>CM031469.1:27500-10027500 GCA_018397935.1 Propsilocerus akamusi
GCCTATAAATATCTATCAAATTGCATTTTTATTTTTCTTTAGTTATTTCCCAATTTTCCAGGAAAATTAGGTATATATGTGAAATTTGATGAAAAATTTGTTTTTTTAAAAATTTGTTTCAGCAACTTCAAAATATTGTTTCGCAATGTATTACAGTGTTTTAGATCTCATTAAAACCGATCTTATTAGTGATAGCCTTTTGTACTACAGATGTAAGGGAAAGCCGCAAAATTGAGTTTTCCACCAATGAAAAAAAATTTCTTCGCGACTATTTCTTCAATTTAGTATAACTTTTTTTGTCCGATCATAAATATTTTTATCCAGATTTTGCGCTGTTAAATTCTCTATCGAATAGCATTTTTACTTTTTCCAGAAAATTTTCCGTTTTCCCCAGACAACTTCAGATTTACATGAAAAAACAGTTTTTTTAATTATTTGTTCAGCCAACATCAATATATCGTTTCGCAATGTATTACAGTGTTTTAGATCTCATTGATGCCGATCTTATTGCTGATAACTATTTATACTACAGAAGTAAGGGAAAGCCGGAAAATTGAGTTTTCCACCGATGAAAAAAAAAACCGTCGCCATTTTGCTTCACTTTAGTATAACTTTTTTCATCCGATTATATATCTTTGGTAATGTTTTGTGCGCTATTAAATTCTCTATCGAATTGCATTTTTACTTTTCCCCGAAAATGTCGCGTTTTCCCCAAACAAATAGCGAAACGATTATGCAAACACGTAAAAAAACGGTTTTTTCACGTATTTGTGAAGCAAACATTAATGTACTACAACATTATCGGTGCCATTTTTCCCCATCAAATGGTATGACATACCGCAAATGTAAGGGAAAGCCGTGAAAACGATTTTTCGCGTTTTTGTGAAAAAGAAAAAATTATGACTCATCGCCTCTTTTTTCGATATTTTTTTCATTTGTTTACATTTTTTCGACATTTTTTTTTGCAAATATATCCATGAAATCTTTAACATAATTAAACAAATGAGGTATTAATCGATCAGAAGAAAATGCTCTATCGATTAAAAGTTATTCCAAGACATTTGAAACATTTTTCGGCGCGAAATTAAGATTTCTTTTTTTTCGATATAGACCGAGGGGCAATCATAAAATGTGTTTTTTCATCTTCTCCTTATTATTTTTATTTTTTTTTTTCATGTACTCCGTTCGGACGGCCCCAGCTTACGCTCTTTCACGCTCTTTTTTTAAGTTGAGGTGTTTTTCTCATCGATTTTTTTAAAGCCTAAAGCGTGCTTAATTTCTCTGAGTCATGCTTGATGCGGATGACGTCATTCGAATTTATTACTATTTTAATTAAATAATTAATTATTTCTATACTAAAGTCGTAAGGAAAAGTCGGAAAATTGAATTTTCTTCACAAAAAATACACTTTCTTAAAGATGTCATTTTAAAATTTCAAATTGCAAAATAATGAAATACAATGTATGGCAATGTTGTATACTTCATTAAGACGGACAATAATTTCCACATCCGTCTGTACTAAAGACGTAAGGAAAAGTCGGAAAATTGAGTTTTCTTTAAAAACACTTTCTTAAAGGTTTTGTTCAAAGAAGTTTAAAATAATGCAAAGTCATGTATGGCAATGTTGTAGATCTCATTGAGACAAACAATAATTATGATATAAGTTTATACTACAGACGTAAGGAAAAGGGAGAAAATTGCGTTTTCTTTAGAAAAAAACCACTTTCTTAAAGATTTCCTTTTAAAAATTTCAAATTGTAAAATAATGAAATCTAATGTATGGCAATGTTTTAGATCTCATTGAGACGGACAATAATTTCCACATCCATCTATACTAAAGACGTAAGGAAAAGCCGAAAATTAAAATTTCCACCGATAAAAAAAAATTATTTCTTTAATTTAAGCATCTTATCGGGTTTGAATCATATTTTAAATCTTTTTTATATGTATACGGACTCTTTGTCTTTCATTTTATTGCATTAAAAAAAAAAAATTTTTAATGATAAAAACCAAAATGTTTTGCTTCGCGTGATGACGTCATTCGAATTTGATTTTCTCATGCACAATCTGTTTGAAAAGTATTTTTTATTAAAATTTTAACGGAATGCAATGTGATATATGACAATGTTTTAGATGTCTTTGAGACGGACAAAAATCAATTCCAATCTTTCTTTATACTAAAGTCGTAAGGAAAAGCCGGAAAATTGAGTTTTCTTTAAAAAATATTTTCTTGAATTTAAGCATTTTATCGTATATGAATTATCTTTTAAAGGTTTATTGTGTGTTTTATTTTTCATTCATTCTATTGCATAAAACAAAATTTTCTTTTTTGTCATTTAAAAACTGAAATGGTTATTAAATGTTTGGCGCGATGACGTCATCCGAATTTATTTTCGTTTGAGAATTTTGTGTGAAAAAAATTTTTTGGTGTGAAGGAATTTTGTTTGTGTGAGAATTTTTTTTAAACTTAGAGAGAATGCATTCGAATTTATTTGTGTGAAGGAATTTTGTTCGTGTGAGAATTTTTTTAGAACTTATTGAGGCGGAGCCTAAGCTTAAATCTAATCTCAAGTTTAAATCCAAATCTGATCCGAAGCTAAATCCTAAGCTTAAATTCAAATCCAATCTTAATTTTAAATCCAAATCTGATCCAAAGCTAAATCTTAAGCTTAAATTCAAATCCAATCTTTATTTTAAATCCAAATCTGATAACTAAGCTTGGGATTAATAAACAATTTATTTTTCAATTAATTTTTATTTCTGTACATGGTGCATGGCAATCAATTTATATGCCAAAAAAAAAATTAAGGATACTTTAAATTATTAGAATTTATTTTTTTTTAAAGGAATTATATATAAATCGAAATAAAAATTTCTGTACATGGTGCATGTCATCAATTTTTATGCCTAAAAAAAAATTTCTGTACATGGTGCAGGCAATCAATTTATATGCCAAAAATTTTTTTCATGGTCGCACAAGGTGCGACAAAATTTGCTCGATGCCATCAATATCATTGGGCATCATCAACTTGATTGAAAAAAATTCTCTCTTTTACTAACACCTACATACATTTTTCCTTTCTTTTCGTGTATATACACTCTTACATTTTGTCTTATAGCTCAGCCATCTAACATCACACCTTCCTGTAACCTGCCTCATCTCGAAGTTCTATACATGGGGTACTGGGTGCCTTATATACTATTTCATACTATATATACTAGTATATATATATTAACGGGCGCATATATATATATCACGTGACGACTGTCTGACTGACTCCGGAACGCTCGCATCTAAGACTTGCTACAAATTTTTATACATAATAAAAACCCAAGAGAGTTTTGTACATTTTTCTAACGAGGCCACTAAGTGGCCGCGCGTTTTTCTAGTTATTCAATATGGAATACTTGAATCCAATCCAAACATTTCCGCTCAGGATTTTAAGACTTTTTACTTAAGCAATTCCTATTTGAACATATTAGTTGGAACAATACAACATCAAACCATTCGTCCACTGTGTGAAATCATCTCATGAAACATCCAATCGACCACACGAAAACATTTTCGCTCAGCAACGTTTTGTCGCTTGCACAACTAATATGAGATAAAACACTTTATGACACTACACGCTACTAGTGGCAGGCATGCTGCAGTTCAAATTATATAGCTGGTAGAATTATATTTCCCATCCAAAAAAGACATTTTGTTTCCTTTTTATTTATTTTTTTCCTCAAAAATGTCTGCCCTGGACTTTAATACATTTTACTAAAGTAAACGAACAATACAACATCAAATCATGAAACATCCAATCTACCGTACGAAAGCGTTTTCGCTCAGCAACGTTTTGTCGCTTGCACAACTAATATGAGATAAAACGTCTTATGGTACGACACGATACTAGTGGCAGACATGCTGCAGTTCAAATCATATGGCTGGCAGAATTATATTTCCCATCTAAAAACGACATTTTCTTTTTTATGTTCATTTATTTTTCTTCAACAATTTCTGCTCAGGATTTTAAGACTTTTTACTAAAGCAATTCCTGTTTGAACAAATTAGTTGGAATAATACAACATCAAACCATCCGCCCATTGTGCGAAATCATCTCATGAAACATCCAAACGACCACAAGAAAACATTTTCACTCAGCAGCGTTTTGTCGCTTGCACAACTAATATGAGATAAAACGCTTATGGTACGATACGATACTAGTGGCGGACATGCTGCAGTTAAAATCATGTGGCTGGCAGAATTATATTTCCCATCTAAAAACGACATTTTCTTTTTTATGTTCATTTATTTTTCTTCAACAATTTCTGCTCAGGATTTTAAGACTTTTTACTAAAGCAATTCCTGTTTGAACAAATTAGTTGGAATAATACAACATCAAACCATCCGCTTATTGTGCGAAATCATCTCATGTAACATCCAATCGACCACACGAAGCCATTTTCGCTCAGCAGCATTTTGTCGCTTGCATAACTAATATGAGATAAAACGCTTTTTGGTACAACTCAATACTAGTGGCGGACATGCTGCAGTTCAAATCATATGGCTAGCAGAATTATATTTCCCATCCAAAAAAAGACGCTAAAAATAATAAAGAAGTTCAATTCTAATTTTAGAATAATCAAAAAAAAAATCTAACTGCCATCTTGTATCTTTGCATGAAATTTCCAAATTTATTATTATTGCTATTGTACTTTAATTTTCATTATTTCTGGCACTCCATAAACAATTTTCTTCTTATTTTTTTTTACCCCAAAATCTTCTACCCAGTAATTTAAGACTTTTTACTGAAGCAATTTCTGTTCGAACATGTATTTGGAACTATGCAACGTCAATACCATCCGCCCATCTTGCGAAATTATCTGGTAGTTTCCGTTAAACGTGCACCTGACATCATTATAAGCTAAGCAAAAACAAAAAAATAAATACCACTGAAAAATTAAAACATTTGTGAGCGACAGCAACATTGCGCTATAAAAATAGTAAAGAAGTTCAATTCTAATTTTAGAGTAATCAAAAAAAAAAAATCTAATTGTATATTATAGTGCATCTTGTATCTTTGCATTAAACATGCTTTTCAAATTTATTATTATTACTATTTTACTTTAATTCTCATTATTTCTGGCACTCCATAAACAACTTAACGGCAGAAAATAAATTAAAAGAGCTTTCAAATATCAAGAGTAAAACGAGCATTGGACAGAGGAAAAAAACTTGAAAATTAATAAAAGCTTTTATTCCTAAAATTTTAGGATGCTAAACAAAACCGGTAAAACAATAGTCCCTGAATTTTGTCATAAGTTTGTTTTATTAAAATTGTTTAAATATTTTATGTAGAAATTGCATTTATAAATAATTCTCTATGTACAAGAAATACTAGAATCAGCTATTCATGTGAAGTTAAGTGAAATTATATTGAATTTTATTCTTTCTTTTTTTTTCTGTTTTTCATATCTTGGTATATCTATTAGACCTTCTGACTGCAATTCTCTGTATTCAATATTTCCTATTACAATTACATACTACGTATGTAAGAAAGGTGAATCAAAGATTTTTCATGCTAACTTCACACGAACGGATCAGCTACTTAGAGCTCTTTTTAATCATATATTAATATTTTCAGAAATTATTTTCGCTTAATAGATCGTTCCTAAACCTTACGCTAGTTTATTAAACCTACAAACCCATACATATACATACCTATGTTTTAGCGCTCAGCAATATATGTTTAGATAATAAATAAATACATTTTTTTATTATTATTCAGATATTATGTTTCAAATTAGGGTTTCGAATTTCGCTAGAGCGGGGTCAATACACCTATTTAAATTGAATAATGTTATTTTAAAGAATTGAGCAACATTTTAAAATATCTGAGTACTTAGCCGACACATTCTGCAAACTAAATATCAGTTGTATATATATACCAAGTAGCAAATAAACCTGGCATAGATTAATGCATATTTTGGAAAATAAAACTGCAAGTAAATGGGTTAATTTATTTATAATTTTTGAAGATTACATACATTCGATTGATAAACAAAAGTAAGGCTTTTATCTAAGTAAGCAAAAACTTAATAATGGCCGAAAAATCAAATTTACCTATACTTAATAACCTTTTTTTTACTTTTAAGGCATTGATTTATAGAATTTATGGTTCCTTAGATGCTATGTGCACATTAGGGTACATCGCCCTTGGTTGTTATATTATTAAAATTTAAATTCGATTTAATTTTGGCGAAGAGATACTTTAACTCAGCTGATAATATTCTGGCGCAAAATCATTTAAATTGCTAAGAAAATTAAAGTCTGACGAACTATTACTATTTTCAATTAAATTAGAATTTGGATGTATTTGTTGGCTAGAATTCGGAAAATTTTGTTGCTGTTGAATATATCCTATCGGTGCATTTTGTGGTACATTTGGGTAATGTGGATGGGCCTGGTGGTGCTGTTGCTCATAATACTGTTGGAAGGTTGTTGTAAAGTTTTCACAGTTTTCACTTATAACAGCACTTGTTCCATAAGCATCGGCATAATCATTGCCGCTTTGTTGATGTTGAGGCTGCTGTTGATGCTGCTGTTGCTGTTGTGGATGATGATGATAATTCATGTCATAATAATGTGACTGTGATTTAGGATCGAAGTAGCCTGCATCATTTCCAACATCAAAGTCATTTGTGTAATACGGATTATGGTCAGCGTTTTCATTATAATACATATGATTTTGGGAAAAATCGGTTGACCTTCCATGTAAATTGCTTGCGGTTGCTAGACTTTTATGAACTACGTCGGTTTTGACCGTATAATGGTGCTCAAAGTCGTGGGCGTGGAACTGAGCAAACTGCTGTTGCTGCTGTTGGGAATTAACCAAGCACTTTTGATGAAAATCGATTTCGTGTTTGGGTAAAATCGGTTCGTTGGATTGATGTATATTTGGATGTGATGGGGTTGGTCCATGCTTGGGATAAAATCCATGAAAATAGCCTCCTTCCTGAAGCATGCTTACTGATTGACCTTTGATTTGCAGAGGATTTTGTTGTTGATGTATGCGCCCATATGTAGGGTTTGATTTAAGTCCACCAATATGTGGAGATGGAACACTTTCCTTGCGAAATAAATCGTTATTTGTGTACAGTATTGATGCTTTTTCTGTTTCTTTTTTGACCTAAAACATTCCAAAGTGCACTAGTTAAACAAATAGAACTAATTGTGTTTATTGGATGAAACTCACCTTTCGACAATGTGGTTCCTCTTTCTTTTTAATTTTTACGGGACTTTCTTCTTCATCATCTAAGCTAACTGTCGATGCAACACTTGAGTCGGCGTTTGAGATACTGGTTGAACAATTCAAATTAATTTTTGTATTCAGTCCCAAATCGGTTTCCGTCGAATTGGGTATCGCCCGTGACATTGCACTATTTGTTGTTCGTTGTTCATTTACAACTGTGGACAATGATTGATTATTATTAGTTGCACTCGGTGTGTTATTATTTTGGCCACGTGAATTTGATGTTGAATCCGGAACATCATCAGACGGTAGCTCGCAACCTTGACACGATTTTTTTGAGTTCGAGTCTGTAATAAAATGATTGATTAGGATCACCAGATGTGACAAATATTAATATAAATATTAACTTACTGCAAGATTGCGTATCATCATCTCCTTTAAAACCATCTTTACTGGAATCTTCGTCATCAGTCTTCGACAAAGTTTGTCGTTTGTGTTTCATTCTCCTGAGTCGTTAAAAGATTTATTGAATGATTGAATAGTAATTATTTGTTATCGACCAAATATACCTATTCTGGAACCAGACTTTAACTTGACGCTCCGTTAAATCAAGACTAGCGGCAATTTCAATTCTTCGCGGTCGACATAAATATTTATTAAAATGAAATTCTTTTTCCAGTTCTAAAAGTTGTGTATTTGTGTAGGCTGTTCGAAGTCGACGGGGCAAACCATTTTCTGTAACAAATTCATCTGTAATAAATGCGAAACAATGAGATTAACAAAACTTATTTTCAGCGCATTTTTAAGGCAAATATGTCCATGCGGAATCAGCATAGGTGACACGGAAATTGAATATTCTGAATTGATAAAACCCTTATGAGGATTAGGGGAAAGAGCGCGTTGCGTAAGCCCCTGAAATAATTTGGTTGCTAATGTATCCACATATCAATCTGACCATGTTGTCAAATTTCATTCAGTTGTGGTGCGTTTTTACATTTTTTTAAAACGTTCTTTGGCGAGAAAACAAGTTGAAACAATTTTCATGTCCTTAATTCCATATGCAATTTCAAAGATAGTTAGTTTTTAGATCTTTCTGTAATGTCGTCGTTAATCAATAAGCATCATATTGAAAACGCTTCGATAAACATAGCTTTATTTACTAGTATGTGTATATCCCCGATGAATTTGTGGCCCAGTTTCATGTCTGGTAGTAATCAATCATTTCTGCCATCGATTTTCCATTTTTAGGAAAAAAAAAATCCATTGAATTAGCAGAAAGGATAACATCCTCATTATAATTCCTCCCCAGTTATTCTCCCGTAAAGCCTAGTCTTATTTTCCGTCGCGAAATAAATCTTTAAATCTGAAATTTTTCTTTTGTGTCTGGTTCGTTTGTGTTTATCATAAGTTTTTTTTTTTTTTTTTTTTAATTTAAATAGATTTTTGTTGTATTTTGAATGCTGCACTTCCAAAAATGATTAATGACATTTTGTTCATTTTTTGTCGGTATTTTTTATTTCTCTATATCCAAGAAAAATGTAAAATGTGTTGATGGAAATCTTTTTTGTTTGACTACTAGTGAAAGAATAAAAACTCAAAATTTGACGTGTCAAATCACGGATGTATTCTTAAACATTCAGTTGATAAAGGCAACTCGGAATGAAGTGGAAAACTGGAAAATTCCTTAAAATATATAAAGTAATATTTATTTCTATATGAATCTTCAATTATTACTATTATCAATTGTTTTCACAAATTTTATTCAATAAATAAACATAGATTATATATATCTCGAGAATACATACATCTCGCGCAGAAAGCAATTTATCATCATATTGGAATTCATACCCTTCAAAACGTTTTAAAAGAAATGTTGAAAATATGTCTCGTGTTTTTATAAAAAAAAGGATGTTGAAATACAGTTTAGATTACGTTTAAATCACTTTTGTCATGGTTCGATATATTAATATTTTTTGAGGGAATTGTGTGTCTGAGAGATTAAGGCAGCGTAATTAATTTTGCTAAATGCTTATTAAGGACCTTGTGGTGTTCGAATAGCAGAAAACATGGAGAATGAAATTAGAAGGCGTCAGATACTTAATGCACCTGGCCTGGCATAAAAAGTAAAATATTTGAGGGAGTGGAATTTCTTTAAGAGTGTGTGCTAAATGTGAATTTCATGGCCGGATTTACATAAATTGTTGTCTGGATTTTTTTTTCTCTCGGTTACTCGAACAAAAGGTGCGCCTTTAATCGCAACGTTCTACCAATGAAAAAATCTGACAGTTTGAAATTGGCTTCGTTTTTGCGTTTAATTGCGAAATAATGTTTATTTTTGACAAAATTCGAATCAATTTATATATTTCTGCTTTTCTATATTTCCACAGAATTTTTTCAGTTGAGATGACGTTAGTCAAAATTAAAACCTCAGCAAAGTCAGCGTATTCATATCGCGTTTATTGTTGTAAGAGGTTTTCAAAACATAGCACCCTTTTGCAAGAGCAATCATTTTTACACTTAACATTAGAATTATTTCAAAATATGCCTTTTCTGCATTACCATGTTACAATAAAATGATTACATTTACAGGAATCGTTTTCCCTAACTTGCGGGAAATATAATATGTTCCTATCGTATGAATATTCCCAATCGCTTATTATTTAGGTAAACATTCGTATAACGTTGTTTAATAATGTTTGAGATATGTTTCCGCGAGCTTCTTTTTTAGTGTGATTTTTGAACAGTCATATACCCAGCAAACATCATGTTGTCAGTGAAAGGGGAAATATTTTGGGAGAAATTGTAACGTTCGTATTTGTAGGGTTCAACAGATACGCAAATAAAGGAAACGATGCCTGAATAGAGTGACATAGATTCATTTGTTATGGTGTCGATAATTTACTTGTTATGTATTTGCATGTATGCGGAGCGCTGGAAAAATATGATAAATGGATAGATATGTATGTACCGGAAAATCGATTCTTTGTATATATGTTGCTTTTGAGACACGCTTCAATATAGTTTATCTAAAATTTAAGCCTTTATTTGAAATTAAAACTAAGTTTGTGGAGTAAAATCTCATTTAATTTGATCTATATACTTCAACCAAGTAATTATGAAAAAGAGAAATATGCGATTTTGAACAGAATATTCTCTCCTGAGAGTCGCCAATTTTTCGGAAAAGTTTAAAAATGGTTGCATACAAATGACTGGCTGATTTAAAACTCATATAAACTTTATTTCAATACCACGTATAAAATATTTTTCAGCGTCGGAATAGAGCGCACTCAAAAAAGAGAAAATAACTCTAAAGTTTGTCCTTGTAGATTTTCAGTGTATATATTGATTCTCTCTCGAGGTGTAATCTTTTTTAGGGATTTATGAAACAATTTTGAGTGATTGACATGGAATTGATAGTGAAGCAAAATGGCGATTACGACGGGACTGTTTTATTCAAATTATTATTTGATTATTTAGTAAAATTACATGTGAAAAGAAAATCATGCTTAAATTTTGATTGGTTCGAGTATGATTAATTAAAGCACAATTTACCCTATTTAGGCTTTAGCGGACACGAGAATGACACCAAATATTCACGATGGTATGATATTGATTGTGAACGTTTTCCATGAAGAATGATGGTGATGATGATGTGTTCTTGAAACGACTGAACAGAAAAATATTTCGCAAAATCGATAGTTCAAATATGTTTGAATATTATTTTACATAAAAAAATCATTTTTGATTTGAAAAATTGAATATTAAAGTGGAAATTGCATTTTGGGTAACAGCAGGTTTTAATATGTTTATTTTTTTTCTCTGTGTCTCGGTAGATCGACAAAGAATTCACTCAAATGCTTTGACAATAAATTCGAACGACCTGCAGAAGTATAGCTTTAACTTTCTTCCGTAAAATTCCCAACTTTTGTTGATTCTTTTTCGCAACATGTGGTGCAATAAGACACATAACTTTTTGGCACGTTTCAGTGGAGTATTGCTGTATTATACAGAAGTTTCCTTTCATATGATATATTCCATGAACTTTGTCAAATTTAGCCTTCATACGAATCAGATGTTATGAATTTAAATTTGAGAAACATCGAGAAAGGAATATTTCTTTCTTTTTTTCATTTCTTAGACACGCATTGAATTCTATCAGTACTGAATCCCGGTTATTATGATACCGAAAAAAAAAAATCCTTATTGTAGCAAGGCTGAGCGCACCACATTTCTCTCATAGACACTTCAGATTGATTTCAAATTGATTGATCGCTTTTTAGATGTCCTTGCCTTCAAAACAAAAAAACATTACTAGAATATTATTACAACGTATCTTCAATGATTCCCATGAGTACTGTTTCTGCCTGTCATCAGTAGCATTTTAAAGTTTATACTTTCTCTATGCTTTTTAAAGGTGTCAATTTATTTTTACATTTTTTTAAGCTTCCTCTACTACCATGCTAAATCGACCGGCAAAAAATTTATCTTTTTCTGAAAAGTATAGCAATAAAATTTGTACAGAAACATGGCAAAGACCCTTCTTGATGATTCTCAGCCAATTCTACATAAATTCTCCCCCCTTATAATAATATCATTGACTACCGAGTGGTGGAACATGCATTTAAAAATTTGTGCTGTCGTTCAGTTATAAATTTTTTTTTGCACCGATAAGAAAAATTTAAAGTTGTTGAAATAATTTATAGAATTTTTGCTCTCTTTCTTCTCTTTCCTTTGTGAAATTTAAAAGCAAAATTACAGGAAAATTTATTGACAGTTTTTATCAAGCTATTTCTAAATGGTTATAAAAGCAGGCCATAAATTACGTAATCGAAAATTACTGAAATTTTATATAGCTAACTAAAATTCATAGGAAATATAATTTTGATGCGGTGTTGTGCTTTCAGTAGAGTGATGATTAATGAACCCTTCTGTCTATTTAAAACCCGAACAATATATTTCACCCGTCCACGAAGGGGAAGTTCTTTGAAAAGTCAACATTCAACAGTGGATATAATGCTACAATGTCTTGAACTTTCTTTAAATAAATAAAATATGATATTTTAACCAAAAACACTAAAATCGGATTTAAAGATGCTTGAAGTGGGGTTGCATTCGCGACATAGATTTTGCGGTTGACACGCTGATTTTACGACTGTTATAAATTATATAAATGTAATATTTTTTTTTAGAGCTTCGTGTAAGGTAGTAAGGCGCAGACATGTTAAAATGGTTTACTAAAGATGATTGTTTATTGAGATATAGCAAATAAATTCGCATTGAAGGATGACTTTGTTGATGTGTTTTTATGGTGCTCTTGTTTAGGCTGTTTTAGTTATTCTTGATCAAGTTTTAGAGAAATCCAATATGAAAGCTGAAAATAAATATTTAAGATCATGATGCTTTACTTATTTTGTCCGTTCAACTGGCTCATTATTTTTGTGTTCTAATGCTTACGTAACAAATTTCATCATGCACAAATATTAAAGTTATGATAGAGAGATAATATTTTGGTAGCAAAACAATGCTTCAGGCAAACCGCGTCAATATGCCTCTCTTCCAAATGGACACAATAGAAAATCCTGTAATGATGATGAGGGAAAAAAGTCCGAAACTCCCCACATATATTTTTATTTTCGTTATTTCTAATGGAAATTGTGAAAATCATCGACAAACAATAAATTGTGATGTTTTCAAAAAAATGACTTCACAGATTTTTCTCTGCGTTTGGATGGCGAAATCCCAATGAAAAATGGTACAATACTTTGAAAAAATTTGCACAAATTAATAAGATGTGAATAAGAAAAAAAATAGAGCAAGAGAGACAAAAATGTTCAAACTGTAGAAAATTGGGGATTAATTGTTCGGAATTTATCATGAGCCTACAACCATGAAAATTTAATCTCTTTCTCCTTCGTTTACGGAAACATCTATGAGGAAGAGAAAGCATTGCACAATCTGAATACAAAAATTAAATTTCAAATCGCTCATTTTAGAGCGTGAATAACTTGAACAAGACACTTTTTATCTGATTCTTAAATGGACAAAGTTGAAGAAAAATTTCCAGCCCAAAAAAATACTGATAAGCTTTAAGGACTAACAGAATATCAAAATAAAATAAAAATAAATTTCTTGGTCCCCCTCCGGAGGTTATGAAAATCTGTAGCTGATGGTAGTGTCTGCTGTCCGATGAAAATAATAAGAAAACAGATAGGGAAAGTGTCGCTCAAGAAGTTCTTTAAAAACCTGCCTCCTTAGGATGGAACAAATGAAGAATTGAGGTCAAACCACTGAAATAGTATCAAACAAAGTTTTGCCAAAAAAAAAAGATTTATGTATTATATGTGCAAATTATTCGATGATTGCTTAGTTATTTAGATAATAAATGCTATAAAAAATTATTAAAATTTTTATTTTCAATAAATACGGTCATATGTTTGAACTCCCATTTTAAAAATGATGTGACTCAAAAGACTTGCTTCAGCTTTGGAAACACCTCCTGTCACTCTTAATAAACCCCAAAAAAAAAAGAAAAAAAAAAAAATAAATATACTCAGGCCTGGATTGCTCAACGACGATAAATGACATTTTTTCGTGAAAAGTACTTCAAGAAAGCAAAAGTAAAAAAAAAAAATCAATGATGCCGAGTGACCAGAAATTACTGCCGGAAAGATATTTTAAGACAGTGTGTGTCAGAAATGTTGTACGTTAAAGAATCGCGAAATAAAATTCAACATTCATTTCCAGTTAAATTTTGAAATTTTAACTTCAAATTTGATCTCAAGTATTTTAGGTGTTGAAAAATAATGTGTAGACTAAATTTCTCTATGAAAATTTCGGGTCATTCAAGTTTAAGATGCGTTGGTACGAGAAAAGCAGCAAAAATCAAAACTTTCCGATGAAAAACGTTTAAGATTTTTTAATACAGACATAACAAGTTGAACCATATTTTAGGATAATTAATCATTCGTGGCAGAAATGGCTACGTGGCACGCTGGTTCAAGTATTTATTTATTAAGTAAGTGGATATTTGTCCATTTTGATGAAACACTGTATAGATATAATTTTAAAAATTAAATTTTTTTTTATTTTTAGTTTTGTTATATAAAATATTTTTCAAGTGACAACATCGACGGGCGGCACTTCATCAACTTATTAAACCATTTATCTCACAGTCATTGAATATATTTTTTTATGCATGCATATTAAAATAGGGGTTGAAAAAACGGAAATATATAAAAAAAAGTCCTTAGCTGTATTTGTTAAAATCTCATGCAAAAGATTAATAATCTGTAGAAAATTTTTGGTCGCTTTAAAATAAATGTTTTTTAAGCAGTCAATTTTTATTTTTTACGCAGAAAGTTTGTTGAATCATACATGTATCGAATCAGCTGAAAATGCAAATGAGTTTGATAATCATTTGCTCTTTTAGCAACTAGTAAGCTCTAGTACTTACATGACTTAAAATATCGTGTCCAAAAAATCATGTGTGCTATAAGTAAGCTGTCCCGAGATTTTCGGCGGAAAATCGGGACGATACATGGAAAGTCCTAGTTTTGAATAAAAACTCTTCGGATTTAAGGCATAATTTGACGACTTTACGGTTAAAAATCGAGACACTGCGCAGTCAAAACTGCGCAAAGGGACAGCTTAGCTATAAATACCATTTAATTGAATTGATTCCGGCAAAATATGTACTTTTTTTTTTGATATAATAACACAATATTTCTGTGTTGCCTAAAAAAGATACATACTCTAACCCGACGCACTGACCTTTATCAATTTTTTTTTATATAATGTTCTTGTGAAAGAACATTACAATTCTTGTGCAAATAATTCTGGAAAATTATTGTTTCTTCCTCTCGTCTTTTGAGAGAGTCAGTTTGATCGCCCATACTGTAAGCTGCGTGCTCATGAAATGCCTTGCAGCAAAAGCCTGAACTTAAAAAAAAAATACCAAAAAGAAAATTAAATATTTGAGCCGGACCAAACGGCAATGAACATTTGTATTAAATTATAAAATTGTACATAATTTTGTGTTTCAAGTTCCACGCCATATTTTTCTCCATATTATTTCTTCAAATTATTATAATAACATGCTTTTGATATTTAACGTATAATTACTTTGTTTCCATTTTGTACATAAGAAATCCATTGAAATGTTTGTAAGTAGTTATGAACCCTAATGTAGAACACATTCGTGGTAGGCAGTGGAAATAATAGTTTTGAAACAAAAAATTATCCATGATGAGAGCAAGCTATATTTTTGAAATCCAGCATACCTTCATCGGATATTTTTTTAAGTCGAGATATATCAAAATTAGTTATTTTAGATGTACATTTTATGAACGTATTCTTGAATAATATGTTTATAATATATTATACATAATCGTGAAAATTGAATATCGTGAAAACACAAAACATCTTTAAATAGTTAAAAGAAAAACTATTTAAAGATATTATGTATTTTATTTACTTATTATTTATATTATTATTTTATTTTTCGTTATTACATTATATGAAACACAATATAATAATATATATAATTATTTACAATTTTGTAACGTCGTTGCTTCATACCGACCGTAAAATTTTCTGTTTATCACTTATTAAATGTTATTTATGCTCCGAAACCGAGTTTGTTTGAGAAATGACACATAAAAAGTCAGCAGACGAAAACAAAGAAAATAATAGAGGGTGACTGCGAGATTTCTGTTGTATGCGTCGCGAAACAAATCGCGAAACTTGTGGGGGAGGAAAAGACAGTCATAGAGAAAAATGTGGATTTCTTGTTGTATGCTGCTGTTGAAAGAATTAATTTCCTGTAGAAATATATTTCTTTTATGGTTTTAAAAAATTTGCATTACGAATTTTAAATGTTACCAGAGTTTAAAATAAATTGCTATTTGAAGCAATTTTGGAGGGATTTTTTCACTTTATCAGCGGAAAAATTGCTATACAGTTAAGTCTGAATTAAAACATCCGGAAAATATAAATTTTTTCATGAATTCATGATGTAGAAACATTTTACTGTATAGTAGAGAATTATAATGTGTAGAACATAATAAAAAATCTGATTTGCAACTAAGTAACATAAAGATTTTACTATAAATTTCAATTCCATCATGTCTAAAATTATTTTGCATGGAAATCGAAGAAAAATGACCGGAATCGGTCACGCATTTGATTAGATTAATTTTATTTTAGGCCCTTGTTCCGCATGCTAATAATTAGGTTTTTTTTTTTGGTTTTCGTCGATATAGCATATATATATATATAATATGTAAAATATATAAAAAATTCAGTATTCTTAAAGCGCAATTTTACACAGTTGAAAAAATAAACCATTAAATGCACAACTTTAACAAAAAATGGCAGCAAAAAATGGCATAAAATATTTTCAACCGCAAAAAGGCCAGGTTTGCTACAAAGATCGCCACATGATGACCAAACATTTCCAAAAGATTACCACTCTATAATTTATTTCAATTTCTGGGAGTTTATGCCACATTTGACTACCCATAGAGATGGAAACATACTTTGAGAATTATCTTTTCTCGCCACAAATTTAAATAAACAACCCTTTTTGGATACTTTTTTTTCCAATGGCTAAATAGCATTAAATAAGACCAAGAGTCATTTTGAATATAATCAGATAATGAATTACTAAATTAATAAATTTAAGTTGTCGAATATATAATAAATAAATAATAATATATGTGTATATATTCATTATTTTCTGTGCATTTAAAGTTGAAATGAAAGCAACAATTGAATGAAACATATTTCGTTAAAAAAAAATATTAAAAACCGCGCGCCGCTAAACACACCCTCAATATTCGAATAAATTTTAATAGCCTGCGAAATTTTTGACACATCTCAATATGCCCTTGTAAAATTATTCTATTTATAAAAAACTTTGGGAGAGGCAAATATTGATGCTTTAATGCTCATCATCACTTAATTTAATGAAACAATGATGGATAAATACACCAAACCCAAAATATCGGCTCACGGAATAGTTATTTTTTCAGTTACTCACTCCCGAATTCCGAGTCTTCTCTGCGGTTTAATGAAAATTCTTTACCCTTATTAAATTCCTCTAAAAAATCCTACTCATTTTGTTAGTCACGTTCTATAAATCGGCAAGAGATTGAAAGAAGCAATTTAAGGAAAAGCAATTGAGTTCAATGCTTTTTTTTCCTTTGAAAAAAAGGCGGTTTGTTTTTGTGCGAAAGAAAGAAATCGATAGCGAACAGAATTTAATTTCAATTAATGGTGAATTTTGAAGTATATATAGCCTGTGAATAGAAAACATTCTGAAAGGATTTTCTTAAACCAGAAGAAATCTGAGTAAATTTCTTTTTTTAAGTTTGTATATAAAATTTGTTTTTGTAATACGATTTCGAGGAACTTAATTTTGCGTGCAAATATTCGGAAAAAAGAAAAAAAAAAAAAGGAATTCAAACTACATTAAATAAAACTATTTTCAAACTACTTTAGTAGTGCTCGTGGGACAAATTTGATATTATAATCGAACAGTTATTGTGACAGAACTGATTTAATACTTATATGCGTTACGGTATTAAATTGTCCATATTGTTTGCCACAAAGTGCTCTGGTCTATTTCGGAATTCATCAGATATACTGTGAAATTGATAAATTATTTAAATGGATCACGGCAATTGATAGTGGAAACATTGTAAATTTGCCGCAAAATATGGAATGAAAAATAGACGATTTTAAAATAATTGGGAAATATGTAATTTTGTTTGATATATTTTAAAGAGAATGAAATTGAAATATCACTGATATCTGAATACACGAACATGATTGATAAACAAAATCGGAAATATCACATTGGTTATATACATGCCGTACTTTAAACGTTTCCAACAAACAACGTATTTTGGGTTTATTTTGCTAAAGGTTATCTAATTTTTTGTCATGATTTTTCCTCTGCTTGCATTTTACCCTACACTGCTTTAAGATCATTGTTTATCCCATCCTCACTTTTCCTTCATTTGTAATGTATGTGATTGATGTGGTCACTTCATGTTAAGACAAATTGCAGTCGTAATAGACTATTATTTTTTTAGGTAGGTAAAATTTTTCGGCAAATATCATAAATAATTCTAAACATAGGAAATTAACAGTATTTATCTCAATTTAATATGAGCTTTATTTTATTGCTATTCCTAATACTGTGCACTTGATTAATTTACATAATTTTAATGTGCTGCTTTCCTACGGACATATTCTTTGTGCGTAAACTGCTGGCTAAAAATTAAGTAAACCGTCTGTTTGCAATGAAATTTTATGATACTGTTATTTTAAACAAGTAAAGTCGTAGAACAAAAGCGCCGCCAAGAAAAGTGATTCCATTAAATTAAATTTACTAAATATGCTAATTACAAAATCTTGCTCTTCCCTTTTCTTTACTCAACGATTGAATGAATTTCGCATTATTTTAATTTAATTACCGTCAAATTCTCTGTGGGAAATCATGATAAAGATTGAGTGGCTTGACAATGTTCTCAAAAAATGACAAAGATTTATTTCAAATGATTTTCGTGCGCTATATTCAACATATCTAAATGTCAATGCATACGTTTTTTAAAAGATAACTTTTTGAATATCAGCGATGCATTGTAGTTTAATTTTCACACAGGATTACACCCTTTCGTTGCACTCGATGGCACACAGCACAAAACAACAGCACAGTAGGCTCAGACAGTAACTTTGATTGATCAACTGTCAAGAGTATGGCTCCTGGTAAGGAGTGGAATAATGCGACATTAGATTTTTTCGGATAGCGAAGCAACAAGCAAATATCTATATTCTAATCAAACTTTATTTTCTTCATGATTGCAAAAATTAATATAAAAAAGCAATGTAGCACTTTGGAAAAACACCATAAAATTTATGAACACTATCACACTATCATAAAAACAACGGCATTAATGAAATTTCCATTAAAAAAATATATATTATAATAATTTGACGCGTAGAAATTTTGCTTAAAAACATGAGCTGCTTCATTCCTATTGTTCTTGCAGTTATCGTCAGTTATAAACGACTGAGTATCCATAAAACAAAAAATAAAAAAATGCTTAAAAATACAATTTAATACACTTTAAAAATGCAATAATTTTCTAATTCTTGATTAACAAAACAGACAAAATAAGAGAATGATAATTGTAGATTTTTCTGAATGCGCATAGCTTGTAATTGTTCTTGAAGTAATAAATAGTGCAAAAAAACACATGTAAACTTATGAAAAATATGAAATAATTTTTTCACCATAGTAACGCAAAAACGAGACCACATGCTGTGAGTTTTCAATAAATATAAAAGTATTTAAAACACTTGTATTTATGCCTATAACAGTTTCTAATATATTCATCTTCCTGATGGCAAATTGCAAACACTTACAATAATTAATGAACCTGGTATCGGGTTTTTTCCGCTTTATAAGTTTTTCGAAGATTGCAACTATGCGAAGAAAAAACACAAGATATTAATTTGATACTTGACAACGGGATAGAATTTATAAGCTTCAGATTCATGTTCATGGACGCCCCACTTACTAAAAGGAGACCTGACCGCTAATCAACGACCTAAACCAGAGATGAGGATACGAAATTTACACTATGGGTTGAAGTAGACAGGAAGTTAAATAAATTTTGAGATAAACATTTTTCCATGGTGTCTATTAATCCAAAAATTTTATGCGAAATTCCCACATTTATGTATATGTATGCTGCTATCCAACATCAACAATTCAACTGAATGGTTTGAGAAAAAAAAACGATTCAACAGGCAATGAAGATTTATTGCAAGTATTCTTGTAACTACACAATAAAATAACCCTTAACATTCTTGGCTTATAACAATTTATCTACGAAACACGCATGAAACTATACCAAATTTTGGGTTCATCGTTCAATAACGTTCAGAATTTTCTACTTGTTTATCGTAATATTTAAAATGTTACCATAAAGTTCGATAGATATGATATTTAAAATTATAGTAGTAACTAAATATGCTAAATTCTTATCAACAATTTGTCGATTTGATTTTAATTGATTCTCTAAACATAATACGTCATGGAGAAACATATGACATAAACATAAGAAAAAGAGCCGACTTTTCAATTTGTGTAAATTGTAGAATGGTATTTAATAATCAACAAAAAAAAATTCCTGCATTGAAGTTAGAATATTTTCGGCATCCAAGAATGTCAAGTCAATCAATATTAAACGGATGTTGCTTGAGAGGCGTCTAAGAACAACGGTTAGCACGTATAAATATATCCATATAAATGCGTATTAAAAAATATGTGAGCTTCGAGTATTTGAAGGAAAAATATTAGAAAAATAACCTTTCATATTGATTAATTGCTTGAAAATAATTGACATTATACATATTTATTTCTTCGTTGTCGGTGTTCCAATAATTTCATTGAACATTAAAATTTGTGCATTGTATTTATAAATTTTGCGGCTTAGTTAAGCTCACTCAACCGACCGCTACTCAATAATCTTTGTAATATTGAAAAACAAAAGACTGAAAATACAGGCTAAGGTAGTCAATTGCGGCGAAGAGTGAGTAGTTACAAAAAAAAAAAAAAAAAAAAAAAAAAAAACATTTTAAAGAAAAATCCATTAATTTATAGCAAAGTTGAGACCTAGGAAAGATCACTCAACATGACTGCTTGCTTTATTTCATCTTCTTTTCACTGCGCGCGTTTTTCTTCTTTTCCTTTTTGTTTCACGTCAAAGTTTGAGTTCTGCGTTTGACAAATGAACTTAAATAACAGGTTTATGATTAGAACTTTGACGGATTTTGTATGTTTGATCCTTCTCGAGTGAGGCGCTTGGACAAGACAATAATTTATCAAAAGAAACGCTTTTATTTTTGATTCATCAAAATGTCAGACAAGTCCGCAGCAAATATAAAAAGAATTATTGCATCACATCAATTTTCATTCTGGCGTTGAAAAATATTTTTGATGAAATGATTTTTTCAGGCAAAACAGGAAACGTTTGCATTAGATACAAAATTATTTGCTCCATCCATAATCAAATAAATTGCTATTTGTAAAGTTTTTTTTTGTACTATTTTTCCCGTTTAAACACTAATTCCTGAACACTTTTTTTTTTCTTAACTTACTACTTTGTGAGTTGTTTTTTCGTGCTGTTTTCTTTTCTTTCATCCATGGATATTCGGGAACCGATGGATCACTTTCGGGATTTCCATAAGTTGCTTGATCTGTTTTAGGACTTGAATTTGTTTCTAGGTGCGTCAGAAATTCTGCCATTGATGGTTGCGAATTAATAAATCCAGTTTCGGTTGGCATCCAATATGAATTATCTGTTGCTAGATTCGATTTATCACAGTTGTTACCTAATTTGGGAGGAGGTGGATGCAGTTGCTGATGATTGTTCTGCGGTGCAGGTGGATGACCACAAATGGCAGCGCCTGACTGACTACTTATAATAACCGTTTGATGGGGAATTAAAGATTCCGTCTTGATTTGTGTATCAATGACACAAATTTCTTGCATTTTATAATCCAATATTATCAGTTATTGCACGAAAATAATCACACAACTATTTTATCCACACAATAAGCACACGGATTTTGCTATAAGCAAATATAGCAACTTATAAATTTCAGTTTGTCATATAATTGCCGATTTATTTATTATTTTTACATTTAAAACTAATATATTACTATGCATACATATATGTACACCAAATGCTTTTTTATGCAACACTTTTTTCTCAATATTTTGCCAAATTTGAATAGCGCCAGATTATTTGATAAATAGTTATGTATCACTCGAATCCAACAGTTTATGTTTTCCTACTGTAATTTTAAACAATTGTAAAAAATATAGATTTGTAAACTTGGGTTCCCACTAAAGTGCACTAAAAATCCACGATCGCGCGTTCGCCAGCAGAAACACAACTCGCCGAGTGAACTGTAAGACAAGTAATAAAACATGAAGCATGAACGCAAAAATTCATTGAGTTTCTTGGAGGCGTTGCTATTTGTCAGAAATTCTACATTTGTATTAGTTGTGTTTCAATGTTTTCATTTTCGCTCTGTCTTTTGGTAAGCTTTCATATTTTATTGCTCGTTTGGCTCTTAATGTGTTCATATGCGATGTGCGCATGATGGAGAAGGTGGAGCATTGAATGTTGTTGGCTTTTTATACTAAAACTTGGAAAATCCAGTTGTTTTGACATGAGCTGGTGAAGCTTTGAGAACACATTTAATGAATTCGGCAGATATGTTCTCGCCGCTATTGGAAATATATATTCGCAGACACACGTCATGGTCTGTGGTAGACTCATTCAAAAGTTTTTGCAAATCTTTCAAATAGAATGCATTATTCTGTCACAGGTTAACAGAGTACTCTTAGTTCTCTCTCACAAGGTTTTTAATTTTCCTTCTATGGCAATTATCTAGGTACGCTATCCGTTTTGCACATAATCTTGGTTGAATATTCAAAAATATTTTCTTAGTGTTTAATATATAAAAAAAATTAATTTTAGTAAGAAAATATGTCTGAGAAAATGTGTATGATTTAGTGTTGCCAATATATTAATTCCAAGCCGTAAAAGAAATTTAAAAACAAAAACTTTAGAGAGCAAAAATGGAAGCCATTGAAATTAAACATTGAGTCAGCAACCACAAATTAAAAAATATGTATATTTTATTTATTGAATATATGCCTGAGTTCCGAAAGAAGTTTTTTAGTTTCATTTCTGCTATCTCCATTTTTCGCGTTATGGTTCTTTTCTGCAGGAAAATTTAAATTACTTGCGATACATGTTACTCGTTTTAATGGAGTAAAATCACGCAACATCAACAATATCTAGACTAAATAATAATAAATTAAATAATAACTGATTTATCTGTACAATTAGACCAGAATTTACTGATGAGGTATGGTCGAAACATGTATCAGAAAGGGAAAGGTTGTGCCACAATTTGGCAGACTCACATCAAATAATGTTTTACCGCTTTAATCAGACAGTTAAAGAAGATGGAACCATCTCAAGAGATTTTATTGACCTTAGCCATTAGCTTGATTCTACTCCAACCCTTTGTCGTCACATTCAATCTATTTTGCAGAGAAGTTGAACTTAAAAAAGAAGGATACTGGAATTAAAGTCGTTTCCTTTTGGAGTAATAATGCTTTAACTTGATTTCCTGGGGTAAACTACACATATGACTCTGTCAAACCGACGGAAGTCTGACAAAAACAAATTTCATATTTCGTTAAAAAGTGATACATTATAATATATAATATAACTATTATTTATAAGTATTCATTCATAATAACATCATAACAAACTATGCAAGCAAAATATATTGGTTGTGAAGTAGGCTCATTTTCCTGGAGCTCCTGCAAAAGACTGCCATTTTCCTTTCATTTACCCTGAAGCGGCTTCCTGAAAAAATTTATGCATATGTTCTTCATCGTATACATTAAGTCGAATGACAGCGGCTACATTTGTCATCGAAATGACCGTAAACATTTATTTATTTTTTGCTCAGACTCTAGAGTAAGTTGCTCATTAAGTTTCTCATAATTGTATTATATTATTATGTGATTGCATACTCCAATTCAATGGATTGCATTCTCGATAGGAAAGTTTCCTTTATTTCTTAAACAGAAAAAGTTTTATCGAGCCTATATTAAATTTTCATCAAAGAAATAAATGTACTTCTATTTTCTCAAGTTTTGAAGTTATAATTTAGTCTTTTTTTTTAAATGTTTAACACTTTGAAAGATTTGGATCAAATTTTTAATTCAACCTTAAGCACGCGTAATTGAGAAACGCGGATAAAAAAAAATTAAACTTCAATTTCAGCAACTGAAAATATTCGCATGAATCCAGAGTGGAATACAATTCGGTCAAAGTGCACAGAACGATTTATCAGACTTTGTCTGATTACGATCATATTTCAAATTTTGTGGCAGATCTGACTTGTGAGGTGTTTATAACTTTAATCCCTCTATTCGAATTGAGCTTTTGGTATGTATACAATTTTTCAAACGAGCGTACATGGAAAGGGAATTTGAAATAGAAACTCAGTAGATTCTTATTTTCATTCATGGTGTTGCCTTTTATTGGCATTATAGGCATTATTCAGAGATGAGTATAACTTGTATAAATAATTATATGATTAATTCATAGTAACACAAAGTTTTCAATTGTATTGTAATCTTGAGGAAAACTTCTCATCTAGCCACATGGCAAACCGCGTAATTATGTATCTGCCTAGCATTGAAATTAATCCGTTAGAATTCTTTATATTATAGGATATTTCTAAATTGTTGAGAAATGTAATTGTATAATTACAATATATTGCCACTTGTGTTGTCAAAATAAAAATTTTCACAGAAACCAGACTCACACACACACTCAAAGCGAAAAAAAGGAAATAAAATTTTATATTAAAAACCAGGACTTTCACATACCAGGACAGCTAATCAGTGACGTAGTTAAAATACTACGAGAGAAAAAATAATATCGGGTTCCATCAGTTCGTAACCCTATAAATATACCCTAACTGAATTCTCCGTCTTTGAGCTGTCATTCAAAATGTAGAAGAAGATTGATGATCGCCATGAGTTTTTTTTTGTTGTTGCAGCAACTGTTTGAGTATTTTTTTTTTCTAGGGTGGTTTAGATGAGGAATTTCTCTCGCGTCTCGGCATTTATCTATGTGCAGAAATATATGCGACTTATAGGGGTTGTTTCATTCAGAAAAAATACACCACATTTTGTCCTCCCGCTTCCTTTATGCACGCTTATGTGATGAGATGATATGAAGTTGTCTTCGTTGAATCGAAAATCTTCCGAGAGAAGGATTCTAAATAATTTTATAAAACATTTCTTATTTATAAATAAAAGTGTTGTAGATTTTTTTTTTATGTTTTGTAAACTATAAATTTAAAAGCGGGAGAGTTAACACATACAAACAAGATAAAGTTTTTATTAAACTTACTGCAGAATATCAGTACCTATATTTCAAGGTTTAGCAGAACCGCAAAATTCTCAGTGTAGGATTAAAGTGCACAAAAATAGGTTTTGGATTGAGCAAGGTTCCTCATGTGCCTTGAGATCGATTGTTTTATAAACAAAAAGTATATTACTGTGCATAAAAAATTATTGTAACGTTTAGCGCGAACATATCCTATATTATTGGCTTTTTTCCGTTTTAAAGAATGAGATAAATGCAATACCGCCATGCAGACTTTGCTGCAATTTGTCTCATATAAAAATAAATTGTGCGTACTTAAATAAACTTGTGCGAACGTTAAGTAGAAAAAAAAAACAACAAAATATAAGTCGAAGTTTTTTAGGTGTTGGAAAAAAATTATTTACTTTTGTTTGCAAATTAATATGCAATACGATTGCAATTTTCTCCGCATATTCTCATGCGACCTTCTCAGTGCCTTGCAGTGGGAGTGGGACATTGCAGCCACATGACAGGAGCAGAGAATCCAAAGGTCTACTAAACAACAAAAAAAATAAAAAATTGTTGCAACCGAGAATCAGAGGGCCATAAAAAGGCTGGATTCTAATTTGAACTTATCTATTTACTCTTCTGGGTTCCAGAATTTCTATGCAGCAAATTTACAAGTTCATAAAAAAATGTTTGTCAACGCAACGAATCAACAAAAAATATTAAAAAGTTATCGGCAATTACGTCGATATCATAGAATGTTAAATGTTAATGATATACACAGCATTACACATCGCAGAATTTCAATCCCTAAAGTTAATTGAAAAATCAAGAGCCATAAACATGGAATGTGGGTGGAGATAGGGAATCATAAATAAACTGCAGAACCGCAGAGCTGAAAATTGTTAATTTTCTCGCCCTTTGCGCGAGTTTTATCAGACTAAAATTTTGTGGCATCTACTCTCGCGAGTACATTTCAGAATACTTTAGATTAAAAGATATTTACTCGTGTATAACAGCTTCAATAACTTTTTATATCTCGTCTATGCGACACTTTTTAGTGTGTGTTTCACTTCGTACACGAAAACACTATATTGTTTTTGCTTTGGCGTCCGACCGTCCGTCTTTTTGTAATCGTTTATGACTCTGGAACGGTGCATTTATTACATATATTAGAGTTTTACGGGGCAGATTGCTACATAGATTGTAAGGCGACGAAAACAAGATGCATAGAGAGAGAGTACAAACGTACAGTAATAACTCTGGAATAGAGGCGTAACTAGGGTTTTTGAGGCCCGGGGCAAAATAGAAAATTTTGAGTCCTAAAAAAAGGGCGCCAGATTTTGGGGCCTCAGAAAAAAGGTCGTCGGTGAAATATTATCTTCTGAATATGGCGCCAGCCTAATCTGTTGGCGCTCGCGGCCCTTCCTAGGTACGCCACTGCTTTGGAACGGCACATTCTAAACCTAGATCATTTAACTCTAGAGTAAGATTTAACGTTCTAAACTCAAGAGTAGGAACTTTGTCAAGGGTTTGCTAAGAGAGGGAGATTTACACATGACAAAAAAAAGTGATTTTCTATCTACGATATTATGATTGTGCGACTTTTTTCTGTCATCTATCTGAATTTTTCCCCATTTCTTTCGTTCACTTTTCAAATATCACTATCGACCGAAGATGAGATTTCATGTTTTCATGTCCTCTACCTCGTTGATGCAAAACGATGAATTATTTTTATTTCTTTACTTTTCATTTTTATTTAATTAATGCACAAAAAATGTTCTTATACAAATGTATGTTACTTAAAAATATTATTTAATTTCATTGTGTTGGTGGAACAAGCTTGTACTCTTAAAATAAAGAGTCAAATTTTTCTTTAGTTTTTTCTGCCGTTAAATCACAATTTTTTTTTTTTTAAATTAAATACATATAATTCTTGGATCTTTTCAGTCATAGATATACTAGATAATTTTTTTTTTTTTTTTTTTTTTTTTTTTTTTTTTTTTTTTTTTTGTTTTTCTTAATTTTAAATGCATAAACATTATTTTATATTTTTCTGTTGATAATCCTTTGCTGTTTGAGCAATAAAAAGTCGAAATTTTTCTTGCCACCATAAATTAATAGTTATTAATTATTTAATACTGCCATTAATGTTATGATGCCTCCTGATAATTTTCTATCGAATCATTAATTAGTCATTAAATTCAAAAAAGAAAATATTATTTTCATATTTCAGCAAATTTCGTTCATTAAATAACTTCAGGTGATTTTATGGGATTTGTACGACAGTACTGTATGTAGTGATGATTGATTATAATTTTAAAGTGTAGGAAATTCGTCCCGCTTGTGTGATTTCAAGAATATTTTGAGGATACAATTTTTGTGGTGTTCAAATATACTTACTTATTAATTCTTCTTTATTTCCATAAGTTTGAGCACTGATTTGAAATCTCAAAATAAAAACTATACACATTTCCAACTTAGTGTAACAGATGGACTGGAGAAGATTTCATCATCTGGGAAATTGAAAGAAGCAGTTGCATCATTATTGTTCTTTAAATGTTCGAATGTATTTTTGATTTCGTTTAGATGAGTTTCGCTTTTAATGGCTGGCGATAATTGTTGGGCGATGTTGACGCCGGCATCGATGAGCGGAAATGACTCGCTATCAAATTCCGTGTTGAAATTCATCGAAAAATCGCCATTGAAAATGTAATCGGAACGTTCGGATGGCGATGATAATGATGGTGAGAGGCAAGTTAATGTAGTTGCCTGTTGAACATTAATGTTCGAGATAGGGAATTGTGAATAATTCAGTTGCGGCTGATAGTAACTGAAATTGTCCATCGGGACATTGTCGCCGTAAACTTGTGGTGGCTGTTTTTCATATGTTTGATATGATTGATTTATTCCAGGCGGCTGATATGTAGGCATTATCGTTGCATTTGGGTTATTAATTGCATACAACAGTGGTTTTGTGTTTGATGGAAAATATTGGGAATGTGTCATAAGACGTTTAACAATATCCTGATGGCAACCGGACACTTCTTTGGCAACTTTTTCCGCATCATTTGATTGGCGTTTCACTAGATTCGTTGTCATAGATTTGGTGGGTCTATTGACTGATTTCACACTGTTTGTGTCTTTTTTATGTTTCATTCGTCGATTTTGGAACCTAAAGAATTAAAACGTTGAATGAAAATAACGAAAAATTTGTTTTTTGTTTTTGTTGAACCTTACCATATTTTAATTTGACGTTCTGTAAGTTGAAGCCGGTTGGCAAGGTCAATACGACGCGGACGGCAGAGATATTTGTTAAAATTGAATTCTTTTTCGAGTTCCACCAATTGCACACTAGTGTAAGCTGTGCGTGAGCGTTTTAGAACCATAACTTCAGGGATTTTTGATTCTACAATGCAAGTTAAATAATTCTTAAATTTAAAATAGTAAAAACGTTTGCAATGCCTTTTTACAAAGCGTTTTCCTGGAAAAAGTTGCATTGCCTCATTCTTTCCTTGTTATTTGAAGGGCGTGATTTTTCGGTTTTGATAAAAATGACAGAGAGCAGTGCGAATTTTTCGACAGTGATTTTAAACATCCAGTAATTATAGAAAATTCAGAATTATTTCGATACGGACTTATTTTCCCAATTCTTTACATAAATGTCCAAATAATGGCTCTTTGATATTACTTGTAAATAAATCGCAAAAGTTTTCAAGCTCTTAAGAATTAAGTTCGATTCTCTTGTCTCTGTTTCCTTCAAGGAGGAGAATGATTTTACGCAAACCGTGGAATGTTTTTTTTTGCAAATTTAAAATTCAAATCTTTTGTCGGTTTTTTTCTGCAGGAAATAGAACATTTTTATCGCTCCATCTCACTTCAGCGGTTGTGTCGGTTAGCAAACAGAGAAAAAGAAGATGGGAAAAATCCATTAAATTAAGGATTTATTGGTGTTTGTGGATGCTATTTTTTCTTGGGCTACATCTATAGCAGTGCCAACAACAAAAGCAACAAAAAATTTGAATACAGGAATGATAAACAAATCTGAACTATATGGCAGTGGTTCACAAACATTTTGGTTTCGAATATTCTGCGCCATACATTTCCAAAAATTTCTCGCAGAAGGGCACTGTGCCGCGGCACATAATTTGGGAGGACACCGCTAAAACGACATTCATCGTGAATTTCAAATATGTTCTGCTCCTTTGTAACGCACTAAGTAACATATTGAAATTTATTTACGTAATTCGTATAATGTTTTAATATGACACGTTGATATAATATCACTGAGAGTCTTTGATTTAATATCCATATATCTTTCACACAAACGATGATCTTTTGCATGCCGCGCGAGATGAGAAATAAATTGGTTTTTATTAAATAAAACTCTCAACACTCATACTTTGGTAACAGCAAGAAGACTCGGTTCTATATTGAAACGCTACGGCAAAAACAAGAAATTGGGTGATATTAAAGTCAATTTATCAAAAAAAAAAAAGCAAACAAACCAAGGAAATATCTTTGTCGGTTTGAAAGTGGGGTCAAACGATGAATAAAGGACTTTTTTACTTACCAATGTCATGATTTATGGCTGACTTAAATAGCACTTGAGTTTCATCAATTGTCACCGGATTCCAATATTTATATGTTTGATTAACACTTGTTGAATAAATCATTTGCACCGGAGAGCTAGGGAGCCTTTCATTTTTAGGTAAACTGATTTCACTGGCTTCGAAAGCGAATTGATGATCGAATGTGATAGGAGGTGATGGAGTTTCAAGCATCATGGTAACAGTCTTCACTTTTTTGGATTAGCACTTTTTATAGTTTTCAAATTTTTGGTAATTTCTTTTTTTTATACACCTGATGAACTGAGGCTCATAAATAGGACTGAAACAAGTTTGGAAAATACACAAGAATTTAAACTAAATTCTACTGACCACTCGTTGGCTAATTATAACAAAAACAGTAGAAGTATGCACTTGCAGCAAATAAACAGCTGAGGAGGGATCCAAATTTTTACCTGATTATTTGCTAAAATTTATTGTTCATTTCTTGTATGCAAGATTCTTAATACTTGGTGAGTGCAATATTTTATTGAGTTATATATAATAGTTCGCATTGCGGCGTTAATTCCGTCGATGTCATTTTTAAACTCATTTGAGGCACAAGCAAAATTATAGTGCAAATATCTACCAACCATATTACTAATCTCAGAAACCGACTTAAACTTTTAATTGAAACTGATTTTCCTTATGCCAGGGTCGCTCTTCACTGGTCTATTTATATCACTATCGTAAAATATAAGTCAGGTCTAGCTACTACTTAGCAGGGCGACCAAAGACTCCCATAATCCCAAGAAATTACATGATGAAACATCATAAATCTCTAATTGAGTACCTAGCAATGGAGTCTCTTGTTATATAAATCTCATTCTGTTGGCTATTTGTCATAAACAGAATTATTTGGGCGATTAACGAACAATGGCATATAGTAAAAGTAACATTTTGTATATGGCTAGGATCCTCTATTGAAAAAAGGATTAGACGACTCTGTTGGCATTTTGATGCCCGACTTTCTGACGATTCTTGTAAACAATAAGGGAGACTTGCGAAAAGAATATTTGTCGCAATGGAATGAACAAACAATAAAAATAATCCTTTTAATGTTGGATCACTGTCGGTAGGGCGTATTTTCTATTGTTTTCATTTCATATTTAACAAATTTACATTCAACAAATTCATCGAGACGAGTGATCTAATTCCCACAACATAAAGATAGTAAACAGTTTTGTTAAACCCTAATTATTATTGCCATTTTCTGAAACGTAAGTATTTTAAATTAGTTCCTATCCGCCAACCAATCGAGCAAAAATGACTGAATAACATGCCATCGTATATTGAGCAATTAAAATGGAATTCTATGCCGGGACGAGACAACGTTGACAAACTAACAAAATTTTACCTTTTAAACTCTTTCATGCAAGTAAAAAAAAAGTTTAAAAATCGGCGAGCCACAAGACAAATAAATAAGAACTTATTCCGATGTCGTGTCTTAACTATTACACAAAACCCGACTAAAATGTTAATTGTGTCCGTCGTCCGTCCCAATATAAGGATGTAATTACGCTAATTCAATTATATCAGAAATGGTAATTACATCAAAATAGACATGAATGACGACACGAAATTTTGCATCATTTTGGTGTCTAAAATAAATCTAAGTACTTAGCTAAAATTGGTTCACTGACTTTTTAAACCACAAATTCAAGAAACCTGTTTGAGCGCATAGAACGCGTAATATTTACTTGCTTTGCATTTAGTAGCTATCCAAAAAGGTTAATAAACCCAAATTGGTGTGTTGATGGGCCATTGAACAATTAAAATCATTTATTTTATCAAGAAATAAATGTACAACATGTTTGTTGAGACAGTCGTGTGAGCTCGTGATCGGATATATTGGTTTGAAAATATTCTACGAAATACGACTAAAATGTTTCTTTCGCGTATTCATTTAGAAGTTTTCCTCGGAACTTCCTGAAGCTACAGTCTATTTGTATAGATAAAACGAGCATCTTCCAGCATATACATCAGAAAATCATTAAAGGCATAATTCTTTTGAAAATAGACATAAAAATATTTATGACAAATCTTTGAGTGCGCTTTACTCTTATTGTGTGTGTCTGATTCACAAGAGCAGATTTACTTTATTACTTATAAGAACCGAACCTGTATATGTAATAAAAACGAAGTAGAAAATATCACTTCTGAAAGCTTTCAAGGATTTAACCATTTTAGGCATCGGAAATTGGTCATTTTTTAGAAAATGATAGACGATTCTCTCAGATATGTAAAAAGGTTCAAAAGTAAAAAAAAAAAAATTATGTCACATTTTTTAAAATGTCCAACTCAATAACTCCGTTATTAAAAGGCTTGCATGTATATTTTTAGAAGCTTATTTTAGATATAACTTTCAAATATCAATACCAGTACTCAATCAACTAAATTTAACATTTATTTAATTATTCATTCCAGTACGGTGTAAATTATGTAGAGCTTGTAGTCTATAAAATGTCGATGTTCGAAATTTGTTTTAAATTGTCACCATCGGTTAATTAATTCATAGGTTACAATTCATCGTTTCATCGTCCAAAAATCTGAAGTGAATGAAGCTTTTAGTGCGGATACCAATTTAAAAATATTTTACTCGTTAGAAGAAGATTATTATTTTTTTTTTTTTTGATTTGGCATACAATTTTTTTTAGCGTTTTAACTATATCAAAAACTGATTTTCTGTTTCTGAATAATCCGCAGAACTTCCTATCAAATACATTGCTTGCATATGTATTATATTTGGCTGTTAACAACTAAGAGTGAAGAAAATTTTCTTTTATAAACATCCAAAAACGAGCAACTATTAAATACAAAACCGTTGTAAACTTTTCAAGGGCACCAATTTTTTATGACTACTATTTTCGTGAAAGGGAATATTTATTTTTGGCTTAAAATCCGCGACTGTTAAATAATTCACCTTAGGATGTTTCTAATGAATGAATGTGTATATCCATATATATATTTTTATTATATAAGTTTCCATTTCCCCTTTTGCTTGCCATGCCTTATTTTGCTTTAATTTTACCAAGAGAAAAAATCATAGTCCTTTACAACTTTTACAATGGATGGTGATCAATCATTTTGCAGCCTGGCGTTTTTAAAAAGGTCCCCTGCCACGTTTAGAGTTCTGCAAAAATATTTCAGTTTAAACATGTTCGTTTTGAAGCATACATAGAAACGACAAAGGACCTAGGTCAACTCTGTTTCAGAAAAAATAAATAAAAAATAAAAGAAATATGAAACATAACCTAAACGAAGTAACGCGGGAGATGATACCAGACTTTAAGAAACAGTGTAAAATATACAGCCGAAAAAAAGTTTTCTACCATATTGTTTATTATTAAAAAGTGGTGTCTATTAGAAACAACAAATACCGAAGAATTACATATGTTTGAATAATGTAATCTGATAACAAAATTTTGTGTATTTTGGAAGACACATACAACTTATGAACGATTAAGCACTTTGATGTTAATAAATGTCATTGGAGGCAACATCAAAGTGAAAATTTAATCGTTCAAATATAATATTAGATATTCGTGATGGAATATCGCAATGTAAGAGATGCTGAAAAAGCTGTTCGTAATTTTATTGTCTGTTGATTGTGGTGTCAAGAAAATGTCTTTCGATAGTGAAATTTTGAAATAGAAAAAAAAATACCGAACAGAGAACATTTCTCTAGAAATAAAAATTCCTAAGTCGTGCAGTAGAATTGCACAATAAAAAAAACTTGCGTAAACCAGTTTTTGGCTGGTTTGGGAGTATGAATTGTTTCATAAAATACTTTTCGATAGCAAGTATTGATCGCATTTTCCATTTTTTTCATACCATTTTTCTCGGCAGAAAAAAAGTTTTGACACAAACACATTGAAAAATTCTTTATAAATCTTTCGTTCGGCTCGCATACAACCAAGAACCTTTACATGATGCAAAAGCAGCAAAGATGCGCAGCATCAAGGCTAAAATCATAATCTCAGCAGAAGTTACACGGTGTACACACACATCAACGCGTTTAGGTATTTGCTCATCGGAACAATGGAAAATCAGCACACAACAGAAAAGATGTGAAAATTTTTGAACGAAAATGCACACAATGCAAAAATGTTGTGTTTAACACAATTATATTTCCTAACATGGCTGGGCTACCAACACAAAGAGCAATCGAATTATTTTCAACATCATCTCAACCTCACACTCGAAACATCAGATTTATGCCGAAGTAATCAGAGCTAATTCCGAATTTCACATTAAGCTGAAAACTTATTTTAAATTATTTTAGAGATAAATGAAACTTATGGTAATAAGGTGAAGCTGAAAATAAAACGTAAACAACTTAAAAAAAAGAATGCTTGAATGTGGACCACCGAATTTAAACTTGATATGAGATTTTGAAGCAGCAGCTCGTCTTATGGTATTCTGCATTTTATGAACTCTACGATTTCTTCGTATTTCCGTCAGAGTGTTGCGAGTTAACCGAATTTTATTATGATGGGGTTTAAAAAAAAAACGGAAAACCCGAAAAATGATGGTAGAAGGAAATGGCGTTTAGCAGAGTACATTATGCGCACTGTTCGAACGTGCGCATATTTTATCGTAAAGGATTTTTTTTCTTTTATTATAACACAATGATGTGTATTTGGTTCCAGCATCAGTTTTCAATGAATCGTAGGTTTTTCAGTCTAGTGATAGCAGTCGTGGGACCCGTCTGAACATCGCTGTAATCAAAAATGCGAAAATTCAGTTTGTTGGTGGTGTTGAAGTGAAATAAAAATACAATAACAGAAAATACAATAGAGAAAACACTTAGTTCAAACTTTAAATCCTTATTTAAATAATTTTTGCTTTTAAATCCGAAAGTTTTCTATTGAAATATTTTGTTTTACGGAAACATTTCATGATTCAATTAAAACTGCCCTTGTTTTGTTGGGAAACAATTATTTTAACAAATATAGTTTTAGCATACCTCTAGCGCTTTCATTTATACAGAAATAAAATATCAAGTTTTTTTTTTTTTAATTATTGGATACATTTTACATGCTGCATCCTGCTAAATTTCTCTAATTTATTTAACTTTAGTTACATATGCAATTCAGTTTAGAATCGGTTTTTTTTTGGAAAAAAACTTTCTAGATGATGAAAACGCTCCTACCATTATTACGGTTTTTTTTTTTGTTAAGTGTGATTTCTCTAGACGCTCAAGAGAATGCATCTGAATAGAATATTTAGCTAGGAAAAAGTAAGTAAGTAAAGTGGACAGCTCTCTTCGCACCGTTGCCTTTTAAAAGATAAATCTTGAGTAGAGAGAGGAGTTTCCCACTCCAGATAACCCGATTAAATTTTGGTTTCCCCACTTTTTTTTACCGCACCCAATAAAATCGTTTTATATTATATATATCCTATAACAGTGTACAAACACATTCAACGTTCAACACAGTTACCGTCACCTCACCACCATCATCATTTAGAAACATTTATTTATTTATTTTTTCTAACAAATTGCTTTTCCACCAACACATTGACACAGTGAGCGAATCTAAGTCGATGGATGATTCGGATGAAAAATCGTTCAGTTTCCCTGTTGTAGCAAAATCACAAGCAAATATTGATTCCATTTATCCAGCTGGTTATAGCTGTCATTTTCCCCATCAGTAAATTCTGCTGCAGGCGACCACAGTAACTGATTTGCTATGTATGCATCACGATACTTTCGTTTGCATATTTATTACTAAATATGATGATATAAAAGCTGTGATATCTTTCAGCTCTTTTTTATTATCTCACGCACATTTACATTTTAAACTTTTCTTTTCTTTTTTTTTGTGTAATTTTGAACAGAAGAAAAGCCGCGTAAGAAAATATGGAGAAGGAAGTGTAAAATGGTAAAAACAAAATTAGAAAACAGTGCTCGGAATTTCAGTGGAATTTAATTAAAGCGATTGAAACATAAATGTCAAGTTTTTTTTTAAATCAATTTCCATGAATTTTAAAATTTATCGGAAATTAGAAAATTTAGGCTTTTCCAAACATAATCTTGTTTCATAAAACTACAAAAATTGGGAAAATTATATATTTTAACATATCTGACAAGTGAAATCTAGAAATATGGAAAATTCATGTTTCGCGATGGTTTTGTCACTGATGAAAAAAGTTTATATTAAGAAATCTTGTAAATTGGAAATATAATATACAAATTTTGCAGGAAAAAAGTGATTTCTATTCCGAATAAAATGTAATAAACATTTTCTTTTTCCATTATTTTTATTCTCGTTTTAGTTTTGTGAAATAAGAGCCACCAACATGATGAAGTTGTCAGCTAACAAAGACTTTTCATTGAATATTTCTTGAAATGTACCCTGTTAATTCCGGGCTTTACGGAGTTATGATATCGGAAGCTCGTTTTTACAGCGGTATCTTTCAGAAATGAATTGCACCACCATGCTAATAATAAATTAAATCTTACTTACTTCAAAAATAAAAAATAAACATATTTTTCGAAACATCAATATAAATTGTTTTTATATATGGAAGTCAATTGAAAACTTTTTAGTGTATTTTCAGCAAATTCGCTTAAACACGGAAAGAAGTGTAATTAATATATTCCTATTATTGTGCATAGATGTTGCGTGAAAAATTTTGTAGAGATTTCGTGGGAAGTTCGTATTAGGAAGAAAAATATTTATTTATGGTTGGTTCGTGCATACGCTTTCCTCTCTGCATTAGCAGTGGTTAAAAGCACATAATTGTGTCTACACTCTGAGCTTCCAATTGCTAAAATATGATAATTTTGTAGAAATCATTTATACAGAAAAACAAAATAAATTTGTTTATGGATATTTATTATTCAGAGCTCATTAATGGAGTCTTCTAATAGGAGAAGCCGGAGCTTGCTACCTAGACCTAAATAATATTATTTTCACGTTGTTAGAATAGAATACTTAGAGAACAAAATTGAAAAATGCCCTCAAAAAGTATCCCGCTTTGTTTAATTTCCTGGTATCTATGAAATTTCAAAATTTTGGTAGCTTTTTTTTTTCATTTTGAGGGAACACTTTTGCGGATCTGCGCTTTATTACTTAGTATTTAATTCAAAAAAAAAAAAAATTATCCGGAATTCCATTTTTTTCCTCTGAAATTTAATGTGATTTTTTTAAAGAGATTTAAGTAATTATTTTAGGTTGATTAATGATTCTATTATTCATATGTCTTGAAAAAGTGAATTTGAAGCAGTAAATAGATTCCTACTAAAAAAAAATTTGTTTAAAATGCAATCAGTTTTGATGAATTAAATAGTTTTATCAGGCAAAATTTAATAAAATTTAAATAGAAGAGAATTTATTTGCAAAATTTCCTGATTTCCCTCCTTCCCTTTACTTTTTGAAATATTATTCTCAGCCAACAAACGCCCTCTGAATAAATAAAAGTCTAACAAAAATGGCCACAAATTAAAATTTACAAAAGCATTGCATTGTCATCAGTTGCTCAGTGGTCATTTGATTAAGGTATAATAAGGAGATGAAACAAATCTTTGTAACTGACGACCCGATGAAATGTAATTTAATGAATGTTTAATTTGTTGAAAATACCATTAATATAATTTAGTTTAGGTTTTGGAAATTCTGCTACAGTTAATATTGAAAATTACCGACGGGGTACTTATATATGCCTACGATATACATTAAATTAACGATCGAGGGTGTTATGGAAACGTCAAAATTCAGTCAAATTTCACATAATTTCATTTTTTTGCAATATGTAGAAACAGGAGCAAGGCCAATGTCCAATTAATTTAGTTAATTTAAAAAGCAGATTACTTGCCGGTTTATGTATGGTGGCCAATAATAGCTCAGAGTAAGTTTTATGAGATGAACAAACGGAATGGAATAGATCAGACCATTATCATGGGTGGAATTCAGTTAGCAAGGTACTCCTGTATATTGCACACATGACAACTATATAATTTTTACTTACCGTACAATTTGCATGAAGATCTTAAATGCGTACCTGATGTGGGCAAATATTTGTCATTTTTAAAACGAGAAATCTATGACTTTACTTAATAAAAGCAATTGCCAAGCCAAAGACTACTTTAATCAGTTAAATACACCTGAAATATTTTAATATATAAATCTGTTTATTGCATTAACTCATGTGTGCAAAAATCACACATGTAATTTTTGAGAGCTTACACTTTGAAAAAATTTTACGTATTTTTATATAGACATTTGGAAAGATACTATACATTTTATATTTTGTAAAGAGTTCATTTGCCTCTAGAGTATTGCGATGATTTCTGCTTTACAAATAAATACCGCGCTAGAAATGGTCAAATTTCCCCAGAGACACCTTTAACACAGCACGATACTAGTAAATTGCTATTATGAAAAATTTCTTTAAGTCAGCTATACTGTATTATTCTTCAGATGAGGGTTTCGCTTAATCCTTTACTTAGCTGAGTTTCATGTTCCAAAAAGTCTTTTATATGTTTTGCACTAAAAGGATTATAAAATTTCAAGTGAATAGAAAAAAAAAAAAATAAATTTCGGAGGCGTTGTCATTGATGAGAATTTTAGGAGGATTATCTGCTGTTTGCCTTCTGTGTTCCTACTCCTTTATGTGATGTTTATTACCGCGACTAATTTTCTCTAAATTCACAAACAAATTTATAATTTGCTTACAACTGCGAAAATCCTTTTCGGTAAAATGACTTGTGCATTTAATGCGCTCCTTGTTTTTGTAAAATATTCAAATTTTTTTTTTATTTTTTTTTCATTTCATTTATCTACAATTGATTTCTTAAATAAGTCCTTAAAATATGGCAAAATTTACACTGAAAATTTCATTCGCTCTGCATCAACATATATGTAAATTTATCCCTAAATAATCTCTATATAGCTCTTTCTTGTTTCTAAATTAATCATTAAATTCTCAGTTTTTGAAGAATTGTGCATTCAGTTTTCTTTGAGCCTGTTTTCAAATTAATTTTACTCTCGTTTCTGATAATTTTAGTAATTTTTATCTGTTGTATTGTCTTTGTTGGATCAGATTCAGATCCTTTTTGTTCATGACTTTTTCTTGTTATATTTACACAATTTTTTCTTGTCATTTACAAAGATGCCCGAAATCTTGTTTACAATATTAGTCGGAGGGGGCTTTTAAATAGTATTTTTTGGTTGAATTTTTATTTAACGCAGTATATAGTGCGTTATTTTCCTTCTAGAAAAAAGAAAAGATAAAAAAATAATAACTTTCGAAAATTCTCCTGACATTATATTTACAGTCAGATGATTTTTAATTAATTTAGTTTCCACTGCATTTTCCGAATTTTTTTTTAAATCATGTGAACGCAATAACGACGAAGCTTTTTTGAGCATCTCAAATTGAAAAATATTTTCTTAAATTCAAATTTAGAGAGTTTTAAGATGAGATCAGTTTATTTAAAATTATGTAGACATCCTTTTGGTAACTCCAAATTTTGTTGGAACTGTCTGAACAGAAAATTGAGTTTTCTTTTCAAATCGATAAAAATACTCGTAAGAAAATATAAATGGCCTCAAAATTATACGTTTACAAGTTCGTCAATCCATAATCACTTTTAATAGTGAGAGTGTTATTCATATTTAAATGATTGCTATTCACCGCATTTGGCTGTTGAGTCAGCTTAAGTCCAACATCAGTTGATGATGCAAACGATGATGCATCATTTCGGTTGCAGTTTGTTAAAACATTATCAGCCATACTTTCTAGACTATCCATAGTACACTACGGCAGTATTTATTGGATATTATTGACAAAAAATTAAGCATATGGAAAATTAATGGCAATTGAATTTTTTTTTATAATTAGTATTGTTCAAAAACAATAAGTTTTAAATGTTTACAATTTTACCTCGCTTTGGGATGGTTGATGATGTTGTTGTTTTCTTTTACTGCATGCACTACCACGTTTTCCTTTTTTGCTGCTTCCTAACGTTGCTTGTAAAGATCCATCAGGGTTTTTCTTTTTAACGTTTTTCGTATTAGGTAATTTATTGTCCTTTTTCCATTTCATTCTACGATTTTGGAACCTGGTATTGGTACAATGGAAAATTGTGGTTGATCAGATTAAAATCAATAGATAGTGGAATTAACTGTTACCATATTTTGATTTGACGTTCTGATAGTACCAATGTATGTGCAATTTCTATTCGACGGCGACGTGTCAGATAGCGATTATAGTGAAATTCCTTTTCGAGTTCTAATATCTGATGACGGGTGTATGCTGTTCGCTGTCTTTTCGGAACCTCGCTCATTGCATACTGTCCGTTCACTAATTGGAAGAAAATTAAATTTGGTACAAATTAAGGATAGTTAAAAAATATATACACATGTACATAATATATATTGTGTGCCGGGAATTATTTTAAAAAATCTGAATAGAAAAATATTGCCGGAATCATTAATTTTAGTGTTATATCTCAAACTTTTTTTCTCTACTGTCTGCCGAGAGAGAAGAATGATGAAAGATGGAGAGAGAGAGAGGGAAAGCAAAAGAAATGTTATATTATAACAGGCACATTTCGCAAGAAGTTGTGTTTGTGAAACATAAAACTTTTTCGACATTGAAAAATGGTAAATTTTTTTTAAAAATTATAACAAAGGAAAGTTCCGACGACGCAGCATCTGTCAAGCGTTTTTTAAGTCTTGGAGCAGTGAAATGAAGCATCAAAATTTGATAGCACGATTAAAACCCCAAGTTGATAACAAACATTACTCAATAAAAGACGGCGAGATGCAAAAGTTTGTTAATCGCAAAATACAATTTTTCATTTCAAATAAATATAAGGGTTGTAACAAAGTAAGTAATCACCAAACAATTGCCAAAGTCTATATTTATTCTCCTATAAATTTTTAAAAATTAAAAATTTATGATTTTCGTTTCTTGTTGAAACCAGCTGATTCTTTAAGCAGCGCAATTCGGTTGTAGAGTTTTGAAATTTCTATGAACGGTTTTCTTTATTTCATGATTTCCTTCGGCAATGACTCGACATTATTAGATTGTGCCTACATCATGTAATGGCTACCACATTCAGATTATTTTACGAAGACAATGATTATAGCATTTTTAAGTATAGTATATTCAGCCACACGTTCATATACACAGCATTATGCATACGTTATAAAAAATAATAATTTAATTCGGATATTATATTAGTTTCCAAAAGAAATTTCAGTGGATTGCAATTTGAAGGCAATTTTCAAAGCCGAGTAAATAAAATAACATATTTTAAGCTAATTATTATGTTACCGTGTTAGATGATTTAGGGTCGTGAGGATGCCCAGATGGAAAAACATATAAATTTTATTTGTTTCAGATATTCCACATGTACCGTTTCATTCAGCATTGGAATCTCTCATGAATGGATTAAATAAAAATCAACGAGCATAATATTTGAACCATGAGTATTGTTCGCTGATCTGTGAAAAAGATTTTATGCGTTTTGCGGAATGAAAATATATGTGAGTAGGTACAAAATTTAAGCATCTCTTGAATATTTGTCCCCATCGAATGAAACATTTTACGGCCTTTTCAAAATATCTCTTTTATATATTTATTTCATATTGATATGCCAATCAAACAGAAAAACCCATTAATCAAAATTGAATTTTCCTTTTTATTTTCTTCGGATGACAACAATGGATGCTTTGCTGCTTACAAATATAAAATTGCCAACTTTTATTAAACTGACGTATTGTTGAATGAACTTATCAATTGAAGAATTTTCATTCTCATAATGGCAGCCAATAAGAAAATATAAAACATTTCTCTTAGACTTTTCTACACTTAAAATCAATTTTATACATGTTGGATTTGAATCAATTCATGATAAAACAATCAAACCAACTACTTCATATCCAATGTACAAAATCTTTATTCTTGTATCGCCTTATACTAGGAATCGATTTTATTGAGTCTTAGTGTTTACCGAAATCATGATAATGAAAATATAATTTTCTCAACAGTCACGTCTCTAGTGTAGATATATTTTTGCTAAGCAGTTAGATAACTTACAATAACTTTTTCTTAAAGTAAACAACTTTTTACTTTTTTTGTAGAAACTTTATGTAACACCGAAGACACTCAAAGTTCTACATGAATGAATTTGACTAGCACTATCTCGGTACAATTTTTGCCATAAATCAACAATTAATTATTATCCAATTATATTATAATCACTTACTTATATATACAAATAAAGATAACTTTAGTGTGGATTGCGAAAGGTGACAAGCTTTTATTTTTGCTATCGTTATGCTAACAGTGGAATCGACATTTTAATGAATTTTATGTATTGCCCTAAACACTACATAGTTTTAGTGATTTATTTCTATTAGAAATATACTTTTACTTTGTGTTACTAATTGAAGAAATTCCCATTAGAAAATCCCCATTGTTATTATTGTCAAACAAATTGCTGCCGCGCTTAGAGCCTCAGATGAGAATATAGCAATGATAATTTAAAAAACGTGAATATCGTGAAAACACAAATTTTTCAAAATTTCTTTTTTTTTATCTAATTCAGAGAAAACTTTAAAATTTTTATCATTGGTCAAATTATTATTCACTATTATTTTCTGTTAAATGGCCCAAATGCATGAAAACGAATAAATTATTCAATTAGAAAATCCCCATTGTTATTATTGTCAAACAAATTGCTGCCGCGCTTAGAGCCTCAGATGAGAATATAGCAATGATAATTTAAAAAACGTGAATATCGTGAAAACACAAATTTTTCAAAATTTCTTTTTTTTTATCTAATTCAGAGAAAACTTTGAAAATTTTTATTATAATAATTGTCAAATTATTATTCACTATTATTTTCTGTTAAATGGCCCAAATGCATGAAAACGAATAAATTATTCAGTTAAATATAAAATGATAATTATTTGAAGTTAAGTCTTAATAGATTGGCTACTTTTGTACATATATAATGAGCACTATTTCGAAAAGTAAAATTCAACAGCCACCTTCATATATGCATCACACTTTGAGGAATTTATGAATCACCGACAAGGAAATATCACTTAATATAATTTATCAGTTGAACCCAGATATGATGAAATATATATAAATCGTACTTTAAGTTCAGCATATGTGAGTAAAAATTGTTCATAGAAAAAGAAAATATCACGATCGACAACTGTATGACTTGCAAAAAATATTTCGAGTTTCAAATTTAAGTAATTTTACAAATTTAAATACATATAATTTCTGAAAATCATCGCAAAAGATCAATATTTTTATTCAAAAGTGAGAATTTATTGAGAATGTTATGGCGGTGCTACCAGCTAGTAACCAAATGGAGTAGATATTACAATAGTTAAATATTAATTGTACTAAAATCCGATTGCCAAAACTTTCATTTTTAATAAACAACCTTCAAGAACGGGCTGCTACCAAAATCTCTAACTGTGATTAAAAAATTGAGCAACAGTCGAAGAAATATATTAAAAAACGCATATCAATCAATGGAAGAAGCATTTTTTGAATCGTCTGCTCTGAGAAATGATTAAGAAACACAATAAGAGGGCATTATTAATAAGAAACAATTTCGAACGCCGTGTGGTCGTTTCAATTACTGAATCGACAACCAGTCTCACGTCTCTTTTTCAAAGCATTATCGTAGAAATAAATGCTTTCGAGAGATAAATCACTTCACATTTTTAACTATATTCTGCCATGTATGTCTCAAAATAAATGAAAAAGCCATGTTATGAAAAATAAACTTTTCGGAACCTGAATTATACCAAAGACAAGGAGTTATAGAGACTAAAATAATGTGTTTAAATCACTATGATGAATTATTTCATTCAGTGGCTTATCTCTCAAAGTGTCTCCTAATAAATATTAAACACTTCGCCAAAAATTTTTTGGTGGGTGTTTGTCACGGTGATAACAAACAGTCTATTGTTGCGGTTTTAATACGGCGATATTATTTATTTTGACATATCCCGTAAAATGTTGTTTAGCTTTGATGACCCTCTGTCTTAGTTTTGTCACTATAACTAAGAAATAGTAACTTTATAGGAAATTAATAACATTCCGATGGTTTGCTAGGAGACACTTCGAAATATTGAATTTTGAAATTAAATAATTTGTTGAAACAGAAGCTGTCATTCGTCTCATGAATATTCAAATCAACTTTGTTTAATAAATTAGAATAAATTAGTTTTTACTTATTATTTGTTTATAATTCAAAATATCAGCAGCTCAAAATTAAAGTCAAAGAAAGAAAGATTGATTACAATAAAATCAGGCTGACCAGAATAAGTTTTTTTTAAACTCTACGCTCAAACCGGAATTTGTGAAGACAAGACTTTTATCGCTGTAACGATTTCTCTGGTTTGAAGCTGACTCTTATTTTGTTCAGAGGAGAAAATAAATACAAGAATTAAAGCAGAAAGGTATATTATTTAGTCACCTTTAATAAGCTAATCTCGATTAATATCTTTTGTTCTTTTAAACCGCAATTAAAGGAGCGTTGGTTGACAAAGTAAGATTTACATTTTATGTCGTAAATACATTTTTTAACAGATGATAAAAAGTTATTTCTGATGCTTTATCAAAGAAACGAAGAGAATATAATTTACAAATAATATATATTCATAATAGTAACATGATATTCCTTGGTGGACCAATATCAATTAAGCGATAGTGTCGCTCAAGAAATATTCCTGAAATGCTTAACCCAGATATTTGTGATTTGTAGTAGAGAAAGTAAACTAGGTGGCCATACATGTTTATTTATGGTATTCCATAGCTCGACTGTTTATGTAAATAATTGTTTGCCCAAATCTTAGCTTGCTGTTTGATATAAAGTTATTTATTTAATCAACAAAGACCAAAAAGTGTTAATTATACTTATCACGGTGTGAATATTTATATTAATTTCAATATTCAAACTAAAATTTTTCAGTGTTCAAATTATTATTAATGGGTTGTCATTAATCTAAACAATTTTTGTGAGCCACCGCCAAACCTTGGAGTTTCAAATAAATCATATTATATATTGGAATTTTAGTTTTGCTGATGAAATCTTTTTCTAAAACTATTTCGATTTATGACGCAGAAAAATGTCAGGTATGGATTGACGTTTAATAAAGTGCCAATACAAATCAAAACATCGAGTTCGGAAAATTGATTGCCCAATTGAATCAAAATTTGTTCCACATCTAATCAAAATAACATCATCTATTCATCATTTGGGGTTTTGAGATGCATACTTTATTTTTGCCGGCACTTCAAACAAAGTACTTTTCGTATTCTAACTGAAATCCCAAGTGATCAATTGACATGCTGTTAATATATTAATCACCCATTGAATATTCTACTTTATGCACCTTAGATAGGTTATTAAGGACTCTTAGTTCTCCTATTAATCTTACACAATCTGTTTAAAAACATCGCATCAAAACAACAATTCATCTTATTCATCCTTAGGATAACACTACAAGACGAAGACGTTGAAATTTTTCCATCAGAAAAGCAAGAAGCAAAACTTCGCATCAGAATAGACAAACAATAAGGTGACTGATGCCTGGGATTTTAAAGCTTATTATCATCGAATAAAGAATGCATTATTTTTCAATAAATAAATGCAATTCGAAGTTGCGTTAATTCAGAGAGTTACAAATTATATATCTATCAAATTCGTCTAAAAAGTTGCCTTTATAAGAAAAGTTTATATTTTTAATTTAACAATTTTTTTTTACAATTTTTAAAATAATTCCCGAACTTTGTTGTGAAACGAAAAATGTTTCGAATAAGTTATCGACGTCATCTACTGTCATAACTGAGAAATAAAAATTTCGTATAGGAAATTCTTGTGAATTATGGAGATTTCTTGATAAATTCAAGTGTTAAATAATTTACTGTTCAAATAATAAAGTGGTGCACGCACTTTTATTATTTAACAATGGAATATCTGGAACGATTTCTCTCAACCCTATTCGGAACTCATTTCTCATAACCCTTTCGCCTTTGGACTTAAAAAAAATTCCGCAAATTTCATGCGTTCACAAATCTGACGTGATTTTTCGACATTCCAGAAATTGAAAAAAAAAAAAAAAAATTTTGACCATTTTTTTAAAATAAACTTGCATATTTGCCTTGAATTTTAAGAAATCAAATGTAATAACATACATTTCGTGTTATCATCTTTAACTCTACCATCGAATTAAAAAATCCGTAAAAATGTATGGCACGAGGCTTAAAAATATTTTCATGTATATATTGCAAAATGGCGTCTTTAAATTTTCAAGAATGTTACTAAAACTCACTGATACCAGCAACATGAATTTTCTTCATCCAAGGATATATAATGCGTTCGCCATCGCTGGTTGTTGTTCCCTCTAAATCATCCTCGGAATCTATTTCTTCCAGATCATTTTCTTGGGAAACGGTCTCATCAGGAGAGCGGTCTAATATGAGCCTGTCGTCGTCGTCAAGCATATCATCCTGCAGAATAGAGAACAATTGAATTTATTTAAATATTCGACTGCAAAACAATGCGGGCAATGGAATGATGTATTAAAAAAAAATAATTACTTGGTCTGAACCGTCATCAAGGCATCTCAGTCTCATTCCTAATTCTTGCAGTTGCTGACCTGCGGGAACGGCCTCTTCTATTCGCTTATCCAATCTCATTCCTGAAATTATTTTTAATTTATAATATATTCTTTTAAATTTTTAGTGACGCCAAATTTACACATGCTGCTTCAACTGAAATCGGTTTAGTTAAAAGATTTTAAATTTTAGATTGCTAAACAATTTTATATTGATAGCAAGCTTTGATTTAGGTAGTTTTTGAAGAAACATCCCTTTATACAAGCGAATTTCAGGTTTTGCTAGTTATATTCTGAATGAAAGTAATTAAAAAAAAAAGAAAAAACAATCTTGCTGTCAAAACCAAAAGTCGTTAAAATCATATATTTTTATTCCTTTCAAACGTTTGTTTTATTTAAATTACTTCCAATCAGAGTATAACGAGCAAAACCTATAAGTTCTAATATGTAAACTTGGAAATTTAATGCCAATTACTCTGTTTAAAAAATAAACATCATGTACAATTGCCGTCGTTCAGTTTCACTGAAATACATTATTACGACCCAGAACCTGTTTAATCTCGCAGTGAATATATTTCAACGCCCGACTATTTTTGTCATTGTAAACTACATTTCACCTAATTCTTGTAATCCTAATACAGTATTGGCGGGTGGCTCTGATATTGGGCATTGAATTGGCAAATCTTGTGGATGGTGCTCATTTGTGGTGGCTGTAGGTTGGTAATAGTTATAGTATCCGATATTATCGACATTTGTTGAAGTCTCACTAATATTTAGTCCGTTCACTATTCTCGATTCCACATTTAAAGTTCGACTTCCAGCACTGTTATCATTTGGAATTATATTTGTCACATAAGAACTTGATTGCGATGAAGGATTTGGCGATGAAGCATTCGCAGGTTGGTGCATTTGTGGCGAACCGTATGGCGGATGATGATGATAAAATGGCGTAGAAGGTGACGGAGCTCCATAGCTTCCGTAATTATATCCATTGTGATAATTATAATCCATTATTTGATTTGAGGTTGCAGTTATTCCACTCATAGGACCATAACCACTATGATGATGATGATGTAGATGATGAAACTCTGTTTCACTTGGAGGAAATTTGGGTTCATAGCCCGTCGCAATTCCCACTGAACCCTGAACGTGAGGATAGCTCATTAAGAACGAACTCATATTTGCACAAATAAATTTGATAAAATTTGAAACTTTTTTTTCCTATATTTTCTTTAATTATTTTTTTTTTTGTAATTCTGCATCAAATATTTTGAAACTCTTCATTTCATAATTTTTCAACCACTTTTCACAGTTATATATTTTCTCTTTTCTTTATTAAAATATTTGGTTTTAATCAAATTGCGCAGAACATTTTAAACTGAGAACCGCACTCTAAAAAATACGTCCGTTCGCGTCACTGAAACAACGATAAATATTAAATTTTTGCGATATGTTGTTGCTTCATTCACAATATGTACTCTTGCGAGCTTGTGCTCAAATCAAAGTCTCGACAATAATAGCACCAACAACAAAACACGACTCTCGAGCAGTTTATTTGTTTCCCTCAACACACAGACAGCTTAGATCATTGGCTCTAAATGTGTAAGTGTAGTGAACGAAAGAACGAAATTGTGAAACAAAAAGGAATTTTGAATTTTTTATGAAGAAAATCCAGTTAGTTCTTTATGCTTCTTGTTTTTTTTTTTTTTTTCTTTTCACGATGCTAAAGGCAACACCCTTTTTTCGATTGTGTTAAAGAGAGACAAACGATCGTATTTTTGGGGTTAAAACATATTAAATGATAAAAATGATATTTATTGTAAATTCTTTTATAAAATTTAAAATAATTTTTGCAAATTCTAAGTTTATTTGTGAATTTATTTTTGAAGCTTTTGCTCGGATTCGAAGTAGTCATTAATGATGGAAAACTTAGCGATGCTTTGTGAGATAAAAAAACGTCGTCTTTTGGACTGTTTCTTCACTTTTTCAACAATATAAAAGACAATGAATAAGGTTTTCAAGATATTCGCCCTTTTAAATTCATTTTAAATTCTAAACTAAAAACGGACAGTTTAATTGCGTTATTTAATATGGATCACCGCACCTATTCAAATCAGTTCGCTAATTCATGTACATAATACAAAAAGAAAAATGATGTGGTTCCAATGTCATTTTCTTCGCATTTTCTTCAACAATTTTTAGCAGCCACGAGTGATAAAGCAATAAGACGACAGACTAATTAATCTTTAAATGCGGCTGTAAATATAGCCTGAATTGCAAATAATGACCACCATATGAGTAATCAAAAACTTTATTTCAGCAAAAGCATGTAGGTTTTTTCTACCAGACATGACTAATAGATATAAAAAACAACAATGTAAAGCTTTTAACATTCATACATTTAACACTTCTAGAGCACCTAATAAATCATTACTAGGAAATAAGAAATGCAGTTCGAAATCTATCTATTACGCCTTCAAATTCAAGGTCTTCGAATCTTCCATATTTCTTTATTCAAAATATATTTCTGCTCAATAATCACTGTATAAATGTGTAAGTGTAAATTTAAGACCTGAGGGGAACGAAAATAAAACATTGCAACATTTTTTTTTTAATACGAGGGCTTCTTAAATCTAAATAAATAAATTTTTAAAATTCATTTAAATTCATTTAAATTCATTTTTTTAAATTTTTAAATTCATACAAAACATAATCAAGAATATATATTTCGCCGCAATAGTTCACATTCAAAACCCCTTGCTTGGGGCGTGCCACAAAAATCATCCGTCTCTTTCTTTTTATCATTGTATTCTGTTATTTTGCACTCATCAGGATTTCCGACATAAAGCAATTTTTAAATTGCTCTATGAATTCCGTGATTACCAAATGTAACAATTTGTTAATAATAGATAGAATAGATATAAGTAATAATTATCTTCCAGTTGTGTTATTCAGTTTAGTTTAGTTTCAATATTGGCGAGTTGGTTTACCAAAGTGCTGGCACCTTAATTTTCTGTACGGAATTTGCAACGTTTAGCAAATATATATTAAAATTCCAGCTGATTTTTTAGTTTGCAAATTTTGGCAAATTAATTGCATATAAATGTTTTCTTCACTTAAAGTCTAGCTTAACATAATATTCAGCTATAGTGTTATTCGCTCCACAATTAAGAGTTTAATTGAATACATTTCTTGGCTACTTCTTTTCGTTAACATAAAATTCAAATAAATTGTGATGATATGGTGTCGATTCATTTAAAATAATTCAACTTTTCGATTCATAAGTTCTAAATGAATTTTCGATTCATCATTGCTGGAAAGAAATCAAATGTTTATTTAAAGTCATTTGATTAAATGCTATCCAAATAATCATTTTGAACTATTTTTTTGCTAAATCATGCTATAATCAGACCGAAACTTTAAAATTTAATTCATTATTCAGCAGCAAACCAAATAAATAACTATATAAAGCGATAAAACATGCCGACGTATTGGTTGCGGTAAAGCTTCACATATTTGATGTCATGTCTCGAGTCATTTAAATGAACACCAATGCCATCGTTTATCTACATATAAAAAAAAATATAGATAGGTATTCAAAAATTTATCTTTTTTTACCAATCAATCAAAATTTCATCGTGTTAACGCCATCTTTTTGTTAATAAACGTTTGCTCCATATTATTTTGCCCTCACAGAAATATGTATGGCTGAAAATCAACGCTGCACTTTCCCGGTGTGTGACGAGACGACTAGAGAAAAATCGTGACTAGATGATTGTCAAAAAAAATTACGTTCCAGCCAAATGATTGTGGTGCTTGTTGACAAGCAGCATAACCATATTTTTTCAATTGGTTTTGATAAGACAACTTGTCACTTTGCTGATTCAAATATCTTGGGGAGTTTTATTGATTAGAAAATAATAACGTTAAAGTTAAAATAATAAAAAAAAAAAAAATGATGAGATTTTATTTTAATGTTTTTACGGTGAGTAGAAATAGCATCTCCATTAGATCCCTTAATTACCTTTTGCTTAAAACTAAAGCAAACTTATTAATACTAACTATTAATTATTGATACCATAAATTCCGAGTAAAATGTGCATCTGTCGATGCTAAAAATAAAATACCACCAAAAAAGTGTCTGGATAAAGGTTTTTGGACACCGAAAAAATTATTGAATAAAATAAAACTCGAAATTGGCTGGCACAAAAAGAACTATTTTATGTAACTGAATGATTAATGATTTTTTTTTTTTTTTTCGAAAACCAGGTAAGAGTCGAATAAAATCTCAGTCAACATTCGGCAAGAAACGTTAGAAAATTTTACGCCTTGGTTATTCTTAAGGGCAAAGAATCTAACTTTAATTATTGCCGGAATTCTATGTTACATTAGTTGGCTCGAAAGCTTTGTATGCATCTGATTCGATGAAATGTTTGTGTTTTCTGGCTACAGAAATTGAAAGAAGCTTCTAATTACAGTCTCCAAGTTCATTATAGACTCATTTTGCGAGGCGCAAATTACTGTAGGTTATTTTCTCTACAGTATTAAAACAGAATAACTAAATATAATTGCTATCGGACTTTAAATGATTCGTGTAACACGAGTGGCAGTCATTTCTTAAGTAACAACTACTTTACATACTTAAAGTTAAATGAACAAAGTAATAAATGGATACAAACCATTAAATTGTGAACCATATTAACTTAATATGACAATAATTTGCATGTCCAAATATGTAACAAAAACAAAATGAAATATCTCCATCATAAAAACCTAATTTAAAAAACAAAACTGAAACAATTGCTACCTGTTAAGTCATTGACAATTCTTAGTGTAAGAAATTCCTTTTTGTGAAATCTTTTAATAATTTTCCTTACATCAATTTTAAACTAAAATGGGAAAACTCGATTGATGACGTTAGACATGTTACGGATTTTTTTTTTTTTAGTTTCGTTCGCGGGGTTGTCGTGAAAAACACTGTTTGAAGTATTTTCGGAATGATATCGCATATGGTAATTACTTTTCTTTACATTTTACATAGCAATAATTTTTCTTATCCAAAAAACATATTCGAAAAAAGGAGGAATTTGTTTTGGTAAATAAGAACGGCCTTAAAAATTATTTTATTTTCAAAACTGTATCAAGCGTTCCTGTTAAAACAGAACTGAACTAACACTTTCATTCGCGTTAATATCATACTTGCCCTTCATTCATTGCAATTTTTATTTTATTTTTTAAGAAATGTTTATATTTCTTTTCGAGTGAGGGAGAAATAATACAAAATAACGACCGATACTTTTTTTTCGCCTAGGTAGCTTGGCATTTGGGTTTTTTTTTTTTTTAAGGAGAGACGCGGTGACAATTACAAATGGTTTTTGAATTTTTTTTTTTCTAAATTCTCAATCTTTACATTTTCTACCAATGGAAGTATGGACAGTTGTTTATAAATAACTCAAAATTTTAGTGTTCTTTTACAATATCACCATAATTCTTTATTGGGTTCAAAATTATGATTGAGTGACTTAAAAAGTCCAAATATTAAAATTGGAACTCAAGATGAACCCGTAATCAGGTGTCATTTTGGTGATCTGGGAAGTCAATATTAAAGAATTCAGTTTCAAAAGGAGCTATCTGGAAGCAAATATTTTTTTTTTTTTTTGAGAAAATCAGCATGCAATACAAAATATTACAACATATCCAATCCAATATGATTGAATTCAGTAATCTACAGTTTTCAATATTCTGTAATTACCATCAATAATATTTCTTGCGTTCCTGTAGTTTGGTCTCAATGATTTATCGTTATATAGAGGCATAGTATTAGAGAGAAGCATACAAGCATGATTGTCTGTATGCTTTCATTTTTTATTGAAGTGGAGTGCTTTATTTCCTCTCCCATTTTGTTTCTCTCATCGAACGGATGTCTTTCTCTAGGATATTCTTTTTTTTTTAAACTCGGTATTATGCATATTTTTTTAACATCGATACACGGACGTTTATTATACAGCCCATGTCAATTCAAAAATTTTTAGTTAATTAATCAAATTATGTTCAACTTTTTGTTTTCAATTTTGAGACGCTTCGTAACCGAAATATGTAATAAAAATGTTATCGCAAGAAATTATATGGCGGGCGCGGCATCGAAACCCGTCACATCAATTAAACTTTGTTCGCAAGTTTTACCTTCCTTCAGCTTTACTTTAGCTGTCCATGCATCTACATATTTGAGCTCCGTGGTTAGGACATGTAAAACCAACATAAAGAGGTTGGCGGACGGACGAATCAGGAATAAGTAGCTATTCTTTAATAATATTATAAAAAAAACACGTTGAACAGAAGAAGCTGATGCTAAAATCTCATTCAAAAAAGCTTTCTCAATCAAATGTGTCTTAAATAAAATATCTGACATCTTTCAGGAAATGTTCATAAACATTCTACAAAGTCTCCAAAAATGTTGAGCGTACAGACGGTTTAGTTAAAATTAATTTACAAAATAAGTGGAAATATTTTTTGTTATCATGAAAGGTTACTGAGTTTGGTTGTGCCGACAAATCTGATTCAATGTTTATGCTTATTATGTGTTGACAGTCTCCTAAATCCTGTACAATAACAGAGGGAAAAATCGATAAATAAATAGCAATAAATTTACCTAATTCTGATTGTAAAATTCTCTAATTATATGCTTAAGAGAATAAAATCGGGAAAAACACAAAATTATGGAAACTTTTCACGCAATATGTACTGTCTCTAACAAGTAAGCATTTATTATTTTCTATCCGGTGCAGATAATTAAATGAATTTATTTTCAAATTTAAGAAATTGTCTCAAAAAAGAAATATATATTTACGAATAACGTAATTGAGGAGCATGAATAAAGGACTTTAATGAAACATCACCAGCATTTTATCAAAACTCTTGACTTTCGTGGCAAGCTGCAAAACTTTTAAATCCATTGAACAAATGGGTAATGGCATGAACAAGGTAAATCCTCTATTTAAATTATTTGACTTTTTAAGTGGATTTCCTTGCAAAGTAATGGTAATTCATCCTTCTATAACATTCAGGTCCTACCTGGACTTTTCATAGGAAATTACAGGGACAGTAAAGATATAAACCAATTACAGATGCATAAAATAACGCATATTCTATCTATCCATGACAATCCTAAGCACCTGTATCCCGAGAAACATTATTTATGTGTGATGGTAGGTTTTTCATAAGAATCATCCATAAATACCGTAACATGTTATAAGGGTAGTTGTCCTTTTTATCGCTATCAGATTTTTCATGATTCCTCCTATTCTTAACAGCAGACGACATTAAAAGTCCTTTTAAACAAAATATCTCAGAAAACATAAAATAATTGAATAGTAAACAATTTTTTATTCATAGGCGGCTGATATTCCGGACCAAGATCTTTCGCAGTTCTTCTCCGTATGCAATGATTTTATTCACGGCGCTCGATTACGAAAGGAATGTAATGTGCTGATACATTGCTTGGCTGGCATGAGTCGTTCTGTAACTATTTGTGTTGCGTATGTTATGTCAATATCAAATCTGTCATGGCGCGATGCTTTGCGCGTTGTTAGAGTTGGTCGCAAAATTGCAAATCCCAATGCAGGATTCCAATTACAACTACAGGACTTCGATAAAAATAAGATTGATGAAGAGCGTCGGAGAATGAAAGAACGATTTCCAAGCCTAGCATTACAAAATACAGATCAGGAGTACATGCTTCGGGCTCTAGAACATTTCAGTGCCATGATTGCATCTCGTGACTTGTGTCAGTTTAATTGTAAAAGAAATGAAAACTGCCCGACAGGTGGGTAAATCAATTGCTCGATTTCTTTTTATTTTGCGTTTCAGTTGTAATCAGTCACCACATATCTGAACATATATGATGATTTTGTGGAGAATTTTTCTTGAACGATGTAAATAAACTTGTCAGATTGCTTCGGAAATGAGTTATCTGATCATAGTTCAAATTTAAGCATTTACTTAAGTAACACGTATTCGACCACACCCATATTATTTCAATACCAACCGTTTTATATCTTTAAACTTTAAAGATTTTTTTTTCTAAATAGTAAAAAAAAAATATTACTAATTTTACAAGAGAAATTCTTCAAGAAAATGTGACGAATGTATCGTACAGATTTTAATCCAACAAAATAATCTCCGTACTCCTATTTGCATGTTGCCACGCGCATTCACAATGAGGTGATTCTTTTTTAAATTTGAGTATATCTATTTTAAAATTTTAGATTATGAAAACTTTAAACAAAATCTAAATTCTGATATCTTGAGATAAACAAGAACGAAAAAAGTTAGACACAAATCACAACACAATTTAGTGCTCTCGTCCATTCATGTACCATCGCTTAGTTATTTGATTCACCTTAACTTTTGATCGTAAGATTGTAAATATAAATCTGTTCAAAGGCAAAGAAGTTATATGAAAATTTAAAAATTATTATAAAGGTGTTTGTCGTATGAATCATGATGCAAAATATAGCGGTGGCATTTTTCACCGCCGCCCATCTACGGCTTCAGCAAATAGTCGCTTATTTGTTCAGTCTAGCAGATCTGGATCTATCTCATGCCCAACTTCACCGAGACACAGCAGACATTTGCCAGCTATATCATCTTCATCATTACCGTCGACGTATTTAAATGACGTTTTAACTGCAACCGCTGCAAACGCTAGGGATGTAACGCCAGCAAGGCTATTTAGAAGTCCATCTGCTAGTAGTCACTACAATTATAGACAAAACAGTAATTTATATTCGTATACAGGTAAAATCTTCAGGACTAGTTTTAAAAACGCAAAATTTTATCCAATTCGTATTTTAGCGCGTTCTTGCGCGTCAGTCCGTCGGTCCATGGTCAGGGCGAGTACGATCCTAGGATCACTATGATACAATCCGACCAATTTTTTGAGATTTAGAATATTCTTGGGACTTCCTGATTTTTAATTTATGTCCATAATCGTTGAGAATAGAAGGAAAACTTGCTTGATATGTAACAATGCTGTATTTCTATTCTCCTCTATATTGTTTTAGGACCACCATCATCAGCACCATGCTCAGCTCATAGCTCTCAAATAGATTTGAATGCAGTTGTAAAACCGTCAACAGGATCTGCGATTTATTGTGGAAGGGCCAACCGTTCAAATACGGGCTCTCGACTTTCACTTGTTAGCCGCTCATCATCATTGTCATCGCCAAATACCTCGCCGAAGCATTGCCCTCGCCAATAAATTTTCCATTCAAAATTTGCTATTTCTGCCACAACACAATGTAATACTTTTGGAGTGAAAAATAATTTAATAAAAACACCAGTAGCAAATCTTTGTCCTCAAATAACTAGATATAAAGAAATACCATATATATAAATATATATAAATGAATACATAAATGAATTTTCAAATATCAAGCGATTGTTTAGCGGAATTTTTTTTATTTATTGTTTTTAAATAAATGAGAGTTGCTCGAATGATAATAGCGGCAGTTGTTAAGAAACAAAATTCAGTTTATTTTTTATATTAAAAACAGATTAGGAAAAAAATATTACGGACAATAAGTGAATCATTTTTCACGCATTTCCAGTAAACAAAAAAATACGAAATGATTTCAGATTGCGTATGGCAAAATAACTATATTGTAAAATTGTCTAAATTTAAGAAAGCAACCGTTCATATTTTTTTAGAATTGTTAGTTTCACTTTTTTTTTGTTCATATAGTTAGTTACATTATGTACGGTATTCATATGAAATTATTTTGTGCTTTCCTAAGTTTCTCATGTTTCATAAAAAATTAGTTGTTCAAACCTTTTATAATGTTGTAGAAAAAAAAAACTGTATTAAGATATACTTTCGATGCGTTAATAAAATTTGACTAAATTTATGAGGCTTAACATCTTCTGAAGAAGCTTGATCTTTTTTATGACTACTTATCTAGGTATTGTTATCGTATGTTTCGACAAAAATGTATGAACAAAGCCGGTTTATAACAGTATTTATTTTGCTACTTTATTCATTATTATTATTCTAAAGAAATGTTAATCATAAATTACAATATCCTAATAGAATATTTATAGATATATATTTTTGCACATAAATACACATAATTTATTCTCAAAAACAAGATCAAGCAATCAAATTTCATATCATATTTCAATTCAATACATTATTCCTCCGTTGCCTAATTCCTTTTCTGTAGCAGTGTTTACTACTATAGATGTAATATGTAAAAATTTGGTACGGTTTTCATTGAGTGAATGAACATATTATATGAGAGAATTTTGCTTCAAAAATTATCATACATATTTTTGGATAACATCCAGGGAACAAAATATCAAAAAAATAGATGTATATCTAGATAGACATATACTTGTAATTAAGAATTTCATTCTCAAATTTATATAATATGATCGTTCTTTATTGTTTTCCATACCATAAGTCGGTGGCAATCTAGAATATAAAAAATAAATAAACTATTGGTCACCAAACCAATTCCTAGTTGTCAAATGTTCTCTAATTTCATTGAAGCTGTTGAATTATCGACACCATATTTCTTTGTCAATTTTTTTTTTGTTTCTATATTATAATAGTGTTGCCGAAATTTTATTTTAAATACCAACGATTTGATAATTCCTTCACTTTATTTTGTATGCTGCCGTGTAGCCATCTTGTCAATTGTAAGAGCTAAAGTAATCTCATTTGGCTGGCGGTTGGTTAATCCTGTACAATATATGACGATTACCATGATACACAAACCTCTCTAGAACCGAATTTGTCGTTCCAAATAAATAATTAGAACAAATTCGGATCTACAGGGTAGGCGTAATTCATGATGTGATGAAAAATCAATTTAGGGTTTATAATTAATTTTGCACAATCACTTTTTGAAAGAAAACATCTTCAAACTGGAACATATTTTATGATCTAATTCTTGTGTCGATAATACGAATTAGCATGTTGTGGCTGCCAAGTATAACTTCGACACCTAAAAGTTGCCGATCAATAAATCACGACTAAGGTAGGTGATAATGAATCTAGCAAATGTTATATATCAACAAAACCTTTAAAACGGTATCACTAGAAATATATATTTCTTTAATTTCACAGACACGACAAATGGTGTCAAGTTGACGCTAGTTTAACGTCTACTATTTGTTTAATCAAAAAAAGATGTATAGAATATTCAAGTTGGTTGAATACACACTACACATAAGGCTGATGGATGCTTTCTTAATTTCATGCGTATTTTGCTCCTATTCTGATGATAATGTTGACAGAATCTTCATATTTTTTCAAAATTATCAAGTTCAAACCACTCTGATTATTTAAATAATTTGATTACGATTAAATATACTAAACAAAAAAATGCGAGATTGTCGAGCAAAGATATGCATTATTACTTTGCTAAAAATGATTAAACAAATTATAAAACAAAAAAAAAAAAATAGAATAGATGTTTGTTATAACAAGATTAATGGATTTCGGCTAGGGACTGTTAAAAAATAACGTGAGATTTTCGTTTATAAATGCCATCCAAAATCATGCAAAAATCATATTTTAATCAAAAGCAACAAAAACCAACAATAAATAAAAAAAAAAGATAATAAAAATTACTTCAAAAGCGGGAAAGTAAAAGCCGTTTAGCAGGCAAGGCAATAATAAGGGATAGAATATTTCAAAAAGGTCAAACTTATTTTGTGATATGGACACTAAAAATATTATTTCATTCATTTCTAAAATTTCTGAATTATTTAAAATTGAGTAAAATTTTGTATTGAATATTCAATTCAAAATTAAATAATTGACTATAATATAAATTAAAAAATAAAATCGAAAAATTTATTTATTTTTTTTTCTAGTAGAGATATCGGAAAAATTGGTTAAAAAAACGAGATATTACGGATATTTTTCTTTCTTTCTAGCAACAACAAAATTTAGAGACATGCGCATTCTCTTTCTCATATATCGCTAGGATGGCATGATACTTGCTTTTGCTTTGCTACCTTAATTATATAAAAGTATGGTGAAAAATTTAAAAAAAAAAAATAATAATATAAGGGTTTTGCATTCAAAATTGAAAAAAAAAAATTAAACTATTAAAATGTCAATGAGCAAAACGGGGAAATTTAATAAAATAAGGGTCTTATAAGGAGTTGCTTAATGGGAGGGTGTTTATATATGCAAGAGTAGAATACCGCTTTTATACTTTACGCAGATATGACTTCTGTCAGGACGCTGCTATATAAAATGGTAGCTGTATCGCCATATCGTACACACTTTAAATATGGAAGTAACGTTGATGGTGTTTAAAACAACTGATAATATGACAATGGTATTGGTGCAAACCCCTCAATGCTCGTTCTTATTCAACAGGATACAAAATATTTATCAACATCCACCCATACATTTACACAATTACCCAATTTTATTTCCTTGTAATATTCGAATAAATCCTTGCTACTAACACCCGTCCGTATGCATGCATGTATACGTATTTTAATCCTTGTATTTATGACGACAGAACGTTTTCATGATTTGCTTTTGTGAGCGCTTTGAAAATGCGGGCCTAGGCATTTTAAAATTTTTCCTGAAGGGGAATTGAATCGACAAACAAGCAAGCATGCAAGCAAGAGGAAAGAAAGGAAAGAATAATGACAGTACTTTATTTGAATTGTAAACCGTAGATTGAATAAAGTTATGCATGACGTATTTCATATTTACTTATATAAGTATTTGTATCTTGTTATTAAAAGAAAATAACGAAATGTATATATTTGATAGGATACCGAAACAATGTAATAAAAAAAAAAAAAACTTACGTAACAAATAACACACCAGTAGCAATATAAAATTCACACAACGACGTTTGTCCTTTTTTCAGTGATAATGGGTTTTGCAGATGTTTTGAAAAAACTTTTAAAATGCTTCTATTTCGGTTGCCAATTGCTCGCTGACTTATTAATATTATTTGGTTGCGTTCATATGCGCATCTCTCTACCAAAACGAATTTTAAATAAAATGTTATCAATGTGAGGAGTCTGTCAGTCTTCTATCGAAAAGAAAAAAAAGGTGTTGAAAATACGAGATATGTTAGCTTTTATTTTCTGTGCTTATAACAAACACAAAAACAGGGTCTCAATTTGCGATCAAGATTGTTCGACTGGAGAGCTGAAATCTGTTACTACCCTTTTTCGACGTAATCATTTCTCCTCTAGGGTGTTTTGATAACATTATGAGAGGGTGTTTCCCTTTTCTCGATGCAAAACTTATTCGAAGAATGTTATAATTTTCATTCAAGTTTATTTAGTGTGTTTCAGATTTCCAGATGTTAAGTTTTTGTCTCTTTTTTTACTCTTTCAACAGATTTAACAACTGTTTTAAAAAGTAAAAAAAAAATTCAAAACTAACTTAATTTTATTTATTTATTTATTTTTAAGAAATGAAGAAAAACTACCTAAAAGTGAAAGCTTTCACATTATTCTTAGGAATATTTTATTGCAGGTTATTTTTTTTTTTTTTGAGTTTTATAACGCAATAAAAAAAAGGTCTGAAATGGCTGAGACAACTTTTTTAACGTTTTGTTGTTTTTTTTTTTTTGTATTACTTTTATGTTTATTTTTGCCTGGTCAGAGTCATAGCGACGAATATGATAAAAACTTCAAGGAAACATTTTTTTTTTTTCAACTGTTTTCTTGCGTTTCGTTGTATTTGATAAAAGTATTCACGAACAATGCCGGGCCGAATGACTCTGTTAACACATGTTAAGAACCAAGCGTGTGTAAGTGCCATCGTCTGTTTAGCTATCTAATTTACACAAATTAATTTAATTTCTGGTTCTTAGTTCGTATATTCGTGTTTTGCGTAAATTATTTTCCACTATAGCAAAAAAAAATAACGACGTTCATCTTTTATAGAGATGGAAAAATAGTAGCAATGGCTAACTTTTACCAAGTAAATAATAAAGATTGATGGAACAATGTTGCAAGAAGCAATTATTAGAAAAAAAAATACCGAACAACAGAAAAACAACAGTCAGGAAGGAAGCTTTGCAATAAAAAAAAAAATGTTTGGTGCAAAAAAATTGAAATCTGGATGATGGGGTTCAATGGCGATCGATACAATATAAATGTGCATGCACATATGTATTTCCCACTTTATAATGTTTGTATGTAGTCAAATTATTTACATGTCAAATTTCTCTAATTAAATTGCTAGCATCATACACAGAAACGTATAAAGCCGTTAAGCATTAGCATAGATTAAATTTGGTTTAATTAAGTATCATAATTCGTTCGTTAAATTAAAAAAAAAAAAAAAACAGAACTATTGCAAATAAAAGGTTTGACAAACTTATTAGATGGAATTATTTCTTCTAAATAATTTTTTTCACTTTATCACTATATTATAATACTTATATCTAATGCACTACTTTAACAGGAGCAGGCTCAAAGTTGTGTTATAAGTTCGAACCAAAGATACCAACTGTTTTTTGATCGGCCAATGCATAGGCAAAAAACAGTCGAGAGTATTTCTTTTTTTCTTTCGTTGTACAATTTTGTAGATGTATGTAGTTGTGTTGATGAGAGCAAACACTTGTAAATTTTTTTATTTATACTGTGTGAGTGCCTGAAATGGTATCTTTCGAAACAATATAAGAGGGAATCCACAGAAAAATGAAACGAATTTTTCTTCGGCACCAACCATGTTCGTGCGGTTGGTTGTTAAATAATAAAACTGTACTAAAATAAACAAACATTTTCGACTTGAATTTTGGGCATTTCTATAGTGTTTATGTTCACTTCTAGCAAGAATCTTCGATCGATGTGTATTTGCTATCACAATTATAATGATTTAAGCAAGTTTCGGAGGGTAGATATATGTGTATAGATACTTTTTTGTGAAAATAAATATGAATTGACATTATAAGGAAAAATCATAATTTTTCTGATATCAGAGACCTTTAGTTTTTGGATTTTTATACCTCATCAACGTTCTGGACGAGTTGCTTTTCTCAGTACTCAGATGATTATAGACCGTCTTCAAAATATTCAAAACTTTGTTATCAAACTTTATTGACAGTCAATGGCAATAATGCGCTTAAATGGGTTTTTGTTTCGCCTGGTTTTTTTTATGAATTTTTCATAATACAGTTCCTATTGATAAAAAAGAGTATCATATTATTAGGTTCTATTATGATGCTAGGTCCTACAGTCTAGGATGTAATACTAAATACTACTTAGTGAAATAAAAAAAGGGGTTTCGTCTATTCAAAGTCATTAAAAGTTTATTCAAGGTATTGAAAATTGTTAAACGCTTAATAAACCTGTAACTAATCAAATATTGCACTTTTCTAGGCATTGCAATTATGAGCGGATACATCGTAAATAAAAGAAATAACTAAATATCTAATATTTAAAACAATAAAAAGTTGATTTTGATTTCTTTGCCCCTCTTTCAATTAATATACTAGTGATTGCCAAGGAGATAAAATAAAATATTGAAAATTTTGAAATCAAAACATTGAACAATTTCAAACAAACTTTGCGGAACAAACGCCGGAACATATAATTTTATCGTGTGAATATACCTGTATGACGATTACATTATGATTGAATAGTATTTATATCCAAAATAATATGCACTGTACGGTCCTGAGTGCGAATAGAAACTAAAAATCCTTGTCAACATTTAAAACCTTCTTTTTGACAGTGATCACATTTGCATACCAAACCTTTTGACATGTGAATATTTTGAATAATTTCTGAATTTGTTTTATTAGGTCACACGTAAATGTATGAAATGTTAACTTACAAGCTGTAATGAGCATTATAGTCCTCAAAACGTTTGTCCTGCTATGCCCCGAAATATTGTTATATCGATAAAGAAACCAAAATCTCATCACTCTAAAAATACTTTGTGTTTACTTGTTTTTATTAAATATCAGATTTTTATTACAATTTTTATTCACTTCTTAAGTATGCTTGCATTCACCGGATTCTGCAATTTTGTACATGTTGCAATTTCTGTTAGCTTTATGTTTATGATGAATACATGAAGTCAAGTTGATTTTTATTCAAGCCAAATGATGATTTTTGTTAAATAAATATTTTCTACTTTCTCAGAAATCTCTTTTCCGCACAATGACAATGCTCATCTTATACACTTTATTTCTATTATATGTTTGTATATGATTTGTTCGCCAAGCATTTATAATTTGGTGACTTGCTACAACAGTTGAAATTATTTTGAGAAATGAGGTCTGTAATGAAGTAATGACGTCAATTTACTGTAACAAATACTAATCTCATAATCAATGAATTTGTTTGTTTTAATTGTACCAAACACAATTTTATTCTTGAAATTTAATTCTCATTCTGATTCTACTGATAAATTTATTACGTCAGCAAAATAATATTTTGAGAAAACTGGAATGTTGGAATGGTGGTGGTTCTCCAAAATAAATTTATTATTCGCATACATGAGTATGAGTGTTTGATGTTTTCATTCATATTATTTCTACAATATAGAGACATGATTCATTCAACTCTTAAAAACAATATTTCTTATATTTACTTCTTTTTTTTACTTTAATAATTATATTTTGTTTTATGTACAGTATTTATTTTCTATACATAGTTTGAGAGAGATATAGATAAATTGTATTCGGCTATTTTTGTGTTTGTTCGCATATAATATTACGCTTACTAACACTTATGGAGGAAATACTAGCAATCTTATGGAGGAAAGAGTACGGGTGCAGGAAATTTAGAAATAAAAGTATGTACGTGTAACGTGGAAGAATACAGTTTTGATGTTGAACATTATTAAATGCCTTTTCATTTCGTAAATATATCTGATGACCTGTTTGCTTCTCATGTTATAATTTTTTTTTTAAACGATCAGCCATGATAGAAATATGGGAATGACTTTTCTCAAGACAGATTATGGAAAATTTAATCAATGCTATTGAAATATTTGTGCTTGCCATAAGGAACCAAAAATTATGTACCTCAGAGATGAATATCAAAGCCCTGCATATTTCCGAATATGTTTTAATTTCTTAAACTTTAATAAACCGATTTCCTAATTGCTTTTCCTAATTAAGCATTAAATTAATTACATGTTTATTTAGCTACAATCTTACTACTAACTATTACTTTTAACAAACAACAACCTAAAAATTGTGAAATAATTGAAGATTTTCCATAAATAAAATGTAATTTAATAAATATTACAAATGCCACGGATAAAAATTTCATCCGTTTAATGACTAAAATAATAAAAGTAATAATAAACCTATTATTTTAATCAATGTTATTGCGATTATTTTTCGGGCGCAAGAGCTATGATGTCATTGCGTTCAGAATATGCATGCTTATGAAAATAAAACCTCTCTCACAAATGAGTCGTCATAGTGCGCCATCTGCTTAAAATTAAATGAAAACTTACAGATAATGCCATCTCCTAAAATCTGCCCGAGCATTGTTCCCTTACAACCAATATTGTACACGATTATATGCGTTTTAAGGTATACAATACTGGGATGTATATAACTGTTTCTTTGATGAGTTCAAAATGTGTTTGCCATAAAAAGATTTATCGGTTTACGACTCATTATATGATCATAAGGAATTTGCTCACATAGATATATCAAATAAAAGGAGATGCGTACTTAGTAAATTTTGAATATTACCCAGTCACTGAATCACCTAAATCACCTAACTAAGTTTTTTGAGTTTTTTGAATACTGATTACAGATTATTTAAATCAAAAGTTAGGCTCCAAAAATCGCTTTTTTTCTTCCAATATCTTGATACATATACGATTCTTCATTATAAAGAAACTGTATGGCGGGACAAATTGAGACAATTTGAAAAAAAAAAGAAAAAAAAAATTGCGAGTGAAACTTTCGGAACCTGAATATTTTTGTATTTTTATAACTTTGTCGCAATCATCTATATCAAATATCACTCAAAATTATCAAAGACTCTAAATCGAAAAGCAAGTTCTAGGAATTGCAATTCAATTCAACTTTGATTGATTGCTTTGGGCATTTCGACTTCGCCACATTCGCAATCATTATTTTGAGATCAAAAGTCTGCAGGATACTTTTCAGAATTACTACTATTGCTACCAAATAGAGCATTGGTGGTGCTGTCCTGATTTGTGTTTTGGTATCCTTGATACTGTTCTTGATATAGTTGATTGAGTCTCTAACCAGTATTCGAAAAACTGTGCCACGCGTCCTATGCACTTAAATGGGCAAATTGTGATGGATGAATATCAAACTGGGCGTATGGATGGCCATAAGGTGACATATGATATGGTACAATGTTCATTGATGCCATCTTGTGTTCCTTTTTCCACTTCATGCGTCTGTTCTGGAACCTAAAATATCGTTATTATTTTTAGTATTACATGTGCTTTGCTTGTTCCCAGTCCAGTCACTCCGAACTTATAAGTCACAATTATTAACTTACCAAATTTTAATTTGCCGCTCAGTCAAACAGAGTGCATGAGCAATTTCAATTCTTCGTCGCCGTGTCAAATATCGATTAAAGTGGAATTCTTTCTCTAGCTCCAGCGTCTGATATCTGGTATATGATGTGCGCTGGCGTTTAGTTTCACCATTGGCATTCACTGTACCTTCATAATAGAGGAAAATACAGAAAAGTTATAGATTATTCATAATGTGTGTTTCCATAGTGTTTGGGGGAAATAATGCAAAAGTCATATATCTAATTGAAATATTGTTATTACATAATTATAGCGAAGAGTTAATTGGTACGGACGAAATTAATTTATTGCTGTTTAATAACTTGTTGAGTAGTTCCAAAAGCGCACGTCGCTTGACTTCTCAACAGTTTTACTCCAACTAAATTATGTGTGAGATTAAGTAATATTCTAAAGATGAATAAGTTTTATATTTTTTTTGTGTGTGCGACTATTTAGCATATGAAGATTTTTTTTTACTGTAAAGCCTTTCAATCATCTTTTTTCTGACCTGACACATGAAATTAATGTCTCGCGCTTGCAAGCGTGTAGATAAATCCCCCAATCTTCTACAAATTTTAATCCCGAAACACATGCTAGATTTTCAGCTAGAATAACAATACTTTATTTATTCAGCAAACTCAGTTTGTATAAATATACATTTTTCCGTAATTTAAAAAAAAGCTTAAAAGTTAAAAAAAAGAAAGAAAACATTTCTTTATGATCTATGATCCATGAAGCATGCCGCAAATAAAACGCATTTTTCGAAAATGGGATTTCAATTAATTGCCGATATCCTTTGATAGAACATAATTTATTTGAATTCGAGATAACACTCAACAGTTTTTGCAAGCTTCAATTTTCCGTAGATTTCTTCTTTTTTTTCTTTATTAATTATTATAAATTTTGCATGTTTAAACTTATATCCCCTTTTCTTTCTTTAACTATAATACATTTAAGAATCCACCACTTTATTATTGTTAACATATAAAACTCCTACTTGTGGAAAGTTACAAACAAATTCTTACGGATATGCTATCCGTAAAATACATGCTGTATTTTCTTTTTCAGGGTAGTTACGAAGTAGATATTTGTCATTTAATTTGATTTTTAAGAAACCTTTTAGTGTAACATATTAGAATCGATTTCATGAACGAAATATTGGTTGAACAGAACAAAGCGAGCGACGCAAAATTGTTTTTACAAGAATCTGCTTTGCTAGGTTCTGTAATGCTGTATGCCCATGTTTGTCTATATTAAGAACAGCACTTTACAAAAAAAAAAATCTGAACCACGGCGCTTGTACAAAAACATATTCACGACACTATTGGTATGCTCGAAATTGTAATGAAAAGTCAATAGGAAACAATTAATCACTTCCATTCTCGCAGTTGAAAAATTAGGTGAAGTCTGAATTCAATTAAAAGTGTCACAGCCAAATAATCACAAAATTCCGAAAGTAACATTTCAAATATTTATGCCTCAAGGCACTTCTGCGTGTATAGAAAAAAGTTTTATTTTTTTTAACAAAAAAAAAACTTCATTCAACAAAAATAAAACAATTTTTCTTCGTCCATCTACGGTATTTTGGTTATTTGACGAAGATTTGGCAGAAAATCGATACCGCAAATCGATTTCTACATGGAACACAAGAAACAGATGTACATAGTTGGTCTTCAGTTTTCTGTATTTTAATGGCAGAACAACTGAATGACAAAAATGAACACCATTAGTATATATTTGATCATTTATTATATAGTAAAAAAATAACTGAATTTTTCCCAAAAACTGACCTACGGTAAAATAAGTCTTCAGAAATCCAAAAACAATTTTAAAATGTTTGATACAATTCCAGATTAACTATTTGCATATTAAATGAATACATAATTCCGATAGTAATTTGATATTGGATTAAAATTCTGAAAATTCGTTTTCATATATGGTTAGGTAGTCACAATGTACAAACACATAAAACTTCGCTGTATCAATACATTATTAAAAGTTTGGAACACTTTTCAACAAAGTTCATAGACAAAAAATAAATAAATATATGCCTAGATATGTATGTTTTTTTGTATATGTTTACAGAGGTTTATTGTTTTCATGCTATTATATATATATACTTTAACACTTTTCTGTCTTCTTCTGATCAGATGTTTATGCTTTTTTGTAAACATTTTCCAGCATTCCTTTTATGAGGAAATGGATCCTATAAACTTTGCGCAAATGTTTGTTTTGTGTGTTTTGTTTAAGAGAGCTGTTGGAAAAACAATTTTCATATATATTGTGTACATAAGTATATATTATATTGAAAACGATTCTGTCAAGAGGTAAAAAAGAAAGATACACTTTCATTGAATATGATTGATGAATGTCTGAGGATGGTCGGTAGAATTTTTTTCTATGAAATAATTCTTTTAGTTTTGTTTGAGAAATCTTCGAATTCGGTTTTGTTTTCCTGTCTGGATGTATGTATCACTTTCGGGAGTATTAAATAAAAAATGATGTGAAATTGCTTTTACTACTCCCACTATTTTGTAAGATGGTTCATATTTTTGACGTTCATTTTTCTATGATTATTTATTTAATATCAGATTGAAACTTCAATGAAGGCATCATATGAGAAAATCAGGTCAAGTTACTTCAGATCTCATAACGGTGTTGCCAAACTTACTTTGGTTTTTGTTTTTTATATAGTTTATTAAACATTTTGCTGTAAGAGGTTCACTCAATTTTCTAACTTTTGTGATACGAAATTCGTTAGAGGGAGAAATGTGCGGAATTTCAATACATTAAAGTTAAATATGTGCGGAATTTAAAATTTGTTCTATGAAAATAAACAAATATTGAAAAAAAAAATTCAGGCCACATATCAACATTCATATCAAATGTTGTTTATGTTATGTTCCTCAATCATTTAAATTAAACGTTTTCTTTCTTATATATTTATAACTAGATATGTATGTAGATTGTATTATATGTACATGTAAATGAGTACCCTTTATTATATCAAAAAAAAAAAATTACAATTATTATTTTTTTTTTTATTTCTAATGCCAATTCATTTTTATTTTCTAAACAAAATGAATATCTAAACGGAAGATCACAATTATTATAGAACTACATAGCCATCAGGTTTGCGCTGGTATTTAAATTGAGTAATAAATAAATAATTAGTACTGAAGTACACAATGACTCTATGAAAATATAAGATTACATGAAAGACATGGGATTCATCTATCCAATTGTCATCATCATAATAGCTTCATTACGCTAATAATTATTGAAAAAAAATTTTAAATAAAATGTTTTTCTTGTAAATCCCGATCTCAGAAAATCATTTCAGGAGGTATCGAAATTCGTAAAAAGTTTACAGCATAAAATATATGTACCAAGTATATGTCAAAAAGTTGACGGAATCAACCAGATGTTCCAAAGCTAACAAAAAAAAAAAAATATTTCTATTTTCGCTGATTTTCTGAAACAGCAGGCAACCAAATAAATTTTTGGGAAAATCCCACTCCTAATCAGTGATGACACGTGATATTTTGTAATAAAATTTCAAGCGTTTCGAGAAACCTGTTCAAATGAGTTTTGCGATTGGATATACATTTTGAAATTTTGGAAACTTAATAACAATAGTAGTACATATTTTTAGTCCCTAACTTACTTAAAAATAAGTTTTCCAAGGTATCGAAAAATATTTTAGATACTCATCACAAAGACAAAAATTCAAGCATTCACACGTAGTGCATTTTTATTAGTTATTTGAAAGCTGTTTAAAACGACAACTCATCAAATTCAAAAATATAAATCTCGGGAATGCTTGATCAAGTGATGTTTCTAATAATTACATACCAATATTCATCATCATACATATATAAATGTGTGTGCAAACAATTTATGCGAATAAACTCATTCGCACATAACATCATTGCTAAATTTATTTAATCTATTTGTCATTCTTTTAAAAGGATTATTCAATTCTCGCAATTGACTCTGGTCTCAAGTTATTAATACGCTGGGGTGATATCGAAGAGTTCGAGAATTTTCCTTTGAATAATGAAATCTTAAAACATGCGGATTATTTTAGTTATTCTTAAGTCGGAAGTTTTCTTGATATTTAAATATACTATGCCATGCCGCCATCAGATGCAGATTGGCTTAAACTTTACAATCCCCAGTAATGATTTAAAATTATTGAATGAAATATCACGTAGCCTATGATGCGAACAATTATCATTTTTCCCCCCTAATTAAATTTTTAAGATTGGCGATCAAAATCATGTCGATGTTGAAGAAAAAAAATCGATAGGCTACAATTTGCAGGCAATAGCAATCTCGAAGTTTGGATTAACTTTCAAAGCCAAAATATTTGCACTTTAATGTTATTAATTTTAATAATATTGTTAAAGTTATTTTTAAGATAAGTACCATACATAAATTGAATTAATCTAACAGTTTCAGGTATTCCTTCGAATTTAATGTTCGTCGGGTTTGATGTAACGTTTTCGTACCTTGACAGAAAAGTTTATTTATTTATCTGGTGTTCGCTAGAATTGCCAAAAAATTTATGATAATTTGACATAGTTATTTAGATGATACATTAATAAACTCCCTCAAGAAAATGAAACATTTGGCATCGTCAATTCAGTCTTCAAGCATGATGCAAATGGAATTCGAGTCAAATTTTTTAGTTTTACAACATCAATGAAATTAATGTCATTATGTGATGAGGCCTTTTTTAATCCGTTACAAACATTTTTATAGGGAAATTTAACCCATCATTTGTTTATTAGAATTTCATTTTTTTAAAATTCATGTTAAACACTGCTCTTTGAAACGAATGATTGATAGTTTCATTGTTTTCAAAAATGACGTGTCCATTTCGAAGTAAGGTGAGCCAATGTGAAAATTACTTATTTGTTGAAACTTTTAATTTTACATCTATGAAAAATGAAAAACTCGTCGAATAATTGATTAAATTAACACCATAGTAATAATTTATTATTTATTGTTAAGTGTTTGTAGATGATAATGATCCCTTGTAGCACATTGGAACTATGAAGTGATTAATGTTTTGGGAGATAAACGTTTGACGTTCGAGAATTCTTAATGATACCATCACCGAAAATTCCAGAATCTGCTCATACAGTATGTCAGCATATTGTAAAACCATTCATTCGTTTGATTTTATAATAGTTTTTAAATTGAAAATTTTAAAGTTTTTCAAAATTATTATTTAAATGGCAAAATCGGAAAATAAAAAAATATTAAAGGTTGAAATTTTGCAATATCCAGCAATAAATGTAGATGGCTGACCATACATTTTTTTTATTATTAATAAATATATATATATATATGCTCAGTTCTTTCAATTTTTGTTATATTATTATTCATGTTTCCAGCAAGAATTTGTTAGATCTAAAATATTTCCTCTTCTGTCATTTAATTCGGAAAAGCCGTTTACAATAAAATTTCTTGAACATTTCTTCTCACTGAAACACATTCTACCCCGTACACAATTTAAAATTATTTTATTAATTTTCTTGCTAAACTTGAGTGAGAACTTAGCTATCGCTTATGAAGTTAGAGGCGCAATGATTTATGCACCTGTAGAATTCTGTGTACGGTACTATAAGAAAATATATAAATAATGTCAGAGGCTTTCTGCAATAGAAAGTTTGATCATGGAAATTGGTTTGCGAAAAGGGGATGCGTTTTTTTTGCGTTTTGTAACGAGTAAAATAGGGTCAACATTCAGTGAGAGAAGAAAGTCATAAATTTTCGATGTAACACTTATGTAGGTCAACGAGGCAGGCAATAAGCAATTATTTTCCCATAAAACTGAACGCCACTGTCGCACACCAGACTAAAAAATATAAAAATCCAAGATTCAAACAAGTGAAATGAAAATGGATAGTTTTTTTTTTCTTTTTCATCTCCTGAGCAGACTCTAAGAACGTTGAATGATTTATTTCATTATGTTGGTTGAAGCCGGCATGGAGAAGTTTATAAATTACCATTAAGGTGAATCGTGTATTGATAAACATAATTGTCTATAAAGCAATTTAAAAACAATGATAAATAGTTTGCTATTGCCGCCGCATATTTAAAATAATTACGAAACTGGTTGATTATTCATGCATAATTTTGGCATGCTTATCTTATGAATCTCCAAATCTCCAAATCGAAATCGAATATTATCTATTTTCAGCAACACTCTAAACAATCTCATTCTTAATTGCCCGAATTAAATTTCAAATTTTGCTTATTTGTGATAGTTTTGAGTTTTAAAGTTTTATTGTGGGGGAAAATTAAAAAAAAAAATAAATAAAAATATATCATATATTGGAACACTTTCTGCATATATTCTATACATTACTCTTTTTTTTCCATATAAAAAAATATTTTTAAAACATCATTTGTTTACAGAAATAAAGACAAGATTTTCTTAACATTTTAGTGATCGACGAATTTCCATTTTGATATATTTTAGCCTTTAAAAAAACTCGAATCATTCGAACGTCACTTGATCACGTTCAAATTATTCGATTTTTTTTTTTTTATAAATAATTCATTATTATAGTTCAAGATTATTGTATCAAAACAATCAATTGGATATTTCTTATGCATCAATCACCATAAGATATTTTTGTTTTTATTTGTATAAAAGTCTAGAAACGAATCACTGAGAATTGAGACGCTTCAAGAATTTTTCAAAAACTATTTATTTTCGTAGGAAGACCGTCATTGTTCGAACCTTAAATGCGAGTTTGTTATCTTAAAATGTAGATTTGTAAAGAGCAAAATATTGAAAAAGCAAATACCGATCCGGAAGAAGCAATAAATATGATCATCAAGCTGTTTTATAAACAACATGTCAATGTGTCAATGTGCGTACAATATGCTACTGTTTTATCGATATGTGTCATCATATGTGCCAGCATTTATTTTGCATACGATTGCAAATTTTTGAGTGCATGCCAAATTGAAATTTGCATTTATTCTGCTACTCAAGAGATATATATATTTATTGTATTCAAATCGAAAAGTATTGGAAACATTTTTGTGATATCCTATAAGCCAAAAAAAAAAATTAAACAATAATCGATTGTTTTATACACAAGTTTTTATTTGCTTTCTTTAACCTTCGATGAATTTACCAAAAGCGAGCATATTGATTATCATACCTTCCTGAGTTGTGATATTAAATAACCATTACTTTGGGGTGTTTTCTATTAAATTTTCACATAATTATAAAGTCATAAAATAAATATTTAATTTATTGCTTCTTTTTGTTCCCGAATCCCCAGTGTTGAATCAACTATATACATTTTTGTTTGATCCGATGTTGCAGGGATTCTAACACGATAGGGATGTGGCTTTCAAATAGCGGTAAATAAATTTTATAGAATTGGATAATTTATTGCTGTTAAGAGGGTTACGTATTACTTTGTATTACTATTGTATTGTCGACCTTTAGACAGCCCGACAGTTAAATTAGGTGCAAATCTAATTTTAATTACTTTTATAAGTGAATTAACAAGTGCTTATTTGATTTATTATTTAAATCTTGCTTATGTATACTTCATGTTCCGGGAAAGAAAATATTTTTTTTTTCCAAAATTAATATATGTATTTAATTTTTTTCGAGTTTTAAAATTAAAAAGAAACGTGTGTCATTTCAAAATGCAGCCGAAAAATGCAACGACAAAAACATTAATATATTAGGTTAATTTAAAAAAAAAACTATATATTATGTGCTGCCCATATTCAAAAAGAGACATAAATTTTCCTCAAGTCAAAACACCGACTCTAGGGTGTTTATCAAATCATTATGGTATTTTTATTTATTAGGTAAGAACTATATAAAAAAAAAGCCCTTAAATGAAGCAAGGGAGATTCTTGATCCATCTCAGTTGAATCTAATTATTATTATTATTATTATTACTTTTATCTATTAAAGGTTTTTCTTTTCTCTATTTCAATGCCCATGAAATATGCTCATGTGAAGCCACATATTATAATTTATAACATTATTTAGTTTCTCCATCTCTAAATATCTTTTCATGCTTCGCATTAATAACCTTTAAAGGATCAGTTTTTTTCCCTAAAATAAGATTTATAGCTTTATCTGAAAAGGTGTATCGAGAAGTAAAAAATTTCCTGAATTCTAACACTAACTTTAAGCGCAAGCTGTTTATGTCGTTTCGATCGATATGCATATTTTCATTCAATTACTCTTCTATACAAATAGATTTTAATTCATTCTAAAATGGTAATTATTTATTCATTCCGTTGTTGAAAATTGAAATTAAAATTATTTATTAATATATTTAAAAACAATTTATTTTTAAAGTTATGTTGTGAAAAATACAAATATTTATTAACCATTGCAGAAATTGTGCTCAATATAACTGTTTTACATTATATGCGCATATGTAATTGTTTGAAAGGCTATTAAATAATCATGAATAAATTCATTGAAACATTAAATTGAAAGACAGAATTTAAAAAAAACTTGTTTATAAAATTATTTAGTCATCTGAATTTTTTTTTTGTTAATCAAGCAAACAAGCTGAGTTTATTTTACTCAAGACAATAATAAATGGCGGTTATCGGTCTAAAGGAGTGAATGAAATGGTTTCGAACAGCATTGTATCGTATCTTCCAATTTATGAAAAGTGCTTCCAAAACCAATTTTATCACTGAAAATAAATCAGTGAAATTTTTATAGAGTTCTCTTAAAATTTTTGCAAATTATCGGAATAGAGTTCTAAAACAAGATTTCTATACTGTTGAATTTTTTTATCACTATCACCTATTGCGATCATATCTTAAGCTGAAATAAATTTCAGAAAAATTTAAAAAAATCTGAGCATTGTACAGTGGCTTATAGTTTGAGCAATGAAAACAGATTTAATTTTAGAAAAACTTTGAATAATTCAATGTGACAATATCAAAGAAACTAATGAAGGAATTAATTCAAATGCGATCAAAAGGCTAATGAAAATGAGAAATTAGACGCGGATCACTTTGCATGTGTTTTGTTATGAGAAATGTGCTAAAAGTTTGGAACAAAGCCAGGAATAATTTTGTCTTGAATAACACTCATGCCAACAGATCAAATAATGTCACGAATATTTTAAAAGAAACCAACGTAAAGCTGGCGATAAATAATAGATTCCTATCAGTCCTTTTTGTTATACGATATGTGTCAACAATTACTCGCTCACTACCAAAATGCATTTTTACCTAATTTTTCATCAGTATTAAAAGTTTGGATGCCTCATTTTCATTTTCATCGGCATTTTCATTTTATTTAATTTTAATCGGTTGTGGAGCGACAATCTTGTTACTAACAGTTAAAACTGTAATATTTCTATGTCCATCGGCTATAATTAAAAACCAATTAAGTGAATAATATCGTACGTAAGAAAAAAAGCGAAGTGTGCAGATGATTCACGCTTTGCTTTTTCTTTTAGTATTCAAGCATTTTCTAACAAATGTTCATGCATGATCATGTAAATTGTTTACACCGTGAACTAAGGTGCAAGTAAAATATTATTTCATCAATAGATAGTTTCATCTTCAACTTTCTCATGGTGTATCACTACACAAAAGTGTGTGTTTGCATATGTGGTATTTGTTATGATAAATACCTGCTACATATAAGAAGATTCGTCAGTGCTTGTGACGATGTTTTCAACACAGAAAGTGTTTTAAATATTTACTAATCACTCACAGTAAAAAAAACCCGTCGCTGATTCGGGTTATTGCTTTGAAAATTTTAAATTTTGTTTCCCAGTGGTTGTTTACTGGACTACTTAGGTTGTTCAGATTGTAGCCGTAAGTTTTAAGAACGTATGCTTATATTCAGGGCGATATCCACTATAACTGGGAAATTTTGAATGATTATTTGAAATAATAAACCATCTCTCATTGCTTGTTTATAGTATCGTAATATTAAAAAAAAAATGTAAATAGATATCGAAATGATGATGCTAATGATGATGTGAAAAAATAAACACTTCAGAAGTATTCATTGTTAATTGTATCAAGTACCAATCAATTTAAACCATAAGTGTTCTTTATTGGAAGAGATTTGATTAATTGATCCACTCAGTTGATTTTTTATGGGAAAACGTAAATATCGTGTTTTAAAGTAAACTCTTTTTTTTTTTTTTAATTTTCTAGTTATTTAATGTTATATGGCGAATAATATGATAATTTTACTTACTTGTTCCTATATGAACGCGTTTCATCCATGGATATATTTGAGGTGGGCCCTTTTTACCACTGCCGTTTCCACTTCCACCTTCTGTGCCACTATCGCTCGATGCATCTGATTCATCGCCATCAGGACTGCGCATTGGAAGCGCGGTTGATTGAAGATGGCTGTTGTTACTTGTGTTTGAATTTGTATTATTAGTTTTGCTATTATTATTCGATATATTATTATTGTTGTTATTTGTTGTATGTAACGATGCCGCTTGCTTGTTCAGAGAGCGCGCTGCATTTTCTACAACGGAACTTGGCGATAATTTAGGTGAGATATCACGGGCAGTCGATAGATCTTGTGGACTTGAAATGGAAGTTTGATTTATTCCTGGAGTTCCACTAGCCTGTCCTTCGGCAGCATATTTACAGCTTGCTTGGCCAATTACCGCCTGCTGCTGATTAAGCATAAATTTTTGTGGCTGTAATTGAGTATAGTCGACCATTTCACCGGTGCTACCTGGCTGTGAGTTTGTCGTTGTAACTGATAATGGATTGTATCCTTGAGGATGGTTCGGGTAGTGGGATTGGGGTGCGCTAGAATAAAGGTTGGGGTTGTATGCTGGGCCGGGAAAATAATCGTTCTGTGGGCCACTGGCAGCAGAACTGTTTGCATTGCCACTTGCATTGTTCGGATAACAGGAGGCAAGTGAATTAACAAATTGATAAGACGACATTACGAAATTGTTTGCATCCATATCGACAATTCAGATGATTATAAATATTTTTTATAAAATTTGTTTCTTTAAAATTTATATTTTAACAACAGCAAAAATTAAACCGTCCATTTAATCATGAGATTCAAAGCTTAATGCTTTTCTTCTGCGGCGCTCTCAAGCGCTTCGATTGTAATCTAAGATTGTACTCAATCACTATTTTCACACTTTCTCGCGAAACCGAAATTCTACACAAAACTCTATACAGCACAAAAAAAATCACTTTTCCAATATCAGATTACTATAATGAAGATGATCTGGAATTAAAAGATGCAAAAGAGATGTTGTAATTAGTTTTCAATTACCTCAAAATCTCAATGATAAGTTAAAATTATAATTAGTAATATATTGTTTGAGTTCGCGGAAAAATAATGTACAGACTCTTAATCCAAAAAGTTCAATGGAGTCGCATTTGGACAAAACACGGGACGACAATGAGGCAAGCCACAAATATAATTAAAGCGATTTTTTTATGCAGATATTGGAAAGAGTTTACCTCTTTGTGTCTTTTTTTATGTCAACCCCAAATCTAATCCATAAAAGTTGCATATTGCTTTTATTTGAACTGAGATAAACTTCAATTTGTCTCACTCGCTCGCAAGGAATTTAAAGACTGCAATTAATTTCTGTTTCATTTTCTCGGCATACACTCATGGAAACCGATGAGAAAGAGTTAATAATCTTAAACAAAAATCGATTTTTAATATGGTGGCAAATATTTTGTATGTGAACGAAGTAACTACCACATAAAAAAAAATTATTTTAGTTGTGTTTCGCGGGTCTTGTAACATGTTTCTTTATGAAAAAGACGTCAGAAGCATTGTTGTGTTATATTCATTTAAAAATATTTTTTCCTCGCTTTGAATCAAGCAGTGAAACAATTTTGAGAATCTTAAATGCATACACTAACAAATCTTTACATGAGAAAACAAAATCGACTGTCCAACAGCTATAACCGCGTTACAATTAATCAAAATTACACGTTCCACTATCAACAATTGCCTGAACCAAACAATAATTTTTAAAAAACGGCTAAAATGTCGTGTTTTTTTTTGCCGAACCAATTCAATGAGGAGCATTGTTTGAAAACTTCTTGTAATGTGCATCCATTCTATTTAATGGCATGATATTGCATGTGATATTTTTTGTACATGGTTAAAGGGTAAAGTGTTCATTGGGTTTTTTGTGCTTGCTCAAATTATAGGTTTGCCAATTTTATTCATTTTTAACGAAGCACAGGTTTTATGCCTCTCTTGATTGCAATTTAATTCTTTTTGGCTTTTCATTTTACATTTTTTCGCTAAACGTTTTTTTTTACGTTATGCGTTTTATGTTGTATCGAAATTTTATAATGCTCAAATGAGTCTGAGAGATTAAAGCATAAGAGCGAGCTTAGTACAATTAATTGTTTTTGGAAAGCTTTTTCCATTTCCAGTAAATTCTCGCATTTACTTAAATGTGTAATTTATAAATTCAATTAGCTGCTTTGTAATTGTGTGGGGTCATTGCTTTTGTGTCTGTATAAAAATGTGCAGAGACCTTAAACTCAAACATCCATGATGAAATTAAAAAAAAAACATGTTTCCTTTTTCAAATTTAGAAATTAATGAATTAATCATTTACGTTCATCGAATTTAGATAGTAATGTTTTCAACGATAATAAACTATTTAGATATTCTTCCAGTTATTAAATGCAGGACGAAATAAATCATTTTTCTCATGAGAAATTTGCTTCCTTCATGCAATATGTTGATTTATATTCTGATGCAAAATGATTTCTCGGATGCAAAAGCATTCAGGAAGAATTGAGTTATAAACAAATTATAAAAAAAATTTAAACTTTTTTTCAACTGCCAAGAGGTGCATGATTTGAATATTGTTGATGCTAATTAGGTGACATGCTTTTCTTATTTCAGACTTATTGATTCCGTTACATCATGATTGTAACTAACATACTTTTGTTTATGTTGTTTAAAATTGTGCGTTTCCAAATAATCCAAAGAATTCCTCAAGCGATGTCTTTTTTGATTCACATCAGAGAGCAAAATAAATAATGAAACCAACACAATCAGGAAGATAAAATTCCCATTTCTTTTATTTTTTGTTGTTGGTACTATAATGGTCTGTCCAATCACTGAATTTATTTTTCACTTTCTTTCTCTATTTATTTTTTAAAAAAGGTGTGGATCATTCGAGTCCTTTCTTCCTGGAGACACACCACTTAAAAAGGAATTACTCAAGATTTATGACTTGCACTTTCTCCTCTTTTTTGATTCCTGGTCTGGAATATGTTACACTTTTTTCTGCCAATTTTAATTATGGATTTATACTTAATTTTTTTTTTAGTTACTTATTATCTAAATATGTATTATAAATATTGATCTTTGATTTATCTGTTTGATCGCTTTTGCGTGCGCGATAACTAATAGTAAATTGCCAGCATTTGATCACTCTGGTTTTCACTGAACAGTGATTTAAAAGTATACAATGTGTATGTTTTATTTGACTAATGCTACTTTTGACAGAATTAAATAAAATGATTTTAATAAACTGTAAATCTTTCGATTCTGTCGCGGATTGACAGAGTACGTGTTTAAAGCGCCAGCGTTTCTGTTTGACTACTTTATGGTTGTAGTATATGTTTTCGTCTCGAGGAAAAATTACACGAATTATTGTCCGTTTTTTTTTTTTTCTTCGATTTCAGTCCTACGACTTGTGTTTCTTCTCGATTGTATAAAAATGTTTCATTCCCGAGTTCTTTTTTTTTTTTTTTGTTTTTGTTACTGAGCAGTCCGAAGAAAACAGCCGACTAACCGGCATCTGAATGAGATGGCGAATATAGAGTGAGTGAAATAGCAAGATACGTGAAGACACGAGCTTGAATGAGATAGCATAATTTTAGCGAAAGAGTCAGATTATACATCTCTGACATCGCCGTAATGGAAATGAGTGAGACAGTAATAAAACTTTAAAGGAAAACCCCTTTTTTGTCTTTCATTAAAAAAAAACATATAATAAAATAAATTCTAACCGGGTTTGTGTTGCGGGTCTCCTATAAATCAAAATGCATCGAAATCATCATAAATGGTTGATTGAAACAACAAGTGCCGAACTTGAAGATTATACAACAAACGATTGCTACAGAGTTATTATAATTACATCGCATATTAACTTGCAATTGTGATTTTATTTATTTTAAGTTATTTTACCCTAGCATATTTTTCAAAAAAATTATTCTGGTTACAATGACAACAAAAATAATGTTTATTGGTTTTTGATTCAAACAACTCATTTATAAGAAAATATCAACCGTCACATTATAAGATTTTGATTCAAAAAAATATTTTGCATGAATAATAAGAAAAATTGAGCGAGCCGGGACGAAATCGTAAGCTTAATTAAACTTTTAAAATTTCATAAACTTCATCTGTTTGTGCTCCAAAAACTTGTTCTCTGGTCTGAATTTTTTCATCAATTCGTTTTGCTCGATCATCCTACGCAATTAAAATAAATGAACCCACCTGAAGATGTAAATTTGAAAGTATGCTACTGTCCAGGAAAGAGATAAAATAAAAATTGCAAAAGTTGCATAAAGCAGCAAAATATCGCAATGGAAGTATTTAAATTTTTGCGAACAAGTTTTCAATATTTTGAAGAATAACATTTTTCAATCGAAATTTGTTGATTAAAGTAAAATTGTATTTTCTAGCTGGCATTTAAATTAGGGTAGCATAATAACATACTTAATACTACTAAGTGAACCTCCGGCTTGTGTCGGTATTCAGAGAAGTCGCTTTTTCTCGTGCAAAACGGCAACCGAACTTTTCATTAAATGTTAAAGCGAACTTATAAAATAAGCTGATAAAATGAGAACGAAATAAAATTGTTAATGGAATGGAATAAGATTAATATGCACGGTATTTTCTTTGATTTTTTTCTGATGTGTTTTTATTTTGCTTATTTTAAAGTAGAATGCATGTTCAGAAACTCAGAATTAAGGGGAGTATTGTTGAGAGATGACTAGTTTTTTTAACTGTGGATTTTTTCCGAAGTTCTTTAATTCATATCGGCTGCGAAATTTTATTTATTTTATCCTAATTAGGAAACGTACGTAAGTTAATGAAAAATTTTCCTTTGTCAAATCTTCGCGTGCAAAAGAGAACTAATTAATATCCTCTGCAATTAAAATTTCCAAGGAAATGAGAAATGACCTTGGTTTTGTCTATATTCTGCAAATATAGCAAACACGGTATTGTTCTGAATTATCTACACCATAAAGTTTATGGTATAAACAATTGATTTTGCTTTCTCAAAGGATTAACCATTGTTTTGTTTTTGGATGACTGTGACTAGAAAAGGATGCGAATACCAAAAGTGATTGAACAGCAAATACAAAAGACGAATGGTCAGCCAAAATTTATCTGAATAAATGAACCCGTAAACATTTGTTGACCTTGCCAATTATGCATACTTGTTTTTAAATGAAAAAGGTGCATTCTCTGTTTATCGCTTTTTTCTATCATGTTTGAGAACCTTTCAAAATATTTTTTTTTCTTTAGTTTTCTAGTTCCTAATTTGAAAACATTTGTTGCTGAGATTTCTTATTGGATTCACATCTTATAAGAAGTACATCATTCACCCCACCCTCAAAAAATCATGAAAATTCATAACAAGGTAGCGAGAATTTATCTAGTAAATTTCAGAGGGCATTAAGGCTAAGATCAGCTCTAAAAGATTTAGCATAAAACTGTTTCAATATTTTTTTGAAATATTTACTAATTGATTTTCTTTTGAAAAAGTAACAACTTTTGACTTATGTTCAAAATATTTGTCGAATTTATTTATTTATTTATTTTTTTTTTACTTTAAAGTTCATTTCGCGCGGAGGGTGGAAATATATATTTCGTGGTAGGTAGACGATGGTTCTATAGACAGAAAAAAGGGAAACTGTGCTAAATATCATTACTCATTTTCATTGCGGAATCTATGAATGTCAACTTGTATGAGGAATTTTTCTATTTAAATTGAAAATCGAATTTCCTTTAAATTTAACGAAATGTGTTGTAAGCCATATGGAACCAAGACCAACCTTGTAAAGGTGCACCTACCAATTTTAGTTATTGTTTAAACCGAAACGCTACAAAAAAAATCCATGGCTTCAAAATTTACCATCGATTTTCAAGTGATTAATGGTTGTATTTTTCATTCAAATTTTGACTTTATTTTAACAAACAATAAAACTTCTTAGGGTAGGGAGCCCTTGTTTCTTAAAAAAAAAATACTCGATGAAAATTCGTATCAATAAAGTTCGAATAAAAAAACCTTAAAAGTAAAATATATGTATGTATGTAAGGTGCACATATGTTAAATTACCTGCACTGATAGTTTTCAAATTAAAGAGGTATATAATAACAAAAATATCTACACTGATTTTTTGGCGTTGATTTGCTTACATGGTTCGATAAATAATCCCTAAATTATTTTCTGGGCAACGTGCTAGTAGCTACAAAATATTTGAATTTCGAATTCCGATTAGCACATCATCATGATTGATAACTGAAAGTTTTAACGCATGAATTAAAGCATGTGCCTCTGAAAAGCACAATTATAGATTTAGAATGGATTTTGCATAGTAACAAATAATTCGCTTATAACAAATAGGAACATATAGAAATGGCGTCTTGTAAATTGGTGACTCGGAAACTCTGTGGTCTCGAGATATCTCTCAAAATCATGGTCAATTTATGTCAGTTTTTTTTTTAATTTACTACCTGATAGCATTTAAAGATGTGGATGAAAATTTATGAGGAGAAAAAATAAACCACAAATTAAAAACAACTTGCGTTTGCGCTTCTTCTGATTTCTTTTTCCTCGTTCATAAGCCTGTCAGAAGAAAAGATTCATTTGTAATTTATATGAGAAAAAAAACTTTAAAATTTTTAATTTTATAATTTACGACTACTTTTATGCTGATATGTCTCGATTTCCCGTTGGCAGTAAAGGATTTATTCAAATTTGGGTTAATTTAACATTTTGTAACTAGATAATGTAAACTTTAGTTCTCAGTGCGTTCTCACTTTATTATCAATGCTTTTAACAATACTTAATATTTAAATCTAATTTTACTTAATTTTAGGTCAGGCCTAAAATGTTTTTGATAAACACACGGAAGGTTACCACCAATAAGAGAAATTCGACGAAACCATCAAAAACTGCTTTATATTTTTTATTATTTACGCATTTACTAGCTGGTGACGCGTCCAACGTACGGGCTTTTCTTGAAAGCCGAGACAAAAGTGCCCTCGTATTCTCCTTAGCAGAGCGTTTCAATTACTATTGCATAGTACTTTTTTGGTGCAAAACTTTATTTTGATTGAAAATTGCTTAATAACAATTAATATCCCTTTCTAATAATCCTTTGCGAAAAGTAAAATTCTGTCGTCTTGATGGGATACAATATTATTGCTGGCTTGTGACGAAAAGATGCGCAGTAAAATACTTTGACGACAGTGATAAATGGATTTTATCATAACTTTTCGAATAACATTTATCAAGTGCGTTTTCGATAGTAAACTTTGCATTAAGCAGTAACAGAAATAAGTAAACGATGGGTGTTTTATCAATGAATGCATTGACAATTTAACATTGTCCCAAAAATTGTAACGGAAAGCAAATTTTGTGTAATGAATCAATGTGCAGCTGTCGCATTCGCCTAATATTATTTTGTTACTAAGCATTGCAGGGGTCATCCAGAAAGTCAATTTCTTAAATCGCTTATGTATTGCTCGGAATTTACCTATTGATATTTGAAATAGTGTAAAAAAGATATAAACGAAAAATCATTTGTTCCTTAATGCAATCACTTTCACTTTGAAAACCTCAATTTCAGATGATGGCGCTCATCATAATCCATAAGACTGGTTATGATAGACAACTATCAATCATCTTGCACCATTTTGTTTCTTAAATCCTTTACACTTTCGACGCTAAGCTTATTTATTAATATTTATGATTAAAACCCGAAATGTTCTAGGAAGTTGTCAATATGCATTCCGTGTTTGTTTGTTTTTTTTTTTTTTTTCAAGTCTTTCTGCCGACATTTAAAAGAAACTGCAATGACAAAAGGACAATCTTTAATGTTGCGAAATATTACAAGAAATTTGCTTAATCAAAGGAGTCAATTACGGTCGGTGCAATTATTCAGTTAAAATGTATTTAATCTTTCGCAAAACTTGTTTAACATAGGTTTAATATTACTTTTGAAGGTCAATAAACATATCTTTTATTTTCAATAATATCTAAATATTTACAAAATTATTAATATATATTTAATTCTTTCCTGAACATTACTCATATTCGATGGAGAAGGAACGATCACACGATGAGTTTTGCATCGGCATCCCAATTTGAATACTGCATAGTAAAATAATCATACAAAATTTGATAATTCCAAATGGGTTTGTTGCTGCTCATGATTGATCTCCATCAGGCCATTTTTAATGTAGTTGCTAAGAGTTGGTGTGAATGTATTACTAATGAATTGATTGTTGTTGCTGACATATTCGTGGGGAGGCTGCTGAAATTTTTCATATTCTTGAGCAATTTGTTGTTCGTCCATGTATAACAAATCGGGACTTGATACCGCAGGCGAGTGATCTTTTTTGGCTTTCATGCGTCGATTTTGAAACCTGTAAAGAAAGTCATAGAAAAAAGAAAGATTTAAGCTCAATAAAATTCACATTTATCTATTGCTCATGCTTACCATATTTTGATTTGACGCTCACTCAGTTGAAGAGTTTGCGAAATTTCGATGCGTTTCCTGCGGGTCAAGTATTTATTGAGCTTAAACTCTTTCTCCAGTTCCAGCGTCTGATATCTCGTGTAGGTTTGTCTAGTGCGTTTAGATTCCTTGGCAAATTCTGTCAGTAAATAAAATTAATCTTACATTAGTGAGAAAGTGTAAATCGATGTTATTTTACAACGAACCTTTATTTTGTTCACTCCACATACATTTGTCGGATGACTCATCAATTTTTGAGTCCTTCGGTGAGGACGGCGGAGTTGCAATACTCTCCATAAAACTGCTCATTGAGCTATTTGCGGTGTCCGATGAACTAAATGTTGGCATGATGGTGGAAGTTGATTTTGTTTGACTCTCATCAATTGTCCATTCGTATCCCTCCTTTATTTTGTAACGAAAGTAATTAAAGGATTTTTCGCTGCTGCCAGAAACCGGAACAGATGGGAGCTGATAATTTTGAATATAGTTTTCATTAGAGTTAGCAGGTGAAACACTGCCCTGACTACGGCAAAAATATGGTGAAACATTCGCGAACTTTGATGGTTTTGATGGTTTCGTAAGAAGAGCACGCAATGCCGGTGAATCGTTTCTGTCATGTATGGATGCACTATGAATTCTTCTCTTTTTCGATGCTTCATTTAAGTGGCTTGATTGATGAGGTTTGGTTACCAACTCAACTGTACCGTTGACAATTTCTCTTTGATCAGGTACACAATATAAATCATTTTTCTGCCCGCCAATTTCATAGTGCCTACAATTTAAATTTAGCTGTTGTTGTTCATTGAATCCATTTATTGACGATGGATACCGAGTATCTGTGGAAAATGTTGATTGGTTGATGCTGCTAGGTCGATTGTTACTGGTTGCGTAGAAATGATTGTACTTCTTATAATCATCATTAATTTGATTATTCAACGTTTTTAGATGCTCCTGCTGGTAAAATTGTTGTGTCTGCTGAGTGGTCGTAATTGTTGTGTAATGTGGATTCCAATGATCATTATAATTATTTCGTAAATTATAATCATATTTGCGGTACGCATCATTTATGTACAGATTTCTGCAATCATTTTGTCTGTTCGAAGCCATTGCCGTCTCTGGTGTGATCATATGGCTGCCATAAAACTGTTGTTGGTCTAGGCTAGGATGTTGATAATGATAATGGTTGCTGTTATTGTCGTAATAATATTCCGAATATTGTGGTGTATCCATTATAAATGTGATTCTCTTTTAGATACCGCTAAGTACGCTTTAATTTGCCACTCAACAATTATTTTGTGAAAACACAGCCTTTAAATCCACTAAATTGTTGCTTGAAACATTGGAATCTGATGGATAAATAATTGAACGGCAGTTGATGTTTTTTCGTTCAAAATCACTTTTGATGAATCGATATGTTATTTAATATTTTTTTCGGGATGACTCGAGAATGACTTTACGTCCGGACGAGTGAAGAATAAGTGGGAAAAAGTTCGCCTAGTACAGTCCTAAAAGGTACAAAAATCCTGGAACAAAAGTGCCTTGCCCTCAAAAATAAGTAACCAATACATGTAAAAACATACTTTTAAACTCATATTCATATCACAAACGGATCAACCTAAAGTAATTTCCAATGCGTGTGTTTGTGTAAAAGGCACACGACAAAAAGGACCAAACAAAATACATTGTATGATCATCCTTCCCTTCTGATTGTATGAAGAAGGGGCACATTGTAAAGTGTTGCAAGATCAAACTAAATGCAAGGTCTAAATAACCATTTATCAGACAACCCAAATCATTCTGTCAACCCAATTCAAAATACTCAGTTACTTATGGCTGAAAAAAACTTTGTATGTGACATTTCATATAGAAATTAATGTATAATTTGTGACTTTACCATTTCAATTGTTGATTGTTTTTTAAAAAATCAATTGGAAATTAAATTCGAAACTCGAAATTAAATTCGATTATTGTTTAATTAGTAGCAGTGAAGGATGGACTTCTGACTGTTTTCATGCTGTAAAAATTTGAAAACTTTTCTGCTGGATTCTCTATGCTGATAATGTTAAGGCATTTGCTTTAATTAATCAAATTTTAGATTGATGATTATTTTAAAACTAATATTTAAAAATTTTTGTTCCGGAAATTTTTGCTGCATATTTCTGGCTCTTCCAATCCGCTCTTGGCCCGCGTGGAAGAGTATGGCCATTAAAGCTCCCGGGAACGTCAAATTTCATCAAATTTAACGGGGTTAACGAAAAAAAAATTTCTCAAATTTGATTCTCCGAAATTTTTATCGCAAGAAGAAGAAATTAGGATCGAAAGAAGAATTGCGTGCAGTTTCAATACTGGGTGCCTTAGAAGGATGCCAAATTTGTCTTTTTCCCCGTCATTAAAGGTCTTTTAATTTTGGAATTTTGTATTAAACAGCGTTCTCGATGAGTTTGCCCTTTCTCAATATTGAGATGAAAAATGGGCTATAAATAAATAAATAAATAAATCAAATTTTTACTTATAAATTTTCAAAACCTCCTTGTGAACAGCCTTTCTGTTTTACCAATCTACTTTGAGTAGAATTTTCGTGAATAAAATTCGTAAGAAATGGATTTTTCAAAGGTTTTTTCGACGTGAGCTTATTGTAAAAAAAAAAGTTGCAAGTGTGAAATTCCTCTTTCATTAAATAAGAATAAATAAATTTTTATTACTGTCACATTATTATTAAACGACAAATTTTGCTTGCATGCTTCGTCTACATTTTGTTGCAACATTTATACCTTTTCTAAACAACGTTCCCATACTTTGCTTTCCAAAACTAAAGATTCATCGAAATAAATGTTAAACCGTTTTTAATGTTTTTGAAATCAATTTGATATCATTTCAACTTATTTAAACCACTTTTGTACATTTTGGTCATGTGCTAAATCATCTTCAGAAAATAATGAATTTGACAATAGAGAAAATTTCCAAATATTTAAACATGAGGGAGGCTTTCGGTTGGAAAATTTTATTGTTGCTTTAAAGTATTTGTAGCAATTAACTTCCACCCTTCTGAATTTCAAGGGCTCGCAAAATTTCATTGCTCGTTTTTTGACTTTCGTGCAGGCCATATTCTCGTAAATCTTCGTGCGTTCTCACGAAGACACACTTTCCAACTTCTTCGAATCCAAATTTGCCATTATTGCAATAATTCAAGTTCAGATATTTTATTACAATCCTGAATGCCCTTCGCTCGCTTTTCATCCTTCTCATGTACTACTCATCAATTACTTGAAGGCCATATTTACAGATTAACACACCATAATTTTGTTTAAATATTTTGACCGATATTTTTCTTTTTAAATTGGTCACACTTTTGAAATCTTCCAAAATAAGCCATTAGTTTGTAGTTATGTTCTCTCCATGACTTTTTTCTACGGTGTCTTTCACCCCCGTTCCTTTGCCGTCAGATTTTCTACTTTATGATCGACGTTGCCGTATGAAGCAAAATGAGTTCTCATGTTGAGAATTTAATTATTTTATTTAGTACTTTACTGCTTCTTCTTTTTCATTGAATCGAATCACTTTAAATAATAGTTTCTGGGACGGTCGAATTTTTTTATTATAATTTGAATTACTTAAAATTCGAAAAGTTTTACTTTGCATGAAACTTTCTAAAAGATATTAATTATATCATAAAAATGACAATGAAATAGAAAACTGAATTAATATTTTTTTATATATTTATAAAACGTATGTGAATGTATTGTTATATGTAAAATTGTAAATATTATTCAAAGGATAAATAGAAAATGCACAGGAATATCTGACACACACACGAGAGGGATCCAGGGATCCAAGAACTGCATTCAATTATATCATAAAATTAAATTTTTATTTTGCTTGAGCTAGAAGATAGAACTATTCATTCCGTGTTGCTTAAGTAGCAATAAAATTTATTATGGTAGCAAAAATTTCCAGAAATCACAAAACGTATCCTCCCTTAAAGTTTATTAAAAGCTGAAATATTTGAAGCAATTTTATGGATGCAAAATTACGATGGGCTTGCCTTTTAGTAGAATGTTTGCTAACAAAATCAGAAAACAATGCGAGGTTTCAGATTTTCGTATTTTCATTTAAATTTCGAAAATCATTCAAAAAATTTGCATGTTGAAATGTTTACAGTATTTTGCATTTTTCATACCGTTTTAAATCAGTTCAGTCAACATGCAACAGCTGAAAAAATAATAATTGCAGGTGTAACAGCTTAAAAATATTTTTTGCTTGAATAAAATAAAAATGTTTTATTGATTTCTAAAGAATATTCCTGTAAAATTTCACCAAAAGCGACTTTTTCTTATGAACGTTCCTCCAGGCGTACGTTCTTCTTCTTTTTTTTTCTTCTATTATTTCGTATCTTTTTGATCCTTTATAAAACAATAATTTTTTATGGCCACAATTAGGTTATATGATGCCATATAATGATAAACAGTAACTGAGAAAATGTGTTTTAAGCAAATCTGAAAAAAATTTTAATATTACACATCGGTAAGTAAATTCCACTTTTGGACACATTTTATTTTTATTTTTATCGCGCCTGGCAAATAATTTATCACAGAAAATGTGAGCTCCAAATACTATAATTGGAAAACATCTAAGTTAAAATTATAAATAATGAACACGTTTATTAAAACTAATATTGCTAAAAAATTATGTTTCCCGATAAAAGAAAAACTTATTTGTTTCCTAAACAAATCAGTGCATATTGAGGCTATTTTTCTGTATATGAATAGTTTGGATAATGGTCTTTACAACAGAATCAGACTCTTGAAGTCACGACAAAAATCAATGTGCACCAAAATATAATACACAAGGAATGAAATGTAATTAAAAAAGTTTTAATAACTTTCTCAGAACCAGAACTCGATACTTCATTCTCATTCTGAAAAACACTTGTTTCTTTTGCATGCCGGCGTCTTTTGGAATTCTCATTCTTTTGATTTTAGTAAAGGCCAAGCGTTTTCAGTTTCTCGTATAAAAATTTAATTAATACACATAATTCATTCACGTTTGTTTGGAAAAAAATTATTCACAAAAAATGAGTGATTTTATTTTGTTTTCTAAGAATGTTTTGATATGTGCTGTCACGGGCCATTTAATTTATATGGTCCATGCGATATTTTAATTTCTGCACAGACAATCGCTTGCCTGCCATACATCCTAGTACCATCTATTTTGCGATTGCACAAACATTTCTTCTGCATATAGTGGCATCATTGGCTGGATAGGAAAGAAACAAAGGCGCCATTCCATAATATGTAGTATAAAATGATATAAGGGGAATTTTCGTATAAGAATTTTTACTCAATACATTTGAGGCATTTCTCCCGTTCGTTGACATTGTGGATTGCTATTTGAAGTGTTCTAGAACACATTTTGATACTTCCACAATGCTGAGGGGATTTACGAACATATTTTTGTATATGAAATTTAAATTTAATTGCTGTTGTTGTTCAGTGATGATAACGAATTTTCAAGATGTTACTCTTCATGTTTCAGAAATGGAATTTCAATGAAATATGACTTAACGAAATAAAATTTCACATTAAAGTTGTAAGCTTTATAGAACGAAAGCGTACAAACCCTAAAAATGATCAGTTGTCTCATGTTAAGAATATTTCACTTAAAAGATTATCGATTGTGAAAATAATAATTTTCGCTTAAAAATGTTATTAATGAATAACACAAAACAATTAATAATTTTAAAACGGCAAACAATTTAAAAACACTCGATAGCGTTTTTTTTTTTACACTACTTGTAGGCTTCCAACTAGGTTTCCAACTTACTGCTCATTTGAGGGGAAAATAATTTCCTCAACGGTTTCTATTCCTTAATCTTTATTTATAAATAATTTCATCATTCGAATGGACGTTTTTCATTTTCCTTTTCGCTTGATAGTCCTATTAATTTTTCGCAATTTATCATAATTAAATTTTTTCTAATCTCTCTTTGTGCTAAGGCATAGATTTTGTTCCGTTTTGCAATCAATTTCAGTGAGTTTACTACAGATCATCTGTCAATTCGAACTCTTCGAATGGAAACTAAGAATTGGAAACACATACCACGCATACTTTTATTTTGACTTTGCCGCTCTCCGAGATGTATCACGTAAATAGAAGTACATTTAATTTTCCTTGCGTTGCGCCTTTCAAAAATAAATTATTTTCAAATTTGGAAAACAAAAACAGTTGTTTATTTTTCCAAATTCGCTAATAAAATGTTTGAATGTTTCTTTGTATAAAAGAATAAATGTTTTGGAGTTAAAGAATAATTTGAATATTGCTTTTTTTTTATTCTGCACCTCAAAGATTTTAATTCTGCATTTTAATGAATAAATATTTTTGAAAATATAAAATGCATAAAGAGAACAGCAGCGATTTTATACAAATATCTTTTCAAAAATTCAATGCGCTATGATTAGTCGGGTGTATAGAATAGATGCGCAAACACACATACACATACTTTTACATACAAAAAAATTCCCTTCACAATTTCTCTTGGGAGTACAGAATGACAAATGATATCAAATCCATCAATGTCGGAAAATATTAGAGAATGAAACTTTACACTTTAATACAATTTTTCCTGCTCGCAATCACATCGCAACAATATGGCATATCTTCTACTTTGTTTGTCACTCTCTCTGCATGCCTAAATTCCAGCATGAAAATATTTTAGGATGATACGTGTAATGGTGGCTTGAGATACATAAGGAATAATTAAAACGTTCTTTGCAATAAGCACTAGCAATTACATTCTCACACAATCCTGAATAAATGGATGATAATCGAAAATATGCTGTTTAAATTGCCACATAATTAAACTAACGGCAAAAGTGCAAATATTGGTGAGTGAACAAGAATGAAGGCGCATTTAATTATAAAATGCACCCCATAATTAATTAACGATATTAAAATTTAATTATTTGACAAAGCCACCGGAAGATAAATACTGTATTAAACTGGTAGAACGAAACAAAACCAGGGCAGAGCTCTTTGAAATAAATACAAACACAAACCACTCACACTTACTTTATATCTGTGGCATGCCATAAAAAAGTTATACCTTTTAACATCTCAATTAAAATGGAGGAATCAGAAGAACGAAATATGAGTTAAACTGAGTTCTAAAGTTTAAAAGGCTTATTTCTATTTGATGCTTGCATACAGCGATCGATTCCAATTCTTCGATTTAAAAAATATTTATGTTTCCCATTTAAATATAACTGTGGGTATTAGCGATTTATAACAAAAGTTATTTTAAATATTAAGTAGTAATTTTAAATTTTATTATTATTATTTTTTTAAATTTGGCTTTGTAAGGTCGTGAAGTATGAATAAGATTGCTTGATAAAATGTTGATGTTATGAGATGTTCGCCATTTTAAAAGAATTGCTTGATAATTTCAATAATTTAAAATATAAAGTAAATTAGGTAATTGAATTTAACATTAATAGCAAAAAAAGAGCAGCACAAAAGCATTCTTGATCTATTTTTAATATGTAAAATCAGCATTTTTTTAATTATAATTTATTAATTTCTTTCTATTAAATCTTATCCAGCTAATATGATAACAAATTTTCCACACTTCCATCTTCATTTCATCAAATGCCTTGCTAATGTGCAACTGCTCCTTATTGCTTGCCAATTTTTTTTATCATTAGCAAGGCAGCAAAAAATGTTTCGTTCACTGAACGTGAAACTTGAAAGAAATATAAGGGACCTTCGAATGTGCGTGTGTATATTTACTGAGAAAAATTACTCTTCATGACATTGAATAATTACGGTTCGATTTTTCTTGAAATTGACAGATACGTATAAATGTTAGATGAGTTTTTTTCGTCCTTTGCGCGTACGACATAAAATGGAACAAACATGATGAAAATTTCCCATCATAATCAGTGAATAAGCCCTAGCATATATAAATGTGATTTAAGTACATGCGTCTTTCATAATTTTTTCTGCAGTTTTCCATGTATCCATCTATGACTATAATGACCAAATTATAAGAAACGCTCGACATATTGAAGCTGTACGCCTAAAATTGCTGTTCTATTTTCCGGTTGGCATCACTAAAGCTCTTTTGTTACATTTTTCACGTTTGACGCCTATTGTTGTATGATGTTTTGCTGAATCTTGTTCAGTCAGTGAAAGCGAAATACGATAAAAAATTCAATGAGGGTCGTTGCTAAGGGATTTTATTTTACTATTTCTGGCCCAGCAAATAGAGAAAAAAATCTGATAGAAAAATTGTTGTGTGTATGTTCCACCTTCCTTCTTTCATGTTGAATATTTTGTAGTTAGATCTGATTGATGGATTGATGTCATTAATCTATGCGTGTGACTCAGACTTCCATAGGAAATTGTTACAAAAAAACGTGTATTTGTTTTTGAAATATATATATTTTTCGGGCTGCTGTTGCTATGAGAGTGCGCTGAGGAGTAATGCTTCGCATACTTTTAAAAAAGCGCTAGAGAGAAAAAGGGACGATCGAGGGAAAAGACAAAGTAAGGTTATATTGGAGAAAGAAATTGGTAAATGTGAAAAAAACCCCCATTTTAGAAACGCTTCAAGCACTGTAAAAAAACGTTAAAATATTAAAAAAAAAAATCGTCAATAAACAAAATGATAGTCTTTACAGTGTTTAGTGCTTATGTATTATTATTATTTTTGTTCTTTTGTGTACTTTGATAACATTATGATATTAGTTTTACGAGAGATAAATGGAACATTACTGTAGATTTTATAAAAATTTTCTTTTTCTTTTATAACAAATAAAATTCTATTGATGATAGACATGCATTTTGTAATTACACAAAATACCTTGCCATTATTTAAAACCATAATGGGATCTTAAATTATAAACTCAGTTTTAGTCTTTTCATAAAATTTACTTAGAATCTAAGTATATGCTTTATTTAATATTAACTGAGTATTATGTTCGATTAAGCTATGCAAAAAAAATCCAGCATTTTTTTATTGACACATGAATTCGTAGATATGAGTGAAAAAAAGAAAAAATTAAAATATTTTACACATTTAAGTATATCACATTTCTTACAGATAACTCTTGTTCAAATTCATATCTCAATTATATTTTATTAATTAATTTTTTCAAGAATTTTGGTAGAATTTTGTAGTTTTTTTTTTTCAGTGGCTCTACAAGTATTTCGCCTATTTCAGTGTTGGACGTGTGATTAACGATTCTAGCGTTCAATAGAAATAAAATTTTGCAAATGTTTTTTTTTTAAAGACAACATGTGCGATAACTCCCTGATTGCTTATGATTGTATGACTCCTGGTCAATACAAATAATCAAACCCGCAAACATCCATCAAAAAACCTTAAATACTTAGTTTCTGTTTTTTTATGAACCCATCTCAGAATTGTAATTTTCTGAATTATTTGGTAAATATTAGCAATTGTTTTACTTTCCAATGAATCTTCAGTTTTAGCAATCGGTTTTTGATTATATTTTAAGTGGCATTTCCTTCTCAAGGCGGTATTTACTGTGAATATGTAATCAAAATTAAACCTAATAAAATAATTATTTATAAATAATTTTAAATAAAAATAAGTAAGAAAAATATTTTAAATGTCGAAGTTAAGAATATCATGAAAACACCATGCGGGGTTAAACATGGATATTCTGTTATATAAAGTTACATCAACATATATTCCGATGAGCACAAATTTGAAGTCTTGGAAAAGATTGTAAAGACTTATTCCATCTTTATTATCGCAAAATTGTGTGGTCACCGAATTCCGGTCGCCCGAAAAAAAAGAAGGAAAATCAAAATTACTGGCAATGTGAATTTGCATGGAACTGAAGCTAAAGAAAGAAACAGTACGACGGTTTGATTTATGTCGGTCGAATTCGTTTATTGAATGGCAATTCTACTAAGATTATCCCACCCTAAAACAAAGACATTTCGCAATAAGTAAGAAAAATATTTTAAATGTCGAAGTTAAGAATATCATGAAAACACCATGCGGGGTTAAACATGGATATTCTGTTATATAAAGTTACATCAACATATATTCGATGAGCACAAATTTGAAGTCTTGGAAAAGATTGTAAAGACTTATTCCATCTTTATATTCGCAAAATTGTGTGGTCACCCGAATTCCGGTCGCCCGAAAAAAAGAAGGAAAATCAAAATTACTGGCAATGTGAATTTGCATTGAACTGAAGCTAAAGAAAAGAAACAGTACGACGGTTTGATTTATGTCGGTCGAATTCGTTTATTGAATGGCAATTCTACTAAGATTATCTCACCCTAAACAAAGACATTTCGCACCCTAGAATGCGTGTGTATTTTGAAGGATTGATTTAATTTTTGCAGATATTTGCTCTACACTCATACAAAATTGGATTTGCGGACAAGAAAATAAAGACATAATAACATGCTTTCGCAAGGGTCTAACAAAATCCTTTAGATCACGTCATTCATTGTCAAACGTCGATTTGCTACAGCCCAAATAATGTAGTCGGATTAACTTTGATCAAGACATTTCTGTGCAATACCAAATATTTCATGGAAAGATATAAATTGCCTTAATAAATATGCGGAAAAAGTTTTGCAATTAAATGGCTCTTGGGCTTATTTCGAGTAGTGAAACGTCGACAACATAATTAAAATAATTGAAATGACACTTTTCATAAAGTTAGTTGTGTTTAAGATTGATGTTTTGGTAGACACATTGAATGTGTAAGTGCCTAGAAAAATTTATGGTTGTTATCGGTTTTTATTGTTTTATGATTTAGTTAATACACATTTCTTAAACAGCGGATGATTAATGAATTGAAAGAAGTTGTTCTCTCCAAATGTTTACTTGAGGCCTACCGAAATTCGTTCTTAACTTTTTATTTTATTTTGATATCTTTCAACTCACGATTTGTTCGAAAATGATTAATGATTTTTTCAATAATTGAAATTAATATTTAGAAATAAAAGTGCCAAAACTTGTTAATCTTTAATAATCACATTTTTCCAATGACACGCAATGTGTTTTTAGTTGCCTTCGCTTTCGTAATAAAGCAAAAAATGTTTATTTTTTAAGAAAATCAGATGAATAATATTTTTGCGTAAAAATTTGACAATGTTTTCATTCAGATTAGCTTGAGCAAATTTTAGCAAAAAAAACAGATTCCTCAGCATGCAACAATATTGTCTCTGAAAAACATTTAGAATAAAAAAAAACTGTTTGACAATTCACTTCAAACAGCTGGGAGCCGAATGCGGAAGCAAAATTTGAAATTTTTTTGAAAAACAACAGTTGCATGAAAAACAGAAAGTCGAAAATAAAAATGGAGCGAAATTTGAAATGCGTTAAAAATATCATTTTGAAATCTGCTACCGGTCTTAATATTTTTATTTGAACCTGCTTGAATATAACCAATAATAACTGGGCCTAAAACTTTTCTTGCAAAATAACTACTAGACATCTGAATATGCTTTTGAATCATCGCCTGGTCCTCATTTTATGAATATTATTCATTACCTTCATTTTAAAGACAACCTTATATTTAAAAATTGCAATTTAATTGTATAATATTTTTCGGTGCATTGGCATCCGTTATAATATAAGCTACCGTTTAGTTAGTATATCATCACGCAAAAAATTATAATATCTAATTAAAATTTAAAATATGTATTTGTTTTTGTCTCTTCAAAAACCATCTTTTTACTTTATGTCAACATAAATTTTATTTTTCAAGGATAAACCTGTTTCGTATGGCTTGGCCGTGAAATCGTTCGTCGCTTTTCGTTTTCAAACGCTCACAGTATGTATACATATATATATATATTCGAAATTATGGAAATGACAATATTAAAATAGACAGAAACTAAAAACTAACGATGCAAGTACTACTTTAAATTGTTTTAAATTGTTTCAAATGTGTAAATTAAAACATTTTTATATGCAAAATGAGGATACAACGTGCGACTAATTGCCAAAACAAAAAGAAAAAAAAAATACGATTTCAACATAAATGCAATAATATTTTATTTATTGCAAATTTTACGAGAGCTCTTCTAATAGAAAGGAAAGGGTTGACGGAGGATGAATTTGACCTGGATGGGAAATTTGCAAAAAAAACACAAACATAATTGCTTTTAGTCATGAACTTACCTTGAAACATTCTTGATACTTATGACTATTGCAATAAGAACCATGACCATGCCAATCTCCGGCTGGAAAAATGAAGCAGTATTCAAAAAAGTTTGGATAATTTTGGTGATAATCCTTGCAGTTTATCGTACACGATGAAAGTGAAATTTCAAAGGATAGTGCTATCAATCAACTTTCAAGATCAAGAACATTTGAATGATTTATGCTGTATTTCACATTCGTTTTTTCTCATCCATTTCAAATATTCTACTTGATTTTATTGAATTCTTATTTTATTCATCAAACTTTGATGTTTTAATTTTTTTTTTCGAGGAGATTGTTTGGCTCTTATTTGGCAATCAAACACGGAGTAGCAAATAAAATGTGTGTGTACAAATAGACATATTTATCCATCTTGAAAAATCTTTCAACATGGTTCGTCAAATTACATGAATAAAAATTACTCCGCAATAAACTTAATTTGTTTTTGATTGTAAAATAATTGTACAGAAATCATTTTAACACACACTGAAGTTAAAATGACCTCAGCTCTACTTAAACACATCATGCGGTTGAACAAAAATGGAGAATTTTTCTTGTCTTAACTATGAATTTGTTATTTGAGGGAATGAATTGCTTTTTTTATGTATTATTAAAATGCCATCATCATCATCATCATCGACCATGATCATTTAAATTCCGAAGGCGCCATTAAGATATTTTTGAAAGTAGTAAAATGCTCTAAAGTTTAGTTGAATGTTGGATGGATTCATACGACGAGATGTGCATTTGAAAACATAAATTTTAATTAAATTCAATTGAATCTGAATAAGCTCGGAAATCAAATCCGATTTCTATCAAGCAGCTGAACATCATTGGTGCAAATATTATTGACTGAATAATACTCAATTTAATTTAATGCTTTATTTACCTTTTCTAAATGGTAGGCCCGACTGAAAAATATCGAGTCAAGAATGAAAGAATGAAATCTCGTCGTAGAATGAAGCAAAAAAGAAGAAGAAAAATCTTATTCAAAAATGTGTTAATGAAGACATTATTCGAATTGAAATCGTGCTCATAAAATATATATATATATTTTTTACAGAGTATTGAGAAGATAAGTAAGCAGAAACGAGTATTGACGAATATCAAACGAATCACTCACGTCTACAGGACTAGTGGACAAAATATATTTACCTTCACTGAATTGGTAAAGCATTTAATGCTCATACTTTCTGTATCTTTCTCCACGCGAGATCCAATATGATAAATGTTTGAATACAAAAAAAAAGGGTATCATTCGAATAAATTAAAGTTTATTCTCACCAAAATGCGACTAAACAAAAAAGTTTTCATTTAATTGAAAATTAATCTTATTCGAAACGTTAGGTCGATAAATTTGAGAAACATGGAAAGCCTTATACAATATCCAATATATAATATTGTACCTAACCTAACCTGATGTCCCGCGATTAGTAACGTGTTTTTGTAGTCGAAGCGCGAGCGGCCGATTTAGACAAATGAGATGGAAGAAAAAATATTTGGGATAGACAAATCATATATTTTTTGTTTAAGAAAGGTGACTAACTCGTTTCAAATTCGAAAAAAATTATTCAAAATGTCTTCCTTCTTCTATATATATCTATATATATATATATATATATATCCATAATACATAAACACAAATACAATATATATATATATATTTGTGTATATATAAAAACAACCAAGTCCTAGTAACGCTTTTGATTTTATTATGGTTAGTTCTGTTCCAAATAAACAACTTTATTTTTCCTCAATATAAAATGAATTTCATAGATGAACGTCATTTTTTTTTTTGATTCCAAGCTGAAAATTTGTCAAATAATTCTGCAGTGTTAAAAAAAGATTGTGTAATCCTAACATTCCTAACCATTATTGGTTATTTTCCAGATTCTAAAAATTTTTGAAGATTATTATAGGATCGCAATATTGTTCGCATCATTTGCATAGAAACGGAAATTAGATGTTATATTCCGAAAATGTACAACAATGTGTTCGTAAATGAAATGCAGCGTGTCAACAGTCACTGATTTATTATCAAATCGAGAGATATAAAAGTGCCAAGCAATGACATTGTAAGCATTTAATTGAAAAATTTCAATTAAAATGTCTCACAGAACATTCGAAAAATTCATTTGAACGCATCGTGGTGTGTGATTTGGGAATGTGTCCTTTGATGAAATCAAATATTTCACTATTTCTTGTTTATTTCCTTTTTTGACATTTTGAATATTGCCGATTAATTATTCATGGCATCCCTCGGCAATGGATTTTTGGTAATGTTATTGCTAAGGAATTTACCCTATCGCCAACAATATTACTGAGGTAAAAGGAATAATTACTTTTTGGCCCTTTGCCATTGAAGCTTTACTATGGTAAAGAGAAATGCCAATCTAAAAATAAAAATAAACCACTTAGCGACGATTTGGTTTTTTTTGTGTATTCAAGATGAAGAAGAAAACCATTATGAAATGGAAGTTTTCTTTTGCCACTGCCGTCAGATATCTCAGACCCCTCAAAGCATGAACAATGAGGGTATTCTGTGTAGAATGATAAAATGTCGTTACGCAGAGGAGAAGAATAAAAGTGGAAGCAGCATAAAACATCAGAGAAAAATCATCCCTTATTTTGATTGATGCCAGCCTGTCATCTTCGTGAAATTTTATATATATTTGATACTGTTCTGCTGCAAAAATATTTTCTCATCAGAAAAAAACAAAAATTGGAAATGCTATCTTTTTTTTTTTTTCATCATTTGGTGTAGGTAGAATAAATCGATCGTGTTTTGAGAGCATTTGGGTGACACGCCGAAAATGGTCATATGCACTACAGATTCCATTTTTAATTGTTGAAAATTTTTCCATCGAGGAATATGTTGTTGAACTTTTTAGCTAAATTACTAATTTAAACATGATGCCTCCGTTGTACAGGCTAACTATATTTCTTAAATAATGATTGATTATTGGATATTGATATATTAAGACATCATCATGAGTAAAATAAGAAAATTCATAGTTTTTAAATTGCTAGTAAAAAATGGACTTTAAATATAGATAAAAATCTTCAGTTTCTTGTTTTATTTACTATATTAAAACACGTTAGAAAAATATAATATAATGGTGGGAAAAGATACACGCTATACATTTACTTTAACTACAGGTTTAAATTGAGTTATTTTCTCAAATGGATAATGCTGAATAAGTTTTCCAAGTTTAAAAGCGAAACCAAATTGATCGAAAATATGAATTTTGTGGGAATTTTGAGTTAAATACAGAACTTTCTGCCGACAAATAGTAGCAAAATAATTTTCGATCTGAATATTTAAACTGATTTAAACACAACATTTGCCGTTAGTTCAAACAGACAACATTACGAATTTAAATTTTTCTAAAATATGTGAAAAAAAAAACTTAATGAAAATGGCGCTGTTTAGGTTGATTACTTGCCGATTTTTTTCTTGCTTCTGCAGCAAGCAATATACAAATTTGTTCCATCAGATTCACATTATATATTCAAAAAAAGAAAGAATATAGCATCATTAAAAAAAGTAAAATAAAAAAAAAAGACATTCGCTCTCTTAAATTCGAAAAAAATAGCCTTATCACTATTCTTATTTAGTCGAAGTGACTTTCTGTATAGCCAAGACTGCAGCAAGCAATATACAAATTTCTGTTCCATCAGATTCACATTATATATTCAAAAAAGAAAGATATATAGCAATCATTAAAAAAAATTAAATAAAAAAAAAAGACATTCGCTCTCTTAAATTCGAAAAAAATAGCCTTATCACTATTCTTTATTTAGTCGAAGTGACTTTCTGTATAGCCAAGATTAAGACTAAGAAAACGGTAGTGCAGGTATATTCTGTAAGCATGAGCCATTAGGTTAGAGTTTTTTTTTTCCGTGAAATGAATATATAATAATCTTAATTCTCGCATATACATATAAAACCATTGGAAAAGAAATAATTAAAAAGAAAAATACTACTGTATTGTACGTCATTGACATTGATGAATTTGAAACGAAGAAAAAATCGAGAGCGAAAAATGAGAAAACGGGTAAATTCTATGACATCAGTAGCAGCAGCAGAACAGTCAAGAGCAGAAAAATGTCAACGATTAATGTCAATTGGGTTCTTTTTTATACAAATACATATAGCTCTCACTTTTTTAGAATAACATTTTATATCAAACGGTTGCTCCATTGAGAAACTGTAATGAATAAAAAAAAAGAAAGCATTTCAATTTTTCGTCATCAGAAACTAGAGTTCGCAAAGGATATTATAATTAATTTATTTTGATTAAAGAAATCGATTCATGAGTTGCAGTTGATGAAATACTTAGTTGATAAAAATCAGTTCAGTAGTCTAAGGCTGTTTGGAAACTATCAGCGTGAAATAGTTTTCTTTATTTTTATATTATTTTAAATTTTAAGTATTCTTGGATATTGATGGTTACCTGAAAAATAAAAATAAAATCATCTCAACTCAACTTTTAAATACACACCGCTGTATATATTTGCAGCAGTGCTTTTTATGTGTTGAAAAAATGCCACACCCATTAAATTTAATATGAAAACCCATTTGGTTAAAGTGCTGCCGATTTATTTAATTTTCTGCCCATCATTTTAGGCGTTTTTGCTGTTACCTTCTTCAAAATTGTTATAAATTTTTTATCATTATTCCTCACAGTTGGCGCTTTCAAAAAATGTTTAAGTTTTCCAAATTCCGCTTTCAAAGCGAGCACGCATGCCCAAAAATTTCGTGGTAGAATAAAGCTGCTTACGTTTCAAGCAATGCTGAGTGAACTAATAATATGTATCATCGATTTGGTTAGAGAGGTACGAGACGTGTAATCTTGTAAATATGAACACTAGTGACCAAACAACAACTTCATCAGTAATGTCATAGCACAGATAATATGTAAAAGTAAAATAAAAATTACACTTGGAATGGACCGTGCGATAATAAGCGAAAATACGGCAGGTTTATTCTTCAAGTGTGAATGAAGTCTTCAAATAAATCGTTAAATCGTTTTGTAAAGTGCTTTTAATCCCATCAGGTTCTCTTTTTGTGATCGTTTTTCAGATATAAGTTTTTTATTCCTTTTTTGCGACGGCAATCGACGTTATGAGAGTTTCATAAAGCAAATCGAAACAAAATTTATACATAACAAATATTTTATTTTCTTCTTTTACAGAAGCATTCTGTTATTATCGTGGCACTGATTTTGTATAGTTGTACGAAAACAAGCAATAAAGCGAGATAATAAGCTAAAAACTATTCAGACTCAATTATGGCATAATGTGACTTTTTAACAAAACAAAAAAAAAACTTTTCATCGGCAGAGGCTTCAATCATAGCATTTCTGTCATAGTCATGAACCGAAGACTGTTTTTTTTTTATTATTATTTGTAATGTTTTAATACTTTTTTGTGATAAAAGTAGGAAGAGCACGGAGCAGCTCTTCCGAATTGACGTTTTGATCAGATATAATGAAACTTTAAATTCTAATAATTATAAAACTCTTTTAAAACTCGATGAAACGATATATCTTTTTAAATATAAAACAAAATAAATCACTTACCTCGTGCTGATTAAAACCCGCTGATAGCCTTTGAACTGTGATGATATGCTTAATTTCATATTCATTACCCACACTTTAAAGTTTGCTCCTATACTCTTAACACGTTGATTTTAGCGCACAAATATATATATAAACGACAATTTGATTTCACAAATAAAAGTCGATTGTGTCAATAATACAAACTAAGAATGTATGAACATTTATTTATTTGTCGTTGAGAGCTCTGCATGAAATTAGCTATGACTTTCAAAATACTTAATTTCTTTGCTAAAAACACTATAACGATGCGGGGCGGTTATTAAATCATTGTGTCGAAAAAAATGTTGGTTCGAAGGAGAGAACCATATTTTGAGCATTTAACTGCAGGTATATTTCCGAATTAATGAACGAAACTTGTTCTGACTTGAGCTCTAGTTAGGAAAATTTGATTTAAAATTTTGTTAGCTTATAATAATAACGTAACTTTTTACAGATCATTTTTACAAATTTTTAACATAACTAATAAAAAATGTACCTTTAGAGACAGCAAATAAAAAATATAGAAAAAAAAAATCAAGAATGCATCAAAAAGATAGGGAGGTGGCTTAAAATGTCAGTGCCTTTTCATGATGGCGTTGATGCACGAGAAGTCCAACTAGATTCTCGTCAAATGTTGACGAAATATTTGACCTCTCGTTTCTCAGATACGCAGCTCATTTCACAACTGATTTTTGGGTGTAGTCTGAATGCATGGAGTCGTTGGTTAAAAAAATGAAAATCCCGAAATTTCCTCTATAGTTTTACTAAAGGCTATCCCCGAGTTTTTGATTTTTTTTTTACGAAGCAATTTTATTGTCCTGTTAAAAAAATATTCATCGCTTTTCTCTAGTCGACCCGAAGATTAACTATTCACATAGGAAATCACTGGGAACTTTTTCGATCGATGGCGTGAAAAATGACTGTCTTTGGAAAAGTGTTAAAAGCGGTTTACATTCAAGCGATCATTTTTCAATTTCAGAACACATTTATATTTGCATAACTATTTATGCAAATGGTAATTAAGATGTAATTTAAGTTGCCTGTTTTGAAAATGATTACCCATCGAATTGGAATTTGATATCTGATGATTTTGTAATTTACTGAAATTGCGCAAATGAAAAAGTGGATGAATGCTGTGATCCAGAAGTGAAGATGTCATGTATGCTTCTCATAAAATCCCATTTCATATGTTGCAGTCATTTTCAAGTTATTCCATGAGATTTATATCAATAATTTATTTTGTTCTCTTATCGTTTTTATATATTATATATTAAATATTAATCTATTGTAACAAAAATCACAATTTCATGTATATATCTATATATATATATTTATTTTTTTTTGTAATTTTCCTTTCACTTCTCAACCTTTGCTTTTCTTGTTTGTGGTTCTTATGTTCTACATTCTGCTTCAATTCGGAATTTATTATTCAGATTATAATTTTAACGGGCATGTTGATTTGTGATGATTTCTGATCAAAAATTTTACAGAAATTTACAAGCTTGTTTTGTGCTCACATTGTTGTTAGAAATATTTCGTATACATTAAAATTCGTGTATATAAATTATTGATAAACTGTCTACTATGATTATTTTTTTCCCAGTTGACAAGAAATTCAAAATTCTTTGAAGACTTGATAATTTGATCTCGTTACACTATTTTTTTCTCTCTGTTTTATCATTTCTGATCATTGAGACATTCTGTACAAAACTCCAGGGATTTTTGGCTCTGATTCTGATTTAAGATGAATTTATTTGTTATAATGGTGGTACCATAGAATTATTTTTGCTAGGAACCTAAATTCCCGTATCCTCAAAAAAAGCTACATTATTGCATATATATATCCCTCAAAAAGGTTTTTTGGACGTTGCTATTTTGACTAAGTAGATACACATTATGAAGAATCATGATGATCTTAATATTATTTTTTACTGTACTGTCTTCATTAATTGATTTTTTTTAATTAGTATGAATAACTTTGGTATACTTTGGAGCTTACTATGGAACTTATTCCAATCTTTCATTTTCGCATATTTTCGACAGAAAGATTGCTAAGAAACAAAACCTTGCAAAAAAAAAAACTGTATGAAAATATGCCAGTAAAATTTTGCATGTTATTTTTAAAAAATGCATAAGAAAATTTTGCATTCTAATTTCGATTTTGCAGTTTAAATTTACAAAATTTTGTATACTTTTATATCCAATTCTAGTTTATTTGCCTTTGTCCTTAAATAGCATTGATTTTTTGTCATGTCTTTAAAATGGAGTTTTTTTTACGTATTTTGGGGTTTAAATAAAACTTTTGTTTCACTTTTTGAATTTTGTTTCTTAAAAAAAATCCTAAAACTCGTTTCTTTTCAATTTATCAACTAAAAGTTTTCAAATAAAATCGAAAATTTACTACTATGTTATGTACAAAGAGATGGAACAAACTAAATTCTTGAATAATTACATACAATCTGCTTCGATGAAACATATCTTTAATTTGCACTTTGTACGTATTTTTTATGTTTTCATTTATTTTTACGTATCTTGTGGATGTGTCTCATTTCAAAATCTTCTCAGATTCTCAGTATTTATTCAAGGTATATAATTTACAAAAATGGAGCAAGAGACGATACCCGTTTGTTACTTGAAAATTGTTCCAATAATTTACACACAAGCTAAATTTTCTCATCATGATGCATATAATGCACAGTTATATGCATGAAACTCAAATCGCTTTTCAAAATTCAAGTACTTTTATCCAGAAATGCCTAAAACTCTATGTTACATTGAAAATGCCGTCGAAAAGAAAAGTTCCAATATATGTTTTGTGGTTCGTCAATATTTTTACTGTACTTTCAAGCTAGTTTGAGTGTGTGAGTGCATTTTTATTCTAGAGTTGAGTAATCAAACATTAAAATATTTGAGGTCACATGATTGGTTTTTTTTTTACTTTAAAATTATTTTCTTTTTTATATTTAGAGAATTTTCTTACATTTGTTTCAATGCCTATACGACTACTGAGGGGAGGGCTCATTCATTGAGTGAAGTTTTATATGTTTTATTTTTTAAAACAAAAATCATCGGCCGGTAGCTTAAAAAATTGCACAAATAATATAATAATAAAATAATAGTATACATTATTTAGAGGAAGTTTTTTGTTTAAACTTTTATAAAATCGTGATTTTGGACTATTATTTAGCTCTTTCTTCAATCTTACAAATCCATAGGCTTTAGGTTCTATTCAGATAGTAGTGGCTTTCAACCGATTCATTTTAAACTGGCTTTGCGGTGGAGTATTTCATCCGCACCATCACCTGAACCTGGTTCTCCTTTGGTTTTGTTCTCTTTTTTCCATTCTTATCTGGAACCTCTTTTATAATAATAAGATGATGATTTTTTTGAAGAAGCATGGAATAGTAACGCAGTGTTACTTTTGAAAATTCTAGTCATAACTTACCATATTTTATTTGGCGTTCGGTGAGACAGAGAGCATGTGCAATTCAATGCGCCTTCGGCGTGTTAAATAACGATTAAAATGAAATTCTTTCTCTAGCTCTAGCGTCTGTACCTTGTGTAAGTTTGGCGACCTCGTTTGCGTTCTGTAAAATATTTCAGAGAAGAAAAAAAATCCGAGTGCGAATTAATTAAGTTGTAAGACATGACTTTTGTTAGTCACTTATGTACTAAGATGTTAAACTGTCCCCATTATTTACTTTTTCTTGAGCAAAATTATTTCCTTATTTCATATATTCAAAATTAGAGCTTCTTTGAATTATTTGCGAACATGTATCTTTGTATCTAGTACGTTAACAAAATCTTTCTGGCAATTGATACTGTTGAGTTCAACTTCAGTCCGACAGGAAATTCAAATCGCTTTAAAAATTTTTTTTTTTTTTTTTTCATATGTTTATTTCACATAGGTATATTGCAATGGTGCTATTTTAAATTATTAAATATTCAGCAGGTTGTATGTTTGAAAGGATTTGTTTCAATTCAAATATTGGTTCGTATTATCGCAGGGAATAATGATGTAGAATTTATTTATTTAACAGGTTTGCATAAATGCACTTTTTTAAATTTTGTTCCGATATTTCAATTGCTCCTGCATCTATTTTTCACTTATTATTTTATTGAGAACGCTGGAATTCTTTGCACATTTTTATTTTACGAAACAAATATCCTTTAAATAAATTTTATTACTTTAAAGCTATTTTTCGATATTTTATGGTATCTAGGTAATTTCAAGATTGTTTCAAATTCAGGAATTTTTTTTTTTGTGTTTCGGGATTGATGAAAAAAATGTTCTATGAATCTATCTATATGAACCCACATCAAGTTATATGCTAGGCGAATGTTACAGTTTCGCCTAGAATGTTACAGTTTTTTTATTGTTTATTTTTAAAGAGATGTCGTATTAATTAAGCAGGAGACATGCCGATATCTTTTTGTATGGCTGACGTCTACAAGCATTTTTCTTTTCTTTTATTTTCTTTTCAATTTATCTTTTATTTTTATTTCAGAATCTTGAGAAAAGCGAAAACCAAATTTCTGTGACTAATTCTCTATGATTTAGAAGATTGTAAGCGGCTATTGTTTACATTGCTCAAATGTAATGCTCTAAAGTTGATCAATAAAATAACTTCAACGCAGATAACCAATTATTTTGATGCTAACGGGCACAAAATAAATACTGCATTATGAATTATGACTTATTTTATCCATTCAAATACGGCCACCGCTTGAAATGAATCAAAGTTTAGAATTGGCGAATGCTTTTTTAAATAATATTATTTTATGTGAAAATAAGATATGCAATTCAAATAGTCTTGTCATGGACGCATCAAAATCATGATAGACGTTATAATTTATTTTAACAGCTTATGAGTTATTCAAAAATTCTTCAAGAATTTTATAAAATAATGGAAAAATAAATATTATTCAGTTCAATTCTTAAGAAACAGGACATCACCATGAAACAGTGTCAAATTTGAGTTTCTTTAATGCTAACATATATTTCTAAGCACTAGTCTGTAAACTATATTTAATCAACAAAATTAAATTATTTTCTATTAAATAGAAAATGTTTCTTGGTTCCAAATATCGATCTATACATTAGTGAATCAGTTGTCCGAATCAGTAATAGAGATATCAATGAAATTTGTTATTTAGTTTCCATTAAAAAATTTAACATTTTAATGGTAAAAAAAACATTCGAGCATCACTCAGTCCCGGTGTGGGGTAATTGATGCGTTATTTCGTAAAATGTCGCTAAATTGAAAGATAATTTATTTCGACGATAAATATAAATTAATAATTTTCTTTCTAATTTATCAAAGATTAAATATTTTGATTATGTATATGCGCACCAGGACAGATATATTCAATACTCTTCTTAACACAAAAAAAACGGATGTTTCAGTCTCCTTTTACTTCCACACTTATCTCTCTGTAGTTTTTATCGGATAATAACTTGAATTGTTTCGAAAGGAAAAATGGAGTTTGGATGATCACCATCTAGATAACATCAGACGTGATATTTAAATTTATATACAATACAAATAAAGACATTTTTCAATAAGCTATTTTATTTATAATGTACATATCATATGTTTTTCACTTTATTCTGAGTATTTTTAAGCTTGAACGATTGGAAAGTGAGATATTAAAAAAAAACTCAGGATTTAGTGTCTTACGACGAGGTAGAAAAAATGTATTTAGAGGGTTTATTTTCGAAAGATGAACTTAATCAAATGAACGCTATTTTGAAGGAAATTGTGAAATAAACATAGTAATGGAATGCCATTTTTAAGGAATGAATTGCCGACTTTTCTGAATGTATAGGCGAATATATTCGTCTGAAATTTATAAATATTATATTTTTGTTTTATATATTTTTCATTTATTTTTTTTAGTATAATATAGTATAATTTATTTATAGTATAAATAAATATAAATGAATATTTTCTATTGCATGCTGTCTTTCTTTCATGAGTCTCTTTTAAAATCTCCAAAAATTATTCATTTTATTATGTTACTTTTGTTTTGAACATATTATTGAAGAACCAGAAAAAAAATTGTTTAAGAAATGGTGGCAATAAATTTAGCTTTTAAATCTCAATCAGCCTGGCGAGGGCTACATTCAGATTTCGACATGCATGATGTCTTTGGCTAGATTTTCATTATTTTCATAAATAAATCAACGCGTTTTTTGAATGAAGAGAAAACATAAACACTCAGAAACCGCCGCTTCTATACATTTTTCAATAGTGAATATTCGTTCGGTCATCACACTGGCTTTATTTAACCACCGTTTTTCTTTAAAAAAAAATTGTTTACTGCTTTGGCAGCAAACTCAAATGGTCCTGTTTTAATCGACCGGCTGCAAAATCATCTAAGGTTAATACTAATTATCTTACCTTTAGAAATCGTCTAAGTGATCAACAATTTTTTATTCGATGATCTTTGTTGTAATGTACAGATATTTTGGGTTAATTGGAATTCATATATTTACGAGTTGGAATTTATATATTTACGAGTACGAAACTCGGTTCTTAGATCTGGCAACAAGTGGACATGAGTGCCTTCGAAAATTCTCGTCAAATATTTGCTAAACTATATAAATGTAGAATCTAGTTTCCGAATTTTATATTTCTATTTTACAAAAGTAGCGAAAAAAAGAGAAAGCCTTTGACGTAAACTATATTTTACATACGCAATCTAGTATTTCTTAGAAAATCTTAAATATTTTTACGAAATTTCGAAACAATTCGAGCGATATATTATTATATAAAGTTTTAAAAATGTAACTTGATGTCATGTGGCGCAATAGTTAGAGATTTATTGTACAACATAATGTCATGCCTAACCCAAACAGAAGGTGTCCCTATTAGGTCGCCCTCAAAAATATTTAAATCTTTTGTCATCGTCTTGTCTGTTTTCGCTAGACAATGGGATCAACCCGGAAGCATCCTATTGAAATTATTTTGAAATACATGCATGCATGTATGCATCGCTTACGGGATTTTTTACATAAGACTTCTAGCACTCCAAGATATAATCTGCAAAAACTTATGTAAACTGTTAAAAGGGTGGCCAGTTATTTTTAAAAATAAAGGACAATTGATGAAAGCCCTTATTTTGTCGAGAAAAAACTCGTATTGGGGTATATATTGCTGAATTCTTGTGCAAAATACGGGACAGTCCCGTTCAATTATCTTCAAATGGTCCTATCTATATAATAGAAACATGGACCTAAAAGAACATATTTTTGTTACGATGCATCCATTGCGATGGAATTCACTAAACGGGAAATTGTTCCAAATTTTAAAATGGCGTTATTGTTAATGTTATCAGAATCTGTACATTATCAGAAGAATGAAAACAAAAAATGGTATTTGTGATTGCGTCCGTATCAGATGTAGGTAATTTCTTAAGAAGTGGCTGATTCAGGATTTTTAGTGTCAATCCAATGAAATTTCTTTGTTTTGTGAAATGTAATAAATCATTCTAGAACTGTAACAAGCGAAACATTCTAGGACTTAACATTGGATGAAAAGAGCGATTACCTGTTGAGGGATGATCAATACAAGACACCGAGTATTCCTCACTCATTTCCATTTAAAAATTTCGCGAATAATTCAATTCAAGCGGAAAATTCACAAAATACTACCTAAAGGAAACTTTTGTAAATTTATTTTATAAAAGTTTCCCTTGGCCTCTTACTAGCTAGGTGTTAGTAATTTTAGTACAGAAAAAAAGAAAATTGGGATAACAAACCTAACTTACCAAACTGACTCCTCATCCAAGGGTATAATGGCGAGGGCAGTGACGCTTGCGTATGATTGCTTGGTGGAGGCTGCTGTTGTTGCTGTTGAGGTTGTCCTTGGTGAAGAGTTGGCTGTTGATGCATCATATTTTGTGGCGGCTGTACAGTTGGTGGTCCATTATTGTTATACATGCCCATATTGTGTGGATTTTGGTGGCCCACCTGTTGGATATACCCAAATATAGTTGGTAGTTTCCAAATATTCAACTTAGCCAGAAACTATTTACCTCATTCACTTGACCATGCATATGATGTCCCATTTGAAGTTGCTGATTATTCATATGATTATGATGGCCCATTGGCTCGAGTGGCGGAGATCCATTATCCCCTACTCCCACCATTCCCAATCCACCATTCCCGACTGCAGCCTGCAATTTACAACTTGCATAAACAATTGGCTGTTGCTGGGGTTGCTGTTGCTGAAGGGATATTGTGCCATTTTGTTGTGGAGGTGGTTGAACTGCGGGCGTTTGCTGAGGTCCCATTACATTCCCCACTTGACTTGATGGACTATCGGGTCTCGTGTAACCCGTTGGTTCCATATTATTGTAATATCCCATCCGATCATATGGTGGATATCTCGGGAATGGTGGCATGTTAGCCTGATTGTGATGTGTCTGTGTATAGTGATGCATTTGAGCATCCATGTCTCCGCCAGTTGGATAATGGCCGTGCATATCGGAGCTCATATAGGAATTTGAAAAATATGATGTCATACTTTCACAGTTATTTGTACTCATCGTCATTTTTGAAAACTAGTTTTTTATTCCTCTCGTGTTAATTCAGAATATGTGTCGTTTGGGCTTGATTCAAGTCAATGTGTAAACTTAAATTTGCCTGGCTCTTTAGGTGGCTTATTAGCTAAGAACTGTTCTCTTAATTCAGGTTTTTTTCTAGCTTTGTTTTTACGTTTTTTTTGTCCTTTCACCGCATTTATTAGTTATTAATTTCGCTTTCAAGAAAAAATGTCTCTGATAAGTGGTTATAATTTCACACCTAATATTTGCTATTTGTTGAAACTGAGAAACTTAATCCATATAATGTTCGTGAAAATTTGTTTATCTTTGAAGCGTTGGTAACAATAGGTTTCTGTAATGATTAAACAAAATTAAGGTTAAAATTAATTATTTTATTCAGACCAAATTTAAATAAAATGATAAATTTCAAATAAATAAACAATCATTTTAAAACGTTAAATATTTAAGTATGCCTTGAGATTTTTTCTTCTGTAGGAATTTGGAAATAATTACATAATTTCCCAGTCAGCAGAATCATAATGCTGGAAGCGGACATCACATATTTTTAGCATTCATGTTTAGATGGAATGTTAGGGCAACTGCAATTAAATATCAATCGATGGCCCTTCGATCCGAAGATTCGTGGCACCTTTTCATTTATGCTTATTTTCTCTTCTTGAAAACAGTAAATACCAGAAGGTACTTTTTCCGATGAATGTATTAAACCTCAAGTGACATTGAAATCAAGAAAGTGAAGAGTAATTCAGGGTTTGCTTAAAAATAAATCACAAATACAGTTTAAATCACCAGTTAACTACTACCCGGGGAAATTTATAAATGATTTGATGATGATTTTTTTTTAGAACTTGGGAAATTTTTCTAATAGACAAATATGAAAATTACATTTTCAATTGTAATTTATTTCATTTTGCATTTCATAAAATCTTGTGTTAGTCATTTCGTGTTATTTGCGATCAATTATTTACTTAACCTCAAATTGTAGCATGAGCTTTTGATGTGTCTAACGAACGACTGACTAACTGACTGAGCTGCATAATGTTTTATCATACGCCCCTGACGCATAGGCAATTCGCAAACTTCCAAAAATATTTTATGTATGTGATAAGCTCCCATCACCTAAGCTTTTTAAAGCGTCAGAAAATTAGTTTAAGCAGGTATTGGAAAGTATTTTAAATTCCAGTTTTCCGTTGTGTGATAATTCAAATTCATGAATTCTGGTACGCAACTTTCCAACAATATTCCCCTCCTTCTTTCCATTTTTCCTATGCTTGTTATTCCAGTTTGAAGAAGAAGAACTATATTAGAAAACCCATAAATCAAAATGGCTTCGGCAAAAGTTTTTCCATTTTTTTTTTTAATAAACAATTATATTTCTCACAGATACAAACGCATTTAAGGCATAATTATTTATTTTCCTAATGCACTTTAGCGCGCTTATATTTTTATATCATGCAGATATGATACATCATTAATCTGTTGTGTAATAAAATTATATTCAAAAATTTGGTATTATTAAGCTTAAAAATTTTCTTATTAAATAGCCATTTATTTTTTATTTTTGCAATACGTTAAAGCAGTGTTCAACAGTTATTTTCCCCAAAACACATTTAATACTATTTAAAAAAAATATTTAAGATAATTGCTAAAGTTGTGGCATAGATGAAAAAATAAAATGTATTTAGTTAAATTTAATCAACGGGTTTGGGAATATACTTTGGGAACATTCTTTGGGAACATTAAATATGGTGCCAAAATAACAAAAAACGTTACGGAATTAAAGTATGTTCCCTTATCAATGAGAAATGTGTTGTTTATCATCATGAAGTTGAACTATAACAGCTTCGTTTCACGACAATCACAGACCCAACTCGAGAGAAAAATAAAAACTAAAGCGAATAAAATAAAAAAAAGAAAAGGCAACAGCGTGAGGTTATATCAAACCTCGAAAATCAAAACATTTCTTTGTCCAATCTGCTAATGTATTTAGCTACAATAAAATCTATAGTTCATAAAAAATAATATGGATGCGCACAATGATATATATCTAAAATATATTAGTTTTACAATAAGTCAATCATTTTTTATTGTGCTAATTTTGGTACACGATAGGATACGTTGATTGTTGATAGTCTTCCTCGAATTTTTATAAACTTGCTGAGAGCAATTTAATTTTTTTTTTAAAGTTTACTATCTTTCTTACTTCATGTTTATCGATTTTCACGTCGCGTGGATCCCTTTTTCCATCTATTGCTCATTCTTTTGTGCGCGACAGCAAAAAAGTTGCTTTAATGCGTAAGATGTTGTTATAAAACTTTTTTTTTTGCATCGTGCTTTTTTATTTTTCACAATTACCGGGATGGGGCTAAATATCAAGGCTTTAATCATTTTGTTTACTTGCTGTTTTATAGTTTGTTAGAAAACTAATGACCTCATAAAGTGTCTCCGTTAATATTGTGACGTTTAGCATTGTCGACAACGAAGACGATTGCGAATGGAAAGAGGGCTGAAGAAAAAGAAAGAGAGCGTGATCGCAGTATTTATAAATCGTCAATGCACCTGTTGTTTGTTGTGAAATCTTGTTGTTTTCTTTGTTATGTGATAATCATAGCGTCGCGCGGGAATCTCTTGAGCGATCATGGTGAAGAATAATCAGTTTCAAGTGGCTTCTAAATTGACTTCAATTTGAATCATTGCCGAGTTAATTGAGTTGAAAAGTTCCGATACGCTTGAAACATAGAGTAAATTAAGAAATCATCATCTGAAATTAATTCGAGATGATTCAGTTTAAAAATCAATCAACAACTTCCAAACGACGGTGTAAGAAATGAAACGAGAAAAATCAAATGTTATAAAAAAATTGCGTGTTTTGCGTTTCAATAATGTTCAGCAAACATTTCTTAAAAAAAGCCAAAAATAAATGCAGCAGGCTTGTTTGTATATTTCCTTATATGTTGTGCACTCTCCTTTGCGGTCTGATAAGTTGACAGCTTTTAATGCCACATTTTCACGACTGCCGTTTCGCGAATCGCCACATTTTGCAATTATAACTTTTAATTGAATTGTTATTTTGTGCAGGCATCGACTTTATTGATAAAAAAATCCACGAATGAATTTCTCATTAAAAATATTACGAACTTAATCAGTTTACGTTTTAATTAAATTTAATGCCCAACCGTTTTTTGCCGCTGTTTATGCTCGATGATTTCTGCGATTCCGCAAGCACTGATTGCTTAATGCTACAGTTTTTCGAGATGAGCACGCGAAATAAAATAAATGTATTCAATAATTTTTCTCAATCTCAATCTGTCGCAAAAAATATTTATGTTTGGCCGTGCCTTTTGTGGGTATATGTTGGCAAATAAACAGTAGCTCCAGACTTTTGGTATTGTTATCTTTATGCATGATCCAGTTTAATGTGCGACTTGTTGAACATTTTTGCAGAGAGGCTTTCAGTACACTGAGGACATGAAACTGAGGAAACGAGAGAATTATTTCGGTGGTGAAAAAATGATAATATTTTAAGCGAACAAAGAACATTTTAATTTATCGCGCAATGTTTAAAGCGTCCACGCTCGTAACCTTCTATTTTTCAGTTATATCGCCGACGGTATTTGTTTCTTTATTCAATTTGTTAATTTTTTTTCGACTCGTTTATATGAATCGCATTGGACACCCCTCGTAGGACAATCATTATAAGGGACACGAAATAGATTTTCCAGATAAAAACTAAAGGTTGACAGAAAATAAAGAGTCTAGAGGCTTCCCGAAATTATAACAATAATAGAGTTTAACAAATGTTAACAAAATTTAAAGTTATTTATTAATTTAAAACGATTGAAACGTTTCTAAAATCATGGGAAAAAAATTATTTTTCGCTTAGACACATTTTATGTCTAAACATCCATCACCTGCGAAATTAATCCATTTCGTTTCTCATTATAATTAATTTCAATTTTATTCTGATGAAAAAAATCATTTCATTCATAAACTAGATAAAATTTCAATGCGTCAAAATATTAGCTGCAGTGAGATTAATTATAAAATGAGGGAATAAACAAATATCTATTATAAATAAGCATTCCGAATCATGGAATTTTCTACTGTTAAACATTTTGTGCAATACTTAAATTTAGTGAAAATTACTTAATCCTTTTAGGATATATTTAATTTTGCGTCGATTTATCATCTCCACAATTAGTCTTTCATAACATACCACAAATCATATGATATGTACAACAACAAAAAAAAAAACTCGTTGGGGAACGAAATTGTCACATTTGTAAGCATCCTTTGGAAGTGAAAAGAATCAAATTCAATTTCAAGACAACACACAGACATTTCTATGATGCGATTTTTATATTTTTTTAATAGCAAAGCAGGCAATGGATATTTTTTCTTACAAATTTTTGCTAAGTTTGTAAATTTGTTAAAATATTTTATGCGAAAATGTTCTTGCATAATCTTTTTTTTACCTAGATTTAAAAATGCGTGTTGGGCGACAGTTTGAAAAAATGTCATAAAGAACATACAAAAAACTTTCCTTGTTTTGTTCATTATTTTGAAAACGGAATAACAAAAAGGAACTTCACACAGAAAAACTTTCTATTTTAAAGGTCGTCGGATGAGTCAACTTCAATATTATTGAAAACAGATTTAAGGTAACAGGAAGACTGTGTGCTTTGAGAAAATAACAGTGAAATGTTTACAGTAGTGGTCTTGGGGTGATGCGGTGAAGCCCAGTAAAAAGGAGGGAAGAACACACGGCTTATTTCCCACATAAATATATCCATGACCCGTCACTCCTTGCAGAATATGAATTCCAATCGACAATTGCGTTAGGCGCATGTTTAAAAATAGTTTAGCAGTTGATTATTACTAGATAAGTAGAACATGCGGCAACACGACATCGTAGTCATACTAGTATTTTATTTAAATAAAATGAAAATATTGCTGGAAAAATCATTAAACAATAACAATAACCACAATACTTACAAATAAAAACATTGGAATGGTAAAGACGTTGAAAAACCTCGACAAATTTTACGAAAAGCAATAAAACGTGTGGCAAGAATGCCAAAAAAAAAAAAACTTAATTCGCTCTTGATTTGCAGAATTTCATTTTTTTTTTCTTTTCTGGGAAAATGAGATGTACGTACACTGAATATTATTTCTGGTCAGAAGTCAGAACTCGTTTTTGTGGAATTTTTGTATTGTGTTTTTCACGTGCCGCTTTTTGAGTACGAGTACAGAAATACTGTTTATTTAATCAGTTATGTTTTATCGGTTTGATGAGATGAAAATTTGAAGAACTGAATATTTTTGTCGCTACATTATTTTTTTGAGCTAATTTGCGGTTTTTTTTTTACAAAACTTAAGATATTTTGGCGCCTGCTTAAAACTGGCGTTACAGTACAGTCCTGATTTTCAGTAATGCCACATATATATAAAAGTTTCTTACAAACAAAGCGTCAAATTCGAATCATGAAAATATATTTTGAAGGGAAAGCGAATAAATTCTTCATTTTGTACAAAAGTCCCTTCTAATCTTCACATCGATATTGTTCAGACGAATTTTCTGATGAAATCAAGGGGGATGTACCATGTAGATGGAATTCATCATCGTGTGGTAAAAGAGAAAAAGTACAACACATTTCAAAATGGCACAAAATGATTATTTAGAGACAGCTGCCCAACCTTTTCCGAAAAGGAAAAAAAACTCAGTTTTGTATTGCTCTGCATTTTAGAAACAGTATCCAAAATAATTTTTCACTTACTCTTTTCAAAAATGATGTCGCTGAAATGAATTCAACATGTTGAATTGAAATAAAACATTTCCTATATGTTTACAAAAATTAAAGTTGCACAATCTATGGTTTCCTTTTTATTTGAATCGGTTTATTTTTGTTCAGTTTTTTTTCTTGCTGTGAAATGAAAATGTCACTTCTAATTTTTTCTTAGTGTGACATACATGATGTTATTAGTTGAATGATATCTTGTTGGGGATTTCGTTTGCAAAACGTTCAGCTTCTTTTGTCTTCTGATAACTTATTTTAAATATTATTTACTCTATTCCTGCATTGGTACGAGATGAAAATGTAATTTAGAACGACAATTTTTTTTTTTTGAATCTGGCGAAACATATCAGGATATCCAACTTAAATTAGGAGAATAAGTGACATGCTGGTTGAATATTTGATATCTTTTTGAGAAAAATAATATAGAAAGGAAACAATTTAATTTTTTTTTCTTTAAACGTTAACTAATGTCATGACTTTGGTCTTTTTTTTTTGCTGTGTGCACCCGTCATTCGTTCGCCATATATTTTCTCGCATATATTTTCTAAAGATCACATGAGAAAAAAAAAACAGTTCATTGGTGTGAAAATTGGCAACTCAGCTCATTCACTCAGGAAAAGGAAATTATTTGAAAATAAACAAAATAAATTTTAAATATAAAAAAAAATATGACGAGAATTTCAGCGAATTATATCATTATCCCTGGGTTAACGTGTGACTATTGAAAATCAAAATATCTTACAAAAATCAATACAGAAACGGTCTCGCTTAATACCTTTAAAAATATATATTATGAAAACCTTCTATAAATTGTTTGAGTAACAGAAATGACACAAATCCAGGCCAAAAAAAAATATCATCTTTTGAAAAGCTCTGTCATTTTTAGATTTTCAATAACCATGATATTATGCAACATCATGTTGGAGCTACGTATGTGCAAAAGACCCCACTCAATTGCAAAATTAGAAATTAAAAAAAGATGTATCTTCTCACATACGTGTGTGGTCTAAATTATAAATTAATTACTTTAATGAAACATCATAACGTAAGGAATTATTGTTAAAATTTCGATCATGATTTGTGTCATAACTTTCTCAAAATAATGCTTGCTATGATATATATTTAGGCATTTATGTATATTTAGGAAAGGAATTCATTGCGAGACTATTATTATATTCTTCTCTTTTCAACGTATGACGAAATAAAAATTTTCATCGTGGGATATAGCGCCATGTCTTAGTAGGGGGCAAAAATTCACATGGATATATGATTTCATCGATCTATTTATTATTATATTAGTTTTCGTTTTACTATGCGTTCCAAGTAACGTCTGTATACAATACACTTTATTTGTTATATTATCAGGCCGGTGAACAGCGTAAAACACTGGTAAATAATATTCATTGCCGTGTAACGTTAAACAGACAGTGTTGAAAAGCGGTTCGCTTATCGATTGAAGCATAAATTAACACCGATTCATTTCTCGAAGAATACTCTATCAAATAATCGTGTAAAATATTCATCGTTGCTCCATAATTAATTGCCATCATCCAAGCAGGAAGTTGTCTTGTGTTCTTATTTTCATACACAATTATTTTAAGGAGCGTGTTACAATCAAAGCTAAAAGAATCTACACAATTTATTATGTTGTGACGCTTTATAAAGTATTAGAAGACCAGAAAATAAAGGCATTGCACTGAATTATTAGTGTGTTCGTTTTTTGAAACAGTGTATTATTTTTTCCCAATTGAATTAATTAGTGCTGCTCGTAAAATTTTTCCCGAGAAACGAAAACTCGAGTTCAAGTTTAATATTTTGTTTCTTGTATCATGGTAGAGGCTTGAGTAAATATTACGAGGACCGAAATTGTTTTTTCGCTGCCATAAATGCCGGTTTTGGAAGTGTGATGCAATCACACAAATCAAATTCATCCATATTTATTATTATATTTACTTATTTTTTTGCATGAACATAAACTCAACTTTTATTTGCCATTTTTAACAATAAATAGCATTATAAAAGCATTTTTGAAATAGGAACCACCTGTGCTCGAATCACCCTTATGGTGTTGAAAGCACAACATAGTATTTTTTTTCTTTATAAGTAAATAATGCCAATTCATTTTTGTTTTCACTACAAAATTAATAAATGGATTCTGGTAGCTTGACCCATACCAAAACTTCTTTTGCATGCATCAGTATTCGGTGTCTTCGAAAGGCTTGTGAAGGCTTTTAGAACTTGAATTGAACGGTAACACTTTGATGTAATTAACTTTGATAAGAAAAAAATTCGACTGGCTTTTCCAAAGGTTACGTAGTTATAACATGATAACATATAACAAAGGATTTGTAAAATAGGATGCCATAATAGTGAAAACCAAATCCCATAAAATCGATTTTGAAGTATGTTAAATAATTAGTTGCATTATATATCAAATTCTTTACTCATTTAGAGCCAATTGTTTTGATATCAAGAATTTAGATCAATTTCATTTATAACGCTCCTACATATATTTATCTGTCTACTAAATATATGCATATAAATACATGTATATAAATAAATATATGTTGTTTAGTTTCTTAAGCATGTATTTTTCGATACTTATAGACATATCCCGCTGGTTTTGTACGAATATCAGAATTTTGTGCTTTATTACCTTTGTTATGTTATGCCCTACACTACATTTTATCTCCTAAATATCAGGTTCCTTTATGATGATCGGCAATTGGACCTCATGGTTAGTAATATTCAAAACCAATTGACTTTTTATTATTTTTATCCACTAAGTATTTATTTTTGATAATATATTGCTTTGACGTACTTTGCGATGCACTGTTATTTTGCCAAAAATTCTCTGTATTTAATTTTTTAATTTGAAATGAACCAAAAATTAATTCGATATTTTCGTAAAAAAAACTCAATCTGAACTGCTGAGTGAAGGCGATCAAACGATAAAATTTTTGAACTAAATTTTTTTAATGTTCAACAGCACGAAAATATTACTATCCGTTTTTATCCATTTCCCTTCCGCTTTGTCATCGCGATAAACGGAAATGCTTTTCAAACAACTTTATCTGAATGGTTTTCATTTTGAATATATAGTCCATTTTATCACATTTTTATTTGTTTAAATTAAACCAATCATGGAATGCTTTTTGTGCATTTACAAATCACCGCGCGAAAATTCAAACAGTACTTTTAATAATTTAAGAAAACACTTTTAAACTTTTTTTTTTGACTATTAATAAATTGTCTTCTTAACGGGATCTTTTTTTTTGATAAATTTATTCCGCTAAAAACTTTTCAATCCGATTTTTTCGAGTGTCATACAGCAAATACTAGCTTAACACATCTTGTTTTATTTATAAGTTATAATAAACGCTAAAGCAGGCTCTCTAGACATGTTTTGCTTCATATATGAAAAACATTAACACAAAATTCACAGCACTCTGTTCGCTTTCGGGAGTTCACAAGTTCGGTATATTCTGAGAGTCCACAAAAACAAAAACGTTTGCTCCGAAGCACGCGGTATCAATGTTTCATTGTTTCAGGAGCGCTGCAGCCGAATGTTTCACGCTCAAAAAATGCACCACTCAAAAAAAGTATACATTTTGAGAACATAAAATGTAAATAAATAAATTATTCGAGATCTTTAAACATTAATGATTAAAGGTAATTTAAGTGCAAAATAAAAAATAAATGTTTTGCCCATTTTAAAGTACGTGTGATTAAGAATGTTGACAAATTTGCTCTATGTCATTAACAGCGAGCCAATCTTCTTTTGTTATCATACCGTTATCGGAAAAATATGTAACAACTATCGAGAACCAATCAATGAATCAAGGCATAGCGAGTAAGAAAAAAAAAGACCTAATTATCTATCACAGCAAATCAGAAAGTGAGAAATGTGTGAGTGATGAGCGACATTCACATTTATACAGCCATGCTTCATGTTTCAGTAAAACTTTGGGAAAAATATAGTAGAGGGAAATACTTGTGAAGCTGCTAAGCTGCTACATGTGATGCCATGATGTGCATGCTTCCAATATATAGTATTATTTAATATATATACATACACAACTATATTACCTTTATTTTCAAACACATTTAAAATTCGACTCTTTCAAAACATTGGCTTAATTCAGCAATGAATTCGTGAAGGAAAAATTAAATTTGTTGTTGCGAATGATGCAATTTGTTAGAAAGAGAAACAAATATAGCAAAACTCTCGCTCATACATACAAAAATACAGAATGAAATATCTGATGAATACGGGATACTGTTTGTAGTCTTTATTGATAATTGCTCCGTTACGCAATACTTGAATATTCCCCATGTATTAACTAAGTTACAGATATTATGAATATAGGAGTTAAAAGGTTAATGTGAATTGTTTGGGAAAATCATTGTAGCAAAAATATTTGTTTACCTATAAACTCTTTTAAGGAACAACTCGGAATCGAGCAACGGCAGGTAAAGAAATTATTCAACTCAAAATGCATCGAACTTCGAGACTGTCAGATCTTCGAGACCGTCAGATCTTCTAGAACTGTCATCGTATTTGATGTCGAAATTGCGTTAGTTATCGATGCAAAAACCATAAAAAAAACTCCATAAATTGTTAGAAAATTGTCTGTTGTGCCATATATTTGAAAACAAAAAAAAAATCCATTTGCCTTAATATTTTCATAAATAATGCGTACATGTGATTCGTGAAACGATCTTATTTTGTATAATTTGTTATTTAAAAATCTTAATCGCATCTTAATTAATTGTTCGCATTTACACAGTATGTACGCGCCTCTTTCTATACCAATAGTTTGCGGGTACCGATGTGAAACCATTATTTTAGTTTTTTTTTTTTTTATCAGCTAAAATATTTTTATTTCAAAATTCCGAATTTGCTCAAATCTGGTTTTTTGTTAGCAAAATATCTAATCAAAGATTAGCGATTTTCATTACTGTTGTTAAAATGACCATCGGTTGAGATTTTTGCCCCGAAAATCTTATTGAAAAAATCTAGTATATGACCGAAATGCATAAAAGTGAGTTAATTTAAAAAAAAGTTGAAAGCATAAAAAAGGGAAGTTAACAATAAAAAAGAAATCTTTAAACTTCTAAGCAAATTAAATGCCGCAAAAATTTGTTGATTTTTAGATAAAATAAAGTTACTGTTCCGGTCAAAACAGGCGGCATGAACATCTCGGAAAAGAGATCGGTTATGTGTGTATGCGTATTCAGTGATTTTCTATTATCTGTCTGTAAGAGTATTGGCGATTACTTGTTCTAATATTTGAATACTTCATTGGTGGTTATTATTATTATAAGCTATTTCAAAACTGAATATAAGATGACCCCGAATTTTCTTTTAAATTTCTTTTGAGAACGGCCGCGAATGTTGAACAACTGATTTTGAATTAATTTTGAAACTATTTGAACCTTTTGCTGGATTTGAAAAATCTTTGGGGAATTTATAAGGCCCTCCACATGAGGACCAAATTCGTCTTGTGGTCCACAAGTTGTGGAAGCCAGCGAAGAAATTTCAAATGAACCCAAAAAAATGTTTACCTTGCCAAAATTTGAAATTTTAAAAATGTTCAGGAAGCTCCAACAGAGCCAGATGCCGGCTGTTGCATTTTACAGGTTCCGAAGATCGATTTCCGTTCCGAAGAATAATAAATTTTTATGCCGTGTTTTTTTAGTTAAGAGTTAAAGTTGTTGTAATGTTAAGAAAATATTTGGTATAAAAAGAGAAAAATTTAAATGATTTAGAAATTTTTATCATCTTTTGAAATGCGTAAATTTTTTTTAATCCGAAAAATATTTTTTTATTCTTCTAAAAATGCAAAATCGAGAAACAATATATTTTGTGCGCTCGTGACGGAAACTCTTTATACTCAGTACTTTTTTTTTTAATAATCCAGTTTGATCAAAGTCTAAAGAGCATTTCCTCCAATTTGTAGAATCATGCACAATAATTGTTCATTCATGAGTCGCGATTTAAACTTTAAACCTGGTTCCCACGAAGACACGAAATCCAATGCAGTTATAATTTGGTCGCTTGAAATTGTATAATAAAGGATGTACTAGATACATAAAAAATAAATTTATGATCTGAAAAAAAGGGTAGAATATTTTGGAAGTATTAACTCCAAAAACTATGAAACTATAGAGTAATAAAACCAAAATTAAACTAAACAAATAGTGGTGATCATGATGGCAACATGTATTTTAAACAAGGTTCAAGATTTTTTAACAACAGATAACTAAGAAAAAATGTAAATTTCTGAATTTAATAAAAGAAACAATTCGCTTATCTCAACGCTTGAAAAATTATAACGCAAATTTGTACCAATTAAAAAAGCCTTGTTTATAATTTCTCTCACTTTCCATGAAACGGCATTTGGGTAATAAAATATTCAAATCACATCCACTTAAGATGAAAGTGTAGTCTAAAATTCGCTTGAAACATTTAATCACAAAGAATCGGTTTATTTTAAGAATAAGTCTTGCCATTTGTGGAAACGTAAAAAAAAACAAAGAGTAGATAATTTACCTGCAACGACAAAGAGTTTTTTTTGTATCTTTTAAGTTTCAATCTTGAGTAAAACGCATATTAATCAGAGGTGAATGCTACAGAGTTAAAATATATGTTTATATCTAGTTGAAATGTTTGTCGCTTTTCCCATCTTGTAGCCAGAAATTAATTGCTAGACTCTTCATCGTAAAATTAAAAAAAAAAAACCTTTATACAATGAGCGGTATGCTACCTAGAATTAATTTATTCATAACTGATGTAGTTTTTTTTTATCACAACGCACATTTTTTTATATCATCTGGACAGTCAGCGATATTTATATAAACTTAAACTCCATCACAAAAAGCTGACTATTACAAAAAAAATCACAATTAAATTTAAAAAAATAATTTAAGTACTATAAATATCATAAATCACTTTGTTGCAATTTTCACGAAATACTTCACACACCGTTAAAAAATTAAATCAAAAATAATGACTACCATGAAAAAGCTAACATTTCAATTTATTCATAATTTTACCCGTCGTAATAATAACGTTTAAATGAAAATAGTTTTTGGTTGTCGCTTTCTGATGAAACTCAAATATTTTTTTAAAAAAAAAAAAATGCTTAATGAATAAGGATAATCATCATACGATTCCATTTAAAAATCCCAAAACATTTTTAATTAGGATTTATTCTAATTGAAATAATTAAATTATTTCGCTTTTACTAAACAAATGTGTAAACATTTTTTTTTTTTTTTGATTTTCTCATATAAATTTTTTTTTGTGGCAGAAACTAATGCGAAATAAATTACTATCCACTATTGTTAGTGATATCACTTTTCTGACCACTCTTCCTTTTCACAGAAACAGATCCCGGGGGCAATGTTTTCGTGCCTCGAGATATGACACTATAATATCGATATTGCAAATACATGATGCCATCTGTCTTTCTAAATTAAATAAATATCATTTATTACAATAAAGAAAAAAATAAAACAATTCGTGTTTCATATGCATTTTATTGTTAGCCCATATTGTCTACTAAATATATATTCATATTTTTATTATTCTTAGCGCAAATGCTTCATCCAGACATTTTAAATTTCCGGTCACTCAGCCAAGATTTTGAATGGTTAAGAGTGTGAATTTGAAATTGATATAACCAGTAATTTCCAAGCCCTAGTTTCTGATCTAAGACATATAATTTATTCGCTTTTTCATTTGGTTTTTTTTTTACCAAAATTAGAAAAAAAAATCATTTCAAATTTGTGAGTCGCGAGAATAATAATTGTTTAGAATTAAGAACGGAGATAATATGCATGGGAAACTTCCGGGTAATTTTTTTTTTTTTTTACGTTTTTCAGTTTTTATTGCTCCTGATGCTCGGAACATTTTATGAAATTTAACAATGAAAATTTAGCCTCGATATAAAATTAATTTTTTTTATTTAATGCCATAATATCTGACTTTATGAATATTTCATTTTATAATATCTGAAGTTGGCTGACAATCTGGTTTATGCTCACAAGAATTCAATCTAATAAGTTTCACGTTCAATCCATGACAAACTTTGGCAAGGAAATCATTCTTTGCTAAAATTTCTAAGTGTCCTAAATTTAGAAATTTATTGTCGAATTAATTATACGATTTAATATATTAAGCTTTGTTACTCTTATTTGAGCCAAAAATAATATAATTTGTTTTGATTAAATGTTGGAAATATGAATGTACGGGAAACCTTCGATTTTATATGAAGAGTTAATTTATGGCATGTCGTAGGTAAGTTTTTTTTTATTAAAACATTTTCTTTTGCAGCATAAAACTGAAACGGGCAATTCAGTTAGGAAGCATAAAACAATCCAATCAATAATATTTCGTTTAAGGATATTTCCTACATGCGTTTGATTGAAGTTTCTGAAAACGAAAACTAATTTTTATATGTCCATATAAGATTAAACTGGCCTTGTGCAAAACATACAATTTTATTTTTTTTCGCAATGATTTATTGCTTATGAACGCAAACCAAAACGAACGCTTTTATGTTATTATAATATGCCATATAATAATTTTCTAAAGATACATTCAAATCGTGATCGCCTGTTGAAAATATTCCGCAGTGAGTTCTCTTAACATACGAGTATATCATTAAACTCGACAAGGCCACTTTTCTAATCAAATTTTCAAAAAAAAAAAAAATCAAAAAGGGAAATATTTCATATCGAATTTTTGTATCGTGGATCACGTTCTAAATTTATTATTTAAGATAAATCAGTTTATTAAAAACCTTTAATCTAATGAGTCAATCTAATGAGTTAAGGTTTATCATTAAATTATAGATATTTTGGATAAGATAAATGTTGCGAAGTTGCAAATATTTATGTTGAGAGAAATGTTCTTACTTAAAATTATTAAAATTTAAAAGTTTTAAGCAACACTTTTACTTAGTTGAAACTTTTACAAAAAAAAAAAAAAAATAAAAAAACATTCATTATTAATACTGATTGATGAATAACTAAGCAGTCGCAAACGTAAAAAAATGTTCACTAAGCATTTAAAAAAAAAGTTATTCAATTTTAAAAGCAGAATCAAGCTGCGACAGTATTGGTCCGACAGAAAAAGTGAAATTGAATTGCGACATTTCTGTAGATACGTCTGTTAGTGGCAATAAATTATCATCAGATGGTTGCAGAGGCATCATCAAATCGAATCACAGAGATTATTTTAAACTTTTTTTTCTGTCGCCCATTGCCTTTATTGTTGGATTTAAAGATGGAGGGTGAGGGATGAAAAATAATGAGTTAGAAAAGCTGAGCATCTTTTCAAAAGTTCGACACTAAACCATTTATTATGTAAAGCTATGATGTTGTTTATAAAGTATATGGAAAAATGGACGCCTGAAAATGTTGCTCAAAACGGATCTCCCACCGAAATAGCAAAGTAAATGAAATCTAATAAGGGATTGTTTTATTTTGTTTTATCAATTCGTAGAGGCATGCTGAAGTAAAATCAATTTTCATCCTAGATAAACAATTTCCCCATTTTTAATTTTGGTTGAGGTCATATATGCGAATTTGAAAACTGAGATCCGGCTTACATATATTAATGTCATGAACAAAACAAAGGCCGGCAACGCGGTTGGCTTCCAGCCTATTGTCATGATTTGAATTATCAGATATCATAAGCTGAAGAAAGTTACATTGAATAATGCGAAAAAAAAAATATTAATTAGCCTAAAAGCTTAAAAAGGTCATTTTTTTAAATGAATTTCCCTGCATAGCTGCTACCAGAAAAGATATTGCAGTTCAACATCGAACAAAAAAGCTAATTAGCAGATACTTAGTAAAAATTTTAAACATTTGTTTCCTTTCTTTCTTAACATGTTACATCCAAATTTAAAATAAAATGATTGGTATTTTTTCATTGTGTTCGGCTAGAATCCAACAATAGAGAAATGTTAGATCCGGCATATTATCGATTATTTCCAGGTTAATTTCTCGCCAACGATTGTTTTACGCTCTTATACATATCTCTAAAGTTTCGTCTCATAATATTATTCAAATATTTATATTATTATATGTATAAGTATATCTCTACCTATATTATAAGGAACACTAAATAATGGAATTGCTTGAACAGCAAAACTTACTTCCTTGATTTTCTTCATTTTCAGTGTTTGTGCGCTCAATCGGAATTAAAGAGGAAATATCGAAGAAAACTGGCAGAAAGGAACACGCGAAAATTCTCGAAAGATTTCATTCGGTGCAAAGCCCCAAAATTTAGATATTAAGTTTCATTTTTTTTTTTTGAAAATTAGAATTGCCTACAGGATTTTTAAGAAAATTGTCAGCTCCCTGAAACGTTGAAATTCAATAGAATTCTATTGTGTCAAATTTGAGCGCCCAAGAGCAACACTGACGTGCTATCTGACGACTATAATGTAGATACATCTCGTTGACCTACTTACTTTGCATTTCACGAACGTGAAAAGTTTACTCCATCAAATAAAATTATTATTATTATGGAAATCCTTTATGCAATACTGCACTGTTTAATGGATAATAAATAAATAAATAGATATTTTCATCGTTTCATTCATATAAATGATTTTTTATTTGGGATTTCTAATATATCGCCTTTCGCATAAAACGGGAATCATATTGAGGCTAAGGTATTGAATGTCAGAGTTTGTTTGAAAGAAAACGAAAATATCTTACAGAAACACAACATTTTAAAGAAAGGAAATTGTCAAAAAATATGATTTATATTTGCTCTTCGAAATTTTCTTCCTCTTATTACTTTCAAATTCCTTCTTTTATGAAACAAAATCAGAAATGCTGACTGCTGGTTGATGAATATAAAAACTTGTATGTGTTAAATATTCCAAAGTCGATTATATTCCATTTGAAAGTTTTGAGTGAAGTCACCATATGACACGAGTATTGTGCTCCGTTTATAATATATATTAGAATCGCATGCTTTCGACATCAGCATAGCACCAAATTTGTGTTCATCACAATTATTCTATCACAGGCAAATAAATCATGCAGAGGCTACTGTCTGTAAGGCAAATATTTGCGTATTCTCTCTTGGTTTTATGCTTTGCTCTTTATATTTGTATGCATTCAATTATTTCAATTATTATAGTCATGAAATAAGAGGGCGGTTGAATTTTTTTCCCCATCCTCAGATTTCTCTTTTCTTTTGTCATGCTCACTCTCCCCAAAAATATTATTTCGTTATGCATGAACTTGAATGCAAAAAATCTGCACAAAAAAATGTCCATAATTTCAGGACAAAAGAAAACTTTCTATTTTTTTTTTTTTTTTTACTTTACTAACGTTTTCAAGACATTGTGAAAAGAATGAATAAACACCATAAAACAGTTAAAGTCAAATAAGTACTTTGTGAACCGATATTTCTCCAGAAATATTGAAGGATATTGTAAAAGTAATATTCACTTCCTATTCTTTATGATAAAAAAAAAGTTAAAACTAGTAGAATATCCATGTATGGATTGAAAAGTCCGAAATAGTTATCTTGCAGAGTTTTTACTCCACCTGATTTTTCTGCTTCGTGTTTGCGAAAATTCGAGAGAACAAGCTTCTCATTTAAAAAATACATTCCCGATTAGTTTTTTTTTTCTATTGTCTTTTCATTTTTTGTGATCTTCCCGTATTCAATAAGATTTTTTTTTGTCATTGATCACTTTCTTATTAATATAATGCTGAATGAATACTTAGGTTTTAAAGTTTCAGGTTTTTATTTATTTTTTCAAATTTACGTATTCGATAGAAACCTTTTTATTAAAAGGCTTTTAACCCGTTCTTGAAAAGTCTAAGTGAATTTCCCAATCAAAGTACCACCTAAAGCATATCTATATATGTTTTTATGCTGTCATCCTCTCCTATTGTTAAAATTTTATTGTTTTTCACCATCATGTTAAAATAAAAAGTTAAAGTTTACACATTATTTTTAGTGGTTGCGTCGTGGCCTCATATTGTTTTTTTTTTTTTTTTATAAACATACCCAATATTTGAAAAGCTTTTTGATTTTTCATGCTATAGAATCTATTTTTTAATTTTTTTTTGACGTGCGGGGGAATCAAGAGCAAGGCTGGTAAAAAGCTTTTGTAAGCATTGAGACGAACGAATGAAACGTATGGAAACGCAAAATACACTCAAAAATTATAGATTTTTTTTTTTCTATTTTGTTGCTGTTTGTTCGTTCCGCTATTTTGTTCCATCTACATGTATACTGAAGTAGCATTACACATAGCTAAAATATCCTCTTGTAAAGGATATTGTTCGAATGTGCCCACCCCTCTTGCAAATATCAGTTGTCAGGCATGCCATGACACAGGGGTTGATGTGTTTGATTTATAGCGCCCGGAATAGTAAGAGCAAAAATGGAATATAAAAAAAATCAACGAGAAAGAAAAAAAAACTTTTGCTAAACGCTAGTGTATGAACCATATTATATATATATATATATTTCACGTATATATGTATGAGTGAGTGATGTTTCGTGTGACTGCGCTAGCAAAAAAAATTTTGCCTCGACATACGATGACGGTTTGATGTGTCAGGATTTCAGTATAATATTATTTTATTTTAGCCATGCCTGTTATCATATTTTTTGCTTTAGATGTAAAATGAATAGGCCACCGTTGTATGTATGTGTGTAAATGTACGGCTGTGCTATAGATGTAACATATAATAAAGTAATGGATTTTAGTAATTTCTTTCGCTTTACTCTCCTTTATTTCATTTTCGAGGGGGCATTGAGAATGATGTCACAAACATATTTACAAAATATAATAATTTGGTTATTATTTTATCTTTACGTCATTCCCAAAATATCCATGAAATATTTTCTGTTTCCCTCAGCTACTTTTTTTGGGCGGGACGAAAACTATAATTTCTCATTTTCAACTACTTAATTTAATATTTTTTCTAACATTTCACTTTAGCATTTACACGTTTGGTGAAAAGGTCTGGCCATCATTATTAGGGTCTAGTTGTGGATCGGCCAAGCCATCAGGAGAAAGATTTTAAAACCGAGATATGGTTCTGAGTCTATCTCGATTAAGGGTTTCTACTTATTTGGAATTTAATTATTACTTATTTGGCTCTCCATTTCTGGTATTCTCTTTTTGACCCGTTGTTTAGTATTTTTCCGTATTCCTGCATTTCTTACTGTTTTCTCTTGAGAAACACCATTATAACTATGTAATTAGGGATTGGCGTAGGACAGTAAATTTAGTTCCGAATGACTCTATCAAATCATACCTTTAGAAAGCGTCGATTAGGTAACTCTATTTGGGCTATTTTGGTAGAAATAAGAACTCCCTTAAGACCGTAGCCTCCTATGTTTCCACAAGCTGGCTGGATATAACACTGTCGTAGATCTACGCTTTAAACAGAGTGCTAGACAAACGTATTAAATTTTGCAAAGTTCAGCTGAAAAGGTTTTTGCTCTTTATGAACAATTCATATTTTCATTATACAAATACGTGCTCAATAAGAACAGGAACATTTCTATTTAATCGCATTCCTGATTACTGCGAATAATTATTGCGAGGAATACAATCACAATTTTTTTTTTTAGTCCGTATTAAATGTTTATTTCAATGCTTTTAAGGTTTCATTAGTTTCACTTTTTTTTTTTATAAAAAAAAGTAAATATAATTTTGGTATCAAATTCATGTCTATTTATTATTAGTTTTTTATTGTATTTATATTTTCATTTTCTTTTATTTACTTTTTTCATGTTTTCAATATTTATATTTTCTTTACTAAATACATATTATTCGGAACAGAGTGTTTCGTCCTTTCTAGTCTATCTATTAAGTTATAGTCTATCTATTGTTGCCCAAAATTTATTTCAATAAAATATATTCGGTGCGCCAAACAAAACTGGAGTAATTTAGGAAGTTTTTGTTGTTGTTTTTTGAAAGCTGAATGCTTGTTTGAAATATATACGGTCCTTCAGATGAGGGTAAGCGCCTTTCGTTGAAATTAAAACAAAAAAAAATAACAAAAAGAAAACATCAACGTTTTAAATGATTTACGATGATAAAAATCAAAAAAATTATTTAATAACACAATGTTGTTCCAGAAAGTATTTTTGGATACATTAAAAATTTGAACCTATATTAAAAATGTAGATTTACATTGTTTGATAATGTCACTGAAAACCACATGAAGGTGAGATAAAAGTAACCAATTGAATGATTACTGTTAACAAAATTTTTCATTACTCTCGCTTCAATCTCCATTGTACATTTTCTTGTGGAAATTCTGAATGCCAAAAGAAGAAATAAGATTGCATTAAGTCATATGATACACACATACACAAACAATTGAGCACGAGACAAAAAATATCATAAAAAGTGGGTAAAATTTATTCCATTTGCTTTCATTTTCAATATTCCGCTTTTGGCTCATATAAGTTAGGACGGTCCAAAAACTGAGTTTATTTTGAAAAATAGGGCAAATATTAAACAGCTGTAAATGTAAACACTGAAATATGGCTTTGATGAGATGCTTATCAGAATTCTTAAAATTAAAAGAAAGTGCGAAACAATTTCAACGACAGAATACGAGTCGGAATGCATGTCATTTGTTAAATTAAAATGCAAAGGAGGAAGAGAATAGAGATTAATTATAGAAGATAAGCTAGTCGTTTCCACACTCTGTGGAATATTTGTCAAATTTTACCACGTTCTATAGAATATCCGAAAAGCAACATAAATGTGTGCTCCGTTGCTCGTAAGTACGAAATCTGTTATTAAATTGAATCTGATATTGACAAAATAATGAACAAAATTACCTGGATTTTCTCGCAGGCACGAACAAAATAATAGACATGATTTTGATACCAAAATTATAGAAACCTCCCGATGGACATTTGTGGTCCTTGTAATTGCGACAAGCCTTTTAGCCGGAGGCAAAACAGGCATCCGGCTGCAAACATGGAAACCGGCTCTTAATCGCTTCAGATTAGGCTGTTGATTTTATTTTCAATTAGGAGAGACACATAAGCATAAGAAGTCTAGTGAAACGTTTTTTTCTACTGAAATGTCTATCAAGTTAATGCTCCAATTATAAATCTCGTTTTTTAATTGAAGTTCAGAAATACATGTAGCCTTTTAAATAGTGCAATGTCATAAGCGAAACAAGCTGTTGTATATTCGTATTGATGTCCGAATTACGTTTACGCGTATTCATTTATCTCTCGAAATATAACGTCTAAAATGATATGAAATTCAGATAGGTTATTCGGATTCGAAGAGACCAACAATCACTTTTAAGGACCAGTGTGACGACTCTGGCAAAACCATGTAAAGATCCACCCTCGCGGTTGGAACCGTAATATTTTCAAGAATTTTTAAACTTTTTTTTTAAATTGTTCCTTGTTTCACAAAACTTCAACCGTTACCATAGCATTTGGATTTCCAATAACCGTTCTGTACTATAGATATAATAACGTTACAGCCAAATGTGTGTTTTCCAAACATGCATCATGTATTTTTTGAAATCATTGATGATATTTTATAGACAAAATTTTTAGTTAAAAAGGTTCAAACGAATTTTGGCTCATGCTGAGTAATATTGCAACAGAAAACAAAAATAAAAACAAACATATCAACAAGTTTAAAGTCTGATGGAGATATGTAAGTAATTAAATCGCATCAGATATATATATTTATTAAAGCTTTGATCCAGATTTCATGTTATTCCATTGAGAATTTTTCAATTTAATACTCGCAAGAGATCCATTTCGATTTGCTAATATGCAAATAATTTACCATGTTTAAATGTCACCAGAAAATTTATTATCAAGATTAATTACGAATTTACACTATACATGAAACTGCATGCAAATTAAAATATCTGTTGATTCCACATAAAGCACACGTAGCAAAACCAACGACAATATAAGTTTGATTTTAATTACCTTCTGCCAAAACATTTTTCCATTGGATATAATGTACATAAGTCTCGGGCACTTAAAATTATTATTGTTAGTTTTCTTTATTTAATTCAAATAAATTTTCGCGTGTACATACATTTTTTTTTTTAGAGAAATCCACTTATTCGCAAGTGTTCATTTTTTCTTACTATTTCGCTTTTATGAAGCGTCGTTTTATTAAATAAAATTTATTTCGCAAAAAAATTAATAAAAAAAAATTAATAGAACATAAGCCAAAAACCAAACGCGAGCAAAAATCAACTTAATATCTTAAATAAAGTTTTAAATATTATGAAAACTCTGTTAAGCATTTTGTTTGTTTATTTATTTATGTTTTTACTTTTTATGTCTGGAAATTTCAATTTTATTTATTTGACATCAGGCGATGCGATACACTGGTCATTTTCAGAAATTAAATTAATTTTTTCATTATTTAATTTTACGCCGTTTCGGTGACATTTTTATTTTATTCGTTTTTAAATCTGCTGCTCTGAAATTTTGAATAAAATTTCTGCACTTCATAAATCACAAAATCGCGTAAACTCTCACGTTCGCACATATGTTGAAACTTTTCTTTCAGAAAGTGACTTTAAATCGAACTATGTTGCAACAAACACTTGATATTTGATTCAAATCATTTCACTTTGAAAACCGAGTGCAACAAATCGATAAATCAAGAAAAAAAATTCCGTTTTCTGGTCCTCGTTAAGAAAATTTTACAAGATGTAAAAATAAGCAAATCAAAAGAAAACTAAAAAGCAAATAAAATTAAAAAAAATATCTGCACGCGCTTCAAATACTTTAAGAATGTTTGCGGTTGCCGATGGAATGAAAAATTTAAAAAAGTTTTAAAAAGTTGAAAAGGTAAAACGTCCGAAAATGTGACGAACCGTAATCGATCTCTTTGTTGTTTTTTCATGTATTGTCACAGTGCAACTGACTCTAGAAACAGCAGCAGAACATAAATAATCTTCGGGTTTTACCCAATTTTCTTACTCTCAATTTTTTGCAGAGTGGTTGCTAGAATTTGGGAAAATTTGAATGAAAATATTCAATGGAAAACTGATATTTTCCAGAGATTTTTTCTAAATTGCTTAGAATTTTTATCTTGGAGACTCGCCTGAGAGAGTTCTTCCGCGTCTGCGATTGCCATTTGTATTCACATAATGTAGTTTAAGGAAGGATTTCATTTTGTACCAATTTTGGAGGGTTTTTCCACTGAAATATGTTCTGCGCAATGCGCACTAAAAATCTGTTGAGAGGATGTTTCTTGTACTTCCATTTCCATTCGGAGCATCTAGATTGTCGCAAGCGATATATTGCAACATTTCAGGAATAAAAATATACTTTACATGATAGGAAGTTTTTTTGAGGAATTTCCTTTTGCGATTATTGCAAGAGGGTGAAAACCCGACCAAAAAACATTTTTCCTTGAATGGGTTATAAGAAATTTTCTGATGCATCGTCTGAAAGCCTCTTGCGCCTTGCCACAAGCCAAATAGCAAATTCAGTATTCAGACTTGGAAAATTATCATAATTTTGTCATAAATATCCCATTCACCATCATAGCAAAACACATTTTACAGACTTTAAGTTTAAGACGAGGGCCAACAAACAACAGGAAAAAATAAATATTATAGAAGAAGGGAAAACATAGAATTCAGAGCGAGCCTTTAAATCCCTTTAGAATCCTTTGGGCTAAAAAGAAAATTATAAATATAACGAAAGCTTTCCTTCCATCATATCAAAGGTTTAGATGATTTATAGCTCTTCTTTTTTGCTTGCGTGGCAGAATTTGCTTTATACTCTCCTTGATTCTGAGATGATGCCATTTTAATTACGAAGATTTTCTTCATATGTGATGCTTTCTTTTATTTTTATATATGTATAGTGCAGTATTGGAAACGTTCAATTCTCCTTAAAATTGTAACAAATGTTTTAACGAAAAATCTCTTGTTTTGATTTTCTTTTGGATATATAAGTAAATATATATATATATATATATTTGCGACTTTTGCGTTGTATAAATGGACTCATATTTATTACAATACTTCAATTATTTATTCATTGTATTTTCCGTGTACGTCGTGTTTAGACCTCGCGAAAGCAAAATAATATCGTGGTAGAAAAACAAAACACTCATTCCATAAAGGAAATTAAAGGAAAATTTTCCTTAACGTTTCCAAATACATACATATATTTCGATAATGAAATAAATCCCCGTCAAATAAGAAAATAATTGAAAGCAAAATCAGGCGATATTGTCTGACAATTGAAATAGAAGGAAATTCGAAAAGGTGTTTGTATAATCGTATGTCGTCAGTTCTTATTTGAAAAATATAAAATAAATATATATATATATGTATATATTTTAATCAAATCACTAATTTATAAAAAAAAATATTATTAGTGTGACCTTGCCAAAGATACAATTTATTGTAAACTCTTAAAAACTATTAAGATACTATTTTAAATTTTATTATCATTACTTAATATCATTTAAGTAATAAAAAAATACACTGACCTACACAGATCGCATGGCTTCAAACAGAATATGCAAACGGGCTCACAAATTCGTTAATATGTATGTATATTTTTTATTTATTATGCATATAATGTAGCAAAACACTTAATAAATAATAAAAGAAACGTTTCTTTTACATTTGTATCTGTCTGTATATCGTTTTGTAAGTTATATATTATTTTATATAGGTATTTATATGTTATTTTTGATCATATGAAAAAAATTCATAAAAAAGCTGGCAAAAATTATTACATGCAACAGTGATTAAAGCAATTGTTCAACTGAATTGCCTTTGATAAAATATGTACCAATTGTGAAATTCGTATTGAAAAGTAGTATGAAGGTTTGAAATATGCGCTTGAAATATGAATAATGGCCGTACGTCTCTCTTCCTTAAATATTTTTTTTTTTATTTAGTATTGGTATATAAACATGCCATGCTGGTTTTCGGCTTCTCGTGTTTCTCTTATTGGAAATGTTAAATGGAAACTTATTGGAAAATGAAATACTAGATCGGAAAATGGAAAAATGGAAATCGCTTTTCCCTCCGGAGGATTTGACTTGTACAAGATTACAGGTTCAAACATGACGAGGAACCGTTTTTTAGTTTAGAAGTATGGCCAACAGAACTCAACAATATTCTCATTTATATTGAGGCCTGCACAAATTATCAAACAGACAAAGGTATTCATGAAGAAAACGAGAATTTGGATCTTGTGCTAGAAAAATATTTTAAATTTGATATTTTGGTTAATATTTCGATTTAGTTTTCTGCTTCTTCATATGTTGAAATTTTATTAATGCTCCCTTGTTCACAAGTCGAACATTTTTTTTTAGCTTGAAACATTTGTTTTGAAATTTAATAAAAAATATTTCCACATTTATTTTGCTGTCCCATCCAACCGGTTTTTCTGCATGTTTTGGCTGTGCAAAAATTATAATTGTTTTCAAAAGTCCGTCTCTTTTATTTATGCTATGTTTTCGTCGTTTTGGCTTTTGTTTACAACTCGTTCTAATTTTCATTTAATTCAGCAATATGAAACATCTCAATTTATTTTTTGCTTTTGTGCGTATCATTCGTTTCAATTTTTCTTTCGTTTTCTTTTTCATTATTTTGAATTGAATCAGAAAAGAGTAAATGTTATTTTATTTTACCTTTATTTTGTGTACTGATCTTATTAGTTTGATTTATCCTCGCGTATTCTTCCCATTCTATCCCTGTAATAAAGAATGAGAAATCAAATTTAACAAAATATGCAGCATTAATGAAATAGAAGTGGCATAATAATTAAAGTAAGCAAGTGGAAGAACTAAGTAAGTAAACAAGTGACATCAGGCTTCGTGTTTGGTTTTGCAACATCAACATTTTTGGTTCCGGAAATTTTCCTGCAATTTTCCATCATAAATGTATGACGTCAAAATTTGATCAAATTGCACGGTTTTTTGTCAATTTTCCAAATTTGCTTCTCAAGTTTTTTCACCGTACGAAAGAAGAAATCAAGAGAAAAAAACACTCTGGACCTGCATTAGTATCAGAAGTGAAAGTCTTAAGAAAAAAATGCAATTTTTTTCCCCGTTACCCAAGGCCTCAGATTTTTGGATTTTTGTGCCTCATCAACTTTCTGGACGAGTTGCCTTTTTCTCAATACTGAGATTATTATAGGCTATTTTGAAATATAAATGCTTCACATTTTTGTTTAGAAGTAAAAAATAATTTAATGAGGTTTCATGATTTTAGAGCAAATTATATTACGGAATAAAAATAATAAAAATAATGTTTCTGTCAGAAACGGAATTAAAAATTTGCGCTCACATGTTCGAAACTCTCAATCCAAGCGTTTGTGAAATGAATTTTGCGCGCTAATTTTATTTTGCAAAATAAATACAACAAATGAAATGATAACATATATAGAAAAATTAAAAACAAAACAAAATTTTCTTCTTTGAATTTAAATTTTCTGCAAGCATAAAGTATTACAGTTGTTCCACACGTGGCCGTTAGACGTATGATATAATGAACCAGTTTTTTTGCGTTAAATTACCTCGGCACGAATATCAAAAAAAACCTTCTCATATAGTTCTAACATTTGCAGATGAATTCAACTATTCAACTTACTTGCTCGGTTCTCTTAGAGAAAACATAGCCATGACGCCATGACGCATATTTTTTATACTTTTATTTTTTTTTTTTGGCATAGTCGAGACACATTAGTAGAGTTACATGAAGAATAATTTGCAATAAATATTTTCTACCAAACATTTAAAATTATAGAGTATACCAAATTAGATATTACTGCCTATTTTCCAGATTAATTTTACCAAGTTTCATAAAAAACATAGATAAGTAGAGTCAAATAACGAAAACATTGGACCCAAAAAATAGATTATTTCATCGATATTTTTTTTGCATGAATTTTTAATAGATTCTCACGGTGATTTCATGGTACTTAGTTTTTTTTTTTTTTCTAAAACTATAATTTCTCGATAAATATTGAGTTATATAGTGTTGAAAACAATAAAACAATGGATTAATAATTTTTACGTGTTTGTATTAGCTCACGCTTCAAGCTAGCAAAAAAGAGAACAAAAATGGATTTCGTGGCCAAGTGGGCAATTCAGTATGCAAAATGTACAAGCCTTCCCAAACCTAACGGTCTAAATATTTCTGTATGAAGCGTACAAAGAGGATCAAGAGCTTTTTTTTATTTTGTTCAATGGTAAACACATAAACACAATAGAGCATTATTTCCAACTCGATTAGAATCTTTACTGATTTTAAAGCCAAAATTTTTAATAATTCAATATTTTGAATAACAAAGAACTTTCCACCTACGAAAAGATCTCAAATACCTGATCAATTAAATCGACCATTGAACTATTGTTGAAATAAAAAGTGTAAATTGTCGCTTTTCAATAACAAAGAGATTTGCCGAATTCAGAGTCTGAAGCTGCATAGTTGACACTGACACTGTTGCTACACCGCTATAAACTCTTATAAAAATTGCCGAATTCAGAGTCTGAAGCTGCATAGTTGACACTGACACTGTTGCTACACCGCTATAAACTCTTATAAAAACATTCAATATTACAAGATTGTTCTTTTGTTTATGTGTACATATGATATCAATTTAAGATCGCTGGATTTGGAAATGAGTTCGCAATAAACGCTTTCGAATAAAAAAAACAACAACACATATTGTCTGCAAAAATATACAGAATAAGGTATACAAATAAAGCGTGATTATATACCGGACGCGTTCTTTTTGCACAATTTCTTTAATCTATACTATAAGCAATATTGATCTCAGAATATTTAATTACACTGCCGGACAATCAAAATAGCTTTATGATCCTCTCGAATGTTGTTTGTGGAGTTTTATTTCTTTGAAAGAAAGCCAAACAAACGGAACTTCAAATTATTTAAATCAAATTTAGTATAGATTGCGGAAAAAAGATATGTCTAAATATATGTCATATCAGTGCAATCTCTGATTGAATTAAATTGCCATCTATTAAGTCTCGTGTTAAGGGCTTATTTTTTACATGTGACACCACAATATTGTTTGTTCTTGAATATTTTTGCAATTTGCCAACCAAAAGAAGTTCATCGAAATATATTTCATTGACAATTAATTGAAATCAGTGATCAAATGCAAATTTTACAAATCAAATGCACTTATAAATGTTTATTGATGATTTGATATTAGTAAAATATTTCTGATGATATGTTACGATTTACTATGCACTTAGCCAGGAAAATGTGTATCTTAAGCAGACGTAAAAAATTTTCCAAAATATTCTATGCAGTTTTATGGCGCGACTTTTTTGGATGGTTGATTTTATTTTAACGACTGCATAAAATTAATTTTATTCAAATGTGGCAATGCGGCGTTCTGCAAAATCACGTACCCATAAATAATCTGTTATCATTCACAATGTGATATGTCGAATGTGTTTAAGATATATCTAAAGGATGGAATTATTTCGGAAATAATAAAGGCAACGTTTAATTATATATAATCATGTTTGCTTACGTGTTAATTAAAAAAAAAATTAAAATTATGTCGTCGACAACTTATATTTATATTTTCTGTCGATTGCGTGTTTTGCATTTTTGTTCTCTGTCTTTGCAAATCCACTTAGAATTTCATGAATTCGCTCGAAATTTAGTCACGCAATCGGAGTACAGATCAAAATGACGATCATCTCACAAAATTGAAAATTTATTGAAGAGTTTCTGGGAGGGTTTCTACCGGATTTTCACTTCACGAAACAATTTCAATCGATTGGAAATTTTGAAAATTCGCCTACATCCAAGAAAATTGATCAATGATGTCGCAGTCCACTTTCGCCACAAACCGGCGAGAAAGGAATAGTTGATGGTTTTCCAAATTTATATTTCCTGACAAAGTATTTAAACATCAAATACGCGGAGCGTTGAAATATCGAATATTTATTCTTCAAAACTTGATAAAACTTTGTTCCCAAAAATTACTAGAAGGGAAAGCAAAATGTCGGAATTTTAAAGAGCCTGTGTGGTGCCGAAATCCTGAATAGGAGCTGGGCCAGATTCCTCCAGGATCACCACAGTTCAATAGCCCTTCCGAAGACGTAACGCCTTCGGTATTTCTTTAAATTAATGAAACATATTTTATCTTTAGATTGCAAACGGGAAAATCACAAATGAAATATTTATGCTAATTTGATTTGTGTGTCTATGAGAGATTGCTATACTTATACTTTTTTATAATATAAAAATATATGTAGTCGTGAGGTAAAGTAAAAAAGCAAAGCATACTTATAAATACATCAGAAAATGTTCTGAGAAAAATGGTGTTCCGAACTATTAAAGATAAAAACGAGGGAATTCATATAGAAAATGAGTACAAAAAACATGTCGGTAAAAATGGCTTTGAATCCTCAAAGAAATTTCTGTTGCAAGTTTGATTTATGATATTTTCGTATTTCTCACTAAAGGTTCAGAAAAAAGGTTCATTTATTATATCAAACTAGTTTTTTCGGTATTTTATATAAAATGTAAAGCGAAAAGAGAAACAGGGATGGAAAGATTTATCAAATGTTCCATTTTCTTATTTTGTATTCAACGAGATGTGTAGCTAGAATTCATTTGCACAGCTACACATACCGAGTATAAGTTATTTATTTCGACAGGAGCATAGTTCTATAATTTATTGCTTGTTTTGCCAATTTGGAGGGAAAATGTCACTGCATCTCAGTGTTCTACCCACATTCTCACAGCAATAATAAAAATGGCTATTGGAATGCAAATGTAGAAAACTGCAAGTGCAAACAAAATTGTTAAATTTGGCAACGCTGTAAAGTTACAATTTCGTTCAGCTGCATAATAGCATAAATATGAATATTTAACACCCAATTTAAATTGATGTATTTAGATGTGTGTGTATATACTTTATAGAGAAATTACTAACACATTCGAAAGAGTAGGTTAGCCAGCTAGAGCAAAACGGGAAATTATTTAACTTTTCATAAATCAATAATTTATGTTCTCCTATATATCAGGCCATCCTCTTTGTTTTCTATGCGTGATAGTGCAGGCGACACACACAAACAAAAATCAATTTTAGTCATATTTTTTAATTTTTTTTGGGTTTGTTGTTGTTATTCGAATAGTTTTCTTTGGCCGTTTCTGCATTGACTTGAATTGAATTTAATGTTTAAAATTCATCTTTCCCGCCCCATCTTCTTTGTAGAAGTTAGACTCATTTTCATTGAAAAAATTAAATTTTATACATATTTTATGTTGTTCTAGTCTTTTGAATGTTCTATAATCCTGACACACTATTTATTATATAAAACGTGAAATTAAATATTCCCCATTTTAATGTATATATGCTGTGGAGTATTTGCCGATGTGTGTGTGCATTTTCCACATTTTCCTGTGTGCAGGATGCCAGACAAATCCATACGAAAATTTATTTATATTTAAACCTTCTTCTTCTTTTTTCACCCTCATTGCTTTATTTTTATCAGGAGCTTGTTAAACGAGCGAGCAGTGGTTTTGTTGAATACTTTGATAAAAGTAAAATTGAGGGCACGCTAAAGGATTGCCGGAAAACAACTGCATTTCAAAAAGTATCTCTAAAATGTTTAGACAATTATGTATAGAGTAATTGTATTTATTATTGGGGCAAATATTCATCAATGAGATATTGTAAAGCTTAGGATTTTTAAACATTCGTATGTTGTCAGTCAAAGTATAATCTGTTTACATTCGAAAGCACGACCCGAACGTCTTTATTATTTTTCACAAGCACAAGTTGCGCTATTGGAATTTATGTTTATGCGATATTATATTGCACCAACAAAGAGCACCAATTTGTATCTGCGCTTGAAATCCAAACGTTATGTGCGAAAATTGCAATAAACGATTAAAAAAGCAAAACGTTTCATGAGTAAATTTTTCTTTTCATCTCCTCTGTAGTAATACAATATGTTTACAGTAAAAAAAAAACATTTCAGAAAAATACATATTTTATTTTTCACGCCATTTTAATTTAATTTTTTTTTTCTAAATTTAAATTTATCTATCATCTGCGTCGCTTCTTTTATTGTTTCAAGTTAAAAAAAATCATCGTTAAGTTTGAAGAAATTAGGGGGTTTTCAATTAAATGTGTAACATCTCAATCACAAACTAAAGTGAAATGCCGTATCTTTGTCACATTTGTAACATTCCCTTTTGCGCTCCTATACATGTCTACATGACATCGGTAAAAGGTGTTTATTGAATTTCGTTGTCGTGCAAACTCCATCGGGTACGATATTTTTTTATTGAAAATATTCGCATATTGTTTCAAGCGCCAGTCACTGCTAATCAGTATTCAGGGTGCCTCTCGTCGACATGAAATTTAAATTTTGATTCTTATTTTTTTTTTAAAATCTCGTCTATGGGAACATTTGTAAATTATCAATTATGCATGACGAAATCTGATTTGAAGGTCGTAAACAATTATATGTAGCTATATGATTCATCACTTAATTGCGCTCATTTTGAACCCCATTTTGATAAAAGTACAAAATGGAAGAGATTTTAAAAAAAATCCTGAAAAGATAGGATGAACAAACATTTTTTCAGGTATGGTCTGAATCTTTGAACCAGGATTATAACAAATTATGTTTGAATTATTTATTTTTACTTAATAATTCATTTTGAAAGAACGAGTTACAGATTGAATGACAACATATACCGTATAATAGATGTGAAATGCATACTGATAATAAAATTTAGGTAGATAAGTACTATTTTGGTTCTTATATTAGAAGTTTCAAAAATTTTAAAATATTTTGCGCAAAATGATTACAAGCGCTCAAAATTGAGTTTCCAATTAAAATTCATGCAAAGAAAATATAAGAGTTTACGAATATTTTTGGATGTGCATATAACTAAGCAGATAAAGGCTGATTTCACAGAAACGTGGCAAAATCAATAACTGCGTGTGGTCAACAAATTCATAGTTTTAATCACGATTTTTATTTTGGTACATCAATGTCATCGAGCTGGAAATATTGAATGAGCTATTCTGTAGACTAAATAGTTACAAAATGATTATGTATTTCGGAAACCGAATCGCTTTATAATATTGCGATAAGGGAGATTGTACTAGACTGTCGAAAATTTTATAGAATTAAATCATCAATCGTATGGTGTATGTATGTAAAATAGTATGATGATTACTCAAAGATACTAAGGCTGCGGTATTTGCATACCACAATGTTTATATGGATGTATCATTATGCAATGAAATGCATGAAACCACATTCATAAAATTGTTTAACTCATTTTTCTTTTCTCGCTCTTTTTTTCCTTGAAATGTACATCGCAAGAAAGTGTGATATGCAGTTGATTGCACTGGATATAATGGAGATAACAATCTCTCGCAATAAGGAAAGGAAATACTTCAGATTTCTTTCTTGCATGAAATTAGTTTTAAGCGCTGTGCGGGTGATTCATGCAGTTGGTAAAAGAATTACTTTCTCAAATGATTTATTTTCATTTTTCGTGGTTTCTTTACCGGTGTGGCGTAAAGTTTATTAGCATAAATATAATAAAAGGCAATCCAAAAAATGTGTTTAGCATACAATTGAAAATCGAACTGCATAAAATCGCGTTCAATCTGAAATTGATTTAAAGAGTGCGAATACAATCATATTACGGCTGTTTTTTGATGGTGCGACTTTATAATTTTTTGGAACAATTTCGCAAATGCTTGCTGTTGACTGCAAAATTAATTATATTTTGATACCACGAAAGGAAAATAATAAGACAGGTTGTTGAAACAATTAGTTTACATGGATAAATATTCACTTATATCTATAATAGGTTGAATTTTACGGCCAATATAATCTCTAATATCAGGTGAAAGCGTCATGAAACAAATTTTACGACTCAGTGAAATAACTTCTACTGAAACCCATATTATGGGTAAGCACCTTAAATACACAACGTATTTTTTTAAAGAAAATTTGAAACCCCCTCCCACTGAGCCATAATTTTGTGAGAATAACCATTACGTAATTAGAGTGCGGCTCTTATGTGGAACAAATAGAAAATCAATATACTTCTTTATTCTTTCTGTTCCCCGCAGAAAAAGTAATAAATATAAAATGGTATGTTAGGCAATACCGTTTTCAAGGACGACAGACTCCTATATAACCATAAATTGTCTACAGAATTTGACATTATTTGATATAATAGTATACATTAGATTATGCATAAGATTTGGGCGATGTGGACTTTGAAAATTTACATATAATTAGCAACTGATGAAAGGATTCAATTCAGAATAAAATTCGATTACTAATCTATTTATGCATATGAAACTATATCTGTAACTAATTCAATGATAATACCATATAGAAAGGAAAAAATAATATCACAATTGCACCAAACGCTTTCAATCTCTTACACATAGAGATATATCTATGTTTCATAAATTCTATGTTTTTCCCAGCTTCATAGTAGCATTCAAAATGTCTAGAAACATTATTAAATCTTTCATTGTCAGTCGCTCTTAATCCCATTGGCTTTACAAATAAAATATATTTTCCAGTTGAAAGGAATTGTACAAAATTAAAATTATATAACTTTTTTTTGATAACCAAGAAGATACTTTAAAAAATCGAGAAATTTCTATTAAAATATTTTTTGAAGCCCATAAGCTTGAAATAACTTTCAGCAATTATTAACAACTATTCCCGTCTCGCAAATTTTGCGACGGTAAATATATTTAATTTTCTGTTTCTCTGCTCTCATTTCTAGATTCATCCTATGTAGCAAAATTCAACTATAAACACCTTGTTGTTAAATATTTCTAAATAATTGTACTGATAACGTTTCTAATGTAATTCTACCGTGGCGACGCTTGAAATTTAGTTTCGCCTAATTGTGATCTTGGAATGATGGGATCACAAGCGAAAAGTAGTTGCTTCTATTACATAACATAAATCAAAATTCATTCTCGGTTTCAACAAGAGCAAAGCTTGTGCAAAATTTGTCACCTATGCAAGTAGTTGAAAAGTATATCTATTTAGTTATGCGCATAGTTTGGGAAAGCGTTTTCTTGTCGTGCGCATTTGATTGACAAATGAATTATATATTTTGAAGGCGAGTTGCAAAATTTGTATTGAAACTATGATTTTCTAAAAAAAAAAGCAAATCTAAAAATGATCTACTTACATTGATGTTCTGGTGAAGTTATTATATATACTACCAAGTTATTAAATCATTATTTTGATGAATTCCAAAACGTTCGTTTTTCTTTCTTTTTTTATTCACGTAATCTTTGGCAGTCACACTCGCTTTGATTTTTTTGGTTAAGTGTAATTTATCTCGCAATATTTGACACGTAAAGCAAAAAACTGCAGACTGTTTTAAAAATTATTTTCACCTATTTCGCTAAATATTGCACAAATTAATGACAGAATAATCACTTTCACATCCAGTTATCAATACTGAATCAATCAAGTGGTTGATTTGTTATGACATCACTGATAATATCAGAATCGAACTATGACGTTATATATATTTGTTCACTGTCACAAATTCTGATCTCTATAAAATATGAATGAGCTTTTGTTGAATGATGTTGTGTTGTATTTTACGATTATTTTATTATCTGTTTATGTCTTTCTTATGGTAGTTTTTATAGTCCCATTTAGCTTTTTATGACTTGCTCGCTTGTCTGTTCGACAGTCTGCTTTTCAATGCACACAACAATTTGACGGTGATGACAACTGTAATATTTTCTGTCTCGAGGACATCAAAAATTGCGCAATTGTTTACTATTGTAGCCCGATTTGCACATGCAGAATTATTTTAAAAAATCTCAGAAAACTTTGTAAATTCAAAAAAATTCACACTGTGCAATTAATTGATGTTTATTTCTTTACGACTTCTATCAAACTAACTATAAAATACGAATCAGTCTCTTTTGAAAAGCATGAGAAATATATGTACAATAACAATAATAATAAAAACAAGTATCACCGACTTTACATCATATATTGTCGTGTTGTTGATTTACCATTCGCGTATGTATGTTTGTATTTGAGAGTCCAACCAAGATATCGTAAGTAAATGTATGAATGCGATAGGAACAGCAACAATACATCCAAACCCCAGAGGGAGGATGCCCGAATAACAATAATAGCACAGGGTGAGTTTTGTAGCAACTCAGGGAGGGAAGAATATTCCCAAAAGACGAATTGAGTACGTCTGAAAAATATTTCATTCTTGAAACGACAAAGCAAAATTTTTATATTTCGCGGTATGTTCCTTTTTACAATGCAAATAAAATTCTAACCTTTTGATGATGTGATATATTGTGAAATGAGATAGAAATATTGTGCAATACTTTGATGCGAAATCAACTTTTGTCAAGCCGTCACGGAAAAAACATGAATCAAATAAATTTAAACAGTAAGAGAAATAAAAAATTCTCACACTACTTAGCAACTAGCGGTTCTAGCACTCACTGCTAAACACAAAGCTGAACACACAATAAGATATAAATTTACTTTTTTCGGAATTGCTCAAGTTGTGTATGCATGTTATACAATTTATTGCTATAGCACTACTTTACCATTACAGTGACGATCATAGCATAGTATAGCATAAAACATAATCTGCTGCTATACATTCAACGTACATAAAATACAGGAACGAAACAAAATACACAGCGCCACGTTTATCAGTTGTATGTATATGGCTGCTTCAACCAATAGTCATAAACCATTTGTATTTTATAAGGCATTTAGAAAGATGGATGATACGTGCGAAAGAGATATATAATTTATGGTGGCTTTTTAAGAGCATACGTAAGAGCAAGACAACACTAGAATGTGCTTTTACTTTTTCTTCTAGCCGAAAATTCTAATTTACGATTTATTTACAAACGTATTTTATGGCTTGCACATGTGTTGGAAACCGAAAAGAGAGAAGGTCAGAAATGTGAGAGCTTTTTCATCTAAAAAGAGAGTCGGAAGCTTTTACAAAAAATGGTAACAAATGTGATATAAAATTTATTTCTCATAAAAAAAAACAATACAGAAGGAAATGGGAGAAAGAATTTACGAAAGAACTCAAGAATAAAAAAATATTTTTCAAAGGTATCAAAACCAATTCCAATTATACAGTTTATAGAAGAAATTATATCTCTGTCTGATTGGCTTTTTTATAACTAAATTTTAGATTGTTGTACTTAATTGAGATGTTAATATATTTGATTCACTTTATACATATATATGTATTCATACATACATTTAAATAAATTTTACGTTTTTTTGCAGCGCGAGTGACAATAAAAAAAAATAAAAAAAAAAACGTTGAAAATACAAAAAAAAGAAGCAAATAAAGCAACGAGGTGAGAATAAAAATCAATGAATCAGAAATGGACATTATGATGAATAATATTGTTAATTTGAATGTATTCCTTTTTTAATTGAGCGATGCTCACCACGTTAAACATCTTTGTTATGTGAGGCTGAAGTTTATATGTGTAAATATATTAACTCTTCATAATTTACTAACTGTTGTACTAAGTTACAGCAATCCAGTTAGTATGGGTTTCTCGAGTGAAAATTATAAAAATATTTCAGTAAAATTAATTATTTAATATAACACTACATTAGGTTGAATACATGAACATAAATCATAACTTTTTGTAAAACAACAGCTGCTAACATGCAACGCAAAACCCATTTTGCTGGATCCAGAAAAGTGAAATTATAATTATTCGTGAAAGAGACCTATGTACAAATTTTTGGATGTGTGTTTATAAATGATAATTTATGTTTTTTTTTTTTTAATTCATTATTTTCATGTTATTTTATATATTTTATGAAATGAACAGTTTTTTATATAGGAAGGATAGGAAGAGTTCCTCTAATATTATCCCAATTATTTTCAATGTAACTATTATTTATCTTGTCGAGTATTTTATATGGTTTTCTCCAATATATAAACTCATCATTTAGTTAGATGTTTCTTTATCGTTCGTACGTATATTCTACTTGATCCCAAATAATAGGTTTTGCAAATTTATCATTTTCATCTCGCCAGAAGAGCGGCGGCCAGCATATACGTTTAAAATGAACGCCAAATTTATTTTATGCAACTTTATATGTCGATTGCAAGCATCCGCAAATTATGAGGTCATCAAGCATAAATTTAGGATGAACTTTGAACAACATCGAAAACCAAAAGAGCATATATGATCTATTTGCAATGCATTGTGTTCAAATGGAAAATGGTTTCCATTTATAATGAAGTATTAAATATTTTTCATATGTGTACAATAAGCCGCTGAATATTCATTGAAAAGGTTTGTTCAGTAACACGTCACACATAGGACATGATAAAGAATCTACCAAAGCAAAGAAAAAGGGGTTAAATATGCGGATGAAATGAATGGCTTTTTGAAAATAGCACATGTAAGTGACTATTTTTTCTTCCATCAAAAGCAAGGAAAAACCGTTAATACAGGGGCAGTCAAGGGTTAATACAGAAATTTTCTCTTTTTGAGATACGAGTAAATCTGAAAAACGGTAGAGATTTATTTCTAAATTATTTATGGACACATGCATGATCTAACACCGTACACTTCAAAAAATTATACTATATATTTTTTTTTGCGTTCGTTTGCATTAATGTAACAGCGGCTATAATTTCAATATTTTATCAACACAGACCGTGTTAAACAGTGTTTCATATCCAAGGAAGAAAGCGACATGCTCTCCTAGTAAGAATGTTGTAGAAATCGTCAACAAAAAGTTAACTGTTCCCTCCAAAGCGAAGTTCTTGTTATGCCACTGCAACACAGAGATATAAATATCGAACCATAACATAATGAAATGGTTTTAAATTGAGGGTTATTGAGATTCAGCCGCGAAAAATTAATATTTCGAAACAAATTTTGGAAATTTTGATTCATTTGTGACTTTCACTCATGAAAAATAAGTTAAATAAAATAATGTCCACGTTCAGAATATGATCAAAAAATAAGAAAAATAGTAATTTTTTTTTTTTTCAAAGAATTCAAGTACTTGTTTTAACCATTTTTAGAACTGTTTTAAAATGGCCAAAGATATTTTCACGACATTCAAGGTTCTGCTTACATGAATATACGAATTAATATATTTTAATTCCAAACTTATTCACACAAAAAATAGACGTCTTTTGTTAGTTTTGGTAGCTGTCTTTATCGCACAGCAAAGCATCTCGGTCGCAAAATAAAACGTAAACTCGATATACCTGTTGGATGAAGCTGAAACTGTGTTCAACAATATTTTGAATATCATTTTTTCTGAAACATGTTAATTGTCGTACAAGAACTTTTTTATTTAACAGTATGATTTTTTCGGACCTAATGCCATATCCTAAAGAGCTGCATGACAATAAATCATCTTTGTGTTTTCAATCTTATTTTTCCGTATGTATTTAACATTTCTTTTCTTAAAAAAAAAGCTATACGCATATATAATATGATTTATGGCTTGAAACTTCTTTTCCACATTACTGTGAAGACCTTGGACACCGGCTTCGGTCCATTTGCTTTATATTTATTCCTTTCATCCACATTCTTCATTTTCGAAAGGTTGGAACTTGGAATGCCGCAATTTTTATAGTAAATATTCGAAAAATAAAAAAAAAATAAACACCATATTCAAAATTTATTCATTCAGCTGAGTGATGTTGCGTCCTCAATTAGGAGCGTGAAACATAAATAGGTAGAACATTATTTAGTATACATCCAGAAAGACGATATAAATCTTTATCTAACATAAATATAACGATTTCTTAACTTAGTTCCGCAAGAGAGACAACTGAGTTAATTTTTGAAATGTATCAATAACAAGTTAAAAATGTATTTAGTCCAAAAAAAGTCTCATGAGGAAAAGTTTAATTGATACTGTCAATTCAAAATGTTAACATGGTACCGGAATGGCGAGGAAGCAAATGACGAAAAAGGATATTTGTTTCCACGATAATTTGGAATTTAATTCTAGCAACAGTTCTTTTAATAAGCATACCTAGAAACAATTTTTTGGTTGTATAACTTTTATGTCAATTGAGGTAGTAATAGGGATGCAACTGGGATAGAGATGAAGTTGAAGAAAAAAAAGTTAATATAAAAAAAAATCTGGTCAACATGGTAATAACAAATAATCAATCATATTTAGTACAATTTTATTTAGTTAGAGTAAGTATTGAGTTCAGTAAACTATTTTTATGTGACAAACTCAATTCGCAATCCTATTCATATGAAACCAAATAAAACTATTCGATGATAAACAACGCCACTGAATAATTCATAGTGTGGATAATCCTTTATTCACATTATTGCTGTTATGGTAACTTTAGGAGAATTGACAAAAATCCATTTCATTTTTATCCAAATTTTTCTAAAGGCTTTTTCTTCAAAGCAAACAAAAGGAATAAATAAATGTCCGATCTGAAGGAATTGATATTTATTGCAGGGCGGAATGCCATATATTTGCTCGCAGAAATCATCATCAGTATGTGCGCAACATTTTCACATTACTTTTGTTGTTTGTGAGGGTGATGATAACATTTATGCGTGTAGAAGAAATTGAGAAATTGTGTGAGGACGACAACATTTATGTTCATGTGTATTTGTATAAAATTTGAAAAGGCCTTTTTATTTGCTGCGCTGAGTGGTGAGGGTGGTATTCTGAAGGCCAAAAAAATATGTGTATAAATTTATGGCTGTCACTGTAAGAAAATTTATGATTATTATTTTTTTGCTGCTTCCAATTTTTTTGTGCTATTTCTGTGTGCCAATGTTATTTATCTTGCTTATCAGAAGTCAATATATATACACAAATTTTTTTACTCTTTCTGTTTTTGCTGGCCTACCATATCGCCCCATTCACTATCTCATTTCCTTGAAACGATAAATTTTCCTTGAGAATAAAAATGATTCAGCGCCATTGTAAATGCTTGAGCGCTTCCCTTGAAAGTTCAGATTACCGCCTTTGCTATGTTGTTCGGAGTCTTCTTAACAATATTCCATCAGTAAAATCCCGCTTTAAAATATATGATTCAGAATGATTGTTATGCAATTATATATGAGCAACATGTTGATTTCACAATTAACAACCTATAAAACTAAATAATTTTTCACAACTTTTACTTATTTTTCAAACATAAAATCACCCTTGTAAAATTGCAGCTCTAACACCAACAACTAGGCAATAAAAATTCTCAAACCATAATTTTCTTAATTTTATGACAAATAAAAGCGTCGCAAAAGCTAAATATACATGTATGGCCTTGTTGCCGTTTACCATTTGCTTGTTTGTTTGTACTCTCCGGCAGAGTTCACTTGTTTTTCGACATGTTTTGTAATGTTTAGAGCACCATTTCGTCACATTATAAATCATAAATATCTAATTATAGCCATAAAACATTATATTGCTTGCATTTGCATATTTACTACGCTGTAAAATACATTTTTTTAGAAGCCGTTTCATAATTCTATTTAAAAAAAACTGGAAGTAGCTAGAATCTTCATATTAATTTTCATAAATTTTATATTAAGTCGCGATATGTTATTTAAATTGTTATTTCTTTTAGTTTACTGAACTCAATACTTACTCTAACTAAACAAAATTGTACTAAATATGATTGATTATTTGTTATTACCATGTTGACCAGATTTTTTTTATATTAACTTTTTTTTTCTTCAACTTCATTTCGCCAAACTGTCTGATTGATGACAGCTACGGCATTAGAAATTTTTAAATATATCGTACAAAACTCTTATTTTTTATTTTTATGTCGAAATATGGCAAATATGTTCATCTCGATGTTATACCTTTTTTTTTTAATATCGTTTCCTTTTTTTTAATATAATTTGCAAGTCGAAAATCGGAAAATATTGGTGATATATTTTGATTTGTTCATTCATCTAAAAAAATAATTACTGAGTAGATCCGTTTTATTTAGATATATTTAATAAATTCCACAAAGAACCTTTAACTGTTAAGTTAATAATAATTTGATGTCATGAAACCTATGTTAAATAATTTCTTAATTTCTATTTATATTAAGACCCCTTTCAGGTTTCTTCCATTGTCTTCTAAGCAATCTACATTTTGAGTTCTTGCTTAGAGATGGATTGAAAGTAAATTTAATAGTAAGGAAAGTGTGTCTGATAGTTTGCATTAATAAAGTAACTCGTTCCGATAACTGATTGTACGGAAAATAGGAAAAAAATGGAGAGGTCGAGATAGAAAAATCGTCAAACGCATCAGTCTACCATAATAGCTCGATTTGCAAAGCAACCAACTTATTTGCAAACATAATTTTTAATAAATTGATATCTTGCCGCAAAACACAGGTTTCCAAGATTAATTGGTATTCTACCTTAAATTAGGTTGAACACTGATTTTTGCCGCCAATCCGGGATAATATATGGAAAGTACAAATTTGTTCTGAAAATTGCTAGATTGAGGCATGGTCTGCAAATTTTAGAAAAAAAAAAAACTGGAACTATCTCGTCAAAACCGGTACATACTTTTTAATATGTTTTATTTGCAAAAAGTATTTTTAAGTGTTTCTTCAACTGCATATTTAAAATTGCATAAAATATTTCTATAAATATTCCTTGTTCCCTTACTCCCAATTGGTAGTTTTTTTGGTGCCTCTGGCCTGTGATTGAATTTACTGCAATACATTTAGAAAACCAACCCCGAGAAAAACCATTACCGCGAGCGAGCAACTTTATAAAAGCATTTCCTGATGTTCCGTTTTAAAATGTACATTTAGAATGTAAACGAGATCTTAGAAGACCAGTGTCTGATTCACTGGTGACATTTGGCTTTTGAAGTTTGCTATGCAACATATCTAATTTTAATTAAATTTATGATTATAATTATTTTCTGTTAAACTAAATTTATACGATATACTAATTTCACACAGAGAATGTAAATTTAATTATTTTTAATTGCTTTTTTTCTGACACCTACATCCACCATTTTTTCCTATATTTTAATTTGGTGCGTTGGAAATCGTGTAAACGGTGCAGGCATTAATGCATTAAATTAATGATGTTTGCATTGTGTCCGAAAATATTCTAACCAAACAGCAATACAAAATTATTTGAGCATTTTTTTCATGCAGTGTGTAGTTATGCTAATAACAATTTGAAAGATTGATGAAGCACAATAAATTTTCAAGAAATAAAAATAGAATTTTTCAACTTAAAGTTTTAGTTACCAGTGTTCTTAGAAGTGCGCAAAAAATCTTTTTTCCCTGGGTATTTAATACCACTTTTTGTATGTCTTCAATTTTTAATTTTGTTTATTTTAATGCATTTCGGTCTTCTCTTTTGAATCGTATTATTTACATCTCTACCGGGACCAAAATTTGTTAAATGAACAGATTCTTGGAAATGCACCATCAATTCTGTATAAATTTTGTGATGATCAAAACAATCTTTCATGAATTGTTAAACAAATGAAATTTAATTCTGAAAATGACCTAGAAAGAGAAGGTCGAAATGCATTAAAATAAACAAAATTAAAAATTGAAGACATACAAAAGGTGATATTAAAAAGTCGAAAAAGATAATAGGTGTCTTCACGATATTCAAATTGTTATATTCGCACAAAACAATATTTGTAATTAATTTAATTATTATCAAGTGCCAAGAGAACAATGACTCATTATGATACTTTCAACGAGCTGAGTAAATTTTGGTGTTATGCTAATTGGAAGAAAATGTGTGCTCTCGGGATTTATTTTTATTTTGTATATCTTTATGATGTATGCAACAAAATATTAAATTTGAATTTAAAATTAAATCAATTGTCACCCGTTTAAATTCTTAAAAATATAATAAATCTCAAAAAAAAAGAAGAAAACAGGTTCCAATTATAAGTCCATTTGGAAATAAATAAACAGCATAGCTTGTAACTGAGCTTTATGTTGAAGCATCCAATAAATCAGCATGCACTACGGAAATCTTAATATTTAAGTTCAAAAGAAAATTTAATTTTTTTTTGCAAATATTGTATATTCCCATTAAAATTTCACATAGTGAAAATTAAAAACAGAACTATAGGGATAGAGCAAGCAATGCTAGCAAACCAGTACATAAAAATACATAAAAAGTATTTTACAACATCAATAAATAAGTAAAGAACATATTTTTAGCGTGCAATAAATTTTTGGGTCTCCGCAACGCGCGCACATTATAACAACGCAAATATTCTTTGGAGTCTTTTCATAAATGATGAACATCCATCCATATATGAAAGCTGTTGTGTTGAAGAATACATTCTAGGAGGAAATACATTGTTGGTGAATGGAAGACTCCGTACGCATGATTCCGTAATGACCATAAATTATTGTGGAGGCTTTGAAAAAAAAAGATGGATTCTTTTTTCCCTAAAATGTTTCCTTTCAAACAAAATTTATCATCACAATCATTCTACTAAAGTCAAATTCGGACATTATGCGCTACGATGATTTAAAATTAAATTTCGTTTTCAATGAAAACTTTATAATTTCAAACGGAACTGCAAATGCTTCATAAATGAATTATCTTAATTAATTAAAAAGAAAACTCCTTATATTTGTAAAATTGTATTATTTAATCACTTTTGAATTGTTTTCATTATTTACTTCGTGTACATCTATTTAGAATATTTAATTAATATTTGACTATATATTCAAGTATCTTAGCTAAATACAACAGAACACATTAAAATTAAAATAAAGTTCGATTGTAAAGCGATTAGTAAAAATATTTTTCAAAGTTCAAGCAAATAAATAACAAATTAAATTTGATATTATTCAATTATTTTATTTACTTAAATTTGAAATTTTCGTTGTGATGATTTTCACGTTTGAAAACTTTAAGACGGAACCTCACGGAACTTAAGTTGAACACAAACTACGGCAGTTCATTTTTTTTTTATTCCATATACAGAAATGCTTAAAATTAACCAAAAATAAATTAAATGACACCATAAATTTCAATAAAATTTCAATATATCATTTTGCAGTATAAATCAAATTATGGCCATCAAATAAAAATAATTACATTTTTTTGAATCAGAATCTATGGAAATTTAATAGTCAGCGTAAAAAATATGTATCTCTCGTCTTTGTGCAATTTTCATTCTGCGAAACAAGCCCGAAAATTTCCCAATGAACATGCAAAAAATGCACGAACAATTACGAATAAAAAATTTCGAATATATGCGAAATCCTCTTTTACAGACAATATATGTGTGTTATTGATGAGTTATAAGTTATGATCTGGAGTAGACAGTACATAAACAAAATTTAGGGTTTCCAGAAAAAATTCAAACAATTCTACGGCAGTTTAATAAATATTCAAATTATTAAATGGCAGTAAACTGGATCAAGATACTAGAAAGTGCATTAGAAGCGTTCATAAGTTTGCCATATGAAGCTAAAATAATATATGCAGATACATATACGTACATAGTGAGAAATATATCATAAATATAGTAACGTGCTATTTATAATTTTGAAACTAACACTCGACTGGATAAATAAATTCTGACGATGCAAATTTTATGTATACTTGTTGAATTCTTTTTAGCTTGTTCAATTTAAGCAGTAACATGAAAACCTTTCTTGCATAATTATGTTATGTGACTTGTTATAAAGTCGTAAAAATAATTTTACTGCCGGCGGCATGAAATTTGTTTCACTAGGTCAAAAATATTTTATGGGCAATTATTTCCGGGTTTATTGAATGTCTCGTTTTAGGGTAATCTTTCTGTGTTTTATTTATTCTGTCATATAGATTGATTGAACTTATTCAGGGTTGACAAATAAAAATATCATTTGGCTGTGTAGCATATATACCATGCTAATAGAGTGAAATGCGTGTTGGATAACTTTTAATTTAGATGTCTATAAAATGCAATTTGTTCCTTTCAGTTGTGTAGTTCTAATATTTTGAAGATAAGTCAATTAGAAGCCCATAAATATGTCATTAACGAATATTAATAAAAGTTAGGTATATAAAGTAAAACATTTATATAAAATAAATTTAAAACAAAAAAATAAATAAATAAATTTATTAAATTTAACATCGGCTTATTTATAGTTTTCTGCTTCTGCTTCTGCTATGCATTTCTAGTCATGAAAAATAATTTGAAAAATTAAAAAAAATTGAAACGAATTAATAAATATTTTAGCACTCTTGTCGCATTGTATTTAAAATAATCAAAACATATGTGTACGAAAAAGAGCTTTTAGGAAAATTGAGAGAGTCACTCACTGTGTTTAACTAATATTTTCAAGAATATTCGGTTACCCATACACGTATGGAAGCGATAAAATATTGTTTACTATTCCCATCTCTTTCATTTACGCACACTTCCTTGCCGCCATACTCTTCAGTTGAATGCTTTATTACTATAATCAAAATGCTTTATTATATTACATACCATGTTTTTCACATTATTTTTATTATTATTGTTACGTTCGGCTGCTACTCGTCTGTTTTTTCCTTTTGCGTACAAAAGTGCGTAAAAGGAACGATGTGAAAGACATTTTTGGTTCTCATCGAGTCCGCCTTCGGGATCTTACTAATCTATGTGACTTTTTTTCTTCACATTTTTACTGCTCATCATTTGAACAGTGCATTTGCTGTTTATTTTCAATCTTGCCTATAGTTTTAACTCTTTTCTTCGAATTTTGTCATGGTCATCACCATTAATTTTAACATGAAATTTGATAATGTAAAATATTATAACAATTTTTTAATTTGACAGGAATAAATGAGACTGTCACTATTTGAGCAGTTGATAAATGGGATATTTTTATTTAAGCTTGTTCCCAAGATGTGACCATGTTTCAATGCATGACAAGGAGAACTTGGCGTACAAACTCTAAATTTTCAGTTATTTTGTTCGCTGGAATTAAGCAATAAAACAATTTAAAAGGTAAAATAACTCGAAAAAAATTATGAAAATTAATAGGAGGTTCAACGTCACGAGCTCCTGGGATTCACCCTTCACTGCGACAAAATAAAAAAGGAAAAACTTACTTCTTATCTTTCATTCACACACAGCAATAATTATATAAAAAAAAAAGAAAATAAGTTTAAACAGCAATTTAAATTTCTGACTGTGCGGCAATTGCCACTCGGAGAAAAGAAGGAATAAAACATTTACACTAAAAAGAAATGTATTTATTGTGTGATAATCGCAGAAATAATTATATATTTAGCCTCAAAATAACATTATTACATGCTCGAGCGCAGCGTAGACTCCTCATCAAAAATGCTTGATAATAACTTTTATTGCCTTTTTATATTGGTGGCACAGTTTAAAATTGTTCCAGAATTGCCGTAGCATTTTATCAGCTATTTGTTGCTTCTAGTGTAGTGAATTGCCGTCGTGAAGAGAAAAGAGAAATCTTTTCGAATACCCTGTTATATGTTTCTGTTATAATTGTAAATATTTTAAAAATAAAAATAAAAACAAATTTCCAGAGGTAAATCAATTATATATATATATATATATTACGGTAACACAAAAATCCTGGAAGTCATTTATCATTTGAGTCTAACTTATATGGCATTCCATTGAAATTAATTTAACATCTTACACGAAGCAAACGATGAAAAATTCAGCCATCGGAAATAAATGCTTTGGAAACACTTATAACAAAATTTATTAGCGATGAACATTTTGATGGACAATAGATACAAATATTTTACTCTATAAAACAAATTCAGCTCATCCACAGAAAACAATATTTGTGAAGTTCTCTATCGTGTTGAGAAATTAAAGAAATAAATAAGAAACTTAATTCAGAGCGATAAATCATAGGTCTTTGCCGACGCACCGTTAGTATATTTTTGTTGCTGAGATAAATTTCAAGAAAAATTTAAATTAAAGCGCAATTTCTAACAAAAGTCACGTTTGACGGATGGTTTGCCTTGCCGAGAGATAAAAATGTTTCGTCGTTCTTGCTTTCGTTGTTTACCGCAGCATTCTTTATGTGTTATATTATTCTAGAGAAAAAATAATATGATCTGCAAATGAATAAAAACATTTTAATGTGTTAAATTATTAGGACATTATAAAAAATAACTTGCATTAAATCCATCCTAATCTTAAATACAATCTTATTTAAAATAAAGAGAATTAATTTAATTGTTATTCGATTTTCTGAAACAAGTAATTGCACATACATGTTGGGCTGTACATTTTTATACGAAAAATTTTAGATTTGTATTTAAATAGAAAATATTTGCAATAATAAATTGTAGAAGAATTTTAGAAGTTCTCACCTTCCATGAAATAATTATGAAACTTATTTTACAGCGCTGCAAAATATAAAGGACAAATTCTTTTCGCAGGTAAGAAATCTCTTTGTTATGCAACAGGTTGAAATGACTCAAAAATTATTGTTTTAGTAACAATAACCAGAATTTCGTGTTGCAATATGCAATTGCTCTGTGGCAGTTTAACATTTTCAAGGCTCTCTCAAGGAAATGCTTTGTGATCGCATTTACATAATGAACACTCAAATTATACCACATAGAGTTTTATAAGATAGTCCTTTTAATTTTACAGGTCAAAAATACATAAACCTTTGTAAATAATGCAAATTAAGTCTCTACTCATACATATCAGGACAGAATTGTTTTTACAAATTTTGCGTGTTTGCAATATTTAAGTCACTTGCTTAGAATTATTTGCAGTGTACAACATTTCCTGAAATAATTACCGATGCAGTTTTGTTAAGTATTTATAAACTGCAGTTAACTTATTTATTTTATCTTATTAAGAAAAATATTATTTTTGGTGTTAATACTTATATAAAAACTGTATTTTTCTTAAATAATCAATTACCAATGGATTTATTTTATAGTTGATGATATGTTATCATTCAACATCAATTTAACATTCGATACAACATGAAAATTAGATATTCTAAGTAATAATTAATCATAACTCATTAAAACTCCATTTGCTTAATGACTGCAATTAATAATATCGCTTGCTGAGGCCGATAAATTACGTAATAAATTCACGGCACTTCTTGTTCTTTTCTTCACATTTCAGAATGCTATATATTCTAACTAAATCCTCAACCAAATCACGAAACTTTAATTTTTTTTCCTTCATCTTTTTAAATTTTATTAGGAATATTTGGTGCCGTTGCATTTTTCAAATAAATTAAAAACACCCTTTTGAAACATAGACGAACTTGAGGGCATCAATCCATAAATTGTTAAAAATGCTTGGTATTGTCCGACCTGAAATTCCATTGGTTCAACTCTTTGTTTCTTCATATAATGCTAGTTGAGTTGTTGAAATGCAACTGAATTTAATTTGATATGGGTTTATTTTCACATAGGAAAATTTTAATTTCGAGGGAAATCGAAGCATGCAATGAAGTAGATTTTAATATCTCAATTCAAAATATATTTCTTCATGGTTTTCGTAAATAAGGCGCTTATATATAAATGGTTATTTCAAGCTTTCAAATGCCAATAAATAATGCTACAAAGAACAAAAATCCGCTGTATGCTTCAAAGTGAACAGTGGTGTACGATTTCAAATAAAATGTTAATTTTCCATAGCACGCCACTGTCTTGAACAAATATTTTAATCATAAATCTCTACTGCGTGAATGCATTTTCAAAAACTAAAAACCCAGTGAAGATGCATTTGCATTCGCAAGGTGAAGCATAACGCGTTTGATATAGTTGTTGAAACTGAAGAATATTTTATTTAATTTAATTTATTTTACAAAATATATTGAACATATCAATATTAATCTCATATATTCTAATTCGCAGTGAAAAATCACACAGTCAATTATAATCAAAGTGAAATTGGAGAAATACCGACAAAGTTTTTCGTGGCAAAATGCTTGTTGATGATGAAATTTGTGTTTCGAATTTGCGAAGAGAAAACTCTATATTTGATAGTTCAAAATAAACAAATAAATCAATTGGTTTTTAAAGGAGACCTTTTCATCGTTTTCAAAGAGAATTTTCATGATTTTTCTAGTCTGTTCAATAGTTTTATTTATTGTTTGTGGCTTAAATTTGAAAGAATTGTTGTGCTTTTTGCACTTCGCAAGAAATTTAATGGGTTTAGTCAAATTCTATTTGCACATTTTTTTTTTTCGTGTGGAAATCTTTTCAATCTATCTCTTTCGCTCTTTCTGTGAAATCCACAAATGTTGCAAATTCAAGTTTTCTTATTCAACTAAGCTTCTTGGCATTTCAAATACATATACATATATATATTTGCCATTTTTCTGCTGCTGGCTGACTTGCGGCAAAAAAAATTCAGCCACACCGAATGAAGAAGACGCCAGCATGGAAAATTTATGATTTTCAGGATAAAAAGCTCAATAGAGCAATTTTTGTGCTGAATTTCTAAAAAAAATTTATCGCTTCACTGCTAGAAATGAATGTCTACATTTTTTATTTGTAATTTTGAATAAGTCTCCATCATTTCAATGTGCATAATTATATGTAAGGCAGGATTGAATAAAGAAACATCGCTTGATATTGCATGATAATTGCAGTGTCATCAAACAAGTGATTTAGAAACGATTGCGCAACCTGTGATTTCCTGAAACACGTTTATATAAATATGAAAAGCAAGGACTGGAAAGAAATAACGGTCTTCAAAAATACTTTTTTAAAAAAAAACACGTTTTTACCGTGGACTAAAAAGTAGAAAATTCTCGTTGTTTTTGCTTAATTTATTCCTTATTTTTCATTCAGTTTCCTGGTTTTAAAAATAACGGTCTTTAAAAATTCAAAATTTTCAATGCGTATGTCCGTGGAAAAATGTATCACTTACATTGTATTTTTTCTTCACTTGAAATTTTTTATATAATTAATTAAGCTATAATTAATCATTTTTGTGGCTCCAATATAATCAAAAATTGTATTGTCATCAGAAATACACATGCACAAAAAATTTCAGCTCGATTGGAGCATTGGAAGTGGTCGAAAATTCGATTGCAAAATTTGAAATTTTGCGGACAAACAATCAAACACATAAGAAAGCAAGTTATGAAAAATGTGGTAAAATTTGAATATACGACTCAGAAATTTAGCAGCGCAAAATTTGCGCAAAGACATTTTGTCTATATAATCCGCATAATTTTTTTTTTCTTTTTAATTTTCAAGCCTTGCTCCACCTTAATTTAAGCTTGCTTATAAATTTTGAGTAATCACCAGCACTTCGCGATCATCTTGCGAGACATTGTTCTTGTCTGTTTTTATCTTAAATTTAGAGAATTGAATCGAAAATCATGTAGAAGAAAAATTGTGTTCGAGAGTATATACTATAACTTGTTTTATTTACATCACTGATTTACGAGCACAAATAAATATTTGCTCTTGTTTGTTAAAAGTATTATACTTTCGCGAGATGCCTATCTTCTTATCATATCAGATTCCTTAATTTATGTCGTAATCTGATCTAGAGATAATATTATAATGAATATGCAGTAACGTTTGTTCATTGGTGAAAATTCATTGAATTTTTAAACCTTCTTGCGAAACCTAAGTAGTTATAATCATGGGAAACTACAATTTGATCACTGGATTTTGCAAGCATTTTGACAGTATTTTTTAACGTTTACTTTTTTTGCGCAATATTAAGTAATCCTATTAATTTTATGAGTAACAAGGAAATAACAAATATTTGTTGCAAAACAAACATCAATTTCTTTTTTATAATTCTTATATTTATTCTGGCGACATGGCGCCATATTAGAGCATTATTGTTATTGCTAAAAAAAAAATGAATCTTTTCATCCAGGAAAAACTACATAACTAAATATTTGAGAAAAATAAATAAAAATTACATTTTTCTTTCGAAATATCAATAGCAAGAATTAAATATTTTGGCACACAACTCAAATGCTCGCAAATATTATACTTAAGTGTGGAAAATATGTTAAACAGTTTTTTTTATGATTCAAAAGATTATATTTGGGCAATGCTTACAAGCGGGAGAGTCCAATTAAATTATCAAGAAGAAGAGGAATTTTACATGCATTTAAATAAGTTTTGTTATAAAACACGCACCACATTCGATGGAAATTCTGCCATATCTCACGTCACATAGAGGAAAAAAATATAAATCCTAATAAATTATCCTTTGCCACTCATTTTGTTAGTGCGGTAATATGCGTATGGTGAAATTCAATGTGCCCTTTTCTGTCGTTGCCGTCATTTGAACGTGATATTCAAAGTGCCATTAAAAATGAATCAACTATATAAAACAACTTATTCACCCTTTTTAACAGTACAGTCCCTGCTATATGGCTCTATCGAGTGCATACTTCAAACGGATTGAAATTGTGAAATACGCCAAATGACTCTTTTGTTTTACTTTCGTCACCCATGAAAAATCAATTTTGAGTGCATAAAGCGCAAATTCATTACCCAAAGAAATTATTCTCAACACCTTATTATGAAGATTTTACTTCATTTGCACAAAAGATACAAACAAATGATGGGCACATTTAAAGTCAAAACAAAGGAAAATATCCATCCCTATAGCATGCGGAGATTTTGGTTACATAGTACTTATATTACGGAAGAATTATCGACAAAAGGAGTGCCATAAAAATAATAAAACTTCATGGACGGCACTTCATGAAGATGGAATAAATGAAAAACGTGCTGGTACATAGGATAGCATTTTAATAATTAGAACAATAATTAGGGCGCTCAATTTTTTCCTCCATTCTTGGATGGTTGAGGACTACAGGACCCGGCAAGCAACAGCAACAAGAAATAAATATAAAATAATGTGTATCCCCGCACATCTATTAAAAATAATCTTTATATAATACATGATCCTTATGCTTGAATTGGCCATTTTATTATATTTTTTTGCAAGTGATATTTGAGGGATTTCAACGGTGTGGGTGTAGCGAAAAAAGAGAGAAAGTCCCCTCGTTTTTTAAATTTGCCCCGTAAGGCTTGAGAATGGTTGCCCCGTATGTTGCTGGCTTCGCTCTATTAATTTCGTCAGCCGCCCTCTAATTCTTTTGGCTCTTTCTCAGTTTTCTTTAAAGTTTTTCCACCTCTCTTCATTGATGATTTTGCTGCTGCTCTTATTGTATTTTTTACTCGAGCTGCTATCCTCTGTTACATAATTTATGGCTTGTTTTATGTATTAAAAATTTCTTATTCAGAGTGAGAAGAAATGTATGCGAAAGCGTGTGTATATCTTAAATTTGAGAAAAATGGGAATAAATTATCCTTCTCACAAAAATAATTTTGTTAATAAATCACCCTCTTCTTCTTCAGAGGGGATTGCAAGGGAATAATGAGAAACTTTTTTTCCACCAGAGGCTCGGAACTTTTGCAAGATTACTGCGATATGTAAGTTGTAGAACTTCATTAGATGATGAAAATTTACCTGCGTAGCTTAGTGGTTTGAAGGACTTTCAAAGAAAGCAATTAAGTGTTCAGGGCCCTGACGTAATTTGTTGAAATGTTCCTGCTGTAATAACATAAATTTCTTTTTCTATTTTATTTTGCATCAATACCTGTTTTTTGGCTCATTTTATTCTGAGTTCCGAGTGTGTGATTTGGATTTCGTATCATAGTTGCTATCACGGTTGAAACAGACAACCGCTTAATGAGTGAGCTTTGAACATTCAATGGAATAATTTAAGCATTAAAATATCAATCTCTTTTTAAATGGAACTTTTCACATCTCTCGAGAACAAACAGTCGACAAATATGCATAAAAGAATATCACACCATATTTTTTTTTCATCTCATGGCGGCGGCAAGCATGAGATGGCATGCAGCTTGCAGTATGTGTGAGCTGAAAGGGGCAAATGAAAAAAAAAAAATTAAAATGGGGTGAAAAGATAATAGATCATGATTTAGTACCTCCAGCAATTTGTCCACAATAGAATTTAAACTGTTTTATGTTGCTGTTGGATAAAAAAAGACAGTCCTGTGAATGTTGTAAGTGTTGTTTCCTCCTCGACTTCACTATACGAAAAAAAACCACAGTTTTATGAATGGAGGAACATCGAAAAAAGCAAGCATCATCTCTTTACTAGGACACAATGTTTTTCTTAATAGACCCAAACTTTTTTTTTCCTTTCAACGACGATGACAGTTTTGGCTTGAATATGCTGATATAAATTGATGCATAAATACTATGCATATAATTTAGAGTTTGAAACATTATTAAGTGCTGTTGAACTTGATTCACATGCACTGATTAATGATACTTTTTATTATTGCTCCCCATTTACAATGAAAACTCCTTGACAATTTTTCATGACTCTTTACTTTCTCAATATTGCAGAAATAAATTTTCGCCTATTTCAAAAAACAATGAAGCAAACCAAAATGCAGCAGCAGGAAATAACTCTTGCCGATGATTTTACAAATGAATTTCACATGATGGAGCACAGCAGCAAAGGAGAAACTTTCCATCGTGACCAAACCGTAATAAAGTAGGAAAATATAAGAAATGGAGACTTTAGAAGCAGTGCAAATTGTCTAGGAACTAGCAAAAAGAAAATGCAGGTTCTTGTTAGTGAAATAACAAATTTCACACAGTTAATGAAGAAGAAAAATATTCAACGACCGCCGGTTAAATTATGGGTCTGAAACTATGAAATAAGGAAAAATGCTTGAAAAAACTTTGTTGCTATTGTGCAATAAATTATATTTTTTGCACAATTCCTTTTTAAATTACAATTTTAAATTTATTATTCTTAGAATAAGAAAAGCGTCTTTTGATTGCCTTTATTTTGATGATCTCAAATTAGTCAACCGATTTCCCGTCCACCTAAGCATATGGTGGGTGCTACATCGTAAAATTTCTGACGAAAATTTCACGTAAATACAAAAATAACGTTTCTTTGGAGTTTTCCTATTATGTTATGAAAGGGCCTGAAAGAACTGACACAATGCTTCATAAATAAAGCAAGAATATAAAAAGAGCAAGCTGATTTTGAGTCATCTTTAGTACGTGTAGAATAACTATAGCTCAGCAAATATACCTTTTAACTTTGAAACTAAATATATTGCAGAACTGAAAAATTAACAATATTTATCTGGGCCCAAAAAGTGAAAGTAGAAAAAATATGTAAGCTTAAATACTTTGCATGTTCTACAAATAATAAATTAAAACAGCAAACGTCATGCAACCCTTTAATCGTTTCCATCTAACGTGTTATGTCTTTAAAAGAAATGCGTACATATGATATATCAATACTATTTGCCTCATTAAAAATTCAAAGCAAGCCAATTACTTGTAAATATATAATTAAAGGTAATTGTGTGATTCTCATTCGTGTCATCATTTTTCCTCAACAATGCTTTTTTTGTTTGCAACGGTCATAAATGTGTCCTTGTGCCGCAAATTCCCATAAAATCTCAGCAGCATCATTAAAATTACTGCTATGGCTCCTACCTTCTTGCACGTGGTCATCGCTGGTTCCGTGTGAAGATTTCATTTGTGCTTGTTAAAAGTTTAATTTTCGAAACAGTTAAATTCTCGAAAAAAGTGCTATAAAATATATAGTGGCAAGGTTTTCAGGAAGAAATGCGATACATATTTGGACTGTTTAATTTCATCAAAACTTTTGCTAATTTGTTATCTTTTAGCAATAGAGTAAAATAACTAATAACCGGGGAACCAAAAAAATATAGAGCATACATTTTTTAAATGAGATGTGAGCACGCCATTAGGCCATAATTTCGGTTTCATTTCACTCCATGTTCATAAAGGAAAATTTTTACCAACCTTAGCAAATTTGAGATTGTTAATTGAAAGTGAAAATGATGAATATTCCTTTCGTTTCCTTTTCCATTATATTAATGTTTCCCTTGGAAATTATTCGCCTTTCAACATTTAAACACGAGAAATACAGTTTATATTTTTTTTAATGATTAAACTATGGACAACTAACTGTAAATTGGAAATATTTTATTAAATTTATCTGTGCCCGTTTGTGTGTGAGTATGAGATTAGAAAAAGACGATGGAAATAAATTTTCCATCCCGTGCCTAAGGCTCAATCATTGATTTATTTGTACGATACTCGAAATACTGTAAATGACATTGTAGAACGTATCTTGTGTGTTTGTGTAGGGATCGGAAAAAGAATGATGGCACTTGGGTGGAATGATAAGGAAACGCAAATCGAAGTATATAGAGCACATCTTTCGGAGCCATTTATGTTCTTTTTTCTATAATGCGCGCGGGGGTAAGATTTATACGAAGAGCAATTTATTCTCACTTGATGGATTGCCTCTGCCTGCTTTCTTACTTTTTCATTTCTCGCTCTTTTTTTGTTTATTTCATGTTTAGGGTGAATTATGACGATTTTTTTTGGTACAAGTTTCCATCTTTTTTTTCTACTTGTTTTACACGATTTTTTTTTTGTTATTTCATATTATATTTTGTCTGTTTCTCAGAGATAAAACAAAATAAATCACATCGGATAAAAATAAAAATGAAAATCTTATTATACAATATATTTCATTTCAAGTTTGTTCAAATGTGTGCGTGAGCCATGAAGCTGAAAAGAATAAAATTAAAAAAACACACCCTCATTCATTTTATTATCTACACATAGCAAAAAAAATATATATCGAGAGATGAAGGAACCAAGAAAGAAAGTAAGGAGAATAAAATGCCTCAAAGATTTATGACCAAATTAAATTTCTGACAAAAAATATTGCTTTATAGTATATACATCCATCTCTAGAGTTTTCTTTTCTCGACGATTTTTCTTCTGTGAAAAAGAAAAAAAAAAGAGTCTTCGCTCCACTGATGCTTCTACTTCCATTCAGTGTTTTGAAAAATTTATTCGTGCTCTGAAAAAAATTCTTATCATTCCTTTGCCATACAACTTTTCATTGTATCTCCGCTCTCACCGCTCTGCAAAACAATTAAAAGAATAAAAAATCTTTTGGGGTTTTATTTTTAATTTCCTGGCAAATATGCGAAATAATTTATTTTCTCAAATGGCTTAAGCAATTGCTCTTTAATTTATACAATTCTTTAATCTCTCCTTCTACTCAAGACAAAAGAAGGCTGTCTGACATTACTGTCTGATACTGAGTATATGATGGCAGAAAATTGAAATGTTTTTGTTTCTATGCCATTTCAAAGAATTATCCTTACCTTGAGTTAGTAAATTAAATTCCACACATATGTAGAAGAACATTTACACGCTAAATGTCAAAAAGAAAAGTAAACATTCATCGATTAAAGAGTGTTTAAAACCCTAATAGTGACATGTTAAACATTTTGCAAATGGTATTCACATCAAAATAAATCATGTTTGAAGGAATTATGTATGCATCAAGAACTTGTCACGTGTCAACACAGGGCATTTTTTTTCCGGCTCGAAAGAAAATATATGCTTCTTTTAACAATAACACACTGTATTCAAATTTATTCACTATTCAAAAAAAAATTATAATTTGAGGCAGGCCTCTGTCATAATTTTTTCTATTTCAAAAATATGTTATTTCAGTTTTTAAATATATTCCGAGTCAAAAAACAAACAATAACAACAAAAAAAAAATGATGTGAAGTGTGAAAATGTTTTAGCATTCTGTATCGAAATTGTTTATGACAAGACATATTTATTTTCCGTTGTTCAATGCATAGCAGCAACAAAGAAAATTTGCATAAATTTTCATTGTTTTCCGCAGAACACAGAGAGCATTGAGCCAAAACGCAATTCAATTGACTCCAGTCAATATGACAAAATATAAAGCTACCTTATGTCCATTTTAAATGCTATAAAATTTATGATAATACAAACATATAAAAGCTCAAAACAGTTTTCCGAAACGAAGAGAGTATTTTTTTTTATAGAATCAATTTTTTATCGTTTTCTAAAATTTTAAGGCATTTAGGGCTAAAAATCAAATAAAACTTTCTTGAAAACAAAAAATTAAAACGTTAAACAAAAATCTTTTACGATAAAAAAGAGACTCGAAGAAAACGAGAAAGGGGGGAAAGAAATATTAAGCAATAAAAATAATCATGGTTAATATTATTGCACGATAATAACAATAAAAGGAAAAATAATACAAGAAAGCAGCCTGTTGATCCAAAATTTTGTGCGATTCATAAGGAAATTTTAGTGATTTTCCGTCGTTTTAGAAAAAAAAAGTAAGAAATAAAAATTATGATTTAATACAGCAGAGTCTGCAAAAAATATAATTATTTAAATAAATAAATAAGTTGGGGAATTTTTTTTTCCTGTAGTTAATTTGGACAAATTTTTATTTAAAAATTTTGTGGAAGTAGACCGTTTTTAGAAAAGATTTCATGACGGATACATATTATTATCAATTTACTTTAGGTCTTGTTAAAATGAATGTTTAGGAAGCGAGCAAATAATTTTTTTTATAATAAATTGTATGATTTTACAAAAAAATCTTAATTTCTCTTAAACTGTAAACGTAGCAATAAAAACAAATGTTTTAATTCAATTAACACAGCTAAATGATTTAAAAAAACTCACATATTTTCTTTTTAGGTTTCAAATATTCTAGGAAATCAAGTCTGAAAGTTTGTCATAAATTCCAGAATAAATTCCATCAAAGTTCATCTGCCGCTTTCCGTATTTTGAAAATATGTGTCTTGGATGATCTTATTTAATATACTTTTAGTTGTGTACCCCTTCTCGCGCGGGAAATTTCTCAATTCGCTTGTATGTATTGTAGTAAATTTAAAATTTCTCTTTGAAAACGATTTGAAAAATGACGAACGATATTAATATTAATTATCAATGGAACAAATTTTTGGATACAAAAAAAAATCTTTGAAGATAAAAATTTGTTTGTAGCTAAGTTAGCTCATCGAGTCTTCAATTTAAAAGAATGGACCTTTCTCAGCACTGCTAGCCAACTCGTTTTTAGACGGTTTTATTTAAACATTAAATGAAATACTTATAAGCACAAAATGAAGCTTATTTATGAAGACAATTCAAAAGTGATTAAATAATTCAATTTTTCAAATTAAATGAGCCAGACTGCAATTAAATGCATAGTCTCATAATCTCGCGTACGCTGAAGCTGGCATATTATCAATTCGCGAAGAGGTATAGTTTAGGATAGTTTAGGAACTCCGCAAATTTTCGTTATTTACTCTGTAAAGAAGAAAATGCAATTTTGTCATAAAAAAATATTTGTGAAGTTGGCTCATATTTAACAAAATTAAATTAAAAAAAAAATGGCATTTAAATACGAATATTTAATTAATCCTGCCTCTTGATGCAATAATGCTGATGGTTTAAGGTTAAGGTATAAAAACCCCTAAAGGTAAAAAAGACACCTACCTATTTTAAATTTTTTATGATTTATGGTCCATAGATGCTCGAGATCCGGTTTATATCATCCCAATAGCCGCTGCTGATATCAAAACATATTAATATTTACTAAATATCTTTAATCAACAGGCAAAATTTGAACTACCGGCACTTTCATATTACAACAATATAATGAATACTACGAAGAATTGCGTTTATATTTTTTAATCCATAAGGACAAGTTTAATACTAAAAAATAAATAATAAAAAAGTAAACTACGTATAAAATCAAAATTTTCTTATTAAACAATAAATTTACTAATCTCATTCTCGACTCAAAAAACATAACAAATAGCGAATTGAGGGGCACATCAATTCATTTTCGGAGATTTTGAATTTTTATTTCCAACTGATGTATTGAAAAATTTCATCAAGTATTTCGTTGTTCTTGCCATCCGATCGAAGAAATCCATTCCATTTTCTGGTTGATCTCCAGCTACTTCAGCCTCAATGTTTCTTTCTGCATTTGCTGCAGTACCATCCCAATTTATTTTATTTTGTGTTAAATACAATTTTGATGCTAAGAGGGGAATTTTGCAAAAATCCTATGCAGGGTTATCATTAGTTTTGAGCGAAATAGCTGGCGACTAAAAAGATTCCTGGAATAGCCATTGGTGTCTTACCATATGCATCGAATTCTTTTGAAAGCACAAAAATCCTATTACATTAAAACAGAGAGCCTAAAATGATAAATACAAAATGGTTAAATAAATAAAATAAATACATTTTGAATCACCTACATCATTAGCGGAAATAATTCAATGAGCCATTACGAGTGACAATTAGATATTTTCCTCAAAATTCTTATTCAGATTTGCATTTCATATAAAAAAAATTCCTCACAATCATAAAAGTAAGTAGCAAAAATTCCTGAAAATTAAATTATTTTTACTTGAAAATGTATTACATTTTTTTATTTTGGATTGTGGAACTTAGTAGGAAACATTCACAAAAAGCCCCTGAGTTTATGCAACAGTCTAGATTTTTTTTAACCGATATAATTTTTTTTTTTTTCAGTCATCTCAATAATTCAGTCATTATATTTAGTAGAAACCTTGAGCAAATTTCCATGCATTTTCGGGATCATATATTGATAAGACTTTTCAAAATTTGGACATTTTATTCAGAAAAGAAAGAAAAACATTCCGCCCTTTAATTGATGAATTAATACGTTTAACATAGATTTGATTGATTAAAACGCACAACATTTTTTTTTCTTCATATTTTTATTCAATAAACTATTTTACATTTTTCAATTAAATCCTCATTTTCTGTTTCTCCAAATAATTTTTATCATCAAAGAAATGTTTTCTTTAAAGTTTCAAAGTACGGCTCAGTATTGTATCCATACTCTGAGTCATGACTTTAATCTTTATCTCTTATTATCTAATACGTATACTCATCATGAAGATCTCTGTTTCTAAATAAATTTTATCTTTTATATCTTTAAGTTATTGACGACAATTTTTTTTTTACAAAATTCTCCTAAAATTGCGTTTAAACCATTTTCTTGTTCGATACACTACACATAAATAGTTTTATGGCATTGCGGTTTCAAAATGAGATTGAAAAGTGTAAACGAGACAAATTTTAAAAAGGATTTATTGACTTTTGTGGTTTTGTTTTTTGTTTTGTGAAAATTTATTAGAAAACATTTTATACCTGAATGTTGTGTCATCTTCGATCCATATAATTTAATAATTTTATATTTAATTATTGTTTATACATTTCGCCACTTTCTCTAGAAAAATAGTATACTTGTTGTATGCTTGTTTGACGTCTGAAGTATAATGAAAGATCAGATATTTATACTTTGCATATGGAGTCAGCTAATTAATTTAAGAAGGAAGATAACCGATCGGGGTGCATATAAAAATTCTTAAGTACCGTTAAATAATTTGCCTCGTGCCGGCGATGAATTTACAATAAAGAAGCATTTGAGGTGAATTTGATTAAAGTTATTTACAGACATGAACTTCAACGGAGACCTACTGAAATTTATGTAAAAACAAAAATAATTATTTTTTGTGTCCTACATGGCTTGTGTCCTTTAGTACGAAAAAAGTGCTTCCAGTTTTGTTTTTAATTTTACGTTTGATGGCTCTGACATGTTTTCAATGAAGTGTATTGAAACTTCAATTTGTGTCCGACGTTTAACTGGTGAACCTTTGTTTGAGATTCGTTTTCGTTAAGGTTTTAGTTTCTCTTTTAGACAGAAAGAACGGACACAAAATCAATAACAAATTAAAAACTAATAACGATTTTTTTAATTTATACATTTTTGAATTATTTTATGCAACAAACAATATAATAAATTAAATAATACACATATCAATAGTTGCGTGGGATTTTTCGTGTAAAAAATGTATCGCTCTATTGTAGATTTTGTCGCTTGTTCATGTCACATATTATTTTCTATTTATTTAGTTAATATTTTGGCTGGATTACTTCAGCACAATCTCAGTGCGAAGCATTAATGATTTATCTATGACGGTTAAAAATAATGTTTTCGTATCACTTACAATTTACGTACTTTTGTTGGATGAGATTTTAAGCTTTAGAAAACCAAAAATAAAATTTTTACGAATTGATTTTTTGACTCAATGAGTTTCATGCAAAATTTGTATATTTTTCCAAAAAATATGCAAATGCTTTCATTCTTTTTTCAACTTACATTTTAATTACGTATATAATGTTACTGATAGCTTCACATTTCTAATTTCAAAGGATGTTGAAAATTCTTAATGCTTGAATATTTCATCAGCAGAACGAAAGAATAAATATTGCATTAAAAAATTGAAATCAGTTAAAATCATATTCGAGATTGCACGCATTTATTAGATCAACAAAATCTATATAAATATTTTTATTTTATTTCTTATAATATTTTATTTAGAACTTAATTTTTGTAACTCAAATTATGATAAAATTGCATTGTATTTTACATGACAATTTCTTCGCATCTAATAAAAACTTGCAAAAATATTAGTATTGATTTAACTGAAAGATTTGGTTCATTAAGACAGTCGTGAAAAAAAGTAGCAAAATTAACTCTTAGCACACATCATAGGTGAATATTAAATAATATTACCGTTTTCTGAGGTGGATCGAAACCATAAATGAAAGACCAAGAATTCATTCCAATCAGTTTTGTTATTGAATGACTCAAATTTGAAAAATAAGAGAAACTTCTTAGAAATAACAATATGCGAAAAGTGGCCGAGAATTCGTTAAAATCACTCGGCTCTTGATAGTTTTAACCCCAAAATATTATTTTTTTGGTTTGTTGTCTGCTCCTATAACCAAGCCATTATATAATTATGAAAAAATAAGATGTCGTTATGGCTACTATTACGAATGTCTCTTTAATATCTAACACTTACGGGATATAAAAAATTAAATTTTTAATTTAGTTGAACTCACGGCCGTGATTTTTTTCTTCTGAGAGTTCATTTTTTATGAATGTGTATATATGCCATCTGTACTTCTTATTAGTGGGTTTTTTGGGCATAATTACAAATTTAATTTATAAAATTAAGACTACGAGTTATAGAATAACCCCTAATTGCCCTCTATAGGATGACCTTGCGCCGCTAGCGCTGCTTTCTGTGCTTGAGCTTGTTTCTCTTGTTCGTTTAGCTCTTTGATGGCCTGAATCTCTTTCTTCAATTTCATTCGTCGGTTTTGGAACCTGGCACAATAATAATGATAACAGAAATTAAGAAATATAAAGAAATAAATTTATGAGAACATGCATATATATAATATATGCATATTATTAGTTTTCTTAAAATGAAAAAGCTTACCAGATCTTGATTTGTCGCTCAGTGAGACAAAGTGCATGAGCCATCTCTATTCGGCGTCGTCGTGTGAGATAGTGGTTTGTGTGAAATTCTTTCTCGAGCTCGAGCGTTTGGTATCGGGTGTAGGTTTGTCGGCCTCGTCTCCTTAATCCATTTGCTCCTGTAACGTTTTCGATACATATTAGTTTTGAGATCTAAATAATAATATCGATATCAGATTTTGGGTTGCTGATTAAATTGTCGTTGCTACTCTGCGGCTGCCAGAATTATTGTTGGAATTCATATATTATCGCTCTGATATTATGAAGAATGGATTTTTGCTTATGTATTAATTGAGATATCAAATAAATGGTACGAACTTAATGGAGACTTCAGAAGGCAAAAAAAAACTGGTTCGCTATATAATTCGGGTAAATGAAGATACACTAAAATTAAGAGGCAACCAGAAATTTACATTTTTTTTTTCTGTCCGTTTCCTCGCTTATTTATTTCGCTATTCAAAAATTGAGATATCTTCAAAAAAAAAATGCTTATTTAAAATTGTGATTTATGTAATTCTGACACTGGTGAAACGCAAATAGAGTTTCATTTTAAAAGAATGCGCCCAAAAACGAATTTAATATCTGCAAGACTTTTTTTTGTGATTTCCAGCAGCAATTTTCGTTTAAAGTTGAAAACACACATGAAATTAAATTAAAAATCTAAAAGATGATTTTTGTTTACTGGTGGTAAAACTTTGTCGTGAAGATTTTACCAAATTATTGACATTTTGACAAATACATAATTATAGCATACTGCCGAAAAATACCAAATTTTGATGATGTGAATCATTATACTGCAGAGAGATAAAACGAAGGAAGGCAAAAGATCCAATGAAATGTAATTATTTGGAGCCATGAAACTGTTTTTCTTTTTCTTTTCTTTTTTTTTTTTGCAAATGTCCACATGTATCGAATTGTAAAATTGAGTGTGCGTTTAATCAACGAGATATAAAGAAAAATGAGAAATTATACTGGTTGCTGTATTTCCAAACGTCGTTGAAATTCATGGCTGAAAACATTAAAAATTCGTTGAAATGAATTAAAGGCAACATAAGCATGGAAACAACAACAACAACAGCAAAAAAAAAAAACCGATTCAAGATGATGACCAAAAGAAATTCGGAAAATAACGAGAGCGGCATGATAGCATTTTTTTTTTTAATTTATACTCGCTAAAGTCTGTTCCATGTTTTGTTGCAATGTTTCTTTTTTTTTACTTGCGAAACATTTTTGCATTCGTTTATTCGAAGTTGAATGTAGCAAAAAATCGTATAAAGGGAACTACAAGTTTCTTGCATTTTTGTTTCTTTTTTTTTATATCGAAATCTCTTTTTGTGATATGAAAAACGAGTTCGCAATTTATTCGGTTTCATTTTATGTTTTATTTATTTTTCTCTTCTTGGTGTATTTATTGATTTATGTGTTGATGTCGCGGGTTGATATTTATTTCATTTTAGTTTGTTGGTATTTAGAAATTAAGAATCGTTTTTTTTTTTTGTTGTTTGGTTTAAAAGAAACATGGCGAATCTCTAAATGGTGCCGTTTTGATAGACGAGAATTGCTCTGTTGTGGGTTTAACGCTTTCCTTGTTTAATGTATAGAGATAAGAAAAGGAGTTCATGTAAAATCCGTAAATGGAATACGAATGCATAGAATTAAAACAAAGAATGTTTCAACAATATTTCTGTAAAAAAAATTCAACTGCGACTCTTTTAACAAGGCGGAATCGATTTTGTCCATAATATTTTCAACGTTGAGTTGCTTTTTCGTCTCTTGCTTCCACGTAATTGAATTATATTATTTTTATGTCCTTTATAGTGAGCGAACGACGTTTAAAGTTTACAAGTTTTTTTAACTTCTTTTTCCTCTTCTCACTATTTTGCTCGCTGCCTTTTATATTTTCGTGTTGATTGATTAAATAAAATATTTATTTTCGCATTGCTTTTTATTCTCGTGGCCCGAACAATTTTCTGCCTACAAATGGGAACAAAACCAGTTGGCTTTTTCTATATTTGAAATAAAGTCAATGCTATACACGACATTATATGCATGACTCAAGAATAATGAGATTGTAAAAGCCTCTAATGCCATAATGCCAAAATGCCAAATGTAAGTATCTGCGTTCAGAATTCAAATATTGGAATGTGTAAGACATGTATATATGTATATGCGACACATAGAATATATGCAGTGTATATATATACAGTTTCTTGTCTTTTCCTTTCAAGGTTTTTATATGAAAAAGGTTTATAAACAATATAAAACTAGTTTTGAAAATTTTCCTCTAAGCAACACTCAGCAATCTCCCAAAACAAAATGAATTTTGCAATGAAATAGATTTTAGGAATTTTTCAAAATCACCACCCGAGAAAATTTTTAAATCCATTTCCCTCATTTGATCAAAAATGCAAAAATAAATTAATTTCGTATTATTCTGTGCTTTGAGTGAATCTTTATTTAAGTGGAAACCATTTTTCGTTCTCCTGTGACTTATTTTTGAAATTGCCGTTTTATTTGCTGATAACATATTTTTGTTCCAAGCGCGCTGATTCCTTTTTCAACCCGGTACCATAATTCTACTTATGATACACACGGCAATAAAACAAAAGAATGTTTTGAAGGTCTTATATCATTAAGTGGTTCGTATAAAACGAATGCGCAAACGAGCCAACGCGTGCAATGACCTGAACTGATGAAAAATTCTTTAGCATATTGCTTGTATTGAAGCCAAGCTACTTGAGCATGCCGCGAAAATGCTGTCAATATTTCCTTTGTTGTTCATATTGTAAACCAATTTGACAGTTAAATAGCTGGTGAGGCGAATAATTTGTTAGAAGGACGCCACACAGTGAGCTTTTAATAATTAAAATTTAGAAGTATTTCTTTCTGGAAACTTAATGTGAAGATACAAAGATTAATATTAGTTTAAAAATCTTCTTAATGAATAAAATTTACTTCTCATTTTCTTTTTTTTTACTTTTTTTAAAAATGTGATTTTAAACTGAAACTAAAGGAAGTGATCTCTCCATTAATGGTCGTTTTTCACTTAAAAATTATGTGCCGCCAACAATACACATTTTTTGAATCGTATCGAACACATACGTTTAGTGCACAACAATGTTCACCGACAATGTGCAATTTTCTTTTTGTTCATTTAACAAATGAATGCATTTAGAAGTCTTCCAAAACTTCGCACGAAAATTAGATGCAATTGAATTTGAAACAACTCTACAAATAAAAGGAGAGGTTTACAAGTTGATGAAGCACAATAATACAACATCCGAAAAATTAATCTTTAATAATTCTTTTTTTTTTATAGAATTTAAGTACCTACTTAGTCTTTTTTGTTAAAAAATATTTTCAACCTCTTTAATTTACTTATTTAAAAAAAATTTCTTACTCAACTGAAATCAAGCAGTATATAATTTCATTATTTTTTCACCCCTTAAGCATCTAAAGATTAAGCTTCATTGGAGCAAATAATTTTAACACTATATAAAATATAATTTTACCGTTCTCCAGATCTAGACAGATGAAATTCAAAAGATCATTACCGAGATCATTCTATAATAGAAAAGAAAGCTAGATGCATATATTTATATTTTCGGTAGACATTTGCCCAAATGTGCAAGAGTAGTGAGCATCTATTTCCTACAGAATCGCTGGATAAGTAGCAGTTATCATCATCAATTCTAGAGTTTATTTTTAATTGTGTATCAAAAATTTTTTTCATGAGTTCTTTTTAAAGTTATTAACTAAATTTTTTCCGTGCGGATTGGTAATGAAAAATTTTCTATTATAAATTACTAGAAATAAAAATTTCAACTCAGCTATTTATGATCATGGACATCTGCTGCTAGTAGAATAGAAAATAGCATATTTCCGACGTCTTTATTGCTAGGGAAATTGTAACACATTTGATTTTATTTTGCGAACATAACATCAAGTTTTGTATAGATTATTTAAAATATCGTAAACAGGTCAGTGTTATACAACCTTGTATAATCCTCTACATTCGATAGATACACAATGTCGAATTGGTTTAATTAGTTTTCTAAAAAAAATAACGTGTTTAGCAGCAAAATTGTATCATTCATTTTTATAAATAATAATTTAACATGATGTGGCGATTTTCAAATTTTAATTAAACTTGTATTCATTTATTTGAAAATAATTTCCACAATGAAAGGAAGATTGCAGACATGTTTGTATAAAATTTTCACTTTGTGTGAAACTTTTTGTTACCATTTATTTTATACTTGTATATGATTTTACACTTCATACATCGAATACCACATAATATTTATTAAAGTTAATTAGCTTTCACTTCAAAACATATAACAACTTTGAAGATAAACCACAAATATAAATTGCGTTATGTTATATGCGTTATATTAGGTTTACATAAAAAATTCGTGTATCTTTTTCTTCTAGATATGTCTTACTTCAAAGTGCAATTTTGTGTTTTAAAGATTTTCAAAGAATATTTTAAATGTAATATTAAAGAAATTCCGTGTTTTTCAACCTTTTTGGTTTTCGGCACAACGCAAAAGACAAATTAATGTGAAATTTCAGTCTGCCGCACTAGCAGACGGGGGAAAATAAAACCAAAAAATCCGGGACAATCCATGGAAAAAGCAGATTTTTTTCGAAAATCTCTTCGAATTGGAGGCATGCATTACCGAATATCCTCTGAAAATGCGGGACTGCCCCGGCCAAAACTGCGCAGATGATCATCCTACCCTAGTGTCCCGCGGCGCCTAGGTCTTTGAACACTGCCACAGTGAATTAATTAAAAGAAACAGAGATACTGCTTCTATGTATAGCATCAGCACCAGCCGCGTCAAATTCTGAGGGTAAAAGTAAAAAAGCAGCCAATCAAATGCGCTCAATAAATTTTCTCGCGCTTTTCACTAGGGAAAATTCGAGAAATATGTAACTGTATTTTCTGTTTTCAATCCATCTCCCCCTTATGCCACAAAATGTCACGATTCATTCGACCTCCTCCCCCAAAACGTGACATAACAAGAAGTTCAGGTATATTTCAAATATAATTAATGTATGTACTTATGTTATGCAATATTTAGTTAAATATATTGTAGCTTTTATGAAATAAAAATTATTCAAGCTATCCTCTTATCTTAAAACCGTCACAAAATGTCATGCAATGATTGACCTCCCCCCCAATCTCTTATGGCATTCCTTGCATGAGTGAGTGATTGTACGTTTGCCTTTTAATGATATATGAATAACATCGTTATATTTCCACTGGTAAATACATTTCTCATCTGACTTTTGTCTTCGCGGGATTTTCATAGCGACTATTATGGTGACACATAATTTAAAATTATAATCTAAGCATTAAAGATGTATACAGAGAAATATAATGGTAACCACATGGAAAAGTTAAACCAGAGCGCGCGACATGGAAAAGAAGGTAGATGAAATGAAAAGGAAAGAAGAATCTGGAGGCTAATAAAATCTACTTATAAAACATTTTGAAAAATTTTCAGTGTATTAAATATATATTTATGTATGCAGGTATGCAATTTTTTCGCATTTAGTTTCGCATCAAGTTGCCATTAAGCAACTTTTAGAAAATTTTCTTTCGAAATCATTTAAATAGTTGATTCCAAATTTTGCATTGAAACTAAAGACTTTTGAAATCACCTCCAATAACTACAGTCAAATAAAAAATGGCTCACTCTTTCCAACACACATTTAAATCTGGCAACCGAGAAAAAGATGCATGGCTCCGAAAAGAAAATGGAAACTCGAAACGACAATAAAAAAGATGAATGGAATACTGACTTGATATATTGTCCATTTCATCTACATGCGTTTTGTCATACATACATAATGTGAAACATCTCATATTTTTATCAAATTTTTATATTTAATCTATCCCTTCTAATTACTTTCTTTCATTTTTTGGGGTTCATTTTTGTAGTATACTGTCATATGTTAGAAATTTATGGTACTATGTGTTGTGCATCTCTTATCAAGAGGAAATTTATTTGGGGAGGTCCTTGTGATATTAGATACGGAATTTTTGACATCCCTTTCGTAAAATGTGTTAAACTATTCCATCACACTCACACAAAAGCATTGTCCTCTCTCAGCAAGGGAGAAATCTTCAAAAGATAAAGAATAAGGAAAAGAAGGGAAATAAAGAAAGTTAAGAAATACATAGATCTAATGTGTTGTGTTCATGATAATACATCTTTTTAACAAAGCCCATTTATCTTGCGTTTCTATTTTTATGTTATACAGCATCCCTCGTATCTCTTGGGTATAAATCGCGTTGGTGGAAGAAAACCAGCGAGCGTAAAAGAAAATCATAATTTATACAGTTAATTTTAATGTTTTGTTTTCATCTTTGGGTGACTGTTGTTGCTACATATCTAGTATAAAATATAATTCTCTCTTCTTCTTGGTTTTGAGCAGTGAGAAATTAGATAAATGAAGAATTTTCTCATTCACTTGGTGGCGTTTCAATTTCCAATATCACCCCTTATAACAAAAAAAATCCTGAAGTGAGATATGGTGCAATTACAATTACAGTATTACTAACCAATTATTTAATAACAGCTCAACAAACCACCGGTGGTAGTAGAAAATAAGTTTGTTGCTTCCTCCTGTGAAACCCTGGTATTCTGTTTAGACATATCTTTATGAGTATATTCAAGAATTGTGTCTCACTTGCTAGGATTGGGGAGGGGGATGTGCATGCACCAACTGTAAATATACATATGTAGTTATGTCTATATATTTGCTTAATTGTATAGAAAACAACAAGATGCTGCAGTTGTTAATTAATTTATAGGGTGTCGCTTGATTAAGCTTTCGAGAATACAGTCATTCTTGGTTCCGAATTCATGTACTAAGTTATGCTGCATGCATGATCATATTTCACATCACAAAATGCACTTGCTATTGTTTAGCTGTTTCATTTTTTGTACGTTTTTCAACCCTCTTTCTCATTTCTAGCTTTGGATTGTGCAATAAATTCAGATGCAATAAATTCGGAGCATGGCGAAATGGCACAGACGGAAAAAAGGATATTTGTCATAGTTTTTCTGTCCCAACACTGCTTAGGCCGTTCAGTTTTATATAATGTATTTTAAGGGTTACAACTGCTATGCATACAAATTTTATCTGCTAATAAATATCGTATTAGGATGTACTTATTCTGCATTACGTGTGCAAAAAAAAAATTGTTGTATCAAAAAAAAAAAAAATTTTTTTTCTCGTATGAGCTAAGAAACCACGCAATCCACATCAAACATGCAAATAAAGTGACTGCGTGAAATATTTTTCACAAAATAATTTTTTTTTTTCTTCATTTAAGTTTACTAAATTTATGTTTATTTTATTTCGATTGTGAACAATGCTCTCTTTATGAGTAAACAATGCATATACATAAGTTATCATTTAATGAGTTTATCCGAATAGTAATTAGTTGGTCAACAAAAATTATTTTAATATTTTTACAGCGCCGTTTATGTGTACACATATAGAAAAGAAATAGCATACATATAGATATAGTACACATCATTTCTAAATGTGTGTACATATACATAAACTTTTTAAATAAATAAATAAACTGCCTGTTTTGAAAAATTAAAGCACCTTTTAATTATATGAGATAATAATTTACTGTCCAGAACCAAATGTTATGAAAACGTTATGTGAGTGAATATGTCTTAAAGTTCTAAGCACATAATTATTTAAATTAAATATATATTCACACGAAAGGAAATTGCGATTTAACGACATATGATTATATTATACCTACCTAAAAAGCCATCGATTTAACCATTTTGCAAGGACAAGTATAATAAGAAATAATAATATTAATGAACTTTAGGTATCCCTTTTCAATAGATGCCCAAAATTATGGTGGAACGTGTCACTACGATGGAATGTTTACGGGCATTCCTATAACTTGGAATTAATTTACTTGAAATAGAGTTGAATTTAGCCCATGTCATGATACAACGAATCACCAGCAGAAGGATATTATGATATATAGATAATCAAAACATAGGAATACATAGGACGATTTGTGTGTCGCAATTTACTTAAGAAGTGCAGCATAAACTAAGAAATTTATTTATATTAGCTTTAAAGCTGCATGTATTTACAATATCTGTACAATATTTTGTTATATTTATATTTTTTTTTTTATTCGTCAAAATAAAATTAATCTTTATCTTTAGTAAATAATATTTTCATATGCTCATTACATATGCTCAGCGCTCGGTTCAGCGTTATTGTTTGGCTCCCAATGATTCGCTCATTTTGCAATCAGTCAATATAAAATTGTTTTACTAGGAAAACAAGCAGCATTATTAGTTTTTTTTTTGACTGAAATTATTTTTTATTTTTTAGTGCGGCTGCACGCCTTTTTGCGTAATTTTAAAAGTTTTTGGTGTTTTCTCATTCCAAATTTATGGATGAAACAAGAAAGATTTTCCTCTCCATTTGCAGTGAATTCACTCCAATCCATTCTCATATTGAATTTATATATTTTCTTTTTCTACTTTTTTTAACACAATAACACCCTTGGGATTCATTTTCGATGATTTATCGGTGTCACATGATTATGGATGTATACAATATCGCGTATTTATTTCTCCTACATTTTTTCTTATTTTTACAGAATAGAACTACAGACGATATATGTTTTCCTTGTTTCTACATATATGTACATATTTCGAGGTACCTTATGGCTATGGGAATAATAAATTTGTTGCACCGTGGAGAAATAATACGCTACAATGTATAGAACTTGATAACTGAATTTCATTATATAAATAAGAACGGCTCAGTTTGTCATGAGCACAGCAACACAAATAATTTATGGATTCAAAGATTCTTAGAAATTCCGACTGTGAGTAAGGTGAAAAGTCCCATATCTCAAAAATATATTGCGTAAGATTTTTTATTTTATTTTTCAAAGAAACTTCATAAAACTTTCTCCAGTTTTTGGTTGTTTCTATTTTGTTTCCTTTCTTTTTTGGTCGCTTGCGGAGAAATTTGTATCCCTTTTCTCATCATGCCGGCATTGAAAATGCTTCGTTAGAAAGTCAGAAAGTGTAAAAGGAGCAGAAAGAATCAATGTAGGTAGAATGGCTCATTTCGAGTTATCCGTGATTACCATAAAAATAGTAAAAAAAAGTAGCTATAAGAAGTAAAAAATCGATACATATTATTGAGGATTTTTATGTGTCTAGCTGCTGTTGTTTCTCATTTCTAGGATCATTTTACGGTCATCTCTTTTAAATAAACTTTTAATTTCATTGTACTAAGTAGATATTAAAATGCTATAAATAATTAATAATGAATTGCAATGATTGCACTCACCACCGAACTTATTATTTATTTCCTTTCATTTAAATTATCGTCAAATTGTTTCCACTAATTTTTTTTATCGGAAGAGCTTTTAATTCATAAATGTTCTTTTGAATTTGAACCATCACAATATAGACATACTGACCGAGAATAAACTATTACTGACGGTTGTTAAAAGTTACTATTATTAATACTAGAAAATCTCTTAATTAAACTATTTAATATTTCATATTTGATATCTCTATCTTTCAAAATATTATTGGCCTACTTTCAAAGCAATTAGCATTTAATCAAATATTCAGTCTATATTTTAGACAATAATTTAATTTTAATTTTTTTTTTTCGTAGACCGCACACATCGCGCTAGAGAAAATTTTCTGAATTTAAATAAATTTAATCAACTGAGACTACGCAAAGCAAGAAGCAAAGAATAAGCCAAACGCAAAAAATTTTCTCGCGAGAGAAAGAGAAAAACAAAAAATACACAAAAAAATTAATGGCTTCCAAACATTCTTTTAGTGCTGCCATAATGTATGTATGTAAGTTTCGTATATATATAAACATTTCAACTCAAAGGGGTGCGACAGAGATAGCAACATAATGCTGATATATTTGCGTCAACATGGAAGCGTGGAAGAGAAAAAATGGAAAATGTGTAGAGATTTGTGAGCTCGTTTTGTTTCTAGTTCAATTCTCTAAATATATTGATTTAGGGACTTATTTTTTTTTGCACAGTTGTCACAAAATTTCTTAAGAAAAAATTGCGTAAAGAAAACTCAGCATGAAAATTTGCAAATGTTTCAATCCCAATACCCGCAAATAATTGAATTGAAAATTCACAAATAGGGCGCGAGAGAAAGAGTGAGAGAGTAAAAGAGAGATGAAAATTTATTCGAATAATCTTTATCAGCATTTTTTTGCAATACATTTTCTGCTTCCAGATCTCTTTCTAAACACAAGAAACAGGAGCGCTCGAAAAAGGAGTTTAAAAAAGCACGGAATAAATTTTTTTGTGCCTTTCACGCTTTATTTTCTCAAAATTTCCCTCGCGCCACCATGAAAAGTTCTTCCTTGTACCCTCCCCGTCCATAAGTTTCCTTAAGATGGAAAATACTGAAAGATATATAGTACCCGGAGGCTTATTATTTTTCTTTTATTTTATTGTGTAATACGTAAAGGCATGCAGCAATAAATCTTAAAGGAACGCAAAAAAAAACTCGCTGGAAAGTTTATTTTGGAACAACGCAAGAGTAAAGGGGAATAAGGATTTTTATTCGTTGCTTTTCGGTGGCCTTTCTGTTAGGTTCTCTTTTTTCGTTGATAATTTACAATCGTAATCAAAAAACACTCAAGGCAATGGTCGATATTTTAACTCTGGAGATTTTGTCGCACGAAACAAATACTTTTATGCGTCCCAATTTTGCTTCACGTTTTGAAATTATTTCAGAATTTCCTCATAATTCACAGAAAAGATCTCTAAATATATATCATTGATTGCATTGTGTATGAAGGAACTTTCTAAGGATTCATGTTTCGTTAAAGTAATCTAATTTTAGGTTGACCATCTGCTCCGTTTTAGCCGGGACATTCCCGGATCTGGCCCGAAAAATCGGCAATTTACGCCTCACGTTCGAAGAGTTTTTAGAAAAAAATCAGGATTTTTCATGTATCGTACCAGATTTTTGGCGAAAATATCTGGTCACCCTACTAATTTCCATTGGGTATTTGTGAAGAAAAATTTTGCCATTCGCTGTTTGGTTGTGAGTGTAGTATGCGATAAAATTCAGTTCAGTCATAGTGTAAATTATGACACCGCATACTGTAGAAAAAATGATAAAAATGAAAGCCCTAATAGACCATAAAATTTGAACCAAAAATCATATAAATTATTGTTGAGAACTGATCTCAAAATAGTGTGTTTTTGCGTCTCGTACTACTTTCCCTGGGACATTGTTATTGTATTGTTTTACATTTTATGGCATCAGTGAAACAAAGAGGCACTTGCTTCATAGGGATCACGCATCAACGCTTCTACGTAAATATTATGAACTGTATGTTAAGGGCACTCTTGTCACTAGGTAGGTTGCTGTTTCTTTTTTGTTCTTCAGATTGTTTGTTATTTTGGGACTAAATATTATTCAAATTTATTGTACTACAAGCGACACATTACATAGGTAGCAAACATCAGTTTAACGCATATTTTATGCTCTCATTAGAAAAGACACTCATGATGTCTCCAAACAACCAGTTCACGTTTGATGCCGATGCCTAACTAACCGAACAGCTTAGGATTGAAATTTTACACTCTTAAAATTACATGTGAAAAACTTAAAATATCCAAAATTATATAATATAGACTAAAATATCAAGTGACGAAAATAACGGATACCCCCAATGAATTTGAAACCGGAAAAAGAACCTTTCAGAGGAAATATTTCATGTTATTTAAATGTGCTTTATATTACATTTTAACAGTAATAAATTTCACAAGGTTATTTATTTCATCTGTGTTTTTATAGGACCTATGGAATGAGCATGTTTTTGTGAATAGGTGGTGGCAAGAGAAAGAAAAAAAAAACACGAATAAAATATACATGAGCCACCCTCATCAAGGAGCAGTCGACCCCATCATTATATCACCTTCTCTTTTTCTGTATGGCGCACACCCTCCTAGCATTTTTTAAGTACAATAAAGTCGAGCGACACACAAATACATACTTTGAAAAATTATTTTCACAGATATCTTGGCAAAACGTTTGACAAGCCAAAATTGAGAGAAATATATAATAAGGAAAGAAATATGTCATCATTTGAAACACACCATGCCCTCAAGAAAATAATATGTATTTACAAATACATTTATAAAATGTATATAGCGCGTATTTGAGAGAGTGTATAATGGAGAAATGTGTGGTGACTATCCATCTTTTCTATATTAAATCAATATCCATTTTTCTTTATTTTTGAAGGAGTTTCTAAACTTTTTTATTTCAAAACAATTTTTAACCGCATTTCAAGCGACTAGAAATAAATTGACATTTCGAATCGTATATTAAACTAAACGCACTTGCTATAATGCTTTCGAATGAAATTTTTAGATAAGAATGAGTAAATAGCACAGTGCGCAATTTGAAAATTTTTATTAACCATCTTCTGTTTAGTTGGAAAGGCAAGCTGAAAAAAGCAATTAAAAATGTATTTAAAAGAATGTGTTCGTTTACAATTTATGTATATAAGTCTGGGAAATTTATGTCTTTCATTCCCTCTTTATGTTTGTACAAGATAATTTTCTCTGGTTGCTACGGTTTTGGTGCCTTCACAAACAATAATTATTGTTTGTGCGAGTGCGTAAGCGAAGCAAATTATTTTTAGTCTTAAATCAAATCAAAACCAATTCTGAAAATTTTCTCGCTAGAATTGAATGTACAACTTATCCACGGATTGAGAAACATTTTTTATTTGACTAAATAGAGTTTTACCAATGTTTAGATAGGTTATCTTCATTCAGAACTTTTGAAATCTACTATATTTATGCAAACAAATAATATTTATTTATTCTGTTTCCAAACTTAAAGCCGAATTAAAAAAAAAAATTAATATAAAGAAGGAAACACGATTTTAAGCTAAACTGGTATGTTTGAAACTTAAATGTTTGTGCTAGACTCTCGCCTGTATCATAGTAGTTGGTGGATGTAAGAGCTACGTACAGTACACATGGTATTTTTATCTCTATGCAAGTTCAGAGAAAAATTAAAAAAAAAAAAATTGGTTTTTGAAAAAATATGTACATATATGTTCAACCCGTGCGTTAATTTAAGTAGGAATCTACCGTTTTTTCTTCTTGCCTGGCGAAAATTGGTTTAAATCTGTGTGATAGAGTCACGGAACATTACTAATTTTTCATATTATATTTATCACTGAAAATTTTTTGAGATGATGCAATGTTGGATTTTCATACAAAATCGCATTCCAGTAAAAACAAAATTGTAAATTTTTTTCTATCCATCTAATTTATAAATGAATAAAAAAAATTATAATCCTTCTTCATAGAAAGGAAATTGAGAAAAAAAAAATAACTTTAATATTTGGGACGCTCGCTGAGAATTGTATGAGAATAAATTACCATAAAATGTTACCCTTCCTTAAGCATTATTATCATGATGGAACAGGTATAAAAAAAATCCATTTCAAACTTGGCTTGAAAGCTTTGTGGTACTTCTCTCACTAGCAGGGTGTCCGCGTAAAATTTTATTGCATTTGAGTGTTGAAAATGAAAAAGGAAAGTTTATTTCCTACTTGTTGTAGAAACATAAAGATTTGCCATGTCGATTTCACTCCATGTTATATAATATGCAGCATCGCTAAAAACCCTTCAGAATTTTTCTATTTCGCCTATTTCATGTACCCAACGATCCATTTTATAATACTGGCCTGAATAAGTATACGAACAGTCAAATAAATAGGATTTATGATTCATGTGGAGCAATTTTCGTATTTCTGTGAAAAACTTCAAACATATAAAATATATAATGCGTTTTATGCGTACGATGGGGTGTGAAAAATCAAGTTTTCATGTAAAGCATATATCGGGATTGGCGATGCCATTTACAGCATACAGCATGCTCGGTACTATGCCTATTTGAGATAACAAATGTTTTCTCTGGTAAAACTGTTTCTTTAGGAGAAACGGCAATGAAAATATTATGTTGCTGTCAATTTATGTACAGTGCTAGCTGGGTCGTATTCTGAGATCATCCCACTTTGAAAATTACATCATTTGCTCAACAAACATCTTATATTGCCAGCATCCATTTATCTTTTCTGTTCAGAAGAAAAATTGACGCTATTAGTGAGCACAAATAATGTTATCAAATCTATTGATTTTCAGTCATAGCTGTTATACATTTTCATGATAACATTAAGATGAGAAAGTGCTTCAAATAAAAAAAATTAGGATGGATTTTTCATTGATGAACTCGCCAAAAATGTATTCATTCGTAATGGAAAAAATACTCATAATACATTTCTTGTGATTTCTCAAACAGCGGACAATCGCAAGAAAGCATACAATTAAACGTTTTTTAAGTTACCATTTGCATCTTTTTTCATAAAAATGCTTATTCGCATGGATCAATTATTATCCATTCAATGGAACGAAAGTTTGTATGTTTTGCTATTTTAGAAGCAAATCAACGGAATTATTTATTTCGGAACTGCTTTTCTGTCTTCATATTTATCATCGTGAAATAAATATATTTATTAGTTTAAAATTAAAATAAGTAAGAAATATATGTATATATATATATTTTTTTTTTTTTGGGGAAAACAAAATTTATGTCCAAATGACTGAACCAATCAACCATATACCGTTGAAAGTGTCGTTTATGTATGGCATTGTATACGTTTTAATTTTTGCGACCAAGCTGTGAAATAAAGAATTAACGTGTTAAATCATGAGGGATTTAAAATTGTTTTACGGCCAGAAGCCTGACGAAGTGAGGAAAGTTGGAAAATAATCTTCAATGCTCTAAAATAAAAGGCATCAATCAAAAATAATTTTTCAATAAACTAACCTACCAAAATGGCAAATTGCAGTATTACTCCCTCGCAAATCGTAATGAACACTTTAAGAATTTATTGAAACATGAAGATCGTAAAGAACAACGCTAAAAATTTTTTTTAGTAACAATGCGCTCTTAATAAGCATCATAAATAAACAAACTATTAATAAAAATAATAATTTGCTTCAGCGTTTTGACTTACTTTTTAAATTGCATAAGGCGTGTAAATATATAGCAGCTTGCATTTTCAATTGCTCAATTTTTTTATCGTTTTGAATGATTTTCATGCTGCAAATAGTTACTTTTTGATAAGATAATTGTACGCTCCGGAACGTGGTCGATTTGCTGATGGCAGCCAGTGCAGAGCAACAATTCTGATAAATTGCAACATCCGCGGTGTGAAAAGGTTGGATGATCATAAAACTCACCTATAAATAACAGAAAGGGGAGAAAAAAATATGAAATTTATTAAGTCTGATGATTTATTGGGGAAGCTATGGACATTTTGTATAGTTTTCCTTGCTGCGGGACTTTGATTTGATTTCAGATTAAATTTAGTTCTGTACTTTAACATTCGAAAAACATGCTTAAATTATAGTCACCAAACCACCGAACAAAAAAACATTCCAATTTGTTTAAAATCAATTTCGAGTAAAATTTATACGAGTACAAAACATGCGTTATCATATTTTAATCCATATTTTGAATTATGTTTTTCATGTGCCACAGAAGCCAATTTGTGACAAACACTAAAGAACTTTTTTCCTTATAACAGAGGGTCAGATTTATTTTAATTTTCTCATTCAAAAATAGGAATTATGGCACCACTTTACATAAAGGGTGCATTATACTTTAATCATAGTGCATTTTTTTGTTGTCTTATTTCTACAATCAGAAGAAATTATTTTCCGTAATTAATTTAAGAAGCGAAATTCGAATATTTGATTGTTCCATAAAATTCCAGTTCGGAAATTATTTTTTCTCTTGATTTAGACTACAGAATAAATTCTCTGCAGAGATAGATAGCAGCTATTATAGAAATATGTGGTAGCAGAATAAGAGAAAAATGAATTTAATGGCTGTCAAGCAATTTATGGGGCTTTCTACAGTTCCATTTCTAAAAACTTGTATCATTTTTCAACTTATTTTCTTTGTCCACTTCGTGAACGACGAAAAAAACAACGACTTCAAAATAACATTGCATTTATATATATCCACGTATATATTGCTTATATATATATTTTATGTAAAAAAATCGAACTTTAGGAATTAACTCACCAATTATAAAAACCAGTTTTGCATTATACGAGCATTTCGCGTTTATACTTAAAGGAACACATTCGTTGTCCCTTGTTCAATTTAAAGAAAACAATTCGCAGTCTTTTATGTCTTGTTCGCAAATTCGTAGCAGTTCTCAAAAAAAAAAAATAATAAATCAGTTCATGCATATATCAAAATGGCTATATCATATCATTTATTTCCCATTCTTAAATGTGTGAAATTTTTTATGTGTAATTGGATTTTGATCTGTTGTTCGCTCTTTTAGCCTCCGCTGAACTTCTCATCTTTTGTGTTCGATTAGGAAATTTTTATAGAAGGAATCCAAAGAAACGATATCAAATTATTGTAACAATATTGCCTTGTACCATAGGCCCAATATTTCGGTTAGTATTTGTTAGTATATTCATCGCATTACTAAATATATATCTGAATCATCTGAGTAACAATCAAGTGCAAAGAATCACATCTGATGAAATAGACAAGTTCTCATATATACTTATGAAATATAAAATAATTCATCCCAGGTTTATATTTTCTCGTGCTTACATTTTTAAAAAACTGGTTGTAAGATACATCATCGCCTTTAAACGCGATACAAAAATAAAAGGAAGAAGTTTTATTTTGTTTTGATTTTCTTTTCTGAATCCATTTTCGTTTTCGTCCTCTCAGTGGCAAATATATTGAAAAATTAAAGCATTTTATTTTAGGTCAATAATTGTTTGCAAGATTCATTACGCTCGTGCAAGTTGGACAGTTTTTGACAAGTTGTTGATTATAAAGTAAAAATGAAAGCATTACAAAATATATTATTTTAAACATGCATGTTGATTTAAAAAAATGGGCTGTCACAAAACTGGTTGTTCGAGATTCTTGTTGAGCGTGCAACAGACGAAAATTTATTCTGAATTATGATTTGAAGTCCATTTTGAGATACTCGATCCCATTTCCAGCAAAAAATTATGACCATTTGGCGGCATTGGCTAAGCAGAAGTCACAAAGGATCTTTTTGTTCCATTTTAAGTTTGAAATAAAATGGTTCCTAAATAAAGCATTTTAAGAAATATCATCAGCCTTCTCTTGGCAGTTTTATTTAATTATTTTTTCGTGGCCTGTTCTCTTATCAATGCCAGACATATTTGTTTATACTTACAGAGAGAATCTTCAACCAGTAATTTCCTTCCGTAATTTTCATCAAGCTACATAATCCGAAAAAAATGACGTTAAATTGGGTAAAGCTCGTCGTAGTTTTGAAATTATTTCTCTCCTCAGAAAGCAATAAATATTACTGGAATTGCATAAAATCTAATTTCACGATTGGTTTCAAATTGAAATTATTTATTTAGGTTTCATTTTGCTTTTGAAAAAAAAAAATGTACTTTTTGAGATAAGAGAAGAGAACCGAGAACTAGGGGTTCGGTGAACTGTCAAGTGCCACATTCGATTTATTGCACAGTGAGAAGGGCGATTGAAATGAAAAAGAAATAAAAGGTAAAAATAAATTTCATTGCCTCCATACAAAAAGGGGTCAGAATATATATTGCATTCACGACACTTTTCAGCCATTCCAATATGTCATGGATTTCGGTCATGTTTGCTATCTACGTGAGCAGCAAGTAAATCACTATAACAATGAAGATTCATACTATTTCAAGATGAGAATATTGTTAATCGCAATCGTTTAGTTTCTAAGAAAATTAGAAACTCAAAATGTGTTCCCCCAGCAAATATTTTGTGCAACATTTTTTCGCTCCTAAATTTTAATGGCGACATCCAGCATTTTTAAGCTTAAATGTAAGCATAAAATGGTTGTAATATAATAGCTCTAAAAACTGTTGTTTTTGAATAAATATATATTCTTATTGACTTATATTTTTCCAAAACCTTTCATTTTGGCCGCAACTGATATATCTGAATAATATCTGGATAGTAATATAATAATAATATATAGTGCGCTTTTTCTTTGCTCATAATTTCTTGTTCGATGCGATACGTTATTAGAAGACACAAAATAAGAAATTGATAGAAAAGTACCCGTTGATCAAATTTTGGGGTTTCCGATAGTTTTTTTTTTACATTTTTCCGAGCGGACAAAGTGTGGATTGGAAAAGCCGGAAAATTGCTGTAAAAGGTCGATTAATTTTTGGGTCAAAATATCTCGGAGGGTCCACAGATTCACCTGACATCATTCATGGAAGACCCAAAACATGAACCAATAATTTCATAAACCGTCTGAAATGTCGAAGCAAATATTAATATTTATCGTCTTTGTAATCTATCTATTATTTATATTGCGCGGAATCAAATGGAACTAAACTTCGTTATTTCCCAAAAAATTATTGTCTGACAAAATTAATGAATTGTGTGTATGATCTAGATGAAACAGTATACTGTAGGAAAGCACATAGTTTAAAATTAATAAAGTTTGGGTCACATATTTTGTGCAAACATAGATTTTCATTTATATAACTGATATACCGAACTTTAATATTATATGAACTCTCGCACTGAAAATATAGATTTACTCTCTTTTGTCGAACCGATGGCAAATTCTGATATTTATAGTCTTTGCTGATAATATTTACAATTGGAAAATAATTGGGAAACTGTATCTCCTGATGTGAGTGTATAAGAGTCAAAGAGAGGGGGGGCTACTGCATGAAAAATGGAAATAATATTTATTACTGAAAATTTATTGATATTATTATTTGAATCGCTCCGATATATTTCGTGCCTGTTATTATTTTATACACAATCGTGCTTGTTAGTCACTTTAATATTTTGCTATCGGGTGTTGAATAATATTCAAAAAAAAAAAAATCCCAGCTTTATTTATTATTGCAGCATGCACAACAGCCCAAAAAAATCTAAAATGAACTGCACCGCATCGATAAATTATTGCCTTGTTTGTTTTGCGAGCTGCTCTTAATTTGCAATGAGTCGGGTTGTTGTAGGATAAGGTCACAAGATTTATAACATTCGGTGGCAAAATTATAAGTATTATCTCTTTCAACCCCTTTGAATATATGGCCTTAATTGGATTTAATATGTAAGCCAACGAGTATTGGCATGGAGCATGGAAATATGTATATGTTATCTATCATTCGAGGTGCAATGTCATAGGCTAACATTGCAGGGATCATGCATTTTAGTCCACCACTTTTCGTGCATTGGTGAAGTCACGTTGTTGGTATTAAATTTTCCAAACAATTGAACAAATTAGATAGTTTGTCTTCTTTGTTATATTATGTATACAGAAACTCCACAAAACTAGCAACAATATTATTCAAAGTTCAATAAATACTTCAGCATATTCTTGGAATTTTCAGTAGAAATGCTCTTTTATATAATGTAAATAACTAACCCAAATTTTATAAGAGTAATCAAATAATTCATTCCATTGTTCATGGTTTCCTATTGTGCATTCGACTAGAATTAACTTGCATTAAATACTATATTATGCTGAATAAACACAGAAACATGAAAATACAATTGATATAAATTTTATTAAAACTTGTTTGGTGCTTTACATTTAATTAGATTTTTTACTTTTTGGTTTATATATTGTACCAAGGTCCGAATATTTCATATTTTACGCTTTCTCCTTTCATGCTTTCACTGCATGCTGCCACAAAAAAAAGAGAAAATTTTTCGAAAAAGAATCCTTTTTATAAAGAAGGCTTCACATAGAGAAAACCCCAAAAACTTTCTCCTTGTCTCGTTTTGTATTATGCAATTTTTATCTTTTCTCTTGAAACGTAATTTGCAAGATGTTTGCCTAATTTCCCAAATGCCTTCAGTCGGTTACCAACATCGAACACGACCAGACATGACTTAATAATAATAACAAGTGTCGTCAGAATTACCTGCAACAAAAACTTTCTTAGGTAACTAGCATTTATATTAACGATTTATGCGGGCTCAGAGCTTTAATTTATCGAAAAAAAAAAGCTGGGATCATATTTTGAATGTGTTAGTCGGATTTTTACTCTCTCTAAGAGAGTCTTAACGAAACTCTCCGTACTCTCTCTTGAACTCATCTCAATTTTATAGCGGCTCATATCATCTATATAAACGACGCCATTAAATTTTGCGTCACTAAATAATATGGTGATTTATAAATTTAGCTCGTAAACAATACAGTTTTTAACATTAGCTAAATGCAAAAATTAAAGTTTCTAGCTCTTTACCAGTTCTATACTGCTCAGCTATATTTAGGGGGCAAAAAAACGAAATATATTTTTACTGATAGTGATTTGTGTATTATTCAAGAGGAATGTCCTAAATAATAATCAGTTACTCAGTTATCTAATTTCAATTCCGACTATCAAATAAGTAGGGTAACCAGATATTTACGCCAAAAATCCGGGACAATATATGGAAAATCCTGATTTTTTCGGAAAACTCGTCGAATTTTTGGCGTAAATTGCGAATTTTTGTGCCAGAATTTGGTACTGTCCCGGCTAAAACTGAACAGATGGTCAGTTTACAAACAAGATACTTAGTACCCAGAGCCCCTAACATATCATGTCACTGTTTAAATACGCGTTGCTTATCAAAGCGAATGTACTGTCCTCAACAGTATTCCAGACACAATAAAAATAAGTAAGTAAAATTTTACTACTCTTCTCTTACAGTTAAATATTTAATTCGAATAATAATTCATTAAGCAAACCTTATTGCCACTTAAAGGAACTAAGTAGTGAAAGCGATGTATTTCATTGCTATCGCATCAAATCGAAAGGAATACATTACATAATTCTTCCAATTGCGCATGTCTTGTTCTGCTATTAGTTAATTTAATTTCACACGATTTGCTTTTATAACTAATGTATATAGCAATTTGTCTTCAAACAATATATCATCATCTTGGTAAATCATCAATAACATTGTGTTACCAACCAAGCATGTTTCAAAATTTCCGCCGGCTCAATTAGCCTTATTTTTTTTTTTTGTGCTGATTTCTTAACTGATTCGAGTTTTAACAGATTTCAAATGTGTATGAATCAGGAAGTGGATATTTTTGTGTTTTTCCAGGCTCACTAAGTTCCGCCACAAATAAATCAAAGCTTGGCAGAAAAAAAAATTATTTATTGCTTTGGTACGTGCTATATTTACTTATTATGTAAAAATTTTCAATGAATTTCCATTGGGTCCAGACCAATATATGTATACCAAAATGTCAGTAGAATATGCTTCCTACAAGCTTCTTCTGCTTTTAAAACATTTAACAAGGCGATGAATAACAAGTAAAACTGATAGTCTTATATCATCTTACTAAATAAAATTAGGATGAAATGAGCAAAATAAGCAAACAGTAGCAAAAAAGAAAAATTGATTAAATTCTTAATAAAATATGAGTAAAAAAAATCTAAACACAAATTATAAATAAAATCCATTTAGAAAATTAGTTTCTCCTAGCATTTTGGGCCCCCATTTTTCGGTCACATAACAATTTCTAATATATAATTTCGATAAAAATAAATTTGGATAAGAGAAAACATTGTTTATGCATTGTTTATACTTAGTTTATTCTTATTGATTGGGCATTAAAGTTGGGGGATTACGTTTTTCTTTTCCTTAACTTCAGTTAAGTTTACAGTTGAGCGTATACATTTATCGAAGAACATTTATTAATATATATATACACATCAAAAAAATTTTTTCTACGAAAAGTCATTGTCCATTGAGCTAGAAAACTCAAACATTTCACATTTTTACTGACGAAGTACTAAATACTTACCTGGAGAACGACTTTTTCATTATGCCTTTTCATTTTAATCATTCTTATATACAACATAATCTATGTTTGCTGCTTTTCAAACTTTGCTTTCGTTTGCTTCCGACTTCAAGTCGGATGCGATAAGATTCTGTAGATTATTCCTGACTAAGAAGAAGTTTGTATTTGAAAATATTCCCACATCATAACCAACGTAATAAGTCTTACTCACTTAGTAGGAGAGTAATAAGTGTTGGCGCCTAACGATAGTTATAAAATTGAAAGATCAAATGCACCTTACGTTTATATCGTAGTTGTAAACAAATAAAATGAAGCCGAGAAATTTTTATTGTTGCTGCGGCAAATAAACCGACTGTTAGAACTCTTTCATGTTTATAACATTTATTAGCCGAGAGAAAATATACGTTGCATTGCATGGGAACTTTTTATTCTTCTCTTTTCTACTTTTTATTCTTCTCTTTTCTATCAATGAATGACGTCGCTCCCTCTTTGTACAGAAATAGAGATAATTTATAGTAAACATTGGAAACAAAAATATGTATGTATGTATGTATGCCAACGTTATATCATTTTATCGTTGATTTTATCAATTAAGACTAGTCAGCAGATACCTTAATGTGTGTCAATATTTAGAAAACTACAGTTAGCTTGACAGTTAGTAACAATATAACACACTGACGTTGCATGCAAATAAACGTCAAGTTTACTAGATCACAAAACAAACATTGATACCATACCTTTCCCCATAAACCTTCTGTAGTGATTTGTGCGTTATCACCATCATCAGTTAGTTGGTTAGGATTATTCTTTGCAAATATTAATTTATTTTATAGCAACCAAAATTAAATTTAAATTGGCAAATAAAATTGTGTGTAAAATAAAAGTCTGAATATTAAAAACAAAAAATGAAATCAAATCAAAAACTGATGTAATAGGAAAACAATAAAAATCTTTCTCTTGTGTTCATGTTTTGTGTGTGAAGATTTTGAAACAAAAGCAGTAAGAAAAAAAAAATATAAAAAGCAACTTACCTATCCAATCTGGCAAAAGTGTTCCCGCAAGAGATTCTGAATATCTCTTACCTAAAAATAAATAAAGAAACGTAAGTCATTAGTGAAAATGCCTGCTAGTAACATGACGTGTTCATGATGTAAAAAAATAAGATTCAGCAAGCACTATAAGGCGTGAAACTCTGCCACCGAATTGAGCTTTGTGCATGTTTTTATGTATATCATTTAATGTCAACATATTGCGCTACTGATGATGATGCCTGCTTGATACAATAATCGAGATAATTCGTTATTGTCTCTTCCAGAGTACTGAGGCTGAGGCACCCAACAAAGAGTTGGAAAAGTTTGAAGAAAAGAGATTTCATTAAATGCCATTAAGATGCCTATATTTATTCACATAATCACGTTTTTCTAGTAAAAAATCGTAAAGAAAGTTCTCTGCATATTTCTAACTTTAAGTCCGTTATGTAGATTCTTATAAATTTTAGGCTCATGCACGGTTAAGCAACTGTTGAAGTTCAACATCAATTTGAAGCATAAAACAACAATTATAACTTTGTTAATTTACCAAAAAATCTTCTCATCTTACAGCAAACAAATATGTGGGGCTTCCAAATTGCGTGAGTGTTTGAACTTTAATGACGACATTAAAATGCTTTGAATGGATCTTTACAAAAATTTTCCATTTTGTCTTTATAAACAAACATACATACACATTCTGCGAAACATTCATTTAATATTATTCCTAAAATTAATTTCCCTAGTCGAAAAAGAACGTCATCTTGGACTTACAAAAGCCATACATTATATTGCGCGTTTTTTAATTGTATTGCATATGTTTTGAGCTACATATCATATATGTATATATAAATTCCTGTTCCTTTTGTGAAAATGATTTACGATCCTTTTTGTGAAGTTTATTCAAACTTGAAATTATACAGCAGGAAGTTTTTGGAGTTATTTCAGGAAATCGATTACTGTTTAATTTTAATCAGGTTGTATGCTACCTAGGTGTTTAGTACCAAATTCATACTGCAGTCGCCGATTGTTTATTCAATCCCCAAAAAAGAAAAAAAATTAAATTTAAAAAGAATATCTAAAATTGCGTTCAGTCACATCTGTTTCATTTCATTAAGCGCAAGGCGCCAATATCTTCGTAGGGTACGAGAGATAGTATTTTAAAACAAATAAAAAGTATGACTTATGAGCAACTAATGCACATGTATAATTGGAATGCAATTTTAAGGCAAGATATAAGTCCAAGTTGAAGTGTATAAAATTTTAATTAAAATTAAAAATTGTCAGTTTAGAGCTGCTCTTTAAAACTCCTAGCCAGCTCTACCGAAAAGTATTCAAAACGAACCAAAAATATGGTAACATAATGAAATTTATGGGATACCACAAAAGTCGTTTTTGTCTAATTTCTGTTGACTGTTAGATAGTGTTGGTGAAACCATAGATGTGTTTTATCAGATCACACATGAAATTATTTTAATTCTGCATTGTAAATGATGTATCAAATTTAGTTTTCAAATTCTCAACAAAAAATAAATGTTTGGTGATAAAATATAAATAAAATGCATAAAAATATTACTATTTTGACGACAAAAAGAGGGTTTTGATTATTTCTAGGGTGCGGAGAGAAGATAACACCTAGAATATTAATACAAAATGATTCTTTCAAGGTTTAATCGAGAAAAATGGAGGTGACTTTGAAAATGATTTTTAAAACTTTCAACGTAGTATTTTCGACAGTCGTTAACTAACGTTTGGAATAGCAAGTTTATCTAATTCTAAACAGCATTGTTGCGAATATTTTGTTTGCTTATCAGTAACTAATAAAATAATACATAAAGGGCAAACAATTAATTAATTATCGTTGAACTTTGACGCTACTCGGTTTCAATCCAAATTAAATTGTTGATATTGATAAAAAACATGATATTGCGATGCATCATTCTCAGTTTGACCCATAGTTGCAGATATACAAAAACAAGTCAATTTAAAATTAATCGGAAACTTCTTTCATTCCAATTTTGCACCTTTGCAAAATATTCTGGATTACCAAAATGTTTAGGATTACTTAGTGATAATCTAGACAAGTAATCTTTCGATTGTCGGAAATTCTTGATTTGTTGCAATAAATACTGAGATGGAATTTAATTTTTGTGTTAAATATAGCCGACGAACATTCAAAATTGTAGGAACAATGCGTACGAGAGTTTTTACAGACTTCAATTGCAAGCATTCTAGTTAATATGGGAGTTTTCATGAATAAAACTGCAAGGTTAAATGTTTTTCTAATTGTATTTGTCAGAATTTCATAAAATTACAACATCGAAGCCGATGCATCGTTATTTCTGCAATTTATGTCCCGAAACATACTACACAATTATTCTGAGATTGCTGTAGGTCATGGACAAATTTTTGGTGTGTGATACGTACCATAAAACAATAATAATAAAATCTTAGCTTTTTCGTGAGATTGTAGGTATTACTTTTTATGTGATTTTTATCGCTTTTTCTAAAATCCAGCTTTTCTGATGAGACTTTTTTTAATTGTGTGCCTTTGATTTGTGAACGAAATAAAATTTATTAGAAAATAATTGTAGCTGCTTAGATATACTTATATTTGAAAAATTCTATATGATGTATAATACAAACCAAAAACCAAGTAATGTTTATAGCTGATCTTGCGTTTGACTGTATGCTTAAAAAACCCGATAATTTTTATAGCTAAATTTAAAGTACAAAAATTCCCATCATAAAAAGGAAAAACTGCCAATGAAATTCTCAGCAGCATGACATGTTTTATTTTGTAGCAAATCTACAGAGTATTAAAAACGTCCCTTTACTAAACCCACACGAAAAATGCATGAATTGGTTTATTTGCTCGATGTATGGTAAATGATTCAAAAAGAAGCAAGTCGAGTTGCTTCCCCCTTTTTATTATGAACATTTACTACGCTATATGGGAGCAAAATGATGTTAATCTGATTACAGGAACTCATAAAAAAACTGAATGTCTTTTTAAACTGGGTTGCCTCGTTGTCATTCGTTTGATTAACAATTACTTATTACAATTTTGTGCAATTTTCGTGAATGTTTGTATAATGATGAAGGAGGAGAGGGCAAGGTATTGTAATTAAACCGGGTGCAAGAAGTCATGTACAGTGTCTGCAAATATTTATTCAGAAAACTCACATTATAAACCACACGGTTTTCTTTGCATAAATATCGTTAAAATGATTAATAATGTACATTAAGATAAAATAAGAAGACCATGCAATCTGCAGCCTCTTGAATATACATTTTAATGGCTTTCGCGGATATTTTATGCGTTTTCATATCTGCTTTTAAGCATTAACGACATGTACAGAAAGCCTAACTATTTAGTTTTTCGTGTTCACCAATCAAATTCTAGTCTAGACGCATTTTTTCACCAATGTTTGCACAATTTCTCATTTCATGTGACAAAAAATGTGTAGATTTAACAACTTTAAAAGTGTACTGCAATTTCAGTGAATGTTTACTAAAATTGCGGCGATAAAACACGTGTTCAATTATCATAAAAATATCTGTTATTTTATAAATTATCATAGTCAACTAAATGCTCTGTTTAATCTCTAATACCTTCAGCAATGATCTATGTGAAATGACCCCAACCAGGCAAAATATTTTTGTGGGCAACCGAGAAAAGTTTGAACCAAATATTTAGAATTTATGAGGCAATAAAAATAAGATTGCCGAGCATCATATACCCAGTATACATTCGCGGCGAAATTTTTTCACTTTCAATATTAACAAATCACGAAATGCTCTGTGTGTATTTGTGTGTAGTCGTCAGTCAAGGAACGTTTTATGACTGTTGATGATCATATGCGGGTTATATTTAATGCTTTGTTGTGTTCTCTCGTCCAGACATCGAATTTTACGATTTTTGAATGAGCTCAGTCGATCATAAAAATAATCATTGGCCATAAAACAAACATTTACATTTTACGAGCTTTAAATTACACTTTAACAGTTTAATACTTTTGACACCTTCCTTCTGGTATTTATTGGTTTTATTTTTGCTATCAGGAATTTCGTAACCTGCATGTGAATTTCTTGTGAAGCATTCGTAAAGTTTATTGATTAAATTTAGAAATATTTTCATGGATATTTAGTGTGAAATTTGATGGGAATCGGAGAACAGTACAATTGGGAGGCAGCTTAATTTATTGTTGAAACATATTTTTGTATAAAAGTGTTGGTGAGCTGTCTATCTTATAAGCTTCTCTATATAATCTTTTGGAGATTTTGCATTTCCATGTTCTTTCAGTGGGAATCTTAAATATATATATATTTCTTTTTCTGCCTCAAAAAAATGATAGCGTGGTGTTGGCTGTGCAAATTATTTTTGGCCTTCAGTAAGTTGAGTATGCGAAGATCTTAAGCCACCAGTTTTGGGTAAATTCATAGAACTTCAAAATTATTGGTTTCAGCAAGTATACAATTTTCCACCAAAATTTGAACCATTTCCAATACAATAATCCAGCCAATTTTAGTTTATTTAGCGATTTCTAACGTTCAACATCGCGGATAGTGAACCTCTGTTTTGTATTTTAGTGAGCTGAATCAAAACTTGAACTAAAATTAATTGACTGATGAAAGACGAATACTTTAGAACTATTTGAAGCTCCGATTATCAAGCTGATCACGATTTAATGGCATCATAAAACTCCTGCAATCTGAATTGACTGACTGATTACTTTAGAACTATTTGAAGCTCCGATTATCAAGCTGATCACGATTTAATGGCATCATAAAACTCCTGCAATCGTTGGTTTCTGTTCGCAAGTAGATACTAACATATATTGCTGGCAGGATATAAACATTATTAAATTGAAATATGTTCAAAGTATTATGTGTAAAAAATATGTGAATATGTAATTCTACTTAGTAGATATGCCGAAAAATTACAGTTGATTGATTTATGAAAATAAATAAGTGACATAAACATATAGAGTGATTTCTCAATCCAGTGGAATATGTAACAAGAATGAAATCAGCGACTTTAATATACAACTGAAATATATTCATATTTTATCATTTTAATGATCTTTCCCTCGATGCACAATTCTCGAAAAATAGCTTACATGATAAAAACAGTAAAAATATGCGCAAAACCAAACGCTCGTTTATCATAATTCAGGTCCAAAAAAGCAACGATTGCGAATTGGCAGGTTCGAGCATTCGTCTTCATTGCTAATATCGACCTGAGCAAAATATCTCATTCCAACTTGTTTTAAAGATGTTGATACCTCGATCAGAAAGAAGAATGTTAATAATGAATTTTAATTTATTACGCTCATTCAACAACACTGTTAAAAATTTGTCGAACTCTTTTCTATTCATCTGAAGTTCATCGTCTAATTATTTGCTTCTGCTTATTTACTAGTAGGATTTGGGATTGGGAGGCATTATGCAAGAAGATTGCGAATTTACCCGCATTTATCGGGCAGAATAATGATACCTATAGCTATTTGACAAGCTCATAGAGGTGACACAGTTTCAGACAAAATCGAATGAGCTCTAGATGTTAAACCGTCGGCATAATTAATAACCATAAATCATTAGACAAAACATTCGGTCTGTTGCCATAAAAAAGTAATTTAAGTTCAAAATACTTCGCTGACTCATATTTTTCAGGTTTCATCACATAAGGTACATTATACGCTTAGATATGAAACAGAAATTAATGCGAATACCATTCATTTACCAATAAAAATTTGGAATTCCCCAAAAATTTTCCAAAAAACTATACATACATAGATAATATGTTAAACTATAATATTAACAGGCGTGAAAGAAGTGAAAGAAAAGGCCTACTTACTATAAAATAGGCACAACATTATAGTGGAACTATTATGTGCAAAATACTTACATAACTTTTGTTTTATGAAAATGTGTAAATGTATTGAGCTGAAATATTACACGCAAGAATTCGAGGTGGTCAACATAAATTATGTCAATTCTTTATTATGTATTAACACGCTGCGAATGAAGAGTGGCATAGAAAGTGATCTGATCGAGTGTTAAAGTTATTATTACGCTACTTCAAAATCTTTGAGGCGCAATTCATGAGATTTTAAAACTCAGCAGAAAATATAACATTTAATGCAACTCAGTTTATTCGTGTACCATAAAATCTATCTTTATGCAATAATATTTTTTGTAATTAATTATTGTTGCATCAACAACATTAAAAGGCGGTTGCAATTTTTATAAGTTTATTTTCTCGTTTGTAGCTTACTACAGAACGTAGCTACAGGAAATGTTAAAGATATTGGCCGACTTTAGAAAAAAAAAATTCATGAGCCTTTAACCGTAAGCAGAGCACTTGATGGCATGTTGATATGCCTGTTAAAACAATTACACATTAAATATATTAATTATAAACGAAGTAAACAGTTCAGTAAGAAATAGTTGTAAGACAGCGAGAGTTCAACAAGACAGGACAGAGACAAAAAGATTTTTCGTTTGCACAAGCTGTGCAATGATTATACAAAGATAATGATTTTAAATTATATTCAGCAATATTTTTGCCGTACTTTAAATAGCTAAATTCCTTTTTGCAATTCCTCAGTCACGACTTTTCTTTGCAGTGATAGAGGATGCTGATCCGAGGCAGAAAAATATATTTTTTTTTTCATGAAAGCGATCCAAAAAAACATTTTCGCAAGATATATGACGAACAAAGTAACTGAGGTTTCTCTGCGCTGATACCTATTTTTACATATCTTACAAGTGACACAAAATTAAATAAATAACGCTCGGATAAATATTGTAGCCAAAGTATCAAAGACACTGTTTACATAACGTCCTATGAAGAGTGTCCATGTCATAAACAAGTGCATAAGAGTAAGTAGAAATAATAAAATTAAAAATCAGGTGAGAATTTTTGAATGAAACAAATTATTTCAGGTATAAATATTTATTTATATACCCTGTCTCTTCTTTTTCTCGCTATATATAACATTTTTTGATGATATGGGTTGTTTACCGTAGTTTGATTAGGCTGCAAAAACTGTACATGTTCCAATAGGCAGCTTGAAGCTACATGAATTTTTGCGCAATTTTAGGATCTCTTTGTATTTCTTGCTTGCTGCTGCTGAACATATTTATTTTGGCATGTGCTTGCTATATTTTTGAACTAAAACGCTTACCTATGCGGTTTTTCACTTAAAATTAAATTATAGTGGAATTAAGAAAAATAAAGAAACGAATCAAATTCCATATGACTTGTCAAACTATAGACACTAGAAGTAAAATTAAGGAATTTTGTATGCAAAAAATTAATTCTATGCGTGAATTGATCTATTTGCGCCTATTGATCTATTTATTTAAATTAAATAAAATTACTATAAGCAGGTGAAGACATTAACGGGTACAGGAGAAGGCAATTTATTTATTATTGAAAAGCGTATTCTGTGACATGTTTATGAATTTTAATCAATACTTTTTTCTGCAAATTTAACGCCTTTAATTTATTTTGGTTTTTAATTATCACGAAAATCGTATCTTTAAATTTTCATGTAAGTATGTAGTTCTAAAAAAAGCGTGTGGGGACTTCAAATTTTTTTCTTTCACATTCAGAATTCCTCAACTCATTTTTCGCCGCCGAAAAATAAACATATCGCCTCAACCGAGCCAGTTTTCAGAAGAATTATCTATGATATAAAGCAAGAAGAATAATATCTCTATATAGATACGTATGCATTATATATATATAAATATTTATATTTGCTTAAAATATAAAGGAGCACAAACACAGAAAACAACAAAATTTGGGTAGGAATTCTAGCCAGATTTTTGACTTGTGCTTTTCAAATAAACACATGAAATGTTACACAGGAACAGAATTTTTTTTTTCTTTCTTTAAATTATTGCGCGTCAAAACAGCTTTTATTATTATATATTTTAGGCGTGTAAAAAAATTTAACATTTTTAAGTCAGGTTGTTATTCTGAAGTTAAGAAAAAATCAGAATGTGTACGTTACCTGCATGCCTTATTTTTGTTATTGTCTCAAAGAGCAGAAAAAGCAGGACTCGAAAACTCGAAGCTGCTTTGGCAGTTTGACGTGCAACCAAAGAAAGAGAATTTAAAATTATGAAAATAAATCACTGCGATTTCTGATATGTGCTCTGGCTGTTGGAAAAAACAGCAAATAATTATGAAAATATGATTGGCATGAAATAAATTAAATGCATATAAATTTAAAAACGTCAGTTTGTTCGCCCTATGAAAATGCGCGAGTCGAGTATAAGGGACATTTTTTTAATCAATTAAATAAGTACTTATATTGATTTAGTTCTTTATTATTTTTTTTTTTTGAATAGCCCAGTAGTGCAGAATCAGTATTAAAATTTTAAAGTGTGTATGCAAAATGAAATTACGCCTCTTTGCCTCAAGAACGGACTATTTTTAAGTGAGCGAAACTCCAAAGACGATCTTAAACGAACTGCATGTGAATCAAATAAGAAAATTTAATCAGAGACTCAAACCCATATTAAGGTGATAATTTTAATTTCACAAAAAAAAACTGTTCAAAAAGCCGAGTGCCACACAAGCATTTAATTCGGAATGAAATAAGAAAAATTATGATTTATAGCCATGTTGAATGTGTACAAATATAACAACAGCTAAAGAAATGTATAAAATCAAAGGCACAAAAAATGTAATTTTGTGTGTCGGGGCAGTCTGCTGATACTTTTCGTTGTTTTTGTTCTTATTAATAAATTTTCCATCCAAATTGGGAACGGCATCATACTGAAACTTTTATGATGTTTATTCTTATTTTGATTCTGTTTTTACACATTCAGATGATTTATTTTATCGAATAAATTACGACTTTAGCAAGGTGTGTAAGTGTCGCATAGATTTTTCTTGTTGCAAGGTGACGCGTGACATTCGCTTAGTAAGGGCTTTGCCCAAAAGACAATTGCAACCCTGAATAATTATTCTGAAATAATCTTTAAGAATATATTTTGTTTATAATATACACAATGATTTGGTTTCATTACTCATGAAATATCAATTACTTTCTAGTAAAATGCGATCTATTCAAATATATTCTATTCATTCAAAGTATACTAAAGTATACAGTATGCTGTTATGGTTTCGTTCACTTCTGTCTTCGGCTGGCGATGACGAATAAAATAGATTTTTTTTTGTCGATAATGTCTTAATGCGACTTATTTTTTCTTAATTGGAATAAAAAATAAATTTTTGCATCCTTATGGCGCGGGAAATTCTTTTATAATTCTGAGCATTAAGATAAAGTGAATGCGTAAAAGCTGACTTCTGACTTAATTTCAGGCAACATTATTATTGTTTTTAACATTTTATTGCATACGAGTTTGACACGTTTTTTTAATGACTTTAATCAAATAAATTTCTTTTGAACTAGATTTGGTTTAATTTTTATAGGTAATATATATTATAAATATATGTTCATAAAGCGACAGAGCCATAATTACGCTCGTTTAAGATGATCTCTAACTTCCATGGAATATTTTCACACACAATTCGATTTTTTTTATTATAATTTATATAAATTTTGTGCAAGCGACAATTCAGAAAAGCAGAGAACACATTTTTTTTCTTGTTCACATTCAGCAAATATTTAACGTGGGATACTTTTATGTATAGAAATATATAAATATTATTATGTGTAACTTTTTTGTGAGATATTTTTTTTTAAGTCATCCTTAAAAATGAGGAGATATTATCACGGTACTTTGAAAATGAACTATTTAGAATCAAGTATCAATCAACATTGCAATTGTGGCACAAAATAAATGACAAAGTTGGATCATCAGTTAGATAGAATACTTTAATAAAGCTATAAAATAAATTATATTCAATCCGACGGCAATTTAAACTGATATTTACGAGTCGTGAAATTTATTACTCAATAAAAATACATTTCTTTCGGTTCAATTATGTGCTCAAAGGCAGACACACTCCAAAATAATTGTGTCTAGAATGGACAAAAATTGCCAACTTTTATTTAATTTATTAACATTCAATGGCAAATTATTAATATTCATCGTTCCACATTTCTTTCATGAAATCTCTATGAATTTATCAAAAATAACTAAGAATTCCAATTTTTACGATTATTGTTTTTTCGATGCCTAATTAATTTAAGGTCATTCTCACACCTGTAAAAAAAAACAGCCATCAAGAAATTGAAATTAATAAAGATAAACCATACTATGGAACTTTTGTTATACGTGTGCAGTAGGTATAGAGATTTTTAAAGTGTTTTACACTTATTAAAATTAAGTCACAAATTATTTAGATCGTAAATTTTACGATCAGGGAAAATTCGGTGTTAAAATTTCATTGCGTTGCCCGGAAAAAAGTTCTCAGTGAGTCTATAAAATTATTACTATGGATGATGATGATAATAAGGAAGGAAATTATTAGCACCCTTACTTCCTATATGGCTGGTTTGCCATGGCTTTTCGTGAGTATATTGTACTGAGAATTTTTGTGCTCTTCCTGCAAAAACAGGATTTTTTTTCTCTTTTTTTTACTCTGGTGTTTTTGAGGGATTTTGTATTATGCTGATTTTTTTTTTCTTCCTTTGTATTGCTGTAGAAAACAACATCATCAGGTCGCTTGCATTGTCCCTACCATGAGCGAAGCACGAGAGATTTCACAGGACGATATTAGGAAATTTGGGTTCGAAACTCACCTGCTATAGCCATCCATGGGTAGAACGTGTGATTCTGATGTAAACTGGCAGAGGAAGCTGATTGTGTTGCTGTTGTACCGATTTGACAGTTTGTGTTCCAAGCTCCACTGGCTGCTGTAGAGCCTGAACGGCTTACTGGGCTGCCACCCGATGCATCAATGTAACCAACCCGTGAATCGGGTGTACAAGCTGATGGACGAACTGGTGCCGTATTCTGATTGGTACCATTGCTGCCTGAGGAATTCCAAACATCTTTGTAACCGTTAGCTTCGGTGGTATTGTTAGTAGCAGTACTTCCAGAGCCGCTATTAGTTGTTGTGCCGTTTGTTGCCCCTGAGATTGGTTTTGAACAATCTTTATTGTAGGTGCCATCGTAAATCTGTTTACAAGCAGCTGTTATGCTTGCATCATATGGCGAATCCTGAGCTGTTCGTGTCTGATGAAGGTGATGGTTGGCATAAGGAGACATTCCAAGAGACAACGGAAACCCTCTATAAGCGGCAGCGGCTGCTGATGTTTGATCGTGTCCTGAAGAAGCGGCTGACATCATTCCGGCTGCTGCTTGGTGCGGATGACCATAAAAACCTGACTGTTCAAAATATGAATTCATTTTTTTTACTTATCGATTTCCACTTTCTTCACTCAACTAAAATTTTCTCAAGAACACTTTTGCCCGTGCTTATTTTTTTCTTATCGTGCGTTTTCCTTTTTTTCTTGTCTCTCAACACTTCAAAAACACTCAGTGTGCTTTTGCATAATTTTTATGATTATTACACTCTTCTTTTTCAGACGTTTGTTTACTTGCACAAAAAGTATTTAAGTGCTCATAAATGTCATGAATATATCCCCGAGAATTATAGAGCTTTCTTCTTGAAATTTAATATTTTCTAAAGTATCATAAATTAGGATTGATACATTTTAGTTTTTCCTCACTGGATTATTTTTTTCTTAAACCAAACCAATGTTTATAGTTTCTGTTTATTTTATATTCCCGAATTTTTCAGCAGTTTACATTTTTTTTTCTTATTTTCAGTAGATATTTATAATTTTTTTTTATTTTATTATTATTGCTCTACAATAACCGTAACAATAAAAATTAAAATAATAATAAAATCAAGAACGCGCCTTCATCTATTCGAAGTTGTGATACGAATGATTTCAAAAATCACACACAAGTTTTTTAGTGTTTCTCTGTGTCTCGATCTTAAAACCAGAAGCACACACTGTTCAAGTCACACCACAATCGTGAAAATAATTATTTCGTGTATCTCATCTCACGTTCGTCACCAGAAAGGAAGAGAACTAGAGCGGCCACCGATATGCACGAGAATAAAATGACTCCGAATAAAAAAATATAAAATATATTTTTCCACTTTGCTTACTTCATATATGAATCAACAACACCAATGCACGGAAAAAATATTTCACGGAGAGTTTTATTTTTTTACCCACAGAAATATTATTTTTATTGTTATTGTATCGGAGAATATCTCGACAGCAGCAGTAAACAGCGAAAAAAGTATTGGGTTGCACAGAGAGTTGAAGTGTTATAGTTGGAAGTATCTATAATAATGAAAACAAGATATTAAATAAAATTGTGTGTTGTATTGAATGGGGCATTCAAGAATAATTTCATTTCATTTTCTTTTTTTTTACTCGCTCGTCGTCCACACACCGCCAGAGAAAAACGCGCTGAGTATCATACAAAAGTATGGAACTTGCGCAATCTTCCGTTTCATTCATACTCATTTAGAAATCATATGGGGTGATCTATCTCGTTTCTTTCATTATACAATTCATCATTTTGATTATTATTTTTATTTTTACGTGATGGTGTTAGTGAGCGCTCTCTCGTTCTCTTGCGCACTCTCTTTCATTCCTTCGTTAAAAAAGTTTTTTTTTTTATTCCCTCCGATTCTACAGAATTTTCAAAATTATGGAGTGACAACAACGAAGTCCGAACGAAGTAGTTAGTGATTGAAAAGATGCTGTTGTACAATGATATTTTTTGTTATTTGTATTTATTTTCTTTTAACTACTACTTTTATTACTTGCTGTTATTGTTATATCATGTACCAAAAATTGACTAGACATTTTTAAATGGCTTTTTGGCCCGGCATTTCACATTTGATCCCCACCATCACTGTGTGCTATTTGGTTCCATTATGACTATAATTATTTATTCCTTATTTCAATTTTTCTCTATGCTATAAGGCAATTAAGAGAGTTTTTATTGGCTATCAAGGAATTTATGCATACAATAGTAAACTCGACATGATAAGTAATTCCATTTGACTTCTGATAAAAGAATAAAAATTCTATCTATTGTTAAATGAAGCATCGATATTTTATGAGCATATCATTTTTTTAAGAGATTTTCGAAGGAATGTGACTATAAGAAGCTGAATGATTGAAACATAATTTTGATTTCTCTGTCGCATCATCACTTGGCATCATTTATATAAATAGAATACCGTAGTATTGGGGCAAGCAAGCACGCGCCTTTTGTATCAAAGCGGAAAAGAGACAAATCGCGTAGTTACAAAATCTAAAAAAAAAAAAAATTAAAAATACGCTGTACTGAAACATGAAATGCTGAAATATGTTTTCTTATTAAGTGGTAAGCTTTCCTGTATTTTTTTTTTTATTTAAAAATACACTTTCGATGGAAATTTTAAAAGGTTGCCATCTGTCGGAATGATTTAAATCTGAAACGATAACGTAGATAAGGCAATGATAATAAACAAACTGTTAAGAAACTATGATGATTCAATAAAAATATAAAAATAAATTTGATTTTACTTTTGTAAGAGCTTAAGAAACAAAAATAATTGTAGAAACAGATGTAGAGTAAAAATTAAAAAAAAAAAAAATAGATCGTGAACTGCTTGAAAATCATCCCTCGAAGATTAAAATGAGGAACACATCTGATGGATGAAAAATGACTTTAATAAATTTTACTGCGCAAACCTTTATTCATGTTGTGCGACTAGGAGAAAGTTTCCTCCGCATGTATGAGTTACTGTTAAAAACATTACAATACAAAATACACTTCACCATAATTTACGACTTCTACAATAGTTTTCTTTGTATATATGCCCCCAAGAATTTAAAAATTTTTAAGTCTTTTTATGTCAAAATATATTTTGCATTTTTTTTTTTTTCGTTTCGATAATTTTTTATGGTTAATGATATTTCCAAGCCACGTGATTATTAATCACGTTTTCTAGAGTAAATATCAATTGTTTTTTCATGGATAAGTACATTACTAAATAAGAACCAATCGATCTCTTTCTATTCTATTTAAAATGTAAACAGTCATTTGAAGTGGTAGATTCCCCAAATCTCAAAAAAGTTCACACCGATCAAACTTTATTGACACTTTAGTACTTTACCACCCAATTTGTGGATCGTAAAATATTTATTATTTGTTTAATCGCCCTCATCTTGAGAGAAAGAATGAGAGAAAACGCAATTTAAAACCATATGTTTCTGGTTGGAAGTTAATTCAACACGCGTAAAATTGTAATCATTCTGATGTCAAATACATAATTTAATTTTCGATCGTAAAATTCCGCTTTGAGGTTCCATCACCGAGAATCAACAAGCATCACTTTTACTGCAAATAAAAATTAGGTTTTATAACTTTTTTATGTATTCGATCATCGTAAAAGTTTGTAAGTGTGTGTTTTGATGGATCGTAAAAAGTCTGTCTTTAGGAGGAGGCAAACCCCATTTAACCACTTGATGCCCCGCAATTCATCTGCTTAGACATTTTTTTTTTCTGATATTTAGATTATATATATATTTTTTTGGTGTGTAGTTTATGCCTCATTATATTGCAATAAAAACAAGAAATAACCATAAAAATAAAATAAAACTCGCATAAAGCCAACTATAAAAATGCAATAAAAAAACAGTGAATCCAAAGCAAAAACATCTTGTTGTCGATTTTGATTTGAGTGAATTTAGATTTTTTTTTTTTCGATTCTTTTTGTCGTTTATCATGATACGAATTATTTGTTGTTTTTATTATTTTTAGCGTTCCACGCTTTGACCTTATTTTAAAATTGATTTTAAAATATAATATTAGATGCGTTTTAAGGATAAAAACTTCTCGTAAGATATTCTAATGTTTTTTGCTTGAAAATTCCAGTTGGGGCCGACTGAACCATTGGTAAAGCAAAGACAAGAACCATTTTTTTTTTGTATCGTTGCAAGCAACGTTGAGTCGTTAAAAATTGTTCACCGGGAATAACCACTGAAATCTATAAAAATTCACGTTTATGAAGATGGAAGAAACTTTTTTTAATGGAATTTCCACCATTAATTTATTTTACTGCTTTATGTAAATGATATACCTTTAGACAAGTTTATGTATTATATAATGTGCAACGTTACAAACGTTCAAAGGTTTATCATTCATAACCAAAAATTTTATTAATTTTTTCGATGTTGTTCCATTCCGTGATATATCATTGACATTTATTAAGCGAATGAATAAAATTTTTTACTTAAATATTTTGAACAATGGTCCCGCCCATTCATCGTTTGTAGTTGTTTAGTATCCCAATCAAATGACTTTATAAAATGTGAGTTAACACTTCTCAATAGCTTATTTATTGTGCAATTAATACTGTGACTTTTCGAAAGGGAAGCCACAAATTTATTATATGGGGAAAACATGTAGCCATTCGAAAATATATATTTCTGTTATTTATAAAGCTAAATGAATTCTCAAGGATTTTAAGAGTTTGTTGGCATGCAGCAGAAGTCGCGTTGAAAAAGTATGGCGACTCGCATAACTATAAATGCATCCACCCAAACAAACAATCTGCATGATTTGTTTTGTTTATTATATTCATATAGTCCCCCTGCTCAAATTAAATCACCGTATAGCCATTTTCGCAATTCACAATGACTTTATTTAAAATCGTCATTCCAAACGATGAGCTGCAAATTCATGTTTCTGTAAACATGTTTCAAGTTTCTTCTGACTTAAAAATTTTGATTTCTTTTTGATCATTGCATGAATGAAATACTGTAAAATGTGAATAAAATGATTGCGAATAATTTTCAGCTGTACCTATTATTCCTTAATATTTTCATTTATAAATCGCATTTAAATTTTCCAAACATTTCCAGAAAAACCCTAAAATTTTGTTGGAAACAAATACAATATATAAAAAAAACCGTGAATTTCATGGTTACTGCAGAGAAAATAACTAAATATTCTACAGAATTTTGTCTTTATTTGGCATGCTATAATGTAAATTGAGTTACGATTTGCGAAGTGTACAAAACAATAGGTAGATCACAAATGCATGATGAGCTTTATGGTGAAGAAAGGAAATGCAATTGTATGTGTTGCTAGTCACAGGCAAAAGAGACCATATTTACTAAAAAACTCGAAAACTAAATTTATTTTCATTTAAATTTATTTTATTTCTTAATCTTCCGCTGCATATTACAGAAAAGGCATGCTGTGAATAACTCGCTACATAGTCTTCTCGGTGTACAAAATAGGGATATTCAAAGAAATTTCGGAAGAAAATGATATAAAAATTATTTAAAATGAAATGAAAGACACTTTTGACCCTCCATTTCAATGAATGCAAAAAAAATGAGAAATGGATCTAGCCATTAAAACCTATTGTTTCCATTGTAACTTTCGATGGTTCATAAATCATTACGCACACAACAGATTCCCTTTCAATCGCTCTTCTCTCCCATTTTAATTTTTCTGTTAACGTTGGATTACTATAATGGCATTTTATATTTTTCTCGCTCAGACATTTCTTTTTAATTTTCGATGGTGTCAGTAGACAGTTCTTTTAATAGAAGTGAAATATTTTTCGAGCAGAAGAAATTTTTCGAATTTTTTTATATAACAGCAAAGAAGCGGGAAAGAGATATTGCTCAATATATTATGCTTTGTGTGAAACTATACACAAAAAGGAGGGTAGCCATAAATTGTTAGATTTTTTTTTGGAACCGCTTCAGTAGTATTCTTTTGGAAAGCAATAATCAACATTAAAAATGGATAAACGTAATAGCCGATGGAAATTTTCCTCAACGTCTTCACTATGCCCTCGGGCAACTGTTCAACTTCTTATGGTCTATCAACATATTCATCAAATAAAGTCATTACATTCGATGCGGTATCTTTACAATGCATCAAACTAAGCGCCCGAATTTTTCTGTGCTACTTTCTTTCTATAAGATAATAACAGATTTTTTTTAGAAATCGCAGCGGCAGCCGAAGAGTACGGAATTCCTCTGAGCAAAGTTCATAAATTCTATTATCTTTTCAAATATGGCGTACCAGAAAGAAATAGAAAAGTCGTACAGCTTACTAGATATATGTAAATAAATTCAATTATTCTAAAATTTCTAGCAAAATTTCTATTGAAATTTGATAAAAGCAGTTATTTAGAATAAAATGTTATCAAATATTTTAATGTTAAACATTCCACTCTAGAAAAAACTTACTTTTTGCTGATTATTTATCGCATACACAATTTCTAAAGCTCTTTATGTCACGAACCCAAAAGTTAAACGTGTTTTTTTTTTTTTTTTGTAAATGCCATATTTTTTCAGCGAACATTTTTGGTTCCATAATAAACACGGTAAAGGTCTCACAAAGCTTGTATGAGGCTCACATTCAGCGCAGTCATAGATAGATATTTCTTCCGAAAGCAAAAGTTTTAAAGTTTTAAAAATTTTTTGATATTCTTCCCGACCTGGTTTACGGTTCATATATAAATAAACCTACTTTCAGATGTATACAATTTAATTCAGCCAATTTAGATTCAACACATAATTAAGCGCATTAATATATATAAAATATACATATTTGAAGCAACTCAAGTGTAGCTGGCAAAATGGTATATCATCCATGTGAACACAATGTCATCATGCTTCAAATTTTCGATTATCAAAACATCGAATCAGAATTTTTTTAGCTAACCGTACATGAGTTGTGTTGATCAGATCAGAAAGAATACGAAGGAGTTTTATAATACCAACTTTTGTTATCAGTTACGCGATAACCAATAAACGACACATTATTCACATGCAGACAATCAATTGCAGTTAATGGTCTGAAACAAGCATTTTAAGGAAACAGAAAAAAGCGGAGCTAAATAAAAAAAAGAAAAGAAAATCAATTTACGATTAAATGCTGCAAAACAATATAAAATGTTTCATACCTTCAGCATGCTTTAATTTTTTTACTAACCGCATTTTAAATTTAAGTAATATGACGGGTCTCGAATGATTGCAACTGAATTAAACAGTAAATTATTGAATGTGAAATTGAATTGGCACGCAATTACCAAAAGCTCACAATAGGTGAATTTATTCACATTTATAACGAAAATCGAAACAAGTTTGAAAAATGTTAAGGCAATGAGGAAGAGGCGTTTGAATTTGTTAAAAAAAAAAGGTGGATTGCTACATTGAGCCTTAAAACTCATTTAAAAACAATTCTTGAAACAAAACCATTAAATTCAAAATTTTTCAATGGAATTTTCTTCGGGCAATTCATTTCATTCTAGAGTTCTGCTTAAATAGAGTTGATAGGAATTGGTGGTATCAAGGGCATTAATTTACCAGTAGAGAATTAAATTAATTAAAGTTCATAAAACCAGTAAAAAATCAAGTTAATTAAATTAAATCATAATGCATAACCAGGCGCTCTTCACACTCTATAAAAATCACAGTTCATGTTTCGATGTTGTGCGCGAGTATTGCCGAAAGTCAGCAAAAAACGAACGAAAATTTTCGTATTCATGGCATAGAAATACAGCACTTTTTGCTCAATGCCGCATAATGTACTTGTATATGATTATATATCCCATTCTAACCTACATAAAATAACAATAAAAAGCATAAAAGATATAAAATGATCATCATCTCCTTCCTTTCGCCCCATAACAACTGCTCGCTCAAATGTGTGTGTCTGTATTGACGGCGTCCCCGTAAAAATAGCATTTTTATTTTTATTATTCAATTTAGTCTTGTGATTTCTCCTCTCACTTTTTCGGATTTTCTATATTCTCTGCAAAGCGCGATTCAATGATTCCATGATTATATTACGCATATACGAGCGGGAAAGAAGAAGAAAATGAGAAATCTTTAAAGATGGCTTCCGACTGGTTTTAACGGTAGGAGTGGCTGAATGTTAAAGAGAGAGAAAAATGTGAAACACTCAGTAGCGTCGCAGCTGCACCCTGTTTAAGGTGCATGAAATTTAAGAATCAAGAATTTACACCACTGAAGCGACTTGAGAGTGCTATGAAACTACTAGATAATCGTATTAATGAAGCTCTATAAAGTCACATGGTTGGTGTTTAATAAAGTAATTTAAGCGTTTACATGAGTGAAATTTAATTATCTCGACCTTTGGACACAAATTGCGGATAAACATATTTTTTAATTTGGTATTTTTACATATAATACAGAGTTGACAAAACATAATGCTGAGATAAAAATAAAAAATAAAATGTTGCGTATTACCTGAGAAACGAAGTATACTTTAGTTTTTTTTTGAATACCACTACAACAAGCAATATTTTTTTTAACATAGCGAAGCACAATTTTTGCAAATTAAACTAACTTTGTCATTAATAATACTTTTTTTTTAAATGCACCGAACTGCTATCAACAGAAAAAGAAAAATAATAAAAAAATTCAAACAAATGAATAAATCAGTTTCAATATGTAAATTGAAAGATGTTTCAAAATGAAAACTGAACAAACTGAAAGCAAAATGAGCAAAACTGAGAGAATCATGGTCGACTTATCTCTTTTCTCTGTCTCTATATTTTTTTAAGCTGTCTCACTTACTCTTACGCAAATTACATATCATTTTCTCGAAATTTTTAAAGAACGACAGCTTATTTTGAAGTTTATGAAAAGATCAGAGTTTCTGACGGCATTTATTAGAAGTCCTATGCTTCTTAAATATTTGTATTGTATCCTGGTAGAAATCTCTGACAAATAAATATTTTCACTGATTAAAAAACTGGTTCAAGAATATTTACAAAAAAAGAAAAAAAATGATTTTAATATTAAAACAGCAACACATTAAAATATTTTAAATTTTGAAGAATAATATTGATGTGCTTAGCATATACTCATAATATATATTTTTTTGTTGCCTCTTCATCGTCTAATCGGCCCGAAAAAATATCGCTGAAATCATGTTGAAGACAATTTCAATCGAGTTGTTTGGCGCTGGTTATTGGCGATTCACAAAGCAGTAAAGACAATAATTTTTATTGTTATCGATTCAATAAGTATCAATTTAACAGGTCGTAAAGCCGGTCAACTTTGAAAGCAACTCCGATTTGATATGTTAATTTTCTTTTATTGAGTCGATTGATGACTATGTTGATGTATAATCGCTCATATAAATCGCTCTTTACACCCGGTGGTTAATGTTGTTGCTGATTCATGTAACCGCAAGTGAGTCACTTAAAGATTAAGTGATTTTTTATTAGATCGTAAAATAAAACAATACGATGGAGTTTGATGGTGGTTGCTTTTGACTTTTTGATGGCAAGAGACCAATTTGTTGTGCTTTGCGGCAACCTGTTACACTCAAAGCTATGTGTAAAATTTATGTTATACTCGTCAAGCCTCCAGAGAGAAATCCCAGTCAAAGTTCGAGCAATAAAAAATTTATGACTTACTTTTTATGACTTTTTCATTGCTGATGATTCCTTAAAATGCATGTATAACGATCAAAAGAGTACTGCATTGCGTCAAACAATAACTTTGAACGGGACTCATTTTTCTTACCGTAAGAAATTCGTAAATAGTAAAAGAATATTTTACATGAAATTTCGCAAGAAAAAAAAAGCTTTCATAAACACTATTTAGAGTCAGCATAAGAGATTAAAAATCTAAAGCATAAGAGATTAAATAAAATATATATTTCTCTCGATATACTTACCTTTACTGAACTAAAAGGAAATCAAAATTCTTTAAATTTTCAATGGTTCATGCCAATTTTGAATTTAAAAATATCATTTGGATTAGATAAAATTCACGATTTGAATGAGAGAGCTCCCTGTACCATCAATATTTTCTCGATATTAAGCACACAATTAAAATGAAACAATTCCCATTACTAAATATGCAACACAGTCGAAAAGAAATGCTCCACTCTCATTAATTTTAGAGTGAGCAAAATAATGTTGTGTTGTTAGCCACCGCAACACATTTTTTTTTTTTTTTTTTCAGTTCGGATTGGATTTATTTACTTTTATTTTTTTCTATTTTTTTGTCAATAATTTCTTCACGTTTTGGACAACTCTTTTCTTTAGCTTCTATTGAATAACTACAAAATAAAACTGCAAAACTTTTAGAAACATTTATTTCCCTTTATATATGACGGAATTTTTCTTGCCTTGTTTATGGCTGCAATCATAAAAACCCTAAAACTGAAAATTGTGTAAATTCTGAGTGACAAAAAAAACAATTTCTTAGAACCTACAGGGCCAATGCTTCAGAAGTTGCAGAAGAACGCTTTACAAGCATAATAATATTCAAGGTTGTTTACAAAACCCTTTGAAACAAACAAGTATTTTTACGTAATAGGGACGACAAATGATGCGTGCAAAATTACCAGGTATTTCTCTCTAATGCCGAATGCATTAAAGTGCAAAACCTTAGCGAGAGCATAATCTTTCGTCTAATTGGGCAATATTTCCCATATATTTAATAATTTTAATTGTTTCCTTAATTGAACTAGTGTAATTTATATTCGATATAATGTCTACTCTCTTTTTATTATTTAATATGCAAATGGCGCTTCATCAATCACTTGAGAAATTCATGTGTGAGACAATATTGTTAAATCATATTTATTTATTTTTTTTTTTTTACATTAAATTTGTTAAAATAAAAATGCCGTGTGTAAAAAAAAGGGTTTTTAATACGAAACATATAAATCATTATCGGTGGTTTGATGGAATAGAAATCATAAATTTCTTAAAAATAAATGTTTCTTTAAAAGAAAGTTGCATAATTTATCAGCCCAGAGTCTGGGCATTCAATACCGGTATTACCGAATCCGGGATCTCGTTAAAATGGTAGAATTTTCTTGTGCTAGATCAATTAATAAGATGGTCGAATATTTATATATTACCTTCTCAGAGACATGAAAAAATTTAATTTTATTAGCGAACAAAATTCTCAACATTTTGAAGACACATATATTTGCGTGAATCACTTTTGAATTGTCTTCATAAATAAATTAAATAATTTAATTAAAAATTTTATTAAGTAATTTTGTTTAATTTAAATAATTTTTGATTGGAACCATATTATTGCAAAAAAAAGAGTATGACACCTGAAGATTTTATCCAAAAAAAAAACTGACGAATATTATTTCGGGAAATATATGTACATTGTCATAAATGACAATGCTACCAACTTTTATTTAAATTTAATTTTATTTTATTTATATCTAGTCGAATCAGAAAGATCCGATTTCTTTAAATAAAATAATTTGCGCTTGCAATATTGCGGCAAAACTTACGGTAAAAAATGATGTCTTTTAACCAGATGGAATTGAATATTATCATTTTGGAGCGGTTTAGATGTGAATCGTATGCTCTTTAAACTATTAAGCCTATGAGCTGGACGACAAAATTAATAATAAAAAAACGGGTCAAACAATGTCATTTAAAAAATTTATACTTTTTCCCAAAATTTAGAAACTGAGAAGTGAACAGATATCTTGAATATATTTTTGTTTGTGTTAAATACATAAATATAAAATGTTTTAACTTTCCATAAATTTTTTAATTGCGTTGTAAATTATATATATACTTTGTGGCTTTTTGTGGAGTAAAATATTTTTGCATACGAACAATATCTTTATAAGAATGAATACAAATTATTAAATATATAAATTGCATGCTCATTGAATTTAATGATAGAAAAATCATAAATTTTCCATGATTTAATGAGATACAAAAAATAGCAGAACGCCCGTGGGTGTAAAATGTGAATCAAAATATGTTGAAATCATACGGATAAATTTTAGTGAATTATTCAATTAAGTAGTGTCATTGCACACTGGATGAGAATCTTCTTCGAAAAGACAGTGCAATCGAAGACTGGATGCGTTTCACGAAGTATCGTGTACATGTAATAAAACATTAATGATTTTGAGTCTAAAAAACCAAAATGAATGGATTTAAATAATCTAAATACTTTAAATTATTGCCTTGTTGTGCATTATTCATGTTTCATAAGTCAACTTGTCTCCATATGTTTTATTCTGAAACACACCCAGAGAAACGCGAGTAACTTAAAATCACTCGGGTTATCGAACAGTTTCTCATTCTTATTTCTTATTTATATTTTTATTATAAATTTCTGTTTTGCATTTTTTAAATAAACATAGGACTGTAGGAAGCGTTATATTTCCTAATAAATCGAAGTCCACTATAAGTTCTATCATAATAAAAGTCTAAACTTTCAGTTTTAATTTCTTGATTCATAAAATGACTAATTTCCTATTTCTAAATTAGATTTTTTATCTACAGGTTTAAATACACTCACGCAGAGCTTAATGCATCACTTTGTTTGCAAAGAGCGATTGGCAAAAGAGATGTCCGTCGGTCTCCGTCAAGTTTTATATTAGGACTTTTTTTTTGCCATAAATTTTTCACCGTTTCCAAGTAAGGCAAACCAAATTCGTTATGAGCTCATATTCGGGATTTCATGTGTTCCATTAAACCGGGATGTTTCCCGAATTTGGGACATCAAAAAATGCAACTAGAAATTTGTGAGAAATTATTTTTGAATAAAATATAAGTGACATAATAAACGCGTTTGTATAAGAAAAGATAAGAATGAGCAGATGGTGTTTCATAATTTGCTATGATAATTTCAATTTAGAATTGGTGATTCCTTTGTAATTTTCATGAACCAATTAAAAAATTAGGACAAAATTGTTTAATATTTAAATCAATTATAAATATATTTTGCTTAAACACATCGGAATGACGTGTTTTATTCTTATGGAATAAAAGAATAAAATGTAATAATAATATTGATGATTGTTTGATTTTTAAATTTCACTTTTGTTTCCAAATGGCAATCATCATTATTAAGTGTTTTCACGATGTTCACCTTTTTAAAATCATTTAATAATAATATCTCATCAATTGTTCCAAAAATGTGTAATTCAAATTTTTGTTACAAAAAAAGTAAACGACACCAAATAATAGTAAGTGACAATGTTTATATTTTATGATAGCAATTGCCATAAAAGTTCTGTGCTTGCCTTCAAAAAATGAAGCAGTGGAGCGCAGCGTTAGTTTTACAACCGATATGCAGGCAAACAAGCCATCGAAATTAAATTTATTGATCATTAAGGATGTAAATGTGTCACCACTAATCGTAAAGTGTGTTAGAAATTTTTATTTTAGTCGCATCCCTTTGTAGTAAAGTCATACGTTGTTTGGATACCGTGTGTAAATATTTATGCAGTGCAGTTCTAAGAGATTATTCTCTCTCATTATGCCGATCAACAACTATGACTGAGTGCCTTGTATTTTCTTATTCAGCTAACATCTATTTTGTTTAATATGGGAGTCTATTATTAAATGATTAATAAAGTAATTTTTACATTTATTTTATGTACTCATTGGGTACGTTTTTATTACATCACATTACAAAATGTGGACTTTATGTTTCGATGAAATAATATTTCGGAAACAAGGGCCAGCTATCTAGAAAAGCTTTATAATTTTGAAAAAATATTTAGTGAATAAGAAAGGCAAGTTTCACGTCAAATTTTTTAAATATATGTGACCCTCTGCAATGATATAACTAATACAGAGGAAATATGAAAAGATAAAACATTCACGACGTTTTGCTTTGTTTATTTCTCAAATAGCGTTTTAGTAATTACTGATTATAATATTATGTCAGTTATTTAAAAAAGAATTCGCATATTGATAAAATGTTACTTCTCCCAGATTTGAATTTTATTTTAAATTTTTTTTTTTTTTAATCTGTCTCTGTGCTACCCAGTAGCCAGTACATATCTGCATAGAAATTAAGCACCACGAATATTTATTTTCCACCCCAACGCCAATCAGTGATGCTTATAAATTAGAAAAAACTTCATTTTTAATAATTCTATTAAAACATCAACCCTACTGCCGCTGAAATAATACGAAAGCAAAAAAATGCAGTGCATGAAATATACGTATTCTGCGAAAATAACATCTCAGGCTATAGCATGGATTTTAGATTTATGCTGTTTATTTATTATATTTTTATCGCAGCTTTTAGTTTACGTTAAAAAGAGCTAATTTGAATTTCCGAAACCATACACTTTCACAAAAGCCTTTGTGCATCTTTTTCCTGGAGAATAAGTTTCTTTGATTTTCTCATTTAAAATGATCAGATCATCCCGAGAAAGCGTAAAACATTTTAACGCAATGAAAGCAATTTGCAATAGTAATAATATCGAAGCAAAATAAATTGTATTCGTTTATACTTAATAGGCAATAACTATAAAATATTTAAATAATTCTGAGGGTCACATACAATTTGGCATAAAGTAAAAACAAAAATTATTTTCGGCAAATTGCATAACAATAAGCAGGTTAGTTTGGTCAGAAAAGGAAAAAAAATATGTACATCATTTAATTATGACAGGTTTTAGAAGGTTATATATACATAATTACATCCTTCAAAAGGCTTTCAAACAAATTACGCAATTTTCTTCCAGGAATCCTAGCAGGGAATCTCATCGTACATTCTTCCGTAATTTAACAAGGCAGAATAACATGTTTCTCTAAAATGTATGTATTTCACAACATCTAGAAAGGATTGTGTAACACATGTGCCTTCTTTCAAAATGATTTACTATGCTACAATAGTTATTTTTTGTGCGATTGTGCTTCAATTGACATAAATTTTCAAAATATCTTCTGTTTCTCTTTCAGTAATCTTACTTTTTAACCGTCTGTAGGAATACATTTCTAGAAAACTTAAGCACATCTGTTAGGTTCATAGTTTTACTGACCTTTCTCTTTTTTGACATTGGAACAAAATACGTCAAAATAGTGTTTGCTACTTGAAGATTCTTCTTCTATTGTGTGCAAGATAAATTTACTTAGGTTATTGACAGCTATATTTTTGGTTCTTCGTTAACGAATATTGGTATCTTTAATTTTAATTATTAGATGAAAAACAAATATCTAGTTTAGCGACAATAATATTTTCTAACTGCTCAATAAATTATGCCCTTTTCAGCGAAGGGCTGATCTTTCCGCATTGTGTTAATTTCACCAATCAGTACATATACAATTTATCCACTTTGCGTTAAATTCTGCATAAAAGAAAAATTTTATGTTTGTATCTAAATGTATCAAATATATTTGAAACTAAATATTTTCGAAGCTTTCTAAAACCTTAACAATACACAATAAAATAAGTCTAACTACTGAGTAATGAATGCAAAATCCCATTAAAAATAAATAAACACGGCTATTTGCCCAGCATCGAAATGACACTGAAATTGGTAATGCGACAACCCCATCGAAGGGATTTGCTGAATTCGAAATTATCGTCGGTGCGGAAGGTATACATTGCTTGACTAAGCAAATAGTAAATTTATTCCAAATGGCCTAAAGCTATTGTAGCTCGGCTAAATGGCACAACAACCGATAAATTTGGTTTTAATGGTCGATTTGCAAATAATTGATGAATAATAGAAGTTCTCAATTAAAACTAATGTTCGAATCATGGGACCAAGTTTGGTGGATTTTCCGGGAAAAAAGTATTTCATTTAGTTTTTCTAAGCATTCTCGTTGCTGAACACCCTACCTAACATGTTTTGCCGAGTGATATAATTCGTTGGCGTATACATGCTGAAAATTTATTTGAAAACCCGTAAAACTTTATGATGTTTTGGGGATTGAACAAATACATTAATTCAAGGGATTTTGGTACTTTTATAAATATTCTCTCCTTTTTGTACGCTGCTAAAGTGCTTATGTGGGCACAAGGCTCGAATAATCCAAACAAAGAATGAGAGATATATGTGATATCTAAAAGTGGCGTATGTGCATATTATAAGGATACATATCGAGATCCGGAGGCCATCATGGAATCAGTTTTGTGTTGTCACAATACACAAAATAGCAATGGAGTCATTCGGGTAACTAAATATACACAATCAAATTGTAATAAAATTCGGTTTATTTAAAATTTCGAAAACATTAAAATAATAAAAATAAAACATTATCATAAATATAATTGTGAGAGTGTTGGTCGGGGCTGGGGGTTGTATGTTGTGTATACTCGTGCGCAATAACCATATATTTGTTTTAGCTCACTCGAAATTTTTTAATTTCATTTGCTGCTGCTGTGCTCAGTTCTTGGTTTCATGGTGCGAGAATTGCTTTTTGGTGTTTTCCATAATTTTTTTTTTTTTAGAAAAATATACACGCACGAGAACTTCTTTTTGAAGCTGACGATATTGGTGGCGGTTGGAAAAGGGTTGAATATGAAATTTTAATCAACGTTGAAAGCATTAATGAGTCTCAGGACGAAACAAAGAAAAAAAAATACTAAATTATCTATAAAATAAATAAAGTTTTCATACATTAAATTTGCAACCTATAAAAACTTAAAAATGAGGTTCTAAAAGTTTTGAAAACAATTTTGAAAATAATTTACATATATCTGTTCAACAACTATTTGCTTTGCAATTCCATTAATTTATTCTTGGTTGTTTTCTTTTTTGTCGTGCGCAGCACCATAAAAGGATAGGAACAATACAAAAAGAAACCCATTTTCTGGACAAACTCCAAAATATTCTTTGTATCTACCAAAATTTCATCCTTCACCATCTTTTTCGCCTTGGTCTCATGGTTTGCTCTATGGAATCTACATTAGCAATTTTAAATAATTCTCTTTTATTACGGTGATATACAAGAATTTCTTGAGAATTTCTTATATTTTTAACGTCTTTGATATAAATTTCTTTCAGCTATTTTTCCATATTATGGCGCTGCTCCTTCTTCGTTCTTTTGATATTTTTTTTTCTAAAAGCCATTTATACGATTTATGGTTGGTACGCGATTCGTGGGTTGTGTTGGAAATGTTTTTGAGCGGCAGTGGTGGAAACAAATATGGATATACGAGAAGGCACAAACAGCAAACTTTATTCCCCCCCCCCCTCATAACGACTTTGCTTTTCTTTTGCTTCCACCCCTATAAGACGGCAAGAAATATCAATTTTTTTATCTCGAAATTTTGTGCACATTGCCATTAAACGACGCTTGTTCTAGAGCATGATGATAACAAATTTATTAAAGCTGCTACTCTTATAAAACCATGAATCTGGAATATATCCTAATTGCATATTATGATCTCAGGAAGCCGAATGGAACCTATTAACGGTGCCTGGAATTGATTTGCTAAATTAAAATATTTTTTTTAGACGCATTTTTGAAAGGTTCTCAGTTTTGTTAAAAAAAAATCCATTTTTAGAAGTGTTTTCTAAACATTTCTTTTATGCTTTTAATGCAATTTTTGGCTCAAAGGCTTTTGTAGAAACAAGTTCGCAAAAGAAATTGCATCGTAAAAATAACAATAATAGCAACAAGACATAAGAAACAAGCAGCCCTGTGAAGAAAGAAAAAAAAAAAACTGAGAAAATTCTTAACGACCAATAAGAAATCGTTTTCAATATTAAAAAGTATATAGAATGTGACAACAGTATTTGAGCATCGACATAACAATGAAAACGAAGCATAAAAGTACCATTTGTGTCTGACATTAAAAGAACTTTTCATTGTGTTTGTTTTTCTTTCGTTCAGAGAGTATTTTGGCAAAGGATCGATACAAGAAATTTGTTTGAAAAAATCTCTCCAGCATCTATTCTGTTAGTAAGAGTGAAATGTAAACAATCAGAAGTCGCACGCGATGCCAACTGAATGTTGGAGTAAGACAGAAGAAAACTTAACGAGACTCTTCAAGCAATAACTGTAACAGTTATGGAAATGGGGGATTGTTATCAGAGAAGATATCCTCCTTGTGCACCAAATTTTTCTACCTTCAAGCATACATACAAACACAACCAAGGAACCATTATCGTAGACCCACTAAAATCAATAAAGGACCAATTTAGCTAGAACGCAAAAAGCCCATTGAAAATAAGTGTTATCAGAAGCAATGCCCTGCCTTCGAATGATAAGGGCCTTCCGCAGAAAAACTATGCAATTAATAGTTTTGTGAACTATTAGGTTAGAAGGAAAGAAAACCAAAGCATATGCTTTGCCAAGTAAAATATTATATCAATATCTTATCATCTTGCACGTCTTTTAATTTTAATGATGGCGGAAATATTGGTTTTCAAAGCGGATTTCGCTGGTAAGAATCCTGTTTGAATTCTAATAAATTAGAGCTGATATATTCAGATCGTGTAGCAGAAACTGACAAGGACACAAGATTGAAATTTGAAACTAAACTAATTAAAGTTATTTGTAATTCATTCATGATTTGTTTGTCGTGCCTGTTCTGTATTTAAATTAATTTTTAAACAAAAGTTTTTCCTTTCATTCTTACGTATTTAAATATTGTTTTCTGCTTTCATCTGCTGCTGCGTCCGATATTCAACAAAATAAAACTTCATAATATAAATTTCTCTATTCTTGTAAATTTCAAATAGTTATCATAGCATTCCTATTTTGTTTGGGAACAGCAGCAATATCGGAGCAAGCTTAAAGTGTTTCCCTGCGAATTAAAAAAAAAGTATTCTTCTTCAAATATTCATTTTTGTTCTTTCCCCCATAGCAAGCAAAATTGCCAAATTTTGCGCAAGCAGCAGTCCAAAGAGATGGGTGAAATCATGGAAGTGTAAAGAGCGAGGGTGGAATTGCTTTCTGAAATGAGGAGGGAACATTAGATTTTGATATAAAAAATTATTATTATTTTTCTTGTTGTTCTTATCTTCTTCCGCTCTGTTTTTCTTTAGCAGAAAAGGCGAGGGTGAAAAAAATAAGCGTGATGATGGTGTAACAGTGGAATATAAAAATAAATTCCATGAGGAACTCTGCAAAATATCTTGGTGGCGTGAAGCGTAAAGCGGAGCGTTTTATATAATCATATACATTCAAGTATTTTCAATTTAAACAAAATTTTTTTTATTAGAATTGCTGGAAGTAACAGCGATCTTAAAATTTACTTAGCGCAGCACAAATGTTAAAATTAAATGAAGTAAATATTTTTAATGTCTTGCAGCAAAGCGTTCACTGTTTTGTTATTTGTCCTTATTTTCCGTTTATCTGCGTCGTCTAGATCCTGGTTTTATTTTTCCTAAAAAATTGCAAATGGCAGCGGAAATTGGTCATAAATGAATGTTGCACAATTAAATCATTTATGTTGGTAAATCGATTATGAATTACTTTTGAAGCAATAAAGAAAGAAGAATTTAAACAGCCAACACACAGTTATTTAATTAGACACATTTTAAACGCCGTCATTCCGCAGATAAAAAAGGCAACAATTGCCAGTGGCGCAAGACAAATAATAACGACAAAAAACATAGGTAGGCAAATAAAAACAGAAATATTCGGAAAATTATATAATTTGCTGCTTTTTATGAGCTCATAAAAGCAATAATCATTTTCTTAATCATTAGCAATATAACTTGGTAATAACACTAACCCAAATTTTGCCATTGAACTTGATTTTTCATTCGTTGTTTCTTTTTTTTTTTTGAGTGTAACACATTTATAGTATCAGGCCGCATCTGAAATCCAAACAGGAGTCATCATCAAAGAAACCATAAAATTTTCGAATTTTATCTTTCATTGATATCTGATTGATCACGAAATAGCTTTAGTTCTGATTTTCTAGTAACAATCAATTCAATGACGTGTGTCAAGAGCGCAAAAATGTCTCTAGGTTGCTTGAGAATACTTAATTTGCACCCTCTCTGTTTATATTAACCAAAAAAAAAAAAAAACACTTACAAAGCACTTAAATTTGATCGCTACCATAACTATAACTTTGATGTTTCTAATAGGCAATAAAAGGCATTTCTAAGAGTAACTTTATAGCATTTGAGATAGTCAAAATGTATATAAAAATAAACTATAAAGATTTTTTTCGAGTGTATATATCTCGGAGTATTTTACTGTTTGTTTAGACTAATAAATTTAAACATTTTATGGCAACTTTCTATCTTGCCATTGTCTCACACTTCTAGTTACCATAAAGTCTGAATAGCAGTCTATATTTGGTAATATAATCATAACCATATTGAAGTAAATATTTATCAGTAGGTACACTCATTTTCGAGACGACCTTCAGAAACGTAAAATATATTGTCAAATTACTTTTATTACTCGACACGGTATACAATACAAATTCTCTCTCGTTATATCTCGAAACTTTTGAGGGTAAATCAAAGTTAGCAAAATTTTGTGAAGTTGATAGACATTTGGTAATTTTTACGATGATGTGATTTTGGGATAAATCTACTATCACCAAATATCTATTTATTGTTTGGGAATGTACTGAGCAACAATATGAAGTGATAGGTTTAATTAACCATTATGTGACTCCAATAACAGGAAGTTATGCCATCATATAACATCCCTTTAACAAACCTAGTAGCAAATATCTATAGTATTCTCTTCATCTTGCTTTAAAAGTTGGAAAATTTTCGGAATTTTCCATATCAACTGACCTTTTCTGTATCATCTGATGAAACTAGATAAACAGGAGGGTTGGTTTTTAACCATGGAGGAAATTTCAGAAAATTGCATTGGCATTTTTATCATGCATACTGGAAATAAAAAAAAAACCGGCTCGCATTGTTCAGGCATTCCAGAATCATCACAGAGTACACAAAAAGTTATACAAAGTATAACCGTTTAGTTTTATGTTTATTCGACTTTTTTATGTGTTAAATCTTTCGATAACGTTCTACTGCCATTTATGTCTGATAGTTTTTCTCTGCATTTGAAATTTGCACGTTGAATTCGAGTGGTTCAAATGTAAAAAGAAGTATTTTAAAGTGCGCGAATTCTGAAATGATAATTGTAAAGATGGTATTATTATTTTAAAAATAGTAAAGTTTCAACTTTCCACAAACAAATAGAACATACATTTATATTATGGTTTAGTACAACCAACGCAAATTTGTCAAAATAAAAGCCCAAATATTTTCTCTGAAATAATGAACTCATCCTTGTTGTGATTGGGACATATGAGGGTGCAACTGAAGCCAGAAATTGAAAAAACGAACTTATTGACACGAGAGCTTGAGATTCATGAAGACATGGTAATAGTACGAAGTGATAGCATTTTCATTTTAGTAGCTGAAAATAATGAAATATTTATCTTATAACTATTCATGTTTAATGTGTACTAAATACAATTTTTTCGAGCTATATAATAGATATAGTAGAAAGTGCTGATTTAAGTAAATTAAAATTTTTTAGGCTTCACACACAATGGGCAAATGAAAACCATGAATCCGTCGGTAATTTGCAGCCGTATAAAGTTCATATTAAAAATAAAAAAACAGATACCGATGTTTGTTACTTTCCAGGCTGAAAGACACAATACATTAAAAGCAGACATATTTTGGAATTACAAATGAATAAAACATTCATATTTATTATAATGGCTTTTGTTTAAGAATTTATTACCTTTATATTCCATCTTATTTTCTATATATTCATTAAGATGTTCCCCGGTCTCTTCTTTTCCTTTGCAGGAGGCATAACCAAGAATTCAGATCAAAATTTAAAAGCTGTGTAATGCCGCCGTGAAGTTCGGTTCTGAATTCTGTTAGAGCCTTGCCAGTATGATTGAGAAATTAATTTCATTTGAGAAAATATATATATATATAGACAAAAAAAAATGTCGGTCCCTTAATTTATTGTTATAATATATATACATATAAAAGTTGTTATTATGATAATTTTGATATCTAAATAAATTTCCGCATCGACTGTAAGGTTAAGCGATTTCGAAAGAGAATGTTCCATACAGTGTTCATTAAAAATATAAAAATTATCAACAAATCAAATTTATTGCTTTATATTTTTTTTCTTTATCACTGTCTTAATTAGAGAACAGCTTATATTCGACTCGGACTTACCACTTATATTATACGGTGAACAAAGAAAACATTCGAAGCATCGACAGTGAAAGAAGGAGCAATTTTATTATAAATATAAACTTTGTCCTGTTTGTTCTTTTAGAAAGCTTTAAAATTCTCATTTACCAGTGCGGCAGTTCGTTCACCATTAAACCATTTTCATGCTCGAGTAGTTTGACCTTTCATGAAATATTCATATATGTACGTGCTTTATTTTTTGCGATTAAAATCTCTGCGAACATTTGTAGAAGTTGTAAAAAGTGCTGAAAACTGCAAAATTCAGAATTCACATAGACTGCGAGAGCTAAGCCACAACCAATCTTCACCATGAGAGTTAAATATGGGATGATATGTTTAAATAATAGATGGAGATCTTGGATTATTTTGGTGAAAATTGGAATTTATATTTGTCGTATTTTCATAAATTCAGTTCTTCCTACCATAAGCCTTTGCAACGCTTGAAAATGTTTTCAGGCATTACGAAAATATTTCAAAAGGGATTTTCAAACAGCAAACACTGACAACATCCTGGTCGGATGGAACATATTTTGGAACAAAATGACACTCAATTGAATGTGACTGCATAATAAATGTACACTACAATACAAATTCCATGTTGCGCAATGAATGTTCATGAACATAGACATCCATTTTCATTCATGATGATTAAACCCCAGCTCTGTTAAATGAGCAAATAAATAAATTTAATCCTTTAATGATCATTTATGGGCTTTAATTGTAGCTTTGGTGTTATGGGGCTGCCGAAATGTGAGACGATAAACGCACTATGATCATTTTAAATTTCTGCGGCACTATAAACTAATTGGAAATGTTTTGCATGCAGATAGATTTTGCAACAGTTTTTGAGCAGAGCAAACAAAGGAAATAAAAATTGGGCTAGATAAAACTTAAAAACATAATTTCTCTCTTTATTTAAAATCAACCCTTCGTAAAACGAACACTCTGTAATTCAAAAAGAAGATTTTTTTTTATTTCTTGAGAAGAAATTTTTTTTTCCTGATAATAAAATAAATTTATTGTTTGCAATTTCACTATATTTCCCTACATTTTCCTGATCTAGCCTCCTTTCGACGTTGTTCTCAATCATTCGAAATCACCATCCACGCCAGTTTTTATGTTTCTACTGAAATATGTAATGTTATAAAATTTTGTCGAATAAATTTTTTTCAGCTCCATTCATGTAGTGATATCCAACAGATACGTTCTCTTTTGCCGGATATAAATATCATTAAAACCATCTCGACTCACTAGAGCAGACAGCCTAGCAACGCTTGCGAAAATATTTGTGTTCCCCTCGTTTGGGCCCGATGCAAAACTCAAGCAATAAGGAAACGAGAAAAATTATAAATTATCTATGAATGCTAGGATTTCCCAGCAAAAAATTTATAAAGTAAAAATGGGGTGAATTTAGTGACACAACACAAAGAAATTCTATTTTCACCCTCATCTTTATTAGATAGCAAATCATTTATGAAGTTCATAAGCAGTGCACGCCATCAGTAGGATATCAGTTTAACGATCTAGTAAACAACTTCCAAGTTTAATTATAAATGGAAGAGACGGTCAAGTTATTTAGGACAAAAAAAAAGTGTTTCCAAAAATAATTTTATTTACTATAATTTATTATTTTATTATTTTTTAAACCGATCATACTCAAAACATCTCTTTCCCTTTTTGCGAAATGTAGTTTATTCAAAATAAAAAAAATACATATATTTATATGCTAAACTTCTAGGAAGACTTCCGGCGAGCCTTTTAATGAACTGTAAAATAAAAGAATGCTGCCGACACGTGATAATGAAAGAGATAGGATACTTCCTTAAATTTGAAGCATTTTGAGATAAGAGCATCACGCGTTAAATCTCATTAATAAGTAACGCAGAACGATCCATTTCGGCATTCCATAAAAGAGAACAATGTTGTTTTGGAATTTCGGATGTCTGATTTCAAGAAGCATTTTCCATTTTTGTAAAATATTATCCTGTTCAGTAAAATTCAAAATGAAACATAGATATGCATTTGGGTAAATTGCAGTAAGAGCGATCATAAGTAGTAAGAGTATTCCTTATGGATGTTGATTTGTTTTATGCAGAGATTTTTGAGTTATTGTGCATAAATATTTTGTTGGCTTATTGTTAAATCATGTGTCTTAGATTGTAAATATGCCATAATCTCTATACAGTGAAAGCTAAATCGGATTTTAAAAATATCCTTATAAAGTAAATTGAAATGGCGAAAAAGGCAGGCATTTCTTTTTTATTTCGTAAATGTGGCATTTCCCGCTAAATGAGCTTTTAAGATTACACTCAAGAGATTAAAATTCAATTAAATTTTGGCTCTTATTGTTTTAATGTTCGACGATAAAAATAAATATTAACAATATTGTGTGAAAAAACCACATTTTGTTTGACTGCTGCCGTCGCACGCCTAAAATTGCTTGCAAAAGTTTTGCGCCGAATGAAAAAAAAAATTGTTTGAATAGTTATTACATACATATGGCGGCTTTATCAGCTTAATCACCTTAAAACGCTGCAAAAAAAAATTACGCGTGTAATTTATCGACAACGTATTGGAATAGCCTCTTAATGAGCGTGTTTATTGCATAATAAAGTTGACTATTTAATGTGCGCAAAGTCACTCTTCGAGTTTATTGATTTGAAAGTGCATTTTGAAACCAAAACAATCCTTAATAATGAAAGAGGAATTGCGATGTTTTTTTCCACGGACAGGTTCATATTATTCGTTCAAGATTATTGAACAACGAGTTAATTAGTAAATATTTTTTTAAACATATTCTCACTTATTTAATGCGTGCGCATTCAGTCGCCATTCAGCTTTATGTGACTTCGCTTCAGACTTACAAAATCAAGCTAAATTTTTGTGGAAATTCATTGAATGGGACTACGTATTAGCAATTTTGGGTGGTCCATCTAATTTTAATTAAAACAGTTTAAATTCATAACTGAAGGTGAAACAGGCGAAATTAAAATCATCCGGAGCAAGGAATTTCATTTATGAGTTGCAACTACGGGCATCTTTTGTAAGAGAAAACAACTAGCGTGCATGCGTCTAAATAATCGCTGTTCGAAGTTTCTATGATTTTTAACTAAATCTTTATTTAAGTCAAATATTTGTTGGGCTATTTGCAAAGACAAACCTGTAAGTGCGCAAATGTAATAAAAAATCGACTAAAGTGAAATAATAATGAAGTTCATAAAAAAAAATATTTCGAAAGTTAAATAACAGATAGCACAAATATCAATAGAGAGAATTGAAGAGAAGATACACGCGATAGTTCATATAGATATTTTTTTAAGTATTTTCTATCTATTTACTATTATAAAAGTTTTTATGAATTATTAACAGTAATGAGTGATTAAATATTAGCAAATTCAAGAAACATGCAATTCCAGATTTTCCGCTTCCGATAGTGTTTTCAGTTTATTGAAAATATAAAAATTAAAACCATTAAAATTTTAAATTTATTTAAGAGTTAATGGAAGAAAAATACATTAATTTCTTTCATGTAACATAATTTTTTGTTTCTTTTTCTTTTCTACATCCAAGACGAGAACCATTCAAGTAAACGTAAACTCGCCCCTTGTACATTCCATTTAGAAAATAAATCTTGTTAACGAATTATGATTTTTTTTTCTTTTTGGAAAATCAGAAATCCTTTACTTTGAATTTCAAAAAAAAAAATGTAATTTAGAAACGGAATGGTCAGACAGACAAATTATTTGAATGCAGAGTTAAGTAGATGGTTACACAATTTATCGGCGGTAAATGAGCTAAAAATGCGGCCATTTGTAAATCAGAGAAAGACAGAATACTTTCACTTTGTGGTTCACAAAGGTATGCATGCCAATACATGCAACAGAAAATTGTAAAAAATGGCAATATCCAAATTAACACATGACGAGACTCTGTAATTAATCAAATGTTATACAGGCAAATTACTTGGCTTTGGACTTGCTTGACAATGAAATAAAAAAAAATATTAATAATAAAATTAAATACATAATTCAATTCTAGTCAATTCAAAATACTGCACATTCTAAATTATCACTATAAATATAGATACTGTTTCTGGACATTCAATGAAGGCTCCTCTGGAAATGAGATACAATTTTGCAATTATTATGAAATTATTTCAGATCAAATAATATTGAAAAAAAAGTGAACGATTTTTTCTTGATTCGAAGCTATTCTTCCAAAAATTTAAATTTTAAAGCTTGACGGAAAATATATAGAAATATATTTATTTTGGACTTTGATGCTTTATGGTTACAAGTAGATTTCCTTTTAGAAAAGGAACTAAAACTCGAATCATGCCTCCGCAAGCAATGTTCTATGAATTCTTTACAATACGAATCCATTTAGGAAATTCGTGCACCCTTTGTTCCACACTTCTATAGGTTGGGCGCATGCCAAGTAAAGTTCATCTGCTGGTGTCAAAAAATCAATGAAGCACATAAAATAAAGCTATAAATACTGCCAAATACATACATTCATACATACATACATACAACTCGAGTACTTATTCTGTGTCTAAAAAATATATTCCTTACTCTTAGTCTTAAATTTTTTTTCGAATCAACTGACTTGAGAATAATTTTTTTATAGCTAATTATATATGCGAATTCATGAATTTCTTTCGCATACCAGACCGAGCGCCTTGCTTTTTTCCTAATATAATTGAATAAGCTTTGTTTCAAAATTATCTGCTTGCAATATTTATCATTTATCTTTTCACTTCACCTGTCTGAAATTATTAGTTTTTTTTTTTTTTATTATTAAGGGTAAAGATTATTAACATCATAAATAAATTAAGAAAATGCCAAAAAAATATGTCCAAATGGCAAATTTTTTCATAGAAAGTGGGGGATAATAGTGAGAGTTAAGGACTAGGTAGGTCAGTGCCGCGAACATTTTGGCTCGCGGGCAAAACCAAAATTTCGATAGAAAACCTTGTGCCGCGGCACAGACTTTGTAAAACACTGAAGCATGTCGACGAATGAAGACAAAATAGATATAATAGATAGAGATAGATAAATTAAAAATATTTCACAATGGTTCAGGCCAAACAAGAAGATATCGTTCATTAAAAATTGTTGACATAAAATTTATGCTTTTAATAATGCTTTACTCTTTACTTTATGAAATGAAACCTTCGGGAATTTTGATATTATTATTAAACTTCAAAAACAAAGTATATCTTTTAGCCGTCCTTACCCTAAAAAAACTTACCGAAATGTTAATCTTATTTATAAAATATAATGGATTATTGAAAAACAAACCAATATTTCGTCCAAAGTACGGGAGTCTATTACAGAAGCTGATATGCCGGATGTGTCATAAAATTTTTTGATCTGAGCAAGAATTTAACAGGAGAGAGATGCGGAGTTGCATAGGAAAGAAGACATATTGCAAAAAAAGAACGCACGAGAAATTATGAAAAAGCAAATTAATTTCATTTAGAAAATCTATGTAACGGCGTTGAGTACTTCTAATAATTAAACCAATATTTAAAAAAATTTTATCAGTATTCCGAAATGTATATTTGGTAAAGTTTTCGATTGTTGTTTTATTTCGCAACTAAACAAATAAAATATGTATTTTCCATATTGTTCTATATGTCATGCACAATCTGCAAGTGGAAGAATGAATTTGTGTCAGACGATATCAAACCAAACTAATTTATAGTGCACCGGACAACAAAAGTTCATTTTCATTAAACGCGTTTTGCATTTTGTTCGAATTGGCTGTAATATTTATCAATTTATTTATGACAGTTAGTAGCAATCGACAGCATTAAATACAATCTAGCAATTGGACTATATTCGAGCGATGCCCGTACCGCCTAAATTAACATTGTGATAAAAATATATGTTGCAAACAGAATCCAATCCCAAATCTTAAGGAATATGAAACATAATAATTGTTAGAATTACTTAAAAAAAGAATGAAAAGCTGAAGATGATTATGCTCATGTAATAGGCTTCTAGAATGCATGAATGTGTTCATGCAAAAAGTTATTCGAGGTTCCAAAATTAATACAGATGAAACAGGAAATACCTCTTTGTACCTACAATTCTGTGTAGGTGACTAGGTGCTATAAGAATTTAATATGTTTCGGACAATCATTATTGATCATTCTAAATTTGGCTGGATACAGTAACTTCTCAGAGGCCCATCGAATGCGAAATATTTATTTAAATAGGAGTGCTGAAGTGTATGACACTGAACAGCTTTCACTGCGACAAAAAAAAAAAACAACAAGCAACCAAAATTAACGTTTGTGAACCATGTAACATGAGAACCCAGAATACTATTTGCTTATTATATCGTTATGTCTTTGCTACGTGAGTTGTTAAATGACAGAACACAGAAAAAATTAAGCTATTTTGCATAAATGCGACAGAAATAAATTTTGGGATTATTTCAATCGATTGTTATTTTAAATTGTTATCGCTGGGCCTGGCACACATTTCGTTTACGCAATCAACATCCATACACTTATTTCATTTACACAAAGATGTTATCTTAAAGTCATTCATAGAAATATGTAAAATTGAGTTTCGTTCGACACCTGAGCGAACCATCATAATTGTCGTAAAAATATCTGACAATAGGTTTCGTAGAAAATATTTCATTCATTTTAGTTTCCATAGCATATTTTTTTTGTATGGTACTTGCCGCGGTTGTTTTAAAATTGTGCAAATTTAAAATATCGCAAAAATATATATCATGTAATTTCATAATATCATTATGGCCTAATCGGAATCCAGATTTTTGCATATTTTACGTCTACATTAAGAACATATTTCCTTGCATTCACCAAATAAATAATTGTGTTATTGCACATTGAATTTAATTTTTATTCTCTTACTAAATAGACTAATTACATTTGAATATATCTTAGTTATTTTACATCTGATCTGTGTCATATAGAAAATATAATAAGTAAAAATTATAAGAAGTAATAATTTCGGCGCATCAATACAATTACTGTGATTTGACAAATAATATCTAAATAATTCCTCCGTCATTTCCTGGACATTTATCTGAGTGTTCATCAGTTATGGTGTTTAAAATAATGATTTTTTTTTTTTTTTTTTTTTTTTTTTCAGAATCGCCTGGGAAAAATTGGATTTTTCAAACTCCACTCTATTTTTAGATATTATAAGAAATATTTGCTTAGGTGTCATTTACTAGCATTATTTTTTACATTGTATGTAATTGAAAAAGCCTTTTTCACATGTGGTTACTTTTTGAGAATAAATATTGCAACAAACTAAGAAAATTCAGTCGAATAAATAATCACAACAATATGTTTTATAGGATACTTTTTCAGAGTCAGTTTCTGGAAACAGAACATGGATATGACTTCGATTTAGCGAAAAAAATAAAAACTATGTATTTGCCGATTCAAAATCATTTAAAAGTTAAAATGTTTGTATTGTAGAAAGGTTTTACGGCAATAACTATTTTCCTTAACGTAATATTTTAAGTTTGTATGCCATTATTATCAAAGTTATATTATTTCAAATACAGGACATAAATAAATATACTGATTTGAACAAGTTTTACCACAACTATTCCCAATACGATTAAGTTAGCCTGACCGATTTTATTCTAAAGCAAGTTATACAACACTCGCAGTAAAAATTAATTAAATTTAGTATGTATATATATATTTAAGACCTACCCTGACTACAATTACGTATATTTTGTTTGTTAATTCTTTGAACCACAAAAAAGCTGTTCAAAATTATTGAAAATATTTGAACAGGCTTTGAGGGATTTATTATATTAAATTAATGAATCTTCAAATCTTCAAAATTTTTCATATATACGATATTAGAGTTTTAGAGAATCTCCTTTTAAATGTAAATGCTTATAAATATAATCTTCGTAGCACACGAAACCTTTAACTTTTTTTTTGATAAAAATTCTACGTATGTTGACTAAATATTTTGGAACAATCCATTTTTTAATGCTATATAATACGACTTAAAATCTATTACTGTATTACTGGTTAGAGCTATATCAATAAGACTCAATATATTGTGGACCATATGATTATAAAAGATTATTATTTTACAAGAAAAGTTAATGGAAAATATCTGCTACGAAAGACGGAATATTTCACATCTCATTAGATTCCTATAAAGTTAAAATTGCTTAAGATCATAATTCTAGTCGGAGTTGCAAGACTGTGCTGCTAAGGAAACTGAAAAATATAAACTGAAAGCATCATTCATAAGTTAATAATTTGACATTAATTTTTATACCATGCAACGTCGTTGGCACATTACAAATTTCTTAGACATTCGCACGCACAATGGTATAAAATTCCTAAACAATAAAAAAAAATTTAATTGAAATTAAGATTAATAGAACGATTTTCATTTTTATTAAACTAAACTTGCCAATAAAAAAGTTTATACAGAAATTATAATCAAAGAATATTATTAAGAGACAATTTATAAACTAAAATAAATTCATTTCCAAACAATTTTTTTATGTTTCGAATTCTTTTGCATCACAAGATTAATATCGAGAGAAAGTTATAAATTTGACTTAAGTAAAATTCGCTCCTGCTGAACAATAATAGACTAAAAGGAAAATTTCTAAATCTATTTTGAATTTTAGAAATCATGTTTGATTTTTTTTTTCGACATCGACGAAAAAAAATAGAAAAAGAATTCTACATATACGGTTTTAAATAGGAAACCAAAAAGAAAATTCTGTTTGATGTAAACAAAGAGAAATCTAAATAAACTCAAGATTACAAACTTAACATGTATTTACTTTCTTTTTTTTTGTATCCGAATACAAATAAAAAAAAAAAAAAAAAAAAATCAAATATGTATTAATTATATTTATATTTTAATCATACATTGACACTGGATAGGGAAGATGCGAATGAACTTAATTTATTTGCCTATGGTATACACTTATTTTGAAGAGAAACTTTGAAAACTTGTCAAAAATCAGTACGAATGAAGATCAATTTTCGATCGGAAAGTTTCCTCACACAATGCATATCAAGTTCCTAAAGTTTCGATTTTATCTATCAACTAAATTGTTATAGCAATGGTTATCTACATCCCAAAGAATTATTAGTTCCCTTATATACTAGTACGTATTTTCATATCATCATGAATTTACTTTTCATTTTGTTAATTTACGGCATTGTTCACTGTTTTGCTTTCTGCATTTTTTTTTTAAACTTGAGCGTGAAATTTTGTCACCAAGACTTGCTGAATTCTCAAGTACAGTAATAAGAGCGTATATTTCTTTTTTATTTATTATTTGTTTATCAACTAAAACTAAATGGCATTTATCTATATACTTATATAGAGTTGTTGTTTGCTGTGAACTTTTAAAATCTGCGGGAGGAAGAGGATGGAGATGAAAAGTTTTGTATCTAGTTTAATGATAGATTTCATTAAAAGTGTACATTTATGTATTTTGCAGGTTTTATTTTGCATGGTATGGAAACTTCGCAATTTTTTAATACTTTTTTTGTTCTCTGAATTAGTTTGAGTGCAATAGCTCGCATAAAATTACGTATTTGCATTGTTTCCAAAAATATTTTTGACGGAATTCATTAACCACTCAATTTATGAGCTGACTTTGCTGACTGCCTTTAAAATATCCTGCTGCTTGTTGTCCAATTGTCCCATCATTCCCAAATTGCTGCCCAGTGAGCCCAAACCGCCACTCATTCCGCCTAATCCTAGTTTAAGATCGTTTTGTACCAACGAAGGATGATGCATATGGCTTCCAACTAATCCTCCAACACCATGATTGCCAAGGTGGCCGCTGTGAGGTCCATGGCCGTGTGAGTTCTGTGACAGTATGGCTGCATGATCCTGTTGCTGTTGTTGCGATTTGTTGTGATGTTGTTGTTGCTGTTGCTGTGATGATTTTATTGAGTCTTGCTTCATTTTTTCTTGTTCTTCTCGTTCGCGACGTGCCTGATTTTTTTTAGTTTCAAAGAAACGAAAATGAGAAGAAAAGATAAAACAATTTAAATAAAGTTTATTTTCGAAAACAAAAGTGCTTCAGAAATAAATAAGAAACAAGATTCAGAAAAAAGCCCCTGTCAAGTCATAAATTTCATTTTGAAAATTGACCAAAGTAAAAGAGTGTGGGCCAGTTTTCAATGTGCGCCGAGTAAAATATAAAGAGAGGCCAATAGGAAAAATCATAAAAACAACTTAGATGTTCATATTATTATTTTGTTTTTATAGAACCTATTTCTGCATGTTATTTTATGCAAATTGTGCTGTTCTTCATTCGTCGGTCGCATTTCATTTGTCGAAAGAATGAAGGTAGTTAAAAAATGTGCAGTGAAATATTGCACACAGCATGAAACTTGACCGCACACTCAATTCTCCATTTCATTATGCCAACTGACCAATTGACCAATGGTAATAATTTGCAATTAACTTCGCAAAATATGTTTTTTTCCTAGATATTGGACTGTTTGGTAATGAGTTTCGAAGTGTTTTCTTTTACCTGCTCATTAATTTCTTTAACAGCACGCAATTCCTTTTTTAACTTCATGCGACGGTTTTGAAACCTGTTTCAATATATGAATAAAAATAAATAAAATAAAAATCATTTTTTTGAAAAACAACGGTTAATATATTTGGGATGATCTCTTTTCCATTTTTTTTTGCAGTTTTGCTACGATTACATTTTTCATCTTCCGCAAGCGAACTCACCAAATTTTTATTTGTCGCTCAGTGAGACAGAGTGCATGCGCTATTTCGATGCGTCTTCGTCGTGTGAGATAATGATTGAAGTGAAATTCTTTTTCTAATTCCAATGTTTGGAAGCGTGTGTATGTTTGACGTCCGCGCCTTCGTGGGCAGCCATTTGGACCTTAAAGAAATATAAAAAAAAATATATAGTAAGAGTTAGAAACTTCTTTGAAGTAAGTATGAAAACTAAATTCTCTCGCAATGAATTTTTAAATTAAATTTAGAAAGGGTTTTATTTACAAAATACAAGGTTTTTTTTCGGAGAATATTACGCAAGAAAAGGAAACTTTCACCAAGCACCAAACAAAAGATTTCTTTTCTTTTAAAACTTTACTTTATCGCACTAACAATAGCAACAGCAGCAGCAGCATTAAAGAAATAACGATTTCGCAGTTAAGGACACTCAAAGGGTTTTGTTATCCTTTTTTCTGTTGTTTATAGCTTTTCCTTGCTTTCTCTTTTTTCAGTGCTAGTTGATGGATTGGCATTGTTGCAACCATAGGTACACATACTCTGCCTAGACTATAATTTAATTTTTTATGACTTTTCTCTTTAAAAATTCCTTTTTATTGCAATTCCACTTTACAGACGCTTTGGTGTCTGTTTTGAAGACCGAGGCAAAAGAACGGAACATAAATTGGCAGATTTTATCGTGAAGTAACATAACATTTACGGTTAGAGAGTCATTTTTAGAGTTTTCCCGCTATTCCTCCAAAAACGATCTTGTTATCCTCGTAATGGTGTTATTACTAAATATTACAATATCACTCAGATACTACTTCAGATCAATCTCAGTCACGCAATAAATATCACGTCTCTGAATGAAATTTAAATAAAATTTCCCGTCCAAACGACAACGTGGAAAAATTAAGAAAAAAATACAAAAACATTTAGGAACGCTTAAATTTTCATTAAATATGTTCACCCCTCTGAAATGCATCTGATCTGAGATGTAGGGGAGAAGCAGGATGGGTTGATAAAAACCGAAAATTTTCTACCTTTTTGTTCAAAGAAAATGGCTGAAAATTTATCGCATGGCAGTAGTTGCTAAGCAACAACGCAGACTATATAACATTCATGGTCCCTGGTGACGAAAACCTTGATCGGTTTTATTAAACCATATAATATCCGAACGAATTCGATAGCGATAGCCCTATTTTCATGTAAAATTAAACAGATAAATTAGCGTCTAACATTTTAATGGAATCTGTCTCATTGCATGCATATTTAATCCCAACAAGATTTTTGAAATTCCAAAGATGGAAACAAATTTATGGTACGCATTTTAAATCTTATTTATTACGACTAAATATAGTTTCAACTTGCTATGTTTATCCCTTCAAAATTTAGTTAAAATTATTCAGCTCTAAATATTGCGCCTTTGAATAAGTTTTACGAAATGTTATGCGATAGCTTTATCATCATCGATTTTAATTGTAAGTTTAATTAGATTTGTATCACTTCAGCAGACTCTCTTAAAAAGAAAAAAAAAACTTATTATTGCGATGATAAAATGTATTTATATTTAACTATAAACCGCTCACAATCAAGTAAAACAAATTTCATGTGTTTATTGCTTCATAAACAATTTTCAACATCATATAAATATTTATGAATTTTACACAAACCGTAGTGATTAATTATTCAATTTTTAACTCTAAAGTGTAAACAGATATCGCGAAATCGCTGAAAACGCGCACATTGAAGTGTTTCCTAGTGTTTCCTAGTGATGAAAGTATGACGAATACTAAAGTTTATTTCGAAATATGAAAGATTGACACGAGTTTAAGCAACAAGGCCATAAAATTGATTTCTAATGTAAAGAAATTTTGTAAATCACTGATTTATTCGTCATAAGATTGATTTGAAGACTTCATACCAGTCTTAGAAATATTTAGGAGCAATTAGGAGCATAATTAATGCCCGTGAAACTTGATTTTTCATCCAGTTACTAAGAAATTTGGAATTTTTTAAATATCATTTGCGAGGACACATTTGGTGTTAAGAGGCTTTAGCAAACGGGAAATCTAATTTTTTCAGTGTACGTAGGGGTTGTTTTGAATTTGTGGCACCTATGGCAAGCAATTACATCCATGAATGTCATTATAATAAATTACAGTAAATCCAATATGGAAAACATTTTTTTTTTATTGTTTTTCTGCAATTCTCCTGCGCATCCGAAAGGTCGTTTTTCGTTTTCCCCCTAAAAATTTGGAATTAAATTTATGATAATTGGATTACCGGGAGATATATTAAAGGCTGCAAAGTACAGAAGGCAAGAAGAAAGCAAATGTGATACACTCGTGAACCGTGTAGCAACTGATAAAGCTCTGGTTGGCTGTCTGTTGTGTCTTGTACCATATTTCATTGTCAAATTCAGTTTTGGGTTCTTTTTTCCCCTTTGCAAACCAACCCAAGTGAATAAATTCAGCACACAAATTTTTTGTTATCGAAATGAGAAATTCTTAAAACATTCCTGGGGCAGTTTCAAAGTATTTTAATATATTCTATCTTATGTTCTTGTTCAAGAAGAAAAATAAAACCTATAATTTTAAAATTAAATTTTTTAACATAAATTTATGCGCAATAAATTTCAATAAGCATATTTTGTTGTGATCTATATGAAATGGCCGAAATAATTATGCATTAATAATTGCTTTCAAGATCAAAAGTATCCTCATCAAATATAAAAACCATAAGTGTTTATTATTTATCAGTTGAATCAGCCAACAAAACAAATTTTTTGTAATTTGCTTGTTAAATTGAATCACACTCTCAATGAGAGTGAGAGAGATTCTGCCAAAATCATAGCTGCAATATTCCCTTTTTAAAAAACCAACGAATACTTGAACGAATATTTATGTATCATTCTTTTGTTTTACGAGTACACACGTATGTGAACATACAGTAATCACATAGAGAATATAGAGCGTTCATATTTTATTTAAAAATGATATATAAATTAGTTATATTTTTTGTTGGAACGTGCTGCGAATGGGAAAAGTAAATATCATAAAAATTGTTTCGTTTCCCCTTTCCATCAATTCAATGAATTCAACAAGCATCATGATTCCATATCATGTATCGTAAAACTGGATGTTGTTTTAATTTTTTTTTAATTGAATAGTGTTTCTATTCTAGAGCGAATTTAAAAATTGATTTGGGAGAATCTGTTTAATAAATCCGATGACAATAAAGAAGCGATATATATGTATTGTAAAGCAACGATCTATGTATACATTTGTGGTAGCTTTATTTTTACCGAACTTAATGATATCGAAATTGTATGCCAAAACTTTTAGGTGTTAGCATTGGTATGAAGCTAAGAGGGAACAACAAAGATTTTTTTTATTTCGCTTTAAGAATTTATTTTATAGTTGGACGAAGGAATAAAATAATCAAAATTGCGGCATAAGGAATAAACATAATAGAAGTCGTATAGACGTCGAGGCGAACAAAAGTAGAGAAGTCCCTTTTTTGCATGTTTCAGTATTTCTGTGATGGTAAATATTTCGTATGTCAGTGTGTGCATGTGAACGTCCTCCATTAAAATTCTGCACACTGCGAAAACACTAAAAACTATCACGGAAATAGCTCAAATTACTGAAAATGTATAATAAAAGCGATCACTAAGTTTTATTTTCATGTTTGTTAACAGAGCTTGGTGCATAGCACAAACACGTTTAAGGATAGTTGATTACTATATTTCCACATTTAAAAAAAAAAAAAAATCTTTTTTCTTTTTGCTGTAAGAGTGTGGATAAAATAAGCGAACATAATATTGTCGAGGGTGGCGCTGGGGTGTGGAAATATATTTTCAGATGCTCAAATATGCCGAGAACATCTACTTAGCCACTGCACAATGAGGGTTGTTCTTAGTTTTTTTTTTACTTTCCATCCTGTGTCAGATAAAAAGCAGAAATACGATGAAAAAAGCACCTATAAGGTAGTGAAGGGATACGGTTCCCTGAAATTCTTTCTTTTCATGCAGAATTTTTGCCTATTTCATAGCCATGTATTCATCATGATGGCAGATAGAGATACTTGCAGCCCTAGATATAATTTATGTAAATTGTATGCACACATGCATAGTTCCTCACAGGAATATCAATCGTCACCTTATTGAATCCTTCTGCAGAAAAAAAAACATTCATTCAACGGTGCCCAAAATGATTGCCGTTAAACATCTTTCCATATAAACATTAGTCGTGGCGATACAGTAAATAATATCCCGGGCGTTCACTCGGTAAACTATGTTAAATTTGAAAACTTTCCAGAAGCCACATTAAAGAGTTTCATGCATTAAGCCACCTAGAAGTTTCTTCTCTGCATTACGTTTCATAAAACGAATGCGTTCGCTTTATCTAAAGTCAGGAATAAGTATCTTTAAAAATGCGTTACTGCACTTTTTCCATATGATCATAATAGTGTTGAACACTACTTAACACTGAAGACAGTAACCATCACATCCCGAAAGAGAGAAAATACTAATCATTGTTAAAATGGTGGTTAATATAAAACATAAAACACACATTGAATGTGAGGTAATAACAATATCGATATTCATTAAAACAATTAAATTAATAACATTATTAACGAAATTTCGTCGCTGTAATTTGTTTTATTTGAAATGTTACGATTATCGTGGCGTTGGGCATATAAAATGTGTTATTAATGATTAATACTTTAAAATAATTTTGCTAAAATAATAACAGAGACTCAACAAAAAGCATTAGCAGTCATTTGCTAAATTTAAATAGCGAATTTTTCAAGCTTCGTCAACAATTTTGAAATCTATATGCTACTAAATGACACTAAAAATCATTTCAGATATAGTGGCTAGCACAGCTAACTGAGATACATAAAATTTAATGAAATTTATGGGGAATTTAGATTTTAATAAAGCTATGATGATTTTTATCTTTAAGCGATTTTTTTTTGTTTTTCGAGTTAACTTAAGAAAACAATCACGAGCAGACAACCGAGAAAATTGTTTGCGGTCTGCAAAACATGTCTTTTGTGGCAGATTGACGAGCCGACACAAGATACAAAAATGTGCGCACGAAATACATGAAACAGAATGGCTGATAGAAAGCAATAATTTAGTGAATTTTTCAAGTGGTGTGTCGGCACAAAATAATTCCTTGATGCATTTTCAATGCCCACAGCAATAAAAAAAAATCAAATAACATATTGCGACCGATTGCTTTGTTGTTATGCTGTTATTTGTGGGTTTTCTATAGGCATGAAACAACAGCAAATGAAACCTTTAAAGTGAAACAAATTTTGTTTATATTTGTAATGAACAGCACCGTAATTCGATTCGAGCAATTTGAGTGTTAAAAAAAAGTTAGTTAGAGATAAAAATTCTTGGTCATGACAACGAAAAAGTAATAAGAGGACAGTATCAAAGGTAATCTTTGTTTTGTGTCAAATTTTTATGAACATGCATTTTGAAAAGGCTCACGGCATCACATTTAGCATGATTACTGATTTCTTATATCTATCTACCTAGGTAGGTAGTTCTTATATCTTCCATTTCATTTAAAACATAAGGGGAAGGGCCGCTTAAGAAATCATCTATGTTTGCTTCAATAGATGACACCTATGCAGTAAATAATAGAATTTTAATTTAAATTATCAAGATCGAAAGAGATTGTGAATTTTATGGAGTCGTTGTAATGTTCAAAAACTGGTCGTTATCATCAGAAATTCATTCAAATTTGGTCCGCTTGCGTTATTTTCTTGCGAGCGACATAAAATTCAAGTTCTGTATTCTGTATTTTATGATGTGAAAGTCTTTTAGTTTTCATTTTCCTTCTTTCTTTTTTTACTTTTGGTTATTCTTATTGTTTTTCCTTTCTTTTTTTTTATCAATAAATTGTGCGTCGAATAATGTTCCACTACAATTTTTTTATGGGCGTCTATACATTTTTTTTTTCTAAAAGCTATCAAACACATATCTCTGATGTCATGGTTGAATAAATTTATTTTCTGCCTGTAGATGCAATGTCAAAATGATCAATTTCGACCGCCGGCGGCATTTGAAAATGTGTATGATAGATTTTGCTGCTGTCGCATTTATGTTTTAAAAATTATCTAGGTTCACTTATTTTATGTTGACGATTATTAAAGTAAATTTTATAAGTCTGAATAAAAATAGAATGATCGATCGAAAAGGCAACGAAAAGGTAGCCAAATGTTTCTAAACTTGTTTAGAGAATAACTAAAGAAAATGGGGGTTTACCTGCAAAATCTCCACATACAACTCGGTCAAAGGGGTTGCTCATCCAATCTGCTGATATAAATTTAAAATAAAGATTAAGTAAATGCAACTAAATATGAGAAAATAATATTAGATTAATAAAACGTTCTTGAAATACAAATTCAATATTTGTTTAATTTTGACGCAATTGCATAAATGAAAGATAGAATCTTGTGAGCATAAACTGTTTGTACTAAAATATTTAATTTAAGCGCCAGTTGCGATAAAGCTCATGCTTAGCGATTATTTTTTAATTTTAATTAATTTTCATTGCTGTCATAAACATTTTGAATTATTACACCAAACTGCTTTTCTAAAACTTCCACTTGGGCGATATTTAATTTGCTACGTTTGAGTCAATCAAACAACCAATACTCGTTACTTACTGATTATGTTGGCAAATAAGAAAAAAATGGCCAATCTAATCCATTTTAATTTCATTAAAGTGTTCATTGGGAGCAATAAATCTTTAACTTGATTCATAATATTTTTATTTCACGTCAAATGGCAAAAGTTTATGATAGAAGATCAAATACATAATTGAAGATTCACGTAAAATTCACGCGCATCATCATTGACGTGGTTATAAACCCATTTTAGATTCTATAAAGCATTGAAGCCAGCGCCATTTTAAATCCGAATTTTTGCTCTTTTTTCACTTCTCAACACATAAAAAATTATTATTATTATTCTTTCTTTAAAAAGCCTAAAAACCGGTTTTTCGAGAAACGATTTTAGAAGAAAATTTGAAAATCTCAGGTTGAGATAATGAAATAAAATAAAAGATGGTTTCTGCGATTTGCCGTATCGGCCATTTATTCAGTCTCGCGCGGCTTTTTAAAAAATAACTAAAGCGCATGGGAAAAAAAATTCGTTCGCCGTAAAATGAGAATTAACCTTGAAAACCAGCAAAACGTAGGTAGTTAACATTTTTTTTTTTGATTAATTGTCACAAAAATGAAACAAAATGTAATCGTCGATGCGGATTCGCGGATTCTCAGCTTAATGCGTGCATTGAATATTCAAGGTATGATGATGCGTGTCATATTTGTCATCAACAAGAATGAATGAAAAAGGCGTGCAAAATGTTATAAAACAGCAATGAATGAAAAAGTTTTTCTTCACCAAAATCCATTAACATAGCAAATATACGGTGAAAAAATAGCACTTAATCCTCTCTCACATTGCTTATGACGCAATTTTATCATCTATTATATCGCCGTGTGTCTGCCCCAAAATATACACAGCAGTATATTTGTCACCAAAACAAAACCAGCGAACTCACATAGCATGCAATAAATAAATAATTAAACTATCTATATGAATTAGCCTTTTTTTTCTATATATTTAGATGACGGCATCAATAATAACATATATTTATATACTTTTACAAGCATTTACCAAATAATTTTTTTTTATTTGTTCCAATAAATACCGGCGCAATAATTAGTTTAGTAATCGGCTATGCTTTTAAATTATCTAAAAATAAGTATTGCCAAATTTTGTGCTGTCTGCTCTCACTCGACATTTTTTTTTAGAATTATAGCCTATAATATAATGGCAATAAAACTCGTAAAGTCATAAAAGTCATAGTCAAAATAGTAGTAAAAATATCACGTAAAAAAGAAATAAACAGTGTGTATGTATGAGGATATATGAGAATTTTTTGAGCATAACTGTCTATCAAATATTGTTTAAAAAAGAATTAAACATTTTTCCATTAGAATGAGCTTATGATTTAATCAAAAAATTGTTGGTTATTTAGTATACAGACAACTAAATTCATCAGTCGTGCGTCGAATCCAAGCGAAGCTCATTGTTGTGGTACAAACAATGGTTGAGTGTTATTATTATGGCGGACAATAAATTATGATTGGGACATGCTATAACTATATAAATTATTCTACTTATGTTGCATTATGTAGCTACAAACTAATTGCCTAACGATAAAACTCACCAGTTGGGACGAGCCATGGATGACGTGTTATTTCTGATAGCGCCTGTCCGGTACCAACCGATGGAAGACCACCAGACGAAAGTTGCTGGCATGCACTTCCCAGTGAATCCATCGCTCCTGCTGCTGAAACGGCTGCCGCTTGGTGATAGAACTGCGCAATGCTCGAGGCACTGCCCATAGATGGATAACTATTCATGACGCTTTCTGAATATCGACTAAATAAATGGAAAAAATACATTCATAAATATCTTTCACTGTCTCCTTTCATGATTTAGCTTATAATTTATTCATTTAACAACCTTCGATTCCAGAACCAGTTCTAAGCACATTGAAATGGCCTCTCGAAGATGCTCGAGTTCTGAATTCGAGGGCTAAATTTATTAAAAATGGCGTTATCTTTTATCTCTGCGGTACGCGGAGCGAGAGGTTGTTTTCCTTATTCCTGTGACGTTGTAAAGTATATTATAGAGAAAGAAGGAATGCGATGCAGAATAAGAAGTATAATGCAATATAACTTATTATAGTCGAATTATAGTAAACTTAACGACGCTTTCTCGCTGTGTTTCGGTTCATTCACATTGGCTATCAAGGAAAACTGCCTCGTGAAGTCGTGAATTGAACGACGAGAATCATATAGATTATAGAAGGTAACGCACACGCCTTTCTCTGGTAGCGAGAGGAAAAGACACGGACGGAAAGCACATCAGCAACTGAAAAATGGGAAAGTTGATTTTCCGTCGGCAGTGAAAATTAAAATTCCGTAAAAAAATTACACACTTTTCCTTCAAACCACCACTTGCTTGTGTTTTTGTCACGATTTTAAATTATTTATGTGTTATGCATTCTTGTGAGAGTCGGCGAGTAAAACAGCGAAATAAACAACATGTATGGAACGACGACGGTCATAAAAGATAACGCCATTTTGTTGAGGAAATTGTTTTCACATATGAAATTTCATTTGACATTTACCCGCATGATTTATCATCTAAGCCGGAAAATCCTGGCATTGTTGAATAGCTCGTGTGCGTTGACGGGTGATTTGATACAAACGGATACATTTTACTAGTTGGTGGTGAACTAGGACTACCTTCTTCACTACCAGTTAATGGACTACCTTCGGAATTGGGAGTTTGTGACACTGTTGAATTCGTATTTGATGTTTGATTATTGAGATGGGAATTGATAAATGGTTGAAACTGATGTGCATATTTAGGAAGCATACTATCGATTATGAATTTGGATGACATTGCCACGTTAGACATTGGGATAGCAATTCAATGGACTGATTAATTTGCGCAAGAATTTTAGTAGCTTGTTATTGTTAGTAGTGATGGATTTTTTATATTTTTAGTCGGTTGCGATATAGCTGAATCGAAGGGATAAGATTATCGGTTAGCGAATTATTAAGCGATCAATAAAATTTCAATTATTGGAAAGTAGTTAACTTACTTTATCGAATGACGTCACAAAATTTTATTTTTGTATATTATTATATTTTCGTCACTGCTAAGTAGCTTATAATCGATTACTTTCACTTTGTACTGATGACAGAGATACGACGACGATTCACGTTAAACAATATTAAGCTAAATGCAGACTGAAATGCATTTCTCTTTCAGTTGCAAAATTTGCAGGAAATTTCTGGCTTAAAGACGATTTCACTTTTTACCAATGTATTACATAGGGTCAATTTTGAACCCTTTTTCTAGTTAAAAAAAGATTTTTTCGTTTATGCGCAACTTTCAAAATTATACTTTTTTAAAACACCTTTCCTTAGCACATACACAATATTTTTATGCAATTTGACAGGCTTTAAAAAGCCTTCTTTAGTTGGGTTGACAAATCACTATTGTTTACACAATTCTTTTGTGACTCTTTGTTATCTCAAAATTAAATTTTACAAACAAAAAAAAGTTTTTGATATCACTCTTGGTAGCTGCCAATTTTTTTTTTATTTAATATTTCAAACACGTGTGACGCGAAAATCGCACGATACGAGACCGAGAAACTGATTTGCTAATAAACCAACCGATTTGATGTGAATGAAGAATTTTTCACAAATAAAAGTAATATTTTTATTCACCTAAACTTGGTAATTTTAACATCATAAAAATTACTGCTGTGTAATAAGAATGGTTTTTTTTTCTCTTCTGTACTCTTATAAAAAAAGACGTATTTATTAGTCCGAATAGATGTTAGCGTTATGACAAGTAGTTCGTTTATGACACGATCATAACACACAATATTATTATACCCAAGCAGAAACGGCGGACGAACAATAAAGTTAATAAAATTGTATGCGGTACGTATAAGAGGAGTCGCGACGTTCGCCTGCCTGATGTCGTGTACGTATGAATGAGAATGATGAAAGAACAGAAAGGCACCAGAAACACTGTGTGTTGTGTGATAATGTGTGTTTATGTGTACACAAAAAAAAACAAGAAGAATAATATTTTTATATCAACAAAAAATAATAGTACGTCTATATAGTATTTTTTATTACATACAACAATTTTGAGCATTTTCGTATGATGATGATAAAAAAAACTTGTTTTCCTCCAATATCTAATATGAATTCCATTACATTTATCTCACTTGCGCCTTGATTCTTACACGAACGCAGCGGTCATATTGAAAGCGTGAGTGAGACAACAATGGTCATGCAAGAGAGATGTGAATAGAGTACATCAGCAAAAATTTCTGATTGTGTTCATAGCAGGGTTACAATGCAAAATCATCAGCCACTTAAGTTCTTCTGTTTGTTATTCCTCATCACTAAGTAAATAGTTAAATAGCAATAGTGTTCAAAGAAAAGTTTGATCGCTTTATAGAATGGAGTTATAATACTTTATAAAAGCAATGAAAAAAAAAAAAATATAATAATAAATTAATAATAATAATAACAATGTAAAAATAATAATAAAATGTTGAAAATTAATAAAATTTTTATAAATATAAAACTATAGAAAAGAACAATGTAATAATAATAATAATAAATAAAATAAATTTTGATCCAGCGAAAACAAAATATCTCTTGATTTTATAGCACTTTCACGGTGGCAGTATTTAAGAGGTATAAAGCAAAACAAGAGTCAAAAATAATTTGAATAAAAGTTTATTATTTATTTCCCAACTCATTTATACAATTTCGAACATTACTGCACTAAATTAAAGGCGTACGGAGGAATTTATTAGGGGATTTTTATAAATAAATTTTCCTGGACAAAATTTACTTGTAATAAATGCATTCATAAAACTATTTACATGAATTTTTGCAGTGCATTTAATATCGTGTTAAGAGAAGTTCTTTTTTAACATCAATGTTGGTTTCCCATTTATTTGTGTAACTTCTTAAAATTTCATTTATGCCATATTTCCTGATACATACTATATGTATCATATATATTTGCTTCCACTAAATGTTGATGGAGTTGTCCCGTTCTTGCACACGCCAGACATGATTATTGTTTCGACGGGGTATTATCAAACTTCCATAACAATTCAGTGAGATTTGAATGGTTGTGCAAAACATAAAAAGCATAAAATTTCTATCTCTTTCATTGCCATAATAAACATAATTTTTTATTTCATTTTTATTTTTTCACCTTTCTTGTGCCGAACGACAGTCTTGTGTGTAGTGGAAAATACTTGCGCTGCTCATTCGGTTTCTACACTTGCACGAGTTTGGTTCATCTCATTCCTCACATTTAGTCAGTTACTCGACTTTGATGCATGCATCATTTGTATACATATATACTCATTCACAACATATTTTATTATCTGCTAATTAGGATTTTGCAGAATCTGTAGAGTTTGCTTTACAGTTTGCTTTTTCAGGCTGGCAGTCAATTTAGTTTTAATTTTAGAAGAAATATACATGTATGTTATTTCACTGACCTTCCTGCGAATGACATGCAAAATATGCTTGTTCAATAAACCAGATTCTTTCTCTTCTCACATGGGCACCGAAATTTATTTGGCTATAAAATAATATATAAACAAATCATAATCTTTAGAAATTCATTTCTTTTTTTCGATGATGTACTTCATTCGCAGATATAAAAATTAATCATTTGGAATTTATAACTCCGTTTATGATTTATTTTTTTCTTATTGCAAGGAAGGACTGGCGAAATAAAGAATATTTGACATCAAAACATGCTGTTAAATGCCGTTTTTTGTCGAATAAAAGAACAAACATATCGATCACCATATCTAGTTGACCATGGTTTGGTACATTTCTTCTACATACCTCTTGCTAAATTGCCGTCATATTCTGGAATGAGAAAGAAGAATGAAACAATTAATAGATTATATTATTTTTCTTTTGAAAAATGTAAACTGTAATGACTAAAATCGTATTCTATCAATACTTTTATGAAAATAGTAATATCTGAAAAAAGGAAAAGAATCGAATATATTTTTTTCCATACAGAAAAAAAAATTTGTTTGATGAAAAATTTAATTTTGGGAAATTATTGCGCAACAATTTTTTTTTATTTGATCAAATTTCTTATATAGCAGAAAATCCGAAAAAAAAATTGCAAGAATTTCTATGGAGTCGTTTAATATGTTTATTATTGCAAAATACTGATATGTGTATGTATCAACATATATGTCAAGAAAGGAGTTTATGGGAAAGAAAAAAATAATAATGCAGAAAAAATAGGGGATGGAAAGTAACAACTTGTGCCATCTTCTTTATTACTTAAAAAGTTTCTCAGGATACTCCGTGTAGAAAACGCAGACTTTATTGTATAACACAAATAAAAAGCATTCAAATAAATCATTTATAAAGTTTCATTGCTTAATTAATCTCACATCGTTTGGTGAGAGCGATTAAATTTTCTAATAAATCACACATTGCTGATTGCTTCACCTTTCATGCGAATCAAAAAATAAACATTTACTTTATTTTAAAATATCATACACACAAATAATTAATTGTTTATAAAATGTCTGAGTTATAAATTCGTAAAATGTTTCCGGCAGCCATAAAATCTCCACGAAGATCATTCATCGTAAAAACTAAAAACGCTCGACAAGCAACAACAGACATCAAAGGAATTAATTCTTTTTGGATATACTGACGAAACAAAAGATTTACTTAATTCTGACATTAATCAAGTGAATAGCAAATTAAAATCAAATGTTAACTCAAAGTTTACGCCAAGCCACTTGCTTTAAGTTGCTATTAATTTCTTGTAATAGAATCATTGCATATAAAAAGAGTCATAAATTTCACATCAAGTTTATAGTTTATTATTGGATTTAACCCCAGTGAGTGTTGCACAATAAAACAAATCTATAAAACATAAAACAATTAATTTCCGAATGATAAACTAAAAAAAAATGTTTTTACTATTTGTTATGTGGTGTGAAATTGTCGTCTACTATGATGGATAAGGGCTCATTTTTTGAACTTCACACGATTTTAAGCTGTTTTGAAAAATCATATCCTTTTATATGAAGGAACACAAATCGCTGACCGGTCCCTACTTTGATTTTTAACGTAATTAAAAAATGAGCCCTAAGCAAAAATGCTTTTCAAAATCGCAAAATTATGCTCATTATTTATGTGCAGTATGGGCGTGGCAAATAAGAGAAATTTCATATAGATTTTGTTTCTGGCAAGTTTAACTAACAAGAACTTTTGCAAGATTCCTGATGCAATTCAATGTACTTACTCTAAGTAGTGGCGCTGAGCCAGGATTTGCTGAAGGGTGCGACAATAGCTTTACTGAATTTTCGTGATGGAGTTTTCAAATTGCAATTATATTCATTCGATTAAAAAATAATCGACTGATTTTAAACAAAAAAAAAACTCGTAATTCGTAATTTTATCAGCCAAAGTTCGAACTTCAGCCCTATTCTTTTTTTTAACGAGATATCAGTTCGAACGAAAGGTGCACGAAAAGAAAAATCATTTAATCCCGCGCGATTTCACTTTTTGCCGTCATCATAAGAAGTCAATGAAAAATTCTTGTCACGTCAAACAAATAGATTTTTACGACTGTTTATATTTTATGGATGATATTTGCTGATATCTTTCTGTCTGATTACTTGCTGACACGTAATTACAGAGTAGCTTATATGTACAAAATATCTAATAATTTTTTTTTTGTCATATCACACAAGATTATTGCAGACTTCAATGAAATCGTTCCACAGTTTTACTTTGCTCCTATATTTTATAGGTATGGTATATATCTTGAGCATTTGTGTTTGGTAAAAATTTTGGCGGTATGATATTAAATTTATTCACTTAAACAGATAATCAGTGTGAAGTATTTGAAAGGAATAAACAGCAAGCAAGCATTGAATAATCGGCATAAAGTCACCTGAAGTTGCCATAATGCTTACAATATATGAAATTTAATGTAACGAACATGCGAACAACTCACATGTATAGGTCGCCCCTTTGAGAGCAAAACTGAGTAAAAATTGAGAGAATTTCGCTAGTTCCGTCATCTTTCTTTCTTTCATAGAGACGCCAGTAATGCAGTAATGGCTTCCTACCATACAAAAATTCCCATTTCAAAATTTCACATCATTCTATCTCTTTTCTCTCACGTATCTCCTGTATTGTATACGCGGAGTTAAAGTTTTTAGAAACATTTTAGTTTCTTTGTAATAATTTGACAAATGACTTTTGGAGAGCCAAGCAAAAATATTTTGTTCGCTACTTTTAAGTGAATTAAACAAAACCGATTGTGATAAAATCATTATTGAGTCTAATTGTCTGCAATAAAATGTGAAATTTAATTTTGTACAATAACGTCTGGCATTTAATTTGTTGTCAGAATTTTTTGTGTGGTCGGAGTAAAGAGAAGTCAGCAAAAGTGCATTTTAAAACGCGATATGATGTTTCTTCGAATAGCCGAATATTGAACCTTAATTTTAATTTAGCTTCTTTATTTGAAATGTGACTGCGCGATTACGAAAAATATATGGGATAGCCGCTGTATCAAATTATTTAATTATTAAACTTACAATTGATACCTGAGAGTAAATTACTTAATATGAATTTCGGCATGTTTTAATACATTTATTTAGTACAATAGAATAAGAAACTTATGTTTTTCGATTCACTCACAGAATATCTCTTGCCAAACTCAGCAAGCTACTGTTTTAAAATTTCTTCTTGAGTGAAGCGAAAAACGTGTCAAAATATTTTTTATTTTTTTGCATCCCAAACATATGTTTGACAGATTCGGGCTTACTGAAAATTTTTTATGTACACCCCTTCATGTGTCGGAAATTTTTGCACGTGATTTTTAATTATCTACACAAAGAAGCAATCTTGAAAAGTGTTATTTTAAAACACTTATTGTTATGATACTAGATCTCTAACTTCAAATTAACGAAACGAAACAGAAAACGCTTCAAAGAATAAGTTATATTTTATTTATTTTTTAAATCCTCATTTGGTTTAGAACTTCTTTATATAAATGTATGTACTGGATTTGGATATATTTCTAAAGGGTTTTGTGTTAAACTCCAAGCACGAGCATAATGTCATAAAATTCTCAATGTCACTATTCTACTTCCTTATTCATCTAGAGGCTAGATGATTTCAGAGAAAACATATAATTTGTTTCGGGTTTAACTCATAAAGGAAGAAACAGACGCTCCCATTGTCACGTCAGTACAAACATACGCCTTGCCACAAAATTGAGGAATTTTCCGTGTTTCTCTCTTCTCAGTTATATTGCTTTATTGGACATAAAGTATAGAACATTGAAAACGTCATACAATTTCAACCTTGAAAAATGTTTCGAGAAAGGATTGTGGAAGGGTAAATGACATTCTATTGCATCAGATAGATCCTAAATAGACTTGCTCATGGTTCCAAATTACATTTTATGACTCAAAAGGTATACGCAATTAATTGTGAAAGGTGACTTTAAAGAAAGAAAGGTAAAAGTGAAAAATTACCTTTAGGCTTTAGCGTAACATGCTGCTTTTGAATACTGTATCTGCTAACTATCCCAGAAATTATTAAATCTTAGTTTTGAATTTTCACTGAATATTACATTTCACGTCAGTTACTTTTAAATATTTATTAACTTTTTAGTTGCACAAATCTGAAAATAGAGAAATAATTTAAGAAATTAATTGAATGAATCTGAAAATGTTATGTTATTAATTACAGGTTTAATTTGTGTATATCATATGGCATTATTGAAATATTTTTTATTCAGATTACTTGTTTCTATAAAGACACCTCTTATTTGTAAAACCATACATTTTATTCCTCAGAGTTTGTTAACTTTGCATTTGTTTTTCGTGTTCATTTAGCACATATAGGAGAAAAGCTATGCAGTATTCAAAGTCGTAATCCTAAACTCGAGAAATAAATATATGTATATACTGTTTTGTAACAATTATTTATTGCATACTGTCACGCACCCTTCATTCAAATTGAACCTATAATATTAGCATTCGCTCGTGTAATTTATATAACGTGTACTTCAACTATTCGATATTTCGTCCTTCATTTTGATATATTTATGTGACATCTAGCTTCTCATTCTTTGCTGCGTTCAAAATGTCGCCACGACAAAAGTTAATACGCGCAATTTGAATCAATTTTTCACCAAACGACATGGCCTGACAAATACCAATAACTAACAACTGCTAAACAATTCTATTGATTGTTTAAAATTCGTACCTACAAAAGCTTTCGAATATAAATCTTAAAAAAAATGATTTAAGCAGCTCATTAAAAAAAAACTGCAGAAATGATTTTTAAACGTGAACAGTGAGAAATAATGTTTCGTAATTTTTATTACCAACATGCAACATATGCAGATTGAATGATTTATGGTTCTCAATGCGACTATATTAAATAACCCTGACCTACCTCATTACTCATTAAACTGAAATAAAATCAATTATTCGTTTATTTGTGCATGATGACTGACTTAGCAAGGAGAAATAATAAAAGTCCCGAATGCGTTTATCTAATCTGTAAATATCTAATCAGCTTACTGAGTATGACTCTTGCATAATCCTCATCTAATGCAAGAACTCTTTTGGTGACAACATTCACATTTTGAATGTCAAGTAAAATTTTTCTATAGTGAATAAAAACTCAAATCACGATTCATATTTTTATGATAATTTCCGCTTAAACTTCATTGTGGCGAAAATTTGTTTAACATCAAATAAAGAAATTTTTTCTGATGGGTGCTATTAGAAATTATGCGCTGCTAGGTTTTTGCTGATGATAAAATTCCGGGGGTGTTAATTCAGTGATTTGTTTCAAATAATACTATTCATATCGATTGCAGTAAAATAAAATATATACGAATTCGCTTGATTTTGATGTACAATACGGATGTTCCCGAGTTATGTATGTTCTTAAATGCCGACTTCAAAACAAAGTATGAAAATCATAAAATTTGAATGCTCACGATAACCAATAATATGTTTGTCATAAAAATATTATTAGATCGTAAATTATTTATTATCAATTAGAAACCAATGAATAATATGAAAACTTGATCATCTATAAATTGCATATTATTAAGTATTGAAAGTGCTTGAGGAAAATGCAATGGTATTTAAAGCAAACAAAAGTTAAAGGCCATCAGTAATAAATCACTTTGTAATCGCCAAGCAGCGTTTCTTTACCAGGCACTTTAAAAACGTACTAATTAACAGACAATAAATAGTACTGCGAGTAAAAAACAACATTTCTTAAACCGCTAATACTGATTTTGATTGTCTCTGCTATAAAATATGGAGTGCTCTGCGCAGAAAATGCTCATCAATACATTGCCAAAATCTTTGGTTTAAATGGTTTAAAATGGTATTAAAGTCGCAAATTTTGCGCATATAGGATTTTATGTTCGGTGAAATAAGGTTTTCAGCCATATTAAAGCACGCATTCGAATTTTTATGTCCATTATTGCCGATTCCATCTTGCAAAATAAAGTAAAATATCTGCATTAGCAAGTTTTAATAGTTAAAAACTCTAAATTGCGCGTTCATAAAATTTATGTGTCTATTGAAAATTCAACGAGGCTAACCACGAGTAAATTATTTTGTTTCAAGATAAATAAATATATCAATAACATTAAACATAAATATTGAAATAATCGTAAAATTTCAAATTAAAGTTTGTTATATTTTTTTACTATATTATCAATTTTTTAAACATGCTTATATTCTATTTCGAGCAAGCATTCTTTCGAATTTCAAATATAAAAAAATTGTTATTCAAGTTACGTAATTGCTATACAATTAAAGGTTTCATAAAATTGAATCGTTTTAATAAGATTTTTTTCTGGTGGTATCAACAACAATTAAAATTAATCCGGTTCTTACTGGCAGAATTTCTGTCAACTCATAGGACACTCGAAGCTACCATTTTCTGTCACATTTTTTAAAAATCTAAGTATATGGCTCATTGTTAACAAATTGATTCTACAAATGAATACTGACTAATTATGTGTATAAAATTAATCAGCAACTGAAGAAGAGAATTTTGACGAATTAAAAAGTTAATTATTTAAGTCGCCGTTGCTCCGTATAATTTTTTTAATGCATTGGCAATTTCCTTGTGTAGAAAATTTTGTAACTGTATTAGCAGGACAAACCTATTTGAGCAGAATGAAATGACTTTGCCTTATTAAATTGCCGCTAAAATGGCACGAAGTTCTATCCTGCTTTCAACAGTAATGACACCATCTTCCGAAAAGTAATACGCTTTATTCCAAACGTTAAATGATAAAATCTTTGTGATCACCACATACCTTTTTCATTCATTGCAACTTTCTGTGTTTGCTATTTTGAAATCAAAAATCGGATATACACGTTAGAGAATTGGCATGAGCCCTAGGAGCTGATTATTCTGAAAAGGGATGTAAAAATATATGTGTGATGGGAGGCCATTTCAAACTCAGAATCTTAGCAGGATGTACCAGATATTACGAATAAGGACCGAACAATGACTCCGATATCAACCAGGCTTCCAATTTTTTTTATTTGTTCAGAATTTAGCAATCGGCAGAAAAATTTCAATTCTGTTTATTTTTCTGTCCACGTTTTTTTTTTATTCTTTTTAACGGTATACGAATTATTTTCCCCCGCCGCAGATTTTTTTTTTCTTCTCATTTACTTAAGAATACACGAAACGAGGCATAAGAATGGAATATAAAAAGGCAGGCAAGCGAATCACCTAGAGTGGATGTTCTACGCTATTGAATTAGCATATTACCCCTAATCAGCATCCTTTAACTATTTTAAAGAAAACTTCTCTGAAAAAAATCATTCGAGCTATATTAAAAATTAAACATAATCCAAAGAGAAAAGTTGATTACCAAATCTTGGGTGCAATGTTTTAGTTAAAAATTTAATTTCGTATTGTTATAATTTTCGACATCACTACATTTTCAATTTGTTTTCATATATGTTTGCTTTTATACCCTCAATAGATTAGTGACGTCTACGGGAAATCGATATGTTCAAGGGAACAAGTGAGAAAAGTAACGACAAATACTTTAATCTCCAAATTTTTTTTTACTTTAAATTGAGTCATTGACAGTCAAAAAAGTAATAAAATTAGTAATTTAAGGCAAAAGCCTTAACAAATGTTTGGGCACCCACGAAAGCATATCAATTAGGTGTAAATAAAATTTCATGCAAATTCTATATTATTAAAAGATCTATTTAAAGATCTATATTATTATTTATATTACTGACTTGCATATATTTTCTTGTTGCGTATTAAGGTCCCAAACTCTCAATCAAAGGATGTTTTTATCAAAGTCAGAGTCATTAAACTTTGTCTCTATGTATTTATGTATGTCAATAATAATTTTGCTTTTCAGGGACTCATGTTACGATAATTTGAAATTGAGTTCAAATTATTTCCTATAAAGAGTCATAAAGTAACAATTTTACGGCCAACAAATATGGGAAAAATTATTTTCTGTTGATACTTTACTTATTCAATTGGCTCCAATGTTCCTTCAAGAAAGACTGTGGGAGCTATAGATTTAGGGTGGATTCATTTTCAACAATTTACGATCGAATCCTATACACATATATTTATTTATACACTAATCTCGTGTCGTGTACTATATGTTTATCAGCATATCTGAAATCTTTGGGTAGAGTGAGCTTATTATATTATATGGCATAAATTAGTTGCAAAAATTTTTCTCAGCCTCTGTGCTTTATATAATCGGAAAATACGAGCCAGAACTATTACATTTACGATTTTTTACATTTTAAGGAAATAATCAATAGCCTGAAATATTTAACCGTTTTATTTAAGAAACTTGCAAATGTCCGACGGCAACTCCGACATTATATTTTAACGCGATTAGAGAACAAATAGCAAATGTTGAATATATTAAATAGATGGCATCGTAAACATTTATTTAATTACACGCAACAATAATAAAATAATCATTTAAAATTCTGTATGCATGCAAAATATTTAATATTAAAGCAATTTCTATTCTTATAATAGTTGATCTTATAATAGTTGACACTTGTGCATTATTACAGATCTAATAAGATGGTTCAGAATGGTGCCGGAAACCACTTTGAAGGTCCCAAGGTCAGTTGAAATAACGCAAATACGTATAAATGATCAATAAGAAATTCATATGAAACGTTATTTCAAAAAGAAATTTATTGGCCACAATGATGATTTGTTAGATTTCAAAAAAGATTAGAAAATAGGTGTTTTCATTACAGTAACATATGCAGTTTTATTGCACAGTTAACGCCATTTTGATGAATTCTTGTAATCTGGTTAGGGTTGTATCGAGACATAGTTTTATCTTAGGTTTTGTTTTGATACCAGGTAACAATGAAATATCAATAATTCAAAAACCCTTCTTGAATGTTCCTAAATATTTGTTTCGATACCGAATATCATGAGGAAAACGGCCCAGCATATTGCCACACCCTAGAAAATTTTCTAAAAATGTTTAAAGATTCGTTTAAAAAGCTTTCTACTCTCTCGCAAACGCCTTCTTAATAATCTTCTATGCCGAAGAGCAAGCCAAATAGCATTTCTTGAGCAGCAGAAAAAAAAAACATAAATTTTCAATTTTATTATACACTTTTCTTTTTGATTTTATACAGCGCTCATTTTTTGCAACGCACAAGATTTTGTTTCGTAATTTTTTTTTTTTTGGGGTAACAGAACGCTTCAATTCTCATAAATTATAAGATTTTATAGACGTCTACTAGCAACCAACCCTACAGTATACGGAACACAAAGACAATATCAATGAAAAAAGTTGGTAAACATTTTGTATGGGAAAAAATCTTAATTGCAATGGGTTGAATTTTGAATTTTGTGCAATAAAGTAGCGTTTTTCTCCAATATTTTTTTTCCTCAAATATTTGACCGCAGATTTGCATTGAAAAATGCCACTGTTAACATCAACATTTTAGAAATGATATCCCGTGAGCTCCATTAGAATTTTTTATGGATTTCGGGCGAAAAACTGATTTTTTTAAACCATTTAATAAAAAAAAAATGGCATAATTAGAGGAAACTGTCGCGTTAAGATAAAATGTGCACCTTGTGACGGTGGAAATTGAAGTAGTGTTGCTAATTACTTTTTTTATGATTGTATGCACACTTAGAACATCTTCGCAATCAAGCATACCCACAAAGAGAGGCAGCACTTTTAATGAAAAAAGTTTGGCTTTGTTCTTAGATTATTGATTGTTGAAAAAATTTACATTCTAAAATTATATAACACACTCTTAGTTTGTGTTTTCTGTAACAAATTCCGCTTAATGTTTCGATGGAGAAAAGCGACGACAAAAACTTTTTCAGAACTTTTCTCATTACATTGCTTGAATTTATAAAAACCAGAGTCGTAAAATTTCTACTTTACATTTTTTGTACATTACATTATCAAGATTTTTGCTTGTGCACAGCATTCCATTTTATTCCTAAAGTAAAAGTTATTGAAAAATTATCTTTCCTCATTAATTTAAAACAAATTGTGGCCCTTTTTCGTCTTTAAAATAAATTCCTGTATTTTTTGACATGCAATCATTGCAGAAAGTGCAACACAACTAACAGAAAGAAGACAAATATAGTTTTGTTGGCGAGCGAAGAGCGATTTCTTGGTTAGGACTGTGAGAGCTTTTTTAATGTTATAAATATGAGAATGTATTGTAAAAGCTCTGTATATGGATGTATATGTGAGATATAAGCGAGTGTTTGTGAATTTTTCATTTGGTATGTGTTTGCATATTTTCCGATTTTCCAGGCTGAATGTATGTGCGTATTTACATAATAATTTCCACACCAAACAAAAAAATTCTCTCTATATGGTACAAGAAGTCGGTGAAAAGTTTCTGGTGCCTGTTGGATCCTTTGTCCTTTTATCAAATCGTCGCAAAACGTTGTTAAGAGAACATCTTTTCAGTTGGTTTTCCAACAAATTTTTTTATTTTTCACCTTTTTATTACCTTTCTAAAAATTTTAGTCAAGTTTTTATATTCTGTTCATTGGATAGAAAATAATTTTTTTCAATAAATTTGGAAATTTTAGTTTATAATTCTCAGTTTCTGAACTTATAATTTGTGCGGTAGCAGAAACATTTCATTCGTATTTTGAGTTAATTTCTGTTATTTATCAAAACCAACACACTCATAAACTATCATTTCATTCATATAATTTTTTATTTGGTTGTATGTTCTCCTTTATATATAAATTTCAGCCTCAGTTGTTTTCGTTAGAAATAAAATAGAAAAACAGTATAATATATTTGATAAGTCAGTATTGAAAAAGTGCTTCATTGGACTGGTATCGTCTATAATATTCGACGCATTGTCAACGAAAAAGCGAGGTTAAGATGGGGGTTTTTTAATCGAATTGAGGTAAAATAAAAAAAAAAATTTTGCATAAAGAGTATTGTTATTTTTATTTCTGTAAATCATAAGCATTCACAGTGAAATTAAGAAAATCAAGTGATGGAAAAAGTGTTTTTCGAAAAATTTTACTTACTCGATGTTAGCCAAAATAAAATTTCAAATGTGTTGAATAAATGTTTCATGATGTCATTCGTTAAGTAATATTATTTGCTCAGCTTTGATGGCAATCAAATGGGTCTGTTTGCAATTTTGTGATAATGTTTCATGGTTAGCTCTTGTGTTTGGTGAACAAATATCATTTTTAATTAAGAAAGTTGTGCAATCAATTTACTTTAAAGACACCAGTTCCACACTTACTACTGCTGCTGTATAGAAGAGCTCTTTATTCTGAGAAGTGTATATAAGACATGTTTCATTTTCCGTTTGTATACATATTCTCACAGTCTTGAGAATGAAATTGAATGGATGTGTTTGTAATTGGTGTGTTTGAGTTTCATGCGGGGTTCTTTTTTGCTGATGTCTGTTTCCTTTTCGCAAGCTATGTTTTCATAAACATTTAAATTTATATCAATTTAAGAAAAGTACACATTGCAAGGCAATTTTAGCTCTTTTGCAATTAAATTTAACTATTATTTACACTCTGTATATTTACGAGTATAATACACATATTTTATATCTAATGAATGCTTGAAACCCAAATTGTCGCCATTTGCGAAATATTTTTTTTTTTTGCGGTGATACATTAAACATTTCGATAATTTCGCATCTTAGTTTTAATCGAGAATCAATTTAAAATGGCTCTGCTCTCATCATCATTTCCAGCAGCATACGCAGTAAAATTGATGTTCATACACTAAACGCTCCATGCCAAGCGAACAAGCACATATATTTACAAATTTCATAGTTCAGAACAGTTATTATTTAATTGCTTTACAATAAAATATATTTCTGTCTTCATATATAGAAATATTTTTCCTCTTCCTCTACTGTTTGCTTACGGCAAAAGGATTTTAAGGATATTTTTTTTGCTTAATATTAAAAGAGATATTATATTTTTATTAATATTTCCTGATATGTCTCCCATGTTCATTGACATTTTTGCTATATGCGTCCCTCTCACATTCTATTACTCTTTAGTCCTTAAATGTGCGTATAATACAATTGGATTTTCGAACCACACATAGAACCAAAAAATTAAATCATTCTGATAGTGTGGAAGGAACTTAATCTTTTTTTTTTCTCCTTTTCTGTGTCGCCATTCTTTATTTTCATCAACGTAGTGAAATATTTCACGCAAATTAAATGAAGTAAAGTTAGAATGCTTAGCTCTCAGTTGGTTTTTTTATTTATCATCTTATTAATCGATCGGGAAATATTGAAAAAGGTTCCATCCTGAAAAATTCATTCTGCAATACAAAATCAATGCATATATTTTTTTCTTACTCTTTTATGTAAGAGAGCACTCGATCTTATTTTGTACCTCTTTTTTTTTATATTCATAGCCCCAAGGGAAAATAACCAAAAAAAATTTCAACGAAAACATATCATTAAATTTCCTCTTTGATTCGTACATAAATAACTATTTGCATACACACATTTTAGCTGAGTGTACATATTTGCATTTAAAATTGTATGATGAAATAGTAATTTTGCTTGAAAAATCAATAAATTTAGTGGCCAGCACATTATTTTGAAATGGCACGGTATATATAATGACACTGCCGTCTCTCATGCGACTTTATATGATTTATATTGTCACGTTTATTGAGATGATGGCCAATAAATTAAATTTAAAATTGAGAAACACTGAGTATGGTAGGAGTTGTTGTGTAGAAGTTCATTGACGCGATTGGGATGCAAAATAAACTCAAGCTGTTTCGCACCAAACCCCATAAAGTTCCTCGATTTGCTATCGAAGATTGCATGTAAAATTTAGCATTTTACTTCCATTAAGGATTATTCCGTTTATATTCAACGTAGTATGGTCTACATCAGATCACCCCCAAAACAAATATCTACCGAAAAGAAAATTGAGTACGGTACGATGTGCTTGTGGGGCAAGTAAACAAATGAAAAGAAAAAGGAATCTTTTCAATTTTAATTCAAAATGGAACGCTAAAACGTCGGGTATTGCTCAAGCATATTAGGTATGTAAATTTGATGCGATATACAACAATACGCGATTGTAATACATATACATGTTCATATAGAAAAAATAAACTGAAAGCCTGTAAAAGCACAATCTATTGTGTCGAAAAAGCTAGCAAAAAGCATAAGTAGATGATGCCAATGTTGTAGAGTGGCATAGAACGACCTGAATAAGGCAACGTAATAAAATGTTTTTAAAGAAAAGAACCAGAGAGATTCCCCAAAGGGATTCTTTGTGGAATATTGAACATTGCAAATTTAGTTTTCGGTTCACTGTAATGAATTTTTTTAAGGAATTCTCTAATGAATATTTTTGGGGATTTTATTATTTCATTTTTCGGGCTTTCGATATACAAATTATTCTGAGCAGATATGTACAGAATTAAATTGAATTTTATTTTTCACAATGTAGAACCATAAACATAAATTTCTCACGGGAAATTCTGTCCATTGGAATGGAATTGGTTATTTTTATGGGAATGTTAATTACAAAAGATGTCCTGGGCAAGAATCATTAATTTATATTTATTTGATGAAGATAATACTTAGGTATGTTATGTGCCAATAGCGTTTGCTAAACATATATATCATTTGGCAGCATAGTTTTTATTACTAATCGCAAATATCATGCAACAAGCCCCACAATACCGTGACCTTAAGCCAACCCACTTGCTTTTCTGTAACCATTTCATTTCCGTATTTACGAATGAAAAATCTCCTAGAAATTTTGTAAAACAATTGACCGATTATATCTAACCTGACACTGAATTTTATTACCATTTTTTTTTTTTTCTTTTAACTTTAAATCATTTCTGCTCTTCATTCACAGCTTATTTGCAACACATTATATGAATTGATAACACATACAGAGGAGATGTTGACGACATTGGGCCGTTGATGACGTGAAGATAAGATGCAACTTCGTGTACGTATACTGAATGTATCCTGAGTGCTTATATCTGTCCGGATTTACCTTCAGTATACGTAACAAGAGGTAGCATAGACAACATATTTCGCTTTTACTTCTGCTGGTCCAAAAGTGCTTTATTCCATCCTATCAGTACACAAAATAAAGTTTATCGCGCGGAGCAGTTTCTTTGTACCATCAACAAAAGGGTGTTCTTTAAGCAAGTGTTTAAAGAACAAAGTGAATGTAATTGACATATTACCAAATGCAGAAATTTTAATTATGCCCGCAAAAAGTTTACCTTAAAATTTTTATCTACGTTTTAGGTACATCCTTGATCAGAATATGGATAGTAAAAAATATCCTATTTTTTGTAAAACAGAATCCTCAATCAAAGCATGGAGAGTCCAGTCACAAAATGTAGAGAATAATTTACATAAGTGAGATTTTATAAGCCTGATAGAAATTAAGAAAAATTTAATAATATTGAATAAAATGATTCTGTTAAAATATTTCTTAGCGATGTTCAATTATATTTAGTGAAAAACATGTGAAATGTATACAAGGAAATGAGAGAAATGTTCAAATATCCTTTCCATAGATGTCGCTGAAACATTTTCGATTCTTATTGGAACTTTCCCCGGAACGACACGAAATCAGGCTGTGTTTGCAAATAAAATCATATCATCCAGTCAGAAGTGTTTTCTTATTAATTCTAGCATTCAATTTTAGCTCAAATAATTAACTTTTGACTATCATATGAGAAACCCTGAGTAAGTTTTAAATTGTAAAATTTTGCATTAATTTCAGTATTACTTCGATTTTGCTAGCTAATATAAAGAATTTTTGTAATATACTTTATAAAAAATTAAAGTTTCTTTCAGTCTGTGTAAACTATTTTTAGGAAATTTATAGGCTGGTTAACTTCGTAGAAGTATGAGCATAAAGAAAATACTTTATTTTTCGTTCAGCTTTCAGCAGGGTTTGAGTTAATATGAACCCACTTCTAGCATCGGTAATTAATGTAATTTTTCAAAAGCCGTATGTTTTTTTTTTCTGTGTACGATAGCAGCCATCTTCCATTTAATGGAATTTATTATTTCTTCCATTCGATGGAATTTCATTCTTTTGTGACACTTAAAAGTAATTTAAAAACACATTTGAAAAAAAAAAAAACCAGAAAAAAAAATAAAATGTTTGAAAATTAATAAACAAATCATTTGAGACTGAAAAGCAGTATAAAAATATACAAGTATGGCTGAAAATAAAACCGGAATTTGGTGTAAAAAGAACGTGGTTGCTATGGAGGCAGACGCTATTCTCTCTCTGTCTTTCTCACATGTTCATGAGTGAGACAGAATATTAAACAATTTTCTCGAGTATAGTTTTGCGTAATTTTATTTTCTTTTTGAACAAACTTGAAGTTTTATTGTTCGAAATTACAAACAAATATATAAATTATTTGTAACATAGTTCACTTACAATCCACTGATATTCCAAAACATTAGTAACATGCTTTTAGCTGTAATCCTGAAAAATAAGGAAAATGATCTTAAATTATTATGTAAGTCATTTATAATTAATGTTACTTTAACAAAAACGTGGGATAAGTAACTTAACCGAAACAAAGTATTATAATAAGGATTAAATAAAACCTTAGTATTCCTATCATATCCAAATAGAATTTAGAACATTTTTACTAGATATTATCTAAATATTTCGTAACGTTTTAAATTATTCGTCCATTGAACCTGTTCTAACCGCATATAATGTCACACGAATCAAACAAAAAATTTCTCTCGGAGAAAATTAGACATTTAAAAAAAAAATTATTTTGCCGCTTGCCGCGGAGAGAAGAAACTCAAGAAGTCAATTTGGGGAATATTTCAGTTTTATGCAAACTCGATAATTGTGAGGAAAGTATTAAATTTCGATATATTCAATTGGTATTTAACGTAATTGCGTATAGAACTGTTAATGAGAGTTGATTGGAATGGATCAGCCGAAAAATTATTTAATTTTCAATTAAGAAAATCCCGAACAAAAACGAATGGGCATAATTTTTTAATTCAAACATGAATAAAATATGAGCACACTGAACCATGCAATGTATATAGCCAAAAGCCAGGGACATTTAATGTAAGTTGACGTTGCACTTAAGACCAATAAAAATACGAAAATTATAGTCGTTCCTGACATTGCCTCTCCATTTAAAAAATGACAATCTTTTTTGAGCGTGCGATAAAGTTGCTCAATAGCGTGATGTCAATGGAAAAGTATCGAGAGAAACACAACAAACTGTCAAATCTGAAAGAAGCAGCGGCACTTAAATTTTACTTTTTATAAACCCTCCAATGTGCTCTTTAAACTGGTTTAAAAATCCCAATCCAATATTTTTCAAATGAGGCAAAAATGGAAACGATCATATTGTATCCACAGCAAGGTATGGAAAGAACATATGCATATAAATCTGCGTTTGTACAAAGAGACGGGTTAAAAAAAATATAACTTTATTTTGCAATATATGTATTTAGATATTTCGCACAGCTTTCCGATTTACTGTAAAATATTTTTATTTAAATCGTACATGATGCATGCCATTGCAAGAATAGAACCGAAATTAGAAATAAGACTGTGTTTTTTTCCATATTCTGCAATTATGTTCGTTTATCTTTCGCCGTATGTTTTTGACTAAATCTTTGTCCGTGATTGCTTAAGAGCAGAAATTAGACGACAAAAAAACTGGCAAACCAGAACGATAGGCTCGACATTGTAAATGAATGATACGCAAGTTGCTTAAGTGATGAGAAGACGCAAAGGGTCGTAAAAAACGAATATGTTTGCAAAAAAAAGCAATCATAAATATTCGATGCCACAAAGAAAACGCCCAGTTTTTTTTTTCTTTGATTGGTAACTTTAAAATTTTACGCAAATACCAGAAAAAATTGTTTTGAGACACGAAATCAATGAAACAAATATGCTTTAATTTTAAAAATTAAAATAATTTATGATCTCTACAATTCAATATGAGTATATGAGTAAAGGTGTCCATTTATTTCTTTCGGTTTTTTCCTAAATATCCTTCTAGATTTCATTATATTATATGGAAAAGGCTCTAAAATACATCAATAATTCGCACAAGAAAAAAGTATCGATTTTAAATTCATCCCTGGATCTAATTTAGCTTTGCCCTGCCATGTAATGAAAATGTTTTTCCATTATTTCACAACGCGCATGTTTTCAAGATTTCTCTGGCGCACATTCATTATTGTCGTAAAATGAAAGTATACATATATATATATATATATATATATTGCGTATTTGCTTGCTGGCTGACTGAAATGTTTATAACTACGCGCCATTTTTATTGTCGCAAAAATTGGAGTGACGGAATCTTATTTTTGGGTGGTAAATGGCAAGCAATTCTTATTACCATTTCTTAAATCCATAATTTAATATCGCTCAATTATTTCTCAACTTAGAAATATCTTTGTTGCCACACAAAAACCGGCAGAAGCATTTAATGTCAAATTATTTATTTGTTTATTTTTTTTTCTTAACTTTGGGAGAGAAATTTAAATCAATTTCAAACGCAAATTGTGCACTGATTTAATCTAATGATAAGGGAAGCCGTGCTGACCGACTAACTGAATGAACCTCGACGGCACAATAATGTGATGTGAAAAGATAATTAGATGAATTTGAGAATGAAGATCTCCTGAAATCGTTGTCAGTTCTCACAGTTTGAGATTCCATTAAATTAATTTCCTGACATATCTTTTTTTTTTTTTGCTTTTACATAATAAGTGGGTTTTATTCATACTCTGCATAAGCAGAAATTCTGCAAAAAATTCGCTATCAAAATGCGGAGCTTCGCCAATGGCTTCTAAAAGTACTCACTGGAAAGTGGAAACTTAAAAAACAACAAGATAAGAATACTAATTTGATAATATGAATACCGTCTATCAACATATTTTTGCCATAACTTTTCTCTCTCTTCATTCTTCTGTTTCAACATCGCACAAAAAAAATACCACACAAGTCTTAGTTTGTCACAGGTCTCATGGTTGGGCAAATGGTGCCAACGATAGAACTGATGTCGTTCCTCTCCGAAAAGAAAGAAAAAAGCTGCGTATAGCCTCAAAATGACATTACATTATAGCAAATTTATTCCGAAAATTGGAAATCATAATAAGAATGAACCTCAGTTGCTGCTGCTGAAACTGTGACAAAAATGTACAATGGAATCGATGCTGCTGCCGAGCTCGGGCTGCAAAACGTGATGGAAAATCCTTCTGTGCCATTTCATGAGAAATTTCTTACGCATGCAAATTCGGAAAATATGCTAATAATGAATTTTCGATAAAGAACGTGGGCACTCAACTTAAATGACATTTCGTAAATATTTCTCTACTGATGCAAAAATAATTATTGTTGTTTCTGTCATGACTTCATGTTTCACCTCAGGTGGAAATTTTTCCGACTTTTATTGCATCCATCCATAAAACTATAAAAATATGGTCTTAACAAATGCTCCTTTCTCGTATGACTCTATTTTGAGCGTTCGCAATAAAGTGAAAGTAAATAGAACGGATTGAACAAAGTACCTCAATGAGTACAAAACTAAAACTCTTCCGGGTTTTGAAGGGATTTTAACTTGAAAAGGGTTAAAAAGAAATTAGAGAAACTCTTTTTATGGTTAAAACGATGAAGCCTACTGATGGTGAAAGTTTTCATTTCACTTTTTCATGTTTCCAAAATAATAAGCATCTTTACTTAGGACGACAGGACGACACTTGTCAATTTCAATTTGTAGTTTGTATAAGATAGTGGCACCATTGCTTTCATGAATAACTCTCATCTGCTTCTTCTAATCAATTTTTTTTTTATTTTCGCTTCGTGCTACTTGATCGAAAAATAACGAAGTCTAAATCTAAATGAAACATTTGTAAGAATTTCAAAACTTGAGCAGCAAATAAATAGATTGGGTTTGAATAAATCTAGCTGAATGCTAATATATCAGCATTTCAATAAAATGATTTTAAAATTTGATGAAAACTATGAACATTTCAAATCCAAAATACAAGTATTTCTACACAAGTATATGTAACACGAAAATATTCATGAAGCAGAAAGTTGCAATAAAGCGCATACGGATTCTTAAAGGCATAATATCGCAAAAAAATGTTTCATATAAAAATTACATATTTTTAGATCATATTGCAGTAACCATTTCTTATATTATTTTATTTGGCATTCAATGAAAATAGGAAAAACATACAATTTTCGTATATGTTTGTAGTAAAATATTTCTGATTTGCCTTTAGTATACAACACACAACCGAAATAAGCTAAAAACGGCAAAATTATGTACACTATCATGACAACGTTATAGGGCAAAATATGTTTCTCATGCCTGAAACTGATCTTATGTTAATGTCTCATCTATTTAACATCGTGATCTGTTCCTAACATTTTCTGGTCTTCCATTTTTGCAATCAATATGGTCACACCGAATGGCACGATCATTGGAATGAAATCAGGTGTCTATATATAATACGCAAAAGTTTTCTCTGAACATAATGTTACTGATAATTGAAAGACGCCCTTTCCTTCTTTTCCAGTAACAAAATTGTGAAATATAGGGCCAATTTGTTCTATGGCACGAAATTGCAAAAAAAAAAAGAATAATCCATTCAGCTGGCAAAATTACTCTGAACCTTTTGCTTAAATATATATTTGAAAAATCCAAAAAAGAAATAGCAACAAGATAATATCAATTTGAAACTAAATTACATTTTTCTTTCTTTTTTTTATATATAACTTAATCAAACATTTATAACACATTTTCCTACACCGCTTATTCGCTCAATAGAAAATTTTGTGTAGGAAGAGATGAGTAAAATGGAAAAATTCAACCCCAAACCCAAATAATAAATAAGACCTCCGAAAATTACGAAAAAGGTAAACCATATTCAACTATTTTTCAGTGCAAAAACACGAATGCGGAAAAAATAGAGGAAATTTGCCGGAAAATATGAATTCTTATGGGAAATACAAAAGCAAATTATAGTGCATTCAAAAGAAAATTCAGTAAAACGGCAAGGCGAGGGACGTCGAAACAAACACGGCCATACTGTGCTCAAATTTGAAACTCGAGCTCGCAAATATTAATAACAAGGGTAAAAAGTGTTCATGAATGGAGAAAGTGAGAAGGTATCTATGTACATTTTACTGCAATTTACAGAGAAGAAAAGTTGAACATTTTTCTTTTTTTTTTTCTATAACAAAAGGAAATGAAATGTTTGCTGATGCTACAACGGAGAAGAGCGATGAATGTGAAAGATATTGAGGGCGCCAAAAAGCTGATGAGAATTTTAATCAATCTGCGCCTGTTTTATTTACAAACATGCGGTTAAATTTTTAGCCGGTAAAAAAAGAAAAAAATATGAGGCCGTCAGCATTAAATTACAAAAAAAATTTTACTTTGCATTCTGAATATATAAAAAAACATGATGCACGTTTATTTTGTTTTCCTTTTTTTTGTAAAAACAAAATTAGGGAGTCATATCAAAATTATATACTTTATATAATATTTTTTTCTCTAATGATTTTGATAGGCGAAATCTAAACCTGATCGCGAGATGTTGTTCTTGAATATTCTTCAAAGTTCTTTACGAAGGTGGAAAAGAAATTTCGCCCGTAAATTCATCATAATTGTCTCGCGTTACTTTCTAAATGTTGCTGATTACTATTTTATGTCGAAAATCCAATATTTCGCTCTTGTTTCCATTTGCTTAGGTACACTGTATAACTCCCGTCGGCGTAAGATATTCTATATTTATTTTTGCAGGACCATGGCTATTTCCGTCGCATTGCTTTTACTTTCTCATAGCTTCTCATGAAAAATAATTTGAAACTTATTTCTGAGATATTATGAAGGTGATCCACGCAAACGAGCGATTGAAATGTTGGGCTTACATCCGTTTTCAAACCAACCATATTCTAACCAACCGTACACACACAACAAATATATTACAATAAATAATCGTAATAATTGGATTACTCTACTTATGAAAGCCTATTTGCATTCTTATCCGCAGCGAAAAAGTTATTCAAGTTGGAATTTTTTTCCTTTTTGCTTCATTGTCAAAGAAAAATAAAATATAACAATAAATGAAACAATAATGAAATGTCTGCGACATTTTTATGATTACAAATGTTATACGAAATCCTGTGATTTTGTCTGATTTATTGTTGCTTGAATTATATGCATGAAAAAATGACAGCGATAGCGGAAAGAAATTCAGCTGAATGCTAATTTTAAGGAAATTCACGTTAGCTTTAGTTTCAATTTTCTTTTACACGTAATGCCATTTGTTAAGTAAAAGCGATTAAATTTCCCCTCGCTATAATTTGTAAATTTTCTCTCAATTTTGACAGTTGCCACTTTAGCAAAAAGCGCTGATAGATTCTAAAATATAAATTGTGTTATACATCAAATTGATAAGCAATGATATGGAATACATTTCAGAGAAAGGAACAAATTGCAGTTTCAGCCATTTGGTTTATGCTGAAAAAGAAGTTTTGCTCGTCAAACCAATAATGAGTAAAGTTGGAATCATGATAAAAAAAAACTAAGTATTTCAAACAAAACCCATTACACACGTTCTCTGTCTAAAAAATGGAAATTGCTTCGATTAGATACCATCATTGAGAAGCTGTGATGGAAAAATGGGATCGAAGGAAGCTGACTATTTTCTCAATGATAATTCAGATATAGCTCCGACGCATATTATTACAAGTATATTTATATTCCGAGATAAAAAAAAGGAAAATGATGCTTTCCATTTGGTTTATGTCAAAATTAAAACATCAGACAAGAAAGGGAAAAAAGAGTTTTGCTGTAAAGATATAGCGGTACCGTAAACGAAAACTCAGACGAATCATGCAACATAAACATTTTTTCTCATCATGCGACCTATTCAAGATATTTATTATAAAACTTTTGGAGTTGGTTCTCGTGTGAGAAACAAATTTGTTTTAATTGTTTCGATGACGTTTAAAGGTATTTGTGATTTTTTTTTTCGATTAACTCATGTTCTGTCAGTGTATATTTTTTTTTTTTTCAAAATTACCTAAGCTTTTTTTGTGAAACACCCTTCTTTTATCAACTCATGTTTCAAGTAAAACTAAATTCGTTTAAAATACATGACTTTGGCAGTAAAACTTTTTTAATAAATTCTTGTTGAGGCTATGATTAAATTTATGCTGCTGATGTACCGCTACTTATGTTACAACTTTTTTCATTAAAGAAAATATTTGGAAAAGTTTTTCCTTCGCATAGAGTGAAATGTATTTAAGTTGCTCAGGACGCAAATTTTGTACGCTTTGGCGCTGCATATTTAACTTTTTTTTTTTTTCTTTTGCAAGATTCTCATTAGAAAGCAGAAAACAGTCTTTTAACGTTATCTCTTGTACAAACCGAGAAGTTCTTGATTCAAACTCCAGATCAACTGACAAAAGTTGCATGCCCTCAAAAATAAAAAGGGACAAATATACGTATATATGAATATATATATGAAATATAACACCACAATATATTTTAGAGAATTTGTTAGTTACAGCATAAATAAATAAAGAAACGAAAAGAAAAACCGATGAAAGCTTTTAACAATTTTGAAAGCTTTTACTAATACAAGGAATACTAAAATTTTTGCGTCTAATAAGAATCCTTGGGTGTTTATACGGGATGTTGCTACACTCTCAATGTAGTATTAGTGACTTTTTCACTCTTATTGGGTACAAGCCTTACATGAATACATTGGCGGCCATTATAAAGCGTTTCATTGTGTTCATTAAATCAATATTTTCTACCGTTCAGCCATCATGAAAAAGGCGTAAAATTTTAACACAACTGCAAATGAAATAAAGTATATTTCAACAGCAATCTACTGCTTGGTTTATGTTTTTACACGAAGAGTTTTTCAGTAAATACAGTAAATACTTTTATCAGTGCTTCAATATTTAAAAAGTTACGAGAAATACCTACATCAGAGAATTTTTTTTTATTAAAAATTCAATATTATTTGAATATTATTTGACATGCGTGGTATTTCGCCAAACTGTTATATAACTCTGCATAAGTAGTTGTTTGTGTTTCGGATGTGTGTTCATTATGAAAGGAGGAGGCAATAACGATTTTCAGAAATGGAATTATATAAATGTTTGATTTTGCTGGGGCTCAGTTTATTTGATTTCATTTATATATATTTATTTTTTTCACCAATGTACCATTAGGAAAACTAAACAAACATTTTGGGCCATTGTGGGGGAACGAAGTCTGAAGAAGTGGGAGATCATTTTGTCGCCAGATGAATGACAAATAAGTTTCCTGACGTAACTTTTGTAAAGCATTAATTAATTATGCATTCTATGTGGTCTTTACAATTCACGACATTTGCCGAAGATGTCACAAAAACTTTTTATCTAATAAAGTCACAAGATAATCGTTTATGAGATTCTATTTTTTTTTTTTATTATAAAACTACAACAGGTTTTTTTTCTTAAGGAGAATTCATTGACGTGAAATGAACGCAATCATTTTAAGACCGACACAATATCGAAGAGTTTTTGACTTCACGCTTCAAAAAAAAAAAAAAAAACTTTATTTTGGTAATGTAATATATTATAATTAAGTCAGAAGTTTTACCAACATTTCATGTTTTCTAATATATATTTTAGGTACACATAAATATGCAGCATCAAGGACTTTAGTACGAGCGTTATCAAAGTAATAAAATTGGAGAAAATAGAATATATTTATACCAAATACTGAACCATGTATGAATTTTGGAAGTAGACATAGTTGTCAATCGAAATGAAAAATTTGCGAAAAAGTATAGTCAAAAAAAAAAAAAATCAAAGTGGTCATGATTGACTTTGAAAGTGATTTAAATATTGTCACATATTTATGCAAAATGGCAGCACGTTAAATAGCCCAAAACGCTGATCGTCTAGTCATGTAATCAAACTCTGAGTGATGGGCAATAAAATTGTGTGTGTATTTGAATGCCATATATCATTTCAATTTTTCCTTGTCTTGTAGTAAACTCGGGCTGGTAATAAAACATTTTTATTATTCAGACGTCGGTTTTAGGTTTTTATGAACTGTAAACGTTTCAACAGCTGTTTGAAATACGTCGGTAGCTGAACGATATTACTATAAGGAATTCCGCGTTTGATCACTAAATTATTTTTTTCATGTTTACGGCAATTTGATTTTTAGTAATTTTAGAATTTCTTTGCTCATATATAAAAGTCAAAAACTAGATGTTATGATAAATTTTATAACTCATAACAATTCAATTAATTGAAAACAAACCATTACTATAAATGAATCGCATTTTATGATTACACACTCCAGACGGTGCTTATGACGACCTATTTTTTGTGAATCACGAAAAAAAAAAATCTCGAAATTTTAATTTTGTTACACATTTTTTGAGAAATGTTCGATTTTAACTTTTGGTGACATTAAAATTATAGTATATAATTTTTTCGGAAGCACTTAACAGACACTCAATGACTAAATGAATATGGTTTCAATCCTAAAATGATACCATAAACATTTAATTCGTTGTTAAAAAAAAGTCGCATGCTTAGGAATTAATATCATCACTTTAATAGTAATATAAAATAAATGCAACAAATCGTGTATAATGTGCCGTAAAAATGATTTATGACTGTTTTTTTTTCTTGTAGAACATAATCTCTAGGAATGTTTATGGGCGCTTCAATTTTCAGGGTTCAATGTTGGTGGTTAGTTTTATGACTTAATTTTTATGATAATTTTACGATATTTTGATTATCTTTAGTGGCATGTTTAAAGTCATATAAAATTTGCCATTCAAAAGTATGTGTGTATACAAAAAATTTCTGTTGAGCAAGGTGTTTTCTGTACATAAAAATATATTATTGCTCTCTCAACAATCAATTATTTTATGATAATCAATAAAATAATGATAAAACAATTTTAGTGCGGCCGCACACTACTGAAATCATTCTTGAATACTTCACGGACTTGTCATCTGTTTCTCATTGCGCAATGACAATTTTTCAAATGTTATGATTACTTTATAGATTTGTTCTTGCTTATGACTGCTGCTGTAGCGCAATCTCATAAATGACATATCTGAAACTTTCATTGGTAACTAAAGACAAAAATTTAATGATATAAATTTCATATCAATGAATATTTTTTGTAATGTCACTGATAATTGTAGCAATGAATTTCGTACAAGTAAATATTTATTTTTGGATTCTCCTTAAGAATTGAAAAAAAATAAATAAAATAAATAACAATTTAACGAAGAAAATAATGGCAACATTCTGCAGCAAAAATTCTAGGGTTCAAAAAATTGGACTCTATTTTCATATAGTTATCTGTGTTTACTCATCTCAACGAAAAATGATTCTAGGATGGTTTTGCATTGGAGAAAAATTTTGTTTGCTTAAATAATAAGTATTTTCTTCCATATTCAGTCAGAACAGAATAAAATGAATATTTGTCCATATTAAATTACAACATTTTTCATGCTTATGAATAAATTGGACGAGTCTTTTCCGCATAATTTGTTCTCCATTTTTTGTGGTTTAGTGCCGGCAAGACCATGTTTGCATTTAATCTATATTAGCTAAAGTTACGTTATTTTGCTAAGTGCAAAATGACACCGTCATGCTTAGCTTGTCACTCATATTAAAATTATATTTAATTTCCTTTACAATTAAAGACTTCTTAAGTTTAAATACTTATATTCATTAAAGAAATTTTTGTTTGGCCTTTAAGGAAAAGCAAGGGTTGAGTGTGTTTTTCCACTTCAATATTTTCCATTTTTGGCGTTGTGCAAATGGCAATGTATTCTTTTATTTGACAAAATGTATTAAGATCTGTTTGCAGATGTTTCATTCTGGTAATAAAAGCTGAATTCAAACCACCACTGCATATTTTAGGTTGAATATTTTTAAAACATTGCGAAGCCTCCAATTATAACTCGCTAATGAACCAACATTTAGCCAGAGCAAATTCCATTAATTATGTTGAAATATTTTGCAATTACCTCTCAAGACTGATTTTTTTAACAGCGGGCACCTTAAGCGGACTTGTTATGGGTCTTTTGTTGGCTCTGTTTCGTCAGAAAATCAGTATGGAGAAAAGCTGAGTGAGTTCACGATGAAATTAAGTATTATATACAACAATCTACACTGTTTTCATATAAATTTTCGTACTCTCCAATTCTGAAACTCCCTTACGATCTCGGCACAAAAATTTTTAAACTTGTATTCTGCATAGACATTTTCATCGTGAAATAAATTTTTTCATTTCTGTTTCGATTATTTACCTGTTTTTGCAAATAATTTAAATTAAATAAAGCACTAAAGCATCCCTATTATCGAATCTTTAAGCAGCTTTCTGAAATTGACATTTTAAGCAGCCTAAATTTTATTTCCCGCCCAGAGCCAATGACAGTAAGAGTAAACAGATCTCCATTTTCAATTCGACAACAGGTAAAGTCAATTTCATTGACTTATTTATGAGCCATCCACATCTTGGAAATCACAAATAAAATAACTGCTCAGTAATATTTACCGAATGAATAAAATATCTATATTTATTGATCTGGAATAATATCTTAAAAAATTCAATTCCTCGCTTAATTATCACTGAAGAACTTTGCCATATTATTAAACTTCTTGAATTTTGTTCTGCTGATTATAAAACAGAATTTCACGCTGATACTTTTGAGAGACATATAAAAATGATTTTGCAATACTTTCATGCAAAAATTGATTACATTTTTCAGTATAAAAAAAATCAATTCCTTGAAAAACGTTTGTCGCATTTTTTATGGTGAGATGAAAAACTCATGACTTTTCATGAATAACAAAAGTTTTTGGTATCACTTCAAAAGCGACTAAATTGTCGTTGGCATTTATGGGCATGTAATGTCAGTTTCAGGTGAGTAAGATGCAATTACTGATGCAACATTATCTTAATCAAATGTTTTTCTCGTGAAGTTGATAGCTCTTCATTTTGTTGTGTCTACATAACAAAAAAAGTAAACATCTTATTCAAAAGTAAAATTAACCAGATTAAAAAAGATTGTCCCTGTCGTTAGAAAAAATGAATTCATCACGTCTGCGACCGTGTTCGTCTTTTGAATATTAGGCAAACAACCATTTTTTTGCATAAAGTTATTATACGGACACAAAATTACATTCACAACGTGGTCCAACGAGGCTTGCTGTCTCCAGGATAGGGAAGAATGTCGAAATATATTTTCGCAATTTGTAATTTAGAAACATAATTTGAATAAATTGGATTCATTTATCTCGCATAGTTTTCTTTCTTCTTTAGAAGCTCTCTTTCTTTCTTTTCCATTATCATTCATGGTTGAATATTAATAATCTCTAGATTAACAGATTTCTCGAGAGCTGTCGAAATTCGCCTTTAGCTGATGAATAGGACAACATGAAAAATAGGGATTGGATATGCAGAAGAGCACAGAACCTAGAAAATTATTACTAGAGATAAGAGCAAAGATCTGATTATATGCATGCTGAAAACTTATAATAACCAAAAACATTGCTTTTGCCCAATACAAAATAGAATGATGGAAGAAAAAAATTTAATCAAAAAAAAAAAAAAAGAAAAAACAAGCAAAAAGTTATCACGGATCAGCTTGGAAGTCGTCGAGTAAATAATGAGAAAATATTGATACAATATCTAGTTTGAAGCAACGAAGTGGCAAGAGGTGTGAGGGAAAAATTTAATCATTGATGCATCCTGCCTGTCATTCTCTGTGCCATTTAATTATGTAAATCAAGGTATTCACCATATTTGGGGATAATATTAGTGGTGATTTGCTGCATCATTATCCATATACCAACTGCTGGTTTTTCTGAAGAGCACATCACGTCTCAATATTGTTTGTTTCAAAATTTTTGTTGGATAGTAGTGATAGAAAAATTTGTGTGCACTAGCGGAGACTTTTACGAGCCATCATCTTTTATACATCATAAGATCAACGTATCACAAATTTTTTTTACGTGACAATATTTCTGTTGGGTGGCGATTTATCGAAATTTTATTTTTGGTTTTTTCTATATCTTTGTACATTTGCAATTTGCTTTGAATGTGAATCCGATGGGAGAACTGTAGAACTCATATGAAAAGACACGTCAAAAACCAATCATGATATAAGAGTAAACAAGAAAGTTCAACGAAATAATCTTCAACGAAATGTGTCTGTGAGCGAAAACGATACGATACGGTGAGGTCTCGAAACTCGTTGAGAGATGTAAATGTATTATCATCACTGGGTATCAATTTAATGGTCTGTCGCAATGGAGCTGTAGCCGTGCATTTTGCTATTCATATTTCTTTTCTCCATATTGGCATAGCTCAACGAAAAAAATACGAAAGAGATTTTTCTCCTTTTTTTTTTATCTTGTAATCATTTCCATGTTTATCTGTTTTTGGTGTGTGAATGTCGAGTAATGTGCTCAACAATTTATTGATTCATTTTCGAGCGAAAGAGTCACACAATTCTCTAAGTGTCAATTTTCTGTTTTGTCAGGAAAATATATTCATTAAATATTATCGGTCATTCAAACAATATGTGACTATTTGCTAATGAGCATGATCAAAGATTCCATTTCTTTGGGTTGTCATGTGATGCACGCAATTGCAAAACGCCAACGCTTAAGAAGAAATGACACTTTAAATGTGATGCAAAACAAAAGTTGTGTTAAAATTCTTCGTGTTGTATTGCTTCTGCTGCAACAGTAAATAATGTTCAACAAATCGAAATTCTAAATTCATCGGGTTGTCCTTCAATACCGAGCTAGCTAAGGCAGAATCGGTCATTTGGAAAGGGTTAAAAGAATCTTGAAACTCTTGAAATCATACATTAAAAGGATGAAGTCATCAACGGATGACCTTCAATATTAATATCTTTATTGATCCTCCTCTCAAAAACACTTCCTGGTTATTTCTAGAAGAACGAAATGTTGCCTAAAACATTTAAACCAGCAAAACAATAGCTGTATGGCATGGCTTAACTAGTAATAAATACAAAACCGACCAAGAAGGATATTGAATTCGTAATAAAAATACTTTCCTTCATTCTCTCTTGTTTTTTGCCTTCGCGTTCACCTCTAAGCTGTACGCTCATGTGCTTTATTTATTTTTTCTTCTAATTTTAAGGAAAATTATTTGATATGGAACAACAGCAATAATTCATGTTGCGTGGATTCAGTTTCTGGAGAGAAGAGGGCGAATGCAAAATATCGATGACGATAATTGAATATATTTCTCCATTTACATTTACTCAAAATATCATTCCATGTTTCTATTTAGATTTACGTTTGCTATTCAATTTTGTTTGTTTGGTATTCAAATAGGAAAATAAGTAGATAAAATTTGCATACAAACGTGATATACCTTTTGACATTTTCGCCCTTCTCTTCAATCATTTTATGTCTTTCAATGTATTTCATTTCCCATCGAGCGTACAAAAAATTATTTGTTTCTATGTTTTCTACAATACGTTGCCCCAATCAACATTGGTTTTATGCTCTGAGTTAAAAAAAAGCATGACGATAAATGCGTTTTTGGTGCATCATCAACAATTTGCCGCCATTCAAAAAAAAAAAAAACAAAGAATGTGGAAACCAATACCACTGGAATTTTCTCCCGAAAAGAAAATAGTCTTCATGATTGTCATTGATTCAGAGCATTTCTTCATGTTTTGATAACATTGAGAATCAATTTCAGATGTTTTTTCATCTACCTACTTAGATTTCCCCAATTGCAAAGAGAAAAAATTCAAGCCATGTGCCATATGCATGTGTACAATCGTTCCATATATTTTCATTCATCTCATTTACATATTGAATAGATGAAACATACAGGAAAAAAAAACAATTCTGTATAATAAGAATTGCAGAAAAAGAAAAAAAAAAAACAGAATCACAAGAGTAAACACAACAATGCAAGATGAATTTAAATTTAAATAGTTTTATTTACATTTCTTGAACCCTTTACCCGGTACAAAATCATCATCATCAACTTAGATACATGGTAGGAAAAGTAAAACAAAATAAAATTGAAACGAATAGAGCTTTTTGCAGGGCTTGAAAGGAATTGCATGAAGATGGAGAAGAAGATGATTGAGAGTATCAACCCTCGTGTAAAAAAAAACCTTTTCATATAAAAACATTTAGATTCCATTTCATTTGCAGCAAAAAATGTAAATCGAGATGAAAAAGAATCTTGAGGTTAATCAATTAAATTGGAGAGAGAGGGAAAAAATTAATTGGAATACTTAATTGGATTGAAATTCTTTTACTATCTTTAAAACTGGAATAACGCAACTCCAAGCAAATTCGAAACTCGTTTCTTTTTTTTTTTAGATAAATAATACTTATTCTTTTTTTAAACTTTAAATCGAATGAATTATCATCAGATTTTGCCCATAACGAATGCTTATTGTAGTGTCAGCCATATTTTTGTTTCTCTCTCAAACCAGTTTACCATGTTTCAGCTTAATTCGGCGTGGCATAACTTACGAGGGCAAAAATGCAGTCACCTCAACCAAAAAAGAAGAATTTCGTGAAATTTACCATGAAAAACGAAGTATAATTCCGACAGTGATGACGGCTTCAAAAGTTCAGACGTGAAAAGATTAGCGAAACAGAAATCGAGAATTTTGCTTTGTTGTGTAGAAGAATAGAAACAGTAAAATACAGCAAATTTAAGCAACGAACGTATTTTGCATTTGAATAGTAAAAGCATGTAAACTTGCTGTCGCCTTTTTATGATTAAGATTTGCCAATATCATATAGCTCACAATCAAAGGTGTTAAAATGTTATTTTATGTGTGACATTTACAGCTGTACACCGATGACAAAAGCAGAAAAAAACCTACGTGATGTAATGATTAATGGATCTTGCAATGACTTCATACATATGCATTTTATTTCCCATTTACTTCCCTAACAATGATTTTATTTCAAAAATGAAATTCACAGCGTTTTGTTATGAGGATTTCAATTTCTATAAAAAAAAAGAAAATTAGACAAAATATATAAATTTTTAAAACTTCCAATAAACACTTCATGAATATACGAATATAATCATCAAAAACAAATTTTTGTTGGTTAACCTTGAATACTAACTTTTAATGAGCTACAAAAGGCCCATGGTGATATAGACGAAAAAAATCTGTAAACTATTTTAGCGCGCAGTTTTCTTGAGAATGTTTTTCTGCTGTAATATTATGTCTATATACATGCAAACAAATAATAAATTATATATATATTTAAATATATAATGTATTGCATGTATAACATGGAAAATCAGAAAATGGAAATAAGTTTCAAGACCAAGGGACATATTTAGAATCATTAAAAATTGCAATAAAATAAAGAAACTCTAGAAGTAGGGAAATTAAAAAAAAAAAAATGAATTGCATTATGTATGAGTCACGAAGAAAACCTGTTGTAGAATTTAGCAAAAGTGTTATTTACGATCTTTTTATTTATTTATTTATATAGCCTGTTTTCTAATTACTAACACTTAATATAATATATTATTAATGATGTGTATGTATTTGCTATCAATGCGTGACTCGGAAGAAACTCGCTGACGAGATCTGTTGAATAACAAATATTGTAACTTAATATTACGAAATGACTTTATTTGATTTTAATTGGAACAGAATAGTCGTTTCGTTAAATGTTTTAAAAGTTCACGAGACCCGACGGATGAATATAATTAAGAAGCATGAAATAAGAGATAATTTGTTTCACAGAATATGTTATAGAAAATATGTTCATTGTTTTACACACATGCATTAGAATACTTAATTTTGTTGTAAATATAAAGCGATATTTATAGAATTATTATGTAGTCGGAATCGCAAATAATATGCATCCCATATGCGACAGCCACATGACAGATCTACTAATTTATTTGTTTATCATGATAACCTCGTCTACAAAATCCCTATCTAGATATTGATAGCGTAAAGCATGAGTAATGAATGGAAAGAAACGCATGTTGAAAATCTATTTAAATTTATGAAGCGAAGGCTTGCTTTCTCCTTTGGGTTTAGTTTAAACAGAGCAAAAGCAGCAATGCAATTCTGAAATTTCTCTATTAGTTTATGGTTGAAAGGAAAACAAAGTGGAAAACTTTTGCTCAAATGGAAAAAGTTGTTATGCATCTTTTTGTATGAATTAAAGCTATATTTTCTACAGTTTCTAAAGAAGGCACGAGATATCTTTATATCGAATTTCTTCTTATTTTCCAGCAAGGCCGTATAAAAATTGTTTGTTTCGAGCAAAATTTTGACTGGAAATAATTTTTTCAAACCAATTGTCAAATCTTATATTAACCTGACGCTTGTTAAAACAACAAAAACGTTTATTTTTCACGATTCACGATGCAAATAACGTAATCAAAGCTAAAAGTATTAAATTAATTATATAAATAAATTTAAAGGTGAAAACTACGCACTCTTCCATTGCAATGAACAAAACGAAATGACATGATCCATTCAAGTATTTCCAAAATGGAAAATATTCTCTGCCATGCTCTCAAAAACCGAGAAATTTTTCTACGATGTATTAGTGCAATCTTATTAGAATGTTGGTATACTCATACACCCAAAAATTATGCACAGACACACTCACATGATTACGCGTGGGGTGACATCTCTTGATAGGCGTTTGAAGTGAAATAATATATTGAACAAATAATTTTCATTTAGGAATTCCTCTAGCCCGACCCGAATGTTGAAAGAAATCCTTTTCAAAAATTCGGGACAATATTTGAAACTAATTTTGCAATTTTTTCACGAATTTCAAAAATAGGGATTCAGCCAAAATTATGCTCATGAAAACGAAATCCTCCAGAAAAAAGCTGGTAGCGTTCTGTATCATTTGTTGCAGAATAAATTTGCCAATAGTTAAAATTCAAACTACTGAAACCAGTTCTACTGCTCAAGTCCATCAACAGAATCTTCCTATTAATTCACTGACTTAATTTATGTATTCGCAAATCTGATTTTATAAAATATCTAATTTTATTAAATATCTGATTTTTAAAAGGAATTCTTCTTTTATTTACTCTGAAAATAATTTTCTCTAATCTATTTCACAAGCAAGGATAAATACAATTGAAAACTAGCAAAAATAGAACAATTTAGAAGGGAAGAAAATATGAGAAAAAAAAGAGTTGAAAATGTACCGAACGTAGCTGTAGTAATAATAAAATTTTAAAATATCATGTGGAAAATTTGCAGAGCTTAAAAAGTGGGAAGCGTGGAATATTTTAAACACAGCAGTGGTTTTTTTTTGTTTTGCGTAATCTGTTTGCTTTTTTGCCTCTTCCATGCAATGTAATACGAGGTCATTTTTGATATACACAAGCACCATTTTTTTATTTTGGCATATTGCCAGCAAAATAATTAAAAGTTTCTATTCATTCTCTCGTTCTCGTCTCAGCCTGTTTCTACCTTGTCTGCGCCAATTGATTTAATTTACTTAACACTGACTGGATAAAAAAAAACACTTTCATTAAAAGTTTAAAATATTATAATTTTTGAACATGAAAGGGTTGAATCAGAATTTATGGATTTTCCAAAAACAAACTCTTGTTTAGGTGCTTCATTTAAATTGCACAAATTTATAACGAAAGAAAATTGTTTCATTGGATAGCATAAAAATGAAATCAAAAACATGAATTCACCTAAATATAATATTTGAAGTAAAAGTAACAAATTTTGCCTCATTCCAGTGAAACTTGCCATAACCAAAATTTCTTTCCACCAAGTTTTTGTAGATAACGAGTTACTGCCCTCAACGATGAAGAGAAGCAGGCAGAGGAAGAATTTAATTAAATAAGACTGCATGAATATAAAATATAAAATTTATTCATATTCATTAGCAGTTTCTGTCGAATTATATTTGGCGCAGTATTTCTGTTGATCTTTTTTTTTTAATTAGTCCAGGTACTAGGCAGTCTGGATTATGCATCACCCATTCGCTAAATAAATTCTGCATTTCATTGGGAGTGAATTTTAGGGGTCAACTCAAGGAATAAATGAATTTTTGTACAGTGTTCATTAACGAAATATCCCAAAGCAATTAATTCTTAGTTTCTGGAAAACGAAAAAAACGTTATTGTGCGAAGAGGGAACGCCATGTAAGGTTTCAGTAATTGAATTAAAAGATTACCGAAGCCCCGTATACAATAACCAAGTTTCTTCTGCAGACACACACTTCATGTGAATGTGAAACATGTCGTGTAGTTTTTACGAAGATAGAGTAATGGACATCATGCAATGAAATACACTTCCCACAAAGTGAAAAGGACGCTTCTTTTTTGGCTTCATAATCATATGTGAAAAGTATTTCTGTGTATGTTCTTGCTATTCAGCGAAAAATATCATTTCACTAGAGATAAAATAATCTATTTTCATCAAGCTCACTCCCTTCATTCAACTGTACATTAACAAAAGTGTTCGTTGAAATGAATGAATAAAGTTTCTGAAACGCAATCGAATGAACCAGGCGAAGTGAAGGTTAATAAAAATGTCTGCAGTGCATAAAAAATCCATTCATAGGGTGCACTCAAAAGCTAATCTATCACATACAGAGGTCTCATAAAATGAGCTAGAGAAGAAAAAGTTTGTTCGATGACGAATTGAACTATTCGAATAGAACTCGTGAATTTTTTCTATTGATAATGGATCATCGTTTATCTAGCCAACCATAAAAGTAACCTTGAAATAAAAATAAATGTACATTTGAAACCACCGCAATTTATGCTCTCCACAATTTTCTTTTTTTTGTGGAGCATCTTATTCAATAACATTTTTTTTATCTCTAAATTACCCCATACCGCACATGTATACGGAAGTTTGGTGCTTTTTCAATACCCATGTGTCATTCATAAAGATTGCCACTGTCTGCCACGGCTAACAAGAAAAAAAAACCGAGGTCCAAATAGACAGTGTGAACAGCAGCAACATCCTAGCTCTTAAAAGTCAACTCTAAATGTTTTTATATCTCAATAAAAAGGAAATTGATGAATAGTGCAATAAAAAAAAGTGAAAGGCCGATTAAATCGCAGCAAACGAATGGCGGAAGAAATGAAAATTTTGCAATAAATTTGATTATGCCAGTAAGTACACTCTCACACACAACTTAAGGAAAGCAGTTTCTGAAACAAATTTTCAGTCATTTCACAAAAACCTTTCTATTTATTCCATCAACCGGCGTTCATATCATAATGATGAATAAATAACAGATTTTAATTATTTCTTTATCATATATGTGCTTACAGATTTATGTAGAAGCCTCAAATTTTTGGAGGACGTGAAATTGTTTGTTGTTGCTTTTTAATGATCCTCCTTTACGTCGGCATGCAAATCGTCAATTGCACACTACGCCGTCATAAACCGTGAGAAATTCTGGTATTGTTGTTGTTTTTTGTGAATGCGAAAAAGAAAGAGTGTGGTAATAAAATTAGGTAATGGGTCTAGTCTTCAGACATTAATAATATTTACTAAAAAGCAATAAAAAATTATACGAGCTCTTGAAATTAAAATGATGACATTTTTAGTGGATGTCACACACAACGGCAAGGAATTGTATTTTTATTATTTTTGCTGCCTTTTATATGTTTTATCGTTTATGAAAGCTTGTATAAAAATTGAGTCAATCCATAACGTCACGAGAAATTTTCGAATATAAACAGGTGTTTCATAAAAAGTAAAATCAGATTTACTTCCTGCTAAAATTTTAGAATTTTTAAATGATTCTGCTTTGTATTGACAACTGACTAAGCAGGTTAATAGTTATAAATGAATCGTGGGGTTCGCCATTTCTTATAAAGATTTTAAATACTTTATTCTCAAGTTTTTTTTCTCTAAATTTCGTTTTTCTGCCGACGGAGATTTTTTCATTTTCTTTCCTGTTTTTGTGGGCGTTAACATACATCTGATGATAAAAAAAAAATAGTACAAGATTAAATGTTTTCTTTTTTTAATTTCCATAATTTCCAAAGTATTTAAATGTTTCTAAACTAATAAATATATTTATAATCATTAATCAGAATGCCTAAGTTTTTTTTTTGTTTCCAATTATTTTAGATAATTAAATTTGTTTCGACTCAAATGTGTCAGACAACGACGGAGTAGGTACAAAAGAAAAAAAAAAAGAAGAAACGTAGTGTTAATTCCAATTGGTTATTGAGGACAAGTATCATGCGATATCATGTGAGATTGTCGAATGAAGAATAATAGGCTTCATGATAAGTGTAGTTTGCATATTGATTTTCCAATACATTATTCATCCTCGAGAGAAAATAATCCTTAACATCCTTTTTGTCATTTTACAGCAAACTGGCTTTGATGGACCGATGCCAAAAATCAATACAAGTCATTATATCACTCTCAAAAAAAAATTGCTTGATGTCAATTCCAATCAACAGCAAAGAAGAAGACACATTTTTTTTTGCAATAACTATGAGAAGCGCTCTGTGTTTCATTTCATAAATGAATTGATTACGAGAGAGAGAAAAAGAAACACACACAGAAAAAAAAAATTATAAAATATTGCAGACAAATGCCAAGGAGACTTTTTGCTTCTTGCGAATTTCAAATATGGCGACATATTTCTTCGATTTGCTCATCCTGCCTTCGTTTGCAGTTTTTGTTGTTTATTCATTTGTATATATTTTGTTTAGAGGGCCAAAAAACACCACTCAAAAACAGATAACCCCAAATTTTATGCAATTCAATTTTATTTTGGTAATTATATTCCAAAATTTTCGTCACGTAATTTCATATTCAGAGAAGGGACTTGATGCCTGGTTATTAGTTTTATTCGCGGCAAGTCACTGTACAACAATAATGGTGGCAAATCAAACAAACAATTTTAAATGCATCCTTTTTTTTATATAAATTACAAAGTAAAAAAAGCAAATGATAATATTTAGAGTATTTGGTATTCAACATGCGTGGAAAATAAATATTTCTTGCCTACATGTGCTATAATTTTCTTTTGGGGGATTTTTTAGGATCCAATTCTATCAAAATATACAAAAAAATCAGCACAGACACAAGAAATTGTTACAATAGTCATGATGTTTATTTCACATATCACGTAGACTTTTTATTCGAGAGTTTTTTGTGCCTTACACTCTCTATGAAATGTTCGAAATCCATTTATGAGATAAGCATTTTGTATACATTTGATTCCGCATGAAACAAAGATATTATCACTTTTTTTTTTATTTGCAGTGCAATTATTTCGCTCGAATAAATTACGCTCCTATTTTTCATTCCAGCAATGAGTTATGTTCAAAATTTTCTTAAGTTACAAAGATGTTGCTTCCATAAAGATTATGGCAGTGAAAGTTCAATGTCATGAAACTGCTACGTGAACAAATTGGATCGATATTTAAATAAAATATTTTAAATGGTAAATGTCTCTGACGTAGTTTGAAAACTATTCAAGTTCGTTTTATAATGTTTAGGCTGACTAATAATAAGAAGAAATTTCACAATTTTCTTTTCAAAAAGTAATCCAATTTCCTAAACGTAATATTACGACTTTATAGCTAGCTACACAACTATAGAGCGGCCATTCGCATTCCATCGACCGAAAAAAAACCAAACAAAATGAAAAGAAGAAAAAAAAAATACTTGTTTTTGTGATGGTGCACATCAATGAGCATGTGTGCGTTCTACGATGTCTGTTTTTTTTTTTTTTTCATAGAATGGGAACATGGAATTGAAATTAGCTCATCATGGAATGTTTTGTGAATATGAACGAATGTACGTAAATAAAAGTGAAAAAAAAAAAATTGTTGTGCAATATTGGCAATGAACGAAAATAATATATTTATATGAAAGCGAAATTGCAAAACAAAATATACCGATGATAAAATATGTTTTATTTTGGCAAATAGAAGAAATATTATTTCTAGGGCTACACAACTACGCTTTTGCCAGAAATAGTTAAACAAAGTATTTTCAAGCACCTATATTTCAGTCCTATACATCCATTATGCATAAGACATACCATGTACCATGCATGTTTTACTGCCGTTTCGGTGTCATATTTTTGAAATGTTTTTGTTTTGATGCTCGTTGTTACTGTTGTCATTTTTCCGCCTCTCGCATATATTATTTATCATTTTATTCATTAGGTAGCAGCACACAAACAGCACAAAATGAGAAGTAAAAGGGTGAAATATATGGATAGACCATTTTTTTTATACGTGCTCACACAGCAACCCAAATATGGACTTGCTTACGGTAAAACAAAATTTGTGTATGGCGCAAAAACTCTGCCCTCTTTCAACATAAAACATAAAGATATGCTTCCTGCAATCGAATATAAGTTTTCTTTTACTAAATGTTCGACCCATTAATATACCGACGGCGTGGCAGTTTACGCTTAAAGGTTTTTGTCAGTGTTGCATTGGCCAGTTGCATTTATTGTTTTTCTCTACTCTAATTTATTTTCTAAATATCCATACATAATTAAAATTATCAAATGCAATCACAACTCTCTGGAGCGTAGCACTCGAGTTTTTCTGATCTTAACGTGACATAAGTACGTGACAGATAAAAGCCGGCAAAAGATTAATTTTAATGATGATCGTCGGAAAGTGAGTTCTGAGCGACAAAAACTGGTCTCCAGCAACAGTTGTTGGAAATTTAATAATAATTAATATCAACTTACCAATTTAGATTTAATTTCTCGGAATGGCGGTTGATTAAGCGAAATGCATCAAGGTGGCTTGTAAGTAAATAAAATCACTCTGCAAATTGAAAATAACACAAAAAATTTCAATTAATAAAAGATAACTACGTGAGTTTTTATTTACTCAAACATCGAATGGTGCAATTATTATATACTTATATAAATAAAATTTTGTTTTAGTATAATGACATTTATTTGCATCTCGGCTTTTAACATAACTCAATCGCATTTAATGTTTCGGCAAGAAATGATTTTTTTTTTTTTTTTTGTTTAATGCTGAAAGTTCAAAGCATCGAAATATCATCGTGAGTTTTTGTATTTCCCGGGAGGTATCTCATTTATTTTTAAGATAAATATTGCTGTTTTTGAAAATAGCGAAAACGAAGATTTTTTTTTCCCAATCTCTGTTGTGATACGCAAGTTTTGAGACAAACGAAGAGTAGTATTATAGAGATTTTAAAACGTATATTTAGCAGCAGCTGTGTTGTACCGTAAATTTGGGTGTCATTGCTTTTTTAGGATGTCTTGCTATTATAATGTGAGCACAAAGCCAAGATAAAAATCTTGTCTTTCTTAATAATTCACCGAAGAAAAATTCATGACATTTTCACGTTGGCGAGGCTGAATTTGATTATTTTTTTTTTTTTCAGACGAACTTCAAGTTTTATAAAAAAAATTTATATTTCAGTTTACGCAAAATTGGAGCAGCCAAAAATGAACATTTTGTGAAATTTATGGGACGTGTAAGGAACACGCTGGAGAATGATATAAAATTTTAGTTTCCAGCTTGCACAAAAATATCTGAATATATTTTGTGCCATTGTGTTTAATGAACTGAGAAAAAAATGTTTTCATAAATGCTCATATTCTTTGCAGTCGTTTGAGTATATTATATAAAAAACAAAAAGGTTTTCCTTCTCAACATTTTGGGCAAAATAAAGTGTAGATATATCTGAAGGTACAATCAGTAAAGTTAGATGATGTTTCCATGTTTATACACGTTCACTATCTTTTCACAAGGAAATTACTTATTGTGCAATGGTATCAGAAGCAGCAAAACAAAAATTGAACCCATGCATACAAAACTAAATTAAATTTTCAACAAAATGAAAAAACAGGTTCAAAAAAATTGTTCCTCCAATGAAAGTCTTGTCAAAGCCAAGGAGAACAATAATATTACTATAATTTAAGGCGTTATCTAATGAAAAGTTCGCTTCCCTTATTAACACACAAATTGCTGACATTATGATTAGATGCGTTTGCGTTGCGACAATAATAAATCTTTAGTTGAAACAAAATATATATTTATAATGTATATTATATATACATACATTATATGCAAATATATAATGATGAAAATCTTATTTATATGGATAACATCTTTCCATCTGCGCAACAAAGCCAAAATATTGTTGATAAGAATATCAAACGAATTCGTCTAGGCTCTCGCTACTTTATGTTATCAGCTACACTCGAATATTTGGAATTTCGAATTTATATATAGATTCTATACATATATTTTTTTTTAAAAAGTGCGCTAGTAAACGGTCAACCAAAAATTATTCTCACACTGAAAAAGTCTCATTAAAATGTTGTTTAATTATATTAAGACTCGAACGAATGTTGTTTTGTTATTTAATTAAAACAAATGTTTTGAAACAGACAACAAACAAAAACAGCAGCCAGTGACTGAAGTGTTTATACTTTTATTTCAATTTGGTGATTCCAGTTTGAATTTATAAACACGACTCGATCCTTTATGGCTAAACATATCGTGTGAATTATGTTCCTGTCTCTCATCCCTACTGTCTTTTCTCAACCTCCACTGTTGCAAGCTGAGACGTCAGTCAAAATGGCAGTGGGTGTATAATCCATTGATAGGATAATGTTTGTTGATGCTTCATAACCACAACAGCCAACAACTTTTTCTTCAAAATAAATATTATATGCACTCTATTCGTGAGCATAAATATTTATTTTAGCCCCGAAAATTGGGAGATGGCTTTCCAAACATTATTCAAAGGGCATAGCAACGAATATTGCATGCAATTTAGTGGGTTTGTGTGGCTTACAACGAGAAAAAAACTTTCACGTAATCGCCATAACTTTCTTATGAAAAAGAAAATATGTGAATGTGAGCAGAGAAGAATAGAAATATGATTTGATTAAAGACAAAATTTCTTTGTATCTTTTATGGTGAAAGCAGAGCCACAAGAAGGAAATAGACAGCCCAAGATTATGATTTATATTGTCACTTTTATCATGTAGAAAACAAAAAAAAAATCACTATTTTGTACCGATCCTGGCATCAATACTAAATTTGGCAGTTTTCCATAATATTTTCAAGTCATAAGTAAACTAGAATTTGAAATTTATTTCAAAGACTGGATTTTACAAGAAAAATGAGAAAATTAATATGAAAACTTTCTTCGTAAAGTTTTGCAACAGAAGAAGCAACATCCGAGATATTAAGCGAAATTTATTTATTAGAATAAAAGTTTGGGTCTGTTGCCTACATAGAATATCTGGGGTAAATTATTTGACAGCTGAGCAGGCGATTACGTTGAACGAAATATTCAAACCTATTCCTCGGTGTCTATCCGTCTATCTATTGATTTCTTTCCCCCTGTTATTATGATTAAAATATGTTTTTCCTTGTAGCATTTTTCTCAGAAGAATTTATTTTTCACTGGGATGCACTTTTAAAATATAGAGTGACCGACATTTGATCGCTTTAAAGTGAAGACTACAGCAATAATATTTAAAATAATTCATTTGTCATTTTTCTAAATAATTTCTTTCACTCATAAAGGCGAGATGTTTTCAAATGTTTTTGGACTTGAACTAAATTCTAACAATATATTTGCAGCGTTTTGAGTCCCATTCTGTTGAATGTCGAAAAATAATTTTTCAGAAGCATAAAAATATTTTGACTGAAGAAATGTCATAAAAACCACACAAAATATTTTTTTTTTCTTCAGAAAAAGGGTTAAAAGAAAGATTCACTTCCTTGTTTCCGAAACAAAAGAAAAAAAAATTCTTCGTGTTCTGCTTCATTTTTATGAAGTGTAATAAAATATTAAAGAAATAAACAAATATATATTTTGCTTCTTCTGTTCTTGGACTTTATTTATTCGATCGATGTCACGGTCTCAGCATTTCCTTGTTCTTTTTTACGGCCATGTGCCGTAATTTTGACTCTTTCGCCCTGATCGGAACAATATACTGCGTAAGGATGGCCCACAAAAATTTCAGCCAAATGCCATTTACATTCATTGCCTTATAGAATTTAATGATTCAGATAAAAATCAGCTTCTCTTTTACGATGTGTTAAATGATATCGTCTGGAAGGGCCAGAATTGCATTCTTATGGCTCGCCGTTTTTATTGCGCAACCACACACAAATATTCACAAATTTTGAAGCACAATTGAATTTGGCTTGACCTAATAATGTCTTCCGGTCAATCAAAGATACTAAAACTTAGCGAAAATGTTTGAAGGGAACCTCTAGTAAATTTTTTCAAGAAACATGAAGAACGTTAAATGCTAAAATGGCAATTAGTAATTTCAAACAAGAGAGCAAAGTGGTAGAAGCTACGTATGTAAGTAAATGGTCCTAATCCAAAATGCTAATGAATGCTATTTGTAGGGGAGCATTTGACTCGTTCAAGTCGATTATTTTCGGCTGTGAGGCGCGGAAGAGTTTTATGAGAATTGTTTCGCAAAACTTTCCATTCAGTAACGAAAGGAGAAACTCGTTTTAAATAAATTACAGATATACACGCGATAAGAATTTTCAGCTCCAGAAAATATATACACTTCCATACATGTATAGATATGCGGCGCACAGTGCGGGAATTCCGCCGTATTAACTCTACTTTTCAGGCTATGAAATTGCCTTGAAATGTAGTTTTCCTCCTAATCCTTCGAGTCACTCGTACTACTTCCATAAATTTATTGATGAATCTTCCTTCGTAGATATTAATAGCAAGTGTTCTAGGCTCATTTACTACCATGATGCTTCTATAAGCTGTGCATTATTCCAACTTAACCCAGATTTGAACACAATCTACTGATATGGCGAGAGGATTTCTTATTTGCTATCCGGAAATATATTTTCATCCCCTGTAATTTTCTGTTTTCCTTGATATCTCATCTTTTGGTAGTGCCACACTGTTCACAAAGTGAGAAATATATGGATCAGAACGCTATTCGATTATTTCCGTATCATTTTCTAAACTGTTTCTTAAGGGAATTTTATAAAAAGAATAGCAAAAAATGTATGACAGTATCCTTATTAAATTCCTTCTTCAATCATACATATCTTATTTCCCAAACCATATCACCGAGAAAGATGTTTCCATTTCTACAGCGGAGAAGTTTGATAAATAAAAATTTAAACCTAAATAGGGTTCTCCAATATATGTGCGTTTTCTCTGAATAAAAAGATGTCGAAATTGAAATATTTTGAGGAAAAAAATTTAGTACAATGACACGATAGATGGATACCGTTGTTGTTCGAGCGTTTCTTCAATTTGTATGCAAATGAAAATGGTTCTGATAAGCAATTCGAGTGTCAAATAGCTGCAAATTTTACATTCTATTTGAATGAACTAGAGCGCACGAAGAGTTACCCTTATCCACTGTAAAATATCGCAAATTTTGGGGCTTGATTAGGTATTTTTAATGTTATGCTTCTTGGATACCTATAAGTTCCTCATTTATCGCAGTTTAATAATTTTTTTTTTTTAAATAAGAGAAAGCTGGTTTTTATTTTTATTTTTTTTAATTATGTAAAGCACTCACTCGTAATGCTTATTTACGTTTTGAACACTTTTTGTTTATTCACGAAAGATGTTGAAGAAAAAAATAAATATTTCAAAGAAATTCAGTCTTATCACTTGTCACATAAACCAAACTTACATACTAAGTAAAAGAAAATGAAATAAATGCACAACAGTAAAAGATTAAAATGCAAATGTACGCCGTTCGCGATTTAAGATTACCTTAAATAGTTTTTCTTTTTGGGCTAACAGCGATAACATGTCTACAACAAATATTTTCAATTAAAAAAAAAAGAAAAGAAAACGGAATTAGAGTCGCGATTTGTTGTTAGCTTATCTGAAACCTAAAGCTGATTTACAGAAAGTAATTTCAAAGTCGCCTTTTTGTAGTTATTATTTTGCCATTTGTAAGGCATTTTATCGAAACTGTAAAATTGATTAGTTCCTGACATGAAAGATTCTGAATTGCAGCTACGCTGTACATTTTTATTCAAAACTCTTATTAAACAATTACTATAAGTAATAATTGCCTTAAATATTTTTAAAATTGTAAATTTTTGTTAAAAATTTCGCAATCATTTTTCTGTTTCGCTCCAGAGTTCCGGTTATTCGTGCCTGTTACTAAATGCAAAGGCCAAATTTGTCTAACATTCACTTGAACTTCCAAAGTTGTGTGTTTAGTTCAGAACAGTTGAAAAAATGCGGCTGAACAACACTATCTATAGAAGCTTGAAGAAGTTGTTTTCTTCTTTTTAAAATTATCTGTATCAATACTACTTTCTGTATCAAGATCATATTTGGTAAAAGGAGTATTTGTATGGTCGCTTAGATGAGTAAATCTTTCATATCTTTTTCATCCATAATTATAATTTCAAAAAACAAATGCACTACAATAAATGTAGATAAAGCTTAATAAATCTTGCCCCATCCCAGGGAGCTTGTTTGTACTAGATTTCAATTTCTTCTTATTTTTCAAAAAGCAAAATCGATTTCTCTTATACAACCTTACCGGAATGTACGAAAAATAAAGGATACAAATATACAAGTATGGATAGGTCGCATGGCATTTTATACTTTATCTGGAAATGTTCATTAGGGTTGTCTGCGCTCAAATTTCAATTTTGAAAAAGAGCAGAAAAATACGTTAAAGTTTTCAAATACTGATTCCGAACTTAATTTAAAAAACCATATAACAGTGGAACTTCACTTCGTAGGAATCTAAAAAAAAGAGAAAAACATGGAAATAAAAAAAAATTAAGTGCAAATTTGTGAACACTACATGAAATTAAATTTTTGGATTCCTATACATTTTGCCAAGCATTGTGCCTTGCTTTTTGCCAAGCGTATGCTGTTCTTTTATTTTTTTTTTTGTTGTTGCTACGATGTGGAGAGAAATAATCAAAATAAAAAATGGAAAGAGAATTATATGATGGCTGCTGATGCGCCGAGTAGGTCGATTTTTGACACGAAATTTTACAACTATTGCGCAGTAATTCCTGGGATACATTACAGCTCGAGGCCTGGCAAAACTGAGAAGCTTAGTCGAACTCAATAATATCGGGTCACTGAGATATTTACAATCATTTGTGGGTCTCGAAATTTTTTCGATTATGCTTTTCAGCCGGTTTTAGTAACATAAATATAATAACATAACAATAATAAATTTCCTCAAATAGGCACGTTAAAATGTTATTTCTTCTATCGATATATAATGAATATTAAAAATGAATTTCTTAGCATCTGGGATTAATTACTTTAACATATATGCAAGAATCAATTGCATACTCGCTCCCATATATGTTCTTATGTTGAGTGCATTGGTCCGAAAAAAAAAATTCGGAAACCATAAAAACCAAGGATACACACCATAAAAATTTATAATACCCGAAAGAAAAGAACAAAATATGCGTCACAGCAGTCGAAAGCCAAAATAACAGAATAAAGAGCCCGTTATTTTATGTTCATTTAAAATTAACTAGTTTAAATGTCTATATTAGCTATTAAGTAATATTCGTGTAAGGAGAGCTAGGCAATAGCTAACAATAAGTTTTGGGTAAAGAAAGGGTTTAGTTATATGCTTCAAACTGCAGGGAGTGTAACTTTATGCCCTTACAGTTATTTCAACGCAATTTGCTTTTCATAATAATTTTCAGTGACCTTCAATCCTCCAGCGTAATTTTAAGCAACTACATGAGAAACAAGTTTTTAAATGAGATCTTTCTTTTTTATGGATCGAAAAGTTATGAAATACTTCTCTACAATATTCATTTTCTAAATTCCATCCCTTCGAGGGTCAAATCAGTAACTTTCCTGCCTCTCGATGCTAACAGCAAGTGTAATGAAACCGGTGGAGAAAATGTTTTAAACAATTTATTCTCATTTCATTTTCCATGGGACCGATATTTGTTAATCAACAAAAAAAAATTCAAGTCATATAAAGTTTATACTTCAAAATAACTCTCACAACCTTTTTGCAAACATATAAATATAACCCTATCCCACCCCAATGGTTTACCAACTTTCATCAGAATTTTTGTGTACATTCATCTCTGATGAAATTTATTTAGCCATTGCTCTTGATGGTTTTGTACACTAAAATGTGTATAGCTATGCCAGTGTATATCTCTAGCTGTTTGCCAAAAGCTTAGCATAAAAGTAATATAAAATGTATACAATGCGAAAAAGCATTTTCTATAGAGATGGATGTTTGTGACATGTCTCTCATCTCATCACTCATTGATGGCGAATAATAAAAAAGGAACAAAAAAAAAATGTTTCTAATTTTTTCTGCCATCGCTGGTTCATCACAAGTGTGGCTTTGGCGCACCAACGAAAAAGGAGCTTCAGAATTTTTTTATGGCGCACAGCAAGAGCTTCGTCAAAAAAACACCATTCTAGTTTATATTTCCCAGCCACTGCATGAATAAAAATATAAAAGAGAAAAGTGTATACATATTTGGTGTAATATAAAAACCACCAGCGAAAAAGAAGAATATGCGATATCAACAACGCATGCATAGTATAGTTTATGCATGAAAGAAGTAATATCCTTTCAACTGTATCGTTTTGAATATTTTATTTATCTCGCTTTTTATGCTCGACACTAAGCGCAAAAAAATCCGAAAATAAATTGTTTGCATACACAGCCTCCGAAGAAAGGCATTTGAGAAAATTAAATTTTTACCCATCGCCTCGTGTCATAATCTTGATGAATGCTTTTCTTGTTATCATCGTACTACACAAACGCCGAAAAAAATTAGCCACATGAACGTGCGGTGTGGCATTATGTGCCCCCGTTTAACGTCATTGTCTAATCCTGAAGGAGCATATAAAGAAATTGTGGCAAGAAGACAGCAAGAAATGACTGCAGTATAAAGAAAATTAAGATCATAAAAAAAGAATATTCTTATAAGTAATTTTTCCTGTTCTATTTTCCCGTACGTAATTGCGCTTTAGCGATGAAATTTCTTTTTATATTTATATTTAGAAAAAGTCACGCTTTTGCGTTTAAAGACAACTATTTTAAATAATTATTGCATGAGCTTTGTGCTTATTTCCTTCTGGAACGCTCTCTCTCCCTGTCTCTAATCTCTTATAAAACGGAGTGTTCAAAAATATGCATACACTTCAGGTACATTAATCTTAGACGCTATCCTGTTTTGGGTTTTTAACTTAATGCACACACATAGGTACACACATTTATTTCAAAACAAAATTCGTATATAGGACGCCTGCCATAGAAACGGGCTATCGGCTAGTTAGTATTATTAGAAAAGTCATGATTGAGAGGAAGAAAAGTTATAACTCTTTTGATTTTTCAGAAATGTTTGTGATTTTTTTATGCGAGTATTCATAAAATATGAAATATTTTATTTCTGAGGGAATAATTTTTTTAAGTATTTTATAATTTGCAATTAATATTCATACGACAAGAACCAGGGAATTTTATGAAAAGTATATTTCATTGCTTAGTATTTAAATGCTAAATTACATCTTATTCTTATTTTATTTACATTCATTTTTTATACAATATATTCAACTCAATGTACACGTAATTTGATTATGCAAAACAACGAGAAAAATGATGAGCACATCTGTTAAGTAAGTCAAATGCGCTTATTGACGACTCTTAAACAGTATTACGTCATTACTCATCGTCATTACTTAAAGCCTCCATTAAATTAAATAAAATACTAGACTAAATATTTAAACACCCTAAATTTCATTTCCGTAGTTTTAAATCAGCTTAAATGAAAAGAGCTTTGCTCGGGTTTTCTGTGATTTCGCAATAAAACGCTATTGTCAAAACTTTAAAGGCGCACTGCATATGGTAAGTTTTGATAATGCATCTTTTCAGCATCGCTGGCAATTTCCCGTATTTCTATCTTCACCTTGACAGCTTATATCGATATCAATATTATTATTTTTTGATAGTATCCAATTTGTTTTTATGTTCAGAGAGCAAAACATAGTTAATGGACATAAAAAAAAACACGGAAAATTAATGAAAGATATTGGAGAAAATTTTACGGCGTATTTCGGCTAACAAACATTTCTTCCAGGTAAATATATAAATATAATATTACCTACTTTAGAATTTTTTTTAAAACATCTAAATAACACTAAATCGATAAAGAGAAAATGTTGTATTTGAACGTATTTCAACCAGAACAGTATGGTTCTATGTTAGAAAATGTAGCGCCAAGAAAGAAGTATAAAATATAACACCCGATATAAAAATAAGAAATGTCTACCATTATACCTCAGCTCCCGTCTGTTGTGATGGCGGTACCTTGCAGCGCATGAGATTATTGAGCGGCAGAAAAAATTCGTTTTATTTTATCATTATTTTGTTATGTAGCTACTGTGAAACACATTTTGCTTATATATAGAGAATGTGCCTTCAAGACGTGGGTTTGCATTATAAATTTAGCCTTATAAAAGGTGTATACACAACCCGGTAAATAAAAGTGCTGATTTTTTTACAACTACCTAGTCCAATACCGATAAATTTAGCTCCTTTCAAAATTCATAGTAATTTTCAATTTCTTTCAAAGCAATAAGCCATCCTGACATATTTGTTGTATCAACAATATTTCGAATTTTTTATAATTTTCAAATTGTGAACGTAGTGAAATATGTATAGATATATAGAGATACATATGTCCGGTGTGATTTTCAAAACTATCAATTTCAATTTTTAAAATTTGGATCAAACTTGAATTTCCATAAGAATTGAAAAATTGGAGCAAACCAAAAAAGGTCACCTGCTGAATTCGAAAAACTGATGAGTTTTAATTATGCGCATACGGGGTTTCCTTGATTTACGTTTTTTTTTTTAAATATTTCGTTTATCTACTTGAAATTTGAAATGTACTTGAAAAATTTGAGCTCATCTTCAATTTTCCAAAGAAAATGGAATAAAAATTTTCTCATCCATCGTTTAAAAACGATAAATATTCTAAAAATTTTCTATTTAAAAAAAAAACCGAAATTTCTGTTGATGTTATCTTTTAATTAAATCTTCCTCCTACAAAGATTGCTCGTCTTGTGCTTGGGCAAATCTCTTATTCGGAAATCATTTTGAAATGATCAAGCCATAAAATGTCTTCGGTAAATTCACATGACTTTAGTACTTACGCTTTCAATTGCTTCATGAATTCAATTTCAAGCAAGTGTAAAATTCAAATTGTATTTGTCTTTGTTATATTTAAAAATTCCGAAAATTAATTATATTGACGAGAGTTTTCTATGTGAACTCACTAGTCGACAAGTTTTACACACAATTTTAAGGAACATTGTTGTTCGTTTTGTTATTGCTGCTGTTTCATAATCTTTATGATCTTTCTTGCCATCATTAATAATAACCCTAATCATTACCGTCGTCCTTTTTGCAAATAACGGAACGAGTTGTTTGTGTATAAACGTCAATAAAAGCAAGCATATTTAGCACATTTCTACCTTTTTACGATCGGTACAATAAAATGTATGTTAATTCCCTTTTCACAATTCTTTTTTGAAGGAATCCTGCCAGTGGAATCAGTCTTAAGCAACCGTAGAGCGAGGACGGGAGAAAAAGATCTCATCTATTTAATTGAGCCCTAGATAAAATAAGAAAACCGCTTACGAAAATTTCATTGCAATTATATATACGAGAAAGTATAAGAGAATAAAGTATAAGAACTGAAAAGTATTTCACGTTCCCAAAAGCCATTTCTGAATCATATCAAAAATGTTGATTAGAAATTCAACAACCGTGCGGCATTTATGGATAAAACGAGGTACATGTGTGGAATGCTCAAGGATTTTGCTATCAAGTTGATGGGAAAGTTTCGTTAGCTTTACGGATAAAGGCATTTTACCTTATCCTTATGATATTCTACAATATAATAAAGCAGCAAAGCAAGCAAAAAACGTTTGGTGAATATAAATTTTATGATTCCTTTTTCTGCTCGCTGGCTTTCATTAAAAGAGAGAAAAAAAAAGAAAAGCTCCTCAAGTATTCTGAATCCATCTTTATTAGGCTTCATTTTCGCTGTCATATTTAACCCGAGCTTGTGTTTGTTTGTGCATTATTGTTGGCACAGAGCTTACGTCGCATGTTGAAAATTGAATTTAATTAAATAGAAGAAAATAATAATAATAATAATAATAAAACGTTATTGTATAAAATCCTTTTTTCTATTCTAATGTGTCTGTTTTGAAAACAGTGTTTTTCACAACAGTATTTTCCATCAACAATCATGGTAACTGCTTAGCGATTGGAATTTTCTTCCATTATCTGTTATTCTCCATCAATTTTGGATAAATTCTGTAGATTTTCACTACACTGTTGTTGTCTTACACGAGGTATTTAAGCGCGCGCTCACTATCAATGGTGTTCCAATCTAATATGCGAAAAAAGATTCTGGTTCCCCACGAATGGTGGAAAAGGGCCGAAGAAAGGAATGTCAAAAGAAAACTTTTCTGTAGAGCATCTCAAGAGAAACAAATTTAATGTTATCTTTCATCTGCATCTTGGGACTCTTTTAGTCCTTTGAAAAAAGTAATAACAAGAAAGGAAATTGCTGCAGAAAAGAAGAAGCAAAGAGGCATCTTAAAAAAATGTCAAATACCCAAATAATCTCATCAGCTTCAGAATCATTTTTAGCAGGGTATAATTTTATGCTACACGAAAGTGGAATATCATTAAGAGCGACGAAACCATCATGCTGATTTTAATAAAGTTCAATGCCTGGAGCTTATCAAAAAAGTTTTGTTGCTCTCTTTTTGCTTCCAAATTGTTGTTACATCCCATGAATTATGCAAAGGCGAAAACACATTAAGCATGAAAGGAGCACTAGACGTTTCAGCAAACATAAAGTTGTGATAATAAAAGCGAATTTGTTTTTTTTTTTTTTTTGGGATTTTCTTCGTTGCGCCCCATGAAAACTGGTCCACTTTATGGAAAGCAATATACTCGTTGATCGTAGTTTAGCATACCTTGCGTAAATAAAACAATCAAATTTTCAAACAGTTTTTTTTTTACTGAGAAATCCTCTATAGTGAAATTTTTTTCATTTAGCTCACAAAAGAGTTTCTAGTTTCATTTTTATGGTTTCACGAATGAAAATTAAATTTTCAAATAGCTTCTAAATTGTTTTATGGGGTAGAAAGATTTTTCAAATTGGGCATGAGCCGTTTGGCAAATAATGAGCATCCTTTCTATATTAAAGAAAGTATTGATTCAATCTAAGTAGATGACTCAATAAACGTTATTTTAAAATTTCAATGAATATTACATATTGAACGGAAATGAATTTTAAGCCACTCGAGTCGAGTATCTGGGATAGTTAGAAATAGAATTTCCATTTTGAGACTCATTGAATATTTAAATGATAATCCAAAATTGAAGAAACTCAAGTAAATACATCGAAACTTACGTAATAAAAAAATTGTCTAATCAAAACTGATACACTTTAAACAACTCAAGAACCTCTCCAACCAAAAATTGAATCTTGAAAACGAAAACAATCGGAAAAACATGGCAGCGCACCTAATGATACGCTTGACTAACTGAAATAAATATTTTGTCTACATCTCATTTTTCATAAATAAATACAAATAACTTTAATTTCAGAGAAAACGAGCAAATTCTCGCGCGACGCTGACTGCCGTGATCGATCGATGTAGACCTCCTACAAGTAAGTATTGTATATTCAATGTCCATTTATTTTCCTTAATTTTTGAATGCCCAATGAAAGTTTATGTTTGTATTTTTTTAATTTAACGCTTTTCTAACTTTTATTTTATGGTATATCTTTCGGCAGGTACATCCTTGTGCGCCAATCAATGATTATCGCATATTAAAAAAATGTTTCTTCAGTCGGAGCGAAAGTCTAAAAATAAATATATTTCATGACTCAGAAATGCTCTTCTCATTGCCTTGCCGCTGTAAGGAAGCCATGTTGGGCGTGGCACACAACCATGTTGGAAACAAAAATGTATCTACACACAATTTCTTTTTTTCTCTCCTCCATTCACGCTTACTCGGTGGAATGTTTTTACAAAATTTTACTTCGTAATCAGTAGAGAGTAAGAAAATGTATTCAGATCTTAGTTTTTGTCTTTTAGCTGTGTTTGTCGTCATTTTGTGTGAATGTGTAAATGCCAAAGGTTGGAAGTCATTATTATTTTAATAAAATTTGGCTTTTGAACAAAAAATTTTTTTTTCGAACCCTGATTATTTAATACAACTATAAAAATTGAAATGTGTTTTTTTGCTACTTCGCCTCTCTTTTTGGTATAAATTATGATTAAAAGCCCAAAAGCATTGTTTCTGTCAAGAAGTATTATTTCAGGTTTCATTAAAACTTTTTTTTTCATTCATCTCTATTGAGGCGAAAGCGGTGAAATGTGTTTTCGCATAAAACTTAAGAACTACTTAGCTTTCTTTACCTTACATAACTTTTAGTCCCAAAAAATTATCATTCACACATATTTTCCTTGAATAACACAATCGCCAAACATTGAATTTGAAATTCCATTCTGTGTCGTTTTCTTTACATCAGAAGTTCCATCAGAAGTTTTGTAGCAATAATGCATTCTGAGCTGTATACGCTCGAAGTAGCCAAATGGATACCGACGGCATCGCATTCAAAAAAATATGTTTGAACTGAAGAATTTTAAATATTTCTTCCAAAATTTTCAGTTTGCTTTTTCGCAAGAGAAAAAAAAGTCAGCAAGCTCTGCGCAAAGACAAGATTCAGAAGGTGCATGTGATTTGCCTTCAATTAGTTTTATAAATAACCATTCTTTTACTATATATTTATTATTTTCCTGATACTGAATAGACAATATATCAAACTGAAATGCTTGACATTTCTTTGAGAAATAAAACGTTTGTTCTTTAACTGCAAGTATTTTCCATACCATGCATAAAATGTAACTAATTTCCGCCTTAGACATTTCCCGGGTGTTAATTCCAACGTCTCTCAAACTAACGTAATTAACCCCAGAAAGGTTTTAGTATGCTACGAAAATTTTCCAATTTTCTGCTTCAAATAATTTCTCCCATGAAAATTAATCTTATAGAAATGAAAATGGGTATTCTTTTCTATTTTGTCTTCATTTTATACTGATGTTTGCTTTATATATGCTTGACTCCAACCATCATCATATTGAGCAAAGAGACGATTGACTTAATCAATTTTTATGTGGCAAACATGCTTGTTCAAGAATTTCGGAGAATTTTTTTGAGTATATTTTTATTACTATCTATAGTATTTGCTCTGTGCTCTATGCCAATGTGGCATGAAATGTTTAACTTTGTCGCAGAATATACTTGTACAGATCATCTTTTTATATGGCAAATGAATAAAACTCGAAGAAAGAATTTTGAAAATTAAATAGAACCAATATTTAGATGAACCTTTTGTGTGAATTTATCTGTCCTTTCACTTGCATAGAAAAACATTATACAAGTTAATTCTTGAAGAAATTTAAGAGCTCTCAAGCGTCTCATGAAAACTATAAAAAGAAACTTTGATAAATTGAAAAATCTTTTCATGCTATCAAAATTTATGGTTCTATTTAAAGATGGGTTTCATTCGCTATTTCGGCGGAATCGTTCAGCAAAATCTTGGCAATATTTCTGCAATGCTAAATATTTGATTTTTTGTTCAATTAAGAAAAGTGCACTGTGGCGCCGACAAGTCTAATATGCAACAAATTTCTATTTAAGTATTTAAGAAGCGACTTAGGCATAGACATAAGACTTATCTAGATAAATAAAAGGTAAAGAATGAAGTAAATATTCACGATTCGCCATCATTTACCAAAATATAGAAATATTAGAACTTTCCGTAGATTTCCTTCATTTATACCTTACATCGTCTTTGGGACTGTAAGTTTCACTTTTTATATGTTTTCAAATTTCCCTAATAATTTTAATTTAGTTAAATTTTATGTAGAACAAAATGCCTTGAAAAATATTGGCTCATTTTACATCGAAAATAGAAGAAGATTATAAAATTAAACCCGGTTTTCTCGCTGCTTCGTGCTAATTTGATTTGTGACCCCCGAAAAAAAAAAAAATAAAAAATAAAGCATATAAATAATTATTATTCATGTTTATGTATTGATGAACATAATAATTTAACAAGCACATCCGAAAAGACTTACGCAAAAAACGGGACTACATTTACAGTCAATTTTTTCATCGAAGTCCAATGGGAATAAATGTTTATTTAAGAACCTCATTTTTTGTTCGATTTTTCCTGCCTCAGACTACAATCACACGAAAATCACTAATGGGAACATGCCTTCAATATGTTCATTAAAAAGCTAATTCGGTACTTCTCCTATATTTCTAAGTATTGGCTCTGTTGTTCATCGTCTATAAATGACAAAATAAATAAAGGTTTGGCGAGCACAAAAAAATAAATGTCTTTGTTAGGTTTTTTTTTTTTTGATAATTGTAAGCTATATATTATTGACAAAATGATAAATTAAGCCACTGAGAAATGTTATTTTAAAAAATTCCTTTTATGTTTGTTGTTTATTTATTTTTATTTATGTAGAAGTTAGAAAAATAGCTTGTCATTAAACTTAGGATTCTGCATTTGCATTCATTCACTAATTAAAAATATAAGATTTATTTTCATTAGTTGTGTCATTAAGAACAATTTGTAATTTTGAGCCTTTTAAAATGTTATAGACTTCTTTATATATTATAAGCGAGTTGTAATTATATATTTATTTTAATCTCCCAATTTAATTATTTAAAAAAAGAAAACTTTAATGAAAATCACGGTCATTTGAATTCCATTTGGGCAATGAACACTTAACGGCAGTAACAATGCTCAAGAAATTATATAGAAGCATTAGTTTTATCGATATTTTTCGCAAATTTTGTTCTCTTAAAACCATGGCGAGAAGTTTTCTTTTGTATTATGCGAATTCTACGATAATGGCAATTATCACATTAATCAATGCAAACGGAACATTCCTAGGTAATAATAAAAAAAATGTGTTCCGAATTCATTCGTAATGAAGTAATTTAACAAAATGATATTTTGTTTTTCCAAAAAATTTCTGTATACATAATTTAACGTGGTAAATAATTGATTCGAGTACAACAGATCGGAATCATGTTGCGTACATATCTTTTCCATTGTTTTTATTTTCTCAACATTTAGTAGAACTTTTTATATCATAATTGAAATATAAGATTCAATTAAATGATAAGGTTGAAATACTGTAATTTCTTTGGAGCTAGGGTGAAACTTAAATTTTAGCAACGAATTTGTACTAATAATAATGATCAAAATCAGATTAGATAAATTATATTGCTATTATTTGTATAAAAGCGTATCAGTGTAATATTATATATAATATAATACACACCAAATTATGATATCCAATAAAAATTTCATACACGCACTTACATACCTAAACATATACAATTTTATAGCATGTCATTGTATTATTCTCTCCTGGTTCCGAGGGTGATTTTAGCTATTTATGGATGAATTGTCATTTCAGTTATAACTTGGATGATATGCGAACTCTTTATGAAAATTATGTCAACACAAAGCAATGACCATTCAACCGAAAGTTATTTCATTGCTGGAAATGTGAAACAATGGAAATTAAAATGTTTTTCAAGCATCCATTATAATTTCGATGTTGTAGAACAATACTTTTATGTGACGGTTTTTCACATGGAAAAGCTTTTATAAGTTTGTATGATGAACAAAAAATAATTTAATATTTTTAGAAATGTCACTTGCTTCTTCTTTAGACTTTTCAGATGTTCTGTCTGTTTAAACAATATTTGGTGAGCGGCATATCATTATTGCTTAACCTTTTAGCTTTACGGATTCAATGATTCTCTTTAAAAATTGTTCACTAAAACTTATACAGCTTTATTAAATACCACAAAAATATTGGAAACAAACTAAACATGTTAACTGTTTAAATGAACTAACAAAATGTTTCTAAAGATTTTTTTTTTTTGTTTACAAGGACGTTCTATAAAAATTAATTGCCATTTCTGAAAAAGCCTCGACTCTATTTTTTTAAAGTTTAAACAGAATGAACGGCAATTGATTCTAAGGAGGGTAAAAAATTTACAGTTAGAAATAAACAGATTCCGATTTCATAATTTATTTACTAAGGTGATGCCAGTTGGAAAATAAACAGATCGACGAAAAAAGCAGTGGATATTAAATTGCTGCTGCTGTAAAACTTAATCCCCATCATTATCGAGCACCATCGACCACAAAAATATTTTTTCCTCTTTTCTGACGCATTTCAACTTGTTACACAATTCAAAATATCTATATTTACACAAGCGAATTGACATCGAAAAAGGTTATTGGGTCCGATGACACACGCGATGAAAATTTACATTATATGGATGAGCCCTATATAAGTAAGAAAACATATAATCAGCCTCGAAGACGATAACGACGATCACGACGACACATCCAACTCGATTTTTCTTTCCAATTAGAAACCACTTAATATGTTTCTCTCTTCGAATTGATATAATCTAACAAGTAAAAGGTTTTAAATCAATAAAAACTGATTGAAATTTTTTGCAAACGCCTTTCATCAGATTTGGGAAATGGCTTCGATTTAAATTTCTTCATTAAAATGTATCATTTTGCCAGTGACTTTACATTATGAAGCGATTGGGAGCTCTGATAAGTTCTTTTTTTTTATTAAAAGATGCCGATAAATTTGGTAGAAAATTTTTCTTTGCCAGGGAATGAACCCAAAAATTCAATAAAAAAAAATCGGCAACGATAAATATATATAAAATTATATATCATACCAACAAGAAGTTTCAAAAGGAATTTATCGAGAGAGAATAGTGAGTTTGTGTTTGAGACATACATTTAGAAAGAAAGAAATTCACATTTTTGCAAATGTATGTGTTGATGATAGTCATCATAGAATTTATAGAAATATCAGGACTCATTTCAATTTTGGGTTTACATTCTCAAAATGTTCAACGAAATTCAATGTTTTGCCGCGAATATTTAGTTTTAGAGATACTAAACTTCACAATAAGACTTAATAATTAAAAATATAAACATACATGATAAAAAATGAAATATATGAAGTAAAGAAATAGAAAGAGAATTTTAGTAACTCGGATTCCAATCAAAAGATGTCACTAGTTGTGCAGTCGGTTTTGATACCTTCTAACATTTGAATAAAATAAATACATATGAAATCATAAAATTCAGTTATTTAAAAAGAAGAAGAAAGTACACTGAGCAACTAGCAGATACTGTTTCAAAATTTTAGAATTATTGTTTTAATATATTTTTAAAAAAGAAGCAAAAAAGTATCTTAAATAAGATGCAACTAACTTGTCAGCAGCAAATCTTCTTTTGAATTACTCAAGAAATTTTCTACGAAATTGAGAATTTTATAATGAGATTCATCATAATCTTTATTTTTCTGCAGCTAGCTGTCAGTAATCATCAAAAATATACACCATTTCTGATCATCTGTCTTTCTCTGTTTCATGTTATTTATATATGAGGGGTGTGGTGTAGAAAAAAATTCAGCAGCCATGTTTTTCATTTATTCTTTTCTATACCTTATACATGAAATGAAATGTGTTCGTGCGCAAGTTACACTGTCAAAATTTTATCACTCTTCCATTCGCCTCCATTAGCTTTTTTCGTTCATTTCGAATCTGGTGTTTCATCAAGTATAATTTATTTAATGGTTTTTTTTGTTTTATTAAGTTATGATTGCCAGTATAGGTTTTCGGCAAGCATCGAAAATTGCTGTTCGAGTGATTCGCTTACAAATTGATTAATTAAACATTGATTACCGGCCGATCGAAATTTTTACTTTGAATTAAAACGATTTGAAAGTTCTAAACAAATAAATACGACACGAAGTTCTAAGAACAAAAATGCCGTCGATAAACTGCATTCGTCCGTTATGCTTTAAAATAGAGTTCTGAACAAGAAATCGGTCAAAACAAAAAAAAAAATTATTTTGGTGAGTGCCATAAAGAAAGCATGCAAGGAGGTTAACTCTTTTATTGCACTTCTTGGGCTCTGCGAAATTTCTCTTTGTAACGTAAATGTTAGTTCATGCTTTATTTATTTAAGAAAATATAGGAGCTCAGAATTCCTGTAGTGAAATGTAACATGTCAACAAATATTTGAGATGCAAAACTTACCAAAATAAAATTGCAATATATTTAACTCGCACACATTGCTTGAACCTCGCATTTGACAAGATCTCCAGAGCTTTGAAACACTTGTGCGGATTATAATTTGCATAATATATTTATAACCTGTTTCATGAACGTCAAGACTCTAGCTCAAGTGATTCAACGGCACTTATGGAAATTAGAATATTGTGGTTCCCAAAATGGACATGGCTACTATCACATAATTTGATTTTATGTTTTTATAAGCATTTCAGCAAACAACACATTTGCTACACTCACTAAATGACTTGTGTAACAACTTTATAAGGCTTGTGAACTAATGCAAATTAAAATCTTTGATCCGAGGTGGTGTTTCACTAAACTCATCACTTCAAAGCATTTGGAAGAACTGATGTTTTGATGAAACTCATATTTTAAATAAATGTATTGAAGTTGTTAGTGTTATATTGCACCCTTCGCATTCATCTCAGCCCCTAATCACATTTTTCTCCCCCTGTTTTATGAGCAGCGATTTCCCCGAGTGTTTCTATTCACGAAATGGTGCAACTTAGTTAACTCAGATTTCATATTCTTGAAATGGAAGCATATTGCATCACTTCCCGGGCAATATTACATAGATCCCGTCAATATCAATGTTGATTCGATATTGACGCATCAATTACTATAATTGTTGCATGGAGAGAACACTGGATTCTAACTAAACTGATTAAGTCATTAACTAATTCAAACTTTTTCACGTGTCAAATAAATAAACAAATTCTTAACTTACTTGAACAAATGTACTTCTTTTTCTCCTTTCGATATAGTAATCAGATCAACTTTCATTTTAGAATTTTTTGCAAGCAAATCGTAGTAAACATCGAAAATAACAATATTTACGATTGCATGCAATGATATTTATTGCTTGCTTATTTGCATAAAATATCAAAATATGATACTTTAATCAATTCACTTTCAATCACTGAATAAATTCACCATTTCTTTAGACACTTTTACGCGAAACGCGAATCTTTTGTAAACAATAACACGCTTGAGATAATTGACTTAGTCGCGCGGATGAGTTGTGAGTTCCGACAAAGCACAACAGAAAAAACAAACCGACCAAAAACTTGTTTACTCTACAAACGTCTTAAATCAAACAACCCGAAAAATTTGTCCGAGCAAACGAGAAAAAAAAAATATTTGTCTTTTAATAGTCTCGCGTTTGCTGGCTTAATATTCTCTCACTTTCCATTGTGAACATTTTCACAAAATTATTTCGATCGGAAAAACATTTTTCACTCAACATCTCGCAAACGACACACCCGTAATGTAAACTGTTAATGCAAAAATGATCCACATACATCACTTTCTATCGGCTATGAAGACTTCAGCCGCCCGATAGAATTATCTCAACAATGGGGCCCACGATGCTATCACATCATTGTGAAAGACTTCTGATAGAAAACTGTCCAAAAAATTATGTATAATTTTTCTGACTTCGGTGTTTGAGGCTACCACTACCACCATCAACTCGTATTTTCGAGATATACATGAAACACATTTTCTGAGCTCTCAAATCTTTTTTTTTTTCAACGTTCGCCCTGCTATAAAAAATACGGAGAAACATGGCAAAAAGAAAAATGTTGTTCACCAAAAAACTCCCGACAGTGAGCTCAGAAAAATGATGTTGTATATTTAACTGGCTTGGCTGTACATATATAATCTTTCAGTTTGTTCGGCTGTGTGCATCACCATGTAGAATAAAGAGCCGGAAAATAAAAAAAAAAAAATATTTACCCCACGGAGATTGTACCTTACATTTGTGCGCCCTGATACAATGTGACGACGACGATATCCACGGGCGCTCTTCATGTATCGCGGGACTAAGGTATAATATGAAACGAAACCGAAAATATTTTTATTTTATGTGTCTAAAAGCGTATGATATAGAAATTGCTTCTTGCTTACAATACTGCCAGTTATTTCAGCGTAAGTAAGGCCAAGTGTATTGTCGAATGAGAAGAGGAAAACATATTTAATAATATGATTTTTTTATATCATTTTCTTGTGTATTGGCAGGGTTAATACATGGTCATCGCTCCGCCTTACAAATATTTAAAACAATTCATATTTCAGAAACCCTGAGACAAAAATTACCTTCTGAGTGGAAGAAAAGTTCAAAGTCAAATTGAATTTAAAAAAAAAGCCTCAAAAGCGAAATCTGATCGTATTTGAACAAAAGTTTGAGTCGTCCGCTCAAATCTAGTTGCATTTATGATAGAGATTTTTCTGCACAGAGTTATCTAGTTACCCTTTTTCCTCAAATTTGTGTGCCGCTTTCGAATGAGATGTTTACAAGCCTATTTGTCACTTTGATATTTCACAAATTCGTGATTAATGGCAATCGTCCGCGTTCTACTTATATATAGGAGAAATCTATTTGGTTTTGCTCTTTGATATACAACTTCTACACTGCTACATACAAGCACATCAAGTAAGAATGAAATCAAACGGAAACTTTTTTTTCTGTATCGTAATAAAAGAACCCAGTTGAAACGTTGAAACACTACGCACTGCGATTGGAAGTACCGACATAAAACATTTTATATTCTTATAAAAATATTTTGACAGTGTTGGATTCGAAGTATATTTCTTTGATGGTACATGCTTCTACAAAATCGATATGAATAGTTTCGAGTGTCGATTTTATCCTTAATTTATTTAATTTTACGCTGTTTTAACTTGGAAATTTTCTTTTGGATCTTTTTCTTTTTCTCCTCAAGCTAGATGTGACACATGTATGTGTTCATTGCACAAACGTTCATGAATTTCTTCTATTCTGAACTCAAGTAAGCTTCACATTACATCGCTGAAAATCAAAAAAAAAATTTGGGCATTAAATTACCCATCCTTAAGCTAAAAGAGTTATGGTGCTGGATGGATGGATTTATCTTGTACAACCTTACATTTAAAATTTTTCCTCTAGATGCTCTCATTGTTACATAAATATGTAGAAATTTCGTTTCAGTTTTCATGCTTTTTTTTTTTTTTCGAAAATCATAAAAATGTTATTTTGTAGGTTCAAACCCGTGGTATGGGTTTTTTCCCTTGCTCTCATTTTATGTTATAAATGAAGTGAAGTAGAACGACGGAAAATTTTCCCTCTTTTTCACTATTACATGCATACCCAGAAAAATACACAATATATTTTTTAGATGGGTTTTCTTGAAATAACATTGGAAAATATGTCATAAAAAATGTTACATATTTATTTTTTCTTTCCTCTTCGCCTTTTCGGATGACTGAAGAGATGGAAGAATGGAGATGGATGGTATGCTTCAGTATGGGAGAAATGTGCGCGGTGTAGCCTCACATTGAGTGGAACATGTACATAAAGCAAAAATGAATGCAGCGCATGCATCATTATGGTGTTTATTTCATCCCCTTTACCGAAGTTTCGTGTAGATATTATCTACTCTTTGCAAAGGGATGGTAAAAACCACCCTTCATTATTATTGCTCGAGTTTGACAATGATGAATATGGTGAAAAATCAGTCCTTCAAATATTTAAATTCCAGAGAGATAAGAAAAAATGACGATGAAATGCAAATGACGATGCTTAATAACGACAATTGGAAGCTAATTTGAAGAAACGCAAAATAATTTTTTGCTAGAAAAGAGGAAAAAATTTCATAATGATATTGAGCTGGTAGAATTTTGTTGAGCATCTTTAGAAGCTTATATTTCTATCGTTGTCTTTCTTACAAAATCAATAAAACATCTCCTCAGTGGAACAATCCAGCAAAATTGAAAGGAATATTCTCGATATTAGATGTCGCTAGTCGATTCAATATTACCTAATTGTATATTACTTTCTAGTCTCTTTTTTTAATCTGAAATAAAACAAAGTAAATAGAACAAACCCTGACAACCTAAAGTTGATTAATTTTTCAAATTTAAACTTATTTTATTCATCTTAATTAATATTTTTGCTTTCATCTTTTTTTAAAGTAGGTTTCGTTAATTATTTCTTGAAAATTCCTTATAAATTTTGTATCATCTAAAAAATAAAATTTAGTACGAATGATTTTATACTAAAATGTTGATAATTTTGCAGCTTTTGTGAGTCTGTTAATAAACGTACAATCACAACACAAAACTGTTCTCTAATTATAGTGGGTATTGCAGACTAATGTAGTTGTAATGTTTAAACAAGTTTTCTTTCTTTTTTTTAATTTACTTTGCGATTTTTCTTTTATTAAACATCTAAGCATTAATTTCAATTTCATATTCAGCATATTGAAACATATAAACATCCAAAAATTGTAAGCAGTTCAAATGTTTATAGATGATAAAGATATTTTTTTTACAGGTTTTCGAACGAAGATAATCCGGTTTTCATTTCTCATGGTTCAAGACTTTTTTTTTTAATTTTTTTATTCAACTAAAACAATTATTTGAAATTATTATGAAATTGCTTTGTACTATACACATACTATCAGCGTGAAAGGGCTAGGGAAAATTCAGAGAAGGAAAGATTTAAAATGCAAAATTATTGATATATATATATATATATACATATTATATATATATATGTAGGTAAGAGAAATAAATATGCAAAGAATCCTAAGGGAAAATCTGTGTTTTATGTATTCATCTATTTTTCCATCAAATTTTTCATCATTTTCCAATATATAAATTCGTGTTGAGAGGCTTTTCCTGCACTTTTTTCCTGCTCTCTACTGAACGAGGTTTGGAGCAAATTGGAAACTCTCGATGTTGTATTTACGTTTGTTCAATTGAAAGAAAAGATTTATGTGGAAAATTGAGAAAATGTGAAGAAAATTGTGAAATCACTATGGGAAATTTTAGCTCTTTCAAATGTTAATGTCATAAATAAATCAGATAGTTGAGCATGGATTGAAAATATTGTAGCAAGTCGGAAAATAAAAAGCAGTCGTTGCATTATAATTTTACATCTCAATTATTTTTTCTAAACCTAATTAGTCGAAAATTCTTATTTAGTAATTTCCACCGATCAGTATCCAAGCGACCGAAGGCATGAGTAAACATATCTTCATCAGTTAAGTCTTCCTTTAATCCTTTGGAGTATGATTGGAGAAATCATAATTTTGCAACAATCCCGTAGATTTGGACTTGTCATATTCACTGGTAAAAGATATATATTTTTTAATTTGCATTTTAAAATTAATTTCATATAACAAACAATAATAAAAATTATTTTTAAGACGAACAAAGTTTAATTTTTTTTACGAAATACATAAAAAATTAAATCACATTCTTACGGATTAAAAAAAATGAAAAAGAGACGAAACAGAAAAAAAAAAAATTAAACTAAATTTAAGCGTATATCCGCAAAAGTGAATTAAAAAAATGTAATGTAAAATGACACTTGGTACGTTCTTCGTGTTTTAATCATTGTCGCTTGTACGTAAAACATTAATTGCAAACCATTAAAAAAAATTCAAATTCAGTCATTATAGCTGTATAATTAGTACAGTGAACTTTTGTGTTTACGGCTATTATCTGTCCAAATAAACTACATCAAATATTTTTCTTCTCGTAGAATTTACATGTCATTTTTGCACTTAATTTAAAATTTGTGAAATAAATTTTTCATGCATTTCTATCAACTATTTTTCTTGATTTATTCAATAAGAGTTTCTGACTTTAAAACTAGAATATGACTAAATTTATTAAATGAAAATGTGTTTTAAATTGATTAATTTTAAATCATTGAAAAACTACTTTAATTGCAATATCAATAGAAATTTACAAGTGAACTTTTTAATCGACAGCAGAGCAGATGCATTCAAAGAATGATGCAACATTTTGATGATATTTGTTATAATGTTCAGACGATGCGAATCTATCCATTAAAATTGATATCGGATGTGTGATGTTGAAATGAATGGTGATGGTAGATGGCTTGATTCGTCAGATTGGTTGTTGTTGCCCCTGTTGCAACGTTCACATCAAGCGGTCACTGATGATGCATCTTTGGTGGATGATGATGCATACCCAAACCCAATCCAATATGATGGGAGTTATGGTGGCTTTGGGGTGGTACGTGATTATGATTGCTACTTGAATTTGCGTTGTTTGCATTTGCCTGCTGTCTTTGCGAGTTTTTTTTGTTCTTCATGCGTCGATTTTGGAACCTGGAAAAAATATTACATATGTTTAAATCATTTTCACTGCAACTGCTGCGAAAATATTTTATTTACCAAATTTTCACTTGACGCTCAGTCAAATTTAAATTTCGTGCCAGTTCCCAGCGCTTTTGCTTTGACACGTAGGCATTAAACAAGAATTCCTTTTCTAGCTCCAAAGTCTGGAATTTTGAATAAGGTTTACGTTTTTTGCGGACGGTAACGACTTGATTTGGCCATTCCAATGTATTTGATGGTGTTGCCGATCCAATGCCTGATGAGCCGGTTATCGTCGAACCTGTAAGCGTACAATATGGTTGAACGGTTTAATAGCATGAAAATAATTCATGATCAGCAGTTTTTTTTCTTGCTTTTATCGCTTTCGGACGCCAAACGGGAAGGAACAATTTCGGATTCACACATAATACTTGTTGATCGCATTGATCATTGATTTTTAATCCATTCATAACATTCTCAACATACACACAGAAAGAACATAACAGAAGTGATGCTACCCCATAAAAAATGTAAAGTGCCTGTCTGTACGCCCGCCGCCGTCAATTCATTTTAGCAGAGCCATACATGCGCCATAAAAAATAAGTCATTAAATTTATCAGCTGATTCTTTTATACTCTCACTCGACATACAAACATACATTCATACAAAAAAAAAAAATAAATAAATAAAATATATTTTACTGCTCATTTTGCGTGTAGTTTCCTTCACACTCATCATTCTTTTTTTTTTTTTTTTTTTACAATTCTCAGATGGTGAGATTTATGGAGCTTCATTAAAAAAAAAAACTGTATATATTATTCATCTGGTCTACTGGTTAAACTCTGTGACCACGACAAGGTGTATGCCTATTTATTCATGCTTTAATTGTGCCAATTTAATTTATTGTAGGAAATCGTAGCTGGTATATGGACGATAGCATATAAAAAACCTATCTGTCGCGTGCCACCACCCAAAAAAAAAGTGAAACGTTTGTTGAGCATTTGAAAACGCATTAAAATTGTTATGAATCATAAAAAAAAATTTAATGTCTAAATAATTAATTTGATACTTGAGCATTTGAATTTCACATGATTTATAATGTTTCTATAGACAGATTTTTCTCGCTGGATTCGAAGCCATTTGCACGTAAAAAGCAACAAAAAATTAACTGATAAAGCATATAATAAATTGCACAAAACAAAGATAAGAAAAATAAAAGAAATATTAACCTTTCGACTCGTTGAAAAGGGATCGTTTTGACGGTGAAAAGTCGAATTCGCATTCAATATTTCGACCATACAATCGTTTAAGATCGATTTCTCGCTTTATTTGATCTGAAATGTCAACAGAAAATATTTATTTGGACAATTCGTAGATGAAAGTTAATTTTGATATATGTACGTGCAAACAAGCTTTGTTAATATATTTTTACATTTTGCAACACTTTTTTGCAATTTTCTGCATAATGTGTTATGTGGTTTTTAAATATAATTTTTCATGCAGCAGCGTTTTAGATTGCAAAATAGTTTTCGTCATGCGGTATTATCAGCAATCACACGTTAAAGTGGGAAACATTAGATTTGTCACGAGCTTTTTTTGCTAAGGTTTGAATTTCGCATAGACACTAAACCGCCATTTTCTTTCTGCTGCGCCTCCAATTTTCAGAAATCGTGTTCCATTCAGAAAACAAGGAACGAAAATATTACCGAATAGACGTAAATATTTATTTGAATCAAATAAGAACAAGGAACAAAAAAGAAGATAAAAAAATATGAAAAATGTTTGAAACTTTGAAGTAAATACGAAATTTTTGTTTAAATGAACCTCCCATACTAAATCTTAAACAAACCATTTTGGAGTAAATAAAAAAGAAAATGCAGATGAACTGAATTTTTGACTTTGACGGCAAATCTTATATCGAAATCCAATGACTTTTATAGCTCAATTTGTATATTTTCGCTTTGAATACAAAAAGGCTGCTAGATGTTTCATGTTAAAATATATATTTTTTTTATCCCTATTCTCTTTTTTCGTGCCTGTTTCTTTATTCCAGTTTTTTCTTTTTTTTTTTTTTTCATTATAAAGTAATTTTTTTTATATAATTCCACCTCTGGAAGTTTTCACGAAAGTTCAAATCTGCATGATTTTTTTCCGTTTCATTGCAATTCGTGACTTTAAACATCGCAACTAAAATCGCTGGATGTGCTGCAGAATTGTGAAGTCTGAAACCTTTTGCGAAAAACTTCAAGAATAAGAATTTGATTTCAATATTTTCTAATTCAATAAAAAAAAATTTAAGAAACTATTTAGGCATATATGCAGGCACATTTATTTTTTTACAGCAAAAACATAAAATAACCTAGAGAATCGAAAGTTTATATGTGTGTATATAATCCAAGTTCAAGTCAAAAAATAAGTCATTATATTTGATATAATATAAAAGAAAAATATAAAATCAGTTCACCTTGCAACCAACCGTATATTGTAGCGCGTATCATCACAAATACATATTGATACAAAAAAAATATGAAGCGCCAGGTGATTTATGACAAAATTTATCATTTTTTCTTTGATGAGGTTTGAATTGGGTTTGAATACTTTTTTCTTTTACTGTCTCTATAGGATTTAAGTCGAGAAATTTACTGCTAGAATTTTTACATTTATTGCATAACAGGACAATAAAATTAGTATTTACCGACTATATTGGTTAGTGACACACATACACAGGCGAGCATTCGTTCAGTCAGTTTATTGTTAGAGTCAGACAATTAAGCACATGGCAAGGTAGACAGAAAAAAAATTGCATAATGCAACATACCAGTTGATGGATAACCGCCAGCAGGATCGCTAGTGTACGATCGTAAACTGTTTGTGTAAGTATTTTCGTACGAACTTTGAGCGCTCGATGTAGTCTCAGTTTGACGAGGCGTTATGATGGGCTTTTCTTCGACTGAAAATTGCTGGTCACGCTGCCAGTAATGCTGTTTTATCAAAAAAAAAAAAAAAAAACAAGAAAAAACGGTTTCAAAAATTTCCAGTAAAAACGTTCAAACATACTTGAGCATATTGTGAATCCGCATATGATGGATAAAACATTTTTCGTTCTCGCTCTATAGGGTATGGATAGCTGCCAGGATATTGATAATCGAATGCTGGATCGTATGTCGTCCATGGATTTGGTCTCAAGCCCAGTGTACCATCTTCGTATCCGGAGCGTTTTGTTGCAGGTATTGCAGGTATATGAAGAGGTCCTTGAAAACAATATTATGGTTGCATTGAAAAATCGCTAGGAAATAACTAAGAGAGGGAGAAAGAGGAGTTTTCGATATACCTGTTGGTGGTGATACAGGTGAGTCGCTAGCCGTTGATGGCGTAACGATCTGTTGCGGTTGCTGTGAGGAAGCCACTGTACCGTTTGTATGTGCACCGTTCGTTTGTGATGATTGTTGCTGCGGTGTATGTGATGGCTGTGATGTAGTTTGTTGCTGTTGCTGTTGATGTTGAATCGATAACAATGCGTTTGGATTGTGTGTTGCTGATAGCAGCGGTGGACTGTGATGATGGGTTGTTGTATTTTGCCCAGTCGTGTCCTCATACATAGCAGCACTGGCTGGGTGATGTGTGTGATGGGGTTGAGTCCCCCACCAAGGCCCAGCAGTGTGAGACCCTGCTGAAACATCATGGTGGGGGTCGTAAAGCGCACAAGCCAGCGGGAAGGTTGTGTATTGGGAATGGGTAGTTGAGAATGTTATCGTAATTTTCAATGATTTTTTTTGTCAATTAACAGAAAATGTTTTATCCAATGGGAAAACAAAATTTTTTAATTTATTTTTTATTTTTTTTTGTTTTCAATTATTTATCCGAATGACACATGCGGAGAAATAAATTTTGTAAAGACATTACAACGAGTTGAAATATATTTTGTTGTTGTTCATTTCCATTCGCAAAATATTTTTTTTTTTCCAGCACCCACACACAATTTTTCGTGTTATTGTGTTTGTTGCGTTTAATCCACACACAAAATTTATTAGATTTGCGTTGTTGTTATTTTGAGTTCCGTTTGTTGATGATTGGCGATATTTGTCGCCACAATCGTAGATTTGTTGTCAATATTTATTCAGGCGGTGATTTTTAGTTTCAGGCGAATAATTTTTAAGAATTGTACAGTTTTTGTTTCGTTGTTTTTTATATTTTTTTCCAATTAGATGGAGAATTTTGATTGGAGTCCCAATGTTGTAGAATGAAATTTATAAAAAAATATCAACAAGTTAGTTAAAATACAGCAATAATTTTTTTAGGCTGATTTTGAGTCGTAAAATCATTCATAACATGTCTGGTGTTTTTTTTTATTTTTTTTCTTTTGCTTTTGCAATATTTTCTTTAACAAGCTTCACTTTTTCTTTTAAACATTTATTTTTCTTTCTTTCTCCCGCTTTTGCTGAATATTATTTTCTCTCAGCCTTTTTTTCAAGTAAAATTAAAATTTTATTGCACTAATCCCGAAGCTGTTGGCTACAAATTTAGGTTTTTGCACTCGTTGGCTTAGTTTTTTTGTCGTTTCGTTTCACAAACACAGGTTTTTTTCGAGGATCGAAAAAGTTCAATTTAGACGATATATATTTTTGGGTTCATAAATTTATTCACAGAAATCTTTCAATAGGGCAAAAATATCTAAAACTGTCGAATTTAATTTTTTCCCCCCTTGTTTTTTCACGTGGTCTTTTGCATCACTTTCGCTTGAAAAATGTTTTAAACTTGGTTACACAATTCAGGTATTTAGTTGATTTTTTCCTCAACTTAATTTTTATAATATGCAACGTTGAATTTCGATCAAAAATAATTCAAACATATTATATATATATATATATATTATATATCACTTTTAAAAAATCTCTTTTTGACACGAAGAGTCAAATGTGTGCGAAGTAAATTTATTTTTTTCTTTTCACAACACGAAACGACAGACGAAAAAAAATTAAATTTTTCCCAAATAAATATTTCAATTGAGATTTTTTTTTTTAGAATTCACGTCTTCAAATTCACAAAAAGAAATATTATAAACGTCATTCAAGAGCTGTATCAAAAGCCGACCTATCGCGTTCAATTATAATGAAAAACTGAAGCATCGAATTGTACGTTTTCTGGTGTATTGTGCAAGTTCTCTGTGTTTTTGTGTTTTTATTTTGTTTTATATTTTAATACATGTGTCAATATTTTCGTGTTATTAAACGCGGCAGTCCCGACGAGTCGTCCGTCAGTCACAGGGCAAAGAAAACGTCTTGTGAACTTCTATCGCACATATCTCTCTTGATTCTACTGAAAGGTTCTCTCCGAATTGTTGTTTATTTTATTCAGTGTACCGATGTATCGTATTCAAGTCTCCCTCATGTACGCATGTGCGCTCATTGAATGTCCAACGTCGGAACATATCCGACGTCTTCGCTTCATGTAGATACATCAACCTCACAATGCATTTGTGTTGGTGTCATATGTAAATACAGAAATCTATGCAATACTCAAAAAATATATTTTCTGTTACTGTTACGTATATGAAAAAAATATATGTGACGACCTCTGGCGGCAAGATTCGTCATGAATTAATCCAAAAATTTAAATTTGTGAAATTTCTATCGATTTCAAGAACTTTTGATATTGTAAAAAATTATTACTTGTATGAATCGCTTAGATGGTTCCAATTAAGTCATATAATAAATGTTATGCATTTACAGCCGAGTGTGTCAATATCAATAATAAATTATTGTTATTATTTTACGGCAATTTAAATAAATGTGGCATGGTAATTATACCATGTAGCAGTAGTTTTCCAACTGCACACAGCCTTTCTTCTCTTCTCTATTTTTTTTTACTACAGCTCGATATTCAACCCGGTCTTCTTTTTGTTCTCATAAAAAACATGCCATAAAACTTTGAAGAAATGGTTGGAAGACAACAGCGCACAAGAACACAAAAAGAAATATTATTTTTACCTAACGGGCTTCCATGCAAAATAATAAATCTTGCGAAGAGCTTTTTTTGGGTTCGACTTACAGACGACTATAGCAGCGTAAGGGAGGGGAATGAAACAGCAATTTCAACACTATAACAAGGTAATAAAGTTATGAAATGTAATAATTTTCTATCATAGTTTTTTGCCTGCTTACATTTTGCGCAATGTTATCGGAACAACGACAATGGAAATGCATTATATCTTTTGTTTTCGTTGTTGAAATTTCGTCACTGTTGTTTTGGATCATTCAACCATTTTATTTATATAAGATTTCTCAAATAACTTGTGTCATCGCTGCCGGCCCCATGTTCTTTTTTTGTAAAAACATCTATTAAAGTTTCCAGAATATAAAAAAATTATGAAAATTGACAAGGGTTAAAGAGAGTGAGGTGCTGTAGCTCACTTCGTAAGGGACCAAAATAAGTTATTTATATATTCTTTAAAAAAAACCATTACAGACATGTATCACGCTGCGTTTGATCTAAATGTTCTTCAATTTTAAATCTCTAGACGATTTTGGGTTGGGACTTGAGAAGTCTCCATAATGAAGTTATTTTTCGATTATTCCATATTTTATCGTTTCGAGATCTGAGATGCACATGTTTAATTTGATGAAAATCTTTAAGAAAAATTTTCATGATGCATAGAAAAAATTCTCTGTCGATCTTTATCATTAAAGAACCTCAGAATAAGAATCAATACAAAGAAATGTGTTATTTAGATATTATACATTTATGTGTTCCATTCAGCTCATTCAGCGAGGCTTCGTCGATGGGCAAGGCAATATATATTTATGTATATATTTATATGCTTTTTTTAACTAGGAATAATTTTCTCGTAAATTTTATAGACTTTGATTGGAGTTTAAAAAGGCACAAAATGTTTCCTTTTATACTGAGCTCACCGAACAAATCAATTAAGACAACTTGCGATGATGTTTTCGATTAACATCAGAAATGAAACTTTCCGAGTATTATTATGGATTGTTACACAAAAAATTTATTTTGAATGAATATTTTAATTAAAATTTTGTTCGCGTTTAATAATACTTCCCTCTATTGAAAATTTTAAAGAGAGTCAAGAGCTGTTGTTATTAGCAACTGCGCTGCGCTTTGATTACTAAAAAGCAAATTTTCCGGCAATAATAACATCAGATGAGAACTAAATAATAAATTAATATTTTCAAGATATCGGTAAAAAAAATTTTAAAGTTTTCTTGTTGAATTTTAATAAATGGCATTGACCATCGCTTGACTGTTGCCTATTGAAATATCTTCTTGTCCTAATGATGCTCATGACAACCCCCGAATAAGTTACGCTACACTATTCAATAGTGTAAATAAATTTACTTCAAGCCACAAGGAACACTCTCGAAAAATGTTGAAATTAATATTTTGCAGGTGGATATACTCTTCACCTGCGTCAAAAATGCTGTCCAATTAATTTAGGGATCGAAATTTAATATTCTTTAATGATTGTCAATGAGTACACACTGTCTGCTGGGTCAAATGGCGTCGAAGAACGCAAATGGTAAATAAACATTAATTCACGTTCAGGCTATGGGATAAGATTTTAGTAAATTTAATAAAAATATATATTCCACACATGCACTCGTCAGAGCTCGTTTTCCTGTTAAAATTAACACCGACAACAACAATTTTACGCCCACACATCTGATCGCGTCTTTTGTTCTGCCAAACGTTTTTTTTTTTCTTAACGAATAAAAATTTAATAAATTAACTTGTTTGAGAATTCATTATAACGTGGGCATTAATACAACACAATTTATCTTGACGTGTATCTTAAATATCAAAAAATTTATTCATTTTTTATTGAGTTGAATATTCATGAAATATTTCTACAAAAACCAGAGATTGAAATCGGCCACTTTGCTGCCCGCTTCTAAACTGAGAAAGGAAGAAGAATCCATCTTTGATATTCATGCTTATTTTAGAAATACTTATTAAGACGTATATATTATTCAGTGGAACGTTTCTTAATATATTCAAATGGTAGTACACATAATAATATATTATTTAATTATGTTATTTCTTATTTCATGAGACATTTTGGGTGGTCCCAAAATTGTTCCATCTTTAAAATTTCATTTCATAGATATATCTGAAAGATGTCAGTTTAAAAAGTTATATTACTTATCTATTGAGAAGATGTTTTTGTTACATTTGCCTGCCAATTGCTATAGACGTCATTTTACAGAAAACGTTTCTCATGACCGACAAAAAAAATCATATTTTGTGTATATTTCTGGAAATAGACAGCAGCTAGCAACATCCCCAAGGCACTAAATGAGCTGGAAAATTTATTCAACTCAGTGAGCAGAGAGTAAAGGAAAGTTGTAACATGATGATATGAAATAAGACTCTTTTTTTGTTGATGATGCTGCAGAAAATATAAACAATTTATTTTATCTGTTCATTTACCAGGCAATGGCAGTGACATGAGAATGGCGGGAATCATTAAATTTTCCATTCGATGTTGTTCAGAATTCCAGCTGCTTGGATTTTGCTTTCCTCCAAAAATAAAATGAACATGCGACAACAGTTTGAAGAAATTGATTTCTTGTGTCTGCTTTTTTCAGTTCCATTCTCGATAAAGACTTTTTTTAAATTAAAAGGCAACATTAGAAGAGTAGCAAGGAAAAGTTTAATGAATTCGGTAATTCTCTTCGTCTTCTGAGGATGTTTGCCTGAGAGCAAAAGTATATAAAACTCTGCATTTAAAGCCACTAAAGCAGAAACTCAACAGTTGAACTGCAATAGCATTGCAAAACAGGTGATAATGAACTTCAACATCAGCAGAGAAATGTGGTTATTATCATCAAAGTAAGAAAAAAAGCTCCTCGCTTTCATGACGGCAACAGAGAAGCTAAGGTATTTGTGCAAAATAATATGTGATAAGTATTGTGTTCATGACTGATAATGATTTTTTTTTTACTTCAATTACTGCGTTCATTACAAACGACCGTCCCTTTTAATAACGCTAAGTTATTTAGATGCAAAAGAAAGAAGGAACCAACGAAAATTAATCGGTATAAAATTTGTTCTTTCGATGTAGTCGCACAATAACGTGACTATGTTTTTAAATATTTATTGTTTTCATGTTGCGCTTATAAGCGTTTGCGATTTTTTTTTTTTTTTTAAATTGGTTTTTCAAATAAAAAAAAAATGACTATAAAATTTTTTGTTGCTTTAATTAACACCAGACATGATATTGGTACAGCCTCAAAAACTAATAATAAGCAATCTTACCGTAAGCCGCTGCGCTAGCCAGATTTGTTGTGTGACCTCGGTTAAAGAGCTGTAAAATAAATAATTTGCAAAAATATTTCTTTTTTTTTCACTATCAGAAAATAATGTGGTAGATTATTTTCTGTGAGGTAGGCAGCTGAGTATGTGTGTAAGATATATAGAGCATTACATCATCATCATCGTGTGAGTGTGCATTAGAAACTAAATTAAGTTATTAAATGTTTATCTTATAAAGGCAAATTCTATCGAGACCATATACACATCGCAATGTACCCTGTTGTCTAATCATGAAACACTTTAACAGAAAGATACAAATCTATAATCCAGTCTACATATGAATGGTCTGTCGTACTAGAAACATTATAATACAACAGTAGTTCTTGAACAAAATACATTTTCTTCCCCCGAAAGGCATTTCTTACTTGCGCCATTATGTACTTTTTGTGTGCGTCTGTATTGCTACATTTAATCCAGCAAATGGAAAAACTTCATTATACTTTCAAAATGTGTACATTCTGGTATCTCAGTTAATAAATGAAATGTATTTTTATATTCTATGAATTTTTCATCTGTCAGCCAGTGTCGGAAACCGAAATAGGCGATGTTCTGTTCAATTTCAAACTCGAGTATAGAAAGAAGTCTCCGCAAAAAAAAATTCACGTTAAGTAAACAAGTTGATGCAAAAATTCGATATTTTTTGTTTATTGATATTAACTGCCTTAGCAATGGTAAAATTCTTGAAATACACAAATTTCCCATTTCAGTCACAACTGGATGATGACATTAACACGAAATTCCTATTTACCAAAAACAACAAATACGAAACTTTTTCGAATTGTTTATTCAATGTTATTTGAGATGGAAATTGCTTTATGGCTTCACGATAGATATACTCATATATTTCTCAAAAAATACATACATGTTATACACACAATCAGATATATTGCGTAAATGGACATGGAGTTCAAGACAGAGTTTATCGAGTTGTTGCCATCCATGTTTCTCTTATTCAAAACGTCAACACTCTGATTATTTATTGGCCCTATTTTTTCTGACTTATAAAATTTGGTTCGTGCCTTTGTTCAAATTTTTCAGATAATTCCTTTTTTTTATTTTATCATCGAAAACGTAACTTCCATTTTGTAAAAACAGAAACAATCGAGGACCATATAAATTGAGGGTGTCAGAGCCCTAATTTACGATCATTTTATCAATTGAATATGCTGATTGACTGAACTTTTACTAAAATTCCCATTTATTAAGAACTATTTACATCAGAATTTTTTTTTTCTAAGCAACAAAATGTTTGTATACGCGTTTTGAAAACAACACAGACAAAAATTCACTTTAGAAATTATGAACACAAAATATCGATATGAATAATTTTTCATCAGAGATAAAAATTGCAGCAATGATGTTGATGATGTAATAGATAACATTGTAGGCAAATCTCGGTCAGAGGGACAAAATAAAGGGAGAGCATTTGGATTTTCTGAAGTGCTTCTCTAAAGTAAAGGAAGTTTTGTTTCGGAGATTGTTGCTGTTGATATTTACTTTCAATAATGAATTGATTCCAGACATGGTATTTTTGAGCTTCATAGTTTCATTCGCAAAACAATTGTGTGTTTAATAACGATTTGCTCGCTCACACCTTCATCTTCAGCACGTAAGTTGTCCAACTTACCTTGGGAATTATTACTGTACTACCGATTTTATATGCTCCAAAGTAACTTTCATTACTTTCTGAAAGGAAATTGAAGAACGTAAAGTTGATTAATGAAAATTTATGGCACGAAAATTGTTTAAGTTTATTATTAATATTTTATCAGAAAACGAATAAAGGAATCTATTTAGCTTATTACATTCATGAGCTTTTATCATTTTGAAAGGGTTCCCGTACGATGATGACTATATTTGTATACATAACTCGAAGCGAAATTGGGCCACGGCAAGCGCTTATCGCTAATGGGTTTCTAGAAGCAGCGAGATTAAAATTGAGCGATAATTATGCTAAAACATATAACTACCGAACCAATTGTGCTTCATGGAGCAGCAGTCATAAATTTATAATCTTATGCGTGTGAGCTAATGCTATTATTTAAGGCCTGGCGGTTCAATTAATGGTAAGATTGAGCGGGAGCACAGGTGCTGAGAGCAACGATAAAAAATACCTAATGGCAAATGTTATATTTTGCTTGTCTATAACTCAAATTAGAAATGTCATGAAACGTGCGCAGAGTTATTTTTGAAATTAAAAATAAAATTTTCTGATTTACACTATTTATAGACGGCCGTCACACCCTACGTTCGCGTTTGCATTCACTCAAACCTTTTCTCCTTAAGCAGATTTATTATAAATTATTATGTTCCACAATGAAGGAAATCTTTGTGGGATTACTTTGGATTTCAGTGTTGATTATTGTTTATGATGACAGAATGATAGAAGAAAAAAAGCCTCAAGAGAGCCACGCAGCAATTTAATGGCAGCAAAAATTATTTTATGCCTATCATTCTTTCATATTTCCATGAAAATCCCCTGCTTGAAAAACTTTTCCCTAAAGATTTTCGTCACCATCCTTCTTGCTTTGATATTATAAATAATCAACGCGAATGAGAGTGCCAAAAAAGAAGAATTTAAATAAAATATAAATCAATAAAAAATACTTCTTTATAAATTGAAGCTACTCAAGCAGCAAATTTAATCTCACTTGCAAATAATTATTTTTAATTCCTTAATTTGTTTTACATCCTCAAATTGTGATGCTGTTAATTAGTGACAAAAGAATATAATTTAAAGTCCAACACAATTTGTTCATTGTTAAAATAACTATTGTTTTTTTTTTTTTTTTTTTGTTGATCCTCATGTTAGAAAATATATTCGCCATTCTACATTTATCAATAATTATTATATATTTTTCAGATGTGGTAAAGAAAAAGTATTTAATTCATAAATAATGCCTACCGACTACTATACTAGAAGCCAATAAATATTAATATTTTTTTATTGTGCTGACATATAGTAATTTATTATTTTATCACTTTTTATTACATAACTTTTATTTATTATATAGTTTTTCTTTTCCGAGGGTAATTATTTAACAAAAAAAAAAAAAAGTATTTAACACTCAATAAAATATTTTTACAATCTTTTTCCAGTTTTCGACTGTGGTTGTTTTGTGTAAATAATCAATTGAAGGCACGCTCGTTAAGATCTGGATGGTTAGCGCGCGAGAGCGAGGAGTTCAACAAACCTCAGCTCATACATCAGCTGAAGTTTTTTTTTTTTTCAGTGCAATAAAATTTTTTATGATGTTGTGATGGTTTTTCGAGGGCAACAAGCGTATTGTGACGGGCGATATGATAATGCTAAAAGGCTATGCCGTATATGGTCGTGATCTCAAACCCTTATTTCAATAATCGCCGTTTGAGACTTCTTTCTCTCGCCTCCTCTCTCGCGGACAGTATTTTAAATAGTTGAATCTATCAAGCTACCTAGCATATCCGAAAAATTTAACCTTATTTAGAAATTTAAGCTTTATAAGAGGTGTGTTTTAATCCATAATTTAAATTCAACAAAATATGTTTTGAAATTCCCAGCAGTCGATTACTTGAATAAATTTCCAAAAAAATTCTTTATATCAAAAGCTGCTAGAGGAATTTCATAATAATAAAGTTGTGTATACTGAAATGAAATAAATTCCCCTCGCGACGAGAGAGTGACATTTATTTGTGACAATTTACATTCGAAATTTGAGAAACAAATCCATCCGATGAAGGAATAGAAAAATGTGGTCTTTAGGCAAGCGTCTTAAAAGATTTACAAGATTTTTCTTTTACTAACGCTTCCAACTAAAATGTAATTGAATTTTTTTCCAAATCGCGCTATAATATGATGTCTAAAGGGGATAGAGTAACAAGGATAAAATTAGGAAATGCTTTTAGATATAATATCGGGCTGAGGCAAATATATTTTATTCTCCCATTTTCAAAGATTACCAATACTACCATGACACAATATCAGACATTGTGAATAAGTAAAAGTATATGCGATGCCATGTGACTCGAGTATACAAAATATGTTATTGTGTTGGGGAAATAAAATAGAATGATGGTTGAATTTGCGCTCGTTGCGTGTGTGAACAAGGGGGAATTTGATTCGAAAATTTATAGCAATGTGAAAAATATTCGTTTGCATATAAGAGATATACTCATATATTGCTTGTATAAAAAACCCTACCTACAACAACATTTTTCACGGATCTCCAAAATAACCGGCCTTAGAATGTAGCGAAATGTTTTACAGCGTACATTGTTGTAATTAGCATTATTAAGAAGTGAATTTGTTAGTAAGTAGTACATATGATATATAAAACGTAAAAAATGTTATTTTCGCATGAATGTTGGCAATTAGTGGAAGCAGAAAAGACATGTTTTCCATTAAATTATACATGATTTTTTAAATATTTATTCCAGTTTTTTTTTTATTCTTTGAAAATTTATTCAATAAATGTTTTCAAGTGAATTTTTTTCAATCGAGACGCGTATTTAAATTCTGCATTGCGCATGCTTCGGCATCGGTTCGCTAGTCGAAGGTAATAAAAAGAAGAAACCAAACTCGAAGAGAAAATATAATTCGAATCATGTTCATGTATTTTGCTATATTTTGCTTTAATGAATGCTAAATAGTTGGTTATCATGAAATATTTATTACAGTCACTAGCGCTGCTCGAATCATCATTCCGTCGGAGTTTGTTTTTTTTTGGGGTCTTTTCCACTTTTTTACGACATTTAAGATATTGCCTTTGCCTTCCTTCACTAAACCATCACTTGAGTTTCGTTCCTTTCAGTCAGAATATTTATCAATGTTTGTTATCTTAACAACTCGTCCATTCCATAAATTCAATTATAAGCACTTTAATGAATGTGCATATATGAAAATTCCAATTTAACTCATTAAGAAGCACTTGTTTCGAATATTTTGTTATTGTCATTTTTTGTCTATGCTCCAATGAAACGAAATTAAAAACCAGACGTCGTCAGATGCGCTTTAAAATAATGAAGATAAAAATTGATCTTAATACCACTTTAATGTTTTGTTCATTAGCGCATTACCATCTATTTATATGGCCTGTTACTTTAAAACCAACTCTCATCCTGCACTTTTCAGTTTCATGTAACGACTAAACTTGTTTTTAATAGCTCCCTTTTAGTGAGTGACCCAAAAAAATATTTCGAGCATCCTTTCATATTCAAAATATCGAATAAAGAAAAAAAAGGGTAACGTTTCGCTTTAACTAGCCATGTTCTAATATTTGACAACAAGCCGCAAGAAACAAAATTGCATTTCAGAATGAAATTGAAGCATGAAAAATTGTAGCAAAGCAAGAAAATTTATTGCCCTGTTTCCAATGAGGCAATAATAGTAAAAAAGGATGAGAAATGTTATGCAATATTCAAAAAAGAAAAACACATTGAACTGAACTTAATATCTACATGCATTTTGGAAAGTTTCTGTGGAAAAGGCAACCGACGGCTCATCAGTTCTGAGAATGTTTTAATACACCATGACTTGCTCCGTGATATATATACTTAGTCCCTTAATTAGTGCAAGATATTTGGCATGTTTTCGGTGGAATAATGATATCGCTCCGATATCTTTGAAAAATATCTCGTGAAGTTTTGAGAAAAACTAAAAAACAAAGATATATAATATTCAGTGGACTGTTTTCATCCGTCTCGCAAAGATATTCACATTTAAAATGATTCAATTATTAGCTATTCATATGACAATAAGATAACTTAATCAGCAGCCGGCTGTGCGCGCCAAAAGTTATAAAATTTGACTTAATAGCTTTACAAAGCTTACGACCATATACAGAATGGATAGAACCTTTGTCGTATGCAGAATTGACAGAAGAAACTAAAAACTCTTGAAAATATCAATAGCAGTACATTTTCTCGAAATTTGTCGCTAGCGATGAATTTAATACATAATTTTATAAATCTATAATCAGTGAATTGGTAAAACAATATAGACAAAAATGGCCGTAGATCTGACGAAGAACAAATGCTTGAGAAAAATAATCATATTTCATAAAGAATCATTTGTCCAGCAAAAAATATAGTATTAATGAAGTTGCTGCTTTTGCTGCTCATTATTTGCAAAAATTATCATTCAGAAAAGAGATAATATCCAACTGTGAGGCATTGCAACTACTTAGTTAGCATTTAATTACAAACTAATTTATTGAAATAAAGTGGTTTTATTGCATTTTAATACTTTCCAAATGAAAATTTTTCGCGAGACTGTCGAAGTATATTCGAAAGAGCTCGTAAATTGTCGTTCATGACTGCGTTGACGTCATTAATAAAAACTCAATACAACAAATATAGCCTTCTTTTTGGTTTGCTTTAAATGCAGTGTCACATTTAAAAATTAAACAAAAAAAATACAAGAATTTTCAGCGATATAACTTTGAAGTTTAACCACGTGAATTACATAATGCATTTGAGTTATTTTACTCAACACTCAGTTCAGTGTAAATTAAAAAAAAAAGTATCTTCCCAATTATTCCGTCTAATTAATCTCAAATTAAAATTGTACATGTAATTTTTAATTAAATAAAAATAAATTAATGACCTCGAAAATAAAACGGGCGAAAAATCTTAATTAGAAAAATGTTTCTCGCAGCAGTCGTGCAAATACTTGTGCTGTTGTATTACTGGGGGGCCAGTTCGGTAATGATGTTTCTACCATTTAAAAATGGTAGATGTACGTACATTATTATTATATAACATATTTTATGGTCATACTTAACGCCATTTAGTAAAATCTTACACTGAAAAATAGAACTGCGCTGACATATTTCTGAAATTGCGATGAAATATGTGCGCAGCTCAAGGACCAGAGACATGAAGAAAACTTAATTTTGGCATTTCTCCAACTCAAAAACTCCCAGGTTATTTCTTTCTTCATCTCACTTTGTTTTAACTGATAATTGAGTAGAAACCCATCTGAAGTAGAAACCCTTTTTGTGATTGTTAAAAAATTAAAATTTACGATCGAAATTATGACTCGTAACGGAATGAAAGCAATAAAATCATTACAAGGCACACTGGAAATCTAACATTAGCAAAGCAGCCGCTAATTGCAATGAATGAATGAATTTAAATGACAATATCAAAAATGCTTCAATTGATTTAATTTGAGTAATAGATTCTCAATGGCATTTCCTTCAATTGAAGCCGATCAAAATCGATAAAAAAATTGTTATATACAAAAGAAATGAGTGTTTGAAATCACAATTTAGAGCGGCACCAATTGTGGTTCATCGACTTTCACCAACTCATTTTTTTACCAATTTGAACAACTGTCGCATTCGGCAAATCGAATTCGACTTAAACTGAAATTTCTCATCGCAATTTTCTTTTATTTTTACGAGCTGAAATGACATGCACGAGACAGAAACGCCATGTTGAATCAGAGGAACAATTTGATTTTTTTTGCGCGATTTTAAATTGAACTTCATTTATTTCTTATTGTGAAAATTTTCTCATTCCGCTGAACTTTTCAACCCTCGCAAAAATAGGTTTGGTGAATCCTTCAAGGGTGTATAATTCTGAACCGAAAAATGGTTAAATACCTCGCCCCGCACAAATAAATTGTAACAATCCTCTTAGTAAAATAAATTTCATCCATTCCCCCTCACATTTTACCATGTTTCTTTAAGTTGTGAGTTTTTTATGAGATTTTTCCATCACAAGTAAAAAAAATGAAGAATATAGAATATTGAGCGCTTCCTTTTTGGTAATTTCGTCAGTCAGACATTTTCAAACATTATGAATTCACAGAAAAAGATGAAGAAAACTTCTCGATTAAATTTTGTTCTTTAACTAAATTAAATTTTTCGTTACTTTTTCTCGTCTTACTAAAATGCAATAAATTTTCCATTCCCTTTGATAAGAGAAGTCCTTCTAGCGTGATGATGGAACGGATGCGATAAGAAATCCAATTTAAATTCCTTATTACAATGCGATAGAAGCCAAAGAAGTTTTCTATAGAATTAGATTTCTTCTTAAAGTGGTAGCGTGGGTGAATGGTGTAAAATGGGCAAAGGGTTCCTTTGGGTAATAAAATTTTGAAAATCTTTGCTCACTCAAGCACGTTTCAATTTTAAATGGTTAATTATAGAAAAATTTCATGAGTATGACCTATATCAAGTATTTAGAAAAATTAATGAAAATTTACGCATTATTTATTTCCTTTGAAATGGCTTTTTAATAAAGTCATCAAGTTTTTAAGGAGCAATAAAGTGCCCTGAATTTTCGAAGATTTTTTGCTATATTTTTTTTGTTTTTGTTTTAATTGCGGAATTGATGTGTTTCAAACTAAAAATTCTTTAAAAAATCTATCAGAATCCTAACAAATCGTGAATTGTTTAAGAATTATTCAATTTTATGGTTTCTACAAAAAATATTCTCCAAATAATGAACATGCATCTTAAATTTAATTTTAAGAAACATGTAGCAATATCGACATGCCATAACCTACATGCCATTGCGAATCATAGACACAATTTCATCGAATTAACTTTCAAGCTTACACAAGATGGCGCAAGTACCGAATGAAACTCGAGAGCTCATAGCAGTGGTGAACAACTGCGACTCCAATCACATAACACGAGTTATATTTTGTGAAGAAAATTTAATAAAAAAATTACCAGAAGCCTTTTTTTAAATTAAAATATTATTATAAATTAAAATAACCTATTTGATTGGCCTAATGCGGGTTTAAGAACGATTTTGATTTTCCACCCTAGATGGGTACAAAAGATGGACAGAAGCGAAAAATTAGGCAGAAAAACTTTTTCATTATTTTTCATCAAAAAAAAAAAAAAAAAAAATTATTATTAATTAGGCATAAATGTATGATGTAAAACGAATTCTTCCTTGGCTTCGGAATGATTTTGAAAAAAATAAAAATATATATTTTAACAGACTTGATTTTCTTACTTATTTACGATCTATCGTAAAAGTCAAGTCGAAGTTTTATACCAACTACAGTTGTGTAAATCAGAAATAAAAGATCCGTGTATGGTACCAAGGCAAAGTGCTTCAAATAAAGTATATATGTGGCATCATTGTGACAAATCCACTAAAAATATGTTTCATTTCGTCGAGGACATCAACAAAAAAGTGAGCATTGCCTGAGATACAAAATGCAATTAAAATTTAAATATTAATTCTTAACCTGTTTGACGTCCATTTCAAAAATTATCGGGAGGAATGGCAGAATTAAATTGAAATGGAATATATAAGAATCAAAAAGACACCATAAAAAACGAAATGGATGAAAAGAAAGATCATCATGGCTGTCCCAAGAAGCATTCTTATTGGTCCGATTCCGTTGGTTACCCATCGTGCCGCATTTTTTTTTTGCTTTCTCTTTGATGGCATTTCTTCAATGGTTCATATAAAGATGCAATGAAAGTTGGTCTTTTAAAACGGTTGTATAATCCAAGTTTTGCTTCTCTCTTCTTTTATAACAATGATATCGAGTTATAGGGTGTGTATTTGGAATAAATATTTTAACGACAGTAATATTAAAAATCATTGCTAATAAATTAGTAAGTCATATAATAATCTGTGATTTTTATTTTATTTTATTAGGTACCTCCGTATGCACCATATTTTCATGTTTATTCTTAGATTTAGCTGCATTTTTATTATACGTATGAAGCACTATTTTAAATTCAATTCCACTTGCTTTTAGAATGGTATCCAAAATCACTGGTGAAAATTGTGATGTATGACAAATAAATAAGCAGAACATAAAACGATTCTAAATGTTTACTGAACTCAATCATCTCTTTTTGGAAAATGATCGTGGTTTCTCGCCCATAAATGCAATTTTAGCAGCTCAGAAATATTCCGGCGCAGTAAATGATTTTATTGGATGCAATAACAATAAAAAAATTATGCTTATTTTTGTTTATTTTGCCGTTTGAAAGAAGTTTTATTTCGTGTTTATAGATTTACAACATATTGTTTTGCTACCTTAAAATGCCGCCTTCATTAAATATCTAATTATGAATTGTTTTTGTTCGCAATTTGAGTTTATTAATTAACCGATGCATGTCATAAAACAAATTGCCAGATTATTATTTTATTGCTACAACCGCTCAATTCACGAAATTCATTTTTTCATACCAGCAATGATTTTTGAGAAATGTTTAGTGTAATACTTCTGTAACCTTGAGCGATAATGAGGTTCGGTCTATTAGTGAATTGGTAAGTGTTATATATGCTAAAACATTTTAGTTATTTGGATTGAGAAAAAAGGATAAAGAAAAAATGCAATAAACGTAAAATATGAAACATAAATGTTTAGAACAGAATTCTATTTTTGTAAATGCTGTAACCATCGAATTGCGAAAAGGAGCACAACCGTTTAATATATTTCACTTCTTTTGATGTCAGTCATTTTTAGATGGGAAACGTCGCCATCAAATGAATTCAAAAATAGATTCAAACATGAGCAGAAATAAAATAGATTTCATTAAATCAAAAACGTTTTCTGCGTAGCAAAAATGAAATAGGGAATATATGCTCGGATCCCCAAAACTAATCAAAGTGAAAGCTTTTCTGCAATTCAATTTATAAGTTTGATAGTTTTCATGTTGTTGTCTCTCGTGCGTTATTCAAGACAAGTAAACCTATAAAACTACCAAAGCGTTACATCCAACCAACTAAAAGTGATTCTTCCATTCTTTGCTGTTTTATGGCACTTGTATTAGAAGCCGCGCCCTTATGTTGTAGAATAAGGAATAAAAGACCGAAGAGAGCGATCATAAAAGAAAGAAAAACAAAACAAAAGCGCTTCTTATTAATCTCGTTCTCATAGGATGAGGAACTTTTAGTGAGCAATCCTTCAATGCCAAAGATGCATTCTATAAGTTCAGACTTAAAGCTACCAAAAATGAAATCCGCGTCACCATTGAGTAAACACGAAAAATTAATGGTAAATAAATAAACTTTTTTATGCGCGACACATATATTTATTATTGAGGACAATAAATATAAAAGATAATTGTTATTGCACCAAATAAAAGAGACAAAGTTTCTTTGGTTGATGTTCAGCAAGCGATTTAACATTATGATTTTTATATTTATTTGAGGACTCGTGAAATATTGTTCTTATATTTCACCGAAATATTGTTCCCTTCCGACTATTGTTTATGATCTAACGTCTTAATTTGACTCATGATCGCGCATCAAAAAAGAGTTTTTCCTCTTTCACAATTTCGCCCCCTCAAACATTGTCAAAGCGCGAGCGAAGACCGGCCGCTTTGTTTATTTGAAAATATCGAATAAAAAGGACATATAATATTTTATGAATATCGTATAATGTTCAGTCTTATAGCAGTTTAAAACCCACTAAATGGAGACACCTGGTTTGAGTGTTTGATTACTCGACTTTCCACAAAACAACTGCTAAAGAAATGGTGGATCATTAAAAAAAAAAATTAATTTAAATGGTTTGGGAAAAACTAAACAGTTAATTACTGATATAACGAGTTAAAATTAAATAAATAAAAATGAGATATTATTATAGCCTAGACATAATTACCTCGTTTAAAAATCATAACTGATACTTATATAAAAAAAAATTTTATATAGCCTCAAAGCGATTTCTAGAGTTTTTACGAAATCTCAATTTAAGAAAATTCATCGAAACAGCTTTTTCTTTTTTTGTGGGCTCAATACGGCAATGCACTCAACAACAGTTTTTCGAAACGATATAACTACAAAAAGAAAATTTGTACAATTCTATATAAAAAATTCGGAAACATTTCCACTAGAAAAGAAACGGTAATAGTAAGTATTATAAATTTATGTTCCCGTTGCAATGTAAAATGTATATATTTATTTATTGATTTGGTCTCGGAATTAATATAAATTGTAAATTTGTTGAATCACAAGGCAAATTAGACTTTCGCTCTCTTTTTTCTCTCTTTCCCTCTACTAGCTTCAAATAGACTCTGTACTCAAACTTAAATATTTTATGAATTTGTTCAATGGAATTGGTTGTTAAGGATCGCATTTTAATGTGATTGTATTTACTGGCATCATTGCGTAAGAAAAAAAAATATATAAAATGACTATAATTTTGTCTGGACTTCAAACATTTTTGGGTTCATACTTTCTACCTTGTTTCAGGGGAAAAATAAGAGTAGTCATTTTATAATTAAATTTTTTTCTAAATTTCTTTTCCATTTAAGATAAATGCTTATGAATGATGCCGATAATTAACAAAAGATTGTAGTTAACCTTAACGGTACATGAACAATCACTCAAAATTCCAAAGGTTTATGTTTTCCCACAAAACTCTTATGTAAGAGTCTCCAATTTAGCAACTTTACGCTACAATAACCAAGCAAATTGAAACAAATCTCTAGAAATATAATTACTATATAATTATTCACTAATTAAAGTGCAAACATTTCAATTTGTCATGGAAAAAGTAATATCGAATTTATTTGGTTGAGCGACGAAAACAAGCGTAACTAATATTGAACAAAATTGTTAGTTTCGCGTAAGGCAAATGAGTCACATTGTTTGTGGATAATAGAATTTCAGTACCGATTTCACTTTAGTATTTATTTTTATTTCTGCCCATTCAATAATATTGACGAGTCGGTGGGACCGGAAGGAAGAGAGAGAAAAAGCGAAAAAATTTCGAAATAGAAAAAAAAGTAATAATTAAAACCTCTAAGAAATTGAAAATTACATTGATTTTAATTATTTGAAATTTAATTAAATTATCGAGACGGACCACGTAAAATAAATTAATTTATATTAACCTTGATTGACCCCCGCACGAAAATATATTGAGTTTGATTTCAAACGAAATATATTTTTTATAAACCTCCACTATTGTCTTAAAATACTTTGTTAACACTTTGACATTTAATTTTTATGACACCATCAACTTTTCCACAGTTATTTCACACTCCTACCAAATTGTAATTGCCAATAAATTTGTTTGTACAAATCTTGTAGAAGCAATTTATGATCTGAAGAAATTGTTTTCATTTAAATATCAAATGCGATGGTTGAATGCAGTTAAATTTATGATTTTATTATTTTATGTAACCAAATAAAAAAATTACGGTGCGGTGTAAATATTTTTTTTTTTTTCTATATGTTCATTCTGTTTCACACCGAAAAATAAAGCAAGTAAAATCAGCAGCGTTATTCGGTTCTTACTTCTTTCCCAACGAGCATTTAAAACTTTACTGAAGCATTTTTATTTTATCCCGTGAACGAACGGGCCACGATAAAAAAAATATATGTATGATTGCGATGGAGTTACGAAAAACAACACACTGAAAAATGAACGCGCCAGTACAGCAGAGCTGTGCGAGAAAAACAGAAATTTATTTTTTGGTTAGAGGAAACGAACGAGCAAGCAATTTGGAAAGAGAGAAAATGCTTCGAATGAATGCCGAGCTTCAACAGAGATGGAATCGACCATTTTCTTCTGACTCTCTGTTGCGTAAAGAAGCATTTGTTATTTTTTCTATGAATATCGAAATTTTCTCTTATACATTCACAGACTAATTCTTCCTCTCAAGCAAGATTCTCAAGCAATTTCTTATGAAAGGCGACATGTAAATATTTTTATAACTTATATCTCATATTTTTTCAATTGCAATAAATGTGGGCGATAAAATAAGTAAATGAACCTGTTTTTATGTCTAAATGATTTTAAAAAAATTTCTGGAGAGCGTGTGGACCTCTATAGATTGAAAAAATTTTAAAACCTTTGAATGTATTTGTTATAATTCAGGGTTTCTCATTTCTTTTATTTTAATAAACAGCTTGTTATCTATATGAAATATATGTTATATTAAACAAGTTAATAATATAAGGTAGTTAATATTTCCCTATAAGAATTTTTTTTTAAAAACAGCAGATATTTCGGCTTCTGCTTATATCTTTTGCTCTATATTTTCTGAAATTACTTGGGGATGCAATGTTTAATGTAAATCAGCAGTATTTTTGAAGCCATAAAATGCACTCATCTCCGTTAAGAGACGAAATTAACGAATTCAAGTGAATATTTTTTTTGTTAAATTTTATGTTATATATAGCAAAGAATGAAAGGCAAAATATTGAGCTTGCGCAAAAGAAATATCACTGAAATTAATGGCTGCCTAAAGCCATCCATCACACGCATTCGAAAGCTTCAATCAGACTCTCACTAATTTTGGCAAATTATCATTCGTCAAATAGACTTTTCTATTTTCACATCGATTTACAATATTTTTAATCGCTTTTTGATCATAAAAAGTATCAGAGAAAAATCATGAGCACAATGACATTGTGGCTTTCATTGTCCCGTCGACTTTTATATGTTCAACCCAATATGTAAAGGCAAATGAAATATGTAGTGACTTATGTTGTGGGTTTTCATTTTTCATACGGAAAATGCTAGTGGAAACCGCATAAAAATGTCAGTTAATAATCGCGCATTATTTGTTGTGAACCATAAACACAATAAATAACACTCAATTTGAACATTGGTTTATATTTTATGCTGGCGATTTGGCGGCGGTCTGAGAGTAAAAAATTCTGAACATTTGATGAAATATTTTATTTTTTTTATTGAAATCAAATCGCAAATGTGTGGAACATTTAATATATTTTGCTCCAATTGAAAGCAAGATGTATTTAGATGTCATTAATTTTTATTATGAAATTATTGGGCAAACGTTATGGACTGACAATTAACTCTAAACATTTATGGTTCTATTAAAAGAATGTCTATTAAAAAGCCATTACTACCGTCGATATTTCTATTATCGTTTAAAAATATATATGAGGTGATTTTGTGTGGAATAAGCCTGAAGGCGCTTTATATGATGGACCTATAAAAAATCGTGTTTTCTAAGCAGCAAACGCAATCATTACAAAATTTAAACATCGTCAAAACTTATTTTCTTTAAGAATAATCACTGATTTTGTTTATTATAGAAAAACACAAAATCAAAAAAACGACAACGCCTAATGGGTCAATTATGTTTAAATGCATCAACGGCAAAAGTTCATTGGCATATTGAATACATATTTTCGGAAAGCATGTTTTCAAAGGATTTGAAGCCATTTTGTTTGTATTCAAACCCTGATACCTCGCGCGAGTGGTTATTTAATGATTTTAACGGCAAACAGGTTATTTCCATTTTCAGAAATCGAATACCCCTCAAAATTGCTTGTTATAAGTTTTTCCTGATACGAAAAAGTAATAAATATCGTTCGTTATGTGACATTTTCTCAATTTACATTTTTTAAAAAGTGGACATGTCCATTAAGTATACGTTTTATTGACGATTCTGGTTCGTTTTTTAAGTTACGATATTTTATAATATTGCATGATCAGAATTCTCATCTTTCGATGTATGTTAAGTTAATTGTTACCTTTGTTAACAAAAGTTGATTTAACAAATATTAAACACGCAATGGAAAAAAATTGGCAGCAGCGCAAAGCATCCCAGTTTGTTAATTCAAATATCAATCAGTTGCTCATTTCTCTACAGAATTCAAAAAAGCAGGCAGTTTGAAAGCATAGATGCCAAGAACAGAACACTGAAACTGTGTATGGTTCAACTATGATATATGATAAAACCAAAGATTTGTTTTGATAGATAAATATATCAAAACTGAAATAAAACGATGTTTTCTCTTGGTTTTCGTTTTGAGCTGTAGTCTGCTGGATGTATTTTCCAATGTTTTATTATATGGCTTCTTTCATGACGGTTTCATTTACGTTGACAGACTTTTACGACTTTTTATGAGAATCTCATTATAAAATCGTGAATATATTTTAATTTAAATCACATATTTTTGCCCACTATTTGATCCGACAAAACAGTAAGCATTTTTGATTTTTTCTGTAGACCAAGCAAATTATACTTTTCGGCAATAAAACATTTCCTTTAATTCCTTCCAATCGAATAATATTTAAGGGTTCCTTTTAATCTGAGGACGAATTACATATAGGAATTTTGCTGCTGCAAAACATTTTGATAGCTAATATATCTTTCATTAAAATCATAAATTGTGTGTCGCTGTATCCCAAGGAATTGGCGTTCCTTTCTTTTTATGGTGTGTCTAAGTAATTTATTGCAGCTTATTGTTTAAGATATCCCTAGACCTCGCCCTTCGTTTTACCATGTTTACGGTTTTATATATATATATATTTTTTACTTTGCCCTTCTAATAATATCATAGAAATTTGGACCTTAAAGAAATAGTCTGCCCATATTTATTAATTTACTATAATGAAAACCGAAATGTGCAGAAAATAATGTCTTTTTTTACCCGTATTCTTAATAATTTCACTAAAACCTTTGAGCTATCATAGAACTACACAAAGAATCCCTTTTAAGTTACATACGTTTCATTAAATGGCTGAAAAGATTTAGAACTTTTTATTTTGTTTGCTATTTGGTCATGGAATCGAACACTACACTACACTTTTTGTGTTCGTATGGTTTTGGATAAATTTAATTCAAAATCTGTCGCTTAGTGAGCTTTGTTACTTTTATCAACACCAACATCTCCGGATCGTTTTATAAGGATATTAAAACTATACATTCATATAAACTAATGTCTTTTTGATTAACTGCCAGTCATTTATTATGCCACAATTCCAAGTCATACTGGGGAACACAAAAAAACTTATTGAAATGCTAATCACAAATTCGAAGTTAAATCATTAAATGCGGGATAGTAGCGAGCTTTGTCAATGTCATAATTTACCTTTTTTATTATATCGCTTAAGAAAGTTCTTTAATTGCTTGACTTTAAAAATTGACTTAACAGAAAGGCACACACACTGATTAATGAAGTTATTAAGATTACACATTTCCCTAAACGCTTGAATAAAACGCTTTTTTTGCCGATTTATAGTTTGATAGCAAAACATTTAATAGCGCTTGATTTTCTTCAAAATGGAATTTTATTAATGAATTATCTGCAAAAGTTCTTCTTAATACTTAATATGGTGACTACGGCATTTTGATGTTTCAATTTGATCAACTTCTTGAGCTGCTTCTACACGAATTGTAAAACTCACTGTTAAGCGAACATGCAATTCGCGTTTGAGTTTTAATGTTGATTTTTAATTAGGAAAAATAAAGGAATAAAATTGAAGAATTTTTTTTATTAAATGGCATTTTAATTGCAGCAGTACAAATTAGTTTTAATTGCTGCCGTTCATTAAAGCACTTACACTTCGCATACTGCAATGTCATGTATGTTAAGGCTTTACAAACGCTTCGGTATATTGTGTAGTTCATAATCTATTTTACCTTTTAACGAAACTGAAAATCCTGATAATGCAAGGTGCACGTTAAGAAATATTACGTTCGAATTAATTTCATTTAAAAAAAAATTCCTGAACCAGAAAAATTAACTTGAAGTTTTCACAAAAAAATATAAATACAAAGATTTTTACATTTCACAGCGAAACATAAAAAGTTTATGACCGAAACGACGTCCATTAATGTACTCCTTCAATATGGGAATTCTATTATAATATATATTTTATCGGGTATCCAAATTCCCTTGACAACTTAATCTTGAAAGAACCGAAAAATATAATTTATTGAGGTCTAGTTATTGCGCATAACTAATTTCCTTCAAAAAGCTAGACGTATAAGTTATAATTGAAGCAATTTTTCCAATAAATTAAAATATTTTCGATACAATCAAAAAAATGATTAAAACAATATGTTGCGGGGGCAAAATTCGTGGTTTGCCCACATATGAAAAATATATTTGGATAAACACATGGGAGGAATCCATTAGAATCGAGCCCCGAATTTCGAGATTATAATTATTTATGTTCTCTTCGCCCAACTCAATATCGTTTGTAAATAGGGTTCTTTTTTAAGCCAGAAAAAATCATATCATGGGGAGAATGGGAAGGCATAGCAGGCAGAGAAGAAATACGGCGAAACACAACAACTGATTATAATTTATACCTTTTCACTAGCTTGAAATAACTTTCGTGTATACGCGAGCATAAATTAAAATATTAACTTTTTTCAACCTCTGATGATTGGGTGGTCTTTATTAAGTGAAACGTGCATGACCTTTGAAATATTAAGAACTGAATATTTCGATTACATGAAAATCTCATTATATTGTAAGATGAAGGTTTCCTGCTAAAAAAAATCCACAGTTGAATGGGTTAAGATTTGGTGCATATTTTGCATAGCATAAATGATCTATTCAAATTAGCCTCATTATGGCCATTAACCTTCAACCGTTTGAAAGCAAAGAAGTTACGCAAGTTAGTTGTTCTAATAATTAACCTTGAGCTCATTTAAACTAACTATTTGCGTTCTCCAACCATAATAAAAGCATTAGAACGAAAAAGTGAAAAAGAAATACACAAAACACAAAATTGAGATCATTTTGAAGGACGTGAAAAAAAATGAGCAAGCAAAAAAATATTATTTTCAAAGAGAAGAGTTGCATTTTGTTGAGCAGTTGTGATTGACGTATCCTGTTGTTACGAGCAACGCTCAGTAGTAACAACATTTCAATATTATACAATACATGCTCTTAAAATAAAATCTAAAATAAACTGAAATTTGCAATCAAGAAATTTTGCTGGTTATTGTTGACTTTTTTTTATAATTGCGCCCGCATAATCATCGATAGAAGTATTAATTGAAAATTAAAAAAGAAATGAATCATTTAGCAGAAAAACAGAACCTATTGTATAAAGGTTCAAAGTATAACACATCCTAGATTTGATGAGAGAAAAAAAATTGGCAATGTTTGAAAATTGATGTTTGCGTGAATATTTGACAGGCAAAAAAGAGATTACAAATAAGTGATGCACGGAACAGAATTTTACATGGATTTGGAACTCTCAGGGGTTTTCAATTAAAATTTTCCCAAGTTCTACAACATAGAATTCTGGCATTGAATGCTGCGAGGTCGAATCGAAAATATATTTAGGATCATTTAAATTCTGGAAACAAAATCTCAAATGAGTAAAAAAAAAACTTATTTGCAGATTTGTCTTTTATAGCAGAAGAATGTTTGGAATTCCAAAAGAAGCTTCATTCCCGAGACTGACATAAAATGTTATTTTGCAAGCACAAGAGCGAATTTCAATATTTGTCTCGTAAAATAGGAATCCTTCGAAATGCGAACAGTGAGCGAGGAAAATACATTAAAATATTTTTTCGTTGCTACATATTTATGGAAAGAAAAAAAATCTAACATCGGTTTTTTACGACAGATTTGCACAGTTCCATCTCTCCAAACTCATAAAATGGAGTTTTGTCATTTTTTTTATTGTTATTCTTATCATAGAAATTCCAAATTTTAGTTAGGTCCTGAAAAAGATATAAAAAAAAATATTTATTGCATTGCTTCTGATGTTTGTAGAATGTATGAGTTGTTCTCGAAAACAACGATGGTTGATCCTTTTAATCATCTTAAATCGCAGAAAAAATGTTCTGAATCGAAATTCGAATTGAAGATTAAAATTTCATAACTTTACTGCCAACAGCCATTTACTAGCATTTTTATTTTTTAGTCATCCCAAGATTTGCTTTGAATCAGTTTTTGTTACATGACTTTTTTAATCAGATTTTTGCGCATTTCCGAAATGAATATGAGTACATAATAAAGCTAAATATTGAAAACAAATAAAAAATGATTAGGTATTAAATTATTCACATATTTGGTGGATCAAAGTATTAGAAAATGTTGTGTAGTTCTAACTTAAACTTTTACATTCTTCTAGTCGAGAAAGAAAGTTTCAAAACCGGAAAACCCATATTTCTGTAAAAACAAAATTAACATTTAAGTTCCGAAAAAAAAAAAAAAACTGGATCCTTTTTAATTAAATGAAAATTATATAAAGTTCCAACTCGCATCATTAAAAGAACATTTTTAATTACAAATTTTAATCAGAAAATTCAATTAAAACTTTCGGCATCCACCGAGCTAGCATCGAGAGCAAAAGAGCTTTGAGATCGTAAAAACGAATGTTTGCTGTTATCTCAAAAACTCATTATCATTAAGCAACAAAGAATTTCATAAAAAAGAATACCAATTTCAGGGCACACAAACAATGTTTAGTACAGTTGGATATTTTCCAACATCGTCATCCCCCATGAGGTGAAATATCAACCCCTAACGAAAGAAAACTAACTATAGCAACGGAATAAACTCGAAATTTTCATAACATTACTACCATGTTATTTAACATTTATGGCGTATACTTCACTGCATATTTATACGTATCACAACGAAAACTGGCGAGATGAAATTTTCCTCATATATTTGGTCGTAAAACGAATGGTTTTGAAAATGTACTGTGCTCGTGTTTTTTTGGCATTAGAATAAACCCTATTAAGCATTTTGAGCTCCCCTTTTTCCCCTTTGGGCATTTTTCGGGCGGGCCCTAAGCTTCCACAAGTCAAAGTAAATTTGAATGTCTGCACAGAACCCCTCGAAGTAAAATGAATGCAGCGAGGAAGAATTATCTACGCATGTTTTATGTTCAACTTGCTTCAATTTTGTTTCCCTTATCATAAATTTTCCCTTCCATTCAATTCCAAAACACATCAACATAATAAGATCATAAAAATTCTTTGAATTTTATGTGATGTTTTCTTCTTTTCGTTTTGGTGCTTTATATCAGCCTCCTTATACTTGAGCAATATGGAGTTTGTAATTTTCTGCCGTTTGCTTGCTCCATTGAATTTGATTCCATGCTTGCTTCGTTCCAGCCCCTCCATGCTTGGGTTTTTAATTACAATTGCTTTTCAGATCACTTAGCTTCAGCGGCATATTTTTTTTTTGTTGGGATAATTATTTTTTATGATCATCGACCAATAGTTTGCCTGCTTTCTTGATATTGTCTTTGTAGTAAAGTTAAAGATTTTGCAGCAACAAATAAAATTAAAGCAATTTATACTGAGTATTGATTAATATTTCGTATGTGTTACAAATCACTCAGATCACTGTAATAATTTATAACACAATAAAATTATTAATGGTTGTTTTTGTAATAAAACATTTATTTTTTTAAAGAATTTATTTTTTAGCTTCGACAAATAGAAAATACTTTGCTACAAACTTTAACAAATGTCGTAAACAATTAAAATAGACTGAACAAAGGAAATATGTTAATATGCTTTAGATGCTACTGCAGTTTTGATCATTTGATGCAATTTTCCATTCACGGTAAAGCATGACAACTGACAGAGAAAGATAAGAAGATGCAGATGGAAATTGCATAATGGCAACAGCTGGGTTATTATTTATAACGCAAAGAAGCGACAGCAATTTCACGTTCCGTTCATTTTGTGGACTGCTTCATTGAAAAATTGTGTATGTACATGAAAGCAATAAAACAATGTTCGACCCCAACCAACAACTACAGTAGAATTAAAATTTTTCCATTACGACAAATTTCATGGACATTAGTTCTTTTGTTAAGATTGTGCAAAAATAGAACGCCTCCAGTTAAATTTTATTTCAACAAAGACAAGTTTTTCTGTGTTCATTGTTATTTTTCTGAAATTAGGATTGGAATACCTACCCAGCGACCAACATATATATATATATGTAATATAAAACAAACAAAAAAAGCAAAAGCATGCCGTCGGTTTAGAAAAAAATCTTTTTTTCCCTACTAAATTGAAAATCATATTTTCAAATCGTTTTTAAAATTTAACTTCATGTAGATATTTCCAAAATTATGTTTAGCAAAAAACGAAGAATAAAATAAAGTCTTAGTTTAATTAAATGTCGAATTAAACGAAGCTGCTAATAGTCGTTACAAATCTAGAAACCCCGAAAATTTTGAATTTTTTAAGATTCTTGATTGTTCGCATTCGAATTTTCTGTCTCTGTCATTTTTATTTGCAACCATTGAAAAACTGAAAAAGAATGAAAAGTCGGCCATCATTTTTCTGTAGTCACGCCCAAACAAAATCAAGCTTGAATTGGTTCGTGTATCGACTAGATATGAGTCTATGCTTTTGAAATGCTTTCGTCAAGGCGCATAAATTTGGAACGAACTTTCCAATTTGATTTCTGAAAACACAAGTTCAAAAAGCATTTGAACATCGAAACTACTGATTTAATCAATTGTGTGTAAAAGTTGTTTCTGAAAATTTCGTGAGAAAGGATGTAGGACGTTTCCAATGTAGGCAAAAGTAAAATAAATTATGCAGAGTCGATTATAAGTCGGACGCAAAAGACGCAGAAAAACTAATTTGTCTTTCCATGCGGATCGAATGCGCGGATTGAAACAAAAAGGAATCGATCGATGCCAAGTAATTTCCGGAACAAGTAATTTGAAGTTTTATTTTATTTTTTTCAATGCTATTTTTTCAATTTTTTTTCCCCCCTAAAAAATGATTACATTTTGTGTTACTGGAAAGCTACGAACATGCCAATACAGTTTCGAGAATTTTTCATTTTCGTTTAGTTTTAAATTATTGACAAATTAGCAAATCATTGTTTGACATTAAAGTCAAACCGCTTTATATCCATTTAACAAAAGTTTTATCAAAATATAATTAGTTTTATTCACTTCTATAATAGAAGCACAAAAATTTACTCGTGCAGCAACCCTGATTAAAAAATGGGCGTTTCTTGGCGTATGTCATCTCACGACACTGCGCAACATCACAATAATTACAACATGGAAGTATTTGTAAGAAAAAAATGGACGACAGCTCCTTGCTTCGAGTGGCTCAGTGAAATATAAATTCAGAACTCACAAACAAGAAATGAAAGGAAAAAAATATTTTTAAAATTTAAAAATTGAAGTCTGGGTGAAGAATTCAACTTTAACAATAATATATATAATAATTAACTAATTTAACTTAACTCAATAGACCCAGAAGAATTTATTTTTTTTTATAATATCTAATAGCAAATAAGCGCATGCACTTTAAACGAGACAAATTTTCTGATTTTTGAAACCGCTATTCTATCTAGAATCAGTAATAAATATTTTATTAAAATTAATTAATTAATACATACAAACGGGAACTTGAATTCAAATTTTAAACTGGAAAAAGTAAAAAAAAAAAAAAATAAATAAACCCTGTTTAAACTTACCCTGTTTTATCTGCTCAATTTTTTGCATCAAAGAAGTTTGCATTTATGATATTTTAAATAGTAATTTCTTTGGGGTTGTCTGATAATCACAAATTTAATGTAGAATCACTAGCATACAATGCCAACAACAAGTCTTACCAGAATAATAAATCAATGGCTTCTAAAATCATTAATTGTTATTCAATTAATAAATTATTTATCAAACGAACCCCTTTTTTTATTTTTATAAAACTTGTAAAATAATCATTTTTATTCTCGCTTTTACACTCTAAGTAGGTAAACACAACCACACTTGTATAATTTAAAGATATCTATAAAACTTTATTTTTATGAATGTGTCAAATTGTTTTATTATTTCAGTGTACACTTTTTGTTTATTGAACCTCGCTAGTCAAATGCTCGATATGAACTGATTTTATCCGCCACTAAATATTTACTGTGATGGGTTTCTAGTTGTAAAATATTTTTTTTTACTCGGCGCGCTTGTCGTCGGTTTTTGTTTCACTGCAATTCGAGTCAAAAGTCTCATGTCGTGTGTATCTAATTTTGTGTGCTTAAATAAGACTGAAATGGAATTCTCACAAATTATATATGGTGATCGCTTTTTCTTTTTCTAACTCACTTGTACATATCCATGTTATATGTAGTGTCCAAAGAAAGTAACTTTATTTGAGTAGCTTCGATTAATTTTTTAGAGGTCGCCATCCGTTTTATTGAATATAAAAAAAAATATTTATAGTACTGTGTTTGTCTCTCGTCTTTTTTTGTCGTTTGTCTCGCTCAGACAAATGGCTCAAATCATATTTCTTAAAATAAGTGTTTTGACTTCTAGTTGAATAGTCTTCTTGGAAATTATTTTGCTTCCCTTTTCGCCCTAAAAAATAAACAGCATTCATACGGTGCGTTTCAATATTTGACGCATGCGCTCTATAATCAATAATGTCACCCAATAGCAATGTGTCATGTTGTTCAAACATTACTATCAGAGCACAAAATCCAATAAAGGACGAACCAATAACCATCATTTGGTGAGACCATGTAAATATATTAGAGCGAAAGAATAGACAGAAAAAAAAAAAAAATAAAATAAATTATTCGGTACATTATGGAAAAAATTATGGAATAGATAGATTCAGGTAGCATTTTGAGTGGTAAGTGAAAGAAGATATTCATATTGATTACCTGCATTTGCAAATATTTAACATGACACTGTTAATTTAATTAAAACTGTGTGAAAATTTCTTGAATCAGTAACTCGTACGCGCGCAAAATGCATTGAAAAAATAACATTGCAAATAAGAAAACAAATCAACATGTCCCAATATAAAAATTTGTTATGACACATTAACTCTAAAAACTTTATATCAACAATTAAACGAAAACTCAATATTTTTACAGCTAATATTTACGTAATGTACACAAAAACGAGCAACGGCGAGTGATTTATGAATGTTAGTTTTGGGAATTTGTTGACTTAAAGCTTAAGGCACTCAAATGGTGCGACATATTTGTCGTCATTTGTTGTTAATAAATCCTTTTGTTTTATCATTGCGAACAATGTTTGCTTTATGGGCTTTGAAATATTTACTCCAGGGTAAGTATATATATATATATAAATAAATAATAATCCAGTATATATATATACTTTATTGTTGATATATATATATATATATTATTTAAGGTAAAGATCAATCAGTTTGCAAATAAGCATAAAGCCCAACCAAATTCAACAACTAAATAACTAAGATTGCATTTAAATGATTATGACCGATACAACACACAATAAAATTTCTTTATGGTCATAAATTCATAAATCGGTTTGGGAGGTTTTTAATGAATGTGTTAATGCTGTTATAATTTACTCTTTAATGTGAGGTAGTTTATTTAAATTTTTATTTATTATGACCGGAGTGCCGCGGTTTACAACCATTGCCATAATTATGTGTAAATTTTACGGCTATAATAATGTTTGTTGAATTTATCAAAATAGTTAATTTCGCTTAAACTACCTAGTTTAAATTTTAAAATTTAAGCACCAGAGCAGAAAAAGCGTTTTAAATAGTTTTTTAGGAGAACAAAAATTTAGCACAGAATGATTCAAGTTGACATCAATTATTACTTGTTGATGCTTACTATTGCTAACCATTCAACACAATCACTAATGTCTAGAAGCATTTGTTTTGCAGTCATGGCAATCAATAGTTTGAGTCATAAAAATTTCGGAGATTTTTATTTTCCGTGCGAGCTCGTTGATGAAAATGTATATGCATCTCGATATGGAATTACAGTGCCATATAAAATAAACATCGAATGGAGAGTTTAAACAGAAAAATTTGGTTTCGTAGTTCAGTATTGCTCTAAATTTACCCCCTCACTGTAATTCTGAATTTAAGTCATAAAAATTCTATTGAGTTCCAATTTTAAGTGAAAATCATAAAAGGAATATTCAAGTTTTACCAATTAACTAAATTGGATAATGTCAATGACTGAAAATTTTTCCCGTACTGCGATTTATTCAAACAAGGGTTTTACAAAGAGCAATTTCTGAGGGTGAATTTGTTGTTTCCTTTCCATCACAAAACATATATTTTTACTGAGCAAAATATATTCGAGTTTATCTGACATTTTGTTTTATTATACCATTGATGTCCCAGATGGCTCGTTTTGAAATTCTTCTAAAGCAAATATGAAAGATATTTATAAAATAAGTTTCAGCTTTTAGCAGTATATATTTGGGGCCAGTTGAAATATTTCTTAAAAATTCCTAAGGAAAAAATCAAGTTTAAATAAAAATGGAGTTTCTAAAAGATAATTCGTTTTTTTTTATCTTACTTGAAATTTTAACAATGTTTTGATGTAGTTTCAGTACCTTCCAGACATAAATTCCAAAACTGAAAACTTGTATTAACTATCAGAAAACAAAGATGGTTCAAACCCTTGCAAATCAATTCTATTCAAAAAATGAATTATTCATTGAGTAAAATACAACCGACTAAATATCAAGAAATATAAATCATTTTTTTTTTTTTACAAATGAATGATCATTTGTATTCTTTCAATGGATTCCTTTTCTCACGAGTATACTTCAAGATATTTCTAACCGTATGAATTTGGAACATTTTGTGGTTAGAACTTATTCATTTTTCGATCACCAATCAGTTTCTTCTCAATGCTGACTGAGATAATGTCAATGAATCTTTTTCCTTACATAATCATTTCAAACACTTCAATTCTCAGAATATCTACCTAGTTTGTTTTTATTGAATCGCCAAACGGCTATTTACATTGCTTCAAAACCAAAATGTTTACACGTAGCCAGTCTTTAAAAAACTTTGTTTTTTCAGCTTACAAAATATTTTTGTAAAATATTTGTTATCCCCTAGTTATCCTTTATTTTAGAAAAAAAAGGCTCATAAAAGATCGGTCTTGTTGAAAATTGGAGCAAACACAGAATTCATAAACGATTTGCTATGCCATGGGTTTAGATGAAAAATGCGAGGAAACTAAAAGCAATTTGTGATGCCGCTACTACCGTTAAGTAAACTGAACCCTTTTTCACAGAATTCGTATCCAATATATATCTATATATATATATATAATTTCTAGAGCACTTTTAGTTTCAGTTTTACGATTGCTTGCAAAATAATGTTGCACAATTGAGAAGAGTAAACTGGTTTTGTGGCGTATGTAGAAGCTGATGGTGTCTTAAGTGGAGGGTTCGTTCCTGTTTTAGAGGGTGATTATGAAATAAAAAAAAACATGGCCGTTTGCAATTAGGATTTGAGAGAAACGGGATACCGTTTTATGACAGGAAACTTGATGAATTTAAGAAAATAATTTTTCAATTAAAAACATTTTCGTGATAAAACCATTTCATAGCATTTTATTTTTTCTTCCATCTTGAAAATTTTAATTATACAGAAAGCACTTATTGAAACAAAACTGAATTTACTTTTAAAATTACCAGTATCCTATTCTTCTTGTATCAAAAGTATTATGCCTTGAAAAGATAATTTGGTTCAAGATTGTAGCAGCATCAATTTTTTTTTTTGTTTTTGAAACAATTTGCTCAAAGTTCATAAAAGTGTACGTTATAAAATTCTTGAAGACGTCAGCTTTTTTTTATGGATTTCACTTTATATTTTTTTTTATCTCTCAAGGGAGCGCACCAAATAATAATAATTCGATGTTGACGCATGATGGCTTCAGGCAGCCAGAAAGGGCAAGTGGACCTTTTCACAATAAGCAAACAACGCATAAAATTCACGAAATCCAATAAAGTAAAATTTTTATAACCGTAGCAGCGAGCAACGACATTGGTGAATTCAGCTTATCAGTGAAACGAAATTGCGAAGAAAGAAGGGAAATTTAATGACATTGGAGGAAAACTCATATTGTGTAAGCCATTAAGTTTTCATTTTCTTGATGAAATTTTTATCCGCTCTCTATATTACTTAGCTTTTGGTTGCTGATAACGAAAATCACAGTTCGGCATAAAACACTGGATTATTATACAGCATTTATGATTCAAACACATCTTATACATTAATTTGATTCCATAAACTTTTCAGTATGTTTTCGGACATCCAGATGCTACAGAATGAAAGCCCAAATATGCGGCTATCATAAACTTAGGAGAATGCCGATAAATCTAATTTTTGTAGCTCTTTGTTTGCACACAAAGTAAAAACTAATAGATAAGGAGGAACAAAATTACCTCCAACGCAACACTTGAAAATATCAAAAAATTGCTTATTTCCAGAATTAGCGCACATCTCTCGTGGAAACAAGTTGATCATCATTGCAGCCAGCAGTCTCAGGAAGAAGGAAAGCATCGAATTCAAGATAAATGTCCATTTATCGCAAATCTCATATGGGTCCATTTAGATTTTTTTTTTTGGCAAATAGATAGTAAATTAGAAATAAGATTTCATCCACTGTGTTCTATCAGGCGTGTATTTAGATTTTAATCCAAAATTGTGTCTTCCTTTTTTCGCTAAGGGGTGACTTTCAAAAGAACCTTTACTGCTTAGAATCAAATAAAAAGTCTGACAGAAACTTCAAAAGATGTTATTTATGATAACAATAGGTGTGAATTCATGTGAAAAATATTCTGCGCGTATTTCTGAAAATTCTCGACATGAAAACAAAGTTTCTTTAAACTATATCTCAGTCGAAACTGAGTAGTGTAACAGCAATAACCTAAAGGATATTAATAAAGTTTAAAATGAAGCAATTTTAATAGTAGCTTCGTCGAATAATCCATGGAGCATAAGATATGACACGCAGAGCAATTTAATGTATCAAACTGAATAACTTTTAAGTGAAGCCACTTATGGATTTGAAATTGTATCTAAAATACAGTCGAGCGACAAAAGTTGAATAAGAACGATGCGAATTAATATTAAAACATTTTTTTCTTTAAAAAAAAAATCACATTAACAAATAGGAAGGCAAAAAATATCATTTTAAATACTCTGAAGCCAGTTATGAAAGAAGAAGTTACGAGAGGAGATACTTTTTTTTATAACGAAAAACTACTTTTGTTAATTTACATAATTCAGCGTGAGAATACTGAAGAAATAATTTTTTTTGGATAACCGATAAAAGCATTTAAAAATAAAAATGGCCGTCGCTATTTCAGCAAACATGGTTTCTGGTAATGATTCTCAGGCAGTTAATGAAAGATGCCCGTTCAATGGAAATAAAAAAAATCAATTTTAAATTCTGAATCTGACAGTAATTTATGAGCTGGTGTGTTGCGTGTTTGATTAGAGGTTTAGAAACATTTTTTATGTTTTTCAAATTACCATTTCGATTTGATTTTTTTTTTTATTTTGCTTTTAAGCGGGTTTTACTTCGGTTCATAACTAAAGCGGAGAGTTTTGTTTTAACGATTTTAAAATGATTCATTTCTTTTGTTGGTGTGTATGAATTAAAAGTATACATATTAATACAATTATACCTAATTCGTTAAAATTTGAATCTTTCTCTTAATTTAATTCATTTTTCTAGGACTTTATGATTGCTTAAATAAAGGAGCATTGAAAGAGTTATTTGAACACAACGATACATTTATTTATATTTAATGCATTCATTTTTCAGTAAAAAATTTATAGCTAAGAGAAGGAAAATAGCAATAAAAATTTTAATTTATTTTCTCCTGTCAACTTTTAAAAGATTTATGTACTCTGAACCATTTCTGGCATAAAATAATTCCTTTTCAAACGCTTATGCCGTAAAATATATTTTTTTTTTTGTAGCTTTTAGATTCAATCATTAATAAGTAAACTTCTGTGCCAGCATTTTATGTTGATTTATAATCTAAAAACTTTCAGAATTCTGGTTAGGTGATTTGTTGTGATGGTCGTAATTATTTTTACGAAAACGAAAAAAAATAACGAAATTTTTGTTTTCAAACAAAGCTATCAAGTGCTTTTCATCCTTCTTTTATCCTTTACATGTTCCTCGACATGTTCATTCCTATGTGAGCTTTAGTAATCAAATTCTGTACAATCGTTACTTAATAGTTCTTTTTTGAAATACAAAATCATTAAAATGCGTTATTCATTTCAATATTTGTTTATCTTTTCGTTGAATATTGTTGGGTGCGCAAACCTAATAGTGTTTTCAAGACTTATTAAAAACACGAATTAAAAAGTAATGTGATCAGAAAGTTCTTAGTTTGGATGACACTAGTTTTAATAGAAACGCGAGTTTCATCTAAAATGTTTAAATAACTTACAAAATTGAATTCTTCGCATCATTTGGAACAAAAAAACGTTACGGTGAATTCAAGTTGTAAGACTTTTGAATGAAAATCGATCTACGAAACTTGTGCAACACAGCAACCGGAATCTGGCTCTGTTGGATCTTCCTCATGGTCATCATTAAAATTTCAAATTTTGGCACGACAATGATTGGTTCATCTACAATTTTGAAATGTAATGCTGGCTTTCACCACAAGACGAACTTGGTCCTCTTGTGGAAATAAGGTCTTCCCCCCCCCCCCCAAAGATTTTCAAATCCAGTAAAAGGTTTCAAATAGTTTCAATATTATTTCATAAATCAGTTGTTCAACATTCGCGGCCGTTCTCAGAAGAAATCTAAACCAAAATTCGGGGTCATCTAATATTCAGTTTTGAATCGATAGATAATAATAATAACTTACGCCTTTTCTAAATTAATCGTTACTCACGATAATGTTTGTCAATTTATTTGCTTACCGAGTGACGTTTTTTTAAATGAACTATAACCACTGCAAAAAACAACTTCACGTTTTTCAATCACGCTTTTTTTCACAACCTGCGAAACTTTTAATATCGAGGTCCGATTCAAAAACTTAAATCACGAAATCAATTTGATGAAATTCACGAAGAATCGTCAACATCAGCCATTAGCTCGTCGCGATATGATGAATCATGTTATTTTCTGTCATTTTGAACCGGCCATTTTCCAATTCTTTATCACCCCCCGCAAACAGCACTTTTACGACCCTCAGCAGAAATAGGCCAAATTTAATTAAGTTTCTACCCTCGCTTGATGACAAAACGATGAAAAATAAATTCTCGACCATTTTGTCCAATACATCTTGGATTTTTATGGCGGACAAACTATACCAAAATTTCAGCGAAATTAATTTCTCACTCCCCTATCGCAATCGATTCTCACTCCATCATTACACTCGTATGATTAAATTTTGGCATGTGCTTTCAAGAACAAAGCAATAAAATTTCAAAAATTATAAAAAATTCGGATACAAATGCATTTAGCAAAATCTGGAAGCAATTCGTTCAAAAATATTATTCTTGATTTATTTGAAATCACACGTCACAACATTTTTGTTGAAAAGCTGCCCGCACATTTAATAGAATCAACAAATATATTAGAGCCATAAAATGTATTCTTCGTCAAATGTTAAGCATTTTACAACTTATTATCTGAATGGATTGGTTTGCTGCATGTGTATTTTGATCCATTGTTGGAGCGACCTAAATTGATGTTTTCACACATTTTTCATAAATTTGCTCTTTTATGTTTATGCAATTCATTTTAACTTAAATTGATTTTTTTTTATTAGCAAACATCCTCGCAAAACCTGAAGTCACACCGTTCAAATTATCTCGTACTGATAAAATCTCTTCTTTGCCATAAGTTTACTTTTTTTGTTTCGAAAAAAAAAAAATAAATAAATAAATAATTTTAGAACATCGAAAAATAAATTAAGCTAACGGATAAAAACTGCCAACATAATTTGTGACGTCAGATAATTGTCCTGAAGGGATTTTTTTTCTTCAATGCTTGGTTATCGACGTAACCACATATCGCTCCCTTTTTTAATTCAGAAAATGGCGTTATTATTATTTCTGCAAATAACGCAATGAAATAATAACGAAAATATACATGCATATTTAATTTGATTCTAAAAAAAAAAAAAAATTAAAAAATACTTCATCTAATTCATTAGCTGAGTGCTTTATTGTGTTATATGCTTTCTCTGTTGCCCAAAATTGATCATGATTCGCAATAACAACCCTTCAATCTTCAGGAAAGAGCATCACCATGAGAATTGATTGGAGTCTTCAGTATTTGCTACCAAATCGCCAAATTGCGTACGATAATTTGAAGTTTATGTAACCAGATCGAAGACGTGAACTTCCAAATATAACATGAATGAATGTACGCTACATCTTCTTGTGTATTAAATAAAAAATAATCTGATTCAATTAATTTCCAAACTATTTTTTTTTAATTTTTTCAATCTTTTTAAGCGGGTCTCGTTGGACAATGAAAAAAATTTGTATTAACATTTTTCACGCTTCAAATTAAATTTATAGCCCTGCCTGAACACAAAATCCAGGGCCCGGTGGTTCTGATGTGAGCGTAGTCAAACCGCCTTGAGGCTCTGATGCAAATCTACCATTTCTGGGGCCAGCTCTTGGTTGTTTTCCTTTTGCTAAATCATCCAAAATTTCTTCAGTGTCCTTTACGGTCAAATCTTCCTGCAAATGGATATATTATAGGTACGTAAGGTAGGTACGTAACATATATATATATATATATGTATAATGTGTGTAAGCAAATATACGCCTAGCATACTCACATAATAATCATCATTAACAGCAATCATTGGAGCATTAACACAAGCGCCAAGGCATTCAACTTCCGAAATTGTAAATTTCATATCTTTCGTTGTCTCCCCAGCCTCAATCCCCAGAGTTTTTTTGCAAGCCTTCAAGATTTCATCGGAACCACAAAGCCAGCACGGAGTGGTCGTGCAGACCTGAATATGGTATGTTCCAGTTGGTTTACGCAGGAACATCGTATAGAAAGTGGCGACTTCATAGACTCGCATGTTAGGTAATCCCAAAATGCTAGCAACTTTATGCATAGCTGCAATCGGAAGCCAGCCATGCTGACGTTGTGCCAAATCCAATAATGGAATCATTGCACCACGCTTGTGACCTTCCGGATATATATTCAGGATGGCCTTGATACGCTAAAATAATATACATCGGTATCAGTAGTTTTCTCAAACTGAGTACTTTGAGTAAATAAATATTACATTCTTGTTTTCTTCATTAAACTCGAACGGAATATTTGGGTTGTCATCATGTGTGTCACGATGTACAAACAGGTTGTCACTCATATTTGATGATGTCTGGCTGATTGCACGAGCATTTCGGACCTTCATAGGGATATGAAAAATTTCCGGATGAAAATAAAAAGTGGCAACACTCTGGTTGAATAATCATTTTAATAAATTTTCATGCATTTCTTTAATCTGAAGCGGTTTTAATTTACATGCAAGCGATGAAGATACTTACAATGCTTGGAACCAACCATTTTGTACGAGACAACATTTTGTATGTACCGTGCTGCCGACCAAAATATAAGAATTAACTAGCAGTAACAATTTTTAGTTGTCTTTAATGCGAACAACCTACAATCCGAATGTTTTTCGTTCCCTCCCTCTCCGCAAGCCTCTCAATTCAATATTTATTATACGACACAAAACAAAAGAAAGGGGGAAAAAAATCGAAAAAAAAAAGAAAAAGAAATTTAAATTTTAGCACACTGTGTATTTAACGAAAAGGAACTTCAGAAAATATGTCGTGTAAACAAGGTGCAAGCAACGAAGATGATTTTGATGTCGGCGAAGCTAATTTAGATGTGCAATCTAGCGATAATGAACCACTTGCGAAGAAATGCCCGGAAAAATCATTTCAAAAGAAAACTTCCAAGAAAGTAAAGAAGGGTAAAATGTCCAAAAACAAGAAGTTTAGCAACATCGTTCCCGCCACCACAAAATATTACGAAGATGAATATGAGGTGAGAACAGAGATACTATGTATATGCTATGGGTAAGATCCAAGGTGATGTCATTTGCATTTGTCTTTGGTATGTCATTTTTTTTAGGTAGAAGCTATTGTTGGCCATCGCGAGTTCAATGGAAAACTAGTGTACAAGATCCGCTGGAAGAATTATGAACCCATTCATGACACATGGGAATCCTATGAATCACTTTCGTGTCCAGGAATCCTAGAAATATACAACATTAAGCATAAACTCAACATACCCAAGGCGATACAGAATATGAAAGATGCATCAAATTGTAAACCATCGTCATCCAAGAAACATCGCTGCTCGGTTTCTGAAGTCGATTTTGAAAGTGGTTCGGTTGATTCCATTGAAGAATATGAAGTTGAAAAGCTGGTCGAAATGCGCATGAAACGAGATGGATCACGTGAATTTCTAGTTCGCTGGAAGCACTGGAGCAGTTTGTATGATACTTGGGAACCAGAGTTCAACCTTCAGAATTCAATGGATCTCATAGATATTTTTCTGAAACGAGTGGAAGTTGCTAAAAATTTGAATTCGAAAGAGTTGCGTACAGTACGGAAACGCACCAATAGGTTTACACTTGCCACTTGCGATACAGGACGTCGCTTATCAAAACGTCGTTCTGGCAAACAGCGCGTCAATTATTACGACGGTAATAATGATTAAATATCAATCATCACGACAAATGCAAACCAGTATTTTCATGACAAATGTATGATACTGCTTCAGATTTGGCATCGGTAACAACATAAAGTGTATCGATCTATTCTGTTAAGCCATGAATCTTTTCCCGGGACGGCAAATTAAAATTTCCGTATTTTCTTCTTTTTTCTGGTTAATTGCCATTTTTAATAGCAGGTTTTTAAGGTGTGTATAAGTAAATAAATCCTGAAAACAAAAAACTGCTTATAAAAATATATTAACTTCTTGTGTTTACATGTTTTTACTGTTTTTATTTATTATCCGGTTCCTTAGAGCGTATACCCTACGATCGGGGTAAATATACCAACTTTTCGCAAATGAATAAAAAAAAAAATTGCTTTATTTTGAATCGCAAATGAAGATTTTTTAAGCATTATTTTACATTCTTCAAACATCAATAAGCATTTCCTCGTCGATATCCTCCCCTTCAGATGAGGATGACGACGGCTCAACTTCTTCAGATTTCACTTCGGCATCATACTCAGTTAATAAACTATTGCAAGCGTTCATGAAGCAAGCAAAATCTTTACGCCGATTATTGAGAGCTTGATTGACTTTTCGGTATCGTTCATGGAGGATTTCTAATTCTAATTTCAGTTCCTGGTGCTTCTTCATTACTTCCTGACGCTCAGGCTGCTCCTTGATTTGTCGCGCTAAGCTTGAATATTGAAACTTGTTTTGTTGAATCTGTTTAGCCAGGATGAGATTCTGTTTTGAAAGTTCAATTTGATTCTTGACCATTTCGATACTGGTGCCAAAAGACTCCGAAATCTTTCTGTAATTCTGTAGTTCTTGGTTTACCATTTTTTCGGATAATTCTGATTTTACTACAGCAAATTCGCTGAGTGCAAGTTGTGACAGCAAATAATTGTCATTGATTGTTTTTTCATCAGAAGCATCAGCGTTACACCATCGCAGAAATGTTTTTAACACAATATTAATTCGCCGATCTTCACCAACACCATCCCCATCAATGATCAAGCGTCTTTTTATGATTTGCTCATCTAAAATACAAATAATAATGCTTAAAACCCTTTTCCTATTGCCTTACCATCAACCTTACCATCAACTGAAGACATTTCTGTTCACTGTTAATAGTCTTACGAGAATGAAGCTGCTCAAGGGTTAATGTATCTGTGGAAATACTTTGTTTACACAAAAAACAATAATCAACAGTATCTCTTTAAATTAAACCTCTTTAAATTGTACCTTCTAAAACCGGCCATCGGAAAATTAAATATTTTTTTACGGTTAATATTAAGTAGGGGAAAACAAAATTTTGTTTTACATGATTTTTATGGCACGAATAAATAAATCGTGTTTCAAATGCCACACTATTCATTATCGTCAGCATCAATCAAACTTCTTCAGATTTTCAATTTCATTTATTAAACTATAAAAAGATTCCGTATTATACATAAATTATGTCACACATATCTATCATATGTACAGGTAAATAAAGTGATCATACCAAAATCCTAACAAAATCCACTTTAATGATCGCTTTCTCAGGAAATGGTGAACAATGGTTAATTTCACTGATACGATAGATGTTTCAAATCCAAGTTATAGTTCAAGTATATATAAAATTTCTTTCTCATCAGTTTTCAGTTTCTACTCTTGTCGCTCTCAAAGTTTTATGGTTTATTTTTATGAACAATATGCATAGTATGTAGATAGAACTCAGTCTGCCTGAATTGTTCTGTGCTTACCGACCTACATCAAAAATTTAAATTTAATTTCTATCATCAGACCAGAATGACCTCAAATTGGAAAGATTACAACATTTTAACTACAGATTATGAAGTCAAAGAATCTATACAGACTATGAGTGAAGGTTAGTGGAATTCCGTAAAACTTCTTGTCGAGATATTTTCCGAATTTTCTTGCTTCTAGTCAAACTCAAAACAATTGAAGCAATGGGATTACATCATCAAAATTTTAACGCATTGTTCCACAGTAGAGAGCATCTCGTGAAATACACACCGACATCAGCTGATCAATTACCACCGCGGTCGATGCAAGACAGTTTTTCATCGGCAATCATTCCTCTGTCAACTGATATTGCACTGCGTGAGAAATATATCGGATTTTTACGTCATTTAAGATTGGGGCGGCTGCTTGAAGATATGGATCTTTTTGCTGTTTGGATTGTTCAGCAGCACATTTATGTTCCTGATTTGGATCATTCTATTCCATTGCCGTATACATTTGTAACGATCCTAGTTGATAAAATTGTTTTCACGGAAATGGATCCAGAGCACGATTGTGACATCAAACTGTCTGGTCACGTATCATGGGTTGGAAAAAGCTCTATAGAAGTTATTGTGTGGTTAGAACAGCAGAAAAAGGATGTATGGATTAAACTAACTCGAGCAATTTTCCTAATGGCGGCTCGCGATCCCACAAACACTAGAGCTGCTATAGTTAATACTTTAGTTCCGCGAAACGAAGAGGAAAAATCCATTCTCCATGCTGGCGAAAAACGAAAAGAGAATCGTCAGAATATTCAGAATTTTGATCTTCTTAAAATGGAACCAAGTGCACATGAAACCAAATTAATTCACGATATTTTTATAAAATCAATTGACACGCAATCAAAAGCATTTAACAAGAGAATCCTTCCACCGGGATTCGTTTGGATGGAAAACGCAAGCTTAACGACAATAATATTTTCTCATCCAGAAGACCGCAATAATCACAACAAGGTATTCGGTGGATTCTTAATGCGACACGGATTAGAACTCTCATTCGCACTTGCTTATTCATTCTCACATACACTACCAAAACTGCAGCAAGTCAGTGATGTTAGCTTTATTAAACCAGTTGATATTTCGTCATTTATGAACATGACAGCACACGTCTTGTACACTGAATCGAATATGATGGAAATTGTTGTTATTGCGGAAACAACTGATCAAATAAGCAGAAAGCAAATAACAACTGATTCATTTTATTATATATATTCAGTACCCGAACAATTACCAAAAATGATGCCAAACACTTATCACGAAGCTATGTGGTATCTTGATGGACATCGTAAATTTAAGAAAATGAGTCAAGAACATACCGAAGAACCAAAGTTTTAAATGTTTTTGATCGTCAATTATTTTTGCTCGTGACATGAGAGGTACTTTGTCGATTGAATATGGACAACAAAAAAATAAAAATATTTTCAACACTTTATTAGACTTTTGATATTATTGAAGCCTAAATTGAAATTTAAAATCGTTAGGATTAGAAAAAGTTTTGAGATAAGGCTATTGTTGTTACTTTGCTTGAAATTGATTCTGAAAATGATAATAATAACTATAATAATGATAATTATTAGCTTGAAAATGAAATTGAACAAGTAATGGTAATAATTCATAAATGCTCCTAAAAAAAATTTACGTGTTTTAAGCGTTATTTAAACATTTAGGGGGAAAATGTTAGAAATTTTTTGGTATCAACTTTGAGTTAATGCTAGAAAATGTGAAAGCTAATGATGCCGAAATTCCTTGCATTCAAATTCCAATGGAATGGGATGACAAACCTTCTTCTGCGCCTTTCATCACTCGACTTTCGCACCATAATAATAAACCGAATGTGTATCGCTAGCTTTTGTGCGACTTGAATGATGTGTTGGCAGTTCGAGGATTTTTAAGCAAGAAGCGTTTAATAAATCATGAAAATCGTTCTATTCACAAACATTTTACAAATGATACCCCGCAATTTAGAAGAAAAAATTGAGATGAATAAATTCAAATTGAATGACGTGAAGAAAAATATAAAATTTCTGTGGAGGCATAAAAACGTAAAATCTTAATGACAAGTTTCGATTATTTTTATTCAGCCGAATGAATCGATAAAAATTCGCCGGAAATTTTAAATTTTTTCCCACATCTGAAAAAAAAACCCAGAAAAGCAGTTAACAATAACAAGATCTTAAAAAATTTATTAGATGCTTTATCGGTTGTTGCACATTTCGCAAACTAAATCGATATGACTTAGTAATTATTCAGCTAATATATATACTATTAATTAAAATATAAGATTTGCGGGGACACGAGTACACAAAAACAGATTTCTTGGCTTTATAGAATTTTTGTTTCTCTTTGGTTGGTGGACTCATCTCTACGTAATGAAGGAAGCGCAGACATGAATAAAGTTCTACAGGGAAATTATATGAAACATAAAATACAGGTTTTTTCCAATACGAACTTACAAATTCTAATTTCAACACAAACAAGACTATGTTTCCATTTTCACTGAATACTCATTTAAGTCAAAATCGATTACTTTTAAAACAATACCGAACAAAATATTAAAATGTATTCCTCATATTTTGTCTTTCTTTTTTTTCTACAAAGCAATAATAAAAACTTTAAATTGCAAAATACTTATGAGGAAAACCTTTTCAGACTCGTAACCTACTCATGGAAAAAAAAACGATGTTTTTTTTTTTATATCTGTTTCAGTTGCTGACGCTTCAAGAATAAATTAATTAATGGAAATTTTCGTACTCTATCCTTACAATGTATACTCCATACAAGCAATTTAATTATTTATACAAGCGAACTGAAGCGCATTTCAAGATCCTTTTCATCAATTTTATGCGCATCCGAAAAACCGGCCTTATCAGACTTTTGCTTTTTGGGACATTTTTTAAAGGATCGTGTTTGTTCATTCCTTAGGTTCTCAGCATATATCTTCACCAAATTGTCTCCCCAGTTACATGGTCGAATTGTGTTTCGTTTTATTTAAAATTTCATTAATTACGAGTATAATGCAAGAAGGTAAAAAATTATTTCTTTATTTTCTCCCACGAATAATTTTTTTATATATGCTTTTTTAAAGTATTTATATTTTTTTTTTATTTGGCAATTGCAAATTTACCATTTAGTGGCCAATATTTGCAACTTTTTAATTGCTCTGCCACAAATTTCATATTTTAGAATATAGAAAAAAATATCATTAATTGGGTCCCATAAAGAATATGCTAATTGATGTGGGTTGTGCGTTAACGAAAAAGACTGCGAATGATTTTCCTTAAAAACTTTTTTCTTTATTACGTTTTCGCTTAATTACAGATTTTGTGATCCATTTCATCATATTTCTTTTATCATTCCGTTTGTTTTCATGCCTTTCTTTAACAATAAATGAAACAGTTTTTAAAAAAAGATACTAAATTAAAAGCTTATAATTCGAACAATCACTTTATAATTTTTTGAGATTTCTGAAGCTCTTTGGGCAGGATTTATTAAATAAAATTTTATTTTAAATTTTATTTAATCAATTTCATATGATAGCGATCTCTTTTTGGAACATTTATATTTTTTATCGATACAGGAAATTTAACTAACAAAAGAAATTTAACAACGTTGCACAATCAAACGAAAATATCTAGTACAAATATTATCTTTAATTGAAGCATTTTTTTGGTGAGGTTAAAAAGAAAAAATAAAACTGAAGAAAGATAATTTCGGTAAATTAATTTCCGATGAATAAAAGAAAAAGAGCCAAAGAAAAAAATCGAAGAAAATTCAATAAAAGAACATGGAACGGAACTTATGGCCAAAAGATTGTAAATTGCGATTTGGCTCAAGATGGCACAGAGCAGCGAGTATATTTTTCTTTCCTTTTTAGAATTTATGTTTCAAAAATCAAATAGTATGTATTTTGCAAAATAATTTTTTAGGAAATGCAAAATAAAATTTTGTTAAACGAAAGATGTTTGATTTTCCCACCCCATTTTACAAATGCTTTGCATTTTCTTTTTTTAAATTATGTTACTAACACAGGCCTGCATTAAACAAGCTTTTGTGGCAAGGATTCGATGAAACGTAAATCTACGCGAGAAATTTTAATCAAGATTTATAATTCTGTTTGCAATCTTTTAAACGACACAATAAATATTTTCCATTCTTTATTTTTACTCTTGGGGGCTACTTAGAAATACTTTCCAGAGAGAAAATTTTCAACCATGAGAAAAAAGAAAGAGATAAAAAAGATCATCAACAAATCGTTTCCTTTTTTTTCCTATTCTTCACTCTTGCCGATAAATTGGCAAAAAATTCACCCCATATCAAGCTCTAGCACGCCAAGTCCCGTTCGCATATCGATCCCAGAGCCACGTTGTGCAAAGATATATACGTATATATTTTAGCACAGATTTCTGCTGCCTTTGTTCCTTCAGTCACAATCACAAGATTATGGGTACAAGAAAAAGTTTTTCTCTGGATGATTGAAAGCTCCATAAATCACGAAATTGAACGGAAATAATGAAAAATGTCTGTCTTTGGTTGATTATTTTTTTGACTTTTTTTGCTGTTGTTTTGAATGTTGTTGTTGCTGTATGACTTTATGACTTAATTTTTCTTGCCACGGTGATGCACAATGGCCCGCGAATTATTCTCATCATATCAATGATATCTTGTGTGTCTCTCTCACCGACAACTTCGTCGTTTATCTATGAGGACAGAAAAACGAGAGATTGGAAATAAAAGGAAAACGATTACTTTGTTATCAGTAGAAAAATGTTTTAAATCAATATTACCATTAATATTCGATCACCTGGAATTAATCGCCCATCACGCTCTGCCAATGTATCTTTACAAATCTCCTTAATAACAGTAATTGACCTGGTCATATCATTTACCAACTGAGGCTCAAGTCTTATTCCCAAACGACAGCTCCATCGACGATTCATTTCGATTGTAATTATCTATGCATTATACAAAATACAAATATAATAGACGATTTGAAAAGAGTTCACCAAAATATTTACGTTAAATTCGTCACTATCGATGCACAGTTCGTCCATATTGAGACATTGTTGAGAATTTCTTACCGATGCATGCTGAATGGAATTAAATTGTGATGAAGTTGATGGTTGCTCTTCGTAGCGCGATGAAGCATTTGAACATTTATCATCATCACAATCGTTCGTTGACATTGTGATGCTCTTCCATTTCAACAGATCCGCACCACCGCCAATGTTATCACTTATATTTTGTTTGTGACTAGCGATGCTCACCTGTGCCGACTGATACATTGGATTTTGTTTCTTAAATTTAGTAACATAAAGACACGTGTCAACATCATTGTTCGGGGAATTTCTCAGGTCATCTTCAGTTCTACAAGCTAGCAGAAGCGTCTCACATGGTAGACTTGTGAAATTATTCGGTCCATCACCATCATCATTATGATCTTTTGAAGACATTCCCATTTTATATGATGTAGGTGCATCTAGTATTGTATTATCCAAATTATTAAGTTCATATGCGTTTGCTGTTGCAATTGAAAATTGAAATGGTTTGCGACAAACAACGGGCGCTGAACCATTTTGACCAGAAATATTCAAAAATTCAGGTCGCTTAATTCGTCTATCTGTGAAGTTTCCATCGAATTCCAGTTTCTCTAGTTCATCACTATCGTAATACCCTTCGTTATCGTCATCATCTGGTGCAATATGAACGAGTTCTTGTGGATCATAATACTGCGTGTGATTGCTTTGCGATATTACTGTGAGGGTGTCTGCTGATGAATCTGAATATGGTGTCATTGTCCCGCTAGTATTCTCTGATATGAAGTAAGTTTGACTATTTCCAGCGGAATCAGATGATTTTAATGTCGAATCACTCCAATTCGTATCCGAATCGGGAGCACTCGTTATGGAACATTTGATGTTTTTCCGCAGGCGATTTCGCGGTGATGCCGTATTTGGTGATGACTGGAATGATGAACCGTTCGAATTACCATCGGATGATGCTTGCGAATTCTTTTTGCTCGCTAGGTCTGTCAATAAATTGATCGCTTCAGGGCGCAAATTCATTTTCGTTCGTTTGTTAAGTGTGTTTGCGCCAGCATATGATTTATAGTCGGAATCTGATGGCGACATTGTTGACGATGAAGGCGTTGGTCCATCATCGCGATATAACCTCAGCTTAACAGTGTCGGGTGACTGTCGCATAAATATCACAGCTTGTTCGTGTGTCATGCTGCTGATGGGAACGTCATTAACGGCTAAAATCTTATCACCAGCTCTGATGCGGCCATCCGTTGTGGCAGGTTCACGTACAAGAGCTCGCACATAATGTCCTTCAACTGAATCATCTTCTTTCTGAAGCGTAAAGCCAAGCGAGCCTTGCAATTTCACAAGAATTATCACAAATTCCTAAATTGCGTGGGTGGGAGAATGCGTAGAAAAATGAATCATAACTTAAAAAAAAAAAAAAAAAAAAAAAACATCTTTCTGCGTCAACACTCACCCCATGCTGTAAAATCGATTCTGCTTGGTTCACGTAATGCTGATGCTTGAAATTGAACGATGATCTTATGGGTGGGACTGGAGGATTTTCCACTGGTGGTGACAATTTTCGAAAGTGTTCATCATGCGGTCGACACACGAGCAGATTTACAACATTCGCCATTGTGCGCAACACTTCTAGGGCCTCCTGCATGGAAAATAATTAAAATAAATATTTAATTTATTCAAAAATATTCTGTTATTTTTAAATATGTACATTGCTAGTGAGTCCCGTAAGTATGATGCCATTTGCTTCAAGCAGAATATCTCCCGGCTGCAGTTTTCCAGTAGCCCATGCGGCCTGATGCGGGAAAATTCGTTTTATTCTTACAAGACCTGGATACGGTGCATTTGAATCGATTCCTCCCGATACCGACAGTCCCAATCCTCTTTGTCCTTTTATTATTTCTACATTAAATGTGCAGTCTGTAAAATAATATTAAATTATATTTCGAAAAACATTTTTGAATAGCAATTTTCCTATAATTTTGCTCAATAATCAGAGAAAAGGAGATCAAAGTTTGAAGATTGCAGAGAAAAAAAAATCATATTAAGCAAGATGAGAATGAGATTAAAATTTAAATATTCTTTATTCAGTTTATTGTTTTCATTACTACTGTTGGTAACATGCTTCTTTCTTAGAGTTATTTTTCAACAACCATCAAAAATAAGGAAATCGAGCTGCTTTCAGTGGAATCTGTTCGCCAAAAAGGAAATATGAAACGAGAAAATAAATTGTGTATGCATCTAAATCTTGAGAAATGTTTCTCGTAAATTGTATTTAACAACATTCAAATAACGTTAAGGAGATTAGAATGGAAGCGACCTGACTGCGTGCAGTATATAATAATGAAAATTTAATTTATTCTTCAACATGATTTGAGCAATCTTAGAAAATGAAGGACAATGACATCAGAGGCGTCACCAACAGCAGAAGACAAAAGAGAAAAACAGAGAGATAATCAACAAACAATGATGATGACAATTTTCGTATTTAATAAAATTTGTATGTCGGCTGGCTACCGGTCTGGTTGCTTGTCTGCTGGCATTTTAGGCTGATCGAAATGTCTAATGGTTTCATCACGCAAAATTTGAAAGCTTTTAACGAATTTGAAAGAACTTATAAGTTTCTCGAATGAAAACTTTTCCGTTCGAGTGTAAGAGAGCTTCGCTCGTTCAAAATTCATTTAGATTGTCTATTGTCTTCTTTTGTTGGTTTCAATGTGATAGCGTCGTAGCGAAGCCTTGGAATAATTTTCTAATTTTTTGAAATATTTCGGTTATGTGTGAATGTGAAAACTAATATTTTTTTTTTTTTTCAATTTTATGTCAAAAGGTTAATTTTATGTTAAAACTCTGCATATCACCTTCCTGCCTTCCTGACAGTGTATTTTAAACTAAATACTTTTTGACTATGAGCATTTGACGAGCATTTTATGGGTAAAGGACAGAGAAATGTGCACTATCAAGCAAAACGATGGAACAAGTAGAACAAACTTATTTCCTCTCGACCGTATATTATTTGCGCTCCACACAAATCTCTTGCAACTATCTTCTCTGCCTTAAATATTAATGGAAAAGGAACTATGCGAAAAGGAAGTTTTCTGTGACTTCGTCATTGTAATTTGCTTGTTTCTGAAGAAAATAAAACTTTTAAATGTTCCACATAAATTTTTCTGAAAGAACGATGCCTTAAAGAGGACTTGCGTAGCAGCTAGTGCCAAAACAATCAAAACCCTATTCAGAATTACTAATTTTTTTATTTGCCATCACATGCCATCCAACAACAATAAAATAAATCAACATTTCTCTCTTTTGTTATATCGGTACATTTGAATTGTCCAAGCAGAGTTTCTGGCCGAAATGAGTTACACGACTACAGCAACAAAATTATGCAAGCAATCCGCCCGAATATTTATTTTCCCTCCGCATATCTCACTCCCCTACATTTTCTTCGCCATCAAGAAATTAAATTTTTATTTTCTAAAAAATATTCGTTTAATGGTAGATTGAATCTCGCAAACTCTGTCAATACGTTAAATGTGTGAAGTAGAAAAATCGAACTAAAAATTGGTTTTCCATCCAGATTTTAGAATACAAATGTAAAGGTCGAAAACAGTTTAAAAAAAAAAATTATGGTTCGAACACCCAAAAGATAGGAAAATGCTTGTCTTTCATTTTCGATTTCCATCATTTGTGTTGAACACTCTAGTATTGCATATAAATAAACAGGCTATGCCTTCTAGAGCAATATTTACGCATCGCCAAAATTGCTTAACTTATTGAAAGTTTTCTTATCTACAACTAATCTCCAAACGATGTATATCAGCAAAAGAGATTTGTTATGATATTAGGATATTCAGGAACAGGGTGTTAACTGATAATGCGTGTGCCAATTTTTTCAGGAAGCACACTATATAGATTCCAATTTGAGATTCCGTTAGAGGATTTTATTCTTGATGGCAAGATTCTCTAACAATTACAATTCAAATATTTTTAATAAAACATGTAAAACATGAAGCGAAGCAGTTATGAATGAAAGCTTTAAGAGATTAATAATATTTTTGCTTCGGACATTTCACATATTTTCAGATTATAAAAATGTCTATGTAATTTTTTATTGTTATCGTTTGCTTCATTTTTTGGACAGTTTTCATTTTTTTGAGTTCTATAGCATTAATATACAAAAAGGATAAGCATTTTTTCTTCTTTTTCACAATGAAGATTGCTAAAAATAAGTATATGTGTATACGTCTGTGGCACGAACTGAAAGAGCACACGAAGGAAAATGTGGAACATGTGTAATCTTCTTTTAAAAACAGCCAGACCATGTAAAATGAAGAGAACGATTTTTTGGTTTGGTGAAAGCAAAGTTTACCAAAAAGCTCAACGATTGCCAACCTGGCGCCGATTTTTTGAACACTGTGAGAAACATTTCACAACTGTGAAACACAAGCTCAAATATTATAATTTTTTTCTTTATTCTTGTTAACGTCCAGAATAAGATTCAACATTTCTTATCGGTGACGGAAATGTATTTTGTAAGAATTTTCGTTCAACCGCGACACCGCCAAATTGCTATAGGCTACTATAAGCAATCATAATTTTCTTAAATTGACTGAACTCCATTTTCCAAACTCTTGCCTAGTTGCGTCCCAAATTTTGGCAGGCGTACTTCTAACGTGTTAGCTTTTGAACGTTTATCGTTCAACGTTAAAAAAAAAATATTTTTTTTTTTTTTCATTCGAAAAGGAAGAAGACTGATTTTATTAAAACGTCATGCATTATTATGTAATAAAATATCTCATGAAAAATAATAAATAAATAAGAATGTATATATGTATGCACGCATGTATATTTTTTGTTCTACCGCCGACACTGTCGAGTGTAGACAGCGCAGAATTTTTTTTAACCTATATGGCACGTGTATGTATGTATATTTCTCTTTTTTGTTTCGCTCACAGCAAAATTGGTTTAAGTGAATGAAATTTATAGACGAAAAATAAAATAAGAAAAATACAACGAAACAAGAATTTAACATGAAATGAAAATGTTTCCATTTTGAGCCGAATAAGGAAATATTCTTATGACGCAGGGGTTCATTGATCATTAGTTTTTCCGCTCCAAAACGGAAAATACGAAAAAAAAAAATCTATACTGTTCGTTTGACTCCTTCAGAGATTTTACGATTAATTTCACTTCATGCCATTTCGTCTCCGTAATAACGCGAGTTTATATAGACATGGAAAGATGTGAAATCTAATTGGATTTTTTTTTTTTCTGTTTTTTATCCAAGCGATGTTATCTGAGCTCATTTGCCATTTTGACATGTAATGCAAATACTCACGCGTATATGCAAAATGTACTAAATCTTTCAAAATATTATCAGTATGTTATAAACTCACCTTCTGTGACAAAATCGTAATTAGGTTGAGCGGTCTGCTGCTGAAAAAGTTTTTGCTGCAAATCTATGTTCAAAAATCGATTCATGTTATCGAGCATTTCGGGGGGCATCATGTTGACAATCAGCTGGTTGCATTTTTCTGTACCAACAATCGGTAATGGTGGTGGCACTTCCTCTTCGGGCGAACGCTCCGAACCGTAACCCTGGTCGTAACATTGATCGATTATTTGCACTGGTGAATTTGGCGTTATAATATTACCGACTGGGAGAAATTTAACGCGATTCCCATAGGCTGCAAAGGCGGAAAATATTTGAGTCAGCCGAATAAAGTTTAAAAACTAAAATATCTTTATGTTTCGCAGCATATTTTAATTCTATTAATTATAACAATCGCGCAATACTAAATTTATTCGGAGTTTTGTTTCAGAGTCTAAATATTTAAGACAAAGAAACAGCTCCAGGTCGTGTTTCTCCTATTCCAATATACTTTTAGTCGGTCTTTATGTGGACATTTACTGTTCGAGGATCAGACACACATATCAAGAGTCTGCTCAGATTTATTCCTTGCATTATTTCTGTACCGGTTTTCTTCTTTTTTTTTTTTGTTTCCAGATTGGCGCACCATAAGGGCGCGAACATTAAAAGCAACATGAGAATAAAGCATAAAAATAAACATAAACCAATGTATCCAGGAAAACCATTAGGCGTTAAAAATATTAATAAAAAATATTATCTTAAATGAGAAAATTTTTTGTAAAGGAGAAGGGAATGAATTAGCGAGTAAAAAAAGAAAAGGAATTTGATGAAGGATACGAATTTTATACAAAAAGAATTAAAATGTTTTGAGTGAAGACAACTGTAAAAGAAAACTTGATGCGGATTGTATGGTTTGTATTTTATCTGCATCAGCACATATTTAAATATTCAAATATTCATTTTTTAGGTAATAGAGGAAGAAGAAGGATAACGCGACAGGCGAACTACTCAGTTCAGGAATTCAAAATGCTCTTGAAAAGAGTTGTTTCTATGTGACAGTAAATATGCAGACATATTATCGGTCCAATGTGCGAAATTCTATTTCGTTCCTATCTAAACAGGGTTAACTTCTTGTATAACACTTTATTTTCTTCTTTTTTTTTACTTCGGGAACAATCTTTCAACTTGAAACGAAATATTGTTATCACGCGAAAAACGTGGAAACCCCTATATTCGATTTTTTTAAATTTTGTTGACGTTTTCGAACATTCTGAATCCGAATGCAGAATGAGGGTGTGCGAGTATAAGTACGTATCTGAACATGGATCAATAAGCCATCATTTCTGTAATTAATGAACTGGATTTTTCTAAACTTCAACTGCTCATATAACAAAATATAATCTAAATGTGAAATCAAGTCGATCAAATAATGATGGTATGACGGCATTATACGAATGATGTCAAAGTCGCATGAAATGAGAGTTTTAAAAGCTAAATATCTAAATAAATTAACAGATGTTGGCAGATGAAAGGTCGGAGAAGGGGGGCATAGAATAAAGGCTTCTCATTCTCCAAGTTTAAATAAGAGGGTTGCGGCTGCTCCTCTATGAAAATATATGCAAATATGAAGAGCTTTTAAAGATGGATGTGTATATCTTGAACTTGTTTTTGGCTCAAATGCATGCACGCGGATGAAAATATTTTTCAACTGAGCTTTGCGGGATGTCTATGTTTCTGTGTGCATGTACATCTGTCATTTTTGTAATCACTTTTCATACGAAAACACATTTTATTTCTATCTGTGCTGTTTGAAAAGTACATTTAGTGATTGCTTCCGTTAACAAACAATTCTCTTACTACCTCATCCCCATTACTTTTACTGTTTGCCTGTTTACAATTTTTTCTGTTGATTCAAGTGATTCATAAAAAAAAATTTACAGCTTTTTTTCACTGCCGCTGGTGCAATGGAAATACATTAATATTAGTGCTGATATGGAGCCTAGGGTACAATAACTTCTTGATGTACAGCAAAAATGTAAATAGTAAATTTTTAACAAAAATTCAGGGCATAGTTTTGCGTTATGGTTTATTATGGGGAGACCATACGGAGGAATAAAAATCTGCAAAATATTTATTTCGTGCCAATCACCTTGTGTCGGTATCCGAAATGAATTCGTTTCCTGAGAACGTAAGAAGTTTTCCTTATAAGTGTTTGTAATACGAAACGAGTGATTCTGTTGTTTTTGATGGTGGAATGGTTGCATCGCGTTCTGATATCGATGCTGCTGCTGATAAATTTCGTCAAATTTCCGTATGACTGACAGCTGGGGGTTGTCTTGCGTGACTTTATGCTGTAGCAGGGTTTGATTAGATGGGAAAACTAAGTAGAGGATGACATGTTTGTTAATACAAATAAATGCGAAATACACAGAAAACAATTAGCACACTGAATTGTTATAGAGACGACATCTTAAAATTTATTTAGGATTACCCACTCATAGATACGGTTATCCTGCACTGAAGCAATATTTTTGCAAATGTTTGATATGATAAAATCTCTATAATTTTTCTTTTTTTTACATAGATTGATAATGGGTGTGCAATATGCACAAAGTATATGAAATGAAGATAAGTTAAAATAAATTAACAGTCGTATGAAACTTACCATTGCTGCATTTTGTAACATAGCTGTCTTCATAATCGGCATCTGTATCTAAATGGTTTGGCAAACTACCGTGAATTTTTTTTCGATCCTTACACGATTTGGCTTGTATTGATTTTTTGGATGGCTTTAGAGTTCCAGTATTTGCATTTGCTATAACCTGATCGATTCCAGTAAAATTCTCGTTGTTTTTATTAAGAGGCTTTCTATCACCGTCCTGCTGCTGCTGTTGTTGCGAAAGGATGCTATTTTTTCTTCCACCTTTGGAGTATTTTGTCGAACAGCAAATGCCGTTAGTTATTGATGGTTTGTTGGTATCGATGTTGCCTGCAAAAAGAGATCAAAAACTATAGCTTTTTCAAGAGTTTTACGTGAATGGAGATTTTTCATTGAATCATGCAAATATCAAAATATTGTTTCAAGATTGGCAATAAATTAAATGAATACTTTCTTAAGCTCAGAAACAAACAGTGAGGGAAGCTTTGATGGAGATTTCTTGTTTTCGTTTTCCTGTCAAAAGGATCTTAGTAATTATAAGAAGTTAACTTTTATGTTTTCCGACTGAAACAATAAGAAAGCGAATCCTCGGGATAATCTCGTTTATATTGCGGCACAACATTTTGTTTTTTAAAAAAGATTGCTTTCAAATTCCCGCAAATATTTTTGTTTCATCTTGACATTGAGATAACGAATAAAAATTTATGATGGCAGTAGCTTGAAGTGGTTTTTGATTTTAGATACTCACTCGACGATTGTGTGCGTCGTTCTGATAATCCTTTCCCAGCTGTCGATACATTCGATCCCATATTATCCCTTTTGTTATTATGTTTACTACTATCCGTTTCAATGTCGCTTGGCTTTTTATAGATTGACTCATTTATCCGTTCTTGGTGATTACAATCAACCGAATCATACTTTTCATCAAATTTGGACTTCTCTGGTATATTGCGATTAGTAGTTGCACCACATTCTGGGCGACAATTGTTAATTGCTTGAAAGTTTCTGCTCTTGTCGTTGTCACATATTTTCTTCGCCAACTTCCTCACCACATTCAGTGGCACTAAACTTTTTGGGCAGTTTTGCGGTACCGTTTCTGAGCTGTATTGTAAGGATGACGCTAAACGTTTTACTAATAAAAGAAAGACCTGCAAAGAAAAAAATTTAGGATACTACAATAGTTTCAATGACTTCTGCAAAGAAATCGCGAGAAAGCCACAAAAATGAAATTGGATGGTGACATTTTGGCTTCATTCTTCCTTAGTTTTATATTACTAATTGAAAGTGAGAAGGGGTTTGTTCTCACGTTAAATATAAGATAGCTTTTCAGGAGCGAAAACAACAGTTTTGACGCTAGTTGTTCAAAGAATTTCACTGCTGTTTTCTTGAGCTTTAAAATGGAAAAGAAGGAAAATGAAAGAATTTTCAATTGCTGAATTGCTGTAGTCTCTCTATATTATTTTCTGAACGTCAGATAAAATAGCAGCTTTCTGCAAAAAATCTCTGATGCAGTGGTGTGTGTAGTGTGGTATATTGCTCTTTATGCAATTTTCTAACGCTTCTTCAAAATAGACTTTCCAAATAAGTTTACCATTAACCATTTTTTTTTTATTACATTCAATTAAGAAACTTTCGCTCGGAAAAGTTATATTCAGAGAAATCGTGTAAATGATACTGAAATATTTTCCTTGAAATAGAGATGAAAAAAATTCAAAATTTTCATAAATGAGTATGTCAATAAACTTAACTCAGGAGTTTTCTACCAAAAATCAGGAGAACAGTGCAGTAGAAAGGAATCTATTTAAAAATAAATCTGAGTAACTGCTTCGGGGCAAACATGGATTCATTTTCAGGTTCCCAATAAATACCGTATAATAATTTAGTCAGAATTGATTTCAAATTACTTAAGAAAACTGATTGGTAGAAAATGAGCTGACAAAATGTCAGCCAAATCAATGTAGTAAATCTGTTCGTATCAAAAAAAAAGGATTTTTGGGAATATCATAAATTTCTCAAAATTTAATTTTCGTATGACCTAGAAAGAATGGCTGGCGTGAGGAACGAGGAGCGCTATATGGTATGTCTCATTTTATGCAATGACATTAATATCAATTTATTCAGTTCGCTAATGTTCTCGCATGCATGTTAGTGAATAAATCAATTTGGTTCAATTATCTATCTATTTCTAAAAGTCAATATCATTCAATTTGCCAAAAAGATTATCCATAACAAGCGCGCAAAATTGAAATAACAAATCCTTAAAAATGTTATGCTTACTTCATCGACTGATGGATTCACGGCCTTTGTGTCATCCAAATAATTTTCCGATGGATTTTTAACTGTTTCGATTTGTTTACTGTCGATTATTCGAGGTTGTCGCAAATTTACGCTGCTTTCACTCTTCAAGGTTGCTATTTTGTATAAAAATTTCGAATCATAAATATTTAATTATACTTTATTTTCAATTAATAATTCAAATGTTAATTATTCGAAAATGCTAATGATTTTTTCAGGAGGTAGGGAATGGCGCGAATCATGGGTGATGATTTTTCACCCTAAATTGCTACTAATTCGAAACATTTATACGAATTATTTTAATTCTACCCTCGAGTTAATCACGGATCAATTAATAAAAGCTCAAAATGAGCTTTTGGAGGTTTTCCGGTAAACAATTTTGTTGACTCACGTTGAATTTCGAAGCACTTTGTTTCAAATTTCAAAAGTTTTCCGACAATTCATGGTTTTCCGTAATAAATATGTGTTCGCATTTCCTCGAATTTATTTATGTGTAAACATTGTAACAAGCCCCACTTTCATGGAAGGATACGTCACTCGTCGGATCCTTGCTTGGTTTTTAGACAGGGGGAAGAAATTTTCTTTTTTTAACCATTAGCGAATGAATTGCTTTCCATGAATGCACTACGAAATTTTCACTTTTTTTTGTATTGTAAAATATTTTGGTACATATGCACATACCATTGAATTATATGCAGCTCGAAACCTATGACACGATATGTGAAAGTCATGCAAGACTGATATTTTAAGTTACTTTGTAATATCGGGTCAAATAATGCGTACTTTGATATAGATGCATATTTAGCTGATGATAATTTGTTCAGGCACTAAAATTTGTTGTCTGGCCATGATTTCCCGAACATCATAAATTCTTTTAAAAATTATATTCAGTTATTCAAGCTAAAAAAAGTTTTCTTCAGTGTGCGAAATAATCCTTTAAAAAGTGATTACGTTATAAATTGGAATTGATTTCTTTTTTTGCGCTCTATTTTTTGCTTCAGAGATTTTCCTTGTTTCAGACTTCATTATAATTTGAATTTCATTTATTTTTCTGCGCCTTCCTCATTCTTAGTTTCCTCACAAGAAAAAGAAAAACTTTGAGGTGCTTAACTCGGTGTAAGTAATGTGATTTTTAAAAATATTTTTTTTTTTTTTTCATTTTGATTGGATTTCAAAGTTTTAAATGTGTAATTTAGGGTCCACAAAATTAAGTCCTACAGATATATACATGTATATACGCACATACAAAGTAATCATTTTATAGGATGTTTAGATTTCCTACGATCCTTGAACACACACGCAAACAAACGTATTGCAGAAGAATGGACAACGAACAATAACAAAAAAAAACCTTTTTCCGGAGAAATAGTGAAAAAGAATTCTAAAAATCTGTGTTATTTCATTCTTGTTATTAGGCAACCTGAACGGGATCAATATCAGAATCTATTTTTGGGCTCGTTTTGCGGACGGAAAGCAGTCGTTTGGTCGAGCAGGTAAAAGAGTCATTAAGTTATGTGTGTGCTGCGACACAGAGCAGATTATGCGTATCCTATGCTGCAGGTTTAGAGCAAAGGCATAAAAAGGTTCATGTCTCATAGTAATAAATCAAATAAAGATTGGAAAAGTCTTATTTAAACCTTTTTTTTGCATATTATAATAGAAACACAACCACAATAAATTGAAATCATGGATGGTCTACTTCTACATCATGACCACGCTCTCGATATCGTCATCTTGTTTGACCATCTCTATTACTGGCGATATTTTAAATAGTAACATATTTTATGTGTTCTCACCCATAATTGTTATTGAAGAATTTCCAATTAATGTGCTTGCGTACTTTCTGCTTGATTTGCGCCAACTTTAAATGCAGTTTTCTTTTGTATTTTTGGAATTGAAATAATGAAAAACCTATCATGAGCGCTATTGCCTATCTTGTTTGAATTTTATATTTTGTTACACGAACGAGCAACTTCCGTTCAGTCTTTCCGCTCTGCCCTTGATACTTTTGATGCGCCGTTTATGCTGAGCGCCCAATTCACTTCTGTTTTTTTTTATGTATCGGTGAAAAGCGGAAGAGACGATTTTTTCTTTTTAATTTTTTTTTTTTATTTTTGTATGCAAACAATTTGAGCAGACACTTCACATGCAATAATGAAGCAATGGAAAATTTCCCATTGGGTTCAATTCACTTTTCTTTTTTTAATGAATATTTCAAAGCTTTATCTATATGCAAAATTCTGCCACCAACTCAAAACTGATGTGACGCAGTTTGATGTGAATTAATGGAAAGCTTTCTATTCGTTGTTTTAAATAAAATGCGATGTGAACTTGTTGTAACAAAAACAATTTTAAAGCGGTTTCAGTACACATAAATATTTTTTTTCTTCCGTTTATTGCACGTAGAAGCAGAGCGAATCTGTAAACTCATAATCGTCTCATGGAGAAATATCGACCGACTTTTTTTTTTAATTAGTAAAGATTGAATTTATTTCTCTTTTTAACAATAAATAAATGGAAAATGTAGCATACGATTTGAAAGAAATAAAGTCTGACACGACCCCAATAGGCTGACACCTCTTGAAGGGATTCGTTGGAGTTTCATTAAACAAAATTGATACGATACAAAAAACACTTATATACGGAGCCAAAAAGAGTTTGATTTGCATCTAAAAACGATCCGGCTCGGCCGATGATTCATTTAAAACACTTATTTCAGTCAAGATTCAGTAAAAGATTTCGGTTAAATATTCAGGTAGTTAGCTAGATGAAGAAATTTCTCTTATGCACACAAATCATAAATAAATTTGCTTATATTATTCCTGTTCACTCCGAATTTTTTTGAAATATTTTATTTTGTACGGTTATTAGGTAAATCATGTGTTTCAGAATTTTTTTTTTATGAATGCACATTTTTAATTATATCTCCAACGATCACGAGGACAGTACCGTATATATGACAGACTCAGCAAGTCAGCAGTCAGTCCGTGAGTAATGAAGGTAGAGAAAAAAGTTATTTTGCGCGGTGCGCTTTGCATTTGCGAAACCTAAGAATAAACGGTACCAAGAATATATTGTAGCGTTAAATAATATTAGAATAATTAAAGAAGACATAATATTATGAATGACTTTCTGGAGCACGTTTCATGTTATGGAGTTTCGTTTCATGACTTTAAATATTCAGAAAACTTATGTCTCTTAATTTTTCACGCGCTTGCTTCTTTCTTATAAATTGTGCACTACTTTATTCTTTACAAAGCTTCAAGTAATAACAATAAGCATTGGTAATGAAACCCCGAACAATGTATTTTATTATGATTGTAAGTGCTGTTATTAATGCGACTTTGGTTTCCTATTTATATAACTGAAATATGAATCGCACGCGTGCTGTAGGGAACGGTTGTTCTCTAAAGACTACATATACCGAATGCACAAATCATTTCACATGGAACAATAAAAAAAATTAACTTTACGGTGCCGTAGGTTATTTTCAAGAATTGTCAGATTAAAACACTTTTCAATATATGAATCGTGCAACACTTTGAAATCATTCGAGTTTTTAATAGAAAAAAAAGTTCAGTTTTTAAGAGCAACGATTTTGCCAAGTTAAGTAGAAAACAGAGAGAGGGAGAGAGAGAGAGCTAAAAATAGATTTTTCAAACTCTCCTTTTTTGTTAAAGTAGAAAACAGAAAGAGAGAGAAGGAGAGAGAGAGAGAGAGCTAAAAATAGATTTTTCAAACTCTCCTTTTTTGCTATTCTACCTATAAGCGGTAGCAGAGCGCAACGAATATTCTATAGCAAAAATAAAAAAAATGCAAGAAAGAGAACGAAAAATTATTTTTGAGCATCTTATTGCAGTCAAGAATTTCTAAAATTGCTTTCTATTGCACGCTCATTCGCTTTCTTCGCAAAAGGTGACTCACAACTAAGTAGCACGATGTACGAGTGGAGTGTACTAAAAAACTATAATTTCTCTCTCTCTCTTTATCTCTCTCTCTCTCTTTCTGTGTTCAATTTTGTTGTTGGAAAAAGAGTACGAGCATGGAATGTAAGTCGAACAATATTTTACAAATTATGTTGCACGTTGTTACATACATTACGTGGAACAACCTTTTATTCAGAAAACACAAGAACTCTTGAATTTTTCTATTCCTTCATATTATCAAGTGAGATGCATGTGTGGGTATTTTTCTTTCCTAAAGTTCGCAAAAATAATAATAATATTTACATTCGGCAAAAGGACAAGCAAAACAAAAATCGATTTATCTTGGTCAACTTATGTTCGCATTAGGGAGGGCGAGACGATGGATTAGGTAGGAATACATCGTTGATTAAATTGATATTAAAGGACAAGAAGAAATATAAGATTGAACGAAAGTGAGAGTGGAATTATATTCAACGAATGTTGAAATAAATTATTTTACACGAAAATAGATAATGTCATTTTTTGCCATTTCAGGAGTTTTGCCTTCCTTCTTATGCTTTCAAAGATATTTATGTTATATTTAGATTGCGGAGATTTTTTCCTAATCACCCTAAAGCTTTTTCGAAATAAGTCTTTCGGACTTTGTAATGTCTCTTTGAATAATTATTTTTTTATTGTTATTTTTCCAGTTTTGTTGTGATCCCAAATTTATGTCAATCTAATGCGAGAATCAAAATCAGTTTGTTTTGCACTGCAATGTTTCTTGAGGCCTTAATTTTTATTTATAGCGATAGCAAACTTTTACTCAGGGGCTTTTCGGTTTTATAAACACTTACATTCCGGTTGCATTTCAATTTATAATTTGAGGAACCATTTTTAAAGTTTTATATCTTTTTAAGATTAAAGCTGGACACGTCTTTCATTAACAATGGCTAGTTAAGTCAACAAAGCATTCCAGAAACCGTTAATTGTCTCTTTGCCCTGTATGTGGCCGACGGCGGATGTTGACAACTTGAGCCAAACTTTCACGATATATATTGCCACTAAATATATGCTACAGTCATTATCTTCACGGCTAATTTAATCAATGTTTTTGAAGAAAAAAGTTTTGCTGAATTTGCTACTACGCAAGTATGTAAATAAATAAATAACAACACAATATCGAACTTAAGTTTTACTTCTACAGTGATTTTTGTGCCAAAAATAATTCTGTGACTGGATTATATGTAAATGCTTTGAAATTTGTTGTACAATAGTTGTCACAATAGTATTTATGATTTGTACATGATTTTTTTTAAATGTATTTTAGACAGCATTTAATAACAAAACAGTGCAAAAATTGGAGATCAGTACCACTAGTAGTCTACCAGAGCGGCAAAATTATTTTTTCCGACCAACATAAGGAAAAAAATAAATAAATAAAATGTGTTGTTCTGAAATAAAATACTTTATAGATTTCGATCAAAATTATTCATTTTTCATACAGTTGTCAAACGGTGGCTAGGTCGCAAATATTAAAGCTTTTTTCCAGGCGGGTGAAATGCCTAAAGCACCGAATTATTTTGAGAAATGTGTTAGCTTCGCAGCCTCAAAAACAACAAGTTTTAACAAGTAACCAAAATTGAGTTAAATTTCTGCTCCGTCTACTGCAATTCTGGCACTCCATAAAAAGCTTTAGAAAATTAATTTTAGGACTTTTGGCGATTAAACTTTTAGACGCGCAACCGTTTAATTTCCAGATATCATTATCAACTCAACCCAAAAAAAAATAGAAGAAATTACTTATGTCTCGAGTTTCGTTATAAATATTACTTATGTCTCGAGTTTCATTATTAAATAGATGATGAAAAGTTTCGACATATGTGTATGTTAAAGCTTTATGAAACAATTTTACTTTATTTGTGTTCAACTGTACAACACGTTGATTATTTGATGTATCACAGAGTGAGTGAGTGAGAAATGTTCTCAAATACTAAAAATAAAAACAAATTCGTTTTCCATGAGTAAGACAAATTTTTTTTGTGCATATTCATCAGTAACACAACGGTAACGAGTCTATAATGGTGAGTGCTCTCTAAAACTGTATCATCTCATTTTATCAGAGAAAATATAATGGCGACGATAAAGATAAAAGGATTTTTCGTATTGTTCAATCGAATCATTTGGCACGAATTTCCCATAAGATGCATACACATATCTGTATATATAATATAACTGATGATGAGAGAATGACTACGAACACTCGACCGAGATTATAAAATTAATTTTATGAATCAAGTTGTTTTCAAGCGGCACAAAATACGACTTTCGCAAATTTGCCACCTCGCTACTATATTACCCATAAATTGAAAGCTTTATGCTCTTTGATCTAGAACTTAAAAAAAAATTATTCGGCTCGAGAATTTCTTCTTTCTAGGTATCGTTTAAACCCTATTCATTATTTCCAGTTGAACTTTCCGGATAGGCTATTTAAAAATCGACGGAAAGCACAAAATATATACATGATATTGAGGTTTTTGGCGAATGATTTATCGTTGAAATGGAAAATCAATTCCGACTTTTACTTTTATTCGCACTGATTTAACGCGAATAGTCGTTTTTTATGAGACTGTTTACTCAGATAGCATAAAATAAATAAAAATCCACTGTGTTGAAAAAAAATGCACTTACTTTTTTCGTAGAAGGTTCAATTTGAATTATATCCGTAAATTATTTGTCTCCTGTTCTCAAACAATACACGGACTTGAGTTACACTGACGAAAGAAAATAAAAAAGCTACACAATATAATTTAACTTTTTTTTTTTTTGACGAAACCCGCCTTTTTATTTTTAGGGGAGAACACAAATTTCGCCCACACTAATCTTAAATTTACCGAATAATGCTTCAGTTATTTTTATTCTTACATATTATTAAAAAAAAAAATCACGAAAATAACGAGAAATTCACTCAGCACATTCAAAATTAAGTCACTTCTTGACGTGCACACTGCTAATGACCTCCTTATATTGAAAAAATCTGCTGATAAGAGTTTTTTTTTGTGCGCGCTTTGTTCGCTGCTTTGTACGATTTCTGTGCCGATTTGACAGAAAAAAAAAATTACCTGCAGCAAACAATAAGTAAGGCTCGTTTATGTGAGAGAGAAATAGAGAGAGAAAGACCCAAGCAGCAGAGGCGACACTATATTGTCTTCAATTAAGTTTGATGTTACTATTTACGTCTACTTTTTGATATTTGTTTTTATGCATTTATTGTTACACGCCACTCTAAGATGGATTTTAATATTTTATTAGATAAATATTATTTTTTGGACTTTTATTGTTATAGCAGGTCCCAACGCAACATGAGCACCCTCGCACAATCGATATATTATTATACAGAGAAACAACACAGAAATGGCACGCATACATTCTGATAACACTGTAGATTAATATCTACTCTGTCTTTTTTTCACTCATAAAGTCGACCATTCGTTGCCATAGAAATTTTCCATCAAACAGTGTTTTGTACTCTCGTGCATTGCGGTGAGTTGTATTATTTTTATTATTCAAACACTTTCATTTTTCTTCCCTCGCGAGGATTTTTTTTTACGATCCAATTTACAGATAAATGAATTGTATCTTCAAGTTATGCGACTTATTGGGGAGAGCTGTAAAAGTATTTAATTTTGATTTTTAATCTTTTTAACAAAAACGACAACAGTGAAAACTCGTTTGCGGTACTCTGAGTATTTACATTTCTTATTTTAGATTATTCCACTAATACCAAAATAATTACGTACTTCGTTTCAAAAAAAAGTCGGTCCTTATTCTGATCCGTCCGAAGGTTCTCTTGGAACTGAATTTATTTGAGTTCTCTCAGAGGCAAAATACACAAAAAAAAATCGGCAGCAAAAATCGCGTTGGGTGCGCTTTGATACATATTGGACTAGCTTCAGAAATCAGCTGTAGTTTCGGTTGGAAAGTTACTCATTTTCCATTCAAAAACATGCGCAATCACGATTTAGTGGAATAAATAAACATAAATGTTTTGCTTCAACAACTTTTCCATTCATTAATGTATCGGTGATGTATCAGAACGAAAAAGTTTTCTGTGACAAAATATTCGAATCGTTTTCTGTATTTATTCTATATTTATTCCGATACAGTAGTTAAAACGCAGCAATATTTACGATGAGTAAGACTCGCTAAATTTAGTAAACAAAATCAATGTAAATTCCTTTCCCCGATGACTTAATTATTGATTTTTTTTATCAAATTGCGTCGATAGATGGACGATCTTTATGCATCTATATGCATAATTTTGCACATGAAAAGTTTTCACGCATAGTAAAAATTATTACGTCGCTCAGTTATAAATTTTATAGTTTACATCAACTTGTTGATGTTTTTATTTTAGAAAATCACTTTGATATAACATGTGAGAATAGTACTTAATAGGCACTAATACATTTAATGTGGTATCTAAATATGTTTATTGAGCACTTGTGATTTACGAATTAATTAAATATTCCGTATTTTCTACTCACCAGAGCTTTCGTTGCGCTTTGGGCGCCGACGTGCTTTGGAAAAGCTTTCCTTGGGTACAATGATTGTTCCTATGTTACAAGTTCTAAATGAATATTCTGCTTTCAATTTTCCTCCAGATGGCGAATTTTTAGTATAGGATATATCGTTGTCAATATCGTCATCATCCTCTGAAGACGAGTCAAGTTTTAACTCACTAATTCTTTCCAAAATCGAAACGGAACGCATCGAACTCGATCGACTATAAACTTTCGTTCGTGGCTTCACAATAAGCTTCTTAAATTCTTTCGTATTTGCATCACGGAGCAAAATACCGCGTTCAGAGTTAATTTGCGTTGGTGACCAGTGATCCAGTTTCGGTTTGCAATTTTCATCGGGTTCAGTGATAATTGGTTCTCTTATTTCTTCTTTACTAGCATCTGAATTAAATTTGAAATTGTCGATTTCCTCAAATGATCTAAAGGACGAAACCTTTGAAACTGAATTGGACTTTTTCAACTTTGAGGACGCGACAAAATTCGCATCCGTAGCCTCTGCTAGCATCGTTTTGTTGTCTTCATCAAACAGCTGAATTGTCGGAAAAGCGATGCTAGATGACGATTTGGATGTGGTCAGTTCCCAATTCCACCGTTTCGGCTTCTTTAAACACAATTTAATCAGCTGTTGATCATCATCGTTTACTGTTGTCTGATTTTCAGTCATTGTATACGACACTGATTCAACTATGTTTACGTTCGTGTAAATATATAATTATAGTTTTATAGCTTTGTGTCATTCGGATCGCGAGTTAAATACTATTTTCAAACTAAACTGGCGAAACTATTTAACTTGATGAATATTTCACCGCAAATCAGATCCTTAAAAGAATTTGCACAAAAATTTCTCCCACCATTCCCGAAAAAAAAGAACATGACATTCAATTTGACAAATTGGCCTTAACTGCACACGTATTCGCCTTCGAGCACATCTGTATCTTTATTTTTAAAAACCACACATTTATTTTTAATTTTTGATGAACTTTTCAGTAATTTATTCGCTAGTGATTGTTTTTTTTTTTTTACTTTTCTTTGTCGCCTTTTCTTGATGAAAACATATGAATAAGTATTCAAAAAAAATATCAAAAAGTCTAAAATGAAAGTTGTGTACGTAAACATTCCTGGCATTTCTCCAAGAATATTTCTGTGCATGTATGAACATGCCATGATGTTGATGCTCTATACAATCTTTATAAGTTATTCAATTTTTTCCACTTATCATCTCATTTCATTTTTACTAATATTAAAATTTTATCTTGTGTTTATTAAAAGCAAATAAAGATGCAAAATTGTTAGAAAAAAATCACTATTCAAGGTAACAATGTCGGCAGAAACAGTTACGAAACTCATTCAACAAAATTAGCTATAAAAATCTATTTAATTACTTCAAGAGCATACATCGCGGCACGAGTTAACTGAATGAAATTCTAAATTTACATCATTGGAAATGTGAAGGAATTTTTACTGTTTTCTTTTGCCTGTATTCTTGAGATAATTTTTCTCAAACATTTCTCACTTGATGTGCAAAGTATTTTTTTTTTCTTTCGCGCGACTTCACATAAAACAACCTTGAGGGTGAGCAATTTTTCCTCACTACAACAACAGTAACGACGTGATCCCACATCATGATTTAGACGTATTTAAAATTTATTGCTTTTTAAGCAAAAATAAAAGTATACTTTCACTCTTTCTCCCCAAAACAAAAAATCAACGTTTCTTTATTAAACCGACAATAAAACAGATAAGATGTTGGCAGCAGATAAGGATGGAAAAATTCCTGTGCAAATTGTGTGTCTGATGCGTGAAATTGAAAATTTTTAAATAAATAATTACACACCATTCACAACCACCAAAACCGAATACACAACGAAAACTGAATAGACAAACATTTTCACTGAGTAAAGTAGAAAAAAATGGAACACTTGATCGATTTCCATTGAGCAACCGAACTTTAGTAATTTAAATTCTCCCATACCGTTATTCCTAATGATTTAATTTAATTCAATTGCTGTTCAAGCTCCTGTATTCATGAATATTGCCAAAAAAAAGCATACGAATTATAGGCCGTTATATGTTTTAATTAAATAGTGTTTCTTTTTCGTGCTTCCTTTTCGCAAACAAATTAATTTTTCATTTTCACATTTTCGCAATATATTTTTCAAACTTTGTCTCAAAACATTGTAAATAGCAAAAACAGGTATGAGGAAAAAAAGACATGAAAAAATTAAAATGCGATAAAAAAAGGTCAATAATGAGATGAAAATTGCGCTGAAGGCTAAATAATTCAATTCAATTAATTTAAAGTCGAGATTCTGAAAAATTGGCTTCGATTAATCGGAAGCTTTTAACGAAGCCATGAACATTTCAGATTTATTAATTTTGAAACAGGAGCAGAACTTTCGGTAATTTTTTTTTCTCTGCGAGATATGCCGGTAAATAACTGGCATAATTTCATCCCTGAGGAATTCCATTTCAACCGATACGATGAAACCCATGTTTTTGAAATAAAATAATTTAGCAATTCTTCGGCAAGAGTCTGACTTGGAAATATGATTATTAAAATCAATAAAATTTGCAGCTTTTAAAAAGTATGTTGAAGAAATTTTTCATATTATATTCTACCTTCATTTACGGAGAGAGTTCAAGGACAGGTTTTTGAATAAATTTTATCGAAATGAAAGCATTTATGTGCGCGAAACTTGCGGCAAATCACGCTTACATTTTAGTATTAGCGTTATCGTCACAGTAATATCGAAATATTTTCAATGATTTTAAATTTTTAACAAAAAAAAGTTTAAGTTAAAAACTTGTAAATAGTGCATTGAAAATCTTGTTGCATACTAAAATTACAGATGTATTATTTATAAACGAATTGGTGGTAAATGATTGATTCTTAATGTAATGTTTTCAATCGTTCCTTCATTTAATGAAGTGATTCATATTTTCAGTTGTTTTACTTTTTACGGCTATGAAAAACTTGAATTATTTTTGCATTTTTTTGTTATATTTCAAATCAGCAAAATTTAAACTATAATCACGATTTGACGTGTTTGAAAATGTAATAACATTTTAAAGTCTAAAATGTTTCTGCTAAGGCAAGTAGTTTATTTCTATCATTGGGCGGATAAAGAAGTGAAAATGAAATATTTTAGTAAATTTCTTTTAATCATATTTCTTAGTTTAATATACAACAGCAAATGTTCAAATGAAACTTTATCAAAAAGTTTGCAAGCTGAAGATATGGTAATAAATGATCTGGAAAGCTACATAGAAAGTCAAGAAAGCGTTATTCAAATGTTGCGCAAAAAACTTCTATCTTTCAAAGTTAGGCATCAGGAAGCTGTTGGAAACGAAAAATTTCATTTTTCTTCTGAAATAAATCGATTTTTACTGATCAAACGGCTTTCATCAGATATTGACCTGATGGCAGACATAACATTCAAAGTTGCCAACTCATTCAAATCAAAAATCAATTCGTATACAGCGAAGATGCAGAAACCAAGCAAGGATGATTTACGTGAAGCAGCAACCAAAATAAAAGAGTATCAAATTTCCAGTAATGTTCCAACGAGCAAAATGGCAAAAGGAAGGCTTTCTACAGAAGACTGTTATCAAATAGGCAAGCAGATGAACGCCGTCAAAATATTTTCATTCGCAATCGAGTGGCTTAGTGAGGCCATGAAACGTTACGATGAATACTATGATCAGCATCAAGTCACAGCTATTGAAATTTTAGAAGAGCTTGTTATAGGATTTATAGGAAGCAATCAGATGCTGGAAGCAGAAAAAGTCGTTGAAAAATTATTACAAATAGATTCAAACAGTCGAGTTCTCAAAATTTTAAAGTCTAGCAGGAAAACAGAAAAGCTCCAGCGGAAAAGAAAAATCATTTCGTTAGTTCGACCCAATTTTTGTCATTCTATCCAACTTTTCACAAAAAATTACCATGTAGCTCTTAAAGTTGCTGAATGAGGACTGCAATTATTTATTTAATTTGAGGCCAGTGTAAAACAAACGTTACCATATGTCAGTAACATAGAGCTGTTAAGATGCTTGTCAGCAAATATTTATTTAAAATAATGGTTTTTCCTGGGACAAAAATCCGGTACTTCTACATTCTAGTTTTGTTTTTTAACAACAGCTGCGCAAACATCAACATAACATAATTTATCATACCATAATTTTTGAGGAGGAAATTATGCCAATATAAATTTAGAGTTGATGAAACTGCCGCATTACTTCTGAACAATGATCAAATTTATAAATTAAAAAATGTTCGGTGCAACTCTAGTAAACAAAATAGCAGTTTTAATATCACTATTTTACTCAATATTCCGAATAAACATTCACATAAATAAAATGATAGGTCTTTGCTGTTTGCACGTAAAATGTTTCTGAAAAAAGTGCTTAATTAGATTTGTATTAAAAGTTTATCGACTTCATGACAAGAAACGTACAAGAAAACAAAATTTCTACAGAAAGAACTTGTTGTGAACAAGTTTTGTACATTTTTATTTACTTATATTTATTTTTCCTGAGGATTCACGTTCAATCTTTGAAAAAAAAAAAATAATCCATTAATCTTTGAAATGCCTGACGATGCGACTTGCGAGTGATAAATAGTCCAGTAACCCACGTTTTGTGAAATAATCTGACCATAAATTTGACTCGTATATAAATTGATATTTTAATGACATGTATTTTGTTTTGTATTGTTTGCTATTAATGAAGCCATATCATGTTATGCATTTTTATGAAATGTTTTCCCATATCTTTTCGTATTCAATCAAGCTTTACTCAAATTATTTTATTAAATAAAATTACAGAAATTACATTTTGAAATTTGACTTCATCTTAAAATAATTTGCGGTTTCAACATCATCAATCATTCATTAATCACACGAATACAATTTAAATTGTACATCATAAATACTATGAAAAGTTCAAATAAAATCTTGTTGTGAATACTTTAAAGCTCCTTATCTGCGCTTTTGGTTTAATCTCCAAACCCATAAAAAAAAAAACTTTTCATATTATTCAATGCGATCTAAGGAAATTATGAAGCTCTGGAGGAAAATGGCTTTACGTATCAATGGTGAACGGAATCAAAATATCAACAGCAACAAAATCCGTAAAATTTACTCAGAAAATAAATGTAAGGATAATAAAACATGCTCTAGTCTAAGGAAATGTAATAAAGATATTTAATTTCATTTATTGTTTTTCTGAATGTCATAAAATATGTGTGAATGATCATATGATAAGAAAATATATCTGTCACTCAATATGAGCAACTTTTCTTTTAAAGCCATTTTATTTTATTTTCTTAACAAAACGAATATCATGTAAATGAAATCATAAAAACCTGCTATACCAAACCTATTCTAGAGAAGCATTTTTCTTCTTAATTTCCCTAGATCGCATAAAATAAACTGAAAAGTTTTACCGTGGTTTTCATTGGTAATCAATGTGCCATAATTTTTTTTTTATTATTTGCACAAATTCATAAAGTCACGACCGTTCAATGCCATTTTTTTAACGGCAGTCTTTTGTTTGTTTTATTAAATTCATAAAAAAGAAATCATTCACATTTTTCGATGCCTCAAGCATATTTCTGCTGAACTGAATTTTGCTGCCAGAAGCATTTCTGCTATTTAGCTTAAAATTTCGTCTCGGTAATGCACTTCAGCTAAAAATTCAAGAAACACACGGGCAACGTTTTGGATTTTGGAAATAATATGTTGATGCAAGAAAATAGCTCAGGCAAAAAATGCTTTGGGTTTATCGATAAATCAGAACAAATATATTGATTTGCTTTATGGAAAATGGATACTTGTCACAGGTTCTTTCTACTATTTACTTTCGGTTTAACTTTTACCTATACAAACTTAGTAGGAAAATTTTGGCTCTAGTCACCATATTTTTTTCAACAATATATTAAATCAAAGCCCGAAGGAGAAATAATTTCAAAATAAAGTAAAAAAAATTATGTATATTTATTTATACACAATTTTTAATATGTATTTATGTTACTTTACTTATAAGGGCCGTTGGTTAACATTTAATTTTTTGCTGCATTACATTTCTTAAAAAAAAGTCCTATACAAATGTTATCGATTAAAAATTTATTTTTCTTGATGAAAACAAAAATCAATTTTCCAAATTCGCATGTCGCAATTTTCCATGTCAGAAAGACAGAAATAAATTGAGGATGAAGCAAAAAATAACATAAAACAATATCGCAATATTGGTTTATTGAGAGGAATTTCTGCTAAGTGCTATCTACAAGAAATTGGCCTTCATAAACTACTCGTAATGGGATAGATATGTAAACATACATGTGGATGTGACCCCATGTTAAAGAATCGCTCATCGATTGGGATTTTACTAGATAATGAACATATTTAAAATTCTCTTCAAGCTTTCAATGAGTTTCCAAATAGGTGGCTTTCCACATATATGGACTAGAATAGGAAAAAAAAAACTGGAAAACTCTCTGAGCGACAATTTTTTTAAGAGAAAATTTAATATATGATCCACTGATAGCACTAGACAAGTCAGTATCTATAGTTTAGTCTATATTATTAAACTCATGCTTTGCAGATGTATTGTTTTTGTCTTCATTAATCTCGCAATAATAATATTGAACAAAAAAAAGAAGAAAACATCATAAAAAAAGGAGAAATATTTTCCAGTTTTCTGTAAACAAAACTAAAACCAATGAAGAGAAAAGTGAAAATTTCGTGTCGATTCTATTTTCTGACCCCTCAATATTTTATTTATAAACAGAGGTTTGGAACGTGTTTTATTTCTTTGCTCCATGAATTAGTATTATTCTCAAATGTAATGTTACGTTTGTCGTTTTTTCACATGAGTAATAAAATATTTTTAATGACGTGAGCTTCAAATTCTAAATAGATTAAAACTTCTTTGTTCGCAGAATGATATACATTTTACTTTCGTAAAGGGAACAATTTAAATGACTAAGCGAGTTAACTTGCGATAAATACCATTCAATGCTAAAAGAAAAATGAAAAAATATAAAATTTCGTTTATTTTATGAGCAAAATAAAATTTAAGGGGTTTACTAAAAATAACTTTTTTTCCAAAAAAAAAAAAAAGCTTCACCAGATATTATACGCCTTAAAGATTTTCATTCCTTTGAAATGTAATTTAATGCCAACTTTATCATTGGTTTCATACTTAGATTTTATAGCAATTTCTATTGAAAATGGAAACCCGAGTGAAACGACAATACTTAGTTTAAAAAGTTCACTCAAATCATTTAAGATATGGTTTAATTTGGGTCAGCTCTAAAAGGTTCGTGCCATGGCAATTATTTACTGAATATATGATGAATTGAAACAGCAAACCATCGCACCACATAAAGCAATAAAATAGGGATTCAGTATCTTTTTTTGTTGCTGTGTTTAAACTTTTTTCTCCGCTGGTCTTGGATTTGTGCTGTTTAATGCGAATAATTTATTATGCCATGCCAAAGCATATTAAGACAATTTTTTAGGAAATTAATTGTTTGTGTGTGTGGTGTTGCTGATTCTTGCCGTTGCTAATGCTGTTTCTTTTGTTAATGCTGGAAATGAAGGAAGATCTTAATTATTCACATCAAATTTTGCTTGAATATCAGATGCAAAATTGCGCGAATTTATCTTTCGGTTTTGTTGCTCACCCTAAATAAATATCGTTGCGAGTCGTGTTGTTCACAACAAAACTGAGATTCTGAATAAATATCATGAATCACTTATATATCACTTAATCATTGTGAATGTCGTTATCATTTTATTAAAATCTTTGTCTGGAAATCTTCTCATAAGCAAATACAACAGAGCTGATGACATTTCCAATGAACAAAGCTACAAATGCCATTTCCAAATGCCCTAAGTTTAGTTTGACTTTGATATTGTTTGATTTTCCACGATGTTTTAATGCATTCTCCAATTTAAAATAAAATGACATTTCTTTTTGCCACTTGACTGTTAAGCCCGATTGCATAAACATGTTAATTTTCCAGTTTATGGTTTCTAAGTAAATTGACCTCTTCCGAAATAAATATGCCAATGTGTAGCTCCTGTTTTTTGGCAGTAGAAGAGAAAAATAATATAAATTTATTCAAACAAACACACAACCACAACCATGTTATATTAAAAGAGCTAAAGAGTTGAAAATCTAATATACCTGGGACATTCGCCAACAAGATGCAAATTGCTTTTCCCGTCCTCACGAGGTGTGAGTTTTGTATTCTCAAATTCGTAATTTGCATAACGCTCCAAAGCGGCAATATCGCCTTTTGCCGCAATCCTTTTATTCAGAAAATCATCGCTACTAGTTCTCAGTCTGGTTCTCAAGTTGCCAATCGAAGTTCCAGGTAGCTCATCTCCAAAAATATCTGTCAATAAGCCCGGATGCCTGACGTGTATCCTTGAAAGGAGCACACAAAATAAACTTAACTAACTTTCAAGCATATCCGTAAGTATTTTGTTAGCTAGTGGCCAAAATCATCCATACCTTAAATTACTAGCATATAAATCATCCATCGTGTCAATGTTAGCATACGATTTCGGGGTTGTATAAACATCGTACAGCGATCCCTTTTATTTTTTATTTTTTTTCCATGATAAATTGAGATGGCGATTGTGAACAGAAATAAAACAGATTATTCCGACATTCTTTTATCCTGCCCTCTTCCGGTCCAAAACAATGCGTTATCGCTTTATCAGTATCATTGGGAGATTAAATGAAAAAGTTGTGCCGAAATATTGAAATCCTTTCTATAAAGTGAAATCCTTAAAGCTGGACACACTTGAAAAAACTCAACAACCGTCGGAACATCAGATTCTTGTCATCTTTTTAGATCATAAATCAGTTTTAATGTTACACAAAAAAGATAGAAATGAAATATGGTTTACTTTCAAATATGCTTGTCTCCAAATAATTAAATAAACGAAAACATTGATATTTTTTTAAGCGTTTACTGTTATAAATAAGGAAATTTTAATGGACAAATTAATTAATTGATGGGAAATGTTCTGTGATTTGATTGGTACATTCAGTTCAATTTCAACGTAAACTTTCCTACCTGGAAAGCTCCATTAAAGTTTAAACTCCACAGCAAACAAGTTGACACAAACAGTCGTTCGTGAAATGTGCTTCCAAATCCAACAATGCTTGGAGCTCCAAGGAGAATGGCAATTATTCGCAAGAAAATATTTGTGTCGCTTTTAATTTTTTGGCCGAGTCTAATGCAAAATCTCTTACCGAAGAATTTATTCTGAGATTCGTATTTTTCGCCTGAATTTGTTAAAACCAAAGTTGTTATAATATTTAAAATGATGGAAGGGAAAAAGCAAATAATCTTTGCTTACATTTCATGCTATCAATCAAAGTCATTAAAAGTGTGTAAACAGCACTGACTAAAATTGTTGTGATTAAAATCGCAATCCATACGGATTTGGTAAATAAGCTGAAGATTAGCAGGGAGTCTGGCACCTGGCAATGAAAATACACGAAATATTTATTAATCTCTGTTATGTTAAATATCTGTTAATTGAGCAAAAACAGTGACACCAACACAAACTGCTTATTGTCGACATTTATGATTAAACTGAGAAAAACTTTGTTTTCAACATAATGGCACTTGGCAGCAAAAAAAATAGATTTCATTTTTTCAATAAGAGATTTTGATCTCGCTTTTTTCGCGCCACGTTTATTTAATGACATAAGTATGTGTTTTCTGATAGGAAAACTCAGCCGACTACAGTTGATGCCGCTAATGAGAGCTAATTATTGTTCTTCCGAGAGCAGAATTAATTCACCCAGGGAGCAGCCATCAAAGAGGATTAAATATCAATTACGGCCCAGTATTTGCGTTTGAATGCAACATACAAAATACAGATAAAAGAGAAATGTCAGTTGAAAGAAAGAAAGTTTCTATTAAATTTTCCATTAGAGCGGGGGACCCTGGCATGAGTCTTATACTGAAAGCTTACCCTTGCAGATACACATCGTTTATACATCTTTCTCTTGTGGATTATTGTTATCATTTGAGGAAACGTTTTTCAAAAGGCGAATGATGGCAGCCCGGAGGGATATAAATCAGAGAAAAGGAAATTAACGAATGGAATGTTCTTCCATTAATCAGTACAATGAAATCATTTCATTGCAAATGAAATATGTGTTGTTGATACAATATTTCTTAGCTTGCTGTTTCTGCTTATGTCGCATATCTGTACTCTCCCAACTATTCACTCTCACACTTCCATTTATTCAATGATATCTCACAGTATGGTAGATTTCAAAGACGTTTTTGAAAGATGGTGAATTATTGGGAATGGAAATATTATTAATCTATTGAATACATACCAAGGGTGCCGTTCGCAGAGCTATACACAATTTGTCATCATTGATGGCAGTTGTGAACTCAAGAAGTTCTTGCGTTAAATAATCTTTTATGAAGACTGCATTTATTATGAAATCTGCTCGTTTTCCAATGATATCTCCCAAAGCTCCATTGAACGACCCATCTGGTTGCTTGATTTTATAATGTCAGGTTTCAAGTTAAGCAAATGAATTATGCATGTTTTATGTGTATAATAAAGTTGTTTCAGTTCGGCGCCGTGGATTAGTGTTGTATGTTAGGACGTCGCCAGAAAAATTGAAAAAGAAAAAAATACAGTCAAACAGAAGCAAAAGAATTGAAATTTTCATTTAACAAAAGTTCTGTTCTCTCAGGACGCGTCACAAATGTTCATATTATGTTACAAAAAATCTATATGGAGAATAATAAAAGCTTGCTGCAACACCAGAAAAAAAGAGAGCGCATGTGACTGTAATGTTTTTGCGATAACCTTAACACACATGTTTTTTGGGGGTAGAAAAATATAAAAAAAAAAAAATTTAAACATTTTTTTCCTCTTGAGTACTAAAAATCATATCTGCTTGAAATAGCAGAGTGAAAAATCGTCGTGATGATGCAAAAAAAAACACGTTACGACATGAAAATTAGAATTTATAATATGTTTGGGGAGCTTCACAAATTATTAAATGCGAGCTTTATGAAAAGGCATTAACAGGAATTTCTAGTTCAGGAAAACTTTCATAAACACCACTCTCTGTCTAAACTCTTACACTTATAAACATTTGTAAAATCTTAAAAAGCTCTTAAACTTATTAGTTGCGACAAAACCTCAGAAAATATAAAAGCTAGGACGAAAAAAGCTCAAACTTACTTTGAAACCGTACATTTGTAAGTCCGATGTCGGCGATATCACTAGTGTAAAATTTAACTGAGCGTTCAACTCGCGTAATACTTCAGGATCGATTCCAAAATATGCATCATGATTTCCAGATGGATTTTCAAGGACTTGCTTATTCAAATATTTTCTGAAAATATTCATATCACTCCTCAAAAACGCCATTGTTGATGGAAATAAAATCACTGTCAGATTCATGCGATTAAAATTGATGTTGTTTTTGCGTTTAAATGGAAATGAATGAAACACTTGACTGCTCATATTTATCCAATGTCGCTTGCCGTCGCCCACATCATTTATCAAATCTATTTTCACTAAACGACCCCATTCACCAGCCGAATCTCGCTCGAATGGTTGAATGTAAAACAAATTGATGGTGTAATTACAATTATCTTTATGAGGCTTTTGCTTGGCAATATCGATGGCATCATAATTGCTGCAAAATGTGATATAATAAATAAAGGCTATTTTTTCAGAACGCCATAGTTCGATTGTGATTTGCGAAAGCTCCGTTTCATTTAATTTGCAACCGTTGAAGTCCACAAACACTTTAATTAAGTCTAATGGTAGTTGCATGCTTATACTGAGCTTATTTGCAATCCCTTTGTTATCCATGAGAAATACTGCTGCATAATCTCTATTTTCGGTAAAGTTTTTGAATCTCCTGTCATTCAACTGCTGCCAAGAATACAGGACTTTTGCTGTTTTCATCCCGTGAGATTTTACAGTATCACCGAAAAATATCGCAGTCACATCATTATCCAGGGACCATGTTTCATCCACAATGTATAGTAAAAATTTAACATCAAAATTGTGCATGTTTTGGATAAAATTATAAATTTGCTGATAGTAGAATTTTTTATGATCACTCGCACAGCTGCTATCAAGTGAATAAAATTCATTGCAGAGTAGCATTACCACCAGCAGCGAGATCATTTTTATAGATTTTCAAAAAATTAATTAAGGATTTTCAATGATATTCAAATATTTAGAATTTGGGTGATATTAATTATCTTTTCTGTCGAGGTAGTTCAGAGGGCTAAAATTAAAAATGATTATTCATCAGGAACCGACTGATAAAGCAATAAGCTTTTGAAATGTATATCAGTCCTATCACAACAAAAGCAAAAAATTACATTCACAAAGTCAGCAAATTCGCATACACATATTTTCCTCTTTGCATATTTATTTTTTATGCTCTTATTTAATTGAAAAATCTTTTGTAAATTCAATTAAGTATAAAATTTTCATTAAATTAATTGCTTTAATTTTATTCACTTCCGTTAAAGCTCTTTTCGCATTAAATCATGAAAGTTCACTAAAAAATTCCTGAATTGATGTCGAGCCTTTAAATAGCAGAAATCAGTGTTTGTTCAGACTAAATAATTCGTTTTCTATCACGTCCCTTTGCACAAATATATTTCATTTGCCAACCATTAATAATTGATTTCATGATTTTTTCCTTTGCTCGTCCGAAGGGCTGAAAAATAAGTATAAAGAAATAGAGACTCGACAAGTCACGTGCGATATAATCTAATAGTAAATAAACTTTCCATCATAAGTAAATCTCTTCCACTCTCCCTTGTTCGCATGAAAGAAATTTCACACAAAAAAAAATTGTGTGAACAAAAATGATTTAAAATAAATATTTCCAGACTGCTCCGAATTTAAATTGTAAGCGTCGTTGAATATGTATATCATTATGCCAACCGGCCAGTCACTTTAAACCAAGCAAAGAAATGATTGATGGCTTGTTTGTATTTACCATTAAAATCAATATCTTTGTTAGCAATTAGATCGTGACGTCAAACAATAATTAATTGGCATGTATTTAGACCAAAAAAAATTGTTAAGCGATAAATGATTATTAAGGAAAATTGAAATTTATTGGAAAATGTTTCTTAATTCAAATACAAAATATTTTTTTAGCAAACGGTTATAAATGACACAATCGACGAAAACAATTGTTGTTGCTGATGTTTGGCAAATGGACACATTTGCTATTTTTTAAATCGTAGCCAAAGCTTGTTCTAAATCATTGATCAAGTCCTGTGTATCCTCGAGTCCAACAGAAATGCGGATTAAGCCTTCATCGATTCCGAGAATTTTGCGTTGTTCTTCGGGTACGGATGCATGTGTCATGATTACTGGAAGTTCAGCCAAACTTTCATATCCACCCAAACTTTCTGCCAAAATGAAAACTTTCAATGCCTGAAGGAATTTCGTCGACTTTTCTAAAGTAGCACTCTTGATGACAAAAGACATAATTCCTGAATGCCCGAAAGTTTGTTTCTTGGCAAGTTCATGTTGCGGATGTGATGGCAAACCTGGATGAATTGTTTTCACAACTTTTGGATTTGTTTCTAAATATCTTGCAACAGCAATTGAGTTTTTGAAATGTCGTTCCATACGCAACGACAACGTTTTTAAGCTTCGATTGACAAGATAACAATCAAACGGTGATGGGACAATTCCAGTTGCGTTCTGATAATATTTCAATTTCTCATAAAGATCTTCGCTGTTTGTGGAAATAGATCCCATTACGACATCCGAATGACCGTTCATATATTTTGTCAATGAATACATCACAATGTCTGCACCCAAATCCAGGGGACGTTGAAAATAAGCTGATAAGAAAGTATTGTCGACTACAACGAACGCTGAACTCTTGGAATGGACTATATCAGCAACACCTTGAATATCAATTACCTTGAGCATTGGATTTGTTGGTGTTTCGAGCCAAACTAACTTGACGTTTGGTTTTATAGCAGCTTCAAGATTTTTCAGATTAGTCATATCAACAAACTGAACATCAATGCCCATATTGACAGCTAAATTTCTGAAGAGTCTATTAGTGCCGCCATAAATATCATCGCCTGTAATAATTCCATCCCCAGTCTTCAACGATGAAATAATAGCTGTCTGCGTTCCCAAACCAGATGCAAATGTTAATGCATATTTTCCATTATCGACAGCTGCGAGACAAGTTTCCAGAACATTTCTTGTAGGATTGCCGCTGCGGCTATACTCAAATCCTGCATGCTGACCAGGACCAAATTGTTTGTACGTTGTAGCTAAACTGATTGGTGGAACAACAGCTCTAAAAACGAAAAGCAATCATCTGAATCAGCAACAGATTTCCTGCTGCATTTAAAAAAATTACCTGCTATTCCATTGTTCAGGCTTCTGACCTGCATGAATTGCCTTTGTTGCAAAGCCTGCGGCCTGTTGACGAAACCCTAAATGATCGCCCAAGCTTAGTCTGTGGAGCGGAAAATTTTGAAAAATTTAATTTTTTTGAAGCACTTTTTTCATTTGCTTCAAAATTTAATTTTTCTTTGTCTTTAATTTGCACAAAAAAATCTTTGTTCCAAATTAAGATGAAAAATGATTCCTTCTTTTCTTTTTTCATTCATCGTGACTTGGCAAAAATCAAGATTTCATTTTATATCAGGAAAAATCGTGAACTGAAATTTAATAAAATAGTTTTTAATTTAATTAAACATCGTAACAGGGATTATGAGACCAGAATTTGTAGGAGAAATTTCTCTTTAATGCTCTAGGAAATTGAATTGCGTCAATCTGCTTTAAATGTCATAATTGCCTTGTTAGGAGTCGCTTCAACTTTAATCTTTTCTAGTTCAATCTTATTTCATATCAAAATAACAATTCGAGTGTTCTAATTATAAATAATATACAAAAATTCTTAAACGCCAATAAGTCACTAATTCGGGCCTAATTACGAAGCTGTATAGAAATTGAGATTGTGATGTGATAGACAATATCCGTAGTTATATTTGAAAGCTTTTCAAATTGTTACGTCGGCAGAATTGATTTCCATAAAGCTTGAATATCACGTTGATTTTCACCAATTGCTAAACATCACAATATCAAGCAATTTTTTCCAATTTATTAACAAAAAAAAAAATCGAATTTTATTTAATGGAACCAGAGAGCAAACAGCACCATCGAGATTGTTGCGGTTGTTATAAAAAAAACGTGCTAACAACCACAATCATGACGCAAACGACCACAACATAAAAGGCGTTATCATTATCGTTATCGCCCGAAAAAACGAAAATAACAAAAATCATATAACCAACCGCTATAAGCCGATTATTTATTTTTACGTTCGCGTCCCAACTCTCATTTTCAACTCTGAAATGATGATATAGAAATTATTTATTTTATGCGATACTTTTATTTTAGTGACGAATGTCAAGGTCAGTGTCGCTGAAAAAAGCATGCAGAGAGCGAAGAAAAAAATGAATTTAAAAACGATACATTTTGCCTTATCATGCAGTGGGCAACGAAAATATTTTTTCTAATATCAACTGACACGTCAACGCTGAAAAACGTAGGAGAAATTGGTAACGAGTGAAAATATCAAAAGTTCATTGAACTCATGTGCAAGACGTCAGAAATGTTCAGCAATTTGCATTTTTTTTATGAAAATTTCTCTCGATTTTTTTTTTCTTTCGTCGCATGGCTTTTCTTCATTTCTGTTGACCTAGTTTTCTTTTTTTCTCATCTGTTACCCCTGTCACGCTCAAACGCTTTTTATCCGCATGCAAATACCCAAAAGTGCCATGAAATTCATACAAAGTCCATAAATTGCACGGAAGGGAAGAAGAGACAAACTCACTGTGACATTTCTTGTGGCAAATTTTCAGATCCCATATCGCACTTGAATTTTTAATATGGCACATACACTTTGGTTTCACGAGCGAAAAGAAAGATCAAAAATCTGATGCAAATTTGATGAGCAATTTCCTCAAATGTAATTCCAAGGTAAATTCAACAAACTAAATGTCGTCGTGAGTGAGAATGGAACAGCTGAACAATTACAATCACGAAACGAGACTGAAAAGAATAACGATTGCAGAGCCAAATTAAATAGAAATACAAAAGAGAAATTGATAGATGTATTGGTGTCGTCTTACTAAAAAAATATACGGCGCGTCACTCACTATCCGCATATACATAAAAAAAAACTGGGAAAATATGTAAACTTTTTCAATATTATTCATATTTACATATGTGTATTTCAAAATCTAATTTTGGTTCATCATCAAACTTTAGATTATGAAAAATATTATTTAAATAGAAATCGCGCGCAATCAGTTTTGCCTAACGAAATCGCATCAAATAAATTTTGACGATACCCTAATTTTTTGCGATGGTGGGGTCAATAAATATGATATTGCTTGAATAATATTGAAAACATACTACCTAGCATTCTGATTGTAGGAAGTCTTCATAAATACCAGTAAACAGAGAGGGAGAGAGAGAAATTGAGAAAATTTAAACTCAGAAAAATACTATAAAAGCATCATGTCATAAAGAAATGTGTGTATAAATAAAAGATATTTGCATTTGTGGAAAATGTTTTTTTCTTTGCCGGTATTTTAGGATGCAAGAAACCGGCTGACTTCAACACGAGTATATACATAATCGCCTTGAGTATTCTGCATCACGTTTTATCCCCCCACGGTAGTTAACTATGTCAAACGTTAACTCCGTAAAAATTACTTTTAACACCATCTCGTGTAAAACAAGATAAGCGTATTAGTATTACACGTTTTAAACGGAACGTGATGTGTAAAAGTCATTTAGCTAAACGTGTGTTTTTAGCTGGCCAGACTCTCGCATTTTTCATGTAAAGCTTATTTAACACAAGCAAAAAGTAGTTTTGGGTTGTAAAATGTTAAAATTTTATTCGCATTTCAACCAAAACAAATAAATTAGAATTCTTAATGAATCACCTTTCAAACAAATGGGGTAATCTAGAATATAAAAAAAAAATCAATAAATTGGGTTATTTAATTATTTATAATATTATAATAATAAGTATAAGCGATTTATACAAAAATATAAATTTTACAATTCATTCAGAGCTTGATCGAGATCATGAATCAGAAATTGTGAGTCCTCAAGGCCACAAGAGAGTCGGATAAGGTTTTTCGTCAAACCTAGTTCTTGAACTTCCTCGTCACTAAAGTTTGTTGGAACAGCAAACCATAGCATCGGAGCCTGTGCTAAACTTTCACAACCCCCGAGACTGTCAGCCCACATAAATACATTTAAGGATTTCAGAAATCTTCGTGTCATGTCCAACGTCCCATCTTTGATGTAAAAACAAATACTTCCTCCGTGACCAAAGGATTGTGATAAAGCTAATTTGTGTTGAGGATGTGACGGTAAACCAGGATGAAGAACTTTACTAACTTTTGGATGTGCTTCGAGAAATTTAGCTATAGCAAAAGCATTTTGCGAGTGTCGTTCCATACGGAGTGAAAGAGTTTTCATGCTTCTATATACGAGATAACAGTCAAATGATGATGGAATAATTCCCGTGATGTTTTGTGTTAATTTCAGCTTCTCATATAGCTCTTGATTGTTTGTGGCTACGGAACCCATAACAACATCATTGTGTCCATTCATAAATTTTGTAAGGGAATAGGATACCATATCAGCGCCAAGGTCCAAAGGACGTTGCAAATAAGCCGTCAATGGCGTATTGTCAACTACAAGATAAGCGTTACTTTCTTTGTGCACTATATCAGCAATGGCTTTGATATCAAGGACAATCATCATCGGATTAGTTGGTGATTCAACCCACACAAATTTTGTATTTGATTTTAGAGCTTTTCTGAGATTGTTCAGTATTGAAAAGTCAACAAATTCAACCTCAATTCCCATGTCAACTGCCATTTCACGAAACAGTCCAATCGTTCCAGTGTAAATGTTATCACCACACAAAATATGATGCCCCGATTTAAGTGTCGCAATTAGCGCTGTTTGTACTCCTGTTCCTGATGGAAACGTAAGCGCATAACGTCCATTATCAAGGGCAGCCAATGTCCTTTCCAAAACTGCTCTCGTTGGACTTTCACAGTGATTTATTCCCGAAACATTTTCATCATGTTGGTAAGTGGCAGAAAGATACATTGGCGGAACGACCGACCTAAAAGACATTAAACAAAATTTTGAAGATGGACGAAAATATACTCATAAGAAATCTAAACACAAATCCACCTGCAGCACCACAACTCGGGCTTTTGTCCTGCATGGATTGCCCTTGTCGCAAAGCCTGGCTCCTGTCGTCTGAATCCAATAATTTCGTTTTGTGTCAATCTACAAAAATTGGTTTTGTATGTTTTTTAGAATTGAATGGAAACACTGAAACGTGACGCTTAAAATTCATACGAGATGATGATACTGCCAGCTTTGTGTGGGTGCCATTAGTATAAAAGCAATAACAATTAGTAAAAAATGAGGGAAAACTTTAGCCATTGAAAGCGGAAAACGACGAAATGGAAATCACGAGAGCTCCAGTTCACTCATCAGACTCGTTTATTTATCGCTTTCGCACCCACCTTGCCAACTCAGAAGAAGAATTATTGAAAAAAATATGAAAATTAAAGCGACAACAATTTTTTTTTCTTTACAATTAAAAAAGAAAAAAAAAAAAAAAAAAAAAAAAAACATAATTTCTTCCGATCAACGAAGAGATGAACGATAAAATTATTATGCAACATTCTTTCTCGCACCAGCAAGGAAGTTGGTTAAGTAGTAATCAAACTCGTTTTCTGTTCTATATAGTTCATTTGCACACAAAATTTTAAATTTATAATTTACATCACGTATATTTATGAAACTAGAATGGGTTCATAATTGATCTATGTAATCTCACTCACTGTGCAATTTCATTTGATAGTGCCTGATAACCCATTTAAACGATTTGTTGTGTTGTATACGCTTTGACAGGTCAGCGACAATGAAGATCCGAATGAAAAAGGAACTTAAATTTGAGAATATTTTCAGGTGAAAAGCTTTACATTCGGATCACGACTAATTTGCTCGCTATTTCTAAAAAAGAAATATCAAAATCTCTTCAGAAAATTATTTTTATAAATTTTTTTTCGTGTTTTTCTTGTGTTTCGAGATATTTCATTTCGTTCGCGGAAAAAGTAGGATTTTCTTGTGGGAAGAATGATCAAAAAAAAAAAATGAGAATCGCCAGATGATTGTAGAGAGAATATACAACATTTGCAGAGCTGCTGATTTAGCTTAGCGACGCTGAAAATATGTCGATAAATAATAACTTATTGGAACGTTAGGGAAAAACATCAACAAAATATTTTCCGGCTAATAATGGCTATTTATTTATTTGCATATTGTTGAACCACGATCGAAAATTCGAAATTTGTTTTGAGAGATCGAGATGAGAGTATGTACGGGAAGTGCGCGTACATGTGACGTCGAGATGATAGTAATGGTCACAAATCTTAAAATAAATACGAATGAAATAAACAACATTTTTTCCTTTTTCTGAAATATTTTTTTCAGAAAGATTTCCATTTGTAAAATAGTAAAATAACTATGTCGGTCAATTTAACTCGTCATTAAATTAATTAGGAACGTTTTTTTTTTTTGAAATTTATTGCGACCAGAATAAACTATGAAATATCTAGGAATTTCCTCTTAACAAGTTGCTAGTTAACTAGTAACTAGTTAACTAGTTTATATTTTAAAGGATAAACTTTTATGCTGTCTCACATTAAATAAAAAAAAAAAAAATATATATATTTATGTAGCCTAAAATTCAAAAGCCTGAGAAAGTTTCTCCTCTGCTTGCATTTATCATTTATCATCACCGAAGGATTACAGTTTTAAATTAGTTCATATTCTGTATGCATTATTTATAACTAAATAACAAATAGCACTCTTTTTACAAAATTTATAACCAACAAAGTTTTCTCATTTTGCCATTGCCATTAAAAAATAAGCTTTCCAAAATATGTAGATTAATTTCCGTTTTCTTCTTTTCAAGATTTTGGTCTCGCTAAAAATTTTCTGAAAATGACATCTGAACAAAGGAATATTCAAGTCGGAAATATGTACATGAGTATAAATAAATGCTGCATTGTCCTATTACTGACAATTTATTACTATATATGCATATATTTGCAAGAAATTTTTTAAACAAATATTTGACAAACCGAAATAAAGAATCGTATTTCTCTTTTTTTTTTCATTTGAAATGGTCATAGAAAATATTTAAGGAGAATTGAATATTTAACAAATGTAAAACATGTGAAACATTCTTTTACTTTTACTACCTGGGTTTTAATGTTTATGTTCAATTTGTCGCTCTTCAATAAGTGCAATTGAAGTATTCTTAAGAAATTGTTTTTTTATTTTGCTCAAGAATCACACACAATCCCCACATAAATAAATGGTTTAAAGATCTTGAAATGCAAGAGAGGATGAAAAGTCAGATACATCTAAATCCTGTTTTCGTTTTGAGTGTCCTGCGCAATTGGATTTCGAATTTCATGACTTTTTTATCCATTGAAATATTGTTGACATCTCTCTAAGCATATATATCTTTTTTCGGATGCTCAAGGAGTTTCACAAATATTTACAACACAATGACTTGACGAAAGAGGCAAAACATGCCTTCAATTGGTCAAATATTTGAACAAACGATTAATCTATTTGGTATAACTACATCCCTACATCGCTCGTTAAATTACGAAAATTGTTCAGAAATTGTTTATTCATTAAGATCAAACAGGTGGGTAAATATTCTAATTAAATTTCTACATGTATTTGGTTTGGAAGTGAAAAGAAATGGTGTCAAGATAAAAGCAAGCAACAAGGTTTTACAACTGCTATAAATATAAATTTCCTATCAAGACAAGTCTGAAAGTGGTTTGAAGTGCCTTTGAATTGAATCCGAAGAGAACGAAATAATGAAAAATTTTGCATTGTTAATCAGTTTCATAATTATTCTAGAATCTGCAAGCTCTGAAGATCCATATAGAAGTGCCAAAATTCGGAGAAAATTTGGTACTATGAAGGAGCGTGATGATTTCGTTCAATGGCGACAAAAGCATAAAAAACGATACAGAACTCTTGATGATGAAACTGAAGCATCTGAAAAATGGTTGGAGAATTATGACCGAATTCAGAAGCATAATAAAGCCTTTAAAGAAGGAAAAGTGGCATTTAAACAAGGTTTATGGGAATATTCAGATTTATCTGATGACGAGAAAGAAAATACTTTGCTTGGTTTAAAAGCACCTCCAGTTAACAGAAATGCTCCGATTCCCGCTGAACTGCCGCAGTTTCCGATTGGACCCATGTTTATAAATTGGACGGCAGAAGGATTAACATCACCTGTAGGTAATCAAGGAAATTGTGGAAGCTGTTGGGCATGGTCAGCATTGGGTGTTATCGATTCAGTAATTAGAAGGAAAATGATCAATCTAACAGTTTCGGCTCAGCAGTTAGTCGATTGCAGTAAACGATTCTGTTGGGGATGTTCATCTGGTTGGCCAAAATATGCTTTAGATTATGTTCAAGCCAATGGAATTGCATCAGAATCGTCATATCCATATTTTGCGAGAAATCAAAATTGCACATACGACACAAGCATGTCGGTCACCGTTTCTGTTCTAAATAAAACTTACAATATCCCAACGAGAGGTAAGGAACATGATGTTTTAAGTGAATTCAGATGCATGCATTTGGTTTCGAACTCAATTTTCTTTTACGTCAATTTTCAGGAAACGAGACATGGTTACGGTGAATAATTTTTAAATGCATCGAAAATTCGGATGAAATTATTTTTGTTATCATTCCCACAGAGATATTGTCGCTTCCGTCGGTCCGGTTAGCATTGCTATGTGCATCAATTCAACATTCTTTAGCTACAAAAGTGGAGTGTACTATCAAGAAGGATGTGGAATGAGTATTATGCATGCAATGTTAATAACTGGCTATGGAACAGATCCGGATAGTGGAGATTATTGGATTATTAAGAATTCATGGGGAAGTAAGTTCAAAACATTTAACCTTGATATTTGAGATTGTTATTATTATTGGAATCAATAATTTTCATATCAATATTTCTCAGCTTCTTGGGGCGAAGACGGTTATGCGAGAGTGGCAAGGAATAGAAATAACATGTGCAATGTTGCTTATTACGCAGTTTATGCAACATAATGGAAAATTATATCTAAAGCTGCAGTCACGGTTGTAACCAACACCAATTTGCTTCATTTAATATTTTAAAAAGCATATCAAATTGAATTAAAACTTAAATTTTAAAAAAAATATTTTGTCCTGTCTCTTTTTTTTTTTTTTTTTGATTTGAGTTGAGTATCGTTTCGCAGGATTAATTGAATTGGCATGCAAATATGTCTGGCATAACTATAAATATGCTATACAAATCAAAATCAAGCACAATCGAACTTTATTGAATTTTATTTCATCATTCGAATCTGATGACAAAATGAAATTTTATTCTTTTAGTATCGCTGCGAAACATTGTCAGCTCGTAACATTTTTTATTGCTATCTTGTTTCGTTTCACCTTTTGTGTTTTATAGTATTGATTTAACGACTTAAATAAATTAAGTTATGCTATTCGGTTTTGTAACAGGCCCTATATTCAGGACGATGAGTTCTTTTCATATATCTATTCGATATAAATGTTGCAATGTTTTCATAATATTGTGTGAAAAGATTATCTAGAATCTAGCATAAAATAACTTTCAGCGTTCTCGATAAATTAGAAATACCGCAAAAGAAAGTTAATTCGACATAGCAAAGAAGGCTCAGCACATAAGCATTTATAATGACTCAACGTCGGAAATTGCTCCTTTTTTCTTTTTTTTTTTTTTTTTTTTATAAGATTGTCAATGTTTATCGGGCAATCAATAACAATTATGATTGTACAGAATGTTCCTAAAATGGTAGCTTTCAGAAACTGTTGATTTCTCGTGTCTTCAAAAATTAAATACCGAAGATTAAGAAATGTTACAATAAAAATGGATGAAGATAAAACTTTCACCTGGTCTGAATTAGTCGGAGAATTATTTCTATAAGGATTAAATACCTAGAATACAAACGCAATACATTTGATGTGGCAATAATTGTGAGCTAAAACGAGGAAAATTTATTGACTTCCATAAAGTTTTTTTTTTTTTTTAAATATATCTATCGAATTTTATTTTTTCTAAATTTACTTCAGAATTTTATCACTTCAATTCCAATTCTAATACATCATTATAAGGATGCGTAATAGATTTTGTGATAACTGGGGCGAAGTTATTCTCATAATATATTGATTCTGATGACTGATGATGTTCTACAGCATGTCTACTGCTCTTTTTCGACATTTTTATTTGGGGTACAGGCCGAGGCTGATTGGCGATATCAACGTCTTTGTGATCGGTCATAATGTGCACTTTTAAAAGAGATTCATAATCGAATTTTTTGTTACAGAAAATACACTGTGACACGGTCTGGTGGATTTTACTGTGTCTAACAAGAGAAGGCTGGTGTTTAAAGGACATCTTACATATAATGCACTTCCACGGATTGTCAGTTCCATGAGATAGAGCGTGTTTTGATAACAGTGCTGCTTTTCGGAATTCTTTGCCACATAAATCTGGAAGAAATATTTGATACTGATATATATATACATCAAAAGTTGAACACTCACTGCATACAAATCCTTTGGTTCCAATATGCCGTGAATTCATGTGATAATCAAGATTTTTTTGCGCTCTAAATTTCTTACCGCACCAAGAGCACTGAAAAGGTTTCTCACCGCCGTGTGAAGTTTGATGTCTCAGAAGTTTATGTTTTAAATCAAAGTCCTTGCCACACAGCTCACAAGAAAAGTTATTTGGGGACCTAAAATATAAAATTAGCAATAGTTATTTTTCGACAAAGTATTTGCCAGCTTGATTAAATAAATAGATTACTTCTCCTGTGAATGCTTCTTTAGATGAGCAGATAACCGCCCTTTGAATGACTTGCCGCAGACATAGCAGATTGTAGCATCGCCTCTATCTATATCTCCATTCTTCTGGTGAAGTTTCAGGTGCTTAAGAAGGTAGCTCTTTTTCTTGAATCCTTTGCTCCTCTTGCATCCTGGCTCGGGGCATTGGTATGAAATTTCTATTATATCATCATCTTCCTCGAAATCCTTTTTCTTGTCGTTAGGTCGTAGTTCTTTTAGAATTGACATATATTCTTCTTCGCTCACTTCGAACTGGAAATCAAATTCATCGTCGCTACTCAGATACTCTTTCTTGATGGTATCTGTATTATCTGTTATTATTCTATTCTTGTCCATTCGAAACTACTTAGTTGATATTGCGAATGTTGATGAATAAATTCGACTTAAGGTAGTTTATGTTTTTTTTTTTTGTAGCAGCATTTGGAAAAATAAGATAGGTTATTTTGCGTCCGTCTATCGATGTCTTACTTTTCAAATGCTCCGTAACGACTTTAAGGCTGACAAACATGTAAGTTTTGCGCAATCAAACTACAGTTACTTACACTGTACTTTTGCCTCGCAACTTTAGCTTTTGTAGCAACTACAAAATAAAAGTGCGAGAAAATTGTGGAATTGGGATAATTTCCATGAATTTATTGACTCCATTGATGAGGATATTATTAGCCGCATTAATATCTCGATTTGGTAAATAAATATGCACTGTCGCATTAGTTGCTTAAAGCCAAATTAATAGAAAACTTATTGATATAAGAATAGGTATTGTTAAGTACTCGCGGGTAAGTATGAAAATAAAATAAGAAAAGCAGTACTTTAGTATCGTGTATACATCGATTCTGAATATGTTTTATTATTCATATTTCTATACTTAGAGATGCTTAGAGTATCTTTAAACAACAATAATATTATCATCATGAATTTGAAATTAATCCCATCAATTTAATAACTAAATTGTATTGATTCTCTCTCTAAACATCACAAACAAATTCTGTTTTTAAAAATTAAACACATTTTAAAGAATATATTTATGTAGATGATATCAAAATGTTCATAAGCTCCTCAAGACATACTTTTAAATTGTGTTTGTCTCTCTAATATTTTTAGTAAATAATTAAAGTATATCAATAAATATTGTATATGTATGTAGTATGTATAGTAGCTTCACAAATTTTGATTCAAACATTTATAATAATCTAAATATTTTTTCACATAGAACTTTGAACTAAATATTTTTTATGTATTATATTTTCTACACTGGAAGATGAGCCGTCACTGGCGGTAAAGGGTAAAATCTTGGGTAAGATGTTCTACGAACCTAAAAACTGACAACGAAAATTTATAAGTTGAATACGAAAACACCATCATTAGGGAATATTCGTAAGGGATAAACAGTCCTGGAAATGTTCCTTGTATTACTGGTATTCGATAGTAACATATTGGATGGTCGTGTATCTCCTGCACCATCATTTCCACTTAAAACATTTAGTTTTGTTGCATCAACTTTAAACAATTCTACACTAAGATCCATGTCCTTAGATGCTGATAGAACGGTGGTATTAAAATGATTATTTGTATCGTCGTAATAAAGTATCTTGTTAGTTGTCCTTGACCGTTCTGAAATAATTCTCGGCTTTGTTGCAATTCCTTCGATTTCCATTGAGTGTGCAGAGACGGCATTTTTTACTGATGAATTTACATATCTGTCTCGTGGATGATTTTTCTTAAAAAATTCTTGAGTTTTTATATTGCAAGAAGGATCATTTGCTGTTGTTAATCCTAAGGCTTTACGAGAACTTTCCTCTCCCTCCGATCCAATTTCAACTGACTGGCAAGATTTAAGATCATTCAGCATTTCAAAGACCTTCACTGATGAAGGCGCTGAAATTTCTTTGACACTGAGAGCTTCTTTTCCCTTATCAAAAAGCGCATCAAATTCATCAAAAAGGGTTTTCTGGTCTATTAGCTTATTCGATTGAAAAATGTCTACTGAACTTTCTGAGAGTAATGAACTTCCCGAATCATGACTTAAAATGTACCTTTTCTTTGGATGTATTTTGGTGACGTTTGATATGCATTGCTTTTTTTCATGCGTATTCCACTCATAGTTACGGACTTTGGATATTGGTTTTGAATCTGAGGTTGCTTTTATAGTAATTGCTTTTTGCACTTTCGGTTTGACCATTGTCACCAAACGTTCCTTTGTTCTCAGTTCCTCGACAGAGATATTCGCATTCTCTTGAATTCCATTTAAGATTTCGTAGAGGCTACTATCGTTCTTTTCAACTGATATCAGGTTAATCGAACTTTGGCTTGCTTGTTTTAAGACAACTTTTGGTTTACTATGAGAAAAAAGATGTCGCGTTGCAGTCTGACGTTTTTTCTTTCTTGCCGGTGGCTCAATTTTTAACTTATTTTCACTTGAACTCGTTGCATACATTATTCCGCTTGGTGGGTCAGTAACTTTTTCACAAGATTGAAAAATTTCATGCTTTTCTTCTGATACAGATTGAAAACTGTTATTTTCTGCTTTTGTTCGAACTTTTGTCGTTGGAAGAGTCATGAGTATTCCTTTTCGTGCATTCGTTACACTTCTGCTGCGATCACATTTTAAAGCATAAAGTCCGAAATTATCTCTCTTTGGATCAATTTTCTGTTCCCGTATTGCAGAAGAAATTGTGGAAATTCCAGTTGTCGGTATTGTTATCGATTCACAATTTGATGTTTTTTGAAATTTGGGGATTGTATTGTTTGTTCGATTAGTCAGCTGATTAAAATTTGCCAATGAATCTTGACTCCACTGACGAAGTTTTTTCATTTTTGGCATTCTCAATGATGGCAGTGGAAACAAGTCTACGACAAAAAAAAAAGAAAATTTATTTCATATTTGTTAGAAATTTTGCATTTTGTTAAAAATAAAACATTTTTTAGCCATTTTTTATTATCTATTTTTAGTTTTTACTTGAATTCGATATTCAGTTTTGATATCAATTGTTTTCTAAATGACGGTAGAAAATTCAGAGAGGCGCAATAGAATAAGTTTCGTCGACCTCCAACAAATGTGTGTTTTTTTCCTGCTAATTGAATTAAACTCGTGTTGCTCGACCTGGCTTGGCAGGTCCACTTACTTTTAATGAAATCCATTTTTTTTAATTCACGAATAAATCTTAAAGGATCCTTTCTTCGCAGCATATGAAAAAAACCAACAAAAATAAATATAATCACCGCAAAATACGTTTCATCTAATAAGCGAGAAGTTGATAAACTTTAAACAATATAAGGATATGCAATGAAAAATTCACTGGGAACTTTTATTTCATGACTTTTCGTCCTACTTGCTAAACGAAACTGAGAAATGGCACAAATGAAAAATTGAGCTTACAAAATGTTCAACTGTCTGTTGGATTTCCATCGAGTTGCTGTTGTTGTGCTTATTTTTCCATTTTCGCAATTTGTCGTTATTTGTTATTTTCATTTTTTATGACGTCATCTATATATTTCCATTTTTAACCCAATTACCAGTTTCGCATTTAAATGGTTTATTTTATATTTGCTTCCACGCCTTTGAAGATTACTGTGAATGAAGCAAACATATTTTCAATGGCAATGGACTACAATAACACGATTTAATATCATTGAGTAACAAAGCCCAATATCAACAAGTTGATCCATCGAAAAATAAAAAAAATCACTATGCTATTGACATGTTGTAACATTTTTTATGATATCTAATCCAATTTCGTTTTTAGACGCAAGTAAAAACTGAAAAATAATCCCCAATTCAGCAATAATTTTCTAATAGAGTATTTATATATATTTAAATATTGAATAGAAATGAATTTTCTAAGGTTTCGGTCACATTACGAAAATGTAAAATTTTGATTGATTTAGCTGTAAAATTTCATAACTCAAAACATTTTCCAATTTGAATTTTCATTTTATTTCACAAAAAAAAAATATAAAAAAATAAAAAAATGTATATGTAAATTCACACATTCAGTGATATACATAATTTTGATTTATTAGGTAATTATATATTTAGCATATGTTTATTGTGATTGTTTGTGAAATGTGTAAGAAAAGTGAAAACTGATACGCATGCCATCAAACCTTTTTACAAAAAAGTCAGTTTTACTTAATTGAAGTGACGCATAATGCGAATCCTCAATCAGAATAATTTTTAGATAATTAGACTGTCGGAATCATTTGTTGGCAAAGAAAGGTGAGACTTTTGGGCATTTGGAGATATGGTGAGTTTCAGGTCCTTGGCAGGTGTTACTGGATATTTTGTTGGGCCCAAATATTTGCGTGACTGTCCCATGCTGCGCGGTGGTTTCTTTACCTGGTTTGGGATATTTTCTTTGGAAATTGTGGTAACAATCTGGATTGGAACAGACTATTGATTAAAATCTCGATGTTTTCCTATAAAGATTGTTCTTAAATTACCTTCGGTATCTGGAACTCTTTTGAGTTGATTAAATTTGGAAGACTGCGCGATGGTGACGAGACCAAATTACTTTGAAACGGGGTTTCTTTCACTGGAGTCGGGACGCAAGTCCTTTCATCATTGCTTGTCACGTTTCGGTATTTCAATGGTTTTCTATAGATACTTTGCGAAACGATTAGTTTAACAGTTTTTCCAGTCTGCTGAAGAATTTGAAGCGCTTCCGAATAAGGCAAATTGAATAATGACATACCGTCAACTGAAACTATTTGATCGCCAACGCAAATGCCATTTCGATCGCCAGGACCATTTTTAACAAGTTCTTTCACATAAACATAGTTATCAGATTGACCTTGAATTATTGAAATTCCCATTGTATAGCTAGCAATGAAATTGTCGATATTGATTGATACCAAATTGCGTAATGATTGGGACTTATAGTTAAATTTATCAGAAAACACCGGATCCTTAATAATAGAAATCTCTGACAAAACTCGATCATTGCTACATGAGATATTGTCAAATTTCTCCAACAGTGATTGCGACATCGTGTCATTAGGTAGAGAATAATTGTGCATTCCTGTTTTGACGCTTTTAATGCTTGAATGTACCACATATGCATCATCACGATCACTTGCAAAATCAATTGCTTCTTTTTTTCCATCATCAACTTCAAATGCTTCCTCTGATGGTGAGTGAATGCACAATGCTCCCCACGAATCAACTCGCAGCAATTCCGTTTGATTGTCATCGAGACTATCAAAAGACTTGTTGAGATAGGATGCTGAGAAAACTCGTGTTCCCATCTTAACTTTGTTTCTTGTGATTGTTGGCGACTTTATGGACAAATCCATCATCGATGGAAACTGCGGATGCTCATTCTCCTTATTTTGGTTGTTGTCATTGGAAATTTCTTCTACTGTTCTTTTGAAATCACAAACTGTAGATTTTGAGCGTTTCAAGAATCGTTCCTTAATTTTCATTAGTCTTCCATCATTTAACATTGACTTCTTAAGGTTTCTTACTCTCAGTACCGTTGATTTTGTTGGCTTGCCAATCTTAATGTTGAATTCCGGTCCATTTCCAACAAGATGTTCTTCATTCGGCAGTGAAATATTAAATTCATCAGCGATCGATTTGATCGACACAAAACTATTACGCAACTTTAAATAAAACTTATGTTGTTCCGACGCAATATTGAATGCAAAAAAGCTCTTTCTCGAATCCATTTTCAGCTTGAATTTAATCCTACTTTTGTCTTTTGAATTCAAATTCAATTTTGCATTGCTCCTATGGACGACTATGCACAAAACTTGCTTTGAGAAACAAATGTTCTCTATCTCCAACCAGTCAAATTCGTCGTATGTCAAACGCTTATGACATTTCCTTTGCTCCCGGATTCGATTTACCTGTCCAACATTACTTGATGATCTCTCAAAAAGTTTAATACCATTAAGACCGATTCCGATATATACATTCAATTCAATTTTATCGTCGCGCATCCAAATGCCACTGATATGATGAATTCCATATTCGCGCATTTCTTGGAGATATCTTATAAAATTTAATTCAGCTTCTTTCGGATGTAAACCACGCTTGCTGTAATGAGAATTGCGCAAATATTTTGCCAGTTCCTTATTCTGCTGATAAATACCGTCCGGCAGATAATGAGAAATTGTAAAATATTCTATGTATTTCATCTACGGAGGAAAAAAAATTATTTTTTTTTTTAGAATTTTAGAATAAGTGCTACTCACTTCCTCCTTAAAGTCTCCAACTTCAGCTTGCAATGCGAGTCCACCCAAAGTTATTAAATCATCATCAGTGCAGATAATTTGATTTTCGAGAACAGACTTGCGCAGTTGAAGATACATAACATGTCGCGATTCCAGCGAAATTATCCGCATTGTTGGTAAAAACAATTTCACACGCAGATAAAGCGAAAAAATTGAACTCGGTGAAGCTTCGTTAGACTTTCTCGTTGATGATTGTATCCATACTTGTGGCGCAACTTTGTAGATTTTTAGATCCAGCGGAAGAAACACAAAGTCACCACCAATCAAGGCACACAAACCAAGTATGTAATTTTCATGAATCTGTTCCTTACGGATAATTGCTTCGAAGACCATCCTCGATGTTGTTACAACCGGATTGCAAATTACATTAAATCGTTTTCCATTCAGCAGCAATACGTTAACTATTCCTGTGGTGTCTTTATTGCCACTGATAACTAAAATCTTCATATCCGAATTCGAGTTGACAATAAATTCTGGTCCAATTGGTTTCTCAGATTCATCTTCTTCAATGATACAATCATTATTTGATAATTTTATATGTGGAAGTGTTCGAAGCTTCATTTCATTATCAACCAGTGTATTTAAATTATTACTCGATCGAGACGATGCTTTTCGGTTTCCCAGTTCTATAATTGCAGCTTCCACTTCATTTATAGCAACATCTACTGTAAAACGGCGTCCTCCAACGCGTTTTTGTCGGAAATTCTCAACATCAACTCGTTTCTTGATTTTTGGAATTTCTACGGTTTCAGTTTTTTCCAATGTCGGGATATATTTTGGTCGCGGAAGTGAAAAATATCTAATATCTTCTTCCTTCATTGAAGGGAGTTTCTTTTGAAGTGAGTTATCGTCACTGCGATAATCTGATGAGCGGCCTGAATCGGTATCACTCCTAAAAAATAATTTGCGATTGAAAATAAAGTCATTTACTTAAATCAGAAAATGCATTTAAATTTACTTGTGACCATCATTCATGGAAGGTTGTTTAGTTTTCTGATTATTTTCCTGCGTTTCTTCTTTCGGTGAGAGTTGCAAGAACACTGGATCATGAACAACTTTTTTGAAAAGATCCATGACGATATGTGAAAAAGGTTTTGCTTGATGAACATTTTTGCAATAATCGGAAATTATCTGTGAAATAAATATTTAGTTAGCTGAAGTTAGATAATTTCAATTTTAAACGTTAAATCTCGTTTTCGCCAGTGCAATTTTTTCATTTATTGATTTTATAATTTAAGTTTCTTTATTCACAAATCGTTTATCAATTTAATAAAATCATTTTCAATTTCATCACAAATTTTTCCCATTTCCTGATGGAAACGACCTAAAATATAATTTTCCTCAATTGAATCAAAAAGTTCTTCATCCCCAATCGGAATATAACCGCTTAATTCACAAAAAGCAACGTTCAAGTGGGACGTGTAAACCTTATCAACGCCGAAATTTGCTACATGACGTGGGAATAGAAATATGCAAATTTCATCGAATTTTGATCTTCGAGTGACAAATAAATTGTGCGGAATATTTTTTTGGCAACAATATTCAATCAGTTTACAGAGCGCGAAAGCATCGTCCTTGGAATTATTGATCACCAAACAAAAACCATCGACAGCATAATTTGAATCCTCAATTTTATGTAAATTCTTTCCGAGATTTTTCAGTTTCTAAAAAAAAAGGTCAATGTGCCTAGATAAATTGATTCAATTTTGTAAATTATAAATTTTACCACTTTATCAACAAACAAAGTTCTTTCGACATAAATCAGATGTAGATGCAAGTGATTAACGCTAGCAAGTGCACCCGGACTATTAAATCCCAATCTCACTGCTCCATCTTTAGTTGACATCATGATTTCAATTGCCAATCGAAGACAATTTTCATTCATAATTTGTGGAAAATTTGCTCCTGAATCGGGGACAATCAACAGGTGGAATTTGGTTAATGGGCTGTTGTTAATAAGAAATGAAACGGGAAAACCGCAAAAATCTTTTGTCAACAAGATTTCGCGCTCATCAATTTTGTTGAAATTAAATTCATTCAAATTAAATTCGGGTATTATCGAATCAAATCTTTTGGGCTTTCGACGTTTCGTTGCACGATCTTTGTTGAGCTAAAATTAAGAGTTGTTGCCAACGAATTACATCACAAAAATTACAAATTTTTACTCACTTGAACATAAAACTGAAAATTTCCCTCTAAAACTTTTTCCCGATTGACGTTCAGTTTGTAGCGAAAAACATCAGCATAATTTGTTTCTACATATTCCCACTTTGTCTTCAATTCTTCCACAAGATTTTCACACAACTTTTCTTCGTACATTGCTTACTTTACGAAATTCAATGAAATGAATTGAAAAAATGAACTCTTGCTCCATTTTTAGTAAAGACACAATCTGTTTTTCGGCCACTTATGAAATTATGAATCTGATTTTTGTTATCTGTTCAACCGTTTTCAACATTGTGAACTTTCTGCACTTTTAGGTAGGCTAAACAATTCCGGAATTGTACACACTCGGATAGAATAATTTGATATACTTTATACCTGACTGAATTTTCGAAAAAATTGAGCTCCCAAAAATTTTGCTGATTCTGATTTCTCCTTCTTTTATTTTTTTTTGGCAAATTCAAGATACAGTTACTTACACTGTACTTTTGCCTCGCAACTTTAGCTTTTGTAACAACTACAAATTCGAAATTCAAGATACAATATTTTTTCATGAAATAAAAATATGATAAAATTCTACTTATAATAAAAGTGGCAGGTTCTTCATCAAGGGCCATGACAATTGAAGCGCCTATTAGGCGCACAACCCACTTATCTCATCAATTTTCACCATCCTTTCTCACTTCAAAAATGTCTATTTTTGTCTTTAGCGAAAAAAAATTCTATTAGTAGCCACATTCTTATTAATTGAATAAAAATTGAAGAAGGCAATTAATTCAATTAGAGATCAACGTCACACCAGAGAGTTTTCGGAAATGTTAGACTAAAGTTTTTGCCAAAAATTTTATCACTCATTCAGTTGCTCTCCATCCTTCATTGAAAACGGAAAGTCTTGTTCGTTGATATCTAAACCGAGAAATTGTCACACATGCATCACAAGTAGTGGTATCATCTGAGTTATTATTTTTTTGTAAACATTAATCGTTCTTTGTGAAATCTCACACCAGACGCAACAGATGGGGCTGAGAATGTGTAGCGTAAGTTAGACAACCTGGCGCCGCCGACAATAGATATAATGAATGAATTAATCTTTGCTATTCGCCTAATGAATGGCACGTGCTTTACACATTTAATATTTGTTGATATGAATGAATTTACCGACTCAGCTCAAAAACATTTTTTCAGAACTTGAAAACAAACATTGTAATTTATGTGCCGCCGTGTTTTATCGAGCTGTATAATTAGTTGCAAAAAGGTTTTTGCTAATTAATTATCATCAAGAAAGAACTATGTATTACTGTAAAATAAGGAGTGTGGGGTTTATTCCATAAATGAGTGTTTCACAAGTATAAATGGAAATATAAATTAATTTTCTGAAAAATTGTGTGCCGCTTCAATAGTCATTTTATTTTTCTTTTCTGATCTCATCTCGCAGTAATTAATAAATTTATACGTTTTTAACGAATCATCAAATATTTGTCTTCTTTTCTTTCCGATAGAAGCGTTCAGCAACAATTATAATCATTTTTTCGTTAATGGTTCAGTCGAATGATTGCATTGAGTCAAACGATAGAGTGCTGGATGCCATCGTAAAAGTCTCGCAACAGTTGGAAACATTCAATTTGCATTATCTGACAAAGTTGGAAGACAAATTTCTAAACATAATGAGCAACCTAAACAATTTGAATGCGAATGTGAAGCAGCTACAGGAGAAAACTCAGGTTTTGGATATATTTCGACATCACGTTAACTCATGGAATGAACATATTAAGTCAACGGATCGCAAAATTGAAATTCTCAAAAGTAGTTTTGATAGCTTGCCTCTCATCGAAAACCAATTGCGCAACACAGATTTTAAGGTGCAACATGTTTTTGAGAAAACTGACCAGATGAATGAGAAACTAAATGAAATTTCAAAGTCAATGTTGAGTATAAGTGGTAAAAATTTGAGGAAGCCAAAGCAGAAAGATGGAATAGCTCCTGAAGGACCAAAAAGTTGGAGTCAAGAAGACTTTGAACAAACCGAAATACTAATGAGGCTGTCGAAGATTCAAAGAATGTTGCAAAATTCATGTAGCGCAATGAGATTGAGTAAAGAGGTTGAGTCACTGCGACGAAACTCAAAATTTTCCGCTGAAACATCTGACGATGAACTGTTACTTTTAAAATCATTGATGGTAAAAATCAATGGGAATCTTGAAAGATTTCCCATTCGTGAAATAAAGCAATCTTTTAGTCTCAATAAAAAGCAAGAAAAATCACTCGAAGTGATCATAAGCACCGTGAATAACATTGATGAAAGAACTGTTAGAATTTTCGACACAAATTCATATTACTTTAAAAAAATAATGTCCGCTAGCAAGAGCACTGAACACGAAGTGCTGACATTCACAAGCAACGCAGATACTTTATTAAAGCGAGTAGAGAAAGTGATAAAAAATGTCAATGACAAATCAACAGTTGTACCAAATGAAAAATGTGAAAAGACGGCAAACATAACGGAGATAAAGGAACAACTCAATGAACTTGATATTGGCAGTGCAAGTGGAGAATTCGAAGAGGACATTTTGGATGAGAGAGGTGAAAAATTAATTTTCATATAAAAAGCTTTTTTACAAAAAAAAAAAAATTGTTTCTGTCATTTCTCTAAAGATTACATTCTACCGAAAAAAACAAATTGCTTTCAACTGACAACTGGCAAAAGTGGCACTTACACGTTTGGCATTGAACGCCAACCGAATGTCATTGGCAGAGATTTCTTGCAACAGTTTTGTGAATTTTCAACAGAAGGCACAGCATGGACGGTTATTCAGAAACGAGACAATTATCAACCGCCAGAAAATTTTAATCGCACGTGGAATGATTACAAACACGGTTTTGGAAATATCTCGAGGGATTTTTGGTTTGGCAATGAATTTCTACACAAGTAAGTTCATCACTTCGTATATAATTTTGTGTGCATCCCTTTATATGTGTTCATCCCTTTATATTTTAGATTGACAATCGAACATAATATGGTCCTTCGTATTATGTTAGAAGACTTTAGTGATAACCATGTATGGGTGGAATATGGAGTGTTTCGTATTGAATCAGAAAAATTAAATTATAGTCTTGTAGCCGACGAATATCGTGGTTCGATAGCTGATTCATTTTTGTATCACAATGATAGAGTAAATATATTTTGCCTTATTCAATAAATGTTCTCCATAAAGCTCAGATTTTAAATATTTTCTGTAGGAATTTAATACATTTGATAGCGACGAAACATGCGCTAAATCGATGGGATCAGGTTGGTGGTTTAACAAGTATGGCTTTTATCGATCTTTTATCAATTTTCCTAAATTATTTCGATTACTTATTTATAAGAGAAAAAACCTTTTAAAGAAATGGAAATTCTTCCTGCGCTGAATCGAATTTGAATGGCATCTATAGAGACGAGACGTTTGGATACAGTTCTAGGAAGAACCAGAACATATTTTGGCAGCATTGGCTTGGCAATTATTCCATAAAAGCTACAAAAATGATGGTGCGACCGAAAGATGTTTGGTTTAGTGACCTGGTGGATACAGAAAACCTTATTCAAGTCGAAAATGAAAGCGAAATGGAGTATGTTTAATGATGAATTTCTCGCTTGCACATTATGCCAAATATATTAATCACTGAAATTTAATTTTATCCTGACACTTAGCAAAACCCTTCATATTTGGGCAGCTGAAATATTAAGAATAATAAAATTAGCATACAGAGATATAAAAACAGCAAAATATTTATAATAATTTTTAATATTTAAATATTTTAAGCTCTTACAGATGATTTTTAGTAAAGCTTCACAAACATTTTCTGCAGAAAATCATTTTAAGATTTATTAATTGATGGAAAATTTCCGATCGAACAAATCGATAGAAATTTAACACTCCGAATACGCCGAACATTTTCAAGGTAAATATGAAATCTCATTCATGAAAAAAGCGCAAAATCAATCAGTAATTTATTTTGTTGTGCGCAGAAAATTCGAAAATTTCGCATATGTTTCAACTACTCATTTAGGAAAGCAATTGACCATTTTATTCAATATTCCAAAGGGGAAAAGAAGACTCGTTTTATCATCATGAAAATTTATGGAAGATTCATTAGGAACGCGTTAATGCCACCTGAGCCCAACTTAAAATTATTAAAAAAGAGGAAAAAAACAGGCAATTAAAATTTTATAATATCTGGTAGAATAAAATAGAAAAGGAGAAAGATAATAATTAAACAGATAATAATTGAATGTTAACCTTGACATTCTTGACGAATCTTGTTATACGTACATAGATTGCAAGCCAAATTTTTGAAGCGAACCATTACGAACAGCTTACTAGTTAAATATTAAGTTCGTTTTTATTAAAGACATGACACTTAAAACGCATTGAAAAATTTACTATTGAAAGCTTTAGAATGTTTTTGTAAATGAAAAAAAAAAAAAAATATGAAAATAGTATTTTTCATCGTTATCATTTGATAACATTAAAAAAAAGGATATGAAATTTTAACTAAGTATTTAAAATACTATTTTCTGGCAGCAAGAAGATTTTCCCATTAAAATTAAAATGTAACCACGACTGCAACGGAAGTAAACATGTACAATAAACGCAAGAGCCGATGATAAAGGCAAGAATTTTTTTTATCTTTCATTTCAAACAGTTTCCTGCATAAATTCGATGACGTTTTAAGTTATGTGAATAATTTTCTACTTACGTTAAGAAGAAACATCAGAGTAGCTCGTTCATCAACATTTGAATTGCACATTTTCCATATGGTTGCTTGAAGAACTATTGAGCTGTGGTGCTGTTGTTGATGCGCTGACCGTCCAGTTGTCGTCTGGGGTAGAATTGTTGGCATTGTTTTATTCAATGTTCGCCCAAGTGAAAATATCCACATCTGTGAAAAGTGGGATTTTTTTTTATTGTTTTCATGGCTGCCAAAATGAAAAAATATTGTTGCGGAAGAAATTTTTGAAACTGAAGTCCAGATCAGCGATAAAGTTAGCTATCTCTATATTTCTCTCTCACTCCCACCTTCTATCTGATTTTGCCGTACTTTGTTTTTTTTTTTACCAAAGCTGAGTAAACTGAGCTTTTAGTTATTTGGACACACAAAACTGACCTGCTCATTTTGATAATAAAATAATACTTTCAAAATTCGGGTCAATGCAAAAAAATATATCATGATGTCAGTGATTCGCAAAAAGTGGAAATCCCATAGCATTAGGACACTTGCAAATTCAAGCGAAAAAGACAGGATTCTGATTTATTACTCCAATTTCGAGACCAAAGCGTGAAAACCTCATCTGTCACCGGACAAATTAATTGATGTGTGACACTGTCAGATGTATAAAGAATAAGTATTTAAAAAAGGAAAATTGTTTCATTTTCAGAAAAAAAAAAAATTAGTGCGTAATTTTTCTATTTATTTTTAAACAGGTGAGTGAGAGACGGGAAGTATAATCACGTCTGAAAATTTAAAACTTTTTCATTTTCTGAAGTGACAATAAATTAAAAAGAACCGTTGGAAAAAATCCAAAGTTGAATGAAGGAAAAATTTTGATTCGTGAGCTCGACAAGAAATCACATCTTAATTTTATCTTAATCGTAGCATCGGAGAATGAAAAGATAAGACAAAGGCTTGTTTTAATTCAAAAAAGCTCATGATTCCATTAATCTTCGAAAAACTTTCTAATTTTCTTCCTTTGTTTAAGAGCCTATTTTCTCTGAATGTTTCTTCAAAAGTTATCGTTACTGATTCAGATATATTTATACTTGACTAACTAAATTAGGATACGCTTTTTTCTGCTTTTCAATAAATTAAGATTTAGACTCTTCTCTTCAAATTTCAAAAAGTCACTTGTATAGTATAGGAAAATATTTTTCTGAATATTTTATTTTATATTAGGTATATTATCGTATTCTGTACCAAAAAAATTATTACGAAACATCCAAACAAAGTCGTTTTCCTCTCTATTTTGATTATTTTTCAGATGGAGCTAGAAGGAAGAGCAAGGAGAGATTGAAAATATATCGATTTATTTGTTTACAGTCTTTCATTATTGAAAGAAAATTGGAAAATACATGCAGGAATTAATAAGACCCAAGAGAATTAAAGCCCAATATTTACCTTCTCAATGTCCGACTCTGTGTAGCTAGGTACACTTGCATGTCGTATATCGATAAATTGTTGTCGAAATTCGTCAGATAAATATTCGTTTAAGCCTTCATTATACTTATCGATTGTCAACAGCCCATAAACCACACGACCTCTCGAAGTGATTAACAAATTTCTCGGACTTACGACAGGCAAAACGCGATTGACTGATGTCTCTGAAAAAAAGGAACGTCCCAAGGAAATGGGCGAAAATTTCATTAAAAATTGTTGTCAACACACTTAAATTTCAAATAATAATTTAGTTAATTTTCATCGCAAACGTTGAAACAAACATATTTTCTATTCGATCCCGAAACGAGGACTCAAAAACATAATTACTTAATTCGCATAAAAATTTCATTATTGTCGCAAAAATTCTATTATATTATAACCCAAAAATTAATACAATTATCACATTTTATTTCTCACTATTTTTCCTTACACCAGTTATTTATATTGTGCTGATTAGATTTACCGTGTTGAGATGTGAAGAAACTTCAGTCTGTCGACCATCATCGGTCATGCGCTGTATCATTAAAACAGCGAGCACTTATACTCATAGAACTAGCAAGTTTTTCCAGTTAATATTGAAGCATTTAGTAAAGGGCTTCATGAAATCGGTAACGAGAAAAATCTCAAAATATATATGTGCACGGTGCATATGTATGCCCTTTAGAAAAATAAAATAAATTTTTCTGTTGCATTTTATTCCATTATTCAGGTCACGGTTTTATATTTTGCGTGCATTAAACCACGTGCTTTGGTGGAAATGTTGCTTTAATAAGTCTAACAAGGCAAAGGAATCAATTGTGTTTAGAACTATCGATTATTTGTTATTATATTACTTTTAATTATTTTTCGCGTTATTCAGCAGATGAGTCAGCAACTGCAAGAGAACTGACTGAGCCCAACGCACATTTAAACATCGCTTACATATATTACATATGTGGTTAGGTTAGGTTACATATTATATTTGCGACTTTCATTTTCTTTTTTCTTTTCGTACCGTAGAGAGAATGTGAATGAGTGTCAGAGACTAAAACAACATGACTGCCAAGAAGACTGCTTCGTATTACAAAATAGCTCATGGATTGATAGAGAATTTAATTGCTTTAACGGAAATTTGAGTAAAATGCTTCCAATCAATTTAGATTATTTATTTCTGGCTTCGTCACTTCTATCATGAAGGTCAACGCGACTGACGGTGATAGGGCAAGTCTTTTAATTAGCACCCTTGGCGGCGCGGATCCATAACACGTACTTCGGAAATGGAAAATGTGCACTCACAAAAATCGTATTTATTTGAGAAGCTTATTAGAAAAAAGCTTTTCAACCGTTTATTTGTTTGTCACACTTTTAGGATGGGACCAGAAATAGACTGACAGTTGAAAAAAGAGACTTCAGGCGTTTTTTATGTGCTAGAGCTGTGAAACCATTTTTATGACTGTTATAAGGGAGAGGAAATATTTTTCAACATACTTCAAAAAGCTCACACACAAACATTCATTTTCAATTATTCCGGCAAAGGACCTTTTCGCCTAAAGCTCCACAATTTCTGCTTCAAAAATCACATTCCTTTATATACAACATCCATCTCATAAATATCAATATGACCTGAGCCTGAGACTTCTGTGGTAAAATGTAGAAGAAATATGTTTCGATCTCCTATGGGATTCGAATGAATGTTCTAATAAAATACAAGTTTCAACTGAGCTTACAAAAGAGAAATCGAAAAACAAATTGAATTCTCAGCGATATTTATATCATTGACGTAGCTCATCGAGAAAACTAAAGGATGCGAATAAATTTATAAAAGGCAATCCTCACATCACAAAAATTTAAACCATTTGGTGCCCAATTAAAGTTTCGTTCTCAGTAAAAATCTATTACTCTCAATCTTATTTTGTGTTAATTGTATTATTCTTGAGTCAACGGTTAGCTCTCGCTTCCTCAATCTTCTCCGTTTAAATGTTCCTTTCGAATAAAGGAAAAAAAGTGTTTCACTTTTCTTCTTTCTCCTCTCTGTCTGGTTGCGCTCGGAAGGAAATCTCACTTAAGGCTTTATAAATTATGTATACCATCTTCCATAATGCTGGAGTCTTTTCACGCATTATTTTATTAACCCCAAATGGAATTAAATTGTAAGCATTAACTTTTTTGATGCTACCACTTGATATTTGGGATTTTAAAGCTTACGGCAATGCCTTTCAATGGGATTTTTTAAGGTGTGAAAAATTTTCAAGTCCCTCTTACACCAAATTTATCCAATTTTATTTTTTGAACGCACACCTTGTACAAATTTAATTAATCACAATTTCGACAATTTAACCAAACAGCTCCCAAAGCATACATGTAGTTATGTTAAATTAAATTTGAGGCAATTATAAAATATTTTAGAAATAAATAATTTTAGATCGTAATGAAGTCGTTTTACTGAGCTAATTTAATACAAGATTGTCGAAATAATGAAGGAAGCTCCTTAGCTGCCGGAGTTATACTTGAGATGTTTGTAAAGTATTACTTCTGGGAAATTTTTCATTGAGACCTAATTAACGAAAAATTTAAATTAATTTTTTTTATAGCCCGATCATCTCATGATTTCTCATTATTGGCTACTGAGAAAAATGCAGCTTTTTCGAGAAATGTTAAGGTACAAAAAATCCAAAAATAAAGGACCACTGAGGATGGAAAGGAGACAAATTGGCAACTTCTTATCGTTCACATAGTCTGAAATCTGCATACAAAATATTAAGTACTTGGCATACATTGGCTATAAATTATAGCTTATAATCGACGAAGAGTTAAACTTGATTGAATTTTGACGATCCCTGGAGCTTTGACAGTCGTACGTTTCCCCTCTTCGAAATGCTCCAGGTGTGGATTTCGAAGAGCCTAAAATCGACATTACGCTAGAGCACCAAAAAAATTTTTTTTTAATTTATGAGCCAAAAGTGAAACCTTAAAAATTCAAACGATAAACAAAAATGCTCTCTCTACGTATGGAAAAGATTTACTCTGATTAATCACTTTAAAAAGCGGGTTTTCTTTGGAAATTGTGGAATTTTTATTTCTTTTTAGCACTCACAAAATACAGAAACATATTCTGTCAGTCGTTAAGTTCTGTCGATGGGAATTTCATCACAATCATGTTATGCGATTAAATTCCCAAGAGGCTTTTATAAGAAAAAAATCTCATGGTTCCTTGTCATCTTTCACTCTTCGCTGTCATCATGGTCAAATTTGATGGGGACACGTGATTTCCAAGAGTCAAAAACAGGGAAAAATTTTCAAATCTTTAAGAACAGGCTGCATGATCATCACTAAAATCAAATTTCATTCTATTTGACCTGAAATTCTTGATATCCTTCCTAATTTTCCCTAAAAGGGTTGACTGTACGTGGCCAAGAATTTTTTTGAAAAGGAACCCGAATATAAAGAAGAGAAAAAGGCTTAAAAGCTGACCTACCTGACAGAAATAAATCTTGCAGCGCCTGAACCGATTGACATAACACTGCCCAGCCTTGCGTTGGGGTTAACTGATGAAAGGCTTTTACATTCAAAGCATTTCGCAATGTGATGTAATTGAGATTGTTCTGTGGCGCTATTGCCGTTTTTTGTTCTGTTTCTTTGCGAGTTATAGGCAATGTGTGGCAACTGAATGCCATTTTTTGACGCATGTTTGCATGCGATAAAGGTTGCACAAATTGCGGCACTTCATGCTGCGATGATTTTTTCAAAAAAACTTCCAGTTGTTGTGGTCGATATCGACCAATTGTTTGTGTCTTCAAGTTATAGTCGACACCCGAATCATCCAAAACTGAATTGCTTGAAATTTTAGCGCGTGGAAGAACACCACGATCAATGAATTCATTCCTTAGCGTTTCAGCATTATTCAGTACGCCAGTCGATTGATAGTAGAAAGTTGATGTTTTATAGTTATTGGAGTTATTGTCTTTCTCACTCATTTTATACTGTAGATAAGGCCCTCTGGGTACACTTGTAAAATTTTTGAATTTTTTTTTTTAAATAAATTTATGTAAAACCTTATTATAGAAAACAGTAGAATTGCCAAAAAGTAAACTTACATTTTTGAATTGATCACCGACGATGTTTTTTTATACGAAATATTTTCGTTATTGTTATTAATATAATTCGAATTGTAGGCACCATATGAGAATTTATTCCTATTTGTATTGGTGAATATTGTTACTGCTGAATGTTTAGTTGATGGCGTAGTAATTGATTTAACGCTTCCATTCTTAGCTACTGCTTCTGCTTTCGATATTGCTTTGGCAGTTGTTTGCATGTTAAAGGCATTCGATGATGGTGATGGTATTTCAGTAGATGAATACATTCTGAAAGCATATACAGAAGAGGAAAAGCATTTGTTAAGATGTGTAAGAGCATAAGGAAAGAAAAAAAAACGTAATAAATAAATATTTATGTATGTATCTCCGATGGAGAAAATTTGCCATACTGAAATGTTTATTCATTGCAGACTCTGCGACACATGCCACGAAGAAAATATGTAGCATTGAAATAAGTGGTGTGGACATAATTATTCTTCCATTGACTACTTATAACAGATCCTAGCAATAAAATTGAGGTTCTTATTGTATATACACATCCATCCATACACATATTGAAATCTTATATTTAGTGTCATCAATCAAATCTTAAATTGCAGCAACGGATTGCTAGGTATACATTTTGCCATTTTGGCGTTTTCAGTGAGCTTTGATAGCAATGCTATTTCACGCGAGCACAAAGAATTTTTTTCTTTTGAGGTATCCACAATCATAAACGCAAAGCTTACTTGCCTAATATTTTCTATAACTTTTCAGCTAAAATTTATTTTCTTATCAAGCCGATATCGACATCAAGCTACCATTCTTAAAATTTCGCAATAGTGTAAATCCAATGATATTTCGAATGTTGAGGAAACATGTGCAATATTTTGTGCCGAAAAGTAATCTAAAAACTGAAAATTCATATAAATTTTTCAAATGCAGAAATGATTTTAAGAGATTAAAATATCATTTTTCCAAGTATGGCGGTTCCTTGTTGAATGCAGGATTAAAGATATGATGGGAAAAAAATCTATTGAAGCACTTCGAATTTGAATTTAAACTGTTTCGAAAAAAATTATTTTTCAGCTTTTTCATTTTCTTGTGTTTGCTCTATTCGTCTATGGATTTGGCAGTGCATTAGGTCAAGTCGTGCTAATATAGAGATAGGCTATAGAGAATACATAGATCTAAGTTGATTTTTAGTTGAAATTCTGTTTCATACAAATACTTTATTTGACTAACTTTTCTGCTCTCGTGCTACTTTCGATAAATTGTCATCCCGGTAATTTATTTATTTTTTGAAATTTCTTGTCATTTTGCCAAACTCCTTCAAACATTTTTAAGCATGATTGACGTTTTCGCAAGTTAAAAAAACTTTGTGGCAGCGGAAAAAAGTTGAAAAAGATTTCCAAACAGGAAAGCTCAAAAAATTTCAATTATATTGCTGCCTTTTGAAGGGTATTTTCAGCCCCGCATAGCATCATTATTTTTGATTAATGACCACACTTTTAACTGACTTATTTCCTTCTCTCCCTTCATTATTTATGAGACGACACAACTGCTTCATACCAAAGTGGAATGAACTTATTTATTTTTTTTTTTTTTTTCGTTTTCAATGAATTTTCCGCAGCGAACCTATCGATGTCGTGTTGTAGTGACTGGACTTTAGAAATTTCTAAATTTAAATCCAGATATTTTTGACAGATTTTATGAATGGTGTCACTGCAGGTTACTGAAGCTTTTATTCTGGGCAATATACTTTTTTTTGTTCACTGACGTGTTTCATGACCAAATGAGAATTTAAACGCACAGTCGTTGTGGACCCAACAAAAGATTTGTTGAAATAAATTTTTCCGCCGTCACACACAGGTGGCTGATACACAGGTGTGAATTGCGAATGCCTCCACAATGTTATTACCATATCGTTAGAATCTTAATAATAAGTAATCTTTGCACATTCATGTTAATTTTTAAAACTTTATGTAAACTCAATTAGGCAATGCTGCTGAGGATCAATAACTGCCTAGAAAAAATGACATTAAACCAATTTTCCTTGAGTTAAACCAAGAAAAATAATTAACAACGTTATCGTTAAGCTTTCAAAATATGTTATTAACAAATAATATTCTGAACACTTCAATTTCGCTCATCGGTTAAATTTTGCGGACAAATATCCCCGTTCGTTAAAGTTGCTGCTTTAAAATCAAAATCAACACAATATATCTATCTATCTATCTATGAATACAAGAACCGATTCAAATAAATAATCAACGGCTCATGTATTTGTAATTACAGAAGAAAGTGACAAATTTGTACAGATATTTAATATTTTACAGGTTCTATTATTCTTTTATGTTCACAAAGTCAAATGCTTTTATGAAACTTAAAACTCAACCAATTTCATTATAGACGCTGCACAAATGAAGTATTCCAAGATTTTTCTTGTTTACATTTTACGTTGTTATAACAAATGCAAGCATATAAATGCATAGTAAAGGTTGAATTACAGTTCAAATATGTGAGTTTTCTTGACTTGAAATTCAACATATGATTTATTTTCCCGAGTTTCCATAACCATGTTAAATTATTCAAATCGATACATTAGATACAGATTTTCTGTAATGCGCAAATAACATTCAACGGCGATGTTTTCAAGAATTTCGCAATTTCATGTTTTCTGTCATACAAATTTTCAATACATAGCTCTGATGAGATCTGTTGAGCAATAAAATGGCGCATTTGTATGAAAAATGTTTTTTGAGCCTTTAGTGCTTTATTACATTTGATCGTGACATATTTATATTTTAATGTTCCGTTAAGGAAAATATTTTGTTTTCACCAAAGATAAAGTGCTGATTTCATATTCTAGGTATTCTTTCATCTTTAAGTAAATACTCTTTAACTTCATTTTTGTTACAAAAACTATAGATTCAGCATTAAAGGCACAAAACTTATGTTGCTGAATAAAGCAAATCCGCAGATGAAACTTTTACAATGATTTTTATCATATTAATTCACTCAGAATGGCACAAAAAAGAATTAAACACGATAGAGAAAACACCCATTTCAACTCAATGAAAATATGAATGGATGATATTTATGTGGCACAGAATGAAGAGAATAGAAAATACCTTATCAAAAACTACACGAAAATAATAGTGTTTATGTGAAGCTTAGTTAATGAGCAAGCAAGATTAAGCAGCAAATTGTAATTGCAAGTTTAACGACTTTACTGAATTTCGCGATTAAAATTCATTTCCTATCATCTGCTGTAAATGCATCATTAACTAAGTAGATCAAATTATGGCAAATATAGGAAAGTGAGAAACATTTATGTAAGAAAAATATTAACGCATGATTAATCGTCAAAAATTATTTGTAAATTTCTAAATTTATTTGTTCAGATCTATCGGATATTTCATCATCCTGAACAGATTTTCAGATACCGAGAGTTTATGTTTAAAAAAACACAAACGATTTTCGATAAACTTTCCTTTAAAATCCGGAAGAGACTTCACCATACGTAGTTCTTTTTTTTATGAATTGGAATCAAATTTAAAATTTCCCTTTTCCATATTTTAGTTGTTAACCTTTCATCCATGTAGGATTCCCTAGTTCATGATCTCATTATAGTGAACGCTTCAAATTCACAGAAAAATCATTTTCGTTTATCAGCTTATTCTATTCAATTGTATTTTAAAAATGAATTCGATACATTTTGGTTTTCTATTATTGGCAAAATTAAATCATTTTAAAATTTAATTTGTTTTCTGATAGGAAAAAAAGAATCAACTGTGCAAAACGTTTGGAACTGTTAATATTGTGATTTGTTTTGTCATAAATTTTAATGTTAAAACATTTGTTAAACCCAAGAATGGTAGGAATACTTATTCCATTGGCACACATTAAGATTCCCTTCATTTTGCTAAACATTCCAAATGATGATTATTATTTTGAGTGGCATCAACTGTTCGACAAACATAAATATGCGGCTTGGGGCAAATATTGATAATGATTTATTAATTTCCGTTAGCAAATATAGAAGAAAAATTGTTTCGGGTATCATCTAATGCATCCATAAAATCAGGTGCGGCATTGTGGCATGCTTACTTTTTGCAACATATGATGTGCCATTTAATAAATGGCAATCTGTAGCATTTTTTTTTCTTTGTGAAATAAATGATTTTAGGTTTCCATTCTACACTCAGCGAAGATACAGACAACGTTTTTCATTTTGTACCATAATTAATCTCCTGTCATGTCGTACATATGATATGATAATGTTAAATAGAAACGAAAACTGTTACATTGACCTACACTTTTGCAATTTATTTGGCAGTTTTTCACCAAGCTCTTTAAACCTTCTGTAATGAATAATTTATCACTGTTGCTGAAGCTTTTTGTTACTGCCGGATCAATATCTTTCAGAGATCGGAGTCCCATGAACGAATCGCAGAATTAAAATAGGGGATGAAAAAAGGCCTTGAAATTCAATTAAATAAATAAAACCATTTTTTCAGACGCAAAACCGCCAAGCGGCCCTTTAAGTTTTTGTTTTTATTTAACAGACTCAAATTACCACCCAATGCAGTAGTAAGAAATAATTAAAAAATTATAAAACTTTGTTTGCAATTGCTTAGTTAGCCTGAACATTTGTCTCCTTGAGAAGGGTTAAGACTACCCTTAAGAAGGGTAGGGCGTGTAAGATTATTGATGCAATTGGTTCATATTCAAAACCAAATCAGAGCATCGAATTTCACTATCTAATTGAGAGCTATTCCAAAATTCTACGGTAACATGCATGTATAAAAACGATCTCCCCCCCCCCCTAAGTTTTGACCAAATTTATGGATTACAATCAATTCTTATTGAGTCAAGATTACAAATAATAACTGGAAAATCATGGTCTTAAATTAAATCGTTTTTCGCATGCCGCATATTTTCATCAAAACTGTTCAAATATCCGCCCACATGGCATATTTTTTAGACTTAAGCATATCATGGCTCCTATTTTATGTGACTTCATGTCATTGAGGGTGAGAATTCTCATTTGAGTGAACAAAATAAATTAATGTTCCGGCGCATAAAAGAAGGGCCACCACTTTTTAAAATTTATGTTCAACTAACGAATAAACAAGAATCATCCTCTCACTGTGGAAAATTGCAATGATACAAAAACTGTAAGATTTGGCTACGCTTATAATTATTTCTTAAACAATGGGCATCTTTCCCCTATCTTAATATCATCTTTTCCAAATCGCTCTAACTTCCATTCCTCAGTACCATCAACCTTTCACGTAGGTCATAAAATTTATACGAGCATATTTATTTTCATTAGAACTCGGAATTCTTATGTTTGGTGCCACGTCGTAAAGCAATCCATGTGTTGCATTTGAAGCAAGAGCTTCTAAAAATATCCTCAAAAGCGTTGATAAACATTACGTTACGTGCAATGGATATTTAAAAAAAATTTCTCCATGATTACTTTTTCCCATCTCATTCGAATTCTTAAAGATTTATTGTATTCATATTCCTAAAGCCTTACTTTTTTTAAAAAAATGATGTCTAACGCTTTTAGAAAACAGAATGAATATTGGTTCCTTTTAGTACTTATTAACACTCCTATACTCACTCCCTTGAACCGCTAAATTAAATCCATCGCAGTTCTGACATTTTAACCAAAAAGGGAATTTCAAGAAGAATTCTAAGTGCATTAACAAACAACAATCAATTGCTAGCACGAGCTTTATAGAAACCAAAGCGTAATAATGAGGCTGGTATGATTTTTATGGTCTAAATATAAATTGATTCATTTTCTTTCCCATTCATTTTGTTTCCACTCTCAAAAAGGAAAATTTTTGGCCTGAAAGCTGCAAGCAAATTAGATTAAATTAATCATGTTTTCGTAATGAGATACAATCACTCAAATAAAGTCTATTCAATTAACAATTCAGCTGTGATTCCAACATGACATTGAAGTCCCACATTCTTTTTACCCAATCCACACATGGGACATTTATTTTTGGTAAACTTTCGATGGCCATTTACGCAGATGTGTAAAAGCCAAAAGGTACATTCGATAGAATGCAAAGAAACTTTATGTATAAAAATTGCCCGGATAAAATACATGTCACTGGGCAAAGTTCACCATGCATATACGCACATTAAAGCTCACTCAACCAAATGATGAGATATGCCACCAGCAACAAAACAGAAAAGATATTTAAAAGTGCCATAAAAATGTCATTGAAAAAATAAATCACAATCACAATAATAAAAAAAAATCGTAAATAAAAAATGTTAACAGACACATCAAGGCGGCAAAGGATGATGTTCAACATTACCCATTTATGATACTTTATTTTCAGTTGGTTGCTTTGGTGGGTGAGTAGAAAAAATTGTTGCCAAATTGTCCTTCGCTTCAGGCTACGCCAACGATTATTGTGCGAAAATTCATGTGGAAAAATCCCTTTTTATTCATTTTTTTTTGTTTTCATTCAAATTGTCGCTTTTCTTTATTTTTCTTGAGACCACGAATGAAGTAGAGATTAATATAGAAAACCGATACACTATTCATCACGATTATACTTCAAATATAGGTCCTTTGCAATTTTTAATATCACATTCTTTCGCTTTCAAATAACTTCCGGATGCTGTTAGCGTTGATTTTGATGTTGATGCATTTAAATAACTACGATCACTGTAAATTTCCTCGTAAATCAATTTACACTTTTCACAATATTTACAACATTTTATGAAACTCTCTACCGGCTCATTATCGCCGTTCATGTAAAGCACACTTTTACTACTTGAACTGCTCGCCACCGTCATTGACTGTTGACTGTGTCGGTTATCCAAATGCGATTTTCGCTTAATTTTCGATGGCGGCAGGTAATACATGAAACACGTGATAGCAACGAGGAACAGGAAGAATATAAATACGATATCAAACATAAGTAGCGAATTGAAGGTCATTAGCTGCATATTAATGTTGTGAATGTCGATACGATTGGTGGGAAATTTTCGTAAATTTTCGCAATCAATTTCCACTTGATCACTTTATCGAATTTCATTGATGATAGAAGAAAAACACTCGAAAAACTGCTAACTGATATACATTATTCACTACTTGAGATCGAGTGGCTTTTGTTTTCTTCCCATTCCTTTTTGTATTTTTTTTTTCTTTCAGCTATTTAATGTGCCATTTTGCGATATTTCAATCACTTGTTTAATCAATTCTTTAGATAACATTCATGATCCGCAAAGCTTCGTTGTTACACGCAATCGGTAGATTGGAAGAGGAAGCGGGTGGTCTACTGCAGAAAAAAAACTTTTACATTTAATTATATATGAAACAAATGAAGCAAATTAAATTGTTGAAAAAATAGCGACAAAAAACTCTATACAGGGCAATAATAATATGTAACTTTCCAATTTTTTTTTTTAATGTTTTTGTTCCGAAATCACGAGTTTTATGTATAAAACATACACAAATTATCCTTGCTTTTTAAATCAATCACAATCACTCGATAAATTTGCTTCTGAATATTTGTGTGCTTATTTTACTAATGGTTATACAGGCTGGTAGGGTAATCGATACTGATGTATGTTATCTAGAAAGCTTTTTTATGGATTTCTTTCCCACCACAACAAAAGCATGTCTCGGTATTTGTATGTACCGGAATGTGTTTTATGTGCCATTGATTTTATGTCGCTCAAAGACGGAGAAGGTTCAGTTTGCTTTCAATTTTTCATCAATCAAAATTATGAAACCACTTAGATTTTCAATAAATCGAAACCTTGTTTCACTTTGAACGAATCTATGAACTTTGAACCGAATAGATTTTGTATTTTTTTTTTGAATAGAAATTTAGATGTTTTTTTTTTAACATATTGCTCTGCAAATACTTTTTATTTGCGAATTATAAGCATGGCTTGAAACGATTTTTCAGAATTTATTTTTAAAATATATTGAATTGAACATTTGAAAATATGAATGGCTTCATTGCTTATTTCGGCACTTATCGTTTAACCAAACATTAAAATTTCTGCTTTAGTAGGACTGAATCGTACATATTTTTAGTAATTTTTATGCGAAATTCTTATTTTTCAGTTTTTCAGCACACACAGAAGGCAGCAGTTGGTTTTGTGGTAAGCAAGAAAATTGTTCTATATGTTATAAAATTCTTTCAGGAATTATTAAAATTTTGATCAACAGAAAAGATGAAAAACAAATTAAAAGTAGCAAGTCAAAAAGAATTTATTTTTTGGGACATTTTAATTCCTAGCAATTTTCGTTCGTATGTTTCACTCATTTATTTGCAAATTAATTAAGGAAAATATTCTTTTTTCTTTAGATTTTGATTTTCATTAGGAACAATTTTGTGTATCGGGGGAGATTTTTTTAATTAAAAACTTTTATTTTTATTTCACTTAATTTGAACATTATCATGTGCTCGAAACACGAACGCAGAAAAATTATTGCACACTTTGAAAGGGGAAAGCGAAAGGAAATTAAGATTAACCATTTTAAGACGAGCGAAGAAATGTTGCTCACAACTCATTCAATAGCGAATTTATTTGTGAAAATTCCACTTGCGATGGTAAAAATTTGCTGTTTAAATTCTTTATTATTATTGTTCAAGTTATCGCAAAGATATTTTTCGTTTGTTGTAAAATTTTTCATTTATCCTTCTTACGAGTCTGTAAAAAAGCCAAAAGTAAGCTTGAATATCTGTCGAAAATTTATTTCCCACTTCTATATCCTGAATTTTAAATTGTTTCTTTACCGGTGCTTTTTAATGTCATGAAATTTATTTATATTGCGGCACAGTAATCATCACAATCCTTAGCACTTTTATCCTTAAACGGTCTCATTTTTAAGAAAACTCTTAATACAATCTAAGAAGGTTCGGAATAATTTGGAATTAAATTGCCACGCTAGAAATATATATATATATATATATATATATATTTTTTTTTTTATTAAAAATTTCTTTGGGTTTGAGTTATCACTTCAATTTTCTTTAAATATGTTTTCACCTAATAAATATCGCGAGCAGAATTTTCTTCGGTAGTAACAGTCGTAAAGTTCGGTTGATACTGAAATGTTGATTTTGTGGCAGAAAACAACAAAAAGTATATATTTTCTCATCTCTCGAATGTCTGTGGAAGTTGCGCAATGGACCAGAGAGTAATATTACCCTTAAGATTTGCCATTTGATTTCCCTTGTTAAAAATTTTACAGAGAGTAAGACTGTAGAGCTATTCAACAAAAATTAAACTGAATTTTTTCAAAAGGACCTTCATGAGACTCATTTTGAAGAAGAATTATCGATGACGAAACCAGGAATATGACGTCATGGAAATTATAAATTGGATTAAACGCAACAATTTTTTCTGTCTGTCTACCTCTGTATCTTTCTCTCTCTCATTTTATCTCGCTCTCCCTCACTCTATTGTTCCCTCTCTCTCATACACTCTTTTCTTTCTAAACTTTTTTTTCGCAAGGTTTTTTTACAAGATATTTCACGTCTCACAAAATTCTTAAGGAGTTTTGTAGAAATAAAACGTTTCTTGTAGAACGGAAGGCATAAAAATGCATGCAAAACTGTCTGGATTCTCAAAAATGTAGTTTTCTTTGTTTGATCTAAGATCCCTTTCATTGCAAATTTATATTAAGCCAAAGCGAAAAATTGCGACTGTAAAAGCCTTATTGATTTTATCATTGTAAAGAGCTTTCGCTGAGATAATCTCATCATTCCGCAACGAAAACACATCGAAATAGGAGGAAGAAAATTAATGAGAAAATCTTGTTTATTTAAACGACATCGGGAAAGGAATCTTGCAGAATTTTAATAAAAGGCATCTTTGGAACATTTTATTAGCAAATTCATGACCGCTGTAAATCGTATAGCAAAACAATTTCCGTAGCAATCATTCACTTCTTGTTAATTTTAAAATGCTACATTGTGAGTCTCCATTGTGACATCCGGTCTTTCCATCGAATTTTCCTTTAGATAAATATTAATATCAAAAGTATTTTTCGGAAAAATTAATTTAAGCAAATTCTGGCAAATTGCATTCCGGAAACTTTCAAAATAAAACTAACAAAATTTTCCATAAACTCTATCGTGAGTGGGCGTCAAATGGCTGCTGATAAAAATTGCAGCGCAATTTATTCTAGAGGAGAAATACCCATGATGAAACAATAGTGAGGAATTCTTGCAGCAAAATTGTTTTACAATAGACCAGACAAACAAGAATATAGTACTTATAAAAATTTTCGTAAAATTTACATTTATATATAGCTAGAGAATGAATTTAAAATATCATTTGTAAGTTTGGAAAAAAAAAAGCTTGAAATATATTAAAAATTTACACAAATTTGAAGTTCACTGGATAAACCTTAACAATGCTGCGGAAGTTTTGGATATATTTCCTAATTAAATTAAAGCGTTGCTCCAGTGCAGCTCCAAAAAAGGAAACATTTCACTTCTACACAGTGTTGTTGGAAAATTCATGTCCTAAATCATTTCAAAATTTAGTTCATGGATGGGTAGACAGATAAATGACTATCATCATCACCATCCTTTGTAACTCAGCAACACCATCAATCAAATTTCATCATTTCGACAATGGTTTAATTCATTTTTGACACTTCTCTCCCATTTTCACTACATTTCAGTACTCCGAAAATTCATTTTTTTTTTCACAAAACGACTAAATTCACGTTGTTAGAACAAAAATGAACATGAACTATTTCTAGAAAATAACTTTATAGTCATCATTTAGAAGGTCTTATGATTATTATGATTATGTTATTTCTGATGAAAAAATACTCATTCCTTTCTATTCAATTTCTTATATGTTCGCACTCACAAAGTTTTCCTTAAGATAAGCTTTGTTGTTACATAGGGAACGACAGAATAATTATTGAGTGATGTTTAATTCAAGCTCAACAAAATGTTGGCTGTCCTCGTACGTACGGACGAACCTTCATTCAAACGAATTTCTAACAGAAAACCCAAAATAAATGTCTTTACTTCCACTCTATGCTGTCATATATCTCAAATAATGTAGCAGTAGAAAGAAGCCTAATGGGATCTGTTTAGGAATGAAATTCCATCAAAACTTCATCTCCATCCACCCACTCACAAATTCCATTATGATCGTAAAAAAATTATTCTTTCGCCACAATAAAAGGGCATTATATTCCACCAATGCGAATAAATCTTTCAATTCACACAAACATAACAACCTTCGCAAAATCAAATCCTGTACAATGTTTGGTGTAAGTAGCAATTTATTTTTAAATTATTAAGGAAAATTTCAAGTTTTCCCATTTTCGAAAAAAAAAAAAAGGAATTTTTAAAAGACAAACTTCGGAACAATAGACGTAAAAAATTTCGCTCCGTTAAATATTTTACAAACTCAACAAAATCAAAAGTATTATTATTTATTCAAAGTTCTACGTGAAAATCAAAGGATTGTCATGTAATTTGAGTTCTGGAAATTTTTTATCGTGATCTGAACACCGCTAAATACAAATAAGTCTATCATTAAATTCTGGACCATGTTAAAAGAAGCTATCGTTTGCCTCTTGGATTTTGCGACTTTCTTGCTATTGTTTGTCTTAATGTTCATTCAATCTTTCTTCAAAACGTACCACGGTAAAAGAGGAATGCCTTAACAAAATCAACCTTTTGGCAATTTGATTAACGTCGAATGGATTATCACTTTAAATTCTGCCACTTTCAAACTCTATGTAAGAGTTGTGGAAATTATGAAACAATTAATGTCGCAGAAGAGTGAAAAAGCTTTTCCACTCCGATAACAAGCTGTCAGCATCTAAGTCAACTTTTGTTACGTCTCGTCGCAGGAAACTCTTAAAATTTTACAATGTCATCGTTAACTCTGAAACTAACGTAATTCTTGTGACACATTAAAAATTTATTTACCTACATACACTGTGTAAATTGTAAGTGAAGCCATTAGAGTGCTAAATGAAGTTCATTCATATTAATAATTACATTACAATTATGTTTCCTTATGCTAGGTAGGCCCCAGGAATTCTCACAACAGGATGAAGTGGTGAATTGGATTGTATGTTTTTATTTAACTAAGAAAAATTTTTGCGGAAAAAATTCCCAGTGGACTACCATTTTCATAAAAATGCAGGATTTCCAAACAATACACGGCGAAAAACAAAAGTGTACGAAATTTTCCGCATATCCAATTTTCTTTACTTTTCCATTGATTTATTCTCGAGCTTGTACAACTTTACGTAATCGAATGCGGGCAGAGGAAAATAGGGTTTCCAGACATGAAAAGAAGAGCTAATTTAATTAAATGGATTCGTATTACATAACAGTAACTCATACACATTTTTTTTGTTTCATTAGTTGTTTTGCAAGAGTCCGGAGAACATTAATTCAGTCGTCTTTAGTCATCATACAATATACAATGAAATCCTTCATCGATTGGGGAGTAAATTGGCTTCGGTAAAATTTCGATTAGTTATAAATCATTGGGTACGTTGCTTCATAGTTATTTACATAAATAAATATTATAAGATGAATATAGCAATTAATTTTAGTGCTTATACACAATTTAAAAATATTATTTGAAAGTTGTGCTGGTGTGAATTTTAACCAAAAATAAAGAACTGGCACTGAAAGCGGGAGGAAGAAAGAATTAAAATTTTGCATGTACTTACACAACATTTGTTTCTTTCTAAAGCCAAAATGAAAAACATTTTCACTCTCTTCTTTCTGTTGCGACCCTCGTCATGATGGTTATTCATTTAAAATCCAATATAAATTCTGGTTAGACCAGAAAAACAGAAAAATGAATAAAAAGGATCGTGTGCTGTAAATCCATCATTCTAGAGAAATTTCCTTCCCCGCATTATTTTTGAATCATAGCGGTTAGGATGAAGAATATCGACAGATTAAGTAGCAAATAACTGTTCAAATTGTGAAAACAGATTTTAAATTCAATATTAAATAGTGTTACAACATTCTGCTTGTTTGATTATTTTACAGGAATGATTTTTTTCTTGTTTCATTTGGTTTTTTATTTATTTACCCTGGTAACAAATTAGTATAAGGGGTTTAAGAATTTAATAATAGGATTAGAACTTTATCTGAAGAGTTTGTTGAACAAGGGTCTTCCTAATTACCTAGAGAACATGTGCTATACACACGATCAGAAATGTCAACGAGGAGCGGATATAAATCCTTTGGCCCAGAAGGATTAAAACGGCAGCACAATAAATGTAGAATCGAAATCCCATAGTCTATTTTCTCTTAAAATATAATTGTCTTATGTAAAGCATGAAACGATTTCGTTTGAATATTGCATGTGCTTGTTTCCATATGCTTGCGAATTCGAATAATTTATTTATCTATTTTTTTTTTTCAATAGGGCCTTCTCATAAAATTACAATATCAAATAACGGAAATAGGATTTTTTTCAAACATTTATAATGACAAAGAAAGGACGAAAGCAAAAGGCAGAAAAGGAACCAGTTAAAGAAAACGATTCGACGAAGACAAATGCTGACGATGAAGAGGAAGTGAATTCTGGGTTTGGCAGTTATATTGCATCAACAGCTGGTAGGTTTTGAGTTATGAAATTTAGATAACTCCGTGATCATTAATTTTATCTGTCTTTCAAGGAAAATTTTATTAAACTTTTTCCTTTGTACAGGTCAAGAAATATTGAGACTTTTTGTGGTGGTAAATTCTATTGTAATGTTTTTAACTCTGGCGTGGCCTCAAATGAAAATTACCTTCGAAGCAATAGTAGAATTCATAAATGAAAAATTTGGTTCCAGTGAATTATTTTAGAGAATAATTTTCGTAAGTTATAATTAATTAAATGGTTTTTGCTGCTGCTCATGTTTTGCGAAAATAATATAAATTAAAGTAACATTAATTGAGATTGTGAAAACGCACTCGACCGCTGCAAGAAAAATGATCGGACTGCTACTTCGCGGCTGCTTCTTAATCGGTATAATTTCGTGGTATAGTGTCGGCGTGTGGAAACAAATTAACAAGTATTTCGGAAATGAGTACAATACTTATTTGGAAGAACAATATCGCAGTAACAAGCATCTTCGTCCTACAATAGAAGACAAAATTAAAATTCCGATATCAATAAAAGAACCGCTTGAAGATCCCCCACTGCCATCGATTTCTGAAGCTGTTTTAGACAAAGATGTCAAAACATTTGATTATACTAATCATCAGCAACAGTCACCACCAAAAAAACGACAAAAATCAAACAATTGTGACTGTTTCGTGAATAAATGGCTCAACGATGGCGCTTCAGATAATGCCGACAATAATCTTCATTGTCAGTTGGATGAGACCGCTTGTGAGACATAATTGAAATTTCTTCAAAAAAAAGAAGATTTTTATGAAAATCTTTGACCGACATATTGCAAATTGAATTGAAAGATAAAAAAAAATATTTCTTCAAGAAATTTCACTTTCCTCTCTCAACCATGTTCATAATTATTAATCTTCATCATTTTCATCAAGAAACGATTCAATTCGTTTTTTTGCATCGCAAGTTCAACATCAGCTTTTATCTCTTGATGTTGTTGGTTTCAAATATGGAATCCGTTTATGAATAATCAGCATAATGTGAATTAAAATTTCCATCATAATAAAATAATCTCAGTTTTTATTTTAATTCACATGTGATTCTCATTTAATTTTCAATTGATCTGGGTTATATCGCAGCAAATTTCATCTTCATCCAAAACCGGACCCAGTTGAGTCGCAAGGAATTATGAACCCTGCTTGACTACAAACAATAAAGGCTTTATGTTTGAAGAGAGGTCTATTTGTAAATAATTGAAGAAGCTTGGAATTTGCAGTAAATTTCGACGAAGTTTGATGAACTTAAACTTCAACGTGTTATTTTTCCCCATAAAAAAACAATTAAAACAATTTTTCCCTGCGAAAATTCTTGCACGAAGCTTGTCGGGAAATAAATAAATTGCAGAAATCAAATTACTAAAGCATCAATTACTTATTTGAAAACAAACCGACTTACGACGCGCCTATGAAATGGAAAGTTTCACAAATTATTGTTGCTTTTTTGAAATCTTACCTTGAAAACCTGGAGGTTTAATTTTCAATCGTTGGAGATTGAGTGAGATAAACAACTGCGCGCGCAACTTCACACTTTTTCTTCTAAGGCGATTCTTCCAAAACATAAAAAACGTTGTTAGTATTCTCCAATAAAATAAATGTCGATATGGGCCGAACCCCAACAAGCGCTGCTTTATTTTTTTTCTTCGTTTTATTCCACCAAAATGATTTGTTAACGTTTTATTTTATTCTTTTTTTAAAGTGCTTCTTTTGTTTAAAGCCGTACTAAAAATTTAAATATGTTTTATACTTGAAATGTAATCTTCTAAGAAATGAGTCGGCTACCTGAATCCCAGCACCATATTGCTGTACTGCATCAGCATATTCAAAAGGGACCAAAAAATATGTTGAAAAATAAACGTACACAATACAACGCAACTTTTGGGTATAAACAAAAAAAAAAAATATTCAACTTGTATCACTTTTTCTTTTGCATCCGATAATTTTTTTTAATTTTTTTGTCAAATTTCACCAGCAAGTTAATGAAAAACTATCAAGTTTGATCATCATTTCAATTATCCGTCACTTGATACAATAATATTTTAGTAGATTCATGCACCTGACCGTTCACAACGCATTAAATAAACTGAGCGTTTTTATGTTCTCTTCGAGCCCGACTTCCAAAATCAATGTGGAATTCTGTTAAAGCAGTCTCAAAACAAACACATGTGCAAGTAAGCAATGTGGAGTCGGAACTCAAGAGAGAAGAAAAAATAAACGAGATTTTTACAGAAGTTTAAAACATGCAATCTTAGATACCGAAAAAAATAAACTATCCATTTAACCTAAGCATTTACGTAGGAAAATATGTAAAACTGTAAAATGCAAACTGGATTTCGGTGAGAAAAAGGTTTGACAGACGTGACGAATATTAGAATTAAGAAAATTGAAATAATAAAGAAACAATGAAAGAAGAAGAAACCAACAAATGAGGCATTAAGGTTTGCGCAAGAGGATTGAATCATTTTAAAGCAATGCTGCGGATTTGAATTCAAAACTTCAGTAAACGAGGTTTAACGATTTAATTATTGTTCTTGAGATTTTTTAAAATTTTATCAAATTTTGCTTATGAATGAATAATTAATTATTAAATAATTCTATAACATTATTTTTCAGAAGATTCTTCACCTAAAATTTGAACACTTCTGACAGGTTTTCTTGATGAAGTATTTGCATTTGTAGTGACAGTATTAGCTTCTTGCTGTTCAGGCTCGAGAACAGTTTGCGAGTCCGAAGAAGCGGCTGGTGATGGAATGTTTGCATATTGAGAATCTGATCTTATTGCAAGCATTAACATTCTGTATAATAATTGCTCTCTTACTGATGATGGTAAATAATTTTCAGATGCTGGCGACTGCAAAGCATTGTAATTGATTTCTTGTTCTGATGACGGTGGAGATGGAACTTGAGTTTGCTGGGGAAACAATCTTTGGTCATATTGACGTCTTCTGGACATTACCCTTTGAACTTCAAAGTTTTGATTCAAATTCGGCTGGAGGGTTTGCTGAGAAGCTTGAAACATTCCATCAGAAACTTGTCCCCGAATATTACCCCCGCCTTGATATCGTTGACCAACAGGGACTGATGAACTATAGTAAGGATTTTGATAGCCAGGATCATATAATCCTGAGCTAACAGGATTAAAGAATGGTGGACGTGGAATTTGTGAATATGGTTGATTGTATCCCGGAATAAAGGGTGCATAATTTTGAGGATTCGATGGAGGATAATAAGGATTTATTCTGAAAGGTGGAGATTGCTGCTGACGGAAAACTAATAACTGCAAAAGTTTTTCAAAATCTCGAACTGTCAATGGTCTGTCATAATCATAAGAATTTCTTTGTGGCAGGAATTGTAAAGGTGCCGGGAAAGATTCTTCTGGTTGCTCAGAGAATGATTGTTGGCCTTGCGGTGATTGATATTGCTGGGAAAATCTTTGAGCTGATGACGATATTGGCAATTCATTCCGTTCATTTATTTCAACCCCTTGTGGTTCTCTGAAAGCCAGTCGTGGATTTTCTAGACGAGGGTTATTTAACAATGGGTTATTTAATAAAGGGTCATTCAAAAGTGGATCACTCAGAGGTGGATCGTTTAAACGTAGGTCACCGAAACGAGGATCTCGACTATGAGTTGGCTGTAGATTTTGAAACTCTTGCTGCTGGAAATGTCTCAAATAATTTCTGGGCCGATACACATTTTCCAATTGTGGTGGAAGAGGCCTTTGAAAGATCCTTCTTTCATCTGCTACACCAACTTCTGACTCCGAGATTTGTTCACCAACTGGTGCTTGTGCAAGTCTATTTTCAGTTACAGTTTCTGTTACATCTTCCAGTTTTATTCGAGCAGCATTTTGTCGCTTTGGATTTCTCACAGAAATTTTTTCAGTAGTCGTTTTTGCTGCTGAATTTGACAAAATATTTTGAAGTTGTGCCGCGCGTTGACGGGCTGCTAGAACTTGCACGGGAACTTTTGGTGAGCTGGTTGTGAATAAGGGACGAACACTTCCAAAACCGCCACCATAAATTCCTGGGCTCTCGTCCCCACTACCATAAAGGATCTGTTGTTGAGCTTCTTGTTGTTCAATGGCTTCATCTTCAGGTTTCAACTGGCGTCTCAAATTATTTCCACGTTTAAGAAAGTCGACTTTATCAAGATTTTGATCCTTTGAAAGAATCGGTTTCATTGTTGTGACAACTTTTGATGTTGAAATGTAAACTTTTCTTTCTACTTGATCGATTTCGACTTTATCACTACGTTCAGTTGCTCCTGCTGTTAGATACGGTTTTGGCGTTGGAACAGATGTTGCATAAATAACTGTTGTTGTACCTTCAATAGGTACTTTTGAAGCTTCTAAAGATGATCTTAAGGTTGTCCTCTCTGATGGTAACAAAATTCTACGTTTCGGAATGCTCTGAATGACACTTGGCTTAATCGTTGGACTACCCGTGCTTGTTAAATATGAAAGAGATGTTGGCCGCCTTGTTGTTGATGCGAAGGTTCTGTTATACCTCAGCGATGAAGCTGGACTTATGTTTTCATTTTCATTATCTTCTCTCGGCTCATCAAGCAACGATGGCACAATATTTTTGGTCAATGTATTGTTTTGAGTTGAATAAGAAACACGTTTTATTTGTCCATCTTGAATATATCCATAAGTTCCTTGTTTCACATTACCTTGCAAATCTCTCGTCTCAATCTTAAATGTTCCATCATCCGCTTCAAATCCAATGGTGTAAGTCCCATCCGGATTAACTTTCCTAATTTGTTTGATAATCTCTGTGGCGCTTGCATCCTTTGTTTCGGCTTGTTCCAAATCACCGGTTTTCATCAATTCATCACCTTCAATTTCTAGTGTAAGTTTGTCAACTGCTCGTGTTACATGAGGAACACATAAAAGGAATAAGAATAATAAACAAGTTTTCATGGTGGGGACCATCTAGATGAAGAAATGAAATTGTAAACTATGTAAATTCTCACTAAATATTTAAAAATCTTATTCGAATTGGTAAAATCATTTAACATAATTTAAGCTTAAACTGCTTCCAATTTGCGCTGCAAAAAATCACAAAATTTTTGTGTAAATGCTTTTCTCGTTCTCAAAAAAAAGTTTCGAAATATTTCTCAGTGCAATGTATCATATTTTTAATAACAACGCCATCGGATAGCTCACATAAATTAATTAAATATTTTTAATTGCTTTACACACTTGTGAATTTACAACGCACATTGCACTATGCGATTAATAAAAAAAAATTAAATTACACCATCGAGATATGGATGAAAGATATCCATATTACCTTATGATGAGATTGCTCATATCCCATCTTTATGCTACTCGATTCACTGTTTCTTTTTCACAACTGACTTGCTCTTCCGCGACTGAGCTCTCGTGCAGACAGACAACGGCCAAATGATTTTTTCATGACACCAACGCTCCGCTATATATAATTTTCATCTGAAATAAATGAATTTTCCTACTCAGACAAGGCGCGCACAGATTTAAAAAAAAAAAGTGCAAAAAAATAATGTAGCTAACCTAACAACCATGCGACATTCACGGTATAACAAAAAATATCCCAGGCTCAAGCGAACAAGATAAATAAATTGTTTTTTTTTTTTTTTTTTTTTCTTTTTTTTTGAGCTACTTAGTTTATTGTAAAACATTGTGACCTTGCTAATTATTTGAATAAAAATATTTCCACCAACAAATCTTTCAATTCTCAATGCTCCAGCCACCCTCCACAGTACACAAGAAACATCGTCAAAACCTTACTACAAATTCGCATTTTACTAAACAATTGACGCAAGTTGCATATTCTACATCAAAGACAATATAGTTTTATAACAGGGACTACTCGAGGGAATTATTCTGCAGCGGGGGCCTTTTCAATGCCGCAAAGTCCGGCGCTTACTGGATCCGTCAACAAGCTCACATAATGTGTTATCGTGAGAATTAGTTTTATGGAGTAGTTCATTGTTTCGCATCGCGCGTAGAATGAAAATAAAAGTCCATTTGTTTTAGCTTTGTTGTTTTATTTTGAGAATTACCGCATTTTGAGGCACTATTTAATTGCCTCAACTTGATGACATGGAATTTATTTCAGACATTATGTCACAGAGACTCAATAAAATTACTCCCGCTAGAATTTAAGCTGAAATGCAGCAGCTCGCTAGCAATTTTGAGCGAAATTTGAAAACTTTTTTTTGTCCTCAAATTCAAACACAGCCCATTCGTTGCATTTAGATGACTTAGAATTTGCATGTTTGGTGCTTGGGTGTGAAAAAATTTTCACATGAGAATGAGAGAAATGGCAGATAAAGCGGTTCATTCATTTTATCCAACGAAAATAATTTTATATTAATATTTTTTAAATTCGTAAATGTTAATTGCAACATCACACACACATTTCATTTATGTACATGTTTTAGATTCATTGTTAACTGTTATCGTTACAAAAATTATTTACGCGACACGAGTCATTGAAGGTCTGATACATTTTTATGGAACTCCATCTAGTAAATAACCGTGTGACAAATTTAAATTTCTGTATTTTGTTGATTGATCAGCGCACAAAATACAAATATCTGCTAATGGCCAAAAACGCCATCCTTGAAAAATATTTTAGCAAAATTTAATTTACGTAATAATATCCGTCCCTCCATAAATCAAGCTGCCTGAATGTGACAGAAACATTTATTATGAAATCAATTTATGTTTTTCCTTGTAGGTCTCTGGCGAAACGATAATGAAAGTGAAATTAGGAAGTTTTTCTTTGCACATTTTACTGGCTGCTGTTGCATTAAAACAATTGAAAAAATATTCGCATTTCCCATGCATTTACTTATTTTTCTCACTCTCATTTTCAATTCGAGGGAAGAAAAGGTAGCTTCGTCGTAAATTTATTTTGATTTCCTTGTTCAGCTGAATTATGTTACAGTGCGAAATGTCTTCTTGTCTCATCACATTGGAATTGTGATAATTGTCTAATAATTAACCGCATTTAATCCGATTAAAGCATTGAGAAAGAAACCGGCGACTCCTCAGTGCTGTATCGGATCGTGCTGCGTACAAAGATTATACAGTTTAAAGTTCAATGCTAATATATTAAAATTATAAATTTCATATAATAAAAATTGATCCCTCGTCAATTAAATCGTAAATTGTACAAATATCTTGTATTACTGAAATTCAAAAAATGACGTTTCTTCTCAGGCTCGTCATAAAACTATATGGCAAGTGCCATAAACTGAATTTCCACACTTCTTTCATTGTTCAATTATTAACTGACAATGAAAATAAAATCGAGAACAAAAGTTCCCAAAAATAATCATTCGCATAATGCTTCAGCTGCTGTTTGAAAAATAAATAAATATTTTTTTTATTGCATCTGAACTAAATCTAAACATGGTATGATACGCAAAAAAAAAATGAGTAACCTAAATAGCAATCGTGACTCCATATCAATTTATTTATTTTTTGTATATTAAGAACCTTGGCAGTCAGTTCTGACAGAATGTTTTTTGAATATTATAACTTCCTTTTATGTGTCCATTTTCTTCCAGTGCAAACCAAAAGAAACCCTAAAAACGTCGTTCAATTGTATCAATTACTCGCAAAATATTCTACAACTACAATAATATGTGTCGCAATCAAATACGAATGCTCTCTAAAGACTAAAGTGTGTCATTCTGAAGTGCGTTACACTTGTATATTTTGAAATTCGCATCACAAATTTTTCATTTATTGTTGCGCGAGCTAAATAGTTTCTAGACACTGCTCTGAAGACGTGCATTCTGGTAATCAGGATTTTTAATTTTTTTTACTACTGGCTAAATTATTTATAAATATATTGATATAATAATTACATCCATAAAATTAAAATCAGTTCCATATTCTGATTTTCAATGAGAATTCAATTTTCATCCATTTTAAAATAATTACTTCGAACATAAAAATACAATTCGATTGACATTGTTGATGTAGATATTGTTTTGACCAGTCACCCCCGATCCACTCATGAGCTGTTGACCTTGTCACCTGTTAAAAAAACTCGGTTATTTCCTCCTATAAATTTTAGATTCATTTTTATGGGGTTCGCGATTAAGCGGTCTGAGATTTATCGCACCAAACAAAAAATTTATTGAATTTTCATCAAAATGTTACAAAATAATTGATATAGAACTTTAAGGCTTTAAAAAGGAAACCCTTAAAATATGGAAAATTCTTAAGGTTTATGAATGGTACGAAAATTACGTCAATGCATTTTATGTACTTCCTCTGCTTAAATAGAATTTTCCAAAACAAAATGTCAATAAGTTTTATCGATCGTAAATTTGTGGTGCAGACAGCAACAATAACTGCAATTCAAACATATTTCTATAGAACCCAACAATTCCTATTATCACCTATATCGGCAACTATGTTCAATCATAAAAGTATAATTTAATTATTCATACTTGTTTTTGTGTTTTCAGTCACGATTTGTTTATGGTCGTGACAAAATTGCTTTTAGAACCAGAGCAAGTTTTTTAGTAGTTTCCTTTCGGATGGACATGAGGAATGTATTTGAAAACTTTTTTCCTCAATTTTAAGTGTTGCTCAAAGTTGTTTGGAGTTTTAATATCGATAGGTAAATTAAATGATTGATTCTACAATAATTTCATTCATATTTAAGTTAATTAACAAATGTTCTTCAAAAATCTTCGCTATTTATTCAACGGATATTTTGAAATTCGACACAGTCGACAACAGAAAATTACGCAAGTTTTAAAGTAAACAAAACAAAAATAAAATCAGTTTATTTAAGGTTTGTTTGTTTAATGGTCGGCTCAACAAAATAGCGACAAATTAATTCTCTGCAATTGCGTGATCAGTGTTAAATTAAGGAGCGTGGACAAATAGCTACCTTGTGTGAAACCTGAACATAACTTTTGTAAAGCCTCGTGTAAAGCAATGTATTTGTTGCTATTCAAACATTAACTATGCTTAGAATATATGAAAGGAGATACCGTGGATCTTATTTTTTGTGGCTAAATAATCTGTTTCAATGTAAGCGCCGCATACATCACATTATTATTATATTATATCTTACACTAAAACTAAAAACAATTGCTTTTTCTTGTTTTGAAAAATTGTTAATTCTTATCTTACAAAAAAATTACATTGTTCAGAAGGTTTCAATTCCTAGCTATGACTTTTAATTGAAATGCATAAATACATCAGTCATACCTATTAAGTACATATATATAACAAAACAATTAATAGCACGATTAATTACGACAAAACTGAAGTACGCCTGTAGACCTAACAATTCGCCATAAACAGCTGCTTGCTGAAAAATAATTTATTCTTATCATACTTATACATGCAGTCATTTCCAGTATATTACACTCAATTTAATATCAAGCAAGAGAACACTCAGAAAGCACGTATACTTGAAGCGATCCTCTCGAACCCCAAAGACTCAATATTAATTTTAAAACAAACATTCTGTGTACATTCAGAAAAAAAAGTATAAAAGAAAATTGGTAAAAGTGCTATAAAAATCACCGCAAAGCAAACCATTGTCTTCAGTTGAGATTTTGACGAGTCAAGAGTTGTACGAAAATAATAAGTCTGTGCAGCGCTAAGCAGCGAAAACAAAAAAATAAATAAATAAATATGTCCCGAAATAGTTGTAAGTAATCGAAATCTTGCGAATTAATTACTGTATATCTAAATTCTTCCTTGCATGCGAATTATTGCTTGACTAAAAAAATATATAAAAAGAAAATCGATTTCCCTATCGCAAATTAAGTTTAAACCATTTTTTTTAAAAACGAATGTTTGTTTTAATAGTTCCGTATGAAATTTCTCAAATTTGACCAACAAAAAGTTTTTCTCAAATGTGACCAACAAAAAGTTTTGGAACTCAAGATTTGCTCAAATGATCAACTCGTTTCTTTCACAACTAACGAAATTCGAACTCTTCATCTTTAATGCTCAAACACGCCTTTAATAATTAATGATAACTACTACACAATGTAAAAAAAGAAGAAAAACTAACAATTTGTTTACCCACAACGCGGTCAACGAAATGAAATTCCCAATTAATTACCAAATCAATTATTGAAGGTGCCATAATTGAAAGCAATAGAATGGTTTAAGGAATGGCACTACCTATGTTTTATGTTCATTATTAGTTCATGGTCAATTTCTATGGCCATTTTTTCTGGCATCTACTCATTGCAATCATAATTGCTGATAATATTTAAAATTCTGCAGGCTAGATTTTAATGTTTTCTTACATATTCTTTAAAAGGATAAGGAAAGAAGGTCACATAAAATGTGTCATTCGACATTCGCACTCAATTTTCTATACGAATGAGTTAAGTGAAACTGTCAGCATACATAATGATAACCGATATCAAAACGTTATCAAAATCGTATCTCTTAACCTTACCTATACATAAATCATTATTTTTTCTAGCAAACTGATAATGAAAAAATTTCGTGTTATCAGTTATCAGTTTCACTTCAAACGTCGATGGTGAATTTCAGTATATTGAGAATCTGTTTTAGTTCTCCGGCACATTTAAAATTAAACTATGCTTTTGGCAACAAAACTTGTGAAATCTGATGAAAATAATCAAACATTTTTAAAAAATGCACGCGACAATTATTTATGCATCATAACTTGTATTATAGTTGGTATAAATCAACAAACAGTTTGCAGTTGTACCATTTATAAAAACTGAGTAAAACGGGGATACGTGTTAATCCATGAAACTGTGATGAATTCTTTTTTATCATTCGAAAATTGATTATTTCCCAATCACGATTTAATAAACACACATAGACATTTGTTTCTAAATCCCATGATATTCATTTACTACATACTCTTTCTTGCTTGTTTTAGAGCAAACAAACAATGAATTCCGTAATGAAACACAAACATTTTTCAGCTAGCATAAATCAATCGTGATATGGGAGAGAAAAAATTTACGAATTTCAAATTCTCCTCTCATGTTATGCCTTCATGTGATCATACAACTGATATGCTAGTACACTAAAATATGCATTGGGAAATTTTGAAATTAAATTAAACAACTTGCTTTCAATACTCTCAGTTTTCTCCCTTATTCAACTGCGTTTTCGATTCCTGACTAATTTTGAAGAAGCAGCAATCAGCATTCGTTCATACTGTCTGTTGAACATCACGTTAATTCACATAAATGACTCTAAATTTACGTTTATTTATTTATTTGTAATTCGGGCGAGACCTGGCAAGTGAGACACTCTAAAAATTGTTTGGGCACTGATTATGAAGCGCGTTAGCAGAAATATTCTCTGATGAAACTATTTTGTGACGATCATGTTCTTATTTATCTGTGAACACTAAACTGAAATTTGACTCAGAAATGAGAATGTAGATATGAAACATACGGAATGAGAATGTTCTAATATTTTGGATTATATCCCAGAATTCAGTAGATATTCAGATCTCGGAGTGTCTGGCCGGATGTTGAAGAATAATAGGAAATCTCTTTCACTTTTAGCTCTAACTTTTCTGCTCATGGGAGTTATTGGCTATATGGTGCACGTTGTTTTTGGTGTAATGTTATTGTCAGGCAATGAAAAAACGACCGACGGTCTTATGTATCCACGCGAAAGTGAAACACGCGAAGTTCGCTCTCTCGATGGTATGTGGAAATTCGCAAAAAGCGATTCAAATCAACCTGCTGAAGGCCTTCGCGAAAAATGGTTCCTAAAAGAATTACAAGAATCAACAAATGTTATTCAGATGCCAGTGCCATCGTCTTACAATGATATTGTTGAAGACGAAAAACTAAGAGATCATGTTGGAACCGTATGGTACGAAAGAAATTTCTTTGTGCCAAAATCATGGCAGTCTCAACGAGTATGGGTTCGCTTTGGAAGTGTTCACTATGAGGCATATGTTTGGATTAATGGGGTTCTTGCAGCTCGACATGAGTTCGGACACTTGCCATTTGAAGCAGATATAAGTGATCACTTGAAATTTGGAAAGGAAAATCGTATTACTGTACTCTGTGATAATGTCTTACTACAAACAACAATTCCTCAAGGCAAAGTTGTTGAGCAAGACGTCGATAATGGGAGGGAAGTCATTCAACAATACACATTTGATTTCTTTAATTATGCTGGGATTCACCGATCAGTGCAACTTTATACAACACCTACAACATTCATCAAAGAAATCATACTAAATACAAGCGTAACAGAAGATGGCCATGGGAAGGTTGCTTTTAAAATTATCACCAATGATAACACAACAGATATCAATCTCACTAAAGTATACATATACAATCGTGAAGGAAATTTGGTTGACACACAAGTTGCAGATTCAGAAATGGCTGGTGAAGCGACCATAAGAAATGCCAAATTATGGTGGCCTTTCCTAATGCATCCAGAACCAGCATATTTATATTCAATAGAAGTGAAATTGTCGACAAGACAAGAAGAAGATGTTGATATTTACCGAATGAAATTCGGAATAAGAACTCTAAAATGGACAAATACTACATTCACTATAAATAACAAACCAGTATACTTCAGAGGATTCGGAAGACATGAAGATTCTGACGTGAGTTGTGCTCTATTAGCAATAATGTAAACAAATCTTAGCGTATTGTTTCACTATAGATTCGTGGTAAAGGTCTAGACTTTGCACTGCTGACAAAAGACTTTAATTTACTCAGGTGGATTGGAGCAAATGCTTATCGTACTAGTCATTACCCCTACTCAGAAGAGTCTATGCAATTCGCAGATGAAAATGGTATTATGATAATAGATGAATGTCCGTCAGTTGATACTGAGTAAGTTTATAAGATAATTTTTTAAAATGAGTTGCGTAAAAAAAATCCAAACTAGACACATACTACCTACATAAATATTTGCTTTTTTTATATAACCTCATATAGAAACTACAGTCAAAAGCTTCTGGAAAACCACAAATTCAGTATCGAGCAATTGATTCATCGTGATCGTAATCACCCCAGTGTTGTCATGTGGTCAATTGCGAATGAGCCAAGAACACAGCAAACAAATGCTGATCAGTATTTCGGGGAAGTGGCCAGATACACAAAATCTCTTGACCCAACAAGACCGATAACAGCTTCGATTGCTGTTAATCTGAAACAAGATCAAGCAGCTCAGTATCTGGACATTATCAGTTTCAATCGCTACAATGGATGGTATCAAAATTCTGGACGTCTAGATATGATTACAAGCTACGTAATAAATGAAGCTACAAGCTGGCATCAAAAACACAACAAACCAATCCTTATGTCCGAATATGGATCCGATACTGTCGAAGGTCTGCATTTACTTCCAGCTTATGTTTGGTCCGAGGAGTTTCAATCTCAACAGTTTTCTAAACATTTTGAGGCATTTGATAAATTACGTAATGATGGTTTCTTCATCGGAGAATTTGTTTGGAATTTCGCCGATTTTAAAACTGCTCAAAGTAGGTGTAAAAGCGTTAGAAAAATAAATTAAAGAAGTACATTTACCTAATTATTTAAACAGCCTACACTCGTGTTGGCGGAAATAAAAAAGGAGTGTTCACCAGAAGCCGACAGCCCAAAGCAGCAGCTCATCTATTAAGAAAGCGTTACTTTGAACTCGCATCAGAGATTGACAACATTCACAGTAAACCGAAAGACTTGTACTTGTATACTAGCGAACATCATAAGAAAATCGAACGAAATGAACTTTGAACAATTTTTCTATTTCCTAGAATAAGTATAATAGATTTTTCTAAGTTTAAGCTACTATAAAACAAAAAGTTTGAATAAATATTTTCTTTTTAATAATTTTAAGAATTTTAACATCGTGAAAACACTCATCATAGTCTTTTGTATTGTTAATTTCACTTTTTTATGTTTCGTTCAATTTTCTTTTTGCTCGTGACAATATATTTAGACAATTTAAAAAAAAAACCGAAAAAATCAGTCTATTTTTTTTTCAGCGCCTGAAAAGTATACAATCGAAAATTAATGTATTCTTCTTATAAATAAAATATCGCCAATGCTTTAAATAAAATAACTTTAATCATACATCTCCTATATTTTTTTTCTCCTACCATTTTAAATTATTCAACTAACTATTTTGAAACAAAGTTCAAAATCAAGATTCCATGGGTTACAGTTTGTCATTTATTCTCTCACATATGTTTGCAAAGTGTTATCAAAATAATAATTAAAATATGGAACTGCCTTATCAAATGGGACTCCAATTCAATGAATTTCAAAATGAAGATTGAAACAGTTTTTTTAGTCATATTTTTTATATCTATAACTTGTGAGTTACACTTAGTCATGGTTTTATTTTTGATTATTTAGGGAATTTTTCCAAAATATGTGTGTCATCAAGAATTGATAAAAGCGTAATAATATCTATGATGTACCAATATCTATGATCTAATGATGCGAAATTCATGCGAATAATGCGACAAATTTACAGATGTCGTACATAGATAAGAAAAAGCTTCCAAAACATTTACAGAATAAAAAAAAAAATAAATCAGAAATCAACCGAAAATTATCTGTTTATGATAATGACTCTCACTTAACCCCATAAATGTCCAAGATATAATGGAAACTTTTCGTATGGTATGTCTCAACATTGAAAAGGATGTGACGCTGATGTATTCCGCCAAATCTGACATAAGCTCTGCATTTTACGCTTGATGGCTTGTAACGGAACTCAACATAAGTGATATTTGCACCGAATGAACGTTTTGGATATTGAAAAGTAAGCGTGACATTGTGCTCAACTGCATATGTTGTTCCATTTGAAATTTTGTCAACGATGTTGTCGCCTAAAGCCATAAACAATTTCATTAAGTAAGTAGGTAATTATAAAAATTAAATCATAATTGCTAATGTTTCACGTATTCACCTCTTTGACGCTTTCCAAGATACAACTTTTTGTATCCCCATTCCAAATTCGGTTCAATTCCGCTGTCATCATATGAGTCGTACAAATTATTAGTTTCCAATTTTGAAATGAACTCGTCGCTGCTTGGAGTCTCAAACAAAATGAATCTTGATGCAGCAAGACAAATAAGAAAACCGAATAAAACTGTTGAGCGAATCATTATTAAACTATGTTATGATGCAATCTATCTGACAACTTTAGAGAAACTAACTAAATAAAGATAAAAGTATTCATTTATATATACAAAGCACCCCAGTTTATTACGAATTTATGATGAAGAACTCATGCGATGATGAATTGCTTATGATGAAGTTAAAAATTTTAAATACATAAATTTAATCAGTTTTAAGTTATGTTTTTATGAATTGAATTTATTCATTATGTATGATGGTAACATTTGAATGAATCAGGCTTATCGTGGAGCATAACATGTGCAAACGAGCGCTGATGAGCAGAATCCTCCTGGTCTACTTAAGACTGCCATACACCAAGTGTTACAAGCTGCATTCCGTAATGACATTGGAATGCTCGTCCATGTACAGTAACTGTTATTTTCAGATGGTGACGCCTGCACAGATGATGACGCCTGAACAGTTGAAGGTGGTGCCACAGATGATGCTGGCGTTTTTATAGCAACGTTCAATCAGCGTTACAACAATTTTTTGAACAAGTTTTTTTATAGGATAAATGTTATAGGATAAATGTTAATTTATTTTATAAATTGTATCTTGCTTTTTACCCGAATAGAAGGATCCTGTATCATCTTGCGAATTACCGCCACAGTAAATCATTTCGATAGCAACTGTAAATATTGTTTCAGAAGTATTTTAGATGCTTAGATATCTAAATCTTAGATCTCTTGGTCATACCAGAGGCAGAAATTACAATCAATAATACTGTTCTCATAGTGACAAACCTAATATGCAAATGGTTTAGAACTGATTGTTATAATGATAAAAAAAAGTCTCTTATATAGCTACTTAAATTAGTACATTTTCGTACTTAGAATAGTCGTGCGACAAAGATTTTAAAATTACCTAAAATAAGTGAAGGCACGAATCGGCGTATAAAAGCATGAACACTTATTAAAATCGTGTTCAGTTGTAAATTTAGTTGCATAAGGCGAAATTAGGGACAACTCTGTGACTCAAGTGATAAAAAAAATTACTAGTAAACCGAGTTGTCAAACGGCAGCCAAATGTCAATGTCATCATAAATAAGTAAACCTTTAAATTTAAAATGAATTTTACGGAATAGCTTTTTTTATATGAATATTTTTTTACGTAAAATGTTATTTTCTGTTAAATACGTTGAATTAATAAATAAAATCTTCTCAATTAGAGATTGATTATTTGCTCTGTTACAATACTTTGCAATGACGATTTTTATTGCAAACAGAAATTATAAAAAAAAGAATTTAAATTTTCAACATCATAAATTTCGTTGACAGACTTTCTAGACCTTAGCAGGATTGTTACGTAAAAAATGTGGAAAAATTAATAGCAAATGCTCGAGATATTCATTTATAATAAAACAGCGATCTTTTACTTCATATTTAATTTATGTGGTCGGTTTTTGGTGATATTTATATGCAGAGTTTATTAATTCTGATTTCTGTATGACTGCTGAATACATAGTAAGTATATTAATGAATCGGGCTTATCGTGGAGCATAACATGTGCAAACGAGCGCTGATGAGCAGAATCCTCCTGGTCTACTTAAGACTGCCATACACCAAGTGTTACAAGCTGCATTCCGTACTGACATTGGAATGCTCGTCCATGTACAGTAACTGTTATTTTCAGATGGTGACGCCTGCACAGATGATGACGCCTGAACAGTTGAAGGTGGTGCCACAGATGATGCTGGCGTTTTTATAGCAACGTTCAATCAGAAGTATACAACAATTTTTTGAGAGTTTGTTTTATAGGATAAATGTTAATTTATTTTATAAATTTTATCTTGCTTTTTACCCGAATAGAAGGATCCTGTATCATCTTGCGAATTACCGCCACAGTAAATCATTTCGATGGCAACTGTAAATATTGTTTCAGAAGTATTTTAGATGCTTAGATATCTAAATGTTAGATCTCTTAGTCATACCAGAGGCAGAAATTACAATCAATAATACTGTTCTCATAGTGACAAACCTAATATGCAAATGGTTTAGAACTGACTGTTATAATGATAAAAAAAGTCTCTTATATAGCTACTTAAATTAGTACATTTTCGTACTTAGAATAGTCGTGCGACAAAGATTTTAAAATTACCTAAAATAAGTGAAGGCACGAATCGGTGTATAAAAGCATGAACACTTATTAAAATCGTGTTCAGTTGTAAATTTAAATAGTTGCATAAGGCGAAATTAGGGACAACTCTGTGACTCAAGTGATAAAAAAAATTACTAGTAAACCGAGTTGTCAAACGGCAGCCAAATGTCAATGTCATCATAAATAAGTAAACCTTTAAATTTAAAATGAATTTTACGGAATAGCTTTTTTTATATGAATATTTTTTTACGTAAAATGTTATTTTCTGTTAAATACGTTGAATTAATAAATAAAATCTTCTCAATTAGAGATTGATTATTTGCTCTGTTACAATACTTTGCAATGACGATTTTTATTGCAAACAGAAATTATAAAAAAAAGAATTTAAATTTTCAACATCATAAATTTCGTTGACAGACTTTCTAGACCTTAGCAGGATTGTTACGTAAAAAATGTGGAAAAATTAATAGCAAATGCTCGAGATATTCATTTATAATAAAACAGCGATCTTTTACTTCATATTTATGTTATGTGGTCGGTTTTTGGTGATATTTATATGCAGAGTTTATTAATTCTGATTTCTGTATGACTGCTGAATACATAGTAAGTATATTAATGAATCGGGCTTATCGTGGAGCATAACACGTGCAAACGAGCGCTGATGAACAGAATCCACCTGGTCTCCTTAAGACTTGAATGCACCAAGTGTTACAAGCTGCATTCCGTACTGACATTGGAATGTGTGTCCATGCACAGTAGCTGTTATTTCCGAACGGTTCTACATAATTATATTTTTACAAGAAGATACATTTAAAAAATGATATTTTAACATGAATAAATGTCAACCTGGTGCAATATCCTGTCCTGTTTGATCTGGAACCTCTGCACTTCTAATGCTGCTAGATTTGCAGAATGCAATCAAAAGTAGAACGCAAAATGATACCATATAAAGTCTTGACATTATTTCGATTTTGGTTTCTTTTCTTTTGTTTATTGTTTAATTAAAAACTGTTTTTCCTTTGAATGTTGAAACTTCAATTTGATTCTCGAATCAATCAGCAGAGTATTTATGGCAATTTTTGATACGCAGTTTCTTTTAGTTATCTTATCTGATTGATGTCTCATAAAGAAAACAATTTTCTTAATAAACAGGAAATTGCAACGTTTTCATTTTATATCTGCTGAAAGTGTTTTATATTGTTGTTATCAAAAGGAAATGTTATTTCAAAACTTCGCCTTGATGAAGCTTTTAAGAATTAATCAATTAATTAGGGTTAAGTTTAATCGTATGTTGTCTGAATATTATTTTACAGTTAACGGATGCATCTAACAATAATTATCAGAGTATCATTTAGATTTATAATGTTGCTATTATTTGATGATTCAAATTCTGATTCAAATATTGCTAAAATTATCATGGATGGTACTTTTTACTGAATACTTTTAATACATCAAAGTACATTAACTGGTATATATACGCAGCAAAAAAATAATAAATTCAAATCATAAGTCTATACCAGCGATATGCAATATACAAGAGAGAAAATTATGTACGAGTAGATAATTAGATTTACATAGTTTTCTGTAGACCGCCAGTATTTTTGACCGCTGTTGAAGATGGACTCTAAGTGAATTCGAATCATTTCCCGATTGTTAAACCGAAATTTGTTTGAATTTTCAAAGTTTTTTTCGTTCTGTCATTTTTAACAAAATGGTAGCATTATTTTTTGGGATCCACCTATTTAAAATATGTATCTAGGCTGCTAGGTAGTATGTAACTACGAATGAATCGCATAATTTTGTTTTATCACGTTTATATGGAGGAGACAGGGAATTCGGTTTAGCCGGTAATGACTGTCGCTTAATTCATTATCACATTATACAATAATAATTAATTAAGCAACAAACGATTTCTGATGAAACCAATTTTTCGGGCTTTGACACAGATTGACACCGGTTCTTAACAAGTTTTTAATAAAATTTAAATTTTCGGATTGTTCAGAAGACATTTTCAAGTTGGACTAATTTGTAAAAACTGGAATATAATTTCGAAATTTTTTCGCTTTTCTCGAGGCTTTTCTAGCGAACTGGCAATTAGACAGAGATGAAAACACGCTTCAATACCTTTGATATCGTGTGTGCTTTGACGGAGCTTAAAAAGTGAATTAGTTTAACAGCTAATGGAAGAAATATATTCCAATCTATAAATATTTACGTTTTTTTAGCCTTGAAGGATTCCGAGTTAATCAGATCTATGATGTGGACAATAAAACATACCTTATCAAGCTTCACCGCAATGAAGAAAAGACGGTTCTGCTTATGGAGTCTGGCAACAGGATCCACACAACCGCTTTTGAGTGGCCAAAGAATGTGTCACCATCTGGTTTCACAATGAAAATGCGCAAGCATTTGAAAAATAAAAGATTAGAGCGAATCAGTCAGCTGGGCATCGATCGTATTCTTGATCTGCAGTTCGGTACCAATGAAGCTGCTTACCATGTAATTCTGGAATTGTATGATCGTGGTAACATCATTTTATGTGATTACGAGTACATCATTTTGAACGTATTGAGGCCTCATGTTGAAGGAGAGGAAATACGATTTGCTGTAAGAGAAAAGTATCCACTGGAGAGAGCTGTAAGAGATGAAGAGCTATCAATAAACGTTGTGAAGGAGAAACTGGAGAAAGCCAATCCTGGTGATACTCTAAGAACGGTTCTTAATCCATTGCTACCATACGGAGCATCACTTATTGATCACTGCTTGATGACTCATGATTTGCTGCAATGTAAAATCGGTGGGGTAAAACCAGAGGAAGATACTCAAGATACACAAAAGAAGAAGAAAAAGAAAAACCGCAATAAGGAGGGAAATCAGGCAACGCGTGAATTCTTAATGGAACATGATCTAACGACACTAATGAACGCAATCAATGATATGTCAAGCATGATGAAAACAGCAATGGCTGAACAATCTAGTGGTTATATCATTCAGAAAAAGGAAGTGAAACCGAGTCAAGATGGCAGTGAAGAGTTTTACTACACAAATCTCGAGTTCCAGCCCTATTTATACAGTCAATACATTGGTCAGTCAACACGTGAATTTCCGTCATTTATTCAAGCGGTTGACGAATTTTATTCAAATGTTGAAAGTCAGAAGATTGATTTGAAGGCATTTCAACAAGAACGCGAAGCCCTTAAGAAGCTTTCAAATGTCCGTTCGGATCATGCACAGCGTCTGGAAGACTTGGCAAAAACTCAGCGCTTTGATCGCATGAAGGCTGAACTCATCACCAGAAATCAAGCATTGGTGGATAACGCAATTTATGCGATACGCTCTGCCCTCGCAAAGCAATTATCTTGGACCGATGTTCAGAGTCTCGTGAAAGCGGCACAATCCAATCGTGATCCAGTAGCGTCATGCATAAAACAATTAAAACTGGAATCAAATCATATTTCTCTCGAGCTTAGTGATCCATATGCAAATTTTGAAGACTCCAGCTCCGAAGATGATCAGCATGAAGAAGGTGAAGAGAAATTACAAACAATGACGATCGATGTCGACTTGGGACTGAGCGCATTCTCAAATGCTACAAAATATTATGATCAGAAGAGGGGTGCAGCTCGTAAAGAACAGAAAACAATCGAAGCAAGCGGAAAAGCTCTAAAATCAGCTGAAAAGAAAACTCAACAAACATTGAAAGATGTTCGCATTCAGACTTCAATCTCAAAAGCTCGCAAAGTATTCTGGTTTGAGAAGTTCTATTGGTTCATTTCTTCAGAAAACTTCCTTGTTATTGGTGGACGCGATCAGCAGCAAAATGAATTGATTGTAAAACGTTATTTGCGTCCAACAGATATTTATGTCCATGCTGAGATTCAAGGTGCATCATCAGTTGTAATTAAAAATCCAGGGAGTGGCGAAGTGCCACCAAAAACCTTGCTCGAGGCTGGTACGATGGCTATATCATACAGCGTTGCATGGGACGCTAAAGTAGTGACGAGTGCTTACTGGGTCAGAGCAGATCAAGTTAGCAAGACAGCGCCAACCGGAGAATATTTGACAACTGGAAGCTTCATGATTCGTGGAAAAAAGAATTTCTTGCCTCCATGTCATCTTGTTCTTGGCTTAAGCTTCCTGTTTAAGCTGGAAGAGAGTTCTGTGGAAAGGCATTCTGGTGAACGTCGAGTAAAGAAATTTGAAGATGATGCATCGAGTGTGATGACCGAAAATGAACAGTTGGAATCCATTCATGAAGAGGAAATTCCAATTGGTTCTGATGGTGAAGATAGCGATGGAGAGAATCAAGATGCAGCAGCTGATGTTCCGTTAGCACAAATGCCCATCGTTGAAAATCCTCCAGATGGGGGAACCGAATCTGAGAAATCTGACGACGAATCAGAATTTCCTGACACGCATATTAAAATTGAACACAATACAGGTCGAGTTGAAATCCAGTCTGATCCAAAATTAGAGCGACTGTTGTCTGAAGAGCCCTACGAAGAAGCTACCTTAATTCAAGCAGCCCCGTTGAAAGTGAAAAAGTATGAAAAGAAATTGAAGCAACAAAAAAAGAAACTACCGCAACCAGCTCCGCGGGAAGAGACTCCAAAAGATGTCGGTAGCGGACCGAAGCGAGGTCAGAAAGCAAAATTGAAAAAAATCAAGGAAAAGTACAAAGATCAGGATGAAGAAGATCGTCTGATGTTTATGGAAATCGTTAAACCAGCTGGTAATAAAGAAAGTAAGAAAACGAAGAAACAGGAAGAAGAAGAAAATTTCAAGAAATCGGCTGCTCGAAAGCCTCAGCCGAAAACTAAGCCTAGTGAGGAAATTGATGAGACGCCGGCTGCCGATGAAGTGGACATGTTAAATTCACTGACGGGCTTGCCTGTTGATGAAGATGAATTACTTTTTGCTGTGCCTGTTGTTGCTCCTTATCAGACACTTCATAATTACAAGTGAGCTTGAAATATTCTTTGACAATAACATTATGTTAATGATATCTCTAATTTTCATTTTTAGATTCAAAGTCAAGCTTACACCGGGAACTGGAAAACGTGGAAAAGCTTCAAAGATGGCTGTTCAAATTTTTCTTAAGGATAAATCGTGCTCGAGTCGCGAAAAAGATTTGTTGAAAGCCGTTAAAGACGAAGTTCTTGCAAGAAACATCCCAGGAAAGGTTAAATTATCAGCGCCGCAATTGCTGAAAGTCAAAAAGTAATTTTTGTTGAAACATTTATAAAACGTTTTAATAAATCTAAAAATGTTGCGCAAATAGTCCATTAATATAATCTCACTACATACATACTTATAACTTTGCTTATAGCTTATAACACTTCCTCAACAGGTGGTTTACACAACAAACGATGGAAATTTGATTTACATTGCCCGTGTGTCTGCCTGTCTCGTCTTATCTTTCAGCATTTATTTACTGAATCGCATTCGCATCATCGCCATTGAGTAGTCAGTTTTTCTTCCTGAATGGACAATCTGGTGAACATTCGAATTTTATTCTTTGCCGTTTCAAAAGAAATTTCTGGTCAAAGTGAATCGTCACTGAGCGTACAGCCGTCAATTTCATACGCGGAACTGAAGCAATTGGTCTGTGATAAATTTGGATTGCAAATCATCAGTGAAAATATTATTCTAGCATTGAATCAAGATTACTGTGAAGACGGTCAGCTGGTGCTGAAAAATAACGACGAACTTGCTGTCATCCCCCCACTGTCAGCAGGATAACACCATCACGCAAATGAACTTTCTAAAATTAACGAGCGACAAACTGGATCCAACCGGAGTAATTAATTTGGTGGCGCATGAAAGTTGTGGAGCAGTATCATTTTTTGCCGGTACAACGAGAGACAGCTTTGATGGAAAACAAGTTAGCTCATATATTGATTAATTTAAATTTACTCATTATCATTCCCGTTCAAGGTCATTACACTTGAATATGAAGCATATGAAGACATGGCAATAAAAGAGATGACAAACATTTGTTACGAGATTCGTCAGCGCTGGCCGGATATTAAAAATATTGCGATGTACCATCGTCTAGGAATGGTTCCTGTTAAGGAATCAAGTGTTCTTATTGCGATAACTTCGCCGCATAGGAATAGCAGCCTTGAAGCTTTGCCATTTGCTCTCAATCAGCTTAAAAGTTCGGTGCCAGTTTGGAAGAAGGAATATTATAAAGACGAAGTGAGCACATCGGAATGGAAGGAAAATCCAGAATGCTCCTGGTCAAAGCGTCATATGGATAATCACAATCTTTAATCCACATTTTTTTTGCCTGAAAATCATTTGCATTTCGCCACTTGTCACACTTTTGTTTATACATGCATTGTTCACAAAATAAATTTCGTGTATATTTTATATACGAGCATCAGATTCTAAATTTTATCTAAAAGCTTTATTTGGAGTCTATTCAATTTATTTAAAGTACACAGCTTCATTTGGATATCATTACAACCGAGAATCATCTAAAAAGTTAAAAGAAATTTTCTACATATGTTTCGAGAACTTGGAAATTACCAGAATTTACTTTTTCCATGCATGCGATTCTGGTATCATAGAAACTACCTTTTTCTCGGGCTTTACAAATGATGGCAGGAAATGAGATATTACAGCACAGACGCCAATCAGAGCCACCGGAATAAAAGCAGGCTTTATGCCAAAAGCCATTTAGATTTGATTTAAGCAGAGGTATTGTTCAGAGTTCCCACTTTTCAATTATTTTAGTCGAAATCAGATATTTTCGATATTTTTTTCGTGTTCGTAAAATGAAGCAATTTTGCGACAATTTTGAGTTTTTTTTTTTTTCTAAGATCTACTTAATTTTCAAAAAGAGAAATCAAATTCATCGAGCTTCTTGAACTGTTGCCAAAGCACAAATTCGTATATTTAATTGCACAAATGTGATCCATTATTATGTTCTTCGAAAATAACGACAAAATCAATTGTCAGCTTTTATCAGTGACATGAAACAGCAGGACAGATTACGATGAACATCAAGCCAGCTGCAAAACTGGAAATTCCTTTCAGGAAAATGAATAATACTTCTGCTAAATCATCATCAGGTCGAGCGCATCAAGTCAACGAACTATGAAAAATGGGATAAAAATATTACAATATCATTTTTCTCATTTTTATTTCTGTGTTTGGCTAAGTTTTAACTGATTATTCTATATCGTTTTCATTGACACCATCCCGACAGGATGTCGTGTTTTTTTCCCGTTCGAAAACATAATTTGCATAGCCTTCATTCCGACGAGCTTTATTTTTTTTCAGTGCAGGTTGAATTTTCCAACGATAAAGTACAACTGTAGTGACAATTACCGCAAAACCCATAAAACCCAGTCCTAAAGGACTGCTGGCCCGTGACGACATTCCTACCTATAAGGAATACATAATTTTAATAAATTGCATCACAAGAATAGATATGTATCATTTATTTCCTTACTGCTTTTGGGATGCTTCGCTTTTTGGCAACTGCTCCTTTTGATATCTTACAAGTAATGGCTTGTAGATATAAGCACCACTCAGGACGCCAATTGTACAGACTACGGCAATCTGTATAAAGGAATTCGACTTCCGAATTCTAAACTTCATTTATTTTGTAATTCTTAAAATAAGCATACTACAGATAACAGGCAAGTTTGATTTCAGCTCATCGCTTGAAATGTTATGGTAAGTCCGTTATAGCAGCGAAAGTTTAGACTCTTGTGTTTTTCTTATCCCTAATTAAACTTTGTTAATCTTATACTAACGTTATTCCTTCATAGAGTAATACATTTAAAGACGTGCGAATATAAAGTATTTTTCTCTATTTTTCTATTATAATGCTGTGAGTTTTTGAATCAAGAAGGCTGGTGAGCGGTGATATCATTTTTAACCTTTCTTTCCATGTGTTATATTTTTTCTCTGATTTTTTTCTACGCTCTGCTCAGCTCTGCTCTCTCTGTCTCATTACTGTTTCTCAATCAGTCTTTCGTCTGGACTCGATTGAAAAGTGCCGGAAAATTTGTTCCAAATTTTTTGATGAAAAGTAAAATTTTCTGCGTGATTTCCTTTATCTTAATTTGGAGATAATTTTATTTTTAAATTGAGCAGTCACTGGATGTACAGCAAAGGAAGGATCTTGTTTGGTGAGCTAAGAAAGTCAATAAAACAATTTCTCTCCAATCCAGAGTAAATTAAAAATTCATGCAGTAATCTCCAGTGCATAGTGGAAAAAAAACTTCATTTGCGATATTGATTTTTGCATCCACATCTGGCGGTTTAGGTAGCTTTGACCATAAGCACTTTACGTGAATTAATTAAAGTGGTTTCGTCGGTAAACTAATTTGTTGTGCGTGATAAGATTTTAATCGCAAGGTAATTGACGGAGATTACACAATAGCTTTAAAACGAATTTATTCGCATGCGGCTCGATGTCGAAGATCTATCTATCTATCCGATGAGTTTCGTTTTCATTTTGTTTTTCTCGTACTGTGTTAAAGGGGCACTTCCCCTGTTTTATCGATTTTCAAGGTCTCTTGCATCACGACCAACATTCGCGTTCAAATGCAAGCACATTTAGCAATATTTGCTCATTCTACTCGCGAAATCGTCTCCCTATGTGTTTCCATTTTTCATCATCTGTGAAAAAGCAACGGTTGTTAAATTTCATTCTTTCGACAGTGCAACCTTAATACATTATCGATCCGACAACATGAACTGCTTGTGTCCGAACCCAGTGTCAATTATTTGGGGCTTTTACGGCTGTAATTAGTGCAAGATAAATCCTAAGGTAACGCATGGAATTTATCTCCATTTCAAAAGTTGTGCAATGAATCACCAACACAATTGAGCTGTCACCTCTTCATCCAAAGGAAATAGATCTCCCCAGCTGTGCGAAAATATTTTTTGAAATTTTTTCTGAACGTGAATTTCTTGATGGAAATAGAATCGTATGACGGCATTTTTTATTTTCTTTCGCTTTCTATTGCAAGAAAAAAAAGTCCATTTCATGAAGACACTGGCTAAAAATAGTACGCAACATTTTGAAAATGTGGATCATGTTTAATGGGTTTCATCGCGCTGAATGGGTTGAACGACGTGAGAAATGTCAGTTTGCAAACCTTTATGAGGTGAAAATGTCATTTGATAGAGCTTAGAATTAAGAATCGCCTTTAGGCGGCAATAAAATCGTGACGGCGTTTGGATTGTGTTGTGCTTGCGAGCGATCGCACACTAGTGAGAATCAAATCAATTAAATATCCACAGTGTTGAGCCACTTTCCAATCGAAACTAATTTGCCATCATGATGGTTATGATTTATCGTCATGAAACATGAAAACAGAGAGTTACCAAAATATTTTTCCCAACACACTGATTGGTGTTTGTATGTAATTCGCAAAATAAAAAAAAAAAAAAAAAAAAAAAAAAACATAAAATTTTCTCTGTATCGCATGTCACAACTGTTGTCTGTAAAGTTTTACAATTCACTAAAAAACTTGCAGAGACATGAAAATTCAAAGGCGCATTCTCGTGCTCCGTGTTGAACTTGCACATTGCCGAATTTATGTTTTAGAGTCTCCTCGTGCGAGGACAATGTCATGCAATCACAAATGATGAAATTTAAAATTGCCTCGATTATAAAATGTGCATCAAAAGCAATGCAATTTTAATTTTTTGTAAATCATTTGACGAAAGTTGCATTTTTCATTTCGGAGGTTCTTCGATGTTTGAATTAATAATTTTAATCGAATTTTAATTGAAACTTTGCGCAAAGCAAGAGCTCAAAGAACAACAATAATTTTGTCATAAATTTTACAACACTCAAGTTTTGCAACCAAAATCGATTTTCATGAATCATCACATCTATAAAGCCCTCACCGCTTTCGGGCGTAGAATGCAATTGAGCTATAAAATATTCAATTTAATTGAGTAGATCAAGCGATAGAAACCCATTTCAACTCATGTTGGTAGCGACAGTGGTGGGTTCGTTAATTAAACATGTAACTGGGTCTCGATGACTTGCATTGCAAATGACGACGATAAGAAATATGCTCGCTTAAATACAGTTCCTTCGTGCCAACAACTATCGCCGCTTGGTTTGCTAGAATAGCAAATTTCTGCTAATTATAAATTCAACACGCTACCTTAGAGTTCGTCGTCGGGGAAGAAAAAAACAATTCTGTTTTTTCGCGGAAAAAAAAAAATTGTGAACTTCTGATATGTTCACATCGCAAATCGCAAATAGAAGGTCTTCAAGATTCTATTCCTCACAAATTATTCTTTGTGCAAACAGAGCCACACAAACGAGTAATCTCCAGAAAATATTCATTACTTGCTAAATACTGCGCTGTTGTTTGACCATAAGCAAATAAATTCCCAATCAGTGGACATAACAAAGGCGAAGCTGTTGTTTGCAGGGCAGAGATATAGAAATGATACAATCTGCTGAGTGATGTTTAAAAATAGAGTAAACATCATAAAAAAACGACATTGACACGACGGCGAAGAGCTATCAAAATCCAAAACAAAGTGATTACACTTTTATTTTTTCTTTTTCGTTAGCTTTGAATTTATAGCATCAAATCATCGCATTTGATTGCATTTCGGGAAACATCAACAGCTTTGGTCGACGGAGGCTTGGTGCTTGGTCTATAAAACAAACTTTAATAACAGTCTAGCGTTCTACGTTACAATTACTATTGCAATTGAAAAATAATAAAATCGAAACTTGGAGCTCGCGAAAAGAAAACAGAAACGCTAAAAAAAAGTTTGATGGACAAAGCAAAAGTTTGTTGACCCACTCCGAGCGTCCATTGATTAAATTCTACCTGACTCATTTGTTGTGTTCACATTTCACTTCTTTTTTTTTCTTCTGCTGCTTACATTTATGGATATACTGCGCGGACCGGAAAAATGCATTTCTTAAAGTGACAGAGCTCATTAATTACTATTGAAATGGACAGCGGCGTACGCCGATAGCAAAACGGCCTAAAATTTTTAAGACCAAATGATAATTCATGGCAATAAATTGTCTAAAATTTGCAAATGAAGCGCGCCCAAATTTGTAGCTCTTGATTGTGAGCTTCATGCACCAATTGTGATTAGATCACAACAAATGACTTGAAGTAAAAAATACAAAAAAAAAAAAAAAACATATTGCGCTCGAGTGAACAAAATTGCAACACAAAGTTTTTTTCTTTTGCTTTAATTAATTTCACTCTTTTTTTTTATTTCGCGTGCAAAATGCGGGAACGGAATTTCGTGCATGATGTGCTTCACTATTAATTAATGTGATGTAATCGCGCATACTCGCGGCTGTTTTGTGGGCTGGTCATAAATTTAAATCCACAAAGTTATGATAAAAATTAAACTTTAATTTCTAATTTTGGTTAATGAAAAATTTTGTTAAAAAAGTTCTGAACTACAAAAGTTTGCTGAACTTTAATTGTCATTAGTTGAGCTAAATGCTATCTTAAGACAGAACTAAAATGGCAAGACGAATCAGTTTAGCAACAGCGCAATTGTGTGTCCTAAAATAAAAGCCCTAAATGTCAATGTCGAATTTACTACAGTTATCTGACCTTTTCTAGGTTAAGCACATTGCTCGATTGCACAATAAAACAATTTTAATAGTTGACAGACGCGAATAAAAATCGATGAGAACTTCTCGATATCGAATAAAGTTATCAAAATTCAAATGCATCTAAAATTAGATCGAAACCTTTTCAAGCGACATCGTAAAGTCGATTCTTTTTATGTTCCTTTTACGAAATTCACAGGTTGGAATACGCTAAGTTGATACGTAAATGTATAGTGTCTGAAATGTTTGACTTTTATGGGCATTAATTATTAATTTATAGGCTCTGTATTACTTAATTGCTCACTCTCAACCAAACCATATCCGGAAGATATTTGGAAACGCTCAGAGCCTCATTAACTCTTAATAATCAATAACTGATAGACGTTGACGCACATGTGAGCAATCAAAATAATACAAAACGAAAAAAAAAATGATATTAGAGTATTGCCGTCACCATAGCAGTGATTTACAACCAAACCGATAAACCGCATGAAAACAAAAAATTGTAATCAAATTGACGAAAAAAGTATTGAATTAAAGACAGAACGCAATGATCGAAAGTCAAGATTGATTGATAATAAATAAAGTAACAGTTTTTCGTTGACTTACCATCGTCGTCGACGGTTCGAGCAGGAAGAAGGGGAAGCACAAATAAATTGCAACCATTCAGTTTATTTTTGGACTCTTTCCTACGTGCAAGCTTTTGCGATCTCTCGAATTTCGTTTAAAAACAGAAGCTCACTGTTCAGTTAGTTAGTCGTTGTGCGTTGACGAGTGAAAATCTCTTTCTCAATTTTTTTTTTTTTGGAATAAAAACTGAAAGTGAAAATAAAAATAATCTTGGAGGATTTTTATGGAAAAACGGTGTTTGAAAGTTCCACTTCCAAGTTTTGCAAGCGAATTTAATTAAAATTGAAGCAACTTCATAAAAGTGTGGAAGAGGAAATGTCGATCACTATTTAAAAACATAAAAAAAGTATACTTGAATTACGCGAGGATAAAACGCTCATAAAGCTCATTCCAACACAATATATTCAAACAGATTAGTCTCAAGATTAATTATTAAACATAAAACTTCAAGTGAGTAGAAAGCACGGAAAAAGTTTTTTTTCTCTGTCTTTAATTGCCACAAAATAAAAAAAATATACATATTTTGAGAGTCAAAAGAAATCAAAATCAAAAAAAAAAAACTTCTGCAGGCAAAAGTGCTGAATAAGAATCTATGGATGTAGCACTTAAACGGTTATAGCAATGATAAAATCATGTTTCTGACACCCCTGCTATGTTATTCACGGGACCCTCAAAAAACATATAGATTGGAGGTACAACCAAAAAATTTTGTGTTTTCGCTTTCGTTATTTTTTTTCTTGATTTATTTTTAAACATTTTTATTTTCCCCTATCGATGGATTCACGTAAAAGTTTCATATCGATGGCAGTTTAGTGAACTCTCAGTGCAATTTTCACCATTCAATGTGAACAATAACCTTAAAAAAAAATAAATAAATAAACTGTAATTCGCCGTTTAAAGACTTTGAGGCTTTTGCTTTAGCCATTTCCCAATAAATATTCACCTGAGTCATGTCAAAAACATAAACAAAAAAAAGGTAACGAATATTTTGCTATTTTACCTTCCTTCGATTTCTGCTGTATACGCGTTGTTATGGGATAAAACATTTCCAGGAACATTCTTTTTCGTATAGTCGGTTTCGAAGATAATTGCATTTTTTAGGTCAATATAGTTTCGTCGGCTTTGATTATTGGAAAGAAAGCAATCGAAAATTTTCGATATCGAATTTTCCACGCTATGTAGTTTTTCAGTACAAAGCTGCATGTCGATGCCGTTGCACTTTTTTTTTTCGTGTTCATAAAAACATTTTTCGTCTGCGAATTTCTTGAACCAAAAAAAAATTAAAGCTGTCGAAATTATGAACAATAAATGTCTCATAGATGGTTATTTATGCTTAAGATCGCGAGTGCATTAAGAAACTGGAATAAGGAAAAAAAAATCGGAACAAAGTTCATTGAAACTTGTTATTGTTTAATAATAAAAAAAAAACCTACCTAGGGAAACCGCGCACAGTGCTTCGCATTTTATATCAAAAAAAATATATATATCCAGAAAATCGCGTGCAATCCAATCCTAAGAAAGGTTATTTTTATATATCCTCGCTTATAAGATTTTTGAAAGAAACGGAAGCAGAGGAAGAAAAAGTAAAATCGATCAAAAGTGACGATTGAATTGCAAATTTGTTGCTCTAAATGATCGCATTGCGCTGACTGACCTGGTTAACCAAATAAAATTGATGCCAAAAATGGAATGAGAAAAGCATAAAAGTCTGTTGTGAGTAATGTTATTTCTCATTGCTTGACCAGACGCTTGCCCATAAAAGGAAACTTGCAACCCAGAATCGTGTGTGACATTGAGAATGCAGCAGCAACTGATGCCAATAAATTACTAAAACGAATTTATTTATTTCTACACAACAACTCATCGATAAGACTGAAACAACAATGATTTTCGCCAATAAAAGTCTCAACAACTTTCAACGATTGAGTTTGTACAAGTATTAAATTTGCCCTAAGTAGTATAAATACCAACCACTGTTAAATGCGTTGCCAAGCATACATCGGTTCTAAAATATTGCGATTGGTGGCCTCCGATGATGACCAAGGTCTGCAAAAAAAAGTTCACAGTCGAGGGAGCTATACTAATGATGCAAAAAACACGTTCGCATCGGTTATGTGATGTTTGGTGGGATTGCTATGGAAATGACATTTCCTGTTGTCTGCTTATGACTCTTGACACAATAAATTGAAGGAATCTTTATTTTGGGGTGAAAAAAAAAATCCATAACAGAGAAAAAAAATTCTTAATAATCTCAAAATCTGATTTTGTGCATCAATATTTTTTGACATAATCTTGACAGAAAGTTTAAATTAATTTATTCACTAAATATAAAGCAAAAATAAAGCTGCGCCTGAAAAAATAGCTGATGATCTGTGAAGACACAATATAACATGTGAAAAGTCAGTCGAGCATGATAAACTCGATCACATCATGATATAATAATCTTTCACATGTCGATTGCATGATCATTAATTGAAAACCTCAAATTGATTGATGCCGCATTTAAATAAACATCGAGTGAAATATTATTGTAGCAATTTACGTTGACAAATACAATTTTGATTAAATGCTTGAGAACATTTATCATGCAGTTGACGATCTAATAATTATGGCAATCATTAATAATAAAATAAAACTTCAATATATGGGAACTAACTAATGATGGATCATAAAAAACAACAACAGTGGACGAGACATGAAAAACGTTTTGGATCGTCATCAAAATGTGCCTGGGCTTGAAAATTCTAAATCAATTCGCTTCTTTTTGCGGCGATAGCGAGGGTGGAATGGATCCGATTATGATGTTTATCGTTTCCATTTATTATGCAAATTTTTATTGCCTTTATTGTTTGGCTTGTGACGGCGTGCTCACAAACTTCCGTTCGCGCTTGAATTTTCTTTATTGCGTTAATAATGAATTATGATGATTGGCACTTCTAAGTGGAAAAATGCGTAGAAAAGGAGAAGGATAAATTTTCGTCAAACTTGCCCGCAAAATTGATTTCCTTGTGCGCTTTCCTTAACTTTTATCTTGTTTAACAATTTTATTGCAGCAAGAAAAGACTTCAAGAGCAAAAACAGCACCAGAATCAAACGAAGGCACCCGATCAACCATTCATACCAAACATCCTGATGATGCCCATTTCAAAAGCTGTGGACAAGAATGATCAGTGTGTAGCAGAGTGAGTATTTTAAATTATTCCGTAATCCTGATTTACATTATGTGCAATTGGACTGTTGCCAATGAAAGATTAGATTAAAACTGGTGAAATGGAGGGACAAAAATGACGGATACGTAAACTTGAACTTGATGTAAATTATCAGTATTTAAATCACTTCATTGAGACACGACGAGAAGTGTCTCAAACTGATAAGATAACGAAACAATAGCTAAGATGTTTCCTACTTAGTTCGTTTTATCTGCGATCATTGTTTAGTTCACCCTGAGATCTCGTCCCAATTACACTTAAATCATAAAAAATGGCAAGTTCAAGTCGCGATGACGATGAATCCAATGATAATAAAAAACTAACGCGATGTGCTGCAACGATGCAAATACTTTCGGCTGTAACAGCAAATATGACTCTGATCTCAACAGGAATGGGCCTAGTTCATCCATCAGTTGCAGCAGATCTTCTTCTTGAGCCATATGATCGCGCCTACCTAACACAATCACAAGTGTCGTGGTTTGCATCAATAACAGCGATAGCCTGTCCAATTGGTGCTCTTTTTTCTGGTATGCTAGCGGAACTCATCGGACGCAAAGGCACACTAATATTCATTGATGTTATCTCAATCATATCCTGGTTATTGATTGCGTTTGCAAGTCGTTCTGATTCTGACTTCCTATTCATTCAACTAATGATTGCGCGCTTTATCATAGGTTCGTACGCGAAATCTTCTTATCACATAGTTTGCGTGTGTATCTCATTGACAATGTTTTCCTTTTTGTTTGTCTAGGTGTCGCCATAGGAATGAGCACAGCACCAGCTGTAATGTATTCGTCAGAAGTATGTCATCCATCCATCAGGGGTGGCTTAACATTGTTATCGCCATTCTTCACCGCATTTGGAATGCTGATTATTTATTTTTTGGGCTATATAATTCCGGTTAGTTGAAAGTTTAAACAAAATGAGACGTAATCGAAAAACCTTTACAACTCATTTGCAGTATGATTTTCGGCTTGTAAGTCTCCTTGCTGGTGGAACGACTCTTTTTACGTTGCTACTTTTGATAATAATTCCTGAATCGCCAGTCTTCTACGTCATGCACAATAAACTCGACAAGGCCAAGCGATCATTCTCAACACTTTGGCATATCAGTTGCGATGATGCTGAGATTGATAGTAAAATTAATGATGTACAAAGTAGCAGAGCAAAATTAACAGAATCTGGAAAGAAGATATCAAAATGGCGCGAATTCCTCAATCCGCAACTCTACAAACCACTTTCAATTATGTTTTTATTCTTCGTATTTCAACAGCTATGCGGCATTTTTGTTGTCTTCATATATGCAGCACAATTTTCTAAGGAAGCTGGCGTCGTAATCGATGCGTTTTTAAGTGCTGTAATCATCGGAGTAATCAGATTAGTCACGACAGTGTTTATATCTTTTATCTCTGACAAGTATGGCAGGAAGCCGTTAGCGGTTTGCTCTGGAATAGGGATGTTTTTTTGTATGTCTGGTATGGCTGCTTGCGTGAGCTTTAAATTTAAACTCATCGACACGCCATTCGAATGGATACCAGCATTGTTTTTATTTGTATACATTTTTAGCGGCACGTTGGGATTTCTTACTCTGCCATTTGCGATGGTGGGGGAACTTTTTCCACCTAATATGCGCGGCACTGCTGTCGGTTTATCAATCACATTTTGCTATCTCCTTAATTTCCTTGTTGTTAAAACATTTCCGACAGTTTTTGAAATGTTTGGGAGTCAAGTGATGTTTATATTTTATGGGGCAGTCTCACTTTTGGGAATCTTATTTGCAATCTTTATTCTGCCTGAAACTAAAGGTAGAACCTTAAAGGAAATCGAAAGATATTTTCAGTAATAAAATAGGCTTAAAAGCTTATGCTTACTTAGATATATATATATATATATATATCTAATATATAAAACAAGGCTGCTTTTATTTCGTTTTCCGGTTTAATAAATTTAAAATTCCACTAGGTAGCTTTTTTTTTCTCCTCAAGGTGAACAAATGATGTTTTATAGAGTTATTTATTTACATTCATCTCCATTCGCATTGTCAATGAATCTTTTATGAAATTATAAACATTTGATAACATTATTTTATTTGCGCAACGGTTAAAAATAAATATTATCTCGATTCATATTTACAGTGCCAAAAAGCCCGACAAATCACAACAGCAATCAAATCATTGGGTCACAAATGGCACACTTGGCTCGAAAGATGCAGTTCTTATATTTCGAACAAGTGTCCTAACAGCATCAGCATCTTCAAATGGTTTCAATCATCCCGAGCTTTATTCTGAAACGCCATCAGCTTCGTCAACGTGTGCAGAATTATCCAAATCGATAATTAATGAAAAAGCTTATGTGACTGCCATGTCACTGCCAAAGAATATTCACGGTGATCGTCGCATTGATACGGAAACGTTTAATTTTATAGAAAAAAAAACGAAGAAACGTTCATTAGAGTCATCGTCATCAACATCATCATCCTCATCGCTTAATTCTAGCAATTCGATCACTGAAAGTCAACTCGCTGAGAGTAATGTTGAATTAGCATCGGGCGTATCAAAAGACTCTGATAATGAAAATAAGGAAAATACCGTTTTACAACCACTCGATAAAGACGATATGCCAGCGTCAGTTTTCAACATAACTTACAAGTTCCTGAATACAGAAACCCGTCTTTTGCGGAAGATTCTCAATGGTCATGGAATGGTGGAAGTGGGACATGATGCCAATGATTGGAATCTACTGTGGACTGGCAATCAACTAAAACCCGATATGCTCAGGAATGTAAGTCAATATCAACGGATCAATCATTTCCCAAGGTGAGCCTCACTTTGATGAATTGAAATATTTATTTCTTAAAATCTTGTTTTTATTTCAGATCCAGTGAACTGACACGGAAAGATCGTCTTTATAAGAACATCGAACGCATGCAGCACTTTCGAGGTTTTAAGCATTTTGATATTGTTCCACAAACATTTCTACTACCGGCTGACTACAAGGAACTGGTATTCGCACATAACAAGAATAAAGGGCCATGGATTGTTAAACCAGTAGCTTCATCACGCGGTCGCGGAATATTTCTCGCAAAAACGCCCGATGAAATTCAATCGCACATCGCGAGTGATGAACAAGTGGTTGTAGCGCGCTACATCGCTGATCCGTTATGCATTGATGGCCATAAATGCGATATTCGAATCTATGCGGCGGTCACATCATTCGATCCTTTAATTATTTACGTTTACGAAGAAGGCCTTGTGAGAATTGCAACAGTTCGATATGATAACAACGCTGAGAACTTGTGGAATCCTTGTATGCACTTGTGCAATTATTCTATCAACAAGTATCACACGGATTACATCAAATCAAATAATGCTGGCGATGAAGATGTTGGACATAAATGGACATTATCAGCATTGTTGAGACATTTACGTAATCAAGGATGCAACACGGAACAACTGATGCTTAATATTGAAGACATCATCATTAAGGCAATCTTTGCATGTACGCAACCAATCGTTAGTGCTTGCCGAATGTTTGTTCCGCATGTTAACAACTGTTTTGAATTATTTGGCTTCGACGTTCTAATTGATGATACACTCAAGCCGTGGCTTATTGAAGTCAATTTATCGCCATCATTAGGTTGTGATACACCTCTGGACACTAAAGTAAAGGCATCTCTTTTGACAGATCTTTTGACACTTGTGGGAATTCCGGCTATTAGTCCACTCATGAAAGCATCATTTGATAACAAGGGTGTCAAAATTAGAACAATGCCAAGCAGCCGTCGCACCAATTCCGCTGATTTTGTGCACACTCTGCAAGGCAACAAGAAATCGGTGATGGCCAATTTAACGCTTGAAGAAGTGAAAATTGTGAAAGCTGCACGCGGTCAAATGGAGCGACGTGGTGGCTTCGTTAGAGTCTTTCCAACGGTTGACAGTATGCAGAAATATGGAATGTTCCTTGATCCAGTAACTGGGATACCAACAGCAGCATCAACTTCATCAGGCAACGGTACCTACCTCATGATCATACCACACAACTACAATCAAATGTTGTTCACACAACTATTTAGTAACGGTGATGAAATGAGCAATACAATCCTTGACCGAATTCAGCGATATGAACGAACGTTGGATCGCTCACTTCCAATTGTAATTGGACCAAAAAGCTCGAGCACAAAGTGTCAAGATGAAACTAGAAAAATGAAACAGCAAATTCGGAAGCTAATTGAGTCTGGTGATGAGCTTTCAATCCTACAAGCTCGCAAAGCATTCGGACTTTATCTGGAGCACGTTCTTAAAAGACTTTCGGTAGATGGCAAACACAGCCATGAAGAGCATGTTATGAAGTTCCTGCATCGTATTGCAATTTATATGCGACAACCATTTTTCATACGTAATGTGAGTCACAATCGAATCCTTACAAAAGAACGCGGTGCAATGGTGGCCAAATTGCTAGGCGATTATCTTCACTTATACAACAAGGACACTGAAGGATATGTTGATAATTTTGATCGTTTGGGAATGATTCCAATAAAGCTTTTTGATGATTTCTTATCGCACGCACAAGAACTCGACATCGAGTCTATTCTGACGCTGCATACAAATGTAACACAACAAATGCCGTTTCTATATAACAGCTGCAGTCCAGGGATACCTGCCGCCCCACCGATTCCAGTTGGTGCGCATGGTTTTCTTAAATCATTGCCTTGCATGGCACCCGGCTCTCATATACGCGAAGTTTGGCGTTCGGATTTGGGTAAAGCCGATAAAGCTCAAACGAAAGTGCACAGCAAGAAATTAGAAAAGCCCGGTAAGTTGTCGCCGATTAAAAAGAAAGTACAGCTATACGGTAGTGGCAAAGCTAAGGATCGCGATAGATCTGGGTGGTTGTACAATTGATTAGTAAGCTTTGCACAATTGTGAACGACATACATCCAAATCGATAAGTTGTGCGCTGAATGGTGCCTCAAACGATAACATATAATGCCTTCAATGGCTATGAAAAATAATGATTTCATTTTGTGATAAGCGCACAACGCTCGATTGAGGTTCAATTTAATTATTCTTATTTTGTTTGAATTGTTGGGAATTTTCTCTTCATCTTAAAGTAATCCAATTCCATCATTTTCTATATTTGAATAGTAAATGAAAATTTATTGTAAAATGTGTTCAAAACAAATATTTTCATGGAAATTCTACTTTTTCTTTTGAAAACATATTTAATTCGAATCAGAATTCCGACACAATTTATTTTTTTTGGGATTGAAACGCCCGCTTATTTTCCACGCTTAAATTACACAATATTCTATTGATGTTTTTTTTGTTTTGCGATTTTAGTGCTTTTATAGCTTTAAATACACGCACACACAATGTGAATCATGACAAAAGATCATAAATTTTTTTAAAAATCGAGCACCTTTTCGCGACCTTCGATGTGATTCAATTTTTCCGACTAAAGCGCAAAAAATATATTAAAAAAAAAAAAACTAAATTCCGTGTCATAATCTCATAACCGCAAAACGCGGAAAAAGCAACAGACGAAAAAGCACAGAAAAAAATAGAGCAACAAGAAAGTTAGATTTGTGGGTGATAATTTGATTTTGAGCACTGCAGTGCTTGTAAGACGAAAGGAATAAGAAAACTGTGCTGGTTGAAAAAAGCTAGGTAGTCAGCGAAATTATTTTTCTTCTGATTGAAACGTTGTTTATAAATGAAGGTTTTGTGGGCGTGTTAGAAATTGTATTTTGGGTCAACTGATAAATTCAATTAACATAAAATATTTCCTGCCAAAGACAAACTGAAATGTTTCCATTTCAATATCTCAATTCAGCTTGTTATCAGTGATGTTACTACTTCAAGACCTCTTCGCTTTTTGCTTCAGCTGAAATTGTTACAAACTAATTATCTAAATATTAAAGAAATTTTAATTAACTATCTAAGAATACACAATAGCACAAACTTGAGATTATAGATTCGCTTTAAGAGTTTCTGTGCATTTTTGTTTCCTTAAAGAATTTTTTTTTTTTTTCAAGTAAAGCTAATTTTATCAACAATAAAGTCACGAGATAAAGAAATGCGATATAAAGGAAAGCTAGTTTTTATTTTATAGTTTTGAGCATAACGTGAAGGTGAAAAGTGAAAATGGAATGAAAAAAGAAAATTTAAATCAAAAAATCAATATTTTTTATAAAAAACATAAAAAAGCTTTTTTACAAAATAAAAAATCAACAAATTAGAGAAAAAAAGGACAACGCAATTTATACACGCGTATTGAGAGACTTTTTTTAGGTCATGTATACCTAAGGGCAAGTGGGTTCAGAAATTTAATAAAAAGTCTTATCAGTATTAATAAGCTGATACATATAACAGAAAATCAGCTATAAGTTATATTGCAAAACCTCTTGAATTTTAATCACTTTTAAAGTTGGATGTGCCGCGCGTTTCCCTGGTAAAATTTGTGATAAAAGCAACTAGTCCAGCAAAAAAAAAATCTAAAAGCAATGAAATTTTAATGCAAATTGACTTTTAATTTTAATTTGTAGTGCATTTATTTTATGGAAAATTCAAGAACGAGCACATTATGAGCGAAGAAATTCAAAAAATCTACAAAATTTTTGTAAATGAAGAATTTTGAAATCTGAAAATCTCGGCGGAACTTGTCTGATGAATCAAAAATAAAAATTTCCAATAATCTTTGTTAAGAATTACCAAAATTTAAAAAAAAAATATTTAAAATTTTACTCAAGATAATAATAATAAAAAAGCCTTTGAAGAAAAAAATTTTAGAACAATGCGTTCACAGTTATTTTCAGCATTTTGAAAATTGAATACAGTTTCTGAACATTTAAGGACAACACCATGCGTGACCATTGTGATGAGGATCTCCATGCTTGCAAACGCCTGAAATTTTAGAGAATTTATAAAGTTCATTTATTTAGATTTTTTGCAAATTGATTTTACTCACAATCGTATGAAGTCGTGGTGGGACACTTAGGACAATATGGCAAACCTTGCGGATAAAAAGCTGTTGTCAAATAGACCAAACTCAAAAACGAGAATAGAAAAACTATGAACTTCATCTTTAATTAAAATTATTTTCAACTTTAACTAAATTCGCTGATTTACTGAAAACAATTGCAAAATTCGATCTATTTATATTCAAACTCATTCAGGAAACAAAGTTTAGTCATTTTATCGCAAGTCCTTCTCATGCATTTGATAAAATGACTTAAATATTGACATGATAAATGTTTGTAACAGCTAAGGCATCATCAATGCCGCATTGATGCTTATTAGTTATATATCAGATTATGTGTCACGAAAAATCCAACAAAAACTAAATTGAATCAAATTTTAAATTCAAATTTTATTTATTTCCTAGATCGTCACAAGTAAATAACTATCCAAAATTTTATTTCAAATTAACATTTGAGCGAATCTTAAGATCCACATTTTAAGGGTAACCCAACTTGACTCTCTAGGGCGAAGAAACTCAGTTGCAAATATCTTAAATTATTTATGACAATTGAATAAAAAAAATAAATATAAAAAAAAAACCAGAAAGCTCAGAAATAGAACTGACTTACATCTGGTTGACATTGTGTAAGGACACTTGACTTGAGACAATAATGAGCAAAACCGTGGCGAAACAAATGGCGCTCAGGAACAAAAAACATGAATATAATGAACTTCATTTTAACTTTACACTGCCAACAATTTGGAATATTTTTCTCATTTCGGTGATTTTTATTTGTCATCAGAACTTATCATCGCTTTATCTCTTTGCATTCCAGATGAATAAATTTCATGAGCCTAATAATAATAAACGAATCAAAACATTCACAGTCATTTTGTCATTCGCTTTTTCATAAGTTTTTTGTTTATATCGATCATTAAAAATATCAGCTGTTTCAAAAGCTCAAGCTGGAAAAATATTCCTCGCACTGTGTGTTTTGTGTCTTCACTAAAAGCACATTTCCAGTGATGGTGGATTCGGCGCATTCATGTCAATACCGCGTGACAAATTGCAAGAACTTCCCAATAACAAAATTTACGACCCAACTGGTTGAGAGTCCATGCAGCTGAGTTTCAAGTTCAGTTTTCCATTAAATTTCCATCAATGCTCTTCTGTTTATTTGTTGTTCGCTTGCTACTGTATCGAGCAGAAAGAAATTTTCATTTTCCTTTTGTGTAAGCAGAAAAAAAAATATTTTGCCTCTGGGAGGAATCTTAGAAGCGCGTTCATAGTGAAAGAAAAAAGAAAAAAAAATATTCATTATTTTATCGCTTCGATTTTAATTTTAGTGAGCTATTTTCATTCAGCTCTGGATCGCAAGTCGTTCAATTTGCACCAATTAATTGCCTATGTGTGAAAATATATAAATCTTTATTTGCAAACTATGTTTGGACGCTAAAACAGAGGCAGTGGACACATTAAGTGCGAGGAAACAAAAAGAAGAAGAAGAAGAAGAAAAAAAAAAAAAAATTTTGTTGCCGAAAATAATCGAAAAAGTTTTCATCCAAAACGGATACAAGGAAAGTAAGAAAGCTTTTCATCATTAACAACATCAAATGACTACAGAAGCAGGCATAAGTGGAACGAATATAACAACAATCAGTGGTAATGAAAGTAAAACTGGTGCCTCCAAGTCCCAACCAACAACATCGCAAAACGTCCAGAAACGAACAGTTTCGATCACGCCAGGCAACAAATCAGATGAAATTGAAGTGCAAGTCAGTGATCCCAACAATGCAAGTCCCGCGGCTCTGAATAAGGTAAAAATATAAAATAAAGAAAAGTAATATGAATAGAAATCCTACTGACAACGTGACGCCATTGCATGATAAACGACCCTTAAACTCTCTTCCAGGGCCGCCATTTATTATCACACCCCGTTTTGGGATGTGAACTTGTTGTATAAAGCAAAAGCGAAAATGAGAAAATTATGGATTTTTCCCCACATCCTTGAAGATGATTTTTTCCCATCTTTGATGACCCATTTTCCTCATACCCTTGCTCTTCATTTAGGCAACCAATCCTAGATATAGATTGGACGAACTGATGGCATAAGAGAGAAAAAAAGGGCAAAATATTTTCACCATTTTCTCAATTTTCTACGTTCCAGTGAGGTTGTAATCACAATCACATTAAACTTTTCGCATGGCCCTATACAGATGTTCTGTTTTTACTCTTTTCAAAAATAATATTAACATTTTTCAATAAATCTCTCATCCAGCAACGTGAATTTTCCGAAGTTCCCCATCGTTTTGATGGCCATTTAAAGAATATTTAATTGGCAAATAAATTCAAACGAAAATTGGCCGATACGGTCCGGAATGGGCCTTCTGTTCGGCGAATTAATGAAAGCTTCTGGCTCGATCCACTTTACCCGCTCATAAATTTTTAATGCTAAATGGACCACTTCCATTTTTCCCCCCATAATTAATTAAAGATCCTTTCATCTATAAATAATGAAATTAACGACTTGATTCTCGCACATCTCGCTCCAATGGTTTCAGTGTAGCTTCTTCATGGCGTTTTTATTTTATTTCTTTTTGTGAGCACAAAGCTGCTGGCAGACAATACAAAAAAAGCAAATTTGTAATGCCTTAGATTAAGTCGTTTCATCAAACTGTCGGATGCTTTTCAATTATGAGTACTGATTAGCTTTAATTGTTATTAATTGAGCTCAAAACGTCATTGGAGGCACATCGTTGAAGGTCAAAACTTAATCAGTCAATTTACCTTCGACACATTCTATAAATATCGAGCGAACGAAAGAGTTTATTTAATGTGATTAAGTAAAAAGAGTCGCATTTGAATGAAAATCGATACATACGAACTTCACAAGAGGCAATTAGGAATCACATGTTAATGCTTCAATCGACATCGATATGTATCGATAAAAGAAAATCCAGTGCCAAAAAACGATTGATTTGAGAAAGATTGAGCGCAGACCGATTGTGTTGTCATACACATTCAACGAAAATCATTTCATTTTACTCTCGAGACATGATGTGCGTACACACAAAATCGAGCTGAACGAACATGTTTACATTAATCAGATTTATGAAATCGCTTTCCATGTATCAGCAATAAGCGATAAATCAACAGAAACGCGCCCAGAAAAAAAGCAAAATTGATATCGAGCGTTGAGCTTTTTTTTGTAGGGGGTCAAAGTTTAATATAAACGCAATTTTTTGGATCATAAAATCATGCTCTAAGTGCCCCAATTTCTACTTTGTATCTGGGTAGCCGTGCTAAGTAAGGGATTAAAAGGAATTTACACGAATCGGACATTGGACGAAGGATATTTTTAGAAGCTTGTGTTGTTATTTATTTACTGGACTCCCTCTACATTTCTCGATTCGTTGGAAAACCAACAAAGTTTTGCTGGTAATTGAATTTTGCTTAATCAACATCCATCCAGCAGTGCAAGTTCTATTTTGTTTTGAGACTGGTAGAGTGTGTACATTGTGAATGTGCTTGAAGAGGTAAATATTCCGCAGTGAATTGCATTTGAGCAATGTGAAAGTTTTCATCATTGTTGTGGAGAAAATAAAAAATGAAAAGTTGGTTGAAAATGAGAAATGCTCTAACCGGAATGGGAGTAAAAAATTTTAAGCTTTTAATCTGTTTTGTGTGCTTTTTGGGGTGTGTACGAAAAATACGTAAAGAGAAACTTTCTGAGTGCTATGTAGCGATATTTACACAAGTGTTGCAATTTACTTTCATCAATCAGCTACAAGTCTTACGTTGCCGAGGGACGGCTATTAAACCAATGGATGCAAGGTTTTTATTTTAATTTGCTATATAGTTGATTGCCCATTGGTGCGAAGTCAGACACAATTATTTAGAATTTAATTATGTTTTGTATGGCTCCCTGCATTATGCTCTGGAGCACTGACCACAGGAAAGCGACACATGGACTGGACATAAAAAATTAAAATCTTATTTCACCAATAAAACTTTTCATTTGCAGCTGACAACACGTTTAGTAAACTGGTTATTTTGCGGTCCATGCATCAAGTTTCTTAAAACATCAACAACATTTCATAAAATGACATTAACAGGCGTCACACTGGTTGTAACGTCACTCCTCGTCGCCTCACCCATCCTCTTCCTTATTTCTGCAGCGCCATCACTTCCACATCGTGAGACTTGTGTACCGCAAGACGATTGTCTTGTTACTGTCACACCACCAGAATGCCAAGAAGCGGTTTGTAAGAATGCGGCTGCAAGTATTCAAGCGAAAATAAACTGGAAGATTGATGCATGTAAGGACTTTAAATCATTCAGTTGCTCGAGCACACAAATTAGTCTGCGAGCAATGAAAAGTCCCCAGGAGCTAGCTGATAATCAAATGCTACGTAAGTCTCATGTACTTCTTCCATTTTAATCCTCCACATCATTAGATTCCATTTGTTTCTCTCCATCTGTGTTCTATTACTGTCACTGTATGTAATGAATGGAAAAATTCAAGTCGACAGCTTGCCTTCTTTATTCCGGCTACCGCCCACTACACCACAACGCATATTGCTCACTTGACGTAGAAACATTAATTTTATTCAGTCGTCTTCTATTGTTTGCAATTTTTTAACGTTCACTCCATGTTTAGGCCTTAAGTGGTGCCTTTCATTGCATAACAGGGAAGCGCCCTTCGTTTAAATTGAGGCGAGGTTCTCACTTGAGATGATTCAGAGGAAATCCTTAAAAGGTTTTTCATTGTATTTTTAAAACTAAAGCCTGGATAATACGCTTCAAGTATCCGGGAAACTGCTCGGCCCTAAACAGTCGCAAATCTCATTTAATGCTTCCATACCTCCACGGCATTGCAGATTTACTTAAGCTATTTAATGCTTATCATTCGCATGTTTTCTATTCATGATTTCAATTTAATTAAGCTATTAAATAATTGTATGAACATTATTATGCCAACGATAGCCGAACGGGGCTCACAAAACACTTGAAGGCTCATAAAAGTTTTAACTGTAAAATCTAATTACTTTGTCGAAGAGGCGTTTTATATAATCTCATAATGATGTTTTATTCATGAAGCTTTAAGAAGCCTCATTTTTGCACCCTCGCAGCTAAGAATGGAAAATGGTTTTTCAAATTCAGACACCAAATTTTGTCGTTTTTTTTTGTGTGATTTTGCTGAGTCATAGATATTTGTGCAAATAACGATGAGATTTATAACCTAAATTTTCAAATGGCATCAGCCATTTACAAACCATCGCACCCTTGTTAGTCGTTTAACATTTCATTACTAATTTGCTATAAAATCGAATTATGATGATTCAATGCGAGGTCATCAAAATTTAAATAATTTTTTTTATATGTGTCGATTACAAAGAAGGCAGGAGGAGTATGATGTGATGATTGCTCCAAACACCATAAAAGTTCATAAATTATTCACGCAGATTCATGATTGCTTTCCATCAACACATTTTCCGAACAAAAAAAAAAAAAAAATTTTTCTTTTTCCCGTTCAATAATCATTTGAAAATTAATTTTCCCACAGAATTGCTATCATTAAACACTACATCGGGATCATTTAGGAAATTGGGTAGATTATATGAGAGTTGTTTACGTCAGCAGATAAATTCGAGTACGATTCGTTTGACAATGGAGAGACTCGGTGGGTTTTTGCCTATACACGCCATCGGCCCATTATCAGTTACACCACTTTTGGTTAAAATGATGAATCTCGGTGCACCTTTGCCACTGTTGGACATTTATTATGATCTGAGCTATGGACGAAAACCGCAGGTGCTGTTAATCATTGATGTACCGACAAATGTTCATAACATCCTTCTCGTAAGTCATCTCGTGAACTAATCATTTGTTCATGCCACACTGTAATAACGCTTAATATTTTGATAATTTCTTATACCATCCCAGAATCCCATCCGCTGGTTGACACCGAAGGCGCCAGTCTTCAAAATTGACGAACACGTTCCGTCTTTGCTTGATGATGTATTGCGGTACTTTTTGCCCATGGGATTGTCGCTCGAGCAAAAAGAGTCGGAGCGTCAGGCGATTTACCAGTTCATTCGTGAACTCAATCAAATACGAAGAAATCATATCGATCGTGATTTTGCAAACAGTTACGTCGTAAGCAATGTCTCAGCACTTGTGGAATCATATCCATTTGTAAGTGAAGCATCAATCAAATTTTCAAATTTCAATTTGCATGAGGTCTTAAAGCACGCAATTTTCCTTCTTTTTCACGAATCTTTCTTTTTCTGGAAATCAAAAAAAAAACTTTCTAATTTCTAAGGACTGTCTGAAATTTCAGTTAAATTGGAACGACTTGCTGCCAGCCAATTGGAGTTCGCCGATTGTTGTGCGAAGCCCAACGTATGTTCGTACACTGCGCAACTTACTATTATCTCATCCGAATCGCATTGTTCATAATTCGCTATTGCTGCTCTTTGCCTTAAATGCCCTTCCAAATGGCATCCCGACTCCATTAATTTGCACAAAAGCCACGGTAATTAATTGTCCACTTTTGCTGACACAACACTGATGATTAATTAGTGTATGTTGAACACGATTAATTAACAACCCGAATATGAACAATAACACATTGCACGGACAAATGGCCTTCAAGCCATTAATTTTTGTTTATTTGTTTAACTTTTCGCACATTTTTTTTTCTTCTTTCTCACACCATTCCTGTGTTCACAGATGTCTGTTATGCCGGAGGCATCGTCAGCTTTGTTTATGACACAGTTTACTGATGAGGCTATACGTGATGCAATTTCGAGGGTAAGTTTTATGAGTGTTTGTTGTTCCCATCCCTCAATTTATATCTCTCTTTAAAAGCAAGCTTTTCGGGTACTTGTTGAGATTTTCCTTTTCGGGGCGGTTCAAAAAAAAAAATGAAGAAGAAAGGTCATAAAAAATTGTTGAAGAAATAGCATTTCATTTCGACGGCAATAAAAGCAACAACAGCCAACACAAAAGGCAAGATATGGGAAAATGAAGCTCAAAATTTTTTTTTTTCTTGCCTCGTGTCGAAAGCACTCTCGGCAATCGGCGTTGCTGCCAATAAACTTTTGGCTGCTTTCTATTTTCTTTCTTTTTTTTTTTTTTCAAGTTCAATACACAATCTTTTTGGGGTGTTGGATGAGAAGAAGAGCATCATCGCAAACATCGCCATGCACGAACGGAAATTGAGAAGGATAAAAATGCGAGGGCGAGAATCTTACAAGCTATAAAAATTTATTAATTTTATTATTGGAAATGGAAGCTTCATCTGTTTGCTGTTCATGCTGGCTTTTTATGGATGCCAAAGTGCTTTTTATTGCCGTCGATGGGGGTCGTGAGTCGTGAGTGCCGTTGGTTGAATGGTATCGAAAATGCTAAAATAAAAGCATCGTTTTTTTGTCGGTGATTCCATTTTGCCATTCACAAAATCAGAATGAAATCATTACAAGCTATTGCTGCTGATGGGGGTGAGCAAGAGTGCGAGGGAGGAATAGCATCGTGTAATTTCCCTTTTGAAACTATCGCTACACTCCAAATACAAACATTTATTGTATGTATGTGCAATGAAAGTTCACATCTAACAACGATAAAGAAATCCCTCGAGATCGACAATCGTTTGCCCATGCCCAGGGATGCTTCAAACATATATTATGAACACAAGCCGTGTGTTGTTAATATTCTGAGAGTATAACAGCAAAAAAAAAAAGAAAAAAAAAAAAAGTTTTTATTTCTCGCGAAACGGAAATGCTGAAAAAAGTGTTTTAAAAGCTTGTAAATTGTCTTTTGTCTTACGAACCGAATCTCAGGGAACTTTCGTGAATTGCGTGAGGATCACAATTTTTTTTTTTATTCATACATGTTTATAACATTTCACACCTGAAATCATTAATGAACAACTCCCAAGAAAAACGACGGTAACGAAATAAAAAGTTATCTCCTCCCAAAAGCTCCATTTTTCACATGCCTACGTGTGCTGTTGAAAAATTATTGAGTTCGTTGCTTTATATCGCACAATTAAATGTAGCGTGCTGAAAAACATTTTTTATGTTTAATCGTGTCCTTACTATTCTTTATTATACAATAGTATGGTGCAAACACGAGTTCTTGTACAGACATTTCCTTTCTCTCCATTGTTGCAGCTTACGATAAACGGAATTTGGAAATTGCTTTCGAGATTACTTAATTCACCAGAATGGTATAATAATATCATTATAAAAGATTCAAATTAAAAATGTTTCTGCAAAAAGAAGTCACGAAAGAAAATCTGATGACATTTCACTCTAAGAAAACTTCACGAGAACATTAAGAAGAGCAACAAAGGATCAAAGTTAAACTTTCTTAGAAGATATAAATTGAAAGAATCTTTAAGCTACTTATTTACATGCTTTGGGATGCCGTCTAGAAAATCCTTTTTCTTCCTAATGTTTCGAATATTTTCATGCAAGAGGAACATTAAAATATCCAAGTTGTCATGCAAGTTCCATCGCATGAAAGAAACTTTTCTAATGCTATTCATTTAATTTGCTAAATGATCTCATTGAGGAACGAAATTTCATAAATTATCTCGAACAGCATACCCCAAATTACTCAAAAGAAAAGCTAATCGAGCTAAAAGAACATTTCAAACATTTGAGAACCAAAAAAGAAGAAAATATTTAATTTTTATGCAGCATTCAACACTTCAAGACACGGTCCATGAGTGCGATTAAATAGTTTCTTAAATGACATCAAGTTTTGTTGATTCAGAAATTTCTAACGTATAAAAAATTAGTCATATACCATAATCTCTTGACGTTTCAATTTCATATTCCTCATCTAGTCTAATGCTGTTTTTGATATGTTGAAAGCGCATTTGAAGCGAGCTCCTTCTTTGCGTGGTGCAGCTCTGGTACGATTGGCGTCATTAAAAATGCAAGCAGAGACTTGGCCTGCTTTTGAAAATACATCTGAGGCTCTAAAGCGGCTCGATGAGGTAAATTTTAATAATAAGGGATGAGTAGCTTTAAACTCCTCAAGAGCTTTAGTGTATCATGATCATAAAATATCTCCATCCTTATTTGTGCTTTTGATGCTTATTTATAGCTGGAAATAACTTCGGATAATTGGTTCGAGAATGTTTTACGTATTTACGAGCAACGTAAGAATTTTTCAACCGCCATTGCTACAGGGAATGATAGTCAGACATGGGCTTATCCTACAATCGCAAGGGCCTTTTATGATCCACTCAGCCATAAAATTGGTAATATGAACTGTCATGTTTCTCTCAATTCTCTTAGTTTTCTCACTTGATGATGATTTCTTTATTTATTTCTTCTTATGCTTGTGTCTTTCCGTTTCATTTCAGTGGTGCCATTATCATTAATCCTTGTTCCATACTTCCATCCGCAACTTCCGCCATACATACATTATTCAACAGTTGGAACAACCATTGCTAAAGAAATTTTACGATCCGTGACGAAAGCATTTGAGGACAAAGCAATGAAATGTGTCCCAATGGCTGTTGAAGTGTTCTCAAATTCCAGTCGAATGGAATTGCTGATAACATCTGGTGGTATGCAAATTGCCTATCATTCCATGCTAACTTTAAGCGGATCTAAAGCAATGCCACGTTTGCCTGGCCTAAATCTTTCATCAACCCAAATATTTTTCCTTGTAATGGCCCAAGAATTATGTTCTAAGGCTCAATATGAAGGCGTTCTTACAGATTCTGATGATTTTCATGACATGTAAGTCATTTGATTTTGAAATCCATGAAAAGTATTATCTTAACAAACACAAATTCCATATATCACCTTCACAGATTGTTTTGGCTGATAGCTCAGGGCGGAACAGCGAGTCAGCATTTTCAATGTCAATATGGAACCAATTTTCGGCTGATACAAAATTGTGGAATTTGGTAAAAAAAAAATATCCGGAAATATCAGGATATCATGATATCCTGGAAAATCAAAATAACTTGAATGACAATACACAAACTAACAGTAATTGATTGATGGAACTTCAAATTGTTTCAAGAAGGATCAAATTAAATTGATGGACCCCTTTTGTTGTGATTCATTTTCAATTAGGAAATTAAACACAAGAAACAATTTAGAAGAGAGCTTAAATGTTTAGAAGAAACTTCCACTAAAAATTAAAAAAAAAATCATTCTTTATCGGAGGAAATATAATCAAAATCTTTAATTTAAACTTTTACTTCAAAAATCTTAAATTTCCAAAGAACTTGAAGAAAACTTTTAAAATGAATTTCTTCAAAATTCGAATAAACCTGAACCAACAAAGGACAAACTGTCCCTTAAAAACCTATTTCAGAATAGAGAGCTCACATACGGTTTACATATTTCAATGTAGCCTTTTGCCTCGGTGACAAAAAAAGGTCTCTCAATTTCCGCAATTGTCCACGATAAGCTTTGAAATGTGGGAAAGAAAATCGGTCGGCAATGTTTTTATTATGCTACGATTCAATACCACCCAAGCATAAACAAAAATAAAATCTTGTTCGATGGAAGTTGAGATTAATGTTTCGTTCATTCAGTTTTCTCGGGCCTCCAACGAAGTTTTTTTGTGAATCGCGACCAGAAAAGAAAAACTAAACTGATTTTTCACTTTGTAAAGTGAAAGAATTTTTTTTCCTCGCATTCAATGTGAAGAAATTTGTAGAGCTTTTATTATTATAAATAAGATGATACATAGCGTCCCATTGTTAGATGAGCTTTCGTAATATATTTAGATTATTAAGTAGCGCAGCAATATTTGTTTGCATAATTTGCATAACGTTTTTTGCGCTATATAGAAATGCAAATTGCTGGAAAATGTATTTTAAGACAAACAAAAATAGTTTCATGTAGAAGACGCCTCAAAATGCGTATTTTTCTTTTAGCGAAGTAGTTTGTGGTGATAAACTGAGAGCAATAAAATGAGAAAAAAAAAACTTTGAGATTAAATGAATTGTTGAATAAAACAATGCAAAATTTCCTAAAGGACTAACCCAAATATTTCCCAATGAGAACCTTGAGAAAGTTTTGAGTCGATTGAAAAATTTTTCACTTTAAAATGAAACGAACAATTTCTCGGGAGAGAGACACATTTTGAGTAAAGCGATCCAAATTTAATTTCATATTCTGACAGGAAAGTCTCATCCCTCGGGCTGCAAAAGGCCGAGTATAAATTTCAAATTAGTGTCATCATTATTAAAAATGAATTTAGCACTTTTAAGTTTTAAGGCCAGTTGATGCCAGTGTAGATGTTATGAAAGCTAAATAAGATTATTTTATTGAGAACTTGGTGTTTAGAAAATTTAAAATTTTCTTTATTCGTTCTCGAAAAAAGGAAAAATAGAACAAGAAAACCAAAAATGGGAAGAATTTCCAGCTTTCGAAACTATTTAAGTAGTAATTGCACTGTGATAGACTCGTTGAATGAGATTCCAGATATGAATTGTTATTGAAATGTTATTTGAAGTATTTTTGACAAAAATACTGTCTGTAAAATAGCTGTGAGGCATTGAATAAAATGGCATGAAACTAGATCACCAAACGAATGAATCGTGTGGTTTTTCAACTGTATTTGAAAGGCATCACATTTTCGCATTCAGAAATTTTCAGGTCGTTTACAACACATGTGGCAAAAGCTATTTACGAAGCTTTACAATTTCAACTTAAAGTCGACATCAGTTTATAGAATCATCATCATTTTGTGTGAAAAACTTTTTCACTTAAAGCTCCTCGGTAGAAAATGAGAATAATCATCGTCATCATTGTTTGCTCTCTTGATGATTAATCTCATTCAAGATTTTATTTCCCTCTCGTATATTTTTCGTGAACTTTCAAACATTTTAATTTGTTTTCACAGAAAAAAACATTAATTACAAGCAAAGAGTTTCCTCTTCAACTGATTAATTTCCCATTGTTCGAAAAATCTCTCTCATTGTGTTGGAAAACAATGTGCTACATTGAAAATGATTTTCAATCTCAGGCGGCTTAGTTTGTGTTATCAATTTGTAATCAACAAAAGCCGGTCGCTACGGAGCATCAATAAAAGCCAAAGCTATTTCACATTTTCACTCAATCAATATTAAACTGCAATCATCCTTCGTTTGAAACGATGCGGCAATGTTTCTTTACCTGTTAGGATATGCAGTATTCATAACTGATTTGTGTCCAGTTGTCGGGATCGGGAGCGATAATTTTTTTCCGGGAAACGAATATTTATCGAACTTTGAGAATGAGAGCAACGATGATGAAGCGGAAGAACCTTCAATTTGGATGCTATCGGCAATAATCGTCATTTCGATGGCGCTCTTTATGTTGTTCGGTAAGTCACTCGTGAATAAATTTATAAATTTATTCAAAACCCAATTTTAGGCCGCAAAATTAATTTTACAGTAAAAAAAAATTGTTTATCATTTTTTTCTGTTTGAGTGAATTTTCCGACATTTGATATGGTTCAGAGCATAGAGGATCGATCGGCAATGCTAATGTGCCGCCGCTCTCTAAAAGCGGATGGCAAATTTGCCTTCAGGCCATTAGATACAGATTTTTGGGTTCTAGTCGACAGAATTCATTATCGTTTTGGCGTTATTTTGTTATTTCTATTCACATAACAAAAATTTACATAACAAAACATAAATATTCAGCAGTTGTTGAACATCGGGAGCAGCTCAAAGCACATATAGTTGATGCCTCGTTTGGATGCCAACTCAGTCAATCTCACACATTTTATCAGCTTATTTGCACTTTACTGACTTTATTCAAATAAAATTTATCTCCGTCGCCAGAAAACGAAATAATTTCATTGCTGGCATACATATTTGTGTGACTTGTTATTATAATGATTTGAATGAAGCTTTTTATCGGTTGATTGATCATTGACTTTTTTTTTGCCACAAACCCTCAATCTCTGATGCGATTAAAGGCAGATGTTGAATATTACAATTGGAATTCATTAGGAGTGATGTTCAATAATAATCATAATCATTAATCGAAATGTTCGGCAACATGTTCACTATGATGATAAGTTCTTATAGTTTTCAAAAGCTTCGACAGATGTTCATTCAACCCCGAATTTCGGATGAATAGAGAGAAACGGAAACAGTTGAAGAACAACGAACTATGACAGTTCAATTATTTTTCTTCTCACAATCACTATCTCTCTCGCCGGTTTTCAGGCTTAATAAAAGGACTACTGGGTTGCTTTTTTGATGGAGTGGGTAATTGGATGTACAATTATTTGCAGCCAACTCGAACGTATCGTGAGTCGAGCAGGTGAAAAATGAATATTTTTTACAATGTTTTTCTAACAATATTTCTTTTCACTTTTCCTCAGGTGCCGAAGATTCTGGATAAATGTTTTGTTTTGTTTTCTGCTACCCATCGTTTGTTGTTTCAACTGGCTTTGTTGCACTTGTTTCGTACGGCAAGATAAGAGTGAATCTGAAGCGCCTATTTATGAACGCAAAATTCAGCACCATGAGATAGATTCGGATGAAAGTGATGATGGTGATGGTGAAAGGAAGAAGCTTTTAAGGATATCACTCGAGTGTTCGAAACTGTCAAGAGAAAGCTTTGAGAGATTTTCAGAGACAGCCTTAACAAGAAATATTCAAGCAAATTTAATTGAACGGAATGATGAAACTGTCGACAGTGATGTAAACTTTGTGATTAATGCTATGAATGAGAGCCATGAGTCGCTTTGCAGTCTGGTAAAATTAAATTTCTAAAGAACTTCTGATGTTTTACCTAAGAGAAATTTAATAAATCGTCTTTGCAGGAAGACCATCAAAGTGAAGCAAGCTTGACCAATGATTCGCGCTTCGCTGAAGCCAAGCAGTTAGTTCATGAACTTATTGCAGCTCGCTCTGTCTATCGTCGCTTTAACAAGCGTATTGGTTTCGTTAAGGTCGAAGAAAATCAAGAATTTTCAATTCGTGGATATTTCACGCCAAGCGAAAGAAGCAGCTACCAGTTTGTAACCTTCGATCCCACAAAACAATTTTATGAAATTTCCAATGTAAATTAATTAATCAATTTTGCGGTTGCTTGATGTATTAAAACCCCAAAATCTCATCTAATTTCACGTTCTTCCTTAGGAAATCACACTCTTTCCACTTTTGCCGGAAATTGCACTAGACTCGAAAGCATTTCGTCGAACCTATGCAAACAAAATGGAAGTTCTTATAGCCAACGACTTAAGTGTCCAACCGTCGTCATCCGCTCCCTGTGTCAATGTTCTCAATCAGCACCTTTCAATGTACGGAATGTGAAAAAAGCAGATGAATGAAGTTTAGAGCTTTTTGAAGTTGCTTGATTTATGTATATTTTTTATTAAAAGATTTATGCATGAAGCGCTCGCTAACTTTACATTTCTTTTCATAATAAAATTTCATGAGATTTCATTGGTTTTGAAGCTATAATGCGCTTTACTGTTTATAAATTTTTTTGCAGGCAACAATGATTGGCATACTTGAAATGTTGCAAAGAGAGATTTATAAAAGCTCATATAACTGCGCATAAATCTCATAGAAAGCGCTTATGAAAAAACAGCATTAAGTTGATTAAAACTTCAGAATTTTTGTAAATTTTCATTCCATCTAATAACGTTATATATCACAATTATCCATCCACAATTTTTCTCACAAGAGTATATTTGTATACATATATATAAATATATACTCCGGTATGAACAAGCAAAGACTTTCCCCGGGATGTAATTATTTTGTGAATTTACTATAGTCAATATTCAGCACAGTAGTGCAGGCATCGAATAAATAAAATTAATATTTTATGGCTTTTTCAACCATAGGTTTTGGAAATTATTGGCTATGTTTGCGATCTTTTTCATGCTTCAATGGAAACATTAAAATTCAATTATTACGAGTTCGCATGCAACTGATGTTCCGCTAATGACAATTTATTGGATGACGATTGGATATCCAAAATCATTCCAGCGTTAATATTTCTCGTTAATTCTGTAATAAAACAAAAAACAAGTGTTGAAAGCTCATCGCGCAGCAAAAAAAGCCCATCATGAGAAATGAATGAACGAAACATAAACATTAATCTCAATTTCTATCAAACACCATTTTTCCTTTTTTGTTTGTGTAGCGTGGGCGGCCTTGAATGGAGAGCAATAAAAACTTTGCCGACAGATTTGCTTTCTAACATTTCAAAACTTATCGTGGACAATTTTGGGAATTGAGAGACCTTTTTTACACTGATGCAAAAGGCACCCAATTAAATTTGCAGATCCATGCATTGCATATGGGAGCGAGAGCAAAACTTGTTTTATGTTCCTTTTTACAAAAGTCTGTAAGAAACGCTTCGACATTTGTTTGTTCAGGCTTTACTCGATTTCTTTAAGAAATTCGCTTCAAAAATTTATTTTTAAATATTTAAGCTCTCTTCTAAATTGTTTATTATGTTTAATTTCCTAATTGTTAATGAATCAGTATAAAAAGGATCCATTAATTCAATTTGATACTTCTTGAAACATTTTGAAGGTTCATCAATCAATTACTGTTAGTTTGTGTATTGTCATTCAAGTTATTTTGATTTTCCAGGATATCATTGAAGAATTTCTTCTTTTTTTCCAAATTCCACAATTTTGTATAAGCCGAAAATTGGTTACATAATGACATTGCAAATGCTGACTCGCTGTTCCGCCTTGAGCTATCAGCCAAAACAATATGTGAAAGTGACATGTGGAATTTGGGTTTGTTAAGATAATAATTTTCATGGATTTCGGAATAACTTAATTTATTTAAATGTCGTTAAATGTGTTTAATCGTGCTTTAGAACATAATTAATGGACAATTACAAGGAAAAATATTTGGGTTGATGAAAGATTTAGGCCAGGCATTGCTTTAGATCCGCTTAAAATTAGCATGGAATGATAGGCAATTTACATGCCACCAGATGTTATCAGCGATTCCATTCAACTGGAATTTGAGAACACTTCAACTACCATTGGGACACATTTCATTACTTTGTCTTCAAATGCTCTTGTCACGGATCGTTAAATTTCTCTAGCAAATTTCTTTAGCAATGGTTGTTCCAACTGTTGAATAATGTATGTATGGCGGAAGTTGCGGATGGAAGTATGGAACAAGGATTAATGACAATGGCACCACTGAAATGAGACGGAAGGACACAAGCTAAAGAAGAAATAAAAAAATCATTATCAAGTGAGAAAACTAAGAGAATTGAGAGAAACATGACTGTTCATATTACCAATTTTATGTCTGAGTAGATCATAAAAGTCAATTGCAATTGTAGGATAAGCCCATGTCTGACTATCATTCCCTGTAGCAATGACGGTTGAAAACTTCTTACGTTGCTCGTAAATACGTAAAACATTTTCGAACCAATTATGTGGAGCTGTTTCCTACTATAAATAATCATCAAGGGCACAAATAAGGATTGAAATGTTTTACGATTTACTAAAGCTCTTGAGGAGCTTAAAGCTACTCATCTTTTATTATTAAATTTGACCACATCGAGTCATTTTATAGCCTCATATTTATTTATTTTCAAAAGCAGGCCAAGTCTCTGCTTGCATTTTAAATGACGCCAATTGTACCAGAGTTGCATCATGCACAGACGAAGCTCGCTTTCGCTTCAGATGAGCTTTCCACATATCAGAAACTAGACAAGGAATATGAAATTGAAGCATCAAGAGATTATGTTAGAAATTTCTGAACCAATAAGACTTGATCGCATTTAACAAATTGCTTAATCGCACTCATGAATCATATCTGGAAGCGTTGAAATCCATAAAAAAAAGAATATATCCGGGTATATTCCGGCTTTTTTAGATTTCAAATAAATTTTCCTCAAACTGTTTTGTCATTTCGTTTCTTTTCGATGAATAATTTATGAAATTTCGTTCCTCAATGAGATCATTTAGCAAATTAAATGAAGAGCATTAGAAAAGTTTATTCCATGAGATGAAACTTGCACGACAGCTTGGATATTTTAATGTTCTTCTTGCATGAATTTATTTACAACATAAAAAGGATAAAAATAGATTTAGATGACATCTCGACATGAAATTAAGAAGCTTCAGCATCTCTATTTCTTTAGTTTACAGAGTTTTAGCATCATCAGGTTAAATTTACTCTGAAACAATTTTATTTTATAAAATAAATTCAACCGTTAAATGCAGTGCTGCTGCCAGCAAATCATTCAGACGATTTATTCACGTATAATTGAATGTATTCCTTGCTTTGTTCTCATGTTTTATAACATCGTCTGAGTCAGCCATCTACAAAGAAAGTAAAAAAATAAAAAATAGGTATATAAATTTCATTCTTCCCAAGCCATTCAGGTCAAGAAAAGAAATATATTTCATTCTGCTGCCCGTCGTCGCAGACAATTTTTATTGACTTATTTCCATTGTAATTTTCATATGATATGATTTATTTTAATGGAACAAAGCAATTTGTAAATGACCGAAGAACCTTTAAAAGCCAATCTCTTATTCTTTGAAGCCATTTTAATTATTTATTTTCCTGAAATAGCTTCACCATGCTGAACGGTTGAAATTTAATTTTTAATTTTGCACAACATCACTTATTTCCCATCACAATGCAGTAAGTATGTTCGTATGTTCATAAGACATTGTAACGCAATGATCTTGCGAAATTATAAAATAATAAAATAAAAAAAAAAAAAAAAAAACAAAAACAAAACACGTGAAGTAAGCAATGTCAGAAGGAAAGTTATTTCTTACTTAAATTAAATATTTTCAAATGAAAGCAGACAACGAACGTAAGAAAAATTCCTTAACAAAAGTTCTTTCAAAATCCGACATTACGAAGAATGAATAAAAGAACTGTTAATATTTTTATTGCATGAGTCGGGGAATTTAACAGTTTCAAGAAATCGATATACTACATTTTAATAGATTTATGGGCATCAAATTTCGATGGAAACCGCTTTCAGTAATTCTCTGAGAGAACTTCCGGCGAGTTAATCTATTTAATTTTGCTTTGTTATGGTTCATTGCACTTTCGTTGACTTTCAGGGGCTTCAACCGGCTGGCAAACTAAATTATAAAAATTATTTTACTCAAGGCACGTATTTCCAGCCAGTCTCGTCTCGATAAAATTAACTACCTAGGTTTCACTTCCTTCATCGCTTCGTTGTATCAAATTCCAAAATGTTCTTATCTCTTTTTTTTGGACGGTGATCGGTTTCCAATTCGTTTCACGATCTTTCATTTTTATTTTAGTCTTTGAAAATAAATATATACATTCACACATTTAGTTGCTCGCGATCGTTTATCGACTACGAATGTTCCGCGTTTATTGAATCTACTTCGTGAAAGTTACTGAACTTAATTAAAAATACGAGTTTGTTCCCCGTGTGATTTATTTATTTTCATATCGAGCAAATGGTGTTTCGCTAAAAATGAAATGACAGTGAAAAAATAATTCAAAATGAAATTTCGATTGATTTGTGTCTGAAAAATATTTTAAATTTCCAAAACCAAGCACTGAATTCGTGCCTCGTCAAAATAACAAAAATTTTGTGTAAATATTTGGTATTAAAAATTCATCTGGAAACATTTTGCTATTTTAAATGTGTTTCTATCTCTCAGTTGTCATTTTTGACTGGCGAATTATTGATTTGGCAAAATAAACCAAGTTTGGTATTTCTTCGGAGTGTGTAAAAGATGTGAATTCAATTCACTGAATTGTATTGAATTTTCCTAAATTAGTATCAGCAACAGACGTCAAGTGAATCTAAATCGATACAAAACTGGATGTGACTTTAATATTTAACGATATTGTTGTCTTCGAAGTTCGAAGTTTTCGTCAGGAATTTCTTCTGTCCATAATTTTTTGAAATAAAACAGATCGGAAAGAGAATAAAAAAAAAACAAATTGCTAATATAAAGTTATCGGCGAATCAAATTGAAAGTCTTTCGGCGACTTGCATTGTAGTAAAGACCAGAATAAAATTGAATTGCATAACATTATTTTTGTTGTTTTTGTTCGTGAAATGAGAATTTATGATTTTCGCAAAGTGAATTCTCCGGTCGCAAGTTGTGAAATAAAATATTTATTCAATTGGAATTTGACACAGTGAAGCGATTTCAATCGATACAAACTCGGGACTTGCAATTTATGAATTGAAAATTACAATTGCAATTAAAGTGAGACAACATGAAAACCAGTTTCAGAAACAGCTCATGAATCAAACAAGTGATTTTAATTGATGATAACTAAAGCGATTAAGCATTTTTATTGCAACAAACTATTGCAAGCTGTGAATTGGAAGTGAAGTTTTAAAGATTTCACTTTAATTTGAGTCGAATTATCGACGGTCGAAAATTGAATTTAATTTCTCTTTTCAATGTGAAAATTTATCGGAAGTTTTTGAAAAGAGCAATCACAAACCAAAAGAAAGAAGTTGCCCAATGAATGGATAGATAAAAGCCAAAGCGCAATTGGATTAATTAAATTTATTTCTGATGGTGAGCATTTCTCTTCTTTTTATATTATTTGATGTACTGAATGAAATTGAGAGTTCTCCAGAGTGTGGTTTGAAAGTCAATTGCATTAAATTGTGCTCTGGAATGCACTTCGCTCGCTGTACGCTTGTAAAAAATTCATCGTCACAGTGTTTGAATGGATGTGAAGCAGAATCCAGAATGTTCATGTTGAAAGATACGAAAGAGAAAGATCTGTTTTTGTGGCATTTTCAATTATCAGCTGAACAATTTACTAGCAAATAGACTCGTCAGCATCCGTTCGTTTCAGCTATAAATTTTAGGTCAATTGACCACATTTAATTTCCTGCAACAATTAATTTACAAATATTTATCGCTGATTGTTGTCGAAACAAAAAAAAATTGCAGTCAACAATCGAAAATTGATTATTTGTTTTTATTATATGATTCCACAATTTAACATCAATTAAGCGTTGCGTATCATTAAAGTTTTGTGTTAGTCACTAATATTTCATTATCATTTTGAAACGCGAGTTGACAAATTCAATTTGCATCAGAGAACCAAAAATTTTGATGATTCATCAAGATTCCATTCTGTAGAGCATTTCTAAAAATAAATTATTTTATTGAAAATGATGATGCGCAGCAAACAAAGTACAACGGCAGCGGCGCTTCAGACGAGATTAAAATGATTGAAAAATTCATTTAAATAACATTAGACAGCAAATGTAATTTGTGGTAAACACAAATTTAAAACATCATTTGGTTATTATTTGAGTCTCAATATTGAGAAAATGTGTTGTTTTGATAAGAGCAGAAATGTTCTGATTCCAGAAATGTGTCTTTTTAATCCCATAACAAACATCACCCCAGCTCATTGCTTTTTCTCATTTTGGTGTTTTCGCAGATAAAATTACGCTCAGCACTAATAAAAGTTAAATGCAGCAACAGAAACACGTTTATGGAGCTAATGTTGCTGCTGATGTCTTGTCGAATTTATTGCAATTGCCTTTTAACTCCTTGACTCAGCTCCAAGATTTCTTTGAGTTGGTGTTTCTGAAATCTCGCACACAATATTTTATAGCCCACTTCTTATATAACAATTTGAAAGTGTTTTAGGAGCCCATAAATTGATGCTGCTTTTATAGTTTGTTTGTCGATTGCAGCCGCGATTGCCATTCTCGAATTTTACTGTTGTTAATGTTGATGTCGCCGCCACAACGACTAACACGAGTGGGTCGAAGCTCAGCACAAAAGCATAAGAAATAAAAAGTGCCAAGCTAAATACTTAAATTTCAGTTTGATGAACTCATAGTGGATGTTGTGCTTTCAACACCTGCTTAATTAACGTTTGTTTACAGCCTCAAGTGGATGCTGAAACTAGGTTAATTTCTATTCCGAAATAAGTGAAGTACTAAACCGCATTTATTTACGCATAATTTCAGTCGAAATTGAAGCTTAATAAAATGGTTGTGAAAACGAGATGTTTGGCTTCAAAGTATTTCTATCCCTGTGATTCATTTATTTTCACTCAAAGAAAGAACCAAAACATAAACAAATTCTTCTTATTCAAGTATTTATCAACAACAAACTTGAGTCATCTATTAGCAATAATAATGATTTATGACACATCCGAAGGATATTAGGAGAAGGTCAAATTTCATTTTTTGGTACTCATCTTATGAAGAGGTTTGAAAATTATCAATTTATAAGAAATACCAAAAATGTGTCAGTTATCAGCATTGAATCTTCCTTCACTGTATCAATTCATTCTGGAAATTTATTCATATATGCAATTATGTAGTAGCATCATATCGCGTTTTCTCTCATTCCACACGTCGTTCACTTGTGGTTGACCTTAGTCCGACGTTTCACATTACTAAACGAGATTCAGACAGCAGAACTTGCTCAGCGCACAAGCGCAAAAAAAGAGTGAAACAATCATCAGATTCATATCATTCAGTGCGCTCGGCTCGTTTTGCCATAAATAGCAAGTTGCGCGATCCAAATACGCAATCGAGCACACTACTTTTCGTGTTCTTAAATAATTTTTTAGGCTATGATTTTTTTTTGCCATGATGAAGCTGTCAACAGCAGAAAAAGCAACATATTGTTTAAGCTTCACATACCTGGAACGATTTCATTAGTTCCATCAACATTTAGACACGAAATCATTCTACAAATTTGTGGCGTAACTAATTGGGATCCCCAAATGGAAATGAATTAGCAAAAAAAAACTCGAAATATTTCCATGTCGATGGAACAACGACACAAAAAAAAGAAGTTTTAATGCTTTTCAATTTCCAGGTGTAAGCTTAGAGTCAGCAATTTTATCATTATTCATTCGACTCAATCATTGATGTGACGTACAGTCACATTGTATAATGATTTCACTGTCTGCCGCTGTTGCATGTCACATCAAACTGTGTTTATAGCAATCACACACATTCCCGATCAATTGTGTTGTTTAACTCTATGACATTCAACATGTCTGATTTAATTGAATTTTATTTTCTCACAATATTCGATGTGCATTGACACTCAATTAAGTTTTCCATCACTCCTTCACTTGACTTGAGATGGCTGATTGCATTTTGGTAATAAGATTTTAGTAATATTGATTGCGAAAGAAGGAAGAAAGAAAGTCTTTTGCATGAAAATACTATCCTGGTAGCCAATTGGACAATCTGTTGACTATCTTGTTCTCAATAAAATCACAGCCTTTGATCATCAGACCCTCGCATCCGATTGTGATTGAGTGTGATGAAATTGAATAATTTACATTAGACAGGCGATATTTACAGCATTTCATGTAAACCATTTCCGACATTATTTCATTGGAAATCGTTGATCGTCTTCGGAGGAGGTCGAATGGAAAGCGCAAAAACAAAGAATCCCATTTTTTATGGTTGTTTGTCTTTCGGGAGGCATCAATGGTTGTAAACAATTGTTAATCGTTGTACAGACAAAATCAAGGTCGAAACTCAATTCCAATCCACTCGCTTCGCATGCTTTATGAGAAAAATACAATCGTGCGAGTCGAGTTGTTTATCGAAATTCCTCCACTCGAAAGATGGATGAAGGCAGAGCAAAAATTCCCAAATATTATTAATGCTCTCTATCTCTGTCCCTTGCTCTATCTCTCTCTCGTTCCGCGACCATTAAATCTGATGCCGAAATTTTGTTTAATATTGTTCGAGTCGAAGTCCATTAAGAGTTTCCGCAGAAACAGACGCACATATACACACATATAGTCACGATAATTCCGCGGAGGTTAAATATCGCTTCGGTGTTGCTTGTGGCCAGAGGTCATCTGTTTAATTTTGCCAAAAAAAGAAGTATTTAGAAAAAAAAAAAATGTTTGAAATTGAAACAAATTTCTTGTGTCGTGTAAACAAATAGTCGTGAAGTGAACATACGGACAATTGTAAAATGATGATCAAGTTTTTTTTTCTGCTGCTATTTATCCATATTCTACATACATACCACATAGTACATCACATGCGGAGTCATGAAGATATTCTTAGAATCTCTGTACAAATTGGTTTGATTATAAATATATCTCTGTTAATTGATTGAAATTTCAACCAAATAAACAAAATTAGTAAACCAAATTTTCGCCCCACCGAAAGAAGAAACATTTTATTCCAACCTCAAAAAACCCACAAAATTGGAACTAATAAATTATTCCTCACGAGCAATCTGAGCAATTTAAATTGAGAAAGAATGTTTTCAGAAAAAAAAAAAAAAACCATTAAATTTTTAATGAAAATTGAAAAGAGTGCCCGAAAAAGTGAGATGGATTTGTGAGAAGCGTTTATCTAATTGATTTGTGGGAAAGTTTCTTTTTGTGTCTGTATGTTTTATGCAGAACATTGCGGGAAGCTGAATGAATTAATTATGAATGTGGTGGAAATCTATAGATATAATCAAGCACAATGACACTAGGCCACCGCCATGTTATATTGAATATATGATATTGATGCATATCCATTTTTAGAATCGCCATTTATATTTCGTGTCATTAAAATGGATAAAACTCCATTTTTGGGAAGCTATGATTTAAATAAATTGCGTGCGTTTGGGAAATTGTGTGCGTTGAAGTATAATTATTTAAATCGAAATGATTCAAAATTAATTAATTAATGTAAATTGGGCTTTCAGCACTACAACACGTTCTGATGACTTCATCAATTGCGCAATGTCACAGCTTAGAAAATCGGCATCATTTCGATCTCGAATCCCTGTTCGTCGAACTCGTCTCGCCCAAAGGCGCTGCTCTAGTCCGCAACCGTTCACAGCGTCCAAGTCACGTCAAATTAGTCGCAATCAAAAAGTTTTCTACGATCGATGCTATTCGTCGTCAAGCTATTCGAGCAGCGATGAAAGTCACGAATCTGAAGAACCGTTACAGGTAATGTCGATATAATTACATTGTGATTCAAATTGAATTTCATGACTCGATGGAAGTCACATCACATTTTACCAATCGTTGAATCGAAACTTATTATTTTTCTACTTAAGTAGTCGGACTTTCAACTTTCCTCTTTTCCAATCATAAGTTCATGGTGTATGCGACTAGACTTTATTATAAGAAAGTCAGCGTCACGAAGCACCTCCATGGCGACACTAGTACAGAAGAAAAATTCATATGCTACACCATAGCATTGAATATTTTGCGAACTAAATTCAAACAAAAAAATTGAATTTGATATTCAAAAAAAAAAGTTTCTCTTTATGAGAAATAAAAAAAAAAGTTTCGATAATTTTTTTTTCTTTTGGCTTGGAATAATTAAAACTTTATCAGCATGATTTTTTAAAATTTCCATTTCAGAAACAATTTTCAAGCTCTAAGCGATTTTTAATTGCGATGAAAATTAATCTTCAACGTTTTTCTCCACTTTCAGTTGTTAATAAAACAAACCAAAATTGTACAATCGAGCGCCGTATCACACTCAGATGCAATGAGCCTGGATGGCTTATTAGACACTGTAAGCAGCGGAAGTTTCTCAAATCCCAACAGCCCACAAGCATCGATGGATCGAACATTTGAAGGTGGGTTTTACAGTTAATTAACGCAATTTGATTTATGGCCTTTGATACCAGTTTGTAATCCAAATTGGTAGCTGCAAACATGATTTATGGGTGGAGAATGTGTTTTTTTTTTGTAACACTCGGATTGCCATCGAACGTCTCGTCAACAAAAACATTTTTTTTAACAACATTCCATAATAAGCACAATCGCTTACAAATAAAAGAAAAAATCTCAACATGTTTTTGCTCTCTGACAGTCTTCGATTTATGTAATAAGCCAGCAGTTGCTGTGTTTATGAATTTAATAATGTTAGATTGTGTGAAACATTTATCAGCTGTTTCACTCCCATCACGAACGGTGGAATTACAATTTCCTTAGTTTTATTACAAATTCTCTGTACAAAAACTCTTCGCATTTTACGATAATTAATTTCTTTTGATGACTTTAAGTGGAGGTCAGAGTGCTAATTCAATCAAATGAATTATGCAGAAGATGTGTCGCAATAAATTTTTTCTTGAAGAACTTTAAGCTGAGGGAAGACTTACGAATGACTCCCACGCTCGTTATTTATATTGTACGTTTGTCAATTTGGCTCGTTCCAATTCTCATTACTTGTTTCATTTTGCAATGCGCGAAACTCAAAGCGGAAATTTTGAGATGTTTGTTTCTACATAAGCTCTCTCTATCCCTCGCTTGCTCCAGTGATATTTGACTTTGCCGGAATGATATGAAACTACACAAATCAACGAAATTACAGCAATTAATCATTTAGATATTTTACTGAACTCTCGTCACTGACAGCGAGCGAAGCCGCGACTTTAGTAACTCAAATGCGACATAAAATGTGTAGCACAATAAATTTCAACTAAAATTTACTTCATTAATTTTGTTCGGTTTTCAGCAAGTAAATTAAAACCTTTTATAATCCTAAAATGAAATATATTATTCAATAAAAAGGTTTATCGCGGCTCTGTTGCTCTCACTCCCGCTTGCTTATTTTCTTTTTTATTGAATTCGAGGCTCGTGCATAAATTCAATAAGCCCACACAGCTATCCACGTGCTGTTGATGTTTCGTGTATTTGCCAAACATACAGTCAATGGTAAACACAAATTTCACTCACGATCTGAAATCTCAGTGTTTAGAAAGCAACAATGATTAGACACGTATGTGTCATGTACATCTTAAACATGTACAGAAACAAAACTGATATTAGAAAAAATACAATTTCCAAACCCTGTGAAGCGCTTATCGTGTTCGCTCTTATACCAAATGTTGTTAAGCATCGCATCGACACAAAATTGACTTCCATTTAATTTCATCTCATGACCCGTTTCACTCCATTTCAGACCCAAAAATGACAACAGCTCTTTCTCATGCTCCACTTAGCTACGAATCGCTAGATCGATTTAATTGCACATCAGAAACATTGAAAATAACCGACGATTACCAACAGCAAAAAAACAACATCATCAATACGATGAATCAGATCGCACTCAGTGAGACTATTATAGCGAGTGACTTAGAGCAACATATATCGATAAAGCAACAGCCAAACAAAAGCTACAAGCTAATGAATAGCAGCGATAATTATATGAGCTCATCGCTAAGGAAGAATAACAAGAACTCCGATTATGATTCCATCATGAATGTTGATGATAATGAGGCTGCTCTTAATAAGCAAAAGCAGTTAAGTGATTGGTATTACATTAAGACAAGTCCAAAAGCCAAACCGACAAGTCCTTATGAACGTCGGAGAATTAAGAATTTAGCAAACAGCCAAGCGGCGAAAATTCCATCACCACTTCAACCATTAGTAATTTCAAAAGATCTTCTGGAATATCAAACCTCATGCGACAAGCTCAGTTCACTTCCCGACCTTCCATCGTTTTCACCAATACAAAAATACAGAAGCAATGACTACATCGAGCATCAGCAATTCCTGGAAGAAAAGTCCCCATTGCAATCATACAAATGCTTCAGCATGAAATATTCAAGAGATCCATCCGGCAAAAGCGGAACTATGACGAAGTTCGGTGAAATGACTTCGAGCAGTTTCGAGCATGTTAATGTCACAGGATTGTATGAGAATCGTTTATCGGGTGGAGATATAAAAACTGACGACGATTATGTGCAACGGCTACGAATGGCGGCTGCTAAAATGAGACCATTGCCTCAAGCCCCAGCAGGAAATGAATACGGATTTCAGGTGAGCTCACTTTAAATAAAATTCTTATGAAAAGCTCCTCAACTTTATAACTTTATACTATTTTTTTATATTCATTCATTTGAAAGCTTTCTTGTTCAAATGGATAAATGCACTGAATTTATTTAAATTAAATCCTCGAGAATTAACAAGCACCAACATATCATTTCAAATTCGCATGGGATTTTTCATGCCATTTGAAGCAGCACTTACGTCAGATTTTAAAAGTAAAATATCTTTCAAAAAAAAAAAATAAAAAAATAAAAAAAAAAAATTTTAATTTTCGCATCAATAAATTTTCACTCAACGTTAAAAGCACACAGAATGAATTTCTTCGCGTTAAATTTGCGTATAAAATACAAACATATTCGCAAGAAGGAAATGTCACTTACAGCCGGCGGGTTCCATTGTCACATAAAAATGCGTCAATTTGTTTTGGCGTAAATAATTTTGATAAGAAAATGCGATTGAAGAACATATGAATGAATTTCCATACTTCTTGTAAAGCACAAAACATCCTCAAGAAAGAAAAATGTGAAAAATCGAGGATTCGAAGCTCAAGCAGAATATTTTTTAAATTTATTTTTCTGTATCGAAATAAAAGCTCGTTAAAGTAAATTAGATTTCTTACCACAATTCTTCTGCTCTTTCTGTTTCTCTTCTTCTCCTTCTTTTCATTCAGTAAATTCGAATAATTTTTCCTGTAAAATTGGTTTGCGTTGTTAAGGAAAGTGAAGTAAGAAAACATGCAAACACTTAAACTCATTGTGTGAAGGAAATTTAGTTGAGCATGGTAATAAACATTTTGAAGCTACGTCACTGGTGTTGGTAGTCAATAATAGAAGTCGATCGGAATGAGATGAAAGCTAGAAAATATTTTTCCAAAGAGTTGACAAAGAAATTCACAAAAAGTTTCTTATTCACTCCCTCGAAATCTTAAATTTGCAAGGTTTATGAAAAGTTTCTGAATTCATGAAAATTTCAATGACGAATTCTATTTGAAAGAATAATCTCTCATTTTTAGTCCTTTATTTTTTAAGAGAGGTGCTCGCAAGAACGAAAAAGAGAGAAAAGCTTTAGTCAAGGATACAGTGGCTGTGAAAGTTTCAGAGCATTGTCGCTATTTTTCCACTCTCAAAAATTATATTCTGCTGTGAGCATCTATTAAAAGGATGCCTTCAGTGATTTTCCATCTCAGTTTCGTCGAGGACTCAATGCCGAGAAGTTGTAAAAAAGTGAAACGCTTCGCGTATCGCGCAATTTCCTTTTCCTCTATCTGTGAGTTAATTAAATTTGTATATTTGCTAGCAAGCAAAAAAAAAAAATAGCAGTGTTTTATTAAGCAGAACAGTATCGAGCATCAAATGTCTCATCATGACTTGGATTACGCAATAAGCGAATATTCAATGGATTTATTTGGATTACATCACGCCGTCAAAAAAGCCGAAGTGTTATTTTTGCGGAAAAATGGATAAATGTATGTGACACTCCTTATTTTTCTCGACCATTTAAAGTGCCTCACAGTCGCCGCGCTTGTAACTGTTTGCATGGCGATCGAAGTGAAATTGGATATTATAGTTAGGAGGATTTTTTTTTTGACAATTGCCTAATGGCGAAATTGGATCACTCCAATATCTAGTGTTTGTGGAACATAAAAATGTATTTAAAATTGAATGAAAAATCAATTTGTACAAATAAAAGAGCGGCATTTGGGTCGATGAACAGTCTCCATAAAAACTTTATGAAAAATTCATGCTAACCAGATGGTGAATCTGGATTGAAATTGCACGAATATTTGTCGATTCGAGTACAACGAACAATGCAATTTAAGATTTGTAGACTTTGAGAGATGTAAAATTTGCCACCGAAAAATCAACAAAAACAAAAAATTGTAATAATTGAAATTCATCACAAATTGGGTGTAAATCTCAAATATTAATTTCGAAACATTTCGCTAGCACAACTGATAAAGAGCATAATTAAAGGTTTTAATTAGAAAATATCCTTGGAAATTTGTGCGAAAGGATCATTTAGGAGCTTTGCTATGAAGACCCATTTTGGCATATTAAAAATATTCAAATTAGAGGCAAAGATAATTATCCTAATGGACTTTACTTGTTTCTTGAAGCTATAGATGGCAGATATTACTCGTGTAGATTCCCGGGCAATTACACAAAGTTTTTCCATGTCTTTGTTGAACTTCTGATTAGCTTCTAGAATACTTTAATGAGATTTAGTGAACTTTCTACCCAAGAAAACCTCTCTTCGAGGCAACATCATTCTTCTTTCCAAAGGGAAAACATTAATTAAATTTAACCGAAAGGAAAAATATAAAATTTCTCTCGCAATTGAATGATTTTCAATTAAGGTTGGAAAAATTATTTCGTTCATTTATTACATACAAAAATAAAAGTTAATGGAAAACTTTGTTTGACATCAGCCAACCAGAAAAAGTTCACTTCAAGATCTAGCACCATGAAATCAGGTATTTTATCAGTCGAGCAACTGAAAAAAAAAGAAGAAAGGGGTAAATCTTGTGGTACCTTATTGAAATTGCTTGCTGACGCCCCATCACCTTTCATAAATTAAATTAAGCAAAAGATAAAGTTTATTCACCTGAAAGTTTCGTTTTTCCACCGTGAAAAGCGTCAAATGGGTAGAAAAGGGAGAAAAAAAAAATTCATTTAAACAACAATTCTCCACGCTCCAGTAATTAATAGTTTTTGGCAATGTGACAACAAAATTCAGTGAAAGTTTCTTTTTTTTTGTTCTTTTACAATAGTTTACATCAAAAGGGAACTTTTTGAAAGCCACAAATTATGTTCCAGATGAATAGCTTTGGAATGGAAAAGGAAGAGAGGCGAGGGATAAAAGTTTATCAGTTGGAAAGCATTCAAGTGAGCTTAGTGGCACTACAAAAGTATTCAATCGAGCTTAGTGGCACTGAAAACTCATAAATAAAACGGATGCGATCCACAAGTGGAAAAATAATGTGGATTGAGATCAAAAAACTACAATATGTATTACTTAATGCAGTTTAAATGTTGATCTAACAATATGCTCGTTCAGACGAGCACCCAAAATATTTTAATTATTCATTGATTGCCTAATTATTTAGAACAAATCGGACATGATCCAGGTTTCTCCAGAAAATTATTCAAATTTCACACTTAATCAGTATTCGTGGAATCCAATTGTTACCTTCGTCGCGCAACTGCTACATTAAATTGCATTGTTCATCGTCAAAAAAAACTTTCATAAAATTAATTTGTGAATAACAAACAACAACAATAAAGAAAAAAACATTAAAATTTATTAAAGTTGTCACAAAGTCATTCGCGAGTTTAATTAAAAAAGTTTTATTCCTTCCTTTTTTTCTTTCGAACAATATATCTGTGCAACAGTCAGAAAAGAGCCAAAGTTAAAAGTCAAACGTGCGATGAAAAGTGCCAACAATTAAAATGAGCAAAAAAGTGTCAAATGACAAAGATTGTTGAGTGAGTGAGAGAGAGAAAGAGACACTCGTGGATCGTTATCCACTCCACGACCACCAAAACCATCAAAATGGCAATTACCCGAGCCCGAATTGCCGCTCGAATCACAATGGGTCGATGGGGCTGGTGATGGTTATTGGGATCAATGTGCACAATGGGTAAGTTCCGAGAATTCATTACAAGCATATATATCTCAGTGAATAGAAGTGTTCCATAAAATCTGATGTCAGATAAAAAGGAAGAAAATTAATGTGCACAATTAAGAACCCCCGAAGTCTTGAATGCTCGTTAAATTAATTACAAGCACAAGCAAGACGTTGCGTAAAATCAACACATGTTGAAGGGAAATTATATTAAAATCTAATGTTGGTTCCCATTTCAATGTCACAATGGCAAAATGCGTGAGGAGCGAGAAAGGGGTTTGGCGCGGACAAGAAAGCTGTTTACATCATTTTGACTCCATTATGTTTGTGTCGCTTCCGTGTTTTTATGTGTTATGTCTTCCTGAACAAGAAACACGACAACATCGGCATAAGGCAGACAGGGGGCGGTCCATAAACTTTAAGAATGGCAATCTTAACAAAACTCAAAAAGGCAGAAAAACTTTTTTAATATGATATCATCTTACGAAAGCTTTCTTTTGGGAGGCTTTCTTTGCTTGCTCGCGGAGGCGATAAAAGTTTTCACATATAAAACTACCATGAAAGTTTTCTTCATATTATGATGTCCATATAAATATTTACTCAACATCTACCTTATCGGTTTGCTCAATAAATAAACGGATGGAGAATATTTTCTCAGTTTGTCAGAATGAAATCCAAAGATGGAACTTGTTGTGGGATCAACAAAATGTTTGTACGTATATAATGTCAGTAGCCAGTATAGCAAAGTAAAAAATATAATTTATGATAAAGCAGAAACTGATTGCCCATGAAATTTTCTACATATTTTACTGCTGTTATAGTTGGCAGTCTACAGTAAAGTACCAACATGACGCTCACAATCTTTGAGTGATTTATGAATGTTGAAAGGGCAAATGGAGGTTTATTTTTGTAACAAATCTCTTTGCGCAACAATACATTTATTCCAATGGTATCAATCTCTCTCAGGGGTCTCCGCATTTTTTTTTGCTGATGTACTTGCGTCGTTGGCAAAATGGAATGTTACCAGAGGAAAAGAAAATCAATTTTCGATAACATCAATGGCATGCTTTCTTATGTATCATAAATGTGTATATACGTTTTGTTTTCGGTGGGTAGATACGCATCGGGCACAAATCAATTAAAATTCCACTCTTTTATCTTTTATGTTGCGACAGGAAATTCATCATAAATTGAAAATTTTTCTCCTTGTCAATTTGCTATCAGCTTCCGAAAGCTTTCAAGTTTCATTTTACACAATTGTTGTTTACTTTAGAATTTATATTCAATTTCAATATCTTCATTGTCAGAATTTAAAATGACTTCGTTTTGGCAGTTGAATGTGATAGCCTTTTGTTACTGCTTCTTGAATCCATTTCTGTGCTTTCTTCAGTCCTTGAATTTTAAAAGGTCGATAAAATTTTGAATTCAGCTCAAGAAGGGTACTTCTATTAAATGCAAAGTTGCTGCAGAATTTATGACTCATAATTTTAACTTTAGCTTTGACTGGATTACGGTGTATGGAAATAATTTTTTTTGGGATCATTTTGAATCGCATTTTATGAAATAAAGAATTTAAATGAAAAATGTCAAAAAATTTCCCTTGCGGGCGTCAAAATTTATTGCTACCAATTGCGCGACTCGCAATCAAAATTCTACGGTATTTGAGGGAATAAATTTCACAGCAGATTACATAAATTGAATTTTGGTAGCATTATGTTTGAGCATTCGAATCAAAGCAGTGCACATATTAATTTATAGTCCTTATTTTTTATCGTTGTGGGCTCAATTATTTATGTTTCTCTTACACAATTCATTAAATCTAAATCATATATTTGATATTCAGTTAAAGCTCACTCTTCTACCAATATAATAGAAACCTAAAAATACAATTACCAAATAGCAAAGTAAATCGTATGGATTTTTAAGGGTTGCGACAATTGTCATAAGCAGATTGAGTTCATAAAATTCTGCTGACTTTGTTCCGGTTTCGTAATAAATATTTTACTCCATGCTTGAACTTCTTTTTTACGCACATACACGTACAAAATGTATGCATCGCAAAAGATAAAAAGCTATCAAAACAAAAAATTTATGCAAATTCAAGGTGAACCCAGCCATAAAATTTATTTTTATGCTTTTCCATATGATATGATTCCCAACAACAATGAGAGAAAAAAAAAGAAAAACATTTTATGCTGATTTTCTTTTTTCCCTTTTGTAACTTGCTTTCATTCAAATGATTCAGCACAACAATGAAATTTAAAACTCAACATTTTATTGCTTTCAGCATTATCCCACAAAAATTCCACCGAAACAATCACAAGCCACAACGCCGACTTCCTATCGAACTGAATTGTCAGGATCGTATGCATCGTTGGAATGTCCATCGCCACCTGGCCCCCCATGTTTGTCGGAGAAAGGACGAGATCCTCAAGTATGATTCTTATATTAAATACTCACAAATGTATCACACAATGAGTTTGCAACTATTTACTTGATTTCTTGATCAACAGGCACGACTTGCAGTTTACTTGAAAACCTTGTATATAGATCTATCACTTAAAGAACCAATTCTACCGACATGGGTACAGCCTTTGGCCCCTGGTGCTCTATGCCCAGCTCGCTTGGAACCTGAACTGCGTTTAAGTAGTTTGTCACATGGCCTTAATGAATGTATATCGGTTGATCAAATTCTAGCTGCAATTCATGTAAGTTATTGCACATTTTTATTATTTTATATATGATATCGAAACTTTACGCTAATTGACATCACAACAACATTTTATTCCGGCGACAGACCAAAGATGGGCCATTCCTTGAAGCACCTAGACGAATATTAATTGAATGCCCTTCATGGTTGGCACGAAGTTCACTAGCCCTAAGGATTTTACACTCGTGGGCGAGAGAACCGCCGTGGCCTCAACGCGGGCAACCCGTAGCTTTAGCATTTTTTGTACCACTTAGCGAATTAAAGGGAACCCTTCAAAATTACATTAGCAAGGAATTGCTATCGAAAGGTCCATCAAATCCGTTTACCGGATTTGGAGCATTCAATTCAACATGGAATTCATTAGAGTCTCTCAAAGGAAAATTACTTTTTGTCCTCGATGGTTACGATGTATCATTGTCCAGAGGAAATCCCAAAAACCGTAAAAATAAGAATTCATTAGACGATATTATTGATTTACTGGAAGGTAAACTCTTTCCGGAGTCACGAGTTATTCTAATTGGCGTCGCCTCACAATGCATGGACCTGTTGCCGTTAATGCAGAGACATGTAAAATATGAAGGTTTGACATGGGGAAGATCAGCTTCATTATTGGGTGGTGGTCAGTGGGGTGCACCGACGAGGCTATTAGATATCATACAAAATACGCCACATCTGAGAAATGCTGTGCGAACGCCTCTGGGATGTTTAGCAATCGCATCGGTTTATGAAACAAACAATGGACAGCTGCCAACTGATGAAATTGATGTGATTGATGCTATCATTAATTGCATTGCTCCCAACATACCACATACCCACATTGCCGAGTTGGGTAGATTGACGTTATTCTGCTTGAAGACAAAACGTACGATGTTTACAACATCGGAAATTCGGATGTATTGCTCAACGCCCGAATCGTCAATCATTGGATGCTTTGATAAATGTCCCCTTTATGGGAAAACGGCAAAGAGAAAAGGAGAATTTTACTATACGCCTATATGTCAAGGGATCTTTGAATATTTGGCCGCAAATTATTTGGTATCGTTGGCCAATCGTCCGGGATTGCTTGCTGCTGAGATTGCCGGTTTGTCATTAGTCGATGAAGTGGAAACGGATATATTAAAAGTTCTCAAATTTGCTATGACATTGCTGGGCAATCGTGCGCACATTTTACTATCAAAACTGTCGACGCTATGGCTAAGTCCACAAACAGTATTTTCGCTGGCTCTTGCCGGTGGTGAAACTGAAGACAATTTGAATGCCTTGAGTGATATGTTGGGAATATCGAAAGCACCACCAATTTCACCCTTAGAGACGAATCCCATTTGGGTCTCTATCACATCATCTACTAATGAATTGCAGGGATGGGGATTAGCTCTTAAAAGTCCCGTATGCGGACTCAAAAACCTCGAGCTCATGTATCAAGTGGAAAAAGCGATACAAATTGAATCCCGTAATGCTATGGACATTTTCCTCGATGCCCTCTCACGAAACGAAAGCGTCACCACATTGAGAATTTCATCATTAATTGAAAACGATGTGCGAGAAAATGACATCAACCATTTGGCAACCTGCATTTCGAAAGCTCTGCTGAAACCACGATTGGAAAATTTCGAATTAATATTGACATTGCTCGAAGAGGATCCACCGGCAATGAAATTGCAATCAGTAGTGTCGGCATTATGCAAATCTATTCCACGGCAAACGAAATTAGTTTCAGTGCTGCTGGATTTGGGTTTGTGTACGTCGCAACTCGTTCAAATTTGTGCTGCACTCGAAAAATGTCCACATATAAATCGATTGTCACTGCCGCATTTGCGTTGTGAGCGTGGAGCTATAAGTGCATTGGCCACACTTTTAAAAAATCGGCCTCTATCATCACTTGCATTACCAGCATGTTGGGGTGCTCGTGATGATCCGCCATCATCTAGTGGTGTAAGTATGGGTTCTGGCAGTGGAAGTAGCAGCGGAAATTCGGGTCTAATAAAGCAAGGCTCTTTAACCGGGGCACCATCGCCGCGAGCATATCCACCAGGACTTTTTTCATCATTACCGCGTGGTGTTCCACCAACATCAACCCTAGGACGTTCGCAAACACTACCGCGACAACTTATTGAAGGTCCACCGGACAAACGAAGTCAAGATTCAGTCATTTCGCGAACCTGGTATCCTACTCCCGCGTGCGATGGTGGTCCGCATAATTCTGGTACACTTCATGATCTTTTGTTGACTATAAGAGAATCTTTTTCGCGCTTACATGGACTCGATTTGAGCAAAGCTCAATTATCACTTGAAGATTCCATGTGTCTGGGTGAAACAGTTCGTGTCTCATCAACATTACATTCCATTAAACTTGAAGGTGCTTCAAGGTTGAGTGAAATTTTGCCAACAGTTCTCGGTGCTGGCGAATCGCCAAGCTTACAAATGCTCAGTCTTGGTTCACCGCGACTTATTTTGGAGGATACTGCAATAACAATGTCTGCAAGATCATTGGGAAGTTGCATTACCTTGAGATTATTGAGTTTGGATGGTTGGAGCTTTAAGTTTGAAAACATTCAATCGCTTGCACAAGTTCGTGGTTTCTTATCGTTAACTTCTGTCAGAGAACTGGGCTTAGCCAATTGTCGAATGTATCTACCGATGTTTAGTCAAAATATTCAAATGTCAAATGACGCTTACGAATGTCGTTCTGTTGTCGTATTGAAATTGTCTGGTACGCAGGTAAGTTGTCGCTTGATTAAAAGTATGTGTGAGAACAATGTGATAATCAAGAGAAATCTTCTCAAACTATGTAGGTCGTACTTTCTGACCAAACTCCATTACGCGGACCACAATTGCTTCCATATTTGGGCGGCTTTAGAAGTTTGCGAGAACTCGATTTATCAGCTCCAGCACGATCGGGCTTAGGAAGTTCATCATCAGCACCGCCTCTCATACTCGACGATAAAAGCTTGATTACATTCTTCCAGCAAATAAATCATAAATTTGGGTAAGTTGTGAAACAAGCACTATAATGCGATAAACTTTTGCTATTGTCACTTTAGTTAGTATATATGTCGTTAAAATAAATTGAATTTCATTGATAATCGAGCTAAAGGAGCTCTTTATGCTCAAGTTTTATCCATTCGGCAGAGACATTAACGACAGAAAAAAAACTTTATTTTAATTAAAAAAAATTTTAATACTCATAGACAACGACAAGAATTCATTTAATGTGGAAGCAAATGTTTTGCAAAACTTAATTAATCGGAGCAAAATTAAATTTTTGTTTGCTTTTTTTTGTTATCATTTTACAGAATGCTGAATACACTGAAGATTTGTAATTGGATCATTCATTTGGATGATGCAACAAAAACATTCAAATCCATCTCGAAAGCAATGAAATCGAGTACTATAAGCCATATTAAAATTGATGGCATATCAGTGCTGGATCGTAGTAAGAAGCATCGCATCGAACCACAATTTCTGCAAACGATATTGTCCTCGGTGCCATTGTTGCGATGGATTAGTGTCAGCTTGTCGGGTGTGAGTGAAGAGCAAATGTCATTTATTGGAAATTCAATCGGGGACATTAAGTCGAATGAAATCGATATTAGGTGAGTACAAACAAAAGAATTCCCATTGCACGACATTTTCAATATCATTTGTGAAATTTAATTACAGACTGAGCGATTCCACAATCGAAAATGTGAGGTTGATGACACAATCGTTGAGTCTCGATGGCAAATTTGATATTCGAGTATCGACATTCGGCACATCGTCGAACATATTGCTGCACGTCGAGAAGGTGGGAATGAAAAGCTTATCGCGAAAGCACAAAGATTAAAAAACCTTTTGAAAGAATATGCAAAAGTTCCAGCATACACAAAAATGAGAAAACTTTGATAATAATCTTAAATTTTGCTCTAAGAAAACATTAACGATTTGCGATTGAAATTTAAATAAGATTCTTCAATGTTTGGAGGAAAGAAAATCGAGTGGCACGTGAAGCCATAAAAATTTATGAACGAAATTCAATTTCGCCAAATTTCTAGAAAAAAAAAAAAAAACTTTCCTTAGATAGCCATCAGAAATGAAATTTTAATGGATGGAAGGAAATTTATTTCGCTCTTAAAGTTTATGAAACTTTTTAACTGCAAATCACACAATTGATGTTTAGAATTCATGATGGAATTGGAAAGTTGTTGACAAAATTTCATAAAAGTGCTCAGAATTTAAAAAAATAATATTTTCAAACTTCACAAAAAATTTTCTTCACTGAAATATTTTTTCCTTGCGTTTACGACTGTGATTAATTTTTGTATCCTAATTTACTACTAGAAATTTGTTAAAACATAATTTCATTAATGTTGCTAACACCAGTGGGAAAAAAATAATCCTTAGGAATATTACACAACAACATTTGAAGAACTTTTCGAGAAACATTAAAACTTTTTCATTAATATATTCTAACAACTATAGTCGTCTACGTAATCCTTTCACGTTAAATATATATCACGATCGTTACACTAAATGATGGCGTATGTAAACTAGTATTAATTGAAAAACTCTTAATTAGTTTCAACTTACAATTTGTTATCGCTCTCACAACTTTGTTGACAACATTCGAGAGACGGTTTTTTTTTTCAAGGATTTTCTTTTTCTTTTTACAAAAAAAAAAGCTGTACATCACATCTGGAAAGAACTTCTGAAATTAAATTTTAAGTATGGCTGTGTAAATTAAAAAGAAATATTGATATTTATTTTCAAACCAAATGGATATTTATTAATTTATTCAAGCCGTTGCACAATTACAAATTGTAAAAGATTTACATTTTTCAAGGTTGACAATATTGAGAGGGAGTAAAAAAGGAGAAAAAAATTGTTATTATTGAGAAATATCGAAATTTATTTATTTTATGAAAATAAGAGTGTCGAGAATTTCAGCATAAGCATTATAAAGGCTCCATATTAGGGAAGTATCATTATTCATCCCCGGGAAAAAAAAGTATTCAGCATTTATTTTGCTTGAATTTGTTCTATTTTGGAAAATACAAGAAAAATTTAATGCAAAAAAAGCATGAACTTCCTTGGCTCCAAAGTACAACGTGAATGAATTGTGTTTTTATGCCAAAAAAAAAAAAAAAAAAAAAAAAAACGGAACAGAAAAAAAAGATTTGTTGTCACAAAGAAGTAGATATTTACGATTGAAGATTTAGTATTAAAAGTACGTTTGAAATATGTATTAGCTAAATGTATAATGATGAAAAATAAAGAAAAAAAAAACAGCAAGAAAATAAATGAGAATATAAATCGTGTTGTTTATTTAAATGAGAAACAAATCCCTACCGCAAAAAAGTCTCAGGCACATGGATGCTGATGGAAGGAGAGAAACTTTCCAACAACCACTTGATGTTTACGCCCAGATGTTATTTGAACAAAAATCCGATGACATTGTCTATATTAATGTCTGATTTGCCAGCAGGGGAAAACTTGGAGAGAATTTCAAAAGCGTATCATTAAAATTGCAAGAAAGGTTCACCAGAAAAGAAAGAAAAAATCAAATGGATTCTGGTCACGCATGAAAACGAGCTTCATGAAGAAGTGAACCATATTGACTGACCCTTTTTTCGGCTTGAAACAACTTTTTTTTTTCTTCACCGCATGTTGATTCGGAACGTTTGTCAAGCGAAGAATTGCAGGAAAGGTTACATGACGTCAGGGGAATGAGCTTTAAAGTGCTGGCATTCCGATATTCTAGCATTTCGGGGATCTTCATGAAACTCTAATAAAACGGAAATTTATTTTATTGTAAATTATCTTTGTCAAATATCAGATGCAAAACAATAAATTCTAAATGCTCAGGAGAATACGGAGCAATTCTCGGTTTTGTTGTTGCAAGGCAGTTGCCGAAATTATTTTGTAAATTTCCTCCTGCTATGTTGTGTGGCGGCTCTATACATACAAATACCCTTGTCAATGTCACTGAAATAAAGAAAAATGTTTTGTTATTTTTTTCTCCTATTTTTATTATTATACGCATACCATTCAAAATTAGTCCCAGATCAGAAATTAAAACGATGAAATGAAGAAGTTATTTGCTCGCTCCAAAGCCACAAACGTGAATTATCTTCACAGAATATATTTTAAAATAAAAAGCTCCTCGAAACTTTTCGAACCGAAGAGTTGCGAGTTAATATAGTACAGTGTTATACAGTGTGTCGAAGATCTCTTAATAAATTTCATTTTATTATATTCACCCATGAATATTGAATAGCAACCCCATTGACCTAAATGCACAAGCTTCGTGGTTCAAAGTGCATTGAACAATGTTCATCTATGCTGCATACAGTATGCGAGAAGCATGTGGATGAAGGAAGGATGTCGAGGCGGGAATAAGTTTTGCTGTAAATTAATGGAAACTATAGCTCGGAAGAAAGAGGGAGAGAGTAAAACATTTTATGGTGCCATAAATATTGGGCGAAAAAAGATCCGCACATTAATGCTTTGCACGAATTCGCATTACATGAAAATATATTAAGCATTTCACCTTGAACTCGATCCAACACCAGCCAACCAACAACAACGGCTAGGCGGCGAATGAGTGTAGTATAGAAAACAAATCATAAACATGAAACCTAATGGCAATTTTCCCTAATAAATGACAAAATTCAATTACTAAAGTTGCGAAAGATCGTCGCTTTCTTCTTTTTTTGTGTTGCATTAAATCATAAAATCGGAAATGTTTTCGGTAATAAAGAATAAAAATTAATAATCAAAATCTGTTGAAAGCAAAAGCGTCGCCACGATTAAAGTAGAAAAAATTAAATTCTCTGGAGTACATTCCTTCCAGCACAGCGCCAGAGAGCCATTTAATTATGCCTCATTCTTTCCATGCTCAAACAATTTAAATTTGACGGTAAATAAACCCTCAAGTGCTTGTCGACAAGACGCTCACAGTAGGAATTGAATTAGTGATGTAATGAATTTTCGCTTTTCGTGGAATTGAACGATGAATATTGAAATCTGCACCAAGGAGCCTGATGATGTTAAAGGCAGCTGCTGTCATTCACAATTTGTTTGAGCTCACAAATTCATCTCAATTCATCGGTTGGATTAGTTAATAAATTAAAATTCTTTGCTCTTGACACAATTATGTTAACTAGGCTCAAGCGTAAATTACATTCTGACCAAGTCTTCAAAGACATAAATATCAAATACACTCGAAGCTGTACGATAATTTAGTGGAGTAGAACTTTTTATTGATCCCATTTGCCTCCCTTTTATTATTATCTTTTATTTTGCCATCAGCACTTCGCTTTAACTTCAAATTTCCTCTCTCCGTGTTTTATCTAGTTGCTTAGTATTCATAGCCATTGTTTGAATTCGGCATGCCAATATCACTCGCCAATAAATCATAGATTTATTTTTTTCAGTGGCCAGAAAAAAGTTTATGGACATTTTGTGTAGAATGCGGTGACTGTGAATTAATGGAAACTTCCATGTATTTTTGCGTCATTCATTGAAAATATCCAGAACATTTCTCTTGAAATATTAACAACAAAAAAATCTCATTTCCAGAATTAAAAGTTTTTCACCGACAAAAGTTGAAGATTTCCTGAAAAACCGGAAAATTCTTCAAACATAAAACTTAATGCATCACAAATTCGTTTTTGTCGTTGTCATAGGAAGCAAGCGAGCGACACATAACATCACAAATGAAACAGCAAACTGTCGTCTCAGCGTCACTGCAAATGAGATAAACTTGGAAGCAAATGCTTTGGTGTTGGATGTGCTTGGCATGACTCTTGCGGAATGTCATAAAAAAGAGATGATATGTGCTTTCAGCTAGATATATGAGACATGAAAATTTATGAAAACCATACATGGAACATATAAGAATGTTTGCTCTTTGTACTGTTCATTTTTATTCTGCAGCAGCCCAACACAACATAACTTTACGAGTAGTGAAAGCCATGCCGGAAAACTTATAAATTTGCTTGATCTTCTTAAACTTTTCTCTTGCTTTAGTTTATATCTTCCTCCTCACCGCCTTTATGTGCACTGGATTCCCAGCATCAGCAACAGAAACGGTTTCTTTTTTCATCTTATAAGATTCTTATGCTTCGAGCAAAAGACATTCCATGTTGTCACATGGAAATATTCTTAAATGATGTCTATAAATCCATGTCGATAGCACTGCTCGTCAAAAAGCCTTCAATTTTACGTTTTAAATCCATCAAGAATTTCATAGCTGCAGCTCAAGAGCGCGATATGTCAAGAGCGCTTACAAAGAATATTGACTTTGTAAAAGTGACAAATCATGCGACGTGCTCGAAAATTACTTCGCGAATTATAGTGCAAGAGAGAAAGCGCCAAAAAAAATTTGAACGATATTTTCATTCATGCCACATGAAGGATGAAAGAAAAAAATAATCCTGAAAAATTGTTCTCACCTAGTTTCCTTCCGAAACGTGCGATAAAAAAAAATATTGTCACAAATTTGCCATCATATTTTTTTTTTCTTTTACACCGTCGCGCCAGTATCATGTCGCGCATAATATTAAAAAATGTAATTTATTTGCTGAAATTTCCGTATTTATGTTGACTCGACTTTATGAAGCTTTTGGTTGAATATAAGCTTCGCGACTAAATAATCTAACAGACATTCTCAGACAGATCAGTTGCTCATAATCTGGAATAGGGAAACAAACTCACAGAAGTTTTAGTTAACGAATCATTTGCCAAATGCAGGAAATAATTTCAAAAGATTTTTTTTTTATGTCACAGCTATATTTTTTTCCTCTTCCCTCTTTCCCTCTCTTTCTCACCCTTCTGGAAACTCTTGGAAAACTTGCATCGGTGAACTTCCACGGTTGATTATTCTTTTCAAATAGATATCTGTAGAATAGGTTTCTCCATCATTGGAGTAAATGGAGACTGACTAGAGAGCAATGCAAAAGTTTTTCTTTTCATGCTCGAAGCGTTATGCAGCTGATAAAAGTTTCCTGCATCAAAATTCATGGTGGTGTTGGTGGAGAAAAATCCAAATCAAGTTGGCTGATTGAATACTAAACTAAACAATTTCATTTTTTTCTGTGTATAGCGAATGGAAAAGAGAAACTTTAAGAGCAGCGGAAAATGTTATTCATGCAAATTTATTGATCATTTCCTCTTTTTTTTATTATTATCTGCTTCGCATTTTATGATTTAATTTTATGATGATGATGTTCGAGATTACTCAGCAGAACGTCGCTTAAGAAAGCGAGAGCGAGAGAAGGAAAATAAATTAGTTTTGAGGAGAATTTTATGCTACATTACGCTCCACATTTCCCAACATCATAAGTATCCAATGTCTCCCTCAGCACAATGATAAGCTCAACATTTTATCGTAAACTTTGCTGCTGTATTGCTCGTATGCTGCTGCTTGTATGAAGATAGACATTCCTTACGGATTAAATGGTCGTAAAAATTTATTGTGTTTCCTTAAACTTTTGCTGCTAGTCACGAGATAAAGTGCTTACTATAGTGAAGGTCATTCTCGATGACCCATCGAAATTTTCGAATTTATAGCGACAAACATCAGAAATTTAGGGTTTGATAAAGCTGACATTCATTTTTCTCTTATCAAAAAAATCATAATTTATGTGGTTCCTTTATAAAATACGTCAAATTAATTTAATTAATCAATATCTAATTATTCCACCCCATAACGCATCAATGACGGAAGACTTTACCGTGCCCGGAATTGACCAATGTCGATGTCTTTTGTGAAATAATTTTCATAGTTACGAACAAGTTTTGAGTTATGTGTCACTGGAAGCAAGATTCGTCAATATCCCTGTAGTTCCCGAATATCTTTCGTCTCATGTGATTCTCATCGATATAATCATTAATTAATTGCATTCGAATCAGTTTGTGAAATTGATGAAGTGCCTAAAGCAATCATTCGAACAGCATGAATTTAAGCTTTTAATTAACGTGGCGAATTGAAGTCAAAATTGGCTAGAACCGAATCATGTGCCAGTATTGAGCAATTAGACGAAATTAAATAAAATTTGACAGCAGCCACCAAAAATGTTTTCGCTTTTTTCCAGCATCACAAAAGACTAAAAGAGAGCGGACGAAGAAAAAAAAGATTCCAATTTAACGGAACGCTGAAGCTTCGACACGCAACCGAAAAAGTAATTTAAACAAGTTATGGTCAAACGCACTGATGTCACTTAAAACGTTCTGCACTTTTTGTCCAATTTTCATTTCAGCTTAATTACAACAGAAGGCTCCGTTAGACGCTTTTTATGGCCAGTAATTTTTACGTGCAGATTGGTTGCGTCGATTCTTTTTATTTTGCTCTGCTCTCCCAATTCACATTCAGGAAGTGGGAAAATGTGTTGAAAACGAATCATGAATTTGCGTGAATAATTTATGAACTTTTATGGCGTTTGGCAATCATCACCCTTCTCTTCTTCCACTGTTTGCGTTCTTTTGGCATCGGCACATAAACACACACAAAGTATTTAAATTTTGATGACCTCGCAATAAATATAAATAAAGTTGAATCATCATAATTTGATTTTATAGCAAATTAATAATAAAATGCTCAACTGGAAACAGGGCCCGCGATAAAATGCTAAACGACTGGGGCGCGATGGTTTGTAAATAGCTCATGGAGCCTTTTTTTTAAAATTGCGGCAATAAATCTCATCGTTATTTGCACAAATTTCTTGCGTTTATACACAAAGCGATGCCAGGCGCAAAATAAATGTTGTGTCTGAATTTGAAAAGCCATTTTCCATTCGTTGGTGCGAGGGTGCGAAATGAAGCTTATAAAAAGGGACGCAAAGCTTCATGAATAAAACATCATTATAAGATTACAGCAACTGTTTGAGTTTGAGTTTGAACTTTTAATTTATACTTTGTAGCTAGTTTTTTGTATTATTCCCCAGCACCGTTCAATTGCTGTTGGGGAATCTTAATAGAAAATCAAACAATATCAAAATTAAAAACAAAATAAAAACGAAGAAAAAAAAATGTTTTCAATTTAAGTGAAAAAGGAAACAAGAAGGAAATTCTCGTGCGGCATTGGAGCAAATGAAATTTCTGTTGTGCAAATCACTTGAACAAAAGCGAAGGAAAATCAATGGAAGTAAAATAAATAGAATTAATGTTTCCCTTCGCTTCAATTCAGTAATATCCTGTGGGGTTTCCGCCAAACGCGCTATAGGACTGTTTGTTCGCTTTTTCTGTTATGCTTTCAAATGGATTTGTTGATACTTTTGTTCTGCCATTTCTTTCCACCTATTAATTCAAGGTGCTTTCACTTATAAATATAACTCAATTTGTGATTCATTTTCGGACCACAAAATGCCGTAAACAATCAGATATTAAAAGGTTAAAATTTGATGATTTTTTTTACCACGACTTGAGCTTCTTTCTTTCTCTCTCATTTTCGTTCTTGTGAGCTTACTTTTTTGCGAGCCTTCTCTCAACAAATGGAAGTGTAAAAATGAGAGATTCTTCGTCTTTTCAAACGAGGAAATTCTTCACTGAATTTATTAGGAATTCAGAAAGTTTCTTCAAAGCTTACAAATTTTAGATTTCGAGGAAGTGAATAAGAAACATTATGTGAATTTCTTTTCAACCCTTTTAAAAAACATTTTGTTGCTTTCATGTTTCATCTTATATTGACTCCAATCATTGACTGCCAACACAAGTGACGTAGTTTTAAAATGATGTTTATTACCATGCTCAACTAAATTTCCTTCACACAATGACTTTAAGTGTTTACATGTTTTCTTGCTTCACTTTCCTTAGAAACGTAAACCAATTTTACAGGAAAAATTATTCGAATTTATCTGAATAAAAAAAGAAGGAGAAGAAGAGAAACAGAAAGAGCAGAAGAATTGTGGTAAGAAATCTAATTTACTTTAACGAGCTTTTATTTCGATACAGAAAAATAAATTTAAAAAATATTCTGCTTGAGCTTCGAATCCTCGATTTTTCACATTTTTCTTTCTTGAGGATGTATTGTGCTTTACAAGAAGTATGGAAATTCATTCATATGTTCTTCAATCGCATTTTCTTATCAAAATTATTTACGGCAAAACAAATTGACGCATTTTTTTGTGACAATGGAAGACGTCGGCTGTAAGAGACATTTCCTTTTTGCGAATATGTGTGTATTTTATACGCAAATTTAACGCGAAGAAAATCATTCTGTGTGCTTTTACCGCTGAGTGAAAATTTATTGATGCGAAAATTAAAAGTGCAAGTGCTGCTTCAAAATGCTTTTATGGACTTTTTTAATTCTGATTCTGACTAATTTTATGAGACAAGAAAACTGAGGTATTGTCATAATGTAGTGCCAGTGCCAATTGGTAATCACTTTATTGCCTGTATTTATTCAAAGCTGCCGCATTATAATTACCATTGGCCTCGAAATCATAATCTGAGTTCCTATTATTTTATCTGGGCAATGTATAATTATCGGAACTATTCATTAGCTTAAAGCCTTTGTTCAACTGTTGCTTTATTGCTTTATTTCTATTATTGTTAGAGCTTTTACAATGACAATGACCAAAAAAAAAAATTAAAATTTGTCGATAACTTTTTTCTGTCCCCAAGCAAAATTGAAATAGATTTTCATTTGCATGTTGGCTCAGTTGGGACTTTCAGCATAAGGCTTATGCCATAAGCGCACAAGCTGGAATCAGCAATGAAAAAAAAAAAAAAATAGAAACAAACTTGTGTAGACTTCAAAAGTATGAAAAGGTTTTGTTTTGCGTTTTTGCTATCAACAATTCAATTTTCAATTGTGCATGCTCACTGAAATATCAATTCGAGTTCATTCGACAGATTTTTTCCCTATTTTTTCCGCTCTATTCATTCAAATGCAGTCTGTCGCCATGGCATTTCATGACGTTGACTTTCTGTCTAGTCGAATATTCAGCAACAAAAGCAAATTAATGTCCAACTATAAATAACTTTTAGTTCACGAGACTTCAATAGCGATTTTATTCGAGGATCCAGTACGCGTATATTCATGGATGATGAAGGGTGGCTTCTGTCCTTTTAGATATTTAGTATCAAGAACACGCTTCATAAACATCACATTTCGATAATTCTTCCTTTTTGTGATTAATGAGCGAATGTCCCAAAATAAGAAAATTAATTCAGAAATTAATGAATTGGGTCTCGTTAATTAAATGAAATGTCGTTGGACGGACAGCAAATCATCTAGTTCCATTGCGATGACATAAAGCAAAAAAAAAAAAAAAAGTTTAATTAAAACAGAAACAGTTTAATAATATTGGAAAAAATCGGCAATCGGTAAAGTTATGACAATCAGTACATTTTAATTGAATTTTCGTGATTTCGCATGCAAATTAGCTTTCTCGTCAGCAATTGGCATAAAAAACTTTAATGATGCAATTTAATGAGCAAATTTTTAGGGTGGAAACCGAAATACAAATTTCCTTGCAAATTCACTGAATTTGAGTTTCAAAAGTCGATTGCAAAATCTTAAATTGCTACTTAAAAGTTACAAGCTGGAAGCATTACCTGACATGAATCTTGTGAATTGAATACACAGAATATCACACATTTATAGCATCTCATTTTCAAAAGACCTTGAAATGGAACAGTGATCAACAACAAATGCTCGTAATTTACAAATTAAGTACGTTGATTGTAATTTGTATGACAAACAAAATAATTGAATTGTCATGAAAGGCATCGAGCATTCGGCAAATAGTAATTAGGCCATCAGCTGTCGCTGCAAAAGATTTCAATTGAAAGCAACTTTATTCAAGAAATTTAATTAATTTTCGAATTGTTACATGTGCGAAAAGCTTTGTGGCCGAAAATTTAATCAAATTTTGTTTCGTGTAACGCATAACAATTGTGAAATTTGATACTCGCTTTTGGAACGAACATCGATGTTCATCAGAAACAGCAGTATGAGAACTAAAGTTGCAGAGCATCAGAAATGCTAAGCACACAATTTCAGCGTGAATCTAGAGCGTAAATTTTGTTGTGCATTTGCCTTAAACCAAGCAGCTGATATGAATGTTAATGCACATTCAGTGCATTAACCAAGTTTTCTCATTTCTTTTTTTTGTAGCATTCAGATAACGCACGAAAGGAAGTTTCGCTGATAAATTCTAAAGCTTGCAGTTCATGTCCGTCGCATTCAATTTGTTTCTTTTTTATTTAATCCTCTCACATTATATTTATTGCGGCTTGGATTTTCTGGTAGCAGACATGTTTGACCTTTTGAATCTTATCATTCGCATGTCATAAATATTTTAGTCAGCACGAATCGACGACAAAAAGATATGAAAGTGAATGATAACAAGCCACACATCACAAAACATCATGAAACTGTCACCGACGATAAGCATGGAGAAGGAGAGGGAAACTTAATTTCATGAAAACAGTTTGAGCATAATAAATTTATACATTTTTTTTCTTGTCCTTTATAGCAACAATTCAAGCATACCGATCTATAAAAAAACCCTTGAGAGAGAAGGAGAGATAAATTAGATTTTTTTTAAACAGGTGTTGATTGCTCAAGCTTGAGCACAAGTTCATCAAACTGAATTCTAACTCGACAATTTTTTTCATGCTTTAACGCTTACTTTCGACCCACTCGCATTAATCGCTATGGTAGCAGCAGCAACATTAAGAGTAATAAAATTAGAAAATGGCAATCACGACTGCAATCGACAAACAAACATTAAAAGCATCATCAATTTATGGGCTAAAAAAATCTTTTCAAATTATAATAAGTGGGCTATAAAATATTGTGTGCGCGTGAGATTTCAGAAACACCAACTCAAAGAAATCTTGGAGCGCTGAGTCAAGGAGTTAAAAAGCAATTGCAATAAATTTGACGAGACGTCAGCAACAGTAACATTAGCTCCATAAACGTGTGTCTGCTGCTGCATTTAACTTTTATTAGTCCTGAGCGGAATTTTATTTTCAAAAAACACCAAAATGAGAAAGAGCAATGAGCTGGGGTGATGTTTGCTGTCGGATTAAAAAGACAAATATCTGGAATCAGAACATTTCTGATTTTATCAAAACATCACATTTTCTTAAATAATAACCAATGTTTTAAGTTTGTACCACAAATTACATTTGCTGTTGAATGTTATTTAAATAAATTGTTCATTCATTTTAATTTCGTCTGGAAGCGCCGCTGCCGTTATACTTTGCTTGCTGCGCATCATCATTTTCAATAAAATTATTTATTTTTAGAAATATTCGAGCGAATGGAATTTTTATGAATCATCAAAATTTTTGGTCCTCTGATGCAAACTGAATTTGTCAACTCGCGTTTCAAAATGATAATGAAATATTAGGTGACTAACACAAAACTTTAATGATACGCAACGCTTAATTGATGTTAAATTGTGGAATCATATAATAAAAACAAATAATAAATTTTCGATTGTTGACTGCAATTTTTTTTTTGTTTCGACAACACTCAGCGATAAATATTTGTAAATTAATTGTTACAGGAAATTAAATGTGGTCAATTGACCTAAAATTTATAGCTGAAACGAACGGATGCTGACGAGTCTATTTGCTAGTAAATTGTTCAGCTGATAATTGAAAATGCCACAAAAACAGATCTTTCTCTTTCGTATCTTTCAACATGAACATTCTGCTTCACATCCATTCAAACACTATGCCGATGAATTTTTTACAAGCGTACAGCGAGCGAAGTGCATTCCAGAGCACAATTTAATGCAATTAACTTTCAAACCACACTCTGGAGAACTCTCAATTTCATTCAGTACATCAAATAACATAAAAAGAAGAAGAGAAATGCTCACCATCAGAAATAAATTTAATTAATCCAATTGCGCTTTGGCTTTTATATATCCATTCATTGGGCAACTTCTTTCTTTTTTTTGTTGTTTGTGATTGCTCTTTTCAAAAACTTCCGATAAATTTCCACAATAAAAAGAGAAATTAAATTCAATTTTCGACCGTCGATAATTCGACTCAAATTAAAGTGAAATCTCTAAAACTTCACTTCCAATTAACAGCTTGCAATAATTTGTTGGAATAAAAATGCGTAATCGTTTTAGTTATCAATTAAAATCACTTATTGGATTCATGAGCTGTTTCTGAAACTGGTTTTCATGTTGTCTCACTTTAATTGCAATTGTAATTTTCAATTCATAAATTGCAAGTCCCGAGTTTGTATCGATTGAAATCGCTTCACTGTGTCAAATTCCAATTGAATAAATATTTTATTTCACAGACTTGCAAGCGGAGAATTCACTTTGCGAAAATCATAAATTCTTATTTCACGAGCAAAAACAACAAAAATGATGTTAAACAATTCAATTTTATTTTGGTCTTTACTACAATGCGAGTCGCCGAAAGATTCGCCGATAATTTTATATTAGCAATTTGTTTTTTTTTTTTTTTATTCACTTTCCGATCTGTTTTATTCCAAAATATTATGGACAGAAATTCCAGACGAAAAGTTCGAAGGGGCGACAAAATCGTTAAATATTGAGTAAAGTCGTGTACAGTTTTACTTGACGTCTGTTGCTGATACTAATTTTGGAAAATTCAATACAATTCGAATCATTCACGCTCCGAAGAATACCAAACTTGGTTTATTTTGCCAAATCAATAACTCGCCAGTCAAAAATAGCAGAATTTCCAAATGAATCTTAATGCGAAATGTGTATTTATGATTTTTTGATACTTTGTTTACAAAACTGCATTAAGTCAAATCTTCTGACCTAACAAATGATAAATTTTTGATTTTCCGCATTTGGTATAACAGATCATTTTGCGGTTAGTTAATTTTAGCAAAACTGAGACGTAAGTAGCCTTGACTAAAATTATGCAAATTTTTTGTTTACAACAAATTGATCCCGTAGATCGTAACTTGTTTCACCAATACTAGAAAAAATAACGATCAAACTAAGTAATACCACACCACACTAAACAAAAGCAACAAAATTCTCTTTTCTGAAAATGAGAATTGGAATTTGTGGAAAAATGAAACAAATAAAAAAACCGTCAAGTGTGAATCCAGTTCAAAAAGAATGTGTAGTTTTTTCTATAGCACTCAGACCATATGGTTTTGTGATGTCCATTTCTAGCAACCATTCGATTGCTAAAGGCCGCTCAACACTCACTATAAATATTTGTATTTCAAAACTGGAAGAATATTTCAAAAGTGATTTTTTTGGTAATGTCCGGCCGGTGAGCTCGCAGTCAATACGTTATGAAACAAATGACTATCGAAGACGCGTGCGAAGAGAGTTCAATAAACAATTGAATTCTATGAACCATTTTTGGGCCTTCCGAACGGAAGCAGCCAATTGCTGTGAAATCGAATGCATTATGGATGCGCGACACATGTGCCAAAAAAAAAAAAGTGTTATCAATTTATGATGTAATAATAAATGTCTGGTATTGAATATTGATTAATGTTATGTCAGCAGTCAGTGGCTGTTATAGGATTAAATCACACGATTGAATGAAATTTTCCGCACCCGCAACATCAAAGAGCTCCCATTATAAAGCATCCCATTAATGGCAATTCGATATTTTTTTTTCCTTTCAGTTCTTTTTGAAAATTTTACTTAAAACAACTGATCAAAAAATTCCATTTAAAAATAGATTCGAGTTTTGTTATGGATTTTTTTTTTCGTGAGCAGGAAACAACAATAAAACACATGCGTGGTGCGTCTGTTGAGCACATGTAAATCTTATGACTGGAAGTCGGAAGTAAAGTTAAATATTTACCAGAAAATATTCGGCTAACATGAAGCCTTTGGGATTGGAATTTGATATCTCAGTGATGCATCTGTAATGCTCTTCTTGGTTCGATTGTACAATTTTGTTTTTGATGGAAATTTAAAACAACAACAAAGCAATAAACATTTATTTTCCGTTTGTTTCCCATTTTTGGCATCACACTAAACATTATGTTTGTTGAGTTACACTCAGTTTCTCGGCTTTCGAATAGCTTTTCGGATATTTGCCAAAAATAAAATTGTCTGCTGTCGGAAAACAACTGAAGAATGAACATTCGAAGTGAAAACATAACAACGATACTTTTCGCATGAAATTAAATTTGCTTTGGCCACTTGAAGTTGTGATGAAAGATAAGCCTGATAACCTCTAGTAGTGGACATGAGAAGACCGAACAAAGCCATTCGCTGCGCATATTATCCATTACCCAATATGTCAAAATTTCACAAAGATTTGAAATGTTCGAATTTTTCCTACAATTCAACATTATTCAATAAGGTTTCGAGACGAAATTCACAGGAGCATTTTGTATGACAACTACCTGATGTACTTTTACGCATTGTTTGTTGAATAAATTCTGGCGACATCTTGATACTGTTTCGGCAAAGGATTCTGCAAGATATAAGAAATTGTCAGCTCACATGGCTGTGTTGCAATTGTATGAAACCATTATACGATATAATTTATTGTGTTCTAAGCTCTATATGCTCTTTTGATCGCCAGGATCTGACATAGGCACAATCGAATATCTTTTGATTTTGATTGCATTAAATTTGATATGATGATGGACAAGAGCTTGGTTGCATGCGCAGATCTGATGGCATACTTAAGTGTTAATGTTCCGGCGCTGGAAATCACTTTTGCAGCATTTTGTATAAGATTTATCATTCGGGATTTGTTCGAAGATGATAGTAATAATTAGTCGGCTTTCGAATTGAATGAATAAATTTGTTGTGCAAGTTGTGCAGCAACGGTTTACGGTTGTGGTGCTCATTCGAATTTTTAATAAGACGTCATTAAGGTAGCTACTAGCTAGACAGATCAAACACTTGCTTCTAGGCTTATGGAACTTTTGGAAATTCATTTGGCTACTTAATGAGCACACACATTTCATAAAAATGTGTCTGCAAAATGCAATTTTCTGCATTTCATGTAACTACTGAGCATGCATAAATTGCGGAACTGATGCTTGAAAACTTTGCAATAAAATTCCCGACTGAATCTTCTGACAAACTTTTAATCAACAAATCACAGTCGTCGTTAAAGGATATGGAAAAATGGATGAAGTTCTTAATGAAATTTGCATGTTCTCAACTTCAAGAGAGGCTTGAAGCTCCGTTTACGACATTTTTTATGTACAAATGAACTCCTTGCTATGTTGTTGGTTGAATTTTCATTGCAAGATTTAAATTGCAATTCATAAAACTTTGTTTGATGCCTGAATTACTTTCGAAAGCATGACGCGCATCGTATTCTTGCCGAAGGAGAATGTCATATGGTGTTAGGAATGGGCTTTTGTCACGTCTCACTTTTTCCATCATTTAAGTTTATGGAAAAAATATGCAGCAAATGCTCTAGCTTAAGGCTATTTGAGCAAGAAAAAAACGTTACTCAGTTGCATGATTTCTCCAGGTAAAGCATAATGAAAGTGCTGCTAATGAACATGCAACCAAAGCTGTTGAATAATTAACCAACTGTTTCCATTAAAGAGAATATTTGTGAGTGAATCCAAGAGGGAAATAAATATTGCAAACTTTAATATCAATCGGAAGGTTTCAATGCACAAAAAATAGCTTGATCATTCGTAAAAACAGATTTTATCCTTTCACAATTTTAACAATTGGATGCGGAGAAAAGATCCCTTTCATAGCTTTTTGTAGAAAATTCAGATAGAAGAAGGATATGAGAAAATAACGAAGCTGAAATCCTTTTCCATTTCCACAAGTCCATCATACGGGAAGGAAAACATTTTTCAATTTCATTCAAATTTATCTATACAAACATAAATGAAAGTTTTACCATCAAACTGATATAAAAAATTGCAAAGTTTTGAAGAGTTGCATTAATTGGCAATTATTTGCAACTTATTGTTCCATAAATCATTGCAGTTTTTCGCTGAGTACTACTTAGCTGAACACACAAAAGCTTTGAGATTTTGCAGTTTAAACTGTATTTAACATCAATCCATATTGCGCAATTTTTCGTGAAAGCTTTTCTAATCAGAAGCGTTTTTACAAATGAAAACATACAAAACGTTGATTTAATGATCTCTCTTTTTTTATTTTTCATGAAAAAGTTTTTCCGTATGCTTTATTTTATGCAAAAGAGGGCCCAAATATTATTGTGAAAGTAGAAAACGAGTTAAATTACTGTTTATTTGGTTGATTTGTAAGCTACATCATCTTGTAATGCCGTGGCTGGTTCAACATCAACTGCGCTCTCATTACGTTCAGCGTCTGCCTCGTTATTGTTATTTTCCGAGTTCATGTTAAACATTGAGCGTGAAAGGGCGCGTTCTATGGTAACCAATTCTGGTTCTACCTGTTTATTGTTGTTGTCGATGTCTTTCTTCAGGTTCATGTTACTAGACATAGACTGGTGAACGGCGTTCATATCAAAGTGAAAGTCATCATAGCGGCGTTTCTTATCGCTATCACGTTTTTGTTGTGCCATTGTTAGATTGTAATCGTGAATCTGACGTTGCTTTTCACTTTTATCTTGACTTATTTTGTCATTGAATCCCAAACTCTGGGTGCTGTATACAGTATGCGTGTTCTTCTTTTCCCTTTCCGCATTTTTTATGCTCAAGTCCATCATTTTGCGTTCGGCAATTTGCTTATCAAGATCCTTTTTCTGCTGTTTCTTCATTTCCCGAGAACGAATCTGATGAGTGGCTTCATCAGACATATGACATCCTGACAATAACATTGACGTTATCGAGCCATCACCTTCAGTGGTTGCTGGTGTCTCGCGCTGTGTTCTCACGGGAGCGTTTTCAGCCTTTGATTTCTGGTTATCAAAGTAATTTTGGTTTTTATCGTCATCGCAATTAATTCCCATACGTTTTTTCGTATCGTTGAAGCTCTTCTTGAAGCGCTCATCAGCAATTTTACGACCCTCTTCAGTGTCCTTTACATCCCACGACATGATGCTCTTCATTTTGATAGTCAATTTCAAAAACGTCTATTTCCTATAAAATTTAGATTCGACTGAAATTAAAATGTTTGTAAAAAAATTCACCAAGGTTACTGGCAAAAAAAAAAATAAATAAATAAAACAAAACAATTTCGTATCTACTTAGGACACGGGAACATGTTGACAACCCTGGCAATATCTTATCATTTTTTTCTTCTTTTATGTAGGCCAAGCTGTAGGCATCTATAATAACCAAATTTCCATTAACTTCGATTATGGTTTCCATTACGGTTTACATCAATAGAATTGCACATCACAAAAAAGAAAAGTTCTCGATTTCTCTCATTCCCGATTTTTAACGGTTCATTGTTTTCGTAGTCTACTTATATGGATTAAAGATGAAAAAACAATTCATAAGATTGATACCATCGTCTTAGCAACAGTCATTATTAGTTTGATTTTAAATCAAACAATACCCATTCATGTCTCGAATTAAAGCTTTCGAATTTTCCCCAACGTAGAGAAATGGAAAATTTTTGTACGTGTATTAAACAAAAACAGCTTGTAGGCAAGAACATCAACAAGTCAATTTAAAATTCAATGTCTGGGGGAACATTGAACAATTTTTGGTTTTGTTTTAATATGGATACTTTATGCAAATTAGAAGGCATTCTGTATGTTATGTGGAACAAAACAGTTTGCTTGTATGTCTGTATGTAATGGACCGTTTTATTGCCTTCCGATTTCTCATCCTCAATTTCCCATGTTCATAACATCCGCGAAATAAATTCAACTGCAAATCATTAGCAATAACCAACAAAATCGATGAAAGCCAATTGAAAGATTTATTTTCTTACAGCGCTCTGCTACCGGATGATTGTTTTGAAGCGAATGTGTAGGCATCAGCCTGCACATAAATGTGAGAAAATATAAATGTCTCAAGCCGGAAGAAACCAATATTTATGAACACGAGAATTAACTTAATTTAATGATATTGTCTGGCAGAATCCCGGTGAAAGTATGTCACAATCGAATCTAAACGGCTGATTATGTTTAACAATGTTGACACTAAGCAGAGGGTTACTTAAGCATGTTTTGTTGAGCACCTTGTTCACACACATCTTCTCGCGAATTCCCCGGTCGAAAAACAGTATAATTATCAACGGAGAAATTATATTTCGTCCATTTAACGATGCCAAAATTTTTGGAGAAACGGTAAAACGGCACACTTAATTGACTCAAATAATTTTTTTTACTTGTGTCTTGAAACTAAAACAAGTATAGCAGCAGAACATAATAAAAGCAACATTTTTAGATATATACTTCACAATATTCACACAATATATACGAGATTTTTTTTTTTTTTTTCAGGAACGTGAATTCTTTTCAGAAAAAAACAATGATTTTTCTTTTCTTTAGATCTCTTTAATCCATTACATTTTCATCATAAATTGATAGCAATCGATAGATGGATGCGAGAAATGAAACAACTTTTATGACTTCACAAAAATTTCATTATCCAATGAGAAAGTTTGAATCTGGAATTTAATAATAAATAAAAACTTTTCAATTAATTTCGTTATCAAAATGTTTATTTAATTGAATTTGAGAAATTTCCGTGAATAATTCACTTAAAATTCGTCTAACAAAATGTATATACTTGTTTTTCAATTGAAATTTGTTAATTTGCGTTCACAATCAATTTGATCGCTAGACTAAACTTAGAGCAAGCTTTTCAATTACCTGCATTTGTGCGATATATATATGTATAAGTGTACAATCATAATCGAATATGTTTCCAATGACATTAGATAATATGTTTTAAATTTTTCATATTTAATGTGTTAAAAATTAAAGCGGATTGCAAAACCTATTGATGAAGTGTACAATATAGATATGTTAAATATCTATAATATGGTAAATGCACCCACATCATAATCATCGAGAAGCACAATTGAGTTTGGAAATGAAAAATTATTTTCGAAAAGGATTAGAGGAGGTTTCAGTTGCATGGATTATGGCGCACATTTTCAACGTTTGTGCCGCCATAATGCTACACAGCATGTAGTTGAAAACAATGACACATTGCAAATATCCTCGCTCACATAAGCTATGAAGGATTAAGAAGGACTTGAAGCTACTTTTTCGCACAGATATATAGAAAACAAAGTAAATATGCGCAATATCACTGTGAGTGTGTAAATCATTCCTGTAGTGCACAAAATTTTGCCATTGTTCTTATCAAGCGTCGAACCATCTGCAGATCTGTTTAATTGCATTCTCATTCATCATGTTGTTGGTGTCCAATAAATCACCGGCAAAGCTGGATTTCTGTGACTTCTTAAAACTTTGCTGCCAAAACTTCAATGAAAAAATGTTAGCAGGATAAAAAAAATTTCAATTAAAAAAGTGTTGAACAGTAACAAAAGAAAGAATAAATATCGACGCCTTCAGCAGAAAAATGTTGGATCGGTTTTCGTCGTTGCATTTTGCACACTATCATCAAAACTATATCATGTCCGACATTGCGTGCACAACGTGATTCATGTTTGCGAGTTTTTTAAAACTAACATTTGCATTATTCATATCTAAAGAAAATTTTGCGAGCGCACTCTCATTTACGTGTACATGTGAGAAAAGACAAATCACATCGTGATAGGGTTTTAATTTTCAAACTCCTCAATTTCACAAAAATGTCGCAAAATGCGAAATAAGCGAGCGCGAAATAAACTTGATTCATTTGCAAGTAAAACTTTGATTGATAAAGTTTTGAATTATTCTTCAATTTGAAATTTTAATTAAAATTAACTTGAAAGTTTCATTGGAACTGAGATGCTTAAGTGATGCAAATTGTTACAAAGTTCTTCTTGTGCCACTTATAAAGTAAATTTTTATTTCCGCAGGATTATGACAATTCTGGTAGTGATTGCCACTGCTTCTTCATCAAAGCATATTGAATTGCTGATAGAGAAAAGAGCTTACGCTATATTGAAGCAGCTTATTAAAATTGCTGGAAAATCTTCTGAAGATGCTGACTGCATTGTGACAATAATAAAATGGCAAGGAGTGACACGAGAATTAACTGATATTCGAAATATCTTACAACCGCAAAAGTTGGCGGAAATACTTTATCAGAAAATGAATTTCGCTAATTCTGTTTGTTCCAACACTGGACCTTTCGTTATTTTTGGTATCCTGATAGTTATTTTATGTATTGTTTTTGCATTTTGGTATTTTTTGAGAGGAAAATAATAGTAATAATAAGTTTTTATTTAGCCGGGGACACATTGTCTTTTATAGTTTTCTTTTTCTTGGGTTTTTGAGAGAAAAAATAAAAGCTAGGAAAGGAGTTAATAATTTTTAACAGCACTTTAATTTTAAATTGCATGCTGTTTTGTTTTTCACACGGCTAAGTTGTGCACCCTTGTTCTGTTTTGTAAATAAACATTTTTTTCGTGAAGTTTCTTTCCCTGCTTACTTTACTTTTTTATAAATAATAAATCTTATTGCTGAAAGAAAAAAATTGGGAAATGTCTGATGCGTATGCAAATGTGGCACGTGGTAAATTAAAGCTGAAAACTGATGGCGAAATAACCAAAAAGAAGAAGAAAAATCATGATAAGGAAAAAGTACGCGAGCAAGTTCAGAAGACAGATCCCGACACAGTCGAAGTAGCTCAACCCGATACCAGCCCCGAAAGAAAACTAACAAAGGCTGAGATGTCGTTCAAAAAAATGCAGGAGAAAACGGTAAGTCGATCTCTCCGCATTAACTGAAGTCAATTCTTCATTCCTTCATATTCTAAGCAGCAAACAAAGCGAATCATGCAGAAGGCAGCAACTACTCATAAGCAGCAAGTAGAGAAGTTCAATGAGAAACTCGATAATTTAACTGAGCATTTCGACATCCCAAAAGTCAGCTGGACCAAATAGATGCGAATTTTATTATTTTTATGTGCTTGAAGAAAATTAAAATAAAATCATTAATCTCTAATTCCTGCATTCTTCATGTAATGGCTCAAGTGATCGCACGTCGCGATAGGTTGGTGGAAGGGAATTGAGAAGATGCTTACCACATTTTTTGCAAGGGTCTGAGAATAATGATGAATAGCTTCCAAACCATGTTATGAAGCTCCGTATGGCCAATTCAGCAAATGTTGGTGAATAAAAGTGAAGCATCGCCGAGTGTGCGTGGTCTTGCACCTTTCGAAAGACAGCGTAGCGCGATTCCGTCCAATGATCGTCAACATTATCTAATGATTCATTAAAGCCCTTTACAGTTACCCATTCAATCATTAGACCGCGTAAAATAATTGCAGCTTTCAGAACACGACTTAAGTTTATCTGAAAAGAGAAAACCGATGATGCTGTTGCGGAAATTAGTGCGACAAATATCTTACATGAAGAAATGCATTCGTTGCGAAAGGGCGATAAATCTTCAGTGTCATATGATTAATATTAAATGTGCTTATAATCTGATCAACAACCTTTGGTGGGACATTATGAGCTGAAGACATTATTCTACGTCGCTTGTTTGAGCTTCCAAAGTATGATCGCTTTAGTGAGTTATGTTGAAGCATTGTACTGGCGAGAGCCGAGTAGTGATGAGTTTTTTCATGCCACTTGTAGCCATTAACCAACTCACTGTAAGCATTCTGACGTTCCAGATCAGTTTCATAGTTCAGGAAGGCGGTGTTACCCAAGTTAAAATTCAGCATGTTAAGATTGTTGATGGTCTTCTCACACTCCCTCATATTATTTCCAACGTTACTAAGTGATTCCTGGAGTTCCAGCAAGAATATGGAATCATCCTTGTGGCTATTCTCTGAAGCAAGCGTAGCCTGGAAAACAATGATAGTAAATTTGTAATGAACTATCTTGAAGCAAAAATTGAAATAGTCACCTCAAAAACATTCGATACGCTGGAGCGCAAAACTTTGATGGCATTTATAGCCGCATTTATCTGTTGTTCCATAGTTATTATTTATTATGCGCGAGCTGTCAGCTGAATTTATTTAATTAGGTAGTTTGTTATTTTTGTTGGAAACCCCTTGATGCGTAAAATAACAGTGTAGGGAAGCGAAGATCTGGTTTGCATCAAGGTTTTGCATCAATGACGAAAGAGAAGAGGAAAAAATTTAACGATGTTAAATTTCACGATGAACTAAAAAAAATCGAGCATTATTAAAATCGAAAAACAGAGGTTAAAGTGAATAAGAACAAATAGAAATCGTTGAAATGCATGTATCGAGTTGTAAGAAAAGCAACGAAATGCAGGTGCAGAGTGAAAATGGGCCAAGTTCGAGCCAAAAAGTGAATAAAAAAGTTAGCAAATTGAAAAATCCGAAAGCAGCAAATTCAAGCTTAGCACCCGAGACTTACAGAGAATCACCCCAAAATGTCCGTATAGACACGTCCGAAAGTGACGAGGAATCCGTATCTGAGGTAATGCATCATTCGAGGGTCATCAAAAAGTGGGCTAGTGAAATTTTTCGGATTCAATTTCAAAAATCCAAAGTGAAAATTTTCTTCATTCCTTTCGGCCATCATCATATTCTCGAATCGATCGGTGTGTGTTTGTACGTATATATATTATATGTATAGTGAGTGAGTGAATGTGGTGTTCCGTCGGATCATTATGATGGTGAATGAATGGCGATGTGTATACATACTATAATAATAATATCAGGAGAGCGAGACATACAGAAAAATAAATGAAGGCACTACTTTCTGATTAATTCTGGATCATCATTTTGTCATGATTGCATCAGGATTTTCGCCGCACTTTGCCGCACATATCATTTGCGCAATTTATTTTTTTTTTTATGTTCACAACATGCCGCGATTGGTGTGCAATTCGGGACGAAAATCGAGTGATTATTCAATCATGACAAAGGATTTTTAGAAATTTCTGCAAATTGTATAGTTGTAGACGGCATCCTGAATGTGATTTTTTAGTAAAGACAAAGCGTTTATATTGCCACCATCACTGTCCATTACGCGATGAAGAAAAAAGGAAAAATCTCGTCAAAAATGGCTTCTCGGGGACAAACTAAAAGTGACGGTTTCACATTGCGAAGTTGAAATTTGATAAAAGCAATTGTTTTTGTTCCAAATGTCAATATACTCGACTCCCCAAATCCCTGACATTATCAGTTAATACGACCCCAAATTTTACATATTAATATTCCGTTCTAGCACATTTGCGATATGGTTTTATTTAATAACACTTCGCTGATGGCCGTCGTTACACATTGTTGCCAGTCGACGAAGACAATGCAATGTCCTAATGAGTGTGATTTATATTGCATTAATTGACCGTATGCAGTAACTCTATTTTGTTGCCGGCTGAGTACTCATTCTCTTCATTATTCTGTAACCATTAACTAATAGTACAGATGTGCGATCCCTTAAATTTTAAAATCTAAAGCTGCGTCATTCCATAGCTATCCAACATGAAAACTATAAAAAAAATATTTCGATACACATATTTCGAAAGTTATATCTGGAAATGTCTTGATCATTTTTTTTCTCCACATCGACTGGCGATGCCGGCAGTGGAAATTATTTTCTAGCATAATTTTCCTCATTTTTCATCATAGTCCATTGTCGTCTGTGCCATCACAATACTCACCGCTCAGGTAGTAGAGGAAAAAAGAAGTTTTCGTATAAAATTTTTACATTTTTTCAGTTGATCATAAGATGGTGTGTAGTGGGAGCGATTGGTGTTGGTGCTTATACACGTATAATATTAGTGATTTTCTCTTTACTATCACAGCGCAGTGTTGCAAATTTTTCCCGTTCATTATTGCTTAGTTTTGACGTTCATATTAATGCTCATTGTACGGGGCTTTTCATGAAAAAACGGGAAATTTAATTTTAAGTATGTCTCCACCGACCTTTGGGATGACTGAAAAGTTGCCCCTCATTCCTTTGCCATTAGCATAAAATAAATATTACGAAATATCCAAATGTGATGTGGAATGTTTGTGTCTTGTTGATGTTTCATTGTATTCGATGGAGCCAATAACTGGTTCTGCACTATCATCATCATCGATGATGGAATTCCACATTCGCTTACCGTCGTCGCCGTCGTAAACAGGCCTCGAATAAATTGCATCTCACAAACAATTGACTATTTTACGTGTTGGAACTTTCTTGAAGGTCGTCAGCCAGTCAAACATAAATTTTTGAATATTTTGTTTGCTTTTTTTTAGTTCCATTGTTAGTTTGCGTTGCTGCTACTTTGCTACTTATTGCCTGGAAATGACAAATTAAAACCGGAAAATGATCATTAGGTCAGATGCCAATTCCGCCTGTGGATTCTGTGATGATGATGTGTATTGCCATTACTTAACTTGTACCTGATACTTCATAGATTGATATTCGATAACACAATTAAAATACTTCTAACTTCTCTACATCAAATGGGACAGTGAAAAAAATGAATGTTACTGAACCCTTACCGTTAGTGCCAAATAGCGTTCGCAATGTCAAAGTTTAACTGAAAAAGTGATGGGTTTCATACTGGCATTTCTTTGTTGCCTCTTTCGACCACTTTGGTTGCATATTTTGCGATCGTCAAAATGCAGTTTCATGTGCAATGTGGATACCTTTTTTCATGTTTAATTATTTTTGGGCTCAACATGTCTTGATTTTATTCTTATCGTTACGCTTGTATAATGATTATTGCACATTTGCCGAACGTGATGGGGCAAAAATAAAACAAAAATAGAGAGAAAACAAAAAAAAAAAGTTACCCATCATACCACAATGCATCGCAACGTTGCCAGTTATGGTGGCGAAAAAATTTCAAGCTTCAAATTGTACGAAGATTATTCTTGTACTGCTCGTATTGCACTGTCTCCTTCCTACTGGCTGTTCCTGCTTCTTCGTTTGACGATTTTATGATCCAAGAAAATGGATAAGTTAACAATTTTCCTCTGTCGATGCTTCGATCTCTGTTTGCGAGAAACTTATGAAATTTATTGTAAAGGAAATGCGCAAACAAAAAAAAATAGAATTGTAGAAACGATAGACGACATATCGCAAATTCGTGAAAAATACACAATAAATGCAGACAGCTCTTATAATGTCGTCGCAAGTCACATGGTTTTTCGTGCCGATTTTTCCTAATTCTAATTTTCCCATAATTGTAATTATGGCCATTTATGGTGGCGACGTACTAAATTCATGAGGGATCAATTAATGCGTACATTGAGTTAAGATTGCACTGTAAAATCGTTAAGTGTTTAATTGGCCATGCTTCTCTAGCCTCAATTAACGGCTAAGTAGAAATAGTTGCTATGCATAATTTATGCAATGCAAAAGTACTTGTCGATGTCACCATCAAACACTACGCAGCGCATTAATTTTGAATAAATACAAAAGAATAGAAGAATGAAAATGTTCCAGCGACGACAATTGGTCAGAATGGAATGAAGCAATAATTGTCTAATGTACATATACGTCATGAGATTGTGCATCAGGCTGTTGTATGGTTGTGTGATTTCGGTTAATGAAGAATATGTAAAATAGGCAATGAACTTTAATGGTCACTTCCATTCGTTCAATATTATATATTTATATACCTTCATCATCTGTTATTTGAATGAGGGGGGGGGGGAGGAGTATAATATGCGGCCGAAATTAGGTCACTTTATTTATGGACTAAACAAATGTCTCTTAATTGATTACATTCCCACATATTATTTTTATCGTTCTTGCCATTCAAAACGAAAATTATTATGAATCCGCAAAAATCACTAAATTTTTCCTAGATTCTGCTGGCATGTCTGTGTCTAAGGCCAGATCTTTTGGTAAGTGGCACCACCATCACATTTTTTTATAAATTATAACAAAAACATTTTTTTTTTTTTTTGTAAATTTTCCTTCGAATTTCCCTTCTGATTGATTATTTCGTTCTCTTTACAAAATATATATTAATTAACACATCCCTTTGCACCGTCCAGATGATGATTCAAATTTTCCTCAATTTTATTTAGCATGATTTTATTTTTGCTTTCCCATAATGTTCTTTACTGTTTTTAAGAATTAAACGCATCCAACGCTGGAGTCTGGCCTTAGTACATCGATGGACATCCATCTAGATCTACGAAATCCAAAAAAAGAGAGTGTTTGCGTGTGTGCGTGTTGTATGTGTGTGATATTTTTATCGACGCCAAATCTAAGCTGATGACTAATTATAATATTTCTGGAAATTATTAAATAAATTTTAAACTTTTCTAATCGTTAACATTTATTTATTTTTAGGAATCCTTTCCACAGGACGGTCAAGATGATATTTCCACCGAAGAGTTTCCCGAAGATGAGTCCTGCGAATCAGAAAACGACCAGGATGAAGATGTATCAGATGAGGAGGAAGAATCTGGTCAAACATCAGAGAATGATTCCGATGAATCGTGTGAATCTGAAAACGAACATCCCAGCGGACCATCCAAAAAGTTCCTGCTCGATGTTGACGACGATTTAGACCAGCACCCGCAATTCTCAAAACAGGCACGCATTGATGCCATCCTGGAAGCGGCAGCGGCTAATAAAGACAGTAGTAAGAAAGGAAATCCTGTATTGCGTAGTGCAACAGCAGCACTCGATGAGGCCGCTCAGACCATTACCAGAATGAGAAGCGATACAGGATCGCGAGATAAAAAGTGAGATTATGATATTAACTCTTTTTAATAGCATTTTCCTTAATTGATTTGTATTTTAGCAACCTGTCTAGAACCTTAATTGCAGCCTGCACCGACAATGATGTGAACGCCGTAAGACGCCTACTAGTCGAGGGAAATAATTTAAACAGTCTCAATGATGCAACAGACGACGGCGATTCATTACTATCGCTCGCTTGTTCTGCTGGATATTACGAACTGGCCCAAGTTTTGTTGGCAATGTCTGCGCAAGTCGAAGACCGTGGTCAGAAAAATGACTGTACACCTCTAATGGAAGCCGCTTCGGCGGGGCACATAGAAATTATTGAACTTCTCATTAGACATGGGGCCGATGTAAACGCCCAATCTTCGACTGGAAATACGCCACTCATGTACGCTTGTGCGGGCGGACATGTTGAAGCTGTCAAGGTTCTGCTCGCGAATGGTGCAAATGTTGAAGATCACAATGAAAATGGACACACACCTTTAATGGAAGCTGCATCTGCTGGGCATGTTGCCGTTGCAAAGGTAAATCTCAGTTGAAACTCAAATTATATCGTTTCACCTTTCATATGATTACACTCCGAGATTTGAGCTCTTGAGTCTGAATGAAAGATATTTTATTTTTCTATTATTGTGACTCGAGCTGAGATAGATTTCTTTGATCTTATCTGATGTCCTTGCATTGTAATATTATAAAAGAAAACCTCATTGCCAATCTAATAAGCTCTTTGACATTCTTTCAGATCCTTCTTGACGCTGGTGCTGGTATCAATACACATTCTAATGAATTCAAAGAGAGTGCCCTCACACTCGCTTGCTATAAAGGACATCTTGATATGGTGCGATTCCTTCTTGAAGCTGGAGCAGATCAGGAACATAAAACTGACGAAATGCATACAGCTTTAATGGAAGCTTCAATGGATGGTCACGTAGAAGTCGCTCGATTGTTGTTGGATTCTGGCGCGCAAGTCAATATGCCAACAGATTCATTCGAGTCACCATTGACGCTCGCTGCCTGTGGCGGTCACGTTGATTTGGCAATGTTGCTTATTGAACGTGGAGCTAATATCGAAGAAGTTAATGACGAAGGTTATACACCACTAATGGAAGCGGCTCGAGAGGGTCACGACGAAATGGTATCGTTACTGTTGACACAAGGCGCAAACATCAATGCTCAAACGGAAGAGACTCAAGAGACCGCTCTTACATTAGCCTGTTGCGGCGGATTCCTCGAAGTGGCTGATTATCTCATCAAACATGGAGCTGACATTGAATTAGGCGCCAGTACACCATTAATGGAAGCGGCACAAGAAGGTCACCTAGAACTTGTAAAATTTCTTATGGAAAGCAAGGCTGATGTGCATGCTCAAACACAAACGGGCGATACGGCATTAACATATGCATGCGAAAATGGCCACACCGATGTCGCTGAAGTACTTCTCTATTTCGGGGCTGAATTGGAACATCTGAGTGAGGGTGGTAGAACCCCTTTGATGAAGGCCTGCCGAGCTGGTCACATTTGCACTGTCAAATTTTTGATACAGAAAGGAGCCGACGTTAATCGTCAAACGACAAACAATGATCACACACCGTTGTCATTAGCTTGCGCTGGCGGCCATCAGCAGGTTGTGGAGTTATTATTGGCACATGGTGCTGATCCATTTCACAAATTGAAGGACAACAGCACAATGCTGATTGAAGCCGCAAAGGGTGGACACACTGGCGTAGTTCAATTATTATTGGACTATCCGACGTCTATTCCGCAACAGCAAACTCAACCGCTATATATTCCTGCACCATTGCCCCATCAAGCGCCAACGCAATTGAACATGGTTCAAATGAAGCATCAACAACAGCAATTGAAAATGCTTCAACAACAACAGCAGCAACAGCAGTTGATGGTTCAGCAGGCTCAGCAGCAAGGTTTTATGGTTGGTCCTCCAGGAATGCATGAAGTAACTGAAGTGCTCCGCCTTCCGGAACCACCCGGATTATTTCAACCACAAGGCGATATGCAAAATCAAAATTTCATAATTGATCCTAATCAAATGGCTCAACAGCCAACTGAATCATCGATCCTGACACAAATGAAACTTCTGCAGTCTGCCGGCTTCAAAGATGGTCTTGCATACGGCCTAACGAAGGCACAATCTGCAGTCAACCAAATGGTCAATCAGCAAAACACAAACAATATGAACTTAGCTCCATGCGGCAATCAACATCAACCCATGATAACGAATAATTTATGCATGGTGTCATCGTCAAATAAACAAAAGAATTTGTCACGTAAAAAATGTGCATCTGGCTCATTTAGCGATGGACAAACCGTTGGAACAGTTGAAGTGAGAAGTTCAGGTGTCGGCGAGGAAGAAAATATCACGTACGCTAAAAGTGGACTTGATAAAGTATGTTTAAAGAAAAGATTTGCTATTATTTATATTAACTGTTGAAAACCGAATTTTTTATTAACTTTCAGTTGGACAACACTCTTCAAAAAAACATTCAATTTATTAATGATTCAGGTCCGCCGCCGACATTGCTACCATCTGGAACATACGTCGACATAACAACCCCAGCGCAAGGTAACGATACGATAGCACTGTGTTTATTTGACAAAAATTGCTTTATTAAATCATACACATTTCATTCAGGGAAAGGCACCCAACCATCCCCACCATCATCTCAAACGAATCAAACACCAATGGTTAATAAAACAACTCATATTACGGCAAAATCAGAAGTGTCTCAATCCACAGCTATCAGTGATCGACCAAAGGCGAAACCGAAAAATTCACGAAAACTTCAACAAGCCCAGCAGCAGCAACAACAAAATCAGTCACAGGTGGGTAGACAATTTTCAGGCGAAATTTTAATTTCATCCCTTTATGAATTCTTAGCAAACACCATCAGCTGAACAGAAACTTATTCAAAAGGTTGACAGTGAGCAAACGGATGCCGCCAAAGCTGAAGCAATACAGGATGTTCCTCAAAATGTACCAGAAGCATCCTCATCATCAGCATCTGCAATTCTAGCAGCGATGGACGAAAAGGATAGATCTGATGGAAAGCGCGCGTGCAGTCTCATTGATCTTGAAACTATCCAAAAGATGCGTCTTAATAATTTATCAAATCGTTCAGCACATTGGGATCCGAAAGTTTTTCGCAAGATTTCAAAGTATATTGATCCGCCCAAATCGCCAACTGAAACACCACCGCCCGATACTCCACCATCTAGAGATAATATGCCTGATGTTAAAACTATTGCCAGTAAGAAAAAAATCCATTCACTTATTTTAAATAAGACAATTCAACATCTTTATAATTTAAGGCAACATGGCTGAATTAACTCATATTTTCGATAATCTACCAGCCCTTCAAGCGATGTCTGGCGATCCAAATACACTGCAGGGAAAATCTGTAAGATAAAAATTAAGAATCTCTAATTAGAAAAAAGCATTGATGTATAATTTATTTTCTCACTCTCCCTCTGCCCACTTCCACCAAGAAACAGAAGCGCGAATTGTCAAAAGAAGAACTCGAGAAGAGCTTGGCTATCCTCGGTGAGGTGAATACCAGCGATTTTGTGTGCGATGGGGCGTATCCAACATTGGAAGAATCTTTAGGAACATTCAATCCTGATGAAGCTACGGGTGAGGGTACTGGCGATGAAGCCCACGGTCCTATATACAATTACGAATGGGTTGATGAAGTTATGCAGGCGTTGAATGTTTCGCCTGATATTTCGAACGCTTTTCACGTAAGTTGCTGTTAAATTAGGTTAAAATTAATTTTCCTAATTAAAATTATTATGCATTCTTAATTGTAATTAATGTTTTTTGTTTCGTTCACGCTTACAGGAAATTGCTGCCAACTTTAACAACCAAGACCTAGAACAATATGCAAATTACTTCGGTCTCAATGCTATCTGCAAAAATAAATGGGCTTCACCAGCATGGCCACCCACGCAGCATCAACAGATTGTTTCCGGTTCGTCGTCCCCAACAAATGAAAATGATGAAACTGTCATCATTCAAGATGATGGTGACGGAATGGATGATAAACACGATGATCAGAATGTCTTGATGATTGATCATTCAAGCTATACGCCTCAATTTACAGTCGAACAGCTGCAGCTTATTCAACAACTTCAGGTTTGTATCACTAACCGTAAAACATTTAAAGAATTAAACTATTTAAGAAAATTAAATTCACATTTCAGCATCAGCAACATCCTCTTCTTCAAGTCGATCCTCAAACGGCTCAAAGCATTCTGATGCCATCCGGTGGCAATTTCCAAGTGCCAGCACCGCCTGTCATTGCTCCAACGTCTGGTCAAGCACAAAAGTCTCAAGCTGATGCCCAGCAGCAAACGAAATTTGTGTTCAATATGGATGGGGGAGATAAAACATCACAATCCCTTCAATTGCTGTTCCAGCTGCCAACGGACGGTATACAGCAACAGCAAATCATGAAGGCACCCGATATGTCACAGAAAATCCAACAAAATGTTGCCCAAACTCAAACGATGACCTCAGTGACCGGTTCTGCCCAGCCTGTCCCAATGCCAACAATGATAAATCATCCGCAGAGTTTCTTGAATTTCCAATTACAACAGCAGCAACAACAACAGCAGCAGCAAGCCGGTGTCCCGCTGAACCACCAATTACCAGCCGCAACGGTTCAAAAACAACAAAAAATAATATCTCTTCCACAATTCCTGAACCAAAAATACCCGCAAATGCAAGTAGCCACTCAAACGCAAATGATGGGCACGCAAACACAAGTTCATCAGCCCGGTGATGGTGTTCAGTCGAATAAGTCTACAAACGTTTCAGTTACGATTGCCAAAAAAGCCCAAGCTGGTGATCAGAAACGGAAGGAAAAGAACCGATACAATCTCCGTCAACCGCCCTCAGGTCAGAATCAGTTCCAGTATGATCAGCAGATCGCCCATTATTCCAACATACCTGGTTCGACATCTACCGGTACAACAACAGATCGCACGATCGAAATTGATTCGGAGACTGATTCCAATCATGATACTGCTCTCACACTGGCTTGTGCTGGTGGCCATGAAGAGCTTGTCGACTTATTGCTCAATCGTAAAGCGAACATTGAGCATCGCGATAAGAAAGGCTTTACACCATTGATCCTGGCAGCAACTGCTGGTCACGAGAAAGTCGTCGAGACGCTGATTAATAATGGTGCCGATTTGGAGGCACAATCCGAACGTACGAAAGATACACCACTGTCATTAGCATGCTCAGGTGGACGCTATGAAGTCGTTGAATTGTTGCTAAAATATGGTGCGAATAAGGAACATCGAAATGTTTCTGATTATACACCATTGTCACTAGCAGCCAGCGGCGGTTACGTGAATATTATTAAACTATTACTCAATCATGGAGCTGAAATCAATTCAAGAACGGGAAGCAAACTGGGCATTTCACCGTTAATGTTAGCTGCAATGAATGGACATACGGCGGCCGTGCGTCTTTTGTTGGACATGGGCAGTGATATAAATGCACAAATTGAAACGAATCGTAATACCGCACTTACATTGGCCTGCTTCCAAGGTCGCAATGAAGTGGTTAGTCTACTGCTGGATCGCAAAGCAAATGTTGAACATCGAGCAAAGACTGGACTTACACCCTTAATGGAAGCCGCTAGTGGTGGTTACATTGAAGTAGGACGAGTTCTCTTGGATAAAGGAGCTGATGTTAATGCCGCGCCAGTACCGTCGTCACGTGATACAGCACTCACGATTGCAGCTGATAAGGGCCATTTGAAATTTGTTGAGCTCTTGTTGTCACGTGGTGCCGCTGTGGAAGTGAAGAACAAGAAAGGGAATTCGCCATTGTGGCTGGCAGCAAATGGTGGCCATCTAGGAGTCGTTGAGGCTTTGTATCATGCGAAAGCCGATATCGATTCACAAGATAACCGCAAAGTATCCTGTTTGATGGCTGCGTTTCGCAAAGGGCATGTTAAAGTTGTTAAGTGGATGGTAAATCATGTCACGCAATTCCCATCGGATCAGGAAATGAAGCGATACATTTCTGTCGCTGACAAAGAAGTCGTTGATAAGTGTAACGACTGTGCTAAAATCATTCTTGCTGCTAAAGAAACGCAAGCTCGTAAAGCCAACATTAATGCAACAATTCTATTAAAAGAGTTGGATATGGAAAAGTCACGAGAGGATGCTCGCAAAGCGGCAGCTGCAAAGAGACGTGAACGCAAAAAGCGCAGAAAGCAAGAGAAACGTGAAGCCCAACGCAAACTGACTGGAGGTGATGCACCGCATGAATCAAAGAATTCCAATCAGAAGGGAAAAGCGCCAAGAAATGGAAATGACGAACCTGACGAAACAGATGAGTCTGATGAAGATGAATCTGATGATGAAATCGAAGAAATGGAGCCAATTCCTGTCCATGACAAGGAAGAAGACTCTGGGATCGATCAAGGCTCGTGTTCATCATCAGATGCTAAAGGCGCTACATCAAAAGCCCAACTAGAGCCTCCAGCGCAATCAGCTAAAAATCAAAAAAATCAAAAGCAACGGAAGAAAAATCAACCGGAAGCAGTGAAGAAGGACTCGACACCAGCGAAGGGTTCAAGTGCAAGATCTTCAAGCAGTCCAGCTCCAATCACCAAACAACAGCAACAGTTGCAGCAACAACAACAACAGCAAGAACCAGCAAAGCCATCACGTGAGGACTCAAAGAGAAATCGTGATCAGAAAAATCAACGTTCAGCTGATTTGACGACAAAATTATTGAAGCCATTTGAGAAAGAGAATGTCGCACCAAAAGATCCTCCTAAGATTCAAACATCATCAACGAAGACATTTGAAAATTCCGGAAATAGAAATCAACACCGGAAGTCGATGGTATTTGGTAATTCACGTTCCACAATTGGATCAGATGATTATGAGATTGATTACTTCAAACCTTCATCCAGTGTGACATCGAATAAGCCGAAAACAACATCACCAACAAAAGTTTCGTCGAGTGTTTCAAGCAGTAACATGAATTCATCAAAACCACGCGAAGAAGAATGGAAAGAAGTCGGACGCAAACCAACACCATCTTCTACTGCTACGGCAGAGCCAGTAAAGCCATCGGCAAATGAAATCGGTTGCAAGAAAATTCAAGTTCCTTTGAATGCTATTTCGAGAGTCATTGGACGCGGCGGCTCGAACATTAATGCCATCCGTGCTGCTACTGGTGCCCATATTGAAGTCGAAAAGCAAGGCAAAACACAAGGTGATCGCTCCATAACGATCAAAGGCGTCGCTGAGGCAACAAAACAAGCTCACAATTTGATCTCGACCCTCATTAAAGACCCAGATGCCGACATTCTGAGTATGTTGCCACGTAATAATTTCCAGTCAAGTAAGCCATCAACATCATCGACAGCATCAACCACCGCAACTGTTGTGGCACCGGTAACTGTTTCTGTTCCATCAACATCCGTTAACAATGGCACAAGTGTTTGGGAAAAGAGTTTGAATACGATCCCAACTGTTTCGAATCCAATAAAACCATCTTCTAAAACTACTTCAACATCATTAGCGGGTACGACAAAATCGACAACACCAACACAATTGGGTACGTCTGGAAAATCTCAACAACGTTCTACCGTTGCTAAAAATCTATTTGCAGCACCAAGCTCCATTATGCGGCCGACGCCAGCGAATGGCAAAATCTTGTTGCAGGATGGATCGAAGAAGGGAATAATTGCCACAAATGGTCCACCAACAAAACCAGCTACATCGATTGCAAATTCTATTCAAGCTTTGAAGAACTCAATTCAAAATGCACCAACAGCTACCGTCATCACATCACAGGCTCCATCAACTGGATCGGGAACATTTGCTTCCAAACTGAGTGGATCTGCTGAAGCTACAAATGGTAAGAAAACAGCACTATCGCCAACAAGACTTGTGTCTATGGCATCATCGTCAGCTCTACCGGCACCATTTACGAATGCCATTCCTGCATCATCAGCTGTTTCGCTTTCACAATTATCATCAGCTCCAGTCGTGTCGACGCCAACAATCACACGTTCCGTTACGCCAATTGGTCCACCAACAAGGAACGTGAATGCATCACCTCACTCATTGCATATCGTCAACACATTGGATCTGAGTACTCCATATAACATCAGTACCAGCTCATCATCGGCCAATGATATGACAACGCAAATTCAGTCAAAGATGGGCGATTTGCATGGCAGTGCAGTTCATCAATATTCATTGTTTGATTATGATAAATGGCAAGACAAGGAAATGATGTTTAGCCATCCATTGAAACTATCAGCACCGTACATAGAACAAGAGCCGCCAGTTCAAGTTGATGCTTCTAAAGCACCTGGTTATCGTGGAACATCAATTAATTCTCCAGTGAGCTCGAAAACGTCCAGCAATTCTGCAACGCCTCCATCAACGACATTGGCACAAGCTCCAGTCGGTAACGCAGGCTCATCATCTCAATTGCCTTCTACTGCTGGTAGTGGAACGTATGGTGATCTTAATGTCATTAAACCCATTGGACAAGGTCCAATACAACCACCAGGACCGGTTCAACGTCCAACTGGCAACAGCAGAATGGATTCGAACTATGGAAGATCGCAGGGATTATTTGAAAGCTACGGCTCATCGGATAACTCTTACGGCTCAATGAATTTCGCAATGAATCAACAAAATCCAGCGGCAATGTCGCGTCTGAATCCAAAAGCTTCAGCGTTCTCATCTGCTTCATCTGGATCAAATGCTAATCAAAATAAGATGGGTTCGAATCAGTATGGAGGGTCAGGTTACAATATGGCAGCACCAGGAAGCGGCATCAATAATAATAACAACAACAATAATAATTTCATTAAGTCCCCTGGCGGCGGAACAAGTGGTCAGCAAAACTATCAACGAAACCAACAGGCTCAACAGAGTCCATGGTTCACAAATGTTAATACATTCAACCAAACGCCAATTGATTATTCTGGATCATCGCCGTCGATGTCGCCAAACAACAACACGCAGCAACAGCAGCCTACTTCAAATGGTCCGCAAATCGATGAACGTAAAGCTCCACGTCCCATCGGAACTGAAAGACACAACTGGAAATATTCCTATCAATATCCGATTGGCAGTGGAAATATGATGGAAATGGAATCAGGAATGATGAATCAGCCACCGCCTGGACCACCATCATGGATGGATAAAAGCCAGCAGCAATGGCAAATGCAGTCTAACATTGCCGTCATACCAAGGGCACCATACGAAACCACACCAAACGATTACATGATGCCGGACATCTTCCAGGTAATTAATTTGGACGCTATCTATAACTAGATAATGACATTTTTCTCATTGAAATTCTTCAGCAATATCCGATGGATACATCTCAACAACCTCTGATGGGCGGTTATATGCGAAATGGTGGTGTTAATGGACAGGGTTCTTATCAACCCATGCCATACATCGGTGACATGACCAATTTGACAGACTTGCAGCAGCCACCATATGAATTTGATAAACAGGTAATTAGTTATCCACTTATCTGTCTCTTTGGTCATTGTGAAACCTAATGCTGAATTTCTTCTATTTAAGCCATGGCCAGCAAAATGGACACATTAATAAAGCGATGGTGCCAGCAGCCATCAACACATGCAAACATTGAATTACATCAAGAATGGATTTTCTTCTTTTTTTTTACTTTATTTAATTACTGCGAAGTGAGGTGAATGAGCCGACACTAAAAATCCGCTACTCCCCCGAACAGATTGTGCTTCAGAATATTTAAGATTTAAAGTTTATTTTCTTCACGCACGCGCGATGAAGAAATAATAAGCAGACAAAAAAATGTGTTTTCTATCTTTATTGCTGGCTACAACAAACGATGAACATGGTTTCGATTTATAAAGGATGATGAACCAATTGACGCAAACATACAATACACACACACACTGCTCCCATCCTTCTTCTAATTCTAATAGTAATCTTGAAAATGATAAAAAAAAGTGTAGTAAATGAAACAGCGTTATAGGATTTGATTTTTTTGTATTGCAAGAAGAAAAAGTGGCAAATGGAATGATATCGTTAGTTTATGTAGTGATATGCTGGAAATGGGCAGCCAGTATAACAGTTGAACTCGCGTAATCACAATTTATAATTTTGGTTATGGTGCAAGGCATCTTGCAAATCCTTCTGCCGCAACAAATCTCCGGAACTTTTTTTTTTGTTTTTCGGAAAATGAAAATTATTCAAAAGCTTTTGATGAGATGAAAGAAAACAAATTTTCAAACATTTCTGCATATATAGAGCATATTGCGATGAGATCTTTCTACTTCCTCCATTCAGTTGCTGTGGTAATGAAGTGAAAAACGTTTTGGGCAAAGCGAAAACTTCACAATGGATCTCCCAGCATAGAAAGGTCTTAGCTTGAAATTTATTGATTTTCTTCTTTTTCATACGCAAGATAAAAATGCCAATTTTTATTAAAGCAAAAAAAATCATGAACTTTAATGGAACTTTACTAAGCATTAGATAAACAAGAAATCTTTCGCATGAAAAATTTAGCAATCGCTAAGAATGATTTTAAAAAAACCGCTCCTGGGTCGAAGGAATAAAAACGCAAAAAATATATTGCAAGAAAAAAATTACAATTTACATTTAATGAATTATTACTGGCAAGAATGATTGCAGTTATGGAAACTATTAAATTGAGAAACACAAGCAAGAAGAAAAATATATTCAAAAAAATGATGGAAAATAAAACAAAAATTGCATTTTTTTTTAATTTTTACTATTTTCCAGAATTATTTCAAAAGAAACGACTTACGTTGACTTTCTATGGCAGAGAACCTAGTGATGACTGGTCAGGAATGTTTAATCAAAATCGGGGCTACCCTAGAGTGCAATATATTTTCATTGTAAAATTCATGAAGTGACGAGAACATTAGTAAAAAAATGGGAGCTGCAAACAATGAGCAGGGGCTGGCACACTGGATTGCTTTCAAAATAACTTTCAACTGAATTAAATGAGCAACCTATTTTTTATTATAATAGCACTAAACTTTTTATATTGCATAATTTAAACAAATGAAAACTAGGTGACAGTTGCCAGAACTTTATTCATAACTCGGTGATTTCATATTTTTTATTTAATAGCTTTTCGATGGCTAAAATTAAAAAAAAAAAAAAACGAGAACTTTACAGTCAAATAATTTATTTTTGGTACGTTTGCTTTTTAATTTATAAAATCATAATATTTCCAGCTTTGTGAGTGATAGGAGGTCATATTGCGTAAATGGAAGTATATTTTGAAGACGTGAAAATTTTGCGCTTGTTTGGGGTTCAAATTTTTGGCGACGACAGAAAATGTTCGAAAGGATTAAAATTGTTTAACATTATACTATTGTTAGTGATGGCGATTCAGAGCTTTATTATTTTTATGTCTGAGGATGAATCGGTTCTGACAAGAACGCACGCAATATCAGTGAGCTTGTTTTCGGTTCAGGCATTTATTAAAATTGTCAATTTTATGGTGAATAAAAATCGAATGCTGAGCATAATTGCACAATTGAATTTTTTGTTCATGGAATTGAATCGTAGTGACAAAAAAAGTTTCATTAATTCTTTGACGCAATATCGTCGAGCTTTAAAATTTATGGTGGGCGTTTACATAGTTTCATTATGGTTATTCATAATCGCCACTTTTGGAGAAACATTGATTTATTACAAGCTATCTGGGGAATGGGAACCACATTTTCCCCTTCTCTTCTACTGGCCTTACGAACTTAAAAATTTGTATTTTCTGGAAAGCATTTACAACATATATTGCAGCAACCTCATAATTATCATTCACATCGCAATGGATCAATTTATTTTACTTATTTATGCGCAGCTCATTGCCCATTTTCGTCAACTTAAAATGAGAATTGTTGCATCAATCGAGAATAGTTTGCCATCGATATTGCGAAAAAATTTGAGACAATACATCAATGACAGCTGTAAATTGTTTGAAATCTCAGATAGCTTGAAGCATTGCTATAGCTTTCCATTTTTAATTAACATCATTTCACTATCATTCGTTGCTTGTTTTGTTGGATTTTTTATCATTGTGAGTTTGGGAAAATATCAATCAAAACCGTCACTAACCAAAAATATCAAAATATCTTAACAGAAGACGAATCTGGCAATTGCATCGTACGTGGGATTGTTCTCGCTTTTCATTCATTTGCTGATACTTTGTTCTTTTGGTGAAAATCTGGATCATAATGTGAGTCCATTCCGATCTTAGGAATAGCAAAATATGATTGTTTTATTATAGAGCTCGTCAATTTCTGATGCAATTTTCAAATGCGATTTATCAAAAGTTGATACTCCAACAAAGCGCAATTTGATTATGATCATAAGACGATGCCAGCGACCGTCAGATATAACAGTATTTAATATTTTTAATATTAAACTGTCTGGCTTTATGAAAGTAAGTAACTATCTACTTAGCAACAAGTGATAAGTTAACGAAATGGCTCCTTCTATTTAGATTGTTCAAACAGCTTATTCGTTCTTTTCATTAATTATGCATTTGGACAGCAATTAAGTTGGCAGCTACATGTTCCTTGGGAAAGATTTATATGAATATTAGTTATTAATGAAACTTCAATGTGTGTAATTCGTGTAATTGAATATCTAGAATGATTGTAAAATATAATTGAATTATTTGAAAATGTCAAATCATTCTTTATTTCATTCAGTCTTTTCAATTGTGAAGAAGTGAAAGCTACTAAATAAAGGCAAGTTAAAAATGGAAGGATATTATGGAAGCTGTAAATGGTTGCTGAATCTTTTTGGCATTGTGATTGATGGTAATGACGGAATGTTTCAAAAAATGTTGCGATGCATAAATTTGACAATTTTATTGGTGATAACGATTCAATCGGCTTTGATGATTGCATCGAGTGAGCAAATGATTCTCATGAAGGCTCATGCATTTTCATCGATGTTGTTCTCTATTCAAGGATTCATTAAAATCATTAATTTTGCGGTTTATAAGAAAAAACTTTTAAACTTGATGATACAACTTAACTCAATGCACAACGAGCTAAATTTAAGTGATAAAACCCAATTTAAAAGTTTCGTGCAAAACTATCAGCGAGCTATAAAACTAATGATCAGGTTTTATGTCTCTTCTATGTGGCTTTTCAATTCTATAGTGGTTATAAAAGTGTGGATAACTTACTTTAATTTTGACATTTGGGAGCCAAAGACAATAATGGTTTTATACTGGCCATTTGATACAGCAAAATATTACTTTTGGATATGCGTTTATGATACTTATATAAATAACTTGTTAGTTCTCGTTCACGTTGCTATGGATCAATTTGTTTTACTCACTTACGCTCAGTTGATTACCCAATTTTATTTGTTAAAAATGAAAATTGTTGAAGCTGTAGCCAACTTTAATAACACTTTGCCATCAAAATTCAAGCAGGAATTGAAAAATTGCGTTGCAATAAATTGCAAACTGAATGAATTCGCACAAGAGTTAAACAAGTGTTATAGCATTCCATTCATGATTAACCTTATGACAATTTCATTCACTACTTGCTACACTGGAGCATTCATTTTGGTGAGTTAACTTGAAAAGTATAAATTCGTGGTACATATCATCATGGCAAAAGATTCAACTATTTTTAATCTATATTTATCTTCTCAGAAAACTTCGCTGGCATTTGCATCGTACATAGGATTGTCAGCCTTATTTATTCATTTGCTGATACTTTGTGCTTTTGGTGAATCATTAAGTCATAATGTGAGTCAATTTGCATTGTATATATCATAAAATTTATTAAATTTTCCACAGAGCTCATCAATTTCTGGTGCAATACTTGAGTGTGATTTAACAAAAATTGATGTTGCGACGAAGCGAGATCTGATAATGATCATAAGACGATGCCAGCGTTCGTCAGATATTAAAATATTCGGTATTTTCTCTATAAAACTTTCGGGATTTATGAAGGTGACAACATGTAAATATTTAACAAAATTGTATGTTTTAAGATTTTTTACGTTTAGATTGTTCAAAGAGCTTACTCATTCTTCTCGTTAATTATGCACATGGACAGCATTTAAGTTGGAACAAAAAAAAACTCTAATTACTCACTCAGCAAAGAAATAAAAATTTACGTTCCGTATAATACCACAGATGGTTATTCACACAATAAAATTCTACATAACAGATGCGACATTTCCTTTAAAGCTTAACATAGTAAATATAAATTAATAGATGAAATGAGCACTGGCAACGCTTAACATCAAGGATTTCGACAAATAATTTATTTCTTCAATTTCGTAGAAGCGTGCCATTTTTTTAAGCATCTTTCATAAGGACCTTGTGATTTGACGAGCAGGCAAAAATTGGGTCATAAAGATTTTTTACGAAAAAATTATATATCTGTTCGAATTAAACTTTAAAAACAAACAAAACGCAAATTCATTAATAACTCAATTAACCTATGGCCGACCCGACATCCTTCCTCTGAACAAACAACTTTATTTTGATCAATTTGCTAAATCAAATTTGTGAGCAATTTTCGAATATTTTTTGATGAAAAAATGAAGCAAAAACACTTAATTTAGATTCGATTTTTCACATCCCGTTGCTGCAAATTTATAGAAGGAACTTCAAATATCAGAAACGTGATAGAGATTAGCGTTTGGGTAAAATGCAACGAGGTGATCTTGTTAGCGCTAAATTAATCACTTCATATCTTCTTTTCTTTCTTTCTTTCATAATTTCAGCGCAGAATAATAATAATAAAACCATTTTTAAAAACAATCAAAATTTTCAGGTTCCTTCTTCTGATATTTGTTGCCGCCGAAACATGTTTAGCTTATACTTAATTGTCCATTGCAACATCTATCTAAATCAAAAGTCTTTGGTTTTTATTAATTAGTTAAAGTTGAATAAGAAACTTGAATGGAAAATCCTTTCTCTATCGATAAAGAATATTTGTAGGCGATTTGCTGTTTTGACTTTAAGGACTTCTTAAGATTTTGAGAAAAAATTATAGTTTTTGAAACATCTTTCGATGTGAAATTATATCACAAATAAAAGGAAACAAAAGATCTTCAAGAAAGCAGGAAAAAAAGTTTATTGTTGATAAATAATCCAGTTAATTTTAGAGGCAACAAAATGAAGAAAAAAAAAATGCTGCTTCAGATCCAAATTAATTTTATGGTAAGAATTATCTCAATGACTTTCACATGAATTTCATTCTTTCTTTCTTTATTTTTTTTTTTCAAGAGTATTAAGACTAAGAAATATCTGAAGCAGCAAAAATCGCACGTAATTCCGACAATATTTCTCAATTTTCTTTCTTCGCAAAAATTTTTGAATGTTCATTTTGAATTTAAATGTTTTTAGAGTTGAAATTTCAAGTCAAATGATATTAAATTTCTGTTGATCGATGATTGCGGTCGTTGATTTGATTTCTTGTTTTTATTCTCGAGTCCCGAAAAATTATCCAACTGTGCAAATTGTTTTGATCCTTTTCAAATATTTTAAATCGAAACAATTCAGGGTTCGATTGATTTGTGCGCGGATCAATTTCATTTGTCAAGATTTGTAACGCTTCTGACTTTCTTAAAGATTCAATAATCATCGAAAATCAGCGATAGCACAGAACTGCTTCGGAATAAAGAAACTTCATAGGCGATCCAGCAAACAAATTTAATGAAATGTCTTGAAAAAGAATTAAGAAAATTTTAAGAAAATCTTTCAGAGAGCCAAAGAGAGTGAGAGAAAATAGACTGAGAGATTGGATATAACTTATGCAATTGCACATTTTTCGAATTGTGATTGGTTTACGAGTGGCACGCGCACTACAAGAGCGGATTTTATGTCATGCTTGAATTTATGCTTCTGAAAGGGAATGAAATGTTGCATCGAAAAACAAGCGAGAATGAATTGAAATAGCTTAACACTTGGCTCTACAGGTCTGTTGTTGATGTTCTCTCTCTATGTTTAAATTTATTTCTACCTGATCTGGTTCACATTTGGTATAAATTCGTTTTCGGCCACAGAATATGTTTTAGTTCTCAATAGAATTTTATTGAGTAAAGATCATTTGAAAAGGAAAAAATAAAAAGTAAAAATGATGTCGAACATTTATCAACAACACAATCATCAGTTTTATCATCCTATTCCTGCTACTTCTGGATTATTTAAATCGAGTGAACTTTTTTGTGCTTTCGATGAAAATTTATCACCAAATAATTTTAATTTGAAATTTACAACGAATGATTTAAATTGGACATCAGCAGTTAATAAATTCGATGTATGGCAATCACCGACAACGACTAGCATTAGATCATCAAGTCCTGAATTTATTTCACTCACTGCATCAAAACATTCATTTCTGCCAACAAATCTTGAAATACAAAATCAACCAGTTAATAATGAAAGTTTAAGTGACTCAGAGCAAAGTACTTCAGATACAACTTCATCGATAGTTGCAGTTGGTGACGAACAAATTGAAAGTTTAGGAAAGAAACGAAGATCAAAACAAATTTCACCAGTCATCAAAAAGAAACGTCGATTAGCTGCAAATGCACGTGAACGTCGAAGGATGCAAAGTTTAAATGAAGCTTTTGATCGTCTCCGACAATATTTACCAGCACTCGGAAATGATCGACAACTGTCAAAACATGAAACGCTTCAAATGGCACAAACTTATATCTCAGCACTTTGTGAATTGTTAGATTAGAATTTAACAAAAATGTACTAATTATACTTAGGTACCTAATTTATGAAAATTGTTGTAAATAAAAATTGTTAATTCATGTTTAAAGAAATAAAAAAAAAAAAGTTTAATTAAAGATGACGATAAAATTCTCATGAAATCAAAAGCAATTACAACGTCAAGTTGAGTTCAAAGAAAATTAGATAAAATTGCACAATTTCGAATGTCTGAATTGTCTTAACTTTTATCACTTTTCAATTCTTTACATGCAAATTCATCTCAATCAAACGTCATTTGTTGCTTCTTCAGTGAAATTCCAATTTTTGGTAATTTTAAACGTCCAGAAATGTTTAATTTTTGGTGCTCGCATAGTTCACGAGTTTAAAAGGTGAATTGTAAGACAACAAGAAACGCGATTTGATGTTGATGCAATTTAATTTCCGCTCTTAATTTTTTCGGGCAGCGAGCGAAGGAACATTTAATTTCACGTAATTATCGAGTTTCTTGCTATCGCAAATTTCGGCAATTTCTTCCCGATGTGAATTTTTTTTTACTGGAATTGTAAGAATTCACACGCAAAAACTTTATCAAGCAACCAATGAAACATGACTTAAAAAATAATTCAACTGACTTTGGATTTTCGGAAACAAACCACAAAAGTTATCAATGAAGATCAACCGTCGGCTCGGTTTTGAAGAAAGTTAACTTGAGCCAATTATGTGTATGGGTCAGAAAAAAAGTGCTGAATCCTTGTTGTAAATTTACTACATTTCGTCCTTTTTTTGTTTATACCGTAAAGATATTCATTGGAAGAAATGATACTGACTGACGACATTACCAGATAAATTCATTTATTGCTATTGTGACCTTAATTTATGAATCAAAATCAACCGAGAAAGATTCAAAACATATTCAATTTGAATACTTGTCATCGATGCACCTTGCTCTCGGTATTTCTTTCATTGTTCACAAATTCGAGGACAAATCTCTTTGATGACAGAAACGAATGATTGCATGCAGCTGAATTTAAAACAAATATTTTTGAAACTTAATTTCTGTGCAATTTTGTGATTCAAGAAATTAATTTCCAAATGAATTTTCCCAAAAAGGATTTTTTTAAGGATCATAAAAAATGTTTCTCGTGAAATCAATTTAATTTAATATGTTTTGATCCTTTTTGATCCTTTCTGAAGCTCATGCTGTGTTTGATACTGGTAGTGTGTTCCTTAAAGTGCATTTGAAGGATCATCAAGTTGATTTTTGATGATTTCAATCTTCCGCGATATCAGAAATAAAATTCTTTGATGCAATTTCATTTGAAATTTGTTTGATTAACAGTTTTTACGCCTCCAATAAAGTTTTCATAATTATAAGTTTTCGGCGGTTCAATATTTCACCGCTGTTGCTGCTTCTAATATTTTTTTTCTTGATGTCTTCTTTAACCCAAAAACCGAAAAGCAATTCAATAGTAAAAAGTTCATCATAAAATTTTCTGAACATCATAAGAAAGGAACGAAATATTTTGACGCTAAATGGCGATAACTTGCGCAATATTTGCATTTGGATAACTTAATTATAGTTAACTCAAAATGTCCATCTTTAGTATAAAATCTTCAAGCACAAACATAACAGTTTATGGCGTAAGTTTTAGCATAAATTATAGTTTTAAACCCATATAAATATGTGGCAACATAAAAAAAAAAAAAGGTTTTTAAATCGCATAAATTTCATCTTTGAGACCACTAAAATGATAAAATCAACTTCCGTTTTTTTGTGTTTTGTTTGATAAATTGGGTGGTCAATTGAATGGACTGCCTCTGAAACAGCCACCAACAACCAACAATATTGAGTTGCACCTTTGAATTTTATTATTTTTTGCATAATGTTCCATCGACTGTGCGATGAAATTCGAGACCGACTGCACTTAAAGTGAACGCTTAATGTCATTTTTCTAAGTCAATAAATTCTTAAACATTTTTGAATAATTTTTCTTCGTTGTCAACAATCGCAAGGAGCACTCATGATAACAAAAGACAATTTATAGATTTTTTACCATCAGGGAACCACAAAACACGGATACAATCGATGCGTATGGATGACCATCGATTGGGACTCAACAAAGAAATTAATGAGATCACAATGATGATATTGAAAATTGGTGTCGGTTCATCAGAAAAAATTATTTTGTCTGGAAATTTGTCTGCAAATGGAATTTTGTGCAAAATGCTGTATCTTTCAGGATAATTTACAATCCATCGGCACGATCCTTTTTCGGCTTTATTTCCATTTTTCCTAATGGGATCGTTAGAACAAATGAAGCCGATTTGACATTTTGAAATTTTGCACCGTCATTGAGAATGATTTAGTTCCGTCTTTGCGCTTCCTTCATAGCAATTATTAACTTTGATGGACATTATTTGAGTGATATTTTGTCACTTTGTAACGTAAATATTGAAAACGACCAAAAAATATCTAAAATTGTTAAATCTACTTAAGAATTTTAAGACCACCGTCGATCTTATGTTTCCATAAATTACACAAAAAAGGATTCTCGATTGAAAATTACGAAAAGCGCCGAAACCATCAAAGACGAAATGTTTTAGTCATTAAAATAAATTTTGATATAATGATGCAATATCGACATTATGAATTTCATCCTTTCAGGATTCAAATCAGTGAAATGTCGAAAGCGTTGTTTTGGGATTATCATGGACGATTATAATATTTTTAACTCAAGCACCATGGAATCCATAAATCACAAAACAAATTTTCTCATCAAAATAAAACATTTTCATGTAAAAATTTAAACTTTTTCAAGCAACGAAATATTTTTAATATGAAATTTAATATTTTTATATACTTTTTTTTCTTAAGAGTGTGAAAATTTCTGAAGAACGAACACTTTCACCAATAAAGTATCAAATTTTGCAGTCCTAAAATTCATCAAACATTCACCTAATTAATCATTGATTTGTGTAAAATAACTGTTAATTGATTAGGTGTCACAACTTTTTTTTTGAGTCCGATTTGAATGAAAAATAAAAAATATTAAAATTTCACGAAAATATAACTCACAAGATGAAACATTTTTATAATTCCCATGCAATTTAAAGCCTGAACTGTAACTTGATCGTCTGCGCCGTATTTTTTGTGTGTGGCTAAAGTCTTCACATTGATTATTCCAATTGACTTACTTTTCTTTCAAGGGCTCCGTCCATCTAGAATTAAAGCAATTACGTAAAAATTTGCTCAAAATGTTGAAGCCACTTCCGAATTTCCCAGAACTTTTTCATAGTTCACATCAGAATTTTGAGCCATCAGTCGGAAGAATTTCCTTCCATCCAATAATGATTCCTTTTTAGGAAAAATGCAAATTTTAATAATTAAATTATTCGGCAAATATACATTTGTTCATAGGGATTTACTTATTCAAAATATTTGATTGGTTGACAAGTGGCACGCGAACACGATGAATAAAGTGGGAGATGTTCAACGTTCCAATTGTTAAACTTCATTGAAGTGCAACATATGTATTAAGAAATTGACTAAATACCTGTATACAGTATTTTGTTCTTGCTATTGCTCCCTCTCTCTGTTTTAAATTTCTACCTGATCTGGTTCACATTTGGTATAAATTCGTTTTCGGCCACAGAATTTGTTTTAGTTCTCAATAGACTTTTATTGAGTAAAGATCATTTGAAAAGGAAAAAAAAAAGTAAAAATGATGTCGAACATTTATCAACAACACAATCATCAGTTTTACCATCCTATTCCTGCTACTTCTGGATTATTTAAATCGAGTGAACTTTTTTGTGCTTTCGATGAAAATTTATCACCAAATAATTTTAATTTGAAATTTTCAACGAATGATTTAAATTGGACATCAGCAGTTAATAAATTCGATGTATGGCAATCAGCGACAACGACTAGCATTAGATCATCAAGTCCTGAATTTATTTCACTCACTGCATCAAAACATTCATTTCTGCCAACAAATCTTGAAATACAAAATCAACCAGTTAAGAATGAAAGTTTAAGTGACTCAGAGCAAAGTACTTCAGATACAACTTCATCGATATTTGCAATTGGTGACGAACAAATTGAAAGTTTAGGAAAGAAACGAAGATCAAAACAAATTTCACCAGTCATCAAAAAGAAACGTCGATTAGCTGCAAATGCACGTGAACGTCGAAGGATGCAAAGTTTAAATGAAGCTTTTGATCGTCTCCGACAATATTTACCAGCACTCGGAAATGATCGACAATTGTCAAAACACGAAACCCTTCAAATGGCACAAACTTATATCTCAGCACTTTGTGAATTGTTAGACTAAATTTAGATACATTTGTATGCACATATTTCCCGTTACAGTTCTCATATCAATGAATGTACTATAATTATGCTGTAAATAAATCATTAAAATATTTAATTTAGTTTTAAAAATGATGAAATGTTTTCTTTTATTTTGCAAACACTTTACAAAATTTTCTTCACAATTGAAGTGCATGATGTAATAGAACCTGCAAATATATTTTTCTCTTCAAATGCAGTGTAGAAATATCTTGAAACTAAACTGCAACATTTGTTTCCACTCGATCGATCGAAGGGAAACATAACAACACGTGCGAGGGCCATGAACAAGTTTAACTAAAGAACAAAACAATTTAACAGAAGACCCTATAAAATTCTAATAAAAAAAATATTACAATGGATCAAAGAGAGAGAAATATGAAACAAGTCCCAACATATGGCATCCATCCTTTGGAGTTGAAACGTATAAAAAAAAAAATAAAAATTTACTTCCATCCTGGACATATTACTTGCGACTTAATTTCCGTTTAAGCAATTTGGGCTTCTTTAGCGCCAAAATTGAAATTAAGATTGCCAGCCAACAACTCTTTTTTTTTTAATCGCCCTCCGGATCATCCGTTACCGTTATATAAAAATAAAGGACTTTAATCGTGAAACAGGAAGCGAAATTATTTTCAAATCAATTCCGTCATGCTGTCAAAACCATTTGCTGTATTGCAACCTCATCTCATGCAATCCCGAATCAAAAAAAAATGACAGAAGGTGTGAAACGTTTGACGAAATATCATCAAAACATGCAAAGAACAAAATCAACAAACTGAAGTGACGTTGGGTTGAGCGGAAATGCTTAAGACTTTCTTTATAATTAAAAAGAAATTTTGTTGATTGGCATATACATCTCAACAGTTAGGTGAAAGGAAGTTGAGGTCAGAAACAAATTTCACCTATAATTTTTGCTTTAAATTTATTGAGTGTGCAAAAATTGCACGAAGTTTCATCTCAAGACATTCATGGCACTAAATAAATTATGAATAAAGTTTTTAAAACGCATTAGAACACGTGCGATCACTTGAGTCCGAAAACCTTCAAGTCGTAGAAAATTGAGGTGGAAATTTTTTTTAGGTAAAATATTCGAAAACGAGACGTTGCCTTTGCATGTCCAACATCTGGTGTTACAATTTTGTTTAATCGAAATTATTTTTCATTCTTTTGATGCAAAAAAATAAATAAAAAAAGTTTCTTAATTTCCGTTCTAGTTAAAGAAATAATTCTTCAAGTGTATTCATTTCGTCCATCAATCGAGACCGCCGAATAGTTAGAAAAAATATTAAAGGAGACTATCGACCGATTCGACCACCAAAAGTTCACATAAAATTTTATTAGATCTGAGGAAAAGAATTTCAAAATATCCTGAGAACTTTCCAATCACAAGTAAAAAAAAACCTCAACTTTTGCATTGTTCTCAATTCGACATGATGAAGAACAAAATTTGACTTTATTGTGAGAAACGTTTTATGTTGCGACGCCAAACAAATCTGATCCTTCTTAATTCTCATATTTCGATTTTTATTTGTTGTGTAAGAGGCATGAGAACGACATAAAAAGGTTAGCAAAAGGCCAACAACAAAAGGCAGAAACAAGTCAATGAATCAAAGAATAAATTTCGTTATCGAATTCGGTCATTTATCAAACCTACCTGGCGCTTTACGATTGTCATCGATGATAGAATCGTCCAATAAATAAACCATGTGATCATCCCTTTGTGTCAACTCTTTTCCTTCTTTCCCCGATTTCAATAAAAATTCGTTAAATACTTTCCTATTCAAGATCGAGGAGTTGAAAGCAATTATTTTCCAATAAAAAATGTGAAGATACTTATCGCAATTCACCTGCTGCGTCGTGTGAAACTGATAATTTTCTTTTTTCAAGTTCTGGGGACGAAGCTCACAAACAGAAGCAATTTCAATATGAATGTTTGTTCTTGTTTCCTTTTACGTGAAAGATTTATTGCCCCCTGAGGGTGAAATTTCAGTTTTGATGGTATCTCTTTTTTTGATACAAATTGTTTAGTTTTTGTTTGCCCCTGGCAATGCAAACAAAAGAGTCCGAAAATGCAAACATTTGTTTTGAAATGCAATCCTGACCTTAGGTTTTTGCGCACGCTTGCAAAATTTCATTTATAAAATTGTGGCAAAAAGTGCCGGCAGCTTCTAATTGGAAAAGTCAATGTTTTAGATGCGAAGAATAATAAAACCAACCAACGGTAGCTTCATCCCTATGATTATCCCCAATCATTAATGACTTCAGTGAGTACCCGTTATTTTGATTACTATTTTTCATTCAACAAATGAGATTTTAAAGTCAATTTCACACCTCTTCAGATCCTTACAAGAAAGGAAATTGTAACATCCAATTAACCAAATGCCAAACATAACTGATTTGAAAATAATGGCAACTTCCGTTCACAAACATTGTAAATTTAACGGAGATTTTTCGTTTTTTTTATTGTTATTTTGAGGTTGAATCGAGAAATTTTGCTATTTTGACATCTCAAGGCAAGTTTTCTTTTTTGCTGATCAAAATTGGTCACTCCAGGAAGCGAGTAATTTTTTATTACTTTTTATCTTTGATCGATTTGCTGTCATTGTCGATTTTAGAAAAAAAAAAAAAAATATGTGTAAAATTTCACAACTCTCGTGCTATTTTGTTGTGTTGCAGAGACAGATTTCATGTTAAAAGTCATTGAGAATTTTCTTGAATTTCTGACCACAAAACTTAATTTCGGTCCATTGAAATAATTTTTTTTATTGTGTCTCTAAAATTAACCGGATAATTTATCAACAAAAAACTTTATTTCCTGCTTCTTGAAATTGTTTTCTTTCCTTTTGTTCATCGATAATTTCCCATCGAGAGATGTTTCAAAGATGATAATTTTCTTCTCATGATCTCAGAAAAGTCCTTAAAGTCAAAACAACAAAACGCCCACAAAAAATAAATTATCGTCTGAAGGAGTTTTAAGAAAGAATATATGTTAAAGGACATTCCAATTTTGTTTTCGCCCAAATCTTTTAACAGTTTTTGCATTCATTTAATAATCTTCCTGAAAATGACCCATTTCATATTGTCCTACCTGCTTTTGCTGATGGATTTCATTAAATAATAAAATAGCACGCGCATAAAATTTAACAACATATGTTGAGAGGCAAACTAAATTATGCAGTCAGGAGAATTAAAAAGTTGGGATAGTCCTCGCTGGAGACGAAGGATATACGTGAATAATTTGTCATGGTGGAGGCTCACAGATGTGCTATGCCGCCATATGTGATGGAACATACGTTGCCGGGTTCTTGTATTATAGGATCATCTATTAAGATGAAACCCCAGGAATGATTATAAATTTAATTTTGATTCTATTTTGATTCCAAACAAAAATAGAAAATGGAAGCAAAAAAATTATAATACACAACATTCATTCAAGGATCAGTTTCGTGAGTTTAACGAGTTGCCTTAAAGAGATGTTGTTATCAGCGTTTATATGGCACGAATCTCATGCAACAAAAATCTCATTATTTCCAATATTCAGCACTTTAATGACGCAGCACTTAAATTAACTTAATCGATTCATGCTTAAGCGGCCTAATCGTAGCTTCTTTGTTGCACGAATTGACTGATGCGATTTAAAAGTGTGGCTCAAATTAACATGAAATTGCATGCCAAAAATTCATCGAAATTAATGGTGAAATAATGATTGCAAATGTCGAATTTTCACATGAAACAATTTTTATTTGCTTCTTTCGAATCTCTCTCATGGCGGGATGAATGTTTGATTGTTGCGTGATTCGTATCATCGAGAGCAATTCAACAATGAAATGAAGTCAACAACATTCGAGTCTTTTGTGCTTCACTTGATGGGAAAACTGATTGAGACAAATATTGACACATCCTCGAAATCATTTCGTCCATTCTAGTGGCTCTCATGTACGACTACATGCATGATGAAAAGTCAATTGGACGTTGTGCAAACAATTTCAGCGATTTCCAGCATTTTCATTCATGAAAAATTATTTTTTATTTTTTTGCATTTGCAAAATTTAATTGGTTTGTGATGAAACCAGATTTTCATTATTAATGACGTCAAATTCATGTGCAAACCTCAACAGGGAAAGAAAATCAAATTTATAGCTTAACATTTTATGGAAACAAATTCCAATTTGTGATTTATGGATTTTCCAATTTTTTCGTTTCTGAATCGAGAACACTTTAATTGTCTTTCTCAGTTTAAATAACGCACTTTTTAAAAGGATTCAACGGGTGAGAGTCCTGAAAGGTTGAAAATTCATAATGTCGATAATGATGCAATCATATTTTGTTTTAATGACTAAAACATTCCGTCTTTGATCGTTTCGGCGCTTTTCGTAATTTTCAATCGAGAATCCTTTTTTGTGTAATTTATGGAAACATAAGATCGACGGTGGTCTTAAAATTCTTAATTAGATTTAACAATTTTAGATATTTTTTGGTCGTTTTCAATATTTACGTTACAAAGTGACAAAATATCACTCAAATAATGTCCATCAAAGTTAATAATTGCTATGAAGGAAACGCAAAGACGGAACTAAATCATTCTCAATGACGATGCAAAATTTCAAAATGTCAAATCGGCTTCATTTGTTCTAACGATCCCATTAGGATAAATGGAAATAAGGCCGAAAAAGGATCGTGCCGATGGATTGTAAATTATCCTGAAAGATACAGCATTTTGCACAAAATTCCATTTGCAGACAAATTTCCAGACAAAATAATTTTTTCTGATGAACCGACACCAATTTTCAATATCATCAATGTGATCTCATTAATTTCTTTGTTGAGTCCCAATCGATGGTCATCCATGCGCATCGATTGTATCCGTGTTTTGTGGTTCCCTGATGGTAAAAAATCTATAAATTGTCTTTTGTTATCATGAGTGCACCTTGCGATTGTTGACAACGAAGAAAAAGTATTCAAAAATGTTTAAGAATTTATTGACTTAGAAAAATGACATTAAGCGTTCACTTTAAGTGCAGTCGGTTTCGAATTTCATCGCACAGTCGATGGAACATTATGCAAAAAATAATAAAATTCAAAGGTGCAACTCAATATTGTTGGTTGTTGGTGGCTGTTTCAGAGGCAGTCCATTCAATTGACCACCCAATTTATCAAACAAAACACAAAAAACGGAAGTTGATTTTATCATTTTAGTGCTCTCAAAGATGAAATTTATGCGATTTAAAAACCTTTTTTTTTTATGTTGCCACATATATTGGTTTAAAACTATAATTTGTGCTAAAACTTACGCCATAAACTGTTATGTTTGAAGATTTTATACTAAAGATGGACATTTTGAGTTAACTATAATTAAGTTATCCAAATGCAAATATTGCGCAAGTTATCGCCGTTTAGCGTCAAAATATTTCATTCCTTTCTTATGATGTTCAGAAAATTTTGTGATGGACTTTTTATTATTGAATTGCTTTTCGGTTTTTGGGTTAAAGAAGACATCAAGAAAAAAAATATTAGAAGCAGCAACAGCGGTGAAATATTGAGCCGCGGAATACTTATAATTATGAAAACTTTATTGGAGGCGTAAAAACTGTTAATCAAACAAATTTCAAATGAAATTGCATCAAAGAATTTTATTTCTGATATCGCGGAAGATTGAAATCATCAAAAATCAACTTGATGATCCTTCAAATACACTTTAAGGAACACACTATCAGTATCAAACACAGCATGAGCTTCAGAAAGGATCAAAAAGGATCAAAACATATTAAATTAAATTGATTTCACGAGAAACATTTTTTATGATCCTTAAAAAAATCCTTTTTGGGAAAATTCATTTGGAAATTAATTTCTTTAATCACAAAATTGCACAGAAATTAAGTTTCAAAAATATTTGTTTTAAATTCAGCTGCATGCAATTATTCGTTTCTGTCATCAAAGAGATTTGTCCTCGAATTTGTGAACAATGAAAGAAATACCGAGAGCAAGGTGCATCGATGACAAATATTCAAATTGAATATGTTTTGAAACTTTCTCGGTTGATTTTCATTCATAAATTAAGGTCACAAAAGCAATAAATGAATTTATCTGGTAATGTCGTCAGTCAGTATCATTTCTTCCAATGAATATCTTTACGGTATAAACAAAAAAAGGTCGAAATGTAGTAAATTTACAACAAGGATTCAGCATTTTTTTCTGACCCATACACATAATTGGTTCAAGTTAACTTTCTTCAAAACCGAGCCGACGGTTGATCTTCATTGATAACTTTTGTGGTTTGTTTCCGAAGATCCAAAGTCAGTTGAATTATTTTTTAAGTCATGTTTCATCGGTTCCCTGATAAAGTTTTTGCGTGTGAATTCTTACAACTCCAGTAAAAAAAAATTCACATCGGGAAGAAATTGCCGAAATTTGCGATAGCAAGAAACTCGATAATTACGTGAAATTAAATGTTCCTTCGCTCGCTGCCCGAAAAAATTAAGAGCGGAAATTAAATTGCATCAACATCAAATCGCGTTTCTTGTTGTCTTACAATTCACCTTTTAAACTCGTGAACTATGCGAGCACCAAAAATTAAACATTTCTGGACGTTTAAAATTACCAAAAATTGGAATTTCACTGAAGAAGCAACAAATGACGTTTGATTGAGATGAATTTGCATGTAAAGAATTGAAAAGTGATAAAAGTTAAGACAATTCAGACATTCGAAATTGTGCAATTTTATCTAATTTTCTTTGAACTCAACTTGACGTTGTAATTGCTTTTGATTTCATGAGAATTTTATCGTCATCTTTAATTAAACTTTATTTTTTATTTCTTTAAACGTGAATTAACAATTTTTATTTACAACAATTTTCATAAATTGGGTACCTAAGTATAATTAGTACATTTTTGTTAAATTCTAATCTAACAATTCACAAAGTGCTGAGATATAAGTTTGTGCCATTTGAAGTGTTTCATGCTTTGACAATTGTCGATCATTTCCGAGTGCTGGTAAATATTGTCGGAGACGATCAAAAGCTTCATTTAAACTTTGCATCCTTCGACGTTCACGTGCATTTGCAGCTAATCGACGTTTCTTTTTGATGACTGGTGAAATTTGTTTTAATCTTCGTTTCTTTCCTAAACTTTCAATTTGTTCGTCACCAACTGCAACTATCGATGAAGTTGTATCTGAAGTACTTTGCTCTGAGTCACTTAAACTTTCATTATTAACTGGTTGATTTTGTATTTCAAGATTTGTTGGCAGAAATGAATGTTTTGATGCAGTGAGTGAAATAAATTCAGGACTTGATGATCTAATGCTAGTCGTTGTCGGTGATTGCCATACATCGAATTTATTAACTGCTGATGTCCAATTTAAATCATTCGTTGAAAATTTCAAATTAAAATTATTTGGTGATAAATTTTCATCGAAAGCACAAAAAAGTTCACTCGATTTAAATAATCCAGAAGTAGCAGGAATAGGATGATAAAACTGATGATTGTGTTGTTGATAAATGTTCGACATCATTTTCACTTTTTTTTCCCTTACAAATGATCTTTACTCAATAAAAGTCTATTGAGAACTAAAACATATTCTATGGCCGAAAACGAATTTATACCAAATGTGAACCAGATCAGGTAGAAATAAATTTAAACATAGAGAGAGAACATCAACAACAGACCTGTAGAGCCAAGTGTTCAGCTATTTCAATTCATTCTCGCTTGTTTTTCGATGCAACATTTCATTCCCTTTCAGAAACATAAATTCAAGCATGACATAAAATCCGCTCTTGTAGTGCGCGTGCCACTCGTAAACCAATCACAATTCGAAAAATGTGCAATTGCATAAGTTATATCCAATCTCTCAGTCTATTTTCTCTCACTCTCTTTGGCTCTCTGAAAGATTTTCTTAAAATTTTCTTAATTCTTTTTCAAGACATTTTATTAAATTTGTTTGCTGGATCGCCTATGAAGTTTCTTTATTCCGAAGCAGTTCTGTGCTATCGCTGATTTTCGATGATTATTGAATCTTTAAGAAAGTCAGAAGCGTTACAAATCTTGACAAATGAAATTGATCCGCGCACAAATCAATCGAACCCTGAATTGTTTCGATTTAAAATATTTGAAAAGGATCAAAACAATTTGCACAGTTGGATAATTTTTCGGGACTCGAGAACAAAAACAAGAAATCAAATCAACGACCGCAATCATCGATCAACAGAAATTTAATATCACTTGACCTGAAATTTCAACTCCAAAAGCATTTAAAATCAAAATGAACATTCAAAAATTTTTGCGAAGAAAGAAAATTGAGAAATATTGTCGAAATTACGTGCGATTTTTGCTACTTCAGATATTTCTTAGTCTTAAATTAATAAATAATAATAAATTCGCGTGAAAGTCATTGAGATAATTCTTACCATAAAATTTAATTTTGATCTGAAGCAATATTTTTTTCTTCGTTGTTTTCTCTACAATTAACCGGAGTATTTATCAAAAAAAAAACTTTATTTCCTGCTTTCTTGAAGACTTTTTGTTTCCTGTTGTTTGTGATATAATTTCACACCGAGAGATGTTTCACGGACTGTAATTTTCTCTTCAAGGTCTCAAAAAAAAAAAAATCTTAAATCAAAACAAACGCCTACAAATAATATTTACTGATAAAAAATGAATTCTCCTATTTGAGATTTATGAGAAATGTTTCGTTAGCGATAGAAAAAAAAATTAAAGAATGTTTCTAACTAAGTAATAGGACTACATGACAGGAGCTTCTTAACATAACTTTACTGCTGATTTTCGCAACGTGCTTTCAAAATATTTTCCATGTTTGATCGCGCCTGACTCAAAAATGATTCTGTCTTGCTTAGTTGCTTCTTTATATGCTGATCGGTTTTTGATTTTTGTTCGGAATGTTGACGAAGCTTTTGAAGCGCTAATTGTAAATGTTTCTTGAGCTTGGTGTTTTCCAACTGATAGTTTGGACACATTTTGCAATCAGACGACAATTCTCCATCTAACAAAACAACGGATGATGATGGTTCCTCCTCTGACATTAACAACATGCGCTTACGTTCTTCAGATATTTCGAGCATTTTAAGGGGTGGCTTAACTTCATCATTTTCTTTGTTCGTCTCCGCACCGCCGATAGCTTCGCCACTGATGCTTGTACGCAATTGAGCCAATTCTTCTCGAATGACCTCCAGCTGAGCATGCCCAATAGTGATGTCCTCCTCGAGCATTCGAATTTTCTTTTGATGTTCGTCCCGAGTTATCCAATTGACTTCTAAGTCTTGCTGGAATGTTTGTAAGCGATCTTCCAATTTTTCGGCTAAAGTTTCGCTCTTCTGAGCTCTCGCTTCAAATCCAAGTTTCTTAATTGTTTCATTTTGAAGACTCAATTCTAGCTGATCGCATTGATGACTAATGTTTTTTAATTCCGATTCGACAAGCATCAGTTGTTTGTTCAAACTGTCCTTTTGTTCTTTTAATTCATCGAATTCATCATCGCGACTGTTGAGCTTCAGTTTATAATCATGCATTAATTCTTTGAACTGACAAATCTCATCTTCCAGCACTTGATTCACTCGCTTGATATCTTCAAGCTCGATTTTTGCTTCGGTTAGTTCCGAAAAGATGTTTTCGATTTCTTGTATATTTGATGCCTGAACGGATTTATTCATGCAGCTTTGAACGTCTTTGAATGTTGCTATCGAATTTCTAGCTGTAGTCATTAACAGATCCAATGACGATAGATCAGGTAAGAAAGAAAATCGACTGTCGGAAAATGATATGCGACCAGCATGTTGTGACAACTCCATGCTTTTTTCAATCACGTTCTGAATGCTGGATAGTGCCGACTCGCTAAGAGATTCACGAATTTCCTTCTGTTGTATTAATGAGTTCAAAAAATTAGCCAGCTCATGAAGATGTTCCAATGTAAAGGCACACAGCTCAGCACATTTATTCAGTGCTGTATCAGTGACTTCCTGCTTCTGAGCCACAATTTTCATTTGTTTTTTTAGCTCAATAACATGTTCGTGAGCACGGGCACTGGTTACATCAGTCAATTGCTGCACCAATTCATCAATTTTATGCTGTGATATTTTCTTTTCCTCCAATGCTTGTTGGTATTTCAAATCATTCAACGATTCAGATAACTTTTCTAGTGACATGTGAGATGCATCAGCATTTGTATTTCCTCCTTGGTGGAATTGCAGATTACTAATCGTTTTTGTCAATCTTTCGATTTCATCATTCTTTTCGTGAATGTCCTCTGATGTTAGCCTTTTTAATTTCTGAGTGAGCTTTCCGGTTTCAATCTTGAGCTTTTGAATTTCACTTTTGAGTATTTCAATTTGGTTATCTTTCATCTCCAGCATCTTTTGTGTATCCGTCATTGATTCCTATGAAATATAAAGTTTTACGATTCTTTTAAAATTTGAGTTTTTTGAAAATTTGATTTATGGTTTTGAGATGCTGATATGAATAGAAGAGAATGAGAGACAAATTATGAAGGAATTAACCTTAGCATGTTACTTAGTATGTTCATGATACTTACACGTCTTGCTCCTTCTTGGGTCACTGCTGCAGCGCCTTGTTCAGCAATTAAATTTTCAAAGACTTTGATTTTCTGGCGTTCCACTTTCAGCGTATCTAATGCTTCCTGGAGAACTTTCAGTGTTTTCTTGCGTTCAGTTTCACTATCTTCATACTTTTCTTGAGCGTCCTGCAAGTCACATTGCGTGGTAGCCCATTTATCTTTATATTCATGCAAATCCTTTTCCAGTTTGGCAGTCTAAGTAGTACGAATAAAAAATTATTTCAAATAAAAATTATTATTAAGTCGGATTTGACTGGAAATTTACAGGTTCATCGCGAATGCAGATTGACAATTCTGTCAGCGAATACTCCAATTCATCACACTTGTTTCTCAAAAGTTCATTTTCATCAGACAAAATTTCATTAATATTCTGAATACAAATTAGGCTTGAATTTTGTTCGTTGCAATGATTTTTGAGTGATTTGAGTTTCTTGAGCTTCTTAGTTTACGAGAGGTTAAAGGACGATGAGTGATGGAATAAAAACTTACGTTATTAGTATGTGACTTTTCCAAATGATTTAATTTATCTTGTAGTTCCATGTTGCCGAATTGCATGCTGGCAACATTTGTTTCGAATTGGTTATTTTGCTGCTTCAAGTCTATCAACTGAGCTCTCATTTCAGACATTTCCCTGTTGTAGTTATCCTCGATTTGTGACAGTTCCAGCAACTTACGATGGTATTCGACATCCTTTGCATCAACAGCCCCGATAAATTCGGTGTATCCGATGTTATTACCCAAGTTGGTTTTGTTGGCCTGTTCTGATAAAGCCTGGTGGAGTGAATCAACCTCATTCTGAAGAACTTCAATCCTATGCTGCATTTCATCGACGGCCATCATTGAATGACTCTGTTCTTTTTTTCTCTGTTCATCCAAAAGCTCTAGAGCTCTTGACGCTTGGCATAAGAGATCTTGTTTTTCCTGAGTGTCCTTCACAAGCGATTCATTTTCAACCTTAAAAATAAATTTATAAGATTAAGGCTACACCGGTGGATACGGCTTGATTGTTACCTTTAAATCGATGTTTTGCTTATAAAGAGTCTCTGCATCAGCTGGAACGTTTGGATTTTTTTCTTCCAAAAAATATATCCTTAATTTTAGATTGAAATTTTCTTTCTTTAATGACTGAAGCTGCTCCTCAAATTCCTTTAAACAAACACCTCCATGCTGAACGATTGATTGCCCCTGGACTGATGGGTGTAGTGAATCAGGCTCGTTGTTTTCCATTGAGAATGGTGCGAAAGATGAGTCTTCATTGGTTAAATCCAGAAGGTTCAAATGTTTTATTAGGCTTTGCTCAGTGACATCCATCTGAAATTCAAATTTTATTAAATGTTTTTTTTGAATTTCCACTATTTCCTACGATTAATTTAATTGGAACTGTAGCTTTTCAAGTAAACTACTAGGCATTCGATAATAAAATGTGAAAATTGTCTTTATATCCTCTAACTAAACGATTAAAATTGAAATAAAGTGCAGAAAAAATTGAAGTTATCTGATTTCGGCAGTTAGAAAATACCCAAGGCCTGTCAACTTTAGTTTTTTTTAAACCTCGGCCCGAAAAAAAAAGAAATTAAGATAAAGTACAAACAAAGTACATCTCAAGTACGTAGTAATAATAAAAATTATTATTTGTGTTTTTATTATTTCATACAAACAACATACTATCCTTAATAAAACGAACCAATCAAAATAATTTGTTTCTTTATTCATTAATAATTATAATACTGTTTAGTAGGTAGAAATAATGCTTTTATCAAACAAAACGTAACTCCAGTCAATATTCCAATTCGAAAATCCGAAATTCAATGATACAATACCTATTAGCAAGTAGGATAGCTTAGGCTTTATTAACAGATATGGAATGTTGCTATACTGTTTTACATTTTTCTACATTTTAATAATGCTTATATTTAAGTAAAGAGAGTGATGGACACCATCGGCTTCAGACGATTGAAGGAACGGATTGATATGATTTATGAATCGGCAAGAATCGATTCAAGTCAATAAAAAATTATGAGGCATGGGTGATCTCTCTAGAACTTTTCACTTAATGAGAATCTGGAGATCTTTTATGTCGAAATATTCGACCAAGTTTTGTGGCGTCGTTTCTGAGGCCCAGCATTCTTTGGATACAACGAATGTCATCAACTGTGGAATAAACTTTATAACTGACCTAACTTTATCAGTTGTTATTCTCATCTTGTTTCGAATTTCCAAATATCGCAATTTCTTGATATGTCTCAAGCTTCTAATGTTAAATACTGGATTACGAGATGAACTGATAACGATTGATTCAATATTGGGATTTTGTCGGCCCAACTTCACCCAACTTTTAGCGAAGGTCCATCCAAGCGATGTTATCTCAATGGCTTTGAGTGTTGGAATTTTAAGAGTGTTCATATTGAAGAAATTAAGCCGCATAGTTTTTAAATGAGTCAATTTTGACAGTCGTTGTGAAATTTCATGCCATAAACGTCCATTTGATGTGCGTACTTTTAATTTGCTGATATCGAGATAACCGATGCACGGAAAATGATCCAAAATCATGAGTATCTTTTTGGAAGAGACTTCGCCGTCAATTTCTAAGCGTTGGAGATTTCGGTTTGGTTTGAACTCGTTAAAGAATAAAGGATTCGTGGAAAACAAATCTCCATCAATAATCAGAGAAGTTAGTTTGGTAAAATTGGATAGAATATGGCGAAAAATACTGCTATCGATCTCAATTCCGATGGTCATCTTCTGACATGTTTCGGGATGATGAATGAGTGTCAACAAATTGTTGGTATCAGCAAATGGCAGCGAATTCAAATAAAGTGAGCGCAATTGAAATTTAGGAACTAATGGAAGGTTACTCAACGAGAATAAATCGTCAATACGTTCCAATTTTAGATGCTGCAGCTTCCCTTGAGAATTGAAGAACTTTATAAGTGTCTTCTCCTCTTCATAGTCGTTATTCAAATTAGAAATGGAAACAATCTGTACCTGACAAATCATATGATTCAACATCCACGCATAACCTTCAATCGTCAAAGTATGAAGCTTGTTTAGACGAATTGGCCCTTGCTTCGCAGAAAAAGCTTTTAATGACCAATTAAAATGAAGTTGTTCAACATTTGGGAAGCAAGCCAAAAGACGAGTCATATCATCATCGTAAAATACACATTCAATGATTTCCAGCTCAACAACTGATTTTCCGATTTTTCTCAAGTGCTCAAGGTCCGACTGATGCCAGGATCGGTTGTCAACGAGTTTGACACGTCGATACTTGCGAGTCAACGATGATGCAATTAAGCTAATGTCATCATTATCTACAACCAGCGGTAGATGATTCATTAGATTACTGCTTTGTGAAATTAGTTGATTCCATCTGCTGTTGACGAGAAGACTTTTCTTTAAATCGTCTGTTCGCAGGTAAGAAAACACGTGAAGAAGCATCTCTTCAGGCAAGCTGTTGATATCCGTTGTTTCTTGACACCTTTTCTTAGCTGGAGGCGATTGAAATAATCCATCAAAATGTTTCCTTTTCATTTCTGCAAAAAAAAAAGGTTAACTTAATTTAAAGTAATTAAATTAATTAGCTCGCCTCCATTTATTCGATAGTAAGTGACATCTAAAGTCTTGCCTGGAGACATGAAAACAAGGTTACAAATGTTACAAGACATTATAATTTACTACAGGACTCGATGATTTAGTTGATAGTTGAAGAGATGGATCGCTGCGATGATTACCTACCTACCTAGGTAGTATGACAACCGACGAGGTTCACTGTTCAACTTATTTTAAAAATTTGTTGTTAGTTTACTGCCCCTTGATAAATTTTTTTTTCGGTGTGGACCTAATTCCCATAAAGGTCGATTTGAGAAAAAAAAGAATAAAAAAATAAGAAAGTGAAAATTTCGGTCTAAAGGCATTGAGAGACATCATCCTAAACTGTAAACAATAGCGCTAGCATTACAAAGTACATCTTCATCTGCGAAAAGCATTTCTCTTATTCAGAAGATTATGATAGTTGAAAAAATCTAAAATAGATCGCAGAACTAAAATCGATAGCCATGTTAAGAAATCAACAACAAAACAAGTTTCGGTGCTGTTTTGGTTTGCTACATGTTCGAACAGCAACATGCATCATTGGATTGTGGCATTTGGTTAGAAATGACATAAAAATGTGAATGGTCCAAGTAATGAGTAATATCTATATTTCAGATGTTAAATCTGTTGGCCATCACCTTACTGGCAGTTATTGTGAAGAATCCATCAATGGTACAGACCTTTAATAATGGAAATCAATATGAAGATGAACCGATTCCAACACCCGTCTCGAGCAGAGCTGATCTGTCAACAGCAAAGTCTGATTCACCATTACAATATCGCGATCATTCAATGAATTATCAAGATATGGATATGGGTGGATTAGTTTGTCTCTGCATGATTGCCATTACTCTTATGCTAATCTATGGGTCTATTAAAGGCCGCCCATCACATCTGTTACCATTTTTCTTTTTACAACTTTGCGATTTTGCTATAACAACGTAAGTAAACTAATATTTAGGTCATTAGGACAAAACTTAATAATGTATTTTTTAGATTAACGGCTGCTGGATATCTTTGCTATTTGCGCACGGTTCACAATTTGATTGAACAGTCTAATCGTTTGCCGTGGAAAGAGCAATTGGTTGATTTAGACCCTCGGACACTTGGTCTTACCGTCTTATTTGCATTCATTTTTATGGTGATGTTGAAGGCATATTGTATTGGAATTGTATGGAGATGCTACAAATATCTTACTATTGTTCAAAACGCTTCTCTGCTCACGTACATTTTACCGGAAGCTGGTAATAATAATCAAGAACGTTCTTACAATTCTTTATTACCCGATTACGATGAAGCCATTGCTCAAAACCTAAAAATAACTCCGCCACCAAGCTATCAAGTGGCAATGCAACATCAGCAAAACTTGACAGTCGCTTTATCGCCACCAACTGGCACAACTACAGCACAAGAAAATCCAACCCAAACATCCATGAATGACTCGGAGCCACCAAGTTATAATGTCGCTGCTCAACAAATGGAAGAATCAACCGAAATACGACCGGCTGTTGAAGGTCCTTTCATTCAACAAGAACAAGTTTCGCATGCTTAAACGTGATCAATATATATGTTTAATTTCTCTATCTCTCTTCAAAATCGCGCAATTTATCGTGATGGATTCAATAGAAAAGGGAGAATAATTGCAAAAATCTCGTGAATGCCATTTCGATAATTTCTTTCCTGAATGTCTCGTAAATTTGGAAGCTCCAGATACAAAAAAAGCACACAATTATTATGCAAAAACAAAAAATTTATTTTAAATTAGAAAATGATGTAGTAGAAAATCAATTAGAATGATTGTATCAGAAAAATCTGAATAAAACCTGTATTTATTCACATTAGGAGAAGTGCTTTAAGTAGTGATGATTTATATCTGTCACATATATACATACTTCTACTATCTCAGCCAACATAGCCATATGCAATAATTACACGAATCATGATGTCATGGCTGCCAGCTTCCTTCCGAATCAAAACAGACAACATGATGTCATGTGGTGCTTTCGGTATACCAGATTATCCTTGACTTAATCATCTTCAAGAGGAGTAAAGTGGAGCACACGGCTTACTTCGATGCACATACAAGCATACCATGATAGAGTTTTGTGAGTTGCGTAGATGGCTGGCCTAGGATTGTTTACTAAATTTTTTGACATTACAGCAAGGTAAATAAATATTCGAGTAAACACTGTTCTTCATTACGAAATATTGGAGATAAAAGAAAAGCACGATTCTAAAATGGATCATGTTCCTGAGGAGGTGCTGCTGGAGATTTTTGAATTGCTGGACTCTGAATCGCTAAAGGATGCTAGGCTGGTTTGCAAAGAGTAGGTATTCAAACTTGAAACAAATTTGAGCTTGCATGCGGGCATGCCTAAGTATCCTTTGCATACTTAATAAGTATCCGCTTAATTTTGATCGCTGAATTTCAGATGGGATAGGATCATCAGCACCAGTCCACGAACAATGAAGAAAGTGAGCCTCATACTTACATCGCATCTACTTTTAGATCCTGATGCATTAGCTACCACAAAATTGAAGTTCCATACAATCGAAATATGGGGAACAACTTTTTCCCTGCACCTCCTTCAAGCTTTTCAAAATAATGGAGCTTATGTTCGCCTTCTGAAAATATGCAATTTGTCGATTTCGCAGAGCGTTATAACATTTTGTACTTTTTTGGAGAGCTTGTGCAATCTCGAGAAGCTAGTGATCATAAACAGTGAGTGGCGCAATCAGACAAGTGAAATTCCGCCAATCAACATGAAAGCACTGAAAAGACTTGTACTGTACAATTCTGATTTGTGCGTAAGTATAATCGAATTCGATTTCTTATAGTAAGTAATAACCTGTTTCTTAGTTTCTTTCATTAATCCAATCGAAACTAACAAGTCTGAAAATTAATGGTCGCGGATATCAATATAATGGCGATCTATCGCTGGTACCATTTCTACACAATCAGAAGTATCTGAAAGAGTTGGCATTAAAAGAACTGAGCATTCTCAAGTCGTTTGGCGAAACAACACATAAATTCTCATTTCCGCTAAAAAAATTATCGTTACAAAATATGAATGAAGTCAGCGAAGAAATCATTTTGAAGCTACTGCACGCGTTTATCGACACACTCGAAGAAATTCAGTTTCAAGCAATGCAAATTTCTAATGCTACTTACCGATTTATTATGAATCAATTATACAAACTTTCAACCCTTCGTATCGATATTGATCATGCACCAGAAGATGAAGGGGAAACCTTCTACTTGAACCTTTCGCCCAATCGTAAAATTCAAAGACTTGTTATCGATGGCGACTTGAGACAGGAATCGGCGAAAGGAATCATTGGAAATTGTCCAAATGTGCATTCATTATTTCTCACGCAAAGGCATGAAATTGATGAGCAGCACAATGAGGTGATGTTATTTATTTCCAATAATCTATCATCACTGAAACACCTTCATGTCCAAAAAATGGGATGCGTCAATTTGAACAACTTCAAAATCGCAACTTTGGAATCGATTTCATTTAATAATGTCGATGGCATGACTCACCAACAGTGGATGGGACTTACGAGCGGTAAAAATGTTCAACACATTGCAATCACAGACTTGGTAACTGCAGAAGGCGGGAGAAATTTGTTTCCGTTAGCAGTTCTGAGGAATCTCAAGAAATTAAAGCATTTTGAGGTTGGAGAATTCTTTCGGCCAAAGAAAGATCTTTTTACTAACTTACATAACGAGTGTCCAGACCTCAAGCACGTTACCCTGAGCTCAAATGCAATTAAAGATGATCCAACTATGGTCGATGGCTTCAAAAAAGATGGTCTCCATTTTCTACTAACAGTTAACCCATTTAAGCGTCAACTCGAGCCATTAGCAATGTGGCCTGAAGAAGGCTCTCTCGAGGATGAAAATATTCCTTATCACTTCTATGATGACTATGATTTTGAAAATGAGTTCGATGACATTGGAATTGATGAAGATTATGAGGACATTATTACTGATGAAGATGTCTTCGAAAATGATGATTTCGAAGCTGATGATGTCATCGGAATCAATGATGATGATGTCATCGGAATCAATGATGATGATGTCATCGGATCTATGATGATGATGACATCGAAATCGATTATTATGACATCGGAATTGGGAACGATGATGATGCTGATTACAACTTCGCCGACTGGGATTGAAATTATTTGATGATGAAGACAGTCAAAGCCAATGCGCGGTAATTTATCGTTCAGATTTAAAACAAGCAAATATAAAAACATTCCTTTTTAAACGCAATTCGTTTTCTGTTATTAAATCACAAATTTTGCAATCAATTTTTTGACATTACAAATTTATTCGAAGCAAAATTCGAAGAAAATCTATCAGGAAGTGACTCAAAAATTGATTGGAAAAAATAGATCAGACTAACAGCGAAGCTGAAAACATAAAACGAATGTAAAAAGACAAAAATTAATGATGATAAAATATTTCAAGTACACATTTATTTTTTACTGCAAATGCTTTTCATTGCAAATAAATTAATTTAAATTAATTTTGCTCAATTCTGCATTTTGTGCCAATAATATTTTTAGTCTGAGTGAATTTTGTTAATAGAGAGTTAGCAAAGCAAAGTTTTTTATTATTGCATGTAATAATTATGAAAGTATTAGACTGCCCCAACTTTAATATTCGTCTCCTTCGCCAACTTCTTCAGTGCTATCGACGCCAACTTCCTCGTAATCCTTTTCCAATGCGGCCAAATCCTCACGAGCCTCCGAAAATTCCCCCTCTTCCATGCCTTCTCCGACGTACCAATGTACAAAAGCTCTTTTTGCGTACATCAAATCAAACTTGTGATCCAAGCGTGCCCATGCTTCAGCAATAGCAGTTGTGTTGGATAACATGCAGACAGCTCGCTGTACCTTTGCTAAATCGCCGCCTGGAACAACAGTCGGTGGTTGGTAATTAATGCCAACTTTAAAACCTGTCGGACACCAATCGACAAATTGAATCGATCGCTTCGTCTTGATTGTAGCGATAGCAGCATTGACGTCTTTTGGAACGACATCACCACGATACAACATACAGCAAGCCATATATTTTCCATGCCGTGGATCGCATTTAACCATCTGATTTGCTGGCTCAAAACAAGCATTTGTGATTTCAGCGACAGTCAGTTGTTCGTGATAAGCCTTCTCAGATGAGATGACTGGTGCATAAGTGGCCAATGGAAAATGTATGCGTGGATATGGAACCAAATTAGTCTGGAATTCAGTAAGATCAACATTCAAGGCACCATCAAATCGAAGTGAGGCAGTAATTGACGAAACAATTTGTCCAATCAAACGATTTAGATTTGTGTAAGTTGGTCGTTCAATATCTAAATTACGTCGACAAATATCGTAGATGGCTTCATTATCTACCATAAAGGCACAATCGGAATGTTCCAATGTTGTATGAGTGGTCAATATTGAATTGTAAGGCTCAACAACAGCAGTGGAGACCTGAAAAATATAGCAACGAGTTTATTGACCGCCTTGCACGTAATGAAAATTTTTCATTTATCAGGAGCGTAAATCTCCCTTATAAATAGGTCACGATAGGGTTAGCAAATAGAAAAAGAGATTGCATGTTGACAACATATTACCTGCGGTGCTGGATAAATGGAAAATTCCAACTTTGACTTTTTCCCATAGTCAACGGACAAACGCTCCATCAGCAACGAAGTGAATCCTGAGCCAGTTCCACCGCCAAATGAGTGGAATACTAAAAAGCCCTGCAATCCAGTGCATTGATCGGCGAGCTTGCGAATACGATCTAAAACAACATCAACGATCTCCTTGCCAATTGTGTAATGGCCACGTGCGTAATTGTTTGCAGCATCTTCCTTGCCGGTGATCAACTGTTCAGGGTGGAACAACTGACGATAAGTTCCCGTGCGAACTTCATCAACAACTGTCGGTTCCAGATCAACAAAGACAGCACGCGGAACATGCTTTCCACTTCCGGTTTCCGAGAAGAAAGTGTTGAATGAATCATCACCGCCACCGATTGTTTTATCAGATGGCATTTGACCATCAGGCTGAATTCCGTGTTCAAGGCAGTACAACTCCCAGCAAGCATTGCCAATTTGAACGCCAGCTTGACCAATATGAACTGAGATGCATTCACGCTGTAAAAATCAAAACAAAATATAGTTAAAGAATTTGCTGCATTTGATGAGAAACATTTAATTGATGATGGAAAATTTTAAAAATAAGTTCTGAAATGCGAAGGATTTTCCAGATAAATGAAATCATTTTCGGCCGTGCACACTGATTCACTTTTCTTAATTAGCTTTTCAAATTCATATTAATGAATTCTTCAAATCATCAAAAGTGAAAAGAAGTGCGAAACGTAGAAAAGCGATAGAGAAGAGGTTTACGATTAAATTTACCGAACGTAAAAGTGGTTAATGAATTCTTTGAGGCTCAGCATACGAGTAGCATGAATCATGATGCATCATTATTATTTTAAATTTTAATGTATCAACGAAACAAATTATTAAATCAAATCATTTCAACCATTCCTACAACTGAATTGTTTTTTGTATGGAACATTTTTAAAACTGGTGATGGTCTCGAATGGTCAGTAATATCAATTGTTTTCCTGTGTCTTTTCCCTGCTATGTCAAATGTCAATTTGGTATGGTCAATAAACGTTATTATGCTTTGCATGAAATGGAAATAAGTTTTTGCACGAAATGATTAATTTCACAATCCATCACATCCTATGAAACAAAATGCTCTGATGCCCCAATTTTGCTCGCAATTGAAAAAAGATTATTTAACTTTGGCACAATTAACAATTTAACAAGAAATGGATCATTGAACTTTGCACGTAGTTTTGTCAAGAATTTATTCATTAGCATTAAGAAAACTCCTCCGATGGAGTTGAAAATAAATGCATACAGATATACAGATACAGCAAACTGCATAGATAGGTAAATATTCTTAATATCCTAATCATGTACATTCCATAATTGGGTCAGTTACCCCCACGTAGTTTTGTCAAGAATTTATTCATTAGCATTAAGAAAACTCCTCCGATGGAGTTGAAAATAAATGCATACAGATATACAGATACAGCAAACTGCATAGATAGGTAAATATTCTTAATATCCTAATCATGTACATTCCATAATTGGGTCAGTTACCCCTAAAATAATTTTATCCTTATATTCCGCCTTTCCGCTAGAGAATCATAAATTTGTGTTCTAAATAAATGTGTTCTATGAACATAGCTGAGCTACCAGATAAGAAGAAGCAATCTCATCGGGCACGAAGCCTATCATGGTAGTTTATTTGCGCTATATCTCCAGTGAAAGTTGTTTTAATTAAAATTAAGTTCTGTGATTTAAGAACCTTAAGAAAATCATGAAGAAATGTGCAACATGTCGTTAATTTTTTTGTAACATGCTGTGCACATTTGTGAACAATAATTTTAAGAAACAAACTAATTGTGTTTACACATTTAGTAAAATAAAATAACACTTTTATCGTGTGTTTGCATATTGCGAGGCATATTGTTTGTTGTTTATTGTTCTGAAGGGCTTAGTCTCGATTGTTGCGCTCGTCAGCTATACAGAACATCAACAATTTTTTAATTAAGTACATACATTAGTCATAAAATTTACTCAAAATTAAGCTCGAAATCAGTAATTTATTTATTTATGCAAGCAATTAAATTGATTTTGCGAAAAGTATTGATGCAGATTGGGTTTAAGATTAAGTAAGACACTAATGGAATAATATTTTACAGTCGTTAAATTTCTAAACTGCTAGACAAAAGTACGCACATATGAATCACCCACCATATTTTCATCACGATAGGTATGCTGATGCGCGGTAAAACAATGTGAATACTTTCTTAATGAAATTGAAAGCCTCTGTCACATAACCTCAGATTGGATACACACCCTTTGCTAAAATGGAAATTGCGTGATTTGGAGGAAGGCCATTTCCTAAGTAGGCCTTTTCGTTACGTGTGTGACATTTTTTTTATGTCAGATGCTTACATTTCGTGCCATCATATTTATAAAAAATAACAAGAAAACAGACCCTAATCGCATATTTACTCATCATCTTTGCAGTTATATGCCTTAAAGCATTCTATTTATGAAATACGTAATCAAATCATTGTTTTGCAATTAAATTATCATAGTTGCTCCAATGCAAGATCATCGACCGGCAAAAAAGTTCCATTCTTTATGGTCTTTTGTTTTTATCATCGAAAAAAATTTAAAATTACAGACTTCCGTAGACGGAAGCCACCGTCGAGGAGCCGAGCCCGAAAATTTGAATATCACATTGCTCACAAAAATTGAGTCACTTTAAAGTGCAATTAACTATTGTTTATATCGCAGCCAATTAATCCGTCGTCGTTGAAATTAAGAATAATCGGCGAGCTGACTTTAATTTTTGTCCACATTTGGCAAACATGTACCATGGAGTGGGAATTGAATTAAATGGAAGTGGACAAATTTGCGCTAATTGATTACTCTTCTTCATTGTCAGTAATTTTTTTCTTGCGAACATGTTCTCGAAATTTAAGTCCAGAAATGGAAAATTTTAATCTGCGGTCATCCCACGAATTTTTTCTAAAGCGATTATTGAATAACAGATTAAATAAGACTTTTATCAATTGCGATCATCATGTTGAACCTTGGAAAATTGCTAAATTGTAGGATAAGTATTCACAAAAAGGAAATTAAGTGAGCTGTGACGAACATCTGAAGCAGCTAAAAAGTGACAGAACAAATCAATTTACTGAAACTGGCAAACAATGAAATTGATCATAAAATTTTTGCAATCAAATTATGTTGTTCTGTATATAACTCATTCAAATTCACTCAAAAATTTAAAGGCATATCGGAACCTAATCGACTGCATCACTGATTTAAAACGAACAGGAAACACTTCCCTTATTTTTTGAGGCAATAAATCACAATTATTGCATAAGTCGGGCATTATTTTTCATAGTCTGCGATATAAAGTCATGTGTGTAATTTAAAAATCGTGACGGCTAAGAAAAGGCTGTTGAATGTTTTAAGATTAAATTAGTTCCATATTCAACTCGAAACAAATTTCTCTAATTTATATATTTGTTGGATCCAATTTCAAAAGTTTTAAAAAGAAGTCACTAATTCATCAAAAGTTCTACGTGAATGAAAGAAGAAAATTTAATTTGTTTTCCACTTGAATAATTCTCAAAACAACGATTAACATAAGTCGACGAGTGAAGCAGTTAAGAAGAAACAGAATATATACATGCGTTAAGAACTTTTTAAGCCATGTTAATCAATTTTATGATTTTTTGTGGTCATTTGGTCAAATCATGAAATTGCAGCGACAGTAAAATTGTGTAATTTTGGTACAAATTTAATTTTTTTGAAAAAAACTATATGCTGGATGCAAAGTATGTAAATATGTTCAATAAAACATATGGAAAATAATATTAAACTCTAACGGTTACTTGTGAATCGGTTTTTCGTTCTTAATTGCACTCATAAATTCATAATTTCCATTGTTTTTCCATTGTTTCGCATCTTTGAGTATTTGTGCGAAATGAAAGTAATTACCAGCAGCCAGAAAAATTAAAAACTATGAAGAAAGTTGCACAGTTTCAATCAAAAATAAAGTTCAATGAGTTTTTTTTTTATTTTTTTTTGCCAGAAAAATTAAAAACTAAAACATATGGAAAATAATATTAAACTCTAACGGTTACTTGTGAATCGGTTTTTCGTTCTTAATTGCACTCATAAATTCATAATTTCCATTGTTTTTCCATTGTTTCGCATCTTTGAGTATTTGTGCGAAATGAAAGTAATTACCAGCAGCCAGAAAAATTAAAAACTATGAAGAAAGTTGCACAGTTTCAATCAAAAATAAAGTTCAATGAGTTTTTTTTTTATTTTTTTTTTTAATTAATGCAAATATTTTGTTATTGAAAGCATTGCTCCATGGAAAATAATCTGGATGGATGGTAAAATTCGACGTAGTCGTAAGAGATCTGGTTTCGCGTTGCACTAACGAAAAATAAATCAGTGAATATCGAATAAATTTGTGAATAATTCCTTCAGTTATGTTTAAATAACAGAAAAAAAAAACTATTGGACAGCACAGTTGACGATAATAATTGACTAAATGGAACTTGCCCAACTGAAATTTTATACTCACCATTTTAATTAAGGATTTTTTTTATTTCTTTTCACAAGCACAATAAAATGACACAAATGGAACTCAAGAATTAATTTCTTGTCTTTTAGAAATTCACCACAACTAGCAGGTTCATGAAATTTGTCGGCAATGGAACAAACGATGAACGTAAAATGAAGAAATTTCTGGCACTGTGATAGCTTTTATAGCGCAATGCCGGCACTGAAAAAACCGAACAACTAGCGAGACTAACCGAAACGCTTCTCTTTCTCAATCGTTCGTTACACTATCGTGGAGAATATTCATGGTTCTAATGGATTAGATTGATCGTAGATTAATTAAGCCTCCGCAGCATAGAAATTTCGGATGATTCACTCTGAGTTTTTCTATTAATTACCTAAACAAATATTTTTATTCTTAGAGCATTTTTTGTTACATAATTTTTTATTCTATCATGACTTTGTGTGATCTTCATCTATTGTCGGTATATTCGCTGGAATATTTTGATTTCTGTCTAAACTTCTCACAACAGCTGATGCGGGACTTTGAAGGACTTTTCGCGATAGTCTCATTAATCCACTGACAGGATCGCGTCCGAAATATTTTACTGGTATTTCTTGTCCAACTGTTAGACCCAATGCTGATGGATGAGCCACCTTCCTTTGATCGAGCTGTGAATTGTGCAGAAGAGCCGGTGGCATCGATGGATATAGTGTCACCATTACACCAATGTCCCGAATCTCAACGATTTTAGCTGTATAAATGCCCCCAAAGTCTAATTCTGGAACGCGCTCCCTCTCCATTAGTTTTTCAATATATTCCTTTGCCTCTTCCATTGCTGATTGTGAAGGTGCAAAAAGTTCAAATGACGTTTCATCTAGTTGATTTAACTGAACTCCAATTTCAAGGAACATTTGTTTCGCATAAATTCCACCAGGACCAATCAATTTTGATCGCTGATGTGGTTCAATATTCAGTTTTTCGCTAACAGGCCATGAATCCTTTCTTCCTAAACGTGGTGCATCAATGCATTCGTTCATTATATCGAGAATTTTACTTTTAGCGTCGGTAGCTTTTTGTAGCGATTCATTGACAATTCTTAATGGTAATCCGGGAATTTTTATGTCAGTCTGAATTGATGTGATTCCTTTTCTGGTGCCAGAAACTTTCATATCCATATCGCCCATATAATCTTCAATTCCAAGCTGATCTGTTAATATCTTCCTTTTCTGGTGCCAGAAACTTTCATATCCATATCGCCCATATAATCTTCAATTCCAAGCTGATCTGTTAATATCCGATAATCCTCTATGTGTTTTGTGTCTTCATTATCGTACTTTGTCACCAGACCGATAGCAACGCCAGCTGCTGGAGCCAAAATTGGCACGCCAGCATCCATCAACGCCATTGATCCTGCACAGACGGTTGCCATTGAACTGGAACCGTTCGATTCAAGCACTTCAGAATTCAGGCGAATAGTAAATGGATAGTTGCTGGGAATAATGGGAACCAGGCCTCTTTCTGCCAACGCTCCATGGCCCAGCTCTCGTCGATTGACTATTCCGATACGTCCAATTTCTCCAGTTGCATATGGCGGGAATTCGTAATGCAAAAAGAAATTCTTTTCCTTAACGCCACTTTCAAGAGCTGCTAAAGAATCGAGCTTAATGGCGCTTTGACGTGAGTCGAGCGTTACTGAGCAAAGTACTTGTGTTTGGCCACGTGTGAAAAGCGACGATCCATGAAGTGGTCCATATAAATCTACTTGGCATGAAATCTTTCTCAAATCATCTAAGCCACGTCCATCGCAGCGACGATCCTCTTCAAGGATGAGAGATCGAAAAATTTCAATGACATGTTTATTGTAGGCTTCTGTTATCTGACTGACATCAAAGTCGGGAAAGCTGGACCAAATTTGTTCGCTTACTTGTTGCCGTAATAAACTTATTGCATTGTCTCTACTTAGCTTATCATGTGCGTTATCTCTGAATATTTCTTTCAAGCGTATCGAGCTTATCGTCTTGATGGCTTCAATTATTTCTTCAGTTAAAGTCAAACTTTTTCCGCCTTCCGGCTGTGGCGTTCTTTTGGGTTTTAGATGCGGCATATCTTTTCGCATTTTTTCGATCTGTACAATAATGTGTTGAGCTTCACGAGTGCCATGCTTTATAGCTTTCAAAAGGTCCTGTAGAAGAAGCGAGCAGACAGAATCTCTCTTTCGGATGTTCCTGGAAATGAAGATTAGAAGATGTGTTTTCGAGAATTAAATTAATCACTCACCCATCTCACGCCGCATAAAATTTGTTGGTATTCTTCCAGCGGCAGCCGATTTTAACCTAAAATCAACAGTCAGTGGCAGGAACGAAGCATTTAAAGATTGCTTTTGTTTTGATATTGCTGTGCACATAACTGCTGTTTCATCATTTTTAACTACAACACATGCATCTGCAAATTTCGCTAGCTTTCCTGTTGAGATCGTGAGTTTACGTCTAGAATTTATTCATTATTTTAGTAGTCAACATAAAAGAGGTTCCCTTTCTCAAAGTACCCATTGCTAAACACCACTTCCGAACTATATGAGTCGCCTATATTACTTTGCCATCGTCTCAGGTTGTGATCAATACGAGAAATTCTGATTAAATGCAATCGCCGCAACATGTTTAAGAACTGTTTACCTTTTTTATACAAACAGCTGATTGCTGAATAACTAACACAGAGATGCTGAATAATAAAAATTCAAATCTTCAGTTACTAATTTTACTGTATTACAAAAATTTGCAAAATGGATTTTATAATATATAAACTAAATGGAATTAAATAAAAGTCTGGTCAAAATTATTAAAAAGTATTCCGATTAAGGCTACATAAAAATTTATGAAAAACTGTTAATTGATCTCCATTATTTCCTGATTTCAGTCTGTAGATCGCTATCATCAAGAATAGAAAAGGCATCTGTCGCAATTGAATTATAGGGTTGAACATATTCGGCACGCAAATCTACGAGAAAAAAATTTCAAGAGGCTTAGTTTTTGTAGTTATGGCAGAACAATTAAAGGCATAACAGATAAGCAACAAAAAAAAAAGTTATCTAATCTACAGTAAAAATATATTAAATTCTTCAACAAGCGTTTTCCCGAGCTTATCATATTAATTAAAGTTATCAACTCGCATTATTTTGTTAAAGAGGCTCATGTTAGTCGGATGATAGTCGAGTCGTGCAGAAAAATGTTAGTTCATGAATCATGATGATGCATGTAAATGTATGCATACGAAAAATGGTTAATCAGCCAATTAGGAAAAAAAAATCTTGATGTACCTGTTTTTTTCATAAGCTAAGTAATTTTCTTATTGCACCACTTTCTGTTATCGTCATTTTATATAAATAAAAATAATTTCCAGTTATGAATCGCGAGTTAGTCGCGAATTAGAATGGCCGATGAATGTTTAATTTATCTGATACAATGGAACTAAGTACATTTTTTATTGTCTTTGAAAATCATAAACGAAAGAGAAAATAAGACAAAGCAAACTGTTAACGGGATAAATAAGCTACCTAGATAGTAAATTTAAATGATGAAATATATGAAGTTCCTGAATCATTTTGTCAAAAAAGGAAAAGCTTTGTTTTATCTTATCTATCAAAATGTGATTAGTGAGCAACAACAATTAAATATGAATCTGACGCCAGACAAAGTTATCAAGATTCTGATGTTTATCACTTATACAAGATCTAATAATCAATTTGGCCCGAGCAAAATATCTTACGGAATTTCTTTTTGAATTGACTTAACATAATTTTTAGAAACGTTATTTTCTATCACCGAATATTTGGCACTTAGGAATTAATTAACGAGTCAAATCGATTTCGGAAAATCCATCTTCGATTTTTTCCTTGACGCCATTTTCAGTTTTGTTAATTTCGAGAGCTTCAATAGATTTACCATTAGGTTCTTCAACGGTCGATTTCTTACCATAAGGACCAGTCAATTTCGTAAGAATCCATTGAATGATAACGTGGGTTATGAAGCATAAAAATGCTACATAGGAAAAAAGAAGGAACATTTCAGAACCACCGCGACTCTGCATTAACATTCCACCCACGAGGGAACCCACCGATACTCCAATACCTTCAAAAACGGCACCAACAAGTCCCTGTGTGGAACAGCATGAGATTAGAAATTATCGTTAGGATTTCATTGGTATCATACCTGCATAGTGGCTTCTGTTCCGGTTGGAGCTACAATGCTTGCATAGCTTGCCATTGTTGCATAAAATATCCCAAATGTCACTCCATTAAGAAGCTCAATAGGCAGCACATACCAAGGATTGGTCAAATACGAATACACATAAATCGTATACCAAATCCAAGAAGGACCAAGCTCATTGCATTGATATGACCGATTTTCTTAAGCAATTTTCCGGATATAAAGAAAAACGGAAGTTCACCACCGAAACACTGAATTGCCATAACAAGCCCTTGAAGCGTTTTCAGAGAGTCAGAAGTGTTACATCCTTCTTGAGCTGCTGCCAGATCTTCCAGATGCCAAAATAAGAAATTCCATATGCCAGCAGTTCCGAGGCCAACCACAATACACCAGCAAAAGAATACGACGACTCTCATTGATGTGAAAATCCTGCCAATGTCCTTAATGATGTTTGATGATAATTTTGTTTGTGAGTATTTAAGTTTTGATGATACAATCATATCGATGATTATGAAAACTGCCATGAGATAAAAGCCAACTGCATAGTTCTTCGTTGTTTGTCCTTCTGAGAATTTGTCAATTAGAAGTCCTGATATAATTGAAAGCGTGCCCCATCCAACGGAGCCCCATAAACGTTGATGACCATATCTCTGCGGTTTATCACCCAACATCTCGAAGCAAATTGCATCACCAACAGAAACAACCACTGCCATTCCAGCCCAGGATGCAATAAGCAATGAGAAAAACGTCCAAAACTGGAATGTTTCCTTTGCTTGTTCATCTGTAGCGCCAGCCATTACTTCTGTTATAAGATCATCATGACATTGCACTTGGCAATCCATCTTGAATATATTTTCGTCCCTTTTGTGCCCCGGGCAGAAAAGCGTCGTTTGCTGATTATAAATTGTTCCATTATGGAATCTCAAATAGAAGCAGTTTTGTAAGCTGGTTATATGATTTCGAGCCACATGTGTGTCAATATCAATGGTGTTTGATGAGGAATCACAAAGTCCAGATACATTCCAATTGGGGCATACAGTTGGCCAAATGCTATTTCGTTGACACTTAAGCTCACATCCGAACGTCGAAGTGTCATTTTCATTATGTATGATACTGTCTATTGTGCAACTACTAAGTTTATCGACACTTGGTGGACAAAATTGCATTAGTGTTTCGCCTTCATGGCAATGAAATTCGGCATTTGATGGAATGGCTGGAATTGCAAGGATGGCAAAAAATGCAACCATTACAACAGCTTGAAAGAATAGAAACAAGAACTTTTGGCGATGAAATTTATCGGCTATTGCTCCAAAGAAAGGCTTCGCTAGCATGCCTACGATGGGCAAGATGAAATAAATGATACCGACTATGACCGATGAGTAACCAAGTTGTCGTGCATATACTGGAATAAAGGGCACAACGGGAGCAGTAGCTATAGGATAGAATGATAAGAAAATAATAAGTAAACAATGAAAATGCATATAGTTACAGAACTTTGAACCCATCGTGAGTTGTGATAATTTTACCTGCATTGAATAGGAAATAATGGCCCTTCATGGGCAGCAAATCTGTACTAATTTCGAAACCCATTGTGCTGTACGATTCGATTCACTAGAATGGAACTAAATAATCACGCAAACGGTGGAGCATATCTCACAAATGAAATGGGACTGATCTGCAAGTATTGACACACTTGTATGCTGAATTGGAGTAATTGCACAATAATGGAACTTACAATATATTGAACTTAAAAATCTTTTATTTTTAAATTAGATTCTTGATTAAATAACATGGGAAAGTGATGGAATTATGCGGTAGAAGAAACCCTCCATGTTATAAGTTCTCCTCGTCAAACAAATCATCAAAATCTAAAAAAAATTGAACATTTTTAATTTTTTCTTAAAATATTAAAAAAATAAATAATAATACTGTACCGTTATAAAAATCAGCATGAACGTCCTTTTCTGAGGCTGCCAAATCAAGCATAATTCCCGAATTGCCACTCTAGATTAAATTTGAGAAATTTTGAAATGGAAGGATAAACTTTTCATCGTTTCAGTGAATTCCAACTATTTATATTAACCTCTTCAATGTCAATGCCTTCAGGAAACATTTCATCTACTGCAATTGGCTTCATCTTTAATTATTTCTTGTGCTAAGATTTATAATCAAAATAAACTGTTGTAAACAGTTGTGCTGAATTGCTGAATACTATGCAAGGCAGGTAAGCGATGAACAAAACGTATTCAGCGCAAACAAACTTTGGAATTGATCAGTCGCGGAAAAAATCAGTAATTGAGCTCGTACGACGATTTAAATTGCACGAATTTTAAAAGAAATGACAACTCAGGGTGCCCGATATGTACTTGTGGAGGATGCAAATGGTAAGTTATGGATTACGATGTCAAACAGCTCCAAATGTAAGAAATTGCGAATGGAGGGAATATTTTAAAATATAAACTTGCTCACGAAACTTCTTTAAAACGCTCAATATCTCAACCAGCAATCACTTCCAAGTAATATCTCAACATTCACCATCTGTATTTCATCAAAAACCTCTAAAAGCTATCAAAGTCCAATCGATTTTGTTTCTGGAAAAAATTTCAATTCGTGATAAATTTTCTCAACTTGCGAACATGTGCTTTTCTGGCATTTTCTCGGTTTTCCGGGACATTTACCAGCCCAATTTTATTATTTATCATCTATGAGGTTTGGCGAAGCTTACCACTACACCAGATCCTATCAAAAGAGTCAAAATGATGATCAAAAGTGAACCCAAATAATTCCCCCCATTGAGGCAAAATGCCGAAAAAATGTCTGCGGGTTGGACAGCAAAAAATTTTGAATGACGAAAAATGAAAACCAAACATTTTTTTCAAAACATTCAGTAACTCTGAGCGCCAACCGAGTTGTCCCAACCTTGCATCGAACTAAAATATTTTTTCATATCAACAGGCAAGAAGCAGCTGATCTCAGCAACACCATCACAGATCACTATCAAGAAGGAGGGCTTCAAATCCCAACAACAGGTATTTATGTGAATTGTGCAAGTGATAAACACCCCTTCTTTAATGTTGTGTGCGTATGTGTTTTTTTTTTGTGATGAAAAACATTTTCAGACATTTGCGGAACCGCAGTTTGTGTATCAAACGATAAAGACTCCGACGCAAGCTGTCAAGTCATCAGCTTACACAACATATATGGTGAGTTTCCTTGCCGGCGGTGCAAAAACTCCATTTTGATTTCCGAATATCCATGTCCTGTCTCAAATAGAAAATCGAAAAGGTTGCTCCTGCCATTATATCCACAAGCAGTGGATCAACGCCAAAGACAGTGCCCAGAACCATTACATACAACAAACATTCGACACCAAGAAGAAGGTGAGCATGATACCATTTCGTGCATGTACATGTTACATGTTTTCTTTCACAGTATGCCATCACAAACAATCACCTCACAGTCGCACTATTCACATAAGTCGACATCAGCTGCATCATCGCCGTCACCGACGTACAAAAAAACTGATAAGAAACGCAATGAAAAGCCCGGCAAGGGCCTTCGACATTTTTCAATGCGTGTGTGCCAGAAAGTTAAGGAAAAGGGATCAACGTCCTATAATGAAGTAGCTGATGAACTTGTGGCGGAAGAAAGTGAAGACGCTGGAGCAAGTCTCAATGGTAGTGGAGCGTATGATCAGAAAAATATTCGTCGACGCGTTTATGATGCACTAAATGTTCTCATGGCCATGAATATTATCTCGAAGGAGAAGAAGGAAATTAAATGGATCGGTTTGCCCACGTCATCAGCTCAGGAATGTGAAGAAATTGAGTTGGAAAATCAACAGACAAGAAAACGAATTGAGGAAAAGCAACAGCAACTACGAGAGCTCGTTCTAAAAGTGAGTAGATAATGCATCATTGATGGCGCTTTGATTAAGACGGTTTTGTTTTGAACCTTCTTTTAGCACGTATCATTCAAAAGTCTCATTGAGCGCAATAAAGATCTCGAGAAGCGTGGTATTGTTCCATCGGCCAGTTCTGCTGTCCAATTGCCATTTATTGTCATCAACACAAATAAAAAAACCCACATCAATTGTAACATTTCAAATGACAAGTAAGTCACTATTGATTCCCTTTCAAGGGGTTTTTTGCGCAATTTTTATAAAAAAATAAAAAAAATTATTTTCAGACGCGAATATTTGCTAAAATTTGATGATAAATTTGAGGTTCAAGATGACTTTGAAGTCCTGAAACGAATGGGATTGCTGTTAGGTGAGTTTACATTCTTTATATAGGTGATTTCATATGTGCTAATTAAAAAATTGTATATTATTTTCTTAATCAGGTATGGACAAAGGCGATTCAACACCTGAAGATATTGAAAAGCTGAAAAAAATGGTTCCAAAATCTTATCAAAAGTACATCGAGAGTAAATATCATTTTTTTTTTTTTATATCTAATGAATTGAATAATAATCGTTTTGCAATTTATAGTGTATGGCAACGGTTATTTAACCGAAAATCACCACGACCACGAACTGATCGAGGAAGAAGACTGGACGATGATTGATCAAAGTCAAGGAAGCTTCTCTCAAGATTCAACGCGTTTCGAAAGCCTGGATGCTGAGCTAATTGAGGAAGACACCATAGGATCAGATGAAGGAATTTAATGTCTGAAGTAAATTGTCAACAAAGCAGACAATTTCTTCTCACTCCACACACAAATATTAAAAAGCAAACGTGTTAAGTAAGTGGCCGCCTGAAAAAAAAAAATGAGAAAAATCATTAAATTTTCGGCTATTTAATGAGACGGAAAGGATTTTCCTTTTGTACATAGAGAATGTTGATACTACTTAGGCGGCCCCGATCAAGCAAAAAACAATTCATTGAACCTTAAACAATAATGCACCGAGAATAAAAGTACATTTTTAGCGGTTTTTCTCAAATACAAATGAAACAATTGATGAACTTCATTCATTAGATGTATAAGGACAAAAAAGGATGTTAATGGCATTGTAGCAGTGATGTGAAAGTTTTAATCTTTTTTTTCTTCGTATTGATTAAAAATTATTATTTCTTGCTTGAATTGGATATTGCAATTAGTAACAATTTTAAATCGAATATATCGAGTTTGATCGAAGGTCTTAGTCGCATCATGGAAGTTCCATTTTGTAGGATCATGTATAATGAAAATTTACAAAACAAAAAATCGGCAACGCAACTTCCAAGCGATGCCATATTTTCTCTCAAACGTTTTTATCCTTTGATAAACTTAAGACAAGACTCTGGCGATTACGTGAAGGAAAAAGGAAAAAAATTCTCTAATTTTTAAAAATATTATCGAAACATTGTTTTGCGAAGCACAGGCAAAAAAAAAAAAAGAATTTGTAGTAGTGAAATTCCAGTTTATTGTAAAATAAACACGTGGAAAGTCCGACCATAAATACACAACAACACAAAAAGAAAGAAACAAATTGCATTGAGAGATGTAATAATTTTTTTAAATGTTAATTTAATTAAAGATTAAAATAAATTTAATGCAATGAAAGGTATGCAAAGGGAATATATTAATAGAAATCCATGAACAGATTCAGTTCTGCCCTGGCTTTTGTTTTCTCCAAACCGACAAGGTTTTCAGCAATTTTCAGAGCATAACGGTAAACGGTTGCTGGGCCGCGACTTGTTATAAGATTCCCATCTTGCACAACATCATCCTCAGAATATTTATAATCCTGATGCAGTTTGTCCCTAACGACTGGATAAGATGTTATAGATTTACCGAAACCAATTTGATTAGCTAAGAGTGCCATTGGACCATAACAAATCGCGCCAATAAGTCTTCCTTGTTGATCTTGTTTCTTCAGCATTTCACCCACAATTTGACACTCTGCTACCTTGAAAGCTCCCATTCCACCAGGCAACAAGATTACATCATATTCCTTGTCTTTTACGTCAACTAACGCAATGTCGGGAATAATTTTAATCCCAGCCGCTGTCTTTACTGGGTCAACTCCGTGAATGCTTGCAACTGTCACTTCAATCTGAAATATGAAAATTCACTAAAATTTATTAAAGCATAAAAACGGTTCACTTACACCCTCAGTTCTCCGCAATATATCAACTGGAGCAACAATCTCAACGGTTTCCGATTCTTCAGCAATTATAATGAGAACTTGTTTGTTCGCCATCATCCTGTTATTGCAGCAATAAATAAAAATGACAAAATTTTCAGCGAAATACCTTTTATGTCAATAATTATTTCGACAACCCGTGATTTTTTCGCTACAAGATAACATAGATAGCCTTAAATGGTAGCTGCATTACTTAGACTTTGAACGTACTATTAGATAAAACTTTAAAATATAAAAATTTAAAACTTTTATTTATTATCCACGTTATTGCCACTACTTAGGTAGATAATTATTTGTAAAGATTGCATGTAAGTGTTTAAGTAGTTATTTCTTTAAAACGAACACAAGAAAGTTCATCAACAATAGTTTTCATAACCTTTTACATTTCTTTTCATCTTAATCCCTTTTCGTGTGCTTTCTAAGAAACTTGTAAGTATCTTTTTTCGTCAAATAGCTTAATGCTGCAGCGGCGGTTGTTGCGCCAGTCAAATACCAAAATCCATGCAGCGCAGCATGATCAACATAATTCCAAATCGGTGCTCCTAATGTTGCGGCAACAGTAAATAGTTGAACAGCCGTATTAACTTTACTGATAAAAGTCGGTTCCAGTTGGGCAGTTGCATGTGTTGCATCGAAATACCTGGTGAATGTTCGATGCGTAGGAGGCAGACTCTTATATCGAATTACAAAAGCAGCTGCGATAAGAAAGATATCGCGAAACAGGATCGTTACAGCGAGCCAGATCGGCATGAGCTGAGTGAAGCATAATGTTACAACCAATGTGCCCATCAAGCACTTGTCAGCTAGCGGATCAAGAAATGATCCGAAATTGGACTTTTGTCCTTCCCAATTCCTGGCGATGAAACCATCAGCTAAATCTGTGAGACCAGCAACAATCATTAAGCCCATCGCCAAATTATAATCGCCTTGAATGATGACATATCCGAGATATGGCGACATTGCAATTCGGCCAACACAAAGCCAGTTAGGAATTGTAAAGATATTTTCGCGCTCAATAGCTTCCTCAACTTTCGTCTTCGTTTCGCGGATGTTTTCCTGAATTTGAAGTTTTCGCACATGGAGTTGTTGCTTCTTTTTAACTAGGGCTTCTTGTATAAGCTCAGTTCTCTTAACAGAGAGGCCATCCTTCTTCGCTTGGGAGCAATAAAATGCTGAACATGATAAAGGTCGTTTCGCTTGCAGCGACCTAATGAGGATAAATCGCTGATGGTCTGTGCTCAGTTTGCATAATTTTTGAAGACTTATCAGTTGTGGGGAACAATTAAGAAGTCGTAAAGGAAGTAACATTGTGGCTTATTTATGCTCTTGACTGCGTACATATGTATCTAAAAATAGAATCAATTTATTTGTTATTCAATAAATGTTGTGCCAGCGGCTCAATTTTCGACACAAATTCACAAATTATCATGTATAGTACGTAATCACATGATTAATTTGTGTATGTTTAGTGAACATGACAATATAATAATTAGCGTACATACCAAATATGCAGGCAGATATACATCTTATTCCGTAGGATTGTTTTTGTTGTTTCGAATTCAGCCCAGACAAATGTTGCCAAGTGACAACCCCTGAAATTCAGTTTAGTAATATGCCCCCTGACTACATTAAGTAAATACCAGTCGCATTCCCTTCGGTTTTTCGCATTTCTTGCTTTATTTAGCCAAATTTGCTATAATTGATCGCCATAACTAGGTGCAAAACAGCCCTCTACCATTTTGACATTGTCGCGATTTTGTAAAATCAGCAATTTCAGTGTGAAAGTGTCGCAATTGAGTTGTAAAGCCTAAAAAACATTCACTGGCTCGAATTTATGTTTTTGCCAGATTTTCATTTTATCGAAACTGTAAAGCGTGTGTCCAAGTTAATAAGTGATCTCTGGTGTAAATACAACACTCAGCAGCCAGCAATTGAAGTTAGTAACAATAGAAAATTCGATGCATACATTAATGGCTTCATATTTTCAGCCTCCAATTTATTTTCCTTACTCTCATCATTCCGATGCTTTCTTTTTTGATATGGCCATTTAAGTTTGTTCGCTTCCTTGTCATTCCAATAATCCTATTCTAATGCTATGATAATCATGGAACTTTATTACTCGTCATTAATTTATTGATTTGCGCAATCGAAGCTAAACTTTGACTTTTATTTTAGATGGGTCGTTCAAAACGCCGTCACAGGTCTCGTTCTGAATCAGCTGCTCCTGTTCAACATCGTGAGAAAAGAAGACGTCTTGAATCCAACGAGAAGGAGAGTGTGAAGCCCGATAATGTCGAGAGGTGAGTCCATGTCTCCAAAATAAAATTGAGCAAATCATCATCATAGCATTCAATGTTCATTGGAACATCCTTCGTACACCCTTATCAATAGTGTGCCAAAAACTTATGTTAAGAATCGACGATGAGTGTTTTGTCTGCGTTTTTCCGCGTCAAAACATTTATAGCAAAAGTAGCAGGATGTCGGTAGACAGATAAGAAATTAAAGGACATCGATAATTCTGTTATGTCGATTATAAACAGTATAAAGTTGGTTCTATATGCACCTAACTAAATATAACGATGGTCATAATATTGGTGACCTTGAAGCTCTCACGCTTCTCATGTGTGTGAAAAGCAACATCAACATATTTTTTTGTTTTGGCGCGCATTGATTTGACTCATCTAGTAAAATACGAATTGATAAAGAACTCCTTTGACGTCTATAGTGCATCAAACAATGAGTCCACCTTCAAAATGATTCATTTGTCTACGGCTTTCAAAAACAAAATAGAATCCTTAAGTCCCTGGGCAAATTCAATTTATGATCTCGATTAGGTAGGCTTCACACATTCCGCGGTGTAAACACTGCGTCGCCATAACGAGCACTGAGTGCGGCCGTTATTCATGTTCTTGCCTTGTTATTCATAACGTATCTAAAAAAAATATTTCTTTTGGCAATGCATTGCGTGGGTGCGATCAAATAAATTCCTCGGCACAGTCCATTGCCTCTTTGATGCATCATGCATTTCCGACGCAAACCTTGACTAATTGAATTTATGATGTTTTGCTTTTATTTACCAAACATGAAATCAAGTCGAGGTTGCGAGATAAAAAAAATATGTGTATTTATCCTTACTGGCATCTCACGGATGCATGAGACATAACAAAAAAATGTTTAATTATTAAAAATAGTAGTATGATTTAACCTAACATAAACATAGTTGAAGCCCAATAATGGCTAATTGCATGGGCGCTTGGACCGGATCCATTCAGTCTTTATACCAAAATATATATTTCTTCATAGATCGCCCTAACTTATACAATCCGAAAACGTCTCTAATTGACTTATTTTGTTTCACAAGCTTAAAAAATGATAATCTCTCGCTGCTCACGCATTTTGAGAAAGGATGCTGAAAGACTTTCTTGAATTGTTCATTAAGTTTGCCAGCAAATTGGTTAACTTTAATCGATTGACGTTTGTAGGACATTTTCACAACGGGAACTCAATTAAGGGATCATTAATTTATTGCGTAATATAGAATTTGCGCAATTGAAAAATAAGATATCATGCCAGTGTATAATAAAACTAAGAGACGTTCACCATTACTGAGTTATTATTTATTGCTGCTGCAATCAAAAGCTCTTTTTGTCTTCATATGCTTCAGCAAATTCCAGAATGGGAGAAATGATGAATGCTCGGTAAGACAATCTTCCATTTATATGATTTTTTTTTTTTTTTTTTTTTTTTTTTTTTTTTTATACGTGGTGGCAATGATCTCTTCTAATGGCGCTGATGCTACTGACGTAAGCATCATAGGGACTTTAGCAGCGGATGCAATGTTCTAGGCGAGATAAAAATTCATCAACGAGAGCGAGTTGAAAAATTGCTGTTTGATTGTTAATCGGAATGATTTATTATTTTCACTGTCGGTTGCCTGTGAAGCTGGAGTGACGTTAAATCTCTTCCAGTTGCTCTCGTGGCCATTCCTTTGCGTTTATCCATTAAGCGTGCGTGTATGTCGCACATTTAATTAGATACTCGAAATGGTTCTTTCCTCTGCGCATCGTAAAAATGTGATTCAGGTTTTCCGTTGTTTGCTGATGATTTATCGGCAACAGGCTGTACAGAATTGGATTGTTGGCATTCAGCTGAGCGTATTTAAAGGATTTGTTCGAACTGTAACGGTAAATTTTCTGCGACATTTATATTGCGACAAAAACGCCAATGATCTTGACTTAAAAGTTCAAATTTCGCCTCGATAAATTAAAGTGCATTTAATAAATTGTCATGGAAATTCCATCGCCACGGCGAAATGGGAACAAAATATGAACAAATTTGTTGATGTTCTTAGCTCGTGAGCGGTAGATTAATGTCCAATAATTTTTGGAATTTAATTTTAATTTTCCTTTAAATTTTTTTTTGGCGATTGCAAAATGCACAAAGAAAGTTCTTCCACATTTATGTAAAAAAAAAAAAGAAAGATTTATGCGATTGCTTTTTGCGAGTTGAGCAAAATTGTCAGATTTCACATTTAATTATTTTTCCCTAATTTGTTACAGGCTTGTTCGTGGGGAATTAATTTTCTTTGGGCTTTATAATTTATATGAATCCGAATTTGGGTAAAAAAAAACATAAGAAAGTTTTGAGTGTAAAAAAAATTCAATTTTATTGTCTGGAAACCATAACCATAATTAAACTCGTTTGTTATTGTTACAGAGCTCCTTGCACTACACTTTTTTACTCTCTTAATCACATTTTCAACGAAATGTACAAAGAGATTAGTATCGAAAATTTCGAATATTCTTTACATAAACTTCCATCATTTGTGATTGTCATTCGAAACGTTCACTATAGAATCATTGTCAATTATAAAATGATTTGCGTAATCGTTATATTTCTTAAAATGGAAAAGTTGATTCCTTTTTGAATCTCGGATTTATATTTCTAAAAAACTCAAATCACGAGTAAAGGCAAACAAACTCATAAATATACTGCAGGTGGTTTGAATATCGTGGACATAATTTGCTTGCCACCTTTGATGAGTCTCTCAATTTTTTTTTATATAGGTACATATACGATGCGCACACAGCAGCAGCTGGAACGATAATTTCTCTCAGAACGGTCACAAAGTATTATTCATTTTGCGTTGAAACTTTTTAAAGGATCAAATTACATCGTTCATAAGCAGAATAACGATGTTCAATTATTAACTGTTAAAATATCGATGCTATGATATCATCAAACACGTTCAACTTTTTCTTGCATTCTTGCCATATTTTTCTTCTTCGTATCTACGAAAGACATACATGTTCTTAATTACCCATTGAAATTCGACTAATTCGCTCGACTTAAATCTTTCACATATCCAAATACGCGTTTATGGGCTGCATTGTGAGAGCGTTGATGATTCGGATGTAGGAAGAACCTCCAAACTAATCAGTTATTAACAATTTTTTGCAAAAACGCGCTAAAGGACACGACCAGACTATATGCGAAACACTTTTTCTCTATATAAAGTCATGCAAGCACACGCAATGATCGACTAAATAATAATCATCCAGTCGCGAAATTCAAATGAAATTGAAAGTTTATTTTGCCATCATTGCAGCGACAGGTTCAAGCTTTCCTACTCACAAGCACATCAATTTATAGATATCGTAAAATTATCGATCGACATTGCTTTGGCGATTCGGAATTTTTTGCGCAAGTAGCAAACACTTTAAATGCGTGGGCGAATCTCGTAACTGTTTTTATTATTCTGCAATTTAAACTTAGCTGTATGATTTCCAGTGGCGATTCTAAATAAAATCCAGCGATAATTTGCATTCTCATATGTGGAATGAAAATATCAAGTGCCTGGTTGTAGCAAACAACACTTTATCACATATGTACATCTGTCATGTCAATAAATTTTGTGTGCTGGTTAATCTCCAATGTGCTACTAATAACCAGTCGCTCCATAGAACGCGACTAATAATACAAATCCCGCGCTGCCGAAGCGTTTGACATAAAAGCGAAGCTAAATAATTTATTTTTTAATGTTCGCAAAAGATTTTTCTCATAAATTTATTTCCTTCGATAGTTAAATCATTCAATTGATGACTTTATTAAAGAGATTTAGAGTTTTCAATGGCATGTAGAAACAATCAGCTTAGTGACAGTTGTTTAGCGAGGGATCAACTGATCGCGTAGCATTATAAAATGTCGCGTTTTTGTATGGATTGCGTTTCCAGGAAACCAATATATTCTTAAATTTCAATCTGAGCGGACATGATGGACATTGTCGAATTCATTTTTTATAAATATTCCCTTCCTTCAAATCAATCAGATTCACGAAGAAACCCGACCAAGAGTGTTGTAATATTCTCGACAAGTTTTTTTTATTGCATTACTTTGTGGCGTTTGTCCAGAGCAGAGAGTCGTAAAAAAATTATTCGCATACAGTCAGATTGTTTTGTAAATAAAGTTAAGTAGAGGAAAAATTGTCAATAACACTTTTTTTTCATCCTTGACGGTCATTTTAAACAAGGCAGATCTAATCACAGGTTCATTGGTGGGACCTTTAAAATCGGTTTTTGTCTTCTTCTGTCCACGCTCACCAACATTTTGAACGTATTCGTTTTTTGTTTATTATTTGCTAAAATTAAAAAAGTGGAACTGAGTGGGAGGCAATGAAACATAGTAAACTGGACATGGAAATTTGAAACCACTTATCGTTGCACAATGATTCCAAGATTGTGGGTAACGAAAAACAAAAAATAAAAATAAATTGAGAAAATTTTAATTAAGAATCGCAATTTTCCATCGCGACAGTTGATTTATGGTAATTTGTCATCATGAACTTTTTTTTTTCTTTATTCGCCGGGATTTAGCTTGGTTTTTTTTTGAACGTTGAGTGTCAAAAATTTAGATTAATTTGATTGTTATGTCCATTAAATTGACAATGAATTGCCACAACCAACATGTATGTGCACTATGTAAAATTGAAATTTATTACGGTCGTTGGAGTTTTTCATTAAAAACAGTGAAGAGGAGAAAGCTACATCAACAAAGAAAAAAAAGTATTTCCTAATTGTACATTTTCGCGGGCAGTCTCCTTTGGACGACTCTTATAAAAAGAATTTTAGTGAACAGAGAATTCACATCAGTATCCTAAAATGACTGCTTAACTGCACCAATCATTTAAAATTAATTGATTCATGCTGATGATGACCATAAATGGCACTGTTGTGTTTGACTTTTTTTTGTTTTCGACAATTTGATACAAAGCAATGCGATTACGAATCAAACTTGAATGTTTATTAAACAATTTATGATTTGCTATTGCGGCATTTTCACAATGTTCATAAGGAAGTGAACACTGCATGTCTCATTAATTATGCTTAATTTAATAACATATTGTAAGTAGAGAATTCGCACGCGGCACAATTGCTGAGAGTCGTTTCGGAAGAGGAATAGAAAATATCACGATATGATTAATTGGGTTGTTGATTGATTTCGCATGTCCAATGTTGTTTTAATTAATCAAAACTGACTCAAATGAGTGCGGGGAAATGTGCAATTCTCTGCTCTTGTTTTGAAACGGCTGACAGTTTTGGGGTCATCTGGTGTTTGTCCTCGACACTTATGCATCTAAAAGAGTCGGCGTATCTAGAATATCGTGCACCTTCGAAGAAACCGCAAAAAATTATGAAACTCATTCATTCTAGAAAAAATTCAACCGCAAATTGAATTAATAGATTAGATGTCATTACAAAATCATTCGTGTATAAATCACCGCAAATGTACAAAAAAAAAATCTTATTAAACAAGCTGATTGTAGTAACGAAGTAATTAATTCCAGTTCTTAGTTTCACTTGCGGCTTGGTGCGTAATTTGTATATCGCTTGCGAGATCGTACGCCAGCTTGAGTCAAAATTCCATTGCAGATGGAAATAAAAAAAAAGCAACAAACCAAGCATCGCAAAAGAATTAATTCAACAATGATTCCCATTAACTTGCTACAAAAAACATGATTGATTCTCAAGGATTCCTTCGCGATGATCGTTTTAGTTATCAGCAACAAAAAAAAATATGTTTGAGATCGTGCAACCTGTTGCTACAATAAAAAAAAATAAAAATAAAAGGTTTTCAGCTTCAAATAATCGATTAACAAATACGAGCCAACTTTGTATTATGACGAGGCAGCAATGCGATCATCATTTGCGGACCAAACAGAGTCAAAGTCATGGTGACGATGATGATAAAGAGTACAAAGATGAGACAATAGTTGAATGGACTTTTTGAAACTATAGACATCTCTCTAGCGGAGCATGAGATGCTGATTCCATGGATGGGAATTTCCCTGTCTTCTGAATAGCTGTAAAAAAAAGTTTGACGACGATCTTTGTAACAAGTTCAAGTTCACATCCTTCGAGACGGTCCACGCATTAATTTTTACCTTCCTTTCTTGCTATATTTTGTAAGAAACTACTTCAACGGTAGTAGTAAGAAACGCGAAATAGCTAAAAGCAATTTATTCAAGTTTGTTGTTGCAAACGACTTTTTTTTCGCGATATTGATTTTACACTGCAGCATCTCTTGTGGCGGAGATGACCTCGCTCTGGAGCAGTATCTATAAATGGTTATCTAAATTGAGGAATGGATCTTACCATCCATGCATTCATGGCTAGTAAAAAAAAATTAAACAAAATATAAATTCTTTATTATAGTGCGTAACAGAACTTTCAATGCGCGTTGTAGTTGATCTCGTGGAAGACAATAATAATCGCTTTAATGTTCGTAATTAAATAATTACAGTTTTGTTACTGTGGCAACCATAACATCAAGCTCAAGTATTATATTATGGCGTCGATTGCAAAGCGTGTAATTAAGCATCGAGAATCCCATGGCGCGGAATATAAAGAATGAGATCGAGAGTGTTACTTAAAAGTCAATTATTGTTCAATTTGTATATTCTCACCATTATTAGAAATGTTCTTTTGATATATCTTGCGTTCATCCTCTATCCGTCCGGAGCGACAGCCGGTTCTTATGAGTTCATCACTTTCGATTTCGTTCTTTGTTAAAAAGTAAAAAAAGAAAAATTCGTCAGAAATGTCGCTTCGTTCAAAGATTCCCATATTAGAGATTTAATGATATTAAAAGCTTGCTTAGGCGATGACTGCTTCAAAAGTTTGTGACTTTGGGAATGATGAATGAGCCAATTGAATCGTTCGCAAACTGTTGGTGAAATGGATGTGGGTGGCAAGGACGTTTGTTGTAAAACATTTCTTGTTGTACAAAATGGAACTTGCTGTTCAAGTGATGGCTATTTTTTTCGCTATTTAAAGATGTTTCAATGTAATTTTTGCGAGTTTATTGAATTAAGTTGTAAAGTTTTTTTTTTTTTGCGCCAAACCACAAATGGCAGATGAAGAAATGATCATTTGTTGTTATTTTCATCGAAGTGCGGCGTACAGACATCGTCGACGAGGACATGAGCAATAAATGATTGATTGAACCAGGAACTAATTAACGGCCATTCCATCATAATATAAATATTGTGCAAAAAGCGACTTGGCGCGTTCAAATTTTTGCTTAATTGATTAGCACGTCATAATGCGAATTGATGAAATTTATGTGGCGTTAAGTTGACCCGCATTGATCTTTCTATCAATAGCAAATTTTAGCATTTTTTCAGCATGCGATTTCATGATTTTGCGCAGTATTAATTATTTTATTTGCAAATTTTCTAATTGAAATCCACACGCGTGCAAGCACTTCTGACGGACGCGCTCGAATGTTTGTCAGACATTGGAATTCAAATTTGTTTCCTCATGCACATCCTTGCTCTATTAAAAGTTGTTGACTTACATTTTTCTTTAAGCTTTCAATGCCGTAATTTATTGGAATTGAAGCCTGCAAATGACATTAAAACAATGAAACAATTCTCTTCATTTATCATCAGCCTGAAAGTCGCGCACTTAACACGGTGCAGTGAAATAGTCACATTTCGCAAGCGAAGCCACGCAGCTGTTTGCGGTTGCTTGAGTGTTTTTGGTCAATAAACCATTAAAGAAACCGAATGAGAAAAGTAAAATATGTGTATCTAAAAAGTTAAAAATGACATTTAAATGTTTACGCAAAGTTTTTTTTTACCTTCTGTTTGACGGTTCTGTTTGACGAAATATAAATGACACTTTTGATTTCAGCAGCTGATGTTTATAAATGAGCTGAATGATTATTATTTCTATTGCGATCGACTTATATTTAGTACAGTTGTGAAACTTTTTTGGAGAAAATTTTCTTTAAAAAAAAATCCAATTATAATTTAATTTTTCGGTTGAAAAGTAATTTGAAGGCAGTTTTAAGTGTCTCAGTTTAGCTGTTCACGGGTAATTAGCTTAACAGTGAGCTTGTTAAGTTTTCAAGAGAAGCTTGCAGCACGTTTGAGCCTTCTCTCCTTTATTTTGCGTGTGCTCCATGATGGGCTGCGCCAGCGATAGGTTACCGCGAGCTGTCGAATAAATCATTAAGAAGAAAAACCAGTAAAAAGTAAAAAAAAAATTTACATAATACGAATAATTAATTGCTAGTTGCAAGTCACTTAAACCTTTCTGGCTGGCATCGAGTATATACGTAGCAAGTAGCTAAAAAGTAATTTAAAATTAATTACAACTCATTGGCATCTAAATTAAGTCGGTAATTACCAGAGATTTTGCATGTTGGCCGGCAGATCATTTAGCGGCTGCCACTGATGTTTTTCTAAGACGGTTGCTTTAAAGATGCCAAGATGGAATTAAAATACAGCCGCGTGTTTAGTGTTTTGTCGACCAAACATGAAAAATCGTTTATTAGTTGAGCGAATTGGATATGCAAGCAATTATATCGATAATCTACCATTCTAACTAGCTTCGTATAATTGTTTCGAAAACAAAAAATAAATAAAGATTGCACGAAATGCCTCCAGGGCTCACATCGATGAGATTAGATGAAGCAAGAAAATCCCAATCGAAAATGGCTTAATTTCAACTCCAACACAGTGTTCGAGCTTCATTAATATGATTGTCTGCAACAAATCCTACTTTGGAAATAAATCATAAATTTGATTCAGAATTCGTGACGAGATGATCATCATTTATAGACAGACAGTGAACCAGAAATCGAGAACGACTTTTGATTGGGGCAGATTGAAAAAAAAAAAAAACTGACTCGTGCATGAATTAAGCGGGTTAATTGATTATACAAAGACTTTATTTTTTGCAAGAAAATATTTCGTCATCGCCTTACTCGTCACTAAAGTGCGCGCATTTAATTAATGGAAATGTTTTCATCATGCAACATGTCTCATCACTCAAATGTTTTATTACTTTTATTTGTTGCAACAATAGACACAAATAACATATAAAAATTGAATTTGTGAAAATCTCACTCAAAACTTAATTTTGTTAATTAAATCGCGAAAGTTTTCATTTTAGCAGGCGCGAGTGTACCGCGAGAGCACAATTTAATGATTTGTTTTTATTCATTGTTGCGATGATGAAGTTGTTATTTTTGGATTCTTTAGTGTGGTTTTTATGGTTTCTCATTCATCGACAAAGCAACTGAAACTTATTGGATTAGGCACAAGAAAAAAAATTACTTATGCTACAAGCTACAGTAACAAAGTTGTGCAACATTGTAAGATGCTCAACCGGCAAAAATATTCAAGTAGTTGCTCACTATATGTAATATCTGCCATCAATGAAGACACAATTACATGATTCTTGCATGTTAAATCGCCAACCGAAACTCATTAAAATGTGAAACAATGAAGTTAGTTCTTCATGATTTACAATCTGATGGCTCATCGACATGAGTGATTTATTGGACGTGCGCCAATTGGAACATACCCGGTAGATTTGATGATTGGAAAAATCACTTATCGTGTGTTGAAAGGAAATATGGCATATGCGCGATCATTTGGGAAAGTCGATGAAATGTGATACATTTTTGAGGCGGAAAAAATTACTTTAATTAATAACATTTTTTTTTTGGGGGTAAATTGAGAAAGTATTTTTTCGCGAAATGTGACTCTCTCTAATGTGAAAACGACCTTTAAAACAACTAATGATGGTCCGTCGATGAAAGATCAGTTATCAAAACTTCGAGTTCATAAATCTTTTGAGGTTTTATGCAGAAAAATAATGAAACATTTTTTTTTTTTATTTATTTATTTCTTAAACCATTGAATTGCGAATTGAAACGATCCAAAACTTCATCCACAAATTCGATTGAACGCCTTTATGGGATCAGTTTCTCTTTTTCCTTCTTTCCTGACTTTTATAATAAATAGTTTGTGGATTCTTTAAAGCGATCTTCCAAGAAGTTCACACTAAACTTCTTTCTTTTTTTTTTATCCCGCAAGCTGAATGTGATCTGATGATCAATCAGCGTCAAAAACAATAAAAAATACAGTCGATCGGAGGGATTTCGCTTCTGATCCTACAACTCTCTATTCCTCAGACGCTCCTTTTATTTCGAAATCATCATAATTCTTGCCGCGCATTTGTGCACCGGGCAAAAGTGATATTTCAATTCTGCGCGGCAAGTAGATATAACGAAACTCTATTTGTGAGTTGATTTTATTGATCTTCTTTTTTTTTTTTTGTTTCAATGATGATGAAGTCCCTGGAGATTTAAACATTTATAGATGCACATAGCCGCGCACAAAACAGAAACATCATTATAATGAGAAGACTAAAATGTCTGCAATGTTATATACGATCCGCAGTTTCTGAGATCGTACAGAATTAAAACATGTTCGCAGAAGGCACAGTCTCTGATGAGTAATTCAGTTCTCCACTCCTTTATGTTTCATCATGGTCCAGTGTGTCTCGAGATTTGGATCAAACGGAATCTAACCACTACGACATTTACACTGTTTGTTTATCATTCTGGCAACACATGAGAATGCATTAAAATTCCTATATTTGGCCATTTAAATCTAAAAAAAAAATCATGTCAGATGACTCATATGCGGCCCAGAGTGATCAATGTTTTTTTTTTTTTGCTTTCTGTTCTTTCCATGGCTATGTGTTTGTTTATATATAAATGCAAACCAAATTGTGCATTAATGCGCGCAACGTCGCTCGATGCGTTATTTTATGCTGAAACAGAAGAATTTCAACATTTTCGCTTTTATCTCCGTGTTTGGGGTGTCTGGAGATTGTGAAGACTGCGAAATTTAACATTCAAGACAGATTTACTTCTTTTTTTTTTTTTTGGAAATTACACATAACAAAAAAGCTATTGCAGAAAATACCAGTCGACAAAATGCAATTCAGTGATTCATAAATAAAGACATGTTTTATTGAATTTTCGTGCCTGTACATTGTCGCACCGATGGTGCTAGAAGGCAGAGAAGCCCGTTAATTGGATATTGTGTGCCGCTACTGAACAGATATGAAAATATATTAAAAAAAATTTGAAAAAAGTCGTAAATTTCTGACTGCAGCTGAATGGTTTTACTACATGAACAATTGCAGAATATTAAATTTTGATGATGATTCGGCGAAATTGCTCATGAGATCGATTTTCAGTACTGCTAATGTTTTTTTTTTCTTTCTCATGCTACTAAAATATTTAATTTATGCTAATTTCTTTCTATTTTTTTCTGTCCTCAACATGTTTACACTCCAATCTATCTAATATTATCGAAAAAAAATCATTATCGGATTCGCAGTTTTAATGATGAGTCATCTCGATAAGAGACTCCCTAAAGCGACATTTCAATTGATGATTAAGATTTCATGAAATTTACGAAAAAAAAATTTTAAATAAAAACGTGTTACCAGATCTTTCCTTTTGTTTGCTCGATGGCTCCAAGTGATGCGAAGAGAAAGAACCAACAAGAAATGAAATATGCTAATTGAAGCCATTTCAATTGACTCGACTGGACAAACATGAAATTAAAACTGTAAATAGAAGAAATCGTTGAAGGAAAAAAGTGAATTTTATTTGTTTCATGGCGTCGCTGTCGTTTTGTCTTGATGGTGAAATGTGATGCAATGAATATCATCTACATGAAAGATTAAAATCTTTGAAACAATTTTTTCGCTGACATCATGGTTCATGATTTATGAAACGACCTTCTAGAGTGCTATTCAGTTTTCGCCATCAGCGATCACATCAAAGGCCAATTTCACCAAACTCTATTGCGTGACAATTTCAATAAACGTTTGAAGTGAATTCAAATGTAAATTGAAATGTTTGACTGGGTGAAAGACTTTTTTTCTAAATAAACGTTTGCAAATTGCCGGCATTTCAATCAAATCTCGAAGTGAGAGAGATAGATGGATGCGACATGTGTGTGGTTCCAACATGAACTTCTAATTCATATGTAAATTGATAGGCGGATACACAATAAATGCAAATTTAATATTTCGCAAATTAAAATAAATTAAAAAAAAGAAAAGATTATAAAAGAGCCCCGTTCGAAAATGTCTGCGCTGATGATGGCTGATTTAGTCAGTAAATTATTGACGGAATTACTAAATATCAGACGACACAACATAAAAGAAACGGTTTCATCAACATGTTGCATGTCACTTTCATTTGAGCACAACACACTTCACAATTCTTTTTATGATGAAATATATTCGTGCGATAAAGAAATATTACACGCAAATAAAGATAATAACAACACAGCCGAATCTGACTTGCTGCTACCTACTTATTGAGTTGATTTTACTTTCTGAAAACATCGCTTTATTTATGCACATCATTTTAAGCTTAATTGGAAGTTTATATGAGAGAGAAGTGGCAATCTCTAAATTGCGATTTGGATGATAACTTTTGAAATTAATGCCAAACATCAATTTTTCACCAAACCATAATTGCTAATGATGTATCTATTTATACACATAGGGAAAGGCTCGTAAGCACGCTCAGGTATGAATTTAATCAAAAACTGTAATTAGTAAAACACGGCAAGAAAAAAGAGAGCAGCCTTTCGTGTAGAGAAATGTTAATTTTTCACGCCATTTTTATTATTGCATTTTTTTTTTTATTTTAATCAAATGACTTTTACTAACAGCATAGTTAGAATAGCTCGCGAAAGTTTATCAAATTCGAGAAAAACTAAGTTCTGTGGCGAATAATTTGTTATTGGCTTTTTGCGTAATCGGTAAAAAGTCCCGTAAGCTACAAAATTCTTCCAAGAATTCCTTATTTAATAACCCAATTTCGCAAGCCGTTGTTCTCGAGTCCATTGGACATAAACAAAAGTCATTTTGCAAATTGTTCAAATGGCTGCCGAAAGAAATGAAAAATTAATTTAATCTTAACGAGATTATCCAAGCATAGAGTATATCGAAAAAAAAAAAAAAAAAAAAAAACTGAAAATTGTTTATCGACGATGTATTTTTTTTTTTTTTTTTTTTTTTCTTATTTCTTTCGTAGCGTTTACAATTCTTACCGTAAATTGAAATATGTGCCCCTCCAGTATCTGCGATTACAAAGATTTTTTTTCTACACAGTTGATCTAATGAAGCATCAAAGATCTGTACAGTTAGAAATTTGTGGTAGTCCAGCAGCCGTCGTAACTCAATTGAATATTCAGATTTTATTATTATAATCATTTTGCCTTTTGTTTCCATTTAGCTATTTCATCAAAATTTGATTTGCTGTTAATTCAATAACTTCGAGAGGAGTTACAGTTCGTAATATTTAATTTGTATCGTGACATTATTATTGCATTGCGTTAGTGAGCTCGAATTTCAACTATAACTAACTAATAATCATAAAAGTATTAAGCATACGCAACAGCATCAATTTACTGAATGAATAAATCGTAAGGCGAAAAGGTTCTTAAACGATGAACATCATATACATAACAAACTTAAGCTTATTGGAATGAGATGTGCTATAATAAAATGCTATACGCAAGAGTTGCTGTTTCTTTCCATTATTTATAACAATAATGACCTATTAACGTACATTCATAAGAGCAACAACATATCCAAGAATAGTCATAGAAATTGAAAGAACAAGAAAAGCTGCATACAAAAAAGCGGCCCCAAGAATCGATCGACCTCAAAATTATACCGCGCGACGACGGTGAGATGTTTGTAGCTAGATCTCTAGGGGAGGAGGTGCATTACATGAAAGAAATGATCAGTTATGAGCTCATGACATGTCCATTGTGGCATTGAACACACACATGAACCTAGAACGGAATATTTTAGCGAAAATATTATGGTGAAAAGAAACATCACGAATTGTATGTAGTTCGCGCTTTTATGGTTTGCGCGAGTCCATTCGCGAAACATTATTCGCGCTTTGTTTTTTCATTTTTTTTTTTTTTGTTTTTGCTTGAAAGTCATTTTTCAAGATCGAAAGGAAAGTTGAACACAACGTCTCGATTTATTTTGTTTGGCGAAAAAAAAAAAACATACATAAACGACGGGACAAGTTCAAGACGACTTAAATGGTTAATTTCCCTAATGATTCAACATGTCCATAATTGGGTGTTTCTAACAGATAATAATAATAAATGCCCCCAGAGGCCCAAAAGAGTCAAACCGCGAAAATAAATATTAAACCAAAAACGATTGAGAAAACATTTTTTTTTTGGGAAAATAAAAAATAAAATTGCTGCGTATTCTTCTCGATATTACGAAGATGCTGAATAAAGAAAACTGTGAAAGAGTTATGTGGCCTCCGGCCTACTCTCGTAGTGTGCATGAATGTGACGCTGCTGCTGCAATCTTTCAATGTACAATGGAAGCTTCTCTTTTATCACATTATGCTTCTTTCCTTTATGAACTTACTCCGAATAAAACGCACATAAAGTGAAAACATCGCACGAAAGTAATAAGAAACTTTATTTTCTTTGACGATAAAAAAAAAAAAAAAAAAAAAAAAGATTCACTGATTCGTTACAGTCCATCAGTGAATGACGATCATTGCTTCATGACCTGAGGAGGTTTATTTCAGTAACTTCTCACTCATTGATACATCGCGTCCATCCGGTACTTCTTCAAAAGCATTTCCAGAATGGTCAATTAACCAAAAACAATGGCAATCTTCGGGAAATGGCTTGATATGATGGGTGAGTTCGCGACTTGAATCGCAATTTTATGCTGTTGTCATTTTTGCTTCATTAATTTACATTTCTAGTTTTCGTTTGGTTACTTCATTATTGCTCTCATTGTGCGCATATAAATTCTCAAATGGACATAAAGTTCCTGCGCTCATACCGAGCAAGTTCGCCATTCTCGCAACGCAAAAGCCATTCATCATCACCCAGGTTGTCCCAAGGTCTCTAAACTTTGCCGTTGGACTTCGTTGAACCATAATAAATTTGCATATACACCAACCTTTTGTGCATCATGCAACAGGCTATTTTTCATTACATTTTTGCCTGGAACTGGATCTTAAAGTTGGTAAGCGATACATTTCATCAAGAGTATCGCGATACATTTTTTTTTTTCTGAGTGCAATTGTAGTTGTTTTTGTCTGAATGTGTGGATTTAAAATTTCTCTCGAAAACTCCAATACAAATATCGCCATCGCGCACAACCTTAAGCCTATGTCTAGAAATCAGCTGTGTATGGGTTGCGCGAATTGCATGAAAGAAAGAAAAATAATGCGAAAGAGCGCAAGAAAGAAATGATTTCGAAAATATAAAAAAAAAACGCGCTACAATTCATAAACATTTTTTTTTTTTATTTTGTGATCCATAAATTAAAGAAATGAACTTTGATTACAGACATTATCGTCGATGTGGTTGGGGCGTTTGGGACTTTATCTTTTGTGGGCACCGGCTTCATGCCCATTTCCGTGTATTGTCTTTTATTGTCGTCTTCAATTTTCTTCAGTTTTTGCGGTTTTTAAGGTTTTCTGGAATTTTGGTCAATTGCTGCATGATAAAATTTAATAATCATTCTTTCTTCCATCGTCGCAATATTTCGCGGTTTGTGGTTCCAAATCGTTTTGTCGCTCGATCACTTGTTGAGCGCTAACTTCACGGTTTGAGGTTTTCTTCGGCTCACAAGCAACAAGAAGGCAAATAAATATTCTATACATTCAACATATATTCACATTTATACGTTTGTTTCTTCTCCTAGCCGCACCGCTTATACACTCCAGTGCAACTTTTCATTGTGTATTTTCAATGTACATTTCTTCTTCATATTGAGAAGTCGTGTATAAACATGTATAAGACCACACAATACATCGCTATACTCGCCGTCGTCGACAGACTTATGTTCATTTTCTTGGAGCTCACAATTTTCTACTCGCGCTGCGGCTGCTAGGCAGTTTTAGTTTAGTTAGTTTGTTCGTCCGGTTTGAACGTGCATTAAGCTCCTCGAGACGAGAGATTTTTGCTTGAAAATCGCGCTTTTGTGAAAGAAAAATCTCCGCAGTCGCGAATAAAAAGAGTTTCTTTTTCATTTCTTTCTGTTTTTTTTTTTTTTTCTTCGGCTTGGAAGTTTTCAGTTGAAACAACAAAAAAAAAGTTTGTTAAAATTTCTGTTTTCACTGCATTTGAAAACATTAAAACGAATTTATAAAAGGAAAAAAAGCTGCAATCAATGCTGTTAAAGACATATTGCAAAATAAAACTGTTTAAATCGCTGGTGCAGAAACATTTTTTTTTCTCGCGAAAGAAATTGGATCAGTTTTAGGATTGCTAAGCATTGTGTGTTAGCGAAAACATGAGATGACAACTGTGTGGTGCTGAAACGATTAAAAATATTCTTATTTTTTTTTTGCACAAAAAACGACGTTCCTTAAACAGAACGACTCACAATAAATTGGAGTGAATGTTTTGCTTCCAATTAGAGATTTTTTTTTTCGCTGTTGCCCAATTGAATTTTATTTGTTGACTTTTTTTTTTATTTTCAATAATAATGGAGCGATAAAAGTGTAGAACATTATTTTAATCAGAATAAATTGACGTGAATTATTACATGAGTCATACTGCAAAATGATAGTGCTCGACACACATTTAAAACTTGAAGGCACCGAATTTGTTGCATTTTTGCGGTTTTACAAGATAACTTTCGTGTCTCACTTGGCAATTTTCATGTAGGATTTTTCTTGCACAACATTTTTAGCTGTTGCTCTCCCTAATCGCTGACTAAGAATCTTGTGAGCCCAACTATGGCAAAATGCAACATTTTTTTTTCGTAGTTGGGTCTTAAAAATACTTTTTTTTTATATAATTTATAGCTCCGCCGTCAATAATTCTCGAGGTTAATAGTTGTGTAAAATAATGCTATTTTTTCAATCGCTCAATAATCCCCAGACCGACTAGTCAGTCAGAAAGCTCAAGCAATTGCTATAAAAATGATTATGCAAAAAAAAAAAAAATGCAATAAAATACGTTTATGCAAATTTAATGGATTAAAAGTGCAAGTGATTTTTTTAAAAAAAAAAAAAAAAAAAAAAAAACAAAAATCAAATGCACAATTAGTCATTCGTTCAGACAAATCAACCACACGTTTCGTCAATTGCGATTCGTTTGCCATGAACCAATTATTTTTTTTTTGTTTTTCATCTATTGCTAATCGCGGATGGTTCCAAAATAATCTGCTATTTTTTTATCGATATATTTCCTGCAGCTTATCACAACCAAGAAATTTTTGAGTGAAGACAAAATACAAACAAAGAAATATTGAAACAGCTTAAAAAATTGTGTTATCAGTTAATTGCAATAAATGTGCCTCTAAAAAATCGAAAAAAAAAAAGAATTGTTTGCGGTTTTACGGAAAGAAAAATGATGATAAAAAAAGTTCGTTTGCTGATATCGATTTTATTGTAGTCGATGTTCAATAAAGAATGCTAAAAATCGTAAATGTGATTTTTGCGACATAAATACACAAGGAGAAGTTAAAAAATAATAAATTATTATCAATTCCGCCACGATAAGGCACAATTATTGAAAGTGAACATTCAAGCAAGAAAACGAAAGAGAAGGAGCTATCTCTACACGAAAATAAAATTAAAATGTGAATGACGAAAATAAAAAGGAAAGAAAAGTTTGAATTTCATGTGTACGGAAATTAGTCAAGTTTTGTGGAAGTCACAAAGTTAAAAAGCACCCGAATAAAATTTAATTAACTGCGACCGAAAATAGAAAATTGATTAAACAAAAATTTATTAAATAACACGAAAAATATAAATCGGACGAAAAATGTCTAACACAAAAGTAATAAATTATTCATCAATGAGAAACTCGACAACTGTCAATTGTGGTTTGCCCAAGTCACCGCTCGGCGATCGGATACTCCGACACACGTCACTAAATCAACAGAGTTCTGTGAAGAATACAGTCAAATTGCGTATGGCTGAATCGCACAGAATTCCACCAATTAAAATGCCCTCGAATGGCAACATAAATGCAGCACCGAAAGCTGTCATAACGCCACGATTGGGACGACGAACAAATGAAAATTCTACTACATTTGCTGCCAGCAATAATGGTAACGCTACGGTAGCAAAAAACTTGTCACCCCTACAGTCGCCACAACTGATTCGATCGACACGAATCGAAACTAACAATTGGATAAATAATAATAACAATAATAACACCACAAGTAATATTAATGGCAATAAGATAAAAAGTTCCTGCAGTATTCATTCAAAATCACCCGGCAGTGGCACTTCAGTGGAGTCGATTGTACCAAAATATCAACAGCAATCACTCGGCATCAATTGTACATTGACCGGCTCCCAAAAGCGTTCCTACAATTTTAATAAAACAACGACAACAAATAAACTGACAAATCGAATTGTCAATACGAGAAACAACAACAATCATGTGCAGTCATGTATAAATGGAATATTATCATCATCAGCCGCAGCACCAGCACGTAATGGAACTGGAACGGCAATCCTGAATGGAAATCTGATGAGCGGTAGCAAGAAGATGTCGAGCACGATAATGGCGTCGACCCAAACGACAAATGCCACATCATTGACTACCAAGAAGCTCATCAAATCAAACATTTCCACGTCATCCAACACCTCATCATCATCATCGAGCAAATCCTTCTCTGCAAAATTCCCGAATGGACTGCCATTTGAAGACGAATTTTATCACTATCGCAACCTAAATGGATCATCGGCGAATGGAGCATTGCGAACAAATAATCACCATCATCATCAGAATGGACATCATAACGGCAATAACCGTTCATCAGTGGCATCTGACACGTCATTCAGCAATAACAGCAGCCATAGTGATGAATCAGCCGTTACTGAGAACACTGTACGATCATCATATTCCTCGTACGAGGACGAATTCACGCGCAAACCATCAAATGAGCCACTTTATGTTGATTTCACATTGAAATCAATCGATAAATTGAAGTCAGCGACAAATGGCATGAAAAAGTCCAGCATTCAACCGACATCGGCAATGGCTGTGAAAACTACTTATAAATTGAGCACAAACGACAATTGCTTTTGTGAATTTGAAACGATCAAAAGCAGCTCTACCGGTGGTGGTGCATATGGTAAAGCTAACAAATTAATTGGAAACCACCAACAGCATAAAGTCAATGGCATCAGCTCAGCAACAAAGCAGCAATCAGATTCAGATGTGGTTTATGTAGCTGTTGCATCGTGGGTTCCAAAATGCAACAGGTTGCCATATGAAACTACGACAACAAACGGATCGATTTTGGAGCCCACGAACGAAACAAACGAGTGAGTTTCATTAATTAATATCTATTGGCAAATTATCTAGAGTCGTTGTCCAACTACATTTCAATTAATTTGACATATATTTCTATATGCCTCACAACATCGGGCAGTACAATTTTATAGAACCAATAAAATCAAGGTAATTCTCAAATCGACGACGACATGCTTTACATACTGGGCCAAAGATTTAATTGTTCTTCTTCTTGTCTCTCAGTGTTTGCCCACAATAGTGAGCCCACTTTGGCCCTGAATTAGTAATGTATGTATCAACAGCAATGACAGTAAAAATTGCATAATGAAGAATTTATCTCGTGTTTATTTATATTTTCCATCAGTGGTTCAGTTGGAAGTGAGTGCGCAAAAATTAATCTTACACCCAACTGTGTCGCGCGCAGTCACTCGCACAAACACACAGCAACATGCAAATTCGTTGCAAAAATATTTTCTCTTATAAATTTTCTGAGAAGTAATCAGTTCGGATTTTAATCGCAACGTTGAAAATAACAAACTCAGGAATGCAATCAGAATTTGGACTAAACATGATAAAAGAAATAATTTTTTTTCTTTGCCTATTTCTTTCGTCGTTGTTCACACTTGAGAGTTGCACGCCTTTATATGGCGAACGAAATAATCACATTTTCTACTGTACGGCTGCTACTGGTTCGATGTCTATGATACATTTTGGAGGTCAATGGAGATTAACAACCGATGGGAAATGAATATTTTATTGGAACGTTTATAAGAGAAGAAAAAAATAAAATAGTTCAACACTTAATAAGCTCACGGCAAGCAAAAATGAAGTGAATGAAAATTGAATTCCACAATTAATTAATTAATCTGAACGATAATTAGTTGTATTGAGGTTTCCATTCCATCGCAAGCTGTTGTTGTTATTGTTGAATGCCAAATGTATGGCAAGCCTACAAAATAACTTCAATTATTACTTTGCATAAAAAAAAAAAAAAAACAAATTCCACTCGCCTTATTGTTATCAAAAATTGTGTTAAGGAACGATGATCAGTGAGGTGAAACTTCATAATTTATGCATTTTTCTTTCTTTTCTTTACACAATGAAATGCTCCAAAAAAAACTATTTCGGAAATTTAATTTCCAGCTGTTCTTTAGAGCGACGCCGCGTTTTTTTTTGTTGCCTTTCATCAACGTCTCAAATACTCTCGCTGTTCTCATTTTCTCGAAAGTAATTCGCATGTCAGATAAACATTTCTTCAGAAATTTGTTTGCAAAATTATTTTAGTTTTGCGATAAAAAAAAATTGTTTTGCTCGTGTTTTGGAAAAATTCATTATTTTTATTGCTGATAACACCAAGTCAGTCTGCCAACGTGCTGTTAATACTCTCTTCTCTGAAATAAGCTTAATTGAAGAGATCGTCGTCTGACAGATCCCCGGTATCACAACTTTTGATTATAATTTGGTAAAATCGAGAATTGCAAGAGCAAATGTTGAACTGTAATTAAGCGAAATTTCTTAAAGTGTCTAAAAACCCCTTTAAATTTATTTAAAGAAGCGTCAAAGAACATTTATTTATTTATTTATTTTAGTGATGTATATTATTAATTCATTGAACATGAACTTTGTGTGCAAACTTAAATGGATGTAAAGCGAAAACCAGATGGTTTTGTTTTATATACATATATTTCGAAATTGTATTAATTGACGCAGCGCGATGAAATGTAAAGCCTTTATTTTCGCGCATGTATGTACACGCAAAACCATTGACCTTCACTTTGAAACCGAGATGTGTTGAGTACATCCGAAAAATTTGCCGCTAAGTGATGATCATCGTCTGATCTTTTTTTCTTCTTCATCTATTGCTCTCTGTTCTTTCCCATCCCATTTACATTGTGCTCCTCCAGCCGTTAATTCGAAAAACATGTCAAATTTAGTTGTCAGACAGTTTCTATAACGATTAGATTACTTCTCCACTCTTCCCTTCCACCATTATTATTGCTTCGCGTTCCGGAAAGATCCTTGACTTTATAAAGAAACAGCTCAGCAATCCGCATTTATAAAATGTAGGTTTTGCGCAATTTATCGATTTGTTTCGTGGTTCTACGACGAATGAATGATTCTCGCATATGGAGAGAAAGACATTGAATCCATTGGAATGCGAAATTTTGTCTGTTTCTTTTTTTTCCACCTAAGGTTTCTTCTTCATCATCAAATTGCTTTATTTAAAAGCTATGACCTAAAGTTGAAAAATATTCTTCAATATTAGAAAGGGTCGCAAAATGGATCATTGCCATAAAATAAAGAAATGAATGATATATGACTCAAATCGAGGAAAAAGTCCATTAATGCCAGATAACCTTTCTCTATTCTGACAAAAATTAACTATAAGAACTCCATCACGCGCATACAACAGGTCCATACATCGGTTTGAAGACCAAATTTATACAATTCATCAATAAATTTTAATAATTTTTTATGGCCAATCACTCGACCGGACCAACTGTCTTCAAACTATTTATACGATTTCGGGTCGATGGCAAACGGTGGTTCGGTTAATATTATTCCAATCATCGCGAAATGATCATCGACAGTATTTATATTGGCTTGGATATACGCTTCGACAGCACCAGCTGGGAAAAAGAAAAGCACTTGACATCTTCAACCAAAAGCCTAATTTGCATAATTTTTTGCGAAAGAATGAGCGAGCAGAAAACAGTCGCTCTTGAAGAGCTTTTAAGACGTTCTGTGCAGGAAGAAAAAAAACCAGAAAACGATCCATTCATTGACCCCACTTGTTCGTCATTTGCTGCTCACTATAATAATTCCCCCTTGATCCCTCCCCGTTCACCAAAATAACAACAAAAACATATCAGCTCAGAATTATTTCAACGATCTACACGACTGTTTTTTGCGAATTTCTTCATAATCGTTTAAGAACAAGAAAAAAGCCGCTCAGTCGCTTTCAAATGGATTGCGATCGTTTGCATATGATGCTCTTATTAGCATATCATTTATGCCTGATGGAACCATGAATGGATGTGTAGAATGTTGACTTGAGTTCTTTGGCAGGAAATGAAGAGATTCTCACGTCGTAGTAGCAAATAATTTAATTTTCATTTTTGCCGTAATTTTAATTGACAGAAATTGTCGCAATTGCACTGAGCATTAGTCGTTTATTTATTGTTGGACACCTCCTTCCACACGCGCATTTTGCAATATTACTTCTTATTTTTGCAAACATTAACCTTGCAAAAGTGAACCACGCAAACAGCGAGATCCACAAAACAAATGCATCAATTTGAAGATCAATTTTTGTAATGAATTTGCGAATGTGAATGAAAATGCAATAACAAAACTTGCCACGCACATATTGCGCCCGAAAACGTATATAAATTCGCGCACAGTCCATATTAGGGATTGTCGAACTTTTTATTTCATTTGCTGTTGTCGATCCTTTTTTGCGTAATCAAAATAAAAAAAAACAAACATTCAATTATAAGTATTTTATATGACATTGAAAGTTCCTCTGCGATGTGTGTTTGCGAGCGAAATCGAATGCAATGAAGAAAAAATATTGAGACAGGACATTTTGCAGACGCGACGAATGTTAATTAAAATTGCCCCCACGTCGACCAGTGCCAGATAAGAAGTACAGTCCTGAACTTCAACAGCTTTTGCGGACACTTCAATTGTTTCCTCGTCGCTGATTTTACTTATTCTGATTATTTTGCGGTTAATTGGCCAGAATTATATAGTAAAACAATGGACATACGGTGGCTACCTGAATCAGACAATGAATAATGACTCCATTCAAAAATCGCCGCTTGCTCGTTAGTCAATTTATGCTGGAGTTAACATACACATGTGACATAAGCTGCCGATTGCTCCATTACAATGCGTTATTTTTATGCTTGTCTGGCGTCTGTTTTGTGCGCTTTTGTTTGTTTTTAATAGCTCCACATCGTTATACACAATTTGATTTCAATTTGACAGCCATTGTCCAATTTTTTCTTCCTTCTAAAAAAAAAGTGCCGCAAACAACACAATTTTTGCGGAAAAGATACTACAAAAACAAATTTGCGTAGCAATTTTTATTTTTTGTATACAAATCTTAAACTTTGAAACTTAATGATGATGTGCCATCATCGTGAGACTTATGCAAATTAGCAAACCAATTAAATTGTCCCATTTCGGTGGTCCTTTACCACTTAATTAAATTAATTTCCGATACCACGCGTGCTGGTCTTTCATGTAAATATGAAATTTATGTTACGCAAATGAACAACGAAACCAAATTTTCAATGCCATCAATCGCGTCCAATTTTGGCGATGAGAAATTACGAAAAAAAAAATGTGTCGATGACACAACATGTGACAGTGAATGTTTTAAGCGTATTTGAAAGTCATTAACATCCCCTTAGAGCCCATCAGTTCCCAATATTGCTGATTCCGCAGATTGTTCATGAGTAAGAGGGCAGAACCAGTTATGGACATTTTGTAATTGCTCGCGGTATCGACATTCTAACACAATATTTCTTTGCCGAACGCTGCTAGAGTTAAGCCATTTGAAACTAGACTTTGTCAAAATTAACGCCCACACATGGTGCAGCCAATGAGTTTAAAATCTCATGCTACTGAAACAACCAGCGCGAAAAAAAAATGTTTGCGCGCGCGTTAATGAAATTCCAATCGACGAGTTCTCTCTATAGAAGTGCCATTTTCCTCAATTAAAACTCGTTTAATGGTTCGGTTCGGAAATATTTAAAAAAAAATCTCAGCGTAATGTGATTGTCCGATTGCCGGATCAAAAAAAAAAAATCTTACTCCATCTATGGCGAAATTAATATCCAACAAGTGATTATGGGGAACCGCTAATTAATCGTGATTGTCATAGGTTAATGTCGTTTTCTAAAAAAAGAAGAAAATATCAAAAATATCACACGACTCTCTTGATTGATCGATGGCACAGGAATGAATTCGTAGAGTTTAAATTTAAAAATTATAAATCGCCGAACGTGCCACTCTGTAATAATCCGATTGTTTCAATAGTCAAAAAAATGGAAAAAAGTTCAGCAAACTCCGAAAAAACGAGTTTTTGTTTCTACACATAATCAATCAAGAAAAGCCAATTCAAAATGATTAATTCAGAGCGAAAAAGAAGACTGTGAGTGAATCGTTCGGCATTTGAGGATATTTTAAAGCGGAAATTTTTAAATCAAAATAAAACACTTATTAACGATCAAAGCGCTGTCATGTCATAAATAACGTTCGTAAAATTGCAATTATCGCTAAAAAAACTGTTTTCCTTATCACGTTTATAAAGCTTTATTTACACTAATCAATACCATATTCCTTCCAACTATAAATATCTGTGAACGGACGCACAGGATCCGTTTTCGCAAGACGAGAATTTTCCAAACACGCCTGCAATTTCCCGTTACAAAGTTTTTCCAGATTTCGCAAAAATAAAAACACGTGCAAGCGAAACAAAAATTTGGGCTCGCTGCAAACTGTGATTCATTTTCGAGTTTGCTGACGATTTTTTTTTTTTTTTCAAGTTCTCTAAATAACCCTGAAAAAGTTTTTGACAATTTTTTTTTCGCCTTTGTTTTGTGAATGTTTTTTATGTGTAAACAAGTTAAAACATTGAAGTTGAACAAAGGAAGATAATTACAAAAAGGAATGTGGCACAATAAAACTAAACGATCAATGGCCAATGAGTCCAAAGGAGGTATTGACGACGGAGTAAAAATATATCGATTGACAGTTTCCTAGTTCTGGTACATTCGAGTGACCCGAACCGCTAATATTTTGTTCCAAACCAAAAATAAAAGTATTTCTTCACGCCCTCATTATTGGCATTTTAGTCATGTGTGCCCATCAATTAGCAACTTATCTGTAAATGTGTTCTACAAGTTCAATAAACCTAGACTCTAGGCAGACAGCGATGACGTGACTTCTCTTTTTAGCGACTACACACCAAAATCATCAGACTTCCTTATGTTAATAAATTCATTAATTGCCAGTAAGAAAGTAACTTCTCAAACGGCAATGAGCAGTCATGCCTCATTTGAATATTATCTCGCCATTAGCAATCACACAATAAAATGTTCACTTTTGTGAGTCAAATGGCAAACAATCAAATGAACATTTTTGTACTTAATTAAATTTTCCACGCTCAACGATTTTTTTTTTATTTCAACCACTGTAGTCGTGCTACGGACGGCGAGGACGTCCCTTTAATTTAATGCACTTTTCAATTAGAACATTTTGTTATAAATGTACAAAATCTTACATCACTTTTATATTTTCTTCAGTGGAATTGAAGGAAAATAAAACTCCTACATGGCAAATAATTCTTTTGCATTTCGAGGGAAGAAGGCAGCAAGAAGAGTGTTTAGTTAATGGCCATAAAAATAATTAACATTCATTCGCCAAAGCATGAGTTCTTAAATTAAAAAAACAACTAAAAGGAAAATGTGAATAGTCGTAAAATGACTTTTCAGCCTCTGCATCCCGAAAAAAAAAAAACCCACAAACAGTGTTTGGTCATTTCCTTTCCACTGAAAAAGGGCAAAAAGCTTATACAACACTTTGTAGTTAAAATATACAATACAAAACATTGCCGAGACAGCAGAGATGAAGCAAAAGCATAAAACTAACATTTAAAGAAAAATAACTAACTTTTTTCTTTTCTTTTGCTGTTGCTGGTAACTACTAGATTCTTAATAGAATCGCCATAAATGAAGAAAATGTTTATTGGTTTTAATAATTCTTTCGATTTGTTTGTTTCGTTGATCAAAGACCCGAGGAAGAAAAGTTCTCTTGCAGTAGAAACAGTTAAGAAAATATTTATGGCATCGAAAGAATATTTATTGTCCCATTACTATGAGTTGTTGTGCAATTGTTATACGCCGACAATCATATTGTTCTCTTCTGAAGCTCTCATGTGCGATACCTAAGACAGTCATCCAGCCAGGGGAATTGAAAATTAATTCTGTCTCGGATTATCAATCGAACGGTGGGCAAATGACACTTCCTGTCAATTAATTCTGCTCCATGTCAATCAAATTTCCGCATAATGTTACGCGTCGAATATTCTAATGCTGCTACTGTGATTTTAACCATCAACCCTGGATTGCTATTGTTTATAGTGGGACACTGGCACCAGAAGCAAATTTTATTCGCAGCTTGTAACAAGCGTTTCACGATTACCGAATACAAATGAAGCGGATAATATTGCAAATAATAAATACAAAGTGTTTTTTATAATCAATAAATTTCAGCTATTTAGTTCGTTCCGAAAAAGGGAAACCAGAACAAAAGATTGATTGCTGAACTTTAAAGCTTGACGTTTCTCTCCCCAAAGTGGCGGTGGACAGACTCAGGCTGTCAATCCAACATGCTTTTGAGAGAACTACAGCGCACAATAGACATGAAATTACGTATTCGAGCTTCGCGTTCACGTTTCGATTCTTTTTTTTTTTCATCCCATATTTGGTAATCACATTTTTTTTTCTTTGAACACTTATCTTCAAAATGTTGTTCCTCATTCTGATCATTCAAAAATATCGTGCAAAAGTCGCTTCATACAAAATTGCGGAAAATAATTGCTATCTGTTGTACACACGAATTTTGTTGGCTTTTTTTCTGCAACCAAAAAAAAAATCGCAACATGAAACGCTTTAGATGTTTGGGAATCCATAAACGGCAAACACATGTAATCACAGTAGTTTATAATTCTTCCTCATAATAAAACGACGTAAATAATAAAAAAAATGCTTTAAGCTGTTGAGAAACTGTGGCTTTGTCCGCTTGTGAATGAAGTTAAAATGCACGAAATTTTTTTAAAAGAAGGCTTTACAGAATATCCATCAGATGCAAAAGATTGCGTAAAAGTTTTTATCTCGAATGATATACGAGCACAAATTACAATCAGAGGGATTAGCCAGTGAGTTAATGAAAAGAAGAAAAAAAAAATCCAGGAAATCGTTTCGCTTAAATTGCATTTCATTGCCATGATTGTAAAGTTATGATGTTTTTTTTATTTAGTTCGCTTATTTCGACGGGCACGTTGTTGAATGATTCAAATCTTTTATTTTTAGCATCAACCGCATATCTCGTTAGATGGAAGGCATGTAGTACACGAATATCATGAAGCTCTACAAATGATCATCATATTGTATTTGCGCTGGAATAAGAAGAAAAAAAACGTGGCTTTAAACATTCATGATCTGCTCGGAACTTATCTCCGAGTGTGCGCGATGCTGTTGCTGAAGTTTTGCAGTTAACAGCACGCCGTTAATAAACAAACATTTATGATTGTTATCCGAAAGCCAATGTAAACAGCAACAATGAAATGTGCAATTACACAAACTTCGACTTCTTGTCCAATCGTAATCTCTTTTCCATCGTTTTCTTTGCATCTTCTAAAAAAAGACCTTAATGATCAGTTTGCTGAAAACAAATGAAATGAAGTTTCCAAACGAAAATCTTGATTTTGAATAGTTTCTACTCAAAAACAATGACGATGGAAATTAACATTTCAAAATTTAATGCTCGCGAGCAATGTTTATTGACCTGAATTCAGAACTTTCCTGTCATAATTTCAAAACTACTTTTAATTGTCAAGAAAAAATAAAGTGTAACTCAAGTCCATCATCACTCATTTTGAAGGTTTATAAAGAGTTATGCGCCTCAGAATTCATTGCATGATTCTCATCGAAATAAAAAAAAAGAATTAAAAAAATGTGCCGGATGCCGCAAATCATGTGAAATACAAAAAAAATCTGATTCGACGATTTTCGCAATTTATTTCTTTTAATTTGTCGAATGAGCATGATAATAATGAATATTGCACGTAATTTACTGACGCAGAAGAAGCATCGGTGGTCTGAAATGATGTTTGCCCTAAAAACCAAACAAACCAGCAACTGTGTTCATATACACACAATGGAAAGTGTAAATTGTTTCATCTCGCTTCGGACGGAATGTGCTTCCGCATTCAATTTTCTCTCCTAACATCTTTCCAAATACTGCAGACATGTTTTCGACATGGATCAAGAAAGAAATGTGTCGAGTTGTTGTTATAATAGTTTTCAAAACCCAAAATAACATGTATCCATAAAAAAAGCTTCTTTGAAAGACCTTGGAATGTTATGCTCCCATATTCGTTCAATTTTCTTCATCTTCAGCCATTTATTTTGTCAGTGCGTGCTTTTCGAAACTGAAAAAAGATATGCTAATAAAATTTTATAATTAATGGACTTTCAGAGGCTTATGAGAGTCTATTAAGCAGTCGATCTGCTCCCATCCGTCCACTATGTGAGCATGCAAAACTTTCTCATGCGTGCTGCAAATAATTCCGTTCCAATTGTTTCTTGAAAAGCTGGCTTTTTTTGGAAAGACAATATACAGCACCAAAATTTAATAAATATATGCGTGCGGCAATTGAGCTTGCGATCTTAAGCCTTTCACCAAACTCGTCGTTCATCGTCATAAGTGATGTTAATTTTATTCTGGATAAATTTGCATTCTCTCCATTGTAGAAGAAAAAGGTTAATAAATTATCAATTGTTAGAGCTTATGAGTGCGCGCGATCATAAAATGCAAGGAAACAAAAGATCGATAATTTCATTTTGCTGCCATATCGAACAATGCACATGAAATTATGTTTTATATAATTTATTTAAATTTCATGTCAACTTCCCAATTAAGATGACAATTGTTGTTGTTTATCAATCATTGCAATTATGTGACACTGGCAAAGGACAAACAATATGTTCTGAGCATATGGATGATGTAACATGACGGCAAATTGATTGAATATATTTTATTTTGGTATAGAGGAACATTCAGTCAAGCGATTAAGTTGAAGTCAGTTTGGCGTAGTTCCGTCTCTCGCGATGGCTTTGGTCAAGATTACGGTTCATGTTCTCTATTGTCATTGTAAAGGTTATTCGCGCATATGAACACATACATCGGATCACTACCAAGGCTCATCTGCGAATAAGCAAGCAGTAAACTATTCGATGTCAAGGCCCATCGAACAACGTTAGACAAACTTTCCATTTCAAGAGAGTCACTTCGCGCTTCTGCTAATTAAGATGGTTAATAGACGTTAAACGCTAATTATGCTACAAGGTGTCTCGCCTTCAAATCGCAATTGTTTACTGCCAATTAAGTTCTTCTTCTCGATTGTGAGAAATGGAGTGCGATGAGTAAGAAATTTTTATCCAGTTAAGCAAACATTTGCTTCCATCAAATGAGCGCATGATAAAGAAGAAGTGTGAAATCACTTTTGCAGGAAATCAAAAGTGAAAAACTTTCTTTTTTTTTCGGCACGACAACAAATATAACTTGTTTCATAACTTTGACAAACCTTTTAGGAATTTCTTCAGTCGCGCAACAATTTTTTGGTGTCGCGGGTTTTCCTTTTAGAATTTGTCATCAAATGAACATTTTTGGCTTATTTCAAGCTGCTAAATATAACAGAAAGAAGATTGAAAGTGTTTACGGTACATTGGCAAATTTGCATAACTTTATAGAGTTGCGAAATGTGAGTTACGCAAGATGGATACGAGCAATGGGAATTTCGTGGATTATGATATTCCACATGGTGAAAATTTATTAGTTGACAATTGTCGAGACATTTTTATGATTGTCGTTAAATGGTATGATGAGTGTATTCACTAATTTAAATTACCAATTCTGGCCATTTTCTACTTCTTTTTACGGGAGGCTCCAATAAAATCCACAACGTGATTACTGACCATCGGTAGACGACTTTCAGAGACATTGTGGGACGTATCGAGTGGCAACAAACAAACAAACAAAAAATTATTCCAAAATAAAAGCTTTACGAATGAGTCAAATTGGAAATAAGACAATAAACATTCGTCGAATTACATTAAGAGCTTCAAGGTCGTCATTTGGCAATTTATTTCGCGATCTCTGCATAAATAATCTGATCTTGATTTTGTTCATTTTTTCGATGTCACCAAATCTCTTCTCAATTTCGCTGAATGAAAATAAAATTTTAATGACAAGCGCGACAATAGCATAGATAATATTGGCATTGGTCAAAACCACTCGTTTGAAATTCATTTTAATCAAAACTCGCTGTCATGGGCTCATGGGCAAATTGCTGGTACTGTATGACATTTTGCGCTTGATTAGAAAAATGATTACAGCAAAAAAATTGACTGCAAATGATTTATTTGTGTGCAAATCGAAGACTTTTAGCACCCAAGATTGCGACAAAAAATTGAAGGTTGGCTTGCAGTTTGCTGTTAAATGCAATTAAATGTTAGAGATTTCCACGCCAAGAAGTAATTTCATGCATTTCTGTCATGCCATAAGAGCGATCTTATACGACTTAAACTAAACTCTATAAAGGTTGAATTGCAGAATCATTTTATTATTTTATTGCAGAAACACCCTAAATGGATGCGCCGCGCGATATTTGCTGTTCGGTTTAGAGTCGGAGGTGAATGACATTTATATTAATTGAAAAATATTAAATGACCTGATTCCTCAGCAAAGAAATCTAATGATGAGCTCACGATAGACAGAAAAAAGGCGAATATCTTTTCACTCTCATCGCGTGATCTTCCAATAAATGCGAGTTGGTTGTTATTCAGAAAAAGAAAATGGAGCGGAATCGTTTTGTGCCAATTCTATAAATTCTGAAAATTTATCGAGAAAACGTCATGAAACCTCAATTTCGTTTCCAATGCAGAAGCTTGGTCAAGGTTGTGTGATTCACAAATTGTTTTGATGCCAGAAATTATGCCTATTATCACATAACTCCAATTCCAGAACGGCTTTTGGACGGATCATGTTTTTAAAATCAGAATTTCTATTCGCGTCCATTTGTGGCATTGCTATCTAACAATATAAATGACGGGAACATGACACCATCAGTGGAATACCTAATTAGCTTTTCATTTGCGTTTTCAAAAGAAGCAACGTCGTTGAGCGTGATTTTTTGTTTTGAGACATTTTGCAATTCCGTTAGGTGAACATTCAGCAATTAGAGATCATGTCATGAGTAAATATGTTTATTTTTCCTGGTTGGTTTTGTTGGGTCGCGCACCGTCACGAAATACCCGTTTTTTTGCTTTGTTTTAATCTCGTAACACATCCAATTAGCTACTCGTGTTCACGTTTCAATTTAAATTAGAAGAAGCTCAGTTGTCGATGATGGTTATAATTAATTAACCAATATTGACATTATGTTTGCAAACACATCAGCGACAGGAAAAAACGCGATATTGTTGATCGACTGAGAGAATGTTTATTTGGCATCAATCCACAAACGTATTGGCAATTTTCATTCCTTCTCTTGTTGGCGCTGCATCTGTACATTTTCATCTTCTTTTTGATCATGAAAAAGAGAAATTCTTCTACTTCTCCGATTCTCAGCTTATTCGAATGCAGGGCTAACGAATGAATTAAATTTTCTAATAATGATATGTTTAACAATTTAACTGCTTCATGTGTTATCAATCAGTTGAAAGTTCATTTGATTTAAAAAATCTGTGGAACGGAAAAACACTGCACTCATGAATTAAAAAAACTCATTCAATGGAAAGTAACAGCACATCAGCTGACTTACTTTTTGTGCATGTGTTTGTTTGGCCATGAGTACTTGTTACACATATAATTAAATCTTCTCTACAGTGGAATTCAAAAATTGGAATCCAATTAGTTGATACAAAACAGGGGGAAAAATACTTAACCAGCATTATCACACATCAACTGTATAAAATTGAGAAGCATTCATAAACCTTTGCCTTCAGTTCATCATCGAGCACAGCGTTGCAGTGCGCTACAAATTTTCTCCTGTGTTCGACCGCCTCTAGAGACATATTGCGAAAACAAAAAGGAGCCGCATGAAAGAAAAGCAAGCTAAAAGTTTTTTTCTTTCCCTTTACTTTTGTTCTATTCAAACGGAGGACCTCGTTGAGCTTGAGCTTTGTTTGACAGTGAGAAATTTTCATTGTGAAGGTTGAGATGTGTTTTCAGTTGTTAGGCGGTAGTGTGCTGTAGTTCTCTTATAATCGTCATTATTTAATAAGGTTCTCATGGAAGAGAAAGAAAAATAGATGTTTATCATTATCGTGTATTTGGCACCGACAAGACGATGCCAAAAAATGTCAGAATAGTTTCACAATTTTAAGAAATAAAAAGACATCTCGCATATGATCCGATTTGTTTGTTTTCTTCTCGTTCGGTGAACCGCTAGCGGAATAAATAAAACAGCGTCAGTCGATGTCAAAAACGTGATCAATCAGGTTGTGATTGTGAGCATGTTGATAAGAGCAATAAATAATAAAAAGAGAAATGAGTAAAAGTGTTTTGCGCGCGAAAAAATAAAGCCATTAAAGTTATGATGAAAGTGACCACCGCAAAAGTGATGCTGTTGATGAAAAGATTTTTACATTATTGCTGTTTTGGCAGTGAATCAGATTACGGTTTATCGTCATCATCGCCGACATTCACCACAACAATGTCATCATACGAGACGCCATCGAATCCTTATTGTTTCGATAATGTGATGCAATCGATTTATGGCAATTATGAATCACATCATGTTGAAATGTATGTTGTTCGTAAATTCTGAAATTTCCACTGCTTACACATGATTTTTTTAGGCACTGAGCCCAATCATTCGCTCTCATGCCAGAATTTTTTTTTTATGTTTTTCGCTCTCAGTTTCGATTTGACAGTTCTCGGGCGCGCAATCACGAGCAGGACTATTAGGAACAACTAATTTAAATATACTCCTCATTTCTTGTTTCGAGGGCTGCATTTTTATTCACATTTCATAAGCAAAAAAAGTAAAAGCCTGAAATAAAACATCAGCAATGAAAATGCTATAAAAAATCCGCAATAATTTTTCTTTATCGCTGTATGTTGAAGCACTCATGAACTAGCACCTGATTGGGTGGCACAAATAGTGAGGCCGTGCTTTTTTTGTCAATGAACTGGAGAATATTCATTTCTGTGTGAATTAACATTTATAGAAACAAAATAAAAATTAGTTCTTTTAAAATGTGTTAAACAATTCAAATGTAGAGCGAAGCGCACAGCAAAAAAATCAATTTCTCGACTTTTTAGCGTGTTCATTTAATAACATAACAAAAAGTGGAATACAGCAATAGCAAAAAAAAATATGTTTTCATTTTCACTACGGTAATTTCTGGCTCTCGTATACTTCCACATTCAGTTGCATAAATGCTCTTCTATCATCCATATCGGTGGCAAAATTCAATCGCACCCAACGACAGAAATGCAATGGACAGCGATAGAATCGCTGATTTGCTCAATAGAATGCTAAAAAAATTCATCAAATCCAAATTGATTGTGAAACAAAATGTTAATGTTCTCCTGAAATTTCTTTATAGCTACGATGGATCATCATCCCGACGACGACGTGAGAGATCTAAACGTTCTCATCGACGAAGTCCCGAATCGGAACGTAAATCAAGACGACATCGTAAACATAGACACGAATACAACACGAGAAACAATCATTATGAGTCGCGTAAGGAGCGCGAGGAAAGGACACCAGTTAAGGTATGAAAGAACTGTATTACTATTTTTATCTAATGTTTTTTGTTGTGATGCATTTAATATTCACATAATGAACATTTTTTTATGCAGTTTAATAATTTCTGAGATACACAAAATATTATTTTTAAACCTAAAAAAATGTCCTTAATAATCCTTGAGTATGAACGTATGGGCGTGACTGAAAGTGATGATCTGTCTAAAAAATAAGACATGTCCATCAAATGAACACTTAGGTAATTAATGTCTCGCGTGTGCAATAGAATTGCACTATACAAAAACAGCATTTTTTAAGTTGCCAAGAAAACATTTTTTTTTTTAATTAAAAACTCAAACTAAAGTTCTGTCGGGAAATGTTGCGCCAAAAATCACATGATGAACCTGCTAAAAGAGTTGAGCGCAAACTGCATTACTCGATGTCTATTGATGTTTCAGATGTTTTTCCTTCATCTGCATTAACTATAACGTGCAAAAAAAAATGCCATTCATTGATTTTCCCTGTGCGGCTTTTTATCGATCTTGAAATGGAATGAAATTGCACATGAAAAGCCTACTATTTAAATATCTAGTATCTATCTACACACAGATTACAAGTAATCCGATCAGTTATATTATAAAGCAGTCGGTTTCTTTATTGAAAACATTATCAAATTTCGTCAGTTATAAAGCGAACTGTCCGAGCTCAAAAATATACCATTAAGCAGCGCGCGACACTCAGCTCACAAAGGAAAGTCATAATGGTGATTAACATTGAACTTTTAAAAGGCCACTTTCTGGCGATGGAATTAAATTTCACTTTTGGGCCATAACAATTTGTTATAATTTTTTTTCGCATACAAAAGCCCAATTTACTACCGCCGCCCAGTTCAAGTGAAAGAATGTAAAGCTATTTATTGTGTTGAGTAAAAAAAAATGCCATTCTTGCAACAATGAAGAATGGCCAAGACCGTTTTTATTTTGTAAGTTGAATGCTTCAATACTTAACAAACAATTCGTGTAATTCGGTTTAAGCATTTTAATGGCACACCATCCTCTACAACAACAAAGGATGGAAGGAAATTTATGGAATTAGCACTGCAATGAATCAAAAATGATCAATCAACGATCATTGTTTGATATTAGCGATGTCTTGCTGATGATCACTTGCTGCATTTGATGCATCATTTAAGAGTTTGGGTGATGATGTCTGGACGACACTTCGGTTGTTTTAAAAATAGCGACCCTAATTTAGTTTCATCTATTTTTAAATGGACATTATTCATTCTCTCATTTTTTGAGATGATCTTTTTGATGCTCCACATTAAAGTTGTGTTGTCTTCCCATCATCGATGTCGATGGCACATTAAAACTGTCATTTGATGTTCCCGTGACTCACAACGTGCACATGTCTCACAATGTTTCTTCGTCGTGTGTGTCTCATTGCCGAGTTAGAAAACAAATAAAATCGGGAATCAGAGATGGAATTAGGTTCATTCCCGTTTTTCTCACGCTCGTGTGGGAGGATTTCGTTTTTCGTGAAGAGATAAAATAAAAGAGATCATCTTTGCTGTGCTCTCAGTTGAAAATAAAAAAAAAAACTAATTTTTCGCGATATTCTGAAAGTTGTAATTAAATGAGTGCTCACACTCGCGGGAGTAAAGTAAGAAATTTTCGTGAGAAAATTTGTCTGTTTGTTATTTTTTTTTTTCGTGAGTGATCTTCTTATTCCCTTTTTTTCGCCTGAATGTGCCCGAGTGTCTTCGCTCAGCTGAGGCCAGTCAACAAATTGTTTCACTGTAAACGTCTCGGGTTTTCTTTTGGCTGCGCTCGTCGCGTTCAGTTTTCCTTTGAGGAAAATTTAAATTTCGCAGTTGTCGCGCGATCTCGCGTTAAAGAATCGACACGGTGCGCTCTGACGGGATCGAGTGTTCTTCTTTTTTTTTTCTTAAATATTATTTAGGTGGTTGGTCCAGAAAAATTACTTTAGTGATTGTGTATTTTTGTGCTAAAGAGTTTGGATGAAAACTGAAGATCATTTTTCTAGTTTTCTTGTTGAAACTAATCTGTGATGATGGAACCGCAATTATATAAATTGAATCTGTAAATCTTAAGAAATTTATTTACTGCAGACCTCTCACTGAGAAATTCAATTAGCAAAAAGAAAAATATGTTGATGCAAAATAGGCAATTCGCAATCGTGTGACCATGAAAATGTTCTTAATTTATTTCTTTCACACAATCAAGAAAGAAAATTGCTTTCCCATCGTCAATAAGTTCTACGCATCACCTTTTATCTGTTCGCGTGATGTAATTGGATGATTGGATTTCGTACATTTACACGCGTGCAATTCAAAAATGGGTCGCATTCATTAAATTTTCGTGAATGAGATGAGTGTTAAGTGTGATAGGAATAAAGAAGAAGGAAAAACTAATTTTCCGCACTACTGTGAATTGACCCCGAGCGCAAATTAGTTCTCTTTTATGTGAGAGAATGAGCCGCCACAGCAAAATAAAAAGTTTCTTTCAATTTAATTTTAGATTTTTTGGCTCATCGACGCTCGATGTTTTTATTTTTCTTCTTTTTTTTCTTTAATGGATAATTTTCTTTTTCCCGCTTGACTCTCATATTCAAGTATGTGTGATGTTTATTGGAAAAAATATATTTTTCCTCTTCGCTTCATCCGAATCTATGATAATAAACCAATTTGATGGACTCAATCTGTGCAGATTTCTTGATTGAAATCATTTTATTTGAATCGCTAATGATGTTTTGTATAGTTTTTCATGACACAAATTACAGGCGAATTAAACACATAAAAACAAAGATCGCTTCATTAGGTTTTCATCCAACTCTTGTTTTGGTGCGCGAGTTCTCAGTTTCATATAAATTAAACAAATGGCGATTTAATGCCTCCTTTAAAGAAATAAAAATAAATAAATAAATAAAATTGCAGGCAATAAAGCAATCACAACGACCACAATTTGGGTTCATAAATCAATTAACCTCAAATTGGTCAATATCGTTATAGAGTGAAAGTGTGATTATAGCCATAAATTAATATAAAAATAATAATTAATAAATTTTCGTTATTCGAAAATAGTTTGAAATCTTAATTAATCCCACAAAAAAAAAAATGTCAACGGTCGCAAAGTCGGTTAATCATGCAACAAACAATTGCACAAATGGCATTGCCAATATGTGTTGTCCACCACAACAAAACGGCGTCTCAAAGCCGACACCGCTGATGGAACAACAGAACAATGTGCCAAAGAAAATTGTGAAAGTCATCGATCCACCAAAATCCATTGCAAATGGAATAGTTGGAAAAGGACACCTGAAATCGCCACCGATTTCAATCGATTCAAGCATCGATCTATTGTCAGCTGATAATTCGCCAAAAATCAAAGTCATCGACGATGAAAAATATCCACAAGGAATTAAGTTGACGGACGTAGCTCTGCCTCATATCTCGGTACAGACACTTGAATGCAAGAAAACGGACAAACCGCAAACGACAATTATAATTTACAAGCCCAAAAATAGCAATCGCGCACCGACAGCCAAAGTCATAGTGACGAAGGTTTTTCAAAGTTTTATTTTTTTATCTTGTGTCCCAAATGTTTTTTTTTCGTCTCTTGTTGATTTCAAGTTGTGTTTAAAAATTTTGATGACTCGCTTCATGGAAATGTTGTTTTTATATGTTTCATGTTTTCAACTTAAGAAAGAAAACCCAACACATGTGACAATTTTTTTTTATAATTTTTTTTATGTTTCGTGATTCATTCATTGCTCAACATTTTGTGGCACATAAATAATCAAAGCATAATGAAACAACATCGTCGCCATGTCGAATGTAAATTTCTTTGCAAATCAATTATTTTCATTCTCAATTCAATCGTACTCTCTCCCTCTCTCAAAACAAAAACAACAAATATCCAAGTTCAAAAGTTATTTTTTTCTGCTTCTCAGTTGTTCAATCGTCGAAGCCTAAAAATAGTTTCCCCAAAAAAACGCCGTTATTATTTGCTATAATTAGATTTTATAAAGAAGGAATTAAGAGCCAGTATAGCAAATACATACAACACAAAAAGCAAAATTGTTTTGAAGAGAAACCAAACAAATTTTCGCGATCTTTTTATAATAAAGCCGTTCGCGATGTCACCTCCTTGCACACCATTCTCACAATTGCGATTCTTGGGCATTTGTTTTGACGTCAATTGGACACAATTTTATCATTTAGACTTTCTTTCGCGTTCGCGAGACATATTTTCCTTAAATTTTCCAACTTGATGGAAACATACATTAAATATTTTTGCAGAATGCCAATCGCATTTCCACATATGATCTACTACAACAAGAACAATGTGCCACAAACAATTTACATCAGATACTATCCAACGGTCCATCATCCACAGTAGCAAATAATTATAATTCAACATTTCGAAATCAAATAAATTCATCACCGGATAGTGTAACGAACACAATTAGTGAGAATCAATCAGTGTCAACGGTATCAGTTCCATATTTGTCCAGCGGAATAAACCATCATCAATCATCAAGCACTTCACAGCAGCAACAACAAGAGCAGGACAGTAAGTGCACTTCATTTGGCGATGAAAGCTTTTTTTCGCATGGTAGTGGCTCATTGAGTGGTACAATTGAAAGTGATTTAATTGACTTGACATCGATGCCAATGGCATCGAAGAGTAATGACATGTATAGTGCGGATATTGATTACATGAATAATTATTTGAAGAGTTTGCCCGATTACAGCAATTCTAGTCATTATTATAAGCCACCATCGCCACCCGTCAGCAATCAAGTGAAACTGCGTGAACATCCCACCCCAAAGCCATTCTTTAATCAATTTGCTAGCGATGGAAATGCTCAAAATTTTTATTCTCAACCATTGCCTGTTCAACAAAGTCCCAAGCAACAACGCAAACAGGTGGTTCCGCTATCAAAATCCAATTCAGTTCACACATTTAGTAAACGTAATATCGGAAATGTTCAAAGCACCGAAAAAGAATCCTTTTCAGGGGTGCTGAAAAATAAAATATGCCGAAGCACGTCAAGCAGCACAGTTCCTAATCCCCCGCCGATAAAAGAAAGCACAAGCGATCAGCTGATAGGTTTCATGAAAAAGCCTTCATCATTGATGAATATTTTCAAGAAATTGGGATCACAAAATAGCACGCCATCGAATTCAAACACTCATTTAAATCAAACGAATCATCAACATCATCATTCTCATGCTGGGAAAAATGTTCACAGTATCAGCAAGACGCCATCAGTTGAACCCAAAAAATCTATAGGCGATTTTTGGAAAGATAATCTCAGTTCTCAACAACATCATGCACAGAAATTTGGATGGAACTATCAGAAAATCATGTCGCCTCACTCTAGTCAAAAGCAACAATCGGCTGCTCGAGAGGCGCTGCTTCCAGCAATGTCTTCTAGTCATCAACAACCACCAAAATCTATGCCATCGCCATCGACTCAACGAAAAGTAATCGTTAAGAAGTTGGATCCGATCGTACCCATCAAGACTACAATTCTCACGACCAAAAAAACTGATGATATTCACGATAATCGCAACATTGTTGGCTCTGCTACACCGACTGGCAATAACAACAATATGCCACATCATGAGAATGCAAATATCAATAATTCTAGTCACGATTTGACCAATAAAAGCCATAAGCAGAACCATAAACTCCGCAAAAATTATTCACACTCACAGATCGATAAGAAACTCAAAGAGAACGTGATGGTATCGAAGGAGGATTTATTGCGCAACAATGGTCCATCGTTAACCTCGAAGAACCATTATAGTCAAAGTGTCAGCAGCTTGGATCATCGCGATCAACATAAAATCCTTAAGTCATCGTCCAATAGTCACATTTATATGAATCAAGATGATCCCAACTATTTTAAGAACCTACATAAAATTACAAAGACCCTCGACAATGCAACGACGAGTATGATAAATAAACCGCTACACAAATCTATCTCAAATACCTGCGTACCGGCATATTTAAATTCAAGCCCATCACAACAGCACATTTTCTATCCGGGTCCAGGACAACCAATTTTAATTCATCACTTGCCCCATGGTTATATCCATCCATATCCACCGATCGCTTTCAAACCGCCGCCCGATCATATGCTTCAACATTCAGGCTCAAAATCAAATATTCCTATTTGCTACAAGTATCCATTGAGCAAAAGCGCATCAAATTCCTCGGTGATGACACACATTGGACCGACAGTTGGCTTTTACAGTCTCCAAGAGAAACCGGTTTTGACGGCATCTGGAATTCCGTTGATATGGCCAACAGCACCAGCACCACCACAACATATCAATAAAAGTTCATCAAGCTCATGCATTTATGCGAAAACTCTCAGTCAGCCGGCTCATTTATCTAAGAACAATGACATTTTTGCACGCTATAAGCCCATCATGTCAGATGACGATGAATCGGACGATGATGATGATGATACTAGTAAACGGAGTAATGTCTCAAAAAATTCTTACACGTCTGTCAATAAAGTTCCTGCGCCGGCACCATTTAAAACATCAACGCCAAGCATTCAAAATTCTCAAAACTATCCCCAGCCATTTACGAAAATCAGCACAATTCAGATACCAATCAATGGACAGTTACCGCCTGCGTTTAGTAAAGATAAAAATAACAATGTCTCCAATGCCATTAAATCTGATAAAGATGGACAAAAGACTGTAGATGATGGCACGGGAAAGGAGAGCAACATCATTAATAACATCGAGGGCAATATCGAACAAAGTATCGCTGACATTTACAATGTTGGAAACAATTATAATGCACAAAATAAGCCACGCACAACGCCGATTGCCATCAATGCCACTAATAAATCAATTCAATCACCGGCTTCAGTACCATCGACACCTTCGGCCTATGCGCGGATCAATAACATCTTTTATGGATTCATGAATCCCCTCGCCGCTGCAGCGCAAAGCATTAATCACATGCAAACGCAACAGCAGGATGGACAGCAAAATGTGGGCGGTAATGGACAAATTTATACGCCATACACGAAATATTTAACGGATCGTAAATATTTTGATATGCCCATGGGGGGTGTGACAACAATTAATAAAGGACCGTCGGAGCAAAAACGTGCATCGGGTACAAATAAGTCAATGATTCCGACATTTAAAGACAAAGTCAAAACAATTAATGACATTTCGCCAGCGAATGTGTCACACGCTCAAGCGTCTGCATCGTGCTACAATAGTGGAGCGTGCAATGGAAACAATAACCAGGAATCAGCTGATTACACACAAGCAGTTCCGACAAATGAATCAGTTGCTGCGACATCGTGCTGCAATTATGAAGATAGTAAAATAACCAAACCACAACAATTTGATGATACGGAAATCTTGCGAGCATTTGATCCTTATTTTGTGCCGTCATCGGCTACATTAGAAACGTCGAATGCATCATCATCATCTGTCACCAGCAATAAGCTCCAGCAACTGCTTACAACGGTCAATGAACAATGGACAAATATGAATTGCGATGATTATGCAACGGCACTGATGAGTAGTAGTAAACAAAGTTGTGATAATTATGGAACTGATCAGTATGTACAGGCATCATCATCATCATCGATTGGCACTGCTGAGGTAGATGAAAACCGTATTCATTAATTGGGTTACTCCAGATTTAGTTTCCAGCTAAACTCAGTAATACTTATTCAATTAACGCTAATGTTGTTGCTGCTACACTTTTACTGTTTAACGCTTTTCCTTTTGTTAATTAAATTTACTAAATTTTTTATGCGCACAATCTAATCGTAATTTCTCAGCCGTCTACAATTCGATGCTTCTTTTGAAGAATTAATTCAGTAATTTGCGGTTTCTGATGAATCGTTGCGGGATTTTATTCAATACCTTTTTTTTTTTTTCATTTGTTGCTTATTCAGAGAAATGTGCGCCTGAGTCATTTTGTGGGGCGACGAGGGGAGAACACAAAAACAGGATTGCATTAATTCCAATGGCTGTAATAACATTGTTGCATGATTATTGGAATAGTGACTGACATACTTTTTAAACGGCTGCTGCTGCCTTTCAGTCATTCTCGCGCGCGCTGCTGTTGTTTGTGTTTGACTTCTAATTCTGCATAAGTACATAAGCGATTAAAAATGAAAACAATAATCATTTATTACCATTTGAAAATGACCTTAACTTCATTTGGGGTGTCTGTATGAGTGTGTGTTAATGTTTGATACAAAAACGACCATGTCTAGTTGCTCCAATCTTGCTGTAAAAAAGAGCGGTTACTTGTAAATTGTGTGTAAAAGAGGGAAAAAAAATTAAAACTTGAAAAATCACCATGTTGATCACTTTAAGCGACGCAACAGAACAACAACAAAGAAAAAAACGAGGCTAGAAATGTGAAATTAATTGCAATTTTACTTGCATTAGCGATTTATGGCGAATTTCAATTTCACGTTCGGATTGTGACTTGTTATGGACGCGCTGTTGCGGCGCGAGTTGTGTATAGGGATTTGTTAAACCAGGTCTGATGTTGATTGCGCATTAAAGCAGTGCATTTGAGTTATATCTCAATTTAAAGTGATGCTTAATGCCAAATGGAATTACAGTTATGGCCATAAGTCGTCGTCTATTTGCACATGCTGGATAAAATTAATAGCAATCAACAACATTTAATTCCGTTTCATGTACATCAGCAAACTTTGTTGTTTAGTCTTGCTCTCAAGCAAACGACGACGTCTCGTTGAAATATCAGTTGCGAAAATAGAGAAAATAATTTTTCAACGAAACCGAAATTAAAAATTACGATTTATTGAAGTATTTAGGCCAGAACCGTCTTAATTTGCGTTATGATTTACTTTCATGTGTGAATTGCGCGTTTGATTAAATTTAATTAAGACAATCGAAATAATTCACGGTTATCATTTATAATTAAACGAAATGTGCGATACGGTTTGAGGATCAATTCATGGTGGTGTCAGATTCATTTTGCACTTCGTTGCGCGCTAAATAATATGAAGAATCATATTGCTGAGTTCATGTTTGCTTAATGTTCACTCGCGATTTGTTAATGATTCAAGTCCTCACCTGCCCACGATCATCAGGCACACAAAGCGCGAGAAAATTTAAAAATTCATTAAGGCAATAAAAAAAAAATATTTTCCAATCGTAACGCAATTTTATTTTTATCATTCTCGAGGAATGTTTTCTCCGAGTGGAAAATCTTACACTCAAAATTTCAAGATTGTTCACTCTCATGACCTCCAAATAGCCAAACTGATCTAAAAATCTTGAAAGTGTTTTTTTTTTTTTTTTAATTCTTCAACCACATTAAAATGTCCATCGATAATTGAAGGCTCACTTTCAAATCTATCTTAGCTAAAAAAAAAAAGCTAACCACTGAAAAATCGTAATTAATTACAAATAAATCGTTGAAAGGCAATTTAAGCGATAAATTGTACGAATCACCCAAGCGCCAAGTGATTATCCAATCGAATTAAAAAGCAATTATCTCGCTAATGGCTGGAACGACAATTGTTTGTGTTTTTGTTGAGAGAATTGTTTATATTTTCATCATCATCACATTTCGCAATTATTTGTCGTCAACATTATTGCCGTTGCAGATTTCCAAATGCCAAACGGAAAACTGGCGTCGAATAAAGATCAATGTAATCGTTATTATGGCGTTAAATAGTTTCTCGAAGACGATCCGAATGTCATTGTAGGGGTCTTATAGCGATTGAAAAATTGCACTGTCGATTTTGTTGACACACCGCCACAAATGAAATTGCACGAGCAAATGTTTCCATTCAATATTTCTCATTGGATAATGTCAAGTGGTACAATTTAATGGTTCATCATTGATGAGTTGCGAATGGAAAAGATCAAATGAAGACCCAACGTTAATTTGATGTTCATCTCAAGACGAGACGTCAACTCAAAGCAGAGAAAAAAAAGAAAGTCTTTTCGCAACGTCATTCAGTGACATTTTCGCGTGCAGAAATTAAATATGTCTCGTGTCATACACCCAACTATCATGATGGCTCGTTAATCAAATCGCAGCGGAATTATATTGAGCAACGTTGTGTTTGCATGAGAAAAAATAAAAGTGAAAACTGATATTGATCATAATATGCGCGCGCGTTAACATAGACACACAAAAACATTTTGAGATTGCGAAAATCTAGAAAACACCGATTTGGGTGGAAATTGAGAAATTAGTTAGTGTCATGAGAGGGAGTTTGAAAAACGCCTTTTTTTATGATGTAAAAAAGCGATTGATCGATAACGATTCACTGACAAAACCAAAACTGCAATAAATTCACAATAGAGATCACACAATAGAGCGCGACACTGTCTCGCGATTGAGAAAGTTTTTTTTTTTTTTCTTTTCATCATTTGACAGATTCAATTTAATTTCACTTCTAATGATCAGTTTCAGCCTTCTTTTGTTGCTATGCTCGCGACGAGATTTATTGATTTATCGATTTATGGAAAGGTGAATTTTTTTTGCGAATTTCTACATTTGAGACGCAACGCAATGACTTGATGGAATTATTTTTCTCTTGTCCATTTCTGTCCGCGCACAATCAATTAATCGAGAGCATTGTCGTAGAAGCACGTGCTGAAAACTGCTATATCGACACTTGCTCCATATAGCAGAAAAGGGAATGTTTTTGAAATTGTGCCAATAAGCTATTGCGATTGCCAACGCTAATTACTGATTAGAATTCTCGGTTTCATTGTTCAATTTGTTGCATCTTATATTAGTCGTAAAACTAGTTTTATTTTCTCTCTGTTGCATCAACCACGATCAAGGGAAAATCGCTATCGCTTGCCAACAACAGACATTCCACTTACATTTGTAGAACTCTTTCTCAACAATAGATAGAAAATATATGAACAATGATGTCAATTTCTTTGATTGGCAAATTATTTATTATAGCTTTAAAGTCGATTGGTGGCTTGGCGATGTAAATGAACCTTACAGACAGTTGACAATGGAACATGAGAATATATTAAATTATTCATATGCGATCAGACCTGAGCCATTAAATAACATCATTCTCGCTGGTGAAGTTGTAAATGCGCGCGCGCCCTGATCAATGTTTCATTGTCACATTAATATGAAAAAAAAATTCTGCATCATATTTTGTATAATAAATTGAATGTATCTCTCGTTTTCATATACATATATTCATGCGGTGCATGCTCGGCGATCGGGGGATTAGGTAGGATAATTTATGTTCCATCGCAACATCAGTGATCGGTTTTTTCCTTTTTTCTTCTTGTTGCATGATTAGATTCAATGCATAATTCTCTAATTTTTTTATCCTCATTATTATTAATTAATGCAAACGAATAACTCAACGACACTTTATAATGTCTTGATGACATAAAACTTGGAGCTGACATCATCTCGAGTAGCAGCAGACACCATTGCGTTGGATTTGCGCGCAATGTTGCTGAGAAATATGTGATCGAAAGCGTGATAAAATTATTGTAACCATAAAATAAAATCTCAGTCAATTTTATTTGTTTTTCAATCTTACACGGTCGAAAAGTGTTTTGCTGTTGTGTAGAAATGCCACAAATAAAAGTCACAAACAATTGCGAAATGGCGTTCGTATAAAACGTTCATTTGATTTGCTTAAAAATCCAGAAAACTGTTAATCGATAAAATAAAAAAAAAATGTTTCGAGGAAATGAAACAAGCTGTAAAAATAATTAAGGAATTTCATTTGCTGGTCAATTATGGAAACGCGCTGAGCACAAAAAAAAATTAAAACAGGGCGTGTGGCTTCGTAAAATACTCATTCAACAATGATGTCTTCGGGCGATAAGCTGCAAAGCTGCGCAAAATAAAATTGCAAACCAGATATTTCGAAATGAAACTTTCAAAAACCAATTGTTTGGTGCGCGATTGTCACTGGAATCATAAATTAAGCCGCTCAAATTGTTGAGCAATGTCGCAATGCGTTTGATATTCGATCAACAAATAGTGCATTGCTTAATGAATTAAACTTTATACGATGCGCGGCGCGCGAGACAGAAAACCACCCACGAAATACTGTGAGCTGCCTTGCGGAAAACTATTTTCTTCTTATTCCAGATTGTAATTGCTGAATTTATTTAATGAGATCGCGTTAAATTAATGCGATCACCATTAGAGATTATTCTTCTTTTTTTTTTGAAGGAGTTGCACGACAAGTCACGTCATTTGTTTGGATTTTACTTCTCAAAAAGTCCTCTCGATTTTTTAGGCTGCCAAATGCCGATGGTCGTAGACGTTTCTTTCGGTTTTGCAGCCAACAAGAAATAAAAAGAAGCAACAAAATTGCGCAATTTTCGCAAAGAAAAAAAAATCGTTTCTTTGTTAATTGCGTCCAAAGTGTGTGAACTCGATCTATTTATTGTCAATGGAAAATTATTTTCTCTTGCGAAAATTTTCCAATTAAAATTGGCCTCAATCGAAGCTTATTGAAATGAATCCGGGAAGTGACTCGATGTGTTTTGTAAATATATTTCGGGATGTGCGCCATTCCACTTTTTTTTTCTTAATTATTTAATTTTCAATGTATTTGTTTCGTGAGAGGCAATTCACCTTTAGGCGCTTTGGGGAAAAAAAATTGTAAGAGGAAAATTTCCACTTAATTATAGAATTTTGTGATTGATGATCGTCAACGGATATTTTCTCTTTGACGTAAAGAGTTGTGATTGCGTGTCTTGTTATTAAACACCATAAGTTAATGACAACTAAGAAATTCGTCGCAGGACCCATGAAATGCGTGGACTCCATGAGCAAAAAAGCAACGCTTTGCACTAATTGTCGCACATTTGCAACGGAAAAAAATGAAACTGCGGCATAATCAAATCGCGTGTAATCAAGAGTTGTCGCCAATTGATTGGAAAGATTAATGGACAAATTTTGACATTGCTGCGGTAATCTGATCGGTAGCCGGAAATTCATCAAATTGAAAACTTGATTGATGATCACGCCAATTAATCTTACGACAGCGCTGGATATATTCGAATATGAAATCTGAACCATAAATGGAAAGTTCATAAACGTGATTTAGTCGACTGGTAAACAAATCTTTTTTTTTTTTTCTTTTTTCAATTTCCGCAGATTGCAATGAAAATTTCCTTCCGACAATATCGATTACGATCATTTTTCTGACTTCTTGACATCGCTTTGCCTTATTGCGGATGAACTTCCATGACTTTGAGTCGCGCTTCCCGAATAGAAAATGTTTTGATATTTTCCGAATAATAATACACAAATGATGATTTTAATTGACTCTGCGCACGATCGAAACACGAGGCGAGAGTTCATTTGAAATAAAAGTGTGTTGATGCAATATTCCATCCGCAAGTAGCATGAATTCCTTCTTTTTTTTTGTAAACAAATCGGTGAATTTCTACAGCTGTACTTTGAGAATTTTAAAATAATTGTTTGTGAGCATTTTGATGATGGAACATTATTCCAATTGGATGCATTTTAAGAGTTGCATCATTGAGTGGTTTCAGTTGGATCGGCAGAGTATCTGAGGATACACTTATGCCGTTATGCGAGATAAGATTATCACAAGAACATTTATATTCAACGGATTTCACTGGAACTGATTGTCTTCTGTCATCTGGCAACACAGAAAGAGGCAAGAAAAAAGCCACCAAGAGAGTGAAGATTTTTCACAAGAGGAAATTTTTCTTCTTTCTCAATTTAACATTTTTTTTTTGTGTTCATAAAAAAAAATATTTTCTTTTATTTTTAGTTAATTTTAACAAGCATGTATGTAGTTTAAGAACACGGTTTGCCAGATCACGTTCACGGAACACGCTAGGGCAGCGCTCATTTTCTTCTCATCCGATTTATTAATAACAACATACAAAAAAAAAATGTTTCTTGAATAATAAAATTAAACGAAAAAAAATCACAATCAAACAGAACCTCCTGCCGTCATAGAGTGCGCGCGCGACGACGCCGTCGCGAGTCTGCTCTCGTCCCCGTAGTCACTTTAATTCCATCGTGCTCGAATGATCGTGATGAGCTTTAAACATTCACGCGAGCGTGGTTGTATCGCGGTGTTTGATTATATTTGGCAAATTGATTAAGTGATATTTTGGGTGGATTTTACTGCTATCGGCGTCACACATCGAAATAATTTAAAAGCCATCGTCAGTGCGTAAAATCGAGGGAACGAAAATATGCTACACTTGTGTGGCTTTTCTAATTTTAAGTTCATTTCTTCTTTCGCGAAAAAAGAAATTGTCTCGATTTGTCTTTTCCTTCCAAGTCCTCAGTTCCTCAACAATTTTTCGATGGTCTGAAAGTACAGTGGAATTTTTTTTTTTCGCTATTTTGACTTTTCTAAAGTTGTTGAAAGATGCAATAACGCGATCAACTAAATGATTTAAAGACTCTTAATGGTCTCTTTAACCGAAAAAAAATGCGGGTCACGGACGCCAAACGATGCTGATTTAAGAAGCTCAAAATAAATGTAATTAATGCCATTTGTTGTGCCAGAAAAAATAGTGCTATGCGACCGAAAAGTGTCTATGTGCTGTTCTCGTTATGAAACAAACTATGATGAACGATCTGTGATCACGCCAAAGTTTGCGAGATATATTTTCTTGTGATTCCTGTGAATTTGTTTTTTTTTTTTCTATGCTCGACTTAGTGGTCCCCGTTTTAGTGCTGTTCCGAAATAAGAAATTGATTCGCTAACGCCTGTTGCCAAAAAAAAAGAAAAATAAATAAATAAAATACTCACTCAAGTTGATTTGTGAAAAAGGTGTATAGTTCGTAGAAGAATTCAATTAATGAAAGTTTTTGCGTTGTCAGTGAATGAAACAAAAAAAGGCACGCAACGAAAAATTTTGACCTTTACATTTTTTTTTGCTTGAATTTTCACTCACGAGCTGATGTGAAATGAGCGTGAAAATGAGAGCAAAATATTTTCCCTAAAAGAAAGAGCGTAAAATAAATACGTTTTGTAAAAAAAAAGAAGTAATAACTTCACGATCATTTGCTGTGAAACATTCACAAACGCGAAACATTCACAGAAAAATCTTTTTATGCGATTGAAATCAAAAAGTGCACAAAGCAGCGGGAGAAAACATTCTCACGAGCGATCGTAAAACAGTGAAGCGATCAAATTTTCACGGTGGAAAAATCAACAACATACCTTTGTGAGAGAAATCGCAATGGCAGCAACATCAACACAATCTAATCGCCGACCGCAGCAACGCTATACGCGAAGTTCCACTGCTAGTGTTACTCAATTATTGTCGGACAGTTGTAACAGTTTATTGCAGCGCTTTCGTCGTCCACCAAGTGAAAAATTAGCCGTCGATAAGCGACTTTCAGTGATTTCAGCTCGGTAAAAAATTCTTATTTTTCAAAACTTTTTTTTTTCTTCACTTCGTCCAGAGCAAACAAACTGATCAGATGGCGAAGAAAATAGTGAAAAGTGATTCCATTTTGAGAGTTGAAAAGTGAAAGAGCAAATAAACGTAATGACCTGACCTGCACCAATAAACACTTTGATGATCTGAAAAACTTCCATTCAATTTGAAAAATAAAAATAATAAAATTATGATCATCATAACAATAATCCATCATAATGTGCTTCAATGGAATTTATTTCTTTACCCACTTAAAGTTATAACGTTAAAATTGCCTCACTGAAAAAAATGGGTGGTCCAGAAGAAGATCACTTAAAACGGCCACTGCATTATGTGCCGGTCCGATGATGAATTAAAAATAAATATATGATCACACTGAAATTGTTGTTCCAACGAAAAGTGCTCGCAATGATCATATCGAGTGTTGATTGAGTGAAAAGTACTTAATTGCGATAAACAAGAGAATATCGGATGGGGAAGTTTTAATGTAGTTATTTATTGATTTGGTTCTTGCATCTCTTTGATTGATTGCAAAGGATTAAAATTTTCGGGAAATTTCGTTTCGAATAAATAAATTGCGTATAATTCATTCCCCTTCAGACCAGTCAAAGACAGAAAAAAAAAGTCACTGTTAATTTTAGATTTTCAATCCTCACTTTGCTATATAACTGTGTATATATCAACAGAATGATTTTGAGATAGAAAAAAATATATACAACAAAATATAAAAAAAACCCAATCGACCCACTAAGAGAAAAAGCAATTGCGGGCCCACCTGATGCGAAAGAAATATTTCTAATTAGTGTTGTTCGAAAAGTTCTTTATTTATTTTTTTTCTAAGCCTGAACAAATACTTATGACGAGCAGAAAATGTTTGTTTCAGGTGAAATAAAAACGTCTTTCAAAAAAATAGATGGAAATTCTTTGTGAGCCTCGGTAATTTTCCTAAATATCTACTTTGAGTTTCGAAAAATAAAATTTTTGCTGCCCCTTCGCTAAATATTGACATTCGAATTATAAGATAAAGCACGATCGATGTCATTGAAAATCTTTGTGTTGATGCTTCCACCTGCTGTTGGAACATCGCTCTTGGGACAATATTCAGTGACGTTCAGTTCAAATTAACTGTCAATTCTTATTTTTTACACATTTTGTCCACTTGTCATTTTTTAAGATATGGATTTCCATTCAAAATGGAACAATGTTTCACACGGAGAAAGTTTGATGAACTATTAATAGAATTTTCTGGTCATCATCTCCTTTATACATTTTTGCACAAAATAAAATGAAATGATCTTAATTGAGGAGGAAAAACTCTCAATGTATTCGAGCCGCGCTCATCACATCGGACGGTGATCCATGTTGCGGGGGCGAAATAAGCGCGCGCGCAAAAAAAAAAAAGATTTTGAAATATTTTTCTTTCCTTGTGATCGTCTTCAAATGAACGCAACTCGTCACGAACACTGACAGTGGCAATGGGCTTGTTACACTCAAAACAAGGCTCATGATTCACTGACTTTTATTCTATCGATGGATCATTTTCATTATTTTTGCGTCATCTGAATCATTATTTGTCGCTCTCTCGCATCCTGCAAAAAATAAATAATTTAAATGACAAAAAAAAAATTCTACTAGAAATGAACAAAACTCATCATTGCGGGACGTTGATAATTTAATAGCACGGAAAAACAACAACAACAACAAAGACACGATGAACTCAAATCGCACATCAGATTATAGCAGTTTGAGCTCAGACACCACATCGGGACGATCGATTTCATCTGCTTTTAGTCGCCTTAAATATACTGATTTAAATCCTGTATCCTCGTACTATAAGCCACTTATGCGGACGTTCACGAGACGTTTTGATTCGCCACCAAAAGTAAAACAAAGAAATTTCTTTTGAAAGTTTTTTGCAAAAGCTTAAAATTTTGTTTTTAGCGTACGGAAGAATCAAAGATGGCTCAAAAAGACAAAGAAAAGACGCCCATCGCATCATCATCTGCATCAGCGACATCCAGTCAAGGCCAAAAATCCTCGGCGCAATCGACAATTTCACGTTTGGAATCAAAATATTCGGATATTCTTGATCGAGTCGCGAAACGTCGCGAGAAACAACGGCAGCAAGAAAAGGAAGATCGTGATAAGACACTAGAACCAGATTATAAGTCGAAAGGACCGACGTCATTAATGAAAAGTGCAACAACGGCAAATATTAAAGATCGTCACTATTTTGGTGCCACACCAAAAGAGAGAACGCCATTTAGGCTCGATCGTAATAAGAACAAGTATAATACAGATCTTGATGTGAAATCTAAAAGATCAGAGCTCTCTGGACTCAATTCCAATGCAAATACATCAACATATAATGGTTACGAATCAAGCTATTCGAAATTAAAGAGCACTGATAGTGGATACTTTGATGGACGTTCATCGGGCAAGGAAAACATTTACAAATCAAAGTACGATGATTTACTTTCAGACATTTCTAGTCGACCATCCACCACAGCATCATCAATTCAGCCTTACAATGGTTCAACGACATCTAGACAATTGCGTTCATACAAGAAACAGGAAAGTGATGAGAAACATCGAACGGCAATCAATTTGTATGATCTGCTGGATGACGATAGTGGATATAAAACAGGAAGTCGCCAACAACTGCGATATGGTCAACGGAAGAATTACACAACTCGTAAAAGTGCTGGAAATGCATTGAGATCCGAAACTCAAAAGTTCTTTGAAATGGAAGAGCTGGAAAATAAAGCTCACGATCATGAGCCAGATGATCCTGAGAAAACTGATCGTGAAAATAAGCGAAAGGAAATTCAGAGCTTAATAATGAAATATGCTCAACTCGACGATTTCTACAGTAAAACAGCAGCACTGAGTGATGATACGCGATCAAGAGACGCAAACAATAATAAAATTCATCAGCCAGTGGCAACGACATCAACAACAGACATTAATCCGTGGGACTCTAATGGTGTCCGAATTCAATCGCCCGTCGTTATTCCACAAAAGTCCAATGCTCTGGCAAAAAGTCAGACAATGGCAAATGTTCCACACTATCAAAGTAATTATGAAACATCCAGTTGGTACAATAACTATCACATGAACGGAGATTACGTTCCAATCACAACGAAAACAACATCAAATGCACGCACATCACGATCGCGAATGTCGAAAGCGTTATCAACATTTGTAAGAATCTCTTGAACAATGTCCCAAAAAATGTCCAGAGGCTTGATGCTGTGGATGCGCTTTTCTTATATTTTTTGTTTGTGTGTCATTTAGTGAAATTTTATTAACATTTTATTGCATAATTTGTTTCACAATTCGATTGTTTCGCAATATTTTATTTTGAAATTGGCAACGAAACGGAATCAAATGACGCTCAACATTCCTTCTAGCAGTTTAATCGATTTGATAATCAAGAAGTAATAGGAAATGCTTGCTTGACCTGTCTGTATAGTGTATATATGATGCGTCTGAATGCGTTTGAAGATGTCATCAGAACATCCTCAATGATTAGAGAATATTTTCCAAATGATTCGTACAGAAATTCATTAAAATTAGTTAACAGTTTCATAGCCAAGCATGCGCATGAAGCTTATTAACCCTAGAATGTGAATATGCTGTGTTTTCATCGCGATATCACCTTGAACAGCTAAATCAAAGGATCATATTGGAATTCATTAAAACTGTCATTCGACTGATAACAATCGAAAGAGAAATCTCATCGTTTGATAGCCGTTATGGAGTGAATGGACTAAGATTTTGAATGTTTATCGACTGTGAAATCGCTATTACAGATGGTGAGCCATTTTATTGATTTTCACAAATTTTCAATAATCAAAATATTTGTAGTTTTTGTGTATCTCAGAAAGCTTTAAATTTTTGCTTAAATTTATGTTTTGAGTTAATATTTAAAAGTTACTTGTTTGCCTTGCATAACATTTTTTATGCATTTTGGTTCGTTATTGATATCACAGAAAAAAACTGAAGTTGTTTATTTTTCTTCTAAAAACATTTTCCGATCATTTTTCGTATTTTTTTTTTCTCGTGCTCCTTCAAAAATGATATCTATTGATATCCAAATGTTGACACATATAAACCTGAAAATCTTCTGATGCCAATGTTTATAAACTTTCGCAATACAATCTGATGCTGCATCTGTCGCGCCTTTAACACTGGATGATGACAAATATGATTATACAGAGAGCACCTTCCGTGAGGGACGACGCTGATGGACACTTGATTTATCACACCGGCGATGTTCTACAAAATAGATGTTCGTGATAAAGTTTTTTTTATTTTTTATTTATTTTACTATCTTTCTCTTTTATCAGAAAATCCCAGACCATCCCTGATCAAAGACTATCGGAAAGCCTTCGGGAGTTTTGATATTTTATCAACTCGGCTTAAAAATTCATAAATTCTTTTCCAACTAAAAATATCACTCGCGCGCAGTGAACAATTTCTTTTTGTAAACAAATATCTCTGCCAAAATATTTTTTTTCTCCTTTTAAAATTTGTTAATTGCGAAATTGAATTTTATTTCGCGACAATTAATTTCTCTCTCTCTCTCCCTCTCTCTTTCACTCTTGGGAGCAAATTTCTTTCCCGTTTCCCTGTTTAACTTTACGATGGGATGGATGATGGACTTTGATCATTAATTACCTTCCACCCACACATTTTTTTTATAAGAAATGAACCTGATTACTCAACTGATTAAAATTTCTCGTTTATAGATAAGATTCTTGCTACATTGGGCGAAGGAACGTTTGGACGTGTCGTCAAAGTGCGAGACACAGCCGAGTAAGTTTTATTCGTTAATTTTTTAATAAGGAATCTAATGTATTTTCTATGTTTCTCAACAGGGAACAAACAATGGCACTAAAGGTTATTAAGAATGTAGAAAAATATCGTGAAGCTGCTAAGCTCGAGATCAACGCACTGGAGAAACTCGCTGATAAGAGTGCTACAGAACAGTAAGTTATGCTGCTATAGTTCCTTTATTCTTTTTATACGTAATTTTTTCTTTCGCTTAGCTTGTGCGTTAAGATTCTTGATTGGTTTGATTATCATGGACACACTTGTATCGCATTCGAAATGTTGGGACTGAGTGTTTTCGATTTTTTGGTGAGTTTTCACAATTGGTTGTGCAAGCAATGGCCTGTATAATGAAGAAATGTTGTCTACTAATTTGCAGAAAGAAAACAATTATGAGCCATACCCGATGGAGCAAGTGCGTCACATTTCGTACCAGTTGTGCTATTCCGTTAAGTTTCTTCACGACAATAAACTCACGCACACCGATCTAAAGCCGGAAAATATTCTGTTTGTGGATTCTGAATTTTCCACAACATTCAATGCGCGAAAGGTAAAATTTGATTGACATTTAAGTCAATTGACTTTTCAATACATTAATTTTAATCTTCCAGAATCGTGAAATTCGTCGTGTCAAATGCACCGATATTAGATTAATTGACTTTGGCAGCGCAACATTCGATCATGAGCATCACAGTACGATTGTGTCAACGCGTCACTATCGTGCACCAGAAGTGATTCTCGAAGTGGGATGGGCACAACCATGTGATGTCTGGTCAATCGGCTGTATCATGTTTGAATTGTATCTTGGAATAACGCTCTTCCAAACGCACGATAATCGTGAACATTTGGCAATGATGGAACGTATTCTTGGGACAGTTCCTTATCGTATGGCCAGGTAAGAACTTGTGAAATCATTCGATTGGAATATTTTTTTATCTATTTTTTTTTTATTTCTGTGATAAGAAAAACAAAAACCAAATACTTCTATCACGGCAAACTCGACTGGGATGATAAATCATCGGCTGGACGTTACGTGCGCGATCACTGTAAGCCACTTCACCGATATGTGATGTCAGAGACACCCGATCATCTGCAACTTTTTGATCTGATACGACGAATGTTAGATTATGATCCGACCACAAGAATCACATTGGGTAAGCAAAAAAGCAATCTTGAATTCATAAAATATATTTTAATATTCCTTCCTTAATTATTTTAGATCAAGCCCTGCGTCATCCATTCTTCCAGAAATTGCCACCAAATCAGCGCCTTCATGAGCGAAGTAATGATGCATCTGTGTCGGCTAGCAGTAGTCGTGAACGTTCACACAGCCTATCAAGATGAGATTCGGGACGATTTGGATATTTTTAAAGCTATTTAGCTGAGCGATGATGATCAAAATCCAGATTTTCATCGAAAAATTTTTCCCTTAAATTCGTTTTCTAAAATTTTGTAAAATTTCATTTAAAGGGCTTTTAAGAATATTCCGAATCGTTAACCGCTTCTCGCTATCGTGGACATTTCTCAATAATCACTCTCACTATGTGCCGTCAAAATAAAAATATTTTTCGAATGTCCACCAACACAAAACCAATTTTAAAAATTATAAGATCAATTTCTTTTGGGGGAAAAGAAACATGAAACATCTTGAAGCAATTTTTTGTCCTCTTGTTGTCATCACAGTTCTTTTTTATTTTTATTTTGAACTTTTATTTTTATTATCTTTTTTTTAATATAGAAAAACACGCATAATTCTTCATATCGCCCACCTCCTCCATATCGCGCATCTTCATACTCATTCAGTTATCATTTTCAAATGCCCTTAAACAACTTTTTTTCATGTAGGTAATTTTTTCTTTGAGTTACATAAACCCACAACCGAGTAATTCAGAATAGATTTTTCATGTTTCAAATAATTTAATTAAGTTTACAAAAAAAGAATGTCAATTTATGAGGAATCGTTCATAAGTTATGTGCTAAATTTGTTACACGATTGATGAGCGATTGCCTTTGTGTGATTAATTTAATCTTCATTTCCTTTTGTAAAAAAAAATTTAAATTTTTGCAACCGAAGTCAGACATCCCATCAGGATCTGGTGCAACTGGTTCCAATAATGTGTTATAAAAAAACGCTTCATGATAGATCCACGTCAAAATGGACCATCGAACATTAAAATATCGTCAGATATTTTTTTTTTTTAATTATTTAAAGCTACAATCTAAAATTTAAGCTTTTTCTTTCTTTGAATGTTTCATCATTTTGTAACTGACCATCTGACCATCATCAACATGCCTTCAAATTAATCCAGCATCTTGCTGACATTCTTATTCCTCGTGACTAAAAGTTTTTAAGCTGAAGTGAACAAATTTATTAATTTTTTTTATTATTAAATATTATTATGAACCTTTTTTTTATTTGTTCTGTAATCGCGACAATGAAGGACTGAATGCTGGAAAATCAAAATTGCCATCAGTAGCCATGATGAAAAAGCTTAAAGAGAAGAAATTTGTGACACCAGACAAACTTTGAATGGGAAATAAAATCTGATTGATGATGGGACGGAAAAACTGATGATAATAAATTTTATTTTTTTTTTATAAGTTCATTTTGGCAACTTTTAGGTTATAAAATTAATTCAAATACTTTCATGATGCTTTGATAAGATTTTAGAAGAAATGGAAAATTTCAAATTTGCATGAAAATTGTCCTTTTTCTTTTTTTTTTTGTTTTTGTAAATATAAAATAAAGGAAAAACTGCAGGAATGAAATAAAAAAAAATCTTTTTTTGAAATCGTCAAAAGTTTTAATGAAACAACTTTAAAGCCAACGTTTTATTTCGCCCAAGAAAATTGTGATATTTATTGCAGCAAGATATGTTAACCACCTCTGCCAATAGATACTTAAAACACTATTGCATAATTTGGAGTTTATAGCAAAATGAAGAACTTTGAGTAAAATATTTTTGCAAAGCCAATAAAAGCGACCAAACTGATACAAATGATCAGTTATCATCATGCAGTTCAAAATAACGGTTCGTGTGCCGTAAGTGCTCATTAATAAATTGCATATAAAGACATTTATTCAAGTGTTTTAAAATGTTTTCAAATCAACAGTTTATTTCTCGTGGTGGCAATTTTCTTCCTGTCAGATGTACAAACAGTTCTAAACTGTTCGTATTTTTACATTTATGGATATGAAAACTACTGTTGTACTTCGTACATAATTAATCACATAAAGACTTCCCAAAATAAAACTCATTTGGAGTCCGATTATTCAGCCGTTAACGATTCGGTAAATTCATCATAAATCTTTCGAATTTAAATATGTTTTCTGGAAAAAGATTTTCCAATTTTTCTCTATGAAGATCCATAAAACAATGATGATGACTAAGAATGCAGATGCAATTTTAGAAGATCTGGATGGATACTTAATTCCCAATCCTGGTGATATTATACAAAACAGATGTTCGTACTTTTTTTTATCTACTTAACAAAATTAAAAAGGCAGCAATTATTGTGCAAGAAATGATGAGTGCAAAAAGTACAGCTTTCAGCAACAACTGAATATTTTTTTTCGTTCTTTTATCGTGTACAGATCAGATTCTTGAGACAATAGGCACGGGAACATTTGGAAAAGTTTTCAAAGCTAGAGACATCACTAAGCAAGTTTAGAAAAAAATTTCGAATAAATATTTTATTGTTCACTTATTGCAGTAACCAAAATGTGGCTCTCAAAATCCCCAAAAATAAAAATCGCGAATTTGCTATGCACGAGATCGAAACAAGGAAAAATATTTCATCTAGTCATCCTGCGGAAAAGTAAGAAAATTATTTAATGCACGATTAAGTTCCGATTTTTGTTATTTTTATTAATTCAGCTTGATCATTAAAATCCTTGATTGGTTTGAACTTGACAAAACTGTATGCACAGTTTACCAAGTCTTGGGCTTGAATATCTACGAGTTTCTAGTGAGCTCTGTTTGTGCATCTGCAAAACAATAATTTATTGACAATATTGGCTTTTCTAGAGGAAAAATAGCAATGAACCATTACCCGTTGAGCAAATACGGCATATTATATATCAGTTGTGTCATGGCGTCAAATTTCTACATGATAACAAAGTCACACACACAGACGTTAAAACATCAAATATTTTGTTTGTTGATTCGGATTGCTCTAAAACATTCAACGAACAGAAGGTGCGTGAGTTTGCGGCAGCTTAAGACGATATTTGAATAAGCATCATATGTACATAAATTTTAATTTTCAAGAATCGCAAAATTCTTCGCCTCAAGAAAACTGATATTCGGCTAATTGATCTTGACACTGCAACATTCGATCATGAAATTCACCATAAATTTATTACTACGCGTGTTTATCGTGCACCAGAAGTAATCCTACAGCTAGGGTGGTCTCAACCGTGTGATGTTTGGGCAATCGGTAGCATAATTTTTGAGCTATACACCGGATATTTACTGTTCGAATCTGAAAGTATTATTGAACAGCTTGCAATAACTGAAAAGATTTTGGGAAAAATTCCATTTGAAATGGCCATGTGAGATTCTTAAAAACCAACTGAACGAAAAAAGTTCAATAACTTTTATCTTACAGAAATTCTAGAACTAATTACTTTAAAAATGGACAACTGGATTGGAATCCTAGTAAAAATAGTTTAATTTATGAGCGCAAGCCACTTTATCGATACATGAGATCATGGGCGAACGATCACTTACAGCTTTTTGATTTGATGCGACGCATGTTGGATATTGATCCATCTGAAAGAATCGCTTTAGGTTTAGTTGAAAACTTTAAGCTTTCCTGATGTAAGAATGATGTTTTTCTTCCTTTTAAAGATGAAGCGCTAAGACATCCGTTTTTCCTGGAATTGCCATCGAATCTGCGTGTATATGAGAAAAGTGACTCATATAAAAAAGAAAATTTTCATTGATGGTTCGTATAAAAAAGTGAAATTCTTGATATGAGAGAGGAAAGAGTAAAAAAACATACTCATCCTCATTTGACTATGGTAATTTTGAAGTGCTTTCTACTGTTAACCTTAAATTGGTTGCATAACCTAAAGGTGAAATAAATTTTCTTAAAAGCTCTCTGTCTTTAAATTATGTGATCCTGTTATGAAAAACAATTTTGGATAATTTCACCATAATTTGCATTTGATATTTATATTGTCATTAGCCAGTAAGAAAGGCCGAAACTACATCTAGTAAACCAAGGTACACACTGCGGTTCCATATTGTGCCTAACAGAAGCAGGAAAACCAACCAGAAATTCAAAAGCATAATGCACTTAAATTGATCTTATAGTTAATTTAATATGCTGCCGTAAATTTGAAATATCGATGAGCCTAAAAACATAAGCAAAATTCAGTGAAGTTTTCATTATTTCGCTTTATTTTCATGGTTCATTATTTATTTGTGTTTCATTTACAAAACTTTAAATAGCTTTTGTTGGAGTTCATGTCACAACTTTCTACAGTTAAAATGGGAATGAATTGGACCATTGGATTATATTTTGGAATCATTATAAGCTGGAATAATTACAAAGCGTCGAGTGTCCATTTGGGGTAAATAGGACGATTGTGAGCAAATTTAGAGTGGATTTTTTTATCAAATATGTCAAACTACAAAAAAATATAGAAAAACTTTTATGAAATCTCGCTCTATTTACAACAGAGAGTACATAAGAATTTCCGTTGTGACTATCAATTTTCAATAATAATTTCTTAGCAAAATCAACGACATTCTTCAGAAGAACTCCAAATCTCTCCTGAACATTTTTAAAAATCATTTTGTTTTCTCGCCTTAATAATATATACTCTCTGATTTATCATCATTTTCCGTTATCAATCTGAATAAAAAATAAATACTCTTCTCATCATCAGCATATTACAATAGAATTGTCATATCAAAAATTTATTTATCATACATTGCTTTTCTTCATCAGCCATTATTGGATAAGAAAGCATTAAATTAGGCAATTTTAGTTGCGGAACCCTCGTTATCATGAAATTAATATAATATATGTATATGTCTTTGTGTTTCATATTTTTTTTTATCGCAGCACTTAAAAAATCTAAAGCAAGAAGAGAAGAAATTATTGACGATATTGAAAAGCCTTTCATTAATTATAAAAATTGTGGTTTCTTATATTATACAATTTGCACATTGACTGCGCAATAATTAGCATCGTAAAAAATACTTTTTTTATGGACTTGGAATATTGTAGAATTTTCGCTTTATCATAAGTGCATCTTTTTAACTTGATGTCAAATTTTCCGCTTTCTGCTAGTCGTGTGGTTTAATGCTTGAAGTTGTTCATAAAAATTTTTGATGTCGATTTTTTATCCTTTTTTTGCGAATAACGAAAGAAAAATTTTCTGTTAGAAATTTTGACATGGAATTTGGAAGAAAAAGTGCAATTGCAAGATACAAAACTACTTTTTTTTGTGGAATTTTCTACTCTCCAAAATGGGTCTACATAAAATCAAAAAGTTTACTTCAAGGAATCTTACGAACCAACCTCAAAAAAAAAAAGACACACAACAAACAAAAAGGATGTAAACCTGTTACGTGCGTGATCTGTCACAACATGCTCTCATACCTGAGTAAAGCATTGCGCATATTTTTCCAATTCCTTCTTTAGGTGCATGACTTTGTCGCTTTCTTCGCGCAACATTTTTTTTAGTTCATCAATTGTGTGACACTGCGATGTCACAAGATTTTCTAACTTATGAACGCGCGTTTCAAGTTCACCTACGCGTGATGTCACATCAACTGTGACACCATTGCTGGTTGCTAGAATGTGAGTTGTTGATGTTGTGGCAGCTGTTGGTGATGGCTTTGAAATGTGATTAATTGATGAACGTGAAATGGGTGAAATGGAGCGATTATGCAAATTGACACTTGTTGGACGAATGTTGGCCGCTGGTGTGGGCTCATCAACTTTCACTGTCGCCGACGTTGCTGTTGATGATGATGATACTGATTGCGATGATGTCATGACACTGCTCGAATTTTCTGTTATTGAAATTTTCGTTGTCGATTTGTTATTGCCTAGCGAATGATCAATGCTGCTGCTGGTTACACCCGCTGATACCTGCTCTTTTTTCAATGCATCAAAGTTACTTGCTGCGCTTGTTTTAATGTCAATGCTACTAGCGCGCACTTCAATGTTGTGACTCTCCTGTACTGACTTTTTATGATGTACAAATGAACTGCTGAACGACTTTGACAAATCCGTTTTAAAGGAAGTGCTGTTACTATCGTCATCGGGTGACGATGCACTCACAACAGGTGATGTCTTTTTGGCCTGATTCGCTTTTAATTCTTCCATCCACGGCGCTCTGTGTTTTTCCCATTCGCGAGCCTTCGGCTTTGCCAACTCGTCGCCATCATTATGAGTAATGATTGGCGTAGGCGAACTCGGCTCATTGACTAATGAATCTGATGAATTGTCCATATTATGGCTACCATTCATACTGCTAACACTGTTGTTATTGGAATCACCCATTATAGAACCAGCAGATGTTGGTGGACGCCGCTTGGGAGCTTTTGCTCGATTTTGGCGAACATCCTGCAGATAAGATCCACGTTCAACGTGGTCCAAATCATTAATTCGTTCGCCAGTGACACCTTTGTCACTATTATCAGCAATGTGAGCTGTTCCTGTCAACCGACTGCTGGCGCTGCCATCTGTTCCATCATGGGTATGATGCAATTTGTTTTCAACACTTTTAACTTTCTGCTTCAATCCAGAAAAGATACTTCCAGCTACTGTGGAGACTGATGGTGATTTCTTTATAGGAACGCTCGGCTTTTTGCTAAGCACCGGTGGTGGTGTTGTTTTCTTCTCATCTAGATTCTCCAAACTCTTTCGGATGTCTGACGGAGTTTTATTGGCATCTGTGATAATGGATTTGCGCGGCGGTTTTTCAATTGATGTTATTTCAAGTGATTTGCTTTCAAGTGAACGACGATGTGCAGCCACATTTCCAAACAATCCGGAATTGCTGCGTTCTGATGTTATAAGGCTGCTCGTTGTATCGGTGAGCGAGTCTTTAGATCCAAAACTATCCTTACGATAGGAATGACTCTGTGTTGTCGCCGTGCTTAAAGGTGATTTAAGTGTTGTGCTAGTCGTTATGACAGTTTTTGTACCAATTGGTGGACGCTCCGGACGTTCTTTTGTTGGTGATGCTAAATTAAATGATACATTATATAACATATATTTCAACATGGAATCGTGTTAAATATACTTACGATCAGATGGCAACAATGTGACAAAATTATCAGGGAAGACTCCGATTTTTCCACGTAATTCACCTTTCCACCAGCCTTTATCAGGAAGTTCCTTACTCAATATCGTCACTACATCGCCTTCCACAAGCTTAAGCTCATCTTCATTTAGTGGATTGTAGGCGAACAGTACTTTGCACTGCTCACGAATTGGCTTCGGTGGCAACATCGGTCCAATATCATTCTCAACAGCCACAAGATCCTCACGCGAATTCGTCAAACTCGATCGATTATTATTGATCTTGTTCTGGTGGTTCGTTGTGCTGTTGATGTTGTGACTCAATCGATTTGCCGATATTGGTGATGCCGAGTCGATGATCTCAACAAAATTTGAAGGAAAGACGCCAACTTTATTACCTAACTTTCCTTTCCACCAACCGTCTTCTACCTAAAATGAGAAAATAAAATGTCACAAATTGGAAATCGAAATTCAAATAAATTATAAGCGCAACCTCTTCATAGACTTCAATTAAGTCACCAACCGCTAATCGTAGTTCGTCATCTTTGTTCTCTTTATAGCTGTAAATCACTTTACATCGTCGATTTTTCGTTGATATTTTATCTCTAAAATTATAAAGAAACAAAATGCGTAAGATTTAATGTGATAAATCGCTGTTGCAGGTGCGACAATGGATTTTAGTTCCCACCGCTGCTGCTTTTTAATTGTTTATTTTTTATTCTTCTTTTTCTTGAACATACTAACCTCAAAATGACTTTATCGTCATGATTCTGTTGATCCAGAAGCTTAACAAAATTATCGGGAAACATGCCAGATTTACCTGTGGCCGCTATAGTACCATACCACCAGCCACCCGGCTGAACTTTAATGTTTGTTATCACTGAACCTTTTACCAAATTCAATTCATCCAATTCGTTAGCGGCGTAATCGAATTCAACAATTGCACTTACTGGAAAAAAGGAAGATTGAAATAAAATGATTAATAATGATTAATCTTCTATACAAAATAAGGAAAATTCGTCTCTCGTTCCAATTAATCAGGGACAAAAATTATTGGATGTTTTCAATCAAGGTTCCAATCAACATAAAATTAACTTCCGCATTTGATGAGAACCCATGAAGAGAAAAGAGCATTTCATCGACTACAGAGCTTTTAATAAATTATATAGTTTTCACTTTCATAGCGTTCAGTGTCGTCCCGCATCAAACACAAGCTTTTAAAACACAAAAAAAAAAATTTTAATACAAAAACTGCGAAAAAGAAATTTTTGTTTTGGCACAACAATAAGTAAACAAAGAAAAGGTTCCACATCCGGAAACTGTTAATGATTTTCATGTTTTACCAGAGCAACAGCAGCAGTAATAATAACAAAATTTGTTGATGGTACCAAGTTCATAACACAGAAGTTTAAGAAGCCAAACAACAACAAACATAAACAAGACGTCATCGCAATGGAGCATTGAGAAACGAAGCAATGATTCGAGCAAAAAAAAAAAAAAAACAAGCAACAAAAAATAAATAAACAAGAAAATTGCCGAGAAAAAAGATTTTGTAAGCGCTTCAAATGTCAAATGCAGTTTCTGGTCAAACTACTTTTTTTTGTGTGCTAGGTAAGTAGAATTGGGAGGGATTCATACAGCAATACAAAGAAATATATTCATTCATGGTAATGACATCATCTTTGAATGACGCCCACACTCGATACATATATAATAAAATGTCATTTTCAAGCTCTTCGATTCCACCAGTTTAAACAATTGAATGGATATTTAATTTTTCTTGAGAATCCAGAAATACCTGACATCGTGACAATAGCTCAAGTGATGATGTTTTACAAAGATTATCGTTCCATGCAAGTTTTAAGAATCCACACGTTTGCTTAAATAGTAGAACTACCACATCAATAGGCAATAATCAGTCAGTTTTTACACGTCTGTAATGCATCCGCGATTATGAGACGACAAACAAACATCTAGTGAGTAGGAACATCTAACTATGACATAATTTTTCAAAACTTCCTGTTTTTAGGCCCTCGCGAAGAATTTCCCTTTTCAAAATCGCATAGCCACCCACAATCGATATACAAAAGATCCCGTTTATAGATTGTCCACCGAGCAATGAGCACAAGAAGCCCGCGCGCAAAACTTTCATTCAAATAACCATCGGTACTTAAAAAGTGTGTAATTTAAAATTTAAATTTTTCACTTATTCAAATTAATAAAAAAAAGCAGTCGACACGACACAGTCGTGGTGGACACCACCGGAACAATTGCGCTTGGATGGCGCTGCCAACAAAAGGCCCACAAAACATGTTCTGTTTTCACCTTTTAACTGTTTCCATTTATGATTTAAATCTATCTCACTCTCTCCCTCATTTCTTTATTTTTTTTTCGGGACAATGTAAAACAAAGGCAAATTCGAGCACAAATTCAAAACGCAAATTTCATTCTTTCGCTAATTTGTGTTTGTGTTGTAAAACAATTGCGGCATCAGCAACATTATGTACGCAACAAATGAATTCATTTATTCCCGATTTTTTTTTCCGCTGGAACGCATATATAGACATCCAGTGCATTGTATTGTGTGTATTTAAGCACTAATTAAATCAGCCCCATGGCACTGATGCATGACACGCAAATGTAAGTGTGGGAATTGCCAGGCTAAATTTATTGTTATCAACCATAATTATCATTCATATTATGCCATATCGTCCATAAATTTCGGGCTTACGCATGAAACCTTAAATAATCAACACCCATCATAGTCCCGCTGCGGGCACTTTGTGCCCTCATCTGACCGTTTTAAGCTTCAAATTAATACTCATTTTTCTCAGACTTTCAAAACCAGTTTTGCTGTGTACGTTTCTTTGTTGTGTATTTCTCTTTTTCCCCGTATATGTTCATTTCTTAGACAATCTTTTTTCTTTTCTTTCCCGAAATTAAATAGACTCAAAGTCATCTCGAAGAAACTTGAGAAATTCTTAATAAGCTAAAATCTGAAGATTTTATTTCAGCTTCCTTACAATTCTTTCTATTGTTTCACTCAAGGTTTCACCAAAACACCTCGCTCGAATACTGAGCGCAATTCCTAAAGTTCAAGCGAATTGACGGCGAACGAGACTTTATTTCGTTAAACTTTCGAAATTTTTCGCTCATTTATTATCGCAAAATGAACAAAAATAATAATCCACAAGGCACGTTCCGAATGTTGTTTAGAGACTAATGAAATTTTTAAATTCGATCTTATTGCCACGAATGTTCAACGTAAACTGAATTCTCGTAAACTGAAGGAATATACAAGAACACAACACACACAAATGCGACTGAGAAGCGCGATTGAAACATTACAGAAAAACACTCGATGCTTAAACACTCAAAATACGAACAAAACATTCATCAAACAGAATGGTTTTAGAATGGAAGGTTAAAGAACTCCAAGCAAGAACCTGAAGCACAACAACAGCCATCACTTGTGCGCAAGCCGCGAGTGATCGAGTCTATTGTTTGTCTTGTCTGGTCGATGTGGATCTAGATGGGTTTCTTCTGCCATGAATGTCTCTATCATGTAATGCAAAAGAAATAATTACACGATTTCTCATCTGGTTACAGGAAAACATCAGGAAAACATATCATACATCAATTGCAGTAAATCATTCGCTCAGGGCTTTGGTCCGAGACATGAGCCTCATATTTCATTATGAAATTAATTACTTTCATACCAATAAATTGAAATCACACTGAGATGACATTGCCAGGAGAACACATCTCAGGTGCTGACCTAATTTCGCAAGCTCAATCATCAATTCCATCACAAGCATCAAATATTATACAACCAAGTCAATGAAGATTTACATAAGCAAATTTTGCACAATGGTATTTCTTTTTTTTTTGGGGTCAAAACAAACTGCAACAAACATATGCGCCGCGTAACATGCTTTATTTAAACATTGATTCCAATTATGGTTTGGGTGGAAAAAAAGATTAAAAATTGGAATGTACAACAAAATTTGGTTCCATAATGCCGCAAACTAATAAAATCGAGGCAGTGGTATGAGATCTTTTTATGACGTTATGGAAATTAATGTGAATATGCTATTGCACAATTGGAATTGCGCCACTTCGATCATCTCTTGACTGAAAGTTTTCAACGAGAATCTGATCAAATTTAAAAAATAATATCACCAAATTTCTCGTGCATAAGTGCTGCAATTTATACTTTTACTGACTCTCAATCGATTGTGAACTGCCTTCAAGCCGACATCGGCGATATGTCTTATGTTGGTCGCATTGATCTAAGCGCCAGAGCAATTTTTATTAGACATCTAGTTTAGATAAATAAGAAAATAAAAAAAAAACTTTCTTTTTCAAAACAAAATTGCGCAACGAAGAAGTCGACTTGAGTGGAAAATTGAAATGGATTTACATGTAGTTTATTCATTGAAATAAAAATCTCATTGCGATGTTCATTTCGGAGTGAATTCGCTCGTGTCACCGAATGCTGAATTTGATTCCCTCGCTTGGGGTCTACCGCAAGAAAAATATATTTCTTAGAATTTTCATGAATCTGACATGCTACAAATTCGAATCGATTGAAAGTTTCCCTCTCAATTGCGGTCCAATGAATGTCGTCGCAAAAAAATTAAACATTTAAATGACACTCGTTCAAAAGGCAAAGAAAACATTTAAATTGGCGATAAATCCAATCGAATGCCAAAGTTTTAAGTGATTACTGTCTTTTTTTTTTCTTCTTCATTCAAGTCTCGAATAATCACTGACAGTCAACAAATTGAGCGTTGAATTAAAACAAAGGAAACTTTCGAATCGAAAAACTGATATCAGAACGGGACAAACTCTTAAACGGGAAGTTTATTGAAGTCGAGACTTCCTTTGGTTTCGGCTCATTTTTTTATCGCTCTCTTCTCTACATTGTTGACGATTTGTTTATTACAGAGAAAAATGGCGAAAATAACTCAAACACCCTACTACCATTAAAGTTCATTCATATATGTTTAAAAATTGTTTGTATGACAAAGCAAAAAAAAAGTAATTTTAGCTGGGGCATCATCTGGCAGTTACTTTAAAAGTTGAAGTAAAACCTAAGCTACATAATTTTAAAACTATGCCTGGAGCTGAATGAAGGCTTAAAATTTTAATAGCGGTTTTAACAGATCATACATCCATCTCAGAACATGATTCAATCTCATGGTCACGTAAAAACGAATTGTTTAAGTCCCAAACATCGAGTTGTTTAAAAAGGCAACAAGAAAAAAGTGACTCAATCTGGCCTTCAAGATAAAACTATCCACACACACATTTTTGATTTTTCGCTATTTTCAAAATGAAATCCAAGCACTGATAACAGGATTCATTGTATTGGTTAATTCTATTGTGACATACTTAAACAAAAATGCAACCGTATTCATGCCGCATGAAAGTGCTGTAATTCATATTGTCCGACAAATTTTAGAGAATGTTTTCAAGAATTCCTCAAATGATATCATCTCTAATAGCCCGCATATCTCGCTCGAACACAAATTCTTCCCGGATGAAAACTACTCAAAACAATTGTAAATTATTTAGTAAATCGCTTCATTATAATCTAATTATGATTTGAGGCAATATTGATGAATCAATTAACTCAAATAATTCCTCAGGCAAATAACTTTCAAAGCTTCAATTTTGACATGCGATGACATCATTTTCATACATCAGAATTTCAGATATGAATTATATTTTTCAAACTCATCGTGATTAGAAAGAAGGTCCTTGCAAGAATTTATTATTATGCAATATCATCATTTCCTCTTTTTTTTTAAGTAATTTCTTGTTGTTGCCTAATCCTTTGGGTGAGATTTATTCATTAGCAACAGTCTAATCGCCCTTGACACACTTCGGTGACTACTAAGAGCTTAGATCAAATCTTGTGTCTTATGACACACCTTAAACTGTCCGCTCGGTAAATGACACCAAACATGAGGCACTAATTGCTTTTATTGACTGAACTACGTTTACCGTATTCAGTCAAGATTAAGGATATTAGCTTAAAGATAAATATTTTTCATTAATGTCATTAACATAGGTTCCTGCTGCGCACATTACATAAATACTATGCATCATTCATGAGCCGAAATAATTTTAATGGCATCAAAAAATGGGTCAAACACTGGCTGCTTTTACAATGAAAACTAAAAACAGTTTTCCAACACGCAATATTTTATCAGGCACTGCAGTGATTTATGTGAAACGATTTAAGCGCCGTATGTTTCATTCGCCATCACATTGAAATTCAATAAATCCATTGTAAGATCCATCGAAAGCGATCAAGCCATTCGTTGGAAGTTTTCTTATTAATCCAACACACGAAATAAAAACTGGTTCTATCTATTCACATGAACTCACTTAAAAATATGTGCAGCATACTAATGGAACCCACCCATCTAGCGGAGATACTGAAAGTTTATTTTTGCTTAGTAGAAATTGCCCATAAATAAATATGAAATATCCCTGCAAGTAATGAGAGAAACACTTCAATCACCTCGCATAATGTTCAAAAATTTTATTTAATTAAATAATCGTCAGTTTTACTTTGTGGGGATGTTCAATTATGGGCAAGCATAACGAACGGAGCTGAAGGAGGTAAACAATGAAACAGCCGATGATTCCACAGCGGCGGATTTTCATTTTACTGTCATCGATATTTCAATTTATGAAAGCGACATGTCGTGTAAATAAATGATATCATGAAACACACACAGGAAGATTCTGCTTATCAAAATGATATCTGATAACAGACATAATAAAAATATAATAAGCAACAACAAAGAGTTACACTCTCAAATTTACATTTTGCAGACTATGTTATGAAATGAAATCATTCGCGAAGTAAAGAAAAATAAGTTTTCAACTCCAGACCTCAATTCCCAGTTTTACCGTTACGATCTTGTCAACTCAGACAGGTTTTTAACACACTCATACGATTATTTTCGCAATGTCAGAAGGGCATCTAATGTGTTAAATGGACACAAGCGAAATAAAAATAATGTTAAGAATCAAATATATGGTCCAACCACGCTCATATGATGCATTGATTAATAATATCTATCGATTTTTTTAGATCCTTCTCAAAATATAATGAAGTAGAAAATATTGATCAAACATCAACTTAGTCAATGCGCAAGCAGATGCAGGCAGGCAGGAACTAAGTAGGACAAAGCTGGTTTTAATAGTTTATACAATGTACAATAGATCTTCGGGTCGAGGTGCCATCGGCTTTTTAAACAGCCGCCCTAACTATCTATCTATCTTGTGCAATGTAAAATATCTACATATAAGTATTGCCAATCTGACGCGCTTTACCAATCATCCATTTCACCAACCATGATTCATAATGTGAAACTGAAATTTGTGCTTGCTATACAAAACTTTTCCTGTTGCCAGAAGAAAGTAAAATTATACAAGTTGTTAAATCTCAAATTATGCTCAAGTTGCTCGATGGTATGCAAAAATACTTTTCACATTGTAGCGCTGGACGGTTGAGTAATTAAGACATTTTAGAAGGGATGTAAATTATTTTGCTGCATTAGCTTAACTCAAAATATTTACTTTTCGGCTTTGTGCTTCATGTTTTGACGATGCAACCAAAAGAATAAATGCATATTGAATATGCGGTTTGATGATGGATGGATGAGACGACTCACATATACATACATACACAATTGCTCTTTCTTTGGATGTTGTCATATGTATAAGCTTAAGAAAAAAGTGAGTCATATTTTTCATGTGTTAACGTCATAAAATATTTACAAAGCTCACCTCCTGTACCTCGCGATTCCATCGTAAAGGTAAGTTGATTTTGAATTGTTTCCGTATAATCCAAAATATATCCTTTTGACTTTGTTTTGCACAAGTTTTCATAAAAAAAAAAAAATGCAAATCTTCAATTTTTCTATTTCACAGATTTTTACATTTTCCACGTTCGCGCAACGAAGTTATTATGGAATTATCGACCGTCTTATCAATTTTATCGCGTTCGACTAAGGTAGAAGTTACTTATTTATTTTTAAATGCTGCTTACAAATGAAATGTCTTGATATTTCTTTGCTTCCGTTGTTGCCAATTTTCAATACGGTCAATACAAGGGGAAGTCTATTCTTTGCAACCTAATCTCCCCCTGGCTCATCGCAAGCAAAAACAAAAGCTGATTTGTTTTGTAAACATCCAAAGTTACTTAAAAACTTCAAAAAGAAAAAGGTGAATAATATGCGCAACTATTGAGGAAATCCCTTAAAAACTTTTGTTGTTACAGCAGAATGTTATCGAGAATTGCACATGCCTTCAAAAGGCCGCCGCCTTCTAGTAAATTCATAAAAGTCGATAATATCGGAAATGCGGGAATTATTCAAATCTGTAGACCGGAAGCTCTCAACGCAATTAACTATGAAATGTTTGCGTGAGTTTGAATAATTCAATTATTTCAACTTATTTACCTTAACCGGCTGCAAAATAGCACTTGCGACTTATTGCAAACACTGCCGTTATCCTAGTAATCACTTTTACCAATTTTTAGCACCTTATATTACGTCTTAAAGCAAATGGAGTCTACTAAGTCTCATGTGATCGTTAAAGGCATACCAGGAAAAGCATTTAGCGCCGGTGGGGACTTAAAAATCCTTGCTTTACGTCGTATGAATGAAATTAAAGAGTCATATAGATGTGGATTGAGAAGTGTCCAATTAGTCGCAACATACAAGAAGCCCTACATCCCGATCATTGACGGTTTAGCATTAGGTGGAGCAGCATGCTACTCAATTGCTGGAAGAAAATATAGCATTGTAACAGAGCGAGCCTCATTCGGGATGCCTGAAGCAGCTGTTGGCTACTTCACTGATTCAGGAGCTTCATTTCTCTTGCCTCGTCTACAGAACAATGTCGGAATGTACATGGGATTGACTGGCGCTCGTATTCATGGCTACGACCTAAAGAAAATTGGTTTATGCGCTTACTTTGTGGAAAGCAGGAAAATAGAAGAACTGGAAAAAAATCTTCAATCGTGCACAACGGAAGAAGAGATCAGGAAGACTATTGCAAAATTTAGTTCAGTGCCATCGACAGAAACGGAACTGGATAAAATACTGAATGAAATAGACAAGACTTTTGACGGCGACACTTGCGAAGAAATAGTTGAGAATCTTCATTTGGATGGCAGCGATTGGGCAATGGACACAGTACGCACAATGAACCGCGCATCACCGACCAGCTTAAAGGTCTGTCATCGCCTTTTGAGTATTGGAAGAAATTTAACGCTTGAAGAATGCCTAAAATTGGAATTCCGTATTGCAATACATCATGTGATGAAAAGTGATCTTAAGGAAGGAGTTCGAGCTTTCTTGATTGACAGAGACAACTGTCCAAAGTGGAATCCAAAAACACTGCATGAGGTTCAAGCTGAGCATGTCGAAAGATTCTTTCAACCCCTTGCCGATGGCGATGAGCTCGTCTTCCAGACACGCTAATTTGATATTTAAGTGCTTACAACTGTGTGATTTTCCTTTAAATACTACATGCTTACTATTCACAATACTTTTAAAGGCCATTATTTTTGATAATTGATTCATTAAAATCAGGCATTCCAATGTGTGCTATCGCAACGGTCCAAAATTGTGATTCAAATCAACTGCAAAGAAATGAATGTATTGCGTATTGCTTCCTTCTTATCAGTAAAAATATTTTTCATTCGATTTACTATTTCTCAGCAATTGCGATGGTAATTTTATGCAAATTGATTCTAAATAATTGTGTAATATGCTAGAAACTTCATCATGCATTGACTAGGTTATCCAACGTCTTGTATTAAATTCACTATATCGGCAAAAGCTGATTGGTTGTGCAATGGCCCGAAGCTGTTCATCGTCAGCATCAACGATTGTCGCTGAAGAACATGGCAATGCTGGAGTAATCACAATTAATCGGCCCAAGGCTCTTAATGCAATTAATCTTGAGATGGTTCAACAAATCTATGCCGCTCTGAAAGACTTTGAACCCCGAAAAAGCTTGGTAATCATCAAAGGTGCTGGAGAGAAAGCATTTTGCGCTGGTGGTGATGTTCGGGCAGTTGTTGAAGGACCTATAGAAGAAAGTAAAGAGTTCTTTCGGCAAGAATACAAAACCAATGAACTGATTGGAAATTACAGTCGGCCTTATGTTGCTATAATTGATGGCATAACAATGGGAGGTGAGTAAATTTATAGAACGAGCAATAGTCACATAAATTAAAATTCCATTGGTCAGGTGGGGCTGGATTAAGTGTACATGGACGTTATCGAGTTGCTACGGAACGAACTTTGTTTGCAATGCCTGAAACAGCTATTGGACTGTTCCCTGATGTCGGTGGCGGCCATTTCTTACCGCGCATGAAGGGATACATGGGGGCCTACTTGGGTCTTACCGGTTTTCGACTAAGAGGAAGTGATGTTCAAAAGGCTGGCGTTGCAACACATTATATTGAAAGTTCAAGATTGGAAGAAATGGAAAGTGATCTTCACAAATGCCTCACTTCCAGTGATATTGATGCAACATTATACAAATACTCTTCATTGTCAAAGAATACCGGTGAATTCATCCTTGAACCACATCTGAAACAGATTGAGAAAGCATTTGCTGGCGATAGCATTGAAAGAATTTTGAAAAATCTCCACAAAGATGGCAGCGAGTGGGCAATGAATCAACTCAAGACAATCAGTAAAATGTCGCCAACAAGCTTGAAAGTTACGTTACGACAACTTCAACTTGGGAAAAACATGAACCTTCGTGAATGCCTTCAGATGGAATTTCGATTAGCAGCTCATCACGTGATTGATAGTGATTTCAAGGAAGGCGTTCGAGCACTTCTCATTGATAAAGATCAAAAACCACAGTGGAATCCAAAAACGATCGAAGACGTTAATCAAGAAATGGTCAACAAGTTCTTCCTTCCATTACCCGATAATGACGAACTTGTTTTTGATCATGCTAAATTGTAAAAAAAAATCTCATATAATGGGCAAATAATGGAACTGAGTTCTGGAAAAGTGCATTTATTTTTTTTTTCTTAAATAAAAATAAACATATTAAGATCATTTTCTTATATTTTTTATTCAAAGATTTGTTTTTTTTTTTCTATTCTCAAATGAGAATCTTTTGGGCTTGAAATCAACATGGAGCGGGGTTTCTAAAAGCTATTGATTTAAATAATAAGAACGAAAATGAAGATTGTTGCATTTAAGTTTCCAGTTAAAGTTGTCTTTTTGCATGTTTGTCCATTCAATTCAGCGACTAATTTTGGAAATTAAAGTTATCGACTTTTTTTTATTCATAGAAAAGAAAACGAGAAAAAAAATCAGAAAGTATTTGTGAAGCCCAACAAAAAATAGGGGGTAAATATATATATTCAGACGAGAAGCAGAATCCTTTTTTGGGTGTGTGTTCCACCACGTTGGACAAGTATCAGTTTGTATTTTGTTTTTTTATAATGTAAAATTGGAACCAGTCTCTCTTTCACACACGCGCACGCACAAAAAAATAGGATGTCGAAGGGTGGGAGTAGTCGACTGATGAGTAGGAAACTTAATCAATGTACTGAGCCAACCAGCGGAAGCCCTCACCATAACCCTGTCGTTTTAACACTGAACACATAAAAAGTTCCAAAGGGCGACCTGGTAATTCGGATCTAGAGATTTTGCCCTAAAGAATTAATAAAAAGGGTGTGAGCCTTCAATGCAAAACTCGTTTAATTGCACAATATATTTACCTTTCCTGTTGTGAGCTGATATAGTCCGAAGAAATTCCTTAATTCATCTTCACTTGCCGCGCCAGGTTTATCAATTTTGTTTCCCAATATGAGCACTGGACAGTTAGATAATGCCTCATCCGTCAGCAACGAATCCAATTCGTTTTTACTTTCCTGAAACCGACTTCTGTCCCAGGCATCAACAAGAAAAACAATTGAATCGACCGCTGGGAAGTAATCCTTCCATACGCGACGCGCCTGCAAGTGACCGCCCAAATCAAATGTTGTGAAACGCATGTTACCGATGGACAGCTCTTCAGATGTTGGATGTAGTGTCGGCACATGTTGGGCAAGTCTGTCGTCCTTCAGCATGTGCAGAAGTGTTGTTTTACCAGCATTATCGAGCCCGAGAAATAACAATTTACCAGATTTCTTCCATAATCCTACAATTTACATCATTATATTAAATTGCTGAAAGTCCATATAAAATTTCAAACATACCCAGATATCCTAAAACGCCAGTAAACCAATCCCAGATAAACATTGCGAAAGAAAATTATTTAATTTGTCCTCGTCGTTTGGTGGTGTCACAAATGCTGCTTTAATAAACGAAAGATAAAGATTATGTCACAATATGAATGTGTAAGCCAACAGGTTTCTTGACTCTCTCAAGTGAAATCGAAAATTAGACATTAGTATGGTGCCGTGAAACATACTCGATGGTGAACATATAACATCAGCAGTCAAAATCAACAACAAATTTTGGTCGACGTCATAGGTTTTTGCTCAATTCATCTCCTCCATTTAGCAATTTTCGAGCATTTGTTGTGGATTTCTGATAATGAGTATTATTTATTGATAACGTTTCCATGAAAGTCTTACGTTTCACGCAAGCTAGCAAATAAGAAAAATCGGAAGTGATAAGAACAGTAGAGAAACAAAGAAAAAAATTCAAGGAAAATTGCTCTAAAATGAAGAGGAAACCCAACGTCTTTTGTTCAAACATTTTCGCGTAAACCGTGTGACGAGTCCAAAGAGTAAAAGCCCATTACGAATTGTGAAGGACAAGCACGATCGTTTCTAAATTTCTGATGGTCACTCTCTCTCTACGTAGTGCTGACTTCAGAGGTGACAGTCTTTTATTCAAAATTGGAATATTGTTGAATTAATGCCTTTTATATATGAGGTATCAAGCAGGTCAGCAAAAGTACACTGATAGAATCAGTAAAGCCAATGAGAGCATTTATGAAATATCACAATCATAGAATTTTCGATTTTCACTTTTTTACACTTTCTGAGATGAGTTTCACAAAGTTTCCACATTGACTCGATGGCATACCTTACAATAAACTATATCACTTGAATTAATTTATGTATTCTGCCTAATTAACTAAGGATAGAACAGTATTTCTTTTTCTTGTGAGTTGGAACTGTTTTTTTCCGTAGTTGACTTTACTGCACGGAAAATGCTGGCGGAAATGATTTTGAATTTAGCCGTTAAAAATATCCTATTTTATATGCAATCAGTTTCAATCTCTCGGTTTCATTGTTCGCACCATTGTTTTATTTGAGTCAAGGCAATAAATTTACCTAAATGCACTACTTTGATTTGAGTTACTCTATAGCTGCATCAAGTACTACTATCAATAAAATTGTGCTTTCTGGCTCGGTTCTAGAAATTTAACATATCATTAGCCTTGCTTGAAACAAGTTCATAACTAAGAGTTCATAATGTCTATCAGGTATGAGCGAAGAATTCTTTAAGAATTCAAATCACTGGCACTTTGTCTACAACAGCATAATTTTCAGATTTATCACGTTTCTTGTTTTTGGAATTTTGTTGGTTGGATCAAATGCCGATGAAGATACCATTCTCGATGACATGATCTATGAAACGATCACTGTTTCGTTAATGACTGCTGGCTGTGAAGAAGAATACGTGAAATGTATGGTCACTTTTTTGAAGTGGCAAGGCGCCTCAAAAAACCTGGGCATGAGTATTATTACAAGACCTGGTCATTTAATGCATGTTCTGAAAGAGAAGGCGTCTCTGGCTGATACAGTTTGTTCTAACTTTGAGGTTATTGTGGCTATCATGATAGTCGTAGCAGTAATTCTGTTTTGCTGCTGCTGCTGTTGTTGTATGGAAATGTGCTGCTGTAAGAAACCAAAAACTGTTCATCGTCATTACAACTACATTACATCGGGTAATCTTCCAGCAGTCGAAATGCAGAACAAGTCCTACGTTTAAGAAAATGCATCATTCCTCCTTCCCTCATTGCTAAATAACATTCTCTTAATGTTACATTTTCATAGTAAAATAAAATCTTCCCAAATTAATTTGACAATGTCTCCTAAGTACTCCTGATCTTAAATACTCGTACCCTAAGAAGCAGGTTAGGTAAAAAAAAAATTAAAAAAAAGTATTGTTAGACAGTCTCCACTCTGGTCTCTGCGATTGTCAACGTTATTAGAATGGCAAAAATGACACCACCATTTTGAAGAATTGTCGCGAAAAAGTTGCAGAAATGAACATGCATACATAGTTGGAATTGTATATCACCAGACACTTAGAAAGTATCGTTTTTTACTTATTAGCAAATGAAACATTTAAATGGATGTAAAGTGTGTGGTGCGCTTTGGACGACAGACGATTAATTTAAATAACTAATTCTTTCGAAACACAAGCATTTTGTTGGTATAAAACTTTCGCATGTAATTGACCTTCAACTCAATGCTTTATTAAAATTCACAAATTTTTAATTGAGTCCGCGGCTCGTTGATTTAGTTATTCTTTAGCTGTTGAAGTGTGTGGAAGAAAATATAACTTTGCTAACGAAAATGACATCCTCTGTTTATGACTTTACTGTGAGAGACCTTCACGATAATGATTTCTGTTTAGCAAAATATGATAACAATCAAGTGCTCCTTGTCGTAAACATTGCTACAAACGATGATACATCAGATAAGCAATTTTTGGAGCTGAAGGACTTGAAACAAAAATTCTGCGACGGTAATTGTAGCGTATAAATAAATAGCCTGAGTAATCACTTTTATCTTTATAACACTCTTAAATATTTACTCAATTGCAGATGTTACAATTTTATTTTTTCCATGCTGCCAGTTCGGTGAACCAATGGCTGAGCGCGAAAGCTCAGAAATCTATTGCTGGTGCAAATTTGAAGGCATTGAATTTGCAGACGTTTTTGCTATGGTCGACGTAAAAGGAAAAAATATTCATCCACTTTACCAATACTTGACTACAGAGAAGCACGGAGAAATCAGTGAAAATTTCACGAAATTTTTGGTTGACAAGCGTGGAACAGTAGTAGAACGCTTTAGTGCAAAGGATTCTATCAACAATATTTCAGAATCCATGAAATTGCTCATGTAGAATGCTAAATCGTTTTTACTTCTGTAGATGGAGGCAATAAAAAGAATGCGGGATTTTCATATCAGAATTGTTATCGAATTGAAATTTAGTTTCATAAAGTTAGAATTTTTTTTGTCAACTGAATTTACTAAATTATGAAAGCTTTCATATAAGTCACAACCGGCAGAACTTGCAATTTCCTGGGATGATTTTTTTTAGTTACTGTGTTATTGTGTTCAACCGAGCAATTTCTTCTGTGACAGCAATCAACTTGGTTTCTCGGTTCATAAGCTTATGCTTGTAAATACTGATTTCTTCGATCAGTGTATTGCGCAGAAACTCAAGTTGCTCGATCTTAATACTTCGTAAGCGCTGCGTGGATCTATAAAATGCAATTTATTATTATAGCGTTTATTTTTATTTAAGGTTGAGCAATATGGACGTACTCTTCATTTTGATTTTTTTCCAATTTTGCTACTCGCTGCTGTAATGTCATGTTCTGAGCAATAAGATAATGACTGTGAATGAATTTATAAAGAAAAAACTTTTAGAGCTGGTAGTTGGTCTCCAAAATTTTTAATACAAATTTGTACTTACATATTGTGATTCAATTGATGAAGCTGCTTGTTCATTACTTCAACTACATTTGGCATGAAAGCCAAACGCTGCGACTCCGTAAGTGACTGGTAGGATTGTGGCGGTTTATGGATTACATTCCTACTCAAAAAAAATTAAATTATGAATCTTATTGATAACCAATTGACTCGCGATTCTATCAACTTACTGATGATCACAAGAGGTGAAGAATATGTAGTCGCTGCTCTGCATGGCTTCTTGGCATATTATGCAAGAAGGTTGGTCTCCGTTTTCAGCCATTCAAAGGATTTTGATGCAATTTCAAGCAAAGCGTTACTAAGTATACTGAGTGCGTTCAAAACGTGTTTGTCGCCTGTTCAGGGCAGCAGGGTAGTTCAATTTTTTTTTTATTTTTATTTTTTTTTTCTTTCTTGCAAGTCTTGTTGCAAGTACCACTCAATTTATTCTGATCTTCCCCCATCACAAAATTATTTGTTTCAAAATGACAAAGTTATGACTTTTTTTCTCCTTACTTTTATTTTATCTCAAATTACTTGCATTGAACTTCATGCAACATGCGTTGCCGAAGTCACTGAAATGATACAAATGTCTCCATTTAATTAAATAATCAAAATGAAATTTACAAACACTACTTAATCAACCAAAGAGCAGGCTGAGAGACAATGAAGATTACTTATTCTTCAATTTTTTGAGTTCATTTGTTTCTGAAATGCAAAATCATTGAAGTAGATAATAAAAAACAGTTAATTCAAAGCTATGTACAGCTTTTATTGCTTGAATAAATTTTCAGATTACACATGTGTAAAAAATCTTATGGACTAAGTAATTCCAGAATTTGCATCAGTAAAAATCGGATGACATTAATATCGAAAATTTTTATATCTATTTAATTCGGTGCGACTGAAAGGTGGAGTGTAACAAAATTTTTAATTAACTTCAATTTGTATTTACGAATTAAGTTTGCCACTTACCGTTTGCGTTTCCTCCTGTTAAATATTTGAAATGAAAGAAATACATTAAACCTCAATTTTTTTTAAAGAGATTTCTATTTTTAAAATATTCTACGTCCCATTTCCAGCATTCTGAAATAGAAAAAAAATGTTATGTAAGAAAACATTGTGAATGGGTTTGAAAGTGATATTTTACTCCAGAGTTTCCTCCGTTGCCAGCTATAAGTATAAGATAAATATAACAAGAAATTAGAAATTGATTTATCAGTTGCTGTAATATAAAAGCATCTTTACCATTTCCTGAGCTATTTGAGGTTCCTCGTGCACCAGCCAAAAAAGGTAAAAAAAATTATATCGTGGTGTCAAAAATATTAAGATGCAAGAATATATCTCTTTTAGCAAAGAGAAATATTCCAAGCAAGTTATAATCTTGGAAGACACTTATCTTTGCCGCCATTTTTAGAGTTGCCTCCATTTCCGCCTATTACAATAAAGAGTGACATAAAAACAACAAGTTTATAAAAAGTTTTGATTAAAATGGAACTGTTAACTAACCGTCTCCTGCTGTGTTAGAATTTCCTCCTGAGGATTTTTTAATTAGTGTTGTGATATAAGTTTTACTTCAGAATACAACAAAAACAATGGCGTCAAATAAATTTTCTTTTCAGAAGCCTTTTTTTTTTGATGTATATCAATCAAGTGTCGTATTTATACCATTTCCTCCATTCTGAAAGTAATAAAGTAAGAATATAAATAAAGAGCAAATGCAAATTCAGAGTGTGCAAAATTTAAAGAAACATCAACAATATCTAATTCTTTGGAATCTGTTTGTGATGCAAGGATACAATTATATTATTTACATATGCAGTAATACTTACGCCAGAATTTCCTTAAATCGCATAGAAGGGTCAGTTTTAGAAAAAGTTTTCCTAACAAATCCGCAAAAAATATAATCAATTCAAACATATACCGCCATTTCCTCGTAAATCATGAAAAGAAAAAAAAAATATATGTCAGTTAAAATATATATATATTTTTTAATAATTTTGATTGAACTTATCATTTCCAGAGCTATTTGCGTTTCCTCCTTGAATTTTAAAGTGCATGTTTGAATATATTTAATTTGCTCGCCCGAAGAAATAATAAATAGCTACCGTTTCCGCCGTTCTACGTTAATGAAAATAATGAAAATAAATAAATTAAGCTTTTGTTATAGTTGAAATGATATGTATTTTATATTAGTGATTCGAATCAGCGAGAAAAAAAAAACTCATTTTAAAAGTAAATGAGAAAAAAAAAAAGCTCCAAAAATATATAAATATATTTATAGCAAGTAAAAAAAAATTAATAGAAACAAACTTACGCCAGAGTTTCCTACGAGCAATCAGGTTCAATAATTGATGATTAAAAGTTATAAATATTTTTGTTGACGTGGTTTACCTCCATTACCGCTTGCAAAATGAAATAATAAAAAAAATAAGAACTTTGCTTCGAATTTCAACAAGATTTTTCAAACATTATGAAATGCTTTTAAAACTAAAATGGATACTTATCATTGCCAGAGCTGTTAGCGTTTCCACCTAAGTATACAAAAATGACGGAAGTTCACATAAAACGAATTTATGAATTTTCAGCTCCAGAAAGCTTTGTCAGTCTGATATTTATGATTTTAGTTACTAACCATTTCCGGCATTCTGTAGAGTGAAGGAAGAAAATTTAATAAATAGCTTTAATTGGACGGAGGCGATAACACTTACACCAGCGTTGCCTTATAAGTTATGAAGAAAATAATATTTAAGTATCAATTCCACCACAAAAAGCGCTTAAGGTTTTACCTCCGTTACCGCGTGCAGAATAAAATAGAAATTGTCTAAATCTTATTTTTTAAGACGTTAAATGATACTTATCATTTCCAGATCCGTTGGCTGCGAAAGAAAAAGAAGAAAAATAAAACGTTACATTAAATAAACATCGTATGATATTATGCAAGAAAAATGCGACTTACAATTTCCACCTGCAGATTTAACGCACGAATGAAAAATATTTAAGTGCTTGTAATTAATCCGAATTTATAAAATATTTTACCATTGCCTCCGTTCTGCGAAAAGTAATAAATAGATGTTTACTTTTAATTTATATGAATGCTGTTAAAAATTCTATTGTAACTTACGCCAGCGTTTCCTAGAAAATGTTATAAGGAATCACAGTTGTAGTTTTCTTTGTTTCTCAAAATTTGCACTTGTTATATATATACCTCCATTTCCACGTGCATGACGAAAGAGAAAAAGAATGAGATTAATTATTTGAGCCTTTAATTAAATGCGAATTTTAAAAACCAAGTTCCAAAATAAGAAATGAAAAGTAAGAATTAAGAAATGGAATTGACTATCTAATGAAGCAATTTTTGGATGATACTTATCATTTCCGCTTCCATTAGCTGAAAAGCAAATCAAAAATTTAATAATAATTATTTTTGTTAATCTAAAATACTCACAATTTCCTCCTAGAATCATGAAATGGATTAAAGAAGACGATTTACGTTTGAGTAAATTTATAGAGCACTCAAATTCACAAAATGCTTACCATTTCCGCCATTCTAATAAGAGAGGAAAAACAAAAATAATAGGAATTAATGAAAGAATATCATTTCATAATATATTGTCAAACATTCAATTTGTAACAGGTAGTGGGAAAAAGGTTTAAAATGTTTGAAGGTTATACTTACTCCACCGTTTCCTAAGTTCGTAACAAGGATTCAGCATGAGTTCACGTTTAAAATAATAGGCAAAAAAAATACAGTTTCAAACAAAAGATAACAAATGAAAGTTACACGTCAATAATTAAATTAAAAATAATGACATGAGTTATTTTCTTTAGATATCAAAAGTTGTTTGAAGATGTATTTTTATTGCTGCTGTTATAAAGTACCTCCGTTTCCGCGTGCCGAAGAGAAAAAAAAGTCAGTTTATAAATTTTAGGGTTGAAATTTAAGGACTAAATAAGTGCAAGTTAGATGTTTTTTAAATTATAGGAATAGGAAAATAAAGCAATAACCAAAATTGTTTGATACTCATCATTTCCGGCACCGTTGGCTGATAATGTTGCAAGAGAAATAAAAATATTGAAATATATTTCATTGTACAATCGTTAAGAATATATTACCATCGCCACCTATAATAACATCGCAATAGTTGATGAGAAATTTGTTTTATGAGCAGTCTTATCCAAATAAATAATCACAAAACCAACCATCTCCGCCTAAAGTGGAAAGAAAATATGTTTGAGTGCAAACTATACTTTTGCAAGTTATTCAAGTAAACTGAAATTATAAAGCAAATCAGTAAAGAAATTATTTGCTTACCTTCACCGCCTATATCAATGCATTATAGATGAGCACAGAACAAAAATAAATCAAAATAATTAAACTTTTGCACAGAATATCACACAATGAACTATGTTTTTAACTGAATAAATTTAGCCACTGCGAAAAGCTCGATCAAAATACGTACCATCGCCTCCATCACCGCCATTTCCGGCAGCATTTGGATCATAGCAACAACACACATTTCCTGCTTGATACAATGTGAGTCCTTTGCTGCAAATTGGTGCAAAATGGCAAACTTCATCCTCTCCGTCATCGCAATTGGATTTGATCCAAGTTCCACATTTTCTGCCGTAGGCAGCTACAAAGATAAAGAAATAACGAAAAAGTTATCGAAAAACTATTAAATTTCCCGTTTATAACTTACTTGATGCAACCAGAAGAACGATGCAAATGGCAAATCTCATTTTGAAAATGTTTGTATGTTGATATTGGCAAGAACTTTCCTGAAGAATTAACTGCAAACTGATGATTACTTCCAACAAAACTGTCGCTTTTATAGCACTTTTTCTCGAGAGAATTTATCAGTATTGGTATCTTCATTTCATCAATATATCAATCCATTTCTGGAACAGCTTTCAGGGGCCTTCCATTAATGATGTTATTTAAAAAAAGGAGTGAGTATTCAGAATTTCTGACATTTTTATGCAAACATTAAATTTAAATGCAACTTTCTGAAATGGGGGCAAAAAAATCGCTGACATTATTATTGAAAGACTCCTTTCAGAAATTCCTCTAGGTAGCCTTGCTTATCATGGGGAAAAATATGAAAAAAATTGTATACGTGGATATTCACGTCGCACAACAAATATCTGGATTCGGAAAATATTTCATCTCGTAAATTTTGAACAAAATTCTCAACATTTTGAAGACACATATATTTGAAAAATTGAATTATTTAATCACTTTTGAATTGTCTTCATAAATAAAATAACGAATATTACCGTAAATTTTGGGTAGTAATTTTATAATTTATTGATTAAATCTATAAATCAAAAAGACAAAATTTCTTTAAGAACTGAAATGTTTATTTATTTGCGAACAAAATTTAATTTTTCAAATTTATTTATTTGATTTTTTTTAACCACACTGGGTTTTCTTCACATTCTATACAATTTATTTCAATGAAAAACAATGTTAAACGTGGCACAACGTGACATTTAGTGACATTTTAACTATTATGTTTTGTGCTTAGCCAGATTCCTATGCGTCAGCTCCATCGGCACCATTAGCCCCATTAGCACCATTTTTTCCATTTTTTCCTGGAGCTCCTGGTGAGCCATTTTTGCCTACATAGATAAATAAAGAAAATGTTTTGTAACGTCACGTTTTAGAAGGATTACGGAAAATATTTTACAGCAACTACCTGATGTTTGAAGTGAGATAATTTTAGCTTTTATCTTTGGTGATGATTTTCCACCAGCACATTCAGGGCCGCCAGCAATTTTCTTTCCATTCCAACAGTTTCCATCCTCACGGCGATCATTTGGAAAACATGAGCACATCTTTACCTGACCATTCAATGATGTTATCAGCTGAGTATTTTCTGGACAATCTGGCAGTTTTGAGTTGGCGTTTGATGAGCAATCTTCCCAAGCTGACTGTTTCATACTATATTGATCAGTATCAAAATAAATTGGATACTTGCTTGATTCTAGCAAGCCTGGTAATAACATAATTATCCTTAACGTTTTATTGATCTCACTTATTAATCATTATTATTACTTACAATTTACAGCAGATATAAAAAGGATTAATAAAATTAATGATTTCATTTTCAGACTACAATAAACTTTCACCGAACCTTCAATTTCAGAGTTTGTCTCCGAATAAACATTTAGGTATTGAAAATGTTCGGAAAATGTTGTAAATATCATACGTAAGCTTAAGCAAATAGTGAGAACAGACGTTAAAATGTCAATATATTAAAGAAGAGACGTGACAAAAAATACGTTTCAGAAAAATACGGACCAGACATTTCATGAAGCAAGGAACTCAATCAAAATTTTTCAAAGATTAATCTGATATAAGCATCACCTTAAAAATCCCTAATTTTCTTCCACGTTTGTGCATAAATCCATTTTATTTCTCATTTTTACTTTCATTCAAAAGTCGGCTCAACATTTTCTAAGTAGATAGATATGAAGAGTCGAAGAGTCGTAGACTATTTACACTATTTATTACTTATTTCGAGCTACATATTAAATTATACGTAGTTTATTTAAACAGATGGTTCATTGCTCAATGCTGGCAATTTTTGTTTTCAATTTAAACTGAATCAATAAAGAAGTTAAATAATTAAAATACACTAACCAAATAATTAAATACATTATCGATCAATAAATATTTAAGAAATTAAATTAAAAAAAAAAATGCTGAAGAATATATTTTTCTTTGTCGAAAACCCAGTCCAAATATCGTCTGATGCATCATAAAGGGCATTCAATCCACAGTGGATCAGGTCGGGATTCGTAGATGCGAGAAATGTTTTTAGCAGAAGAATGCTCGAATATAACGAATTTGGCGTCTCAGAAAAACTGTCGTCTGGAAATTTGTCACTGGAAAGTGAAAAATGCGATCAAGGAATAATAAGTTTGCTCAAATGGTTTTTGGTGAAGAAAAATAATTTTTAATTGACGTTCGTTTACGAGTCGTTCGATTTGCATCTGTTCAAATTAGGGCGGTAATTTATAGCCTATTACCATCGGTAATTTTCAAGAGTCAATTTTTATTTTATTGAGTTTTTTGTACTTTAATGAAATCACGCAGTCAGACACTATCTTGATATGGCTCGACTTAGTTTGGGTTTTTCCTTTTTTTATGGATTTAAGTACTGAATATCTTAACGACTGACATTCTTTACGCTTGGTAAATTTAGTAGTTTCTTTTACATATCTAATTCTAAATAAGTAGTTCTTCTCAGACATTCAGAGCGATTGAAATAAATAAACACACCAGCTAAAGAATCGCAAAATTGCTTTAATATCCATGCTTTAATAGCATACATTAATTAATAAAACCGCTTAAAAATTCAAAACTTGGTACGAATCTGTGCTCAAAACACCTCCAAAATCATTCGAGTCCAGGATCCACCGGTAATCAATAAACGTACTCTTCGAGATGGACTCATTTTGAATAAAGTTTTCGACCATGTATGGTTGGTTTCTATCAATGAAAATGTATAATCTTTCTGTTGCAGTGGCATCCGACAGTTCAGCGATAGTTCCAGCATGATATTGAAAAACTGATTTTGCTGATTGCATTATGAAGTGACTTTGTTCAAATGCTGTAAATAATCCGCAAATCCCACGAAAGAAATTCTGATTTTTCAATTTATCGTCATAAAGCTCTGACTCAAATTCTACGAGATCTTCATTCGATGGATTTCCAGAATCATCGATATTCTTCACCAGCTCCATCAACTCATGTTCTTCGATTTCGTCCGTATATGAATCGCCATATTCATCATAATTATCTTTAAATACAGTTTTCATTTCATCGCTGGCAAAATAAAAATCAGATGGACGCATCTTTGGCATGTCCTTAAAGCTTGCATCAGGATTCAAGAAGCTTTTTTCTAGCCATTCCGCTTTAATAACGTTAAATATCTTTTGTGCAATGTAACTTTGAACCAATTTAGTCATCTGTCCAGCGACAATTGCAAAAGTTTTTCCTTTACGCGGAAGCTCAGCGATCGTTCCACCATGCTGGCGAATTAAATGCTTCATTTCTTTTACGGATGGCAGCGATGAGCTCGTAGTCAGCAGACAGAACTCTTTGCCGTCTAACGAGTTATCAATTACATCCCTGCTTTCTTCTGGAGTGTTGTGACAAAATTGTGCAACTATATCAGCTCGTGATGATTGCATTTTTCGTTTGCGACTGGCATGTGATGATGTTTCTATATCTTCTTTGTTCACATTCCTCATAACAACTTTCTTCACACGTCTACCGTTGTCACCTTGACACATTTCTTGAAATTCCTTCAATGTACAGGACTCATGCCATAATTTGTCACGTCTAATATCATTAATTCGTGGAAATCGAAAAGTATATTCGCTATATTGTTCCGAGGACATGACCAATTCCGATGCTCTCAATTCCAGAACGATGGATTTATCAGGCGCAATAAAGGCGTCGGGCTTGTTCCGTCCGAAATAAATTTTGCCCATACCGAATCCAATTTCACTTTCACCTGAGTGTTTCATTAAATATGGTTTAATACTTGAGAATACTTTCATGCGTTCTACTACAGCCATACCATGAACCACTTCACCGACAGCATAAACATTAAATGTTCCATCATTCTGCTTTTCTACAGCTCCCACCATGTATTTTCGAATGTAATTCATTTTGTGGGGATTTGCATAATAGCCGCCAATAATGACACAGTCAAATTCCTTCACAACTGATCCATCGAAATAGTCGGCCTTGACTTTATACCATCCTGAATTTAATCGTTCTCCGGGTTTATAAAATGAGGCAGCGTCTTTTATTACAATTCCTTCCTGTTCTTCTTCTATTGCATTGTTGAACAGAGTCACCATGTGATCAACATCTCGAATTTTTATCGGTTTTGTTTTCACCATGACACCTTCTCGATCATCAAACAATTGTTCCAATAACTGATAACGCTCATTATAAGGACGGTTCATGTAATTTTGTCCATTCAGGTAGAGAACATCAAAGGCACAAAAACAGGGACGAAGATGTGAATTTCTGTCCTTCATGTGTTTCACATCGACTGTAGCTTCACCTTTAGCATGATATCGTTTTTCATCTTTGTCCCACACTAGCATTTCGCCGTCGAGAATGATGTTGTGAACCACGCAACTGAAATGTATAAGAGGACTCAACAATGCATTGAATGTGTTGCTGAAATCATGAGAATTTCTTGAGTAATAATGATATTCTCCATCCTTCATATGCAGTTGAAATCTTTCGCCATCCATCTTGGTTTCATGGTACATTTCATTTTGCAGTAAATTTCGAGAAGACTTCCGATCGAATTTTTGACAAAGCATCGATCTAATGGGCTTAAAGACTTCAACGGAATCTTCGATATCAGTTTTGTTGCTCTCGATTAGTTCACACACACGCGATAGCTGGTTGTGTTTCAGAAACAGTTCTCTTGCCTTCGGATGATAAAGATGAAGCACTTTCACTGTACCCAGAGTGAGATTTGTTCTCTTCAACATCATTTTTATTAGCCATTTATGGTCCAGAGGATTTGACCTCACAATCACCTTTTGAATTTCGCTTTCTTGAAAGCTCTGTTTCTGGTTTTCGCTAATGTTGCTTAGCATGTTGTCAATATCATAGACAGAAATCGAGCTCTCAGTGGATGATCGAATTTTCATTATATCTCTTATGGTTTGTGGCAAATCTTTTTCACAACATTGAGAAATGTTTATAGCATCGCGACTGCCTTTAGGAAGCTTCAGTGCCTTTATATAAAGCAATCTCAATGATTTTTCCTGTATTCCATAGCTTCGTTCATTTTCCTCTTGTGCTAGAATCAGCCTAATAACAGGATACACTGAGGATTCCTGAAATGATATTTTTTTTGTAAAATTAAAAAGCTGAAACATAGAGGTATCAACTTACTAAGTCCTTGTTTTTGCTAATGAACTCCCTTCTAAATTTCTGAAGCTTCTCAAAGTATTCTCTCCTATGTAGGTAGAAGACGATAGAAATTCAAAAAGTAATCAAAAAAAAAGCAATCAGGCTCACATGTATATTTCCTTTTTGGCCTGTGATTTAGATATTGAAACCGCTTCAAGCATCCTAGTGAGATCGCTGAACTTTAGTTGCTCCATAAAGGATGTCATTTTCACAGTTTTTAGGATTTATTATTTTGCAATATTATTTGTTATTTCCGGCACCGGAAGGAGTCTCTATAAATTTTGTCACGGAGAAATGCCAATTTGTTGTACCTATGCAATTTATTTTACTGGAAGCGAGCAACACTTTTTCTATTACACAATTTATGAACATACCCATGATCAGCTGAATTTGAAATAACCGCGTCAATAAAGTCAAAAAAAAATAGTTCTTTATTTCACAATTAAAATCACACAAAATGGCAATGCAAGCTACCTCATCTGCCGCCGCTGTGGCGGCTATCGGTGAAGAAGATGACCAAGAGCACAGTGGACCAATCGCAATCGCAAAATTGGAGGTATTCTTTTTTTCTTTCTGAAGGTTTGTTTATGTTTTGGAGGATCACCAACAACCTGGAAATATCATTTCAGGGAACAGCTGGAATAACAAATGCTGATTTGAAAAAGTTGGCAGACGCTGGCTACCATACAGTTGAATCTATTGCATACTCGCTTAAGAAACAGATCATGACGGTTAAAGGTATATCAGATACTAAAGCTGAAAAACTAATAGCTGAAGCAAGTAAATTGGGTACGATGATGAACTTTTATTGTTCCAGAGGATTTTCTAAAGTCTATTTATTTTAGTTCAAATGGGTTTCACGTCAGCTGCAGATTACAACATGCGACGTGCTGAATTAATTCAGTTGACAAGTGGCTCACGCGAATTGGATAAACTACTAGGCGGTGGATTTGAGACAGGCTCGATCACTGAAATATTCGGTGAATTCCGTACGGGTAAAACACAGATCTGCCATACTTTGGCTGTGACATGCCAACTGCCAACAGGTTTAGGCGGCGGTGAAGGAAAATGCCTCTATATCGACACTGAAGGAACATTTCGCCCCGAACGCTTGCTCGCCATAGCCGAAAAATACAAGATGAATGGAAGTGAAGTCCTGGACAACGTCGCTTACGCTCGTGCATACAATACAGATCATCAACTTAGTCTTCTCATTCAAGCCGCGGCAATGATGGCTGAGTCACGATACGCATTGCTTATTGTTGATTCTGCCACAGCGCTCTACAGAACTGATTACAGTGGGAGAGGAGAGCTGTCCGCTCGTCAAATGCATCTCGCTCGGTTTCTACGCCATTTGTTACGCCTCGCTGATGAGTTTGGTATTGCTGTGGTTATAACCAATCAAGTCGTCGCTCAAGTTGATGGTGCTACAATGTTTCAGGCTGACCCAAAGAAGCCCATAGGAGGAAATATTATTGCCCATGCATCAACAACTCGTCTGTACCTGCGCAAAGGTCGTGGTGAGAACCGCGTCTGTAAGATTTATGATAGTCCCTGTTTGCCTGAGTCTGAAGCCATGTTTTCAATTGGAGCTGATGGTATCAACGATGCCAAGGAATAGCCATCTCTTGAACGGTCGATAATGTTACTGCTTTTTGGTGCATTCAATACAGAATTTATTTAATTTTTTCCTTAAACATCAACATTTTTCTTATGCCAAGGAAATAATAAAAAAAAAATCCTGTGTGAAAAATAGTTTAAAAGACGTTATCAATGAGGTAAATTGCTTCATTGTTGCAGCAACAGACAATGCGAGACTGTTTTGAGCAATCAAGTGATGTGACGGACTTTCGTAGGCCACTCAAAACCGTTGTGACATTAATTTTACTCTTTGCGCGTTCACCATTCAGCCAAGAATTTACAGAATCGAGAGGATTCTTGTTGTCGTACTCTTGTGGAATCGCCTGTGTCATGTTCTGTGTCCATTTCCATAGATCCCCATTAGCCGACGCTGAAAACATTTTGGTCGGTTGAGTTTGATGAAACATGAGTTCAGTAATGGCAAAATCATGTGCACACAAATACGAGGCTGGATATTTTGGCTGACGAAGATCATAAACTGTTATCGATCCCTCTTCTGAGCCAGCGAGTATCTGAAATATTTATAATATCATAAAGTGTCAAGAAATTTACTTCTTTAAGGAGCTCACAATATGTCTTTGAGATGGATGATAAGTTATGCAAGTTACAGCATTACATTTCTTTTCGTCCTCGCATGAAACGGTAAAGGTAGCTGTCGGTTCATTAGATCCGGAACGCAAATCAAAAGATTTCATGATGCCGAATCGATTCCCTGTGATGAGCTCTTTATGGCTAACGAATTTAACTGCTGTTTGCGTTACTGAGTCAGTTTTTTCAAGTTGATTGAGGATCTGTGAGCTATTTCCTGAAATTACAACAATTCTACCGTCTTCACCGATCGAGCAAATATTTTCATCGTGATTGGAGATGCCTGTACAAAGTGCTGGATCTCCTGTACTGAACTTGTGAATGTTGATAAAACGAGCATTTTCCTTTAGATTATCTCGTTCTTGGTCACGGTTTATGTAGATCAGAGAGACTCCACTTCCGGACGATACGGCAAAATTATTATGATCGATTATTTCCAAACCAGTTACTTCGCCATCGACACTTAATTTTGCAGTAGCTTTTGGGATGAATTCAGCTTCGTCAGCAAATTCATTTCTTTTCAATGTCCAAAGTTTGATATTATTAGCAGAATCATCGCTTCCGCTCAAAAATAGATTTGGTTCCTGGTTAAGCTCACCACTGACAAATCGAATTTTGTTAATGCGCTCAGAAACAAATGAACTATTGATTTTTACGCTACTTTCATTCATTTCAAGACACTTCTAAGTAATAACCGAGGTTGTTTTAATTTAGGTAGTAATGTCGGTATAAACAACAGCAGCAGGAGGAATTCTTTGCCTATACATACACTCTGAGAAATTTTAATGAAATTTATAATTTTTACCGTTAATAATTATGCGATAATTTTTTTATTTCAATATATCTATTTACTCGAATTTTTTATTTCTCGAATTTTACAATCCAATGAAATATTGAATTTTCATTTAAGGAGTCAAATGTAGTATGTCAATCTAACCGATTCTCCATGTCGAACACGTTGAGTTTTAGCCGTAATGGAAGTAATACTGACTGAATAATATACAAGGTAAGTTGAATTTGAGTACGTGATATTACCAAATAATATATACTTATATATTATATATATTATTTGGATATTACATATTTATATATTTGTATATAGATAATATAAGGTTAGCGAATTGCTTGTGACATATGAAGTGCATGCATTAATTCGAGGTCTGCATCACGAAGATTAGCGCCACGAAGGTTTGCTTCTTGAAGATCACTACCAGACAGATTTGCTCTTTCCAAATCAGCTCCAGCGAGAACAGAACAACGAAGAATGCAATTCTTCAAATTCGCATTTTTCATATTCGCTACTCTTAAGTTAACATATGCGGCATTTGAATTTTCTAATGATGCATTTTTAAAGTTGCAACCCTCGAGATTGCTTCTTTGGCCACTGGGGTCCTCAAAATTACAATTGGATAGTATAGAAAATTCAAAGCTTGCACAGAGCCCCTTAACACCAAGAAGCTGTGCAGAGTCAATCACAGAATGAGAAATATCAGCTCGTTCCAAATTACAATAAGAAAGATTTGAAAAGGAGAGATTGCAGTGAGATAAATTAGCATATTTAAAATTTATATTACGCAAATCAAGTTTTCTTAAATCTGCTCCACGGAGATTGCATCCTTGAAATCTCAATTCGCTCTTAAAAGAGGTTTGAATTAATGCCTGTATGACATCTCTTCTGGTAAGCGGTGCATCATCAGGATTTGCAATAGGACTTGTAGCAGTAAGAGGTTGCAATTGACTGACCAGGTCTTGCAGTCCATAATATCTAGCTTCAGCTAATATTCCCATTGGATTAATATTTGAGTCAAAGATAAGTTCACCAGTTCTGAGGTAGTTGAGTATTGGATCAAAATATTTTCCATTCCTAAAAACATCTCGTGACACTCGTCATAATTTTATATCTTCTATTTACATTCCAGCTCACCTATCTATTAAGTATGACCCATTATCATCCTTTCTTCCAGGCTCCATATCCTTCTGGCTAAACATTTTGTACAGCATTGAGTCTTCATCCTTAGTCAGAGTCATTCTTGTCGTTTGGAAAACGATACCACCAACATTTAATTGAATCCAGTCTGTCGAACTCATTTTTAACAAAATCTTTTGTTTTGATTTAGGTACGCGACTTTCGACTATCCCAGCTATAAGTGCCGTGCCTAATAAAAAAAGATGGTTAATAACAAATCACTAACTACCTAAGTAGCTACATTGCCTCAGCTGGGTCATTTAAAGCGACGCTTTATCGACCGGCTGTAAACAAAACACAAAATGAAAAATAGCTATAAATATTTATTTTTAATATTCCTAAGTAGCTTAGTGATAGCAAGTATAAGTGAGAAAATATCTTTCGAACAAGATACTAATGGTTACGTCGTTTACTGCCCGTGCATGGGTAAGCGTTCTTTATTCAGAATTTCGTAAAGAAATTAATTTATTCACGAAAATCAACAAATTTTTCCGCAGGTCGTTTCGGCAACCAGGCCGATCATTTCCTTGGAGCGCTGTCATTCAGTCATGCCTTGAACAGAACTCTTATACTTCCACCATGGGTCGAATATCGTAAAGGCGAGCCGAAAAGCGTTCAGGTTCCATTTGGCAAATACTTCAAAGTGGAGGCACTTCGAAGCTATGCCAAAGTCATAACGATGGAGAACTTTATGGACCATCTCGCAGAATTTGTTTGGCCACCTGAGAAACGCATTTCATTTTGTTATTCTGAACGTTCAAGCATTGATAGAAAATCAAGTGGAAGCAGCTGTAATGCTAAAGATGGAAACCCATTTTTCTCATTCTGGGACACATTCAAAATTGATTTTGTTGGATCAGAATTCTTTGGGCCTACGTTATCGTATGATGTCGTTCATAGAAATATGGATCATCAATGGAACAAAAAATATCCAGCAAGCGAATGGAGCGTGCTCTCGTTTACCGGTGCTCCAGCAACGTTTCCTGTTCAAGAAGAGAATCTTCATCTTCAACGTTATCTCGAGTGGTCTGATGAAATTGATAAGAAAGCCAATGACTTTATAAGAACGTTTCTACCAAAAGGAGCTTTTATTGGCATTCATTTGCGAAATGGAATTGATTGGATCAGAGCTTGTGACCATGTTAAGGATGTTAACAGTCTGTTTGCGTCACCTCAGTGTCTTGGCTATAATAATGAAAAGGGTAGACTATCAATGGAAATTTGTATGCCAACTCATGAAAGCATCACACGAAAAATCAAACGACTCATCAAGAAAATTAAAGAAATACAAAAGACGAATGAAATCAAATCCATTTTCGTTGCCTCCGACAACAATCATATGATCGAACATCTGAACGAGTCCCTGCGTCGGATGCACATCAAAACATTCAGACTGCCGGAAAGTAATCCACACGTAGACCTTGCAATTTTAGGACGCGCCAACTATTTCATCGGCAATTGTGTGTCGTCATTTTCGGCATTTGTCAAGCGCGAACGTGATTCGAGAGGATTCCCATCGGAATTTTGGGGCTTTCCTATAGAAAAAAGCAAAAAAACTTATCAAGAAGTGAATCACGAAGAGCTATAGAAAATTATTTTCACATCCTGCAAAAAAAAATCTCAGTGAGTTCGGTAAGAATGTGTACAATTAAATTTTAATGAACTATACGACGTCATAAAATTAATTTTCTACCGAAAAATAGCAAAAAAAAATTTACGTCATATAATAAATATGCGTTAACACTCCACAGACATATTTTCCTGTGTGAGTAGGCGTCTAGTTCCCAAAACTTTTCCCTACTCGCACTAATCTCTCGAGTTAAAACTGAATCAAACTCGTGCAGTGTAATTTGCGTGCGTCAAGCTAAGTATATTCGTGTGTATGTATAGATCCATCGAACTCTCATTTTCTTTAGTGCTCGTATCGCAATTTCATTCCACATGTGTAAAACCAAAAACCTTTACCAATTGTCTCCATCCATAGTCGACGCTCTATTTGAAAATAATGATGATGTAACAGTTAAGGCATTTTGCACAAGGTTTACTGGACTTGAGTCTTATATTTTGCTGACATCTTTCAAGTAGATTTATGACATAATTCATCCATATACATCATGTTTAAATTTGTCACTTGCATTGTATGAAGGAGAAAAAATTGCTCTTAAAGGAGAGTTCGACTAAAGCACCTGAAGGTCGTTAATTGGTAATGACGTTATTGAAGCAAATGCTGCCCACGCACTTTCTAGGTTATATTTATGAACATTCCTTACGCAATTTTTATCTTCCTACCGCTTATTGCTGCATGTTGATCTCGCGTGAGAGCAAAAAAGGCGTTAAAATTTAAACACCCCACATTTCCTGAAATGACGTATTCATAACAAAATTAAGAGGGTGGAATAATTGTATGATAAGAATGTGTGGGCTGCAAGGTTGTCTAATTTTTTCTTTATGGAAAAAATGGCACAATATCATAAACACGCTCTCTCTCTTTCTTAGCTCTCAGCACTCACAAGGCTATTAAGTTCTCATCACATTCGGAAAATAAGAATAAAACCTCGGCTACAGAGATGGCTTTCCCTTGCATTCAAAATTTCCCTGAAAAGTGATTTTTGCTGATAGAATTAAGGTCTAATTTGATAACCATCGAGGTATTATAATTTTAGAGTTTTTCATTTTGTATGTAAATGACATTTAATCGCGGTTTCGCAATAAACAACTGATGAAAATTAAATTAGGTAAAAATGCGCCGTTTTATTTATGTCTTCTTGATGAAACATTTTCAGAACAAAGGCCGAAAACTAAATGTTCTTTTTTGGCGAAATGAATTTGAACCGGAAATTTAAGGCATCACGGTTCGATAGCGTCAGATTTACTACAAAAAAAATCTATCGTCAGCGGAAGCTGATAAAATAAAACTGATAACAAAAAAAAAACACGTTTATTATAAAAGGAATTCATATGTCTAAAAGTGAATCATTAGACCACACCACACGCATATACGCATATATGTTTCCAAAACATTTGTAGAATTTCCCGTGACTCTTATAATCATGTAGAACTGACGGATATTGTTTCATCTGAAATTCATTGCCTTCTCTTACTGAACGGATATCACTTGCTTTTTACCAAGAACTTGATGACGTTTGTTATATTTTCGCTATTTGGCACATTTCGCGTGTAAAAAAATTTAAAATAAATAATTTTTTAATGCAAATTTAATTTTTTACCGCGTAGAAGGCATCAAGTATAAACATTCGTAGACATTCTTTTTTCTTATTTGTTTGGTGATTTGCTTCATCGATTCGGTTGCGACATTTGCATGCACGGCATATGTATGAGAGAGTTTCACAGCAAAACAATGAATTGCACTGACAATATTTGGTACATCCGGATGTGGGTAGATGGGTTGATCCATGGATCACAAAAATAGAAGAGAGAAAAGTACTTTTCCCTCGAGAGAAAAAAAAAAACTTTTCACCGTATTATAAATTCCAATCATGCTTCCAGATGAAAACCGACCTCTCATGCAACAGAGAAAAAAATTGGATATTTGTTGTTTGTGCTATTTACATTCATTTTTATTCCATGGATCGATATTTTGCGCGCAAAGTTTGTAAACTTTTTGAGTGGCGCTGCCATTTCGCAATCTTTGTTATCTAATAAAATCATGAAGTGAAAACAATATTTCACCATATTGTAAAACAACACAACAGATAGAGAGCGCTCGCCTACATTCTGATAAGATGAAAAATATGACATACAACAACATTACAAGCAAATTACGTCAGCCGAGATGCCAAATCCAATCGAAGACAACTTGCTTGAGAAATTGCGTCACAACTTACAATGCGAAGCTTTTTCTTTTTTCTTTCAAGTTTGGAAGTTCATAAAGATATCGTTCAATTCGACCACAGCAAAAAAGAGTGGGAGTAATCCGATGATTTCGACACAATTGCTTTGCGCGCGAGACGCGCGAGTTCAATGAACATTGAACAAGCGCAATCCGAGAGAGGCGCGAAACATTTTATTGCTCATGTTTGCAATGTCTGATGGCCGTTCGACGTTGTGAGCTTCCCCCACTTATGAACTTTTTGTTTCTCAATGCATATTCTGCTTCTTTCAATCGGGGGCATTATATTTTATAATAATTTTTTTCTGATAACTTTAAACGTTTTCAATCGAAAGAACTTCATTATAATAAATAGAAATCTTAAAAAAAACTAAAATTTTCAAGGACGGTCCAGTGAATCAAGTATAAATGGCAACAAAGCAAATGTTGTTGAATTTCAAATTAAAATATAATATAATGAAATAATATTGCATCGCGACGCGCAAAATGAATTTCCCGAACGAGTTTTGTCTTCACATATGTACATTTTTGTCCACTATATTATACATATGGTGGAAGTTGTGAAACCCGTTTTCTTTTTCGTGCATCAATATAGAATATTTGCAAAGCTATTAACAGGATAATAAGTTACAGGTGCAAGGGTGCATATTGCTATGGACTCAATTAAATTTATTTTATCTGTAGCGTGTCGTGGGGCACATTAAATTGGCAAAAAACAAATGAAATCGATTTTTTGCCAAACGAAATCGAAGCCAAGAAGGGACCGACTGTTGTACATCCCTCAAAAAAACTAAGTGTCGTAAACCCCTCTTTGTATATATAATTTCATTGATATTGTGTATTTATTATTCCACAATATAATTCGTGAGTAATGAACTTCTCTATAAAATAATAACACAACCATGAATGTGCATGTAAATGTGAATTATAATATTTTCTGGAATCCGAAAAAAAAAAAGAACAACAGCGGAAAAAATTGTAATCGTTGCTCTCTTATTTATGAGACGCGCGCGCGAGTATGTGCATTCGTACCACAATTTTGTATGATTTTTTGGTTGCTTCAGTTGGCTATAGAAAAAAAGGTCATGAGAAGCGCTCCATGAAAATATTTTCTGTTTGAGATGAAAATGAGAAATGAAATCGATTTTCCCCCCGTTCAGCACAATTTTCCTACATTATGACATTGAGTTGAGCGAGTAACATCTATTTGTGCTATAAAAGAAACTGTCTTGTTGGCGTGAAAGTCCATTTGCCTACTTACAAGCATGCGAGCGATTTTCTATTTTTTTTATTTTCCGCGTTCTACAATTTCTCGTGTTGCAGCAGTTTAATTTTTTTATATAAAATCGACCTGGTAAAATGTTAACTGTATCCATCAAGACCATCCATGCTCTCTCACATAGTCACATCTTCAGTCTTCAGATGATTTCAATTGTTTATTCCAGAGGTGGCATCACGGCTTCAAGGTTGAAAAATCGCAGAGCGTCCGTGTCTGTATATAAAATAGCAGCAACACCAAAAAAAAAAAATTGAGAGAATGTGCCGAGCAATTTTTCAAGTGATACCTTTTAAATATCATTTTAAAATGTAAGAATTGCAAAAGTGTATGTATGTTTGTGTGTTTGCAGTTCTTTTTTGTTTACTCATACCATATGTTTAAGGTATTTCTCTGTGGACTTGCGCGGCGGCGAATAATATTTTTAAACCATGCAAATTCATCCAAAAAGTTGGTTTCATAATTTAGGGCACCTTTACTTGCTTTGTAACTTGTTGATAAATCCACCATTTTTTTAAGCATTATCATCGATAGCTGAGTACTGTAGCTTGTGGAGTGTATGCAATTTTTTCGTTTAGTCCACAGAAAGAGAGAAACGATTACAAACATGGCATAAAATATGCACAATATACTTATAAAATACATCTGAGAAGCTTCGATTGCGATGGAGGGAGAACATGTTTTTTTTTTTTGTCTCAGCGATTTGCGCCATCAACGGCTTTGAACATTTATTTTTCTCCCAATTAAATTAGACTCAATAGACTCGCACACAATTATATAAAAACGCTACAACGTATAATTTTATCGTCACAAATATGCATTGAAACCGTTTTTTGGTTTTTTTTTTTTTTGCGACTCGGGGAAAGTTAAAAATTCTATTTTAAAAGGCTATTGGGATATTCAATTTATTTTTGAACATTACGGCAGGAAAAAAAAGTTATGATGGTAGGGAAGTGAAAACAATTTGAAATATTTCCATAGCGGTGATTGTCGCCACATTCGACAGATATAGACCGTATTGGGAAAATCCCACATTCAAAAGAATTTCTACAACAAACAAAAAATCCAAATGTTGAAATGCGATAACGCTCTAAATTATTATCAGCTTTTAGTAGCAGTTCTACATAATTGAATTACAAGGTCTTGTGACGCGATACGCGCGAGCTTCAGTGTTGAGTATTTTTTCTCTGTTACCGACCGACCTGACTCATTTGTCTCACATTTTAGTTAGGGTGTTTGATAATAAATAAACAGACATTGATCGTTTTGATTGTGGTCTAATAATGGTTTCATTGAATTGCATAATTGAAAGATAGAAAGGTTCTGATAAATAAATGTGTAATGAAAGCTTTTAGAAAATAGAACATTTACATTCAGAACTTGCGATCAGGATGTCTCGTGTAGAAAAATTTGGAAATTTTTTACAATCTTCTTTTTGGATTGCAGTTGCAGTTGGAATGGCAATACCGCTCTATTCGATTAGCGAGAATTTATACATCAAATTTATGGAAAATTCTATGACATTTACGATTGATTCAGCATATCTTAGCTTCAATACATCTTTTCCAAGTGTTTCACTTTGTCAAGTGTTTAATGGCGAGAAGAATTGGGATTTGAGTGAACGATATTTTGGTGATGATCGTGATAAGCGCATCGATGATTTTTTAACAGAAATTTCTTTCTTCTCTGGTGCGTGTTACACTTGTGAATTATGCGATGCTGATGTTGTTTGTCCAAAGAATTTCAGTGAAATATTATCAAAATTTCGAGCAAATTGTAAAAACTTTATGAATAATTGTTCATGGAATGACGAAGAGTTTGATTGCTGCGAAGGATTTAGGCCATTGGAGACTGAATCAGGAATTTGTTTCACCATTAATTCTGCCCTAACTAAACCAAAATATGGCAAGAAGCTTTCTGTTAACCGTGAAACTGGTCCAGGAAAGTTAAAAATGATGGTAATGGAAGATATTCTGATTTACGTCCATCATCCTAAGGATGTTCCGTTTGCATACAGTGAACGTGATTTGCGGGATACGATTCTGTGGGGTTCAACCAAAGAAATGATAATTAAAGTAACAGAAATTGTCAACGACGAAACGGTTCATTTGATTCCAATAAGTCAACGACGATGCAGATTTTCATGGGAAAATGATTTCGGAATTTATGATCGTTACAGTTTTTCCACATGCCAAACAAATTGCTACGATAATGCGCAATTTGAATTATGTAATTGCACCCATCATCTTATGCCACGATCACCAAAACTAAATAGACCTGAATGTGATTTTAAAGGATTGATCTGCCTAACGGAGAATTTTATGAAGATCTCAGAAATCCGTAAAACATGCCCATCATGCATTTCGTCCTGTGAAGAATACGAATATAAAATCATATTCAATTCAAACGAAGAAATGGGCAATGAAGAGGGCACCGACATATCTGTTTCAATGATTGAACTGCCGACTCATGTAAGTGTTTAGCTCATAAATTTCCCTAAACATAGAATTAAAACAATAATTGAAATATTTCCCGTAGCGTTACTTCCGACGCATCGTGAAAACGAATGTTGACTTTGTGATTTCAATCGGCGGAATATTTGGACTTTTCTTTGGAATCTCATTCTTGAGTGGCTTTGAATTGATTTATAAAGTTGTGGGTATTGTTAAAAGTTATCGTAAGAAAAGAGCGATGAAGAAAAATAAGTAAATTTGGCGACACCACAGAAATCATTAAACACCCTGTTAGCAATTATTGCAAACATGAACAAAGACGGCAAAATTGAATGCAAGAGATTTTACGACAAAGCAGCAAAATGGTAAGAATTTACGGTCTGGAGTGATTGAGAATGTTCGTGGATGATCATAGAAAAAAAGAGTAGTTTCCATTTAATAAAATATGCATTGCGAGTGAACGAATAGGCATTAAAAAATCAAATATTAACAACAGTGTTGGTGCACCTCGCAAATGAATTTGTGTGTAAAAAGAAGAAACAAAAAGCAATGTTTAATCATGTAAGAAGCACAAGCACCACCATCAAGAATTACTTCCATGCCTTATCGTATTTGTATAATAAATAAATGTAATAATACGCTCTATAGATAAATAATGAACACGGGGGGAAACCAAATGAGAAGCGACATACAAACAATGAACAATGTTCGGATAAAAATAAAAATATTTTTCTGTTCATTTTCTCTCCGCCGATTTTTGTATATTTTGCCTTCGGTTTTGTACTCTCACACACGGCTAATATCGTCAATGATTAAAGTGTTGTTGTGAAACATTCTCAATAACTTGATCTCGTGCGCTGACTTTACGTTATGATTCATATTGGAACAGACAGATGTAAAAGGCCTCTCATTTCTCCGATGAACTATGGGACTTTGATTGCATTAAAACGACAATTTCTGACGTGGAAAGTTTGTTCAACTGTATAAACATCGCTGGTCAGGTGGCTTAGGATTATTGAATTAACAGAAAAATAAATTTCGTTAAAACAATCCGAAACTGAAAAAAGAAAAATTATTTTCAAATATCGATTTTGCAAAGCATCAAATCAATTTTTCTGTTTTCGTTTGAATCATCGTGCGATTCTTTTTTTCTCCCGCCTCTGAAGAACAGATAGATACTGGAGCAGTGAGAGAGAAGGAGAGAGAGAGACGTTCAAAATCTGTATACATCTAATAATATCACATTCTTCATACTACACATCATTACAAACAAAAATAAACAAAAAAAAAAAACCCGAACTGTTAATAAATAAATCGCGCTCTTGAATGTGAATATGACCGAGCCGAAACTGTGACGTCAAGTTTTTTTTTCGCGCTCATTCCTCTTATGTTTCTTCCACACAATACAAACACCAGCACCAACAACAACAATAATATGAAAAAAAAAAAAAAAAAAACTAAGAAAAGTATTTCAATTTAATATTTCATTCATTCGAGTTTCGTTTGTCATGCAAGATAGTCGCACATTGTTGATACGGTCCCGCAGTTTTTATTCGTCTCGAATATAAAATATAGAAATAATTTTTTCTCGCTCTCAAATATTATACGTTATATTTGTGAATATTATTTTGGTGTTTTGATATAGAAGTCGGAACGTGTGTGAAGAAAAAAAAAAAGAAGAACAAGAAGCAAAAAGAGAATAACCCATAAAAAGAGCGCTATTTTGTAATTGGTGATACACTTTACTTCATTTGCTGGATTATTAGTATTACACATCTCTCGGACGGATTGTCGCTCGTTCGTTTCATTGAACACAAATACACGTTTATCAAAAAAAAAAATAATAATAATAATAATAAAATAAAGTGAACGATAGTCAAAAGTGGAATGACAAGAATAATTTATTAGGTTGATTTTTCTTTTTTGTACTTTTGTTGTTTTCGAGAAATCGTCATATTTTGTGGAAAGAGGTTGTGAGTGAAGAAAAGTAGCATTTTATTTTGTGAGAGACACATAGCAGAGGAATAATAATATTTATAATAATACGGAAATATCATCTATTAACAGTTCGAGTGTGAGTGACTCACGACATGAAGATATTATTATAGAACGAAATAAGGTTGCAATTGAAATATAAACATTGCTGACGTCAAACATAAAATATATTAATAACTTTCCTTCAAATAACTTACTTGTGACTTACTTGAGTGGTGTAGAATAATTTATAAAAAAAAATCTACAACGACACAAATTTTTAACAAAAGAAATAAAAAAGAAATTTTTGAATAACAATAACGAAAAAGTGCATAAATAATTTAATTGCTATAATATAGTGGAAGAAAAGCATATACACAGTATAAGATCCGCGAAGAAATTGAGGCTAAAAGAAAGTAATAAACAGAAATTATCAAAAAATAAAAATAAAATAAAAAGAAAGAAAATAGAAATTTGCTTTCGACATCAAAACAACAGCAAAAAATAATAATAATAACACAAAGTTGACGAACGCGAGGAAAGAAAAACAATCAATCTGAATTCGGAAAATTTCTTTTGGATGAAATTCATGATGGCAACCGAGGCGCAAAGATTAATAACAATATCTTTGGCAAAAATTGCATCGTCGCGGTGTGTGCGCGGCGGAGTTTCATTGCATAAAAATCTACTTGTTGCAACGGTCCTGCAAAAAGCGCGATACATCTTTATGGAAGAAGCTTTCCATATGGTTCACGGTCACTACCTAAATCAGGCGAACAGTAAATTTATTCAACAGCTTCGCAATCAAGAGCAATATGAACATGAACTGCGACAAAATGATAAGCATTTCGACGACGATATCGATGAATCAACAGCGTCGACCTCGCTTGATGATTCAGAGCTGGAACTGTTTTCAGCATCAATCGACTCCAGTGATAGTTTAAGTTTTCTAAATGACTCAAGTAAGGAGACCGGAAGTTGTAACAATAACAACAATAAATTTTATACAACTAGCAGTCGAGAAAGCAATCCATCACTTGCATCAACATCAACAAGCGCCTCAACTGACTTAATTTACTTAGATCTGGATATCAATAACCGAGTTAAACCGCAAGATGAACAAAATTCGATCAGTATTACAGGACACAAACGACGACTGGACGATTCTGACAATTATGAAAACGATGAAGCCATATTGTGCACCCTTCCGAAAAGTAGCAAACAAATCAAATTCACCAACAACAACAACGCTGAAGTAGAAATTATGGAATCGTCATCATCATCTACATCATCGTCATCATCATCTACATCATCGGGCAACGACATCACCACAGACAACTGTTTATCGTTAGATTTTTTATCCAATGATTTAAGTCTATCTAACAGCTCACCAACGCATACGGCCACAGCAAATGTAACGATGGCACCGTTAGACATGAGCAATAACACTTCCGCATTATCCGCACCATCATCATCTTCCATTGATCGCATTACATCGCTCGTTTCCATATTTAATTTTGGTAATCTTCAGCGATCCGTTTCGACGCCCGATCTATGTTCATCATCTTCCCACTCTTCCGTCGACAATAGCTGTTGCAATAGTCTGGCATCTCAGCGGCAAATCGCAATGACCGTTTAGTGTTACCTTCTTTCCTATTACAAATACTATTTATTTCTACTACTTTTCATTCAGCGAATGAAACAAAAGAAAGGCCAACAATATAACGCAACATCACTCATACCATAGAAGCGTTTTGACTACATTTTTTTTTTCTTCTATCAAATTAAACTACAGTTGAAGACATCAAAATAACATGCGAAAGAAAAACACAAACTTTTTTTTTTTTACTTCATTTATTTTACCTCTTTTTTGTTCAGAGTAAAAAGAGATCAGCAAAATAATGAGAAAGTTATGAATTTCACTTTGTTTCTGTTTTTTTTTTTTTATGTTTTTTCCTCTATTTTTTTTCTTATCCACACAAACTCTGAAGAAACATCTTAAAACAAAAAAAAATTGTATTTTACAACAAAACATACACTATAACGTGCTTTACATTGGTGCTGTTAACGGCTATATTTCAAAAACACCCATTATGCGTGTTACAATGAGGGAATCTAAACCGTTGTGCTGGTTCAAAGTGCGAATCAAGCAGTTTCGATCCTCGATCCCGTTCGATCAACTGAAGCTATGCATTTTGAAGAAAAATTATCAAAAAACAATTTCGTAGACGTCATTAAAATAATTGCTGAATTGACTGATGCATCCATTTCATGTAAGCAAGCCTATTAAAGCCATTCTGATGAAGAAAGTAGATCAATTTTTAATATTCTTTTGTTGTCAATTTGTAACAAACATTTTATGTAAAATTTGTCAATAAATTCATCAATTTGTCACGGCTAGTTGCACGATGTAAAATCACAATCTTTTTTCAGTCTCTCAGTGTAGAAAAATCAGTAACAAAAAAAAAAAAAATAAATATGAAAGTTTTGTTTTTTGAATCTTTAATAAAATCTATCACACAAGTGAAATCAATTGAAACCCATAAGTTCATAACGAAAAAAAGAGCATAAAATGTTTGGACGACGGTTGATAATGATTATCAAACAACAACAACATTTCGCTCGCATCTACATAGATAGTAGTAAATTTTTTATTTTACTTCGCATGTATTTCTTAGTTGAAACAACAAAAAATTGTGAATTCGAATTAAGTTTAAATGAATATAAATAAGAGACTTTCAATTACGTAAACAATTTTATGCAATTTTTTATATTTTTATTTTATTTTGTAAAGTTTTACACTCTCGATTAAGTTGAGATGAAACATTTCCTTTTGTGTTTTTAAGAAGGAAGAAAAAAAAATTGTAAATAATAAAATGTTCAATTTTTAACATTATAAATCTATCATGGCATTTAGTTTTATTCAGCAGCAAACGAAAAGCCCAGAAATAATGTAACAATTACAAGACATTGCGTTGCGGATGGAATATTTCTATTTTGTATGATTTTAACATACAACACATAACATCTTTATTAAATATAAAGAGCCAAATTTGGCACACAGAATAAATATATCAGCATCATGTGAGCAGTTCTGGTGATTGTAACGAACCTGCTATTTTTATATAAATGTGAGCGTTTCATCTGAGATAAGTAAGTATGACTCAAACGGATATTCTTTAAAATAAAAAACAAGATTAATGGAAGAACGCTCTTCTATTTGACCGCAAGAATGATGATAGTTACAGAGCATAAAACAAGTTCACAGCACTAACTGCTTAGCTTAGCTGAATACATAAAACTATAACTGTTTTCATTAAGAATCATCATCATCGTCAGCACTATGATCAATGTGTGGTACATTATCTTTTATTTATTTCGGCCTCTTTCTCACCACAAAAAAAAAAAAAACATTTCGGAAGATTCTCTTTGTAAACCATTTTCTGGAGAGCGATTGCACAAATTCTCTCTCGAGGGGAAAAATTGTTTTACGCGGATCTCGCTCGCGATAACTGTACATCTTTGAAAATTAATTGCAGAAAAAGTAAGTAAAATTTCTGATGGAATGAAAATAGCGATAAACATTTGCATAAAGTCGCTTTTTCTGAATGGCTTTTTTTTTGTTTCTTTCATGACTGAAAAATGTATGTCAATGCGATAATGAATGGTGAAAAACAAACAGTTAACCTGGATGATGGCGACTGGCGACATGCACGCAAAAGGCTTTAATTGAATAAACATTTCTATTTCCTTCAGTGACCTGCTCATTATTAATTAATGTAAGACGTAAAATGATTATGTAGGAAAAGAAAAACTTTCAAGGTGTCTCAAAGGGTAAATCGTCAACAATCGTGACGTTCGATTGATTGTCAACAACAAACTGATGTCGAATTGTCAAATACTCGAAATAACCCCCCAAAAATGACGACACGAAAAATGTTGGGCATAATTTTTATGTATTGACTAAGGTTGTTTTCCTTGTTAGTTTATATCGTGAAATAAATGACGTCACATTTGATTCGCATTCATAACGCAATGAAACAGTGAAACATTCTGCAATGCAACAAAACAATCTGTAATGCAATAAGGTATTATATTCTACAATGCAACAAAACAATTGTGAGTTCGCTTCATTGTAACAATCCACTCACTACTAATCGCTTAATTTTTTTAAGGAAATTGTTAAGAATGAATTATATAGAAAAAGTTTTACGCGCTCAGTTTCCTATTTTTTATGTATATGGGGGGCATGTTTTTGCAGGTTAAGTCGAAGGTGGGAAAATTCCATATAACGTCACTGATAGATTCAAACGACTGGAATATTGCATTATAAAATAATAGTGCGCGACATAATGATTTCTTTAAAGGTTTATATTATAGCGCAAACATCGTCATTTTTTCTTCTCTCATTAAATTTAACTTGGCCTCGTCTTGTTGTGTAGTATTTATTATTTTTCGATTTCACAACTTTACATCGCTTTGTAGCCTTGTTATTTCCTATACATATGTGGATTTGTACTTGTATTTTATTTACTGATTGAAAATGTATGTGAAGCCGTGATAGAAATAATTAATGCGATTCTGGATTATTTTATCTGATAGCAGACACGACGACACGACCAACTGATAAGATGACTTCTATTGAATTAAATAGTTATGCTTGCAGTAAAAAATATTCGGGATGCCACTAACGTGACGATGTGAATGACCTTCACAATATTTCTACGTAATTAGTTTGATTGAGATCATTCAAGATTTTTTTTGGTTTTGCACGTACGTTCATGCTTATGAGAATCTTCAGAATTGGCACAAATTAACTGCAAATCTGGTGTGATTGGACACCATGATTTGATGGAGTTTGTGTTGGTTAACCCAATTTAATGGCTGAACGAATATTTGGTAATGTCGCTGTCCGTATATATACGCTTCCATTGTTATGGCACCAAAATCTGTTGACTCACAAATTTTTGTGAGCGAAATAAAAATACATATTTTGTTAGTGGCGCGCAAAAAAGTGAAAGTTCGATGGGTCGACGAAGCTGTCAAAAACAGGGTCATTGGCTTCTGATCAAACTAAGTACTAATAATATTCATAACATGCAATTGCAGCATATATATATATATCTATATATTGCATGTATATATTGCATATATATATATTCATCTTTCACAGACAGTTTACAATGCTAAGAACCGGTTATGTTTGCAAATGCTTTCGAAAGAGAAGCTTTATCAGGTGGTGGCAAACCACACAAACGATATGCAGAATACTATCAAGTATACGTACTTGAAAATTTAATCGCAATAAGCCTCATGCGAACTGAGAGAGGCTCATTACGTAAAATAGTAGTTTAAGAAACTATTTACGTAAAAAAGTAATCGGGAATGGAGATAGAGATGTAGAGAGAGTGGGGAATATTTCTAAATGATATAAAGTTTTTTTTCTTGCTCAAGTATGTAGGTAGTTATATTTAATAATGAATGAATGGCATGTAAATTATACTTGTAGACAGTTATGACATAATTTTTGGTTGTAAATGAAAAATGTTTTTTACGTGAAGCAATCTAAATATTAAAAGATCATTGAACTTATTTTTGCTGTAGGTAAAATCCGATGTAAAGTTATGAGATGGTAAAGAAAGATGGTTGAATAAAGAACTGTCTCAACGTTGAGTTAATTCTACATAATTTATTGCTCGAAACAACGAATTCATATACATATGGAGGTATATATAAATGTTTGGAATTGTTAATATTAACTGTTCGAACCTACCGAAGTTAGCGAATTTTGTTTTTTTTTTTTTTCATGGATACAATAAACATCCTTGATGCACCTGTAGCAGCAATTCATACAGCGGTGCAAGAAATAAATTCAAAGAAATGGTTTAGATCCCGAGCACGGGTTCATATCTTGATATAGACGGCATCACATAACATGATAGTAGCTATCCTTCACTGTATCGTTTTCAATCGCATGAAGGATTGTTCTTATCTTTCACTTAGTAGTAGTAACCTGTAGCGAATTATTATTATCGGCGGCTTCTATTTATTTGATAGCGAACTTATTGATAGTTCGCTTATTAATAGCATAACTTGATCAGGAAGGACTATGTAGCTACCTAAACACTTTACAATATTGTTATATTTCAGGGAGCAAGAACATCCTTAACCTCGTCTTTTTGGTTTTCTCTGGCTATGAAGCATAAAGAGCACTTTTTTGTTGTTTTAATATAATTTCGATGAATAACGAAAACAATGTTTGTTTATACACATAGAAGAATGGATTGAAACTTTTCTGCGTCTTTTAGGGACATGCATTAGTAACGACACATCGTAAAAATTTATTTTAAATTTCAATTAAAAATCAGATTCATTTCATGAAACCAAATTACAGTCATACACATAATTAAAACATTAAAAATCAGCTAATTTCAACGGTTTCTGAGCATAAATGTCATTTATTAATTACATTATTTTTAATGGTGCCCAAATGCTCGCATCAATCGAAACAATCTTGAAAGAATTTTATTTAGAAGCCGATAATTAGAATAAATAGTGCATTTTGGGTATCGGGACAACAATAAATCGCAACTTGCGTACGCCCAAGTCGATTAATTTATAGTATTGCAACTTGAGATTGTTTGAAGTGTTGCAAATCAGCAACATTTTTTGTTAGAGGCCGAAAGACAGAAAATAAGTAGGGAGGCGAGAGGAAAAAACAGCCAGGAAAAAAGGATTACAAATAACTGTCTACTCGAGCGTTTTCCGCCGATTAGAACACTATCAAAAGATGAACAATGAGCACTATGATGAAATGACCAGAACGGAGGATTTCTCCATGATGGCAACCATGGAAGACGGTGAGTTTAAAACAGATTTTTCAAAACATTATTCATGATTGATTGTAAATAAACAATGTGCCTTTTACTTTATGTCGCATTAGATATTCCCTGCTTTGCGGAAGAAGTTATACTTCATTCGGAAGCCGATTTGCATGGTCATGAGGAGATAAGCGAAGGAGTACCACTGAACAATATGTATGAAGTCGCTCTGGAAAATGAGATATATCTCGAGCAAGGACCCTCAATAAAATATGGGTAAGTACTGATTGCGTTACTTAAAAACAGGTTTACACGAACACATTTATTAACTTTCAGAGCACGGAAAACACCATCCAAACAGCGTATTATCAATCGAAACAGCCTCCCATCAACATCATCAGCAATAATTCCACAACCAACTGAGAACATAGAGTTGGACAACATAAATATCATTGAACCGGAAACAAAATCACGCCGATGGAAGCAACGACAAGTACAAATCAAAACGATGGAAGGCGAATTCAGTGTCACGATGTGGGCTTCCTCAGAGACTGACGACGAAGATGGCTCTAATCCTGAAATGGATCCTGATTACACCGAATATATGAACAGTAAACGTATTGTGCAAGATCCGCCATTGCCTATGCCCATTACCGGTGTTGATTTATCTGACCCAAAGCAACTGGCCGAATTCGCAAAACCCGTAAACAAGCTCAAAGTAAAAAAGGAACAGAACACAAATAATGAACATGAGATCAGAAGTATCGGTAAGTTGATATGCAAGCTTATTATTAGAACGATTCAATTTGTAATGATTTATTCCTTTAGCATGTCCACACAAAGGCTGCAGCAAAATGTTTCGTGACAATTCTGCCATGCGAAAACATCTGCATACACATGGACCACGAGTTCACGTCTGTGCGGAGTGCGGTGAGTTGTCGAATGGAAATTTTTCAGTAGACTTTCAATTTTATTTTCATAATTGTTCATTATTTTAGGGAAAGCATTTGTGGAGAGTTCAAAATTGAAACGACATCAACTCGTACATACTGGCGAGAAACCTTTTCAATGCACGTTCGAGGGATGTGGCAAGAGATTCTCATTGGACTTCAATTTGAGGTAACATAATTTTACGAATTTCAATTTACTCGTTTGTTCTAACATATGAATGCAATTTCAGGACACACGTTCGTATCCATACAGGAGATCGACCTTATGTTTGTCCATTCGATGGATGCAACAAAAAATTCGCCCAATCAACAAATCTCAAGTCCCACATCCTCACGCATGCTAAAGCCAAGTAAGTTGAAATCTTCAAAGTATCAAACCTTCAATCCATAAATTGTGATAATCATTTTAGACGAAAAAATTCCGGCAGTCGAAACATTGTTCCACAGCAGCCAGCACAGCCACAATATAATGAAGAGATGGATGACAGTCCGCAGTATATCATATACACTGAATAGGATCCCGGTGAATCCTGAAGAAATCATTGCATCTCGCGCGCCGCGCTTGCAAAGAATGAAAATCATTATCTATCTGATCACAGCGAAATGAAAATCTAACTTTAATTAACTTCTTTTTTTTTTTCAAGTGTAAAAAGCATTGCACATTTTTTTTTAGCAATAAGGAACATCTATATTGAATTTTTTTAGTGAACTTCGTGTGCACCTAATGCGAGTGCATCCTCTTGTTCATCCCCGAAATTTTTAAAAGACCACCCGCGATATGTGAATTTTAATCCTTATAATAAACTGGCTTTCGTTCATTTTGTCAGGATCTTTCGAGGTCAGTTGAGAAGGTAATTCCTACGGTTATTAAAAACTTCGAACCAATGTTATAAAAAGCAACGCAACATTAATTCCCCCCCCCCAAAAAAAAAAAAAACACAAATAGTAAATGTCGCTAATTCAGAGGGATGAAGGATACAACATTTGAATTGTGCTACGAATGCCCGCGAGATATTTAAAAGATTAAAAATTGTATTGCGAAATCACAAAGATTCAAATTTCATCATGTAAAGAGTTAAGGATTCATTTTAGTTATTTTTCTTTGTCTTTCTTTCCTTTTTTTTTTTCAAAATAGATGATAAGGAATTTATAAGTGGAAAATTTAAATTTGATGAGAAATAAAAAAAACGTGTAGTTGAGAAAAATGATTTTTCATGGTTTTTTTTTATTCATTTCTTTTGATTCAAACTACTTGAGATATTTATTACACAAAACAACACGTGTGTGGATGGTTGCGTACAATACAATGTCGCAGAGAACATAATTTAAACGGTGAATGAAGAAGACACAACACGTCGGTAGCTCATTTTCGGCCTACCGGAACAATAAACTGTACGGATATCCGTGAGCCTTTGACCTAAAGGCAGACAGCAGGAATGAAAAGAACACAGCCACAAAGACAAGTCCAATGATTGCCATTAATTTTCCTTTTCTCATATCGTTTTGGCTCCCAGATTCGGTGAGAAGAATCATTCCAAGCACGACAAGGCCGTTCAGAACCATCACAATGTATGTTTCGAACACCAATTGTCCTTGAGACGAGCCATGGAAATATGAGATGCCACCGTTTTGAGACTTATGAACAAAAGGTGGGCTTCTGATATGGTTCCACATTTGTCCTGAGACCATTGCGAATGTAAACAACAAGGCCATCAAGCCCCACAGTTGTTTGTTCTGCAGAAACTCCAAATTGTTTCTCTTCAAATAAAGGAAACCACCAATAAAAGCAACCAGCATGACGACAGCAACAGTTCCAGAATAGTTTGGTGGACGGAATACACGAATTTGAATGTCTGTACGTTCATGAACCCATTTCGCAATAGCTTCTGCTGAGATACCAATACGTTGAATGTCCATAGTGTCACCAGTCTTCGTCTTACCCTTCGCTGGGAAATGCATAAAGACAGGTGCCGTATTTAGACGAAGCATCTGAAACACATCAGAGCCTTCATCGAAATCGACCATTGCAAAGAATAATTTGTTGGAATATGAAGATGAATAGCGATACGAGTTTGCCAGTATAGTATATTCATCAGATGCTGGTCGACAGATGACACATTGCCTTGCTGGTTGAAGGGCAGTGAACATCACTACAATCGAATAATTGCGTGGTGCCGACTTGACATACTCCTTGAACTTGTGACCGTTAAAGCGCAATATTGATTTTTTAGCATTCCAATCGAGAAGTTGCTGAACTTTTTCACCTAATGTTGATCCGGCCTGGAAAAAGCAAATATTTATGAAACGGAACATAGATAAAAACAAATGGCCACGTATGAGTAACTAAAAGAAGGTTTTACCGGCTTATTTCGTTGTCCATCAGCGTCAGCTGTAAGCAAAATGAAACCAGTTATAGCGATAAGGATTAAATTTAGAAGCTTCATGTCGTCCTGGACTTTATATTATTTAATTTAAGAGAGGCTCATCGACCTTATTCCGGCAGATGATGCGAAAAAGTTACATGTCCCACTGAAAAAGTGATTGATGACGCGGAGAAACGTAAAACGATAAATTACGATTAATAGTAAAAACATGGGAAAATCTAAAGATAAGAACCGTGATCGCGAAGAAAAACGTAGCAGGGAAGACGAATATGTGCGTGAACGATCAAGATCTCGCGACAGAGATCGAAAACGAAGGTAATTTAGTAATTTTCAATTTCAGCCATTTTTAATTATCTTTTATTTTACATTAGAAGCCGTAGCAAGGATCGTCGAGATCGTCGCAAGAAGTCGAAAGAACGTAAAGAAAAGTCATCGAAAAGAGATCGTTCTAGGTTTGTTTAGTGCTTGTTTAGCTTCTGCCGCGAGGACTTTTAATTAGAAAAATATGGATTTTTCAGGCAACGAAGTAAATCAAGAGAGCGTTCTAGACGTAGCAGATCAAAGGAATCACGCCGCAGTCGTTCGAGAGAAAGATCCAGCCGTCAGAGTGAAACACCTCCGGTACCAACTTCTTCCAGTAGATTTGAAGTAACACCGGCTCAGCAGGCTCAAATTACACAATTTTTAACAGCATCTCTATCAGGAATGTCACAGCCATCACAGACTGTTCATTCAATTGCTGAGCAATTTGCTTATGTGCAACCACCACAAATGGAACCAATGCGAACAGATTTCAGCAACTTATTTCAGAGCAATTCATCCGAGGAACGCGCTGCTGGTGCATCAGCTATAGAAATAGCTGCAGCTCGTGTCAAAGATCTCCTGAGATCTAAGAAACTGACAGATAAAATGCAAAATACCAATAATGGTAATAGCGTCACATCAAACGGAAATGAATCTAGTCGTGACGGTAAGTCTATAGATATCCGAAAGTGATCTGAAGAATTTATAAATATGCTCATTCTAGCTGAAGAATTTCGTGGAGTTGGAAGTGCTGAGAATAGTGTTAATGATGCTAGCAATAGTGAAGGAATCGAAAAAAAACGTAAAAAGAAATCACGATGGGCAACAACAACAGATGGACCTGAGAAGACCTTCATTCCAGGAATGCCCACAATATTGCCATCAAATCTAAATCCCGATCAGCAAGAGGCATATTTAGGTAATTAATTAATTATTTTATCAATTATCATTGTCCCACATCTCATTCTTGTGCAACATTCTTATAATTGTTATTTTTTCCATCATGATAAAACTTTATATCGTTCTTCAAAATTGTCCATTTCAAAAAAAAAAAAAAATGTATCGCGCGCTCTCTTCATCAAACGTTTCACACAATCGTTTTGTTTCCAAAAGAAGCTGGAATTTCAACGTTACAACAAAAATCTCCTTGATTGAAACTAACTAATTACAATTATAATATTTTTACCCCACATATTTATAGGAAAACTAATTAATAATAATGAAAAATTTTCAGAGATTTACACTTTTGCAAAGGCGCTCAATTTAAAGATTTGCCATTCCATAAATTACGTAAACATTTAGCAGTGCACATACTTAATTTATGGATCTCTAATTTGACAAACAAAACTTCTTTCCAGTGCATAGTACAAGCAAAAATTAATCATTTTTTTATGTTTTTCTTTTACCACCGATAACATCAATTCTGAAATCTAGCTCGATTTAAATAATTATAGTGAATTTCACTAATTGGCTGTGATGTTGTGTGTGATATGAATTAGATGGGTGAAATAAAGTAATCGGTTTTTGAGGGGTTCAAGTCAAGTCATTCATGTCCATCTCTGATGTGGATTTGTAAGTATTTTCAATGACAGACAAAAAAAAACGAGATGGAACATAAAATAGTTTGACTGTTTGTGTGACTATAGCGTAAAAAAAAATTGTATGAATGTTCACCATAAGTGACCGAGACACAATTATCGAAATGTTAATTATTTTTACTTATCTTTTTTACGTCTTCTAATTTTGTTAAAACTACTATTGACTTGTTGATGACCTTTCTAATAATGGGGCTTTCTGCCTCAACTTTTCTTAATTCATTTTTCTGATTACAGTACAACTACAAATCGAAGAGATCAGCCGTAAACTACGAACCGGCGACTTGGGCATCCCACAAAATCCGGAAGAAAGGTGACCTGAATATGTTGATGACTTTAAATGCTTGTTGCTGTGACTGAACATTTTATCGGTGTCCATCCAGTCAACCGGCCGTTTATCGACAAATGCCAGATAATTTTTTCTTTTAATCAAATGATCAATAATATTTTTAATCACATTTCTTTCTAATGCTAATCAGACATTTTTTACTTTTAGATCATCCTAAAAATTCTTAAAAACAAATTCCAGCTTCTTTTCAAAATATCAGTTGATCATAATAAGTCAGTCCGTCGGTCTGTCATTTAAAAAGCTTCGTAGTTTTAAGCCCAAACAAAAACAAAAAACAACAAGTTCTGATTGGCATCATTCATCATTCGTTTTTTAAATTTCCATACAGATCACCATCACCTGAACCAATCTACAGTTCTGATGGTAAACGGTTGAACACGCGCGAATTCCGGACACGAAAGAAATTGGAAGAACAGCGTCACATGTTAATTACTCGAATGCAATGCATGAATCCCGATTTCAAGCCACCAGCTGATTACAAGTAAGATTAGTGCTCATGTCGGCAAGATTCCTTGTTCATTTCCATTTTTTTTTAGACCACCAGTCATTCGGGTTAGCGATAAGGTTTTGATACCTCAGGAGGAACATCCGGATATTAATTTTGTTGGTCTCTTGATTGGACCGCGTGGAAATACATTAAAAGCAATGGAAAAGGACACGGGTGCAAAGATTATAATTCGTGGTAAAGGCTCGGTGAAGGAAGGAAAAGTTGGACGCAAGGATGGGCAACCGTTGCCAGGTGAAGATGAGCCATTGCATGCATTTATCACAGCAAGCAATCCAGAGGCTGTCAAAAAGGCCGTTGATAGAATCAAGGATGTAATTAAGCAAGGAATTGAAGTACCAGAAGGACATAATGATTTGCGCCGTATGCAGTTGCGTGAACTGGCTCAGCTGAATGGAACATTGCGTGAAACTGATGGTCCACGATGTACAAATTGTGGATCAACCGATCATAAAAGTTGGTTGTGCCCTGATAAGCCTAATGTCACCAATAACATTGTCTGTTCTGCGTGTGGTGGCGCTGGCCATATTGCGAAAGATTGTAAATCAAAACGTCCTGGAATGGGCGGTATTGAAGGCGGATCCAACAATCAAGCTAAGATTGATGAAGAATATATGAGTTTGATGGCTGAACTAGGAGAAGTTCAACCGCAAGAAGTTCAGCCAGTTCGACCTGAGCCCGTTCAACCGACACCACGTCCTTACTCAATTTTTGATAATCCGAGAAATCAGGCACCAAGACAGATTTGTGCGGCGCCACCATCATCAAATCCGCCTCCCATGATGCATAATTCAGCTCCCCCACCATGGACGCAGCATCAGAATCAACAGTAAGATAACTCACAAATGTTTTCATTTCTTTCACAATAATTGATTTAATATTAATTTCTTTCAGCACGCAACAGCCAGCACCAATGGCTTTATCAGCTCATCCAATGGGACAATATCCACCTCCACCTGTCCCTTGGCAATCAAATGCACCGGCAATGCCTGTCATGCCGTCTATGAATCCAATGAACCAGACAACCGGAATGAATCCCCCACTACCAGGAATGAGCATTAATCCTCCATTGCCACCAGGAATGAATTCTTCCATTCCTCCTCCGCCAGGAACTGATGTTTTAGCGCCACCCGGAACTTCTCCGTTCGGTATATTAAATTTACTATACAATTTTTCACATTATTCTGATGATCGGATTTCTTCGTTCAGGGAATTATGACGATGATAGATTCAGCAAAAAGCCACCAATACCGTCCGCAAATTGGAATGCGCCGCCGCCAATTCCAGGAATGCAGTCACCAGGTTTGCAGACTATATTTCAAAATATCTTAGAAAATTAACTTCTACCGGTATTTTCAGGAAACTTTTGGAATCAACCGCCACTACCGAGCTATATTTTACCACCCCCGCCCCCTCCCGCTGATTAACCATAGTATACCTATACAGCATCCTTTTTCCTATTTTTAAAAAATTATTTATTCATGTATCCAAACCCGAGAAATAAATAATTTCCTTATGAATAATTTATAAAAGCCTAACGCTAAACAATAAATGGAATTAGCGCTTTCCTTTGAGCCGGATAGTTGGAAAAGTTTTGTTGGTACCATTTGTGCGTCAAAAGTGCATTCGAAAATTGATTTGTTATCACCCATGCCAAGCAATAAATGAGCGACGAATTTTGTCGCAATAAGATGTAGAGCACGCAGTACATAGCAACTTCGCAGGTCATATGTGGCGAGGATACATACTGAAAAAGTCCACCTCGTGGAATTAGATGTGCTTCAGTTGCAACTTTGCCGGTTTTACTTTTCCTAAGATAGATGAAAATCATGTTTGATTCATATTGCTTGTACCAAAAATAGATGAACACGATGGACAATCCTAAAGCAGGAATAGCTTCATTTGGTGTAATTTTGAATTCAGTTTTTTCACCGCCTTCAAATCCAGCGCCTTTTGCAACAATAATCACGAATACTCCATAATAATGCAAATAGCCGCATAGATAGTGGGTCAAATTTATTTTACTTCTCTTTGAGAATATTTGTAGAAAGTTGGACTCTATGAAACGTCTCGTACATTGAAGTGTCATCAGTGTAAGTGCCGTCAATGTGAGGAATGGTGAGGCTGTAAGATAGAAGTTACCCAATTCAGTTTTTTAATTAAATTCATAAACTTACTTTCAACTGATCTATTCTTCCCGCATGACAGATCGAGATATGCAATCAAAACAGAATGAGGCTGATTGTCAAAGAAATATATTCTAACGGCCAAAACTAGCCACATCCAGCTCCAGACGATTGCAAAAATGTAGAAGTGACTGAACCAGGCCTTTGGAATTTCAATTTTTTCTACCAATTCATGTGAATCGTCTTTGTGTGCATGTTTGCCATAACGGAACATTTGTTTAATAGAAGTGGGCAAATATTTCTCAATTAAATTGACCAACACGCTTAAGATGACGATAGTAAAAGTCAATTGCATAAAAAGTATGTTGATAAGGTTTAAGTTTTCCCACATCTTAAGAATTTTTATCTTCACAGGTTTAATAAAATTATATGTACCCACTCGGTGGGATAAGAAACTCCAAATAAAATGACGTAACGATACATACATGTTGGAGCTGCTTCTTTTAACATCATTTTCAAATGCACCATCAAGTGATTCATTACAAAAGTAAAAACACAAAAGAAGAGAGTATTTTGTATTTTCCACATGTGCCATTGAATGCTAAGCGATGAGCCGCGCGATATCAGCAGAAGAGTCGACGATTGCAAAAGAAAGTCAATCGCCACCAAAAAAGAAAACAGGGGAAATTAAAGAAACATTAAGGACAAAAAGTGTCAATGCCCAGGAAGAGCACTATGAATGTCCAATTTGTTTATCATGGCTAAAAGATCCAGTCCTGACACGCTGTGGACATCATTTTTGCAAAATCTGTCTGGAAGAATGGCGAAAGTATGACAATCAAAAACTTTGTTTTGTTTTATTAAAAATGTGAATTTTTTCTAGGAAAAATAATACGAAGTGTCCGCTGGATGAATTGGATTTAAGTATTGAAGATATTTTTCCAGACAATTTTACCAAGCGTGAAATTGAGCAGATTCGTAAATCCTTTCCTGAGCAGTTTGACCCACCCATAAGCACAATTTTGGAATGTCGTTTTAGTACAATATCTTGCGATTTTAAAAATTCCGATCCAAAGGAAATTGAAAAACACATGACCAGTAGCTACAAACAGCACATTGATTTACTCTTAACCAGCTACTTGAAAACACATTATCAATCGTGGGATCCAGCTGAAAAATTACCAAGTCAATTTGATAAACGAGATGAATTTTTTCAACAGCAGTCTTCTACACAAGATCTGCTCCATGCAATGTATGAGCGAATTGTGCTTCTTGAGCAACAACACAGGGAAATGACAGTGAAAATTGATAAACTTCAACTTATGGACAATCGCAGACATGGTTGCCTCATATGGAAAATTGATAATTTTAGACAAAAAATTGACGTAATGAAAGCAAACCCACAAACGATGTTCTACAGTTCGGAGGCATATACAGATCCAAACGGATACAAATTTTGTGCCAGAATAAATCTATCTCAGAAAATGAAAGATTACATAAGCTTTCACATCCATCTAATGAAATCTGAAAATGATTATCATTTATCTTGGCCATTCATTGGCAGGATAAAAATATCGATGATCAATAATGACCCATCTCATAGTCAGCATGATATTTTAATGAGTAAGCCTGAAATTCTTGCGTTCCATAGACCCAGGGAAGAAATATCTCCGCGTGGTTTCGGGTTTACCGAATATGCATTGATTACCAGTATTTTGAAAAATGGCTTTATTGAAGAAGAGTGTCTTACCATTAAGATACAAATGAATATTGTTTAGAGCTAAGGCACAGTTTTCTTCATTGCCCAATTTATAAGAAAACAAGTAGATCCTTGGAGTACTTTAAAATTCATGTATGTACTTTCTAACTCATTGCCCGTCCACGTTTGATTTTTTTATTTCGCTTAAGTAGTTTTAAAATGTATCCGAGTTTTGATTTACTGACTCAATAAAAAAAGGATAATGTAACTGCTAAATATTTGCCTATTTTTTAAAAATGAGGCAGAAGTTGCGGCCTTCATTGTTTACAAATGCGTTTGCACAACAAACGATTTACAAACAAATTAAATTGAAATGGATTCTACGTTCTTAGAAAAGAAAACTCTTATATCAACCAACGATGGACGCCTCTTCATTGGAGTTTTAAAAGGTGAGATGATTTTAGCAGGAGAGGTAGAACTAAGGATGTTTCAAGAAACGACTTCTGTTTTCTGCTTTTAGGATTCGATCAGCTTACCAATTTGATTCTTGAGGACACGCATGAGCGAATTTTCTCATCAACTGCTGGTATGGAGGAGATAAGCTTAGGGCTAAAGATCATCCGAGGAGATAATGTGGCGATTGTTGGAGTTGTTGACGAAGACATAGAACAACAAATTGATTATTCTAAAATACGTGCTGAGCCCCTAAATCCAGTCGTTCATTAATTTGTCGAAACCGTAATTCAATTATAATTAAATTATAATAAACTCGTAATAAACTTAAAAAATAAAGTGGGCCACGTAACTTTTTTTGCATCTTTTGCGCCATTTTTTGAGAGTTGAAGTTTTTCATTAAAAATTGTTTCCTAACGACAATGAGTAAGACGGGCACAAATCAACGCAAGCTTCCAGGATGGATGAAAAAGAAAGCTGTGGGTGATGCAATTGACAATATTTGCGGAAAGAATAAACCGGCTAATACGGACAACAATGAAGATGAACCAGCCACCACCAAGCGCCGGCTTCGATCTAACTATAATTTCCCGTCGGATGAAAATAACGTGCAAGCTGAAGAAATTGTGATAGACACATCGGGCCTGCCAATGGTTACGTACCAAGGAAAAATTCATTACCTCATTGACTATTTTGGAATTGCAGAAGCCTGTGATGCTCTAATTAAACAAGCAGATGAAAGAGAAGGAGACGAGAAAATTGGAGTAGCTTTCGATATGGAATGGACATTCTCATTCCAAACAGGCCCTGACAAGACTTCATTGATTCAGCTGTGTATTGACATGGATGATTGCTACCTTTTACAACTTACTAAACTCAAAAAGCTGCCAGCAACTTTATCAATGTTTCTCAATCATCCTCGAGTCATCTTACATGGAGTAAATATTAAGAATGATCTACGGAAGCTAGAACGTGACTTCCCACTGATCAAATCGGATCCACTTATCGAAAAGTGCCTTGATCTCGGAGTTTTTTATAATGAAGTCTACAATTCATCTGGCCGATGGAGCATGGAACGCTTGGTTTTACAAGTTTGTCAGATGCGGATGGACAAATCAAGGCAAGTGCGAATGAGCAAATGGCATATAGTTCCACTTTCAGAGAAACAAAAGAACTATGCAGCAATTGACGTCTATGTAAGTAACGGTTTTTTTTTGAATCCAGTCAGCTGATTGTAGATTTTTTTTATTTACTTACCTACATAGATCGCTCAGAAAATTTACTGTCAAATATTGGAATATCAGAAGACAAACAAGCAGGATCTGGAACAATATTTCAACGTTTATGGAGAGGAGTTAAAAAATGAGAATCTAGCAAACAAGAACGATTTAGTAAACGATATTGATAAGTTGATGCAAAAATATTCAACATAATGTCACGTCTCGTTCATATCTTGAAAACTGGCAAACTATCTTATGGTGAATCTTTAAAACTTCAAAAATCAATCGCTAATCGATTAGTTCGTGGTGATGACCAGTACAATAACATTTTAATATTAACCGAACACAATCCAGTTTACACAATTGGTATTCGGACCAGAGATTATACGAATGCGGATGAAGAGAAATTGAAAACCCTAGGAGCTGAATTCTATCGAACCAACCGAGGCGGCTTAATAACGTTTCACGGTCCAGGTCAAATGGTTGCATATCCAATAATGAATCTGAAAAAGTTCCAGCCCAGCGTAAGATGGTACGTATGTCATATTGAGAAAACTATCATCAACCTTTGTAGAAAATATGGAATCAAAGCCCAAACGACTGAAGACACCGGCGTCTGGGTAGAAAATCGAAAAATCTGTGCTATTGGAATTCATGCATCCCGCTACATCACCACTCATGGACTCGCGTTGAATTGCAACAATGATTTAAGTTGGTTCCAGCATATTGTACCGTGTGGCCTCAAAGGAAAAGAAGTTACCTCGCTTACAAAAGAGCTCAACAAAGAAACTACTATCGATCATGCGACACCAGAATTTATTGCCAGTTTTGAAGAAATTTTTGATTGTACAACAGAGATTGTGAAGTCATGTGAAGCGAAGAAACTGCTGCAAGATTTATAAGTAGTTTTTTTTTTTTTTTTTTTTGATATTTAGTTTGCCTCTTTTTTATTCTATTAATTTATAAACTCATTAATTTTTACTAATTTTTACAAATTCGAACATTAAAATGAGTCCAAGTTTGTTAAGAAACGAAATCAACGGCAGGTACAATTTTAGAATTACCGTTCACCGGAAGGGAAGTTAAATATTAAGTTTTATATGAGTGTAACAAAGTTTATTTGTTCCATCCACGCCAGAATGATAACGAATGAGCAACGTTATTAATAATCGTTCCTGCCATTGATGCCGTTTGAGGCACCATTGCTGATTGCGTAACTTCAAACGGATGGTTTAAAATCTCAACATTTTCCCAATCCTTGTGTAGCATTGCATCTTCAGAATCTTCGTCAGTACCTGAGTTGTCCTCATCATCATCAACTAGCTCTGAGAACGATTGGAAAATCGAGTCAATAATGCGGTCAGATGTGTCCGAAACAGGCCCCATTCTTCCCAAATCGCTGTTTTTAACATCTAACAACTGAAAAATGTTCTCAATTGTGTGCGATGGTTGAATATTTCTCATCTGAACATTCTGTGCATAGCACAAGCTAATTATGTTGAGATTAAGTCGAGCTACTTTTTTCAGAAACTGTTTCTGATTCAGTCCCATTGTGCAGAAATCGCTGTAGAAAACTTTGTGTGATAATCTGACATCCAATAGGAAGCTAAGTGCCTGTACCAATTGAGTAACATATGTCAGACCAGCGGCAATACGATAAGCAGCATTTTGTGACACATTAATCGAATCGCTTCCAACAGCAACTCCAGAGCTTACTGATCCATCTTTGTTATGAACGATCCAATCACAATATTCTTGATAGTTCCCATCGCGAGGTAGTGATGGTGCAACAATAACATATTGACGACCATTATTAAAACTTTCTTGCTTCCATCGTCCTTTGATGTGTGCTGTTCTGATGGCTTCTGCTATTTCAATAATAGTTTCTCGCTGTAGCGATTCGTTACTGGCTTGTTTTGATTGTTGCTTTTCTTTCTGCAGTTCGTAAAGTGGTGATGGATTCAGCATTAGCTGCGATATAGGAAATATGAACTTGACCAATTTATCAATGTGAGAACGTCTAGCCATTTTCAATTTTTCCATTTGTTCTATACTCTTTTTATGTAAATTTTCATTCTTTTCAACTGCCTCCAAGACATAGTATCCTAGCTTGTTCACTTTATCCTCATACTTGGGCAGTATTATCCTCTGCGCGCGATTCTTGTCATGATTCTCACGTTTTACGTCTTGTAACTTAATAATATTTTCACGTTTTTCTTTGATCAACGCACTCAGTATCTGGTTCTTGCTGCGATACTGAAGGATAGATGAACGTAGATTTTCGAGCTTAATGTAGTTCTCAAATTTCACATGAAACTTCTCTTCCAACTGTTTTTGAGCATTTTTAAGGTTCTTAAGCTTTTGTTGCTTGTCAGAAAAGCTATTGAATATACGAAGACGAGCAAAATAATAAAATTGATGAATCATAAAATCTAATCTCTAACTCACCTTTCAGGTTCATTAAATTTGTTGAATTTTCCTGTTCTAATGCAATTCTTGCATATAAATCTCTTTCTTGGCACTAGACATAGCTCACAGTTCCGGAATTGTATGTTGTTGCCGTTTGAAGATCCCTTTGACTCTGTTTCTATTATAAATTTCGGTGGACTTTCCATTCCAAAACAATTTTTTTCTTTGTTGCTAAAAAAAACTAGCAAACCACACTCGTCAAAAGTGATGATTCGATGTATTTCTTATTAACTATGCGATTTCTGTTTGATTGCCTATTTAAGGCTAAACGGATATTTAAGGTTTATCAGAACTAAGTAATTATTGTTATGTTTAAATTAGTAATGAATAAAAAACAATCTAACTTCGTGCTAAAATTTAACGACAAGTTTCGTTTTAAAAACGGGCAAGTCTGTGAAAAGCGACAGAAAAATTTGTTGTCCGTAGTAATTCGTAATTGACAAAAACAAGAAATAATTTTGCAGTTTATTATTTATATAAACGGTTTCTATAATATTCCATGCTCTGAAGATAGCTTATTCTTGTAGCTGATCTTGCATTCCATCTGGCGATATTCAAGTTCTATACTAGGAGATTGAAACAACTGCACTTTCAGCAAAATACAAAACTAACCTGCAACAAAGGTAGAAAGTGATCAGCTGAGAGAGACCATTTTGCGGCAATAACAATCACGAAATGCCAAAAGCAAATAAGCCTACTAGCGAATATCTCATTAAAAGTGAAGTAATTACAATAGATGAGGATGAAAGTCCTCAACACATAAAAAATGAAGTGAAACAGGAGAATGGTGCACTGACAATTCAAAACTATGGGACCATCTTTTATTTTGAGAAACAAGAATCCCATAATAATAGCAATGATGAGCATAAGAGTAAGTCTGATTCATTTTTTTTTATCAGCTGTTTATTTACATATAAATTTGGCATTTTCAGCTGATAACAATAAACCAACTAGCTCGATACAAATTCTGTGCGTAGAATGTCCATCGACTTCTTCATCCAGACTGTACGATGATCGAATGACCTTTGAATTACACTACAAAAAGTCTCATAAAGAGCATCCAATTGTTTTCGCATGCGTTGGTTGTGATTATATTGCAAAGAAGTACAAATTGCTGCAGAACCATTTCAAGCGACACCTCGTTGGCCGTTATCAGTGTAATGAATGCTCAAATAATTATTCTCAAAAGGCTGACCTCAACCAACATAAAACGAGTATTCATGGTCGAAAGCTATGTCGAAAGTGTAATATGGAATTCTCAACGGCGGAAGAGTTCATAGAACATAAGAAAAGTCATGTATCCACAACGGCAGCATCAAAACCAAAAGTGAAAACTGAAAAAGAATGTCCTGACTGTGGAAAAATTCTAATGACCAGCGGAGGCTTATTCACTCATCGTAAAATGCATCAGGAAAAACCCAAGTTCCGTTGCGAAATTTGTTTAAAGGAATTCTTTCAAAAAGTGAATCTTGTTAATCATACAAAGACACACAATGCTTTAAATCGATCGTTCAACTGTGATCAGTGCGAAAAAAGTTTTTTCGAGCGGTCTCATTTGCTCCGTCATCAGAACTTCCACTCCGTTTCACGAGATTATGAATGCACCGAATGCGGCAGATTTTATAAAACTGAGCGCTGTTTGAAAGTCCACAAGGCTGTTCACTCAAATTTTCGCAAGTATGTCTGTCAATTTGCGGGTTGTCAAAAAGGATTTTTATCCTCATCAAAGCTTAAACAGCATAGCAATGTTCATCTCAATCTTAGGCCGTACAAATGCAAGGTATGTTCTCGTTAAAGATAAAGTCAACTAAGTAGGTAGCTGACTACTAATTAGGAGTAAGATAAATGAAATCTATATTTTAGCTCTGCCCGCGAGATTTCACAAACTATCCGAATCTACTAAAACACACCATTCGTCGTCACAAAGTTGATCATCGTACGGGAAAACCTCTGGTGAAGATTCCCGATTATGTTACCAATAAGAAAAAGAAGAAGGCTATCATGGTAGATGATAAGACTGGATCAATTCCAATTGTGATGGGCAGTTTAGCATCAAATGAACAAAGTTTCGAACAATTAGAGAATGATAATGGGAATGTAACTCAGGTACCAGATGACGATTTTGAATTGCTATCAACATCGGGTCTAATAAGAGGCTTCCAATTTAATGACGATACCAATTACGATGCAATGTCTATGATGATGGATATTGATCAAGAGTTTAGCGATTTTCTATTGCTTAGTCCTGGTAAAGATTATGACAGTCAAGAAGACATAAATTATGATAACGATAGCGAACAATTTTCCATCATTGATCCAGCTGGTAAGCTTTTTTAGTTCATTAAACAACTGCATATTCTTTAAGGGACTGTTCTTAAAATCACGTCACCTTCATCTCTTGCCACGCCTTCTATACACATATGTAATATTGTAAAAGACAAATTGTATATCCCCACTCCCTGGAACGTGATTGATTTTATGAACAGTCCCTTAAACTGTTCAGTATTTCAGATCCTCAATTTTTTTACTGGTGGTAACTCCACAATTAAGAATTTGTTGCACTTGGATGGACAATTAGGAAACATTTAATAAATATACGCTAAAAATTTAAAATTTAAACTAACATTTTCCTTAAGAAAATGTTTTTTCTTATAGCATTTAAGAGGAAAGCAGAATTTTCTGTGTATTTAGAAATATTTTTATTCGAATAAAAATGAATATATATAAAATTTGATTAATATATATATATATATATATATATACATTCTGATTTGATCGATTGGCGTAGACACAATAATGATTCTGGAAACAATATACTGCATGAAGCTGAAGTACCGAATATTAAACTATTTATTTTTTTTTTTCATAATAAAACTGACTATGTTCATTCCTTCTGTGTTTTAAAATCTGCACATAGGTAAGTGTTTAAAACATAGTCGCAATAACTGCATGCAAACTTTCTTAAAGCTGAAACGGAGAAAATTGGTTTAAAAAAAATTAACTCTAAAAAAAAAACAACAAAATTGAACGAGCAAAAAGATTCTGGTACGATTATGGGAGGCGAAAATGCTTTCATCATTACAAATTCCTTCAACCAATCAGAAGCATACAAATACTTTAAGTAAGAAGTTGACATTTCGGTGTTAAGACAAATATTCTTACAGATAGATACACAATCTTCCATCATGATGATTGTTCAAAGTGCAGTTACTGTTGTTTCATTATTAATTAGTGTCACACTAGCACAGGAAAATATGTATATAGGTAATTTGCGCGTTATGGAAAATTCAGATTGAAAATTATTGGGGTTCACCATCTTAGGAAACGTGGATGGCAAACGAGTTAAGTGTCTCATCTGTCAAGTGACTGTTGACGAAATAAAGATAGCACAAGAAAAGGTCGATCCTAAGAAGAAGGCAGAAGTTAAAGCAGGAAGATTTTTACCTGATGGCAACACATCTGGAGCACTGATAGAATTGCGAAAGTCTGAACAATATTTGACTGAGCTGTTTGAAGGCGATACAGGAGTTTGCGCCAAAATGGATGATTATGCAAAAGCCAAATACAAGACTGATGGACGATTAACGGTTCTTAAAATGATGACTGAAACTGGTATGAACCCACTGATGAGTGAAGTTGATTTTGTTCAGGATCAGGACCTTAACAAGAGTTTAAAACATTACTGTCTTGAAATTCTGGACGAGTTTGATGAAGTATTTCTAAAATATTTTATGGCCGAATCGCTACCGGAAGATGTTCAGGCTAAAATCTGCGTAGAATCAACAAAGCTGTGTCAGGATGAAGTTGACGAAGAACCAGAAGATGATTTTTTGCTAGAAAAGGAACTTTAAATGCAGTTTACAAACTAATTCACATTCCATCCGAACAAATATTTGCTTCCATAAATTTTTGATGAAACGTCGTCAATTTTTTTCAATGATAATAAAAGTTTATATTATTGTTAGAAACGCTTTTTCTCAAATTTTTCTTATCACTCAAATTGGACTAGATTTTTGGTTAAGTTATTTGTCGATAAAAAAATATTTGTGTAACATTTCCCTTATGATTATTAGACGATTTGTCGCAATGGCTGAATCTGTTGATATCAAAGCTGGTGTCAAAAATATTCTAGAGCGAATGGAACTTGTTGTGAAAAATAGACCTGTTCAGGTAGATTGCACTAATGATATCTATCAACTCAATAACTTATAAGATCTTTTTTTTAGTTTAAAAATCCAGTTCAGCTAGTGGCTGTTAGTAAAACTAAGCCGGTCGAAGCGATTCTCGACGCATATAGTGCTGGTCAAAGACATTTCGGTGAAAATTACGTAAACGAACTTGTTGATAAGGCAAATGATCAGAAGATTCTTGAAAATTGTAAAGATATCAAATGGCATTTCATCGGGAATCTGCAGCGAAATAAAGTCAACAAGGTTTTAAAACTTCCTGGACTGCATATGCTACAAACAATTGATAGCGAAAAGTTAGCCGAAGCTGTGAATTCGTCGTGGGAAAAAAATCGCAGCGGGAATGATGGCAGACTAAAAATTCTTATACAAGTGAACACTAGCAATGAGCAGGAAAAAAATGGAATTGAGCCTGACAAGGTTCCGGAATTGTTCAACTTCATCAATGAAAAGTGTAAAGCGCTTCACTGTGAGGGCCTTATGACCATTGGCGCATTTGGTTACGATTATTCACAAGGACCAAATCCGGATTTTGTGACGTTGATGGAATGTTTGAAGCATCTGCCAAATTCCGAAACTCTTCAGGTGTCCTTCGGAATGAGTGATGACTTTGAACAAGCTGTGAGTTTAAATGATATTATTTTGTGCTTTTGGTTATTACTCGATTAAATTCCAGATTCTTATGGGCAGCACAATTATACGAGTTGGAAGTTCAATCTTTGGCTATCGTGCAAAAAAGCTCAACTAAGCTATCAATGGAAACAATAAATAATTAAGATTTAAGAATATTTTTCCATTAGTATATCTAATTCGCATTGACGCATGCCGAAGGCCCAGCGACATTTAATTTTGTTTTTACAGTCTACTGACATCTGACGAACGACCACAATTAATTTATGAGGTGTTTATAAACTTATGTGGATTTTTCCAGCGATGAAAATTGTAAATATCTGTGTAATAAATTATGTGAAGCGCGTCCATCCAGCCTGACAAACTGAAATCTCTCGCAATTAATGTTTCAGACACGAAAAAGATTATCAAAATAAATTTGCGTAGGTCATAGCGAATCATTTCTTATGACCACGAAAATCATCTTTTTTTCCATCAGATAAATAAATATTCGTGAATCATTATAATAGACCCCAGTTCCCCAGTTGTGAAACACTTGGTGGTGGTGTATTTGTTTAAATTTTTCTTCTTTTTTTTGCATAATCAAATGAAAATTTTTCTAATGGAGGAACCTCAAGACATTGTGAAAATTTGAAAAAATAATCCATTTTTTCAGCTCAAAGTTGCTTTTGAGCTCAATGAATTTATTTTAAGCTAATTTTTATTTTGAGATTTTTTTTTCACACAAATGAAAATTACTTTTCTTCAGCTTCCAATTTTTTTCGTCAATTTTTCTGCCCTGCTTGTCGAAGTCGGAAAAAACCACGAAAGAAATATTTTGTGAAACTAAACATCAAATTTTCAACATCATAAAATCAGAACGGTCCCACACCGGATCGGAATTTGTAAATTTTCCCACACAATAATTTTCTTGTGTGAGTGTGGAAAATTGTTCCAATTTTCTTTATTTTTCTTTAGCATAATTTTTTTTCTTCTTAATCGTTAAGGAAGGTGTTTGAAAGTCTTTTTCTTGTGAAACTAGCATATGTGCGATCTTTCGACAATTTTACATTTCTAGATACTGAGGCAATGTCGTGTTATTATTTTTAGCTGTGCCGCTGATTTGTCTATAATTAACTATTATAATTAAAAATGGTTTTTCAATACGCACTTAATTGAGCGATTCAAATGAAATGATAACAAAAACAATGTAAATTAATTAGCTGAATTTGATTGAAGGCATGAACATTTTGCGGCTGAATCATTTCCACACTCGTGACTTGAGATGTTCTTACTATGCCAAAATTGAGACATTTCTCGTTTTCTTCGCGATCGCATTTGTGAATGTGCCAAGTTAATTTTACGGTAGATTTGTAGGATTTGAAATTCCTTGAAAGTTTCACAGTTTCCTGGATCAAGTCGGTTATTTGATCTCTTTGAGAGCCAGTATGTACTTAATTACTTCGCTTGATGCTCATTTCCAGAGATGTAACTGATTCACATACTTAGCACCTTGAAACAATGCGATCAGGTCCAAATTTATTTTATGAACGTCATACGAAGTGAATGTTCTGACATGCCATTTAATATAAAAAGAGCAGCAAATGTTTAAAGTTATTTCGACGATGATTGTTTATTACAAAAATTCATCGCCTATCTATATACATTTCAGAAAGGAATTTTCTATTTTACTCGAAGGAAAGTTTTCCTCACCCGCATAAAGTACATAACATGAAAATAGCAAAGTCAGTTTTTATGTGTTTTAGGTAAAAAGGGTTTTAAATTTAGAATTGGAAAGAAACGATTTTACACTAACGTAAATTTTACAGATGATGACTCCTTTCTGTGATGTTTCGAGGAACTTTGGGAAGAATCCGAATATAATGTTACAATCGTATTAAAAAAATCATTGATCTAGGAATTTTGTGAATTTTATTTCCCGGGCATTCAAAATTCTGATCACTGACTAATCGATCCATAAAATCTGTTCATTTTTCATCATCATCTCACTCTCCCCTTAAATTGCCTGCCTTCTATCTCTCTCCAACCCGACAATAAAAGAATCGCAACCGAAATGTGTCTAAGATGTGTAAGAAAAAAAAAAAAAACTCTGTATGACGACGATTCGGGCGCGAGTATAATCGGCAATAGTTGCGCCGTTTCGACTGTAAAATAAGAATAGAGACGACGAATAATAGCATGTGTATTTTATATAGCATATGAGCCTACTAAATAAGGAGTGTTGGTATATGTGGAAAATTTTCTAGTAGACTTAAACACCAGCGCTGCTACTAGCATTCAGTTGCTCTGGGGCCTTTGTGAAAACAAGTCGGAAAACAAAGAAATAATTAGACATGGTAAGTGGTGAAATGGCTCCTCTGTTCGAAGTGATGGAATAATTTTTGCAAAAAGGATTATTAATCAACCAACATGGCTTGATCGATATATTCAAATTGTGGAGAAAATATTTTTGTGCAATTTTTGAGTGCAAATTGAATAGAAATTGAAATTGTTTAAAGCAAATGCATAAAATTTGAAATAAATCAGTGGAAATATCTTTAAAAAATATTTATAAAGTGGAAAAACAGTCCGATAGATGAGCCAAGAAAACGAGTGCGAGGAATTCGGGATGAATTGAAGCAAAATGAAAAACATTTCACTGGAAAATTGATGATCATCATCAAATGTCTCCATCAATTAAATACAATCGTAAATTGGACGCATAGCAGCAACTTCATTCATGAATTTGATGAAATCAACGTCCATCAACTATGTGCATCGAGCGGTGTCGATAGATATTCGAAAGATCCAATGACTTGATGGCGATATCATAAAAATAGATGGCGAGAGCTTTTAATGGCACTCAGAAATAGAATCTTCGGCGTCGTTCTTCTATTATTGAATCAAATTTAATTATATAAAAGATCGGTTGCCTTTTGCAAATGAGAAGTTTTAATATTGTTCATTATTTGAGACTCGGATAGAGATGAGCTGCCATTATGAATGTGATGTAACATGAAAAGAAATTAAGATCTTGCGAAATTAAAGAAAAATCCGAAAGAAAAACATGAAATCGAGGGAATGATCATCATTAGAGGTGGATTGAAATGTCTATTTATAGAAAATTGGATGCTTCTTTTGCCATCAGCCCACATTCGAAATGAATGCGCACACACAATCGCAACTGATTTGGTGCTGGCTTCGAGACCACTGGGCAAATCGACAATAATACTGAACCGATGGGAAATTATTGTTACATAAAGTAAAAAAAGAAACACAAAGTTTTTCACTCAAACGAAAGAAAAAAAAAAAAACATAAAAAATCTTAACTTAAAAATATCGTTCGGGTAGGAAAAATAAGTCTCGCAAAAAAGTGGCTCGCGAACGCGAATAGATCACGATTTCATACACGCGTAATTTCACTATTTTTAGATTCGATCGAATGTGAAATTGTGAAATATTTCTCAGTGCTACAAAATAAATTAAATATTTTTCCGATTGCGTAAAGACTTTTGGCCCGCAACGTAGGCCATCAATTATGAATGAAAATAGCACCTCTAGCGCGCACTTTAATATGATTCAGAAAGTTTTCTCCACAACATCGCAAACATTAATTCTTTGACATTTCAACAACATGTCAAGTCAACTTTCCATTTATTTTTTTAAAATTTTCTTCAAACTTTATTTTAAAGGCTGATAAGGAGAAGAAGGTTAAGAAGAAGAAGGCAAAGGAAGAAGGATCCGCAGCCGAATCAGCCGTCGAAACCGCAGCCGAAACTCCAGCATCCGCAGCCACTCCAGCAGACTCACAACGAGGATCTACTCGTGGATCTGGCAGCAGACGGGCAAAGAAGGCACCATCAAGTGTTTTCGTCTTGTTCTCGCAAAAGCAAATTGCTGTAAATATTATATTATGATTCTCTTTTGATCTTAGTTACTCATCACAATGTCACTTTGTTTCTTTTGTTCTATTGGAATTATAACAGGAATTCAAGGAAGCCTTCCAACTTATGGATAATGACAAAGACGGTGTCATTGGAAAGAGTGATCTCCGCTCAACGTTTGACGCGTTAGGTAAATTATGCTCAGACAAGGAATTGGACGAAATGCTGAGTGAAGCACAAGGCCCACTCAATTTCACACAATTGCTTACCCTCTTCGCTGCCCGTATGTCTGGTGGTGGTGCCACCGATGATGACGACACCGTCATTGCTGGATTCAAGACATTCGATACCAATGGTAAAATTGACAGCGAGAAATTGCGCACCTCATTGATCACATGGGGCGACAAATTCACAGAGGATGAAGTCGATGATGCCTTCGATCAGATGGTCATTGACGATAAGGGCTTTATTGATACGGCTGCATTGATTACCATGTTAACTGGTAGTGAAGAAGAAGAAGAATAAATTTTCATTTAATTTATATAAATTTTGCACCAATTTTTCTTATCTATCCGGCAACAAAACACAAATAATTATGCAATATTACACCGTAACAATTGATCGACCTTTGTGGTTGTCTTAATTATGGCACACATTATAAGGCATCAGATTAATATCGTTTCGTTGTTTTTTTTTTTTTTCACAAGATTTTTACTTTATTAATTTTCAATTGACTTTTTTTTATTAATTTGCTATATGTTTGTGTTATTTTAAAATAATATTTATTCGCAAACATTTTATTCAAAATGAGAGAAGAAACAAAAAGAAGTAACGCTAACTACACACAAGCCCTATTTTCTGTTCAATTCAAATTTAATCTACTTGTGGGGAGAAAGATTCGAAAGATCGACGGGGGTTAAATGGAATTTGTAATTATGGAAAAGTCCTTTTGGTTGTTATTATTATTTTTTTTGGGAGCAAGAAATCTGAGTCCGGAGGAAAAATTAACAATTCAAGCAGAAAAATATTTGTTTTCTTCTTCTTGGATGTTGTTGTTTTATAATTTCGCTAAGCTTTTAATCAAATTGCAACATCAAACGCACACACACTTGACAACATCAAAACAAAAGAACAAATCGAGAGAGCACAAATCAAGTTATTTGACTAAGAGTTGAGTGATGAAAGCACAGTGAACAAAGAACGGAAATAGATATATTTGCTATTAATTGATATAATTTATAAGAGCAATAATGGCTGAATAAGATCTGGCCAACAGTTTTTCATTTATACTATTAAAACTGTTAAACTGACAACATTTTTTGCACGCAATTAAATTAAGTTAAAAGATGATGAGAATTATGAGGAAAAAAATTTAATAAAACAAAAAAAAATTAAAAGCCAAGAACAAAACAACGAGAACTTCTGTAGAGCTTCTTGAACTCGCCAACGAAGGAAAAAAAATTAATTTAATTGTTAAGACATTATGGAGATAAATAAGATTTTTTAAATCACATAAATAATTTACCTAAATAATTTCACGCATTTTTTCACGGTCTTTTTTTCCAGGGTGATTTTCAGGGCATGATTTAATATTTCAGCTTTAAGAATGTTTTGTGCTTTAGAAAATTATTCTCAGAGCAAACGGAAACTGATTATCCGCTTAAATTATGCAATGCAATGTCTCCCAAATTGAGATGCTTGGCGTCGAGAAAACAATCGAAATGTTTAAAAAAATAATAATAATAACATTCAACTTCTTTTCTGTTTATGTGCATGCTTAGCAGCATGTTGCTTTCTTGAATGTGTTGAATGCTTTGAACGAATTTCTCTTTCAGTAAGCTGTTAAACTTGTTGCTGAGTAGAAGCGAAACGGGTGTTGGTCTCCAAAAAAAAAAAAATTATTCGTGGCGATTTTTTCAGTGGTCAATTTTGAGAAACATAAAGTTGCAGAAATTAATCAATTTTACACTCTGAAAAATGTGATAAGCAATTTGACAACGCAATGGAAACAAAACTTTTGGCGCTTCTTGTGCTATTTTCATCGACTGACTATGGTAATTATAAATTTAATAAACATTCCCTTGAACTAGAATTGCACATTAAAGTTCGCTCATTATATGCAGCACACTCCATCGAGCTGGTATCGTACCTTTCGCAGGGCGGTTTACATGGAGAAATCCATTTTATGGAGTCAACAAACGACCGAAAGTTGGTGAAAGTTCGAACGTTTTTGGAAACAACTTTGCAATATCCAGATCAAAGTTGGACGTGGGGCGTTCATCAAAATCCCATCGATTACTCAATCATTGATCCGGTTGAACGTTGCAACAATGATCATACCGGACCTCAATTATTGAGCTTTGATGATGTGTTGGGGTATTTAATTATGCCCGGCAATGAATCATCAACATGGAACGATGCCAAATTAAGTTTGAATGGTAAGTGCTTAAGTTATTTTTGTTATTGAAATTTTCTTTGAACTTGAGCATTATCATGAAATTAGGTGATAATGGACTTTGGGGACGATCGCTTGTCCTTTATAATGCCGATACAAATTTCCGGATATGCTCAACAATCGCAACAAAAACATCGTCTATGGAGCATATAGCTGAGGCGAAATTTCGTGGCGGTATTGCGGGTTCAATGTATTTTAGGTGGCTGAAGTCGAAGAAATCTTTCAATTCCGACTTGCTGATTTATTCCAATCTTCATCACATTCAAGATTCAAATAGGTAAGTAATGAAGTGCCAAGTACTTGGTAAAGAGCTAATTGCCGAATTAATCAAATCGCGATCGCAGACATTTTGATGGTGCTACGAGCTCATCGCATTCATGGAAAATCTATGCAACGGATATTTTTGATCAAACAACTGACCGAATTGAGGAGAATTGTAATGTGCTTCAGGTAATTTATGATCCACAAAATTTCGGCGCCGGAAATGCAATTGGTGACATTGATCTGCGAGTTGGGAAGTTGAATATCAGTGAAGACATTCAGAAAATGAGCATTCGGCAAATGTTTCGTGACGATCAATTGCATCTGCTACCAGCAGACTTGAATGGCCCATCAAGAAAGTTGTATGTCGTCATAACTGACCACAAAAATGACTTTTTATCGTGTGCAAAAATTCGTCAACTTGAGCCGAAAATCGTTAAAGCGTCACTCAATAGCAATGGAGTAAAAGGTGAAGTAACTATCACGCAACGATCAAGATTCGAACCAACATCGCTAAATTTTACATTTGCATCAACTGATGGATCATTGCGAAGTAATTTTGAATATGCAAAGAACATAGCAAGCTTCAAGATTCATGAACTTCCACCGTCGCCATCGTTTGCGAATCAGGAAAGTTATTGCGAAACCTCGGGCGAAGTTTATAATCCACGAAATGTTGAAAATCACAATTTGCCACCGCCTGGTTATGGGACGCAGGAACAATATTTTCTGGGAGATTTATCGGGAAAACTTCACGGTCGCAATAAAATGGAAAAACACGATTATTTCATACCTGATGGCACAAATGAGCTGAGCGGAATTTATTGGGATTTATTTTTGCCACTTTATGGACGAAATTCAATCGTTCATCGAAGTTTAATTATGAAAAGGTAGGTTAATTTTATTATTATATCTCGAAATTAATAAAGCTCATAATTCTTACCTTTAGTTTCGATCGACGGGATGCCGAAAATGTTACTGAATTAATAATTGCTTGTGGGGTCTTTTCACTTTACGAACAGAATCAAAAATATCAAGTGCAAATGCAAACAGCGCAACTTCTATTCCGTTATCCAATTGTCGGTAAAATTTTGTTTCGTCAGCCGAAAGATGAACCATGGCATGACACAACAATTATTATTGAATATCTTATACATGCTGATGGATCGAGCTTGAATAATTCAGAGTCCCATCGATGGTCAATTCACGCGCAACCGCCAGGAAAAGATTTCTATTCATGGCAAAATCGTTGCATAAGTGCAGCAGAGATTTACAATCCATATAAAGTGTCATTCGATTCAAAAGAACCTGAGAAAACATGCTCATCGTCTAGCAATGAGCTTTGTCGTTTAGGAGATTTGAATCGCTTAGAAACAATTTCAATTGCCGGATCACGTGCAAATGCCATAAAATTTAGTCGAAGAATATTTACCGACTCCAATTTGCCATTGAGTGGATTCAGCAGCATTATGGGCAAATCGGTTGTGATTTTTGATGATCATGGACCTGTAGCGCGTGGTGAAAGATTGGCATGCTCAATGTAAGCAAATGTTGAAAGTTACTTAATGCTTTTAATTAGTTAATTTTTCTTATTCTTTAAAACAGCATCAATGGCTTTCATCGACGAAAAGCTGTCGCAAAAGATTGGTTTGCAAATGGTGGTCAATTGAGTATGAAAGGTAAATTAGAAATGCTTCAGCAATCAGATTACGAGTTAACGAATGTGGAAGTAAATTTCAAGGGCTTAGTTGACACTTCCGGTTATCATGTTCACATTACGCCCGTTGAAGGTGACTTGGAATTTCCGTGTGAGGCATCAACACTTTATGGACATTGGAATCCAAGAAATGTGAATGCAAAATTATCGCCGATGCCAGCAACTGGAACCACAGATCAATATGAGATGGGCGATTTGTCGGGAAAATTTGGAGCTCTCGATGGTGCTGATGAATATGAAAAATCATATAATGACACCAGATTGCCGCTATTCGGTTATGAGAGTTTAATTGGACGATCAATCGTGATTCATAAGCGCGAAAAAATGCTACGATGGGCTTGTAGTACATTGGAACGTGGTTACAGTCCAAGTGAAGCCCGTGAAATTCGAGCCATAGCTTCATTTCACAATCCAAATGGATTTGCTTATGGCTACATGCGAATGACTCAATTAATTGGATATGATGGAAGCCAAAGTGACACAATAATCGAAATTAAATTGCGTCATCCTGGTGAACAGGACAAAAATGTGACACTCAATCACAATTGGAATGTTTTTGTGAATCCAATTGGCGTCGATGCAACTGTTAAAACAACGGCAACGCGATGTGTAGCGGGTGGCTATGTATGGAATCCATTTTACACGCAATTAGCAGATCCATTAAATGAAGAACTTTATCGACAAGAATGTGGTCCCGATAATCCATTGAGATGTTATGTCGGCGATGTATCAGCACGATTGGGAACAATTAATATTGGCGTTGAGCGCTCAGTCAAATCGGATCCAAACTTTCCACTCGAAGGCGATGTAAGTGCACTTGGAAGGTCAATTGTTATAATGGGACCGAATCATTCTGGTGAACGTTATGCTTGTGCAAACATTGAGCCCGATCATGATATTGTGAAGTACGTAAATATCGAAAGGCCACCACGTTTTGTTCTGTAAGTTGAGGTTATGTTTCGCGGTCTTATGCTTATTATACAATTTATCAATTCACAGCTCACAATTCATTGAGGACGTTAGAAAAGTGATGGGATTGCCAGAATGGTTTTTGCATATCGACTCAAGAACCACTCAAATCCTTCATGGTGGTTCCTGTGTAGCATTCAAAGTTCATTTTAAAGGACCAAAAGCTCATCAACTTGAACAGGATTTTTCAAGACTAATTGCAACTGGACGACTTGATGAACCAACTCTTTACATTCCAGGCTATATTAATCCAAAGCGCAAAAAGTCACTTGGTTATAGAACGTGCAGTGTGCGTGATCCAAACGATAGAAATAGTAAGGTTACGTGAAACATTTGCTATTCGATTTTGGAGGTTAACTTTGCTTCTTTTTTTTTTCTAGAAAAAAAATCCTTCAGAATTCAAGCATTTGGCAGATCAACATTTGTCGTACCCAATATCACATTATTATTGGCTGTTACTTTATTGAAATTTATCGTTAAATGAAATGTTTTTTCATACAAGAAAAATTAAACTTGCGGAATAAAACAAAAAATGTTAAACTTTTGGTTTATTATTTTGGGGATCGTAGCTCCTTGGGCATATCCTATTGTTGTCGGTGCCGTCGCATGTTCTGATCCTATTATTCCACAGTGTTCCTATTGGGCATGTCATTAAAACTGGAATATTATTGACGCATGTATAATATTGATTGCAATTCCACATGTGCGGAAAGAATCGAATATCTCCAGTGCAGTCGGGCATTAATGGCATTTGGGAATTCGGTGGTGTTCCTGTGTCATCACAACGCACACGACTTGGTATGTCGCACTTGAGTGTTTGAGGATTGAACAACATTCCGCTTGCACATTCGTGTGAAATCATATGGCCATTAGCGCAAATAAAGTACTTTGCACAATCGTTGTGATAAGGCATGAAATAAACTCCTGTGTCATTACAAAAGTGAAAATTGACATCGGGAGGATGTGGTCGGGTTCCACAATTGACCAAATTTGATCGCAGACAACTGTCGAGGCGTGTGTCAAACAACTGACCGACTTCGCAAGCTACTTCATTTTGATTATTTGCCTGGCATTCGATGAATGTTCTGCAGTTATTAGGACTTGGCAGACGGCGTCCATTTTGTTGTCCTTGACATGGCTAAATGAAAATTATAAATTTTCATTTAAGGAAAAATTTACCTCTCGAAATTAAATTAATTTACATTTTGATTTACTCCGTTTTGTTGATTGGGGCGCGTTCCACAATTAACATTCACAGATGGACGACACTGACCCATTGCGACTTCGTACGATTGACCAGATGAACATGCAATTTCAAAACGTTGCGATACATGACACTCAAAGTATGAATTGCAATTGTTTGGATTCGATTTTCTTGTTCCTGAAGGCGCACTGCGACAAATCTGACGATGTCAATAGAGTTCAAAAATGAAAATGTCTGACAAGAAATTCACAACTCACGTCTACAGTGTCATCCGGTCCTGATGGTGTCAAAGGACGAGCGGCACAATCAACCAGAAAAGAACTCAAACACTGGCGACTTGTTGCATCAAATAATTCTCCCTGACCACATTCACGATCCAATCTGAATCCTTCACGACATTCAACGAATGCTCGACAATTTAGATTATTCGGAATGACTGTACCATCACGTACATTTCGACAGATCTACATATTTGATTTTTTAGATTGATAAAACCTCGAAAGAAAATTTAATTTCAATAATAGTAAACTTACGCTATGATGTATTACAGAATCGGGACTCGGTGGAAAACTAACTGGCGGCAAAATCGGCGGTCTCACCGTCGTTGGAGCATTTCTTCTGGTTCCACAATCGACTGAACTTGCAGCAACGCAAAAATAAATGTTCAAATCAAACAAAAGTGGATCGGGACAAGCTTTACGGATGACAATTCCGTGTTGGCATTCAACAAAGCGATTGCATTCTTGCGAATCGGGAAATATTGACCCATCCATTTGATTGAAGCACATTTGATTAGTAACGGGTGGAAACAGCATTGGCGGCGGACGTATGGGTGGAGAAATCGTACTGGGTCTTGGATCATTATAAAACGGTGGCCGAATGATATTATTCTGATTTGGATCATTAATTTGCGGTATTTGCGGATTCCAGTTTGGATTTATCATTCCTGGGTACATTGGATTCATGGGCGGAAACATTCCATTTTGAGCACTAACAAGCTCACATAGGAGCATTATCACAATCACTGAAAGAAATGATGGAAAATATCCTTAATTTGTTCCTTATTCGTGCCACAATTATTTTTCTTTTTCTCTACCTTTCATGGTCACTTCTTTACAAGTCGATACTAAGCATTACTAACCAAGAATATCATCATGTTCGGCCATTTATATAGCGGAATGTGTTATCTATCGCAAAAATTTACCAAATTGTAGGACACAAATCACTAATTGCCATTTAATGTTTAGCGGACTAAGTAATTGATTTGACATCATGTTCACAAATAACATTTTCTTTCGCGTGGAAGAATTCTTAAATATTATTGTGGAACATCGCTGATAAGGCAATCAGATTTTTGTTTCAGATGGCTTTTGAAAAATTACTCATTTCTCAACATACGAAGCGCTATCATTTATTGCAAATCACAAAAACAAGACGCTTTCATCATAACATCATTCACCCAAATTCCTTGAAAACTTATGAATGACATTGAAGGTGTTTTGAACCTCACTCGTGAGTTTTATACGCACAGACATGCAATAAAATGTCTGATCTTAAATCACGAGCACGCGAGCTTTGGAACGGATGTAACTATTTAGCTTCAATCAACTTTATGAGCTTTAATTTTGAATAACAATTTTTCAGCACATTCAGTGGCAAAAAACTTGTCAATTGGATGAGATTCAATTTAAATATCTCGAGATTCAAAATGTGCAGAGCAAACAAATTTATTTCGTTCTAGGAGCCTGTCAGCATCTTCATGTATCAAAGCAAAAGTGTTTCACAAAACAAAATGTTATTGTGTCATGTCATTGCATATTACAAATGGTTCAACGAGTGCTTGATAAGATGATAAGAATGAAAGAGTGGCTGTCAACATTGCGGCGTGAGGGACTTGGTTGAATTTAATTTAAATATATATTTCTCATTGTTTACTGGAGCACGTTGACTGCCAAGTTTCTATAAATTCATTCAATATTGTTGCACAATTGATGCAACGCGCGACTGAATATTCACAATCAATTTTATCGATGCGGTTGAAGTTCACTCGAGACTTTTTTTTCAATCGGAATTAAAAAAGTAACAAAGGAGCAAAAACACATTTCATTGTTTTCCGGCGAGTTCATCTGATACGGAATTGCATATATTTCCATTTGATCATCGAAATGTGATCAGCATGTGTTTCTTCCCTCGTAACTTTATAACCTTAACTATGTAGGCAGCGGATTCCATCAATTCTTCTAAAGTGCTTATTTGTTGTTATTCACATATATTATTTGTTCCGTTATCGCGGTATATGTTTCATTTTTTGTCGTTATCAATGTATTGACTAAAGAGAATGTGTCGTTTGCTGATTTACGTAAACAACTTAACCATGTGGCTTTAATTGAAAATGCCGGCATCATCACAAACCAGTTCTAACTTTGCGAATTAATCATTGATTATTCAGCAATATGAAGCGACTTTATTGCATTTCATTGCCACATTAATTTGATTTTTTTATTCTCTTTTTTTTGTAAAAAAAAATAAACAAAAAATATTCGTAGGCATTTTTGAGATGCTAAAAGTTTACATTTTTGCATGAACCGACAAGTTTCTTCTCTGTTTGTCTCGTCCATTCATTTAGACTGTGAAATGAGCAAATAAATACTTTCATGAGACCCATCCGGCCGCAAATATATCCTTCCTTAGTCCATATCTCAATTGAGGGCTATTGAAAGACGTTGAAGTTAAAAGCCTTCCTGGAATTGTGAAATTTTTGGCAGGGCTTGTGAAATTCGAATTCCTTCAGCAAAAAAAAGTAACCATCTGTTTCAGTCTAATTCAGTGCCACTTTTCAAGCTCAAAGTTTTCACTTGGAATATTTTGCATGTGCCTTCAATAAAACTGTTATGAACATTTTTATATGCAATTGCAAGTCTTAAATCTTCTTGTTTACGTTCAGAGTGCATCCACACAGTTCGAGTCAATGCTAAGCGTAAATTCCGCAGTTTTATTGGTTCAACTTTAGTAAATGTCGCTTGAAAAACATTAAAAAAAAATAATTAAAATGTCTTGAATGAGCAAATATTTATTTAGTAAAAAAATTGATTGTTAATAAAATTCGTAACGAGACGCAAAAAAACTAAAATGCGGACAAATTGCAGTCAATATGTTTACTTCATTCGCCGAATTCAGTAAATTTAAAAATAGATTCATGTACAATCATATGTCCAACTTATATACGTGACCAAATTCAGAGAGAGAACGGAAAAGAAAAATTGAAAAACACATTTTTCTTACCAAGTAGTTTTCTGAGTGATAACATCAGAAACTCTGAGTTTAATGAGATTTATTTAAAAAAAAAAAAACATTTTTGCGAGTAATATCAGTGCTTCCGTCACCTGCCCATTGCGAAAGAATGAAAATTTCACTTAAGAAATTCCTCAAATTATTTATAAATAATTTTCACTTTTATGTTTTATCAGCAATAAATTTTTTTGCACCGAACAAAAGTGTAAAAAATGTCTTAAGTAGACTTCATCATACTGACTGGCAGCCCTGGTTTCACTGTTCGTCACAACAAGAGAGAGATAGAGAGCGTGAGCGAAAATGATGAGAACTAAAAAAAAAATTACAAAAACATTTTAATGAGCTCGCTGAAAAAAATAAAATGTTCATCAGATTACTGAAAACTGTTGAATAGAACGAAAGTGAAAATTTGCAATTAGAAGAAAAATATAAAAGAAATTGCAGCAAATATCCGCGATAAAAGTGTGACAATATCTTATTTTGTGAGCAATCATTTTGATCCAGTTGCATGGAAATCGGATTTTTTTTTATTCTCCGGCTCAAATAAAAAGAAGAAAAAAATTCTCTCCGACATGTGTTTTCTAATTCAAATATCTTATCAATTTATGTCCAATATAACGTAGAACAGTGGAGTTGTGTGACGAGCTTCGTTCGGAAGTTTTTTTTTTTGTTTTCTTTGAAAATCGAAAGTTTCTAAGAAGGCATTGACAGGATTAGAAAACAAACTAAGAAATAACTAAGAACACGCATAATAAGCACATCTATAATTTGTACATGATTTGATACACAAAAGTATAAAAAAAATCGAACAGAGTGAGAGTGAGCGAAGAAGAATAATAAGAAGAAAAAAAGACGGGAATTTTGAAGAAAAACTCGTGCGCCATTAAAGATATCGCGAAAAAAAAAAACGCGACGACGACATTGTTCACGAGGCAATCCCTCGCGATATTTTCCGCCGTCCGCGTTTGATGTTGTTTGTTACTTGGATTTGAAGACGAGTCGAAAGCAAAAGTTTTCCGAATATTTTTCAAAAATAGAACAGAAATTTACTTGGCATTTTACTCCTATGTCTTGTACGACTCTCAGCGGCAAAGTGTGATCGCACGTTACTTTAAGTTGATGAAAAATCGACGGCGATCATCATTACATACCGTATCGACATCGTACAAGGAAAACAGTTTTGTGCAAAAAAAAAGAGAAAATAAGTAAATAATTTTATTTGATTTAGTACCAACTGCAGCGGCAGACTTGTGCAAAGCGCGAAAAATGCTGTGATACTGTCGGAACTAGAGTGAGTGTGACCTCCAACTGTGATCACGTTTCGTTACAATTTAAAAAGAAGAAGGCAAAAGCCGCCAATCAAAGTCAGTGAGAGTCCTTGCTGTTGTGACACGATTAAGTGGGCGTCAAAAAGTAAAATCAAAGTTCATCACAAATCCCATCCAGAGAAATTAATAGCGTGCAAATATGGTATCATCACAGAACGGTGACCACCATCGCAATGGTCACGTTTTAGTCGCAAATCATCAAACTCGATTAGATGCTGATAATGAAAATCATGAACCACGTAAGTCGAAAGTTTATCGTTCAATTCTCATAAATCTTCATTCATCTCAAAACGAAAAACACCATCCAGTGTTTATTGCTCTGGATCGTGATCCGTCAATTTATTGAAATTTTATTTGCCAGCACGCAATGACAAATTGAGCTCCAATGAATTATATAGCAAAACATAAATTCTTTCAGCAAATACTTATTTCGAACAAAAATGAAATCAAAACTTTTGACCTCAAAAATTCGATGACCTCTATTTTCATAAATTACGTCACAAGCAAAAGGGGTTCGAGAGCTAAGTAGTTAAATCTTTCTCCGATCTTTCTCTCTTTTTTTTTGAAATTTGTCACGGTGTTAATGAAAAATTGTTTCACTTTCATCTGACGCATTTCGAGGTCTAAATTTAAACTCAAAGTTATATTGAAGCTGTGACGAGCGTCAAGGTATAGTAGACACGTAAAGTGGACGCTATGCGGAAATGTTTGATGAGATAGACCAAAGGCACTTTATCACTGACGCAACTTTTTGATTGCTGTAAATGCTGATAAACATTTCGAAACTGTGTAATCGCTTTCATTCGCGCAATCTATTCTACGATAATCCCTAATAGCAAACAAATTCATCTCTCTCATTTGCGGGCGGGGAGAATGTAGTCATGAAATCATCACAAATTGGCCTTTGCACACGCAGATGACGATAATGCGATAAGAGCAATTATCTCAAAAGGAAAAAATAATAGGTAATCCATTTCGTAGATTAGTGGATGAAACGTGATTTTTGATATCGCCATTTGAGAAACTCGTGTGATGTAAATCGTGCATAATGGATAATGGCCGTGATCGCGCGTAAACCCCTTTTCTGGCCTCCTAAATACTTACTTTGAAAAAAAAAAAAAAAGAAGATATTTAAATACATTATCAATGCCGTAGATTATTTAGAGGATGATCATTTTAAAAGGATGATTTCATCTAGATATTTTCTACTCATTTTTTTACTGGCCAATAAAACGCCTATGCAATAAATTATATAATTTTTCGCAGTTAATTGCCTCGTTTACCGCGAGGAACTAATGCAATATTTAAAACCGTCAGGCAGAAATCGCGAAGGTGGAAAGTTTTTAAGTTATTTATGGCCGAAAATATGCTTTACAGCAACAAATTAAATTTAATCAACATTTAATAAAATTAAAAGCGGGTACATTTAATGAATAAATTAAGGCATCGACATGAATGATACTGATAACAGCTTCAATTTAAATAATATTTCTCTGGCGACGCCAAATATTCTGAATGACATTATAAAGTTTAATTTAACGTGGCTTAATCAACGAGAATTTTTCGATTTACACAAGTTAGCAACAACAAAACCTAAACCTTGAATTTTGATAAGGAGACAACAATTAATTTAATTCCACTTGGTGCCATCATCATCATCATATTTAATCACTCACGCATCATGTTACAATAAATGGATATTGAATCTGATTCTTCGCCGTTCTTACGCAAATTTTATTTACATCATTCATAGGAACACCGGGCTTTGGTACCCGACACTATGTGACCTTCATGCTGTTTCTTGGGTAAAATTAGACGCACTTGAAATAAAATAATTTTACTTTAATTTCTATTAAATTATTTTTCTTCTCAAAGGATGGCCAACGCTTATGTGATGAGAACGAATATGAGTGTCGCAATTGTAGCAATGGTGAACCACACAGCGATTCAAAGTGAATCATTAATCATCGACAATGAGTGTCCTGATACAGAATATGGAAATCACACAGATCACCAGCAGGATGGTGAATTTGATTGGAGTACGGGCAAACAGGGCTGGATCCTGTCGTCTTTCTTCTATGGCTATGTTCTGACGCAGGTAATTTCAATAATCGCGCGAAAAAACTTCAATCAAAAATTCTGAAATAATCTTGTTAATGTCGTTCGGTTGAAGGTTAAAGCAAATGCTATTTATTCGCTTTTTATTCTCTGAGACAAAAAATATAAATAAAAAATAAATTGTCATGCGACAATCCCACGTTGTGTTAACAAAATTAGGTGATGTAACTAAAATATGAATCATATCGCGCAACTATGTAGAAAAAGTATTATTTCGGTCTTTTATTTTCGCATAAAGGTGCAAAAAAAACTCAATTCGTTTTTTTCGAACATTTTTATGGGCTAATAAAATTTGAGTTTTTGTGACAACTGATAAAGTAAAGGAACCAATCATAGGTGCGACATAACCACTTTAATGATCACGATTTCTTAAAAAGTGACTGACACATTTCATTCAACTTTTAAATTTCTTCTTCCTACAGATTCCATTTGGGATACTTGCGAAAAAGTATGGATCTCTTGGATTTTTAGGGTGGGGAATGTTTATAAATTCCATATTTGGCTTTCTGGTTCCTATTTCCGCTCAATGGGGCATTGGATGGCTGATGGTTGTGAGATTTATTCAAGGACTTGGTGAAGGTCCAATTGTCCCTTGTACGCATGCACTTCTTGCAAAATGGATTCCACCGCAGGAGCGTTCAAGGATGGGTGCTGTGGTTTATGCTGGTGCACAATTTGGTACCATCATATCAATGCCGTTATCAGGATTACTTGCTGAATATTCATGGCCTTCAATTTTCTATGTGTTCGGTCTTGTTGGATGCATTTGGAGTCTTCTGTTTCTTTGGACTGTTTATGAGGACCCACAAGATGCCCGAAGAATGAACGAAAAGGAAAAAAAGTATATTCATGATGCACTTTGGGGCAATGGAACGACTGATAAGTCACCATCTATACCATGGAAATCAATTGCAACGTCAATGCCATTTTATGCAATTCTTCTCGCGCACATGGCCCAAAATTATGGCTATGAATTTTTGATGACTGAATTGCCGACGTACATGAAACAAATTCTGAAATTTTCCATTAAAGAGGTGGGTCGATGATCATACAATTGTGAAAACAATTCAATTTATTTCTATTTTTATAAACTTTCTCAGAATGGAATACTGTCATCTGTGCCATATTGCGCAATGTGGCTTCTCTCAATATTACTCTCAATGATGGCCGATTGGCTCATATCAACAAACAAATTTAGTATCACCACAACCCGTAAGATTCTCAATTCGATTGGTCAATTCGGACCGGCAATTTGTTTAGCACTTGTGTCATATACTGGATGCAATCGTGCCCTTACCGTATTTTTACTCACTGTTGGCATCGGCTTGAATGGTGCTATTTACAGTGGATTCAAGGTGAGTTATACGCTTGGAATTGTCATGCAATGTAAACGTCATAAACATGCGCATTTTTATTTACAGATTAATCATCTTGATATATCACCACGCTTCGCTGGCATTTTGATGTCGTTTACAAATTGTACAGGTGAGCAATTACTCCAACGTTAAAATTAGAACCATTTCAGATAATAAATAATTAATCGCGTATAATTTTTTTTCAACGCTATATCAGCTAATTTGGCGGGACTACTAGCGCCAATTACAGCCGGGCATTTGATTGAAGGAAAGGTAATAAATTATTTATTGAAATAGTTGAAAGCCAATTAATTTTTTTTTGTCAACGGAAAATAACCTTAATTTATTCCTTTACCGCAAATTGTAGCCCACTATCGCGCAATGGCAAATTGTGTTTCTGATCGCATCAACTGTCTACACCATTTGTGCAATGATTTATATATTCTTCGCATCGGGCGATCGACAGCCATGGGACAATCCAATGAACGATGTCGTTTATTATTCTGCTGAAAAGAATTTGCCAACCGAAACGAACAGAATGTTGAATCCGATTGTAAATACAGCAGCTATTAATCGGCAGTGAAACACGTTACTGCCAAAATATCCCTTCCCAAAATCTTTTGATAAGATGAATTTTTGTTGATAATTAAGCTGTAAAATAACTTTTATGATCCACAGAAATACCAAAAAAAAAAAAAAAAAAATCAACACCTGACGCGCCTTGAAAGTAAACAAAAACAATTTTAATTTTAATTTGGTGAAGTGTGTTCAAACTGGGTATGAAGCGAGAATGATTAGAAAAATTATCAGCACATTAATATTTACTTTGTTATATATTATATTTAATCAAGCTTCTTTCTGAAGATTTTTTTTTCTTACTTATAAGAAATCATGATCGTGCGAACCCCACGGTCGATCAATCAAAGACTAGCTATTACATTTATTGTGTAAAATATTCTTGAAAATATTTATAGCGTATTAAGAAAATACAATTTTACAGCTGATTCAGCTCATTTTGTCATTCTGAAAATAAAAAAAGAAGAAAAGAAATTTAAAGTTTAAATAATCAAGTGTAATTTCCTTTTTTGTGCCTATTTGATCATGCTGTCTGTGTCCACCGTTTAACGTATCGTTAGGTTTATTTGCGCACGATATTGTGCACTTGTTGTTGAACAACATCGCGATGATTCTGAAAATAGATTTCGGAGCTTTTCATTTGACTCGACAGAAACACAATTTATTGATTTTTCTTTTAAATTAGTTGAATATATTTGGAATTTGAATCAAAATGTTCATCAATCAGTTTATTGTGTGTCTACTATTTGAAAATACTCATGTGTTTGTCGATTGACGGTTTATCAGTGACTTTTTATCAATTATATAGGTACAATCCAGTTACAGTGATTCGCCATAAGTCCTTTAATTTGAGAGACAAAAAAAAAAAATTTTATCAAATTTTATTTCACGGAAAATTTTAATTTTCTTCTTCACTTTTGCAAACAAAACAAAATTACAAAATTTTCGTCTACTAAAGTTTCTTATTATTTTCTCTGTCATGCACGTGTGCATTACATACTATAATTAAGTTAATAAAAAACAAGAAATAAATAAACCTACAAAGTGTCAAAAGATAGAACGAAAGATTTTATCATTAATCTATGAAGTCATGATTAGGTATGATGATGCTTACATATTATATACAACTTCTATTGACCGTTTTTATGCTTTTTTCAATCAATCAATAATCACCAAAAAATTAGTTCTTCTTTTTTTTTTTACAAATTAACAACTGAAAAAATAGTTTTCCGTTTTTAAAAATTGCACAGTTAATGACCTTTACGCGCCCAAATAATCTTCTTTTTTTAAGTTTACATAATTTATTAATTCAACCCACATCATCTGATGAAATTATTAAAAAGACTTTTGCCCGTCAGCTGTCAACGCAATCATCTGTTTTTATAGTTTTTCGTCTTAGTTAATGAATATATGTGTTTTGTGTGTGTAGGTATCATCATATTATTGGTCTAATTAGTGATATCTGATTAATTTCACCATTCAATTTCCTTGAGATTTCAATTAATAATTCACTTATGTGTCGTTAACAACTAAATTAACGGGATTCTCATGCATTTTTTGCGACTTTGATTATAGTATATGCTTATCATCGAAGGATCTTTACAAAATTGATCCAACCAGTAGAATTTCAAACAAACGGAATCCATAAAATAAATACAGTAATAAAATAATAGAATTAAGAGTCTAGACGGCATAGATTTGCAGTAAGGAAAACGGGCATTTGATAAATTAAAAACGTAAATAATAGATGTGCAATGAAAGGATTAAAATCATAAATGCAGAAAATAATTCTATCTCGCTATCAACTCTACGCTGGCAGCGGCACATGTGGAATATTTAACAAAGAAAAATCCGTTAAAACTGAGAAGCTAAAAACATCATAATTAAAAATATTTGAGAGCACGAGGAGCAAGAAGGATTCGCATTAGATTTTTTTTTTTTTTTTTTTCACTTAATTTCTGAGGAAGCATAATAATATTATTCTCCGATCTGAACGAATTGTTTCACTGACTTTCAGCACTTGCGTCTTAAAAATTATGAAGAAATTCTTACGTAGTTGTTGCTTTCAAATGTTGCAGCTTTATAGACAAATCAGCGAACGTTGGTCGTTTGCTGGGCTCAAGATTCCATGCCTGACGCATCATGTCGTAAATTTCGGTGGGACATCCTTCAGGCGATTCCATCTTATAGCCCTGATCAACATGCTTAGTAACCTCGGCGAGTGGCTAAAGATAAAAGTAAATATTTTATTCATCTGACTAAACGAATGTCATTTCAATTACTCACAATTCGCGGATATGGTACACGACCAAATGAATAAATTTCCCATAGTAAAATGCCAAAGCTCCAAATGTCAGATTTATTTGAAAACCGCTGCGAAAAAAGTAGATTATGCAAATTTTTTATTTGTCATAATTTTAATAGATTGTCATCTTTTGTTCTTACGCCATTTTTTAGTGCTTCCGGTGCTGTCCATTTTATGGGCAATTTACCAAGTTCCGTTGCACTAATACACTCCTCTCGCGCCAATCCAAAATCAGCAACTTTCGCAACACAATCTTCCGAAATAAGTACGTTTCTGCAATTATACAAACGAACACGATAATTTACCATTTTGAAATGATGTTTACATAGTTCATTATCACACTCACCTTGCGGCTAGATCACGATGAACAACCTTTTTGTGTTCGAGATATTCCATTCCTGCACAAGTGTCACTATAACAAAAAAAAATATACCAATGAGTCAACCATCAAATTCCTTTCTGTCAATCATAGTCTGCATCAATATACCTTGCGAAATTGATTTGATCTTTACGGGTGATATGCTGACGCCCTCGAGATCTAAGATAATCTACTAGTGAACCTTTGCTCATATACTCAGTAACCAGATAAATATGCTTATTCTCCAACACCAGGCCAATGAACTTCACCAAGTTTTTATGCTCAAGAGTTCTGAAAATAAAGTTCTAAATGTTAAAAAATTTTGTGAGAAAGCTATTGCAACCCTATTACGTCATAACAGCAGCTTCTGCTAAAAATTTTTGTGCTGCAGCTGTTGTGTCTTTCAGCATTTTTACTGCCACACGTTCGCCTTTCAAATAGCCCAACATCACATCACCAAATTCGCCTTTTCCGATGCTCTCACGCAACTGTAAATCTCTCTCCGGTATCACCCATCCTTGTTCGAGGAAGTCTTTCGAATTCATTCCGAATCCATGATGACTTGAACCTTTTTCGAGTGGCTTTCGTAATTGTGTACATAATCCGTCAGCGTCAAGCTCATAGTGAGCCACCAGATCTTTCAAATCATCAAAATACTCATCATCATCAATCGTAAGTTTCTTATCAAGGTATTTCACGCGATAATGTTCCACTTTGCCTTGAAAGCACACACACAGCGTATAGTCGCCGGGATAATTGGTTGATTCTCTAACTAGAAACAGACCCTCCTCGCGTGGATGCAGTAGATGTTCAGCTTCATCACGTGTTATGCTGCCATGGAACCATCTACAAAAATAAATCGTATAAAGAATTAATAAAGGAATAAGCAAAATGCTTTAATATACTTACGGCATCGTATTTAATTTCATTTCTAACTTTTTCTGATGCGACGTAGTGCTGGCGGCGCCAATGGAAGAACCGTTGTTAAGATTTAGATCATCAAAATTATTGTTATTATTATTATTGCTTAGACTACTCGTCAAACTGCTAGGATTGTGATTATGATGCAGCGATGTTGACAATGGCTGTTGGGACGATGGCAAATGATGATGATTGTTGACCATACTCGCAGAATTGGAGCTATTTAAGGATGTTGACATGAGATTACCGCTTGCGCTTGTTGCGACGCTGGTGTTTCCGTGAATAAAACTAGGGTTTGGAGATTTTGGCGAATGTTGTTGATGCAGAACGTTTGATGGGGCCAAACCTGGTGTCGTTTGGGTTTGTGCTGAGCTGGTAAAGTGCATCGGTTGATTGTAAGTACTATTCACGGCTAACTGTTGAATGTTTGGCTTTGGAGCCACAGACAGTTGATTCAATTGTGTCTGTGATGTTGTCAGAACTAAACCCGTCGTTGTCGATGGCGGCGGATGGGGCGCTGGACGTTTGTGTTGTCTCAGAGGCGGTGTTGGTCCTTGTGACTGCTGTTGGACTTGCGATTGTAAGAGCCACGGATTATTTTCATTAAGACTATTAAAGCGATGAACACTCGGATTCTGATTGACGGTAATTGAAGCTACTTTTTGTTGTTGTGATTGTTGCGTCGTTACCGTACTGCTGTTGGCTGCTGGATGATGATGATGATGATATTGTGGATTGGAAATGGAGTTGGCACTCGTAGGCGATGTTGTTTGATGATGGTGATGATGATGACCTGTTTGCAATGCGGCTGTATTACTGTTCATTATTTAGTGGATAATGTCCACTGTTGGTTGTCTGCTAATTTTCGCTGAAGTCTCGAGCTTGAAGCTCGTCTGGCGTTTTTTGTTATTATTTGCCTCTTCGAGTGACGTTCCGTTTCCTTTCATACACAAGTTTTTCTCCGGTTCTTCAATTGTTTTGTTTTCTGTTTAAAAAGTTGACTAATGTCAGAACGATAAAACTGAAATCTCCGATTTCTTCAAGCCAACGGTTTTATAAATCTAAAATGAAAAAGATAGAAAGCATTATCAAATGATCCATTATCGGGTTACAATAAATTTATTACAGAAAACAAGAGCTCGCGCCACTAAAAATATAAAAACAAGACTTTTGAATCATAAAGTTTCATTGTGATGGATGCTCAGGCTCTTGCGAATAAATTACTTATTTCGAGGCACTAAGTACGTCATGGTCATTGTTTTCATTTTGGCGTCATCCATCAGTATAGCAATGTTCACACGAAACACGTAATCCAACACGTTTCCTTACGAAAACCGCGAGGTCTAATAATGAAGGAGAAGCCAGAAAACAGACAATGATGGCATAAAATATAAAATGGCATTTTATTAAAATCAAAACTGTTCACTGCTCAGTGATTCATGATATGACGTCATTCCCCCATCATCCCCGTTTCATTGCCCGCACCGTTGTTGTGCTGTTTGTGATGCAAATGAGAATATACAATGTTACGAACTGAATAAAATAGGGAATTTTAATTATTTCTCCAGTCGACTCAAACAAAACACACCGCACAATTGGAATAACAATAAAAGCCAAAACATTATTCCACACGGGGCTCATGTATTTAAATGCTGACGAGAAGTTGCGTTTAAAAATATATTTATACCATTCTTAAGCGCAATACACACACACTTTTTCTTTTGTTGAATCGGCTCGATGATTCTTCTTTTAATCCAATTGTGTTATTTATTTTTGTCGTTCATGTTGATCACTCAAATACTTTCTGCTTTACATTTTTTCCGTGAGAAATTTCCCTCCATCTCAAGTATACGGCGGCGTTGTATGCATTTATAATAAGTTCAAGGATAGTGCGCCGTTGAGCTTCAATCATTGCAATATATTTAGCGATTAGTATTCAACATTTTTAATCAATTGCACAAACTCTTTCCTTCTTATTTATCATTAATTATAAATAATAAAGATGTTTGTCGAGCTCATCTTCACAGCGATACGATGTGGTGCCGCAAGTGAAAGTTTTTCTTTTTCTCGTTTTTTTTTTTTTTTCTTTCAAAACACGTCAACGCAATGGATGGACCGGACCCGTGAGGAAAAGTTATCATCGTTGTTGTGAAATTTACAGTTTGCAGAGCTTCAAATAAATCTCCATATGTAATTTTAAAATTTAGATTAATAAAATTCACTCACTCATAAATTTTCCAGGTCAATTAAAAAAAAAAAAAATAAATAAATCGATAAAGTTGTACGATATTTGCATCTACACACTCATGACAAGAACAGCAAGTTCATTTGACGTCCGATTTCCTTTCTCTCCTTTCAATTGCCAATTGTTTCTCCCATTCATTGTATTTTACAAACGCACACAATCAAAATGCGGACTCTGCACCTGCAGTTGCAAGGTGCTTTGCTTGCATCAGGCCAGGCACAATGATTTAGCATTAGTTCCAGGGCATTATGGATATTGTTCAAACAAATGAATCATCCACTTCAATTGACATCCTCCACGGGAAAAAAAACTGCACATAAAATCCCCTCAAACGCCATTCAAATCGCGCCCAGTTATTCTGAACATGCGTGCATTTAATACGATTTTGTTGTTGTTCTGTTCAATGGCACAAAACTTCATCGGGTCAGTAACAACTATCATTTACGTATTTCGTGTAGTGAATTTGTATCGTAAAATCTCTCTCACGTATGCCTAGTTTGCGAAACATTATTAATTCGATTCATTAATGCTGAACTGACGAGATGATCCCTTTACAATTTTAGCGACTGGATGTCATATGTATGTATTTGTGTATGCTTGTAATAGCAGATAGATGGCTGGTTCTGTTGTGTACATCATCTCTGGAATTTTCTTTTTTTCACCAAAGCCCATCCTTAAAATTTTCTTCATCTCCTCTGGAAAAGTTTACATCTTCTACCATATGTTTTTAAACGACTGCTAATTCACTAGAGAAATATACATCCAAGGACGGATGGCGGAGGTGTCAATCAAAAAATGCAACATCAACAACCTCTTTTTATATTATAGTATAAAACGCATTTATGTCTCACATTTACTCAGTCACAAACTTTGCACACACTTGATGACCTTCGCATAAAATCCAACTCATCTCACTGCGACTGATGTGGTAAATAAATGAAGATTTCACGAGATAATGTGTGGTGGCGATGAGCAATGAAATTAATCTTTTTTTTTTTCTTTTTTATATTTTTCACACATTATTCACCTTTTTTGCGTTTTTGTAATGCTTCTTTTATCAAGTCCATTTTCCTTATGTCCTAAAGATTGCAGCTATGAGCTTCTGTGACTTCAAAACACTATTTATCCCGGCTATTTTATTAATATTTCTAAGATTTTCATTTTCAAAAAATTCAATTCAAGTGTCAGCTTTGAATCTTACCAATACACTCGCATAGTTAAATCGATGCTTTAAACCAGAGCCTCATTTAGTTTTGTTATAGCCGTGATAACGAATTTCATATCTACTTCCACCGAAATAGTTCAAAACTGGAAAATATTGATAAAAGCTTATATTACCCTGATATTTGCTTTGAAACCAATGATGATTACGGAACAAGCATTCAATAATTTTTAATAAAATTCTTGATACACAATTTCATTGCTAGGGTTAAAATTCAAGGAGCTTTGCTCGAACCGATTCGGGGGCAAACAACTGATTAACATTTAATCGAACTTAATTCTCAACAGATGTCGCTGAAGTTTACGACATGTTGTAAATGTATAACGTCAGCAGATAAATGAAAGAGAATAATAATTGGATTTTTAAAAGAATAAATTGTCATTGAAATTATCCCGGGGAAATACCTAAACTGATTTTTTTTATTGTTGAAATTAAAGCAGTCTTAGTTAAAAACAAATAAATTTGTACCTATCTACTCTGAAACAAATATTTAAAATATTCTTAAATATAAATAATTCTAAGTAGAATAAGCATTAAAAATGCAGACAAAATTATCATCCATCGCATGTATCGTGGCATCCTTTTAACCAAATAGAATGAAATATAGTTACATTGCCTCATAAAAAAATGACCGTGGAAAAATCACACTTTACTCCATCTTTTCGCAGCGATGACTTCATTTTGTAAAAAACCAATAGTAATTGCAAGTTAAAAAAAAATTGCAAAAATTTTCGAAAAGTATGCGCTCTTAAATGCTTAAGCGAATATTTTAACATATTACATTTGATTTAAAAATTCCTTCTAATGTTATGATTTGACTTTTAATTGATTAATCTATGGTCAGTCTCTACTAAAGTATGTGTCTTAAATATCGGAAACTAATTAAAAGCGAATTCATACAAAAAATGGTCGTTACACAAGAGATTTGAACTTAATTCGAAATAGCTATTCGAACAATAATTAAATAGGTAATATTTATTTGCAAAAAAAAAAAAAAATTTACTATAAAACTCTCGATATTCACCGTTCTCAGTCGAACATGGACTCAATATGTGCCGCAAGAAAAACATTTATTATGATTCAACATTTTTAGCTTTACTTTTATAGGTATTTAAATCCAATTCATTTCGAATTTTGTGACGTTTCAATCTCAGGGATGGATTTTGACGTAATGCTTTTCTAACTCATACTTTTTTACACCATTTTCGTTATCAAATATTTGTTCAACTTTTAATCAGAAACTTGAACAAGGTGCATCACTCAGACGCTGTTATTATTTGCAAAAAAATCATTATTTAAATTAGTTTACAAGTTAAGTAGAAAACTACATTGTAAAAATATGAAAACTGAAAAATTTTCCCACGGTCAATTTTTAATGAGGCAATGTAACTATATTTCCTTCTATAAGTTTTTAACTAACTCATTCGCGAAGATCTTTTACTATCAGTTTTTCGGCAGAAGCGTTGTCATCCATGTGTTCAGTTTCTCTTCGTCATTGAATGAGTTCAGGTGTAAGAATTTAGGAGAATGGTGCTAAAACAAAATGTTAATTTTGTGTCTGAAAAGTGCTCACCATTGATTCACGAGACAACATTACCACAAAACAATTCCGTTACGTACATTCTTAATGAAAATCCCAAAAGTGCGTATGACTCCTTTATAGTTTTGCAAATAGTTTTACTCTATTTAAAATAACTGGTTATTTTATTATTCGAGAAAACTCAATTTTTATGTGGGAATATTATTAATACTCAATAAGAAATTTAGAGCTACGAAAGTTCGTGACGCGAGTTTTGTTTTCAAGCGCCTTGCAGTTTTTAAAATAACCTAAGGCATTTTTTTCTTTCTCTAATTTTGCTGGGTGACAAGATTAACTTAATTTTTATTACTTGATTTTTTTTACCTTTATTAATTCAAAAAGCGATGAATTGCCTGTGATGAAAGTTTTAATAAAATTTACGGAATTGGGAAGACTAGAATTAACAGTACAATTTCCTTTTTCTTTTGAAGCGGGGTTGAGAGCTTCGAACTCTTCATATAGATATTCCCTCAACCTGTTTTTGATTGCTTTATAAAAAATGAAAAATCCAATGTTATCGAGGGTTAAAAAAAAATTAAAAATGTAATTTTAATCATCGCATATTTCTTTCTATGTTCTAATTTATAAGACTTTTAGTGTTACTTTGCGGTTACTGAACACTGAGTAGTCTCACCTTGTAAATATAAAGGTTGATTGTTTTCATATTTCCTTAAAGCTATGAAGGTAGAAGAGATAATTTTTTAAATGCAAAAAAATAGTTGCGGTGCAAAATTGATCTTAACTTTGAACTCTGAAGCAACAGATGGTTATGAGACCAGCAGAAATACAAATATTTGTTTTCTACTCATTGAGTTCTATTTTAATTATTTTAGACCGTTCAATAATCACCAGACTTGTGCACATGATAATCACGTCAATATCCGTTGCGACATTTGCTATTTTTTGGTTTACAAATATTTATAATCGTGTTTTGCTGGAGGTAAGCAGACCAAAAATGTGATTTTTCAATAATAATGGTAAACATGCGTGAAGCATAATGTGTCGTTAATTCGTTTTAGAAGGTCATTCTGCGCAATGGTTCTGATATGTTGAATTTGTGGATAAAACCACCAATTGATCCTATCGTTAAAGTCTACGTTTTTAATTATACTAATATTGAGCGTTTCATGGATGGGCGCGATGATAAAATAAAACTGCAAGAACTCGGACCATATGTTTATCGAGAACCCGTTGAGAAGGTTGACTTGAGACATCACGATAATAATTTATTGACATTTCACGTGAGATTAATATCATTAGCAAGTTAATTTTTTAAATTTCAAACTGTGTCTTCAATTTTTAAATTTTTGATTTAATGCATTTTCGATTTCATTCTAGGTCATCTTCAGAATGAATTTCAAACAATTAAGAATTAAATATTGATTGCTTTGATTGCAAAATTTGCATAGTAAATTTTAAATTTTTGATTTAATGCATTTTCGATTTCATTCTAGGTCATCTTCAGAATGAATTTCAAACAATTAAAAATTAAATATTGATTGCTTTGATTGCAAAATTTGTATAATATAGACGGTTAATATAATATAAAGGTCGAAAATGCATTCAATTAAAATTTTAAAATTGAAAACTTGCAAAAGATGTATTAAAAAACATCCAAAAACGAGAAGTTAATTTTCTTTACCTTTTTTTTCACTTTCGTTTTTTTTTTTTTTTTTTTTTAACATGCAAACAGGAGAATCGCACACATATTTTCATGCCACAATCATCGAAAGGAACCGAAGAAGATGTCGTTTACGTACCAAACATTCCGTTCATTAGTGCATTGCCAAATGTTAAAGAGCTCGGATTTATTGCAGAACTTGGTTTTAGGGGCATTCACTTCGCAACACGACCGAAAGAGTTTCAAGCGATTGATATCGCCAAATATTTTTTTGGTTACAAAGATGAATTCACGAATGCCATTGAAAAGATAAAATATGATTTTAATTCAGAAGATGTTGGAATTTTAGGTATTAACAGACATCATGACAAAATATACAATGTTTTAGTCAATTATCTATACTTATTTAGCACCACGAAGAGGAAAAACCAGAAAGTCGATGACAATTCATACAGGAATTGGCGACGTCAATAGCGCTGGAAGAATTATTGCCTATGGCAATATGACATTGCTCGATGTTTGGGATTCCGAAAACTGTAATCAAGTGAACGGAAATGATGGAATAATATTTCCAAGCTCTCAAGTTTATCAAAAAAATGATCTTTACGCGTATGTTCCTAATATTTGCAGATCGCTTCCGTTAGAATTTGTTAAAGAGGTGAGTGAGAAATCGAAATTTGATTAGAAGTAATTAATTTTTTCTCTCAAAACAGGAAATAATAATGAATGGCATTTCATCGTTAAGATACACAGCACCACGTAATGCATTTTCTTCACCTAAAAATTATCCAAATCGTTTTTATTGTCAGCGAAAAAATTACGATCAAGATAAGCATATCGATGGCGTATTGGATGTATCAAGGTGCATTGACGGCCATCCGCCAATGTTTATTTCATTTCCGCATTTCTTAGAAGGCGATGAGAAGTTATTCGAGCTTTTTGAGGGATTGTCGCCAAATGAAAGCTTGCACAGACCATTTGCTCATATTCATCCACGTTTGGCTGTTCCACTTGATGGTGCTTCAAAAATGCAACTTAATTTACGCGTCCATCATCTCGGGAAATATTATGAAAAGATTCCACAGGAAACAATTCTGCCATTAGCTTGGGTCGAAATCACGGACGACAAATTTCCGCCGAACATTCAGTTTCTAGTATTTTTATCAACAATCGTAGCCGATTATTTTGAAGTTTTTATTAAATATGGATCAATAATATTTCTGATAATTTGGATGCCATTTCTTAGTTATTATTATAATGTTGTACAACGCAAAGCAAGCCTTATTAAATAACATCGGTCTTGTAGACACTTCGTGGTTTTGCTTTAGGCGCTCGCAACTGATTTTGCAAATCATACAATAAACGACATTTGAATGAACTGATCTCTTCAAATTTCACAATTGCTGTTGTCAATAGAACATCCACAAGATAAGTTTTGTTCTTAGATACAAAATTTAGCTGTGAATGAAGTTTTTATAAGCATCATTTCAATATTTTTCAGATAATATACTCACATCTACATTTTGCGACGAAGTTGGCTTAATGTTATGTTGTGTAATAAACAAATCCCTCAATAATTGTTCACAATCTGGCTTCAGGATATTATTTCTGCCGATCTTCGCAGAATATTCAACAACATTCAGAAAGTGACGACAGAAATTAACCGTAGATTGCGTTAAATTGATCCATGTATCGCCGGTGACGTGTTCTGTTAGATCAATTCCAATCGCATTGAGTTCTTTTAGAAGCGCTTTGAGATTAGATTTTGATCCAAGATTGTACGGCTGCCAAACTTCTTCCGTTCGACTGATACCTTCAATCAATCTGAATCTAGATTCTTCAATTAACTGTTCTAATGGACCTCGCAATAAGCCTTCCATGTAGTAAGATAAGTCGAGACCAATTTTAGTTAATTGCGAGCATGGTTCGCGAACACTTTCAACAACTTTAGCAACAGCTTCCATGCTCGTGCCTTTTGTTAGGTAATGTTTTATAAGTTGTTGCGCAAAAAATTGGACCTCATCATTGCTCCACACAACAAGAGCACTTGTGCAGGCCATTTGCGTTTGGAATGCTCGAAGAAATTCACTCGCAACTTGTGCTAAATCACAAAAGAAAAGATCCGAAACAGGTAAATTATTTCTTCGTGCTTGTCGCTGGGATGTCCTTATAGCTGTTGTGCAAACTTTCAAAAGAATTGTGCAAGCTTCACGACTCTTTCCCATTTCAACCAGCAGCTTCAGCAAACGTCGTGATGATCGCAAAACAGATTGAAGGTCGCGACATTGTGTAGTTGACAGCTCATGAAGCAAAACACTCGACAAAATTGTCTTTAAATTCTTGACTTTTTCTTGAATCTCTTCATAATTATAGAAGGATGGATTCTTTTTAATGTATTCCTCGCATTTTTGAATTAAAATTAACGATTCTTCAAAATGACGTTGAGCAATTTCGGCTTGAATGTCTTCTGGTGCTGAATTGAGCCATTCAGGAGCAAGATTCTCTGTCATGATTGAAGCTGTATCGTTTGTTGGACTCAACGTAACGTCACTGCATATCGACTGTGCATCAATTGATGATTTTTGTTTTTGCAATGTCTTTGGTGGCTGTGGTGCGGGACCCTTTTTGGATTTGCCAGGAATTCCTGACGATGGTTGACTAAATTTCATTGAAATTTCGAATTTTTCAATCCACTCATTTTTCGCAATGATGTTGATGCTTTGGAAGATTCTCGAACCATCATTGGTGATGATGTTAATTGCATTCTTGACACCAGTCAATTCTTTAATATTAATCACTGCTAGCTTTTTGGTATCATATTCAGCTGTAAACTCTAATTTCTTATCGTGTTTGATCTTTGATATGATGAGAATGTCATTGAAGAGAAACAAATGCGATCGGCAGATGGGACGATAGTCGTTGGGATCCAGTTCAATCAAACTGCCTTCATGGATGAAAAACTTATTGTCTAAATTGCCTGGATATCCTATCAGCGCCTCTTTTATGATAGCGATCGCCTTTTTGTTCTGATCTTGTTCATTGTCATCGGCGTCTTGTTCTACAATGACATTCTTCTGATCATCTAATAATGATTCTTCTCGAATTTGTTCTATCAGATTACGTTGATCCACTAGGATGTGCGACAGCTGATACATTTCCGATTCCAGATCTGTAATAGTTAGTTTTGAGCGATTTTTCAAGGATTGTTAAAAGCGTAAGTAACTTACGTGAGATCTCGCGTGCTGTTTCTATGAATTGTGTATAATTCTCAAATACCTTCTTCTTGAGATTTGTAGAAATTTTTTCCTTTTTGCCTTGTAATTGTTTTTTATAGTCGCTCAGCTCGGATCCTGCGACTCTCTCCTTCACTAACCTCTTGACATAATCCTCAGAATTGAAGTCATCGCGTTCAAACTCTTGAAGACTGATTGTTTCCGGCATTTTATCAAGTTAAGAGTACAATTTGGCCACAGTGTTCCCCCGAAAAAAGGTTTTCTGTCTTCTTATTGTTAACTTCATAGAACAATTTTTAAAATCAAAAATCATTATTATTATTGTTAATGAGGTGTTTATTTACCGAAGAAACATTTTGAACCAATAAATAAAACTCCCGGCAACACCAATAATAAAAGGCCATGTCGAGTTTCAACGAGGAAGAGGAGGAAATTTACTCGAGTTCCTATAAGCGCTACGATAATGAAAATACTGTCGAAATTCGACCCAAAATTATGCTCTTTGGGCTCAGAAGAAGTGGCAAGAGTTCGATATGTAAGGTTGTATTTCATAAAATGAGTCCCAATGAAACCCTATTCCTGGAAAGTACCAACAAGATTGTCAAAGACGACAGCAGGTAATAAACATCAAAAATTCCTTTCAAGGTCTTTCACTCTCACTCTGAATGAACTTTCTTATCAATTGTAGAACTTTCGGATTTACTTCACTCGACATTTACGATTTTCCAGGCCAAATTGATTTCTTCGATCCAACATTTGATTCTGATACTATATTTGGCGATTGTGGCGCACTTGTTTTCGTTATTGACGCTCAAGATGATTACCTGGAAGCACTCACAAAACTGAACCAAACTGTGACCAAAGCCTACAAAGTGAATCCGCGCATTAAATTTGAAGTGTTCATTCACAAAGTTGATGGAGTTAGTGATGACTTCAAGATTGAAAGCCAGCGTGATATTCATCAGAGAGCGACAGACGATTTGCAAGATGCTGGTTTAGATATACATTTGAGTTTTCATCTGACATCCATTTATGATCATTCAATATTTGAGGCCTTTTCAAAAGTTGTTCAAAAGCTCATCCCACAATTGCCAACGCTGGAAAATCTCTTGAATATTCTTATCACCAATTCTGGAATCGAAAAAGCGTTTCTTTTTGATGTCGTCTCAAAGATCTACATAGCAACAGATGCTGCTCCAGTCGATATGCAAACATACGAACTTTGCTGTGATATGATTGATGTCGTTATTGATCTTAGCGATATATATGGTTTGACACAGGAAGCAAAAGCAAATCAGGAACAAACGGCTTTTGACGTTCATAGCTCAAGTCTCATTAAATTAAACAACAACACAATTTTGTATCTTAAAGAAGTCAACAAGTTCCTTGCTCTCGTTTGTATATTGCGAGAAGAAAACTTCACCAGACAAGGTAAGAATTGCTTCTGTATACTCGGATGAAAGCTAAAACATTCGATAATTTTCTTATTTCAGGCGTCATTGATTACAATTTTCTCATATTTCGCGAAGGAATTTCAAAAGTTTTTGAGCTCCGAACTAAGAAAATGGATGGCGATAATGATGACGATCAGAGCGAATATGGCGGATTTTCATCATCAGTACTAACAACTGGATCTGTGGCTCAGCAATATGACTAATCAAATACTGTGAAAATTTCGCTAATTTCCGACAGTTTAATGACCGTTTTTTAAAATGAAGTTGCGAAATCAACACTATTAATTTCTTTTTTTTTGATATACATAATAAAAATCTAATTTTTTTTTTTTGTTGAATAAATAATATCTATGATTACACAATTATTTTTGTTAAACAACCGTCAGTCAGTCGTAACGTCACGTGAAATATTCCATGGAATGTGTATAAATTTAAACAAATTGGTGAACAGCAGCACAGTTCATATTTTGAAGCTATCGATTAAGAACTACTAATATGAAGTTTCTGGGAATTATTTTGCTACTGATATTCAACATCTTTTGTGTATTCGCTCAAGAGTTAGTCGTGGATATTTACTGGAATTTATTTATATCTTTATATCTTTTTATTCCTGATTATATTTTCAGTGGCCTAAAATTCTCCAGCATAGGTTCGCAAGCACCAGCTGGTGCTGCACCACCTTCAGCTCCTAATGCGGGCCAGCCAAGCCCTCCAGGTGGATCTACAGCTGGAAGTAATAGTGATTTATCAGGTTTTGCTCTTTAAGGCTTTTAAGCTGATTGCTTCTAAAAAAACTGTAACGTTTCATTAAAATTTGAAATAAAGTCTTCATCTAAAACTTGAGCATAGAATATAATTCCCATCGGTTGTGAAACCTGTCGAGGAGAATAGTACATTCAGTTTTGCGAAAATTTGTCGTGCTACAAGTAGAAATTCAGTCTAAAATAACCGTGTTAGTATTACTAAGAGACAAACGAACAACTAGAAATTGCAGTTAAGTGTAAAATAATAAACCGAGTTGCTTATTGTGGGTGAGTACATTGTTGCGCAAAATTTTTCATTCATTTTCCGATAATCCTTGAACCCATCCTGTCTCATTCTGCACAATAATCGATATCGAAACGTCTGGGCCAGTTTATTTTAATTTTATAAATTTAACTGTCGGTTTGTTAATGAGGCTGTGACATGACATCATACTTTATTGTCCTTTGTTTGTTCCCTAAAAAAAGGGATCGTGACGATTTGAGACATCGGCACCACTCCTCGAATCAGACTCATGGCAACGTGCTCCTTTGAAAAATCGATAATTTCGTAACATTCAGTTGCTGTTAAACACGCTTTCTGTTAAACAATGGTTTACAATACATTGTTTATATTGTAGGCTGTAGCATTGCTCAAACATATTTCAATTGCCAAATGAAGTTTGCACCCAGGCGCCTAACAAAACAAAAAAAAAAAAACAATCAGGTTTTATATCACAATGACTCATGATCGAAATTGCATGAAAGAAAAACGGAAATTTTCCAGTCTTTAAGTTGTACGCATGAATACGTTATATTGTGCATTGCAAAATACTCTTATAAAAGAAATCACCTGATCGAGTAAAAAAAAAACACCCGATCGCTTAATTGCATATCTTGAGTAATAATCATTTTTATGGCTTGATGTAGGCACGATATCAATGCTATAATGGAGAAGATATCTAATAGTATTTTTTAAATTCTATTTAACGATTTAAGCTAGATACATAGATTATATTTATATTAATTTGTAACTACGTGATCTTTAGCATATTATACTTATTAAGATATTTTTTTCTGATTTAAATGAGTCACTTCTTTTGATTGAGTGCGTAATTTTATGCCAGTGTTGCAAAAACTGTTTCCGGCTACCAATGAACATTAACCCCGAAACGCGATTCGTTATGTAGTCACTGTATTCTTATTAGTTTCACCATCACGAGAAAATTTGTGTTCTTTTTCGTTTTAAAAAATTGTTATTAAATATATAGTCATCACGATGGAAATGACGAGAAAAATAAGAAGCAAAAGAAGAATAATTGACTAAGACGAGAATTGCATTACAGCCCGAGCAATTTCATTCATATAAAATAAGTAGCACGCGCTTTAGAATTAAAAGTTTTCCTTATCTGTCTTCCGATACTGAACAATAATTGATGTTGATCTTATTGTCCAAACAGTTTCATCAATTAAGGCATTGATTGCCCAATAAAACAAATTTCATCGCTATCTCATGAATGGACATAAAACATGCTGCTGATATTTGATCATATGATTCGGATGGCATTGGAAGTTACTTAATAAAAGCATCAAGATTATTTTCGGTTGATACATTATATACTCCAAAATTAATAATGTGAAGGGCTCGACCTCCAGCAGTTGTTTACAATTTTCGATCGATGTTTACTCTCATTTGTGTTTTTTATTTGTTATTTTAAAATGTAAACTACTGATGACATTTTAAAACTATTAATCAATTTGTATACCTAAGTTGCCCACATCGTGCGGCTCGGAAAGGGAAAAACAAAACAATCGATGAATGTTGTTTTGTTTGTCTAGCGACGATTGCACTGAAATGCATGAAAAATAAATAAATAGCGGTTCGATGGAGCTGTGAAAAGGAAAAAGCAGAAATTGTTGTAAGAACTCAAAACAGTTGCTCTTCAAACAGTTGCCAGCTCGCCGATTGGTTGTACTTGTGAAGGCTCGAATAGTCTGATCTTCTGTGACGTCACACGCTGTTTTGTGTTCCGCACAAATTTACTTTTTAAAGTTTACTTTTGTTGGTTGCGAGCGTGAAATGTGCTGCGTAGCTAAATTTATTATTTTTCGAGTTTAAATTGATTTTGCAAAAAAAAACAAAAAATCGTGATTTTCTATGTCTCTAAAGTCGACATGTATTTACTACTAGAAATCCTTGAAACGAAATCGTTCAAAAGCCGCGTGCTGAGCGCAAAAATTCTCTTCTCAAATGGGAAAAAAAAAACAAAACATTTAGAGGCTTGTCTACGGATCATCATCACATAAATATTGAACCAAAAACAACAAATTTTGATAGTAAATTTGAAGGCTGTTCGATTTTTTGAGGAACACTCGAAATCGGGTTTGGTGATACGTAGTAATTTTCCACAGTTCAATATTCGACATTTGCGAAAAGTTTCAGCTGCCTCGCTAATTGCCGACAGGTGATTGTTGTCTGAATATATTACTTTTCACTACCCGACAAAATTATTTGCATTTATATTTTCTTCCTCAATTGATGTGAAAAAGCCGAAGAACTAACAAATTCATGGGATGCCACGCACGCAGGCTCACATATACACACTCCTACGCACATCGGTGCTAGATAATCATGGACCCAGTGCCCCATTAATAGTAATGACGTATAAATCGCTATGTTAAGTAACGCCGACCTTGAGCGTAGCTTAAGCGAAAAATGGAGAGATAACTAACGAAAACAACGTAAATACCAACGAAAAGTACAAGCTCGGAAAAAATGTGTTTGTAAACATTATCGTGCTGCTTACAAAAATAACTTTTTCGCTAACTTCGCAGATTGTTTCATAAAGCGCGTAATTTCTTTTCGGTGAATGAATTTCTTGTAGTGTTTGCCTTAGATTATGTGATATGTGATCACAGAAAAGTGAACATCGAACCTACTAACAATAATAAATTTTATTTTTAAATTTGTTATCGGCTGCGCTATTGAATTGTTAATGAACTTCATTCGTATAGCTACTTAGGTAGCTCATCATGCTGAATTTTATGACTGCAAAATATTCCAAAATGCGCTCTTACGTTATCACCTGATTAATTTTATTGGTTCTGTTGAACCCAATAACTGGATGCAAACTGGAATTTAAACATTTAGCACCATAAAATTCAATTTACACAAAAATAAAACCAATAAATCATTAAAAAATCTTTATTGTCTATCGCTTGCGATGACGTCGTTCTACCTAAAATCATCACGTCGCAACCAAAAGTGGGTGCTCAAAACGACAACAATTGTTATTTTTATAGCACACTCATAAGAAATAATCAAATGTTTCTCTGTATATACACAATTCTACTCCGATCTCTGTTTGTGTAATGAAACTAATACTCGAATGTCCCAGAAAAAAAAACATCAGCACGACTTTCTGTTTGGCATTCAGTTGGACTAGAAAAGCCGGCAAGAGCAGACGTTAAAAAAGACACTTAAAAAAATTAAGACTAAAAGAGAAGAAAAAAAAAAATAAAACTTTAAAGCTGAAAAGACCTGAGACAGTTGAAAAGGTATTGCAGCAATATAATTGTTTAAAAGCCTTAACGGCTTGGAAAGACTATTCAGAAACGCATTTCGCAATTAAGTCACCTTGTAAGTACAAGCAAGTCAGCGAGTCAAAGTGAAAGTGACAACAGTATTTCTAGCAAAGGTAAAAGAAAATTGGATTTTTATGTTCATATCACAAAAAAAAAATTATTTTTGCACAAAAAGAGTAATTACTGAACTTTGCACTGGTCGCTCGCCGTTGCTCGCGTCGCGTGATGATTACAGGCAAATGATTTTTCAAGTATTTTAATATTTTGGCACAGTTTCAATAGGCTGCCGCTCTCCACTCATCATTAACTAGAATCGCGTGACAGATTAAAAAAAAAATATGCAAATGAATTTCTCGTTGATCACCGAAAGAAAGATAATTATAATTAAATTTGCTCGTGGTGTTAATGAATTTTCCCGGGAAAAATTCTTTCAGTTTTTCATCAAAAAAAAAAAAAAAAAGAAACCTTGAGCAAAAATTTATTTTATTTTTGAAATTGTTTATTTTCTTTTTAAAACTCGCAATTTGCACAACAAACACGACAATTGAGAGAATGAAAAAAATTCCGCGATGCAGTTGCACGTGGAAAGTTTTATTTGATCTTTATTTTCTGTTTTGATTGCACAATAACTCATTGCCCCGTTCGCATACTATGAAACTAGGTGGTAGTTCTACACTTTACTGATGGTGAAATGGAACATGAGGACATTTCCATAACTCTCCATTCATTCGATCGGATGATATTCAACATACGATATAATGACGTCACGCCAATGCATGTAAACAACAACTTTGTGAATGTTTTTGTATTTGTAAACGAGCGGAATAAGTGCAGTGCAAAGCTACTTAATATAACTTAATAGGCGCTTTTCTGTTTTTCTTTCTGTTCAGCTCTGCATCGAACAGATGATTTTTGTGTGGTTGATGTATGATCGATAACAATGTCAAACATTTTGTCGTGACAACTGATAACAACTAAATCCGCTATATGAGGAGAAATTCAAGAATACTTTTTATTCTGACCCTTTATTGGGTCACATTATCCTCCATAAATCATAACTTAGCTAATCATAAATGTAGCGGCTTTTCTTTTCTTTTTATGAGAAGTCGTTTAAATATGAAATGATGATATGAACACGAATGAGTCATTGACGGACTTTGTTTTTTAAAATTTCCGGCCTCGAGCTTCTCTTTCACCTTTTAAAATTTAAATCAATCGCCACTTCGAAAAAGTTTTGTCATAATGCCTTTAAGTCAACATATAGACCCGAAATATGACTACTACCTTGTAGAGTAGCTTGCCAAAATTGCAAAATGAACAGAACTCATTAAATATAATATCGTCGGCACGTGAGAAAATTAAATCTTAAAATTTTCCTTTCATTTTTCTATTTTCAGATAACTTTTTGTGTGCTTGATCAAAACATAAGAGGAAGTACTTTACTACTGTGTTTAATAATTTGTTTGTGATAAGTGACTGATTCAAAGAAGATAGAAAAATACAACGATGCTGAGCATTGCGAACAAAGTATTTCGTGATTTTAAAGAGTTTTACAGTGAAATTAATGCAGCGACATTGACGGGGGCCATCGATGTGATTGTCGTTGAACAACCAGATGGAACTTATCACTGTTCACCGTTTCACGTTCGATTCGGTAAATTGGGCGTGCTGCGGAGCCGTGAGAAAGTTGTAAATAGAAAATCGCACTCACAATCAGAGCATTTCTTACATAATTTCCATTAATCTTATTTCAGGTGGATATTGAGATCAATGGTGAGCCAGTTGATATTCATATGAAACTCGGGGAATCGGGTGAAGCATTTTTTGTTGAGGAGTGTACTGAAGGTGAACTAGAAGTGCTACCACAACATATGGCAACATCGCCAATACCGACGAATGAGCTGACAAATTTCGAAGATTCAATTAAGTGAGTGGCTTTAGTAATCTTTTTATTTTTAATCATCAACTATATTATTTATCTAATTTTTCTACAATCTACTCTAGCTCACAAAAGGATGACATCAAAATTCCTTTGCCACGTCGTAATTCTATTGATCTCACCCAGGAAATGGAAAATGGTGATTGTGGCAGTAAATTTGAAAATCAAGCATCTGATCTTACGCAGCGACGTCACACTGACAATGACATTGAGCGTCATGATCTGACTGTTAACAAGATGGAATTTACAACGCAAAAATTGCGTCAGGAGTTTCCAGAGGAACAAGATCAGCTCTATGACGAGATTAAAGAAAAGTTCAATTTGCGTCGATTGGATGAGAGTCATCAGTTTCGCCCCATTTCGGAGGATGCTCAAAATGACAGTGATAAGAGCAATGGTTTACAAGAAGCTGAAGATCAGCAGAGAGCAAATGATCAACAAAAGGCTGATGATAAGAATCTAGTCAATGACAACAAGTCTTTAACATCACAGTCAAAAAAGAAACGACGCAAGAAGTCATCACTCAGCCATGTAATGACGCATCACCAAATACTGAAAATGATGTAACAAAAGAGTTGTCACGTGACGATTTGAAATTACCAATTAAAGCTGATGAAAAAGAAGCACGCCGCGAATTGGAACTTCATTTCTTTAGTGATGGTGAAATAGGATCAACAACGAGTCCTCAACAGTCACGTCCATCGACACCAATTCAATCGGATACAGAATTTGAGAAAGCATCGCAACGCGAAAAGAGTGAAAATGTCATGACGAGCTCAGCCAGCTGGAAGTGGGGGGAGCTTCCGACATCTGAAGAACATGCTGACAACAGTAATACATCCGAAACTTCTAAACGAAACTCAATTATGAGTGGAATGTTGAGCTTCATGAAACAAAAAAGGAAAAATATTCCTGATGGACTCTATCTTTCTGATCTGGATGCCGAGGGAATGGATCCGGAAGTTGCTGCCCTCTATTTTCCCTCATCAGACGATAAGCGCGGTAGGGAACGACGCGATGACGATCGTGAAAGTGGAAATGGTACAAGCTTACCACAAAGTCCAACAACTTCAATGGAAATGATTAAATCGGTTGATTCTGATTTTGATTACGCAAAAGCTGGTGCTGATACGGATAACTATTTGAATGTTGTGTCACTGTCGCTGTGCGGTGGAATGGAAAAAGGCGGACCCACGAATGAAGAATTCGAGAGTAATTTGGTACAGTATTCAGACATTTGTCATAATCCGGTAGTTTTTGCATCACCAAACTTAGTAGTTCGTGTTAACAACAAATACTACAGCTGGGCGACTGCTTGTCCCGTTGTTATGACGCTTCTTGCTTATCAAAAACCATTGCCGACTGATGTTTGTGAGAAACTCATGGTAGAATTGCAAAAAAATCAAACACCACCAAAAGAGGAACAACATCAGCAACAAGTTCAAGCTGAATCGAAGCGGAGCTGGTTTTCATGGCGTCGCTCGGGTGGCGGATCTGTTCAAGAACCAAAGAAGTCGCCTACATTAGCTACAAAGTCGTCGGACATTATCGATGGAAAAGATACGAGCGTAGCAACCCAAACATCACCATCGCTACCATTGCCACAATCACTGATTGAATCCATTAAGGAACCTGAGTTTAATGCTTCACTAAGCTCTGAAGAATCTCCTAACAGTCAACAACATAAAAATTTAGAACTAGCAGAGCTTACTGCGTCAGACTTCGCTAATAGTGAAATGTCTTTTAACACGGAAAAATTCCGCAAAACATTGCGCCTGAGCTCAGCTCAAATTGAAAGCTTAAATCTTAAGAATGGCATGAATGAAGTCGAATTCAGTGTCACTACAGCTTATCAGGGAACGTCCCGTTGCAAGTGCTATCTGTTCAAGTGGAAGCATAATGACAAAGTAGTAATTTCTGATATCGATGGAACAATTACAAAATCTGACGTTTTGGGTCACATCTTGCCAATGGTTGGAAAAGATTGGGCACAAATTGGTGTAGCTCAGCTTTTCTCAAAAATCGAAGAGAACGGCTATAAGATGCTTTATTTGTCAGCTCGTGCCATAGGACAATCGAGAGCGACTCGCGAATATTTGAGGTCAATTCGACAAGGCGATGTAAAGTTACCCGACGGACCGTTGCTCCTCAATCCGACATCATTGATTTCTGCATTCCATCGTGAGGTCATAGAACGCAAGCCGGAACAATTTAAGATCGAATGCTTGAGCGACATCAAAAGCTTATTCACGGACAAGAATCCATTTTATGCCGGCTACGGAAATCGCATTAATGTAAGTTGTGCACATGCACGCAAAAAATGAATTATGCATTTACGCAATTATATTAAATTTTAGGATGTTTGGGCTTATCGTGCTGTTGGAATTCCAATAATGAGAATTTATACAATCAATCCACGTGGTGAATTGAAGCATGAACTGACGCAAACATTCCAATCAACGTGAGTACCATTTTGAGTTTAATTGATTTCATGTATTTCATTTATGTTGTGTTTTGTCTGAGCTCTGCTTGATTGTGAATGTCTGACGTATGAGTCCATCTTTCTTAGTATATTGCATAATTTATTAGTTTCTTATATATTTCTTTTGTTATCAATTTCTTTCTTTATGTATAAATTGTCCACTTTTACTTCTGCCTTGCGTCGATCTCTTTGCACTCAAAAAACCTGTTGTGATATTCAACATTAAAAATGCAGTTACGAACAGCAATCGTCATTCGTGAATGATATCTTCCCAGCACTACCAAAATCAGCTGAAAGCGAGACTATGGTACAAATAAAAATTAGTTTTATGCATGACAAAAATGAAGACGATGACAGCTGCTGTTACACAGATGATGACGATAATCAATTGCAATTTGGTGAATTTGAATATTGACAAATCGGGACAATTTTAAGAGTTCCACACACAAGACTGATCTGTAACTCACGTGTTTTTTAATTGATCTACAAAACTAAAAAATGTCCAAAAAAGACAAAAAAAGAAAAACAAATTATTTATGTGACGCAATTAATGATAAGAATTCGCGTTTTCAAGCGATAAAGGTGAATTTATGAAGGCTTTAAAATAAAGTATTTAAGACAGACAACTTTGAACCCGATCCCCGGATACGATGTGTTACTTGTAGTAGCTGATAAGAAATAAAGTTGAAATTTTTTGATTTTGATTATTTTTTTTTCTTCTTCAATTTGCTGATTATTGTCATCTCGCATTTTTTTCACGTTGCTTTTTGCCGCTCACTATTCTCTTGACTATTCGTATTTTGCACGCGGCTTATGCTTTTGTGTGGCCTTGAATGTAATAATTTATTTTCTTTCACCAGTGTAAATACATCTTATGTTTGCTTGTGTGGTGTTATTATGCTAAAAGATTTAATAAATAAATAAATAAATTAAATTGCTCATATCCAATTTTAGATATTGCTCCATGACCTACATTGTCGATCAGATGTTTCCACCTATCAAGTTCACTGATGAGGATGACGATATTGAGTATACAAACTTCAACTACTGGCGCGATCCCGTTTCTGATGTGGAACTAGATATTTCTGGTGATTCATCACCGACACCGGGCGGCGAACATCCAAAGGGCAATTCAACGTTGAAGGACGTCCAGTCTAAGCCACTGGCAACGATCCCAGAAAACTGATTAAAGCTGCACGTAGCTTAGTAGCTGCGTGAATTCTAACAAGCCAAAGATGGCTCAACAAACTTTTTTGCATTTCTTAAACATTATTTTTATGCTTCGCGGTAATATTATGTACTCATCGACCGAATGATGATGCTGCAAACTTGATGCAAAAGGATATCCAGGAATTTAATTGATAGATGTTCAACATTAAAGAATTTCCTTGTACAACATTAAACTGTATACCTAACTATAATCAATTTATGATGCAACATTATTTAAAATACCATTAGGCGTATAAATAATACAAACATAGAGTAATAGCTGCTAGAAATAATGGCAGAGATATTTTTTCTCAATTTCGAGGCGTCTTTTAAAATAGGACATGACATGAAATCAAGCTTAACGGCATTGCCACATGAAACGCATGCATGGACACTTGGGAAACGAAGTTGCGTTTCTTCTCACTTTGATTTTTGTGATAATTTTTTTTTTTTTAATTAATGAAAGGATTTATATTTTTGAAAAAGCTAAAGTGGATAATAAACACACGGGGAGGATGTTGCTTGATGCTTGGCAGGAGAAAATAAATAAATTTCCCATAAAGAATGGTTCAAAAAGTTTTTATTTCTTTGCTTTCAGAAATAACTCCATCAGCATTTTGAGGACAATGAAACTTATTTATTGACAAATTAGAGATAAGATTCCTATACACAGCTATAAACGTCATCACTATGAGTTATTTTGGAGTTATAAAAATAATAATAAGTTTTAACAATTTTTAAACTTTTTTGTTTTAATCTGATATTCTGCGTAGCGACTCTCTTCTGATTGCGTCATATTATAGCATTTGAAAGCTTCGCGAAACAACGGCGAAACTTTGAATCGTTCATGAGAGTATTCAATTTGCAGTCGGAAAAATGGACCAAGACTTTCTGGGACGCTAACATGATATTTAGCGGTGAAGCGGTAAACTAAACTCAGCCAATACATTTGTCGATTCGTTAGACGAAATCCACTCAGATTAAATTCTTTCCCTCCTCCAGCTTCCCATTTCACATAATTATGATAGCCAAAGGCATGATTATTAATTACTGAGCAGCCAATTGTTTCATTGTAAAATTCTTTCGCGTAAGCTAGAAACGTTTTCTCAATTCCTTTTAGAATGCTTTTATAAAGTGTTGCAGTGTTGAAAAATCTTGATCGATTTTGATGGAAGAAAGGATACAAAATGTACTTCGCTGGAACATCTGAAAGATTAAAATCGTTAAGCTATTGTAAAGTAAATTTTCAAACTTTTCATGTACATAAAATATTTTCATCTATATAAAGTGCCACTTTATATTCTTTAGACAAGGTGTCCAGTCTTCTTATCAAACTTGTTCTTTTCTCGCTGATCATTTTTCGGTTATGCTTCTTCAAATGTAACTCGGTAATAACAAACGATTCATTTCCTCTTAAACCGAGTTCTTCATAAATTTCATCGATTAATGAAATATTTAATACTTCATCACAATATCCTATGATTAATGTGATATTTTGCAGTCGCTCAATGAGGTCATTTCCAAGAGTTTTGCTTAGAATTGTGTTGATCCTCAGATCCTTCAAGATATCATTCACAGCTTCTTGAGTCATTTCTTTTGCAGCCTGCTGAGCTATCGGATCAAAATACTTTGATGCAAATAAAGCTTCCATTGCTGGACGAATTTTCTTTTTTAATGTAAAAATGCATTGTTCGAATCGCTGATAACTTTGCTTTCTACCTAGATTTGGATCCAATGAATAAACAAGAAAATTGTTACGTTGATTGTATAGAAACGTCATCGCAAAAATATCTGCTATTTTCCTGCAAAAGGAAAATTTATATTTGCGAACAAAATTCGGAACATTTTGAAGACTCACTCGACTTCTAAAGTGTCAAAAATTTCCATTAATTTCCTGAAAACTTCTGGATTTTCAATGAGAATTGGTTCGTCATCTTGAATTCCTGATTGTAGCAAAAGCTGCGAATTAATTAAAGCCTGCCAACTGACATTAAAAAGTGGATGCAATTTTCTTAATTCTCCCACCGTTGTAATAAGTGGTTCAGATTTAAACAGTTTTTTGTTTTGATAAGGTTCCCTCATCATAAGAAACTCAAAAGTTTTCTCCACAACTTGCTCCGTTAAAAGTTTTTTGTTTGTTAATCCTTTCAGAGCATCAAACATGTCATTTCGATACATTTTTGTGATATTGCTTCTCTTGAAGCATAAAATTTGCTTCTTTTTTTCATCAGGATGATCGCATTGTGCAACAGTATGACCAAGGAATAATAATGTTGAATGATGAGCTTCTTGCAAAAATATATGTGAAACATTAAAATTTGAAGAATTCCACAAATCGCCACTAACAAACGGTGAACCGCCGATGCTATTTAAATAGGACAATATATCTTTTCCACCTTCCCTTCTAACATTATCTACAAATTATTTAAATTTTAAAACTTTCTAATGTAACCAAAAATCCTAACCTGAATCGACGCATTTTTGAAAATAATTCCTCATCACCTTGAAGACTTTTGATTCTTTCGGTTTTGATGATTGTGACAAAAGCTTTCGGTGCTTCTCGATAAGCAAATGATTAATATCCCTTGCAAATCCCACATGAGTGTATCTGTCATGAAGCGCTTTGTGCTTAAGGAGTTCTCCCATTGCAAACTCCAAAAAGTTATCACAAGGAAGAACTGATTGGTTTTGAGTTGCAGCAATTATGAATCGATTTGCATCGAGCAGACAATATTTAGTACTACACATTTTCCGATCGAAATACTCTTCATCCGACAGATAATTTCCGATATATGAGGCCTCGAAGCAGTAAGTACTAATTGTCCAAATTAAAATTGATAACACAGCACAGCAAAAATGTAAATCCATCTCGTACCAAACTCAATGTTGTGCAACTGGTTAAATGTCGGCGTATAGGTAGTGTAGTTATTGCCAAACTGGTTTTTATTTTAACACCTAACTTACCATCTATGTGGCTTGTCTAAAAAAATATGGATTCAGAAATATTTAATAGGACGGAATGGACACTTATATATATGTTTTTTTTTTTTTTTTAATTATCTAGTCTTAAAAACATACTTACGTGAAAGCAAGGTAAATAAAAATACCAGGTAAATGAAAGGATGTATACTTTAAATTCCATAGAAAAAGGCTTGAAAATGATAGATGAACAAAAATAGACACATGGGGAAAATGTATCTTGATTTTTAACAAGAGAAAATAAATGACTTTTCCATAAAAAATAGTTCAATGTTTTTATTTCTGCACTTTCGGTGATGATTTTATTCATCCTAATTATCATCCATTTCTGAATCATCCGAAGCACTATCGTCTTCCTCCTCATCGCTGTCGTCTGAACCTTCAACAGTTTCCATCGTCTCTTCGCCGTCTTCTACATTCTTTTTGGCGGACTTTGCATTCTTGCCAGCTTTGAGAAGTTTGACTTTTGCCTTCATTGATTTCTTAAGACTGTTTTTGTCTTCCTTTTCTTTTATGAACAACTCAAATCCATTTTCCTTTGCATTGCAGCATTCGACATTGACCCTGAATTTTGCCAATGGACGTCCGACAAGCTTTAGGATCTTTGCTTGTTCTGGTGTCAAAGTTTGACCCTTCTCGCAAACAGTATAAGGGGATATGAGCGTAACTTTACCGCGATCTAACTTTGTTGGCATACCGAGCTTACGTAAATGTGGTTCAATAGCATGCGAGAAATCTTCCAATGGCCCTTCTGATAATTTTACAGTTTCGGTCGCTTTAAATCCGCTTCTAGCAAACTCCTCGGCTGAATATTCCTTGAACCAATCTAATACAGTATCCTTATCATGCGTTGTGAAAAGTAATCCTTTCTGACCGCCTAATTTATTTGTAAATTTTTCATCAATTTCAGCTCGTTGCAATCCTAGTTTCATGATAGCATTTTTGCCAAAGAAAAATCTCGAGTCCTTCCATTCCGTTCGGATGAATTTCAACGTGCTATTGCGCATATTGTCGACCGAAAAGAGAAATATATTCGGATACTTGTCAGCGCACTCTTGAATGTCCTCAATGACTTGCTGCTTCTGTTGCAGGCCTTTCTTGTTTGTCTTTGTCAGAGAAACTAAAAATAAGAAATACATTTTTTGAACAAAAGTTCGCCAATTTTCCAAAATTCTCACCTTTCTTATCTCTCTTTGATTTCGGCATTATGCTCTACTTGTTCAGCGGTCAGTTATGGATTAATCACGATTTTATTTAAATACCAATGTTCCTGGTTTACGATAAATGTAAATTATATTTATTTATTTTTAGTAAACAAGAAGCACGAGGCGCTGAACAATTTAGGCGTATTCACTTCTAATTTCCTCCTCTCGGATTCAAAATTTTGGCGGGATATTTTTTATTCAACACTGATTTGAAATTCATTGTAACAGAAATTATTCAGCAAGAATATTATGAAAATACGGGATTTAGAAGTTGTTCAAACTATATTTGTTCTATCGAAGTATAATGGTTGACAACCGGCAAGTATGAACTGCCTGAAAAATCAGTCTTTTTTATCAGGGTAGACCCAGGGGTAAAAGCAATCAAATAGTGAACGGCCCTTGAGTAAATTACCTTCCAACAGATTTAAGCCCTTCATTTCAAAATAATCCAGCAAAGTTCTCTGAGCTTAGCGATAAAAAGGCAAGTAAAATGTATATTAAACGATTAAACTATTATTTAGGAGCTTCTACATGTGTATTTGATTAGAAGTGCTGCAATCTTTTTCTTATGTTTTTGGCTGCTCTTTTCGAATTTAATAGAGTACTCGTGGAAAATGGATGCGGAGAAAGAGAGTGAAAACACACTGGTTGACGCATATGGCGACAAACATTCGATTGTGGTTCCCGAGTTGGATCAAACAATAATAGAATATTATAATGATCAAAGTATGCGTGATTATGCAAAAAAACAGTTCCAAAAGTTGTCAAATTTCTATATCAGCTACGTCCTACGTCTTCAAGCCCCAGAAATCAACACCGATTTCCCAGATGAGCTGCCACCAGAGCTGAGCTATCCTGGTAGAAATGGAGTTAGGCAGAAAGATTCTAGCAAAGCAGCTTGCAAAAAGATCGTGGAAGAAGCTCCGAAATTCGTCGGTGAGTTTCAGGCTTCCAAAAAACGACGCACCACTCGATATCAGGGTTATTATCACGAAAAAGAATTCTCGCCGACTGAAGATTCATCGACCGATGCTTACAAGAAAACACAAGCAATATCTAATCAGCTGTCAGCTCCAAAGTTATCTTCAGAAAGTGATAATTTAACACTGGGCTCGTGCACCGTCGTTTCAGAAACAGAAAGACGTACCAGAAGCCGTAAGTTGTCAATTAATATCAACAAAAAGTCAAGCTCGAATAGCTTATCAAGCCTGAGCATCAGCTCTTCAAGCTCTAGTAGTTCATCGTGTTCAGGTGATTCAGCAAGCGAAGACGAAATTCCACAGTTGACAATGAAAGATCCAAAGCCAGCGATTCAAGTCATAGTAAATACTGTGACAACAAATAATTCTTCAAACTTGAGTGACGCAAATAACAACAGTAGTGAAAGAGCTAAATTGGAGAACGTTTTTGCTCAGGGCAAAACATTTGCTGAGTCGATGAGTCAATACTGCAATTCAAAGCAATCTAAAATTAGCAAGCCGACTTCTAAGGAAATACCTATGAATGTACTACAGTCTAACAAGTCGAAGCAATGTAACACTAGTACGAACAAGACAGAAACCATGCCACCGCCAGTGATTGAAGCCTCTGTTTTTAATCCAAGAACGAGACATGTCAAAAGAGTTGAAGCCACGGATATAAAATTACAAAATTACAGAGATCCAGCTCAGTTAGAGCGAGCAAAGAATATTCAGAAAAACAGTATCAACGAACCTAAAAAAAATCGTCTTGAATTGATTTCAGTTGCTAACAAACTTCCGTCACCAGCTAACAAACTTCCATTGCCAGCTAACAAACTTCCATTACCAGCTAACAAACTTCCATCACCAGCTAGCAAACTTCCATCACCAGCTAACAAACTTCCATCACCAGCTAACACTAATTTTCTAAAAAATCTCCGGTTCTCACTCCAAAATTCAGGATTCCAAAGATTCATCCTGGTAATAGAATCGGCGGAATTTTTGCTATTGACAATGGTTGGGATAAAACGCAAGAAGAAATTAAGAGTCTAAAGCGTTCCATTTCACCGTCAAAACCGACACCAACTGATAAACGACGCTCATGTAATGTCACGAAGGAAAACTCATATGATATTGAAGATGCCCATGAGGTGAAATAATAAACTCGGCAATTTCTATTGATTTTAACTGTATTTCGCAGGCCTTTAACAAAATGGATTTCATTTCATCGACACTGACAGAAAACGTCGAACCGAACATTACCAGCAAGTTTAGTCGACTGCTTAGTAGCAGCAGTTCGTCCAGTGATGAAGATGACCATTCAGAACCTGTGAACAAACATAGTGAGATATCGAGCGGTGAGGAAAATGAGCCGCCACCAGCTGTTGGTAATACGTCAGAACTAGCTGAGATAGAACAGGAAGAAGCCCAAAAAAGTAATGATAAGGAGTTGAATCAGCAGGATTCTGGTAATAGTAAACAATGTATTGTGAAGGACAATTTAGATATCAGTGACAAATCAGTGGAAAACGATGATGATGACGGAGACGTAATTTCATTAATTGGTGATCTCGCGTGAGTTAAAATTGAATTAAAAAGCATCAAAAATTTAAATTCTAGTCTTTTTTCCCAAAATAGGGATCTCGATAGTCTTGATGACTTCGAAGAAACAGTTAAAAAGACACCAAAAATATCACAACGACCAAAGACGCAACAGCTTGTTGCTACAAATGCTGTTTACACAACCGCATTGGATGAGCTTCGTTTGACAATCACCAAAGAAAAATTATCGCGATCAGACTTCGAAAAGACTACAGAGGAAATCTGCAAGAAGATACAATCGCCCTCAGAACCACCAATGCAAAAACATCTGACACGATACTACGGAAACATTTGCGGTGGATGGTTGATGGACAAATGCAATGGAAGTTGTCATCGCAATCACCTTTTCATGGAAATAGACGAACTTCGCAAGAAAACATTTGATTTTATGTCTATCGCCGATGCTGACGAGGCTTATGATGTCATGACAAATTATCCGAAGCTGTTTTTCAACTATTGCACACTTGCCGCTGAAGTATTTGCTAAGTTCAAATCATTTGATCGTCTTGCTAACATGGTCAAGCAATGTGAAAGAACTCCTCGAACATATATGTTGTATAAGAACATCGTAGACGCGTTGATTCGTCACGGAATTCTTCGTCATCGAGCTATACAATTTGTTATCGATAATCACAATGACTCGGATTATTCACGCGCTGTCATTCTGCAAATGATTACAGATGTTGGGCCTGACATAGTTCGTTTCTGTCCATACCTTTATGAAGTACGATACAAGATGACGCTTCCAGTCGCGGTTTTTGACAAACTTCTGGATGCATGTGTCTGTTATCAACATCCTTGGCTGCCTATGCTGTGCTTGGATGAGCTCTTGCAACGTCCATCTCACCATGCATTAAATCCCGCAAATATTGCCAAGTTTCTTAAACTATGCCCGGAAATTATTTCAGTTCACGATCAAATGAGGCTCAAACTTCCAGCTTTAGCCAATAAATGCCTCGTTAAGAAATAAACTTTCAAAATAATCACATTCAAAGTTTGTTTCGTTCTAACATGTGTTTTTGTTTCATCAATGAAGTATTTTAACCTTAAGCTTTAATTCGCCATAAAATTAAACGAAATATTTCAAATAAAAATTTATTTCTGTACAAGAAGCGATAAAACGTCTGCGTTGGTCTGTATTTTGGACGATAGAAGGGGGAGAGAGAGAGAGAGAGCAAAAAGGGTCAATTCTTAGACATCTAAATTCGCTCGAGCGCAAAGTTATTTCAAAACAATTTAATTGCCTTTTTGCGATTTCTTCCACTGAAACATGTCAAAAGCTGAGGGGGGGCTCAGGCCTGTGCCCATCAGACATTAGTTTTTGACTGACTGTTTGCATAGCTTGAATGATTATAGAAATTATTTGCTGTCAATCCATAATGCACCATCGCGTTCAATCGCGAAACCACATTTGGAAAATTTATTGAGTACAAATCAATGAAAATGGTATTTTTTTTTTAATCCGGCTTTCTGGCTCTTTTTTAAATATGAGCATCGATAATGCCGCGGCGATTACAAGTATTGAATAAAATGAACAAAAGTACCACACGCTGCAAAATATTAACAATTGTTTAATCAGTAAATAACATTACGATGTGTATTAAATTTAATTATCTCACGCGCTTTCTGCGCTCAGTTCGGGAAACATATTGCGAACAAACGGTGTACTCATGCGGAAAATATGTGTCTGTCGATGCTACTCCCAAAAATCAAGCATAACCGCCTGCTGTTAAGTGAATGAGACATTGAAAAATTGTCACTAATTAGATAGAATGCAAAGTTAATAATTAAATCAACTGAAAAGCGCAGGATATTACGAATTAAAGTGAAAGGACAGCGAGAAGCATTTGCTCTCAATGATTCCTTGAATTTAGGTTTGCCATAATATCTAGGTATTACTTTATTAATTACGTAGCGTGCTTGTGTAAAATCAATTTTATCCCTTTTTATGGCGAAACTTGCGAAATTTTCTGTTTAAAGAAATAACGATGCGTGTAAAAAGCTGCACGTGCTAGGCGCCGCAGTTTTCATGATTAGTCGCGCTTTAACGAGTATTTGTGTGCGTGCTACAGTCTCGTGAAACGTCGTCAATGTCTTATAATCCAATTTTTATTGCTTCATTATGATGTGCATTTTTTATGGTATTTCAGATCCTTATTTTCATTTGATGGCGATACTTATCAAGAAATCTCTCATTCTCTTCTATCTGATGTTTTTTTTTGAATACTTGAAATGATATTGAACTTTAAAACCCTTTTGGAAGTATGTAAGGAAAGTGAAATGATGCTGGAAAAAGTTTCAAGGACACAAAATACTTTTTAATTTATTTTTCTTTAAACTTGATGACGCGAATGAAATTCCTTTAAGATGGCGATGAGGTGGCGAACAACAAAAAGTGACAAAGATTATGGAAATTTCCTTTTTCTCTCATCACCAGCAATGGAACATTTTGTTGTTTGCCTGATGTACGAGGGAAAAGGGGGGGAAAATGTGGAAATTTATGTTAACAACGAATGTCCGTACACGCACACATTTATACATAAAAAGATGGAACAAGACCTAAAAATTCAATCATGCGCAAACCAGAAACTTTTTTTTCCCTGTACATTATGTAATGTCGCCCCCGAGGGGAGAAAAAAAAAACTTTCGAGTCACTCCGGTGCGAAAATGTGCGGAACCATGAAAAGTCTCAACACCAAAAATCAATGGCAGAAAATTTTTCTTTTATTCATTTCGAGCATCATGAATTGAGGATTATCTAGAAAGTATTCCCATGATGCGATGAGCTTAGTAGAGAATATATCTGAAGAAAGAGGTGATGGCAGTAAGGCTTTTTTTACCTTTCATCTCGCCTCAGATTAAGGTCCTAAAGTTGAAAAATTATAAACATCCTCGAAGCTATGAAGCTACCTGTACTGTACATCGAAATATCAATTGCAAGACAAAATCCTTTTTTTGTTAGAGAAAGGATCGATCGCCGCCGAATTAGGGGGGGGGGGTAGTGATGAGATAATTTCAGGATGAATTTGTTGGTGGCATACATAGAAAGATGAAAGAGATCTGCGAATGGTACATAATAATGTAATTGAAATTGCTCCTTATGTTGTAGGAGATTAAGGATGAATTCCTTTATGCTCTTATTCTTCCATCTTTATATTCTCCGGCATCTCACAAACAAAACAACACAAGAAAAAAAAAGAATTATAATCAGAAGAAAAACATATTAAACACTCAAAGGCGGCAAGACTCATATTTGCCGCTTCAGATGATGATAAACTTTCAGAGCAATACTTTTTTTTTTTTCTTTTATCTTCAACCAAAAAAAAAGAAGTAATAATGAAAGCACCAACAAAATCCATTTTATGGACTGCAAATTGGAGGCTTTCATCAGACCCATCAAACAAATGAATAATGTTGCAAAAACATATCATGACACTGGACAAAAACACATTTCGGATTGATTGTTAAAGTTTCTTTGTTTCTTTCAGTTTTGCGCAAATGAGCAAAGTTGAAAAGTTTACTGATGATATCCGTTAGGTAATACAGTCTAAAATAGAATTGTGTTAGCATAAATACGTCTTGTGCCGCCCGCTACACAGTAATAAATAATAGGCAGGCGAGGAGGCATTTAATATTTTTCCTTCTATCTCGCTGTCACTTGATGTAGAAACAAAATTTTTCCTCTTCTCGCTTTTTCCTATTTTCAGAGATTTCGCGTTTGTTAATTCCAGTTGGCTGAACGCAAATAAATGATTTTAATGCGTATACGGTTTTTCGGTTCTGTGTAGTTTTTTTTTTTGTTTCATTTCTCTCACTCTTACTCGGTGGATGGCAGAGATGGAATTGAAATATTAAATATATTTCATTCATTGTATTTATTTATGTTTAGCAGTATAACACATTTGCCCAGAATTCATTTCATTTTTTCTCCCATAAGATTCGGGCAAAGAACATTTTAACATAATTGAAATACTACAACCAATCCTCATGTCCTCATGTCTTGTCGACAGTTTATATACGAACAAATCATGCGACTTTATGCAATCATCATTAATTCAAGTACAATATGTCGACTGCAGCTAATATGAAGCGGGTTATCGAGGGAGTTTACATTTGTTCTCATTAAAGTGAATTTACATTCAAAATATTTAACTTGCATTTGAATATTTTTTTTTTTAAACATACAAAAATTTATTTAATGTTACATTTAATTAAATATTTTCCAAAATAAAAAAAAACCGTTCGGAATGCGACAGAAGTATTTTTTTTAAGTAAAAAAAAAAGATCAATCAACCAGCAGTATGCACATGCCGTGTGATGCATTGCGTGCAAAATCAAAAAGGCAAATGGAATGAATGGAATGCCAGTAATTGGTTAATGCCTTCCCTCACACTGAATATCTCAAATTACATCGCTATAGATCAACCGTGATTTCAATTGTGATCGGGATACACCTCCTTTCACCGAAGGGAATGACGATGAAAAGAACAAGTGATCAAAATACGCTACGGGATATTTTTCAGTTCGTGGGTGGAGAGTTAACTCACAATAATTGATAAAAAATTGTGTTCACGTTTAACTGCATTTGTCTCTATAATTATGCACATTCGGGCACAACAATAAGCCGCCCTCCATCATTTTTATTGTGTTTTTTGCAACCCCTTGAACATGTTAAATTTCTGGTTCGTACAATGCAATTTTTAATCAACTGGCAGCAATTTGAACTGAATCATACATATAAAAAATAGCAAAAGTGTGATCATTTGAGGAAAATTACCTTATATAGTTTGCTTGATTGCGGTTTCATTCCATTGTGTTTTTGCTCTTGCTGGTTTATTATCGAAAGGGAAACACAGACGCACATATCTAGACTGCGTACAAATTAAACATTTTGAGGTTATGTTGGAATTGAGAAATCAAATGAAGAAAATTTAATTAAACTATAGCGATTGGCTTTCCTTTTCAAAACTCTTGGCTCGGAAAAATAAAAGAATTTAATTTCGAGCGACTGTAAAAGGGATTTCTTTGCGGCGTTTCTCCTTGCGGCTTCAATTTTACAATTTTTTTTATATGTTTTGTGTGTATCACAGATGTATTTTGTGATTTCTTTTCAATTTGTGCGTTTGATGTGAACGAAATCTGTTATTTTCGATTATTTTCAATTGTACTACGCTTTGTGCCGCATTCATGTTGGGCAGGACTAATATGCTCTTTGGCTTTTGTGGTGAAATAAACTGATGAATGAACAGACCCTACTTTTTTATTTTATTAATTGCGAAATTTCTCTTTTTTTTAGATATTCCTTGGCGGGTTCTAGTTTTTTTTTTATTGTTATTGTGAGACGATTTGTTACATTGCCACAATGCCTCACGGCTATATTACGCGCCGATGATTTCAGGAAAGTTTAGGTCTCAAAGCTGATGATTGAATAAAAATAATTGTCCCAAATCGGTACATCATCCCTAGCACATGTATCACAGCGATTCCAGCAACACAATCGAATTTTCTATATATGCAATTATCAAAGGCTCAGCGATTCTCCCGATTTATGTCTAATTCAATATAGAATAATTCAATTTTTATTTTATTCATTCCTCCTTTTTCCGATTTATTTACCCGCTATCCTATGATTGCGGTTGCTTGAATTTGCCTATGTTGTATTGGGCTTGCTTGGGTTAGAATAATGAAGTCATTTTGGATTGAAATGAAATGCAATTATTGTATCATCATTTTATTGAGTTACATCTGAAATTTCTCTTCCTCATGCACATGATGAAATATTTCTTTGCTGCCGGAGATGCTTTGAAGGCTAACTTTCATTCTCGAAATCGTTCAGCTGGTTTTTATTCAAAGACAGAGAGAGAGCGAGTGCGGATAACTAATTTTCCACTTGACAGCAAAGCAATTGGCTACAACGATTAGCTTGTTACATGTTTTGGCAATAAAAAAAATTGAAAATCTCAAACGTTGTTTGGCGATTTTCCGATTACAAATATAATTAACTTCATTGCCGAAAACATGTCGCTGACTATGGTGGTGTGCTACATTGCGTTATAAGGGGGCAATCGAAAAAGCGATCGGGGAAACGAGTGGATTGAAAATAGAATATTGTGTAATAATTTCCGGTCAATTCTTTTGTCAACAACTATTTCGGAACCCATTAAGATTGAGAGTTTTTATATCATCTACGATAGACATTTTCCGATAGGCTTTTTACAACTTTTCCGGTATTCAAGTAGATCCATACAAGACAGTTCCGGATGAAATAATGCAATGCAATGTAACTGAATAGTCTTTTTTTTATTTTTTTTGAAAAATATTTCGATATTAAATTGATGTTGCGTCATGTTAATTAAAAAAAAAAATGAAAAAAGACTAAAAACCAATTAGAGCCTGCCACATGCAACACCATTAATTAAATGCTACAACGATTTTTCATTTGCATTCTAACGATCATCTGAAAATAAATATACGATGAGTAACCTCTAGCTAGATGTGCTGTTGTCATCAGATGGACACATATTTAGAGCTGTTAACCGTTCACACGACAACGAGATGAAAAATATTTTTATTCTCATTTTTTTTTTCGTGGAAAATATATATTTTTTTTTTGATATTCCACAATCGAAAATGTATAATAGAAAATGAAATTAAGTGGCGCGTAAAATTGTGCTATCCAATTTGCTATAAATATTTCGAGAAAATGTATGATTTTAATGGCAACAAACCATTCGAAATGTAAAAAAAAATGTTAGCGGTGTGGACAATCATTCGAAATGTTACTGCTGCTAGAAACAAAAAACAAATTGAGAGATCTGAGACTGGACGTTGTTGTGTTTGTTGTCGATTCAGCTGTAAAGATAAAAGCTGAAAAAAAATGATAGTTTTCGTTTTAACATTTTTGATTTTATAAAAACATAGGAAAAATAATTTTCATTTCAGCGAACAATTTAACAATTTCTGCTGAACTCTCAATTTTTTATTTTCGTTTTAAAGGTTTGACGATCCTTTCCAATGGTAAATTTGATGTTGTTGTGGTCGGAACTCTGACAATTTTCACCAGATTCATGTGTCATGGTTGGCAGAGCCTTAAAAATATGAAGAAATAAAGATGTATAGAGAAGGAGAGGGTTCAGGGATCATTAACTCGTAATGATGCTGCTAAGCGAAGGACCGGCAGTAGCGAAGGGAGAAAATGAAAAGTGAAAAATTCATTCACCACTTGAGAAATGATTGGATTTTGCTATTCTTGATGAGAGATTATTTTTTGTTTTGGGGCGAATATAAAATTTCATAAATTTTATTACGCATTTTAAAAAGGGGAGTTTTGTCTGATAAATGAGACCCACACTTGCTATTTGACTGTTTTGATGATTTATCGCTCTGTTGACGCAATTTAATTTTAAATTTCCCTTAATTCCATTTTTGAGAGAGGTTTTCTTTGTGCGAACATTACTGAAAAAGTGCATTTGCAAACGTATTTGAAGTCATATTTGCGCTGCTATTATATTTTAGAAACATGGATGATGTCAAATCCTTTACGAGAATTGTGCAATTAAAAATCTGAATTAAATTCCAAATAAATATTTTTTTTTTTTTTAATTTTATGAATCTCATTTTTTATTTACAATTTTTTTTTATTTTCTGTTCTCTCCTCTCAGCTACTAAATATATATTTTCTGTTTAAATGTATATAATTATAATTAACTTTTTGAATGCAAAAACAATACCATTCATTTATATTTTATTTCATTAAATGCATTAAATATTTATAAGATTTTTTTTTTTGTCATGTTTTTATTATTTTTATTTTGTATTCGTTCTTATAAATTAATGATTAAAACTGTTCTGGTTTTCTTTTTTGATGTGTTGTTAAAACAGAGTTATAATTAGCCCGAATAATTTTCATTCACGTTGCTCCCAGATTTAGGTTTTTTTTCTTTTTCAATCGAGAAGAAAAAAAAAATAGTGCACAAACAGACAGAGTTAATTGAGAAGTTGTGATGTAAAATCAATGGTTTGCTGAAAAGTTCTTTACGAGAATATACATTAATTGAATTATTGCTTTTACATATCGATTCATTCAAAATTTTCACATAAATTACAGATGCTTCACATTTAACTGGGAATTTATGGGATTTTAGGCTTGCGATATTTTTGTCAGCTAACACTTTTGCTGGCATCGCTTTAAAGCCAAATTTAATTTCGTTTTTTTTTGTGTGTGTGTTACAGATTCATGAATCAAAAGTGATTTTGTTTATTAAACATTTTGTGTGTCTTTTTCAATTCCAGGTACAAATTTTGTCAAAACTTATGGAAAACGAAATGAATGCTGTTGACAGATGAACTTTGGGAGGGAACCATGAAAGGAAGGTGTGGACATTCGTTAAGTGACAGACAAAATACAACATTGAGATCGTCTATTAATTACTAAGTACTTTAACTATTTACAGTTAATTCCAAAAACTTTAAAAATTCACTAGGCTAAAGTTTCTCAATTTGTCGCCATCATTTAAATTTTTTTCTTTTTTCTTTTTACTGAATTAAATTTAATTGCTCTTAAATTATTCAAAAATTTTTTCGTTTTGGATTTTTGGTACAAACATGAAATCAAATCAGAAAAAATTATCCTTTCTCATTTCAAGGTATTTGTCTTTCTCAATCTTCATTCTCAATTTTTTTGTTGACTTCTTCAAGCTCTAAACATGATGGCAGAGATGGTAGATTGGAGGATGATGATGGTGGACTTCCGGCACCTGATAAGTTGATTCAAGAATAAAAGTTTCGAAATTAAAATTTGCACAAGAATTATTCGAGAGCGAATTTCCATACGTTACCTAACGTGGGAAGTCCGAAGAATGAAGATCACTGAAGTCGAGGCCAGTAGTTTGTACCCAAATCGGAACCTTGAGATGGAATTTGTACGGGAACTGAGACACCAGCTGTAATAACGCCTTGAAAATTTATAAATTAATAGAAACATCCCAAAATAATTATTGCAATTTTTTTTTTTGCTTTACCAGTGCCGCCACTTCCATTTGCAGTGCTATACTGATGTGCTGGTGGCTGTTGATGTGCAGCCGTTGGATTGCAAGCTGAACGCGCTGAATGCGTGCTATATGGACTGAGCGAATGTAATGGATCGGTAAACATGTATGGATAGGCATCGCGTTGTTGCAAACAGTTTGATGTCATGGAGCCCAGCGATGGTGGCATTGCACTGTGAAGATTTTAAAGAAAATAGATGTTTGCGGTTATTTATAAATAATCTGGTTTTTTTTTGTGTTATTTTCCGAAATATGATGGGTAAACCGTAATAACCTATAATTTTCAGCCATAGTAGCAATTGGTTGTGGAATAGACGCATACATGGAATTAAATCCAGAATTCAGCGGTATCCTTGGTGTTGTTGGAACAGGCGGGCTGACAGAGTTTGTATTGCCTATATTAGCGCTTCCATTACTTCCGGCATTGCCACTTCCGGTATTGTTGTTGTTATTATTATTATTTGATCCACCATTTCCACCGCCCACATGATCTGCTGAGCGTCGTTGCGTGCGAAGTTTTTCTTCACGTCTCCATTTTGCTCTACGATTGGAGAACCATACCTATACCGAGAAATGGCAGAACAGAAAGAATAAGAAGAAGAAAGAAAGGAACTCATTGTAATAAATTGTTATATTTTGTGAGATAGAGACAATAAAAATGGATAGAGAGACATAGCTTATAATATTATACAATCTTCAGAAAATTGTAAAACATAAGGGAAGAAGGAAGACATTTTTGAAATGAAGATGCACATTTTGAATGGGTTCCAACATCGTTAGGGAAACATGTTCCCTAAATTCAGCTTCTCACAAAAGGAATTTATTATTCTTCGACCCGAGTCGATGTTGAATAGAATACATGTATGCCATTAAATGTGGCAATTTCTATTATGACATTAAATTTTATATTGCATGCTACATCGAACTGCTTTCGGAAACATTTTTATGCGCAAAAGTTTTGAATTTATAATAAACTGCTGCGCGCCTTTGAAATAAGCAAAGTTAGTTTTTTTTTTTTAAATTAATAAAAGTAGATAAAACGCTCGTTCTTGATCGCATTCTATTTGAACGAAAGCGATAAACAAACAAAAACATTTTTCCACTTGATTTAACTTTTATTTCACAGCCTGTCAACTTTTTTTTTTTTTCTTTTATATTTACAAACGTTGCCATGCACTTTTGTCGTCTGCCGTTACGATCTTTTGACATATCTAGAGACATTTTCGTGTTTTCAGGGAACAACTTTGTAACTTCTTAATTGAGTTTCTTTAAAATATTCTGTTATTTGAAATTCAATATTTTTGCAGCAGACAGAATATAATTTTGATGTCATCTAAGATCCAACAAAAAAAAAATTGTTTATGTTTGTTTTTGTTATTATTGCACAATGCTCCGAAAACAAGACAATTACACAGCAAATAAACAATAAATAAAAATATCAATTGCTCTCTATTGTGACAGAGTGAAATATTGTAGGGGCTGCTACTGTAGAGGGCATCTACTTGAAGTGACATTGCAGTTTGAGGCATATGGCTAATTTTCATTATGATTATTGACATTGTTTGTCGTGACATTGGGAATTTAGCAAATTGTGAAATATTATTTTGGACTAAATCATACAGGACGTTGATGCGAATTTAGTTCCACTTCAAAATACAGTGCATATAAAAACATCCAATTAAAATGTAAAACAATGAGATCAAGGAATACAATGAACAAAATATGCAAGAATAGTTATAAGCTAGTAGCATATAAAATTAAGACTGTCTTGATGGCATTTTATGTTTACCGACTTATCTTGTTGCTGTAAAAGTACCTGAATTCTTGCCTCGGGTAATCCTATTTTCTCTGCTAATCGTTCTCTGGCAAAGACATCAGGATAGTGCGTTCGTTCAAATTCTATGGAATGAACAGTGAAATTATCAGATAAAAGCTTTGGTAGTTTAAAGGAGCACTTGAGAAGTTTTCTCAGCTGATTTTTAATTAAATACTTTTAAGTACTTTTGTGCTAAGTTAACCCTTTTTTTGCACTAGATCATACCTTTCTCAAGACTATCAATTTGCTCATTGGTAAACGATGTACGGTTTCGTTGTAGTTTTCGTTTAAGACGCAAACGCATCTGGCTGTCCTCATCACCCGATGAATTGTGTTCAGAATTGCCATCTGAAGTGCTCTCATGTAGGCTCGATTGTTGAATGTCGACGGAGAATAAATCTGTTTAAATAGTAAATTGCACTGCTATTAATTTTAACTTTCAAAATTAAAAAAAAATTTAATGTTCAATTTCCGATTTTTAAGACGATTCACGAGCTTCCGGAGCGACGTTATCAACAGAAACCCCCGCACGTCTCGACTCTGACAACTGATTGCGATAGGGCTCAATAAATAAATGAGAGAATTAATAAACATTCTGCAATTTGAATTTTTGTTATTTTTGACACATGTCAACATGGGAACGGAACAATGGGATCGAGCGATACAGAAAATTGTTAAATTGTAGCCCTTTTTTATTTTATTGTATGCAACATAATCTCTTGCATTTGCTTTTAACACCCTTACTCTCGGCTATTCCTGCACTCTTCTTGCTGTAGTGACGTGAAAGGAGTGTGTCTAATATTGTGCGTGTGAATTATCGCTTATGTTCCTGCATGATATTGTTATTATCATAAATTTATAAATTATGATGCTTGATGATGCTGCTTACATTCCTTTCATTCTCGAGTGCTCACTTTTGTCATTATATTCATGTTGCACCCTCGTACACTTTGTAAGTGATACAGCAATATTTGTTTATTTAAACGACTTTAATAATCATAATTTGTTTTGCTACATTCAAACTGTTGAATGTTATTTTATATAGAAAAATATTTTTGATTTCTGCTAATTGAAATTTCTTTCAAATCGAAGCGTTTCAATCAAGCGAATGAAGCTCATTAATGAATTCTAATTCATAAAGTGGCGTTTTGACAAGATTTAATTACTGTCTTAATTTTATCACAATAATGAAAATCGACATTGATTTGGCGACAAATTTGTCATTCACGTTTCGTTAGTTTCAATTGAACTCCCTCAAATTGGACTTGGCTCCCAGTTCAATTATGCAAACGACTAATACGCGGACCCTTATTGTTGATTGCAATTTTTCTTATATGCGATCAGCATCAAGAAATTCAATAAAAATAATTGTAACATCGTTATTTGCTGTTGCCTCAAACAAACAAATGCAATTTGCTTGCTGGCTTTATGTTTGTAAGCTAATAAAAATAATACAAATTGAATTACTCGCAGCCGCAGTTGTGATTTGTCGCAAGGGAATGTTTTATTACGATCAAATGAATCCAATCCGAAGCCAAAGCGAAGGAAAAATTTCGTAACAAATGTTCACTTTCGATTTAGGGAAAGATGGATTGCACAATCCAAAGGATTTATTTCATGTTAATTGTTAATCTCTTTTGTTGGGTCGTAACGACACTATTTCCTAGCCTACATGAAAAATTTAAATTCAAATTTTTAGATGTTAAAATCATGTGCAAAATGTATCTCTCTAAAATATGTCTTTAAGATCGCTTAGTAACAAAGACTTCTGTGAAGGACTTTTAGACAATACGCAAAATCATGCTCCACGGGAAAGCAGGCAAATTAAATATATAAAAATAAAATAAATTGGATACAATTTCTCACTTGACTGATTTTCATTTTGATCATAAAAAGGATAAAAAATATATATATTGCCAATTATTTTTGTCATTATTTTTATGATCGTTTATGACTCACTCAAGCCTTTGGTAAATTTACAAATAAATTTTGCGTATCTCGATTGACGGAAAAATATTCTGGGTACAAATAATTTTATATGTGTTACAATTTAGAAAATTTAGCAGGAATCAGACTGGAAACGAATGTATTTCCATCGAATGTATCACAAATTTGTATTTTAAAAATTGTGAATGGACATCAAGTTGATAACTTGTTGCCTAGTGAAAAGATTCTAAAGGTATTGAAAAAAAAGTCATGAAAAACACTTACTTGACGAAAACTCAAACGATTCAGTAAAAATTCAATAAAAGAAACAAATATGAAAATACATTCAAAGAGCAAAACTGAACAAAAGTCATAAAAAAATAACTTTTACCATCGACCCTTTACGCCCTTGTGCATTCGCATTTCAAGCATTGCACTTGCTTTGAAATATTTTTATGTTTTGTGAAAACATAAATATCAAAGTCGCATCGAGTTAAAATTGTAATAATTGCGACAGAAAAGAAAAGTCTTTTGAAATTCTTGTAACGCAATTTCCTCTTTACTGTTTGTGTAATGCTTGTTGTCGCAAAAGAACACAATTTGGCTGCGAGTAGTAAACTTTTGCAACAAAAAAAACCCCGAATTCACAAATCGAAAATATTATAGAAAAAAAAGGTTTTATAAATAATGATTCAGCGCCTTTAAAACTTTTCCTTGCGGTTCGTAACAATTTTCCAAAATGATTTTTTTTCTCTTTTTCCCTGAAAACTTTTTTTTTTTACAAAAATTTTCTTTGATCTTTGAATCGTTTTCGACACACGTTCATGTCTTTATTTGGGTGACAGTACTAAATAAAATATTTTCAATGATTCTGTGGCTTTAATTAAGAGATATTCTCACATTTTTATGTAAAAGCTTTGAAGTGCAATTTCAGTGGAATTTTTTAAATTTCGTACGCAGCAGCTTGCCTATTAATTAGTGCGACTTAACGTGTGCTGTGCCTTCAATTGATTGTTAAATAATAAAGACACCCTCAGATAATTCGTTGATTGCCGACAAAGCGCACATTTGCTGGATTGGGGTGTTGCCATAGAGCGCCTTACTCATATTTCCTCGGCCACTTAGCAGTTTGCCTTTTATCGCATTAGAAACGCCATTTCGAATGTTATTTAAAAAGAATTAAACACGCTCGACTTGAAGTTTTGCGCATTTAAATGTCATTAAGGCACCTGTGACATGTATAAGGCTTTCAAGTGATTTCTTTCCATGATCCGTCTCGAAGGAAACGCTGAATGGAATATATTTAGCCCTTGATATTCAATGCAATTGAAAGCGATTTATCAACGACGTTCCAACAACTGGTCATAACAACTAGGTAGTTCTAATATAATATTGAATAATATTTCCGGCTGTAGCTCCTTGTCCCCACGGAAAGGGATGTTGGCAAAAGTCACATTTAAAATCGCACTTCGTAATCTGTTTGCGCTTTATCGACCGAAATTTCAATTGAAAGAATTTGTTGCATTGGAATTGCTCTCGATTAAAGGGGCTGCAAAAGAAATGTTTTACAGACGATCATTATTTGCAGAAAAGGATATTAATTATCGATTATTAGCAATTTGTTGAACACTTTCTTCTCGACAACCGAAATCCAAATAGCTTTGAGGTTGTGTTTTCGGGGAAAAAGGGTTCGGAAGTGTGCACATTTCACTGAATGTCGATTAAACACTTCTGTTGACAGCTTCCTTTATTCAGTATGAATGAGCGTCAATAACGTCGACATTTTATTGACAGACCTTTGCTCTACTAATATTGCAAAATTTTTTTCATGCTTTTACGGAAAATCTTCAAGAGAGGCAGAAGTTTATTGATTTTCATTAAAAATTCCCAACATCATCCCCAAATGCAATGACTCATGAAAAACTACATACATCGCGTACCGTGAATAATTTTCATTCGTGTTTGTGATGTATGTGTGAAACATGATGTATGCTGCTGTCGATATATCTACATTCGAGTCACATTATATATGCAAAATTACGGAAACATAATATTTACACACAAAATCATTTTCGAAACGTTTTTAACTGGAATCATCAATGTCTGGTCTATTATACGTTTATGTATAACATCATCACAATACAAGCATATTGCAGCCCCATTACCATATGTGTCTCTGTCGCAATCTGAATTAATCTAATTGCAGCAAAATCAATCATGTTTTACTCGTAGAACATTATGATTTCGTAGGAATTTGATTAGCAACCCCTCGAGCTCCATCGACATTGGATCGATAATTGTAATTTTAATTTAACGCGACGTTACATTGATTTGTATAACGCAAAATTTATGTAATCTTTGATGTGACTTAATGATGTAGTCATTTGAATTTAAATTATCGTTTCAGCAACGGACAAAAAAAAATTAACATTTTTACAAACAAGAAAGAAGAAAAACTCACCACGTTTCTGGAGGTCATCGCGCGCTAATTGTCCACTTAATTGTGCTGATGTTGGCGTTGGAGGTAGTGAAAGGTGTGTCGGTGCTGTATTGCTAGTTGGATACCAGGCCCATCCGCCTGATTGTCCATTGAACATTCGAAGTTTATCGTAGACCGAATCACTTGGAACCGATTGCTGTTCCTTTTGTGAGGCCAAATTCCTTAGAACTCGGTTTATTGATGAAACCTGCAAGTGTCAAACACACAAAAATATTTTCTGGTCACTTCCAAATTGTTTAAAATTCGGCGACTGGGATTCCCAATAGCAAGTTGACTGAGGGATTCAAATTCATTCTTCATTTCCCCCTATTTTTGCGCAATTCACGCAAGACTGAGCAATTTTCTTAACGAATATTTTTCAATTCTATTTTTGATTTGCAAGACTGAGCAATTTTCTTAACGAATATTTTTCAATTCAGTTTTCATGATTTGTTAACCCTTCGAAAATCAAATACAGAATATTCATCATCATGCTTCATCCCAAATTACTTTGGGAACACAAAATAAAGAATTTCCACATCAAATTCACCACCCACGAAACCACGACACCAGTGTTGCAAACAAATTTCATAAGAATTCTTTTGCCTCGATGAAATATTTTTTCAATGATTTCTGCATGTGTTGATGCGATGAAATTAGTCGAAAACGAAGCATAAAAAAGAAATATTTCAGGCTTTCGCGCACACGGAGAACAAATATTTTTGAGGTTAGGAAAGAAAAATGTCGGACCATTTTCATCGTCGTTTGCATTTTTTTCAGGGTAAATATTGTTATTCCAGTGGGCCCGCTATCGCATATATTTGCATGCGAAAACAAAACTAACCCATGGCGAAATATCTTGCTTGCGACGGTTGCGATCATTCGATGGTGAAGCATGATAAATGTTTTCAATGTTTAACTTTCGCACAAAGTGAAAAAGAACGAGAATGCGAGTGGGAAGCATCTAGCGTGACTTGAAAAAATATACATATAAAAATAAACATTAGAAATTGCGTAAAAACCCTGAAAATGATTCACCACATAGATAAATATTATATGTTGTAGGTGGATGATAAAAGGCAAGCTCGAAATGTTTTTAAATTTTTCATTTTCGACATTTTTATTTTGGTTGGGCAAAAAAAGGAGTGAAAATGCTCGGAAAATGTTTCGAATTTTAATGAGGCGACCATCTAGGAGAAAAAAAAAAAAATTCAACAATATGTTTGTCCGAAAGGTCGGCAATGGGATATTTTTGGGGCAATTTATAAGTCGCCATTGGCAACACACATGGAATTTCCACAGTAAAGGACACTCAAGTGGAGCGACATTATTGAAGAAAAAGAGAAAAAAGAATAAGAGAATTCCTCTGTTAATTTCAGAAAGGTTTGTACAAAAATACTTATTTCGTGGGCTCATAGAAGCATCAGTGTAATCATTATCCTTTAAATCCCCGGGATAAGTATTTCTCTAACATATATTTTTATCCATCTTAATATATTTTTGTTCTACAATGAGTTGCCCACTCCATTTGAATATTCTTCTCTCAAGTACTTACATTTTACTTTGGAGACTATACACTCGAGAATTGAGAATGGATTGAAGCAAAATGGAATATGCGAAAGAATGGATAATTGAAAAGTCCTGTTGGCATGGTCCTCACGGTCCATTGTGCCGGCAAATATTGTGTACCTTTTACATTTTTTAAGGCACTTAAGGAATGTTTTTCTATTTAATCGAATACTTTCAACACTCGGAGATTGGTTTCGGTTTGGAATGTTGTTTTTCTGTAATTTGCCAAAGAAGCTTTTGGTCGAGAATCGGATACAAAATAATTCTCCCTGGATAGACTTAGCTACAAAATACCTCTCGACGATCCTGAATGGATGTTTTGAGCGCAGCAAACAAAAGGAATTTTAAGATTCGGCGTTACAAAGCACTATCTAAGTCTGCTCATTATATTTATTCCATTCAGGGTACATTGTGTTTAAATTTTTCAACGAAACATGTTTAAAGTAATCGATATAAATATAATCTTGCATGTCCGCCATTTTTCATGCCACTCCGTTTCCCTTGATGCTTTTATGTGATGTTCGTTGGAGGCGAATCATCGAAGGGTGTTCATGCTGTGCGTTGCGCAAATTTGCGTAGGAAGCTCTTGGAAAATTTGCTGTTATTTAAATGCGGAAATATTCCGGCATAAGCGAGAAAAATAAATTCCACGTCTGTTTTATTAAAAAAAGAGATTTCGCTCTGCACACTCCACCCACGTAATTTGAGTGAAAATATTTCTCGCTTCACGTTTCTTATTTATTTATCATTTTTTCGCCGCATTTTTCGTTTTTTTTTTTTTTTTCTTTTTGAGAAGCATTAAAACCATTTGGCACGCATACAATTGCAAAAAAAATTCACCCACACACACGCACCAATAGAAGACAGAATTGTATAAATTAAAAGAAGAAAACGGCAAGAAAAGCGATAGATGGAAATTTTCTTTTGCCTCAATTTTTCCTGTGGGGGTAATTTCTCCCTCGGTTTTTATAATTCCGACGTATGAACAACAACAGCAGCATAAAAAATGGGGGATCTTTCACATTTGTTATCAGACATTTCTGCGCATGATTGAATAATACCGTTTGGGTTGCTTGAAATTATGGAAATGGAAAAATGTTTGGTGTTTTTGGGAAACGAAATTTTCGTGATTTTCCATTAAAGTTTATACTTTTTCCTGTTTTCGTGCACTAAAGTTTTACTGAATGAAATTGCATGAAATAAACTGCTGCAAAACTTTTTTTCCGCTATCCATAACGAAGATAAGATTTTTGAACTGCATCGAGCTGGTCGTGCTTGCATAAAGTACATAGAAAGTGATAGCGAAAACAAGGCCAAACTTGCTAGAGCGAATGCAAATTAAATACTGAACCTCATCAGACCGAAATTAATTCGATAAACTTTAGTCAGGGTTTGGTAATTTTGCTGATTATTTGCATAATTTTTTGTCTGATACATTCATCATTAATTAAAGTAAATTTTTTTTTACTTACACTTGGAATATTATCACTATTACAAACAGCCTCAGATAGCAGTCGATCACGAATCTCCCATGCAAATATGCTCGGACATTCACGCTTATAATCAGCTATTTTATTCACTACATTCGCTGTGGCAACTCGTGGCTTCGATCCGCCAATTGCGCGGGGTTTTATGGAGCCTGTTTCGTAATATCTGTGTGAAATTAAAAAAAAAAAGAAGTGGCAATGCATGAGTTATTTGTGGTCAATAAAACCATAACAAGCGGTTTAAAATTACCTTCCTAATATTTTACTAACACATCCATTTGAAACCTGTAATATACGGGAAATATCACATGGCCTTGCACCTGAATGGGCAAGTTCAACAATTTTTTGTCTAGTTGAGTCGGGTAGCGGTCGGCCTGAAATTTGAGTAGTAGCTAAAATCAGCATATTTTAGAATTCCACCAATGCGATGGAGACGTTTGTGGGGAAGAAAAATGTAGTTTTACGATTTGATGGCGTTTCTATCGATGGCTTCCTGCTGGCACCATGAATGCCCAAAAATATATTTTGGTATCTGCAATGAAACAATATAAATAAAAATATTAAATTATGACATTTTGCTGAATCCATTGAAAGTTGCGTAGTTTTTTTAAATTTGCAATTGATCTGCCATTTCACTGTAATTAAGATGACACATGAGGCAATAAAAAACGGATTATAACATGTTAGATGCATTTTAATACTTTTTTACTGCGGAAAAACGATTTTTAGACTCGTTTATTGAGGTCACGTGCCGGCGCTGCGTACCAGAGATGTGAGACCAAAAATACAATTTCAAATAAAAAATCGATCTATAATAAGAGCTGTCAAAGCAATCACTGAGGGGGTTTCTTCCTGTCGACGGCGCACGTTCGACTAGCTGAGCAAGGCACTAACATCTCAATTTCAAGTGAGAGTGCAAAAAGTGAGGTTAGAAATACCAATTTCTATCGTTTTGTGTCATCAGGACCATTAGTCTATTTACATTTTGTCGCTGGCACAATCCTCAGTGTCCACTCAACCATGCGATGCAACACGCGACAAATTTTCCATGCGCATCAAAAGAAATTGTTTGTCGTTAATCTCAGAACAGAGAAAAATACTTGCAAATGATGTTGAAAAAATAATTTGGTTCGTTGAGTTTCTCGGGTTGTATGAGCGTGTACGACAGAGCGTCTGGGGTTTTTTCAATTCGTACGATTAATAAACGACATACGAAATTGCGTGTGGTTGACTAATAAAAATCATGGTTTTGTTGTTTGATCAAAACATCATTACATGAGATAAAAGTTTTGTATCCCAAAGTAATAATGGACCGGATAATTTAGAAATGTTCATGGATGAGTGGTCTTAAAACGAGTTTTATAAGGAAAATGCAATTGTTGGAATAATGTTTTTGGTCAGGAATTTATTTGCCATTTACACAAACTTGAAGGTCGAGATTGATTGCTTGCACATACTATATATAGTTGGTAGCCCTAGTCAGAAGTCATAAGTTCAAATCTCTTCCCCTTTGCAATAAATGCAACACATCAAAATCAATTAACTTTCCACTCAACGCTCAAGTGTAAATTACTTACAAAATTTTCTCCCAAACATTCAAAATTGCATTCAATTTTATTTTAAATTCCTCGCTTAATGAGATTCCTTTTGGCGATAAAACTTTAGTGTTTGTTGTCGCCCCCTCTCACACAAATATTCGCTGTTAATGTTCTTGACTCTTTCGTTTCAGTTAATAAAACTTCAAGAGTCTGGAACGAAATTTGCCTTTTTTAATGTTTCGAATCGATTTTTTATATAGTCTGCCGAAAAGCGGGAGACAAAAGACTTTAAAGCGGAAATATCAGTTTTGAACGTTGCAACACCCCTTTTTGTTGTCATTGTCACCCTTAGTTTGTATTCGCACTGCTTGTTTCTCTCGCGTTGACTTTCCCTTCGAAATGTTTATGATTTTTAATTTAATTTTGCTATCATTACGATTTTATCAATTGCCTTTTTATAGTGCATCATATCACATGGCTCTGACTAGCTGAAAAATATCTTGCATTTCCTAGACGCTTAAAAATTAATGATTGCAAATTACGGCGTAACAGATCGTTTGCTCTTATGCAATTTCGATTTGAAAAAAAAAAAATGCTGAATTTTTATTTTTAGTTTCTCATTTCCTTATAAATATTTGCATGCGAGGCATAATAAAGAAAATGCCGCAAAATATATATTTTTGGTATTTTTATAACAACATACCCAAGGCATGTTTTTTTTGTGTACTTTACTTTTAGATAAGCATATTTGTATTAAACTTTTATTTATAGTGTTGATTTATTCATACCCATTTTCCAGTTGTTAATGAATGATACATAGCCATTGTCGTGTCCTTTCGCACGACCGGTCACGTAAATTGTGTAAGGAAATTTATACTTTTTTTTTTAGCCAAAAGGAAAGAAGCATAATCATCATCAGCAATTCATGTTGCATAATTTCTCCTCTTTCATCAAAAATTTCCGAGAAAAAACAATCTCAAAATCCTAACAGGGGCCTAATGTCATCAGAAACACTCATTCAATGATGATTGCGATGGGTTTGCGGATGGGATGAGAGGGAGTGGAAGTAAATCGCATAATTTGATTAATAATATTTATACATCGTCCTAACAATGTGCGATGTTTATCAAATAATGAAACTTCCTTTTTATAAATGGCTGTGAATGATGTATCCAGAATAATAAATTCATTGAATTGTTCGCTCGTAGAATGCAACACCGAAAAGAACGTGTTTCAGCAAAAAAACATGTCTCCATGAGGCATGCCTGATGACTTGATAGCATATAAAAGGGGGAAAACTTTGTAACGAATACTTATGCCAAAGAATGTCAGCAAGAGCTTTAAAGAAAATTCCATCATGGATTTAAATCGCACATTGAAAGACTATTTGGTGAAGCAGATGAATGACAGAAGATGGTGATGGAGATGATGTCGATTGTATTCAAATTTCGGTATGGAATATTTGTCGTCGACACATCATCAACAGAAATATTTTTTTTTTCTTTCAAATCATATGAAAATCGCATTTTCCGCTTGCACGATTTCTTTCGAAATTGTTTTTTCCAATTTTCATTTGGAAACAAACGCTTTCTTGTCTGTATCTTTGGTGGCATTATTCTGATTATAAAAAGTACGAAAAATTAAATCGCACAGCTTTTGAGCACTAGAAATCAATTGATTCCATTACTATACTGGATCAGTCAATATTTTGTATGCACGCACGATATGATGGATTTAAATTGAAATCTGCCACTTAATTAAGAACTTTTTATTTCACTCGTTTCAACCCCCAATTCCAATATTCATTGTACAAACAGCGTTGGTTATGAGTGTACTCTTACAAATATTTTTAAAGTGATTTTTACGATGTCGATTCAATTCCAGAGTGAAGTACATAAACGCAGATCAGTCGATGTTTTTCAAATTCTGAAGTGGCATCATGAAGTCTCTCCAGTAGATGATGGAAAGCAATGAAAATTCAGTTCGCATAAAATTTATATCGTACATTGTTTGCTTGATGCTCGTTAGCAACAAATTTCGTGTCCTTTAATTCAATAACGAGCACAAAGAGACGTTTTCTTAAAGTTTTCCCAAGAGAGAAAGAACACTGCGCAACAGTCTGTGGCGATGACGATGCCGCTGGTGAAGGAGTTGACAAACAAATAAGGGAAAAAGAGTTAATGAAGTCATCATTATATGATGTTTTCGGTGTTATAAATCTTGGATATTTTATGGATTATGATGACGTACGTGTGCAGGTCGTTTGTCGTTGAAAGCTTTAAAATGTCCCGAGGGATCATTGTGAGCTGCACCGCTATAAATTTGTCATCTCTTTTCAAGTAATCGAATGACTAGAAACATAATAATAGTCAATTGTATTCCAATTAGTTCAGTGATTAATGCTAAACAGATAAAAAAAACCCAATCAATAGGTTGAATACGCAAAAAAATTCTACCCAGAAATAATTAGCAATTAAAAGTGTAATGAACGCTCGACAAGCAACAATGCAACACAATTTGCACAATGAATCGAAATTTGTTGCAATTTGTTTGATTTCATTAAAAACGTGAATTTGCATGGCAAACAGCCCAAAATTGTCAATTATGAGCTGGAACAATTCCCGTGCTACTCTACAATGCAGTGAATTGATTGTTTATTTAAATTGATTTTTATGAGACAATTAAATGTTTGTTGTTATTGTTGTCGTCGTCGGTTGTTGCTTGCACAGCAAAAATTTATTTGAATAATTAATACACCGAAACGTATCGAATTAATAATTTATCGGTTGAACGATAATCCATTTAAATGGAAACGCCCGCTTCGGATTGAGTTCTAAGAATGAAAACTTTAAATAACTTTTCGGTTTCGGATTCAATCTTAAGAATGAATGGTAACGGATATCTCGATATTTCGGTGTGACACATTCCATCTAATGCCGCTCAGCGCATTCTTAGGCTTTCTTATTATTTACATTTCTTAAATCCTAAGCACGGATTGAGGGACAGTTCTTATTTCGTTGGTTTTCGACATGCGACGGCTCTTTTGTTCTCCATTAAACCTCAGAAAATTAAATTTCTATATCACGCAACAAAAGTCAAATTTCAATTGAAATAAAGATATTGGTTTACGAGTCCCCGAGAAAGAGAACGCTCGTGATTAGTGGATGAAAATTGATATTGAAATGTGTTTAGTTAATATTTCATTGTGTGCGCTTAACAAGCCGGGTATCAAAATGCGCCGCTTTTAGAAGGATTCTTTCACGACAGTTGCGTCCGATTCACCTTAATTTTGTATGAAATTTAAAAAAAAAAAAAAACAAATAAACAAAACGTGTTTAGTGATAACTGGAATGAAATAATTAAACAGCACTCGGCTCCTAGTTCAGTTGTCACTGGAGAGAGACAAAACGACGCACACAAGAACAACAAATTTGTTCCAGTGTTTGAATAAATATTTTTGTTCCTTTTTTTTGTTATGATGAATGAGTTTTTTTTATTTTCAGTTCAGAATTAATTAACATTTTTGAGTGACATCACTTTATTGGACAGCATTGAAAGACACTCAGACCACCAATTGTGATGGCTCATTTTTACCTAACAAGAAAATATAAAGAACAGAATTCTTAATCTCAATTGTTTGGCAGTTTGTTTATGATGAAGGTTGGAAGACCTCATAAAATTCATCAAATATTTTCATACAAAATGTCATAAGCACAGCATGAAACATTGCTGCCGTTTCAATACAAAACTCTCAACCACATCTCAACTATTTCGTGAGGATTCTTTTAAACTGTTACAGCATTTCATTTAATTCTTAAAGAGATCCATCAACATTTAATGTGGCTTTTCATACAGTGGCAGTGGCACCGAAATCAATTTAATGCTCGACCCAATGTTTCAGGTCAAAATGATGCTTCAGGAGCTTCAACTGTGTATGCAAGAAATAAAAAATATCTTTTTGGCGAGATCAAATGTTGTGATGTGTTGCAATAAAAGGGGAAAAAAAAAAAACAGAAATTTGTCAGATCAGTTTTGAAAATTATGAATTTTTGCAGGGCGCCAATTTTCTGCTTGCATGGAATGTGCAACGATCATTTGTGGAATGTATTTAATTTGTATGTTGCCCCTCATCATGATCCTGTCTCATTTTTATGCTTGCGGTATACCAAGTTGAGGGTTTTAGAGGAACAGAGAAAGAGAAACAATCTAAACACTCTCGAAGGTTATTTTGTGCGTTCAAAAATATTTTTTTAATGCCGGATTTAAAAAACATTACAGTAATTTTTTCAATAAGGATTAAATAATACTTTTTTTCTGAACAGACAGGGAATCTGAAACATATTTTAAAATTATGAGCGATAAAGGGATGAAAAAAAAGTAATCTACAATCCCTGGGACTTAGAGAACTAGACCATCTGTGTTGGTATCTATTTCAAGCTTACAACATTCGTCGAATGTAAGATCCACTCCAAGAGCCTATTGAAGGAATATATATATGCGTTAAACAATTCCCATCATAATCATTATGCTACGTTTCAAATAAATGTATTATCCTTCTTCACCTCAACAATGGCTGCACAATTTATTTTCTATAAATCCGAAATTGTTTCATTTGTTTTCTTGTGACGATTTGAAAGAAGTGCCAGAATGTCTCCAGGCTGGAAGATTTAAATACTCAAAGACCTCTGAGCCACTTCAGGGCATTCTTTGAGTTTTAAAAGTGGTCACGCTGGTTGAGTGCAAATGTTTAAATGCAAATTTGACAAATAAGTTTTCTGGGTCAAAAGAATGCATTTGTTGCACATTGCAACAGATATTCAGGCGGCATGCTCCGAATCTCCTAGTCTTGATTCCGAAAGCGAAAACGGCCATTTCAGAGATATGAAACGACAGATAAGATCTGATCAAACATCATCATGCGACTATTAAGAAATCTTAACATGATATTTTTAATTCCATTAGTCGCTGATACAAGACAGAATTCTTGATTTCATGAAGAAAATATAGAATATCAGTTTAAAGACTTTTGAATATGTTTGATGTCAGCCGACGCTAAAAATATGTATTTTTTTTCTTTTTCATTCGCTTGTTTCTCTCCCGCGTGCTTAATATTTTTTTTCCGATTGAATGAATATCTAAAGTTTGCTTATTTGTTGAAACTATTAATGAAACTCAACGAGTGTTGTTGCTGATGTAGTTGGTTGAATGGGAATGTTTAGACCAAATCATTTTGAATATATTTTAATGTTTATATTTAGAATTGCTTGTAAGACACTTCTCAAAACAAAAATCATATCAGTTGATGCGATCAAGAATGCTTCCACTCAAAATGTTAATTGGGTTATGGCGGAAATACATTTCTAATAGTCGACATTTGAAAACTTGAAATTTTCTGATTGTAAATTTTATGAAATGAGTTCGTTTTTTAGTTAGGTAAGTTGCTCCGCCCTCTATTTCAAACTTTTTTTTGCACCGATTAGTTAGTAATATTCGTGAGAAGCCGGCTCAAAAATATATGAATTTCTTAAATACTTGACAAACTAATTGAATTAAGATTAAGATAATGGACAAGGAACAAGCAACAGAAAAAAATGTCTGTCAACGTTTTTCATTCATGTCATTTGTCTCAATATTTGACATATGTAATTAATTCTTAAAATATCTTTAATTCTTAGCATTTTTGCTCCGGTTGTTATGAATTCGTAGTTAAAAATTTTGTTTACAATTTCTTATTAACGTGACCGACGCCGCCGACTAAGAATCGCATATTAGTTTCACCGCTTCAAACTTAATTTCGCTGTTAATTTTATTTATTATGAAAAAAATTTTTTAACCATCGACATGTTTCTCAAGACTCGATTTCATGCAAATACAGAAAATGTCTGAAACAGTATGATTGATAGTCTTTGAAATTGTAGGTCGTTCGTCTCCGGGGAGATCGGAAATCTCAGAACTTTTTCCTTGCCTTCTTCATTGAAATTGTCATGCAAAAAATTGATAAACTTTTTTTTTTTTTTTTTTTCATTTGAAGAAAGTCAATCAATGAAAGCACAAATCCGTCAATGGAGGAAATGAAGAAAAATCTTAACCTACGAAAACAATTTCGAATTGATAATGGAAATAAAAATCGATAGCGGATATGATGCTGAAATCATTCCGTAGCCATTCTATCAATATGATTTGTCATAAACGAAATCCTACAATTAATCCTTGAACTAATGTAACGTCTAAAATCGAATGAGAGAACGAATGTTCGTTGTGTGTAAATCAAATTAGTAGAGCGCATAAATTCATCGAGCTAATCCTCGGGATTGTGTCGAAATTATTTTACGCAATTTTCGAGGGTGGTTTGGCTGTTCAAGAGCACAAGTGTCTCACACCATTCAAGTCATTCACTGGGTTTTGTATATAGACATTTCTCTCAATGTAACCCAAAAAAGCACATAAATAAAAGCTGACTAAGATGGCAGCAATGTCTGAAGCTGATTTTGCATTTATTTCTGTGTTTCTTGTTGATTTTATAATTTCGAACAAAAGTTTGTGTTTGAAAGTAAAGAAAAAAAACATCTTTTTTTTTTTTCTTGGGTAAGAAAAGATATTGAAAGTAAAAGTTCTTGGAGGCTGCTTGCAGAGCGCTAAGAACCAAAATGGAGAGTTCAGTTTGGTGTTGGTGTGGAATTCAAGGAATTTTTTTTTTTGCTTTTTGCCGTCAGTCTATTGAGTGATATATTTGAAAATTTCTTTAAATGGATTCATCTTCTTGTATGACCCTGGACGAAAATTCTCTTCAACATCATTTTAAAAAAATCGATCAGCAAGCGACAGAAACGCAAATTCATGTCATGTCAAATGCATTCGTTTCGCTATAATTCACTATCGTCTGTCAAAATTAGTTCTGATTGAGTGCACATCCAGTGTTGGGATTTACAGAATTTTCCATACGAAGATTTTCATAAATTAAAATAATCCTGACATGTCTTGGATCGTGAGAAAAATTTTCATTAGCTCTCTTGATCGGGTTATACCGCAAGGTAAATTGACCTTTTCACAGCCACCATGACGTCAATTTATCAATCAGCGATCGAGGCTTCAAATTACAATGCTCAAGACTTTACAATAGAAATAAGAAAAACATATCAATCGCCTTCGAGAGCAATTATTTGAATAATGCGCAATGAACCCTCCCGCTCATAACATCCGTGCACGAACCCTCAGCTCAATTGTTTGAGAATTTTTCCTATATTTTTTTTTTGTAACGTCCTTAAATAGTGGCACGCGGACGACGACAAAAGAAACGAGCAAATTTTCCTGCCTGCTAGTTCCACATCAAAATATAATTAAACGGATTTGATTTTTATGTTCCATGTTTGAATTTGTCTGAAATTGAGAGATTTCGTGCTCGGCACAATTTTATAATTCGATTTGACTATTTTTTTTTTCTGGGATTTTTAATAATGCAATCAGTCGAGTGTAAAAGTGTGCAGAAGTCATGAGCTTTGATTTATTGCTTTCAATTTCGATTTTACTTTATTTTCTTCCTTTTTTTTTGTTAAATCATTCGAGAATTTCAAAATTCCTCATCAACACATTCCACACTCCAGGACTTGGGTAATTTTTTTTTCATCGAACACTTTACAGTCAAGTATCGATGAGAATTGCACTTGATGAATAATATCTGTGGAATCTGATTGAAGAACATAGTCGACTAGTTTTTATATTTATACAGTCCAAGGAACTTTTAAAATACGCCAACATTATGTAAAAAAAATTCTTTCGCTGAATGCTTCTAATTATGGTTTAAAACCTTTTTGACATGCATTAAGAGTATTACAGCAAAGTAGCGAATGGCAGATTGAGTTCAACCTTTTATTGCTACTGCTCTTTATGCATGACTTCCATTTTCTTTTACATTAATGAAAAAAGCACTTTTCCGAGGTAGCTAAAAAAAGAAGAGATGAAATGTTTCATTTTGTAAAAAGCATTCAGAATTTTTTATTTTGAATTTTTCCATACCAATTTTGTTTGTTCACTTTTCACAGAAAAGTCTTTCGTATCAACATTTCACAAATTTTTATTTTTATTTTTTTTTTTATTATACTTAAAATGATTTTTTAAATGGAACATTTCCATCATTCAAATGATAAAAATATTGCGAATGAAGTTGAATGAGACTTATCATTACCATTCTATTTGGCTTTTCAGCATCTAGTGCTATTCAGTCTTAAAAATGATTCAATCTGTAGTCTGAACACATCTTATCAGTTTTTATCTGATGTTATTTTTTTCCTACCCATCACGGATTGATGGTCATTTCATTGAAATTTCCTGCGATTCCGTTGAGGGTGAATGGTGACCTTTTTTTTTTAAAAGGCATACTGCGATACATGAAATGATCAAATTTTCCGGTGATGTAATTACATTCAAAAGTTTGCGCATGTACGCGCAATGTTCCATCAACAAAACAACTTTCCGAGCTGGAAAACATTTTGCCATTTTAATTTGTCAAATGTGTTTCATACAAACATACACACACAAGCGTTTGCATATGAAATGTAACGAGTATAAAAAAAAGTAAAGTTTTTTGCTTTGATCTTTTCACAGTGAAACAAAATATTGAAATTAATTTTTTATTTTTCTCAATATAGTACTCGTTAAAACTGTTGTTTTGAGTGAATTTTATGAATACATCAAAGCTCCAAAATGTGAATCAAAGCAAGAGTTTCTTTTAAGAAAAGAGCCAAACGAATTCTAAGTTGACGAGCATTGATAACTAAACATAAAAAGAATATCATTCAACAATTTATTAACTAACCAAAATAAAAAAAACTGTAACAAATTGACTCACTCAATGAACTTCATCATCACATCACTCCAGTTTGCCATAACAAAGGAGCGCAACGAAAGTCTATTGTGAATTAACATAATTCTGTTTCGCATATATCATTTGTCATTTAACAATTTTTTGACAATATTTAAAAGAGCGAGAGAGAGAAAGATGGAGAAAAATACTTAAACAGCGATTTCATGGCAATCCTTCAGTTGCATATTTGACATCAGATACTTTATTTTATGTTGTTGCGAATGATGACGGCAGAAATATTATTCGTCAAGGCTGGTTTGCAATGCGATGACAGGACACGAATCAAGATTATCGGAAATTGTATAATTTTTCAACGACTGCAAGGTGCAATGCATTCAACTAGATTCCAAAAACAACATGCAGGCGGAACCTCATGTAATGCGAGCATGATACTCAATCAATCATTAATAAACTCTTAATTAATTTAATCAATTTCTCGTTGTCGCAAAAAGTTGTTTTCAAGTTTTCTTATTTCTTCTGCACGATTCAGTGTCATTGGTCATTTGCAGCGTTCAACATCAATCAGATGAATGAATGAAGAGAGAAAAATTGATTCAAAGTCTGATGATGCAACGTATCGATACTTTTACTTTTATCCCAACACAAAAGAACATTCATCGAAAGATCATTTTCATTTAATAAGTTTTTTTTTTTGTTGATATGATTTGGAGAAGTGTCACCACCAGCATTCATTGTAATCGGGTTCGAAGGAAATTGGCATATCAGACGTTATTATCATTCGAATGTGAATTTCAACAATTGATGCTCAGTGGAGCGAACAAATTGCAAGTAAACTATTTGTGACACATCGTCACTCCTGGCATGAGTTCCCAGCTATGTATCACAAAAGGGAACGCTCCTAATATTTTAATCTCCATAAAAATTCTTGAATAGTAACCTCAAAAAAAATGAGAAAAATTCGCGTCAGTTGTTGTGTTTCTCTCGCATAATTTCACCAAAAACATGATTTCATATTGCCAGAGCACTGTAAAATTCAATGCGAGAAATTATTTTAAGCGACTCATCAGGCAATTGCTTTTGTTGAAAGGACATGAAAAAATAAGTTTGAAATGCAAAAAACTGCACGAAATAAAAACCCCAGGCATCGCTTTTTGAAAAAGGGGTTGATATAAAGAACTGTTTCATTGTTAGCCCATTACAATTGTATCAAAATATATATGAAATGGATAAAATCGAGCATTTAAATCATTATTGCGTCTGTTTGTAGCTCTTTTATTTCCACAAAACTCGAATGATCAACATTTTACCATGGAATTACAATTGAATGCGAATGGCAGTCATTGGCAGAATGCTACGGTGCCGGTGAAAGGTCCCTCGATGTGAAATTATAGCTTGCATTTGTTTGTTTGCAAATAGGAATAAAATAATTATGTAATTTGATAGGTTGATTTTGTGTAAACCGCAAAGTAGAGGAATAATATGGATGCCAAAATGACAGTTAATTATGATGAATGGAATGGAATTTTATTGCACATTTAGAAATAAGTTTTATAGTTTTATATGAGGCAACATAAAATGCCGTCGGATTTAGTTACCTCGCATGAAATATTAGCGGATTATTACAATATTGTTAAACTCACCAAATTAAGATTTCAATAAAAATCCATTTTTCGAATAAATTCTGGATCTATTCCAAAATGTTTTCCGCACTTTGATGGACTTTTGTTTCTTCTGTTAAGTTCGTTATAAAAATTTGATTTGTTGATTTTGAGTCTTAATTTTTGTACTTTAATTATTTTTCCAAAGAATTCTTCAGAAATTATTAATTTCTGCTCAAAACACAAATTTTTTCACTATTTTTGCTGTGAAGATAAAATTCGAAAATAAATTTTCCGATCGGCAAAAATGGAGTCAGTTTTTTTATTTTTTATTTTCTCTGCTATGCTAAAAAAGCAAATTTTTCTTTTAAACTTTCAGCGAAATCACTTTTACAAATCTTCACTCATCACCATTATGCGCGTTACGAATTCGCAAATTTACAATTGATTTTCTTCAATATAGAAAATAAATAGCAAACAATTTATCCAACTTGATCCCGAATTTATAAAGAACGCCAGCGGAATATTTTACGCAATCCCTGTTCACTCGACACATACGTGAAAAATGTATCGTTCTAGTCGATGTCGAATATGATTTAAAAATAAAGACACACAGCAGAAATAGTATCAAAATGTTGAGCATTCACTTCTTGTTTGTTGTATGTGACGCTGTGGAATATTAAATGTTGGCAAAACATGGGCATGGGAGAGTAGGAAAAAAAAGTTCAAGTCGAAGCCAAATATACCAAAAAGCACCCGAAAAATCATAAACCATGGAATAAGAATTTCGTTTTTTTGGTGCTCTCCTTATGTATATGTTTATGTACATAATAATAAAAAAGTTGCTGTTGGCTTGTAGTGGTTGCATTTGTACACAAATTTCGCACACATTCGCAAAGCAAATGTTTGGAGCTGAGTATCGAATGTATTTGAGTGTGTGTGTGCGGAAAATTAGAGGGAAAATGGGGGAGAAAAGAAATTGACTCGGAAGTTTCGTGTGATGGTTAAAAACCATGATTTTGAATCAACAGTTCATTTTGTAAACTTTAAAGTTTTTTGTTTTCCAGGAATCACTTAAAAATTTCTCAATCTTATGAATGCAACAAAAACATGCAAAATTTTCGTGTGAAGAGCTTTTCCAAATCGAAGAGCTTCCGGAATAAAAGTTTTTTTTTTTAATGAACATAATTTTGTCGTCGCATGCATGTAAAATTATTCACTTTTTTCCTATAGTTCACCAACTATTTGTAAAGGTGAAAATTCATGTTTTAGTCATAAGCCATCATCCTACTTCAGATTTTACTTTCACTCATGTGGGCGGGCACTCAAACATGCATTGCATTGAATATGATGAACTCGTCCTTGTTATTTATACAACAAATTTGCACAACGCACACTTTTTTTTAAGTTCCATCATTGCCGCTAAGGAAGCTCAGGGAGGGCAAAACTATGTTTCTCATGTTCCAAATGTTGACAAATGTAAATATATGAACACGGGAAAACTCCTCTCTACTCGTATAGTTTCACAAATCACATCCGCTCGACAGCTCGACAATATGCTTGTACCAACCATTCATTGGAAAAGATAAATCAGAAGTAGAGGCGTTGATTTTCATTTGTCACATCAAAGGGAGAACACTAATTGTGAAGGTGGAAAAAAAGAACCTAAAACCTGTTTGCTGATAAATATGTTCAACATCATTGTTGGTGGTGGAAAACAATTTGTTGATAGCATTGCGAGAATGATGTAACGGAATGATGATGAGTTAGTTTTGTGCAACCGTCGGATATTTTGTTGTTATTAATTAATTATTTCACTACCTTGTAGAACTTTCAAACAACTTTTTCCTCAAAGTTTTGGACTTTTATTTTTGCTGTTTTTGGAATAAAATACGCGCGCAATTTTGTGGTTTGGAGAACAATTTCTGTATCAAATCTTTTTCTGTGATACTTTCACTCGATTTCGACAACGACAGCAGATCCTTGCGATCACGAACAAAGTCAAAATAAAACTGAAACATGAAGCAGAGTCAACAAACAACCGGAGTCGAAAGCAAAATTATGGGCGTGGCTAGTAGATACGTTAAAAACAGTGATTGGCTCAGCGCCATCATAGCTTTTTCACTTGACGAACGTGCTGCACAAAGCAAAGACCAGAAAATATTTATTACACAATTTTTATGTTTCGTTCTGTTTGTTTTCGCAATTTTTCCTTTCTGTATACACACACATTCACTCACACACACAAATAACTTCGACAACATTGTGATGTTATGTAAAGGCCAAAAGATGGAAAAAAATATTTCACCTTACCGAGCTTTATTTCCTTCAACTGGAGAAAATTCCTTTTTATTTGCACAACTTTTAATGGAAACAAATAAAACAGAATTTACATTGTGTGCGTGTGTGCTGAAGTGAATCGCAGAGCTGAATGCTGTGGGGATGGGTGTGCAGAGACAACAACAGTAAATTAGTGATAAAAAAGTGAAATAAAATTTTCATTTTACAACATACTGGCGCTTATCTGCATGGAACATAAATTATGATTTCTATACCGAAAAATCACAAAATACACACTTATTACTTCTCTCTTCAAAAACGACTTTTCATAATTATATATATTTTACAATCAAAATAAAAATCTGCACTGAATTAATTATATTGACACAGGATGTCGAAAAGATTTCGTTTTGCGGTGTTTGATGTTTTGCGGTGATTTGAATTGCGATCAATATTAAAAAAATGCGTATCTGAAGCTTGAATGCACGAAGAGCAGTAAAGGAATAAACACGGTGGACGAAAACTTTTGTCCCAATGACACTGATTTTAATTTAATTTTCTCCAGAGACGAGCATTCGAAACGAGTTGGAAAAGTTTTCCCTCTGCGCTCGTTTCACTCTCGTTGAGTTCATTTTTGCGGGTGAAAAGGCTCAATTTAAACTTTTTTTTTCCGGGATGAAAATCGATAGTCATTATCTCCAGTCGATTGCCCATCTGGCTGGCTGGCTGTTGCCGAATGTTTTTTTTTTTCGTTTTGTATGTATACTCAATATTCGGCAATAGGATTTACGTGTTTTGTCGGCTGTTTTGTTGTTTGCTGATGATGCGCGATTTGTGGCTCTGACGCTTGAAAATGGATTTTCAATGTCATTGTTGAAACAATTTTTGTGCTTTTTTTTGTTTCGTTTATGGGAAAATAATGTTCATGAATTGTATGCAAAGTCATTATTGTGCAATTTGCGTTAATTTTTTTTATTATATTTGGGAACTTTTTACTTGAAAATTGTAAATATTTAGTGCCAAAAAGTCATAAATCTTGGTTGAAGTTGTGTAACGCTGACGGCATCAAGCACATCCCGTAAATTTCTATTTTTTTTTTTTTGATTTACAATTTCTTCATCATTTTCCACAGTTTTCCATAAAGCGCACATTTCTCAATTTTTTTTACGATTCCACAACAATAAATAATAAAAAAAATTATGGTTTTATTCATTTCACTTCTTCTGCCTTCCGCCATTGTTGGGATTGAAGGGATGCTCAGGGACGAGTTGGGAGGGGGAGGGGAGGGAAAGGAATATTAAAGATAGAATTTTTATTATCATACAGAATATACTTAAACAAGAAGAGCCAACCCAGAATATAAATCTCCTTTTTATCAAGAGCATTGTTGAAATTAAAAAAAAAAACCACCATTTTGCTTCAGTGTTGCCCGCGGGCGCATTCTATTCAACCCTCCTTCATTATTTAATGTATTTCAATAGATATGTTTGGCAACCCCCCAAAAAAATAGGAAACGATTTCCACGACATGCAGAGAGTTATTCGGTGGTGGAAAAGCATAAAAGATATCATAAGATATGAGCAAAAAGCCTCCATGAAACCAAACGAATAAAAAGCGATCAGAAAAGAAATATATTTAATCCTTATTGCATCACTAGAATGAGCCTTTTTCTGCATGTATTTGGCACACATATAACCTACAAAAGCAAAATCAGTGATGTACCTTGTGATCATGCCCATGTATGATCAACCCCTGATGCGATATAAGCATCGTTCCTACGCCCCTCAAGCCAACACCGGATCAGAACAATGACAACAGAATGCGTGTCTGTTTTGCCGCGCCAATTGTGTAATAAAAAATTGTAAGCCAAAATGCGACTACAATGGAAATAATAAAAAGAAAAAATATAAATAAATGTAGAATATTGAAAAAATCTTTCGGCAACAAATTCTCTTTGTACTGTTCGTGTAGACATTGTGTGCCTGAAACATATCTTTCTTTCTGAGGCTTATAGACGATAATAATGCATGAATGTGGTCCGTACTTTTATATATCTCTAACTTCATCTTTTTTTTTCTTCTTGTTGTGTGTTTTTTTTTATTCACTTTTCACGCGATTAAACTTTTTATTATGTTTGTGCGCTGAGACTTGAAGGTGAAGAAAACTTTTCATTTTCGAGTGAGGCATTTTTCTTTCGTTTAATTTTCATCGGTGTTTGTTTGTTGTGTGGCACTGCGAAGGCTGTGGAGCAGAGATTTGGGTCTAAATATGCGATGTGAGTGAGACCTTTAGGATATTTGATCGAAAGAAGGACGAAATGTAGGCAATGTTCAGCGAACGTCTTTACGACCCACACTGCCGAGGCTCCCATATAGAGCACCACCTAATAAGAAATTCATGTAATATTTCTTGAGGTGGCAATGGGAAATCATTGTGTTGGAAAATTTAATGCCACACAACGACGCGATTTTTCCTTTTTACGCATGACAGAACTGAAACTTATTTTTCCTTCGGCTGCCGCTTTCAACACAAAAAAATAAAAAAAAAAGATGAAGGAAAATTGTTTTGATCCTTGAGACAGAAATGATGGAAATTGCATTGTTTAGTTGAACATTTCCTGCAAATGCACCTTCACTTTCAAATTTGTTGTCTCAAGATCTCTGAAAATGTTCGGCTCTTGTCGAGTGTTTTATTTCAGAAATCCATTTGTATCGCGCGAAACCGACTATGGCGTTCGTTGTTTGGCATACAAACACAATTAATTATGGATATTGAGTTTTCATGTTTTGAGCAATGTCCTTGGAATGAGAGAACAAAATACTTTCACTGCTTCATGTTAATTTCTATCTTATTAGCTCTAAAAATTTTGTGAAAAGTTCAGCAGGTTCACGTGTCGAATTTCAAATGAAAGATGATAAAAATCTAAAGAAATTGTCCATCACATATTTTGACATAAACAGCTTCCATCTATTCAACATTCGTAAAGACATGATGACACAACGCATAATGGAAGAAGTTAATTTAGTCGAGCGTTAATATTTTCCATCAGAGCCATTGCATGTCGATGTCGAGTTTGTTGCCTTCCATAAAGTAATAATATGAGTTCCCTAAAAACCTCAAAAATAAATAAATGAAAGGTAATAAAAGGCAGGTAACAAACCAGAGCGCGTATTTCAGTAGTCACCTCAACAAAAGAGAGATATGATATGGCTGAAGGAATAAGCCATAAATGAAAAGAAGCCTGCTATCAAATGAACCATAAAAATAAACTCGGAGAATTTCACAAAGGAAAGATGCGACCGGAGATTAAGTAAAAATTCATTTTAATTTCGTAAGGGAACAAAAAAATTGAAACATGTTTTGGATGAAACAAGAAGATGAATTAAAACATCTCAAATTTCAATATTTTGTAAATGTTTAAATTGAAAATCTCTGAACAGTTAATTTCTTCTGCAGTCATTTGTAAAAAAAAGGATTGAACAATTACGTTAGGAACTGTTGAATTTATGACAATAAATGATATCAATAATTAAAAAATTATATTTTGATAATTTTAAGAATTTGATTTAAAACTTTTCTTAAATTGAATATTAAAAAAAATCCTACGATTTTGATGCATCAGATTTACTTGTTTTTATTACTTAGTTTTCTATTTAAAAACGGAATGTTTTTTTTTTTTTCGAATTGTCTAAACGGTTTTTTCAACCGTCACTGACTGTTTGAACTATTTTGTAATAGAATGATATTTATATCATAAGGAAACGTACAAGATTTAATATATATTTTATCTTTCATAATTTTTAGCAAATTCCAAAGTACTGAAAATGCAGATGGCACCACAACACCACAAACAGCGGATTTTAAAGTGGAAGATGAGTCTTTGATATTGGATTTTTTTATTCCATTTTTTTTTATTTGGAGTTAAAATAACTAATTAGTTGAACTGCATTTGAGCACTAAGTAGCTTGTATTCAATTTATTAGAACATACCAATTTAATAAGATGAAATCTGTTGAGATGACGGAAAGTATATTTACTATGAATTTCCTTGACATTTCATTCATTAATCATAACGGAAATTATTAAATAATGATTTAGTGATATATTATTTTTAATGACAATATTAGCATTGCTCTCAAGACTCGAGAGTTCCAAAGTACTGAAATTATAAATTTTCCTAAGATACTTTAATGAAAAGTATGAGAGAACTGTTGAACGACGAAAGAACATTGTGACTTTTGGATATCATCATGTTTTGCAATTTTCTGAGAAACCTTGTTTAGTGAAAACTATAAGCACATCATGAATGTATAAAATCCATTGCTATAGACTTCTTCAATTAATTTGCATGAAACAATTTCTTGTGATTGTTTCACTGCACACTCGACGCAATAATTGTGATAGTGGTTATTGTTGTTGCTGCTTCATTCATGACAGAAATTTTCAAGTCTAAAATGCCAACAAAAAATTTGTGTTGCCTTAAAATTATATTTCATCAGCATTTTAATTGCCATAATTAACGTAGCAATGAAATATATAGAACAAACAGAAACGGAAATGTCTTTACTTGAACATTTAATTGTACTTTTACAATGCGTACAAAAGCGGTTTGATGACAAGAAAAGGAGACGACTTCCAAGATTTCTTTTAATTTTATTTATGTTTCGTCGCAAAAACAAAATCCATTGTCGGGATAAAGAAAAAAAAAAAAAAAAAATAACTTTGAAAATAACAACAACAACGGCAAATCTCAAGTCGTCTCAATTTACGTCTTGCAGTGTTTATCTTCTTCGCTTTCAAGTGCTTAACACAAAAGGATAAAATCAAATAAAATAATTAAATGCTAATTATGTGATTGTTGGAGGATTAAAACAATTTTCGAGCAAACATTTTGATTATATAATCTGTGCACAATGCGTGGGAATAGTATGTAGTTTGTGTGTTTATGTTGATTAAGCAGAATTTACTTTAGACGGTTTTGTTGTTACAGTTTGAATTAATCACTTCGTAAGCCTATAACTATCTAACAACCAGCTCACCAGAACAAGATGATAACATGATTATATAGTTCGTAAAGACTCTCGACAATGATAATAGAAAATTTTGAGTATGTTGTTTGCGATACATATATATGTGAATGTCTATATATTTTCAATGAAGATAAAAGCTTATGCATTATACATGATGATGACGATTATGATGTTGTTTGGTTATAAACATTTTCTTTAAGGGGTAAGAAATTCTTTAATCCCTGATTTTGACGTGAGATCCCATGGAGACATTTTCTTTTCCACGAAATTTTATTGAATATTTTAATTTTCTTTCAGAAATATTTTATTCCCACGCTTCACGCGCCTTGTTTGTTTGTTAGTTGCTCTCATGAAAATGTATGTACAAAGGTTTGCCTATGAAGCTCTTGCTTATTCACATCCAATATAATATCTGAGAGACATAAAATTAATCCTTAATATCAAATAAAATGGTAGTAATGAGAAGGGCTCTTACTTGAACAGTAAATAAGCATCATATCGAGCTTTTCTGGATTGTGTTTTTCAATTTGTACGTGATTGGAATAAGTTTTTATTATTCGTTTTTTTGGAGTACGGTCTGAATGGGTAAAATAATTTTCTCGGGTATAGAAAAGAGCTAGTAGCTTAGAGATATGAGATCTCGGTCGTTTTACAATTGATTCCGAGCAAGTGATTTTTCCGCTTGTAATCGCATTGTGTGCTGTTCCTAATCCTTCATAATTTTATTAGAGGAAAATAATAAAGAGTCAGAGGAAAGCAGTGTTCTGCAAACCAGCAAACGAACAAATTTAATTTCCACATGAAATGCTTGTCTGACAGGAAAATGTTGAGAGAGGTCGGAGGTTGTAGGAACCGGACAATGGTGAACAGCAAAAAAAAATGAGCATCAACAGAGCATACAAAAAAAAATCGAGATAAAAAAGTACTGACAAATTAGTCACTTGGAAAGAGTTCATTTGAAGTGATTTATCAAAAATTGTCGCTTGCAACCAAACATAACAAAAATAGGCATTTTTGTTTGTTTGTTGCTATACATAACATCATCGATTTTGGCTTTCCAAAACACTTTTCAGATTGATGCCAATGACTGTTGAGATTTTATGAGTAGGCCAACGAAAGTTTAACGATTCGCTATAAATCAGCGCTGAGCCGTTGATGAATGTAGTTTCATTTCATTTTATGATCGTTTGTGAATTTTTGTTCTTTATTACATAATCGATTTGGATATGTCTGACTGTCCAATCATTTATGAATAATTTAATCATTTCACTCCCTGATAATAAGACTCACAGCGTACTCCATAACTCAAAAGTCGACACAAAGGAGAAGCTTTTCAAGACGTATATTGTATTTGCTCATGAAATCAATTGCTGGAGCACTTGAAATGTTGAAATTTCGGAAACGCGTTGATGAAAAAGAAATATCAAATATCTAGGTCGATTGGGTCATTCCGTATATTCTCTGAAAAAAAAGAAAAATTTCGTTTAGGCTTCTTATGTTTTTCATTCCGATGAAATTTGAGATTTTTTTTTTCTCTAAGTTTCATCAATTCATCTGAACTTTATTTCTTCTTTTTGAATCGCAATGTAAGCTCTCCACATAAAAGCGCCATATTTAGCAGTGTAAAAGCCATCAACATTTCATTGAAATAAAAGAGAAGAAAAATAAACAGAACCAAATATTCTAGTTAGTCTATGACGGTCGGGATTCGGTGGTTGGGCAGGATTTCGATGAAAAATGATGTTAATTTTTCGTACGTATACATAATATACGTTTGGTTGTGTTCCATATTTTCCATTGTGGTTTAGGTGGAGAAGCTTTTATACACAAAACATATGAACTAAATGAGGTTAACCAAGTCAGTATCATATTCATATGTTTTCATCCATGCTTGTAATGCTTCAAAAGCACATAACCATCCGTATGGTTTATACCATTCATTATATCATGCATTTTGTAGAAAATGCATTTCACCATCATGCTCAGTGTTCTCCACATACATACATCCTAGATACCTCATAAATACCTTGCAAGTGATTCGAACGAGAAATCATCGAAATGAGTATGAATTAAGTTCAATTGCAGCGCATTTTGCATAACAGGAAGCACTGAAAGCGCTTGAGTAGCGAATGGCGTTTGTTGAATTATTCGAAAAAGAAGGAAAATATTCCAGGAAATAATGGCAGGGAACAATGTTTTATATAATATATTTGTTAGATATTTATTCATATCACAACATTCAAATTAATTGGATGAAAATTCTACGGGAGAAACTAATTGGACGAAATTAGCAAATTCGTCCTTACCGCACTTTATGGCTTTTCAATACACTTAAATATTGTTACTTACCTTTAATGAATTGAGTTAGTCATTCCGATATTTGCGAATCGAGATGTTTGCGAGAGAACAAATGAATTTGTGTGGTCGGCACGTTGCTATTGTTCAAGTGGGAAATGTTAAAACCACAATTGAATTGATAACAAAATTAGTTTTGTAGGTTTCCAGAACTTGTTCATTTCAATATGCAATATACTTGAGCTCCTTTTCATAATTTAGTTATGCATAGATGAGGATTTAATTGGAAATATGCTCTTAATTATAAATTTTAAGTTTGCTCATTGCTTCGGTTATTAATTTAACTTATATTAGTTATTGCTTTCGACAGAAGTAACTTTAAAACATAGCATTTAGCGAGTGATTATTTGTTTGCGCAAGAAATTCAACATAATAACTGGAAAGAAGGTTCCTTGGCGATAAAAGTAAATGGTAAACGAAGATTACATTTCATAACAAAAAAAAAGGTTTAATCGGAATAAATATGTTGGAACCATGCGCTTGCCAGAAGCTGTTTCTTTTTTCCGATCTTGTATCTATGTATACTAATTACATATATCCGTAGGTACACAGAAGTTATTTATGACAAAACTTCCTGTTTCATTCGTTCTTAAATATGTAGTCCTTTCTAGGAAAAAAGTAACCCATCAATGACAAACCTTTTCTAGTAAATGAAAGAATTACTTTCACTCCAGAACATTGTTCCTTTTTATAGATTTTCATATTTTTAGTGCGACGGCGGAATTTCTTTCTGTGCATGAAGCTAATGAAAAATTTATTGCTTCGTGAAAATTATGTTAATAAACAGTGTGCCAACACTCTTAAAGAGCCATCTTGCTGTTTATGACACAGAAAACTTTATCATTTATTTGAACCTGAAAACACATTGCGGTAGAAGCGGGGGCGGCAAACAAAACTTTCTCTGTCATTGGAAAAAAAATTATTTTATGACGCTTTAAAATGAGACATTAAGGTTTTTTGATAAAAGTTTTGTGAACGTATTTCACAGGCAACTTTTTTTTTTTGAGTTTTAAAAGTTCGCTGCTTTTAAAAGCTTGAATATTTTTCCGTCGTCTGCACAAAACTTCATGCTGCAATTAATTATTGTTGGTGTTTTTCTTTTGGTTTTTACATTTATCTCATTCCAAATTCCGTTTTAATATTACTAAGCGCTTCAGCGCAAATCTGTAGTACTCAATGAAATGAACTACATTCGATGTGCATTTTCGATAAAAGATTACATTCACGATCGAAAGAAAGTTTTAAAAATAATCAATTTCGAAATTCGCAAGTATAATAGCAAAGCACGTGTTGATATTATTTCTAAAGTTTCCGATTTGCTGACGTGTGAGAAAATATTGCTACCTTTCTTGGCATCATTCCAATGTCTGATAGTTTGTTTACTTGCACTTCAACTTCATTTTCGAAATTACATTTGTTGAAAGCCAGTGAGAGTGATTAGACGCGATACTAAAAAAATTATGGAAGTTTTCAAATATAAATTGAGATTTCGAAAGCGAGCTTTAAGAAAATTGGACTTTTTGGACTTTAATCATGTGTTGTCGCCACTGAAACCAATTGTAAAAAATGAAGAACAAAAAATATTTGAAAATATTACGAAATCACAACAAGATGCTAAAATTTATCGTGGCATAGTGCTCGAAAATGGAATAAAAGTTCTTTTGATATCTGATCCAACAACCTCCAAAAGTGCATCGTGTCTCACTGTTGAAGTGGGACACATGAGTGATCCTAACGAGATTCCTGGTCTAGCACACCTTTGTGAACATGCGATGTTCCTTGGCAGTGAAATGTATCCAAACGAGAATGATTTTCGTCTATTTCTAAATGAAAACGGCGGCACCTCGAATGCACAAACTTTCGCCGATGTGACAAAATACTTTTTTGATATTGTGCCAGAGAAGCTTGCGGAAGCTTTAGATAGATTCTCGCAGATGTTTATCGCGCCGCTCTTCAATGAAACGGCAGTGATGCGTGAAATTTCGGCAGTGAATAGTGAACATGAAAAGAATGTTGCTTGCGATGCATGGAGAATACGAATGATCAATAAAGTTTGCGCAAATAAAAACCATTCATATTGTAAATTTGGCACCGGCAACAAAGATACTCTAGTGCAATACGGAATAGACATCAGAAAAGAATTGTTAGAATTTTATAACACCTGGTACAGGTCGGGAAATTTAATGAATCTTGTTGTAATGGGCAAAGATCCACCTGATGTTCTCGAGACAATGGTGAGAAAATATTTTCTTAGTGGAATTAAAAACAAAAAAACTAAAATGCCGGTGTGGAGTGATGAGGTATTTTCGAAAGATTCAATGATGACGAAGACATTCGTTGTGCCAATTAAAGACGTTCGTTCAATGACCCTTTCATTTCAAACGCCAAATTTGCTGAGCTTTTACAAGTCGAGGGTAAGTAGAGTAATTATAGAAAATGTTTTCAGTCGAAAATGAATTATAACTATTTTAGCCGGAGCAATACATCGTTAATTTATTGGGACATGAAGGACCAGGTTCTGTGTTGGCGGAACTAAGACGACTAAGCTGGAGTACAACGCTTAACTGTGACCATATTAAATATGCAAATGGTTTTGGATTCTTTGAAGTAAAAGTCGACCTTACAGATGAAGGTTACGAGCACATGGACGATATTGTTAAATTAATATTTCAATATGTGAACATCATCCGACATCTTGGCATTCAACAATGGATATTTGAAGAATATCGAAGTTTGAGTGAAATGGAATTTAGATTTGAGGATCAAAAGAGTCCAATTACCGTAGCAGCTAAAATTGCAAGCTGTATGAGACATTATCAGATGCCAGATGTACTTACTGGGCCTTTGTTAGTTTATGAATGGCGTCCCGACTTGATTGAATTTGTGCTTAAAATGTTAACACCAGAAAATTTGAGAATTGTTATCGTCGATCAAACTGCATACTATAAATGCAACAATATTGAGCCTATTTACCAAACTAAATATGGTATTGAGCACATTCGAGCATCAACAATACGGGAATGGCAAATTTGTGGAATGGACAAAAATTTGCACTTGCCAGAACCAAATTTATTCATTCCAACTGACTTTGAGTTTCTTCCAATTAAAAATTGGAAACAAACGTTCCCGAGAATTATTCGCGACTCATCGTTCATTCGTGTGTGGTTTAAGCAAGACACCGAGTTTAGAAAGCCAAAAACCATTTTAACAATTGAGCTGAAGAATCCAACAATTCATTGTGATCCTCTCAATTGGAATTTAGCACACTTGTTCGTCTGGATGCTCGAAGATCATTTAAAAGAAAAGCTTTTTGCTGCTGAATTAGCTGGACTTGAATGGCGTCTTGCTATCACAACAGCTGGCATTAGAATCTTTATTGAAGGGTTTTCACATAAGCAAGACATTTTCCTTGAGACAATTTTAAAGGAAATGTTTCGTTATAAGATTGATTTGAAGCGTTTCGAAGAAACTTACGATTCGTATCTCACTGATCTTAAAAGTATGAGCTCCGAAAAACCTCAACAAATGGCAATTTACTTCTTGGAACTTTTACTCATCGAACATATGTGGTCCAATGAAGAACTTATTGCAGCAATGAAACTGATAACTATTAATCGGCTCAAAACATTTATGAAAGAAATCCTTTCACAAACTTATGCCGATTGCTTTATCTTTGGGAATGTCAATGAAGAAAAAGCTCTGCAGCTCTCAGCTATTGTTGAAGATCGTTTGAGTAAAGCGAGAAGCCTATCGAAGTCCTCAATGATAATCGTTTTAGTGCAAAATTCGTTTCGCGAAAGAAAACTTAACGATGGCGATTCATTTGTCTTTCAAATATTCAACAACTTCCACAAAGTCAACTGTACGAGTGTCTTTGTGCATTGTGGTTTGCAAGAGGACAAAACAAATGTTCTTCTTGATTTAGTTCTGCAAATTTTGAAAGCTCCATTTTTCGATGTTTTGCGGACACAAGAGCAACAAGGATATCTCGTTGATTGCCTTATTCGGCGAACGAATGGAACCCAAGGAATAAAATTTGTTGTCGAATCGACAAAGCATCCGGAATTTATCGAAGAGCGCATCAGAATGTTTTTAATATCAATGACATTCAAAATTGAAGAAATGGGCACGGAAAAGTTTGAAAACCACAAACAAGCTTTAATGGTGAAAAAGTTACAAAATCCATTAACCCTCGCCAGTCAATTTTGGCAATTTCATCGTGAAATTGCAAATCAGCAATATCATTTTAATCGAGCTAACGTGGAGGCATCAATTTTAAAGAAAATTACACAAGAAGATGTTTTGGAGTTTTATAAGGTAATTCAAGTTTATTGCTTTCTATAGCAAGGGTTGTTAATAAATAACATTTAACTTAATCATTCCAGACGTACCTTGCACCAGAGAGTAAAACTCGCCGTTCAATATCGATGCATGTGATGTACAAAACTGTCCAAGTATTCTCATCATCTAATAATGTTATTGAGAATTTGACAGAATTTAAGAATTCGTTATCAATTTATCCGCGAACCAAAGCAAAGAGCATACGTCAATTTTATGTCAAAAGTCGGAACAATTGAAGAAACTAATGCTGAATTTTATGCAATTTTAATCTTTTAGGAAGTTCCATTAAGAATTGAGAAAAACATTCAATTCATGAAAATCAAAACGATATTTATGTTACATCTCCGAAAATTTAAACCATTTAGCATATTACGGAGCTTATTGTGATCCACAAAAGCCTCCAATACGCCCGTAAGGGATTCGAGTAAATTAATTTCGTTTTGTATGTTTTCATTAAAACACCAGTCGGATATATGTTCAATTTACTGGCCCATCGGGCAGATGGGAAAATTGTGATTTTGTAGCTGTAGGTTTTCTGTTAAATAAATGAATCTATTTTGTATATCAACAGGGTTGACTTCATTTCAGTTGAACTGTCGAAAATTTTTGTTAAGAGAAACAATAAAAAAAAGTAGCAAACAAGTGAAATTAAATTCATCGGAATCATGCACAAAAAGCAGAATTAATGTTGAACATAATCTGAATACAATATGATTCAATTAAATGTCTTTATTTGCATTTTGCAAGCGAAAGCAAACATCATTTTTATAGTCACAAAATGCCACACAACGACCGAAATAAATATATATCATTGAGTGCCATATGGTTGCACTCTCATGTAAAGCCATAAAATAAACTCAAAATTTTTCCAGAATACTAAATAAATCAAATAAATAAAATAGCAAGAAATGTTTTTGATTCCCCCCGCCGAACTTCCCTTTGTTCGAAAAAAAGAAAAACAACCCTTGGTAAACTCCCCAAACCATTTAACCCGCCACTGTCATATACTTATGAATGAGCAAAGTCAAATTTCTCTGTTTATATTTAGTCACAGAAGTCGTCAGAAAAACGCTTGCGATGCCAAAAATAAAAGAAAAATTGTTTTTGCATACATTTTCATAAATATTTTCCTGGGAACTTTTTTTTGTTGCTTCTTTAAAATAAATTTCTTTGTGTTCATACACTGAGCCCCCATTTGATACGGTGGCAAAGAAAATGAAAATTGTGAAGATAAACAATGAACAAAGATCATCATCATTATTATCATGATATAAAAATAAAACACACACAAACATGCAAATTGTATAAACTTTGTTCCTTTATTTGGCATTAAATTTTCAAATGATTCCTTGCTGCTTTCTCGTTGCTCTCGATAATATGCTTTTTTCCTTCTGTGTGCGCTTCAAAAGCCAAGACTAATCTAAATTTTTAAATTTTCTACACATTTTAGCGTAGAAAGTGGGTGGGAAAAGTTTATGAAGAATGTCAAACTCTCTTGCGGAATTTTCCTAATCCGAACGATAAATGTTGAAAGATCAATTTTCGTTCAGTTTGCAACATTTTTCAATCGATTGATTCGATAATTTAAACATCAATCACTGTTGAATGGCACCCAAAACAACGTTTCACAGCAAGGTAATAATAAAAGTGAAAACATAAGAGGGTTATTGCTGCCTGTCTCAATGTAATTGCATTCACTTCTATCTCATAAATTATTCAAATTATTCATTCCCGTTTTTCTTCTTCTTTTGCAATTTTGACATTTAAGCTTGGTATGCTAATAACATACAGAAAAAAAGCGAGCGCTGCGAAAGATCCGATGAAGAAGCAAACAAGGAAAAAAAAAATCTTTTTTTGTGTTGAAGGAAAAGTGGAAATGAGGAAAAATGCTTTTGAATAAGTCTCATGTTACTCCGCATTTGTTTCGGGCTTCAGAGATTTATTTTTTTATTTTTTATGTTGAATCAGCGATAGCCTTTCGGAAGCCAAACTGGAAACTTGGAATTAAACTTTTTTAATTGAATACTGGTTTTGAATACACATCGGTAACGAGCGATGGTAGCGAGGAAAAGTTTTAAATGTTTGGCTTGTGCTTTCTTTTATCAGCACTGTTGTGATTTATATAACGACTTGCGAGTCATAATTTTACTCGCTCATCATATTTATGATTTTCAACCCTTTTTTTTGCATAGAAGCTAGAATGAAAGCTCGTGCGGCAACATTTAACTACCTTCATAAAGTTTTCTTTTTTTTTCCTCCCAGAAAATCATGAGATATGACCGTAGCAATAAAGAAATGATACTTGGAATTGTATCTATTTATGGCCAAATGTGTTATGTGGTCTACACACCGACGATCCAAGTCGAGTGTGAAGATATTTATTGAATTGTTCTTTTACAGTCGCCCTCACCAAGCCAGCAAAGCAGAAAAAAGGCATGCAGACCCTTCATTTATATAATAAACATTCGAGGCTGATACCACAATTCTTGCTGATAAACAACCTCAATTTATTTTATGAAATGCTTCTTCAACTTTTATTTAAAGTTATACGAGCAATGTGTCAATAACTTGAATGGAATTTGTTTCATAGAAACTGACGCTCTAAATCAAGATATTTATAAAATGCACTTAGTTCTATTAAAAAATTCTTGTTCAATATTTTTGTGTCATATAGAATCATCGAACGAAAACTTGGCATGTTGTTTTGTTCTCCGTTTGCAATATCACTTCTCTCTCTCTCTCGCTTGCTATCGGTTGGTTTGAAAAATTTTCCATTTACTCACTTCATCAGCACGACTAGCAACGTAAAAATAATTGGATTTTATATTTGATCGCTTTTTTCTGCAATTTTTACTTCTTTCGCATGCTTTTTTTATGCTTATTTTATGTTATAACGGAAGAGGGAGAGAGAGATAGACACAGAAAACAGCAGAAGCTTTTATCGGCAGTTGCATAACATGAAAAGTGCCTCCAAGCGATGAAATTTATATTGATTCCATATGCTACAAGAGAATTTTTATAGTCAACTGGTCAATTCGGAGATATTTTAGCAATTTTCGCATCTTCAATATCAGAATTTATGCTTGAAAATATAATTGACATGCATCACGCATCAAAAATTCGTGTCAGGAATTTTACTTTAAACCGAAGCTAATCGAATAACTTTAGCAAACTTGACCACAATTAAACTCAAATCGATACAACACACGGCGCCTTGTCGAAAAACAGCAACACTAACAGCAAAAGAGATCCTTTCATCAGCAGAAACAATTTGTGTAACAGATGCAATTTAGTAAAAATCTTTCATAAATTAATGTTACAGAAATTTGTGTCTATAAATTCTCCACCATGCAAGAGTGACAATGCCATAGGAAGGGAAAAAAAGAGAGACATTATAATGTAATGAACATTTGATAGTGATTTAGTACAGTTAAACATTTTGTATTGCGACCCCTTCAATTGTTACATGCATGCAGCACATCCCGAATTTTTCATGGTTTATTTCTGACAAATATTTCAGAAAAAAAGAACAGTTTTCCAACGCGCTATTTCACACAAATTGTTTGATCAGGTTTTTCCTCTATTTTAACGTTTAGCAATTGCCCTACTCAATGGTTGCCCCTTCACCGGCATCGATTGCACTCGAACTGTTCATTTTTTTTTTGTTTCCTGTTTTTATGTTTATTTAGTGCGGCCCTTCCCTCACTAGTCACTTTCATGTCCCTCATGGGCGAGTGATTTGTAACAGCTCTGCTTTTTGTTTTTCAATATATTGCAATTAAAACACATCAAAAGGACTCAATGGATTTAAGTCGGTAAAGCAATTGCGGATATATTTTTGAAATGGAAGAATTTAATTTAGGATTAAACCCGCTTTTTTCATTTAAAGGGATTTAAAGTGGAAAGTGAGTAAAGTGATTTGCATTATTGCGAAGTAAAATTATATTATAAGGACAACAGTCATGCTGTCGACATTTTTTTCTATCCCTTATTGTGCCTTTCTCTCTCTTTTATTCACCAGAACCATCAGAAAAATGTCATTATGTTCGCTTCTTGGGGTAGGAATTATAGCACTTTTAACGGGATCATAAAAGGGAAAATGAATGGAATCTGAGAATGATAAATGATGACTCTCCGATCTGCCTATTACCGAGATAAGTATTGAAAATTAATGAAACTGAACGAAATGATTTTTTTTTTGTGTGCTCATTTTTCTGCCTTCATTGTGCCATGAGATCATTATGCAATAAACAAACCGTTCGCATCCTTTTATTTGTCGATGGAGTCAGCAATTTGTTGTATGTTTTCTTGCCAGCAAGTGGCAAAATGGAAACAACAAAAAGCGACTCAAGCGTAAGATTATTAGTCAAAAGACGGAAAATAAATTAGAGACAGTGGAGCAATTAAGAACCTTTGCACATTCCTTTTGTGTTGATGCTGCTGTTGATGGTGGAAGAAACAAATGTTTATTATATTTGTTCGTGTGATAAATGAGCTTTTGAAATGTTCGTTCATCGAGATGTAATTAGATAGTTAAGTGGAATTCAAGTGGCTCGCTTTAATCAAACAAAAGTGTTTGGTGATTTCCTTTTCGAATAATTGTAGCCGTGAGAAATTCTTTATTCTGATTTGGTGGCAAATTACTGATGAATGTGACTTTATTGCAGGGTTTGATAAATAAATGTTCTCACATTTAAAAATGTAATTTTCACAATTTAACATAGATATACCTTAAACATTGGTTTTAACTTTTAAAGGAATAAAAAAAACCACTTAAAAAACAGTCAGCTGTTAAGGGATGCAAAAAGAGAGTGAAACAACATTGAATATGAAACAAGGTCGACTCTCGCTAAACGAACATGAAAATAAATCGAATATTGCACAATGTTGTTTACCCGAAAAGCACTTTTTTAGACGAAACTATAAAATGCAAAGCAGTCATCATTTGGGTCCATCACGATGCGACGTTCACGAATAAATAAAAAACGCCGATTTGAAAATCGATACAAGCTGAAACTTTATCGCAAAACTTATTTACGACAATGACGGAACAGAAAAAAAAAATATAAATAAATCGAATACAATTTTTTATTCCATCAAGTCACTTTACGAATATTGCGAACGAGTGAGCGAAAAGCGAAGTACGGGAGAGACTGATTACTTTTTTGATTTGATTTATTTGCCTCTTTTTGCCGATAGAATTAATGGCAAAAACATAAATACCAATAATCGGAGATTAAGTGGAAGTTCGATTTTGCTTCAGTCGACGGATGACTGGCCCAGGACTCGTAAGTCTATTTGAGGAGAACTTTTTTTTGTGGAAGGAGCATTGAGCTTTAACGATGGAAACAAAAGCAAATTAATTAATCTCATTGTAGGATGTTGCGACCAATTACCAAAAGCAAGGACACACTTTTTATATCCTTGATCATCTCAAGTTGTTCCGGATGGCGCAAGTGTTTTATACACCGAAAAAATAACATGAAATTGCGTAAAATGTGCAAAAGAAATTAGAGACTGTCGGCTGGTTGGCTTCGGAGGGAGGGGGGATTCGTTTCTGTTATACATGCGGCGGCACAGTTAACGGACAAAATACCTTAAAGGTGCCGGGATCATTAATCTTTATGTATGAACATAATTGAAATTCTACGAGGTTTTTTTAACAGGCCGAGACGTCCTGTGTGTGAGATTGCTTGCTTGCCATCTATTGCTGGCCGCCTCGACAACCAAGCGAGACCATTGTACGACAAGAAAAATGGTGACATTTATTTTGTTGTCGTTAATTAATCATCAGCTTTCAACACATTTTGCAAGTTTCATATACACGTTTGAATATTGTTTTCATGGAGACTTATTATCGCTGATGATGATTATGTCATGTTTTTGTGGGCGACCTTATGATTGAATTGATCCTCCCACTTTCTTTTCAATCTTCCGGGTGTCCTTTTCAAATTAAAACGTAAATTCGTACCATGACAAATAATGATTCAATAACAAACAACTGGCAGGCAAAATGTGCTGCGAAAAGAAAATAAGCAAATCGAAATATGGAAAACAGCTATCAAGGTCGAGCACTGGAATGTGAGATTATTATGATGAGATTATTGTGATGGCATAATGCGAATGGCTGAGACATGACACACTCATACAATAGCTCTCCACTGGCTCCAAAGGTTTGTTTACGATATTTCTATGCTAATCAAATCTCTTTTTATCAATGTCGAGCGATCAGTTTTCTTGTTTTTCTTCCTTCTCCGACCCGCATTTTTGCTGGCAATGACGATTATCGAAATTTGTAATTCCAAAACAGAGTTGTAAACAAATTTCCTTTTTTTTTTTTTCGATTCCTATCTCCATTAAACTACTTAACAAATTTTGGAATGCTTTGGGAAATAACATCAAAACAATTTTCCTCGTTATCTGATTTTTAATTCAATTTCCATTTCAGATTTAAAGGCAAAAGGCCACTTTTGATTCTAATCGCAAATAACTAGGAAATATTAGACAAAAGTAATCATAAATATGGATGAATAACTGACATGCATTACACTGTAATCACTAATGGGAGTACAACTTTTTTTTTTAGTATTGAGGAGGCGGCGAATAAAAAGGTTCTCATAAGTAATTACTTGTAATTCAATACGAACCGAAAAAAAAAAATACTTTAATCTTTGAATTAAACATAAACATGCACACCAAACAACCATCCGACGCAGCCCTTCACGCAACAAACTTTTATTTTTTTTTCATGATATGAATATTTTAGAAGCCAAAAAAGAAAAAAAGAGAGAGAGCAAGAACGAATTTAAAGTGGCTGCCGAGTATTTTTTTTCAGCGTTTTCAGATTTGAATTTTATTTTCATCCCCAAATCGAAATGAAATTTTCCGAATTTACATTATGAGAAAAAATAATCGCACGGAGATGTTAAAGAAGCTTTGAAATGCGAATGGAGGCAAACGAGGGAGAAAGAGCGATTGGGAAATTCATGGCTTCAAATTTAAATGCCAAAAAGTTCTATTGAATTCTAAGAACGCCCAGTGATAACGGGATGCTGAAATTATTGTCATCTAAGATGCTAAAATTGTAAGATGTTTCTTATTCTTTGGTCAACATAAAAATCACAAAATAAAGATGTTGAATGCCAACATTTCGGTTTGCAAAATCACTTTCAATGATAAATGATTATGATGATTCAGGCAACACCAAAAATACATAAAATTCCTTATCAAATAAGAAACATTTGTGCAAAAATGAAACTACAATAAAATCAGAATAATTTCGTTTCTCAAAAATGTTGAGACTTTTATGGAGTTCAGTTTTCCTTTTGCTCTTCATTGTATACACAAACATTTACACATACACACACACACACACACACAATTCATTTAGACGAAAGCTTTTTCAGCTACAGAAAAAGCTTCTTTTTTCGGAGGGAACATGAAAAAGGATACGAGTTGTAAACTTTTTTTTATTGTTCTGAGCTTCAAGCACATAAAAAACGAGAATTTTTTTATTGCTCAATTGAAAAAGTTTTGTCTCAAAAAAAGAAAAGCGATTTCTCTCTAATTTCCCTGCCGCGCACATTCTTCAACAGATTTTTAGTTATACTTTTACACAAAAAGAAAACGTGGAACTTTTGTGCTGTTATCTGTTTAATTTCAGTTTACTTTGACAGTAAAACTCTCAATTGCACTTTGCGCGTCAATATCTCGTCGTCGTTCTTTATATTTCTTTCTTTTTTTTTTAAGTAGAAAATCTTCAAGAAAAAGTTTCTAAACTTGAAAGACATTTCAACAAAAACCTCAACGGACTGATTTCATGTTTCATTCTCAGTTGCACACACAGGCACCAGCAGATCATTTTGCTCGCTATGTGAAATAACATTCATCGCTTTGAGGGTCCCTCAAGTGTTTGCATGAGAGAGATACAGAAATAAAGTGAAATCATGGATGAAATTTGAAATTACAAGGTCGAAATATTTTTTTCACGTATTTCGAGATTTTTTATTTATTTGTTGAGACACATTTTGCATGTTACTTTTCGATCACTTTGGGAAGTTTTTTTTTTCCTTATTTAGATGCTCACACAGATCAAACTGCTCTTAGGAAAAATTGAATTTTTATTTTCAGGCTGAGTTATATCAAGCACCTTATTAATTCACGGGTAAAATTCTGTAAATTTTTATTCATAAATTGCATGTTCAACTCACCTTTGCGGTGGGTGTGGAGCAAAATAATTAAACAGTGTACAACTCTACAATTATTCCAATTAATAACAGGCTTTAGTATAGCTTCTAAATCAAAGTTGGCTTATTCATGTGGTTTTGTCACATGACTTTATTCCATGAAGTCGTTAATTTAGCGTTTTCGTAGATTCAAGTGTTTTTGTAAAGCTGGAAAAATGCAGAAACCGAGAAAACGTGACAACGTAGAGGGGAACAAATTAATGAGCTAATAAACAACAACAACAATATTGCATTACACAATTATGCTACTTTTAACATAAAGCACCTCTTTTCACATTACACAGATGCTAGTAAATTTGTTTAAAAATTAATGTTCACCTTCGCTGAAGTATGTGTATGTAGCTAGAATGTGACATTCTAGCTTCACATGACGTGAGTGTGAGAGAGAGAGAGAGACAGTGATGGAGCGGGAGAACGGAAAATGTTGCAAAGTGAAGTGTATAAAAGGATTTTTATGTTCTGAGGGAACATTTAATAATTGACAAGTTAACAAGATGTTTTCAAGAGGATTTTGTTTATATATATTCAAAAATCAACAACGATAAAACGATGAAGGGATGTCAGCCAGGCATCATGTCATTAATCATTTACAAACTTCATTATTTGACAAAGGAATCCATTCAATGTATTCACGTAAAATGTCTTTGGTAGGGTTTGAAGTCACCAAATCGTTACCAATTTAATAAGAAGTGCCTAATATTATAGTTTCTCTATTACAAATTTAACAAGCACTTCAACTAGATAGTTCCTTCCCGCATTAAAATTTAAATCTACCATAGGTGGGGAAAAAAAATTAAAGCCAGGAAAAAGCAACCTTGTGTAGCGAAATGTAAAAATGTTGTGCAATATTTACATTCTCGCTAAGTTATTTACACAATAAAATGACATGACATAGTCGATGTAGAAACCGAAATGCAAATGTCATGTTTGCAATCTACTTTGTTAAATTTACTTCGATTTTTTTTTCCTTATACACATGCTTACTACAATGAAATATTGAAACGTTTATTTATTATTATCGCATGTAATGTCGAAAGTTCAATACAAAAAAAAAAGTTTTCGAGATAAAACTTTTCACTTGCCAAATCTTTCAGCAAATATTTGTCATCAACTCAATTAATTGAAGTCACTCCGTGATGCGGCTGTGGAACATAATCCCATCAGTACATTAATTATAATCAACTGAATTCGCAAAAAATATTCAACCAAACGCGCGTTTGTAGAATTTTCTTTTTCGGTATTTGCATCGCACGAGAACGAAAAAATAAATTGAAAACTTCACTCGAACAGCGGATGAAACTGAAGCCCGCTGGAGCATAGAGATGCAAAATTCCATTTTTAAAATTAGTTTCGTTATGTGTGACTGTAAAGATTTTTTATTTTCTCTCCTGATGACGAGGATTGCAAATAGCATGACATCGAGAAGAATGCTTAAATCCATTCAACTGTAAAAATGGTACCAAAGCTTTTGTTTGGTAGAAAATACTTCTTTTTTTTTCATGTGGGAATTGTGCGGATGCGGAAAGGGGACTAAAAACTATTTGCGAGGCAAAACACAGCCAACAGGAGAATTGAAAGGAAATCAAATTTCAGATCACGCCTCTAGTTTTAGATACTCAGCCGAGTTGTAGAATCATTGCAAGTGAATTGTTAGGAGATCGACTGTGACACAGAATGACTGAAAACGAGCGAAATTATTTTTCACATTCATTTCATGTCCACAAAACAACAATATCGAACCAGAAAAAAAAAAACTTTCAAGTCAATTTGCAATTCGTCGAGGTGTTCAACCAGCATGCATTGCATCCACTTCAATCATTAGTACAACTTTTTTTTCTTGTGGTGTAAAACGATAAGAGACTAAAGGACCGAGAGATTGAATGCCGGAAGGAAAATTGCAAATGAATATTTGCTTCCATCGAAGTGTTTTGCGAAAGCAAACAGAATTCTTTTTCGGTCTCGTTTAATGATTCAGAAATGCATGTATACGAACGTCTTTGTGTAATGCACATTTTTGTGCTTTAGTCAGCACATTCATATCAGCTTTTCCTTTTATCCGTCCTCTACCTCCACTCATGTTGGTAGTTTATGCACATGAAATATGCTTACACATTAAGCTGCAACCAAAGGACTCGACGAAAGGAAAACGTAATGAAAATACAGCTGAAAGCTCGATAAAAGTTTTCTACTCGAAAGGAGCTTTCACCATGGAAGAAAGGATTTTTCATGAAAATTAATCACCGATGAAACCTGAACGTCACGACTGAAATATGATATTCATTAAGAGAGTGAATGAGTGAGAAAGAGCATAAAAGTTTTCTTTTCCTTTTCTTCAAACCTCGGTTTAATTTATGTAGTAAATTTTGGATATTTTGGTGCATGAAAGAGTTCATTAGCAGTAGAAAATTCCTTTTCATGGAATACGCCGCGCGCTTGATCGACCCCTCTATTTCAGCATGAAACTTCGTACAGTTTTACGTCAAATAAACTTTCTTGCGTTTTATGGCAAGGCGCTTGATTCATTACCTGTTGTGAACGGTTCACTTTTTTGCGCTGTAAAAAACGCCAACATTTCAATCATTCCCAAGTCGCGCGCTGCATGCAAAGTTTATCAATTAATAATTAGAGAAAGCAAAAGCGCCGACAGTTATACACTGGAGGAGAAACAGCATTACTTATTGACTCTCCCCGTATTTATTTCTGAAGTTAATTTACATAAGGTGAGCTGTTACACTTTATTGCCTCAAAATAAAACGAGCCAGATCGATGTGAGAAAACATTCCGAAAATCGAAACTCATCATAAATTCAAAGCCCTCGTACCGAAGAAAATAAGTTACATAGAAATCGAATGCATTCATTTCCCCCCGATAATGCACTAACCGAAAGAAAAAGGTAATTCAAATTCATCGCAAATTGATTGATCATTGCTCAATTTCTAAATAAGATTTTCGACTTAAATGTCAATCTGATTTAGGTAATTCTAAATTGATTATTTGGTAAAATTCTTAAATTTTGAAAAAGGAAAAAAAGAAAGGAAAATCGAACCGAAATTCTGTACAAGCATGAACCGTTGAAATCCAATTTTGGGTTTTCTACAAATGTGTGCTGGTGAAATAACGTATTCTCTTCGAGACATTTCGTTAATGTGATTTTGAAATCGATCTCCATAATTAATGAGAATTGTGCGAAATCATGTGGAAATAACGGTTAAGGAGGGAAATAAAGTAGAAGACTCAATGAAATGTAATTTTTGGAATTCACATACACATCATTCACTGAGGCTTGCTGTTGTTTGTCTCCGATGCAAATGCTTAGACGTGGAAATTTTTTAGCAATTTAGAGCTAAATACTTACGCATGTCAAACGTGAATTGAATGAATGAATCATCAAAAACGACCGAGAAATTATTGATCTTTTATTTTAAATCATTAAACTTTTATCGGATTCCACTGCTGCAAGTCAACTGATAAAGAAAAAAAAGTATAATTAGAACTTAGATCAGAAGTTAATAATAATTTCGCACAGTCACTGAGTTATAATGAGTTTTTCTTTAAAAGGCTCAAGAAAGTTTCCATAAAAAAATTGATGAATTTTCTCCTTGGAGAATTTTTATTACTGACGTCTTGGCTTGGATTATTCTATAGCACATAAAACTGGCAGTAGCAAAAGTAATTGAGATTTCCATATCCCTGAATTTATCTGCAGTGAAATAAGATGCTAGCGGCCAGTAAGTTTAAAGCTAATAATAATAAAACTTTTCTTCTCCTTTTTCCACAGACCACAAATTATGCTTTTGAAGTGTGAAGCTTTAACATAATGCCATTATTGTTATCATAAACTTTACTCAACGAGCTTTCACGATGCTGTTGTACTTTACCCTAGCGTACATTGAGCATCATGTGAGAGACTTTTTCACTTCTCCATGGGATGAGGAAAATAAATTTTCACACACATGAAACTCATGAAACATTTTGCTTGGTAGACGCTCGAAATTGCATTTTATATATAAGTATTGATCAAACAAATAATAAAAACATCATAAATTACACATTATTATAAAAAAAATCTTTATAAGCCTTCCGCATAGCAAATAATGCTCAAACATTATTGCACAATTCCCATGAGTCTTACACAAATACTGATTTCATCAGGGCAAAATTTCCATAACAAAAGTAAATCAACTGCGCCATAAACAACAAAGTTAACAACTCGATTTATTTCTCAGGGATACTTTAATGCTGTTTACGCAAAATAATTTAATTTTCGAAGATGTTTATTCAAGCATTGGAAGGTGATGCGATGAGAAAGGTAGTTTATATGGGAAACAGCGCCAAAGGATAACGAAAAAGTTTTGCCACAAATCATAACATTTATTATTGTTTCGACGCGTTCAAGAGCAAAATGTTGGCTTCAATGCCTTCAAGGATATTGCCATGCCATGTTCCTAACGAATTTTTTTTTTTATATACATACATATATGACATGTAACAACAATTTCGACAGCATCATGCCTTCAAATAACAGTCAATCTCATTTTCAGTAGATATTTTTATTTTACCCTCTTCTGGATTGCAGCATAAATTGACACTTTACTCGTATAATATTATTCGGAGTTTTATTGCAAATCACAGCACATCCAAAACATTTTCATTTCTATTCATTGGAGCCATACAGAAGTCAACTAACCGTTTAACTGCACTTCAATCTTTTTTCATACATGGTCCGATGGTGCATAAATTTGCATCTCTAAGACGATTTCAACAACAACGAGTTTAAGACAATTCCATTTCATGCTACTTAGAATGAATCTTAAGAAATCAAATCAGCTGAATGGAATCGGTGTCAAACTAGATTGCACGAAGTAACAACATTTTCTACGACTGTCAATTGGAGTGAAAAGAAAATTGCTGTGAAACATCTTTCTATTTGAATAATTTATGCTTGCGTGTGTGTTTGTGTGTAAATATGTCGTGCTAGGAGAAAAAAAAATCAAATCGCTTCTCTTCGAGTTCAATTAGAAAGGAGTGAAGCGATGAACGAAAGAAAATCCGCAAAGGGAACATCTTGATTGCTTGTAAAACATTTTCTCATGCACCATCTCAATCTCACCATCAATCAGTGGATTTTCGTAAAGATAGTCAGCTAGTCGATGGAATGAACATACGGCGAGAGCAAACGAGATTCGAAAGCGTAGAATGGAATAATTTTTCTTACGATATTTTATCAATTGAAGCATGAAAGCTTTTTTCTTTCGCATGGATTAACTTGCCTTCTCTTTTTTTCTCTCTCTCTCTCTTCTCATACATGCCGCTATCTAAATAACACTGAGACGACATGTAAGCTCCCGGTACATATACCAGTATTCAAAACTCGTCTCACTCTCAGCCATTTTAAGGGGTGCCACAGAGACACATCGGTGGTGAACTAATGGCATGAATATGAATCTAATGAAATCTAGTGCCATCCATCAAGCTATAAATTACGTAAATCTTCACTTCATGGGGAATTTGTCGCTTTTTTGTGTGTGTTTGAATTTTTTTCGTGCCATGTGCTTCAGTTTTATCGGTGATGTGTCGAATCTCTGATGGCCTTTCTGCCTAAACACACATTTTTTTTCTTTCTAATGCCATCCAACTCCAATCATTTCATCCTTGAGGTGTCCTAATTATATCTATAAATCTACTTGCAATGGAATGGACTGTGGAGCAATTCTCTATCTCTTTATTCTTGAAACGATGCCAAACACACAAATCTAGTAGAAGCATCTGCACGATTTTTAAACGAGTGCAACTTGCCAAGTATTTCTTCGCAACTTAATCAGTTGACACAATTGGATGAAAATAGAGTGAGCGAGGGAGGAAGAGAGAGTGAGAGAGAGAGAGAGAAAGGGTCATTACATCTTTCATTTGCCAGGAAATTTGCAAGACGGCATGTTTAACATCAATAAATTGAAAAATCCTTTGTGCTAAAGTGAAAGAAAAAAAAGCCATCGACATAACGAAAAAAAAAAAAAGAAGCGAAAACTTTGGCATGTGTTTGCCGATATGTATTATGACAAAAGCTACCAAGTGGAAGCGAGCTAAAAAGAATACCATCAAATGAATACAAATGACATTCATTACACAGCATCCTTTCAAACACCCAACAAAGTGTGTTTTTCGAAACCAGCATCCAACATCCATCCCAAAGCGAATAAAGACATTGTTTCACGCAATAAAATTTCCGCAACAACAATCGAAATGGCTCGAATTGATTGTGATTTTATTGCCATCGCTTTATATATCGCATAATGTTCTTAAAAGGTTTTAAACATTTTTATTGACCAAAGTTATTTTGAGGAGAATCAATTTTGTGTATGTAAGTCTCTAAGTTTGCATGTCGATCACAACACAATGCTTATAACGATTTCGTATTCATATCAATTTGGTGCGGCATTCAGAGGACGACTGTTTGTACAGAATGATACCAGGACCAGGAGATGGAAAAGTTTGAATGGAAAATGACAACTAAACAATTTTTTGTGCGGCAGCAATTCATTTGAATCAAATGTGTCGTAAGCTTTTATTGATTGGAACGGAATATCAGCATTGGAGAGCTCTCTTCGGTACTTTTTTTTGTCATGTTAATTTAATTTATGCAACGAAGCAAAAAAGCCTAAATGCTTGTTGGACTTGATGGTTAAATTCAGTAGTTTGATGTTACAATAAGAACACCACAAAAATCTTACAATTTGCTTCTACTTGCCTATTTATTTGAAGATGTTTTTGGATGAGCACTTCTGGTTGAAGGAACATCAATTGAAAAGGAGAAAAAAAAAAGTTATGTAGCGTTTTGTGAATGTTTTTCCAGCTTGTTTACATAAAAAATTTCCTTCGAACGTTTTTTTGAGAAATAAATAACAAATTTCTTTTTTGCTTTCTTGTCATCTGCGAGACACGATTTAATGGAATTTTCTCAAAGAAATTCGCTTAAAAAAGCTGTGTACATGTAAATTTCTACCATCAAACTCATGCCAATGAGCTTTTTGCAAATTGGAAATTTATGTCAACAACATTACTTAATCCAAGTCGAATTATCTTTGGTGATTTTTTTTTTTATTATTAAATTTTAGTTTAATTTAAATCTCATATATTTGTAGCATTCTTACACGCAAGCGGACAATATATTTTAATTAACCATGCAACATTTCATTTAACCCCGTGCTATGACAAACATGTGGATATTTTAATTTATGAAACATTCTGTTGTGGCATTCCGAAATAAAGCAGCACAAACAGCATGAAATAAATGTTTTTATTATTGTCTCAAAAAAGGAAAAAAGAAAAACCAAATAATAATAACATTTTCCACTCTGTCTGATTTATGACTCGCATTTCAAAATTCGTATATTCCATAAAAAGCTCTCGAGCAGCGGTGGTACTGATGATGTTGATGGAACGAGGAAAAAGTGCTCATCCGGATGAGGTAATTGGCTTGAATCTCTGCGGTATTTGTGATGCTAACTTTTATTTTCATTTCAGCTACAAATGCTGTGCCATGTTTCTAATGCAACACCAGCAGCACCAGATTCCTCTTGAGTGTAATCTACAGTTTCCACTTCCACACTTATGCCATTGAAGAGCTTGACAGAATTTGTTTTTATTTTTCCTGAACGGGGCAACAACGAATTATTTCAGATTACACGATGAGTTGTTGAAAGAATTCAGTAATGTCTTGTCCGCTGGGTATTTATTAAATAATAAGTATCTTAATTCAAATGAAATACTTCTTCATACTCTACTCTGATAAGTACAGCTTTGGAACGAACAGCTTTCAATCGGTATAAAGCGAAAGCTTCTCTCGAAATATAAAGTTAATGAAATTTATTTTTCATATGAGTAAGAAGAAATTTCAAACTGCGGAAGAAAACTTCTCAAACTCACTACGTCAGGCTTCCGTTTGGCCAATTTTCTATGTTGATATTAAATTGCGTCCCATCATGATGCATAGCGGTTCCCGTATTTTGAGAAATGCAATCGAGAGTGCAAAAGAAGCAGACGTGAAAAAATGCTGAAAAAAATTGATCACGTTCCACATGAATTCGGCATCAATTCCATTGCAAATTGTTATTATTTTTGCCAAAGCAATCATTTAAATTTTCCGAAACTAGTGAATTAGAGACGTGGCTGGCAACCAGTTTCACATTCATTCTGCTCCCACTCGCGACAACGGTGGCAATCATGAGAAGAACCCATTAAATTAAAATCATCGTGACACAAATCTGCACCAAAAAAAGGGATCTAATTAATATCACGGCACCTCTCGGCAATGACGAAAAAGTTTTTCATCAAATTAAGGGTGTTGAGATGATGAGAGGAAAATTTAAATTCTATAAAACAAGTGTTTTCACTCTTGGAGTGAAATGTTTAATGAATGAATTATCACGCCGATTGTGAAATGTTTTAATCAAATCAAATAATGGCATTCTATAGTATAAACTTATGAGATTTATAAAAAGTATCAAGCTAAGAATTTAATTAAATTGAACACTGAAAATTATTTAAATCCATAAATACATAAATTTCACAGAATTCTAAAGGGACAAAAACGCGCACAATGTATATATTCAGTCGACAATATAATAAAATTAAAGGCATTATCCCTTCCCCCTTTTGCCTTTGCTCTTTGAATTATCATCATCATCGTAAGCATCGCCAACATCGTTCAGCGGAAGAGGTCTGAACTAAATGCCGTTCAAATGAGACCATTGTTTTTCGCGCTTCTAATGAGATTCAATGCAGTGACAGCAGAAATTTATTTTTATATGCTCAAATATAAATCATTTGAAAATCTGTTCCTTGCATTCATCAAGTAATCAAATATTCATAGCGATGAAAATGTTCATAATTTTTTTTCATTGCTCTTCAGAGATTCCTCATATTATTAGCAAGTCAAATATTTTATTTTATTTCTTTCATGTGAAATATTGCAAAGCAAGAATTCAGTTTCATATACGTTTCTCGTACAGTATGGTTGAGTGTGGGTGGCTATTGCGAATTGCTTGCTCTTCTTATGAATGTGATGTAATCAAATAATCGAGAGATATCATAAATCGATTTGATATGTCGTGCGAATAGCCGATAAAGTAATTTGACTTCCATTAGTTTTGATGATCTTGTTTTGCTTTCAATCTCAACTGTGTGGCTATTTTCATCTTTTGGAACTGGAGCGTAGCCAAATGCTCATATCGGATGGAAATTGTCATTATTTTCTGCCTGCTTGTAACTCTTCTGTTGGCGATAAAAATAATAATCATTGAATCTAAATATATTTTTATTAAAAATCAATTTTTCTTCGGTAGATTCGCCTCTTGTTTTCACTAAATGTCAAGTGGAAAACATCAGATGTTGGCAAATAAAACTAAATCTCAAAAACATTGTTAAATTATTCAAAATTGTTTTTTTTTTTTCTTTTTATATTTCCGAATATTTCAGTAAAAAAAAAATTTTTATATTCGCGTCTATTATAAGAATTTTTTGTCTTTGACATTGCATGATGAGTTATGAATCGACAAGTTTGACTCGAAGCCACACAAAAAAAATAACAGAAGAAAATAAGAGAAAAGATGAATTTTTTCCGATTTTATTTATGTAAACGGTTCAAGAGGAAAAGAAACTTTTTCCATCTTCTTCCGAAAGCGATATTTTTCGTAATCTAATATTTGTATCTAATAAAAGAGATAAGAAATTAGATTGTCAGAATCTTTTCAGGGTTTTCTCGTTTTGATCGAAGCGAAGTTAAAGATTGTCATTTGATTTTTTGTTTTTCTTCTTCTTCTTCTTTGCTATGATTTCTCATTTATCGTGGAGCACTTAGGTAAAAGTTTGATGCCGATATAGGATAAAGAACAAAATTCAGCTCCCTCATTTCACAGAATTTGCTATCAGCGATAAATGGAAAAGCATAACATTTTGAAACGCAATTAGTTAACATTATTGGTAGTTGGCCCTGTGGCTTAAATATTTCAACAACCAGTCCATCGTGTAGCGCGTAGTTTCGTAATGGGAAATTGCCTCTTCTTTGATTTCCAATTAAAATAAATTCCGTCAAATTGAATTTGCCAAATTCTGCTGGAAGAGAGCAAAACATTTTATGTGATTCAATTGAATTTTCAGAATATTTTGCAAATTAATTTCAACCAATTTAGTAAATTTTATCATTTAACCATCGCGAGCATTGCGCACAGCATAACAAAAACCGCAACCATGCATTTGATATTTTTTGCCAGGCTAAAAAAAATCCAATCAACAAAATGCATCAATTAATTAAAAAAAAAAAAACGCACTGATAGCACGGAAATGAAACATTCGCCAATTATGAAACTCATTAAACAAATTTTGCCATCATTATGAGTGAGATTCATTTTCATTGCCAATGCCATGTTTTTATATTTGGTTTGCAGTCACAGAATATTTACGAGAACGAAACACAGTTTCAGGAGGCGATGGCGAATTAATTTGGACAGTAATTGGCATGCAAATTGAAATGAATTCGAATTTCATTTATAGCTCATAGAGGAAAACGATTTATATCATAGGATTGATTAAATTGAATCATTTCAAAAATTAAATCCTGATCAAAAGTCACTATCGGATGTATCTGATATGATGCTCGTCTGAGTGTTATTTATGATGAGTGGATGAGTTTTCAGTTGAAGGAGAAAAGCGTGGAATTGGAAAACAGACAAGGAATTGTCTGATGGAGTATTTGTGTTTCACTTCAACTTTCAATCTACTCCTCTCCTCGCTCTTCCCTCACCTAAATTCAAACTCAAAATGATTTTTTGAGACATGACATTTGATATGTATTTTTTATATATTTTTTCCTGTTGTTCTGCTAATAAAGACTGATGCCGAGAATGTACCGTGTACATTAAAGTGTCTACATGTCTGTCCATTATATCATCTGACATAGCAAATCACTTCAGAATTTTTACGAAATTGTAATAAAATATTCAACATTGCTTGATAATAATTCCCACCTCGCTCATCTCTTAATCCCTCTCTGATGTTGTTGCGACGTCACTCGATGCCAAATAGGAAAAAAAGAGAATTTTTTTTATTTAAACTACAATGGGCTTTGCAGAAACTTGAATACGAGGCAATTTACAAAAGGCACGCCTTATATTAGAGGTCTATTCATGGTTATTATGAAAAAAAAAAAAAATAATAATAATAATAACCAAAATAATAAATTCATATTTTCCCGTCTTGTATTTACTCAATTGATTTATTAACATCCCTTTTTCATGCTAATTAAATAGACGTAATAAATTCAAAACACCAGCTAACCAAAAAGCGGCATGTTGTGTTTGGCCGTAGGGTTCAATTCATAACTCCACAAGATGCTGTTCCGCATAGAGAATTATAGGGAAATCGATGTCGGCAAATGCACGCTGATGAAAAGGGGTTACGGTTGTTCTGTTTATATTCACTCGCTCATATAAATGGAGCGAGTTCAAGTATATTATGAAATATTACCCGTCGCTTTTGAGAGTTATAAAAGATTTATATTGAATGACATCTGCTTGATTAGGGATTTTAAAATGTGATTTTGTTTCGTCGCTAATAAAAGAACATTTTTATGTGCACTGTATGCATTTGTGTGGATTCATTGTGAAATTTGACATAAAGACACAATGAAACATTTGACAAGCGAAAAAAATGAGACAAAGAATGATAAAAGGAATTGTTGAAGAATGAATAAAACATCAATTTAAATATATTTATTTTCTTATCATTTATTTAGTTGAATTTTTTGAATAAATCTTCATTGATAATAATTACAAATTAGTCTTTATATAAGTAAGATCTCAATGACGGAATGCTGAAAATTAATTAATAAAATGAAAACTGAAGAAAAAACTAAAATTGCTTCTTTTTTTGCTGTCGAAAACTTACAAAATCACGTGGTCCCCATACAAAAATAAAGAAAATATTTACAGGTTTAAATCTGTTAAATGTTAAGATTAATCTTAGTATTTACACACTTAGGGCGCTATTAGACATGTTGCATTGGGCTCATTGACAGTTTTGAAGACGACAATCGACCGTTGTAAGACTTTACTAATAATGAACTTTTAGTTTATACTTTTGCGAATGAATTCATCGCGAGTATTCTAAAAGTGCACTTAATTGATCAAAAAAAAAAACAATGCTCAAAGACATTTCATATTCAGGCATTGCGTGCAATTGTCAACTATTTTTTCATCTTAATCACACCCAATTAGATTCCATAAATGTGCGGACTTTTAATGTTTGGTTTCGCCATTAATTTTCATCATTATTATAAATGCTGTTTTTTTTTTTTTTTGGCAAAATTAATGTTATCGTGTGGTTCTATTACGCAGGCCAAATATTCGTTTGCACGTGAATATTATAAACATTCGTTTTCTCTCCATTATAAATACATTGAAAAAATTATAATTACTGTTGTAGCATCATAACAAGCATAAAACACAGCATTGCAGGATAAATATTGAATAATTTTCCCATGTCTGTTGATGCCGAACTGCTCAACCAGCCCTTGTCGAGTAAGCCAGCACTACGCAACACAGCAGGAGTGTGTGATGGTTCCAGTTCAATATCTAATTAGGATGTAGGAAGTATGTTGATTGTTGGTGATTGCGGGGAAAAATAAATAAGTAAAAATATTGAAAAATAAATAAATAAACAAATTTTTTTTTCTTTTCAATCGGATGGAAAATCAAATTTCAAAAATATATAAATAAACAGGAAATTAAATTTCCATTCTCTCACCCTCAGTGCGCGTGGAAAAGTGAAAAACATTTGACAATTTGTTCCATCCATGATCGTTGCGAGCTTGCACGCGTGCCTCATAATTAGACGCCGGCGAAAGATTCTTAATTAAGTAGCTCATATGGTGTTGAAAATTCAAGTGTGCATTATAATGGAACTCGTTGAGATTAAATGTGGCCGGTTGCGATGGATAATACTCGGGAAAATTTTCTGGGATAACAACATTTTCCCACTGATCAGATAATCCAGTGGAATAGGGTGGCGAATAGATGTTGTGATGTTGATTGCTAACAGCATTCTCGTACGACTTATCGAGATGCTGTTGCTGTTGATGTGTGAGCATATATTTTGGCATTTGTTTGCGATAAAATAATCGATATTCTCGTATGGGCGAATAGCTCTGAACATTCCATGTTATATTGTATCGATCTCGGTAGTCGCTGATTGCCTTCTGCAAATATTTATTTTCAATTTAAAGGAAAAAGAAAATCCGAGTAAATATTTACAGCTATTATGTTTGTTCGCATGCTGAAAGGACATATGCCATTTTCAATTTACACAATTTCAATACTTACAGAGTCAAAATAACAAATTGTTGGTATGCCACTCAACGTCAATGAACCACGATCCTTGCCCAAGTTGTTAGACGCTTGACAGGTGTAGTTACCCAAATCCATGTATGTAACATTGCGAATTATGAGCGAATATCGATTACCTCGATTCTGTTTCGTTTTGGTTTGTTTTTTATTTGTTTATATTTATTTTCGGGGGTAGAAAGAAAGTAAAAATAAATAAGAAATTTGGAAAAATGGTTGCAAAATCGTAAATATTCGTGAACATTTCCATCAAATATTTTTTTTTTTTAGTAGCTATTCTTTGTTTTATTCATGCGGAAGAAAAATAGCTGCAGGATATTTATCGTCTTCCGCAAGGTAGAGACTAAATATTGTCTTGAGTGGTACTTAAAGTATGCCTTAAGTAAGCATTAAATTCACTTTCAATTTTGTTTTGTCAAGGGAAACAATGTTCAATTAAAATAATTTGTAGACAAATTAAAGAATCTTTTTTTTTTTTTTTAAATATTTTTAACATTTTGCGCAAATAGCGACAGAGCGATGATACTTGTTTATACTTTGCTCAGGTTTATTTATTTCATGATGGAGCAATAATGAACGCGCAAATTTCTGAGCGTCAGAATGAGCCTTTTGAAATGTTTGCATGTTGAAAAACTATCTACAAACTGTTTTTATTTGTGTTACCTGTTGTGAATGCTGCTCCGTTGTGCCTAATTGGGTGGTATCCTTATACCAAATAACATTTGGTGGTGGTTCTGCGTGAACGAGACACGTTAATTGAGCTTCATAGCCAACGCCTGTGTGAATGAATGCGCGTTCTACTTCTATTTCGGGAGCAACTGTGAAATGGAAGGGTAGCGAAAAAAATTGTCATCATAAAGTGATGAAATTTATATCGAGGTCATGTTTTTTCCACTTACAAAGCACGTTAACAAAAGTATCCCTTGTATCGGCAGCGCCCACACGATTATCAGCCGAACAACGGTAATGTCCTGCGGAATGTCTATCGGCATGGAGTATCTCGAAAATATTTCCTGTTACATTTGCTTCCCCATTTGGCATCAGGTTGTTCTGATGTTAAGAAATGATAAAAAAAGAATTGCGCATTAAATATTTATGTCAGTTGTATGCTGTATGAAATGAAGCTTCTTACCTTTCTAGACCAATAAATTTTCGGTGTTGGATTTCCTGATCCTCGGCACTCCAAGCGTATTGGAGATCCTTTTGGAATATCCATGCGACCACCGCTTGGTGATATAGAATCGATTTTTGGTGGGACAAGAACTTCCAATTTGTGCACAATTTCCTGTGGCTCAAGTGTACCGACCTGGCATGCATAATCGCCAGCATCTGTAACTCTAACATCACGTAATTCTAAATTGTAGCCACTGGGCGATCGGAACGATGAGGCCCCACTCACTTCAGGCAGCTCATGGACGGGTATTAAACGAATACGAGGATTCATTGTCACCTTAACGTTGCCTGCTGTCAGCACTGCATTGCCTCTTTTCCACGCTAACACGTATTGGCTTTTTTTGTCTGCAGAAATAATTAATCATTCAGAATTTATGGAAACAAAAGTTCTTTAGTGCATGACAGCGATGAAAGCACAAAAGCGCAAAAAAAAACGAAAGAAAAAGTTTCCTTTTGAGCACAAAAAGGAGACAACACGTACCGGTTTCGTTAATTTTACATGGCAATATGACCGTTGATCCAATGGCGTAGCTATACTTTTGTCCTATCGTCAAAAATCCCGGAGAAAATCTATCATCCTCTAGATGATTATCTTGATATGTCGGAATGGCTTCTAGTTCTGTGGAGACAGAAAGTAAAAAAAGGGAGAAATGAAAAATGAATTGCCATTAAAATAATGATTGTGCGTATATCCCGTACAGTTTAGTTTCAACTGTATATCAGATGTTTATCATTTTCAAGAGCGGGCACGAAAAAAAAGTCATGTGAACGTAATTTAGGTTAGCATTTTGCCTAATCTAAATGACTGTTAGTATAAAAATGCCTGTCACTCTTTTCCCTCATGTACTACCGTATGTTAAATATATATGTACACACGTTGTATCCAAATCACTCTCTCTCTTTCTCAACGGAGCCCCAAAAAAATTGTATACAACATATGAAAAAGTTTGGTCTTTCATCTGCATTGAAAAAAGGGCTCATTCGGCACCAAAAGCACTAATATATACATTTATAGCAAAAGTTGCAAAGCTCTTTTAGTAGCACATACTCTCCAGACATCACTTGAGCCACTGAACATTGGCAAAAATGTTTTCGTTTTTTGCTTTCGAGATTTATGTGCGAGTGTGCGTGTGGATGTGTGAGTTGGGAAAACGGCTGTCATAAACAAGAAAAACAAAAACCTTTTTTCTTTTTTTTGGAAACCAGCACCAAAATCATCTTGATTAGACGTGTGTGTCAGAAATTTTTTCGGCAAATATACTTAGTACTCCATATTGGCGTCATGCGGAAATGATATTGGAACGTTCATAAAAGAGCAAGAGTGTTCCAGATTCTAGCATGTTTCAAGTAAACTTTTGATGCTTGCTCGAAAGCCATTGATGGCACGTTTGTCCTAAAGTGATTCGAATGCCACAAAAAGATATGCAAAATTGAATCTTTTGGAAATCTTTTCGTGCGCTTTCGCAGGATTTTTGCTGATTCGAGTTGATAAGTGAAAACTTTACTGAATGCCATAAATTTTAACTTTAACCGAGTTATTCAGATTCTTTTTTTTCTTCTTGCTGGTTTTTTCTGCGAAGCACTAGAAATTGAAATCATTTTGATATCGCCGCTTGAGATCTCGTTCCCGTTTTCTTGCGCAAAGTTGATCGTTTGCTTGCCAAGTTTATGAACATTTATGGAGTGCATATAGCAAGAAGCGATATATCCGTATTTTTTATCGCTGTTGTCCCATATTCATGTCGCATAGGTATTCAATAAAAAAAAGAGAGGAGAACAAAAACGTCAAACAACATTTGCATTAAATATTTAAAGTGTAAGTGCTTCAAAACAAATTGAATATTGTCCAATAAATTTTTTTTTATTAGCTTTTTTTTCGGCAAAGAAAACAAAACCGAACAAATATTTAGATGAGAGGAGACGGGACGTGATGTGCGACAACCAAAACGAAGGTGAAATAAATTTTTAATTTTCCGTATTTAGGAGCCCAAAAAAACCGCCTAAACAAACAAAACCCATTGACATGACAGGATGATACTCGAGAAAAGAAAAAAGGAAAACTGCTGTTGTTTGGGTTCCTTTTAAGCATCTCAACTCAAGCTCCGAAAAAAAATATTGTTGTGGTTTTTGTACAAAATTCTCTGATATTTAATCACAAAAATTGAAAATTAAAAATAAATAACATAAAAAATCACTCGCCAAACAGACAAAAAGCCGAAATGGATTTATTATGAGATAACTTTCAATGATGGAGAGCGGCAAAAAGCAAAAAAAAAAAAAATAATTAAAAAACTTTATTGTTAAATTTTATTATTTTTATTCTCTTTTCAACAATTTTCGATTCCTCTGTGATCATCCTACAACAACAGAAGACCCGTGAACTGGCTTTGTGATTGAATAAAAAAAGATTATTAATGAAAAATAATCAATAAATTTTTGAAGTGCAGAGCGGCTCCGCATGTTACCAATTATAGGTGATTATACACCTTTCACATAAGATGAAACGTGGATTTTGATTATGAAAAAGAAAAAAATATGCGGCATTATTCTGTTTATAGGTTTGGTTATATCATCTATCGACATTGTGTATTGGAACAAAAAAAAAGGGTCTCTCACCATGACAGCAGGTAAGAACACACCGATTCGAGACGGCCCATGACGCATTCTCGTCGGGGTTTGTTCATGTGTTAACAACTTCAAATTTGTGAAAACAGATGAGCGAAGGGAAGCGTAGTGAATGTCTCATAGACATCGGAACCCGCAAAAGAATGCACGAGGCGTCGTAAAAAATAAATTCATGAATTCCAAAAAAAAAGGAAAAAGATTTCGTAATTTGTATCACACACATGCCATAAAGTTTCCGATCTCTTTTTCTTTTTTTTTTTTCATTCACCCGAAAGAATTTTAAACCATGCTGAGGACTAAAGTTTTGACTTTTATGACACTTTATTGATATTGATGATGGGTCGGCAATGCCAGTGAAACTGCCGTGATAGTGAAAAAAAAAAATCGCTGGACAATTTGAAGGGTCAAATATTGTTGAAAAATTGAAAAAATATCAGATTGAAGGTTCATTGCGGGTAGCCGAATGGGAAAATTCGCCTACACATGAAGTCAGCACTTTAGTAATTTAGAAAACATTTTTTTTTTCCTCGTCAACTATTTAAAACCGCTAGTTCCTATTAATTGAACGCATACATTTTACTGCCTTCCATTTTTGGTAATTTTGTTCAATTTCGTCTTTAATAGAAAAACATGTTTGGTGCGTTGTTATAATGAATTAAGTCCATCACGCATTGTCGGCTGATTTAATGGGAAACAACAGCGAGCTATCGACCCGCTTAAAAAGCTGCATAAACAACAGCAACAATAGAAAAAAAGGTCATTACAACTGTAAAACCAAAAATAATTATAAAAGGTAATTCCCTGAAATCAAACCCCAGTCCCAGTTGCATAAAAAAAGCAACAACAACATCAACAATAAACTAAATAAACTTAATTTCGTCCCTTTTGCTTATTAATAAAATAATTACAAAGAAACCGCCACTCTCTTAAAACGCTCCCTTTTTTATGTCCCTCTTTCTCTCCTTCTTGCTCACTCTCTCCTTTCATCAAGCACCACAACAATGCCGACAAGGTTGATTCTAATCTAATCATCAGAGTTTAGTTAGTACGTATACAATTGGTAGATTATGGTGAGAGGGTAAAATGCCGTATAAATGCATTATGAAATGTGCTATAAGCCCTCAATGTTAGTCTGAAATTCAATCCGAAAATCACACACTAGCGAATCGTGTTGCAGCAAAATGCATAATTTCGCTTTATAGGGTTCATATCCACCAAAGCTCTGCATTATATCTAGAAAATCTACTTTACTGCAGCTTTAAATTTCACAGAGTACAGAAAAAAAAACTCCGTCAATAAAGATTTCGTTGACGTTCGAGTTCATCATTGAATTAATCCATGCCTTTCAGGGCGGTTATAAAAAAAATTTAATTAGATTTTTTTTTCGGAGACTTTTTTATGTTTCAAATTTATGATCTTCACACATAGCACCACATGCTAACGTTTAATAGCTTAATTTACATAATTTTGTGGCGGCAGGCTTTAGATACTGCTTTTGCCATGGGTGCGGGCACGTTTACTGGCACGAGAAAAGATACATTGCACGAAAGCAGAGCGTACGCGGGTGCAAAATATTTGCATTTATTTTCGGGTTTTTGTTTTATTTTCAAACGTTCAAAATGATATTAATAAATAAATAATAAATTTCGCCAACATCCATCAAACAAGAAAATAAATATTACTTAAGGCTTTTTATGGAAGTGAGGCCGTTGTTTGCTTTGGACTGATGTGATGTCGACTGGAAGCACATCATATATATTTATGTGTATGTATGTCACTCTGTCAGTCATCGTTTGCATTAGTTCATTTTTTCAAAATGCCTCAAAAGCCATACACATCAAAAGAAAGTGCCTAAGGGGCCTCCCACATTTTCCACATCACTGAAAATTTATTTCGACTTCGCAGATGCTTGAAAAATTCTTGAGTTTTTTACTCTTTTTTCTTAAAAAACGTAGTGCTGTGTGCCAAATTCGCAAGGATGGATTGTCAAATTGAGTTAAAAGCTCGCATGTGTAAACACGTCAGCTGCGATTATTCGCTACTTTTGGCAATGAAAATGTTCGATGTGGGCCCAAATCAAGTGGGGGCAGCAGTGGAAATGATGAGAAGAAAAAGAGTTCTTAATAATAATATTTACAGAAGTTAATGCCATTTAAGCAACGACACGATGTTTTTATTGCGATATTATACTAGAGCAAGAAAGGATTACCACATTAAGCCCGAGATTTAGGAGTTTTATTTTTCAGCAAACCCGCACACACACACACACACGTTACGAATGAAGGACGCAAGAAATGAGTAAAAGTCAAATAACAAGGAGTTGACCGATAATGGACATTGTGAAAACACTCAGGAAGATATTATGTTGTAAATTGCCTAAATCTATGTATTCTGAATGGCGTGCAACATCTCGTTTCCTAAGGTTTCTTTATTTTTTTTTGTGTTGTTATTGCAGCAAAGGCCCAAAGTCGGGCAAGTCCAAGAATAAATGTTTGCCAATAAAAATCTCAACGACCTTCCCTCCTCCATTTGAACTTTTCCATCCCTCTGCATGAGCGCCTTATCAATACATTTCGCCTTTACAAACCCATCTCTTGAGCACTAAAGCACACATAAATTATTTTCCGCAAATAAACACAACATTATGGAGATATGAAGGAGAGAGAAAGAATGCTTACAGCAGCACAAAATCGTCTGTAATCTGTTTTCTTCCCTTAAAAAATATTCTTACTCATTTCAACCATAATCTACGTAAAAGAAAATAGCAACCACGAGGAAAACATAGATTATTTGATATGGCACAAGATTCATAAAAAATGCTGGCACAAAGTTGATTCACTTCTCTGACTCGGTAAACCTCGCAGTTAATCGTGGATAAAACTGTTTTGAAGGGAGCGCTTATCAATATAACATTTTATGATTGAACATCATTGATTTCGTTGGGTGCAAAAATTTTGTGTCAGACTGGAAGCAACAACAGCAGTGAGGAGGGAAAAATAACATATGAAAGAACGCTCAATGCTGATAAGAATTATTTTTTGTGCCTTTTGATTTTGCATCTTTTTTATCCTTTTTGCCTTTGATAGAAACAAGACGATTTCAATTTTCTGAAGATTAAGATATAGAACATGTTTAAGTTTCAGATAGTTGAGTTTCACTTGCTTTCAATGCTACCCGAAAGAATCATCCCCCTTGATGCCTTTTCGACTCAGCATTTTCAGAGCGTTCAAAATTGTTAAAAAAGCGAGTCCATTTACAATTGATTGCATTCATTCAAACGAGATTTAAATTCAATAAGCAGTTTTCCATTAGTAACCGATCAAATTCCTACGGCACCGGCTTGATTGCATCATATTGATTGGATGTAAATAAAAAATAATAAATAACGCAATTCAATTTCCCAACTGTTCAGCTGTCTCATTTATCATATCAATAATTTACTTTTCATTTTAATTTTGAATCTATTCAAAATTACACGGCTCGAGTTATGGACTGAAACGGCCCCAGTAATTGATTAATAATAATGACGAAGATGAAACAAATGTGATTAACAGAGAGCGACCGATAGTCTCTCTAAATACATGCTTTCCAAACCAAATGAGTTTTTTTTTTTCTTCTAAATTTTAAATGGATCGAAAAGTTAATGACCATTTGATATAAAAATTAGAAATTACACGTTTGCTACATAAGCCCGATGCCGGAACTAATTTCATTATTTTATTTCTACGTTGAAAGCTTATAAATTGAATTAGGAATGTGTTTGTTCGAATGGACTATTTAGCAGCCATAAAAAATATATTAGCGTGGCCAGTAACGGATATTTGTCTTGATAAAATAATGCACAAAAGGTACAGAATAGGGACCAAAAGAATGGGAAATTATTGAACATAAATGTTAAATTTGTACTATTTAATTATGTATCATTAGACTACATCCGTTACGCTCAGACCTTTTTCAGCTACCCAAGCAATTCTCCATCGACTAGACGTTATTGCCCAATAAAAAATTGAACCTTGTTATAAAAAAAAGAATGAAAAACAAAACATGGAATTTGAGTCAAGAATTGAAAGGAGCAAAGAAATGCCGAGCACAAAAGTTTTTTTTATTCTTCTTATTTTTGGTTTTTAAACGTTCATTTCATAACTCATACAACAAGATCCTGATTTATAACGAGCTGAGCTCACATTTCGCATTGTTACCAAAGGCAAGCATGCCAACCAACCCACTGGAGCAAGCTTCAACATTTCTTTTCATGGGGAAAAATGTTCATTCGTTCGTTTTTTTTGTGCTTTTGTTATATATTGCTGAAGATTAAGGAAGCAACTGGAAAATGTATTAGATGGTGCTGGCGGAAAAAGGATTCATCGCAAGTTTTGAGGGTGTTTGCTGGCAATTTTAATTAGACTTTTTGAGGAGCCAACTTTTGATCCTTGACGAGGGTTTACTTAAGTCGCAATGAAACGTGCTGCTATAGCAAACCCACCCACAATGAGTAGCGGAAACGACCTCATGAACAATTTTAATTACTGGTTGGTGAGGGGAGGGGTTGGTGAGACGGATGAATGAGATTGGTAAAACTTTAATTTAGTCATTTACTGAGAATTTTTGTGTTGATGGATTGTAATAAAAGAATACTTGAAGAAGTCGAAGGCATTTAAATTACTGTTAATTGACTTTAATTGTCAATTTAATTTTAAAGTGGCCTAAAACAATTTCTCTTCTCATCAGATCTTTAGCCTCAAGTTTATCTCCAACTATATCGCCTTCTACGAAACAAATGTCATGCCCATTTAAGCGTTCGTTGACAGTTTCGTGCACGATATTCTCGCAAGATATCTTGAATGTAATCAGTGAAAGATATTGCATGCATAGCACACAAGAAATAAAAGCTCTGCACACAATTTTGTTATGCAAATAGAAAAATATTTTCTTAGGACTGTTGCAAACAAACAAAATACAAAAACTTTATCGCCATGTACTTTAATTATCTTGGTTCCCCTTCTACCTCTCGATATGAATCTCAAGAAATGAACGAAACTTCCTCAAGTGGACCTTAAACTTTTTATTTGAAAACAGAATTTTGAGAGACCTAAACAAATAGTGCCAAACAATATGACGACAACGAATGACGATAAGTTTTTTTTTTTTTAAGGTTAAAAATGATTGCAGATGAAAACGGAAATTCAATAAAGTCATGAAATTGGCTGAACATGAAAAAGGTTGAGCCTCGAAAAGGTGACTGGATCCATTCAAATATACATATGCATAATATATCTATATAAAAAAATCAACATCTTTCTAACAAATGCAAATAATCTGCCAATATGGCTTCTCGGTTCCCTTAATAATGTTTAAAGGACGCAAATCCTCTTAAGTATATACATACATGTGCGACGCAAATTTTAATGCCAACAAGGGATGTTGACACAATGACTCACCTTTAAAAAAGATAAGCATAAATGCATTTACAAAAACTAATATCCATTTAATGTTCATCATTTTATGTAGCATCGTTTCGTCGATTGTGGCCTCAAAAATTCACAAAATTTAATCCTTGCTGGTATGAAATCCCTTTGAGTGTATTACTAGGACTGGGATGTATGTTTGCACAGAGCTTATCCTTGACTTAGTATTATCCTTTTGTGTATAATATTGAGTAATGATCAAACATAAAGTTTTCCTCAATTTTCTTCCTCAAACTTTAAATTTGTTTCTTTTCTTTCTTTGTGTCTAAGTTTTCATTTTCAAAACCTTTTCAATCTTAACAAATTCTTGTTATCATCATTTGTGCAAAAATTAAAACTTTAGGCATGAACAGATGAATTCTTCTTGTTGTTAATTACAACTTTTCTCCTGTTTCTCTCGCTCTCGAAGCAGCAAAAGGCTTTAATCCGATTTGAAGTTTATCTTTTTTTTTTTTCTTCCGAAAATTGTTATAGGTAAGTAAAATTCGCGAGAATTGACCTCCCGCTGTAATTTCTTAATAATATTGATTTTGTTTTTATTTTTTTTTATCACCACCAAAAAATGGTGCTCACTTAATCCACCAATTAATGTTTATTTTTTTTTTTTTCTAAGTTCTACTTTGCTTTCTCCTTTAGGGTTTGCGTTAATCTTTTGATCAGCACTTTTTCATATTAACATAATGAATGTGAAATATTTTACTGATTAAGCAAATATTTCTCTCGAGTCACTAATTTCACTTAATTTTCCCACCGCGCAATTTATTCGAAAATCGACTTTGCTTTTCTTTTTCTTTTCTTGTTTGCACGACGATGAAAAATTACATATTATGGACAACCGAGCGCGCTTTTAAAAAAAAACTGATCCGACCGGCAGAAAGGCAGGCAGTTGAATGAAGTCGACGATTCCGTTCTATGTTGTTGAAGGGAATACACAAAGTTCTACATCAATGCAATCCATTTTTACTTTTGTTCTCTCTCGTTTTCTTCCTTCGTTCTCTCATTTATGCAATTGAGAGCTCTGAATTGAACTGAATCGATATTACGAACATAAATTTCGCTCACTGAATAAAGGACGAAGCAAGCACATGGCAAATTCAAACGGGAAATGTTGAAGGAAATTTTTGTTTGCCACCACTCAAGTACCGCTCTTAAGTTGTTCATCTTGAGAACTAAAGCAAGCTTGACATTTTGGCTTTTCGAGCGAAACAAAAGGGGTGTCATGTTGTGTGACATCATAACAAGGTGACTCAGAAGAAATGGCTTAAATTACTTTGTAAAATGAGCAATGAGTTTTTTTTTTATTCCATGTCACAATTTTCTTTTAAGAATGGCGCGGCATATAAAATATGCCGCGCTTCATGTGAAAAGATGATGCATGTGATTTTGGTTGTTAAACCATGAACATTATGCCTTAAACTAGCTACGAAACCCGTGAGCTTCAAAGTGGCCTCAAACATGCTGCGACAGAATAAATAACATAGAAAGATATAAGCTGTGATAATTCACTTACACTTCACTAACAATGATAAAGAAGATCTAGGCGCACAAAAGAAAACCATCATAAGCCGCCTATACAAAGTGCTTTCTACACATAAGGAGGGCGCATAAAGATATCTTGTTTTGATTTATTAAAGGAGCATTTCGTACACTTAAATTGCCATTGTGAGGGTGAAAACTGAGTGCTTGCGAAAGTTAAACACTTTATGATTGAGCATTATTGATTCTTGGCATCATATAAATTCTCTGATTCAGTGTTGATATTATTATCCCTTTCTTCTCTACAAACCGTTTATATCTTTATTGCCTTCCACAGGATCTACACACGAGGAAAAGTGTCTTATCACTTGTGTCTGTGTAACTTAAACATTGATCCATTTTGAGTTTAGCTTTACATCTTTCCATTGATCCCCGACGATGCCGAATGCCATGTACCAACAAGTCGATATTGAAGGGATGAATCGCATGGATTTCTCTTTATTTATATCAATTTTATCTTGATAGCTTTCGTTTTGGGGAGGAATCTCTTTACAAAATGCCGCAATGCCATGTAAGCAATCTACAAACGACTTAGTTTAACTATACTATTAAGATTGTATGCTGATAAGGCACTTTTAACACTACCACCGAAAAATGGATTTCGATGGAAGAAAAAATAAAGAAATCTTTCTTTGAATTTACTTTTTTCCCCCTTTCTAGAAAATAAACAGTTTCCTCGGCAAGAAACAAAAAAAAAAAAAGAGGCGAAAGATATTCGCTTGGATATTTGGGACAAAAACAAGTAATCAAAATTTAATTACATTTTTGTTTCGTTTCTTTCGACATCGTCGTCGTTCTCTTTTCAAATTATTTTTATATTTGTCAACGAAACTTGTGTACGAAGTTGTTGGCAAGCAAAACAAACACAATTTAATGCAAACCCCATTTAAATTTAATTTGAATAAATTTTTGTTACTCTCACAGAGTTAAAAGTTTTTCCTCTAAATTTGTTTTTCTAGGCTGCTCATTGTCGTGGGCTAGCACTGGATCACAATGGGATGCTTTTAAGTATTTCTTTGCTTCAAACCCTTACACGACTTTATTCCACAACATAAAAAAAAAACTCAATGAAAAACTTTGTTCTGATTAGTTTGTGCAGCTTCCAAAAGGTAGATCTGCTTTTAGTAGGGATGGGATTTGTACCATACTGATGTCATTACCACTAGCTTTAGAATCGTCATCAATTATTTACACATTTTCTCTTTTAATATCTCTCGGTATTTTCGAGACAAAAAAGTTATTACTTGATCCAAGAAGAATGATCCTTACCTTGCCTTTAAACGAAAGAAATTTGCGTCAACTTTTCATTATTCATTACAATTTTCAATATCCTAAAAGCCTTTCTCCTCTGCAAAAGCACATTTTTTTCCAAAAAAAAAGCACTGACAACTTTTTATAATTTAATTAATTCTGTAAATTAAATTTTTCCATTAGCATTTTCTCATCAAGGGCCGGGTAAAACTCACAAAATTGACCACAAGCATCTCATTTTGCTTTGTCATATAATTTTGACTCGAATACAGCAATTGACAGAATAATTTGTTAACAGCAGTAGTTCAACATGTAAATATTAGGTAATAATTTTCTGAGTACAAAGCACACACATTGACAACGTCTTTGAACATTACGCAAATATTTCCAAAGTTTTAACGCCGCCATTCAACTTAAATATTTGATGTCTCAGATTCGGTTTCATTTCAAGCAAGAAATCGTGATAATAAGAAATCGAGAGTGTGAGAGTAATGGTCTTTTAAGGAACAAAGAGAAAGAGATAGAGATAAAGAGAATAAACAACCCTTAAATTTATGTGCCTTCTATCGTTCAGAATAACTCAATTTTCACGTTTCATAAATATCTTTTGCCTTGAAGAAAATTTTGTTTTAACAGTTTCGCAGCAGAAGAAAACTTTTCCTTACACACAATTTGCATGAATTTTTAAAACGAAATTAAAATTTCAGCCTTCTAATGTTGGAAAAGGTGCGAAAGCTCCATTTGAATAATTAAATGTATGACGACGACGAATCCTTTGGGCGCATGAAAGGGAAAGTTTTTCTTTTTCCTGGAATCCATGGCTGTTGTTTAAATAATTTCCACAAAAAGAATAAAACTTTCATTTAGTTGCCATACCTATATGTAATAACTTCTTTTTTTTGGAATCCGATTCGCGGATTAAAATTTTTTTATTGCAGCTCATGAAGCAAGGAGCTTTGAGCTTAGTTAAAAAGCGCTACTTTAAAAGTATTTAGTCACGCGATTTGCATTTCATTTCTAAGCAAACCGGATGCGAATATTAAATTCATGTAATTTATTTACTTCAACTTTGGAAACCTCATATAAGAACCTCGTTTCAAACGTCTCCACCTGCTTAAATTTTACATATGATTGGAGGTGAAATGCGCTAGGGAATTGTTTGCATGTTGCATCCCATGATTTTTTTTTACGTCAAGCCATAAAGCATTATTTTTTTTTAGCATAATTTATGCACAATTCCCTACTCACGAGGAGTTCTATTTTCAAGCATTTTCGTCAAACCCTCTAAAAAGATTCGGAATAATAATAATAATATAAATAAATTTGTGAATGAAATTAACCGCTTCATTTATTTCTAAAATGTATTTCACCGAACCTTTAAAATTATTGAATTTATTTATCAGAAAAATTATAAATTTTCTACATTTTATTGACGAGAGAAATAAATTTTCCACATGAATTCATATACGATCTTCCTTCGTTAGAATTTTTTTTTTGCTTTTACAGTATTTTGATTAAGCCAAACATTCGTCGATGAATGTCTCGTTTAGTCTGCACTCCTTGCGACTAAATTTATGTATCAGCAAAATAAAGCGGGCATTTAATTTAAAAATATTACCACATGACCCTCGTCCGATGAAAACACTCGACAGCACACACACATCAAATTATTATGAATAAGCATTTTGTGAGAACAATAAATCATTAGTACCATGGACAGGGCAAAAAAAACTAAACTACAAGAAAGGTGGCGTTCGACTATATAGCCAATATTAATTTTCCAGCTCATAATTCTTGCCATGCCAGCCATTATAAAATGATTCTTCAATATTTCAAAAACACGCATTTTCTAAAATTAGACCACAAAAAGCGGAGCCTGAATCAACATAATGGACATGAAATTTGCTGCTGGTCGAAATATTCGGGACAAGCAAAACTAGCATACGACGAAACACAAAATGAAACTAAAAGCTTTCGCGTTACGCTTTTTTTATTTGCGAAACTAAAATATGTACAGGATGAGTCGTAAAGTTTTGGCTTCCGTAGAATGAATAGTTGATTGCAGGCGTTCCCAACACTTTTTTTTTAATAGCTACACCTTAATCCACTTTTGCTCAGTCTCATAATTCAACTTTCACTGAATAGTGATTTATAAACAAATATTATTTCGACTTTATATTTACATATATAAAATTTATGATTTAACCATAATTTATATATAATTATGCGACGGGTTCAAGGCAATTTTTCGGAGAGCTCAATCTCGATGTTGTGGGTACATTAATTTAATTCTAAGGGTAGGTCGGTCCGCAAACCTTATCTAATCCAAATACAATTTCCAAGCATGGAAAAAAAGAGAAATTAAATTATTTTTATTTTTTTCAGAAACTTTATGTTTGTATGTATGATTTACTCTAGCTGTCCCTCGTCACATAATTTCCCAGATTATCATTATACCTAATAAGGCCACATGTTAGACAATGTGGTTTCATTAACATAATAATAGCTCGTCCAAGATTTAGTTCTTTGATTAAACATTTCATTAAAAGTTGAAAATTTTCATAAAACTTTCCACAACTTCTATTCTGATGATGTCGTTTATCGATAAAGCTAAGCAAAAGTGCCAAAGAAGGAGGGAGAGCAACAGAAACCCTACTCGCCATCCCCTCGTCAAAGCAGTTCCCGGTACAATCGCGATAAAACTAATTTTGTTAAAAAAAATTTTACGATGAAATTAAATTGGAAATCACAAATAACCGAGAACAAATTTTATGGCTGTGAAGCTTATTAGCATTTTGTGGTGCGTGATTTTAAAACGGCGATAACTGTTTTGTCATGAAGAATGTTCAAAAGCATCGGCATTGTAATATCAAATTAGATTCAAATGGTCGCGCGGCTAGATAACCAGAAAATTTTCCCCGGTATTGTGTAATTGAGTGGTTTTTATCTAAACAATTGCGACAGAATCACGGCACGTGGTTACCACAAAAAAAAAAAAACGAAAGACGATTAAGGTTAATGGCCGAACGTTTTGCATTTCAATTACGATTTTCATTTCATTTTGATTCTTTCCGATAACAATTCGAAAGGAAGCCAAATAAATTACTTTACAATGCAACATGAAATTAGGAAGAAGCGGTCTGTTAATGATTCACGTGTAAGATTAATCATCATCACCCAACGAAAGATAAGATTAATCATTTCTGTTGTTGTTCATTCTTCTTTCAGCAACTTTAGTAGCACAGTTTCGCGATACAATGATGAATCTTTTCAGAATTTATTGCGATGAAATAACTAATGATGCACGACTTGGAAAATTGATTTCCCCCCCTTTTTTTTCATTGCCATAGTTATAGAGTAAGAAACTATTTATATGTATATATCATTGTTTATATAACGTCACGTCGTCTGCCTTAAAGCGCTGAAACAACAAGCGAGCGCAAAAAATTGCTATTTTTTCTTGAATAAATTCTCATTCATATTTCATGTTTCAATCATTAGCCATGGCAAATTCTGTGAATTTATAAAGATTTTCTTACACTAAAACTGAGCGCGGGCGTTTCTTGCGATGGTTCCGTGTTTGTGTAATAAATATATAAAAATAAAATAAAGCATCAGAATTAAAGGATAACATTCGCTTCTGTGATTCTAGCATATAACACACACATATACATACAAAATAAATTTAGTGATTTGTTGTTACAAGACGTCCCTCGAAGGCAACAACGAGTATCAGATTTTTTTTCCCTAGTTCTGAGCGCTCTGTAAGAGCTAAAATTAGCAGCCAATATTTCATTATTATGTCGTTTTTAATTATTTTTAATCTCCTCTTTCGCTTTGATGTTTTTCATTACGCTTGTCGGGAGTAATTTGAATTATTCTTACTTATCTTTGAGTTTTAATTTTTCACCATTGCCGTGCTGTCCAAAAATTGTGGAATCATTAAAGAATTCGTCTTTGAGATTGTTATTCAACTTTTAAGAAACCATTAAAGAATTGCGATAGCATAAATTGGATTTTTGAGGATGATTTTGGAACACGCAGCGATTCTGAAGACGTTCGGTGAGCTTTATAAAATTTATAACAGAAACGCACTTCAATGTCAAGCTCAAATTGCAATTAATCAATCAATTTATTGCGAAAAAAAGGAAAATATATTATGCAATGAAATGTTTTAGGAACATCCAGAAATGTTGCATCATCCCAAATCCAAACAACAATTGATAAATTGCAATTTGCGCAATACAAATATTTGAAAATCCGAACAAAAAATTAATGGCCAAAAATTGCACCCTCTGTGTAAATTGAACGCATTCACCTAAAATTTAATACAAGTCAGTTACAGTCTGCTGTTCTCTATGTATTTATGAATTAATTCGTCAGCTCTTAAATATTTTAAAACAAACGTAAATTGTTTTTAATTGATTTTAATGGATATAGCAAACATGAAACACCAAATGGTTCATTATCACCGCACTTAGTTTTTAGTGTCGTTTTTCTTTGCTGTTCTTCTTGTTTCGTTCTTTTTATTGTTTTTAACGACTCAGTTTCGACAAATAAACGCTGATCCCTAATGCAATTACATTTTCGCCAGTCTGCTACCGATGCTTAGCGCTCACCCTGCACACTCACAATTGTTAATTAAAAGATTTCTTTTTTCGACAAACAGTTGCCAAATGCTGGTACGGGCAGTTTCTACAGGGACATTTCTGATGTTATAATGATCGATTCTGGTTTCATTCAAAATAAATTGTGCGATTTACGACAGTTGCAAATATGTTTACTAAACGAAGGTAAAAAAAAAAAAAATAATTTGAAGTAGCGATGGACTTTTTTTCTCCAAAGCGACCGCAATTAAATTAATGTCGTTATTAGATTGTTTATTTTTCTTCATCAAATATTTTCGTTTCATAAATAAAATTGAATATCTCAAATTTCACTCATAAATTTATTCAATAGAATAATAATAATAATAAAAAAAATGTTTTGTTTAACTCACGAAAAACTGATGAAAAATATTTTTCATTTTGTTACATGAATATTTATGAAATTGGAATTGGCTTCGGCTTTTTTTGGGTTTATATATTTTTTTTTTGGTTTTTGTGTGTTTGCTAAGGCGTTGCCTCATTCGATTTTCAGCATAAAGTTTAGGTTTATGTTTTCTTTCCAAAATGCCAAATAACAGAATATTTTATGAAAACACAAATAAAGAATTATCATTAACAATTTCAAATGAAAACTCATCTCTAGCAAATATGGGGGAACTGCCTTAACCAAAGCTTTAACAATATGCGCGAGAGAAATGAAAATTTGAATTTTTAACTCGAACAAAACAATTTATCGGTCTATTCGACTAGAAACAAGGGAGAATAATTTGAATATTAACGATGCATGCAGTCAGAACCAGCATTCATTAGTATGCAGTTTTTCTCATTATCTAGAAACAAACAAAAGAGTAGTTTTGTTTTTTTTTTTTTTTGCCAGCTCGCTCCTGAAACATTACAATATAAAATTCTTTTTCGGTTTTTTTTTTTTCTCATTTGGAAGAATCGTTTTGGGGCGCCGTAATGATCTACATCCGTCATCGATTGTTCTTTAAAAATCCTTATAGCTAATTGAAAATAAAAATGTTTTGCCCATAAAAATATAATTTTTTTTTGCTGCCTCGTTCGTGTAATGAGAAAAGTTTTACTTCTATCATCTTTTCATTAGGGAAAGGTTCGGTGAGGCGCTCATGTATGGGAAGCTAAGAACATTTTCATGTTGGCATTAAAAGTTGTTGAAAAAGTTGTCTTATTTAATTCAATTTTTTTTTCTACTTCATGCTCTCTCGCCCTCCAATAAAGATAATCACATTGTGGAAAAGCTGTTGGAAAAGTGGTTTCAGAAGGTCGGGTAGCAGTAAAAAGTCGCTGCTTTTACTTTTGTGTTGACTTCATTCACTGACAGTTAATTAAAAATTAAAGTCGAGACTTGAAACTCAACGACATTGTTGCAATCTGGTTGAGCGCGCACAGAATGGTGACAGTTGGGATAAAGGATGCTTCCCTCGTTCATTGAAATCTCTCTTCGAGCAAACGACTAATCGTTTAATGATATTCTAGTGATGATGTTAACAACTTTTCAATAGCGTGCATATTGCACAAAAAAAAATAAAATGTCATTGAGCTTATGACATGATACTGGAAAATAAAATTGAAACATGTGCGAAAACTATTTTTGCACACTTTTTTTTTGAATTGTCATCATAAATGTCATTACAACTCATCATTATCGGCACAATTACAGTCGACTTTTTTGAATAAGTTTGCCAAATTAAATTTCATTTGTTTGTTGGGCTACCATCGCATTTTCATGATTCAACATTCCTCAAAATTGTCCATAACTTGAATTATTAAATGTAATTTAAATTTTTCCCTTCGACATAAATCTCCATCTCCGTTCTTCTCGAACATCCGTCTAACAACGTGCGGAACGACAAGAAACCATCAACGGTCAAAACGACATCACTCAGCATTTTCCGTCAACATCAATTTATCGCCATCACTCCAGTGTTTTAATGTAATAATTTTTTTGTTTGTAAACTTTTCCGCACATAAAAATTGTGGAATGAGATAGCAACAAAAACATCAACAGGACAAAAAAAAGATGAGAAGCGTCCGGAAACGAAATTAATTTATGCGATTGAGCAGTTTTAAGTGAAATGCTGGCAAAATGAATGTTTAGAATAATTGGCGATTGAAGCGCAAAAAAATAGCGGCAAATTGGTCTTTATTTACAAATGTTTTTTTTTTTTTTTGCTTTCCTTTATTCGCGCACAAATTACAACAATTTTTTTCGCATCAATTTCCTTCGGTGCCTTTTTCAGCAAACTGAGAAGAGGAGTTGCAAGCGGAAGGCCCTAAAGACATTGCAAAAACGGCAACACAAACAAAGCAAAAAAAAATTTCGTTTTTAGCGAAAAAAAAAGCATCGGAAAAGCGGAAGAAATAAATAATGGAAATTTTCATGGAAATTTTCTTCTTACTTGTGCTAATTCCTTTAACTGAGTTTTTTCTCTGTTCTGTTTCTCTCTCTCGTTACCGAATGCGAGTAATGATTAAACGGTCTGACTTTGTCTACAAACAAGTATTTATTGTTGTAGTACCCAGCTGAGAAGTTTACTTATTAGCATTTTGATTTCACCGTTCAAGGTCATCAGCATCTATTTAACAGTCCTTTGTTTCTTTGCACCGGGGGCATAAAACTTAAAAAAAAACTTTCCTTTAGAGATAAATCATTTCGAGCCTGAAAATTTATGCGTTGAAATCACAGCTGAAATTGCTGCTGATGATCGAGTGAATTACGTTAAGTTGTAAATGGTAATTACAGACCGTAATAAATGATTACGGAAATCTTTTTTCTCATTCTTCTACTCCACACCCTCAGCAAAAAAAATATCAGGCTATCTGTCTTTCACATCGCTTTGCTATTCTTATTCAAATCATTTCGACATTTTTTTCTCTTTTTAACTGGTTTCGCTCATTTGTTATCATCTTGATTGCTTAACGTTTTGATTGTAATTGCGGAAGGGTGAAGTCGATAAAAATTATAATCGAATAATAATCGCAAAAGTTGAGGGAAAGAATGGGAAATTTGCGGAAGCGAAAAAGTTTGAATTGTTAGAAAAAGAAAGAAATTGCTGAAGAAAAGCATGAAACGGAAAAGTCAAAAATGGTGATGAGATTTCCTTTCATACTGCAGGGTGTCTTGTAAATGAGCCTTTCACTTTCACTTCCTTCTTGTGCTGTCGCTGCTTGTTCATTTCAATGACTCATCAACCCAAAAAAAAAATGCGCAACGAAAAAAAAAAAAAAGAAATGAAATCATTCTGATTTACATTTATCTAGTGAACTTTATCACCGACCGTCTAATGCTGCCATGACATGCACCAACAATGAATTAACAGAAAAAAAAAAAATTTATCAACCCCTCGAGCCGAATTCTTTTTTTTTTCCTGCAAAGTCATTGACCAATCAAGTTAACAATGAAATGCCAAACATAACTTTCACTTTTGTGTGTTTGCCTTGTAATATGCGACAAAAATCGATTTTTTTTATTCGAAAATTTTTCAATCTTCATGCTTTTGCCCTCGAATGGGTTTTTTCATATGTTGATTATCAACTGGAAATTATAGCGGCAATCAAGAACATTTTTCCTAAACCGATTTGATCAAAAATTGATAAAAATTAATCATTTCGTTACCAAAAAAAAAAAAAAATATTTTGGAACTTTCTCTGCTTGCTGGTTCAGAAAACCTGATGAAATTTCACGATTAAGAATTGAGTGAACAACTCATGTCATAAGATCCAGACAAAAGCTCAATCAGATAATCTGCTTAAGTTAAACGTTCGACAAGGTACTCATGACGCACGGAAAAAGGATTTGTGACATCGTATCACAAAACTCATAAACTTTATCAGCTTTGAAAATTCTCACCAATAATTTTAAGTCTTAAAAAACATTAAATTATCGCTATACTTTGCTACTTTTAGTCGTCTATAATTTTCTAAAATGAAGAAATTTAGAAAGTTTCTCTTCTTTTTTTTATAAATTAAATCATGATCATTTTTCCCAGCACAAAATTTTTCTTCAAGTGTCCTTTAATGCTAGAGCCCACTCACAAATAAAAATGTGCTTGAACCAGCGAAAATGTCTAAAAATAATACCCGTCGAAAGAGTAACACATGACAAAATAAAAGTGCCATATTAGAGTTTATTTATTGTGCCCATAATCTACCAATTTATGGTTTTTTGCTGTGTGAATCTAAACACATGTTCGAGGGAATGGAGTATGGATCATATGTATGGTTGCTGTTACACATGATAGAAATTATGGTGTTCACGTGCGTGTTTCATATATTGTGTGTGTGTGAATTTAGATAGAAATTTATATAAGTATCTATGTATTTATGTTTGGTTTGTTAATGTCGAAAACATTCGTGGTTCCGATATTATAAAGAGCGCTCTTATAAGAATTTAATTTAATAAACATTCCAAGGATTCTTAAATCTCTTTCGTTTCAAGGAGTTTTAGTAGGCGCACTTTGCATATTAATGAAGCATTTTGTAAAATTTAATTACACAATTCTACACAATTCAAATTCGTGCCATTGGCTGTATCTGAATTTTTATTTTTATTTTAAAGTCGGGGTTGAAACACATTCCCAGACAAATAATTTTTAATTGCTCTGCTGAATTCTAAAGCGCTTGGTATGCCACGAGCAATAGTAGAACATGATATGATAGCACAATGACTTTCAATACGCTAATGATTCCTCATGAGTCACCCGAGCAAACGATTCAATGATTTATACAAAATGCAATTATCTATCGATTCACATAGCCGGAAGAAATCGCATATATCATGGGAAAAGGAAAAACTACACAAGCAAATGATTCATATTTTCCTGTTTCTTGCTACTACAGTCGAAGTCCTGCTGTTTGAAATTTAAATATCACTTAAGGACTCTCGGCTCGGCATTGCAATATATTTATGTAGCTCGGTTGAAAGAGAGCATGGCAATAAGTAATCCATGAAACGCACATTTACATTTCGAGGGCGAGCGCATGGACGAGTGAGTGAGTGTGTGGGGAGGAAAGCCAGAAACATTATCATAATTTCATTTTTACTGCATTGTGCGGCATCATTATGACCGACCCTTATGTTTTCCATGTTCTTCTTGACTATGTTCAAGAATATATTTAATCTAATTGAAATAGCTTCTTGACTTGATGCCACCAGCAAATGTCCCCCAGTTTAATCCTCCTACAGTGGATTCTATCATTTTTTTTGCCGAATATTTATTGCACTGCTTTGGAAATTTAAATGGAATTTGAAGACACATTTCTTAAAGTCTTGTTTAAATTTCTGCTTTTAAATTGAATTTTCATTAAACTTCATGCAACTCAGCTGTGCGGGGAGACAGGAAGGCGCTGTGACACATTTTAATGATTCAAAAGATTCAGCGATTTTTTATTTTACCCCAAAAAGTCCCTCGAGGGATATCATTACAATTATTAAATCATTAGATACCGAAAAATCTCTGCGTATGAAAAATGTGCTGTAAATATTTTAACATCTTTCCATGCTCAGAGAGACTTCGTTTGTAAATTTCGTCATATTAACATTTTGGAAATATTTAATTCAAGAACGTTGTTAGTGTCCCGAAACTCCTGAAGAAAATTTCTCATTCCAATTTGTTTTCCTTTTTTGGTCGTCATAAAAACTGGATCGCTCACACATGCACGCATATAGTCTAACTGGAGCAGAGATTTGTGGAAGAAAATTAATGTTCTCTTGAACCCTTTTCTAGGCTCATCATCATACATTTCATGTGTGTTTTCTTATCATGTCTCTCTTGACAATCAACGTTGTTCCACCCCGGTATTGCAGTGATTACAATTAGTTATTTCACCTAATTAAAACCGGTACGAGAGTGAGTGCGAAATGAGGAGAAGGCGGTGGGAGGTTACTGTAGAGCATAGAAGGAGTATAAACGCAAGTTGAGAGGAAAACTTGATAGAACTTCAAAATCCTCACTCACTGCCATGTAATATAAATTCCATTAAAATTTCATTTCAGCTCAGGTAAAAGACATTTAACATTGTGCTGGGGAATTGTTTTAATGTCTTAACATAAATTTCATAATTTATATTCGTGTAAAAACGTGAAGATTCGCCTCATTCAATTATGCGGGAATGAGTTTGGAGCAAAGAGTCAGCGAGAGAGAAAGATAGAGGGATTGCGCTCTTAAGAGACTTGAAGGACTTAAAATTCAATAATGAGCCACTTACAGGAACAAAAATTCCCTCAAGTTCTTAATTACTTACTAGCCACCGCCATTTCCCGGCATCTGCTAATGACAAGTGCTTTTGCATTTAATTAAAATTGACTCACTTTTGATGGCAACAAATTCCATTAAACGAAAAAAGAAAAAGTTTCCGTTCCAATAGTGAAGAAACGAAACAAGTTGAATAAGAAGAAAACTTCGCAAACCAAGCTCAATTAAATTAAAACTCAATTTATGATATCGAAGCGATATGAAAAACCGTTCTTAATCATAAAAGTTAAAAAAAGAATAAAATGCTTTGATCATCACGACTTTGGTGTCCTTTTTTTCTTCTTCTTCAAGCCGGCCCCAGCAAAATGAGAAGGAACGGAAACTTTCTTTAGTGACCCTCATAAATTTCAATTTGCCACCCCAACGCGTTTTTCAAGCACTTTTTCTTGTTCTCTCGCACTCTCTCTCCTATCGCGCACTTTCGATCTAAACGAAAAAAATTGTCAAAAAATTTATGTTGCAAACTTTTTGCTTTATTGCTATAAAAAAGATCCTTCTACAAAGAAATAAAAGAATGTGTAAAGTCCTTATGTTGAACCAGCAGGCTCTCGAGAGGTTAAAAGAAAATTGAAAGGCGAAAAAGTTCAAGCGAGGAAAATGTTGGTAGCATCACGAAGGAGAATTTGAGCTTTAATCAAATCAATGGTACGAAATCCATTTTCCAATCTCAAGTGTCACGGGTCCAATCAGGTCATTTAACGATTTCTTATTGTGAGTGAAGAAGAAATGTTGAGGGAATTAAAATATGGTTTCATTTGTCTGGTGAGCGTAAATCGATAAAACTTCTTTTTTCCACTTCGCTTGCCAGAAAAATTCTTTAAATTTATCTTTTAATTTTCATCATTTCCTTTTTTTCGCCACTGTGGATATCCTCCAACGCAACAAGAATTCCCACGATTCCGTTTCTTTTGAGATTTTTTTTTACTTGTAACCAATGCAAAATGAGCTTTGAGCAGATTGGAACATTATTATGGAACCGGATACAGCACAATGCAGCAAAAGCATTCTTGTTTGCATACAATTTATTATCAAATGTCTTCTCTTGTCCTCTTGCGAAAACAATTACAAGTGAATCTGGTAGAATCGGACAAAACATTTTGTTTGAAAACGACGTTTAATGTTTGAATTATTCTAATTCACTTGTCACAAAATATGCCATCGCATAATAACAAAAAAGGCAGATTCATCCTTGTACAATCTTTAATGTCGTTTTATGATCTTTTAGCGAAGAGTAGTAGAACAAAATTCTGGATTGAAGATTTTTCTCATTTTGATAACGTAAATGGCTTTCTTAGTGAAGGCACTGACAAATTCCTGCCGCACCCCATCTCCCGTTTCTCATTTAAAGTCGAATTCTAAACGGAAGACGTTTAATGTTTGTTTTCAGTTTAATTTTCATGTCTGAGAATTTTATTCGCCAAAAAAATACCATTTTTCATATTTTTTTTCCCTTTCATCGCCGTTAAATTTTCGCTGACAGCTAAATTCGTGATATATATTATTTTCGCAATTTCCTTGTGACAGATTTGTGTGTGCGCTGGCGACGAACGTAGTCACGTTAGCACATATGAGTGGAAATCAATTCCTATTTCGACTGTAAACTTCAGTTGGAACATATTTGTTGATTTATGGCCTAGGCCTATAGAGAGAAAGAGCGAGTGTTTTTTATTTTTAGGTGACTGAGTTGCCTACAATTTATGACAAAGTTGACGGCTGCAGCGCGGACCAGTAGAGGAATTCGATCATCAACAATGTAGCGCAAAAATAATTGTTTTAATTTAAGAATTTCAATCAACATGAGCAAACTTTCTTGCGTACTTTCCAGTTCCTCTGTTGACTCAACAGGCGAGCGAAGTAAATTTATGTGCTCGCCACGACTTGAATATTAAAAAAAAAAATGCTGTGCAAACAAGGCAGCAAAAATTTTCCAGTTTTATTAAATTACATTGTAATCGTTGATGTTCATTTTTGCATATTTTTGTTTCGTAGAATAACGAAGAAGAGAAGGAATGGCAAGGGAGTTCGTTTTTGCAAATGGGGCCTGCCGTTGAATGTTATTGAAACGTTTCCATTTCAGCTTTATGACGCAGCATTCACTGAATTTATATGTGGACAAACAACAGAGAAAATTAAATTATTTAGCAGTTTCTGGCATACGCTTCTCTCTTTAATACTGAAGCGTGCCGTTATCCTTAAAGCCCCTTCAATGGGATATCAATAATTCACTTGAAAATCATTTTTAGCTTAAGAAGACTTCTTAGTCGCCATGCATGCTCTCAAATATAAATATTTATGTAACGTTTAAAGACGACGGAAGCAGGAAAACCATTATGGGGTAATCAATAAATTCCATTCTATTGCTTATAAGAAAAGTTTTCTTTCCTCGCTCCGCAATACACAAACACTCACGATATCAGCATTTCGATGCATAAATAATGCTCTTTAAAATCGAACGGCATGAGGAATGTGTATGGGGATTGGTGTCGGTATCATATGTCGTATATTGTACACGTTATTTATAGTCACAATTATTTCGTAAACATTCGCCACGAGTGCGAGAAAATCGATCCTTATGTATTTAGTTTCAAATTACTTTAAGAGAGCAAAATAAAAAATGAAGAAAATGATTTTCAATTTGGATTTTTATTTCAATCTTTTTTTTTCAGCATCATTTGGAGTGCAATTTTGTAACATGAAATATTCAGTTAGCATCGATTTTCCAGTTTACGGCTGCGAAGGCAAAATCCTTATTTAATTACACTTCACGACTCTTTGTTAATTAAATCCTTATTCTGTTAAGTGGGCGAAAAGATTGTGTAATTAAAAATTGAAAACTTGAAGATATATAATGAAGAGACTCTCGAGTCCTTCATAAACGATCCTGAATGGCATACTTCTTTGGATTGAAATCCTTCTCAGCATTTTTCGCAGCAATGAGGAATCGTAAGATTTCTCTGAATGTCTCTTAAGCCTTCATATTTATCAGTAGATAATGAATGAATCTTCAACGGAAACTTTAATTAATCTTTCAAATGAATCTCAGCAAAATCTTCAAAGATTATGAAATTGCATAAATCAAGAACTACTGATTCAGCGGAAAGTCTTTAACCACAATTATCTGTTGATGATATCTAGATAAGTTAAATATCGTTAGTTAATGTCAAGAGCCCTGAAGAGCGTGGTTTCGGTTACAGCATCAGTCAATACATCATCTATCTATTCAAATTGCTTTGAAAAGCGATTGAGTTTTAAACTTCAGTAGCATGAGTAATGCGATGTAATATTTTATGAATATTCATCATCAAATTTGTTATTCAATGTTTGCAAATGTTATTCAAAGTATAACTCATTATAATGGAATTATGTGCAAAACATCGTTTCGCTTCGTATGTGAGGAGAGGCGACAGCGACAAAGGGAAAATATTTGTTGATTTTCCGATATTTGCGCTCATCAAGCACATTATAGCGAGACAAGTGGTGCTGAATGGGAAATTAGCAAGGCATCAACGAGGGTACAGAACGAGTGTGTTTCAACTAATCTTGCATACATGCTCTTACGATGCTGCCGTTGCTATGCTGATGCCATTTTGCTATCAAGTGCTTTTCATAAATCGTTATTTAAGCTTCACTCTCCGACGCTTTTTCCATATGATTCATATTTTCCCATGTTTCAAATCCCAGTCAAATCTTCTTTTGCGTTTAAATACCTCGATTTGCATAAAATATCTTTCATCAGAACATTTTTTTTTTCGCATCTTGCTTATAAAATGCAAAATACTTTTATATGGGGAAAATTGCTCGCTCAACGGTTTTTTTTTTTATTTTGAAGTATCATGAGCTTTTTGCTTATTTGTCAAACCTTCTAAATCGTTCTGCTCCGTCTTTTTTTTTCTATATTTTAGTAAATCTATGTGAATGCCGATATGGATTAACGATTATTTAAACTGATCAATTGGAGGGTGCTGTGAAAATATACTTCATAACGCCATATGGCTTCGACACAAAATAAACAATTCATTTTGTCCACGCAATGACCGTAACGAGGTGCAGGTGAACAATCCATTTTAATAAATTAAATTAATGCCTCCCGACCTTAATTTTTGATCATTAGATGGCAATAAATGTGAACAATTTATGGTTGTTCCGTTCACGGTCGATAAATTTGATCGTGAAATTTCACAGATCAATACATTCGCTCGCTGCCGCCGCCGCCGCCGCTTTGGGTGTATCTCCGTGTGTCTTTCACATAATTCGCTTTAAAATCTCCAAACCGGAACAATAAATGATTAAATTTTTTCATGAACTTTCAACAAAAAATAACAAAAAAACGAAATAAAGTAAAATTCATAAACACAATTTTAATTCTTTAAACTTTTTTTTTTGCTGCTTCTGGTTTCTGTTTTTTTTTTTTTTTTTTTTTTTTTTTATCAGAAAAACATTCTGTTTGCTCCTGAAACCGTCTATCCAACTATGAAATTTATGCATTTTTCATGCACTTAAACTTTTTTTCCTCTCCAATTGTTATTGCCGTTTGTCGACCCCTTGAAACATTTCCCTTACCACAATTCCCCACGAGAGAGTGAGAGGGGATTTTGAGTGAGAGACGGAAACTAAATTTATTAAACCAAACAAACATAGTAAAAAATATCACAAAAATTACGAAAGTTGAAGCTTAATTGAATTCAAAAGCTCTCATGAATGGCAAATTGGTAATTTTTAAAGTATAATCACTGTAAAAATAATTATGGAATTTCTTCATTCTCTTTGATAATTTTTTTATTGTTTTGTTTGTCGTCGAAACTATTTTCCACAGTGAGAATTCCACAGGAATTTTATGTTCATGTTCTAATGCAACTTTTATTTGAACATGAAAATAATGGAGAAATTGAATTATGAATATCATTTTTCGTCAGTTTTTCAGTCGCAAACTAGCTGCCATCTGCAACCTACCCTTAAAAACATACAGAACATAAACTTTTATGTATTTAGGAAAACGTTTAAGTTGATATTTTTTTATGAACTTATTCCTCATTCATTGAAAAAGTGAACTTCCTGTTAATGTAAATAATATGAGAATGCTATTTGTAATTTAATTTCATTTTCTTTGTTCGCCATTGCAAATAACTTTTTCGCAAAATTTAAAAGTTTGCACTCAGTTTATGCTGCGCTTGAGATAAACTTAAACATGGAAGCAAGAGAGAGAGAGAGTCTGAGTGCTGTGTAGAATCGCATAACTTGAAATGGTTAAGAAAATGCGATTTGTTATCGGAGAGCCCGATTTAAATGCCATATAAAATATAGTAAAAAGCTTTAAGCATGTAAAAAGCTTCTGCACCATTAAACGACATTGGAGAATTTTCACATACGGAAAAATCCTCTCGCAAATAAATTTGGATAAAAATTCCTTTCCCCCGAAAAAAAAAAAATAAATGTATAAAGAATAATTTATTTTATCGTCAGATAAACGAGTTGAAATTGCAATAGCATAATAAAAATAAGCTTTATTTTGCTTCTCACACCGCACCGGCATCAAGCAACTTTATTTCTTTTTTTTTTTTTTTTGGGCGAGGGCGTATTGTAAATTATCTTGAAAAGCATGTGAAATGTAAATTCGGCTGCTGCTATTATACAACAGAATGATAAAAATTAGGACGTTAAAAATTCTGATTTTAGCGAAGATTTTTTTTTTTAGCAGCAGTTGAGCAATGAAAGCAGCAAATTTTTTGGAACATGAGAAATGAATTGTGCAGGACGAGAATGGGGGAAATTTCCATTTTTAATGAAACTCAAGGAAATATCCTGCAAATTTTAGTACGAAACGGGCAGATTGGGCTGGTAATGGAATGTAGAACACACAATTTACATTAAAACATGCACCGAGAATGGAGTCGAAAGAAAAAGTTTGCTGTAAAGCGCCTGAAAGACAAAGCGAAGCATTTAAAAATTCATTTAATTCAGTGCCTCACAACTGGATACGTTAACATTGTTTCCTAAAATAAAAAAAAACCGACCGTAGCCGTGTCACAAAGGTTTTAAGGAAATGTTTTTAATTTTATGGAAATTGTGCTAAGGCTATGAAAATGCATAAAAAAGAATTTAAATTAATTTTGCAGTTGTTGAAATGTATCTCGCTGGTTAGTAAACAGAGACATGAAGCGATGACTGAAACGAAATAATAAATATTCAGTGTGCGGCTACGGGGGGTGACGCGATGGGAGAAAAAAAAAGTTTTTCTGAAAATGTTTAATGAAAATATTTACGAGGCATGGGGCAAAGTGAAGGGATTTCTGTTATTTCAACGCCATTAATGTGAAAACATAATTTTCCAGGACTTCTACCAAAACACTGTCGCCTTGAAAAACCATAAACATAACAAACGAAAATTCTCGCATGTTTATATGTATAATGAAAGCATGTTTTTGTATGGTGAAATATATTTTGGTTATGCCGGAATTAAAAAGAGAGTACACACTCGACATGCTAATAAGCTGACTGGTAGGGCTGATGATTGAGCTCACTCGACAAAATATGTATATTTTTTTCGGAAATCAACTACTACATACGTATACATAATAATGCAACATTTAAATTTAAGTAATTTTCAACAAGCCTTGATTAAAACTTAATATTTTCAAAAATATAATGGCGCATAATGGGGCTTGCATGAATTGAGGAAATTGCATTTAAATTTAAGCCGCATTCATTTTCCTCCCTGGGAAATAGAAGTGTGTCAAATTCGCCACGTGCGAATCAAAAACACAAGATTAGAGAAGCCAGTAAAATCATCCGCATGTAACATGCTCGTTGTCAAATTAAGAGATTATGACCCTTCGTTGTGCTTCGTTTTTTTTTTTCGCCGAACAACACACGATCGGGTGATGGTAGAGCAATGTAATTTTACGGATTTATAACATAATCGTTGTACAACATGACACGGTGGAAAAAAAATTGTCTTCACCTTTCTATGCACTCAGAAAGTCAAAAGTTTTTTTTATTTATGTGAATTTCTTTTTTTTCTGTGAAAATATAAAGAAGTAACATTATCATGCTGCCGCACAATGATTTAGCATAAAAAAATCAACATACATTTCGCGCTCTCGCTTCACCATTGAACACTTTATATGAAAAAACCACATCATCAGCATTTGACAAGGATGATGAAAAGCTGGTAGGAAAAAAAATTAAATTTAACTCATGAATTATTCATGCAATCGTTTCACATATCAAAGGAGTTGTGAAACATGTAGCAAGGGAACAAGGAAAAAAGTTTTCTGGATAGGTTGTTGTTGTTTATAATGAAATGCATTCCAAAATGATGAATTTGAGAGTTTTTTCTACTTGAATGAAACCAAATTAATGCGATAAATATTCAGGAAACTAAAGTTTGCACAAAAAAAAAATTAAGCTCCCTTGAGACGAAAGTTGTTGAAATGAAAATTTACATTCTCCTACAATGCTCCACTCAAATTCCAGTGCATTAAGAAATTTTGGAGTATCATCCCATAAATGCAATTTCATCAGAATTCTGTCTTAATATTTTATCCCCGAAAATGTGATTCTATACATTACCAACAAAAAAAAATAAAATTAAGTCTACTTATGGAAAAGCCAACAGCACAACGGATTGAATGAGATGAGAGATCAGGTGAACCACGATGTATAAAGAGACCGTGCAGAAAGCTTAATGCACACTAAAGCTCTATGTAAACAAACAGACATGCAAACATCGGCATTTTATGCCATCATCACTAATCCTTTTCGGAATTTAAATTTCAACTCATCTTGAAATTTCTTATTTTTTTCCATCAACGATATTTTTTTCTCATCATCGTCTCACAACACTCAACGTTCACTCTCGTTGTGGTAAGCCATAAGAGGATTACACTCTTATTAAAATTGCAAAATTATTCTACGCAGATTTTATTTGACGGGAACGTGGAGTGAAGGCGTAGAGTTACGGCCGCAAAAAAGCTTTTTAGCGCACCATAATATTTCGGAAAACATCAATAAATTAGTCAACTTTATGTCCTTCAATTGAAAAGCATCAAGGACAACTTTTGCTTCGCATTTGAATTATGAATATTATAAATGTAAATTTTAGATTTGAAATTTTAGAATCAGTTTGAAAAGCTTTTGGAAACGATTGGCGCAGAAAATGAAAAATACTAACAACAATGGAAAACGGAAACTGTGTTCTTAATTAGGACCCGAAGCGCATAAATAGCCAAACAAAACCTCGTTGCCATAATATTTCCCTTTTTTCTATAATGCAAATAAATATGCGCAAACGGAACGATTGTTTCGCATAAATACGAAAGCTCTATAACTCATGAGCCACAACGTACAAAAAAAATCTGAAAGCTCACGCTACTTTATTTATGAAACACAGCACAGAATGAGGCTCCCATTGTTCCAACTGTATGGGGAAAAACCTCTTTTCTTTCTTATTTCGGCTGTTAATAATTTTTCATGAGCTTTCCATTTTCCCCCCTTTTTTTGTTACTCCTTTCTGCACTAGCTTGTTGTTAAATATTTATTTTTAATACTTTTCGCGACAAACCTCCGAAAGAAAATGAATACAAATAAAATTCATTGCATTGTTTGCGCAACGCCACACAATAAAAGACAACGAAGCGTACAAAGGGAGTAAATTCATTCTGAAGCGTCACCGTAAATTGATAAGAAGTGACTGTATAAAAGCACATTAAAATATCCGTAAAATTTACATTATACCGGCAAGTCCCATCAGGCGTTCCAATTTCCTCATTTCCCACGCAAAATGGCAATATTTTTTTTTTTTGCGAAATTTTAAGTAAACACGTTCACTATGGTTTTTTACAGCTATGTGCCATAGAGCTTTCTCTGTGTCGTGCGTATGTGTAAGGTAAAAATATACAAAACCTTTATTTTAATTTGTTGAAAATGATTTTTATTCTTGCTTCCACGAACTGAAAAAAATATCTCCATAGGTCCCGCGGGGTTGAATTCAATTGAAAAATCATGTCTCAATGCTTCGTCTCCCACACGACAATTATAAAGTAAAATGATTTTGTGATGTGACAAAATGCTGAAACGATGCCCGTAAACGGAATGTAGATAATTAAATTGAAATTAAGTGCTTTTAAATGTGAAACATAAGAAGCTCGAGAGTAACATTTGTTTTTATTAATAATTTTCATTCCTGGTGTATACGTTTAATAGCTTTTCATTGTGAACATTATTTTGCCTCTTCGTCCTTCAGTGCTCTCATTACCCCCCGAAGACAAATGCCTCGTTTCACAGCGTCTTAAACTTTCCACACCCGTGCGCTCTTCACGCGAGAGCATCTTTAATGTTTATGTATACGCAAAAATTACGATTCACTGCTAATGGAATCAAGTCATTTCGAGTTTGCTGTGATTTCAATCAACAGTCTGATATGATGCGTAAAGAAATTAAATTCGTCACCGTAATTGCTCATTTTAATAATTCAATGCTCAAATTGGTTGAAATGGAAAAAGCATTTACAAAATAGATTATGCACAAATGTGAGAGATTCGCACGAACGAGATTATCACTTAAAAGGCTCAAAGCTCCAATTCGTGAGCGGCTTGTGAAATCAAATGCATTTGCAATTAATAATATTAATTTTGATTGTTTAAACTCTTAATTGAGCTTTTTAACTCGATTCGGTGTTTAAATGGTTATTATCGAGTGGCGGCTGTTCAATTATTCATTTGCTATACACACACACACACACATCGACGAATCAATTGTGCAACGTGTAGTAGTGGATAAATTTATTCATCGCGAATGATACGAAATATGAAAAGCTTTTATCGAACACCAGTAATTAACTATATCTGCCTTTTAGTTTTACAAACACACCATTTTGCGGTTTGCGGATTGGCAGCTGAATAAAATAATAAAAAAATTGTAGTTCACAATTTTTCAATGGCTATCATGAGATGAGCAATTAACATTCAATTAAATAGAGGCCATCAATTAATTTACCACAATAATGTGATGGAAATATTTAGTATACAGCAAACGTTGAAATCGATAACTAATTAATTATGGAACATTGAACACTCCCAAACGAATCTATTATGCAGATCATTGTCAATCACTTTAGGATTTAATTAGCCGTTTTACGATTTTGCCGTCTTATGGAATCATTCATTGATTCAGTTAAACTTTCATTCGCTGTTTTTCTACTTAAAGTATTTACTGAAAATTTCTTGTTCTCTAAAAAAAACGTGACATCACTGAGAAGGTACCATCTGTATATTATGCTGCATTGCATGTTCTGTCCATAATCTGTTTCAATTAAGAACATGAAGGATGTAAACCTACAGAGAACTCCCTTTCAGCTATTGTCTCACTTATTCTTACAGAAATTGTTATTTTAGGCACCGACCATCCGGATTACTGTAATTACACATCAATCAGTGGCCATCATCGCAAAAACGGAAAACAGTGTTGCGTTGAAAAGCTTCTCAGATTAAAATTTTTTCATGGCTGAGCAGAATTTAATTGCAGTGCAACAAACTTTTTCTCTCGGAAGTTCTCATTGCAAGCATTATTCACTTTGATGTTTTGTGCACTGATACCAAAAGCTTTAACTTTTGATTGAAAGTAAACAAGAATATGCTGTTTGCTATTCAGTAATTAATTGCATTTCAAACTTTTATTGAAATTTTACAATTTTTTTTATTATATCGCGCGAGAAATTTTTTCACAAAATGTGTGGAAATTTAATTTCAGGCGAGGTGGGTGAACATTTATTTACTTAATCTGCAAATAAGTTTTGCACAATTTATTTCAACGAATTTAGGAAGTCACTACTTATTGATCGAAATGGAATCGAAGAAGAAGAAAAATTATAACATATACATGGAATTTACCATTTTGATCGTTTTGACCAATCTTTGGGCGTCCAATGAAGATATTTGCTATCAATTCGAACACTGCGTTTTTCCATTGCTTTTTTGTGTTGATCAATGGTTTCCTTATTGATACAGATAATGTATTGGCCTTTATAATAATTTATCAAGTTCAGATTCCGTAATGTCGAAATTACATCATCCTTCTTGATGCTGGTCATTTCGCAGATTTCACTGGCAAGACAGGAGATTGAAAAGTGTTCATTGATAATAATTTGGTAAAATCGAAAAGAATAATCGTAACTCACTTAATAGTCATTTGGGGTTTTTCATTGTCTCCAACAGCTTCCTGTTGAATAAGAATCTCAAGAATTGTGTGAGCCCAGTAGCTTCGATATGATAACAGCCCCAAATCCGATAGCGGCTTCTCAGGCGACCCACATTTGCCTTCGAACTTTGATAACTCGTAGCCTGTTAAAAGTGAATTAGGAATTGTGAACGTGATAAAGCGCAAAGACACTCACTGAATTCAATAAGAAGCTTTCCATATCCTTTACGCTGATACGGTGGCAATGTGAGAATACAAGCAACATTGTAATCTTCAGTGCTTTCTTTTTCTTTGGAAAAGTATCCAACAATATGAAAGCCTCGATTATCGTATTCGGTCATGACATAGAACAAAAATGGATCGGTATCATAGTACAGTGTCTTATGATCGAGAAAAAGCTTTGCCAGCAAACATAAATTTTGTGCGTAGCATTTGTTCTTCCGGCCATCAATTTCGAAGAATGAAATTGTTTGTTTGCGATAAATTTCATTGCCTGGAGGATGACGCAGATTGCATTTGGCTATGTGGCGCTCCAGGCACTTTCTACTTTTACGATACTTCAGACAATATTCACAAATGTAGATGCATTCCATATTACAAAGCTCTTGAGGATATGGAGCAAAATACCATGGTTTTATCCGATGTTTGCCTAGTTCGATCAATTGAATATTTTTCATTCGCGTAACGACATCGTCGTGATGCATCACCATGCTGCCAGATTGACGCGGTGTCTTTTCTGGCGGTTCTTGAGAATCATCATCAGCAGGTGCTGGGGTTGCGGGAGTAGTCGGGACCGAAACTGAAGGTGCTTTCCTTTTTCGATTAATCTTCTTCTGTAAAGCTGCTGCCAAAACGGCGCTTCCGTTTACTTGAGTATCCGGAATGTGATGATGAACAGGGCTTGGTGGACGTGATGTGGAAATAAGTCTTTTTGGTGTTGACATTCCAGTTGTATTTTGACCTGTAGTAAGTCCATCTTTTCGAGGGAACTGAACTTTTCGAGTATCGAGATCCTCTTCTGGAACCCACTCATCTAGGCGCTTATTAACTGAAGATTAATGTATTATAAGCATTTTTAAATTTAAATTGTGACAGTATAACAGTTTCAAAACTTACAGTCTACATAATGTACATAATAAAAAGTAATTCCTTCGAGCTCCTTTATGCTGATAATTTCCGCTAATGGCCACTCCTCGGTACCCGACATGCGAACAGGCAACTTGCATCCTTCCACCAACGATGACTTTAATGAAAAATGTCAGAACCACTTAAATCAACATGACCTTCTTTGTTAAAATCAATCACAAAAAAGCCGGCTAATTAATTGCATAGCATCCAGTAGCTGGATGTTGCCTGTGTTTTGTTTTTGCTCCCAAATTTTTTTTATAATTCCGAAATTGACCAAAAATACCCAGTAATGTAAGACGAAACTTAGTTAAATCACTTACGGTAGAGTCGCAAATTGTGGATAGTGCATCTGGTTCCAGCTTTATTATCATTTCGGGCTGCTCGAAGTTAAATTGCTGTTTTTCCATATCTGAATTTAGGCGAGACGCAAAATTAAACCGATAAACCGAAATGTAACACCCTATAAGAAATTCCAGCGCGACGCATGAAAATTCAAATCGTTCGTTAAAGTTTATTTGCTTTCATATAGTTCTTAATTACAGTTTCATTTCTCTGATCTTTAATAGGTAATCTGCTTTAACATTTTCTGGCAGTTCGCGGTGTGTCAAAATATGATTGCGCAAATAGTCTTTACGCCCAACAGCAAAACGGCATCCTTCTACAAAGCAACTGACTCGTACTTTTTCATGGGATACTACAGAAAATAAATCGAAATAGGTAAAGTAAAAAGCGAACGAAAGAAAATTACATACCAGCAATGTGACGTCGAAGATGATTTGAGCTAAAGAAAGACTTTTCACATTGATGACATTGAAAGTCACGCTGTCCCAGATGAATCTTCTCATGGTTATTCAATAGCAGTTTAGATATAAAGCCTTTGTTGCAACCTTCGAAATTACATTTCCATTCCGGCTCCTGATGATGTTTCATATGGGTTCGAAGAGATTTTGAGCTCGAATAGCGCTTTCCGCAAACATCACAGTAATGCACAGTCGGATCAACATAGCCTGGAGTATGACACTTTAATATGTGAACTTTTTTCTCTTTCGGGGTGAAAAAGCGACGCTGACAGCTCTCGCATTCATGATCTCTAATATTGTTGTGAGTCCTTTTGATGTGGGTAGTTAGCTTATGGCGAAGATTAAATTCTTTTCCACAAAAGCATTTCAGTATTGTCGGTTCCTCGTGCTCGGTCTTCATGTGATTACGCAAACTCTCTAATCTTGTAAAGACGGAATCGCATTGTGTACAATAAATTGGATCACGAAATTGACGTTCAACATGTTTTGCCATATGAGTAGACATATTGCATTTTAGAAACGATCCAAATCCACATAAATCACAAAAGAATCGCTTGATTTTATAGTGCACCTTGTCTATGTGTCGTTGGAGTTGATCTTTATAGTATGAATTCCCACAAAGACCACACATCGCCCTTTTGTATGGTTTCTTTGCGCTTTTCCGTTTCTTAGCATGTTTTTCAGTTGAGGGTTCTAAAAATGTACTGGTTTGATAGGCAGTATAAGATTCCTCCTCAGACCCTTCCTGATATGAATCCAAATATTCGGTGGGAAACATTGAAAAATCGTCTAGATCTTCGTTTTCAATTTTGATTTTTACATCATCCGGATTGGTTTCCGGTTCAATCAGTTCATCCTTCACCAGTTCCTCACAGGATTGAATAGGCTCATCAGGCTCTTCTAGCAGCTGATAGAGGCTTGTTTGCTTCAAAATATAATCTTTGCGAAGATTAGAAAAATTGCGTAAATCATTGTTACACGCTTCGCAAATGACTTGCGAATAGCTCTCCGACAGCTTGAGCTGAAAAACAAACAATAGATATGCAATTTCTACTGATTATTGCTGTTTTTAATTGTAGTGTTCTTACATTTAAATTAGTCAATTCGAAAAATCTGCAAACCACAATTGGAGTTATTCTTATCTGTGCATCGTCCATTTCAAAGTATTTCATGCAGCATCGACACTTAAGCAAGTGATTTTCCAGCTCTATTGAAAATTCTGCTGACATTTTGATGTTTTATCTGCTCGAAAACAAGATAAAAATATTTTATTTTCAGATATATTTGGTGAAATTATTTGTTTATAACGCTCAGCCGAGTGCGTGACATAACTTTGAAACAGCCCTGCGAGACGTTGTTATTGTGAGAAAAGTTTAGAAATACATTTGTAATATCGCAAGCTATTACTTTTTAGTAGTTAATAACTATGGAGGAAACGACTACATTGCAAATTGAAGCTAAGCTCGAGCGTGAACGAATGAATATAGCAATGCTAGAACAAAATCTGGATAAATATAATCAATTAACAAACTCAGCCTCACAAATATTAAACAACTTTGAACAACGCCTATTAAAGGTAACTTTTATATCTTATTTATATTCTAATTGTATTACTATTATTGATAATTGCGATCCTTAAAGGTGGAACAAAATGTCTTCCCACTGTACAACGTTACAAAATCATTGGAGACACAACAGAAAAACTTGGATTTAGTAGTGAAGAAACTCGATGGCGTATTGCAACACTATTCCTGCTCTCAGGATGTTGTCAATATTATTCATATGGGTCCAGATAGTGAGAACATCGATACATTCCTAGAGGCTCTCAATCGATTGAAGCGCGCGAAAGAATATTTCCTATCAACCGGAACAGGGACGGTTGAGCTTCAAAATGTGACACACCTCTACAACAATGGATGTGACAGCCTGAATCAGCACTTTAAACAACTAATTCGACGCCATTCGTCACCCATGAAGCCGATCGATCTAATAGATTTAATCTACATGGAGGATGATAGCTCATCGACAGGTGAAGAGTATTCAGCATCATCGATTCGACAACTACCGCAAGATACTCGTAAGGAATTGAAGATAATTGTCGATTGGTTGGATGAAAATCTGCGACGTGAATACATGACAATATACAGTGATGAGCGTTCAGATATTCTTTACCGATCTTTGCTTATGCTCAAAGAACATCAAAAGTCAGCCAGTTTTGGCAAAACTGCAGTTAAAACGCCATCAGGACATCGTTCGGCAATCACTGAGAGCGGTGGGAAGAAAAAACTGCAAAGCATCTTTGAGCGTAAGGCTAATCGGATGTTTGCAAAAGGTGGAATGTTGCTAAAGAATCGATTAAATGTGAGTAACGACAACTTCCTAAATGAAGACATGTATGGCGAAAATAACGATATGGAACTCGAAAAATATTTAGTATTATTGTTGGGCCTTCAGAAACTTCTGGTGACTGAGCGTCAGATACTGAACGAAATCATTCCATCATCACGTCAAAATGAAGTATTCTCAAAAGTTGGAACGGCCTCAATCGATATGGTCGTTAAAGATGCAGAAGCAATAACAACTCGCGTAATGAAATCTATTTCGAAAAGAGAATGGTCCGCTGCATTAGGCGTTTTCTCGGCAATGAAGCACGTTAATTTGCTTCAACCCGACATTGAAAAAATCTGCAATCAAGAACAAAAGAATCAATTGAGCGGAGTTATGAATAGATTCCATCAAACAGGCGCCAAAGCGCTCGAGCAATTCATAGACTCAATTAAGAATGAAGGCAACAATAGCTTATCTCAACCACTATCATCAACGAGCTTCCCAAAGGATGCCACAATTCATCAGTTGACTTCCGACACTATCTGGTTTATTGAGCACTTGTATCCTTATTATGACATAATTGGGCCGATCCTGAACAATGACACTATTTATACACAACCATTGCATCAGATAATGAATTTCAAGTCGTTCAATGATGATCAAAAGAATCGAGCTCTCGTTGGAATCTATTTTAGGAAAGTTCTTACTGAACTCAACTTTACGATCATTACAAAAGCTGATCAAATCTATAGCCATGAAGCAACGCGACAATTATTTAAACTTAACAACATTTATTATATTCTCAAGAGTCTTCAGCGTAATAACCTACTCGATGTCGTTAAGTTTACCGAGGTTGATTGCGAAAAGCGCTATCTTAAAATGATCGATGATCTGAAAAAAGCTTATCAGGCAACATGGCAAAAGATGCTCTCAAATATAACTCCAATCGAAGACTGTCCACGCCCAATTAATGGCAGATTAAAAGACAAAGATCGTGCTACTGTTAAAGAAAAATTTGCGAGCTTCAACAAGGATTTTGAAGAAAGTTGCAAACATCAAAGGCCTGTTTCAGTACCTGATGTTCTACTGCGTGAGGGTCTTAAGAGAGATAATGCTGAAACGGTGTTGCCACATTATGATGCCTTCTTCAGGCTCTATGCTGATGTTGAGTTTGCCAAAAATCGTGAAAAATATGTACGTTACTTACCGAATCAGCTATCTAGCGATCTTAATCGATTTTTTGATGATAGCGTTTAATTTGCAGTTTCCAAATTAAGTAAAAATATGTTATCTCACGATTTAAAATCAAATAAATTATATTCTATTTAATCTTTGATGTTCGTTCTGAAGCTTTTATGCATAGTTCTTTGCTACGAGAAATTTTACAATTTTACTATAACAATAATAAACATTGCTCGACTGACAACGGCTCGTTTTTTAAAAACGCAGTGAATTTTTGGGTTTAACCCTAAGTGATGGTACACCAAAAGTCCCGCTAAAATGTGGCTACGTTGTTTATGAATTGGCCCATTGCAATTTCAAAAAAAATTGTATAACGAACAAAAAAAGTAAGCTTTGCGTTATTTGGCTGTTTAATTGCGTTATTTAAGCTCAATAAGATGTGGAGTAAATTCGAAGCATCATCAAGTGAAGATGAAACTCTGGGCAGTTCATATTACACAAATGGATTGTTCAAAATATCAAATGAAAAGGAGGCGAGTACACTTACAATAAAAAGTTAAAATCTTATTTATCAATAGCTTCTTCACCTATATAGAGCACAGGAAATCCTCGCATTTCTGCTGCCCTGCAAAACTCAAAGATTCTGATTGCTGTTGATAAAAGTCTAATTCTCTTGGAGGATGAAAATACAGTGGATTCAAAGTACCTTAGTTTCTCATCGGAAATTGATTGCTTTGCAGTATCAAGAAGTGGTGATCTTATTGTCTGTTGTTTAGCTGATGGAAATATTCATGGTGTTCACATCAAAGGCATTCCAGTATTCAATCTGTAAGTGATAATTAACAACTAACCGTTTGCTTTATTTCAATTCCTTGATTTTCAAGGATCGTTCAAGAAGAGGACATTGGCTTTTCACAGTCCTTTGTGGATGTAAATCTGATAAACGATGAGTTCTTCATGATGTGTTGTAACGGGAAGATCTACAAACTACACAATTTAGATGAGAAATTGTTATCTGAAGCTATCGTCACGAATGATGTTGACGAGACGTGCATTTTTAATGAATCGTATCTCAAGTTTGTTCAATTGGATCGTATCAGCAACACAAAACTTCCAGTTGGAATTCGCTCATTTTGTTGCATTCAAACCTACGGGGGTCAACAGTTTATCATCTCTGGATCGAATCACATTTTCTTTGTTGCTGATGGAACGTTGGAGCGCATTTCTTATCCTGCAACGGTCAAGCCCATTAAAAAGATCTACAACTTAGAGAACTATATTCTTGGCCTCACGGATACAGGTGAATTTGTTGAAATATGTCCTTATGTCAAGAACATTTATCCATTCAAAATGTCGATCGTTGGAGATTTGCAATTTATTGAAGACATGCGAATTCTAGAATCGAATGAGCAGTACATCGAGCTGCTACTGTTATCAAAGCCTGATGCCAGAAAAGAGCGAACCATGAAAATAGTTGATTTTCCTTCTCAGAGCGTTAAAAGTGAGCTGACATTGCCAGAAATTGCATGGCTGGTTGCACAACCAAAGTCATCGGTCAACATGTATTTCGTATCAGGCACGGCGAATGCAAATGGTTTTATTCAAGTCATTGAGATGAAAAGTATCACTGAAACGGACCCGGAGCAGCGATTCAAGAAGCTTCTGTTGCGTGGACATTTTGATGAAGCTGAAACATTCGCGAAACAATTCGATCTCGATTTGGAGCAACTTTATCAAGCGCGAGCAAAAAAGTCTCTGTTGGATTTGCATGGCATCAGAACTGCTTCAACATTATTCGAAGAAAAGTTTGCCTTACTAATGACTCAACTTGTTGCCATTCAGAGTAAGGATTATCTGGTGTCCCTTCGCCTAGCAGAAATTCCAGATCGCAGCTGTATGACAGCATTTCTTGAATACATCTTGAAAAACATTGAAACCAACAAGTATCAAGAGGAAACGAATGAAATCAACGAGCTTCTTCTACGTTTAGAAACATTGAGACTGATCGATCCGGAAGAGTGCAACATGGAATGGCAAAAGTTTCTTTATCATCGCGATATGGCTCGAATGGCAATGGACTATTTCAAAACGGATGTTTTGCTATCATGTCTCATCTGGTCGCGTCACTCTTCATCAATCATGCCAAAATTGCAGATGGAACAATTTCATAAATGGCTCAACACGATTCCATCCACAATTGAACCTTTCCAGTTGATTCAATGGCTAAAACATTTTGCGCCATGTTTCTTGCAAACATATCCAAATGAAATGACTCGACTGGTTGGTTGGTGTTTGGACAAAACTCGTGCATTACAATTCTCTAATTCGTGGCCAGAAGTTGGCCTAGAGTTTATAAACAACATCAATGGAATATACACAGATGTAAAATTCATGTTTGTCGACATCAGTCGCTCGTATTATTTCAATATGGACAAAATTCAGCAACTAATATTTACATTGGAAGAAATGGTGGTGCTGAAGAAGACTTATCATCTTACAATGACATTGGATGATTACAGCAAGGGATCTTTTGAGGAAACTGCTTTCCGCCTTTTGCAACGCATTCAAATTCAGAATCTTAAACGTCTTGTTAATGATTTTCTGTATCCAATCTTTATGGAACATGGTGGATCACCAGAAGAAACGATCGTTGAATACATCCATTTCTTAGCAAATAATCGAAATCTTGGATTCTGGCAAGAACGCGCAGCAATTGCTATTGAAATGCTACACAATGAAGAAAATCGTTTGGAATGTGCCTTGCTTGTACTCAAAGTCTCTCCTGTTCCATGGTCTGAAGCTGTTTTGCCACTTGCCATACTGGGTACAACAAGCTCTCACCCACATGCAAATGCCATTTACATTGAATATAAGACGCAATCAATCAAAATTATTAAAGTAAAATATCAGTGGCCCGTCGATTATTTTGATTTGCAACAGGATCGAATGAAGCTTGTGTTCAGAATTCTAAAAGTAAATGGCCCAGATATGATTGATGATGTTAAGATGTTGGTAAAATCTTCACCCGATATTGCAACAAAGGCTTACTTTCATTTTGTCGATCGTTTGACAGAGCTTGGACGAATAGATGAAGTCGTTGAACTGGTGCAATACATTGAAAAAGATCTGGAATCAAGCTCTTCTCTGTTTAAGTCAATTGTTGGTGCATTCATAAGAAAAATCGATGAAGAGCTCGTAAATGGACGGGACTCGATAGAAAATTTTGTTGAAGTAATTAAACTGCTAGTACACCGTTTGCGCGGCACATTGGAAAATCATCAAAATAATATCTATGCCGATCGAGTCAAAAGCATCAAGAATATTGTCAGAGTTCGTAATGAATTCAAACTGAATGTTTCGATGAAACATCTAAAATCAGAGCAAAACCGGAAACGAATTTTTGAAGAAGGGATCGCTTTATTGGCAATAGAAATTCGTGAAAAGTGTACCCTTAGCAAAATGTGGAGTCGAATGGATCTGCTGGTCGCTGCATTTAACTTCAGTCGCATTCTGGGATTGAAGTTATTGTGCCAGAAATTAGATAATTTGTTCATCACGTGCCATATTGTTGATTTGCTAACGTCAATGACGGATGTCGTGGAACAAAATGAAGTCGAAAATGCTTTTGATCTCGTTGTTCTATTGATAGTTCAACAAATTCTTCATTTCGAAAACAATTTATCGTCATCCAATGACATTTACGATCCATTGTCATTTCCACTTGCATATGAGCTTTTGAAAAAGTGTCTGTCTTGCTTTCATCTCAAATTTCATCAGGGTATCATGGAGTTGATTGCGTGGATTCAAATCGCTCTAAATTATTACGGCCGTAACGTCATTGAAGCTACTAAAAAAGATCGAGTTCTTGACAGCAAAATTTTTGTCTCAAAAATGACTAATGGCCAACATGATGAACTAAAGCGTCGAGACTCGTATTCAATTTTTGATACTGTAGAAGAAAAAATTGACGTCTATCAACGACAAGAAAACGAAAATCTCAGTCCAGTATTGCGCAGCATTTGCAACACATTGAAACTTCTCGCAATCTGTATGAAGCTCGAAACGGAACCGTTTGAAAGAATCAAATTATTGATGAAGAATCATGATAGTCAACAGTAAGTTAATTGTATTACCTAAGCCGCAGTTTTGTCAAGATTTATTTCCATTCCAGAATCAAAGATGATTTCTATGCAACGCTTGAGACTCTGCTGACACTAAAGCAACACATTCCCGTATTTCTTATTACGCAGTCGGTAATGTATCATCAAAGCAAGGCAAAAGCACAAACAGTTCTGCCTGCACAATTTGTTAGCACAGTCAATCGAAAGATGTTGAAGTTCATTCTAAGCCAAAAAGATCCAAATTATGAGGAAGCGTTCTTAATATTGCGATCGGAAATAAATCGCGATGCATGCATGGAATACCTGCGCAGCACGCTTAAAAACAATTCTCAAAGAATTTCGTTCTCTACATTTTCAGAAATGTACAGCAAGTATATCGGCAATGAGAGTAATGTAGCTGACGAACGCGAGAATCGCTTGAAATTCTTTTACTATGCTGAAATCACCAAAATCGATCCGTCATTGCGCATTCGTGCAAACCTTGAAGATGTTGGCATTGATGAGCTTTTGAAGGATCTTAGAAATCGTCAATTGAGTGTTGAACTGGTGAAGAAATTGTCAAAAGATTTTGGATGGGACTATCAGTCAGCGCTAGTGCAACAAATAAAAATCGTATTACGTCGTCAAGATCTTGAATTTGAGATCAAAACGGATGTCTTCGGTAAGGATGAAGTTGTCATCAAGTCATCGGTAGAAATGATTAAAAAGCAATGCGAACCCTACCTGAAAGAGATAACAAACATGGATATTTTATGTTCGAAGCTGATGCCATTTATCAAAGAAATCAATTTTTATTTTTTTGAAATGTATTTGGTGGTGCTAGAATTAATCGAATACTCAAGAGAGCTTTCAATGGATCAAAAAATTTATCGCAATATGTTGCTGTTGTTGAAGCACAAATTAACTGGAAAACGTCGCCCAGTCGGTCAATTTGAGCAAGATTATTGGATGAAATCACAGCCTGATGGTGGAGTTTTGCCAGCTATCTCCAAATATCGTTTGCCATTCAAGCCGCTTATTGAAGAATTGCCAGAATCTTTTCTGGCCGATGAATTGTGCGTCGAGAACTTTGAGAAATTTGTTTCACTCATTCAGCTACACTCAACATTGTGTAAGGTCGATGTAAATGATCGCATTGAGATATTTGGCATGTCAGCTGTGAAAAATTCAATTCTTGAACAACGGGCAAAGTATGAAGCCGGCAGCACTGGTGGGTGGACAATGAAGCCCAAGAATAATGCTTTTCTTCAATCACTTTTGAGAATGTTGACATTCTTGCGAGACAAATCAAAGCGAATGGCCATTTTGTATTTTAACACAACACATTCGCCAGAAGGATGCGATCAAGTTGAAGCCGCTTATGAATGCTGGAAATTTGCACTTGCTCACGAAGCTGAATTGAGTCATAATCAAAAGTATATTGATTTGGTTGAGAAAATTAAACGCAAATATCCAATATTTAAGACTCAACATTTGTTACATTTGTATGGCCTTGTGGATGATCGCTTGATGCAACTTGTGGAAAATCCAACAGAATTAATTCACACTCTCTATCGTCATGAATCCATTATGCAACCACAGCGAAAGGACATCAATAAATTGTGTGCCGAACTGGCTCAGCTCTACGATATAGATCTGTTTACGATTCAAGTGAAGCTTCTTCAAAAATGGCTCGCATTTACGAACATTGTCGGAACTGACGATCAAGAGCTGAACGAAACACTGTACGAAGACTATATCAGCAGTGCCGATAACGATTGTTCGGACAGTTCGAGCGATGAAAATGTTGTGCGTGCTCATTATATTCTGAACAGTTGGTCTAGCTCTGACGCAATGAATTTCCTTGCTGGTGAATTAAGTTCTGGTTCTACAAGCACAGAAAACCAATTACAGTTGTACGAATGCTTTGCTAAGCTAATTGATGATCAAAATTCATCATACATGGAGCTTATAAATCCAAAAGACTATCTACTGATCAAGTGCTGCTACTATTTGAAGCCATTGGGATTAAATCTGAAACCAGCAAAATTCCAAACGATGGACAAAGTGGATATTTTAAAAAAGATCTGGACAAATCATTTCAATAATGCTAAAGCTTTGGAAGCTATGTCATTCATCTGCTTAGGATTCGATATTCATTTACCACAAATCTGGAATGGAGTCTTAAAACAAATGGTTGCGTTGAATATGGTAGGTTAATTTAAATGGCAATTTCGTGCATTGTCTTCCATTATATTGTTTTTACCATTAGGTTCCTCATCTATCGATTCTGGTTGAAGTTTTGTCCACGAAGTCGAAGCTTTTGCATTTGGCTAGCTTGAAAACAGCATGGGAATGTGTCATCAAAGAGCCATTCCTACACGCTACGAAAACTCAATCATATGAGCAGGAAAATAAATTGGCAAAATCCCTAATTTGGCTTCAAAAATGTCCCATTTCTACATTCCTTAATCTTAAAGGTCTTGCCGAGCAGTGTATGAGATTGGAACGTCCTCACATGGCAGCAATTCTAATGGCATTTGCCAAAGAAGAAGATCGCATTCAGTTTTCAAAAATGCTTGAGCCTTTCAAAAAACGTGGCGACCTGAAGAAGGAAATTCTGGAGCTAGAGGAACTTGGAATTGCCCCTGTTATCACAAAATCGGCTACAAATTTGTTGAAGCTGTAAAATATAAACATCTTTTCTAATTTGTTTTGATGAACACTTATTGTTATATGTAGTATTTCAATCATCGCGCATTAACTTAGCAAAATAAAACACGCATTAAATAGAATGTCTTAAACTTTACAACGCGTATAATAAGTTAATAACTTCCCTATGAAATTTCGACTAATTAAAAAATATCCAATTGAATGTCCGAGGAACTTTGGAATAGTTAAAAGAATTCGACTCTTTTTCAATAATTTTTTTTTTAATTTAACAGAAAAAATCCTTACACAAAATAATCTAATACCAAAAATAACTGCATGGAAGCTCACAGAAAATACAATTAAAATTTAGAAGCATCAAAAAAAGGATTGATGGTCCACAAGGAAAAATACTTGTTCTGGATTCAGGTGTTTGTAAAGCTTAAATTATATTAAACGAATAATTTAATTACTAAAAATGCACAAGACAGTGATACCGCGATAGTTGATGATAATTGTTGGGCACTATTGAAGTTATGCTCATGATGATGATCATGTCCTTCATGTGCTTCTCGCTTTCGTCTGGACGCATTATTTGTCTGGACAGCTGATAACTTTGTTGAGATAACCGATGACGATTTCGCTTTAATCACAGGCGATGATGTATCAGCAATGCGACTTGCTGATAACTGAAGCATTAATTCGCTGGGAATTTCTCCAAGGAAAGGAGTGAATTGAGGTGTGTCTTTAATGAATTGTTTCGTTTTTGAGGATAATTTTACAAAATTATTTTGTGATGGTGATGGATCATTCAGTAGGGATGTGTCCAAAACGGCTTTTGCGTCATATGCCGCTGCCGATCGTTTTGAATCGTTTGGTGGTAAATAAAAAAATTCCTGCCGATCACTTGCTTCAGCAACCATAACATCAACGCCTTGCCCATCAGATACATTCACAAGAGGAAGTGCGATGCTGTCACGAGGCGATGGAATAAACATTGGCTCAAAATAATTACTTTGTGGCTCATCATTGTTGATATCACTTTCGATTGCATCAGCAATTGCAAAGTCATCGCTGCGTCTCGAAATCTTCTGAATTGATGCCGATATTCTTTCTTCAATTTCATCTGAATCATCCTCACGATGTACAATGTCTTCGCGTCTAAAGATTGGTTTAAAACCACTTTCAACAATTATAGTTTCAGCCTTGAATCCAGTGTTGGATGCTTCACGCAATGGAATTGAATCATTTTTCACATCAAACGGATCTTTAAAGGGTGATGGAGGTGGTGATCCGCGAACAAAATTTTTCTCGATTTTCTTCTGTTGATATTTGAGTACTCTTGGCGGTTCCTTCTTGGATTTGAATGCTTGCGAAACATCAATTTGAGATTTTGATGGTTTTCCAATAACAATATCGGACGACTTCCGGAATGGTTTTATTTCGGTTGGTTCGCCAAGCAGTAACACTGGAGCCATTTGCTTTTGAGGAATTGGTGGCATTTTTGATTTCATATGATTTCTTACCCCCATCGGAGGTGGTCCAGAGTGAATAGGCTTCTTATAGTGATTCATCATAATTGATTGTTGCGGCAAAAGATACGGTCGCTGATTTGAAACTGGACGACGTTCGACAGCAATTGGTCTTCGTTGTGCGAGCTTCACTGGACGATAGAATGGTAAATTGACGTTTTGTGGAGGACGCAAATAAGCCGGAAGTCCAGATGATGTGGTATATTGAGGCCGTGGTGGTGGTCGTTGTGGTTGTCGTTGTTTATAATTCTGCTTTACATCTATTGATGGAATCTTTTTGATTGCTTCTATTAGCTCGGGATCTTCTTCGAGATTCTCCTCATGTGTGATGTAAGTCGGTGGCAATGGGCGTGTTCTATTCAATTTTTGATCAAGCAAAATACTTTCTTCAAGCGCTTCAGCAGTTCTTATGCCTTCGGTAATAAGTTTATTAAATTCACCACTTTTTTGAAGCTCTACAGTCACTCTTGGTGGCTGCGAATTCATGTTATGATGTTTTATCAAGTCCTTATCATGATGTTGAAGAAAGTTTTCGCTGGGAAATAATTTCGTTTCGTGTTTAATTGATGGTTCAGCTTCAATGTCGGCCTCAACGTAAACTTCTTGACGACTACTGGCCTGTGGTTGTCCATCGCATGAATCCATCACATTTATTTTCCAGCCTAAATAGCGATGCGTGAAGCATTGATAATACACAGTGTCAGGGGTATTTTCATCTGGTGTCCATGTAATAATTCCAGGTTCGCCCTCGTCACATTTTAATGTTAGACTACGCTGATAAGCTCCAAAGCTCGAATATTCGTCTGCCTCTGGTCCCTTTTGATCGGGTGTCCAATTACAAATTCTTCCAAGTCCCGTCGGTGTGACCTTACCGTTTCTTGATCGATGAACCCCAGCAAAGATTTTAATTTTCTCGCGCTCTTCTTCTGACTTGTGCTCAAAGCCACCAACAGAATCATCAGTAATATAGAATGGATGATATTTTGCTGGGGTGTCGGCATCATTTCCGCCCTCAACAACAAATGTGTATGTCTTACCACGAACGACATTGATTTCGGGGATTAAAAGTCCATTGATATACCACGAAATTCCCCATCCGACATGTCCCGTTATGGCCGGATATCCACGCTTTCCACCAGTCGGTCCCATTTGTGCATAAAATACACCATCTTCTGGCTCATGACTATTTAAAGTCAGTTAAAATTAATTTCAAGTTTATTTGCATGATTTTCATTTAATTTTAACTTACCATTGAATTGGTGGAATTTCCCATGCATTTTTTTTTGGTGCGGCTTTTGGCGTTGGAACTGGGCGGATAGTTGTTGTAGTTGTAGCGGCAGGACGTCTTTGCGTATCAATTCGCTCGTTCGATGATTTTCTGTTGCTTGTATTTTGTTGGTTAAGTTTTTGCGATTGTGGTCGCGTGTGATCATCCTCTGCTTCAGCCAGTAATGGTTTGCCATCGTTTTCAGGAATCGGACAGTTCCAAAAGGGTTGACGTCCAAAATCAATAAATTTATTCTTTTTCAAGAATTGTGAATGATAAGAAACTTCATATCTGTATATAATGACAATGAGATTTATCGAGTTTATTGGATAAGAGCAAACATTCTAAGCGGAATTTACCTTTGATTTAATGGACCAATTGCCCAAATAATTGCTTGCGATTTGTTAGCAAATATTGCTTGATCATAAGCATCTGCTGACTTCAGCGGACGCTGATAGGTCACGATTGAATAATCATTTACAATGGCGGCATTTAACAATCTGATTGAGTTTGTGTTATCTTTAATCCTCGTGTCAGGACATGATCCTCGATTCCCGGAACACTGTGATTTCGAGTCCAAGAAGTAATCTTGTGCATAACCTTTGCCAGTCAATCGATTCACCCATGCGACAACAACATCACCACCGACCATCACGCTATTTTCTGTGTCGGCCGAGACACCAAATGACATGTATTCGTTATCTGAGAAATGGCAAAAGAAGTCAAATTGCATAATTATTTTAGGCGCATTTATCATATCGCAGCTCAAGTTTCAGTCAGTTCATTCACATACAATCAAAATGACCTGAAACTTGTCCGGCTGATCGTGTGCATCGTAGAAAAAAAAGATCATCGCACTCAAATTTGATGATGTACAAATTTTTCTCAAGTGGAACTTTGGTTGTATTTCATGGATAACATATCTATTTGCTCTTCTTTAGCGAATATCAAACCAGTTTTGGGGAAATGTATTGATGACCATCGAAATAAAATTTTGAATACTTTTGAATTGAAATAGGAAAGAGACAGAGTTAGAATTGAAATTTCGGGGCTTACCCTGGAGCTTCGAGACGAGCTGAATCTATGGATTGGATGAATGTAGAAAATGTAAAGAAATATAAGTTAATCGGATTGGACCCAATATGTGTATTGCATCTTACCACCACTGACTCGCCAGCAACAGCCCATCTTACTTCAAATGCCAATTCATCGTGGAGAACCTCGCAGTTGAGTTTTGACTGCAAATAGAGAAGGTTAGTCGTGCGATGTTAGTTCGAAATTTTCGCAAATTTGGAGTTTTGTTTCTCTTTTCTTAATTGATGCTGATTTGAAATGAATTCAATCGATAAGCACTGTTGCATCATCAAAAGAAGAAGAAAAACAAAATCCAATTTCAAGCTTTCCATCTATTTGTATTTATTGAGCTTTTCGGAATATTTCTGATTATAAAAATGAATTAATGAGAGCATATTCGTTTAATTTCATCCACGATTTTGTTTGGGTCTAATGATACGACGTTTTACCTGTGGACTTATGCCGAGCATTTTCAATGATGGTGGAACTTTTACTTGTTCTGGAATTTTAGCATGTCCGAAATCGACAGTAAAAGCTGTAAATTTAATTAAATTACTTAAGTAAACTTTCATTTGAGAATTTTTGCCCTTTTATTTACCTTCGCACCAAACGCCAAAATATCCAATATCAAAGACAGTCAAATCACCGGGCAATGTTAAGACAATTGTCTTGCGATCATATTTCCTTAATGGAGTTTCTTTTCCATTTTCATCCGCAATTTTAATTCCATTTGCTGATGGCTTTTGTCCACGTCCAACCCAGAATTTTGCATCTAAATTGCGAAATTTAATATCACAAAATTATCAGAGACATAATCTAAGATGTCTTACCCGGTGCAGCGCCATCATAACTAAAATTTGGTATTAAAAGAGTTTGAGCATCCACAATGACAATGTTATCTGATTGAACAGCGTGAATTCCTCTTAATCCGCCAATCTTCTGTGGTCGCGGAAAGTCCAAATTCTTCGGGATCATCACATTTCCGAAATCAACGGAAAATTCATCGCACCAAATTGAGAACCATTTGATGTCGCGCAATGTTTTTCCTTCGGGAAGTGTCAGTGTGATATCTTTGTTACGATAACGTTTCAAAACGCCATTGCTTCCACGTTCATCGCGAATTCGGAATCCCCCGATATTGCTTGGCTTTCCGGATGTTCCAACATAGAAATATGCAGCTGGACCCTCGCCATCATAATTGAGGCCCTTGATAAAAATCGTTCTGGAATCGACGGCATAAACATCGCCAGAAACGGCATGATGCAACTCCGACAACCGGCTTATGTGTGTTCCGAAATATTTTTGCGCCGCACCAAAATGAGCTACGATGAATAAAAGAATGGAAAAAATTAATTATGCAATCATTTGAATGTTAGTTAATTTGGGTCACGTTTTTTTTGTTAATTGCTTTCGGTCAATGATCTCGTGAATCCCACAAAACGATGTTGAAAACGATTTTCAGTGATGCCACTGATCGTTGTTTTGGATTCATTTATGGAATTCAATAATTCCGGGGAAATAGAATTATCATTCAATAAGTAAATATCCATCAGGCTTCTTAAGATTTGAGCATGATTGCATAGTCATATGAATCATTATTATTCGATTGAATCATCGTTCAGACGCACGACATTATTTTGATTAATTGTTAATTTGACCGAGATGAAGTCAACAATTGTATACGGTCAATAAAAGATCTTGAAGCATGAAATGTAAAAAATTCACCGTTAAAATTGTTGTTTCGATGCGATGCTTATGATCAATTAAATGGTTTTTATATGTAAATGATTTGAATGGTTGAACAAGCGTAAAAGTGGCCGAAGAAGTAAGTAGGTAACGACCGGTGCGCAAAAAATGTTCGTACCACATAGCCATAACGTGAATGAATAGAGAACCTTGAACTTTAAAGCATAATTACACGGCATGAGCATGTTGAAAACGAAATTACTTTTTATAGGTTATGTTACTGTAAAACTCTTCATGTTAAAAAAGAAAATTATGAACAAATGGAAAGTGGCATCACTGATAGCATTATGATTCTGGTTCATTAAATAAGCATTCAATTTTGCGATTACTGAATGTCATGAATGTCTTGATCGCTTATGATTTCACATTATTTTATCGCGTTCCATAATGTGAACAAAATTGAAATTTAAAAAATTATAGTTTTGGAGCATTAAAATCTAGTTTTGTTTTAATGAAAGTTTTTCGTTTTGTGCTTTTGTCTTGCGAGTCAACACGCAGAATTGACAGGCCCAAGCATGTAATTTGTAATCGAAAAATGGCGCTCCAAACCACTTTTCCTCATTCATTCAATTTCTTTTCTTTGCACGATCTTTAATTGACTAAGAATTGCTGCGACACGATTGTCATGTGAGATTACTTATGTGAGTGCGTCTCGCGCATTTTGGAAATTAAATTTATATTCATTTTCTTAATTCCAACTACAAAATTGCTTCCAGCGTAGATTGTTGAGAAATTTTCATGTTTTCAATGGAAACTTTTAAGCATATCCACGCATTGTTCGATATTGTATGCCAACATTGTGTGGGTTAATAAAATAAATTCTCCTCCAGCGATTTCCTTTTCTTTCGTTGCATTCGTTGCATCTTTAATAATTTACGCAACTCAATCGATCACATTATTGAGATGCCAGTTTCGTAGTCTTTTTTTTTAAATTGTTGAAAGAAAGAAGCAAACAGCGAGGCACAGCGTGATTTCATGAAAAGTAAAAGTAGTTTTTTTTGTTGTTGCGGCGGTATCGTGTGGCTGAAAACTGTTTTTTTCGCCAAAGGGGGAAAGGACAGTTGGACAATAATTTGTAGCCTTCAAGCTGGCTAATGTAGTAGAAATATTGCTGTATTGCCGATTGAATATCATCGTCGATGCTTCATAAAATTTCAAATATTCTAGAGTCAACACATTTTAAAACTGGAATCAAGCTCATTAAATAAAGCAAGTTGTTGCACGACGGGTTTTGAGTTAATATCTCTAAAAGTGCTTCACTTGCTTTAAGCCTTTGCAATGAATCATTTTCATCAGCCACAATTGGTATTTGGTGAACAAATCACTATTCTCTCTCTTTTTTTGGATGCACTTTAAAAAATACAAATCAAGAGCCATGAATGGATCGCAAGTTATTTTTATTTCGTCGTCGCGTGGATCAATGTGGCAAAAGAAAAAAAATTTACTTTTAATTGTTTCGTTTTAGCGAGTTTCATCATCGACGAAAAGACACTGCTGGCAATCTAAAAATAAACACGATTCCGAATATATCGTCGCCACCGTGGCTGGCGGAATCGTCTTAATGTTTCTTTTGTTATTGTGTAACTCAATTAGCCAACGATCCATTGACAAATTCGTCTAAATCAGAATGGACCGAAATTTGGCTTTACTCGCAATTACGTGAATGGACGAAAACAATTATTTTCATCACAATTAGACCTCAAGCCATCACTCTTAACGGAATAAAGGCGAAGTTTTTTTTTTCTGATAATCGTAAAAAACGGGTCTTACACAATGCAAGCAATAAATCTCGCAAAAAAAATCCCGCTCATTTCTTACGATGGCTCAAGTAACGCTAGAGCCACAAATTGCAATCGAGTATGCAAACATCATTTTATAGTCAACAATTAAACACAAAAGTAATGTCTTGATGATCTATGATCCACAATCTCCTTGCCATTCACTGTACGCTGTAGTGGTGACCTTCACGAGCACAAAAAGAAGAATTAAATTATTGTCAAAATATTGCTAAACGATCGTAAAGACTATTAAAGTTTCTTAAATGAAATCATCATCCATTTGTCGGTGGTTCGAGAGTAATTTTTCATTATTTATGCCTTAATGCCACAAGTTGCGTTTCGCAATCATCATTTGCTGCGCAGTTAAAATTTATCTGATGAATGATGCTGGAAACTCTTTAGAGACGAAGAAAAATGAGGTGCAATCTACTCGCCATCAGCCATTTCAATTGACTAAGTAGTTGTTCTAGTCAATTAAAACGGAATAACGATCTTCTTTTCTACATTTTTCTCCCGGCAATTCCATCCCAAGCTCCGATTTATTCCCGCATTTTTTTTTCCAACTGCACATTTATGTGCTGCTCCGAATGGTTTGGCGATTCGATTTACATTTCACATTAGTGAAACATAACAGTACCACAATCAGCTTTCATTTGAAGCGTCCAGTCAGCTCTCATTTGTAAGCTTATTTCGTATGGAATTAATGAAGCCACAACAACATTTTTTTACATATTTTTTTTTTGGGGGGCACTTCCAGTTCTCACTTCAATTTTATTTTTCATTACGTAAAAAAAACTCGAAATTTTCATAAATAAATCAATTTATTGTGTTAAGTGACAGAAACGCGATATGAATGTCGTTATTTATTTCGAGTTCTCTACGATCTTAAATTATGTGAATAATATTTAGGCCAAGACAACACTCACCTGCTGCACACAGAATTAGCACAACTTTTAATGCTTTTCTCACATTCATAATTACAACAATTGTTGCACACTTTCAATTCAATGTCACAAAATTTATGCAAATTGTCAATGTCAGAACATTCAATTACACTCGAAAGTTGAGTTCTTTAATTAAATTTTTTCTTCTGTTATTTTTTGATATTTTTTTTTTCTTATATTGTCAATTAATCTACATAATTCCCTTTCACCTTAATAACTGTTTCTTTCTTTATCGATCACTTCGCGTGTCGATTTTATATTATGCAAATAGCTCACGAAATTTTCGGGGTTTTATGTAATATTGAACTTAATTGGACTTTTGCATATCAAGTAGCAGAAATATTTTCTTCAAGCTAAAATCGCTGCTCAGTTTTCACCCATCCAAACGGTACCTCAGCAGACGTGAAACTGAATTCAAGCATTTTGAATTCTTTTATGCAGAAGTGATTTTTTTTTATAAATCGCGAGCTTTGTTGATGTTTGTGTTGCTTTTAATAACATTTTTATCTCTCTTCTGGCGCGCTTGCTTGTTTGCTGTGCTTTTTTACTCCGCCGACCGTGGAGCAGCAGCAGCTGAGCTTATTTTGAAGAGAGCATAAAATGCGGCATAGTGAATGAAACTCGAGAGCAAATCCATTAAATCGATAATCGGTGTTTATGATGTAAATAAAAGCTTATATTAAGACGGCGGCTATTGTGGCTTATTCTTTGATGGCACATCACTTGTGCAACTATTTTTGGTCGCTCATTTTATTGAGTAATACTTCTGGATTATTATTTGAAACTTTGAATGTGATTTTATTTGAATTAATTTTAATCATCAACTTACGGATGGTGAACATGTCGAGGCAAATGGCAAAAGAAAAACTATTAAATAAAATTTTAATCCACATAACAAAGATCCTGTTGGATCCCAGACGCAGCACCTCCGAAATTCTTTCGTGCATTAAAAGAAGTGTCTTCTTTTCCTTAAATCCCCCGAAAAAAAAAACTCTCAAAACAAAAATCGTAATTCCTGCCAAATAAATTATTAAATCGCTATAAAATTCACACCATAAAAAGTTCATAAATGCTTCCGCCAAATGGTTTCTATATGACTCAAAGCAGATGTGGAACAAAATCGTCTTTGGCGGCGAATTCAAAATGTCGGCGATTATCAATAATCAAACGAGTTAGAAATAGTTGATATATCTTTATTAGTCGGCGTGAATCAGACACGTTAGATCGCACGAGACTTTCCAAAAAAAGCTCCGACAATAGATTGCATTAAAAATAGAATTGATTCATAGACAATGAAATCGTTATAGATGTTCAAAATTTTCAATCGTGTTTTGTTATTTATTTATAACATTTTTGACATCTACATGCAGTTCACTGAACCAATGGGCGATTGTTGTTTAAGTTATAAGAATTTATGTCGACGCGGTTCCGATAAAGGAAGAGATTTTTTTTTATTAGAATTAAATTTACAAGTAAATTTATTTAAATCCCTCAAACAAGAGAGAGATAGAGTGAGGGGATAGAGAGAGAGGACATCCAAGAGATTCCGCTGCCTGATAGATGTTTTCCGTTTTATTGTACGATTTTTCAATAATTTTCGGATTTCTTTCTTCTTCGCACAAGCACTTCCATCAATGCATTGAAATTGACTTCGCGGGCGATATGGACGACAACACTCTTAGTAGCTGAATAAATATTTTTGTTTTATTCATTCATATAAATTTTTGCCGCGGCTCATAAATTTGTCGATTTAGTTATAGAAGCTTAATTTGCAATTTAACACCTCTTTTAAGATGCGAAACACAAAAAGTCCGCTTTCCGCCGATACAATGTGATGGAGATGGGATCTTTATCATCGCGAAAATGCTTTTTCTTTGTTTCATCATGCCGCACCGACATCACTTTGATATTCTGTCCCCGCGATATTAATCCAACGACCAAAGATCAAAGAATGTTCCTATTTTGTCAATAAATTTAATGCTATTTATTAATGCGACATAAACAAATAGAGATTTTACTACTAATTGACCAATTAAGGCATTGATTATTATCTCTCTCTCACACCTTTGTTGGCGTTTGCCACACATGATGCCGAAATTGGTAAGCGATCAACATTTATCAACGCGGCGAATCCGATCAAAGCTTTTTCACGCGACAACCTTTTAGACTAATCCTGGATGCTACCTAGTTACTGTCAGAGTCCTCAGATGGTTGATTGTTAGGAAGATCTTTAATTCATTTGCGAAGAAGTGAAATCATTTGCTAAACTCGTTATAAAGAATTTCATATCAATGATAATGTAAATAAACAATAAAGAAAATGATTCATTAAAACATGATGTAGTAAGACTCTTTCTTACATGAAAATGATAGTGACATGTGTTTTCTTATCTCATCATAAAGCCAACTTCCTGGCGATGTGCGTTTATTTGCGTATAAATTGCAAATCAAATGAAGAACTCCAAACAGTCTGATTACAAATTTTGAATGTAACACTTGCATGATATAGCAAAAATAAAATATGTTGGGCTTTCATTTTGTAACAATAATCTTAAGTGTTCACACATTCGCGCTGCCAACCGAACGAGCATCGAATGAAATTTGTGAGAATAAAAATATTCTTTTTGAAGATTTTCTGTTTAGTATATTTTTTTTTATAGCAAATAATTGGCAAGATGCGCTGTTTAATGACATTGAAGTGTTAAAGAAATTTTACCAAAAACCGTTGAAGAGAGTTTCACGATTTAATGGAAAAGCTGATGCAAAATATCGTTGGCCTAATAATACAATTCCTTATTGGGTGAACATGACATTTCTGAGTAAATTTGTTTCAATTTTTGAAGCTCTATGATGATGATTCATAAAGGAATTTTTGTTGTTTTCAGATGAGAATCATGTTGAACAAATTGATAAGGCGTTAAATGTTCTTGAAAATGTCACTTGCTTAAAATTTGAGCGATATGACAGCGAACGATTTATTAATGTGCCCGATTATGTGACAATCTCAGGAGAGACAAATAATTGCAGATCAAAGGTCGGGAGACAAGGTGGAGAGCAGTTTGTGAGATTAGCGCCTGATAATGTAAACGAAGGATGCTTTAGAATTTACTCAATTCTTCATGAATTTGTGCACACTCTTGGATTCCATCACATTCATCGTCAACACGATCGCGATTTGTACGTTAAAATTATTTGGGAGAATGTCAAGAATGGCAGAGAAGATAAATTAAAACTGAAGCCTGTCGGTGAATATTCAGATTTTGGTGCAGGATATGACTATGAAAGCATCATGCATTACTCACAATATGCCGTTTCAAAGAATGGATTGCCGACGATTGTACCACTAAACTTCAATGGCAGCTTACTCGGTCAACGCGAAAAGCTCAGTGATAAGGATATTTTAAAAATTAATCGAATGTATAATTGCGATGGAATTTTGGATCATGAAAATTTAATTTTAAACAATGAATAGAAATAAATAAACAGAAAATTCTCCAGTAAAGTTATTTTATTGTGCAATATAAATTATCTCATTTAACGAATGACTTATCAGCGGCAGGTGTATGGTTCTACCTATAAATCTCATCTCCAGCCCCTGACTCATTTATTGCTTTTGTAAATAAAGAAATTCCTCTTAAGTTTATTTATTTAAATGCCCACACTTCAATGTAGATCTGCTACATATGTTCATACTTTCTTTATATACTTTCCTCCTACTTTACATTTTTTATTTGTGTAGGTATGTGAATGTGAACGTTTGTGAAAATGTGCATGACGTCGAATGAGGGAAAATTTGAGAATCAGTTTAATTTTTCACTCGAAACGGTTTACATCGCATAATCGCTCGCGTCTGACGATTTGCATTTGCAAAAAAAGTATCTTATTAAACTTTAAGTGTCTACCTAATTAAGTTTGCCCTCAAATCGTTAAAGTAGATAATTATAGAAATGGCAGAAGGCAGAAGTCAAATTTTGGAAAAGGTGAGTGAAAAGTTTATTCCACTTAGTAAGATTAAGTGAGTAATAAGCCAAATTAAGAAAGATGACAACATCGAGCGGAAGAGGAAAAAAACATGAGTTTTCGTGAAACTTGCAAAAATGTTTATTTTTAGTGCGGCGGAAAATTATTAAAATTAAATGGCATTAAAAATAGAAATCGCGTAAAAATGCAAAGCAGCTGGTATGCGATCAGAACATCTGATATTATTTAATAAATAAGCTCGCTGTGCATTGCAAATAGTTTTGACGTCATCGACATTTGTTTATACCTTAAAATATTTAATTTTTATTTTTTGTTTTCTTCAAGTTCGAACGCGATGGCTTCATGATGTTTGAGGATTTATTTGCGCCATGTGAGGTTGATGAGATGCTTAGAGCCGCCAAGGCGCTAAGCTCTGAAGCGCCAAAAGAAGATCGTGTGATGTTTAGTGGTACAGACGCCGAATCGTCTCAAGTGGGTGTTCATAACATTAGACCAGAGCCCATACTAAATACAATCTTATTTACATTAAAATTATGTGTAGTAGAATCTGGTTCAACATTCCTGAATGATGATAATTTGTTTTTATTTTAGAAACGTGATCAGTTTATGATTGACTCAGCCAATAAAATTAGCTATTTCTTCCGTGCTGGGGCAGTGAATGAAAACAATGAGCTTCTTTTGCCAGAAGAATTTGCACTGAATCGTGTTGGACATGCTTTGCATGCCCTCCATCCAGTGTTTAAAAAGTATGCGTTCGATAATAGAATCCGTGAATTGTGCTGGCAGTTGGGTTTTCAACGGCCGGCAATTGCACAAAGTATGATCATATTCAAGAATCCAGGCGTTGGTGGTGCTCTCATGGCACATCAAGACTCAACCTTCCTTTACACTGATCCACCATCAACCGTCGGCTTTTGGATTGCTATAGAGGATGCAACAGTCGAGAATGGTTGTCTGCAATTTATTCAGGCATCACATAAGAGCGGAATTCATCGCAGGTACATTCGAAATCCTGACAAGGACTCTAAGGAGTTGTTAATATTCGATCGACCTGAAGCCATGTTTCAAAAATCTTCTTTTACGGCATTTCCCGTTAAAAAAGGTAACAAAATTTTACAATCTTGGGGACGATGCGAGGTCGTTAACAGACAATTTATTTTCCTTTTTTTATAACATTTCAGGTACTCTCGTTATAATTCATAATGCAGTCGTGCATGGCAGTGAGCAAAACAAATCACAAACATCGCGTAACGCCTTCACGTTTCATGTTGTCGAGACGAAAAATACGACATACTCCCCCGACAATTGGCTCCAGCCATCAGAACCGTTTCCAGTTTTATACGAAAAATGAGTGAAATCTTTTTCTTTTTTCTTTTTACAATCACAATAAAAAAAAAAAGAGGAAAAACAAACTAACAAAGAATTTCATTTCATTCTCAAATTCTGTCAAAGTTCTCAAATAGCTCGAACGAAGAAAAAAAAACATCTCTCGGCGTAAACTTGTTATTTGTGCGCTTCACATTAGTATTTGTCGCACGCCCGCCAGCAAAGCAGAGAATGAAATTGAGAATCAGTTGAACTTGTGGATTCACATCGAGCAGTTTCAGTGTGGCAATTTTGATAAGTTCTTTTATCAATTAACTTCTTCTTTTCTTGCAATCTGAGACGCGTTTTCGAAAAAGAATTTAGCGACAATGAGAAATGAAATTATTGACCGGGTAAATTATATTAAGCCGTTAAACTACAATTTACTTATAATGTGCAGCTTTTCTTCCATTGAAAGTTCTTTATTTAATTTCCGTCTGCTTTCCCAAGTTTGATTACTATGTATCATCAATAATCGGTATCCAAAAATAACGTTCAGTGAAAATATGTGTTTTTTTTATGCCAATCTGAGTGCATGTCAGATGTTTCAGTTCGTGTTTTTTAGATCATTCAACTACAAGTCGATGACTTTTGACAGTCAATTCTGACCCAATTAATTATAAAACATTTTTGTAATTCATTAATCTACAGCGACTTGTAGCGCCAATTTAAATATGTTTTCGTTGCTCGTCGGAGTTTTAAAAATAATCTTTTAAAGATGCTCACATGAACCTGTTTTGTAATGATACCAACTCACGGCATGATTCATTTAAAGTAAATGAAAATATCGGGCAAAAGTGTAAAGAAAGAAAAACATGATTGTTATCGCATAAAATTAGGAAAGGTCAAGGCGATTGGCCGAGAAAACGTGCTCAATGGTCTTTTATGATGGCACTCAAATTTGTTTCATAACACACTTACAATGTACTCACAAAGTGAAATTATCTCATAAAAAAACATGTTGAATGTAAACAACCTTATCATTTTGTTGTTTTATGATTTGAGATTATGTTTACGTGCTAATGGGCACAATGTTTTACCGCACTCCATAGAAAATTTCGCAAAAACGACGTCATTAAACAATTTCCGTTTTTTTTGCAGTTTGAACGTGATGGATATTTGGTGCTTGAAGATTTTTACAGTCCCGAAGAGGTTGATGAGATGCTGAGAGCAGGACGTGGCTTATGCGCTCAAGCACCGAAAGAAGAACGCAAAGTGTTCAGCACAACTGACCCAGAGCTGTCGCAAGTGAGTAAAAACTTAAGTGATATTGAGTTTTTTGAACTTTATCTCAATTTTCTATTTTTAGAATCGCGATAAATACTTTATTGAGTCGGGCGACAAAGTTCGCTATTTCTTTGAGTCTGGAGCAGTTGGCAGTAATAATGAATTGCTGGTGCCGGAAGAAGTTGCACTCAATAAAGTTGGACATGCTTTGGCTGTGGAACATCCAATTTTTAGAAAATATACTTTTGATAACAGAATTCGTGAGCTGTGCTGGCAGTTGGGTTTTCAGAGACCAGCTGTTGCCCAAAGCATGTACATTTTCAAGAATCCTGGAATCGGTGGTGAGGTAATTTCACATCAGGATGGTTCTTATTTATACACTGAGCCTTCATCGGTTGTCGGCTTTTGGATAGCTGTTGAAGATGCAACTATGGAAAACGGTTGTTTGAAGTTCATCAGAGCTTCACACAAGAATGGAATTCATCGTCGATATATCAGAAATCCTGATAAGAATTCAAAGGAACTCTTAACTTACGATCGTCCTGAGCCAGTTTATCAACTGTCCAATTTTACAACAGCTCCTGTTAAGAAAGGAACTCTTGTCGTGATTCATTCACAAACTGTACATCGAAGTGATCCTAATAGGTCCCAAAAATCACGTCACGCTTACACCTTCCATGTTATTGAAACAAAACATACGCGTTATGCTGCTGACAATTGGCTTCAGCCATTGGAACCTTTTCCGATTTTGTACGAAAAGTAAACGCGTAAAAAGCTCATGTTGAAACTTTTTCTGATTTTTTTTAATAATTTTTTATTGAATCGAAAGTTATTTTTTGGATCAATAAAGAAATTTTTGTTTTTGATGATCGTAATCAATCGTAATCATTTCTGGATTGTGTCATAAATATCTACACGCCGCTGCTTGAAAATCGGAATGTTGCTTCGAACTTTATCAACAACCGCAAGATCTGAAAATATGTAAAAAAATAAAAAAAATTAAATGTTGAGAAAAAATTCTGAAAGTTGTCAAAAAATCGCACCAAGCTCTGTGACGATAACAGCCTCATCAGTACCAGCATTGTTTATGACTTGACCCCATGGATCAACGACCATTGAGTTTCCAAATGCAACATGATGAGAAGTTGGATCTCTTGATGGAGAAATCATTGCAGTGTAGCACTGGTTGTCATTGGCTCGAGATCGCGCTGAAATCTCCCAGTGCAATGGTCCTGTCTTCATGCTGAATAAACTTGGATAAATCAGCATATTGCAGCCTTTCAATCGGTACAATTTAGCAAGTTCTTCAAATCGAGCGTCATAACAAATTCCGAAACCAATTTTAAAGCCGCGAATATTAACTATAGTTAATGAATCTCCAGATAAAAATGTGTCGGATTCCTTGAAAGTGATTTCACCGGGAATGTCAACATCAAACAAATGCATTTTTCGATAGGTCGCCAACAGATCACCTGCTGGACTCCAAATCGTGCAAGTATTGAAGAATTTATCCTTCCTTTGTTCAGGAATGGTGCCACCAATTAAATAAATTTTTAACTCTTTGGCGATTTTTGAAAGCATTTTACAGGTTCCGCCATCAGGAATTTTCTCAGCATTTTCCGAAAAATATTTGTTTCCTGTTTACATAGGAAAATGAGGTTATGTTTGGCTATATGAAATACAAAAGAAAAGCATTCTCACCAAAGGGTGATTGGAAAAATTCCGGCAGCGCAATCAATTCAGCTCCCATTGCAAACGCTTTTCGAATCCCTTTCGATGCATTCTCAAGATTTTCAGCCTTGTCGTGGCTTACTTTTAATTGCACAATACCAAATTTGATTTTTCTATCCATCCCCAAATTCTGTTTTCAGAAATTGATAAGGAACTACTAACACAATCTCAATAACTTTGCATAATTATTTTATTGTCAAATTTAAGAATCAAATTTACTTTTCAATTGTATCATAAATGTCGTCGCGACGTTGCTTGAAAATTGGAATATTGGTACGGACTTTATCAACAACCGCAAGATCTAAGTAGAAATGTAATGTGTGAGAATTGTTTGTTGATTGTGGATTGTTCACTAAGCAAGCAATACTTACCAACTTCCGTTACAATGACCTCTTCATCAGCCTCAGCGGATTTGATTACTTTTCCCCATGGATCGACTACCATAGAATGTCCCCATGCGATGTATCCTGCTCCTGCATCACGTGCTGGTGAAACAAGGGCAGTGTAGCATTGGTTGTCGTTTGCTCTGCCGCGCGCTAATAATTCCCAATGCAACGGTCCAGTCTTCATATTAAAGGCACCAGGATAAATTAGCATATTGCATCCCTTCTTCCTATACAGTTTTGCTAGTTCTTCAAATCGAATGTCATAGCAAATTCCCACCCCAATTTTAAAGTCACGGATGTCAATGACAGCGAGCTCGCTCCCTGCCGTCAACGAGTCCGATTCCTTAAAAGTTATTTCGCCAGGAATGTTAATATCGAATAAATGCATTTTCCTATAAATTGCCAACAGATCTCCTTTTGGACCCCAGATTGTTGATGTATTGAAGAGCTTATCATCCTTTCGTTCAGGAATTGTTCCACCAATCAAAAAAATCTTTAATTCCTTTGCGATGGCAGACAACATTCTTGATGTATCACCATCTGGAACTGACTCAGCATATTGCGGAAAGAAGCTGGTGCCTGTGAAAATAAATATTGAAACAGGATTATCGTTTTTTTGACATGCATGTCTGTTACCGTAAGGAGAATTGAAGCATTCAGGTAATATAACAAGTTCTGCGCCGTCAGATCTTGCCTCTCTAATTTTGTTCAATGCTCTAGCTACATTTTGTGTTTTATTGTCACAAACTCTCAGTTGCACACATCCGATCTTGAGTCTTCTCAGGACTTCCATATTGAAATGGAAAATATGTTATGTATACCCCTATGAGCGACCTATTAGTTTATATATGTATGAATCAGGGTTATGAACAAGGTAAATAAATATAACATACAACAGCTGATTTGGAGACTAAAAAGCGAGGGAGAGATGTCTGTTATAAATTGCAGAATAAATTGTTTATATTTTAGCGAGTATTTTTGGTAAATGATTTAACTAATCAAAGTATATTTACTGGAGTGGAGAATTTGGATATCAGAAAAATTAACAACCTGGATATGGCGTACAAATGCACTAAGGAAATTTTCATAATAAATTGTAGAGTTTTATTTCCCGCCAAAATTTTTTTTTACTATTTATTTACCTAAAAATTGGCTGAGGTCAAAACAAAAAATAAACATGCCGATTATTATTAAAAATCCTGGACCAGGGATCGATGAGTTTATAATGCTGGAAATGCAGGGCGACTTGGAAAACCGTGACGAAGAAATCAAAGATTGCTCGGGAGCGTTTGCTGGCGATTTACTGTTCACAAAACATGGACAACCTGTAAGTTTAATTGAATCTAATGAGGAAATTCTAATACTTAAATATCCATCGACTCATAATTTCAATCTCCTACATAGGTACTCATCATCGGCCACCATATTTTACATGGCAAAGAAAAGCTGATGGAAAAGCCATTTGCTTTGCTTGAAAAGTCTGAAATAGAAGCAGATCCTGTAGAACCGCACTTCAATCTGCATGAATCCATAATCTGTGACAGTCAACCAAATAAATCCTTTTCAATACTAGATAGTACCGTCAACATAGAAAATCGATCGAAGACCCTAGTAGAGTATAACATTCGAGGAATAATCAAGAAGAAACTAGTATTTAGCCAGCGTCCGCGTCCCATAATCAGCAATTCCGTAAAATACACTTAGAGATAATGTTGATAAAAGCAGTTAATGAGACGGCAAATTCCAAGAAAACCTTTTAACTGACTTCATGAGTTTCTTAACTAGGGCAGGAAAAATGATTTCGCTTTATCATCTTAAAATTGTCTCAAATCATGTTCATCAATCCCGATGACGATTTCAGAGACCGGAAAAAAAATCATTATAAAAATTCCTTTCTTACTTCTTTCTAAACAAAATAAATTCATACGCTATTGTTTTGATCAGTTACCCAATAGTAGTTATTCGGCTTCTTATCAAGAGTTTTCCATCAATCTAAAATAATGTGTGATGACATGATGAATGGCTGGAACCCATCGCGCACTTCTACCCGTCGATAGAACGATGTGATATGAATAATCAAGTAGCATATGCATTACCCTAGAGATGCCGGCGGTGGCTTAATATTAGGATATTGTTTCTTTTTCTATAGTTTTTCATGTAAGGCACCACATTAAATACTTTCATATAAAACTCCCAGCTATCTCTAACATCCAACCTTTCCAATCACTTTACATTTCGAACAAAATGGGCAATTTATTATATTTTATTTTTTTTTACTTTACACATCTCATCGCAAGCCATGTCTGTTTCAATCCCATCGCCGGATATGGAACACTGCTTTAATGATTGAATATTTATGTACATATCTTGTGATGTGTATGCAAAGCTATAATATATGATGTTATTCCATTATCACAACTGCCTCTTACCAATGAAGAATTCCTTTCGGGGAAAAACAGGGAGATAAATTATATTAAAAAATATACTTGGTATGCTCATTATTTTTCCAACAGAAAGAGAAAAAAAAATTGAAAACGCATGCGTCAGAATTAAGGACGGCACATTAAGTGAGCGATGAGAGATTTTTGATTACTCATTCTACTCCTTCCCAATAAAACTTTAACATGCGAAAAAAAAAATTTCTTTTAAAGTCGAATGATTCCATAAAATTGGATTTTATTGGCGCTCGATGATAAAACCAAATAGACACAATGGCCGCTTGTTGAATGCCTCAAATGGCCAATTAAGACTGGCCGGCAGTTTGTTTTGTGGAGGGCTGTATAACAAAATTATGTTAAATTCCTTGTAACACCTTGGGCAACGATAACAAAATGATGAATTCTTCGCAAGATGAGAAAAGTTGTGGCAGGTTAAAATTAATGAAATTAAATTAAATTCATTCGCATGTTTATTGGTGACACGGCTCCACAAATTGGCTTCGCTTATTTGAAGCGTGAATTGTTGGCAAGATCGCTTGAATTAATTGCGGGACCGGTGGTTTATTATGTTTTCTATAGCTTCCGTGAAACGCAACCAGTGAGTGGGTGTAATTTATAGATTATTTTCCTTGAAAATGTCATCCATAAATCACACTTTCATTTATTTCCACATTGGGATTTGTGCGGCAGTGATGTTCCTTGTAAAACCTTATATTTTATATTTAATATTAAAAAATATTACAAAACACTGTTCAACATTTGCCACCAGAGGCACGACATGTACGTTATCAAAAGCACTGAAACAATCCTCCCACGCCAATTCATCCAACAGTTTGCTTTTCTCAGAGCAGAGTTCAAGAAAGGTGAGAGATTCAATGTTTGAGCACATTTTCATTCATGTCAACGTCGGCACAACATTTCATCAACAACAGCTTTTCCCACAATGCTTAAATTGCTGTTTGCTTTTTTCTCGGAGAAAAACCAAAAGTAATACCACGCGAGTTTTTCACGCTCTCAAAAAAAAGAGGAAAATAAAAAATTCGTCTGTGTCATGTTAAGGGAGAGTTTCGTAAAAGCTCTACGATAGGAGCCATAACACAGAAAATTTTCCTCCTGAGCGTATCAGTGTAAAAAGGTTCCTTCTGATGTGCGGTTATTCCGTTGTCCCGTCGATGAAAAATAAAATTTCTTCGGTTTTTATCCAAAATGGCGCTCGTTAAGGACGACAAAAAGTGAAGTTTTTCGTTAATATCTGCGGTAATTGTACCATTTCATCAAACCATAATTGAATCCTTAATGAATTTCGGTCACTTCTGAGTTGATTTGTGCGTGTGCGGTGTGTTGTAAAACGATAAAAAAAATTAAATCACGAAAAAAAATTGTATCAAAAAAAAATTTGCTAAGTAGACAAAAAGAAGAATTTCCTTACTCCGAGGAATCTTTTTTTCATCCCCCATTTCCCTAAAGTGTGACTCATTGGAACCTTTATTAACATTTAAATAATCCAATTGTGCATTTGAAAAAAAAAAAAAAAACCTTAAAAGTTTTACGGGCTAAACGTTAAATTGCTGGTCAGGAATATTTTCCAGACACAAAATTGTCGGTGGAAACATAAAACACTAGAAAAAAAGCAGATAACTTTACAGGTAATTTATCGACTTGTCATTGCTTGGGGGAAAGCACATGAGTGCTATAAAGAGTGATTTTAACTTTTTTTTGGTTTCTTTTTTTTTTTGACATTGCAATTTGTGTGGGAGCGAAAGAGATTTGCTGCCAATCATCAAAAGTTTTTTTTTTTTTTTCTATTAGACCCATTTATGTATATTACCGTTCCTCCCCCCTAAACAAACAAATTATTATTTTTATAAATGCACTTCGCCTGCTGTTGACTTCCATTACCCACGAACATTTGTATCAAAAGATGTTGAAAAAGTTAACTGGTTATGTTTTTACAACAATGGGTTTTTAAAGTTTGAATATTATTTTAATCGAAAGCTTTAAAATTTTAGGTACATGGGTACCATGAGCATGCCTACGCCTGAATGGGGTTTATTTCATTTTCATTTTCTCGTTATAATTCTCATAGGAATATATGCAACAGTTTCATGCTTTGAATTACTTATTTCCTTTTATTTTTGGCCACAACATTCATTTGGCTGTTGCTACAAACCCTGACGGTCCTATTCCAATTTTATCAAAGCTCTATTGCTGACGTAATTTTTGTGAATAAATTTGAAATATTTTCACAAGACACAAACCGACACAAAGGCTCTCAAGTGAGAATTCGTTAATAAATTTCTTCCTTTCTTTGTTTTCGCCTGCAGTTTGTTATTAAAATGTATTGGCCGAAAATACTTAGTATCATACCAAATTCATTGATGTTTTATGTTGCGTGCATTGTATATTGAAAAATCTTCAATATACATTTTAATATTTCTGATTACATTTAAAGCTTTCCACCATGTGAAAATGTTCTTGGAATTCATAATCGCTCATTCTCGAAATTGAAAATAATATTAACATTATTTATGAATAATACTCAGGATTACCATTTATCCTCTCCGAGCTTCAGTGTTGATTATTATTATAGGCTAGAAAAGTGTTATTATAACTAGAATAAGCCAATTAAGTAGTCTAAAGGTAAACACACAAAAAATCTATTAAAAGCCTCATCGAACACAAAATGAATTGAAATTCGATTAGAGTCAATTTGCTGGATGGAGCAATGAAAATTTATGAGAGTAAGAGCGTTGAGAAAAATGAAACTACATAGTTATTTTCTCTATTTTTACCACCCACCAAAATCCTTTTCAGCTTGAATTTTTTTCCCCATTATCTCGGGTGCTGCACGTTTACCAGACTTTACACTCACTACTGGGTATAATGTATATATGCAAAATGTGTATAGTCGACATCGACAATCATAGATAGATAGTATACTTGTTGATCTTTGCCATTGGTTGTATGTATGTAATGTATAAGGCTATATATGACATGAAAAAATTGTTGAAACATGTTATGTGGGTGGATTTTCGGGGGTCTTTGAGTGGTGCTTTGACACGAGAAGCTCACTGTCAGTTAAGGGATTATCGAGACAACTATTTTCGAAAGACATGTGCACAACATAATTCATAATTAATTAGAGTTATTCATGCCATGGGATTGCGATTAATCGGCTGACAATTTTCATTTTATCGGGCATTTTATGACCCTGAACGGAGAAAAATCATCAGCAAGCAATAAATATTTTGAAATTTTGGAATTTCAAATGTTGTCAAAGATGAATTTGATAAGATATTGCTTGTGGCGACAGCATAACGTAATAGAAATAAATTGCTGGTCTAGACCAAAGGAATTTTAAATGTCGGCAATGGCGGCGCTCAATTTTCCATATCGGTCTCGCAATGATAACATTCGGATAACATTATTTTATTTAATGTCGTTTTCAATTTTCCGCTGTGCTGAATAATAATTTTATTTTTGACGACAAAAAGGGATGAATTGCTTAGTGATGTTTTGAAGCTATCATAAGTAATTGGATTTTAAACAATTTATTCATTTGCTCAATAAGTAAGACTAAGTAGTACCATCATCATACGAGTATACTCGTAAATAGTCACATCATAAAATTATATTATTTTATGCAGTTGATTTAAGTAGCTTTCAAGATGGCGCGCGCACTTGAAAGGCATAAAAAGGAAAATTTCTCAAGAGACCTGTTCGTGAAATTTAATTAAATCTTGCATATAAAGATCGTCTCAAGTCAAGTAGCGCAAACACTCGCGGAATAAATATTTTTTACGTAATAGCTTCTTATGCCCAAGCAAAGACTTCTTCGAGTTACTCAAGTTTATCTCTATTTGAGATTATTGATATCGTAGATGATGACGTCGTGTTCATCTGACAACCAATTAAATGGTTTTGATGTTATAAATTATCATTTGTGGCAGTTGCCGTAATAATAAGAAGAGTTGATTTTCTGTTTTCTTTCTTCCATTGATTGAAGATGGCATGTTTTGTGGGCGAGTAATGAGAAATTTTTGATAAAGATTCAATCCGTTGAAAATTGTGGTGTGATTATTGAGATGATTTATGTGTCAGAAGCGTATAAAAAGCCTCAAATAATTTTAGTCCTATATGTTCTACTTTCTCTCATTGCTTTTGAAACGAAATATGCCAGTCAATAGATAATCTTGGGTTACTCAGGCAACGTAAACAATCATTCAAAGACGTTTTCATATTGTTATTTCAGTTATTTCTCGTGTGAATTGAAGGAGAAAAAAGGAAAATATGAAGTTTTCAATGCCACAAGCGAAATTTCCTCAGCCAGGCGGCGGCACTGGAATGACATTATTCTCTAAATTGATAAGAACAAAAGATCTACGAAAGCTACAGGGTGACGATCCTCAAAGTACTAAACCTAAATTGACGGTGAGTTCAGTTTCATGAAATTTTACTTTTATGAATCTTCACTTTTATTTTAAAATATTATTAGAAATGTCTGACGACGCTTGATCTAACCTCTCTGGGCGTTGGATCATGTTGCGGCACAGGAATGTATTTGGTTGCTGGAATGGTTGCACGAAATATTGCTGGTCCTGGAGTGGTTTTCAGTTTCTTAATCGCTGCCGTTGCCAGTATATTTTCAGGTAATTTCCTTATTCAATGTGATCACTGATTCGAAATTTTTTATTCTCTTATTGAACAATTTTATTTCTTTGATTGCAGGCGCTTGTTATGCTGAATTTGGTGTTCGAGTACCACACACTTCAGGATCGGCTTACATGTATTCGTATGTGTCGGTTGGTGAATTTGTAGCGTTCGTTATTGGATGGAACATGATCCTAGAATATTTAATTGGCACTAGTGCGTGCGCTTGTGCTCTGAGTGCAAGCTTTGATTCGTTGCTAGGCGGCACAATCAGCAATAGTATCAGTGACACATTCGGTACTATCTTCGGACGACCACCCGATTTTATAGCCTTCATCATAACACTGCTCATGACTTGTGTACTAGCATGCGGCGCTAGTAAATCGGTAATATTCAACAACATACTCAACTCTATAAATCTCGCTGCATGGGTCTTCATCATGACGGCAGGGCTCTTTTATGTTGACACAAGCAATTGGTCGGAGCATGATGGATTCCTTCCGTATGGATGGAGTGGAGTTTTTACGGGTGCTGCAACATGCTTTTATGCGTTTATCGGTTTTGATATCATAGCAACGACCGGCGAAGAAGCAAATAATCCACAAAAAAGTATTCCAAAGGCAATTGTTGGATCTCTTATAATTGTACTCATTGCTTATGTGAGCAGCAGGTGGGCAGTCAAAATTGTTTGCCCAGTTTTTCCATCCCCTAAATTTTTTATCGATTTCTTTTTTTAGCTTCATTCTCACTCTTGTAGTTCCCTACGATCATATTGACCCCGAATCGGCAATGCTACATATGTGGGCGTACGTAGGAGCTCCTAAATGTCGTGCCATTGTTGCGATTGGTGCCACCGCTGGGCTTTCTGTTGCCATGTTTGGATCAATGTTTCCAATGCCAAGGGTAAAATATAAAAATTAATTTAGCTTCTGGACATTTAAAATTTAAATATCTTCGTCCATTTTTTTTTTCAAGGTGATCTATGCTATGGCAACTGACGGGTTGATTTTCAAGAAACTTTCGCAATTGTGGGTGCGAACGGGTGTTCCTGGCATAGCGACTATCTTGAGCGGTATTGCGGCTGCTTGCGTTGCGTTGCTCGTTCGGTTGGAGATTCTCGTCGAAATGATGTCAATCGGAACATTGTTAGCCTACACATTGGTATCGACTTGTGTTCTCATTCTTCGCTATCATCCGCACAGCACAACGTTGATTGATTTGCTTCCTGATCAACTAAGGACACCTGTTCCAGCAAGCTCTCCGGTTCCTCCATCGAATGTAGAAGTGATGAGGACGAAAAATATAACTGTACGAAAAGTCACTCATCATTCACCTGATTCTGACGATTCTTTCGTTGACGACAGTCCCGAAGGACTCTACTTGGGACATCGTGATGATCAATTTTTAGTATCAGATCGCAATGAGAATAAATTCTATGGAAGTGTTCATGGAGCGCCACAAGCTGGTGCCGTTCCATTTGATGCAGTGCCTGGATTGGGTGTCATCGGTAAAAAGCTTCATGAATACGCCTATTTATGTCCGGGATTCTTTCCATGGACCAATCCTGGACCTGCCACGCAGGAGAGCGGTGAGATAAATGCTGTCCAAAGAAGTGCTTCCTTTTCAATAATTTATTAATTTTAGGCATGTTTGTCACCAAGCTTGTTGGATTAATGTTCCTATGCATTTTCTTCCTCGATTTGATGCTGGCCATCGGATTTACAGGCTCATTTTTCGTTTTAATATTCATTTTTCTCATTTTGTCCATCATCTTTATATTGCTGGTTATATCACGTCAACCACAAAACCGATATGCATTGGCATTCCTAACACCGGGACTTCCATTTATACCAACAATCGCCATCACTGTAAACATTTATTTGATATTCAAACTGAGCATTTTGACGTTGGTACGATTCACACTATGGATGTCCTTAGGATTAATTATGTACTTTTATTATGGCATCACGAATAGTACGCTTGAGAATCCGACGGAAGAAATTGAACTGACAGTGGATCAGAGCTATCTTACACCACAAAAGGTAAATATTGTTTAGGTAAAAGTCTTTAGAAAGTTAATTATCTCTACTTTTATCTTAAAAGACAAACGAACATAGGTCCCAGAAAGGAGCTGTGTGGGAAAATCGACATGGCTATGAAAATAAAATGGCAGAAGATGAGTTTACAACGAATGGAAATGCAAATAATTGGTCGACATATAACAGTAATACTGGTTGGAATGATCAAAATCCCACGATAAATTACAATACTCAACCGACGTATATGACAACAACTAGCCGGCAGCAGCCGCCGCAGCCTCAGCAACATCGACCGAGTCCTAAAAAGGATGGATTTGCGATGTTTGTGGCCGAAACAAGTTTTCCATCTTGGGAAGATTAAATTTTTTCTGCGTTTTCTTTATTTTCCACTTCAAAAATAACTTGAAAGAATTTAAAATATTTATCAGACACATATAAGAAATGATAACTACAACTGACACTGTACGCTACCCCACTCTCTCGCAGAACAAACTGTAAAAGAAGAAGAAGAATTGGTGTAACATACATAAATATTAAGTACATATTTATCATAACAAAAAAAAAGTTGTGGCCAATATACTGAGAATTTTTATCTATCTAAATTTAAAACGTGAGCATGATATAAGCAACATCTAAGCAAGAAAAAAAAACATACATACGAAATGATATTAAAAAAAATTATAGTTAAAAATATTTAACAAAATGACAAGAATTCTATAAATTATACAAAAAGAAAAATTCAAATCACGATGTTGATATAAAAAAAGAAGTTTTATTTGTTGATTATTGCAAGCAATAACGTTTATAGACAACAAAAAAAGAAGATATTATCGAATAGTTAAACCCAGAAAGATGAAACATTTAAAGCAGTTGATAACAATAAAAAAAATTGTCTAAGAAATACTCCCCAACACGTAATTTATCACTTACTGAAATCAATCAAAAAGAAAGAACTTTTTTGCCAACGTATAATACACCACAAAATGAAAATTTGTTGATCTTGTTTAACGTTTAATGGTTTTGTCTAACGCACACATGCAATGAAAGTCACCTTATTATAATGAATCCCTGGGTTGTTCTTAAGTTTAAAAAAAATCTATAGCAAAAAAAATGCAAAATGGAATATCTAATATATATAAAAGCAAAAAAAGAGAATAATAACTAACAAAAGAACATATCATTTTGATTAGTTGATAACATGTTAAGATATTAAAATAACAATGAGAGGTACAGCTACGAAAAAAAGAAGAAGAATTTATTCGATAATAAATCGATCGGTCGAAGTGTTGAGTAGCGGAGAACTTAAGAGACTCGTATGAAACTAATTAGCGGAAAATATTTCTTTAATTTTAGATAGATAACCCAACTCACTAATCAACAATTTCTTTAGATAGAAAACACTTTGAACTCTCTTCGATGTCTTGTTTTAATATTTTATGTTAAGCGAATTCCAAGCAGTATTAATTATGTTATGTTTATTATACTTAAAATATTCATGATGACTCTCTAAATACAAAGAGGGACATGCAGAACAGTTTAATTTATTCCGACACAAAGTCGAAAAAAAAAAATGTTTATAAGATGTCGCCAAAAAGAAAAACAATCTTCACACTAGAATCACAATATTTTGATGACATATTTATCTTCCACCGTAAAAATGTAAATAAATCATTAAACTGACACACTATGGAGACGCCAGGCTCCATTAAAGTTTCACCATTTCACTCATTCTTGAAGCAAAGTGAAACATTTCATAAACATTTTCGCAACTTTATTCATCGATAACCAATTTGTGTTGTTCTCCTCGTTGTTCCATTCTATTCTATACAAATTCACTCAAACTTAATCACCCTTCCTTGTTGGAGAATCTCTTTGAGTCATTATTATGCAAAAATATTCAAAAAGATTATAAGATTATTGGTCGAATCACGCAAATATTCTGTGGGTGACGGCCGTTATTGTAAAATTTTTGAACTTAAGTAATTATAACGCAAAAAAGTCTTTGATTATGTGATAACAAAACAAATTTATAACAGATTGTTTATGCACTGCGTTTAGGATTTGCGAGTCTTTAATGGAATGCATGAACACTCTTGAACTATAAGAATAATGTTAAGCAAAAAAAAAAAGAACAAAATTTAAGATTATTTGAAAATTGTGTGACTAAAGGTGATTGACATTTTATTCCGTTGGGTTACATATGATCTCTTTTTAGAAGTTATGTTAGACTTACGATTTAGAAAATTTCAACTTTAGTCACATAAAAATGGGGAAAAAAACAATATGCAGGAAGAGGCTTCAAATCTCTTGATTTTCATTCGGTTGAGTTATTAGTTTAATTGAAGTAAATACAATTTATAAGTATGTTAAAGCGTGTCTGCCAATCATTTTTAATTTCTTAAGCAAATCTTTTCTGACATATTTATACATAAAACAATCCATTTTCTCTTGATTGACAATGATTACAAATTAATACCGAAAAAACGGAAAATTATGGCAGTAAAAGAAAATAAAAAGAGCATCAAAATACAGCAATAACTTCTGCAGATTTCCATTTGCATGCATAATAAATAGATCATGATTTTTTTTTCTAATGACATTTAATGCTTTGTCTTTAAAGAGTGAATTAGTATCAGATGTGTTTGCCTTTTTCGACTCGACTCCGCCTTTTACTGATTTTCTTGAAAGAATTTGTTAATGCCTCAACTGATGAATCGCTAGTTACGAGACGATCAACGCCATCATTATCGCTGATAGCATTAGCCCAAGTTTTGTTGTCGTTAGCGCTTTTTTTTTTAAATCTTGATGTTTCACTAGGTAGAAGCCAACTTTTCAGTCGCAGCAAGCTTCTCCGGTTCAAAGGCCATAGGTTTGTACATGACTTTCGGAAACAATAAATGGGGTAAAATAGCAGGAAGTTGAGTACTATTATTAATAGCTTTTTTCTTTGATGATGCTAGTTTGAGCATTGTGGCATGAGCAGAAATGTTCTTGTTCATCATATTAATCAAGCTTAAAGATGGCTCAAATGGCATATGATTGGGCTGCTGTGGTTTGCTATTGCATCTGTTCCGATACTGTTCATATATATGATCGACGTTATCCGAAACAGTTACATTGAATAAGAAGATTACCCAGATTTAATAATCTTAGAAAATAGTTAGAATTATTTTTGGCCAGCGAAATGATAATTTGAAATTATGTATTTGATGCACAGACAATTTATGTGCATATAGATATGTTATAGTTTGCAAGAAAAAACCAAAATGCATTGCAGCGAAAAAAAAATTACATCAAAATACGGCAATGACCTCCGCATGTTTTATTTTATAGATCAGGTTATAGATTTATTTATGGTCATCAGAATAATTCTCTACACTCTTTAAATTTGTATTTTGGTGGGAAGCTTCGGGTGTACCACTTTCATCAGAATCCTCTTTGGGTGTTCTAAATGTTGTCTGCTGATAAAGGAATTCCTCCTTTTCATTTAATGTTTCACATTTTTTCACCAAAGAAAGGTAGCGATCTAGCGCACTAGCTCGATCAATGACCGGATCGTGTGATATGGCATAGAACATGTACTGAAAATGTAAATTGATTTAGCGATTAACATTTGGTGGCATACTGATTTATACCAACCTCAAAGGCTTGTTGGTCCTGACCTTTATTACGCATATCGAGCGCCTTAGAAATGAGTTCATAAAGCGTCTTGAAGTTTCGATCCTCAAAGGCTTCTTTCATTGCTTCCATGATGCTTAATGAGCTATTCGGTGTATGCGCTACATGTATTTTCTTATATTCTGTTCGATGACAATATAATTCTTGCTTAATTACTCCTCGTGTTACCAATTGTTTTGTTTTTGATCGATGTTTGATTTCACGCCGTGCTTTCTTATAAATCTCTTTTGGTATTTCATAAGTCTGATCATTTGTTTTTCTTTTCGGCATTACAGAAATTTATTTCCTTAATATGAATGTTTGTATCAACAGTTAACAATGAGTACTTAATTTAAACCAGATGAGCAAGATGACGCGATTTAGAATGTAGATTTTTGCAAGTCTATCGGAGTTTGGTCTATGAATTTGTAGAGATTTCCTTATATTGATGCTATTTTATTTATTTCTGAACTTTCTCGGCAGAACCTTCTTTTTCTATATCTGAATCGTCTGAGACATTATCTTCCTCCTCAGTACTACTTGAAATATCTGAATCTTCACTATCATAATTTTTCAGCTTCTGCTCTTCCTCGGCGAGGATTTGTCTTTAAAATAAGTAAAAATGACGGCATGAAAGTAGTTTTTAAATTAGTATTACATTTTAAGCACATAACATACTTGTACTTCTTCACTGTGATCTTTTCAGGAACAACTGCGTGCAGGAAGTCTAGTTTCTCATCCGAAAGGACGAATTTTGACAGATTTTGATAAGTGAGCTGCTGGTGTTTTTCATAAACTTCTCTGGAAAGGTATCTGACAAAAATTTCAGTGGCCGCACATACCAAGTAGTTGGCTTCAACCGATATACCATCTGTTATGTTTGGGTCCATCTTCATGATTCTCTTAATACGATTCTATAAATAAAGAATAAATAACATATTGAGGTATGGAACAGAATATTATGCGTTAAAATGTTTAAACTTGGTTACCATTGGCAGAATATTATCAGCATATTTAACCTTTCCACCTATTGAAGTTTTTTTAACTGAATCCTCTTCTTTCGTTTTTAGCTCAGCCATTCTTAAAAATTGCGTAAATTAACGATTTATCCTTTGCAACCAGCCGATGTTTTACCAGGGGAAAAAACTATGGAAATACTTTCTGGATAATTTTTCGGAGACTCCTTTGTTTACGTTGAGAATTAAAGAGAAAAAAAAATTTCCAAAATTTATTTGAATGCAATTCATGTGATACGATTGCACATTTAGTCAGAACTCATTACGTGATACAGCAAGGAATCTTTGCATCAACAATAAAATGGCTGAAATTGGGTAGGATTGTGTAGCGATTCAATATATTTTCATGCTTTTTTAATTACTCATTTTACATAATTCATCACATTATACATAAGCTTCAGAAAGCGTTCAAGATCTCGTGAAGATGATCTGTGTGAGGGCGAGTTCTTTCCGTTGTCAAAACGGATAAATAATTTGCATTTAACACCAGAATATGAACCTATCACGATGACAAACGGATTTCTAGCAGCCCAGTACAGCAACAGTCTTCACCAGCAACATCCTAATATGTCACAACATAGCACCGTTCCAATATACTGCCCAGATCTCAGTGAAAATGAAAACCCGCACTACTTCAATAAAAATAAAATTCTGTATGACCTTCACATGGAGCGAAATAGTCGAAGTAGCAAAATGATGTAAACCGTGAAAACAAAACTTCGACCAAAGGAATCCTGAAAATTATTCAGCTATTTAATCACTAACAAACTAAGATGTGTTTCTCATTTTTCCGCGTTATTTATGTGTAGCACTCATTTCAAAATTTGATTTCCAATATATGTAAATGGATTTTGTTGATTATCATCAGCTGATAACAGAAAACGTAAAGATATGTGATGATTGAAATTGTATATTTTTGTAATAATTGGTCCAGGCAAGCAAAATAATAAAAAATATTAGTTTTGATATGAGGTGGGCGATTAATCGAGTTGTCTTAGTATGCTTTGTTGTAATCAAAAATAATTTTACAGTTTGCATGGACATGGATTCGAATGAGACAGGAAACATAGTTCTATTTTGGAAGATGAACGAGTTGACAATTCAAGAAGACTTTATAAAAATTGGAGTTATATTCGTATTCTTTGGACTATTTGGATACGCCTATATAATGAAAAGAAACGCAGCAGAGACAACTGAAGAAACTGTTCAAGCGGCCAACGAAAAAAATTCGCAAAAAGGCTAAATAATTATTGAAAATGTGTAAAAATTGAATTTAATGTTCTAATAACCGTCAATTTGAATAAATTGAGCAACTTCAAATTTTACAAGTCAAAAAAAAAATCCTGCCTCCACTTTCCATACACCAGCGATATCGACTTCATTTATATTTTGTCTTGCGTTTTGCAAGCGATGCATCTCTTCAGAGTCGTATAACTTGGCTGATCATTTCTCATTTCTTTAACCAAATTCAATTCGGCTCAATTAACCAGCAACAACCTGCCAAAGGTTGCAGGCTTGTAAAATCTTGAGAACGAGAGCTGTCATCCAGCGTCTTAATGAGACGGATTGAGCTCTACTTACAGAGTGCTTCTTCTTAAATAGTCATACATACAAACGTAATTTAATGCGTGACGACTCTGGTGACAACAAAGAGTTACCTAGGAGACAAAGGAAGCTGACACCTTAAAGATTTAATTTGAATACTGCGAACGAATTCCTGCAAAATGATTGAACCGTGCCGACATCGAAAATGATATTTTTATGTGTGACTATAATGAATCCAGTCTCAGATCAGGTTACAAATTTAATGCATGTTTTAAGGTTAGGTAGGGGTAAGACTCTTGAGTGCGGGGCACGCAGCTATGAATTTCGGAAATCAATGTGCGAACGCTTCTCGCTCTCTTAGATTGATTCTGTGCAAAAATAAAAGGACAAGGCAAAATGGAACCAATCAAAATTACAATAACTCATGTCATTGATCCTAATCGATTTTACTTTCGAACAAGCGAAGAAGAACTTAAGCAGATTGAGAAAAAAATGTTAGGCTTCTTAAAAACTCAACCACAGCTCGCAGACCAGCTGAAGATTGGAGATGTGAGAAGAATTGTCACAGCCAAAATAATAAAATATGTTTTTTTTTTTTTTATTGTTTACAGCGCGTTGCTTTCTCATCATGCAATAATGGCAAAATGATAAGATGCGATTTAGATGACATCCATGAAGAGACAACATTCATCATGTGGGCTGTTGATTACGGTTGTCCGTTATATACGCGAAAATCAACTAATATTTATGCTTTGCCGGAAGAGTTAGCATCAGTTTCAAGTACCATCTGTGAAGGTGGACTTACAATAATGCCCGCTGATCTAAGAATAAATTTCGAAAATTCGCGTCAAGAAGTTGTTGAGCTCGATGAACAATACACCGAACAAGCGTTAACTATCTTCAAGAAATACATAAATGCAGGTGATGTCCTTTTGATGCCTTCTGATATAATAAGAGATGATGAAATAGTTTTTGGTGAGTTGCAATGCTCCAATGGTTTAAAATTGTCAGAAAAGATGGTGCAAGAAAATGTTGCTGTTAAAGTAGAAGGCGAGAATTTTCTCAAGTATTTCAATCTTTCACTGTCCGCATGTCTCGATCGTTGGCAGAATTATAAAGGACACATTGAAGTTCTTGAAATTCCTGATGGTACGCTGCTGATGGAATCGTATCCGAGTAAGCTGTCTTTGCTTGAAAAGAAAAACCGTGATATGGTGAACGTTCTAGAAACCGTCCAACTAGAAATCCTAAAGTCTTGTGAGAAGGTTGAAAAATGGAAGGAGCAGAATGAAGGCATTGAGCCAGAAAACGAGCCAATCAATTTAAATGAGTTTGACGAGAAGTCCATTCAAAGTTCAGATGTAAATTCTAAACAGGAACAAATGACAGAAACTAAACCGGCTAAAAGTTTGAAGATGATTTTCAGTGATTATTTTCGAAAGAAGATGTTGCCAAACACCAATTCATTCAAAAGAGATCCAGTAAAATATGCCGACTGCCCACTCATGTTTATTCCTGCTGGTGCTATAATACCAAACAAAAAATTTAAGCAAACTGACGCGCTAAAAGAAGTTCATTGCTGTTCAATTCCTGATGAGTATAATGATGAAGCCAGCTATCCCGGTCTGGACAAACTATTGATGCAAAAGCCAGCTAATTCTCAAATTGGATTTATGCCAGTTCATTTGAGAACGAGTGAAAAACAGAAATTAGACGACTCTTTATCAATGGTTGAAGCTAACATTCCAAAAATTCAAGAAGAAATTTCAACAGTCCAAAAAACAGCTGCAAAAGATTCAAAGTGGATGACGTTGGAAATGAAATCGTATCATGTTTCGGTTTGTTCATTTGATAGCGTCAGTTCATTCTTTGTACAGGTGATAAGCGATGAAGATCGTTGGGATGATATGTGGGACACACTAAGTAAGTTAAAAGAACTCGAGCCTTTGGATGAAATTCATAAAGGACAGTTGTGTCTGGTGGAATGTGATGATGGTGCTATTAATCGTGCAATAATTATTCGCTGCTCAGAGATTGCCGTCATTTGTTTCTGCGTTGATACCGCTGAAATTACTTTTTTCCGAAATGGTGAAGAGATGGGGCGCATTTTTAAAATGTCGGAAGAAATTGAGGAAATTATGCCATTTCAGACTGTTAATTGTCGTTTGGCTTGCATTACGGCATCATCTATGTTTTCCTTGACCTCAATTATTTATCATAAGTTTATTCGACGAATCCTAAAGCAATCAGTTAAAGTTCTTCGCGAACTGGATGGCAACAACCCAGAACTATCAGGACTTCAGGGTATTAAATCTTACGATGTTATACTGTTTGATGAACAAGTTGAAAATGGACCAACAGTCAATGAACTTCTCGTCAAATATCAACTTGCTGATCTGATTAAAAATGTATGAGTATTACGGCGAACAAATGTGAAACAAGGTTCAAGTGGAATCATGATCCTTCGAAATTTGATTGAATTCAATAAATAAATTCGAAATTCTAAAAATCTCTTTCTAATGCCTTAATTTTCTCTTAGAAGCACTCGTTTATTGAGAATTGAAAGCTTATCAATGACTTGAATTGACATCAGCTTTTAAAATTGGCAGAAGCAGATATTTTTTAAGCAACAACAATTTTACCAAAACCAAACTTCTTAACCTTTTTCCCAGATATATTTTACAAAAATTTTGTTACTTAAAATAAAAAAAGATCGATGTTATAAAACGTGTGCCCAAAAAAGCCATTTTCAGCATGACGTAATATCCGAACGTTCCCTTAACACACCAGCTTTCAAATGACAAAAAAAAAATAATTTTTTTTAATGTCTTTTAAGTATGTTTTTCCGATGAATTTATTACCATATGGTCTTAATAAAGTCTTAAAATTGTTATGCTATCATTAATTAATTTTGAAAAAAAAAAAAAGAATAGAAAAACATTTTATAAGACTTTTGTTGTGCATACATTCATTATCAAAAAACCGATGACCACGTTATAAATATTGTTATACATAATAAAAAAAAACACATTTTTAAATGAATTTCCATTAATTTCAATTGTTTCTCGTTGATGATTTTGCGTAGATGAGATAAAACTTTGAATAAACAATTTATTTTATGATATGAAAATGATAGAGAACAAGATAGCAGAGATCAGTTGACAATGTTTCGTTGGATACAATAACAGCAAAAAAAAAATGGTTTTCACGATCGAGCAAAGCATCGCCAAAGCTAATGATCTCAATAATGAATCAACATTTGAAGAAGCTCTCAAGATGTCAAGTAAGTCATTGAAAATATTCTTTATCTATTAGAAAAAAAAAGACCTTTTTTCATAAATCTACAGAATTTGGGAAATTTCACTATTTTCTGATTTTGATAAGTGGCATTTTCATGGCGAGCACTTTTTTCGAGACAATGGGAATAAATTATGTGCTGCCTGTTGCTGAATGTGATCTTAATATCGTATCAAAATCTCAGTATGGTTTGATCAGTGGAGTTTGGTTTGCTGGTAAAGTTTCGTTTTAATTTTCCCTTTATTTCAAAATTAGATATATCTAATCTATACTTATTGCATAACAGGAATTATCGCTAGCTCGCACACGTGGGGAATAATGTCTGATCATTATGGAAGAAGGAAGATTCTCATTGTAGCATCAATAACAGCTTTTTTGGCATCACTTTTTTCCAGCTTATCAGTGAGTTTGTTGCAAATGGCATTCTTCAGATTTCTTAATGGTCTTTGGTAATAATTTCATAAAAAATTATAACTTTTTTGAGGTTGTAACGACTTTCAATTATAATTTTTAGTATTTCTGGCACGATCAGCACAATCTTTGCATACCTTGGTGAATTTTTGAGTTCAAAGACACGCTCAAGAGCAATCATGTTTTCTTCAGTTTTATTTGCGAGTTTTTGCATGCTTCTACCAGTCCTGGCATGGATTACAATCAACCAAAAATGGCAAATTGACATTCCCATAATTGATGTAACGTATAAGCCATGGCGATTATTTTTAGTTGTCTGTGGGTTTCCAAGTTTTGTTTGCGGCATAATACTTTTAAAATTCCCAGAAAGTCCAAAATTTACCTTCTCGCAGGGCGATGAAGAGAAAACGATAAAAATATTTGCTCGAATTTATCATGTGAATACCGGAAAAATGGATTATGATGTCTACAAGATCAAACCAAATGAAGAATTTGGTGAATCAAAGAGGCGAAAGCATGTCGTCAAAATGATGCTCAGCCAAACAATTTATTTATTTCGAAATTATACACGCTCGATCGGAACAATTTGTGCACTACAATTTGGAATTTATTTTGTGTGCAATGGTTATTTGCTGTTTTTCCCAGACATTCTCAATCAAACAGCTGAATACTTGAAAGGAACCGATAATAGTGGAATCGGAATATGTGAAATTGTTGAGATGGCGATTGAGCGACGTACGGAAAATGCAAATGAAACCTTTCACGAAACCAGGAAGTGTGTCGACGAGTTGGACATTTCTGCATACTATTATGCGATAATCTTGGAAGGATGTTATACAGTTGGATTTATGATTGTTACTTGCCTTGTTCATTATATTGGACCTCTTTCCATTTTCACATTCGTTTTCTTTACTACTGGAATTTGTGGTTTGATAATGACTTTTATTCAGAATCCGGCAATCTCAACATATCTTTACATCTGGCTACTAGTTTCTGGCACAAATAACAATTTATTGAGCACTGTTGCATATGATTTATTTCCAACAAACTTGCGATCACTGGCATTATCAATTTCACTCATTGCAGCACGATTTGGTGCTTTGATCGGTGGTAATTTTGCTGGATATATGATGGATGGCTATTGCAATGTTTCATTTGTAATGTCTGGAATTATTTTGCTGATATGCTGTGTCGTATCATTTTTCATTCCTGGTATTTTAAAAAGGAAATAAAGCTTTCGGTGAAGGTAAATCAATTATATTTACTGTTGCCGTTAAATAATTTTTAAATAAATTTTAACGAACAGTCTGCAGCGCCAAAACTGTACTTTTGTTCTTTTTTTTGCAATTTTTGACGAGAGGTGTTTTTCAATAGAATGCTATACGATAGAATGCATTTTTAAGAATGCATTATAAAACAAAGAGAGCACTTTTTGGTCGTAAGGGATCATTTTTTTAATGATTGACAGCTGAAAAAAAAATCATTTACTCATCATCACAAATAAAGTGGATTATTTTTAAATTGTTTCTCAAGTTCAGCAACCAAATTCAGTAAATTTAATAAAATATGAGTGAGGATTTTGATTTCCTGTTCAAAATTGTATTGATTGGTGATTGCAGCGTGGGCAAGAGCTGGTTAGATTTACTAAAATATGCTGTTAAACCAAACGAATAATATTTGTTGATCATCTGTCTCTTTGCGGTAGCATCGTAACTAGGTTCAAAACAGGCAACATCTTCACAGAAAGACACACAAACACAATTGGGGTGGACTTTAGCATGAAAACAGTCAAAATTGATAATAAAAAGATAAAACTTCAGATCTGGGATGTAAGTTCATTTGCTTGCATTGAAATACATTTCCTCTAAAATATTATTCCTAATCATACCAAAAATTATAGACTGCTGGACATGAACGCTTTAGGTCCATTACATCTAGTTACTATCGATCGGCGCACGGAGTCCTAATTGGTAAAAAAAATCTTTCATCTGAAAAAATAAATTACGATGTTGTTATTCTTTCTGTTCATCACTTTGATTCATTTTTGGAACAGTTTACGACATCACAAAGCAAAATACATTCTTATCTATACAAAAATGGATTTCCGAAGTTCGACACTTTACGGCGTCAAATGTTATTTGCGCACTGATCGGAAACAAATGTGATTTGACAGATGAACGGGAAGTTCCACTAGAAAACGCTGAACGCGTTTGCAATGATTTTCCGGAAATTCTGTTTTGTATCGAGACATCCGCCAAAGATAACACAAATATTGAAAATGCCTTTACGCGAATCGCCGAGGAACTGATGGTTGGTGACGACAATAATTTTTTCCCGATAAGAAATTTAAGAATTTGATCCTATTTTTAGATTCGACAAGGAAATGTCGACGACGAAATGGACTATGGAATCAAATTGGGTCAAGGCAGTACGGTCTCAGATGGAAATTGCAGCTGTTAACCAATAATTATAATTTATTGTATTCTTCCTTCATCAAACATAATTATGGATGTCTTGAAAAGTTTAGGTAACAAAAGAAAATGTATATTTTGGAAACCATATTTGAGCATCAGCATCGCCGTCCTGAAGCGGAAAAGAAGCTTTTTTCCTCCTTTTTCCCCCATATAATGCAATTGTATTATTTATTGCTGATCTCAACAATTATATCAACAAGAAAAATTGCTTAAGTGCCTTATGCTGGATTTTAAAAATGTCTAAAATAAATTCAATGTACGCATCTTATCTTACTTATATTTCAAATTAAGTCACAATGCATTAAAAGTTCAGGATTTCCTTCGTTAACGGTTTGTATTTAATATCGCTGTTACTAGGATAAATGAAAAATAAGGCAAGTTGAACTGCCGACAGAACGCAACCGAGGAAGTTTGGAATCTGAAAAACGATAATTGTACACGTGATGAAGAATTATGGAATTAGATAAATTCACCTGGATGAAGCTGTCATTTATTAAATATCCATAGATCCACCACTGCAATGTAACAAAGAAGGACGCAATAATAATGGGCTTTGGAAGACTTTCGGCATTTCTCGTTTCAATCACATGTTTTAATTTTATAAGCGGACTCGCAAAGAAGAAAACTCCAACGGAGCAACATAAAACACCTGCAGAAATAATAACAAAAATTCGTGATGTATAATGACGATAACAAAATTCCACGTACCTATGAGTTTGGAAGCTTTGACATCATCTGTTTCAATGTGACTATAAGCTAAAGAAAATGATATCATCGCTAGCACCAGCATCATTTGTTGAGTAAGCCGTCGTTTATTTACGGTGAATACATAATACAATAGACAGTAGATAGAGAATAAGAAAACTCCAATTGAATTGACCAGAATCAAAGTATTTTCATTAATTAGGAAGCCATATCGGAGCCACAAAGAACACGATAAAAGGCCGCTGGCGAATGGTAGTGATGAAGTCTAAAATAATATTGAGTTGTTAATCAAAATAAAATGAAAACTCTAAAATTATATTATGATATTACTTCTCCTGTTGACTTCTTTTTGATATAATTATGACATATTAGACTTCCAGTTAGGAACTGTAGAACTGTGGTGATGATCGCTGAAGATCCTAATAAATCTCTAATACTTTCGTTGCTTAGCCAAAATATCATCTTAACTTTCTATTTCTGGTCTACACGAAGCAATATCATAGTCCCCAATGCGACGGTGGCACAAATTTATTTTATGACTAAATTTTAGTCTATGTGACAAACACTTATGAAGCCAACTTCACTTATGTTTATAGTGTGACACGGGTTCATAAGTAGGTACAGTCATTGTGCAAAATATTCGATGAAAAATTATTCAGATAATAAAAACAAAGTTTTGTATTCCTTATATTGAAGGAAGGCTGCCCCTAACATTTTTTGGATTGGAAGCATTTATACGCAAAGTTTCGAAAAAAATTAATAGGGAAACATTTTCAATTTCTTTTAAAATATTGTTCGACATAAACATGTCATGCTATTAAATACCGTATTTTTTTCGCATTCCACAGATTGAATACTCTCATTCAAGCGGTCTGTCTTTCGTAAATATTTGTCGAGAGAATTGTATAAGAAAACAAGTGAAAGTGCTGTATAGAATATTCCAAATATATTCTAATAATGGAACCACATCAGGAAGAGCTTGCAAATATTCTTAAAGATAAATCGCCCTATCAGCAGAATTTACATAGAAAGGTGTAAAAATAAAATTACAAAATTAAACTTTTATGACTTATAATATTCTTTGTCTATGAAGAAAGTTCCTTTTGTGAATCCTACGCTGTTTCTTATTTATTTTATTCAAGAATATCTTCATAGAATTTTCCGTAAATCAAAATTATTGGGTGAATGCCAACAAGCGAAAATAATCGCGACGATTTTTATTTACTATTCCTTTCTTTTTGACGAAGAAGAAACATGCAACAAGTGGTTGCCGCTAAAAGAGTTGCGCCCTTCAGCCGACTCTATGAAAAACAATCAAAATGATCCTCGAAAAATAGCTATTTTAAATTAGCTATAAAAGTTGTTGATAACAACATTTCAATCAAAACATCGCTGAACCTTTAAATCGAAATACAAGCAAAGCGCGACGTCTTGTCTTATCACAAATATGCAACCAAAAAAAAAAAATTGTGATTAACGAATAATTAATATTAATAAAAATAATTGCAGACTCGAGGATGGAGCTTTTGTTTATTGCTAACGGGAATATCAGCAACTTTTGGCTCCGCAATTGTTGCCGGACATAATATTGGAGTCATCAATGCCCCTGCCGAATATATGAAATCGTGGGCAAATGAAACAATTTTTAGTAATTACGGCAAAGTACTATCTGAGAGTGCCGTAGATTTATTGTGGTCGTTTATTGTTTCAATATTCCTCGTTGGCGGAGCTGTAGGATCACTTGGTGGTTCACTCGTTGCTGATCGCATTGGAAGGTAACGCAAATGATTATCATTTCATTCAATAATAGACACCTTCAATCTTTTATTCCAGGAGAGGCTCTTATCTCACATGCGTTATACTATTTGTTATAGGCTCATTGTCATTTCAATTTTGTCGACATCTGTCATCAGTAGCACTTTTAATATTCGGACGAATACTTGTGGGCTTGGCTTCTGGCTTAACAATGGCAGTCCTTCCAATGTATCTCTCAGAAATTGCGCCACTTAGCCTTCGCGGAACATTAGGTGTCTTTTGCTCAATGGGATTTACTGGTGGTGTCGTTGTGGGACAAGTCGTTAGCTTACCGGAAATGTTTGGAACTGAAGAGCTTTGGCATTATTCCTTAAGTTGCCAGCTTATTTTTCTCGTAATATGCACACTGCCTTATCGACTCTTCCCCGAAAGTCCAAAATACTTATATTCAATTGTAAAAGATCGTACTGCTGCATTGCGAGAGTTAAGAAAATTGTGTAGCGACGATGATATGGCACATGATGAATTTGAAAGTATGCAACAACCGGTGATGGAACAAAGCATAGAAAAGCGATCTTACTTAACTGTGCTCAAGGATCGAAGTCTACTGCTGCCATTAATTCTCGTATGTGCAATGCAAGGCGGACAACAACTTTCGGGCATTAATGCAGTGTTTTATTATTCCGTTTCCATCTTTGAATCCATTGGTTTCAGCTCCGCTAATGCAAAATGGGCTAATCTTGGTGCCGGGTGTTTAAATTTATTTGTTAGCTTTTTCAGCCCAGTACTAATGGAGAAGGTCAATCGTCGACCATTAATGTTAATATCATGCACTGGATGTGCAATTTTTTTGATTTCATTAAGTGGTTGTTATAGTTTTGCGGTAAGTTTTTTTTTGTTATTTAATTTTATGTTATGATTTTAATTTTGTCTCATTCAACAGGATTATTCACCTGTGTTGCCAACCATGTGTGTCGTTACCCTCTTCGGCTATATTATCGTTTATCAAATTGGACTTGGCCCGATCCCGTTCTTTGCTGGAAGTGAACTCTTTGAAGTGGAACCGCGTCCAGTTGCCATGTCGATGGGAAGTCTGTCATCGTGGATAGCCAATTTCTTAGTTGGCATGACATTCCCTAGCCTTCAAAAAACAATGGGCGCTTCAGTGTTCCTGATATTTGCGATAGTTTGCATCTTGTTGGCAATATTACTGAAGTTCTTTTTACCCGAAACGCGCGGTAAAGATACATCAGAGATTTCAGAAAAAATCGCCGATGGCTTCAATTCAAGACCTCTCGCCATTAAAACGATTGAAATGGAGACATTTTAAAATTGAACACAATAAATATTTGCCCAAAGAATTTTTTTAAATCAGCAGAGAATTAAAAAAAAAATTGCAAGCTTTTATGATAAATTTATTTCGACAAATTAAACTTATCAGGAAAAGAAATTCAACGTTATTGTCGCCATTTTTTCCTGTGACGTAGACGACCGTGCTAAAGGTGTAAAGTTAATGCCTTTCTTAGAAAGCCTATATTTTACAAAACGTTTTTTTTTTTTTTTTTTCAAACTAAATTACTATAGATCACGGTCACAAATGCCCGACATTTGATTTTCAATCGATTATTTGACTCTAGGGAAAATTATTCACATTCATTGCTAACCCAAACGTCAGAACTGACGAGATCAGTGTGGTAAACAATTTTTTGTTCACAATGAATTTCTGGACAGTCCTAACTTCTATTATCACTATCAATATTTAACGTTTTTTTTATATCATGGTAAACAAACAAAAATAAATATTTTAAATGAAGTCTTGCGTTGATCTTTGGATTTGAAGTTCATGTACGATGCCGCCTTACCATCGAAAAAAAAAAACGATCAGTAAAACGTATGCGTGTACACTTGTGTAAGCTTTACTAATTTCATCTTCAGAAGGTTATTAAAGTCGTATAGAAAGACCGTCAAATAGTTTTTTTTTTCGGTAATATTTCTGTTGGTGAATAACTTTTCGGCCTCAATGAAGATAATTCCAAGGGTGACCAGATATTTTCGCCGAAAATCCGGGACGGTGAATAGAAAATACTGATTTCTTTTTTGGAAAACTCTTTGAATTTGAGGTGTACTTTGTCGATTTTTCGGCAAAATCCGGGACTATCTCTGCTGAAACCGCGAAGATGGTCAGCCTAAAATTCCTCATCTTTTGGTATATCGTTATTATGATAATTCGTGCTGAATGACGTTAGACCGAAAGAAATTAAATTGTTATTTAGCAGTATGTACTTCGTACATTGATAAATTGTTGTGCTTATTTGCTTTGAATTAACAGCTCTTGAACTTTCATCAAGCATCTTTCTTAGCTGATCCATAAATTTCAGGAAATTTCTTAATATTTTTCTTCTTTTTTTTTGGTGCTCAATGTTGATATTGAACGTTAGTGAAGGACAGTTAAAATGTTACAATCTTAACTTTTCAGGAGTTGAGAAAAAAAAGAAAAGAAATAACTGTTGCCGCAATGTTCACCTCTGGGTCATTTGTCGATTTATCAAAACATTCAAATTTATCGAACCACTCGTGTCGCTTTTGCAATCGCTTCATGCATATTGAAACAAAAAAAACGTAGATATATTAATATCAAAATATAATTACCTACTATTGTTTAGAATGAGAAAAAAAAAATAATTCCAAAGACGATACCGTTCAGACTTAACTTTTACCCCTCTCGATTTTACAAAAAGTTTAATTTTTTTGGCTGACCTTGAAAAACTTATTGAAATTTAATATTCAATACTAATAGAACAATCTGTTCCCGGATAAAACCATCAAACAAAACACAAAATACAGTTCGTCGAATTGCTAAGTTCTATGTGCAAATAAGTTACTCAAAAAAAAAAGGAAAAAAAAAAGGAAATGAAGAAACTCTGACCCGAAACAAGAGAAAAAAGAGCGTTAATGGTGATTGGAGGAATTTTTAGGGGATAATATTTGAACAGAGAAACAAATATGTATACATATATGTATATATATATATCTATATATATATATATATATGTTTCTAAAAGGCGTCATAGAATGTATCAGAATGCTTGTTGACGTTGACATGCAATTTGCTGAGACGTTAAGCTTTTTTTGCTCAGCATTTTGTTCTCTCTGCTGACTCATTGCAGGGCTTTGAAAATTTATTATTTATATAGCGATTGAATTTTATCAATAAATCAAATTCAGAGTGTAACAATTGCAATGGTAACAAAAAGTAAAGATTAATTCAAATAATAATTTTCGAAACCCCTGCACAATGACGTCAAAACCACTTGTATCACTCGCATCACCGTCACAAATGTTAAACTTATAAAAGCATGCGAGACGAGACTCAAATTTTTAGTTTAATTTTGTCCGTTGAATAGCTCGCATGCTTTCAAAATAATAACGTTCGTGAAGCAAGTTTCAGCAAAATCGAGGAAGAAATTTTTCAAGCAATAGGAGAAGAAAATTATTTCTTAAATAAAGGATTCATTGTTAAAATTATAAAGAAGTAAAGAAAAATTTTTTATTCTGGCAAAGACATCAGTCAAGTGAATTCAATTAAATTGCTTCACAATCTATTTGGCAAATTAATTAAGTAATATATTTACAAATCTAAATATTGAGATCATCAAAGTGACTACGTAAATACAGATGCAACAATTTTTTTTGTGATTTAACATCGATCATTACAATCGGGGGTATTGCAAATATCAAAATCAAATATTGAAAATTAACATGAAAATTAACGATATGCGAAACGACGAGAGATCCACTGGTGCGAAGATCATTTATTGAACATTTTTTGGTGGAGCATTGCATAAACGTCCATTGGATGATAAGTTTTTCTCTTCTTTCTCACTCTTTCTCACTCTTTCTCTCGCTCTTACAAACAAACAAAATCTTCGAATATTATATTATTGGACAAATATTACATCATAAATTGTGTGCTCATGAAAAGGACAAGTACACTTTTTAAATGCGTTCGTCGATGATATGTTGTTTTGAAGGTTAAAATTGATTTTGCTCAGAATTAGTTTTCTAGCTTGTGAACACCAGAGATTGCTCTACATAATAAATATTAGCAGTGCATGTGTTGCACATGCGCTATAAATAAAATCACTAAAAAAACTGTGTCACACTATCCACCAGCCCATTTCTGATGACGGCCGATTGAATCAAACTGTAAAATTGTAAAACAAAAGCCGAACTTGGTCATGCCGCGCGTATTGTTGATGTATTCAAGTGAAGCCACAAAAATTCAACTTAGTGATATGGAACTCGGATGTGATTTGAATTTGCAATTATAAAAAAAAAACCATTCGAAGTCTACATTTGCACAACCACAATTTAATTTTTCGCGCAAACATTTCTTGCATTTCGCAAAAGTAAAAAAAAGCCATTGAACGCAATGCAAATATTTTTTTGTACATCACGAAATATTTCTCGAAATAAAATACGTCGATCATCTTTTTTGTGTCATCAACAAAAAGTTAACAATCAATCAAAAATCAATTGATTCCAGGATATTGGAAAAAAGCAACAAAAAAATGCCCAACAATGGGATCTTTCGTGATTTGATTTAATCATTATGTTTTTCGTAAAATTTATAAATGTGAATAAAGAAAAAGAGGATAAAATGTATAATTTGCATTTAAGTAAAGTGTTACGTGTGCAGAAAGGCACTAAAACGTGATTAGAATCGTTTCATTAGAACTCAAAATTTTCTGTGATTCACAAAATGTGTATAAACTTGACCAATGTGGAGGTGAATAGAAATTCTTGGCAAGGTTTTATTATGTGTTGTTTATATTTCAAGTTAAGTGCCAATGATCTTTATGAGTTTAATCTCAACACCAATAATTTCTAGACTTTACCGATTCAAAAGGTCTTGACGTTTAATTAGCAGATATGCGATAAAATTCCACGAGTATATATCACTTATTGCTAATTGATGGCTAAAATATATATTTCAAATTGCAAATGATCACAGTGCCACAAAACAACGAGCTTTCGAAAATTTTGTGTTATTGCAATATTGTTTAAAATCTGAGTTAAAATTCCACAAAATATTTTACGATCTAATTGATTTCAATTGTGCGTTTTAAAACTTGACTTAGTTTGTGGAATTCAAAAACTCAACCACATGCATCTCTGATTTTCTGACATGTCGTCGAAGTAGACTTTTAGCAATAAAAAATACTTCTTCTAACAATTGTGACGCGCAAAAAACGATGGCAAATTTTTGTGATTTATTTCAGTGAATTGTGAAATCAGTTAAGAAAATTCACCGACAATAAAATTTGGTGATTACCCCAAAAGTTTCGCCAATTCCATTTCATACCGCATCTAATAAACTAAAATTTGCAAGGTGAAATGAGTTTCATTAATTGTTCGCATGTATATAAATTGCACAACAAATGCGGTACAATATTTTTAAAGTAATTTAAAATTTTAATCCATAAATTTTTAATGATAAAATAATAACGCAAAGGAGTTTAACTTAACATTCATGGTCAAGGTCGTTTTTAATTCAGCTGCCGAAAAAAAATTAAACGATGATTGCAAACATACTAATTTGCTTCACTATCCGGGTTTCTTATGGCAAGCAGACACAATAGACTAGTTAATTGGCATTCTCATAAAAGCCATGATCTGATATCACATTCCTGAAACTTGGTCTCCCCATGATTTAACGAAATATTCGATAAATGATTGATTCTCGAATAAGAAGTAAATCTTGCGTCGTATTTGAATTTGATGTATGAATGGACACGATGCTCACTTGACGAGTTCTCAGCTGTTTCCTATTCGTTTTCCAATCGTAACTGTGAAGGTTAAAGAAATCTACAAACCTAAAGTCCACAAAAGATGATATGTTATACATATTTATATATATTTGCATGCGGTCAGGTTCACCGTGGAACTTTAGTTTTAGGTGTCAAGTTTAAGAAACAAATTTAATCGCCGTTGACATAATTTTTTCATCCAAAAGAAGATGAACGAACGATGCAAAAGTTTATAATCGAAATGCAAGAAATGGAAAGTAGCTGCGTTACAGCTATAATTCTCCATATTCAGACAGTTGACGATCGAAAGTGAAGAATTTCAATTGTTTGGGAAGAAAACCAGTTTAGTTTGCTTCCGATCGAATGCTCAAACGACATAATTATATCAAACATTAATAACTTAAATCCAATGTCTGGCACGAGCATATTTGTGGCACGATATTTTTTCAGTGCCCCCTGTAAGTGTTCCATTTTTTTTTTTGCGTAAACGAGCTGGTGTGAAATGTATATAACATTGTGTGACTGTGGTATTCAGTCACGGCAGAACATATTTAAAGTCATGGGCAGCAATTCCACTTGCTATGCTCTTTATGAAGCTTTATAAAGCTCACTTTCATTTTCAATAATCGCTTTGAACTTTTATGACTTTTATGAGTTTTCTCACGATGATAAATCACAAAAAATAAAAAAATAGTTTTATTGTGAGGCACGGCACACAATTAAATCCATCAAATAACGATCAATTTTCACATGTCTATGATTTGTTGCAGCTTAGTTGACCATTAAAATTTAGCACGGAAAATGGCGCCGCTACAAGATACAATTATAACTGAGGATCGACTGCATAATGGTGAGTTGTTTTTAAAGATCCACAAACCCCGAATAAGCAAATTTTTATCAGTATACAAAATTATTTGTCGCGCATCCAGTTTCAAGTACAATCAATCTACTTGGCTTTATAATATAGTAATTAATACAAAGTTGTCAACAAAACTATTTTTTTTGTATTGCCTTCGCCTATGTTGTCAGCAGTGAGACGAAAAAACGATTTTTTTATTAGATTACTCAGTATGGTAATACCTTAGGCATTAAACTGAATGTAGTATATACTCTAAATCCAATACATAAAGAGGAATTTGCTCCGTTTAACAAATAAACAATTCTTTGGTTAAATATTTTAAATTTTTTTTTAAAAAAAGGCACCGAAAAAGGTCTGTTGAGTCCTGTTTTTATTTTGTAAATATTTTTTAATTGTTTGAAGCCAGAATTTGTTTTGAAACAAAAGTTCAAGTCAAATATTGTTACATGAAATTTAATTTTATTCATTTGTTTAAACATTTTAGTTATGACACCAATTCAACAATTTTACAACAAAAAATCGGTCTTTCTGACAGGTGGAACAGGATTTCTTGGAAAAGGTAAGCTCCTTCGCATAAATATCTTAAAATTTTTTTATATCAATGTCAAGTGTGACATGTGCAACACTTCAAGCAAAATTTCCGACTTTTGCAAGTCACAAAGGCACTTCAAGAAGTTCAAACAAAAAAAAAAAGTTTAAATAATTATTCAAAATAAATAAATAATATTTATGCTGACGTACATTGCGCAAACGCCTCATTAGGCTCATCGCTATTAAGTCAATGAAACCATTTGAACCGCAACAGTGTGCGAGAGGGAGGACAGAAATATATGGACATGAAACATCTATTTATTATTCGAGTAAATAAGACGATTTTGATGATGTAATTATTTGTGCCATAATTTCAAACAAACATCATCGACCATCTTTCATGGTGCTTTTCTGTATTTATCTTTCGTCAAATACAATCCGCTGCTATTGAATCGCAATTTTTCTAGCCTTGAAATACATGTGTATCATATACTTATTTATGAACAGCTTCAATTGAATGCAGATGGTTTTTTTTTTCGGCAATCGAATACACGTTATAGGAGATATTTCATCACTATCACCACGCGATCCCAAAAAGTGGTATGTGCAGTCGGTCACAGAAAACAAACAAACCTGTCGATGATTACTTTACACAGATTTCAAGTTCAACTATTGCGATTTACATTTTTAATTTTTTTTTTATCCTACGCCTATGAATGTTTTGAATCTTTTTCGTTCCTCCAGTAGTTTACTCTCGCTTTCTGATAAAGCGTTCACATGTTATGCAGACGCTTCTCGAAAGAAATTTTATAGCATTAAATATAGCGATGGTCATGGTCAGTAAATACTGCGCTTTTTTTTTCTTTCTCCGGCATTATGAGCGATTCAAATTAGACAATCTTAATACTTCACATCAATTTCAAAATCGCGATAAAGTTGAATACATTTTTTGGTGTCGTTAACATCTTTAGCGATTAAATAACAGGTGAAATTCATTCTGATGCAGATTTTTATTTTCAATACATTCATACAATGACTACGAAAAACGTAAATGCACAAATCGACAGTTGACAAACGATTGATAATGTTGTTGAACTTGAATCTCCGTTTTAAAATTTTATTAATTCATGATCTGAATTAAGAATACCTGTTTGTTGTTAGTTAGCATTATGAAAATACGCTACATAATCTCGCTCTTATTCTATTTCGGCTCTGATGTCACTCTAATTAATAAATCTTGCCGATTCACTGTTCCATGACATTTGATAAACCGCAATGAGAGTGCAAAAACCGAAAAATCTGACATGTCAAAAATTTTGACATATTTTTTAACATTTTTGACATAACTGCGCATTAAATTGTATTTGAGTTCTTAAATTATTCTCCTAATGAATCTTGACGTTGCTGTTACTTGTATCGAGGTTCTCATTTAATTCCATTTCTGACAACAACTGAAGCAGGTTCATTGAAACATATTGAATCAAATCATGGCGACGTACTAAAGCAACATTCGTTGCCAAGATAAAACTTTGTCTGTTATTAATGTGTGATCATCGTCATTACGAAGTTTCTACGAATTCGGTTGCTACCTTTAATTATTGGCTTGGTTTGAGTAAATAACGTTTTGTGAGTCAAATTCTGAAGTATTTTTTTTTTCTTGTATTTTTTTTTTTGTCTATAAGCTCACACAACAGATTTTTTTTCGTAATTCTTGAGGTCAATGAGGACTTCCGTCGAATAACACAAGTGGCCGTAAACTAAGTAGGAAGTTCAACATTTTTACTACATTATAAATTACTATTTAAGTAGTTACATGCGTGAATTAAAACGTTTTACACAATTTGCGATCATAAAGTCGTTAGCTTTGCTATATTCCGTTAATGCCATTGAAATAACAATGACCTAACATTCGGATAAGTCTTTTATTAGCGACTTTTGCAAAAAAGTGTGAATTCAATATTCAATGAACGGTTGCTAAAAATTTTGCTTGAATTGTGCTCTGAGATGATTTTATTTTTCTTTGGCAAATTTTCCATTTGTTATTTCGTTTGTTTTTTTTTTTAGTGTTAATCGAGAAACTTTTACGAACGTGTGACGTTGAATGCATTTATATGCTGATTAGGAATAAGAAAGAAGATGACATTCATACACGCGTTGGAAAGATTTTTAGCGATCCGGTAAGAGATTGAGAGTTATGAGAAATTTTCGAGAATTTCATTCGTCATTACCGCCTTTTTTTAACAGCTCTTCGATCAGGTCAAAAGAGAACAACCGAAGTTTCGTCATAAAGTGATTGCCATCAATGGTGATTGCATGCTGCCAGGCCTCGGTATTGAGGCAAATGAACGTGCTCTGTTGATCAAGCAAGTCAATATTGTTTTTCATGTCGCGGCAACAGTTAGGTAAGATTGCGTGTAGTTAAACAAAAGACTTAAGCGACGAACCTGACCTTTTTCGAATGAGAAATTTTCAATCAATAACAATTCAATTCGTTCGCAGATTTGATGAAAAATTGAAGCTGGCAATAGCCATAAATGTTTGTGGTACTAAGGAAATGTTGACGTTGGCGAAGGAAATAGATAATTTAAACGTAAGTTTTTGTATCGTCATTTGTTATTAAATATTTACATTGATCCATCTGAAAAATATTTTTGTATCTGATCCGAAGATGAAAATTTTTAAAATTATCATTGAACTGTTTTTTTTTTTTTTTTTTTTTTCCTTTTTGATGAAATAATTAATTAATTTACTCGAAAGCTTTCATTTTTAAAAATGTTCATCTTGCCAATGAACTTCTTTTTTGTACTCTTCAATGTCATCGTATGTTATAAATTCATCAATCAATAATAATAACAACCTCATTTACTGGATTTTGTAGGCTTTCATTCATGTATCGACTGCTTTTGCAAATTGTAATCGCGCAATAATTGACGAACAATTTTACAAGACACCGTTGACTGGAGAGAATGCAATAAGGTTATCCAATTGTTTGGACGATAAAACAATGGACAAAATTACACCAGAGTAGGTTGCAATTTTTATTTGTGGCAATATTTATTTTTATTGATTTTTTCTGATAGTTTACTTTTTGATTGGCCGAACACTTACACCTATACAAAAGCCCTCGCTGAAGAATTAGTTCGATCTCATTCAAGAGGTCTTCCAATTGCGATCTTTCGTCCTGCTATTGTTATTCCAACATATAAAGGACCCTTGAAAGGTTGGATCGATAACATGTATGGACCAACTGGAATTATTATTGGTGTTGCTGCCGGTCTTTTACGTGTATTGCACATTCATAAGAAAAATAATGCTGATATCGTGCCAGTCGACTTGTGTGTTAATTCACTGATAGCGAGCGCTTACGATATTGGAAAAAATTCTTATGAAGAACCACCAATTTATAATTATGTTGGATCGGTGAAGAACTCAATTACATGGCAGCGATATTGTGATTATGCATGTACATATGGCCGCGATGTACCATTAATGAAAAACGCTTGGTATTATTCATTCAAAATGTCATCGTCAAAAACTTTCGTCACAATGCTAACCTTCCTATATCACATTTTACCCGCGACCATTGTGGATCTGGGATTATTTGTTAGCGGCAAGAAACCAAAGTAAATATTTATATTTGTTTTGTTTACAATCCGTAAAAATAATTAATAATCTTCTTCAATATTCATTCGCAGATTACTGGACACATATCGTAAAATTCACAAGCTCTGTGATGTTTTGTCATACTTTTCGAATCGCGTGTTTCATTTTAACAACAACAATGTTCAAGTATGTTAATAAGCTGCGATGCACATTGAATAAATATTTTTATTGAATATGTTCTCTTGATTTCATATAGAACTTGTGGAGCAAGCTCGATCTGGCCGATCAGGAAATATTTTATTTCAATATGGATGACATTGATTGGAAAACTTTTATTAAACAAAGCATGCTCGGTATTCGAACTTATTTATTGAAGGAAGATCCCAAAACAATACCAGCAGCAATTATACGATTTCATAGGTATGGCGAAGATTTTTTCAAGACAGAATACAATAATTCTAACGGAATTTTTCTATTTCTTTGTCAGGCTCAAAATCATCCACTACGTTACTGTTTATACAATTCGTGCTTTGGGAATTTTTGCTTTGTATAAGCTTCTTACAAAGTTCATAATGCCGGCATTCATATCAAATTCAGTTTGATCTATTTAATAATCAGGACCAGTAATTAAGGAGTATATATTTTATTTTTGTGTGTTTGTATTTTTTTTTGTGAGTTGCGAGTTGCGACTTGTAAGGATGTTTCGCGTGTGATTAAGAATTAAGGACTTATAACTATTTTGTTTGTTTATTTGTACTGAAATCTGCCTATTGGGGTAATTGGGAGAAATTATCGAAATGAATTTGAAGGCTCGGAGAAGAAGAAGAAACTCATCATTAGATTATAATGAAATTATAGCGCTACAAATGCACTGTAAATTTGAGACTTTCAAAATTATTTTTAATAATTTGTGTAGTTTGAAATAAAAAATATTGTATTTTTGAGAAAATAAAGAATTTCTATAATTAAAATATCTATTAAAAGAATTGAGCTATTATAATTTGTAACTACTGAGTAACTTTTTGTTTTAAAGCTTTCAACTCATCAAAGAAAAGTAGAACCAGAGCAGAATGTGGTCCGATTCGCATATAATGCGGCCAGAATCCTTTGTACAGTCCAGCAACTCCTTCGACTTTCAGAATCTTTATAAGGCAATCAATGACTCCCGAATAGTGTTTTCCTTTGCCAGATGAGCACGTTTCTTGATTATACAATCTTGTTGCAATAACATCAGGTGGATTCATCATTAATGCCATTAATGTTCCAGCCCATGCGCCACTAAGGAATGATATTGTTGTTTGATCCATGGTACTTTTTCGTTGCAAGAAATCTTTGGTAAATCCGAATGTTGCTATTTGAGTGCCTGATCCCAGCATTCCACGAGGAAGCGTAATGGCAACTCCTCTGTAGAGTCCACTGAAGCCATGAGCTTTATAAATCTTTGATATTGCACTTATAAGGCCCTCGTGTTGATGCTGGTATCCGACTGCGATTTTTTCAACTGATTGCGACATAAGATGTGTGCGAACCATGAAGAAAGGACTTGCCAGTGCCTGACCGATTGTCCCACCAATTCCACCAATTAACGCTGATCGTATGATGCTCACATTTCCTTCCTTATTTCGTGTCCATTCATGTTCGTATGCGGTCGTATAAACTCCTAAGCGACATGCATTCAGAACGAATTGAAAACAAAGACTTGCAGACAAGCCTTTCTGTAAAGCTATCGCACCATCATTCTTGACAACCGTTATAAAAGCTTGCAGAACACTTTTATAAGGTTTGACATGATGTCCTTTCTTTGCTAATTCACCTTGTAATTGAAGTCGTGTTTTAATGACCTGAAATTCTGACAATCAGCTTGTTTATTATATGTCTTGGCATATGTAAACATTTTCTAATACTACAATTTTAATCACTTGCCTCTAAAGGATTTGTAAATATTGTAGCAAGCGATGACGACATGCCACCCATAAGGACATTTTCCATGATGAACGATTTTTAATTCTACTTCTAATCAGACTTTATTTTTCATCACAAAGCACTTTCGTTTATAAGAAAAAAAAAAAATATGCCGTACATAATAGAATCGGGTGTAGAAGTTTTATTGGAGCTCCACGAGAATTTTCAGTTAAATTCCTTTCATTTTAATGGCGACAAGAATAACGACAGCAACAGGGACACAACTCAGCAGGGTCAATTTCGCAAGACTCATTTGTTTCTGAGATTTATTTTTTGTTACAAACAGTGGTCGTTTTTTGGGTATTCCAGCGCTAGTTGATTTTATGAGCTTGCGTAATTCCTTCAGATTTGTTTGAAATTCGTTGAGAAAGTCCAATGAAATATATTCATAAATTGAAGACATCTCATAAATACTTCCCATTTCTTTCAGATGAACCAGTGAAGCCTTCAAGATAACCATCTGTCGCAAAGCATTCGCATAGATATAAATAAGATCCATCTCATTGACTGGCTTATTCTTGAAGTTCGAGGGAATCCATATGGATGTTTTCTTCCAATTGTGTTCATGAAATCTATGAAGACCCATCTTAATGATGTTCCGTTCGAGTTGCAAATCTATTCCAATAGCTTCCATTCGCTCATCATTGATGGTCAGAAATTCTGACAGTGGGATACCAGCTTCAGCAAAATTATTCACGAATCTCTCACAATCCATTCCTCGCAAAAGTGTAACGACATCAGGAAAATATGCTGGTCTACATAAAAAAATTGTTTACTCATACGATTATTAAGAATTTAAAGGCAGCTCACGTTTCACTCTGTTCAACAATTCCCGGCAGAATATCAAATAACTGATTGTAACTGAGATATTTGCTTGGTGTTTGGTACTTATATTCTTCTGGAGGAAACAGCTCAACAAAGTCCATTAGATTTTCGGCATCAGCATGCTCCTTAGCTGTGAATCCTTGTTGGTTGATGGTTTCTAAATCGATTTTAGATTCAATTAACATTTTTGCGACTTCAAGCTGCTTGCCATCAATTGCATGAAACAAGGCCTGAAAAAACAATAAGTAATTTATTTTCAAAATACCTAATAATTATTGCAAGTACTTGCATTATTTCCATCGTTGTCAACTGCATCAATTGCATCCTTCTGCTCTAAAAGATATTTTACAACACTTTCGTGTCCTTTATTACTAGCAAACATCAATGGAGTTACACCGCTGCTATTTGACGAACTGATTATTGTATTTTCATTAATGAGATACTTGACGACCATGAATACGTCTTCGGAATTAGCTTCGGAATTACAAGCAACCATTAAGGGGGTCTCATTTCTGTAAGTGGTGTTGTTGTTGATGTTGGCTCCTCGTTCATCAATAAGGAACTTAACGAGTTCAGGCCATCCTTCGAAGCAAGCATGATATAACATATTCCATTGATTATCGATTTCGGTATCGATATCAAATCCTATTAGCGCTTTATCGAGTTCTTCCTTGATTGCCAACAAATCTCTTGTTTTCAAACTTCTCAAAAATGATTTTTTTTTAAGTTCCATCGCCGTTGGTTCGGCAATATACTTGGTCTTCTGATAATAGACATTATCATCGGAGTACTCTTCCGAGTCTGAATACATTCCTGCTGGTCTAAACATTTTATTTATTCGGACTTTATTGAATTCAGTGAAAGGTGGTTTGTTGGTTCGTCGTGTCCGTTTGTATATGTATTTTCAAATTGTCTAAAAATTTAGAGGGCGCCACTGAACAATAATAAAACAAAATGTATTAATTTTAGTACAAAACAAAATACTACATAAAACCACAAAACTGTGGAAATTTTTAAAATGTATAATACTAAAGAGAGGAAGCGACAAATCGATACACTTAAGATATTCAATGATAAGTTAGTATTGAAATAAAAATTATTTATGCTTAATGTGATACATAATTATCCCATTTCAGCGTTATCGAGATATTAGAAAACGAAAAATTTTCTATTAAATTCCAATCGGGAAAAAATCTGGTTTCTTTGATAATTGAGCTGCCTCAAGAGTTTCCTTACAGAATCCCTATATTGACCTTGGACCCACCACTTGTTCATCAATGGATCGAGAATGGTGTCATTCAAAAGGCACCAGGAATTCTTAACGTAAATATATGACCTTCTGATGAATCACTAATTTAATAAATCAATGTTCTATGGGGTTTTATGTAAAACAGTTCACTATCAATTCTGATCTTGGGCGTGTGTGCCAAGTAATCATTCGAGAATTTGAGAAAAATCCTCCAGAATTAGCGGCGGCGGCCGCATCCAAACCCCCGCCAGAACTGTTGCACTCCAGCATTCCAGAACTAGCCGAGTTAGACGATAATCAGCTTAAAGAATTATTAAAAGATGATCAGTATATGGATGATTTGATTGAAAACTTAACACCTATAAAGACCTTAAACGCTAAACTTGATGTATTGTTCGCGGAAACTTGTCGATTGGCATCAGAAAATTTAGAGTATGAATCAAGATTGATTGAACTAAAAAGCAGCGTTGAGACGCTGTCATCAGAATTTATAGATTTGGGAAAAACATATCATCAGACTAGTCAAAAGTATGAAGAAAAGGCAAGTGAATATAAGCCTGAGAACATTCAGCATCTACTGCAAATCGGAATTGCAAATGCTGAGGCAAATTGTGAAGAAATTATAGAAAAATTCCTGGATGGGCAACTTCCTTTGAGCAATTTCCTCGAAAACTTCATGGAAATTAAAAAATTAATTGCGACTAGAAAATTCAAGGAGGAAAGGCTAAACCTTCAGTTGAATCAAATGAAATTGTGATAAAGAATTTTCCTACTTTAGCTTAAAAAACTGCAAAAAATAAAAATGTTACTTAGATTATTGCTCTATTCATAAAATTAACTGATTTTAATGCTAACATTTTTAGAAATCCTTTAAAAAGCCAAAACAATTGTATATGCATATTTATTATCTATTTATTTATACATTGCTTTCAGTAAGTAATTCAGGTAAATAAAATACCGTAAAATATAAATACTGTTTAAAACTGCTATATGTGCTATAAATTCCATTCATATTTGATTCCGTCCATAATTTCTGTCCCAAGAGTAGATTTTTCGGAAAAAATTGTTTATTCTTGATTTTTTTTGGCTCCAACGGAGTAGTAGTAATTATATTAAGTAGATAATACCAAAACCTAAGTCAAACACTAAATAAGTGAAATGCCATTTGCAAAATACACACACGCAATTGTGTCCAGGTAATAGAAAAATGCGAGTTTTTATAGGATATAAAATATTGGGTGTGTTGAATGCTAATGTCAAAATCGATAAAATTATGAATTAAAAGACTCAATTTCAAAGACGCAACATGATTCAGAATGAACCTGGCTATGTTCCAAAAACATTAAAATCAATAAATGATATAGATATTGCTATTTAGTGATTCAGTGCATACTTTTAGAATTCCTCTATCAGCCAGGAGCCGGGGCCTGGAAATTGATGTTGCCAAGAAGGAACATGAATCGTTCGTTGCGTCGCTTCGTGAACTGGAGCTGGACGTTATTGAAATGCCACAAGATGAAGATTTACCCGAATCGGTATTTGTTGAAGACGCAGCTGTTGTGTGCAACAATATTGCTTTAATCACCAAACCTGGAACGCCGATTCGTCTAAAAGAGGTAACAACGGAAATGGGGCTATATTTGGCAGTGTCGGATTTTGTCGCGAAAAAGAAACTTCGTCGGAATTGGTTTCAAGTTTTTGCCATTTAAGTTACTGACTGATTGATCCTCGTTTCGATCTGAAATTTTTGCATCTAGTTAAATATTTCGTGAATTCGCTTCTATCACAGTTAAAGCCACAAAACTAAAATCATTTAAGTTGCTAATTGAAAGAACAAATTTGAAAATTCAATTAAATTATCTCTGAAAAGCTGAAACCTACCGTATTGCTCCGCGGTTAATTGGTTCAGTTAATTTAAAAGCTATACAGTCTATAAAGTTTTTGAAACCATCGTAAAAACTATTTTAGTTGGTTTTCAATGAATAGATAACACCGCACGGTTTTTTTTATTTTTATTGGATAAATTAGAGCATTATTTATGTTTGACAAAGTCACGGTCATGTTGCGTAACAGACATGTTGCGTTGAATGTGTTCGTCATAAAATACAATATTATTAACTGGATCTTTGAAACAATCGCACTTATTCAATAATTCTCTACATTCGTGTGAGCCAGTTCAGTTTTTTTTTTTTTTTTTTTTTTTTTCAGTTTACTTAAATTGATATTTTTGCATTGCATGTCACATGCTGTTTTGAATTTCATATACATGTCTGTATTATTTCAGGTGGAAAATATTAGAGCAATTTTAAAGAAAGAGTTGGACGTCGCATTAGTTGAAATTGCCGATCCTGAGGCAAAATTGGAAGGAGGTGATGTCCTTTTTACGGGGAAGGAATTCTTCGTTGGCATTTCGGAGTATACAAATATGGCAGGAGCTTTAGCAGTCGCAAGAGCTTTTCCCGAATTTCCATGTGTTCCAATTAAAGTGAGTAAATCGCTACTTAGTTCTTTACTTTCATACAGTCTCTTTATGTATTATTTTATTAATACACTTTTGAAATCAAATTTTAATGTAATGTAATCCTGTTATGGAGTTTTTGAAAATAATTTCGATTTCCTCCTCAAGACGTATCTTCTCACTTCCTTAGGTAGAAAATAATCACCCGATGAATGTTATTTCTTTGGATTTATTGAACGGATCAATTCAGGTTGATAGTGCAAATCACAATTTTATAATTCTCTTATCAACATTCGAAATTTTCGCCCGTTACGACATTAATGAACGCTTTTGAAATCACAAAAAATTCTTATTCACTCCCAACATTGTATAGTAAAGTTTGCAAGATTTTTTCTTCACTTCTCGTAAAACTTTAATTTTTTATATTTTTTTTTTTTTATGTGTTCCTAATTTCTTCTCAGGTATCTGAAAAGCGTCACCTGAAATATTACATCTCAATGGCTGGACCAGATTTGTTGTGTGTCAGTAGCACAGCACATTCCCAAGAAATTCTCAAACGAATAGAACGTGAAGCAACATTTAGTTATCAAACGCTAACATTGAGTGAAGAAAATGCGGCAAATGTGCTTTATATCAATGGATTCTTGATTCATCGATCTATCGAAGAAATTCCGGTTTCTTTTCAAATTCTCTCCGAAAAAATTGACATTCCACGCAAAGTATTATCTATGAAAGAATTGGGAAAATTCTCATCTGGATTAACATCATGCTGTATTCTTTTACGACGATCTCGATATATTAGAAACTTGTAAAAAAAAACGCAACAATAAGACGAAACTTTGATCACATTGACTAAACATCACTCGCAGCTTATCTAACTGACAGCCTACATAGCCCTTGCTTAGTTATTGCAGTACCAAGCGAAGATATTTGAAAAAGCAGAAAAAAATATAGCGGAGATTGATTTTTGAAGTTGTGCAGTGTTTGTTTGAATAGCTTTTTTTTTTAAATTCCACTTACTTTTAAGATTTCTTTTATTTCTATATTTCTAGTCTTTCTACAAATCTCTTAAACTTTGTACCTAAACTTTGAATTTTGCAGCTAATTGAAAATTTCATTGCATTTATGAAACTTTTTTGCCAAAATCAAATTTTAATTTTCTCGCTGTGCATAAAAAAAAAATAAATAAAAAAAAAAGTTTGCAAAATTAAAATTGATCAATGACAATTTTTTTTTTTATTAAATCGAACCAATGTCTTATTGTTCTAATAAAATGATATTCTTCGTCGATTAAGTTGCTGAATTGGTCGGAAATTCTTCAAAATTGGATTGCCTTTATGGTCTTTAATTTTTCTAAGCTCTTCCAGCTCATAAGATGCAATTTTCAGTGGCGTTGTTGAAACCATCCACGTTACAGTCTCTAAACAAATTGGAGTCGTTAAGCTGCCTTTATACGATAAATAATTGAAGTTTTTAATTTTAATGAGATCGCTGATCGAAAAAATATTTTTAGTTTCGATGTGTAAACTTTCGGGCTCATGCACTTTTGAAAGAAGTGGAAAAAATGGATTGTAAGATGAAGTATTGTCCGTTCTTGTGTTATTGAGCTGAAATAAGGTAATATAGAGCAGAATTACGCCATAAAAAGAAAAACAAATTACCTCATACAAAATACTTAGCACAGCAAGGCCTTTCGGTTCCGCCACTGCTTTTGCGAGTGTAGCTGAACGATTTAAAATTTTGCATTAAATAATTAATCACAGACCCAACTAAACTGTACTTGCCATAATTCGAGTTATAGGTAACAAGATGAAGCTCGGCTGAATATCTACGTGAGTTCAGAGTGTGTTCACTTCCAGCATTGTCAACTTCACCCCAATGAAAATGAAAGCTGTCCAAGTTGTAGGCGACTTTCAATGGGCCGCCTAAAAATCGTGCAGGCTTTCCGTTTGGGTAATTAAGTGTGAATTTCGCTGAATGTCCATTATTTTCCACTTTAATCGATATCGGTTCCGTAGAAAATTCATCGATAATTAGTGGCTGAGAGTTTTTCGACGACACAGCATTATTGATATTTAAATTAACTGGCGATTGATTGTAACCGTCACAATGTTTATCAAACTTTCCCCAATTCTGAGGCCCATAAGTGTCTTCCTCATTGTACGAGAATATTTCTTGCGTTTCTTCTGAATTTTCTTCATTGCGATGCTTAAATTCATCTTCGATTGACCGATCTGGAGCAAAGTTGGGCCAATTGTAGAGTCCATTTTGCTTTTGTGCATATTCAGTATTTGTGCCAAATTTACGATAGTAACTCGCATCCTTTGCGAATCCTTTTAGACCGAATGCTTTCCATGGAAATTTAAGTTGCGACTTAATAAAATATTGGTCGTCAAAATTTCCAGAAACTTGATTTTGATATGAAGTTCCTTTCAGTGGAAAATCAAAATTATTTGCGGAAAATAGTTCACACTTGTCTTTCTCTTACCTGCTTCTGTGCTGACAGCTTCACTCCACATAATTTTACAAATCATCATAGTTGCGATTACAAATTTCATTTTTCTGCACTCGGTTTCACAAATCCCACTTGGAAAATGTCTTAATGGCGCTTTTTAGAATTGGTTGGGGGTTTTTGTCGAGTCGAATTCGCAAAACGAATCTCACGATTAGCTTGTAAAATTCACAATTCGTGAATCTCATAAGCCTTCCTTAGCACGCTGACGCTTTTCGATCGTCGTTAATAGTCTAATTAATTTTTTAGTACTTTTCCGATACTTTTCAATGATCTACTGACCGAATTTAAGTCGACCGCAGCTTTTTGCGGCCTTCTTTAGAAACAATTAAAGAATTCAACACTTAGCTCAAATGCCGACCGCACTAAACGTCGTCCAAACATAAACTGTCGGCTTGCATTATTGCATCGCGTTAAAAGCACTATACTAGACCAAAATAAAGAATTAAAAGCTAACTATCATGCACGTTTCGGAAAAATCTTTTTTTAAATTTTGTACGACTTTCTCGAATTCATTCGAATGATGGATGAACATTTGATCGTCAGCAGTCAGTGATACTCTTGAGTATGAAGTAATTACTGAGGCAATCAGAAATGAATGAAAGCAGACTTAAAGTTGTGCATTAAATATATAGAGTGATGTACATGATACATGAACTTGTTTATGCAATAAATGGCGACCTTGAACGCAAGCAGGAAACACTTAGATTAAAAGTTGCGCGAATAAGTTTGAACTGGAAAATTTCGCGGACTCTTCGATTATCTTCGATCAATACAAAGTGATCAATATAGTTTTGCGCTCTACTGCTTGCATGCAAAGTCTAAAACTGCACCTCGGTGTAAAGTGCTGTAATGACTGAACAATTCAGTGAGAAATGTTAAGTAATTTATGGACAAAACAACAATGAAAACAACCAAAAGGAATTCCATGCATTTTTCGTAATTTGGAAATCAAAATGACGGGCTTAAGCTTAGGCAAAAAAAGTCGTTGAGCATGAAATTTTGCATTAAAAGTTAGCGAATTGATAACCCAAATTTTACACATCGTTTGCAATTTTTTTTTATAGTTAATAAAATGAAAGAACATTTATTGCATTGCACATTTCAATCATAAAAGCATAAAACTCTTTGCATATTAAATTACAATGAAGCATGTAAGGGAAGTCGTCAAAAAATTGTAACAAATAAGTATTGTCATTTGTCATTTTATTTACATACAAAAACATATTTTTCATAGGAATGTGTACCTTACAATTCACAATGCAATTAAAGAAATAATAGTTTGGCATGTACTTAATTAGATCAATGGAAACAATGTCAATTTTGAACTGGCCAGCTGTTTAACAAGATTTATGTAATTCACAAGATATTTCCCGGTAGTTTCATCGATATAGAATGAAATTTTGCTGCTATCAATTAATTGATCATCGGGACTATCGTCCGGAGAATGTTTGTGGTTGTTGTCATCGTCACTGCTTCCTTCTGAAGTTTTATCAGCAATAATACTCGTTTGTAACCCACTCACTTGCTGCACGTATTGAATAACTCTCTTCGATACTGGATATTTTTCCTAATTGGCGAATTATTTTCATTACTGATCGAAATTTTCAGTCAAATAAATTATTTACCTCTTCTGGTGATGTCTCGACATGAGCTTCATTGTTTTTTTTTATTTTGAATATAAATAAATTGTCAGCTGCCTGCTTACTGCTAAGGGGTTGAATATTTTCTAGTGGAATAATTTCCATGACGGTATCACAATCGAGATCCACAATAACCAGTACATTCGATAACAGAATGACTAGCGAATTTTGCATATCATTGTTACGGACAAAAGTTCCTCGACATGCAAAAAGTGTTCGATTTGATGTCGCATGCTGCATTAGTTGCTTGCTGATAATCTTTTCAGGTACAGGCTCTAATAGTTCCTTCTCAATACAATTAGCATGAATAGGATTTGGAAGTATGTTGTAGCCAACACTCTGCAGCATTCCAGAACCAGTTAGTGCTAAAAATTCAGCTGCGCCACTGATAGGTTTCGCCAAAACTCCAACTAAGCCTTTACCAACACCAGTGAACACTTCAACCGTAGATCTTGCTTGAAGTGGATGACGAGCAAGTCCGCCAATAGCACCCAAGATACTTATCCCAAAGCCAGTTAATCCCTGTTGAATTCCATCACTCAGTCCCTGAGGTCGATGGCGTCTTGAGTTATCTGTTTTGAGATAAATGTGCTCGCTGTCTAGTGTTAATCGATCAAGGTTTCTTGCTAATGATGTTGCCAGTTTCGTAACAGAATTTACTGTTCCAGTCGTTACATTTCTGAGAAGTGAAGCTGAGCCTTGCGTTAAACCCACAACAAAGCCCCATGGTCCTTTAAAGAGACCTTGAACTGGCATTGAAACAAAATCTTTAACGCCACTTGTAACAGACCTCGCCAAGCCACTTGGACTTCCAAGTATCTCAAGAGATCCAACAACCCATCCGGCACCAAATATTGCTGAAGACAAATAATGCAATCCAATGCTGTTACCAAGCTTTAATGGCAATGTGTAGACGTTCATTTTCTCGTAGATTGAAAAATCTAAAGGACTGTGATCCAATGCGATGTACATGCGAATACAAGTATGAACAGAAAGCAATGCATGAACGGGTTCCAGCTGAATACGTCTCATTCTAATTGGTTCCGCTAAGTATTGAGAATGTTCCTCGACAATGCGTGGAATTAACACTAATCCTGCTTCAAGTTTCACGGAAACGCTTTTTTCCTTATTTTTCATTATCAGATTTTTAGGCAAACAATCATCGACAATTTCAAGCAGAACATTGATGAATGTGTCTTCAATGAATATTTTTAGAGGCTGCAACTTGACGCTAACATTTTCAATGGAACTATCTTCTTCATATAAATCCAGATTGATGTGAAATAATTCTTTTGATTTTCTAGATTCAAAAATATTTGGAAGATTCCAAATGGAATTTTTGAAAATAGCTTCGTCTATTTGTGTGGTGGAAACATCTTTGTTGCACAACACCACGGGAAAATCATATTCACCGGACGAAAACAATTCGTTATCAACTTGAAGTTTGGCAATATTCAAGCTCATCTTGCATGCTAATCTCGAATATTGAATGCCAATTTCATCAAAGTTTATCGATATCATATTTGTGCGTTTTCCTGTATTTTGATCATCACGTGATATAGAAATATTTACGCCTTCCATGAAGAAATTAATATTTAGAGCTTTTCTTGAGCTTTTACTGCTGAGGCAGAAAGTTCTTTGATAATTACTATTAATTTCGAGGAATGATGCGTTCTGCATCGACTGCATTTCATCACGATACTGTGAATCTTTCATTCGTCTATCTTTATCCGAATCAATGTAACTGATAATGATGCTCGACGTTCGTCTGTGAACTTTCACATTCAATTTCAGATCGCCAAACATTGGAACATTGATAATGATTTTCTTGTTGCCATCAACTTTTATCGGTTGTGACCATCTGATTATGTTATCACCAGTTACGCATGCAAAAATCAATCCGTAATCAATATTTATGACTTCCGGAAAGTGCTCGTCGATCGTCGGCGGCGTATAAAAAACGCTCTGTTTCGATGACACGACCTGATACCATAAAAACCTTTCATCGGCAACTTCCTTGTGAGGCAAAATATTTTTTGCATTTTGATTTGATAAATCGGTTTGTGCGATGAACAAATGAAAGTCGGTATCATTTTTAATTGTAAGATATGGTGAATTATCATCATAAATTGACATATAATATTGCTGATTGTGTTTGATAATCGAAACACTAATTGGAATCTGTAATAACAGATAACAAAATGTAATTATTAAATGAGACATCAATTAGTGATGTTTAACTTACGTTTAGATTCATGTTGGGTACGTTTATACATTTCCTCATGACACCTTGAATTTTGATTGGACATGAAACTTCTGTCGTTTTATGACCTATGACAATAAATGAGCTCAGTGTAGAGAGAAATTTTCGTTTGGCATTCCCTGTTAAATCTCTGAATAATGCAATAGGATTTCCGCTGCTTATAGTTCTTTTATGATTTCGATATAAATGAACTGATGTTTTTGAGGTCAACTCATTTCTTTTGACACCTTCAATCTTCTCACCAATTATAGCAGCAAACGAATAAACGTTCAAATCGAATTTTGAATAATTTGAAATGACCAGCATTGATGATATGGTAATCAGACGAAATTTGTTTTCGAATGATGAGGTCAAAACTAGTTGAACTACGCCTGATGAACCAAAAATGTTAATATTTATTTGCCCGTCAAGTGGCAGAGTATATGAATTAGTTGTAGATTTCTTGACTTCAGGACTAATTATTATTAGATCGCTTTTAAACCAAACATCGTCGAAGCAAATACTGAGCGTGAATAAATTCTGTAAATTAAGGTAATGAGCATCTAAAACAAAATGTTTAAATTAGCTTACATCAATGTTTAAAGGAACTGAATAATGATTTGGTTCAATGGTTTGTGTTTCGTCAGTTGATAATTTTGATATGAGAACTGATGATCCCGTTGAATTGACAACTAGACACCATGGAGTGAGAGTGAGAAGTAATGAGCAGGACAAGTCTTCAGGATGTTGTGACGAAAATTTGTAGAGCGGTACCGTTGATGGTCCTTTCGAAACTTGATGTTCATAATTAAAAACCTAATATGAAAAATATTTTTATTCGCAAAATTTTATTGAAGTTATTCAATGGAATTATCTAAATCTGGCTTAAGAGATTGGGATAGGTTTAAAACATGAATTAGGATTTTCTTTATTTGCATTTCCAGATTATCCATTTTTTGCATCAAATCTTCCATGCTGATGTCGTTGCACTTCAATTTGATTTCCGTTTTTAAGCGTTCGAGTTGTTCAACGGAATCTTTCGCATGACCTCCGATGCATGTATTTCCACCGAAGCTTATGATTTGGAGATTTTTCAGAGGCTCCATCAGCTTCGATCCAATAAACTGAAGTCGATTATTATTCAGAATGACATTCTGCAATTGCGGAGTATTTTCAAATGTGTTCGAATCCAATTTTTCAATTTTATTTCCGATCAAATCAAGATATTTCAAATTTCGTAAATTCTGCAAGTCTTTCTTTCGTAGGTGTCTCATGTTACAAGATGTTATTCTCACAACCTCCAAGTTAGAAAAATAGTCGCCCAAACCATTAGGAAAATATTCGACAGTCAAGAGCCTCGCAAAGTATTGTGTTACATTATCATTCGACATCGATTCAAGATGTACCCCCGAAATTGACTCAATGTTTTTATTGTCAATCTTACTGTTGAGGTTTCGTGTCCTGCATGTATATCTCTCATTCCAGTCATGAATATATTCGTACTTAAAATCGCAGTCAATAATTAAGGAGTCTACTTCCAAAAGACATAAAATAATTAAAAATATCTTAATAACGTCCATGCTGTTAATTAAACAACCGAAATTAGACTAATGAATAATCTCAAATATTTGTAGCCCGTAAAAGAAAAATTTTGAAATTCATAAATCATGTTCAAGAGCGACAATTGTTTACATTTGCCGCGAGGTTATTAAGTGACCCATTCATAATAAATGGAAACAAATTCATGTCGTCTCATCAATTGAGTAAACCGCTCATATTATGATAATTGTATTATTGCGAGTTTCAAAACGCTTAAATTTTGCGTTCAGTCTTGTTTGCAGCGGCGACATTGTGAGATGACTTTCAAGCTTGTTATAGTGTTTTGTAGTCTTTTGACTCTTTCGCGCGGATTTATTGTGCATTGCATTTTAGAAGATTTGCTGCTTTTCGACGAATATAAATTGGCATATTCATGTGAAACCAAGGATCTAACGACAACAAAAGATATGCGCAATATTACAGGAATTGAAGGAGATCATGGCAGAGGAAAATCACATAAAGACGTAACGCAACTTTACATATCGCATCAAAATATGGAATATTTTCCAAGAGGCTTTCCGAGTATTTTCAACAATATTGGAGCCATTCATGCTGGTAAAAGGACTTAAGTGGCTATTTTGAACCGACTGCTTAATTTATTTATTATAGGAATGTCAAAGTTAAAGTACCTCGATAAAAGTGACATGAGAGACTTTACGAATTTGAGATATTTGTATCTCTATAACAACGTTTTGGAATTTTTGCAATCTGATGTGTTTCGTCATAACACCCAATTAGAATACATTTCATTCTATGCTAACAGATTAATGCATATTGGATCAAAGGTTCTGAATGATTTACCAAGATTGCGTACAGCTTATTTCAATAAGAACATTTGCATTGACAAGCAAGCAGTTTCATCAGAAAAGGAAATTTCTGAATTACGTCTTGAGATCGCTGAACGATGTAGCGACATCACAATGGAGGATTTGATGAGTTTGTTATCGACGAATAATGCAAAAATTTCAAAAATGGAATCAAAAATTATCGAAATGAGTGAACAACTCAAAAGTTTCATTGAGATCGTCAAGCAATTGAAGCCAAATAATTCTAATTAATAAATTTTAGCTCACCTCAGAATCTGTTTTTTTCGGCCAAACTTCGTCTGAGTGTGATTCCAACATTTCACAAGCTTTCTGAATGTCGGAGAATTCATCAGGAATTCTGAAAAAACTGTTTCGATTTATCAGTTTGTAGGAAAGCGTAACTTTGGGGTCGTCGACGCCGTCCGAAGACGACAGTGTGTTTCCTTTTATAGTCAATTCATGTTCATCTTCATGAGTTCCAAAAACGTCTAATTCGCATACTTCACCACATCCGGCAATTACAAAGTTCTGATTTGATTTTGGTTCATGCGCTATTATGTTGTATGGAAACAGCGATTTCACCATGAACATTGGCCAAATCACGACAAGCACTCGCTGGATTTCACAATTGAATGTTTGTCTGATGATTCTGACCCAAAAGCTATTGAAGCCACCAGTTCTTGTAGAGGGCACTTTAACAAGCCACGGTTTATTGTTGGCCACAATTTCACGCAATGGAATTTCACCAGAGAAACCTTTCATTTCGGTCGCAATCAGTTTTAGACGAATTGATTGATGTGAATCGATCAGACATGTTCCAAAAACTGAGCAATTATTGTATTCATGAAGTTCAAACTCTTGCGATTCACATTTGTCTGGTGAATCAACAGTATCCTTATCATAACGCTTGTATTGTAATTTGAAGATTTCTTTTGTCATATTGAAGACTTGAACTTGCCCATCAATCGTTATTTTGCGTTGGAAGTTCGTAATTTGCTTTGTCGTCACACAAAAATATTGATCCGGTTCCATTTTAAGATACTCAATTCCTTCTTTATGTAAGAATATTGGTTCCGTCTTGTGTGTCCATGCTCCATTTATGCAAACACATAACTGCAATGCTTGATCTTTCTTATCTGTTCGAAATGAATAAAGACTGCACGATTGCGGTAATAAGCAAATCATTTCGTTCGATTGAGCTTGACCGATCCCAACTGGATATGAAGTATTGTTGCATATTACATATTTCGAATTTATAATCATCGTTTTTTTATTTTTCTCCACAGACATCATAAGATGATACTCCCAAATGCGTTTGGTCACTAATACTGAATGACAAATTGATGGTGAATATTTCAGGTTTGCTTTTTCTGACATCAAATTGATATTGATATCATCATGATGCAAATTCAAAAGTGCTTTCAATCGAAACTTTTCCACTAGCGGGGTCAGGTTCTCGAAGCTATAGTCAATAATGTCGACTTTTAGGAATGAATCAACTTCAATGTTTTCAAATTTTTCATCAAAAAAATGTCCAAGCACTTGAAGCGATTCCAAACTAACCTTGATTGCTTCATGTTCTTTTGGACCAACTGCCAAAATATTAAAATTTTTAATGGCATCCGGCAAGTCTTCTGATTCTAGTTGTTTATTGAATATGTTCACTTCAATGTGAGACATTTTAAATAGAGCTGCGATGCTTGGCACTGCATTTGCGACATAATAGGAATCAATTCTGAGACACGCAACGAGCACTTTTGGATGCATTTGGAACTCATAATCAGATTCGTCTTCTTCATCATCTGAATCTCTTTTCAAAAACACTTTTGGAATTTTAATTCGCCAAACTTCTGCAAATGGGCGATTCTCTTTGAGATCAAGAACTTTCGTTTCATTTTCTGTTAATTTAAAATCACAGAACTCCACAAATTGCGACTTAAGTGGACAGAAATACTCAATTTTGCAAATTATTGAAACTTGATTTGCAGTCTGGAATGGAACCGGAAATATTTTGATCTTATGTAGAGCTCGCGGTAGTGGATAACGCCAACAAATAACACCAATCTCGTTATCAACAATCTGTATTTGATATGGCAATGGAAGATCTCGTAGTGACGATGTTTCGACGAACTGGAACGCTCCACTCCTGAGATCATCTTGAAAGTGTTCAACTGAAATGTTTCTTCTATTTTCATAATGCTTCGATTGCAATTCTATTAGCTCCGATGAATTATTTTTCACATTGACGCAATCAATTTCATTATTTTCATTCCTTTTAAGAACTTGCTCAAACATCTTTTGGCAAAGCAACACATCTTTAATCAACTCCGGTCGAAAGTCAATTTTAAGGAAACCACAGTTGATGTTTATATAAATCAACGGATCTTTCTTCCAATACTCTTGTGCAATTTTCACTTTCATTTGTACGTTCAACGGATGGACAACAATATTTCCATCATCAAATGCCATAAAGTTCTCAACTTCTGTGTTCATTTCAATTTTTTCAGGTCTTTCGAATACTCGAAATCTACTTTTGACATGTGAGGCAGCAATCTTGAGGTTATAATCGCATGAATGAGTTTTGAATACAATTTGAGATGTTGCGATGTTGCAAGTCTTGAAATTGTGAAAATGTGATTTAAAGCTGTCAATTTTTCGAATTTTTGGGTTCATTGGAGTACTGCTGTATTTTGAAGGGTTTTTTGATGACACCTTTCCAATTAGTCGCCGCTGCAAATCTTGGATCTTGAAAAGCTTTTCATGCGACATTTGAAACAAAAGAGGCCGTTTGATTTGCACATCACAATCATTGTTTTTGAGTGCTTTTTCAGTCAGCTTTATTCTTATCAACGATGGACTTATACCCGACACATCGCATTCGCCCTCTCTCGTTGCAAAAATCACAAATCTTTCTGTGTCGTCTTCGAGCGTAATTTTCATGTCATGCAATGATAATTTTGTTGACTTTTCGAATCTGTCTTTAGTCAAATAAATATTTGGCGTGTCGAAGACGAATTGAATGTTATCATTTTCATGTGAACATTTAATATTAAACATACTACTGGTGAATGTCATCTCAAAAGGTGTTTCAGCTTCTTCTTCTGCAAAGCTCATTGATTTTTGTTTACGCCAAAGTCTTCTCGCTGCAATTTGATTTGAATGTGATATCGACTCAACACCAGAATCATCAAATGATTTCTTTTCATGTGATTTCCTGTTTTCAGTTTTCTTTTCAGGTGTCCTCTCGCTTTTTAAACTTCCTTCTTCCTTCAAATCAGCCTGAACTTTTGGATTTAGCATTTGTAATGTGGTGTTAGCTTTGTCAGCAAAATTCATAAACAGTGCGATTTCATCCAAACTAACATCAATGTTCATATCATTAACGCAATTAAATTCCGCCGCTTTGCCGGCTATTAATGTATCTTTGAATTTGATAGCTGGTGCATAAATGAACGAAAATGTTGAGTCCTTGAAAATTGTTTTTAGTTCAAAGTTTGGCGGTTTAGGTCCGTTCTCCAAATTATTCCATTCCAATGCGGGATTTTCATAACTCTGAATAATTTCTTTCTCATTCAGCAATGCATCAATTTTATCCCATTTTGATGTACTGAGTGAGACTCCTTTGACCATCAACTGATATTGTCTGTCCTCGATCTTTGATCCAGCCAAATCCAAAATGCCAAGTGAATACGCTTTTGAATGAATGTCGGGCCGTAGTATTTGATTTCTGAGTAAATTATTCAATGCTGTTGGAGTTATTCGCAGCTCGTTAAGCTTAACAATCAAAACATCAGATAGTAAATTGTTTCCCGATAAACATGGTAGAAATACCGTTAGTGAATTGCACTTCACATAAAGCAGTGGCAGATCAGATCCTGCTGTACAACGACGGCCGCTGCTGGGCTCAGATTTTTTCTTTGTACTACTGAATGCAACAAATATCGGTGCAAATGAAACAAGTTCATCGAAATTGAACACGATACTCAATGGTTGCATAATAACGTTGATTTCAGTAATATCATCATTTGACAATCGATTCCGTTTGTGACCAATATTCCATTTTGCATGAACATTCGATGTTTCGGCTTTCGTAATTGTAAGATCCAGAAATCGGTTTGCGTTGTCGGATATATTTTCCTCCAGTTGCACATTTAAGCTAAGCGTTTTATTTTTAATCCAGTCTGCATCTGAGTTGACGCGCTGAAACAGCGTTCCACATATTCCCGCAATTTTACTTTTCATCTGATAAAAATCTTGATGATGGAGACTGAAAAGAATTTCTTCTAATTCAAAAACTAACTTTTTCTGCATTTCCAGTTCATTCGCAATAAAGCAGAAGGAAATTTTCGAACAAACCCACTGAATGTAAAGATTATTGTTTGATTTGGTCCCTATATAAGATTTGATAAAATAGAAAATTGGTTGATAATCCTATAAAAATATTTCAACTCACGGTTACTTCCATCATCGGCATGCGATGTTTTTGTTGTCGTTGATCCAGTTGCAAGACCAAGAAATTCCTTGATTTCAATTGCATTTTGTGGACTTTCCTGAATGACTGGAAGCTTATACTGTTTTGAAGTTGACATTTGATGCATTTTCGGCGGTTTCTTGAATATAGCCAAAATATTTGTGATCATGGATTTTAAAAGATTAACTTGACTCGTATGCATATGAATGTCCAAAGGTGTCGTCTCAATTAGTATATTTCCAAAGTAGTTTTGGCAGTTCTCGTAATCTGCCGGTGTCTCATCAGCAATCGAAATTGTCATTGAAAAATCTTTAACGAAATCATAATTTCTTCCATCTTTTTTAGATGAAACTTCAAAATTTGCTATTGACAGATTCCATGTATGTGATTGTTCATTGCTGCTCCACATATTCGCCGGTAATGCATTTGCAATAAATGGATTCACATTCTCTAAAACATTTTTCATTTTTACAGAATAAAATGTTATTTTTGGCATTTTTGATGATACCATTTCGGTCTCGGAATCACCAAGCAATCGGTCAATGCTATCGCTTGGCTTAAAAGTGTCAATCACAAAAGTTGTATAATAGAAATTCAAATGATTGATCTCAATTCTCACAACCGTTTTCTTTACGACATTTGTCCAATTAATACAATTTTTAATTGCTTTCGAAGATTCGGCATCAAAAGTTTGTGGACATATCGTTATTGTAACATCACCCTCAGAGCTCGAATGTACGGAAGGCACTTGATTATTTGAGCTTGCATTGTGAACGAGTTTCGTAGATGAAGTTGGAATTCTTATAAGTCTTTCATTTTTTTGCGCCTGTACTGATGAATTAAATACTAGGAACTCTCTTAAAAAAGGATCAACATTAAAGGATCCTTTCGAAATTTTGGCTGACAAGACGGGAATTGCGTTCAAATCCATAAGGTTTTTCGGTATTTGAAAGCTTATTGACATCATAATTTCTGTTTTTCGCGTTTTATTATTCTGATTTCTGTTAACTGGCGATTTGCTAATTTCATCTGGCCAAGTCAAAATCAGTGATTTCTTGTCATTTTTCCATGTCATTGCCAAAAGGTGCGCAATAGAGAATTTTCCGCAGTACGATAAATTCGTTTCAACAAATTTCATCTTTAACGATTGCATCACAAGCTGAATCACAACCAAATTACTACATTCTAGGCTGTTTGCTACAACATATTCAACATCATTGTCTATTGATCTATTGCACATTGAAAACATAATTGATTTAAACACTAACAGCTGAGCAGGATTCATCATGAATGAAACATGTTCAACACTCAAGGAATGCATGTTCTCGTTGAGATCATTTTCAGTCCATAAATGAGGATACAACAACTGTCTCGATTCACCATGAACATTAACAACCTCACAAATTCGTTTGCTTTGATTTTGAATCATTTCTATTTTCACCGTTTTCAGCACAACACTCATAATTGCAAAACATTTTGCATACAACTCGTTCAGTTTAGCATCTGGAAGTTGACAAACTGTATATATCAGTCGATTTTTATACAATGGCTGCGATATATTGAACTGGGCGTCATCAATTTTGATTTCCAAAACAGGTGTTTTGATTGATAAATGTACTGAACTATTTTGTTTCGCAATTTTACGAGCTTTTGATGATTTTTCATGATTCCACTCTTGCACTTTTATCACTGAGTCTTTTAGTTTCACTTTAATTGTTTTCATGGGTACATCAGAAATGAGAGCATCATAATCATCGGAGGTTGCAGGACTTAATTGATTTCTCAGAAGAGTTTTCTCAGGTTCAATGTATGGTATAAAATCGCATTCCTTGTAAAATTGAATAATCTTCTCGACACGGTGAATCATATCTGCGTTTGCATTCAGTATCATTTGGCTACAAAACACTCTTATAACATAAGCTTCGGAAAAATTGCTATACTCAAGATCACTTCCGATTTCTGAGCTTCGAACATCATCCGGTATCTCGACTGAATGCAAAATATCCATTGCCATTGCTGGTGATCTTGCTAGCAAAGCCTCTTCGGAATGCCTTTCATAGTAATTGTTCCACAATTCCTCATACTTTGACTTCTTTGAAATTGCAGTTTTATCCATGAAAGAGTCTTTCATGTAGCTAATGGAATTATCTATTATTCCTGAATTCAGAATTAATGATTCCGTCGTTTTCGCATTGCATGGACACTCATCTGAAGCTTTGATTTCAATATAACCGATACCGCACTGAACATTGAAGCATCGTATGCCGCAGATAATTGTGACTGCATGAACTTTTTGGGCATTTATCTCAATGATCGGTCTTAGTTCCATTTTCTTTGTTGTTGGAATTATTGGATCAGAAAGAAGCTCTTGGGATTTTAATATTAAACTGGCACTGTCGAGATAAAGACCAAATTCAAATACTTTTTTATCGCTTGCTTCCAAATGTTCGTTGGTTTGCTCCTCGGATAGAATATCTGGGATCATATTCCACATCCATATAAGCCATGAGTCATTATCATCTTCCTCATTTCCTTCCGATGTATCTGGCTGTTGATTCTCATGATGTATTGCTTGAAGTTTTCCCGATTTCAATGCCATCATTAGATCATATAGCTTCAGAAGCATTGGGAATTGCTGCGAACTAATACTCAAGTTTACAGCTGTGCTGTGTAAATCAATTCGTGTCATTGAGAGCTTTTTAGGTGATTGGGAATTGAATTTTCTAAACAGTCTCAATTCCATGCTGCATTTGTACAAAATTGGTTCATTAACGAATTCAATTTTGCCTGATGAATTGCGCTTATCGAGACATATCGTTAGATCAATGATGTTAATAAGCTTGCGAAATAATACAATTGTGGGCGAAACATCAATATACGATCGCTTCCATCGATGATCAGCCGAGTGGATGGAAAGATGTTGAATATTCATTGATACCACAATATCTTCTTCCACGAATTTTAAGACAATATTATTACAAATGATTGAAATGTTATTGAGTATCTTCGAGATCAGGGACGCCATGTAACCAGCTGAACCGGCTGATGATGTTTCCTCTTCAACAGATATTTTCTTTTTCAATTTCGGTTTTTGCATTTTCGGTGATGATGCTGAAAAGTCTTTAAGTTTCACAACCAATTCTAAAACCAAAATTGCGTTTTAATTATTATCACTCGTCAATATCTCTAACGTGACTCACCAATGGTATTGACGGTAATAATAATTGGCTCGGATGATATTTTCGTCCATGGTATGCTTATTTTCAAGTCATTTATGTGGCCCGATAAGAAATTAATAGGTAATTGCAATTCTTCCTCAAGTGCGTCGAGCTTAAGTTCCAAATTCTGGAATATAACGTCGCCTTGCCAGAGTGACACCTGTTTTCATACGTGGAATATTAAAGATAAAGAAATGTACTACTGAGTAATTTTGTTATTTTCTGAAATTTACCTGGAATTCATTTGGATTTATGTTTTTTACAAACTTTTCCACTTTACTCAGTATAAGTGGCGCAATATAATTCTCGATCTTAAACATTTTGGGACTGATTTTCCGTGTTTCCACAATGAATACTTAAATCATTTTCGCGATGGAAATTTCTGTACACGAAAATAATGTAAACACAGATAGTTTGTGCGCAAGTCATGTCACCCATTTCTGAAAGCCGACAAGTCTTTCTGTCTTTCTTGTTCGTAGAAAAGGCATATGATATTATTTATGAAGGAACCTGTGAGGGTGTTTCCTATTTAATTGGCGGATGCTTTAAGCAACACACAAAAAAATTAAGTACGTGTGTAAGCAAATACATACTTAGGTAAGTAGCTTTGCTTAATAAACCGTTTTTATTAATAATTTAGGCATGAAAAGCATATTATAAGCTTTTTCAATTGAGATTAATGATCTTGAAATTCTAATCCATAGATGGACATTTTCCGAGTTGAACGTGTTGTGTAAGACGATCGCGTCTGATAAAGCTACGATTGCAAAATTTACATGTCAGTTCTTGTAGTCTTTTCTGACGATAATCTTCATCATGAAAGCGCTTGAAATGCCTCATATAATGACGGCGGGCGCAAAATACCGTTGGGCACATTTCGCATTGTATCGAGAGATTCCGGTGACTTTCCATGTGTGAAGCGCGAGCTGATGTAGTCGTGTAGGCTTTCTTACACCCCTCAAATGTACAAGCAAATGGTTTCTGCAAAAAATCAAATCACAATTAGCATTAATTGAAAATTTCACTTAGCAATAATTTACCAATTTGGTGTGAGTGCGAGAATGAGTTTCAAGTTCCGAATAAGATTTGACACATTTCCCACATACTTCACAGGAGTACTTGAGAAGGCCCATAGCTTGCTTAATATGTGTTAGCATCTCATACTTTCTCGAAAATCTTTTTCCATGACAGTCGCAAATGAAACGTTTCGCCTGACAGTTTTTCATGTGCGCAAGACGATCAAACATGTTGGGAAACGGCTGATTGCAGTGTGTGCAATTTAGTGTTGCGTTAGGCATCAGCTCTGGATGAGCTCTGTTGACGTGGTTTATGAATGGAAAAGCAACATCAAAATCGCGATTATCTATTGGACATGTTATTGGAGTTTGATGATGGATTAGCATATGACTCTTAAAATCATTGTCACAATTAAATTTTCGCTCGCAATGTCCACAAGACGCTCCAAACAATGACTCTTCATGGTCAGGTGATATTTTCCTGAACCAGGAAGCCTTTTGTAATGCACATCCCTCAGCTAGAACTATTACTGATTCATTATTTGAATGTCCATTAAGATGAATGCGCATATCCTCATCGCTGCGAAAAACAAAATTGCAAATGTTGCATTTGAACAGTTTAATGTGTATAATGATTGCCTCAACAGCTTCGTGCATCTTCATGTGGCTATCGAATGATTTTACTTGGCAAAACTGCATGCAGCATTTCAAACATATCATGATGTTTGAGCTGAGCTAGTTTTCTTTTTGACCTGTTCAATGTCATAGAAATCTTTATCCCTCATTTCCATAAGATGTTTTACAAGATGTTTCCGGAAGGTGGCAACGCTCCTTCTTTGTGATCCACATTTTAAACACATGTACGTTTTTACTTTACTATTTACACTCTCTTGAAATTCCTGATGCTTAATTTGATGCTCAATCCATTCACGCTGAATTCGATTTATTGTGATTTTCTGATCCGATTCTTCAAATGTCATCTCATTCAAATGATTTTCAATCACGTGAGCTCGAAAATCCTTACTGAGGCCACATGTGAATTCGCATTTTTTGCATATCCATTCATATTCTGCACCAGAATCAGTTTTGATTATTTTGCGATTAATTCGACTCTCTTCTCGAACCCATTCCTTTTGTTTTCTGCTCAATGTCTTCTTCTCAGTCATGTTGAAATGTTTTTCGAGCATATGAAGCTGAAGACTTCGCTGCTTGCAGAATGCTTTGTTACATTCGGAGCAGTTCCAATCCTTGATTAAATCATCAGAGATGAGAGTCCTTCTTCTCTTGAAGTCCTTCTTCGGTTTAGTGACTTCAAAGCTGTGATCATTATTGATGTCTTCAAATGTAAAATCGTCATCGAGCGCTTCTTCCAAGTATTCCTCTTTGACAGCCACCTTAGCGACTTCATCTGCTGAAATTACTTCTATCGCCTGCTCTTGAAGCAGATCTTCTTTTTGTCATTGTCAGAAGATCCACTCTTGGCTGCCAATTTTGAAAGTTTTCCACAAGAGCTCGTCGACATTGGGGAACAATTATGAGGCATTGATTGAATCGCAAAACACCTATATCTTCGAGACAGACATCCTCTAAAAACATATCCAATTTTCGAACGATTTGATTTCGAATATTCCAATTTGTGGAATTAATTTGTTCCTTTGCACACGTCTTGAAGCAGTAGAACTGAATTAGTTGATTCTTGCAGTCGACGCATATGTGTCCAGTTTCCACCTGAAAATTTATGAGAGTTGAAAAAGGCGCTATATGCGCATCGCTTCCTTAGTACCTTCAGTCCTTGCATCACATCGTTGATCAAATCGCTGAAATCTATTATTTCTGATCCTATCTGAACTGAATTCGAATCCATCTCTATAAGTTCGTCGTCTCTGAAGCAGAAGATGCAATTTGGATCGTGATGTTCCATGATTTTGGAGAAATTTAGCGAATGTAAACAAATAACGGACAGACAGACGCTGGAAATCAAAGTATTGAATGCCAAAAAAGAAAAACATTGTCAAATTAAATTTTGGCATTAATTTAATAACACCATCGCCAAGTGCTTTTAAAATAATTGAATCATCTAAATGTTGCGAAAAACATTGCCATAAAGTGAAATTTATAGAATGTGACTGACGAAAAGTGCCAAATTATAGTTAAAATACAAAAAATTATTTTAGCTTCGTCCTTTATGCGCAATACAATGAAAACAACTGTGCAGATCTATTACATCCTGTTCGTATTGCTTATTGCTATTTACAGAAGCTCCTGTCAAAATTACTGTAAGCTCGAAAATGCAAAATATATAATTGCTTGTATTATTATCAATGATGATGACTCATTTCTCTAACTACCTAGACTAATTGATTATTCATTTCCATTAAATTTGATTAATTTCACAACAAGAACTTATTCAACGCTTATCTTTTTTTCAGATAAAATTGGTGATAAGGACATATGCTCCAACAAACGAACCCTAATAGGGTTCTTTACTCAGTCCATCAACAAGTATGAAATTGATTTTGATCGTGAACATAATTCAGTTGTCATCGAGCGTAAATTTAACGCGTCAGCCGTTAAACGTATGAAGACAGAATGTTCTTTTAAAATTTACACTTCCAATTTTAATAAGCATGCCGGAATCTATATCAATATAGTAAAATTGAAACTGCGAAAGATTGCATACACGGGCGAATGTATTGATTCCATCACTGTTAAATACAATGGTGATATTAAGAAAAGATTCTGTGGCGAATTGTCACCCGGTGAAATTAGATCGATTGAAGATACCAAAGGAAAAGTTAAGATAACAATCGCTGTTGATCACCGAATGCCATTTAACGATCCCGATGACTTTATTGAATTCCAAATTGTTGCAACTGCATTCAAGGGTAAACATTGCATTGAGCTACTTAAACTAAAAAAGCATTTCATTGAATCTATTCCATAATATACAGATTGCCGAGATGAACCCAGCCAAGAAATAAACTGCAAACCTATTCGAATGAGTTGTATAAGCAAAAAATTTGCAAATGATTCAATTGTTAATTGCAATGAGCCGAATTGTTCTGATGAGCATCTTGGCTGTGCTACATCCATGCTCTCATCTAGTACCGTCGAGGAAGAACCAACAACTATGGAAAATCTGCCATACCTTTTGATGACAGCCATTATTTCTCTTGTTCTCACGATGCTCGCATTTGGTGCCTTAATTTGGATTGTTTACAAAATTCGATCGTGCTGTTGTCCAGCAGTCATGTCATCGGCCAGAATTACAAATGAGCATCCAGAACGAAGACGACGACACAGAAATCGTAACGAAGAAGCACCTCACGAACTACAGGAGCATGTACCGAGTGCGCCACCAGTTGATAAAGATGATCAACCGCCTCCATACGACGCATTATTCCCAGAGCCGCATGCAAAACCAGAGGCACTGAATACTTAAAAATATTTCCCTCCCACAATAAAGCCTTGTTACAATCTACTACCTAAGTAAGCCTTCTGAAGTGGCTGTAAGATGGCCTGATGTTTGGGCTCGAACAGACCAAAAAGGTCTTTACATAAATGCGTCATAAAACACGTTTCAAGTGTTCTCAAAGTAAAGTATTTTGTATTTTTCTCGCCTGATGGCAAAAACTCAGAATATAAAACCATTTTTAGTCATTTTTCCCGAATCTTCATTTCTAGTTGTATCTAAATTCATAAATTATGCAAGTTAACAAAATATATACAAAAATGATAAAGCAATTCATTTTGCACAAAAAAAACGACGCGCGAATATGTTTAGAAACTAACGAAAGTTTTGAATTAGTTTTTGTGATGTTATTATTTTTAACAAATTAAATAAATGTAGAACCAGAAATAAATATCCGTTTGTTGTCCAGCTGACAGGAAAAAAAGAATTAATTGATTGATTTAAGAATCCACGAGCAGTAATACAATTTTCCGACAATTTTCACGAATTTGAAATTGAAAGTGAATGAAGATCAATAACTGAACTGAAAGCTCAGAATACTTAATTGTAATTATTAAGTAGTCAAGCCAGTTGTGACTGTAAGACGCGTGGGCAATTTTTATCGTTCACAGAAAAAAAAGCGTTAATTAAAGTCGTTGAACAAAAATAAACAGCACTTGAAAGATACGAGCTTAAATTAAGCCTTACTTAATAATGAATGGCAGCCGTTTTGAGACTTTTGTTATTTTCGAAATGATTCAGTTCACACGGGCAATAAAACTTTGTCAAAGTTTCCCCGGTTTAGATTTTTTTTATCAGTGAAGCCATAATTGATGACCCTCTTGAGAAGTTGATGTTTTTACAATCGATATTGCTTCCCTTATCAAACAACTGAAGCACTTGATTTTTTTTTACTCTTGTTCAGTATAAATTTTCAAGCCACGTTAGTCTAAGTTTCTGTTTACTTTGAATCTTCGGGCGAGTTGTACGAGTTCAAGAGTTGCTAAAATTTTGAAGAGCAACAAATTAAAAAATAAAATAATTCAGTGTCGCCCCAACGAAACAATTGAAAAATAATTTTTTGTTCTTTTTATTTTATTTTTTCAAAAGCGAGCATACACAAAATAATAAAAAAAAGAAGTGAAACGAGCTCTCGTGGCTGTGAAGTTTACTGTTGTTGCGCTTCTTCGTTATCTCGTTTCGGACTGTAGATAGATATGTACACATGTACAATACTTTGCAGTTTTTTCTCTACGGGGTCTGAATGTTGAGTTTCTACCGTATTCTTTTAGATGTTTTAGTCTACGCTAAGTCGTCGAGCAAATTGTACTCGCGTCACGATATCAACAGATGAGATATTTGTAAATAATTGTCATAAACTAAAATAAAAAAATAAATCTAATCAAAAGTGTTTTGGTTTGCCAAAAAGGAGACATCTGATTAGCGAATGCGCGTGTCAAGTGTTCAGCACACTCCACTTAATTCCGATTAACAAATTGATAAGATAATTTAAAAATAGAAAAGTTATTGTGTAGGTGCAACTACAAAAATTTTGAAGTGCTGATAAGACAAAAATTTAGAGCGTTTTCGAGTGGCAAATAATAGAGCAAAGTCATGAAGAAATCTATAAGTAAACAAGCAGGTGATGGTGAGTGATTTATCAAAATAAATTCTGGACTTCATAGACTTTTAACGCAATTACGACGCATCTTTTGGCATGCGAATATATGAGCGGAATAATAAAAATGAATTGCGTCGTTAAGCCGTATGTGGCATGAAACAATCTGCCACATGATACGCAACGTGCCTCTCAAGAAAGTTCTGTTCATTCATTTTTTTAGCGCTCACAAATAATTCCCGCTTAAAAAGATTGTTGCGTTTGCGGCACTCTCTCATGATCATAAGTAATACAATTACCGGTTCAGCGTACCCGCAAAAGACGCCCCAAATTTTTTTCTTTTTTTTACACTTCGCTTCTTCATGAATGGAACAACGAAAAAAAATAAAAACCGTGACGAGGGACCTAAAATAATAAAAGTGAATTTTTAATCGCTATAATCTTTCGCTGTTGTTTCTTCAAACTAAATTGTGAGAAAATATTTGGGGGGGCAATTTTGTGAATGGCGTCATGTTGGCACGATTTTTCTTCATTATTTTTGAAATATATTAAAAAACAAAATCATAAAAATGCGAAAAACATATTTATTTCGCATGTTCCTGCTTTCCTGAGCTAAATATTTTGTGAAAATCCAGTGAACCGACACTGATTAAATTCTCGCCGAAAGTGAAATTTTTCTTTGTTTTGTTCGTAGAGCAAAAAAAGGTGCTAAAATGAAATGGAACATTAGGCCAATTAGAAGCCTCTTTCATAACAAAGAACGAACTTCGTTTACGCGTGGTATGACGGTTGTGTTTGCTCATGCTGTTGCATGCTATTGTTAACGTCGAGTACTTCTGGCACACAAAAAACGAAAGCATAAGGAAAAATGCTAATTTTAGTGTTTTAGAATTCTGCCTGATCAAATCAATGTTCCGTTTATGAAACGGGAGTTATTGATATTCATAAGATGTTCTCCCTCAGACAAACCCATTTCCGTTGGTTTGCACGTTTCAAGCATGGCACTCAGTCTATATTATATATCTTACCGACTGATGGATCAAATTTAATTAAATCAGATTCCAATATCCATCAATTGTTCTCTTAAAACAATATTGAAAGGCGAGAACAAAAAAAGAACGGGGAACGAGTGGATTGTATAAGATTGCAAGGGTGTCCATGGAGAGACAATAGATTCGGTGAGAGATTTACGAGCAAGATGAAACACAGGAGCAGAAAATAAATGAAAGTATTTGGGTCATGGAATTTCAGCAATTCAATTAACCTTTTTTTCCGCATCCTTCGGGCACGTTTTTCTTCTCAAATTCACATTATTCTTGTTATCTGTAACAAACAACAAGCAACAACCAACCAATGAGACAATAATCTCGAAGAAGAGCGTCCATCAAAAAGCACCAATAATAACTTTTCCAATTTTATGGAACATTTTTTTTTATTGAATTAAAACCTATTCGACTGATAACGGGCGCAATTTGTTCCGCAATTATATTTATACTATGTTGTTCAAATTGAAAGCTTTGACCGTTTTCCCTTCGACTTGTGTATGTTTATACGCAATGTCTGAGATGTATTTTGATCGATATTTATTTTTCTTTCAGTATTTTTTTTTTTGCCGTTGGCATTAAATTAGACGGTGACGATGCCATTAATAAAAACAAAACCGTTTTGGAACGAATTATAGTTAGGAGTTTTTTTTTAATGTCATTCCGTAGTAAACATTTTCTTCTGTTCATATTTTCTTGTCATCGATTACCTTCAGCGAGTTTGTCAATTTGTTATCACGTCAAAGAATGAAAAAGAATAAATAAATTGCGTAAATTATAATGCGAGAGCTTTAAATTGGATTTTCTCGCTGAGTATTTTTTTTTTGCTGTCACCATGTGAACTGTGAAGACTTTTTGCACATAGATACTGTTTGGAGTTTTGATTGCGGCAATAGTATTTATGGCAAGCAAATCAGCAGTCGATATGATGAATGATGAGCGCATGGAGTGTATAATATTGCTTCGTACTTAATTCCGGCCAATAAAGTGACAATTATTCTCCATCCCGCGACCGATTATTACGTCAAAGTTTATGTTTATAGTGAAATGCCGCTCACAATGCGGAGCTGGGATTAAATGGCTTAAAATGCGATTATTTGCGCTCAATTTAAAGCACACAGAAGGCACCATGAGTCTCCCAATGTTATCATGCCATAGTTCTGGTGCATTAAAAACAGTGTCAATTCATTTTTCAAGCACTGAAGTTAATTTTTATATAGCGAATGTGATTTTATGTAGCATGTAATTAATTGGCACATGACAGGTTTTTTGCTTTTTGCGTGGGAAGCATTCATCAGTTATGTGAGGGATTAAAAAAAACATATTTTTAAAAGTTATGTTATCTAAAAATAGCGCTCGATGTAATCAAATTTTGCTTTCTCCCGCCTCCGGGAATGTTTTTTTTCTTTGTCACCGGGAATGTTATCAGCGAAATTCAATTGATAACAAACCCAAAACCTGTGATGTGAAAAAAGTGCCAAATTATTGTGTTTGCTCATTCCATTTCCATTCGCTCGTTCGAATGCACATTGCGATACTGATAAAAGCTCAACTGTGTTTTTTGCTTTAAATTTTATTTTTTTTTGTCTTCTCAACAGTTGGCAAAAATTTTATGCTGGTTGCCGTAAGTTTATGTTTGTTGGCATCGAAAGTGTATGCAGTAACAGAGCACGACGACAAATCACCGCTTTTGGAAGCACTCCAACATTTTGATGATACTCCAATTGGACAACAATCAAATAGCAATTTAGACGAGACAATTGGTAATGCTTTGCAACTTTTTTTCTTTCTTTTTTTATATTTGCTTGTCTCGAAAGTCAATAAAATAATATTCCAATCTGTTCCTTTTTTCCATTCTCTCCGCGCACGTTTAGAACTCCAACAGCAACAAGACAAAAATCCATTTGAGGATCAATTACAATTTGTTTCGAGCACCACAACAACATCACCCCTACTTGAAAACACTGAGAAGAGTAGCACTGTTGGAATGGACGTCATCACGTTAATATGGTATATGACAACGTTTACAGCTCTAATTGGATTTTTCATTGTAATGGCATGCACTGAAAATAATTGTGGACGTCGTGAAACTGTAAAACCACCAGAAAATCGAACGTGCCCGCCAACTCCCTGTCCGTCATACAAGAACTTTGGTCCCCCATCATACGATAGCGTCATGAAAAAGTATAAAAATCAGCGAATCTTCATCGTTCCAGTACATGAAAATAACAATTTCTTCACACAACCAACTGCTGTTGAGAATGTCGCTACAAATGGTACAATCTGCGACTTGGAAAAAGGTTCCGTTCGATAGCTCTTTTTCATAAAAGGCGCTGCCTGATTAATTTTTATGTAACAAAATTCATCTCAGACGTCATTCAGAAAAAAATGAGTGAGAAAAAAAAATTGTGGTAATAATATCACGCAGGAAAGCAAGGTGGAAATATGAATTTCAATCAACGCATTCCTAAACCCGTGACCCGGACATTAAAGCCACACCCCAGACAAATGCAATTCTCGCTCACGCAGAATTGTTTGTACTTGCGAGAAAGCGGGGAATTGATAAGAATTATAGAATGTTTTTATTATGCAAAGTTTTCTTTTTTAACCATTCAATGCCTTTCCGTATTTAATATTTTGGACAGTGAAAAAATAAGAGGAAGCCGATTAAGTGATACAAGGCAATGTCAGCAGGAAAAGCTCGCTTGAAAAATATTATACATAGATAACAATGTTGAAAATTTGACGCTTAAAAATATATTTTTAAATTCTTTGAAGAACAAAAAAAAATCTAAACCGCACTTGCCTTAACATTGAAATTTATAGGATATTATCTGGCGTTGAAATAATTGATGAAGGGTTTTAATTAAGTCCAAATTAGAAGGAAAATAAATGAACAAAAAAAAAAGTTTAATACAAATTAAACACTTGGTGTGATTTGCCCTCATCATCGTCAATGTTTTTAAATATATTTCGAATCGATTCTGAATGGATTTCTAATGGGTTCTAATTTTATTTTTTCTTGCTCTTGGCTTTTCTGTTCATGCTCCATCAAGAAAGTTTATTCATTGATGTGGTAGCATTTTGAATTAATCACACTGAAATCGTTCTAAGTTTAATACTTAGATACGCGTAGCAAAATTGCGACTGTGACGTGTGAGTTGATTGATAACTATTTGCGAAATAAACAAGAAAAATGGCGAACATTTTTATCTTCATGAAACTTTCTTAAATGGAAAGAAATTACTTTTGACAAACAGTTTTTTGCTAAAACAATGAGCGCTTTTGACGAATTTTATTAATGGAACTCGTAAACGTGTTAGAACAAAATTAATAAAGCAACTCGCACATGCTAAAAAAAATATTTTCTTTATTATTATATTGAAAAACTTCAAAAATAACAAACACTGAGTGATAAAAAAAATAGCACTGAACAGATTGAATAACATCGGAAAAAAAAAGATTTTTTCGGTCGTCTTTATTTGCAGGCAGCTAAATTGTTGCGATTTGTTGTTTCGGAAAATCAAATATTGATTGGCATTGAGATTTTCTCTTTATTTCTTGATATTTATTCAAGTAATTGAGAGTTCTTGTGCGATTTGTATAAACTTTTCGAAGGGAAAACATTCATTCTGAATGGAACTCAATTTGATATCGTCACGTGGTGGCAACGGTGGGTGTACTGTGAACCGAGGCAATCAAATCGGGACTACGACAAGTGTTGTTTGTTGATTGAAACACTTTTCAATTTTTTGCTTTTTAGCAAACTGTCGAAAAAAAAAAAAAAAATTAAAATCACGATTCACGGTTGATGCACTCACTCTCGCTCGGCGTCAAAACGTTGAGAAAAACGTGTCAACAAGTGTACGGAAAATGAAAATTTATTTGCGGCCTACTTCACCAGAAAAAACCGCCCACGTTGCGGGCACTTATAAAAAACACAATTTGTCAATTTTTTCAAATGACATTTCTGAGTTAAGATCATTTTGCACGGAAGCACATTGGCTTATGTTGGCACATGTTTCTGTTAATCCAATATTTTTATGCATACATGAAGAAATTTTAATAACATTATTCAGTGTATGGCAAAAAAAAATCATAACATTTTTGAATGAAAAGATATTTTAATTTCCGTACTTGCTCCAACCCTCATTTATTTATTTTATTGATTTGCAAAGACCAAGGCAAAAAACTCAAAAGACTGCAAATAATAATAAGAAATTATATTTATTTAGTTAATAATTAAGAGCTTCAGGCATTAACTTGCCTGCGCAGATAAGGCAGAAATAATTCTGGTAACTCAATAGTTTACCCAAAGACTTTTTGATAAGATGCTTAAATAAGAATATTGTTTTAGTAGAAATTATAGACGGAAGTATTTTGTATTAAGTTACTTATATAGGTTGTATAGAACGCAAATTGCGTATGTAACAAACAGCATGAATAAACGATATTTAATTCTTAATTCTTTGCTAAGTTGTAAAATCAATATTTGATGTCGCGCTATTTTAAGAAAATGCTTGAATGAATTCTTGAAATTTGATGAAGCCACAAATATATTCACTCCATGACATGATGACTTTCAGCTAATTTATCATTTCTTTGTGTGGGATGCGATACATGTTTATGTAAGGTGATTTATCCTTCTACCAAAAAGTACTCTCACAAACACAATGTGATGCAATACGTGCAGGCCGCCTACCATCTTTAGCTTTGACATGCTATCATTCAAACAGGATATTCGGCTACAGAAAATAAAAAAAATATTCAAGTAGAAAACATCATTTTTCGCTTATCTCTTCAGTGCTCATCAAAAGGTTTCAACTCTAGATATGAGATTCAGATTTTTTTTTAAATATTTACATTCAAAGGGAAATCTTCTGGAATGAAGCGTAACAAATTTAAAAATGTCTCCTGGAGTTGCTGAGCAAAAGTAAATGTTTTAACGTTTGCAGTTGTTTTAGGTTTAGTTCAAAGACATGAAATAACGATGAGTAAATTTTATACGGTCCATTCCATCATAAGGAAGGGATCTGAAATATTATCAAGATAGCCTTAGAAATATGTATGTATCTCTATGGTAACATATCGTTCATGGTTTATGAGTACAACCAGTCTATGGTGTCATTATTTATTGCTTTTCTGGTGCAGCAAGCAGGTAAGGGATGACGATATTATTCTGCATCGTAAAATCAACTGACCAAAGTGATATGGCAATTTATGGTAGAGTTTAGAGTACTGAAGTAAAGCTTTTAGTCACTGTATTTTAGGTGACAAATATTAGAAAATTTTTCGGGTGCGGAAGTTAAATAAAATCAAGCAGAAGGTTTTCTTGCCGCTATTATATTTTATGCCCTGGATGAAGGTGAAAAATCATTTTTCGTATTTTCTCTTATCTGACATAAATATTCGCTAAACCGAAGGCTTCCCGTTAAGGTAATTTGTCGGTGGCTACGTGAGTTCTAGAGCACATCCATACACATTAAAAATACAGTCATCGATTTTTCTCTTTTTTGAGAATTGTAATGAATGGCATTTGCACTTCGACACACGTAGTTTCTATAAGAGCTGAGCAAAGTACGTAAATTATCTATAAATTATCAAAAAAGAAGCGGAAACTCTATGATGGAAGATAAACACAAAACACTTCGTGCGACTGTCATAATGAATAAATGAATGAATGAAAACAATTCTATTTAATTTTCAGTAAATTGTCTTTCAGTTTTGGAAGTTTGAATAAGTTGCAAGCAGAGACTATTTACTTGAGTTCGAGCAATTTTTAGCTCTGACACACTGTTATATCTAATAATATCTATTAATATGAAATTAGAATTTTCCACTATCACAATGGTGATTTAGCAATTTTTTGTTTGCGCGTGGCGCGTATTTTTTGCTGACATGCTTTACGATTGAAATTTTCAATGCAATGATGACGCTTCATTAACATGTTAATGATCCCTGAAATTCGCTCTACATCTCATGAATCTCTAGCAAAAGAATTCCATAAAATTAAAATATGCTAAAAACAATCATTGTGCACACCTGTTGCATCATTTCGGAGTCATTGAGATGCTAATTTCATTACATTAAGCCAACGACTAATTATGGATGATTGCGATACTAATATGAGGAAAATTTCTAATTTATGCTGATGTTTGCATATTAAGTAGCTTTGTAGATGCTCTAAATAAGGTTCACTTGTGATTCACATTTTTCTTGCTGTCAGATTAAATTAATTCCTTTCCATTTTTTATCAGAAGTATGAATCATGTAAGATGGAGACAAAAAATTGCAAACAAATTGCAGGAAACACATTTGCAGTGTACCCCTAATTGAATCATCTCTTTTTGCGTCGTGAGTCATCGATCACAATCAACTGAAAGTGAAATATTTTCTTGCTGAGTTTAATTTTTATATCATTTTACATCGTGATCAATCATCAACAAAAGAGAAAAGTTTTTTTTTTTTTTATTATTTCCCCCAAAAATATGTGGCGAAGGATCTGTCTGCGCAACATCATTTTGGGTTTTGTAGGTGATGTATTTTTGTAGCTCTTTCGCTATTAATATTTTAAGCAAATATCACGCAAAGAATACATGCGGGTTCAAGATTCCACATTGAAAGGAATCAGAAAAAAGGATAAAAATGACAAAAGAATAAATCACCCCTGAAGTCAAAAAATAAATCTAAAAAGGCTCAAAAAATGTTGAAACTCGATATTATTTTTGTTGAGCCCGAGAAATATTTGATTTCACCAAGAAGTATATTCTCAATTCCACGAAATCGGCACCAGCGCAATTAAAAATTCAAAATAATAAAATAATTTGAATGACACTCAAGGTTAAGAAAAAAAAAAAAAAATAATAAGAACAGAAATCAATTTGCCAAATTTCTGGCCTTGCTACAATTATTAACAAAAAAGCAATTTTGCTTAAAATTCTGCAAAGAAACCTTGAAAGAAAAGAACTCCAAAATTGGTACAATTGAGCCGCATTGAAGAGCAATAAAGCTGTAAACGATTTTTATGGGCAGACATCCAATAAAAACGTTAAATCACGAAAAACAATTTTTTTCTTTCTTCATTTTTTGCAAATTTTAGCGCAATTTTAATTCCAAATTTATTGTCGTGCTCCCCATAAATCACAACAGCACACAATCGACATGATTTGGCAATTGCTAGTGCGGGTATTAAATATATTCATATATGAAATTGCAAACAATACACCGATAGTCACTGTATAAAGCTAAACAAAAAACAAAAAAAAAATGAAACAATGTGCACACAAATTTAAATCGAAATTCAATTAAACATTTTTTGAATAAATCACAAATGTTGTTATTCAATATTTTTGACTCTTTTTTTCATATTTAGAAGAGAAATTTCCAATCAAAAATGACAATGGAAGGGAGCATTAGCCCCAAATTTGGGAGGCCTATGGAGGATTCATGGCAACATAATTGCAATATATTTTATTATGATATCGGAATAAATGTGTTTGGACAGCAATTGAAATTGAATTGATGACCACAAAAATGTTATTAAATTGGATAAATTTCTATACGAAAATGTATTTTCGGTTTTATGAAGCATGACGAATAAATGCACAACAGAATGATGCTGCAGTCTGGATGAATATGAGCAATGTGTCAAATCATAGCATCATTTCCCCATGACCTAAGTTAACAGATGTTTATGTCGTTTCACAGTAGATTTATATTGCATGTTCAACATTCTGAATTCGACACAAATTTCTACAGTTGTTGTTTCAATGTTTCATCATTGTGCGTTTTCACTTTAACACAATGAAATGATTTCAAACGATCGTGAGCGATCTTCACCTTTTTTTTTTTTGAATGTTTCACAAATTTGAGAGCGTTTGCCAGTTAGTGTGAATGTTGCTCTTGTAGCGAGTGGATCGTTTCTCAGCTCTTATTTCTGAAATTTTATTTTTTTTTTTATTTATTGTAGAAAATCCCAAATGTTAAATTATTTGCATAAGTGATCAAAGTTTTTGATAAAAGTTTGCAACGATAAAAAGTTTAAAAAATATTTTAACTTTTAAGGTTGAAATAAGTTCTCTGGATAAGTGTTGATTATTCCAAAAGAAAAAAAAAACACATATTTGATGTTGTGTAAACTGAATCACGATAAAAAGTGAAAATATTTGGACCAGAAGCGACCAGAAGCGCCGAAATAAAAACTAAAAATCATTTGCAATGACGCTGTTCAAGTTGATCATTTCGCAATGGACTGTTTTTACACTCACAGCGCAACTCATTTTCTGTGCATCAATCTATTCGAGTAAGTGGATGAGCGAGTCTTTTCTTGGATATTTTAACCTAAAAAAAAATAATAACTAAATATGAAAACGTGCCGCATTGTGTAAGTGTTGCATGTATAAAGCTAACGGGCGTGAAGTTTGTCAAATATTTTATTTCTATCGGAAGCTAATTGAAAATGCTCTTCATGGAAAAACAAAGTTTTCAAATAAATTTATAAATAGTGAGAAAGTTGAATTTGGCGGAAAAGCGAAAGTGTGAGTGGGTCAATTAGTTTGAGGGAGCTCGTTAAAAATGATCCCCTGCGAAGTATGTTATTAATTAAACGACTTCACATATAAGTTCCCACAAAGCACGCACATGTGTCTGCTAACAATAATCTCAGTTCACTTTTGCTAAGCAAACACATTCATTCATCCACTCGATTGCCACAAAGTCGTTTTCCGATGAATCACGTTTGTCGTTTTCTTGTTTTCTGTCTCTTGGGGGTCCGACATATATATATATATGTATATACAAACAAATGCGTGACTATATCTAGCTGTCTGATGATTTTACTCCGTATTGACATTCACGAACATCTTTCCAGCGCGATTTTTTTTCTCCTGAAATGATTTTGTAAGACACATCCGAAGATGTTTCAAGAACGACGTAGGATGAGAATTGTCATGAGAAATTATAAGACGCAAATTTGTATAGAATTCGGATTCACATTATAGAAATTACAATAATTATTAATGACAAATTCATTGAACTTGAAAGGTTGCTTCAGGATTTAAATTTAAATATTGTGCGATATTTGCGCTCAGCTCTATTTCACGATTAATCTTGACACATTTAATTCCCTTTGGGGATCGAGCAAAAAGAAAAAAATCAAAAGAAAAAAAAGAAAGATGGCTTTGTGAGCCTTTTATAGCTGTCTCCGGCTTTCTTGGAGAAAGTCTTTAATATGGAAAACTCACTTACTTCATATTAAAGATCTGAATCTTTTGATATTTCCGTAATCCTGGCGATGACATAGAATTCAAAATGTAAGATTTGGCTGACGAATCATAACTTGAGTCATCATTTATCAAGCGAAGATTCAATTATAGATTTTATAACGAGATTTGAATGCTTAATTTGCAACGTTTCCATAAAACAATCTCGCGGATATTATTTGACGCAACTTTAACCTTTTTGACTTGAAGCATTTTAAAAATGTTACGTCACGAGACATGTTAAACAAACTGCTTTAATAATAATACGATCTACAATAATATGCTACACAATTAATAATTGAACCCCACCCCAGCGTTATTTATGAAAATAAGTAGTATATCTTTAAAACCATTTCTGGTAATGGTTGTAGCAATTAAAACTGTACAGAAACCTTAAAAAATATTAATTTCATTCTTGAGCGCTCGTGGAGAATTTTTTAACAGCAATTAAATTTCTTAATACACACATTTTTATCTTAAAAAAATCAAATAATTCATTCAGATGATCTCACAAGCCGTTTGGCAACAAACAAATTTAAGGACTTTTTATACCTGAAATCCTTTTTTCTTTGTCTGTGCACGTGCAAGCATCATATACCTTTGTGATTTTAGAGAGATAGGAAGAGAAAGAGAGATCTATGAAGGTTTCGTTTTGTAGGTGTCATCACTCTTCCAGCAATTTAAAATCATCACGTATGAAAGTTCTCATATATTTTCTTTACGGCTCAATTCCTCACAAAAGTCTTTGTCGTTGTTCACTCCACAACGTTTTTTTTTATATTTTCTAGCGTTCTTTGTGAAAGAGCAGCAAACGGTACATCATCTGCTATGTATTTTGACTTTAGCAATTTTCGTTTTCACGTGAAGAAATTTCCGTATTTGCGAAAATAAAATTGGGCAAAAAGAAATTGACGAAGCGTAACAATGATGATGCGAACGGGTTTTAATCTAGCACAAATGTGTTTCCATTCATAATTAGCAATTTCCTTAAAAGGCAGACTTTCAGAATCTTCAAAATGCGAAACGTTTTAATTGAAATATGTGTTCTTAAAGTTTATCAGACCTGTCGAATTTAAATCTGCCTTATGGTGTGTTATTCGATGTTCGAAAATACAACGAGAATAGATTAATAAAACATGAAATTCCGGCAACAGCTGTATGTTAAAAATCCAACATGTAATTCATAAACTTCCCAATTAAATTAACTTGTTACCATTTAATTTGCAATTTAAACTTTAAGGGCGGGTTGGGCGCTCAGTATGTTTTCACTAAATTAAACATCGGGTTGGCAAATAAATAAGTTAATTATCAGATCATCGATCATTTTGAATAATGTTTTATAGGTTAGAGGCAAAATTTTAATATTTTATTAAATGTTATTATATTTTTCGCGCCCAATTTGCCACAACTGCGTGTTTTTTTTTTTTGTTTTCGCGAAAAGATTTTAATTAGCGGTAGTGGTTTACGATTATTTTTTTTCGTGCAATTGCAGTTTTCGTAGTTATTTTTAACAAAAACTCGCTCAAGGTTAATTTATTGAAACTTTTGCTTGAAAAAAAAAAGTTGCAAATTACTGTTGCAATAAATATTACAGCAACAAATTTTGATATTAAAATGATTGCAAATTTTAAATTTTGATGGGTAATAACAACCACATGGCTGATTTATTAATTCCAGATGATGAAACAACAACTGAACTGCCGTCAAGGAGAAACGAGATATTTTGTAATAATCAAGAGCAGGAAAAGTTTATAACTGATGAAGGGCGAAATTCAAGTATGCTCCTCGATCTCGATCCTGGATCAACTCAAAATTCATGCAATCGATTTTTCATCACTTCTGAACATAATGGATTCATAGTTCGCTTTATCAAAGTGAAATCAATCATTCCTGAAGAGCATAATATTGAAAGCAATCGAAGCGCTTCAGACAATTCAACAGAATATTTTTGTCCAATTAGCATTGTGAGTTTTATCAAATTTAGTGGAATTTAAAATGTACCAACATTAAAAAAAAAACCGCAAAAATCCGATTTTCAGATTTCGATGGATGGCGATGATCCACCATGGCGTTTTGATCCATGCAATTTGAAATCTGAAGAAATTAGCGAACCAGTAAAAATTCTTCAAGGTCGATTGAAAATTTTGTGGCTTCACGGGTCTGAACACGCGAATTATAAAATCTCCATAACCGTTGTATCCAAAGGTGATCTGTGCAAACAGAGAAACAAATATCCATGCCTGAAATTTGGGTAAATATTCGAATGGTGCTAATTGAATTTGTATAATACTCATCAATATATATTTGTTCTAGAAATGAACCATTGTTATGCATATCTCAAGATCTAACGTGTGATGGCTTCGTTCACTGCCCTTATGGGGACGGTATGTTGAGCGATGAAAATGATAATATATGCATCAGATATCCCAGAAATGACAAGGAAATAAATAATGTATGTAAAGTGAAAAAGTTAATCAATAACAAACTTGTTCTAAAAAGCTTGACTTTTTTATGTCACAGAATCTACAAAAGTCATCCATATGGCAGCACTTAACGCTCGGCATTTTTCAAAATATCTTTGGCCCCGTTGAATCAACATCGGCCATATCGTCTATGAATCCATTACCCGCGGAACAAAATGGATTCAGCAATGACGCTAGGAGAAAAGAAATTTCGAACAATTTTTACAATGATCTCAGGAATAAGGAAACCGACCAAATGAATTATCATCATGTTTTTCACAAGATAAAATCACAAGAACCAAATGAGATACGATTTATAAAGACACCACGACGATCAAATCGCAATAATAGCCTTTCACGCTATGGCTCTTGGGGCTATATGATGCTTGGAATGTTATTGTGTTCTGTGCTTCTTCTAATGTGCGGCATCTGGGAATGCATTCGAAGAGTTCAAAAGAATGATATTTTAGAGCAATTCAATAACAATACTGAAGTGAATGATACAGAACTTCATGAGCGTAATGGAGATGACACTTGTCCTCAATATGAATTACCTCCAAGCTATTCGTCTCTATTCCCTATTGCAAAGGAATTCAATTCGGGTGAATCATCGATTTTTTTCACTCCTTCCTCAGCGGAGATTGTTGAAGCGACAGCACCAATTGAGTCTCTTTCAATTGAAGCAGAAAATTTATCGGAACCTAATCGGCATGTCAGTATCGTCGATGGAAATGCATCCGAGAATACCTCAAATAATTGTACAGACTCTTGACGAGTTTATGGCAAGAGAATTATCGAGAAAGAAAGAAAAATGAAAGATAAAACCAATGACTGACTTATTACCTCGAAAATAATTTTCATACCAGTTTACTCCAAGTGGTAGCGCTAAGGAGCTTTTATATCCCGTGTGAATGAACATTGTAAGGGACTTAAGACATTAGCTTTAAAGGTGTGATAAGATTATGTTTAAATGGAAAATCCATTTTTGAACCAAATGTCCATATTGTGATATAGATTAAATTAAGATCATAATGTCAAGCTTAGATACATTTGCGACGAAATAAAGAATTTAATTTCTATCCTTCTGAAAAGATTAAATTCAAAGAAAACCTTTTCATTTGCCATTCACTAATCACTATTATGATTTTATTTCATTTTTTGTTTGTCACATACAATTTTACTTCTTTGAATTTTACTAAAATATTTCAGGACTTGTTTTTCCGGCTTTAGAATTACTGTGTGGGATTACAATCGATTAAGTTAATGTGTGTTTTTTTCTCTTATAACGTTTCATGAACTTGATATTTCACGTAAAAAGTTTTTTTTTTTTTTTCGTCTTACAAAATGTTATTTTTTTTTTCTTCTTCATTTTATCATTTTATATTTATATCCATTAACAATGATGATAAAAAGTGCACATTTTCATTATTTAATAGGAAATATACGTAAAATTTATTTGGAGTGCAGGTTTAATGAGCGAATGTAACGAGATACTGTTAAGTTCCCATCGCGGCGTTTGCGATTCGCTCGAATTGTTAACAAAATGTTAAAACATTTTAGTCGTACTATGAAAGGCTTTGGTGCATGTTTAGGTTCTATAATGTTTTTGATTTTAATGGCTGAGGGCATATCCATTCGTTACATTAATTATAGTAATATATTTTTGTGGGATTCTGTGTAAATTTCGCTATTTTATTTTTAAATGCATAAATTTTCTTGTCGGTGTGTTTCATGTTGGTCAAGAGGAAATATATATATATATATATATATATATATACAGCACGTTTCTTGATTTATGGGTGATGCCAAAAACGGAAATAAATTATTTCAAACACGATTCGTATCGCTAAACAATTTTTTGGGTTTTGGTCTAATTCAGAAACATATAAATTTCTATTACATATTAATTACGTTCACTTATCACCTTTAATACGATAATAAGATTTTGTTTATTTTATTTAGATAAACAATTTTGTTGTTTCATAAGATCCGGCATTACATTCATAATTTCTTTTATTAAAATTATTTCACAATTACAGCAGTGCATCAATTATTCAAAAACAAAATTGCCTTAAATTGATAAGAGTAGATTCAATCGATTTTTATTTCGGACTCTCTAGTCTCAAGAGTTTTCTGTTCTAGTACCAATTAAACTACCCTGGAATTTAAACACTAAGTATATTCATTCATTCATTATTATACCGCACAATGCAGCGATCCAAAAATTTAAAAAATATTTTTTTTTTTCATGCTTTATATCTTAAAACTTTTTCTAGTTCTCTGCACTGCGAGTTGTTATCATAAGCTAAGCTTAGCAGTTTGATGGTGCAGCAGAAACGTTCATATTAATATTCTAAAACTAGAGTATCTCATTGAAGAAAATGTGGTGATAAATCCATAAACTGCATTAGATAATAAAACATTAATTTTGATAACGACTTAATATTTTTAAACAAGCTCGTTGATTCTTTTCATTTTTCGGTTTCGAAAAAATAAATTTTCGTCAACTTTATGAAATTATCACTTTATCTTGAAAACAATGGAAAATACAGAAAGGGTTCGTAGACAAAAAAAAAGGAAGGAAACATTTAAAAAAAAAAATCGAATTTGATGTCATGGAAACCAAGCTACTACAGTTATTTAAATTCATTTGCATAGAAAAGCTCGAAACCGTTTGAATAATGGTAGAGAAATAGAAAAATTACCATCATAATATAACAAGCTTCGTTTACATTCCAAATAACAATGAACGCTCTTTACCGCATTATAATCTCAAATCATTCGAATTTTGTTTTTCGTTTTCTTCCTTTATACCCATCAAAAGAAGAACTTCCAACTCTGAATTTTAAAAATGTTCGCCTCGGATCTATCTACGAAAAGAAAAAAGCTCATTTTTTTTTGGTTTCTTTTTGTTGGCGCGGTGTGTATACATTTAAGGGGGAAAGAGAAATATTCGATGCGGGGTATTTGATTTTTGTTAACGAAAATTTAAATTAAGAAAAAAAAATATGCTGTTGGGTTGCCGATAACATTTTTATAACTTTTTTTTTTTCTTTGTTTAGTTCGTTACTAAGCACATAAATGACGATTATCACATAAAATTCTCTACACAATTGAATAATTATTATTTCATTTTAGCTTGCGGCAGCGGCAATGTGCAATCACCAGAACAATAGCGGACGTGAAGTGCTCTTTAATTTGTTTTTACTTTTATGAAAGAAGCGTCCATTGAATGTGTTGCGGTTTGAATTTTGGAAATTATCAAATTCCAAATTGTATAGGGGCGAAATTTTCAGGCCCGTCTTGTTTGGTATTATTTGAAATTTGGCTTTCGCTGTGCTCTCGTCGAATTGCAAATAAGAATTGCTGGTTTTGGGGGATGTTTCTATTGGTGATTCGGTGATATTATTTAGCGTAAGCGGGCGCTTTAATGAAAACATATATTCATCATGTGGCATGCATGGTCCCTCGCCTAGTGGTCGTGCTGTGCTTGGAATATTCATTCGTTTTGTGGGCAAAAGCTTTTGAAAGAAATCGTTGTGTTTCAAATTGATTTCGGGATGTATTGTTGCTTTAGAAAATGTATTACGATAGTAGAATGGATTATTGTTTTGGTCATTGTAATGATCTGAATTATCTGGATCGTAATTTTTGTTAATTTGATTGTTGTTTGTGTCATATTGGTCTACTGATTCATCACCTTCAATATCCAATGTTGTTGTTGATAGGTTTTTATCTTCCAACTCTTCCCAATACTTTTCAAAATCAAGATTGAAATCGTCCAGATCAAGATCCGTTGAATCAGATTCAGTATCATCATATCTACTGGGAGGATTTACCTCAAGCATTGCTTTAGAAGGCTTCAAATTATTCCCATGATGATCAATTGAATTTTCCATAAAAAGATCTTCAAACGATTGCTGATAATCGTCCATGAAATCTTCGCTATATTTATTCAGTTTGTCAAATCTATTACGGATAAGAACCTTCGATCGCTCGCGACGAAATAATTCATCCAAATCACGATCATAAACACGATTACGCCTATTGAAATTTTCAGAAAAGTTAGCGAAGCGCATTGATGAATAATGTGGGCCACGATATCGTGGTTGACGACTTGGACGTATTGGTTGACAGGGAAATTCTTGAAATGAAAAACCATCATTGAATATGAAATCGTCATCGTCGAAAGTATCAACATCGTCGATGATTGTTTCTCGCGGATATTTTCGATCATCATTTCCGTCTTGATATGTATTGCTTTTGTTCCTCACGTCCCAGTCATTAATTATTTTTGTTGTATTTAGATTATTATTATTTATAATGTTATTGTTGATATTAATGTTTTGACTTGTATTTGATGAATTCTTCACGAGGCACGTGTCACTGAAACATCCTTCACGATCACAAATACGAGTAACAACTTCACTAACCAGTGGCGGTCCATGATCACGATATCGCTGGTCCATAAGTCTTTTGTATCTTTGATATTCAATCAAATCCATATCATAATGCTGTCTTACACTTCTATTCGTGCTGAATGAGTGTGATTTTGGAACACTACGAGATCGTAATTCACTTTCTTTGTCGCGACAACGTTCAGAAAAATTGCAACTTTGCGATTTTGGGTAGTTTTGATAACGCTCAAAATAAGGTGAGGTTACATCACATCCATCACTCTCAATATATGGTGAATGAGCATGAAATTTGGCGTGATTTGCATTACTTATGTTAATGTTAATATTATTTGAGCTATTAAGATCGGGATGATGGTGAAATCTATTTCTATTTGATCGATGCCTTCCATAAGTATAGTTTGGAAATGACGCCGAAGTCGGCATTCGTCTGTTGGTCGCTTCGCTATCGGAATCATCGAAGGATTGATATTGATAAATATTATCCGTATACCAATTAGGATCGAGTGATGCCTTCCTCTGCTGTTGCACATAATTGTTTTCTTTATGGCGTGCGATTTTAGGTTGTGCTGGTTTGCGTGGTTTAATTTGTGGAGGCTGAATTGTTGCTTGATGATTATATTTTGCTAATGCTTCTTCGTCGGTTTTTAAACGTCGTTCGATTATTTTAGGTCTACTTGAAATTTTCATTGATTCTAATTTCTTTTCACGAAGCATTTCCCACTTTTCATAGCTTCGATCTGTGGTCGATGCATTTTTCTTTATATCTCTGTGACTAGAACTTTTCGTAATACTTGGCTTTTTATTTTTACTTGCGGCTGCTGCTGCAACTTGACTAAAACTAAAACTTCCGGATTTCTTCATTGAAGATACCGCACTTGGTCTTGAAGTTGTTGCTGATTTTTTATCACGATCTCGTTCGAATTTTTGGTCTCCCGATTGTCAAACTTCTTGCAAATATTTAGCCGGACAAACACCTTGACGATTATCAGCTGCACGTACCATTACCATACCATTTATCTCTTCGCCAATCTGTTATAAATAGAAATTATTCAATTCACAAATGTACAAAAAAAAAAAGTAAATTTATTAACAACAATAAACTTTTGTCTCCAAATATTTACTTGTATAACAATCTGATCCCTTAAAAGTGTCAGTTCGCCTCGTTCGCCATCAGAGACCTGAAGATTGTGAGTGACCTGCAATGGTTTTTCACCAGCTGCCAGTTTAGTACAGTACTTTGAAGGAAAATATCCAATGCGGCCCAGACATTTTCCTTTCCACCAGTCCGGGTCCGATTTATCGATCACGGTAACCTGAATTTTACGGCAATTTAAGTCCATGAAGCATATAAATTTTTTCCATTATGTTTATACCTTATATCCAGCTTTCAAATCCAATTCGTCTTGGTGACGTGATTTAAAATTGTATAAAACAACATAAAGATTTGTGGGTAAAAGACGTTGTGGCTTCTATTGAATGGAAAAGAAAAAAAAAATGCGCAACGTAAAAATAAATTTCTTTACTACTTTTACTGTTTGCATTTTCGAGGGAAAAATCTAAATGGATTCGAGCGCTCAGGAAAGGATGTTTTTTTTTTTTTCTGAAAACTCTTTGTACAATTTTTTTTTTTTTGGTTTACTTAAGAAAAGCAAAACTGAGAGAACCTGAATATGTCTTACGGGTGATGGACAAGGAGAAGTGCTCGCTGAAGAACTCTTTTCAATTTCATCCGGTAAATCCATTGATCCAGTTTTGAGTCCACGTGTAGCATATAGTAATTTCCTTTGGGCTGATGGACTCGATGGTGCTAGGTACAGGGAGAGAAAAGTCATAAATATTAAATTAGGTGGAAAATTCAAAAATCAGCAGCACTCACAATGCAGCCGACTATTATTCGAAGGTGGAGTGTGATGCTCCAAATGACCACCTGAACCACCATGATGAATAACTGTGCTTGGAGGATAGCGACGACCACGAGCGTGCAAATCAGATGATTCAGGTGAATCCAAGCTTAAGCTCTTCATACGCAAATTCAACTTTTGACGACGTGGTGAGTGGGGAGCTGCTTTTAGGGAAATGTTATCGATTAGTACAGGTGGTCAAGCTTAATGGGATTTTTGTGTGTTAGTTATGTAGGATGGTTTTTTTTTATATGGAAATTTTACGGAAGTAACATACAATCTAGAAAAGCGTTTACATAAAAAAGCATTCTACTGAAGATAAGTTATAAGGAAGTTGAACGATTAAATATTTAATGAGCCTTTCTAAGGGCTGTTGTTATATAAGCCTACACTTGTGGTGAAAAGGTAATTAAAAAACGACGCTTACTATAGTGAGTGGTGTCAAGACATAACAATTTAAAAGCATGTTGCATGACAGCACTTTGGTGCGGTAAAAATAAAGTTTTGTAAATTAAACTTGTTGCGATGATGCAAATTTGTGCTTTAGTCGATATTTTTGTTTTAAGCAATTATGTAAATATGTGTACTACTTACACCTGTGTCAGTTACATTTAAACTTGTCAAACACATCATTTCAAAATGTTAAATACAAGTAACTTTTATGTTCTATACATGTAGACGTTTCAAAATATTGTGTGGATTAAAATATTTTCTACGCTCGGTATTGTGCCAAGAAAGCGAAACTATTTAATTATTATTTAAATATATTATTAAACATTTTATCATAAAAATTTAGTCCGCTGACATTTTCTGAATTCGATCATTTTATTTCAACATTTCAATTTTAATTAAAATATTATATTTTTAAACTATTATTATTTTTTTTTTGTTTATTAAACTCAATTTTTAATGAATTTATTTTTTGCGTCGCGCTCCTCGAGATTGATTATCTCCATCGGAAAATTGCTTTTCATCCTCAGATGTTAAGCGAAGGGGTTGTCCAAAAGGCCGAGATGTCATTTCGTCTATTCACAGATAGAAATACTGGTCAGTAAGAGAGAAGTGATATTGCGTAATTATTTGGAAACATTTGGCAAAAACTGATTAGTGCTTGATAGAAGAAAATAGAGAAACAGAAAACTCACTAGAACAAGTTAAGCACAAACTTCAATTTTCATATTGATTTATGATTAAGGACTAATCGAAGCTAAAATATACATCGAAAGGATGTTCGGCACATTTGGTTTAATGTTAAAGCTTCCCAGTTGATTGTTTAATTTGGGCAATTAATGTGAAAGCTTAGTTAGATGAATTTGGGCACTTCGAACATTGGCCGCGCTCATTACTTAATCACCGATTTGACTCTAAGAGCCATTAACTTTGCTATTAATTTAACCTAATCTACCTCTAATTTTATCAAAGAAGCTTGGATTTATGAACAGGAGAAAGGAAATTATTGTGCAACCAAAGAACAATATTTCTACTGCGATGATTGACTCTACAACTTCTTGATATGTATAATGACGAGTGATTTAGAATTTGCAGACCCGTTTACTGATTCAAAAGAAAAAGTAAATATAATTCAAAAATCACGACACTAGGGTCTGAAATTATAATGATTATGAACAAGAGAGAGTGTGTATGTGTAAGTTTATGGACATCAAATTTAGGTTTCATTTATAAAAAATTTGATTTTTCATACAAACATCAAAAACAGCAACACTTTGTTCTTTGAAAAAGTTTGTTCAATTTTTTTTTGACAGCGAGAGAAAAAGTAATAAGAAGAACATCGAGATAGAGAAAAAAAAAAGTTAAGAAAAAAGTTGTTTGTTGGCAGTGTAAACATGTAAAAATTCTTTTGTTTTTTTTTTTTTCAATGAAAAATATTCAATGGTTATAATGCACAAGGAGTATTTAGAAAAATGTATAGAGATTTACTTTCTGGCAGCGATATGGATCGGTTCTGTGATGAGCGTAACCTTAATAGGCCAAAACCGGACAAAGGCCGAAAGCCAGCAAATAATCGTCGCCTTATTCCAGGATCATTTGTCGCTGTTGCTGCGCATGGTGCTGATGAACCAGCTTGGTAGTCTAATTGTTAATTTTCATAAAGCATTATATTGAAGATTACTTGATTTACATTGAATAAAACATGTTTAATTAATCGCGATAAATGTTGTTAACCTTAATTGACGCGAATTAAAATTCATCATTTGTCAGTTGATCACGAAAATGGAGAGGAAAGATTCGAGGCTTTTATGGAGGCTAATTTATTAATTTTTATATATATTAATAAATGTTTTTAATATACTACTTTTATCTACTTCAAAAAGAATTTACCACACACTGAAAGCTCTTATGGAAGCTCTTGTCAAACATCTAGAGAACCAAAACTCAAATCACACAAACTTTGATATAGAAACGCATTCACTGTTATAAAATATTTAAGTAAATTGTGTTCATATAAAGCAAAAAAGCAAAAGAGTTTGGAGTTTGTGTTCGTATAATATAGAAAACGTGAGAGTTATGATATTTTTTTTTTTTTTTTGATTTTGTAATAAAGGAAAGAAATTTTAAATCTTTTTTTTTTTTTGTGTGTAAGTTCATATTTTGCGGACCTGAACTGGAAATATCGACGACGGGAGGGGCTGATAATGTCGAACCCTGTTTCTGTTGATATGGTATTGGTCCTAATACTTTATTTGGTCCGCGTTTTGGCGTCCGATCCGGGTAATCGGGTACATGAATATCTGGAATATCCATTTGAGTTGGGCGATTTGATGATGAGACACCGCCCGTATCTTTACTTTTATCCGACATTTCACCAGCCTTTTTCAAAACTTTATATATTGTGTCCAGATCATTTGATTCTGATGAAATGATTTTCATGTTTGCATGTGATTTAATGTCAAATTGCAAAAAAAATTGTTATCGATTAAAGCAATATGCGAATATAAAAACGTTTAAGGAAATATTGAATAATAGCATAATCATAGAAAAAAAACCAATAAAATTCATAGAAAATTATACCAAAATGTAACCAAATAAAAAAAATATTGTAAACCAAAAATCAATTCTGACCTAATTCGTTTTGTCCTCGATTTGTAACAAAACGTGATAATAGTGCAGGACCCTCAACTAAAATTAAAATTAAAAGCTTAATTAAAATAAACACATTTTAGTTGAATGCCTCAATCGAATAACATTTCAACGTTAATCGCATCGATTTCGAAACGATAATCACGAATAAACAAATTTAAATAAAATATTTGTACTTAAACAATACCAAATTAAATCAAATTATAACCACATAAACATAGTTTGTGTCTGCTTTACAGACGCATAAACACGAAAACTTTTTTGTTTTTACTCTATTGCGCTCCATTGATTAAATGTATAATGTATAAGATAAGATATTTGTCTAGATTGCCGCTTTATCGAGAATCGAGATCGTTGAATATTCCCGCGGAAAAGATAGACATCAAAAGCGAAAATTTTCGAAACCGTTGCTCATACTCACTTTCCTCCTCCTGGTCTAATTTATTTTCTATTTCCGACGTACTCTTTTGTCGTCTCAGTAGTTTTGCTTTGACTTGACATTTGGGTAACTGTGAAGCGCAGTCAACGTGGGTATTCACTTTACATATTCTACATCTTAAGCCTTGTCGTGTGTGTCCTGTTTGTGGTGAGTGGCGAGGGCGGTTAAATAAAAGATTAGAAAAATTATGGAATTGTGGTGCGCTCCTCCTGCTGCCAGGGATTATATATATATGATTTATAGCTGAGTTTTCAGTTTACTCTTGTGGCTTCACTGTTTTTTTTTTTTTTTTTTTTTTTTTAAATCTCGGTCCCAGGAAATCATATAGTGAGTTTATGTTTCAGTTTCATTTCATATTATAGAAGAGAAAAAGTAACATCTAGTTAAACTTTCTGCTCTAGAAAATGTTAAACATTTGAAAGAATTTCATGAACCAACGAGATACATTTATTCGGTCCTATAATTTTTCTGACCTCTAAATGACTAATTTTAAAGTATAACTTAGTTTTAAAAACTATGCTAAAAAGTATGGCTTATTTTCCAATAAATTGTCACTTACCCCTAAGAACCTGAGAGCAGACATCGCAAGGCGTTATTTTCTTATAAGTATACTCCTGCAAATTGTGTTCTGAGTCGATGCGATTTTGAGTTCCACCCGTCGCTGCTGCGCCATTTTTTCTAAATACAAAGAAAAATAAATTAGATATCCGGTTGAATTCACTGACGTTGTCATTTAATGATAATTTTAATTAACTAATTTAATCCGATTGCGGTTTTCGAAATAATGATATCTTAAAACTTTTTAAGAACTTTTATGATGGTGGAAAAAATTGTGACTTCATATTTACGAGCGGTCGTGAATATTAATTTCGTTTGATAGAAAAGCATTAAAAGCCTTTAAAGTGATTATGTAAGCAATAATAAGAAGCTGTTCAATTTATAGGTAAGTTGAGTCATGTTATTTACCTCATTAGTAAAACTGCGGAAACAGTATGATATAAATGATCTGAGGGTCTGCATGAGGCGATAAACAAAAGGCGAATATAATCCCATCAGTGTATGTGTGATTGAGTAATTTGTGTGATGGGAAAATTTTCGTTAATTCCTCGTAATTATAAGTTTGAGCCAAATTTGTGGGCAAGTTTCAGAGTTTTTAAGTTAATTTTGTTTTTAGTTGTTTTATTCATGAAAAATGTTCTTTGCTGCTGTTTATGAACAGCAAATCATTTGAAAATTTCCTAATTACCTTTCATTTCCTGAGGATCCTGATCCGGCCGGCTTAAGACTTCGGAAAGCTTTCAACCATTTAGTTTTCATTGAAGATGTTGATGACGTGGACATTTTACGTTCACCACCACCCACTTTCGGTGAGCCGGGATCGATCTTACTCAGGAAAAGTTCTTTCTGAAAAAATTTGAAACAAAAATTATTTTATTTAAATTGCCAAAAATTTCCCGTCAAAAAAAGTTTTTAATTGTCATGTGAAATCATCATCTGGCGTTTCTTTATTATTAAAAGCAAGGCGAGAGAAAGGTTGCCATTTAAGTATGAACTTTGGCAAACTGAGAAATTTTTGCATTCATTTATTATCGTCAGTTAGTTATTTTCCAGTTATTTTTCGACGATAGCTTTTCTCATAATTACACGCCAAATATCGGCAGGGTTTAAATCCAAAAGCTCGTTTCATGCATCATTAATTTTAAACATTAATCTACTATCGGAAAGAATAAACTCACTTTAAAATGTTTGAGAAACTTAAATTTCATTCAAACTACTGCAGGGGAGTTTCCTGGATAACTTCAAAAATCGCACATCTCGAGCAATATCCGCAAAAAATTTCTTAAGTCTAAAATGTGTAATATTCTTTGAATATTTTATCACACGAATGAGCAAAGGCCTTCAATTAAATTTAGAAAAAAAAAATGTTTACAAATTATCCCAATTAGAATTAACACATTCCTTTTAAATAAACAACATTTTTAATTTTCGCCGTTTTTTGCTCTTTGAGCTTCAGTTATAATATCTATGGCCTTTCTCTTTTTTGTAGCGCACACTTCGTCGCTATTTTTGCTAGACAAACACAGCACTTGATCCTCATTAAAATTTTATTATGCATAAACTCTCAGACGTGTAAACATCTGATTTAAAAATTTAATTTTTAAAACACTAATTGCTTTATCAAACATATGGGCTCCTAGCACTTTTATCCTCGTCTCTCACTCTCTTTTAATTCTCTGTTGGAAGCTTCAAGCCAACAGCAGAAGTCTTCAAAAAAAAAAAAATATTTTCCCTATGAAGTAAATTTTATTTCACTTATCGCACACCGAGACGATAGAAACTCAAACTTAAAGCACCCGCACTAACATGAAACCGCGATGCCGCTTTGTATGCATATGAAAGTTTAATTAAGCAATCATTTTTTTGTCGCTTCTTCAGTGCGACATCAACAAAATTTAAGACTGTTTCTATCGTCAGAGGATTGAGGACTAAATAGGAACTTTATGGGAAAACGTAAAATGGAATGCATTCCAAATTGTTATGCTTTCCAGTCGACTCATGCGCGTAGTGTTTGTTGTGTTATTTCGTAGAATGTTATGTGTAATTTTTCTTAAATTGGGAATTGCTTTATAAGCATTCAACTTTTAGTGGGAATTATTTCTGAGTAAGTTTTTTTTAGTAGACACAATTTTTAGCACACGATTCCCGTTGCATCATGTATTTTTATCATGCACTCCATTGCATTCCATGAATGTTCCAAATTTTTGTGTGCTATACTATTGAAAAAAAAATGTACGTTACCTGTGCTTGAACGGCCGCTAAGTGTATTTGCTTTGCCCTCAAGTCAAACTTTTTCATTGAAATGTCTTCCTGTAATTCATTGGCTTTGTTGTATAATGAGCTGTCCAGCCCACGTTGCTGATTTCTTTGTAAAGCATCAATAGCATCCTAAAACAAGAACGAAAAAAATGAAATGTAAATTCAATTGTTTATTAATGTTACATGAAACAAGTTTCGAAGGATTTTATTTCATTCCAAAAGAATGAATTTTAAGCTTTTATAAAATTGAAATTTCTCGTGAAATTTGATACCTGTAACTGTCTTATTTGTGCATCCAGATCTTGTGCTTCACGATTTAAAGCATCAAGCGATGGCTTTAACTGAAGCGATGCTCCACGCTCGATCACAAGCTCATTTTTCAGTGCTGGAATTGCGCTGTCCTGTAATGGTAATAAATGGAGCATTAGTATAAGATTCTTTCGCTAATTAAATCTACAAACTTGGTTAATTAAATTTATCATCCTTTTTAAGCAAACAAAATTTTCCAACGTTGTAAACTTTGCCATGAACTGACTCAATAATAAGTATTAGCGGGGGAAATTCTTCCCTTTTTTTGCCTTTCTTTTAGTCGAAACTTTTTTTTATTACATTGACCGAAATACTTGCTATGAATAGACAAATTGAGTATCGTTGAAATTGCTATTTCAGAGAAATTTATGAATTTGCGTCATTTTTGCTTTTTGCCTGTGGCAACTTTAAGAGGGTTTAAAAAACAATTTCGAAAGTTATTTCACCTGACACGACTTATGCCCTCAAAGTTTTGCGTGAATACTTTGCGGATTTGCAGACAAGATTTATCAACAATATTTTGTGCACACATGAGAGTATGTTTCAGGCTATAGGTCTCTTTACTTAAACTTTATCTTACCGTGTATTCAAACGTCTCATCGCCCTCATTTGATGCGGGATGTGGGGGTGCAAAAATTTTCTTGGGTATCCGCAAGAGATTAGGCGACACAGGCAAAATTCTTGAAAAGTTTGAGAGGTCTTGCTGTCCCGAAATATTTTTGCTCTGTATTGCCAAACCATCGTAGCGTTTTGACTGCTCAATAGCCTGGAAAAAAGGAAAAGATTTTTAAGTGGATGAAGCAATCGAGAGAGAAAGGGAAATAAAAGTAAAGTTAAGAATAATAATTATGTTTCCACAAGCAGCAATTTATTTCGTGAAGGAATCTTGTTCTCGTCCCTCTGTCTCTCTTTCCGGATATGTCAAATAAAAAAAAATTTAAATTCAAATGATTTTAAATTCTTACTTTTGTTGAAACGGCTTCAGCATTTTGCACAATTGCTTCGGCCACAATATTACATAAATCTGTGTAGATGTCTTCAAGTTCTTGTAAGAGCTGCGGCACAGTATCACAATTATATGCCTCAAGCATTGCGTTTGTTGCATGAAGTTGTTGCACATATGCATTATGTGCATCTATGTACTCCTTTAAAGACAGTGGCGTGAGATTTTGACGCTGCGCAGAGTAGCATTGTTTGTAGTCGACACGACATTTTGAAAGTTTTTCTTCAGTCTTTGCAATAATTGTCTCAAAGGATTCTCGATGTGTGAAAACTTTTCGACTCTGCACTTTACGATGAAATGAGCGCTCCAAAAGCGGTCGAGATACCTGTAAGTGATTTGAATTGTGTACCTGTTTCGATAACAAATTTGAAAGCTCTGTTGTCGCTTGAGAGTCAGCTTCGACTTCTTGTAAAAATGTTTCCCATGAATGAAATAAACTCGATTGACAGGCGGGACGCTGGAATGAGGTTTCGTTTTATTTTTTTATTTTAAATTGAAAGCTGTAATTTGATTTACCTCCTTGCGCAATTCACCGTTTCGTTTACGGAAATTAGATACGAGCGTTTGCATTTCCTCAGCATGTTTTTCATAAAGTTGCGCTAAAGTATCAGTGAAATCTGAAACTAAAATAATGAAATGGGGTTTTATTTTTATAGTATTTCCGTTATAGATATCTCCGGAGAAAATATCATGTATCGTAACGTCACAATAAAGTTTCTTTTTCGTCGCTAAAAATAATTTTCGAGATCAATCATTAATGCCAGTCAGCAAGAATATTCCATAAAATGTCAAGCATTCTTGATAAATAGCCATTTACTGGTCAAGTAATTAACAAATCATCAAAAAAACTCGCGACTCGCTAGCAATTATGTCGAACCATATAATTTCGATATCACGCTTGTAGACGCTAAAAGTATTGTCACTCACAAAAAGAGTAGGATTAAACATTACATTCAAATGTGTCAAAAAATATACAAATGAAAATGTTTTTCCTTTTTTTTTTTTTTTTTCGGAAAACTCTGTAAAAAGAAGAGAGAAAATCGAGAATACATGAGAGATACATTTTCATGCTCGCGAGTGTCTCGAGGGAAAATATCTATTTTAATTTTAGCATCAATTTGCGTAAAATTTATGAAGATAATGTCTGAAGTCATATACTCGCAAACAATCAATCGCTATTGAAAGATTTATCTACGTCTAGAAAAGTGGTCGCGATATTTTTGGAAATGACCTCCAACACGTTAATTTATCTACTAAAACGCTTTTCCTGTATTCAACTCATCAAGCGAAAATCTTAACATGCTTATAGAAATTATTAATTTTTTTTTTACAGCCGTCATAATGTGATGCGATATATAAATAGATTACGCAAACTTTTTGAAAAGTGAGTTCAAATCAATTTTTATATTTTTTTTTGAATTTAATGGAAAAATCCATGTCAGAAGCAACTATTTTTGTAAAAACCATTTTTTTGACATCCTTGCAATGCTTTTACTACTTGATGCGCACGAATTGTGCCGCTTTGTCTCGATTATTGATTGAATTCAGTAGAATGGATATAAAAATCAATTGTTTTATGCTCGGTTTTTGGCATTCTATTTTTCTGTCGATAACACGCCGAGCTGAACTTTTCAAAATGAAATAAGATTATGCCGATAACGTCAATCGCGTGGAAAACAGATTTCATGTGTTATATTGAATTGTTTATAATCTAAATGTTATTACATAAAATATAGAAAAAGCGATAAAAATCATATTAGCTAGGGACAGGCTTGTAATATTATAATATGACAGCTTTTACAGCCTAAAGCTCAACTTACCTGTTTTGACTAATTTAAATGTAACACTGTTGTGTGTCTTTAGGGCATCATTAAAGTTAGGATGTACCAGATCTTTCAGTACGCCTCCGCTTGATGAGGCCATATTAGCAGCAGGACTAAAACCCCGCCACGAGAGCACTCGACGATTTTGTTTTATCAGGTCTGCAAATGATCGATAGACACAGTTGAAAATTAATTATTGAGAGAGAAATACTTCTTTTTTCCTTTATAGCTTGCAAGCATTTATTAGTTTTTTTTTTTTTTTTTTTTGCCAAAGTAAACAAATCGCAAAGAAAAATATAAAATATTCAAACTTTCATTTCTTCCGAAATTAACTTTTATTACTGTTATTGATTTCATTGTTGATACGGCAATAATAAAAAAAAAGAAAATACGAAGTTCAGTAAACTTTATGTATATTTTACTCAGTGATTTTACTGATTGCTTCTGTGTACGGGAGGAATATAAAATAAAAATGTGAAATTCTCGTAGGAATTGCGACCAACTTATTCCTCGATTTTGCGTGAGCTGGAAAAAAAGTTCTTCAATTCCAAAATATAATTGACAAAAGTCGAGCGTTGTTAGTATTGTGAGCTGTCTATGAATTTAATTATATATAATTTTTAAAAAACGGAATTTATGTTAATGGAAAAAGTTGATGGGCAAAAAAGTTCCAACAGTACAAAATAGAAAACCACACACAAACGTATGTCACCAAAATTTGCAAATCTGGCACCTGTCACCTTTCACGGAGTCCTCGGCTGAACCAGTACTTTTGGGACGTCTACTGGATGATTCAGCTGGTGGGGGCTTTTTGGATAATTTAGGTGTGAAGAAGGCGGCAATCGAGCTTTTTCGAGACTTTTGACTTGCTGTGGATCCGGGGCTCACTGGTGTGACAGGTGATGATGAGGCGTTCGATGAATTTGTATCGATTGGTGAAAGTGGTGTTTGAAGACTCGATGTCGTCAAACTTGCTGTACCTTCAATTAGCGATTTCTCTCTTTTCTCTAACGAATAAATTGATTCGCCAGATGCAAAGAATGCATCAAAGTTTTTCTGTCTTAAATTTGCACTCGTAAATGTGGGATTTCCTTTCTTTTTGGCGTCTAAACCGTTTGCGGATAAATCTTCGGGCTTTAATAGACTTGGATCGGGCAAACTTGACTTTGATTTGTACATAAAATCGTCAGCAAAACTCACGTCCCGTTTGGGCGATGGAGTGGCGGTTCTGTGAGTTTGATCGGAGTGTATGCAGATAGATTTGTGAACCGAATTCGAGTTGGAATTTGAGGAAGGCCTAGTGCCTATGGAAGGACCAAGAGGTTCTCGTATATTGTCCAGACTCGGTCTTTGTTGAAAGCTTGGATTTTGTGTAATACCGTATGATAATAGAATTACTTCATCGGCTGGAAATATCACGTACATTCCTTTCCTCCACGATGCATGGCGACATCGAGTTGCTCGAGTCTGAGGCTGAGCCCGCCTAACGTTTTTGTTTTCGCCTCGTTTGTAGTATCAAGATTTCCAATTTATTTTAATTAACAGCCGTCTTAATTAATTTCTCCAACGAACTGGATATTGACTTTAAATAAACCCTCACAATGATTCAATTTAATTTATAATGAAGCCATAATTGTTTACTCTGTTTTCTATATTTTTACAGAATAATGTCAACGAGCAATTGCATCTGAAAGTAGTCAATTACTACTTTTTTTTATGCAATTACAGTTTGTCGGAACTGAAAATGTAAATAAAATTTATGGAAAAGTAAACTAGAATTAAATCAGTATTGAAGTGAAAGAAGATTTATAATGAAGGACGATTTATAACGTTTATTTTTTTTTTCTTATGTCATCGAATCGATTGAACCCACTTGCGGACTTATGATGGGACGGGTGAAGGAAAAAAGGTTCATTCATCGGTAGTTAAGCCGCAAAAATGGCAAGACATGAGGGTGACAACATTATGACTTTCATAATTTTTTCCATTTTTCATTTGCTAAATCTTTAAACGACCGAAGCGAAAAATATTCGGAAGCCAAATCATTCTTAAATTCCATCGCACGCCGTTAAAGAGCGTCCGTTGATTGGTAATTTGATCATCAAATGAAGCCAACGTGCTCATAATGCTAACGCCAATAATGGCCCTTTAATTATATTTAAGGCAACACATTTTGTTTGGCTATTGTAATTTGGTTGGCTCTATCAAATTGCGGACAATAAATTATGATACCATACTTTATAACAAAATATTGTAACAACGTACTAATAGCAATAAACATGATTCCTCATTTCACGTTTCATTCGATGAAAGCACATTTTAAGATTTCAACGTACATATTCGCATTTTTTTATATTTCATCTTCACCTAAATAACACACGTTAATAGCTCTCGTGTTTATTAACATACACAGGAAACCTTAGGCTTTGAGAAAATTAAGAAATGCCTAATTAACAGAGTAAACAAAAAAAAATCACACGAGAAACATTAAAGACATCATAAATATTTAAAATAACTAAAACACTAGCAGTATAATTTGTGCAATTCTCTACTTTCTTTCACACATAATATTTTTTTTTTATGTTCCACCCTGCTGTGACATTGATGACATCATAAATGTGTGAAAATATTTTAAGAGATTTTTTTTTTTTTTTTTTTTTATTAAAATTTGTTTTTGACAAATGTGCGACGATGATGAGGAGGTCACGAACATATACAAGGAAATTCGGAAAATTCTTGCTTTTTGCAAAAATCTTAATATAAATTCTCGTTCTTTTTTATCATTTGGTCGATGGAAGGACAATGGAGAGGAATTTCACTTGTTTCAATTAAAGCGATATTTCATTTCCGTACCATGATATGGAATCTCCTTCAAAAAAAAAAGGTTGATTAAGGAGCCTCTTTCGCTCCGGACAAGTGCTACACTTGAACACGTTCGGAAGATGTGTTTTATGTTTCGTCAATATGATAGCTTTGGTGATACTCAGCTAGATATATATATATATGGACGGGAGTGAACTCAACAAGAGTTCATAAAATGACCATTAGCGACAAGGATTATTTAATTGCAATTGTGAAAATGGATTTCACATAAAACTAGCAATTAGTTTAATGTCCCTTATGTCAATAAAAGTTGGCAAGTTCAACTGACGTAAATCGACTAGACTTTTACAGGAAAAGTTCTGTACAGCCAAATTGTTACGTTTTGAGCTAGGTAATTTTGTTAACCCCATAAAAGATTTTAATGGAGTTTTAATTTTGTTGTCCTGTCAACCCGAATTTGACATTTCGCACCGGATAAATTTAATTTTATGACCCCCGTCAATGAAACAAATGAAAATTTCATACTGCTTCTCCATACCGTCATGCCCTGTGCTCATAATTAATATTCTATGAGTATTGATTATTTTTTTCACTCGAGTACTGAATGTTGGTTCTCTACAGCGAGCCAGGCAGAGAAGGAATAAATATAACAAAAAAATGCTTTCGCAGAAGCACTTCGGCATGAATTATATAGAATATAAAAAAAAAAATATTAGAAATGTTTATACCAGACGTGTTGTGTGTGAAGTTTAAAATATGTACGCAAATATGAGCATTTCAAACAAAACTCAAAGCACTATAATAAATAGCCGTTATTTATTATGTCATGTTCAAATTACAGTTATATGAAAGTGTGGAATCGAAAAGGATCCACAAATTTCTTTTATTGCTATGAATTTCATGTAAACATAAGCAAAAGAAAAAAAATCAAATTAAAAATATTTCGAGTCAATGTTTAATCAAACGATGGTATATGATGGAATTATAAAGTCTCAGGGTATTTACACTGACGCTGATGAATTGGAAACGCGCGATGAAAATTGTTCACAAGTTTAAATGATATATATCTACTTAATAACAAATAATAATGCGAAACCCACTTTGGGAACATGAAGAAAAATTATATTATTAAGCCATTTAGATATTTTCTTGATGTTCATTTCACTCAATAATCTCATTATTTCGCAATAGAAAATAACAACTTGCTAAATTTCGACTGCTTATTTTCATAATGGAATTGTGTCTTTCTGGGTTCACCAACCCGGGGAAAAATGTTGTGCTTCATAGGAGGGTGCATTGTTTGAGATCATATAAAATACATATATTTATTTGGCAGATGGGGAAATATGGGTAAAGAAAATATGGAACGTAACAAGTAATAATATTAATTTTAATATTAAATTTACATACCTCATCATAAAACATCGCTCTCTTGTATGCCTAACATTATCCATTATGATATCATAATGTCTTCATTTATAGCAATCACAAGTAACACAATGTCGACAACCGATGGAAATTCCTTTTGTGTAATATTTGTAACTGTTTACTAATCGTAAACAAAATATAAATTAGTGTCATTTACGCATATTCATTACCCTTATGAAACTTTATAGGAAAATAATAATAATAAAAAATACATTTTCTTTTGTTTTCATTTCATTGAAACCACTTGTTTGTGTAAAAATTCATGATCATAAAATCAAACATAATGACAGATAATTTTACGCGTGCGACGTTATTTTTATGTCGCTTATTTTATATATTTCGATTACGAGGCAATTTGCGTAATTAAAAAAAAAAAAAAAAAAAAAAAAAAAAAAAGACTCGACTAATTTTCTTTTTGATACTTTATGTGAAAATTGTTGACTGTCGTCAATCGACAAGAACATGAAAAATATTTTGTAAAAGACACTGAGACTTATTCAGGCAGCAGGCACTTTGCTTATAGGATTATATGGAAATATGACAATGTTGAAAAGCATTCATATAATGCGACGAGTTCAAGGTTGATTGAACAACAGTCGAAATAACTTTCTAATAGACTTGGCTACATAACTTTATTCTTTACGGCTGTATACTTGGAATCAACAGTTGGATAAACATAAAAAGCTCATTTTATGCATCACAAATGGTTTTTATTTTGTTTCTTCACTCTTACAATGTTCATCAGTTCAAGGCTGCGAGTTTTTATTCTATTTATTCTCCGCTCAAAGCAAATAGTGAAAACAATGATTCAAAAAATTAAATGAAAAATATTAAGCGACTAGCCAAATTTATTTAATTATTTATACGCGAGTGTATTTGAAATAATAAAAGGTCTTTTAAAACGGGAGAGAGCAGAATGACGAAAAAAAAAAATTAAATAAAATAAACTTGTGGGTGAGTGCTATTTTTACAATTTGTTTCTAAAAAAATTCATCGGATATGTTCAAGAGCAGAAATCCAATCGCAATTCTGTTTGTATAGTTTTATTTTTATACTAAAATTCGTAATGTATTTCATCTTAAATTATTCATTTCTGATTTCTAGCTGCAATCACATCCAATTTCAAAGTTGAGTAAAAAAAAATATGCCTCAGTCCCGACACCCGAATCAATTATTCAGCGCCCAGAAAATAAATAACTCATTTGACAAGGATTCTTTACGGCTGAAATTTTTGGAGTTTCACTAAAGTTGTGCGAACTGCGAACCCGCATGAATGACCACTTAATTGAAAAACAATGTGCAAAACCCCAAAAATTTAATTTTCAAAAAATTTTACAACAATCACTCGAGAAAAAAAAATTCTATTTTTATCCACCTTTATAAATATTTTTTTTTATTAAATTATAGTCTCCAAGTGACTCTTTTCTTTCACTCCGTTCCGATTTTTCACGTCTAAAAGGCAGAGCGACGTATTATGAACTAAAAGAAAAAAATATATATATATTTGAACTTGGCTGTGAAAACGAACGAAAAAAAAAAAATATTTTCCTTCTGTTTACAAATTAAATTTTTCCTGTATATTGCAGTTTTTCTCAGAGAAAAGTTCGACGGCACGAGAGAGTAAAAGAGAAAAATTACTGAGATTTTCCGATTAGAGAAATTCCACAATAAGAGAGTAACTGCGAATTCCACAGGTAGTAGATAAATTCGTATTTTGACATATTTTGCAATATCGTGTTCATAAAACATTTGAACGGAAAAATATCATTGGTGGCCGAATTTCTTCATGCCTAAATATTGTGATAAATGACCAATCTTGAACGTCCCTTTACATGTAATAGAAATACCTGTAAAATGACTTACGCATTCCTTTAATAATTGATTGATGCTATGATTAACGAGCGATCTGAAATATCGATCAGGTTCCAACAAAAATATTGATAAATACTACTGATCTAAATTATTTAATGCTTTATTGTTTAGATTATTACGATACATTTTCAAATTAGTTACTTTTTTTTTGTTGTGGGTTTTAACACAAGTGAAAGTGACTGTGTTAAAATCTAGTTACATTTATACTTAATAGATTTTTGTTTATATTTTTTTTTTATGAACAGCAATTAAACTTGTTATTTTCTGAAACATTTTTTTTACTGTTTTAAACAATTTTGTTGGCCAAAAAAATGGGTTTGTTGAAAGACGAAAAGTCTTAATCTTGAAGTTTAGTGAGTAATTGTTTATAATTTCGAACTTCTAGAACTTTATATTAGTGGGCAAATCAAATTTGATCGATAAACACTGATGGATAACATTTGTCTGATAGACTTGGCGCTTGAATATAGATAGTATATGACGGAAAAATTTGATAGGAGCAAGAAAGAAACGGTTAGAAAGAAACTCGATTCTTTGAGGAACATCTGTCATCTCTGTGATAGACTTAATATAAGCGAATTCCAGATGCATCATCAACAGCTGAGTCATAAATTTAAAATAATTATTACTTTTTTTAAATTTTTTGGGAAACCAAACTTCTTAAATGGTATGATATTCATAAATACAGCAAATCATGAAAACTTTTAACAATTTCTATTTCGTGTGTGCTTTTATAATTTTCGCTGAGAAATTCGTCAACCCAATGAATGTTTTTGGAATGTTGGAAAACTGTAATACAGAAGTGAATTTTCCTTTTTCATCTTGATTCAAAATTGAAAATATGTTGAACACTGCAGGCACATGTTGAACATTTATTTGGTAAAGTTTTTTCTTTAGGTTTTTGTGGCATTTCAAAGGAATGGTAAACTTTCGGGAATTACTACATAGGTAGCAAACTTCTTTCTTGTGTGTGCTTTATAAGATTATTTTTTCCCTACAATTTTTTTGAAATTTAGAAATTTCATGTTATTGAATTAGCATCTCATTTAATTGCGCTGCATATTCCATATTTTTATGACGTTTCTAATTTCGTTACCAAAACTATTTAGAGCTGTAGCTCACTAAAAAAGCAGAAAATATTTTAGGATAAGGATTATTACGTGTATGGTTACAAACGACTATAAAATTGTCTATTAAACTTTCTTCTCGCCTAGAATTCAAATCATAATCTACAAGAATTGAACTCTTTTGGACCATTTCACTGTAATGAAAAGACAATTTACGACTGAGAACGTTAGTAAGAAACATGCATGGAATTGAAAATACAAAATTGATTTCAGAGAAAAAAATAAAATAAAAAGAGTTACCTTGGAGGAAAGTTCGAGGTAAAAGTCTATCAGTAGAACATACATAAACATTTATAAATTTTTTTGATTCTGGGTATATTAATAATATAGTGTCGTTATATACTCTAATCATTTCGTTATAATACTTTGAAATTGGTTTTGATCTTTGAACACCTATTGCACACAATGTTCATTGAATCGTAGAAATTAATTTTGACTACAATAACAGAATGGTGGATTGAATATGAATAACAAGGTAATAAATTTTTCCATCTTTACGCACTCAAATTATGGATTTTGCGTTATGACTTTTTTTTTTCTTCTAAATTAACATTTTCTAGTTAATGAATAAATTCTATACTTGATTTTTCTTCTTGTTATAATATTTACAGGATTTTTTACATTGAAATAATTTTAATTATAATTTAAGCCGTCACTTTTTAGGACTTAATTGGTTGTTTTTCTTCTTGCTATATAATATTGTATACAAATTCGCAAACAATCTTTTCAAGACTCTAGTCGGATATGATTTAAACATGATTTTAAAACATCCCCTTCTCCAATATACTGCATATTTTGGTTTGTTTTACTTGTATAATATGACAATCAATGAAATCTTTAACGTATAGATTAATTTTTTTTTTTTTTTTTTCAAATTCACATAGCTGAATAATTCTGATTATTTACCTCACAACATGACACGCCATTTTGCTGAGATCAATATCAATTGAAAAAGTTTCGTGATAATGGATGGCAATAATGGCTTAACAGTTGCAATTTGCGTTGGTTGCTCCTTGAGGTTGATCTGTTAAACGTTGTCCTTTCGGGCCGCCTCCACCGACTAGCGTGGGATCTGAGTCCAAGCTTTCCGACATTTTGTCGCAAATTATATCGACTAAACGCTCGAATACATTCTAAAATATGCATAAACATTAGGAAACTAGCAATAGCAACACTAAGGAATGAATTTTTTTAAATTACCTTAACATTAATGTTTTCTTTTGCTGATGTTTCGAAAAATTCAACACCTAATTGATCGGCCAGTTGCTTTCCACGTTCAAATGATATTACACGCTCATCTTCCATATCACATTTGTTGCCAACCAAAATGACTTGTGCGTTGTCCCAGGAATATGTTTTGATTTGTGTAACCCTATAAAAAAATAAGAATTTCATTCAATATTACAGATAAATGGGCAATTTGCAATTTCTCGTCTTACCAATCTTGAACAGAATTGAAGCTTTCTTCGTTTGTGATATCATACATTAAAATGAATCCCATAGCACCTAAATATTTCAAAGAAAATTTATCAAAATTTCATAATAACATTATTGCATCTCTCCAAGGAGACCCTTGAGAGTTTTGATAAATAAATTATGACTTTGACACTCAAGAACTCGCGAAATATGTTTAAATAGAAATATATATTACCTCTATAATAGGCAGTTGTTATTGTTCTATATCTCTCCTGTCCGGCTGTCTAAAATATATTGAAAGACGATTAATATAAATCACCAGAGCTCGATGGTGCATGTTAAACTTACATCCCAAATTTGAAGCTTCACTCGTTTATCATGACGAAAGACCGTTTTCACCTTGAAATCGATACCGACAGTGGACACAAATGCGGATGTAAATGAATCATCGGCATAACGAAACAGGAAACTTGTTTTACCAACACTTGAATTGCCAATGATTAAAAGCTTAAACATGTAATCAAAGTTCTGATCAGCTGCATCTTTCTGCCATTTAGGGTCTCCGCCACCAGCCATTCTGCAATGAAAGAGCTCAAGGCTGTTATCATGCTGTCAACGGAAATGGTTAAATAACTAAAGCATATGCAAGCAATATGCAAAAATTTGTATTGTTATTTGCTATCACAACAAATAAAAATATTTTTTGCTACGCCTGGGGACTTTTGTCATTATCACTCAAAATTTGTGCGCCCATATGGCCGTGAAAGCCATTTTAATTAACCTTTCACATGATTTCACTAAATTACGTAACTTTTTTTTTCTTGGATATCTAAACAATTTTTGATTTGTGGAAAAATAATGCTATTGATTTTTATCTTCTTGATTGGAAGGAATTTTTTAAAATAAAAATAATTTTATGACTTTTGATTTGAACATAATGGACCATATTTCTCTTAAAACGTCATAGTGCCCAATGGTAGACTAATCCCATGCCAAAATTATTCCTTACTCATTCACAAGCTAATTTCCTTACATTTTCTTTTATATGTTCCTTCTTCGCACGACTTTTAAGTATTGCATACAACACAATCAAGAACCAACCCCATAAAGAATGTTGTAGGAAAACATGGAAACAGAAAAGAAAATTGTTTCACATGTTTCATTTTTCCCCTAAAAACACATACATTTTCCCAGCATTTTCATATATTTACATGCGTGTAAGTGTGTGACGTAGCTGGTTCAATTGATAACAATTTTTTTTACATTCGCGATGAAGATGGTAGTCTCATTGTGTTTGTGTATAACCCACACACTTATTGTAGGGGAAAAAGGAAAAAAAAGTTTAACAAATTTTCTTGGAAAACCAAAACTTGAGAATGGTCAAATATATTTTTCACAAAATTATACTTTTTTAAATGCTAATATCTTACTTCTAGTTCTGTTAGTCACACTTAAAACAAATCAGCTATCGAGCAAAGTATCAGTTGGAGAATCAATAAGCACTGGAAGGTTTGATGTTGTTTCAGAGTTTTTCTCGGTTTTCCTTTTTTAGAATTGACAATTATTATTTGTACGGTGGTCTCAATCGCTTTAAAAATGTTTCTTTGCCGCTAAGAATGCAATTTGTAAATTAATTCACACGAAACCACAATTTTACTCGGGAATTTATTTATTTTATTTCACTAAAAATGAACTTTCTTTAGCAAATAAAAATCTCTATGAAAAGTTTCTTGATGGAACAAAAAGCTCTTAGGAAAGAGCGAGATAACAACAATACTAAAACGATAAAAAAAAAAAAAAAAAAAAAACATTTTAACCTATGTAGGAGCTTTCGACGCAAATTGAACCTGCACTGAAATTTTTAAATATCTCACTGACAGTTATTAAGGTAAGATTTAAAATTTTATTTTATCCATTTTATCAGCAAAATTTCACGTTGTACACCGTCAGATGATTTCCATATCATTTCATAGCTGAAGCTATTGTCTGCAGTTAGTAGTTTACAGAAATCTAGAATATTGCCAGCTACTCCAAAATAATAGGATTTGGCACTCAAGTAGACTACACCATTTTTCTTTAGTCTTTCTTTGAAAAATTCCAGAAGCTTTGAATAATTTTCTGGATTGTAGATTGTTTCAGCAGTCAGGATTGTATCATACTTTTCATTGTCTATAGTCATCAATCTGAAGCTATCCCAATCACCAGAGAAGAAACCACAGCATTTGGAAAAATCTTCGGTCCTTCCTCGCTCTCGACAACTTTCGATAACATTCGGTATTGTAAATCGCATCAAGACATCAGCATTCTACAAATAAAAAAGGGGCTCTAACTAGGTTTGAATAAAACGATGATAAAAAAAATCATACATAATCTTGAAAATCAACGTGCTTTGCTTCATTGACAAGAGACAATATTCCTAGTATGCCGGCTGAACAACCAAGGTCACAAACATTCTTATCAACTATTTCTTTGCTATTTTTTGCTAGGAATTCTGCAAGATCATAAGTACATTCCCAAATTTTGAATCCTCCTTCATAAACTGCTGGAATTAAGTCTGTATGATGTGATGATTCTATGACATCATCTGAAAGAGCAACATATCCTATGTTGAGATCATGCGTTTCGAGAGAGAAGATGTTTAATTTTGCAGTTTTTAGTGTTTCAGCGATTGCTTCAAATTGATCCGAGCTAATTTTTATTTCAGTTGATTCCTTGCAAATGCTTTTCACTTCGTTTTTAGAATCTTTCGAAGTAATCTCGTCAAATTCTTTATTATTTTCAATATTGAAATTGAACTTAAACATTTTGAGTTTATTTGCTTGTGCTAAACTGGTTCAAAGAGAAAAAAAAAACCGAAATTCAAATCTTAAAATAACGTTATAAACGAAGAAAAAGAAAATGGATCATTTGACATGGAAAAGACATTATATCGTCTATTTTTCTCCGTTAACTCTCTTTTATTTCATCAATATGTGATTTCAATTAATTCATTACATATTTCATCAATTTTCAAGAATGTAGTAATATTATCAAAATGAGCTCTAACTTGTGTTATTTTTCACATTTCTATTTATTAAAATATTCAACTTATCATCAATTATATTTAACAATTGAGCATAAAAAATTGAAAATAGGTCCAGTAGATATGCAAAGGATTTTTTCCTTGTTTATGCTCAATTATATTTAACAATTAGTTAGGGTAGAGTTATATGATGATAAGATTTATTGTTATTACTTTTCATCGATTTTTTTCAATCATTATTCAATCATTCACTTCAAATCGACAGTAACAAATCTTATAGATTAGAGTTTATAAATATTGCTCAAATAAAAAATACTGACTTTACAAGGATCTTTGTTAGTAAGAATATTCTAGCTTTGATTTAAGAAATCCGAAAGGAAAATTAGCAACATAAGAAATGAGGAAATTCCCTGTAATTTCAACAAAAATATCAATAAATTTATTCTTAATCTTTCAGCTTTTTTTTCTTGTATATGAGCATCTCTAAATCATAGCGAATGTTCTATCTTACACGAGCGAAAATATTTAATGAGAAAATGCGTAAACATAAGACGTCAAATGTGTAAGAATTGAATGTCTTACTCAACATTATGTGTGGACAAATATTTGAAATATTGGTAGGTGCCAGTACATTGTTTTTGTTTTTTTTTTTTTATGATATGAGTCTGATATAGCTATAGACTCAACATACTGTTTGTGAGACAAATGTTTAGGCTTGATCTACTTTTATTAACTTTAGGCAGTGATATCATTTTTATGTTTCTTGTATTTATTTAATTTTTTTTTTCCATATTATGGATTATTTCCGTGTAAGTGGAGTGGGTGTATGTGTACGTGTGTGTGCGAATGATAGAACATATTTATCTTTCGATATCGTGAAAATTTTATAAATAATTGTTACTCAATAGATTTTACATACCTATGTTTTCTTTAAGTTTATTTTTTTTTATTTTGTGCTTTTATTATGAAAAAACAATTTTGCCAAAAAAAAATTATAACTGTTGATGACAGTCAACCTATTTTTGCACAAACATACATTTATTCAAAAATTCTTCTATTGTTAACCATGCATTTTTATGTGTATCGTATTCATTCTTCAAAAATACGAATCTCAACCACATTATCAATTTATTTTGAGTATGAAAAATATAATGCAACCTAAAGCTTGTTATAATGTAACTATTGGGAAAAACGAAATAATAGTGTAGTAATTGAAGACCTTGGACTTAAGGGTCAATTTCCATAAATATGGATAATCCGATTACATTTCATAAAGTATCATGCGGTCATATACGCAATTTCGTGGAGATGATCCTTCTTACTAGAGATTATCTATTGCAATAAAAGCGAATGCAAGACTTCAATTCCGGCGGCAAAGTCAAGCGCGCACTCCAACAATTTGAAAGTGTTCGAAGTTATACAAAACTATTGCAATGCAAGTTTGTTCTTTGCCTTTCCTTAGGTTTGCACAATAGGTCTTTCGAATGTAAACAATTGTAAACAATTCACAGTAAAGATTAATAGACACACTTAACTTTTACTATGCATCTAAAATACGAATGTTTTTTTCTTCTTTTTCAAGAAAATGCTCAACAAATTGTTCATCATAAAATTGTGGTGTTGTCATGTCTTGTTGGCGTAAATTTCTTGACGTAACCAAAATATTTGATTGCACAACTCAAAAACCAACTACATTTGAATAAATTGATATTTACTTATTATAAAAACTAATTAACAAGAAGGAGGGAAGAAGAAAAAGTGTCATTATCAGTTGTCTAAAGAAATAGATTGCTGTTATACGTTGTCACCATTTTGCAATTGCATAACATTTTGGTAGTAATCGTTCGTGGAGTTGCTGTTTGTAAGATTTATTGTACTACTTACATTCATGTAATGATTGGTATTATTCAAATTATTGTTTGCACTATTCATATGTATACTATTCGACATGCTCATGAAGGGATCATTATTCAATTCGGCATCCATAACATTGAGGTTATCTTCATTTAAATGCATTTGGCAGTCGTCATTTTCCATATTTTCTTCATCATCGTCATCATCATCATATTCATCGTTGTTGGGATCATGTAAGTCGTCAATAACTCCTCCACTTATACAAACATGTGGGGGTGGAAGGGCTGATGGGGGTAAGCTGGTGGGCGGCAATGGTGCGGGTGGTATTCGCAGAGAGCCCGTACTTATGCCATGTATGCTTCCTGATAGACTTCCCCCTTGAAGATTACGTCTACTTGAGTTTAAACCAGTGGCGCTGGTAGTTGAGTCGTAATGAGCTAAAATGAATAGATTTTACTCATTAAGTGACACTTGAAATTGAATTCACTGCAGGCCGATTCTGAAAGATTACTCACCGTTACGGTGCAATTGCCTATGGTGTCGACGTTTTCTTTTTCGATGACAGAGGGTGCATAGGAGACAAGTTAGGAACGAGACGACGGCTGCCAGCGAGATTATCAAAACCCCGTGATCTTCCTTTGGCATTTCGATCGTGCCTGCTCCGACAGTAGAGTTATATTTATTTGTGAGCAATTTATAATGAAATGGAAAAAGATAATAAAAATATAGAAACATTTGAGTCTTTTAAAATTCGTTTCAGTGAAAATTGTGTTCCTATAAAAATGTATATGAGATGAATTGCTTTCATTTGCAAATATTTAAGTTTGAAATTTGAATGCAGCGAAACACAAAGAAACTACTAAACTTGATGATGTATGACTTTGAAACAATAAAAATATAATTCATTTATTTAATGGTATTATCGTGCAATCGCTCAACTGAATTTCAACAATGTGGAAAGCTTTTTTTCTGAAATGTCGGTTACAGCTTTATCTCCAATATTGAGTGGGAAATGGTGCAAGGGTAATATTCATAAATAGTTGAAATTTTTTTTTAATTTTAACTTTTGTAGTGGTTTAGTTATATGATATTTTGTTAAAAATAATTCGAATGGATAGAATATATCATATAATTTCCCAGAGTACCCTTTTGTTTGCCATTTGCTTTTTAAAAAGTTTGCGGAAAAAAGTTTTGCTTCAATTGAAATTAGCGAGATTTGATGAAATGGAAATTGATTTTTTTCTCTCTGGCCGAAATAACAAAAATATTTTAGCTTATAAGAAAAATATTATGTAATTTTAAGATTTTACTCAGAAATATGGTGATTACTGATTCACATTTTCAAGCTAATTGCTCGCAATTAATCACCAATTTCTGTGTTATATGAACTGAACGAACATTGAAGCCAGAAGGAAAAGCTTGTAAATGATCAAAATTATACTAAATGCAGAGTGACTAAATGCAGCAATTCAAGATATATTTCTACAACTACAATTACGATTGCGATGAACACTGAAAATGATTCTGATAACTCTACATCATGTTTTGCATCATCTAAAAACAACTGTAAACTCACATGTTTGTTTCTAAACTCAATTTATAGGCACTGTATAGTGTGTTTATTTTATGATAGAGGATATATTTTGTGAGAGTTCATTTAGATTTTAGTGTTGTTTGCTGTTCTATTTTGTTTATCCCCATTTTTATAAACGGCATGCAGTCGCACTCGGTTTGTTTTTTTTTTTTTATAAGATTCAATTATCGGATTAAACCATATGAAGGATCAGCATTGGAGTTAGATTTAAATAGGTAGTAAGGTATGCAGATGGAAGAGAGCTTAAAAACATAAACTGCTTTAAAAAAATCATCTATGGGATGTAAAAGATAGATAGGATAATGCTGGCCCATAGTAGCACTAGGAATCTGCCGCCATTTGAGACGCCATTTCCATCACCTGGGATAATAAACATAGTCAAGTGTGTGAAAAATCCAAAAACAGAAAAGAAGAAAAAGAGAAAGGAAATGTCAGAAAGGTTAAAATATAATCGAATCGCTAGGAGCTATTAGCGTAATTTTTATATGGCTACAAATTATGTTTTCTCTTAAAACAAAATTATATGTAGGTTAATGATGAGAGATGGAAATTATGGTTTTCAGCAATATTTCGTTAAAAAATGGCGAAAAAAAAAACATTTCCGATGCAAAATATCTTTAAAAGTCACGGTAAATTAGAGTTGATTGACAATTGGCATGGAATGATGCTCCAGTAATTAATTAGTTCCTAAATTATTTTATTATGTTTAAATTAATATTTCATAAGATTTCCTTTCAAATCTGACATCACCGCTTAAGAAAACCAGTACACGAACATGAATCAGATTGATGTTTTAATTAGGAGAACATTTCTTCCACGATACTCTTGTTTTGATGTAATGAAATATCCATAAGACGTCAAGGAATGAAGAAAACATATCGTTCATATAAAAATCGATATTCTAATTTATTTAGCCATTTTAATTGCTTTTTCTCGGTTCTAAGTAGATCTTGTTCAGTATAAATAGTATCGCTTCAATCAGTGATTTTTAATGGAAAATGCCGATCTAAGCAAAAATTTTATTTTTCACTCATTAAAATTTTGCAGCAAAAAAAAATAACGGAAAGATGAGTTATGAAATAAACACAGTAAATGCAAATATTTTATTGAAATTTAATTAAATAAAACGTGCTTGAAGAAAAAAAATCGTGCAAAAATATTTGTATATATTAAAGTTATTTATTTTTGAATTATAGAGTAGAACAGTTTACAGGTCAAGTTCATTAGTTGTAATGGAAATGAATAATAATTTAAAAATAATAGTGTAAACAAGGTAAATTAAAAACTTTTCATATAAAACTGCGCATAACTTTTTTTTTGATTCTTTTTTTTTGTAGTTTTAAAAAAAAGGTTCGGAAACATAAAACCATAAAAAATAAATCGGAAACAATAATAACAAAAAAAAAGAACTGAAAACTGTTCGACTCACTCACGACTCACAGTGCATTTCATCGCTATTATCGTCTGGACCGCAATTTTTGATGCCATCACATCGCAAACGTTCCGATATACAATAACCCGAAACAAGGCATTGATAATGATAAGTCGATTCACATAACGATGAGAGGCTGGAATGTGATGTCGATCCAGAATCTTGAACTTCTGTCCAAACTATACGGAAGCCCTGTTAACATTTTCAAGTTAATAGTTTGTCAATAAATTGTGCATTTCATAAAATTATTTATTTTTTATTCACCTGAGCACCAATTGCTTTATCAGCGCTTGTAAAACTTATTCTAGCAGATTGTCCCTGTGTTATGTATCGCCAGTGTTCGTTTAATGCTTTTTCACCACACATCTCAATCGGTGGCAAATCAGAATCGGGCAAAAGCCATAAACGTAAAGCAGCCGCTGCACATCCGCGACCTTAAATAATTTTTTTTTGTATTGAAATCATCCCTTTTAAACCGTTTTCAAGTAAACTCACTTGCAGGATCGCCCTCGACTCCAAATAATTCAAAATTTAGGAAAATTTTGTAGCCCGTACGAGCAGTTATATACCAATTGCATGCTTTTGATGCTAATCCCTTACCGGGACCTTCATAATTGAGCGGATAGCCGGGTGATGTTATAATACCCGAATCAAGACCCGTAAAATTTCCACCACAATCACCAAATACCGACTTGGCTACTTCGAAAATGTATCGTGCTTTAAAGCCACTGGCAACGTTTTCCTGGTCAGTGTGCAATACGACGCGTATTCCAACTGCCCCGCGTGGACTTTCAACCGGGCCGGGCGCTGTAAAGCCACAATATCTGCCTAGAAAGCGATCTGTTCCATCGCGATATAGGACATACATTTCCAGCCAATCTTCGGAGCACACTGAAGTTCTGTAAACAATTTGACATTTGTGATCAAAAATGTTTGACACTAATTGGGGTTTGGTGTTATGACACTTACCCATAAGCACCACCTGTGGTATTTGCATTATCAGCTTTCACTTTAAAATGATCAAAAACTATTGTGACTTGCTCGTTTGGCGTCGCTAAAAAGACAAACGAACAATTTGTGTCGGATGGATAGTTGGAAGGATATCGTGGTGAATTAAATTCGCCCTTCTTTTTCGATGTGCTACGATACGTGAAGCTACACGTGCCATCGGGAGCAGCCGTTCCGGGTACTTTATATTCAGTTTCGAATGAGTACTTTCCCTGTTGGAGTACAAAACAGCTTATTAAAACACGGTAATTATGGCTTTGATCAGCATTTTATAAATAATTGATTCCTCGTACTTTAAATCCTCGCCCTTGCAATTCTCCCGAACTGAAAACCATCACCAAGCGAGGTCCTTCACTAACGACTGGGTGCAGCTTTTCAGTTCCACTTCCACATAGCTCATGATCGTATTTATCATAAGCATCCATTGTTTCTTGTCCCTTCAAATAGATTTTCAAGTATCCATCGGTACAATTTGAACTGTGGAAAAATTGTCGAGTATTGTTATGTTACATCATTTCCTCATATTTATTTTAAGTATTAAATTTTCTCAACTCACTCGCTCTTCGGTTTATGTTCGCCTTTGGGTATGTCGAATTTTGAGAATTCCAATTTAACCCGCTCGAGATTTTGTGCGTCTTGCATACCGTAAATAAAATACCTTTTTTTTTAGGGAGGAAAAATAAAATTGAAGGAAAACAATTTTTTTAAGGATCCAATTCTTCATTTTTTCAACTCACCTGCAAACTACTTTTGGCACGTAAGGGAAAGGATAATTCGGAGAATAAACGTAACCCGTTGATTCCTTTTTCGACAATATTTTCTGATCACATTCGCTACCGCGTATATGAATGCCATCATTTTCCCCTATAAATGCGCCGCCCAAAGAGTAATCGAAAGTTTTATTGAATGGTTTGAGGGGAAAAAGAAAGTTTTTCGATTATCAACAAACAAACAAGAAAGAAAGAATGAAAGCTTACGTATGAAATCCAATTTAACAAAGCTCTCGCTAAACTCAAATATCCCCTTAAAACCGCGATTTTGTGTGTTAGCCGTACGCTGAAGTGTGAAGAATTGAATGAACAAATTGGATTCGCTCGAATAAAGCACTAAATTTCTCTGTTGACCGCAGTATGTTCCAATTACTGCCGTTGTGTTATCTATTCCATCGTGAACGCGAACATAGTCAAGCGGACAACTGTTGTAGAGTTAGGGAGAAAAAACAAAAGAAATGTTTAACATTTCAATTAGGATTTGTGAAGAAATCAATCTCTGTCGAAAGTCACACAGAAAATTGTGAAAATTGTGACATCTGGTAAATGCGAAAAACTAATTTCCCTCGCTTATCGCATAATAATTTTAATCCTGTCAGTTCATGTAAAATGTTTACTTATGAATATTTAATTTGATTTTAAAGCGCCATATTGTGAACAGAATTTTTTTTTTAAAGAATTAAATGTTAAAGCTACTCACTGTGGTCCACCGTAAAATAGATCGAAATCTCGAAACTCTATTCTGACTCTCTGTCCAGGTTTGCCGATGAATTGATATGTGCAAGACATATCCTTTGGATAGGCACCGGGGTATGTTGGTGAAACTAGGAAGCCTGTACGTTTGTGAGCAAAGTTTATGACATAGGAACATGGCGAACCAATGATGGGTTGACCGACTTCATATTCCGCTGCAAAGAAATAAAGAAAAATCGAAATCAATGTCAATAAAAATGACTTAATGTGACACAAAATTCTTACATTCGTTAATAAAATTGTAACGTCCTTCAAACAATTCGGGTACCGTTTGATTTTTTGCTGTATAAAATGAGAGGGCAATGGCGCGATAAAGTGACACTCGACGCCGTGGTGGTATCGGTCCACAATAACGACCACCAAATGGTGAGTTTATGAGTTCGGCTGGATCTGATGACTGGACTTCCGCATAAACATCCATGTACTCTAAACCACATCTGGGAGATGAAGTAATAAGTTTTCCTTTGTGAGCATGAAAAGTTTTCGAAATTAAAATTCTTTGAATCTTACGAGGGAATTTCACCAACAGCAGCGCCACTGAAAATTATTGGTTCGTACGAATAAATTGAAAGAAAAAAAAAAAAACACAAAAGTTAGTCTAACAAATTTGGATCGTTAATTGAATTCTCATAATTACTCTGTTCCGCGTAAATTGAATGCCGTAAAGGCCACATCGACACGCTGCCCGGGACCGGCTAGAAAAATGTATAGACATTGTCGTGAAGTGTTAGTTGGGTTTAGTAACGAAGGGGCGGTGAATGTTCCATTAGGCGGTCCACCAGCACGTGACACAAACGTCTGATCACATTCTATTGAAAGGCGATAATTGAAGCAAAAATAAAGATTTAATTAGTACAATTATGTTTCGTAAAAGCTTCTTCTTATTCTTCTTATTTTTTCCTTATGGAATCTGAGAAATCATTAACTTGAAGTAATGGGCTGACAATGATCTGAAATTAAGTGCCATGTCGTAAGATCTCCAAATTTACGATTTTCTTAACAATATTTTGACAAAGCAGCGCGTTTCATAAATTTGTACAACAGAAAAATCGATGGAAATATTTTTATGTCGCACTCTTATCTACATACAAAAAAAGCGCTAAATCATCAAGTTTTTTTTTTCTGTCTTTCCCCTGTAAAAAAGCTCCGGAAAAGTGAAAAGTGTGCGAGCGCTATGATGCAAGGATGTTTGAAATATTTAAATCACAAAGAAATTTTTAACCGAGCATTGATGAAAGGATCTTGCTGCAGGCGACTACTAGAGAGAGCAATATTCAAGGCCAAACATATAGGTAAATTATGGCCGCTTGTCATTCGTTGGAAAAAATTGTTGACCTAGTTTAAATTGTTCTAATATTCAGAAAAAATTATTCAGCTGCTCAAGGTAAAATCAGAGAAAATTATCTGAACCTGACAATTTAGGAACTTCTTTTTTTTTTTCTTTAATTTCTGATGTATTTAAATGTAATCGCCTCACAAATTTCTTGGACGATAATCAATTTTCGGTAATGGAAACATGCATTCAATCGCATTTATTATGCAAGCCAATTTGGAGGTCAAATTGGATTATTATGTGAATCATCTCATTATGTGCTTAATTCAAATTATTTGTTTGTATGAGTGAGTGAGTTTTGTTGATATGAATTTTGATATTTCTACTTAGTTTGAGATCAATAATATTGAAAATATATGTATATATGTATAAGGAAACATTTTTCCAATATCCAGTACTTACACGTTTCTTAAACAATAAATCAAGCATATAAAATGTTTATTGTAATTTTGCATGTCGCTTTACTAAAATATCAAATAGCTGACGACAAGTTATGTGCACTGCTCAGTCAATTCGTCCGTGTTTATGTTCAAACACAAAAAAAAAAGTAAAAAAATTGAAATGCTCACTCAACAAATAAACATATGTTTCACTCAAAGAAAATAGTAATGAAAAGTCAAATTTAAAAATCATGTTAGAAATAGATACATGGAAGTGAACGATTGAAGAATTTGTTATTTTATATTAAATCAGTCATTATGGAAATATGCAACAGTATAACATCTTAATTGCTATATATCAGTTTACATCACTAAACATTCACAAAAAAAAGGAAAACCAATAAATTTCACATCGGAAATGTTATACTTTTCTTCAGGACAAAAACTCGTTAACTATTTATGTTGTAATTCTTATGAAATTGTTAATATATGTTCTTCACATTTTTATTTTCTATAAAACTTTACTACCAACAGAACTGCTATGCTTTTTTTTATTAAACTCCAGTTTAATAACCAGAAAAATACAGTCTAACAGCACATTGAAGCTTCCAACCATTATACCATGTATACGTTTATTTTAGATTCATTTCTTGTTTTTTCCTTTTAATTTTTCAGTTCTATTCAACTACTTTATGTGGTTACTAATATAATAATAAGTATGAAGAAATCTATATCGTTCGAGGTTTCCGAAAGGTGTGATATGGACGACTCGGCTCTTAAAAGAGCTCACATTTGATACTCTATAATTGAGCATGTAAATTTGAACATGTTTCAAATATACATAAAAGTAAAATATATGGATCTCTCAAACATCTAAGAAACGTTACTAAAATATTGGGTATAAACATTTTGAACACTGGAAATGATAGGTGCCGGATATGGTAAGGAAGGGCTAGCAAGTTTGGTCATTGAAAAACTCTACTTTAAACCATCAAGTATCATTATATTTGTAACGAAAATATAAACGAAAGTAAAACTAAATGATAAAAAAATGGTCAAAAAAGTTTCAGTTTTTTTTTGTCATTAAAGAACTTAAAGAAGCTTTTTGCGTCTCTGTCGAAAGTTTGTTGTACATGTTTTTGCGTCATCATAAATTTTCACTTCACACAAATGTGGCTTTTGGCATCGTAAAATTGTTTTTACATTCGAATAAATTGTGAGTGATTTATGTGCTTGGAACTTAATTTATTTGATTTGAATTGTTATTAATAAAAGTTGTCGGATATAAAAGTTTTTTTTTTTTTTTTTGAACAAGTTTTCCTGTTGCAATTTCAAATTTTTTGATCCAATTTGATTTTCACGAAAATAAAAAAAATACACAAACTCATTTTGTTGATAGTTTTCCAATGATGTAAATGTCACTTGATTTGATTAAATTAATTAACATCCGTTAGATCATCCAGTACCACTAGCAGTCCAGGGGCCTTCTAGGCTATCCATGCTCGCCATACGAGCCAAAAGGCCCCAGTTGTAGTTTATCTCACTTTGGTTCACCCATCGTTTGGCCAACGACAATTATCAGAACAATAAACACTACCAGCAGCACAAGAATACAGCAAATCGCTACAGCAACCATTGCGCTATTACTCATTAAATATTATGTTTGATTTTAATATTTCACTATTTGAAGAATGGGCTTATTTTTAGAACAATGTTGTCGATTGTTTTTCGAATGCTCGTAAATAGTGCAGAAAAAAGATTTTTTTTAGAGGCGAGGAGAATGTGCGGAAAAGAAGGATTTAGAAATTAGAAAGATAGAAATCTGAATTTCTTTTGATTTTCATTTGCCTTTTTGCTGCTCACTTCATCAGTAAATTAAATTTCGTTTCATTCTCTATGTTTCTATTTTTAATTGCACTGCTTTCGACATTCATTTCTCAATGTTTTATTAATTTTAATTAAATCGCTTTGTTTTCACTGTCAACTCCTGTAAATGACACAAAATAATTTAAAATTTATTTCGTTTTATCATTTTCAGATGCTACGCCTTTTCTAAAATATTTGTTATAAACATTCTGTGCCTCCATTCAAGACTGGAAATTTGTAATTGAATAGCATTATCAATGGAAATAAAAGGCTGCGTATGATGGATATTATGGATATACAGATGCTATAATTCATTGTTGTGAACAAAAGAGGAAAACGGCACTTGGAAATATGAGTTTTTGGTTAAATTGCACAAAATTCGGTAGATAGTTAATTACGAATCAGAATTTCAAAAGCTATGCCCAACGCCAAACAAAAAAATAATAAATCTATATTTTAATACTCTTTTTTACAATCAATACTTTTCCATGAAATGTTATTTTCCATATGAATGGAGACACATTTTTTTCGACGAAATCCTTTTTTTTTATTTTTAAATAAGAAATTGTCTGCAGACTGACTGATAGCTATTAAATTGTGTCCCGAAAAAAAAGAGAATAGTCAAATTTATCGATTAATTTTAACCAGAGAATCATTAATTTATGGCACGACTTAAGCACTCTGACTCGTATATTTTGTTATTCTTTCAACAATACAAAACATCACTATTAAAATCCAACAACACGTGCAAAAGCACAAATTTTTAACACGCAGATTTTTAAGATGTTTCCAGCTTGGCCGACAAACATCGACTGAACGTCTGATGGGAAATTTTAGTGTATGCGCTGTAACAATGTTGGAAATTTTCTTCTTGTTTCTTTGCCCACGAATTTTTTTATTTTTTTTTTTTATTTTCGAATGCTCGGAATATATGTATCATCGACATCATTGTAGGTCGTTGTTAATATCTAAGTATATACACATATATATTTTTGTCATCATTCAAGGGGTGCCTAGAGAAAGATATTTGTACGTTATGTACAGTTTCAGGCAAGAATCGAGGCAGAACACATCGATGATTTACATACTGAATCACATTTATTCATATTTATCATTAGAATCAAATGATTTCCTTTTTTCATTGCTATCATGAAGCATCATTTTTAAAACTATTCAATTTTTTTGTTTACAGCTGTAAACCACATAGGAAATATATCGTGCCCAGTTGTCGTTACGTATATGTTTGCTTTCATGTAAACATTTCTTCACAATTATATCTTTTGTCGGTTGTAAAATTCTTTTATACTTATATAACAGTAACCTTGCGTATAATTTCGCAAAAGTGTCTATTGAATTACACAACAAAAACGGGCAATTTTCAAGTTTTTTTTTTTTTCAGTTCTTGAGAAAAGAAGAATAAAAGGGATGAAAATAAAAATGAAAATGGGCGAGACTTTCATGACATAATAACATAACGACGTTTCTATGGCAGTAAATTGAATAAACTGAATGCTTTCAGTTGTTGTTAACTGTTGTTTATAAGTAAACTTTCAAGACACTTTTATAATGCTCGATGGTTATCATTCGGAAATTGAAATATATTTATTGAGCTTTCGGCCCAAAATATCAATTAAATAAATTTATGATTATTCGACTTTTTTTTTTAGTTTGGGAAGTTTATACATTTCTCAGAGCCCACAATAATGGAAAAGAAAAACAACAATTTAAGCATTACTCACCTGCATACAAAAATGGAAGCATATGAATGAGTATAAAAATTGGCAACAACAGTTTGGCAAAATTGTCCTTGTTTGAATGTGTTTGAAGCTTTTCGTACATTTTCCTATATTGAAATGGCTTTGCAGCCGTCGACGATTGACTTGGATGGTCATTTCTTAAAAGCTTTTCCGGATTGCTATACGTTGTTTTCACATGCTGAGCACCAGATAAATTGTCTTTAAACAAAATCTTCCGCTGAAAGCACTCGATTTGGTGTAGGAAAGAATAACCAGCAACAACAACATTTTTGCATGAAACCTTCTCATTCATGCATGTGAAAATCGATTTCCGTTTTTTATTACAGTTCTTGTGTTCGATGGTGCATCGGTGCATGTGGAATGATGATGATTCTCGAGAGATTTGATTTGATGATGGGAAATTTGAATGACATTTTTTAATTTGTTCGTTTCGTGACATTTTACCGGCCATTTTCTTGTGCCCTGAAATAGGAGTATTTCCAAAGTGACAGTTAAATTACAATATTTATTGCCCATTACCTAATATCCTTACCATATCCTTACTGATGTGCTTAAGAGCATATTAAATGCGAGTTAATAAATGATGGGAGCCTGCAGAAAGGAAATATTTCTTTGATTATGAGGAGGGTAAGATTTGTTAACATGTCACAACTCAATCTTAATGATTTCAATGGCATATCTCGACTGATACTTCATTTATGAGTGGTCCCAAATTCGTTTTCCGTTCTCATCTTACGCACGATTCACATGTCTTATGATGGAAAGGTTTTCCCTTTTTTCCGTCAAATTTTGATTGAGTTCAGAGACTGTTGTTACGTAAGAACTTTTCACGCTCCACTGGGATCCGCAAAGCCATTGCCGATTGCGGTATTTTTTATGTACATAACTCAAACTTACCCATTTAAAACGTTCCTTCTTATATCAACAATGAATGTTTTTAAGTTGTGAATATACAGTTATATTGTGTTTCTTTGTGATATTCGAGTCCACTAACATTATTTTATATAAAATGCAACCTGAAACAATGGAAATGCAAGAGATAAATCACTAAACACGCAAGTTTGAACAATTATCTATCAATGTATCAACTGTCTTTAACAACGAATAATAATTTGGTTAATATTAAAACAATAACAAACAATTGCAGGTGTCATATTTGTCTGATATACACTAAAATAATAATACGGGGTGCGCCATGCTTTTGTAATATCCTTATTTAATGTCATGCGCTTCCAATCGGTGACGTCATCGTTATTCAGACAAAAACATATTTTCTTTTTCATAACTTTTATATCATCGTCTGAATATGTACATTTGTAGCACAATTATAGAAATTTTTGTAAATATTTTATTCAGAATTTTATTCAACAGGCATCTCATGTCAATCGCTTGACTGAACTTTGGAGATGGCATCAAACTTTATTAAAAAGTTATAAACAACACCATCAGCACATACCACAATTTAAAAATTATATCACTAAGTATTCCTTTATTAATTTTGTGGATACTGATGAGGTTAGCAATTTGCACAACATATATTTCTACATCTACAATTCACTATAACAGAAATGTAAGAAAATTACCATTAATATGTATTGGACTTTTCTTGCGATGATTTTAAGAAATTTTCTTATAATTTTGATGTTCGACCTTGCAATTTTCAATTTTTGACTACAGTTTAAACACTTATATTTACGTAATTTTGCTATTATTCAAACGTTTTCTAGTAATGCGTATGATTAAAATCTTAGATAACACTCTTAAAACTTTCTTATGTTTCGTAGAAAAGAATATTTTTAATTTCACTACAATTTTTTCTTAGGGAGCGGCTTGAATGAATATAAAATATATTGTGACTGTTTGTATCAAAAAAACAGCAGAATAATATTTTTTAGCAGCGCATGTTCCTGAATTCATAGAACTTTTTCTTGCATTCTAGTACGCATTTGTATATGAATTTCATGTACCTTCCCGTTTTTTTACATGAGCTTTCAGGGAACAAATATTTGATAAGACTTTCCACAATCGAATTTAGCAATCAACTAAATTAAATATTTGTGTTATATTCTCACATCATTTGCAAACACTGCACAGTAAAAAGTATACCTGCGACAAACTTAGTAGTTTACATATGAAACACAAAGATATTTTTTCACGGTGAATCAAGCTGATTTATTTTGATTAAACGAAATTATGGCGACAGGCGATTTCGTAAATTGAAATTTTCCTTGTTAAATCTTGAGCATGTGTATCAGCGCTTATTATATCAGTTGTAAATGAAATGTATATCAAGTTCACTCATTAAATATTTTCAAGTTTATTTTTATTGCAACGAGTTATTTACAAATAGTTCTAACGTAAAAACATTTACTTTCCATCAAAGATATTGTTTAAAGTTACAAATTTTATTATTAGACCTGAAATTAATTTTCATTCGCACTTTTATCTTAATTACTTATTTCTGCTTCAATATTTTAATTCATTGCTAAGGATTTTAGTTAAAACTCTATCGAAATCATTGAAATAAAACCGTGCTCCTTTCTTTTGTCATCATATGCCTAATACAAATTAGAATTTTAGTTCAAAATTAAACAATATTTTGATCCTAAATACTTGCAAAGGAAGACTATGTAAGTACGATAGTAAAATTTCGATAAGGTGCTAATAAAATTTCTAACGTACCCACTCCAAATGTCTCTCAATTGCTTGTAATTAATGACTTTTCTCTTTTCATATTCTTTCATATTCATCATTATTCAGTTCCGTCATTAAGTTAAAATTTAATTTTTTTGAGATTCTGAATTTGTATCTAGATTTTTCTGGACCTAAACTAAGCAATTTTGAGCATGTGAAGCATTTTAAAAATTTGCGAGAGATTTTTTGATTGAAATATCTTTAAAAGCTTCCTAATGAATGTAGACTTTGATTTACAAATATTCAACAATATCACATTTAATAGATATATTTGGGCAACTGGCCCCTACTAAATTTCTATTAGCTCTGTATCTTGATTCCTTTTCTGTTAAAAGCTTTCTAAATATTGGTAAAATGGCGGTGTCACTGTCAAGTAATTCAGATTCCGAGCATGCTCCATACATGTTGGAAGATGATCGATGATGATGATGATGATCGCGACTTTTCGAGCGATGTTTATGCACTTTGATGCTGCTCTGTGCAATTATATCGGGCGCCACATTTGGCGTAGACTGGTGATGGGAATGATGCGATTTAGCGAGTTTCCGATTTTGTGCACACAATTGTGCTTCAATTCGTTGCTCACGTTCACTATCGGTCTCGCTCTGACATACAGGAACTTTTTGCTTATGACGGTGTTTGCGATTCTTTTCGGAAACACTGCGCTGTATTAAACTGCTGCCGCTACCAGCACTGCTCATAACAGCACCCGGTGAACCATTTTCGCGATAAGTTTCATGTTGGGGCGTTGTAGCCAGAGACGATGTGTTTGATTGATTGGCTTGCTGTGGAGGTAATGGAGCGTTAACATATGTATGATCCTGACATCGTCCCGCTTGATTTCGGGGAGAATGTCGTGAATGTTGCTTTGCATGTGATAACATCTGAGTGTCCCATAAATCACTTTGTGAAACGACAAAATTGCTCTTCATTGCAGCACCCACGCTCACACGACGTTGTTGTTGTTGCTGCTGTTGTTGTTGTTGTTGTTGCTGCTGCTGTTCTGCACTGGTAACATCTGAAAAATTTGAATAAAAAACATTATTAGGAAAGCGTGCTGAAAAGTGTTGTCATTAAATTCCTACTTTTCGTACTTCCTTTGACATGCGGACAGACGTTATTTAATTCATTATTCGATAATGTCAAGGACGTGGCATTCATTTGGGTATTATATTTGGTTGAATTAGATATAGCAATGAAATCGTCGCATTCCTATAAAAAAAAAATAATTTGATACTCGTTCATTATTAAAACGTTTCGAAAAAATATATTTACCATCAAATGTCCATTATGACCGGGAGACCAGTTGTGGGTTGCTGTTGACGCTTCCGTGAGCTCTTTCTTTATCTCAGTGACATAAGTTTTGTGATCGGGTGTCTGAGCTTGTTGCTTGAAATCTGACGAAACTGTTGTTGATGTAATAGTTGTTTGGGTAGAAACGACTTTCGGCTCTGTACTCATTCGACTTTGTGAGATTGAATTGCTCATTTTGACTTTGTCAACATTTCCTTGGATGCTGACACGTTTTTTCCTTTTAATAAATTGAATTTTAATAATTTAACAAGAAAAAACAATTTCGTTTCGTTTACTTTGCATCAGGTGTATTGGGTCCGGTGTCTAAATCTTCATGACTTGATATGAAGCTACCAATGGATGTGACTTCTGTAACTGACAAAAATTTATTGAGAAATGAACTTTTGAATATTTTGAATGCAAATTAAATGATCACCACCTGTTTGACTTGGCAAATCACGCCTTATCGGTCCAACTGACAACCTTGCTTGATCCTTTAATATTGGTTCAGTGTCACTCGCACCACCTTCAAGCCAATTGGAAGCTTCTTGGCCTAGTTTCCTTATTAAAGCTTGCAATTCAGCTTCGCGATCCATTAAAGCCTTTCTAAATCGACAATTCGTGGATTTTACATCTCGCAATTTTTGCTCCAGTTCACAGGCAGACGAATCACGACGATCCGTTTTTGACATTGGACGCAATGTTGCACGTACACGCTTATCAATTACGCCACTTGGATTTCTTTTTAACTCAATTATCTAAAATGAATGACAGACATTTAGTTAAAAATATGTATAGTCAAGTATTAAATCTTTTTCACCTTCGGAACAAACACCAGAATGAGTGTTGCAGTTGTACAAAAAATAATGAAAATGGAAATCAAAATGAAAACCGCGTCCTTTTGATCTGATAAGACAAGAGCTATTGCCGCACCCATGACACACATTATAACAACATTATAAACGGATAATCCAACGTGCTTTGAGTCATTTAACGCGGGAATTGAGACATTGCGTGTTTCCCACGCGAGAAATGCACCAAAAATTAAAAGCATTCCTTTATATGCGTAAATGACACCGACAAAAATATTCATTTGCTCCGACTGACAATATTCATTTTCGCGCACAATTATTACATCTTCCAACGATGGATGTGCAAAAGGTTCCAATTGCTTTGTATCTCGATAAAATGGATCGGCGACTTGCCATGTCGTCATTATTGCAATGTCAATAGCTAACAACACACCAACAACCATAAACAGTTGATAGTCCTTGATAACTTTCTTATTGAGCTTAAGATCGGTGAAAATCGAATGAACTCGCCATGTCTTTGAGAACATTGCACCAAAAGCAAGTGAAAAGCCCGCCATTAAAAGCCATGCTCTTGCTGTACAGATATATGGGAATGCCGTTACACTGCTAAGTCCACTGTCAAGTCCCAAAAATATGACACTCAAATATGTTAGCATGCATCCAATAATAATCAGATTATTCAAATGTGGGCTTGACATTTTGATATATCGTTGATTTCTGAACTTTATATTGACAATCAGAAAGCTTGTTGCGAGTACGATTCCAAGCACTGAGCAGCTAGCGAGTATGACATATATCGTTATATTCACTTGTGCATGCTCCACAATACGAAGAGTTCTATCTTTCGGTGGCGATCGACCGACCCATTTCATTGGTTCACCTCGTGCCAAATCCAAGTGTGAAGTCAGCGAACTGTATTCACCAACTTTAACTTCATGTCCATTTTGAAATTGATTGAGAAGAAAGCTTGCCTTCCTTTCATTGTTATAGAAACGTACCGGTCCCGTTACACCTTCAAAGCTCGTGTTTGCCAAAGCTTCCAAAAAAATCGATTCCCAATTTTTATCGCGATATTGAAAATTTTGTAGAAATGAATCTTTTTTCTGCGAAACGTACTGAATTGCCAGGGCAACCGCCCAAATTCCATCATACGTGTAACCATGAAAACGTGAATATTCATTGCCGCGTCGTCGATTGTATTCTTTCAAATATTCTTCAGCCATCTTTTAATAGAAAAATTAAAGTTTATAAATAACTACCGAAGTAATTTTCCTATTTAGCATTCAACTTACAATTCCTGAAACCGTTATGTCGCCAGAAGTTCTGAAATTAATTGAACATTTGTTAAACCTAAGCACCTCCCGATTCTCATTGTAGCTTTGCAGCAAACAAGGATTATGTAACTTACGAGAGCGGTAATAAATCTGTCGTTATTGTTGATTCAAGTGCTTGTTTCAATTCATCAATTGAGCAGTCGGTGTCATTAACATTCCACCACTCTTTACGTGACGGTCCCATAATGAGCCATTGATATGCGCGACCATACATTTCTAGCCTAAACAAACATGTATGTTATATTTTCATAAAAAAAATTTAATTAATTTTTTACATGAGTGTTTGTAGTAAGGGCTCATTTGATTATGTTTTTACCTGAAAGCTTCGCAAAACACCTTACGCGCCCAAATTTCATTGAAGTTTCCCAATATGATTCGCACATCTTTTTCGCGTAGCTTTTCAAGTGCTTCCTTGACATCGTTCGCGAAACTTTGCGTCTCAACAACATCCAAACCCATCGCATCGAGTTCAGCGACCATATGATTATGCGGTAATGCATAACGCGGTTCATTCTGATAAACTGTTCCGATTCGTGTCCAATTGAATTCTTTCAATAGTGCAAGGCGAGGCGCGTTAAATGCATTTTCACTGGGTACGACGCGAAAAAAGTTTGGGAAGCCATCTTTTGTGAACATTGGATGCATGTCGGCATATGAGAGTTGCGTTAAATGCCAATGTCGTGATGCTTTTGCAATGGGATCAGTGACATGCGTGCAAGCAGCTCCGAATAGCATTAATTTGTGTGGTCCACTGTGCATCATATCAAAGAATGACTTTACACCAACTGCTGCATTACATTCTGTGTCATTCCACCACATGTGCAATCGATAATTACGCAAAATTGTTGGATGTTCATTAACATGGTCTAGCGCAAGTTTTACGCTCGGCATAACTCCACGACCTATATCAGAATTTTCAACTCGATCGCCATATGGAAAGAATCCTGCTATATAAACATCCATTCGGCCGCCAGAGCTGGGTCGTTGGCATTCGATTGTTTGCACAGCAAATAGAAAGCAAAATAATGATAGAAACAAAAGATCCATAGTTGTTTTGAAATTTTCCATTTTCTTCTTGATTCAAATTTCTTAGTTTGAGGAGATCTGAAAGTGAATTTTGTTATCAAACAATTAGTCATCGATTTGCAAAAATCAATCAATCATCAATAAATAAAAAGTAGTAATAATTATCGTACTATGCCATCAAAAGAAAAAATGAAAATATTTATGATAGAAATGAGAATATTTACAAATTTATTTGTTGACTGTTGAGCGTAAAAATGTTTACTCATCTTTTTATGCTTTTCTTACAGTAAGAGAGTGAAAATATGTCTCACATCAATAAATATATAAAATTGACAACCTGCAAAACAAACTTTTCCTTTTCCTTGTGCGTTCTTTCAATAAAACCATTTTTTTTCGGGCCCAGCTATCTCAAGGTTAAATGAGGGAAATTAGAAGAAAACTAATTTATTTCGGGAAAATTTTCGCAGGACAAAACTTTTTATTGTACATTTTTGGGAGGGCGGAATATAAAATGAAGACTTTTGTCGGCAATAAAGGAAAACAAATTTTAAAGCTGTTCTTTTTATAACTAAAAACTTTCTTGTGAAACTTACATTTTAAGAGTAGATTTGCTATTTATTAGATACTTTTTAAACTTCCTGAAGCACTTTACCAGCACGAAAATATTTTTTTATGAATTTTCACAAAAGTGCGTAAATTGTCATTTTCACCATTTTCATTAAAAGTTTTTCACACGTTATATAACACGATTTTTCACGTTTTTCGCATCAATTTCACGCACTTTACGCAAATTATGTTTTCTCAGTAACTTCTTATCATATTTTTGATTTACTTAGACGCTTCCAATCCAATAGTAAGTTCAAAAAAAAAAATTTTTTTTTGTATAGAAAATGAGCAGAAAATATCTGTGCAATTTTTTCGAGGAGTAACTTTGTAGCTTTTCCTTTTCACAAAAGCTTGTGCAATTGAACTGACTGAAAGTTTATTTATTATGTATTTTTTGAGTAAAGAAATCTCAATAAGAAATTTCTCGACATGCGCAATCTTATTCGAAGCATTTAAACTCTCATATCGAAATAACTCTCATGAGTTTGTATATGTCCTTATAAACATCCTGGAATTGGAGAGTAATGAAACAAAATCGAAGCACATTTTCAAATTATTTTTATTAATTATCAATTTTAAAATTCATCCAAAGTACACGTGACATAGTGCCTGAAATGGGAAAAATATTTATGTAACTTTTTTATAATGATATTCATCATAATATTCCAAGATTGATCTCTCACTTCAGCGGCTTTAAGGCGATGTTTCGGATTGTATACAACAAGAGCATTGACAAGACTTATTTCTTCCCTTGTCGTAAAGCTGGGAAAAATGCTTTCCCATTCTTCACGCTTCGACACCGGAAACCTTGGTGGGAGAAATAATTCACATAGATACCGATCTAAGGTGGTTTTCAGTTCATTTAACTCACATTATCTTTTTGTAATCGGGCAGATTTTTAACCTCTGGCCACTCAACCGTACTCGGTGTTCCAAGTGTTCGTATAACTAATGCAAGTTGTTCAATGTCCGTATTGCCTGGAAACAGTGGAACACCACGTAGCATTTCGGCATACACACATCCTGTCGACCACATATCAATTGATGGTCCATAAATCTGAGTTCCCCACAAAATTTCCGGTGCACGATACCAACGAGTCGCAACTAAAATTTGCAAAGTTATCGCCCAAGTGGAATTCATTTAATGAAAAACATTTTTACCTTGCGGCGAGTAACACTTTCTATCATCATCAGCATTGTAAAGTCTTGCAAGACCCAAGTCAGCAATCTTGAGAACATCGTGCTCGGTAATAAGAAGATTGGCTGGTTTTATATCCTGTAAGAGATTGATGAATAGTGTTGAGGTCGATTTAGCTTGATATATTACAAAAACTATCATTTATCTTACTCTGTGCATGATTCGAACCGAGTCATGGAGATACGTCAAACCCCTAAGCAACATCTTCATGTATGATTGAATCTGTTGACGTGACAAAGGATTCTCTTCATCCTTGAGCTTTGAGTAGAGCGTGTGCGGCATAAAGTCAAAAACAAGAGCGATGCCTGATAAATCCGGATACATGTCCAGCAATGTGATGATCTTAGATATAAAAATAAAATTATTTAAAAAGCTCTTAACAGAATTTCCTGAGATTTGATTATGAGACAAGTCACGTACATATTCACATTCGCAATGCTGCAAAGATTTAATTTCGCGCAACGTATTTGGTGAGATTCCTAAAATTTAACTTCATTTAAAATTAAAGCCAATCGAATTATTTAAATTCATTTTTTACTTTTCACCTCCGAATTTCGTGCGAAGCGAAACTTTCTTAATAGCCACAACTTTATTGCCTTCCATCGTGTCTATTGCTTTTAACACCACACCATGAACGCCTTCACCAATTTTACGCAAGATTTTATAGCGATTCGGAATGTATTCGTTCATTTTTAAGTATATTTTAGGTTCCAAGATGTAGATACTCTACGAATGTTGCAATGTAAAAACAAAACTTTATTGAAATTGGTTGCTATGAGTTGTTACACTGTTTCCAAGGTAACGCTCAAAAGTAACGGTCTTTTTTCCTTATAAAAATATTTATTTTTTTATTAAAGGCACTTCAAAAAATATAATTAATTTAAAATATTTGTTAATAACATCCAGGACGGAAAATGAATGCGAGTGTGCGTGTGAATGCGTGTGTATTTTAGGAGAAGAAATGTAATTGAAATTAATTGCTATTTAAAAAATCCTTTATGCGCTCCTTGAAGTTCCTTTTTCTATTCGCCTGACGTGATTTCTTCATAAACAATTCAACATTTCGCTTTTGTTCATGGCTACTTAATGTTGCAGATTTCTCGATGACTTTCGCGTCAAACAACTCGAAATAAGTTGATATTGGTGCTACACCGCTTTGGCGATGTTCATCATGTTTCACTTTTTCATGAAGGAATTCTTTGAACATGACAGTTTCGAGAAACCATTCAAGAAAAAAGCGAACTGATTCGTTTGATTGAGATTCAATGTACTTGTCCTTCTGAAATGTTTTTGTATCAAGTTTAGAGAAAATCTTCACGAAATATTGCAGAAATGCTTCGTGAATCAGTACATTTGATAAAGCCTTTTCTTGATGAACGGCATCGACAATTTTTAGGGATAATATCAGCGATTTGCGTAATGTCTCGGGAACTAAAGTTAATTCATCACCACAAGATTTCAGCAATGTCTTTGTTTCAAGATCTACCACAATTCCATCTTCAATTTCCATCAAATCACAAAGTTTCACAGAATTTTTCAGAATGCCAATGACAGAAGGAAATGGCATTTGAACAATTTCACTAAGATCATCAGGAGTTATTGAAATAATCGTATGTTGCCACTAATATAGAAGATAATAATTAATTAATGAAGTTCAAAGTAATTTGATTTGGGCTCACCTTGAAAGGATATAAAATAGAATGAAGAGCCATTACGCAAGATGACAGCTTTGAAATATTATTGCTTATCAGAACGACTTTTCGCTCAATTAGTAACGTTCCAAAAATGTTGACCAGCAAATCATTTGTTGTGCAATCATACAGTACACTTAATTCGTCCTCATCGAAACGGAGGTCTTTCGAGCGACGAATCAAAATGGAATCGGATATCTTTGAACTTTCAGTTTCTTTGGAGGAAGATGTAGAATTTTCTGTCAACCATGCTGGCGTCTCAATGCTGAGTCGTTTTGTGAATCGTGATTGAGATTTTTGCATTAATTCGAGATCCAGTTTCTTAGCTATTTCTGGCAATTTCTTAGAAGAAGTTGGTGCCATCAGTAGAACGCTCAGCGATGATCCACGCTCGGGTATCGGTTGATTAATGAGATTACGCAACAGATAATTTAACTGTTGCTCCGTTTGTCCATGTCGAGATTCAATTTCATTCAAAACGCTAAAATAGAATCCCGTTGCTTTCGCATGGCTGATGATGCAATAGGTTAATGGTAGGCAAATTTCTAATCCTTCCGGCACAACTTGGCGACAATAACCATAGCAGTGCCCACCATTTTCATCTGTCAATATAAGTGAAAAGTTTTGATTTTCTTTTGTCATGAGATCTGAAGACATTCTCTGCGTTGGATAAATGAAGTGCTCTATCATCGATGGCATTGATATGTTCTTTGGATATGTCGTTTTGATGTACGTCTTCATATTAATGACATCAAAACCAATCAAAATTATCATATCAAACAGTTTCTCACTTGTATCAGCCTTCATCGTTGACTCACACGATTTCCGGGAATCGATAATGTTCTGAAATTTGGCGATTCTTGATGCAGCTGATGGCAGTGTTTTCAAACTTCCGTATACTTTTGTTTTATCTTTCAGTTTTATCGACTGAGTCCTCCGGCGAACATAATTTTTTCGCTTCTCCGTAAGCGAGCGTAACACAATCTTGGGTTTTGAGTTTTTTGATTCTGTTGATGAGTGTGACGTTTCATCCAAAATATTATCGCGATGATTCTCGTCGAAAGCCACATTCAGAAGTAAATTCATCTAAAAATGTAGAATGAATTATAAGTATGTAAATATGTGTTTGGTACTTGCGAGCATCACTTACTTTCTCATAATTATCAATATTTTTTGAGTCACTATTAGATTGATTCATTGTCACATGTTCATGATAGTTTTTAGTGACGTCATATGATGGCTGGGGATCCAGGACCGTACACATGTAATGCAATTCACCGGGATTTGGATTGACAATCGATTCACTTTTACTTGCATTAGTTTTCAAATGTACAAAGGGTTCCATGTATATAGTTTCGTTTGCTTCTCTCATTTTGATCTGTTCATAGTAGATCGGATCAATTTGATGGCAAGGCGATATGCAATTCAGGAAGCTGCTTATTGCTTTCTTGTCTTGGGTTTTCTTAGTTTCAGTCTTTCTGGGTAAAGTATTAGGATTTGTTTTTATTTCTACAGGTCTATGAACCTCCTGCTGAATACTCTGTGACTCCAGTTTTGCAATTGTTTCCTTCAAAGGTGATTGAAAAGCTCTTGGAGGCTTTGGAGGCGGAGCGCCGCAAGGCAATGGCTTTTTGAGTGCTTTCTTAATGGTATCTGATGCCTTTAGATACTCTAGTTCATTAACGATTTCATTATTGTCGCTCAGCTTTCTTTCTACGACACCATTCTTGATAATTTGTGGCTTAATATGACTGTCTAATCGGAAGGCTGGACTTCGTTTTATCGATGTGTTTGTGAAGGAATTACTAGATCTTTGTTCAGGCTCCACAGGAGCGTTTTCATAAACTTTTTGTTTAATCTTAGTAAAATCCATACATGTAACAGAGCGATAAAATTTAATAGGTGGATCTGATTTAGTTAATTTAATCGAGGAAACATCTAATGATTGTAAATTGTTTCCCAACTTTTCAAAGCGATTTTTCAGCGCTGATACATTACTCATACTGCTTCTAATGCGTATCTCGCGAACATCATCACTACGGCTTAATATCGATTAGTTTCATGATATATTAGGGTCCTGTTTTAACAATGAAAAATGGAATAAATATTGCAAAACAAAAGAGGATAAACATGCAAAAAACACAAGTATTAAAAAATTGTTAGTAGCATACATAATGCGCTTAATCATATATTTTTCTTGCATTTGAAAAAAAAAATAATATACATGGAGTCCATGGAGCATAGGACATTTATATACATAAACAAACGCAAATTCTTTATCGAAAAATGAGCTATAAATAAGCACGAGGGGGAACTTTATATGCTTTTTTACTGTACGTTTGAGTTTGTGTCTCATAACAACGACATTCCCTCTAACATGGATCTATATGCGAAATAAAATAACCAAAACCCTACATATCTATCTATAAACCTAAACCACCACCACAACGACAGAAGCCATCTGAAGGAGAAATGATATTAAAAAGGGAATTAATAATATTCCAATAAACTCGCAATAAACAAAACTGATGCATAAGAGAAAAGGAGAGCAAAAGGCTTTATGGAATATATGATATTTAATACGAGGTCAGGATGAGCCTTAGAAATTATCTGATAACAATTCTCTTGCTATCTTCCATGTGTTTTAGTGAATATTAATACCGTTGGCTTACGCTTGATAGGTCGGTATCAACAAAGATTAAATAAAAATGATATTTATTTCTTTCCATTGGGACGGCAGATGAAGATGAAAATAATATTTGTCTACCGTCACGTGCTCCAATGTGTCGAGAAGTTATATACATATTATAGAAAGCGTTAAAATGTGTTTTCTTCATACGGAAAAATTTCGTGAAAAACATGTCTTCTGGGTATGATTGGATGAATGATAAAATTAAGAGATATCCAGTAGTGGTACAAATTCTTGATTGGATTTCGTGCATAGAAGTTGAAGACCTGGGAAATGCAAAATTGTTTATTGTATCATGCGACGGCATTTGACTTATCGAACCTATAACATTAAAGGTTACCGAAAGGCCACTGTGCTGAATCAATGTAGAATAAAATTATTTAGAAAAAAATAATAATTTTTATAAATATTTTTATTAAATTTTTTTCCGTTTGTTGGGAAATGCAATACAAATTCATAAATCCTAGATTAAATTTCTAATATTGTTCGATGGCGAATGGTTGCGACGGCAATCTTTTTTCAACGTTGGAGTAAATTTCCATAATTAATTCTAATTAAAGGTTTATTGGGGTCGATAAAATGCTATGACAAAAGAAATACATCCCGCAACTGATTTCGTCCTAAATACTGTAATTCACCCAGTTGCTCATGTATTGATAAGGAGATGTTGGTAAGGCTTCTTGGTAGTTATTGTTGGTGTACATCGAATTTGGTGCTTGATTATGCGCAATTTCATTATTTGCTGAAACCATAGTTGTAAGAGAAGGGACTTCAACGTTATCAGCTTTTATTGTCATCGAAGACTGTTGATAATTATCATTCATTAATGTAGAAGACATCGGTGCCAATTCGGTTAGGGAGCCTTCGGGCTTGTAATAGCACATTTTACGATATTTCTCTGAATCTAAATATTGTTCCATTTCTTTGGGATCGACATCGGTATCACCGGCAATTGTCGATGGGTAAGTTTGATATGGATAATTAACCGAACCATTTGAAGAAGATGTCGATTGCGTTGGTGACTGTAGAGCGTAATGATAATGATGATGATGGTGTAGTTGATGGGAGTAAATGCGATAAGAATCCTGATTATACTTTGAAAGCATTCCCAAATCTTTGTTGTATGCACAATCGTTACTGAGCGCAGAGGGTGGTACATTTTGGGAGGCTACAAAATCTTCCTTCATTATTGAATGTGATACAATTAACGACGGTGAGAGCTCACGAAAGTTTGCACTTGGGGAATTCGAATGAATGAGAGCTGCTGATGCTGAGGAAATTGTTGAGGAAATTGAAGTTTCTGGTGGCGTCATTGAGTGCTCTTCACTCGGCGAAAGCGACGGTGAATCGGCAATTTTATTGTTTGCCATTATATTATCTGGGTTCTTACGAATGCCGTAGTCGCTATCATATGAACCGTACGCAGTCTTTTCTGTGTTCTGCATTGAGTAGTACGAATTGAGTTGATTGTCATGCGATAACGTCGATGATGGCATATACGACGAGAAGGCTGAAAGGCCACTATAATTTTGCATTGGAATGTCGATTTTATTTCGATTGTCATAATTAGAGTAATTCATGCACCTTTTGAAGCTCTTTTCGGAATCATTATCTTCACATTCGTCCTTTTCAACTTGTTTCTTAGATCTTCGACCCACTTTGCGTGATGGCGTTGGCTTTTCATCCACAGTGCATCCCATATTTTTAACTTTCTTACGCCTCGGTTGATACTTATAATCGGGATGGTCCATTTTATGATTGAGTCGAAGATTTTCAGCAAATTCAACAAACGGTCGTTTGTCAGTGTCCTTCAAATCCCTTTGGTTGAGTAAATAATAAGAAAAATAATAAATAAGAAAGGATCAAAAAAGGAAATGAGAAATATGTTTTCCATGAAAAATCACATTTTTCCATCGCTCAAGTATGAAACTTTATTATGGTAGCATCAATTCAAACCATTTCGTAAGGTATTTAGCAACTCATGAAGTAAATTGCTCAGAAATCAGGTTTGAAAAGTTTTATATCATTGACAAAAAAAGAGACCTTATGCGCGTCTCTTCTTTAATATTACTCGATGAATAAATGCTACGCTACACATATTATGTAACCAAATGAATCCATTGACATTTCAAATACCCGATGCGCAAAATGCTCGTAGCTAAAAAAAGGGCTTAAACAAAGGCGAAGCGAAATTATTAAAAAAAAAGCGAAGGTAAAAAAATAATGAAAGCATGCGAAAAAATTTAATTAAATATAATTAAATTAGAGTTTTCTTGTTCATGCATTAGAAGAACGCAAACTTCTATTGTGTTGCCATGATGGATTTTCCGAAAATTAATTTTATTATTTAACGTTCTTAGAAAATATTTAAGGTAAACACTGAATATTGATTAATGATATCAGTAGAATGAGTTTTCAACGAATTTCCTTTTAGTTTCTCATTATCATTTATTGTAGAAATGCTTAAATATCAAGCATGTTATATAACAACACTTAAAAGAGGGAAAGAATTTTTATATTATTATGTGGAGGAAATGTGAAAAAGGAAAATTAAAGCTTTAGGATATCATGGAAACCCATTCTTTTGAAGGATTTTTATCCATGTTAATGTTATTTTCAGATATCAAAAGATATGGAGTTCATGATACAGAAATTGTTATAAATATTCTTATTGCAAAGGAAGAAATTGTGTTTCAAAGCATAAATTCTGGAGCTCTTTCTTTCTCTTAAATCTAACCAGGATAGAGACCGCGGAAAATAAGGGTAAAATATGCGCAAAAGATATAATTTCCCACGAAAAGTTGAGAAAATAAATCTTTAAAACAGGTATGAACAAGTCGCGTTGGGGTTGAATTTAGCATGTATTTGAATATTTATTTGGCATTTTCAACATTTGACTTAAACTTTCTAACCGAGTTAACGTCAACGCACCTGGATATTAATTTTTTGCTTCACAAACCACATGATTCAAACATTTCTGAACTTTTCTTGATGCTCAACATAATAAAAACATTCACCGAGTCTTTTATATTGAGTCACATTTTATTGTATGAAGAAGACATTTATTTTGCAATCTTCCAATTTCTTAGATCTAATTTAAAAAGCTGAAGGAGAAATACGTGAAAACAACAAAATTTTTAAACATTATCTCATGAAAAAGCTTTTTTGTCGACGAAGACAACGCTCACAAGGTCACACAAATAATTGCCTGCGAAAAAGCTCCTCCAAGCCAATGAAATGGAAAAATTATTAATTTTACGCAAGAGCATTATCATGCATTTGTTCGTGCGTGTTCGTTTCGTAATAAAAAAATAAAACTCAATTCAAGGAAAAGTGGTATGGGGGGCGGGAGGGTCTGTGCATTGCGGAAGAAGTGAAACAAAATTTCACTCGTGATGTTCTCCCCGATTTAAGCGATCTAATATAATCGCAAAGGCATCATAACTTATTCATGAAGATTTTATTTTTTTTTTTTATTCTCATACGCAAGACATTAATATTTTTTTTCTTTTCATGATTTGCTATTTTCATACAACGCACATTATTTGAATATTTGTACGACGATAACAAGATTATTTGATTTGGTTCTAAAAAAAAATGATATGTCGATATTTAGGCTGCACGTGGATTTAACAGTTGGTGATTCTTAGAGCCTAAACATCCGGCTGTGCAATACCTATTGCGTGTTAAAAATAAGAATCTAATTGGACAAAAAAAAGTCATGGAAATGCCGGCGGCCTATTGGCAAATATCGTTTTCATTTACATTGAAATGATTCAGTACGTATAATTTGACCTCAGTCGCAAATGTAATTTTTTTATCGATTTTTCGTCTACAATTTATTTAAGCAGCGAATTAGGAAAATGCAGATAACTGCAATATATATTTAAACCAGAAAAATAAAAACAGATGCTCAATTATTAGCTGTCACCGCGACCTAATATTCTAAGCAACTCACACGTGAATAAATAAAAAATATTTTTCCATGCGATAAAATATGTGTTTGCTAAAGGGAAATAATATTTTATCGTGACTATTTGTCTTGACTGAACATTTTTTTAAATTTGATAAGAAAGAGAGCGAAATTATATATATACCTATATATATCCTCGCAAATCGAGACAAAATCTGGTTGCAAAGCGATTTTCGAAAATACTGCGTGTGATTTCTCAATTACAGGAAAATCGTGCAATACTCACTTCCAAAGTTTACCCAAAGACTTGCTGAGTTCAGAGTTTTGAAGGTTTGGATATTGTTTTGACATAACGCGACGGGCAGCCTGAGCCCATACCATAAACGCATTCATCGGGCGCTTTATATGCTCTTTCCTCTTCTCCTCGGTTTTAGTTCTGAAAAGAAAAACAACAATTATGAAAAATGAGCTCAAATGATGTCAGACCGTAATTTAATTAAGATTTTTATTAAATGATTAAATTTTTCACCAAAAAAAAAAAAGAAAAGAAGTTCAAGTCCAATTTATTTCGTTTCTGGGTTCAAATGTAAGAAAGAAAATTATTTCACATTTTTTGCTTTTTTCGGAAGCCATACTTTACTCGAAATCGAGTGCTTGACAACGTGGAAAATCGATATTTTCTACCATCTCCAAATCACCAATTGATGATATTACAAAATTAACGATTTCGAGAGCAATTTATAAAATTTCTCGAACAAAAACAACAAAAAAAAAGAAGCAAAATACAATTTTTTGATGGATTCTGTAAATCATAAAACAAATGAAATCGCATGATGGCTCATTAAGAATTATAATGCAAAACATCATAAACACATAAAGAAAAACGATGCCACATGGCCGATAAAGAAAAATTATACGATTCCTTTTTATTTCATCTTGCTCACTTGGACACATTATTGACTAGACCGTCGGCATGTTTTTGCAAAAAGAGAAAAAATATTAATAATAAACAGCATCATGCCACATGTGGAATTTATAATAATAACAACAAAAAACTTGAATGCACTTCAGATGGTTTTGAGTGTGTACGATCAAATAGATAAAAAAAAAATAATAAAAATGTGATATAAAATCTCCAATGTTATTTAATAGCTTTTTCTCTTGAAAAGCTTGAAATAAATAATAATTGCGTAGAACAGTCTTCAGGCAGCAGCCATCAAATATTCGATTTGTTGCAATAGATATAACATTTGCGACCGCGCACGTTCGAGCATGAAACAACAGAAATAAAGTTCAAGTCGGTGATTTTCAAACAAATCAAATTTCCATGAAATCAAAACAAATCAAATCGAGTAGAGAATTCGATGACAGCGTAGAATAATTTAATGGAGAAATATTTGTCGCAATCTGGAAAGCGACAAAAATCTGGATGTCATTTTCATGCCACTTTATGAATGCTCTTCCTTGATGTTCCACACAAATTCTTAACGAGTCTCCACTTTGTCTGTGAATTATTCTTAACGAGAGTTTTTGATGAATTTGCGCATTAGAATTTTGATCTCTTACAACCCTAAGCCGTCATTTTTTTTTTCTTTTTCTTTTTTGAGAAACAATTAACGCCTAAATCGTTGCTAATTGCTAAACATTATGCGAGCAGAAGGACATCAAAATAATGGCAACCGATGAGACCTTTCGCTTCCTAAGTAAAAGATTTCCATAAATTAGGCAACATTTTCATGGTCATTAATTTAGGATTAGATAGATTTATTCATAATTTCGTACGCATTAATTAATGATTGATACATCATGTATCATGTGCAGCAATTGTATCAATTACAGCGGAACGAAGGAGAAAAAAAAAAGAAAAACCAACAAATCATCATCTAGGTTTAGGAAGCTTATTTACATTCATTCGTGCCTTCGAAATATTTTCAACTTTTTTTTTTTGTTACTTTGTATTTTTTACTCGTTCACCAGAAAAAGGAAAACTTTCTGCAAGTCACTTTTTTATAGACCTGGCGGGAGAAAAAATTGTCTCGAAGACATTTCAAAATATTGATACAATTGCTCCATGATATATGATGGAATTAATTTGTGATTCTCATTCAATTGATGCTCTGGCTGAAATTTTTGCTGAGGTCATGTTTGAGTTTTAGTTAACGTGTCTTTTGTAGCACAGCGCGGGCCTAAATTTAGAGAAAAGCCGATTCCAATAATGATTGATTGATCAGCTAATTATTTGCCTATTTTAATGATAATTAAAATTTAACTTGTCATCACATTTTCTTTCTCTTTCTCCATCTTTCTCCGTCTCTCTTGTTCACGAAAGCTAATAAAATTATTGTATAAAGGTAAACATCATTTGATCATTTGTGGGAACGCATTTTCATTTCATCGCGTCGTCATCAATATCTGAATACAAATCAAAAAATCATCAACCGTATTGATGTCAATTTCCATGATTGGTTCAATAATTTATGTATATCTACATTTTTTTTAGAAACATTTATTTCGTTTAAAATAACTTTTTTTCTTTTTCTTGGAAATCGGAAATCGATAAAAAAAAAATTTAAAAAATTTAGGCAAATATTCCGCCATTGATTATCAATTACATGATTCAATGAGTTAAAAAATAAATAGTAAAAAAATTGTTTAAGATTCCTTTCCTTCTTTCGTTTTTTAATACCGGTTTTCTCAAAGTTATACCTTCGTGACATCAACTGCGGGAAAAGTAAATAAAGTCTACGTACGTCCTATCAATTTGCTCTAACCGATTTGCGATTTGATTAATTTCTTTCAAGCACACACCACTCAAACACTATGTACTTTCTGGACAGGACAGCATGATGAAGGTTGTAAATGCCAACTGCTCAATGTGACAGCAATAATAAGTTACACAAGCTCAAATATTTAGCAATCTGTTTCTTCTTCGCATGCTGGCGCATATGTACTCAACACTCTGCGTTCCTCCGCAATACCATAACAAGGCAGCTAATTCAACCAAAATGTTGTAATGTTTGTTTTATGGTACACTTTCTTTTATTTATTTATGCGCTTCAACAGCATGTGAAATAACATTTTTCCATATCGAGAAAAAAGGGAAGAAATACTTGTTGAAAGCCTATCCTCTCATCAAGGACGTCAAGTGTCTTTAACGATATCGGATTGCGCGTCGGCAAACTTTTGTCGCTGGCCGAAAAGAAGAATGCTTTTCGTCCACAAGAGCTACTTGTAAGGAGTATTCATATTGCAGAGCTCAACATATTCAATTTCATGAGCTCATTTCAAAGCCAAAATCTCGCTAAAGATGTTGAGGTCTGTCGGAGGATGTTGAATGTTTTATTTGTCCACAAAAGCGAGCCCTCATGATAAGCTTCAAAGGCTGTTCAAGAGTGACAGAGATAAAAAAAGGAAGATGATAAGATGTAAATATAAATTAGATGTTGGGGACGAAAGAAAATTGAAGAAAAAATTACTATAAAATTGCCGAAAGAGAGTGTAGAGAAATACTTCGTGCAAACATCCTTTGTTCCTGGAATTTTCTTTCATAATTTATGATTGTCGTCCTTGGTCGGATACGAAATGGAAGTGAAAAAGCCGCAATAAAATTACACGGAGCAGAAATAAGTAAGAAAACATTCGTCAACTCATCCGCAACATGAATTTTTGGGATATCACAATATAAATCACCGAAGAACGCAAATAAATTCCTCAGAGAAAATATATCATTGATATTGGTGAATAGAAATGAAGAAAGGAAAAAAAATATTGCGTCATAAAAAAAGCCCAGAAGCTGTTCGAAGAAGAAGCGCAGAAAAAAATAAATTCTCAGATGAGATTTCGAGCAATAAAATTTTACAACACTGATAAATGTTATTTTGAGGTTCACAATTTTGTGGTCGCGCATGGAGATTCTAATATGATGAGCACTGGAAAAAGGTACAAATTTTCGTCGTTGGTCGTCAGACGTTAACAATAGGAAAAAAATGAATAAATAATCCCCCGGGATCAATGTGAAAAATTCTTAATTAAATCACTCAACTTTAGGGACATTTTGTGGGCCTGGGCACTTCAAAAATGCCAAACAGCTTTATTACATTAAATCATTTCAATTCAGCAGAAAATGGGACGCGTGCGAGAATAATATAGTTAAATGGAAAATATCACCATCAAGAAATTGCCAAAAATATAATTTTTTGTCCTATTCAATATGGTCTCGGATGGTAAACGGAAATTGAACATAAAAAATGCAAATTTTTGTCTTTTGGTGGGCCACTTGTGAAATCGTCAATAAGTTTCTGAGGAAAATAAACCCGCTGCTCGCATCTACTTTATCACGCTGTCGTGTGACTGATGACAAATTGGGATGGGTTGGCGTTTGATGTTTGCTTCTTACGCGGGATAATGAAATAGAAGCCATAAAAAATATTATTCGTCAAACAAAATTTCTTCCGAAAACGAAGCAGAAATATCTCGCCGTCAAGTCAAAATGATGATAAATAGGATTGGAAGCTGAATTTTAAGCTAATTAACGCCTTTCATATTGAAATGTTGCTCAAACATCGTTCATCAAATTTTTATTGTTGTCATGGTTCTTGCCGGTGCGATGTACGTAGAGTTGTGGAGAAATAAAAACAAAAAAAAAATTATACGCTTAATTCATTCATCAACCAGTCAACCACGGATGGAAGTCGTCGACGTGCGGAGAGGTATTCAATGTATATACAAAGAGCAAATGTTTTTAGTTCCCACATTTACCTACTTATCATTCGTTTATTTGTTTGTGAAATTAATGAGTTGACTTGTATTACCGGAGGCGCAGATAGAACACAGCTCTAATGACATTTTCTGATATGATTCTAATGTAAGAATGAGGAAAGGTCTCGAAATATAACAAATAAACCACCGTAAATAAGGTGCCTTGGCTTGCGGTTAGACAAGGATTTGGTGTAGCTTTAAGAGCTTTACTGCGGTTTGGAGGAATTTGGAAAAAAAAAAACAAACGAAGTTGCAAATCCATGAGATTGACAACTGAGCGCGAGCGTTTATTTGCACTTCAAATTATTGGCATCCCTTTTTTATCCAGCAACGCATTGCACATTGGTGATGTCATGTAAATATTTTGCATTTACATGTTAATGCATCCATTAACAAAAGTATAATATTATAACCTTTTTTTTTCCTTTAAACGTATCTCAGTGACACTTGAGACATTCGGTAATGTGCGAAAAAATAATATTTATAGATTGAAGTGCCTCAATGATTGTGCAATAGAGTAGCTGTTATCATAAGAAAATTTATTTATTTTTTTCTAAGATAGCGCCGATATATTTAATGACTGCATAATATTTCGATCCTATATCAATAAAATACCGGCAGCACTTGTTATTTGATCTATTTGACTATTAACACTAGTTTGTCAAACATTTTAAAGCCCTCCAATATATACAATATATCAATAAATATTTGAATAAATATAATTCTATCTATGTCTCGTCAAGAGGCCGCGCATTCGATGTTTAAATGGTTAAAAAAAGACATAATGGACGAGGAATTATAGGAAAAAGAAAGAATTGATGCAAATGAGCACGTGATATGTGAAAGAGCTTTCTGAAGAAATCATAATCAAATAAATATTTAGAAAAACAAAAAAAATTAGTAGCACTTAAGTGCCACTCGAAGCAAGCCGATTTTTAGACGCAACTCAGGGAGAAAATTACACCAACAAGTGGCTTTCTGGTCAAATTAAACTTTGTCAAAATCCTAAAATATCTAAAAATTTCTTCTTTCAATACCTACAGCGTCGCGCGCCACAATCAATCTCACATGACATGAAGCCCCGGCAAAATGCTCATCATGCAATTAACTTGACATCTTCATTACAATATTTCACCAATGAACAGATTTGATGAAAATTTGCTTACTCACTTTGTGCTTGTCGCCGGTACAAGGGTCCAATCATATCCTTGCAAAACCTTCATTACGGCAGAATTTATTTGCTCATTTTCCGGTTTGGTTTGTGAGCTTTTGATTTTTGGCTTCACTGTTGTTATCACCAATTTTTCCACTGTCTTATCCTTCACTGCAATCGTTGATGCCATTTTTATTTTGCTGTTGTTTTTTTTTTCTTTTTGATATACTTTTTTTATATGCTTTTGCACTTAATTCAATTACTAATTTAATAACTCTCGTTCTTCCTCCGTAAGGCACTTCATAAAATTCATCAATTATTCAAAACGTCCCGAAAACTTTTTCCTTCCATTTTTGCCATGCTCAATTAAAATTTGGAGTGAATCAATTTTGTGCTTCAGTTCCCTTTCCTTCGTTATGAATATTAATTTAAATTTCCAAGAAATTTTTACACATTTTTAATTAATTTAGAACTCAAAATGAAATCTATGAAGCTAAATATTGAAAACAACTTCAATTTATTTCTAAAATAATTTCACAGAGAGCTCTTCATCACCCTTATACAAAATGTAATGAACACTTTAACGTTTCTATGTAAACTGTCTTCGAGTCACAGACCAAATTTTTAAAATCTTTTTGAAGTGTGATCAAAAAAGAAACATTATTTAAATGACGTGCATGTGTTGTAGTTCTCTCATTCTCCCACACACAAATGTTTATCACATTGACTGCGGTACCCAACTATTAAACTCTCGGTTCCGATTCGAGCTTGGCTGCTTTAAAGAGGAGTTTTAAAAAGGCGGCGATAATTTTGTTTCTTCTTTCTTTCTTATTTATATTTAAAAATATTAAAATGCACACATACATCGCTGTGTGTACGCACAGAATATATGTCTATTGCTTTGTGGCTCTTTGCGCTGTTTTGTATTTACTTAGTCAATACTTTGAAAATGCAAATTGTTGTGTTTTTTTCGAAGATTCTCATCTCACAAATTTATGAACAGAAGGACATGAAAAAGCAAAGAACAACTTTCTTTCGGTTTGAATGACTGAACAGGTTGTTTAATAGTCTGTAAATAAAACAAAACAATGTTATAAATAGACTGCGGCAATTAGCAAAATGTGAAACTAACTGACACAATTTTTGATTTACAATTTTGCGGATATTTCACCGATAATTGATCGACTTTGAAATCTTCCTTTTGAAGTCGAAATTAAATCAATTTATTTTCCATCTCACATTAAACATTGATAAAAATATCTTTCTTTTACACCTTCTTGTCTGCTACTTGGTGCTAATTTCATATAATTGTTTGATATAAATAGTTATGATTTTCAATGTATACTTTGTGACTATTTATGCTCGTTTTTATTTAATTAATTAATAACATTCAATAATGTCTGTTCTAAAGTATTTAAGTTCTCCGAAATTGTTTTAGTTTCATTACACTAAGCATAAATGTTTCTTCTTCTTGGTCAATCTCTAAATCGATGTAACATCTTGTGCATTTACCCGAAAGAGGAGAATAATTTAATTTGTAAACTTGTAAACCATCGCAAATGGCTTTATACATGAAGTCTTTAATTTCTTGACCTTTCTTCGGTCGCTTGATTTGCGCAATCACTTGCAAAAAAAGTGTTCAGCCACCAAATAGAATCGTGAAGCAATGCGTGCGATCAAGCGTTATATTTGCAAATTAAATGTAAATTTATTCAAAATTTTAATCCTTTCTGTAGATTTTGTATAAATTGTTTCCGAAACGTAATTAAGGATCTCAAAGTTTATTTGCATATATAAATGAAATGGCCCAGGACGTCGCCATATAATTTTAGCTTAGAATCCAAAATGTAAGGATTACCATAAATCTGCATGCTGTAATTTCTTACTGACGTCATTTTGCGCTTGCTAAGCTGTTTAACATTGTTTATGTCTCCCTAATGGCATTTCACAAAATAATTCATCGATTCAGTGGGCGTGAAGAAGCTCAAAACAAAAAAGTTTAAAAGTTATACAACCAAAAGACATAGATAATATTCTTAAAAGTTAAAAAAACAGCACTAAAAGGGCAATTACGAAAGTCTTGCGGTATGCTATTGAGTAAGAAGAAAACTGTGCTTTAAAGGTAAATGCCACAACAGAATGGAAAGTTTTAATTTAAGAGGCAAAGAAACTTTAATTTTCGCATGGGAATTCTTTTCAAATAATAATTTTCCTCAAGACTTTCGAGGGAATATCATTGAAGCTTTTTCGGAATTGTTTGGACGGATGGGTTTGAAATATATCTTACATGGTATAAATCAAGCAAGGTGATTCCATTTCATTTGGAAGAAGTCAACAGACTACGTTATCAAATGTGATTGATATGAAAACTTCGCGTAGGATTGAGAGGGGTTAAGGACCCAAAGGCTGACATTTGCTTTCAAACAAAAATATGTAATCAATTTTCTTATTCGCTATATAAGTACAGACTTTCTTTTTTTTTTCAATTTTCTTTAATCTTCTATTTTGCAGATTAATATGTAATTTAATTTTTGTTTTATCTTTTAGGATTCTCAAATCTCAGAGCTATATAGTAATTTATCGGGGGTTTTCTGTTTTCTTTTGATAGGACACAAAAATATCAACGTTCATGTTTATACAAAGATTGTATCGCTAGAATAATTGCTGATAAAATATTCCCAAGACGCAATTCCAAAATCGGTATAAGATTTGGCCATTAAATTGACGAGAAATAAGAAATCTCGCTTGAAAATTTTCTTTATCAAATTCAATACGCTGAGCTATCTCTTTGATTGTTAAATGATGATAATATAGCGCACTCACAGATAAAAGCACTTCAAATCAGAAGTGAATAAAATCTTTGTTGTCATTTCAATAGTCTTACAAATATATGCTTCTGCTATTTACAGCGTAATTAAAAATTCGTAATTAAGTATCATAATTAGTTGTTATTTATAAAAGCCTTTCCAAGTCCTCGCTTTCAGCATCACTGGTATATGTTTCGGAATCCGAATAGTCAAAATCATCGCGTCTATTTCTTCGGCAACATGGCTTTTGATATTCTTCTGAATCGCTCCAATGTTCATATTCTTCCTTATGATGCTCCAAAAGCATTTGGCTCGTGAACAATGTATCGCAGCCTGAACATCTGAAATAAAATATATATTTTTTTTAAAGAACGAGCGTACATTCCCTAAGGGCACGTCAATACGAATAAAACGTTACTTTTCTTAATGTAGCTCAAGGGCTAAAAACAAAATGCTTTCGTTTTTTTAAATGTGTCTAAAACAATCCCAAAAACAAACGTCTTATTTTTTTTTTTTTTTTTTTTTTTTTGGAAGCTCGTGACAGCTTAAATTTAATTGCGTCACATACACAATGTTTTTTTCCTAATGATTCCCCTTTGATTGCCATTAATGTAACATAACATATTCATTACGGCAGCTCGTATAAATTTATTTCACTCACCCAAAATGTCGCTTCTTCTGTTGGTGAGATTTAAGTTGAGAAGCTCTGAGAAAAGCTCTATCACACACATTACAAGTCAATGATTCGTCTGTAAAATGCAAATTTTTTAGAATAATAAAGCATCATATTTTTTCCGAAAATTGTTTTCCCTCAAAAAGAATCAGTATCAGAAAACATTTTTTCGTTGAAAGGCTACTCCTATATAAAACATTCATGAGTTTTTTTTTTTTGAGAAGCTTTTAAAAAATTTCAATAATCTCTTTTACAAATTGGATACTCTGAAGCTTTAAAATGTTTTTTAATTTTATTTTGATACGAATTTTGTGCAATATTACTTAACATAGCTATATGTAGACAGATAGCAGGGCTTTTATGAAAGCTTTGAATGTTGTTTGCATACAGACGCCCATTTGATATTCGTATTTAACATACGTTGATTCTGCTCGATGTGTGCTTAGGTAGGTTTAGTTATTGGAACAGTGTTGGAACGTGTGAATATTTTCCGGGACTACAAACGGCGACCACTCAAATAAAATAAAAATAAAATCAATGCGACTCACCATAATCCTCATCGTCGGATATTGCTATAGCGTGCAATTTATTGATCGCATTAAGGTCTATTCGATTTTTTGATTCCAGCTTGTCATCATCACTATTTTTTGCTATACTCTCCGTGTCTTCGCTTTGGTTATAAAAGTTATTGTTTACATTGTCATCATCCAGTTCATTATTTCCGTTCTTGTCAACACATTGATTTTTTCGCCGTTTGTCACAAAAGGTATATTTCATTTTTTCGTGTAATAGACTGTCACCGGCGTCACTGGTTTTATTTAAATTTTGATCGTCCGAGTCTACACTTAATCTCCCATAGCGAAATCTTTGCCACGAATTATTTATCCCTTAAATTGAAATTGAAATAAAATAAGAATTATTCGTATCAGCGTTATGCGTTTCAATAAATCTTTAATGCTTTTCCACAAGGTATTCAAATAAAAGACAAAAAATTTTTATTTAATTCACGCGATTTACAGTTTCTTTAAAATGAATGTTACATATTGTTGTTACTTTTTCCCATCCGAATTTTTTTTATTGATTACGAGAGCTTTAAATATTCAGAGCATACCTTCCAGAAACCATTTTAATCACTACAATCATCTGGAGATGTAATCTAATATTGTATACGATTTCCTCTCTTTATGATCATTCATTATATGTTACCTGAGTTGTTCGAAATGCTGACTGTACTTGATTTTGCAGAAAAGAAGTTTACAGCTCCCGTTCGTCGAAGGATCCAAAACATTTTTTTTTTATTAATTGGATTTCGCTTCTGATTATAAATGATTTCCGATAAAAATAATTTATTCCTATTATTTCTGATATCAACTGATAAATTTTATGCCTCCTCAATTCCAAGGGAAGTTTGTAAAATTCACTATAAAAATTTTAAAACTTTTCAGATTCACTAAATAATTTCCTTTGAAATTTGATATGTTGGACAATTTGATAAAACGCGTTCATATTACATGACTTTCCAAACAAAACTGACTGAAGGAGAGTTGGTTGTTACTTTATTACAAAAGATTTTTTTCGAAAGCTCCTCTCGGGCTTGCGCAAATGTCCTTGACGAAAGAGCAAAAATGAACATAATAATAAAAGGCACATGTCAAGAGCTATAATTTAAACTTTAAAGGATTTAGTGGTGCAATTGAAAAATTCAGAGAACCAACAGGAATATAATTGAGTCGTAATTTATGCTCCATAATTTCTATGAATTTTACTACTTACATACTTAAAATAAAAATTCTGATAAAAATGTATACCAAATTGCCAGTTTTTCTTTTAAATTCACATGTGGGTACAGAGCTTCAAAAAATAATCAATCAGAATAGAACTGTCTTCCTTGGAGCTGTATCACATATTATGATAAAATAATTATATTTTATTAATGTATCATATATTTTAATAAAAATATGTTAACATTTTAATAAAATTATTTTAGTTTATTATATAGGTAGTGCTGAAGTTTTGACGAATATGTGTCATTGAAATCTTTTCCCGTCTGCATTTCTCGTCTGCAATTGTTTTGCAAATTATTTTTTGATAAACTATGATGGATGCTACCGAAATCACCACAAACATCCACAAAAAAGCAAGAATGAATGATGAAGATGTTCAAGAAGAAACTGACATTGTCAAAATGGTAAGATTTTAGTGATAACAATGAAATTTAATAAATTTACGATTTGTTTTCCTTAAGATCGTCAAATGGAATCAGCAAATGTTTCATTTGGAGTTAGACTCTTGCGACGATGTCGCTATACTGAGGTATGAGATCTGCAAACAAACAGAGGTTAAACCAGAGCGACAGAAGATCCTGAATTTGAAGGCAAAAAATGGTGAGTCATAGACTCTGATGATGACCGACCAATCCGCTATGATGTTCTCATAATCTTTTAGGCAAGAAAGTTGATGACACAACGAAGGTGTCTGAGCTGGATATCAAACCGGGAAAACCTCTTATGATGGTTGGAAGTTTGGAGGCCGATATCGCCAGTATCAATGAAAAACCAGATGGCACTGAATTTGTAATGAATGATTTCGAAGAGGAACAGAATGATGCTAATGAGCCATTTGAAACGAAAGAAGTCTATTTAAGTAAAATTCGTAGACGCATTAAGGAGTACAAATTTGAAGTGCTAAACCCGCCACGTGAAGGAAAAAAGCTTCTGGTTCTAGATATTGATTACACACTCTTCGATCACAGATCATCAGCCGAGACTGGCGCTGAACTAATGCGCCCATATCTGCATGAATTTCTCACATCGGCTTATGAGCATTATGACATTGCAATATGGTCAGCGACGTCACTAAAATGGATTATCGAAAAAATGAAACTACTTGGTGTGCACAACAGTGAGCAGTATAAGGTGATGATGTATGTTGATTCATCAGCAATGATAACAGTTCACTGTCCGAAACGTGGCGTAGTTGAAGTAAAGCCGCTTGCGGTTATTTGGGGAAAATTCAAACAGTTTTCATCTAAAAACACAATTATGTTTGATGACATCCGTCGAAATTTCCTAATGAACCCAAAATCTGGATTGAGAATTAAGCCATTTAGTCAATGTCACTTAAACAGACAGAATGATCGAGAACTCCTTAAACTAGCAACATATCTGAAGAATATTGCTGAGCATTGTGAGGATTTCAACAAGCTTAATCATAAGAAGTGGGAAAGCTACAAGTGGGATTCTTAGTCTAAATTCATCGTAATTATGCACAAAAGCTTTTTCCTTTGTTTTAGAATTTAATTAATTATTTTTGCTGGAAATAAAGCTTCATTTGAATTAAATGTTCTCATACAAAAAATTTACCTAAAATAAAAATATAACGAATTTGCATGATTTAAAATTTTCTTTTGGTAGTGTGTGAGTAGATAGATAGAAATGTAAACAATAAATTTCGTGCGAGCAGAATGAATAAACAAATGGAACCTAAAGAAATAATCGTAAAATTAGGCATCAAACCGAACAGTGAATTCAACAAAAAGCTCAAGATGACATTCCTAGATTATGTGCTACATTCTACTAGCCAAATTCCATTTACGACAGAAATGTTTACAAAGTTTGTTGACAAAATGTCGACAAATGAGCTCCGAAAAAAAAATTTCCGCTATCAAAAGCAGTTGAAACAAGCGAGCGAATGCTTAGAAAAAATAACATTCATGAAACAGGTAACTAAAGGATTTAAGCTAACGAGAAATAAATTTTTTGTTGGCTTTTTTTAGACTATCGAATCTGAATCTGAAGGAATCATCGGTGATCCGCTGTTAGTTCTGCTAGGGCCAACAATATTCACAGCAAAACTCTGTTTCTATATCAAAACACCTCAAGACGTTAGCCAAAAATCAATATCACCAACACTCGTTGACGAAAATATCCGCCAAAGCTTACTTCAAATGATACAGCACAAACACTTCCAGGATCTTAAGCCACCCAGTGGTTTGACAAACACATTCCTTTTATTTCGTAACATTAATTCAAATGGTCCACATTTCAGCGAATTGAGAAACTTTAAAGTTCCTAAATCTTGTTCGTTATACAAAATCGAATTTAAGGTATCGACCTTTGACATATTTGAGGATTCATTTATGAATCTTAAAATCGAAGAAGATATCAATGTAGATGATGTGACAGATATCGTAAGCGGTCGATGGTATCAGTCGAAAGTATTTGTTAAGGGATTTAGCGACATTGTGAATGATAAATCTATTTGGACATGATCGGACTTATCCAATAATGATCGATGCCATATTTTCTTTTAATCGCGTAAATGACAAATAAATATTTCTTTTACTAAACAAAGTTTTCTTGCGTGAATCGATCATTTCTCTTTACTATTGCAGAAACACGCTCTGTTTGCCAAAGTAACGGGTTCATAAGTTTTCGACTCTCTTTAACATCTCTTTATGTTGCTTAAGAATGTCAAAAAAAAAGATGAAACGTCTTAAGAAATTTGCCACGATGTTTCAAATGGTTTTAATAAAGGTAAACAGTCAACCTCATAAGCTTATAAGGCCTTCGGTTCTTGTTTTGTTATTTTTCGTTAGCGTTGCTAAGAACAAATATTTTTTCACAATTCTCTTTACGCTTCAGTCGTAAGTTATACTCGCTTGTTGCCGGACCTTAAAAATATTCGAAGCTGCTTTTGCCAAAATGATTGGAAAATTTTTAATTTCAATTTGCATCTTATCCATTGTGGACGCTCAAAAGGTAGGAACGTTTTTCTTATATTAACAATTGTTTTTTTCCGTAATTACGGAGAATTAACATGTCAAGACGCGAAAACTTAAGGCGCGGCTCAAATATTTAATAGTTTTTTGGTTCATTTTCGCAAAATAAAGTTGTTGTTACTTCATCCATGGTAGCCGGACAATTGAAATAAGAATTCTATTCCATGCGAATGTTCATAATCTGATAATAATTTCCGAATATTAGATTAACAAGCAATAACCGCAAAAAAGCCAAAATATTCGGGTCAGTGGAAATAAATTGATGCATGAGTGTGAAGAAGAAAATGAACGAAACAATACAAAAGAAAAAAAAATAACTCTCAAAACTGGTTTCGTTTTGGGCCAAAAGGTTCAATTCGCTGGCCTATTAAATTAAAAAAAAAAAGAGATCGAACATGCAAGATGTTACAAGTATTTTGTTTACAAAGCAATGTGCCGCCAAAATATTGAGTAAGAGAGAAACAAATTCACGGATTTGCTTATTCATCAAGTGTTAATTCGTTGTTGATGAAATGTTGCTAAATGAAAAACCAATAACAACTTGCGTGTCATCAAATGTAAAAAATGAGAGAGATGTATGTGAATCATTGCGTTGCGACCAAGAAAAAAAATATGTCGTTTCTTTATTTGTTTAACCAGCCAACTGTTAATCTATTGATTTTATAAGTAATCAAACAAATGCTACTTAGCACAAACGAGACGATCGCGGAGTGAAAAAATTCTATGAAAAAAGATACTTATAGGTATTTATTTGATAACAAAAAAAATAAATAATTTTGCATGAAACGTGAGTCATACGAAGACCGAATTGTTTTTTTTTGTTATAAAATATAAATTACTGTGACATTTTAAAGCGATTTTAGTTTCGCGATATTATCAATCACGTGTATCGAATAAAGTATGCATTTTTTTAATTTTAGACTCCAGTTTATGTCTACTATGAGTCTCTTTGTCCAGACAGCCAGGCATTTATCACGAAGCAATTACATCCGACGATGAAGATGCTCAAAGATCATGTTGAACTTCACTTGATTCCATTCGGAAAGTCAACGGTGAGTGAGTCATGAGAATGTTTGAAGTGTCATATGATAATTATCTTCTCAACAGTATCAAACTCGTGGTTCTGACACAACATTTGATTGTCATCACGGCCCTAATGAATGCTACGGAAACAAGGTAATTATAACCAAGTATATGAATATTGTATTATTATAATATATATATATATATAACAGGTTCGTTCAAAAATTACGTATCACTTTTAACTTTTATTTCGTTTTCTTCACAGGTACAAGCGTGTGCAATAAATCACATCCAAGTCGATTCGTTCCAACAAGAAAACACTCGCGAAACTTTAATTATGGAATATATCAATTGCCTGATGCAAGGCGTCTTCCCTGATCAGCCATACGATGAATTTGCACGTCGCTGCGCTGATGAAACAAAAGTTCAAAAATTCGATTCCATTTTGAACTGTGCCAATAGTACCGAAGGAAGTAAATATCTCGAACAAATGGGAGAATTCACATACAAACTTCAAAATCCATTGAAAAATGTTCCAACAATAACTGTCCGCGAATCATTTGATGGCGCAATTCAATCAGCCGCTTTGACCGATCTGTCTGCAACGGTTTGCAAGAACCTTCCGAAACCAATGCCAGCGGTTTGTCGCGCTTACAGCGGTGCCACTTCATTGATGACAATTGGTGTTACTGGGATCACACTCATCGCCACAATTTTAATGGTGTTGTAATATTTCAATATTGTAGCAATTCCGTCCTACCAGCCACAGAATCTCATTAATATTTTGCGCAAAATGTTTGTGCCCATCTGTAGACTTTAGTCATTTTTTTTTTATAAAAATATTTCAATAAAGAGTCTGAATATTTAATATTCCGTCAGTTTGAAAAACAAACAATGCAATTTATAAAGCTTAGTAAAAGCTTCTTTTTTAACTTTTTTTTTTACTTCACAAAAATTATCCTAATGAAAATGTATCGAGATGACGTCTCGTTGCTGCACTTGTGTTTCATGAAATGTCACGACTTTGTTTGTTGCGAGGTGTCTATTATTGCCACTTCAGCAACGCAACCTCAGATAAAATGTCTCATTAATATTGTTTACTGAAATTTTCTACCTGCATATAAATAACTAATCAACATTAGATAGAGCTGATAACATGTATGAACAAATTCCCATGTACAATCACAATATCGAATAAACATATTTATCCGCACAGTGATATAAAGATGTTTACAAACAAAATCACAATTGTAACGTTACCTGTAGATGTCCACTGCAAATGATTTTCCATAATACTTATGAATGAGCATTTGAGCGACTATAAAAATAAATATCTCTTCATAACAAGCTTTTTCATAACGTCACAATCACAAAGGGATGTAAACGGAGCGCATTTGATGAGCTTCCTTCATTGTGTTGTGTATCAGCGAAATTGTGAAACACTTCATATATAGCTAAGGAAAATGCGTTATCAAACATAATGTGTTTTTCAAGTGTTTATCATAATATCATCGTCAAAAACCAATAAAATTCACGCCAACAATCAAACAACACCTATATTTTTTGGTGGTTCTCATGGTGTATTGTGTACAAATTTATGCTCTCCGAGAAATGAAATGGATCTTCATAATGCAAAAAAAAATAATAAAATGATTTCAGTGCGTATAAATATAAGCTTCGTGTACATTTTGCATTCAGTCAAAGTCCTGACGACGCGCGCTAACATCATCAGGTAAATGAAGATATCGAGCAATTGGATTATTGTGAAAAAAGGAAAATTACGCTTTCTAGATCTGATGGCTAAAATAAGTGAAGGAAATAATCATTTCGATTAATTTCCGGTATAATAAGAAGTTTATCATTCCCTACAATTGGAAAGTGTAACGGAAGTTTAATTTCCTCACGGGAAATTTAATAGGAAACTTTCGAGTACTTCTCACTGTAGCATCTTCTCACTGAACTTGTTGATTGCACAATTTTGCATGAATTCTGTTGAAATTCTTCTTTTTTTTTCGCAGCTTACTAAAATGCTTCACATCAAGTTCATACTGATTCTTTCGGTCACAACTATTTTAGTAACGTCAGAGGCAAAACGTAAGTAAATATATTAATAGGAAAATTATCGCTATAAGGTGACCAGATAATATCGAAAATAAGCAGGACAATCTATTAAACATGAACATGAACGGATTTCTTCAGTGTTTGCTTTCGAACCGAAACTTTCGGGAAAAAGTATGTTACTTTCAGTGAATTGAAGAGCGAAATGGTCACCTTAGAATTAATAATTTCGATACTTTCCTTAATTCCTTTTTTCAATCTAAAATCACAGGAGTTGGCTGCGCCCTTTTTGGTCATTCATGGTGAATTGATTATTGAAATTCGTTAGCTGGAAAAGAATAATATTTATTTATTTTTTATATAGCTATGGTGGTCATGGAAAAAGATCAGATCCTATGATGATGACACAACCCAATGAGTATGAACGATCAAACAGAATAATCAAAGCGATTCGTAACCAATACCCCATTGAGAAAGAGGAATCGTCAGGCATTGCATTTGAGGATAATGAGATGAACCAAGTTTTAAGACAAACAATAAAGCAGCTCATGGAATATCAGAGCCCGAATTCGAATTTTAAAGGAAATCAAGATTTGTATTAAAAAAGCTATTATGGAAAAACCTGCACACTGCAATGTATAAATGATGTAAAAAATGTAATAAACTCAAGTTGATGAATTGAAAATTATTGTTTTTTTTTTTTTTCTGTATTTTTCAGTATTCAAGTTATCATGTAGTTCATAATAAAAGAAAATCATTATTATGTGTATGTAGCTGAAAGCAACAGAATTTTCATCGCTTTCATTCTGATTGACAATAATATCCGCTAAAGATCTAACGGCTATTTAAAAATTTGAATATAATAATAAGGTGACGCTTTCAACATAATTTGAAATGTAAAAAAAACTGCTCGATTAAAACGATGTACGCTACAACTTGTGATCTTCCACATTTTTTTAAAGGAATTCATTTATTCATAATGTCGAGCCAATTTCGTTTCAAAAACAAAATATTAAACGAATAATTTTTAAATGAAAATGTTTTTAACGAAACATTTTTTCATCCACCGCACTCATTGCCGCATCAACATTCCCCTTAATGTGACTTTCATTCTCCTTGCTGGCTTGATTTGAAGAGTTTATTTAAAAAGTATAATATAAGTATAGTTAAAAGTAGTTATGCACCTAATTTAATAAACGCAAAGTAAAAGCACAAACGGTACGGTTGTAAAGAAATAAGTGTTTGCGATATGAAGTTTACGCGAAAAATTTGATAAATTTCGATATTGAAAACGGAGTGAAATTTTTTTTTTTTTTCATGTTTTCGTATTTTAGTCGATAGAAAGACTGCAAAAAGCTGTAAAAATTAGTGCAAAATGACTGTCGTCAATTAGATATTCTAATTTGCTATCGCATAATTGACCCCATTTAGGATTTTAATGCGAAATTTAGATAAATCTAAAAATGTGAGGGATTGTCCATTTATTTCCATTGATGTGTCTCATAGCATATATAAAGTCATCTGCATGTATGAGTTTTATATATATACTTATATTATTCAAGTATCTCGTGTAATATTTATTAAGGGACAAGGAAGTGATTATTTTAAAGATCCGGAAAACAGCATATTTGAATGCGCTATCGACAATTAATTTAAACAGTCATAGATGATTTCAGTATTTCCACTCCCATTATTTGATTGCTCTAATGTCTAATCATAAGCAAAAGCTAAATAATGTTCAAAGCCAACATTAAGATGAATCACTTGTGAAACATTCTCAATACCTAATATCGAAACAATTAATGAAATATTTTTGAATTTCGGGCTGACATTTCGCCCCTCATTCTCATACCAAGTCGGTGCCATTTGGCAACATTTATTAGAATAGGGCCTCCACATTTGGAAGGAATAAATGAAATTAATACTGTTGATGCCTAACTTTATTCTTTGATTTTCATTCCCCGTCAGACCAGTTGTGAGAAAAAAATAAACGCGAAAAATGTGTGAGAGAAAATAGTGTTTCACAGTCATGGAATGCCTTGCTTGAAATTATTACGATCAACTCTAAAGACGTGTATGTTGTTTGTTCATGTGTATAGTGCGTTATATTTGTATATAAATACATGACAAATAGAACCCAGATCGATTGCAACGTTTTGTTTATTTATTTTAAAATTTTTCTTAATAAATCCAATGAGTGATAATTTTGCAGATTGATGCATTTCAACTCGAAAATATCTGAGCCAGTTTGAATTGCCATAAATAATAAAATAATGTATATAAATCGATTAGATTATTGCCTTCTTCTGCGTATGTAAGCATGATAATGGAAATATCAGCTGGTATTTGGATACAATTTTTGGCAATTGAAGATTATGTTATCGTTTAATTAGTCACGATGATTAGTTTGAATTTCGTTTATCATAGTTTTTCTTTGTGAAATGTTCAGCGTAAATTTATAACTATGGCAATATATTAGACATATTCACTAATGCGAAAATTTTCTCTCTCTCTTTCTCTCGTTTTACAATCTTAAAACACTAGTTTTGTTATCAAGAAGTGAATACAAGAGACGCACAAGCCTCTTATCTTGTGATTAGAGACGACAAAAAAAAACAAACGTTACTTATTGCAATTCATGTAAGGAGTTCTGTAAAATGTTGGAGCATCGATCGATGAACTCTATGTAGCTAGGAAGCTAGGACTAAGTTCATCTTATCATGCATTCACAGGACCCCAACGAATGTTCCAGATTTGTACTCCAGGTATGTTAAAACTACTTGATTCTAGAAATTTCATAATTTGAAACAATTATATACAATGATTGATTATCATAAATGCGACAGGAAATAGCTATTTTTTGTCAGTAGTCAAATCTACCCACTTTAATATATTTTTAATACGCTTATACACATTATTGCTTTATTTCTGTAAAATTGCATTAAATGATTATAATCCCATTGTTTTAAACTGAAAGCTCTCCCATTCAGACAATTTCCATTCAATCAATGAACGGTGTAAACATATATATAAAACATGTATCTACTCTACTGATGTAGCCTTTTGATCATTGAAGTGAAATTCTATTAATAAATCCTAATCAACCCTTTAAACACGCATTAAACTTTATTAATGAATTTTATAATTTATTTGTATTGAAGTGTGCTTAGCCAATTAGATACATTTCCAATATATTGGATTTGTGTAAACGTTTTGTTAATAAAAGAAAAAAAAGCTGCCAAAATATCTACATTGATATACTCGTGGTGGGGTTGTTAAGTTGAAAGTTTTCATTATTTAACATTTTCCGCATTAGTTGCAATTAAGATTTAATTACCTAAAGATGTATCTCTTTTTGTTCAAGGTTTACGTCGGTGCTTTATCGGTTCATTATGAAGCTCTTAGTGTGGAGGCATCAAAACAAACTACCGCTGACGAAATTGTGACCTGTATTATAGAACGATTAGGACTAACCGGAAATAATTATGAACTCGCGGAAGTTATTGGGCATTGTAAAGAACGACGACTATCACCACATGAAAAACCTGTATCACTAAAGCTCCTATGGCCAAAGCACTCAGATCCGCATTTTGGACGTTTCTATTTACGAGAAAAGCAACCTCAGGAACCATCATGGCTAGACAGCTACGGATTTGATCCACAAGTCCTTAAAGAATTCCTCTCACAACCTGAGAACCGAGAATATCCCGATTTGTGCCAATTGCCTGATCTTAATGAGTCGACACTCCTCGAAAACCTTCGTCAACGTTTCGAAGCTGGACACATTTATACATATGTTGGCTCGATACTTGTTGCCGTTAATCCCTTCAGATTTTTGCCAATCTATAATCCAAAATATGTACGACTCTACCAAAACCAACGCATTGGACCGATCTTACCTCCTCACATTTTTGCAATCGCCGATAACGCTTATTATTGCATGTTAAAGGAAAAGCGAAATCAGTGCGTGGTGATTTCAGGTAAGAATCTTCATTACATTACAATAATTTAGCGTTTTAATGAAACTCAATTTTTTCAGGTGAAAGTGGAAGCGGAAAAACCGAAAGCACTAACTTTCTATTGCATCATCTTACTGCTCTGTCTCAGAAAGGTTCACATGGATCTGGTGTTGAGCAAACTATTCTAAGTGCTGGACCAGTACTAGAAGCGTTTGGGAATGCAAAGACAACGCACAACAACAATTCCAGTCGATTTGGGAAGTTCATTCAAGTTAACTATCGCGAGAATGGAATGGTTCAAGGAGCAGTTGTTCAAAAATATCTATTAGAAAAGAGCCGCATAGTATCACAAGGATACTACGAAAGAAATTATCATGTTTTTTATTACTTACTTTCTGGAGCCACTGATCAAGAGCGTGATGCGCTGCATCTCCTTTCGCCAGACAAATATAATTATCTCAATGCGAAAAATCTAATACTTGAGAATTGTGATGAAAAATATGAATTTTCACGGTTAAAGCAGAGTATGGAAATGGTTGGATTTTCATCGGAAAAACAACGTCGATTGTTTATGGTTCTCTCAGCTGTATTACTACTGGGAAATATTGAATTTTTTCCCAAAAAATCTACATATCATCATGACGAAAGTGTTCAAGTACGGAATCTCGATGTTGTTGGGCTGATTTCGGAACTGTTGAAAGTTAAATATGAAACGCTTCTTGCAGCTCTCACCTCAAAACGAGTAAAAGCAAGTGGAGAAACGCTTATAATGCAATATAAACTACCAGAAGCAATAGCAGCACGTGACGCATTAGCCAAATGTCTATATGGTGCACTATTTGAGTGGATTGTGCTGCAAGTTAATCATGCACTTCTGAATAAGGATCAAACAATTCATACGGGACATTCCATTGGAGTGTTGGACATTTTCGGCTTTGAAGACTTCGGCTTACAAAATAATTTTGAACAACTCTGCATTAACTACGCTAATGAACATTTACAACATTATTTTAATTTACACGTATTTAAATACGAACAAAAAGAATACAAGAGAGAAGGAATCAAATGGACGGACATTGAATTCATGGATAATTCAGGATGCTTGCACCTTTTTGAATCAAAACCCATTGGCTTGTTGTGCATATTGGATGATTCCTGCAAGTAAGTTTTCTTTGAAACTTATCTTTGAGTAGCTACATATTCAATCTTTCTTCCATTATAGTTTTCCTGGAGGGAGCAATGAAAATCTACTGCACAAATTCAATAACATTCATAAAGAAAATCAATTCTATGAAAAGCCACAGAGAAAAGAAAATGCTTTTATTATAAAGCACTATGCGGGAAAAGTGAAATATCAGGTGAGAAAATATTGTTTAACTTTTAATGAAGCCATTACTCAAATTTTCTTATTATTAATTCCTATTAGGTAACTGAAATGCGAGAGAAAAATCTGGATCTGATGAGACAAGACATTGTTAGCGTTCTGAAGAACTCTAGCATGGCATTTGTGCGAGAACTTGTGGGTGCTGACCCTGTAGCAGTATTCCGATGGGCAATATTGCGTGCATTTTTCAGAGGTTATTTTGCCTTTCGATCTGCTGGCATGAAGCATCGAAAAGAACGAGCTGATCAATCGCTGAGTAAAATCTCAACAAAAGCCAGATTCCGGACTGGGAATGAAAGTTTAGTCAGGTGAGTTTCTTACAAGAATATCTCAAATCTATAAATGAAAAAAATCTTAAAAGAGTCGCTATATTTTTAAAATGCCGCAAAATCAATGCTCTCTTTTTCCTTTTAACTAAAAAAAATGCTAACTGGATTTGTGCAGTCATCTGTTTACATTGTCATCAGTAAATTTAGTTATTTATAGAATCGCGTAAGTTTCTTGGTGTACGAATATGTATTGCATGAAACTGAGCTGTCTGACCACCTCTCTCTTTTCCTAGTCCTATGTTTTTATTTTTAGTTCTCATTTGTTAGTTTAAAAGTTTTATGTCATAAAATTTCTTGTAACCAATTTAGTAAACGAATTAACTCAACAACGACATTTATGGCCTTAAATCAAAACAACGAATCAACTACAAATTTCGTACATCATCGAATTCATAGTAGTCCATTGCATCAAGTCACGTCACCACCTCGACGATCATGGTCAACATTTACATTTAACAATAAAAATTTTCCTGACGGAAAACTGTCTTACGAAAGCCAACAAATGTACAGCGACAATAGAATCTCATGGAAAATAAATGATGTCGCAATTAGTAGGTCGCGTGATGGCAAAGATAGACAGGATGTAATGGCAAGAGCGTCTCAAATTGTTATGTAAGATTATGTTATTTTTGTTTACACCCTAATTTTAAATTCCAATTAGAATCCTTGCCCGAATTATGATTTTTACCTGCATGCTCTTTTTTGCAAACATATCTCAGATGTTCTTTTCACTATCGTCTTTAAGTCAGTTAAATGTTGTGACAGTGAATAGGAAGACATTATTTTGAAACTTCCTCACCGAAAAAAAAAAATATTACTTTTATTTCTGAGAAAGCAATTAAATTTCTTAAAATTACAGGAAAAATAAGTCATTTCGACCACGAGAAAGACCAAAGAAAGGTCTAAAAAATCTTCAATCTGTAAAGACATTGACAGCTGGCCAGAACTTGATAAACAATCAGACCGCGGTAAAGGCTCGAAAGCAGCCATTAACAGTTACTGCTCAGTTCCAGAATTCATTAATTGCCTTAATGGAGACATTAAATCAAGTAAGTTTTCATTTTTGAATTTCTTTTGGTTTTTTTTTTGCATAACTAAATTTAATATTTTTTGTCAAAGGCAAATCCGTTCTTCATTCGTTGTATCAAGTCGAATCCGAACAAGATTCCAAATCAGTTTGACGATGCGACGGTAACAAGACAGGTAAGAAATAAATGTCACCTATTTTATTTATAGTCTTCCTCATTAGCATTTTAACATCACCGCAAAATATTTTGCTGAGGGATTATTATTTCTCCTTTAAAAGTGTCCAAAAATTATGTACATCATTTATGTATTATTTACAGTAAAATTCTTTATGAAATTGCCTAAATTTACATTTGTTTGTTTGTTTTAGCTACGCTATACTGGCATGTTGGAAACTGTACGAATTCGACGTGCTGGCTACAATGTTCGACTTACATATGAAGAATTCATCCAGCTTTATCGTATTTTGTTGCCCAAAGGTCTTCTTAGCTCTCAGAAAGATGTGCGAGATTTCATGAACTTTTTTATGGATTTGAATAAGCAGCATTATCAACTCGGCTTAACGAAAATCTACATGCGAGAAAATCAAAAAATGAGACTGGATATAAAATTGCATACAAAAATTATTGAGTCAATCATTTGCATTCAGCGTTGGTTTAGAAGTATCCTTCAACGGAGACGATTCCTGCTTCAACGACAAGCTGCTATCAGCATTCAGTCTAATTTCCGAATGTATTTGGCTCAAAAATCAGCCAACCTTCAACGTGAATGTTATCATAATGCAACAGTGACCATTCAAGCTACGTGGCGAATGTATGCATACAGAAAAAGATATCTGAAGCTACGCAGTATAACAATTCGACTGCAAGCGTACATCCGAGGAAAAATTGCCAGAGAAAGATTTAAGCAAAGTAGAAAGCTGAAACACATGCGAGAAAGACAAAAACTTCGCTCAACTCAAAGCTTACCGGTGCATGAGCGCAGCATAGATATTGAAATGGATTTCACTAAAAAGCCCAAAGCTCCCATACCGCATTATAGTCTAGATGCTGACATTGAGTTGAATAAAGTTCCAGAAGATTCACCAGTACATAGACTAAGCAAACAAAAGCGCGATCAAACGCTTGATCAAACTGAACAACAAATTCGAACACTTCTCATAAACAAGGATGATCATTATTTTAACAAAATTTCTGGAGGATCTTCCATGGATACTTATTTATCATATCAACCATCATCGTCAATGTATCGACAAGATGATGTTCTTGACTTGGGCTCGAAGGCCTATGATGTTGAAAAAGCAATGCGAAAAAATGAAGAAAATTCAGACACACTAAAACGTTTTGATGCTACAAAAACACCCATTCGAAGAGTTGACTCTGGTCCATCACGAAGAGATCTGAAATATGATTCTAATAATGGTGCTGCAACTCAGCGCCCCACACCCGCCACAAATGTCGAAATAGTTTTTGTGAATACAGCCATTGAGCAACCTGAAACGCCACCATCAGTCAAAGCAAGTTCATACCATCAGCAATATAGTCTAGAAACATTGCCGCATCGCAGAGATATTAGTCGGAGCGAAGAATTTCAAACCTATCAACCACCAATTGTCTATCATCAACAAATTCAACAGTTGCCACAAGAGTCTCTTGCAAAAACAGCCCCATCGGGCAAAGCAGCTGCTCTTTTAGGCACAATTTCTGAGACCTCAATGAAACACAAGAAAGAAATGGATATGTCAATCCTAAGTAAAAATAAGAGAACGAAAAATAATCTCAGCGAAGACATACAGCCACCACCTTACTTTATTGCAGCTAAGTCAATAAAAGCTGATGCCACGCTTACCCGCCGAAATTCGGATCCTGCAAATAAAATTCCATTGCTAGAAGTGAACAGAGGAAATGATCTATATCAATCGAGCACTAATATTAATATTGGTGGACATCGATTTAGGAAAGTTAATCGAATCAGCAAAAGTGAACGTTGTGCCAGCTGTCATGAAAGTGATTCCTTCATATCGGAAGGACATCGATGTGAAGATTGTAAAATCTTAGTGCACACTAAATGTATTCAGAATGGTGGCATTAAAGGCATCCCATGCGGACATAAACGTTCAGCAAAACGAGTGAAGAAAATAAGTGAACGCGACAAAATCGGTTCTGGAAACAACAATGCTCCGAACTCCAAATTCTCAGGAACAAAGGAATACACTGACTCTACTGACAAAATTATCAGTGACGCTAAAGAGCTGCAATTAATGCAGGATTTCATAACTCAAAAGATCTGTAAAATGGAAGGTGATAAAGTATCGGAAGTTGATCGTGTGTTCAAACAAGCTCTACGAGAGTTTAAAGACAATTTGGTTGCACAATACAGCATAGCACACAAACAAAACAGTGATACATTGAATATTAAGTATCGTGATCTTATAGCAAATTTCGAGCAGGTTATTGAGAATGCATGTGGAAAGACCGATGATTTTCCCAAAACAATGGGCGTTAATGCCTTTAGAGGTTTTATGAATGAATTTATGAATTCACGTGAAACTGAAAAGCCAAAGCTAAAGCGCAAAAAGGACAAAAAGCGAAAGTCTGATGAACAAATTCCGTTTAATGGTAAGTCAAAGGATTGTAAAATTTTAATTAAATTAGATTTAAAAAAAAAAAAAACTGCAACTCTCATACCAAACATTTTACAAGCTGGTATTGAAACAGCGACGTTTCGATTGTCGCACGAGATTAAATTTATTTCTTCATTAACTTTATATTTACTGCTAATTTTTAGGGCATCTTTTTCAATCGACAATCATTAATATTGCGACTGTTTGTGAAATATGCCAGCAATTCCTGTTGTGGCCAATAGAGAGAGGACTCGTGTGCCAAAATTGTCCATTAACCGTACACAAAAAATGCCATGTTAAAGCACTGCCCTGTAAATCGACATCGGCAAATGATAACGATGGAAATGCCAATGATGAGCCAGGTAAATTGTTTAAAGTTCAGCTTACTCAATTGTGGGCGGCCGAAGGAGGAAATAAAATACCAACGCGCATTGATCAACTGATAACCAAGATTGAAATGCATGGATTGTACTCTGAAGGTCTTTATCGAAAATCAGGCGTTAGTTCAAAAATCAAAGAACTTCAACGCAAAATGAATGAACTAGGCGAAATTGATTATGAATCATATAATGTTCATGTGCTGACGAATGTTTTAAAAACATTTTTGCGTGACTTGCCTGAGCCCTTATTGACATTCGATCGTTACGATGATTTCTTACGTGCTGCTGATCTCTCAGATGATTCTGATAGAGTGCAAACGCTTTTATCATTAATCAAAAAACTACCTCCAGCCCATCATGCCCTTCTTGAGCGAATAGTTTTTCATCTCGCACGCGTTGCACAGCGAGAGGAATTCAATAGAATGTCGGCAAGCTCATTAGCAATTGTTTTTGCGCCATGTGTTTTACGCACAAATCGGCCTTTGCCGGCGCAAGACAGCCTAAATGATATAAGTCGACAAACTAAATGTATGGAGACCATAATTACACAAAAAATGGTGAACATCAAAAACACATTGGCGGACATTGATACTTTAGACACGGCAGCCCATACCGCAACAACAAGATTGAGTACGTTAAGAAGTTCAAAAGTTTTTACTCAAGAAGAATTTAGTTCATCAAGAGCAACTAGAGAGTCAGCGGAAACAGAAGAAGAAATGCTACTTGAAGGACACATCCAAGAAATCAAAAAGGAAAAAGCTCTTCTAACATCAACATTGCCGAGCTTGGCTCGAGCAACGTCTGATGATGATCTATTATCAACAGACCTGGATGGTGAAGGTGGCAGTTTGGATGATTTGAGCAAAGAAAAATATAGTGAAAGTCATAGGATGAGCCATGATTCCAGGGATGTCAGTGTAGATTCGGCATTGAGCAATTATGATGGTTCTAGCTCGCCGATGAACAATAATCAACGTTTCTCATCGAACAGTACAGAATATGATGAGCAAGTGGCTGTGAAATATAATTTGCGTGATCAAAATATTGATTACATTCCAACATCTGCAAGTAGTGCAAGCACTTCACGTAAAGTGGTCCGAATGTCAACAAATTCACTCCTTCAAACGTCGCCTCAGCGTACGGTTGTCACATGTAGTATTAATAGTTCGGCAAATATTGTGAAAAATGCAAATGGAGAAGGACGTGAAGGACGCGGTTCAGAATTACAAAGACAAAAACCAATAGTCATGAGAAGTATTAGTGGTGGAGGATATGAGTCATCGACAGTAGCTGGTATGAACAAGATACATCAAAGCACATCTTCAATTGGCCTCCAACGAGCTGCCACAATGGTAACGTCCACTCATAATAGTAACAATAATAATAACAACAACAATAATAATCTTGATGAAGACGACCGAAAAACAAGAAGTCAAAACCTTGAAGACGAACCAATAATGGTTTAAAATCTTTTACAACAAAATTCCTCATCCTACTCCTAAAGAATTTATTCTAAATTAACATTCTATTGAATTTCACCGCAACCTTCTTTACCGTTTCTGATGTTTTGCAACAAAAAAGTTTTGTGATAAATTTCGCATTTTTTTTAAATATTTTGGATTTCAAGAAATTTATGTAGATGCATGAAGTAATTTTAAAAAGACGACTTTTGTTTTAAATTTATATTCCATATAATATTTTGGATCCAGTTTGATGAATTTAGAGAATGTTGAGCCTTTGTATATGGAATTTATTACAACCACCGTGAAACCTGAAGAAAATATATTCAAACAAACAAAAAAAAAATGAATTGAAAATGTACAAAAAAAAAAGCATTGAACATATAATTCAAAGTTATACAAATTTCACTTCCGAAAGCTAACATTTGGAAAAAAAAAAGAAGATAAATGTTGATACACTTTACTCGTGCAATAACTATATTGAACAATTTGTTGTTGAGATAACGTTTGTATTGGTATAAGATGTCAAATTTCCTGATTATTATGATAAACATTGACTATATAGAAATAACTGTTGCCAAATTTTATTTTTCTACCGAATTTGAAAGACTACAAACATGTTGAGCCTATAAATTGGTTGAAAACATCCTTCGAGCATATCTTGAATCTCTATTTTATCAACTTTACTGAAAAGGAAAAAAAGAAAATTTATTTTTCCTTCTTATCGATTATTTTTAAAGTTTTTCATACGTAATTTGATCGAGAAAGTGTTTAATAAATTTGATTTCTCAAGCAATTTAAGGGAGAAACATATTTTTGTGAGATTAACATTTAACAAGAAAGAAAAAAAAAATACTTAAAGATGGACTCAAAAGTTACTTAAATTGTTTTTTCGTAATTTCTGATAGTATAAAATTAAATTTTCTTTCCTTGAAACAACTAAACGTGATAGCCAACAAAAAATATGGGGCAAAGAAATTTAATTGTACATAGAACATGGAATGTCCCCATAATGGTGTCACAAGTCATCCATTCAGAAAAATTTAAATCAAATTTAAAAACAATGAATCTTTTTTATAAGTTATTGCTACTTATGAATTCATCTGCCGAATTGGCTCGCGATAAGAAAGATTTTACTTCTAAAAGTATTAATAAAACTCTTAACAAATGCAGGATATTTAGTTCCAATGATCATGCAATTTATTTGGCTTTATCATTCCACATTTCTGGTAATTTATTAAAAAAAAATGTTTATGAGAAAAAAAAAAAAATGCGAGAGTGACCATCAAATTGAGCGCGATAACTTTATTTTTATTTGAAATACTTTTAACAAGAACAAAATCAATTGAATAATTTGACTTCTATTAAGGACAAAAGTTTTTTTTTGTCTTTCTTTGACGATGAGATAACATAAGGAAAATTAATGTCTTGAAAATAAAAACATTTCATTAAAAAATTCATATTATAGACGTGCACACACACACATCCTCTAACAGTTTGATGAATATACTCTTCATTTTTAAGATTGATAAGATAAAAAAAAAAACATTGACTTCTCATTTGCAGAAGCAAATCCTTAAATGTTAAGAGATGTTAAAAAAAAAAAAAAAAACAATTATTTTAATTTGAAATAAAAATTATTAACGAATTTTTTTTTTTCTTTATTTCTTGAAAATATACGGTTTTTTCAGTGTTCATTATCAGTGTATGATGAAGACAAAGGCACTTTAAATGAAATGATGTTTATCAGCTTCCCAAACACTTTTCAAAATGTTGTGAAGTTCATCGGCATCGTTATAACGATCGCTCCACGAATTGATCAAACCATTAAAATTGGATTCATAAGTCTTCAGCTTAACTAAGCCATCGGTTGAATCGATTTCAGTGTTCGCCTGAATCAACATTAGTCGCGGTTTCTTATTGAGCAAAACAATTTGACGCCATTTGGCAAATGGATGTGGACCATCTTCATCGACAGTCGAATAATAATCGTACAATGTTTTAGCACTTTGGTAATCTCCAAGCGATTTATAAATTTGAAGTTTCAATAAAAACTTGCTAATGGCATCACGCCCAGTAGTGTAAATTTTCTCACGATCGAGCTTAATTGTGAGAGCTTTTCCAGGATCGCTTTCGACAATTGTTACAACACCTGCTTCCAAAAGAACTTTCATAATAGCATAACGACCCTGGCTATGAGCTTGTCCCCACTGTTTTGTTGTTGGATTCCACATTTCAGTGGAACCAGCACCAGAATTCACCATCAGCAGCCAGTTGACATAAATTAAATCTTCAATTTCCTTCTCATCGGTGTGACCGAAAATTTTCATAACATCACGATTGAAACACAAATGAAGCCCAACAGCTTCTGAGCGGCATTCTTCGTAGCTTGATCCCATCGATCTGAATTTGGAATCAAATGTTTCTCCAGGTTCATACCATTGCGATATACGATCGCCTGTTAATGGATTTAATACTTTCTCCTTATCAAAATTCAGCTTTCCATTCTCATCAATCCTGAATAATTTTCCACTTCCATGACCGAGTAGCTCATGCAATGCAACCTGAACCTCAAATGCTGGTGATTTATATTTTATCATGAGTTCTTTATCTTCATCTGTTAGAAAATGATATGAATCACACTTAAACCGACATTTGAGCACATTGCCGAGCGTCAAATTTTTGAATCCATCTGTGAATCTTAGTTCCTCATAGGTTATAGGAATTGAAAGCCCCACTGGTACAGTCGATCCGGAAAATGAAACAACATCGACAGATGTGAAATCAGGTTTACTAAATTTGTCCTTCTCGAACGATTGGTCCCATGGCAATTGCGTTAAAAATTCTTCGGCTTTCTCTACCATGATTCCAAACTTCTTTGATAAGATCTTATTAACTAGAGCTGTCCATCCGATAAATTCGCCACGTTCACCGGCTGGATCGCGATAAGTAAACATAAATCCAATGTATCCTTCAACAATCGGTAGACGTGATCGAACCCACAGTTTTGAACCTTCTTTGTGTGCTTCAAGATCGCCAGCTGAGAAGCTAATGATATACTTCTCCAGCATTAGTTTTTCATCAGAATTTGCTGCATATTCTGAGGCTTTCTTTAGATTATCTATCACCTTCGGAAGAATTTCATGGTAGTCGCCACGCGAGATTGTAAATGTTGCCCCCTCAAATTCTTCTGTTGGTGATGTGATACCGTCAGCCGATTCCGTTTCAGCTGATGCCAATCTGATTTCATAATGCGTCTTTCCATGATTATCGACGGTTTTAAATGTTCGACTTATATATGCTTCTAGCTTCTTCAGCTTCATCCATCTGGTGACGAAATCTGAATCTGTCTGAGTACAGTTACTCGAGAAGAATGTATTAATTCCATTCGGCTTGAGTCCAAGGGATTTGTTGTTATTATTCAATGAAAAAATAGATTCTCTAACTTGATTCCACAATAAACTGGCCTTTTTTGGATTTTGTTGATACAGAATGGAACTCTTTATAATCATTTCAAATTTGTCTTCATCAACGCCAGGAATAAATTTCTTGTCTCCAAAGCTTTTGTAGTTACCAACATTTTCAAAGATTGCGCTTACGTAAACGACGAAGGCCTGAAGTATACAAATAAGTCAATAAGAAAGCCTGATAGTAAAGTGATAAGACATTTTACCTGCCTTAAATTCATCTGCACTTAATTTCCCATGGCAAGATTTTTGCAATGACTCGACATTTTCCATAGTGAATATTGCATGAAGCAGAGAAAATATCATTGGCGACTCTGGTGACGATTGGACTAGAGATATCAGGTATCCGTACCATCCCGCCTGTGCAAATATTATGAATGATTATATTATTTCACTGATTAAGATCATAAAATCCGTTTCCAGGGATTATTTAACTTACTTTCGAGAAGTAATGCAGGTATTTGCGTTCCTTTTCTGTCAATGCTTCAAATGCTTCTTGGCAATCAAGTTGATCGACCGGTGTGTCTAACTCAGGAATATGTTCATTTATAATTGTATTCATTGTGTTTAGTTGTTGGGTCGCGAAGTTTGCGGCGTTATACTTTGTTTTAAACTGATTATATTTCACGAAACTAGAGCTGCTTGCAAGTACTACTTTTTCCAATTGTCTGGCTTTTCTCATGAATCCGCACAAACTTTTTACAGTGAACATTGAGCAATGCAAAGCTCTGCAAAAAGCAAATTATGAACAAGGAGGGAACATTTAAGTATTCCGTACAGGCAAAAAGACTCCACCAGAAATTCGTTTTTAGATCATTCATCATGAATGTTACCACATCGTAAATATAAAATGTATTTTTCGAAATTGAATCATCTGGTTTTGAAACAACCCGCTATCATGTAACGTCTAACGAATATGGTTACGTTATTAATGCAAAATTAATTTTGTTGCCTCAATCGTTAATTTTCCCTAACAGCAAAAATAATATTCAAGCAAGGTAAATAAATAAATTTTTGCTGTAATTAAGTGATGACAATGTCAGAACAACTATCAAAACTTGAAGAGCAAGCTATTAAGCGTAAAGAGAGATTGAAGAATCTCAAACGGAAGTTCGACGAGCACAGTTCAACAGATATAAATGGGAAAACAGAAGTTGCAAAGTAAATATCAAAACGTTTCATTAATAAAGCTGAATTACTGATACGATCTTTTAATTTTCATGAAGGCCGATGTTTAGAAGCTACAAGAAGGATGACGAGAAAATATCAGAAAATATCACACTTCCAGATGTTGTACCAGAAATCGCAGAACAACTTATAAAAATGCAGGAACCACTTGAGGTGAAAGATATTGACCTAACCAGCTTGGCGCCAAGAAAAGTCGATTTTGATCTCAAACGTGCTATCGCTAAAAAGCTCCAGAAGCTAGAGAAAAGAACAAATCTGGCAATTAGTGAGTTAATAAGAGAACGTCTTAACAAGGAAGTAAATAAGGATCTGGTTGAGCATGTAAACATCATGACTATTACAGAAGGGAAACAGAGCCAGCAAGATGTTGATTCCGATTGATAATTTAAATGTAAAGCATCATAATAAAATTAAATATTTTTAATATCAAAATAATTTTCTGGTTGGGCTTACATCATTGAATATTTATAACAATTTTTTTTTATTACAGTATAACAACCGAAAAAGAAAAAAAAAAAACAAAAAGGATACAAAAGTACTTACTACTGAATAAAAAAAAGAAGAAGTTAATTTAGATATGGAATATAACATATTAAATTCTCAAACACTTAGACAGAAATGAGTTTTTGCAATTATAAAAATCAAGGAACTACTGAAGATGAAGAAGATTTTATATTTGACGAAACAGCTGAAAGCTCGAGTGATTTTTACGATGAATTAAGGACTTCTAGTTCGTCGTCAATTAAATGGAGTTCGGATGCCCGTAAGCAGATTGAAGATGATTGGCTATCAATTGAAAAGATACTTTATGGCGAAGATCCACTTCCCGAAGGTAAGAAAAATTATTTATTGATTTGTTTTATTGATTTTTAATTTTCTTTATTAAACGTGTAGATGAAAAAACAAGGGAAGAATTTCGAGAGTGGATGCAGGCGTTTCCACATTTGAGAGTTGTTGGCAAAAAGATAGAATTACCAGTTGGTCGCCAGCGAGTTGAAAATATAGAAGAAATAATTGCTATTGACCCACCTTTAAGGAACCTTCATAACGAATCATTTAACCTTTTAGACCATGAGCTTGAACATAAATTGAGCCTTAGAAAGTCGCAACATTTCGCAACAAGTCAATCAAAAAATAGTGATTTAGAGAAAGTACTTCGAATAACTTCTGGACTCACTAGAAATCCTATTCAGAAACCACAACCAATCCAACAACGAAAAATGATCGATCGAACCTATGTCATAAAACAGAATAGCGTCGGCAAAAAATTGTCTAAAATTCAGGAGGACAAACGAATCGTTGATTTTCAACTGCCACTGAACAATCATCATCAAACATCGCGAGAACTTGATAAGATTTCAGTTTATTCGTCCGCTTCATCATCTCGCCTATGTCCTCTTATTAATGTTAAATTTCTATTTAAAAAGTCCGAAGACCTGAATGAGATAAAAGTTAAATCGGCCTCAAAATTGCCGCCACACTTTGATCGACAGCATATCTTTACGAAGCAAGACTTATCATCAAAATCAGCATCGATTCATCACAAAAATCCAAACATCATTCAGCTACCACCTTTCAATTACGATTTAGATTTTCCAATCATTCAAGGACGAAGCATATCAGCGATACGTGTTCGAAATGGGAAACATTGATTGTGCTTTTTTTCTTTTCTTTTATTGATCAAGCTTTTTTTTTGTTTATATGCAATTCACTAATTTAGTTTTTGTTATCTGTGATAAATAAATTGAATGTTAATAAATAAAGAATCAAACACATTGCAAATATAATGATTTATATTCTTTTTTTTTATTAATTTTATATCATACATAACAAAATGTTTATTTTTTGCGGACATTTCTTTTAGTTTACCAAAAAACAAAATTCATCATGCCCGTCAAGGAATTTGATGTGTGAGTGTTATAATATAAAGGTCATTGAAATAACTTTAATTTATCTAAATTTATTATATTTGTAATCTTATAATATGAATTTGCTATACATTAATTTAATTAACGTTATTTGTGTGTGTATGTTGTTGTATGAGTCTGTTTTTAAAGGATTTCTATATTACAACATTTAGATTTCATAACACTTCAGTGAATATAAAAAAAAAAAAAAAAAAAAACAATTTTTTTTTCATCATTTTAATTCAAAAAATTAATATTCTGCGCTTAACAAACACAAGAATGTGAGTATCGTGGGTGACTTGAGTTGAGTTCATTTAAAGCCGAAAGCTTCATCGAGTTTTACGTTTAATGATCATCGCTATTTTGTTGTAATCAAATGGTTTGTTAATAGGACTTTAGAATTTTCTATTACAACATCGAATCGATCAATGTCATCTGAATGTAACTTGAACACATTTTTGTTTTCATTCATAATCATCGTGTGAAACATAAATTTTTGATAAACTTGATTTTGATAACAACAAAACATAAAATAAAATTCATTGCTCATGATGCAACAAGCAAACACGTCTAACAGAAATATTATGGAAACAGTTTTACGTCATTTGGCGAAATGCTAATATATAGTGAAAGCTTCTTATCAGCAAGCATATATTCGTTGCAGAGTTTTTCGTAAATTGATAAGAGTTGTGTTACATGAATTTTTTTTTGAGCATTTTCATTAAATGGACATTTTCGCGTACACAATTAAAATTCTCTCTAAACATTGAAAAACCTGGATTAAATAGGGGGTGATATCATGTGTTTGTGAGGGTGTGTTATAACATTTATATTTATTTAAGACTTTCGAAGGATTTTGGATGGTGGGTGGTAAAGAATTTATTTTTAACAAATTTTGCGATTATCATTTTGGTTGTTTTTGTTGTTGAAAAATGTTTATTTGCATTTTTTTTTTCTTCTTTTTTTCTCTCAATATTTTAGCTATGGTCGAATAAAAAACGAACAATTGTTACTATCAATTAATTAGAATTTCATTTCTGTTGTCTTTATGAGTTGAATCTGTTAATTTTACATCTGTGTTTATATAGAAAAAAATTATGTTGATTTAACTAACTTTGCAAATTTTACATATATTTAATTTATAATATAAAAACAACCGTAATTACGTCTCTATATAACACTTTTTCTTAGTCAATCACTATATAGCTTAAGTTGATTCTTTCTTAAATCAGAATTTTAGCAATTTTTACATATAATTTTTCTTTTTTATCAAATATCTTTTGATTGTTTCATTCATTCAATTATTTTTTTTTTTTCGGTTGGTAATGAGAATGTCCTTCAAATGTGTTTGTGTATGTTAGTGATAAATTCATTTTGATTGTGTGTAGCAGACCTTCTGGTGGATTCCCCAATTAATTTTGACAAATTTGATCTTAAGTTTCGTATCAAAATTACATTTTCGAAGCAATTTTTGATTGTTTTTTCGTTTTGTTTATTTTTTTTTTCTTTTCTGCAAATTTTCCACATCATCTCAATTCAAAGCAGCGACAAAAGAAAAAAAAAGTATAATTTTGCTACTATCAAAAAGTCTACAGCCACACAATTAATTGTGTTTATTTTTCCTACCTGATAGATTTTTCGCAAAAAAAAAGCTCAAAAAGCCTTTATTTTTAAGCTCAACCGAAAGCATTTGATATTATTTCGTAGCTTTCGTAATTCATAGGTCTGAATTGGGCATCATGTCTAATAAAAACTTATGTCCCTGATTCTTTTCCATTTTATCACGAAAGCTAAGAGAAATTTCAGAAACTGAAAAATATTTTATTTGTGATTGTTTGGTGTGAAAATGTGAAAAATAAAAGAAAAACTCAGAGTGGAAATAAATTAAGAGCAACAGAAAATATATTTTAACAAAAACATAATAAAAACTTGCAACAAATCTTGAGACAAACTTAAGAAAATCATTTTAATGCTGAAAATACAAAGAAAAAGAGGAATTTCGATTGGTCAAAATAAAAAATAATAAAATGATAAAAAAAAAATTAGAATCGGAATGGTGCGGGAAATTTGTGAAAGTTGTTGGAAAAACATATTCGATCAAAAACTTCTTCATCTTATATATGAAAATTGTGATGTTCAATTAGATTCATCTGGATGGTGTCTGGATGGAGACTAAATTCATTTTAATATATAACATTGAACATTTTATATGTGCACAATTAGCGCTGGAAGCGTCTCAGCAACAGTCTCGCACGACGATAGAAGCGACGACAAAAAGCGGTTAGTCGCTTCATAAATTGCGCAATATTATATAAAAATGAATTTGGTGATTTTGTTCATATATAAGAATAGGGACCATCAGTCAAGGCGCTACACAACAATAGTCAGGAATTGTCATCTTTATTTGTGCCACCACCTCCAACACCAGTATTTTGACCGCCTGTTGTTTGTTGTCGCGATGCAGCACTGCTAACTATGTTACCTGTGTTAATGCCAACGGCTCCGCCACTATTATTATGACCCGATGAGCCGGGGCCGCGTCCTTGTGCCGATGGTTTATATTCAAGACCAGGATCGAATTGCATTAACACGAATACCTAGTAAACGAAAATGTATTTACTAAGTGCCTCTAATTGATTACCTCTAAGTAATAGTTACCTGATCGGTTGGCAGCAAGGAAAAGTCATCAGGTGGATTCGTTATAACGTAACGTTTACTACTAGCATCACAACTGGAACTGGTATCACGAAATCTATACAATCCAATGCAAAGCATGCCATATGACTTGAGTGCTGCCACAAAGAGATCACCATATTTGCCAGTTTCACCAAATTGTGCCAAAGGGCCATCATATAATGATATTTGACCCACACGACATCTTAAAAGTAAATAAATAATCAATTTAGGAGCATTCGTTAATTGATTCCTTCACATTACCGATCACGATTGCTCAAACTTTCGGGTGTACTGTAACCGCCACGTAAGCCCGCACCTTCAGCAAGAATTAGCTCAAGTTCGGGTGTGGCACCGCCAGTAATTAATGAACGAATTAATGTTAAGGCGTTTTGATTAAAATATGTCTGAAAGTAGGAATGTGAATTAGCAATTTGGTCTTTATCATTTACTATTTAGAATTTACCGTTGACATCAATGAATCTAATACACTAACGGCAAAAGCTGTACCACAAGCGAACGGTTGCGTTAAGTATAGCTCTGTGTCGGGATCATCGTCATCGTCTTGATCGAGAAACTGTACATTACTGTCATTGACCAATTCTAAAATCGAAAATTAATTAAAAATTGTCAATTATTTCCAATAAATATTTAATTTACCGGTAATCATCGGAACATTGGCACCATAAACTGAACCACGTCGCTGAAGCACAATGGGACTTCCGACTGGTGTCAGATTGTCTTGCTCATTTCCGCGCTGACTCAATACGCCGATTGTATCATCAAAGGTCATCGCCTTGATATTAAGCGAAGCTAAGATGGCCTCCTTATCAGCCAATGTTGGATCGTCATTCGATGGCACTTTGGCTGATAAAATGCAACACATATCACATAAATTCACATTCACGGCACGCAAATCAGCACGACTAAGCGGTGACCCCTGTGTTTGCAGAAATAAATACGTTTATTAATTGATGAGTTAGTGATAAATCAATGAGTGGTGAGAAAACTTACATTAAGCACAGAAATTTTCGGTAAATTTTGTAACATTTTCCACTCCCTACGAATGTAATCAACAGAACCAACAATAACAACGTGTTTTAATTCATGATAATGAAAGTTTGATGCACGCAAAGGCATAACTAAATTTCTGAGACCAATGAGCGGTGAATCGGGATCGGCGAAAAGGCAAACAACAACATGTCCATTCAGAACTGTCATTGCTGCTTGATTACGGTCCTAAAAATAATGGAAAAAAAAAACATAATTATACTGTCTGAAAGAGTTCGACAAACTGCAAAAGTTACCAATATGCAGTCTTCAAGACTTCTCGCGGGACTCCAGTGGAACATTCCCGTTGAGTCGTACTTCATTTCTGTCTTTTCAAAATCAAAGTCTTTCGACTGATCATCAGCGATGCCCGCCTGCAGCGTAACGCCGTTTGGATTTTGATTTCCCGAGCTGCCACCACGAGCCGTTGGCCTGAAGTGTTGTTTGAAGCTTATTAGATTTTTGATAATTTTAAATAACAAGACAATAAAGCAACGAAACAATGAAAATAAAAAGAAAAGCTATTGAAAGCTTAATATTAAAGAACTTGCACGACAAGGAAAATGATATTCGATGAAACGAAATAATTATTAACGTGTAACAGAAGTTCAAACTACTTTTTTTATGTTTTCAAAACAACATAATAGTTGATCATACATTAGCTTTTTCACTTCATATGCTAGTTGATATCCCGCATAAGGGCTTGCTTCGGTTTCTGCAGGTCTGATATAATGAATTTAAATTAAGTTTATCCATAAGAACATTTTTTTTTCCAGCAAAAATAGATAAGAAGAGATAGAAAGAGAAAGAAAGAGTGATGTAATTGATTAACAAAGTTGCAATTTTTGTCTTCACTACAGATGGAAAGCTTTAGAAGAATTTCAAGAATCACGAAAATGTATGTCGGAGTGAATTTTTTTTTTTTGCTGAACATTAAGATGAAACATTTATTTAAAGTTTTTTTTTCCCATCCGATCAATTAAATTTGAATAATAATTTACCGATTGTAGGACGTCGGTGACACAACAACACCTTCCGGTCCGGACTGTCTATTTACATTCGGCTTCACTTTGTTAACTTGTTTCGTTTGTATTGAGTTTAACATTTGATTAGATCCCACCGATGGCATTCGGCGATTTCGATTGATGACTGCAAATTGAGATAAATCAAATATATTTTCAAGTTAAAAATGATTCAATATCTAAATAGCAATTTTCGAATAATTCGCCAATCATTTGCACTCAATTAGCGATTTAGTTGATTTATAAAACACCTCGCTAATTATGCTTAATTAATAAATATGATTGAGAGAAAAAAAGACTTAACAACACAACTTACGATTAATTTCATCACGTTCTCGCGTAATATCCCCTGCAATTGGCAGCACAAAGAAAGTGATTTTTAGGAAAACGATAAAACAAATCTCATATAGCTCTCGTCTATTAGAAGCACATAATTTTTAAAATATTTAATTTTCTTTTTCTGTGATTTAAATCATAACAAATTGGTCGCATTTGAAACTATTATAAATGCTCGCTATTCATTTATATTGTGCAAAGTAATCAGAAAAGAAAACTCGGGAAGCAGCAAATTTTGGATTCGATTTACTAACTACTGATTCACTACAGCTACTCGTCATATGATTGGAAACTATAAAAGTTTTTATGCAAAATCTATCTAAATTCAGGGAAATTATGCAATGAAATGATATTGGAACGAAACTATTTTATCCATAAGAAAAATGTGTAATTTTTTTTTTTGATTGAAACGAAATTAATTAATCAAAAAATACATTGAAATAAAAGGAAATCTTTGAGAAAGAAACATTTCTTTACCAGTTATTCCCCGCACATGGACTCTTTTTGGAAGTTCAGGGGGCGTAAATGTAGGTGCGGCGGGATGATCATCTGCAAAATGATTGTTTTGTTTCATAATAATGATCTTAGAAACTGAATCTATCCAAAAAAAAAAAAAAGTTTTTTATCAAAATTTACTATTTTTTTTCTTTTTTGCATTGGAAAAAATCTACTGCAATTCTGTGTTCAATTGAAAACTTTAATTTTTTGTTTCTAAAAAAAAATCGATACGTAAATTTGTGATCTCACAAAAAGCTAAAAGCGGACTGGTACTGTTTTGCATTATTAAAAAATTAGTCACAAACTGAATTAGAACACTATAAATTGCATCTGGAAGTCATCATTTAAAATTATAGAAACTCAATTGAAACTCAAGACCTAAAAAAGAACCATTGGCGACTAAAACATCGCAACAACACACATCAAAAGCACCAAAAAAAGAAAATACATTCAACATTCACCAAATATTTTAAAACTTACAATGGCGCTCATGCAGTTTAATATAGTTGCACACTTAAATAGACATGAAAGTATCAAGCAAAGTAAAAAAAATACAAAAAGGGAAACAAAAAAACATGAAGGTTGGAATTATGTTTAGTTAAGTGATGTTATGTTTAGATGTCATTTTTTAGTAAATTGTGTGTGTCTAGATATGTATAATGTGTAAATGTTCGGTATTGTGGTTTCATATCAAATCGAATCATTCGACTTTTTACCTTAGCGACACAATGTTAATAAAAATTATTAATATATCGTTCAATCAAATTTACGTTCAATCCGGGTTTATTTAAAAAAAATATATATAGATCTAATTCTTTTTTATGCTCAATTTACGGTATAATAACACGTAGAAAATCTTTCAAAAATATATAATATAAAAAATTACAATATATACATCAAGTGACTTTTTCTGTTGTTAATATTCATGTTTATCAAATTGAGTGTATCGGTTTGGAAGCCCACATTTTACAGTATACTTTTTTTTTTAGTTTGGTTATAGAAAAAAAGGCTGAATATGCTCAAAAACAATGATATACCTGAAAACTAACATCATGGCCACAAATATATAATTATGTATGTATAGACTCCTAACTAAATCTCAACAACAAAAGCAAACTCTAAAACTTCAATATATATATATATATATGTAAATAAAATACTTTTAATGCGCGCTTTGCTTTCATGTCACAATTTAAATTGTTTGTCGATTTGTTCACAAAGGAAGTTACCAAAAAAAAACAATCCACGAGCGCCCTTTTCGTTCATACGAATAAAAAAAATGATTATGAAGGGAAAATGAGGAAGGAAATTGAAAAACAACGAAAAAAAAAAAAAACGACAATTTTCTCTGACTCTACGAAAAAAGCGCTTACAGTTTCTATATTTTTTGAGATGTGAAATCTTGAAGAGACAATGACGATTAAAACTTGACTATCAGTAAATCATCATCATCAGCTTCAAAAGCTCATTTTTTTTGGAGTGTCCACATAATTATCAACCATTTATTTAATCTACCGAAAAATTATCAAATGTCTTATACTTTTGAATTGTATATTTTTTAAATATAGTTTCTCATTCAACCAATTTGAAATTAATGATAGTATAAAAAAAAGATAATTACGACATTACAGCATGGTTTACTGAAGTGAGTTACTTATTAAAATACGTACTTGGACTTATTAGTTTCGATGGAGAAGGAGGAGCTCGGAATTTTTTCCTCAACAAAGCCACTATAAACACATGCAACAAAAATAATTTTTATGAGTCATATTTTTTAAAAAATTAAACCTTAAAGCTTTGTATTTAAGTTAAACTTTTGATATCTTTTTTTCGGTATTCAACGGATCTTTTGGAAAAGAATTTCATCTCGCATCCGCAACGAGAGTTGGAAACCTTTTGTTAATTTCACACGCTTTTCAGGACATTTTCTGATTGTTTTTTTTTTTTTTTTTTTTTTTTATAAAAATAGTTTAGTTGCTTTGTTACATAATATTAATTATAATTCAGAGGGCACATAGAATGGACGTTTACAGTTCTATAAGGAAGCTTTTAGCTATATATTTACATAGCCAGATGACATCACCATACAACATTGTGGAAGCTTATTGACTTTATAAGACAGATTTCATAGTATAAAAATGATTTAATAATTTTCACAGTTTTTAATTGAGAATGGAAGGTGAATTTTTTTTTCTTTATTAAGTACGAAAAAATAATTGTCTATTTTGCCAATTCCATTCCCAATTAAATATAATTAGCGTTAATAAAACTGAAGATTTTGCATAAAATCATAAAACGATTCTTGTATAGCTTTAAATAAACAATGAGCTGAGCTGTGGTGAAAATTCATTTTGGCTGATCTGAATTTTCATTTGAAATAAAATTTATAATAAAAATGTATGTGCTCAGTAAGACGGTTCAATGATACAATGAACATAGTAGTATTTCCGTACCATCAAATGCTTTAAGGGATGAAGTGAAATCAATGCTTTGTTTTACCATTCCAGTTTGCATCATTATCATGCCAACATCTGAAAAGCCCAATAATGGAATATATAATGTTTAAATTATGGTGAGAAAAGTGATATTAATTTTTTCTGTTTGCAGTCGTTGTCGCATAAATGTCAATTGCAATGATTATTATGTACACAGATGACAGACTGCAAGGAGACCACGTCGAACGAACGACACAATAATAAATTGCAGGTTGCGAATGACGCTGCTGGAAACTTAAATTATTGGTAATAATAGAAGTGTTCAATTTATAGCAAGATTTCTTATAGCGTTATTAGCGGGGTCATGTGTAATTTATGTCATGTTTTAATGTTTCGTTTTCGAGTAAAAATGTTTTATTTTTTTTTTCGAAAAGGAATGGGTGTGGAAAATTGAACTTAAATAATTGGACAGTAGAGATAAAGAAAATAAGGAGAAATTAATAAAAATTTAAATAAATCGAATTAAAAATCGCTATATAGAAGTTCATGCTGAAAGAACTCAATTCAAGGAATTCCATTTTTTTTTTTTTCTGGGAAAAAACTTTCAATATTCAAAAGTGCTCTTATGTAAGATAGAGTAATTTGCCAATTTGTCATAAGAAAATGATTTTTTAGCGTCAGACTGAGTGAAAGTAGAAGAAGCTAGTAGACAACATTTTTGTGGCATTGTATTTACATTCGAGGAGAATAGAAAACAATGTGTAAATATATAAAAATATGTATAACGATAGGCGGAGATTTGAAAAGGTTTACAAATGTAAATCATACAGCATCATTCCATTAAAAATCATCTATTTATGATTTATTTGAAGAGTTATATGTGTCATTTTAGAAACAAAAATCTCGAAAGCAAAATGCATCATAGCCGGTAAAGAAAAAATGTTTTATTTTAGGCAGCAATACGTAAATAGGAATTGAGGAATATATGTAAAATTCTTTGTACACGTCATTTACATTCCACACAAAAAAAAAAATCATTTTTTTTTACAGAAGAGCTTTAATGTTTGAAAGCTGGTGAAATAGAAATGGAAATTCTTTGATCATTAGAAAAAAAGGCTATCAAATTCAGTGAATGAACCAAAAAAGCTTCACTCTGCAATAATGTTATTTTTTAGTAGAGCTCTTTATGAGAAGTCATAATAAAACCGACGATAAAAGATGCTCATCCAAAGGCTCAAAAAAACTTGAATTAAGGAGAAAACCAAAAATCAGGAAAAAAAAGTTTTGTGTGTTTTATAGTTCTAGAGAATTAGTTAAATAGTTGAAACAAAATGCATCATCATATTCACAAAGTTATTATTTTCATACGTTATTTGATTTTTTCACTAATTTGAAAATCGGGGTTTGAGTGTGAATGTTCAGAGTTTGTTTACCTAGCTGATCATATTTCCTTGTTTGCGCCGTCACTGGTCAAGGATTACAGAGATTATATTTAATTCAACTTCATTATTATAAATTTCTAGTTTAAGCGGGTCTTATTTATCTAATTTATAGTATTAAGTAGTAATAGAATTAGAGATGACATTTAGCTATACGATCGTTTGTGTCTGTTATTCGATCAATGGTATATATTGACAGATTATGCGCATAGCAGTTACACACTTAAAGACAATCGATTCAGATGACTTATGCACTTTACACTTATTTCCATCGATAACGACTTTAATAGCGTATTATTAAATGCATAATGGAAGAATTAGATATTTACAAAAGTCCTTTCGTTCATTTATCTAATAAAAGAAGGACAGCAGCATAGTTATGTAGGGAACATTTATTGCATTTAGGTAATATAACTGAAAAGTACAACGAAAGCTTCAGTATTGCTTTTTTTGTCTTCAAAGATTATCATAGAAATGATAATTCATGTCCAAGTCGCAGCTTACTTAATTATAGTTATATCAGATTATGTTTTGGCATTATGATATAGCGCAGATTTTAGATGAAATAGAAATTGTTTATAATTATTTTTTCTTTCTTTTTTTTTATAGATTAGTAGAAAACCGATCAAAAGTATATATATTTGTTAGAATATCTGTCAATATTAGAAACAATTGTTAGAATCGACAATTTTACTTACAGTTTTTACATTTGCACTTTTTGATAAGCGTTTCGTCTTTAATGTCATCATGACAGGCCTTACAATAGAACCATGCGCTAAAAGTTCAGAAATAATTATTTAAATAATTTCATCTTATATGCTGATCCATTAATTTTTCCTACCGCTTCACTTCATCTGCACTTTGAGCAATGAAGAAGCCCTGAGTATTAGCAAGGATCTTAGCACCACGAGGATTTATTGAAATTTTACTATCGTTGCCTTCATCGCCTCCTTTGATTTCAATCGCTAGTAACAATAACTTGAGTTTGGTGAAGCAAAGCCTGTGGAATTAGTAAATTAGATAAGAGTTAACAATTAAAATGCAAAATTTGATAAACATTATGATTGTTATAACATTGCATCAGACATTGAAAACATGATAAAACAAAAGTATTGAAAGAAAATCATGCACAACAAGGTATCTTGGTGGCGGTGGGTTGGCTTTACAGCAAAAAGCGAAACATGCTTCTATGTTACTAAATGAATGAAAACGTTTTTATTGATTAATAATGATCAATTAAATCTGTCTTTGAATGATTTTTTTTTTTTTTGAAATCTTGGTTTCATGCATTTTCAAAAGTGTTTTTTTTTATGTGCAATAAATATTTAAATTGTGTTCTCAATAAGTTTTATATCAGAAATTGAATGGCCACGTTTTAATTTAGATCTGATAAAACTGATAATGAGCGATGTGAGTGTTTCAAAAAAAGTAATGCTCAACTTTATTCAATTCAATATACTTAAGAAAAAGAAATCATACAATTCGAGAATTTATTGTTGTTTTTTTTATTTGTGATGATCCAGTTGGTTTTGTTAACGATGCTGATTTCTATTCAATAAGGTTTGTGTATTTCATTTTATTGCACAATTGCGATATGTATTTTGTTTTCCAAATAATGCATTGAACAGATCGAGGAGATGTACATCGATATAGATCGATATAGTATCTTTAAGCAGGACTTTGGCATTATGAAACAGGTTTAAATTGATCATTGAAAAGATACGTAAGAAAAATGGCACAGAAAAAAAAGCCAAATAAAAATCAAAACATAGAATCTGAATCCCTTGAAACGTAAATACATGATGCCATCAACATTTTGACAGCTCACATGACAATAAAAGCTTCAACATCGCAATAATTCCAAAATAGTCGTAAAGCTTCAAATGACTCAGATGTAGATTAAACAATTCAGCGGAAAATTATTTTTGTGACCGAAGAAAATTTCAAAGTTGAAGAGGGAGGCATTCAGACTTCAGATATATGAGAGAGAGACTCGTTAGTAGATATTTCGGACAATGTCAATAGAGGCGGCACACATTAAAAAAAGACACTAGGAAAAGCTCTCGACAAAAGCTCGACATATGCTGACATTTTTTGTTTACCATTTAAAGTGTTCGCATTTTTAAATGGAAACACAGTAAAAAACAAGAACAATGATATCACTGTCTTTTATTTTTTTTTACAAACAACATTATTTACAACGTGGACGTTTTCAACAACTTTGCATTATTCGACTTACTCTGTGGCGCCACTGAATGGCATACCAATGAATGAGGGACTTAAAGTTTCTGTGTACATTTCCATTCCGGTACCTCGCAGATAGTCATTCCATTTTTGCATTTCGGGTGACTTGAATATTTAATGAAGTGAATTTTTCAATTTATTATTTAAGACTTCTGCAATTTTCATATTACTGCTATTTTATATCTCTTGCTCGAAAATTAAATCTTCCTTCATATCGACTCGCTTTAGTTTGATTTTGTGTAGATATTTTGTGATTTCTTTTCTTTTCTTTTTACGTAAAAAAAGAAACCACTAAATTATTTATAATAAACTTACCGTTTTGAAAGATCGCATAGCAAACAGGTTCGCCATCATAGTTGAGAATCCGGGTGCTAAGCAACTTTGAGCGATGAAGCCCAACTTTAATTCAGCTAGGCAAATAACATCATCACCCTGTTTCCAGTCCCATGACGGGATGTTGAGTAGATAAGCCTGTTAATGACATATTGATAATTAGATGTAAGAATGAGATGTCCTAACTATCTATAAAGTATTATATGTTAACCTTATTGTGATATTGCATTAACTGAATAATGACACGAATGTCGTCGCTATAATTTTTGATTGAAATGACTCGCATAATATTGGCAGCATCTTCAGCATCGGGATCTTGACAATATTTGTTAGCAAGAACTAAACAGGCATCAGCTTCGTGTACCTGAAAATGTATAGGTATTTACTAATTTGAAGAAAATGCAATTGCTTTTTATAGTGCAGTAAAAGCTTCCAATTTTTCACAGTGCTTAATATAACGGAAAGTGGAAAACTTTTACTATTTATTAAATATTTTGCTCATAAAAACTGGACAGAGTTGCATGCAGCCATGAAAACATTATATGTGTGTTTTAATATCATGCCTCAATCTATTATAGTTCAATGGTCTAATTATTATTGGTTAACATTTACCATGCAAATCTAATTCAAGTTACACAAACCATCTGAATGCATCAAAAGTTGTTAATAAACTTTTTGTTTTAAGCTTTTTTTTTTATTTTGTTTTTGTTTTGTTTTTTTTTTTTTTTTTTTTTTTTTTTTTTTTTTTGTATTCCATTTTTCATTACAGCGATATTATGAATAATAAAGGTAAACTATTTATATGTAGAGCATAAATGATAGCGGAACTGAAGATATAACTTGGATCAACTTACCCACAAAACTAAATCAAAAATTTACTGAACTCTCTGAGACTTTCAAAAACGTAAAAAACAGGGAATTAACGAAACTTATGAAAGTTACTTTGGAACTAAACAGGGAATGTTTAACAAGTGAATCCTTTATTTCTATCGAAGACTTTTATACCACGCTTGGGTAAATGAAACTAATTAGAACTGTTTGCTGTACATATGTATGTACACTATTAGTCTTGCTATTATTCTCACTGAAGGCAAAATTGTGAGAGCACACTTTTAGATAGTGGGGAAGATAAGTAACGCATAAATGCATAAGTATAAAGGAAGTTACACGAATAAGATAATTATAGGTTATATAATACAGGTTTTATATTGGCATCTATTGGTTGTTCACAATTTTTAATTGCTGTTTTGTTCCAAGGAAAACATTATATTTTGGTTAAATCAAACAAGTGTTTATTTACCATTTTCACATTAAACAACAAATTAAACACCCATTGAGTAATGTTATTGCAATTTTTTCCTCGCGCCACGCCACATTTGAAAATATTGCAATTGCATTTCTCACAATATACTGCTCGTTTTTTTTTTTTTGTTAACCATTATTAATGCTTTACCTTGACTCGTTGTAGATCAATTGGATTCATAATTGTTCCTTGAAAGAATTCCACAGTCGTAAAATGCCTTTTGAATAGACCTTCCAGTTCCAAATCAGGCGGTTTTCTTTATTGTGTTACATGAGTCAAGTTACAAAATATTTTCACAACAGCATTGGTTGTTTTTCATGTGTTTTTTTTTGTAAATTTAATTAGTTCATTGATTGATTCGGAAATGAGGGAAGCGTAATTGATTTTGATTGTCATTTGATATTTGTGAAAATAATTAATTCAACATCAGGAAAAGAACAAACATGGAAAAAAGGAGAAAAGAAGAGAAATCAAATTTAATTAAAAATAGATGTATTATTTAAAAAAAAATCTTTAGCTTTGTTTTTTTTTTTTTGTTGGCTCCAAGAAATAATATTTTTGATAAAGTTTTAAATATTTAATTCTAATAATAAGAAAAATATTTCGTGATATAGTTGATCATTGTCCAGTAGTTCCTAAAACGTCAGTTAGCTTTAAAATATATTTATACCATTGAAATCATTAAAATAAATATGCTGCGATAAATTCGTTACACAATTTTGATTTGACAGAAAGTATAACGAGCGATGTTTGTTTTTTAGTGTTAAATTTTTATATCTTTTAATGGGAAAGAAACTCTTTTTTCTTATATAAGAGAAGAAAAATAACTTCTATTGAATTGAGAAGGTGAAAGCCTAACATGCAGTTAGAAATGAAGAAATTCTATTAATCTCTAATAAAAAAAAGAAAACTTATGCAAAAAGAAAGGGAAAAATAGCTCTCTCAATATCATGATAAAAGGTTTTGCATTTGGCAGATAATGCTGACACAAAAGAAGGCTTTATGATATCAAAGATTTGAGAGTGTGAAAGAGCTTGCTCAATTTAGTGATTGTGAAGATTTGAACGAGCTTTTTCATACGACCCTTGATTGGGGGGTTTTTTAAGTGTGAAGAATATATTGTGAAGCCATCAAAATATGTAATGCTACCGATAATATCCATTCATCTGTTTTGATAGTTTCCATGGAAAATAGTTAGTTCAATGAAACTCATTCCACATATTTACAGAAAAAACGATATTGAGAAAGAGAAAAACAAAATATTGATAACAAAAAAATATCCAGCATTTAACGTGATACAAAGAAATTAATAAACGCTGCTGGCTCTTAACGAGAGCGAGAGATACCAGAATGACTCAATACCTTGACTCGTTCCAAATCGACTGCATTCATCATAGTGCCTTGAAAAAACGCCACTGTAGTATAATGACGTTTTAAAAGACCTTCAAGCTCCAAATCTGGCTCCTTTCTATTATCGTTACGATGCATTTATATTATTTATTATATAATCATTATTTGTTCATTATGATGAAAATTGATTTCTTATGTATAATTCAATAAAATATAGCAATAAATTTGATAAATGAGTGTGTAAAATCGACACTTACCGATGCAAAAATACAACTTCGACGTCCACGTCCTCACGGTCCTCGTGAAGAAAGTCTTTTAGAAAATGCGATACAGACTCATAGGTTATGTGTCCACAAACAACAATGTGTCTGTACGATATAATTCAATTTCGGTGAAGCGATGATGATGATGTTGACGTTGGCATCGATTACGTAATTTTATATCGTCCATAATGTAGATTGATGATGTTCACATGCCCATATTATAATGGAACGCAGAAGAATAGAAAAAAAATCAATATTAGATTTACGGTTTGGATAATTGATAAAGTATTGTTTTGTAGTTGGTGTGGGTGTCTATTATTTCAGCCAATTTACATAAGACGCCTTCAGAGAGTAATCGTTATGAAATTGTTCTCATTCGGCATCTTTCAAGGATCTTGGGGAGCAGCAGGAGAGGAACATGCACGTAATTATGTTTCACTTATTTGGCAATAATCAAGAAGAACGAAAGAAATTTCTTGAGGGGATTTAAATTGATTAATGAACAAAAAGAAATTAAAATGATTTTTTTTCTTCAAAGCCATTTGTTTGTATAATTAAAATGTCATAATATCAAAAAAATTGATGTATTATATATGTATACATATATATATCGGAAATGAATAGAAAAAATCAAATCAACATAGTCTGTTACCCATTTTGTAAAACGATAAATGAAATGAATGTTTCAAAAATCAACACTATAGTGATATCATTACCAAAAACTTGCCATCACAGAAATATCAACAGGCTTAAAAGCATATTACATTTACGAATACCAAATTTTGCAGCATTTTTTGGCTGTTGATATTTCTCTTAGTTGCATAATCAATCCAGTAAAACTAGATGCTCACACAATTATGTTGCCAAACTTGCATTAAATCTACGGATGCAAACTACGTTAGAAAGGTTTCTGTACAACATTCTCTGAAAAAGCTAGATCATAATGTTGGTAAATATGTTCTTAATTGAATTTAATAGATAATGTAGTAAAATTCCATGCAATTAAATATGTATTTATTTACGGGAAAACATAGCGATTGTATGAAAAGTCTAGTGAGCTTCTGACTGATGATATTTTCAAAATACTCAAAAGCCTCTCTCGTCGAGTCTAAACAGGTTAATCTAAATATATGAAGATTATCCAGGTCACACACATAAGCTTTGATTTTTGCAGAGTTTAGACTCGACGATAATGAAATGTCTGGATGATATTCAAAATTTTAAAACTTAATTAAATCAATTTTCAACTACAGGAGATTTTGTACAAGTTCAATTCCGAATTTAATTTAGATGATGCCAAATATTTCAACATATATTTGCTCTATTTTTATGTTCGTTTTCTTGTCATTTCGATTCTAAAAGATCCAAATTTGGTGGCTCATAAATTTACGCACATTTTTTTTCTTTCGCAAACATTGAATATGATACATTTATCGTCATTATTATGTACACTTTCATTTCAATCCTTTATTTATATTTTCTAATAATAATTTCGTAAGCTGATATCGCGAATTTAGTGGTCTCTTATTTTGTGTCACGTTCATAAAGAGTGATAAATACAGATGACTCTTTTAAGCAATAGTTAGAGCTTTAAGAATGAAAAGAGCTAAATTCTTGTATCCACTTTTAACATTCTTAATCACTAACATATGACACACATCCTTTGTTTTGTATATATTACATTGGCAGCTGTGAATTCCAAAATGTTACATTTCGTATAAAATATAGGATTACGTTTTGAAAACATTTGGGAATCCAAATCCGACGTTGCTTTAAGAAGCAAATTGACTAATCTTAAGCTAATTATGTGGTTCACAAGACAATCTATAGTTATGTAATACTCTAGCCTTTACTGTGTCTATTGCCATTTGCCACGCATTTAATCCTTGAGAACCTTTGCGATAGAGACAAAACCTATAAAGTCGCACAACATATTACGAAATATAATATTTTCGTTTCGCAGTCGTGATAAAATATTATTGTCTATAAGGACTACGCTATAAGAATAAAACACATATAAAATATTCAGAGTTGTTCCGAATTTCAGCATCAGCTGTTACCGCAAAAAGCTGAAACGAATGATATTGAAATAAGGTCACTCACTTAAAGGAATCTTCACAAAAGCTGATCAACATTTAAAAGCTCTCTTTTTATGTGGAAAGTTGGAAAGTTTCATGGATTCGTCAGTTGAATTTTTGTTTTTGTTTGTCAGACAACTTTGAGTATAATTTGTTCACATGTTTCATCTCCCATTCTTATAAACAAGGAAACATTACAAATATTTTTGATTTGTAGACTCAAAAATAGGACAACAATGCTATGTATAGAAAATGCTACAGCTAAGGAAACACTTTTGATATGATCTATCAATACATTTTAAGAACAAAATAATGCGACTACTGATAGACTATATGACAAAAGTGTTTCAAGAAAAGTCACTGTTGAGTATAAAAGAAACTTTGCTAACTATAAGTTGGTTTCAGAAGGATTTCATAGAATATGTAACACCTAGGTATTACTCCTCACTTTAGTCACATCGAATGAAAGAAATAAACAACAACATTAACAGGAAATCATTATTTTTAGAGAGAGTTTATGCAATGACATGAACATTGATCGTTTAAACAAAGATCAACACAAAGTGAAAATTACAACAATTAATAGAGAGAACGAACGAACGAAACGTATAAATATAAGAACATAAAAAGGAAGATGTTTGATAAGAAATCAATAACGATAATATTAGGCTGTGGCAAAGTGTGATGACTTCCACCCAAAACTTTCGTCTTGAAGCATTATTATCAAAATTAACTACAACACTTTGCACTAGCTTAGATAATATAATATTAATTTAATTTTTATATTCAACGAAAATCAACAAATGGAAAACAATATTAATATTATTACGCAGTTAACGTATAAGTCAGTAAAATAAATCAATAGTATGTAGTGTGTAAATGATTGGTGTAGATGAGATGTTCTTGGTTAAAAATGTGTAAAAATAAGTTTAAATCGATTTTTTTTTGGATGTTTGTATTTTTGTTGGCTGATTTTATCAACACTTTTCTCACCTTCGCCCTCTCTCATTTTTCAATGTCCCCCCGTATTTCGGTCTCGTTCCAATCAAATCAATTATTTCCGGGATACAACTCGCAAAAATGGCCTAGTTTTTGATATCATGAATATAATGAAAATGTAAATTTTTTGATTTATGTCATCAGAAAAACCTTTTTTGGGGGTCTTGATGTAAAAAAAAAAATTAAATAAAAACAAATTCGATCAAAAAATTTTGATCAGATAAAAAATTTTATATTGGCAAAACTTATAAAAAAATAACATAATTTTTTTTTTTTTTCAAACAAAAATTAATGATTGTTTTATCATTTGAATCCACAGTATGAAGAAAGGGATCAGCAGTTATTCCATTTTTTATTTAATTACAACATCCTGTCTCCTGTCCTGATAAAGTTTCAAATGTGTAATAGTGTTATAATATAAATATTACAATAGTTCTTATATTCTAACGTTTTTTATGTTTTTGTTTCATATCATTGTAGAAATGGACAATTTTTTCTATAAACTTCTCAATCACTCATTATCACTCTACGATTAGGAAGTCTTTTCAAAAGTATCCACATTAAATATCAATTGTATTACGAAAAAAAAAAACTAGTAATTATTTAAAAGGCGTTCGATTTCTTGGATCTAAGAATTGCTACTCAACTCTATGCTATATGTTAGGTATATTTTTGTACGTAAATTTAGATTTCACTTTTTGATTCCAAACATCAATTTATTATTCGATCTCATTTTATGCTTTTAGAATTTTTTTTCAGTTTTAAAATTTTATCTCGTTAACCTTCGGGTTGACTTACGAAGTTGTGCAGTATTTTATTATAAGGGATGGATTGAAACTAATTGATTGAAAAAAAAAATTCTAAATGGTTAATACTATTAAATGGTAATTTCAAACAAATTAAAAATATAAAAAAAGAAGATTTTTTTCTTGTTATAAAGTTAAAACTAGAAAATTGGTGATATTAAAATGTTAAAATGAAAGAAAGAAAAACCGTCAAATCCTTTATTTGTTGCATTATCTAAGAACTCGATCAATCCATAATTGTTTCCTAGCATCGAGCACTGTCAAAAAATGAACGCAACTATAAATATGCATAAGTAGTCTCGTGACTTTTTGTCAGTGCATCATCATCAGTACTTTTTTTTCTAGTATTCGAATGCTCTTATGGATGGATCACTAAATGCGTGGCTGCGGCATACAGGCTGTGCAAGCAAAAATTGTTTTTAATTGAACAAACTCTCATTATTTTAAAATTCTACTTGTTAATGAATGTTTCAAACCAAAATCAATCAATCTGTTAAAACCGTTCAATGGATAGATGATGGGATTGTATAGAAGAAAATTTAAAAAAAACCAAGGAATAATAAAAATTAAAATATACATGATACACATAATACAGATTTCAATTCGTTATTTTTTCCATCAATTTGTGACGTTTAATGTCCGAAATTACGTCTACTGATTATATTTAATAGGTGGTTGAAACAATATAAGCCGCAATGATCAAACATAAAGTCATAAATCTGTACGCTTTTCAAAGGGGGACTCATACATAATATTTGTGATGATGTGGATTATACAAAAGTGTTGTTTCATTCAAGTGTAATTTAGATAGTTCCGGTCAAGATCACTTCATCATTTTGTGGAAGGCTCTGAAATAATCTTGAACGTTTAGGATACTTTTATGTTCATTTCATTACATTTTTTGATTTTCTGATGCTGAAATTTTTGTTATTGCATGATAATGCCGAAAATAACATTCACAACTTGAGAAAAAAAAAAAAACTATATTTTCAGCATGAAAAAGCAAAACCAAGTTAATATAGAAAGAGCTGAGATGAGATGCCAAGAAACCAATGCCTTTTTCTGTAGTTTATTTTTGAAAAATAAAAAAAAAATGGTTTTACTAATTTTGTTTAAATATTTGCTAAAATTTAGTCGATAAAAATCATAAAAATCTGATTTCGAGCAAGAAATCTGAAAATTTTCTTGCTCTAATTGATATTTTATGGCATAACAATGAGTAGACTTAAATTAACTCTTCACTTAATTAAATATATGCTTCATCAGTGCTGCAATGCAACTAATGCAAACCATTCCCGACGACTTCTAAAATAACGAATTGAAAATCATATATTCGATACCAGAACTATAATGAAAACCAATCTAATGTAGTCCTCACATAATTTCACTTCCAAAGGAGTTTTTGACTGTATTTACAAAAATTTCAAAGAAGTGCTACATTAGATAAAAACAAAATAATATCAAACCCAAAAGCATATTAGAAAAATCGAAATTATCGTATGCAAATGTCTCAGATGTGTCATATTCAAAAAATAGAGCACTTTATGATCAGATTGTGCTATATTTTCCGAAATTCTCACCAAAAAATTTAAATATGCAAAATAATGATAGCATAGGTTAGTAAAAATAATGAGTCGAGTTGATAAAGTAAAAGGAAAAAAAATCAAATAATAAAATCAATTATTGTGGTACATCGTGATCCTGTGTACCTTTTTCTGACATCCTTGTTATATTTTCCGCCGTATTTGTTTCGTTGAGCAGCTAGTTCAGTTATTTCTGGTATCCAACTTGCAAACACCGCCTACATTCGTGAGTGTATATAGTATGACAGATACATTTATTATTTTCTCATTTCGAAAAAAAAAGATCCTCAATAAATATCCTAAACTTTAAATAAAAGCTCATTTATGATTTTATAGATAGATTGCGAGTATGTGTAACAATATTTATTATAAATAATTCGCTTATATCCACTATTTTCATTGAATCGGTTTCAATCTATCATTGCATTATAGACTATTGAAATATTCATTAAACGCTTCCAACCAAAAAAAAAAAATTGTAACGCCAGAAATTGAATCAATTATTTGTAATTTTATCATTATCGGTATTCAAAATCTCCTGAATGCAAAAAAAAAAAAAAGAAATGTTCGTACTAGTTGCGCATATACAATCATTTTATCAATGAAAATGGTTCCTGAATGTATTTAAATAAAACAGTTATCAGATATATAGTTTTTGTGATACTTAACTTAATGGATTACGAAAAAAAAAATTTAACCAAAAAACAGTAGAGCAAAAATGATATATTCGAGAGGAGGAGGACTTTTGTTAAAACTCAAAACTTAAGATTGGCGAACGGATTTATCTTTTGACAACAAATCAAAACTCAAAGTATAGGCACTCTCATAAAAAAATATATTTTTCTAATATTTAGCACGGAGGATTATCATAGCGAAACGCAGTGAGTATGTTTAATGGTTTGGTTTGATAGCAAGTATGAGAAGCAATTGATAATAATAAATCACTTCGTCTGCAAGCTATCTAAATCAGATCCATTAAAAAAACTCGTTTCGATAAAACTTAAAATGTTCAGAATTGCACGAATCAAAGGGGAAGAATATTTAAATAATTGAATAAAAGGAATTAAAGAAATAAAACATTCTGAATCAGACGCCTAAGAAAGAATGGTACTGTCTTATGTACATACATACACACAAAAAACAACTGTCAAAATGTTAGCAATATAAAAAAAAAACATTTGAAACATTATAAAATAATTTTAAATGTAATCAATTAAAACAAAAATCACTATGACTTGATGTAAAATGGTTCGAGATCTAAGATAAAAATAATATATATGTAACTCTTTTGCTATATTATATTATCAAAAAGGAAACACAGGGATAACAGACTATATCTAAGTGTGGTTTACGAAATTAGCTTCTAGATATTATATAGGAAATGGACAATACCCAATTAGAAGCCAGCAGCCAATTTTCGAATTTTATCTAAGTTATTTTAAAATCGATTATCAATTTTACGGATTTATGGGTATTTTTAGGGATAACTGCGAAATGTTTATTCCATCATCATTGACTGAAATAATCGAATTTCACCAGAAAAAAAATGTATGTTGCTGTATGATGTACCTCTTTCCATGTTCTCTCTTCAATTCACCCCCATATTTTGAACCGCTTCCGACGAGTTCAATAATCTCCGGAATGCTGCTCGCGAACATTGCCTATAAAAATGCCGTTTGCACATCGTCCATTATATTATTATTGTTTTCTACATTAATTTACGGATATTACAGCATTAAAGTGTGATAATAGCATAAGATTTAATAGATCTGTTAATCGTTTCTGGTCGATTAAAGTTTTGCACGTTATCCACTTGAAATCGATTACACCTCGCGATACGTGAGAGGAGTTTTGAATAAATCTAACAATCTATGCAACAGCCATTGATTTCATGCACCGCAACCCTCTTACATAGAATTATAATGAAATCAAAATGAACAAAAAACATGTAAATTATGAAAGCTCTTCTATGTTACTACTAAGATTATTATGAATCGGGATCTGATTATGAAATCTCGTTTTATCTATCGCTCCATGCACACTTAAATTGATCTCTATGTATAGTTTAAGAAAAGGATTTTGCCGTTAAAAAAAAGAAGTGATAATAATAAATCATCGTGTCTATTAAAAAGTATCAGTCATCATCATCAAATGATCACTTTTCTTCATCTTCAGCTCTCGTGAAATAAAACATAGGTTATGATTCATGTATCGTTTTTTTTTTTCGATGTTTCGGAAACTATATTGAGCGCAACTGTATGTCATGTTTGAAGGCATTTTTTTATTCTTAACAAAAGCTCGCAATTTTTATGCGTTGTATTGCGGTTAATTGTTGTCCATCGAAGAGTGATTTTCGCGATGTAAATTACATTAAAGCCAACGAAATTATATTTATTAACCAACTCTATTATTACAGACATCAATTAATTGCAAAAAACAAGTATCAATAATTTATAAACATGGACAAATCAAAAATGTATGATTTGCAAACAGATTTCTTTATGAGAAAACATAAAATATGGACAAGAACAAAAGCGATATTTTTGAATGAAAGCGAAGCTTTCGACATTTTGTTCAATATTTTTTTTTCTTCTCTTTGTTGTTTACCTAACTTCGTTTCTTTTTCATCGCAACTTTCTTCAGTCTTAATTATTACATTTGTTCTATAACAGTTTACAATTCGAGTGTCATATTTTCTTACAATCAATTATAATACTCATATACGTATAAAACTTTCTAGGTTTATAAATATTTCTTCTCAAAAATAATTGTTTTTAAAGGAAGTTAAAATATGCAAAAAACGATGAGCAAAATATAAGAAAATTGTTCAGTGACTCACCAATCCAACAAGTAGAAAGAATACGAGAAACGTTCGACCGAGCACTGTTTCACAAAAAACGTCACCATAGCCGACCGTTGACATTGTGACAATGAGAAAATAAACACATGTCCAGTAGGATAATTGATGAGGATTGTTGAATTCCAATGGGTCGCCAGAGTTTTCCAACTGTTCAAAATTAAATATTTATTAAGACGAAACGCTCGAGAATGCCAAAAAGGAACACGAAAAAAAAAAAAAAACTCACCAAATGAATAATTCCAGCTGCTGTTAACCATACCGATATAAATATCGAAACTAATTGCGCCAGACGAATGGAACTGGATGTTTTTAAGATATTTAAATATTGTAAAATGTCTGGAACTGACATAAGTCGAAGCGCTCGAAGGAAACGAAGACCTAAAACAAGGAAGACATCTTCAAAACGATTCTTTGCCGAAGCTATATCAAAGCTCACCAATCCACGTGCGGTCTAAATAGATGGACACAAAGGACGGGGGTATCGTAAAATAGTCTACGAAGCTGTACATTTCTAACATGAACCAAAATTTATCGGATGCTGCTATGAACTATAAAACAAAATTTAGTTACAAAAGTTCAGCCAATAGACTTGTGCTATGTAAATTGACTTACTCGTATAAAAAAGTACACCATAAAAAATATATTGAATGCAAGATCAATTTGTTGCGTGATATTGTCGCTCCATTTTTGACATCGTTCCACTTTTTCATTGGATGCGTCAATAAAGTAAATGATGAGTGATGCAATGCTGAGGATAAACACGAGGACCACCTGAAAAAAGAGCGACATTGAATTAAATATTCATCATATAATTGTGCACTAGTTTGTTGCACGTTCACTTTGAAGGCGAACCTGCAGCGGGGAGTATGATTTCATTTGAATTGCAAATTCACTGATATATGCTATGTTGCGGTGCGATCAGAGCATGTAAGGTTAAATTGCACGAGGCACAATATTTTCAATTACTTTTTTCGCCCCAAATGGCAATTTTGCATAATTTCCATTCCCTTAAAATAAACACACAACGTGAATTTGAACACGCAGCTCATGACACAGCTCAGAACAACGCTAAGTAATTAAGTCAATTTTAATAGTTTTAAAATGACGTTAAAGCTAAGTACTGAAATTGCTTCTAATCGATGCCATGGTGCCATTAAAAGTTTTATGAGTTTCATATGCCATTTAATTTACCATCGAGAGAAAATGAGCTTTTTCGCTTCTGATTTTGTTTTTCCTTTTGTTCAGTCGCACTCGCAACGTATATAATAGCTACGACAAGAAAGAGAACAGCAGTCGTTTAATCAAACAAAAACACGAGCAGCATGCTGTTTAATCCTCTCATGAACTGATTCCCACAAGAAAATAAATTCTCAAACATTTCGATCGCATGCGTAGAATTGCGAAGGAAAAATAAAGGTTCTCTCATTTGCACACAGCTGCAACAATAAACATCGAAATCCACATGAAAATTGTTATATTTTCTCTTCACATACTTTTCCGATGCTATCATGAATATTTCAACGCAAAAACTATTTTTACATCCAAAAAATTTTAGCCACATTTCGTTGAGATGTCAATGATCAACGATGATCTGCACAATTTTCTAGACTTGAAAGATAAAGAAATGAATGAAAGCTCTTTGACATTGGTATCAAAGAAGCCGAAATAAATTGAAAGTGAAAATGTTTACGAATAATTTTCCGATTATTCAATATATTATAAATGTTTATTGAACACGGCTTGTTTCCCTGAAAGCACTTGCTTACAAAAGATGTCACATTTAACATTTACCGCTAACGAGATGACACGTAAACACTTTTACTCATGTGCGCAGCCTTAAATATTTTTTTTTTCTCCGCGATATTTTGGAAGCAATCCAAACAAATGAAAAATATAATTTTGAAATATTTTTTATAGGTTTTAGACAAGCGAGTCAATGGACTCATTAAATTTATAGTTTTTCTCTCGCTTTCAAATCAATAAACACAACACAACTCAATTGTTTAGCCGACTTCAATTATGTTTTTATTTTTTGTTTTGACGGGGAAAATCAAGGAAACTCCCATTCGTCATGCTGATATATTTTAAATATATTCTCTATTAATTTCAACTAAATACACATCAATTCAAAACGTTAAATTGAGAATCGAGAGCTGCTTTTGTTCATAAATCATTGGAATGAACAGCATTATGCAAATATGCAATTCACTAGTTCGAATGTACAAAAACAGTGCATTTTTCGTCCTCTCACTATGAAATCTCCCGACATGATAAACAATGCGATGCACAATTTATGATATTAAAACGAAAAAAAAAAAAAAGAACAAATTGCACGAGTCGTATGATAAATCATTTCACTAATAAAATTCGTACGTAATTTTTTTGGACATTTTCCAATAAAAACTTGTCTGATTCGTTAGATGGCTTAAGAACAAACCGAAAACAAAACTATTAGCAAATGTATAAAGCCGAGAGAACGACATTAAAACAGCTGAGCTGATGCGATGAAAAAAAAAAAAAAGATTTCTAAAAATAACAAAAACCAATGTTCGCATAATTGCTCAGTGGCATTTCTGCTAAACATATATATTTTTTTTGCAATTTTGCATACATTTTGACATTTTATCGGAATCAAAGCTTTCGACTATCAATTAGCGAAACGAAAATTGCAACTTCACACAAACTTCCTTCCATTGAAAATTGCAGGAAATAAATTCTGATTTTTGTTTTCGACTCGAATTAAGCGATGACACTTTTCACCTACATTTTCCGCTTATAAAGAATAAATAAATCGATAGTGAAAACAGCGATGAAATCATTGATGAGTGATATTGATGTGCGACAAGCGAAAATTTCGACACTCAGCATGAAATCTTGAGCGACAATTTTCTGTTGCTTAATCTGCTATAAACATTTGACCCAGTTTCATATTTTGTCATTTTTTAGCTCTTTTTTGGGAACATACAAAATATTTTCCTCTCTATTCCGGCCTCATCCGATAGCAATTCAATATTAAGTGTCAAATAATTTGTGTCAAATATGAGAAATTATTATAAAAAAAAGTTTCGGACACCTCTAATTGCTATTAAAATTCTATTAGACTGGGACAGGAGACACACACGGGCCAAAAATCGATAACCATAAATGTAACTTTTTCCCCAATATAAACATCTTCTGTGATATGAGTCACGAGGCACTTCAAATATTCAAGGGAATGAAAGTCACGAATCACGATAAACTTTTATCGGGAATTCTTTATGAGCTTTCTTGAATGTAGAACGACTTAAAATGAAACCTTCAAAATGGACGCCATTCAATCGATATTTAAATATATATATACTCACCAAGATTCTACCAGTGGTTGTTTGGCCTGATATAAGTTCACCAGCCCAATCTTTAGCCTCTGTCATAAAGGTACCCTCAAACTCCTGTTTGCCACGATTGGCCTTCTGTTCTTTTTGCTTGGGATCGTTTGGTGATAGTTCGGGCTCTTTGCGACAGCATATGAACGCAAAGGCCCGCCATAGCAGAACAATAAGAAGCCCGGCCAAAAATGTGAATATGCTTGATAAGAGAAAGCACCACCATTTTCGAACTTGAAGGCAATCATCTAAAGGTGCTTCTGTTGTTATTAATTCTTCGTCACAACCCGACATCCCCTATTAAATAACGGGGATATTAATTTTCTTTTATGTCCTTCACTTTTATTAATCATTGGACATTTCTTCCTGTTTTGATGTCGACTATCAGTGTTGTATTCACTTTGCTGCTAACACTTTTATTTTTATTATTATTTGTGCTGCTTCAACAACATCGATGTGATAACATTATGTTTTTTCATTATTATTTATTTTTATCGTTTTTCTTTTCTATTTTCATTTAATAACACTTAATTTTTATGCGGAACTCTTAATTAGTTTATAAATTGTTTCATTTCGCATAATCGATCAAAAAAATTTTTTCCTAGAAAAAAAATAAGAAATTCAATTTTCCTTTCTACTTTCGTGTTGACATGAATAGGACTTTCTAATTCAAGAAAGGAGAACCAAAGTGACAACAAAATATGGAGAAAGAATCGCTCTTGAATATATAAAAAATCAACTGAGAAGAATCCAAAGTTTCCCAGAGAAAAAAAAAGAACACTTCTTAATGCGAGAAAAGCTGAGACGCTTTGGTGAGAAGGTTTTTTTTTTGGGCGAAGCAAAAAGAAGAATTAGTGTCTTGTAGGAAAATAATGCTAAACAATTTCATATTATCATTTTGCTATTTATAAATTAGCCCCTTTCTGCACATTCATGTTCGCGGGACACGTAAGGAAAGAAAATTCAATTTGACACAAGCTTGCACATTGTTTTAATTTAATTAGTGAAAAATACATTCGAATGAAAATAAAAAAATTCTATTTAAATTTAGCTGTGCAACTTTTAAACAATTTTCGATTTAGCTTGCACTATTTTCCCTGCGGGATTTTCTCGCATAATTTTAGAAGACAAATAATTAATTTGTATTTATTTATCTATTCGATTTCCGACGGGTTCGAATGCAATTACACTTTAGTCATGTTTATTTGTTTTGATGGCTTTCAGCCATAAACTGACGAGGCGAGCGATCGATAAACAAGTTAAACTAATGAAATTCAGGAAGACTCAACATTATCCTGCCCTAATAATATTTTTGACCGAATTTTCGTTTCAATTCTATACATATTTTTTTCTTTCATATATTTTCCCAAACGTAGGTCACAAACACATTCATAAGATTTTTCTTTCGTTGCTTCTTTTTCTTTTTTCACCAAAAAAAATTTTTTTTTTTTCAATTTTTTTAGAGCCTTTATCTCTAGAAAAATCTTTGACTGATTGTATAAAACACAATAATTCACTTCCTGTTTATATAAGCCAAGTTTATATTCATTTTTAAATCCAAAATGCAGTGGTTATTAATGATTTTACTTGATTTGTTCTAGCTATACTCCATTTTTTCCAACAGAAAATGACGGAGTACAATGCTTAGCGGTCCGACGTTCACAAAATCCAACACGATTCTGAGTGAAAATGTTGAAAAATTGAGAAGAAAACTGTGAAAATGAGCACAGTTTTCTGTTAAGTTAGGAGCGAGAATCAATATAGCATATTTTTATTACTAGATTCTGCGCTTTGCGACTTTTGTGGCATATGCCTTATCAAATAATTCATTGAAAATATCCTTAATCCATTAATTGATTGACAAATTTTAACATATTTCACTCGCAATTAACCTTATCTTAAACAGTATGTTATTTTCACTAATTAAATTAAACGTTTACCCGTGAAAAATGAATTTTATTATTCTATACACGAGGCTATCTTGCGTTTCAATTTTCTCTGCAGAGCTTTTATTTTGAGAGAAAGAGAGAGCTTTAAGCTTTTAGGTCCTGTATAAAATATATCACGATCGCGATAGTAAGGCATCATTTGTGTTTAATGATGCCCAAAGTAATTTTTTTATACGGAACGATGCATTAATTAAGAAAAAAAGGCTGTTTCGCACTACTATGCCTTATGTTATTATTGGCATTGCACAGCTTTATTTTATGGGAAACTCTACTACTTAAGCTTTAGTGTTTCGCGTTAGAAAATTACACATTTTATTGTCCTCAATATTTGATTTGCATTCAGACACAAATTATATAAACCAATTCACGAAGCAAAACAACGAAAATTAAAAAACTTTTTTCACACTTTTGAGAGGAAGAAAAAATTGTAAACACAGAAAATAAAGCCTACTTAATATTTTAAAAGAATACATACACATACATACTTAACTGACTATAACGAATATTTTTGTTCAAACGAAAATTGTACAAGTCAAAATTGAAGCAACGATATTGATGATATCATTCTTCAGTGATGTTAATTTAAATGTCTGTATACATTATGTGCATTAAATTTCAACTTTTCACATTGAAACTCATTAGGTATATCAAAATTACATGGAAATGTTGTCGAAAATCAAATGTGATGTCATTTTCGAAGCTACCAGGTTCGAATACACACACAGTCACACAATTCATCAGCCGGTACACGATTCTGTACGACCGTAATCTATTTACACGTCCGCGATTCTTAAATCTCGAATTTAGTTATAAAATAAGCTTCAATTAACTTTGTAACAATGAGTGTTATTGTACTTGGTGGCGGTATTGGCGGTTTATCAGCAAGTTTATATCTGTCAACACTCAGCAAGGTCACAAATATCAAATTAATTGAAGCCTCATCGCGATTTGGCGGATGGATAAAAACAGATCAAAGAGATGGATACAGATTTGAATGTGGTCCACGCACAATCCGCCCTCGTGGACTTCCTGGCATGGCTGGCCTTGACCTTATTCAAGATGTTGGACTTGCTGATAAAATTTTGCCAATCAAATCTGATCATGTCGCAGCTCGTAATCGAATGGTTTATGCAAAAAACCAAGTTTGTCTGCTGCCAAACAGTCTCGGTGGTGTTTTCAAAACCATACCACCATTCACAAAGCCTCTGTTCATAGCTGGTCTGCGTGACATATTTGGCCGCAAATCAAAAGTTCCATTATCAGATGAAAGCATTTATGATTTTGCTGCTCGCCGATTCGGGCAAGAAATAGCCGATTACGCAATCGGTCCTGTAATTTGTGGCATATGTGCCGGTGATGCCAAGGAAGTGAGCGTAAAATTCATCTTGAAGGAGCTTTTTGAGAAGGAACAAAAATATGGTAGTGCAATTCGAGGTGTTCTGATTGATCAGTGGAAAGGAAATCGTGCGAAACCATTTGTCTGGTCTGAACTCTTTAAGCGTGCAGCTTATGAAAAATGGGCACTTTACTCATTGGAAGGAGGAATTGAATCAATTCCACGGGCAATAGTGCAAAAGCTGTCTGCAAATGATTCCGTGTCATTGCAACTGAATTCCCCATGCGACAGCATAAATTTTGAATCTAATCGTGTTGATGTGACAGTCAATGGTAAAATTGAATCAACTGAACATCTTGTTAGCTCTCTACCCAGTTTTAAACTTGCTACACTGATGCAACATCAACATCCGGAACTTGCCGATGAACTGAAAATGATCAAATGTAATGATGTTGCCGTGATAAATTTGCAATATTCCGCTGATAATTTGTTAGAAACAAAAGGTTTTGGAGTTTTAGTTCCACCAATTGAAAACATACCAATTCTGGGAATCATCTTCGACAGCTGTTGCTTTGACATGAATGGTAAAACGGTGTTGACAGTAATGATGGGAGGAAAATGGTTCGAAAAGTGGTTTGGTGCAAATCCGACCAAAGAAGAACTTTTAGAAATCACTCTCAAGAATATCAAAACCATTCTCAAGATCGAACAAAAGCCAGACGATTATCAAATCAACATTCAACGACAATGCATTCCTCAATACGTTATTGGACATCATGATCGAGTTCAACGAATTCGCTCATACATTGATGCCAAGAAATTGCCGCTGAGCCTCTGTGGCGCTTCATATGATGGTGTCGGTGTTAATGATGTAATTTTGTGTTCAAAAAATGCCATTAATGATATTTCTCAATTTAAATAAAGAGCTATTGAAAATTTCTATGATCCACGCAAAAAAAAAATGTTACATATTTTTAATGCAATAAAAAAATCAATTGGCGAAAGTGAAGGCTCCATATGAATAATTGTTCAATCAATTTGTTACGGGCTCGTGCCGCTATTAAATTTGTTGACTGATCATAAGATTTATCGAAAGTGTTTTTCTCTTTTGTTTCATTTTCCAAACGAACATTTTATGTATATCTAGACAATTCATTGCTGCTGGGGCAACTAAACTACATGTTCAGAGAAAATTGCCATGGAAGTTTGTTGCAAAATTGTTTAACCATCAATATTACTCTCGGCGTCTATATAATTTTGGTTTCATTGAAATTTTAATGAAACAATCAAACAAACAAGAAATTTATGATTTAATAATTGGATTTGTTTTGCGCAAGAAAGAAATTTTAAATTCTCAAAAGAGTCGCGCGCCGAGTTGAAAGTAAAAAACGATTTGTAGTGTAAACAATTAAGATTACGTCGATCATGGTTGAACATTATTTTAATGAGATGCCGAAAATAAATGCTTTATGTTATTTCCGTGTTTGGGTATGTTTTTGTTATAATCTCCTTGTCTTGTGCATCAATTTATTTCATAGCTAAGTATGCAACAAACTGAAAACAATTTGACACCCTTGGCGGTCATCATCGTTAAAGTGTATCAAATCAATGTAAACAATTTCTAAATTAATTGGAATTTCTCATAGCAAAATATTCAGTCGGCAAGACAAATCACTGCCGATCACATTCGAAGCTGAAATCAATCAAATGGAAGAAAGAAAAAAAAAAAATGAAATTGCTCGAATGAAAATTCACCTTACGAGCGAACCCGTCTATGGCTATAAGCTTAACATTGCTTTATGCTCAGACATTCTCTCACACTTCTCGCTGTTTTCTTTCTACCACAATTTCGCGCTACCCAACAAGCAATTTTTTTACTTCCAACTTCATTTATTACTCGCTGTAAAGTCTAATTGTGCAGACAGTATCAAACCAGCAATTGATTCAGATCGGACACGAAAAAAAAAGTTTGCAGTTTAAATAGTGAATAAAATTTACGGATTTTGGAATAAGTTCAAGAATTTCGTCGAAGGAAATTACAGCAAATATGAAGGTATGAATTGTATAATGAGTGCATTCGGCATTCCGACGTAAAAGATACGTGGTGCATTTTGTGCTGGTGACCGATTGACAGTTAGATATACCTGGAGCATTAAGAAAAAAAAAAAAAAACTAGAAAATAACCGTTTCTGGATGCAACAGCAAATGCAAAAATTGTGTAACATAGGAAAAAGTGTCGTGAACTACTTAGTTCCAAAAAAAAAGTTTTGACTTTTTTTATTGCACTAAAAATATCTAGGCGAAAAATGAAATAGATGCAATTAAAGCCAATAATTATTTATTGGCCAATTATTGGAAAAATCTCTTCTTAGGAAGAAATCGCTGTTAAGTGGCTCAATAAAAAAGAAATTAGATTTTTCTCGTGTTTATTAAGTCGCACGTTGAAAAGAGAAAAAGTTCGGTTTATCGCAAGACTTCGATAAAAAGACGCAAATCACAAAAGAAAGATTGGCAAAATATTTGTTAATAGCTTTTATTTGTGAACAATGTCATTTAATTGAAGATCAACGGTTAAAAAAAAGAATATTTTATGTCTTTGTTCAAGTTTATTGTTGCTTTATTGTTTCATCACAACGTGCTGCTGTAGTGACAAAAATTTACAACCTTTCTATTCAGCAAAAAAAAAAACTTTCGGCTACGATTATCGGAGCAAAAGTGAAACAATTTTAATTCTTCTCAAAGCAAAATAAATATTCCTCGCTTAAAATCGACGAATTAATATTTTAATCTGCTTTGGGAGCTATTAGTGATTAGCGTGATTTAAATTCTCAATGGAGTGGAAACTGATCTTTTTTTTATATAAACGAGCACAATACTTTCTGAGTTCCAGCTTTTAACTACATACATGCAACGAACGTTTATTTCAGAGTAAGCCCTCTTTCTGGGAAACGTTCTTGGGTTATGTACTTAGATATGTGTGTATCACGGCAATAATATTGAAATCCATCGAAAACTCTCATGAGACATCATTTCGTTAGTTTTCCATTTTAATGAATGAAAAGTGCATGTTTACCACTCTATTGAACATGTTTGACGTTAGCCACAACAATGAAATTTCCAGTCCAATCTTCTAGCCGCACTTGACTCGCTCGTTGATTATTTAAATTGCGCAAAGACGTCGAACGCATGTTTTGCTTTCTTTTTCGTGTTGTCATTCGATGATGTGCATGAAAAGCATTTAGTTGTTTTTGTGTTGTGATTAAATCAAATATTTATCCAAGTCTATTCGCGCATTCACGTTAAAGGCTTTTGAGCACAAACCTGCGCAAAGCGCACCCCGAAAATAGATTCGCAAAAAATGTGCCTCAAAAATAAAATGTCTGAAAAAATTCGGCGCTTTTGAAATAATTTCACTTCTGAACACATTTATACATGCAACGAATAATTAATATTCGCAGTCGATAGTGTGACCGACTTATTTGCAGTGTCAGTAATGTAAGACGAGCTGAAAAATAGAAATCGAAAACTTGTACAAATCTGGAACTGATTTAAAAACACATCTTTGCAGCCTCGATTGAACAGGTTCTTGAACGATTCTTTTATTTACAGTGGAATCTTACAGTTTGCGTCATCTGCATCATTGGTGTGATTCAATGTGAGCATCCGACGCAGCAGAAGTCTCAAAGGCAACCACTTGTCTTTAAAAATTGGCCTCCCACGCGGGGGTCAAATTTGAGAAATGGTGGTATGATGATCCAATTGAGAGGATCGGGAAGCACAAAAATCGTTTCTCGCCTTCCACCACCCGGATGGAGAGGCGGTCAAGTACCTGTGCAACATAATATGCCATCAAGGATCGTTAATCGACCGATTATTAAATCATCACTTGCTCCTTCGCCTTCAACTCATGTTTTCTTCAATGCTGGACCTCCGCCGCAATCCTCGGCTTATAAACATCACCCATATGCAGCACAACTGACAGCTCAAGCACCTCTTTTTAAGTTCTCATCGCCAGGCTCAAAGACTGCAATCAAATTCCAGTCGGCACCACCTTTAAGATCAAAACCTGAATATATTTATGAGAAAGTTAATGCCCCTAAATTCCCAGATCCAGTGCAATTACCTGGTAGCGACGCAGCTATTCACACAATACCAGCACCAAATTTATCGAACGGAAGACCAATTCCTGAGTTATCAAATCAAAATAGTTTCGAAGATTTTTCAAAACTATCAACATCATTCGGAACGCCACAGCATTTCCGACAATATCAAGTCAATGAGAATAACAATGATCAGAAAAGCTTGTATGCGCCCGACAATGATCCTTCATTGAGAACTACTCAATTACTTCCTGTTGATAATCCCATTGATCAACCTAGCGACGGTAAACCAAAACCAGTTGACGTTCTGTATCATCAATCGCTTGATTTCGGGGCTTCGCCATTAATCCAGCCTCAACTGTATCCTATTTCACAATTCCCAGTAACCGCGCAACCTCAGCTTCAACAATACCATTATCAGCAAAACGCTATGCTACAACAAGGCATGCCGCTTGCGTCTCTCAATCCAACATATTTAGTGATGCAATCAAATAATCTATTAAATCAACACCAACAGCACCTAACATCAAATCTGTTCCGTCCTGAAAATGGATTTATTGACACTTCGAATACGGCTCAACCAGGCGCAGTTTTCAATTCATTTGATTATACAAAACCACAGCAAGTGGCAAGCATTGGTCAAATTTATTCAGCACAACAGGATCAGTTGCATCAGTTAGAGGAGTTCTCAACCAATTCCCCATCAACACTTGCCGGATATTATGACGCAGACTCATCGGATGACTCAGTTGCTTATGCCCAATTGCTGGATCCAAAACCAAGCAACTATCAGTATTCAAATAATTTCATTGACATTGATGATCATCAACAATCGACGCAGCAAAAAGGCCATCACAACTTACTTAATTATAATGATTTATACCAAAATTATGTGAATCACCGTCAGCTAACAAACGAACTTATTCTTAGGGAAGCCCAAGAAAAGCTTGAGGAAAAATTACATGCTCAACAGCAACAAGAACAAACCGCATTCGATTTACACCAACTGGTAACTGCCGAAAAGTATAATCCACTCAGAATTGTGGTTCCGGATGAAGTAGGTTCATGTAACATGTCATGAATATTTGCAATGTGTAAATATATTTTATATTTATTTTTTTTTGCAGCAATTTAAGAAGCGTGCAGATGAAACAGCAGAAGATTTTGAATATTATGACGATGAGCCAGAATCTAAAGATGTGAATGAAATCAAAGAAGGAAAGGAAAAATCCTAGAATGCTATAAATTTAATCCAAATTTATTTATTAAATTACACTTAAGTACTTTATTTAATTTCTTAGGCTTATTATTGAACTTAAAGAATAAAAAAAAAAACACAATTATTGTTTTTGAAGGAAAATATTTAAATTGTTTATGTCACTTGTGGTGGCTTAGGCTAAAAATCCGAGCACTACTTACTTACTTAAATAGGGTACATGCATCATCATATGATCTCATAACGGTCCATCGTTAAAAATATACTTTGTATATTGCATTCATACATACTACATACCTTAACGTTATGCTAAAAACCGGATTGTTACAAAAAGGTCGGATTAAAAGTATTCGGTTTAAGCAGGTTCAAGTTTTCGTTAAATAGCTGTATGGAAAAAAGAGCTGTAAACGAGTCTATTTGAAAGCATTAATTGAGTTAAACTAAAGAAAAAAAACTATAACAATTGAACGAATAGCAGCTCATCAGTGATCCGCATCCCCTGAATAAGTGTACTGCTGCTTAAAAGAAGCGCGAAAAGCTTTAGAAAAATGGAAGTACTCCATTCAAAATTCTGCAAAATTATTTCACTGTCCAGCCTAAACGAGCGCATTTTTGAGAACGGCATCAACATCTATTGCACCTATGATCCTGAGGGAGTGATAATAAAACTAATTAGAGGTAAATGAACAGTGTTTTGAGATATCCTTCCCTAAGCTGCTCCCGGGACAATTTTCTTTGTTCCCCGAAAAATTTGACCGGGGACTGCTGCTGTTTTTTTTTTTCAATGCCATCGCGCACATCCACGAGAATAATGAACCAACCACATTTTCCCCAAAAAATTGTAATTTATTGCAGGGAATGAAGGAAACATCACAAATGCTTCTACTAATGGTAACAGCGACGTTGAACTAGAAATCCTAGTGACAAAAAAGACTGTTCTGAAGAGAGGCAAGGATCATCTTCATATAATCCATACACCAGATGATGTTGTATTTCTCAAGTTGTCAACACAAGGCTGCGAAAAGAAGTTTGATGAGATTCTTAAAAAAGTTCAAGGCATGAGCAGTTCTGTTTTTACTATGAGGACGGACTTAGATTCAGCTAATCAGTATTTCCAATTCTATGGCTACCTCAGCCAGCAGCAAAATATGATGCAGGACTTTGTGCGAACAAGCACCTATCAGAAAGCAATACACGGCAACTATAGTGACTTTAATGGGAAAATTGTTCTTGACGTTGGTGCTGGTAGTGGAATTCTGTCATTCTTTGCTGCTCAAGCCGGTGCTGCAAAGGTGTATGCTGTCGAAGCCAGTAACATGGCTCAATTCGCGCAACAGCTCGTAGCGGCTAACAACCTAAGCGATCGCATCACTGTCATCGCTGGTAAAATTGAAGAGATTGAATTGCCTGAACATGTTGACATTATTGTTAGTGAACCGATGGGCTATATGCTGTACAACGAACGGATGCTGGAGACATATTTGCATGCTAAGAAATGGCTGAAACCCAATGGAAAAATGTTTCCTTCTCGTGGTGATTTGCATGTTGCTCCGTTTTGCGATGAAGCCCTCTACATGGAACAGTACAACAAAGCCAATTTCTGGTATCAGACAAGCTTCCATAATGTTGATCTCAGCATATTACGTGATGCTGCAATGAAAGAATATTTCCGGCAGCCGATTGTTGATACATTTGATATTAGAATCTGTCAAGCAAAGAGTATTCGTCACGTGGTAGACTTTTTGCAAGCTGACGAAGAAGATTTACACAAAATAGGTGAGAAATGATTTTACGCAATCGTCAGTAAATAAAATTAATGCCTGGCATTTCCAGATATCCCATTGGAGTTTCATATGCTCGAAACTGGAACTGTTCATGGATTAGCATTTTGGTTTGATGTTGAATTTGTTGGCAGTACATCCACTGTTTGGTTGTCAACGTCACCTACGGAACCATTGACTCATTGGTGAGTATTTTACTTTTGTCTCTTTTAGGAAGTTTATAAAAATTACACATTTTTTAGGTATCAAGTTCGTTGTCTGCTGCAAAATCCCTTATTTGTTAAACAAGGCCAGTTGCTGACTGGACGCGTTTTGTTGGTTGCCAATAAAAGGTGAATTTTCAAAAGATTTCCAATGTAAGAATTGTCATAATTTTTTTATTACTTTTAGACAAAGTTATGATGTGACAATTGAATTGGCATTGGAAGGCACGAGCATCTCATCACACAACACACTGGATTTGAAGAACCCTTATTTCAGATACACGGGCGCTGCACCAGCTCCCCCACCTGGAACACAATCGCAAAGTCCATCGGAGCTTTATTGGAATCAATTAGATAATCACGGTACACGGACAGGTAATGATCGGTAAATTTTTGCAATTCGATGAACATTAATGATTGAATGGGACATTCTTGACATTTCCTCATAAATGCAGCTGTGAATCTCCTGAATGGCATCACCGTAAACGGTCTAGGCGAAGTGGCTCTCGATACGCAGACTTTAATGAATCAAAATCTCATGACAATCGGTAAGCACACTGGACGTATGTTGAGTTTCATAGCGAAAAGAAATTGATCAAAATTTTTGCACTTTGTCTTTCATCGTAGGTAATCAACATCAGCAATATCAAAACATAAATCCTAATATTCATTCTGGATCAATTCCATCTACTGGACGATCATCATATGCATCTGGCAATTTTATTCCATCCAATGGCGCTGACAAAGCTGTTGAAGATACACGCATGTTAGTACAACAATCATCAATGGGGCATAAAAATGGGAACAACAGTGGTGACGATAAAGTTATGATTCCAGCAGCATCTTACATCGATCAGCCGATGCTTTCGGCAATGCAACAAATGTTTAACAATACGGGCAACATGAAACCAATGTATCATCATCAACAAAATACTTCACAACAAATCTACTTCAGTTAAATTTTTTTGACACAATCGTCCCACCTACAAGTAATCAACCCCATCGACGACGACGATGATGAATGAATGTCGTCACATGTTTTCTTCGAACACTTTTTTGCTCCTTAAATTGCGTAGATGATTGTATTTTATAATGTGTATCTTATAGGCAACATGTCCAGTGTCCTTGAGGATACATTTCTTTAAACGCTTTTCATTTTGTTTCTTTTTTTTTGTAATAATGATGATGCTCTTGAAAGAAGTGAGAATTGTAAGATAAAAACAATCTTTTTGCTACTCTTGATATATAGATTTTTGCATTTCTTACTGGATACGTAAAAAAAGATAAAATAATCCAGTTTTAATTTATTTTTTAATTTAAATCGGATATCAGCATCGCACATTTTATTTTTTGACATTTTTGAGCTATTTGCATCTACTTAGACTTTTTGTATTGATGCACAAAATATTTTTCTTGATTTTCACTTGTAAACAAGCAAAAGATTAATTAAAGTATCTTAGTAGTTCCATAATAAATAATTCTTACCTACTTAGGAGACAAATATTCAACGGATGCTTTTGTTTCAAATTATTATTTTGTTTTCTCCCGTACCATCCCTTGCAAGTTGTCTTGCAATATAGACCAAGGGTCGACAAGCTAGGAGTCACATATTTAAGCCATTATCAAATTTTCAAAATTAAATTTACAAGCATTGAATTCATTGGAAACATCATCAAGCTGTTTTGATATTGAAGAGAGAATAATAACTTTACTGCTGAATACGATCTATACAAGAAATATCGAGAACCAAGCAAAGTTTAAGTGAAAAAATTTCGCTCGGTGCGAGGCAGCCACCAAAATGAATAGGTTTGAGTTTTTCAATGGCATTTTACCGGCATTATGGCTATTCAATGAGTCTTATAGCATGGAAACTATATCGAAGTGATTTGTGTTTAAGTGTAACATCATTAAGCGGCCTGAATATTGCCTTATTTATGGCAAAATAGTAAATTTTCCATCCTGCGTTGTTCCATGCTTGGGCACACTTCTTCTTCTTCTTATATCATATTTATTATTCGCCTATGCCGACTTTTTTTTTATGTATTTAACTAACCGAATCTCAATTGCAGGTACGACAATCAACAACGCAACAAGAAGCCCTTCCCAACTGAGCCACCTTTTTTGGCGTTTGTTGGTAATCTCCCGCAAGGAGTGGTTCAGGGCGATGTTGTCCAGATCTTCAGCAAGTTGACGGTGAAGAACGTTCGTCTGGTGAAGGACAAGGAAACTGATCAGTTCAAAGGATTCTGCTACGTTGAATTCGAGACACTGCAGGAACTGGAAGAGGCAATTAGTTTGGATGGTCGCATTGTTTTGGACAGCAATCCTCAACCATTGAGAATTGATGTCGCGGAGCAGAAGAAGAATGATCGGTAAGCCCATTTTGCCTTTTCCTACTGACTTCCTAGCTTACATGTCTTAAAATGATATTTTTAGTGGATTTAATAGCCGACGTGGAGCTCCTATGGGACAGGGTGGCCAAAGAGGCAATTATAGCAGCAGAGGTGGCCCGAATCGTGGATCATATAACAATTACAACAATGATCGGCGAAATGATGGATACGATTCTGGAAACATCAGATCAGGTAGACATAACTACAATGGTAAGGTGTCCATCTAATAACAAGAATGGGCATCTAGAGTCAAATGTTAATGTTTCAATTTCAGATCGTGCACCTGGCAATAGAGGACGTTATGGAAACTTCTCTGATGAGCCACGCGATGATGATGGCTACTCAGGCGGCTCTCGTTCAATGGGCCAAAATCGCGGTTACTATGGAAATCGCGATGACAGCAATCGGTAATGATAAGCTATTTATTCTTATTAGTAGATATTTATGACATGATCCTTCTAAATCTAGAAAAATCATAAATGAATGCTAAGTGTTCATTAATTTTATTTTTCCCTTACCATTTATATTAAGGGAACGGTATAGTAATTACAATCGCGGCGCTGGCCAAAGAGGCGGTGGCGCGTCATCCGGCGCATATGAAGAGCGAAGAACAAGTGAGAGCATGGCTACATTGTCACTTGAAGGTAAATAAATATTTAATAATATTTCAAGATCTGAAAAATTATAAACGGAATTTTGGATCAATTTCAGAACGGGACGCAGGTCGACCGAAATTGAATTTGGCACCACGAACAGTGAAGGCTCCAGTTAATGCGCTGGCCGATACAAAGCAGGCTGCAGCTATTTTCGGGGAAGCTAAGCCTCGTGAAGAAAAAGTTAAGGACGAAGAAGAAGCCGCCGAAAAATCATCTTAAGTGCATCATCGTCGTAAATTTCTCTTGATGTTTCTACACAACTAATTATTTTTTTTCCGTGCAGAACTGCAAATTTCTTTTCCTCCTTTTTTTTATCTGTTTCGCAACTTCATTCGCTAGTGAATGCTGTTACAAAAATGTTTTGTAATGTTTACATCACGTTGATGATCAAACTAATAATATTAGTTTTGTGCAGCGATCATCAGCGATTCGGGCGCATAATTCTTTATTCTTTAATTTTAGTTTGTGCATGTAAGCTATGATGGGTCCGTTAATATAGTACCCTTTAGAGTCCAGCCTATTGTTCTTTCTGTTTCTCGATGAAGAAGTTTAAGCATAATTTACCATTCCTCAAATGGTACTCAACAAAAAGAAAAACATGCTGAGTTCTGTTTCGTTTATGAATTGCTTCGTATCCTTAATGGATACGTCTTGTTTTACATCAGCATTGTGTAGCAATTTATGAACGATTCCAATAGAAAAAAAAGATTTCCCTTCTTTCATAAATTTTGTAAGAATTTCCCATCTTCATACTTCACTATCACGATTTTGGTTTTGCGAAATTGATTAAAAAAAAAAAATACTTCATTGAAATAAGAGAAAAATTACACATAAAATTAAGTGGTCTTTCATAGTGACTGTCATTACTTTTTATGTTAGGTATTGCAAGGCAAAAAAGTTTAATTGATGCCATGAATGGAAGACTTCTTATATTACTGACTAAATGATGTATATAAAAAAAAAGTTTGCATTAAAAATTCAGAAAAAGCATAAAACTTTTTTTTTTGCATCGCGATTATAAAATGAAATCCTGTTTTTTTTTTTTTTGAAATTCCTTTTCTTGATGAAAATTTACACAGGATGAAAAACTATGCAATTAACACATAAACTCACTTGATGAAATATTGAAGTGCAAGTGAGAAACATTTTAAACTAACAATTTGCGTAATAAAAAGAAATATTTGTAGCGTGTACAAAAAAAAAAAAATTACTAAGCAAAAACCCAAAACACATTGCAACACAAAAAAAAATTAATTTAATATCGAAAATAAAAATGATTCGTAAACTTAAAGAAAAATAATAAAAAGAAAGAAAAACACTGAGAAAGTAAAAGTTCGTACAAGCATTTGCGTTCATTTCAATTTTCCAGTTTTGGTAATTTCTAGGTTTGAATTTTTTGGTAATTTCTAAGAAGGTTTGAATTATCGCGCCTTTTATGAGCGCATTTATCTCGTATGAGAAATTCTTGGAGAAATTTAGGCTTAAGTAAAAGTGGCAACCGGAAAATTAAAATAAACGATTTGAGATGAAAAGAAAAATTAAAAATCCTAAGAAGGTTGCTGCTCCTCAGCAAAACAAAGCACTTACAGTCACTCAGATTGAGACGGATCAGATCTACGAGGTAAGGAGGACATGCATTTGTATTGAACTGTAGCATTATTTGTAATCGTTTGTTTTGTTTACACTTTTTTCTTCAGCTTGCTAATAAATATTGGTCACTCGAAACTCCCGAAAATGACCTACTGGCATTTGAGCCAAGCGTCGTTGAGAAAGTCTATAATAATGAAATGTCTAGTGGCGACTCTCGGAGGATCATGATTCTGGAATTCAGTCGTTATCTGGATAATTTCTTATGGCCAAATTTCAATGAAAGGTCATCATCAGGTCACCTCATGTCAGTAGTGTTTTTGCTGAATGAGAAGTTTCGAGAACGCGTTGAAGTGTGGCGTGTGTTTGATAAAAACGCCGATCAGTTTCCAATTTTCTTTCATATGGTGCTGCAAAAGTGTTTAGAGAAAATTGACATCGTCAGGGCGACCCCAGCCATAATTCGTGAACAAACAGCACTACTGGTGTTTCTCAATCATTGCTTCAGCAGCATGGAAGTTGAATTATGTCGCGAACAAGCAAAGAAGTTGGTATCACTATCAATGTGGTCATGTTTGCAGCCTAAACGACGTGATCAGGAGCTTAACAGTATCCCCGAATGGAAAAAGTTCTGGAAAAAGTTGATTAAGCGTGACAAGAGCGAACAGAAGGAAGACATTGATTTTGAAAGACATTTTCTTCAAGTGAGCTGAACTAAATTACCAAAGAACTTTTTTTTAAATAATTTATTCTAAATATCGTTTTAGAAAATGATTATCAAATTCCTGACAATTTTGGAATCCATCCCAGAAAAAGGTGAATTTAACAATGAAATCGTTCGCTACTGTGAACGTTTCTTGGAATTTGTCATTGATCTTGAGGCACTCTTACCAACTCGTCGCTTCTTCAATACCGTTCTTGATGATTCTCATCTCGTTGTGCGCTGCTACATTTCAACACTTATAAGACGTCCTGAAGGCAAATTATTCGCACAGGTGAGCGTTTAGGAGATAGTAAAACTTCATGATTCAATAAGTACAAATTTTATTTCGATAAAATTTCTTAATTTCTTGTGTGTTGCGTCGCGATGGTTTTAAAAAAATTGCGTTCGGGGAATGTTCATAATATCGTTAAATGATGAATTTTTGGAATAGCTGAAAGTGTCAATGAGATTGTTAGTATCCATTGTGTCCATTCATATACGTCAGTTCATCGCCATCATTCCAATCGGTTGTACGTGTGACTGGCTCGTCATAACAGCACGTCTTTTTAAGTAAGAATCCAACATGCTTTTGTCGAATTATACAGAAATAAAATAGTAGCGGTGCTTGAATAGCATTTGTTATTATGTGAATATACAATAGGAAATCGTAATGTAGCCATGATAATATCAAGAAAATCCATGCTACACTCATAGTGATAAACATCAAGATGAACATGATAAAACTAAAAAAAAAATATAAATTTTTGTTAGAAAAAAATTCTGAGAAATTTTTCGACAATTTACTTACTTGCTCTTTAATTTGTTATGTATTCGTCCATATGAATTAATTCGATTCATAACTTTGAGCGTTGTGACATAAAAGAACAAATTTATAATGATTGTGAAGGCAATGGGTGTGAAGAAAACAGCGATTCCAAGCCACCCGATTGTGGCTTGATCCTCAAAAATATACTGGTTCTTAATGGTGCCAGTATCGAGATAAAAGTGTGCAAAAACAGCGAGTAGAGCTAGAAATAATGTCATGCCCCATGCGTACGCTGAATACCAACAATATTTTCGTCCATCAGTTACTCGCAGAAAAACATTTCTGGAACGAAACGTCTTCCAAATGTAATATCCCATGCTGTTGAGCCAGAAAAAGGCACCAAGTAAGCTCACATAGAGCACTGTATCAGCTACCATGAAGCTCACATGATTGCCAAATTCGGTAAATATTCTCACAAGATCTGCTGCTTGACTAACGATCAGACAGATGGTGATTGTTGTAACGATATTTCCAATTAAATCACGCAATGTTGGCAGGACAAAGTAAATGATTGCGATGACAAGTAGAATTGCCATTGAGATGCCGTGAAAAAGTGGATTAAGAATTTTTCGCAATAGAAAATCTGTGTCAGTCCATCTTATGATATTTCCTGGCGAGCAAACATATGCAAATTGCTTGCTGCTGCTGGTGTTCGTTGAGAAAACGGCTTTCTCCAAGCAATAATGTCCTTGCTCAAAATCGTTATAGAGAAATGCTCGCGTTCGATGCGTTAGAAGATTTGAAATGCCCTCATATTCCTCTTCGTCATCTTCATCCAACTCTACTCGATGATTTTTGATATAATGTCCCAATTTGCCATCGGGAAATAGAAACAAATAGTCATGGTTTTGAGGATCATGATATACTGCCCACATTTGCATTCGACCGCATTCGGGTGGGCCAATAGCAAAACGATATTTATCAACTGTCGCACTCTTTCCATCGTAGTCAGTAAATTCAGGAGACCAGACGGCTAAAAGTAAACAAAATAAATTTAAAACTAAGTATCGCTATTCGCTGCTAAGCCCTTAAAAGACATCTTCCAGATGGCCTCCTTACTAATTGGCCCATTAATGAATGTATAAAAATAAAGAAAAACTTACTAGAATTTACTTCCTCTGCCATCGTACACTGAAGATCGACGAAGATTTCAAATTTCTCACAACATTTGTTTATTCTTACTGCCGGTTGCACAGCTTTACTCGGTGAAGCATCGGCATGACTGCGCATTGATGATGCTATTATGACTATGCTATACACTATCACACTATAGTTGCTGTGCTGTTGTCTCGCGTGCATATTGCATTTGCTTTTCTGTTTTCCTATTACTTCCCCCATGTTTTCTTCTTATCGAATTTTGCACTTTGCAACGCTCGGACTTGCTTCTCGTCGTTCTCCTTTTGTGTGGCTTGATGTGACTGAACGAAAAAGGAATAAACCACTATTTGTTAGTGAGCGGCGACATATCGATTTTTTTTTTTCATTATTGTGCAAAAAATATAAAACTTTTGTTCACTTATGTTGTAAATTGAACTTTTGGCGTTGCTGGGACGGACAATTGTTATAGAATACTGTCTTTTTATGCCGCAAATAGAATATTTAAATTGAAAGAAATTGCTTAAATTAACTTTGTATTTCCTGTGCTGTCTGTGTGCTTTTTTATTGTCTCGAATGGTTTTTTGGAAGAGACTTAAAGACTGTCAATTTCCATGTGCTCGCGATTTCTTTAAAAGGAAAAAATGTTGGTGGTCCCATTCAATTATTTGACTGACACTCTTTGATTGTAGGTGTCGATGACGTCATTTTTGAAATATTTCTTTGTGTCTTAATTTTGATTCCAAGAATAAATGTCTTGATCACTCATATCATTCATAGCAGTTGCCAATTTAACACTTGTTCGATTCGAAGCTGTGAGTCATCATAGATTCTCATGGATATTTGTTATGTCACAGTTATTGATTACTCAATTTTTGTTCCCATTTCAAAATCGAAATTAATTTGCTCAATTAAATTTGTCTTTGGCAATGAATTTATTTACCTATCTATTTGTTCACTATGTTAAAATGTGCGCTTGTATTTCTTGCAAAAAGTCTTATTGATACCGCAGCAAAATAAATTCGCGATATATAATGCAATTAAATAATTTTTTTTCTCCTTTTAACTGCTGAATAAATTCATAAATTAATTGCCGGGTTTTCTCTTGTTACTGCGTTTTTTTTTGTAAACTGTCTCGGAGAGTTGCAGTTGGCAAGAATAATAAGAGCATATAAAAAAATGCCAATGAACTTCATAAAGCCGACAAAAAAAAGAAACAAATCTTGTTTTTTTTTTTATGAAATGCGGTTTCTCTTAGTTATGCTTTATAAATTGTTTCCCTATTTTTTGGGTATTCTGGATTTATTTCTGTATAGGGTTAAAAATCAAATAACATTTTAAACATATAAAAAGAGAGCTCAATTGAGATTTCGTGATGGTTTCGAGAAAAACATAACACAAACACAAAACTGGAACCACACGAAAAAAAAAGAAGAGGAATAAATAAATACATTTGAAGAGATGCCTAAGAAATTTATAAAGTCACATATTGGCATACGATTATTCAAGCTAACCCGTTAGGATGATGCCAATTTGGCGTCATATCCTATTGTCATATTAGCACGGCACGCGTCTCTTGAGAAATTATTGATCTGTTTATTTTTATTTTTTGTGCATTTGTTAATGATCAAACATCTGCCGCGGAAAGTAATTGTGCAATATATTTATTATTATAATAAATACCTCGACGCTTCTGATGTATTGGCGGCGTTCAGGTATGTATGTTACCGATCGTTTTGTCTCACTCTAAATGTTGATTATGTATATGCGTACAAATATTATATTCCATTCAGAAATTGACATCTTATTCTGATCATTGATCGATCTTGGGCACATTCAATCGCTAAAATTTTATCAGGAAGTTTTTTTATCGCGTATAGAACCGTTTGTATTATTTTTTGACGACTTTCTGCGTCTCAACCTCATGCAACAACAAAATAACTAGAAAAATGTTAAAAAATTCAAAGAAGCGTCTGATCGCATTGAAATATGAAACAAAACTAAAGAACAATGGAACTCGTTTTGTTGTGCTCTGGTATGATGTTGAATGTTTGTGCGCTACAAACACGACGCTAGCTGAAGCATCAATACATTGGTTTGGAAAACATTCTTAAGATTCTGACAATGTCTTTTTTTTTTTTTTTTCTCAGATAAAATATTTAACGGAATTTTATTGGCATTTTAATGTTCTGATTAATCTGAAAATTTAATTTTTTCTATCAACAAATTTAATTTAATCTGATTTTATTACAACGAAATTGAATTTCCTAAAATTCCTTGCTGTATTGTAGAATGTTTTGAAATTCCATAACACATCTACCAATGGAATGACAAACAAGAAAAACATAAAGCATAAAAATTTGTAACCATGAATGAGCCATTTCCTGGCAGAACGTGAAATACCCCTACAATCAAAATACTTTTCCCTATGACCTACAAAACTCGTCTCGGAAATCATCTGTAAAAGCACATTGGCAAATAATTTACGAAAAATCCTTATTTTAAATTTACGAATAATTTATTAAACTTTATAACAATAATAATAATTAAAAAGTTCTTAAAAATACGAAGCGAAGAAACCGTTTTTGATGGTTTTTAATAGATCATGCAAAGTGGATTAGTATAAGTTTAAGGGGAAATCGATGTGAAAATGATTTTTGTTATTTTAATGCTCTTATAATCAAATCGTATTTTCCCTTGTCTGAAAGACGGATATGTAGAAGAAAGTGTTTAATGAAAATGAGATAGTAGGATCTTAATTACCTTCACTTAAACAAATTTCTTTTTCATCATCATCATCAACGTTAGCCCATTTCGAGGGGAGCGTAATGCCGAGAATTTTCTTACCGGCCAATTCCTTTCTTATTCTTTGACGCCATACAATTAGAATCAAAAATACTAAAACACCATGGAGACAATTGATGGCATCAATAATAAACCAGAACCAGGCAGATGATCCGTGTTCCTTGAAGGTGTATGAGAGAACCTCGAAGATCCATGTGACACCACCGAGAGCAAACAATTTCAAATATAGGAAACATCTGAAAATCAAGTAATTTTACTTGTCCATAAATCAACCATTAGAAAAATTCTTCTTACTTATATCGCAGAGCCTTTCTTGTGTCTGGTGAAAAGTCATTTTTCGTTAAGCTAACCACTGACCAGATACAGAATATGAAATTTAATCCGAGCATAATTGAAATTGGCACATAAAAAAGAAGCCAAATATGCTTGTCATCTACAAGAAATAAATGAAACAAATGACATTTAATTTTGCTCACTCAGAAGCACAAGAACTTACTATGAAACCAGCATGATCCTAATCCGAAGACGGGATTAAGTGAATGCGAAATGAGAAGAAAAACTGTCAATGTAATAGCAATTGTCCATGCGTAAATATGATTCAAGATGTACCATCGTCGCTGATTCAGCTTTGTCCACGTTCTAAGCCTGGAAATTAATTAATTTGAAATTGATTTCTTATCAATACGATAATTTCAAACATACACTATCGATTTCCAGACATTCAGAATGACGCAATTGAGCCATGCGAAGTAGCTCATCGTCCAAAAATATAGCACGAACGACAGCGAAATGCAGCTATCAAAGCTACCAATTTCGACTGGCGGCAACAATTGCAGCACAGTGAGGCACGATAAGAAAATTGTTAAACATACTATCGTAAATAATGTGACCTTGTCCTGTAAAGAATAATAATGTGAATAATGTAAGATGCCAATTAAATTTCTAAAAAAATTAACCTGTGTTTCTCGCAGTTCTGGTAATCGGAAGTAAATATAAATAGTCAATAGCAAAAAGACAATAGAAATGGACATTAGAATGCATGAGGTAGCAAACGAAAGCCGCATTGCTTCCAAATCGATTGTCGTCTGTGGGAAACATACCAAAGCAATTTCATACGTTTCCTCACTATCGCTGTCGGTGAAATTGACCAAGCAAAACCTAATGCGAATATTGATAATGTTAATCAGAATGTGCATAATATTATGCTCTGCTCACTCGTCATCAGGCACTACACCTTTCGCATCGGCAATCAATAATAATCCATTTGCATCAACTGTAAAATTTTCATCGTCGGGAAAATCGTGTGGATTTAGAATGTATTTGCTCTCGCAATCTAATTGGATGCGATTTGCTTTACCATCAGCATCGGCTTTACATTTTCGACGAATCATCACATTTGTATCATTGTTGCAGCATTTCTTTGGTAAATTATTTGCACAAGCGATCGCGAGACTTGCGATCAGAATAGTAAGAGATTTCATTACAATTTCATTAAGTGTCTTTGCCGCTCTCTATTATTATTTAATATCTAGAATGTTGCTCAATTTCTATTTATTTACAACACGCCTCACAAATATTTCTTCCATGTTTATACAAATTTCCTGGAGCGAAGTGAGAGAGAAAGAAAGAAATGATTAATTGATTTTCTTGTTATGTATACAAATTCAATTAACACAAAATTTCATACACTTTATAGTTATTTTTTTTTTAATTTTCGCGCATTTTTTTGCGTCTGCTTGCATAAGATAAAAATACAAAAACTCCATTGTTTTTTGCAAAGTAGAAAAAATGACGCTTTGGCCTCAGAAAATTAATTCTGGATTGCAATCTTGTGTGTGCTTTTGCTTATTTCTATCTGAGAACTAAACAAAAAAAAAAAAAAAGTAATGAGCAAATCACTTTTTGACATTTTCAATGACTGTCCATTCATCGAATGCAGGGCGCGCGCGGAAGTTAATTTTTATAAACAAAAAACACATCGCTCAAAAATAATAATAAAAAAAAATATTTTGCAAATTGGCGCTCTTTAATGAGCCATTCGGTTTTCACTGCTTCCATTTTTCTATTCATTTTATCTGCCGAATTGATTTTCTTGACTTAATTCCATTTATTTATTTTATCAAGACCGAGAGAAAAAGTTAAATTTAAAGAGCGCACTACCATTTGTCTATTTTTACAAAAAAGAATATTCGAATTCGTTCGATGAAACATCAGCGTGTGCTCTACACAAGCATTTCGTGAGATAAAAATGTTAGTTTTATGACATCCAAACACGAATTAAAGAAGAAAAAAAAAATGCAAGGTTCTAAAATCTTCACTGATTTATCAAAACCTGTTTTAACATATCTCCAAGAAGAAATAAAAATTCCAAGCATTCGCAAAGCGTCACAGTTCTTATAAATAATAATTTTATCAACCAATTGACATCCGACGTATGACATTTGACGATGTTTGAATAAAGTTATAAACAGTTACGTGAGTAAGAAGCTGATTAAATAAACAGAAGAGGTTTTCGCGTTTGCGTTTCTTATTACTATAATATTATTTGCTTATTACATTGGATCTACAATGTCTGCGAGTGGGAAATAAAATGAAAGGATGTGCAAATATTGAACTTTATGCTGCTGCCCACATTATTAATGTTTTATAGTGGCGACGCCAAGAGAAACTGTAGCCATGTTGACTCATTGGTTTTTTTTTTTTCATTGCTGTCGAACAGCGGAAGAATGTATTAATTGTTGATTCATTTCTTCGGATCGTTAATTTGCATAATGTCAATTTTCTGAATGTCTGTCTTTGTAGATCAAAAACGCCTCCAACAGGCCTCAAACGATTTTATAGCATTTTTTTTAATGGACTCTATAGCTGAACTGTGTGTTTATTGTTTATGAGTTTAGTCTATTTGTTGAATTTCATTCGAAGCGATTTGATATATTAAACATTACAATTTCAGTCCAATAAATTCTCCTCCATTTATCAAAAAAAAAAAAAAAATCAATTAACATTTGGCCTAAAATACATTTTTTTTCTTTGTTTTGTATTTAATCAATTCGCTGGTTACATGTCTCCCGTATGCGGCCTTTCTTGTTTTTATATTTAACGGGTTATTTTTGGAGTGCTTAAAGTACTCCCACTGATAACAAATAATCCTGATGACGTACTTTGGCATGTATTGTCAATTGCTCGGTGGTCTTATTTTGTGTTATTTATGTATAATTTGCACATGTGGCTAAATTGTGTTACATTTTGTTCGGCCTCAACTCACTTTCGATTTATTTTTCTTTTCTGTTAATCGCACATTTTGTTGTTATCAGCTTTGCTGATTGCTTTTATTTCGAAATTTCTCAATAATTTTACTTATTTATGGTATCCAAATTCCAAAAAGAAAAGAAGTTTCAATAAAATTATTATCGTTTGCTATCAATTAAATATTATCGACTGAACGCTTTGACGTTTCGCGAGCGACTGGCGAGCAAAGCATGTTGGAAAAGAAATATCTCACAGCAGTTGAAAAAGAGTAAAAAGTTTTTGAGATAGAAAATATCATTTATGCCGCAACAGGTCGGTGGCATGTTTCGAGGCAAAAGGATCAATAACTCGCGTGGAATGATAACATTTTCTAAAGTAATTAATTTCATGTTTGAATTATTTTTTTATTTATTATTTGCCGTTTATGACTAAGCTTGTTAGAGTAGCACATCGCTTGGGTGAAATATTTTTCTCGCAGTTTCTTTTCCATTTTTTTATGTATGACCAAATTCAAACAAATCAAAAAAAAATTTTTTTTTCTTCATAAATCAATCATTAGCGCCTTTGTGATTTTATTGTTTAGTTGAACCAGTTGCTGGCTGTCAATGAAACGAGTTTAACTAAACAATACATGTGCGATTTCAAAAAAAAAAAAAATCAATAATTTTCATCATTATTTCCTTATTATTGCAAAATTAAACGGCGCACTGAATGTTTTATTTGCCATTTGCTTACGTTATCAGAAATGTAATACCATCAAATGTCTCTCTTTGTTGTCACTTGTCACTGCAATTTCGTTGTTTTAGACGATTGACCTACAGATAAGCAATATATCGTGGCGAGTGATGCTTGCTCGAGCTTCCAACAAAATTATGTGGGATCAATGAAAGTTTCACTAATATGAACAATAAACAATGAGCCAATCCTTCATGATGATGTGGTTACTGACTCTCGTGTTCCAGAAATTATTGCTAAGCCCAAGCAAATTAATAATAACTATTCAAACCAGGTGTATTCAACTTGACTCAGCAAATCTATTAAAACAAAAACCTCACATTATGATTCATTCAGCACTCAGTAAATCTGGATTGAGATCATATTGCAATGTGCATGTGCACCGATTTTATGAATAAGAGACTTCAAGAATATGGGCAGTAGAATCTTAAGAGTCACTTAAAGCTTATCTAGCATTTCTCGAAAAATGAAAATGAGCGAAGGCGTTAAACCGAACGGAACGTTCTCAAATTACATCACACACTACTAGTAGGGGGAGCGATTTGTTATAGTTTGTGACAAGAGGGGAGGAGGGGGTCAGAAAACAACTAAAATAGCGTGACGTAATTTAAGAACGTTCGATAATGCTACAAGATCTTTTCTATTCTCTGGAATTTTGATATTTCGAATATAAAGTACAAAATTATGCAAATTTTTCTAATTATAAATTTATAAAATATATGCATTGGTGAAACGGCATTGATGGATTAATTACGAATTCCACTTTAATAAAATAAAATCTGTTTTTTTTTTTTTACATTTATGTTTCAGCTGTTGGAGATGCTTAAGTTTTATGCACGTTTCGAGATCAACGATGAGACTGGCGACTACTTGACCGATCACGATATGGCACAACTGCATTATAAAAAAATAACCTCTTTGCAGAAGGCCGCCTTCGCAAAATTTCCCGACCTTCGAGGATTTGCATTGTCGAATGTTGCTAGCGTCGATACACGCGAGTCGCTGGAACGTCATTTTGGAGGGTTAGATGCTGATGCTCTTAAGGAAATCGCTTGCTACCTGAATTTGGTACCGGATGATTTAAAACCGCCATTTGAATGGCATCGCTTAGATAAGGAGTTTTTGCGTAATCTTTTGGTGGGTTTTCTCTATTTTTACCTGCTCAGATTCAGAGACTAGTATTTATATTGGGCCTTTTTTTCTCCCAACAGATTTCACGTCATGAACGACGCGTTTCACAATTGGATGCTCTCAATGAAATGCCATTGTATCCAACTGAGCAAATTATTTGGGATGAAAACGTTGTGCCAAATGAATATTTTTCTGGCGACGGATGTTTGGCATTGCCAAAGTTAAATCTTCAATTTCTGACGTTGCATGATTATTTGTATCGAAATTTAAATTTGTTCCGCCTGGAATCGACATGTGAGTTGCATTGCATTGTTATTGACGCAGCATAGTGATTCATTATTCTAATAATTATAACTTCTACAGATGAAATTCGTCAAGATATCGAAGATGCCGTAATCAGAATGTTACCATGGGAATCGGAAGAAGGTGAAGTTGTGTTTGGCGGATGGGCTCGAATGGCGTTGCCAGTACAAGAGTTTGCTGTTATCGATGTTGGAAAGCCGCATATTGGTGAACGTCGCCCATCACGCGTTCGTGCTGATGTTTCGGTATCATTGAATGTCCGAAAGGAAGTTCAGGACGAATGGGAAAGTCTTCGACGTCATGATGTTTGCTTTTTGATAACTGTTCATCCTCACACACCAATTGGAACAAAGTACAATCATCGCGAGAATTTCATTGAACAAGTTGGTCTAGTTCATGTTCGCGGATGTGAAATTGAAGGATTGTTAGATGAAAGCGGAAAAGTTATTGAAGATGGAATTGAACCGAGATCGAAGCTGCCAGGAGACAAACGAACGTATCGCGTCTGGTTAGATACAAATCAATATCGACAAGATATGGAGTCGCTACAAGAAGGTGGGGACGATGTTTATGAAGCATTCAACATTTTTATGCGTAGAAAGCCGAAAGAAAATAACTTTAAGGCAGTGCTCGAAACAATTCGTCACCTGATGAATACTGATTGTGTCGTTCCACAATGGCTTCATGACATTCTTCTTGGTTATGGTGATCCTGGTTCGGCTCATTATTCGAAAATGCCCGGACAAGCGAGATCACTTGATTTCAATGACACTTTCTTGGATTTCCAGCATATCAAAGATTGCTTTCCAGATTATAAAATCAATTTAAAGTGCAATGATTCCAAGATCCAGCGCCCATTCCGGTTGATTTTTGAAGACGTTTCCATGCCAATGGACACTGACGAAATTGATACCGTCAAAGACTTGCCTAAAATGATTACTGTTGATTCATATTCCATTCCACGTCGCGGCCCCTACAAATCAAATGAACCACGCAGTAATGTCATCCGATTTACACCAACGCAAGTGGAAGCGATTCGTGCTGGTATGCAACCGGGCTTAACACTTGTCGTTGGTCCACCTGGTACAGGAAAAACTGACATTGCTGTTCAAATTATTTCAAATCTTTATCACAATCATCCAAATCAGCGTACACTCATCGTGACTCATTCGAATCAAGCGCTCAATCAGTTGTTCGAAAAAATTATGCAACTCGATATCGATGAGCGACATCTTTTGCGTCTCGGTCATGGGGAGGAAGCTTTGGAAACTGAAAAAGACTTCAGTCGCTATGGACGCGTCAATTATGTATTGAGCCAACGTTTGCAATTGTTGACGAAAGTGAAGAAACTTCAAGATTCTTTGGATGTGACTGGCGATGTTTCATACACCTGTGAAACAGCTGGACACTTTTATCTCTATGAAGTCATTGCAAGATGGGAAAAATTCGTCAATGATTACGAGACTCGAAACGATGATGCGACGGCGGAACAATTTTCAAATGATTTTCCATTCACAAAATTCTTCAGCGATGCTCCACAACCGCTATTTAGTGGCACGACTTTCAATGAAAATATGGAAATTGCACAAAGCTGTTATCGCTACATCGCTCACATATTTACGGAACTGGAAGAGTTCAGAGCATTTGAACTGCTACGTAATGGTCTTGATCGATCAAAATATTTGCTGGTAAAGGAAGCAAAAATCATTGCTATGACATGTACACATGCAGCGCTAAAACGTAAGGAGCTCGTGAATTTGAGCTTCAAATATGACAACATTTTAATGGAAGAATCAGCTCAAATCTTGGAGATTGAAACATTTATTCCATTGTTGTTGCAAAACCCATTAGACGGTTTCAATCGATTGAAACGATGGATAATGATTGGGGATCATCATCAGTTGCCGCCCGTCATCAAGAACATGGCATTCCAGAAGTATTCTAACATGGAACAATCGCTATTTACGCGTCTCGTACGTTTGGGTGTTCCAACAATTCAGCTAGATGGCCAAGGTCGTTCTCGATCTGGAATTTGTGAATTGTATAAATGGCGTTATAAGAAACTCGATGACCTGCAGCACATTCGTGAACGGCCTGAATATCAGCGTGCCAATGCTGGATTTGTTCATGATTTCCAGCTCATTAATGTTGAAAACTTCAATGGTGTCGGTGAAAGTGAACCGAATCCATATTTCTATCAGAATCTCGCCGAAGCTGAATATGTTGTTGCAGTTTACATGTACATGCGATTAATTGGTTATCCAGCTGAAAAGATTTCAATCTTAACAACATACAATGGTCAGAAGCATTTGTTGAGAGATGTCGTCAATACACGATGCACTGAAAATCCGATGATTGGTAAACCACACAAGATAACAACTGTTGACAAATATCAAGGTCAGCAGAATGATTATGTTCTCATATCGTTAGTTCGCACAAAGGCAGTTGGTCATTTAAGGGATGTTCGGCGTTTGGTTGTTGCTGCTAGTCGTGCTCGACTCGGACTTTATATTTTTGGACGCGTTGCATTGTTTAAAAATTGCTTCGAACTTCAACCGACATTTAAAATCTTAATGCAAAGACCACAACAATTGCAGCTTATTGAAAATGAAACGTATCCAACAGAAAGAATGAGCACCGATGATATCAAGAACGAAATTCGAACAATCTCCGACATGCCGGAAATGGCTCAATATGTTTACAAATCATACATGACGAAGATTGAATCAATGAAAGAAGAAATGGAAAAATTGAAGGACCTCTATGTGAAGGTTCCGACTGAAGAACCAATTCAGGAAAAACCAAAACCTAAAGACGATGAACCAGAAAAAGATCAGTTGCCATTTGCTCCGATTCCCATTCAAAATGAGCTCGACGAAGAAGTACTAAGTTATTCTGGCGACCTTCAAGGACCAACGGAGAAGAAACAAAAAATTGATGCTTCTGAAGAAACTGAACACGATGAGAAGGTCGATGATGATGCCCCTGCCGATGAACCAATGGCTGTGGACAAAGAAACTGAGATCGTCGAAGAAAAAACTTCTTCAATCGATGAGCAACCACCTGCAGCAGAGCCAGCATTAACAGAAAATTGATTTCATTAAATATATCTTTATTTTATTTTTTTTTTTTCTAATAAAAAAAATGCGTGAAACAATCAACAAGTTAAATATTCATTCCTTCGGCATTTTTGTTGTCAAGGAATTTTCACGCAATTCAACCATAGCAACCGATTTATTTTGTATAAACATTTTCTTGTTATTTTTAAGGACATTTTTTCAGAGCTAAGATATCATCATTAGAAAATTGTACAATGGCTGAAAAGACACTGGAAATACAAAATACTTTGGTTCGCTACAATAATCCTACTCTGGTAATAAAGCATGATGATAAAAAGAGCGAGAAGGAGGTAACATCTATAGAATTGAATAGAAAAAGTTTTTAAATTCTCCAGATATTTTGCAGGAAATTCCTAAGAGCCCAAAAGATGGACGTCCAATTTCAGGCAGCATTAGTGACACACGTAAAGAGACTGAAGAAATTCTCAATTCAATTTTGCCGCCACGATGTTGGGAAGAAGATGGGCAGTTGTGGTGCCAAACAGTTTCAAGCACCCCTGCAACGCGCCAAGACGTAATAAATTTACAAGAAATGCTCGACACACGCTTACAACAAAGTCAGGCTAGAGAAACTGGCATTTGTCCCATTCGCCGAGAATTATACAGCCAATGCTTTGGCAAGTGAATATTCTTGCATACTCGTTTAACGTTTTTATAATTTGAATTTTTTTTTCTTCCATTTGTAGATGAAATAATTCGTCAAGTGACTATTAATTGTACTGAACGTGGTCTGTTATTATTGCGCGTTCGAGATGAAATTAATATGCGTGATGAGGCATACGAGACACTTTATTGTAGCTCGGTAGCTTTTGGTATGCGGAAAGCGTTACAGGCGCAGGAGGGCAAAGAGCAACTTCAGGAGCGAATTTTGCATTTGGAAGAGGAGAAAGCATTAATTGAAGCGACCATCAGTGATATGAAAATTAAAGCGGATCAAGCTGAACGTCGAAATGCTGAATTGCGTGAATCAGAAGAGAAGAAACATGCTGAAGAAATCAGCTTTCTGAAAAAGACAAATTCCCAGCTCAAAGCACAATTGGAAGGAATAATCGCCACTAAGAAATAATAAAACTAACGATCATTCAATTTTCTTTACAATAATAAAATCAATTTTATTCAAAATTCACAAAAAATCACCGAAATTTGCGCAAATATTTTTTTTTTTTATATTTTTCCAGTTAATTCAGGTACAGCTTTAAATAGATCAGCAACAAGACCATAATCAGCCACCTGGAAAATCGGTGCTTCGGGATCTTTGTTGATTGCAACTATTGTTTTTGAGTCCTTCATGCCAGCCAAATGTTGAATGGCTCCACTAATTCCAACGGCAATGTATAAATCGGGTGCAACAATTTTTCCTGTTTGGCCGATCTGTAAGTCATTAGATACATAGCCTGCATCGACAGCAGCTCGCGAGGCACCAACAGCGCCTCCAAGCTTATCAGCCAAATCGTAAAGAATTTTAAAGTTTTCGCCAGACTTCAATCCTCTTCCACCGGAAACGATGCATTTAGCTGCTGTGAGTTCAGGACGATCAGATTTGCTGAGCTCTTGTCCAACAAATTGTGTTAAATCTGTTTTGTATTCACCAGCTGGTGCTTGCTCGGTTGCAGCTTCCGATGAACTCTCACCTGTTGCTTCGAAATTTGTTCCACGAACTGTCAGCACTTTGATAGAGTCCAATGACTTCAATGTCAGAATTGCATTTCCAGCATAAATTGTTCTAACAAAAGTGTCAGGTCCTTTGATGTCGATGACTTCAGAAATTGGGGACACATCTAGTTTGGCAGCTACTCGGGGTAAAACTGATTTTCCTTGAGCTGATGCACCTTGCACGATGTGTGTAAAGGAAAACTGTTTTTGTGCAGCGACAATTAAAGGCGTAAGAGCTTCGGGGAGAAATCCATTGAAGGCATCACTTTCAGCAATCAATACGCGCTTGACACCATCTAGTTTTGCAACTGATGACGCAACAGATCCGACTTTATTTCCAGCAACGAGCACAGTGATGTCGTTGCCAATCTTTTTTGCTGCTGTAATAGCATTTTGTGTTATTGGTGCAACGGTTGCATTGTTATGATCAGCTATGACTAATGTGCTTTGAAGACGGTTCTAAAAATGAGGAAACATTATATTTATTAAGAAGAGATCTCAAGGCCAGATTGATAATAACTGATAACAGACATCAAAGTGGCTAGTTATATGGACTAAGTGAACTTTGGACTTGCTGTTATGGAGACCCACAAACTATAAACTGACCTGAAAATGTTTTCGGATTTGAATTGAATAGCGAGAGAACATTGTGATGCAATCTGAAAAATGTTTGTGGACTCTGTTTGCCCGATGGAACACAAAAAAAAAATAGAGACTTTCTTCCACTAAAGAGCTGGTGAACTAAAGAGCTGAATACTGTGGCCACAAAATGTCAGACTGACAATCAAGCAAGGGTACGAAACTTGGAAGGCAACTGAAATCAACATAAAATCCTGAAAGAATTAAAATATGACCAATGTCATAAATTACTATCTTGTTTCGGGTTCAACTCTTTAATATCTTTAGAAAATAATTTTTATTTTGAATTTAACTGTTTAACGGTTTGCATGTAAAAATTGTGCAGAATATCGGCATGTTGGAAACACTGTCGATGCCAACACATACGGCAGACGGAAAACGTACCTATTTAAAAAGAGAGAGCGTTTGTTTTTCGACTGTACGTTTTGCGTTTTGCATCGTGCTCTTAAATTGTGAACGTCTCTTGAATCGCACAGACGTACTGAAAATAATCGTAGCAGCAATTACTTCTTTTTTGTGTGATTTCAAGAGATTTTCTTTTTCTTTTATTTAAAAAAGTGTGTTACAAAAATAGACCGCGAACTGAAGTATATTTAACAAACGGTTTGTTGCATAATAATTAAGCAATCAGATTCAAAGCTCTTGTCATATACGTCAAAGTCTAAATAAAAATTATTAGGAATTGTAATATTAAGACTGAAAAAAAAATTTGAATGCCACAACAGAAATATCAGGCGATTACGGAATCCTCCGATCATCAGCATCAAGAGGAAGAAAGATTGGTAGAAGCTGACACAATGGCTCAAGTTTCAAACATACCATCGACTTATTCAAGTCAACAATTGATGAACAATCAAGATGGTGAGAGTATTATAACTGATCTTGAGGATACAAAGAGCTTGGGAAGACGCAGCCGTGAAAATGGCAATAATGGATTCAGAGATGTTAGTTCTAAAGAATGGTTTACAGTGGCAGTGTTGTGCTTCATTAATCTAATTAACTATATGGATAGATTTACAATTGCTGGTAAGTTTAATTTATTAAGAATAATTTTGATGATTCAGTCACAAAGCAAATACTCGTACATATCTCAATTGAAAGAATCTCATTTTTTTATATTGTCGTAATGTTAGTTTACCCCTCCTACACATACATGCACAATATGCATCATCAAAACCAAAACTAAGTAGTGATGCCATCACAATGTTTACATTCTATATTGATAGCTCGCGATTTTAATCGCGGGAAAAAATTGATGCTAACGTGTCAAAAGTATTCTGTTGTAGAGAATAATAAAAGCAAAGTGTTACGCAAGCCGATTAAAAATAGTGCAAACCATGACGACACAACAACAATCAGACGAGAACAAAAAATAGGGAGAGAATCATGCGATCGGATGATTTTTGGGATGAATATGACGCTCTTGTTAGTTAGATAAAGAAAAAGAAAAACCTTAAAAATAAATATTTAACCGTACGGGTACGATTGTCGCCTGACCTTCAGCTAGCTACACATGAGCCGACGTACTCACTTTTTTTTGTTGTTGCCATTAAGTTAGTCGTGAGACTGTTGGACATTTGTTTACATTTTTTTTCTCTGGCGTTGTTGGTAGAGGGTTATCAACTACTAAACGAACGAAAAAAAATGAAGTATCAAATAGATATTACGTACTAACCGAAGTACCGAAGACCACGTATTATAATCGTCGCTCATAACGTTTGCAAAACAAGATATGAATAAGAAATTTGCGAAATTCTTCTTTCCAATTCGCAAAGACGCATTTGGAAATCAAATATTTCTAAATTAAGCAATTTCTGTAGCCACAAAAAAAAATTGGTGTCGAGTCGATTCAATTTATTTCTGGTTGTTCGATGCCACACTTCCGTTGACAAATAAAAAAAGAAAACAAAAAAAAAAAAAAAAAACAAAAATGCAAATGACATTTTCAAATGATGTTTATTATTGTAACATTAAAGAGAAATAAATAATGTCACATGCTTAAGGAAGTACTTTAATTTTTTAAAACAGCTTTACGTGTTGCAATAATTGCTACAACATACTGTAGCGAAGTGACTCAATTATAAGGTAAGTCAAAGGCTTCAATTACAAGTCATTCGCTACTATATAATTTGATAACAAAACAAAATAAGCAAGTATTATGCAATAGCCATGAGAATTTGATCAATCTCATTGAATTGAATAATTTTTTTGCCTCGCGGCATCAGAGTGACTCAGACCAATAAAATCCACCAACTCATAGCCAACTCATTTGCTCATCGTTTTTAAATGGAATTAAAAATTTTCTTGCCATTATTCATCCAATGCAGATTGTGTACAGATCAAACAAGATGTAAATAAAATATTTTGATGTTGGACGTGCACGTGAGTGATGGTGCTCTTATCAGTACTTAAATTAGGGAAGCTACGATGCTGACGAAATGTCAGAACTGAGTTATAAAAATATGCCAAATATTTATTCGCGTTCTTAAAAAAGCACATGGTTGGTGACACGTCTGGAAATTTCTACAATTCTTTTTGTGCTTCGTGGCAATCATCATTTGCTCTTTCTCAACCAGTTTCGCGAGTTTTGATAAAACCAAGGAAACCTGAAATTCCACACAAAATATACTGTTTCCTCTATTTTGCTAATTAATAATATTCAATATCAACATAGTCATCACACGCATTATCGCCAAACGACCCAGCCCAAAAAAAAAAAGATATCAACTAAAATTTTCATTCACAAAATTGAGAAAAATCTCGTGATGGAAAGAGAAAATGTCTTGAACTCATTCATAGAGCCGGGCGCTTATCAATACCAAAGCAATTTACAACGTGCCTCTCGTGTAGCTACACTAAATTTGTAATAAAAAAATGTATCGTTCGATGCTCGTTAACCAATCGCTGTCGAAAGAAAATGAGGAAAAATTGTACAGAGAGCAAAATGAATCGAGTGCAATATTGTCAATTAATTGATTCAAAACTCCACTCGATACTTTTCTGTAATTGAACAACGAGTTCATATGACATTGTTAGTGAGGAATTTTTGGAAAAAGAAATTATTTTTCAAACAAAATTTAATGAAATTTCATTATTTTCTCTCTCTTCTGCATTACATTTCTGATATCGTATGATGTTTTCAAACATTTCGCTGTAGTTGTGCAGTATAGCGTGATTCTCATTGAAATCGGGGAGAAAAAAGTATGGGCACGTTTTTGGCTTACGTCGTTTCTCTATCTACAACTACGTACAACTGCCGTCGTCTATTTCTGTTGCATATTGGAGGGTAAAAAAAAGACCGTTAGAATCATATGATGTGACTTTTACGTTCATAGTCGTCGAATGGTTTTGGCGTGGCTTTGCCCATGCATGTCCTGCGTACATTTAGAATTTCCCAAATTAAATCGATGTCAATTTCTTCTTTTGGAGAAGGCGAAGAGAAATAAAACTTTCCACAATTGAATGCGCGTGTTGATCGTAACATGTCTTCTTCTTGCTAGCGTTTTCTTCTGCGGGGTGGTGTTTATGAAATGTTTGAATTTGTTTTAAAGAAAACGCCATTTCATGAAATTTACAGAAATAATTTTTATATATTTATGAAAAACTCATTAACAGTCTTGAATTGAATGAAAACATCTCGGGTGTGATGGTTGATTCCTAGGCCACTAAAAGTCGGAACGTGTTGTTTTACCAAATTAGATGGAATGACATCGTGCGTTGCTTTATGCTCGTGACACTCAAACCAAAAAAAAATTTTCCCTGCACGCTTGTTTATTTACATATATTGTGACAGCATTAACAGCGCGATGCATCAATCAAGCAATAATATTTTGAACAGTTTTTTTTTTTTTCTTTTTTTACGTTCATGTCTTCAATTTTATTAGCAGCGGCGATAAGATTGAAATGCATGAGTAGTCCCATGACAGATAATGAAAATCCAATGAAATATTTTTTTCGACCAAACCAGATTTGGCCAGTTACTTATATTTCGGGGTAATTACTACTATGTAAAAAAAAATATATACGCCGCTTCTCTTATCAGTTTTCGGTCGAATCTCAAGAAAACATCTACTTAGGCCAACAATGAAATTATTTGGGCCTAACAAAATTCTTACATAATTTCAATTCAAGTCCAATTCGCCGTATCAGTAAGTTGATAAGTCATGCGAAAAAAAATCAGGTGCCCGATACACATAGGGAAATACTGGTATTTGCAATATGCCAATATAACATAAGTATATAGTAAAAAAATGCTTGTTATCATTACTTAGATAGCTTGAAAACGTCCAATTATCGTTCGCTAAATGCTGGTGTGATTTTGTTATAGCAATTGACGCATGCTGTCATGCGATTAAAATATAATTCTGATTTTTCACTTATTTATTTATTATTATTACATATTTTTACTGTCAACAAATCCACAAACCGTAAAATATTGCACATATCATTACTAACTTTATTATCATCTTTGAACACGTGTCGTCATCATCGACACACCCTTTTCGCTAATTATCTTAACGAGCGCTGTTGCGGGTTTGAGATTATTTATCGCGAGAGCTCTACCTGCATTCTTATCGCATACCAATCGCATTAGACATGACCTTTGCACTTAAAGAGCAACTGAAAATAGAGAAATTTTCACAAATGCCGAAAATAAAAGATTTATGAAATTAAGTAATATTTTTCTTTTGTGGCGCCCTCATTTTTAAGTTTTTGTGATGCAATAATTTTTATGTTCCTTCCGATATTTTGATATTTCAATGGTTCGTTTCACTTTCAACACCTGTTTGACTTTCATCAAAAATTTTAATTTAAATATAAATTTATTTCTTTCTAGGTGTTCTCACGGATATACAAGACTATTTTGGAATTCAAGATGATAAAGGCGGACTCTTGCAGACTGTGTTTATTCTTAGCTACATGGTATTCGCCCCTATATTTGGATATTTGGGTGATCGCTTTTCGCGAAAAGCTATAATGGCATTCGGAATTGCTTTATGGGGAGCAACTACACTTTTGGGATCATTTATGAGTAACTTCGGTTGGTTCCTGGCGTTTCGGGCTCTCGTGGGTATCGGTGAGGCGAGTTACTCGACTATCGCCCCGACAATACTCTCCGATTTATTTGTTCATGACCTGCGCTCAAAAATGTTGGCTGTGTTCTATTTTGCAATTCCCGTTGGATCCGGTTTAGGGTGAGTTAACTTTAATCAGTGACCTTGCGAATGAGTATATATTTCCGTTTTTCAGTTACATCATCGGTTCGGAAACGGCAAAAGCTCTTGGGTCATGGCACTGGGCACTTAGAGTCACTCCTGTGCTTGGACTTATCGCTGTTATCTTAATTTATTTCATTGAAGAACCAGAACGTGGTCAAAGTGAAGGCTCACATCATATGACAACGACATCATACGTTGAGGATGTGAAAGATGTCTGCAAAAATAAATCGTTTATGCTTTCAACAGCCGGCTTTACTTGTGTAGCATTTGTGGCTGGTGCATTGGCATGGTTTGGACCGAAATTCATGCATCTTGGATTGAAAATGCAACCTGGCAACGAGAACATCAAGCTGAATGAGTAAGTCAAGTTTTAATTAACATATCCTCAATCTTTCCATAATTCGCTGATGGTCCACTTACGATCAAAAAATTCATTCCACAAACAAAACAATTCCTAGTGTCTCGTACAAATTTGGAATTGTGGCGATGCTGGCTGGCTTGATTGGCGTTCCATTAGGTTCAGCAATAGCTCAGCGTCTACGACCCACAAATTCGACATGCGATCCACTGATATGCGCTTTTGGACTCATCACATCAGCCCCATTTGTGTATTTAGGTCTTGTCGTAGCAAGATACAGCGCAATTTGGTGTTTTATTTTCGTTTTCCTTGCTGAATTAACATTGAATTTATGTTGGAGCATTGTTGCCGATATGCTTTTGGTAAGATTCGCGAATGATTAAAAGATGGATTAACACAATATAATGTAGCATGCGCGCATGAAAAAGTGGATTATGTATGCTGAATTATCTTTATCAACGAAGCTTAGCAAACGTTATCCACGTTGTGATCCTGTGATATGTGCCATGGGTTTGCTTATCAGTGCGCCACTCATAGCTGGCTCCATGCTAATGGTGACGGTCAATTCAACATTAGCTTATATTCTCGTGTTCTTTGGCGAAATTGCACTTAATCTTAATTGGGCAATCGTTGCTGATATGCTTCTGGTAAGATTCCACAAAATGTTCAATGTTTTTCTTCTTTTCCTTTGTTTCATTATTTCAAATTGTCCCTTGCCATAATTTGCTTCCTGTCTGTGTTCTAACGTTAAAATAATTATTTGTTGACATCATTATCTGGCAGTTTTGCCATTATTAGTTAGATATTATCATGATTTCACGCACATTATCCATTATCAGAAGCATCAAAAAATGGGATTTTTGTGCAGGTAGACTGGTGAATTTAAATGATTGAACTGATCGTTTATTTGCATAAATGGAACTTTTTTCTTCTATTTTCTCGCGTTGCGACTTTCTTATATTTTTACTAAGATGTTTTTCATCCAATATAGATAATTCAGAATACATATATCCAGATATATGCGATTGTAGACTAACGATAATGATGATAAGAAATATTATTTATTGCATGCGATAAGAAAAAAGAAACCAACCAAGAAAAAAGTTCCGATTCAATTTTTCTTTTTAAACCAGCGCCATCTTTTGATGCATTCCTTCATTTCTTTCTTTGTTCTTTAAGAATATCGTTGAGAATACTTATTTTTTTTCTTTCTCCTGATTTGATAAACAGTATGTTGTGGTGCCAACACGAAGATCAACAGCAGAAGCGTTCCAGATTCTTATATCTCATGCGTTTGGCGATGCCGGCAGTCCGTACTTAGTTGGTGTGATATCTGAGGCCCTCAAACCGCTACTAAAAAAAGCTGAAGCGCATCTTAATTTTGGAAAGACAATTGAAAGCATGTCACTTGTGTTAGCAGAAAATGCAACAGATGTCTCAGCGACCATGCAACAAGACTCAACCGAAGTACAATTCAAAGCTCTTCAATATTCGCTATTTTCAACGTCATTCGTTGAAGTTCTCGGCGGGGTTTTCTTCCTTGTTACAGCCGCTTACATACTTAAAGATCGGGCGAATGTTGATCGGGCAGTTGCTGGTAAGAATTAATTTTCCCAATACTTTCCTTAATTCAAAAGCTCATTCGTCTATATATTCTATTACCTGACGTAACATTTTCGAAAATTTGCATGATCCACAGATATACTCATCTAATATAATATTTCCCTTATTTATTTTAGAAACTAACAGCAACGATCCAAATAGCACGATATCAGATAACCGATCAGTAACTCAATCAGAGTCTATTGACAACTGATACTGAGAAAAATATCATGAGAAATTTTTCTAAAAGTGATATCAACAAAGGGAATCAGCATTCATTGATCCAATAATTCGGAAAAAATTGCATGGCATTCAACAAAAACGTAGTTTCCGCATGCTGCTCAACCGTTGTATATGTTAGTAAAAAAAAAAAATATATATTTAGTGGACAAGCAATCAGCTTTTGTTGGAATCCACATTTTTCGATGGGACCGCGCTTGATAAACGGTTATGCAAAAAGAAGAAAAAAGATACCAATTGATTAAAATGAGACTGTGTTTAATTGCTTAATTAGTTAGTTTTCCATTTTGCTAAACAAAAAATCCATCTAAATTTCTGGTAGTGTTTGAGCCGTTAGTTTTCTTCCCCAATCTTCCGTACTCTGAGATGGAAAGCAAATTTCTATTGTATCATTTCTATAGTATGAGACGAAATTGTTGCATAATTTGGTGATAAAAATTCCTTTATTTCATTTGAGTATTATTGATGAGAACCAGGTGGGCGAACAAAGCCATTTCCACTCAAAATTGGTAATGATGCAATCAAGAATTTACAATTTGTTTTATTATATCAAACTTGTATAACTTCTTCCGCAAACAAGTCTTTCAATTCTTTTTTTTGTCGGCTCATTGTTGATTTTTCTGTGCTAAGACACAACTATGTTAATTCTTTCAGAGCTTTCAAAAGCTTTCTCAATACTTTGCTGGAGAAAATATTAATGATCGCGTGAAAATAAAGAAAGAAAAAAATGGAACGAGTCATTTAGTGAAATTATTTGGAAATTATAAATAAAAACAATAAAAATCTCTCACGTAGTCCTCATTTGTACAATACTTTTCACTTACGCGATAAAAAATACCTCCAACAAAATTTCATTAATCATTGTAAAATTAAAAACTCGTCGCATATTAGTTTATATAAATGAATAGAATTAATGTAAATTTAAAGAAAAAAAATAAAGTCAAAAACGTTTGTTAAGAAAATTATAAATACATTAATCTATTTTAGTAAGTTTTCAGATACTTGATTGATTTCTCATGGCGAATGTGTAAATGTTCAGTCAGTGATGCTGCATTTTACAATGCTTAGCTTTTATCTCTATTTTTAACGGATTTTTTTTTTGAACAGTTGCTGCCTTCTTATTTAAGGGGCGGTAAGTTACACTGTTAAACAGGTAACAACATCATTTTGTTTTGTGGACGCTACGACAATAATTCAGCTGAATTAATCGTAAGTACGAAATATAATCACATTAACATCGTCTAATCCTGTTACATTGACTTTGAGTGTCATAAAATCATATACTTTACTTTATTCATAGTGTTTTGTGTCCTAGAATTGAATAAAACATGGATGATGAATTACCGTACCGTTGTGAATACGCAAAAACGGGTAGAGCCGGATGCCGTAAGTGTAAAGTAAAAATTGATCAGGGTGTCTTGCGATTAGCTGTTCTTGTCCAGGTGAGAATTAAATAAGCTGTTATTTCTTTCGTTTCTTTGGTAGTTTGACTGTGCAGTTCAATACTAATTTAATCCTTCTTGACTTTCAGTCGTTTCGTCATGATGGGCGAGATCCCTATTGGTATCACCAGAAGTGCTTCTTTGAAAAGCAACGACCAAAGTCAACAGATGAAATTGCTCACTTCGAAAACATTCGCTATGAAGATCAACAAAAAATTCGTAATATTATTGAGACACAGACATCAATGCCTATCCCCGAAACGAGTAAGGGAAAGAAGGGCAAGAAGCGGCGTAATGATGAAACAGCTGATGATGCCAAACTTTCAACACCGCCTGCTCTAAAGGATTTTGGTATTGAATATTCCAAGAGTAGTCGGGCAGAATGCATCGGCTGTTTGCAAAAGATTATGAAGGTAAGTTGAGGGATTTTTATAATGTTTTTAAAATAACTATAAATTTAAATTGGATTCAGGATGAACTTCGTGTTAAAAGAACTGTTTATGATACTGAAGTCGGCCAAAAGTTTGGTGGGCAGGCATTATGGCACCATTTGAACTGCTTTGCCCAGGTTCGTGGCGATTATGATTTTTATGTTGGTGGCGAAAATCTTCCTGGCTTTGGTGATCTTTCCAAAGAAGATAAGAAACAGGTTAAAGAATCACTTCCCGCCATTAAAGTCGATGAAGAACAGATCAAAAAGATGAAACATGAACCATTGAACGAAGCGGAAAAAGCTGCAAACAAGGAACTTGAAGATACAATTGCGAAACAAACCAAAATGCTGTTTATTATTCGTGATGAGCTGGAAAAATCCTGCAGTAAAGGAGATTTGCAAAATATTCTGTTCACGAACAAATCCTGCATAGTTGAAGGGAAAGATCGATTATTAGATCGTTGTGCCGATTTTCTAACTTTCGGTGCCCTTGCCAAATGTCAAAAGTGTCAGAAAGGGGATTTGATCTTCAGCAAATATGGCTACACATGTAATGGAATGATCAGTGAGTGGGCGCAATGTTCAAATTTCATCGATAAACCATTACGAATGAAATGCAAGATCCCCGATAATCTCAAAAAATCAGAAACATCAAAATTCTTCAGCAAGTATAAGCCAAAGGTTCAGGATAGAGCTGTTCGTCCTACCCCAAAGAATGTTCCTGGTGTCATCCCAAAAGTGGAAGCTGGATCAGAAGTACGTGAAGCGAAAGTAAAGCGCGAAAAGTTACCATTGTATGGAATGCATTTTGTACCGATTGGAAATTTATCAATGCAAAGATCTGAGATGAAAACACGCATTGAGAAAATGGGCGGCAAATTAGTGACAAAAATTCAAAGTATGACAGCCGCTGTTATCAGTACGAAAGAAGAAGTTGCGAAAATGAATAAGCGAATGCAAGAAGTTCAAGATTTGGATATTCACGTAGTACCTGAATCATTTATTGATGCTGTAAAATCATGTTCTCAGTCTGATGCCATCGAGAAAATCAAATCAACGGCAATTTGTGATTGGGGCAGTGATCCATTGTTACGCATTCCTCAGGAAGAAACAACCGGCCCAAAAGAATCAATGTATACGAAAAATACTCAGAAGAAAACAAATATCAAATTGAAGAATGGATCATTTATTGATGCTGTAAAATCATGTTCTCAGTCTGATGCCATCGAGAAAATCAAATCAACGGCAATTTGTGATTGGGGCAGTGATCCATTGTTACGCATTCCTCAGGAAGAAACAACCGGCCCAAAAGAATCAATGTATACGAAAAATACTCAGAAGAAAACAAATATCAAATTGAAGAATGGATCAGCAGTCGATCCAGAATCGGGCTTAGATGATGTCGCTCACGTCTACAAGGAAAATAACGTCCTTTACACAAGCACTTTGGGCCTAACAGATATTCAACGAAATAAGAACTCTTTCTATAAGCTCCAAGTTTTACAGTCGGATGCTGGACGAGACTATTGGATCTTTCGATCATGGGGACGCATTGGAACTAAAGTTGGAAATACAAAGCTGGAAAAATGCAGCAGTGCGCAGGAAGCTTGTAGTCAGTTTGAAGAACTCTACATGGAAAAGTCTGGAAATATGTGGAATAGTGGAATGCCATTTCAAAAACGAGCCGGTCTTTATTATCCAATTGATGTTGATTATGATGACGACGATAAGGCAAAGAAAATAGCGGAAAAATCCTCAATCCCATCAAAATTGCCTAAGCCAGTGCAGGAACTTGTCAAAATGTTGTTTGATATTGATTCGATGAAGCAAACAATGCTGGAATTTGAGTTGGATTTGGAGAAAATGCCTCTTGGTCGCCTTTCAAGAAAACAATTACATGAAGCCTATGAAGTTCTCACAGAACTCAGTGATCTTGTTGCTCGTGGTGGCAACGATTCTGAATTCATAGCTTGTTCTAATAAATTTTTCACGCTTGTTCCACACAGCTTTGGTATTAATCGAGCACCAATTATTGACAATTTAAACATGATTCAAAGCAAACGCGAAATGATCGATAACCTGATGGAGATTGAAATTGCGTACTCAATGCTTAAAACTGATACTGATGATAAGTTAAATCCCGTCGATTGTCATTATGAACAACTTAAAACCGATATGGAGCCACTCGATCATAAGTCCGAAGAATTCCAATTGATTCAGCAATATGTTGTCAACACACATGCAGCTACTCACAATCAGTACAGCTTGGAGGTTGTTGATATATTTAAAGTGGAACGCAAAGGTGAAAAGAGGCGATATAAGCCATTCAAGAAACTACACAATCGTCAGTTGTTATGGCATGGATCGCGCTTGACTAATTATGTCGGCATTCTATCTCATGGTTTGAAAATCGCTCCTCCGGAAGCGCCAGTTACAGGTAAAAAATACTTGAGTGATCATTCTGATATTAATCAATTTTTTCTCTACCTAGGCTACATGTTCGGGAAAGGAATATATTTCGCAGACATGGTGTCAAAGTCTGCCAATTATTGTTTTACAAATCCTCAACACAACACTGGATTAATGTTGCTGAGTGAAGTCGCATTGGGAGACTATCATGAATTGACACGCGCTACATACATAAATAAGTTGCCAGATGGAAAGCACTCAGTAAAGGGTATTGGCAAAACCGCACCAGACCCATCAATGGCTCATACGTGTGAAGACGGTGTCATTATTCCACTTGGAAAAGGAATCACAAACGACAAGCTGCGATCCGAATTGCTTTACAACGAATTCATTGTTTATGATGTTGCCCAAGTTCAAATTCAGTATTTGTTGAAAGTTAAATTCAACTACAAAAAGTAAACACCTTTATCTTATGTGTAGTACCAGCAGCGACCAAGACCATTCCAGATTTAATACCTTTCTTATTTTTACACCGATTTATGTTGATCATCAGCGATTATAATTTTTTTTTTTTTGCAAACTGCCGAGAGGGTCAGAAATGAGGTAAAAAGATACCATTTAAAGAAAACTCACCTCAAATATTAGGATTTAGACTTTGTTACATATTCCTTTCAAGTTTTGTTTTTCTTATTATTCTGAAAGATTACATTTAAAAATCGTGATTTTTTTTAATGTTTTTGTTTTTGCTCGATGCCAATAAAATATTCTTTGAACACATTACAAAAAAATCGATCTTTGATGATAATAAATTAGACCGTGGCTGAAAAAAATTTTTCTTACAATAAGTGAATCCTGTAAACGTTTTCCAATAAATGCACATTTTTTGTTTTCATTGACACATTTCTTTTGTTTTTTTTTTTTTTTTTTTTCCAATGTGTTGTAAGCCTTTTTTTATTAATAATAATTATGTTGACTATATTTACAATTTTCTAATACATCGTTTTTGCAAATCTCTCAAAAAATAATAATTTAACTATGCCCATATAGATACAAGACGAACAAATCTAATAAAAAGCTTAAAAGACATCAATTGTTTAATTTTGTGTGTATCTAAAAAAAAAACTAAAGTTTGAGAAAAACTTTACAAGGAAACTTAAAATTTGCATTTCTGTACATTCGGCTCCAGAATTCTTTCTCTTATTATCTTTTTTTTTATATTTGATTCACTATAAAATATCAATAAAACAATTTGCAGGCCAACGTGCAGACTAAAAATATTAGTTTACAAAAACGAATAATTAAAAATATCACCCAATGTTTTAATTTGTTGTTTGTTTCTTCCTGATTCAATTTTTAATATTTTCTTCTTCTTTCTTTTTTGTTTAAAATTTTCTTCTTCTTCCATTAAAAACTAATTTCATCATCCCGTCGCACGCGAAAGTAAGTTGTTTTCCTTTTCTTGGTGACAGGAGCGTTTTGAGATTTTTTTCGCGCGACACTGCGGACCAAATTAATTATTTCTTTTTTCCGCTCATCTAATCTGTTTCTAGAAAATATATATTATATTTTTTTACGATGCTTTACTATACTATACTCATTCACTTTCCACATTTTTCAGACAGAGCACAGAAATATATATCTTTTTCTTAATCTTGTCAAAAATAATCAATTTACTTGTCATTATGGCTTCGGCTCGCACGAAAAAAAAAAAAAACTAAATCCGAAGATCAATTTCATCGAAAAAGTTCCATTTACCAATTCTCCAACAGTTATCAATTTTCGTCAATAGTTTTTGTACCTACGAACAATATCTATCGTTGATTAAAACAGCTATTACGCAATATTCTGGCTTTAATGCATAAACTAAAAGTTTTTGTGCCTTTTTTTTTGTATAAAAAAAGAACTTTTATAATGGAAAAGTTTTTTTTTTACTTGATGATTTCGATCTGATGTCGGCATATAGAAAAATAGTGTTTCATCTTAAAAGGAGGTTTTTCTTTTTTTTAGTTACAGCATTTGGTTATTCTTGTAAGATATCCTTAGTTCTGTTCCTTTATTCTCGACGTTTATTTTTTTTTGGGTTCCATCAAATCAATTTATTTACAACTTTTGTACGTTGCACGAAACAACATTACACTGGACACGTTTTTGTATAATTATTTTTTGTAATTTTGAGTCCATCGTTAAAAGCAATGTCCAATTGACGACTGCATGCAGTTTTCTTTTAAAAATGATTTTTTTTTATCGATACAAGTTTTTTTTTTTTTTTTTCAATAATTGATTTGCGGGTGTGTGCTTGTATAATTTTTTGTTGTTCTGTGAGTGCGTGTGTGTGTGATTTTGTATGTTTTCTTTTGTTATAGAGCAGAATAAAGCATTTTTTTGTGTGTGTGAGTCTTTCATTATGCTCATCATTCACTTGTTTACATGTGACTCTTGGCGTTATCATTTGTTGTTGCTGGATTTCCTTTTCCATTATGATTGACAACAACCATTGGGCTTAAATATTGTGTGCCACCTGTTGACATCATCTGAAAGTGAATAAGAACAAGTGAACATGATGAAAAAAGATCCAATAGAAGTTGTTTGTGACATTTTTCTTACCTTTCCGGCCAATTGAGGCGACGACGCAATGAAATGGGTCATACTGCCACTTTGTCCTTGTGATACGACAATGTGTGGTGCTGATTGAACAAGGACACGGTTGGCATTGTTGGTTTCTGATATAAGAAAAGGACAATTAATGATGATTAAAATCATCATGTCCATCACGTACCTTTAACAATTGCCAACTTTCCTGTTTGATTCCGATAAATCGACCCATTGCTACTTGTTGTACTGGTTTGTGGCAACAAATTCAGCTCAGCGCCGCCAGGTGCTAAACGATTGATGGTTGATCCTTGATGGGTCATTGATGGAATGCTGATATTTGTTGTGTTTGTTGATGTTGTGCCGTTGCCGCCATTTATCAATAATTTATGAAGCTGTGCAACATTTGCTGTCTGATTAACAGAACCCAAATGATGAGTTCTTTGCTGCATGCCTCCAGTGGTTTGCCCATTGACTATAATTACAAATAACAAAATAATGAAAGGAGATTTCATAAAAAAAAGATATTCCGAAATGAACATACTCTGAGGTGTGCTCAGCTCAATAGTTGTAAGTCCATTTGACTGTCCAATAACTTTGAAGCCTTGTGATGATGTTAGCAATTGAATTGGACTCACAACAAGACCGCCGCCGCCAACAACCTTATGATGATGAAAGAACAAAAAAAAATATTTAGATTAGGTCGTTCGATAAAGGAAATCAAATCAATTTCAATCAAACCTGTTGCATCGGCGCTAGAATTGCACTGCCATTAATGAGTTTAATAAGTTTCGTAGGTGGTTCGTTTGGATCCATTTTGTTTGGACTCGATGATGATGATGTGATGCAAGATGACGCTGATAGTATATTGGACATGGGCGATTTGCTTGTTTTCTCTCTGCTAATTATTTGTAATAAAGTAACTACTCAAGTAAATAATGAATTATTATTAATTCACCTGCTGTATCCTTTGAGACCGTTTTTGAGTCCATTCTGTAATTGTGGCTGAATTGTGGCAGTTGATGATGCCGCCGATTGAAGATTCAATGGCATCGTTTGCAGGTGTGCTAATGGACTATCAGCAGCTCTCAGGTTCAATGATGAGTTCAATGCCATAGAACTATGAATACTGGAACCATTACTTATTATTGTTGACGGCACAATGGACATAATATTGGACTTTGAAACGGGGCTCGATGTGACTGGTGCCATTTTTATTGGATTTATTGAGACCTTTGCTTGCATGTCTTCAACATTGGACTTCGTTAATGGCAACGGTGTCAATGTGCTATTTGTGCTCATCATTGTTATTCGTGGTGGGGAGCCAGGAACTGAAGATGATGTGATTATGTTTGGTGATAAATTCGTTGACTACAAAAAGGAAAGAAGAAAATCGAATTATAAGAAAATTGATTTTAATTAAAATATAATTTTGAAACCCACTGATGTTACTGCACATGCTGAGGATGTGACGCTGGACAGGGAGCCCGATGAACTGTATTTAATACTGTTCTTGTCCGATGGATCATTAGGTGGTTCTATAAATAAATAAAATTAGTTTAATACAAATCAGAAACTTTGTTTCTTGTTTATTACCTCCGCGTTCTGTTTTCACAGCACTGATGTCCGTCTGTTCTGGCAATAGCTTGGAATAATCAATGTCCCATTGAGCAAGCTCACGTCTCAGGAACAGAATTCGGTTTTGGGCGGAAATTTTCTCTTTTGCCAAACGTTCCATTTCATGCTCATACTCGCGCTCTTTGCGTTTAAGGAACTAAAAAAAATAAGGGATTTAAGTGTAAGGGCGTATGAGGTTTTAAAGGAAATTACCTGAATATGTCTAATGGCTGCACCAAGTATAGATAAATTTGATGTTTTCTTCTCGTCGGCAGTGATAGGCAGTTGCTTTTTCAAAGCTTCAAAGCATTCCTTCAAATGAGCACGACGATTTTTCTCCAGCTTGTTGTGAACTTCTCGTGTTCCAGCTCGAACCGTCGATGGACTTCGGAGGGTTCCACTAAAATGGTTATTTCAATTATCATTATTGAAGGAATCAAACTGGAAAAATTTCACCTATTAGAACTAATTGTCCGTCGACGGCCACTTGATGTTGGCATTGGTAGTGCATTAAATGCAGTTGATGCAGAAGCTGGTAATCTCTGATCGACCAGCTGTATGCTCTTTTCAAGATCACTTCCGATATCATCGCCATGTGTCACACTTTGGTTTAAACTCACATTCCCTAAACTCGATGTTGTACTGTTGCTTATGTAGCCAGATGATTCAGCGCTCACATTTAAGTTCGGTGACTCATCAAAGCTATAAACTGTGATGCTATTACTTCCCGATCCATTGGATAATGCTAATGGAACGACAGTTGCTGAAGAGCCTTTCGATAAATCAATCGTTGCAGGTTGCGGCGTGAAATTTACAGCTGGATGTGATATGACAACGAGTGATGGTGATGGCGCTGATGTTTCCGTGGTGGGCTTGATTTCTTCTGCAAAAAGTAAAAAAAAAATGTAAGTAACATCAAATATTAAATACTCGTAGAAGCTTCAGGTCGAAGATATCTTTTCTACTTTTGCAATTTGAATCATCAGAAGGAAAAGTTTTTTCAACTACAATAACGTGCATTTGCATAATTAATTACTTTTAAGATTAAGGTACTCGCATCTTTTATTCTTCTCTCTTCCACTCTGCGTATTTATGTTCAAAGAGCATAACAAAAACAAAAAATATAAACATCAGAGAAATGCATTGCAACAAAAAAGTGAAGTTGAACAATTGCCATCGTCATTATGTTGATGAGGGCAAAAATGTTGATTGGCAGACAAAATTGAATGTCAAAAGGGCAGAAAACGAAACGCGAAAAAAAAGAAAAAAAAAAATTGCGATGCCAGCTTACGAATGGAAATCAACTTTTCCAATTGTTTCATTCTTTAGTTTTACCGGGCTGAAACATCCAGACACTTTTTTTAAAAAAAAGAAAAAAAGCGAGGTGCAATTCAAGAAAAAAAAACGAATCTTTAAAGAATGAATGAATGCACGGGAACATGAAGCTCGAGTAAAAGGAAAATCAAGTGATACATAATGAAATGCATTCTTTCAAGTACCATTACAACTTGAGTCGCTTTTTCATGGTGTTAATATTTACAAAAACTCCTCGACATTCCCAACATCAGGCGCACATTTTTAACGGTCATTTGTAACCCTTAGACATATTACAAAGCAAATTGACACGAACCCTATGACACTTTTTTCCATCCCTTTTTTATCCCTCATGCCATATCATGCGAATCTCCTTTATTGCTAGGAAACTGCACAAAGACTTTTTCAGTACACTAAGTGCCATTGAAAATAAAAATCATCATCGGGGTTTTGCACGATTTGCTTGCTTCGGATGCGTGTAGTTGTGTAACAAATACGTTCAAAGCTTACAACCAACATATTCAAATGTTTCTCTCACGTGCTCTTAAACGAAATTTTCCCCATTCAACAACATTCCTATCGTTCATTAGCCGCATGCTGACTCAAGTTTTTACAACATGCACAAACATCAACCACGAAAACTTGTAGCTATATAGATAGAAGAAGATACATATGCATCATAAATATATTAATGTAAATAAACAGTGTTTTGCTGGACATACAACTTGTTCCAATGAAAATATCAGTGAAGTGAAAAACATCGTCGATGGAGCTTGGATAATGAGTTTTCACAGGCAGTTTCTTCATTTCCAATTCTCTATTCTCTTCCATCTTGATTTACGCATAAAATTTAGTGAGCAAATGAAGAAAACATGGCACAGCGAGCTAGACCACGTGAAGTTATGGCACGCGGATCTGCAGTCATAGAAATTTTTGAAGTTTCTCTATAAAAATAAAGAAATTAGAGCATGTACGACAGGCGTCATGAGTTGCCTTTTTGTGCAACATTTTTCATTTCAATGCAACTGTTTCAACTTTGGCTTGAAAGCTTTTCAGGGATTTCTCCTTCAGTTGAAAAATTCTTATTTTCGCTTGTCCATTTCGGAAAGAAATTATTACGCAAAATGTGTGTGTATGAGTGAGTGAGAATGAACAAAAAAACGGCTGTGAAATGGCGAATATTTTAGAAAACCAAGAAAAATCGTCTTGCAGAATGTAAGAAATAAGAGCAACAGAGGTAAAAATAAAATAAAGACGCAAAAATATACGCATGTTACAACGTGATACATTATGTAAATAATCTTATTGCTTCTGTTTCCATTATTACGAGAGTAATCGAATTTTGCGATGCAAATTTTTACACGCATTACTGAGAATTCTTTTCGCATTGCAATTTGCCCCTCGAGCCATCCATCCATTGAACTTAATAATCTTTAAGAATATTTTAAGGAAGGTCTTTTTTTTACCGGTTGTTAGGTAGTGACGAATCCATTTCTTTTTCGGCGCTGCAACTGCTGTTTCAGGATTTGGCGATGAGCTTTCCGAATGAAAGCATCCGTTCGCTTTAAGATTTTCATCGCGAAAGTTCACTTTGAAATCCAATTTTTTGTTACGGTCTTGAAACTTGATGTTGCAATTCAATGTTTCATTACAATTTCTACTGGCTTCATCATCATTTATATCAGACTCTCGCAAAATGCTGTTGAAGGTTCGATGGGCATCATAATTTTTCAAAATCGATTGACTCATAAAATTTTCTGGCATAATTTGCTGATGTTGCGGGGGTGGCATTGACGAAGTTAATGAGCTTCCAACTTCTCCGAGATACTTGTCTTGATGACTCCTATTAGTACTCTCGAAATATTCCTTGTCGAGTAGCACATCTTGATATTGATATCCGACCGGTAACTCAATTGTAGGCTTCGCAGGCATATAAGAACTTAAAATTGGCATACTATTCAATGACTGAAACATCACGGCATGTTGAGACCACCAATCGGCTGACAGATGACAGTTATTCATGCCATCGCAAATATTGTTATCAGTTGAATGGATAATGCGTGTTAATTGATGTCCATAATTGTATGTTGGCAGTGTGGAGGTAAAGGACACTTGTGTGTAACTTTGATCATTGCAGAAATTAGGTGGTGTGACTGCATTTTGATAGCAGCTATTCCAGAACTGATTATAATTTTGTTTGTTCATTATGTTGGAATTTTTTTTCTCCGATACTTGTTGCACACACACTTACGCACAAAGAAAATTGAATTTACACAATGTAATCACAGTTACTATTTTTTTTTTAAATAGATTATCACATTCCAAGGTTCCGGTCAAATTATAAATTAAATAGCATCAAATCCCAAAATGCAAAACGATTCCGTCGTCACTGCTCAAGTCCTCATGAAACACTGATTATGCGATCATTATTCAGGTCTCAATATCTTCGCATTTTCTTCAGTTTATTTTAGAGAAAAGCGAAAAAAAAATCCTGACTTTTTAATCACTTGAATTTAATAAACTCCCTCCGCACATCACGTGTACATTCCTGCTCTCGAAATGTTTCCCTTATAAAAGTGAAGGGAAAATTCTTTTCTTATTTTCTTTGTTATTCAACAAACACATAAAATTATTGAACTCTTCATTAATAGTTGCACAATAACGAGTTGCTTAATTCTCTTGAGGTACATTTATGCAAAAACCATTAATAGATCGAAAAAATGATCATGTTATTTATTGTATGATATATGTTAGCAATTAAAGCTTTCCTCCTTAATTCACCATGATCCAGTCTCCAATATCAAAACAACATCGTTTGCAACTTGTATCGTTTGTAAAACCATTTATAAATTTAAAAAACAAATAAATGCAAAATCAATTTGAATTAAGTTTGTTGTCACTTAATGCATCTAAAGATGTTAAGAAATCCAGATCGTTGATGTTTTCAAAACACTTTCAATTGATAAAATTCTATTATAATTAAATAGATTTGATCAGCACAAACATTTTTTTATTACTCAGTTATTTCTTGTCCACCTTTATCTCTTCTTTTGCAACACTCGCTCTCTGATCGTATTCTTTATTTCTAATTAATAAACACAGCCGCGTTGCATGCATAGTTATGGAAACATCTCGCAAGTTGTACACTAAAATAATCAAGTGAAGTCAGTGGATCTATTTGATAATGCATTATTCTTTGCAGTTTCTATTCCAAATGTTTTTAAATTGATACGTCAGCACAAACGATTTACAAATTGCAATGCAATTCTTAAAATATTGTCAGCAAAGAATGTGCAAAAATCAGAATCACTAACGAAAAAAAATAAATATGAAATTGCACAAGCACACAAAACGTTCCGATTTAATCAGTGCTGAGCCAGTGACTGACTGAATTTGTTGGGACAGAAAAGCACACAACGAAAAGTACGCAATGAAATCGGAATCCAAAGAAGTTATGGCATTTTCTCTTTACAATTTTAGGTTCTGGGGCTTTAGTCAACCCACGATACTTCAACAGCACATTCATTTATGAAACATATAATTTTCTTTTTGCATAATCAATTTGAGGAAAAGTTTTTTTTTTATTTTCTCCTTGAATGAAAACGACAAATAAGATTTTTTTTGCGACTACACTGGTTTTATTCATTGGTTTTGACGTAAATCAGATGTGTACGTTTGGCTTCGAACCGTCAGTCAACTTCTCCATCTACTCGGTTCTGACGATGATAATGTGAAACTTTGATAAATTTTTTTTTGGCGTTGCAAGCAGCATAAATTTTTTCCTGGGCTAACTTTTTAACTGAAAAACGTTTCATGTGCGAGGATTTTTTTTTTTTTGAATGATGAACGGAGACGAATGATGGACAAAATACACTTTTGAAAGGGAAGCCACAAAGTTGCCTAATGCGGATTCATATGTAACAGAAGACGTGAATGCATAATGTATCGACAAAATACAAAAATAGCAAATAATTTCGATACAGACACAGGTGGCAAAATTGAATAATCTTATTAGAACCAGATGATGGGAAGGTTGTGCAATTTATTTTTCCAATATTCAATTTACATTCGCTATCGTCATCCACGTGACGTTATAAATTGAGCCCATTTCTGTTATCAGCTTTTATCGAATGTAATTAATTGTGCTTCTTGTCCTCTTTTTGCATTTTTTTTTTCTTCAAGGAAACCCATAAAATTTTCGATTTCAGCGTCGATTTTGGACTTTGTAGCGTGTTTCCCATACACATGCAAATTTATTACGTTCCTGACATGCTCCTTTAATTCATTCATTCGTGTTTTTTGTTGCTGTTGTTGTTCGTAACAGAAAGATGTATACATAGAATTAAAACCAGCATGCTTCTATGCATGTAATACACACCAGGCGTAAATGTGAGCATGCGCAGTACGTTACATGAATAGTGTGGGCTGAGGCCGGAGGAGTAAGAGAGAACAAGGACAAAAATACCAAAAAAAAAAAAACCACCGGAATCACGCGCGCTTAATTTGATTTTACTGTTTCATGATGCCATCAGCTCTCTGGACGAATTTAGAGAGGAACTAAAGCTTGTACAGAAGGAGAGAAAGAGAAGCCTCACATGATGCCAGCCAGATGCATCCTGTTTGCAACGCTACAATATTTAAGGACAATCCAGAGAATTTCTCAGATCTAGGAAGGAATTTAATTTTCTTCTTCTTCTTATTTTTTTATTTTGTTCTCTGCGTTTTTCCTAGATTTTGCCCACACACAATCAAGCGCTCAAAGCGGCGTTTTATTTCCGAGAAAAAAGCACTAAACAAATGAAATAATATGGTTCACTTAATTTCTTTAGTCGATGATTGACGTCTCAGGTGGCACTTAATGAAATAATATGAATGCCGAAATTCCACTTTGATGTTGATTGGATTTCATAAAATGTGCGCACCAAAAAAAAAAACCTTATCAAATTTTAACATTTCAAGTTCAATGGCTCAATGAATTTCAGTCATTAGCAAAAAAAATTTTTTGGTGAATTTTTTTAAAAATTCCAATTCGCGTCAACTTTAATGAAACTTGAAATTCATAAATATTCTGAGATGATGGCATACAATAAAGTGACTGCTTCTTCATTTCTCCCATTCAAGAAACATTTCTGTATCAAACTCATCCAGATATCTTATTTGCATTGATATCAGAAGGAATTGCACTTGCGAATGTAGGGAATGATGATGACACGTCGCGGAACAGGGTCGCGTATGATTCTCCATTGTACACAACGTGCCACAGTCGTCGTGTTTTTCAGGTTCTTTATTTTAAACAATCAATAGAGAGCGAATATGTTCGGGAATCAACAACAGTAGCAAGAAAAGAAAAAAAAGCAAGCGTTTTGCAAGCCGAATCTTACACGTGGCTCGATTGCTATATATGAAACTAAAGTACAAAAAAGAAAGAAAGAAAAACACACAAGTAGTGGGGATAAACGAGATGATTCGAAAAGAACACCGAACACAGCACATTGATAAACAGAATCAACTACAAACAACGTTATGCTGTCACAGCCGCGCACATGAGCGCATGTAGCTACACAAGAAAAAAAAAAAATTTGTTACTTCGGTAAAGTCGTGATTCATGTGATTTTAGAAATTCGTGTTTTATTTGTATTTACTACAATTTTTATGTACAAATTTTTATTTTTCTCCATCATCATTATTATTATTGTGTCCCAGAGAGCGCGTGTATCAGGCAAAAAAGGAAGAAAATATTAAGAACTGACTGGATGGTTGGTGGATGTTTATTATTGTCGTTGAAGGTTGAATGACTAGAGCGCAAGAGTGAGATGGCACATGGCGTGCGGTATATAGAGAGCACAAAAGGAATAAAACAAATCAGTAAAACGTTACACACGTTTTTATAGTGTCGTTGATTATTGAGAGAGAGGAAGGGAGATGGAGAGTCAATGCCCAATTTTTCAATTCCTCTCAGGCTCATGCTCGATGACGACTGCACGACTTGTTTTTTTTTTTTCGCTTTTCATTTCAACTGATGAATTTTTGTGTCGAAGTAATAACATTGGTCGTTTTCAATTATGCTATCATGAAAGTCCTTGCCAGTTGCGTTGAGAGATTGCAGACTTTCCATTTATGGTATTGCATTGTCGTTGTTGTTGATAAGCTACACAGAGAGAGAGTGAGAGAGAAAGAGAAATAGTCGCTGGGATATACAATTACCGGTGGACCTTCAGGCAGACTAAACCTTGTCACTCACAAAATATTTGTCATATCTTTTTTCCTTCACTTTTTTATCATTTGCTTATAGATATAAAATTACACAAATTACTTTTTAGAAATTTTGAAACACAAAAGTGTCATCGCTTACATAATTAAAATCTTATGACTCGTTGAATATGCTAACAATTCAAAAACCGCATCCGCAGGCAGAAAAAAAAATTTCAATAGCTGTGCAATCACAAGCTCTATTTTTGTTTCTCTCTCTCACTCTTTCTTTCTCTCTAAATACAGCTCATCAAAGTTAGAACCATGTATAAACATAATAATAATCACAGCATTTCAGTGATTCACACCCTGCCTGTTTTAATTAATAATCTTCTTTCCTTTCCCTGTATAATAAAACAAACTTTCATAGCATAACACATACGCCATCCAGCCGAGTAATGTTTATACATCGACACGTTCGGCGCTCTCGTTCTCCACACATTCGCCATCAAGTCTCATCCATCCATCCATTCATTCATTATCGATATACACAGCGACGTCAAATTGAATGACAAAAAGGGAAGAAATCATTTAGGCACGAATTTAAATAACTTTGCTTTTCAACAAGGAATTTCAAAGAGCCTTGCACAAATTGCTCTTGATCCATCATGCGTTTCCTTTTATATTTCATTATTCTTATTGCTCCTAGATCAAAATCCTATAATCATATCGCATGAAAGAAATTTCTCATTTCTATTTTGGTGGAAAATATCTGAAAAGTCCACCCATTGCCCTCATTGAGTGCTGCGCGCGATAATGATGATTGTATAGAGGGAAGAGAAAAATAACGCCAGACACTTTTGAGGCGATTCATTTGTGTATGAAAATGGATGGAATAAAAAAAAAATATTAAAGCAACATTCAATGTGTATAGTTAATCAACATTGCTATACCCCAAAAGAGGTTCCAAAAAAACATACACAATGAATACTTTATATTGAGCATTTGCGAGAAAAATAAGACACACAATTTCTACACACACTAGCACAGTCTCAAATTATAGTATAGTTGACTATATATATATATGCCGTGTTTTTTTTTTTAATAATATTGTTTTTCAGCTTTTTGGAAGTTTTGCAGATAATTTAACGGGTTTTTTTTTGGGCGAGTTTTTTTCTGGGGGAATTTCGCTGATTCCGGAAGAAATCGGTATTGCAAAAATATTAAACTTTGTCACACATGCTACATACCTGTTGAAATTGTTGAGCTCTCAACGACAATTGGTCGATATGGATGACCTTCCTGTTCCTCGAGAAATTGAGCTGCTCGCAATAAAGCATCAACACCACATGATAGTGACGTCATGGCTTTTTTTACTCACACACACACGCGCTTTTTTCACTTTAGCCGCAAACAATCTCGAGACGATGATTTTTTTTTCTCTCCACTCTGGGTTGGTGTGAATTTCAAAATTTATAGCTCGGCGTTATCCAACTCAACAAATAATTTTCAGGACGGGTCAGCGGTGAAATTGAGCCAGAATTGTGTGGGGAGGGAAAATACTAATTTTTTTATTTTTTTGCGAGCTCCCAATTTGAGTTCCAGCTTTTATTGCAATCGAATTTTTCTGTCTTTTTGCAGTTTTCCCTCGGAAAAAACTGATTTTCCCGTTCTTACTACACAAAACTTTTTTAGATGTTGTTATTTTTCACCGTATGACGAACAAGCATGCACAACTACAACCTCACATTTTTTTATATACTTTTCTTTGTTTTTTTTTTTCGCTTGCTTCGTGCTTCGATTCAAAAAAAATTGTCAGCCATTTTTTTGAAATTCCTAAAAGTCAACGTCAATTGCACTTAATATTAATTTATATAGCTAATCACTGCACTATCACCATCTATATATACAAACTCTTTCGGCCATACCGCCCCCCCAGGAAAAAATTCCAAACCAAATCCGACGCAATTTTCCACAAGTGAAAAAAAAAATATTTATTCCCAACTGAAATTTTGTTTCGATCTGCTGTTCGCGTTGAAATCCGTGAGTTGAATGATGTTATTTTTCCCCCAACACATGCTGCCTGCTTGCAAAACGTCGTGCTGTGTAGTCGAGAGCCCGGCTATGAGAGAGTCAATATAAAATCATGCCGTTTTTGCTTTTCTCTCTCTCTCTCTCTCTTCGTAATAATGAAATCCTCAACTTCCCCTACGACCTTGAATTACACACAACACGCCTGAGAATTATATTTATTTTCCTTTTCCAAGATCTACACAAACTTTCAGAAATTATTTTTTTTTTTCGTCGTTTAACGTGCTTTTTTCATATTTGTGAAGTGAATTAATGAAATTGTTGTGCTATAAAAGTCTCAGAGAGAATTCTTGGGAACAATTATTACGTGAGGAACATTCGTGCTAACTTAGTTTCCTGCCAAAAGTTCCTAAACCTTTGCTCTTTATTATTATTATTATTTTTTCTTTAAAGCTCAGGAAGTAAATTGTGCAATTATCTAAAAGGAGCAAATTGCTTTCCTGGCTCAATTCTCAGAGTGAAATATTTATTCTTTATATTTTCATTTTATACTCTCGATCATAAATGCCGCTGCTGGCTGGCGCAGAGAATATTTTTGACTCTCCAAATTCACAATCACACGTGCTGTTATTTCTATCTCTTTTAGTTTCAGTGGGAAGAAAAATCAGCAGAACACATGACCGCATAAATACACAATTGTTGTTGATGGTGTAAGTCGATGGCATGCTTTTATATACTTACTCATCGCATCGCTCATAGCGCTTTGTAAAACATTTGTAATTACACATGCATCAATAAAATCGTTTCAGTTCTAGCGCGTATTCTGACAATTTCAGTTCAGTCTGTGCCACGTTTATATTTCTGGCGAACTTCATATATTTTTCATTAAGTTGCACAATGTAAGAATAATTACAGAAAGTCATTTTTCGCAAGCTGCGGAAAACCTCGAAGGAATATTTTCTTTGCACTTTTAATTGTGTTGGTGCGCTGGGCTAAAACATGTGATAAATTTCGTTTATTTATCTGCCTTATACATTGTTGAATGTTTTTACTATCGCAAGCACATTGTACGAAAATTCCCGAGTAAATTGAATCGTTTCTGAGAGACCTGATGCTTTTTATTTTGTTTGCTGATGGTGTTTGTGCAGCAATAGATATTAAATAACATTTATTGTTTATAGTGGTGCAACGGATGAATTCATTTAATTTTTTTTTTTTAGAAACACGTGACTGTCGAGTGTTTTGCTGAATTCTAAGAATTTCAGCAATTTCTTTGGTTCATTGAAAAATCTTTTTGAATTTCGACTTTCATTATCTCGGAAAACATTCATCGTTTGTTATTATTTTGATAACGATGAAATTTAAAAATATATATTTTTTTTTTGTTAATGTTTTGTCTCATCTGAACTCAATTCGCTTTTTTAAGTAGCATTGAACTTCACACAAGGTATCAATATTTCTCCGATGACAGACATTCTTATCGTTTTGGCATATTTTGTGTTGACAAACTGAATTGTCATTTAATTTTTTTTTTTTCACATTCGCAGATAATTGAATTGCAGATTAAAAAATGTCCAGCGAGATAAATCGTGTCATTGTCCTTGACGGTGGATTTTCTACTCAATTAGCTGAGCATGTTGCGTCAAATATCGATGGCGATCCTCTATGGTCAGCACGCTTCAATGCTGTTGATCCAGATGCAATTATTCAAACACATCTCGATTTCTTAAATAATGGAGCTGAAATTATTTTGACAAACACTTATCAGGCGAGCGTCGAGGGCTACATGGAATATTTAAAACTCGATTTGCAACAGAGTGTAGAGCTTATAAAATCGACTGTTAAATTAGCTCACAAGGCACGCGACAAATTTCAATCTAGTAACGATGAGCATCCGCTCATATTTGGCTCGATTGGGCCATTTGGCGCTCACCTTCATGATGGTTCGGAATATACAGGATCCTACGCAACGACTGTATCAATGGAAGCAATGAAGAAATGGCATAAAGTTAGAATTGATGCATGCATTGAAGCTGGTGTTGATGGATTAGCGATTGAAACAATTCCTTGCCTGGTTAATTAAGATTTCATTCATTCTTGAAATTTACTTGAAGATAAAATTTACTTATTTTTAGATGGAAGCTGTAGCTGTCACTGAACTGATTCTTGATGAATATCCCACAGTCAAGTTTTGGGTATCATTCCAATGCAAGGTAGTAAGTAGTCAATTAATTAACTAACACACGCATCATGATGTCACTGATTAACACGCAAGTATATGTTTAAGCAAAATTCATTGGTTTGGGGGATCATTTGTATATGTACAGGTGGAGGAAATGCATGAAGTATTTTGATATCAATTTTAGCAAAGAAAATAAATTTCTATACAATTTTTTAGGATGGTGAAAAACTCGCAAATGGTGAAGATTTTGCAAAATCAGCACAAACGATCTGGGATCTCGCAAAAGCTCATAAACGTCAGAATCTTATAGCCGTTGGCGTTAATTGCTTGAATCCACAATTTGTTTTACCACTTTTGAAATCATTGAATGGATCAAGATCAAAAAACGAAACATTACCGTTAGTTGTTTATCCAAATTCGGGGGAAACTTACAGTGTTGAGACAGGATGGCAAGGAAAATCATCTTGTAAACCTCTTGAAGATTATGTCGAAGAGTGGATCGAATATGGCGCTCGTTTTATTGGTGGCTGTTGTAGAACTTCTGCTACCGACATCAAACAAATTCGTCAGAAAATCGATTCCATTGCTGATCTATCGAATGACTCAAACAAAAATTGTCATATTATTTAAAATTTGAGAAGATTCCTAATCGGTAAATAAATATTTCTTTTAATTAATTTTATGCCTTGTATCAATAAATATTTTGCACATTTATTGACATTAAAGAGATTATTTCACATTCACAGTTTATTACGAATGGGAGCGTTGGAATGATATTAATTCATATTATATGAATTCACAGTCTAGTTTAGATAAAGTTGTGTAAATAGATTTTTGTTTCTTTTATGGAAATTATGAAGGAAAAAATGGATATCAGCGTGAGATTAAAGCTTATCATGAGACAATTTAGATTCTTGATGGATTCATACTTATCAGTTACGATACATATAGAAACATTTACAGTAAAGTTTGTTCCACCATGATTTTGTCATAGCCGCTCGGTATTTGAAAATTGAAATTATCCACAATTAAATCGAGTATGGCTCCATCGTCGACAAAAAGGCAGGGATAGATTTCATTGTTGTATTCGTTGGTCAATTGCTGTGACTGCTGTTGATTGCCAACACGAATCAGCACGGGAACATTAAGATTTTTTCCATTCAAATAGAAATTGAGCTCAACATGATCGTAGGTGACGCCAATGATATCAGACTCTTGCGGCAGAAGTGATCGACGATTTGATGGCAAAGTATTTTTCAATTCGGTTTTGTTTGCACTCGGTAGCAGTTCTTCGGTTTCCTCATTCACTTGCATATTCCCATTTGTTGAACTGTAAATCTCATTGAGGTCATGTATAACTTTTCCATCATTCATCACAAGATTTTCGGCATTTAAACACCAACTGTATTTATCGAGACCACCGCGAGTCTTATTCAGGTCTGTGTTTAGTGTGCAAAGACCAATAGACCAATGACCCGACTGCTGGATTTTAATTTCAAAGTAACTTTTTGATTGCAAAAGGCTCTGATTCAGAACAGCTCCACCAGATCCACAGACACGCTTTCCATTCTTCAGAATTACAACTTCTTGGCCTAAAATTGGATGAAGAAAAAAAATAATTTTTTTTTTTTTGATGAGACTACGATAAGACATATTGAACCTACCGATATGTCCAGAATCTAAAGCAATTAAGCTTTCCGGAGGATTCATTTGATAATTATTTTTCGACCGCCTTCCAAGGCAACAACAATCACGTAAAATCGAATTTAAAAACATCTTTTTAGACTAACTAAAAACTAGAAAAATCTTTTTTTTAGATGAAACTTTTCAGCTAATACTTTTTTGCGTTCAAAAATATTGTCAGTATCCCCCAGCTCAACAGCCGAATAACATTGTAAAGAAATAGCAAACCGCATGTCTTAGTTCTACTCTGCTTTTATGCGCAAAATGTGGTATCTTGGTTTAAATTATTTTTGAACGTTTATGTTTCTACCTTTCGGCTCTCACCATTTTTTGAGAATTTAGGCACTATCAATGAAATGAAACAGCAACAATGATTTCACACAATTTTCAGTCAACGTGAAATTTAATTTAAAATGACGGGAAAAGGGAAACGTAACTGCAGTTAATATTTTATTATTTTTCGTTGCGATTTTGCATAAGGCTCGTTAGACCGAGTTTTAAATGTCACAATTTGCAGACGCTTTGGATAGCTGAAATAATACTTTTTCCCGTGACAAGGAATGGGTTGAAATTTATTGCAATTCTTCTTTGCCAGCCAAAAAGTTTGAGAGACTGAACAACTCGGAAAAGCTTCATCATTTTGCCAACTTTTCCCGCAATAAAATTCGTTTTCTTTATTTTGCGTCTTTTGCCAAGAAGAAAACGTTTTTTAGTGAACTTTCCATTTTTTTGATAGTCGGAAGCCACTTTCAGTTTTTTTTATGACTGGATATTTGACATTAGAGATGAAACTTCAATTTGTTTTCGTGGTGCAATGAACTTTTCCTGTTTATCAGATTGTCTCGAAATCAGACGACGCAATTTCACAATTATGGAAAATATTTTAAAACATCGGAAAAATAAAATTTTAAATGCGTCTGGAAAAACCGCAAGTGGAATTATGATGAGCTGCTTTTTATTGATTCCATGCATTAAGGACTGAATGTAAAACCACAATTTGTATTAAATTTCGATTAAAAAAAGTGTTTTAAGGATTCTTCGAATAAAATGAAAGCAAGAATGAAATCCGACTTTTGTCAGTCAACATTAATGACTTCATTTTCCATTTCACTGAATTTTCACTAACTTAGAAGAACAAGGACATATGGCAATGGGAAAATTGAATATACATAAAAGTCCGCCGTTATAGCCTGCTGATGGTAATTTGATTTTAATGGTCGCACACACAGGATAACAAGGCCGAAATTCCAACTGTTTCAACAAACCAACAAGAGGACACAAAGATTCGAGACAGTCATTAGAGTTGAATACATGAAGAAAATTGCTCAATTTGATGGCTCATCGCTGAGCTAATGGTACAAGACATAAACCACAAACGGAGTTTCTTTGGCGGAGCTTTTTTTTTATTGTTAATTACCAATGGAGAATGTGCTGCCATAAGGATCAAACCAACTATCCCTTTTTCGGCATGTTGATTTAAGATGCCGATGGTCATTAAATATTGAAACGATTCAATTCGCGTTTGAATTCAAAAAAAAAAAAATCTTATGCATGCCACCCACATAAATGAACAGAAGAAACAAAATGAGATTTAAGACCTCACCTGGCGGTCGTAACTTTTATTTATGCACAGTCACAATGCATTCTGTTAAATGATATTTTTGACACGTTTTGGAAGTTAAAGCTTTACGTCTTCTCTCATTTAAGGGATTCACATTTGCGATATATTCACGTCATATTTATATGTACATATACAGAAGACATCAATTTGAGACGTTGACGATACGAATCATGAGCCACATGAACCTGTTTTTAAATTCCCATCAATAGTTCCCAACCCTAGCAAATAAAAAGTGAAGCACTTAAAATTGGAATGACCAGCGATATGCTCAAGTGAGAACATGACGGAACAGTTTTATGCAACATTGCACAAATGTCCATCAACTTTGTTTCTATTGTTATTGTTTTTCTGGGTTGTCTTCGGGCGTCATGTAAGAAAGGCATGAAAATTTAATTTAAAAATTACAGAGAGCAATTTTGTTTTGTTGCTTTAAATTTAATTATAGCACTTTTGTTGATAGATAAGGAATGTTTTACATTTGTGACCGCATGTTCAACTGAATATTTGAATTTTACCGCTTAAAACCTCTCATCAATGTGCTGCTCTGATTGAAACATATTTGAAAATGAAACGAAATTCAATGGAAAAAGTTTTGTTTTTCTACTCGTTTCTCGTTTCTCATTTCTCCATTTTTTTCGAATCTCGCGATTCTCAGTTGGACAATATTCGTCATTGTGTAGAGACGTTGGCATTCGCGCAAAAATTATTTCGCGAACATGATTAAAACCCTAAAATTTTGATTCGACTCGCGATATATTTATGAATTGTGCAATTGACATGTGACAGTTGATAAGATTTAAATTATAATCGCTAATTAAATCACCAGCTTAAAAGAGATTGCACAAATGAATGCAAATATTATTTCTACGGAATGGTAAAATGAAAGCAACGTAAAAAAAAGAGAAAATTGCGCAAAAGTTAATACAAGAAGTTAATCCACCAATACACAAACAAATCGAAGAAAAAAGAAATAATAAATTTACTACCTTCAATTCCTGAGATTATAGATAACGTAAGTTTATTATTTTAATCTCTTATCAATTCTTGTGCATCAATTTCATGATGTTCCATCATCAAACAACAATTCACGCGACCCACAAAGTTGAAGATCGTTAATAAGGCAAAAAAAAAAAATTAATTACAGTTAATTGAAATGAAATCTTACAACTCTTATTTTTTGTGTTGTTCGTTTATGAAATTAAAATAATGTAACAAAGATCATGTTCGGAAGTAGTAAACAGAAATTGAGCTACCAGCAAAAAACAATTACCAATAAAATCCATTTTCATTGAACCGCGAAAAATCGCAAATTTCTTTTCATTTTTTTTTTGTGAAATTTTTACGCTCGTTTGGAAATTTATTTTTCGTTCAATTTGTCATCAAGCATTCGATTCTCCAACTTATCATGACTTAAATCTTTTTTTTTATCATTCACAGGTCAAATCAAGAGAAACCTTAATAAGCGAATTGAATCAAACCAAAAGTCATTGAACCAATTTTAAGATCTTGGTTAATTAATAAAACTTTAAAGAGATTTTTATACAATCAAAAACGAAAATTTCATAAAAAAAATGTGGAATTTCAATAAAAATAAAAATTTTATAATGAGGAGCACCAGCGAGCGATTGAAAGAGCAGCACCGCCAACAACATCAACAATTGATTATTGAGTAAAAAAAAGAAAAGTACAAACACCAAAAAACCTTTTTAATTGTTTTTGGGGCTAAATCGTTTTGTCCATTTACTCACACTCACGATCTTTATAAAGATCCTAAAAAATATTTAAAAAAAAAGACAAAAGTTCTTCATTAAAATAGTGATTTTATTCATAAACGATGATTCGGAATAGTTTTTATGGTTCAAAACATCAAAGTATGATAAACATCATTGTGACATCACTAACGAATAGTTTTCTAAAGTTCCTCACTCGCTTTTCAGGTAAGTTTCATTCTTAACTCATCATCAAATTTTGATAACGAAATATTTATTTTATCAACTCTGATTTTCAATCTTAACTCATCAACTCAATTGTTTGTTGTTTTCGGTTGAATTGAAGGACAATTAAATAGTTGTTAAAGGGTCCGAACCTAAAAAAAAGTCAACAAACAATGGAAACACATTAGAGATGGAACAACGACAGCAGAAAATCTCTTCACTTTAATCTCTTAATTTAATTTTCGTATTTTTCCGAATGAGAAACAAAAACAGATTTTAAGATAATTGTGCGTAAAATTAAAAAGGGAACTTTATGAATTTGATTCTATCCAATGAGATTTGGAATCATAGACATGATTTGAAGCGATTAAAGCGATTATCTAAGATTTCGATTGAAACCTAAAAAGTCGAAATTGATCCGATTGAGGAATTGTGTGAGGGTGGAAAATGAGTCATTAGTTAAAGAGTTAATTACCTGAAAATTAGAGAGGAAGTTGAAAGTCATTAACTAAAATTGCAAATTGTTTTGAACCCTTTGAAAGTGTCTTAATTTTCCGCGTTATTTCACAATTTACATTTTTATTTGGGGTTCAATAAGAAAAATATTTGAAAACATTGCATGAATCATCAAAATAAGGGTCAAGAGCAACCCTCGCATCTTCTCCTTCCTTCTTCATTTATCTGAATCGCATTTCTCAATGCAATTTGAAAATTTGATGAGTCAAAACCTGCCTGATCACAAACATCCATTTAAGTACTAAATTCACGTGGCTTGAAATGATTTCCCACTTGACTTGTGCAATCTTCCCCCTCAATTTTCTTATGTTTCTCTTTTTCCATCCCAAGAAAAAAAAAGTAAGAAAATCGATAAAATTTATTGCAAGTTGCTTTTTATTTATGACATTTGTAATGCAACGAAGGAACTAAACATTTTATGTTGTAACCATGCTCGAACACTTTACAAACAAACATAAAACCAACATGCTGGTCATTGACAAAGAGCTTGTTAAACTTCCAATTTCGCAATTTACCGTCAACTTGCATGTTCAAATGCCGCTCACTAAGCAAATTCTTATAACTGATAATAACATTGCAAGACATTTGTGGTTCAGTCGGCATAAAAATATGTAAAAAGCAAAACAATAAATATTCCTTGGTCAGTCAGTACAGTAAAAGTTATAAACGGATCATCATAAATAATAAATGTCACAACGTTTTCTTATGACAAGTTGAGGAAAACAATAATGAAAGAGGCAGACAACTTAAGGAGGGTGCAAAATTATAAAACCTGAGACTTGTTATGGAACGAAAAGTAAGGAAATAAAAACTTAAAGCATTTAACATTGATGATGTTGGTGACAACAGATTATGATGAATTAACAAATATTCAGGAAATTTAATATTTTGACAAAAGAAATGTCGTTAAGAAAAATTTAAGGAAATCAAATCAAGAGAGGGTTCGATCATGGAAAGAATTTCCCAGAAAAATTATTCAAAAGGGAAAGTTTTCATGAATTTCATTAAACCAAAATTTGACATTTTTCCTTTACCGAAATTTAATTCTAAAACACAACAAAAACACCGTTTGCCCCGGAAAACAAAAAATTCATTTTAAATGTTCTGGAAGTACGCGGGAGAAAATTTGGAAGTTTCTTAAAATAAAGAAAGGAAGAAAACAATTCAAGAAGAAAAACAAAAATTCAGTTTTTTTTGCATCTGTCACGTCGCGTCTTGCGATTGCATTAAAATGGAAAAATTTACGATTAAACTATAAAAACAACAATTTCATGAATGCCAAAAAAGAAATTGAGTAGACGAAGGGGAAATATCAAAAACTAAGTTAGTTAGAGTGCTAGAAATGCTTAAAGGCATGCAATTGGTTACCATAAGAACCGTAAGTTTCATAACATCGCGACTGATGGTTCCATATGTGTTTATGGCTGAAACGCGAATTTAATTAAATACAAAAGCTTTGGCGCGAAGGCGAGTCACAAAAAAGTGACTTCAGTGCTCGTAAAATCTTAACTCGTTTGTATGGTAATTGTCATAATTCCAAACTACAAAACTGATAACACAAACAGTGATGAAATTTCCTAATTTTGCGTGTGAATTGGTAAACCTTGAAGAGCTCATGAAACATCAGCTGTGCAACTTCTATTCGTCCACACCTGATTCATAAACTTCATTCACCTCCACAATGTTTATTTTTCAAATCGATTGGAAACTGAGTAGAGGAAGTGTGTGTGTGTGTGTATTTATGTGCAAGAGTATGTAACGGTGTCTCAATATGGGCTTTTGATTATCAACAACTTTCAAGGTGGTTCTGGCTAATGAAATTTCACAATCGAATATTCACCAAAATTCTAGTGATCTGGAATTGCTCTCTCTCTCCCTCCTACTTTAAGACATATATCAGCACTGGATATAGATTTCCTTTACAGTTCACTTCTGAATCTTTTTTATTCGCTCCATATTATTAAACAAATTTAAAGTTTTAAGGAATTTTTTTTTTGCGATTTCTTGACAAATTCCAAAAAAGTATTTTTGTAATAATAATAAAAATAAGAAATTTGAATTCCTTTCAGTTCGTCTGTTGTCGAAATGAAGTCGTAAATTTTTTCGGCAATCAAAAACTGAATTTTGAAATTAACTCGCGGTGAGATATTTTTATTTTACATTGTTGTGCAACATCACAAAGTTGATTTTTCGAATGTGATTTTTAACCTTAAAAAATGGGAATTTTTAGGAACTTTTCAAAGATTTTGTAGGGAATTTGAAATCTTAAAATTTCAAGCTGTGACAAAACAATGAAATGTTTGCCGGTGAACAGAAAGAAAATGAAGAAAATTAAATTAAAATTTGTATTTTGTTGTTGATTTGTTGACGTTCTTTCCATTAGACGATTCCATTTTTTTTTATTTTTCTAATTCTTCATTTCAACTCATTGTTTTATTCATTAAATTTGAAATAAAAATTGGCTATGGTTTTACGGTTCTTTGAACTCTTTTGCGATGGTGCGATTTCTTTATGTAATTCTCCATGAACATTCTCTGGCATAATGTTTAAGTACTTCAAACTGTTCTATAAATAAAAAAATCTTTGTCATTAAAAGTATTTGAATGACACTTAAATATTTTTTTTTATATTTTTAACATTTTGGGAAAGAAAATGACAAATTTTTATGGGAAAATTCTTCATTCATTGTTTGTTGGGATCGCCGCCGATGGCAAATGTGAATGATGTCACAAGTTATTGTTTCTCGACATCATCAAAGTCTTTAAAAAATGTTTAGTTCGAATGAAAGAATTCAACAAATTTCAAGTATTTTGAATCATTTGCTTAACAACATTCACGAGACATTAAGTCAGAAGCTGCGAGGCGTTCTGTTAACAGAGCACATTCATTAACGAATTTGCACCTCGAATTGTGAAACCCACGAAGAGAAAAAAGTGAGTAAATACAGCAAAATAATTGAAACATGGCATCGACATTCGAAATGTTTATTCAAATGATTCATTATGAAAATGTGCGACTAACAAAACAAAAAAAGTGTTTCAATAACAAAACGAATTCCAAACATTTGTTTAAAAGTTCTTAAAGTGCTGATAAGATAAAAAAAAAAATTTGCCAACCCAATCGTGGGAATTTCTTTTAATTTTATTTAATGATTAAATTTTTTTCAACGCAAAAAAAAATCACAAAGTTGCAAAAAAAAAAAAATTTTCTTCGCACTTCTTGAAATATCTCAATTCAGTTCCTTTTGTGGAATTAAGAAAAGCAAAAAATTGTCGTCATTGCCATAAATATGAAACAAGTCGTACACGCTGCCACATTTGTAGGATGTGATTAATTATCTCACTTAAGTCCAACTCTGAATGTCGCTCTGTTTGTTTGATTATGCGACTTGCGTTCAGTTCAATTGATGATGATTAAAAGTGTTTACAATGCGGACTTAACTTGAGGTATACAAACCGAAACTCGCGGAATGTAAAATGGAATAAGAAAAATAAATGAAAATAAACCAAATTCCTTAAAGCAAGGCGGAAATATTCAATTGGCAAAAAAAGAAAAAAATTATGATTCTTAATAACTTTGTTTTTGTATTTTGGGTCGAAAGGGGAAAACAAATGTTCGTAGCGAGTGATAAAAAGACATTTGCAAATTCGTTTTGATTGCGTTTCACCACGAAAAGTTGTCATTTGTTTTGAATTGCGCGATGATATCACGCTCAAGTTCTGCTTGTAAGATTTTCATGGTCGTTCCATCGTGATAAGCACAAGTTAAAAGATTTATTGGAGCATGAGAAGAATAAGTATAAAGACGATTCGCTATCAATGTCACCACAGCACGATGATGAAAATAATCATCAGTGAGAATTAGAAATTTCCGTAAACTTGCATCATGTTTTTTTTTTTATTATTTCTTAATTGGAAAATAACAATCATTAGAATCACTTGAATGTTCATCAACTAGGACAACATAATATAAATTATGATGACAATTGAATAAATCACTTAATCTTATCACTTAAAAAATTGCACAATTCTAGTAAATTGGATTTGAGAATTCTGCAATTGATTTTTTTTAAATTCCTTAATAAGATTTGATTTAACTTCTGTGCGTTATTTTATTGCCCTTTTGATGTTGGATAAAGAAATTATCTAGTCCATGGAAAAACTTTCATGAGAATCCTTTTTGTAGATTCTCCATTGATCTCATCACGTTTTTCCTCAAAGATCTTCACGGATATTCGTCAAAAATTATTTGGATGTGAGAAAGCATAAATTGTTATGTTAATGAGTTATCAGTAACATCGTAAAATGTTTTTTCTGCCCTTTTGTGTGTACACTTGCTGTTTTGCTTAAAATGCATTTTTTTTACAATTTGTTTCTCTTTTGGTTCCCACGGGCATCATCAGGTACCTGGACAAGGCGAAAAAAGAAGATCAAGTTATTTTTATGATCACTGTTGTCCCATAATATTTATGATGCTTCTTCTGTGGGTTTATTCTCCACTTTCCCACCGAAACAGTTCAGAAATTTGCATAATTAAATGACATTGGAATATTGTAAAACTGCAGGAAACTTTGATGGTCATCGGTCGATCGATTGGAACGACATTGATCTTCATAAATTGTGTTTTTGATCAATTCCGCATTTTAATTTCGTCGGCACGTTTATGTCTGGACGGATTCTGATGACTTCATCATCGTCACAACGTCTCAGGAACTGAACATCCGTACCAACTTCCACAATTGAGTCAAGATCATCATCCGAATTCTTAATGAAGTTTTGACGTTACGTTGCGACGTGACTTAAATAAAATTCCTTAAATTTCTTTCTTTTTTTTATATCAGTCAATCAACAAATTCTTTCATTCAACTTTTCTAAAAAGATGCATATCAGAAAGCTGTTTGTTCATTGACTATGAAATCTTTTCACCTGTCTCGCAATCCACTTTCACAGAAGTGTGATTTATGAAATTAAACGTCTTATGATCGCATCTATATAGTTTTATGTAACACGTGCCACATCGATGGAGTTTCTTAAGTCGCACTTAAAAGAGCTTCCATATTAAAGCTAGTAGAGCTAACATCAAGTGTTTGATGGCTTAAAAAACATCTTCATAAAGATAAAAATCAACAGAGTTATTTTTTTTTCTTATAATAAAATCGTGCGCATCAGACTAAAACGATTTCAATAAACAACAAGCTAAGCACCAAAAATCCCGTTCATCGTTGTTCTGGGCATTTCTTTATCCAGCCGGATGATTTCTATTCATTTCTATGTTTCATTCTTGTGCCATTTCTTATGATTTTATGATTCGGTGTTCGCGCATAAATTGAAGCTCACTGCATTTTAGAATTTCTTATGGTGATTCTCTTATTCCAACAAACAGCCATTAAGATATTTCTTTTATGTTTCTTGCTTATTTTGGCATATTTTTCTTATATCGCATCGCTCGTTTCGGTTCAGTTAATTTCAGCTGTTCACCTGCTCATCAGGTTTCTATACATGCTGAAACAATGGCAAATAAGGAAATGTTCTTGAGCATTTTATTTTTGCAAGTGATTTGAATTTCTTACATTCTTTTTCATTGAATTCATTTATTTTCATTTTGATTCGGTGGCAAATAACAAATTTATTTTCTTTTTTGTATCATTGCAGATTTCTCATGTTGATGCGACTTCTTGACTTGATCTACAATTACTGTGATATTGTTTTGTGTGATAATAAAATGATAATTTTTTGAATAAGGAAATCTCTAAAATTTTTTTTTTTTTGTATTTCTTGAATTCATTTTACTTTTTCAGCCATAAAATCAGATTTACGTCTGCAGACAAAAAAAAGTAATAAATGTCAGCATGTTCTGAAAAAAAAAAAAAAATATGATTTTCAACGACTTTAAGCTTCACTTTCAGATGGCAAAACGACTGGATCAATAAACCACAAGCATTGGGATGAGTCATCATGTTGGCAATGTATTGTTTCATACCGTTTGTGCGCTTTCCTGTCTTAATCTTTATTTCTTTTCTTCAAGAAGTGCAGTTTAAAAGTTTTTGTTCACCCATGCACTGTCATCGTTCGTCTGCAAGACTTTTTTTCGACGTACTTCAGACAAACGAATGAAACTTGTAAAGGAGAGAAAGAGAAATTGCATAATACTAATTTTGCATTCACCGGCAATGAATGTGGGCCTGGAGAACGAGTTTTTTTTAAATGTATTGATGTAACAAATGTTGATACCAATTAAAAGGTCAGTAAAGCAATATTAATCCATACGAAATTCGTTGAAATGGCTGAAGAGTATCCATGAATGGAACCGCAATGACGGATATCTTGAAAGCGACAATAAAGCACGAGAGAAGGCATAAACAAAAAAGTCGTGGTCTAATCTACACCAAAAGTGTGTTTATTAATTACATCATTAATTAGCATACAATGTTATTGTTTCGCTTTTGGTTCGACCGTCCGACAGAATCGACATGTTGTGAATTAAAGATATTTTCCATTCAATTCCAGTTGTTGTTGTTTTTTTTTTTTGGCTAATCAAATAAATAAAATTGGCAAATTGAATGAACGAAGAAATCACTTAACAGGCAACAACTAAAATTGTTTGGCCGATAATCATCACAACGCGAAAAAAAAATATTTCGACTTAAACAGATTTTTGATTTGAAAATGATTTCAGGGATTAAAAGTGAAGTTTTAAGTTTTGCAAAATCTGTGGCAATTTATTTTAACATAACAAATCTCAATGAAGCAGCACAGAAAAATAAGAAATAAAAATTGAATATTGAATAGCGCCTACATTCGATAAATACATATTTTTTTTTTTTTTGGAAATGAGAATTTATGGAGTCTGCAAAAACCTACGGAGTTTATTGTTATAGCGTTTTAAACTCTACAAAATGTGTGAAGATCATGAGGCGCCATAAAACTGTACGATAGATTCGTGAAATACACAAAATTTTCACCTCGTACTTTCGATGAATGAGTATTTTTATGTAGGAAGTATTAATGGATGACGCTATAAATAGGAGTAACTTTTTTTGTGAATGTTCCCCATCGATTGTAAGTATCGTCATCGATTTAAAATTTATGTAAACAACAAATCAGAATGAATTCGATAATTTCGGCAAAAAATATCAATAAAACTGAATGAAGTTGTTAATAACAAATCAAATAAAATCATTTTAAATATCTTTTTCTTTTTCTTGTTGTTCCAGAGCACAGGATGAGAAATTTCTTAAATATTATTCTTTCATGTTTATGCAAATTTAATTATTTCATTGATCGCAAGTTACGAAACTCTTTGTTTGCATGAAATTTTTAGAATATACGTAATTTGTGTGGTTTTGATTAGATCGACAAAATATAATTTCATTTCATCACAACACAATGAAACTGATTAAATTTAATAGAATTTCATCATGAACGGGCAACAAACAAACAAACAAACGTGGAAAAGTGTCATAAAACTAGACGTAGAAACACGAAACGGATGTTGATATTTTGTTGTGTCTGGTAAGGAGAAAATGTTTCATGAAAATGAATTAAATAATAACCGGCAAAAAATAGCCATAAAATACAAACAAAATACACGACGATGGACTGTAATGTCACAACAAACATAAATTTGTCTCTTCATCCAACAACAAATTATCGGTGACAGCATAAAGCTTTATTAATCGCTTCTCACTTTGAAAATGCAGTGGAAAATATTTATGACAATTATTCACTTTACATGATTTAATTTAATTAACTTGAATTGTTGGACGTAGTAGTATATGAGACGAGGGATTGTTTTACGAGCCGCTCGAACGAAACAGATGCTGACGAAATTTTTGTTGTGGCTTTTAAAGAGTGAGTTGGTTTTAATTTTTAATTTGGGTTTTTGGGAAAAATTCCTTTCGACTTTCAACAGAAAATATTAAATCCATTTGTTGCTATTTTTAGCTACCGAAAAAAATTCTGATTCCGTGTAATCTCAAAAAGAAACATAAACTTGCGCAATGAAATTAATGTAGATTTACGGTGATTTTTTTTAAATGAAAGGTCAAAAACACTTAAAAAAAATCATTAAAAAATGTTTCCCATTAAATTATGATTCGACTCATTGTTTGACTGCGCTGAAGCCACTTATTTTGCCATGTTGAGATAAATTTCTTTCTCCATATTTTGGTTGTGACGATGAAGGGAGAAAATAATTATTCATAAAAAAAGAAGCTTTAAAGAGATTTTAACGCATCGATAAGACATAAAAATTCTTCACGGTTATTTTAACTCAATTTACCTGAAAAAATTATTAATGCTCGGCCATCGCAGCGCTATAATGTTGCCTAATTGAAAAACTGCTTCTGTCATATTATGTAACTCGAAATTCTTGAAGCTCTTTGGGTTGCTTTTCACAATTGAATTTGACATATAAAATTTATGTATCAATGATTTCAGAAAATTATGTTGCTCAAATTCATTCCTTACGATAAAATTTTATTCGTTTAATCGAAAACTGATGTATTTATTGTGCGACATGACACAGTTTTTCCTCCAAAATATAACATATATTCCCTTTGTTTAGTGAGTTATTTGTTTGTTTGCCTTCTATATTTCTATTACTCCTCAGTCGCGCTCTGATTGTTTTTTATATTTTGTGTTGCCATTTATGCGAAACACCCTCGACATAAAACAGCCTAGAAAATAGGAAATCGATATGCTGGAAAAACTTCCATTTGTCCGGAGGGGAAAAGGAAATTCAAAATTCCGCCCTCTCGTCGGGGCAACATGTCTCTCAATTCCCTTATGAGACAGTTGCAAAAAAAAAAATTTGGCTTGAAAAAAGGAAATTTGATTTATTGTGCACTTCACCACTGTTTTATTCTACCCCCGGAAGAAAAACAATAAATGTCGTCTCCCCATCCACGCCATCATTTGAGTTGAAGGATAAATTAAAGTCTATAAAAAATAATGTCAAGACGGGAAAGAAATATTTAATAGCAAACTGAAAATGATTAATTAAACGTTTGCCGTTTTTTCGGTGGTCGGATGAGTGTGAGTGCAATAAAAATTGTGGAAAGCTGCTGAACAATTAAATCGACATTTCAATAAATCAAATTTTATTAGATTCGATTTGCCATTTTCTGTTCCGCATTTGATGGTGAATTTTTTTCTGCCGGCAAATTTTATCGCAACTAGACGTCTGGGAAAACATGGAAACATTAGACGTTTGTTTTTCCTCCTTTCTATCGAATGGAAATTTGAGTAAATTTGTTTTGTCGATTTTTCAATTTATTTGCAAACTTAACTTTATCACATTCTCTAATGATTTTTTAATGACTTTGATGGCTAAATGTCTGTGAAAGTGAACAGATTTTGCAAAAAATCCTGCGAACTCTGAGGAGAGGGCATTTTCAGGAGACTTACCAATGCATCCAGTATATCACTCTTTATATATTTGCACCCTTGAAATAAAATTGAAGAACTTTTTTGGCAGCGATTGCAGGAAGCTCTCAAACATTTTGCCTTTGTCTGATCGTTCAGCTGCTAGATAAATTTTATTTTCGATCGTAAAATAAGTTTCACTCATTCCGATAAGCACTCAGACGCTAGTGATTTTAGGAAGCTTCTTTTTGAGGTTAGTGAACTTACTTTCCGGTTTTATGGATGTTTGCGGGGATGACTTAAGACTAAGTAGCATCGCATCATAATATTGCTATATGATGAAGGTCAAATTCATTGCACCACATGACTTATCATTTCACTATGATTGATTTGCTCAGTAGAGCGCAATTTTTGTTAGCTGGAACTCAATTTCACTTATCATGTTGGGTGGTCGCCGATTTCACTCAACAGGGGCACAATTGCTTGATGTTAGGCATCATTAAATCATCAACGACGAAATATAAAAGCAATTATGATAATATAAACCAAAAAAAAAAACACGAAAAACTAAAGAAACAACGACAAAAGATCATCCGCTGATGCACAGAGACGACATCACTGCCACATGGCGCAGCATCAGATATTGAATTACTTTTTGATGTTTTTGGAGTGCGATAAGAACGACGCACAATGAATGAGAAAATGTGAAATTAATTATGAATCACGCAGATTGTGTGTATTTTCCAGCATCAGATGTCGACCATAAAAATGTATGTGTATCATCGTTCGTATGTGAAGGGAAAACCAAAAATGTGAAGCAATTTGCGTCAAACCAGATGTTTGCTAAACGACATAAAAAAAATTGGCACGCGACACAAATTTAACAGACTAAGTACATAAGCATCGCGAAATTTCACAAGTTTCTGAAGCGACAAAGAATTTATGGATTCTCCAATTGATGTACTCTGTTTCTATGATTGAACTTCTTTGTCAATATCAAGCATGTGTTGATCGATTTCGATCGTCTTGTTTTTATTTCTCTTTTCTTTTTTTTGCCGGCTTTTAAACATCAACTGATGGATGTTTCTCAAGTGACACCTTCATCAGATCAACATCAAACATCTTGCTCCAGTTTCATGACTTGCATTCCACTTTCAAAATTTTCATGTTTGTTGTTAATTAAATTAACAATTTTTTCTTTTCTTTCACTCTTCTGATGTGAAGAAATTTTTCGGCTTTTCACACATCGCTCAATGTTCAATTGATGAATCGATGATATTTATTTTTCAAACAAATTCCAATTCACTTGAACCATTCAAGCACCTGATTGCAACCATCGAAAATATTTCAGTGGAATCACATTCATGTTTCATCAGAATTTGACGTAAATTGGCTTGTTACTCAAATGCCATTTGTGCTCATTATTTTTGCGTCATTTTTATCTTATCAGTAGAAAAATTATTTGTTTAAAAAAGTAAATTGTGTAACCATCCTAGGTTATATCGGCGCCGACACACCGTTATGAGTTGACTTGGCTTATCTCGAAAAAATCCCAAAAATTCCGCAATTATCGTCATTGAGTTGCGTTATCACTTGAGTATGCGGACAAAACGTGGAACAAATTTAAACTCAATTGAATTAGATCTAAATGTGATAAAACACAACAGCAACGGCAACATTTTGATGGTAATTTGATAATCTGTTTAACAATAACGAGCGTGTGTCGTTCTTCAATATTTGAGCACTATCAGATGTTTAACAACAAAAACCGATTGCTTAATATTTTATGATCTCTTTTAATCGATTAACTTAATATTGAAAGGGGGAACGAGAAGCATCGTCAAGTGCATTTTCATGTTTTAGCATCAAACTCACGCGGTGAAATTATTTTACGAAGAATAAAAATCGTATCAAAAGTGTCACAGCAGCATTTGATAGAAAGTGACATTTAATGTTATCAAAACAAATTCATCAACATGAATTGCACAATTTCAAATGACGATTTCGTATTTTTTGTTGGAGCCATTGTGTGAATAAGCAATTGAGAACGTGCGATGTGAACAATCAACGGAACCTCTCTCGAAAGAGATTATTTAGATTGAAAAATTGGCGAAATTTCACAACATGAATAGATTCAGTGATGATGATACAGAACGGATGGTAGATGAAAATTAAAGATGATCAAAATAACAAACTTCCGGCATTAGGATGATTCATCGGCACACGTTGAAGTGACAACCGAACAGTTTGCTGCAAATTTAAGTGCCCGATTATGCTGCTCGGTGATGTCATGATGAGTTTGTTTTTATTCAAAATTTGCACAATCACGATCAAACACTTGAGAGTTATTCTGTCGGTCATTTCCTCTCACTTCTGTTTATCAAAATGTTTTCTGTTTCCTTTTTCGCAAGTTGAAAATCAATAAACATAAAAATTTCATGAAAACATCAAATCAAAAATAACAAAAAAGTTGAACATTCTTTTACTGTTCACATCGATCAAATGTTAACACAAATTTCGTGAAGAACCTTCACGCATAACAAAAAAAATAATAATTTGTGGCTATTGAACCCACACGGATTGCGAATAAACAGATAATTTGGCTTTATCGGAATCAAATCAATGTGTTCTGCAGTGATGTCACCTATTATTATCGATTGCCCTACTGACTATGATGACCTCCATTTCAGTTTTTTGGCATGTGGCATAGAAAAATCATATTTATCAGCGAAACCATTTTCGATGGAAACGCCTGCAAAAAGGGGGGTTCGTGTCTGATGAATTATGTAGAATTTTCATGAATTTTTCCATTTTCTTATTCTTCAGTGGCCTTCTACCTTCGCGCTCAACGAACCACAATGATGTCACGAAATTGGACTCAACAATCACCATATATATAGTTGGAGCATGAAACTGTTTGTTGACAGAAAACATTTATTTTTCCTTCTGAATCGAGTTAAAAGTTTTTGCAAACGAACCTCATATTTGTGGCACGTGAAGTCAATAAACTTATGATGGGCCTATGTGGACATGCCGGCACCCTAAGCTTTTGATCTGCTTTGTTCTCTTTTGTATTATTTTAATAGCTGAAAGTGCCAATTTTTGTCAAATTTCCATGCCAGTCGACTATTAAAATGTGTTTACCGAATATTTATGTCTGGGTGCTACACAAAAGAGGCCCGCTCCGTATAAGTCACACGCAGTAAAAAGGACCTTGACAAAAGCATCATTTTACGACATTTTAATTGATTCTCTATGGTTAATTGGTCTTGATTAATTCCCTTTTTTTCGTTGCAGATATCAATCAACCGGATCTAAAAATAATAATAATGAAGTCATAAACTATAAAAATAACTAATTAATGACCATCGCTAATCGATTCAGTCATGCAAAGGTAACGGCATTATAGATTATTTCACGTCCTTTACAATTTATGACAAGTAAAATGCAATTTTTCTAAATTTTTAAATAATTTTATGAATTTGTTTATTTTTCTCATAATTTTTTTTTTTGAAAGCTCCACATTTGGAGTTCATTTTGCATTCCTAATTTTGGTTTCAGTTCTAATTTAATTGTTTTGTTGGCTGCATATATTCAGCATTGTCTGCTTACAAATTTAGCTTGAGTTTGCAAATAAATATTTTTTTTTTTGTTGTTGAGACATTAAAGCGAGCTTAATTAAAGTAATTTTACAGTTTTTATTATTATTATTTCTCCAATTTAATCAATTCACAATTTCTGTTTTACTGCCAGAGGAAGCGCAACTATATTTATTGGATTTGCGCAAAATTTCTTTCTGTCAGATTTCACTATTTTAATAATGGAATTTTTTTTTTTCATGTTTCTTTATAATAAATAGTTTGCTATTTAAAATTAAATTATAAAATATACAACATTTGCTCTCCTACCAGGCGTTAATTTACTTCTTTTTTTTTTCGTGTAGTGCTTCATTTGACTTTATGACTTTCTACAATTTTTCGTGATAAATTTTCTCTCGTTTCGCGATTTCGCCCAAATAACGAAACTTCTTCTTTTTTATTGTTTGAATTCAAGTTTCTTTTAATACTTTTCCATGATTGTTTTTCTTCTTCTTGCGATTCTCAAGTTTATCGACAAAAAAAATCAAACATTAAATTTGAAAGTGTGAAAAATTGAGTCAAAATCTTTGGCTGTTATGCTGCTAAGGCTAGTTCTTCAGATATATTTAATTTGAATGAATTTCTTCGTCATATTTATTTACGCGTGGAATATTTATTTGGATAATTTGTGTTTACATTTATATGGAGGCACCTACTTACTTGTCTTTCAAAAAGTAATTAATACGATTAAGGCATTTTGTGTCGCATTGTGTATTATTTAATCGAGCAGGATAACGGTGGTAATTTAAATATGAGGTTTACACAACTGTCCATGGAAGGCAAGATTTATAGTGTGTATCCTTACACTCCCATTTTCCACTCGCCCATATCGATTTTCAATCCTTGCTGGCATTGAATGGCCTACTTTCGATACTTTTAAAATTGATTTCCATTCTGCATATAAATTATTATAAAATTAATAGTGCCGGGGCAACATTAATTCAGTAGGCAGATTGTTACAAGGATGAAAAGCTTTTAAAATCTTATAAGGTTCGCCATGCAAATATGAAGTTTTAATTTCCAACAGCTAATCGTCATCATCCTTGGCCAAAAATTATTTCACAAATTTTCGTAGTCTCAATCTAAAGTTAGGAATTGTTGAATAGCTAATGGATATTAATTAGTTGCCATCATCAATAATACGAATGGATGGAAATTGATTCACAATCATAATAAAAAATTAGTCAAATTATGACCAAACTATTATTTATTTTGCGTGGGAACTCGAAAGTGAACCGTAAGTTGGGCAAAAACGGAGGGAGAGAACATTAATTATTTAAATATATTAACATTAATTGTTTGCGTAGAGGCGAGTTTTTGGTGGCTAAAGATAATTAATTAATAGCGTTTGTTGTTGAATAGTCGTTGTTTTGTCTAAATTTACATCACTTCTTGTGTTTGTCCTGATGTATGTTTGAATTTTCACAATTTGTAAGCGATTTAAAATGTCTTTTTGTTGTCCTCGGGACGAGCGAAATTATATTCTAGCAATAGTTTAGTATTTAATTTTATATCTTGACGAGATGATTAACAGCAGTAAATCTACCGTTTCAACAGAACATCGCTCATGGATGGTAGTGGATGATAATGATGAGGCCCGAAAGGGCGCTTTGGCGGATAATTGGAATGGTGTAGATGCGGTAGCGCATTAAATTGTTGCTGTTGCGGATGTTGTAAACCGCTGTTATCACTACTTGTTTGATTATCTAAATTACTACTTAATTGACTAAAATACACTTGTGACTGTTGACAATAGCATGTGGATGCAGAGGCATGTCCATCGACTGTATCTACACCATCATTTTGATGGCCATTTTCTTGAATTGTTGTTGCATCGTCTATATTCTCCTGCAATCCTTCGCGTTTCTTTTTTTGATGCCATCGCACATAGATAAAAAATCCAACAACGCATGAAAGAAACACGGCAGCGGCAGCACCACCAGCTATGCTTGCTGTTTTTAGCATGAGTTTTCTGGCAGCTAAACATGTTTAAAGATTAATATTACAAGCTCTAACATCATGTGGTCGCTTATCATGCTTACCTAAATAAGATCCATCAAGGCTCTTGTAATCGCAACGTAGCCCGATATAGCCTTCAGTACACCTAAAGAAGAAATAAATTTTGTCGGTAATAAAAATAATCAATTAAAATGTCGTAAAATGATGTTTTCGTCAAGGTCCTTTTTGTTGTGTGTGATTTATACCATGTGGACTTCATTTTAGCCCCAGACAAATTACTATTCGGCAAACACATTTTAATAGTCGACTGACATGGAAATTTAACGAAAATTGGCACTTTCTATAACGCAATTTTTTTTTTTCGGATCATTTTCATAAATTAGGATTACACAAAAGAGAATTATACAGAGCAGAAAAATCAAATGGGCATCAGATAAGGCATAATGGATTTATTGATTTTGGAAATAAGGACATCAAAAAAGTTTAGGGTGCCGGTTTGTCCAGCTGAAGCCCATCGCAAGTTTATTGACTTCACGTGAAGCAATTTTTGCGTGTTTTTGTGAGAAAAAAAATTGTTTTGAAATGTTGTCGAGCAACGCACTATTGCGTGGTTGTGTCAGCAGTTAGAAATCATTCTCATAACGAAAACAAGGTTTACGTAATCATCATCTTAATAAATCATTAAACGAAATAGTGCTTGTACAGCAGGATTCTTATGATATGAAAACCGATTTTCATTCTAAATCACAAACATTTTGGAAGGTGAAAAGCAGCACACGATTGGAGGTCAGCGATGGATAAACACCGGTGTGTGAGGCATGAAAATTAGCCGATCGATAGAATTTAAGGCACCTTCGGTGGGGACGCCACGGGTAAATTATTCAAATTAGTTTATGTGCATGTGGGTCTGGTTGTATATTGGCCGGACAGCTCTTTAGGTCACGGCGTTTCAGGTGTGAAGCGTATGTATTTCATGTCGCGACGGGTGGGCGGTGTGATAATCGTCGGCGAAGGACACAACAGACATAGATTAAAAGAGAACAAAAAACTTACTCGCAATAATATTCGTATTCACTGTTGATTTTGAACATGGAGCATGTGGCACCGTTCAAGCAATACCATGCCGCGTAAACCTCTGGGCATTTGTAGATGGGGTTTGATACAGTTTTTGGTCTAGGTGTTGTAGTGGTTGGACGTGGTTTTGGTGTTGTTCGAGTAGAACATGCATCTGCAAAGCAATAAATTCAACGGAAGATTTTAAATCGTTAGTCTCGATGGTCACAGCCAAAAATAAATCATTTATATTTGTCCTTCGAATGCTAAAATTATTGTTGCGTGGGTTCAATAGCCACAAATTATTTTTTGTTATTTGCGTGAAGGTTCATCACGAAATTTATGTTAACATTTGATCGATGCGAACAGTAAAAGAATGTTCAACTTTTTTCTTATTTTTGATTTGATGTTTTCATGAAATTTTTATGTTTATTGATTTTCAACTTGCGAAAAAGGAAACGGAAAAAATGTTGATAAACAGAAGTGAGAGGAAATGACCGACAGAATAACTCTCAAGTGTTTGATCGTGATTGTGCAAATTTTGAATAAAAACAAACTCATCATGACATCACCGAGCAGCATAATCGGGCACTTAAATTTGCAGCAAACTGTTCTGTTGTCACTTCAACGTGTGCCGATGAATCATCCTAATGCCGGAAGTTTGTTATTTTGATCATCTTTAATTTTCATCTACCATCCGTTCTGTATCATCATCACTGAATCTATTCATGTTGTGAAATTTCGCCAATTTTTCAATCTAAATAATCTCTTTCGAGAGAGGTTCCGTTGATTGTTCACATCGCACGTTCTCAATTGCTTATTCACACAATGGCTCCAACAAAAAATACGAAATCGTCATTTGAAATTGTGCAATTCATGTTGATGAATTTGTTTTGATAACATTAAATGTCACTTTCTATCAAATGCTGCTGTGACACTTTTGATACAATTTTTATTCTTCGTAAAATAATTTCACCGCGTGAGTTTGATGCTAAAACATGAAAATGCACTTGACGATGCTTCTCGTTCCCCCTTTCAATATTAAGTTAATCGATTAAAAGAGATCATAAAATATTAAGCAATCGGTTTTTGTTGTTAAGCATCTGATAGTGCTCAAATATTGAAGAATGGCACACGCTCGTTATTGTTAAACAGATTATCAAATTACCATCAAAATGTTTCCGTTGCTGTTGTGTTTTATCACATTTAGATCTAATTCAATTGAGTTTAAATTTGTTCCACGTTTTGTCCGCATACTCAAGTGATAACGCAACTCAATGACGATAATTGCGGAATTTTTGGGATTTTTTCGAGATAAGCCAAGTCAACTCATAACGGTGTGTCGGCGCCGATATAACCTAGGATGGTTACACAATTTACTTTTTTAAACAAATAATTTTTCTACTGATAAGATAAAAATGACGCAAAAATAATGAGCACAAATGGCATTTGAGTAACAAGCCAATTTACGTCAAATTCTGATGAAACATGAATGTGATTCCACTGAAATATTTTCGATGGTTGCAATCAGGTGCTTGAATGGTTCAAGTGAATTGGAATTTGTTTGAAAAATAAATATCATCGATTCATCAATTGAACATTGAGCGATGTGTGAAAAGCCGAAAAATTTCTTCACATCAGAAGAGTGAAAGAAAAGAAAAAATTGTTAATTTAATTAACAACAAACATGAAAATTTTGAAAGTGGAATGCAAGTCATGAAACTGGAGCAAGATGTTTGATGTTGATCTGATGAAGGTGTCACTTGAGAAACATCGGCAGGAATTTTAAAGCCGAAAGTAGAGAAAATAAAAAGAAGTCGATCAACAAATCATTCATTGCTTCTCTTTTGTCCGACATCGATCAACATATATTTATTGAATAAGAATTCAAAACGATCAAAGCATTAATCCCCGACAACTATCGACATTATTCCTTAATGCTGGCTAATCATTCATGTGAAAACTTTACTCTGCGTGTTTCATGTTCCTTAAAGTTCCTTCGATTATGATTCTTTCATTTCATTGTAAAAGCTCAGCAGAAAATTGACAAATGTTGATTAATTCATTGAAGGCACTGAATTATGCAGTCTCATTATAAGGAGGCATGCACAAATATTAGCTTGCCATCAGTAAAATGTCACTACCATTGCAGGATATTTTTTAATGTCAATGAAATTTCTATGCGATCGATATTTGCCCAGTTTAATATTTCATTGTTTTCCCAGACGTCTCGAGGCAATTAAGAAAAAAAAGCCGGGAAAGTTCACAACGCGTTTTACATAAAAAAAAAAAAAAAAAACAAAACATTAATGACTTAGTTACAAAGTGACTACTTACTCAAAATGCGTTTATGAATCATTTATCAAAATCGATATACGATAGAAAGTGAAAAAAAAAATTTCCCCCGACAAATGAAAGCATTTTCAGCTTATCGATTTTCAATTTTCTCGGCTCGGCTTTTTTGTATCGAGAGTGTTTCGCATAAATGGCAACATAAAATAAACAACTATGTGTAGTACGCGAAGGAGAATGAATAGAAATTGGGAATTCAAACAAACAAATAACTCACAAAAAAAGGAAAAAGGGAATTGATGGAAAACTTTTTTAAGGAAAAACTGTGTCATGTCATCTAATAAATACATCAGTTTTCGATTAAAGGAATAAAATTATATCACAAGAAATGAATTTGAGCAACATAATTTTCTGAAATCATTGAAACATAAATTCGCAATAATAAAAATGCCAAAATCATTGCTAGGCAATAAATACCGGGAAATGTCTTTCTTTGCATTTTTATGTTTTGCATCCATAACATATTTTTCGTTGAATTTTTTGAAGCACGCAACGTTCATTCGGTTCGACATCGATGAAGTTCCTCAAATTTTCGATCAAAATCCAAAATTCATGAAAGGAAAAATGAAATAAACTTCGAAGTAAAATTAAATTTTACTCTTATCAGATCGGTAGAATCAGTTTTACTTTGCCATGAATAATTATTACATGACTTTCCCGCACTGCCTCATTTCATCAAATAAAAAGTAATGTGTGCCCACTTAAAAACCACGACGAGAGGCACAAAAACAATAATAAAATTTATGAGAACTATTTTTTTTTGTGCGTTTTCTTGTTTGATGTTTTTAAGTGTTTTCGGGCCTTTCATTATAAGAAATCATACTTTGAGTTATGAGAAGCGAATTATACATATTTTTGTTTCATTCGGGCAGCAAACGAATCGTAAAATTTACATTTTAGTACGAGGGGCGCAATAATACTTTTCACCCGAAAAAACATTTCTGAAAGAACAGAAGAGAAACCCATTAACAATTAGCGATGTAAGAACTATTTCTATCTTTCTTACTCAGTTTACGCTGCATGAAGCCTTTACTTAAATTTGAATTTCGCACAGCTGAATGAATGTGACTAAGAAGCCAAAAAACAAACAAACGGAACAACAAAAATTCGCATTTCGAGCCTTTTTCGAATAATTCATTCACTAAGATTCTATTTAAAGACATTGCTGGAAAAAATGCACCATTCATGAAATGGAACGGACTTTGGTGGTGTGTCACCATGATTGCGCTTGTTGATGAGTGTCGTCGAGTGTTTTATTTGTATTTATAACCATTTAATTTTTCGCCCGTTATGATTAAAATTTATTTTCTTACAAATATTTTTTCAAGCTTTTTTTTTTACAGACGACAAAATATCTACATCCGTTTCATGTTCGAGACGACAATTTTATTACACATTCACGATGTTTTCATTTTGTTGCATTTACCGAGTGTAATTTTATTGAATCTAATCAATTACTAATATTGTTTTCATAGGATTTAGTGTAAATAGTAAATACTTAATTAGTAGTAGACCACGTATGGCGCTCTAGATGATCGCTCATGTATGGCATGCATCCGAATGACATTTCACGCAAACTTGATTACGCTTTAATTGCTTATAATTACTGGCAACTTGATAATGCTTCAACTACTTCGGGGTTTATGAAAATAATAACAAAATACTGAAACACAAATTTAATAGTTCTTTGCGAAATGACTTTACGGTTGTAAAACTTAATTAAGTGCACAAACGAATGAGCATTTTGCAAACGACTTAACATGGCTTCATGATGCTATGATTGGCAAACTCATGTTTCTTGCCATTTCAAGGTTTACCAAATTTCCAAAAATGTAGCGTTCCACCCACAATAAAATGTTATTCAAGTTTTAACGCTTTTTTGGTTTGGTTATCAAAAAAACAGCTTTGTTTGCTTCTTTTTTTAAAAATAGCAAAAGTGTGCTCACAAAAGTGACATCACCCGAAAGGCGTCGAAGGTATGATGACGGATTTTGTAAGTGGACGAGATCAATCAGCGTACTGTTCCAGTAAAAAACAGGTGAAACATTCATTACAAGCAATTACTCATGTCGTAAAAATGTGCTTGGTTCATTAACTTTTCGCGGCATCGCGAGGAATTCGATAAATTTTTGCATATTTAATTGCCTTCAATAATTTTTTTGTTTCATAATATGCGAAATTATTATTTGAGGTTTTTTTTTTTAAACAATGCAGCACTTTTAACTTACTAAGAGAAGTTTCACAAATTTCGTCTGAAAATGTTAATTCCGAAAGTGAAAAAATAAAAACAAAAATCACCTTTGCGACGGTCAATAGATCGTGAAATTGTTTAAATGAAACGTGCGAGGGCGATTCCATTTCAAAGCAAACATTTGCGTTGTCGGCATTGAATTGTTGTTATTGCAATAAAAATTAATGATGTTATTAATAAGCACGTTTAGCGGTGGATTAGCCAAAAAATAGCAATCGCCATCGTTTTTTGGCGTCAAAGGGAAGCGCAATCAATAAAATTATTTAATCAAATGATGAAATGTTTTAAGCTTCTGACACGGACCATGAATGTTGATTAGATTTGTGCGGCAGCTAGAAGCCGAACTGTGTGATGTGTAATTAATTGATGACTTCAGTTTATAGAAATTCCATTATTTTCTTATTTCCACTCAATTCAGCATGTGTCATGCGACATATTTACCTAGATTTTCGCTCATGCCAATCGCTTCAAGGTCTAGAAATTCCGGTAGTTAAAATAAAAATGTATGTATCGATGACGCAGAGAGTGACAAAAGCCAAATGACTTATTTTGGTCATGAAACTTCCATCATGTTTGGGAATTTCAAAGAATGTTCATTTATCACATATCGATCATTAATACACACGTAAGAATTACAATTTTCTGTGTTACATAATTTCGCAGTCACCAGAAATGTGCAAGAAACTCGTTCTCAGTTTGACTTTAATGCCGGTGAATGGATGGAGGCACTTGCATTAAATGGCTTGAGTATAATAATGCAAAGAAAGTTACAGCACCAACACATATGACTGACTGTAGTGATTGTATATTTACATTCGAGCGCGATGTGTATGCTGAAAGACTTTAATGAAACTTGAAAGGTGGAAGAGACACAACAGAGCATAAAACTCGTTTAAAATGCACATGATATGCCTTCGCGCGCCGCAATCGATGAGTCATATAAAATAACATCACACAGACTCTTTGTGGTTGTTTTTACTCAATGAAATTAAACTCTTCAGTTGTTGGATTTGTGTATCTTTGATTTTCAGAATAATCATAAAAAATCTTATGAAACACACACATCCAGTGCGCACTTTATACTTCCTTACTCTTTATTAGTTCAAATGAAATAAATTCAATAATAATCGAGTTAATGAACTCGTAAAACAAGACAGACCTCAAGCCAGAACAACAACGAACGAATGTCGTTCTCAAAATTTAAATTGAAATAGCGCGCACTGGCAACAGAAAAAAACTTGAGAGAACACGTTTCAACGCAACAAGGGAAAGAGTGAGATGGAGAGAAGGAGGGAGAGAGAATAAACAAAACAAAATCAATCGTTAGTCCCAAATATTGGCTCTGATTGTTTGTTGTTGGGTGTTTCCTGAAAAAAAAAAAAGAAGAAGTATTTCAGGGACTCATGTGTGGTGATTATGTTGACAATAAAGACGGCTGCACGAAGCAAAGAAACTAATTCAACAGTAAAATTGAAATGGAAAAATGATTTCATTAAACAAAAGAAGAAGAAAAATGAAATGTCTTGGTGTGGAAAGGAGCTGCGCACGTTATGGAAGATGCCTGAAAAAGGCGTTGCAAATGTCAAGAGACCATATCAAATTTCAACCTACTGACATCGTTTTATTCGATTTCATTCATAATGTGGGAGAATTCTTGTTTTAAATCTTTTCTGGTTTACATCGCAATTCATATTTCACCAGATGCTGATTTTACTATTTTTTGATGGAATTATTTCATCTAAAATTTTAAATTCTTCATCTAAAATGAATTGTAATGCTCTGGATACCTGAACTGATGAACGAGGCACGAGCTGATTGCATTATCATTGTGCAATGCGCAGTATAAACGCACTTGAAATAAACGAGAATCGCATTCCGATAATGAAGGAAAAAGTCGAAATGCAAGGTTTTTATCGACTAGATCTTCACTAAACACAACGAATCGAGCATCGAAGCGCATAATTTATTATTTCTTTAATTTGTTTTTTTTTTTTTATCCGCCATCAACGATGCGACACATGACGAATGATAATTTACTGCAGTGAACAAATGTTGTATCAAAAACATGTTTTTCGTTCGATTTGTGCTTTTTTTGCACAAATGCATTTTAAATCAATTTTTTATGATGTCGATGAATGAATTTTCAGCAGCTGCTAGTCGGATATGATCCAATGCTTTGATATGTTTCGATAACTTACAATGTAAAAAATTAATTTCCTTTAGAAAAATGTGATTGCAAATATTAATGATAGAATTCGAAGGACTAATAGAATTCAATAAGAAGTATTTTAAGGTTTTCGATGCACTTACCTGTTACGGTTACGCCACAAATTGTGCTTAATAATAGTAATATTGGAATTACGAAATTTAATTTACAATTGTAAAAATAATGACTCGAATGGGATGTGATGATTTTGGATCTGCTGCTGTTTCTTCGTGACATTCGTCTTCGTCCTGAAAAGAGAGAGAGGGAGAAAAATACTTAGAAACAGTTACAAAATATATTTTTGGCGGTTTACTTTCAAAAGTAAATGTTAAGACATTTATGCAAATCAATCAACTGATGCACATTTTTGGTATAAACATTATTCAGACTGTCCAAAATTTCCCAAAAAATAAAGAAACCGCCGCGAGACAATCGAGGTAACAGTTAAAAAAAATGCAACAAAATAACAAAATTAATGTAAAGAATTTCGCATAATATTTCCTTATTTTACCATTTCGCTATTGTTTTGAGACAAACAGGTGAACGAGTAGAAGCAATATAGAGAAAGAGAGATAGAGAGCGAAAATAACTGAACCGAAAAGTTTATTTCACGAGAAAATGATAGAAATAACAGCAAATGGCAATAAAATATACCGAAAACAGCAAAAACTTCCGAACGAAAGAAAAAAAATGTCTTAAAACTGTTAGCGCGAAAAAGAAAACAACAAAACGACTAAGAAAAATAATCGGCAAATTTATTCAATTGCATAAAACATTTTCCCTATTTTTGCGGCATGAAACTTGGTGGATGAAAACAAACAATGCTTGTGAGATGCGGCTTAGAAATCATTTGACTGGATCAAGAAATGCCCAGCATAACGATGAACGGGATTTTTCGTGCTTAGCTTGTTGTTTGTCGAAATCGTTTTAGTCTGATGCGCAAAATTAAATCTGCTGATTTTTATCTCCGTGAAGATGTTTTTTTAAGCCATCAAACACTTGATGTTAGCTCTACTAGCTTTAATATGGAAGCTCTTTTAAGTGCGACTTAAGAAACTCCATCGATGTGGCACGTGTTACATAAAACTATATAGATGCGATCATAAGACGTTTAATTTCATAAATCACACTTCTGTGAAAGTGGATTGCGAGACAGGTGAAAAGATTTCATAGTCAATGAACAAACAGCTTTCTGATATGCATCTTTTTAGAAAAGTTGAATGAAAGAATTTGTTGATTGACTGATATAAAAAAAAGAAAGAAATTTAAGGAATTTTATTTCAGTCACGTCGCAACGTAACGTCAAAACTTCATTAAGAATTCGGATGATGATCTTGACTCAATTGTGGAAGTTGGTACGGATGTTCAGTTCCTGAGACGTTGTGACGATGATGAAGTCATCAGAATCCGTCCAGACATAAACGTGCCGACGGAATTAAAATGCGGAATTGATCAAAAACACAATTTATGAAGATCAATGTCGTTCCAATCGATCGACCGATGACCATCAAAGTTTCCTGCAGTTTTACAATATTCCAATGTCATTTAATTATGCAAATTTCTGAACTGTTTCGGTGGGAAAGTGGAGAATAAACCCACAGAAGAAGCATCATAAATATTATGGGACAACAGTGATCATAAAAATAACTTGATCTTCTTTTTTCGCCTTGTCCAGGTACCTGATGATGCCCGTGGGAACCAAAAGAGAAACAAATTGTAAAAAAAATGCATTTTAAGCAAAACAGCAAGTGTACACACAAAAGGGCAGAAAAAACATTTTACGATGTTACTGATAACTCATTAACATAACAATTTATGCTTTCTCACATCCAAATAATTTTTGACGAATATCCGTGAAGATCTTTGAGGAAAAACGTGATGAGATCAATGGAGAATCTACAAAAAGGATTCTCATGAAAGTTTTACCATGGACTCACTTCTTTATGCAATATCAAAAGCGCAATAAAATAAGCACAGAAATTAAATCAAATCTTATTAAGGAATTAAAAAAAAAAATCAATTGCAGAATTCTCAAATCCAATTTACTAGAATTGTGCAATTTTTTAAGTGATAAGATTAAGTGATTTATTCAATTGTCATCATAATTTATATTATGTTGTCCTAGTTGATGAACATTCAAGTGATTCTAATGATTGTTATTTTCCAATTAAGAAAGAATAGAAAAAAAAACATGATGCAAGTTTACGGAAATTTCTAATTCTCACTGATGATTATTTTCATCATCGTGCTGTGGTGACATTGATAGCGAATCGTCTTTATACTTATTCTTCTCATGCTCCAATAAATCTTTTAACTTGTGCTTATCACGATGGAACGACCATGAAAATCTTACAAGCAGAACTTGAGCGTGATATCATCGCGCAATTCAAAACAAATGACAACTTTTCGTGGTGAAACGCAATCAAAACGAATTTGCAAATGTCTTTTTATCACTCGCTACGAACATTTGTTTTCCCCTTTCGACCCAAAATACAAAAACAAAGTTATTAAGAATCATAATTTTTTTCTTTTTTTGCCAATTGAATATTTCCGCCTTGCTTTAAGGAATTTGGTTTATTTTCATTTATTTTTCTTATTCCATTTTACATTCCGCGAGTTTCGGTTTGTATACCTCAAGTTAAGTCCGCATTGTAAACACTTTTAATCATCATCAATTGAACTGAACGCAAGTCGCATAATCAAACAAACAGAGCGACATTCAGAGTTGGACTTAAGTGAGATAATTAATCACATCCTACAAATGTGGCAGCGTGTACGACTTGTTTCATATTTATGGCAATGACGACAATTTTTTGCTTTTCTTAATTCCACAAAAGGAACTGAATTGAGATATTTCAAGAAGTGCGAAGAAATATTTTTTTTTGCAACTTTGTGAAAAATTTAATCATTAAATAAAATTAAAAGAAATTCCCACGATTGGGTTCGCAATTTTTTTTTTTTATCTTATCAGCACTTTAAGAACTTTTAAACAAATGTTTGGAATTCGTTTTGTTATTGAAACACTTTTTTTGTTTTGTTAGTCGCACATTTTCATAATGAATCATTTGAATAAACATTTCGAATGTCGATGCCATGTTTCAATTATTTTTCTGTATTTACTCACTTTTTTCTCTTCGTGGGTTTCACAATTCGAGGTGCAAATTCGTTAATGAATGTGCTCTGTTAACAGAACGCCTCGCAGCTTCTGACTTAATGTCTCGTGAATGTTGTTAAGCAAATGATTCAAAATACTTGAAATTTGTTGAATTCTTTCATTCGAACTAAACATTTTTTAAAGACTTTGATGATGTCGAGAAACAATAACTTGTGACATCATTCACATTTGCCATCGGCGGCGATCCCAACAAACAATGAATGAAGAATTTTCCCATAAAAATTTGTCATTTTCTTTCCCAAAATGTTAAAAATATAAAAAAAAAATATTTAAGTGTCATTCAAATACTTTTAATGACAAAGATTTTTTTATTTATAGAACAGTTTGAAGTACTTAAACATTATGCCAGAGAATGTTCATGGAGAATTACATAAAGAAATCGCACCATCGCAAAAGAGTTCAAAGAACCGTAAAACCATAGCCAATTTTTATTTCAAATTTAATGAATAAAACAATGAGTTGAAATGAAGAATTAGAAAAATAAAAAAATTGGAATCGTCTAATGGAAAGAACGTCAACAAATCAACAACAAAATACAAATTTTAATTTAATTTTCTTCATTTTCTTTCTGTTCACCGGCAAACATTTCATTGTTTTGTCACAGCTTGAAATTTTAAGATTTCAAATTCCCTACAAAATCTTTGAAAAGTTCCTAAAAATTCCCATTTTTTAAGGTTAAAAATCACATTCGAAAAATCAACTTTGTGATGTTGCACAACAATGTAAAATAAAAATATCTCACCGCGAGTTAATTTCAAAATTCAGTTTTTGATTGCCGAAAAAATTTACGACTTCATTTCGACAACAGACGAACTGAAAGGAATTCAAATTTCTTATTTTTATTATTATTACAAAAATACTTTTTTGGAATTTGTCAAGAAATCGCAAAAAAAAAATTCCTTAAAACTTTAAATTTGTTTAATAATATGGAGCGAATAAAAAAAGATTCAGAAGTGAACTGTAAAGGAAATCTATATCCAGTGCTGATATATGTCTTAAAGTAGGAGGGAGAGAGAGAGCAATTCCAGATCACTAGAATTTTGGTGAATATTCGATTGTGAAATTTCATTAGCCAGAACCACCTTGAAAGTTGTTGATAATCAAAAGCCCATATTGAGACACCGTTACATACTCTTGCACATAAATACACACACACACACACACTTCCTCTACTCAGTTTCCAATCGATTTGAAAAATAAACATTGTGGAGGTGAATGAAGTTTATGAATCAGGTGTGGACGAATAGAAGTTGCACAGCTGATGTTTCATGAGCTCTTCAAGGTTTACCAATTCACACGCAAAATTAGGAAATTTCATCACTGTTTGTGTTATCAGTTTTGTAGTTTGGAATTATGACAATTACCATACAAACGAGTTAAGATTTTACGAGCACTGAAGTCACTTTTTTGTGACTCGCCTTCGCGCCAAAGCTTTTGTATTTAATTAAATTCGCGTTTCAGCCATAAACACATATGGAACCATCAGTCGCGATGTTATGAAACTTACGGTTCTTATGGTAACCAATTGCATGCCTTTAAGCATTTCTAGCACTCTAACTAACTTAGTTTTTGATATTTCCCCTTCGTCTACTCAATTTCTTTTTTGGCATTCATGAAATTGTTGTTTTTATAGTTTAATCGTAAATTTTTCCATTTTAATGCAATCGCAAGACGCGACGTGACAGATGCAAAAAAAAACTGAATTTTTGTTTTTCTTCTTGAATTGTTTTCTTCCTTTCTTTATTTTAAGAAACTTCCAAATTTTCTCCCGCGTACTTCCAGAACATTTAAAATGAATTTTTTGTTTTCCGGGGCAAACGGTGTTTTTGTTGTGTTTTAGAATTAAATTTCGGTAAAGGAAAAATGTCAAATTTTGGTTTAATGAAATTCATGAAAACTTTCCCTTTTGAATAATTTTTCTGGGAAATTCTTTCCATGATCGAACCCTCTTGATTTGATTTCCTTAAATTTTTCTTAACGACATTTCTTTTGTCAAAATATTAAATTTCCTGAATATTTGTTAATTCATCATAATCTGTTGTCACCAACATCATCAATGTTAAATGCTTTAAGTTTTTATTTCCTTACTTTTCGTTCCATAACAAGTCTCAGGTTTTATAATTTGGCACCCTCCTTAAGTTGTCTGCCTCTTTCATTATTGTTTTCCTCAACTTGTCATAAGAAAACGTTGTGACATTTATTATTTATGATGATCCGTTTATAACTTTTACTGTACTGACTGACCAAGGAATATTTATTGTTTTGCTTTTTACATATTTTTATGCCGACTGAACCACAAATGCCTTGCAATGTTATTATCAGTTATAAAAATTTGCTTAGTGAGCGACATTTGAACATGCAAGTTGACGGTAAATTGCGAAATTGGAAGTTTAACAAGCTCTTTGTCAATGACCAGCATGTTGGTTTTATGTTTGTTTGTAAAGTGTTCGAGCATGGTTACAACATAAAATGTTTAGTTCCTTCGTTGCATTACAATGTCATAAATAAAAAGCAACTTGCAATAAATTTTATCGATTTTCTTACTTTTTTTTCTTGGGATGGAAAAAGAGAAACATAAGAAAATTGAGGGGGAAGATTGCACAAGTCAAGTGGGAAATCATTTCAAGCCACGTGAATTTAGTACTTAAATGGATGTTTGTGATCAGGCAGGTTTTGACTCATCAAATTTTCAAATTGCATTGAGAAATGCGATTCAGATAAATGAAGAAGGAAGGAGAAGATGCGAGGGTTGCTCTTGACCCTTATTTTGATGATTCATGCAATGTTTTCAAATATTTTTCTTATTGAACCCCAAATAAAAATGTAAATTGTGAAATAACGCGGAAAATTAAGACACTTTCAAAGGGTTCAAAACAATTTGCAATTTTAGTTAATGACTTTCAACTTCCTCTCTAATTTTCAGGTAATTAACTCTTTAACTAATGACTCATTTTCCACCCTCACACAATTCCTCAATCGGATCAATTTCGACTTTTTAGGTTTCAATCGAAATCTTAGATAATCGCTTCAAATCATGTCTATGATTCCAAATCTCATTGGATAGAATCAAATTCATAAAGTTCCCTTTTTAATTTTACGCACAATTATCTTAAAATCTGTTTTTGTTTCTCATTCGGAAAAATACGAAAATTAAATTAAGAGATTAAAGTGAAGAGATTTTCTGCTGTCGTTGTTCCATCTCTAATGTGTTTCCATTGTTTGTTGACTTTTTTTTAGGTTCGGACCCTTTAACAACTATTTAATTGTCTTTCAATTCAACCGAAAACAACAAACAATTGAGTTGATGAGTTAAGATTGAAAATCAGAGTTGATAAAATAAATATTTCGTTATCAAAATTTGATGATGAGTTAAGAATGAAACTTACCTGAAAAGCGAGTGAGGAACTTTAGAAAACTATTCGTTAGTGATGTCACAATGATGTTTATCATACTTTGATGTTTTGAACCATAAAAACTATTCCGAATCATCGTTTATGAATAAAATCACTATTTTAATGAAGAACTTTTGTCTTTTTTTTAAATATTTTTTAGGATCTTTATAAAGATCGTGAGTGTGAGTAAATGGACAAAACGATTTAGCCCCAAAAACAATTAAAAAGGTTTTTTTGGTGTTTGTACTTTTCTTTTTTTTTACTCAATAATCAATTGTTGATGTTGTTGGCGGTGCTGCTCTTTCAATCGCTCGCTGGTGCTCCTCATTATAAAATTTTTATTTTTATTGAAATTCCACATTTTTTTTTATGAAATTTTCGTTTTTGATTGTATAAAAATCTCTTTAAAGTTTTATTAATTAACCAAGATCTTAAAATTGGTTCAATGACTTTTGGTTTTGATTCAATTCGCTTATTAAGGTTTCTCTTGATTTGACCTGTGAATGATAAAAAAAAAAGATTTAAGTCATGATAAGTTGGAGAATCGAATGCTTGATGTCAAATTGAACGAAAAATAAATTTCCAAACGAGCGTAAAAATTGCACAAAAAAAAATAAAAAGAAATTTGCGATTTTTCGCGGTTCAATGAAAATGGATTTTGTTGGTAATTGTTTTTTGCTGGTAGCTCAATTTCTGTTTACTACTTCCGAACATGATCTTTGTTACATTATTTTAATTTCATAAACGAACAACACAAAAAATAAGAGTTGTAAGATTTCATTTCAATTAACTGTAATTAATTTTTTTTTGCCTCATTAACGATCTTCAACTTTGTGGGTCGCGTGAATTGTTGTTTGATGATGGAACATCATGAAATTGATGCACAAGAATTGATAAGAGATTAAAATAATAAACTTACGTTATCTATAATCTCAGGAATTGAAGGTAGTAAATTTATTATTTCTTTTTTCTTCGATTTGTTTGTGTATTGGTGGATTAACTTCTTGTATTAACTTTTGCGCAATTTTCTCTTTTTTTCACGTTTCTTTCATTTTACCATTTCGCAGAAATAATATTTGCATTCATTTGTGCAATCTCTTTTAAGCTGGTGATTTAATTAGCGATTATAATTTAAATCTTATCAACTGTCACATGTCAATTGCACAATTCATAAATATATCGCGAATCGAATCAAAATTTTAGGGTTTTAATCATGTTCGCGAAATAATTTTTGCGCGAATGCCAACGTCTCTACACAATGACGAATATTGTCCAACTGAGAATCGCGAGATTCGAAAAAAATGGAGAAATGAGAAACGAGAAACGAGTAGAAAAACAAAACTTTTTCCATTGAATTTCGTTTCATTTTCAAATATGTTTCAATCAGAGCAGCACATTGATGAGAGGTTTTAAGCGGTAAAATTCAAATATTCAGTTGAACATGCGGTCACAAATGTAAAACATTCCTTATCGCAATCTATCAACAAAAGTGCTATAATTAAATTTAAAGCAACAAAACAAAATTGCTCTCTGTAATTTTTAAATTAAATTTTCATGCCTTTCTGACATGACGCCCGAAGACAACCCAGAAAAACAATAACAATAGAAACAAAGTTGATGGACATTTGTGCAATGTTGCATAAAACTGTTCCGTCATGTTCTCACTTGAGCATATCGCTGGTCATTCCAATTTTAAGTGCTTCACTTTTTATTTGCGAGGGTTCGTAACTATTGCTATTATAGTTGTAATAGGGAAATGGAATTTTATTAACACTGTTAATGTGGTTCATGAATCGAATCGCCAACGTCAAAAATCGATGTTTTTGATCTATAATTTCACAAGTTAATCAGTTAAATAAGGAAAATAAAAATCTTTAAATTCCAAAACGTGTCAAAAATGTCATTTAAAAATTCTTCCCATCACAAAACACAAGGTAGAAGCCATTTTTTTTTATTGTGACTGTGCATAAATAAAAGTTATAACCGCCAGGTGAGGTTTTAAAACGCATTTTGTGACTTTCTTCTGCCCATATATGTGGGTGGCATGCATCAGATGTTTTTTTTTTTTGGTTAAATCAAACGCGAATTGAATCGTTTCAAGCTTTAATGACCATCGGCATCTTAAATCAACATGCCGAAAAAGGGATAATTGGTTTGATCCTTATGGCAGCACATCCCCAATTGGTAATTAACAATAACAAAAAAAAAGTTCCGCCAAAGGAACTCCGTTTGTGGTTTGTGTCTTGTACCATTAGCTCAGCGATGAGCCATCAAATTGAGCAATTTTCTTCATGTATTCAACTCTAATGACTGTCTCGAATCTTTGTGTCCTCTTGTTGGTTTGTTGAAACAGTTGGAGTTTTGGCCTTGTTATCCTGTGTGTGCGACCATTAAAATCAAATTACCATCAGCAGGCTATAACGGCGGACTTTTATGTATATTCAATTTTCCCATTGCCATATGTCCTTGTTCTTCTAAGTTAGTGAAAATTCAGTGAAATGGAAAATGAAGTCATTAATGTTGACTGACAAAAGTCGGATTTCATTCGTGCTTTCATTTTATTCGAAGAATCCTTAAAACACTTTTTTAATCGAAATTTAATACAAATTGTGGTTTTACATTCAGTCCTTAATGCATGGAATCAATAAAAAGCAGCTCATCATAATTCCACTTGCGGTTTTTCCAGACGCATTTAAAATTTTATTTTTCCGATGTTTTAAAATATTTTCCATAATTGTGAAATTGCGTCGTCTGATTTCGAGACAATCTGATAAACAGGAAAAGTTCATTGCACCACGAAAACAAATTGAAGTTTCATCTCTAATGTCAAATATCCAGTCATAAAAAAAAACTGAAAGTGGCTTCCGACTATCAAAAAAATGGAAAGTTCACTAAAAAAAACTTTTCTTCTTGGCAAAAGACGCAAAATAATGAAAACGAATTTTATTGCGAGAAAAGTTGGCAAAATGATGAAGCTTTTCCGAGTTGTTCAGTCTCTCAAAACTTTTTGGCTGGCAAAGAAGAATTGCAATAAATTTTCGTCCATTCCAGATTACAAAAGAAAATTCTCGGGAGCGTCTGCGATTGGCGGCAAGAAAAGTTTTTTTTTTTTCTTGTTGTGCAATATTCGTCTGATAACGAGAATTTTATAAACATTGCAAAACGTTTTGAATTCATAAATTTTTGCAAGAGATTTTAATGTCGCTCAAAATGCAATATTTTCCCTATCTTTTTTTTATCTTGTCATAAGAAAAAGATTTTCTTGGCGACTGAACATTTTGTGGATGTTTTTTTTTTGTGTTGAAAGTTTCAATTGTATTGTTAAACTGATCTGAGAATAATTTCGTTAAGTGATTTCTTAAAACAATTTTTCTTCTAAAATCGCCTGTGAAATCCACTCTAAAAATTTAATAATTTGTATTCGATTTTCCCCTCTCTCATAACCAAATTCATGAAAATTGCCTAATTTTCTTAAACGATTTTCAATGTTTTATATTTTTATTCCCATCTTTAGAGATATTTCACCCAATTTTATAAATAGAGCGCTCATTTTAGTGTTGCAGGCTTTGCCAGAGCAAGTGCAGGCTGCATATGATAATGAATTTCCATGTTTGCGCCATAAATTTTCCCCAGTTAATTAATTTTAGTTCGTGATAAGTTGCATGTCGGTTAAGTTTCAACTATTTTTTTTTCTCAAATCGTCGAACTTATTTTTAGATTGTGGCCGCTCCAAAGTTGATGTTTCTTTTTTTTCGGGGGATCTTTCCAACTAATTATAAACTAATTACATCTTTTGTTGTAAACATTTTCCACACACACACACACACGCAAAGCACCATGTCAGCTTCATCAGCCTCTTTACCATATGATCGGATTGTCTGTTTACGTTTAGCATCCCATCATCCTCCCCTCTCTCTATATTATACACTTAACACCACACTGAATAACTGGATACAATTTATGTACTCGCGGGAAATTGGAGGGAAAAACACACAAACAATGTTTGGAAATTTTCATTCTATGGAAAAAAAATCTTTATTGAGCTGAAAATTGAGTTCATTGAAAAAAAGAAAAAAAAAACGTATCGTTGTCGATAATTTGGAAAGTTGTTTTTGGTTTTTGTTTTTTAGTTTAAAAATAATAAAATTAAAACTTATTACAGTAGCAATGGATCGTGCATCCAGAGTTAAGACTGAATGATGAGCTGCAATTTTGTGCAATTGAGTTATTCCCGTTTGATAATCTTACGTGATGTAATAATTTAAGTTAACTGAAGGTGCACTAATAACATTGTAAGATGCGTATCGAAGGCATCTTCATGGAACGGTAATTAAATGCAATGACTGCAAAGTGACACATCGCTGGTTGCACAATCGACATTTCTTTTCTAATGTGACGAATGTAAGCGTCTATATTAGACATTTTTCATTAACTACCATCATCACAATTCCAGCTATTTGATTTCCATATTCCAACAAACTTCCAATAGAGTGGCGCCAGCGATGAGAGTTGATTCGTTAATTGCATGATTAGCGTAAAATGTTTGATTTCATCCAGATCTTCGATTCGAATAAATTGAACATTGTTCGCACTCGCGGGCGTCCATCACGCGGGCGTTCTGGGAATCACCTGAGAATTGAAATTTTATAATTTCTCTTACAGATTCAAATTTGTTCACATTCTTCGACAGTGCGTTGCACGGGATTGGAGTCAATCTAATTCTAGCGATGTTTATCATGTTGCTTTCATTAGAAACAAACAAACTTACGCTGCCGAACGAAATGAGTTTGCACAATATTAAGTTAAATGTTAATAAATTAACGGACCAAAGCATTCAGCAATTAATCAATAACACCAGCCGACCAGACATGCAAATCATCTAGCCTTGATAAGCTACGAGGAATTAATTTTTATTTCTTATTTTGTGGTGATCAGTAGCAGCTTGATTTTTTTTTGGGCTCGAAAATTCACAGCTGTAAACTTATGCGTGCCAACATAAACTGTTGTTTTTTTCCTCTGCTAGGTGTATAGTCCATCGGACTGTCGAACTACGTTGTTTTATAGTCCCGCAATAAACATTCATGTGTAATGGGAAATTGACAAATTATTCAGCAGAAATCGTCCATTAAGAGTACAATGGCCTTAGCGCGGCAGCTCGTACATATTTATCGGGATCAATCTTTGGGTGTAAATTACACTTTAGTTGCCAAGTAGCATGAACATGCTTTTAGAGAAAAAAAAAAAAAACCAAAGTAAGAAATTATCAATTAGAGATTTATTTCTGTTCATTTCATCAAAACAGTGTTTAATGACTTGCGACACTGATTGTGTTGCGCAATCGAAAAGTCACCCAAAATTATTATAAGCCAAAATTTTTGACAAATATTACTAGAGCAATAAACTTTTCCGCGCGGAAAAGTCACGAAGGAAGCAAATGAAAAGTAGTTTTCCTCAACGGAAGGTTTCAGTTTCGTGTTGAATGACAGTCAAGGAAGGTCAAGGAAATATTTAATGGCAAAATATTACAAAACAAATTGAATAATAAGTTTATAGCGAAAGGAAATAACTCAAGACGGCAATAAAATTGTTGGACATGACATGGGATTGCGGAGGCAACATGATCTTGGATTTCTTTTGAGCGGAAACAACAATACTGGTGATATTTGGTGTCCTTTCCTGCGGCTTTTCCAATTTTAATGTTATTAAATTAATTCAGCTGTTATCTCATGAGGGGGGCATTTTGTGAATCATATGATATGATTGATGTGCGGTCCACAGTGATGATGTTATGTAGAATAAGTTCCACCATGATTGGCAAATGTGACATTTTCTTGACGTTTCACGCATTTTTCGAGTTTTTTTTCCGATTATTCGTCAAAAATTTGTTTAAAATTGATTTCTATTTTACCACTTACATCGATAAGGAATATAAGGAATACACTGGCGTATGAACGTGACTATTTTTTAATCGCCATAACGTATCACACTCAAAGGAGGCCCAACCGTTCGTTTTTTTTTTTTTGGAAATTAAAATTTTCACACCCTTTCATCCCTTTGCATTGTGGAGTAATAAATTATCAATATCCGATGCAGGATGGTCGAAGGCACGTTCGTAGAATGCTAAAGAATTTCTTGACTTTCACATTGCAATAGAAGTAGGAAAAAAAAACGTGACCCTGAAGAATGGCAGTCGTTTGGTCGGCAGAGCTCACAGAAATACACACACATAGCTCAGTGTCTTAATATTCCTTCCCGACACAAAGTGCAATTCACAAAACAAATTTATGAGCACTTGTTGGTTGCAACTCTCAAGTTCATGAAACGAACAATAAAAAAAAGTTTTCTTTTGAATGCTGCACAATTTTTTATTTCTGGAAGAAGAAATATTTTTTTTTTATTGTTTCGTGTTGAGAACATGCAATTTCTCACAAATAAATTGGGAAAACTTTGCGTTACATGCATGCGAGGTTGTTGGGAACTTATTTGCTGACGGTCAGTGACGGTTAAAATAAACGCTCGTTATAATCATTGGTTGAAGATCTCACTCAGCCGGTTGAGCCTATCACTATTTTGAAAAATGTCAGCCGGAAAGGTTTTGTCGTGATTTATTAAGATGATGATCGAGAGCGCCCGGGCAATTTCGTGGCGAAATGTAATAAAGCTCTTTTAGCAGTCGATTTGAACCTTTTATTCAAATTCCATAGATTATGGAACTTGCAGTAGTGGTAAGTGACTCTCGTCAGTGATTTATCAAGTTAAGAAAAAATGCTGATTAAGAGGTTCTCATTAATGGTAATTCATTACATGCTTACGCTCATTTGGATATTAGTACATAAATTCAAGTACATATAGCGACGACTTAACCTCGAAAGTCAAGGAAATATCAGTAAACTTATCACAATCAACGAAACCTCATCGAGGGCTTTTTTCGAATCGGCTCGAAGTGAATCATTTGAATAAACACTTTATGGCATGTTTTCATTTGTTTGCATAAGCAAAATATTTTAACAGCTTTAGCGCTAATGACTGTGCTACAAAATAGCTTTTCCTTCAAAACAATTGAAGTTCTCTCTTTTTAAATTTTCTCTAAAATCACCCGTAGAAGGAACACGAAAAAAAAAAACTAAAAATTCCATCAAAAATTCATCGCGAGTACAAAAATTTTTAAGGTGGCATTTGTGCAAACAGACGCTCACAAATTTCTTAAACAATTGTTTGTTGTTCTACGATTCGGTCGTTTTTGTTGCTATCTTGTCGCATAACACAAAGAGGCTTTGAACCTTGTATTCGGGGCCGTTTTATGCGAAGCAACAGCGGCACGAGCAGCTGATTTTGATGGTGATCGAGGGAAGAAAAAAAAAATAAAATCTTTAATGAAAGTGAAAATGTTAAATAGACAAATTCTGATGATTTTTTTTTTCTTATGGACGCTGCCTCCGGTCGTTTTGTGTTTGCTTCTTTTAACGCGTGCCAGTGGCCGGTATCAGGTTTCACACACAACTGGCATCTTTCTTTATTTCTCCTTTCCACATCGTATTCTCTTCCGATACGGGAATTTTGTCGTCCGTCTATTAAGGAGGTTGTTGACGAATAACATCACAATCTTTCGAGCCCAAAAAATATCGTACACTTACCAGATGCCATCGGTTGCTTTTGTTTGGCATCAGACGACTAATGTGTCAAATTTACAATTGTTCCAGACAGCGAAACTTTGAGAGAAAAATTGTCCTTAAGAGATTCAACATCTAAGTCAAAAGATGACGCCGCCTTAACACGAAATTCAGTTTCAATTAACGAACTTTATGGTCACCGGCACCGACCATAGCAATCAAATTAAGAATAAAATAATGTTTGATTGAAAATTTACGAAGCATAACATTTTTTGAATTAAAAAAAAGAGTAAGAGAAGGCAAATGGACATTTTGTGTAATGTTGCATAACAGTCAATCCATCAATTCTCATCACTTGGTCTTGTAAGGGTTGAGTGAATTCGTTGAGAAAACGTGTCAATAAGCAACGCGTTTCAGTGAAAATCTTCGATTTTGGTTTTTATTTTTTATTTCTTTTTGATTTAAAAATAAAGAGCGATAAAACCAATCCACCATAAATCTCTTCCCTTGACCGTGACGGCGCCTAGTATTTTGATTTATAGCTAAATATCGTGATTGGCATTCAAGATTTGATTCTCTCCAGACGCTCCATGCCATCATGTTCTGAGACGCTGAGCAACCATCGCCATAAATATTTTGAGTGGAATTAACAAATTTCTGGTGTTTTTCCGAGAAACAACCTGAATTCCTGAAATTTTTTCCTCACCACTCAAGCAATTCCTCATCAGCGAAATATTCACAATCAAAATATTTATTCACATCAACGTCTCTCACCTCTCCCCGCTCGCTCTGCTCTAGCCAGCAATTAATTATGATCCATCATTCACTTGGGAGATATTGAAAGTTTTATCGTTCGCTTAATTGAGAACCGTGTTAATTAGTTTTTTATATGGAGTAAACTTGGGGAGTTTTATAAATAGACATGGAGTAGAACTAAAATTAAAAAAAAAAAACCTGTATAAATCTATCGCAATTGAGGCATTGGCAAATTAATTAAGTTCAATATATGTAGTCAATATGTACTTACAGATCAACAGACATTTACTTAAATACATTTTCTAAAAATAATTTTTGAAATTAAAAGCTCGATCTTATATGCCGGCCGGCATTTGTATCTAAACATCGCCAATAGGCCTTCTAAATAATCAAAGATTATCTTTCGAAATTCACTTTATTATCCTTTTTTTTGTCTCTATCATTCCGTCTGAGGGCGTTGACCTACATGCATGTAATCGAAAGGCTCTACTACATAATATATTTGATCGATATTTTGTTTTTGTTTTGCTGCGTTGTGGTTATTGTACGATGAAAATTGGTAACAATTAAGAACGTTTTCGACACTCTTCGACCATAGATTTCAATATAGAGATATGACACACAATTTGTGAATTTTTAAATTAAACCCGAAATCTTTGAGCGTGAACTCTATGCTCGCGACCCCCCAGAAATGAAACGTTTTTTATTATTGATTTTCACATTGAACCTGTTTCGAGAATGGTTAGTTTGGTATGACGTGACGCGGCTATATGCACATCAAACCCCTAATTAAAACTGTATGAAGTAAACTAGCCAGTCAAGTGTGGAACTCGAAAAATAAATGTAGCACTTTGTGTTGTTGTTTGTTTATTGCCCGGGCCAACCCTCAACGATACACGTATTTTCTGAACGGAATTCTCACACAACCACCGGCTTGCGCTAATGAAGGGTCCAATAAATTACTTACTCGTTCCTTTGAGAGGCCAACAATTCAATATAACTCTTCCATTTTAAGTTTTTTTTTTCCCCACCAGAAAACCGCAAAATCGATCGCCGCGCGAAAACTGAATAATTTTTCTTTTTCTTTAATGAATTTCCATAATTTCCACATAAATTTCTTCATTCTATTAATGAAATTAAACCTGAATTATGAAGTGCTTAGCTGTTAACATTAAAAATAATAAATTTTAAGACATTCACGAGGAATTAATTACGGAATATTTTTATTCTCTCTCTCTTTCTCTTTTCTGGGGTCTAACCATGGCAAGCAATTAGGGTAGATGGATGTGAATTATTCAAATGAAAGAAATAATTAGGTACCTTGTTATGGTTTCATTCACCTTATAGCGATGTTACAATTGAGTATCAATTAAGCGATCAATGAAATGATCCAGTGAAATCAAATGAATCAAGAATTCGATACACTTCATCTCCTAATCCCAGCATGGATGTTTAACCCTCAAGTCGTTGCACTCACTTTAAAGTAATATCTTTATTAAATTACCCAATATGATCCTTAACCAAGCAACAAAAAAATGAATCCAGTTTTGTTTACTTCCCCGGTTTTCTTTAAACCCTTTTTTTGTTGGTTTCTTTTTTTTTTCTTGAGTAATAAGATTAAGTGTGTAAAATGCATCGTTAAATTGGGCTTGTGCACATAAAAAAAACTTTATTGAGTTGTTGAAACACTTGCCATGTGAGTGGTGCTTTGCTACACTGCTAATAGTTTGATGATGTGAGGAACATGCCATCTATTGTCACTGCGCCATTAAATACTCGCTCGCAAATGGCATAGAGCTCTTAATTGTGCATTATCGTAAACCTCAATAATGTTTCGCCCATCAACAAAATGCAATGAAATGTTTTATAATTAACATCGAAAACGCGAGATAAAAGGCGGAATTGTGTCAGAGAGCTCTTAAAGTGATTGCATCTTTAAAATAAGGTTTCATCAAATATCGGGCGACTGGCGCACGTGTCCTGGAAAAAAAAGAAACGAAAAACCGAAACATAAACACACAACCAAATATTGAATTTAAAGATTTCTCGCTCTCGCCGTAATTTTGTCGAGTTTCCAAAAGATTTGTTCCATTGCTTGCATGTTTATTATCGGTGTTTTTCTAAAAACGGGATGTTGACTCAGAAAAGGAAGAAAAAACGACGGCTGCATGTTGTGTTTGGACCACTCGAAAATAAATTTAAATGAAATCTTCAAATAACGATCCTGCGACTGGTGCTGAGTTTGCCAAGCTGGATCTTTCCAGGTCTGTTGTTATTTACAAATGGCTGCACAGTTTTTATATGTGCGATGAATAATTCTGTAGAAAGATTGTTAAACATGTACATGTCCAAGATGTCTTCTTGCTAATAGGTTGCGAGTTTTGTTGTGATCAATTGTATCATATGCGCCCTTTTAGCATCGCGCCCTCTCTTCAATACACAACATCATCATACAAAACAACCGATGAGAGGATGGTTTCGAATTACATACCAACTGGCTTCCCTGAAACTGTCTCTAATTTTTCGGTGTATATAAAAATGTGTTAAATTTTTCGGAGGCATCATGCCTCGATCGATGGAAAGGAAAGAAAAAAATTCATACTTTCCAGATGTTATCAACAACTCCCCGAAATAATGGAGAGAAAAAAAACGGCACAGTCCTTTCACGATTGTTTATTTCGATCCAGACGAATAATATGAGACAGCGAATAAATGCGATCGAAATTAATGCTTTTTTGTTGGTGTAATTTTAGAATCTACCGGATCAGGTAGCTAGGAATGGATCTAGGCGAGTCATCATAATGATGATCAGTAGCGGCATTCAGAAGTTATTCCATTTAACAAATTTTTGATGCGTTTTTTCGAAACATATTTTTCTATAGATATTTTGGTTCAATGGGAGGATTTTAAGCAGCTTTAATATTATATCAACTAACCCGCACATGTATTGCAACCGATAATAGCGCATCGCAGCAAATTTTATTATAACATTTATCGATCATTTGCTTCAAAAATATCAATCAAAATTTATGATGAAACTAATGAGTGTGCGTGAAGCAGCATGAAGTGATAAATCTTTCTTATGCCATGGCATCTGCTCATGGCTTCACACTTTAAGTGGCCAAAGTAGTGTCATAAAAATGTTGAGTTATGATTAGCTACCATCAAAACAACTTTTTACAACGAGACGGTCTATTGGACAATCGCGTGGCACCGACGGACACTTTTATTGCCTATGTGTCACAAAAATAAATCCATATCAAGTAACGCCACATAATGAGACATTTTGTGAACCATTATGCTTTTGTTGATATTATGACAATGACAGATTAATGACGGATGGAACCAGTTGGTGAGATTTTATGTATCAAAACAATTACTGCAATTGTTGACAAATTTATATCGAACGATTGTCCGCGCACTATCTCACACCCTCATCAAAGTCAATTATTATTGATCGCTCAATTCATTTTTAATTGACAATCAATCATTGGAGAAAATCTTTTGGAAACAGTTGGTTAATGTGACAGCAAATTGTCCCTTTTTTCACATCAATAAATGATCTGAATATTTTTTTTTTGGCACAAGGTGCGAGGATTAACTGAATTGTTCCAAATACAGGAAAACCTAACCTCAAATAACAACTTTTCATTTCATTTTTAGAACCATCTGATGATCGAGAGCGTAGGAAAAAACGATCGAAAGTGAAAAGTTCTTGACATGATGAGTTTCGAGTGGGAATTGGTCAAACGTGTGCCATTCGGCAAACCTCTCGAGACAATTGAGAATGCTATTCAACGATATAGTGAAAAGATTATCAAGACGTTGGAATCAAATTCGATATTTATATGTTTTATATTGCCTTCTTTTTTTTTTATTTATAAAATGTTAACTATGCACATTGAAGGGGCGAAAATAACACAAACAAATGAATCGTCAGGAGTTGAATGGAAAGAAAAGTTCGATTGAAAATAAAAAAAAGGAACAAATCCGCCCACTTTAGTTTTCCTATTTTATTACAAGAAGCGAGGAGCAAAAGCGGTTTCAAAAGATTGTAATCATACCAGAATGAATGCAGCAGAATTGTATGTGCATAGAAATTGAGGATTATTAGGCTCCTGAACGGGCAATAACAATAAAAACGCAATATGATGGAAGTAGCAAAGGCAGTCAGTTTTTATTATTGCTCTTTGTGAGGGAATTATTGTTTGGTGAAAGATGAGAAGAGAATCGGAAAGGAACCCGAAAACCTTATGGCACGGCACAATCATCCAACCAACAACATCAACATCCTGATCGCCCCCCAAATGGAAGAGAGAGAGAGAGAGAAAAAATATTTATTTCGAAACATTAAATTATTATTTAACAAATGGATCCATCGGGCTCTCGCTACATTTACTTTATTGGCATCAACTGCCGGGATCGCAAAGGCATTCAGGCCATACGAAACAAAAATCTTTCGTTTGTATCGAATTTCATTAAAAAGCAAGCAGTAAAATGGATGGAATGTTTGAACACCTGAAACATGAAGCTGCTAACTGGTAGCATAGGCACGAGCTAATGGAGACTCTTCATTTCACAATATGATGATGAATAAAAAGCGACACATTGATAAGATCGGCGAGATTGTCATTGTGCTCACTGGTTTTCAATGCAGCCATCGATATATCGGTTCACTCATTAGCATTCAGATCACAGCACAACGATACAAAAGGAACATGAAACATCAATAATTGATGCCAATCGCAATTCAGTGACCGAGCAAATGAATGGACAGCTGCAAAATGTACTTTTTGTTTCGAGGGATAGTTATAAAAATCAAAATTGATTTTGAGGCTATAACGAGTGAAATGTGAGGTTATTTCGACTCCCAAAAACCTGAAGGAATTCAATGCAAACAAAAAAAAAAACGATAATAAAAATTGCCATGAAATTTTCGGTTCCGCATATTAGCAGCAAAAAAAAAAATTGTTGCATTGTGACCGGAGACAGAGAAGGAAAACAGGTAACAAGAAATAGAGAATTTCTTAAACCAAACAATTGCAAACAAAATTTCGGAAGGAAGTTTCAAGAGATTTCGGAATCAAGTGGATCGGAAGAAGTTAGTGCAGGCAAGAACGTGCAGTTTCGTGTTTTTTAAAAAGAAGGATGCGAAAGAATTTGCTATAAAAACACGATTTGTATACTTTACGTGATCACCCACAATAGACGAGCCAAATCTTTGAACCATTGCATGCAAAAATGTTTCGTCATGTTTTGAAATATTTCCAAAAAAAAAAAAAAAAAAACAAAAAAATTTTTATTTACTTTCTTTTACAAAGCATAACCTCAAAAAAAAAGTTTATTTATTTTTATTGTTTCACCTGAAACAGAACTTTCTCACGGTATTTTTTATCTTATCAAAGCATTCCCAAAGATAAATACACATTCAGGGCACCGGAGGGCCGTAAGACTACAATAAGAATTCTTTTTTTTTTCAGATACCGCGGTCGAATAAATGATTCATTTGAATTTGTAGCGTATTTTCTACATTTTTTTTTCTCTCGTAGCTATTCCAACCAAATATTTTAACAGTTTTGGTAAACACGTGAATTCTTTAAATTTTCCAGGACATGTTTACAATTTTATTAATAAATGAAATGTGAATGTCTGGTGATGTGAAATACTTTCGACATTCGGTAATTGGTTGCTCGTTGCCGATGAGTTCATCTCTCGAAAACGAAAAATTATACTTTGTTGCCTCACTTCCCCTTCACTCAAACGCCATCGCTTAAATATTAATAGTGATCCAGCACTCGCGGAAATTGTAACGTAAACTCATCAATTTCCTTGATAAACAAGCTCACACATTGTCGGACTCCACTCATGCACTTGGAATTTTCATTAAGATTGCGAACGCAGTCATTGTTGGGGAATTTGAGATTCCAATATTGACTGTGATAATAAATACTGTCGGATTGCGCTTGTCGTCATCTCATTCACAATATTACATTTACGCCATTCCTTAGCATAAACAATCGTAAGAAAGAAAATCTTATTATTTTTTCACGGGGAAAGAGTGAAAGGCAAGTATTGTGCTTAATGTTTTCACTGTATACTACCACGCAATTTTCATTCATGGCAATCGAGCATTTGTTTATATTTTTTCCGCGTATAGCGAAATTTATTGTTTGTACCGTTTAAAAAAAAATAATTGTTACAAATTTTCTAAAAATAAAAATGTCCGAATAAATTGCCTGTTCCCAGGAATCACTTAATTCAGCTTAATAAAGTGGCGCCCACGAAATGTGGCGAGAACTAATCAGGCAGTGATTTAACATTATTGGAAGCAAGCTGTTACGAAAACGAATTTGAATATTCCAATCAATTGATTTGAATACTTCACGATCTCCATTATTGCTTCATGAAATTCCACGTGGCACATTTTTAAGTAGAACTTTTTAAATTTTTGTTTTTATTGTGCGCTTAGGTAAAGGAACCGATTCAGATTCATTTCGTAAAGATCAAACGGTGGCTAGATTGTTTGCTTCTTTGATTATCTCTCAGTCAGAATGGCTTTTCGATATTGAATGGGCACCCCCGAGAAGAATCAAAAGAAACAGAACGTTGTTTTATGGGAATTCTAATTAACCATAACTTCTCTAACATCTCAAATGACCACCCAGGAAACAATCAAACAGCAATCAAACGGCTGCTGACTTTGTATCTTAATTTGTTGGTTTAATTTTTTTTTTACTTCTTCTTCTTACTTTATCTAAGTTCCTTTCAAGTAATTTCGAAGATGCCGATCAAATATTTTTGAGAGATATTTTGTAGAAGATTTTATGTGGTAAATCAAACGAAACGAGCTAATTGTTTATTTTTGTTTGCTTTGCCAATGAATTAAGGGAATCACTAAATTCCAAGAGATTTGAACATGAAAGTTTTCTTCTTCTTTTTCTTTTTTTGTGAAAATTGAATTGAATGGAAAAATTGAGTATCGTTTGCTTGCAATAAAGAATTTATGAAAAATTCTAGGTAAAATGCTTTTAAAGTCAGTGAAATAAAACAACAACAAACATTGCGCAGCACATTCAAAAAAAAAAAAGTTGCACGCTAAACGATTCCGGGGAATTCGCAGTAAAAGTCTATCGGTTTCGTAGAAAACTATTAGAACTCATGTAAGTATATAAAGCGACCTGAAAATGCCGACAAGCGACATGAAACACGCGATCAAAGTCACACATTTTTATGCGTGATAAGATTTATGACTTGGAAATTTCTGTGCATTGCATTTTGAAGAATGATTTCATAGCATTTTAATTCATTGCATAAATTTAATTAATTTTTTTATGGATGGGAAAACTTTCAGATGTTGTCTACAAGAAGCCACGGTGTCGGCACCGAGTTTCTCTTATATCCTGGAAATCAATTTTCAAATCTAGTTTCTCATATGGAGCTTCGAAAAGTATCCATTGTGCAGCGTTAATTTTGTGCTCTTAATAATGCTTTAATATCAACAAATTGCCGTCTTAAAAGCCTTGAAATCATCTTCAATTTAATCGGAGGCATTTCATTCATTCACAAGAGTGTGAAAGAAAATCTTTCATCGCTATTGAGTTGAAGAAAAATTAAATTACTAAATAAATTGCTTTTGCTATAAATTGATTTTGATGTGAAAGTGCTTGAGAATATGTGAGCTAATGGACTAATTGTTAACAATAAGGAATTAATAAATTGAGCTACTTTAAATTGTGAATTAGCAGAATCACAATCGGAGATGAGCTTCTTAAATCGATAATTTCTATAACGTGGCGTCAGCCCATCAATAAAAACATTTGAACTTTAACCATGTGAACTGAAGCCCGCGGAGATCCTCACAAAAAAATATCGTAGCAACATGTCGATCGTAATTAACCTTTACAAAGCCATCGAGCAACATCCCGACACATCAATCTTTTCAATCTCATCTGCTTGTTCCACTTAAAAAGAGGGCAATTACATAAATAAACAAATAAACAGCTCATTAACACAGTAAAGTTGAATTTTCATGTGTCTTTAAGGAATGCATTCAAAGTGATGAATCGTCCTGAATGACGACATACAGCAAATCGCTCGCATACGTTGCGTGAGACCCTCAAACATACATTTCTCGTTCACATGCATAAATCTACTCAGAAAAATGTCGCCCATTAAAATCTGTTTCGACTAATTACTGAAAATATATTTCTTCTAAACGAAATCTGTTAAAGGAATTTTTGTCTTAATAGATGAGTTTGTAATAAATTACTAAATGGATTTGAGGATTGTGTGAGGATGTTGCTAAATTCATAAGAAATTTTTTTTCAAAATTAAGTGCATTAATGATACATTTTATGACTCATAACATATAGGTATAGGTGGTAGGTATAGTGCATACCTTCACGTCCAACTTTCAAGCCCCCCAAAAAAACACAGTTTCAAAACAACTTACGCAAAATTGGACTTGAAATGAAAGAAGAAGAGTGAGACACAAGGTGCACAAAATTAATTTTAAAGAAACAGCAAAATTATCTGATAAACGGCACACACCAAAACTCTTTATTGTGGCTTCTATTTTTTTCCCTTATTCCTCTCGCTAAAAAAAACTGCAACACATGGACTTCGAGAACGATTTAAAATATGTTCTTTTTTTCTGTGTTCATTGCCCGATCCCGATCCATTCGATCTTCATTAAATTTTTACTCTGGCTGGACGAATGCTGGTGTAAAACGTGAAGTTGAAATTTTTTGAAGTAATTTTCAGCGAATTTTTTTCGGAAAGCTAATTTTTCATGAGATATTTTCTTACGTTTTTTTTTGAACAATCTTCCACCAAACAGTTCTCGAAAAGGAGTAAAAAACATTGAAGAAACATTTAAAAAAAAAAATTGAATGTATACTGCATTATAATATTGAAAGGAACTTGTCGAATGCGCGCAGACAACGTGTGCCATTAAATTGCGAACGCTCCAAAAATATAAAGAAAATATTTTTATGTTTTGAACATCAAATGAAATTTTGCAATTTTTTTTTTTCGAACAAATGTTTTAATTTTTCCGAGAAATCAACAAACGATGTTCGATATTTCGATGAGGCATGTTGGTATCGGGGAACGATGGAATGTTCAGCATGTGCCATCATCAGCCGAGGCCGACAATCAACAATTGTGCGCAAACACAGACAAAAACGAGAGACAACCAGCGATGGATGTACAAACTGATAAATTGGAAACTCGTAAATCAAGTTTCTGCTCTCCTTTTTTATGTTGCACATTATCCATAAAACATTCCTGTGCTGACGTTTTAGTGCAGCTCTTTAAATTTTAGTAACACCGCAAATAACTTTTTATGGTTTAATTTTGTGCGCACGAATGATTGACTTCGCATTTTTCAGATTGGTCTGAGTCTTCTCCTTTTTGCATTGCAACTCGTCTGAACTGATCCTTAATGTGAAAACCTAAAAATTTCTAAAAACGTTCAATAACGAAAGCAAAAGGAAAAAAAATGTTGTTTTCCTGAAAAATGTTATCGATAAATAACGATCGACGGTTGGTATCGTGTATGCTACTAGAAAGCTAGTTAAGATCGAGATAGTCCACACATCAAACATAAAGTGCATACAAATTGGTAGCTTAAACTCCTGGAAAGGCAATAACAATAAAAATTCAATATAATAGGGCGCTATAATGTGTATAAACAGGCAATGCTTCTTACAGACAGACAATCATTTTTTTTTTATTTTTGGGGGGTTCATGAAAGATGAGAAGCGAAAAACGAACGGTCCCGTTTAAATGTAAGAAACCTTATGGCGCAAATCCCCACAATCCACACACTCTTTTAAATTATTATTATAGTTGTACACCTTTTTTTTGGGTTCCTTTTTTTGGGTTTCGTGCGAGAAAAGTTTCCTCATTTTAACAAATGTTTCTTTTACAAAACTCTTAACATACAATATCAAAAGATATTGTTAAATGTGCGTCTGGCGTTTTGCCGAACAGATCGATGGGTAGAGCGACAGTAGTAAACTCGTATATCGAATTACTGATGCTGCTTGAACACCTGAATATCATTTTGATCATGTTGATGATGATGTGGAACAGCAGCAATCTCCAACCAGTAGGGAACAGAAGGCACGCGCTAATAAAAATTCCTCGTTGATGCATCAACAAAGATACAAAAAAATAAAAAATTGATGTAAAAACTCGTTTCGCATTTCGTGAATATTAAAAAAAAGAAAAAGGAAAATTGTGTCTTTGCGACTGACTTATCATTTATGCTTCACAGAAGGCTTCTCATTCGCAGATTGCGCATCGTTATGTTGAAAGCATTGATGCCTTATGTATGGCATACACATCACATTTTATGTCATTAAACTTTAATTGTAGGCACGAGACACACGCAAAACGAGTTTTTCTTTTTTGAGGTTATGTACACTTGTGCAGAAATTATATGAATTACACACTCATTGCCTCTTTTTTTTTGCCAAACGTGCTCGAAGTTAAGTCAATTTGGAGAGAGAAAGAGAAGTCAATAAAATCACTCGTTAATTAAATTAAATTAATTTCAATCTTCGTCATTTATTTTGCAATCTTACAAATCAAAAGTTCTTATATCGCTAACATCACAGAAGAGTTTACATGTTTTGGGTCTTTAGCAAAGTGATTAATTTGTGGATTTTAATTTCTAATTAGGCTGATTCGTTTATCTCCGAGAGCTGACAATGCTGACATTGTTGGAACTGATCATGAGGAGTTGTTTCTTGACTTTCGACTTCAAATTCGCATTCTTTAGTGTTGTGCTTTTTGATATAGACAAAAATAACAACGACAACGAATAGAAGCAAGGCTACGACAGCACCGCCGGCGACACTTGCAGTCTCCAGCATTACTCGAGATCTTCCAGCTAATTGAGAGAAACAATTTATTAGTATTGAGAGAATATTTTGAGTTTTTTTTTTGCGCCACTTACCCAAATAGGAACCATCAAGTTCTTTATAGTCGCATCGTGGTCCAATATAACCCGATGGACATTCACAGTTGTAAAGAACTTCCGAGCCAAGTTTTACTGCAAAGCATGTTGCACCATTCAGGCAATACCACGTTGCATAAGCCTCAGGACATTTATAAGTATGGAATGTGATGTTGGGTCTTGGTGTTGTTGTCACTGCCGGACGTGTCGGACGAGGTCTTGGGACTGTTCGACTAGAACATGCATCTGGAATGATTGAAAGAAAATAGAAAATTAAATAAATGATTCACAATTGCAATAATGAAATAAATTCTTTAGAAATCCGTAAAAGGTTAATGCGTTATTGCATTTTAACATTAAATTCATTGAACGACTCAATTTAAAATTTGAATATTTAACAAAAATTATCTCATTGAAAAATTACTGTCAATTTATTTGCGGCTTTAGACCTCAAAACCAACTGGCGCTTCAAATTAAAATGCAAATTTTAATTGGATATAACTTCCAATTAATCATTTTCCCAGTGAATCTTTAATGTAAAAAAAAAACTTTACGGCTCTAATTCGACGCTTTTTTATGCGGATAAAAATTCAACGACGAAGAGAAATGAAAAATTAGTGAAATTAAAAAGAATTAATAAATTATCACATAATAAGAATTAACACTTGTTCCATTGTCTTTGCCGCGAGGGGCCTTCGCGGAAACAACGAAAGAGCACCGCAAATGGGCATTTCTGATAGTGAATGGACGTAACAAAAGCGGGGTCTGAACTACTTTAGAACAGAAATTATGATAATTATGAATGAAAAAGAAAATATAAAACATTTCTCTCGCTCACTATAAAGCTTTTCGATGCCCGCAAGAGCGTATCACATTAATAATTCTACGTCTGTGGCAACCGAAAAAAAGAACTAATAATATAAACTAACAGTAGACACCCGAAACACGTAAGAAATTAACGAAACATCTGCTGCTGCCGTAGTCAAATAGATTTTTCAATTTCCTTCCATTTATTTTCCCTTCGAGGGAGCTAATTTTTAATAGCTTAAGTTATTTATTGCACATTAAAAAGAGTCTCTTGAAATGCCGCACGCAGTTTTATTTCGATATAAATCAATCAATTAGTTCAATCATCTTATTACTAAACTGATTAATTGAGAAGGTGAGATAGAGTGAGAAAGAGACATCATCTGCCCCTTGTTGTTAGCTTCCACAATCATTCGCTTCATGGTTAGTGAAAAAAAAAGGATTCAAATTTGTTGTGCAGCGAAAAAAAGGTTTTTTTTTTTTTTTTTCATTGATTGAAAACAGCCTGCAATTTCATTCATTAAATTCCAACAATGGGCTTGTGCCCAATAACGAAAACTATTTTATAATGTGCCCTTACAACCATTAAGCGAACTCCACAAACAAAAATCCCGAAAAAAATTGCTATTGCGGGGAAGGAAGTGAGCCGAGAATGAGAGAAAATAACAGGAAGAGACACAAGGTGCAAAATACTCAAACAACATTTTACGGAACAGCATTGAAAAAATCCTCCCGAAAAAATAAAAAAGAAGGAAAATATTGTGTGTCTAAAGAAGGCCCATAAGAAAAAGATTCTCGCGCTGAACATATGTGGATCGAGAAAAATTCAAAGAACGGTTTCTGTTTTGTCTTTTTCTTTTTTTTTTTTTGGCGTCGCGGCACGGTTGAGCACCAGAAAGAAGAAAGCATTCCATCGCTCGGCGAATGTCAATGTCTTGAATCGCGCACGAGCGCTAAGATTTTGCAAACTAAATTTGGAAACGAAAGTCGGTCTGAATGTTTTTTTTTTTTTGTTTCTTTGGCGAAAATCTAATAAAGTTCTTATGCATTTTTGTCTTCTGATGTTTCGCATGAAATTCCGCGAGACAAACTTGTGACGTGATCTGGCTGCGTCGACGTCATGTAGACACTTTTTGTATATTTTGCACTTTGAGATTTCGCTTCTTAGACTATTTTTTTCCGTTTCTTAACTTTTTTTTCTTTCGCCAGATCGTCTAACAGACAAGATGACAATTTTATTTATAAAATTTCATTCACAGCCAGCATTTTCCCATTTTCCGTTTCTGTGGGTGAATTTTTTTTAAACTAAATTTAAATTCGAGTGCCGAAAATGTATTTTTTCTTTTTTTATTGCAGACAGAATTATTTTTCTTGCGGAATTAATTTTGTAACAATATGAAATTAATTTCTTACCTGTAACATCACATATTGCACTTAAAAGTAGAATAAATAGCAGCAAATTAGCCTTAGCGTTGAACTTATGTCCTGAAATGAAAAGAAAAGAAAATAATTTTTTTTTGTTCAGTTTTAAGAATTTAACACTAAAACAAAATCGACAGACCAAAAATCGTGGTAAACACATATTTGCGGCAAATATTGAGTGCACAACTCATGGGAAAATTGCATTAAAAGCCTCCAAAAAAAAGGCAAGGCAAAAGCCTCTGAACAAATTGCAGTGCACCGATGTGGCGACCGCCCTAATTGCATCAAATGCATTTGATCTTCAACATTAAATAAAAAGTGCTTCTCTCTCTCTCTCTCTTTTTTACTTCTGCATTGGTTTTCAACTCGCTTAACTTTTTTTTTCACCGCTTTGAGGAATCAATTTTTTTTTTTTTTCGCCAACAATTGTTGTTAACTTCCATAAAGCACGCTTCAGCGATTTTACAGCGTTAAAACAGATTACGCCTTTTGATTTATTTGTTCTTATCCAATTGTTTTTTTTTTTTTGCTTCGTTTCATTTGCTTTCAAGCCGACCGTACAAATAACAAAATTAATCACCTGCCTCTCTCGTAATATCTTTTTATTTTCGGTACTTTCATGTGAATTAAAGCCAAAACATGCGATATGCAATTTTTTTTTTTTTCGGGGCTAAAAGTTTTAAGTCATCTTGTGGTTTTAATGTCAAATGTGTGAGTTGTGAGGAATTAAGCTTAATAAAATTTGAATTTACTGACAACAACTGCATTTCCATCGCTGAAAAATGATTGGAATTTCATGTTCATTCAGTTAGAGCGTCAGGTTGCAGTAAAGCAGAAATCAATAATGAGCCCCTGTAGAAGCATTTTTATTATATTTTTTTTTTTCGCTTTATAAAAATCCGTATGCTCAACGTAGCTGCAAGCATTCGTAAGATTCTTTTTTTTTCATGTGTGGCTCGAGGCTACGAAAGCAATATTAACATCTATCGCAGTTTTTTTTTCGGCCTTTATTCAGTTTTTAAGCCAATTATGCAAACCGGAGCCGTAGACCGAATTGCATGTTTTATAGCCACTGCAAAGGATCTTTTTTGACTTTTGAAGTCTGATGTGTGTAATTTTGTTAGACTTTTTTTTTTCTTTAACATATTTGAAAGCTACAAATTTTGGCGCATATCAAACTGATTATCAAAACACGATGATCGAAATTAGGCTGGCGTCTAATCGCAAGCAACTGCTTAAACGCAATCAGGTGCATCAACTGCCTTTCGGCTTATAAAAAAACCCAATGCATTTTTTAAATGCTCGTCCTATTATGTATCATCTTTCATTCATGTCCACAAATGCCGACTAGAAGAAAGAATCAATAATAGAATTTGCATAAATCAATAATTCGTTGAACCAGCAAAGGTTTCATGCTCCGATGAGGACATTGCGCTTCATTCACAAACAACAAAAAAAAAAAACTATCGCTTCGATTGCACAAGGAAGAGAAAAAGTGGAAATAAATAAACTACTGCATAATACAGACGAAAATGCTTTTTTTCGGCTTCATACTTTTTCACAATTTATAATTCTCTTGCTTGCCGTATTTGCACCAAACTATGTCGTGTATGATAACAATCATCATAAGTTATTCAGACGATTTATTTTCAAAATAGGGGCTGCAAAAAAAAACTCATAAGCACTTTTTTCCACTATTTCTCCCCATCAACGTTTTCATTATATTTATATTATGCGGAAGGCTAATGATTGCATTCATTGCTGGTTAAAAATAAACACTCAACCAGCGAATAAGAAGAGAAGTAGGAAGTTTGGTGCAATAGTGCAGCCGACAAATGTAATTAACTTTTACTATACATTTGTCTCACGTGAAAATGTACTTTATGTTGTTTTAATGGGAATTCCTTTTAGTAGCCCCTCAAATTTGCATAATTTTTTTTTTTGTTTATTTCCCGGAACCAGAGAAAATTTAATTTGCAACATAGTTGAAGGCTGCTCACCTTTAATATTTTTACGAAAATTTCCAAATCCATGTTTGAGTGTCACTACAATTGAGTTTAACATATTTTTATTGTCCATTTGCATAATTTCGTCCTGTTTAATGAATTTTTGTCAAATTTTAATTTTGCATTTTATGAGCTTTTGTGCTGATCGCTCGTGCAAGTCACATTTATTTGATTCGTCACTTTTAAAAATATTTCTCCAATTTTGTAACTTTTCTTCGCTATAATTGGTGAGTTTCAGTTGCTGCATTTTTATCTCGCGATTTATGAAATCGTGAAAGAATTGTTGAACGACAACATTCGTTGATACATTAAATTTTCTTTACTTTTCCTAAATTTTCACAAAACTTTTGTTTTTCTTAATTCTTTTCTTTTGTTTTTTTTTTTTTAACTTCACAAATTTTGTCAATTTAATTTTTTTATTTCCATTTATTTCTTAAGTCACCGGTCGCACTGGAGTGACTAAATGTTAAATAATTCTTGCGGAACTTTTTAAGAACACGTCTTGCTAGTTCGACGATGAACTGAATTCTAAATTCTCGGAGCAGTGAAACACCAAATGACTCAAAAAATATAAAGAGAAATTCATTTCAGTTTCATTCTGTTTCAGATTTTATTTTCTTTATGCACTAACACATACAACTAGCACATTAAACCATACACAATTGAGTGGCTTTGGAGTTTTCTTGTTTTTCGCATTCAGGACAAAAACATATAATTGCAATTGAATTTGATAAGAGAATTTTTCTATGTTTGGAAATAAAACTTTTAAAGTCAATTGATCGATCCTAACAAATGGGTTTTATTTAATTAATTGGTTTGTCCATTGCACAACGTGACCCAAAATTAATGATCACATAAGAAATATGTCTTTGATCCCTAAACAAACAACATAGAAAAAAAAATCTTTATTGATCTTTTGATGTCCAATAGACGATTCCCAAGTTTTTTTTTTTATATTTTTGCCTATAAAAGTCGTTCCGACAAAGAAGTTACCAAGCTGCGTCAAGAATAAGAAAAAAAGATCACAAGACGAAGAACGTAGAAAAAAGGACTAATATATTATATGATTTCATGGTGGCACCAAATGTTATGCCACCTAACAGACAACACTAAGTTAATTGTATGAAAACATTCTCGGCGTAAATTGAATTGTCATCAGTTTTTTTTTGGGGTCCAAATAAGAAAAGGCACAAAAAACATTTTTTTTGCTCAATCACAAATGATCACATCTCAACAACAATTGGGTTAGATTTATTGTGCAGAATAGACTTCCGTAGCAGAAATGGAGACGAACCGACAACATTCTTTTGTTATCAATATTTTTTCATTCTCTTTTTTTTTGTTGGACTTTAAAAATTTCGCCGCTATGATTTTGTTTTTCATTTAGTTATTTTTGATTTTTTAACAAATTTTAATGGGCGATGAGGACACACAACAACATCACTATCTGATGTTATATCAGCAAACCATCACCATCGCACCAGGGAATCGAGAAATTCTTTTGTTTTGTTAAAAAAAAGGTAAAAATCAATTTGAAAAAAACTATTTTTTTTTTGTGTCGAAAAATATTTACACAAAAAATTACTCATGGCTCGGCTCGTTAGCAAGTCAAGAATGTTTTCGAGCTGCTGGTTGTGTGTTCTTTATCAAAATATCTCTCTCACATTCTATCTCTGTTGTTATGCACCAACAACTGTACACGCTTAAGAAATGTTTATATATTTGCTGTAAGGGACACAATTTGATAAATTAAAAGTAAACAATTTCAGTGATGAAAAAGTCAATTTCTTTTTCTATTGCTGTGAATTGTTATTATGATGTCAATCATAAATCTGCAAAATGAATTTCCATTAAATTCCTTAAACATTCTTAACAATTCAAATCCCATAAGACAAAAATTATTAATATCAGTTGAAGTAAAAAAGAGAGAGAAAAGTCAAGATTTCAATCTACGGATGGCTACCACGAAACAAAGGAAGCAAAAACAGCGAGCGAGAACAAATAACGCAAGGAGAAATAAAAGAAAAAAAAAACCAGAAGAAATTCAGTGGACAAAAATTTTGTGCATGGGAGTCAGTGTCTCGACTTGGCGGAGTGTTATGTGTTACATTTCGAGCCTCAACGTGTGTGAGGTCGTGCAACAATCTTTGATTTGCTTTTTGGGCATCTTTGCTACGTTCGGGGGTTTTTTTTTTATTTTTATTTAGTTATTTTGAGGTCTCTGGCCGTCTCGATCACTGGTCGCGTTCACAAATAATATGAACAGAACAATGTCAGTGATGCCATATTGTCGTTGTCGTCTTCAGTGTGATAGAGTTAAAGTCACATCGGGACCAAGAAGATTAAGACGAGATGTTTAAATACAAAAATATTTACCTTTAATCTCCACAATGCGAACAAATATTTATGGATATAATTTTTCCATGTTCCTCGCCTGGACGAACAATTCTCCCGCCAGATACATATAGTAACACGAACACACACACACACACACACGCACGTTAATTATTTCAAATAACTAATTTGTTATGTTATTTGTGTACAATAAATATTTAAACATTTAACGAAATAACTTTATCATTTATGTGAATTAGAAATGAGGTGAAAAAAATATAAATATAGCTTGAGAATTTCTTGAGAAATGCAGAAGAATGTTTGTGAACGAGAAAATTTTGTTACTCCATAATCCATAGCAATTCGTTCATAACACGTTTGATGTTTTTATCAATTGGTTCCTTCAATACATTGTGTGCGCAATAAAAAATAAAATTGTAAGGATCCCGAAAAAGAAAGAAAGAGAAAAATGTAAACGTAAAAATTGTTGATGAATGAAAGATCCTTTTAACATTTACCGGCCTCTATTGATATCAGTGTACACATTTCTTGTTGCATAGAGCTATATCGTTAGTATTCTTTTGACATGAAAAAATGCTTTTTTTTCATAAATGAATGAGTAAAGAACGACAGAGGACGAAAGCAAAAGGTGCAGAAAGGTTTTCCATATTTTTTTGAGGATATTTTAATGGGCATTATGTTTTTAAACAAACATTTTTTTTGTTGTTGTTGTTGTAAGATATACGGCAATGAGCGACAGGGTGGCTTTAAGGTGTGTGGCAAATCCACCATATACCCGATCACGTTTATCATTTCGGCTTTCCAAGAAAACGATATTTCGACAATTTTTAAGTTTGCAGAAATAAAAATGTCCTGCACAATCGATTGTGATCGATCACGTAATTTGTTGGTGCGCGTTTAAGGAACTGTTTTTTTTTTTTTTTTTTTGAAATTTCTTAGAAACAAAAAAAAAGAATAAGAAAAGCATTGTTCAATAAATCACAAACACAATATCTGGCCCAGATATTCACAAATATTCAGGGCGGCACTTGTTGGTGGGCATTGAGCATTATGATGCCGCACAACACAACGCCGTGTGTGTCTTTTATTGTCATTTATCTTCATATAACGAATGAGAGAATTAAACTCCTAAAACGCCACGAAACATGCAAGCAAGAAAATGAAAATAAATGACACCTCAAGAATTAATTAAGATGCAATAAAAATCTCACTAACTGAAGGCAGGTATAACAGTCGCAGACGTATTTCAATACAGTTCTGGGTGTGCTTGGCCGTCGCGCGATGTCAGTGTCTATTTAAAGAAACATTCTTTATTTAATTTTTTTTTTCTTCTTTTTTGGTGGATAGAATGAAATCATTTTCATGGAGAGTCACTATCATCGTTTATGGATATAATTTATTATTCAAGTTTAGCGCAACAGAATGTTGGCCGTAGTCGAGAAAGGGAGAGAGATAGTTAATAATAGAATCAGAGTTAAAAAAAAAGGTAATATAAGAAAATAGAAATATCCACAACAAAAATAGCGATGAGAAAAGCGACACGAATAAAAGCTATAAAATGTGTCTAATAACATGTTTGTTTTTATATTTATTTGATTTCATTTTCCTTTTCGCTTCGATAGAAAATTATGTTGTAATAATCGTTGACCGCGCGATGTCGAATAAGAGAGAGAATGAGTTCTGCGGTTCTAATGAAAGAGCACACCTTGCTATCAGAAAGATTAAAATCAATATTTCATGGATAATGGGGCGACTATAGAGACACATATATCGCGCCGCTCTCGGTCGCGTTGCCTTTTCATGTGGTTTCGGGTGGCCTGGGTCTGTTGTTGAGCGACCAGCAGTTTAGTTCGATTTAATGATATGCGGCCTTTGTTTGAAAGGTTAGACGTCGATACCAGTGAAAAAGATTTCCTTGCTCTTAAGACATTGGCAAGGCAAAATGCGGTTTTAGGGGAGGAAAACATTATTATTATTGTTATTTGAATATTGTGCGTCGCGTCAACAGAATTTCTTTGATTCCCATGAAGTTTCTCCCATTGCACGTCTCTGAGCCATCAGGAAGTTCAATCAACGGAGGCAAAAAAAAAACAACAAACTATCGTCATTTTAGATCAAAAGAACAAAAAAAAATTATTTCCCATCGCATTTATGTCAAATTTTCTGTGCGATGAAAACACAAGCAAACAATTCCAAGAACTCTTCAAGTCTAATGATATTTCATTATTACACAATGAGAAATGTGTTCGGCTGGTGGTAAGAAGTTAAAAAAGAAGCGATGGCAAAAAATACCGAATTGGGAAAAAAAGTAATAATGGAACCAAATGGAACCGTAAACCAGACCATGGTGAATTTTTTTTTTTGTTTTAATCAAGAAATTGAATTGCTTTGGAATGGAATCAAGAAGTTTTCTGTAAGTCACTGTTGTGCGCGGGGATTCTCTTGTGAGGTTCTTCTATTTTAATGAGTTCCTCTCTCCGTCTCCCCGCAAACCCAAAAACTAAAATCCCGAACTGCGACAGCATGAAATTTAATTTAATTTTTTTTATTTTGTATTGTTTTGTCACGGCGTGAATTTTATTTCAATTAATGGACTTTTCATCAAATTTTTCAATGGAAGAACTAGTAAAATTACACGTTTCTTTTATTTGAATTCAATAGAAGTTGTGTCAAAAAAACCCCGTTGAATTATAGTATTGTGACATATGATTTACAAAATTCACATACATCGAACAATTCCCTTTCAATAGAGTTGAATGACTGGATGGATTCATTCGTACTTATCGGAATTCAAATTGACAGAATCATTTTAATTTTTATTGTTCGACATCTTGACAGATTTGCGCACTGTAATATTTGTGCGGAACTAATGAATATTATTTCGGCAAACAGCTAAAGCCTTCAAACAGTACCCCATAAAAAAAGGATCTTTCGAATTAGTGTCCATCCATGCAAAAGCGAAGAAATTTTGTTGTTTCCATGGAAGTGTCACACAGAACCACAACACCACAGAAAATGGATTTCAATAAAACTTTTAAAGGTTTTTTTTTTTTCGAGATTAAGGCCATTGTAGCAGAAATAAATCTGTTTAAACATGGACAATCGTCTTAAGTATTTGCAAAATTTATCTTTTTTCGAATTGGATTTGGATTTTTACCTCTCTCTCTCTATTTCTATCGTTTAACTACTGAAAGAAATATATTAAATTATGAGATTAAGTCCGATCATTCGTTTTCAAATTATCCAATCATTTGTAAATGTTTATTGAGATTAGTTGACATAGCCCTGGAATGACAATAGACTTAATGTTTAAGGAAAATTAAAATCGATCACAAAATGAGATTTGTGAATTGAATTTTGTCGACATCGCACAATTAGAGACCAACAAATGAAGAAGAAAAGATGAAGACGAACCCTGACGACCCGATGAGTGAGTGAGGTATTGTTTGTATATACACTATGCTATTGGAAGCTTAATCAAGCTTAACCGTGGATGAGATCAAAGCGATTCCGTAAAGCACAATAGCAATCATTTGTGACGCGTCCAATTTTCCATGATTCTTGTTAATAACTTTACCTCCCATACACTCAATATCTATCGAGAACCGCATGAAACAAAATGCCGATTTTGAGAAAATCATGTGTGTAATTAATTAATAACCCCGACGAAAATTGAGTGTGTACCAAAAGAGTACCGACTCTAAATAGAGTTTGGGCCAAAGCCATTGCACTGAGAAAGAATCAAAAAACAAACTTCCGACCATAATCATTTATTAGACGAGAAACGAATCCGATGAGAGATGTAGGTAAATGGTGTTGCTATTTATCGCTTAAAAGAAAATACAAATATTAGGTAACGAAACAAAGAACAAGATGAAGAAATTATAGAGCAAAAAATCACTGATGGAGCTGCCAGCAAAAAAAAAAAGGTACACATAGCGCTTTTGTCTTCAAAGTCAAATTATCCAATATAGCAAGCAGCAACAACAACAGCAACCGAGAAGAGCGCCCGAAGAGAAGAAATGACGAAAGAAATAAAACACAAACAAAATCAAAAGAAGAAATATATTACTTATCATCAAATCACCATCTAATACCCAATTTCGTCTTGTGTAATCTTGTTAATATTTACTTTATGAGTCATTTTTTTTTTGGCAGTGGAATTATATGGTCTCGAGAGAGGTCGGTTTTGTCGATGCTGTTAATTCTCTTGGCTGTACAGGTGATTTGTTGATTCGTTTGGCGGCATCTTGTTTTTGCATTTATTTATTTTTAGATTGTCAGTCAGTGATGGGACACAGCTTGATGCACTGAAGCTGAAGAGACTAATTTTGAAACGACTGACATTTGTCATGTGAAATTCTAATTATTATTTTTGAACTATAACCAGCACTGCGGAAATACATTAAATTTCTTAAAATATAGATCCAAGTCAAGGACTAGTCCTTGCACAACAATCAAACAAATGCCAATGATTTGCTGATTTTGAAATGAGCCTTCTCTATAATTTTGTTCTTCAATCCAGTCAATTGGTCCCTCATTCGAAATTCGGTGAGATGAAATTTTGTTTCTTTTTGGATTTCGGGATCCCCAAAAAGAAACTAAATAATGACCCCGAGACTGAAATATTTAATTACACATTTTCTGCTCCTTTTGATTTGTCAGTTTCAACTATTTGGCGGCTCATTTGAAAAAAAAAAAAAAATCATCCGCAAGGGAGAAACCAAAAATCCATTAACCAACAAACTAACAACACAATTTTCAACACGATTGATTTGGGTGCAAGTATGATGTAGGTAAGTGACGCGTCGGGAGGAGTGAAGGTAACTAATCAGAGAGATCATCAAACAATTTATCATTGCACAAACAACGTCGAGCTTAAGCTAATGCAGTTCTAATTTCTGTCATATTTAAAATATTTCCAACATTCGATTTTTTGACTGTCGCGAAATTTGCATTTTTCCGGAATGAAATTTAAATTTGAATCGCTAAAAAAAATAACTTCACACAAATTGAGAATGTTGATCCACAAAGTGTCTGCTCGATCACCCAACAAGCTGACGGAGGCGTTTAAGCACCAAATACAGAAAGCAAACAGAGATGATTGAACAGTTCATTCTTTCCTTTTGTCGTTACTGGTTCACATTTTAAGAATTTTTTTCGCGCTTTTGATTTCAATTTCGCAAATTTTTTGTATGAAAATTAAAAAAAAAATTATTTGCATGACATTAATTTGTACGACATAGTCAACAAACCATCCATCCATGTACATTGCAGTTATCAGAACCGTATAAAACGAGCATACGGTTCAGCTGAGCATGTATTTGTGCAACAAAACATGAAATGAAACAGACCTGAAACCGAAATTTATTTTTCTGGTGTTTTTCGTATTTTTCGTTCTTGTGTTTTTTTTTTATGGAACTTCCATCAGACTCATTTTCATTTCTCCCGCAATTTAGTTTTTCGTTTGTGCTTCGATCGTTAAGACGTCCGCAAAACACACAACAGCCGCCCCCCGTTCAAAAAAAAAAAATCTATATAAAATTGTTTCGACCTCATTAAGCTGCGGCCGAAGTAAATTTAGTTGTTTAAAATAAACCGTGAAAAAAACGTGCAAGATTTTTTTTTTTTATTATTTTTATGTTATTTCTTCGGTTGTCGTCCGGATATAAATGTTTTAGTTAATAAGGAAAAGTTATTATTGAAATTTGGAATTTGAACTCGAAATCTCATTACATTCGACTCGTAGTTCTGCAAATTATCAAGAAACTTGCAAAGTAAAAAAACACTAATAAAATAAAGTTTTTGATTTTGAGACCAGGAAAAATAATTTAATCGAAATTAAAGTGAAACTTATTGGTTTTGTGCAGTTTCACACCAAAAAAAAGAAACATCACAAAAGGCATCAATCAATCAAAGAAGCGGAAAAATATCGCAACGCAACATACTTTTTTCCCGCACAGTTTAAATGCTGGAAACTGTCAGATCATAAAGCACTGGATGAATGTAAGTTTTGCAGCGGCGAATATTTTCGCATGCAATCTACCAGCGAATAAAAAATATTAATTATCCCAAAAAAAAGAAAAACAGCAACTTGAAAGTTCATGTGAACAATTCGCAATTTTATAATAATAAAACCTTCATGTTCGTCTATCTCATTGCAGGAAAGTAACCAGCAGCAGCAATCACATGAACACATTCATTAAATGGATAGTAAAAAAAAATACCAAAAAAAATAGTGCTAATAAAATTCAGTGAACTAAATATTTCGTGTGGCTAATTAAAGCAAAGAAAGAAAAAAAAAGTTAATGAATTAAAAAGATTACTTGAAACAATAAAAGAAACGTAAAATTATAACAATTTTATTTTTAAGTGAATCAAAAAAAAAAGCAACGTCCGAATGCAAACGGTAAAAAAAAGTTGAATGCTTACCGGGAACTAAAGCCAAAACTTGTGCGCGACCGTGAATAGAATCAAGATTGTTTTATAGACGAATTAAAAAGTAATCGTGTGCAAGTAGCAAATCTACATAAATAGACTATCTCCGAAAAACCTAAAAACACAACATATTTGTTGCACAAAACAATGCAGACAGATAATAAAAATTTATTGTGTTCATTGACAAATGGATTATTAAAGTTCCTGAGCCGATTTTCAGGTATGTTGACAACATTTCATTTTATCCCTTTCCCAATATTGTGTCCTCTAATGGCGAAATCTTTTGTTTGACAATAATTTAGCAAAAGTTCCATTGGAAATCCATTTTTGAAGCTAGTCAAGCAATACCAAAAACTATTTCTACAATAATTGTGCATGAAATTGATGCGCCATTGTGATTGTTTGTTTAAATTTTCTAATTTCATTCATAAAAATACAAAAAAAAATTATCTTCGAGAAAATTCAGAAAGCATTTAATGCATTGGAAAATTGGTATGAAGTATCGTGCGCGGCATGAAGCCCTCGAGGGGGAAAAAGTGCATTTGTCTATTAATTCATTAAACATCCAAGTGTTAATTGACATCTCTAAGACGCTCGATCGCTTTTAAAAATAACTGTTTCCGAAGGGGGCTCAATGTGAAAGAAATCTCTTAAGTTATTTTTTTTTTCACTAATTCGTAAAATGATTCTCGTTTCAATATTTTCCTTTCTGTCGAACAAAATATCAACGGGCACTTATGGAATTGAAAAGATAGATATATATAATATTCCTCGAGCATTAATTACTGACTTCATTAAGACAAGAGCATTGTCTTGCTGATGTACAAACATGAGGGTTAATTTACTTCCCTTCGTGTAAGTTTCAAACCGTCGATTCGGTAGTTTCTTCTTCCTTCAAATGATCCATTAAACTAATGAAATTTCAATTTAAGCTAAATCTATTGGAAGCCTTTTAAAGGATTTTAGGAACAAGGAAATAATGTGAACAAGAATTGTAATCTAATATGAAATGTTTATTGTTTTTGTAAGTTAATGGCGATATTATCGCTAAGGGCTGATTTTCTTGTTTGTACATAATTTGTCTCAAAATATCATTTGCGCAAACCCTTTTAAGTTTTGTGTTGAGTTATAAGCAAGAAACCAGAACAAAAACAACATAATTTTGAAAATAAGGTGATTAAAAATTTAAAGTTTGACAATTGCCGAGTGTAAAACATAAAATTCGAAAAAAAAAAATCCTTCCAACGTTAAACACATGTAACCAAATAATTACAACTGAAGCAGTCAATTAAACTCTCTTTGCCCCGGTATTTTTTGTGATGCATTATTAAATTGCATGCGCGTTATAAACTTGAGTTATTTTTCTTCCATTGGAATGATATCCTCATAAATATAAAAAGCTAGGAAATTCTGTCGCTGCCGCCGAAGCCGAGCATTGTTCTTTCCGTCACTTTTGACGTGTTATATCTAGTATCATTATAACCATGGAATCAGTTCATGGTGTGATTCAGTTAATTGTATTTTTTTTTTTCTTCTTTCGAGCTGAAAGCTCTTCGTGTAATGCAAACTGTAATACAACACAGCACTTCCAATATTAATATTGCTTGAAGTCATTGAGTTTGATTAAGATTCCAGTAATGTTTTTAAGTGTTTTATTCATCTTCATCAATTAAGATAGGATAAAAAAAAAATATAAAATCCTTACAAATCTGAAATCTCGAAGCGATCAATTCGCGATACGTTAATGAGTGCTCAGACATTTGTTCAACTAATTGACTTACTGACCCAAGAGGTAAATTATGCACCTGATGTAACAATCATGCAGCGGCTTTATTATTATACAAGGACGTCATGCGATTGTTAATCAAATGGTTCATCGGCGATCAGGGCACGAGAAAAGGAGCAGCAAAAAAAGAGATTAAAATTCCACCAAAATTACACACGTCAGACGATTAAATGCCTTCCATACAACATTCAGTTCGTGGTCCATGCCGCATGCAATTCGGTCTCCGTTTTTTTTTCTGCTCGTTGCATAATTGGTTTAGATATATAAACATGTATACACACACTCAGTGGCTCACTAAAGGAGATTGAAGCGATAAAGCTTGCAAAGACTAGATGTTCATATATTGTTGTTTTTTTTTTGTAGCCTCGAGCTACTAAAATTCCTTCAAGCGCTTACAGCTACATTGCGCATACGGACTGAAATTCTTATGTTTCTCTGTTAATTTTCTTTTTTTTGTGCAGCTCAAGAAGCATAAACTTTTGCAAGCGACTAATTATTGAAAATGTTCATTTGCCTTCTACCGGTATGTTGAATATTTTATATTGCTGGTAGATTGGAAAATTGTGCTGAAGCAAACTCAAATAATAAGTATTTAGAATGAGTTTAAAATGGTTTTGTAATCGGCTGCTGTCGGTCCTTCCTTAAATAAAAATATCTGCTTTGAATAATAAAATGCACAAATCATTTTTTTTGGTGAACCATACCACACATTAAATGGCCCTTAGCCCTAAAACATCCTCGTCCGCAATAATGATTGGCGATGCAATTTATGCAAGCAAAAGTTATTAATTTTTTTTTTTTTTCATATTTTTTCTTTCGTTTTTCGTAAACAATTAAAATAAATTGTGTGCAGCATCTTTTGGTTATTTTTTTCTTGATGTTGCTGCGAATTCGCGAAACTATTTTGATGGCTAAAAAACATTTAAATTTCAGTTCGCTCGTCCAATACGAGATTCTGGCGCGCGATGCCGAAAAAAAAAAAAATTTAGAAATGTTGATGCTTTTTTTTTGCCATATTCAAATTACATTTGGAATTTTTGGAGGTGGATCCCAATTTAATGAACTTTATCTGAATATTATTTAGCAGAGAGATTTTTCATTCGAAAATGCATCGCGTCGATCCGAAATGAAAAAAATTATTTTTATGGTCCACAGAAACGTGAGAAAGTTTAATTTTTTTTTAAGACTCGCTAGATGCACTTCAGAGAGTCAGAGATTTATTGTTTTTAATTATTTTAATGTAATTCCTATTTGCCGTGATTTCACTTTTATGACGATTTATTAAAAAAAAGTAACGAAAAAAAATTATTTTTTCTTGAGATTTGTGTATTTTTTTTTTTTAATTTCTCGCAATCACAAAGTACCGGATTTCGCGGAGCAATCTCCAAAAATGAAAAAAAAAAAAAAACTTTCCAAAAGAGGTCATATTTTAATATATTTTTATCGGATATTAATTTATTTTATTATTATTAAGGAAACTCATAACTCTCTCGACGCGTGCTGCATTGTCTAATTAAATCTCATTTTTATAATAATTCCAAATGATTTTATTGAACGATTCTTTTATGTTTATTGATCTCGCACTCCCCTGAGTTTTATGACTTTGAATGAAATCGAACCGAATATATTTCATTGGGCTCTTATTGACAATGAACCGAGTGTGGTGCTGAATACATACATAACTAAATAACAATAGCAAATAATGCCGATCAATGAATTAAAATCGCTAACAGAATAATTCTTCAGATCGAAAGAAAATAAATTCATTGCTTAGGGATCGCGTGGCGTGCGCTTACAACAACAGTTATTGAATATAAATACGATGATCGCTCTCGTGTAATCTTAATGCGCGAGATGAATGAAAAAAAAAAAGCTTGAATGAAAAACGAGAAAATTTATTTCAATTAAATGATTTCTTAGCACTCGAAATGTGTAAAAACAATAAACGCTTTTTTTTTTCTCAACTCGCTCAATTCATCATCAGCCACTTTTTTTTTTCTTCGGCTGTGTGTCTGATAAACAGTAACACCAACCGCGGGTTAGCCGCACGATTAAAGCACTCCACGATGAAGCTGATTATTGGGATTAAAAGAGGGCTCTTTTTCACTTATGGAGATTATTGCTATTTATACTTTGCGGCTTAAATTTTGCGCCGTGTGTTTTCTTTTTTGTTTAATTTTCATTGTTTCATTGCGATACATCGACAACAGTGGAAGGCGGCGGCAAGTGATGATGTGAAATATGAAAAATTATGGTGCTTTATTATGCTGAAAGTAATTTATATATATATATATCTATATATTCTTATCCACTCGATATTCACCGAAAAATAAAGCAAAACTGAAGCAAGTGATTAATATTTTTGTGCTGTTTTTCGATCGTGCACTAAGGCATTGAGTGTGTGTGTGTGTGTTAGAGAGAGTGTTAAACCTGTAACAGCAAAAAAAAGCACCGGCCAAAAGGCAGATGAAATGAAAACAATTGAATCGTAACGAAACAGACGTTATCTGCCTGTTGTGCAAAATTCACTGGAGCGTGCTATATGCGCGATCGAAAGAAGACCAACAGTCATTAGCGGTTAAAAAGTTAAACCAATTTTCCCGCATAAAGCGCTTCTCGGTCTCTCATCGTCTTGAGTCAATAAACAAATAAATGTGCGATTTATGTTATAAAAAAAAGTGTACGAAGCGATGAGTGCGATATGCACCAGATAATCGCTTCAAGTTAAAATTGTTCTTTTGTTTTTTTTTTTTTTTTTTTTAATTTTATTGGAAGCAAACAGCGCAATGGACCGTGAAATTTGGCAACTAATTGAAAATTGGATTTCTTGGGAATCCGTTTTTCATTTCCACTTTGAAAACTACCAGCAAACAATCGCAATCAAACTCATCAATTTTTTTTTATTTATATTTTTCTCGACACGTTAAACATTCACAATTTGACGTCTGTTATGAATTGTTTTGTGATCCCGTTCATCATTCCAATCAACTGGCTTCTGCTTGTTCAGAATCATTGAAATGAATCGTGATTTGTGAAATTATTAAATATATTTCTCATGTTTTTTTTTTTTTTCTTTTGAATCATTTTAGGCCGAAGACGAATAGATTGTGAATCACATCATCGACACATTAACAACAAAAGTAATCGGCAGCCTCATAACCTCAGCAGATGTTTCCAATTGAATCACCTAGCGGTTCCACTAGTGTCAATTTTGTTACTTAGTGCAATATGTGATGTTACAGGTAAAACTCTACAATAAATTATTTAACGTCTCTAACCGTGAAGCATGAAATCCAGTCCTAAATAAGTAGTTGAAAATTATAACTAGCTAAAAGCTCGTCTTATGATGAAAATTTTCTTTCAATTTCATTAAATTTGTTTGCTAAATAGCAAACGATTCTTTTACCATAAACCACTCAGCAACACACTTGAACATATCTAATTAATGTGTAGAGTGATTTCGAATCACATTTATTTCTTCATTCATTTGACATCCCAAATGAAGCATATGCATTTTTTTTTTCGGTAAACAACAACAAGATTGTGTGCCTTTCTCTAATAAATATTTTTTATTTTTTTGGTTCCTTCCTTTTTGCCGAGTTTTAATTTTTTTTTCGGTGATGTTTGTGTATATATGCTCTATAATGCCTCATATATTTTGCACCTTGTGTCTTTTCCTGTTTCAGTTGCTCGAATTACATTCAGCATGTTTCGACGAAAAAAACACATTTTTTTTTTATAAACATGTTTGAGCAGTTTTAATGGATGTTAAATTGGGCACAAGCCTATTATTTGCCTGTGACATACTGTTCGCTGCGTATTTATAAGAACTTTTTCATTGTTTGAAGATTTCTTCTTTTTTCTTTTTCGTTCTTTTTCAATTACTTTATGAGCGAACAATGAAGAAATGTAGTTGAATGACTGGTTTTACTGTGCAATTGAGAAGGGATGAAGAAAAATATAATTCATTCGAGGGTTTCCATTTAAATGGAAATTCGTCAAAAAAAAAAAAAAGAAAAAATTGTTCCGTTTTGCGAGGACTGAGCATGTTTGCATTTCGATACAAAATTTTCCAGTTGCTGTGTAATTTGAGAACATGATGCAAAAAAATTAGGTTAGGCACACGACTCGCATAAATTTAACAGCAGGCATTCGAGGGCCTCCATTGTTGATATTGTGTCCGATTGAGAGGCGCAGACAGACAGTGAAGGGCATTAAATTGGTGTCGAATTTGCCCGATACTGATGAACCTTTAAAGTCCTGTTCCGACATTATTTATGCTATAAAACACCAAGAATCACCAGTTGGGGTGGTTGATGACCTCTAAATATGCGAAATAAAAAAAAGCATATCATGTGAAAACTTATTTGCGTGTTCGCAAGTCAAATTAGCATTAAAGTTGTGGCCGAACGATTTCCAAGAAAGAAATCGAGGAAAGGTTCTAATAAAAATTCCTTTAAATCACAAGCATGCATGCAACACGCGTGAATACAGTTTTGCAATTCATATATTATCGTTGTGAATTTCAGTAGTTCTGTTTTTATTATGCGTAGAGAACAAAAAAATAATAATAATAAAAAATGGAGATGTGGAAGGCATTAGTGGATTTTATTGCCCGAATTACACGCTTTATATGAAGATAAAAGCTCAAGCACTGAAATATTGTGCCATACAACTAACTAGATGGCTCTACTAATGGTTTATTTCATTATATTATCACCTTACAGATGCATGTTCTAGTCGAACAGTCCCAAGACCTCGTCCGACACGTCCGGCAGTGACAACAACTCCAAGACCCAACATCACATTCCATACTTATAAATGTCCTGAGGCTTATGCAACGTGGTATTGCCTGAATGGTGCAACATGTTTTGCAGTAAAACTTGGCTCGGAAGTTCTTTACAACTGTGAATGTCCATCGGGTTATATTGGACCACGATGCGACTATAAAGATCTTGATGGTTCCTATTTATGTAAGTTTTAATTTGATAATAGTTAATTACAGCACATTTTAATTGAAATTTATTTTCCATCTAAGCAGCAGCTCGATCTCGAGTTATGTTGGAGACAGCAAGTATTGCCGGCGGCGCAGTTGCAGCAATGATACTCTTCATTATCGTTGGATTCTTCATTTATCTAAAAAATTACAATAAAAAGTGCGAATTTGAAGTCGAAAGTCAAAAGATGAATCACCATCAGGACATCATAAAACTGCAACGCTGCCAAAATTGTCCAATTTCTGATCAATTTACAATTGTCATTAAATACCACAATGGATGAAAAGTTAATTGGAAAGATATTGAGATGAATCTGGCACAAAATATGCGCTGAAATTTGAGCTGCGATCCTCAAAAAAATAATAAGAATAATAAAAACAGAAACGGGTCACTGATATAGACAAAAAGAAGAAGGAAAATGGATCTGAATTGGAATAATTGATCGATGAAAGACTTAAATCTCATGAATTGAAAAGATATTTAATTGCTGTGATATTAGATTAGTTAAATTAAATAAATTAATTAATGGAGGAAAAAAATTGTGAAATTGTCTTTTTGTTTGTGGACCAGCATGAGAATATTTTCTACATTAAAGTGATTAAAATTTTTACTGTCTGGTTTTCGTAATGAGGCCAACATTGGCATTTTATGGAAAATATTTGTGACATGAGTTCGCCTCAATGCCTGCTGCTGATCTCGTCCATTTCCGGGAATTTGAATGTGACATTTGTCGTCACCCTTCGTAATCTCTTCAGAAATTTGTCTTTAACAGCAGATTAACTGGACCAAATCCCAAGAAACATAAATGTCAGATGGCAGACGATGTCGTTAAATTGCCCAATGAGTTTCCTTAAATAGACAAAAAATAGTTTTCAACACTCGCCGTTTGTTGTAAATTGGTCTCGACTCGAGATTTGATTACATATTTGTTTGCTTAAAGAGTCGAGTGGACGTGCGCCGAGAGAAATTTTCACAAACGCAGCAGACAGATGTTTGTCAATTAGATCCCTTGATCCTTATAAGAGTGATGCAAAATGCAAACTTGCATTTGTAACCTCAATTAATAATGTTCTTCTAAACTCAAATATTTTATCTGCCGTTGGTTTGTTATGGAATAATAATAATCCTCAAATATTGAATGATCAGCAAGATGCAAAGATGCAACCGGCTATTACTTTTCTACATCCTGTTTTTTTCCGTACATCTTGTGTTTGTGACAACAAACATTTGAATCGAGAAATGTGATGATGTAAACGGTCTTCCATTCTCACACCCTCGACATTACGAGTCATGATTTTTAAGGCCGCCGCGTTTTGGAAATTTATGACATGCCCTGATTTTTAATTTGACTTTTCCTCAATATATTTAGCGATTAAAATCCATTACACGAAAGAAAGCTAATCGCTCTGTCTGAGTGTTGAGTTGAGAATAAAGCTGCAAGAAGACCTATAACTTATAGTAAGTCAGAGAGACTCTTGATCGTATGAGCCCCATACAAATGAGTGACAGCATCGTACAATCCCCAAGTTGTCTGTTTACAATCGGTTTTTTATAATTTTTTGTCCTTCATTTCTCTGTGAATTAAATAATACGGTCAAAGTAGGTACTCCATTATGTGTGGACGAAGCTGCTGTTCATTGACAGTGGAAGAACTCAAATGTGCATGTGGATATCAATTAGAAGGCACAGATAAAAGGCGAAACATCGAATATCTTCCGCAAAACAATTTGGGATTGGAATATGGTAAATTTAATGGGACTACAAGACAACACTTAACAACTGTATTCGATATGTCTCTTTTAGCTCCATCATTCAATATTCCACCAGGAACAATTTGCCAGATCATTGTTTCCAAAAAGCATTTCAATGACAAAGCTGATGCAAATTTGAGGACGCTAATTCCAGCTCTTTGGGGAATCATTCCACGCAGCTATAAAGGAGATTATCGAAAACATGGTTTGACTACACACAATGCTCGTCTAGAAGGATTATCCGAATCTAAACTCTTTGGCCCTCCGCTGGAAAAAGGACAGCGATGTGTGTTGGTTGCTGAGGGCTATTATGAATGGGCTACAGCTGGAAATCCGGCTGATAAGCCAGTGTTCTACATTTATCAGAGTCAAGATCAATTAACTCGTTATAGTACATTAGGAAAGGCAACATGGAAGAATGAAAATTGTGTTATGACGTATATTGCTGGACTTTTTGATGTTTGGCATGATGACAAAGTAGGGAGCATTTTCTCATTCGCTACTATCACGACAGAGTCCAATGAAACAATGGGTAAAATCCATCATCGAGCACCAGCAGTTTTGGAAACAGAAGAACAAGTGAAAAACTGGCTCAATTATGAACGTTATCCTGGTGCATTTGCCCTGAAATTTATCAAATGTCCTTCGAAGCTGGGATGGCATCGTGTCACGAACCATGTCAATAGCACTAAAATCATTCGGAGAAATGCATTGAGCCCAATTATGAATGCTACAAAAGCGATGAAAAAAACAAAAACAGTGTCACCAACTGGCTCAAGCGTAAAAAAGAGAACGAATCTGAAAGTGATGACGGCTCATCAGAAGAATGTGGCATTGGTGTTGGAATCAGTTTCCGCTTAAGCCAGTAATGCAAATTAAATACAATGAACTTTGTCAACAGATTAGGAAATTCTTAAGTACATAGGTCTAAAGTACTAAAACCTCAAACTCACGGCTAAAGTACTAAATATATAAATTTCGGCTATTAAGAAACTCTAAAATTCAATTTCATGCATGTGCCTAAACGCCTAAAACCGGGAGCATAGAATTTGTTCATTTAAGCTCATCTGATTAACCGTGAATTAAACTATAAAATAACGATGAATCTAGAACGCTCAATACAACAATTGGATGACAGTGCTATGAAGAGAAGTCTTATAAGGATGCGATATCAAGCAGAGGATTCAATGATGACAAACAATTCCACAATTTATTCATCACAATCTAATGTCACAAGCGTCATTGCAAAGCAGAAGACCGATCAGCTTTATCATTACTTTCTGTCTGTTATTCAATCACGCAGCAATGAAATGGAGATATTTGAGACGGTCTTTGATTTGCGTCAGGCTTTGGAAAACATAATTGATGAAATGGAATCAAGCAAGAATATTAAAATTGGTGCAGATTCATGGATCCGTCAGGAAATGAATACCTGGAGCTTGCTCTATTGCCTATACAAAGATCGTCTTATCACTCAGAAGGAGGAAATGGAAACTGATGACTTGCCGCTGACGAATAGCGAAAAGAACATTGTGGAGCACCTTTATTCCAGTAAGCTAATTTTCATGACCATCACCAGCAAATCCATGTTAATAATCATTATTTTTATATTTTAGCTAATGCCACTCTACGAGAACATCAGCTTATTCTCGACTGGCTGGAACAAACTTCTCCTGAACAACATCAGATTCAAATGGCTCACTATGCAGATCATACTACAATGCCATGGGAAAATACATTGCATCAGCTTCAGGTGAGTTTCATGAATAGAATTAGGAAGAATTTAAAACTTTGATTATTTCATTATTTATCACAAATCACCAATTTTTAGAATGTCGGACTCACAGTGTTCGGTGGTAATCGTGAAATCGTCAAGAGCTTGGATCCTGATGCACCGATACGCGAGAAGCGGCCATTGCACGATTTAGACATGGAGGATCAGAAACGACTGACGAAACAAATTTTTATGGCAATACGTCAGGGAAAAATTGATGAAGCTCAAAGTCTTTGTGCACATTGCGGTCAGCCATGGCAAGCAGCACTTTTGGAAGGATGGCGGCTGTATCATGATCCTAATTTGGAGACAACTGAAGCTAAAGACATCAAGATGCCAATTGAAGGCAATCCTCGACGTGACCTATGGAAGAAATTTGCTTACCTGATGGCAGACAGTAGAAAAATTGATGATTATTCACGAGCTATCGCTGGCGCATTATGTGGACATCTAGAATCATTGACAAATGTTAATGGAGAATCATGGTGGGATTTGTTGTGGGCTTTTCTAAAGGTTCAAATTGATATTCGCGTTGAATCTGAAATTCGATCATGCTGCGTCAGAAGTTATTGCTCTATGCCCGAAAGCTATTGGAATGGAAAGATGTCTTTGGAACAAATATTCGCTGAGCTGGAAGCCAGCAATAGTTTGAATGTGAAAACAGCTGCAAAAACTACAATTGCTACAATTCAAAAATTCCTCATTCTCGATGACATCACTGGACTGATGGACCACATTAATAAAACGCTCAACGATGATGTCCCACCACAAATGCTTCGCTTTCTGGCTCATCTGGTCTTATTCATCCGACAAATTGGAAGAAATCATCATGAGGATATTGGCGACAGGACAATTCGTTCATACGTTCAGTGCTTGATGAAACTTGGCGATGCACAATTGGTGGCTTTCTACACTGCTGCTCTTCCTGTTGCTCAACAAATTAAGTTATATTCAGAATTCCTTGAAACTGTTGCTGAATCGTCACGCAAACACTGTATGGACGAAGGTCAATCACATGGCTTAGATATTGGTGAAATTGCAAAAGTTACTGTCGAACGAATTCTTAATGAATTGGAGGATACTGAAAGCTCGCAACTTCTAAAGGGACAATTGTCAGAAATGGATAAAAAGAAGATTTCTTCACTCGAACTGCTCACTTACAATCATGAGCAGCGGGGTGAATTATTGTGGCAAGCAAATACATTGATGCGATATTTCATGGCACAAGATAAAGTGGAAGCTGTTCGAAAAGCATTTACACTTGTTCCATCTGACTCGATACAAGTTTTGGTTCAGTTTCATGGCGGCAAAAATAATCTCCCTGTGAAGACTGAATGCGCAGTTCGCGAATATTTGTGCCATCAAACCTATCTAGCAGCCGTCGATGGATATAATGATTGGATTGAATTTTTCTACAATAAGAAACCAAAAGAGCCACAATCGCTTAAAACGAAAAATGTTACAGAAAAATTTGCAGTCGAACATCAAGAGCAACTGTTTCAACAAGACATGGCTCGATGGCAAGTGACACTGAAGGAACAAACAAGAATTACAAAGGATTTGCTATACAATGTCCTTTTGTTTCCCGAAAACGGTTGGCTTGTCGATCCCGAAGAAATCACTGTCACATACACATCCGAATCTGATGTCCAGATGTGGGAGAATCGTAAATTTCAAATGGAAAATCTGAGAAAATTACACATCCCGGAAGTGGTTTCGTTGTTGCATAAGATGTTGACACTTGCCGAGGAGCATCACGATTGTCTGAAGCTTTGTGATGAATTGGCCGCTGAGCAGAATCAACTTTATACCGTATTCAGCAAACACAAGTTGGCAGAGTTTATCGCAAAAATTGCAGAATCATCATTGTCATTGATGAATCGTAAATTTGATCCCTTCGGTTATTCAACAATTAATTAAATTAACGTTTTTCGATGCTCAGGTGGAAATGTTGTCAACTAATTTGATAATAAAACATCTCTTTTCTTATAATTCATATGCTATGTTTTCCTTGCTGCTTTTAAAGTGTATAATATTATTTAAGAGAAAGAGAGAGTGCATCATGTGTTTCGCAACGCGAAATTAATATTCATAATAATTATTCCCAAAAGTCTTGTCTTTCTTTCTTTCCTTCTCCTTTCTTGTCGTTATTATTATTGTTTTTACGTGCTTGATGAAGTTGATTCTTCTAAAATTGGGCAATCAACCATTGTTTTCGTTGCCATCGTATCGACAATATCATGTTTACAGCGTCAATAATATGTTTTTGTGATTGCAGCCGAGTCGCATTTGGGGAGATTTCGTTTTTATAATTAGTATTGAAAAACATTTTCATCTGTTCGGTTATGTTTATTTCTTTTATATTTTTTACGGCGTTTGGAAATATGTTTAGCAGATTGATGTAATTTGAAATCTCAAGAGGTATTTACGGTAATTAATGTTCTTATTCTTCAACAGAATTTTGCTTTTAATTGTCGTTTTCATGACGAACAATTCATTTGGGCATCCAATTGAAAATACCCTCGAGTGCTATTTTGATATTGACAAAGTGCTAAACAATGATGGTTACACGTGCAAGCTTATTGATATTAACATTCATGTTACAAAGCAAACACAAATGATTCTGATAACAGGCATCCATCGGGATCAAAATACGAGCTCAGATGTTGTTAATGTGAAGATATTTGATTCCCATACACCATTTATTGTGACTGAGATATTTGAGAAATTTTACAATATCACTGGACTTGAGATTCGTAAAAGTTCATTAGCAAGAATTCAACCATTTGCTTTATCAACAGCGCCCAACTTGAAAGATATAATTATTGTTGAAAATAATATTCCAATTTTAGAGCATGGATCATTTGATGGGCTTGAAAAGCTAAGAAATCTTTATCTCATTAACAATCACATCGAAGCCATTGAACATGGTGCATTTTATGGTTTGGAAAATTTGATGAAGTTATGGATGACAAATAATCGCTTCACAGCTTTGGAGCCGACAACATTTGGAAGTTTATTAAACTTGAAAAAGCTTATCATCACTCATAGTTCTATTTCGCGAATCGATGGACAATTGTTTAGGAACAACACACAATTGCAAGAAATAATCCTGAACGATAACAAAATCAACGAGATCGAGCAGAATTTCATCGACGACATGGAACAATTAGAAATATTAAAGCTCAATGATAATATTTGTATTGATCAAGATTTCATTAAAATCGTTATGAAGATCACCAAAAAAGATTTGCTCAATGCACTGGATCAGTGTTTTGATAACTTTGCAATCGATTCAACAACACAATCAAATGATAAAATTCAAGTTCCAAAATCAAATACAAAGCATCGTTTCACATTGGAATTTGAAGGAAAAATTACAATTTATGATGAGAATGGAAACGTCGTTTACGCAAATTGAAGAATTTGAATTTCAAAAAATTTTATACGAAGAAATCTGAAAATAATTTTTATGGTTTTTTTTACTGAAAATTAAATTCGACAGCATTTTTTTTTTTTTTTCAAATATGTATTGTTTCATTGTTTTTTCTCAAGTTTTTTTTTCCTTATTTACATGTTAAATTTTTTTTTTTTTGTGTATGATTCTCTCTCTGGGAATTTCTTTTTTTTTATTATTTTAACGGAAAAGCAATCACGAATCAAAAACAATTTAATTTTCGTATATTTTTTGTTGTCATTATTATTGAATGAATAAAATGTTTTGTGAAATTAGAATGGAATTTGGAGTGTGGTGTTAGAAAATGTTGAAAGGAAATTTGCTGAGATGTCATTTAAAAATGAATTTTGAGTTATTAATCTGTGCGTTATTTGTTTTTTTTTTTTCCCTTGATGACATCAGAGAAGTTTTTTTTTTCTGATTTTTGGCTTGAGAGATCTTTTAACATTCCATTTTAATTATTCTATTATTAAAAATCAGAATCAGAAACACATTACGTCACTTTTAAACGTGCATTGTGCCAGAACAGAGACAGTCAAAAACTTATGCAAATGTGTTTTCTCTCATTGTTTTTAGGTTTTTGATAAATCGTTAACTTCTTTTTTTTTAATGATTAATTGCACATAAAAAAAAAACATAAATTGAAATTATTGCATGTCCTTCGCTTAGTGCTTTTCTTCTCAATCCAAATGATTTTCTTACGATTTTTTTTGCACACAATTTGTTCCACATTTCAACATTTAAAATTTCTAGAAATCGAAACTTTTACATTTTTTTTTATTATTTCATCATGTTTTAGTAAAAATCATCATCAAAATGTTTCTTTTCATTTCTCAAATTATTTATTTTCCTTTTTTTTCTTTCTTGCAATGTTGTATCTCAAGACGTTTTATATTTCTTTCTTTTTTTATATAAATTTGAAACGTGGGTTTGATTTTCTTTTTCAGAACTATTCGGATATTCGGGCAATGGATGAGTGGGGGTTTGGGGAGGCATCGACAATGCACTACATTCATATTCCAATTGAACCCTATCCAACGAATCTTATGACATTTTGACTTTCTTAGCTACGAAAATTGATTTTTTTTTCTTATAACATTTTTTATGTGATCTTTCTTTTTATTCAAACAAATAAAAATAAAAATGAAACGATTTTTTTTTTGATTTCACTGGAATTAAGAAAATTCGTTACGTCGATGTGTGCACTCTCATGGCTTAAGTTCATTTCAAAGCTTCACAATGAAGATGAAAACAAGTCAATTGTGCACAGAACCGATTCATCTGTTGTGTCTGTGTTATGCATAATAAATCTTGTTTCACTAATAATTTTTTTTTCTTCTTTTATTCATCTAATTAACAACATTCTTTTAAATATTCATTTAATGACAATAAACATTTTTTTTTTCTTTTAATATTTTTTGTTTTTGTTGTGTTTAAGTGATATTGGAAGTAACAAAGATTAGGTGAAAAGTTACGATGGAAGTTGTGTTGAAATTGATTGCTAATCCATTTATCGATCACACAACCAAGACTCAATTCAAGCAACGACCATTAAACCTTTCAAGATAATGAATCAGCTTCGTCGATAGTGAAACGATGACTGAACAAAATGAAGATTGCGTAAAATAAAAGTGTAAAAGTCAACACGAAATTAAAAGTTTTTCAATTAAAATTCTTTGTTATTTTAAACGAGTGAACTTTTTTTTTTTTTAAGTTTAGCGGTGAAAACAGCAACATTTTCTCGACAGGTCTCTAGATGCCTGTGACGACCATACAACCAGAGAATTCACTCAAAGAAAATGCGGCTGAACTCATTCACTTTTGCTTTTAGATTCTTTTTTTTTCTTTCTTTTATTATTTAAACTTTTTCTTTTAATATTTTTTATATGTTAACATTTTTTTTTGTGTTTACCGTACTCGTAAAGTTTTTTTTCCCACCAATAATTTACCAACTTTTCGCCTACACACATGTCCCAATTCAGGTTTCATCAAGATTTATTTTCAAAAATTTCTAACTAATTTTAAAGATTTCTCAAGTTTTCTCTCATTTTTTTTTACGGTAAGATTTTGTTCGGTTAAAATTTAATTTGCCGTCTCATGCTCTAATGTCGGATCAAGGTACAATTGAACTTTCCTTTATTACCACAATTGATGGAAAATTATTTCGTCAGTAACGATTTTGTGGTTTTTGTTCCAAGCTCTCAAACGGAATTGAAGGATTTTCCCAAAAAAAAAAGAACAAAAGCTTTCGAATGCTTTTCGTCGAGCGCATTTTTTGTAGTCATTTTTCATTTCTAAGAAAAAAGGATTTATTTTTGTACTTAATGAAGCAAATTATTCTCAACTGAAATTTTCATTGTCCTTTCTGGAAAAGTTTCTATAAAACATGGTCGAAAAGTTTGATTTGAAAAATTTTATTAGAAACATTTCGTCTGGAAGAAAGAAGGATTCTCATCGTTTTCCTTTTCGATCAATTTAGTATTGTTTTTATTATTACTTTTTTTTTTTTTAATTCTGATTCTCATGTCTGTGTGCAAGTGAATTTCTTAGAATGACTTTTGGAAATATTAAATTCGTTTAATTTCTTCTATCTGAAAATGCATAAAAATAAGTTTGTGAAAATTAATCGTCTCGGTTGCGAGTCAAGAAAGAAAAATGAGATTAGAAACTTTTCTAACCTCAAATCTCATAGCATGGACATTCAACACGACTTGACCAAAGAACTGAAAAATTTTACAGGAAAATAGTTTTTTTTTCTATATTTCTTTTTGTTTATTTAAGATTATTCTGTGAAACCGAAACTTCTGTTGAAAATTCGTTGAAAGTTCTTTTAGAGCTTTTATTTCTGTTGTTGTTTTTTTTTCAATTGTGTGCTTTTCTTTTAATTCTTTTTTAAATTTTGCATCCGATTGCGGAACGAATGACTTTCTTTTGGCTTTTTTTGTGTGTGAATGTGTATAATTCCTAAAACTTTCATTTGATGTTCGTGCTAAAATTCTATTGTAAGAAAGTTTTAAAGTGCTCTTGCTGTGCGATGTGCGACTATCGCAATTATAATTTCTTAATTTAACTTTTTTTTTGTATTTTTTTCTTTTTTTTTTTCTTTATAAAAAAAATTATAAAACAATTTAAATACAAATTTAATTAGCTTCGAGCATTATAAAAATTCTCAAGCGAAATGATATGAAAACGAAAAAATGATTTAACAATAAGGAACTCATTGAACAGAAAAATTGATTTAGACGGCGCTTTTTTGCCTTCAACAGTTGAACGTTTCGTTCGATGTTCAATCGCTCACGATTTATTTTTAAAATAAATCAAATAACAACTTAACATTTAATTTTTCTTCTTTTTTTTTAAATAATTTATTTCAAACCATCCGAATCGCAGTCACAATCGCACTCATTGAGACACTCATCACACTCGAGTTCATCATCTTGTCAGTATAGCCATGAAACAGGCACCCATTGTGGTGTCGATTGCACAGTGTCGATGGCATTTTCAAGCTTTGCTATCGTTTCACCAATGTCATTATTCACGATGGTCAAATCGAAGAAATGCCCGTACGCTTGACGCAACATATCCGATTCTTTTGCTAAACGCTCCAGACTTCCATCATACTGTTTAATGAAGAAAAATATGAATATTAATTCAAATTCATTTATAATATCAAACGAGCACCAGTGAAGAATTGATGCTATACCATACTCACATCCGCAATGTTTTGTAGCAATGGTGCCGCAATGAAGACAACAAACGGCGTAAATTCAGCTGTACGTAAAATCTTTAAGGCTTGCGGCTCGACATCGAGTATTGCCATTTTACCATCAGCATGGATTCGTCTTATTGTGTCTAGTTTTGTACCATACATGGCGTCCTCGTGCGTACCATATTCGAGATATTCATTGGCCGAAATGTCGGCCATCATTTCATCGTGCGATACAAAGTAATAGTTGCGACCACTTTCTTCATCGGGACGTTGAGGTCGTGTGGTGTCTGTTAATCAGAAAATTCAATCAAACTTTCGAATAAAAATAATTTTCTAACTCTTCGCCACAATCTTATATCAAATTGTTGGCAAAAAGAATGTTGCGCAAAAAAAGGATGGAAAAATGTTCAATCACATGGGCAGATGGTTCTTGAGATATTTTAACCTCAAGAATGTGTTTAAAGAGCTTTCGTAAAATCTTGAAAAAATGTATAACTTACGTGGTATTGGATAAGCATATTTATCGGGATATTTCGCGATTAAAGTATTCTTGATGTGACGTCTTCCCACGCCATGTGCCCCGAGCAGTACCAATGTGCGCCGTTGGAATGTTGGATCGCCTACTGGATGCGACAATAGCATTAGACCCAAATACAATTTATCGAAATTTCCGATGCTAGCGGAATTAAATTGATTTTTTATAATCTCACCTGGCACTTTAACAACTTCTTCGTACGTCACTAAATCCAGCTGATCGAACACAGCATTATGCTTCGCCAAATATTTATCTCGACATTGCTTCTTCTTACGACTAAATATGGAACAATTGACTGGAAAATGTAATGAGGGCAAAATGATGGATTAGTCTAGAACCCTTTGCTTACGAGAAATGTCGATTGAAGAGCAATTTTCAATTACTTTTCAATCGGCTAAAAGCGAAAGAAAGGCGGCAGCTCACGCTCGAGCTTTACAATGTTTGCGAGACTGCAAAAAAAAGCTTTTAGTAAAAATTGAAAAAGATGCTGGTTGCACAAAAGACGACACTAATTAAGAGCTCATTGAAGTAAAATGCATTCAGCTGGCAGACTTTGTAGTAGCAATTGCCAACAGCTTCACACTCTCAATGATTTCACGCTGCCAACTACACAAATTCAAGACATCGAAAAAGAAGCAAAGCATTTATGAACAAATGAAACATTGCAGCAAACTTTTGTGAAGCAATTTTTGCGGCCTTTCACTAAAGTTGTACAATTGTGTTCCGAAACAAAAATGCAATTAATGCAAAAAGCAATTAAATAAACAAACAAAGCGAGATAAAAATTAACATAAAAGTTAATTATTGCATGGAGGGAATCATTTTTCCATTTAAAGGGCTTTTAGCAAAGCACAACAACAAAACAAAATGATGCGCAAAAATAAATTAATTTGCAGTCAGTGGAACGAAAATCTTGATGCGATTGTGTATTTATGATATTTATTTATGGTCAATTCATGTTGGTTTATGTTGCTTTGGTTGGTTTTTTTTGCTGTTGAATGTTTTTCACGGGTCGATCAGATCGAAGCAGTGAACTGAATGTTCTGAATATAAAAATTAAACTATTCAACTAAGGTTAATGTGAAAATGCGAGCCAAGACCAATGTGATGGGTGAAAGTTTAAATGCAGGACATTATTTTTAAGTCGTGGGAGGGGGGTCTAAAAACAATTTTCAAACAAGTTTAGCACAGAAAGGAAAATAAAATGAAACTAAGAATGAGAAAACGAAAGTGACAAAAAATTCACAAAATAAAAGGAAATCGAACAAAATGATTGAAGTAAAATATTTTCTTTAAAGACTTTTCTTGCTTTATTTTCTTGTTTCTTTATTTTTATACCTGTTGAGCCATCACATCCGTCTTCGTGCGCTGAACAACCGGCGGCAGCATCGCCTGAACAAGTAGCGGGAAAGTTTTTTTTTTTTTTTCGTGGAGGTGTTGGAAAATGAGGCGGGAAATTTGGAAAATAAAAGAACATTTAAACCACAAACACACAGAGAAATTTCGTGCGAATAATGAGATAAAGAAAAAAAAAATTATTCCTTGTGAAATTGGTGATTGAATGAAGGTGAAAGATGAAGATTTGGGTTTGCTATTTTCGCACAAGAATGAAACACTTAAGAAATTTGGTCAGGAGCTTTTTGCGAGAACTGTTGTGCTTTTGTTATTAAATTACATTTAATCTTGTTTCTCGCTTGTCCGAGCGAAATTACTTCTCGCAATTGTTTGTTCTCTACCACTCGCCTTCACAAGTTTCTCTCAGACATTCAATTTCAATCGACATAAATAGAAAACGCTCACTATCGCAGATAATATAAACTAGCAGAAAGTGGATTTATTTTCATTTGCAATGAACTTTTATCAAATGAATTGTGCTTCGCTTTGCACAAATGGCGTAAAATTTAATGACTTTGCAGAATGAATGAATGATGTTGACCATTTTTATGAAATTTTTAATCTTTTTTCTTTATATTTTTTGCACAATTTATGTTTGTGAGAACATGAAAAGTAAATAATCATAAAAAAAAATATTTAAGGAGAAAAGTTTCACGTTTCAAATAATAATAAGACGCTCATTTGGCTTGAAGATGAGACTCGTTAAAGAAACATAGAATGAAGTAAAACTCGTAAAATTAAATAATATAAAATTGCAATTTGTACAAAACAGCAGTAATCCCTCGTGCTCATCGTCATTGCTATAGTTGCTCAATAAGATCAGGAAATAAGGTTCCATGTTGAGCGTAGCATGAATTCGAAATTGACTGACGATTTTTTTTAAAAGATAATTTTTAAATTATGAAAAACCATGACATGACGGTTCGCAATTTCTTTGTTGATGATGTCAATGTGGTACACCACCCGCAAGCCAACAAAATATGAAACTTAAATTGCAAATATCGATACAATGCAAAATGAGAGAATGACATCAAATAAATAACATTTTGAATGGAATATTGCGAAGAAAACACAAAAACATTTCATGAAAGGAAAATCAAAGAAAATCATAATCGAATGAAAGACGTCAATTACAGAAAGTTATGTTTTTGCGAGCGAAATAAAATGGAAAAATATAAAAAAAATTATTCACAACGAGACGATAGTTCTAGAGGAAATTTTAACATTTCTTGAACTTTTGGAAACGAACCTTGTTCCGATTTTGATTTATCGGCTGACTGACATGCAGTGCGCCACTCTTGGAGCTCCGGTGATGGTATCAAACCTGCAGAACCGCCTGCAGTGTCATGCCTGGCTTGCCACCAATGGTGATCATCTTTACTGATAATCTATCGAAATAGAAAATTTATTGTTTTACAAGAATAATTCTATCGAAGAGAGAAAAACTCATGTGACGCCAAAAACTCACCTGCAAAATGTCACCAACACGAAATGCGATGCCAGCTTGTGCGCATGGAATTAATTCATCGTCCAGTGGATCATAATCGAATTGAGCACGAACGAAAATCTGATCGATCAATTGGAAAAAGAAGAAGAAATTGTTCAGAGGGAAATTTCCGATTAAAAAACATGAAAAATCGAAATTGTCGAGTCGAGTCATGATTTTCCAGGGATGCCTTTTTTTTTATCATACACCGGATGTTTATGTGCTCATCAATATTTCATTCAAACATGTTGATGGTGTGATAAAAATTCTAACATCATTTGAGTTTTTTTTTTATTTCTTGTAAGGAAAATATTTTTGAATATTTTTTGTTTCTCCTCCCACAAGCTCATGAGTGTGGAATAATTATAAATTGATATGCTAAATAATTCAGCGCTCATCAGATGTAAAGAATTTGAAATTTAAAAAAAGGATCTCTTCTGAATTCCCGCAACAATCAAGAGATCCTTTAATTAAAGTTTTCTTATGAAGGCTTATGAATTTATTCATGTAAAGCTCTTTACTCAAGTTTAAAACTAATTTGCACAAACATGTATTATGCAGAATGGTGTAGTGTATATGTAGGTTTGAATTATTGTTGCCATGTCGTGAGAATAATGTTAGAGAGTACTTACTAAAACTGGTGCCGGTCTAATCCTGAATAGCTGCTTTCATGTTATTGTTTATATTAGAGAACGAATATAAGTAGAGAGAAAAAGATGTGTTAGATGTAAAGCCACATTAGCCACCCGACAACAAGTGCCCAGAAAATAAAGCCCATACAGAAACAATTACAGTTTCAAGGAGAGTGTGACATAAAAAATGGTGAAAAGGTTTGAAATGAAAACATAAAACAGCTTGCGTGTTAAATCTAATTAAAAAAAAAAAAAACTATCGAAAGCTGTCTGAAAAAGCTCTTTGCGCATTTGTTACATTTTGGTTGACTGTCTCATTCACAATTTAAAACCTTTGAAATTCATTTTGATGTATGAATGAATATCAAACGAAATCATCATTTGCAAAAAAAAGAAGCGAATATCAAAACGACGCTCGCTCGACGATCGTAATCAGCAAGTTGTTTGATGTGGCAAGTGATAAAATTATTCGCTCCAAAAAACACGGAGCTAAACGATGTTTTGCTAAATTACCTCACAAGGCGGTGGAGCACTTCTATATGAAGGAACTATTTTAAATGTTATGGAACCTCGGGCGTCGCGCTATAAAGTTTAATTGTATTAAAGAACTGAAGCGAATGAAGACGTGGTGTAAGGAACTCACCAATAATCTTTGTAATTGACTAACAGTTTGATTCTGAACCGGCTGACCATTGATTTCACGTATTTCGTCGCCCACATGAAGTGTCGCCTGACGATGAATCATACCGCCGTGCATTATACGTGCAACAATACAGCGACCATCTTCAGTCATTTTCAATGTGATGCCCATTGGTTCGTCGGTATTCTTCTGGAATTGAACAAGCCTTACGCGTGTTACGTGCTGTAATTCGCCGCCATTGTCAGTGACATTGTCGACTTCATCGCCGCCATTTAAATATGGCGTTATAGGGGGTGGGGTGACGCGTAATGCTTCTTCACCGTAGACTTCACGTGCAACCACGTCATGCGTGTGCAACAAAGCCTAAATTTTATTTGAGAGAATATAAAAGAAAAATATGTTAATAAATTATTGAGTGCACAGGAATTTTTATCGATGTGAGAGTGAGTAAATTTGCAATTTGTATGAAGAGTTCTTAATTTACGATGCACGTCTGAAAACTTATTATTTCAATTATTATTATTATTCTGAAAATGATGTCGACGATTTTTCCTCTTTCATCATAATTAAGGAAATTGCTTCACATTTGCCGAGGAAGTTTTGACAATACTTTTTTTTTGCTCCAATTGTTAGTTGATGTTCATCAACTTTGGAAAGAGCGTCGTTCAGAAAATGCGAGCAAGTCTCTTGAGTCTTTGTCGAATGTTAACAATCTTCATTCATCCGAAAGCAAAAAAGTTTCATAGAAAAAATATTTGAAATTCAATTTTTTATGCAAAAAAAAGGAGGAAAAGAAAATGAAAATTTTCATTTAAAGCCTTATTATGCTCAAAACAATTGCTTCATAACCGCAAACTTTCTTTTGATGTGTGCAAAGCTTTCAGAGATGGGAAGAAAAAACTTTGACTGTTATTCTTTTCGCAAAAATATTGAGCTGTAAAATGGCGGAAGAAGGATGAAACATGAAAGTTCTGTCGAAAAGTTTTTCGTTTTGCATGTCTTCTTACAGTTAACTTTTGTTAAGGAAGGCACATCAAAATTCTTTTTTGAAGGCAATTGACATGCAAAAATCATCTATGGAGCGGTAAAAAAAATCAATTTAAATTGTAAATTATTCAGATGAATCAAGAAGGAGAAGGATTGAGAACCTTCTTTTTATCGTTAGCTCTTTTTGTTGTAAAACATGTTATATGTTTGGCCGTAAATTTCCCATTAGGTTGCTTTATTTACCATCTCATGGAGCTAAAATCAGGGACCAAAGTTCCATTCATGAAAAATTAAAGCAAATCGATGCATGCGCTCTACGCTGACTGATGACCGAAGATCCGGAAAAAAATTGGGCATTGAATACTTATATATGTTTATATATGTTTTCACGTCCGAATGAATGTTACGTGCTTGTTTGAAGCCACAGTCACTGAGATGGGCAAAGATCCCTCACACCATTCACCTAAATTGGTTTGGCAAATAAATTCTTGAGTGCCATTGAACGATTAATTGCAATTCATTCAGAATGGAATGTGTAGAGAGATAAACCATTTAATTAAGTGAAATTAGTAGTCGAGCGGTTGTGAACATTAATTTTTCACGAAGCTTTTATTGCATGGCATTTAAGGTAAAAAGCTAAGAAGGTTGGCGTCTGTTTTTGTATTGAACCAATTCGGCGTTCTTTATTTTACGGTTAAAAGGTCTTGTTAGTTTAAGAAGCCCAAAAAAAGGCTTGCATCGTTGATTTTTCAGTCGAAACTTCAAGCATGGAGAAAATTCAGGATGTATCTAGAGCATAAAAGCTCTGTTGGGAAATAATAAAAAACCAAATAGCGGTAAATAACAGTGAACCTTTAATGCAAATGACGTGCTGTTTATCTCAACGATTTAAATACAGGACAAACGATGTTGTAAAGAAAGATTCATGCTGATTCACTGCTTAGTGTTATTTTGCAAAAAAAAAATAAAATAAAATATATTAGAGAACAGCGGAAATATGTATTACTCCAAAATTTCCTTTCAAAAGCTCCTTTCACCATTAACCCAAATTGTGGTTAATAAAAAATTAGTGCCATACGAGAAACTTTATGAATATTCTCAACAGACTCTCAGCAGCTTCACAATGAATGAGTTCGCTTCGCATGCTGTTATCTTACACCAGTAAGCTTGAGGATTCCCTTAAAGCTCAATGCATAAAAAATGTATACTTAAGACCACTCCGAGATATTTTTCTTTCTTCGGCTTTATGTTTCTTAAAAATAAAAAAAGAAAAGGTTTAGAGAAACCTCCTGTAAAGGCGAACGAATTTCCCACGACGAACATTTGCCTTACTTTTTGAACAAAAAGATTCGTAAAAAGCCAATAAGCGGACGGACTCACGTTGGCGGTATATTTTACGAATTTAATTACTAAATATTTTTTTTTTTAACTATCTATATTCAGAGTTATTACTGAAAGCCACATGCCACGAATTATGGTTTGTGGCATACCTAATTCAGATATACTGGCATATATCGAGAATGAATGATGCCAACATAACAAGAGAAAGGAAAAAGTCATTAAGTTTATCAGTAAAGCTTGCTATGAACTTTCACTAAATAATGAGAATTGTTTGCCCACACAAATTTCCCTCAAATAGAAAATACATAAAAAAAAAATTTGAGTTATCTATTTTGTCGAGCATGTCGACCTTAAATAGTCGCTGGTGTGCATAATTATGTTGTGTCATCGTACATTTGTTATAACGGTAATTTAAGAAAAAGGAAAATGATTAAGTAGCAATTTCATTATTTCCTTTAAACGATGCGAAGGAAGGAAAATTTCATTTACTTTTCATTGTATTGTTTGCATAATTGTAAACAAGACAGCTCTGACAGCCTAAAATGAATTAAAAATTCCCAGGGTCCAGCGGCACATAAATTATTCGATGTGTCGCTATGCTTGTGAAAATGTTATAAAATGAGAGCTTTAGCAAACTCAATAATTACTGTTAATTCTAAACGAAATTTTTTCCACGACTTGGGCTTAAAATATTTGTAATAAAATGTCCAGTAAGACATTTTCATGGCACAATGTTGCTACCGTTAAGCTTATAATCAATCATAAGGCAAAGTAAATTTGATTAAGGCAAAAGTTTTATGTTGAGAGCGAATAATCCAGTAAGAACTTTAAATTGAGAATCTTTCTTTCCATTGTAAAACAGAATTTGGTCCGATGCCAAAATTTTCCCAGAAATTAATGGTATACGGTAAAAGGACTGGTCAAATATAAATGGCGATGTTATCCGATATGAATGGTAGAACTGTTTTAGGGCAGAGCTTGTGTTGAGTTTAGTAATTTCTTTTTTTTTGTCGCTTTTTTTTGCTTCAGGGTGGAAAACCCCGAAACGAGATAAATATCAAAAACATGTCCAAGGCTGTTTTAATTGCACAATTAAAAGCATGTCAGTTATTTTAATTGCTTTATGCGTACACTGTCACAATGTTGCATTATTTCACCCATTGTTCAAACGAGAAATAGAACTAGCTGCCAGTTAGCAAGAAAAACTGAATCTACAGCAAAACATTTGAAATTAATTTAAATTTTATTTTATTTTTGTTGAAAAACTAAAAACTTTTCCAAACGAATTATTTGCTTCCATTCGTTTATTTTAATGAAATGCTCCAGGAATGTTTGCATTTTTTTTAATATTCAGTAGTTACGTCAACTGTTTACTTCGACATAAATTGCTTAGTCATTTATGCACGATCCCAATTGTCCAGCGTATAAAGTAACTTACAGTAAATTTCCCATCTAAAAGCTTTTATCGTTTGCACAACAGAACAAATAAAAAAAGAACTTTTCAAACGATTTCTGTGTCGAAGTTTCTCTCAGGCGAGGCAAGAGAAGAAAAACGATAATGGAATCTTTTATCGCCATTTTGGAATGATACATGCGATATCTCGAAGTTTTTCCTTTCTTTCTTAAGGAAAACTATTTTCACGCTCATTAGTTGTGTGCTTTTCTTGCACATCAGAAAAACCTATCGGAGCGGAAAAATTACTTCTGTTGACACTGATTTCATTTCATGTGGTTCCTCTATAAACTTTTTCCAGCTAAATTGTTGATTTAGCACTCATTGAAAGCCATAATTAAACAGACTGTATGTGGTTTAAATAAACCAAACACAATACATCACCCACACACGCTCTCACACCCAGCTACATCAGACCAACTCTGAAGTTTAATTTATGTTTCGGCTTATGTCAGAAGCATCATCGACAGAGGCACATGATGTATTTGGTGGCAGCGGAACGCACTAAACCATAATTAATTTTTAATGAAACATTAAATTTGCATAATAATTACAGCGGTATAAGGCTTTTATTTCGAAACCAAATTGATGTAGATCGAGGTTTTGTGGGCTCATTTTTGCATTGTAATTTCGGTGCCTCTAGTTTAATGAATTAATTCGGTAATGATCCCATCGATACGATTTTATGGGAATTTAAACAAAAGCGGAGGCCAAAAAAGCTTTTTCATGTTTCCAGGTTCGGTGTATGACAGCGGAGTTAACTAATTTTTTTTTTTTTTCAATAAACTTCTTTCTGACTGGTATTGTTTTAATGGACGTTTGTTTTTTTTTTTGTCACAAATGCCCTTTTGTGGAATTCTGTAATGAATTTTCGCTCGTTGGGTTTTAGATGCCAGGTGGGACTTGCGAGTTTATTACATTTTCAGTTTTGCGTCGACTGCTCGTGTAATAAAAATAGAAGCCCGCACAAAATATCTAAGCCAATGACACATTTTGAGAGGGATACTTGCATATCGTTTATTAATTTTCATTTTACAGACACTACCTTTCAAAGTTTGTAGCTATAGGGAAAAAGTTGCCAGACGTAAAGTTATTAAAAAAAACAAGAGAAAATTAATATCGAAAGTCTAAAGAGCTTTCAGCTTCAGGTACTGTACGAATAAATAACACTTTGTTATTATCCGTAGGATTTATCAATAAACCCTGAACTTGTTTGTGACACATTGTGCAGATAATACCCACGCGCCTCAGATATTTGCGTTTACAAAGCTTATGTTCTTAATAATCTTATTTTTTTTTTGCCAATTTTCATGAAATTTCCAAGGAATGCAACAACAAAATGCTGTCGAGAACGGTGCCCACATCAGAACTTCAATGGCAAACATCACTAAAGAAATAGTAGGAATTAAGAAGGCTAACAAGACGGCAAGCACAAAAGAGTTTTTGAAGCACCTCTGCTAGGTAAAAAAAAGAAATATATTAGACGAACTTTCGCTTCGTTTGCTTTTCTTTATTACAAACATAATATTAGCACAATAGTAATGGATTATCTCAACGGTGTCCTTATTTCATTTGGAATTTAATGGAAGCAAAAAAAGAAAATCATGGTAAAAGTTGAAGATCTTTGCGATATGTCCTTTTCATTAGTCTACTCATTTTCTTGCCATGAATTTCCCTTTTGCTTTAATTTTAATAGATTTTTTTTCTGAAAGGCTTTCAGGGATCATTTGTATCATTTTTCATGAAGTCAATTGAATAAAAACAAGCATTTTTTATCTCCTTTCGCTCTGTTTTTGGGGTTAATGTCAGGTAGAGTTATAGCATAATGACGACCCACAAAGCAGGGGCCCTGAAAGAAATAAGATGAATTCTTTCATTTCATTTATTTCTCATTTTGCCGACGAGCATTTGCGAAACATTAATGAACTCCCACTGAGGCTTGTTGTATAAACCTCATCGATTCAAGCAAATACGAGTAATCAAAATAATTGAATTTGCAAATATCAAAAACTCTTTAAGTCAATTTTCATGAGATGAGCATACAAGTTTTTCCTCCCGAGCTTTCATCACTAATTGATTGAGAGCGTGCTTGAGCGCGAGAAATATACTTAAGCAACGAGAAGATGTATGAGATAATAATTCATAAACTCTGCAGCGTTTCCCCCATGTCGATTGCGGAATGTTCTCAACATGTGTTCTGCAGTGGCTTCCCGGAGGGCAAAATGAGAAGTAACATGTTTTTCTTTTTCTTGTTTTTCGTCTGACAAGGCAAAAATGCTTTGACAAACAGTTTCCGATTTTTCTTAAAAAACATTTCTGCAGTTGATAAACTCACTAGATACAGTGTTGTTGTTTGAGTGTGACGTGTTAGTATTTATCCTCGTGTTTCTCAACCTATGCGAGAGATTTGAAAAACATAGGTGCGCGGCACATTTAAATTACATACAAATTTTAACTTGGTGAGTCGCTCGCCAAATAAGGCTGAGAAACACTGATGTATCCAGTTCCAGTGACATGTTTTAAGAATGAGTCTTATTTGGGTGGAAATTATCTTATGACATGAAAGCCTACGCTCTAAAAGAAGATTGAATGAAGAAAATTTAAATTGAATTCAAATTGATTCAACGCGAAACTTTCGAACCAAGATGATGGTATTAAATTTAATTCTCGACATGTGCTGGAGCTGTTTTGATTAGTGTTTTTCATTTTCATAATTTAGGCTCATTATGTGCTTCACTTTCGAATTAAGAAGTGATTACTTTTTATGAAAGCTCATCATGAATAATTTAAAAGCTTCTTTTTATGTGTCGCTTTGTCGCTTCCACTCAGCTATGACTTGAAATGACTAAAATTCTGCTTTCGAATGATCTCATTTTCTGACGTTTTTTTGAGAAGTCTCAAGGTGCTTGATATTATGGTAATTCTATGGTGCTGAACATCCTCCATGTTCCGAAAAAAAAAAAATATTTGAGATTTTTAAAGAGTATTTGCGGCATTATGCAATTCCAGTGGTACTTTGTCATATTTATTATTCTTTAATAGTTCACCGTCAGCATTGATTAATTTTGTTGCGATTTTTCTGAGAATTAAATTGCCAGCTTTATACATTTTTCATGCTGGCAATCAATCTCTGATGATTATGCGACCCACATTTTCTCGCCAAATATTTCATTTAAACTTTTCATCCGGCACTGGGACTTTATGATTAAGCTTTATTTTTTTTGCTGTGATAAGGAAAAAAACTTGCGTTCTTCTTCATCGAGAAGTAGAATTTATTTATATATTTTAGACTCACATCAGAGAAGAAAACACATAAATTATCCTTGTTGTGTATCAGCTTTCAGCTGCTAGAAAGCGTCATTTTTAAAATGTCTTTATATTGTTTACTGATGAAAGTTATGGTAGCTTTCATTCTTATTGTTCGCCTCTTCTTGAATTTTCTCAATTTCCCTCCTTTTCAGTTATTATCTAACATGAAACTGAGATATCTCGCTGACTGTAGAGACACATATCGCAAGCTGCTTTACAGAAAACAACATTAGCTGCCACGAGCAATGAAAACAACAATAGAATTAATTCTGAAGAATGTGTCCCGACATTTTCAAGACGTAGTTATCTTGCAGTAAAACGTTTTTAGCATTACAATAGGAAAAATCAATGTTGAAAAAAAAAAAAATCACGGTCATGTGATAGTAGAATCTAACGAAAGATAACAGAATAATACAATAACAGTCATCTATCTAACTTGAGCATTAAAGCGTGAATCAGCGTTAAAATTCTCATTCAACACAAATTGGATTCAAGTCAAACAAAATTACTGCTTTGATGATTGAAGTCAACAAATATAAAACCAAGCAGAGAGAAATAAATTAACGATGAAATATCTCAAACTTTGTCTGCCTTTTCTTTACTGATTAGTCAAAAAAATAAAAAAGAAGCATCAATGATGGAAAATATTGCAAGCATTGAGCTCGTTATACCATAAAATAGAACCGTTTACACCATCACCACAGGCATATAATATCGAGATTTAGGCATTCAAAAAGCTCTTAGAAACTTTTTTTTTTATGGCATCAATCACATTTTAATGTGCGCAAAATTGACGGCATTGAGAAAAATAATTTTATCATCGTTTTATGGTCTGTCGTCGATAGGACCAAACAATTTGCCATGTGGTAAAAGGACGAAAACTGTGTTATATGTATATACTTACGTAGCAAAGCATTTGTGGTTAGGTGCGTGAAATGTTATTCGCTATGAAATGTTTATTTGATTGCGTCCATAATCCTTGTGAAAATAGAAAATTCCTAAATCCATTGCTTGTATCCCTAAAGCGTACTGTCAATATGATACGATGGACAGGTGTATAGCTTTACACTTAACCGATTGATAAACATTCTTGCAAATATCCGCAGCATTTTAGTCGAACATTTTATTAATATGAAACATTTCCATTAAGCAAGCAGCAAGTCCATATAGAAAAGTCACATTTCTATATGAGCAAGTCTTTAAATTCTTGCGCGTGTCTTATTGAAAGTTTTAAAATTATTATTATCTTGCACTCTAATAAATTTCCTCACATCTCGACCCAAGCACTTAAATTGTCGTAAATGTCAAGAATATTGGCATAGAATTGAATTTATTCTTCTGCATCATAATTTTTATCAATAATTTTATGTGACACATGAAGAGCTTTTGCCATAAACTTTGCAACTTCATGCACTGACATACAAGCCCTTGCCACTTACTCACATATACAAATACACGACAAAAACCATTTAAATGTATAAATTATTCAATCGTGAAAGAGCTCTTTCCAAGTGAAATGATTGGAAGTCTTTGAGATGGAACTTTGTCCGGATTTTCTATCTATCCATTTTTTATGATGAATTTTTTTTTTTCGTCTCTATCGTTGTCATTCGCTGACAACAAGTGGAAACAGATGCTCCGGATACATCATGCAGTAAACGATAAAAACATCTTTCAATGTTTAGACTTTTCTTTTTCAAATATTTTAGCTTCAGACTGGATATTTCTTTCGTCCGACAACCAGTGATTTTGAAGCGATAAATAACCCGTCATGTCGCATCGTCATTACTCTTAAATTTCATTACTAATCTATTTTTGATGTCGGTTTCGTATAAAGTCAAGTCAGAAGCAACAAGTTGCGGTGGCTGAGCTGTGCTATCGCAAAAATTATTAACTGCGTTTTCTCCAGCACAACGCAACAGATTTATTTTACAGCCACACTGTGCCACACACATTTCACTAAGTGCTGAATTATGTGCCCAAATCATGTTCATGAGTGGCGCTTTGACATTGATGTGAATCATAAATTTCCCTTCAGGCTGTTGCACGTCTGTTTTTTAAATACATAAATAAATATTCATTTTCCAGCTTGATAAATATGTGCGAGCAGCTTGTTTCATGGTAAATATTTATTGTAATTAAATTGCATCTGTGCATCGATATTTTTTCTAATATTGATATCAACAGACTGATTGGAAGCTTTAAGTTGCATGAAATTTGCCTTTTATGATAGCAATTCTACTATTTTCATGACGGAAATCACGCGAAATGTTTTTAAATCGCCTCATTGAACTGTAAATTTTCCGCGCACGAAAAGCCAATCGAAACGTGCAAAATGCGTTATGTTGAAATTCTGATCATTATATAGCAAACAACATAAACCGTGGCGATAGAGATGCAGATACTTCAAATATTGATCAGCAATTGAAAATTCAAATTGAAACTACTTTTTTCCTGCATTTTCGCTGGTTCGCGAGCTCAACGAAAATGGAATCTCATTAAAATGAAAGCTTCACTGTGAATATATTTAAAAAATCAATTTATGGAATATTTTGCTGATGTGGCACGATTCACATCGTAATTTAATTGAACTTGTTTATTTACCATAAAGAAAAACGGACTTTATGGTTGAAGCTGAAGTGGCAAATAAAGTTTTACAAAATTGAAAAAAAAAAAAAACACATTTAAATTAGCGATTGCATAATTCCTTGCTGATTTATTGTGCACAATTTAATGAAAGAAACGTTGGGAAATGTCTGAAAATTTTCGCGAATATTTTAAAATCTCTAAAGAAATTGTCTTAGATTTTTAAATAGCACAACTCTCAAGCACGTTCCATAAATGGAGAGACTATCACTTGCTCCATGCTTTGCATACACGTCCCATTCAATTTGTTTCACGTTTCAATTTAAAGAATTTATCGTTTGGATTTGTTTTATGATGCTGCAATATCGCTATCAGTCATGAGAAAGGAAATTCATCAGGAAGGGCTTCATGTGAGCTGAACCAGATTCAGGTCTTTTTACCCATTTTAATGTTCGTTTCATGACATTCCTTTTTTATTGTTATATTAGAAACTTTATGGCACAAGACAGAAACATGGAACGTGTCATCGACTATCGATGCTGCCTGCATGTTTGTTGCCACATTTCGCATGAGAAACAATATGAATCCGATTATCGGTAATCGGGAAATGAGGGAACTTTGTTCCATTTCATATTTTGTAGACCTTTATAAATTTATTTCAACGTTGTGCAAAATCTGGTAATTTATGTTGTCAATGTTAAGGCTGAGGTTAAACTGAAATTATAGAATGAATGCTTAGTCACCGGGGTGCTTAATTAATTACAGCCTTGTTTTGCAATATCAGCCTTAGTCACCGGGGTGCTTAATTAATTACAGCCTTGTTTTGCAATATCCCAGATTTCTATCTAGAAAAAGCATTGGGAATTAAATTTTTTTTCTCTTTGATCATCTCATCGTTCAATTAATTGCCACATTCAACAACTCAACTCGAATGTCGAAACGTTCGCATTAATGATTAGGGGCGAGAATTGTCATGGCGAGCATAAAAATGCTCCCAACGGATGGAATGTTTAATTTTACAGCAATCATTCACGTAGGAGTCGAGTCGACCATTTTGTGGGCCTCATGAATACAATTGCCATCAAATTAATCTTGAATGTGTCTGGTGAAATTGGATTATTGCGCGACGTTTCACAAAAAAAAGATATGTACATAAATGCACACACATTTGTATAGATGAATATAATAGTCCCATTTATGGTATAACGCATCATCGATTTCAAGAATGGCGATGGAAATAGCTCTCAACTTATAGCACACCAATTGTTAAGGACCACCGACCCAAAGCAATAAAAATAAAGCATTGTGTTTATTTTCTATTTTCAATTCTCAAAAGCTTCTCCTCTAAACGATTATGCCGTTTGTGGTTTATCGCTTTGTTATAATCGCATTAAAAGCGAAGATGAGAGTTATTTTTGTTTTGTGATTCAAATGTACGCCTAAGCGCTCTTTTTCTGCGCGTGATTACAGCATGAATGGCAAATGATTTCACTCTCTAATTCTGATCTTAATTGGTTCACGACGCCTCGACGATATCTGGAAACTTTAATGGTTTGATGGCAAAAGTATAATTTCTCATGTTTTCCCAGTGAATGAGTTATGGGACTTATGTGTAACGTTAAAGAAACTCCAAATCTTTCATTGTGCTGTTATCGTTATATTTTCTGTCATAATTTGCTGTGTTTGCAATATATATTATGATGTTGATACCTTAACAGCAGCAGCAGCGAGATTAGAAGGTTTTCTATTGTGCCATAGGGAATACAAGAATAGTTTGTTGTAAATATGAATGGGAGAGAAATAAATGTTGCTGATTCGCCATCGTAATGAGTGTCAGAAGGCTAAATAGGCGGAAAAAGCTTCTATGCGCCATTATGTAGCTGAGCTGCTGCTATCATAATAGTCCAGCGACTTATGAAAAATTCATGAAAAAAAAAAAAACTTCCATTAACTGCTTTTTGGAGTCCATTAGAGAAAAATCCAATAACGACGAGATTAGTGAGCGGGGAAAAATTATACTCTGTTCATGATACTGATGGAATCATTTCGAACGGCTACAAGGAAAATGGTTGCAAAAAATAATTGACAATTTAATTCTTTCCTCGCCTTTCGTTCTCATCATTGTGATTGACTTTTTCTCACATCATTGCCGAGCATTTAATGTTCGGCATTTATTCATCACTTGAGGAACATTTTTTACCGTTTCACATGTGAAATGGATAAATGTGATGGCAGAAATCAATCTTTAATCTTTGAGAAATCATTTCGATTTTCTCATGAGGCACATTAATAGGATTCAGTTGAGCAGAATAGAATCAATGCTTTATTTGCCCACGTTATGGGCAGACATGGGTCCAGCATAGCATAAATAATAATAAAAAAAAGTTTTTTGATTTTTCCACATCTTTACACATTCAGACAACACATGTACGTTTAATTGAAATTAATGGTCGTTCAGCTGCTATGTATGTATAAATAAATATATGGCAAAAGCTCTCGTCTTACTTCCGGAAAGCTATTTCAATATTCATTCACTGGGCATTTGTGATAAGAAATTATGGGATCATTTGAATGGGTCGCCTTTATAAACTATTAAGGTAGCAATTCTCATAAAATATTGCGATATACAGTGAGGTTAGAAAGCAGCAAATGAGATCTAATTAATTACTTAATTTCACTTTCATATTATTTTATTATTTATTTGCACAAAATTTCCAAACTTTCGCAATTTTCCGAAATAAACTTTTTTTTAAATTAATTTGCTTTTTTCACTTTCGTTTTTAACTAATTTTCACGCATTAATTTGGGTCACGACGAAATTCACTGGACCTTTCGGTTGCAACGTCTATTTACAAATGACTTGGTTTTGTTCTAAAGCCTTCTTCGATTCAAATGAGCTTTCATCCTAAGCTTTTTTTTCGAATTTTTCATTCGATGTTCTAAGAAAATTTCCCTTTTCCAGGACACAGTTTTCATAGCGTTTTTCGAAAACTTGAACTTTGTGTTAGCAAAGCTTCATTGAGCTTTTTTTAGTAGATGGCTCTACATTACCATCACTCGTCCTTGATGTTCCTCTTTATCGACTCAATTCGCAGAATAAGTTTTTCGTTGAAAACAGATGCATAGTATACACCCACAGAGACACAGTCTTACAGTTAACATTTAGATCGAATGCCAAATGATTCTCTGTATGACCATGTCCATGTAAGTGTTTCATAACCATAAATATTATTGAGCCAAGCCGCAATGTTCGCTGTTTTTTAACATCCGTGACGAGAAAAAGAACTCGTAAGTCGTATAAATATAAATGATGTCATTATATGATTTATGGATCGTCGCTTCACTCTATGCGCGTATCAATAACAAATTGCCCTTGTATATGTTTCATACATAAATGAATTGTGCGTGAGGTTTTGAGACCGCATGAGCATTTATGTGTGAGTGCGAGTGGGCGTGCATCCGAAATATGATTTTGATGCTTCCTCACGTTACATGATTTATGTAAAGTACGAAGCTCACCACTTTTCCATGTGCACGCTTCAATGCTTGCACAGCTCTATTCATCATCAAATATTTGTCCTACGACGAAATAAATTTGATTAACTTCAAGTGGCTGTTGCACAATGTTTGAAGATGTAACGAGAATATTTGTACATTTTACCGGAATGAAAAAAAAAAGCATTGTAAGGCGATAAAAAATTCCTTTTCTCATGCCGTCACAACTCACAATTGCGTTGCGAGAAAAGGATGAGTGAAAATAATAAAATTAGCGATAATCAGATTTGACAAGACATTTCCAAAGCAAAAGTGTTCTTTTTTCTTGTTTTTATTTGGTTAGAGAAGGAAATTTCGAGTCACGCTGTTCACATACATCGTGTATGTGTGTGAAGTTTTCTATTTTATAATTCATAGCAGCAAACGCTTTACTGTCAAAAGAAATAAAGCAAAATTCAAACGAACACACGTGAAGCATTGTTGCCATTGGAAGCAGATACAAAAAAAAAGTCAAATTAATGTTGGTGAAAATGAAAATATCGAACAAAAAAAAATGGTTCGAAAAAAGGCGATGCGATTTGAAATGATCTCGAGATTTGCGCAAAGCTGACAGCACACCACATAACCCTTTTAAGAGAGCACTTTCGCTCGTTCGTCATATGACAGGCTTTGAATTATCTGTAAAATATATAGAGAAAAAAAAAACCGTCTGGACGAATTGCCCTCATATGAAACCACTTCTGTAATCGTAACACATGACGAGAATGAAAGAGGTGAAAAAAAAAATATTGTCAGGAACATTTTTGAAAAGGAGAAGCATTAATAACCGGTTCGGGCTTTCATTTAAACTCCGTAAAAAGGCTCACTCACAAATTTTACGTTTCAGAGATTGTAAAAGAACCCTTTAGAATGCGAAATTCGTGTACATATGAAAACGGGGGTGATACAAACAAACCAATTTACGTGGGTTGAATATCATTGTGCTCGGGGGAAGTTTTCCTCGCAAATTATGGCGAAAACGAGCTTAAAGCTTAACGGACCATCATTGAAATTCCAGCTATTCGAAAGCTATGAGGCGTTATTTTAATCGAATCATTGCCCTGATGACTTGCGAGTTCATTACTTTTCAAAAATCATTCGCTCAGTGTGGGTGCAGAAATTTCCGAATGAGAATCCAATCAGTGTTTCGGCAAGATTCACATTTGAGCGACAGATCAATGATGTATGTATCTGAGCTTACCCTTCGATTATCGCTAGTCGGTTTCATCTCAGAGCTTGTTTTATCACAGTTCCTTTTACCATTTTTTTTTTTGCTCTTTGTCTTTGACAAGTTGAACTTTGTGTTGGGATAAAAGTTTCTTCACACTAATTGTGTCCCCTCATCAAAAGTCGGAGTCGTGCGTAGAAAGTTTTATTTCCGGGACAAATTAGGAGAACATGTCTTTTTCAGTTTCTATCCTTTGTCCATTTGTTATTTGTGAATCTTCATGAAAATTGAATAAAATATTTATTTCTAACTTAATTTAGTTCTCCTGTCGCCAGTATGACAGTAATACCAATCAGGCGACGGTAATAGGAGGAAATGAAATGATTAGAATGGCAAATTACTTAGAATGACAAATTTCTGTAGGAGCTTACAGGAAATCTCCATTACAATTTAATTAATATTCGCATTTGAAGATCCTTTTGAAGCTCTTGTTCTGCTTCGACATTTGAAATTCAAAATGAAATATGAAACAAGCTCTAAAAAAAGAATCAACATCAAAAAAAAATGCTAAGCAAAAAAATGAGAATCGCTACAAATGTTCACGAGTGGGAAGAATGTGCGATGGAATTTTTTTTTTTTTTGAACCGCCGCCAAAATCGTTAAACATTAAAATAATTAAAGCGGCAAGGTTGTTTTCACTTTGTAATTGCAGCGAGTGGTTTTGATGCTGTTTGTTTCTCGTAACCGCGCTATGAAGCATAGTTTCTGTTCAAGAATTTTTTTATTTCGATCTAAATTAATTTCGAACATAATTAAGCGTTTGAAATACCACAAACTTAAGATAATCATTAATGCGTACTTGTGGTTAAATTTAAAACTTTTTGGGGGATAAGAAGTCGTTCATTTATATCCAACATAAAAAAAGTTCCAATTAAGCCATTTTGTTGAAATTGCTTTAATATTTACTCACTCAATGGATGGGGGAATCACGTTATTTGTTCAAGACAATAATTAAAATCAGCACATACCTGGAATGATAAAGAAGTGCAAACATATAATTAATTAATTGTGTTAAATTTATTGGATCAGAAAAGTTTTGTGTGATGAAATTTTTTCCTCTTTTTGTCTCTCAGTTTTCCTAAAATTTTCAAATGCTTTAATTTAGAGACATAAGCTGTAAATTACATTTGAAATTTATAGAATGCTAACAATATCTACTGAATGAACATGTTTCAGTATATCAAGAAGATTTAAAATGATTCAGCTATCACTTCGTGCCAGAACTTTATCATTTGAGTTTATGGACTCATGAAAGCTCTGCATTTGTGGTATTTAACTAAAAATATTTTTGTTTTATTGTGAAGGAATTAAGTAGATTCAACTGTGTGTTACTTTTTAAGACCTTTCACAAAATGAGATTTTAATATTTGTCAATGTGGACTTTAAAGTTTTAATGAAAAATTGCCTGCCGCTGTTAATGCGTTGTGTGGGTGTTTGTTGTATTCAAACAACTCCAAAAGATTGTCATTGCCTTGGGGAAGGCTTTTGCAACGTTAAACAGAGAAAAAAGAAAGCATTAAAATGACAAACAAAAGCTTTTGGTTTATTTGACAGGAATTAAATTTGATGAGCTTGACAAAGCTTGAAGACAAGCAGACAGTGAAAAAAAAAGCTTGAGCTGATATCCATTTTCACATCAGCATCTATAAACCGTAATCCCGTTGTCATTAAATCGTCGAGCGCCATTTGATAGAAATATTCTACTCACTTTCAAAATAGTGTGTGTGCGTGTGTGTGTCATATATGCTTGTCGCCCAATCTACAACTCAGAATGACAGTATCAGGAAATTAAGTTTCTAGTCTGTTTGATTGTGACGTAACTGGCATCCATCTGATAATAAACCATTTTTATTTTTATACGAGGCAATGCGTCAAAATTACTTGCATGAGCGTCGTCATGTAAGGAATGTATTCGCGATAAATCAAAAAAGAAATGTTATTACGTGATTTGGATGTTGTTATTTGAGTGTTGATGTGATATGAGCGCTCTTTTGCGTAGCTTCAATTTCGACAACTTTTTATTGTTATTCTAAAATCGAATGTTTATATTTAACAAACATGTATTCTTGTTTGTATATAGCAAATGTTAAACCTCATATAGGCAGGTAAAATTGTTGGAGATACTTATCGGATTCATTTCTAATATCCTTTTGCTGTTTCGCCAAAAAAGATAAAAACATCCCTTAAATAGTTATTTCGATTCTCGTTATATTTATTTCATGTTTGTATTTTTTTTAACCATAAAAAAATTCCTTTTTCCAGTTTTTTGTTGCCTGGAATTTCATTTTCAATTTAGTAAAAAGCGATATTAAATTCTTTGCATACTTTTTTTTTGTGCACTGGCAATGAAGAGAATGTGTAATAAAATGAATTTATTGCAAGCTCATAAAATTGCATAGAAATTGGATTTTTCTTTTTGTTGTTAAAGTTTTCACGAATGAACTTTTCTTTATTTTTTTTTTTCGTTTTAATTTAAAGTCAATGCGGTTTGCGACTTTAAAAAAAAAAATAAAATTTATTTTGAGTGCCTCAGGCATTGATTAATGGAAAAGTTATCGATCGAGATGTGAAATTAATAAATTGGGAATTTTAAACTTCAGTGCTTTCAAATTCAGAGATTTTTTTTATGTTTCTCGATTCTCGCTTTGATGCTTAAATATTTAATTTCAGTCGAATGGATTTCCACATAGCAACCCTACTTAGTTGACTTTAGAACTATCCGCAATAACATAAAAGAGTGTTTTGGATCCAATTGAAAAGAGATTTCGATTGAATGTTACTTTTATTAACCATTTGAAAGAACTAAAAATGCTATAAAGTCCAAAATCCTTCGACCAAAATTTAAAAAAAGGCAGAATCAGCATCAGAAAAATTTCATCCACATGAAGTGACACTTTAATGTATAAACCAAGCCAATTTGCACAATTGGAAGTTCCCGTATTCTGATTTCATTTGCATCTTTCCGAATTAAATTATTCATTGTTTCATTTCATTTTAGTAGACTTCACATTATTTCAGTTTCATGGACTGAATGTCAGAAAATTTGCCACATGAAACTTTCAGATTCTGAATCGTTCATGAAAAATATACAGAGAGGAAATAACAATATTTAGCCTTGAACGCTGTTTTTGTGATTTCTACACTACCTAGTTCCCTACCAAGTTCCCCTCTCCCTAGATCCCTAGATGGATGACTAAAAAATTTAAAGTAAAAGCCCATAAAGTCAAAATAGCAAACAAAGCAGAAAACAAAATCCAGAAAATGTGTTTTTTTACAGCTTAAGTAGAAAGTTTTGCTCTCGTGTGATTTCGATTTATAAATGTTTTGTTTGTAGCTTCCTTTTTGAGTCAGTAGATATGACATTGCCTTATACAACGGGTCCATTAAATCTCATTTGAATAATAAAAATGAGGACAGACGCACATCGTAACCGTTTTCAAGCGGCACCCCAAAAAAAAATGTGGTCACATATGGTCTCTAAGAGAAAAACATTTATTTTTAGAGCGATAAAACTATTTCAGCAATGCTTCAGTCCCCTCAAGCTGCCAATAAAAATTGATATTCGATTCCAAATGCCTGTTTAATGACAATGATTGCAAAAGAGAAGGAACATTAATAAACTTCAACTTTAATCCTCGACTGTGACCCGTATAACAATGTTAGTTGGGCATCGCTTGCCATAGGGTCGAGGAGAATTTTGGGGGGCATGATGATCAAATATATCGGAGGCCAGCAAAAAATAAATCAAAATGGAGATTTCTCTGTTCAAAGATATTATAATGCTTAATATTTCTTTTTCTGTATTCAGCACATGAATCGGCATAATAAAATTATGTTATAAATTTCGGGTTTTATTTGAGCAATGAGCAGGATGTTTTGTATGTGTAGTGCGTCTGCATATGAAGCCAGAATATGTCTTCAGCCTTAACGTATTACGGTGAGTAAGAGCTCAGCATTTTATCCTGTCAGATTCACTCTATCAATTTTCCCCTCTATTTCGTTGAATCTTAATTTCTTGTATTTATTCGGACGTTTTTTTTTTCTTTTGCCATTGCTGAATGCTACTTTTGCTTGCTATAAATGTATGTTATTAAGAAGGACTAGATGAAAATGGAAACGAAATGAAACACAGTAACTAAATAGATAGAAATGACCTTCAGGCCTTGCCATCATTTCTTGTTTGTGCTTTCGATGGCGATTGTAATTCTTTTCAATCTTTCATTGATGTTTTCTAATGAAAGCAAAGTGCTTGATATTCTTTGGTGTTTGTATTTGCGCAAATGATCAAATTACTCTTCAATTCCGTTGGATCATTTGAAAGCTAATGGCTTAACAGGAAACAGATTGGGGCAATCAATGGCTCACGATAGCACACAGCTTGGAGGGCTTTTAGAAAAGGTTCCAAACTTCGCGTTTCTTTATCATCAAAAGCTGATTCAGTTCAGAAAAGGAACGACGAGAGCATTAAACTTCAAAGAAAGAAAAAAAAAACCATTTTTAGCCAAATTAAGTCGCTTCCATAACTCTCATGAGCTCAAAGGCCTGGCTTATTAATGCTTGAAAGAAAATCGATAGATGTTTATTCAGTTGGGAGCTCCGGGGAAGAAAGTCATTTCGCGATGGTGAAGTTAGGACCTAAATATATTAATCTCTCTTTCGTTTTGTTGTAAATCGTCATTTGTTTTGAACAGAATTTGACAAGTTTACGTAAGAATAACATTTAAGGTACATTTTATTCCCCCTTTTATGGTTGTCTCAGATTATTCCTGTTGAATGAACTTGCAAAAAGATGCTAGAGGTAAATCGCTTAGAACCCTTTAATGGAATATTGAACTCAAGAATAACATCGCATAAATAGGAAACTAAAACTTAATCCAACTATGATTTGGCTGTGAGAAGGAGAGAGTGGCTGGATATTTTGAAACATCGTCGTAACTTTTTATAGTCCAGCAAACCCTTTTTTTTAGTGTTCGAAGAAGCACATTTTTGCATCAACTTTTAGGACTTTCTCTTCGACATGGAGACGGGTTTACTAAGAACAATGTTTCAGCATTCAAAGCACGCACAAGTCTGTCAGTATTATATAAATATGACAACACTTCTAGGCCTATTTGCTCTCTGCACCGAACACACATTTTCGTTTTTCAAACTTAAATTGGTTCAAAAATTTAATAAAAAAAAAGAAGCAAAAGAAAGAAAACGAAATACCTCGCGACAATATTCAGTAGGGGAAACGCGTTATAAAGGAGGGTTGGCCAGATGGCAACAAAAGAAAAGTGCAAAAAGAGAATCATGGCATTATTGATTTCCATTCTTTTGAATTCGCAAATAGGCTTTGTGATATTCCATTTCTGATATTTGCCATTTACCACAAATATATCTATGGGCGGCCCAAACTTAAGGCAACGGTGCAGATTCAAAAGTTTCATGAAATTCTGTATTAAGGTGCAGAAAGTGGAGCACATAAAAAATGAAGAAAAACTTATATTCATCCTTTATGCAAAGAAAATGCCAGCAATGGTAAACTAATATCAAAGTGATTGGTATTGAAAAAGTCATCAAACATCATTTGAATAACACCTGAGTTAGAAGAGAAGTCGAAACACCAGGCTGGCATGAAAGGAAGGTGAAAGGGCAGAAAACAGAAAAAAAAAACGTTTATTTGTTATTGAAAGCTCTGATGGGATCGAATCGTTTCTTTCCTTTTCCGTCTGACTTAAATCTATGGAAAATGCGAAGAAAACAAAATACAGATGAAATTGCTCCATTGGCTATTTGCTGGGACCGTGTAATGTTGAAAAAAAAAAAAAAGATAGTGAATACAAACAAGCAAATGAACATTATTAGATGGGCCATGCATATTTGTATGTCGGTTGGTTGGTATTTCTTTCGTTTCAAATCACACATCAGCCATTATTTTGTTCATGTACATTAAGTTTTAATGATAATACAATGAATTATGGAATTACATAACGTTTTCGTATTTATGGGCATCTAATAAAAATTATTGGCGCACGTTTGCGGAGGGGAGAATGGCAAACGCTTTCTGGCATCTATTAAACTTGGTTTTATTTGATTTTACAATGAAAAATAGCGTAATTCTATTTCTGTCTTTATGATGAGATGTCGTTAATCGGTGCTTTATTATCGATGATGGGAATGAACGTTTCACTAATTACTTAATTGAAGGAAATTTATCATGTAGCCATCAAACAAATCTTTAAAATACTGTCGCTTTAATTCAATGTTGTGATGAAAAGTTAAATTAAATTCAATAAAAGCATTCATTCTTCATCAATCGAATGGCAGTAAAAAAATCACATCAGCTCTGAATGAAATGTTCACAATAATGAATGCATGTCGTAGAGCTTCTGCTTCGACATAAGCAAACGAAACGTGAACGATAAACTTTTAACCGCTTTCATGATGCTAATCAAATATCCATTAAGCGCAACTTATTCAAGCAAAATCTCCCTTTAAGTTGACAATATACGTATGAACGTCTCAACATTGTGGAGCGAAGAAAAAGAGCAAGTTACAAATCTGAATTATAATCGTTTGCTCGTTCACTTTGTTTATGCGCAACACTTACATCAGAAATTATGAGTTGCTATAAAATCGAATGGTGCCAGTGAGGTACATATGTTTGTATGTATGTATATTTTTATTTATATATGCCATACATTAGAGAACATTACAATAAACATATATAACTTTTTCCTGAGTAACCGGCTCGTCGCTGGAGACAAATTGTTTGTTGTGTTATGTTTCAGAACACTGAAAACATAACATAGCAAAAATAAGTGATAAAGAAAGTACTCAAGAGATGCAATACTACTTGGTGTAAGAGTGTTTTGTTTCACGTATCGGAAGCTCCAGGGAGAGATTCGTAATGATATGTCAGTAAAATATAGGAAATGAAGCGATTCTTGATATGAAAAACAATAGCTAAGCTCTTTGTTATGCATCCAGGCACCTGGAGGTGTTCAGCACGATATGACATATTTCTTTTTATTCCATTCATCTATCATCCGTTGTTATTTCTTTTTTTTTTCTTATAGCTCTTAGCAAATGTTCATCATTCTGTAGGTTTTTTTTTTTTCTTTATACGTATATACTCATCTAGCAATTTGTCATAGCATCAAGGAATGAGTTTAAGGATTATAAAAGATTGAAGTTAATTATAATAATTCCTCTTTTTACCATATTCAAATATAAGTTGAAACAAAATCATATAATGATAGCAAAAGGATGTTCATTAAAGAGATGTTATCTACTCTAAATTTAAAATCGCCCTTCTTGATCCCACCCCAATTCTTGCATTAGGGATGAAATCTCATGACAGAAAAAGTTTGGTTGCGTCTTCAAAAGATTTGACAAATAAAACCATGGGAATGCCCAGAAGACGACCTTATACCGCTCTGGGATGCTTTTAGTTTTAATGAACCCTTTTTCCCTTTTAGCCTTTAATCAAATATTTTCTTTTTATAAAAGTTTTCTCCTTTTTTGTTTTCTTAAAGAAACACTTTTGATGTCAGATAATGTAGCACGACATCACAAACCCATATAAATATATCAAATTTAAACACATTTGCAGTTATTTTGAGGGAAGGCAGCATCAAAGTAGGGCATGTGATAATATTTGAAAGGACACAACAGATGGGACAATCACTAGAGATGATAGGAAACGGACACATTGAATGAATTTTTATAGACTTCTTTTGTGTGGGAGAAATGGGCAGATGGATATAGGCAGTTGGGTCTCAGATGGCCCGTGTCAGTTATCATCGGTCGAGCAACAACAAAATATTCCCACAGCAATTGTTCCATTCTGTCGTTCGACTCGGTCTCCGATTATTATTGCCAACGCAGGAATAAAAAAAGAGAAGTTCTAATAGAGAAAAAGGGTCATTTACCGAAATTTTATTGCAACTCATGTCTGTCGAGAGGGATCGAAATGTTATTGCGGAAAAGCTTAAGGCTTATTAAATGCGTCCACATTGTCCAAATTTGAGACATTTGACAGGAGCTCATGCATCAGGTGATGTTGTGAAAAGCTTCCTAGAAAGCTTAAGCAATTGCTGGAGAATGCTTATGCTCCCAAAATTCTTTCAACGAATCAAGGTAGCACTTTATTTGGCAGTTTTTCAACAATCGGCATGTTCCAGCAATTTTGTGCAAGGACAGCATAAATTCTTTTATTAGGATGTTTGCACGATAAAATATCGGTAGTTTATTAATTTATTTACAATAATGATCATTGTGATTCGTTTGTTCGGCAAATTCTCGATATTTTAACCAAATAAATCAAGCGTTCGTTTTTGCCTTCAGTGCTTCAAATTGCCGGTTTAGTTTTTTTTCTCCGGCTGGCTCAATTGCTTCCTTTCACAATTTATTAGATTTTACATCATACGCCAGAAGGTTTTAGTAGCATAGTAACAGATTTGAGTCTATTAAATACAGCTTATAGAACATTGCGCAACGAATCATTATGGGGAAAAATGGTCAAACATATAAGGTTGACCAAGAAGATGTGTGTGCTCACAGTAATCGATATACTATTACATATATATATATACATATATTCAATAACACAAATAGTACAAGAGTAAATTGCAATGGGGAGAAATTCAAAGCATTCTTACGGACTCATCAGTAAACTCATATTTTTGCGTGGGTGTGCGAATGCCGCAATGCCATTCTAAATAGAGATTATCAAGTATTATTTATAAACCTCGCACCAAAACTCATACATCGGTATGTCGGAGAAAATTTCACTTAAGAGTGCTAAAAAGATGGAGTGGAATATTCTTGGAAAAAAAAAATGAAAAGTTTAATAATGCTGTAAATGACATGACGGGCTCTAAAGTATACGTTTGCCATCATTCACTTTTACTTCGAGATGACGGCAAAATAAGATGTGAAACATCTTCGAAGCATCACTTTCAATTCATTGTGGTGCCATAAAATGTTGAATCTTGACGGTGTTGAAGCAGAGGCGTCACTAAGACTAAATCCAGCGGATGGCTCTGTTAATGTACAAAAAGAAAAAAAGCACAAAGCGACGATATTTTATGATGTGATGTGATCGCGTTTATTAAATTTTCACACGGCTTTTTTTGTGCCCTAAAAATACAAGCGCTTCGCGTCGTTTGGCAAAAGTTTGCGCCATTGGCACTGCAGGCGGTAATTCGATGGGGCGAGTGTTTTCGTGACTAAAAATGTCATCACACTGTATTAAGGATGATGTAAAGAAATACGCTGTGACACTATCAAAGTGTCAAGTGGTATCAGCAAATGAAAATTATATGATTTGTGTGTGCGTGTTTTGAGCGAAGGATCACTTTCATAAGCTGATAGATTAACATTCCATATTTTTCGCATTTAATGAATTAACCGTTAGAATTTCGCGGACAATTTCCTGATGTCGAAAGCAACGAATTCCTTCGTCCCGTGGGCAATTTCGCTTTCTGTGTGTACTTTTTCGAAACGACTACTAACGATGGTGGCCGTAATATCGCTATGAATGGTACATAATTTTCAGCCAGTCGTTCACCTTTCAAAAGCGAAAAAAAATTTAATGCTTTTGCCTCGGCTCCTTAATCTCAATTCAATTTTCCAGCACGTATTGCAAATAAAAATCATCGACGATATCTGAAAATAATTTCCATGCCAGTTCTCATAATATTAAAATGATTGCGCCACACTCGCTTGGGTTCTACATTAATTCTCCAGAATAAACATGTTATGGGCTTTTATTTCGTAAATAACAATTTTTTTTCATGCGCAAGAAAACTATTGCAGTGATAGAAAATAAATGCTATTAAATGTTATTCTTGAATTCAATGTTTCGATTGTATATGTGCTTTAACATCAACAAGGAGAAATGGTAATCAGGAAAATTGTCTGTTAAAGGTGACTTAAAGAGGGTGTGAGTGGAAAGATGGCCAACATTCAAATGGTAATTTGCTTGTTTCCTTCTTTTTTTCTTTTCTTTTTCTCTGAATTGAGATTTAATGGCGAGAGCAATGGTACATGCGTAGAATGACAATTCTTATGATTGCGCTACATAAAAAAAGAAGGAGCCGAAAATTTTGTCCAGAGATAAATCATTCCAGTGTAAATTGGTTTTAATTATTTGCGTAGGCGCAAAGTGACAGACCCTTAAAACTTGAACTTTTTTTTTTGTGTAATTTGTTTTTTTTTTTTTTTTTTTTTTTCATTTTCTTCATTAAAATTATTTATTGCTTTAATTCTTAAGCCTCGCAGTTCGATGCATAGCTTAACATGTCCCTTGGTAAATAGCACTTGCTACTAAATTTTTTATTTCTTCCACAAAAAATAAGGGAAATTCCTCAAATGTAACAACATAAAAACATTGACAATGCAATCAATTATATTTCGCCTTCATCCAATAAGAAGAAACAAGATGGCAAGCCAATTGTGTAAGCCAATTTATGTTTTGTTCGTTCAATTTGTTGAATGGAATATTGCTGTGGAGCTTAGCGTTGGAAAGAGCCAGCAAACGATTTGGAGGGTGGAAAAGTTTAATCATAATTCATTGAATGTTTCTGGCTTGCTTCTGTTCAAAGCAATAACAAAAGCTGAAGGGCAGACAAGAAGCCAACTATAACTTCAAGTGCTTAATCATTTTAAAAGTCTTTATACCTAAGCGAACCATATTTCAATTGTTTACGGGTCTACAAGCTTTTTAAGTATTTTCTCGGATAAACTTTTTACACTTTCAAAAGTTGTTCTTTTCTTTAATTTTGCGGTTTTACCGAGATGCTACACAGAGCTAATACAGAAAGATATATTGCATACTATGGCTTATGGAACAGAGATATTAAGTGTCCACTAGAGGGGCGTTAACCTTTAACGAAAGCTTTAGTGAATTACTTTCGGCATTTGCTTGATTTACTAATTAAGATTGAAGTCTGTCGATAGATCAAAATCAATTTCAGTGTACAGAACGCAAATTGAAAACGAATTTCGTAGACATTCGATTTCCGTATGATGGGGCTGAATGTCGAAAAGAGACATTAACATTGCAGCAACAATATTCGAGAACAAGAAAAATCGGATATTTAGATCTGAAGCAAGAAGTAAATTGACATTTTATTGATTGATCTTTAATATGCGATTAAGCTCTAGTTTAGGCAAGGAGCGAGCAGCGATAGAAGAAGAGTCAAAAATTGAGTCATTCACTGAAGCGTGACAGAAAAAGAAGGTTCATACAAGCTATAAATTGAAGTGAGCCAGAGAAGGAATTTAAAGAGAAATTTTCCGTGATTCATGTGTATAGTTGGGAAAACTCGGTTAAATTGGAAACAAATTATCCGATGTAGAAATGATGGCGAAATAAAATGATTCGAGCACGAAAAATAGCAAAGCTTTCAGGAGATTCAAGCGTGAATTTTCAGCATGTTTTTGTGCTTCGTTCTGTGTCAAAGGGAACATGAGAGACGATGGAAGGGAGAGAGAAAGCGACGATGGGTAATATAGGTTGCTAATAAATTTGGCTCAATGCCACCGTATTTTTGCTTTCTTGAAACTTACTTTAATTTGATAAGATAAAAAAAGAGATGAAACGAAACTTCTTCTCAATTCAATTTTCCCCCCATTTTCATTTCCGCACTTAGTGTGGAACGTTTTATAGTTTTCTTTTCGGCTGTTTATTCGAATATGTTAACAAACGAAGTTTCTTCCATCAGTTTCCGCACAACAACTCGCACCCGATATCAACTCCCAAGCGAACGATTAGTGGTGAATGAAAATAATTAAAATTGTATTTAGATAATTTCCGATTTCATTTAGTTTTTGCTTCACACTCCCTCTACCCCTTTATGGCTCTATTAACATTTCTACGATATCAAAAGCACTGATTACACAGCGATAAAGATCGTAAATTTTAATTATTTACGCTAATAAGTGGATGAGGTCTCTCCATGAATGGTTTAATGAGCGGAATTAATTTGCTTCTTCTCAAGCACCGCTGCTCTTCTCATGTAGCACTTTCCAATGAAACTCCCATTAATTTATATTTTCGATAGCTAAAATTATTATTCAACATAGATACTGTCTTCCCCCATGGTTTTTCCATGACTACGGGGAGAGATGACTATTGAATGATACTGTTAAGTTTTTAATGAACTTCATGATAAGAAATTTTTATTTTTAGTCTTTTTTTTACTCGTCGCCATCGCACACCGCAGAAATTTTATTCAGCTTTGCGAAGGGTGGCAATGTGACAATTGAACTGTAGCATTCCGGCACATTGTGGCTTGTGTTTCATGGCAAATTCCGATTATGTATAAATCAACATTATGCAGAGCAGGGCCGAAAATCGATTGCTATTTTGATAAAAGTTTAGCGACAAGGGAATTTCATTAGGATCGTAAAGGTTGAGAAGGAACAATTTATACGTGAATCGACAGTGAGGTGCGACGAAAGCATCATGAAACTCTTTGGTGTGCGACGCTGGTTTTATCAGTATCGATAAATCTAATTCACGCAAATTTATTGACTTTGGTTATGTGCATTTTCTGGATTTTGTGAGCCTCGGCGGTATATAATAAATTTGCTGACGTGTAAAAATTTTGGTACATTCACACATTTTTAGGATCTCATGCCAATAAGCACTGAATATCTGTTGTTGATATTGTTTGTGAAAAGTTCTTTTTTTAGCTTCTATCATCAGATGAAACGTGTATAATTATTTAGCATACAAAATTACCTCATTCATTGTCTATGACTATCAACATAAAATGTTTTATGGCTTGGAAATTTCATTGCGAAACTCTTTCGTAATAGTTTTGCGTAAATGGGAATTGCTGTTGAATTGTTGTTGATGATGATTATGGACGATGTTAAACTTTCACATGAAATATTTTTGTTCTGTTTTTCGAGTCAATTTAGTCCAATTGTCCACAAAATGGGGCTCTATGAGACTGCTAGTTATATTAATTAATGATTTCGGTAATGACGCAGTTTTCCCTCTCTGTGGGCAATTTTAATGTTATCATTGCAGTTATTAAATTTCGTTTAATTAGGAACTGTTTTTAGTTATCATATTTAATGATCGAACGCCTAATGGGGCCTGAAAAAACTCATTCAACTTTATGGTCCTCAAGAAAAAAAAATACAACTAAATAATGACGAAGGACGCTCACAAACTCGCAACGAGGGTTGGAGCAGAGAAATCTCGAAAACTCAACAAACTTTGCGAAACCTTCATCAAAATAATATAGCTAAGGAACGCAGCGCTCTTTTCTTTTTGCTACATTTATTTTCTTTACGAAATGTGGGGAAAATGGGAAACTCAACCTTCGACCTTTTTTTTTGTAATCTTAAAAGCATGAAACTAACTACATTCGGCAATTTTCCTTCATTTTTTAGATTAAAATCCCAGCAGAATAATTCAATGCACAGTCTGTTTGCTTTTCTGTTTGAATACAAAAAATCTAACAACAATAGAAATTCACATCGGTATGAGGAAGCATATATATTTATGTATGTATACCATATAGAATGTTATTTCCATGTAAGTTTTTTCAATCGTACAAAACACATATTCTTCTTCTGGCTTTTGCATAAAAATAAAAGGCACTTTTTAAAAGGCGTTTGCATTTGCATTTGCAGTTTATTTTTCTTGTTTTCCCTGTCGATGGCAAAAGAAATCCCTGAACTTGTAAATTTCCATGAGTTTTGAAGCATTGCAAATGTTTTTATTTAAAGTGATGGATAAAAAGATGGGAAATTCATGAATATTTGATTGAATGCGCAAGGAAGCAACAAAAGTTTTTCTTTGCATTTTTATTTTGCAAAAATAATGTTAAGCTCATTTTGTGGATTTTGTAAATGGCTTTGGTGTGGGAAATCATGGTTGGGAAAAATAATAGAACTCATTCCAGATACCCATTATGATTCCAACAAAATGAGAAGTGAGTGGCGGTTCTGGGCCAGTTGGCTTTCAAAGGATGTTGATTCTTTCATTATTTCCGTGATGAGGGCTCAAAACAAGACTTATTTCCTATAAATTTTATTTTTAAACGGCCACCAAACCTGAACATTACTTTGCCATTTGATGGAAAGCAACTTAACTGAGCTGAAAAAACATGGAACATAAATTTTCAAACTTCTTTTTTTTTTCGTTTTCCTCTTTCGATCGGGAAATCCTGAATGTCATTTCTATCATTTCAATTTCTGACTGTTCGATTTTGTGTAAACATTAACAATGAACCATTTACGGAATTGTGATGACGCATTGATATGAAAGGAGAGATGAAAATGAGTGATTCAGAAATTGACATCATTCGCTTGATGGCAACATCAGCTACGTTCATTGTTTTTCTTATCAGTAGCATTTTCAATTTCCCATTTTAAGATTCCATTCGCAAGAGTTTACGTAAAATAACTTGAGAAACTTTTACATGAGCGTTTATGGTTATGGAATGAGGGGCGTTTGTAGAAGAGATAATATCAAAATTCCACCGACAAAAATGTTCAATTCATGCTGAGTCTTGTCAAAAATTGTTGTAACGATGTAAAGTTTTTCTCGTGGGCTTTTGGCATTCACACAAAAACTAATTATTTTGTCATGGGCAGTTTTAGCCTCTTGTTCCTTTAGTTTCAACCTTTTGCCCAGATTATACGGCATCACACTCTCACACAAACCAGTTTACGTAACCTACGAACAATTTATTTTCGGTAGTTATTTACACACTTCTGCGTTTGATTATTTGATTGATTGTCAGTGTTTTGGAAACTATCCCATGTTTAATGGGAAAAAAATATATATTCGACGTAGTTAGCATTTAATGCCTTTTTTCTTCATTTCGCAACGTAACCCGAGGAAGCAATAAAAACAACATACTTACGACTTATCACAGATAAGGAAATTCGGTATAAAGCGAGGAATAAATGAGAGGTAGAAGAGGAAATTTCGATAATTTTCGATTATTGAAATTAATGATTTCGGTTTGGTTTTTCGCTAGAGCCATTACATCCAAGGGAATTAAACCGCATATCGACATACCTGTAATGACAGCAAAAAAGAGAACAAAAATAAGGAAATTCATTAATTTGTGTATTAATTTCAATATAAGGAACGATTATAATCGCATCGATTTTCATTTCTTGTGAGATTTTATTTCATTTTCTTCGCATTTTTTTTTTCTTTTCGTGAAAATAAATTCTCAGTGACTTGCGGGAAGGAAAGGTCTGCAATCTTACTTAATTCACGAGGGATAGAGCGACGGTAACGCGAATGAGGATTACAATGTCAAGGGAAAGAAGAGAAGACAAGAAGAGAAGTGAAATTAATTTCTATCTTTTACTTTCATCACCAAGAGGAGATAACATTTCGTCGGTTGGCTGATGAGTTCTTTTGGTCCCGGAATAATAAATTCACGAGAGTAATGCAGCAATAATTCTCTGACTAATCTTCTGATTTAGTTGCTTGGTCCTCGTTTCAAATCTTTCTTTTTTTCCCACCTCCATTCAGGAAGTGAATTTTTCACATTCGTTTTAGGCTAAATCAAATATTAACCACATTACCATTATCGTTAATTACATCGCAGATTATTTTGCTCTTTTCGAAACGCCAAAACAACTATGGGTTCATTTATTGTATTCTTTATAATAATGAATGATTTTGGGGCGTTTGCCTTGTTTTTAAGTGCAAGATGTTTTTCTTTATTACATTCCAGGGAGTAAAAATTGCTTGCGGGATGGAAATAATCAACTTTCAACGGAGGTTTTTATCGTTATACAGGAGCACTCTCAAGCAACTCATATCGAATAGATTCTATCTATATGATCTTTGCTCAACTAAAAGCACTATAACAGATTGCGCAAGTTTCTCTGTTAAACTACACCGATGAACCATTTTTCATAAAATTTCCAGACTCTTAAAGAAAAAGATTTATGTACGCTGGCAGCAAAAAGTAATTTTTTAAAAAATGCACAAAATTGCTTCGCATAAAGAACGTAGATATAAAAAGTATTTTTACACTCACAGCAATTACTCATAAAAAAATATTCGCTCCGTGTGTATGTGAAGACAAGCGTTTTTGCTCAAATTCCAATTTCAGTTTGCATAAATATATATTTCCTTATGTAAATATGTGTTGAAAATACGTGAGTATATATATGACCTGACACTTCCAGCAGTAGAGCAAAGGGTCCGCAATTGGCGAGTAGAGTTTACTGGATCTATAAAATCTTTTTATGATTTTTAACTCATTTCATGCCCAAAATGAAATAACATTACGAAGGAGGAATTCTAAATGCTGATTCAGAAGAACTGAAAGAATAAATTCATGACCCATATTGAGTCGAAGCATAATGCTTTCTCTCGTTCTCTTTTGCACACACACAAAATGCCATCCAATAAATTTTTATTTGTTTCAGCAGAAAAAAAGCCCATACAAAAAAAAAGTTGTTCTTTGCCAAGTGAACAGGAAAATCGAAGAAAAACTTTCTATAGGCAAATTTGATATAAGCGCCAATTAATCATTTATTGAATGGAATGAATGCTCAATCAGCAAAAATGTTTATTTTTCGTTACTGTTCTGTGTCAACCCCCTTTAACGTTGTCACAAAAAACCAATTTACTGTGAGACTTTTGTGGTATTAATTGGTGAAAATTGATTGTGTGTGAGGATTTTATAAAAAAAGGAAGATCCGTTCATATGAACCTTTTTCCTGAAAAAACATGATTGCTTATTTTTTTATGTTTCCCTTAAATTCCCTTGAGAAAGAAAAAGCAAAATGGCATTTGTTTTTCAATTTGGTTCGCCCGATTTTTTTTGTCGTCCTGTTGACATTTCGATTTTCCGTTTACATTTATTTCCAGCCCGAGAGCTTTTATTAGGATTACAAAGCATGTCACAAGATTTGCCATTGTTTATACATTCGGATTTTAGTAGAAACATACATTACAGAAACATCGCTGAGTCCCTTGAAGCAAAATGATAAGAGAAATCCAAAGAAACATAGCAAATTTACATAATTATGCCATGTTCACGAGCTTCAAAGCTCATTGAAAACATTTTTAAATTTAATATTTCAGATAGTTTCAGCACTTGTTACTTTTCCACTGACGTGCTTTTTTTGTCCGTACGATATGTTTTGGTTGAACTTCCATCTGAATATTTTTGCAATTTTTACCATAAATTTTTATGCTCAAAGTGGCTTTATTGAATTTATTTATCAAGTGCTTAAAGATAAACAGAAAAAAAAAGTTTTCAGCTTTAAAACACAAAAGGAAAAATTTTTATATTAATTATTTTTTGTGTTTGTAGTATTTTCGAGCTTTTCATTGAAAAATCTCCGAACATATTTTCATATTCTAATTAGAGAATGGCGTGGGTGCAAACATGGATGACGTGAATATGAGATGACTGTTTTATGTTTTGAATTTAGGTTGTGCAAACAGTTTTCCCATCATTTTAATTTTCATATCACACAAACACGCACACACCGATAGTCGAATGTTGGCGAGTTGATGTCGGCAATATGAGAAGGTTGTGTATGCTGGCTGCTGCATGATGGTAAATATAATGAAGTAAGCGACGTATGCGTGTAATATGAGAAACTGAAAATGTGTCAAATAGCTCTGATGGCAGTGTGATGATAAAATTTATTGATTTTGGCAAAGCATGACAAGCGTTTGATGTCCATTGAAGCTTCAATGACTCAATGAACATCAAACCGATGATGTTGAGTGTTGAAATTGTTGAAATATTTTCTGGCCAACACTTTATTGCACAAAAATAGACATCGCAGATGAGTGAGATCAATTTGCAGAATTTCTTCAAAACATCATCCAAAATCTCTCTGATCTGCAGAGGGTGTACCATAGAAGAAGCAAAAGCGTTCTTAAAATTCATTAAAGTACTTCAAATTATGTTGAAATCCATTAGGTTCCAAAGACGCTCAAAATTAATGTAAATTGTACATGAGAAAAGTTTTGTAGAGTAAAGTTTCTTTTCGCGATATTTTTATGCTTCAACAATATTCATAATCGCATTATGAAAATTTAAAAAAAAAAAAATATCGCAATGTAGAAATACTTAACGCGTTACATACATATGTATGTAATGGAACGGCTGAAACTAATTTTCCACATCCATAAATTTAACGATGGAAATTTTTTTATTTTGCGAATAATTATTACGAGCAGAAATGAAATTTGATATTCTTCCCTGCTTATGCGTAACGTAAAAATCTGAAAACTTACTCGCAAGACTCATTTGAATGGAACGTTTTTTGTTATCCTTATTTAGAGCCTTCTTTGCACCTTTCTTCATCATTTATCATTGTCGTTCGCGGTAAGCAAAAATGAAGTCATAGCTTCATAGCTCTTCTGAATATTTCGTCGTCACATTCTGGATAATCAGATTATGTTTTATTCTTGCTTTATTAATTTCAAAGTTGCTTCAATGAACAATATAAGGAGGAAGTTGCTATGACACCCGCTATGTAGCAGAAAAACACGCAAGCCAGATTAAATGTGGTGGAAAGCGTAATGAGATTTTTGGGTAAAATGTTAAATAATTCGTGGAAGATTCAAGATAATGATCCAGTGCAAAAGTTAAGCTGCGATGGACTAAATAACAAATGTGACAACAATATTTAGATTGTCGCGACTGAGATGACTTCAATCAACAGATAAATTTGTTACGAGCTTACTGAATAACTATTATTTGTACCGGTTTTTGCAATAAGGTACATCTCACAAACACATTATCAACCACTTCTTTTCCATCGTACAGATCCGAATGGCTTTTTAATTAAAAGATTATCTTGACACACACCACGAGTGGTGCAGAGAGCAGATAAAATATAAAAAAAAAAATGTTTCATCAGAAAATATAGTTCCGGAGCTGTGTTTTTTTTACTCATCCTACCGAATATTCGGCATCAAAAGAATTTATTTGTTGGCACATAAAATCAATAAGATGTGGATAAATTTCTCCACTTTATTAATAACATTTATCCCACATAACCGCAAACATTGCCATCAGAAATAAATTTATTAAGCATTTTTCTTCTTCTTTTTTCCTTTTCTTTCTTTCATTTGTTTATTTCTTTTTTGCCAATAAACCATCACCAGCAGTTTGATAACTAATAAATAGTTTCTTTTTTTCTTCACGACTTCTCATTTTTGCGCTAACATTTGATGCAGTTGCCCAGTCACGTTTTAGATTCATTCAATGGTGTGAATCAAGGATGGTTTTACTATAGTTATTCAACGTATACCACGTTAACAAGAGCCTTTGTGGCTAAATAAAGGCAATAAAAAAAATCAGCACTTTCTTCAAAATATATTACATAAGATAACCGGGAGCGCAATCACAACTATCGCAATATCAATTGAGTTTATGCTCGGCATGACTCATGATGCGGCTATATGCGGATGATTCATTAAAAATTAAGCAACATCGAGAGCAAATTTTTTATCGTACATTAGCAAGCCAATTTTTGCTCCATCAGAGTTGAAAACTTTCTCTCATAATAATTTAATTATTAATAGATTACTTTTAACATCAACATACCTCCGATCGGAGTTTCTTACCGTCAGAATCGAACCCTAACGGAGGTAGGATTCACTGAAAGAAAATATTTTCTTTCCGCTTTTGTGTAAACAAAATTTTTCTTTGTTCGCGGATGTTTAATGACGTGGGGTATGAGCCGGTCTCCTTTTCATCAGGAACTTGAACGGAGATTAAGATTTGCAACGGTCCAATATTTATGACATCCTATATTTCATTCTTTTGAAGCAAAAATAAACGCAAAAATTATCGTCAGTCCAACGAGTAGGAGAAATGTAATTTTTGTGTTGGCAAATGGTGCTTCTTATCACTCGCAATTTATTTGGCTCGCAGTTGGTTGAGTGCTTCATCACATGCGACAAACATTCGTGTCCAGTAGAGAAACTTTCTTTAACGGGCTTAAAGCTGCTAAGAGCAGATAATTACGAGGGTGTTAAAATGTGTAGTGTGAAAGCATGCGGGTGATGTGAAGATGTAATATTTTTGCCAAATGGACAACCAAACTTTCATAAATCAGTTTCGTGCAAATGGAAATTACAAGTCATAAATCATAAATGAGCCTGTCACGGACTTCTGCCTATTATCGATGTGCTTGCATCCGCCCATGATTGACAAATATTGAGATTCTTTATGTGAATGAATGAATATTCGTCAACAGTCAGTGACGGGTGATGCGGGGATGAAATTAACAAATGGCTGCTGTTTCACTCTGTGATTGTTTACGACACAACAAAAAGTCGCTTTATGAAATTTAATATTAATAAATGAATTTCAAGGCGTTGCTGGAAGCTTTGTTTAGAGCGGCTTCGTGTTTCTGTGAAGCACAAGCAACAGCGCATAAATTGTTGTAAAGTTTTATTTTCTGTTCATGATGATTCAAACGAGATGTTTCTTTTTGAATAATGTTGGGGAGACGAAAGAGAAAGTTAATAAACTTTGTTTCTTGAATTTTTCTTTCCATTAACTTAATGTGTCTGAAATTATATCCCTGCACAGCCTTTGCAGGAGATCAAATGCAAGGCGCTTCTAGGCAATAATCGACGGCACCGATGGCTAATATAAAAGCCATTGTTGTGGATCGTTTTACAAACATAAAAAAGTGCAATAAAATACATTCCGTTGCTAGTGCCTTTTATTTGCAGAAACCCTATCCTTTTTGGAAATTAAATTTAATCATTTGAAAGTGTTTCGAAGTTAATTTTGATTAACCTTAAAATTTGAAATTATGTTTTATCAAATAACTGAATTTGGCATGTGGTCTATCTGTGCTCACGGAGTCTTTTCAAGCGCCATATATATTTTTAATTAATCGATAATCGATAAGTTTGTCTGGGCGACAGCAGCTGAGCAAAAAAGAAAAGTTTCAAAGCTATTGCCAGCATTTTTTTTTATCTCAAGATTTCGCTTCCTAATGGCACTTGTTGTTGTGTTGTAGGCATTTTCTTTGAAACATGCTAAATTTCAGCAAATTAAATGATTAATGATCGGGCGTAATTTAGATCTAAATATTTTTTTTGATACGCAACGACCCAACCCTAGATAAAAATGCTTGTAAAATGTGAATTATAACAATGACTATAAATGTAATTAAGGCATTGAAAACCGCACATCTATTTAAAGTTGAGCGCCGGTTTTTCTGGCGCACATAAATTATACCTTTAGATAATTCAATTCCTCATTCCTTCCCCTTAATTTCGTCATCTATTTATTCATCCGTCCAAACCGAAAGCATTTTCCGCAATGAATTCTATATATGGATCATAAGAAGTATATTTTGATGGTTAAAGTTGATGTATGTGTAGTAGACCAAGTAATGGGGTCGATTTATGCTCTATGGTTTCTTTCATTAATCCGTAACGTATACAATTTCTCGGTACTTGATAAATATTTGTTGCCGAACAAACAAAAATGTGAATGCAAAACTTAAAATGTTCTGTCCTTATAGCCGCCCCTCATCATTCAAAGCATAATAACCATTTTCATTTACCATCTTTTTTCCGGGAGGTTGTGGGGGCAAAAAGGATCGTTCCTTCATTAGAATTCATGCCTTTTGAGTGTATATTTGATGAAAAGTTTTAACTGCTCCGGCAATCCCTTGTCGAATGGTATACAGACAAATTTGCAAAGCACAAACGCTGATGTTAAGAATATTCTGGGCTTAAAGAAATAACCGGCGATTTATCAATTCAAGAAACTTTACCAATTTACGCAAAATTTTCACTCTGAGATTTTAATCATTTAATAATCAAACTCATAAAGATAAAATTGAATGATGTACTCGCACCGTTATGAGGGTGGAGATGTTTGTACATACATGTTCGTAAAAAGCTTTTTTACGACTATTATCAAACTCTCATCCCAAAATAGCTCTTTAGTTTTCATATCTCTTACACATCAAATAAGCTTTCATTTTTATGGCAGACTCATGTCATTGATAGATAGATATTCTTCGTATAACGAATAGATTAAAATAATTCTGTTTACATCCAATGAAAGGTTTCTTGTCATGCCAACAGAGACTATATATATTATAGAAAGGTAAACATCAAATCTATCTATAATCAGCATTACATTGAAAATGCAAATACTATAAAAAAGAGAAAATTTTAGCAAAATGGCGAATTTGCATTACTGCGAGGAAGCATGGAGGAGCTTTTATCGTTGAGATTTTGAGGTTATAAAATCATTCCACAATAAATCTTGTTATGAAAGGTTTCTATACAGATGTTTACCGTTATCATGATGTGTACTTTTCCATCCACTCCCATCTAAACCTTTCCAATACAAAGGATTATTATGGCAAGATTTACCCCAAAAAATAAAAATAAATAAAAAAAAAAAAAAAAAAACAAATTTTCGTTTATCTTTGAAATTTTAATTCGGTTATTTTGATACTTTGCAAGCAGAATCATCGCACGAATTGAAATAACACAAAGAAATCGGCAGCCGCTCACTATGCTGCTTCCAAAACATTGCTACACATGCCTTTTATTGGAACATATTTTAGAGAAATTTCTTATTTTGCAATGAAAGAAAAAAAAAACTTTTCCTTGTTTTTCGAGGCGTTGTATTATAGAAGTTAGGGAGAAAAATCTTATGTAATAACATTATGTTATCTAATTTATGCATATATGCTTATGGTTCCACACAAATCTTTTACAAAATGATACTTGAGTGAGCGTTAGTGTCTCTGGTGGATGTGAATGCTGCTGTTTGTTAAACAAGCTGTAACATGTCTCAAGAAAAGAGTTTTTAAAATTTGTCTCACTTTACCCAACAACACTCCAACACTCTGGGCTTTCAAATGGAAAGGATTTTTTTATGGCTCTTGAGTGAAATTTGAGCGAGTTTTCTTGTTGCTGCTGGGAAATGAAACTTCAAAGCTCCCGACGAAAAAAAATTAGTTTATTGAGAAAATACGAAACGTGCCTAGTTTACTTAATGCGATTAATCAAATTCATTCTTTAATTAATAATCTAAAATTTTATGATGGAAGTGAAATGCTAATAAAATAAATTGGGCTATGAATGCCTTTTTTTTGTAAATTTATACGGCGTTATACAAATTGGCTAGATTATTTTACTCGTAGCGCGAGCGCTGTTTTAATTATGTAATTTTGTATAAAAATATTCCGGACCCGAATTTGGGATTATGAGTGATGCTCTTGAATGGCGGCAAATTAAATTTTGGCTAGAATTCTTTGACGAAATCAATTACTTCGCCTGTGGCCTCAAGGCAATATTTGCTCCCCCTTGCGAGTCTCTTATAAAGGGGGAAAAATCAAAAAGTTATTTCGCCAAAAAAAAAAAGAAGGAAAGTTTCAATTCTTAAATTGATAAATCGCAAAGTGCTCGATAAGACGAGATTTCTACTTGAATAAAAACTTTTATTTCGTCCCTCATCAATCCACAGTAAACTTTTTCCTTTTTTTTCTTTAATAGGAATTGTATTATCTATCAGATTAATTCTCTATGTGAATTTTGAAGCTTTTCAGAGTGATCCTCAGAAGGTCTTAAAGTTTCCACTCAGAAATGAAATATGAGATTAATTTATTCACAAAATAATAGCCACCAATTTTACTTAGATTCAAATCTAAATCCACAACTGAAATTTATTTATAACTTGACAGCAAACAATGTTGATAACTTGAAATGGATGGCGGTGCTAAGAAGAAAAGCTATCATCTCTTCAAATGTTCAATTAATGTCCTTGCGACAAACCACAACTGTCGATGACAGTAAAATTATATACGATTGATAAAAGAGATTACATAAATTGAAGATAAAACCAGTTAAGTATTATTCGTAGGAAGTCATCATCCGTAACTAGTTAAATCAAAAACGACACTTGAAAGGATAATGACGAATAATGGGAATTTCAGATTATTCAGATTTCGATTCAGACTTCATTTGGTTCAATGCAAAAAAAAAAAATCTTCGTGTTTTGCTCTATCGATAAAGCCCAAAATTCAATCAGCATAACTTTTGGTTTGTACTCTGTGCGATGATATTTGAATAATGAAATCCAAGAATTTTGTGGGCATTAAGCCGCTGAATCGTTTGTGAATTCGGATGTTCCAAAGGGATGTGAAGAGTCAGTCACCCACGATGACAAATGTTTAAATATTTTAGAAAAGCATCTCCTTGTGACTTTTTTTTGTTATTCTGTCTAAAGTTTGACTTGATATAAATTTCAATTTGGGATGTCTGAAGTGATAACTTTCGTTTTTCTCCGAGATGTTTTGAGGTTTTTATTCGGCAATGTTAACATAGAAAATTTCCTTTCCTTCTGCGGGGCAGGATTTTATAGTATAAGAAAAAAGTTTGACATTTTTGAAGCAAGATTTATTGAGAAGCTTTTTAATGTGATATGTCTGTTTTATTTTTCATGTCAGTAAGAAAATAAACGTTTCACGAGCGCTACGCAAAGAAAATTAGCGTTACCAAACTTTTCGTTAGAAGGAAGTGAATTCTAATGATTATAAATTTATTATATTTCCCTTTTTATGGCGTCGTTGTCAACGTCCAGAGAAACTTTGAAACTTTTACGTACGAAAGTGATTGGAAGTTACATAATGATGCCGTCAAAAGTGGCTTTCTATAAACTTTATGTAACTGGATGTGAACATTTTAATTTTCGCAGGCAGGCAATTTATGAAGCTTCTTTTATAACAACAATAACCGAACGCCATTTATGGAATTCTTTAAATTATATTTTTTGAACCTTTTTTTTAACAGCATCAAGCTATCAAGCTTTACATTGTACAACCTGGAGCTCCTGGTTTGCTGTTCAATTTATCTTTCATTTATTTTATTGTTTTTACGTGAACAGAAAACTTAAAATATCGTAGTGTCATAAAATTACATCACCGCTGGGGATTAATTTGATTCCTTATGATTCGAACAGGAAGAAAACCCGTAAAAAATATTTTTAAGTGCCTACAGAATAAACAAACATAACTACATAATTTGAGATGAAGTGTAAATAATCTTCACTCGGGGTCCTCTTCAAAGAAAATTATGACACTTCATCGATGATTCTTCTCCAACCCAATGTCATCAACAAATAAGTTCTAAAATTTTTGTCATTAAATTCCGTCACTATGAAACGAGAATTGGAATTATTTAGCATAAATGCCGAGGAAAAGAAAGTCGTGAAATGACTCGAGTGTCATTTATTTGTAAATTTACTTTTTTGTACTTGTTTCTGCGCTCAAACATCTTCAGAAATTACACTCAATTCTAGTCAATTTTGAAATGGCAAAAAGTGTGAAGGCATTTGAAGTACGCTTTTCAGTACCGTTCCAGGCGATTGGAATCGTAAAAATTTAAAATGAAACAAGCAGCAAACAATTTTCTACAACTCCGTGAGCAGTTTACGATGAAATTAATTTTTAGTGGAGTTTCGTGTTGTTGAACGAATGAGACTACTTACAATTGCTTTCGTAACCGACTTGCCGTGGAAATACTAATCGTCAATAGGAATTTTTTTTTTGCTGTCATTAAAATACAATCATGTTTGTTCGAAGAAATGTGTTATATTCTTTATTTTGAGAAATCGTTCATTCACCATTCGTTGAGGCGTCAAACATCAGCATGAGAAAACTTTTGCAACAATTTTTGATTGATGTTTCTAAGAAGGCCTCTCTTTTCGCAATTTAGAAGCCTCGAGAGCTTTAATGATTCGCACAACATAAAGATGGATTAATAACTTTTTATAATTAAAATATTTTTTTTTGATGTTTCGTGCTTGTCATCAAAACGACACTGTTAGGAAGCTAAGTAATAAAAAAAAGAAGACTGGAGTATCGGCTTCATGAATAGCTTTTTTTGAGGATTTTGCGTTCGCAATTCTAATGAACGACGAGCTTGTACGTTGTGCGAAATTCGCAGATTCACTTTTGATCTCTCTTTAATAAGTATAAGTAGTAACTTCAAACGTAGAAATTCCCCAGATTCGTCGTTATACTCTTGAACCGACTTCGTTCATTCACATCAGCATTTGAGTTTAATTTCTCTTCATTCCGCCCAACTACTCACTCAGATTGCAGACCTCCCTTTCCATTCACGTGCCACATAATTTCTAGATTCATTAAGTCTTGAAGGATTGAAGTACATACCTGCAAAGATACAAATGGAAGGAAAAATTTAATTAAAAAAATGGAGAAGCGCGAATGCGAGAAAAAAAATCGATTTTCATCTCAGAGTCGTCGAATTCGTTCGAAAATTCCACTTTCAAATAATAAAGATAATGTGTAAATGAACTTGCTCTGTGTAGGTGGAATAAGTAAATACTCTATGGAATGTAACAGCTGAAGGTTTCCTTTAATTATGTAACTAGATTTAAATTTTTAAATGTTGATATACGAGCGACAAAAGAACTATTGCGAGGAATGAACAAAAAAAAAAAATTCAAATGCACTTGGATTTCAACAACCCTCAGAAAGGGCGTCAATTATATTCAAGCGTCGGAAAAATGGATGCCGCGGATTTTAGCGTTAAACCAATTAAAGTGCCAAATAAGCAGAAAAGGAATACAAATAAAGAGCTCTGCAATGTGACGACAAACGATTAAATGCGAGAAAATAATTCAAATGCACTTGGATTTCAACAACCCTCAGAAAGGGCGTCAATTATATTCAAGCGTCGGAAAAATGGATGCCGCGGATTTTAGCGTTAAACCAATTAAAGTGCCAAATAAGCAGAAAAGGAATACAAATAAAGAGCTCTGCAATGTGACGACAAACGATTAAATGCGAGAACTCATTACAAAGCTCTAGAATTGAGATTAAATTCACAAAATGGCTTAGAAGCAAATAAATTTTCATAACATAAATAAACTGTTTAATCGTCGCTTACTGGAATTAGAGATTTATGAATAGCTTTTTTCCTTTGCTTGCTGCTTGATACGACCCTCTACCCAGTGTGGGTTAATTGTTTTTCGATATGATTTATGCGCCGCATTTCGTAATTATGTGCGAGCTGAGCCTTGTTTAGAGTAATTGGCACATATATGGAAAATGTCCGGCGCTAACAGGATTTGGGGAAATTAGGAACCCGCAAAATTGATTTGCAAGTCGAGTGAAAATTTCTGATTCATCTTTTGCAAAGGTTTTCCCCAAGTATATTTAGCAATTTGTTGTTTTGAGAAGTCCCTTAAGATTATTTCAAATATCATTACTGAGAATGCATATCAATTTTCATGATACATGAGCTAGCATAGCTCTAAGCCTGGCGTTAATAGACTTTAGCTTAAACATGCACGAATTGTACGGAAATGGACTCTCCGAAATGCGTAGGGAATTTTATTTTTTGTTGATTTATAAGCTGTCGGGTATTATTGATAATCTCAAAAGTTATAGATCCATGTTCCGTTTGGACATTAGTTAAGCTGAGCCTGAAAAATTGTCCCGACACTTTCGGCAAGTGAAACATTTCATCGATCTTTTTTAAGGCTCCAAAAGAGCTTCAGAGGTTGTTAACAAAAGTTAGATAGATCGATTTTCCCCAAAAACTCAAATTGGGAAGGGAATTTTTTTTTATTTCAAACATTTTGTTACAGAAAATTCAGCTGCGAATTTTTCGACCTACTAAATTAAAGCAATTTTGATTTTTTTCTTATTTCCATCGAACCGAAACCTCAAAAACATTGATGGAATATGTTCGGTGTGTGTTGGTGTATTGTGTAGGAGCTTGTGGGCAATGAGGTTTGACTCTTACTCTAATACTCGTCTCCGACGTTAACAAAAACACCAAATTAACAAGTTGTGCTATGCAATCACATTTCGTTTCTGTCATTAGCTAATTGTAAATATACAATTTTTGTTGCATTCTTTGGGAAAAGTAGAATAGACATGCTTTTCATCCCATTCCACATAATGAGAATCATTGACAATGTTAATGAAAGCTTTTAAAATGTCGCATCAGCCTTTCGATTTTCAATTTAGTGCTGAGATCCACTGAGCTGGGACGTTTTGTCTGATGATTTAAACATTGTTTCATTAACTAATAAAATATAAAAAAGACCGGGAGCCATTTTGAGCAAACTCAGTGTCCAGGATAATTAATGCTCGAGAGCTTAGCTTGAACTGGGACTGGGAACGCATCAATGGGCATTGAAAGTCATCTGTAATTTTAATTAACAACATCAATGAGTCTTCGCATTGAAACACGTCCGATGGGATTAACGATCTGCGCGATAGCTTTTGATTCTATACTTTCGAAACTAATGATATGAAATCGATATCAGTTGAAATGGAATCACAAACATCACAAGTTCGGGGGCGTTTTCTAACTAACTTCGTAGACTGCACTGTGCTAAATTAGGAATGTATCTGGTATTGATTTCCCATTCGTATAAATCTAAATCTCATTTGGGTTTTTTTTATATCGCAAATAAATAAACACAAAACCCAAAAACCGACCATCATCCATTTGACGCCATTTTGATTTTTCTCCCAAAAATGTGTTTTTCTTTCAGAAATGGAAACTTTCTGCGGCTGATTGTCGCGTAAACAATTTTCTTAATATTTTGTTGTTGATAATGGGATGAAGCTGAAAAGATTGTAAATACTATTTAGAAAGACCACAAACTAGGTTTTATATGCGAATGCAATTTAAGGGATTATTATTATTATTATTGTCGATAGAAAATTGAAAATAAATTGAAATAACATAATAACATGAGCACACCCATGTTGGTTATCACGTAATAAACACAAACGCATGTCATGATTTCCGCAACTCCTAGATGCTTAGAATATCAAAAGTACTCCTTCGTGGCTTTTCTGTATCATTGAATATAATAATTTCGCATATACATTTACAGAAATGGAATTTAAGGGCCAACAAATGACCTTTAATAACATAATTCAAATGTCAAAGCGACTGGTGGCTCCACGAGTAGGAGAAAAGAAAATACCGTTCAAGAAATACTTCCAACATTACGTAAAAGCTAAATTGTGATGAATACAGCATGTGGCAGTTATTACCAAAAAAAGAACATTATTCAAGATTGTGCAATATATTACTCCGACGAAAAAAAAAAAGAAACAAACACAGAGACTCGCATAATGCTGTCACGATTTTTGCAATTCATAAACAATGATATTCATACTCCGTCATTCGGCTTTAAATATTCATTGAATTACGACAAAATTTTTAAATTATTTATGCTTATATTTTGTTTAGTTCTGATACTGCTGTTGTGACATGAGAACAAGAAAATTCCTTGGACCATTTCCAAGCTTTCTATTATATTGAATTATGCTGCATTCTTGAGGGGTGAATTTTTTTCATGCCAACATAACATTTAATGCAATTTCGCTTCTTTGTTCCGCGATGCATTCTTTCGTTTTTTTCTTTCATAATTCCGAGAAAAACAATTGAAGCCATTGTCTGGGTAAAAAGCAAGACATTTATATTTCATCAACACTCTACATGCTATGACAGATATGAGATGCAAACAAAAAATATAGACCTCAACGAATAGGAATTTTGATTTGGTTTTATGTCATATATCATCGTTTCGTAATCCCAAGAAACCAGAAAATGGGAAATATTTATGCACGAAATTCATATTTTTCCATCACTCGAGCGTGATCAATTTCTTATTTTCCGTAGGCAAGCTCTGGATGCTAGAATCTATAAATAAATGTGCGGTTTAGATATGTGGAATGCTGACTAAGCGGCAAGATATGCTGTGGGGTGTTTGTTTATGCTTAAAGCACTTTTGCCAAAGGATCATCCAAGGCGGATGTTTTTTTTTTATAAAAATTATTATTTTTCATTTGAAACATGTGTGTGACAAGAACAAAATTCTATTTAGGAATTTGGAGCGCAACTGAAACCTCGAAAAGATTATTCCGAATGCGGATTTTGTTTGGTGAAACGTGCATGTAACATTCATATAGCGACTAACACGCACACACATCACACAAGATGTGCGACCACAAATCATAGTTTGTCGAAAGAATACAAAGTATCTACTCTATGACCTGTAATGTTGTAATGCTCAATGTATAAATTTCCCCACTCATACAGGCTGTGGATGGCCCAAAAAACAAGTTGACAGAAAAATATTCAGCTTTACAAATCTCATTCAATCAACAGTCAATAATTGAATGATTGAAATTCAGTCAAAGATTTTATCAAGGACTTATTATAAAGCAAGAGAAGCTCACGCATGGAGCGATGTTGGAGATGGAATCGTAATAATTTCATGCCGCTGCCGCTTTTTTTTTCTCTTTGATAATTCTGTTACATTCACTCACTTCGAATCATAAATCATGTTATGACAAAACGCTTATGGAAAATCATCCCAAAAATGGCTCGTTATATCATATCTTGCGCTTATTTAAAAAATATCCATCACTACCAAAGCGAGAGATCTAAATCGGAAGCTTATAAACAGTTATAAATGGTAATCGCTACCACTTAGCAACAGCGACAATAATCATTGCGCAAATTTATCACATCTCGTTTGCTCGTTTGTTGTTTATATTCTGGTGATGTTGTTTTTATATTGGAAGTAAACCAGCAACAAATTGGATTAAATTCTTTACCAATTTCACTTAATGGATGTCGATTAATTAGGCGTTCTTTATGAATAATACGCGTGTCTTGTTTCGAGGTCACACGAATTTGGAGGAATAAACAGTACGCACTCTATGGTCCACTTAAAACAATAATCCCAGTTTCCCACTGAATAGATCAATTGGCAAGGAGCGTTAAACAATGCAGACGAATGGAGCATAATTAATCAAATTAAATAGGCACCTCTGCACAATTATGTTATTCATTTATTTTAATGCCATAACGTTTCGCTATGGATGGCAATGAGCTTTAATATTCGGATCATCATCAATTTATTGAATCAATGAGTGTTAAGAAGGGTATGAGGGATGTATGATCGAGAAAAATCACAGCTGTTTGCCTATTCAGTATTGTGCGAGATTCTGTTTTCATCCATTAATATATTCCCGATCTGATGCCATCGAAAAAAATATTTTTTGTGTCATCTTCGGTTCAATAATTGAATTATTTTTATTATTTTTTATGTCATCTAGTTATGGCAGAGGGAGAGAGCTTTTTATAGGAGAAGGGATAGACGAAGCATGAGGGAATCGTGAGTAGCAAACAAACAACTTTTTTTTTCCTTTCGACTTGATTTAAAAACAAAGCGCCATTCCTATTGAAATCGCTGTTTTTTTTTTTTTTTTTCAAAAGCTCTTTGTGTATTCGCAGAAATAAATAAAATCGATGAGGTGAAAAATGAAATAATAAAAAAAAAAATTAATCAATTTTAAAATCAATGTGCAGCCGCGCAGAAAAGTTCTTTAGATGGATCTGTGTATCTTAAAAGAAGAATGTGACTGCGGGAATGCGTTCAGGCGAAATCACAAAAGTTTGAAATTATTCAATTTCAATATTGTTCATCAATATTTAGTTCCTTAATGTATTTTTCAAATTTCTTGCTAAATTTTTAAGACATTTGCTTGAGAAAAACAAAAACAGAAAGAAATTTCTTAATAAATTTATTTGAATTCAAGATGTATCTTCTTCACACACAAATTGTACCAGTTATTTATCATAACCATAATCCTTTGAACTGAAAAATAAGAAAATAAAAAGAAATAAGATGTGAAGGCCAACACATACAAGAACAAGGCGCAACGCAATTTTGGCCTAAACGAGAGCAGAAAATTTATTTAAATTTTGTCGTGTGGAAAATTCGACCGATTTATTTGCTGACTGGAATAACGAATTCACTTAGAAACGAGTCGGGCCCTTTTTTAAAGTGACGTGATTATTGTTACTCACATAAATTCACATAAGAAAATCTATATTCGTTAGGATGGCAACGAATGTTGTAATGTAGGGGAACGTTAGAAAAACCCGTGAGATATGAAGGAAGCCCTCAGGAAAAATGACACTTGAAAGTCAACTGCATATCCTTCCTTTACACTTGTGAGATGATAAAATGAGAGGAAAAAAATCCTACAAGTGTGGAAATTACATCGCACCTAGTTGAAGTATATATTATACATACATGCATCATCGTCATTATTAACAGCTTACATGATTCTAAGTTTTCAATTTTCACTTAAATTTTAATCGAGCGATGCTGCGGTAATCGACAGAGAGACGGAAAGCATGTGAAGGTTGTATAAAAGTGAATAGACCATGCTACAATATGGATGTAATCAGCGAAAACTTGAGAGAAAGCTTGTTTGCTGAAAGGAAATCAACTTAAGGCATTCATTAATTTAATGGCTCTCATATGTATGGCAAGAATGTTCAAGATGTTTACGTTTTCGATTAACGTTCATACATGCATTCAGTTACTTGAAACATATTCCGCTTGGGTTTGAAATTCAGTAGGATAGAAAAATCAATTTTTAAAAATGTTAAAAGCTGAAAAGGGGCAGAGGACGTGGAAAGTATAAAAAAAGTGATTTTGGATAAAATAATTTAATTGCTGAGAAACTTAATTTGAAATGTCATTTGAACATTTTCAGTGAAATCACAATTAACATTCAATCTAAAAGAGAAGTGACAAGTTTTCTACTAATGAATGACAATCATGAATCAGCTTCTTCTTTCTTTAAAAATTTCGAGAAATTACTGCAAACACAAAGATTTCGTTTTTGTTAAATAAAATTTGAAAGCTATTTTTAAGGAAATCTTTGTTTGATTTGCGTTGCTAGAGATTGCGCATTGAAAAGTAGAACTTGTGCACGATAAACTGTACAGCGAATCATTTTAAATAAAATTGTTGAGGATTTTCTTACGAATGAAAAAAAAAATTAGTTTTTGCTTCAATTGAAATGAGCTTTTTTTTGTCATTTCCCCATTCAGAGCAAAGTATACGGAACATATTTAATTTTTGAGTTTCATTGTAGCTATTTGCGCTGTTCGGAATTTATTCCATTTAACAGGAAGATGAAAAAAAAAAAATTCATCAAAAACTGTTGAAATTTTGAAGCATCTTGTCGCTTGAATGCAATGAAGTATCTTCTCTAGGAAAGAAAAATTTCTTCAAACAGTGAATGAACAGCAACGACAAACTTTCGGTGAGAAACAAAGAGAGAAAACTTGTATTTTAGCAAAATGGAAAAGAAAAAAAAAGCTAAGAAGCAAAATGAAATATTTCTACGCTATCGCAGACGTACAAGAAAGGTTTCACTTCAAATAAGAAAAACGATAAAAGAAAAAAAAAAATGAAACGAAAATAGCAAAAATAATTTTCAAAAGTAGAAGAAAATTCATTGTTTTAAACTGACTCATTGCGATGTTCAGCAATGTATGCTAGCTTTAAGTTTGGGGCACTTTGCAAATATCATTCAGAAATTACATGAAAAACTATTTATGTTCTTACGAGAGCTTTTCAAGTGAAAGTTTTGCTGTTTTCAACCATGCTGACAAAATGAATAAAACCAGATCCAAATCCCTATCTCGAAAATTGCATTCGAGTTCAATTTGGCTTTGGCAAATATTTTAAATCCATTATGCTACATAACCACTCATTCGCATGGTTACGATGGTAAGGAGCAATAAATTTTCATCTCAGCAACAGTCTAGGGAATTGAATTATACTTCAAAAAAACAAAAAAAAAATACATGAAAGATAGAGAGGTTATTTGTTAATTCAGTTTAAATATTTAAAAGACCGCACATTTAACAAACTAAATTTTTATTCAATATATGAATAGCGCAAGAAAATTTTCCATTGAAATGTAATTTAAACTTTTTAATTGCTTTTAACGAGTCATAAAGTTTTCTTTCGGGACACCTTGTGGAATGCTTTTGCAAGTTCGTTGAAGGTGACTGTTGCAGAAAAACGCACAAGAACAACTTTTAGATGTTTTATGTGCAAACCATAAAATCAGAATTTTATTATCCATGAGAGACTTTAAGATGTCTGTGACATTGCAAGTACAATGGATTTGGCATTTTAACATTATAAATAACAAAATCCCACGAGATGACAAATAAGAAGTCCAAAAAGAAAAAAAATTTAAATCAGGATTGCATGCCAAACGACTAGATTGCAAATCATTGCCATAACAGTACAATGAACAATAACAGAGTATTAAGGTTACATCATCAACGGACACGATGTTCGTGGGCCCCACCGGGAGGAGGGTCCTGGTAATGGCACTGAGTTGAAATTATTTGGTTGACTACTGCATGGATTACATAATGGCGGTGGTGGCATTTGACCATGAAGAGATGTCATTGAAGGTCCATGTGCTAACATTGGTATGTGTGATGGATGTGGCGGGCATCCGCCCATTGAGCCGCTCGGTCCCGGTCCCGGCCCGTGATGACACATCGGACCACCACAATTCGGTATTGGCCATTGTCCACCACTGTTGATTCCTCCACTATTACAATATGGATCCACGGTGAAACTTTCTTGGCTACCAGAACATTTTAGTAATGTGGGTGGCGGTGATGATTGTCGTGAGTAAATTTTGGATCTCTAACACAGTAGTCGGACAATCGTCGTTAACTTTTTGTTTTTCTTTTCCTATAGTCGTGAACGGCTTTTTTTGTTTTTTTGTTCTGTTTCTTTTTCCGTTATAATTGTATTAATTAATTATATTCGATGAGATATCGAGAAAAGCTGTTTTCGTATTGTTGTGCTTGATTACATTCGTGATTTCAGAGTGTGTGGTCTATGAGAGGGACGTTCAATGCGATGCGCGATAATTAAATTTGATCACGTTCCGTTTTGGCATTGAAATTTGATTAATATCCTCCTCCACTCGATTATGATTGCTTTCCCTTATCTCACTTTAACTTTTACTCGAATGAGAGAAATGCTTGTTATGCAACAATAACAACAGAAAAAACTGTTCTGAATTTGTTTAATTAAAAAATATATGTATATCAACAACAAGCAACACTTCCGGTTAATTCGAAATTATGTGTATTGTGTTGTTTGTTTAGTAATCGTTTGTTTCGTAAAAAGCTCGGTAAATTTTCCTGTTGGAGCATTTAATTATTCAACGAAAGTTCCCGCACCCCACACAGTTTGTTATTTGTATCCATGGGGTCGTTTATGTACCGTACAACCAACGACGATTGAAACCTGTTTAAATGGTGGAATAAGAATGTTTTTTTTTGTTGCGTTAGAACCAAAATAAACACAAAATGATTTCATTAACAAAGCGAGCGAAACCTTAAAGCAATCAAATACAAATTAAACCCTTTTTTGTGCTTTGAGCATTTCTGAAGACCGAATCAACATCTACTGCATAGCCTTTACAGCCCTCGATTACAAGGTATGCTTGAAAATAAATTTGAATAAGGAGAAAAAGTCTTTTGTTTAAATTAATTGAAGGCTTTTGTGTTCTTGTATTCAAGTTGGCGGGAGGCGCATCATGAATCGATCAGATCACAATTTGGAAAATCGGACAAAATGCTACAAGTTAATTTACGTGCACAGATTATGTAGATTTGCGAATGTAGGATAGGATACAAAGCCAACTCCCGACCATTTTTTTTGGTAAATTGCTTTCCCAACTCTTCGTAAATATTTAATGTGATGACGGGTAATGCGAGAGAATCCTTTTCTATAATAATTTTAGAAGCTGTCCGCTTGTATCCCCAAAAAAGTCAGAAATAAAATTACATTTTCTACATAAATTACTTTTTTTATATGTATATCATTGGAAAATATTTTTTTTTTAACATTTCTGAATTTATAAATATTTTGAAATCGCTTTTTGACCATTGCGTCCCTTCGCGTTCATTCAGCTGCTGCAGAGAATTTTTATTTCGCAGTTGTTTGCAATCAACTCATTTTCTATAGATAAAAAGCGTCGGAAACGTGGCACCAAGTATCCATCAAGCAAATCGCATTTTTTTACATTGTGACGGAGCTCAGGTGGGAGTTGTTAAAAAAAACCGTTTCAAATCTTCAACCAACATTGCTTGCCCTTCAACACGTTCTTCAAATAATTTACGAAGGATTTGAATTATTAACGAAAATTTCGTGAGTTTCTTTTTTTCGAGTTCTTGATTTTTTGACGAGCGGAAGAGGCGAACGCTGCTAAAATTTCGAGTTCGATGAATTCTCACTTCATTAATCAATTATTATATTTATAGGTAGGGAGGATGAGAGAAATGGAAAATGGACGAATTTCAGACGAGATGAACTCCGTGTTTGTAGACACAAAGCAATACCATTTGGAATGTTCGCGAAATCTTTAGAAATCTGTACTGTTTCTTCTTAATTCGCTAAAGAAATGGAATGGTTTTTTTTATATTATATCTTTTGAAAAGTAAGAACATTTCTGATGCATCACACTCTTAAAATCCCGCAAGCTCGATGGTGAACTAGAGCTGTTATTTACACTTGCAACTTTATAAACATTTATGTAAAAGGATTGAAGAGTAATTCTTGTGAGTATTTCTTGCATGCCACATGGAAGCTGCTTGAATTTACAGTTGATTTTTTTTTACTTTAAAAAAGCTCTTAAGAAGCTCTTTACCATGTGGAAAATGTTGTTTCAGTGAAGTACTTAATTAAAAGTGACTAGTGCGGTAGAGTGCTTAGGATTGTAAACTTTAAGAAATGAGAAACTTGTGCAACGAGTTCGTTATTTCAAGTGTCATAAGAAAGTGCACAAACATCCGAACATATGGCTTTTGAAAAAGGTTTTTGTCAGAAGACAAATAAAAGCAATAGAGCAAAATAAATGTATATGTGCAGAAGGAGAATAAGAGACCATCAGACTGGTTTAGCAATTAACTTGTACATGGACATATCATCAGGACGAACATGAATGCTAGTCATATAATAAACACGTTTCAAATATTTTCCCAAAAAGCAATAAACAAGCATTGCAATGCTCAAAGTATTTATTGTTGCGAAGAACACAAATGAATTTTGAATGCTAAATTCAAATTTATACGAAAATTATTTGAATATTAAATTGCAATTATGTGCGGCATCTAATTGGATACGATTTAGTTGTACAACTGGGCATTCTAACGATATATAACATTGCTGGTTGAGTTTGGGTGAGGTGTCCAAAACAGAAAATCAATGCAAAAAAGGTATGACTGATAATTGAGCTTGTTTTCGAGCCAAACGACGGCCACATATGGGGCATAATTGAATGGTGATCAATTTTTAATTCAATTTAAATTCATCATTTTTTCCGGTCGTATGTTTCAGAGGTGACATATTTTTTTGTTATGTGCGGTAAATTGAATTCTGAATTTAATTTCAAAGTTCACTAAATTTTGATTGTCTATCAATTGGAATTACTGCATAAATCCCAATCAGGCACGTTTGACCATTACTTCTTTTTTTTTTTTTTGAGTGAAATTTAAATGTCTCCACAAAAATGTAATCAGAAAAAAGTTATGGAACTTTTTCAGATGTGTACTTTTTCCATTCATTCACCTGCAATTGCTATTTATTTTATATTCAATTTCCTGGCATTTTCATGGCAAACACGTTAATTTTAATTATTTTCATTCATGCGATGCATCTGCAGTAAGGCAACTAAAAGCTTTTTTTTGCCATTGTCAGCCATTTGTGAGTAAAAAGCCTTTTTCTGTCTTTGCAATATTGAAAAATTGCCAATAAATGGAAAGAAAGAGATATCCAGTGGTCAACAGAAAGAAAAAAAAAATCACGACGAAGCTAATTAAATTCTACTTCTTAAGTGCGGGCATAATAGCTATAGAAAAAGTTTCCGCAATTGTTGATTTAGAAAAGAAAAAAAAATTCTTTTTCACTTCAATATCCACAGCGGTGTTGCCCAATAATGAAAAGAAAAAGTTAAGAGTAGCTGATTGCTGCCGATTTGAAAAAGCGTTCATTAATTTGATTCGATTTTGTTTAAATTAATTAAAATGTGAACCATTTTCCGGATCCATAAATTACATCGTTATTTTACACAAACTAGGGGAAAAATTGAAATTATTTAATTATCGATGAAGGGAAACCCTGTTTGTTATTTCGGGTTCAGCACGCATTCGGTTGCCATGCAACACCAGTCGCCACTCCCTTAAAACAGCTTAATTCATCACAGATGGAAAAAAGAAGCATTTTACCAGCTCGCGCGCGAAATATGACCCAAAATACCATTTCGCGGAACCTTTTTTTCAACTAAGGACACGATGTACCTTTATTTTGTACTCGTTATGAAATTTGCATAATTTTTATTTCGTGAGTCGCTTGCTGGAGGATTCAGGTCATATGAACAAAAAAAAAAAAAAACATTTTCATGTTTCGCTATATATAAATATATATTTAGAGACCTTTTTGTTTGACGAAACCCCAATGGCCAAATAAGTATTAGGGTGGAAGAGACAGCAAAGAAATAACATTTTACCGAAACTCACTCAAAATGTCGCCCTCCCTCGCAATATAACTGAATCTTATAACACGTGAATAGAAAACAGAGAACACTTCTCGAAAAATCTGTTGACAAATTAATTATCAAAGAAATAACGAACGCTTCGATGAGGCGCGTTTCAAAGAAAACTTCAGAATCTGACAAAGGATCGTCATGGCAATGCAATGAAATCATCTGTAGCAAAAAAAAGAGCAACGAAGATCATTTCAGGGACGATTTGAATTAAATTCGAAAAGGAGTGACAGAGAATTAAGTCTGAAATGTATGTAAGATGATTCAAATTCCAGAAGAAACAATATTGTATTAGCAGAGAAGTGCAAACAGCGAGGTTAAATAGCAAGTGGGAAAAAAATTGGATTTCCTAGGGCAGTGTTGGCCGAAGGCATCAGAAATTGTCATCATTCACCCAAGAGAACTTTTTTTTTTGCGTCTACAATTACATTTTCTATTGCTTTGCCTTAAAGTGTCAGTTAGATAGGCTTCATAGCTTCATATTGCCTAAAAGTACCAACAAAAACGATGATACACGATGATATCCTCTAGAAGCATTTCGAATTGCGATGCCGACTTAAAGAAAATGGCAAATCCAATTGTATCATCAGAATCTAATTTGGTTCTGTTAAAGCTTTATTTAGAAACAACACGCGATCCCCGTTTCAAAAGCTACCTTAAGCACATTCAGAAAGACATTGAAAAATATAACAGTCAACCGAAGAAAAAAAATCATTTGTATTCCACATACATAAAAGAAGAATTATTTCAGAAGAATTATTTACCAAATAAGAAAAAGGAAAAGCTCATAGAAAATAAATACATTTCGGTAGAATATATCAAGAAGAAATACCGATGTAAGCGAGGCCATGGTGAGGGTAATAAAATAAAGCTGTCAAAGTGAAATCTGCATGTCCTTCAACAGCCGACAAAAAAAGCTCAAGAGCCAGAAGATAAGCTTAGCGAAAAAATATTATTCTATCCATCCCTTGTTATCATCTTTATAAAAAAAACCTCATATTAGCAAACATTTTTTTATGTTGCATAGGAACGACCTGCGACATTATGTGGAGGAGCAGAAAGGACGTGGACATCAGAAAAGGACATTTAGGTGGTCGCTGAACATAGGCATTCTCCTTGCGGAAAACGTGGATTAAGTCAGCTTTTGATAAGATGAGACACGTATCCATCTTCAACAGATAACAAAGCAGAAGCTCTATAAGAGGTGAACTCAGAAGGAACATGCAGAGCTTTTTTTCTGTTTTAATGATGATTGCTTTGTAATTAAGCATCAAGGTTTTTTACGCTGTTAGCTTTTATACTCAAATTTAAGGGCAAAAGGTGACAAATTAAATGCTTCAAAAACAAAAAAAAATGGATGGATATTTAATTTGCGTGAATTATTTATTGTGTAACGTTGCTTTCTCTCAATTTTAATTGCTTGCGATTGTCAAGGAAACATTTTGACGAAAACGAAATTAAATTAATTAATTACGCGGGAAATTTTCGGGAAAAAATTCATCACGGCAAAGCGCACCTGTCGAAAGCTCATATGTGGTGTAGAATGGCATATGAGGCATTTATTTAATTCTAATTGCGAAATTCGTTCCTCTCTTCAGCGCCAAGCGTATGTAGATTAATAAATTAACAATTCACATTGCAATTATTTATTCTCACACATTTATCCCTCTACACTCCATACTCACTCTAAACAAAACACGACAATTAATCCTGTCAAATTTAAAAAAAAAATCTGTAAGGAAACACATCTGCCAAACGCCTGATATTAAACGCACAGCTTTCGCATATGGAAGCAACGTCGAATCAAATGAGGTGGAAATAAAATATCACACGCATACGAAGAGTTCTTTTAGTAGCATAAATTCGCTCAATATGTGGCTGCGTGAAAAATGAAAAACTTTTAATTTTCGCTTCACGCCTGAAAAGGCATAAAACGCAGAAAAAAATTTAATTTATGAATGGTAACATTGTTGCCAAATTTATTTTTGCAAAATTCCCCTTCAACTCATAGAGAATTTGTAGAAGAGCATAAAGCACAATTATAAAATCACATAAATTTTCATAGTTAACGACCCATTTCTTCGTTTCTGAAATCAAAATTTGAGACTCGCATTGTATTCATATAAAGCAGTGTGATAAAGGATTTTTAATCAAAATTCAGTCAACGAAATTCAGATGCCACATGAGTGCCCGACAAGAGGAATTTGTCGTATCATTAAATTTTTTGACAGTTTAAATTGCCGTGCTTTTTTTTGTGCAAATTCATAAGGCTCATGTGTTTTTTTTTACAAAGATGAAAAAGCTTAAAACATCACACTAACACAATGACAATGAAGAAATGCGAGCGATTTGAATCACAGAGGAGAGAGCCTTTTATTCCATTTTCTGGGTTGAGTAGGTATATGGAAAGAATAGGCACAGCACAACAGACGGACAGCATCAGCATGAGACGAAGTTTGCAAAACTGACAGCCACCGAACGTTGCCTGTGAAAGCACGGAATGCGATAAAAATAAAAAATAAAAATCAATAACTTCGCATTGTGAAAACATCAAAAAAAAAATTGTGCTGTGATGCATCGTTTTTCATCAATATCAGACTTTGATTAATATAAGAGCATACAATGGAAAATTAATAAATGTTTGATGCTTGAAAAAAAAAAGAAAGTTGCGAAGTTCAAATCAAATAAGTCAATTACTGACATTCACAAAATTAACTTTTAGCATCATCATCCTCTGAGAACAGCGGTGAAAAATGGGTTTCTTCTAACTCACACCGTTCTTGTTTATTCTCTGTCGTTCGCATACAATTTGCGAACGAATCGATCAAAGCACATCAAACTCCGTCAAGTTTAACATAGGACCTTGATCCATCTCCAGATTGAATTGATGTTGATGATGACGAGATGGATTTTTTTGCCTCTTTCATTTTTTTATGATTTTTTTATATGCTTTTCATTCAACCGAGCCTCTACCAATACCATCATAAAACCAGAGAGTGCCAAAATGAAAGAACGGCAATAGATGGTTGCGTGTCTGTGTGCCGCAGAATCAACCATTTTTGTTCGAAATCCTTTACAAGGGTTCACCCTAACACCCGTATCGCATTCCGTTGCCATATTTTTGCCACTTGCCAAAACAACCATCAGAATTTTTTTTGCTTCTTGGGTGCACATACGTTTTATAGCGCAAGAGAAACCAAAATTTTTCACCCACATATTTTTGTGCTAAACAGTTTCATGTGTTAAAATGACATACGCATGGACAAATGACTTTACAAATCCTTTTTTCCCTTATTTTTGCTTTAGATATTTAGCTCGCCCACTTATAGCTGACAAAAAAAAAAACTCAAATTAATTTCGGGTCATGACTGCTTTAAGATTTTTCGCATTTGTTTCTTTCCAAAAAAGCTTTTTATCAGCCTCGTCCTTACGTTTTGCGTCCGTTTTTCTTCTGGTTCTCTTTTGTCTCGAATTATTTCTCGAAACACTGAACAAGAAAAACTTTTCGAAACCAAAAGAATGTGAAACTTTCAAAATGTCGTAAATTTCCACAAAATTTTCCTACATTTTCAATTAATTGCGTTTCGAAAGTCGTCAGATGAAGGAAGGAAAAAAAAGAGCGAAGGAAAAAATGAGAAGAACGAAAAACTTTTTGACAACTTTCTTCCTTCCACAATCCAGTGAGTTGCCTTTTTTCGCACTCAAATGGCTCAAAAACTTTCAATGATCATTTAATTATTTACACAGCACACAAGAAAACTTTACTATTCTTGTCACTATCAAAAGTTTCTTTTTGCTCAACTAATTTCACTAGTTCTTTTTTTTTCTTCTTGTTTTACTTCTTATCAATTAAGTCCACGAGAGTATTAGCAGTTTCCACCCTTGTCTGTTAAGGGCTCACGTTAGACTAAAGCTCTTGAATGAGTTAGACGATTCAGAATGAGTTTACTGACTGGACCGGAACGCTGGAAGAAAATTATATTATTTTCGCTCACGGGAAAATTTCTCTCTTCATCGTACAACAACGATAGCGATTTTCGACGATTCCCAAAGCATCGGAGAAAATTTGTTTGAGAGCACAAGAGCAATGTGACACAGCATCATCCATCGAAAGGATGGAATTGCGCAAACGTTAACTACCGAAATGGGGTTTTCGACTTATAGCATTGGAAAATGTTGAAATTTTCATTTTCAACACGAAGGGGAATTGAGGAATTTTCCAAGCGGAAAGCTGAGCGACATCCAGGAGGGAGAGGCAAGACAAACACACGTATAAAGTTTCTACAGCGATGATGAGATGGAATTTCATTCCCACTCTTAATGATGATGGAAGAAACGGTGAATACATTCATTCCATCACATATATTGAAATTCAATGATGCTACCTAGTGATGTCGGATGTTGACTTTGAAGAGAGAAAAAAATGCTTTCGGGAGCATCGTGTATCATCATTTAAATATATTTCAATTAAATTTGCATTAGAAATTTTTTATCTCCAACCATTCAATGAATCAGCGGGATAAAAGTATTCGCCCAAAAGTCTTCACCCATTAGCATTTATCACATTTTGACCATCTATTTCCGTTCAATTGATTGAGAGCCTTAACAACGAACTGTAAGAAAAAAATATATAAAAAACTTTTTCCTCGTATGTGCGATTATTTATCTACAACTTGTTTTTTTTTTTTCTATCATCGAGTTGAAAGCAAGCCAAACATCAACAACAATACCATGCGCCAGCAAGTTGTATATAGAAAGCTTCATATCGTTCACTGAGAGCTTTTGTTGTTTATTTTTTTCTCACTCTACAACAATTTAAAATCTGTCAAACATGTTTGTTCAGAATTTTTTTTTTCTCGTCATGCCCATCGTAGACTATGGTCTATGGTCTATGTCCTATGTGAGCTTTTCATATAAAATATGGGAAAAAAAAACTTTATAATAGTCAGCTATGGAGAAGCTAGTTTATGATGTTTTTTTTTTTTATTTATGGCATGGACTAAAAAGAATCTCTCCGTGTAGTAGTCACAAGCGACCGCCATCGGTAGTGGTGGGAGATTAGGTAGGAAACATCATAATTCATAAGATAAATTAGATTTTAATGATTATTTTTTAATTACAAAAACACTCACTGGGACTTTTCGATCCATAAAACATTCGTGCAGTCACTAGGGTATTTTTAAAATGGGGATCATGGTGCTTAGATGAAATACTTGCAACGCTTAAGGGGCACACAAATTATGTAAAACATTGTATATCTTTCGCATTGAGATAAGAAATCTGGCAGATACATTAAGTGAAATCGAGGACGAAGTCTAATTAAATTTGCCCATGGATTATGCATTAAGGGTTACGGAGGTGAGATGAATGTTACACCAATTGGCCCTCGTAGAAGGATCAGATGTAAAAACTTTGAAAACAAAAAAGAAAAAGCTCTATTCGCCATCCATCGCACTTTAACTCTAGAGAATTTGATCGTGTTGCTTTAAATATGACAGTCAGGAATTGTTGTGGCAATTTTCTGCCAAACCGAGCGCAAGGAAAGGAGAAATTTTATGACACAAATCAAATAAAAATGCTAAGGCAACGCTCCCCGCCGTAAAATCATCATAATTGTTTCGACACAATTTTCATCAATCGGCTCTCGCTCGAGGCACTCAATTGTCTTTTCCCTCCAACTCATTTCGAAAAATAATTGAGTGCCATTGAGATTCTCATTCTAGAGATTTTCATCTTTTATAAATTAGCTATTAAATATATACTAAATATCTCTGCCATAGCTGTCATCCCCTTGTTTCGATTAATTTTTAATGGCTGAACATACAATTAGAATTTTTCCACAACTCGAAACATTTCTAAATGTAAGATCTTGACATTTCTCCGTTTTGTGTTTTCGTTTTTTTTTCCAAAAGGAGAAGAAAAAACACAAAAAAAAAAAGTTTCCTTTTCTTGAGTTGCCTCAGAGGCAACAAATGTTTTCTTCCTTTCCTGCATTTCAAATTTCCTTCCTCTGTCGTGTTGTTTATATAAAGCCATAATATAAAATACACGCCCACACAGTGAAATAGAGTAAGTCGAGGGAACATTTACAATGTCACTGTTATCGACAGGAATTCTTGTTAGCTGATTTTCAACCGAAAATGTAATTTACACTCAATTGTTGTGCGTTTACAATATGAACAATCTTTGCTTCTAAATCAGATTTCATCACTCATGTTGAGACTCGACTCGATAATTTTCAATAAGAACTTTAAACAATCTCTCTGATTGTCGCTCGCTGTCATTATTATCAAAGCAAAGAAAGATATTCTCATCCAGTTTTTCGGTATAGACACAACAAGATGTGCACAAAGGAGCGATAAGTTCGGGGAAGCAATAGAAGCGACATGGCAAATATAAGAGAAATTGATTACATTTCTTTCTTCTATCTTTGTGATGAAACAACAAGCAAGCAACAAGAACAGTCATTTTCAGGCATTTTTTCATGCTATGAATACATTCAGAAATGACATGACATCATCGCTTAGCTGACGGTAAGAAGGATTGTGTGTAGTCAGAAATTATTTATGAAACTCTGTCACAATTGTGCAATTTCTAATATCGATCACAATCAATGAACGATAAATAATAAATTTTGCACACATTCGATTGAAGAAAATACATAAAAAAATGATCTTCACAAATATCCTTTTTTCTGTCTTTGCTTGTTTCATCCTTCAATTCGATTGATGGAAAAATAAATTCTGTCATTTGAAGAATAACATAAAGCAACTCAGATCAACGAAATATGCTAAAAAAACAAATGGAGACGTGGATAGCTGAGAAAATGGGACCCTCTTGCAATTGGGAGGGAATCGTGTAACAACAATAGGTTCTCATGTGACGAGCTTAATGGAATTGATTCGTAGGACCTGATGTCACTTACATTCAATGTCAGAATCATTTAATATTTGCTTCCAGATTGGGGCCAGAATTAGACATGTTCTGTACGAGAATTCATAAATTCGTCTTCCTTATTCATTGAACAATAGAATCTTGTAGGAACTCCATTCACTGCATAGCGGATTTCCTTTTACATTGATATCGCATTTGTTTGGGCGTTTAAGCTTTCTTTATTTATTGTAGCATTTGAAGGTTATTGTTCACTCAAAACAAATTTCTGAGCTTTACAGACAAAAATAAGCTTAAGAAATGTGTTTTAATATATAGGCTTCGCATCATGAAATATTTAATCGATTCAAATTGTGTTCACTCTTTTTTTTCTTGTGCAAAGAATTTTTTTTTTTTCGTCTTCCGTAATTGTGCTTCGCATTTTCCTCCTCTTTTCATTAAATAAACAATTTCATTTTTTGCGTTGGTGGATTATTTATTTTTGCAGTTTCCGCATGCGATGCGCAAAAGGAAAATAGCGAAAGAAATAAACTCAAACGTAAAATGGGTAGAAATATTTAACTGCACAAAACCTCATTTTCGATTAATTTTTTATGAAAACAATTTTGAAGCATTTGAATTATATGAACAGGTAAATTCTAGCGAGAAATTTCTCAACAAACAGAAAAAAATGGTTGAAAACAGAACCACATTTGTGTTTCTAAATAAAAAAGCATTTTTCTCATTTTTTTTTTTGTTGCTGCGCCAACTTCATTTTGAACACTGTGAAAAATCTTGCAAATGCAACCAAATTCCGGAATACCGAAATTTAATCAAATGTTTTGTGCACAAATTGATCCTGTTTTGCTCATGTCACAAGACATGACGTTTCAATTTAAAGTGTTATCAATTCTGACAATCTGTGACTGGAAGCAACGGATATGTAAGATGAAATGTGAGGGGAGCAAATGAATGGCATATTTGTAACACTTGTTTTGAGGTTTTGTCAAGTGAATTTTGTGATAAATAAAATTTTAATCGTTATTGAAACCATTTCGAACCTGAACAGTCACTCAAAAATTGTAGAATATTTAGTTTTCTCACATCAAATCTTTCCGAACCATTGTCAAACCGTTGAAGCATGATGTGATGCGATGTGCTAGGCAATTTCCTTGTTTACGTATCATTGATTGCCTAAAATATGTGTGTCTTCTCCAGAATTTCTTTTTATCAACTTCCGTTGTTAGCATTGTTCCACTTCTCTTCTTCAATGTGAAAACACAATTTTTTATTCTCCGCATATGGATATATGTATGTGCCTTTTATGCTTCATATCAAATTATCAGAAAAAAATGTGCCTATTGTTGGTATTGCGCAGAAATAGATAACATCAGTGGGGTAGAATATTATGAGATGGTCCATTGAATTCCAGTTACTTTTGTCGCTCTTAAAACATCCCAAGCACGCACAAGAAAGTTCATTGTCATTTGCCCAATTTTATTTTAATATTTTATTTCGCATTGTTCTTGCGAATAGTTCTAACTTGAACTGGATGGGAAAACTTGTAAAAATTTAAATGTATTTATTGGTTGAGAGAATTCGTAAGAATTCTGTGTGCGTATCGTTTTCGGGTATCAAAGAATGTTACACTTGAAGTGGTTAGATTCGACTTCTGAATATAAATGATTCATTGAGGATGATCCACAAATGCCGTCCTAAATAAACAAGAAATTAATCTTAATGTAGTATTATCAAAAAGGATACAGAAATTGTAGCATTATTTTTCTGGATATCAACGATTCAATCACATCCACGCAAAAACAGTGACACCCACAAAATTGCAGTAAGCCATCTCGTGTGCTCTTGCTGAAGTAGCTGGAATGTGGGCAGAAATCGTTCAGCCCATCTAGAGACATAAAAGTAAATCGTTAGCGTCATAAATTACAAAATTTTGTAATCCAATTATCATATTTTCCAACATAATTTTTCAGTCAAATATATGAATAATTTATGTTCATGTAGGAGAGAATGTAAAGCTGTGTTCAGCAAAAGCAACGATTACACGGTGCATGATAGCGAAAGATACACAAATGTGGATTTTCACCATCCATATTCGTGAAGGATGATATCACATGTAATTAAAAAAAGGATTTTGTGTACCATTCTTAAAGTGCCATCGCGTTCTTCTTTGTCCAACATTTTCATATTCTCAGTAATTCTTACTCCACAGATGATGCAACCCCGTCCAGCATTCCTCATCTAATTTACTCGCTTCACAACCTTTTAATTAAACAAATTACTCTTTTTGATGTTAACCATTCGTCAACATTTGCCATATATATTACAATTCAAAGAACTTTTCAATATAAATAACTTATTTTTTTTTTTTTTATTATATCTAAATAGCTGGAATATTTTCTTTATGTTTAACTGCTTAATATGAAGTCTATCATCTGGAAGAGATTAGATCTAAATAAAATCATGGCTTCGAAAGAAGGTTTTTTTTTTCATTTGCGCATAATTTTAATTCAGAATTGAATCAAGGCGGTTATAAATTAATCAAACGACAATTGAAGCCATCTGTCAAACATATTTTATTTAAATTGAGAGTTCGAATTCCTTTGCTAAAATCAATATCGTTCATTACTTTGAGAATCAAGAATAATATCATCAAACGACATTTGATGCAGCAAACTTCAGTCTGCTGAAGTTTTTTCATGCTGCGAGATTTTTCAAAAGCTCGTTGCATCGAATAGTTAAAAAGGTAGAAAATTTAAATTTAATAATACTAAAGGATGCTGTGGGTATAACCACTCAAAGCGCTGGTTGCGGTTTTAATATTTTGTAGTATAAGAGAAAAAAAAATGCATCATTTTTCATCATAAACTCTCGACACAAAAAAAAAATGAAATCCATCAACTACTCTGCAGTCCATTCATGTTAAAAAGTATCTGCATTGACCAAAGTCTAAAGCCCTAAAAAAAGGCATTGACTTGATGAATTTTAAAATTTCTTTTGTTCAGAAATTATAAACATTAAACTGAAGTGGCAGGGATTTTTCTCGCTACTGAGTCGATGAAATATTTTTTTTGATAACAAAAAATTTCCCCCATTTCTCATCATTAAGAAATATCGTTATGCAAACAATGGCGAAGCGGGCAGCTAGCTCTTGGCACAATGGTTGAAAATATTCTTTAAAAAAATAAAACATTAAATATCACCAATAATTGAGAAGCCTTGTAAGTTGAATTGTAGGTAATGCTATGTGGGAGTGGGATCGTTAATATAAATGCACAATTGTACCACCATTCATCACATGTTTCCATTTTGATGGCTGAATGAAATATCTAAAGAAAAAATATTTCCGTTGTTTCTTGTCAGAAAAAAAAATAAATTTTACATAACAACCAGAGAATAATGTTTTAAAGGCAAATATAAAACTTGAAGATTGTAAACAGAATACGAGTAGAATGAACAATTTGAAAATATCGTATGAAATTCATAAACCATTGTACATCAAGAATTCACGACATAATAAATTTTCGATGAGTTTTCATTTTGGCTATGTAAAGATAGTTTATAGTTCTTATGAAAGGATTAAGCTCTGTACTGAAGTTCTTCGTTTTAAATATATGACAATGATGTGAGTGATAGTAAAAACATTGCATTAACCAACGTTTCATAGTGTTCAATTTAATATCGAATTTCATGACCAAATTGTCAGAAATATCAAGCTTATTGTTGCATAAAGCATATTTATGAACATATTTTTCCCTCGCATAAGTGGATGACAAGTGAAATGTATCTCATCTTATTTTGCCATCTAATTATATCAAATTCTGTTATGTAAAATTGAAATATTTCATCATGATAAAGTTTCACGTTTCCTTTGTTTACCATCAAAAATTAAATAAAGTTGAGCGTAATATGATGTAATAATAGACAAAATATACTAGGCATAGTATAATATCATCAGACGTGAACAATTGATTAAAAATGGATTATAGATAGGCGCCTTTTGTCCCTCGCGGAATGGAAAAATTATTCAATGTTCACAGTAGCACAGGCATGCTAAAAGCCTCATCAACATACAAATCCGCAATCATTGCATTATTAAATACCGCAAAAAGCTCGGCAACTTTTTTTTTATTATTGTTCAGCCCTCAACGTGTTTGAACTGAATTTCGAGAGCGGATAAAAACGTATAAAATTGTTTTGTTTCGTAATTGATCTGTCATCCAACTCATATCCAGCTCTCGCTGTGAACTTTGTCATCATTTGCACAAGCCACCAAATGCGTTCCATCTGATTGTTGATTTAATCAATAGCGGGACCCTCGATGACAACTGTAATTGATATTTGGGCTTTTCGACAGAATGGAATGGCATGAAGACATGCAAAAAAACTAAACAACTCTTCTCTGTCGAAGTTTTGGAGAAAACTTCAAATTGCTAGATCAAATGAGCTTTTTGCCATCAGGTTTAGTCACCAATAGCCATCGGCACTGTAGTTTGAAAACTTTTTACCATTATGAGGATTGAACAAGTTTAGAAGAAACGACTTTTGTCATCAAACAATAGAAGTCCGGAGTCGTATATGTATGCTAGTGAAATAGATTTAATTTAATGAGAGTCGCGTAATAAACACGCATCACTAAAATTCCTCTTCTTCCATTCCTGAACACTTAAAACGAACAGCAAGGAAGCATGAACTTCCAATAGAAATCTCACTTTTGTCATCTCGGATCATGATTGTGAATGGGAAAAATGGAACGAGACGAAAGGTATTAATGCTACGAAAACAGGAAATTTATTATTATTATGAAACATTTTATGATTTTCCATTCATGAATAACACACAAAACTTTTATTTTTTTTTTCTTTTTCACCGAAACATGAGCTTATGATTATATTTTTATTGTTGTTTAAATGATAAAGGAGATATGAGGACATTTGAAAATATATTGTCGTATTTATTTTACTGCTTCTACCTCTTCGTTCATCCTTTCTCTAGCATACACACACAGACTCTCACGCGACAGGGTCACTTGAATACAAATAAAATAAAAAACATTAATATCACTTTATGTATGACAAACAATAAATTGGATTAGAGGAATTATTTCAGGAGAGTATTGAGCGAATGGAGAATGAAACTCAAGCCTTTCGATTCTCGGCAAATGTTTTTATTATTTTCACTTTTTCGGATTTTGAATATTCAAAACTTGTCCCTACTTTTTTTTTGTGTGTGTGTCCAAATAACAAATAAATGATACAGGAGTTATAAAAAAGAATAAATGTTTTATAATGCAGAGAAGGATTATGCCGAATTATGCTATGCGAACAGAGCGGCAAACAAATTTTTGCTTCGTACATGCTCCACATGCCAGGCACATTAAACGTGTTTATCGAATATCACAAAAATGAAATTGCGCCTTCGAGATGAATAAATGAGTTGTTCGAGAAAATTGAAAGAAAAAAGGAATCAACCTTTTTTTTTTGTGTGTTGCTTAGCAGCATTTATACTTCATCTGATTGTAAATTGATGCAAGCTAGTTATGCAATTGAAGCATCTGCAAAACGAGAAGGAATTTCTTGCTAAAGTTGCTGCATTCAGTCGCCTAAGCGAGCAAAATGACTGAATTGTGCAGCTCATCAAAAAAATAACAAACATCTATCATGCTCGGTTTTTTTTATACATATTTAGTATTTGTATGTAGCTACGGATAACTATTTTTTCATTCTTTCAGCTTTCTTGCACAAAGGATCGCAATTTGTTTTTTCCAGTTTGTCCTTTTTTTTTGCATCTACATATCGCTGCAATCATTTCGCTGTCAAGTCTCGTCAGTAGATATGACAGAGATTTTATTTTTTTTTTTTAATATTTTAATGCGAATGGGAATTTCCGACAGTAAGATGTAAAATGCATTTGTTAATGGAACTTTATATAAAAGCTGATTAAATTGCGATTTTTTTTTGTGTGCAATTTTATAACAAGCAGAAATGTAAAAAAATAAAAATTTACTCGAAAAACGTAAATAAAATCTTTTATGTGAAAGTGACCTATCCGGATATTTTTGTTAAAGCTGCACTTTTTAAAAATTAATTTCCAAGGATTTAAGTATTTTAGTCAATCATCCATTTCCTAAATTAGCTCCAATGCCCTAAAACGTTCCTAGCATTGTGAACATAAAGAAATGCGAGTCCATTAAATTTTATTTTCTTCTCTGGCAGCAACGAGAGCGAAGCGTCAAGTGCCAATTAAATTTCAGGCGACAAAAAAAAGAGAAAAAGAGATTTTCTATTGCGGTGAAAGTTCAAAATAATTTAATTTCATTTAGCAATTTGTTTAACGATGCAACAACCCAGAATCAGGTTTGTGGTAGAAGAAGTGATGCGAAATTAGATTCCTCTCTAATGTTCCATTCAAGGCTTGTTTTATTCACGAAATTCTTAATTTCCTTGAAGGAAGATTTCAAAAATTTACTATTAAAAATTTTTAGCATTTTTTTTTTTCTTAATAATTTCATTGAATCCGGTAACTTGCATGCATTTCCACTGTACAAATGCGTGATGACAATCATCAACGGCGAGAGGCAAAAGGCTGTGCACATTATTATTTTAATTAATTCAATTTTTCCAGTTGTCACAAAAGGAGGCCGATAATTAATTTCATTTAGTACTCAAACTACCGGCAGCAAGAGATACCCTGAAAACCAGATGGGTAGACGAATACTTGCCGCGGTGTTTTAATTAATTAACCCGCTGCGAAACACGTTCGGTAGAGGCTTGCACCAAAAAGGTGAAGATAAAAAAAGAGGATTTCTAAGTGCTTACGATGAATCTGCTAAATTACACAAATATATATGACGAAATTATCATTTCCGGTTGCAGGTAGTTTATTAATGACAGGAAAAAATATAGCAAAAGATTATGGTTGGTAAATCGTTAGCGCAGCGTGACTTGCAAAAAAAAAGAAATAATAAATTTATTTATACGATAAAAACTCCAAATAATAATTTTTTTACGAGAACTAAACTCGTTTGTTGTCACGATTATTTTGGAGTAGAAGGAGTGAAATGAAAAAAAGAAATCCGCTCGAAGGAAAATCCTGATGAATCAGCGGAAAAAATTGCGATTGGCAAATCGATGAAAAATCTACTCAGGAAATTGAAAAATTCTTTTCGAATTGCAGAGAATAAGAAAACTTTTTCATGTCCCATCGACAGCAAATTCGAAATTGAAAGCTTATCAACATTAAATCTACATTAAACTTGATCAAATATTTGCCATTCCCATCGATCTTCCATCGCTTTTGGCGTTTCTATTTACATCAAATATATTTTTCTTGCAAAACTTTCTGGGTTATTGCAAAGAAATGATGTTGAAACAGCGAATTTAATTCCAACATCTCAAAAGTAGTTGAAGCCAGCAACTAATTTAATTTTCCCTTTGCTGACTTTAATGCTCCCTGGAGATGGAATGCGGGCAAAATTTATATGTCTGCACGTTTATCCATTTACGACTGTTTACAACTTCTCTAGCTTCGAACCGGCACAGCATCTTTCACAGTAAAACAGCGATATGAAGTAGCGAAAAAAAAGACATCTATAGCATCATTATTAAATAAATATTTAGCTTTCTCGCCATGTCTCAAATAAGATTGTTGGATAAATAGAAAAAGAGTAGTAATCAATGCAACAGTGCATATGAACTCAACCATGTTAAGGACGTGAACTCTTTTGAAATCGTAAAACCACACAGAAATGACATTACTTGATAGATCTTCTTGAAGACAATCTTAATATGCTCTCAGATTGGAATTAAGTATATGAATGAGGTAGTTTTCAAGGACCTGAAAAGATGTCTTTAACTTCATGTTGAACAAGATTCAAAATTTGCAATTTCACATGTTTTATGTATGTTGCCGTTTGTATCACATTGCTGCTTGCATATCGCGTCGTGTGAACAAAATATGTGTTAAACACTGACAACAACTAAATGTTTTCTGTCGAAAAATTGCAGACACCATAAATTCCATTCTTGGTAGCATTCTCAACACCCATCTCGTCGAGTCTACTACAAACATAAAAAAAAAATTTACATGAACCTAACGTTCAACTCTTCTCGCTTATGGAAAAAAGGGCAGCAACTGAAAGTATTTTTATCTATTTTTTTATGAAAAGCACGAAAGGTAGAATCGCTTGTTACGAAATGCCATTTACAATATTTCATATATTTATCTCGCGTTTATTGCAGTTTCTATCGGCAACATCATCAGTGCGCCATATAGTTAAAGATGCAAAATTGGTTCCCTCAAATGGTGTTGATTGTTTGCTCTGCTGTGTTGCTGAGGGCGAAAATTATGAGCTTTTATTCGAGATGTTTTCTTTCTCATCGTGCTACGAAGAAATGAACATCTAGAAGCGGTAACATCTTTTCTCTTAGAAGCCGCAAATTTAATCACATAGTGAAAAAATGCTCTGTTTCCAGGGTTATTCCCTTTTATACTCAATTTTGTAAATTATTTTTATTAATTTGATGCGGCTGACTGCTTTGCTTCGAGTACATTGCTTCGAATATCATAATTCGTAATAGAGATTCCTGAAACTCGAGTGAATCCCAATGTGATTCGATATTGGCAGAATTTTACCAAAACATAATATCTCAATTCGCTAATAGAAATATCCAGTACGCCTTTTATTAGAACTTTTTTACCAGTAGTTTGATTACTTTAGTTTACTATGCACCATTAAATTTTCAGCCGCTTTCCGTGAACAGAGTAAACAAAATTGAAGATAAAGTTTCAGCCACCGCTCAAATGCACATTTCCAAAAGTATTTGTTTAAAAGTTTTCATCGCTCGGCATCATGGAACGTGCTACTTATTCCATGTAAAATGGGGTTAATCAGGCTTAGTTGAGGTTTTATTGGAATTTGAGATTTCCTTCCGGATAATTAACCGGATCACATCAAATTGGTTTTTCATTTGAAACTTTCACTTGGATTTTCTTTCTCTCTCACACACTCTCTAGTATTTCGCAACAAACATTTTCTTCCGATTAACGGCATTCAACAACTTTCATGATAATAAAAAAGAAAATGTTGAGATGTAGGTTGACGTGCGGGGATTCATTCGTATTAAGATTCTGGGAACTTTATGTTTAAAAAATGGGAATTTAATCCGCTGGGAAATAATGATGGCTCGCGTTGTAAAAGGCCAATGGGTAAAAAAAAAAAAAAAAAAAACACAAAAACTTAGGATGGGGAAGTTAAAAAAAGCGAAATTGATTTTATTTAGCCTATCGACACACGCTTTTGGCCCTCTCTGCAGATTACATTCAGAGGGTTCGGGGCATCAATGCAAGAATGATGGAAAATATAGTCGACAAGTGCCTTCATCTTTCAATACCCATTAACTGAACCGGAAAAGACAACAAAAGTATTGAAAAGTTTTTCATAAATGAAAAATTAAACCAAACACGTCAAAACTTCACGATAGAGCCGTCGGGAATGTTTAGATTACACAAAACAGGTTCCGTACATAAGAAGTTGGAGAAGAGAGAGTTCCGTTTTCACGGATATTCGGAATCGATTTGAACCAACTGGTCGATGACATCATATAAATAAAAAACCTTTGAGGTGTTTTTTGATGTTTTATTTTACTTTTTTCTTCCTTTCTTACTTGAAACGAGCAAAGAAGGAACTCAGTATTATGCTTGAAACATTTGATTTCTTACATCTTGCAGCAATATTTCTACTTAAAAATCTCAAGTTGTCAAGCCGTAGGCAACGTAAAATTATTTTAATGCAATAACTTCAGTATTCAGTCAAAAAAGCGGCATTCATCATGTTCCAACCCTCAGTCTGATCAGCAACATTCCCTTTTAACAAATCCCATCGCATACTTTATTCAGAATCGCATATGCAAAAAAACCCCCCGAGACATGACAAAAAAAAAGAAAGTTATATGTGAAAACACCAAGTGGAGAAGCGAATGTTAAAATGAAAACAATAAATATTTTTACGATAGCGTTATGCGTACATAAAATGAATTTCATTCAGTCATAGACCGACTTTCATATCTGACATCATCTATCTGCGAAACAAGAAGGGAGCTGATAAAATGATCTGTTTATGAAAAAAAGCTTATAATGACGAAAAGGTGCGATGAGTGCTTAGAAACGGCAACGGGGGGCCGATAAGAATTCTGTTTATGCAAAATGAGCAAATAAATTCAACTTTCAAAAAAATTTCAACGTCGCTGCCATCATCATAAAGGGATTTCATCTATAAAAGTATTTGCGATGGAAATAGAATGCTTGAATGCTTCCTTTAGTTATCAGTAAAGAGAGAATCAACAGTTCTTCACGTCACAAACATTGGAATTCCAATAAATTCACGACTCACTTGAGCTTTAACAATATTAATCAGAAAAAGAGAGAGCAAACTAAAAGTCTGCGGGAAAAAAGGATTAAAGTTTCTTATGGACTGTTTATTACTTTACGCAGAGAACCGTAAAAAAGGAGCCATTCATTCGCATCTCCCAAACTCGCAAAGAGCGTTATTGATTATTTTTCCATTCATTTTGTGCGCTGTACTCACAGAACCAGAAAAAGGGCTTTTAAGCTCTTTTGCAATAAATGCTTCTTTTTTTTTAAATTTTCAAGACTTTATACTTATAACAACGAATTGTATGCGACTCCTTTCTTGTACTTGCTGTTCTGTCGATTTTATATTAATAAAATGAACATAAATTACAGCATCACCTCCCGATGTTTCATGTATTCAAAAGCCACCACCTTGATTCTCATGAGAACACTCCTTCACATAGAATGTTTGTGGGTGGAATGGAGGCGAAGAGAAGTTTCTATTAAATTGAGATTGTAATACTTACAGGCAGGTTTTTTTTGTTCGTTCAGCAACAAAATTATAAAGAAGTATACATTCACACCCACACAGTCCGTGGAAACGTAGACGAACAATGGAATAAATTCCAGACTCTGGACGATTTCTTTTTTTATAATGCATAAAATCCATGGGGTGGCAGAAATGTGCTTACCTGAAACGGAAAGAAGGAATGGGAGATGGTAAAAAATTTATTGAACATGGCATTTGCCTGCACAAACAAAATTGTCTGCAAGCCAACAAATGATTTCCATTAAATGTGCACTTTTTTGCAACAATGTGCAAGAGCTCTTTGGATATCATTCATTATTTTTTTTTTTTCGTTCGCTTTTATATTAGAAGCGCAAGTCCATCGAGATTCACGCTTACAAAATATTGAGTGAAATTTAATGAAATCCGAAATTTTATTCTGATATTTTTCAGCAGCCACCAGGTGCACACACAATAAACATGCAATTATGACTTCAATTTTTCATTCCGCTCAAAGCATTTTTGAACTCTGTCATCATAGAGAATGCTTGATTATTTTGCCATTAAGTTATCGTCAGGCATTTTTTCTACAGTTGAAAGCTTTATTAATTTTTTTTTTCCCTATCATGCTGCCTTCGTGAGGTGCAAACGGAAGCAAACGAAAGAGTTTGATAGATGAAACCTGAAATTCGCTGTAGGTGGTCTCAAAGTCAGCCCTATCCGCTCGATGTTTCATCGTAATCATGTTTCGCCTACAAAATATGAAATTTATTTCATCAAGGCTCAGAGAAAAACTTACTACTTCTGCCTTTTGTACCAAGTAAAAAGGCAAAAGGAAAAAACAATTGCGAAAGAAAAGCTCGTGGCGATAACAAAAATTAAAAAAAAAAGAGGAATCGAATTGTTTCGTTAATTTTACTATTATTCATTCTTTAAAATTGAAAAAAGATAATACAGTTAATAAAATTCATTGAAATTATTTTCTATCTACTAAGCACGGTTGGTAATAAAATGATGTCTAAACTGTTGCAACTTTGCTTGCGAAATAACAACGTGAAGAAAAATCATTTGACTATCCTTTGGATCCGCTTCACTGTCAGCGACGGCGGCATTTTTATAGATCCATTGCATTTCCCCGCCCCCCATTGGTACGCGCATTGTCATTTTTATGCGATTTGTGACTTGAAGAAGCTTTTCTTCAACCTCTCGCAACAGGTCATTTATACCGGCGAGGGTCGTTGATGAAATTACTCGCATTCCATCAAAATTTCGACGTTCTGCTGGCAGCAAGTCTACTTTGTTACCCACATTTATAACATTTTCAAGAATGTGATCTGTTTGTCGTGTATTATTTCTTATCAGTGATGCCATTGTGGTTTCTACGTGATTTTTCTGTTCTATCCAATCTTCATGTGATACATCCTGCACGTGAATAATGACATCGGCTTCGAGAGCATCTTCGAGCGTCGCCACAAAGCATTCAATCAAACCAGTTGGTAGATCAGACATAAATCCAACAGTATCCATATAGAGAACTTCAAGCTTACATGGCAGTCGTCCTGCATGAGCAGTCACATCGAGAGTAGCAAATAGCTGGTTGCGTGGCTGAAGTGCAGCTTCATCAGTCAGTGCTTTAATGAGCGATGTTTTACCGCAATTTGTATAACCAACGACGGCAATGACTGGAAAATTCTTTTGTCGTCTCTTGTTCCGTAATAATTCACGATGTGCTCGAACATCCTCTAGTTCGTGAATAATTTTCCTTTCGCGCTGTTTTAACATCATTTTCTGTTGATCGGTGAGATAAAACTTTTGCTTCTTCAACCCAGCACCGCCCAACATCTCGATGTCACGCATTTGTGACCAGATATATGGAATTTCTGCCAATGCCACTTGAAGTTTTGCTTCTCGACTAGTCGCATGCAAGCGAAGAATTTGAATAACTACTGAATACCGATCCATAACAGGCATATTAAAATATTCCTCCAAATTTGACTTTTGTGTGTAGGTAAGGGTACCTTTGCTAATAAATATGGAGCTCATATGTCGTCCTTCTTCATGGCATTTCTGAATTAATTCTTTTATCTCTTCGAGTTTTCCACTACCAAAAAGCATTCTTTTGTCCATACTTTCAACAGGTACTTTCATGCTGAATTCAACCTTCCAATTCGGTAATGTTCGAACGAGTGATTCAGCTTCAGTCATTTGATGTTCTGGTTCTATTGCAGCTTTTCTCGGCCCCCATTTGATGTACGGTTGAATGAGAAAAACACTTTGCTCGTTGAGTATATTTTTGGTCACAACATGCATTGCACTGTTGGCGAGTGTATCATAATCCCTGCGATTCGTTTTGGAGAGTAAGAACAATTGGAATTAATGGGTTGCACATTTCAAATGGTACATGCGAAAGAGGATCGTAAAAACTAATTACTTACTTATCATCCAGCAGATTATTTTCAGCATCATCATTGTCCATCAAATCCCCAGTGTCGTTTACCCCATTATCTGTATCATTTGTCGTTCGATTATTGCCACTGCCTGTCGATTTCCGATTACCACCTCTGCGATTATTTGTGTTTTGATACTTAAATCTCACATTATTAATGGCAGCTGACGCCGGTGCGATAAGTCGAGGGTAGGATTTATTATTGTAAATGGACAATCGACAAAGGCGTGTAAGAATAGCGCGTGCTGGAGTGAACATTATTAATCCCGAAGTGCTGTATGCTTATCTTCAGCAGCTAACCAACCAGCCTGACAAGATTTAGTTCTTTCTGATGTTACTTTGTAAGCGGCTATCGACGCGAAGATTGTTGATAACAAAATATTATACTTGATTTCGTATGGGAAACGTCTTTGAACCAACTTTTGTGTGAAGTAGCTGGTGGAGAATCCTGTAAAGTTATCAAAACATTATTTAACACATCAAAAGAACACACTGAACGAATTTAAACATGAAAATTGAAAATAAAAAATTTACCTAAAGTGAATGTTGCAAGTCCGGCAAACAGTGATCGTGTCATGCACTGAAGATAATTATCAAAGCCTGGATGTTTATCTTTTTGTTGCTCTTTGAGCCTCTTGATATCATTCATTACGTGTTGATGTTATCAGTAGGATTTTTTACTTTAGAAAAATTATTGATTTAAAAGATGTAAACAAAGGCACTAGTATGCTCTACACGGCAACCTCCATAATTCTCCAATACACTTTTGACACATGAACTCATTTCAAATACTTGATTTCGTTAGAGCTTCTATCTATTCACTTTAATTAAACTCAATTCTTCAGATCTAAAATCACGAAGCGAAGACACGACAAAAATGTTTGATACGAAAAATTACATCATCAGTATCGAACTGCGTTTGCGTCACTTTTTCTTCTTCTTCAATCACATGACAAAACATTTTTCCAACCGTTTAGAGAATATGTAAGTGCTGCTTTTGCTATTTACCTGATTTTCTTCATTGAAAATGTAATGATAATTAATTAGCTATGTACATGTCGAAAATTTTTATTTTAATAATTGGCAGCAAACAAAATCAATTAACCTTTTATTTTGCCTTTTTGATTTTAACATCGAAATTGCTTTGACAATCGAAATGGCATACAAAATATTTTCAATTGAAAAACATGGATTTTAATAATATGGGAGGAAAACAGAAATAATAGGATGGGAAATTACAATGCAAATTTGATCCGCTTGTGTGATGTAAATGAACAATGGAAATCGAATTTTCCGGCCATAATAATTTTATTTTTATAAAATTACTTAAAATACAGCTACTAGGATTGCAATGTGTTTATTATGCTGCAAAGTTCCATTGAAAGCTGCGATTATAATTGAAAAATATTGTTGATTTCAATTAAAACATTTTTGCTGTTGGGCACGTCATATTTAATGGAAATCTCTGCAATTAGCGTATTTTGTATTTTTAACAGCTACTCGTTTGGAAGGTCATTAATTAAAATACAAAAAGCAAGCCTTCAACTTGGGAAATGCTCGTGAAATAATTGGAACATTTAATAAAAGTGGTTTTCCATCTGAAAAATCAATAATTTGTGGAGATTTAGTTTCCAAAAGTTCTGTTGCCAATACAAAAGTCCAAAGCCCAAATGTGCATTGGAAATAAAACGAACATGAATCTTCAATAAAATTTACAAAAAAGTTTATTAAATTAAAAAGTCGTAAGAGCGAAACGTTAGGGGCAAACTTTATGACGCGGCAGTATTGCAATTTCCCAATAGGTGCATTTCATAAAAAAAAAGTTCAGTAACTTTATGTAGCGCGATGATTTTCGCAATTCCTTTTAATTAATGTTAACGCTCTTTGCACTGTTTGAGCTTGCATGCCATAAAAAATTCTGCTTCCTTTCGCTTCAGATAGTTTTGAATTTCTTGAAGAGAAGTTTCCGCAAGGCATCAACGTAGAGTAGAGTTGTCATTGAGAATTCGCGAAATTAGAAGTTTCGAGATGAATAAAGATATGGTAATAAAATTGTTCAAAAGATGTCTATGTTCAAGGTCTGGAAAATACACAATAATGTAGCTTCAAAGCTATGAAATAATGTAATATTCGTATAGTGGTAAAGTTTTATTTTTCCCTTCATCATACCCTGGTTAAATTCGCTTCTAACTTCTATGGAAGGTTTTCTTTGAACGACAATTTACGTATTCAGCAACAGTTTTATATTCGCCCATGCATAAACCGTTCAAGTATAACAAAAAAAAATTATTTTCAACTGCATAGCCAAAAAACCGCCGGAGCGACAGTCAAGTGATAAAGTAGGAAATAAAAAACTAATATTAAAAACTTTCTGTTGAAAAAGAAAAAACTCCCCCAGAAAAAACTTTGCTTTTTTATAAGACGCTGACTAATGAAGAAACTACCCTTTCAGGCAATGTCAAGAAGGTTTTTGAAATTTTCGTGACACTTTCTACATGTTTTTCTTTTAAAAACCTGAGGTAAGAATTTTCAGCGCATAAATACTCAAAAGTTTTATGGTGCAACTGTTGAAACATATTTTCAGTGTGCTTAAAGTGCCAACAGAAAACGTTTTCAGGGAAAGAGGTATAACGCTGAACTTCTAAAGACGGTGAATAGGGATTTAATTTGATTAGCGAGAAATTCGATAAAGTTTATCATTTATCTTGTAGAGGAGAAACTTTAGCAATTTAATTACGCGGTATAATGTTATTGACTTAAGCTTTACGTAATGAACCGCCATTGTTGCTGTTGCGCTTTATCATTTCATAATGGAAATTGGTTTCTCTCGATTGTGTTCAATTCGGTGAATTATCATAAATATTGAGTATATTATTTAGTCTCATAAAATTTTGTGACCAAAGACACTTATCGTCGTTTTGCAAATTTCGATTTTCTATTAAACGTTTAATTCTGTTTACGATACTCGTTGCTCAGTGAAATTTGTTTGTATGATTCTTTATAATCATTTGATACTGTGAAAGTTTTCTTCAAAGCGGCTCTTTGAAATGTCTTGAAATGTCGAAATAACTCGAGAAAAGTTTTTGCCACGGTTTTTGGCAAACAAATTTTCCGTTTGATGAATTTAAAAATGTTCCAAACAGGCAAAATGCATTTTCTTTGAACATCACTGAGGCGTGCATTAAAATTTGTCGTAGACAGTTCCTTAAGTGTTGTCATAACCGAAATTGGAGTTTTCATTTGTTGAATATTTTAAATGAAATTTTTGTAAACTTTAACGTTTGCATAGAAAATTGTTTGCAGATTTGCTGAAAACAAAGTTAAATTCTTTATCTCATTTTTGCACCAATTTATTTCAAAATTTTCATATGAAACCAGTTGCTGTTAGGTTAGTGTTCGCGCAAACATACAAAAAAAGATCATACGGAAGGAAGTCTGAGATAAAATGTTTGCATTCCATATTCCAACCATAATTACGTGCAGTTGCTAAGTTGGCTATGAATAATGCAGGCCAAGAACATCATCTGGTTACAATGACAAAACTACACTCTTAGGAATACAACTGCGGTCTCTAAAATATTCAAAGCCCAAATCTCAATCCTTGTTTAAACGATTAAGGAAATTCTTTGTTTCTTTTTCGTCCAATATTTTCCCTACCCGCACATAAAAGCACAGAATTTCAGTCCCGTTAGAGATGATCAAGGAAAACATGTTTATGGGTTCAAATGGTGGGTGGCTTGATATAAACGGAACTCTGTCGGGCTCTTAGAAAAACTAAACATCACATGATAGACAATTATCTACCAACAAAAACTAATTCTATGATACTAAAAAGATCATTCAAAATATTGTTTCAATATTTTCGGATGAACTAAAAAATAAAACGGAAAATTGTGAATGAAGAATCATAAAATAAAGTTTCACTTTTTCTGTTTTAAAATGTCTCATTGTTATGGACAACAATGCGCTTTGTGAAATTTCCATTTCAGAAAAGCACAAACACCCAAAACTCTATTGGTTTTAATTAAAATAGATTCTAATTTATGAATTTTAATGACTGTTATGGACAAAATATGAAATAAAGTTTTACATTCGACCATTTTTGCTTATGTAATTCCGGCAAAAAAAATATATATATGTATGAAGCAATCCAGTACTCGATTGAGTCAATGTTCCATCTAAAAAGGATTCAAATAAAAACCAAAATGAACATATTTCTCCCAAAGGACAAATGTATTAAGCTCTGTGAAATATGATGCGCTTTGGAATGTTCAGAGTTTCAATAAATACCTCGGTGAACAATTGAATGTTTCTACATTGTATTGTTTGAAAAGGACAATGGACGAGATAAAAAAAGAAGCTAGTAGCGATTTTATTGCATGAAAAAGAAACAGTAGGTAAAATCGGTTCGATGTCAGTATTTTATGGATTTACATCATTGCGATAGGAATAGATGAAGCGCATGGGAGTAGAATGCTGATGATGGCATAATATTTGCATTTTGAATCAATTTCAAAATGCTACATAGCTGTCTTCAAATGCAATAACTCAGAAGGACTTTTTTGATTTCGAATGGAGGTTATTTATTTTGATTTTATTGTGCAAATGAACCCGAAATATTTATAACTGTGCATAATTTCAAAGCATTATGTAATCAAAAACTTCAACAATATTCGAATAATGCCTTTAGCCAGAAATTTGTAACAGCCTTTGATGTTGGAGACATTTTGTCCTAGCGAGTTGTATTGGAATTAATTTACACTATATCCTATTCAGTTTCTAGAATTAAAATGGTTGCTTTAAGCTTAACATGCATGCATGGTAAGAGGATTAACAAATTTGAATGCTGAAATGGCAGCTTTTGATTTCCGTTTTTTGACAAATGCAGGTTTCGAAATGCTAGAAATTCAATAAACGTTCATAGACATTATATACAACCCAACTTCGTTTTCGACAAATTTTTATGGCTCCATTATGCTGCTCTATCTTTAACTCATTTTCTGTGAGTGGGTCAAATTGAAATAGTCATTCTGCACATATGGCGAATGGTACAGTAAGAGCAGAAAGGAAACGAAATTTCCATAGAAAAGGAATTAAATCTGAATAATTTATTGCATTCCAACTGTGCCTTCAACATTTTTTCCGCTAGTGGAAATTGCATAATTTATAAGATTATAGTTGTACTAATTCCCACAAATTTCATATTTTGCGCTTATTCGAGTTCGGCTGAAATATTTTTTTTTTTTTCAATAATGTAGAAAACCATAATATAATATAATCCTCAAGAATGAATGAGAGAAATTCTAAATAGTATCTACGCTTGCAACTACTCTAGTAATTAATCTGAAATTAATGAAGGAAAAACCCTCATAGAACTTTATGACTCTTAAGTGCTCTGGTTTTTAAGCTGAGCGCATCCTTACAGTTATATCTTTATTAACCGATAGAGTTCGTTGGGCATTTCGAGTGCGGCGGCTCTGAGATAGGAAAGAATGCTACAGACGATTGAAATTTCAAGAAGAAATGCATCGCTATCAGTAATAACTGTAAATGTTTCTGCGAGTTTTGTAATTTTGTGCAAATGTCTGTTATATTTTGCATTATGAAAGGAAAACTAGAAGTTGCAATTGCAATATTTATAAGCTAGGTAATGATTTTATTACTGTACAACTTAGAGAGTATTAATTAGGACGATTTATAGAAAATCTTCATTTTTTTCTAAAACCCCTCGAATTTGGGGCCCCCCTGTTTAGTTCTTAGTTACATATTTTTACTTGCGGAGAGCTAAGTAATTCATCATTTATAGCGATTATAAATATTATTATGTTATGTTATCAAATTTACCGTTAATAGTAAAATTACCATATTAAATGTGCAGAAATAATGGAATTCCACCTAAAATAAGAAAAATTGGAAATCATTGGTTGAGCCACATCAATGTTGTTTTGATGTGGGATCCTTCCATTTGCAAATAGCTTTTGCGTTTCAGGTTGCAGTTGTTTATCACAAATGAATGAGATTATTCATAAATTTGAATATTACATCGTGTATAGATGTTTATCTGCGATGATGTTGCACCTGAATATTAAATTTTGCTCGCTCGCTCTCCACAGTCTGGGACAGTTTACACAAAATAAACATTCGCGTACATATAAATATAAATCATTGAAGCTGAAATTGCATAATAATCTATCGCATGACAATAACGCAAACATTCATGCGTCCAGACTGGCATCCCAGCGAGCTATCAAATTTTAAAACTTCAATTTTGGATGTCTGCAGGATAAATTTGTAATTAAAACCATCATTTGAAAGTGCGACTGTAAACCAACTGTTGATATGGCTTTAGATTCGAGTTCTACATTGCATGAGATGAATTTATTTTAAAAGTGAAATTTTGATGGGAAATTCTGACTGATGTTCTTAATATGAGTGCACTAAAACCGACATATATTGACTTAAAAGACCCATTTAGACAGCATCTACACATAAAACTTTGAATAATGTTCTCAAAATATTTTCGAAAATTTTATTTTAACATAAACCTTTAACATTAACTTCAACATTACCCATTTTGTATTATAAAATATTGCCATTAAATTTTATATAATTAAGCGATAAGGTAAGAGAATGTATCACGCCTTATGAATTCAAAACTCTCACTTACCAATTACAAAAATTTCTGAATTCCACCCTTGTAAATAAATATATGTGAAGAAGAATGCCGCATTTCGGAAAGAAAGAAACCCCTTCAGGAAAAATAACCAACTGGAAAATATATGAAACCCTCTCGCATTTGTAAAGAAAAATGAAAAAAAAAAAAAAAATTATGAAATTTCTTTTGTTATTTTTTTCAGATATCCATAATTCAAAAATAAACCAGCAAGAATAAAAAAGCGACACAACAATGTAACACAGAACACACACAGAAACACACGCCCACATGATAGAAACAATAAAAACAACATTTGATGAATGTTAATGAACCCTCGAAAATTAGCTACAGTGATACATACGGTAGCACGAAACGAGCAACGAATAATTCCCTCAGCAGATGTTTTCCAATCCTTCGCAATGATTAAAGAAAAACAAAGGCACTGGTAAAATGAGTTGCGAGTAAGAAAAAAATCCTTTGGGGCATTTTTGTTGTTTTTTTCTTCAAGACGCACAAGTTGATCCTGATTCATGCATTACTTTTAGAAAGTTTCTGTGCCAGCCTGCCTTCTAATCTTTGTCATGTTCCGTCCTTCTTCGCCTCCAAACAAATTTTTTAGAAAAAGTGATTTCATTGTAATCTCCCGAAGGCGGCTTATTCTAAGAGAAGACAACTTTAATTTCAACCTTTCAAAAGCTTCGTCTGGGACTTGTAAGCGGATTTTTTTTACAATCCGATAGTCGTTGCACTGTTTTTATTTTCCCCTGAATCTGACTGCAGATATTTTTTCTACAAAATTCATGAATTTTACATTTGATTCAGTCCCAATGGGATTGCTGCCCTTTTACATTTTTAATCTCAAGGGGATATTTTATGTCCTATCATCCATATGGTGGTATTAAGATTCATTTAAAATCATAAAAAGTTTGATCGTATCAGAGCAAAAAAAAAATATTTTTTTTTTTTTTCACACTCAACGACAACTGCTTTTTGTGCAACGATATTGGAATATTTTTAGAGAATTTTAAATTATAAATTTATTGCTTGTTACGCTCTTACCCCTTCATGACCGCCATTAAACGTGATTTTTATAGTGACCAGAAAAAGGAATTGAAGCAAATCATTTTTCCTTTTATATGATACAGCTGCAACCACAGCACAGTTTTCTGCTGCTTCGACCCATTTGACCAAAAATTCATAACCAATATTCAGTAATTCATCTGGCCAGAATACTATGATAGTGCGAGTACCATTCACAGGCCAAAAGTGTTCAAAAAAAAAAAAAATAATAGTCGCGCTCGCGTTCTGTGGTAAAAAATCGCGAGCTTTCAAATTGCATTGTCATTCAATTTAATTTCTGAAGCAAACAACATTTTTCAATTTTCAGGCATAAATTTTTAATGGCTAATAAACATTTATAGATGCAATCAATCAATATATTTATTTTTTTTATTGGTGCTTCATCATCGGATGGCATAGCGCAAGGCATATCTACTGTACACGACACTTTGTTTGTCTTTGCTGGTAAAAATCTGCTTGATTGCATAATTTAGCGATTTCGCATGTTGGGGATTTGTGAAAACATTGATAAAATAATACTCGTTTATTTAATTTGCTCAGCAAAATAAATGGGGTTTCGAATCCATGAAGAAATTTAAAAATCATTGAATTATTCGAAATGAAGTTTCCATCGACGAAGAAAATTCATGTGACGCTAGCGACATTTTTCGATTTGTTGTGAGTTTTTAAACTACTTGGACTGATTTTCCCGAGACACAAAAAGCTCCATCTGATAAAAGCTTTCGAAAGCTTTTCAGCGAACAACCGCAAACACCATTACTTTATAAATTGCGTCACATTAATAAAAAAAAAAATTTTTCACGAGACTTCAATCGTACTCAGAAAAATATTTCCGTAGTGAATATTACACAAACACAAAGAAAAGAGTAATACATCATATTTCTGCATTCCTATTCCGACGGCTAAGCGTATGTCTTCGGTTTACTAGCTTGAAAGTTATTAATAGTTTTATTCTATCACAAATTCTGAAATTCCTCATTCATCTTTTTAGTCATTTCCGCAAAAAAAAAGTTACCGTATCATGAATGGATTATGCAGAGAGCTCTTGTAAATTATGTAAATGTTGCACATGAGGCATAAAACGTTCATCACTCACCTGAATGTGTGGTGAACCCAACAAATAAATCAGCTCGGCTCTCTCACGGGAATATTTATGGTTAGCGATCGACTGAAGGCTCTCAACTGCATCACGACATCGATTTATTGCATCGCCCGGTGGCGTTCGGGATGGTGACATCACTTGAGAACTTATTCGATCGAAAAGCTATTCGAAATTTAATGGAAAAAAAAGAAACAAAAGTCCTTTAAGTAGGGTTGGAAAAATTATTAGATCGCAAAATTGACATTACCTGAAGCATTGTATGCAATTTGTTGTCACGCAACATTGATATCAGCAAATCGGGATCCGTTTCAGGATCCTGCAATGCAACAATATCGTCCAATGTGTCTAATACCTTTTGCACCGCCTCAATGCCGGCATCCTCATCAGCCCATTCGTTAAGACCCTCTGACGCTGCTCCGATTGCAACTAAATGAGTCAGTAAAAACATGTAGCATAAGTACTATGAGTGCTATGCGCATCCTTCATAATGCCGGACAGAAACCATCCGAATATGATAATTATTTATAGTTAGGACTAAAGCCAAATGGAAGCAAAATCAGATGGTTCCGTGATATGGCAAACAAAAAACAGCTTAACGATGACTATATTACCGGAATCAGTGTCAGCACAACAAAGCGGGTCGCGAGCGACACCGCTCGATATCGCTTGCACTGCGCCCTTTAGCTTTCGACGGGCATTATATCGCTTCAACTCATCGACTGTCTCACTCAAATGTTGCCTCTGCAATTTGTCTCGATCCTAAAATAACAACAAGATCGATGTTCGACCGGCCCCGAGGGCAGAACATTAAGAAAAAGTGTTTAATAATGTAGAGAATGAATAAAGAAATAATGGGATTTTTTTTCCGATCTTCACCTTTCCCCCGAAAAATAAATAGAATTCTGTGTAAACAATGACCCATTTTAACCTCTCGCGGAAAATCTCGCCCATTTTTTTATAGAACCGTCCCGTCATTGTATTCCAAAAAAAAACATTAAGGGATGTTGTCGATGTTTTAGGCAGATTATTTTAATAATGTGGTGAAGAACTTTTGAAGGGTTGTTAACTGCAAATGGGATTAATTAATGAGGCAGTTGAAGTAGAGGTACAGATTTTCAAATATTCTACAAAATGTTCTAGTTTCTGTTATTCCATTCCTCAAGATGGTTTTAATTCCAAATCTAATTCCAAAGGAACGTAAGAGGAGATGACTCTCAGGTAATTCAAAGAAAATATATCAAAAAAAGAAAAATTTGCATTTTTCGTCTCCAATTTAAATTTGGTTGACGACATCGCATGATAGATGAATACAATTGGATTAAGGAATAACGAGGGGAGCTTATATTTAAATTTTAATGATAATTTTTCTCATGCCAACCGCCCATCTCATTAAAATACAGCTACAAATAGTCCCAAGAATATAAACAATATGACACATAATTTCCGAGGGCGACCGAAAGCGATTCAAATTGTCACTTGAGTGTGCAAATTACATTATCCATTCCACAACAACGACAGATCTAAAAAAATAAGCTCATGTGTCACCCACCCACCTGAAATAGCATTATCGCTCTCCGCAGTCATTGTGAACTTGTGTCACTTTCCCTCTCTAAACGGCTATATCAGAGAAAGCCTACCATCCTCCTTCATATGGCTGATTTCTCATCCGAAGGAAAAAGTCGAGCTTATTTTTTTTGTATGTTTTTTACGCGACAGTTGGCAGTAGTAAAGATTCATACTTTATTGTATTGCAACAAAGCCAACAAAAAAAAAATAAAATACCGAAATACTTTTGGTGTTATCTTTTTGGGATACAACCAACGAATAAGACACATGCTCGAAGAAGCCGACGAGAATTTATGTGCGCTTGAAACTTTCGGTGGTATACCAGAATGGAAGTGTGGAATGTATCAAGAAAAATCTGATTAGAATAAATTATTACAGAAAAAATGGCTTTTAAAGGCTTTTAAATTCTTCAGACATCAAAAAGGGAGCAGAAAGGTTATCGTTGGTAATAAGAAGGCCGATATATCTGTTTCGCATGTTGCTCAAAATAAATTCACGTAATCAAATGAAGCGAGATATGTGTGCATATGAAAAATTATTCTTACCCGCATCCATGGATGTTCCAAAACCTCCGATATTGATGGTCGATTGACTGGATTAGGTGATAGCATTTTAAGAACTAAATCTTTGGCAGATGATGATATTGGCTTCCATTCGGGTGTTTCCAGCTGATGGGTTTAAGTAAGAAAGAGAACAATTAATTTTCCAACGTTTTCGTTTCACTACGCTTTATATTTAAACCAAACCATCAATACAAAAGAAAAGAAAAGTCAATCAATACCAATTTTCATCGAAGCCTACAGGGAGTTTTGATGTTTAGGACATTGTTGGCGAGACTTTTGTATAAGGTGTAGTTTAAGGAAAATTGGTTTTACAAAGAAGAAAAAGTTTTCAATAATTTCAAGTTTTTTCCGCAAATTATTCAAGATTCAGGCAATTTTTTGTTTGATACTTTCAAAAATCATTCAAAAAAAAAAAAATACCAATCGAAATTTCTGCTTGATTTTATAAAAAAAAAGAAATGAAAATTTAATGAATTTTTTCTTCTGATGTTCTTCGAGCTTACCGTAACACGTCCTCGAGCGATTGATTCTTGCAATCTTCTACCGGAACCATGGAAAGGTAGTCGCCCCGACAACAGTACGTGTAGCATGACTCCAGCACCCCAAACGTCACACGCTTTGCCGTATTGTCGGCGCGTAATGACTTCAGGCGCCATATAGTGAGGACATCCGACCCTTCCTGAAATAATTGAGAGACTCATTGTGTATCTTAAACAACTTCTCAGTAAAATAAAGATATATTGAATTAAGCATTGCTTGGTTGTCACAACAGTAAATAATAATTAAAAAGAAAATTTCTCATTTACAGAAAGAAAAAAAGGCACGCGTAACATTAATTAAATTCTGCAGACAGAATATGTTTATTTAATCGACAGATTTTGCTTATAAAATATTCCTTTTAATTAGTTGTAAGAGGAAGTTTAGGCCGATTTTATTTCTTGAATCAAGTATAAAACAAATTCATCTGCTTACTTTCACTAAAAAAATATCTAATTAAATATTTCAGATATATTTGAAAACCGATAAGGAGATTGTGATAGATAACCTTCAAACAGGGACTACCGGTTATCATGAAAACAAGCAAAACTTTTGACGCCCGAACTTTTAAAGGAATTAGTGGAGCATAACTGAATTACTACACCATCAGCTTATTGCCACTGAAAGAACCATTTAATTTCATTATGGCCTGTGTTTCTTCTCTCCTTTTCTAATCCTCATTTAATGAGGCCTAAATGAATAATTGATTGAAAATTATGGCTTCAGAGTTAAAAAAAAAAAAAACTTTTTATCATTTGTGAGGAAAAATCAACAATGTTTTCCTCCTGTTCATCCGCTCCAAAGTTTTGTGAAGCGTCACGGCGAAAATGATGAAAATTTTATCTATGAAATCATCTTAACGATAATGAAATCAGTTCGGGGAGGCAATTTTACATTTAGACCGGGAATAGGGTTAGAAATGGTAAGGTAAATCATTTGCAAACTTTAGGATTATTTTATCTGTTTAACGATCGAGAGTTCTGGCAAGTCATGGCTGTGTTAAATGAATGAATACTTCTAAGATCGTTGGTAGCAGATTGCATGGAGCGAATTAAAAAAAAAAACTTTTTCAATTGCAGTTTAATTTAAGAAGAAAAAAAAGGAATTTGCATGATATATAATAATTAATATAACCAGAAGCTCCTAATTTACTTATTTAGGTTAGCTTTAGAGAAGTGTGAATAATGTTAAATATTTAAAATACCGGAGCGCATATGCCGCGGCAAAATACCTTCTAACGGAAACTACGCGACATATGATGCGTCGTAAGATTTTACTTGGTTTATATCAGAAGTTATGCAACAAATGCTTTCCCGTTTATTGTGTTTTTCTGAAGCTTTTCAAACATCATAAACATGGGTTTCCAATTAAGGAAAAGGGTGTTAAAAGTAATTAGGGAATTTTGGAACGTGTTCACGAGAATATGTTATCAAAAAGGGTGCAAAGTTTCCTATATATTGAGGTTAGGCAATGTCGCTTTAACCAGATTGAGTGGTTTTACAATATTTTTAGGTTAAAAAACTTTTCAACGAAAATCATCGATGGAGTTTTATTTATTGGTTTTCCTTTTCGCATAAATTGAGGTTTTTAAATAATGCGATAACGAAATTTAACGAATGCGAGAGAAACAAAAAAAAATTGGCAACATATTTTTTTAAATTCCCAAACCAGAAAAATTTACTCGCAAATGAAGCGACCTTGGAACCTTGGAACGTGCTGATTGCCGACAGCAGTCTTTATTTCTGCTGCTGCCATTAAGCTGATACTGTTTTATCTCGTAATGGAGCCCATTAAATTTTATTCAGTATTTTTAAGATACAAAACAAAATAATAATTTCGCGAATTTTTTCTTTTTTACATTTTTATTAAACCCTGAGCGAACAGAAGCGATAACTGCTCTTGGCATTTCAATCGACTAAAATAATTCTGCGTCACGTTACTAGTTTTCGCCTTGCAAATTTTGCCAAGCTCGATCGAGTTTTCGCTTATCTCAATTCTAGGCTTGATTCACGAGTTTTCTTAAATTAGTTTTATTAAGAATATTCTCCTGTCAATATAATACTTAAACATCTGTTCCAGGCATATAATGCTGACTATGGACCAATGTACACAGCCCACAAAATAAGGGTGGGCGTATGAATATTTCATCTTCTCTTGCTATCAACATAATGAGCTTGAAATGTTTTCGACATAAGCAGCACCCGAACTTAATGAAATCTCTAATAAATGCTTCTGCCGAATCGAGCAAAGAACGTTTATAATCACAAATATCAGTTGAATGATGTTATAATAAGTAGCAACATTATCGTATTGTGTACAATTATAATGCTCGTCAGAAAAAAACGACCTTTAATGTTTGCCATTTTCGTTTTCAGTCTATTTACTGAGTATTTTGTAAGTTGAATTCCAGCTACCTTTTTCCTCATCGTCTATAATATTTACAGTTGATTGTTTGTAGGGGCAAAGAAAATGAAAAGGGATTTCGAAAAGGTTTTTTTTTCTTCTCAATTGCTATCAGAAAACATTAAGGTCTAATTTCCGAATGATAAGAAAAAAAGTTTTTCTTTAAATATTTTCTTGCTTTTGTGTCGCTGGCGTTTATTTCTTTGAAATATTTCGGTCCTCTTAATCTAATGCACAAGAAGGTTTTGAAGATTCCGATGAAGATATTGATTGAATAAATTCTTTGAAGTGATTCAATAAGGGCAGACAGAATAATCTAACAGATTTCTTTCTATTAAATATTATATGTCAAAGAGTCAATAACGTGTAATAAGATTTTAATTCAATATATAATAAGAACAGAAATGATCATAAAGTGGCAGATTTAAGGATAAGAAATTTTTATGATATTTATATTATTGAAGCTTATCAATTCTAAATCTCATTAAATGATGGAGAATTTAAAAATTTTGCTTAAGGAAATATCGACAAAATTCTTTTCAACGAGGTTCATTTCGTAATATGCTTGATAAATGTCTATCATAACACACCACTCTTACTCATGTAAACAAGCAACCCATGATCATAAAGTGAGATTTATACTTTTTTTCTCTCTTTCTCTTCTCGAACACAATCTACTCATTAAATCATGTAAACTAAGCAAATATCGACAATTCTCAATGAGTTCATGGAATATGCGATAAATTTGATAGTTTTCTGAACGGCAAATTTAATGTAAATGTTCCTGATGTTGATTCCGCAAACTTCATATTCCCATGAGATGCGACAAGATGGAAGGCTTTTAATTTAGATTCTTCATTTTATTTTCTAAAATATTTATGATGGCATTGTATTTTTGAAAAACTGAAAGAGAATTGGATGCACTCAATTAAATTTAAATAGCAAAACCATAGGATGGTAGCTTGTTGTGCAACATTTTAGATGCTAATTATTCATCTTGGGGTAGGAAGAGATAGAACGTGTAATAGGATTAAAAATAGAAACTCCATGAAATGCGTACGCGAAAAAATATGTTCCTTTGGGGGAATTTGCCATCTTTATATAATTTAACGAGATTATATTGTTAAATTTTTGGTACCCGACAAAACAAATCGCTGAGAAAAAATTGTCTTTTGGAGCGCATGACATCGGATTTGGGCTCAATTAGGGAGCTTTTTTGCACGAAATTTTAGACCACCACGCATATAAGCATGTGCCATTTAAATATCTGCCAGTCGTCAAGATGAATTCACAATGTCCTTAACCCATAAACAGGTATTTTTTTTGTTTACAAACGCATCGCGTCCTTGCGCTCGTAGGTAAACAATTTTAAGTTTTGTGTTTACGACTTTACCATACAAAGGGAAAAAATGAGCGCTCTCAAACTACAAAGAAAATTTATTTGTCAACCTCGCACACGATTTTAATTTTTTATGTCAGCACGCAAAATATTGCTCGATGTTTAATTTAGGTTTTGCATGTTTATCCTCGACAAATTTACTTGTTAAATACATTTTTTGTTTTAATATGAAACATTTTATGAAAGCGTTAACAGGGAACTCTTACATGGGGACCGATTATATATGATAGAAATTTCACTTTGTGCACATGTATGATGCTACTCGTTAAATATGTTTGTATCTTATGTATTTTGAAAAAAAAAAGATGAGAGTGACAGACATGATTTTTCGGGGACTACCGTGTTTGCCGAAATGAAATATCATTTTATGTCGACAGTCACTCTTAAGTCTCAACTCCCATTTTGTTTAAACATTCAATTTACAATATGAACGGTTTGGTTGTGATATTTTTGATGAGTTTCAACATTCCAACGTCTGTCTAGCATAACTTTGATATGATGAGCGTTGCTAAGTCAACATCAGATATTTTTTTTTTTTTTACAGAAAAAGCGAAATCGAGAAATTTATTTATGAGCACTCGATGTTTTCCGCCAGCAAAGAGAATTTCGCCTTGACTTTACAACTGAGCCGTCAACAGATTGATGCGATCATTTTCGGCCTGGCGACTGTAAATACAGCTTTTGCCAATCGAGCAGATGCTGTGCAATGGTCGCAAAACAGCTTTTTCAAGTTGCTACGACATTTGATGCTAAAGCAAAAATATATTGTTAAAATGAATATTTTAAAATTTGCCTTTTTGATTAGCACTTAGGGCTTTCAGCGACTTTATTAAGTAATTCAATTAAAAAGTTTCATATTGTTGGACAATATTAGAATGGTAAGCTCTTCTTTACCGACCTTTTTTTTCTTAGGAAAGTTAAATATTTATTTCATCGCCAGATTTCTTTTAGCTGCCTAAATTTACTACTTGACAAAAAAAATTGTCTTATCAATTTTTGCTTGTGGCGCTTTGTGAACGATAAATAAAGTTTCAGGGAAATTTCAAAACAAATCTTCGTTAAAATTATGTTGAGCACTTGCTTTGTGTGAAACTTCGGCGCTACAGTTTTACACGTATCGATTTATGCTATAATTAAAACGGATTATAAATGAAAAGTATCAAAGCTGCTCATTGTTGTACGCGAAATTTGTTGGCTGCTCAAACTGAGTTGTGCATGTTTTCAAGAAGATTTTCCTCGAAATCTCATTACAATCGGCTTTAGACTTCAATGGAGGCAAAATAAAAAACATGAATTGATCAACTGTTGCGAGAATGGAAAAAATTATTTATTTTCTGATAAGCTTAGCGCAGGCGATGTGAAAATAAATCTTTGAAATGGCACTATATGCGAGTGAACAATACAATTAGGTCTCAGCCCTCCGGCATGACTGGACGGACATACATAGTAGATTAGCAAAATAAATATGGCCTCATTTTTTTTGAGATTTCAGTCTTGCTTCAATTTTCAGATTGCAGTGTTGGGTTTGGGTATGGTTCCGTTTCATTAGATATTTATGATACGAGTGATTCAATTCAGAATTTGAATTTTTTAACAATTTCTCGACATTTTTTTTCTTTAATGTTCGAGGAAATTTATGATATGCTTTAAAAAGAAGTACGAATGAGAAGAAACATCTCAGGGAAAGAAATAAATACCCGACAATTGTGAATATAGAAACAAAAATCAAGCAATTTTTAAACAGTGTCGAGCGATAAAATGATAAATTTCACATTTCACAGCCATTAGCAAATGAAAATTCGTGCTTCGTTGCACTCATCAGCAACAGAGAAAAAAAAACTCAAATGCAAATTGATGTAAAAAATTACTATTATTATCATTATTATTTTTTTTTTTCATCGAAAAATTCTGCAAACAGAGAATGCAAAAAGTAAATCGATGTGTGATTGTTTCATGTGCAACAATAAAATCAGTCCATTATTTGCAAACTGGCATTTTTTTTATCAGCTTACCCTCTGCATCAGTTTTCAGATAGAGCTTTCCGCGCGGGCTCAATTTATATCGATGCATATCGTTGCGATCTAATTGCAGTAAAAATTTTAAAAATAGAGAGAAAGCAGAATGTTATAATTAATTTCATTATTGGATTGTTAAACTCTTATATCGCATATTTTTCACATAAATCACAAAATAAAATGCGAAATGTAATTAAATTTTACTGAAACTCGATACAGATATTTTATTATTATTTGCTCAAAGTTCCACAATCATTTTCAGAATAATTGTGATTTTCAAAGGATAATTAATTGCGCTTTTACATAAAATTTAAAAATAAGCTTTGCGAAACATAAAATCGATTAAAAGCTTTTTCAGTCTAAAAAGAGATTTTTTTACATTTAATATGTGTGTAATCAAAAGGCCTTTCATTCAGAAAGTCAGAGCACTAAAGCGAGGTTTGAAAAAGAAGAAAAAAAAAAATCTTTCGTGACAGAAAAAGAAGCGAAAAAAGAATAACAAAATTATAAAAATTAATACCGTCGCGGGACTTGTGATGAGCGAAAATTTAGCAAAGTCAGAAAACAAAGTAATGAAAAAGTTGAAAAAAAATAAAATAAATAAACTTCCGAAGAATAAATTACAATTTTTCATTATGAATCAACTTTGCAGGCATTTCTTTATGCAAAATGTAACAAAACATAAAATTCCATAAAAGATTACATGAAGCTTATGGTGGTTAGCGCTCAGACAGTGTTTTATTTTCACTCTAATATGGAAATGAATGGCCTCTACACTGGCGATAAACATTTTGTTGTGCTCGGCTCTGGGAATGTCAATATTTTACTCTCGACTGTCAATAACAAATTTTAATTTTGTCGATGAATGCATGAAATAACTTTTTTTTCCCGTTCGTGTTATTTACCCTATAATGGATTTTTTTTCCTTCCATTGATAGAGTCCACACACAACAACAATAAATAACTTTCTCCATTCATGTTTTTATGAACCGGATCGATTGCCGTAAAACCGTATAAATGAGAAAGGATACTGTCGACCATAATCCGTGATAAAACTTTCTCGTAATTGAAGTTTCGTTACTGTGATTTCTCGTTGATCCAATGGAGCTTCAAAAGGCACTTTTCCAATCATCGTGAAGAAAAAAAATCCATTACATCCTTTGGGGCATTTCGAGGTGGGATTTGAATTCTTTTATTTGTTTGACTCGGATATATTTTCTCTAGAAATTTGTTCTGCTGTCTCTCTTGTTTGAAGCCAGCAAATGACCCGTAATTTTTTTTTTTTCTAGCATTCAAAATTGTTTTTAGCAGCTAACTATAGAAAATAAGGAAACAGCTGGTCCATTTGAATTTTCATATTATTTCAATTTTATTTTGAACGCAGCAGGAAGCTATAGCATATAGTTATCATCATCATCAAATAAATTGGAGACCAATTGAAAAAAAAGGAAGAAAAATCGGAGAAATGGAAATGGTTGAAAGCTCAATCAAGAAGCGAGATACAGAAAGAAATAAAAACTCTTATTTTGATCAATTGCCATTAGTTTATTATTTTCTACATTCGAACCATCGTTAAGTCAGCTAAAATGTTCATTTTTCTAATACCCTCATGGAATGGGAACCAAAAAGGGACTCAAGAGTGTCGAAATCGTGAAGCGAAACTATAAAACTCATTTTTTTTATGATCCTTATTTCTCACACCCAGCTCTAACTCTCTCTAATCCCTTCATTTTTTTGGTGTCTTACTTAAACAACATCGTACTTTTCCTTTTCGAACTTAAACTCTATTTGGAGCATTTTATCAATAAATAAAAATAAGGTTGAATGTGAAGGGTTCGTGACTCGTGACGATGCTAAGATGTAAACAGAAACGAGAAGTAAACTTTTGTTATACGCAGGTACAAAGCAATAAATTGATGAAATTTTTACTGCCTAATGTCCTTGAGCGCCTCTCAATACATGAGAGCACAAAATAAAATTCTTGGAACATAAATCATGTCCAATTATTTGCGCGCAGTACAATTCACTCAGCAAGGAAATAAATGAAGACCGATAGTGTTGTTGACAAGCTTCAAAGCGCAGAAAACATTAGTTTCACTAAAAAGCTTTTGCGTTTATTGCTAAATTATATTTCGAGACCGAAATTCAAATCGTTTTTAAAATATATGTCAATGAAAAAGCTACATAGTTCGCTTCCATTTCAAATCCATTTTCAGAACGTATCGTTCATTTGATAATCTAAAGCGATTATATTCTATTTACATGGGTTGTTAATGATTACTTCATTGACCCTTTTACGCTATTAAATTGCTAGTTCAACAGTGATTGCTCCATCTCATTTTCCGTCATTTCCACAACATATCCTGAGCGCTTTAATCAGAGCTTTAGCCAGCAGATAATTTGAAACGTGACTCGAAAGTTTTTTTTATGCTCTACCGAACTACGAACACAAATAAAATCCTTTCTCCATTACGGAAAAAAAAATCAGAAAGCAAGTTTATTTAAAACCGTTCGGCAAAAAAAAATGTTGAAAACAAATGAGAAATAATGGAAAGGAAAATATGAAATGATGATAAATTAATGCTATGGCAAAAGGTGCTATCGTTGAATAATTTACCAACCAATATATATTATAATAGACAAGCATACACATATACACAAAAAAAAAAAAAAAAAAAAAACTTATCTCACCATGCGCATCGATCGTATCTCTTCCGTTGGGTAATTGAATGGCTGCACCAAATCCACCCAATTTTACCGGTGCCGAGTTGTCTATCGTTGCTAAAAGTGCACATGCTGGACGAACGTCTCGATGAATGATGTCGTTTTCATGGCAATAGCGTAACGCTTCAAAAATTTGTCGCATGTAATGACTTTAAAACGATGTCGGATTAGATTTTTGTAATTTATGACAAAGCATTTTTTTATCATTTCTCACCATGCTACAGCTTCACTGTAGACAAAACCATCGACGGCTCTCCGCACTACCTCAAAACACAAATCGGATCCTTCCATACTGTAAAGAGAAAATACAAAATTTTCCATTAACTTTTTGAGTAATAAACATGAGCTTTCAATATTAAACAGGAAATCTTTACAAGTCGATTAAATTATTTATTTTCACACGTTCGTTTAATAATGTTGCACAGATTTAATTATGATTCATACACGAAGATTGTTTTACACTTCAATGCAGTTTTTCGGCGTACATGTATAATTTAGACATCAGAAATATTCGTAAATAAAGTGAGATGAGCACAATTACTATCAACAGAGTGATGCCAATCATATTATAGTAGATATATCGGCCGTAATTAAAAGCGATAACTTTTTATTCAACGCCATTAACCAATCGACTAAAATTAACTCAAATGAGGATAGATGAAACTACTCATCATCAACATTTTGATTGCTTTTTTGGAGAGTTTTCAGTTGTCGTATCTATTTTATTTTTTTGGATGTCATCCAACAATCCTTCTCTCTCCACCTCCTCGTTTCACCAATGGGCGATTTTTCCTTTCACTGAAGCTTTCTTTCATTTTTGTTGTATTGTTGCTGATGCATTGCACTGAATATTTATTTCTGTTTTATGTCAGTGTGTTCGTGTGATGGGTATTATACTGCTGAGTGCTGGGCAAGATAATTTCTCATGCATGCATGCTTGAGAATACGCTTTGAAAATATTTCTATCCAACAGCAAACTCATGTATATTCAGCAGAATCGACAATCATCCTTCTTATTTCTTCGAAGCACACATAAAATTCTGTTTGCTGTTTACCTTGAGGTTAGGTTGCATTAATCTGAATGCATAATTTATTTTCGATCTTTTTCTTTCTCTCAAACATTTAACCCCGCTATATGATTATTCTTGTTTCCAATATAAACATCATCAAAAAAATATATCTATAAAAATATATGCATATCTCGCTTTTGGATGGCCCATACAAAGCTTTGGCAAAGAATAATTATATTAATTTAAATATAATTGAAAACCATCAGCATCAACGTTAATTTTTCTTCATCAAATTTTGTGAAAGGCTTCTGAATTGTGGTCTGGAAAAAATATGTTCCTAAGTATTGCTACTTATGTTTACCGCTTGTGCGGATTCATCATACATTGTCACGCTGAAATATTTCCATGAGCTTGAATGTATTTAAACGAGATCGCTCTGTTACGTTTGTATATTCTTTTGAAATGTGGAAAACATTGTGGTAAAAAAAATGTTTCCTATCGTTAACCTTAGAAAAACAGACAAAAAAATGACAAACTGCTACGTCATATCCAAATGTTCGTATTTAGAGAATTCATTTCCATGTGATAGAAAGCTAGAATCTCGCATAAGCTTTATGAAATTTTTAAGGGAATCTGCAAATGGACATGAATTTTGCATTTCATATTCTCGCAAGAAACCATAAATATTTATCTGATTTTATCCTGAATAGAACTAATTGACATTTTATGGTATTTTCATCTAGAGCGAGTTTTCCAGAAAACTATGTATATTTAGCATAGAATTATGTGCTTATTCTCATGTATAATAAGCCTCTCTGATCATGTCAAACGTCTTACTTGTAATAATAGCAAAATCATTTTCTCTCAACCACTGAATACATAATTCAGAGCATTGAATGTAAATATTATTAAAAAATAATAATAATAATTGGCGATGGTGAATGTATACTTAAAATCTCAATCTTGACTTGCTAGATCAGTTCATGAAAAATTCATATTTGATTCACAATTAATATTCATACATTAATAACTCTCTTCACCCATTTATGTAATAGAAGTAGTAGTGAAAACCCGATGATGTTTCAGCATAGTTCAGTGAATTCCATTATGAGAAGCATAGTCGTTGAAATGAATTTTAATCGCTTTCACGCACATTTGCATATCACAACAATATAACAATAGCGTAAACCCAATTCAAAATTGGTTTGCCCTATCACGACTTCCGCTAGCAATTAATTTCAAGCCATTTAGCATTGCCGCGGTTGATTTATTTATACATAACCATGACTACAGTCTGCAGTAATTTTTTTTTAGTATTATTGCATGCCCACGAGCCTTTAAATTTATTCTATTTTCTGCATTTCGCTCCGTAAAGCAATTTAAAAGTTTTCAAAAAAGCAAAACTCACAAAAACAAATGTCAGGTTTTTCTAAATGAATAATGCCATAGGGGGTTCATTCAATCAAAATTTCATTTACAGTTATATTTGTGCTTTTTAGCAAAGAACAAATCTTTTTTATCATTTCAGAGAAGAACGAAAGGATTCAAGCGCCTGTCCTTTTGATTTTCAATTTGATATTGGAGCAAAAAAAATGCATTTCCATGAAAATGTCATTATATTCTGTTATGATTTATTTTTTCTTCTCTGGAGAGCTTTCAGTCTCGTCCTGATAACTTTCGATATTTGTTTTCCATTTTCCGCTGATTTAGCATTCAGATCAAATATTCAGGTTGTATGTAGAGTGAATTACAGTAAGAAATATGTAAATTATACTTACTATTCAAACACCATATACAACATGCCTTCTGAACTATAAGTTTCCAGCAGTTCCACTTTCGATATTTGTTTTCCATTTTCCGCTGATTTAGCATTCAGATCAAATATTCAGGTTGTATGTAGAGTGAATTACAGTAAGAAATATGTAAATTATACTTACTATTCAAACACCATATACAACATGCCTTCTGAACTATAAGTTTCCAGCAGTTCCACAATATGCGGATGCTTCAGCATGTGACAGATTGTAGCCTCACGTTTCAAATCTGTAAAGCAAATAGAAAATGAAAATATGAAAAAGGGCGACACATTTTGGGACAACAAAAAAAAATGTTTGTCAAAATTTGACATTTTTTTATTGTCGGTTGGCGGGTTGTGCTTTAACCGAGTTTGAATTTCGAGCAGAAGAGTGAATGTGCATTTTTACATCCTTTGGCATCCGTAACCATGGGCTGTAACCATGGAATGAGAATCCGAGGTTACATCAAAAGTAATTATTTTTTATGAAGAGTACTCTGCTCTTCCTACAAATGCAATTTTTCTGGCACTGAGCTCAAAAATGTATTAAAGCTTTAATTAAAAAACCTCGTCTCTTTAATGGTATTAAATACGCCAAAGAGATTTCAAACATCATTCATAACGAATCGCTCAAAGTTGATTACGGTCGTGATTTACAAGATTTGTGTTGAGATATTTTGAATATTTTCGCCATTTGATTTAAATTTCTATGTATTTCATTTATTTGCGCGCATTTTCATTCAATTTCAAAACGTACGTGAATTTGTTTATCTTTTTTTAAACGCCCTGAAAGCCATGTTCTTTTTTTTTTTTTGTTTGAAGAGCCATGTACTGTTGTTCTTCAGAGCACTACCAATATCATTTGAAGATTTCTGTCACGTCCTCGTTTGGAATTTGGTTGGGATTTTTTTTTTTTTCATTTACATTTTTAACACAATCACCCATCAAACTGGAATTCACTGAGAGCCATTGCAGATTTTCGACATACTGTTAGTTATTCACATAATGCTGGGAATTATATATCTAAGTTATCCTTTTGAAAGTTGTAGTGAGTGAGGAATGAGTTTCGTTAATCAAACGACATGAAACATTGCAATCATATAAAGCACCAGTAAGCAGACAACAATCGAATGTTTTCTTCCTACATTCCACACAAATGGCATAGACATGAGGGCTTTGTGGCCAATTTTATTCTGCTTCGAATAGCAAATGATCACAAGTATTTTTATTTTTATTTCCACTGTTTCGCCTTGAAAAAAATATACAGAAGACATTGCTCGTTGACTCTCTTTATTATCCATCATCCATGCAATGATAAAATTAAACGACATCATCAACAACAATATAGAAGAGCGCCATCAACAAAATGATGTAACGACAACATGAGAAATTCATCAGTATGTCGTTGATATTTCCATCCAATCGATCGTTTTTGTTCGATTATTTAAAGTGTTTTTCAAGAGTTTTTTTTTTCTCTGAACAACCTGCAAGCATTTGAATGCCATTAATGTCAAAAACTTTTCATTTTCAAGCTCAAATAGAAAAACGATACAATAAATTTATGCCAATAGATTCCGTCAGATTGCAGGGAATCGTACAAAGTTTGTTATATGTGATGTCATCGAAATGGAAAAAAGAGAACAATGCTCTCAATTTGTTCAAAACCTTTTTAGGAAATTTCAAACACGTTTTTCTCAAAATCACAAGAATTTGAATCAGTAAATGAATCAGTTCAAAATTATTTACTTGCGACTTGCTCTATTGACATTTCGTGTCTATCAGTAATCTGATTACCACATAAGAAAGAAATTAAATTTTCGTGGATTGTTCATAATTTATTAATTGTCATTTCAAAATCCAACCATTAGTCTTACGAATATTGATTAGTGTGTTAAATTTTAAATGTAAAATAATTTTTCATATTGTCAATTACCATTTTTTACCATATTGATGGTCGAATGCATGTTCGATAATAATTCAATTGCCATCAAACATTTTTCATCAAATTCTGAATCGCCATCATTCCTTTTTGATGGAAACTTTCCGAATGAAATTTAAATTTAGCACTGTCGAGGTGTGGATTTGCGCAACCATCGATGGTGGCAGACAAAATAAATCCTTCATCGGCATTATCAAATTACACTCACCACGATAAAAATTTCAATCGAAAACCGAAGAAAGTTTTTTCGTAATTTGAATCCTTCCATGAAAGGAAGATCTGCAAGTGAGAAGGGAAAAACCGGCAAAACTTTATCTATCCAAAATTGAAACTATGGCAATAAATTACTGCTTGAGCTTCGAAAACTTTCAAAAACCGGTAAAAGAAGGGAATGAATTTTTTAGTATTCGAAAGGAGCTTTATTCGTGTTGCCTATAAATATTCAAGTCGATAGAAGAATTTTCACAAATTTGTCCTCAATTTTTGCCAGCCACTGAACTAATGAATTTCTTAGCAGGTCCTAAACTAATTTAAAAGTTTTTGATATTTCTATCTTAAATCGAAGCACGAGCATACGAGACAAATAGGCTCAATTTGCACCGGGGAAAATCAATGTTATTCGATTTTGTATTCGGTTCAACCATCGCATCTGGATTAAGAATTAGTGCCACAAAACCCACCAAACCAGGCCAATATTAGCCCCAAACATTGATTGAATTGTTAAACTGTACTCACCGGATGTGCTGAGACCAGGACTTGCCGTAAATTTGGCAACGTCGACAATCTTTGCAGCAAATTGTTGATTCGATTCCCGATGTATGCATCTGCGTACGATGGAAAATGGTCCTCTGGAATGAGTAAACAATTGGGGAAAAAACACAATGTTAGTGATACTTTCGATATGTTTGCTGTTTACTAAAGTTCCTTGATCGGTAGAAATGCTTGCTTTTATAAGTTCGACAAGCTGGAGAACAACGAAACATTAAATTGAGATTGCAATCAATCAAATTAAAACTTAATTGGTGAAGATGTTTGCCGCAATCATGTGTGGAATTTTAGTTATATTTCTTTCATTTCTCGCATCATTGCCGACATTCGACCGGGGGCTTGACGTGGGGTCAAAATAATTTATATTGTCAGAAAAGAAAAAAAAAAAAAAAAACAAAACAAATTAAATGATGTTGGAGATGACACATATCGAATGAATCCCAAAACAAGAAAAATTCGTTTAGGTTTTTGGCATCAATTAATTGTTCAATATTTCATTTGTTTTCCTCTAGGTTCCGTACATTTATCTCGTAGCCATTCGTAGGAATTGTGAAATTCTGATTTATTTACTTACTACTCGGTTCATGGTACGTTCGATTATTCAAATCTACTTGTCTAGTGTGTTTCATGTTCAATATGTTACTTGATAACGAGGAAAAGAAATCGATTTATTATCAAAGCAAATCACTTCCCGAAAATCGGGAAGGGTCGGGCCGTCACTCTTTTCGGGTCGATCGATATTTTTATTTTTATCTACGTTATGGATCTCATAATATCCGCTTTCGCATTCAAACGGTCATGATATATAACATTCAAATTGACATGAACATGATTAGATATGAGATACATGAACCTTCGTTAGAGGAATCATACCCGTCATCGCGTGCTTGTACCGCCCATTTGAGTTTATCCACGCAATAGTAAAGGATACAATGTCTCTTACGTTAAGGAAATATTTCAGGCGTTATTCACCTGGAACACATGCACCAAAAACATCTCTCTAATGGTATATTAAATTACATATCTACAAGATGTCAATGCTTCATCGGATTCACATTTTTATACAAAAGAAAAGAAAACATGAAAAATTGAGATACCGGAAAAAGAAAAAGGAGGGAACAGATTATTCTCTAAGAGTGTACGAAATATTGTAACCGTTACATTTTGATAAAATTGGATTGTTGATTGCCATAGCTGCAGCACTGATTCCGATACATGATGAAAATAGGAAAAATTCATCCCTTTTACTGTTCGAGATATCAAGATCGCGCAGTTTTAATTTCGCATCATTGAATTTAGCATAGACATTTTTGCTTCTACTTAGATTCTGCAGCAACCAGTTTATCTTCTTCCATTGTTCCGTACACAAAAAGAAATTGAATTTCATATTTTGACATTCTTTTAAAAACACAATTTCCTGAAATCTTTAAATGCTATATGACGAACGAACTTTTCCTGAGTAAGAAAGTTAATAATATTCAATGTTTATTTTTTTTATTTTTATTTATTGATATTGAATTGCGAATCGTTTTCCGTGACAGTGATGATGATGCCAAAAGAGTGAAAGCATGTTATACATGGGAAAACGATTTCAAGAAACACTCATCGTTTTCTCGTTTTCTCATTTTCTTTGCATCGACATGACATACGATTTTTCGTCCTGTTTCACTTTTAGTATTTCATCGCGAATCAATAATATGAAGAATAATTTTGGAAGGAATCATGCAAACGATATATTTTGAAACGCGAAGGGTTTACTATGAAGAAAGAAAAGCTAAATTGAATATTTTCCTACTATAGAAATATAGCAAGTTGATATGAAAACTTTTGCCATTCACCAAGAACATTTTTTTGAGATAAGCCGATGAATCTGTTTTTTGTGCGATCGATAGTTTATCTCGATCTAAATACAGAATGATTGAAAAACTTTCAGTAATTTTCATAATACTTATTTAAAGATTATAAAAAAAAAAATGCCATTAAATGGCTTGAAGTGAATGAAAGTAAAACTTTGTTTGTTCTTTTGTTTTCCTACATGTTTAGTCTGGTTCGTAGAAGCAACAAACCATTCATTGCTCTCATTATTGCCGGAAAGTTTATTTTACAAATTTTGCTTTAATAGACCATGTGCTATTTTTGTACCAGACGAGTTGTGAATTCACACAAAAACAAGAAATTGTGAGTGTGTTTTACTTTTGACTTTTCCATGGGTGACGATGAAATGACAAATAAAATCAGAACGAATGTCAGAAATATCAGCCAAGAGAATGCTTTTATCTCATATACATTGTTTGCTGAAAATGTCAAGTCATGACTAACAATATGCAATGTCGAGATATAAGTATTCAATTCAAATTTAGTCTCTGAGTGGTATATTAAGAGCTTTGATGTTTGTCATACAACTTTTCAGAATGTTTCACATCATCAAAATAATTTGAGTTTTCGAATAAATTTACAAGATAAACATATTAATTAAGACGAAATTCAGTGAACAATTTTAGAAGAAAAATTCGCATCTTAAGAGCTGAACACAAATAATATTTAATTTATCAAGCGTGTTTAGTGAAGAGCCCAAAAAACAAATACAAGACGATCTAAAAAGGAGAAATTAAATTTTAATTTGGTTTTTTTTTTTTCATCATTCATGAGAGAGCAAATCAAATCTTAGGAAAATGTCTGCGAACAATAACAAACAACTTTTTCCGGCAGTGGAATGTTTTACATGAGAATGAAATGCTGTTTGAAAATCTTAAAAAAAGCGGAAAAGGAATGCTGTTTCCGCGTCGTTTGACTGATTTTTTTTTCTATACTCAAAGTAGTCAGAAGCACGCGAGAAATCAACAACTTTTCTTCATACTAAACAAAAACAACGGGGAATGAATTTTTTTTTTCGACTGAATTTTCTGTTTCGTTTTTTCGCATAACTTTCAGTTCGCTGTGAAGAAAGAAGAAACTGTTTGGAAGTAATGAGTCCAAATTCTCTTTCAATCATTTCTGTCTCGAATAATTTCTGACGCAAAGGAAAATAAGTTTTGATGGAAAATTGTTTCCGTTATTTGTGAAGAAATAAACTTTACTGGCGGAAGCTTGTTAAAATTGAATGGCTAGAAAACTTTCCGATATTCTATTTTAAACAGCAAAATTTTTTCAAGAAGTTATCCAGCACTTGTCAAATCACCCTTCAACACACCTTCAGTTGTACATAAAAAACACACTTCCATATACAGCAGCCCATCGCAAACATGCTTCCGCCCTTCAGAGTTTGCTTAACATTTTTCCCAATTTTATTTATATTTAGATTTTTTTTCTATCCTCTGCGAAATTTTGCGAACGTTGAATCAACACAATGAATGGAATAATGTTCAACCTTTTAGTTTTTTGCCGAACTTCCAGCAAAGCTTCTAATTCCATCGATTTATTAGCATTCAAGAAGTGTTTAAATTGTATCCATAACTATATTTTGTTACAGTTTCTTCTGAACTTTAAATCCTTGTTCGGGTCCAGCTTGAATCAACATTTTCGAATGCCCATTTTCATTTTTCTGGGAATCAAAACAAGCCACACAATTTTTACGCTCGACTGAAAAGGGTCCAATTTGAATGGTTGAGCAAAATTATTTCCAGAGCATCCCGAAATATACTGTGTAAATTAGAACGTGAGGGAACTCACACCGAAAGTCTAACATGATTCGATTAATGTAGCAAAAAAAAATTGAACATTATTTGTGACAGCTCACTGGTGTCACCAACAGTATTTGATTAGAAGCAGAAAATCAAAATGTCGCAATTCATGTAATCAGTTCACATATATTTATATAGAAATCAAACGCTTATAAGGCAATCATTAGCTAATGGAGATAACATTGAATTTGGCAGTTTGGCATCTGCGGCTGGCAAAAGGACTTCAAAGAGATGCAAGACAAAAATTTTTTTTCTATCTAATTAACTTTTTCTGTGACTGTTGTAGCTGTTTATTTATTTTGCTGTTTTTTCATTTTTCCATCTATGCCTAGTGGAAGCTTTAATTAGATGGCAAAAACATTCATAAGCCCATAAATGAATAGCTTTAAAGTTTTTTCTAGTTTAAATAAATAGCCTCCTACTCAATTAAATCAGGCAGTTCATAAAAAGGAAAGAAGAACCCAATTAAGACACACTTTAATTAGGCAAAATTTATTACAAAACGGTATTTCCAATACTTCGTTTTTGAAGAAATAAAATTGATATATAAATATTTATTTAGTAAGAAAAACGGCCTAATGGCTTGTGAAGATCAAACCAGAAACATGTGAAAGAATAAAAATTCAAACACATGGCAAGCAAATGGAATGGGAAGAGAATAATTTGCTAGCACCTCATCACAACATCAAAAAATAATGTTTATTTAAAATACATCATTAATTTCAAAATTCCAGACAGTATTCGCCTGCATTGCGTCCAAAATCATTCTCGAGAATTTTATGGAAATTTAGAGTAGGAGAAATTGAAAAGCCTCACAATTAAGTAAATGTTTTGTAGAGCATAAGAAATTTTACAGAAAACCTTCACAGGTGGTTTTTGTGAATTTTATTATGATTAATAGTTTCTGCTTCATGATTGCTTTCCGTGAGGTCATAAACCACATTCTGGCGAATAGTTTTTTGAGAAATTGCTTGAACAGACATGATGACATTTTTCATTTGTCTTCTTCACACTTTTCTTTTTTTTTGAAAACTTAAATGACGCAATTTCACAGCTAAATAAAACTACTAAGATGTAACCAATAAATTATCTGTATATTCTTACGGGACTGCCAATTGAAAGGTTCAAGTTATTATTCAAGAGTTCTAAAAGCCGAGACAACAATGACAAATGAAATCGCTGATAATTTTCGTCAATAAATAATAACGACAACAACAAAAAAAAAACGAAATGTCTCATTTTTCCTGAGGCTAGATTTTGCTTTATCAGGCAAAGATTTATGTTAAAATCAATATCTCTCTCGAATCACAAAAAAAAATCGCATTCTTCATGTGCTCAACTCAGGCTCTGTCAATTTAGGTAACATAAATCGGAATCATGATCAGCGAGCTGTATTAAAATACTTTTTATGTTATGTGATTTTTTCAGCCTCCAAAGCATTTGTTTATTCACGGATTTTTTAGTGACATATTTAAGAAAAGAAAAAAATAATAATAATAATAACTTTTTTGGCCTCGAATGTCTCTTTTTTTAGGTGCTGAAACCCGAAAAATAATAATAAAAAAAGAAAGGCAAGATTACAAAAATGAGCTTTTTCCCCCGTTATGATTTCTCTTCGCAATGCAGATCTTTTACCTTTCAGAACAATGGCTTTGGTGAATATTTAACAACGATGGCGGAAAAAGCCTCATTTTTTTTTTCTTCGTTGCTAGCATGAATCGCGTGTTCATAATTCGAAGGGTTTTTTTTTGGCTCCTTAACAGAATTCCTTTAACAAGATGAATGTTATTTGCAGAGTCGGCAGCAGCTTAGCATTTAAAAATGTAATATTCCAATGGCAGAAAAAAAGGAACGTAAAACCTTTTTATTCAATTTTGTAAGAGTAATGAGATTAAAATTTGCATTTCTTTCTTTTTTGTTTTGCTTCACATCATATTAAGAACTACTAGGAAATCAGGAAAAATGTTTGAATTTTCTACTGCAGGTCAAATCGCTTTGACTGATTGACATGAAACGTATAAACTCAAAAAACTTTTATATGAATTTCAAGAATTCAATTCCAATGATGTCAGATCAATAGAACTGACCTAAGAATTTATGGCGAGAACATCAAACAAGACTTTTATAGAGCACTATAGACGAGGCGAATGCAGATGTAATAAAAAATGAAATCAAAACGAGGCAAGTGTAATTTCTCACATCAGTCTTAGGCTGAAACCTTTTCAATTTGAAAAAAAAAAAAAAAATCGACTTCAATTTCAAGGGCAATAACATTTCTAATGCTCATTTATTTATGTTATTTCTATTTATACCTAGCATTACTTTATTCCAGCTTACGCAAAAACAGAACATGAAGGTACTTTGCTATTGCAGGTGCAATTGAGATATTAAGAGCCGTAAAATACGCTTGGAAGCATTAACTGAGAACGCGTCATAGCCTCAGAAAGCTGTTTCGAGAAGTGTTCAGCACTTAAAACCGTATTAATGCAGTCAATAGGGCTTTAACTTTTGCTTTAATTTTCTCGAACCTTAAAAATATCTACCACACATTGCAGCAAACTCCAGACATCACATTATGTTAACCAAAGAGATTAAATTCACATTTGTTTGCGACATTATTGTAATTTTTTATGATGTGTGCTGCATATAGTTCATTATCTAATTACATCCGATTAAGCATGAAAATTCAGTAGTTTGCCTTATATTAGAGAGGTAACCACAAATAACAAGCACATGCGACATCCATTATTTAATAATTATTTGTCATTCAGACTCATTGACAACATAAATAAAGAAAAAGGGAAAAATGTATGCTTAAAAGCCGCTAATTAGCATTTTTGCATTATGTTCTGCCTTTACTTTCGGATCCTTTTCAATGTGGCACTTATGCAGCGCCATGAATAAAGTCACTAAGTCATCAGCAAAATGTTTCCCGTCATGCTCTCTGCCATTCGTGTACCTTTTTTCTTTTTAGAATTCATCTCATCGTATAACTAATAATTATTTTTCCACCATGTAATGAGTTTCTTTTACACCACTTTTGAACAAAATGCTTTTTGCCACCTTTAATTATCGAGCTATTGATAATCAAGAGCCATTCGATTTCGACGTGACTTGAAAATCAATAAGTTTATATACCATTGTCCAAATGGGTTTATCGCGCTTACAGGAAGACAAATTTGTACTTTAATTACAGCAACGAAGAGCGAGAAATAGATCTCATGTCTCGTTATTTACCATATGCCACTTGAAATCGCCCAACTGAGCCAATTACATTCAGGCTCAATCAAATTTCCGGATCTTTATGACTTCATTATCATCATAGCATAGCCATCATCCACGATGTATTACTGTTCTGATTATCCTATGAGCCGCACAATTTACGAGATTTATTTTGGGGAGAAGGGGACTGAAGTGTTCTACGCAAGGATGCATTTCCCTTACATTCAATGGTCATCCGTTTTAATTGCTTGTAATCATGCGAGTGGATGAAGCTTTGAGAGACGATATATTTTTATGAGATACTCATTTGTATGGAAATTATTTCTTTTAGGATGCTACAACTAGCTGGGGTGTCTATTGTAACGACTGATGCCCAGAATATGTGTCTACACAAACAGCAAGACATTACCAATAATAAAAACAGGAAGAGACGCAAAATCCCCTCTCATTTTTATCGCAGATGCTTAATAAAAATGTTTATTTCTCGAATTTCATTTCGCTTTTTGTGCTCTGTTTTCAGTCGATGTGTTTCTACTGTTTTTCCTTTGTATCATCTCGCCACAGTCAACTTTTTTCCATTACGAATCGACAAATAGAAATGAGAGAAAAAAAAAACTTTTGATGAAGGAAAGCAATTCACGAAAAGGAAAGTTTCTTTTTTCTTTCTTTCACCGCCATTGAACCTTCTCGTCTCTCGTTGTTCATGTAATAAATTGACATTTATTTTTCTTGCTGTCATCACAAAATTGACACAACAAACAATGCGAAAGAAACGAATTTATTTATTTTTTCTCCATCGTAGAACGTGTAAAACAGCCCCCGAAAGGACAAAAAAAAACTTTTGGAGCATGGATGGATTAAAGCGAGGACACTGTCCGTCCATTTTGTACTTCATTTTATTTTTAAGGGATTCCACTTGTTGGGCTCGGCACTGCTGTAAAATTGTTTTAAATATTAATGAAAGTTAAAAAGAAGATGGTACCAAAAACAAAGCATCACGAACACGGCTCTCCGAATAAAGGCAAAAAAAAAGTTTGAATTTTAAATGATTTGCGCAAAATGCATAAAACATTTACGGAATCCTTAAGAAAATACCATGAGCCTTTTGAAAATACTGTAGAGCTTTTAGTGTTCGAGTAATAGATAAATTGTTGCACACAGGAAAATAGCTTATTTAAAGGAGGCTATATATCATTGGATCATTGGGATTTTATGATCATGCTGTTACATGCGCAACTTTTTTTTTATTATTATGTTTGCTCACCTCTTCACAAGCTTTTCTTACGTTACGAAATATATGAAAAAACCGCCGAAACCAAATAACAAATTTTCGGTATCAAAAAAAAAGAAAGTTTTCATGGTAAAAATTTCTGTGTGGTTTTTCTCTCAGCGATTGATACAAAAAAAAAGGCTTTACATTTGTATCATAGAACCTCCAATGCTATTCAACTCTTATATTAAATATTGAATTCCATACTATGATACTTTTTGTATGTTTGTTGGTAGATGGATGAAAGTCAATAAGCAGAATTTTTTCCGCTTCAATTATTTTTTACGAACCATTTTTTTCTTGCTCCACCATTTGATGCATATACGGATTCTGTTTCATCGTTTATACATTTTTTATGATTACATTATTCATAATTTTCCTAACCATGGATCGGCTGTTCCCTGCTGAGGTTTTTTTTTTCGCTCGCGAGTTTCAATAAGATAAATTTCGCGTACAGTCGTGCAAACCAAAAAATTTAAATAATATTCAGTTATGTTAACCTTGCGATGGAGATGAAACTGTTAATTGAATCCTTATAGAGGCAATAGAATATAAATATCCTGTTTCCATAAACATATGCTCAATGCTGTACCGATATCGTAAAAGCTTTCTAGATAATTTTATCGAAATGTCTGTGCTGATTTTTTATCAAACCAAATGTGTTTTTGTGCTAACATATTCAAGATAGCGCGTACCGGAAAGTTGTCATAATTGATTTTATTTTATTTTTTTTTTTTGTTATCAGAATCTGATATCTTCAATTTCTCCTTTGCGTTAGGAATTTCTTTATTCTTTTTGTGTTATTTCTTCTACATCAAACATATAGCAACGGAGTTCAGAAAGGCGGTAATTAAAAAACATTACAGAGGGTTAGAAGCATTTTTTATTGTTGTCCTTTAATTAAATTTTACTCTCATACCGGATCGTAACTCTTGGAGAAGGGAGAGGCAGTACCGGAAGAAGCGCAAGTATCCAAAATGACTTCCCACATCCGTCAACACCTCATGAATCTTTTGTCAGTTTATACATTTTTTTTTACTGAAGACTTTTACACGAAGTCGAGATGGGAACAATTGCGGCATCAATATTAATTAAAAAAAATATATCCCAACATGGAACATCCTTGTCATTTAGAAGCGTCTCAAGTGAGGATCCGGCTTTTTGTGTCGCAAGCTGGATCGATATAATTAATTTTGCCCGAGAACTCATTAAGAGAAAGCCTCTAAAAAAAAGGTTCCAATGCAATGAATGGCTCTTTAATGTGGACGAGTCCTTATGGATGTATTTCGATGTCAGGAAAAAGTCATTTACTGAATCATTCAGATCCATGAAAATGTGCCCATAAATTTTGCACAAAACCCCATTGAGAATTAAATTATACGCTGATGAGACCGTAAAGAGAAGCATAAAAGGGCTCTGTCAACTTTTTTGCCTGAAAGTTTTCCCCCCGTTCTCCCAATATTGGACCTCACTTCAGAGAGCGAGAGACACAAAAGATACAGCTGAGGAATGGCAAATGGAAAAGTATGAAAAATGCCAAAAGGGGGCGACAAAATACTTTTTATAAGAAAAGTAAATTAGAAGTAGAGGCAAAAAAAAAACAATAATAATAGAAATTGCAAACAAAAACGTGAGACAGGTTGTTCAGATCCCCGACAACTGTTTGCCGTATATTTCATTCAACTTTATGCCTTCACGACTTCCAACTTTTAATGCCTCATAGCTTCGAATGTCTCATTAGACGGAGGGTGAGCTTACAGTTAAAGTGATAAAAAAGAAGAAAAGTTTTATTCCCCCCCCCTTGGGTTTTTGGGTTCGTAGTGCGAGTGAAATGTTTTGTTTACTTTTGTTCCGTTGTAATAAGTTCACTACAGTCCTGGACTGCACGGAAGCCACACTCATCCGCTATTAATAAGATGAATTTTTCAACTTTTATCTTCGAGCGAAAAACTGTATACAGGACAAGCACAAGAAACACATTTAATGGATTGCAAAACAAGAAACTTTGAAAGCAGACAGAAACCTACAGAAGTGACACAAACAATGAAATTTTCTTTGCAAACGTAAACCCTTAATTTGTGGCATTTTGCTATTGTATGCACACGCATAGGTAAAGAAGTATTTTTCATTAGACGAAGGAAAAACTTCTCATTTCAAGCTTTCCATTTCCTATGGGAGAATGCTTCATGGTATATAGAAATTATATATTTTTTATTCAATGCTTGCAACTACTTATAATAACACAGCAGTGTAGTACAATGAATAAAGTTCACCTTCATCTCAACTTCCTTCATCTTCGTTTACTTCCGTCCGCTATTTTGTTTCGCTTTTTCATTTTCTGCAGCATTACATTATTAAGATCTCTAGAGTAATTGTATGAATCTGACAGAAAAGTTTTTGAAGGGTTTTTCTCGATGACCGTCCATTGAATAGTTGGAAGAAAGCTCTGAATGGAAACTTCATTAAAATAAACATTGTCAATAAATTCAAAAAAGCAATTGTAAAGTTTCTACAAAAAAAAAGGATGACAAATCCCAAAAGCTTCAGAGTCCATTTGGAAAGAAAATAAAGGGAGGGGCCATGTAAAATTGCAAAATGCTATGTCGAGAAAGAGTAATTATTTCTGACTGACACTTGATGGAAATTAATTTAGTTTTTTGTTTTGGTGAAACCAATTTTTTTCTCATTTCAAAATAGCTTAATAGCAGTAAATTCAAAGTTTGATTTTTTTATAGCATTCTAAATACTTAATAGCCTTGAACCACACTCTAATCACCCAACATCCGAAATTGATTTTGTGCCATTTCAGGAGTTTCACTTTTTACAAATAGAATCTCCATTGTGCTTTTGCACAGGAAGAGTGAACCTTTTGATAAAACATGAATTTTAATTACATGCACATATATATTGAAGGTTCTGCAGCATTTTGCCAACCCATGATACATTCTGTGTTTGGCAATCAGAAATATACAAAAGGGAAGAGAAGGATAAACAAATGGTTAAAATGCACATTCTGCTGATCAAATGGAATCATGTTATGATAGGTTCTAAGTCAATATCAATATTATGTTTTGTACAATGAAATAAATATTATTTATTGCTTTCATTTATCGATATTGGCATGTATCAATGCCAGGCGAAATGGCAAACAACAAAAATTTCTTTCGCCTCCGAAACGATATTCAGTTCCAAAATGTATCCGTGAGTCGTCTCGAAGAAAGAATAAAATAGAAGAAAGAAAAACGGGAAACCAGCAGAAAGTAAACAAATAATTTTGTTAGATAATTTTTCAATGGGAATCATCGTTCAGTAGCGGAAAACACATTTTCTATAAATTTCGCATTAAAGTGAGTGAGATTGCTCTATAAAAATTTAGTGCAATCAAAGTGTACCGAAAACAAACGATCCGAACTCAATTATTGAGCTTCAATTTTCATGACTGTTTCATTTTTCTTCGCGCGCCGACAAACACAGAAATGATTTTAATGAAAATGTAAATTCGTGTATTGTGGGAAGTTTCATCGGGAGAAGAAGAAATAAATCGCCATTATAAGAGGGATCTATTGAAAAAAAAAAAATATAATAATAACTGCGAGGCGGTTTTTAAGCAGTGGCATCATTTGCATTCTTCATCATTTTATTATTCCGATTTATTTAATGGGTGGATAGGGAGGGAAGAAAGCGAGTGTACTCCTCCAGAACTGATTAATTTGCCTAAGGGATTTTGTATCTGTCTCTTTCTGTTCAACCAATCTATCAAGATAAAGATAACGGAATGAGTCTCTAAAACCTGACGCCCAATTCGCGTGAAAAATTATTAAAAAATTTCAATTAAATCTCAATTGGGTTTTAACATAATTAATTAACCCGAGTACATATGAACAAAACTGTGCGACAGTATGTCTAATGATTACTCACTTTCCAATGATCTCACAAAGCTCATAAACATCATCAAATAAAACTTCGTCATCAGCCATTTCTGCTATTATTCCTTGGTACTTGTTTCACTTGCACAATTTTAAACTTTTTGTATGAGTATGAGTGTGTGTAAAACTATTTGCCTTCCAGAATAATAAATAATATCGTTGCACTTCCTTGTTATTTTAATGCAAATGATAATTCAACTCAAAATAATAAGAATTTTTACTGAGAATAGAATCAGTCTTATCTGTTTGTGATCCTTTCAATGAGAGGATATCAAAAAGAGGGAAAATTTTCCACTTATTTTCCACCACTTTTGTGAAAGTGATTTGGGAAAAGTCCCAATCGTCCTGTGCAAAACGTGATCAGTCCTCGTCGGATGTTTTTCTAACACTGGATTTATCTATTTATCTTGTAGTTAACTTGCACTGAATGTTCTTTGGTGAGAGAACTTTGGTATATCCTTGAGAGCTTTTTGGAACACTTCCAATAACTTTTTTTCCCTGCAAAAGCACTCTCGCTGGAAATGAGAAGTGATTGGTTCCTTTTTCGATGATTATTTATTTCCGAATTTGAACGAAATTAAATTCACTGAGCTGACACTGCCCTAAATTTTACAATTTAGTCACACTGAGATTGCAGCATGTGATGGCAAGTAGTAGCCCGCTTGTCCGATTGCAGCAATAAAGCTGTTTACAATGATGTCAGTTAATTATCCTGGGGCGGGATCTTTCAATCGAACTTTTCACTTTTTTACGACTTTGCCTATGGCAATTTTTATAATTTTCAGTAGTTGACAGATGTTGTCAAGCAAATGAATGCAGCGAACACTCAAAAACGCTGGTAGGTCTTTTGAAAACCTGCTAACATTAATTTTTCACTTTTTAGATTTTCCGAGAAAACACTTTTCCAATTTAAGGGGTCGGAATCGGAATCATTCCAGTGATGGTTCCGACTAATCTGCACCATATCGCAGTCTCTTTAACTTCAAAAATATAATTTTGATGTATGAGTGTGGATATTTTGTGATTGTGTGGAGACTTGTATGCAATAACTGTAAAAGATGCAAAATCTGAACACTTACTTGCATACAAGTATTGTATCTTGCATGCAAATATCCGATAGCAAAAAAATGAGCAAATCGGTTTAAAACAATTTATTTCAAAATTTCATATCTCTCAAAAAATTCAAGGACCATTTTGATTAATCTAAGTATAGTAAAACAGCAATTTAATCATCACAGAGAGAAAGGCCATTGCCGATACAAGCGGCATACGAAATGGCATGAGGAATATAATTTTGTTCATAAACACCTGTAAACAGAAAAGCATGCGGTCCGCTTGCAAATACTCCGACATCCTCGCCTGAATGGGTTTCCAAATTGAGCGGATATTTTGCTGGATATCCGTAATCTTTATCATTCAAATCAAAATTCTCTAAATTTATGCGATGTTTTTCATCGTTGACATTTTGGAAAAAGCTTGGTCCATTTTCATATCCAAGAGTTGTATAAGGATATCCATCAGTGCTTATCATGCCATCACTCAAACCCAAAATATCATTACCACGACTTGCATAACCCGAAATAGTAAAAGAGTGCGAATGATCTGCCGTAACAACAATTAAAGTTTCTTCTTCGCTCGTTCTTAATCTCGCCAATTCAATTGCTTTCTCAAACTCCAAAGTTTCATCGAGAGCTTTCTGTGCTTTTCCAAAGTGATGTGAGTGATCTATTTTTCCACCTTCAACAAAGAGTAGATATCCCTTTTCCTTATCCGATTCCAAAATGTCTATAGCTTTATTTACCATTTCACTTAAAGTCGGCTTATCACGGGCAGCATCGTCCAAATGAAATGGCATGTGACTTGAGTCAAATAAACCAAGAAGTCTTTCAATATTGCTGTCAACATTCAGAAAATCTTCTTTGGTTTCAACATATTTATGATTTTGCTTTTGATGGATATGCAGCCATTGTTTAATTAAGTTTTTATTCTCCCTAAGTCCGAAATTCCCATCAATATCTTTTTCGCGTTTGGTCATAAATTCCTGACGCCCACCACCCAATGCAATATTTAATCTTCGTCCAACAGCTCCATGAACCAGTTGCCATGCGATATCCGGGCACGTCTTGATATCATTTCCAGTATTAATAACTCTTCCATCATTCTCCCAGTTCCTGTTTGCAATATGCGCATAGACACCTGCTGGTGTTGCGTGCGTTATTCTTGTATTTGTTACAAGGCCTGTTCTCATGCCATTATCTTGCGCAAACTTAATGATCGAGTGAACGTGATTTGTCGTTTCATTTTGACCTTCACAATTATCTTGTAAAACTGCGGCAGAGAGTCCAATTGTACCATAATTTGCTTTGACACCAGATAAATATGCCGTTGCGCTACAAGCAGAATCGGCGATTTGTACATTTGTGCAATACGTTTTCGACAGTCCTGAATATGGGAACTTTTCAAACGATAATTCCATCGCTTCACCACCTTTATATGCTCTTGATGCCATTTGCGTACTTAAACCCATTCCATCACCAACAAAGAATATTACATTTTTTGCCATTTTCATATTTAAGCGATTCTTTTGAAGTTGCTTTAGAAGAGTATCCCTAGCTTTGTTGTTCCAATAATCTGGGTGTGTTTCTAAAATTGGCGGTACAAAGTGCAAACTTGGTAGTTCACGCTTCTGTCTATTGCTTTTAGTTGTTGTCAATTCCGGATGATCGAAATTGTCTTCAGAATATTCGGCTGAATTGGTTAAAGGACTCGCATTTATTGAAACAATTATTAAAACTGTAAGCACTTTATTGCGCAACATTTTTTCACAAATTTGTTTATACTTCAAAGCATTAGATTTAAAATTGAACTGAAATTGAGTTGGTGATATTCGCCTTTTATAATGCGACAGTTTCTGAGATAAACGTTATCAGTTTGATTGAAATCGATAAGTAAACGACTCACGTTGACATCTTATGGTGAGCCTCATGACAAGCTGCAATTGCGAATGATATCAACATCATGCGTCATAAATCGTTCAACATTATTGTTTACTTCGGACAGCTCATCGGATTCCCCACGTCTAATTATGTCTTTCGAATGGGTAATTAAGAAATTTAATTTATTGCTAGTTGTTATCAAAATAAACATTCGACTTGTTGGCCTACATGCCGAAAATTAAACACGAGACGAAATATTTTGTGATAAGAAAATCACGTGAAGTGCGCCGCATAATCATGACCGTATTGTGTTATCGGTCAATATGATTTCAAGTGTGAGACTTTTCAAAATGATAAAGAAGAGATAATTGGCTTGAAAAATCCATTATGCAACATTTAATATTAGTTTAAACTGAAGTTAAAGCTTCTTTTTTGCCGTTAAGCTTTTTTAAATCGCAACTTTTCCAACAATTGTAGACTTTATGCAATTGAAAGTTTAAAGTGATCTCGTTGAACTTTCATACATTTTTTTATAAAGAAAATAATGATAATGAATGAATCACGCGAATCAAATCAAAGTCTGTGACTTTATGAAAGACAGAAATCTGATGGAAGTAGATAGAGAGGAAGAGAGAGAGTGAAAGAGAAGGAAATAAAACGTGAACTTGAAAATGTTTCGTTTGATCATGTCAGATTTTGTTTGTCGAAAAGATTTGCATTAGCTCAGGTGTTTTCTTTAAGAAACTTGTTTTAATGTTATCACCATGTGAAAAAGATCGCTTAAAATTCCTGATTTATTTATCACATGCTTGGGCGAAATTTATCCGCCATAACAGGTTATGGTCTGTCTGGATGTCTTTAATTAAAGAGAAGAAAAAATATTTTTAAAAACGGCACAGAAAGAAACTCACGTGATCAATAGCATTTAAGAAAAGCTTGAGAAATCAGAAGGTCGATGGCTTAAAAAAGAAGACCATAAAAAATATCACGCCGTTTGCATGTGACAATATTATACTCAATGAGAAATTTCAAAAACTTCCTGCTGAAGATTTATAAAACAAGCAATAAAAAAAACAAAAGCGAAAAAATTGTCAAATGAAGTTTTTTTTTTTCTTGTTCAAGATCTATTTGCAGCATCAAAACTTAAAATTCACAAAGTATCCTTCCTGGTCATATGTCTATTGAAATTTATGCTAATAGTTCTATACAAAATAATCGATAGATTTTATTCAGGCGGATATACTCAACACGAGACTACTTAGCGGCAATCACAAAAGATTACTAGAAGCATAAATAGAATGACTAATTGCCACGAAAGTTTAACGGGTTACTAAGCTCAATTTTCACGTGCGTGTAGATGCCAAGAAGCGCTGAAAATGATACAAAAGTAAACGTTCGAAATAATAATTCATTCATCATATCACTTTCGGTTTACTTACACGTAAACAAAATAGTTCATTCAGATTTATTCAATCTTTCACTTCGAAAATGAATCGAAATATAAAAGCAGCTGTAAATTTTCCGTAAATATCGACGTGGAAGCAAAAAAAAAAAAAACGATGCTCATTCGATTCGGACATCTTAGGATGGCGTTTGCTAACTGATTTTGTTGATCACTCACACAGGAAACGACGCTCATTAATTTTTAAATATTTGCTCAAATAATTTTGAACTCAAAGATTTTTCGTATTTATCAATGTAATGCAAACATGAATGTTTATTATTGCGATGGTCATGTGTGGAAGTATTGACACAGTTTTATTAGATTGCAGAGACAGTAAAAATTTACAATTATTCCCCTCAGAAACTAAACGCCAACAACAAACAAAGATCTCCCGAGTTGCGGAATGAAACGATAAATCCATGCAAACTTTTGAGGTTGTTTAAACAAATGAAACGAAGAAAGAAATGAAGAAGTTTCGAGACGTTTGCAAGTCTAATGAGAAAAAGAAATGTGCCTGACCTTGCGGATCAGTGAGAAGCTCATGAATGGAGGAAAATATGGGAAGTTTGTGTTTCACTACAACAAATGAGTCTGCGATCGCAATAAACATAATGAAATTGCTTCTTATCAGCAAACACGAATCAGATGTTGTTTTTTAGTAAAAATAGCGTTTTTTTAATCTTTTACAAAAAGCTGTAAATTTCTTTTATTGCATCATTCACTATTTTATCGATAACTAATAACTTCTTTTTTTTTTTTGTTTGATATCTATTGATTATTTATGTGGATAGTCGTCCTGCCAGCACAAATGAGTTCTATATTTTTAAGGCACAATTAGAAAATTTTCTTTAAAAGAGATATTCTTATTAATTAATTGATTCGATTATAAGTATAAAGGTTTTTTTTTTGTTTACTTTAATTATTGTTATGAGATTTCGAACTTTGAAAAAGTTAATTTCTTTTGAGCTCGTTACCATTTCGAGTGTCTTCTTTGCTAAAAATTGGCAAATGATTATTAATTATATGTAAATTAGTACGACATGTGGTTCAACAATTAGTTAGCAACCATTTGACATTCATCGCGATATGCCGACTCACACATGAAAGTCAATGGATTGGAAGCTAAAAAATTCAATAAAGCCAATACCATTGTATGGATAGCTCATAAAAAAGCATTAAGTCAACTTCGTGGCGTTTTTTTTTTTTTAGATAAATTATCTGTCATAACTCATAATTCTTACAATTGCACAAATATCTTTGAACAAAAGAAATACCCAATCGTGAAACTTAAACACCAATTATTAGTTCATGTAATAGAGAACAGAACGAAAGACGAAAAAATACTAAAAAACTTCTATATTCTGCACCAACCGTCATCATCATGATGCCATCATTCTCGCAGCTCATAAGTTCGCCTGTGCATTTCATCAACATGCTTTAAGTAATAAGTGCCAGAAAAGAGTGTCTCGATATTTCCGCTCGGCTCGTAACTGGTACGATGTGAATTGTGAGCGCGTGTTTCCATTAGAGCTGTAAATTCTTCTGGCGATATTTTTATACGTTGTTCCAGCATTGGCTTCACGTAGCTCAATTTGTCGAGAAGATTCTGAAGTGAAGCGGCATCGTTTGTTATTGAAATGGAATACATAGTTGATGCCAAACCAGATCCATATGAAAATACGCCAATATGTCGTCCGTTGAGTTTAGTAACATCACTATCAGCACTAATCAGAAATGAAACAAGCCCTGAATACACTGATGGTGTATACATGTTGCCAACTTGATTAGCAAGCAGAAGTGATGGCTTCGTTTTTGCATTAAAAGTTGCCTTCGAATAATCCATGAAAATTTTCTCAACATCTCTATCGAAATATGTGTCCTCCAACTTGATTGAATCATATTTCTCATGGAACGCTGGATAAATTAGCTCACGCTTAGCTGCATCGCTTGTCAACAGGAAATCGTTTAAGCTTATGCGAGCTAATGACTTCTGGACTAATTTGCAATATGGTGTGTGGAATACAATTGCATCGAACTGATTGAGCCCAACAATATCAGCATTGGGATTCTGCTTTTTGTACTTTTCACAGTACAATCGATAGCAATTATCCAATGCACTCAGGTAGCACTGAATAGATAATTTTCCATCAACCGTTGGATACTCGGAATTCAAATCAGGTTTATAAAAATCATAAGCATGCTTCATATAAGTTGCTCGAACACGACGATCAAAAACAAGCGGAGCATTAGGTCCGATGAGCAGAGCAATTGCACCAGCACCGCCAGTTGGACGCGCAGAGCCTTGAGCATAAACGGCAATATCACCACAAACGACTAGCGCGAGACGTCCATCATAGTTTGATGATTCCACCCAGTTAATAGCATTGAAGAGAGCGGCTGTGCCACCATAGCAAGCATTTGTTGTATCAATACCCTCCACATCGGTGACCCCAAACGGTTCAAACAGTTGCATCAGAACAGATTTAACAGATTTTGATTTATCTATGATGGTTTCAGTGCCAACTTCTAAGCGACCAATATCTTGTGGCTTTACATCATATCGTTTCATCAATTTACTGACAACTGTCAGACATAATGAATTGATATCTTCACGATCTGTACAGAAGCCCATTCGGTTTTGACCCAATCCAATGGTGTACTTGCCCGCTGACACTCCATCGAACTGCTCAAGTTCGGTTTGATCGACAAAGAGCGATGGGAAGACCAACTCGATACCCAAAATTCCAACATTCTCTGGCCACGACATTTTTTTTATCTTTTATTACGATTGACGCTCTCAGAACTACTAAGTATTGAACTTCAAAAAAAAACTAATTTAACACACAAAAAAAAACTTTCTCTTCACCAGCAATAACCTTCCAGTGCCTTACTTTCTTTTTTCTTCTTACTGGATTCGTCTTTTCTTTTGTTTCGTGTGTGATGATGGACTCTCTCGATTAACTAATCTTAGAGAATTTGATTTGCAATATTTAAAAGCTGGTTTGGTTGCTGATGTGTTGGACAACTAACTGTTAATTTCTAGCTGTTCAACAATCTTTCGATTTCCACCAATTTCTTCGTGTCAATTTCCTAATTTTTTTCCTACTATGTATTGTCGGATATTTTTTTTGCTTCTATGAGGGCACACACACCAAGAGCTTATTTTTAAAGTGATTCCTCAAATTTCTGAATGAAATTGTGTAATTTGTCGATGAAATTTGATGCCTGCTTATTTGCTGATGATGGACACAACTTGATTGTTGTGTACCGTCACTAACGCTGTCTGATCGTTGACTAATAAGAAATGCTGTGTGTTATGTCTTAACTCTTTCCTTGGCGTATTTTTTTATTTTATTCTCTTTGGGTCGGAAGTGAAGATGATTTTCTCACTCACACATTTTTTGTATATGTGCACATTACAACCTCTATTCAATGGGGAAACCCCTATATTACGGCTGCTCGCTCCCACTGATTACGAAACATTTTGAATCGCCAAAAATAATTTAATTTAATTTATATTTTAACTGAAATGCTCACTGCATTGAAGAAAATAAAAGAACTAATTTTAATATATTTGTTTTTATTGGCTTCACAAATGATTGTCATTTTTAAAGGAGAAATTGCTACATTAGTTGTAAAAATTTAATTAACTAGCAAAACCCGTGGTCACTTAGTGAAACATGCAAAACTTAATCATAGTAAACCATACAGAAAAGAAAATTGAAAATTTAAAAAAAATATATATTGAGAAAATAATTTTCAGGTTTTTTAATTAAACTTTGCAAAATATAAGAACTTAAGACAGATTTTAGCGAATAGGAAAAATCACCAACTCAAAAGAAAAAAGAAATCAAAAAATAAAACAAAAATCATAGTAAGCTGAGCGTTACGCAGATACAACCCTGGTATCAAAATTTGTTTTGCATTAGGCAGAGGAATATCTTTATAGTTGAATAGTTGAAGTTGATAAAAATCTTGAAACAGATTTACCTTGATTTAATTCTTGATTTAATTTTAGCGGATTTAAGAGAGTTACAAAACTTTAAATTAGGTATTGATATTGCAAAACATTTGTACAGCTTTAGGTTGTTTAAAAAAGAAAATTCAGTGTTCCCAGAATGGGGCTCTTACATACTTAAGCTTCTCACATACTTAAGCTTCTTAGCTCCGTCACTCATCTAGTCTCACGCAATGTCGATAATTTCTTTAATTTTAAATTTGAAGAAAGCTTCAACAACTTCGTGAAAAATAGTAAAAAAACTGAATTTTAACTAAATCGTTTCTCGAGCCGAGTTTCAATTCGGAGATCGACACATCGCGAGACAAATCATTATTGACCAGAGGCGTGGTATTGAAAAGCATGCATCGTTAAAATTCTAGGCCTGACAGATTTATTTAAGCAAATCCTTAAACTTAGATAAGTAATTTTGTAACGGAGCCAAGATAATAAAACGATTTAAGCATTTTGGTCTTAAATAGAACAATCAGTTTCTTTAAGCAAACCTTTCATTATTTCATTCATTAAATTCGTTAAAAATTCTAACAGCAAGTGAAAACTTTACCCAGAAATTGGTTGGCCATTAATGACAAAGATTGTCTCAGGCCTAATAAAGTATAATTAAAAAAAAAAAAAAAAAAAAAAAAAGTGAACTTTGGATCCATCGAAATGGATGGATTTTTGGTCATCGATTGGACGAATAGATTTGTTTTATAGAAATAGAAAGCGATCTTATTATATACTTATATGGAAAGCTTTTTTTTGTAAATCAAACTTCATGGATGTCAAATGGATTCATGAAAATTGGTCAATGCCTTTTGATCAAGCCATGATGGTGCTCTTGATAGATGAGTGCCATCATTACTATGAAATTCAAGTAAGTAGATTTGTGTGGTCAGCTTTATTTATTAGAGATCTTGGTTATATAGTAAAATTATCCATTATTGCCTAAGAAACAGTTGTGCAGATGCTCCATATTACCGACCAAAAATCATCTTTACTTGCGGCTACTGCACCATGATTACAAAGCGTTTCGAATAGAAGAAAATAATTGAATTAATATTTTAGTTGCTATGCATTGCAGCATGGAGAAATTAAAAAAAAATTATTTTAATGTTTTTGTTTTTATTGGCTTCACAAATGTTTGTCTTTTTTAAAGGAGAAATTAATGGAGGATATTTTATTTTGTGTTGCACTTTTGTTACAATAAGTGCTCGTTGGTCTAGTTTATAGGAAACATTTAATTAAATTTAAACAGAAATTAAAATTTGTTTTGCAATCAAGATTATTTGAGCAGCTTCACATAATAACGCACTTTGATTTCTTAGCAACTGTTGGTTTCGGTTCATCAGCAGGAGCTGGAATCTCATCGCCATCAATAATATCAACGACATTCTCATTATCCGATTTTTCGTTCAAATCAATTTCCTTCATCTGCGCTTCATCGTTGCTGGCGTCCAATAGTTCGGCTGATGTATCCAATGGTGCAATATCCCCGACAACTGGTGTGCTGGCAAGATTTGTGCGTCGGAATCTATTGCGCAGCATGCTTACTGGTGATGCTAAGCTACTAAATAAGCCTGTGAGATCCAATCGTGAACGTTTTGGACTATCGATGCTATCCATTGAACCATCATTGACACGTCTTTTGCGATCTGCTGCTGGTGTCAACAAGCTATCATTAATTTCGGAACCAACTGTTGCATTGATAGATGCATTCAAGGTATCATTTTGTATTGGTGTGCGATAAGTGAATTTGAAATCATCCAGTGGACGTGTTGAACGACGGCCACTTATGCGACGTTCAGATATCGATGTTGGCGTTTCAATAGTTTCATCTGCCATAATCTTCGTGCTTTGTTCACTGATACTCGACAAATTGACAATGGTGCTGGCATTCTGGAGGCGATCAGAACGTCTCTTCTTCTCCGACAATGTTTCCGTTGTCAACTGTAAAACTTTCGTTTCTTTTTCAATTGGTGTCTCAGTAGCTGCAACAGGTAAAGGCTCAATGACAACAATAGGTAGAGGCTCAATGACAACAATCGGTGAAGGCTCAACGACAACACGGGCTTTTGGATTCTCTACTGTCGATAATTTCTTGCTATCCGAATCCTTTGAATCAACTGAATCTTTTGATTTACGCGAACGATTACGTTTTTTGGATGGAGAATCTTCAACAACTGGTGGTGCTGGTGGTAAAAGAGTTGGTACTTCCTCAGTAACAACTTCCTCAACAGGACCCAATTGGCTCAAAACATTCGGAGTCTCATAATTATCCAAAATGATGACGTCTTCATCGTTACCATGCTTTTTTGTTGCTCCATTTGATGATCCGTTGTTCGTATGAGATTTTCGAGCTTTCGTTCCGTTCTGGTGGTCAACATCAATGATTATTTGCGTTGCCGTCGGCTGATTGCGCTTTTTCAATGCCAATTGAGAACGAGAAATTTGCGAATGCGACATCTAAAAAAATTTAAAAAAATATCAGGAAAGCATGAAGGTGCGATAGAAAAAATAATTCAGAATGTTTTCATAATGTGCCCATACAATTTACCGTTTCGTCATTCGTAGTCATATTAAAATGCGCGCGATACTATCACTATCGTTATGACTGTGTTAGTTAAGCTAATGAGGAACAGAGACGATCCCAATCAGTAAAGAATGGGACAGAATGAATACAATACCAAATTAAATCGTCTAGTGAAACGTAACCAAGGCATTCAATGATGTTTGTTTTGTAGTAAAATGAAATAAAAATCTTTGAGTGGGTCAAAAAATTGTAAACACCAAGCAAATTTATCGCGATTGCTTTTTTAAATTAATTTGAGAACCAAATCACATGAAAGCTTAGTCGATGCGAGGGACAATGCTAAAGAGCTAAAGACATCCATATGATGAGGAAATTGGAATCTCTCCATTTCGTTTTCATATTGTTGTTGTTTTATGTTTTATACGCGTCTGAAGTAAAACCATAAATATTAATTTACGGGGATAGAAGAAAATATGCGATAACTCAAGTTGTTGTGGAATGTTGTTGTTTTATTTTTTTTCCACTTGTTGGAATTGGAGCTTCCCATAAATCGATTGGATTGTATTGGTGAAAAAATCTTATGCTTGACAATTTTTCATCTCGATAACTTTCTCTCTAGCAACTTAATCACTTTCTTTAAAATTTTCTTTATTTATTATGTTCAAATCCCTGGCATCATCATTAGTGTTTTTTTATATATAGCTGTTCCGTCTTTATATCCAGCATACATTCACACAAACACCATCAACAGCAGAAAGCTTATGCTCCACGACGCTACGTTAAATTTTTTGCTATTTTATGTTTTTACATTTATTTTTGGCATAAAACTCGATGATTTTCATTTACAATTCCCGCTGAAGGTATTCTTTTCATGATGTTTTATAAATAAACTGAAAAATTTACACAGAAACGCTCGAAAAACGATCATAGAAATCGCGCTTTTTTAATTTTTGCATTTAGCTTATTCACTTGGTAATTAATTGGCTTTATTCCTAATTACATACCTTCGATACACTTAAGACGGTAATTAAGACACAGATATAAAAGTCGGGAGACGCTACTTAACTAAATATTATTTAAATTGTATTGTCCGACGACCGTAATTTTCAAATTTAGGGTGAATCAATAATTGACGTCACACAAAACAATTGAATGCGTTTAGTAACATTTGTTAATTTCAAAATTTAGCATAGCGGTTTTTTTCGTTTATGCTGATTCCTTTGTATTTAGAGCACATATGCTGCTCCCGATCGTTATTAGGACTGCTCCTACATAAATCTTTAATCCTATCGGCCTTTTCTCCAACAGAATTGAAGTTACTGAAGTTATTAAAAGTGTCAATGAATTTGTTAGCAGAACTGCAACCGATAAAGATAAACTGCTATTTTGCAACGCGTACACATAGAGCAACGATCCACTTTGATTCACTAGAAATGGCAGCAAATACTGGAAAAATAATGTCAGTCAGTTCTCGAAGAAATGTTCCAATGTTTCCTTTCAAATAGGTACCTTCCAATTCATAAATAGAAATTTAATTTCGTTTATAATTTGCATGACTTTGCTGTCAGCCTTTACTGCCTCAATACCAGTTGAGCCAAATTTGATCAATACATTTGTAACGCCCCAGCAAAACGCGGTGATCACAAGGAACATATAGCTTACAAGCATAGCAATATTTTTAATAAGTATCTTCTTCTTCTTCTTTATGCTGTCTCTTCGCCTAATTTGTCTCTTTAATAAGTATCTAAGTATCCACAACAAATGTAAATAAACCGAAGGAAACCAAAATAGAAAATACGAATTGGAAATCTCAAGCTGAAACTGAACTTGAAGAGAACATTTTTGCTTCTGCTTAAAAAATCGCCCTATTCAAAATGTTGCATTCTTTTTCGAGTTAATTAAACGCCATCAGTAGGGTTAAAGCACAGCACATTGTTCTCAAGCACCGGTAAAACATTTTTTAACGTAGTGAAGTTTGAATATTGCACGGATTGGCACCGAAAATTGGCAGTGAAAAAATAATTATTTCGCAAAAAAAAAAATGAGTAGTCAGCAGCAAAATATTATCTCATCAACGCCAATTAAGAATGCTAGCGGTGGCGAATCAACGCAGTCATCAAGCTATGGATCATCAACATCCAATAACAATCTACCTCTGCCATCACCAAGCGCCAATAAGCTAGTTGCAGGTAAGATCAATTCACCATCTGTCTCCATTTCCCTTTCACTCTCTATTAGTGTGTCGAATAAATAAACTAATTGAATTAACGGAAGACATAATAATTTGAAAGATTAGATTTTGTGCATATAAATAGCTGTTTTCTGAGAATTGTTCTAAAATTATTATATGTGATCAAACTTCTTTCTTATCATATCAATAAATCGTACAACAATCAATACACATATCAGCTTTAGAGCCACCGCGAAAGGCGTCACAAGTTTTAATCCTTCCAAAACTCAATTCCTCTGACAGTTTGATGTCCAATCCATCATCACCAGGTGAATTAAATATAAAATAAAACAATGTTGTTGCTGTTGTGTAATCTAATCATTATTTGCACATTGCACACACGTAACATGTCTATCTTGTAATCCCACATAGATTTAAATTCTAATTAATTAATTGATAAACCTTTCAAGAGAGCTGATAAGGTTTTGATTTCTTTTCCGTTTCTCCAACCTGCGTGTTGATTAATTCTTCATTGTTTGCGAATGTGTGTAGAGTTAGTTGCTCGTTTGAATAAATCGAATTTTTTTTACATTCACTAAAACTTTTTGTATGCCCTCAATTAAAATTGCTAATGGTATATCGGGGTGCATTCGAATATCAAAACGTATGTGTATTTATCGTTATTACGCATCATGACACAGTCACATCATGTCGAGTGTGTCGCTGTAAAAGAGGAAAACGAGAAATTGCTTAATAATTACTTGGTGATGAGTTGCTGATAAGATAAAAAAAAACACTTGGAAGTGAACAAATTTGCGGCACACATCAACAGCATGCGTTGTTCAACATTGCTGATACTCACATGAACCTGACCCTACTAGCAAGCAGCTAAGTAGCTATTAAACCCCGCCGTTAGCAAATATATAATTAGTATAATATAGCTTTGTGTTAGTTAATTTCTCGGAATAAACATAGTGCTTTAAAGTCACCCGAAGGCTCCGCTCGATTACAACTCGTATTTTTTTACGTGCAAAGTGCAATTAACCCCAAACCCAGCAAGTTTTTAATTTAAATATTTTTCATTCATCAACTTTGAAAATTCAGTTTCACTTGTGTCATGTAACTGATCGGTATTATATCTATCAGCTGTGTGAAATATAAACCGCTATAATGGTCCGTTGGAAGTCGAAATTAGGTAAAAAAAAAATATTATTAATTAATGAGTCCTTGCGGTGCCAAAAATTTATCGCTCCACCGACGAAAAACAAAAAAAAAAAAAGAAAACTTTTATCACGATCGTATTTTTTCATTGCATGATTGCGTTTCACAAGCAGAATAAATTTAGTGCCATATTTCATGTGGCTCGCAAATATTGTTGGTAGAATTCTTTTTTCTTTCTTCATAATTGTTTATTTCATTAAGCTTTTTTTTTTCATTGATTTTTGTTTTCTTTCATCGTTGTTTCGCCATAAAAAATTAGTAATAATTTTTCATTTCTTCTTCATCAACAGGCATCTCTGTTTGGAATGAACACAGTCCGAAGATTGAGAGTGCACTTGCTGAAAATAAGGTGAGTAAGAGAAAACATATTTCGATTGTGCAGTACTTAGCATAAAATTTTATTTCAGTCTGTGACCGATTCAAAGCTAGCACGCAAAGAGTCTTATAAAGCTCAACGAAAGTCTTATCGAAAAGAGAAGAAACGCGTCGCTAGCGAATTGCTCAACTCGCTCCAAGATCCGGCTGTCATTGTTCTTGCCGATTGGCTTAAAGTTCGTGGAACACTCAAGTCATGGACAAAATTATGGTGCATTTTAAAGCCTGGACTTTTACTGCTTTACAAAAGCCCAAAAGTGAAAAGTTCACACTGGGTTGGAACAGTTTTATTGACATCATGCCAGGTCATCGAGCGGCCAAGCAAAAAAGACGGATTTTGTTTTAAACTATTCCATCCGCTCGATCAGTCGATCTGGGCGCCACGTGGACCGGAAAAAGAATCGATGGGTGCTGTTGTTCAACCATTACCAACATCATATCTCATCTTTCGGGCGCCATCTCAAGCGGCAGGAAAATGCTGGATGGACGCTTTAGAATTATCGTTGAGATGCTCTGCATTGATGGTTCGTTCGATCAGTATCAGTGCACATGTCGACGATGACCTTCAGAATGAAAGTGGCGCAAGTGGCATTGGTGGTCAAACGACAAACGAAACACAATGGTCAGAAGCCGATTATGAAAAACATTTTAATGAGCATGGTGAGTTAATAAAGTTTCTATTTATTCCATTCGCGTTTTGAATTGGTGCTTTGTGCAACTTTTTTCCTTTGATTTGGTTTTCGCTCTGGATGACAGAGGATAATAAGGACACTCTTTCACCGCTTCTAAAATTTTTCCATCTCCAAAACTGCGCTGCTGGCACACCAGCTGGCAAGCTATGTTTTCCCAACAGTCCTTGTCCCTCTCCAACGCCCCTCTTCCAGCAGCTTTACATGGCGCTAGCAGAATTTGATCGCTGCGTCGATGAATCGCCCGAACTCCATAATTTGGTACATGATGGGAAATTGAAGAAGCGAAGCAATTCGCTATCGACCGTCACTGGTGTTGGACAATTATCACAAGACTTTCGACGGTTGAGTTCACCTCCAAATCTTCTACCAACCAAAAAATTTCCAGACATCCACATCAGGATCCAGAAAGATGGCAAGACTTAGAAAAAAAAATCCCCTGTTACTCACTACTCGTGATGCAAATCAAATATTTATGCTTTTCATTAGAATTAGATTCTGACTTGCGCTTAAATATTAAAATTTCCATTATTTAAAATTATTCTCGCTGAATCACGCATCATCCATTTGGCAAATTAGCTCATCCGTTTAACACTTTGCTCTTTTTTCCTCCCATTTTCGGCTTTACTAACCGCCATATAAACATATTCAAAACGAATCATAATAAAGATTTGGACATAGATGATAATGCAAGTCACGTTGAAGGCAGTACAATTGTAATGTCAGCTGGTGAGAGCGAAACGGAATCGGATGGTGAACAGATTGATACCCTTGAACCGGAAATATCCGAGACACCTTACATTCTTACGCCAGAAGATGAATTTGGAGATGTGAGTTTCTTGTAAATCTCGAAGCCAGTTAATATATAATTATTATTTTAGGCTGGTGAACAAGTCGAAGAGTTAGCTGACGAGCATAAAAGCTTAATATGGTTTCTGGTGAAGCAAGTTCGTCCTGGAATGGATTTATCGAAAGTTGTCTTGCCAACATTTATTCTAGAGCCACGTTCATTCCTTGACAAGTTATCAGATTCATTCTATCATGCAGACATCATCTCGCAGGCGGTTCAAGAAGATGATCCATTCACACGCATGAAACTGATTGTAAAGTGGTATTTGTCTGGATTTTATAAGAAACCAAAGGGTCTTAAGAAGCCCTTTAATCCGATTTTGGGCGAAACATTCCGTTGCTATTGGGATCATCCAAATGGTAGTCGCACTTATTATGTTGCCGAACAGGTATCACATCATCCACCTGTGTCAGCTTTCTTCATGACAAATCGTCAAGATGGTTTTTGTCTCAGTTGCTCGATACTTGCGAAGTCAAAATTCTATGGCAATTCAACGTCAGCAATATTGGAAGGAACTGGAACATTGACATTGTTGCCGCGTGGTGAAAATTATAGTCTTACTTCGCCGTACGCTCATTGCAAAGGAATTTTGATGGGTACATTATCGATGGAGCTTGGTGGCAAAGTAATAATCGAATGTGAAAACACGGGATATAAAACGGAATTGGAATTCAAATTAAAGCCATTCCTGGGAGGTTCGGAATATACGAATTTGGTGACAGGAAAATTGCGTCTAGGCAAGCAAACGATGGCATCGATAAATGGACATTGGGATGGAACAATTACCATCAAAGACACACGAACAAATGAAGAAAGCATTTTATTTTCAGCGACACCAGAAACGCGAGCAAAACGTCTTAAGCGCTATACGGTGCGACAAGATGCCCAAGCAATGAATGAATCTGAGAGATTGTGGCAACATGTTATAGCCGCTATTCGACGTGACGATCAAGTTGGTGCAACCGAAGAGAAAACCGTGCTCGAAGAAGCTCAACGAACGGCTGTTAAAGAACGTAAAGCAACATGCAGTGAATGGATTCCGGCACATTTTCAACAGGACATAGTGACGGGACAATGGCATTATAAATATGCTGATCTAAGGCCGTGGGACATACGAAATGATCTTCGGCAATTTGAGAATAGTTATAAGATTCAAACCAAGACGAAGCATCAAGCTCCGATAGTTAGAACAGCAAGCATCACAGTTAGTTCTTCTGAACCATTATCTATTCTGAAAACGGAATCGAGGACTTCATTAGCCGCCAGACGTGCTCTTAATTCCATTCAATCACCAACAACAGATCGTTTAGATGGGCATTCTGATTCAAGCATCGATAATGACACTATTGTGTCAAATAGGTTTGTTGTGATATTACTTTGTTCATCAGAACAATGATTTTATTCTTCTCTATTTTAGACTTGTAGAATCAATTGATAAGATTAATCGACGATTAGATGAGCAAAAAGTTGCCATCGCTCATATTGAACAACAGTTGTCGAGAATTTTACTCATCGAATCGCGTTCGCGAACGAGCTCATTGTGCAGCTTGAATGTTGTGTCAGTTATTATATTGTCACTTGGCGTTGCTTTTCATGCGATTTTTATGTGGATGCTTTCACGAAAACAGTAAAATTTCATCTATAGAAGCGATGAAATGCGTGCGAGTGTGAATCTCACTTCGAATACAATGTTCTAGACGCGCCTTACTATACGAATTCCTTTTTTTCCAATCCAATTGTAATATTATTGTTGATATTACATATGTATAACATTTTCCGTTTAAAGCTATGTAGTTTTCTGTTATGATTAAGTTCACCTCTTCCAACCATCCATTCAAAATATGCCGCATAAATGTTTATTGAACCTTATGAATTGATAATTCACTTATCAGGACAATGATAACAATCAAGCTATAGATTTTTTTTAAAGACATAATAACAGACAGGAAGCTGATTCTCTTATTGAGAAAGAGCTTCTAATTGCGAAAATTCCATGAAAAGTGTGTTAACATATTTGATAGATAGTGATTATTGTTGAGAAAATGATTTATAATATTTAAGCCGTTAATCAATTGATGTGTAATTTGGAATAAAATATAATAAAATTGGAGCAATTTATAGCAGGAACGAAATTTTGTACTTAACATTTTTAATCCTCGATTTGATGTCAGTTTCATTTGGGTGCATATAACAACTGATCTTAAACTTAAACCTGAAATACGGTCGCGCCTACATAAAAATACCACCACACGCAAGCAAGTACCGCACATCTGAAAAAAGTCATGACAGTAAATCTAAGTAAAAATAAGGCTCAGATCCTTGATGCATGGAAGAAAGTGACAGAGAATGAAGATGGATATGACTGGGCGCTGTTCGGATATGAAGGAAAATCATTTGACCTTAAAGTGGTAAGTTTCCGCAGTTTCTTCTTATTTTTTATTTATTTTTCAACAAAAAAAAATATTGTTAAGGATTCGATTGGTTGTGGTGGACTCGAGCAAGTGGTCGACGAGCTCAATGAAGGAAAAATTCAGTATGCCTTTGTGAGAATTCACGATCCAAACACTGGACTCGTTAAATTTTTACTTATTAATTTTCAAGTAAGTGATGATGAATCATCATCGAACCCAAGGCGATAAATTCTAATTAAATTTTTATTAATCAAGGGTGAAGCCGTACTGGATCTCGTATACAAAGGAACATGCTCCAATCACATTCGTGACATTACAAAACTTCTTAGGAACCATTTGACAATAACTGCATCGAATGTGGAAGATCTCGATGAGGAAAATGTAATGAAGAAAATGTCCAACATAACATCCGCCTACAACTTTCATGATCGTGTTGTACACAACGATGAGAAATTCACGGTTGGCACTAATTATTCAAAGGTCGTTCCAACGCGTGAAATTGATTCCGTAAAACGTGATGAATTTTGGAAGAAAGAAGAAGAAATGGAGAAAGCCCGCGTAGCTGCTGAGCATGAAACAAAGCGACTTGCCAATTTAAAACTTGAGGAAGAACGACTAAAGCGTGAACAAAATGAGCACCAAAAACGGGAATTACTTAATAAGCAGGAAGTTAAGAAGATACCAGAGCCAATTGTAAAACACAGCAGCCCACAAAAAGTAATTGAAAAAGTTGAACCAGCTCGTCCGCGTGCTGAAGAAATGCGAATGGATCGTCGCAAAGAAGCCCAAGAGTTGATTGGTAACCGAGTTAATACTGCGAAAGCTCTTTTCCAACAACAAGCGGCTAGCATTTCACAACCAGCTGTCACGGTAGCACCAGCGAAGCCAATCAGAAAGACAATACATAAAATAGATCCTGAAGTAGTTCCCGCTTCATCATCTCCCGAACCACCAGCGGCTGTCGTAGCTGCAAAAATTGAAATCACATCTCCGGAACCCAAAATTGCTCAACATGTTCAACCGACCACGCCTGAGCCATCATCAACAAATGAATATGTTGCTGACGATGATGACGATCAATTTTCAACGATTAAACGCTCACCAAAAACACCTGATAAGGATGATAAGAATGTTTTTATCTTGCCCACTGAAAACATTATTGTCAGTAATTATCAAGCTGATGATAATCGAAAAGTTGAGCCAGCAATTGCTGCAGCGCCACTCACTGAGGAATCATCAGAATCAGAACATAAAATGCTAAAAGCCGTTGCACTTTATGACTATCAAGCTGTCGATGATACGGAAATATCATTCGATCCCGGTGATGTCATTTCACATATCGATCAAATTGATGAAGGCGAGTACTGCAAATTTAATTTCTACTAAGTAGTATTCATTTATTAACTTTTACAAATTAACCTACTTATTTCAGGATGGTGGCAAGGATATTCGGAGCGATTTAATCAATTTGGACTATTTCCAGCTAATTATGTTGAACTTATTCCTTAAAAAAAAGACATCAGTCAACATATATTTTATCTCTAAAAGCATGCATTTATTGAGCAAATTAATTTTACCCGTTGAACCGTTTGATTAAATGCAAATTGCAACTCACAAAAAAAAGAACAAGCTGAACTTTAAAAGTATTTCCTTTCTTTGTGCAACGTAAGAAATTTTCCTTATATCAATTTTTTATTTCTCAAGAATATTATAAAACAAAAAAATTCTAATAAATGTTGATTCCAATTATTAATGTAACTCTCAAAGTCATCACTTTTTTCTCTCGTATTTAAACTTGAAGATTGGCGCTGACGACTTGGTGATGGTTAAAAGCTCTTTTGGCTTCATTGCTTTGCGTTGTTTTTTGGTGAGATCTTTTGTTGCCATTTTTCGTTGAACTTTAGCAATCTCGCGTTCTCGAAGAATCTCTGTTGAGCTCTTGTAAGATTTGTCGCGTTCTTCATTGAGTCGAGAAATGGTTGCTTCATCCATATCAACAATTCATTTTTGCGATATCATCAAGTTTCATGCGGTTACTTTTGCGTCCTAACAGTGCTGGATGCGTATTGAGTCGTTTTGTTAAGTCAAAGTTTTTTTAAATTATTCTCATTGTCCACAAGAGAAGATGTGTTGATTTTTTGTCCTATCAGAAGTCATCACTTTTTTCTCTCGTATTTAAACTTGAAGATTGGCGCTGACGACTTGGTGATGGTTAAAAGCTCTTTTGGCTTCATTGCTTTGCGTTGTTTTTTGGTGAGATCTTTTGTTGCCATTTTTCGTTGAACTTTAGCAATCTCGCGTTCTCGAAGAATTCTCTTGTTGAGCTCTTTGTAAGATTTGTCGCGTTCTTCATTGAGTCGAGAAATTGTTTCTTCATCCATATCAACATTCATTTTTGCGATATCATCAAGTTTCATGCGGTTACTTTTGCGTCCTAACAGTGCTGGATGCGTATTGAGTCGTTTTGTTAAGTCAAAGTTTTTCAATTCTTTCTCATTGTCCACAAAGAAGATGTGTTGATTTTTTGTCCTATCAGATACATCTGTCATATGCAAATGCCCTTGAAGGCGTTTAATCTTGTTGCTTTCGATTGTTCGTTTCATTGAGATGTATTTAACATCTTGGGTCTTCATCAGCTTGATCTGATCTGCGGTGAGATCCTCATCTTTCTCTTTCTCAACATGCTGGCCGTCATTCTTGATCTTTGAGTTGATCATATGATGGTAGAATTCATCCGGATTCTTGTTGAGTGCACGCTTTCTAAGAAGTTTAAGTGTCTCTTCTTTCTCAGCTCTATTCACCTAAAATAAACGACGGAATTTTTTAATTTGGAAAATAAATATACTATTCCATATAATTTAGCTTACAGCACGAATCTTATAATCTTTCTTTTTCTCAAGAATTCCTAGCTCTTTTCGAGCTTCCGGCTGATGACGCTCACGATGTGTGCGTTGATTGGTTTTGGAGGCTTTCTTCCATGATGACATTTTGTTTTGCTGTGGATACCTTCTTATTAATTAAGTAAATATATTTTGCTGCCGGAACAGAAAACGTTGCTTTATTGTTCAGAACGTAAGTTCCAAACAAGTTCAATTTTTTTAATCCAACTGATTGAATATATTTATGAGCATAAGTCTTGGCTTAAGAAGCGGATTTTCAAATGTCAATGAATTTAACTAGCATCACATTGTATGCAGTAGGTAAGAAAGAAATAATAATATATAAATAATGGAAAATACATCAAATTAAAACTGCATACTGAACATCACCATTTTTGACGCCACAAGACGCAAACAAACACATGTAAATTCCAACACTACGAGAATAAAATTACAAAAGCTAAGAAAATGAACCTAAACACATTCGATTGTTGATTTTAAGAGAAGTAAGACGTCGCGAGCCTCCTCAAGAATCGCAATATTTGAGCAAATTTGTTTGATTTCCACAGTTCAAATGTACACACGACACAAGTTACAAGCAATATATACCCAGAAATATTAAAGAAAGAAGTGCTGGTGACGATTAAAGCATTAAAATTAAACATAGAAATTTCATCTATAAACTATTCGAAATAATAAATGTTCTGCTCAAGAACTCATAAATCAAAACGCGAAATTGATAAGTGAAATGCCCAAAAGATAAAAAACAAATGTTGTGCTCATGTGAATATAATGATAATTTAGTAAATTCATGTGGCCGGAGATCCGGCAAAAGTCATTCAAATTTAATTTTGCATTCATTGCTTATAATTTTCGTCGACTGTGAATTATGAGAAATTTTGTCATTTTCGTCTCGAAGCTGATCATTCTATTGGAATTACTCAACTATGGAATATGTAAGTAATGCCTAGAAATTCAATAGTTTCGTTGCTCAAAAGAGCCTCCAAAAAAAAGTCTATCTAACTGAAAAAGATCTCCATCCTTCTTATTCTTTATGTACGTAAATCCAAGACATAAATCTTGAAGTAAAATAGAGAAGAACGAAGAAAAAAAAAATCTCACAAAACGCTCACAGCACGAAAACAATGATCCCCGAGATAAGCAATTAATTAAAAATCTTGTTTATACATAAAAAAAAAAACGCACATGATCAGTGCCAGATTATAGGCATTCCCGAACTATTTAATGAATGAACTCTATTTCAACATTTCAACTCTGATCATTTATAACATCCACACACAGACACAGCCAGCCCAAAAAAAGATTTTATAACATCAGATATTAAATAAACAGAATTTCTTAAAAAAAAAAAAATCGAGAAATCTACATAAAATTGATCAATTCAGGGAACGAAGAAAAAAATGATGATGATGAGGAAAGAAGATTAAGAAGAGGAAAAATGCTCAAAACAATTATTGATGAGCAGGTTTTTTGTTGTTGTTATTCGTTATTCTATGCCTTTTTTGACTGCTCGTTGTTTGGTGGATGATTTGTGTATGGGAATAATTTGGATATTTTGGGATGTCTGAAAGAAAAAAAAAATGGTTTGCGCAATATTTTGCGCCCTACGAGATCTTAAACATGTTCAAGAAAAGCTGTGAACCAAATGAGGCCCCCAAAATATATTCAAATTAACTGAAATGGAATTGACAAGCGAGCATAAAGAGATGATGATCTTCTTTCCTTCTCCATGATGAAAAACCCATTTTGGTGGTAGGCTGCTTTTCGCATTTTCAATGAATGATAATTTCCATATAATTTTCAAGAAATTCAATTACCATCGTTTGGCTCGTTCGTTGATTCTCTCATTGTTTTGCTGTGGTTTAAGTTTAACTTTGTTCTCATTTTTTTTTTTTCGAAGTTTGCTAAACGAGGAGAATAAATTTAAATGAATTTACTGGACACAGAGTTTTTTTAGTGAGGTTGTTGTTACGAAAAAAAAAATAAATATAAAAAATAATAACTTTAACATTCATCTGCCCCATCATCATCATTTCTGCATCAGACTCACGATTGGTAATTTTCATGTTGGACCCTCAAGTCGCTTTACACATTGCAAACTTTTTTAATATGCATTGTTATGCTGACTGACTGAGGTTGGCGCGAGATCATTGGATAAATGCATAAAGACGTTCGATGATGTATCGAGAATTATTTCCTTCCACCATAAAATTGATCTCGTTTAAATGCCCATTGGAATGTTGAAAAAAAGCCCTCAAGCGTAAGAAAATATATATTGCATGTTTTCCTGTGCATTGATGCAAGAAACCAGAAAGTATTAGTCAATGGCACCTTGTAGCACTCACCATGTCTAAATAATCTTCTTTTTATTACAACCCGATTAATTTACCATCGTTCCGAGAGTCTCATTGTTATTCTTCTTCTTATTTATTCCTGGTTATGCTTCCACGTTAAAATTCGTATATATAATATGCTCAGAATGTGATGGCTTCGTGGTGCCTTGTTGTTGCTTTTTAACACATCATTAATTCGTCTTTTTTTTTTTTAATAAATTGTGTGGTACGTTCCATCTCTCTTTTCACAACCTCAAAACACTGTATTTCTTTAATTTTTTTTGGTGTATATGCTGCTTTTTTTGCTTTCTTGGCTACATACATATTTTGTACACTGTGTATGGATCCATCGAACTGTTTTGTATAAATTTCTGCCTGATGATGCCCATTTGTTGTGTTGTGTAAAAAAAAGGAAATAAGAGAAGAACCTTTCACGTCTTGTGTTTTGTTGTTGCTGTGTGTTTCCCAATAATTGAACGTTACTAGAAATTTAACTCTGGACACAAAAGAGAACCAGAATGTGGATGGAATGGAAGAAACGCCAACAGTCTTGTTAGCAATTTTAATGTCTTAAAGATTTCTTTTATTTTCTTCTTCTTTTGCCATCCAACTCATTTCGATGTATTTTTTTCACATCTCCTTATAACAACAATTGCAAAACATTATGGGGATTTTGAGACGGGATTGCATTCAGGAGAACCCTTCGCGATCTCTTCCTAAGTGCTTGGGCTTGCTGAATAGCTACTTGAGAGAAATATGCAAATTGCACAAATGCAACATTTTAAGTGCCACACACACATTAAGTATAATATATTTTTCTTGCTTCACAGATGCTGGCCAACCGATAACATTGCGCAATGCACAAAATTCAAGTGCAGCACAGCCATCAACCCTTCTCATTTTCACAACATATCACGATATACGCTTGGCAAATTTGTCACGTAATAACGTCTCGATTAGTATATTAACGAAAGACCTTAATGAGGGTGCTGGATTGGATTTTTATTATGATAAACAAATGATCTGCTGGACAGATCAATTTGTTGAAGCAATACAATGTCGAAAGATGAATTCATCATATTATAAAGAGCCGCCATCATCATCAGTCGGAATTGAAGAACTCACTGACGGAATCGATAAATTCAGTATCATCACAAAAGGCATAGAAAAGCCTGAAGGTCTTGCCATTGATTGGTACACTGATAAAATTTATTGGGCTGATGGCGAATTGAATCGAATTGAAGTTGCAACGCTCAACGGAAAATATCAAAAGCTTCTGTTTTGGACAGATTTGGATCAGCCAAGAGCAATTGCATTGGTTCCGTCACAGCAACTTATTATATGGACAGACTGGGGCGATCATCCAAAAATCGAACGTGCATCGATGGATGGTGATAGATCTAGTCGTATGATCCTCGTCAATGACAGAATCTTTTGGCCAAATGGACTCACTGTTGATATTGAGAACAATTTGATTTATTGGGTTGATGGAAATTTGCAATTTCTTGATGTGATGAATTTAGATGGCAGTGGAAGAAGAACAATATTGAAAAACCTCAACTATCCATACAGTATCACGTACATTAACCAGAAGCTTTATTGGAGCGATTGGAATGTTGGCTCAATAAATTCATACGATTTGGTGACTAATGAATTGAAAGAAGTCATCGATACGCCCGAAGTGCCAATAATTACCGTTCATGCGTGGGACAAAGCTTTGCAGCCTACGGGACAAAATCCATGCAAAGTGAATAACGGAAATTGCTCTCATTTATGTCTCTTATCATCGACAAAAAATCGTGGATTTTCATGCGCTTGTCCAACAGGCGTTAAACTTTTAACCGAAACCCAGTGCGCTGATGGACCTCAAAATGTTATTTTTCTTGTTCAAAGGACGCAAATAAGTCGCATAAGTTTAGATTCGCCCGATTTTACAAGTTTTGATCTCTCATTGGGTCGTGTTCGTTATGCAATATCAATTGATTATGATCCCGTTGAAGATTTTATTTATTGGTCAGATGAAGAGCAGCATGCTATAAAACGAGCACGTCAGGATGGAACATCGCTTTCCGATGTTGTAAATACAGAAATTATACAACCTGATGGCCTGGCGGTTGATTGGATTGCAAGAAACCTTTATTGGACAGATTCAGGATCAGATCGTATTGCAGTTTGTCGTCTGAATGGCGCTCATCGACGAGTTTTAATCAATGACAATTTAGAAGAGCCGCGTGCTATTGCTGTTGCACCAACTCTCTTATTTGAGTCACACATTTATTGGACTGACTGGCAAAGACGAACAGTTGAAAGAGCAAATAAGATTACAGGAAATGATCGTGTTATAGTTGTGGATCAGTTTCCCGATTTAATGGGATTGAAGGTTACAAAATTACAAGAAATTAAAGGCACAAATCCATGTATGAATAAGAATGGCGGATGTGCTCATCTTTGTTTAAATCGACCACATGATTATGTCTGTCGATGTCAAATCGATTATGAGCTGGCGAAAGATAGAAAAGGTTGCAATGCACCATCGGCATTTTTGCTTTTCTCGAAAAGTGAAAATATTGGAAGAATTAGCATTGATTACAATGATGAGCAACATAATGATCAAATTATGATACCATTCAAAGACCTAAGAGATGCTTATAATTTAGACGTTGATGTCAATGATCGCAGAGTTTACTGGACAGATCATAAACTAAAATGTATTTCAAGAGCTTTTATCAATGGTTCTGATGTTCAGCGTATCGTTGATTCAGGACTTATTGCGCCAGAAATTGCTGTTGATTGGATTGCACACAATTTATATTGGGCGGATTCTGAAACAAAGCGAATAGAAGTATCCAGATCTGACGGTTCGAGCAGAAGAATTCTGGTATGGAAAGCCATCGATGAACCCAAAAACATTATTGTTGAACCTCGTAAAGGATACATTTACTGGACGGAACGACCAACGGATACAATACGTCGTGCTGCAATGGACGGTTCAGATGTTCAAACAATCATTTTCAGTGCGAATCATGCAACATCTCTCACTATAGATTCAGAAATGAGACGAATTTATTGGTCAACACAAAATGAACCGGCTGGTATTGAAACAGCTGATTGGGATGGAAAGCGAAGAATAAAATTGAAATTGTCTGGTGGTGATGCGGAAATTTCTTTTATGCCTCGCGCACTGGCACTTCATCAAGATCATATTTATTTAAGTGATTGGAATAGTGGCGACGTTGAGAGAGCAAATAAAATAACAGGCGGCAACAGAACACTGGTCTACAAAAACCTCGGTGATGTTACAAGTTTATTAGTGTTCCACGAAAGTAAACAACAGGGATCAAATCAATGTCGCGTTAACAACGGTGGATGCTCACATTTATGCATAGCACTGCCAGGACACCGAAAAATGTCCTGTGCATGTCCGACACATTACACTTTATCAGCAGATGGCATCAGTTGCAATCCACCGAGAAACTATTTAATATTTAGTCAGAGAAATTCATTCAGTCGCCTCTTGCCAAATGCTAGTGATTCTCCCGATGCACCTCTTCCAGTATCTGCAAAAAATGTCAAAGCAGTTGAATATGATCCAATTCAACATTACATTTATTGGGTAAGAAAACATTCTTATTGCGTTTTACAATTTAACTAATTAATATTTAATTAGATTGATGGCCGATCATCCGTGAGACGTTCTCTTGATAATGGAACCAAGACATCGCTTTTAATTGGAGGGTCTGGATCTCATTCACAGCCGTTTGATTTAGCGATCGACATTATCGGTAGATTGCTTTTTTGGACATGTTCGCATGCAAATACTATCAATATAACAAGGTGCGTCCATCCTGTAAGACGTCTTCTGTTTTGGACCGATGTGGGAAGTCGTCAAGCAGTGATTCGAGCTAAAATGGACGGAAGCTCAAGTTCAGTTCTTGCCAGTCAGCTTGAAGGTGTTACGAGCTTGGCAGTTGATCCAATTTCAAATTTAGTGTTTTTTGCACATGGCAGAAAAATTGATTACATGGACATCAGTGGAAAAAATCGGTAAGTTGTGCAATCGATATTTATCTCATTAATTATTTTCTATAAATAAATTTCCAGTAAAACTCTGATAAATTCCAACATAAATCAAGTGCATTCAATGGCAGCATTTCCAAATGTTATCTACTGGCTAGATGATAAATTTGGATTAGAAAAGGCTACAATTTATGGTGACACAATCCGTTTAGAAAGGAAATTTCCGCACATTACTGATGTTGTTGCCGTCTGGCATCCGGAATCGAAAATTATTAAAAATCATGCATGTATGTCACCGAAAAATAAATGTTCTCACATTTGTATAGCTACAATGAACAATAGTAAATCGGATGAAATCTGTTCATGCCCACAAGGCTTAACACTTCAGAAAGATCGTCGGCATTGTGGTGCTTTACCAGCTTGTGGACCAGATCATTTTACTTGTGCATCGCCCTTTACAAGCAACGGCTTTCCAGGAGATCACAATCGCGACTGTATTCCATTTACATGGCGTTGCGATGGTCAGGACGATTGTCCAGACAAGAGTGATGAACTCGATTGTGCAACATGCTCAGCTGACCAATTTCGGTAATAAGAAAATATTTAAAAGTAAATTTTGAGATTAACGTTGAATTTTTTTTTAATATTTTAAGTTGCAACAATGGCGAGTGCATCGATCGAATTCATGTTTGTGATGGAACTACAAATTGTGTTGATGGACACGATGAAATGGACTGTTGTAATCCTGACGATTTTCAATGTGTTATTAATAAAGTTTGCATTCCGCAAGCTTTTCTGTGCGATGGATGGGATCATTGTGCTGACAGCTCTGACGAGTCAAATGAATATTGCACGATTCTTAAAAATACTCGCAAAACAAGTTCGGGAAGTGATAAGAAAATATTTGTTGTGATCCTCATCGTTATGGTTCTTATAATATTCTTCATTGTCTACATTATGCAAATATGTCGAACCAAATTTGCGGACACAATACGAGAGCCAAAGGAAGATCAAGCGACAGCGCCCTTATCACCAACAGGATTAAATAATTTGCGTGTATCCAAAATAACATCCGTTGCCGATGCAGTTCGATTGACAACAATGAGTCGAACAAGCATAGGAAGCTATGATAGAAATAACATAACTGGTGCCAGTAGTTCAACAACAAATGGAAGTAGCTTAATTGGATACCCTGGCTATCCATCAAATCCCCCACCTTCACCCGCTACAACATCAACATTACACAATAGTTATCCATACAAACATTATAAAGTTATAAATCAAGCACCACCGACAACACCATGTTCGACTGATGTCTGCGAATCCGATTCAAATTACACACCAATCAGTGTTAAAAGCTCAAAAAAATCAGCCGACAGCTGTTATGGTGGTAATATCTATATGGGAAGCATAAGCAATGGAAGCAAGTCCTATTGAAAATAATCAAATATTTGTGATAACAAATCGGAGCTTTTTTTGTGTGTACTTAAACTTTAAAAAAAAACCCGCAAAATCAAAATGTGAAATTCACAAAAAGAGATGCAATCAAAAAGAATTAAAATTTTAACAACTGTGCCAACGAGAAAAAATTCAGTGGAAAAACGAAAGATTGTAGAGATTTAGATGTATTATAGAATTATAAAACATAAATACTAATTATGATTTTAATTAATATCCTATGCCAAATGACTCAATTATTGATGTAAGAACTTAAAATCCTTTTTTTTTTTTGTTAAGAAGATTAAGAGAATTTAATATCAAGTGCCTCAAAATTTAGAAGATTTGTAGAAAAATTATAACACAACCCCCTGAATTTTGGAATATTTAATGCTTTTGGCAAAATAGTTTGTACATATTCAATTAAATGTCCGACAAATGATTGCAAGAAAAAAAGAAAAGTAATAAAAGACTGACGCAATTGAAATAATTCCTGTTTATATTTTATCAAATTTCGGAATTCTTCCAAATTTATTCATCGCTTGAGATGTCGCACTTGTTCAATTGAATTGGACCATCTCGTGGGATGAGCCTCCGCACTTTTTTTTTTCAATATTTTGAGAACAATGAATGACACCCACATCAGATAAGTAAGTAATTAAATATTTAGAAAACTTTAATACAAATTTCGCAATTGTAAATGTAATGTTTAAAAATAGCAACACACAAATTAGCGTTACTTTCATCGATTCCAAAAATTCCTATAAAACTAATTATCAAGATCATCAAGTTAACTGTCAATCGTCGAAGAATAAACATCTCGTAAAAAATTAAAGCTTTTGAAAAATAATCGTTTCATGTCCACAAAAAAAAAACTTGAAGTAACCTTTGGAAAAACCACTCGGAAAAATTTCGCTCCGCGATTTATCTTTATCAAAATTAGCAATATCAGAGTATGGCCATGTAATTAACGTACTGGAAGTCTTCAAACCATGATTTGGAAGTTGTACAAGGCGGATGTTCTCCAACAAAAAAAAAACTTGAAGTAACCTTTGGAAAAACCACTCGGAAAAATTTCGCTCCGCGATTTATCTTTATCAAAATTAGCAATATCAGAGTATGGCCATGTAATTAACGTACTGGAAGTCTTCAAACCATGATTTGGAAGTTGTACAAGGCGGATGTTCTTGGGTTTCTCATTTAAAAATCAGGATATGGAGCTTCTAAAAATTGCTTCTCCAAAAGAGCTGTTTGCTGCCAGGATTCATGTTTCTGGTGCCCGTCAACAAGAGCTTGCATTGCCTCGTGGATTTTGTGATTTTCCATTTATTTATTTTGTTCAGAAAATAAAAATGAATTGGTATTAGAGAAAAAAAAAAATGTCCACATGTTTTATTTATAGGCTGCCACCTTGACTAGTGCGTGTGATTTTCGTTATTGGCATGACGCCGGCCCCAACACCTTGCTGATATCGAGTGCGAGACGATGAATCACAATAAACAATCTAGTAGAGAGTAAAAAAGAATGCAAGATATTAAAAAAAAAAGAACTATGCCGGCGGGAAATTAAAATATCGATTTACTAATAGCGCTCGCTGATGTTTGCTAAGTAATTAAAATTACTCCATCGCTATTAAGTCAATGGATAATTAATTAAGTGATGCTAACCTTTCGGAATGCTTTTCTGAATGGTAACGAAAGAAATGCGTACAAAATAGGATTTATGCAACTCGATGTGTATGCTATGTAAAGAACGATTTGAAATTATTGTGAAATTAGTCATCAGTTTATGAAAAAAGTTCTAAAGCTTTCAAGATAAATACCAAAAATGTGAGCTGATATTTGTAGAGCGATGTTGAGATGATTGTCAGATTTGAATTTATCGAAACTTTTAAGTAGTAAAATTAATTGAATGGGCAACCAGAGGCTTGCGAAGCAAAAAACTACAACAAGAACTAATCGTGTGACTCTTCGCTTTCCACGTTTTGCTTCATGCGATTGAACCAAATTGCTCTTCCAGAGTCTTTGCAACATAGCCAAATATAAGCCCGTAATAAGTATCAATGGCAACAAGTATGATGTTATAAAGAAATAAATATGAAATGTTGACCATGACATGAAGTCATTATTGACGAATGTGCAACTCGTGAGAGTACGACTGTCATCCATATAATCAAAAATGCCATGTGCATGAAAAACTGGCAAATTAATTACTAAAACAAGCATCCATAAAATGGTGATAATTATTATTGTGTTTCGACTATTCTTAAATGATGTAACTGGATAACAAACTGCTAAAAATCGTTCGAAACTCATCAAGACAAGAGTAAAAATTGAAATATATGCACTGACAAATATTAAATATTGAACCATTTTGCACCACATATTTCCAAAGGGCCAACTTGCAAGGCTGTAATCAACTGCCTGAAAAAAATAATTCCAAACCAATTAATCAACGATAAGAAAAAAAAATTATCTTGTAGACTTACAGTGAATGGAATACAGAAAACAACAAACAAAAGGTCAGCAATCGACAAGTTTAAAAGATACAAATTTGTACTTCCTCTCATATTTTGATTAAACAAAACTGTTATGATAACCAAAAGATTGCCAATAAATCCAGTGATACCAATTAATGAGAAAAAAATCGGCACAATAATCGAGACAATCAATTCTAAGCGACGATCTGCATCCAGTGATGAAGGATCAACATTTTCTGGTGTGCCATTTGTGGGCATCACCAAACCAAATTCTAGAGGTTCAAATTCCATTTTAATTGATTGTTATCACAAACTGTTTAACATCATAAAAAGTGCTTAAATATGTATTCGTTCAATTAAATGAAATCTTATCGCATTCACCCACGAAACGAATCAAAAGAAATTTCACAAGCTTTTTGCGCCGGTAGACGACATCCACACGATTCAACGGAACGTTAACAACTGAGAGAGAAAATTGTAATAATGAAATTGGGAATTTTCGCATTTTTCCCTCAATTTAATTGGAAAAAATATATACATACGCCATAACGTTGCGAGTTTCTTCTTTAAACATTGTTCATGTGTTTAGTGAAATCTGTGGACGTTAGTCGAAAATTCGCGCGCCGCGAAAAGTTTGAATGAGTTCTATAGGAAATTCACCCAGCATGATATTTCATTGATGTTACGCTTAATTTGATTTCACATAATTTTTGGGAACGTTCCTTAATATATGGCTAAATATAGTTATAATGGAAAGATGATCTAAAATCATCTTCAGCGGATGGATTACGTTACTAAAGAATTATTCCCATTCTCGCACAAGTTACTACATTCAATATTCTTACACAAACAGATAAACGTTTAATAAAGAATAAAATTAAAATGTTTACAACTTCCCTGACATCGATTTCTTTATTTTCAATCGAATAAACATCTGATGGGCATCACGATGGGAAAAAGCTTTTGATATCAATGGAATGTCAAGAGCTTTAGAATTTAGATAGGTCGGCATTGTTTGGTGCCGCAGCCACAAACAACGTGAAGGAAAATGTTTCATCAATGTCCAGACTCTTTGGATGAATCCATTAACATCAATGACATCAAACGACTATTGAGAAGAATCAGATGATTCTGTCGAAGAAAAATATGTGTTTGAACTTGACTAGCAATTAAGAAAGAAAAATATATTTTGTGAAGAATGACGTTCTAATTAAAAGTTATATTTTATATCCCGGCCTGCATCACATTTCCAGAGTTGTTTATTTACATAAAAATCCTGCAAATATTTAATTGCGAAAAATAATAAATGTTCCAAAGTTGATCGCTCATACCGTTCAGCAGGGCTGATGTGAAATTTAAGAAAAATAAAGGTAATTAAGACAAATAGCAGCGTTGATAAAATTGCAAAAGTAATAAATACATTTCCCTAGATTGTGTTACGAACTCCATGAATATTTCCTTCATAAAAATATTAAAAAGAACGCTAAAAGTTCTTATTGGCGACATCATCATTTCGAAGTATCAATTTCATGGTCAAATTTCTTTCTTTACAAATGAAAAAGAAAAATGTCAAAGAGATGAAATAAATATTTACTTTCTGCTATTTGATTACGACATGTTATCATTAATCCATAGGAACGTAACGAATTCATAAGCGTAGAAGAAATTTTCGGATCAAATGGAGAGCTCCGAAATTGATAGGCACATAAACTTTAGTTAAATTATTTATGGAAAGAAAAGTCATTTTAAAAAGTGCTTAATTGCATTTTCCAATCTCGTTTCATACTTACTTTAGGCTTAGTTTAATGTTGTAAGGAGTTTTCCAGGGAATTTCAAACTGTACAAAAAAGCTAAAAAAAAATATTTTGAGAACATCTGGAATGCTGAAATTGAGCAATCACTGGAATTAAAAAAAAATATTTCTCTCGAAATTTTCACGTTAATTCGATTTTACTTTCAAATAAATAGTTGTGCAATATGCAGCGTGGTCAAACACAAAACTTTTTGTGCTGAACTGGAATGATCTTTTGTAGGACTGGTGCTTTGATGCCTTCACTCGACGACAAAACATAATCTTATAACAGTTTCGCGTAAATATATAGATGTGATTCGACAGTGTTGCTGAAAAAAATTCACCGAAAATAACAAATGCGAGTGAGATTTTGAATAATGTTCATTTTATTTCATAATTTCATTTAAAATTAAAATGTTACATGCTTGATCCTAATGGAATCATCCAATCGGTAAATCTTTTGAAAACCAAAAAAAAAACAGGATCGTTGCTTAAACATATATTGTCTTTTATGGCTTTAGTAGGAGAATTCATCTAATTACCAATGTACATTACACAATATCCAGTGACTAAAATAAATTACGCATTAAAACTTTTGTTGTTTGTTTGTTTTTTTTTTTTTTTTAATTTTTCTTAAAGGAATTTCAAACTTTTCTTTATTCGAGAATTTTCTGTTCATTTATTTGACTACCAGAAATAATTAGATTCCACCTATAGAAACATAATTAGATCGTTAGTACAGACACCTAGATATGGCTTGAATGGTTGTTTGCTATTTACACCAAAAAAAGAAATAATAATAATTAAAATTTTTGTATTTTGTACAGTTGGGAATTTTTTTATGGCTCATAAGTTTTCATGATGGCACACAAATTAACTTTAAGATGAATTTTCATCGCTGTTATCATTTAAAATCACGAGGCCATTTTCATTTGCCATATCGGCTGGAATTTCCTCACTTGGTGGCATTCCCGGACGAATTCGATGATTATGATATGACAACTGGTTACGACTCAGAACTCCCATGTGGCATACTAAGCAATGGTAATGAGTCTGCTTTAAAGTGTATGGACATTCACCATCAGGTGTGTTTAGATCGGGAATATTACAATGCTCATTGCTTGAAAATTTACGAAATCCTGCCATTTTAATATACTCCTGTTTACTGTGTTGACGTCGATGAGCAACGACTTTATTAGTGTCGGAGCAAATGTAGTTACATCGTAAGCAATGAAAGTGTGACGATTTATTGTGTGGTCCCAGGTTCTTGTTGTACGCACAATTCTGGTGTCCGCAATGCATATTTGCGCGAAACTGTTTAAAGTCGTCGCCCATCAACTTGTCCAGACGCTCATGGCGAGCCGTGTGCTGAACGAAACGTGTCTTATCACAGAAACTATAGAAGCAATCTTTACGACAACAATGAAAGTGACTTTGATGATTTCTGTAGCCACAATTGGGAAAATTGCAATCCTGATTAAAACGAAATTTGAGGTAACCATTTGGAACGGAATCGTCTTTATAAGATTTCTTTTGATACTCTTTAGGACGTTCAGAAGTTTTCGGTTTCTTTTGAATTTGATGATCATCAAATTGATCCATTTTACGCTTTTGATTTAGCATTGGCGGTTTCATGCCAGATAATGCAGCGGGAAGACCGAAATCAAAACCAGAACCAGCTAAAGCAGCAGCTGGAAATGGAAATTGCAATGGAATTGGCACCTGCTGTTCGATGTTTGGTAAACCCGGAATCCCCTGAGCACCCAAAAATGGATAAAGATGTTGATAATAAAGCGAATTTTGCTGATAAAATTGAGCCAAATTGGCGAGCTGAAGATTTTGAAGAGACAAATTATCCATCACGCTAGAAGGCCCAGCTGAATTTGGTAGCGGAAATGGAATCATATTTGTTAATGTTGGATGATTTTGTGCAGTTTTACTCAAATCATGTGGTTCATGAACTTCTTCATCATGATCGCCATTCTTATTTGACAATTCGTTCTTCTCATTGCTATCATCGAACGTTCCACCAAGTTTAGTGTGTTGATGTTTCAAATAATGAATTTTCAGCTTCAATTCATCGGTGAATCCTTGATTGCATAAATCACAATGTTCGTGCTTCTTTCGTTTCAATTTGCAAAATGGACGATCACAAATTGAATCATCCCTTGAGCTGGGACCAGCTAGTGTTGATCGAAGCATCATATCTGCTGGTGATGACATGAGTTTTGAATCTGTTTCAGAATTGGGTATCCATGTACCAGCTGCCCGAACAACTGGCAATGAGGTAAGAATTCAATGTTAGTTAAAAATTTAATATTTATTTTATAGTCTCTTAAATTACCTGACTTTTTCTCATCATCGGTCAACTCTTGTTTGGCGTATGGAATTTTCGTCGTCTTAATTAGGTCAACATCGCTATTTAATGCCACTTTGCTTTCATGATTATAAAATTTTTCCTCAAATTTCTCCATCAAAAGTTTTGCATTGTTTTGTTGCATGATTTGTTGTTGATGATTTGATGGAATTGGTTGAGCTCGAGCTTTCATGATTTCACTTTCAATTAAATCAAAATTCTCATAATTTTCCTCGATATTTTCTTCACAAACATGTTCGCTCATTTCTGATGGCATCGAGAAATAGAATTTACACAAAATGCAATGAAAATGAGAAGTGATCTAAAAATTAAATTGAGAAATTTTAGTTGCTTTAGAAATTGTTGCATAGTTAAAGATCTCACCTTATTGTAGCAACATCCTTGAAGTTTGCAATCATAATTTCGATCAAAATAATCATAATTTTCAAGAATTTCCATTTTGGAATGAAAATCATTTAAATGATGATCCATGACCGACAACTGATTGGTTGAGAAGTGACAATATTTCGAGAAATTGCAATGGTAATGTAGAAGCTTCTGGTAGACGCAGGATGTGTCTAAGCAATGTTCTGACGATTGCACAATTTCGATTTTTGATACAAATGTATCGGGACTTGGAGGTGATGGTTCACGCTTATCAATCTTCTGCTTAGATGATGTTGATGAATTTTGATTTGAGTGTGAGGATCCCGAAGGCTGTTTGCCATTTTGATCATTGCGCTCGAGTTTAAAGCTTGTAAAGATTGCCTGCGGTGGATGATGAGTCTAAATGCAAAATAAAAAAAATATAAAAAATATGAGTTCCGAAAAGTTAGTGAGCAGTAACAAATCTTACATTATTGTAAACTTCCACAACACGATTCTTTGGTGGACGTCCACGTTTGCGATTGAAGAAGCCTTCGATTGATGTAATTTGTAATAAATTTGAGTTTTGAATGATGCTATCAGCACCGCGATTGAGTTCGTGCATTCTTAGATGCTCCGATATATCCTTAAGACTCCGGGGAACAACTGCTTCACAACCAGTGATCAAGCAATGCAAATGAGAATCATTATTTGACATGAAACATTCAAGAAGTGGTTTACTGGTTGGATTTTTCATATTTAAATCTAATGGTTGATCGCTTAATTGAGTTTGTTGTTTTGTGCATTGATCGGTGAAGTACTGGCTGATAATTTGTTCGACCTCTTCAACTGTTGGCGCTTTAACTTCTTCAACTGTCGGCGCAACGCTTTGAATAACAGACTTTGGAATTCCGTCTTCAATTGATTCCTCAATATTTCCATTCTGATTGTTTTCTACATGCTTTGGCGATTGACGTCCATTCGATTGACGCTTCTTTCTCAATTTATATTCTTGAATTTCCTTAAGCAATTCTGGTGTAACATTTGTGGGATTTGCAGTTGTGTGGCTCAGAAGCATATTCAAATTTTCCATTGTTGCATTATTAAGAAGTTTATTGAATTTTTCTGTTGTCGCTTGATCAGCTACCGGAAATTGATTTAGTGGTGGCGGTGGTGGTTTAGGTGTCAAATCTAATCCATGGAATGATTGAAGTGCTGCCAATTCAGATTTTGTTAAATCCTGAGCCGAATGACCCATCTTGAATCGTCGATAAGCCATTTCAGCGTCAATGCGCTCATGCTTTCGTTTATGACTGAGCAATTGTCCACTAGAGTGCAGCACATAAGTACAATTACTGCGAATGCAATGTATATGATTGCAAATCATTGTAAATCTACAACCATCAACGCGACACGGCTCGGTTTTAAGGAATTTCTTGAAACCGTCTTTAAGAAGTTGTTCGTCTTTCATGTGATAAGTTTTATGTTTCTCTGAAAAATCCAAAACTTCAATAAAATTATTTGAATTTATAAATTTTTTGTGCAACTTACCCATATCAGCTTTATTTTTGAATGTGTACTTGCAACGTCTGCAATGAAAGTGTGTTGTACATTGTCCATAGAAAATGCAATGTTGAGCCAAACACTTTTCCGTTGCTCGATAACGTTGGAAGCCTTCTTGGTAGATAGCAGAATCCTTTCGATGATAATTTGAGTGCATCTGGACATCGCTTGTGCTAATATATGTCTTATCACATTTATTTTGAATGCAATGGTAATGAGTTTGTTTGCGATTATGTTGACAGTAGCCAAATTGTATTGTGCAATCGTCCGACGATGTGAATCTTAAAAAGCCATGATTTAACGATTCTGAACGCTTCTTGTGCCACTTCAAGTGTCGGATGATTTCTTCCTTCTTATTTAAAACTCTATTGCAACACTGAATGTCATAACAATGGTAATGTTCACGCTGATTCTCACTTGCGCACTGTTCGTTATGGCAATCAACATATGATTGATATTTTGTTAAATATTTTGAGTGTTCAGCTGTAAAAGAAGTAAAACTAATTAGTTAAAAACTTTACAAAATTTAAGTTCGCATGAAAATTTGACATAAATTTCCCCAAATTAGTTTCAAGTTAGAAAAGATTGCCAGTAATTGATACGCATACAGAAATAATTTTCTAAATAGCTCAAAAATCTTTGAGCATTTATTTGGAACATTAAAAAATTTACTCTCAAAAATTGATTTAAATTGCCCTCGAACCATTAGGAAAAATAACATTTCAGAGAAGATCCAATTAAACTGTCTTAAATCGCAAGCAATGAATTTAACGATCAAGATTTGTCTGAAAGTGTTGTTAGAACTTTCATTGCCATCATTCTTCTTTTACTGTTAATCAATTTTAATTGAATGAAATTGACAAAAATCACAGAATTTTTCACCGAAAAAATATCAAAGCGTTTACTTAAAATGTAGAAGATAATAAAAATCAATTTCACAATCGGATCTGGCATTCAACTCCCGCAATAAAAAAAATTTATTATTAATAATTTTCATTCTAATATGCCAGCAAAATATAAATTGTGTTTGTAATAAAAAAAAAATCCCCTTCGAACAGAGCGAGAAATTTTTTGTGATTCTCAAATGCTCAGTTCTTTTTTTTGGGTCCAGAAATGTCGACACAGCAGCACACAACAGAGAAAAAGCCATGAAAATAAATTCTTTATTTGAAGTAATTTAACCCAATTTAACCTAAAAAAAAATTTTTTTGTGCTTGTTGTCTATTAAAACTTGTTGATTTTTTCTGATGTTAAAATAAAAATGTCACAAAATTTGGAGTGAGATATAAATTGATGGGAAAGATTTGTTTGGTTCCATTTTTTTTTTTGACGCGATGAAAATTAAATAAAAATTTCATTTGTTTTGCTATCAATTTCACTTAATTTTGATGGACACATTTTTGGGGAATTTCGTAATATTTTAAACTCACCAATTAATTGTTTTTCAGCTTGATCATTCTGAACTGACGTCAATTGCATCATCGGATTGAAAAAGTTCTGCGAAATGAACAAAATTTATAATAAGTTAAAATTTTGCTTCAAAAATTCACCGCGAAAATTTCTCACCATTGCATTTTTATCCAAGAAGTTTTCAACATTTTTCATGGACAATTTTGAACTATCAAACGATGAAGCATAATCACTTTCGTGCTCCGAGTCATCAACGATGCCATTTGCACGCAATTGTTCACTCACAACACTTTGTCGTCCACCACGTTCTTCATCGGAATAATTCGAATCGTCGTTAAATGTTGACGATCGACGAGGAAAATCTTCGAAATCACTTTCATTTTCACTTTTCACGGGTTTTGAAATAGGTGCAAACTTTATCGGCGTGTTGTGTGATGACGATTGTCGCATAGAATTATCTTCAAAATTTTCTTTTGCATCGTCATTATTGTTGTTATACAATTTCTCAGCACTTCGCTGTTGGCTGTTTGTATTGGGCGTTCTTGGTGGTGTTGGCGGCTCCAAAACAGCCTGACTCGATGCCGATGGTGATGGCTGACCTGGAATGATAGAAAAGTTTTCATCAATTTTAAAATTCTTTGCCAAATTGAGGAAAAATAGTCGCGAAAATAATTCCAGATTTATGTTTTCCATATTTTCGGTAGAAAAATATTTTTTGATTTCGCTTTTTTTTTAAGTCTAAAAGAATCCTTTCTAACGATGTGTCTAGTTCAGCAACATCACAAAGAATGATTTTTCTAAAGCCCAAACTTTGACCCGATCGTTTCTTAAACAACCAAAAAACGAGAGAGATTTTTCAACCCTATTTTGCGTCATTTTTTTAATGATTTAAGTTTTTTTTTGGCATTTTTTATATATACCCGGAATGTCAATATTGTTTCTTTGTTTCTCTTTTAGTTTGCACACATATGCATTTCTTACATTTTTTTTTATGTTTATGAGCACAGGCAGAAATTGTGTTGGAGAAGGAATTTCGGATGTTTGCTAAATAAAAAAAAAATAAATTTTTGTTGATGATTCGAAGCCTTTTAAAACTTGGATTGTGCACCATTAATTTTATTTTAACTTAGGGTCTTTTTAGCCAAATTTATCATTTAACCGATGGAATATTTTGCGGATTTTTTTCTTTATTTGGAAATTTTATTTAAGTGATTATTCTTCAAAAGCACAAAGCCAATGAATCGCCAAAAAACGTTATTTTTCTATCATCATTTTTTTTTGGTCATTGAATAAAATCGACTAATTTACAAAGATCATGTACGAAACTGTAATTTTTTTTTTTTCGTTACAAACTAAATGACCGAGAGCGTTTAGCAACAATAACAAAAATATGCTGGAAAATAATTTACTAACTTTTATTAAAAGCAATTTAATAGCACGGCAATGATGATGATTTTTTTGTGGTCATTCTCGGACGCTCAACAGAGAGAAAAAAAAATGAATAAACACGAGCTATTTTTCTTTGGGTTTGCTGGATAAATTACAATTTATAAAAATGTCAGGGTTTTTAAACTGATGCTCGTCAAAATTCTCATGTTGAGCACACAAAAAATTTGATGAGGTTTCGGAGTTCTTGAAAGATTCTTTATTCAAATTATGATTAATTCTTTTCAATTTGTGAAAATGAAGAATAGACGCAGTGAGTAATTACTAGAACTAATCTCATTGCGCAACAGAATTGTATTGCATACCACGTCTGCGTTAATGACGAGTAATTGAGCTAGTTCCCAAAAGAATTTCTTCTCAGAAAATTTTGAGTTCAATAAAATAAAACTTATGTGAAACTGGAGCGATATGTTTACAGAATATTTGAATAGAATGTCACAAAAACAACATTTTATATTAAGTTTATGTAGATTGTAGTTTGTGAGTCTGGTTAATTTAAGTGCATGCTGAATCCAATCGCTATGTAAAGTGCAGTGTATTTCTCACCCCAATTTACATTTCTTGGGAAAGAGAATTGTGATAATTTTCAATTATTCAATTTCGAATGAGTTTTTCTTATGTCACTGTTACGACAAATGTTTTCTTACACAATTTCCTTTTGCGGGAGGAGTAAAAAAAAAGTCTTAATTATCTCAACACAAAAAAAAAATTGACATTTAGTGGGGACCGAAATATTCACTCAAATGAAATGAATATAAATTGAGGGTCTCTCATTTTTATTGCCTTTAATTCCACTAAAAAAAAACTGTTCTGTATTTGATGTGAATAAATTTTATGAAACAAAAATTTCTGTGGAAGTTTCAAGATCGCACATGTGGCGGAGTTTCAAATTCTCATGACTTTCATAATTTTCGTACTTTTTTTTTATTACTATAAAACTTAACAGTCGAAATTCATTTAGTTAGAGCACGCCATCGAGTTCCACTAATGATCATCACAATTGAGAAAGTTGACTGTAGATTTCAATCAAATGCTACAGACCCAGCAGCAAACAGAATTCCAGTAAAAACACATCATAATCGTCAAATTTAATTTAAAATCACGAAAAAAAAATCATGAAATATTTTTTTTTTGTGTGAGTTTTGCCTTTTGGAGTTTTTTTTTATATTAAAGCCAACAAAAAATAGAGTCGAGCTCCATTTGAGGCAATCACAATTCGTTAGCATGCGAGTATTTTCCAAGTTGAAAAATTTTGTGAACAATTAATTGTGTGGAATAACGAAATGTTTGAAAGGAAAGCAGTTTGAAGTTATTTAAATGATGACTTTTGACATGTGGAGAATATTTTTTTTTTTGTATAAGCAGGATGTTGGTTCATTTTTTGCTTGAAATTATTCAAGATTCTTGTTCAGGGGAAACCTAGAGAGAAAGGTCCACAGTTGAATAATAAATTACATCCAGGCAAATAATTGTCACAACAATATTGATCATTTTATCCTCGGATCGTCCTTTTCACACATCAATTTGCACTTCATGTGCTCATGGGAATTTAAATAATATTTTAATAACTGAATTCCTCTAATTTTGATCTCGGATCGTCCTTGTGATTTATCGCTGTTGATCCCTTTTAAGAATCTTCTCAAGGTTAAATCATTTTTCAAATCACATTTCTTTTTATTGCAAAAAATACGTCCCATGAAGCAGCTCAGCGAGGAATTTATAAAGAAAAAAATTATCGAGGGTCGAATGCTGAGAAATCATAAGATTTCTTTAAAGGTCCTGACGGGATATTAATGATATTTTCTTAAAGCAGACTGCAAAGAGCACCATTAAATGGATATCAAGTATCAAAATGCAGGCAGTATTTTTTATTTTTACTGTTCAATGGGTTAACTTAGAAAAAGGGTTCAAAAATATTTCGCTTCAATTTTTTAATGATTTTTTGTCGCTTTCAGGAAATGATGAAAAAAAAAATTTTGGTCGTTTTTTATTTTGGGAGGATGACAAAATTTTGGGTTTTATTTCCATTGTTGAACTCTTTTTGGATGTCAAAGAAATCTATCATCTGATGATAAAGCAAATGAGAAGTCGGCAGTTGCGCAAGATTGCGTGGAAAGAAATTGAAAGGATTTAAATGAATGTCTTGGATGGAAATATTATGAAAGGGAAATGTGCATTTGGTTGCTTTCGTCTGCTTGTTGCCTGTAATTTTAAAGTGTTTGGTGACAGTTGTAAAACAAATGTAATGCGATTTAGTTGATAAGATCTAAAAAAAACACCTTGAGCAATTTCATTTTTGAGGTTAGAAAATAACCTTACAAGTATATATTCCAGCGCAGCTTTATATTTTTGGATTATGAGAAAGTTCCACAATCGAAAGTAAACGGATATTTTATTTGCCAGAAATCAGGATTAATTAATGAAGAAATTCCCCAAAAATCGATTAAAAAAATTACACACTCGACTCAAATTTCTTAAAAATTTTCCAAAATCATTTATCAAATTTCAGTGAAAAACCATTAGTAGTTTTTCAGTTTCTAGCTCAATCGATCGTCTCATATTTTTTGTCCCCGAAAAACGACAAAAAAAAATATTTTCACCGGATTGAGTATCCGTGGGAAAGATGCTTAATGTACTTAAATGTCTATTACTTTCCATTCCAAGAGAAAATAAATAAATGAAGGAAATAAAAAAAAATTGTTGTCGTAAGGGGTTATTGGAATCACACAGCGAGCGTCTTTAAACACTTTTCTTACGAAAAAAAAAGTCTTGCTGGAGAAATTTAAGTCGGGTTTACGAGTAGGGTTACAAAGAGAATGTCTCGATGATGCACATATTGAAAGAAATTTTCAGCCGCAAAAATGAAAAATTATTATTTTTTAGGATTTAAAAAAAAATGCAACAAAGCCAAATTTTATTGTACGCGCTTCCAGAACTCACATGGATTTTTTTTTATTATTATTGAATAATTCGGAAATTCATCAAACCGAATTAATAATGGAAGAGAGCAATGATTGATTAAATTTCGATTTGATTGATTATTGGAGAGGCCTCTTGGACTTGTTGATTAATAATATTGCATCACAGCATATCGCTGGCATTCCACTCGAAATGGAATAAAAGTCGTTACGAAATAGTTCAAGGTCTAAAGTATCCTGCAATTCGGGATCTATAAGAGAATTAACCCTTGCACAAGAGTTCACACACAAAACGAATCCGAATTATTTCCATGGTTGGATTTTTTTGGTGGTATCGAAAAACGATTGAAAACAAACATTATGCAACAGTAACAACCCAGTAAGAGAAAAAGAGATGCTTCGACCTTCTGAATAAATAAAGGAAATTTCTGAAATCAGGTAAATATGCGAAAAATCCTGCGCTGATCGATTCCAACAGACATTTAATTTCACTTTTTTTTGGGGTGAAAATTCTTTAAATCATTTCTTGCTATTTGCTGTTGCATCTTCGTTCCCTTTGAACTCATTGCAAAAAATTGCATTCGAAAAGAATTATTCGATGAGAGCTGAGAGCAAAAAGGTGCATCATTTAACCTTAATCATCTCTAACCTCATCAGATGCCATTTCCCTCAAATGCAATTTTCTTTTGTTCTCGCAGTGCACTTTATGCATCCTTGAGGAACTCCGAAAATGGGCCCCTTTTTCATTTCGAGACCTCGCTTTCAACCCAAACCAATATTTCAGGATCAAAAATTGTGTGAAATTCTTTTTTATTTTTGTACTTTCGTCTTCAATATTTTTTTTACACTAAAAGTATCAATAACCCATCCGAGACATTTAATTTACCCGAAAAAAAGAAGAAAGAAAATTATGACCCTGAAATTCCTTCGGTTCATCGATGAGAATCAAAAACAACCAAAAAAAATAATATTTTTTTTGTTGCACACAAAAATATTGGGAAATTAAAATATCAAATTTCTACAGTTCAAACTGCTCGTGCATGGCAAATGTTGCATTTCGGTATGCAATTAGGGCAATAAATTTTAAGTTTAAATTGACAGTAGAGGTGTTTGAGTGTTTGAATGTGTCACAAATGGGCAAAAGTGGACGTAGATTAGATAAATTTACATTCAACTCACCTAAGTTTTGTTGCTTGAGAGCATCAACGACATCATTTGGTGACAACGAAAGTCCATAAATATTGAGTAGCTCCTGCATTGTTTTGAATGCAAATTCTCTAAACTTTGCTTCCGTTTCACTAAGACTCATTGCTGGATTGAGTTGATGTGAGAATTGAGGTGCTATTGCAGCCACGGCCGCTTGCTGAAGCAATTGCTGTTGATGCTGTAAACTGCCAAATGTCTGAAGTAAAGACAATTTTGATGGGGATAGAAATGGATTCGTTATTTGCGCATTTGATGCTGCTGGTGGTGGCGAATCGTTGTTGTTATTTTGACTTTTTGTTATAGAAAAATTTGTATTTGATAAATTGTAAATGGATTTTCCATCAGAGATGATCTCATTTGATTGCGATTCTGTTGAACCATTCTTTTCCATTTCATTCCCACTTGTATTCTCATCATCCATTTGATCGCCATCATCATTATTCGCCATGCTGCCACCTCCTTCATCATCGCTACTACTGTTGGTTAACATGAATTTTGGATTGAATTTTTTGCGCTTGTTCTTTGCCACTTGCTGATGATCGAATGATGCCGTTTGAGTTCCCGATTGTGTAGCGACTGAGGTCGTTTCCATTTCTATTATCGTGTCTTTTTACACTCTTTGACCGACCAAAAAAGAAACAGCTCACAGTCGATCTTTCCAACTCGCTCTGAAAAATATATTTTTTTTTTTTGTAAAGAAAAAAAAAAGAGACGAAATTAAAATGAAGAAAAATGATTAATTTGAACTCTTTAATAAATAACTATATAGATGGATCACTTCTACAACACACTCATTTCGGACCACAACAAAAGTATCTCTTTTTTAAGCTTCGTGGACCAAAAAAGTGATTAGTTTTTTTTTTTTTTTTGGTGGAATTTCTTTGTTGGTTACGTTTTCATCATATACGGTGTATATTTTTTTGTGGATGTTTCACAAATTGTAATCATAATTTTTTTATTTTTTGACATATCATCACCGAAAAAAAGTTCATGATGTTAAAAAAAAAAAAGAAATAAATTTTTAGATGGGAACTTCACTGTAATTATCTTTATTAAAACATTTTCTAGTTAATAAAACAAAAATTTCAAAGATGATTTTTTGTTTAACACGCGTATTTCAATCGAATAATTGTGTGAGTATTTGTGCTTATGACAGAGAGACATGTCAGAAATCCACCCGAAAAATAAAAGATCGAAAAGCGAAGAGATCAATTGAGTGGGCTGAGGGAATATAATTATTAAACAATTCCATGAAAGATTCGACGAAAAAAAAAATTACAATAAAAATATTTAAATTTATGTGGTAAATAAATATCCATCAAATTTGTACTTGCTGTGGATGTTTAAAACCCGGAGAAAAATCAAAATGATGTATGGCTTGGTTCGGTAATTTCGTTTTTCAAGCTCGTTGAATAACCGAATCGACAGAGAAAATGAAATGTTTCATCACTAATGAATAAATCCCGTACTTTTTCCATGTATGATGATTTTGCTCAAAAATGTTTCAAACACTCAACCTGATCGTTTGTTGCTTTTTTTTAAAAGCGTTCTGAGGCTTTTAAGATGGGACTTTTCAATATCATCATTTTTAATTTTGGTTTCTCAAAGAGACTCTTTGATTTGAGTCGTTTTTTTTTTGTTTCTTAATCTCTTTTACATGTTTCTGACATAAAATAAAAGTTTGCGCCCAAAAATTATTAACAAAAATATTGTGTGTGGAGAGAAAAAAAAAAGGTAAATTGAGGATCATTTTCATAGGGACAATTTTGAAATGACGTCAATTGATTACTTGTAAATAAATATCTTATATAATTAACGTGATGTTTCATGGTAATTTTCAGTCAACGCCGAAGTCGTTTTTGTCTGTGGGTCCCGTCATCATCATCAGCGCAAATAAAAATTACATTGTACCCAATAATTTTTTAGCTTTGATTCTGGAATTTTGTTCGAACGAGGAAAAAAAGAGTTTTATTTTCCTAAAGAATAAAGATGACTTTACAAAATTTCAGTTGACTCTTAGACATTTTACCGAAGAAATATGAAAGAATTTCATGGTCATTTTTCTGATGAGCCGAGTACCGATTCAAAGGGAATGTTTGGGTTGGAAAAAAGTCTTTATAATTCTTGTATTAATTTTTTTTTGTTCGCGTCTCGTCATGTTGGATTAAACTGGAGAAGCTTTCTTGATGGACAGCCGATCTAATGGATATCTACAGAAATGTCGTCATATTATATTCACATTTTGTGTACTTTAAAGATCAAAAATAAACTTTAATAAAAATCATTCTTGAATAAGCAATTACTGCTGCTAAAAAGTTATTTCATCAAAACCAATATTTGGATCTTTGGTTTGATGGAAAACTGAATGAAATTTTAGACGCAATATATAAGTCTTCGCACTGCGATTTCGCTGTTTCATTCACATTTTGGTTAAAAAAATTCTTCTCACCGAAAATAAAAAAATATTTTGCACAATTCTTGTTTTCATTTGTTAATTTTTCTTTGAAGCGCAACACAAAATTTGCGCGCAAAAGAGTCAGCAAAAATGCAGCCAGAAAAATTAACAATCAATTCTCGTTCAAGATGTTTTTTTTTCGTTATTTATTTCGTTATTCGCTGTAAATAATTCTTCAGAAAAGAAATATTCAAAATATTTTTAAATGCTGTTTTTGTGTGCAAGTAAAATTTGGATGTAAAATGCGATTGATAGAAATGTATGAAATAAGAAAGAAATGATTTTTGATCAGAAATATGCAAGTGACTTTATCACTTTGATAATGCGGACACACCAGATTTATAAGGGATGAAATTAAAAATTTCAGTTTTGTGACATTCATCAGAGTAGAGATCAGAAATATTTCACATAATGTTCACAACCACAAATATTTTTTTTATTGTAAACATGATCGAAACCTGCAAAACTTTTCGCAATTTCTTCTTTCCTAAAAATATTCTTGTTCTCGAGCCTGTTTTCGCATTTTAAGGGCATCAGAGGTAATTAAAAATCTTTTGAGTGCTCGAACATATTTTCGTGCCAAAAAATTCTGGTTGTTTATGATCAAATTTTTGATGATATTTTACAGGAATTTTTTGGTTTGCAATGATGAAAAGACGGAGGATATTTTTTGTCAGCAGAAAAGTCTCCATAAAAGGAATTTCATCATTCTAAGGTCGTCAAAATCAATCTGCGGTTCAACATTCACATTTTAAGCTAGCAAATTTTTTGTGTATTCGCAAATTGCCGCATAGCGACTGTAGTTCTTTTGATCGGTCCATTCAGTGTCCATTTTGTTTATTTTTACAAACCATCACAGTCTCCAAAAGCGGAGTTCTTTTATTAACTAATTTACATATTGATTTTTATGGGGGAATTCAAGCTCAAATCACAAACAGCATGAGGACAGGAAAGAATTGAATAATAAATTAATGGGAGGTGCGAAGCTCAAAAAGCCTTCATAAAAAATAAACCAAACTGAATCCAAAGTTTCCAAGCCATCGCGAAGTTATTAAAATTATTGGAAAAAAAAAATCAAAATGATTTCTGGTCGTTAATTTTTTTTTATACTTTATACATGAAATGTGTTCAGCTGAAAAATTTATTCAAATTTATAATTCACGAGAAAAAAAAATCGACTAGCATAAGAATCTCAAAAAACTGGTCGCAAAATAGTTGATCCAAATGTCATGGAGCAAAAAAAAATTTATATATTTAATTCTGGCAAAACTAGATTTGCCAACATTTGTGCGCAATCAACAAATGATAATAGCATGAGAAATGAGCATTTACTTTATTTTCTGCCAATTAATTTGTCACGCCACTGCCCATTATCCATTAAATGAAAAGCAATCGCTATTTGTGAAAACTAATCTGCCTCATTTGAGGAATTTCGTTGCTGCCTCTTTTGCGCTATTCAGAACTAAAGACAGCTCACATTATTTTTCCACATCTATTTATTATTCACATATACTTTTTCAATATTTTTAAGTCGAACGAAAACACATTTTTTTGTAACTTAAAAAAAAATATGAAATAATCAATCAAAAAAACTCTTTTCCTTCATTCCTCAATCGGTAAAAAAATAACATTTTTTCTGATTAACATTGAAATGTTGTTTTGTTGTACACCAGAAAAAAATCTCTCAATCTTTAAGTCGTCAAAAGAAATATTATTATTAATTTTTGGTTATTCGTATTATTCAAAGCAACTTCACAAAATGTATAACAACTTTTTGTGTAGTCTCTCCCTCGGCTGTCCATAATATCGCCTTTAAATTCCACAAAAAAAAAAAATCTTTGAGTCTTTTTCTTGTATTTGATTGAACATACGAATTAATAATATTTCTTCAGGTATAACGCAAGCCAACAACAAAACAGTTAAAATCATTATATTAGGCTGGCAATTCTTTTTAAAAACCACCACACAAAAAAATACTGGATTTCTTTAAACCAAAAAAAAAACTCCATTTGACTCCGTAAGATGAAGACTGCCTTCTTTTATTTCGTGAACACATCAAACATTTTTTTGACGGATCTATCGATAAAATAAATGAAATGAATTTGACTGGATGACAGTTTTGGTTTGAAAGCATATTTAGCTTTAGTTTTAATTAAGGCGCTGTTTCATGTTTCCTAACTTTTCGCACAAAAAAAAAACTTTATATTTAATCAGCTCAACGGATTTGCGAAATAAATTTGGAGTATTTAATATTCCACTTATGGTTAGAATTCAGTGCGCGAGGACACGAAACATCAAACAAATAAACGTATAAGCGAGAAACAAAAAAAAAATGTTATTAATGTTCGGTAGACAACGCAGCCGAAATAAAATTTATCGAGTTGTTTGAAATATTAGACATCTTATTTAAAATACAAGTTCTTCTTAACTTTCTTGCATACATGCAGACAAACGAACATTTTTACACAGGATTTCTTATGAATTCGTCAAAAAAAAAAAAGTTTGTCATTATGTAAGATTTTGAATAATAACAATGGCACGCAACAGAAAAAAAAACATGGTTAAAGACAGAAAAATAATAATTTATTATAAATTTTTCGGAATAAATGATACGTTTAATGGCAGTGTTACCATCGCATCATAATTAATCAATGGCACACGGTTTATACTTATTTGCAAAGGTCCCTTCTTTTGCAATGTCAATGCACAGAAATAAAAGAATAAGAGCGAATCGAAACAATTCAACGCTAAGTCAAGGTCAATGTTAAACCGAAAAATATTAAAATTGTACACGTCTAATAGGTCAGTGCTTGAATATGTTGATTCAGATCAATGTTGCAAAAACATTTTAGTGGTTCAACAATTTTTTTTTTATAAACGATATTTTAGCGCACATTATTTTGACCTTAAATTGTCAGAATGTGTCAAAAGGAAGCAAATACAAAGTGATAAATAGACGTCATCTGAATTTTGAGCATTTTTAAATAATTTAATAATTTTCATATTCATGGGACCACTTTAAAATTGAACAAAGTATTTTCCTTTTCAATCGAATTTGTTTTCAATCTCAATTCTTATAATAACAGCAACTGATTCATCTTATCCATTTTTGAAAATCTTCCCTCGTCATCCAATTTGTGAAAGAAATAGAACTCTCGACTGACGAAAGACGATAAAAACTTCAAAAATAGGAAAATAATGTTTGTAGTGTATAAAAAAAATTGAAGGTCCATAAAAAAATTGATCTTGTTTTATTTCACCTTCACATGAATCAAGAAACTTAATGAGAATTAATAATTTCTGATCTTTTATGGAGTTGACTACGGAAATTTGTATTTTTTCTTAAGGAGTTTAACCACTTGTGGTGGCCCATGTTGGTCCAAAGAAAAAAAATACAAAATAATATTTAATTCTCCTTGCATCCATGGAAAGTGCCACTCAAAAAATTCACCAGAAAAAAAAAACAATTCCATCAATTCCGAGATTTTCATTTAATTACAAATTCAATAAAAAAAAAAAAATGACAAAGGCAAAGAAGTCGTTTGGTGCAAAAAGAAAAATCAATTCTACCTACCGCAAAGATCGATCATATGTTGTGAAAAATCATCATCAGCTCGTCGGGTCTTGGGAAATGCTCTCCGTCTCGATTGAACAGATCTGTTGAAGAGACATAGAAGACGAAAAGCGAGAAGGTAAATAACAGAAAATGCAATAAATTGTGCAGGAAAAAAAAACTGCATGAATTTCAACATTTAATTTAAGTGAAATAAGAATGTTAAACTTCTTGCCATTCCCTTTTAGTTCGGTGCTTTCTGTCTTTGGCGCGATCCAGTTGGTGAGATTGCATGCCAAAAAATAACATAAATACCCATTAGTGGGGCCATATACTGGCAAATGCTACAAAAACAATTTCCCCATATTGCTCCGCAAAGTCTCTGATGGTTTGACTTGCAACCATAATATATGAATATAAGAAACTCAAAGTGTCATTTTAAATGACCGGTCGCGCGAGAGAGTGATATGATTTGTGGCTCGTGATAAAGTACAAGAAGCATTAAAATGCAATATAAATGGTGGGGAAGTGTGCAACAAAAGAAATATTTCAAACTTTACTATTTCACTCGATTTTACTGATCAATGATTGAGTGCAGGGTTTTCGTGAGTAAACATTGTTGAAGGAAGAAGACTCGCAATCTGTTTTATATTGCTGATGACATAAATCAGTGGAGACATGCAAACGACTACCTAAATAACAGTAACAATCATTAAAGCGATCAAGTAGCAATTAGATAATCATCGAAATTTGTGATTTTTGTTGTTATCTTCTTGTTGAAAAGCGATTGCGATGAACGTAAAAATTAATTGTTTAATAAACAATTTTGATATTTAATTAAAAATAAAATAATGCACTCGATGTTTACAGGGCAGGAAAAATTATTTCTTTTTTCTCCTCAGCTCGTTCATTGTTGTTGTGCATTAAATTCGATTAATTTTTTTTTCTGCTGTTGTTGCCAATGGATCGGATGGGAAAAAATTGTTGTGTTCGAATTGTTTTACCTGTTGCATACTTGCATCGCGACGCAAACAAATTAAATTGTGATTTTTACATTTTTTTACAATTTATTTTTGCAGCCAATATAAAATTGTAATTTTTCTTATGCGAGTCGCTCGTTTTTTTGCCGTCATTTTTTCCCTCCGATCCATGACATTGGTTCTGGTTTACAATCATCATGCCCTCCGCTCTCCAATGAAATCTGCCTTCTCAGCTTCGATATACACAATTTCCAGGCAAATGATCCGCAAGCTTTAAAGATCAAAGCGCCATCGATGCCGCTGAACAAAATGTTGAAGTTTTTTTTTTATATTTCCAGATCTTTCGAGAGCAGAAAAAAGTTCTCGGTTTTTATGTTGTTTTGCAAATTTATTGATATTAATGTTAATTTCAATTTAATTATATTATAAATATCAACTGTTCGCCTTCGATTCTGTTTCAACAACATATCCCGAGAGATCGCCAACATAATAATATCGCAAAATCGATTTCTGGTGTGAGATAAGAATCTATGTTTACAATTAAAATACGGCAAAATTGCAAATAAATTTCACATTTTTCAAACTCTACTCCAACTTGATCAACAGTCGAAAGCCTGATTACGAGCACGAGATATAACTTCGATAAATGTGTATTTTAGTGCCCAGAGAAAGAGCGCTCGCGCGGTTCTTTAGGACTCAGTGTAAGAAGAAACCGAGAAGTTTAAAATGCAAAATGTTATTTAATGTCGAATGACATTTTACAGACCAAAACAAGAATTATTTTTTTTTTTCTTATGCAAACAGAAAAGAATTTTTGATGCAATTTGCGAAGAGCACAAAAACAAAACTGCTGACGAGAAATTAGAATAACGCCTGGACTCACTTTGTGTCGGAAGCAAATTTAGATTCGTGTCATTGTCAGGTGTCAATGAATTTCGAACTTATTACGTAATTTTACCTGATATCTGGCGCTCTCTGAATTAACGTAATAAATTTAACATCACATAGAGTTTCAATTAATCTTGTTACGTATAAAACTGTTCTATCTATCACACGATTATTTATTGACTGAAGATCGTAGAAAAATTGCGGCGAGTTTAGAAAAACAAAATCAATCGAATTGGACGAAAATAAGTTTTTGGTCGATGAAAAAGACCATCAAATTTAAAAATAAAATTATTCACACTGATTTTCGCGAAAAAGCTAAATGACGAAAAAAAAAAACAAAACTATTTTAACTGATGCCAATTAAATGTTGATTTTTTTCACTTTTTCACTGACATTTTGTTATTTTTTTTTTTTTTACTTTAATTTGCTAGAATGTGACAATTTGATTTGTGGGCACTTTAGAATTGAGAATGAGGAAAGTCTAAATAAGTAGATAATCTAGCTAGATGATTCCTTTCCGGTGATGTATTGAATATCACAAATTTCCCTAAAAATCCTTTTTAATCGTGAACAGTAAAATTAGTTCAGAAACTTTTTTCACACTTTCGGCAGTTGCCAAAAAAAAAGTTTTTAGCACGAGAACTTTCAAGGGAAAATTTCTACAAATGTTTTTATTTCTTTGTTATTTCACTTGAATTTTATTTTCTGTTGCAAATCTCAAACGATTTTGTGCAATTTGTGCAATTGACTTGTGTGAGAGTCTGAGTTATTGATTAAAAATAAATTTTTCAATTCGTTTCGACGACTCTTTTTTGGCGCTGAAAATGTCGAGCAGCAAAAAAAAATCAAAATAAGATTCTACGCCGAAAATGAAGTTGTGCAATTTTGCTGGTCACTGTTTTTCCTCGCGATCCGTCAATGCGTTGATTGAAATCCATGTTCATAATGGCAGCAAACAGTCGTTTAGTGACAGCAAATCATCAAGTGCTGTCGACGCACCACAGTAAAATAACACAAAAAAAGCATCGGTACAAACACATTTTTTGATTTTTCAATTTTCATTGTCTTCAATTTCGCGTTTTTCGTGTTTTTGACCTTCTCTCGGGTTTTTATGCAATCATTTATCAAAAAAAAGAGCAGAATTCGTGTTCACATGACGAATTGTTTGTAGCTTCTTTAGAATTTCTCTCGTCGTGTTCCTTTTTTTGCGTTTCGAAGCATCCATGAAATGGACCATCGGGAGAATAAATTTTCCAACGTTCTTCGTCAATCAGTTTATAACAAATTATGTGACTTTATAGCGATAAAAGCTGTCCGTCATTACCTTTGATTATTCGCTTTCATATAAGTGTTTGATGGATTGGATTTTGAAAGGCACTGCTGATGTGAGTTAATCATGGAGCAATTTGCAGTTAACATTGATGTGAAAATTTATGCAATATTTATTTGTCCCTTAAAATGATTTTGCACTGTAAAAATTTTGAACCACTTTTCACACACAAGAGCTTTTATCATCACAGAAGTGACAATTGAATAACTCGTGTATCTCACATGACACTCGTCACATATTTTCCATGGGTGTGTTCATTGTTGAATTATTCTTTTTTTTTTTTTTGTCGAACTCGATATGAGTTAAAAAAAAAATAACAAAGTAATTTACTTAATTCCACATTGTTGTTATGTGTCGCTTACTCGACTATATTCACATTGTTTTAGATCTCTATAAACTTTTTCTTCCAAATAGACACATTATATGTCGAACAAATTTTATACACAAATTTTTTTTTATGGGTATTTTGAATAATTTATAATGTATTTTATATACGCTCGGCAATATGAATACTTAATTTAAATAACTCTATTTGAGCATATGGCCAGTGACGGTGCATTACGTTATGGTGACAAAAACAACAACGCAGCGAAATATTTGTTTCAAGCTCATTGGGTTATTTGAAGGTTTCACGCTAGAAAGAGTCGCGCGTGCTTCGAAATTGTCGAAAGCTTGTCATTCAATCGCTGCGATTGTTGTTGTTATTCTTCATCTAATCTCGTGCACCTCATAACCTGAGCGATAAAAGAGTTATTTTTTTCCTGCGGATCACATTCATTAATCAGACTTAATGCGGCAAAATATTTTGTGGAATATTTTTCTTTCTAATAGCAAAACAAAGACAATGAAAATTCGCTCAATGATATTTTGCAATAAAAATGTTAATAAGTTTGGGTTTGTTCGAAAATGATAACCCTTATCGCAGATTGCCTTATCTGGGCGATTGAATGTCGCGCGGTATTTATTGTCTTCCACAAAAACAATGTAGATCTGAGCAGAATTATTATAAAAGGATGAGAGCACAAAGAAAAATCGTCGATATTCATAAAAGTTTCATAAAAATGCGTGTGTGGGTTGAGTTTTGAAGTTTCTTAAAAGGCTTTCCGAGACGCTTGGCTGAAGCTGCTGAACGAAATTTTTTTATGCAAAAAAATCCACATTTCACAGAAAGAAAGAAAAAAATATTGCCGAGAATTCACAAAACATGAAAATGGAACTTTTGAGCCTTGGCGATGTTTTATCAAATCATATCGCAGAAATGTTAAGGTTAAAATATGTTATGCATGTGCTTTACATTATTCCATTTGAGAGTTTTTTTTTTACTTTTCTGTAATTTAGCCTTTCTTTACTTCTTTGCCTGCATTTTTCAGTGATGTCTCTTATTTCTCGTACGCGATTCTTGTCGATATTTGTAAAAGATTCAATAATGAAAATTATTATTTAAATGCAATCGAAGAAATTTTTTTCATTTAACATTAAAATCATAAATCATGTAAAACGCAATTTTATGTTGCGGCCACGTAGAAAAAAAAGTCGTCGTTCGGTTCAACCGTTGTTTATACTTTCGCGAAAACATAATCAATGAAATTTACTAAACTCATTGCTTTATTTGCAGATCCACTGCAAATTGCTTTCTGTTCAATTCAGTGGCGTCGCTCGAAGGTTGTTTTTATACAGTGAAACATTTCTAAAGAGTTTAATTTACAGTGAACAAAATGAAAAATGGAACAATGTCATTTAAGATGCTTCATTTGATCAGTTGTTTATTTAAACGAGCCCTTTAGATGAAATAAATGTTGAATTATTTTTGCATCTGAAGATGTTGAAATGGACAACAAAGCATATTTATGTCGAGACCTGTTCAAGTAATGTAATTAACACCTCCTTTTCAACAGATTTCTTTCGTTTTCTTATTGCTTCTGCTGCCGTTTAACTGTTGAACGGAATTTTTTCCGATTTGCACGAGGGGTTCATGATCGCATATAGTTTTCGTGTGGGGTTCCATACTCTACCGAGACTCGGTGAGCTGCGTCGAAGGAAATTTGCATTACAAAGGACCCGAAATGAGCAAGAATATATATATATTTTTTGACAAATGTTTTCATCCTTTATTATCATAACTTTCATCAAGCAACGTAATTTGATGCAACTAGATAGTTCGGAAATCAATGCATTGCACAATTTTTCATGGATGACTAACAAATTTAATTTTGCAATCTTTAAAAATTTGCATAATTTTTATGCCTTTTTCAATTTCCGTTCCTTAGCTCATGCATTTATGCTTTTTTTGTTGATTATTTCATAAAATCATAAATCTCTAATTTATGTTTTTAACTTAAATGGATTCAGTAAAAACGCAGATGCATTTATAGACCAGAGTTCTGATATATATTTGAAAGAAAAATATGCAAATTTCACGCCGAGAGATTTGTTAACTTTTTTGTTCAACCCTTTTGAAAACCAATTTTTTTGCGTTAAACAATTTTTTTTCTGTTATAAAAGTTAACAGTTTCCTCTCGTGAGTTGCTTTTTTTTCTGTTCCGAGAAAATTTATTCAAAAGAATTGTCAAAAGTAAATGTTTTATTTGTTGGCGCTAAAATGTTGATTGCGCCCCGATAACATGAGACATGGAAAAACTCGTTGGAATCGCTTATACGACATGGGGTCCTTAAGTAAACTGACGGCGACATGCAGGCATGACTATTATACAATTCTTGTATAGATTTTTTTTTTGTGGAAAACACAGAACGAAATCGGCTTCCGAAAAATAAAAACGAGAAGCAACAAAAAAAAAATTAACCCATTAACTGAACATCTGACACTCACGATCGACCGTTTGAAATCTGCTCATTCACATCCTTTTTTAGGGGAATTTATTTTTTAAGAAGAAAAATATAATAATAAAAATTAATAAAAAATAAAATAAATTGTTGAAATCCGTTTTCAGGGTGGGATGATGATAGTTTAATGATTTCAAATCTACTAGGTTTCATTGTGGACTTTAAAAATAGATATGAGTGGTCGGGAAGGGTTGAAATGCCAAAAAAAAAAAAAAAATAAATTTTATTGCGCAATGTCCGCAAAATAATTATTTTCAGGTTTAACGAGTTTGACGAGATTTCAAGAGCTCCCAAATATCTGATTCTGGGTGTTTGAAATTGGGTAAAATTGTTTCATAACAAAATTTTTCTATAAAAAAATTAAAGTTAAAAATATTTTCGACCCTTAAAATTTTGCGTGTGGCATTGGATATTTTGACTGAAAACGATTGTCCAAAGAAAAGCCTTGTTGAGTTTAAGACGGTGAAAATGTTTTGACCAATGAGTTGAGTCCACAGAAATAGCAACAATGAACAAACGATCATGTTAAGTCCCCAAAATCACTTCACGTTGTTTTTCCAGATGGTAAAGCCGCGAGATATAAATCGGAAGGCAGAAAGATTACTTCAAGGAGTCCAGTCGTGTGGCTTATTCATGGTTGTTGCTTTTTTTTTTATTGCTGCTAAACACACAATAAAACCCCGCGAGACTACGTTCGACATTCGTGAGAGCCGAACAATGAGGCAATAAAAATGCAACAAATTTCTTCTTCATCGTTTCAATCTGTTTAACTACCGCGCACCAGAAGAAGCACAAAAAAAAATATTTTCAGCATGTTTTTGAATGTCGATGAGACTAATGGACTAATGCTTCGCGTAAAACAAACGTTTTTTAGAACACAGTTCAACTTCTGTAACGTTACTGCGTGAAACGAAATTCTAAATTTATAGAACGAATGTCACTCTGAAGTTACAATACTGTAAATATTGAAAGTGACGATCGCTTTGTAATTAATTTGTTTGTGTTTTGCCAGAAGGCCTGTATAACAAGATGTTTTGTGACTAATTGATTTCAAACTGATCGCACCATCGCGCTTATGGTCTACTGGTTAATAGGCGCGCGAGCTGTGACTTAGGGTCAAGTTGCTTTCAATAGATCTCTGTCGCATGCGAGCGGCAAAAATTTAGCGTTGTTAATTGTACCCACAAATTATGATGCAATTAATTCACCCTTTAACATTTATCAGCTTCCTTTCGCAGCATCTTTTCAAGCTGATATCCTGTCACTCCCTCAATTTCACATTTTTATCTCACTCGATCGATCTAGTGAAGTTTTGAGGGTGCATCAAAAATATCAAATTACATTGCTCTGGGTTTCGGTGCGCTCATTCAAGTCTTACGCAATCAGTGAAGATTTTCCACAATTTTCATCGTTCACCAATCAAAATGTTTTAAAATTTTCACAAGTTTTCCCGCAACCAATGAAATTTGACGTTTGTTTCTCGCGCATGTTCATTTGACAAGAAGTTTTACACAATTATAACACCTAAATTTTTTTCAATTAATAACTCACGTGATTTTAGTCAAATTGTAGAATTCTTATTAATCCTTGATTACTTCTATGGCACAGAATTAATTATTATTTTTATGATTTGTGATAATTTCTGAATAACATTTTAATCCACTGATTGACAGTTTATTTTCACTTTGTACTTGTTAAATATTCAATTCACTTATTTTACATGTCTCTGCTCAATTATTTAAAATAATTTAACTTTTTTTTTTTGCTGCATGAATTTAATTAAGATTTATTTTATGGCAAATGAATTCAATTCTCTAATTTTGACTCGTTAATAATTTACACGCAGTTAATTAAATAAACCTAATTATCGTTGCACTTTAAACAAATCAATGCCTCCAAAGTAAATTAATAATAATTTAAAATCCTTTTTTCCGCCTCCACAATTTCATCCCGCACCGCCAACAGCAAAATGTATATCACTTGAACCCGTTGAGTTCTGTTCGCTGACTGATTCAGTGGAATAAAAAATATACACACAGAATACAGAATTAGTTAATAACCCGACAATCATCATACACACAGCCCGAGTAGAAATGAAACAACCCGAACATGCCGAACAATAAAAAGCTGAATGAACAAAAAAAATAAAATAAAATAAAAAATTGTGTGTAGTCGAGATTGTTGTTGTTTGTGTCGTCGTTTTCGGTGAGCAACAGCAGAGGAACGAAAAGAGAATTGGGAAAAATACTAAAAATGTTGATGTATGCGCGGCTCAAGACCGATCTCTCAATTCTTATGTCTTATCCGTCCGATTTCTTGTCATAATTCTTGAGACAATTTGAGTGAGTGTGCACGGTTATTAAGAGACTATTTAGGTTCTTATCACAGTCAATGTTCTATCTATCAAAAAAAAACGTTTCATTTTCAATTGTTTCATCAGGAAATTTTTTAAAATCAAATTTTTGATTGAAAGGATAAAAACAATAAATGACAGATGTGCTGAGACATATAAAATAAGAGATCGCACTGTAATTTTATCATAAATATTTATTTTCAACTTTTAAACAGCAACATGAATAGATTCAGAGTACATAGATAGTATTGCATATATGTTATATGTATGAATCAAAACATTTCAACAACAAAGTAAAAAAAAAAGTTGTCATCATTCATTCTTTCATTGTCCATCATAAACTAGAAGACAGCGATGGAACTTATAGTAAGTCAACTATTAATGGTGCCATTTTAATTGCCTCATTTTTTGCGTTAACATTTCTGGCATCTCACGACGTTAATGAAAGTTTTCAAAAATTGAAGAAAGACCGACCGCTCAAAAGTTATCAATTGACTCCGATTTTGATCGCTGTTTTTTACGCGATCATATCGCAAAACAATTACATACACAATCGCTTAAATTGCGTCCAATATCAACGCGCAAAACTGTCGACAGAAAACGAGCTGAAAATGAAAAAAAAAAAAAAAAAAAAACGGTTGAAGGCACCAACAAAACTGGAAAAATATGTAACTACAATAAAGAAATGAAATGAAAAAATTATAATTTTAAAAGGCACATTTTGAGTTATTTTTCATTGGCTATATGTCGCGTTAAATGAAATCATTGGTTGGAAGCGAAACGTGAAAAAAAGCAGCCAGAGAAATAAAATGTTAAATATTATACACAAAAAAAAAGCTTAATAGTTTCGCTTCGTCGTTTGTTTTGTTCGTTCAGAGGGAAGTCACAAAACACTCGACAAGCGCAGAGAGATCTCGTGAGAGCAGCGCTATGAGATCTCGCGACTAGTTTGAATAAATGTAAATCGAATACGGGCGCGCTGCTTGAGTATAGAAAACAATGGGAATGGAAAAAATAATAAAGAAAAAAAAAATTGTGGAAGAATTTTAAGAGAAAAAGAAACTAGACAAAAAAAAGGCGATTTGTGATGTCTCAAATTGCTTGAGAGTGGGGAGGCTGGATCTTGGTTTACTTTGTATGTGGTGGGGCACCAAAGAGACACGTTGATTTTGTCTGGCTTCGAGTTTCAAATATTTTTTTAAATATGATAATTATTTTATGATCGCTATCAATATTTAAGCCAATTGCCAAATACAGGTTTGCGATAAAATTAACATAATTTTTAGATTTTACTAATCAAGGTCCAAAAAATCAAATATTAAATTTTGACTAAACTTAATTTGGCAAACTGAGAAAAAAAATGGCGAGTTATTTTTTATTTGTGCTGCTCATATCTTCGCAATTTGTGCGATTTTTCTTTAGTTCACTTAAAATGTTTACTTTTTTCTAAGCTTCGCCAAAAATTGTGAACCGCCCCAAGGCCAAAACCCCCAGAGCTGATTAATTATTTGACATTTAATAACAAATCATGTTTTTATTTGGTCAAAATTTGCGATTCATAAAATTCAATTGCGGATTATTTCGGTGCCTTCGAAGTTTAACAAAAATTTATTTAAAGCGCGTTTTGTGTGGATACCGCGAGTCCGTATTCGTAGAAAAATATAATTAGTCGTTTAATATTATTTCGTGCCTTCTATTTTCAGCATATTCAGCTTGTTTTTTTTTTGGATATTTTGAGAGCGTGTTTGTGCGACCAGTAAATTTGTAAACGATCCATAAATAATAATAAAAAAATGTTGGCAAATCGTGGAACTCTACAATTTTTAACTGCGTTTTAATAGACTTTTTTAGCTTCTAGACCTCGCAAAATGAATTTCTTTTCTTCTTCTCTGTAATAGCTTCAAGATTGCAATTAAAACAGAAAGTTTATATTAATTTAAATTAAAACAAACACATCAATTAACACATCAAAACACCGAATGCCACCCGAACTGTTTCAGCCCTTATTTGCAGTAGCATTTATTAATGTATCAACAACATATGAATATGCATGAAAATGCAAGTCAACCAAACAAAAAAAAAAAAGGCAACAAAGCGCAAATGTTTAATATGTCTCGCAGTAAGGTGATGCTACTTCCAATTGTTATAATTAGTTTTTATTTTGTGTCCTTTATTGATTTATCTCTTTCGTGCATCGGCCCAAAATACAATTCAACAAGCGTTTTGATTAATTATATAATCAATTACTGAGCTACTTAAGCATCGATACTTGTGATCAAATATGTTAACAACGAGTTAATTATCATCTGCAATATTTCAAATTGCACGCATCAATTAGCAATTAAACGCAAAACGAGAATGCAATGCAATGTTTATGAGTAATGCAACGGGCTTATGATGAATCGAAGTGGCACAAGCAGAAAGCAAACGAATGGAATGAAAATTCATTAAGAATTGTATTAAACTCAACACGTAAATACATAAATTTCATGCAAATCATTTTCTCGGTTTCGTTGCCACTTTTCTCACTTTACGATATTCGCGCTCGGTATGTGTGTGAATTCGTCTGTTTAATGCTTTTTAATTAACATCTTCAGCTTGCAGCGAATTCTTGTTGTTGTGGCGTTGAGTAGATAAGCTCTCGAGCGGTCTAAAAGTGCAAGCATTTCATGTGTGGTCGTTGCCATGAATGCGATATGAAAGAATCATCGACAGACTTTTTTTTTTTTGGTGTTTTCGAATTTCGCCCATTTTATTTGTTTTTAAAATACTCAGAATTTTTTGTCACAATTTAAATATTTTTTGCGATGCATGATATCGGCATAAAGAGAAACTTCCATAAAACAATTTGAAATTAGATCCCGTTGATGTAAACTGTGAAAAGATCTTATGGGTAATGATGAAATTCTTAAATTCTAAATTATAAATATTCAAAAGTATGCACAGAATGGAAGAATCTTTTTTTTCTTTTTTTTTCAGAGCCCTTGGGCTACGAATTGGAAACATTGTTTTCCTTCCAACTAAAATAACAGTTTATGAAATCTAAGCCGCACTTAATCGCAATTTATTTTTTTTTGTGAATATTTTTGTGCAAATATTTTTTTGTTTAAGATTTTGCGTTCAAATGAAATTGCTCAATGGTGGGCGATCTTAAGAATACTCGCACTCGATGAATGAAATTGGAGATGCTCAAATGAACCGACAACAAAACATCGAGTTCTCGCGGTGCTTGGTAACTGAGAAACTCACTTTTTATTTTGCTGTGAAGCAATTCCAAGATATTTTGCAAAATTATTTTGAAGTGGAAACTGGAAAAAGGCGCGAATGATAATAATTTATGATCTTTCAAACTTAGCCAATATTTTTTTTTTTTCGGATAAAAAAATAAATATTCCGAAATGAATTTTTGCGCAAATGCATTTTTTCGGGCGAATTGTGGAAAGAGCATTAAAATAAATTAATTTTCAATCTTTTTTATGTTCGCAAAACTCTGTGTAAGAAATTGCAACGAAAAAAATTGTTGAAGATTTTGCTCTTTTTTTTTCGGGTACAAGCAAAAATTATGCGTTGGATTTTTCTTTAGTAATTAAAAGATTTTTTTCTTCTCTTGTTTCAAAAAATATTTTTAGTGTTTACTGCTTCGATTATTTCTTAATCAATTCATGACATTCACGCAAGCAAAATATTAACTCACATCAGGCAATTCAACAACAAACAAAACAAACGAAGTGCAAAAAGATGTGAAAAAAAAGAATGAAATATTTTTCGGGTTTTCTGAAAATTAATATTTAAACAATATTATTATTTGAACATTATTTTATTGCTCCATTCTGCGAGAGCGCACAAAAAGACACAGAAAAAAGGAGACTTGCAGACAACTCAAGACGGAGAATAAAAAAAATGTGCAATGATATAAAAAAAAGTTGCAAAACATTTTTTATGCGATTCGTGAAATTGAGTTGGAGAATTTTTGGTGTTTCTGTCGTTTGAAGATTTTTATTTTGACAAACTGCAAACCATTTATTATGCTCGATGTTTCGTCATCTTTAACTGGTTCCCACAACAGCGCGTTATTTATCTTTTGTTATTGAGTTTAATTGTAATTGAAACGATAAAATCCGTCCTTTGAGATGTCGTCTTCATGTCTTCAACACAAGAATATCCTTAAATTTTTTATTTTCACCCTTTTTTAACCGCCACAAAAAAATATTTGCACGAATTTTTGATCCCGATTTACATCAAAAAAACAGTCAAACAAATAAAACAGTTGAAACGATGCTGCATTGTTAGTTTGCAAAAAAAAAATAAGCGGCAAACTAATTTGCATAACTAACAAAAGGCATCGAGTGAGAGAATGGATGGGTTGAAATCTATTAAAGTGCTCTCACTTTTGGTTCAGTAAAATATTTTTTTTTTTGCCATCATCGAAGCAATTTTTTTTTTATAAATGAGCAACAATAAAAATTGTCAAATAAATTCCAGTGATTTTGCAAAAAGACTTTTACTTATAAAACATATTTTGATTCGTATATGAAATCGGGTGCTGCACGATAGTTACACGTTTTATGGGTTCCATTAAATATGCAAATTAGGGAACTCTTTTTGCCATTACGACGATTGTGCTAATTTTGATTTATTTCGTGTTGCAGCGAAAAATAAAAATAATGTTTAACGGGTTTTTTCATATCTGGTGGGCATAAGAAAATGTTTTTTTTTTTTTTAAATAGTAAATTGAATTTAAATTTGTATATTTAGTTAATCGACTCAATAGTTGAGCAAATCGATTTGTCGATCAATTCCCACTGGTTGTATCGATAGCATGCTCGATATCACAATAAATAAAGATAACAACAAAATGAGCAAGTATTTGTCACATCAATTGCAGTCGAACGCACGACGTTGAATCCCCATTAACACTTTTTGATTTTAATTTATGCAAAACAACATAAAATGTTTTATTTAAAACTCTTCTGAGCTCGACATTTCAAACCAGAAAGAAAAAAAAAATTGATAAATGGTTCGCTTTCATCCATGATTGAACTCAATATTTCGGGTGATTCCTGGTGACTCAATACATTCGTAAGTAGACTACAAATAGATGCACAGGACAATTCCTTTTGCTTTATCCTCAAACCAATGTATACATTTTGTGGATCGATCGATGCCAAACATGCGACATCGGGTGTGCGACGAACGAAATTTGCATAATTTTTGAATCAATTTGAATAATATTTTAATTTTTCATTTTGTCCTTATGCTTCTCTCTTTACATTTCATTCCTTTCAATCCCAAAATCAATTTTATGTTTTTAACACCATCGATTGAAAATTGGGTTTCCTCATCAAATGTTATAGGGGCAATATTCAAAGCATTTTATATCGATGAATTTCACTGGAAAAACGGCAGTCGATTGTACAAACATGATTTGAAATTTATAAAGTTTTATGTTTTTTTAAAACTAAATCTCAATGATTTGTCAAAAGCAGGGAATTATCCACTGGTTTTGTCTCATCTTCTCTTTACAAAACTAATTTTTGAACTGTAAGAAAATATTCCTTAAATGGCAAAATCTACATAAAAAAATGTATTTGATGATTTAACATCATTGGCAAACAATTCCCAACCAGTAAAAATATTTTTGAATAAATTTTCCTTCATGTACCGAACGTTGCTCATAATTCGACATTATTTATTGACATTATAAAAAGAAGAAATTATAATTTGTAGTTTGTGTTATTTTTTTCAATTTTTTTTTTTATAATTTTTATTTGAATTCAATTCGTGACTGAAAGAGCGAAAATGTATTAAAAAAGCAAAATCGAGCATCACAAAACAGCAAAGAAAAAATATTTTTTTTTTTTTAATGCTTTCAATTGAGCTTTATTTGAAGTAAATTATTATTGGCTTCTTTGCGCTCCTATAAGTCGAACTACTTTTTTCTTCATCGCTTGCGATGTCGGCGCACGGCGATGAAAGAAAGATAACTTAAGGTTCATTTGGCCGATGATCTTTAATGCTGTGTCATTGCTGGATGGCAACTGAAAGACCATGCCCAGCATCAGCAGGGTCAGCGACAAAAAGTGCTTCTGCAAATTGCTCGACTCACGATTACAATAGACACCACATATGATATTAAACAGCTTCATAAAATAATATTCTGGCACTCCATCGCGCGCATTGCCGCTCACTATTTTCATCAAGTATTAAATTTTGTCACGTTTTGGTTTGTTGAGAGTTTTTTTTTTTTTGTCGGAAAACAAGTAAAAATATTTTCGAGTAAGAAATCAAAGCGAAATGTGACATGAAAAACATGCACAAAATAAATCATTTCATCAGAATTGATGTTTATTGCACAAGCCATTGTCCGAAATGTTACTTTTTTTTGTTTGTAAAAATTTTGTTAAACATTTCGCGAGCGCAATTCAACAAACCCGACCGCAACGAATTTTGATCGGCCATTTGTTGAAGATAAATTGCGATTTAATTGTGACAGAAGAGCACGTGAATCATTCATTAGAGTGACAGGTTTTATAACTCAAAGATCATGAGTAACCACGAGCCATGCAAGTAATGTTCAAGTGAGTACAGTAATGAGCCGCGTAATAACAAAGACCGGATGACTTGAGCTCGACGACGTTTACTCAATTTGTTGGCAATAAACTATTTTTTTTATACCATTTGAAGAAAATAAAAAATTATGAAGAAATTTATGAAATTAATTTAGAACGGAAACAACTTATTTTTTCCTTCTTTTTAGCGTTTTTGTTTTTCTAACAAAATTTAAATTGACGATTTTTTTTGGGCTTCAAATTTATTCATTTTTATTCAACGTGAACTGTAAGTTAGTGAGGCATCATTCCATGCGTATGTCACAATAATTGAGAGCGCAGTATTACTTGTTTCTATAATTCATTTAGTTCTGTGGCATTGCTGGCATGTCCCTCTTTATCGCACAGTTCCCTACAAATCCAAAGTAAAATGATTAATATTTTGTAGAAATAATTTTTTGTCGTCGTTTTGTTGTCCATTTTATTCGATGTCTGTTTATTTATCATTTTATGAGAAAACGTGATGGAAATTAACAATTTGAATTCAACAGCTTTATAAAGTCGATTGATATTAAAACTCAATGTGGAAAAATATTATAAATGAAAATAATAAACGTGTTAGAATTTCGTTGAACTAAAGTGCTAATTTAGAGTTTTTTTTCTAAATAATTTAATTGGCACAAAGAAAAAAATTTGCTTAATTGATTGTAATGCCAGTTTCACTTCCTAAATCTTTTGATCAAACAAAATTTTTTGAGAAGTAATTTTAAGGTTAACACTTCTTAATAAAATGCTTAAAATTACTCTAAACATTTTTCGGTATAATATTAATGAAACGACTATTTAGTTCAATTTAGATAGTGAAATTCAATACTCAAAATAATTGAGCTTATAGCATTTTTCATAGAAAAGAGCGATTTAATAAACATGATGAAGAGCTAACAGAACATTTTAAATAGCAATTCGCTATACCTCCCAGTATCTGTCAGCCAACATAAATTTTAATGGACAAAAAATTCTAATTGAACATTCGCCATGAACGTTAAACCACGCACGATTCACAGCCGCGTTACATCAAAAAGCCAAGAAACTTTTGATCGATCAGTTCAATTCAATTGTTTAGCGATCGCAAGGTTCTGACTTGTGCTATAGAAATATAGACGAAGTTATTTGTGTTGAATAATTCAGTTAACTTGAATTTCATTACGCGAATTTTCATTAAACAATTGACAAAATTTATGAAACTAAAAAAAAAAAACTTGTTTTGCTATTAAAATATGAAGTGATGAAAATTCAGCAACAATCGTAAAGCAGCGGTATAACACGTGCTATGAATGAATCAGAATATATGGACAATTGGACACTGGAGCGATAAACAATAAATGGCAGTGGAATGTCCACAATTATGGACAAAAAAATTTGTCATGGTCTTTAATTTAAATTAAATGCTGCTAAAAGTCATTGCGTTACTAATTTGATGAGATATCAAAGTTAATAATTGTAATAATTTCTCACACAGGGAAATTTTGGCGATTTTGCTGCATTTTTTAATGTGATCAATCAATTCAGCTTCTCATCGACATCAATCTTAGAAGCCTCAACAAATGAGAGAAATTTTCGTGTTTCTGATGTTTATCCATTAATAATGTCACATGCCAAACAAAAAAAAGATAAAACAATTTCAGAGCTGTGAAATAAATTACTCATTCTGTGTTATCCGAAATTTGCATAAATTTTTAATCTTCTTATTGGGCGATACCAGCAAACATAATTTTTTCTTGGCGATAATCTTTGGGATGTTTTTGATGCTTCCAGATTGTCTTCAGAAAGAAACTCGAGTAGATAAAATGATACTTGTGAATTTTACAAAGCGATGTTCATAAAAGACAAAGTTTTCTCAAGAAACGAGTAAGAACGCAAAAAAAAAAAATATTTAGCAAAAACACTGTAAAGCAAGCAAAGCTGAGCGAGAAAATATAGCGAAACATGCAAAAGGCGTTGAACAACCGAAAATTATCATTATTTTCATAATTTTTGCGGATCCTCTCTCGATGCCTGCTGATGATGCCAGAATGTAACTTTTTTTTGCTGTTTATTTCAGTCGTCGTGTGTTTTTACGATTCACTTGAAATGGGTAAAAAATTAAAATTTTGTTTTGAAGATTTTTTTTTCTGTTGCTTGAGCGGAATTTTTTTTGCGGGATGAATATACGAGTGACGTCAAAAATGAACAATTATCACATATTTCAATTCCAATTAAGCTGACTGTATACATTTGAAATGTCTTTTCAGTATTTCGTGTGAATATATTCTTGGTTGGAATTCTTTGTGACTTACTTTCAATTATTAACCGTACTAAATTTTCTTAATCATTTGCTTCTTTCGTAAATATATATTTTTTTTAATACTTTATCGAAAGACACAAAAACAGTTAAAATAAGTTTTTATTCAGCACCGATAATTAGTGATGTATTGGGTAAATAAATAAAAAAAAAACTTCTTATTCGCTTTTATCCTTATGTGATATTTTTATAATGCTACAGTAGAAATACACCGGAAGTTTAACATTTTCCTCATCTGGAGCATCATTTTTGTATACAGTATGAAGCAATGAATGATATTCACATAAAATTCAAGATTTATTTTTCCATATTTTTCGGTTTTGCTTTGGCATAAATTAAAGAAATGCTCGAAATGATTCTCTCCAAGATGCGGTTTTAAAAGTTTCAAGAAATATTCAAGAGCAAAAGGCGAATTGCACGCAGATAAAGAACCAAGAAATTCATTAAGAAACAATACAATACGATATAAGATTTTTGCTGCATTTCGTTATTAAAGAATTTCTTGTTGAAAAGGCGAATTACTATGAAGGGAATTGCTACACAATTAATGTACGAACCCCAAATAACCGTCTTAAGAAAGTAAACAGTTCTGATATGATTTTTTTATTGTTCATTTTTTCCTCGATTGCGGAAAAAAGGAATATTAATTTATTCAACACTTGAACCTCAGCAATCTCGCTCAAGAACAAACCACAATGCTCCAGTAAATTTTCTGTGTCAGGGAAATTATCATGCATTACTGACATTGCCGCATTGGAAATGATATCATGACTTTAGCATTTTATTTTATTTTTTTCACGTGAAACTCTCGTCAACGTAAGAGAATAACAAACTCGAATGGAGGAAAAAAAATGGAAATAAATAAAATCAATTAGAATGTTGAAAACAATAAATTCTCGAAATTGTCACAAATTGCTTGCATGTCTCGACGAACTTTAAAGTTCCCATTTGAATTTGATGCACAAAAAACAAATCAACAGTAAATGCGCGAGATTCCTGGATATACTATCACATGTACAATCTACATGAGAATCGGTTATTATTCAAATTTCTTAATAGATATTTCCAGTTCCACAGACACTCAACAAAAAATTCTTAGATTGGAATCAACATTTTTTTTTCTTCTAGTTCCAATTGTCGATACAACAATGGCATGTTAATAGTTTATGATTTCAAATTGACTCCATAAATTTCCTCCGTGTCTAACTGAGACATTTTCAGCAAAATTGTAAAGATTTCATGCCCCGAAGACAATTTGTGCGATGTTATTAAGGAAGTGAAGTTTATTTTTTCTAAGTGAAGATTAAAAAGTCAAAAACAGTTCACTGACCTCCATCAACAAGATTATTGAGCTCATTTACGTGAATAATATTTTACTTTTGAGGGGTGTGATATGAAATATTTGGCCTGAAAAATTTTATGGGTCTATTTTTCATCTTGCGGTTTCTTCTTTGCCCGCATCCTTCCATTCATTGGGAATTCGTTTTTTTTGCCTGCATCCCTAACGGACAATAGAGAGGGATCGTCTTTAATGGGTTCACTGACCATGCAACCAATATTGAAAAATAAACAGAAAATTTCCTCTCTATTCATAAAGCAGCATCATAATAATGGGAGCACGATTTTTGGGCTCCTTCCAGATAAAGCAACAAAAAAATATTTGCTAAAAATGTTTTTTGTTATTGTGATGCTACTTTTCAAGCGACCTCACGAAAGCGAATTTATGGTAAATGTTTGTAGGATTCCAGTAGCTGAACATGGAACAAAAATTTCATAAAAAAATATGCTCGCAGCTCGATGAAGATAAGAAAAAAAAACTTTTAGCAAAATTCCAGATGATGATCATCATTTTTCTTTCTGCGCCGTTTGTTTAGTCGCTTCATTCGTAAACTGCAACTGGTTAAGTGATTTTGTTGTTGCTGAGATATGGGGAAACAAAAAATTAATTACGATTTAATGTTCGGTCACAATCAAGCGGCAAGAAGAGATAAATTTTAAATATGCAATTTTCAATATGACTTCCGATTTTGTTTCTGTAAAATGTTGAAATGATTGAAAGTGAAACATAACCTCGAAACTTAAAATCTATGACATTTTTCTAGCTCCCAAAATGGTTTAATCCTCTCAACAAACATTTTTTTTACTACACCGAAAATCCAATCAAAAGATTTGTCAGCTTCAATTGAAAGTCTCGATTTGGTTCTGTTTTGATTTCTTTCGATAAACTGAACACGAGAACCAATTTCTATTGTTTGGGGCCGAACAGGCTTCTAAGTTAATTTAAAAATCTCAAAGAAAAAAACATTTTTTTTTTATTAAAGAAAATTCTTAAGATTTTAATCTTAAGACGTTGCATGAACATTTTTTCTTTTTATTTCAAGAATTTATTAAAATCTTTACATTTTACTCCTTCAATCAAAACTTCACACAAAAAAAAGGATTTTTTTTTATCCATTTTTTTCCTTCTACAGAACAATCAAAATGATCTTGCTCCTTTCCATCTGCTCACTTTTCTTCTCTTTACGTTCCGAGACCATAATTTTTAAGTAAATGCATTACTTCCTTTTCACTAGATTCATTTTTTTTTGTCTTGGAATCTTGAAAATAAACATCACATTTGGGTTAACATTTCGATATTTAACAATAACCGCAAAAAATGTTGATTTTTCAACCTTAAAATATTCTTACGTCCGTCAAAGATCGTTACACAATTTTTGCAACTTTTTCACATCGCCAAAATATGCCGTTCAATCATCATGACGGAACATGATACACATGGCTTGCAGAAAAAAAAAAACCAATTCATCCCTTTGCTGATGATATTTTTGCGACATAAAAGGATTAAAAAATTGCAAGCAAAATAACAAAAGGATCTTTCGTCATCTCCGATCATTATTTTTTCTGTTTAATTTTTTTTTTTTATATATTTTAAATTCCCTGAAAATATTTTGTAAATAAAAATATGTTGCTTGTGAAGGGAGAAAAAAAAAAAAACAGAATTGTTGGGCGCGCATAACATTTTTAACCCTTTTTTTTCTGATCACATTCGGTGAGTAAAAAAAATGCACCTTTTGGGAACTGAACAAAGGCATACAACAACATAAAAAAATATTATACAATTAAAAGCGACCATAAAAATAATAGATTTCGATCGAACGCTACCGAAAACGTCTTTCAAGAATTTTTTTTTACATAAATTGAGCGCGAAGTTAATCCGCGCAAACAGCATCATCGCAATTTCAGCAGTTGCTAGCGAAGATCCTGTCAATGTGTATCCCTTTGTTATTGTTTTGTGTTTTTTTTCTGACCTGACTTCCACCATTTCCCAATTATCTCATTTAACCTTCTGTCCTGAGAACGTCATTCCCATTCTACTTTTATTTATTTATTTTTTTACAGAAGCAAAAAATCGTCTTCAATCAAATCCTTGAAGAATTGTAGAAATTTTAATTTCCTAAATGAGAACTGAAAATACTTTCATTGTTTGATGATCCCATCTTTATACCTATGTTGTGTATGAGACACATTATTAAAAAAAACCCTTTTTCTGCTCGATGTGATCCATCGAAATCGTTCTTCATCTTTCGTTGCTATATCACAACCGATCGTTATGTTGTGAGAACTTCTTCTTTTTTTTCACAATCAATTATTTCCCAAAGAAACCCCTTTTTTTCGCGCTCGGATCATGAAAACAGATTGCGTTACACGATGTCGTTTACACTTTGTTTCCGGCTTCTCGGGGACACTTTTTCGTGAAGATTTACTTCGCCAAATGAAATTTGATATTTTGGTGGCGATTTGAAGTAAAAAAAAAGCAAAAGTCAATTTTTTTTTCTCTTTAAATTTTCCATTTGTTTATTAATTTAATTTATTTTTGCAGAATTTCTTTGTCATCCAAATTTGTCCATTAAATAAATTAATTAAATTGATTACATCTGTTGAGAATTTCCTACATAAATTCCGTCACATGTATATAATTAGACAAGAAAGCAAGTATTATATATCGTATTTTTTCTTCTTTTTTTGAAACCGTCGCATTTTGATGAATGAATTAATTGAAAGCAGAACTGATGGTGCACACGCTTCAGTGATGAGTATGTGCGACATCATCGATGGACGGGTTTAAATTCATTTTAGCCCTTTCGTTATTGCGGTGATTTTGAACACCAAAATGAGCCAGCCAATTAACATTAATGTGGTAAAAATTATTGCAACATAAAGGTCATGTTTTGATAAAAAAAAAATAATAATAATTATAATGACAATGATCATCATCAAGATCGATTGCTATAAATAAGAGCTCCATAAATAATTTGTAATCTGATATGAATTTAAAACTTAAAATTAAAGCAACTAAATATATTATTATAAAGTAAGAAATAAAGTTAATGAAAAGTTCTGTCTTTGACTAGAATTTTTTTTTTAGTGTATTTTTCACCTTGTTATAGAAAAATCATTTCCTCCTACGCCACATATGAAAGCATTGGGCATCGCTATCGCCTATAAAATATGTGTTTTTTTTTCTAAGCACACAAATGCGTGCAGAATAAATTATTTAGTGAATGGCATGCACACACTTCTAGTGATTTCCTTTTGCAATATGAGCACTGGGCATTGAAAAAAAAAACTAAGACAATGGATGCACAATTTCTAATCACCAAAATCACCATTTTCACATTGAACCATTAAACTGGTAAACTGAGTATGAAGCATTCGATGTTCATTCTAGAAAAAAAATTAAATTTAGAAATAAATGAAGACTGGCGGTTTTGTTTTTGGGGGAAACAGGATCACAGATTAAGCACAGTTTGCTAATCTATCATGATAGAAAATGTAAGAGTATTCGAAAAATTTACGCTTTGCGAACTAAGAAGCTTTTCTTTTTTTTTTTTGTTACTGTCGAGATAGAGAGAAGGAACTTGAATGAAGGAATTCCTGAGGGACATAGCAACCGCCAACAGACATTTACTGAATAACACATTTTTCTTTATGATTAATGTCCACATTGACCAGCTTCCGTTCAATGTCTTCATCATCTTCGATTCTGTAACAAAATTGTAATTATTATTTTTTTTTTAAATTTCATAATTGATCAGTTTAACTTACGCTTGTTCCTGGCTATGAAGATTCAAAACAAGTTCATTGCGCTTGTCAACAATTGCGACTAATTCAGCCAATAAAAGCTTCTCGCGTTCTCTCTGCTCTTCCGTTTTCCGCCAATCTTCAACTGACATTGCTGCTCGAAGCTCAAGGTTCAAAAGGTCATATTTGCGTTCCAAGTCACTCTCTTGTTCTCTGCAAAATATAAATTCATAAATTAGGATTCATCCTTAACGACAGATAGTAAATGAAACCAACAGTATATTCAACTGCATCTGGCGTCGAAGTAAAGCATTTTTCTTATTAACTAAAGTAAACCATTGTGCCATCAGCTGATCTTCCGTTTCATTTCCATCAGGCTCAAAAGTTCCACCCATCACTGCTCGAAGTTTCTTCTCCAGCTCATTTGCTTTCTGATCAATTGACTCTTGTTCGCGTTCAAGCGCATCTAGTTCCGATTGAATGTATTTGGTTTTCTCAATCTAAATAAATAAATGTCACCTTTATGTTTTACAGTATTTACTTATATGATTTTAACTCACCTTCGTCTCAGTTTTTGGTGAAATTCGATCAAGTATATTAAATGTTTGAAGTGATGGACTTTTGCCTCGTGGTGGTGTTGTCCTTGGGCTATGAATGTCGCGTGGCAACTCATCAACGGGCATTGTAGCATTAAAATTAAAACCAGTCACATTATTATTGATTGGCGAAATCGTGCGTTCGGGCGATAATGTGATTCTTTGTGTGATAGAGCGAACAGGAGACGATGGTGAATCAAGATTCACTGACTTTGCTCGTGTTTCAGCAATAAGACGACGGGCATGTTCACGCAATCGATTTTGTCGATCAATCTGAGAAAGAAATTTTAATTTCATTGGAAAAACTGTTGAGCTAAAATTTTGATTAATTTACGAACCTCATCGATGTCCAATTGTTTGCCATTCTCAGGTACGGGCCTCAGTTTCTCAATCAGTTCTTTCGCTTTCTCACTTTGTTGCTTATGTCGATCAAAAATTTTCTGAAAATTAAAAATATTTATAAACGATAATTTAGGACCAAGCTAACGAGTTTCAAAGTTACATTATCAATCGCTGGTGGCGGCGACATAAGCTCTTTTGGTGGTGATTTCTTTATTGCATCAGTTTTATCATCTTCGTCATCAGAACCGAATGGATCAGTTAATTCACGTCGCGTCATCAAGATCGGTTTTTCATTTGCATCCTTTCCGGGTGATAGTGCATTGATAAAATTCTTAATGGTTGGAGATTTCTGATGGTTCGTTTCGATAATGAGATTTGATCTTTGCATTAGCAATTGATGTTTAATGTCATTGAGACTAGCTTTGATTTCATTGCTTGCTGACAATGAATCGCTCTTAAAATTACCAATAACATAGCTGGATTCATCTGTCGTTGGACCTAAAAATTAATATTTTGTTTACAATTAAAACGCATTTAAAGCCATGCTTGGTTAAAGCATTAAGAAGCCAAATATTCACACAGAAAAATAACTTACCAATGCGATCAACTTCTAGCTGTCGTCCAGTGAAATGTGCATGAAGCTGATAGAGATACGTCATAACTGCCAATTTATCTGGCACAGCAAGCAAACTCATGTCAGATGGTTCAATGACGCGAGGAATTCCTAATTTCTCGCCAGCCTCAAATGCTTTTTTACAATTGCCGACGATATCCGATGGCACTAAGCTATCCATATCAATTAGTTCAGGTCGATAATGTGCGATAATGCAGCAAAATGCCATTCCATTCTTAAATGATGTTGAGAGATTGGAGACTTTTATAGTATCGTAATTTCTTGTTACTTCCTTACACCATTCGAGGAGATCTTGCCCGGGTGTCTTGTCTCTCCCAATTGTGTTAGTCTTTATTTCAGAAATTGTCCGTTTTGGCTCTTTTTCATGATCAAATTCATAATTTTTCTTTAGATTCAATGGCTGCAAGTCGATACGCTTTTTTATTTCCGGTGCTTTATGAACGATCTTTGGTGGCTCTGGATGCGGTTCAGGTAACTTGTCCTGTTCAGGCGATGCCAAAGGTGCTGGCTTTTCTTCTTTGAAACTAAATGAATGGAACAGACTTGATGTTTTTGGTGGTACTGCTGTTTCTTTCTTCGCGGTTGCTTCATTTTCTTTCTTCTCAACCTTTGTAGCTTCTCGCTCTTCTGGAAATTTCATACCTGAATGTGATGAAATCACATGATTATTAGTGACAACAGCCGAATCGGGTTTATCATATTTGTCAACATGTTTCTCAATCTTTGACTTTTCGATGATAATAAAATCGTCTTTTATGGTGCTGATGATATTAGACGGCTCAGTGCTGGCTACTAAATAGGATGGCTCCACAACCGGCGTCAGATCTTCAGGTATTGAAGGAATACTTAACGGTGTTTCAGGCTCAGGACTATTGAGACTTGATGTTAATTGTTCGAGCTGTTGTGTAAATTCATGAACGTGCTCGGAAATGTCACTTTCAAGATCAGGAATGTCTTCCAGGTCATCCAGCGGAGCAATATCGTTACAGTTATTAACACTCATTAGCGATATCATGCTTTGCATATCTTCATCACTAAAAAATTAGATAGAAAATTGCATCGTTAGCATTCAATGCGCGTTTTTTCAATAGTCGAAAAACTTACGTCGCTTTGCCTTCGCGGAGGAAAACGCAGCTGATAGTCAGTTCCACTTGAGCTGATGTTATTTTCTTGGTAATGGGCCGTAGCGGAATAGTGAAGGTCTGTTGCGTTGATTCAATACTTGCATATTTTCGCATATTAATAGATGCTGATGCTAAGGCTCTTTTCTTACCCATCGGTGATACATCCTCCAGAACAAATGTCCAATCCTTATCTTCTAGCTCATGGATCGATGTCGGGATTCCATGCGAGGGGTGCTGATAACACTCGCCGCGATCTTCGAGTCCATACGACGAATAAGTTTGTGGGGCGCCTACGATTAAAAACAAATGTATTATATATAAATCGCAATTCCGTTACAGCGGCTGAGTTCCGTTATCACTTACCATTTCGTTGTTGTCTCGACCTTCATTTCATGATAAGAAACAGTGAATTGAAACTTTGCAGCACGCTTATTAACTCGCTGCAATCGCTTCCAAACGCTACCCATGATGTTGTGATGTGATTCTTATTTGATGTTTTTTTTTTTTTCTAAGATTTTGCGTCTTGTGGAGGTACTCTGAATTATTTATTGGAAACCATCGAGCAACAACAATTGTGATGATTCATTCATCGCGCAAAGAGATCCCGATATGTTACTAAAAATAACAATAATCTTACTGATGCTTTAACTGAAATTGCGTCTCAGTAAGTTTTTTTTCCTCTCGTTGCTAATAATATTTAATTATAATAGCGAGTTGAAGGCAAGTGCGATTTTTCAAGGAGGATCGATTTTCGATTAGGTAGTTTCTCTGCAGGTTACAGTGATTCCTTCGATGCAATCACATTCACAACACGAATTTGCTATTGGTAATTTATAGTTTAATTTTGTTTCTTTGGTTTTTTAAGTTATTTCTATCAAAATCGTCAGTCAATAAAATAGTCAAGGAAAAATACAAGGGGACTCCTACTAGGTAGTCGCCTTTTGATATATTCAAAAATATATATTCAGACAAACGGAATGGAGAGGAAAATACATATTAGTCTTGGCTGTAGCCTACATACAGCAGGATGTCTCAACGTTTTTGAATGGAACCTCATGACAGAAGTCCGTTGAAATGTGAAAATTTGTCTTCTGTCGATCCTGCTGTTTATCTCTGAATCTGATGATGATTTAAACTATCAGACTGATTTCCATCGATGATCATCAATAATCGCTATGTTCATTCGTTAAGATTGCCTCTAATGGTCTATGTTCATAAATTTAATTAGGCAAGGAATTTTCTAATTTGGCAATGGAAAAGAAAATTTGAACATGTTTTAATAATTTTATGATTTAAGTTTGTTTAGTCGAGAAATTGTTGACAATTACCAACTCGATAAACTCGATATTGTGCTTTCAATTGCATATATTCACGGTTGTCATCTGATGCGTGCACTGGACGCAGCCTTGAGAATAATGTGTTTACATATATATGTTTCATATAGATATTATAATGTAAGAACCTTGATTTTTCGTTGACTTTAATGTGACACAATTTTATTCAAACATGCTTCGCTGGTGTTGTTCAGTATGCCGTACACGTTCGGTTTAGGCTCGATAAAGTGGACAAGGTGAAACAGCTCAAGGATTACTTTTATTTTGCAAAAACGGGTCCTGAAAATATTATCAGCCCTGAAAATATTCTCAAAACATAATTAAACAGCTGAGGGAGTCTGTATGACAAACGATAATAACAGTACGCACTGTTAATAACAGTTTCGAGAAGTTTTTTTTCGCAAGCCCATTTTTTCTGCGATTTTATTCTTCATCCACCATAATAATAATTGGTGCATCAAAATGGATCAAAGACAAGTAACTGTTAAATTAGGAAGCGATACGAAACAAACGAAACCGACAAATACAAAGAAAAATCAGAATTCGAAGCCTGATGTTGATCTCAACAAGGAGTTTATAAAATGTCGCGAAGAAAATCTCAAGACACTAAACCTGTCCAAAAATAACATCACAATAATTCCACCCAACATCAAGGAATGCCATAGTCTCGTTGAATTGTACCTGTACGGTAATAAGATTGCAATTTTGCCACCGGAAATTGGTCATTTAACGCAACTACAAACACTCGCATTGAACGAGAATTCACTCAATTCCTTGCCTGATACTTTGCAGAATCTCAGACATTTGAAAGTTCTTGACCTTCGTCATAACAAACTGGGTGAGTCACAATTAATATAAAAATTTCCCTTTAAAATTTATTGCAATGATCTTTTTCTTCTCCTTTCCCCCTGATTAATTTGTAGGCGAAGAAATTCCTGATTCAATTTATAAATTGAAAAGCTTAACGACACTCTATCTGCGCTTCAATCGCATTCGTAATGTGAGTGATGAGATAAGAAATTTAGAAAAATTAACGATGTTAAGTTTACGCGAGAACAAAATCAAAAGCTTACCGAAGGCCATCGGATGTTTGGTGAATTTAGATATTTTGGATATTAGTCACAATCATTTGGAACATTTGCCCGAAGAAATTGGCATGTGTAAGAATCTTAGTGCACTAGATTTGCAACACAACGATCTGTTGGATATACCGGAGACGATTGGTAATTTAACAAACCTGTCGAGACTGGGATTGCGTTATAATCGCTTACAAATCGTGCCGCAGTCGCTCAAGAACTGCATCAACATGGAAGAATTTAATATTGAGGGAAATTCGGTGTCTGAACTTGCGGGCATTTTAGCAAATCTGACACTACTCAACAATATCACATTGTCACGAAACTCATTTACCAGCTTTCCTTCGGGTGGTCCTGGCATCTTTCATGACAACGTGACATCCATCAACATGGAACACAACAAAATTGACAAGATTCCTTATGGAATATTTTCGCGTGCCAAGTCATTGACGAAGCTTAATATGAAGGAAAATTCCCTTTCACAATTGCCACTCGATCTGGGCAACTGGACAAACATGGTTGAATTGAATTTGGGTACGAACTCAATAACAAAACTACCCGATGATATTCAATGCCTACAGAATCTTGAAGTGTTGATCCTGTCAAATAATTTATTGAAAAAAATTCCAACAACAATTGGAAATTTGAGAAAACTTCGTGTATTAGATTTGGAAGAAAATCGTTTGGAGGGTACAATTCCATCGGAAATTGGACTTCTTCATGATCTTCAACGACTCATTTTGCAGTCGAATCAAATTTCGGCATTGCCGCGAACGATCGGGCATCTATCGAACTTGACTTATCTGTCGGTTGGTGAGAATAATTTGCAATTTATTCCTGAAGAAATTGCAAATCTAGAGAATTTGGAGAGCTTATACATCAATGATAATCCATTGATAAAGCTTCCGTTTGGATTAGCACTGTGTCAGAATTTGGCTATTATGTCCATCGAAAATTGCCCACTAAGTTCCATTCCACAGGAAGTTGTGGCTGGTGGACCTTCATTAATTATACAATATTTGAAATTGGTAATATTATTTAATTGTTAATTGTGCAATTAATCAATTTTTTTCATCGTCATACAGCATTCGCCATACCGTCAAATGTGATTTACTAATAACAATTCATGCCACAAGGATACTCTTTTTGGAAGCAACATGTCGCGCCATCAACAGTCATTCAACAGTTCACGTCCACTGTCTCAGAGTAAGTCATTTTCAAACATTAAAGAAATAAACGATTCGTCATGTAGTTACTACAACTATCTTCGTTTGGAGTTGAGATGCTTCAACGTGTCATTTGTTTATGAGAAGAGAATTAATCGAAGTATTAGCAACTACAATTAAACACACATAAATACACTCATCATTACATCAAAAAAATTATGATAAAGAAATGAACAGCTATATGACTATTTTTGCATTAAAAGTTATAATTGTCATATTATTAGACGCATACAAAATTATATCTCAAACATGAACCCTACAAATTATTGCATATACACAGGCGGTATTGTATGTAACTGATACACAACCTTTAATTTCTGTTCTCATTCTCGATGAAATTGTGACACGAATGAAAAATTTGATAACGCATGAAGGAAAAATTTTAAGTGTCATAAGAAAAAAAAACATAGCTTTAAAAAACATCAACACAGAGAGAGATAATTGAAAAAAAAAAAAAAAAACCAAAATTTTTGAAGAAAAAAGATTATAGCTGTTGTTAAAATGTTAAATAATGATTAAAAAAAAAATATTGATGAAAACAAAAAAGTATTTGTTGCTTGAAACTGCATGCAGTAACAACATCACCTTACGCGCAAACCAAAAATATTAAAGCATTTACAAATATTTTCAAATTAAACACTCATAAACTATAATATTGCTCTGATATCTCCTAAGTCCTAAGTCTGTGAAAAAGAAAGAAAAAAACAAAAAAGCTCATCTATTTAAACCAAGAAGAAGAAAATCTATATTTTGATCGCGGTGATGACGAAATATCAAATTGATCGGTCTGAAATTACGACAGTTTCAATGCAGTTTATAACTCGGAGACATAGATTTGAATGAAAATTGGTGTTTAACTATAATTATGCAAAAACACAAAAATAAAATAATATATTCAAAACTTTTCGAAACGAATTTCATCAAAATTGACTTTCGATTCCTTTTTGTGACTGATGAAAAATTGAATCGATTCGAGAGAAACACTTTTGTGAGAAATAAAATAAAAAATTGTAATGAATGTAAAAAGCGATGAAATTCGTGAATTAATTAATCGAAAAAAAAAAAAAAATATTGTGAAGAAAAAAGAAATGTTTCTTAATTTATTAGATGCCATGCGAGCAAAACTTGATTCATTTTTTTCGATTTTTATAAGTAAACGATGTAAATGACAATCGATTTTTCCTATAGTTTAATTTTCTATTACGCTTTTTCATGACGAATTATTAAGTGAGATAACTATTTGGATATGAAAATATAATTATTGTGATATTATAGTTTGAAACTATATATAGTTTTTTTTTTTTTAATTTGTTTCATTCGAAGTAATAGTTTGCTTCTGTGTCCCATCGTTTGTTTCCTCTGGAAGTCATCACATACATACTACATACATACATTAGCTGTTTAAGCAGAAATTTAAATTATTTGACATTTATACAATTAATTTCTATCCCTAAACATCAATCAATAGCGAATTTGTTTGAACACAAAGTTTGTATAAAAAAAAGAAGAAATATTGAATAAAAATATGAATGTTTTAAATGTAGAAAATCCCAAATTTCCAATTATGACACTTGGCCGCAACATAAATGTCGTAATTGGATACTTCCTAAACTAACCGTGTAGCATCATTAATAAAACATTAAAACTATTGTGCTCGTCATGATATTAACAACTGGAAAATTAGGCTTTAAAAATTCCACTTACGCGATTGCTTCTAATTTCAAATGCCTATCTACTGTAGTAATAAAACATTTATTTTCGCAGAACCTTACTGAACATGTCAAAACTTGGATTTAATGATATCACCAAATTTTCTTGCTACGGAGTTGCCACTAGGTATGCAGTAAATTGGCACTGATTAAGACGAAACTCTGAGTATGGCTCGAGATGACACTCATCCAAAACGCAAATATTTAGTGCGAAAAGCTTTTCTGATGTGTCTTGACGTTCTGGTCATTGCACCCGAAAATTTTCACATCGTGGGTATTTCCAAGCACGTTTCTTTTTGATTGTTCAGCAATTACTGAACGTAACATATGATGTGAGGAATAAAAAGCTTCACGTTCATGATTGATAAAGATAAGACCTTGACAACCTCCGATTTCCTTGAATTTAAGTGACTGTACAAACTTCAACTCATGAGATGGAAAAATTTCCCCAAATTAGCTTTGTCCATATTTTTGCATTATGTGTGCTTGCCTTCAATAATTAACACCTAAATATTTCCAGTTACCTGAAAACATGAGATATTAAAATGACTATCTCTGCTATCTGACAACAGCTACAGCCCCTGATGAGACAAATCTATGAATCATACATACAACACACGATAACTAGATAAGCTGAAAAAGTAACGAAACATTTTATTCCGTTAATTGATGCAAATTGAAATTGTAAATGTTTTGGACGCGTCAGCGATACAGATTGAGTCACACTTTACCTTACCAATATTTGATTGAATGAAAATGTTTTGAAGTCATAAAAATTGAGAGCTTTCCGAAAAAAATTTAATTTTTTTTTTTGAGGTTAAGAAAAATTCGATTTGAGTTCATGTCATTTTGATATTTTCTTTTCTTGTCCAGCATCGAGTTGTTACCTAATTCTATAAGTACTTTGACGAATATTTGTATCGAATTTTAATTTATGTGGCAAATTGAACATTTAGAAAAACAAAGTTTGAAAATTTGGGACCCAAATTTATGGAGCCCCATTGGCAACCAGTGTCGCAGTCCCTGTAAATGTCACGTGAGACATATGTTTCTCATTTTCTATTGAGAGTGAAGACAAATATTTTGCATGGCATCAACTGACATGATAGCCGACCTTATTTATGGCAGTTAGTGTGTCGAGATGTCTTAATCTGTTCTAATGCGATTAATATTATCACTATTTAAGATATCTTCACTATTCTTCTTTTTTTCAACAGAATTGCTATAGTAACAATTTGTTATCATTTTTAAAAAAAGCAGATGATGCATGGTAAGTTGATGATAACAGACCATAATAAAGAATTATTCAGTTTTCTGCTTGTTTTTAACTACAAATTTGCTTAATAATCACTTCTTATCAGCATCTATCATCTCGAGTTATCTCGTTTGATTCGTGACAGATTTTAACAAATTTATTAATTGTGTGTGCGTCATTCAATGATAGAATTTAAACGATATAAAAGCGAGGAATTAACTGGAGCAAATTCTAGTGGTTTGCTAATAGCAATCCTAATCGGGTCCTGCCCATCGCACATTTAACGCATACTTCTGTTTGGAGTCAGGTGAGTGTCAGCAATTTAAAACAAATTATTTAGCCTCATAAAATTATTATCAAAGTTAAATTTATTCAGCAAAGTGCTATGAAATAAAAAAAAATGAATGACAAAAAAAAACTCTTATCAATTAAATAATAGTGAAAGCCACTTAACAACTTTTCACTATTTTTTTTTTCGTCGCCCGCTCATTAAATCATTTTCTTATTATAAATGGGTTAGTTACATATGGAAGGTCAAAAGCAGATTTGCAATTTTCCTCTGGAAACAAATTACTGAGAGAACTAAATTACTATTAATAATATTCGTGGGAGTTCTAATTTTGAAACAACTTATATTAGTCTTAACTAATGCACATTATTCATCAAAAAAAAAAAAAAAAAAATCATTTGGATATGTTTGCCTAATTTTCTCTACATTATCAGTGAATTGTGCGATCATAGCATATGAGTATTTGTATGCTTGCTAAATGCGAGAGAAACCTTATGTAAAGTTCCGACAATATCAATTGTTCTTCTGACCAAAAGCACAACTCTATGTGATTGATTGATGCGATGATAGTTCATTTAATTGGAACTATTTGAGGCATTTGGATTATGCAAAAATAATTCCACAATAATTCGCTAAGTTTATCAAAAACAAACAATTGCAAAATTTAATTCACTTGCACTTTTCGCGACACGCAAAATTTTAAGAGCTTCACGAGCTTTTGTGGGAAATCCCCAAAAAAATGTTGATCCTACTACTACTTTTATTTGTCATCACAATCATCCCAAAGATTAGACATTCGACAAGAAGTAAAAAGAAGCTTCAAGTCGCCATCAAAAGCGTCGGACACGATTGAAAAATATATATATACGAAACTTAAATACACTTTTAGCATTCAAATTACAACAATAAACAGATTGTTAGTTTCATTGTTGTTTCCATTGTGGACGAGTTTATAGTAGTAACTACACAAATTTTCAAGTCAGTTAAACTATCGGACTCGATACAATCAGATCGTTGTGTTCAATGTTCCTCGTTGGGATCAAAAAAAAAGAAAAAAAAAGTCAAATTTTCTAAAGAAAAATTAAATTGTTAATAAAATTTGCAAATTATTACCAGAAAAGTAAATTTCATTGCAAAATAATGTAAATTTCATGCAATAAATGAAAAAGTCGAAACGTGTCGCCGAAAAAAAAATAAAGAATAATTTTTTTTCCTCTGTTTGTCAAATGACAACAAGTTGCGAAAAGTTCGTGACAAAGTTGACCATCTGAGTGTGTATTTATGAAAGTGAAAAAAGTATACATATCACAGCAAAAAAAAGAGCAAATAAATCTAGCTGTAAGTTCTTTTAATGGAATGTTTGTCTTTTTATGTTAGAAATCGAGCATTGTTTAATGCTTTTTAATTGTCTCGATGATCGCTGTTGATTCATTAAAAATTATAAGTCATCGGAAAATTGTTTTCTAAGTTTTTCTCACGCTGTGAAAGTTATAAATCACGAAAAAATTTGCATAATACAAACTTGACAATAATATGACAATTTGGGGAAAGGTCATTAGCAAAGTGCTATAACATTGGCAAAATTTATTTAATACGAAGTAATTCCGACGCCATTTTGCGAGAAACAACAAAAAATTTGAGATGCGAATTCAACGAAAATTAATTTAAGTAATTATCGACTGTAGAAAATTTCAAGCAAAATTATATTTAGAAAATATAACAAAAAAGAGTTAAAGTTTAACGCCACCGGAATCGATGAAGGACATTATTCTATATGAAGCTTGAAATTGGAAAGCTTTTCAGACTTTTTCAAAAAATAAAGCAATTTCTCAATAATACTCCTTATAACGTATATTGCAAAAGATGCCATGTGAAATAAACATTTTAATCAAATTGAATTAATTTTGAAGAGCACACAAACACTCATACAAATATGGAAAAAATGGTGTATGAAACTTGACTTTTATTCAGGAATCTAATTGAATTTAAACGAGAGACCGAGCGACCGAGCGCTTCAGACAAAAAGTTTGCTCCGTGGACTCAAAATTTCGTTTCCTGTTGTGAGCGCAAGCGAGCACAATTTCATGCTACCCAATTAATGATGATGTCTCACTTATGAGGTCTAAATCGTGGGCCACTTTTAAGCATCACGATAATTGACCCCCTCCCCCCCATTACAAAAACAACAGTTTTATGCTAATTGAACCTTAAGGCAGAATCCATTGAGCAAAATAAAAATTTCCGTTTTATATTTTTTTCCATCTCTAAATGCACATTAACTGACTTCGAAATTCTATTTGCTTTGCAGATTATCAGCTGACAAATCACTTTAACACGGCAACACCAGAAACCATACCAGGAGAAGAAGTGAAATTGTTTAACGAGAAACTTGTTTGTCTTAACACTATAAAACTTATTTTGACGCAAAAGCCCAGTAAAATCCATTTTTGCTAAACATAGAATGGTAGAAGCTGATACTGTTAATAAAAACGTTGTTAATTCCGATGTAAAAGACGGTGAAAGACAATTGAACGGAATCGGTTCACGAGAACCACAATCTCAATTGCAACCAGCCATTCTCCAGACATCCACATCTCGTGCCATTGTACCATTTGTGACGAGTGATAAGAGCCGAATTGAACTCGAAGAACAGTACAAACCTTTCGATCCTGAGAAAGGTGATGCATTAACGCAATCATTCCATCAACTGCCGCCACCATACTCAAGTGATGGACCGTCAACGGCGGCCGACTTTGAGGCCGCCATAGAGTTGACAGGGTATGGTAAATTCCATTATATATTGCTTGGGATATGTGGATTAGTCAGCACCAGCGAAGAAATGGATGTCATTTCAATGAGCTTCATTTTGCCATCGGCTCAATGTGATCTCGAATTGAATACACACACAAAAGGATGGCTTAATTGCATTATCTTTATTGGCATGATGCTTGGTGCTTATCTGTGGGGTAGCATTGCAGATTCACTTGGACGAAAACGGGTTTTGATTGTCATTTCATTTATGAATGCTTTATGCATTGTGGCATCATCATTTTCGCAGACATTTGGAATGTTCATGTTGTTCAGATTCCTTAATGGTGCCGCACTTGGAGGCGCTGGGCCAGTTATTTGGAGTTATTTTGCGGAATTCCAACCGCGAAGCAAACGCGGGTCTATGTTAAGCTTTATGGCCGCATTCTGGACACTTGGAAATCTACTTGTTGCATCAAGTGCTTGGCTGATTATTCCAACCGAAATTGGATTCGAATCGAAAGAATTTGTATATAATTCATGGCGTATTTTTTTGGTTATTTGCGCAATTCCATCATTCATCGTTGGCATTTTGCTTTTATATCTTCCGGAATCCCCGAAGTTTTTACTCAGCTGTGGTCGATTTGAAGAAGCATTAGCCATATTCCGGGGTATTTATGTCACAAATACCGGAAATGATCCTTCAATGTATCCCGTAAAGGAACTGCTGATCGATGACCAACTCAGGGCCGAACTGGAAGAAGTGAAGAAACCAATAAAAAATAAGTACAAACGAATGTTTGTCAATATTATCGATAACAGCAAACAGCTATTTCAAAGTCCCATTCTCAAGTTTACAATTGTGTCCATTACTATCAATTTTACGTTCCATATTGGCTATTATGGGCTCATGATGTGGTTCCCTGAGCTCTTTAATCGTTTCGATGCTTATGCTGAACATCATCCGGGTGTCTTAGATGTTGGCGTTTGTGAGGTAACAGATTTTGTTGTGAAACAACATCAAGAGGTGAATCATGAATGTAACGATCACATTCCAAGTTCCGTTTTTATGGAATCGCTTATAACTGTTGCTGCAGCTCTTCCCGCAAACGTTATTGCTGTAAGTTTATCATAAATCTGTGGTCAGAAATTTTTTTTTTACCTCAAATATATATCTCTTTGCTTAGGTTCTGGGAATGGACAGATTGGGACGAAAATTCTTCCTCGTTACGGGCACAATATCTGCTGGTGTGTGTTCAGCTGTTATGTATTTTGTATCTAACAAAATCGAGAATCTTATCGTTAGTGCAACATTTTCTGGTAACCCTCAAACAAAATGAATCAGTCGAGAATTTAATTAATCAGATTTATGATATTTCAGCTGTTATATCATGTGCAAATGCTGCTTTGGATTGTCTTATTACTGAAGTCTTTCCAACAAATTTACGTGCAACAGGAGTTGCAATTTCAATGGTGGCAGCTCGATTAGGCGGAATAATTGGCAATGGTAATAATGAGCTTTAACTTATTAATTAAGTAATTATCTGAATTTTTTTTTCTAATTTTAGTTGTGATTGCAACACTTTTGGATGCATATTGTCCTGCTCCAACATTCATCGTTGCTGTATTACTTGCTGGTGGTGGTCTTATGTGCCTCTTTCTGCCAAATACAACGCGGAAAGCTCTTTCTTGATGATCCCTAAATCTGCCGAAAGATATAAATTTAAATTAAAACCCGAATTTTTTTTTTCTTTCATATTTATTGGGCTATTTTCAACTAATGAAATTAATTAAGGATGTAAACTAACAAAACCTAAAGAAAATTAGTCTTTTATTTAATCAAATTTATTGCAATCAAAATGCAATTTTAAAAAAACTGGTTTTGTAAAAGTTTTTGAATTTTTGATCAAAAATCCAAATAAATAAAACAAATTAGAGGACCGAAGATTAAAATATTTTTTATTCTGTTGGCTTTATTTGAGGGATAAATGAAATTATCTTAACTTTTTATCACCTCTTTCACTTTGAATTCTTGCTTGAAAGTTTCCAAAAAAAAGAGTATTTTTAAAGTTGCTTGTCGCATTGTCGCATGGTTGTTTGAATGTGTCATCAGACAACTATTTTATGTATCTTGTATATATGATACATTCTATGATGCAACTATGATACAACACAAAAGTGACGTAAATATTTTTTATGATGTTCCGCCGTTAATGTTAAAATTGAATGTGGTATTTTTTCCAAAGTAAAATGAAATCGTAAGTGATATAATGGAGTTTATAATTCGAACAATTAATTGTCAACTTTAATTATCCGATTCTGATTTCTGATAGCAGCTTTTCAACGCAATTGCTCATAAATCTATTTAATAGAATTAATGCGACTCTGGACCGTAAAGAATATTTCTGAGCAAAATAAAATGAGGTCATAATAGTTCTCAAAGGGCTCTTTAATTGATGACATTAATATAGCAGTGACATAATTAAAATAAATTGAAGCACGATTCACACAAGCTTTGATGTAAAAAAAAAAATATTAAAAATTAATATTGAGAGAGAGGAAAAACTAACTTTAAAAAAAAAACATCGACATTCAAGCTCATAAAGTTATGTTGTACATGAGCCACATTTCATCGTTGTATACTACAATTCGCAAAATTGGGTCAAACACTAATACGCACAAGCACTGTTAACTTGAGTATTACAAAAACAATATGGTTTCAATGTTGCAGTGCTTTATAAACCAACACATTAAACCAACACGCGCACAACATAAATGCGATGTTTTGCAAGGCAAAACACAAAACAACAAACTAATAAAATTATGAATCTTCTACGCATCACTTTATTTCAGTCATGAGATGAACACTTTTTAACCTCTCGTTCCTGGCATTTTTGGCCTCCTCGATTTATTGAGTCAAAGCCATGACATCACACGCACAAATACACGTGTTCAATAGGCCTCTCGTCGGGAAGGAATTTAAGGCGAGAGAAATATGCTGTTGCAGGGGTGCAATATCGTTAAAAGCAAGTATTAGGTCATTCATTTGTTGCGCGCTCTTTCAAATGTTTTTTTTAGCGGAGCGAAAAACATGAAACGCAATTTTCACAACCATAAGATATGTCAGTGGAATTCATGTTGTGCTGTTCCATCGAGAACCCCTTTTCCACACATATCTGGTGCGAGAAATCATTTCTCCCTTATATTATTCCAATTCGTGATTTTTGCTTAAATGCAATCATGAAGAAGACTACATTATGATAAAATAAGAAAATCATAATCGAAGCTTAAATTAGAAGGAAATTTATTGTTACTAAATAATTGATTAATTAAAACATTTTCATCTGAAATTGGTAAAGAAATTATTGTCGTCATCACATATCTTTGAATAAAATACGTAAGAATGCAACGCATCAAAAACTCGAAAATCGAAATCAGTCGAAAATTTGGATTTTTTTTGCCACGCAATAAGCATCTTCAAATCAGAAGAACAGCAGCGAATCATATGATACCAACGAAGAAACCCCTGTTGGACTTATTCACGCACACGCATACACTTTCACACGCAAGCGATTTTCTCTCATTCTTCCCTTCATGCATTTCATTTTTCAAACGTCATAAAACTTAATGATTTTTCTTTTGTTCTGTACATATTGAAGCACGGCAATATTCTGCAGTGAGGCAGTGTTTATATGGAATATATTGACAAAGATCTGCAAGCAGAAGCCAATTTCAGCTGTTGAATATGCGCAATGATAAAACCACCGTTGCATCCGCTTATGGACTTTAAGTCAAATATGTCCAATCGCAGCCCACCGATTAAGAAATGAATGGCTTCATGAGTTGCGGCTGACAAATTTAATGATTTGCTGTTTATCAAGAAAAAGCCACGAAAGGCTGTTAAAGATTGAAAATGAATAAAATAAAATTATATTGGTAGAATGCTGAATAAAAATGCAACAATGTTGCGGGTCCATTCAGTAGATAAATGAGTGAATGATATTTTATATATGCATGCAATCTTATCGCTATAATTTCATCACAAATCTGTGCTTTTAATGCCTGCTCTATTGTTGCTGTCCACTTTGCCACTTGCATAATTTATTCATGCTCGAAAATTTTTCCTGCTCATTCGCTCAGTGGCTGCCTGCTTTCATCTTTTGTTCTTTAGACAATGGAAGAAAAACAAGTTTTGGTGGAGTCTCTTTTTGCTGCTTTCTGTTACGATCAAATACACAAATGAAGGAACAAAAAAAAATGTCATGACGAATATCAACAACGATCGGCCTTTTGATGAGTTCCATCTGATAACTGTGCGTATGTATGTATGTTGGCTTTCAGGTTCCTTTACGAATGTTTCATGTGTAAATGTGATTAATACACCTTTCCATCATCTCAGCTGTTTCTCAGATGGTTGAGGATCAAAACAACGAAAACGACTATAACAAAGAAGTTCCAGGCCGCATATTTTATTATTGTGCGTGGGGTGTGTTTTTAACAATTCCATACACGAAGGGGAAATACCAGGGAGCATCTTATGGATTCCTTTTAAATTGCGTCGTAGATATATACCTTGGCATGAACATCGTTTTGGGGGGTTCGACTATTTTCATATAAATTTTGCTACGCCGTAATTAGAGGAGAGATGAAAAGTGCGCGGCAGCATTGTAAATTGAAGGATTTGATCAAACATTGCGATTCACTGTATTGTTGCAACAATGTTGCAATAAATAATCAAAGTTACTTGAATGAAGTAAATTTTACTTTCCTACGTTGCACAGTTACAACAAAAGTATTTTATATTATATATTTTCGTTAAACACCCAGTTTGGATATATTGCATTGATTTTTATGCAATCTGGAGCAATAGAGCGGCGACGAGTGCGACGGAGTTTGCACACGAAACTAGGTGAACGAGTGGGTGTGTGTGAATTGGAGGGATTTTATTTTTTTTTGCAACAAAATTGTCATTCAGTTTTCAATTATTTTGTTTCATTATTTCACTAGCTCCCAGTGCCCATCGTAGCACTGCATAAATTCTTCAAGCTTATGAAATTAGAAAACTCAAGAAACAAGCAATTTATGCTCAAGAAATAACAGCTCATGCCATTCAATTTAACACAAAAAAAAATTGTTTTGAGTTGTGGAAAAACAACTTTCACTTTATTCACCGACATTTCGTAATTTATTTTTTTTTTTTTTTCGCTGCTGCCGCTTTTGTTAAAGATTTGTGTTGATTCGTTTCGCGTCTTTTTTTTTTTTTTCATTTTTTAAAAATAGATTTCAAAAAAAAATTAAAAATATTTTTTTTGGTGTCATCAAAAAAAAAAAAAATAAAATAAATAAAGAAAAAAGTCAAAACAATAAAAAAAAAATATGTTGAAATGTATGTTTTTTTAAAAGTCATCTGAGGAACGAATGAAACATTCAGAGAATCAGCTGATTTGATAGTATGCGTCACAGCTGTGTTTTGCATGTGTGCGTGTGCACTGTGAAAACCATATTACAGCGGAAAATAAAGGATTTTCCATCGTCACACTCAAGCTCGCATTTGTTGATTTACTTTACTCATTCCATTTATTAAAATTAGAACAACCCCGAACACCCTCGCACTAGCAATCCGAAAAATGGCGAAGGGAAAATTTTGCCGGTATCCTATGAATGTGTGAATGTTTTCAGAGTTTACTGTATTAATGTGTGAATGTTTCACTTATGCGATTTTCAGCATTCCCAATTTCATTTCGGTTTGTTCGGTATCCAACAAACATTCATTCACTTCATTCAAAGTTATCGCTTCGATCGTTGAACAGTTGAAATTTTCATTCTGAAGGTATAACACACGTTTTAGACGAGCTCAATAAAAAAAAGCTTATTGAAGGGAGAAAAAATTATTGTGAATTTTGTGAAAAAGCTAAAAGAAAAATCGGAAAAAAGTTTTTTTGTGAGAAAGGAAAAAAGAATTAAAGTTCAGAGAATCAAAAGTTACTGAAAGTATAAATTTGTCGGAAGTTGATAAAAAAAATATAAATTGCGATAAAAATTTATTTTTTTAGTTCGATATTTTTTTTTTTAATTTTTCCAAATAAAAATTCTTAAAACTACTATCGCAATAAATAAAATTCTGAACGATTTTAAAAAAAAAAACTTAAAGACTTTAAAGTGATACATCAAAAAGAGAAAAAAAAGCCGGCAAAAAGGTGAAAGAAATTAAATTGAAGAAGACTAAAACATTTTAATACGAATCATACGAAATCTAAAATTGCTCCGCAATTCAATCAAACTCACAACGCAAAACTGTTGAAATTATGTTGAGAAACATTAAAAATTCGATAAAATCTTGCGCGCATCCGATCAATGATCATCTTAGTGAGAAAATTGAAAATATCAAAGAAGTTGTGGTTGAGCCCGAAAAAATTCAATCTTTAGACAGAGACCAAGTGATTTTGTGAAATTGACTGTTACACGTAAATTAGTGCATAGTCGCAAATTAAGCAAAACAACAAAATAAGAAAAAAAAGTGATTTAAATCGAAAGTAAATACAATAAAGACTGCAAAGACTGTATTCAGTTGAACATCCAACAAAACTTTAATTAACGTTTAATAAGTTATTAAGAAAATAAAAATTTGCGCATAACAAAACAAAAAACATCTCAAAGACTCATAAAATAAAAAAATCTCTAATAATTCTAAAAGAGAATCAAACGTTGCTTAAATGAAAAAATATTTCTTAAATAAAATGTCAACCGGCAAACGATTGGCGAAGCGCTCCATCATTGGCATGCGAGTGTGTGCGTTAGGCGAGGATGGCTTATACTATCCTGGTCGCATACATGCCGTCAAAACACCAGCTTCACCCAAAGACAATCAAAATTGCATCAATCTTAAACCTAATACACTCTATTCCGTTCGTTTCGATCCAAATCCAGCTATCGGTACGCAACGTCGCGGTATCCATGAATTCGTTTGCTCGGAATTGATTGGTGACGGCTTCGGTAACATCACAGATGTCAAATTGAAGCCGGGTCAAAAGATCTATATCACCCATAATGGTCGCGAAACGGGCGGTACAATAGTGGGGCACGATATTAAAATGGACGAAGTTTCAATCCAAATTCAGACGGCTGTAAATGAGGTGAGTTTACGTATCTATTGGTATCAATAAAAATATTGCACAAAATAAACACAGACTTCTGTATGCATCTGGCTTTGTATTACTTTATTGCTGCTCGGAGAAAATATTTTAAAATTTATAGAAACAAAATTAAATATCAATTTTATCCCATTTCGTAACAAATTCATTCACAGTGTTCACAGCACACAAAGAGAGATTTGTGCAAAAGTGCAAATTTTATTTAGATATTTGTTTTTTCTGCTTTTATTCGGCATCAGAATTTCGGTATTTTGAAAATTGTTCATTGAATGCCAGAATTTGTGAACATGCACTAGTGTTCATGATGGCCTCAATCATCAGGCGTAAATGAGCGAAGGAGTATAATATACATTATCCTGATTGCAAGACGCCATACACTCACAAATGTGTGTCGCCGTCGTAGCCTTGAAAAGCTTTCTCGTGTGCTTTAAAAGCTCGTGCTCTCTCTCTCTGCTCTCTTTTGTTCGCCTCGTCATAACCGTCGTGACTTCGTCGCATTATCAAAATATCAACAAAAAAATACCGAGCCAGTCTATCTACGCAAAAATAATTTTATTTTCTTTTTTCTTATACGGAATCCACACAATCGTGATGTTTTTTTTTTCCTTGAAAACTAGCTTCCACACACGCTCAGTCAGTGCTGTCCTCCCGCTTCACAGGCGTGTGTATCATTGCTGAAAAGAGCTGAATGAAGTAACGTTAATTTACATACATACGCACACGTAGTCACACACACACACGAAAAAAAAATCTATAAATGTTTGCAAATGTATGATATGCGGAAGTTTCTTCTTGTTGTCGAATTCGAGCCTATATAAGACTTAAGTCATGAGTCTACTCGAAACTTTTTGTGCGTCACAAAAGCTTTCACGTTATCAGCGGAAAATGATTATGTTGCTATCTAGATAGTGATAGACGCTACGGGTTCTCGTAAAACAATAAAATGTGTGCCACTATTTAGCTCATTTGGACTACGAAATTTGAAAATTATCTGTGTTGGTTGCGTGAAATTGTGCGTGAGTGTTTGTACTAGTAGTATTTTGCCACAAGGCTGCTCCATTCTTTTTTTTCTGTCATCTACATTAGCCGCGCTACAAAATATTTTTTTCCTCTTCTTCTAAGTATTTTTTTTTTTATTCCAATGATTTTTCATTCGCTCATTCGCTCATCTCCTCGTGTCATTTTGCAGACGCGTTTTTCTCGTGTCGCTAATTCATTTTCAATGACATTACCTTACTCACTTTTTAAAAGAAATATTGTGTGGCAGTGCTTCGACTCGAATGATGCGTAGAAACTTGTAGGCACGATTTGATGTTGATGCTAAATTAACGAGTAATTACGTCACTCGTGCCTTCAATTACCGGGCGGCTTCTCAACTGACTGGCAACCGGTAATAATGAATTGCAACACAACCTTCAAACTCAGCCATCATTCAGATTATTTAGTTTTAAAAGATTTAATATGGGAAACAACAAAATTTAGCCTTTAAACCACCAACACGATTTTCAAAAGTTACACAATTTTACATTTGATTATGTAAATAAATGAAATTCCGTCTAATCATAAAGTGCGCGTGTGTGTGCGTATATTTTTTGCTTGTAAAAAATCTATAGAAATGACATTGAAACAGAATTTAGCTTTACAACAACAACAACAACAACGAAAAAAAAAATGTTTATTTCAATTTAATTAAAGAGACCCCGAAACTTGTTACGTAGATATTTTCATTAAAACAAGTTTTTTTTTTAATTCTGTACATTCGTTACGTAATCAAAAACTCGATTGATTTCAATGCGCATCACACTTTGATGAGCTTAGAAAATAACTTGCGCGATCTTTTTCATTCAATGAACATCATGAGATCACATGTCATCACAACGAATCGATCAGGCTTCCCGAAAAAAAAAAAATAAAAAAAAAAAAAAAAAAAAACGAAAATTTCTATTCGCCGAAATAAACAAAACATCAGCTATCGTCATCAAAAACTCCGTCTGTTAAAGTTTCAAGGCGAGTAAAATAAACAATATCGAAACCAGGGTTCGACGTAAAATTTACGCCAGCCAGCCAGAGAGATATTATTGTCTTCTTCACATGTTTAAGTTAAACAACTTTATTTTGTTTTGCTCTTCATTTGCTGCTAACAACAAGCATCGAAATTGAGAAGGAAAAAATCAAATTTTGGAAACCACTTTGAGAACGAGAAAGTGCTAGATGGAGCTTATTCGAGATGGACTTTATTTATTGTTCGATGAATAGTTAAAAAAAATAAGTAAACAAAAAACATCACAATGCCGCTCCGTATCTTGCGCGAGATGCCAGCTTGGTGCCGAAATAATATCAATTAATAACAACATACTCGAAAAAATATATCGAAATTTATTTTTTTTGTTGTCTTTCTCTAACGCTTGCGCCGCTTCGAACGCCCCCACAAATCACGAAGCGTTCACGAGTTTTAGAAGGTTTCACTGGCCCCCATTGAAGGTCTTCGCCACTCATTCCAACTGTTTATTCTTCGTTTATCGTCGAAGAAAAATCTTTTTGCCCATTGCGGTAAAATATAAAATGGTTTTATATTCAAGGTGCCGAAAATGTGGATTTTTTTTCCATAGAAAAGTGCGTAGAACGGAAGAATACCAAAAGCAAAAAAAGAACAAAACATGACAACATTGCATCATCGACATCGCGTCATCATCATTGGCAAAATCTAATGATTAAAGCCCCAATTGTAATGATGATTGAAGTATTTCTACCGCGTGGCAAATTGCTACACTGGCACTCTCTTTTTTTTCATATGCCGCTTACTCAATAAAGAAACGCAATTACGCATGAAAAAAAAGAAGAAATGATCGCAAATTTTTGCGATATTAGAAAGAAGTAAAAAAAATATGTGTCATAACCAAAAAAACAAACCGCCGTTGAAATGGAAACGCGGCGTATAGTCATGACCCACTTTTCTACATAGCTTGTACCTAGAGATACCCTCAAAACGAGGCGGCAAATTGAAGTTTCAAGCTCGCGAAAATAAACGAATGAAAATTCTTTGATTTCAAAGTTATTTCAAATACCACGCGAACAAGTTTTGCCTGCCTCATAACCCTATATGAGAGTCGCTCGTATTAGCAGTTGCAAAAAAAAGCCCAAATCAAGTGATTCCCAATCAATCGAGTAGCGGCAGTGAGTTGTGCAAAAAAATTTGAGTTTTATGCGATATGCAAGAAATAGCAAAAAAAAAAAAACAACAAAAAAATGTTATTAAAGTGTTACAAGGTAATTTTAGTCATTCACGAAAATTATGCAACAAAATCTATGCGCGCAACAAACACTAGAAATGAAAGAAATAAAAAAATTAAAGTAACTAATTGGGACACAATTGGCATGTAGGTCACCCGACATGCAATGTTGCACAGTTTTTTTTTTCTTCATTATTTTCGATTGAAATTCGATTTATTAGGGCGACACTCTCGATCTCAAGCGGCTCAATGTGCAAAAAAAAATGCTCGAAATTTTTGTCTAAGTAACTAAATATTGCAAGTCACTAATTGTGACCTCAATTATTATATGTGCATATATTTTTTCCAGATGATTTTCATGCCACTTCCCCCACTCAGTTGCATTTGTCGACTCCTTCAACACGACTTCGGTCGCAAAGCATTCTTATAGCCCAGCTGTGTAAAAAGCGATTTGTCTCTCTATGAGTAGTTTTTCTCAACTATTTTTAATTCAAGTTAATTAAAATTGAATTTTATTTTTATTTCTTTTTTTTTGCAACTTTGAAAGAAAACTTTGTAACAGAAATATTTGTTGGCTGCAGCAAGTGTATACTTGTACGGCTTTTTATGGCTGAGATCAGGCGATCGAGTTGCTAGAAATGTGTCCGCCACAAGTCGACGTGAGGCGAGATGAGATTTCAGATTTTTCTCAAGATTACAATTTTTTATTTTCAAGATTTTCTACTGAATTGTTTATCTATGATAGGGCAGCACACTTAAAATCGACTGTCAGGCCTTGCCATTGTTCAAGAGCTGATTTCAATGATCCATTCACATCTGAAAATGATATTTATCCATCTTAATTCAATCTTTTTGTTGTTATTACTACTCGAAATAGTTTTTTTTTTTGGGTTTTTTGTTTATTTCATCATCATTTCTCTTTTCTGTTTCTTTCTATCAATTTCTTGAAAATCGAAAATCATCTGTAAAGAGTCTTTTCATACTCTCGCATGTGGAGTTGTAACGTAAAAAAAAAGCAAAATAGAAATTGAAGCAGAAAAGAGAAGCAGCAATAAACAACGAGTTATTTTTGTAATCGTCGGCAATTTTCTCGCTATATCTCTCCCGATTGTGGTCATCCTAGATCTTTCATGTAAGCTTAGGCCTCCAGCAAGCTAAAACTATATATGAATAGAAACTGAAAATAACACGGTAACTAAAGATCAGCGCCGATGGTAGAGAAAATAAAACGAAGAAACAACTTCAAAAAGAGTCAAAAAGAAGAAACTTTTTATTTGGTAAAAGAGGAGGAAAAAAAACGCGAAATGTAACGGTGAATCTTTGTTATTTAATGATTTTAGATGCGCAAAATAACAACAAAAAAATGTAAGATGCCTGAGAAGGATGATGTCATCTAATTACATCTGTCACGCTCACTTCATATTCGGTAGTGGCCATGAAGATATGACATTTGAGTTTAATTTTGTTACAACACGACCCCAAATTGCCCCTCTCCAACCAAGAAACAAATTTATTTTCATTTTATTTTCATGTTGAAATGAAGTTTAGAGAAAAAAAAAATATTTTCTTTTTCATCGTAATTTTCTTTCTTCCAATGATGGTTACCGGATTGGAATCAAGATCATGCACGTGTATGCGTATAAAACGGTTTCTTTTTATTTTCTTTCATCCATTCTTGTATATGGCATTAGACAAAGGCCTATGATTAAACTTCTTTTCTGCCGTTATCTAGTGAAATTGCTTGCACTGATGACTAAGCCATGTGAGCTCAGGTCGTGAGTAGTGAATAAGGAGATTCATACACTATCGCATTGCATAGATAATCCTTAGAACAAAGCAATGAGTTAAAGATTATAAAAAAAAATTATCGGCAAACAAACAATGAACGACGGCAATCTAAATTTTCTGAGTCACTATTTATCAGTGACGACATGTTGCTGAGTAAACAAGTTCATAAACCCAAGCAAACAATAAAATATGAAATTTAAAAAGGGGGGGGGGGAATATTCCCTTTTTCATTTGATTGATGAGACCCAAAATGTCGAACATTAATCTTAATTCTCACTTCTATTGTACTCATAATTTCACTGCACTACAACAACAAAAAAAAGGTACCGGTACCTGCAGCCGTTTTGTATTTGTTCGCTATTGCTCCCTGAGACCTGAGATATTGCAAGTGCATCTGATGAGAAAGAAAGAAAAAAATAATTAAAAATCTCATTTGATGGATCAAAAAAAAAAAAATGAGCGATCCTCTGTTTTTATCTAGCCGAGTATCCACGAGCGTCATTCTGGAGAGAAACTTATTATTTCGTAATTGAATCGAAAACTTTAATGCTAATTTTTTATTGTTTGCAACACAAAGCAAAGAAAAAATTATATATTGCGATCACCAACTGCGCGAGAATGATTTTTTTTTCTTTTTAATTGCATTGCATTGCGTCGTTAAAAATCATCATAAAACTATCCATATGATAACGGATAAACCGCTATAGCGGCAATGCGATGAGAAGAAATTGTTGAGTAAGATCATCATCATCAACAGCTGTGCTGCATTGAAAGCAAGGTTACAATTTACATGCACACTCCGGCTGATGAGAAGCCATTAATAAGAGCCACTTTCAGTTATCAAAATGATCCATTAGCGACTCCCACTTGTAAAATATTATACGCTAGCAGCGAATTGTTGGTTTGTGATCAACATAAATGTAAATTATTCAAATGTTTTATAATGTGCGCTGTGAAATCACATCGAAATGCGGAATTTAAAAATTCCTAAATGGGTCAAACGGAATCCAAATACACAGTTGTAAAACAAACACACTAAGCTGTCGAAGAGGAGGGAGTGAGATTACGGACGAACAGACGACGCTAAACAGTAGTTTTGATTTTTTTTTTTTTTTTTTTGGCACATTGATGGGCACACAAGTTGTAGGAGCAAAATAAGCTTTCACGATAGATTTAGTGAGATAGTAGAAGAGAGAGAGAATAAGCTCCACTTGGAGGCACGTTTCCATGTTTGATTCCATGTAATTGCTCGACTGGTGGTTGGAATTCAAGCAAACGAAGCATTAAAGTGAAAGATGGACTTTGCGTGATGGATCTTTGCAGGTAAAAATGATGATTATGCCAATGAATGTTGTATGAATGGTGTGTGCATATATTTGCAAAGTGAAAAATGTGTATAATTTTCCCATTCCACGAAGCATTTGCAATCGACTTTCTTGTGCACAATGCAGCGATGGGCATTGCAAATACAATTGGAATGCAATAAATTTACCGTAAGATGATGCTTGCTTTAGAGATGGACTGTCGAGGGAAAATAATAATGTTTATTCGCGCGCAGTAATTATTCCATATCGCGTAACATGCAGAGTCTGTCCCCCTCTCTCTTCCAATGCCAACGAAAGACGGATTCTTTTCTATTAGCAATTAAAAGTAACTGATCATATTCGCACAGAAAAGTTTGAAAATGGGTGTCGTCCGCTTGACCATTCCTACGCAAATTAACGCCATTACCACAGACATACATAGTCGATGCCGCAATGATTTCTTAAAATAAAGCAATTAATTCCTTTTTTTGTGTGCGTTTATTTGTTTGCGCTCACGAAATTTCATTCTCTGTGACGTCACTTGTTTACGACTTTTATTTTTCTCACAATTGGGTTCGAGCGGTTTGTTCGTTCACTATCGTCGAACGTTTTTCTGCCGAACACTTCAGCGTGCGACTACTTTAATGATTCACGAAAAAAAGAAAACATTTTGTTTTGTGCATTTTATCAGTAAATCATTTTATTATTTCGGGAAAAACCAATCGGTGTGATTTTGATGAATGAAATAGAACGAAAATATCCAGGAAGCGTTATCAGCAATTCCCACTATCACACCTCTTTGAAGCCTTGAATTATTTTTCATTTTATTTTTTTCATATTGTTATCAGCACAGCAAGGTTATTGGTCGCGAAAAATGATCAAGGTCTCTCGCATCGACAATGAATCTTATAAATATTTAGCTCAGCATTTAGTTGTGATGATTTTACCAAGTTCATGTCAATTACGTTGATGTTATATTGGCCCTTGGTAATTGAGCCACCACAAATATTGACACAATTGCTTACCGGCTACAACAACCCGGCGTTCGTATCCACATTTTGTTATTGTGTGTAAATTTTACTCGTGGAATAAAACGTTATTTTTAAGTCTTCATTGCGAGAGTAAAATAAGAAACAGTTACACAAATTTATACGAATTTTATGATGATAGCTTGAAGAGTTTATAAAATTTTCTCGTTCCGAATTCTTGTTGGTCGAGTCTTTTGTTGCTTGTGATGTTGTTAAATGAGAAGTGATAAATTTATTTATAACAACAGTTTTGTGAATGTTTACCTAAGACACGCTGAAGACACATCCGCCGGACAATAAAATCACAATATTTCTTTCATACGTTGTCATGACACCATGAAATTGCGTTCTTCAGATCCAAAAAAAACGCACAACAAAATGACTGTTTCGCTTTTATTTTAGTTAATAATTTTTCTTTAAGTTATGTTCCCATCTATATAAAGGTGAAAACAGCAAAGCGGGGCTTGGAGCAACAGATAAACAGCTTAACATCACATCAAGCCTTACATAAACACACAATGTATAAAAATCATAAAAAAAAGATAGTTATAGTAACGGTAAAGAAATAACAACGAAAATCGTTATTAACTTGAAGTAAAGAAAAAGAAATGAAAAAAAAAAAAAAACTTTCTCCTCTATTTCTATTTTGTATTTTTTTTTTTCGATGAGCTTTTTTTTGACGTCTTCGTAAAGCGACAGAGAATTGAAAATGGCGAAACAGATATAGGAAATATGCGACTGGAATTTCATTAACATTTGTGTAGTAAAATGCTGTTTATCTATTATATCAAGCTATTGCAAGAAAAAAAACTTTCTGTTTTTTTGCTTTAAATACTCAATTTAAAAATAATTTAAGATTACTTTCAGCATTCAATATTTAAGTAAAAACTTGTCCTTACTTTATTCGTCTTCATTAAGCGATTGCACAATTGCTAAGTGCTCTTAACCTTCTTGAATTCATCATAAAATTTCAATTAGAATTCTGAGTCATATTTAGTAATTGATTTGGCATTCAAGCAAGTTAAGTTCCATGCAATAATAAATATTGAATCGAATTCATGAGATAATTAAGATTAAGAACTTATTATTCACCAGCAACCACAAATCAAAATAATAATTTTTGCATATTGTAAATTGCACAATAAGCGCAGAAGTAAAATTAAAATCATGATATAAATTTTTAATGTTATAAATAACTGTTAGACACCAACCCAAAAACCAAAATGGCATATTGCAATTTCGAGGTATCTAGCAAATTATAAAACCTTTTTTTGTGAGTTTAAATTGTTGCCAACTCAATAGATTGTGGATTATGCAACATTCCCCAATATTTCTAAACATCAGTAAATATAACAAAAAAAAAATTATCAAATAAAAATTAATACGGAAATGGTTTCAAGTGAATTTCAATCCGTACACACTCACAAAATAAAAACAAAAGTCTCCGAGCGATATAAGTGAAAGGAATTTGAAAAGCTAAATTGAATATAAGCTACAAAAATTTTACAATGTCTATGGATTAACGGATTAAAGTTGTAATGCATAAAAAAAATGAAATTAAATGAAACTAAGTAAATTATGTTTCTTAGCAGTAATTGCTCAATTTTAAAGTTGTACAAGCAATCGCTAATAATGAATAATTGCAGCACGCTGGAACTCGTAAGATGCATTTTTATGTTTCTCAGATTATTTTTTTTTATTATGTCTCGGTCACCGAAAGTTACTACGAAAGCAACCTATTCGCCAAAGTTTTTATGCTGCAATTAGTTTTCCTGCTACGGCCAGCAACAGCGAAACCAATAATTAATCATATTTAGAGCTACCCCCTCGAGTAATATTACACATTTACTGCCTGAAACTTTCAAACAATTTTAGGCCATGATCACAAGCAATCAGGATATATGTACGCGAACAAAGTTGTATAACTTGAAATCATTTGAATGTCAAAAAGAGAAAAAGTTGCGCGCGCTCAATCTGCGCAATGTTGAATCGGAATTAAACAAATGATCTTGCGGGTGCCACGGAGTCGTGGCATTTCGTGAGGTAACATTGGCCTCAATGGTACCAACCATCAAAAAGAAAAAATAATAAGTATTCAAGCTCCTCAAATCAAACGTCTTATGAGTAGTTTTTTTTTTCTTCATGTACATAAAGCGAAAATCTTTCTTTTGAGTTAACGGAAAACTGAATAAAAAAAACCCACTTTTACTTTTACTTTCCATCGCAGCATTATTGCGAGAGCTTTAAATCGGGTCTTGTTGTTGTTTCCTCATTTACTTTTACCCATTCGGACCAACATTAAGCTTGATTATGTTGGCCATTTTTCAGAGTCATCATGATTGAAAATATTAAATGAGAAAAAAAAAAAAAAAAAAAAACAAAAAATAATTTACAACTTTTTTTTTAAAAAAAATGACGACACAAAAAATTTTTTGATCAAGTCTCACTTTTTTTGCGTCTTTTCCATATAAATATTTGAAATATTTTCATCGCGTGTGTGTGCCAGAGTGCCAGAAATGATAAAATTCGCGAGGTTGTGCAAAAAAAAAAAAATAAATAAAGAGCAGCACCTCAACAATTTTGGTTTTTTTTGTTTGATGGATATAATCACGTAATTGTGTCAGATTCAGTTTTGTGTGTGCGAATGACTAACAGTTACTGTAACTCTCTCGTCGTTGTGGTTTTTTGGCTGCGCAGTAGCTGAAATTTATGCGCAATCCATAAATGCGCAAACACATTTCAAGTATCTGCGAATTTATAATGCAATCCAATTAATTAAAGATATACACACATTGGATATTGACGGCTATAAAGCTAATCCATCAATCGCGCAAAGTGAACGCTGCTGCGAATGTTTACTTAGCGGTAATTTTTTTGCATTTGTATTGTTTGTCCTCAATTTTTAATTTACTTTGCTGCTGGGTTTTTTTTTTTCGCTTTTTTCCAACTTCATCATCATCACATTAAGTCAGCCGAAGTCGAGCTGAGCTTGTTGTTTTGGTATTGAAAGAAAAAAAAAATATCAAGCTATAAAGAAAAGAAAAAAAAAAATGAAAAGCGAAGCTGAATAATGAATGTGTGGAATAAAGAGAGAAAGATTGAGGAAGCGAGTGCAGGAGAAAAACAGCGGTTTTCGGACAGCTTTATGTCAGTGATTCGTAAAAAATTAAATTACAAAAAAAAATCTACTCGGCAGATCCGTCGAGCTTTCAAGTAGAAAGATATGAAATGAAATTTATTAGAATGGCTTTGCATTGTTGATAGCATTATTACAAACTCAGAGCATGCATGAGATGCCCATTAATTGGTTGGAGAGGAAAAAAAACTTGTTTTTGATGCACTGAGTTTTGTGGCGCTCGGTGTTTAGACGAAGATGTTTGAGGACAAAATGGCGCCGCTTTACATTTGTCACGAGAAAAATTATTGCTAGCCATATTTTATATCATTCGGTCTTTTAAGACGATGACGAGTTTAAATCTGACAAACAAAAGACTTTTATTATGTTTTGCTTATAAAATGAAATCATTGAATTTAGGTTAAGTCGGACCTTGATCGGGTTTTTTTTTTCTTCTAATTTAAAGTTTTATTTTATTTTTTTCATCGTCGCCATCAAATTCCATTTCAAAAGTATTTAAAATATTTTTTTTTTTACGTAATATTTTTGTTGTTTTGTTTTGCATTGAGTGCCATGGACTTTGAATGCGCACGCCGAAAAAGCCGCATAAGGCCGAATCGAAACTTAAAGCGTGAAGAAGACAATTTAAAAAGCAAAGTCGTTGAATGGAATTTTTGTGAAATCGTTTTAAATAGCTTTGGCCCGGCGCTGCCATTTAATATAAAAATTATTGAGCGGGCTTATTAAGCTCAAAAGTCTCTTTTTTTATTTCTTTCAACGCGCCTTCAAAGACCATGACAAGCACTCGAAATGGGATTTATGTAATAATTCCGGCATCTTTCTCTTTTTTTCCCCCGTCAATTGCTTATTTCTGTTGTCGAAACTCAAGTTGCACATTATTCAATCCGGGCATCTGTGTGGGTACTATCTAAATGCATTCTAATCATTTCAGAAATTAACTGTTGCCAAGCCATAGCTTTATAGCTTTTATCATGACAATTATTATTATGGATAAGTTGCTTATGTGAAATGACTTGAGATAAATCGAAAGGAAAAAAAGTGACAATGTTGCCGGCAATTTCGTTATTGACCCAATAAGGTCACAACAAAACTTAGAATAAATTGTATTTGGATCATGGCACTCGAAGTGACTACATGAGTGACTTAATTTAACCAATTTACAATAAAACACAAAAAATACTCATGAGCGAGGCGAGAGTGAATTAAATAAATTTGGATTGACCTAAATAGCAGTGGTTGCATACAGAAATTGTTTTCATTGTAGCTAACCAAAGGGGGCTCTATGATTCATAGAAAGAATGTAGCATTACACGCCATCAAATGGACCACGAAAGCCTGACAGCAAATAATAATTTGTAATTAATTTATTTAGAGCACCATTTTACTGCCAATGCTTACACCCGCCGCGATGCAATTTCATGAGATTTTCCCATCAATTCGTCAGCGTCGATTTGTTTTTCATCTTCTTTTTACTAGCAGCTCGTGTGTCAGGAAAAACAAAAATTTTACATCTGGTATTAATTAGACAAAACTATTTTTGTTGTGACTATTTTTAAACTTTTCGAGGTAATTCTCGTGAATGCAATTGCGAAAAGACTCCAGCTGACCCCCAAATGACTCAAATTCACTTGCTCATCCAATGAAAATTAAAGCTCACACGAAACATATCCAACTTTGTACAATGCAATGCATCAATTAAAGCTTCCATCATGAAATTGTGTGCTATTTTTTTTAGAGGTTAAGTCATATTGTGCAATTATGCAATAGAGCGATTCGTTTTCACTCACGCTGCAATAACGACGCGGCAGTGGGCATGTACAATCCATACACACATGGTTTTAAATTAAGTGAAACATATAAACAGCTGGTTCACTTCACGATGACTTTACTCTTGTCTAACTTTAATGTTCAGTTCATTTAGAAAGAAAGAAAAATAAATCCAAGCAAAGTGGCAAAGTAGGTCACCTCTTTAAAGTCAGCTCTCGTTGTTGTTGTACAGCTATAATAGAGACGACTATTGTAGATGCAATAGCGATAGGCTATATTTTAAATGAACAGTCGCAGAGCATTCAACAACAAAAAAAAGTGAATCTTACATAAATAATAAAAGCAGCACTTGGCTTTTTCAAATGAAATGATTGCGCATACAAAAAAATGTTTGTTTTTTTTTTTTTTTGAGTGGGAGCAACTAGCAGAAATTTATGATGAAGCTCATTGCGAATAAGATAAAACCTAATCGAGCAAGGAAATCAGACTGGATCGAAACGTACTCACGTTGAAAGCGCTTTAAAACTGTAATTCTTTGAGAACTTCCGGTTTCGCCTCTATTTGTACTACGAGAGTTCCTTGCAGAAATTGTTTTCCCCACAAATCATTCGTCGCCGTGACAATAGTCAGGCAAGCAGTCTGCAAAAAAAAAACCGAGCAAGACCCTGAATGTAATTCAAATAATATGTTGGAAATATTTGCTTAACATAGTAACATACTAAAAAGTAAATGTGCACTGGATGTGTGCCGTGTTCATAGCACGATTTTTGTGTATTTATGGAAATCAAATTTGAAAAATCCTTGACTTACTTTTTCCACCACCAGGCGAAGCGCCTTGTGCCATTTGCAGTTCTCTCTTTCTCTTTTCCTCTTTGATGATGAGCCGTTTCTAAGACTCCCATCATAACAACACCTACTGAAACCGGATTAGGATTTTGAGTCGTGCATGAATTTTAGTTTTAATTTTATTAAATTAAATGACGAGCTGAGTTTTCACTTTTTTTTCTCTTGTTCATTTGACAATTCGCCGCCATTTTTTCTCTCTCTGTTTTTGGGATGATGCAAATGAGATTCCAAATGAATAAACTTTACACTTGACAAAAAAAAGGCATTTTACGTAATCACATTGAAAAAACACGAAAGACAATTGAATTTAGCGGGATCTCTCTCCCATCACCTGGGTGTGTGATCTGAAACGGTTTTATTTGTATAATTTTTCCCAAACAAAAAAAAAACTTATTATTTTTTTTTTTTGCATCATCCAATCGTGTTTGATTGAAGCATGAGATTTCCTTTCGATTTTCAGTTTAAAGCCGTTTGTTGTTTTTTTTTTTTGTTTTTGCATAATTTCAATTACTCAAGCATTTTATGTAACAATGGAGCTTTGCCATTGGAAAGTGATCGTCAGCCAGCATAAAAAAAAGTACAACACCTAACCTATCTCAAGGCAAATTTGTGAGACAAAAAAAAAACAATTGGAACGCAGTTTCTCTCCTTGATTTGTAAAACAATGTTGTGGGCATGTGTGTGACATGAATTGACATTGTTTCATATTACCAAGATGACCTTTTCCAATTGGTACTTTTCGTGTGTGTGATGAGTTTTGTGCAATTCCTTGCAGCTGCACAACGGCCTTGCATAAATAATTTTTTTTTTTTTCTTAATGATTAGCCAACAGCGATTTCTGTGTTCAGCGTAAAATTTATGATATTTCAATGTTGGATTCCGAATATTTATGCTGCAATTATGGAGGAATAAAATGAAAACGATCAAACGATTAGAGTTGCATTTCTAAATTCTTTCGTCGCAATGAGGCCTTGCATTGCGTTGTTGGCATCACGCAGCCCGCAATTAGCTCTCTATTTTTATTTTACTTATTTTTTTCCATCATCTCCATCTTCCACCGGACTCAGCAAGTCCCCGCCAATTCAATAAATTGTGTACGATTTTTAAAATGCATCTATATTGTCAGGCACAATAAAACATTTTACCTGATCGCGAGGAAATGAAAATTATGCTTGAAAAGCAAGCGACTGGGGGACGATCCAGCCACAATAACTGAAGGGAGTAAATTATTATGCTGCAAACGAGAAATGCTGCACAACAAGGTCTCGCAGAGATCTTTTAGGGGCCATTGGGTATAATTTTTATTTTTTCTTAAACTGTCCACGTCTCCTTCTCCCTCTCTCTGCTCCCTTTTACTGTCTGCAAATTTATTGGAATTGCATGGAAAAAATACACAATTTTTTACGTAAAGTTTATTAAAAATTGCACAAACAAAAAAAAAAAAAAACATGAAAATTGCGAGAATTTTCGAAAGTTTCTTTTTTTTCCATTTAATTTTCTGCTTTTGTGTGCCAGTTTGAGAGTCTCGAGACACCTGAGGATTTGTGGAAAAATTTCATGAGTCTCTTTGCAAAAAATTCTTTGCATCAAAAAAAAAAAGTTATTCGTGGAGAATGCAACACCAACAGCATCAATAAGTTATTACTATTTAACTTAAATATGAGCATGATGAAATCTTCCCTTGCCACACGACGTTTGGAAATGTGATATTCACGCTTAATGCGAACCGCTTAAAGTCTAATTAAATGTCATTGCATTCTCGTAAAATTCATTGGAAAAACACAGCGACTGCTCGCACACAATAGACAAAATTGCCGTTTTTGCAACAAAGACATATAATGTCATCGAATTAATTTTTCCATTTTTTTGTTTCATTTTTTGCTAGAAGTTACACAGAAATGAATTGAATGCACGTCATTTTTTTGTTTTTTTCCGCACTTGAGATCGTTGTCGCGATTTGGGTGCTTCACGACACGGAATAAAATTTCCACACAAAACTTGGGTTCTGAAAAAAACGCATTTTTCAATATATATAAAAGGAACTTCCATGAAGCTCTTTGATCCATAACTTTATTATTATTCATGGAACTCTAAATTGCCTATATGAATATCACACACTCACAGTCTCTCATAGTATTAAAATATTTAATAGCATGCAGCAAAAAATGCACAACAAAGAACAACAAAACAATTGCCGAGCTACCTGAAACAAAGGAATTAATTAAAAGCCACAAAGCTATGAGCGATATACAGTTGAAACAATTATTATTGTAACGCATTTCGCAATGCTCGAAAAGTGAATTCTTTTAGCTAATCGCTGCGCCATAATCGCTAGCAATTTAATTAATTAACCTCATATTGTGCGAGCGTGTGTATGTCGAGTCATTGGTCATTAGCCGTTACTGCATTATAAATGTGCACATAAATGACAAATCATCTGGAAGTCGAAGTACAGCTGTTCGCAACAGTCGTAAACACTTTTTTTCTTTTATTAGCGATAACAACTTATAAAGCGGAAAAATTGTGTAAATTATCGATGACGCAGTTGACAAAAAACCGTGCAAATCATAGACGTCATCAGCGTTAAATATCTTACGGCAACGGTAATACCGAAAGCAAGTCGGCTGATTGGGTGCCGGGTTGTTGAATACACGTTTCGACACAACCAAAATCAACTTTCTCCTTTCTATTTCATTTGAAATAATTATTTTCTTCAATTAGAAATTTTTCCTCTTGTATGCAATTTTCAATGGTTGAGTGACTTGAGAGCTTAAAGCCTTAAAAAAAATTGTAACAGGTGGTGGTCGATTAGGAAGGAATAGTTGAGAGAAGAAGAAAAAAAAAGTATTTCATAAAATGTTTGGCAAAATATTAAATGTTTCTGTATATGAGTGAAAGCTTATTCAAGTGACTAATCAATCATTTTCGCATTAATCAATGTCCCAACGACTCACACAGGCAGGCAGGAAATTTTCATTATGAAAACAAAGCTCCTTTCTTCGATGGAAAGTTTTGATGTGAATGCCTCATAATGATTACATTACTTCATGGGAGTAAAGAACGAACTTTTCATCAGCTGCGTTCAGGTGAAACAGTTTCACAATCTTGATGTAACAAAGAAGGTGATGGCACTCTTTCATGGCGGCAATGTATTGAAATCGATTTCGCAATTTCTTGATTGGGAATTAAGGCAAGAAAAGAAAAAACGTCTCATGATTCAGTGCATGGAAATCTCGAATGGATTTCACAACAAAATGCCGTTAATTCATCAGCCATTAGCAGTCGAATGAGCCTTCACATGAATATCGCGATCGTACGTCATAGGAATCATAGTTTGTAAATTACATGTAATTTACTATTATGGCGTGCCATGATACATGCTTAACATTCAATAATAATACTTGATATATTTCAATGCTCAAGACTTGTTTTCATGCATGCATAGGGATGGTCATTGCATTCAATCAGTCACTGTTCCTTGTTTCTTTCTGCATATGGACGCACCGCACTGACTGCAAATAGCAGTGAGACGACATACAGACCGGTTCAAATGTAAATAACCTCAATTTTCACAATCTTCCTTCTCGCCCCGTCCATATACGAAACAATAAGGATTGATGCGATGGCATAATTTGGCTCTGTGCACAATTCTATATTATTTCTTTTATTTATACAAAAAAAAAAAAAGTTAAACTGCACCACGATTTCTTCTTGAATGTGTCTGCTGGCTTAATGTGTATCTTCTTCATCGTCATCATCATTCGTATTTATTTATATGTTCCTTCACCTCAGTTCTTGCATTCTCCTTTTTTTGCATTGATAAGCGAAAAAAAAAAATGCAATTTTTCAACTCGCTCCTTCTTTTTCCAACCTAAGCACATTTTTCGTGTAAACTTTATATACATATATGTATATAAAAATTAAATTTAGTGAAAATACGAATATTGTTGTAGAGTTTTCACACACTCTGTTGCCTCTGTGTAAAAATGTCCTCCAAGTTTAATGAACTCACGAAGAAATTCATTTGGTTGTTGTTGCTTTCTTCATCCATTTCGATGCATCAACATTCTCTGTATTCGGGCATCCGGCGAAATGGTTTTTTTTTTTTTTTCAGTATTTCGGGATGACTAAACCTACTCTCATGCAGGGCTGAAAGAACTATTGAATTTCACGAAATGGTGACTGATTTCCTGCTTTCTGATCTCATAATTTAATAGCCGGCATTCCACTGAATTTGGGATTGCCATGGAAATAAATCCGCGAGGCACGAAAATCTTTAATTTATGACTCAAAAATCCCAAGTCGAGGTCCGAAGATTTTATTGAAGATTCACAAAAGACAACAAAAAAAAACCCCGCAAAAAAATATATAAATAAATTTTTTGCAACGTTTGTATGTATTTATTTTTTTGGCGAATGAAGAGAACGAAAGCCTGAGATGGTGCAATTTTTTACCAACTGCCCTAGGTCATGATTCGACTTTGAAAATTTTGCGCGCTGCCGAAGTCGGGTTCGGCTTTTTTTTTGCGATGTGAATAGTTGTTGTTATTCTGATGCTCGATTCAATATTTTGTTGTTGTTGCTGGTCGATGTGCCGGTTGTTCGGTGTGTAGCATATATTCGCAAAGAAGCAGAAAAAAAGGAAACCGCTACAGTGAAGTTGTTGTTGCCATCCAACACCATTTCGATGTGTGCCTTTTTGGCTTCTTGTTCTCGTTCTTGGCAAAGAATATTCTCATTGAAGTTTCGCTGTATGTAGTTGTAGAAGACGTTTCGATGAAAGATTCTGGTTTTATTTGGTCATGTAATGGATACGGATTCGTCTATAAATGTATTCGGCATCAGCAGCATGATGATGCTTTTATTCCCGACACACTTGTTGTCGTTGCTGAACGAGCTTGAGAATTAAACAAGCAAAGTGGGTTGAAAAATATTGCTTGCAAAAATAGTTCTGGCTTTTGTCAATTTTCCCTCGATACTTCCCCGTGCCCCCCATCTTTTCCATTCCAGTTGCAATATTCTATTTATTCACTTGTTATATGTTTGTAGTCGCGCGGTGGATTCAGCACAGAAAAAAAAACTGGAGTATTGCACTTTTGCCGGGTTTTATGTGTTCATTCAACCCTTCGTTCCTAGTGTTAACTTCTACAGACATATAATGATGAAATATTTATATATGAAAATCTTCGAGTGAGTTTACTTCATTTCATGTCAAGTTGAGTTTAGTCGTGAGTTTACACCCGAAAAAAAAAAAGAAAAAAAAAAATTAAAGGACATCAACACCATAAATCGAATGCCGATGTACTTTTCGCGAGGGTGTTGCTTTGGCTTTCTTCTTTATAATTTTGGAGTTTATTAAACTTTTTCAGCAATGACTTTAATCTCGATGCAAACGAATTGAACTAATAAAAAGTGTCTGTTTGTTAAAAAAAAAAGAAATAAATAAAAACGAAAAAGAAAAAAAAAGAGAACTCATTGAGCTCGTTTTTTTGTTGTGCAATTTTAAGGTTATTTGACTTTTAAATTCTTAATTCCAGTCAACAAGAAAATATTTAATTTACTTAAAAATTTCCTTGTTTTTTTATCATTATAGGCGCCAATTGAGTTGGTAAAGAAGTTGGAGGAAGTTCGTTTATCGGAATCGCGTCGTTCGCCACGTTTGGCCGATCAAGAACGCGACACAGATTTTGCACGCCTCGCAGACATGGCTGGGGATCGTCGTCGTTCATCATCGCACAGCATTGATGTTCCAATGCAATTTACACAAAACGGGTAAGTGGAATATTATACTTTTTATTTAGTAACCTATGAGAGGCAAATGAACCATTATTAATAATCGCCACGTGGACAAGCCGGATCGGGCTTCTGTGCATCGAATTACTTTGCCGCATTGGCGTCACTTGAAACCTCAGTTTTTCTGTTTCATTGACTTTCCCAAATGCTTTATATCCATGATGATTATTTTTCTCTTAATGAGTCTCGACGATCTGCGTGTGTTTGGTCAATTTTATGGATACAAATATCATTAACATCTTTAATCCAACCAAGAGACACCTGCATGATTGTGAATCATCGCCAGTGCTTAAAAAAAAGAAGATTTTCATTGCATGTGTAACTATAAAAAAAAATCGCAAATATACAATCGGCTCGTATCCAAGCAGAAATTTCATTCTGTCTCGTGTTGAAATATAAAAAAAAATTATTCTGTGAGGCACTGTCGAAAAATCGATACATAAAAAACTTGCAAAAAAATCGCCAAAAGAGCCAACAAAAGCGGTTGTGCAAACACATCCAAAAGTCAAATCGAGTCATGTGAATGATATGGAAGATTTTGAAAAGACAAGACTTCTTCAAGAACGACAAAAAGGGGAAATGAAACATATGCACACAGGCGGACATGAAGTTGCAAATAACAAAAAATATACTTATGAAAAAAAAAAATAACATTCGCGAATCCCAAGCAAACTACAACTACAGAAAAACAAGAATCGGCCCACCATGACCTTCGTTAACATTTCAAATTTTATGTGTGTCTGGGCCAAAAATGAGTTGCTTTGCAGCGGGACTTTTTTTTTGCACAGCTCGCGGACAAAATAGTGTTCGCGCTGTGTTTTTTTTGTCTAATTTATTTCGCAAAGTCTAGCGATGAGGCCGCCGTTAAGAGAGAGAAAAAAAAAACTTTTCACATGATTTCATGGAAGGTCGAACGTCATTTGACGCACGCGGCTCTCAGTGGGTGCATGACAAAAAGAAGATTTACAATTTTTTTTTTTTGTCGAGCTTTGACGATAGATTGGGCAAATTAAATACGCAATTTTCTGTCTGAAAATGGCCGTCCATTCAATGGGAACCTTCAACGAGCTTTTATCATGCGAGTACATTTAGCTCGCGAATATTTCTCCTTGTAATGACCTTTTTGTGCCTTTTTGGAAGTGATCAAATTGCGTTTTTTAAACTTTTTCTTTTTTTTTTCATTCCTCTGCTGTCATTTTGCGCGGCCTCATCATGGCATTGTTCCATCTCTCGAGTGCGAGAATCAATTTAATTCCGATGACTTTTGCATATCATACTGCCGAAATGGGTTCAGAAAACTCACTTTTCATGCGTTGGCAGTTTTTTTTTTGTTGCTTTTGTGTATTTTTAAATGAGAATGCCACGAATAATCGGGACCCGAGTTAAATGAACGTGATATTGAACCGCGCGTTGAAAAGAATCATAAGTTTGTCTCGTGAACCGTTTTTTCTCTCCTTCACTTGATTCGTTTCCATTTCACAAAAAGTCAAAATACTCCCGAAACTGTTTTACTGTATGCGCGATGGGTGAAGGAAAAGTTTGTTGATTTCACAAGAGTTCATGGCATATAAATTGCCAATATGCCATGCTAGTATTTTGTGCAGCGCCGAGGCAGCATTCATTTTATACATAAAACTTTTTTTTTCTCCCACATTTCGGAAGAAATCCTGACCATAGTCACATGAAAATCGAGTTCGTAAAGAAAGAGTTGAAGGAAAATTTTTGAAAATTTTCATTTCTTTTTACGATACTCAATGTGGCGATTGAGAAAGTACTTAAACTTGTAATGTGTCAACCGCGGCATATAATTTTGTGTAATTTGTATCAGACTATAATTAGTTATTTCACTTCACAGTTATGAGCGCATTAGTAAAAACCGGTCGGCGTAGCTCATGTCATAAACATCATCACGGCAACTAAAACTGCTCGAATAATAAGACTAGGTTTTTTTTTTCTCAATATAACATCAAGAAACAGACGATGACCTTCAGATTCAATTTAAGAAACATATATCTACATAAGCGTATTTAAAAATAGTTTCTTTTGTTATTTCATTCTTCGAATAGACTTGGCCAAGATCCATTGTTATCGGCAGCACTATCGGGCCATCGGAAACCTTCGAACACTAAAAGAGTTTGATGAGATATTTACTATTTAAATTAAATCACGAGAACAATTATCAGGAAACGACATTGAAAATGTTTACATTTTTTCTTTTTGAGAGAAAAATATTGCGAGACGAGATTCAACTAAACTAAATACTATCTTAGGAAAAAAAAATCTTTCCGAACTTTACACAAACTTAAATTGTACAGTTTTCGTATTCACCGCAATCTCAAATATGAAATAAAATTATCGCAACCTTGGAAATTTTTTCTAATGGGAATGCTCTTTGAAATATTTTCATGAATATTTTTCTTTTTTCGGGAGGCACAGAAAAATCTAAAAAAAAATTCATTCGTAAATGACGTAAAATTTATAGTTTAGATAACAAATGTTTACGTTCATTAATAAGAAAAGCCTGACATCAATTAGAAACAACACCCGAAATTAACGGAATGTTCGTTCGGATATTACGAAATCCTCGTTGAGCTAGTGAAGAAAAAAAAAGAAAGATAAACAGATTCAAATTTCTACTTCGGTGAAAATGCTGAAAAATTACCAAACTTTTTTTTTTCTTTACTTTTCTTGAGTATCTAATTTAGTGACGTGACGTGTGTAAATTTATAATTTTGTTGTTTCGGCCACCGTCTTGAAACATTCACTTATGATAATTTATATTTAATGAGTGTTGGATAACATTTTTAAGAGTCATTGAAAAATAATTTGATTTTTCCGCGATCAGGTTTTTATTAAAGGCGAAAATTTCGTTGACTTGACACTGATTATGAACTGTTCGCGATTCTAAAAATAATATCACGAATTTTTTTTTATAGCGATACTTAAAAACGTTATCAGCGCACATTATCTGTAATTTACATCGTCTAATATTCGTATGATCCCTTCTCGTACGCACATTTTACCGGCTTCTCATACGCAAAACTTTTATTATATTTATGAACCAAACACTCAAGTCCGCAAAATAGATGGCAGCAATTTCCCGGTCAAGAACCTCGAGCGCGATTTTTTTTTTATGCGAATAATATAACACTTTTTTTGATGGGTTTTTTGTGCGATTAACGGGATGTGTCGACGATGTCGAGTGTTAATTTAAAGAATTCTCATTTTGTGCGTATACGATTTATCGTCGAATTCCAAAACCGATTGCGTAGTCGATTTACGAAATTTACGCAAGCATAAAAGAAGTAAAAAAAAAATCCACAACCTCGCTTAGACAGTTTTCATTCAAGTGAAATGTTCGCAAGAGGCAGAAAGCCAGAAATCGATCGGTGAAAGTTATTTTTGACTTGTTCCGCCGTGCAATTTTCATGTTTTCTCTTGTACCAGTCGATGGAAATCGGCAAGTTGAATGCAGGTAGCCTTCAGGCAGTGGGGAAAATTTCGAATTGCACTCTTTGCTATGGTGTTGCGGTCCTCGGAACCAATATTGAAGTACATTATTGTCCAGGCAGCAATTGCTCATTTCACTCAACTTCACTCTACATTACATGGCTCATTAAAAGAAAATTGCTTAAACGACTTTGAGTAATTTCAATGAAGAGGTATTTTTTTTTCTTTCTTGCAAAACAAACCAATTTACCGGTTCTATGATTAGACCATTCGACTTACGATGCTAGTGCTTCCTGGTTTTATGAGGCTCTTACACTACAAACAGCTTTTGCGAAATGCGCATTAAGCTTTAACCATATTTTTACGTTTACACATGAAACCTCTAGTTATTGATTGCGGAAGAGACGAGATTGCGATTTTCTACCTTAACAAAAAAAAATAAATATTAATAAAAGAATAGACAAACAAGTCAAGAAAAAACCACAATAGCAAAAAAAATCTGAAAACGCCAAGTCGACAGAATAAATTTTCGGCATTTCATGGTACATCGTGCACGTAAAAATCACATGAACATTCAATCCATTCGTGTAGCAGTGGCTGCCAGCAATAGTAAAACATGAAAACTGGAAGTTTCGACTGTAAAATTTTCGAGCTTTTCAAGGCAAACAAGGTGTTTTTCTCGTCACACCAACATTATTCAAAAGCTCGTGTGACCGCTCGATTAATACTTCCACTCCTCCGCAAATAACCGAACCCTCTAAAAAAAATAAATATATTCAGATAAAACAACAGCATGACTATGTTACACAATCACCTGGTTCTACATTTTGGAGTAAAAAAAAAAAAAATCTCTTTTAATATAAATTGATGAACCTTAAATGCTGAAGATCTTTGGATTTCTAAATACGTACATTAAAATTATCCGCCAGATGCCCCGCGGCTCATTATTTTACGATGTCTGCCTCAAATTACAGATTCACGATTTTTATTAATTGATCTCTTCATTTGTTTCTAATTAACAGATCCCGTAAACGTCGCACTTCCTACACACAGGACGAACGCGATTATTTACTTGATGGCGATGAAATGGACGAATGCAATGCCGCTCTTGTCTTGATGAGCCTCTCGTGCTCACCCAATTCGCCAAATCAAGGTGAGTTTTTTTTTTTCTTTCTTATTCTTTAATGGTGCTTTGCTGTTAGTTCGTCTTTTTTATTGATTTAATTGAGGCTTTTATCTGCAAATAATAAAAAATTTTATTTGGAAGCTCAAACTTGGATTAGTTTTGATGATCACGACGGATGTCAATTTAAATTAAACATACGATACAATGAAACGTTTTTTTGCAATAAATTTATTTTTTTACAGCATGGGATGGTGCCAGTCCTGGTGATTACAGTGGATCATCATCACCGCCATTAAGTGATGATGGAAATGTCAGCAGTAGCAGCACAAGCAGCAACGATCAGAAATATATTATCAAGAATCATCACAAATTACAGATCAATCAGATCAATGCTCATATTCGGCGTGGTCAACGGACCACTTCGTTGTCAGCATCAGACGAAGGCATCGTTATGGATTATGGCGACGATTTGACTCGCAAGAGACGAGTGAGTACTAGACCATATTTATTTCTAATTACCTAAAATAAAACTACGTAGTGCATGCCTTGTTGAAATTGATGTCAATTGGACATTAAATTAATCAACTTTACGTCGCGCAATGTGTACATAAATAAACACAAAAGTATCGTTATCAATTTGCCGCTTAACCGCTATTCAAATTGGGTCGTAAGCGATTAAAAATTAATTAAAAAAAATTAAAAACTTACAATATTAATCAGTTTGGTGTGAAAAAAAAAAATTATAAATTCACATAAATATGGAACGAGTTGTAATGAGTTGGTCGCATTGACAATCGACTGAATCGCATTATCAATACGAATTCGTAAACTTCATTGGCTATTAATACACACAAATTGGAATGCGTCGAGGTGAATTTAAAGCAGCAAAAACGAAAAGAGAACACAATTCGATCCCAACAAATCGATACAAATCAATGGAATTCTCGAGCTAATTGAAATGAAATGACAGAATTAATTGCTGAGCAAATGAGTAAGAGGCCAATTATCAGTTTGAATGAGGAAATTGTAAAATGTCTAAAAGAACCAACTGTTGGGTAATGGTGTCAAATTTCAATTTTTTTTATCATTTCGAAACTCTAAAATACCATTTTTTCTCCTCTTATCAGCTCGTGATTTCTCAGGGTACTTCTGGTATTTTGGTTATCGATCGGCTTTCAAATAACACAAAATTTTAAAACAAAAAACCGGGCCATTATGTTTTCTTTTTGAAATGAGCGAGAGAGAGAAATATAATATTTTGTGTACACAAAACCAGTGATTTGCTGTCTTCGAAGTCTTGATGAAGATAACCTTCAAAATTAGATTTTATTTTTTTTTTTTTTTTCGGAAACTTTGCCAGTCGTTCTAAAAATACTCTACGTCAGAAAATTGCCTTTCAATGGCGTGGCGTCACTGACAACCGAACGATGGAAAAAAAACGTAAAATTCACGTATAGGAAAAATGTTTCGCTCTCAAAATTGTGGCATTATGTCATACAAGATTGGATCTGTTGACCAAGAAAAAAAGAAAAAAAAAACCAAATATAAATATAGCTACACGATCAGCATCCCTGGAACTTGCATGGTTTATTTTTGGAGGTTGGAAGCTTGTTTGTATCGCGCATAGCGACAAATGGATTTTATGACCTTACACAAATTTATTATTTATGATTTTTTTTTTTACTTTTGCATTCAACATTTAAAATTTTATCTTGATATTTGATATCGCTCGCTAAAATTTTTAGTTACCTTAATCTGTCCAGTTCAGTATACATTGTATACATTTGCTTTTTTAAGTCATTTGCCCCGCGTTCCTTGCGATTTATATGCGATTTCGTGTCAGTTTTGTCAACGACAGGATAAAAAAAATTATTGCAGACCGCAATAAACTCAAAAGGCAATAATAAAATGATTGGCATTGAAGGCATATATGAATTTTGTTTCCCTGTCCTGTCAGCGGCCCAATCGAAATCGTTATTCATTGCTAATGGTTTCACGTGTCATTCGGCCCCCGCAAAATACCCAATCGCCTCATGAAGTCTCGTGTTTGCCAGCAAATTTACTAATTTTATGGCCTCACTTCACGGTTCTCCATTAAAAAAAAAGTGCACCGCAGTGCGATGGACGGAAACAGCAATCAGCCTAAAGAATGTCGTTTAAACATCAGGTAGTCGAGAAAGTGTGTGCAAAAATTACCCATTTCAAAGCCATAAAATATAAACAAAGCATAAATTTCGTCTTTTTCTTCTTTCAATAAGCAAATATTTATCGTTAAGTGAATTGTATGTGCGGTTAATCGTGCGGTTCGTTAAGAAATATAATTTGTTGTTGCCACTTTAGAGCACATTTTTGTATTTTATGTTATTTTTGTATTCCGCCGAGCCGCTTTTTTGCCACACGTGTAACACTTATCAGTGATCCAGCCTCGTGTGGTTAATGAAAATTTGAAAACAAAAAAAAAAAATGTTTCTATTTAATTGTCGACTTCTATAGAACTCTGAACTAGATCTCGGTACTCGTACTGAAGCTTTGATTCTACTATTCTCGATAATTCTAGTGAAAGGGAATTTTTTTTTCGCTTGCTACCGGAGCTAATGTACAATTTCAAATATTTCCATAACAAAAAATCCCAATTAGGTAACGCTAAATTTCGAAAGTATAGTTTAGTCATTCAAATGCCGCTCGTTGCACTTTAAATGCCGGGTTAGAAAATCGTTTGCTCACAATTGCTGCAAAATAAATTACAATTTGCACAACAATAATAATTTTTTTTTTTTTTTTTTTCAATTTGCACAAAAGCTTTAATATAGTTTGAGGAAGCGAGAGAGACAAGCTGTCGACTGCGCCGTAGCGTTAGCTGCAGTTGCCAGTATTGTGTAGCTGTTTATCGAATGGCATTGAGAATTGCTGCACGTGTCCTGCATTTTCACAAAATTCATTTTTCCCTTTAGCTTTTATTAAACTTTTGGCTTTGGCATTTGTAATTACAATTTTTGCAATAGATTTTTGAAGAAATGACGAAAGTTTGCGATGAGATGTAAGAATATAAACAGCAAGACCCCAGCTGGGTTGCAGTAAGAAATTAAAAATAGCCACAATGAACTTTGCCAAAAAAATAAAATTCTTTTGATAGTTTTTCTAAAAATATCGGTAAATAATTGTTATGTCATTTTGAAATATTTTCCGATAAATTTTCGTTCATACGAATTTGTCATTTTAAATTTCGATATTATGCAATATCTCTACCTTACACGAGCCGGCTTCACTTTTGGCTCATGTTCATCGATTTTTTTTTCCTTCTCCTCTCCTCTGCTCATTTCAATGAACATAGAACTGACAATTTCATGATTCACAATGCAAAAAAAATTTTCGAGGTCATTTATAGTTGCACAGAGCGCATCACATGATTCAAACCTCCCATCCCCCATGCGTCATGAATCTACTTGCAACGCCCCGCATATCATCATCATTTAATGATTTTCTCTCTAAAATAGCACAATACTTTATGATGCAATTCAGCTGACTTTTGTAACTTCAAACTTGACACTGAAAATTGCAAAAGTTATTAAAAGTGCTCGTCATTTCTCATGAAGCGACCAACATCCAACAAATATGCGTAATTATCATTATGTGCAGTATATTTACATAAGGAAATTTCCAAGTGATCATTAATGTCAGTGCAAGGCTCATAAAATTTCAGTCAATAGCCGTCGGGAAAATATTGCACAAAGTTACTTATTTTTTATTACAAAATCGTCATAAAAGCCACACTTGCATAAGTGGAGATTTCAGTAAATAATTAGTTATACACCCGGCATGTCTCGTGGGCCTTGACAGAAGAAAATAAGCTATAAAAAAAATATCAAACTCAGTGGCATGTGCAACAACATTTTGTGCGCACACCAGAGCGAGAAAAAGACCTTCATTGCCATTTTCGCACATATGATCATTGCAGTCATCAGCTGACTCCGCTTTGGTTTTATTTCAGTTCTTTTTTCATTTTCAAATGTCGGTTGTATATAATAAGCAGCAAAAAAAGAATGTCATGACTGACATTCAGCAAAAAAAATTAAATGATATTTTAAAAGTTATGTACATGAGGTCGTTTATGCCGTCGAATATTTGAATTCCATCATTCATCTTTTGTGCATTTAAAATTGTTTTCCATCACAATCTCCCTCATTAGCGTACATGGCACAAAACTCGTTCACCCACACAGCAAAGCGACGATGTCTCTTTTTCTGGCAAGTAAAAATAAATTATCGACCGTGTGCCAAGTGCACTTTTTAGTTGACGAAACCGGCAAATACGACGTGCGAGAAGGAAAAAAATCCGCTGTAAAAATCAACAGCAACAACGACACCAGTGAATGAGTGAGAGAGAGAGGGAGAGCAAAAAATATCGAATATAATTTTCAAGGTTATGTTTAACAACTACAAGCTCAGATAAGCGCATGCACAAATAAAAAAGCACTGCACTACACTACATGAGATTCATCATCGTCATCATCATCAGTAGCAGCAGCAGGCGAACAATTCTGGCTCAAGATGACCTTGCTTTCTGCTCCAAGTAGAGAGCTTTGTGCAAATTGCTTCTTTTTTTTTTGGCATTTTAATGCTTTTTTTTGTTGCTATTTTCGTACCATTGATGATGGAATTGATGAAATAGTGGCATTTTGAATAACATCCACCTTATGTCTGAGCTGAGGTAATTACCGAAAAAAGCCGAGAAAAAATTCCCAAGTCTTAAGTTTTTCGGTGAATTTGATTGATAATCCAATATTCAGTAATGGAATAAGAAGCGGAAGACGGAGAAGCCTTAAAGTTAAATACGAAATGTTTGTTTTCTGAAACATCGTCGATGATGTCAGACAAGTTGAAATTGACGTCATCATAATACATAATGTGTGCGTTTAATCATAAACACGTTATGATAACTATGTCAGGGATAAAATATTCGATTGTCACCTAACCATCAGTGAGCGATGATGTTAAAACATTTCAATTGACCTTGACGCGATGAATGCGTTTATATACTTACCTAGGTTAGCAACTAGGTATTCTATTCAAGTTATCCATTTAAGGGCCGCATGCAATGATCATTATGATGACAAGTGTTCTTTAAATTGTATCGCAATTGCTGATGAATAAATAACCACATGATTGCCACTGATGTATGTATATGAATGAATACGACACTGACACATCATGCCGTATGTAAGTCTGTAATTAATATACGAGACACCAAAAAAGTCGATGTTCTCTGTGCAATGTGTCACGATGGGCAGTAATGATAATGTCTCATGGGGCGATTGATGATTGAAATCGAATCATAAACGACCGTGAGGTGCTTCCTGCATGTACAATCATCTGGAACAAAACGTTCTGCCATTTGAGACTCTTGCAAATTAAAACGCAATTAAATAATGGCAATCAGGAGATTAAAGATTGATAACAAAGCTAAATACACTGGAAAATGATCGAGCTGACAAAAATCAATTTCCAGAGATTTATTTATGTTTGTGGATTCTCACACTCACACATATATCTACAGCAAAGTAGATTTGTGATTTCAGCATCGTTATCAGCTCATTATATTAATCAGTTGCGGAGTGAGAAGACTACGAAAAATTCAATTTCTTCCGACTGATAACCGGCGACAAAAACCTTAATTGAGCGCAGCGAATAATCATCGATCGAGTGAAAAATAGCAGCTAAGCGCAAGGTGTTTGTTGTTGCATTATTTCGAATGAAGGAGAACAAAAATAAATCGATAAGGAAAATGCACTCGATGAACACAGTTCAAGGTTGGCAGTGGCTCGCTTCGGCTCGGGAGCGAGATGGAGATACGAAAAATGCCGGGGGAGCTGAGAGCGAGATAGAGCACGAACGAGTGCGAAAGCTCATTCTGATAGTGGCCTCCTTTTCACTCTAGTTTACTTTACAATTTTCCCATCTTTTTTATTGCGATTGAGGGTTCAACAAATTCTACATTGAGGCAGTTTTTCGAGAAATTGCGCTGCTACTTGCACAACTCGAAAAGTATTTCTTTTTTGGTTGTTTATGCAATGCAATGTAACTGCACTATTTGAGAGCTTGCATTACAACGCAATATGCCGGTTGATGTACTTTACTTAGTTGCCGTAATGGATTTGCGTTTCAGGAAAAACTCGAAGTCATTTAAGCTAACAACAAATGATCAATTTCAATGTCAAATGACGTTTTTGAAATACATTTAGCGAAATGTTGTCGACCTTTTTCAAAATGGCTTCCGAATGATCATTGATTTTTTTTTTTCGGGAGTACAGTTTTTCTTTTCATATCTCACAAAAAACGCTCAGAAATGTCATCAACAAATCACGTTTTTTTTTTTTTTTAAATGTCATTGAATGAAGTCAAGCACATGCCCATCGCATGTTATCTGTTCGTTCGGGTGCAAAAAAAGGGTTTGCAAAAACAACATTTGCTGTTAGTAATTATTAGAATACATGCAATTTTCTGATTTTGTTGCAACATTGTAACTCCTGCAAATAATATTTGTTTGCAGAAACTTTTTCTCTGCCCAGCTGAATCAAACGTGAGTTGAAATTTTTTTTTTTTTTGCGTTTCGAAAGCAAAACAAGTATCGATTGCGAATCGAGCCAGGCTGTCTGTGACTTCAATAAGAAGCCGCACTTGTAAGAATTATTGTATTTTTGTCAGCATTTGGCCTTAAAAATCAATCGCTATGGCTCGGCATTGCTCACGTGAAGCACGGCTGGGACATGCAAAAGCTATAAATATTTTTTTTTCTTATTGTCTCGTTGTTTGGGGCAGAAAAATAAAAATATTTCAGTTTTTAGCAAAATGACACGTTACACAATTTTTTTTGTTGTTCTCCCTTTATTTTTGTGCCTGCTCTGGTGATCTTTAGAATGCGCTTTTTCCTTTCAGCTCATTTTTTCTGCCCTTTTCACATAATCTGCAAAGGGAAAATTATTCATGTGCACCATTCATAAATTATTCCCTTTTTTTTTCGAAGAATCGCTCTTTCAGTCAATAAAAATGACTGCAAATTTTGTAAACACATAAAGTCGCTCGTGCAACTGATATGAGTTGAGTGGAAAAAAGTTATTTTTTTTTTTTTTTTGTAAAACAGCTGACCGAGACAACAGAACTGACAAATAGAATTTTCAGTGAAAAATCGAGTTCAACAAGCAGAAAAAAAATGGTTATTTATTATCACGACAAATAAAGTCTGATGGCTAGACGATGGCAACAACAATTGTTAATATAATGTGTAGACGCCTAATTACATCCACTATTGGGCTCCAATGAATTACTATTGATGCAAATGACGATTAGTCTGGTCTTCACGCAAATCTTATACAATGAAATGCCAAAATTTTCTATTGAAATAATTATGAAACATCGTCTGGTAACATGGGGAATTTTCGATAATTGCGTCAGTCTACTTAGTGCTTTTAACCAGAATAAATGTAATCAGAATCATTGAATATCACCAAATTTCATTTCGGGTGAATCCGAATTAATTTCCGCTGAAGGTCACAAGTCCAGCGCATGAATAAATAAATTAATTTTTGCGGTGTGTGGCCATTTCGAATCAATTAAGGATGCTTTTTTCGGGTGAACGTGTGATGCAAGTCGGGAACAACATTTTTTTTTTCCTCAATTTCTGATCTGACAAAAGCAATGGTAAATGAACCGTAAAGGAGTTGCTTGATACTTTTTCCCTTTGCAAGACATGTTAAAAAAAAATAAATACTGGTAGCCAACGAAGAACTGAAGAACTCCTGCTGATTTCGGAATACGGTGAATATAACGATGATGTCACGTGTAATTTAAATTCGCTCTCTGTAAGAACAACAAGAAATATTCATGTACATATCCATTAATGAGCCATCAAGAATAGCGAGAAGAAGATTGGATTCGATGTAACAATAATGGGCAGTTAATTTAAAAGAAGCCAACAAAAGACTAATAAATATCCAACAAATGGCCACGTTTCAGGCCTTTCAGGCCTCTGCTCAAATTGTTGCGACTTTAACAAGAGAGGCGCAAAAGATTGAAGTAAGAAAAATATAACACAAGACTTAAAAAGCTCATTGACACAGAACGAACATTAACAAGCAGCGCGAGCAAAGGCGAAGTGGAAAAGTTACGCGGCGGGGTCAATTACATTTTTCAATGCTTCTCTGCTACCAACCAAACAGACTTGGGGCGCCCTGTACATGATGTTACAAATGCGAAGAACACCGTGGAATAGAAACAAAAAGTACCCGGCAAATCATAAACAAACACTCATGCAGAGATTTTTGGTTTTAGGATGCAATGAACTGCAATTGATGAAAACAAAGAATCACAATTTCGTTTCTGTTGGTAGTGAGGGGAAGGCGACGACGATTGAGAGAGCAACGCGTCGTTGTTTGTTGTTATTGTTGGAAAAAAATGCACAATTTGGAGGGTGAATGACATCTTTATTGCCTTTTTTTAATTTCTCATTTCGAAACGAAAGCCAACAGTGAGAGAGATTGCAAGAAATCATGTTGATGCACTCGTGCAATGATCATAATAATAATAACACGGTGATGGGATTGTACATATACAGAATAGATATATGTACATTGCAAGGGAGCGAATTTAAATGCAGTAAAAAAACATAGCAACATTGTTCATACATATGATTTTACACATGTTGAGAGGACAATCCCGCGAATGTATGCAATAAAACGGAATCGAATGAGAGAGAGGGACAAAGAAACAAAAATCATAAATCTCAACTTTTATGATTACTTACTTCTTTTTTTGCCCACTACACATCAGCTGAGTCGCGCGCGCGCAACCAAAGAAACGTTAGAAAGCGACATATGATATTAATTAACATTTTTTGTTGTGCGGCACATTTTTTATTTCTGATTTACAGATGTTTGGAAATAAAAACAAAAAAGATCGATTTACTTAACAAAAAATAAAAGAATTTCCATTTATTTATGTTGCGTTAATGATTGATGCAGGTCAACGAAAACGCGATTGGAATTTCATTTTTTTTTTTGGGGTCCGAAAAGCCGGTTTTTATGAGCATTCTATTGATAATGAAGCATAAAAATTGTTATGCGAAGAGCCAGAATGTTTATTGTTTTATGATAATTAAATATTTCCTTCATGTTGTGCCCTCAAGTTGTTACAAGTTTTGATGCAGTAGTTCACTAATTATAGCATGTCGGCCTTGGGATTTTATTAGTCTTTAATAACACATTATTGTTGGCTTTTATCATTATCGAAATAGTTTTCGGTTGAGTGTTTATGGGACGCAATATAATTGGATTTTCTTGCACATGCACATTGCACTCGCCTTAATAGTATAACCTCAGAAATGGTTCTTAACCTCACTCACAAAAAAAAAAACGATGTTGAACTTCACATGTCCAGCCAATCTAGTTTCTCAATATGCATAGTTTTTTTTTTTTCATCGTTCAACAACCGCACCATATCAAATTGTGAGCCCTGAAAATGAAACAAACAACGAAGTTTCCATAAAAAAAATCATGAAAAAAAAAAAAAAACAACAAGTGTTCATTAACCTTTCGTGGCTGATCGGGCTCATCGCCGTGTTGTCCCTCGCTCCGTCGTGTGTACCTCATAAAAAAAGCATACAGAAAAATAAACAGCAAAACTCATAATATTCTTGGACTAAAACCATTCAAAGGCCTCACGTGGAAGATGTGTCCCTATAATCGCAGGTAGAAGAATGGACCCGGCAAAAGATTTCAATCGAATCACAGAATTTTATTACATTTTTACAGTTTTCTCTTAAATCTTGAACCTCCGTCTTCGTGTATCTAGTTCCAAGCGATGAGTTGAATGTAACATGAACGTCCCAAAAAAAAAAAAGGTTCACCGGCTGATGCCCTAAGAAATTTATTAGACCGCGCGGTAAAAGAATATAAAATGTTCTAGATCTCATATTTTGTGTAATTTTTTTTTTAATGAACTAAAAGTAAAAAATATTTGTAATAGCAATGTGGAGCGAGCGGAGTCCACTTTATTTCATCATCATCATCTTTATATTCGTGTTGTTTTGGGTTCAATACACCAAATATCTACACACATACACACACACACACACGGCTGGATCGCTTCCAGCATTTGTTTCTCTTTTTTTTAAGCATTCTGAAGCCATCGGCCTCTGCGCGAAATCATCCCGTAATGTTGTGCATCTTTAATGGATCTTCTCCTTTGCCTCTTTTTTTTATCACATGTTCAACATTTAAGTTCTTTGGCTGGCATTTTTAGTAGTAAAAAGCAATGAGAATTTTTCGCGATTGAACGAGTTTTTTTTTTTTCGTTTCATGTTGATAGCGAAAAGTGTGGTTCGCTGCTTCATAGAATATATCGCGAGGTTCTTGACACTAGTAATGGCCTTGAAATGGGTTCGATTGTCTCTCAACAACTGTTTCTCTACACTCGCTATTCGGCAGTGTGCGCACGGATGACTTTGCAATGTGCGAGCATCACACATCGACGACCTGCGTCAAAAGATCATTGAACACTCTCATTCTTCTTCTTAATTCAGCATGAATGCAAAATTTATTTTTACATCATTTTGGTGCATCTTTTATTTCGGGATTTTGAGATACGAAAAAAGGTTTTTCACCTCTCCTCCAGTTCACAACAAAAAAAAAAAAAAAAAAGAAAAATATTTTCGAAAACGATAAATTTCATAATTGCACAGAAAAGCAATTGCACAAAGTCCATTTGTTACCTCTTGGGCCCTTTTTACAAAGTAATACACACATTAATTTCCATATAACCAATAAAAGTGTCACGAAACTGAGCGCCGTCGCGGTAAAACATGTAAATTTTAATTCACGCGGAATTGTAAATGCCTCCCGGCCATATATTTATTATGATGCATCCATAATACATTGTGTCAACCCCAACAAATCGTTAGCCCTTGAGAACCCCCCTCGAGCGTTTTATTTCTCGAGAATATTGAACCGAGAAGTGATGTTGAATATTGTGTGCTGAAAATTTCAAAAAAAAAAAGCATTTATGGTTAGAAAACTATTCAAACACTCAACATTTAAATAATAAAAATTATTTAAATTTTATTTATTTATGTTAAAAATCCCGTATCAGAATTAAAGTGGAAACAATGAAGTCTCCCGACATGGCATACGAAGATGCTCACTGATAGCCTTTAGTTGTGCATCACAAAAATAAAATACGAGTAGAAATTTCATAAAGTTCTAATCTAAAAAAAAAAAACTCGATTAAAAACCCGAAACAATAATATTGTGCAACAATGGTCAATGAGTACCATTTCCACGGCATTCAATAAACTAGAACGTAATAATGAAGCGCTCAGATGTAGAATGGGAAATAAAAGAAGTTCTCGTAGTAAAAAAGGGTCATTAAACTTTTATAAAAATACATACAATTTTTTTTGTTCATTCCCTGAATGTTTATAGGAAAAAAACATTCAGAATTAAAATCAAAAAGAAATACACGTCACTAATACAGTGACACAGAAAAAAAAGCCGGGGAATTTCAAAACAACGTAGAATGATATACGAATGCATGCGAGAAGAGAGAAATAACTAAGGATTTATGGGACAATTGAATTTATGCTTTTGCCGTCCGCTGGATGGACCTCCGACATCCTTTCAACCGAATCTAAGAATACGAAAAAGGGAGAGAAAATGAATGCACTGGAAAAAAAGTGCATTAGAAAAACTAAAACCGGTGCCATGCGGTTTCCATCAAGATATGCATGTATGAGTAGCATGAGTGAGATGGCAAGTGTCAAGTGATGAGAAACAGAGACGACGACATTTAAATGCTGACGATCGTAGCAGTTCGAGACCCTTATCTTGATTCAACAAAATACAAAAAAAAGGCGAGCTCCGAGAGATGCTTCTCAGAATATATAAAAAAAAAAATTATACTCAACAATCTACGTCTTAATACAAATATTTTGACATTGCGCGTCTTATATAAATGAAGAAATAATCTGAAAAACTGACTTCATTGAAATGACGCCGTAAATTGCATAATTTCGTTCGTATTCAAGCAACTGTCAATTCAGTTTCGCAGAAACGCTTTGTGATCTCACAGTCTTGTCTTCTTTCATAAAGAAAAAGAAGTTCCATGTGCTGCGTATTCGCGTTGTAAAAATGCCGGCCGGGAATTTTTCTTGTGTTCTCGTGTGTAGTTTGGCATCATCGTCAGTTAGAAGCATATATGAATCACACAAATCTGGGACCGATGGCAACCACTTGACGGGAGCTGTAAATTTTACGCTGTCTATAATCTTTTCGGATAAACATATGAGAACATTTTTTAGAACATGCTGAAATGCGTCCTACGCCTGTTGTTGTGTTGAGAGGCTTAATGCGTCACCCAACAATACGCCCACGCCTTACACCTACGCGAATTTCGCATGCGTCTACATTTTGCCCCCTAGACAGTCTCCCTAAAAGTCTGTGGGTCGTAGGTTTACACATATTTTCTCTTGAAAATCTTTGTTATAATAATAATAATAATCAGAATGCTGCCGGTGCCGACTAATGACGTCACGCGACTTTCATTCATCATCATAAATTTAATTTTTGCGTCGATGAAGTTTCACAGAATATTTTGTGAATCTTTTATTTTTCGTTGCGCAAATTGATAACGAACGATTATTTTTGGACTTTCCCAGTCCTTCCCGGTAGAATCATCTCGATCTAATGACGTCGGTGAAATGCTTCATAGAAAACAATTCAATTTAAATAATTTGCATCTAAAAGCTTATGGAAGAAACTAACAATAATTTGACGGACAATTAAAATATTTATTCCAGCAATAGCGGACAAAATGGTCTCCCTAGAGTGTAGTTAGTGCGTACAACGGGGTCTTTGTGGATGTGTATAAATGCATTGGAACCCTAATTACGCATAAATACGAGCTGGGCCGCAAGTTAATTTATTCCAAAAGGAAATAGCTACATACAAACATGACAATTAAATTGAAATAAGAACCCGCGCGAAAGGTTCATTGTACTATTTTTAAAGTTATTTTTTTTTTTTTGATTCTTTGTAAATTTATTTCGGTGAATGTACGGTAGTCCCATTGGCGCGTTAGGACAGGTTTCTTGTTTGTAATGTTTGCATGTAGTTGCGGAGTTTTGTGAAGTTTTTTTTTTTTTTGAACGTGCGATGCATTTTTAATCGGCGAAAAGACGACACAAAAATTCCGTGCAGTCGCATCGATACAAACTTTTGGGCCGGCTTTAAAATGGGCACTCTATAAATAACTTTCCGACACCGAACGGATAAAATTAAATTCACAATTTGCACTTTTCCATCTCTACCGCAACGTTTGCGCTCGTTTTTTTCTGCGAATCTAAAATAATTTCGCTGTTCAACTAAAATGCGAGTGAATGAATGACGAATTAAGAAAAATGATGTCAGTATGATGGTCACACATTACAACACAACCCTCATGATAGCAGCATCATCATCATCGGTTGGTTCTACGTCATAAAATACAGCAAAATTCTATTTTAAGGCGAATCCATCATCCACCCACTCAAATGATTTGGTTTTGTAGGACGGAAAATTCGTCGGCTATTACGCAGTTTTGTTGTAATTTTCTTTTTTTGATTTTGTATAATGGAGAGAAATTGAAAGAGAGATAGAGAGAGAGGAAAAAGAAAGTTAATAAATTTCAGTCAAACTAACCCCCGGTGAGCTTCCATCCTGTCAGTCCTACATTTTCTCTGGAACTAACTAAATTGGAAAAATTATATAAAAAGTATAAAACAAAAATCGATAAATAATTTTCTGGTCTTTCTCGAAATTCTGCGGTAAAATTGCGCCGCATGAATTTTCTTTCTTTCCTCTTTTTTTTTTTTTGGAATATAAACAAACATCGATCCGGAGAGAATATTCCAGTTGCTGTGAAAAAAAAAAAAACATCAACAAAAAACACATGATTCCATCCTTCGTCCTTTTTCCTTGCACTGTGAGTTCCAATTTCTACATTGTATCGATCATACGGAATGTTTTTGAGAATATTGCGCGCCATTTCTAACCTATAAAAGCGTAAACACTTTGCAATATGTAATGAAACATTAAACATTAAGAGCATCCGTAAGCCGGCAAAATGCGGGGGTAAAACATGAACACCACTAAGCATTCAGCGATGTTGCACAAATAATGTTTTCGTCATTAGTGTTAGTAATGTTTAGATCTCAACCATGCGCGTTCAAAACAATAACAACACGACGTAGTATAAAGAGCCAAATGGAGAAAGGCATCACCATCAACATTGATTCCATGAAAAGGAACAAACGGGGGTGGCTGATGAAAAGGTTTAACCTACATTGTTGTGGCACACTCTCCCCTAACAGATTTTTCACATGAAAACTCAATACAAAGTTAAATTCTTCTTTATCATACACAGCCAACATTCGAAACTACGCAATTTCCAGAAAATAAAATGAAATGACTTTTAATCCACGCGAGAGAAGAAAAATATCGAATCGAATTGTTTTGAAAAAATTTATGCAAATGAATTTGATTTTTTATTTATTTATTTTTTTTTTTTGGTTTTTGGGATTTTTTGGCAAATGAAATTTTGCAATACTTTAGCTGAGCGCACTTACTTATACACGCTGCTTATAATTTGCATGGCCTTGCACAACAAATTTCAAGCCGTAGTCATTGCGATTCTCATTAGCACATTTTAATTGCGCTACGGTTACACACTCAAATAAAATGCCCAGTTAAGCAAGTGGATGCATAAAATAATAATCAAACACGTCCGCAAAGTGTGCAAAATTTATTTTTAATATTTTCTTTTCATGTGCAATAGTTGAGTGTTGGCATAAATAAATTCGATAGTAAATTTGTGCGTGTCGAAAGTTTCACTTTTGGGGGGCACAGTGTCAAATCATAAATTAGTCTTTTAATAATTAAATGCTTTTTATAGCTTCCACAAGGTTGCTGAAATTATTTGGTTGTAGACATTTGTGTTCGTATGCAATGTAGAAGGCCTCGCATTGAACTTTCCGTATCACGGACTTATTGATTTACTTCCATATCCTGACATCTAAAAATAGAAAATGTTGCTCCCTCCTTTTATCATCCTTCTGGTTAATGGAACTCCTCCTCTCCCTCTTCTTCTACTCCAATTCCTCAACAATTGATGGAAGAGATTTTGTTGTGCGATAGCACACGCCAAAAATTATCTCATGGACATGCCAAGAACGAGGTAGAATTTTGCTGCGTACACACTCAGTAGATTTTATAACCAAAGCGAAAAAACAACTTTAACTTCGAAGCAAACAACAAAACACCGAAAAAAAAAATTTGCGCGTTTTGCTGCATAAATATTTGTCGGTTGATTTTTTTCTGGAATCTTTGCTGGAAGTATTGCAGTCCATGAAACGTATAAGAAAGTTTTTTTGCGATCATAATTAGGGTAATGAAGTAAGCACTCATCAGGATTCATCCAATATTCTCTAATTCGATACCAGAGGCATCACATCACTTGATTAAGACTTCATAAAAAAGAATATCTATTTATGTAGGGTTGAAATTATGGTTCGCCACTCCACGAGCCGATATTTTAAGGATATTATATTTTAATCATCAATTATTAACATGAAACCATATCATAAAAATCTTGTGGATTTCATAAAAGAAAGAAATTCAATTTTCAATATGCTGAAGTGCAATTCAGTTTGGGAAATGGATCAAAAACCGAGCAATTTTCATTCAAAGTTTCACATATTTTTCGGGAGAAAAACGATGAAAATGTATGCTAGTAGGGAACATTTGTAATTTTACAACACCAACACTACGGCGATGTTCCATGACCTAAATTTTCCATACACAATTTCCTCCCCATTCAATTCCCATAATGATATTAGGAGCTGTTGGGCTACGAGAAAACGTCTAAATCATGCGGGGGAGTATAAAGATATTTCTTTTTGTGCTGGTTTGCCAGAAAAAATGAGGGAGGAAAATGGAGTTTTTATTGCGTACTAACTCTGGAAAACTCTGGGGTTTCACGCACATACACACATATATAAGTAGAATCACGCAAATGACTTTCATTTGACATTCCTCCCGGTTTTTTGTGCTTTCTTTTCGGGATTTTATCATAAACAAAAATGTTTTTCTGGAAAATGCCGTACGGCTTTCCTTTTTGCGATTTGGAAAATGGCGGATATCGAAAGCTTTTCACGAGCTTTCATTCTATATTTGATATGTATATTTTTTGTGCAATTAAAAAGTTTCTTTGGTGGATAGACGCATTGAGATCAAGTGTTTACAGAAATTCACATTGTTGCCGTGCACATCACGCCACAAATTAAAATTTTAAATTCTCTTCGTACTCAATTTTACGCCTGCGGATCTTGTAAATTCGTCATGCAACCCAATTATTCGGCTGACATTAAAGCTGGCAAAAATAAAATTTTCCTACTCTAGGTAGCCGGGGCCGCGAGATGCTATTTATTGGGTCAGTAGAGCAGGTCCCTTAATGTACACTGGTACATAAAGCTACCGGCAAAGTCAAAAGAATTACAAGCTCTTGCTCCACATTGCTCGTGTGACCCACATTCCGACATCGTCGTCGTCGACATCATCATAGCTTCGCTATACAAGCAGAAAATTTTTCAGCGAAGAAGCTCCAAGTCCACCCGCAACATAGAATTCATTCAAAGCATTTTGCCGCAACAACAAAATGTAGGTGAAATATGTTGCAAGCAGAGCACTGAGCATGCACAATGAGTTGGAAATAAGAATTTTGTTCCATATATAACCGGCCGGTATCGTGTCCTCGATTTTACAGGATTTACTAATACAATGAAATTCTGGAAAATTTCACAGCGCTATAAAATTCGAGGCACAACCAAGGACAAACAAGACAAACAAATTATTCAGCTCGTTCGTGTACTGTAAAGTAAGAAAAAAGTGCGAGGGGATCCTAAGGATACAATTTCGACACATATTAAGCAAAGAAAGTTTTAAGTATAATGTGGGAATGTCACGGAAAAAGAAAATTTGTAAATTGCTGCGGAAAAATAGAACAAAGAATGAAGGATGGTCGGTCGATTTATTATGCGATAAATCATATGTCCAAATTGATTATCGACAGCTGAACGCGAATGAAAACGATGCCGCTTAAATTCGACGACATCGAGTGGGAAAAATTGGGTCAGTTTTGAAATGACTGAAAATCAACAAACATAAATCGTTGAAAATGTTGGAAAATGTAAAAAATAAATAAAAACATATCTCATACAAATGCACAACGGCAAAATGCGTCATAGTATGAGTGCCGGAAAAATCTTTATTACGCAATCGATTTCGTTCCCGAAAAAAAAAAATAAAAAAATTTCAATGTTTTTTTTTGTTCTCCCAAAAAACATCTGCGCACTAACACAATTGTATGCTGGCAAGAAAATTTGTGTTCTCTCTTTGGAAAATTCTCTGTTGATTGTTTGAACGAGTTAACTTTAATTAAATTTAAACTTCCGCATTTCGGTAATCCCCTTCGAATCAATTTACTCGCGCTATTAATTTATGCTACGTTTTATTGTTTATGTTGGAGTCATTGCGTAAAAAAAAAATTACTAACACAACTGCACAGTTGAGGAAGCTTTAAAAGCTCTGTCAACATTTTTTTACCGTAGTAAAAAAAAATCCAAAATGGAAATGGCCTTGCCGAAAACGAAATAAAGCATTACAAAAAATAATGTTTATGGAATGAAGAAGCGACCTCGAAAATGAGTGATGGGTGTGAGCATAAACATCACTCAACGGATTCGCGTTCAATTCTAGACTTTTTCATTAAAATTAATTGATTTTAGTTTCCTTCATTTTGCTACTAAATAACAGAAAAGTTACTCAATTCAATATGCTCAAACCAATTAGATGTATTTACTTTCACACCCTTTTAAAAGTCACAATAAGTTTTACGTGCGCACAAACAAAAGCAAAGCATGCAACAGGCCACAGGAAAGTGTCACCGAAATTATTTTGTAATTACGTAAAAGAAAAACTAGAAAAAAAATGAAATTCTCGAAATCAAACTATTTACTTTAACGCTAAATAGCCGACGATGGGACCGGCACAAGCGAGGTCAAATTGTTTTCTGGTGGGTTGTCTAAAAAAAACTGTAATATAAATATAGTCAATATATGTGGATGAGGCTCAACTGACAGCTTATGCCAAGAACAGAAATTTAGAAGAAAAAAAAATGGAGAATTTTATTTAGATGATTGATTGTGCAGTAATTGATGAATGATGCCGCCAATGCATAAGCATTATCGTTAAAGCTCAAATACACTTGCTTTGGCATGTGCATATGGGGGACAGCACACACAAATATAATGAAGTCAAACATTGATTAAATAAACAAACAATAAACATACAATCGCGTATCAAAACCAAACATGGCTCAGTTTTCAGAACCATCCGGTCGTTATGAGTGTTTCATGTTTAAAGTTCACTTAGCGTACTCGGCCAGTTATTAAGAGCCGTTAGTTTTGATCAAACTAATGAATTTGAATTTTTCTGGAAGCTCTATGATATGTTATGCTCAATTGACATTATCGCCACAAGCAGCATGAGCGAACTCTCGATGTAATGCAAGGTCAGGCTTCGCTTCATTTCGAAATAGAACAAATCTAAAATTGGGTCACCGAAGTTAGCTCGTGTGGTGCTTCCGAATACAAATTTCTTTTGTTATTTAAATTTTTGTTCTAAACTGAAATATTTTTTTTTTTTTTTACATAAAAAGTATTTAAGTACTGCGTGAAATTTTGTTGAGTCGAGAAAATGTGAATTTAATTAAACAATTTTAATTGCCTAATTGTTTCCGAATTGCTATCATGATTCTCCTCTGTTTTGACCACAATAAGAATTAACATCGTAATTCACGTAAAACTTAAGTATTTTCAATTTGTGTGTTGTGTGACTTTAAATATCCACATAAAACAATTGAAATGAAAGTTTTATGGCAAGCAAATAAATTAAGCATAACTTTAACGTAACTTCACTGGAATTGCAGCGTTCAACAATTTTTTTTCTGTTTTCTTTCGCGTGGCTTATTTCACGTTTACTTTTGATATTTGTTTTTGCTGTTGTGCACTTTTTTGGCACGTTTGGTCACGTTTGTTGTGTATGCAGTCTTTTGTGACCTCAGCGTAAAGTTGATTAAGCATTTGTCCGCCCTCGAATCACCTCCTCGAAAACTTTTAATTTAATATTTATTTTCTTGTTCCTTTCGCACTGAAATGAAATTAATGAGAAATTTTCTTATTTTCAGGCCAAGCTTTACAAGTGCACATGGAAGAACTGCGGGCTAACTTTTCCATTAGATCAACAAGTGAAATCACATGTCAGGAATGTTCATCTTGGGTGAGTTATTATTTATTACTTGACCATCATGTTTATCAAATAGATTTATTGATGTTGTTAGTTTGAATGACTGGCAATGATTTTAGTATCGCGATCCGATGATCAGTAATTGCAAATAAGGTCTATATGGTATTCGCAAATTGCATCGCAAAACTTACTTGAGTCATTTGTCAAACAAAATTGGTGATAAATCCAACAGTTAGTGTCCCATGAACTAATAAAACTCTCTGACTTCAGCTTAACGTAGCTCATAAATAAATTTTATTCACTCAAATGTGTGCGCACTTCAACTTGATATCGTTGAAGGATACTCGAACATTAAAAATAAATAAACTATTCAGAATTGCATTAACTCCTGTTGATACAGACGATTTCAGCATCCACATATGCAGCATGTGCTAATGTAACAGAACTAATTTTTAAAATGCCATTCCATCTTGATGATCTTTAAACGAGCTAAAATTTTTAACTGTACATTCCGGGAATGAATCAGCGGTTGAATGCAGTTAATGGACATGAATGATGATGACACACACCAACTAGGAAATTGATTCCAATTAAATAGCTGTAACTGGCTTTTGTGGGCCGAGACTAATTGCAAAAGAACTTTGACATAAGCGCTCTGAAAAATATTTTTTTTTATTTTTCAAGGACTTTTATCGACGAATTCAATTAGTAACATAAATTATGTGTGTCGTTATGCTTCAAAGTGCTCCGCAATTGAAAAAATATAGAAGAAATATTGGAATCTGGTTCCGATTGAATAGTTTGTGGGTGTGATTGTTGTGTGTGGAAGATGAATAGAATTGATGGAATTTATTGTAACTAATTCAATGCATTGTGATGAAATTTTCAGACCGAAGAGCGAGGATGATGAAGATTTTTATTACACTGATTTGGATGAAGATGAGGCCATCGTTATGTTGGACACGACTCCAACTCCACCACTGCCACCAACACTCAGTCACAGTGATATGGCTCGGCCACCGCATGAGGATCCTGAATATCAACGAAAAATAGTCGGAAACATGCGTCAAGGTTTGTTGATGTCATCAACAGGAAATGGACAAACGCATATTAAAGGCTCGATACCACCAGGAAGCATCAGCAATTCAGTGGTTCATAATTATGCTTGGTCGCAAGCCAGTCCGGTAAGTTTTTGCTGGAGAAATATTAAACTTATCAGACAATAAATGACTAATAAAATTTACTTATCTCTCTCTCTTTTTCTGTAAACAGGCATCGCCCCAAAAGCACGTCAGATTGTCACCGAGACCGTCCACATCGTATGCACCATATCCGTCGCCAACTTACTCTACAGCCAATTATCCGGTATTGGTTCAACATTACAACTCAATGCCATCATCATCACAAGCTTCGATCACGAAATTATCACACAGTTCACCACCGCAACTGCCACCGCCACCGCAGCAGAACTCAACTATGCTCCATACGCCCACCAAAATGTCCACATCAAATCACAGTAGCATAGCGAAAATGCGCCCACAAATTGTGTCTCCTGGTGGCAGACGGACACGTGGTGAGAATAAGAAATGCCGAAAAGTATACGGCATGGATAATCGTGATTCCTGGTGCACTCAGTGCAAATGGAAGAAGGCATGTAGTCGATTTGGTGACTGAAAATTACTAAACAATAAACAACACGTGCTGCCCCCTAAGATTAATAATAATAATTTTAAAACCTTTTGCAATTTACAGACGAAACCAATAATGTAATTTAGAAATTACAATTATTATAATAATTATATAAAGCTAAATATATTTGTAACGTGTAATTATATATAAATATATACATACTTATATATATATTTTATCCCAATTTTTATTTCTCTCGGCAAAATCCAATAAACAATTTTTTTTTTAAATGGCGATCAAAGAAAGAAACATTTTTCTTTCCCTTTGAAACCAATACAAAAAAAAAGCAAATTTAATCGATAAAGCGTAAGTGATAAGTCCTTTCAGGATGCAAAATATATAATATATATTATAAAGATTTAAAAGAATGAATGAAAGAAGAAAATAATTATTTATACATTATGGGGAAAAAAAATTTTTTTGAGCAAAAATTATGATGTTTATTATGGTCAAACAATTTTTAGTTATTCGAAAAATTCTTTGAGTTGAATTTACGCGGTCGCGATAAAGCTATAATCATGTGTCCGCATAAAATTTTCCATTTTCGAAAAATAAAAAAGGAATGAATAATTGCTCGGGAATTAATAACTTTTTTTTTTGGTTATGATTTTAGTTGTTCGAAAATTTAAAGAATCTTGTTCTTGTTTATAAAGCGAAATTGTGATGACTGACTGACTGGTCAATTGTTTCTTCGGGGCGCGTTTTTTCTTATGATTTTTCTTTATTATTACGAAACAACTGTCGATGTTTTACTGTTTCACTGATGTGCACATATTATTTTATTATTTAACTTTAAAACAAGAGTTTCCCTTATTTATTTCCCATTTCCTAAGGATATATTTGAAATCATTTTTTCAATAAGCGAATTGTGTATATTTTTTTCGGGGAGACTTAATTCAGTACGGGATTTGGAACGCTGGGTATTTGAACGACATCATCCCACATAGATACTCCTAAAGATTTTGTGATTTCTTAAAAATCAAATTGGAAAACGACATTGAAAATAAAGTCGCTCAGAACAGTAAAGAAAACTGAGAAGTGGGACATTGCATTATAGCTGCAATCAAAAGTTTGAATCTGATAAACTGAAGAAGTTAGAAACATCATGGTTTTTTTTTTTTTTCAATCAAATCACAATTTATCGCGAGTGATCGAGAAATTGTTGGTATAATGTATAGGAATTTGTTGTTTTAAGATTTTGCTTTGCGAAAAAAAAAAAAATCACATATCCAACATCATTTGTGAGTTAATTACAATTGTTTTCGTTTCTTTGTAAGCATTACAGTGAGAGATGGTTGTTGTTTGTACTTTATTGCAGAAAGATTCGGTAAAATAAAATGTGAAGTGAACAAAAACAATTATAATGATCTAAAAACCTAATTATTTACTATCGTGTAAAAATATTGTAATCTATACATGTAAGAAATCGTAAAGAAGAGCAAAATAAGAGAAAATTAACAAGTTTACCGAGAACTGTGAGAGTGTGCACTTTTAAATTGTATACATCATCAGATTGATGGCACAAGCTCGAAGTAAAGAAATAAAAAAAATGGATGTAAAGAATTTTGAGGTTATCTTGCAATAATCTCAAAAAATTAATTGACCGATTTGTGACGCCTATAAAATAATTCGACACGGAAATGAGTATAGATCTAATTAATGATCAAAAAGCACCATCAGCAAAATGATGGTATTTTACGCAAAAAAAAAGAAAAGTTTTAAAGTTGGCAGTGAAAAGGAAAAAAAATTCGGTCTTCGAGGAAAAAATTGAACAGAATTCGAGAATAAATTCATAAAAATTGGATAGACGAACGAGAAAAAAAGAAGCAACTTTAAGTTCTAAAAAGAAAAAAACAAAAGTCTGAAAAAATCTTGCTTTCAATTCTTCATCTAGCGATCACGATCAGTCAAGTGAACGACATTGTTGGACGTTGCAATAAAACTCTTTAGATAATTTTTTTGTTAACTCTTAAAACATTAAAATTTATCATTTCGCGAGTTAATGTCAAACCGAAGAAACAACAATTTAATGGAAAAAAAAATTGTGGAAATTTCTCACTGCCAAGACTTAAAGTTTAAATAATTGAAGAAGAATTTTTATTGATAAAAATCATAGTTGTATAATAAATTATTCGAATTAATTCTAATCGCGAAAACTAAACATTGTGAAAAAATCAACAAACTGAAAATCAATTGGTGCGTACTTTTCGACTCATTAAGAATTTAATAAGAGAAATATCGATGAAACTACAACATTTCAATAATTTGAAAAGTTGCTCGAGCGGTTAACATGTTCTGACTAAACTGTTTTAGCTGCTCGAGGGTCGTTAGTTGTGGCGTTGGATCATTTAAAATTTCCTGCATTACGTCTTGTAATCAATCCAACTGACGACCATAATAATAATAATATAAAATCGTGCTCTACTCAATCCAAAATGAAAACGATGAACTCATTCGGAAAAATAAAGCGATGCCAGAAAATCCCGCGGGACAACAAGAGTGAAATGATTGTGCGGCTACAATGAATGTCGATCTTCCAGGCTGTGCCGCCCACCCATCTCATAGCCTTAACCAACCCATGTCCAAAAAAAAAACAAACAAAACCAATTAATGAGACTTATCGTAAAAAGACTAAGAAGAGCTTTCGAGATGGGTGAGAATTAATTGGGGCATCTAACGGAATCCAATTCGACAATGCGGCCTTAAAACAAACTCGCTCCTTGTTGTTCTCTAGATATAGTCAAAACAAAAAAAAAATCTATATCACAATGAAAACTCAAATGATCTCCCACATACGATAAAGGACATACAGACAAAATTCTGCCAACATGGAAAAAAAATCCCAAAACTTTTACCAATTTTTATTGCGTCACCACTTATAAATTGCGTTAATTAGACATTACGATTTCAATTTTTCATCTTTGTCGAACACGCTAACAGTTGTTAAGCAAAATTAATGAAAGTTACCACAACTTTAATAAGTTTTAGGTTAAACATTTTATGATTCAGAAAAGCATAATAAAAGTTTTTCCATGACAGAAGAAACAGACAAAAATAATGTATTTTTTTTTTTTAATTAAGAAAGCTCCCTCGAAGAAGCTCCCTTCCAATAGAAACAACAAACTAACAAAATTCAAAATTTCATAGAAAAAATAAGAACATATTTCTGGTTGTCTCTACTGAAACGAACGCAACTAAATATTGACAGACAAAAAAAAATAAATTCAAAAAAAAAAGACTAAACATTTTGCCTATTTGTACAAAACAGTTAAGAAAAATGTGTTAAAAATTATGAAATTTGCATAAATAAACACATAGAAAACAAGTTGTATAAGGACTTAATTAAAAAAGAAAAGAAAAAGAAAATCATTAATCACAACACCACAATTACGAAAACAAAAAACCCTAAATAAGATATAAACAAAGATTTATAAAGATCTCCAATAATTATTACACCCATGATGAAAAAAAAAAAAAACAATATAAAACTGGAACTTTTCAAGGAAACTTCCAACAAAAAAAAAAAATATGATGAAAATTGTGAAAACAAAAAAAAATCAAACAATTTTTTAATTTTAATGTTTTAATTGTATTGAAAAATATATATAAAAATTAAGAGAAACTATTGATAAAATTTAAATATATATTCAGCATAGATGTTGTAAAGAATCAATTAAGTGTTCTTCTTTTAAATTTTAGACATCTCTTTAAGTTTAAAAAGCCTTTCTTTTATTTCCTATTTCGCGCGCTGTTAGAGTGATAACAAATATTTAATTTCCTTTAACCCCGCAAAATGAGTGTATTTTGCTTGATGCGATTAATCTATACTTTCCTCTGCAAATTGTGTAAAAGAAAAGTGATGTTGATAAACTGAAACATTGAACAGAATAATATATACAGCAATTAGATGATAAGACAAGTATCTATTTTCTTAATGAAGATTCGATCGAGTAAAATCTAGTTTTTCATTCAGAATTTCACAAATTTAATTTTTTCTTCCTCCAATGGGCATCATATACATAAATACTACATAGAATGTTGAAAATTTCAAATACCTTCGTCTACAGACAAAAAGAACAGCGAACTGTTAATAATAATGCTCACAATACTGTTTCTCAGCAAATCTGATAAAAAAACCCTGTTTTCTTTGAAAATATATGTTCGATATTATTGAAAATTGAAGAAAATTTCTTAGAAATTTCCTGTTTCAATTTTGCCATTTGATGAGATGAGTAAAATAAAAAATGATACAAATCACAAGCAACAAAAGGAAGGAAAAAAATCACATGTTTATAATATACATACATATATTTTTTTGCGTAATGGTTAAGGGCTTCTTTCGAATCTTTAAGATTTCATTAAATATTTTAATTTCTATTTCGTGTTGCGATCGGAAAAAATGCGAAAATTACAGTTTGCAATGGAAACTTTTCCATCAAGTAACTATAAGGGCGTTTGCTGATAAAAATGAGGAAAGAAAAGAGGAAAAAGTTTTTTTTTGATGTTAGGAATATAATCAATGTCAGTTTCCTATTCTTTGCCCCCTTCCCTGCGAACGTCACGTGCTTAGTAACTGTGTGTTATCAAATAAATAATAAAAATGATGCAATATACAAGGAAATTTTGTGACGCAAAATGATTTCTCAAAAGTGTAACACATATTTAAATACCTTAAACTTTGAGAAACAGAAAAATCTATATGCGAAATGAAATTAATTAAGGAAAGATAATTCAAATGGCATTTTAAATTGCAAAAAAAAAAGTTCTGTTCATGCATAACGAAAGTTACCAATTTAACTAGAAAACAAGAAAGCAAACGAGCAGAGTTCGGTTTTGGGAGATCAAGAATACAAATAAAAATAACAATAACAAAACAATTCAAAATTTAGCAAAAATTTTAATTTCGGCGCAAGATTTACCCATTTCACGACTACAAAAATTAAACAAAAAAAAAAATTTACACATAAATTAATTATACACAATATAATATTTTTATCAACAAAAAAAATCTATTATTTATTAGTCCATAAGACAATTTTGTTCAGTAAATTTTAAGGATCTTTTTTTTCTTTTGTAAATTACAATCGTCCATATCACAATGTACTAGAAAATCGGAACTAAAATTAATTATACAAACTATATATAAATATATTTTAATCAAACGCATAAACTTATGATTTGAAGATTGAAAAAAACAACAGCAGATCATATTTTTTCATTAGAAATGTTTAAATTGCAGAATGTAAAATTATTAATTGAAAAATCACAAACTGAATTATGTATGAAATGAAAGAAAACAAAATAAAACAAAAACAGTAAAGCTCATATTTCTTTAAACATCAAATAAAATTGGCTTTTCACTAATTCTCTTTTCAAGTCAATGATCGGATCATGTTTCATGTCCATCAAAACTAATGTTTGCTTTACAGGGTTCATTAGAAACATATGGCGAAAGAAAATTTTCAGGCTTTTAATTTTGGTAAAGTAAATTACAACTTTTCTTTAAATAAATATCATTTGCAAATGTCATTTTGTGGCAACGCCTCCTTGACCATTTGATGAAGTTTATCTGTCATAATTTGAATTTGAGGATTTTCACTAGCTTTGATTAACCCGTGCAGCAATAGATATTAGTTGTGCTAAAAGTAGATAAATATTATCAATGTTCTACACATCGCATGTGCTTTTAATAAAGTGTCAAAATAGTAGAACGAACAAAAATAGCATGGGCCCTTCCAGGAAAGAAAATAGTGTTACTATGATTCCAGATTGAAGCCCACATACATAATATGAAGACATACAAAATTTGTTGTGATATATTCAAACACTATTAACCAGAAAGCTTAATTGAAGTTTCTATTGTTTTTTAACGTTATGCGAAATTTATTAAACTTTTGAAACTTCAAATAAAGTGAGCTTTGGTTGACCCGAATCATAGTCATCAATAGTAAGAAAATTTAGCAAGCTTTCGTTTGAATTTCTTGTATAACGTTCACCGTTTATTTTGTCGCGAGAGCTTTTTCGTCATTTAGTTCAATTTATGTTTGGATACAATGAGACGTTCACTATCAAAGAATGAGAATCGTTTTTTTTCTGATGGAATTGAAAAAGGAAATTTTTATGTTTTTTTATTGATATTATTTTCCTACAGAGATTTCCGTTGATCTTTTCTTTTATCAGTTTCCCTGTTGACTATTTGTTTGTGGTGCAGATTTTATTCATCTTCTGCATTGATAATAGCTTTGAAGCAGAATGGATGGAAAATGTGACCAGCACCTTCATAGAACTTGCTCATGAATTCAACCCAATGCAAACGCAAAGTGTGAAGGAAAGCTGAAAGTCCTTCCATCATGACAAGGATACTTATTGTTAGTACAGCCCAGAATGCAAAAATTGCAAATAAAACAATAGCACCAATGTAAGTGCTTTGCTTCGTTCCGATGGTCATCAACATATTCCATAAGACTTCTGACAGCTGAGCGTGGGCTAATGACAATGCCCAGAGACGCAAATATGAAGCTGTATGTGAAATTGTACTCAAAACGTATTCAATTGTGTGAATTGCTTGATGAATCCAAATTTCCGACATCGGTTCTTCCTCGTGTTCGCCGCCCTAGTAAAATGTAAAAAATTGGTTATAAATTTAAATTAAATCTTCGCTACAAAACTTACATGTCCTCCTCCTTTTCCACGTCCACAACACATTATGAAAATAGGTTTACCCAACAACATCCATGGAATGCAAAGAAGAGCAACGAGCACGAATATAGTTTGGAGATTTCCTTGACCTTCAAACATAAATTCCTCGCAACCATTCAATACTTTATTTTCACCGAAAAGCATCATGTTGATGAAGTAGATAAGAACTGATGGAGCACATCCTGGCGAATAAGGTTGTGGTAATTTTGGACTATAAGTGACCCATTTAAAGAACATCATGAATACCATGTAAGCGAAAAGAAGAATCAAAAACAAAACTTGTGGCAAAAATTCGAGGAAAATTGAGCTGCGACGACGGAAATGATTGTAATTAAACACGGACATGCAAACACCGAATATCATGTGAATCACACCGAAAATAATTGACAATTTCATTTTGTACGAGTTCAGAAAGATGATCTTATTAGATGCAACCATCCAGACCGGATCCAAGCCCATCATATAAACACTATCAGGAATCAGAGCTATATCGCTTGCCGGATTCAATTGAAGATCGGTATTTTCCATAACTGTGCTCGTGTTGTATTCAATTCTCCATGATGTTCCAAAAATATTTACTGCTTTTGAGAACACGTCATTGTAAATGAAGCCAGTGTACATTGAGAAAATGCCCATCAAAAATATGATGTAACGTCCACCAAAGAAAATGTTCCAGATTTCATTTTTGGAGCGTTCTTGCATAAATTTCCTCTCATTCAGCACCATCCATAAGCCGAATAAGAATAGAATAATTCCATGACCCAAATCACCAAACATAATGGCAAACAAGAATGGGAAAGTGATGATTGTATATAATGCTGGATTTGCTTCACGATATGTTGCAACACCAAAGGCATCAATTAAATTTTGGAAACCTTGCGTGAATCGATTAGTGCGATTGAATGTTGGCGCTGTTTCGTTGCTACCAACAACATTCATGAACGATGGAATAGTTGAACCAACAGCTGTTGATCCATCTAAAAGTGCTTTTTGGACCAAAGGCATGTCATTAGTTGGAATCCAACATTCACCAATAAGACATTTGCGAGAAACGTCCATGTTGAATAAATTCATTGTATGATAAATGGCTTTGATTTTTTTCACCATAATGATCCATTTTGGCAAGTCCTTTGCAACACTTACAAGGACACGTTGACGTTGATCTTGAGTTTGATTGATGACCATGTTCAAATCTTCCAAACGTACCTGAACGCCCTTCAACATATCAGCGCGTTCTTCATAAGTATTGGGACATGGATATAATGAAGCGTGATATCCACTGCACACTTTCTTTACACGACTCTTCAATTGATCACCTTGGAAAAATGCAACGAAAACATTCTTGTAGATTTCTCGGCCCTTAAAATATAATTTTCCTTTTAGTTAAGTTTTCATTCTTTAGAATACCAATTAAAAAACTTACAGTTTTCGGATCAGTGAATGGCTTATCAATGTCAGTTTGACGTAGGAAAACATTTCCGCGAGAAATGCGCCATAACATACGTTCAAATCCAATAATTCTTTCGCGCTCAATGACGCCAGCAACAAAACTCAATTGCTGAGAATCTCCAGTTCCAGCTTCTTCAGCTTTGGTGCCCTCCAAATTTACTGATGCTGCTTGCTCAGAGAAGAAATTCTAAAAATATTTTAATATGGTTCACGTTTGTGACATAAATAATTGAAAAAAAAAAAAAAAAAAACAAACCTGAGTCTTGTCCAGAACGAAACGCAATTCGGTAAGTTCTTGATAGTTCTGCAAAAGCTGCGAGAAATTTTCCGAAAGTTCTAAAATTTCATTTTCAGTTTTCTCAAATTGCGCTTCGAGATCGATAAATTCGCGTGGATTTGGAACGCGTGGAAGATTCACCCACAGATCCGGAACTTCCATTCCATCTTTGATGAGTTCGTTCTTAATGTAATTGACTTTGCGTTCCATTTCATCACAACGACGCACTTCAACAATAAACTGGCGTTGAAAAGCATTCAACTCGGGATTTAACTGTTATAGAAGAAGATAAAAAATGGGAACGAATAAATTTATGTTCATATCCGTTTGCATTATGACAATAATCTTCCTTTTCTTAAGTAAGTAGCATAAGATTATTTTATATTCAACCATCATTTGCGGTTAAGCTTTTTATAAAAAGCTTAGTTGATTGCATGCGAAGGACACAATCAACGAGCGAGTATCACGACTTGTAGACATTGTACAGCTCTTATCAGCTCATTGAAGACATTGTGTTAAGCACAATTGCCTTATCAATTTCAATTATTGTTATCTTTAAATGCTGTCGTAGTTTCGTTTCTTTTTCTTGCCATCACATGATTGAAAATTTTTCAGTTACAGGTAGGATTTTCTTCCAGGATTCACTCCAAATTAGTGATTAAAGGACTTACATCACGAAATTGTGCCACACCAATTTCACCCAACTCGGCGACAGACTGATATGCTGCCTCAGGCTGAATGAACAGTTGACACAAGGACATTGCCTCACTCCTGAACATCGCCCCCATTTTTAAGGTTGTTTGGGGATTTCTTTTTGTGAATCAGTTCACAATGTAAATCTTTTAATAAAAAACCAATTAGCAAAATGTTAATTATCAAATTAATTATCCTCGAACCTTTCTAATTAAGCTTCTGCTCTCGTTCACGCTCAACCAAAAACTGAACAATTTCTACCCAATTAAACGCATTAATTACTCCACCTAATTTATCAGAATTGTTTTTCTTTTTTATCAGCTTGTTATTTATTCTAAAGATAACAGACAAGTCGAAGTCGCTGCTCAGTAGAATTGCATACATTTTGGCGCTGTTCTATTTTTAAGAGCAGAACATTTTATCTGAAAAGTTTAAAAATTTAGAACAATTATTTTTGATGCCTTTCTATCTACGAATTTCTTTATTTTTTCTATCATTCTGGATGGAAATTTCAACATACGAATTGCGAATAAAGAAAAAACGAACTCAATTCACAATTTCCATGAGAAGTAAATACTACATTAGCTTTCTTCATCGAATACAAAGTTTTGCTTTTATATCTGCCCAATTACTCCTCGACTTCATCCAGGATTATTTTGAATGAAAATGGTTGGAAAATGTAGCCGAGACCTTCATAAAATTTCGACATAAATTCAACCCAATGCAAACGAAGAGTATGCAAGAAGGCTGATAATCCTTCCATCATTACAAGGATCGCAAGTGTAAAAATCGACCAAAATCCAAACAAAATGTAAATCATTATTGGTCCTTGAATGGGATCAGGCGATTTTAGGCCCAACTGCAGAACCATGTTCCATAATACTTCTGATAATTCTGTAAAATAATATTTGAAATCATTTTAATTAGAGCTTTTAATTTATCAAAAAAAAAAAAAAAGTATTCGATGTAACTCACGTGCATGTGCAAGCGACAACGCCCATAAACGAAGGTACGATGCGGTATGCGAAACAGTACTCAACACGTATTCGATAGTGTGGATGGCTTGATGAATAAATACTTCGCTAATTGGTTCTTCTTCGTGTCCATGTCCACCACCTGATGCATGCACAACTGGTAACGCATCATCAGGATTTTCTGGTGTCATTTCCATTCCCTGATTTACATCGCCATTATGCCCAACAGCCTTGTTGTTATTTTTCCTCGAAAACATAACATATAATGGTTTACCTAACAGCATCCATGGAATGCAAATCAGACCGATATACACAAATGTGCGCTGAAGTGTAGCTTGAAAGTCAAACATATATTCATTGCATCCTTCAAATGGCTTTGTATGTTTCATTAACATCATATTGATAAACATAATTAAAACTGATGGCGCACAACCGGGCGAATGGGGTACTTGCAATTTTGGACTATATTGAACCCATTTGAAGAACATCATGAAGACCATGTAAGCAAACAACAGCACAAGGAAGATAATTTGTGGCAAAAATTCCAATAAAATGGAAACTCGACGACGGAAGAAATTGTGATTAATTGTTGACATGCAAACGCCAAAGATCATGTGAATCACACCGAAAATGATTGACAATTTCATTTTGTATGAATTCAAAAAGATAATTTTGTTAACTGCCAATTGCCAAACGGGATCTAGGCCTATTGGGTACACATCTGGATGAAGATCGTCAGATGCCGGATTCATTTGCAATTGTTTGTTTTCCATAATTGTGCTTGTATTGTAATTGATGGCCCAATTCGATCCAAATAAATTCATCGATTTTGAGAAGACATCGTTGTAAATGAAGCCAGTGTACATCGAGAAAATGCCCATCAACAGAATTATGTAACGACCACCGTAGAAAATGTTCCAGATTTCATTTGTTGACTTCTTTGCGCCCAATTTGCTTTCATTAATCACCATCCAAAATCCAAACATGAACATAATCGATCCATGTCCCATATCACCGAACATAATAGCAAACAAAAACGGGAAAGTGATGATTGTATACAACGCTGGATTACATTCTTGATATGATGCAATTCCATAAGAGTCAATTAAATTTTGGAAGCCACGTGTAAACTTGTTGGTGCGATTGAATGTTGGTGGCGATTCGCGAGTTGCAATGACATTCAAGAATGATGGAATTGTTGAACCAACGGCAGCAGATCCGTCTGAAAGTGCTTTCTGAACAATTTGAAGATCCAAAACTGGTACCCAACATTCACCAATTAAGCACTTCTTGGTGACATCCATGTTGAATAAATTTAATGTATGATAGATTGCTTTCATTTTCTTCACCATAATTGACCATTGTGGAAGCTCTTTCGCTACGCCAGTCAAAACACGTTGACGATGATCATGCGTTTGATTCAATACCATATTAAGATCTTCTAAGCGTGTCAAAACGCCTTTCAACATTTCATCGCGCTCTTCTGGTAAACTTGGACATGGGTACAATGATGCATGGTATCCGGTACAAACTTTCTTTATTCGCGACTTGAGTTGTTCGCCTTGGAAGAATGCAACAAAAACGGTCTTGTGCAATTCATTGCCCTACAAAGATGATAAAAAAATTGATGTTAATTGTATGATAAAAAAGAAGTTTTGTTGAGTCAACTTACAGTTGATGGATCTTCCAATGGCTGTTCCAATTCAGATTGACGTAAGAAAACATTACCACGTGAAATACGCCACAACATGCGTTCAAAACCGGGAACACGCTCACGTTGAATAACACCCGCAACGAAGCCCAAACGTCCACGATTTTGACTTTGATTTTGATCTTCCTGCGATATTAAGTTGTTTCTAATTGCATCCTGACTGATTGTTTCTTCCTCGTAGAAGAATCCTTGTGTCTTCTCAAGGACATGACGCAATTCCATTAATTCCAAATAATTTGTCTTCAAATTGACAGCATTCTGGGACAACTCCATGATTTCATTTTCCATCTTCTCCAAGCGCGCTTCCAGATCAATGCTCTCACGTGGATTTGGTGCACGCGGTATATCAACGCAATCCTTAATTTTGACGCCATCCTTTTTCACTTCCGCTTCAATGTAACGGATTTTGCGTTGCATTTCATCGCACCTACGCACCTCATTAACAAACTTGCGCTGGAAAGCATTGACCTCGGCATTGAGCTGTTTGTGGTAATTTATTGATCACAAGTTCAAAAATTTCATGGTTTAATTAACTATCGAAGTAAAACTTACATCACGAAACTGAACAGCTCCAGTTTCGCCCAGCTCTGACACAGACGAATACGCAGCTTCTGGCTGAATAAACATCTGACACAGTTGCATTTCCTCACTTCGAAACATTGCGCCCATTTTGGAGGCCTTTTTTGTTGGGACCTCCGACGTTGGGACTATATTAATTAAGGACAGAGATAAAAATCTATTAATTCCTAATTGGGAGTAATTTTCTCATAGCAAGGAAATTTCATGGGACATTTTGTAGACTATTCAAAAATCCGTAACATCTTCCAGATGGTGATTCCACCGGCATGTGACACGGAAAGTTATGGAAGATATATTTAAATTTGTTTTCAATGGAATAATTTTTATTTACTCTGTCGATATTCCGTCTTATTAGCCATCGCGACTGGTTTTTTTTTGCTTTTCAGCACACTTCAGAAACTTGAAGCAAAAAAATTGAATCGACAATTTGAAGTTTATTTAAATTTCTAGCTCCAACTTTCTTTCCACTTTTTAGCATTCACAAGAGACTTTCTTATCAGTTACACAAATCATTTACATCTGAACGCGACTCATCAAACTGAATGCTCATCGAGCGAACAACTAAACAAAACTGACTCAGAAAACCACTCGGATTGTGGCCATAAAATATGCGGACTTGCTTTCAAGTCATAAGATTTTAACTAGTTATTATGGGGGAAATAGGTGCAGACATATATAAATTTTTTTTGTTTGATGGGCATTAAAGTGTCGGTGTCGTATTCGATTTTTTTTTTGTTTAAAGCATTTTTACTAATTCACACACATAAGTGGAAGCCCGACCTAACTAAAATCAGTAGGTTTGTATTTGTGTTGTTTACACATTTTAATTGTTGCGGAACATAAAAGAATTCTTTCAGTGCAATTTTATTTTTGCAGGGTTTTGTCAGCTAATATGGTAATGAAATCATTCTTTTGTTGATTCATGTTCAGTAAATTTTTACAAGTAATTAGAAATTTATTTTATTTTTTATTTCTGGTTTAGTCTCATAATTCATATGCATGAATACTGGCGCGCGCCCTGTTCGCATAACAACAAATCCAAATGATGTCTATCTACCTGCGAAATGTGATAATTGTTTTATTATCATCGAGTCATTCAAATTGAATTTTAATTGTTTGTGTTCACATGTGCTTCGTGATGTTAGTTTTAGCACAATTTGAATGACGTCATACCATCACCATCACGGTTGCACTTTCCTCAAGGCTTTGATTGACTTTACAATTTTTCAAATGAGACTTTATGCTACAATAAGCATAACAGTATTTCACAGTATTAAATGTTTTGATCCTAATTTTATCTCATGAAGTTATTTATTTATTAAGAAATGTTTAGAAATTTAGTTTCAAAGTGATTAAAGTTACGCTTCTATACTTTAATGGTTTTGAATTATTTTGTTTATAAATCACAAATTATGTTTCCATTAAGGACAGTTCAAAGCTATCCATACATCAATTATTGAATAGATTAGTGTAGTCAATACGCTTCTGCTTATGACATTCACATCGAGAGTTGGGCATGAACTGTAGTGTTAGCGTATCCATGTCAATACAAATACAAAATTACTTAATTTGAAACGTTTGAAATGAACGATAGTAATTTACATTTGTCATGTGACAGATTTCATCAATGATAACGAACGGAAAAAATGAAAATTCAATCACGAATATGAAAGAATTTTCATACAAATTTTCAACTGTTGTTTTATTTTCTTATTTTTATCGCTTTACTCTAATATGAAGTTCACGTTTGTTTTGTTTTTTTTTTTTTTAACTCAACCAAAAGCTCTCGTGAAAGCTTCTTTATTGTTTGCCCCTTGATTCTTTATGCAACATACTCTACACCTCGTGATCTCAATCTTTGAATATTTTCTCATGTTGGTCCATTGATTTTACACATTTTCTGATTTGTTCCTTTCTTCCTTTCTCATAGGAATACACGATGAGAGATTTTTCACATGTGATAAAATGAACTCATCGATCAAAATTTCCTCATACATTTTTTATCACATGATATATATTTTTCCTTCGCTCTCGTAATGTTTTAGGCATTATTTTTTTTGTTCGCATTGTGAACGCATCTTGATTCCTTTTTTCATCAGGAAAAATGCCACAAGCCACATTTAATTTCTCAAAAATATTTACCGTCGACGAAAATAAAACACAATGCGCTAAAATTAACTTCGTCTGTTCACTGTTTGAATTATTAAATCTCTTTTTTTTCTTTTCTTTGATTTATTTCGGGGCAACAAGGAATTTTTAGTATGCTATCTAGGAAGGTGAACATGAAAACGTCTGCTGAATCAAAATACTAACCGAAAATAACTTTTGTTATATTTTGAGTCTAAACTTTTTTTTTTCACGAGTTCCCGTGAGTTCGTTTTCGCGCGCCGAACTTATGAAGTAATCACTTCACGATATGTCACCGATCAACCACTTTGAATGAATCGACTCAAGCTCAAAATTATTCAGCGATACGCCTTGATGAAAAAAAATCTCAGAGACACTAATTACTTAATTGAATAAACGATCGGTGAACGATAACCGAGAAAACTTTTAAACTGATCGCGTCCACGTTTTGAATTCAACTGAGAGGCAATTCTTGAAATCATTCACAAAAAAAAAAAAAAAAAATATTGAAAACTTTTCATTTTTCGTGTATTTGTGATTTTTCGCGCTCGTCAAAAATCCGCGAGTAAAAAAAAAAGTATCATTAGACAAGTGCAAAGTAAAGTTTGTTTTTGTTGTTATTCAACTGAGCGCAGCACCGGGTTTCGAGTTATCAATTGCTTAATCGCGGGCGATTCTAAGTTGACTTGCGGGCTATTAATACAATAATATTAACGAAAAAAATGTTCACGATTGTTTCTTCGTCATCGACGAATCGCGCTCTCACACGATGTCCCTCACAGTACTGACCATTAAGTTCACTTCAGTTGGGGCGCATTAAAAATCATTAATCGCGTGCTTACTAGTTGTACCAGACAGATCATAAGAAACGTACTCAGAGAGCCAACTTCGCGAGACCATTAAACTGGTTGAGCGATGTATAAATTAATGAATTATCAATTAAGGCAATTGATCAATCAATTTCTCCTTACTACGTTACATTGCTCTCTTTTATTACGCTCAATATTACAATAGTCACATGTGCTTAGAATATTTCATTAAGTTTTAATCATCTACATACGTAGAATTATTTCCGTGAACGCGGAGGCGGTGAGGTGTCCCTCCATCGACAGGAAAAAAATCGATGGATTTTGATTGTTGGCCCACTTTTTTTTATGTTGGTGTTCGAGATGGACAATAGCCTTGAAAAACATAAAAATAGTCATAAAAACGTTGTGGGGAAATACATAACATTATCTATCGATGAATTTCCTATTTTTGCAGTGATCATTAAATATTTAATTGGCTTTAACTTTGTACTTAATTACATTAATTTTTATAGCTTTTTACTAATTTTGTGGAAAGAAATTCAAATGTCACATAATATTGTCGCAACTCGTAATGTCCTTTTATCAAGATGAATAATCAATGAGCGAGAAATGGATTTTCAATTTTGTTCTTTTGTCATAAATATTGCAATTGCGAGTGACATAGAGAAGTCTCTAAATATTGATGCTCCTTCTTTTTACCTAAAGTTCAAGGCAATATTCAGCAACAGGTGGCATGTAAAACCAATCGCATTTACAAATTTATGTACGTAGTCGATACAAGAATTCTGTTCCTGGCATTGAAAAATTCTTTTGAAGGCTTTCTCGTGCTACGAGCCCGATTCGATCGAAGCAAGGTCGTAAGTGAAATGAAACTTGAGACACAACAATTCGACTCTTAAAAGCGGTGTGTAAAGCTTCAATGAATCGCTTAATTTAAACTTCCGAGTCAAGATCAAGAAAATTCACCTGACTGATATTACCTAATTGAGGAAAATTATTTTAAACTGAGTAAGATTTCCGAGGCCGTAGCGAGATTATCTATATTCTCTACAATTTATACATGGTAATTTAAATGAATTTCATTTCCCAATGATTAAATATTAACATGAAGCTTCCAATTCTCACAAATCGCTCGCTAACTGCCACAACTCAACAAGATATCTTAATTTAATTACCGAGATTTAGTAACAGATATGGCTTGAATTTTATCTGCGCACGAAAAATATTTAACACATTTTTATCTGGTCCAATAACTTTTTCTGTCGGATAACGAAAATGCGTGATCAATAAATTTGAGTTAAAGCTTGAACCGAGGCTCGAACAAATATTTGGAATTTGTGAAGTATTTTTATTGCTTCTTGTCACAGGAAATTGCAAATTGTTTTTTTGAAACTTGGAAAATATTACAAACAATTCTCATAATACGAAATCGAACTGTTCGCAAAGAATTTTCATTTAAGTATATGTCAAAACTTGATATTAGAAAAAATAGAAGCTATCGAGCATGTGACTAATAAACTTTTATAAAACTAGCGATGCCATCACATGACTACCTAGTTTTAGATGCAGTTTTGCATCCAACTGTTCTCTTCAACTCTTTAATTTGCACGAGATTTATTCAGTTCGATATTAAGTGCCCCATAAAATATCATTAAAACCTGATAAAACTTATAATCATGACTGTAGGCTTTTGGACAACGATGCAAGAGTGTACGATTTGCAAATAACTGTAAATTGTATGGAAATTAATTGCAACTCACGTCTCATTTTATCTATTTGTTCGTTAAATTTCTGTAGCTCGCTCTCTCAGCGTTGAGCGCGTGATTTGTTTAATTTACTCGCTGGACCTTGAAAATATTTGCAGACACTCGTAAACGCTCTTTTTTCAATAATAATGAATCTGTTGTTAAATGAAAGAGTAAAAAAAAATTAAAATTCCAACACTGAATTTTTAAAATTTTCATGTTGAATTATCAATCATTTACAACCACTTGCACCTTAACTTTGATGTGTGACAATAACACGGCACACACTAAAAAGAGTTCAATAACAATTGCTTTGCGAGTGTGTAATATACGAGAGTCGCCATCAGTCACATGACCGAAATTGTTATATAAATCTTTTTTGAAATTTCTTTATTTGAATCTTATCCAAATTTATGTAACCTAATGATAAACCCCGAATGATATTAATTTGATAACAATTAACTTAACTGTTACTTGCAATGTTGCAATTAAAAGCGTCTTTCTTCAAACTTCACTTAAGCCACTTTCCATGCAGCTGAGTTGTCCCAGCAGCGTTCAATTTTTAACTGAACTGCAAAATATAGAAAATAAACTTTTTTTACTCGTTTCAGCAACGAGCAAATCAATTAAAGCATCAAGTGAGTAAAGCGATCGAGGAAAATTAAAATGCTCAGTTTTTAAAATGTTAAGTAATAAAGCTATGATGTTATCTGTTGGACACTATCGTACATGATAACAGTTACCATTTCTGGCCATTTTTCAGCATTTCAAAAGAAAAATGTGATCCTTATCAGCGAAAATTCAGCGCGATTCATGTCTGGAGGACCCAACGTTTTGCGAGTTGCTCAATTCAATTACGTTTCACTCGATTTGAAAGAAATAGATTTAAATGTCAAGAATAAGAAATATGTAACGAAACAAAAAACAATTGCCCCTGGCGTTTACCTTATTCCACCCTTATTATTTATTCTCCACATTGTCGATTTTCTTTCGTTTTCTCCACTGATAAGGGATAAAAGAAAATTGAAACATTGAATAATTTAATTCGATCTGACTTTCTAAGCTTTTTGTGTCCTTAATAGATAGATTTTCATTATCGTTGTGATGTTTTGCAATGAGATTGATTTCTTTGCCCTTCAATCTCAGTTTAATTCTTCTTTATGAATTTAATTCCGGTTAATTTATTTTCCCTTGACGATTCAATAAGACATAATGAATGGCATTTTTACAAATTTCTTATTGACCTGAGAAGAAATTTTTCGCATGTTTGCAGTTGAATGTTATGATGACTGAAAAAACTTAATGCGCTAAGTAGTGAATTTTTGTTCGTGATCTCAATTTATGAGCAAATATATATGTGAACCTTTCATTTCCGAAAAAAGGTAAAAACAGCGTTGGACTTTACGATAACTTTAATAGAAATAAATCTTCAATTTTGTTTGTCGTAAGCAATTTCTTAGGGCGAACCGTGAATTTATTGTTTGTTGATGATGCATTTGTCTGTGCAAATTGAGAGCGATCTGATTTTATGGTCTTTTCGCGAAAAACAAAAAGACTTATATGTAACCTACACATAAGTTAATGTTCCCTACCCACGTATCCACTTATGCATAAAAATGTAACAAGCGAAATTGTTTAATTTTTTAAGGGTTGCATATAATGGTTAGGCATACAATTATTTAAAGATCGATGAATTAAAGTATATTGTAAAAGGATTAAAGTTTATTGTAAAAGAGAATCATTTGAAGACACGTAAAATTTTGATTTCTGATGTTGATTCCCAAAGGAAGTAAGATGATGGACAGAGTTTTACCTCGGTTTGTTTCATGCCATTTTTATCTAGTAGATTACAGAAAGTTGAGAATGTTTCGAAATTTCTGATTGTCTGTGAGAAATACATAACTAAAGATGAGCCTCTTGCTTCAAACAGCTGCTGAATGCATTTCAATAGCGCTTCAAAAATGGAATCATCATAAATGACATCAGCTGCTAAGACTACATCTGGCGCACAAACTGTCAAAAGTTCTTCACGATTCTCTTCGATATCTTCCCAAGGCAAGCTCAAAATGCCAAACTCGGCATGATCTTCAATTTTGAGGCGTTGCCTCACTAGCAGAGATGTTTTAAGTGGCGTTACTTGAGAGTTGGGAATGTTGAGATTCACATTTTCAATTAGGGTGTTGAGAACAGCATCATGACAGTCAGACAAGAACACTTTTTGTGGTTTACAAAGTTTTAGGAGCTTCATTCCTATGAATCCTGTTGCGCCTGAACCAAGTTCTAGCACTGATTTATTGTCAAATTGTCGACTGTTATCTTCAATGAATTTTGCTAATACCAGAGCTGCTGGCCAAAGCTTCAATCCAGTTGTTCCATCTCTTATGAAACTATTTGATTCCTTGATTGTTATCACTTCGTCACCATTCAGATAATGTTTGTATGAGAACTCTGATGATTCTTCCACAATTTTTAATGTCAGCTGTTCGTATATAACGTCATGAATTTCCTCGGCGTTTTGTTTTTCAAGCTCTTGAATCAGATACTTTAAAAACGAAACTTGATAATCAATTCTGAGTGGATATTTCAGGTTGAGCGGATGTAAAATTGTTTCCTCCATTAATTTTTCTTGACCGTTCCAGTCGAGGTTCTTAAGGAATTCCTGAATACAAAATTAATGTAAATTAGGACAAGTAAATAATCTAAGAGGCGCTCGACTCACATTCCAACTGATTTTGGTGACTAAAATTCCGCTCAAAAATTCCTTTTTTATTAATTTTATTTTGGATTCGCACATCCTCAATAAAAGTCTTGGCAAGTCTCAATGCTTTATCCCAATATTTATCATATAATTGCAAAGCACGTTTCAGTTTCGCTTCCCTCTCAGCTTCCCTTCTGTTTACGTGAAGCGAAAAATATCAACAAAAGGAAACATTTCTGCAGACATTTCTGAATTATTTCCTTTTTTTGTGTAATCTTTTAAATGTTCGCCTTAAGCGACTTATGTAGACTGTGTTTGGTTAACTGTGGCTCACTTGGTATAATTGTATACCAGAATGATATCAGACGTGATAAAATAAGAGACTGTCTATCAATAATTGTAAATCTACAAACTTTCATAATCGTTCTTAAAGCCAAATCAATATTGATTTTAATTCAAAGATTGCAGATGACGTCCGTTTTCCACTGATTATATGCACTGACTGTGATAGCAAACTAGATTGCTTCTATCAATTTCGCAAAGAATCTGTTAGAGCTCAACACGAGTTTGCTGGATGTATGTCCCCTATGTTCTTAACATGTTACCTTTCTAATGATCGATTAACTTTTTAGACATTCTCAAAACCATTGAACCAGCAGCGATAGATTATGAAGCAATTCGTTACTATCCATCAAATACACCGAACTTGGAACCTATCAGAGGAATCGATGAGAACTTGTATGAAAGCGTTGATATTTATTCTAACGCCTCGGCTCCGCCAGCAACAATTCAAAGTTCGAATGACTACAATAATGAGTGTCCATATATTCTCCATGAACATGGTCTTCATCTGGCGTTAGATGATGATGATAATCACAATGATGACCAATCAGTCATAACAAACAATGATAATATATATCAACAACTCACTGTCCACCGACCTGAAGTGAGTCCAATTTCTCAAGGGCCCGCAACTCCAACGCCACTCGTTCAGCAACCACAAATAACACCGCAGCCAACTGAACAAATTCAGCACTATCCAGAGATTCTATCGGAAGCATACATGAATGATGAAATTGATAATGACGATTTTACATATGATGATTTCGATGAATCCTGTCAGTCAGCACCCACTGATAGAAATAATGTTGACAATGCAATTGATAAGAAAATAGAGGAATTTATTCTCAACAAAGGCAACAAAGCAAATCCAAAGATTTGTTCCATATGCAATAAGCTCTTTCGTACCAACTATAAACTTCGAATACATATGGAAACACATTCGGAGAACAACGCAAAATTCATCTGCAACTCTGAAGGATGCACAAAAACATTCAAATCAAAAATCGGACTTCAAGAACACGCTGCAAAACATACTGGCGAATTTAATTTCACGTGCAATATATGTCATAAGCAGTTCCTATTGCGAAGCTATTTTATGAGTCATCAACGGATCCATTCAGACCAGAAGATATTTTCTTGCTCGATATGTCCGAAACATTTCAAAAGCAAACAAAATTTGATTGATCATGAAAATTGCCATTTGGGTTTGAAACATTTTAAGTGTCCAAAATGCCAGCGAGCATTCAATACAAAAACTCATCTTGATCTTCATATGAAATCGCACAATAATTCCGAGGAATTTGAATGCTCTGTCTGTAATAAAGCTTTCAAATCGAAAAGTTATTTACGCGTTCATATCAAAACGCATTTTGACGAGCTTAAAAATTATACTTGCGGTTATTGTCGCAAAAATTTCATTCAACTTTCTGATCTAAAAATTCATTGTAAAAGCGTTCACACAAATGAACGCGATTTCTGTTGTGAGACATGCGGGAAAACATTCTCTCGAAAGGATTCGCTGGCACTTCACAGCAAAACCCATACAAGTGCAAATGCGTTTGTTTGCGACAATGAAAACTGCAAGAAATCCTTCACTAGAAAAACAACATTGATGAATCATAAAAAGAGATGCTTCACTGAAGGCTATCGAAAATGATTTTCTTTCCTAAAGACTGAACTAAATGAATGATTCTCATTATCTGCCCACCTGCCTTATACACTTTTATCTTTATTTACCTAATTGAGGCGCCTAATCGGTATTGAATGATTCAATCTGATAATATTTATTCGATTCGGGAGAAAAACTTTCTTTTTTTTGTGTGGTTTCTTCGTTTTGTTTAAATAAACTTTTTCCCATCTGCTGATGGATCGAATGTCTCGAAAGTTTTTCTTTTATTCTCCTAGAAAAAATAACTCATTGGCTTTTAAACATTGTTTGTGTTTCAGCTCTTTGTTTTTAACCAGTAGACACTTTTTCATTTGTGAGCTTATAAATTAAATGTGAAATCATAAATAAAATTTTGTAATGACCTTAAATTTATGATATGATAATTTATCAGGTAAATATTATATAAACCAAATACTTAGGCAGATAAATACTTTTTTATTATATTTTGCTCAAAGAGGCACTCTTGGAATTAAAAGGATTCCGGATCAGGTAAAATTTGCTAATGATTTTAAAATGATTTACCTAGAATGTGCAGTTTAAAGGCAGAGAGAGTTACAGTCAGTGAGAAATTTCAGTTTAATTCTGTACATTGGTCTGAGAAGATCAAAGAAAATTTCATCATCGACATTTGATTAACTAATTTTGTGACTTTAATATGGATCAAAAATTAAACTACACAACAAACAGCGACGAAGATCACGAGACCAAAACCAATGAGGCTATTAAGAGAGTTTTTGCAAAAAATGTCTGGTAAGTAATTTCGACACGCCGCATTAATTTGCGATGATCTCAAATGACGTCGATGTCAAGTGTCAAGATGGCGATAATGAAATTAATTAAATCGCACTTATTTTTCTTAACGGCGGCAACAATTAATGGATTATCTAGGCGTCAACGCTCGGACAAATTCAATCGCAAAAAAATTTATCAGTTGAGTGAAAATCAACGCTTTAAGTTGGAACATTACACTCAAACACAGCTCGCATATCACCATGAGTAAGATGATGATTGATAAATTTAATGAGAAGTTTTCCTCACTAATTTTCTTTATTCTTCTTTTCTCTCATCATTTTCATTCACAAAATAACAAATAAATATTTGTAGACGTGACGAGATTCTCGTAAATGATATTTGCAATGGACACATCTCGTTTGCATATGAACACATGGAGAAGTTTTCGTGGACTATAGTCGATCTCATATGTCATGACGTTACGTATTTGGATTTGAGTCATAACAACATCAAGAAATTTGATTTTTTGCGAAAATTTCAGAAATTAAAGTCGCTCATTGTCGATGAAAATGTCAACATCGACATTAATACGCTGCCTGAAATGTGCCAGTTGGAGTTGTTCTACGCCAATAAGTGTAGACCAAAAAGCCGCACGCAGTTTGTGCTGAGGATTACTGTTATATTTCCCAATTTGAAATATTTATCTTTAATGAGCATTCCAATATCAGTTAAAGGTCTGATCAATCCGGCCAACGACAGACAACACAAATTAAGAATGATGATTTTATTTTTGAATCCTAATCTTGTGCATGTCAATGATAAAAGCGTTGAACCTTCAGAAATTCAACATGCAATTGAGTATCATCAAGCTTTCGTGCCGAGCGAGTGTAAACGTTCAAAATGTGATAAGGTTCCAGATCCCGAAAGCATTAGAAAATTAATCCCAGTTTATTCGAAAAGGAAAATTCGACAATTGTGGGAAGTTGAACAGCAAAGAGTAGTCAATGAAGTTGAAAATTGTTTATCAAGCATCACAATATCTCCGTATTTGTTTGACATCAATGACAGAAAAAGTATATCAATTCGATATGTCAATTCCAATCAAAAAAATCATCGAAACGATAATGTTCTTTCACTCCCTTCTGACGAAGGCATCGATATAATGTCGTCATCAGATCTTTATTTTGATTAAACCCTTAATATTTGTTATCAAATAGATGACGCGCGACATCAAATCTGATGAATATTTACGAGATTTTAATTCGAACTTGATAGAAAAAAAAAAATATTTCTATGTTGTCTTTTCTTGTACGTCTTCAAATAATTAATTTGTTTGTTTATCTTTTATGATGCAAATCATCATTTCCCTCGACGATAACAACAATGTGCGAGAAAAATCTGTTGAGCTTTTCTCGCATTTCTCTTGCGAATTTAATTTTACTCGAGCGGGCGAGAGAATGCCGGCAAAATAATTTTTTTTTTCTCAATTTTCTCAGTTCACAAGAAAGTGAAACTGTTTACTGAAATTTCCACATTGCGCTCAGTTACAACTCAACTGCGAATCAGAAAAGTCGGAAAATTAAAAGCGCTCCAAGTGCGTGGAAAACTAAAAATAAACCATTGAAATATCCAAAAATAGAAACTGACCTACAGAAACTTAATTTATTATCATTTAAATATTGAGTAAAAATTGCAAAATATTTTAAGCTAATAAAAAATTGTAAACTAATAATAAAAAATATGTAGCAAATTGTGACAATAAATATTGAAAACAATTTACAACGAAAGCTAATTTTGTTATAATAAGACGACTGAAGGTATAATTTCTGTCTGAGTGGATTTTTTTGTTTTTATTCTTGGAAGTGAAAAAGTGGAGAAAACACAAAAAAAAGGTGATAAATTATCAAACGTAGTTTACGTGGCAGCGATTATTAAGGAAACAAATTGCTGAGTCTTTGGAAGGTAAAATTTATATTTCGGATGTCAAGTTGGTTGTAGGTTGCTAAAAAAAATCCAGAAAAAAAAGAAAGTGGAAACTGGCTATGACTAGATTTAAAATCTCGTCTGATGAAAATAACATAAAGCCAGATGATTTGTGGGATGATAATCCAACGCGGCATTAATATAATTAAATATTATAAATTCCTTCAGAATATGAAATTTTCATTTTTGTCGCCTTGGTGCTGACATAAGCGTTACCCTACGCCCTATAAGAATTTTTCAGCATTCTCTTTTTTTTTCAAGTAGATTTATGGCCTTTGCGATGGTTGCTAATGTTTTTATAAGCTTGACAGCTTGCGGGGAGCATTCAAGAAATATATAAACTTTTCAGAACTGCAAACAGCAGCAGCAAGAAAAAAAAAATGTAATAAAAGAGTCATATTCGCAAAAATCAGAGCTGCTTACTGGATAAGAAGTCGCAAGTAAACACTTAAGAGTTGTTTAATTTCTTAACGGAAAAAGAAACTTCGCTCATATCTCAACTCTTGATAATTTATGTTTTGTATGTAAATATTCAGCGAGCGACGGCAGCAAAAGCAGTAGCAGAATAAAAAAAAATCTAATGTGAATTTTTAACAGCTTTTCTGAACAATCTGCAGTATTCGAGCATTAAAGTAGAAAATATGAGATGAAATTTTCCTTCTTCAGGATTTTCATTTGATGTTTAAGCGGAAAGTTGATGCAGAAGAATATTGAAAAAGGATCAAAGTTATATAACTTTGTGATTGAGAGGATTTGCTTGCTTTTTTTTTCAATGAAGGTCCATTTTCACTTACATGCCATTTCACCCTCCCACGCGCACATGAAATGGTTCAATATATATATTTTTTTTCGCTTTGTTGAATTTTGAACTCAATCATTTCTTTAGAATTCCTAGAATTCCATTTCATTTTGCATCATGCTACAAAGGTCCTGTCCTTACATTTATCCATGGTTTCATGATTGGGTCCAAGGGTCGAACTGCGAGCGAAAAATGAGCAAATTTAAATGAATATGAACTACAATAAAACTCAAATATTCACCCTCGAGGAGCTTTACACCCACTATGTTCATCTTACTTATTTTTCTTCTTTACTTTTTTTTTCATTAGGACATAGAAAAAGTTTTCAACATTTACATTTTTATATCGATGAGAGAAACAATGGGTTGTCAAAGAATATAAACTTGTTCGGAATTGTGATGGGTGATGAGAAGGAAGAGTATAATGGTTGAGTTAGTTGATATGTATATGGATAAAGGAATAAACAGTAATTGGATAACATGATACCCAACTCCCACTGTATACCAAAAAGAACACGAAACAATATGTTTAAAAATTCAAAATTTTGGCATTTAACATAAATTAAGGGTAGTGAATGAATGCCGATAGTATATATTTAATGCGAGCGTTCATGAGGGGTAGACAAATAATTAAAAAAGCTTTTCAGATTTCCATTTGAAAGTTAATTTGAAAAGTTTGTTTTCATTCTTAAGAATAAATTTTAATTCCTAAGCATACGTACGATTTGTTATGGCAATAAAGTACTAATTTATGTGATTTTGAGAAATTAGACAATCTGTTAGTTTTTGTAAAAACAAAAAAAAATTAAATAATTATTTCTCTGGAATTTTTATACGTTTTTGACTGACTGTGAACAGCTGGCGTCGAGTTAAACACTCGCCACAGTCTATTTATTTTCGACCCGTAAATTTATGATTTTCGCACTGCAATGGACGGCCAGTAAATTCCATTAATAATTGAAAGAATTTATTTATTTTTACTCAATTTAAATTGATCATGGTGCTGAAGTCCGAGCTATGATATTTCGCATCTTATTTCTGAAATGAAATATTTTCTATTCTGACCTCAATCATAATGCAGCACGTTATTTAACACAAACTGATTTCAATGCATAGATGCATGATGGCGAACTCCTAATTAATATTCTACAAATTTGCACAAATGTCAATTGCACTCAATTGAATGGCAATTTCAAATTGCTTTGTTAACTCTTAAACTTTAACAGAACGTTGGATGTATAAACATGAAATGAAGGCGAATATTTACTATACAATTTAGATCATCATTGTTAAGAAACCTTTCTCAGAAGTTACGTTCACATAAATCACAAGTTTGTTGCAATAAGTTGATTTTGTGACTTCTGAAGGAATTTAAATAAATATTTGATGTGCGATAGTGAATCATTTGGCTACTTATACGTGTTACATCTAAATAGGATTGGATCCGACTTTGTCATATTATCTTCTCACCTATATTTTATTTATTTTCTCATTGCAGATATAAAATCTTAAATCGAAAATGACAATAACTACAATTACTGACGCATTTCGTAAGTATAAATTTTATGAGCTCGCACAAGGCTTAAATGTTACTTTCCATTCCATTTCACGAAAATCAAATTTGTCCCAATGCATAAATAAATATTTTCTATCAAGTGCTCTATAACCACTTGTTGATATATGTATGCCATCTGTGTAAAGGGCAGGATTGAAATACAATGAATCTGATCACGTCCACAAAGATGCCTGCCTGCCTGCCATTCATTGTCGAGAGCATCAATAAGATGAAGTGAAAATTCGACATAATATATAAATATAGTAAAAATAAAGACAACCGAAAACAAAACCAAGCCTTTCTTTTTATGTTTATCCATCAATAACAAACGCTTGAAATACGCGTTTGGCAAACTATTTTTGGATTCTCGAGGAATTTTTTTTATATGTGCTGGCAAAATATATTTCGTTGCTGGCTTTTCACGCGAGTTATGGATTATTTCTCGATTCGCAGTCTAGGTTGAGATTGCTTTTTCTTTTTTTTTTTTGGCAAGTCCTCAAAAGAAATTTTCCTTTTCTCCATTCGGTTCACTAGCAATCGTGGCCGTAATCAGTAAAAACATTTTTTCTATTGCGTCGTTAAACAACCAGCAGACGCATGTAATAAATAATGTTTACCGCGACTGCAAGATATTTCATGTGCACGCGCCGTAATATAGAATTAACCTCAAAGATATTTCACACTTGACAAACGTGAATAGAAGTTAAAAAGCTCCCACACAGATCACTGAACTTTAATTATTGATTTTCTTTTGTTATTTATTTAAAAAAAAAAAAACAGTACCAGATGATCCAATATGGTTCCTCGACGGCCACGATTCTGGACAAATGTTCTGGCGACGCGATTCTACAACATCAAAGGTTAAATTCAGATGTGAAGTTGAAGTTTTAGAGTTTGAGAGAGACCCCGAGGAGGACCGTTTGTTATCACGTGGTGAATACAATCATTCCTTTAGTGACCAGAAACCAACACATCCAATTGTTGTTGGTGCCACATGTCTCTGTGCCATTGCTATTACAGTGCTGTTGCCTTGGTTAATGGTACAATCACATGAACCAATAGACTAACAATGAAAGCAAAGCTTAGTGGTAGGAGGAAAAGATAGGAATTAAGTTAAGAAATGTCCATTTGTGTCGGTGAGTTTTCATTCGTTTTTTCCTTTTTTTTCTTGCTCTTGTTGCGATAAGAAATACTCGTAAAATCTCATTTAAGTTAATTAAAAATTTTCTCTTTTATTTCTTCTTTTTCTTCTTTTAATCAAGGACTATAATAAAAGCTGTGAAATTTTATCTCGATGAGAAAATATTGTCACGTTTCTGGTGTGAAATGACGACGAACCTTAGGAAATCATCCTCTAAATGCGAGCTTTATGAAAGTTCTTATTATCTATGAATATTTTGATAAATGTAGAATTGCGAAAAAGTTTTATTTTTCTTTCTTAAGAGTTTCTTTTTATTTCTAAGTGAAATATCCGTTTCAGTAATTTTTTTTTTTTTTCAGAATAATTGTTCATCAATTCTTTAAATTGAATTATGTTTATGTAGGTTAGATGAATGAATCATAAATCTATCAAAAGTATTTTATTACATTATCCGTTTATCATGTCTAAGATGCATGTTACTGTTAAATTTAAAGAAAAAAAAAAAAAACATGATATTGTTAATGTGAGTCACAATAAAATGGAAAACATTTGATAAATCAGTAAAATTAATCTTTTTTTTTCTAACGCCATCACTTGTCAATTCACATGACATTTCATTGATATGTTCAAAAAAGCTGATAATAATATGAATCAACAAATGGAATCCGCAGCCAAAAATAAATAAACTTTTTCTCTTAGCAATGAAGAGCTTTTGAAAATAAAAAGAAAAGTTTAATGATGAGAGAGCGAACACGAAAATTTCCTATGCTTCGGTGAGCGCAATAACCGAGCTTCGCTCACCGAATCGAAATAAAAACAAAAAGTAAAGTGGAAAAAATTCCATTCAGTTAGTTGGCATCCAGCTGTAAATTCAAACACACGCGGAATAGAAATTTCATTGTGCAATTTAATTTTCCCCTTTTGGATTTGTTGATTATTTACACACTCACTTGCCTATAAAATTTGTGCCTAACAAAGCACCGCACAACGTAAGCCCCAAAACAAATCTGCGTATAGCAAAAAAAAAATACTGCATAAATTAAACTTCTTTAATGAATTCGAAACAACAAAAAAAAAACCTAAGCTGCCAGATTTTATATGCGATCCAATCCTACAAAGTTCATCAAAACTCGAATCGTGTTTTTATTTCATTTGTTTGAAATTCACAAAACTAATTAACAAAGCAAAAGCTGGAAATGTGATGAGTTATTTGTTGCATGACACAACAGAAAAAAAAAACCAGTTTTAAAGGTGAAAGTCCTCGCTGAGTTCACAATTTATTGGTGCACAAAGAAATCAAAAGTGATTCGTAAATTATATAAATTATTAACAAACAATTAACCTGAAAACATTTACAAAAGAAAATAAAAAGAATTAGTTTCGTAAAGTGGATAAAAAAGAAACAAAAAGTTTTACGTGCGCTCATCAGCAGAAACTTCGCCGAAAAATTATCTCTGGATTCGAATACAAACGAACAATAAATAAAATAACTCAAAGCGCATTTCTGTGAGTCTACAAAAACAAAATAAAAAATTGTCGATTTGAACCGGTTTGTCAGGCAGCAAAACGAAGGCAGAAGCAAGATAACAACTTTAAGGTAAATAAATAATTCAAAGTTGTGAAGTTTATTGAAATTCCATTTTTGGCAAGATGTAACTCTGCACTTGAATCGTGTCAAGTACAGGACACGAAGTGTCCTTGAGCCATCCCATACATGGTTGGCATTCGCAACTTTTATTTTAGTGCCTCGTTCTGTATGTCTTGAGCAGGAATCGTGCGAGGGTTGAAGTTTTTCGTAATATGAGAATATTTCTGTCGCTATTTTGCATTAACAATAACGATGCCAATGCTACAAAATATCGAAGCGCGTTTGAGCGAAAGAAAGCGATGAACAGGAGAATGGGTTCATATATTTTTAGTGCTTAAAGCTTTATTGCCATTTTGTTTTGTTTTTTCCATCACAAAATAAAAATAAAAGTTTTGTAATAATAATAATAATGATAACAGCATCATGGTATCGGAAGATGTAAACTGGTAAACACTCAACGGAGGATTATTGAAATCTTTTGATTTGACAATGTGTGATGTAAAATGGCATCTGAAATACGTCTCGGATATTCCACGAAGCGTGAGTTAGGCTTGTTTTATTACTCGCGCGATATTTATTTGCTAAATAGACAATTCTGTAATAACGGAAAAATCTCAATAACTTCTGCTGCGAAGTAAACAAATTATCTCAATTTTTATAGCCTTGAACTTCTCTTTCCGGATTTTGTTGTTGCTCTGTGGAAAATGCCACGCATACGGCATAATAGACACATTTTTAAGCTGTTTCCATGGAAATTGCTTCACATAAATTGCACATTTGTCATAATCTCCAAGTGACATAATTTTAAGCGTGTCGCCTTCAAGTTGAACATTAAAGGTCGCGGCGCTAAAGTCATCAACACACGAGAAAAATTTAAAAAATTTCTACTGAGGAGGGAAAAGGAGACACGTCATAAGCGGAAAAACATTTTCATTGAAATAAATATAAACAAACATCACGAGATTTTGGTTGTTTTAGTTTTCAAACGAACCCTCGGCACAAAAATATATTATGAACAAAAAGTTTGAAGGCCATCAAATATTTAGAATGAGATACGCACTCATCGTTAGATTCCCAAAGACGATTATTGTAATTCACAAAAAGAGCGGAAAATACGGTTCAAAGTGAAAACATGTCATGCGATAAATTTTATTTCGGGCCAACAAATGACAATTTAAAATTCGTCCGCGCACGACAAAATAAAAACATTCGACTAAGGAAGTGATATCAGAAATTTACTTCGCCTGTGGTCGATTTTCATTAGTCGATATGGTGCGGGTCATAAATTAATTAAATTTAAATTTGCACCAACTCTGTTGTTGATGTTTTTTGTTACTCGACCCGAATTTTAAATTCCTCGCATCATCAAACTGCGGGATGGGTTTCGTTTAATGAATGAATATATAAAATGAAACTATTGCTGGAATTTCGGTGATGAAGTTAAATTTAGCACATCCTGAGCATGATTCTAAATTTAACTTAATTAGAAAATTACTGCCCTATTGCGGTCTCTCACTTGATCCCATTCGCAATTTAAAACTTTATGGAATGTGAGTTATTTATTCGGAAAGGTTCTTGTCAATTATAATGATGACGCAAAACTTTTTGTACATCATTGTGCCAAGTGATGAATTAATTGATGGTCCAACAGGCAATTGACGAGCCCTCCACGAAAATAGATTGAAATTAACGACGCAAGTGATAATATTTTTATCTTTTAACCTCCGAAAAAATAAAATTGTTTAATGTCTTCAAATAAATAGTAGCTTGAAATTTTAGTAGAGTGTAAATTTTAGTCGTGCTAAAAATAATGTCGCCACAGCCTTCCATTACTTATCGTGGCATTTGATAATTCATCACATTTTTAGAGATTAGTCATTGATATTTCATGTGTTGGCCTAGCCTTGGACAACCATTTGTAATCTATCTATATAAAAGGCTTTTGCACACATTACGTGTATATGAGAGCAGAGAACTGATTCAGTCATCCACTTGAAGCTCGTTATCACATTGAGGCCATTTCATGGAAATATCAATATCAATTGGATTGGACCTTATTCATGTGAAAATTTGCGACGAATATCTAAATTTTTTTGCTTGTCAACGATGCTAGTGATATTGGTAAATAAGAACCGTTGGCTGGTATATTAATGAAACGCAGTTTAGATCGTTTATTTCCATTTAGTCCGAACAAATATTTAATTCGCTAATTAGCGCTCGTTCAAATTCCAAAAATTTCCAGTTCAAATATGGCTCGAGGTGCTGATAAGTTTATTATATCGGAAGCACTACAACAACTTTATTTTACAAAATTTCAGCTTTAGAAAAGTATTAAGTGTGTGCTTCTGAGTTGATAATATGGAAAGTTTTGTACTTGAGAACAGTCATGAAACATTCATAAATTTGTCGCTCGACATGAATTGAAAATTCCTTTTTTTTACCGTGGCTTGGAATTTAAATTGTGACAACCTGTCGAGTTTCTCACAGGGAACAAGAAAATACACAGACACTAAAAAGGGCTTTCGCTTTCGTTGACATCGAAAATGCCAGAAAATGAAATTCTAATGAAACTGAAATTATGGTCTTCGGGTGGATCGATATGAAAGTGAATTTTCGACGCACCGTTATCCATAATGAACACTTCAAAAGCGTTGTTACTTATTCATACACAATTTACCCGTGTTAAGAATTCTTTAGTAAAACTTATAAAAAATAATCACTATAGATTACTCGCGCGCGACATCATTTTCTAGTAAAGCCGCAGATGAAAATCTCACTTGAATTTATGATTGCGAAAATATTGTTTCATTAATATCTAAGATGTGATGTGAAAAATATTATAAAAGGCAGGAGAAGAAAGAAATTTATATGATAAGAAGATTATTGTCGCAATTTACAGTGTTTTTCGCCGAAGACTCTTCCGGCATGTACTTCGCTTGTCGCGTCTATTTCACCAGATTAAAAATAATAAACGAGTAATTTTCCTTTTATTGCTGCCATTGTTTGTCAACAACAACATTTCTGCTTCTCGATTCTTAATGTTTACAACTTTATTAGTCAATTTCGGGACAATTTATATTATTTCGGCAACTCGTACTGTGGTGCGTGTGACTACAACATAAATGTACCAAAATACGTCACTCGGCTGACTTTATATTTGTTAAGATAGCGAAAGAAAATTCGAGAAGTCTTGGCATACTCCTAAGAGATGTGTTTCGTATAAATTTGTTGTCCGAATATTTATTGCTGATTTCGCACTCGATTGAATGAATCGAATGACCGTGAAAATTGAAACCGAACGAAAATAAAAAAATATAAAATAAAATAAAAATCATTTATTAAATCTGCGGTCAAAACGATTCATTATTTTACTGATTGACGTTAATCGTCAATAACATTCAATGGCAAAGCAAGTTTATTTGTTTTTCTGCGGAAAATCGTTTAGTTTCATTCGATTTGTTTTTATCATAAACAAAGGAGAAATGATTTTAAATGTGGGTGAAACAGTTAAATTTCCAACCACAAAATATTTAGCAGATAGATATCTACTCAAAAAATTTGTGAAATTCGTGATTTGTTTTATTTCCGATTAGGCCATCACATCACAATGTCATTCTCGATTATTTAATGACCTGACAAAAGCTTTCTGGCGACAGAGTTCGATGGACTCATTCTTCGTGCCGACGCCAAACGTGATTTATTAATGAACTAAGTGGCAAAATATATTTGCTACTAGATCTATAGGACTTTATCGGAAATTTATTCACACAAAAATAAATGCAACATGTCTCTATAACAATGGCGTAGGGGCAATGATTTAGCGTTGATTTGTCGATCTGACCACAAAACAAGAAGTCGTCGATAGACAAAATAAGATAACTTTCATAGATCTTATAGAATTCAAGATGGAGCCTCGTTGGTGGCGAATGAATAAAGGAGAGAGGAAGAGATATTTGTAGCACTTTATTATGGTAATCATCAATGTTTACGAAGCACTTTTCTATTCTGAAACCATTTCCCTTTTATTACATCTGGATGCAGAGCTGATTTATGAATATTAGGTCTGAAGTTCTGTGAAAATTTGTGCAATATTTGCAATAAAAATTGAAAAGGAAAATTTTTCTGCTGAGTTTTCAATTACCCTCGACGAGTGTTTTACTACTCGGGAGGCAATTACAGAACAGCAGCGTGTAAAGAGTGACTCTGACGCAAATGCTTTAGATTGCAAACTTTATGTTCTATTTTGTGCCCTTACAGTTTTTTATTATTATGCAAGGAAAGGAGAAAAATCCTTTGACTCAAATCAACATAATTTTGCGATCAGCTCTTGTTGAGGAAATAAAATAATTGTGAAACGTTCCATTAAATCACTTCAACTTTTTGCTTGTTTTACTCAATAAACATTAAGCTTTGCATTTACATTATTTGCTACGGCAAATAATATGCTTTTACGCTTATGCTTTTGTGTTTCAATGGAAATGCTGTTAAAAATGCAAATTTGCAATGTTTATTCGTAAAAGGTGTGCACACTGCACTCGACGACCCGCTTAATTGGTCTAAATTAATTTTCCAAATTTGCATAGAATTAGAATTTACATGCGCTGCCGCCGACCATCATCCCTAAATGGGGTGTTACGATCGCTAAATTCCGTGTATGGTGGATGAAAAGTGGAATTCAAGAAACCAATTTAGCATGCAAAAAAGTCATTCATGATGGCGCGCTTTCCGATTACATGAAATGCTCAAGTCACTGCGGGTTTTTTGCTTAGTAGATATTTATAGAAATCATTTTTAATTGGAACATTAAACCGTATCGACAATTTATTTTATTCGGTCGAAAGATAAGAGCTCAATTTTCAATGGATTCCAAAATATGTGCAGATATAAGCCTCAATATTTTTGGGTACTTTATTAAAGTATATGCATGAAACCTAAATTGCTCGCACACCTCTTGAAATGAAATATTTTCGAATCAATTTCGTGCAAAATTTCTCCCTTCACTCATCATCGGATGAACGATTTGCAATTTGCATACATGATTTTTATTGCAATTTCATATCAATTTGATGGTATCAAGGAAAATCCATTAAAATTGCAATTCAAAAAAGTGTCGAGAAAAATTTGCATTCAAATTTTAGAGATCCTAATAGGTATGATTGAGTTCTGCATGATAGGTTGGAAATTGTTCCTCTAGGTGCTTTATCATTTTTATATTCCATTTCAATAATATTCATCGATTAATTTGTTTCACGTTCCACGAATGGAATTGTAAAATATATAAATAAATCGATGGCAGACCAATTAAATGAACCTTTAATGGGACAAAGCACTTTAGTGAACTACAAAAAAGCCCCTCGAGCTCCAGCGATGGCAATTGTCAGGGGCATAGCAAAACTGTGTATTTCAATTGATTGCTAATCATTCAAAGTCATTCGCCATCATTCAAATCCATCATTTGAGCTCCGTTTGCCAAATGGAAAATTCATGTTCACAATATTTTGTTGTTGCAGATATTTATATTTTACAATTTTATTTTTTTTTTCGATTTAATATCAATGTTTCCCAATTTGCTTGTTTATTTGCAGGAAGCGCTGATTTTCCCCTGCATCCTGTTATCCCAAAAATTTGCTAATTTTCTATCGCGATGACCATTTCCGGAACAATGTGTAAGTATCAGACATATATCGAGCAACAACAAATTGCGTAATTAAACAAGCGTCAAAATCCACTTGTTGGCATCCGCAAAAGGAGGAAAAACATTTTTCATTCGGCTCATGAACTCGCTCGTTAGCAATTTGTCACGAGGTTTTTTTTTTTTTACTTTTACGAGAGCGAGAGCAATGGAAATGCGGAAGAATTGACGGCGAGAAAAGTCAACAAAAAATAACAGTCACGTCCGTATTCACCCACGTGAATTTGCAATCCTTTTTTTTTGTTCTTAATTCTCATCAATGAGAGAAAACGAAGAACGAAGAAATTTCGCATTTGAAGAATTGATTTTTCTCCACTCGAGAGAAAATTTTCCATTTGTCTTTAACTTCGGCATTTTTAGGAATTCTCCATTTGAAATCGTGCATATGGCATGTGTCAGACAGAGATGTATTATGGTTTTAGAAATATTTCATGAAAATTTTGGGGAGAAATCAATTCATCTTTCTGCATGCTTCCATGCTAGGCACTCTTGAAATTGATACCAATTAAACCTCCAATCATTTTTAATTAGATAGCTCGCTGTTTACCGGCTATGTTGCCGCATTTGATTCATTAGAAACATCGATACAACTCGCCCTTGTTTATTTATTTTGTTTTCTCTGTCTGATTCATCCAAATTCCTCCCAAGCCCGGCCCCCATACAAGTGATGTTAGATAAATAATTCATAAAAGTCACATCAAGAGTTTTATTTTTATTGGTTTTTTGTTTTTGCTGATTCAAATCAACTCTCGAAAATTTGTACTTTGACTCTTTCTCAATTTCACATTTGCAATTTGACTTCTTCTTTTCCTCCATTCAACTTGCAATTTTTTTTTACTCTGCCAAATAAATGTCTGGCGAAATGATTTGCAAAATTGGTTTTATTATTTTTTTATTCGCAAGGTCAAAATTGTTATCGTTCTGTATATTAGCGCACACAAATTTTTTTGCAGCGACTTTTAGCGGTCATTTGCTGGAAATTTATTTTTAGATTGTGTCGTAATGATTGTGTTGCTTATTTAAAATATTTTTATCTCTATTGCAGTGCCGCCAGAACCAATTTGGTCTCTCGATCGTCGCGAATCTGGTCATTTGTTTTGGCGACGCGAGGCCTCAAAAGTCAAATTTCGCTGCGATGTCGAAGTGCTGGAATTTGTCAAAGATCCATCAGAAGATGATCAATTTATTGTCAATGGTGACCTCAACAACACATTCACGAATCAAACAATTTCACATCCAATTGTTGTATGTGCAACATGTATTTGTGCTATAGCCGTTACGGTGCTACTTCCGTGGCTGCTAATTGGATCGAGCTAATTTACTATTAAAATGTCATTCATTAACTTATACATTTTATAAAATGTTAACTGATTATTCTAGAGCTTAAGAAATTGTTGCCTTTTAACGGAATTCATGAAATTATGTTTCTCAAAGGACAAAACATTTTTACGCTCCTCAAAAAAAAGAAAAGCCGGTGCCTTGTTAAATTATTGAGTTCCATTCTAAACAGTTGGACGAAAACATCATGAAAAATAATTTATGAATTTCAATTTTTGTTCATTTTTCTACAAAACAAAAGGAAAAGAAAATTCCTTAATGCGAGCGAGATTTGGAAGGAAAAAGGAGTGAACAAGAGTGATAAAGAACCATTGGCTTCATTTCACAAAAAAAAATACCGTGGCACTTCTCTTGGTTCATTTGATGAAAATTTTTGTGATTCGCTCGCAAAAAAAAAAAAGTAACATTCGAAATTTTCTCTGTTTTGATTTATGGACGAGCAAATGGATTTTGCTTTTAATGTTTGAAAACATTTTCATTTTAGAACGGAAAATACCGCTGGCAAAGTCCCTCGTCTCGTCCCTTTCGATGATAAATATGCTGTGATTATTACAATAACAACAAAACATACAACAAAAAATTAATGTTTCCCTTCAAGCGAAAGCTAAAAACACACAAATCGAAGGAAATTGAGAATTGTCTCAAAAACATTTCTTTTTTCTTTTTTTTGCTAGTAATTGATACAATTATTTCTCATTTCATGATAATAATAAATATCACAAAAAAAACCAAATTAGACATGAAGCCATGAAAACTGGCATAAAAAATTATAAATTTGCATCAATTTTTAGTCAAAATAAAAACGAGTCGCATTATATTTAGTTTTAAGGACAAAAGTGTAATTTAATTTTACTATTTGTACATTTTAAGATATTTACGGAGACATCAAAGTATAAAAAAAAGTAATAAAAAAAAGAATTTTCAAAACCAAACCACATAAAAGTCAACTTCGGTCATGTTTTGTTTCAGGGCCAGTGATGATTTAAGACTTTCAGAGACGGAAAGTAACAGGAAGTTGAATCTTCATGAATGTTGAATAATTTTATTTCGGATTTCCTGAGATTTCTCGACATCTCTCAGTGGCTGCTTCAACTGCTCCGATTATGGCACTACGAAAATTATTTTTCTCTAAGTGATGCAATCCACTTGCTGTGCTGCCCGCCGGTGATGTCACATTGTCTTTCAATATTGCTGGATGAATGTTTGAATCGCGAACTAATTTGCCTGAACCCATAACAGTCTGTGACGCTAATCGATAAGCAAGATCACGTGGCAAACCCATTTTTACGCCACCATCGGCAAGCGCTTCAATTAGTACAAAAATCTGTGAATTGATTCAATTTAAATATGGTAAAATTTTTTGCGCAGTTTTGAAATTAATTTACATAAGCTGGACCGCTGCCAGACAGTGCAGTTATTGGATCCATCAAATATTCAGGAACTTCTTCACAAGTTCCAATCGATTCGAGCAGATTTTGTATTAATCTTGCATCACTGTTTGTAGCCTTTTCGCCCCTGACATAAACAGATGCCCCTGCTTGCACGAGACATGTTGTATTTGGCATAACTCTAATAACGCGCGATTCATTTGACAAGATCTGTTCCATATCATGCAGTGTGATGCCCATTGCGATTGAGACAAACAATTTACCAGCACTCAGATTCCTTACGTCATGCAATGCTGTTTTAATGACATTTGGCTTTGTTGCAATAAAAATTACATCAGATTTTTCAACCACAGTCATGTTCTCCGTAATAGCAATGGCACCAATTTTTCTAAACGCATTTAGTGAGAGCTCGTCACTCGGATGTGCACTTGCAATCATGTTTTCGCTTTTTATTAAACCTAACAAATTGGACACAATAAAATAATTCATTTTTCCATTTAAGCTTTGAGAGTAAACCTCAAAACCTCAAAAGCACAATCTAACAACAAAAACTAACCAGCAGAAATGAAGCCCTTGGCTAAAGCTTGTGCCATCTTTCCACCCCCAATGAATCCAAGTCTCAATGCATTGCTCATGATTATAAAACTTTATGCGATCTTTGTACAATTCTGATGTTCCTTTGAGCAATGTAATGTTCCAACTGGAAATCTCTTGTCCAGCTACATATATATGAGCAAAAGTCGGTCAATGAAAACATACACGAAGATGATTGTCTCAATTACATTCAATTCAGTTTAATCAAGTCGCAATACAACGACAGTTTACTGTTATCAATTTACGTAGCGCGAACAGTTTCTCGGGATTTTGTTGTTGTGTAATGTTATCACGATTACAGATGCAATGAGCCGCGTGAAACATAAAAAAATCTTTGTTTTTGTAAGAATTTCTTTCTTCAATGTGAAAAAATTCCACTGAAATGCTCACAAAGAGCTCCATCGAATGAACTAATTAAACTCAAACATTCATTAATTTCTCGCAATTTTTAGAGCAAACAAAAGGAAAACAAGTTATCATTAAACACTAAATCATATCGCCAAACAGAACAATAGCAGAGCATTGATGAAATGAAATGAAACAAATTAATTTCAATAAATTAATTTCAATTTGTTTTGTTGCCAAAAAATTCCCGCTTCGGTAAATTCCACGTTTTCATTTGCAACTGGCGCTGTTATCATTATTATCAAAATGTAGATCAAAGTACATGAACGATAAAAGCTTGCAATATTTTATTCCTCAAAAATCGATTCGGAGTATATTTGTTTTCGCTACCATGAGTCACTTGCTTAGCACAGGTGGCATGTTTGAAGTGCATTGTAAATAATGTTGAACTTGAGAAGTCTTATACTTATCTAGATGATATTTCTAGCTTCACGTTACATGGTAACCGATTCATCAGTCATGTATATCAAATGAGTTTCCACATTTCACATGAAGTCTCATAAAAATAAAAAAAAAATCCCGCAAGTGGAAAATGATTATTTTTGAACTTTGTTGCGTAGGTGACACGTTTAGAAAATTTTGTCATGCGAATATCAAAAGTAGCAACATAAAAAAAATGAAAATTTTATTTGATTTGTGAATATTCAAATTTGTTTTAATTTTTCATCTTTGTCATTCGAACGAACGAAAAGAAAAGTTCAAAGTCATATAGACAGACTGAATAAATAAAGCGACACGATAAAGCCACATTGTGGTATATTGCTATAGAGAAATTACCATAAATTACGGGTGGAGAGAAATTAAGTAATTGAAAGTAGCAACGAGCTGGAAAATCAATTAGAGCTTTTTTTCCATGGCGATACGCAAACAACGTCGATGCTATTTAAGCAATTGGAAGCTTTTTAAAGCTCATTTAAAGCTGTATGGCGAACAAGGGACTAAAACTATTAAAAAACATCGAAAAAATAATTTAGCATGAAAGCGAAAGCTTTCATAACAGTCTCAAAACTCAGCAACCGGAAGAAGGACACTGAAGCTTTTTTCTCTAATGACGGGCAGCTTTTTCATTTCATTAAAGCTGTGTTTACACAAGCACAAAAATGTTGATTCTCTTCAATGAAATTAAAATCCCTCCATCTGATATGGCAATGTCTCACAATTTTTTTTTCTTATTTTGATTTTGTCGTCTTGGATTTGCCATGTAAACAGCTATAGACAGGCACTTTACGCGTCGCGCTTGTTTTTTTTCTGCGGATGAACGTAAAAATCGTGAATTAAATAATGAGGAGCAGAATAAATATAATTCAATTACATTATGGATTTACACTGTCTTCAATTAAAGATTTTATTGTTTATTCAACGAAAACAGAGATTCAAATTACAGCTACAGAATCAAATCAAATATACTGCCATGCGACGATAAAATGCGAATTAATTATATTGAGCTGTCGCTGCTGTGACAATTCTTCTTATAAAAAAAATTTCCTCATCTTCACGCACAGACATACCTTTGGAATACTGAACGATATTTGGGGTTTTTTTTATGAATGCTGTTGACATTAAGATGAAGGAAAAATTTTGTGTAGGAGTTGTGATGGTCATTCGAGAAAAATTTCTCGCTGATTAATCTTAGTATAAAAACATCTGTTGAGTAACATTTTATAAGATGGTACTTTTTTTTGTTTATTGTCTCTGTCAAGCATCACAGTTTCTTAAAACATTCAAACCGCAAAAGCACTAAGCTGACAGATGGCTGAAGAAGGATTATAGACCTTAGCGGTACTTGGAAAATCCTCTGAAACGTCAATAAAAGACGACATCTTTTCTCTTCGGAACCTTTATCGATTTTTAAACGAATCCCTCCAGAAATCTTTGTTTATTTGATGATGCCTTTAAAGCTCACTTTATAGCTTCATTGAATGGTTTTTATTGAAAAACGAAAAACAAAAAGCTCTCACCACATCTTGCCAGCGACCGAATAGCAATAACAATTTTACGCCATGAGCACCATCATAGGTCCATAAATTTATGGAAAAATTTTAATCACAATTTTATGGAAGCTTCCTTCAATGACTTTCATAATGCTGCAGATGAATAAAGGATAAAATGTTCAATTGTATTATTAGTGGGAATTAATGAAACTTTTTATTTAGATGCTGCTACTCTTCCAAATGGCTCTCAACTATAAACAGAGATTTCTAAATAGCAAACAACCTCATTAAATTTTATTTGGAACAAAAAGAAATAAACATATAATTCCAAAGAACGAATTGAGATTTCCGCGTACAAATATCTCTTACTTCGTATTTAATAAACATTTATTCCGTTAATTGAGTCTCAAATTGAATTTCGAATTAAAAATTACGAGGATAATTTTCAATATATTTGTTAACACTCACGCATTTCAAAAGGCACGCGTCACGTACGCAGCGGGGGTCGTAACAAAGCAAAAGCAACACTCCATTCCTGAGGCGCGGCATGTTTTGTTGCCAAATGTTAATTTGCATTTTTCAACGCCAGACGCGACTTTTATCCGGATGGAATTTTTTTTTTCCAGATTTTCACGTCATTCAATTTTATTTTTATGTGATTTTCCTCCCTGATGGCGGAAATTGAAAATCGCGTGCGAGAAATTTAATTTGTCAGTTTGTTTGTTTTACATGTAACAGATTCAGCTTTAATCTGAACGTGGGTTTCTGGCACTAATTTCACACGACACATAAACTTCTTCCTTCTTTTATTTATTTCATTAATTTTTTTATCCATCCAGCGGCGATAAAAAAATCATCAACAAACTTTGAATTAATTTCCCTTTGACCGCGATAATTTAATGTTTATTTTCTGTTTTTAATTTTTACCGTGCAATTGCAAGATATTTTTTGTAACTGTCGGAGAGCACTTCATAAAATTACGTTTTTGCTTGCTTTGTACAGAGTGTCAATTAAGGAGTACATTTATACTCTGTAACCATATCTCGTATAGTTACCATAGAAGTTTAAAATATAAAAATCTTAAAACTTAGCGACATGCAATTCATACGGAAGATTGTTATTTTCCAATTCAACGAAAAAAAAAAAAATCTGAGAAGACGTAAAGTGTCTTGATTTCAGAGAGCTTTCTTTATTCATGAGATGGAAAAGAAAGCAGGGAAAGCTTACCTGTTCAAAGCTTATCTAATATGAATTTCAGTAAAACGTTACAAATATTCTTATAATTTAATAAAAATATTTAATTTCGTTATACTTTCATGATTTGATAATTTTACCTCCTTGGCAATTATTCTTGACTTATCCGAGCGGCACACTGTGACTATATTAGTCATAGTATAGTATAGTTTAGATAGAACTACTGTACGGAAATGCTTGGTGACAGTAATGCGTAAGCCACAATTAGGCGATGCGCCGCTCGGGGCGCCAACACACATTTGTTTGGATATCTCTAATATTTTCGCACAGAATTTCCATTTCTTGATCACAACGACTTTGTTCGTAAAGTGTTTTGCTGAATCCAATCTAGAATCATGAAAAAATATTAAGATTAAGAAAAAATTAAGATCAAGATGATCAAATGATGGTTTCCCAATATTGTAAATCAAATTTGATGTTCGAAAGTTGATCATTTAGATGAATTTCTAAGAACTTTGCATGCATACACATTTCTATTGTCAATTCAGATGTGTACGAAAATGTAAAGATTTTGGACTTTTCTTCATTCAAAACTCAACTTATACCTGAAATATATGTGTAGGATAGGTAGATGGAAATTTTAGAATCCTTGCAGAATCTGCATTTTGGATTTTTTTTTTGTAGGAAGCAAATGTAGTGCGTTCAGAAATATTTAACTGATAATAACAAAGTTGAATAACATCAAGTTGACTTGATGTTCTTAATGTTGCGCAAGTTCTTCATTGCAGTGCTAGTGTCCTGGAAAAATCGATCGAATTCGCTGTACTAATAAATTGCGCAATAAACGTCAAAACCTGTCATAAATGTGCTCAGTGCGTGGGATTAAAAATATAAAAAGCAGAATGATATTTAGTTAGTCTCTCAAAGCATTTCGATTGCCGCGGATACAGTTGTGTCAGGAAAATTAAATAATTGCCTGATGTACAACAAAAAATTGGAACCGACAAAATTATTGGTTCATAAAATAAATTGCATTAATTGCATTAAGTCGAAAATTAAGAAACTTTTAAGCACATGTTTTCAAGTTTTGCTTTGAATTTGCAACCAAATAACTATTTACGAATGACATGACAACGGATGAGAAAAATAAGGAACCAAACGGAAAAGATCCCAAGATTCGTGCGGGAATTTTTTCCTCGCTCCCTTCAGATTGTTAATGAAGAATCCGTACCCAGATTATGTTAATTTGAAAGTTCATTGGAAAGTCTCGCACGAATGAGGAAATGAAAAACTGGGTTAATTGCAAAGTTTGGGTTGATTGTTTTAAATTACCATTTGGACATCATTTGTTGAGTGAATACAAACATATTTTCAAAAATTTAGCTTTATTTTAAGTTATACCACCACAATTACAATTACAAATAGTTATTACAACAATGACAATGAGCGGGAAAATTCATTCCCGCAATTTTATCGACATCGTTGTTATTTATGGAATTCCACTTTACCAGCGATAAGAGCTTTCCGAAATTATATCACTTCACTTTATAGTGTATGCAAAATGCTCGTAGCATAAGACAAACTTCCTCATACTTCATCGCACAGTTGCGGGTTGCCGGTAATATGTTATCATAACCATTGCTTTGTTATGTTCCATCATGCTATATCCAGAATAATTTACTTCGAAAATTTGAACCATAATATTACTTGTTTCCGCCGCTCCATTTTGCATAAAAAGCTCATATTTGCGGGGAGGCCTTTGAACGCTAAAACGAATCTTGTATTGGGCCCGAATCGTGGTGATGCTTCCAAATGTGAGTGCGGTGAAGCATAGAACTGAATATTTTATGGGCACATGATACGCTTGAAACATTCAAAAATTCTAATGTTTATGATTCGGGGAATCATTAAAAAGCTCAATGTAGCACATTCAATAGAATTACAGCATTAAAATTTACAGTCGATGCGGGATATCGTTGAAAAATGGGTCCGAGTAAGTACGTATATGTACCCCTGTTTACAGGAATTTCATTGAAATGGAATTGGTGGTAGTGGCACATCACAAATTGAAATTAAAACTTCAACATGGTAAAATGATAATTATGCGTATCTCTTAACATAAATCGTGTTCATTAGTATCATTATTCAATCTCCGCTCACAGAACTTAAAAGTGCAATGGCATCATTATAGTTACGATAAATTTTAGTTCATCTTTTATGTATCTCAGAAATTATAATAAAATTTTCCATCATTACAATTAATGGGATTTCAAATTGAATCATTCGATTATGATCGAAGTCAGAAGTTGCTCATTAAATGCATTTGAAAATCGATTTTCCACATTTATTTCCATCATTAAATAATAAAAACGATCTAGAATCGGGAAGCGTTTCTTTTTTTTGCCATTGCTCTAGTGTGTGCTTTTGAATTATTGAGATGCTTGATTATAAAAGTAAACAAAAGCAGGTCCTGTCTCTACCATAAAATTTATCTCAAGTAAACAAATAAAAATAAAGAATTCAGCTAAAATAGGAAAGGAAAGCGCTTTCTTTATTCGTCTCCTTTTTTTAATTTGTTTTCGTAACGGAACCAAAAGCCCCATTGGGGACTTTAATTTAGACATAAACTCCAAATAGAGACATTAGAACAATGATTGCTATTTGCAGAACGACAACAGAACAAACAGAAGCAGCTTCATTGCGTCACTGTTTTGTTGTTTATATTTATCATTTACGCATACAACCAAAAGCATATGCGGCGAGCCGACTATGGAATGAGAAGGACATTGAAACAGCTTTTTAGATATATTTGCTTTTCATTCACCTTCACATCCGTTTGCATCATGAATTATTTTTTCAGGAAAGTTTAAGTGAAAATCTAGGAAATGGGAAAACTTCATTTCTATCTGCTGAACTTTTTTCTTTTGGTTTCATGATATTTTGTAAAATAAATAATTTATTTATTTGTTCTCGAATTGATGTCACCAAACATAATGAAAGACAAATGCACGTTTAAAATTAACTTAATTAAAGTTAATTTCCAGAAATATTCATCTGAAAACCAAATTTGCAATCTTCTTTTAAGGACATTTGATTAAAAAAGCAATTCATGTGCTGTGATAAGGCAATTTTTATTTTTGTCGAAGCGGACTGTTAAATTAAGAATGAAATGCACAATCATGCTCAATTTTATTTATCATTTTTCTCAGTATTAAGGAAACTTCGTTCAATGGCCAAAACGGGAGCCTCAAATGTCAAATAAGCAATGATAGCGACGCCTATTGATAGCACTACATCGCCAAAGAAAAGATGAGTCTTCACAAATTCGCTATAATATGCCGGTTGCTTTTGTGTGCCAAACATTGCTATTTGGCAGAGCACATGAGTCAAATAAATGCTCAGTCCAATTTTGGCTAATGGCTTCCACACACTGAGCGATAGAAAGCTATTCACAAACCCCGAAAATGCATGGCACGCAAAGATAATCCAAGAAACTGAAAGTGACCATCCGAGTTGACTCATTGCGATGTAGAATGAATTGAGAAATTGCGATGTAATGTTGAAGTGAAACGGAAAAATTCCAATCATGATAGCTAAAATGCTGCTAATTGAAGCAAACCACAAACTGACGTTGATGAACTTCGGGATTTTGATTGAAGTCTCTTGAGTTTTGTGCAAAACATAGCCAGTTAAAACACCCATCAAGAATGGACACAAACGAGCGTAGAATTGCACATAAATGTGGCGCGTGTAAAAATAATTAATTGCTCTCGAACTATAAAATAAATTTTTTTACATAAGCCATAAGTGAGGGTCAACCAAGTATTTAATATTTACTTATTCATGTGAAATGAAGCGTAGCCTATTTCATATGTGAAAATAAAAATGAAAGCAATGGAGGCCAATGATAAAAGGGGCAGAATGAATATTATCTTGAAGCCATATTTCCAGAGCGGATAAATTACAAATGGCGAAAAGAGAAAAAGCTGAAAATCTGTGGAAAGATACCTGAGAAAAGCTTGAAATTTATTAATCAATCAAAAGACTTAAAATAATTCTTACCAAGTATGTGGCAGACACAATTCTCCGGGATTAACGATATTTTGTATATGAAGAATTGCCGACCACCAATACTTAATACATGCTGGATAATTCATCTCAACTATGAGCTTATTATATGGACCATCGCCAAAGAACCTCTGCAAAGACATAACGAAGAAAATTGTAGCACCAAGAACGGGTGTTATACGTAGGTAGCGATGTAGATATAGACGAAATGGATTGAGCTTTCCACTGAAATACATTTTTATGAGCATCAATCAGCATTGAGTTGAACATATCTCACTTTTTATCCAATTTTCTTAAGAAACTTGTTGTAGCTAATAATCCGGTTAATAAGAAAAATGTATTGACGCAAATCGGTGTTGATGTTGAGAATGCAGATGGTATACTGTGCAACCATTGCTGTAATCATATCACGAACACAGAGTTAATTAGTTCTGAACCACTTGAATCGCAAAAAAGAGCATCAATGCACGTCATTATGCCATTACCCCGAGAAACTGTGCTTTATTAATCATGGGAAAATTCTCATATGCTTGCACTCGATGTCCATGAATAATTATTAGTATAGATATGGAACGTATGCCGTATACACAACTGATGATTTTTTTCGATGTCGACTCCTGAGTCTCAAAAAGCCTCAAGCCATTTGAGTAAACCGAAAAGGTCGAAAAAAGAAGCCTTTGCTTACCTGAAAAAAAATTTTTTTTCTTTTACAATCTTAAATAAAGAAAAAGCAAAAAATATCTCACTATTCTTTGATCGCATGACTACGTCATAGGCCGTGCTAACAACCAGCAAGAGAAACATGAAGGAAAAGAATAATCTATGAAAAAAAATGCGGTCAGAAATTAATTTTAGGTTAGAAATTATTTTTCTCTTACGCGGCAAATAAATCAATGTTTCGCATTCCACGAATATTGACAGTATTGCAATAGAGATTTTGATCATAATCAATAGTCTTCATGTTGTTCTTGGCTAACATTCGATCAGCAATAAGTTTCACCATATGGTGTGAGCACATTTCCGGTACGCACATTGCAGTTCCGATTTTTTTGTCGTGTAAATTTACGTATTGTCGTATCAATTCAATATGAATCACTTGAGGGAGTAAAAGGTCCTCCAGATGGTCTGTTGTTACATTTATGCCCTTACTGTCAGCGAAAAACACTAGACAATGCTCACCTCTAAATATTCCATCACGAATATCTTCAAACTTGTGATCAACACTCAAGCACTGATCGAAGTGACCAAAATTAACTAAGTTCCCTGAAAAAAGTCCCGATTGTGATTTCCCCCAAGCATCATATACTTTTAACGCCCAAAGTTCCTTCTTTTTATAGCCATCAACCAGTAGCGACATTTGCCTCTCACACACTTCATCATCTTTTGAAGGCCGAGCCTTCGAATTCGGCATTGGAAGCCAATCCAATAAGTCCAGTACATTGTGTCTGTCCCTTAAGTCTGAAGCGCAACAAGTAATTATTAGCAGCAAAAATACCAATTTCAGCAACCAGTTGCCGGATTGAAAATCCATCGCAAACTAAATAGTTCAATGTCAAAAACCTCATCATTTATACAAATTTTGGAAACATAGATCATCGCTTTATCATCACCTCGCAAAATTAATTTATTTTACATATACTTGAAAAACAGACAATCAGTTATTTCCATTAATCCTTATCATAAATTTCGATAGCTAACCCTGCGCGCTATGAGACACGCATTTGACTTTGAAGTGAATGCAGTTGTAATAAATCCACTAAAACGTTTACAAATTTAAACCTTAATAGCTGACTTTTGTAGAAATTAATTTATCAAACAATAAAAAAAAAATTGCAGTTTTCCGCCACTAATTCGCTATCACAGTGATACGAAGTTTCGTTTTATGAGTCGAATTCAAACATCTATTGATCAAACTGATAACAGTAAATATAAATTGGCAATATTTCCTAATTAACTTCATCAGTTAACTTTTAGAAATTCAGCCAGAACCATGAAATTGAGGTAAGTGATAAATCCGCTTATTTCACAAGTGACTAATGATAAAATGTCTACTCTCTTACAGCATTGCAGTTGCTTTATTGATGAGCTTTCATGCTTCATCTCTTGCACTCGTTTTACCTTGTAGCTTTACAATTATTTCGGGTGCATACACTTGCACAATCTACCAATCATTGGTTCTAGTAGAAAATGAACCAATTACATTTTCCGGTACTCATCTTGCTGGCAAGGGTACTGGTCACGTCATTCGAGTAGACATCACAAAATCACGAATCATATTTGTAATCAGTCAGCTATTCCACCTGTTCCTTGGAATCAACACATTTTCTTCTGTCGATGGTGGACTTGAAAAAATCCAAGAAAATGCATTTGTAAACTCAACACGATTAAGCACAATCGTTATAGATTCTAGTGATCTCAGATCCATCGTTCCAGGTTCATTCAACACTACAAGTCCTATAACTTCGTTAACAATCAAATCAGGAAATCTTAGAAAAATTGATAGTGGCGTTTTAGCGCCCCTTGCACAGCTTGAAACACTAATAATTACAAATTCATCAATTCAGATCATAAACGAAAGTGCATTTGATACTTTAGTGAATGTTAAAGTTTTAAATCTCACCGACAATCAAATTGAATTTATTTCTAACAATACATTACGACGACTGAATAGTCTTGTGTCATTAAATTTGGCAGGAAACTTACTCCAACGACTTGATGGTGACTGGTTTCTGCAGAATGGTGCAAATGTGGTGGCAATTAACTTGCGCGGAAATAAAATTAACAAGATACATCCGAAATTCATCGGAAATTTGGTGAAACTAAATGCGTGGTATATGCTTGGAAATAATTGTTCGACTCTTGATGTTCTCAATACAACATTTCCTTCAAACTTTACCGCTGTTGTTCATAAAAGTCTTGAAACTTGCTACACAAGATATTTGAATGATTATCAAACAACAGATTCATTGCCTATGACAGAAGATATTCCATCAACAAGTGAATCATGGGATCAATCCACAATTCTCTCGACATATACTTCGGCTCCATTAACATCGACACATCCACCATCTACGTACACTGTGCCCCAAACTTCTTTTCCGTGGACCACACAGACAATATCTCCACCAACTTGGCCAACACCACCAACCAGCCAAGCACCACCAATTCCGGAAGTTGTAAAAAAATATTTGATGGAGTTTAGAGGCCAATTTAGAGTGGTTGACGATGAGGGCACTATAATAATCACAAAGAATGTGTCAGAGCTATTCAGATTTAATTAATTTATGAAGCGATTCAAACGAATTCATTGTAGAAGTTTCTTATCTTATTTTATAACCCAATTGCATTTTGTCGAAAGCAGTAAATAAAAGATATTCACTAAGAAGAAAGAAAGATATTCAAATGAGTATATCTACAAAATAAAAATTCAATAAATTCATATCAATTTTTTCTGAATAATTTTCATGGAATATTTTTCCCATCCTTTATTTTTTTTTTGTATTCAATAATCAATGTTCTCATGCTGAACATGATGACGATTTTTGTTTTCAATTGTTTTTGTTTATACAATTACAGTAATTAAGGGTTTAATTAGTCATCATAATTAATGTGTGTTGTGAGTTTTTCTATATCTTCTTTTATATAAAGTCTGACGAAAAATTACCATAAGTTAACATTCACTAAATTTTCCATTCGCCATAAATTTGCAACGAATTTTTCTTTGCGGAAATTAAATTAAAGAAAAAAAAACTAGAAATTTGTTGGAAAGTTGCATTAAATAAAATGTTCAAGTGAATCGTCAGTCAAATAACATTTTGAATATTTTGGAGAAAAATCAAAAGCTATTTTCTTATCGGTGGTAACTTTTCCATAAACTAAACACCTACTCTTTTTTCTTGCCTAAAGACTTTGAAGGGAAAACTAAGGATTCTGAAGAAACGCCTTCACAAGTTAATTATGACTCCGAAAAAAAAGAAAAGCTTTACAAATGACTTAAACGTTATAATGTCAGCTTATCTATAGAAAATTTTATTATTCATTTCAACGAATCACTTTTTATTATGAAGTGTAGGTTTGAGAAAGAAGCAACATTTTTTTTCTGGGTCTCAATAATGCAAGGAAGAGGTTTGGTTTTAAAGATATAAGTTGGAAATAAGCGCAGATTTACAAATATTTGGGATACATAATGCTGGATTCTCATCTATATGTATATGTTTTTTTTTTTTGTTGATTATATCAAATATTATAATTATATATATATATTTCACCCAAATAAATTATATTTCAACATTTTGCATCTGTGATTTTTTAGAGTATTTTTTTGTATATTTAATTTGGAAAAGCATAATGTTGATTCAGTTTCAATAGGTTCATAACTGATAAGGGTGGCGATTGTAGGAGATTTGTAATGATAAACTTAATTAGTATCACTGTTAACTTGTTCTAGAAGCTCAGCTATTGTAATGATCATGGCTTTGATAACAAATCAAATTTAATAAACTATACAGTATAAACATGGACTCGGAAGGAATAAATAACTAAATCAACAAAAATCATGAATTGGAAGATGCTGAAATTAAAGTTCTACTGAGGTGTGTGATCGCTTATAATTGTTGACGTGTAAACAATACAAATAATATTTTTTCTTAACGGATGGAGAACTGAATTAATAAGTGTTAAAAAAAATATTCAACTTACACTCGCTATACAACTTTCAATTTATATCCTTGGACATTATTATCAAAGAATACAAATATATATAATATACTGCTAACATGATATGGCTTTCCCTATCGTATGATGCTGATAAATATTTTTTTTTTTCTTTTTACTACACAGAGTGTAGAATAATTCTTTTATGCCATTTATACACAATCAAGTAATGACAAAATTAATGCCAAATTTAATTTGTAATGCTTGTGTGCAATGAATGTTGATTTCTCAGTATTAGCAAAATACAATTAATTGATGCTGCACATGAAAGTGTTTTTTTTTTAATCTTTTTCTTTACATTTAGAAAGTAAATTTAGCAGTTTTTTTTTCTTGATAGCGATTAGCGATTTTGAGAGCGGCCATTACGTTTCGCAATAGCTATTATTCGATAGCGCAGTAATCCATTAATCTATTTCTGAGTTTCAATTTATTTAAATACTTTTTAAAGCTATGATCTAAAATATAATTTATACTTTAAGTAGTTTATACATTTTTTTTGTTCGGGTTAATTTATTTTGAGGTTACAAAAGTGATTCTAACCTCAAAGTATATGTTTCTATCCCAAAAAAAAGCTTGCCACGACTTAATTACTCTTGATCGTTTGTGGAAGGAAACTACGTCAAATTCATATAAAAACGAGCAGGACATACTTAATAATCTTAGATATAAAGTTTTAATTTAAAATTAAGTGAGTTAGGGGATTCAATGACTAGAATATCAATTAAAGTGTATTACGATCGCCGAGGATCATAATAATTAAATAGCAAAGTGAGTGTTCTGTGTTTATATCATGAGTGATTGTGTAATTGTGTCAAATTAACATTTTTTTTTTGTTTTACGAAAAAATTGTGTTTTTTTTTTGCAAGCAATTATTTTTTGCGAGTTTCGTTGCAGGAGCGGTAAAATTTTGTTCTCTTTTTTTTGAAACTTTTGTTTGTCTCGAAATTAATAACTTTGGGATAAAACAATTATCAAATGCCAAATAAATTTTTAAAACTTTTTCTTATCAGTTTTGAATATTGTTTAATTTTTTTTTTTTACAGATCACTGCAAATTTCCGCGTTATATTATTGACTTTTCATTCATTGTTACATATGTGTATTGATTGCTGTTCGAATCATCTCATCGGTCAAGATAAAAAACACAATTTTTCAGTGACAATCGTTTACTATTATCAGTTTGTGATGATTTTGTTGTTATTGGATGGATTTTTTTTTAATTGGTGGATGATGAGCAATTAACTAATGGTGTGATGTTATAAAATATACTTACAGCGTAACAAAACACTTATGAGTATTTTAGCTACATTTCACAAGTTATTTCCATTTTTTTTTTTATCAAATTGCACGACAGATTAGTTAATTTAATTTGTTACTCATTAATTTTATGTCATCATCATTAGGCGTAAATTCACTGATTTAATTCATCATCGCATACATCGCCAGCCATGTCCAGTCGTGGCATATGGACGGGTGTCAGCTTAAGTGGTGTTCCCGATGCTGACGATGCTAGCGCAATGCTTCGATATTGTTGCTGAAAGGTTAATAATATTTCGCGGATTTTTGCAATGATCTCTTGCACTCAGGCATTTGATTCCTAGAAAAAAAGGATACGTAACATCATACATGGAATTTTCTATTGTTTGAAACTACTGTTTGCTCAATTTTTGTAAATTTAATTTTTTTTGGTCAATTTAATTTAATTTTAGTTTGATTTATTCACCTTGAGATTATCAAAATAGTGCATAATTTGATCGTAGTCCATCTCGAGATCGTCGAGACCGAGACTCTCACCCGGCTGTCCCAATTCGCTGTCTTGACTTGAGAACATTGGATTGCCCACCACAGTGGCACGTTTTACTCGATGACCAGCCGGCTCATGATCTTCGGGCGTCACAAAACCGCCATTATCATCGGAACTTGAATCATTTTCCGAAAATTTTGTCGGCTCATCCGATTGGTTTGCTAGTTGTTCTGTGTTAGTACTTTCTTTGGTGACTTGTTCATCATCTTGAGCTGCTGTGGACACTTCAATACCTGAATCCATCATGACAGATGAAAGCGGTGCATCATTGTAGTCTATTGCGTTGCTATTTGGTGTTAGCTTTGAAGTGTTTTTCTTTGGTGTGATTGTGTCGAATTGGAATGCACTGCGACCAGTTTGTCCTGCAGCAGATTCCACGAGAATTTCTGCCATGTGTAGCTCTTGATTCATATAATGTTTGCTTCCACTCGAAATCGGTCGAACCGAATACGATGGAGAATTGGAATTAAATAGAGCTGCATTTATTTGTTGTTGTGTAAAATTTAAACTGTGGCCAGGATTTGAATGGACTGAAGAGCGGTCACCAGCTTGATAATGAACTTGAATATCTTGAGGTAAAATGTTACTTCCATTCGACCGACGATTCTGCACGTTACTAGCTGATCTTATGTGGTTCTTTTGACGACGTGGAATATCAGGGATAAGCTAAAAATATAAAATTTCGTTAATGAAATATTCTACAAGGAGAACATGCTGAAATACTAAAAAAAAACCGTTAAAGTTTAACGCCGAGCGCATGGTGTAGATTTGTAAACTAGTTCTGATCCCTTGTTTCTAATTCTGAACCCTGGTTTTACTAACACATTCGTAATGCACATTCGTAAAACTGGCAACATGGCGCACATTCCCCAAAATGGGCGTTATTCAAGGGAATGTTAACTATGGCCAAAAATTTCTAATAAAATTGTGAATTTAGATTGATGTCTTTCATAAACTGAATAAAATTAAATTGTAAGGTCGTTATTTGAATCTAGTAAAATAATAATCATAGCACAAGTGAATTGAATCAAATTGAGATTAGAGAGTTTCACTTGTGTTTAAAACTTTCATCATTAGTTGCAGCCCCTTAATCTTTCTTTTCGCGAAAAAAATCTATCATCATGGGTCGTATGCACGCTCCCGGGTAATTTAAAGTGGTTAATTCGAGTGGAAACTTGTCAAATATATGTGAAAACAGTTGATAACATGCTCATGCACATTAATTAAATGGAGTTGAGCATCAAAATCTACAGTAAAGTGAAAAATATTAAATTAAAAGTTTCCACTCAAACCAAAAAACGTGTTTCAGCCATTTGTGCTCATACAAAAAATCTAATTCAATTTTCTCGCTTTCAGAAAGGGTATTTCCCAATCCGCATTGCCTTATCGTCGCTCGGTGCCATCATGGCTTAAATTGAATGCTGAAGATGTGAAAGAGCAAATCAAGAAGCTCGGCAAAAAGGGCATGACACCCTCACAGATTGGTAAGCACTGAGAATAGAACCGTCTGAATGTAGGATGCATTTAATTAATGGGTAAATATTTAATTTTGCTTTTAGGCATCATTCTTCGTGATTCTCACGGTGTTGCTCAAGTGCGTTTCGTAAATGGCAACAAAGTCCTTCGCATCATGAAAGCCGTTGGACTGAAACCAGACATCCCAGAGGATTTGTATTTCCTCATCAAGAAGGCCGTCAGCATCCGCAAGCATTTGGAACGCAACCGTAAGGACATTGATAGCAAATTCCGTTTGATTTTGATCGAGTCAAGAATTCATCGTCTTGCTCGGTATTACAAAATCAAGTCCGTTCTGCCACCAAACTGGAAATACGAATCCAACACCGCCTCGGCTCTGGTGGCTTAAAGTGGTCGTCAGAAGAGTGGAAATTATGTGAACACATTCGAAATAAAAGCTAAGAGAATTTTCACAACAAAAATATACCGAAAAGTGTTACTCAATCTTAAAATGGACATTTCAGTTTTTTGTTCACAATAGGAAAAGGAGCAATCCAGCAATGGGCTTACATTTGTGTTGTCAGCAGAGTTTAAAGACTAATCGGAACTCAATTTTCTATTGACTTCAAATTCAATTCAGTTTTGAAAGCAGCGTGATAAAGTATTTTCTATTTATGTATTGCAGCTAAGAAGGACAAAGATGTGGTAAAAACTTTCCAATTAAAGGAAAATGAGGAGAAAACTTCCCATAAAAATGTCAGATATGCGAAAGTGCACCAATAACGTGACTTTTCTAGTTTTCTTTTTGAATCCATTCGAGCATGCACGAAATAACAAAAGAGTCGACATCGACAAGTGAGCACAACTCATAAAAGTTACAGAAAAGTCATTAAATGCAATGAATACCACTACACCCCCCCCCCCCTCCAAACAAGTGCTGTTTGCGGTTCATTCTGCAGCACTTGACACCACAACACTGAATACCATTCATAAAGTATTCGAAGTGAATATCGTAATGTTTACTCGTGTCTAGAAATATTTGAACGAGAATTTAATTAAAGGGTCATTGTGCAAAAAATACCACAATGTCGACAATCAAAATTGAATTTTGATTTTCATCGGAAAAGTTTCAAGAGTTTTCTTTTTCATCATATTTTCTTCATGGACTTCGAATATTATATTTTTGTTACCTACCCTTTGAGCAGCAGGCTGTCCAATAATGTTGGCAGTGACTCCAATATTGCGATGTGGCGGAACTGGTGGCTTATACTCGACATTCGTGCTGTTCATGGTGATTCCATGTGGTGGTAATGGTGGTGGTGGCGCTAATTCGTCGCTATTTAATTTAAGAATAAAAAATCATTTATCCGTTAATTAAGTTATTTGTATAACCTTACCTATGACAACTACGACGATCTCGTTTCGTGTAAGTTGCTGAATTAACAGCGCCATTCGGCTTTGATGGCAGCTCAATAGCATTTGGATTATCAAAGCTATTCATCTGTAAGACAGCATCATCAGGATCAACATAATTTAATGGCAATGGATTGCTGGTTATTCGCATGCGTGAATCTCTTGGATCAACTTCTTGCTGTGATGTCATTGAACGATCCATTGTTGCGCGTCCCAACCAAACCCAATCGTGAGCATTTGTTGTTGATTCACGCGGTCGACGACCTTCGCGCATTATACCTAAACTGTTTGCTGGTGGATCCTTACGATGTCCCATCTCCTCGCTTACCATATCGATTGTGACGGGACGGAACTTTGATGCATAAACAACACAGGAGATAACGAAGATTCCAATTGCTAAACAGAAAGCTGTTAACAAAACATACATTCCAATTTCTAAACTTGTCATGTCGGTATGTACAGGACTTTTGCCGCTTCGAATTGAAATTGGTGAAAGACCAGATCCATGATTCGTTTTAAAGGTTAACTGTAATGTCATTTACCAATTAAAATGTCTGACAAGTCATTCGCATCACGCTCGCGGCCATTTTTTCTTTCCCTTCCACTAATGCCATCATTTTGAACAGTATCAGGACGACTTGGCGTATCAGAAGTACTGAAATCCACTTGAACTGATGCCAAAGCACTTGCAAGTGGTCCAGTAGTTGTTTTGGGTCCATTTTTAGTCATTGGAATGTTTCGGCGCATGCGACATTCTTCTGAAAGTAATAAAGTGACACGCAACAAATCCCCATGGCCTTCACCAACGGCAATAACGCGTGGATGATGTGATGCCAGCATTGGTGCAAATGCAACAACATCCGTATCAAGGCTCTCGACCAGCAAGAAATAGTCATCAACAGAAACGTCCCTGAATAAAAAAAAATTAATGATTTACAAAAACTTTATCGAGAAATGAGAAGAACTAACCTCAAGGGTGTTCGAGCGCCATCAGAAAATTCAATGTCAATATCCAATAAACCTTCCTGGTATTGTGCTGTAAGCTTTCTTGTTACAGAAGTCTCAGCAACATAGCCATTTTCAACATAACTGTCCGGCGTGATGGACAACTGAAGGCCAGAAATGACGCGTACAATAAGTCGACTGATGCTCACTTTATCGCTTCCAACTCTAATTTCTTTTGTTCCAATGACGCGACCATTAACTGGCGATAGAACTTGAACGTCAGTTCGTCCCATCACGCGACCTTGTAATGTTCGACCGCGAAGCGACGCAATTTTAGGATCAGCAACACGCAATAGCGGTTGAACCAAATCAGTCACACGTAAACCCGTTCGACGAGAAATCAAATAACTGACACGACCTGAATCCTGAGAGAATCAAATATGATTGATAAGAACAAACTTTTTGCTACGACAATTAATGAAATTTATTTACCTGATCAATGGCAACAAATTTTGCATATACATCAACAGAACTTTGCTGATAACGCGCCCGACAACTCGATCGATCGCCATTAACGCCATTGACAAAATCACCATTGAGATGATTCCAATTGTATGCTCTCTTGCGTCGACGTGTTTTACCATTGACGCTAATAAATTGAATTTTAATTAAATGCTTCAATTTGGTGACAAATGTAACCTTACCTATTATGATCCTCGGGAATTTTCCAGCCCTTAATTTGCGATAATCTAAAGTCGGCAACTGAAACTTCCAATGGAAATTCTGGCATCCAAACGGTAAACTTTGCTAGTCCTTGGAATGATCCATATTTAACCAACACGCTAGCATTTGATGAGCCGCGCAATTCAGAACCATCAACATACACCGAGCTACATGAAGAGGAGACCTTGAGATTGAATAGAAAAAATATTTTAAATGTTCCATTATGATATGATTGATAATGATGACTGGAGGAGAATCATGTGACGAATTTCACAAATAATTGCACTTTGCAGAGAAATTAGCTTTCATAGAAATTTGCGGCACACATGAAGACGGAAATTATTTCCATGAGCATGATAAAAAAAAGGTCGTGAAACATTCAAAGCATCGATAGGGATTTCTTGGAAAATTTCATACACACGAAAGTTTTTTATTTAAGAAAATTCATTAGACGTCAAAAAAAGAAAGAAAATAAAATCTTTTCCAACTTTGCCAAGAAAAACTTTTTGTTTTCTTCTTGTGTCTAAATTATTTTTATAAACATCTTTGCTGGTTTCATGCTGATGATGGAAATTTTTTTTTTTTGGCTTTCGTCTTGTTCGGTAAAGGAAAATAAAGTTTGTTTTTCTCGGTAATTGATCACGTTTCAGTTTTCTATTTATTCTGGTGAGTGATGGACACAAAAATTGATGCCATCAAAAATTTTGTTACCCGTCACATCATCTCATTTGCCATCATTTTGCAGAATAATGAGTTTGACGTTTCATCGAAATGTTTCAATATTCCATAAAAACATGATGCAAAAAAAATAAAAGAAACTAAAAGCTTAATGATGCAAATTAATTAGGATGTGAATGCAAGACACTTAAATTTCATCTTTAAATTCATAAGACTGTATAGTCATTAAGCGAAATTCATAATATTTGCTCATAAATAATATTCATCTATTTGCAAGTTTGTTGCGCATTTCCCAGCGATGTCATGCTAAATTATTAAATTTCTTAAGATACTCAATTGTGGTTAAGGTCACAATGACTGAAAGTATTTTGTGGCAGCTTGAACTTTAGCCTCCAGTCGTGGCAATCTGATGAAGAATGATGATGAAAGCAAAAGCTCTCCGAGGCACGAATAAAGCAAACTTGATTTTCCAATTACGCAAAGATGAAAGCTTCGTGAGGCCATCAGCCAGCGGATGTCGTGAAGTGTTCAAGAAGTACTCATCTTGTATGCCTTCACGTCGTTCCATTCTATCGTTATCTCCAATTATGCTGTCCATCTACGTGAATTATAGATGTGGAAAAACTTTTTTCTTTCTTTGTTTGGCTCTTTTATGAAACGAGATGCAAGCAGACATTTATCAAGACGAATATTCTGACTGAATGAATTGTACATATATATGTATTTTATTTGTAAGTATGCGGTTCTGTTGCCATCAAGTCTGCGAAACAATTTTCTTTTTCCTCTCAAAGGAACTTTTACGTAAAGCTTTTCGCTTTAAGGTTTATTGTAATTTGTTTTAAGTTTTAAGGTTAGAATTTTTGTTTTTATTATTGAGCACACACAAAAATAAAATGTTCATCTGCCAAATGAAATGTTTCAAATTGTGCTGATGCCATCATAAGGTACAACATGAACCACAAACATAACCTGGAAATGTTCATCACGTTCCATTTGTTGTCTGAAGAATTTTTTTCTTCGATTTTATTTTCATAGATATTTGGCATTATCTAGACGAGATAAGTAAACTTCACCAAATATGTTTTGAGATATTTTTCAGGTAAGTAGTCCTCAATCGTATTTTTGTAATATTATAAAAATATCCTTTCGAATTTCTTATAATGATTGTGCGCATAACTAATGAAAAACAATGCTATGACGAACGACTAAGCAATTTGCTTCTTGTCGGCGCGATTTTGAAGGTTAAATAAATTTGATTTTGTTACACAAAAAAAAAATTAAAACCCTTAAAATTGTGTCGTTAAATTTTCTTAAAATGGCTAAAAAACGAAAAACCCTCAAAAAATCATAGATAAAAAGAAATTGATTTCTCATTTTGCCATCGAAGTAGCATGCCGGAGAGATCTCGAAAGCGACAGCTGGTGAATCTTGATTTTCAGCATGAATGGAGCCCATCGAGCCCATTTTTATCGATTCATCAAATTTTACACTAGAAAAAGTTTTCAACGATAGGAAAATGTAATTTCGGTACGAGAAATTTTTCTCATCGTGAACCTTTTTCCGGGTGTCCATTCAAGTGAATAGAACTTTTTTAGAATTTTTTAACAGGCAAAAAACACAATTTTCACATCATCAGAATACTTTCTTTTTTTACAATATAAATTCAACATCTGTGTAAGTGTATGAGCATAAAAGTTAACCAAAAAAATCAACAACAGCCATTCATGACTTTTTAACGTTTTCCGACCCTTAATTAGTTTAATTAACGTGATGTTGACAAAAGAGAGAGAAAAAAAAAATGTGGTGACAATTTGAGTATTTTTCAGTAAATGAGACCAATTTACAATCCATTTTGATAATGAAACCGAGCAACATGTGCTTGAATGTCAGATTTTTATATTTTGTTTTTTTTTTTTTGCTATAAATAAAATTGTTTCAACTTCAACAGAATTAACATTTATTTTTTTCATTTTAATTAATTTTCTGCTGCGTCTTTTCTGAAGATTCCTTCAATAAAATTTTCGAACTTCAAACTTCAACTTAGAATTGTAGATTTATCGGTTACGGAAAATGCTTTTAAGCGTGCTTGACAAACTCTCAGGAGATGAGATTTACAGGAGCTTGAAATCTGTTCCTCACATAAACATCATTAAAATAAAGCATAAACATCGCTTTATGTGTTTCGTTCGAGTGTCATCTAAACTTAAAAAAAAGCTTTGAAATGACTTTTTTGTTTGTTTGCTTTGCTGTTAGTTTAATTTCGTTTTTGAAAACTGCTATGCATGCATTTATCAAATGTTATAGCACCAGACATTTGCATCATCATTGTACAACTTTGGAATTGTCTCAATTTGCATTCGAAAACCCGAAAACTTTCGTAGATGAGATTTTTTTGTGTCCTAATTGAAAGTGTTAAATTAAATTGCAGGTCAAGACCCGAAACATCTCCAACAAATTGTTTGGATTGAACTCGATTTGTGGCATCCTGATGCATTACCATTGAAAATAAAATATTTAGTAAAGCTCTAGAATCTAGATAAATAAGAAAAGTTCTCTATAAATTTCTACATCTTCGAGCTTATCTCTTGATCTTTTCAGTTGATTCAAATGCAATAAATTTCGAATGTGTTTTTTTTTTTTTAGTTATTTGTCATGAATTAAATGTCAATTTGCACGAATACTCTGCTGGCTACCATTATAGAGATCAGAAACAGAAATTCTATTGAATTATAAACTACACAAAACCCCTAAATACAAATAATCTCAATTTCAAATGGAAAACAAACATTAATTGGGAATGAAAATGCATCACATGAAATGCTCCACGGCAATTTATCTAGCCGATATTAAAAATGTATCAGTCATGACCGCCGCAAAGGTGGATCTACTTCAGACACTTACCTTAATGACGCTCTCATCGATCGTCTGACAAGAACTCTGAAGTGTCACGTCTGCAACTTTACCAGCTTGAGTGACAATAAAAACTTTCATGACTTGCGACACTTGTCGACCTGTGAGTACGGCTGTGTTCATTAGTTCCCAGTTCTGTTAAAGGACGAAGTAATAAGATGGATCATTGACAATATGATGAATACTTGACAACGTGTTTACCTTAGAAATGGGCAAAACTGATTGAATGTCATCTTTCTGAATTTCCAGCTTTGCAATTAATTTCTTTCGCGTTTCTTCGTGCGGCAATGTCTCCGTTGAAATGTCTTTCGTTTTTGGACCATCAGAGACATAACTAACAGACCAAACAATTCGTGCACCATCCCAGTGCTCTTTAGTGTCATTTGCAACTTCCAATAACCATGAAAACACTTCAATTATTCTATTGAAAAGAAAATTAAATTTTATAAGCAAACATTATAAAAGATTCCGCTCACGATTTAGCTACTTACTTGTTACCATTCAAATCCTCTTGAGATCGTGTCGGACTGTCTGGATCTTGATCCTTTCTGAATGCTGTTACACGAGCGACCGTATGCTTTGAATTTTCTTTCTCTACAGAAACATTCCATTCATCTGATGATGCTGATGCGCCCACTATTCTCATACCGCCCTTCACACGAGCTCTGTAAAATTTATCGATTATAAAAATAAAAATATTAAATGACGATAATGCAATTATTGTGCAATTAGGCTTGTTTGTGATAATGATTGTGTAATAAGTAAATTAATTGACGATTAAACAATGTGAATCCATTCGAATCGTCAACATGAATTATTTACAAGACAAACAATTGCAAATCAAACAATTAGACTCATTTTCCATATTGATGAGCTCTATTCATCGCTACCTATCAGATAATCCTGTTCATGTTATTAAAGGGTATTTAATCCAATACATTTAATTTCGTCTGCAAAAGTGCACAATCAGCAGACGTAACAATGAAATAATCGAAGAAAATTTTTCTAGCGACTGGCAAAAGAAACTTCTTCGATTAAAGCTCATCAGACTTTTTTTTCCTCTCTCTCTTTACATAGTTTCGTTATTAATTTAATAAATGAAAAAAGTTTTTCTTGCCTCGAAGATAAATTTACAACTCGACTGAAGACCTGAAGAGGGAGATAAAAATCAGAGCAGAAACATTCAAACATATTTTTTCAACCTTATTGCAAATATTTTTCTTAGTCTCAACGAAATTAAAATCTTTTTAATTAGGAAAAATTGTTGCGGCTTTGAATTTGGTTCGCGAATAATGAACCGAAAAGTTTCAAGTTATTAAGATGCTTTAATTCGACTTGTTTCTGACAGTTTGCAGTTTTCATTCTGCACCATAAAGTTCAAACACTGTCATCACAGCTTTGTTGCAAGTTCGACGACAAACATTTTCAACCTGTTTTGTTTTAGATTGAGAACAGTGAAAAATATTTACTTTACCACAGATACTTTTATCTGTGCAGTAAGCAAATTTGCAACATTGTTGACACTTTTTTCATCCAGAATCAAGAATGTTGCGTAAAGCTTGCAGTAGCATGGAAATGTTTTATTCTTTTCAATGTTTTAATTCCATAATGGCTAATAACACCGGATTATGGTAATCACTTTTGTTCCATAAAGAACAACTTTACTAATTAATTTAATCTCCATTGCTTTTCACCAAACAGCTTACGTCCCTCATAGTGAGAGCATTTTATATGCTTACAAAGTTTTTTTTTTCTGGTGAGCTTCAATAGTTTTATGCACAAAAGTTGCAAGTTGTTTTAAAGCAGAAATGATAAAAAAGGAAATCTTGAAAATTACTACTTGAAACATGAAGTGGGACACTTCAATTGCGGCTGCTGCACTATTTTGTTCTTTTTTTTAATACTTGTAGATTGAAAAAAAAAAAACATTTCATTTAAAAAAAAAGCTCAAATCTCCGTTTCAACAATTTTTTTTTGTCCTTTTTCATAATTGAATGCGTCAAAGCCAAAAAAAAAATAATTTCTGAGCCACACAAAAAAAGAAGCTTTTAAAAGGTTTTCCGAACAGCAGAAATCAATTATTTTTCACTCGATAGAACTCAATTATGATTTCCGAATGAAGCGCGAGCCATGGAGTAAAGAATAAAATTGTTATTTCATTAGCTCAAAAACAAAGCAGCCCCAAAACGAAACCACATCAATCGCAATCAAATTAAATTATTGCCAGTGGGTTGGACAGACTAACTGAATTGATTTTAGGGGAATTCATGATGCTTTATAATAAAGCCTAATGCCGGCCACTATTATAATGACCTTAGTAGGACAAACAAAGGATATTTCAATGCGTCCAACTAGTCTTTATCAATCCAAAGAGTTATAATAAATATTATTCCACTTAATGGGTTATATCGGTATTGATCCATACGAAATGGATGAATGGAAGGAATTACATTAAAAGGACAGAAGCTATTCATAGAGAGAGAGCAAAAACCATTATCTGGAACAAATTCTGACACGAGAATTGTCGCCATGGTGGCAAAATGTGATAATGGAAAAATTATCGACTATAGCAATGAAAGTCACTTTCTGATCGAGGTCGTCAATGGGCAATGGTTGATTTTGAAATCGGTAAGAAGAAGATGAATTGAATTGAAAATAATAGGAAAAAAAAAAATCTAAATCCATTTAATCTCTTTTCCATTTTCCATTTTTTTTCCCTCATATCGAACTGTTGGTTGTCCGATTGCTATAATCAAGTCATTGAATTGTCGTCGTCACACTGTCTGGAGTATAATGTTGAAAAATTAATGAACAGAAATGGATTTATCCAATTCATGATTTTACACTTTTTTCCAATTTGTTCAGCAATTGGAAGGCATTTGATGCATTTATACAGCATTACGAATTTCAATCATTCAAATGGGATTTTAATGAAATTCTTATACGCATCTCACCTCACGATGAATACGGCAATATTCTGACCGGGCTGTGGCTGAAGGAAAACGGGAACATGAATTTTTGATAAAGGATAAAGTTGTTGTTGTGGAATCAGCATGGTCAATAGATCGTCGGCTCTCAGTTCACGGTACGTTGCCATCGCTTGTACAAGTGGCACCTGTTGTGAGAATTTTAATTAGGTAATTAATAGAATTATAATCGATAAAATGTTCATGAGTTTACCTTTGCAAAGGATGTTAGTGGCTGAATTTGAACTTTTGGTTCACATTGCTCAGGATTTTTTGCCGGTGGCTCAAAGACGCTGTATGATACTTGTACAAACTTTTGTGGTGTTTTTTGTGGCATTGCCGGTTGTCCATCTTTGTCAGGTGGTGGCATTGCTGGCCACCAAGTCGATGGAATAATAACTTCAGCAACACAAACGCCATCTTCACCTTCCGGTATGCAACGTCCTTTCAATGGTGTTCTGTTATTCATCGAAACGTGAAGCAGAACGCAAATCTTCTGACGCTGTAAATGCCCTCCAGGATCGGCGCCAGCATGAAACAACACTCTCAACGCAGGCGAGTCGCGAGGTATTGTTGGTCGTACAAGATGTGCCGAAATATCTAAATGGATATTTGATTGCTTCTGCAGATCTAAAAGTGCCTGTGTGGCATTTTGTGATGTTGTGACAGTTGGATGTGAGCTGTCTGTTGTTGCCTCTGAGATATCGGGAACAATATATCTCGCAGGTACTGTTTGTTTGGTTGAAAATGGTCCATAGCTTGCACGTATAGACACGGGTTGTGTTGTTTGAACTACAGTGAATTTGTCTACTGACAAAACTGTGTCCTGACTCGATTTTATGCCGCCACGCGACGACAACTGGCTCGAAGTCACATCGGCAACGCTTTGTCGTGGTGAATGCTTCAAGAAGAATCCACTATCAGGCGCCTCAAAATGCACCTCTACTGCTATTGATACTGAAAAAACTGCAAAAAAAACACACACACATTTTTGAGGTTAGAAAATTGTTTAAAAAGTATATCTAGAGCAATTTGAACTTTTAATGGTTTCCATGATACTGGCGCCAGTTCGAGAACAACAAGTTTATTTAATATTTAAAGTTTATTGTTATATGTAGCCGCAAAACGAAAGACGGAGTCAGCAGACAGGAATGAAGATTTTCCATTTTCCTGAATTTTCTCTGATGCCATTTTTTTTATGTTTCACTCAAGTTTCCTGAAAGAATAATTTATGATCATAAACGGATGCGAAGGTGAATAAAAAAGCAAATAAAAAAGCTGTTTCAATGTCCTTCTCATTCCATAGTCGGCGCACATGCTTTTGGTTGTATATGTAAATGAAAAATATAAACAACAAAACAGTGACGCAATGAAGCTGCTTCTGTCTTTCCTGTTGTCGTTTAGCAAATAGCAATCATTGTTCTAATGTCTCTGGTTGGAGTTTATGTCTAAATTAAAGTCCCCATGGAGCTTTTGGTTCCATTACGAAAACAAATTAAAAAAAGGAGACAAATAAAGGAAGCGCTTTCCTGTTTTATTTTAGCTGAACTGAATTCTTTATTTTTATTTGTGTTTACTTGAGACGAATTTTATGTAGCAAAAGGACCTGTTTTTGTTTACTTTTATAATCAAGCATCTCAATAATTCAAGAGGTTCAAGATGGAACTCAAAGAAATGTGAAAAATCGATTTTCAACTGCATTTAATGAGCAACATCTGACTTCGATCATAATCGAATAATTCAATTTGAAATCTCATTAATTGTAATGATGGAAAATTTTATTGTAATTTCTGAGATATTTGAACATTTTGAATAGAATAATATTGAAGGTTCATTTTATGATGAGAAGCTTCATGAATGCTGATCGACTGAAAGTTATTTCGCAGAGTAAATTTACATTTAATTTCATTGAATTTTTATATCAAAAATGAAAGTCTGTGGTTTCGCATAAACCTTCTCTAAGGCATGTTATTCAGAGTGATGTGTGCCATCTTGCTGATGATGAGCGTTCGTGACGTCAATGCTAAAAACAATTTCGCCCTGTCAAAGTTGCAGATGTTTGTGACAGCAAATTTTCTTCCTCCAAACTGAAAAGCTTTCATTAGAATCTCAAAATTGTTACAACTCTTGTAACTTGTTCGCCGCAGACAAATAAAAAAATAAACTTTTAATGAGAAATTGTAAAATTGAAAGCTTTCACTTCCATCATCAACATTAATTATTTCCCTTTAAATGACTAAATAATTAATGTTCACAACATCTTTTAACTTAGAAACCCACAAAATTTCGAGATAAATTTAACGAGCTTTTAATTGATGATAATCAACACATAACTACCAGCACCATAGTTTATGATTCTCACATGTGCTTCAAAAGTGTATTTAAATTTTATTAACTGATGGAAATTTTACATGTCACGAATTTTCTACTACTTAGTGACAGACGGAGTGAACTCATGTCGAATCCATTATTTCAAACGTGTCGCTGGTTATGTTAGAGACAAAAAATAAAACTTTTATTTTTTCAATTTCTGTTATTTTCGAAAAATGTAAATGCTGCGAAATTCAGAAGCAGGTTCCAGGCGCTGCTGAATGACACATTGAGAGATGTGATTTTTCTGATAAATCTGTCATTGCCTTTGTTTTCGTCTTAATCAACTACAAAATCACGTTATGGCTGTAACATTTCTATTTCACTCGTTTCTCACCCTTTCGATTAAAGGAAAATGGAAAAGTAATGTCGATGACGCAAATACATTTTGAGCGAAAAATTGGATCAAGCTGCTCCAGTTTGTTGAAATGAGATTTCAATAATCCTACAGCCCCTCGCATCCCTCTATCTAGTTGTGTCCTGGGTATAGGAAATGTAATATACACAATGACAACCATCAAAGTGTATAGGTACGAAGCTTATTGATGGCCTTCCCGTAGCATTCGGATTCAAGTGAAGGAGAATTTTGTGACTTTTTACATCTTTCAGTCTTTCACACTTTCAAAATGGGTCATGCGGCAAAAACGTGACCCAATCACATTTGTATATATACTTCCTAGTTTGTCTATTTCTTATAAGTTTCAACTGGTTAGCACGATTTTCGAAATGCAAGTTATTGGGACAAAGGTCGGATTAACAGCAGCAATTTTCCTTTCAACTCTTAAAGTCGGTGCAAAGATATTTTGAGGGTTGAAGTATTTTCAATTCATTGATAAAGCTCTTTGGGGGGCATGAAGAATCAATAAATTTCAGGTTGCAGACGAGTTTTGTGCATCAGCTACTTTGTATACATTTCATTGGATCTTGCCGAAAAGAGCAGAATTTTCAAACGTATCACGTACTTGCATCATAATTCTTTATGCTCTTTGCCAATATAAAGATTTATGAATTTGCCATGCCGTTGCGAAACACACATGTGAAACAGAACACTTTTTCCATGTCGCTCAAATCGATTGCCTTCCATGTATATCAAAGCTCATGCGACACTTTTTTTTTGCTCCGAACGCTGGAAAGCGTCATTCGGAAAATAATTTTTCTCCCCTAAACGAGTTTTTTTTTTTTTTGTTATTTTGCATAAAATGTCAATCAAAATCATTCACTAGCAATGGGGCTCAGTCATCGTCACACAAATCGAAAGCTTAATGAAAGCTTAATTTTATAGCCTTTCTCAGTTATTTTTGCAATAAACAATGAAAAATACTTCAAACATCATTCAATGGAATGTCATGATATGCAGGCTGTCTAGGTCAAATTTTATTAGCGAAAATCTAAACGAGATAATCAAACAATTATTTTTTTTGTTTATTTTATAAATCCTCATTGAGTTTTCGATATTACATCAGTTCCCTGCTACTTCTACTTAGCCTTTTCAATGAAAAGGTTCTAGGTATTCTAGCTAATGTTTTGTAGCTGTATGGCTTTTTTCCAGTTTTAGCTCGTGGAAACTCTAGATATTACTCAAACATGAAACAACCTTTTCTGACACTAAAACACAATTTAGTGAATTAGATGGTTCATAAAAAATTCAACATAGAATATTAGTATGGTATGGCGTTGCCCACAAATTTCATTGGCGCCAACGTTGAAAAAAAAAAGCGCAAAGCAAACAGCAAAATGCTCATGAATATTGGAATAAGGAAAACGTTCCGTTTGCTTTTCGTATTCATGCAATTTTATTGTTTTCCCTCTTTTGCAGAGGCGGTTTGTGTTTCTCTGCTGTTGCTCTTTCTGCATGAAAGTTCAACGTCTAGAAAAATCGTGATACATTTTCCACATTGTGAATTAAACAACAGAATACCACCACACGGCATTTTTGAAACGTCGAGTGCAATGAAGATGAGCAAATAGAATTTGACTGGAAAGTGCTTTAAGGGAGCGTTGAGCTTTGTAAATTTTTCATTTTCAATTTCACAACATTTCATTGAAAAAGATTTTTTTTTCTAAAATTTGGAAACAAACAACATATTTTGATGTTGAAATATTGTTGATCATCTGATGCCGGAAAGCTTCTAGAGTGAACGAGAGAATCATAAATGTGCTGACAAAACCTGTCAAACAAGAAATCCGCCGACAAAGGCACAAAAGGGGATGAATGACTAAAGGCAATAGACGTAGAATTTATTATGCATAAGCATTAAGAAAGCAGCACAAAAGCAATTGACAGAAAGAAGACGCCATAAACGAAATTAAAAAAAATAAATTTCAATCATAAATAATGAAAGTTCATTGCTCAATATAGGAAATTCTGTTCTATTTTTGGTGTTTAACTTTTAATATGCAACTGAGGATAAAAAAAAAGAAAGAAAGATTGCTTTAATTCAATATTAACCCATCCGGTGTCTTGGTATATTAAATAGCTTAGAACATCCCCGAAGCATACAAACGAGGAGCATGAAAGCGATAAACTCAGCCTTATGCTTTACCATTAGGGGTAGCATCCATTCGAAACATGAAACAACATAGAAAAGCTGAAGTCATAAAGAAAGCATACTTTGACCAAATTAGTAGTAACACTACTTAGTGTGAAAAGTTTCAAAACCATTCATGAAAAGCGATAAGCCAGAAAGTAAAGAAATTCAAATTACTATTTAAAATTATTGTGCAACAAATTTGAGAGCATCTTTTGTATTTATCTTAGACAAAGTGTAATGCGAAATATGTTGATGCGTCCTTCGCTTCGCTCGACGCAGAGATGGAAAATTTAATTTTCTCAAAGAGCTTTTCTGCCATGTTGGATCTATCGCAATATAATCTTATGTGCGCTAGAGATAACAGCTACGAACGATAAAAATTCAAATTGCCTTCACATCCGTCCATGCATGCAAAATATTTCGCTTTGCAAAACGAGAACAGAGAAAAAAAAAATCTCATAAAGGAACAACACAAGAAAAAAGGATTCACATAAACATAAAGAAAAGACCAAGGATGTTATGTTGGAATCAGTTTTCGAAAGAAATTATTAAATCTGTTTCACCGCCACATCGAATTTAAAAAATGTTGAAATACTTTGAAATGAAATTTCATATCTAAAAAGCTTGCACATACACACACTCCACGATCAGCTTCATCAAATCTCTGTTCATGACATCAACAAGAAATTCCAAAACTGCAAAAAAATTCCTCACATTGTTTTTTTCATTGTTTGTCGTCTGTTTCATCCCTTTTCGACATCATTGTTCAACTTTTCAACTGAAATTTTAATTCTGAAGAAGGTTGGAAATATTTGTCGAGTCTTGTATTTCTTTCTATATCTTCGAGTTTTTTTTTTTAATTTCACCGAATTTTGTGTTGTCTTATGGGAGTTTTTTTTGTGCCGAATGTTTTCTTATCAGCCAGTCTATAAAATGCTAGCGATGGAACGATATGAATGTGTGTAGGAAGGAAAAGCAATAACAAGGGAAAAAATGTTCTTAAGGATTCATTCCATTTGCTTGATAACAGACATGATTTGAATGGGAATGAATAGGCAGCTCAACGGGCGAATCCCTTTGAGACATGAAATGAGTCCTGACGATAAAATATCTTGAACCATTTTCATTACTTTTATGTCACAAAAAGATATTTGTTTTTACTCAATCCAATGCTTGTGTTTCTGTTGTCAGACTTTAAAAAAAGCTCTTTAAAAATAACCGAGAAGCGAAATTTCAGGAAAAAAATTTGAAGAGAAATTTATATCTAAAACTACTTAAAATGCATAATACTCATATTATGCAGCAAGCACTGATACAAGCTTTTCACGAAAAGGAAAAAACTTTAATAACCATTCACGGCACGGAGAATATTCAAATTCATTGCCGGCGAAAAATGCATGTTCAATATGTGCAAGAATGTTGTTTAAGCCAGGAAAATGTTCTGGCTCATAATTCAGGGCGGCAAAAAAGAAAACTCGAGAGAAATGTGAAAAGGAAAAATTATAAAATGAATGGCAGGAAAACATGAACATGCATAAAAGAAGAATTATGGAACTTCTAGTTGCGCAATACTACTTAGTTCCGTACTCCGATCTCCGGGTTAAAGTTTGAATGGCAAATAAATTTTGGCAATTTGCGATCGTAAAAAATTATTACGCAACTAAACTTTGGAGCACAATAATGGCAATGACGCATTTTCCTTTGCAGAGTTTTTAGCTGTCCCAAAGATAACTTTCTTAATTAAAGTTGATGACACCGTTCGGCTATCATCGATGTGTGACTGAGTTAGATTAATTATTTCCATGACGAAATTTCTGCACGTTTTTTCTGACAAATCTGCAGAAGAAAACTCTTTTTTGTCATGTCGGTGCCTGAGATCATGCTTAATTAATATTGACATTCAATCTCTCCATTCTATTCATAAAACCTAAAACGTTTGCTGCGCCGAATATCAATGGCAAGCACAATCATCGATCCAAGTAAATTAATGTGCGAGAAAAGGCAATTTCGCATGATCGGAGCCCATCAATACTATCAGCAAACGAGGCTTATATTTCTTTTCACTCCATATAATTGTCAATATAAATATCCCCAAATAGCCAAATAGCAAATATCGATTGGACAAAAAAATATGCGTAGGTACAATTTATTTTGCCCACAGACTAATGTGTGATGGCTCCCATTTTGGTGTGCTACGGATGGGTTTTGTAATTAAATCCAATATAGAATTTGCTCATGTCTTGCGAATTAGTTATGGTAAATGAACAAATTGAAACTATATTTTTATTGTGTTTAGCCGTTGGTCCATGCGGGCGAAGCTTCTTCTTTCGTCGAGATGTGGGTCCCACAATGGGGACGTTTGTGGTTTTATGCTGAATTTATTGCTAGTTTAGGAATGGATTTATTGCGGCGATTAGCACATGGATATTCTGGTGTTTAGGGTTTCATTAAGAAAATTGAAAATTTCTCAAATGATATTTTAAAAGCTCTCGAAGCTTCAAACGCAAAAGAACATACAGGAAAATTGCACTTTAAATTATTATTTACACAAAGGAGTGCTAGCAGTGCATTTGCAAAAGCGCTAAAGGAAGAAAAAACTGCAGGTCACGAGAGAAAGGAACGTTTGTTCTCGTGAAACATGTTCATGTTGTGCATATTGCGGTCGATTCCATTAAAAGGATGAAATTTCAGTCGAGAGATTGTTTAAGGGAAGCTTTTGTATTAATCACAATGAGATATCGAGTCAAAAACGGAATACAATAGCGTGAAAATTAAAACCGCTATTGAATTTAATTCAAGAGCATGCAACTAAAAGTCAGAAGTGCAAATGCTTTTAATGGAACAATGAATGGTGAAAAATTGCGTTCTTTTAACAAACCCTGTAATAAAAATCTTAAGCACATTAACATCTCAACAAATGACAAGCATTAAGAAGAGGGAGAATAATATTTCGTTGAGGGTTGAAAATTAGAATTCCATGGAGACAAAAGAAATTCGATGCTGGTGATTCGTTGCACATTATTAATTTCTCATTCATACAACAATCAACATTTATTCTCCCCTCAATTCGATTTCTTCATTCCATTCTCGTCAAACATCCATCGACGTTATGCCAAGCATTTTGTCAAACGGCAATATGTCTTTGTATACGTCTTTGGTATGCAGAAGCGTGTCATATTGCGTAAGAATTCATTGAAGGAAGTTGAATGTAAAAAATTATATGAAAATTTATAGTCTGTGAATTTCACATCATGAGCATAAGTCGCAGTAGGCAGCTTCATCCCCCATGCCGTTACAAAACACAATTCAGATGTCAATCAAACGTGATTTCTATCGCCATCCAACTTATAAATATTATAGCAGCTATACACCATTTGATGCGCATTATCACAAAAAAAAAATTATTAATTTTCATCGATTGATCAACCCAAAAGCATACTTTTGTGTGACGCGATATTTTCATGTTAAATGCCAAGCGCTGTTGTCAACTGATGACTGCAAGCTGGAGGAACGGGAGACGTTGATGTGATATTAAAAATTGAACTCCCCCACGACAATGACAAGTAAAAGTAAAACATCGTTAATGGAGTTTTTTTCCTCTCTCTTTGAGATGTCGTGCAATAAATTATATATATTTTTTATTTTTCAATTAATCAAAATTAGGATCGAAAAGCCCCGAGAAAATAAAATATTTCCGTCAATTGCAAAGCCCATCGTCAGTATCTGTGAGAAAAATGAAAATAGTGAACGACCGCTTGAAACAATGACTAAAAGTTAATTAGTGGTTTTAGGGGTGCGATGGATTAAATAATTGTAATTAATTGATATTCGCCATCACTTTGTGAATGTCGATTAACAGAATTTTTATCCGATTTCATTATCCGAGAGCCGAATTTTTTTTTTTCCGTTGATTGCATTAACTTTTGATTTCCCAATTGAATGAAATGAAAAGCTACTCTGACAACTCACGATCATAAAAACAAAACAGACAAGAGCTTATCGATCAAATAAATCTATTAAACTTAATTCAAGCTCCCAAAGTCTTAAAATAGATTTATTGGCCTTGCGTTTGTCAAATAGAATCATGGCCACAAATCTTTATTCGACCATTAAGGATCATTAAAGGAAGACACCATGAATCAACAGCAGAGAATTATCACATATATGACCTCAAAGCCGATAAAGATTTTATTAATTGAATATATAAATACATACATGCATGTCGATACATGTATGTATGAGGAAGAATCATTCAAACCCAACCCAAATCAACGGAATTATAATAGCCACCCACATTCATTCATTCACTTTCTATACTGTCAAAAAATCAACCCCTCCGAAGTTGAAATGTACATTCAACAAGAGTTTATAGCTGCTATTCACTCTCGGTTGATGGAAGAACACGAAATGTTGCTTTTGAAAGCCGTCACCACTCACTCACCCACTCATGAACATGTATGAACATTTTTTGATAGCTTTATGAACTCCCCAATGGGACATTAAAATAACAATAATTATGACATCCATCAACCCTGACTTGGTTGTTTCTGACATAAATTCAACCTCGAGTGCTATTTAAGGTTAGTGAATTATTGTAATTATGCCTTCGACTATTATTTCCCAATAGATTCATATAAAATCATTTCAAATTTAGCAGGTTAAGTAGAATTGTAAAACGAATATGAGAGTGGTCTTTCATGCGGTAGAAATCCTTTCAGTTATGGGCGGAGTGGGGATAACATTTTTTTATGCACAACAAGCAGAATATAATAATGAGCTTATTGATTTTTCATCACAGAGAAGCAACAACAAAAAAAAAAATCCCTAAATGAAAATACAAACAAAGGTTTTTCCACCTTAAACGCCAGTTTGGGGAAAGAACCATAAAAACCCCTGAAAGTGTTTCTATGGCAACGCACTTTTTTCATGCCTTTAGTTTTGCTCACTGCCGGAAAAAATGTTTCTTTCACCAATTGCGGTTATTTTCGGCAAAAACAAAAGGGAACTTTTTTTTGTATTGCTGAAGCTTTCATTGTGGGACACATCACAAATTGGAAGCGTAATTTAAAAATTTTATGTTCAGGTTATGTACAAAAGAAGCACAAAATGAAACAAAAAAAAACTCAGCTAAGGATATTTGTAAGCTTTTGTGCGCAATGTTATTCCATTTAGCTGAATATTCCAATTTTAGAGGGCAAAAAAATGATGATGTAGTGTTTTATGTTCGCTTGAAGCCTAATAACATCACGTAGTGGAAATAATTTATGTTTTTATTATGGACAAACATTAACAGTTTTATGTAATCGCTTTCGAGCTTAATTTCCATGCGAAGGAGGGAGCGAACAAGCGACAGATATACGAAAGGCATACATAAACAAGAAATTATGCTGTTTAGCCGAAAATTGAGCTTTTACTCGTTCAATGAGGAGTAATGTAAAATGAACGCGGATGAATAGATAAGAAGCCAACAGCGAAAAAAAATTGCGTTGCTGTGAGATTACAAAATCAAGTTATGGCAAATTAATTTCGGCTTTGGCAGACTGCCACGCAGTAGAGAGACTCGAAATCGATATTTTATAAGATTCCTTTAAAAACAAAAAGAAAGAAAAATCGTAACATAATAACGATCACAAATGTCTATCACAAATGTCCCGACACCAAATATGCGCAATCCGACGAAATTGTCCGAGAGATTTGGGTCAAGTGGTTTATTACATTTGCTGTATATTTTTTTTTTATTACCAAACAACATATTTGCGATCGACATAATTTCTGTATGTGACCTGAATTTACTTCTCCCATTGAAGTAATAAATCTCCAAAGCCGTTGGCAACAATGGGGAACGGATGAGTTTGTGTCGTTCGGGGTCAATGGAACCAAATGGATTTTATTTTTTAAAAATCCTCAATGCATAAAAAGAAGAATAGCTTGAAACATTTTTCTTTTTGCGTTTTCTTTTTATGAGTCGTTTTTTCGCTCATTATTCTTGCACAATATGAAACAAAGACGCACATGAAATTTATCTCAACACTGAATATTCCATTTCATTCGAACATAAATAATTTTGACGACGCTTTCTTTTTTCTTGCATCGAGACATTGCGACGCCGTCTGTCAGTGGAGCTTTTATTTTTCCAGTGAAACAAACATGAAAAAGCTCATCACACTTTTTTATATTGGCTTGCGAAAACAAACAGACGCAAGGGGGTGCTCTGCTATGTTCGTTTATGTTAAATATTTTGGCCAGAGTTCAAATACATGTGGTACAATGACGCCACATAGTTATGCGTCCCTTCGACTTGCTTTCACTAATGGTTTCCTTCCGAATTATTTAGTCAAATTTTCTGTTTATTCTGGGATCAGTAGAAATCGGGCTGAGCGTGTGTCTCGGTTTGTGAAAATCAACCCAACCCGACTTTTGGCAAACACATAAAATTTATTCAGCATCGTATAATATATATAATAAAATAAAAAGAAAATCTGTACTGAATAATGTTGTTTATTTGAAGCGCGTTCCATTCGGGGGATTATCTTTTTGTTGCTGTTGTGAATGTGCGAGACATAATCAGATAAAAAGCAACGGCTTAAGTGGCATTGATTTCAAGACATTTCTTTCCGCCTCTTATCAATCATATAACAAATCTAAAACATTTTACTGTCGTTATCGGTGTGTGCGTAGCGCCGGTGTGTGCGGAGCGCCGCTTTCCAATAAAGACAAACTTTTTTTAGGCGATTATAAATCATGCGACCATAAATCAAAACGCAATAAAAGCAATCAAACAAGTTGTCCTTAATCGATGCCAGCAAGCGATGGTTTCTGTCAAGTGCAACAACTGCTATGAATGGCTCATAATAGCACTTGTGTGCAGCTTTAGGGCAAAAAGATTAAATGTTGCGAGTAGTCGTGTGTTTGGTAACAATAAAAAGAAAGTTATCATGTTTCGAAACCAGCAAAATCCCTTCGTCACCCTTCATAGAATTACATTCAGCGATTCAGCACTGTCACTGTCACAAACACAAAATCTATAATGTTGCAGAAAGATTTGTGCATATAATGACAACATACAAACAAAATATTCTTCCTTCCCCTTCATAATAACAAATATTTCACAATCGTAGATTTAATGAAAATACATTTAATTTTTCTTTCTCTCGTCCTCGATGAGAAACATGATTAATAATATCGCAGTGCATTATCATAAAAACTCATAAAGTTCATATTGCTGTTTGTAGCTGAACAGAAATCATTTATCAAGTCGCACAAGTGTGACAGTAAAAATGTCACGAAGGGTGAACAATTTTAGTTTCACTTGAAGTAGTTTAAACATTCCCTCAAAATTGAAACTGACAGAATGACAACGAAATCTTTGTAATCCCGAGGATTTTGAGATTCTCTTTTAACTTTCAACTGATTTGAAAAATTTCCATATGAAACGACTAAGTAGAGTTAAGAGGTCAAAGCCCTGATGTGATGCGAGATGTCTTTGAAGATAAAATTGTTTGTTTCACAAATTTAAAATTCCAGATGAAAAATGCATTAAAAATTAACTACAAAGTGGAATTGATGAAGTAGCGATTGCAATCAATTTGCGTGTGTCCCTTCTTCCTTCCCCCTTTTTTTTAGATTAGTGAATGCTATAAAACCTAATCAAAAATATTTCTAAAAATACCCTTAGCGGGCATATGAATGGGGTGAATTTAAAATGTGTTTTGTTAATTTTTACACAGCAAGAATGGACGATTTGTTACGAGATGTATTTCTGAGGGTTGACGCTCAGTAGCAAGGCAATATGATCATCACTGACGACAGGACAGAGAGGTAATTTCCTCAACGAAATTAAATTGCAGACCATGAAACTCCATCGTTCATTGGTGTTCAATTGAAAAACACTGCCCGGAAGCAGAGCTGATATTGTTTCAATTCAATTTCCTCCAAAATATGTCTGCTATATAAACAAATAAAAAGAAAAAAAAAAACAAGCTTAAGATGAACGGGCAAATCGAGCGAAGCGGAAAAATTGATTTTTATTTTGATGAAAAATTGCCGAAAATATTTTGTCAGAGGGAAAATTTTTTGAGAGTTGAAAAATGATTTTAAAAATATTCTGTCATAAATATCTATACCACCATCGAGTGGGAAACACCAACGAGGAGGGTCAATAACATATATCTCATTAGTGATATGTCTTTTTATGCCCCATGTTGCGTAATGTTTGATGAAGTGTGCAACTATTTATTCATATCTCCGTAATGTTTATCGCTGCTTTCGTATACGTTCGACATCAGAAGTTGAGTTGTCGTGCTTGTTGCCAGCATGATACTCAAGATAATTTAATTTGAACGCTAGATTAAACTTTACTTTTATAACGAGAGGAATGTTTATAATGTGAAAAATGCTGAACGAAGCGAGGAATGCTGAAAACATCTTCTGCATAGGAACAGGAAAAAAGCCTTCAACCATTATCTTTTTGCCGCGAACGCAGATATTTCCTCACTCGGAAAATATTAGAATTTTTTTCGGTGATAAAAATTTATACATTTATATTCTTTTAACGCCTCCCACAAGTTTCCTTTTTCCAATTCAACATTTTCCACCTGACAGTATGACGACGTTTTCAAGAGCCTTATCAGGATCATAATCTCGGAGATGTCTTTAATCAATCCTATTCTAGCTTGGTTCATGTATATAAATATTTCTCAAGAAAGTAACCTTTCATTCCATTTTAATTTAATTTTAAAGGAAAATTGAATTTCATAGCGATAAAAAGGAAACATCTACGGATCTTGATCAGAAGTTTTTGCGCAATGTTGTGTTGATAAGGGAAAATTCTTTGATGCGAAAGGGCATCACACAAATATGTTAATTCGGATACTCGAATTTTCGCACAAGAGAAATGTGAAAATCTAATAAACCCAAAGTTTTCTTTTCTCCAACTCTGTGATTTTCAACAAAATTTAATCTTTTGGCTAATGGCTGAATAATAACATGAAAATGAAAGTTGTTGCGCTATGAGAACGTCGAATCACGCTTTCAGTTCCTGTCGGAAAAATAATTTGTTCCGAAAATATCCATAAAGTTTTAATTTTCGCTGCCAAAAATTAATAAGCAACAGCACTTTAATAGCGAATCGATAGCATCCGACAAACCTTTTTCCGCTATGAGTAACATTCGGAGACTTTTAGCACCCGTAGGATTTATTGAATCAACACCATCATGGAAACATCTTAGTAAGACAAATCGATAAATTTCGAAACTCACCTAAAAGTAGAAAAGAAGAAATTGAAAAATATTAGTGAAAAGCTTCAAATATTCATGGAAGATTGCAGAAAGAAAGAAAGTAATTGGAAATTTACGGCCACGAGAAAGAAAAGTTTTTCACGAATATTCTTACCAATCAGCACCGAAATTCCATAAAACCATCAAATTACAAATTTTCATTTCTCTCCCCGCTGAAACAGCAAATGAAATTCACCATAATGCTAATTCGCAACATCCCTTCACGTCACTCTACGCTGTGGGACATTCCGGCAGAGGGTGGCGCGACACAAGGAAAGAATAACATCAATGCGAAATTAATTATTCGTGTTTTATGGATTTCTATGATTCTTTTTTCTCCCTCAATCGTCGCTTAAACAACAAATATTTGTTTGCATAACATGACATGATGGCACCATGATGATTCTTTAAATTGGCATTCGAATCGGTTTTAGAGACAAAATTTCATCTTTTTTTTTTGTGGTGTAATTGTAAAATGAGAAAAAAAAACCATCGGAGAATTGAATTGGGAAATTGAAATTGGACTTTTTCCTTCCCATCAGCGATTCATCGGACCATATTTTTTTTGAAGTGGGCGAAAATATAAATTCATTTTTCGAGATTTCAGAATAGAATTTTCCATCCAAGCTCCCGCAATGGTTGTTTAATGTTTTACTTGCTTTTTTTTTGTATTTTAGATTTAAATAATAATTTATTGCAAATATTTGTTCACGGTCCTTTTGACAAAGAGCACAAAGCTCACAAGAAGTAGACTTGATGTAAACATTCCACGCAAAACCAGCAGAAAGTCCTAAAGCTCTATGTAAGCTGTTTGAATAAGTATACCAAACATAAAAAATGCTTCTGGTCCAATGAAAATGTTGCTGTTCTCTACGCCATTGGAAACTGAAATTACTTTTCATATTGCCTTGATACTTTTTCGAATTTTCCATTTATTACGCTTGGGACAAAACCAATTTCTTATTTCGCATAAGAATTTATGCCTTTCCTTGAACTTTTTTTTTCATTTTCTCTTTTTTCTTTTCTCGCCATCAACCATCGTTCCGACGTTCCAAGTTCCAACACGTGAAATTTCTTTTGCAGAATGTGGCATAATTTTATATTTATTTCTATTCTCGTATTCTCGCTTTCTGTGCTATCATACCCAGGCTCTGGTGTAACTTTTCTCCGATGCCACCGTATATACACGTGGGAGGAAGGGAAGGCACATCGCAGTGATAATGGATGAGGAATGTATAACTGAAATTTCCTTCCGGAAAATATGAGTGAGTGGAAAATTTTTATCGTTTTGCGTTGGTGTCTGGTTTTATACGTTGGAGGTAGCAGGTTCAACTCGGGCACGGTAAATACCTTTCGCGCAATATTGTCGGCAAACTTTATTTCAGGATTATGCCAACGCAAAACGAAGAAATCCATGAATATCGATTGCGAGAGTGGAAAATTCTATAAGGACGTAATTAACAATTTGTTACGCTCAAAATAGCAACATAAATGTTTTCATGGAAAATATTGCATGCTATAGTCTGTAATTTAGCTACACTGGATGTCGAAAAGTTCATTCATGCGATGAAAATTCTCAACATCTTTTCCTCTAAATACGAACAAGGATCAGACTCTGTTTTCTCATCTCTCGATCTCCTTTTTTTCTCCTTTCTCGAATGTCGAGAATTTCCGCAGAAAAATTTATTTATAACGAAAAGGCAATTTATTGCTTCGTAAATGGCATTAGCTATCCTTTCTCTTCCATTTTCTCAGGCGCCTCCTAATCAGAAAAAATTGCCCTGTCAGAATGTTTATTTGCATTTTTTTTTCTCTTGCTATGTCTTCTCGAATGGAACAAAGTACAATGATAAGGATTAGTCATCGTGAGGAATTTTCATTATAAAATATTTACTTTCGCCTATATAAGTCCTCGGCCATGGCCACTGACTTTATTTGAATTAATATTTGTGTTTTTGCGGGCATGAAATTATCAGTGCAACCATTCTATGAGAAAATTTCTTCCGAAATATTTTATTGACGCACAAACAGCAATTAATTTTCATTTATTAAACGCACAGTATTTTGTATCATGCAAAGCGAAGAGGAAGCTGATTAATGATGCGCCCACATAACACAATTTTTATGATTCTAATTTCGGCTATAAAACAAATTTCCTTAAAAAATAAAATTCAAAAATATTCGGACTCGCGCTGAATGTTCACAAATAAAATTAAATTAATTTTTCTCTCGTCTTTCATTCGAATTTGATTCAATAATAATATTATAAAAATATTTTTTTTTTATCAAAATGTATAAAATTTATTTTTATGAGATTAATAACAATAACAATTTCATAAATTTATGACCTGCGGCCCACAACAATGTGATTCGAATCAACAACAATAGAAAAAGTTTTTTCTTTTTTTGGAAAATTTTTCTGCACATAAAAATTTCATTCAACAAATTAAATTATTAAAAATTATGCAGAAAATTTCTCTCTCTAGTCGAAATTAGTGTTTGGGTGACCAAATTGTGATGAATGAAATATTAATTGCGTTGAAAGCAGTGTCGGCATATGAAGGGTATGGTATTATATTTTTGATCGACATACGTTCACAGACCACTTTAATTTATAGTGCCTGTGACGTTACATTGGATTAACTTAAGTTCTCTCAACGGCCTCGTCGATTTATTGTTGTTTGCGTTTAAATTAATTCGACATCGAAACAATCGATTAAAGGCATTTTCATTATCCACAAGTCAATCAAAAGCGAAAACAATAAATTAAGTTGCGTCTTAATTGACTCCATTCCGAGTTTTCTCTCTCTTCTGACAATAAAATGTCCAATCATTTCCAGCACGTCATTGCGCGACATATTTTTGTGTTTCTTATTATTAATCATAATTTACGTAAATCTGGGAGTGGGCGCTCGGCATAATTAATGGACCGAATGTTTAATGGCAGTAAAAGGGAAAAACTTGTAAGCGGTGACAGATAAGTTTTATGCTATTTATGACAATTTTTGTTCGTCGGAAAGGAATTTTCATTCAGTTTTTGAAACATTTCTTGAAGCACATTCAGCACACAGAGTAAGTTCGAGTAGCTGGCGAATGGACAAAAATTTATAATTCTCTCGTCGCCATAAACCCAAAAGTTGAAGGAACTTTTGCGAACGAAAAACTTTTTTGTTACAACATCATTTTCTATTCGTAACATAAATTTCAACACTTTTAGCTGCATTATGAGTTAGAAACTATCTAAGAAGGCAGTGAGGTGAAGTTGTGAGTTTTTCCACGTTCAGTAGCTACTCCACATAAGTGCAGCGACTGATATAAGTTTTCATGCCTTGAACGAGGAAAAGTTTTAAGTTTCGCATGAAAAACGAGGGGGAAAAAAAAGTCGAAAGATTGAGTGCAAACAGCTTTTGCCGTGGAATATCCTTAGAGATGAAGAATTCTAAGTGCTCTAAGCCGCCGTCTCTTCAACGTTGTCTATTCCCACGAAATGTTTAGTTTACGTTTGTCTTTTCTATTAAACCAACACACTTAGTCAAGATGAATTTGCACTCAGGGTTTTTTTTTTCTCAAGAATTGTGGTTCGGATGAAAAGACAAGATGCAGTTTATTTTTCTCTCTTGTTTACATACTGTTGTATGCAAAGTACACTCTCAGAAAAGAGATTCGACAAAATATTTCAATTAAAAAGTTTTCGACAAATTCTCCGCATTTTATCGGCTGCCATCAAAAATAATCATTATTGCAAATCATCTTGTTAGTGTATATAATTTCATCCATCGTGTGTATAGCATAGTTGTTATTGACATTTTATATTGGTGAAAATTAGTCCGAGATAAAAATGTAAATAAACTGCAAACGATCCCATAAACTTTTTTAATCAGATTATCGCAAGTTTATGAATATTTATAAGGCAATAAATTCATAGGATTACGATACAAAAGTGAAAGAGAGATTGAGCGAAAGAGAGGAAAAAAAATTATTAATTTGTTTAATGAATATATTCAAATTGAAATTTTTTTTTTGTGCCTCTCAACGAGCGATGTTAAAAGACACCTCGGCGTTGGTATATAAATTATATGATATGTAAACGCAACCATAGTTTCATGTGTGTTTCATTGAATCTAATTTTAGTTCCCCCAAAATCAGAGATGATGTATTTTTAACTCCATTTCGTCGGAATCTCTAGTCGCACATTTCTCATTTCACCCGCAATGTACTCGAGAGTTCATTTCTTACGTCATCAGTTCACATCAAAAAAAAAAAAAAAAACAAACACAAAAAGATCTCACACTCGAAGACGTTTATTATTGTAAACAGCATCATGAAATATCGTTATTAGAGTCGTTGAAGGCAGCGAAGTTATTAGAAAATTGTCACAATAAACACTTTCAATTGCATGTAACAAGAATGCCAGTCACGAACGGCGAAAGAGATTCATTAATGCCGTTTTCTGGTTTGTAGAAAAATTCCATCTCGACTGCGCGACAATCTAGAGCGCTCAATAAACACTTACTATTAACAAGTGCATGTTAATTAAATATTTGTTGATGTTTAAAACACATTTTTCATGACTTGTTTTTAGTAATGTTTGTTAACAATTTGCTCCCATTGTTGTGACATGGCTCTTTAGGCACATTTATGCATTGTAGATGCTTGAATTCATGCGGAAAATGCCACTCGCTGTAAAGCATGAAAATGTCTTAAGTCATGAATGAAAAATCTCGCAGCGTCAAGTTTCAATCTAGAATGATATGAAACTTGAGTCTCTGGACTTTGCGATTAAGTATTGTGAAATTTGATCGGTGGGAATGGACCTTTTGGAAGCTTAAATCGTTTTCTCTAACAACTTTTAATACCACATCGAGTGCAACTTTCATCCTTCACTGAAAATTTCCTAAAAACAAGAGAACCGTGTTGAAAGTCGACACTTGATGTGTCATTTGAGCGTTATGTTTATCAACATTAATAACAAATACACTTTACGTCATTATAATGTTTGTGCATGCAATTTGAATAATTTCGTATAAGGCTTTCCATTAATGAAATCACCTCCAAATTATTATGATTGTTTGATCAATTCAATAGTCAATGTAGAGATGCAAACAAAATCTCATTGCTAATTTATAATGGGAGTGTTTCAGTAATGCCAATTACTTTTTATTTCGCCATCATTGCGCAACAATATGTCTTTTGTGGCTATGTCACTTAGACAAGGAACGTGAAAGAGTGTCAGGTCAAAACCAAATTAGCTAATTTTTAATGTTCCTTGCTGCCACCTTGCTACTTGAGTGGGTGATTATGAAGCAGTTGAGTGGCATGTGAAAGCTTTTTGTTACTGAAATTATTATTGGCATATTGTCCATATTCATTTGTATAATTTTTTAATGACTCCAATGCCACAACAATAATTTTTCCTAAGTGTTTGCCGCTGTCGGGTACGCATGCGAAACCTGTTTCAACTCACCTCCGCCGTCTTTTGAACTCAATCGAAGATTATTGAAAAAAAAAAAAAAGAACTGAGCACAATTAATCATAATTTAATGATCGTGATGAAATGTAAATTACCAAACAAATACTAGCAATTTTCAAAACATTTTTTTTTTTGCTTCTCCGCAATCGAGCTCTAATCTTGAAGCTATAAATTACATTCAAAGATGCAATCGCAATCACTTTTCTTGACCGAACAAGTCTTCAAGTTTAAATCAAATCGTTTTTTCTTTTAATTCCATCGAGGGATCTCTTGAGAATAAGCCAAGTGAATATTAATTTCTTTCATCGTCGCCGTTGCTGTATTTATAGAAACCAGATGCGATCCCGCAATGAATGGATGAAAGATGCTGTTGATGAAATGACTATCGTGCAGCAATAAACATTCTGTGTCAGTTAATCATCGATGATCTTGAATTTGGTTTAAAATAAGAAAAAATTGCGATCGTTTGCCGACACGGAAATAATGAGCTTCGCTGAAAATATCACACTTGAACGACAGACGATTGTGATCCGCTTAAGAAGCTTGAACGGCAAATAATTGATTATGTAGGATTTTTTGCGGGACTCAATCAATGCTATTGAATTCTCAATGAGCTTATTGGCCAATAAAGTTCTATCTTCTTCTCCGCCTCATTGCCATACATCGAATTCATTTCAATAGTTTTTATCAGCGCGAATCGTATAAAATTTTATTGCTGGCAATTAAAATCTTGTGTTTTTGCCGTATTTTTATGGTCGCTTTGTAAGGTTATAGCTCTTTTAAATTGGTTTACAAAACTGTTTCCTCTGGAATGTTTTTTTTTTTTGACAGGGATTTTAACGGCGAGATTTTTATTTGCGCTTTTAGTTCTTGATAAGGGTATAAATTGTTATTTACACCAACGGAAATTTTCAGAACTCCTGATATTACTTTGCAAAATCTCTGTAGTAAAATATATTTGCTGATCAGCGTGATTTGATTTCAAAATGTTGCCTCATTCTATTGTTGATGATGCTACTAATAATAGATATTTATAATAATTTCGCTCGAAGCTTGTACAGAATTGAATTACATAAGATTTCATTTCTCGTATGCCGAAAAAAAAATGGAAGAATAATATGTGTGTATCCAATTAACCTTTTGTGCTCAATTCAATTCTTATATGCTATAAGCCGCAGCTAAAGAATCATATATGTAGTTTGTTTGGTTTCCACGAATAACCCTTTCACCGGAAGAAAGAAAATTAGATTTTTACGGGTGAAAAGAGATTGATAAAGTTTTCGTTGAAACAATTGAAAAAAATGGTTAAAAACTTTTCTCCGTAAAAAAAAATCTACATTTCACCGCAAAATGTTTGCATGAGAAGTCAGAAAACGAAACAGCTTCTAAGTTGAAACTTTTAAACAGCAACCTCAGAAATCGGAAGCCACCTCAACAGCATAAAAAATAACAACAATTTTTATTTTCTGCCTGTTTCATTATGAAAGTCTTTACAACTGAAATGTTAATTATGCTTAATTTATGTATCAAACTTTTTAATTTATGGGCTCGAGCAGCCCTCAAGACTGAAGCTGAAAGACATTTATGGATAACTCATATACTCGCACACACGCACGCAACCAATTTAAAATTCTCTGAATACAAGAAATCTCCAATATAAACACATTTGAAATACAAACATTCAACCTGAGCATCATTAAAATTTAAAGGCCTTATTCAAGGATGCGATAATAGCAAATATACACACAATAATCATCCTTATTCTTGGAAGGATAAGGTAAGAATGAGTCAAAGAGCCATGAAACAAGAAAGTGTGTTGAGTAAATATTAAGGCCATGATAAAGCGCCTGCCATCTCGGAGCACTTTACAATAAATTTATTATATTTTAACGCACACACACATACATTAGAGAATTATTATTTGCTCCTTATAATCAGTTTTATTACAATTTACAACACTGCTTAGAAACGATGATTGTTACATAAAAGCTTTGCATAATTTTTTCCACATTGCTTGTAAAATAATTCAATTAAATATTAATATTTAGTTATATGTTCAGCTTGGAAATTCTTCATAAATCATAAATAGCAAGTAGACAATCTGGCAATTTATTGATATCTTATGTGACACAAACTATATACTAAATGCTGTGGAAATATATTTTTCATTTATCGAATCACAACTAATCATCGAATTCGAAATGCGATACATACGAACGAGTATCATTCATGGTCGCTGTTGCCTACAATTTCCCTTTTCAATTTATTCGAGAGCCCATAACTAAATATAACAGAAAAGGTTTATGTCCATTTAAGATGATTTTAATTAATAATTGTGAGACGAACGAAAGATAAGGAAATTGAAGAGAACTGAGAATTGGGAAGTGTTCAATTTAGATAGAATGATACAAGTTCGGTTCGAATATTCGACCAGTTATACATTTTCTATAAACAAAATAATATTTTTCACGAAGAAGCAAGCGTGTCTTATATGGCGTCTTGGATCCTTTTAATAATGAATATTCTCTTTTAAACTATTGTTTCATGTCAGAGAACCAGCCAAACGAACACAAACAGTCATTAAAAACTTTTTTTTTTAATTCCGACAAACCAGTTGCAAGCCGAAACGAAAAATATCGAAAAAAAAGTAAGAAAAATATTTTTTTTTTTTTCACATTCTCTCATGTCGTTTAAGCATCATCTTGTTAGAACTACACGCTCAGCTGGACTTGTAAATTAGAAATTGGAGAATACACATGGACAGATTACGGATTACATGTTCGATGCACTTCTTTTTGTGTCTCACATTACATAACAACAATAATAATAACGAAGATTGTGTAAGAAGAAGAACACAAACACTGACCAGAGATAAAGAGTCGTTAGTTAAATACAAAAAATAAAAAGATTCTTCGAAAATATCTTTTATGATGTTCATGATGTTTTTTTTTCACGAGAGTCAATTATTGTTCTGAAAAAAAAAAAAAAAAAAAATTTTTATGACTTTCATACATCAACCAATTTTCCCATCTTGAGCCTCGATTGCATGTGCTTCAAGTTCCGCAGTGCATGTTTAACTTTGAGACAGGATTTCAACGCCATTTCCGCGATATCAGAATGAATAATGAAGGCATGTGATGTAATAAAAACTCATTTTATGATCGCTGTAAGCCACCGATATACGAGTCACGTTGATTCCTCAAGAATTATAAAGCGGGTATTATGATTGAGTAGTTTTCTTCTTCATTTTTGAGACTGAAATCCAGCACTTGTTTACAGATTTTTACGATGATCCCACACATCAAGAGACGGAAAACGCGATTTGAATTTTTCACCTCTGAGATATCTCCTAAAAGGTCGAGAAAGGTTGAAGTGGCGTAATGATTTCGGTGCAAGCTCAGGCTGCAACTGATGATGACAGCTGGCATCAATAGCTTAAAGGGTCTTTAATGTGAAACCGTCAATCGATTGCAGCCATATGGAATCACCATTAGAAATTCTATTTAAATTTTTTGGGTTTTTTTTTCGAGAGCTAAAATAAATTTCACGTTTCATCTCACTCATTCTGCTCTTAAATCCCCAATCGATTAACGATGAGGGAAAAGGTTTGAAAGATTCCATAAGTTGCGGGATTCAATCGTATATTTCATTTGTTATGCATTTCTTTAATCATTTATTCAAATATGGATCGGAAGACATTTTATAGAGATTATCCCTGCTTAAAGAAAAATTATGCGCTTTAAGTGCTTCTTATTCCGATCAAAAGAAACCTCATTTGCCCTTTTCGTCGATATATCACATTTGCTTTAAAACGGGTTAATTGATTGTTAATGCGAGAAAGGGCCATCGATATTTATTGGTAATACAAAACGCGCTAATTAAGTATTCAACTGATATCGCATCAACTCAACACATTTCCATAAATTTCACATCATCCCCAATCCCAGACAGATGGCGCGCAACGATTCAGAAATTACGTGAATTCCGTTCATAATTTTATGCATGTGTGTATTGATTACAACAACAACAAATGGTGTATCATCAGTGGAATATTAAACAGAATATTGTGATGTAGTTTATTTAAATAAATAGACCCACATTTCTGGCACATATATACTGCATTTAATTTTATCAGAACGATGGAATTCTGCGGTTATGCCACGATCGACATTAAATTTACTCAGTTTTGATGCGTCAGTTCCGAAGAGATTGCTCACCAGAGAATATGTTACATTATTATTATTTCCAGTTGCGCCACTGGAGCCAATCATCAATTGCCTTCAAATAAAAGTATTTAGAAATTTTCTCGATTCGCCATTCGAAGCGTAATTATGCAAATGTTATATGAAATTTAAGGACGTTACATTTTCTTGTTTTCATTTCATAAATGTTTGTGTTTGCCGAAATTTTCAAATATATATTCTAATTATATTCGTGCCAAATCCTGGCCTGGTGAAAGCCACAGTAAAGTTTCACGAAGCCAAAAATTGCATGTCATCACTTTGTGATTTCCATGAATGGGAAAAATTTTTTACTCGATTCATTTAAATGAATGTTCCATGTTCACTAATTTATATTTCTGGTTTTTGTCGTTTGGCATTTTTCATATTTTTTTCTTCTTCTTTTCTGATGTTTGTTGTTTGTAATGTGCTGTTTCTAATGGGTCGAGCATGTTGGCGGGCAGTATATGAATATAACGATAGATTTATTACAATAGTTTTGCCATTGCTACATAACGAACACCAGAGACGCGTTATAGTTTTCCATAAATCCATCAATACAAGTGGAAGAAACCTGATGGCTGCGGTGCGATAAAACATTTTGTATAGCTCATAATGTCACGCATTTTCTGGGTCATCGGTACATTAAAATCACGATGCTCAATTACTGGGCCATTTCACCCAGATCGCCGATTATTATGATATGTTACGGAATAAATTATTTTTCTTTATGCCCACTCACATCAGCATCTTATTATTATAAGTCTGACACAGTTGCGCTCTCAATTTGTAACGAGAATGATTTATGATTAATACTTTTTTGATGTTTTGCACCAGCATTACTTAGAAATAGTTTCATGTGAAATGAGGAAAGGCTTCAAAGCTCTGTGTTCATCAATGACCTACATTGGATGCCGGCATTGGAGAATATTCTGCTTGAGCAGCAATGTTAAAAGAAGATTTATCAATGTCCAGCGGGCTAAATTCATTCTTTTTTTTTTGTGAGCATGACGTGCAAATTTTTATATTTTTCAGAATTGCATCATTAATTTCAATCTATTAAAAGTTTAATTATGTTGAACAACATTCAATGTGCTGCACTGGGGCGTTATACGTTGGATAATGTCGCGAAGGCATGATATTAAATGGTCATTGGGAGCATTTATCATGACTAATGGTCAACTGAAATGATAGCTTAACGTTTTTAAATTAAAATTATATCATTGTGCATACAGCATCGTTTTAAATGAGCAATTTACTGCAGAAGCAAAACTTATGCCGAATTAATTAAAGATCAGTTTTGCAACGGAAATAAAGGTCATGAAATTTATTTTCGCGTGTAAGATGAAAAACTCCCGCAGACATGCATGGGAAAAGAAAACACATTGCTGTAGCACCAAGTATGGCTGGAAGGTCATAATTAATTAGAATCGTAGAATTAAGAAAAGTCACGGCTTGGAGATCTTCAAAAGAAAGTGGAAGAAAATGAAAACATTGCATGAAATTCGTTAATTTGTTGCAGTTGTTTTCTTTACCGAATCGGCAGAACAGACAACATTTGTTAACTAGTTGCCTTTTATTTAGGCCCAGAGGCACTTTTCCTACGTGTCTCGGGATAAAGCGCTGTGCTGGTACGAGAAGCTAATATCGCCAGACGAGCTTGTCTGCTGGAAACTACTTTTTTTTTACAAGTTTTGTGTAGTTAAAGTTACGTGAAAAAATAAATTATATGGTACAAGAGCTTCTGTTTTATTGCAATTCGCTTCACGATTTTTAAACCAATTTAAGACATTGTAAACATTCAGCAGCACACTTTCTGTGAGCAGACAGACATGTTTCTCTATGAAGTCTAAAGTTGGTCACATGTTTTTTGTTTGCATAATTATTTTTTGCTGTACAAAAGTTCCTCCCTCACCAGTTCCGCGAGCATTTTGAAAATCGCATAATAAGCATTTACAGGTGCGCAAGTCAAGTTAAATTTCCATGAATTTTTAACCATTTTAAGTTAATTTTCAATTTTCGAGGAACATTTGAGATCAACGTACAGCATGCAGAGCAGTGCTTTATTTTATTTAAATTTTTTTTCTCTCTCTTTTGCGCTCGTCGAGCGAGGAATTAAAATTTAATCACATCATTTTTTCTACTGGAAAAACCTGAATGCGAAGAAAATTTTTTTATGAAATTATGAAGTTTTCGGTTCTGGCATAACATATAATTTATTTTACGTATGTAGAATTAATGCCTCCACATCAGTGTATTAAGTTTCGTGTGTTATATTTGCCTCATCTGAATAATGATAATGAGACCCCGGCACAAGGTTTTCAAGATACCTTAAGCGTGTTGTTTATTTTAATTAAAATCTCAATGTCTAAACTTGTCACACAAAGTGCCTGTGACGATTTGCACGTTTCGCAAGAAAGAAAAGGATCACAATTATTGTCTTGCGCGCAGTTAATTAAGACGGAATTAATTTCATTAAAATTAATCATCGAAATTGATTGAGAATATTTCATTAAAATTATCGCCTACCTGGCAATGGAACGGTGTCATTGACAATGTCGTTCAATTTATTCATTAATTAAAGGCTCACAATAGTTTGTTGAAAAATTTTTCCAATTGGAAAACTTCGAAGAATTGACTGCAAATTGAATAATTTATTTTCCTTTTACTCTTCTGTTGTCACTACAGAATAACAATAGAGAAATTTATTTCTTCCGCTCCGATGATTTGACTTGCAAGGAAAAAGGAAAACATGCAAACAATCAAGAAATTTTTATATTGTGTAACTGAGAAAATTTCTTTCAGATCGTCCATTGTGTGAAGGAAGATGCCATTGAAAAGCCTGAGGAATATAATAGCATTAATTAAGTTCCTGTCTTTGCATTTCTGCACCACTCGTTCAAACAACTAAGACCCCGATGGCAGATAGAGCATACAACAGCTCATAAAAGTGATGCCTTTTCAGCAATCGTACAGTGTCATTGCACATTAACAGCGTGAATGAAAAAAAAAAGAAGAGAAAACTCCTGAATCAGAAAGAAAAGTCGACAACAAAATAAAGATATTTGGCTGCAAGTGCAACGAATGTGATGCTTTTATGTTTAGAGACAATAAAATTCGAACATGATATATTGGATCTTTTAATGGATGTCACTGTTATTTTGTCTATGGATGCATAACATTGCAAGATTTATGGGAATTGATTTTGTGCCTTCGCCCATATTATGCTGGCACCATGAGAGAGACTCTACAGAACATGTGTTCAATAATGTATGCTGCATTAAGTCGTTTCCCGATCCAGTGCTCTACTACATAATGTTGCATAAAAAAAAAATATAACATTAAATGGATTTGAAAGATTACATCTATTGTTCTCTTTCTCATTCTTTCACACGCTGAAGAACCTGGCAAACAATAAATAAATATGTACTTATAAAATTTTATAGATATCACACGAGACGGGACAGTTGCAAAAATAAAAAATAGCATCAACTAGGTCAATTTTTTTTTTTTTGAGACATTTTATATATAAATATAAAGTGGCTTTTAAACAAGCGAAGCATGGACTTTTTGGCATCTTCAATTTTTCTTTACAAATGACCATTCCTTCGTCGTTAAGCATCATAAATTTTCACATAATTCATCAGAAAGAATAGAAAGAAAAAAAAAGAATGATTCATAAATGGCAGCAAATGATCCCAAACTAATGGAAAATCGCCGCTGGCTGTTCCCGGGTCGCTGATTTATTACCAGACACTTACGATTATTAATTTTGTATACAAAGAGAGAAAACACGCAAAATGAAAATTAATTGTTTATTTACGAAACATACATAACTGAAGTTTTTCTTTACAAACTTCGCGGAGAAAATACAATTTGTTCCCTCATCGATAGATATCTGGCCGACATCCAAAGTCATTTTCGATTTTCTCACTCTCCCCTCGACACGAGGAAAAACAACACTTTGAAACGCTTTTTTTTCTTCTTCGGTGTTCCCAATAAACACTCATCAGCGTGAGAAAAAATTCTTTCTTGGGATGAAAAATTTATCGCATTTTGTAATTTACGCCTTTGAGTCGACGATTTCAGAAAGAACGAAAGAAAAAAAGCAATTAACTCTCAGTAGCGAAAGACTTTTTTGCGCTTGGCGAGTTTTATGATGTGAAAACTGCCAATTGATTTGAAAACATACAATCAATTTTATAATTTACATATGACTGAGTTCATTTGTATAATTTTATTGTGGCGCTAAAATATGGTCCGGTGAACATAATAAAAATAACCGATTCCGGATTTAAACCCAAATTATTAACCAGCTTATGTCCACTAACTCTGAATTATCCATAATACAAACTGGCATTTTAACGATTCCAACACTTGCTCTCTCTCGTTTTGTTATCTCACTCATTTTCGCGTGTGTCCACTAATACCGCAAATAATCCGCAGCACCCAAAATAAACAGAATTAATAAAAAAAATCCGTGCTCGGTACATGTTTGGTGAAATAAAAAAAAAAACTGACAAAATTAACTCATCAACATAAATTTCCTCTAAACGATCTAAAATGGCATGAAAATCTGATAATCCCACCAGATTCATACACACATAAAAAGACATGCTTTTCGAGGAAATGAAGACACCAGAAGAAATGAATTCATAACACCCACTGCAGTTCTCACATCTAAGCTTTATTTAATGAAAATTTCTTTATTTTTTTTCTCCCAACATTAAGTTTGAGGCAAAGCTTCGTTCTCAAGGGATTATGAAGGTCTAAATAAAAAAAAATTAATTTATTTTCGTCATTCCACTTAGTTCTCAAAAAATAAATAAAAAAATGTTCATCACATACGTACGAATCATTATGAAATTATCTTTTTGCATCGTCGCCATTTGTTGTTGTTTATACGTATGCACTACGCTTATGACACAATAATTTGCATAAATAATTCATTCCGGCAAGCGACGAACGTACTTAAAAGAATTTTTCTCACGACTTAACAAAAAGAAAACTCTTTGCATGCAATTTCATAATTTTACTTGAAGGCTTTTAAAAGCGAGCGCTCAGGGATAGAATGCTCGCTGTTTATGAAATGTATGCTTGCGATTGTGAAGGCAAAGTTTGTGAATGCTAAATAAGCGACAACGAAACTGTGACCCATAAAAAAAACCGTCACCGTCTGAATCGTGTCTATGAATATTGGTGGAGTTCGCTTATAAAGTCGTTCACAATTTTTGACGTCATTTCACATCTAAGGTGTCGGATTAAACAATCAACTTTCAAGTATAAAACGTGCGCTCGCGAGCATTTCCAATGAAACTCAATGAATGTCGAACGTCTCTCCGCATACGTTGCTAAAATTAGAAATGCCATTTTGGTCGAGAATTCTTTGTCTTATTCCTTCGAGCCAGACGGCGGTTCATGGCGAATTGCGACCGAGATGGAATTTAATTCTTATGACAGCGAATTAAAAGTATCAACTTTGTGGCATTTAAGAAGAAAATAAAAAAAATATGAATTGCAGTCAGCGGAGAAGCTTCAAATGAAAATTCGAGTTTCATACTTTTGAGTTACTGAATTTTAATGGCATTCAGCTGGACAGAATCTCATAAATGAATTTGGACAATGTTCAACATTTAAAACAAAAATTTAATTAACTTAAATGAAATTCTGCATTCTAAATTTTCCTCTTCTTCTTTTTTTCTATATTTTGTGCAATATTTTTAAGGAGCAAAGCTCAGTTTTGTGTTGAGATTTTTTTTTCAATTTTGTTGTTTCCGTTCATAAAATTTAATAATGGAAAAATTCCCAAAAAAAAGCGAGAAAAATATCTCATTTGAATTTTTCAACCATATCGAAAATTTTCCGTACATCAGATGCATCAGATGTGTGGAACCACTCTAAACAACAAGCATTCTCAATTTCATGGCTCAAACGTCTGCAGCTTGAGCTGCCGCCTCTCACACAAAAAATAGAATATAATAAATATTCAGTTGCTTCAAGGAAACATCTGGCCAAAGAGAAGTGTACATTTCATTTCATTAAGGATTCTCTCTCATCACAACAGCAGGATGAAATTGACCTACATCAATCCACTGTACCATCCTCATAAATCGATTGCTGATACTTGAAGTGAATAAAGAAATGAAAAATTTCCTGAAAAGTTTTTCACACTGCAGATAAATTTAATGGAATTTTCGGAGAACGGGAAAACTTAAAATTGGATTGAAATGTTTCACAAAATGAAAGTTTTTCATTCGATTTCGTTCTTTCGTTTGCAGCGCCAGGAATCAATAAGTTAGATATCGAATTTCAATGAGCCTTTTTCCACAAAAACCTCTCGTTTAGATTGTCATCATCTTCATATTATTAAGAATAAACCATATGCACACACAAAAGAATCACTTAAAGTTGAAAAGTTGAACAACGTCTTGGCGCCATTGATGGAATTCATTCTGTAGTCAAACATAACATTTTAACGAAGAAATCACTTGATGATACTCGATGAGTCGGAATATGTTAACGGATAACTTCAGAAAGGATCACAAAAGTAATCAGTTGGAGTGAGATTTCGAGTAGTTTCATGCTGCAGGTAATCTCATGGAAGTTTTTCTTATGCACATCAGCAAGAGACACAACGAAGGAAAAATTGAACTTTCAACTTTTTCACTGCTACCCCCCCCCCCCGTGTTACTCCATCGAGCAGATGAAACAAAAATATATATTATGTAACTTTGATATTAAGGGATCACTCAAATCCCAGCTCTGTAAAAAAAAAATCTTATGAATCACATTTTCGGAAAAGAAAAATCCCCAATGAACGAATCAGTTGTGAGCTGCCATCTTCAATCTCAGCATCAAAATGACGTCATTGTGCAATCAAAATGTGCTATAAAATTGCAATAAAAAATGAGCTAGCTCCATGAGACAATCAAGTAATTAAACACATAGAAAATATAAAGTGAGTTGACGTTCGCAAACAATTGGTTTCGCTTAATTCAAAGTGGGTTTGTTGTTCGTTCATATCATGAACAGAATGAAAGAGAATCTCATAAAACGAAGACAGTGTTTGAACATGGAATATCAGACTGGATTAGATAAGAGACCGAAAGCGCTTGTAGGTGGAAATTAATTTCATTGAGATGAGAAAATGTCTTGTGCAATCAATTTGTAACTTTCATGAAATTTCAGTGTCCTATAAATATCGTTGAGCTTCATCCATCCACGCTCACAACATTAAAAGTCGAGCTAAATGTTGCTCCATTTATTGGATTCCACAAATCAGATCAGTCTTTCTCACTCTTAAGCTTTCAAAACATTCTGTAGCGAAAAATAATTGCTCCAACAAAAGCAAACAACTGCAGCAAAGCTCTGATCCGGGTTCATGCTCAAATAATTGAAATGACAATTTTTTAACATTTTCAGCATTTTTTTGCTCTTTATATTTAATGTTTAACAACTGAAAATTAGTATCCTGAATTCATTCGAGCTCGCTGCTTTGCAGCCCTCATCCCTCTGCATCATCGACCGCGACCGTATCTCGTGTCTGATGGAAGTTTTGTCGAAAACGACATTACAAAAAAAAAAAAATAAATAAATAAAGTCATTAAACAAGACTTTTTATAGTTATCCACCATCAAGTCCCATTCGTTTTGCGATAGCAGTAGATAAAGACATTAAGCGACATTTTTTTTTTGGGTTGAATGTGCTCTTTTTTCGGTGAAAGCTTTTTATTTGGTGGGCTGGAAAGCATTTTTATAACCGAAGTTAGTTAATAAACTCATTGAAAAGCTTCTTTTTCCCCCCAACGACCATTTTCATTAATAAAAATTAATATCCCTCCCAAATATTAAAAAATATTATGAAGCGATTAGTCGTCTCTGGTTCTCTATCTTATCAGTGGGTTAATCATCAAAATTGTTCACCGAAACCTTTCGTATCCGATGCACAGTGAGTGTTTTTAAACGCTTCACTTTTGAAGGATCTTATCAGATTTAGAAGTTTTAAGCGCAATTTTCTTCATACTACAGCAAACAATCTTTTTTTGGCACATTGAAAAGTTGCAAGAGAAACTATTTTATCGATATCACAGAGAGAAAAGTGTCTAACAATGGTGGCTAGACAGAAGCAATAACTGAATATGAAGCATCATTTGGTCGACAAAAGCTGTGACAGCTTTTTTGCGGAAAATTCTATGAATGGTTTTTTTTTTTTTGTAGAAAATCTAATATATATCTGACCCCGCAAACGTGAACAGTTGTTTCAATGAGGAATGTATGATTATATTGATCCACCGAAGATTTGTTACTGTAAGTATCGAGAATGAATCCTCAATTATTTATTGTTTTTTTCCTTTTTTCCTACTCAGCAATATACAGACGGTAAATAAACTTTCAGCGGATGAGCAAAGGGAACATAATATAATTCACACAATAAATACATCAATTTCCTGAAGTAAGACATATAATAATTTAACCTTAACCAAGAAAGAAAAACAGCAATAAAATTGTAGAAACGTAATTTTCCACGGCAATAAAAAGGTGAGTCGATGGTGGAGGGCAATAAAAGTCGCTGTGCAGAAATTAAAGTGTTGTACCGAATGGTGTTCTGAACCTTAACGAGCTAGTCAACCTTTAAAAAAACAGTTTTATGAGCATTCTTTCGTGTTGGGTTTTGTGTGTTTGTATTTTATGATGCTTCCATGCTTCATCTTTCAAATTTTGGAAAGATCAAAACTTCCTTTTTTATGGTTTTATATTTTGTTCTCTGTACTTCTGATGAATGTTTTCTTGTTCCCTCAAAAAAAAAAAAAAAACCAATTTCGCATTTAACGAAGCGAGTGTCAAAATAAATAGAAAATTCAAAATCTACGTAGCAGAAAATTTTGCTTTGATGAATTTTCATTGCCAGAAGAAAATAAATTCTCTAGAAAAATAATCTGATGGGGAAAATAATTTGCAAAACTAATTAGACGCGGCCATAAGTCGGAGAGAGGAGTCATGATAGGGGTCAAATAAAGTCGGCAAACTTTCGAAGCTCTTAATTAGGAACAAGCTTTAGTGGCTTGCAAGCAAAACGAGAACTAAAAATTCATCAAATTCCGTTGTCTTTAATTATCTCTCGTTGTCAGTTATCTTTTGTTATCGCTGCATTCATTATTTGAGACTCGCGTCAATTTTTCTTATCTTTGCTCCAACGAAAAAAAAAAAATGCGAGGTAAAAGATAGCGAAAGGCATTTTAATTGAAATTTATTTGTTGTCTGTTGGATTAACAAAGGTGTGAAGTTGAAATTGTGCTATTAAGCACATTTTAAGTCAAAATGTTTCGTTTCTTTCTGTAGACTCGCAAAAAGTTTCAGTTTCACTCGGAAGCATGCGAAAGAGGCATTGTCAAATGGTCATCATCCAGACACATTTTTCTTGTTTCCTCATTTTCAAGTTTTGCGACGAAAAGTTTTGCGATTAATTTACAAAACGTCTCGAGACTCGTTCATGTAATCAGCAAATGGAGAAGAAGCAAAATGAGAAGTCATGTCGATTGGCGACAAGAAGTGAAAAGAAGCAGAGAAAATCATTAATTGGGTTCGTTTAATGAAAATTATAATTTGTAGGATTCTTTCTAGCTGTCAATTAGTGAATGACATGCAACTGTTGTGCCATGAGCTGATGTCGTTGCCTAGAGTTCCGAAGAAGGAGAAAAACTTTTGTCTTCTTACATTTCGAGTGATAAAAACATCAGTTCAACACAAATATAAATTGCGCAATGTGCATATATATGTAATTTAATAAACGCTTAAACAGCATTCGATTGCATTTCAATTAAGGACAATTAAATTATGATTTATTGTGCTTGATTTGCGTTTGACAAAATATTCATTAGCGTGACATTCCAGAAGTTTTTTTTTTTATACGCTCGAATATTATATTACAGAAATTCCTTATTTAATTATTCCGTCGTCGTCAACCGAAGCAATTTGAATGATCTTAAATATATTTTCATTTCATAAATTATGAACAATAAAGCGCACTCCCATAAAATGCATTTACTGGCAACGTCCACTATTATAATCATTCGGATCACTGACTAATGAAATTTCGCCAAGAAAAGGTTTCATGATTTTTGCTCTTAAATTGCTAAATGCAGTCAGAGCAGAAGTTCTTTTAAGAATCAATTGCTTAAAGATTTCTTTTCTTGCCACTGCGCGAATGGCGAATTTAATAATATATGAAGAAAAGAAGAAAATCTTTTTTTTTGACTAATGATTTCTTATTGCTAATGCTGGCGTCTAAGAAGAAATCTCTCGAGTGACCCTCATTTTGCAAACAAGTTTCTTTGCAGAAAGATGCAAGGGGTAAGCAGCTGTGGCTTAAAGATTTTATTTCGTTTCAATGAAAAATTCTAAAATTATTTTCTGAAGAAATTTCTTCGTCTTTTTTTTCAGGCAATTGAATGTCCTTTCCCTTGGTCACCATAATCGGTCCATTGAGTGTGCACAAAAAAAACTTTATTTACTGTAGCGTTGAAAGCGAAAATACGAAAATAAATAAATTATTAATTATAAAGACTAATTTGGGAGAAAACGCTTCATTTAATGAGGTTTTTAAATGTTAGTTTAACCAATTTTTAGACTTGATGACTGCATTTTGTTTGTTTATGGATGACAAGAAAAAAATATATCGAATAAAATTGCATAAAAAGAAGATCGGGCGCCATGCGTTTAGACTCGTAGCGCCAGCAAGCAAACAATAAATAACTCTCGTTGTGCTTCAACTGCAGAAATTCTATAAAGTGGTGACGCTATTTCTTTTTTTTTAATTAAACACGAGACTCTCAGCTGTCCACAAGCCAATGATTCTAGTCGCCACTATACTCAGTTATGGACCATTAAAAAAAGTAAATCAAGTCTCGTTACAGACTTCAGAGTTCATGTTTTGTTAGTGTTGTTGCATTCATTCATTCGCTGCTCGCTTTTTTTTGTCATTGCATTTAGCAAAAAAAAAAAAAAGAAAAGGAAAATCGATTATAAAAACTGGCAACTTCACTTCATAATGGGCTGCATGATATTTTTTTTAACGTCACTGCAATTTGTGCACATTTATCGGCATTTAAATTGCGAATTGTGAATTGGATACATTTTTAGAGAGTTCTCCATTACGATGGGATGTTTGTTTTTATGACGGAATGTCTCGCGCCGTTTTTTTATTCGGTGAATTTAATGATGAATAATTGTTGAATATTTTCAAGAGCATCATCGCTTGACATCAAATGGATTATTTTCCAGTTGGATCAACAACACTCGGTTTGAATTAACGAGATTTTCACCATCTGATGGCGATTATCGCCACATTTTGATCTTGTTGGAATCATTTTGCCCGCCGACCGACAATCAACAAAAGAATGAGCATCCAAAAAAAAAAATTTCATGAAAATGCCAACGAACTCAATTCGCTAAGCAATTCATGTTTTGTGGAGTTTTGAAATCACCAAACCGGCCCATAATTCATTAGTTTAGAATTAGCATGTTATAATTAAGAGAGGCAATAATTCATATTAAATAAAAGCAGATCCCAAACTACATTTATATAGTTCCAACAAAATATAGTTTGTAGAGCAGTCATGGTTGGAGTGCGAGAGAGAAAACATGGGAGGGAGCTTGCAGCGACATGAGCAAAAAGGGGAACATAATTTATGGATTTGTAGATTGAAAAATGTTGTATACGATTTTTTTTTTGTGTAAACAAATAAAGCTCCGCATAATCCATCTTTATTATGACCTCATGTCTGGAAGATAATATGCGGCTTATGTCGAAATATTTTATTGCTTTTATGGCGAAGTGGTTATGATAGAATTTCAAATAAAATTGAAACGTTTACCAAATTTCGAGCCTAAATTCGAGCATCATGTAAAGAGCGCTTCTCTCACAACTATCACAATCACTCTAAAGGCTTACAAAACATTTCTTATCAAGCGCAAAGCTGAAACATTGATTTTCAATCGCATTCCATTGACCCCTGAGCGGGAGATCAGAATGAGAAGCAAGCTGTGAAGAGATCAGAGGAAGGGCAGCTCCATTTCGTCTAAAGGCATTAATCGCACACGCTCGAGCGGACCTCAAAATCATATCTCATCTCATTTCATGTTATGTACTGCCCCTCACCATGATCATCCCATCTCGTGTTTGTCTTGTTAATTTTATTCGTTCGGTTGTTGCCATCAAGCTCAATGCTATTGTTTTTCCATTATTCGAATGAAAAGAAAACAACACTAAAGCAAAATTTCGAATTCTCCCGACTTTGCTGTCTCATCCATATTTGGCCTTCTCCAGTAGCTCGGCGCGCGCTTGTTCAATTCGTTTCATTCGCCCAACTTTATTACTATATATTGCATGTATTCGGTTATAAATTGGTTTTGAAAGAAATGGGACTTGTGCAAACAAAATAGGAAAGGTGAGTCAGGTTTGCGCTTTGAAATATTGCATTGTGCTTTTTATTTTGGAAATCATAAGAAAAATTACCAGCAATGATATTAATATTCAATATGGAAAGGTGTTAAGTAACATGCAAATGATGCCCAATATTTTTTCTGTCTTTATTAGAGTTTAAATATATGAGGGCAATGTAATTGCCTATTGTATTCCAGACAACCAGAAGCCTCAAGCAACAATCTGGAGACTGAAAAAGGGTATCTAATCGATATACTTGTATAAGTAAAGAGAAAGAGAAAAAGAGGACATTTAATCTTTGATCTATGTACAACAACCGGATTTCTTATTTGCCCGCGCCAATATTATCTCTTTTTTTCGATCTTCTACGGATGGTGCCTCCGTTGTGTATGAGACAATGGCAGATGAAACTCATGCGGAATACAGAAAGCAATAAAAAAAATTGCAAAAGAAAAAAAAGGCGCAGACGAAGAAAAATGATAAACAAATTGCTTGGAATTCAGCGAACCATTTCAGTAGCGGCAAGCAAACATTAGCAAGCAGTCCATAAGTGAGGCTGGACACGTTCGCCGTCCATTCATCTCTTTGAAGTGAAATAAAACAAAAGGGATGTGCCCGAAGCGTTCTCATTTTTTTTTCTCCCTCATCGGATGATTAATGAAAACGTTACGAAGCACACATCCCTATGGCAGCGATATGAGCCTGGTTGGGACCATTGCGAAACTGTATAGTGAGAGAAAATAACAAGAATTTGCGACACATTTGGTAAACGAACAATAATAGGAAGAGAAATTGGACAGAAATGTTGCCTGAATGTCAATCATCTATGGATCATTTCAGTTTGCGTCGAGAACAAATTAAATTGTCGCAAGACGACTAAAAGTGTTCATTTTTAAGATTTTTTCATCTTGCAATTTATCATCAAACTGAAATCAAAATCATATAAAATTCTATCCGCCACCATCAAAAGACCCAGCGATAAAATTTCCAAGAAAAAAATAATTAAACTCCAATCAATCCTCCAAAAATAACAATTTGAGCGCAATAATTTGTAAACATTTCACTGATTTCTGTTACATTGCCTCGCTCGATGCATAATTAATGTGCACATGAAACATCATAATTCTTTAGAAATTTCAGAGATTTTTTTTTGTACAAACAAACAATCGTGAACCGGCACATGCATGTTGTTATTGAATGGTGCACATAAAATGAAAAATGTTCGTTATTGTGAATAATCGATGGCTATGATATGGCTTTATGGGGGTCCATTTATCTTGATACTTTCAGCAAACCCACTTGAAGTTATTAAACCAGCTACGGAACACCCGAATGCTGCCCACGTAAAAAATCGATTCTTTATGAAAAATGTCTCTTTACATTTCATATAATGTTCGTCAAAACGAAATCGACGCAATAAATTATGCATCGAAATCGCGTTATTTGAATGCATGACGAAATGAAACGGCAAGCGAACGGTTTAGAGAGGAGAGTGAATGAGATCTACTGCAACATTTACAATAAAAAAATATATAAATTCGAGTCAATTTTCCATGGAAATTCGGTGTCGAAAAAAAAATCCAATTTCATATGACACACTCAACGATATCAAAATATTTGTTTTCACTCGTTTGTACACATATAAAATATAATGCATATAGAACCGCTTAAGGCTTCAGCTATATTACGGCTCCGAATGTACAGTGAAATGACGATGAGGAGATGAATTATAATGCGATTGATGCGAATGGTTCAATAAACCACCAAACATAATTTGAAAGCACTTCATGAAACACAACGCGAGGCACAATCACCAAATAACGCCGCCTGAAAAATTAATTGGAAATTTTTTGTGCCAACAATCATGTATAGCGCTAGAGCAAGCAGCATTGAATGAGTTTGTATGAATTAATCCATCAAAATCAATTCGGTATTGTCTCCAGTTGAGTGGAAATAAATTTCAGCTATGAATGCTTTCGTCAAAGAAAAAAAAAGAAGCAATTTAGCCTCGAAATACACATTCAATTGCCTCTGTTATAAGCGGCACTTCACTGTAAACTCGTCGTTGTTAAAATACCTAAGCATAATTTGTTACTCGATATGTTATATCGCGATATTAGAACATTCGCGTAACATAAAAATTGATTAAACATATAAATTTTTACCAACCAACGGCGTTATTCCATCATATGATTCATATGAGCCATTTTGGCGAATATTTTTTGCTTAAATTGTTATGTTTTATGTTGCACTGTCACATAGCGGTAAAAAATTGCTAAGCAAAAAAAAAAATGGTTGCAGCATTGAAAGTTTGGATTCATGTTACTCGTCTCTATCATCTGTTCATGCCCTCCTCCCCTTTCGATATGACAGTTCTGCGCTGGGTTGAATAAAAAAAAAACTTTTATAGCCGAAGAATGATGATACTTGAGCGAAACGAGAGCTCGCATCTCTTTAAGGAAAATTGTCACGTTTACTTTTATTTTTATGGTACTTCTCCTCGCGTAGCATGTTACAATATATTCGCGCCAATTTTCATGCCGCACACAATCCCTCCATCCACAAAATGAGTTTCTTTCCCCTTTAATTGGTCCTGCGGTTTTCCTGGATCCTCATTCACAACATTCCTCATCATTTTACAACATTGCGACATCCATTACTGATGCTTAACATGGCGTAATAAGTTTTTCATTGCTTTTGATGGAAGGCGAGGAAAAATGTTTTCGCGAACTAAGCAAAAGTTGTTCGAAGCGATGCCACGAAGTGCGTAGAAAAACATAACCAATTTAATCACTTTTTATCGCCGCGCATGGAGCGACAATGCCGAGAGTGCTTTCATTATGCACTACCCATCGTCATCATCATCAAACCACCAAAAACAGTCCTACCGGAAAAAGGGTTTTTCCATCACATTGTTGTTCTCGGGGATTTTCTTCATTTCCTTTTGTTTCATTATTTTCTATTTTCTTCTTTATTTTTGTTTTTCTAGCAAGGGAAAACAACTTTTCCTTACTTTCCAAAGGTAGATAACGGAGGACATAAAACAAAAGCCTGAAATTTACAACTTTAAACTTTCTAATTAACCCACTTTCGGGACCAAGAATATTGCTACATAACTTTATCATCAACTACCACGCCTTCCGTCAGGCTTCCAATCTAAATTTTTAATCAGCTTTCATGGTCGCTACATATAAACTTTCTTGAAATTCATTGTGGCGCTCTCAATTGTGACGTTGCATTAATTTTTCTTGTCGTTTTAAAATCACTGCTCAATTATTTATTTCAATCTCATCCAACCATTGCGTAAACTTCTGGAATTTCAGGCAAAAATAAAATATTTATATGCAATTTTATTTCGAAAACAATGGAACTTAATTTCCTTTCGGCATTCGTAGAAATCGCCACACACATTCGCACACATATAAAATCACCTCGCCGATTGTTATTCAATTTATTAATGAATAATTAAAATATTATATTTAATTTTATGCAATTGTTCCTATCGTGCAATTACCCTTTTGTGGTTTAAATAATTCATTTCCAGCTTTGTGGCTTCGCGTCTTCAGTTCATTTCTCATTTTGCTGAAGATTGAATTTTTATGCAAATTGCAATATGATTACAATTCAATGCTGATCAGGGCAAGTATTGTAAGCACTGTTAGACATGCAATTTTAGGTTTTGCCTCTAAGAAGCCACAACCGCTGAGCAAATTTTTGCAGTTCCTTCAAGAGATGATGCGGAAATTTCGCAATTTTTTTTTTCTCTTTACAGCGATTTATTACATTGCGATCCCTCTCTGAAGAAATTCACAAGAAATAGCTCAGGCGAACCCTCGAAAAATTTTTCCATCCTTTTCTATTGATTTTTTGTGTGATTCTTTTCCCAGCTCAAAAATATTTATGATGATTTTCTGACAACAACAAATAAATCTTCAAGAAAAAGATCCCTCCGTTTCATTTCTTTTCGGTATTTTTTTTTTCTTTACACACAACACAATTCAAATATTTTTTGGGTTCTAAAATTGTGAATTGTGTGACATTTTATTCGTTTGACAACAATGAGCAATTGAAGAGCGAGCGGTGCGAAGATGATGTTGGCATAAGTCGTGTATGCTGCAACAGAGAATCCATGTTTTGATGTACAATAGATACGAAGAGATCCCAACAGGATGGCGAGCAATCATGTATGTGTGTGTGTATGTGTGATCGAAGGTTCTGTTTAAGAAGTCTTTGCAAACAATGAGAGCAAAAGGCAAAAGCAAATTTATTACTGGAATACCCGAAAGTTGATCCCACCATCATATGTTATAGGCGAAGACGATTTCACCTTTTTTCTACATCATGTACCTGCCTCAAAAGACCCAATTCGAGCATAAGATTTCGCCAGCTATTCTTCTTATTTTTTTTTTTTACTTTTTTTTTCTTGCATGACTTCTTACAAGTTCCAGCCAGGTGCACTATAATACTACTTATAATGATGTCTGTAGGGCATTTGTTTTGCTCTCCATCTCTTTCTCACTCTCTTTCTATTCGCATACAAAAACAACAAACATGCACACAAAAACCGCTTCAGAATATCTGGACGAAAAAAAAAAAAAAAAAAAAAAAAACAAAATTCATCATGGTTTTGGGATTCTAGAAATCAATTTTCATGCCATATGATGGACAGCAATTTTTTTTTTTTGTTGAAGGGAACGAATTTTTTTTTTGCCACACAACCCCATCGTTATGTATTTTTGCAACCCTCTACACACACTGGATGTTTTTATAAATTGGCATTTAGACGTTTCGTGTGCTTTTATTGATTTTGAAGTGACTCTTAATGACTTAAATCTCCCTTGCTGTTGCAGGTTCCTCGATGCAGAACCATAGTTTATTGGTCGAAATAGTTTTAATTGCAAAATTTGAAATTTCTCATTCTCGTGATAGTTTTACTGGTCGTAAATTTTCCTAAACTTTCTCAAGTGCGATTTTCAAGTTATAGAAAAACTTACCGAAAAATGCCAGAACGGTTAATGTAATCCAATTCATCTGGCTTGATGTTTGATGCTCTTAATCCTTAATCTTTGGTGAAAATTTCACGAGGAAGAACACTCAAAAAGCTGCGTAGAAATTCCGAAAATTCCGCGCGCTTTTCACAAATTTTTTTTTTCTTTGATATTTTTCAATAATTTTTCTTTCTTTTACTTGAAGGCGCCTTTAGCCTTATGGTTTTTCCGCACACACACACGCACTTTGTGGGGGGGATTGAACTTTTTTTATCAACGAGTGCGGGGGAATGCGCCACAGAGAATGTTTGTAGTATGGGGATAAAAATATACTTTTTCCCGCCCTGTATTTCACTTTTCCTTTTTGCGCCTTGCCACCGACCGAAAGAACTCTCGTTTTGTTGTTTCTTTTTTTTTTCGCAAATATATATACTGGTGGAATTATTTTTATTTATTTATCGATTTTTTCGTATTCTTTTCTTTGCTGTTGTGCTTTTTCTTTTCTCTGCCTTCCAATAGACATTTTTTCCATCTTTTTTTCAACTATACAACACTGACTGTGTGTTTTTACATTTCTTTTTGCACAAGTGCCTTTTTACGGGCCTCTCTCGAGATTTTTCTTATAAGATCTCACTATTCTTACGCCTTTTTTGATAAGAAAGTGTCATATAAAACCTTTATTTGGGGATATAAACAAAAAAATGTTATTAATAAATGAGCACTGGATGACGACAATTTGTCTTAATTATCCGAACATGTCAGTGAAAAAGATCAAAATTAAGAACTTGTCGCGCTAAATTGCATCACTTTTGTAATAGAATCGAACATTTTTGACAGAAATCTTGTAGAAGCTTATCGTATAAGCATCAACAAATATTCACAAGACACTGTCACGTCTAATTTAATTAATTTTTTCGGTATATTGTAATAGGTTACGATTCATTGTGAAAATTATGACAAAAAGGAATTATTTGACGTAATATCCAAATTTGCAAACCAACAACGTGTTCCCAATGTGATTAAGGATCTAAACTGACTCTCAGAAGTCGCTTTGTGCCATCATTTCCACATAAATCCCGGGAAAAAAGAAAATATTATTTTTAAATTAACGCGCGAGCAACAACTCACACCCGTTTCGCTCGACGGTCTCTCACAGACTGTTTTACTCACTGTGAACATATGAGAATTTCATCGCACAACTTCAATATACAATTTAACGGAATTATCATTTTCAAACTTTAGATCAGCCAATTGGTTTGAACCCTTTCGACCGGCTGCGTAGCCGGAAATTTGTCAACTTGCATTGGTTTTTTAAATTTACAAATTCGTTAACAAAATTGTTTTGTTATCAATTCTAAAAGCAAGGTCACAAATAGTAAATACTGCCTAAATGTAATTGAACACGAAGTTGGAATCGAATACAACTACTTACTTATTATGATTTGTGAAAATACGCATTTATATAAATATCGCATTCACTTTAAATTTATTTTGTGGAAATTAATTATTCAATTATGCTGCGCATGAAAAAAAAAGAACGTGTGTTCAATATTAACGCGAACACGGCTTATAATTTTGATTTCATCTCCCTTATAATTTATCCCCCCTGACACAACCCCTTGAAAATTTATCAGCGCTCCAATATTTTTAAAAAAGTAACTTCTTCGAAATGTTTAATCATCCAACAGTTCGCGAGATGTCAACTGATGATATTAACACGACTGATGCAACAGCCATAAAACTTGGTAAATTATTTGCGTAAATATTGGAAATTGGTGTTAATTTGCTCTAATTGTTTTGTTTCAGTTTCGGGCAGCGAGGCTTACTTCTTACTTTTGTATGTCGGCTTTATTGGTGCCCTTCTTGGTATTCTTGTGTTCTTCTTCATAAGGGATGTCATCTTAGCCATGTACCATACTACCACACAAAACCAGCAACAACAGAATAATCACAGTCCAGAGCTTAACATTTACGCAATTCATGGCATTCTACTGGCTTAAGCAGAACTCTAAAATCTACAAGAAACTACCTAATTGTTTTCACCAAAAAAAAGTTGTAACTACTTACTCAATTGCAAACTTTGCTAATTTTACTTTTATAAAATGAACTAATGCAAACTAATGAATTAATGCAAACGACAAAAATCTCAAAATAAAGCGTCGCTTTAAATTATTTGTTTTCTGCAATATAAGTTGTAATTGTAAACAAAGAATCTGCAATGGAACAATACGCGTTTTTAATCGTTACCGGTGCACCAGACAATTTGGAATTTGGCATTGACCTTCTCGCCATCAATATCACAGATGAATTTCGTGGTGTTAAATTAATTCCGCCTGGCCCGCACTTCATTTACACTTCTGCAAAAGACAATTTCGATATTGGTGCTAGAACAGGGTTCCTACATTTCTTCAAGGTCGGAGAAATACTTGTTAAGGAATGGAATCCACAGACGGAAGAGCTTCAGGATCGATCAAAAGGTGATATAGACCTAGAGAAACAAAGAATTAAAGAGAATTTGAAGAATCTTGACAGGTAAGATGCCACATGATCTCACTCTTTGGTTTTATAAATACATAATTTAAGATTCCTGGCAATTTATGACTATGAAAACATGAGCAAATGGAAGAATCTCACAAATCAGCTGTCGGAAAGTGCAATCAGACGATTGTCTCCAGAGTGCGGAATCATCAGAAACACAGTAGAATTTAGGTCATGTCCAGATAAAGACCGTCCACGAGGTAAACCTGAGGCGCCTATAAGAAACATTAGAATCAGATCAACAGATGATGAAGCAATGTATCTGCCGAATATGGAAGTGATGTCAGAAACACAGCCAAAATTCTCGAAATTACCAGAAAGGTTCAACAAATCAACAGCGCCAGCAGATGTAACGTTCAATAATATTGACACTGTCAATCTAGTAGACAAGCTGATCTCAGAAGTCACCACAAAAACTCAGCTACTTGAAGAACTTCAATATTCCTTTATCGTTTATGTTTGTGGACTTTCGGTGGATTCACTTGCTCATTGGCGTCAGATCATATCGCTGTTGTGCAACTCAGAAAGAGCAGTTGAGAAACATAAAAGCTACTACAAATCTATCATTTCAATAATCAAGCATCAAATCCCAGAAATTCCAATTGAATTCCTTGAGCAGGGAAGCAGCAACACAATCTATGTTGATATCAGAAATCTTTTAAGAAATTTATTAGTAAATGGTTGTCAAGATTTATCAAACAGCCTTCAGTCACACCTGAAAAATACCATTGGATGGACTTTTGAAGACGTTTTGACTGAAGATGCTGATGAACTTCCAGTTATTGTAGAATTATAAAGAAAAAATGTACACAATAGATTTCAAATAAAACAGTTTTTTTCTAACGGAAAATATTTCAAATTGTCCATAGAAACAAACTGCCCTATCAGTTACGCGATCCCTCAATTGGTTCACAATAAATATTTTTGCTTATCACCAACCTTAAAAAGTCACGGATCAGTACAAAACATACAAGAATTCATCAAGGTAACATTTGAATAGGAAGTAATTAAAAACTTATACAAGCGATGGATACAAATAATCACGGTTTTAATTTTAATTGAAAAATAAAAAAAAAATTGATATGCCTGCCTTTGATGAAAATTTTCATGGGAGGTAAAAAGTTGTCAAGAATTTCTCCATCAAATTGAATTGACTTTAGCAACAGTGTGGATGATGAAGATTCAACAATGGCATTCACAGGCTAATTAGCACCTCTTTGCTCTGCTGGCCATTTTTTACAGAAAAATTATTTATCAATAACAATTATTTGGCTTAGCGGGAGAACAAGGCATTCCGCTCCCATCACCATTGTTGGATGACATTTATTTTCGCCACGAATCTTCTAAATTTCCGTTGAACATGTATGCGATATTTCATGCAGAAAAAAATACTGTGTAGCTTAACATTGTATGCTACACCGTTTAAAAGCCTATTGTGGTTCCATAGTTATCTATTGAAAGCATAATCAGGCTGTTATTTCATACGAAATTTCATGAAAATTCTCATTGTGGTTATTCATGTGGCCTTAAAATTTCATCAGTGATATCTGAAAACAAGGACAAACCACCAGTTCCCGATATCACATCGATGTGGTAGTGATTCTTTTGAATTGGAGCAGTAGACTTTGCAAAGCTCCACGAAAATGAATGAATACATTATTTTACGCGTTATCATCTGGGCCTAATAGAGATGACTCAGTGAAAGGGAAATTCCTGATTCATCCACGTCCCAAAATACCTAATCTGAAACAATGGCAAGGCAAGGTTCATATTGTTATACATAGCATTCAAATTGTTATTTTAGTATTAATACTCTTCAAGTCACTTACACACACATAAGAACCATTTACGATTTACCCATTCGCAGTCATCATAATAAGTTTTTTTTTTTTTCATCATCGTCGTCGCTCTTTAAACAGAAAATTTTCAATTTAATATTTTTGGAAAATTTACAAGCAACGCGAGCAGTAAACTTAATTAAGTCAAATCAATTAAGAGAGGTAATTATGATAAGAAAGCAAATGAAAACTGATCTTATGGAGGTGTCGTACGTATTGAGTGAAATTAAGAAAAAATATTTATGGCTTATGGGCTCTTGATGGTGTTATTTAAGACGGCAAACATACGACTTGAGTTCTAAATATCTAACAGGGAGGAAAAAAACACATTTTTAAGTACGTACGAACCAAACTTATAACGAAGGAACAGGAAAATGAAATACTGTGATAAGAGAGAATGAAAAATTTCTCCCACATTTCCGTATTCCATAAAAGGATTTCATAAATTGGTATTTTCATTATTGCTTAGTAAATAAAAAAGGGCACCATTCATCATGATGATGATGATTATATATAATGGAGTAACCGTGCATGAAACCTGAAATGTGACTTAATTGATGAACAGCCCCTCGAACATAAAAAAAATTTCGTCATAATCTTTGTGCATTGGCTGCGTATATTGAATTATTTTTGTGCCGATGTAGCTTTTCTAGAAGAAGTGAACAATTAAAAATCGTAACATAACACAATTAATTGCAAAAATCGTTTAAAGTTTACAACTTAAGAGCAAGCAGAAAGGTGATAATTTTAATTTTTTTTTTAAATATATTAATGTTATGGAAATCCACAATGTAGTTGCTGATCGACTGAAGGTTGTGTACGGTATTTTTTTTCTTCTGTAATGTGTATTGAGATATTCGGTTTTCAAAATGGTCATTTAATAAGTATAGCAAATGATTGATAAAAAAAATCGCAATCTTGATAATTCAGTTGCATAGGACATTGCCACAGTTACGTATTTAAAGTTTCAAATAAGTTTTCATCCAAGAGAAATGCAAACAGTTCTGTCGAATATACTTAAGTAGATATTATATAACAAAAAAAAATATTAAGTAATCTTTTTATTAAGTGTAATTCTGTAAAATTTTAAGAGTTTTCATGGCCAAGAACATCTTAAAGTCATATCTGAGTGTGTTGAGAATATCAAATTTGATGGTTTTTAATAAAACTTCAAAATATTTAACGTGTATATATCTCGCTCATTGTGGCTCATTTTTCCAATATTTTGTAAACTTATTTTTTCTTCATTGTGTTTTCTTCTTACCCGGCGGCTTCATATATAGATAGATACACCGACGTTGTCGAATATCACGTACACTTGAAAAAAATATATATATGGAAGCACCAGTTTTGAGATTAGGGTGGATTTATAGAAATTTCGGTTTGTTATTTTATTAAATATTAAAAAGTATTTTAAGCGTTTATCGACTGCAATCGGAATTTGACAAATTTAATCATTTGAGAGTAGAAAATCAAGCTTTATTATTAGAAAGATTCTTGAAGGTCGAAAATTTTGTAGCGTTAACGTGTATAAGAATGAATAATTAAATTATTTTTTTAAAGAATCTAAAAAGTTATATAAAAATTTAAGTCTTCCATCGTTCTAATGCCTACAAATTTTTAATGTTTATTCAATAGATCTTATTAAGTGGCGATGCAATAAGAAAATAAGAAAAAGACATTAACAATGAGCAAGAAGAATAAAAATAATCACCCGAGTACAGAGCTTGAGAGTGATGAAAGCAACCATCAAAAACAATCAACGGAAGTTCTGGACCTGAGCTTACTAAGAAAACCAATTGCAACATCGGTGACCGGCTTCGAAGAAGTCTTACGAGCTTATGAAGCTGGAACCAATGAGGTGAGATGATATAAAATCTAATTAACTGCTCATCATCATTTGTTCAATCAACTGAATTCCCTTTTACAGTTGAGGAAATTGCTGTCACGCGAATGTGACTTGATTTATGAGTGCAAGACATGTCGAAATATCTATAGAAGTCTCACAAATTTCATATCGCACAAACGCGTCTACTGTCGCTCCAGCTTCAACACATCAGAGCATTTTCATTTCAGAAACAATGGATTTGTAGTAAGTCGAATCAATTTTTGTCTCGACTGAGTATGTATGCTAATCAATTGTGAGTTTAGGAACAAGACATATCAACAATTATTGATGCCGAACAAGAAATCAACAACAATCCAAATGGTATCAATGGTATATTACCAGGAACCGATGAACGTACAAAGGATTTGAGTGGCATAGTTGAGCGTCTTTTATGGAAACAACATCAGTCACGAACTAGCAATTTAAATGATTTCTATGATCAGATTCAGCAGCCGGTCACGAAGAATACGCAATCAGAAGATGGATCACAGAGGAGTCAACGCACTTTGAAATTGAATCGAGTTGGTGATTCAGATATTGCCGTTTATCAATCATTGCAAATGGACAATGAAAACAGTTCAATGAAGGATGAGGTGAGCAGTGACAACAATTCCTTAAAGTTTCGATAGCAAAATTTATAAATTTTTAATTCAATTTTCAGATCAATGAAGTTCACAAGATGCGTTACAAGTCGAATAACACAGTCCTTGGTCCTGATGGAAAAGTTCTCAATCTTTTCAAAGCTGCATCAACATCTTCATCGCCAGCGCCACCCGACCTCGAAATGCCATTCATTTGCCAAATTTGCAGTTTGCCATTTGAGACTGAAAAAACTTTAAAAGTTCACGTGGAAATGAAACATTTACCGTCTTCATTCGTTTATCAATGTCCTTCATGCTCGAAACGATTCTCATCAACGGCTGCTGTCATCAGACATCTCGGAAATGACCACAAGTGAGCATGTTCTTATAATTATCGAAGCAGATTATTTCAATTCCTTTATTCTCTATAGAAAATCTAATCGAAGAATTCGCGTGATGCGCGATAACATTGTCAAGAAGCGTATGCGAGCTGATGAAGTTGTTCAGCGTGAAACGAAAGCGCCAAGCGTTAGTCGTGAAGTACAGAAACTACGCGATTCCAATGGTGGCACAGAACAAGCGCAAGACGACAGTAATAATGATTGGAATCAGAATGATCTCAGCGGTGATTACCAGAATGATGCCTATACATGCCCAAGTTGCTTCAAGAAATTTGAGCGCAAAACTGTATACACAAATCACGTACAAGCCTGTACCGATGCGAAACAGCCAAAAGTCAAGGCTAAGCGTGCTAAGACCAAAGATTCAACCAAAGTAAAACGACTTTTACTACCACCATCGATAGAATCGGAAGAGAACTCCAATGCAAGCGACCAGAGCATAAATATTCATCCAGAAGTGTTGATTCCAGATCCATTGCCACCGCCCGCTCCTGTGTTTGATGAAAATACAAATAAACGCAAAAGAAAGCGCATAAATAAAGTCAAGAAGGAAATAAAAAAGGAACCGGAAACGAATGACGATGAAGTTGATTGGAATCTGGACGATGAAGAAGAAAAGAAAAAGCTTGATAATATTAAGAAGGAAATTATCGAAGATGATTATAAAAAAAATCAAGAAGAAGCGAGTTCAACAATGAACTTATCGATCGCAAATGAACTTAAACTAGACGTCAGCGCCATTGAACCGATGCAGGAAAATTTACAGGATGATGACGATGATGATGACAGTGGTCTCATTATCGATGAGAAGCCTGTAGATGATGATTCCGCTGGTGCCTTCAAGTGTCCACAATGTGATAAAGTTCTGGAAACGCCTGAAAAACTTAAATATCATTTGACATGCTATCACTCGCGTCAAAAGAGATTCAAATGCAAAATGTGCGAATATCAAGGATATCGCAAAAAGGACACAATAAATCATCTTAACTACGTTCATCAAATCGAAGGCGATAAAGAGCGTCTCGAAAGTCTAATGGAAAGTGTTATTAAAGCTGTCGATGAGGAATCATTGGCCAAACAGAGTGAGCTGAAAAAGACACAGCTTAAGATCAAACGCAAAATGGCACGTGATAAATTGAAAGCTGGTGAAGCTAAAGAATTAACCTTAAATGTGGCAATTAAAACTGAACCGGAAGAGTCCAAAAGTGTGCAACAGAAAGCACCAGAACCCGAGCGTATTAAGCCGCAAAAGATTCGTCGCAAATCTTTGCATACATCGATTCTTGTGCCATCGGAAACTGGACCATCCGATGATGGAACCTTAAAAATACCAAAAATGTTCATCAAAACCAAATTTATTGAAAAGATTGTTGATGAAAATAATGAAGCGAAATCAGAAAAATCTCCAAAGCGTCGTCATTCCGCTAATCGTCCAACATCAGCATCGCCATCAAGTCGCAGTCTTCTGAACATCAGTCGTTACGGTAAAATTGTAAAGACAGCACCAGGTACCGTTGGGCCCGGAAACGGTAGCTCAAAAACTGAAACCGCTCGCCGTCCAATCAGAAATCGCATCAAGCCGGTTAATAAAGATTTTCTCTATGATCTATCAGATTTGCTGAAGAAAGAAGCTGACGCATATCGCGAACAAGTTCATCCAACGGCCCCAGTAACTATAAAACGTGAGTTGCGTAAACGTGTCATGTCAACTCACACACGTGAAATGCCTGATTTGAGTACTTTTGATGATCCGGAAACATTGAATGGAGGAAATAAACCGGAATTAAATATTTCCACTCCAGCAGTGCCGTTATTCGGCGATATGGATGATGACATTCCACTTGTGAAATTAAAGGATCCACGGAATCGTCGTATGAGCGTTTTTGCTCTGCCATCACCACGTCAATCGTATCAATCAATAACCGTTCCCAAATCTCCTGCTTACAAGCCACCAGAACCATTGACCAGCAAAAGCCCAAATGTTGGAACAGCCTACAAAATTGCTGTACGTGAATTCGATGCCAATCGCGCAAGTTTGTATGAGCCGAAATTTTTGTGGTCAATATGCTTTGATGAAGGTCAAAAACGACCAGCTATGCCTTCAGTGGCCTTAAATACATCATCAGCAGCATCAAGTATATTGCATAAGTTATCAGGCGGTGTTAAGGCTCAAAATGAAGAAGTACCTGAAACACCAGCAGGTGTGATAACAAAGTCTCGAAGTCTGGATGAAAAATCGATGAGCACACTGACAGCAGAACAATTGTGTAAGAAATTCGAGATGATTAATGTAACGAGCATTAGCGAAAACGAGCTGGATATACCATCTATGATGAATCCAGAAGGTGATGGCCTGATGGCATTGGCGTTGAAAACCGCAGAACATGATTCTGATGTTTGTGTCTTACAAGAAATTGCAAGTGACGAAGAAGACGATAAGCCGTCATCAAGCTCCGCCAGCGATGTCAACACGAAAAAAAAGAAAAAAACTCCAAATACAAAGCGTGCCGAACGCAAACTCAGGAAAATCTCGAAGGGATCAGAAAAAGGACGAAAATCATGTTCCAGTGCTCAACGTCGATTGACAGTGATGCAACGTTTGCAAGAGAACAAAATACGCAAGTCGCGTGAAGCTCTTTTCAAGCGTCTCCTCGAGAACCAGCAAAATTCCGATGGCGCAACGTCATCAACAACTCCAGCAACGGTAGCAGAAGAAAATGACGCCGGAGAATCATAGAATGGATCAATCCTGATGAGAATTCTTCTTAGTTAATAATACTTCCGAATTATAATTTAATTGAAGATGGTTCCAATGCTGCCTACATAATCAGCAGTTATAATAGCGACGAAACTTATGTAGTTATAGTTAAATAAGTTTTTTTATATCCCATTTAATTATTCATAGAACAAATGTCTAGGGAAAAAATTTATTCTTTAATTTCTGGATAAAAATATTGTAAAACTACCAGACACATGACGACTCGTGCACTACATAATAAACACACACACACACTTCATTATTATAAATTTGATTTGATATGATTAATATTACATTTATTACCCCCGTTGCGCAATGTAGTTCCATTAAACTTCCTGTTATGAGATCAATATTATTAAAAAATTGAATTGAATAATAAAAATTGCTCATGGGACGAAGTCGTTTCTTATCTTATTTGTCCTTCTTTGGTTCATTTTCTTCAGATTGCTCAACAGAGGTGATTTCATTTGATGGTGGAATGTCTTTTGCTTTTGAGGATTCGTCCTTATCGTCGTCATCACTTGACTCTGGTGATTCATGTACATTCAGTTTGTCTTCGAGCTTTTGATTTTGTTCATTGGCTTTTTGCATGTATTGTGGAAACCAAATGCAAGCTTGCACAAGTCTTAGATCAGGACACGTAATCGAAAAAAAAGAGGAAAAATCATTGAGGATACAGGATTTTTAAATCGATAATCTTTACTTGAACAACAGCCAGCCGCATCCGACTAAAGCCAAAATAGTGACGGAGCTTTCCAGCATGACAATATAATCGGGAATCACTTGCTCATGCTTCATAACGATTTTTATAAAGATTTAAAAACTTTAGTATCACTGAAATGTGAGTTTCAAAGGAGCCCTTCTCGATTAAAAAGTATTCGATCAACTAACTGTCCATCAGATTGTTCAATCATATTTGACTTTTTGTTTTGGACATATCCGGTTGCCAAGGCAAAGAGATCATAAACGAATGTTTAATATTTGAACGCGATGAATACTCACACTTAATGTTGATGCACATTACATGTGTGAAATGTGCATTGCGTGATTGTCCAAAAAAAACTGAACGCGTTTCCTGAAAATAATGGTGGCGGAATGGGATTGATTGACAATGACTGAACTTGATGGTTCCATTTCATTCAAGTTTATTGAATTTCACAAAATAAATGATGTTGAAATATACAGCATAATGATGGAATTGCTGTAATGCTGAAACCACAGTAGAATTGGATCTTTAACGATATGATTTCTGGTAGCGAGCACGGGCACCGGGACCACCGAACTTCTTTGGCTCGCAACGTCTTGGATCGGCAACAAGGAGTGTTCTGTCGTATTGTGTCAAAATATCCTTCAATTCCTTACGCGATGCTTCATCAACGTACTTCTGGTAGAATGAAACGATTGCTCTGGAAATGGCTTGTCGGATGGCATAGATTTGAGCCACTTGACCACCTCCCGAGACGCGAACGCGGATATCAACTCCAGCGAATTTCTCCTTGCCCAACAACAGGATGGGTTCGTGAAGCTTGCTTTGAAGAATTTTTGGTTCTACCTGATCCAATGGTCGTCCATTAACACGCAACAATCCACGGCCTCGCTTGCAGTATGCAGTTGCGATGGCTGTCTTCTTGCGGCCGAATACATGAACGGCATTGACGGGTTCTTTTACCTTCTTCGGCATATTGAATCACTGAATCTGAGGATTGCCTAAAATTTTAATTGGAATTCAAATTAGTTGGTTGTTGATGTCTGATAGTGAGGTTAGAAATCAATTTCTGCAATTTTCCAGTTTATGAATAATTTTCTAGAAATCTTTCAGAAACAACAGCATTCCCATTATGTCGTTTCAAGATTTTTTACTTTATTTAATTATTTTAAGCAAAACCGCCATATGACTGTTTAGAAACGAGAGCATGAAAAACAAAAACTATTTTTCAGTTTTCTATCTAAGATTCTAGATTCCATGATCAAACTTCAATTTGTAAACAATAAACATAGCGAAATCTTCGTTTCCGGTAACAAATCACATGATTTAGGATAGAGGAAGACTGCAGAAAATTGATGAATTCACAAAATTAAGGTTCACCTTTCGGATGTATTCAGTAAAAAGAAAGAAATATGTGTTTGTTCAGCAAAGGAATATTTTTAAAGCGTTGATGAATTCAAAATTTGAGCGCCAAATGATTTTGGCGTTGGTGTTCAAAGAAATCTTCACCTTTTATTAACACGGAAAATTTTCCGTGATTAGCAAGGTTAGCTATCCAGGCATTATTACTATCCTCGACATTATCAATGGTTGCTGGTTGTCTTAAACAATAAGAAGGTATTTTTCACAAAACAGAGTTGGATTTTATAATTATTTGGATCAGGTTCCACTGGTGCAGATCGACATATACTGGAGCACTGGAGTATATATATTTGGAAGTTGAGTTCTCGGAATGCAGTCAATGTTTGATATCGATGATGTCGTAGAACTATCATAAATTCCACACTACCGAGACCTAATGCCAGTTATGTCCTTTTTTAATATTTAATGTTTTTTTTTTTTTTTTATACAATTATTAACTACTTAGCAAACAACAAATTGGTTGTTGTTGGTGCAAAAGGGTATTGTAGTCATGAAAAAAAACCATGCAAAAGCATCTCGCTCTCTTCCTGAGTAATTTTAAATATTGCTAAATACTGCTCATGATGCATGCAATAGTTTCGAAACATGCACATGGATAGAATCATTATATTGCACAACATTTCGTATTTGAAGTGAATCAGGACAATGAATCGGGGTTTGTCAAAACTATGACAGCACTATGAGATGAGATAACGTCGCGTAATGAAATGATCTCCCAGGCTTCGTCACCTTGAAATTTCATCAAATGATACAAAACAGCGTATATAAAAGTAATTAGAATTAAAATAACTATCCATTGTAAAATAAGCTTGACAGTCGAGATTACAATACTCGTAATAAGTAAAGTTTAAAACAATTTGCAATGATGTTATTCAGTTTTATCTCAACAGTTGCATCACTTATGTGTTGCGCATCTATTAAGCTTGAGTGTAGTTTTGATTATATGAACTTCATGTGGGGTAATCACATAGACTATTTGGAATATACCTGCATTGTTGCTAACGTGAAAATGGAAGACAATCATTTTGTATCGGGCGAAGAAGTGACAACTGGTTCATATAATGATGTCACATCGATGTGGATAACAAATGCAACAAACACATTGCTGCCATTGGAACTAGCTGAAAAATTTCCAAATCTTTCGAGTCTACGAGTAGAGATGACGGATATTCAAGGACTAACGAAAAACGACACCGAAGGTTTGGAGGACTTGACAAATTTGTATCTCGGCAAAAATATGATGTCGCGCATATTTGGAGATACTTTTGCCAATTTTCGTAAACTCAAATTACTTTTTCTCAACGATAATCGATTGGAAGTTTTACATAATGATACCTTTAAGAAGCTTACAGAATTGCAAAACTTTGGCTAAACGGAAATTTTCTGACAGAATTACATGAAGATTTACTCTCTCAAAACAAAAACTTGAAGCGCATTTACTTGGAAGGGAATCGATTATTTAAAATTGCCTTGGATATATTCAGCATACCATCTCTCGAACTTATCGATTTAAGAGGAAATATCTGCATCAACGATTGGACTTTTGACAAAAATCTGAATGATATTAGAACAACTGTTTCAAGGAATTGCCATTTGTCAGATGACAATTTGCGTAAATCACTGACAATAATGGCACAAATTATATACGAACTTGGCATCAGAAATAATTATCTTCAGAATCAAAACACTCTTCTGCAGATTGAGAAAGACTATTGGAAAAATGAAGCAATGAAAACTTCAGAAGACACAATTACAGCTTCACCCGAACCATTTAAGATCATCAATGACTATGACATGGAAGATTAAATATCGAACACTTAACCGAACCTCAATAACTTAAATAATATTAAAACGGATCTAACAGATAGCATATATTTAATTTTATTTGTCGTTTCTATGCATACAGATCTGATACATACAATAAATATTTGATTTACACATAAAAGTTTCATAAATTTTATATTCAATTTCATTCCTGTTTTGTTGTATACGCAAAGATTCCAATCTTGTAAGTTTCTTTCAGAGCTTTTCTATAATGCAAAAATAGCCACCAATATGAATTCTCTTTTTCGGTATTACCGTTGGACAACAAATATGGTTAAGCACTATATATGAAATAAAAGAAAATTCATCAAGTTCCAATTAGAACTGGATTCTATTTTATGGACATTGCATGACGGGCTTTATCAAGAACTTCAGGATTTTCTATTAAAGTGTCAGATAATGCTGCCAGTAATACATCTGAAATAAGTAAATTAAGCTTTCATTTCCCTTTTTATTACATGACGAATAGTTTTACCCAAAACTTTCTTTTGCAATGATTGTGAAATACGTCCTCGCTTGCCTTCATTTTCCAAGAATTGCGTCAACTTTTGTAATGCATTTTGTGATTCTTCAGATCCATGCGTAAGGCTTTGAGTAAACATTGTCTTTGCAAGTTGATAAATCACTTCTTCCAGCGAATATTCTCCGTAAAGAAAATCTGCTAGTCGCAAACGACCGGCTTCTTCATCGTAAGAAGCTGAAGGAATTTCTTTTCTGTTGTTCGAGTTATTGACTTCGGTGAGCTTCATTAATGCCGGAATCTTTTCCAAAGCTTTAAACACAGCTGGCGATAGCGTTGGCGTGTCGTCATCACCAAAATTGAATTTCGTCTTGAGACTGGGCTTAAAGAGGCTATGAAACTTTTGATAATTATAGCTATATGACATTTCATCCGGCGGCTGTACAGTTGTTGTTGTCATTCGAGAAAAAGGAATTGTCTAAAGATTTACAGAAAATGTTAACTTATTTCGAGTTCATTGAAGTCGGCATGGTTATCGTATCTTACGTTTTTGTGTTCATCAGTCTTAGGGCTGTAGGTGTTTTCTAAATAATCGATACCTAGTCGTATGTCACTAAGGAATGTAATGGCATTTTCACGACTCATTAGTCCTTCGTCAATCAGTTCTTCAACAGCTTTTGCTACTCCATCTTCGTCACCTGTCCAGAATATATACTGTGCCATATCATATGCAGAATACTTTCCATTCAAGTGACGCAACATCGAACCAGGATTCAGGGCCATCTGAAATTTGAATGAGATGTTAATTTAGAATTGTTATGATAACTGGTCACATTTTTTTCTTCGAGTTTCCATTAACAAAATATTAATTTTATGTATATGTTATCTCACATCATTCTGCATCATTCGTCGGTGCCCATGCTTTGACGATATCATAGTTACATCACTCGCCTCAGGCAGAGGTAGATTTTCAATTAATTCAAGTTGCTTTATGGTTGTAACTTCTACGGATTCTTCGTTTCCAAATCGGCTAAAACTTTGTTTGGACTTAAAATTTAAGAAAAAATTTGCGTCGAGACATTATTATAGCATTCATTCACGTAACAAATTAGGCATTTACCTTCAAAGGCTTCCCATCGAAGTTATGGTGATGTGGATTGTTAGTGTGTAACTTATTTAGAGAATCTTCAAGTTTTTCAGTAAAATTTATGACTTCATTACTTAGCTCCTTTTGATTTTTGAGCTTACTCAATTCCTGTACTTCGTCATCGCCCCGAAACTGTGAATTAAATATTTATTTCCATTATGATGAAACGGAAAAATCATTTTATCCATGTGAATTTCCGATTCGTTGGTGATGTGAAGCCGAATGTGATGGAGTGAGACATTTTACATTCGGATACGAATATTCCGATTTAATATGCAAAAGCACAATGAAATGAAGTAAAACAAATTTTGCTTTAAAAATGCCGGGAAAAAGAATTTGGCAGAAATCATATCTGAATGTGTGGCTGCGAAATGGATTAAAAATATGTTCCACGAGCGTTTCTCAAGGATATTTGCTTATTATGCACACAACACAGATTAGGTTTTAGACAGAATTTATTGAAATTGAGCCTGAATGAATGATGTCTAGGTTAAGATCAACAAATCATAACCCTAATCCGTAACATAGCAGTGGGTTTATAAGTTTTTTCATGAAATAACGTGGTAAATAATGATTTCGTTACCAATATCGTATGACTCGGTTTATGATACAGCGATGGAAACATTGCCAATTAAACGGAATCTATATAATTTTCCTCATCAATGAATCTGTAACAAAAATTATACGATCGGGGGCGGAATGGGTAATATAGTCTTAATTGGTTTTTGTTTTCTAAAATCTTCAATGTTCTTTTAAAAGCCTTCGATTATAAAATAACATAATTTTTGAGCCGATACATAAATAATTGAACTCAATGGAGCGAACGTGAAATAATTCCAAATGATCCATTCATGCGCTTCAATAATATCTCCACACCACGTTCAACATCAAAACCACTTCATAGCCATTGGTTTGCATTCATCAATTCATGACCCGAGAATACAATTGAAATTCAATACATAACAACGTGCTTATCAATGTGAGAAAAATAAACATGTAGCAAAATTTCCCAAATCAAACGGTCGTTGACGAGTGTGACAAGTATTGCTGCTAAAAGGTACAAAAAAATAAACACATAATATATTTATGAATGACTGCGGCTGAATGAATGACTGAAATGAAAAGCGATGAATATCGCGCATAAATAGCGAATGAGCAAATCTAATAAAGCAATTTTTGGACACGATTTTGATTGTTGGGTTTGCAAAAAGGTATGTTCTACGGAATGGCAAACAATCGTCGTCACTGACGTCAAATCGCCATTATTGATATAATGAAAATTTATTTTTTGTCGGTTCAGCACAAATTCGCTCTAATCTTTTGGCTTTCTATATATTTATTAATAAAGCTTTAAGCACGTTTTGCATGTTGGCATGTGTTTCGCAGTATGGATCTTTATCCGGTTAGAAAAATCAATTCATGCGATCAATATTCAAAAACTAAACCACAAACAATTTACCTCATTATCGCTATTGTTTACATCATCATCGTGCTTCGTATTGGTAAAGGGTAATCGCTCCTTCGTTTTATCGTTGCCCGCTGTTGTGAGTTTTTCTGTATGCATGTTGAAAAGGAAATAAATTAGATTTATTTTATAACTTTCAGCAAGTTCTGTTACTTTGGGGTTTTTTTTATAAAAAAAAAAATAAATGGTCAATATTAGAGGATTCTTGGAACATTTAATTCTCGTAAATACGCTCGTTAATTTCGGCGTCAAGTAAAATTGTTTTCTTTGCTGATTTTCGTTTTACACTTAATTACAAATGTTCTTGACCATTCATTCATTATACGGAGGAATAAACAAATTTAATGACCATTATTATTATGTAACGTGATATGTATGGCGGCGAAAAAGCGCTAAACAAACCTGATAGATTTTTCAATGGAGCTGCATTTAGAGTAGAAATTGATATGACTAAAATTAAGCCCGACAATATGATGGCTCTCATGTTTGAAATCACAATTCACAGGTTGCGTATTCGCGTATCACTTCAATATTATATTTTGTCGCTTTTAGGAAATATTGAAAAACGCTCGATGAGGTATAAAAAATTAGAGAAAAATGCGAAATTTATAAGTTCTCACTTTAAAGCACAATCAGAACAAATTTGGTTGCCTTTTAGTATGAATCTAAATGACGACTGATTGAGTAGGAATAAAATAAAAATAATGCTCGATCCTTTCTTTACCTGAGGATATGCGCATGTGCGGCATAGAGATTTCATATTGATAGATCGACACATTAATGATTTTTACTCAATTTATACTGATAAAATAAAATACGTTATCAAAAGTTTATTTGTAAACAAACTACTGTTTAATGAACTATAAAAAAATAAAGCACTTATGAAAAGCATTCAGTCATTTAGTATATATAGTCAAAAACTCTAACTTAACAAGTAATTTTCCTCAAAAGAAAATAATAATGTTAAATACTAAGGCATATATGAATATTTGATAATTTTTTAATTTAATACAAATGCCTACTTGATTTAAATTCATTTATTTTATTATTTTAAAACTCCTGCTCTATTTTTTACACAATTTGTCCCTAAAAATTCAATTTCAGTCTCTAATTTTCCCACTACTAAGTGGATACAAGTAGTGGATAAGTGGATCAAAGGTGCCGCTGGCTCGATTGCATTTTTTTTTAATAATACATGAGTAATAACGTCAGAAATTCCAAAATTTAGAGCAATTTTTTTTTTAATAGAGATTTTTTGATGGATTTAGAGACATTTTTTTTAGAGCCAGCATTTGAAATAAATAGTGCTTGAAATAAATTATTTAGTGCCCATTTAACCCATTTATTTTGATCATTTCTTAACGGTTTAGATTTCAAATCAAAATAGGCTTTTTATAGATTTTAGTACTCAAGTACTTTGTTTCTCTTTCTTTTTCTCTCCGTCTCTCATCTCTGTCAGGAAATTTCTAGAAACATCGTGTTGGTGCAGATATATTTTTCCATTTATTATCGCACAGCGGAATAGTTTGATCAGAGAAACGGTAATTATTAAATCTCGAGCAGATTACTGTAATTAAGACGTGAAGAAAGGAAAAAATTCTAATTTCAAACAAGAGAAAAAGAGGCATTTTTTTTTTGCATTTGAATATTTTTTTTGTAAACTCCATTTTATTTTTTTTTTCTTCGTTTTTGTTTAAAGAATCAAATCTCGAAGTGGTTTTAATCTTACTGATAACATCAACATTTTTCCACATTTGGTTTTAGTTCACTTAACTCTCACATAACAATGGTTAAGGAGACTGGATATTATGACATCTTGGGTGAGCATATACTACTATTGGACTCCTGTAGTTATTTGTAAATTTTAAACAAATTTTCAGGTGTCAAGCCCAGCTGCTCAAGTGAAGACTTGAAGAAAGCATACAGAAAATTAGCCCTTAAGTACCATCCTGACAAGGTAAGTTGCTACTGTTGCAAAGGCTGATGATTCGTTATTGTTGAACGCGTTTCTATAATGCATTCTAGAATCCTAGTGAAGGTGAAAGATTTAAACAGATCTCAATGGCATATGAAGTTTTGTCAGACTCGGAAAAGCGCGAAATCTATGATGAAGGGGGTGAATCGGCCATTAAGAAAGGAGGATCGGGCGGTGGTGCTGGATTCCATAGTCCAATGGATCTCTTCGACATGTTCTTTGGTGGTGGATTTGGTGGCTCACGGTGAGTAAAATTAATATATGATTACCATTAGGCTGAAAATATTTCCAATTGAACGCGTCGCTTAGTTCTCGAAATTTCATTATCATTTCCTTCATCGTTCTCGTATTATACCTAAGTAGGTAGTTGTATTCACCAACACAGCTTATAGACTCTGCCCATATGATTGTGCGTTTTTTTGCGCATGATTGATGGACATTTTTTATGGTATTTAGTTATTAAATTAAAACATAATCAGTTTTCATGCCTTGACCTTCACGTTTAATTGATGCTAGGTCGCTTCACCCGTTAACCTGTAGAAATGAATTTCCTCGTTCATTAATTAATTTTTCGATTTATTATTTTAGTGGTCGTGAACGCAAAGGAAAAGATCTGGTTCATCAGATGCAAGTATCACTTGAAGAAATTTACAATGGAGCTGTTCGTAAACTAGCCCTGCAAAAGAGTGTAATTTGTGAAAAGTGCGAAGGTCGTGGTGGTAAAAAAGGAGCAGTTGAGACATGCGGAACTTGCCAAGGCAAAGGTGTTGAAGTTAAGATTCAACAAATTATGCCTGGAACTGATTTAGCTATGGTAATGGACCTGCAGCTGGTTGAATCACTCTGTGGATTCCAGAAAGTTATCAAGACCCTAGATGGACGTGATTTAGTTGTCACAAGCTTACCGGGTGAAGTGATTAAAGACAAGGAAATCAAATGCGTCATCGGTGAAGGACTTCCTGAATACAAGAATCCATTTGAAAAAGGTCGTCTCATTATTCAATTCAATGTCATCTTTCCGAATGCCATTCCGATGGAGTATGTTGGGGCACTCGAACAATGTTTACCTCCAAGGACCGTTGTCGAAATTCCAATTCATGCTGAGGAGTGTCATATGACTGAATACGATCCAAATGCAGACAGTCAACGTCGACAGCGTCAAGCATATGAAGAAGACGATGAGGGCTATCATCGTGGACCGCGCGTTCAACAATGTACCACCAGTTAAATTAACTGCCACCAAACGGTCTAATCTGGAATTAGTTGAAACATTTCTCTCATCAAATCATCCAGCAGCAACACACACAACACAAACAAAAAAAAAAGTTATTTTAAATTATTCATAACTCTTGTGTAACTCGTTCATCAAATTAACTAGTTTCATAATTTTTTTTTGCTTGTTGAGCACTAAAATATTTGAATTTATTGAATGAAATGCAAAAAGAGAAAGACCACGGGAAATCATTTTTTTTTTAATCTGCATATACAATTTTAATAGGAAACAAATTTTTTTGTCCCAATCTTTGATTTCATAATTTAATCACACAGTGGTCTTAGATTAAGGTCTCATTCCTGCAACAAAAATATTTAAATAATGGAAACAAATTTGATGATATTTTAAATTGATTTTGGCTTTCATATTATTTTCAACAAAACGAAGAAAAAAATAAATTTCAATAAATGTAATAGATGAAGATAAAAATCTAATTAATGCATTTTGTTTTCTGTCATATAAAAATATGTATTTTACAGGCTTAGTGAAAAATGTTATTTGCTGATACAACTGAATCTTTCACTCAAAATATTAAGAATGATTTAATCAATGAATTCATCAGCAACTGATCAGGGCAGCTACACTGTCTGTAAAATCTTGATAGATGCCACATGACAATAATATTTTGAAAAGTTTCTTCAAAATCAAGCGAATTATTTTGAGGTTATTACGTCAAAACAAAATGCAAAATATATTGCTGCACAAAGTCCCGGCAAATTCTGATTTTGATAGATAAAATCTTATTAAGTTAACAATATTAAAGGGACATATTAAAAAATCAGAAGTTGGATTGACAGCTCGAACTGTTGTACTCCCTCCTCCATGTCCAGTTAAGCAGGATGCAAATTTCGGTGATATAACTCATAAAATTCGGCGTTCACAAAACCTTTACATTGCTTTAAAAGTATAACGTATTAGAAATTTTAAACGCAAATAAATATTCGCTGCTCCCCCTCGCGGCAACAGTTTACATTAAGTTATTTTTTTCTGCATTTCTCTCGTGCATTCTTCTGATTTTACAATTTGTTTCAGCTGGTTCTCGCGACTGAAAGTGAAATTACAAACATTAAAATTACAACCAAACTCGGTATTTACAGCGTGAAATCGAAATTAAGGACTTGAATATGCTTGAATCCAATTAATTTAAGAATAAGAAAAATTGTGAAACAACAAAAAAGCCAAAAAGATACGAAAAAAATTCGTAGAAAAATTTTATTTTAAAGTAATTTCAACTAATTCAAGTGACTACAGTGCACAACAATGGATATAACTCGTGATGCAGGTAATAAGCGAGACAATTATCAATCAAATGAAATTGCACAAATGACGGGCGTCTTTAAGGAAATCCCAATCTGACAAAATTTGTGAATGATGTGACGCGCCACAAAAAAAAAATGAATTTATCAACTTAAATATTATGTTCTGATGTAACTACTTACTTAGCACTGGATATTGTGTAAACGAGTTTCTCGAATGACAACAGAAATTCTAAGCACATTACTGCAATTATTCGTAAATTTATGAACGGAATTAAGTGATTAAGTTTCATCAAATATATCCATTATTAATAGTGCTGCTATACACAACATCAAGTTGTTGAAAAATCATTTATAATTGTATGTCGCGCTCCGAGTCACAGAGAGCAGAGAATAAAAAAATTGCCTGTGTGTGACATGAAATGAATTCGAAATCCCAAGATTCATTTCAAGGTCCTTCACATAGCGCGCGCGAGAAAGAAAAACTCTTCAAATCTGTGTCAAATCAGTGACGCTGTAAAGCCTAAACTCACAACAATTTTACACTTTATTCAATCAATCATCAACATGCATTACACCTCTTCCAAGCATGATGAACAAAAAGACACACACACACACGAGAATGATATCAAGTTAAATTATTCATGGCACTCAATGGGTTGTTTCTTTCACAATTGTGTGTCGATTTGTTGTTATAAATCGTTATTCAATCTCCATACTAAAACAACACATTCATGCCATTTGAAAAAAAAAAAAAAACACAAAGCACAATCATGTTATAAAAAAAAAAACACATTTAAACGAACAGATGAAATATTGTGGCAATTTATGAATAGACGACAAATGGGTTTATAAGCTTCGGAATTGAACGACACACATAGAGAAATTTAATTTTATTGAAATTATTATTTTTTTTTTCTTAATTATTTTGATGACTCGGTCACGATTTACTCGCGTCTTTTTAATGTCAAATTAATCGCCACGATGTTTTATATTCTCAGCTTATTCTCAGCTCTTTTTTTTCGCGCGTTCTTCGCGGTTTGACCTTGAGCGGTCGTCTCTATTGTTCTTCTTTTTTTCTTATTTATCTTCCAATGAATGTTTTATTGTGTTTACATAAATGATCGTCGATGGCTTAATGGTCGTTGTCGGGTTGACCAGTGAAAACTTAAATTTAGAAACAAAGTCTTGAGATGGTAATTTATATTTTGACGTGAGATTAAAATGTTTTGTCTATTCTAAGACAACATCGGAGCTTTTCGTCTTTATTCTGGGGCACATGACCTTTTGTTCGCAATGGTTCAACGGAGCATGTGTGATTAGAATTCATCAACATCATTGTATGTATGTCTCCGTGTACATTTGCAGGACAATAACATCAGCTTCAGTAAATGTCAGCGTTGAGTTGTGGAAAATTAAATCGAAACTGCGATGCAGTGAATTCTAGTTGTTACATCAATCAATCTATAACTAGCAATAGTAGTAATAACAAGACAGTTACCAATACACATTCTAATAATGGAACCAAGTTGAACGACAAATCTTCAAACATTGAAAGCCAGGAAGAATACGAAGACGAGGAACAGTTTACATTTATTGAATCATCACCGAGCATAGTCAAGCAGGATTCTCCCAATTCACAGTCAAATTTGCAATTTCAACAAAACCAAAAATTAAATGATGTTCAAAAAGTCTTAAAGCAGGAACAAGAACTACAAAAGCAACTTTATTCAGGCTCCAATGTTGCACCCGGCTGGCTTCGAGTTATCCACAACCAAAAAGTCATTTACATCAGGTGAGTGCTTCAGAAAGTTAGAATTTAAATTGTAGACGTCTACAATGGCACGTAGATTTTTTTTTAAGTCTTTGCAAAATCTCTTTTGGCCACACACAAAAATTAGCACAAGAAAGTGAAATGCTTCTACAAATTCGTTACGCTCTTGGAGTTTTTCCCTTTCATGTCTCTTGCATTACTTGAAAAGAATTCTTAAAAAGAAAAGAAAAAATGTTTTCCAACGATATGATCTGTTCAGAGTAGAACTCAGCTCATTGTTGACCTGAAGACGAAGCATCCTTTTTCCCTTCGACGTTTCCTTTTGTTTCGCAATTTGAATGGAAACATTTTTAGGGATCTTTAAACGGCATTTAAGCGCTGAATATTGTTCTAAATTTCCAGCATTATTCTCGTTTTTTTTTTTCGGCAATGTCTTATGCAATGAAACTGGAGTAGCATCATCTGCAGATGTAACTTCTTCCCTCGTTGATAACTTTTTCCCCGCACATAAACATCTCTTCTTTTTTCATGCAATTCCGGTCTTTGTTAATGTGTCGATAGGATTTTTTATTTATTTTTGTTGATGTTTTGAACTTTTATCCCATTAACGAATGAACGCCACCGACAAAAACTGCTATGAAAATTGAATGAATGTGGGAAGTTTCTATCGTCAGGTTTTTGTGGTGAACGTGACGATTTTGTGGTTAAGCCTTCTGACTCACGTACACATTTCTACCGATTTGCAAATGTTGATAACTTTTTCCCCGCACATAAACATCTCTTCTTTTTTCATGCAATTCCGGTCTTTGTTAATGTGTCGATAGGATTTTTTATTTATTTTTGTTGATGTTTTGAACTTTTATCCCATTAACGAATGAACGCCACCGACAAAAACTGCTATGAAAATTGAATGAATGTGGGAAGTTTCTATCGTCAGGTTTTTGTGGTGAACGTGACGATTTTGTGGTTAAGCCTTCTGACTCACTTACACATTTCTACCGATTTGCAAATGCCCCGATAAAAAAAACACGAGCAATGTATGAAGCACGCGATGGCTAGAAACATAAAAAAAAAATGCTGCCGAACATTGACGTACAGCCATTAAACACATAAATAAAATGCACGGGGACATGCTTCATAATAATCATAAATTCACCGACTGCATATTGTGTAAATTAATTGTCCACACGAATGGAACTCGATGCAGATTTTTTTTTGTTATGTCCTTTGTTGTCATTGCATCAATTCGTGACCGTACAATTAAAATGCTTGTTTTGGGCAAAGCCATTTGCCATTTTTTTTTTATTTGGTTTTTTTTTTTTGGCGTTGATCTGAAGATGTTGATAATATCATCAAAAAATCATTCAACCAGTTTTCTGCTTACATTTTTATACCGTCCGACAGCTCTCTTGATGTGCTTGAATACTTTTTTGTATGCCAAAAATTAACTTCAAGGAGGAAAGACAAAAGAATGTTTAATTCAAAAAAAAAAGAAAAAAAAGAGAAATATTTGGTCGCATCGGTAAAGAAGTTCAACACATTCCCTTGTGACCATCATAATTGCTCGACGATTAAACTGGCGATGATTTTAATGAAATGAAATTTTCGGTTTCGTCGGGCAACAGTAAAAAAAAAAGATTTAAGAAAAGAAAAAGTGGTCACATAAGAATAAGAAACCAGAAATGCAAGAACCTTAAAAACCAGTTGTTCAAAAAATTTATAATTCAGTTTTTTTTGATGCTTTCTGTAAAATGTTTCGCTTTAAAAAAATGTGATCAGTGATTGTAGCACGTTTCGATCGAAGGAATAATTCTAAAGATCCGTTTCTTAAGATTCTCTTTAGGCGTCACTTAACTTTCACAATCCAAAGTCCAGCTCTATAAGAAGAAAGTTATTTTTTATTTATAAAGTTTCGGCTCAGCGAATTCAAAAGCATAAGCTCAAACTTATCAAGGTTTATTCTTTAGTATGTACTTTTGAGCGCATTTTCTTGTTATTATTTATACAATTGTTTCGTTGCACTTTATTTCGGACATGTTTTGCAGCGATTTTTTTTATTGTATGTTTCATTACTCTTCTCATCGCGTTTCCTTATGCGCTCCTTTAATACATAAAGTTATTTTTTGTTGTTTCTTTGTTAAGCGAAAAGCCAAAGCATTACAAGTTTATATTATTTTTTTTTTCTTCGTTTCTGTTTCTGAACGCGAAAGAGAAACATTCTTTGCATAAAACACGAACGACGTTGCAATTGAGTCAATCGAGTAAAAGTGGTTGATGCATACGCATTCTTGTCGGGATTTCGTGCGAAAATATTGTATTCACGTAATTTTATAAAGTTTTAAATAGCAAAAGTAGCAAGCTTATTTACTAAAGTAAGTAGCACGAAGTGCTTGATACAACAGAGAATGTATAAGTGGTGCTAAGAAATGCTCAAGGACTCTCGTTTCACGCTCCAGCTGTGATGAAAGTGCGGCAATTAATTAAACATTTACTGCATTCTGTTGGAGTTTTTCTATAGATAACAAGTCGTCAAGCGCGGCTTTTGTGCGTCTATAAATATGTATACGATGAAGCCGGTTCGAATGCGCGCAATGTTGAGACAGTGAATGTGAATTTTATAAAGTTTTTTTTTTTTTTTTTTTTTTCATTTTATGGGGGGAATGGGTTATTATGCTTATGATGGAAGCATAAACATCCAGTGCTTGGATTATTGTCTTTTTTTCTCTTGTTGCTGTTGTTGTTGTCATAATGACATTTTACGTAACCGGTATACACGTTGCATTGTTGTTCTTGCTGTCTGCCATTCAAATTTAAATTCCAATTGGCATTTATCGGCAGTATTTATGAGATCGCTTTGCGGGACAGCACATTTCAAGAGCATTTCTGTGGTCGCAACCCATCGGGGCGCTGTAGTTGCGCAATAAAATGAAATACATTATCGGCTGTATCGGTGCAGCCGGATCATAAAGTTTAATTTAATTTTCTGCAATCGAGTCATCTCGAGGGCGCGATGCAATTTTGCTGCATTTTTATATAATTTCCTCAAAACAGAGATTGCAATCTCAGAGAATTGTCCAATTCGCGTTTTTTTTGTGTTTTATGACTTTTTGACCATTTTGAGAGAATATTTTTTTTTTTATTAAACTTTTTCTTGTATTACCTTCTTACACGTGGAACGTGTAAATGTGGCTTGCCATTTCCACTGCGCGTCGAATTGTTCTTTAATTTCAACACTGAGGTGAGTAATTACACATTCTATTTCAAGCGTCGTATTTAATTTTGCTTTTGAAACTTCTTAAACAGGTATCAACAGTGCCGCTCAAATCGCAAATCGATAGCATTAAATTTGATCCGACGTGTCAACATCGAAAGCGTTTAACAACAACATCAACTTCAGATCAAACGGGTAAGTTACTACGCATAAGACATTATTAACATGACAAAATATATCTTAAGCAACCTTCTGCAAATTGTGAAACCAAAGCTGTCAAACTTTTTTTTTTGTTTTCGTTGAATTAACTGCAAAAAAAATTCGCAATGAACATCAGTGAAAAAGATCCCAATGTAAAAAAGATTCTCGACAATGTCTACTTCTCATTATTCGAGAAGGTCATTGAAGATCAATTCATAATCAATCATTATCAAAATGTGGTCGCCAAAGAATCAAAACTGTCGATTCGTTCTGTGACGCCATACACAAAGACCCAAGTGAACTTTCTCAATGGTAATCAATTTTATGGTGACATCAACGAGTGCCGTATGAGTGGAAATGGGCGGTATCTATGGGCGGATGGAACTCTATATGAAGGCGAATTCAGACGCCCAAATATCATTGAAGGACGTGGAATATTTACGTTCAGGAATCGCGAAGCATCACTGGGTTTTTCAGAGTATTGTGGAAGCTTCATGGATGGGCGATACCATGGAAAAGGGCAACTGACAAATTATTTCTTCAAATATAACGGAAGCTTTGAGAATGATTCATTTAACGGTAAAGGTATCATCAAAGTTAACATGGAGTCATTCGAAGGATGCTTTCAAAATGATAAGAAAGTTTGTGGCAAAAGGATTTATTCAAATGGAACATTCATTGGCGAGTTTGATGCTACGGAGCAACGCAAGTGCGGGAAATATGAGTTTGCTAATGGTGACATTTATGTGGGAGCTTTCATTAATGGAACCTTTACCGGTTTCGGAGAATATTTCTGGAATTCAATGGGCGATTATGATATGTCGTACATTGGATACTGGCGAAATAATTACAGAAGCGACATTGGCATGTTGAAATTGAAGGGCGTCTATTGCGTCACAATCTTTAGGATGGGCATAAAAGATGGGGCCGGCATTGTGTGGGCAAGAAATGGCCGAATATTTATTTCCAGCGAAATGTTTCGCAATGATGAATTCATTGAATGCATTGAAATTGATATCAGTGGTGATAACATGCACATCCTACGTAAGCTACTGAATCCGGTGGAACTTCAAATGAAATACTTTGATATCGGCTACTTCAATACGATGATTGCTATTCTGAAAGACACTTGCTGCCGACATGATTCATCAACATTCTATCCATTTCATGCGTGCTGGTTTGATCTCAATGTGGATCATGATGCAATTTGGAATTTCGTGAGGCATCATCCAAACTCTGGGCGCGGTCAGGAAGTAACTTCACTCTATCAAGCAATCAGAGAGCATGTTATGTTCGTCGAAGAGGTTAATCTACGCTATGCAGTATTTTCTTCCATGGCAACATCCTGCTGTTCCGGTCAAATGTCACGTGTTGGCCTTTGGCAAATGTTTCGTGACCTCGGCTTACATCAGAAAAGTTCAACGTTTAACAGTCAAATGATTATTGAAAAAGCTGAAAAAGCTTTTAATATCCTAACCATCAATCCAAATAATCCGAAAGAAATCGTTTCCATCTCAAGTTTGGTTCAATATTTATTGTTCGTGACACTTTATTTGAACGAGCATGATAGTGATGTGTTGTCATGCTCCATCAATCAACGCTCAGAAATATTTGGCCTCTTTGCCACAATGTTTATCGTCGTTCTTCGAGAATTCTTTTATCCCGTCATTTACCGTGAAGCGCCATTCCATGGAATGATTCCAAGATTAATTCATGATGATCGAAGCTTTTTTACAAACTTCCTTAACATTCTCAATTTGCGCAATCAGAAATTGACCATCCGAAATGTTTTTAAAGTTGTGCAACTATGGAAAAGTGCCCAAATGCCCGGCGACGGATTCCAAGAATCGTGTGGTAATAATTTTCATTTTGAGTTCTTCACTAGGTAGCAACAATTGACAAATTTCTCCGATTCTCTTATAAGAAAATGGAAAGCTAGAAGGTGTCGGACATTCTTTTTTGGAAAATTTAACAATTTCGGATACTGTCGATAGCCTACAAGAAGTTGTGCCATTTATTAAACGTCGTTCTATAATATGCGATTCTGAATATAGATTGAATCATCTTGAAATGATGGAACTGTTGTTAGTTTTGATCAAGAAAGACATTCACAGAATCAAATAATCAAATTATTCAGGAGCAGGTCAAAGTGAAACCAAAGTTGGAGCATAAGAACGTTAAGAAAACACGAAAACCGATCAAAACACTACGAAAGAAATGAAAATCAAACCTGAAAACTATTTGCATAAAAATTAAAAATTTATTTACTAAATTTAAATGGTTCTTAACTAATTTACGCCCACAGTTCGCATCTGTTTACACATGAACTCGTAAACATTGTGTGCATAATTTAAAATGCATTTTAAAAGTCTACAACAACTGTAAATTGAACAAGGACAGCAGCAAACATTTTAATGTTTCACGAAAATGGCGACAAAAATAAGAAATTTAATAGCACGAGACTTGCGTCGAGGGCGAAAAAATGGAACGAGCAAGTTTATCGTACTCCTTATTGCAAAGTGCCATTTCTCGCTTTTTGCAAAGGGTTGATTTTCAATTTGTAATCCATTTGCGTTTTCATTTATGTCATGGTCCCCTCAAGCTATGTATAGAATACCGATTGCATATTCAGCTTTAACGTGTTTGAATTGCAATTCGTGACTCATTCAGAATTATACTTCTTATCGCAATTGTCTGAGGGTTGCACTTTTAATTACCGTCATTAAGTGATTTTCTTAATTTTGAAATTTTACACTTTTATTTTTAGATTCGAAGCGTCAAAAATTGGAAGTCACATCAAACCGAGAATGCTCAACGTATGTTTCAACGGCATCGAGTAAAATAATTAACCAAAGCACAACCAGAAACACCGTGATGATTGTTAATAATTCATTAACATCAAACAATGTTCAACAGCAGCAACAACAACAGCAGATGAAGCCACAACAATTGACTTTTCAACAAAGGCCACAAGGACCGCATTTTATACAACATGATGGTTCAGGCGGCTCCAGTGTGGTCATGAGAGTGGTTAAAGATGACGGCGACTTTACGAATGACGCTAAATTGCCACCATGGAAGAAAAATTCCATGATCCAACAGAGTCAGATAAGCCTTAAATCGTCACCGCAGTCCAGTGGCATCCCGATTTATCAGATAAATGGACAAAATATAATTGCGATCGATCAGAATAACCAACAATTTCAACTTCAACCATCGCAACAGATTCAAATCATTGAACAAAATGAATTATCTCAACAAAATTGGACAGTTGAAGACGGCAAACTTAGCAAAACGATTATTAGACGAAAGCCAAATTTTAAGGAAGATCCTACGGTTATTTGAATCAACAAACTGCACTGCTACAAAACACTATCACAAAACTCCACAGTCCCGATGGTTCATCATCAACAACATCATCATCGTCGCCAGCCCTACAAGAAACAGCTGCCGATAATTTCCAGCGAACACAAGTTGGTCAACGTCAATTCATTCAGCATTATGTCAAACAGCCCAATCAAATTACAACTATGGGAGGTCAAACGGTTACTCATATGCCGAATGGCATTGTACAAATTCAACAAACTTGTGATATCAAACAACAGCAACAACAGCAGCTACAACAACCGAAGCCATTAATAATTCAGGAACAAATTCAGATGCAGCAAAATAAGTTCGTTAGACAAAATCCGAAAGGGCGACCACCAAAGAATCCTCAGACAATTGCAAAACGTCTTGTTGCAATGTCACAAGAATCTCCCGTGTCATCAACGAGCACTGGAAATGTGAGAATTACAAAAAGTAATACACCTGATATCAGCTCATCATCGCACACTCCCGATGGTATCGTGGAAACAATTATTCAATCACCAAGTTATGATGCTAGTGATATTATGAAATTCACTAGAAGCACAGGCATTCAAGAGATGGTTAGAACGTCTATGACACAAGTTTTGGCAGGAAAGACAATTACAAATACTTCTACTGCGAGTCAAATGAAAAGGCCACAACCCACAGTGACAATGATGAAGAAGCCTCAGAATGTGATGAGTCAAGTCAAAAATAGTGGAAATTTTGCTGGTCAAAATCAGCAGATTGTTATGACGTCAAATGGACAACAGTTCATTGTGATGCCATCAACGTCGCTCCAACAGCAACAGCAACCTGCTCAGTCGCAAAATATTATATTGAATAACAACAGCGGAATGTTACAAATACAAAATTCGAGTGTCAATGCTAATCAGCGTCTTATTCATAGTGCTGGACAAAGTGGAAATATTTTAATACAGACGAGTAATGGAAACGTTTTGGCAACTAACCCGTTAAATAGCGGAAACTTTATCTTGTCAAATGGACAACAAATGAGTCCATTGATTCTTCAAAATGGTCAAATTGTTCAGAACAGCGGAAACATTATTTCATCGGGACCGAAAGGAAATATCCTATTTTCACCGGGAAGTAATGCAACAAAAACGATTATTAGTAACAATCAATTTGGAGCGCCAATGCTTAATCAGCAAACCGTTTTAATTAACGGTGTACCAACAAATGTGATGATGCAAACGCAGCCGACGATTGTTCAAGATTCATCACAATTTGCGCAAACATCACAAACTCAACTGCAACAACAACAGAGAACTATCACGATGAGTACTGAAAAGAAAAAGGGCAGGAAGAGAAAAATACCATTAGCAGCTGATGGTCAGTCAATTGGCATACAACATCAGCAACAACAAAACCAGCAACAAAACACAATTCATACACCACAACAGTCTGGAATTATTCAAATGACTCCACAAGGCTTCCAACTAGCGTCGCCAAATATTATAAAAATTCCACAGCAAGGCCAACAAATAATACAATTACAAAATGGACAAGTTATTCAACAGCAACAGCCAATGAACATTCTTGGTGGTCAACAATTTGTATTACCATCAGGTCCAATAATGGTTTCTCCCGATGGAAATTCAATCGTGCAGCTTCAGAATCCAACTTTCAATAATCTTATTGCGACCCCGCAGGGAATGATGATTCGCACGCCGGTGCCACAACAGCAGGGACAAAAAACTATTATAACTAATAATGGACAGCAATTTATAGTCAATCAAAATGGACAACTGAATCCTATTGGACCAGTTTTTAATACACCAATGGGTTTTATTGTGCAAGCCCAACAGAATCAGCATCAGCAGCTAATTAACACTCAACAACCAATTATAATGCAGTCACCGCAACAGCAAAGTCAGCACATTCAAATTGCGCAACCTCAAGTGATCAGTCAAGGTCCTACTCAAATTACACAAGGTTCTCTAATGAGTCAACAGACTCAATATATTTCACAAAACGATAGTAGAACTGGTCAAAGAAAAATTATTCAACAAAAAGTTCAGCAGCAAAAGTTTTATCCACAAATTATTAAGCCCCCACGGACCATTTATGGTGCAGCTAAAAATACAACCATTGTACAAGAACAAGAAATTGAAGAAGTCGAAGATGATGATGAAGAAATTCCTGCTGAGTGTCCAGACGAAGAAGAACCAGATGAGATTTGCGAAGAAATGGAATTGGAAGATCATGAACTTATGTTTGAGGATGATAAGCCGTGCATGATACAGGAATTGCATCATGGATCACAGCAGGTTCTAATGGGCGATGGACAATGTGGAATAATGAATATTGATGACATAATCATTGATGATATTCGACAAATGGATGAAATCAATGACATTAATGAATACTTAAATACAATCGATGATGAAGATGATCAACATTCACAATCGATGTCGTCGAATCATTCACAACTTTTGCATATTGCAAACTCACCACCTGATACAACAACTCATAGTCCGAGAAGTCCAATGAATGCAACAAGCGAAAAGAGTAATAGTTCCAGTGATAGTACCAATATGGTTCAATTTGTCTCCAGTTCTGAGGAAGGCGTCGATTCTTCGCAGTCCCCATCACTACAACAAATCAATGCAGGAATTTATTCAGGTGAGAAAGTTTATTTTACGGTTTGAAATTTGTTAATTAAATTTCTTATGGATTCCTTTAGGAAACATTGCACCTACTTTTAAGTCACCCATGGAACCCAAAATTAAAAGTTTGCCATATCCAACGAATATTATACGATCACCCTCATCATCAAATGTCCTGTCGACGAATGTACTATTCAATCTCATCGATAAAAATCAACGAAGTCCTCTTATGCGACCAGACTCGCATGGTGAGTGTTTATTTTGCTATACGCACATTTTTCTTTCTCTCATCTAGATGTCATTATGCACTTTCTGCAAATCATTCTTTTCTAATCAAATAATGCTTGATTGGCTTATGTAGATATGCTTGTTTATTAAATTTGTAATTATTGATGTATTTAATAATTTTTTTTTATTTATGGTTTTAATTTTGTTTTTCTAATTATTTTTTTTCTATTAAACACAATTCGATTCCTAAAACAATCCTAAAAAAAAAAAGTTATCCCACAAATAAAATCCACTTAAATAATTAAATCAACCATATGTGAAATGTAAATACAACACGATGATCCATTTCGCTAAAAAAAAGAAGCTTTTGTGACTAATTTTATTGTTTTGTAATTGAGTATTTGGAAAACGAAAACAATCTAAAATTATATTTATTATTTTGTCTTTGGTCCGAAAAAAAATAAGAAAATGTTTGTAATTAACGTTTTTCAGGTGCAGTTTTTTTTTTCTCATTTTAATATCCACATAACTTTTCACAAAGCTTTTAGAACTCTTCTTTGTTATCTTCATCTCTATTTCACGCACAATTACACTCTCATTTACATAAAAAAAAATTAAATTGACCAATTCGTGTCCGTTTTAAATGAACTGACTTGAGAAACAACTTTACAGAGTCGGCGTCTTCTGATTGTCAGCCCGATGCTGAGCGAGATGAAGTTATTGAAAACGAGCCCACAAAAAGTGATTTCGATTTGCTAAAAGAATCGCCACCAGTAAATAATATCAAACCAGTTGTAATGGTCGTGTCTGAAGATTCACCGCCAACTTCCATTCTTAATCCTATTCTCGAAACAATACCACCATTGGTGGCAGAGAATCCAGAACAATCGAAGCAAGATAATAACTGTTTTTCAGTTGGTGATTTAGTTTGGGGAGCTGTACGAGGATGCGACGCATGGCCTGGAAAAATTGTTGATGGACCAGATGGTGAACCGACATCGAGTGATTGCGTATGGGTTAAGTGGTTTGGAGGACGACAAAATACAGAAATGGTGTTATGTGGTACGCTTAAAAGTCTCTCTGAAGGCTTAGAAGCACATCATGCTGCTCAGAAGGACACCAGAAAGTGAGAAACATTTAATGTTTCAATTTTATTTTTTCCCCTTCCTTTCCGTCCCATTTTTCCTCACATTAAATTCCCAACACTCTTCCCGAAATGTGTTTTAAGTAATTTTCTATCAATTTCGATTGTTTTTTTTTCTTATTTAAATTATTCTTCAATGTTCAAGATGCATTTTGACAAAGATTTTCTGTAGAATTTGATTTTTTTTAAGACCGTAGAATTGCTGAATGAAAACAATCTTCCTGATGTAGCATGACACAATCCTTGTCCTACTAAAGAAATTATTTGTACTTATCATGTTTGAAATTAAATCTTCATATATTCGAATTTTAGGGGGCGAAAATTAAATTCACAACTTGAACGAGCCATTCAGAAGGCCATGTCAGAATTGGACAAACAATCGAACTCCAAAAAAAGCACCAGCGATAAGAAAGCCGTAACTAATAGTAATAACAAATCTCCAAAATCAAAGCTGGTAAAAATTGCACCAGCACCAGATAAGAGCAAATAATTTAGAAAAGCCTCAACTAAAGCCCCAAGAAAATAATTACTTAGTTTCCCGAAAAAAAAAAAGCTTTAATAAAAAAAAAGAGAAAGAAAATAAATGTTTCAAAATTAAATGTTTAGAAGAAAAAAAAAAAAAAAACATATTTTGAAGTCGATGTTTCTAGCCGTTCCATGTTACATGAAAAAAAAAAAAAACGTCAATGTCTATCAAAACTGACCATAACAACCAAAACCACATTACAGTAATTTTTATCAATGTTTTATATTTAAACGACAATAATGGAACTTTTACAAACGTTTTAATTTAAAAACATATATTAATTGGAGTATTGATGTCATAGAGGCCATAAAGCGTTCAGTAAACGCATAAATCAACAGTCATAAATGAATATCAGATATCAGGATTTTTAACGATATATTTTATTTAATTTTGATTTCATACAATATCAGACGCAACTATTTGAAAGCATCACACATTGCAAGAGTGTACCTGCATTTAATAAGGAAATGGGTCTAACAACAAAATTGAAAAAGTGAAACAATAGACTAAAGTCAATCATAAGATATACCTTTTTAAGTTAATTCATGATTTTAATTTCCGACATCACAATCATTAAAGTTACACAACATCAGTAGACAGTGATTGCTGGCAACAGAGTAACATTGAATATTTTAATAAATCAAGAATGATATTTTACTCGAAGTGTGAGAAATTATATAAGAAAAAAATTACTGAAATTTGTATTTGCTGTCAGAAAAAGAAAAAAAAAATAATAAATCACAAACATTTTCAAGTTGAATTTAAAATAGCATATTGTGCTTTTCAGAGTTACAGTTACACATCGATTATAGGCTCATCTTTAGAAAGAATCCATTCGCGATAGTGAGCAACATTAACAAACAAAACTTTGTTATCATGGTATTGTTTTGTAAAATGAAGGGATTTCGAGACGATGCCAACAATGGTCCATTTATTGCGGATGTTCATGAAAAGTCCACTGCCTAAATCACTAATGCGAACATTTCCCGATGTATTTAATCCGTAGAAAGTTTTACAATTTTGCCCAACGCATGATTGATCTCCCAAATCTAAACTATATTCAGCTTCAGTTAGAACATCACTTTTGGGAGGTAAAGCGGCTGAAGGTTTCCCGAATCCAGCAAGCTAGATAATTGAATTTGAAGTTTAAAAAAAAAGGTTGGTTCTATTTAGTAGTATAAAAATAATTACAAACCTTTCCAATTTTTCCATAAATCGAGGCATCGTTTCCCGGTAAACAAGCAGGTTGAATGAAATCATTGAAAATTATATTTGTGGCTAATGTCACTATGGCGATATTGTTATCCAACCTAACGGAATAGTCTTGAAATTGAATGCCTAAAACCTGAAAAGTAGAAAATTTTCTGCATAAGGTATAAGAGCCATATAACATACTCTAGTGTAACTTACATCATATTCCATAAAATTAACATTCTACCGAATAATGAATATCGACCTGCATGAATTTTGATTTCATTCGCTTCAAGAATCTCGCCATCCTCAAGCAAACAATTCAATGAAGTCAAAATTCGGCGATTGTCAATTATGGTACCGCTGCATTTATATGTTATGATTTCACCATATTCTGTGAATTTAAAGATTGAAACGATCCAGGGAAAATCACCGAGATTTGAGGGCAGTCCGATTTTTTTCAAGTCTATGCTCTTCTGAATAACCCCACAGTTGGAAAAAGTCGAGGGAGAAGTAGTGGTAGATTGTAATAAATGTTTTCTTGTTGTTGACGATGGTTGTCTATTCGTTGTTGCTTCCGGTGAGGTCGGCAAAAGAGTAGTATTCGTTTGCAAATTGGTACAGATTTGATTGATACCATTAATCGCAATCCCGTTTATTTTGAACTTGAGGTCATCGCTGCTTATAGCAAATCTCGCTTTGTATGCATCTTTATTTTTCATTGTTTTTTCACTGTTTTTATAAACTTTGAAATCTGAATTTTTTAAATCGCTAGATATGAGCAGAGCGCCTTTCTAGAATTGATAATATAATATTTTTGAAATTATTGAAAAAAGTGCAGTTATTGACAATTAATTACTTACGTAGGAAAAATCTACGATTTTGCCTTCAGTACTAAATTCCACAATGTCAAAGCCATGCTTACTGCCATTTGTTTTTTCATATGTTATGCAAAAGAATTGATCATTTCCCTGGCGGCTTATAAAAGCTTTCAGGTTTTTTTGACTTTCACAACCCTCGTCATAGTCTTGGATTGACGAACCATTCAAACAGTTTTCTCGAAATATTGTAAAATTTAATTCCGCCTTTATAACCAGAAAACTTAATGCCCAAACAGAAGCTATAGCTACATATTTATTCTCCATATTGACTACCACTTCAGAAGACAAACCACAAATGGCATACAAAGTTTTGAGAAATGTTCCATTTGAGCTGAATTTTCAGCTGAATATTCTCTTCTAGCTTGAGAGATAAAGTTAAGAGAACTCTTTTTTACATCGCATTTGTCTCTGAAATTTCAAGTTTTCTATACAAATGAAGCTCTTAGATCAAGGCTTAGATAGTTGCGACGTTTGTTCGGTTAACCGGGTATTCCCGAAATCATTTCTGAGAAATGTATTTATTTTTGTTTGAGTTTAACATTGATAAAGAATGTCAGATGAGTATACTTATAAAAAAAAACGGGCCAAATCTATTTTGTGACATGTTACTAATCTGCTTTTGAAGCTTGTCACTAAATTCATGGCCAAACATTATCTTCAATCCATTTTAAATAATATGTTACTCGAGTGTAAATAGAAGGCACATTTCCACCGCAAAATGCTCCATAGCTTGTTAATCCAACAATGTTATACATACATTTGACATCCTCTCGAGAAACTTGAATCGGCCCACCGGAATCTATACATATAAAAAAAATTGCTTAATAAATCAATTTTAGCGAAATTTTAGGAATATTTTTGTTACCTCCTTGACATGTGTCTTTTCCTTCCGTGCCGCCTCCAGCACAAATTTGACTGACCAATAATTTATCAATTTGCAAATCATCTCTTGCTCGATTAAGACATTCAATCGGTTTAACAACATCCAATGTAACTTTCATTAGTTTATCCGATGATTCTCCCATATGACTTGTTTTTCCCCATCCAGTCTTTGGATAAAATAAAGATTTTTTTCAATAAATGCAGGGCTATTGATTGATTGAACTTAACTGCATTAACTTTTTTTCCGAAATTCCATTTATGCTGTAAACAAGCTGGTCTGATAAATGTAGTAAATATGACAGTTCGATCTAACTTTATCAATGCAATATCATTAGCTCTGGTTCTTGATTCATATCCATTATGTTTGATAAATTTTTTGATTCCATATTCTTCAGGGTTAGTGTCATCGTCTGATCTACCCAAATCATGATCACCAAGTCGCACAACAGATGGTTTTAATCGACTTTAAATAAAGTTAGCCTTTTAAATTGAAATTTGTCCTTTTCTTCGACAACTTACTTTTTCATGCCACAGTGAGCAACTGTCAAAACAAATTGATCACTAATTAAGGATCCGGCGCAAGAAAATTCGACATTTCCGTCAAGTGTTTTCCAACCGATAGCTGCCATGTGCGCAAATTCGCCTGGTGTTGCAACTTCTCCTCCCGTAATTAATCCTGATGAATAATCACATTTGTTGGTTTCAATGCTAAAACTTGTTGATCCAAGACTTAGTGAGCCGAAGCTTTGAGAAAATATGACGGCACTTTTGTATTCCATACATTCTAATAAAGAAATAAACATGTCATGTTTCAACTAAAAAAATCTAAAAAAAATGATATACTTTGCTCGCTCCTTCTTAGTTTTCCTGGACTTCTCGGTAATGATGATTCAATAAAATTCCACCAAAGACTTAGGAAAGCAATCACGACAAACACATGCTTCATAATCAAAGCTAAAAATTATTTGCAAATTTAAAAATTGAAAACATAAAAAAAGTTTATTAAAAAACCAAAAACAAGAAATTTAAAAAAAAAAAAACTCTGAAATATTTACTTCCGTGCACTCTGACACTCAAGGCAGTAATGAATTGATAATTGTGATAATTTCAAAAGGCGTATTAAATATATTTAACTCTCATATTGATATTCTTTGAGAGAATATTTTGTATTTTATTTTCTTTAAATTAATTTTAATTTAATTTTGATTTATGAGCATTACCAAACAATGCTCTCAATCCAGTCGAGATAGTATGAAACTCTTGTGTATATTGAAGGTAGTGTGGAGCCGCAAACTGCCCCATAGCTTGTTAAACCAACAATTTTGAATACACAGTTCGGTTGTATCACTTGAATTGGTCCACCAGAATCTTGAAGGAAATATTTCCTCAATAAAGAACGTTAAAAAAAATCCATGAATTTATTTACCTCCTTGGCAAGTATCCTTGTCCTCTTCACCACCGGCGCAAATTTGACTGTCCAAAATGTTATTAATTTCCAAATCGTATTTAACCATTTCAAAACATTTACGACTGTCTACAATATTAAGCCCAACTTTCATCAGTTCATCTGTTGTTGCTCCATAACGGGATGTCACGCCCCAGCCAGTCTTTGGAATCAAATGTTAATGCTCAATTAATTTTTCATTAAGTATAAAATTAAAACTTACGGCAGTAACATTCCTTCCAAAATTAGTTTTCTCCTGTAAGCATGCGGGTTTGATAAATCGCGTAAATGTAACCTTTTCGTTTAACTGGATCAATGCAATATCATTGATTCGAAGCTTAGGATTGTAACTAGGATGCTTGATAAGTTTTTTAATTTTAAATTCCCTGGCGTCAGCTCCATCATTCGAATTCTGCAAATTTTGATCACCCAATCGAACTACCGTGGGAACCGCTTGGCTATTATATAATAATATCATACTGATTCAGATCTCACAAATAATTAATTTTTCTTACCGTTTTTTACCACAATGAGCAACTGACAAAACAAATTGATCACTGATCAAGGAACCGCCGCAAGCAAAATCAATATTTCCTTCTAATGTTTTCCAACCAATAGCAGCCATGTGCGGAAATTCACCCGGTTTCGCAACTTGCCCTCCCAAAATTAATCCAATAGAATTATCACAACTTGATGCTTCAATTGTTTGAGATTCAGATGGAAACAGACTTAGACCGCTGTAGGAGAATGTTTTGGAATATAATTTTGTGTACTCCTCACATTCTATAACATTCAGAAATCAGAACGATAATAAATTGTAAGTAGAGACACAAATACTGCTATAACATATATCGTGACTTCATTCATAGCTAATTAAATTACTTCGCTCGCTTATTCGCTTGCTTCTCTTAGGAATTTCATCAGGAAAATAAAGTTGTGGTAGTCCTACAATCTCGCCTACGAATAATGCAAATATTCCACACAACAGCGTCTTCATATTTAAAAACAATAAAACGCACAAATAATTTTTACACTGAAATAGATAACACTGAGCACAGGAGAGAGCAACGGATCGTCGTAAACTGAATGATGCTCGTTCAGTTTACTGCTTTAAATAAGAGAAATCGTCATCGTCATAGTCACATTTGAGAAGTTCTTCCGTTCGCATGTTATTAAAGAAACAAGTTTTGTTGGCAAATGTTTGTAAATAGACAGATAGATAATGCAGAAATAAAATTTAAAGTAATGTAAGGAAACATGTTTTAAAATTCTGCTACACAAATATTGATAATGGCAACATGAAAATTTCTTATCATTTCCGTGAAATTTAAACGAGATAACTTGTCAAGCGCTTAAAGATGGCCGTAAATTTGTTTCACAAAAAAAAACCGTAGCTTGCCACAACAACTATGACGTGAATTGGCTTCTAGAACTTGAATTGATCCAACAGGGTCTGCAATAAATAATTAAAAAGTATAAATTTTTTTTTTTTTCTTGCCATGTAACTTTTCTAGTTTTTCCTCTAACACAAATTTGATTGTTTGAAATGTGGTCAGTATCATTTTCGACCATTCTTTACAATATTCTAATTTTCGACTGCTAATAGTAATATATAATGCGCTCTTTTGTTTAATAAGAGATTGTTCTAAGATTTGATTTTCCAATTTCCCTGAAATGCAATAGGTAAAATACACAATTAAATGTTTTTAGTTTGTTTCAGCTTTCAGCATAAAATTTCTGACCATATTTTCATGGCCAAACTTTATTTTCAATCCAATCAAGGTATGCTGAAACTTTTGTGTAAATTCCTGGCGAATTCTTCACGCCACAGTATGGCGTTCCATAGCTTGTGACACCAATCACATGAAAAATGCACTGATTGGTGGCTGTCACCATTTGAAGTGGACCTCCCGAATCTTTATAAAATAATTAGAAAATCGCGACATTCATTTGACTAATTTAAATAAACAAAAGCTTTTATTTCACCTCCTGAGCATGTATCCTTTCCTCCTTGAAGAATTCCTGCGCAAATCTGAGTATGATCAATATCATAATTCACCGAATCGTTCAACATAGTTTTGCAAACCACGTTTTCAATAATATCCAGTTCGGCTTTTAATAGCTCGTCCGATGTTGAACCTGTGAGATGATGAACCTGTTATCATCACTATCTGGAAAAAATCTATCTCACTGGAAAGTTATGGAAACTTACCAAATGCTTCTGTATACCCCCAGCCACACTGAAATGATTCTATTGATAATTTAAAAAGTTATTTTCAATTAAAGTAAATTTTTCTTACAGCAACCGCTTTTACATTGTTCGCTACTTCAACCTGTTGCAGGCACGCAGGTCGTATAAAATTTGAAAATTTTACATCCCTATTCAAACGTATCAATGCAATATCGTTATGCATTGAGTCTTTGTCATAAAGTTCATGGGAAATAAATTGTGCGATGTTATAGTCTTCTTCGGGTAAACCAATATCATGAATCTTTAAATTTTGTTCGCCCAAACGAACTAATTTTGGCTCAGTACGATCTGCTTTCTCACAATGCGCTGCTGTTAGTACAAATCGCTCACTTATGAGAGATCCGCCGCATTTAAATTCAATATTGCCATCAAAATCATGCCATCCTATTGCTGCCATGTGTGGAAATTCACCTGAGAGTAAGTAAAAATATTTCATAAATTAATATTGCGTGAATTAAATAACTGGCGTCATTTTAGGATATTATAAACTGTATATGTTAAAAATGTTTGTTCCTGCCTGGTTTTGTGGTTTGACCTCCCACAATCAGCGATGTTGAAGCCGAACATTTGACAACATTAACATTTCCAATGGTTGGATTATTTGATAGAGATGCTACTTGAACTTTTCTTTTGATGACGTTTGAATACTCGAAACATTCTGTGAGCAAATTTTGTTAATGCCATTAGACGAATTTTTTTTTTTCTAGAAAAATAATACTTCTCTGACTAATTCTTCCATCATTGGAAATTAATTGAGCAGCAGTTGTTGGTCTTTCGGTTGTAGTTATGATGGGAGGAGGTTGAGTGGCAGTTAATTGAGCTGGAGGAATTTTAGAACCCTTCCTCCTAGGCTTCTTCGTTGTCGTGGTAGGTTGATAATGCTCGTGATCGTGATGATTATGGTGATAGTGATCATTACTTTGCATATTTAGTTGTTGATTTGAAAACTGCCCAAACAAGTTTTGGTTTTGAGGCCACCCAAAATAATTTTGACTCTGCTGTTGATAGATATTTTGCGGATTAAAGTTCGATTGATAACTTGGAAGAAATGCTTGTTGACGATTTCCGAAAATGCCAAATTGACCCCTTGCCGACTTAAATATCAAAACGCAAACAAGCAATTTAACAATTTCAAACATTTTGCGCTCTTAATGTGTTGCGATATTTATTTATTTATAAAATATCGTAAAATTCAATTTTTATAGCACTTAATTTCTAAAGACGTCACTTGATCTTTCGAAAAACAAAAAAAAACTTGTTTTGTCTGCTATGACTAAATGTATACTGAGCATATTTTTTTGAGATTCCAAATTGTTGTGAAAACTGAATGAAACTGAAGAGAAGAATATTATTCTCCTTCTCTTATGGCCAAACTCTGTCCTCAATCCATTTGATGTAGAACGAGACACGAGTGTAAACTGACGGCACCGGAAACCCGCATGCGATTCCGTAGCTGGTTATTCCAACGATTCGAAACAAGCACTCATCTTCCTGACGATATAACAAGGGCCCACCAGAATCTAACAAAATATGTATGTTAAATATTATTTCAGTTTTTGAAAACTCTTTCAAACCTCCTTGACAGGAATCTCCAGTAACTCCATTATTTGTTAAACCTTGTGCACAGATCTGCGATTCAAATATTGTGTTATCACTTTTCTCCTGGCACGATTTATTATCAATAATTTTTAATGAAACTTTCATCAACACATCAGATGTTTTTCCTGCATATTCTGTGTTTCCCCAACCAGTCTTTAAAAGAATGTAAAATTATTATTGTGCTACTTCCTATAATATAAAACAATATTACTGCAATGAACTTATCAACACCCAAAGCATTGTCTCCACTTAAACATGCTGGTCGAACTAAGTCCGAAAATGCAATGTTCTGATTTACTTCAACTAAGGCAATATCATTTGCAAATGTAATTCTGTTGTAATTTTCGTGTCTTATAAATCTTTTAATATTGTAATCCATTTCTCCATCTTGTTTAGTCACTAATGAATGTTCGCCAACACGAACGACGTTAGGCTTGATAGTCCGACTAAGAATAGATAGTTAAATTAATTAGTTTTTTTTTTTTTTTGTTTAATTTTAAAAATTCTCTTACTCTGATTCACAATGCGCTGCTGTCAGAATAAATCGCTCGCTTATTATTGTACCGCCACATTTAAATTCAACATCGTTTTCAATATTTGGATAACCAATTAGTGCCATGCTTGGGAATTCCCCTATGATTCATATAATTTTATATTTTTCTTTTTTATGTAAATTTAATGTAATTTACCTTTTTTTGCTGTTTCACCACCTACAATTAATCCCGTCGATTTGTCACATTTTAGTGTTTTTGTTATTGCATTAGTTGCTCCGAATGACAAGGATGATGACTGAGTTATTTGTACTGTTGGCTTTTTATATTCTTCACACACTGAAGATCAGAAAAATGCATTAATTTTGCCTTAGTATTAATTCAAAGCAAAAGAACTCACTTATTTTACTTATACCGCGTATTCTTTGTTGTTGAAAGGGGTTTTTTTGTTGAATTACTTGATGTGTAGTGGTTGGTTTAGAAGTTGTTGCATAGTTTATTGTCGGATTCGACTGTTGCTGCATCGATTGGTAAGGATTTTGTTGATATGAACCATCCCATACTGGACCTGATGACAATGGCTGATATGCATTTGGAAAATAAAAGTTTTCTGATGTTGGATTTTGTCGGTTTGTTATTGGTGAATAATTGTTGTCGACATGTGATGGCTGGTTAGCATATGGTGAACTTCCAAATAATTGATTCCCAAATGTTTGTTGAAAATTTGGAAATGCAGGATAGCCAAAGTTGTTTTGAAATTGACAATTAACATCACTTAACGCGATCGTCAATAAAAGTAACATTTTCGTCATCTTGACAATGATTTTATTTTTTCACGGCTAATTTGTGGCTAATGACGAATATCATTCGGGAAAATCCCACGAAAATAACTTAACTATACGAACGAAATTTCAATGAAAAACAGTTTAAATTGCTGTTCTTTCGTACGCTCCAAAACTTCCAACACGTTTGAAGATGAAAACCAGACTGAAGTAAAAAATAAAAATCTTGTGATATTTATGCCAATTAAACCGGTACACCAGAAGACGTCTGAGAAATCTGGCCGCTGCAAATGGATTGCGCACATAAATTCCGACTGTATTACTATGAATCATCAGCAACATTCATTTGCTAAAAATTTCTTTACTTTTAGAATTTAAAATAAAATGCAACAAATTTTAATGTCCTTAATTTCTTAATCCGATTCAGTTGTTATTTCATCTTCATCATTATCTGGTATGGGCTTATGATTGTCTTCAGCTGATACCATCATGTATTTGCAACTCAGTCCAAAAAATGTGCGAGGTCTTAAATTTCGATTGACAGCCAAAAACTTCCAGCCAATATGTGAAGAGCATTTATTGCATACAGCAATCTGCCATGCGTATCCAGGGAACCATGAAAACTCTGTCGATGGTCTATCAACTAAGCGAACTGCTTGATCTAAAGTCTTATGAACGGTGAGTGTTTCGTGAATATAGCCAGCAGGATTACAATAATTAGCGTTAACATTTCCTTTTGCCATTGGAAATATATCATTATATATCGCAAGACGAGTCCGGCAACGTTTGCATAGAAGTAGCACATCTGAAATTAGAACAAATTATTAATAAGAAAAAAGTGTCTCAGAGATGCCATAAGAATGCTTACCTGATTGAGAAGCGGTACATTGCGGGCCAGCCAAAATGATTTTAAAATTGGATCCTCAGGTGCTGTTAAACTTAACATTGCCAAATATCGTTCAACCTTTTCTGTAACTTTGGTGATATCATACTGATCGAAGACAAATTTCGGCCAGCAACTGGAAATGGAGAAAAATGCTCGCATGTTTTGTGTCTGACTTAAGTTGTGTTGAAACTTCATTAGATTATTCGAGATGTGCATAGCTAGTGGATCCGGTAATATAATCTCCGGCAAAATTCGAACTTTTGCATAATAATTGTGATTTCTGGTAACTGTCACCTGTCCATCTTCATTACGTATAACAACAAAACGCTGATGTGCTTTCGATTTGACTGTAATATGTCCATTGTTATCAACACCTTTTTCATATACTTGGCATGTTACACCATAGAGCGATCCATTATCAATTTCATCGCCAAATACCAATCCAAAGGTGAGTCCCTCATTTGACTCCGGTGTTCGAGCGAATATCGAATCGGCTATCATTATCATCGGAAGTATTTCGCCAGGAAAGATAAGACTATGATGACCAGTTATTGGCAAATCATAGACGTGTCCAGGTGTAAAAAAATGGGTTCCACTAATATTTTCCATGTTTTCACCTAAATAACTATGTACCATCGGTAGTTCGGAGTCAAACAAGCGCGCCTGTGAACTACTTGCAGCATTCGTCTCACGCAAATACTGTTCAAACAGCTGGTCGTGGGGATCTTCATCGTTAGATTCTGGTTCATCAGATGAGGAATTCTCAGCGATGTCCAGGAATTGCTGTTGGGAATTCAGTTCAGCATTGTCAAGTTCGTCCTCTCTAAGTGTTGACTGTCTAAGAACGAGACGACGGGATCTTGCTACTGGTTGTGGGTCATTATTCTGCTGGTGTTGTTGTTGCTCGGGTTCTCCGTCGTTAGAAAATCCTTAAAAATGTAATGTGAAAGTTATATTTTCGATATCAAGTGAGTTGCTGATTGCGTGTGCATCACATAAATGATATCACCTTGTTGGTCTTCCTCCATTTTGGTAATATTTTAACAAATTTTCAATTTCCAAAATAGACCATTAAACTAACACACTCTTTCTTCGAAAAAAATTGCACAAGTTGAAAATTCGGGAAAACAAACAAAATCCCGGTATAAAGTAAAAATTAAGAAATAAAACATCAAAATAGACAGATAGGTTTTCTTCGTATTCGTTCAACTAAACTGTTCCAAATGATTGAGCGAAAATCCTAGGAGTGTAGATAAGAACGTGATAAATTATGTTTAAGTGATAACATTCTGCAATCTAGTCGCAAAATGGTGAAAATTAAGTTTAAATTTCCGCAATTCGCTTTAAAAAATAGCTACTTGAGGGATAAATATAATTATACAAAACTCTGCATCAAGTCACTGTTCTATAATAAGCATCTGAGTCAGAGCTATGTTGCTGATGTATGTCTGGAACCCATTTTCACGATCGTCGACAGCAAAATCTTTTCGCGGTTCTTAGGTCCTTTTTTTCTCGTTGCTGTAAGCTGCTTGACCGCTGCGGTAGTCATTATCAGTTACTGGATTGGATTGCCCTACTGGTGGGAAAAATCGCCAGCAATGACTATCATTCTGATAATTGTTGGTAATTGGCTTCTGATAAACGTTGTGTTCCATTATTATATGGCAGCCTCAACCGACCCGGGTACGATTCCTAAAGTCACGTTTGAAGCTGTTTCAATCTGCAAAAAGTGTCTCATTCCAAAACCACAGAGAACTCATCATTGCTCCATCTGTAATCGATGTATATTGAAATTCGACCATCACTGTCCATGGGTAGGAATCTGTGATCTTTCTCTATAAAATACCTCCAATAACATTTTCCTTTTTAGCTTAATAATTGCGTTGGCCATTTTACCCACAGACATTTCTTCCTGTATATGGTTTACACAACCCTCGGAGTTTTCTTCATTATGTTATTTGGAATAGGAATCGGATACGATGTTCTGTGGGTTGGAGATGGTGGTGGTTGGGTGGAAGAAAGTCCTCTTGAAGGAAGTCCGGTTAGATTTAATTTATCTGGACATGCAATTCCGGTAACAGCAGAATTTGAATATAACGACAATGGTATTGCTCCGGCGAAACATGATTTGCCAGTAGAAGAGACAGGAGATCCTGCTATATATAAAGCTGTAGCTTTCATGGCTGTAACATGTGTTTGTAAGTAAATTATTCAAAGCTCAGCAGTAACAAGTCTATATTTAAGAAACAAATACTAATTACTGCTACATAGCTGTTTTCATTGCATTGGGTGCATTAACAGTGTGGCACTACACGCTTATAAGTAGAGGAGAAACAAGTGTTGAAGCGCACATTAATAGATCGGAGACGAAGCGGTTAGATACCCAAGGAAAAACATTTATAAATCCTTACGATTTTGGAAAGTCAAACAATTGGAGGTTGTTTTTAGGAGTAGTTCGAGGACGGTAAGCCATTTGAGCCAAGATTTAAGCAATTAATTCAACATGTTTATGTTAATTACTCCCTCAAATTTAGATCATGGTGGCGCCACGTTTTACTGCCGTCAACACACAAACCCGATGCAGGCGATGGAATAACTTGGTTAAATGTAAGCGACTGTCCAAATCTGCAATCAAATGATCATCAACTATAACTTAATCTAAGTTTTTTTTTTAAACGATAATTTTATAAATCCCCTTAGATAGTCACAAAAGTTTTTTTATGTTTCTTAGAATTCATTATTATTCATTTATTTATTTAGAATTCAAAAATAGAATTTAGATTTTGCCAATAACATGGTGATTGTTATTATTTAACTAAGTTCGCTGGTTTGCAACTTTAATTCCGAAACGTATCGTCAGTTCCAAACTTTTGATTCAATCCAATCAATGTACGATGATACACGAGTGTAAATAGATGGGATGCCAACACTGCCACATGCTTGTCCAAAACTTGTTAAGCCTATAATGTAATAGATGCATCTGTTTTCTGGGAACATAACTTGAATTGGACCTCCAGAATCTTCAAAAAAAAAGAAGCTGATTAAGAAGGGATTCTGATAAAAATGAATGGTTTACCTCCTTGGCATGTATCCTTTCCACCAGTCAAAACCTAAAAATAAAAAATAATTTCACAAGATTCTTACATTAAACTGATTTAAATTCTTACGCCAGCACACAACTGAGTGGATGTTATTTCAACATCGCTATTTTTCCATGTATCAGTACACCAATTGTTATCGATGATATCGAGTTCTACTTTCATTAGAACGTCTGAACCGTTTCCATGATCTTCCGTAAAACCCCAACCTGTCTTAAATTTAAATGATTTGATATTTTCTTTAAAGAATTTTCTATCTAAACTTACTGCAATGGTTTTTGATGTATTTATGTAATCGTTCTGCCATAAACATGCGGGGCGAATGAACTTTGTAAATTCAGCAATCGCACGTTGCATTCGAATTAGAGCAATATCATTTCGTTTTTTTTGACGCATATAATTTTCGTGTACAATGAAGTCCGAAATCGTAATGTCCAAATGATTGTCTTCGTGTCTTCCCGCTATGTTATGATTCCCTAAACGTACCAAAACCGGAATAAGACTGAAAAAATTAATGATCTATAATTGTGATTTTCTATTTAGTTACTTAATTCGTTCCCTTACTTTTTTTTTCTGCAATGTGCAGCTGTAAGTACGAATTGATTGCTGATCAATGTACCACCACATTTAAATACAACGCCGTTCAGGACAATGTATCCGATAGCAGCCATGTGAGGAAATTCACCTTATAATCGTTTTATATTGTGTTTGTTATGTTTAGATTATGTAAACTATTAAAACTTGTACCTTTCTTTGCTGCAACACCACCAACCACTAAACCTTGACTTGACACATCGCAATTAGTGACGTCAACGTTTCTTCGATTCGAATTTACAGATAGCGTGGAGACAGTGAACTTTTTCTTTAAAATACTCGAATATTCCTGGCATTCTACAAGCAAAAATCAGCTTATTCAAAATCATTTAATTAACGTCATAAGTACTTGTTATGCTTATCCTTGAATTAAATTGACCCCGCTTATTCACGACAAATTGTTGCTGTTGGTTATTTTGTGTTTGCTGTTGCTGAACTTGTTGTGTTGGACAACAAATAACATGATCACCAGAAATAGAGGAACAAATTGTGTATCGGTGTCCTTGCTGATAAAGATTTCGAATTTCTGGACATTCATATATATTTTTGCAAATGCCATACGTTCTGCTACTTGGTATAAAACACTCTCTGCCAGCTGTAAATACTCTTTGTATTAGCTTTCCTATTAATGATTTGTATCATTAATTTGAAACATAAATACCATATTGACTTTTAACATTTTTCTCGGTTAATGCGATGCCAAAGAAAAGCAAAACCTGAATTTTCATTGTCTACTTCAAAGACGTTGTGTGGTTACGAATGACAAACGTATACTAAATACTAAGGAGAGTTCGATGTTACAAACGATGCCACATTTTATAAGAATGAATGGAATCAAAATTCCATAGATGTCTAGTTTGATTTTCCTATAGTGACGTCATGAGACGATTTCTTGATTAAAATTAACTAAATTGTTATCACAGTTCTATTCCAGCATTTCATTTTCTAAACATACTAATCCATATAGCTCGATCAGATCAACCTTGAAGTCTTTGACTTCAAATTTGATGTTGAGCATATATTTTTTTTTTTTTATCGAAGCAAGTTGTTTTAAAACTTATTTGGCCAAACAATATTCGTAATCCAGTCTAAAAGCTACCTTTTGATGCAACTTCAACGCCTACAATCAATCCTGTATACACATCACAATCAATTGTGATTGCAACTTGACTCTCCGAGTATAATGTTAATGATGCTACCGAATGATTTGAATATCTGGGGTTCAAATATTGCAGGGAAAGAGGGAGAGAGAGAGAGAGAGAGAGTTTCGCATAAATTAAGTAAAATAATTAATTAAGTTTCACTTAACCTTTCAAAAAGATTGAAAAAGGCTCGAAATAAGTATCGAGAAAAGAAAGCTAAATACATTTAATACCGTAAGTTTAGTACTGTAACAACCCAGTGCTATTAATAAGTTTCTTGTGTAGTAAGAAATGGGCTCAACAAATTATCATAGATATAAATTTTATTACAATTTTTCGAAAGTTTCAGTCTTATGGGTCGGTTGTGATGAAAGTCAATAAAAGAATTTTTTTTAAATGTTATTTTGTATGCGTACTTGTTGCAGAATATTCCTTTGTTGGTGGTTTAATCATGTGTCGTTTCAATGCCGATGTAGTGGAAAAACCAAGTTTTTGATTACAAAACTCGTCTCTTCAAATTCAATATTGACATCGATGATGGTGGACAGTAGATTAAAATGCTTAAATTTATTTCGTGTCCACTGGTACGCATTGATACTAATGACTAATGAAACAGGTTTTACATACATATTTTCAAGGCTTTCTTTCTTTGAAAATTTATTTTCTACCTAAGTAGTAGAATTAGTAGTGTATATAATTTAGCCAAACTTCTGACCAAGCTGTGACCCCGATTTTTTTACACAATTCATATTAAATCCTCTCAAAAATTGTACAGAAAAATTTATATCCTCTCAAATATTGTTTTTAGAAACATTATCGCTATCTGGATATAATTAATTCATTTATCATTTTATTTGCTCATGTTTCTACCCCCAAACCTTTCCTTCAATCCAATCAATATAAGATGAAACTCTCGTGTAGACTCCTGGTATATTTGCAGAACCGCAGAATGGGCTTCCGAAGCTTGTTACACCAAGAATGTGATAAAGACATTTGTTTGCATTCGTCACTTGTACTGGCCCACCGGAGTCTAGATAAATTAAATATGTTACATATTTTAGGAATTCAACAGAATTCTTTGATTTAATTCACCTCCATTGCAGGTATCCATTCCGCCTGCAAGAACTCCAGCGCACAGTTGTGAATCTATAATGCCACGGTTAAGTTTTGAACCTTTCACATATTGATTGCAAGATTGATTGTCTATGATGTCCAATTTTACTTTCATCAGTTCGTCTGAGAAACTTCCACCAAATTCAGTGTAGCCCCAACCAGTCGCAATTGTTGACGTGTAATTGATGTTAAACGTTTGCCATAAGCATGCTGGACGAATGTATTTAGTGAAGCTAAAAATTCAGTTAAAATTATTCTGAAGAGTCTTCAGATTGAAATACTGCAGGAAACTCACGCAACATTCCGACTAAGCTTGATAACGGCGATGTCGAAATAATTAAACTTTCTTGAATATTGCTCATGTTTGATAAATTCAGCAACTTGATAATCAACTTCAATCACACCGTCACTTCTCGTCTTTAAATTCTGATCGCCAAGGCGAACAACAGACGGAGTGAAACCACCAGTACCTCCACAATGAGCCGCTGTCAGTACGAAACGTTCGCTGATTAGTGAGCCGCCACATTTAAAATCAATTGTTCCATCTAAGCTGCGCCATCCAATTGCTGCCATGTGCGGATATTCTCCCGGTTTGGTAACTTGACCTCCTACAATTAAGGGTGTTGAAATATCACATTTTGATATGGAGATTTCGTGATTTGATGATGATAGCGTTAACGAATTCACGAGAATAGTTTCTTTTGTCATTTTCGCATATTTTTCACATTCTGAAAATGAAAGTTGGCATTAGGTTGCGTAAGAATGATTCCGTTTTGATTGAGGCTTTGATGTTGTAATTACCGCGAACACTTATTCTTTTTCGTGTGCTATCAACATTTGATTGTGTCGGCTGTTGATCCCAACTTGAAGGAGTAATTGGTGCAGCGCTGCTACCACTTTCGGGACAGCAAACAATCACTTGACCACTGAGAATTGTTGAGAAAAAAATTAGAGGATAAAGTTAATAAAGAAAAAATAAATAAGTATCAGAAATGGTTGGTACCTTAAATAAGCGCATACAGTCAGTGGGATTCCATATCTGTAATCCTCACGCACCCTAGGACATGATCTTGCGTTTCTACATATACCAGGTGCATTGTCATGTTTTCTAGCGCAAGAATCTCCTTCTGAAAAATTAATTAATTTTAAAGTACAAGAAAGAAAAACTCTTTACCACTATAACTATTTAGTTTTCGCCTTGTGTTCTTGCATTTAAATCTTTTCTTTCTTTTTCTAAACTTATTTGTCATTCATGACGTCTTTGGGAAAGCCTGTTATATTTGTTGTTTCTGTTTTCTGTGGGAACTAGTTAGAAGAAGACAAAATAATCATTGAAACTCAAACTATACTGAGTGTGGGCTAAAGCTTGAAAAATATAGCATTATGTACGTGTTTCCTGAACTGTTGTAACCTTTTCTAAATATTTTAGCCACTTATTTCTGACAACTTAAGTATGAATTTTAAATTAGGAGAAATGGAGAATCAGTATTTTAGTTACCAAATTGCGAATTGGCAGCGCTGATGAAAAAAATTAATAAAAATACTATCGATCTCATCTTCTTTTTTCTTTTGTAACAGACAACACAACCACTTCGTTTAACATGTAAAACTTGAATGAATGCTTTCGAGCGCCTCTCCGAAATGTTATTCTATTTTTGATATCATTTCACTCGTCTTTCATCGTCACTGATCAATTATAATTAAAAAGAAGGATCAAGGCATCAAAAACTGATTGAATTGGACCTACACATAACTCTAACTACCTAATAGTAGAAGGCGAAGACATTTTAATTCATAATTCTTCTTTTCACCTTCTTTCTTATCTGTGAAATAGGAAATTTGCAAAAAAATAATACTTGCAATAATGTATGTAGTAAAAACTGTTTATACCTGTAAGTAGTTTTAACCAATCTCACCACAATTTTGAAATGGATTCACCTAAAATAACGAATTTAAACTTGTACCGATTTGTGTGATCTTAAAAAGTCTACCTACTTAGATATGTAGGAGGTTTGATTTTTCTGACTGAAGAAATTGTAGTGACGTCATGGGACGACGCGACGATAGTTTATATTAAAATTAACTAAATTGTTATCACAGTTCTATTCCAGCATTTCATTTTCTAAACATACTAATCCATATAGCTCGATCAGATCAACCTTGAAGTTTTTGACTTCAAATTTGATGTTGAGCTTGTATTTTTTTTATTGCATAATATTATCGATGCAAGTTGTTTTAAAACTTATTTGGCCAAACAATATTCGTAATCCAGTCTAAATAAGCGGATACGCGCGTATATACTGATGGCGTATTCGGCAATCCACATTTAAATCCGTAACTGGTTATTCCGATAATATGATGTACGCACATGTGCGTTACTTGAATCGGCCCGCCGGAATCTAAAAAAAAAAAAAAAACAACAACTTAGTTGAATATTTTCAAATGTTATATACCTCCTTGACATGTGTCAATGCTCCTGAGCGCATCTTTGTTTCCCGCGCATATTTGATTTCCCGATATTTCCAGTGAAAAATCCTTCAAGAACCTTTGACACTCGAATAATGAAAATGTATCAAGTTCAACTTTCATCAGTTCATCAGACATTTTACCTCCCCATGCAGTACGACCCTAAGAATGCAGGAGGAATTTATTTTAGGTTTTTGCGTATTAATAGGAAATAAACTTTTTCACCCAGCCGGTAGCGATGACTTTTTGTGGATCTTTATCTCCGCTCCATAAGCATGCAGGTCGCAGAAACTTTGAAAAATTTAATATCGGATGTTCTATTCTGATTAAAGCGATGTCATTCCATTTTGTTTTAGCGCTGAAATGTTCATGCTTTATAAATTCTGCAACCTTTATATCAGTCGTTTTCAGTTCAGCTTCTTCTTCGTTAAGATTTTGATCGCCCAAATGCACCAATACTGGAATATTTCTGCAATGACAATAATTACTTATTCATGCAACGCAAATGTTGATTACAGAGAACACCTAGAGTTCTGACAATGAGCTGCTGTCAAGACAAAGCTTTCGCTTATCAACGAGCCACCACATCGGTATTCAATGTCACCTTTTAAATTTTCATAACCGATAGCCGCCATGTGTGGATATTCACCTTTTAATTACAGAAGATGTTGAAAGTTAATAAACAATTGGCCAATTCCAATTTAAAGCTAAATACCTTTTGATGTAACTTCACCGCCTACAATCAATCCTGTATACACATCACAATCAATTGTGGTTGCAACTTGACTCTCCGAGTATAATGTTAATGATGTTACCAAAGTTCGTTTTACCAAAATATCTGAATATTCTTGGCATTCTATTTTTAAACACGAAAAATTTATTGTAAATAATTATTAAATATTGAAGCTTCGCAATAAATATTTACTTTCTTCGATGATCTTTTTTGCAGAATATTCCTTTGTTGGTGGTTTAGTCATTGTTGGGTGTGGTTTCAATGGCGACGTTTCACTCAAAGGACAGCACACAATATGATCACCATTCAAGAACGAACAGGTTGTTATTGGGATGCCTTGTAATCGATCTTTCAATACCTGTAAGCATTCATTATTCTTTTTACATATTCCTGGCATTTGACTGTGTCGTAAAACGCATCCATCGTCAGCTGAAATTTAAGCGTTTAGACAAATTTCAGTATTTCTATTTTATTAAAATGAGTTTTACGGAATTGTGCTTCGATTAATGAAACTGTAAAAAATATTAAAACAAATTTCATTGTGATCACAGGAAGAACTGAAAATAATAAACTCACGACGGGGTTTTGATAACTTATGACGCACGATAAGTTTGAAACAAGAGTAGAAAAACCAAGTTTTTGATTATAAAACTCGTTTCTTCAAATTCAATATTGACAACGATGATGGTGGACAGTAGATTAAAATGCTTAAATTTATTTTGTGTCCACTGGTACGCATTGATACTAATGACTAATGAAACAGGTTTTACATACATATTTTCAAGGTTTTCTTTATTTGAAAATTTATTTTCTACCTAAGTAGTAGAATTAGTATATAATTTAGCCAAACTTCTGACCAAGCTGTGACCCCGATTTTTTTTACACAATTCATATTAAATCCTCTCAAAAATTGTACAGAAAAATTTATATCCTCTCAAATATTGTTTTTAGAAACATTATCGCTAACTGGATATAATTAATTCATTGATCATTTTATTTGCTCATGTTTCTACCCCCAAACCTTTCCTTCAATCCAATCAATATAAGATGAAACTCTCGTGTAGACTCCTGGTATATTTGCAGAACCGCAGAATGGGCTTCCGAAGCTTGTTACACCAAGAATGTGATAAAGACATTTGTTTGCATTCGTCACTTGTACTGGCCCACCGGAGTCTAGATAAATTAAACATGTTACATATTTTAGGAATTCAACAGAATTCTTTGATTTAATTCACCTCCATTGCAGGTATCCATTCCGCCTGCAAGAACTCCAGCGCACAGTTGTGAATCTATAATGCCACGGTCAAGTTTTGAACTTTCCACATATTGATTGCAAGATTGATTGTCTATGATGTCCAATTTTACTTTCATCAGTTCGTCTGAAAAGCCTCCACCAACTTCAGTATAGCCCCAACCAGTCGCAATTGCTGACGTGTGGTTGATACTAAACGTTTGCCATAAGCATGCTGGACGAATATATTTAGTGAAGCTAAAAATTCAGTTAAAATTATTCTGAAGAGTCTTCAGATTGAAATACTGCAGGAAACTCACGCAACATTCCGACTAAGCTTAATAACGGCAATGTCGAAATAATATGATCTTCTTCGATACTGCTCATGTCTGATAAATTCAGCAACTTGATAATCAACTTCAATCACACCGTCACTTCTCGTCCTTAAATTCTGATCGCCAAGGCGAACAACAGACGGAGTTAAACCATCAGCACGTCCACAATGAGCCGCTGTCAGTACGAAACGTTCGCTGATTAGTGAGCCGCCACATTTGAAATCAATTGTTCCATCTAAGCTGCGCCATCCAATTGCTGCCATGTGCGGATATTCTCCCGGTTTGGTAACTTGACCTCCTACAATTAAGGGCGTTGTGATATCACATTTTGATATGGAGATTTCGTGATTTGATGATAATAGCGTTAACGAATTCACGAGAATAGTTTCTTTTGTCATTTTCGCATATTTTTCACATTCTGAAAATGAAAGTTGGCATTAGGTTGCGTAAGAATGATTCCGTTTTGATTGAGGCTTTGATGTTGTAATTACCGCGAACACTTATTCTTTTTCGTGTGCTATCAACATTTGATTGTGTCGGCTGTTGATCCCAACTTGAAGGAGTAATTGGTGCAGCGCTGCTACCACTTTCGGGACAGCAAACAATCACTTGACCACTGAGAATTGTTGAGAAAAAAATTAGAGGATAAAGTTAATAAAGAAAAAATAAATAAGTATCAGGAATGGTTGGTACCTTAGATAAGCACATACAGTCAGTGGGATTCCGTATCTGTAATCCTCACGAACCCTAGGACATGATCTGGCGTTTCTACATATACCAGGTGCATTGTCATGTTTTCTAGCGCAAGAATCTCCTTCTGAAAAATTAATTAATTTTAAAGTACAAGAAAGAAAAACTCTTTACCACTATAACTATTTAGTTTTCGCCTTGTGTTCTTGCATTTAAATCTTTTCTTTTTTTCTAAACTTATTTGTCATTCATGACGTCTTTGGGAAAGCCTGTTATATTTGTTGTTTCTGTTTTCTGTGGGAACTAGTTAGAAGAATACAAAATAATCATTGAAACTCAAACTATACTGAGTGTGGGGCTACAGCTTGAAAAATATAGCATTATGTACGTGTAACCTGTAACAGATGTAACTGTTGTAACCTTTTCTAAATTTTGAGCCACTTATTTCTGACAACTTAAGTATGAATTTTAAATGGAGAAATGGAGAATCAGTATTTTAGTTACCAAATTGCGAATTGGCAGCGCTGATGAAAAAAATTAATAAAAATACTATCGATCTCATCTTCTTTTTTCTTTTGTAAACACACAACACAACCACTTCGTTTAACATGTAAAACTAGAATGAATGCTCTCGAGCGCCTCTCCGAAATTTTATTCTATTTTTGATATCATTTCACTCGTCATTCATCGTATGAACACTGATCAATTTTAATTAAAAAAGAAGGAAACGGCATCAAACTTTACGGATTGATTTGCACCTACTATAACTCTAAGCCTTAGAGTAGAAAGCGAAGACATTTAATTCATAATTCTTCTTTTCACCTTCTTTCTTATCTGTGAAATAGGAAATTGGCAAAAATTATAAAAATGTAGGTAGTAAAAACTGTTTCTACTTGTAGAATTTTCAACAATTTCACCACACTTTTGAAACGGTTTCACATAATAACCGATTTAAACTTGTATCGATTTGTGTGCATAAGTTTTCGCGATCACTATATTTGGAAAGCGTATTTTATTAAAAATTCCATACTAATTTGAGTTACTTATTTACGCAAATACATTTAAAATACTTCTAAGCGACTGTTGTTGTTGGTGAAAGTGGAATACAGCAGTTCGCTCTTGAAATTTAGCCGTGAATCGGCCAAATATAAAAACTCGTAAAAAAGGCATTGCGACGCACGGAAAATTCAGCGTTTTGCGCTTTCATTTAACTTTTTGGATTGTTAAAATAGATCAGTGACAAACTAAAATGGCTTCAGACTCGAAGGCTCCTGTTAGAACCGTCAAAAGAGTACAATTCGGGATTTTATCACCTGACGAAATTGTAAGTAGAAGTGGAAAAATAACTATTATAGAAGCGCCAAAAGCTTATTTCTGATGTTTGTATTTTAGCGTCGAATGTCGGTTACTGAAGGTGGAATCTTGTTCCCCGAGACCATGGAAGGGGGGCGACCGAAATTGGGTGGACTAATGGATCCGCGTCAAGGCGTTATTGACCGGAATTCACGGTGCCAGACCTGTGCTGGCAATTTAACAGAATGTCCAGGTCATTTTGGCCATATCGATTTATCAAAGCCCGTTTTCCACGTTGGATTCCTTACAAAAACGATTAAGATTTTGCGTTGTGTTTGTTTCTATTGCTCAAAACTACTTGTGACGCCAACAAATCCCAAAATTAAGGAAGTTGTCATGAAATCGAAAGGACAACCTCGTAAACGTCTTGCTTATGTTTACGACTTATGTAAAGGAAAGAAAACTTGTGAAGGAGGTGAAGATATGGATCTGAACAAGGATGGGCAACCCGATCCAAGCAAGAAAACAGCTCATGGTGGATGTGGCAACTATCAGCCAGCAATTAGGCGATCAGGATTAGAACTGACAGCCGAGTGGAAGCATCTTAATGAAGAGACTCAAGAGAAAAAAATTATTTTGACTGCCGAACGTGTTTTAGAAATCTTGAAACACATCACCGATGAGGAATGCTATATTCTAGGAATGGATCCAAAATTTGCTCGTCCTGATTGGATGATTGTCAGTGTTCTGCCAGTTCCACCACTTCCTGTACGCCCAGCAGTTGTTATGTTTGGTGCAACAAAGAATCAGGACGATTTGACTCATAAGTTGGCCGACATTATTAAAGCCAATAATGAACTGAAGAAAAACGAAGCATCAGGAGCAGCAGCTCACGTCATTGCGGAAAACATCAAAATGCTGCAATATCATGTTGCGACGTTTACTGACAATGGTAAATAAATTTAAAGCTACTTAGAAAACAATTGCTCATTTTTTTTATAAAATTTCATTTTTCTAGACATGCCTGGATTGCCGCGAGCTATGCAAAAATCTGGAAAACCCTTGAAAGCCATTAAAGCACGTTTAAAGGGAAAAGAAGGAAGAATTCGAGGAAACTTGATGGGGAAACGTGTTGATTTTTCAGCTCGTACCGTCATTACACCAGATCCAAATTTACGTATTGATCAGGTTGGCGTTCCACGTTCCATTGCTCAGAATTTGACTTTCCCTGAGCTAGTGACACCATTCAATATCGATCGAATGCAAGAGTTGGTGCGTCGAGGTAATTCTCAATATCCTGGAGCCAAGTATATCATTCGCGACAATGGTGAAAGAATTGATTTGCGTTTCCATCCAAAGCCCAGCGATTTGCATCTTCAGTGTGGCTATAAGGTTGAGCGTCATTTGCGAGATGATGATCTGGTTATTTTCAATCGTCAGCCAACACTCCATAAAATGAGTATGATGGGTCATCGTGTCAAAGTTCTGCCATGGTCAACCTTCCGTATGAACCTAAGTTGTACATCACCTTACAATGCTGATTTTGATGGCGATGAAATGAATTTACACGTTCCACAATCCATGGAAACTCGAGCTGAAGTTGAAAATATTCATATAACACCACGTCAAATTATTACGCCCCAAGCCAATAAACCTGTTATGGGTATTGTGCAGGATACTCTCACAGCTGTTCGTAAGATGACAAAGCGTGATGTTTTTATCGAAAAGGAACAAATGATGAATTTGTTGATGTTTTTGCCGACCTGGGATGGTAAAATGCCACAGCCATGCATCCTTAAACCAAAGCCATTGTGGACTGGTAAACAACTCTTCTCGCTCATTATCCCGGGCAACGTAAACATGATTCGAACTCACTCAACACATCCTGATGAAGAAGATGATGGACCTTACAAGTGGATATCGCCAGGTGATACAAAAGTTATGGTCGAGCATGGTGAACTTGTTATGGGTATTTTGTGTAAAAAGACACTTGGAACATCAGCTGGCTCATTGCTTCATATTGTTTTCATTGAATTGGGACATGAAATTGCCGGTCGTTTCTATGGAAATATTCAGACAGTAGTCAATAACTGGCTTCTGCTGGAAGGTCACAGCATCGGAATTGGAGACACAATTGCTGATCCTCAAACATATCAGGAAATTCAGAAAGCTATTCGTAAAGCTAAGGAGGATGTCATAGGCGTTATTCAGAAGGCTCACAACATGGAACTGGAGCCGACTCCTGGTAACACTCTGCGTCAGACTTTCGAAAATCAGGTTAATCGTATTTTAAACGACGCTCGTGACAAAACTGGTGGATCAGCCAAGAAATCATTGACAGAATACAATAATTTAAAGGCTATGGTCGTTTCTGGTTCAAAAGGTTCCAACATTAATATCTCCCAGGTTATTGCTTGTGTGGGCCAGCAAAACGTTGAAGGCAAACGTATTCCATTCGGCTTCAGAAAGAGAACATTACCACATTTCATAAAGGACGATTACGGTCCTGAATCTCGTGGCTTCGTCGAAAATTCATATCTTGCTGGATTAACACCATCAGAATTTTATTTCCACGCTATGGGAGGTCGTGAAGGTCTCATTGATACAGCCGTCAAAACAGCTGAAACCGGTTATATTCAGCGTCGATTAATCAAAGCTATGGAGTCAGTTATGGTCAATTATGACGGTACTGTGAGAAATTCCGTTGGACAATTGATTCAGTTACGTTATGGCGAAGACGGTTTGTGTGGTGAGGGTGTCGAATTTCAGACTTTACCAACCATCAAATTATCAAATAAAGCGTTCGAGAAACGTTTCAAGTTTGATGCTTCAAACGAGAGAAATCTGAAGAAGCTCTTCACTGAAGATGTCGTAAAGCAGTTGACAGAAACGGGTTATGGAATTCAAGAACTTGAAACTGAATGGGAACAACTTTCGAAGGATCGTGCAACGTTGCGTGAAATTTTTCCAAATGGTGAAAGTAAAGTTGTATTACCATGCAATCTTCAGCGAATGATTTGGAACGTTCAGAAGATTTTCCATATAAATAAGAGATTGCCGACAGATTTGAGTCCCATTCAAGTAATCAAAGGCGTTAGGGAGTTACTCGCCAAATGTGTAATTGTAGCAGGAAATGATCGACTATCGAAACAAGCAAATGAGAATGCAACACTATTGTTCCAATGTCTGGTACGATCAACACTGTGTACTAAATATGTTGCCGAGGAACATCGTTTGAATACTGAAGCCTTTGAGTGGTTAATTGGTGAAATTGAAACGCGTTTCCAACAAGCACAAGCAAATCCTGGTGAGATGGTTGGTGCATTGGCTGCTCAATCGCTCGGTGAACCAGCTACACAGATGACACTCAACACTTTCCATTTTGCTGGTGTCTCTTCGAAAAATGTCACCTTGGGTGTGCCTCGTTTGAAGGAAATTATTAATATTTCCAAGAAGCCAAAAGCTCCATCTCTCACTGTTTTCCTTACTGGTGGTGCTGCTCGTGATGCTGAAAAAGCAAAGAATGTCTTGTGTCGTTTGGAACATACAACATTGCGTAAAGTTACTGCAAACACGGCAATCTATTATGATCCCGATCCACAACGAACTGGTGAGTTGCTGCATTAAAAATATATATCACCGTTAGTTAATAATTTATTTCATTTACTTTTCAGTCATTGCCGAGGATCAAGAGTTTGTCAACATTTATTACGAAATGCCTGACTTTGATCCAACAAAGATCTCGCCATGGTTGCTGCGTATCGAACTCGATCGCAAGCGTATGACTGACAAGAAATTGACAATGGAACAGATCGCTGAAAAAATCAATGCCGGTTTCGGTGATGATCTCAACTGCATTTTCAACGATGATAACTCTGAGAAATTGGTGTTGCGTATCCGAATAATGAACAAAGGCGATAATAAATTCGGAATGGATAGTGAAGAAGATATGGAAAAGATGGAAGAAGATATGTTTCTGCGTTGCATTGAATCGAATATGTTGTCTGAGCTCACATTGCAAGGAATTGAAGCGATTGGAAAAGTTTATATGCATGTAATATTCTTCATTTTACATCTTTTTAGTAATAGTTTAACTCAACACATTATTTTGTTCCTCAGCTTCCTCAAACGGATGCCAAAAAGAGAATTGTTATCACAGAGTCTGGAGAATTTAAGGCTATTGGTGAATGGCTTCTGGAAACCGATGGTACATCGATGATGAAGGTTCTCAGTGAACGCGATGTTGATCCTGTGAGAACATTCAGCAATGATATTTGCGAAATATTTAGTGTGTTGGGAATTGAAGCTGTCCGAAAGTCCGTTGAGAAGGAAATGAACGCTGTTTTGCAGTTCTACGGTCTGTACGTTAATTATCGTCATCTGGCTTTATTGTGTGACGTTATGACAGCTAAAGGTCATTTGATGGCCATCACTCGTCACGGTATTAATCGACAAGACACTGGCGCACTTATGAGATGTTCTTTTGAGGAAACTGTAGATGTGCTGATGGATGCTGCCAGCCATGCTGAAGTTGATCCAATGCGTGGCGTATCAGAAAATATTATCATGGGGCAGTTGCCGAAGATGGGAACTGGATGCTTTGATTTATTATTGGATGCTGATAAATGTAAGGATGGTATGGAAATTCCACATACAAGCATTATGGGTACAACTGGAATGTTCTTCGGACCGGGTGCAACACCATCAAGCATGAGTCCAGGTATGACTCCATGGCAATCGGGAACACCCGCTTATGGAGCTGAATGGTCACCAGCTGGCCCAGTTAGTGGAATGACGCCAGGTGGACCAAGTTTTTCACCATCAGCTCAATCTGATGCGAGTGGAATGTCACCAAGCTGGTCTCCAAATCCTGGATCTCCTAGCTCTCCAGGTGGAATGTCGCCGTATTTCGCTCAGTCTCCGTCAGCATCTCCAGCATATTCACCAAGCAGCTCGTTCATAGCAGTTCACGGCGCATCAGCGAGTCCATCATATTCTCCCACGAGTCCATCGTATAGTCCAACGAGCACAATGTACTCTCCTACATCGCCTCATTATTCACCGGCAAGCCCAAAATACAACCCACCATCGCCGAGCTATTCGCCAACAAACTCTAGCTACTCGCCAACATCTCCGAGCTATTCTCCCACAAGTCCAAAGTATCAAGCGACAAGTACCAGATTTTCAGGCTCAGCTTCTTACTCCCCGACAAGTCCATATTCGCCTACAAGTCCTTCATACAGTCCAACATCTCCTGTTTATTCGCCAACATCGCCATCATATTCTCCAAGCAGTCCAAATTATTCAGCTCGATCACCACCATTCTCATCGACGACACCAAGTTACAGTCCGAGCTCACCAAATTACACGCCAACAACTCCAAGTTATTCACCATCTTCGCCGAATTATTCGACACCGCATTACTCTCCCAGCTCACCAAGCTATTCGCCAAGCTCAACAAAATATTCACCGTCAAGTCCCAGCTATAGTCCAACATCGCCCTCGCATTGTGCATCGCCGCAGTATACTCCCACGAGTCCACCATTTCAGCCTGGCTATAGTGGAGGAAAATATTCAGGATCTACACCATCATACTACTCACCAGTGTCGCCTAGCTATCCTAGCTCACCAGCTTATTCTCCCGGCAGCAGCGCTAAATATTCTCCAACAAGTCCTGTCTATAGTCCAACATCTCCTGTCTATCCAGAAGAGGATCAAGATGCAGGCTCATCATACACGAGCCCAGCAGCAAGTAGCCCAGAACAAGACCCACAGGACAAGTATGGCAAGCGATGGTAAAATGCATAATCGGTGAGTTAAAATAATTACTCGTTTGCTTACTTTTATCTAATGATTTTTCTATGCATGCACAGGCACATGATGACTGTCGCTGATGTTTTCGAAATGCAATTTTGCATTAATAGAATTTTTTAAGGTCAAATATTTTTTCTTCTCTTTAATTCTTGCAATGACATGCAAGCAGTTAAGACAATACTTAAGTCACTGATTGGAACACAAAACGAAGTTTGGAGAGAATTCGCATTATTATCATAGCTCAGATGAAAAACTTTTGTTTTATGTTATCAAAATACAATTTCCAATAAAAAAATTCTTCAAAAAAGTGTAAATCATGTCGATGATGTTTTATTTAATTGGGTCAAAAACTTGGATAATTTGATCTGCAAGCAGCACCGAATTATTTGTTCAATCCACAAATTTCAATTAATTTACAGATTTTGTTAATTATATGTCAAAAAAATATTTCAATTGCGGTCAAAATGGAATTTGGAAATCATTAATTAACAAGTTTGAGCGTTTTTGTGAGCGTCAATATTAGAACAATGTAAAGCCACACAAATGAATGTTTATTGAAAATGTACACAAGAATTTGCAATTGCACAATTTAAAAAAAAAAGGATTGAACGCTGATTGCACAATATTGAAATCTGTAATAAAATATTTTACAAACATCCCAGTGAATGTCCAGCGAACAAACGATCCGCAAGAGCTTTAATTGGTAATTTACAGAAACGTGCTGATGGCTCCAAACGTGCATCAGGTAAATTAAATATTTTCTTTTAGTCCATACCCCGCTTTTTTGCCAAAGCGACCCGATAAAATCATATCACGACTCTCATTCCCACTCTCAACATAGAATGTTTTTCAATCTGTAACATTCACCCTTTCAAATGTCGTCGTCGTTACTTGTCTGGGGTGGATAAAAATTAGCCGAATTCAATTGAGATTCATGTGAGAGTGTTTTATCAAACTACTAAAGAAGCGACTTGCTAAATGGCCACCATAAAATGGAGATTACAGTCGGTTCGAATGAATATGCGATGGAGAAAGGAAGAAAAGAAAAAAAAAAATTATACTTTCCTCTCATCTTGGCACCAGACGAATAAATCCCTTTTTTAAGGAGTCAAGTGCCCGTCATGCGACAAAGCCGTTAAAATTTGTTGAAACATGCTCGAGTGAATGCTTTCATTGATGGACAAATTTTTATTCTTATGCTTAAATTGATATCCTTGAATTTCATTATCCTTACACACACACACACACACAAACGAGCACACATCTCTTTTTTCAATGTCAGACACTTTTTGTACGCTGCTCATGATTAGAAACGACATAAAACATCAAAGCTTAATATAATTTTATGTAAATTAAGGCATCATGTAATTGTTATTGATTATTTTGATGCCACCACATTGTCTAGGATTTTTTTCCTTCCTCCATAATAGTAATATAATAAAAAAAAAGGATACATGAAAACTTCTTTCATCATGTATGGACAATGAAACTTACGAGAAGCAAAAAAAAAATCACAATTTCTATCGCAAACTATCCGTGAAAAAATGTTTCACATTCATTCTCATCACTTTCCAATGTCGTTGTCTGTTCGTGTCAATTTAAAGTGCAATTTTCTGAAATTTGTAAAACATCATCATGGCACGATATGCACATAACGGCGATGAGCATGCTTAAAAAAAAAAGAACTCACTCTGCATTAAAACGACTTGTGCAAACAGATCCTTTTAATGGAGAACATGAAAGAGAAGAACTTCAACAGATGGATTAAGGTGGAATATTCAGAGATTTTCGTTGTTTTCTTTTTCATGGTTATTTGAATGGAGCCAACGGAACTTGCCTTTTTGGTTGGCAGTGAGAGAGAGAGAGAGAGAGATGAAGAAAAACTTTCAAATTTATTAAAAGCTTGAGCTGAATTTTCCGCTTAATTTTTATTTTTTTTTTTTTAGGTTTCTGAACTTCCGCAAACACTTTATTGCACGATGCACTGGAGCGATAAAGAATGAACGAGCGCAAATATCAAAGCGGAGGATGAACAAAATTATTAAGTATTTTTTTTCCCATTTACCCGAGTCTTTTCACAACCAAGAACAATTGAAAATTAAAATATAATAAAATTTTATGTTTTCTCACTACATAGCGAGATATGAAACAAAAAAAAAAGAAGAAATTCTTTCGTTGTTCTTATAAATATGTATTTTGGATATCCAAGTAGCATAATACGTGAATTAAGGAATTTGAGCCACTTGATGTGGGATAAATTCCATTGGTTCAAGCGATAGTTACTGAATTTAAATAGTCGTGAATGTTTGGTCTTTCTTGTAAATTTCCTTTAAATTCTTGGATTTGTCCAATTGAGCTGTTAAAGCAGCAAAAAGCTTCGCAAACGAAACCACAATAGACAATAATAAAAAAAAAATAAATCCATAGAGATTTTTCACAACTCATAGAAAGACTCTAAATGCATACAATCACACGGAGCATCAGTAAGTTGGTAGCGTTATGGGATAAAGCGATTTAAAAGCTGTTTTATGCGCTCGCCGTTTTGGCGTCATTATATCTTTTTGAATCACTTCATTGAATAAAATTATTATGCTCGCTGCATGTGAAAAAACCTATAATAGAGAAGTTTGTCCGCATATCGAGGGATCGCAAGATTATTTTTCTGAGTTACTTTTTTTTATAAATTTCTAATGATTTATTTATCAAATAATATAAATCTTTATGATTTTACTTCTTATCAATCTTTCTCTATGGAAACTTGCAAATAAAAGCTCGAAGGGGTTACTCGAGAGAATGCTCAAGTTCGTCACAAATTGAACAAGAAGAAAAGTTTTGTTTTCATTTTAAATACCAATAAACAAAATTTCAACTCGCAACTTAAATTTTAATTAAAATTTCTTCATCTAATTACTTACCAACTTACTAAATATGGAACTTTTGATTCTTGCAGTTTGTGTAAAAGAGCCAAATATTCGTTTCTCCAAAGACCACCATCATCGGAGACTTGCAACGAGACACATCTTGCAGTAAACTTTCAGGCGGCAAGCAATTGACACTGGGACTGGTGCAATGCAAAAACTTTTACCAATCTTTGTTCTAAGTTTTAATTATGTAAAAGCTCACAGCGGGATTGAATGTGCAGCATCGAAAAGCGTTACAGTGATAGTTTGGATTCATTGATTTCTTATACGGTTTTAAACTTTACCATGACTATAATGAGACGATAACTCGACGACAATATTGTCCCTTTAATTAAATATTTTCTCATAATTTGCTTTTGCATGTATACTTCGAGTACAACCGTGAAGCGAGCTTGCAGCAAAACGACGTTAATGAAATTTCAAGATTCTTGTTAATGAAGTAATCTTTTGCTGCTCACAAAATGAAACGAAAGATTTTGCAGCTTCGCTTTTGCATTAATTGAATTTCATTAATAAATTATTTGGTTGTGATACCACAGAAATTATGGTTTTTTCTTCTTCTTCTTGTGTATTTTCTTATCAGTTAGCTTTCTTCCCCCTCCCACTCCTCACACTTACACTCAATGTACATACTCGAGTAGCATAATTCATGATGCTTGAGCTCCCTTGTTCCATTTAGAATCTCTCTCGAGCTGGTGAAGCATTCATATATAAGGTATTGTCGTTATGGTGATACAAGAAAATTTCGAATGTTGAAAGATATGAACACAATAACAAAGACGAAATAATAATGAATGAAACCATTCACATCGACGTCAAAATGATCATTCAATTTTCATTTGCATGCTTTTGTTACCGTTTCTAGTGGAGGAAGAGGAGGATTCCTAAATGTATCATAGAATAAGATAAAATCCTTCCAATATCCCATCAAGAATTTTATTGAAATTCATCTGCTCCCATTACGGTGCAAGCTTTGTTAGCTATGCACGAAATTTTGTGTTGCAAAATCTAATGCATTAATGAAGCAGAGAAATTTTTGTTATTGATACAAAATATCTTGAAATCATCAAGTCCTTCTCTCTCAGCTGGGATGTTTTTTTCCTCGTTCGACTTTAAAGCGCAATCTAATCGAAAAAGAAAAAAAAATATTCCAACATTGTTGCATTATCGTGTGTAACGAAATGCATTAGATATAAGAATCGAAAGGTTTTGTTGTGATGAAATGGATCTTGAAAGGCAAATTTGAATAGTAAAATGTGTTTTCTTTCTAAGATGCAAGCAGCTCGATTTCTCTGTGAGTTTATTGACCACGACCGTTTAATAAGCCATGAAATAAGTGGAATGCAGTTATTCTTTTGATGCCTTATGCAGGGCAAAATCGTAAAATTTTATCCTTAAAGTCGAATATTATTTTTTACAATGCTTCACAACCATTGTACTCACTCAACACTCACATACACACCCACCATCATAATCGGGTCAGCTGCTAGTTTTATTGAAATATTCGTTCAAAGATAAGAGCGAAAAATCTCATTCACAATTGAAAAGCTTTCGGGTCGATGTCACAAGCTCATAAAAAGAAGCCAGCACAGATATACAAAATGCGATGTGTCATATCAGTTGACATTAAAATGCATTTGACCGTGCAATGAAAAAAAGCTCGTCGTTTTTTTCTGAGGATCTTGTCCTTTAATCATGTTCGTCATCAAATCAAAAATTATTATCTATTATTGCTATGGCAACGGTCACGTTTGTGATGCTGGCGGTGTGAAAATAGCAAACAATAAATGTCGGACACACATAATTTATGCAAGCTGAAATGGAAACATGGGAAAATAGCTGAAATTGTATTTATAAATGACCTTAATACAAATTTAATTTAAATCAACGACATAATTTGTTTTTGATATGTACACTCACACGTCATCGCCGATTGTTCCACTCACTACCCGCTCCCGCATACATAATGCATTTTCAACTTATAATTTATTTGCTGAATGGCAAAATACCATTTCGTAGTTTTTATTTCAACGCTTTGTTTTGCATAATTTATAGGAGGCTGACATATGGTAGGCGCACATTGCCGTTTTGCTATAATTAAAAAACCTGAAACAAAAGTTCTTTAGTGGCGTAACAATTATTGCACGTTGTGACGTAATTAATTTTAAGAAGAAAAAGTTTTCGCTAAAAGTTTTCAAGTCTCACTTCAAAGCTCACTTTGTTAGGTGAATAAAGTGAGCTTTTATTTATTCATAGCGAGTCCTGCAAAGTGAGATTTGTAAAGTAAATTTTAGCTCAATGTCATAATTTACGCCTTTGGCCATTTCTGATTTTAAATGTTGACATAAAAAAAAATTTCACATGAGTTTAGCAAATAATTTATGTGCAAAAGAAATTAATACTTTTACTCTCTGAATGTGGATATAACGATACTCTAGAGCTTGATTTATAATTTAATGTTAGGATAAAAATGTAGCAAAAAAATTTCAACAATTTAAAAAATGCATAATTACACAAAAAATTTTCACTACAATAAATCTGGATGAATTATTTGCTCAACTCTCCAGTTGTTTCCTTTTTGAAAGTCAAGTAAGTATTCAGGTTTCCAGTTCTTTTTTTATGCAATAACTCAATGAAACTTGACATACCATCAAGTGTATAATATTGGATACATATATATGTTCTATACTGCCTTGATGCTATTGGTTGCAGATGACTGTTGCTCAACAAACTTTAGAGCAACGATGGAATGCCAATCGGAGGAAATTTCCTTGGGGTTTGAAATTGTAAAATGATGCATAAAATTACATTGAAACTTTAGCACGATGGCAAATGGCGAAGGAAAAGATTGTGGAATGCACTAATGGGTCGGGAGAGAGAAAGAGATGTATACGGAACATTGATGTTGTTCAGGGATGCGTAAAAATTAAATCACAAAAAATTTTAGGGAACTGCAAAAGTTTGCAACTAACGCCATTTACACAATTTCTCAACTGAACAAATTAATTTAATTACCATCATTGCCACTCGAAAGAAAAAAAGGGAAAAATAGCAGCAAAGCTCATTTGTGGAGGCGAACGATGCAGATTTGCTTGCTGTTAAAGACGCGGAAAATTACCCAGAAAAAAGTTCCATTACGAGCATTTAAATGGAAAAATAAGTCAGTTGGAGAAGAGTTAACATAAAATGCAAAAATTACTTCATTGAAATTCAAAAATTGCATAATTTTTGCAGCAACTAGAAATTATTTTGCGGCGAAAAGAATCCTGTTATTGCGAAATATTTACGATGCAAACAAATCATTTGCCATGGCTGTTATGTGAATGCTCATAATTTCGAGTGCAGTCAAAAATTTTCAATATCGCATTCCCGGGTTGTCGGTTGAGTGATGGCTTGGAAGACTTCAATTGCTGAATATGCAAAAAAAAATTCACATGGAACTATCACGAAAAAAACTAACAACAAATCATTTACAAGTGATAAAAAAAAAGTTTTTCAAACAACGAAGTGTAGATTGTGTTACGCATCACTTTATATGGTAAGAAGTGGTTTTACGGTCGAAAAACTCACCAAGAGTATTCGCATAACGTAATATCTCTTACGTATGAGTAATCCATCCTCGTCAAATTGTCATCAAAAGTCAATAAACTGATTGATGTGTATTCAGCAGTTGCCTCAGTTTTGCAGCGATTCTCAGAAAGTTTTCATTCTGAAACCCGATTAAAGTCTGATTGCAGGATAACAAATTAAATTTTTGTTTCTAGAGAGTGAATGACCGTGACTTCGTTTTTCTGAAAAGTACTTTCCATAAGTGACACATGTTTCTTTAAATTTCTATCTTAATTCCAACAAATTTGTCTTGTCGCGTCACATTCAAATTATAAATGATTCAGTAGCATCATGACATGCAGTCACACCCTTTATTCGAGGGAGTGAGAAAGGAATACATTTGTTGAATTACTTTAATGAAATTCAAACGAGAATTTACTTGCCACGCAATTACTTGAAAGCAAATTAATGCAGAAACGAATGTCAATGAAATTTTAATTTTCCCACACATTCAATAACTTTATCGGTAGATGAATGCACTCGAAAGCATCGAACTTGTGACAAGTAAATGGATCCATATAAATGAGCATCATTGAATACCGTTATCGAATCAAGAAACATCCACCTGAAACCGCCATTTAATTTTATGAAACTTTGCCAAACGACTAAACTGCATCGATGTGGTATGGTCACATGTCGATTCGCTGTAATTTTATCGTAAAATTGTTTATTTAGCACTGAAAATTTATAAAATATTCAAGCAACCAGAATAGCAGTACAATAATGGAGCTATCTGGATGTTTAATTAATTATGCATTCAAAACTCTTATCACTCATGTTTTGTATGCTGAAAACATTTATGAATTTTAATACGACTTAAATTTTCCGCAAGTTTATCTTTCAAGGAAAATAATAACCTTAAAACTTTAATATTAAAAGTTGGGAAAATTGTTGCATGTTCGATTTTCAATCATGATTTCTCCAAAGCGATTTGCGTGAAAAATCTAAGTGCAATTAGAGGGATAGTTGAGGAAAAAAGAAGATATTTAATGTCATTGGTTTTAAAATAAATCTGAAGTGAAATTTTAGAGAAAATGTTATTTAATAGAAAAATTTATTGAACTTTATCAGTGAAAATTGCACAACTATCAAAGTTAAGTAAGTGATTATTTCACGAGCATTGACATCTTGACCTCTCGAACACATAAAGTTCCAATCTGTTGTGAAATTGATGTGAATCAACTGATAGTTCTTTGCCATTTGATGTGAACATTTGCAGTCGGGTGTGTCGTAATAGATTGTCAAATGGGTCAGATCATTAAAGTGCTCTCTAATCTTATGATAGAATTCTTTGCATTCATTTTGCTGGAACTGCAAATGCCGCACCTTGAAAAAGTGTTGCAAATCATTAAAATCCACTTTTAATGGATTTTGTCCAATCGATAATTCCCAAAATTGCTTGCCATCAAGAGTTCGCAGAACTTCGATTGAGGTTAAATTTGTATTAGTCAAATTTAATTTATTTAACTTCCTTAAATGCCGCACGAAATCAACGTTTGCCACGTAGTCGAGCGGATTTTTCGACAAATTGAGCTCAGCGACATTCACGAACGGAAGCAATTGAGTCGTGTTCGATAACTGATTATCGGCAATGTTCAATGAATTTATCCATTTGGAAATTGAATTAACGTAATTGATGATCCGTCGGATTTCATTGCGCTCCACAATCAGGCATTTTATGACGACACCGAGATTTTTAAAATCCAAAACCTCAATGGTATTATCGGATAAATTCAGAGTGTTGATTATTAAAACGTTTTTAAATTCAGGCATACGTTTAATGAAATTGCGTGATAAATTAATTTTATGTAATGAAATCGACGGTAAATTAAAAGCCACCACAATGATGCAATTGTCCATTAAATTGAGCAGAAGAAGACTCTTTAGCTCAACGAATGCATTGCGATCGATGCGGTCAATTAGATTCGAGGACAAATCGAGAGTTGACAGTTCATTTAATCGATCAAAATGATTTCGGTGAATTTCCATTAAGAAATTGTGTGACAGTTGAAGTGACTCTAACATTTTAAAATCACAAAATGTGTCAATTTGAATTCTGCTGATTCGATTGTTTGACAAATCCAACACACGAAGTTCATCGAAATCCTTCACGTCACTCAATGTCGCTCTCGTGATGAAACTGATGTCGAAGTAATTGATGGCGTATGCGACTGATGAGCTCCTTACGAGATTTCGTCGAGTGCTATCAAAGCCTTTCAGTTTTGCTGACTGCTTGTCTTCGCATTGTACACAATTAACACTATGAATGATGCTGGCACAAAACATAAAAATTAAATAGACAACGTGTGACATTACACAACAGCAAACTTCTTAAATGAGATTTGTTTTCAATCAAAGCGATATTAAAATACTGAATCATCATGAAATGTGAACGACATAAAGATGCCTGATAAGGAATTTTTATATATTTAAATTACGTATGTAAACATCAAAGCGAAATGAGATTAAAAATTTGTCGAGAATTTCATTCGTGAGAGAATTTTTTCTCATCAAACTAATTCCCCAGAAATTAATTCGGCAAAGCGATAAGTTTCAGCTTGTAATATATCTAAAATTTTGAAATTAATTGAGAACTTTCTTACTGGAATAATTTTAAAATTTACATCGACAAATCTCTAAAGAGATTTAAAGATTTTTTAAAATGTGTTTGATCGATGTGTGGAAAAATAATCTTATTCACATGAAGGGCCCTTAATACATTTGTGACAAAGTCTTTGACGGTATAAAAATATCTTTTTATATTAGATCATCGCAAAATAAATTTCTTTGTCCATGTGAATAAAAAGCTCGGCGCGATTCCAAATGTGAATGCTTCTCTTCAACAGCATCAGAAGGAAGCCTCACAATGAAATCCCGGAAAGTACTCGAGCTGATTTTTGAGAGGAATAAAATTCCGAATCACATAAAAATGAATTGACTTTAGTGTCTGTGAAGTCTTGCGGAAGTTTAATGTTGAAAAATTTATATATATATACATTTTTTTTGTTGTTGAGCAAATGCATGGCAAAAAATGCTATGAAAAAACGTCAAAGGCAAAAGTTTCCTTCTTTTTAACTGTGTGTATTAGTTTCCATGTGGGCAGAGGAATTGAAAAGCGAATGGAAATTATTTTATTACTTGTACGAAAAATGTTGAATGTCGAATGACTTCAAGTTATATAACCTCAAAAGAAATACTAAAGCTTGAAATTTTTCAATTATTTTCCATGGAAAAATTAAAATCGATTTACATTTAACAATCTCTGAGATATATTCCCGTATGCAAGAAGGAAATATTTAGTTCCTTTTTTTCTCCGTTTCAGAACAAATTTATAAATATAGCATTTTAGCAAATATCTCATGCAATTTCTCCTTTGCTTCCTATTATCAAAATGTCAAAGGAACACTCGGGTCACAAAGATCTTTTGAGATGTCCGCTTGTGAATATTGAAGATGCTTTCCTTTTGTTTCCATAGTAATAAAAAAAAACTGTTTTTATAACGTAGTAAAAATAAAAGTGCAGAATGAGATGAAGTATGATAAGGAGATATTTTTTCCTTATCAAAATGTATCAGTATTTTCCAGTTAAAAGGTTTCTTTTCTTTCCTTCATTTCATCCTCTGGTGGTATGGGAACAATCATGTGATTATATTGAGTAGTCTTGAATTCACAAATATTGTGTGGCACAATATTTGAATGCTCCCTGTTACCTAACAACATTTTCCTTTCTTTCTTAGAAAAAATAAAAATGCGTAATCTCATCATAATAATTTCCTTTTATGAGCCTCCGCATCACAAACCTACCAGCAATATTCCCATTCGAGGCGTTTTATAGAAGGGGAGAAAAAGGATTTCTATTATCGATATTTCATGGCAACATTTACTATAGAAAAGGTCAAAATCTTAATTGTGAAACCATTAAGACATTGCCATAACGACATTTCAATTTCGATTATGTCGAGAAAGGAAGGTGCTGGCGGCAAATGTAAACAGACGATGCCACTGGTATTCTTGCATCTTCCTTTTATTCCATTTTTTCCTTTCCGTCTAAGTCATCGATATAAAAAAAGGTATTTGATCAAGTGAAATGATACAAATTGAAAATTCTTATTCATCATCTCCGATTATTTTAAATACATGAAAAGTTCGGCATTTGGCATCCTTCACTTGAATGACGGTAGAAAGAATAAAAAAGCGATTATGATGGAAAATTAATTGCAATAGAAAGGATTTTTACATGATTTTTGGAGCGAAAGAACGCTTCAGTTATGGCACTTCAATGAACCCTACGACTAAGAATCAATGAATTTTCTATGACTTCTTCAAGTATCGATGCAAAGTTGTTATGTTTTATGGGCCTTGCCTCTCATGAACCAAATAAGGTCGCAACGTGAATAATTTTAATGGCAAGAATAATTATGAGGGAGGCATAGGATAATGATGGGATAACATCCGGTACTTCATCCATTTACTTTTACTTCCTCCCGCATAAATTGCTGAATCGATTTTCTAAATAACACGCAACGACATGCAAAATTTGCTGAATTTTTTTTTTTAAATTTCAAATCTCGATTTTCATTAAGATCAATCATTTGAAATCGCCTTAATGATATTAAGCATTACCACAATTTTTTTTTTCTTTTATACCGCGACGTCACATGAAAAGATTTCGTAATTTTGATAATTCGCTAAGGCTTCTTACGCCAGAATTCATTTAATGCCATTCATGAGAAAAAAAGAAAAATTTAATCTGTGCAAGGAATTTTTGGAGGACGAAGAAGTAAAGAGCTGAAATTTGACAGACATTAGAATCTTCCGCATTAAGCCTCCTCCGTATCTCATTTTAATGATGTTTTGTAATTTATATTCCTCTTTTGATGAACATTATGATTACTGACTGGTTCGACATAATGTCTTGAGCTTGTGTGTGCTATTTTTATAGCATTGAAATTTGATTTGAGCAAATATTTTTTCACTGTGAAAAATTATCTTGAAATTCTTAACAACATTAAAATAGAGTTAAATATTATAATGATGATTAGAAGTTATTTCAGTGCCTCTCAAACATGTGATATAAAAAGCAAATTTAGTAGAATAAATTATCAGTGAATTTTCAGCTTCATTGAATTTATTCGCGGTTCACTAGAAAATTGTGTATTTTCCAAAGTGAACGACAAGAAATTAGACTCCCCCATGCTCTTTTCTTTATTCAAACTCATTATAAAAGCCGCCAGCGATTGAAGTCATGAATTCATCAATTTCTTTTTATATGCCAAATAACAATTTGCGTGCTAAGAATTCTTTAATGACAGAACGCAGTTTCGCTTTGTGGCCTGCAGGAAATTTAATTTTCACTGATTTGTAACAACGATTATCCAAAAAAAAGGCACATACACGAGAATGGCATTGAAAAAGATTCACCAGCTACAAAAAATAAGTTAAACATGATTTCCATTAAAAGATAATGGCACAACTCCAACCCTGCTCTCATTCACTTTTTATTGTGTCTCAATTTTGGACGGATTTTTTCTCATTGTGTGTTCCAGCGGAATCAAAACACAATATGTGAAAGATCCTGCACAGCAGCATTATAGAGGGAAATTTCAAATCTCTTTTTTTTAATATCGCTCTTATCATTGTGCGTGATGCAAAACATCAAGATTCAGTGACGTGAAGCATCGAAGGCATGAGAAGATAATAGTGCCATCACTTTCGGACCTGATTCTCTCTGCATTTAGTAATATCCGTTTATACGATCAAAATTCAATATCATTAAAAATTGATGTCCTAATGAAGGAAACTTTCATTGCTACATTTACTCTGTGGATGCTCCCGCCTTCTCACAGATCAGTTAACAACAAACATTGTAATTTTCTTATTATTAAAAAAAAATTGTGCGATGATAAAATATATATAATATTTAATCCGTGGTTATACGGATCGGCATTATCCCTAATATGTATCATAAGCATTTATATATGATATTTCCAATGGATCATGTTTCGGAAACATTGATTTAATACTTTTGAATAAATTACGTTTTTCGGTTAACCATCATTACGTTCTATTGAACGAGTTTCTGAACTTGAAATGTAATTTATGTCGAATCTTGAGCATTTTAAACGATATTCTGCACCATAAAAGAAGCGGAGGCAATCAGCAATGACTTTAAAAATGCAGGTTAACAGTCTGAACTGTCGGAACCTAACAAAAGTCAAAATAAAAAGAAATCTCTGAAGCCAAAATTCAATCTCCTAGATAAAATCAAATAAAAAAACCTTTCCACACAACGCTCCCGACCAGACGACAAGAGCATTAAGCTTTGGACTTTACCCGGATATTACCAGCATCATAAAGAATTTAAATGCAAAATCACTTTGTAATCAAAATGTGAGCTTTTCTTTACTTTTTCGATGCCATGTTATATACAATTTTACAATTTTATGATGTGCAATAAACGGAAATAGACGAAGCTTTCCACGATAATAGGTGACGATGAGGATTATTTATAGCCATCATCATTTGAGCTTTTTTTTATTCTATTTAGTATTGAGATATCGTTACACCCTGTACAAATTTTCATTTTAAAACAACATATGCGTTTGGATACTGTTTTATGGCATAAATTTTTTGTTTTATATGTTGCTGATAATAAAAATGAAACAACATCCGGCAGCTTATTGTTGTTGAATTAAAAAAAAATCAATAAATTTTCGTAGGTGCTGTACACAGTAGGGAATTTATTGATTATGTTTCACGATTTTATGTCACTACAGGAAATGTGTGAAATATTAAAAAACGGTTTGTGTACGAACAATGTTCAAAATGTTCAATGATAATTTTCATTTAATTCGAAAATGGAAGAAATTTCATTTCAACCAAATGCTCGGCTTTATTTTGATATTTCGCTATATTAAAATAAATCTCATCTGACCCAATATTTATTTTTTTTTCCAGCCCTAATACGTATTCATTGATACACAAGAAGCAAGAGACATCAATGAATATTCAATAAAAGAAAAAAATATTAATTTCCTGCATCACATGTTGTGTATTGGATACTTTTTTTTTGTTGGCTGCTTGAAAATACACAGCGAATTAGGCTTTATGGGAACGCAGGAATGAAAATCTCGCACCGATATTTGTTCCCATGATCCGATATTCAGCTTCAGCAATCCGTGTTATTGTACACAAAAAAAGAAGAATGAATTGTACATGCTACACAAGTATGCTCAAAAGCGATCCTGTTTTTCTATATCATGGACACATTTGTTCCATTTCAGGCCTTCATAGATACATAAAAAAAACCATATGTACAGATATTATCACAAAAATAAAAACATGGATTATATTGGAATAGCAGCAGCAGCAGCAGCAGCAAGAAATAGGAGCTTTGCTGAATATTTTTGCACCATAACAAATATCGCTTTTGCATGCACATTCACATGTGATGTTTGTTTAAACATTTATATGGAATAATCTTGCCGATGAGCAGATGAAATACAAAGCAGAATAAAAATAAAGAAACGAAAACAACATTGAATGTACATAAATAAACATTTACCAATAATGCCTTGTTTTGTGCAAGAAGAAATTTCTTTCAGATCTTTTTTTTTGAGGGGGTTGCAAAGAATGGGGGTTTTTGGAATAGTGCCAAGGCTTGGGAAGCAATTATATTCAATCACAAGTCGTATAAAAAAGAATTAACCAAACCCACCCCTTGACGAGAAAGCGTAAAAATGTTTTAAATTCATGTGATTTCTTTTATTGGCTTTAGGTTTGCGCTTGTTAGCTTCAAATTTTTTTGTTTTTCCACTCTCTTTATTTTTGGGTAAAAAATATTTATGCATTTATAATTTGTTTGGTTTGGTTCACTTCAAAAAAGTTATTTTCTTAAAAAAAAAAAAACCCGCTAAGCAATATTCATGCAAAATGAATGAGCTTCAGAATGGAGTGTGAGGATATTGTTTTGTATCAATCTGATGCGCCCTTCTCGACTCGAAAACATGTTCATCATGGATTCAATTTGCACATTTTCACAATTTTAGGAGCGTGACATAACTGTCAAATGACATAAAAGTTTTGTAATTGAAATTTTATTTCTTTGCTTAATTTATGAGTCGGGCGGAAAGCTTAGCGATGGGGATTTCTTTTAAGAGCAAGTGAGAGTAAGCTGTTCTATTTGTTCAGCTCCAGCAAAATGTGGCTTCAATGGCGGCAAAATATATTTTGTATATTTTAATTACACTTGTGAATTGTTTATTTTCTGTTCATTGAAGCGCGGAAACGTTCGCCGCTTTCACAGAAATGTGCCAAATTCTCGACCCCGATTAAGCACAAAAAGCTTTTTATTTGAAGAATTGAAAAACGATCCAACAAGTTTCAATAAAAGCGAAATTGTCTAAAAACGCCATTAGGGCTTATTAAAAATACTGTCTAATCACTCGTTATCAATCATCCATCGCTACCCTTAGAAATATCTCTAATTGACTTCGATTACAAAAGAACCCGACTAGGAGAAAAATAAAAAAAAAGAATCATGAAGATTCATTGCCACTTTTTTCATCATCATTGCCATTTCCCTCGATATACACGACAAGGACGAATCAGCTCTTCTTTAAACCAATTTTCAATGAAACATATCACTAATGGATTTCAAATAAAAGAATAAAAAAAAATTCTACTACTGGAATAGGAAGAAAGAAAATAAAAGGCTTATTGATTTGGCGAGTGTGTTCGTGGGTGTAAACCTCGCCCTCATTAACCACCCCTTTCTGCGAATAGCGTGACTTCAAATTTTTTTTTTTTAATGCTCGTTAAGTTTTGTCGACTTTTTAATTGCGCGATGGCAAAATTAATGGATCAAATTTTGAAAAGCGACAGCTCCAAGAAAATGAATTAAACTTAATTGTTGAGCTCGACATGACTTTTATGGGGCAACAAGGAATATATAAAGCGGAAGGCCGCATGTGAATTAAAACGCTCGATTGCGCCATAAAGATTCCGGAAAATTATTGTTGTATTGAACGGAAATTTCATCAACTTTCAATAAAGATTCCCCAAACATAAAGCATTGCAATCAATTTGCTATTTGGGTTTTATGTGTATCTATGTTATTGAATTTCGGGAAATTGGGAAAATTTTCGGGATCTCGTTGAGGGAAATTTATTACATTTTCTGCGAATTTCGTTTGATTTCAGAAATAAAGACGATACCGCGGTTCCTTTAACGACTTTAAACACCAAAGTTAAACAATAAAAGTAAACTTCAATTCAATTTTAAATTTCATTTTTAAATTGATGTAATAAATGCATGATGATGTATTTTGCTTATTCAGTTGTCACTTCTGATATTCGATATAGTTTTTCAAGTCGAAAATGTGAAAAATAAATAAATTTCTAGTGTAATGTTGTAGTGTATTTCGACAAAGCAAAACAATCTTGTGAAAACTTTCAGAAAATATTTTTGCGGCGATATCGTAGAAAAGATTTCTGCACAAAAGCTTGAAAAAAATGAGCAAAAGAAAGTTATTTTTTCACCAAGAATTTAAAAAATATTCATCATTTATTCCCTACTGCAAACAAGTTTTTGTTTGCAAAAATTTCTTTTGTTTGGTAAAAACAATTTTATGTTTTATCAAACGAATTTGCTTTCTGCTACCATTTTTCACTATCTTCATCGACTTCATTTCGATTTTTCATTCAGTTCATCACTTCAACTGTGGAAAAGAGGAAAATGCAGTTTTACTGAAGCGAACATTCATTTCCGCATCGTTGATTTTTTCTTTTTTCCATCTCCCGTTGCTCCAGAGAAGTGTGCTGTTGTGTAATAAAGCTGAATCGGGAAAAATGAAAAATGGAGCAAAAAATAAAAAAATATTGTGTTTATTAGCGATCTAAAGAATGCAGAAAACATATAAGTTTCAATCATTAATTACTCAGCAGCTGATTATATATTTGTGTCGTCTCGTCATGTTTGTATTTGTTGTTTATTCACAAAAAGTTTGTTAGAAATTGTTCACGAATTCCTAAAGCAGATTTCGAAAAACGCTTCTAGAAAATTTCTTCCAGAAATTTATTTCATAAATATTTCATCCATAACCTTAAAGTTTCCTAATTTAATCATCACTTGTTCCATTTGGGAATTTTGCAATTCACCACCAAACATTGACCAAGAGTCAACTGTTCCTCCCTTTTTTTTGTTGATGTTGTGGTCTTTTTTATTTGTGTTAATTGAGTTATGTGGACTATATTTTGCGGTATGAAAGCCATACGTCCAATTAAAATTTGCAATGCATATGCTGCCCTTTTTGCATCATGTCCTAGCTATCCTGACTATCCTATGCCATCTATTTCACATATAAACCGCATTTTACATGAAAATTGGTTAAATTTTCGACACAAATAACTACGATTCATCGAAGATATTTTGCAAAAGTTATCATTGTGGAAAATAGTTTAATATACATTGAACAACCGACAAAATAAAATGTCGTAAGCTGTAAATTGAATATTTTGTAAATTGCATTATTGGTGCATGATTGGCATTAAGTTCAATTTTCTCAGGGAAAACTATTTGTGGGAAGCAACTGACAAGTGCACTATAGACGGGCATTTAACCACAATGCTTGAACTTTTGCAGAACTTCAATCAAAAATGTTTAACATCAGATTCACTATGTGACAACAACAAAACACGACCGACCACAATTGGAGTGGACAACTGGTGTGGTGACTGAATATTCATTCATTCTAATGGCTATTAGATCAATCAAATTTGAAAATGTTTCCAGCATTTCGTCGCACATTCAGTCAGCTTTTATTTTTTCTCGTAATTTAATTTCGAGATTAAAACTTTTCGTGCAAAATAAGTTCCCGCACCTCCACACCTACAAAACGAAATTTTATTCGGCAATTTTATGTTCCTTTTTGTCTGAACTTCTTTCTGCCATGAAATGATTGATGCGACAAAATATTATTTTTAGTAGATGCTAGCACACATATGTATGTATGTCTTCTTGACTCCCACAACAACGATACCAAAAAAGAAAATATGTAGCTCTTCTTTTATCAGAATTCTTTTAAAAAAAAAGCGTATTGGCATAGGGATACAAATTCCGTATTAAATCATATAAATCATTTATTACTTGAAATTTATTACGCTTTCGTGTTATCACCATTACCTCGCTTGTTCATTCAACTACACGGTTGATATACATTGTGTCTTGTATTTATTGTAGGTATGGAGATCACGAGCTGGAAATATTACATACATACATTGCCATAATTCAATAAGGCAATAATTGACGGAAGAGCAGAATTGAATATTGGGGATACACCGAAGACGCGACTTTCCGTGGGGTTCTTTCACATAACAAAAAAATGCATGTAAAAAAATTGTGAACTCTATCAAAATGGGTATCAATAAGTCACGGAAGAAGAGACAAGAGATGTGTTCATTTTATGGATTTCTAATGGCTCAACTGCTTACGGGGTTTGGGTGTGAATAGGGTGTGTAATTCCCTCCAGTGCTCTATCCATCTCAATGAATTTATTTTGTGTGTGTGTAACTTTTTTTTCTCACTTCTGCTACTGAAATGTTATGAAATGCCTTCCTGTATATGGCATCATAAAAATACTAGTCACGACATGTTTTGTGGCTTTCGAGACGTTTTTTTTCTCTGGCAAGCAATTTTTAGGGGTTTCTAATAATTTGATGCTGGGTTGCCGTAAACATTTGAAGTAAAGTTTTTCTCCTTTTTTTAAAAAAAGGAACACAACACATTTGCGCTTCAATAATAATTTAACAATTTGCTGGTTGTGGCGGGCGATATACAGCAACATCAATTACTTTAAGAAATACGAAACGAAAAAATTAGAGTTCGCAAAATTCGCCCCAAATCGTCATCTACAGAAAAAAGAAATCAGGATTTCAAATAAATGAAAGCATGTGTGTGTATATGTTTGTTGTCCCAGCGGAATGGGTGTTTTGTTGTTAACAATGATGGCATGCTGTCTTTCCTAAAATAATTTCAAATTCAGGATTGTCTTTGTGTCGTAATAATAAGAGGAAATGTGAAAACGATGCTCTGGAAATGTGTGAATTGATTAAATTCGTATATTTTGTTGTACACAATTTTCGATAGCTTTCAACCCTGTTTTACATGATTGCCGATGCGCCTTATAAAGATTGGTCTGACTGTAGCAATTTATTCCATATTTGATGTGTGAAATGTTTCCATTGTTCAATATAGACATTGAAATGGCACTGGAACAAAGGAAACAAAAAAATAATTTGAATAGCTCTGGATGAGATAATAATTCATGTGATGTTTTTATTTGTTTTTCGTGTTATTGTTGCCTATTCATCTTTTAAGGAAAATGTTCCTCCATTTGAATGCCGAGTCCATTAATATTGAAATGTTTTCATAGCAAAAAAAAAACCAAACATTTAAATTTCAAAAAGAAACTATGGTGAAACAATTTTTTTTTTGTTATTGTTGTGCTACCTTCATAAAACTTTAAAACTCAAATTAATTATGGTAAATGAGTGTGTTTATGGAAAAAAATGAAATTGCAATGAAAATCTCATTACAAGCCGCTCTTGTTTTAGGTTTAACATGAAAGCGAAAAATTTATTCATCAGAAAAAAAGAAAAGTTGATGAAGAAAGTAAACAAAATGTAACACAAAATATGATTTACGTTGCAAGTTTGTGGCCAATCATTTTATGAGAAATGTGAAGAAAATGCAATTAAAAGTTGTTGAAGAATATCTATGTCAGAATGATGATTCAGAAAATGTATTTACTGTAGCTTTTCAAAATGTTGCGATAGTCAGATAAATACTTCGACAGCTCATGTCACGGAATATATAAATAATCCATTCATTAGTATTTTTGAAGAACATTTTCTTCGGTGGTGTAGTGAAAATAAACAAAAGTTAAAGAAATTAATATGAAAAACGTATAACTATCTGCAAACAACTTAAACTATTAAAGAGAACTTTTAACCAATTATAAATTCAAATATTTCTATTTGCTGACCTATTTGCACAAATTTCGTTGAGCACCTTTTTGCCTTTCTTTTTTTTGCTTTGCAATAAAAGATCGGCTTTTAAATTTCTAAGAATTTCCTATAAAATTTTAAGATTCCAATAAAAACAACCAGCAATAATTTACAATTTAGTTGGAAAAGGAGGAAAATTTATGTTGTAAACATGTTACGCGACACCAAATAAAACATTGCTGCGACGCAACGCACGTGTTCAACGTTGAAATTGTGCATTTCAATGAAGGATTGTTTTGTGTCGACATGCGCATGACACAATGGATTGTTGTGTTGGTAAACGAAGTTCAAAATTCTTTTACATCTCGATTGAAGAATTAGAACGGAAAATTTTCGAGGCCGCCGCACTATGAATGTATAAGTAGGTTTCCACAACCATTTACCTCAACACATGCGAAATAAATGTAAACAATCGTTTAATGATAGTTTGGTTTCACCGACTGACCTCACAATTTTGATTTGATTTTCTACTCGGTAGGTGAGTTCATGTTAAATTCATGCTAATTGATTTGAGCTCTCAGACCTATGATTTGCAAGTAAGCATAACAAATGCATTCGAAAGCTCATGAATAAAAGTCACTCATTAGACATGCATTAATAGAAAATTCCATGGATTGAGTGATATGAAAATACTTGTAACGCTCATAATTTAAAAGTAAAATGAAGAGTTTCAGCACTTCCATAACAACTCCACTGGCAACAGAGCACTCTAACAAGTCTCGTTGAATTCATCAAATCAAATACCAGTCACGTACTTTTTTCACGTCTATCTTGAATGAAGCGAGAGTGGTATATGATATGAAATGTGCCTGAAGGTGCTTTTAACGGGTATCACCGATATTCCCTAAATATTTCAGATGCAATAACTCTTTTTTTCAGGCGATAAACTGATGCCGGAATAGATTTCTTTTAAATCATCACATTCACTTCCATCTGATGCCCAACATCATACATCACGTTTATATACATTTGAGAGATTGATTGTACATGGACACTGGACTCCTAATGATTCAGGACAGTTTTATGAACAAGTTCTCTTCATGATTGATGGATGGACTTAAATTTCTCTGAAAGCGTATTAAAAGCATGCTATTTGTCAAAATGATTTTTATTGTTTACAAAGAGAATTAATTTAAAAGATTTACATAATGGTACAAATTTTAGAATTTCCAAAAAAGAAAGAAAGGAAACCACACTGAACCGTTGAAACTTCTGTTGACTTTTATTTTATGCATATGAATTTTTTTTATTTTCTTCTTTTTTTTTTAATGTAAATTTCTCTCAAAATTTTCTATTGAAACGCTGCAAATGCCTGAAGCAGTAATTTGAAAAGTTTCAGATCATATTCTGCATGAAAGCGAATTCCATAAAATAAATAACACATCGGTCTTCAGAATGATTCACAAAATATATTAAAATGTTTTCGATAAAGCTCCTCGAATGCAAAAGTTTTCGAGCTATTTTTTCCAATCGTTGGAACTTATTACACTGGAACTTTTGGCAAACATCTCTAAGTATTCATTACTTAAATAACATAATAAATGATCATTAAGCTCTTTCGCCTTTATAATGTTTTCCCCTCTGACATCATTTCGCATTTCGTTAAGCTCAGGTTGCTAGAGTTTGTCTTAAGGTCTGATGTACCCCACCAGGGGTATATTGAACGTAGGAGAAAAACGCGAAATGCGATATTAATTGTTTATTTATAAAGCAACGCAACAGAAAAACAAAATTGCGCAGCAAAAAGAAAAAAGAAAATTATAATTAGAACTGCAAACATTTTAACATTTCTTTTTTATTCTCGTGTTGCAATTTGGCGTGTAAATAAGATGTTTATTTTGAGTTGAAGAGAAGCAGCAAAGAATGTGTGTACAAACAAATAAATAGAATTGAACAATGAGCTTGTGAGCAAGCAAAAGAAACAAGCGAAGGCTACATAGCATGGATACGAGATAAATACATCTACAATATCACTGACATAGTACACAATGCAGTTCCATTAAGCAAAAAGTTTTATTTATACTCGAGAGTTGAAAGTTTTCTTTGCCACGCGTTTTGATGCGGTTGCTGCTTTTTCAAAACAAAAAAAAATTAAAAGAACTCGTGATATCACAAATCGCGAGCACCGCAAAAATAGCTCAATGAAGATTTATATTTAATTTTTGCAGCGAACGATGTCGTTGTGGGAAAAATACATTTTAATGTTTGTTAGGCGATACAAGTTTCTACTTGTTATCGCATCACTAGAGTAACGGCGCACATCACAGACAATATAAACGAGAATTGCAATTAACTTAATGCACTTTTTGTTGCATTGACACCCACACAATTTTTATCACATCGCTTCATGAACAGAGCGAAAAAAAAAAGAATCACAACCATATGTGAAAACACTTTTTGATGACTTCACAGTGCTAGAAGAAATTTCGTTCACGAGTCCGAAAAGTTTTGTAATTACGTGGATCACACATATGAAATATAAAAAGCTTCCAGTTGAGTACGTCCGAGACAGTTTGAAGCTAATTTAAAATTAAAGCACAATTTGATTAGAACCGAAATTGAATTTAATATAAAAAAGATTCGCTCACAGCTATATCGTGTTGTACTGTTAAATTAATTATTGTCCAATGCTCTTTTTTTGCTTTACATTTACAACCAAATGGAACATATAATTTTCCATGATGTTTCACCGAAAAATGTCGCTTTGTTGGCAAAAAAAAAAAGATTTTCCCATTTAAATACAACAACAAAATCACTGCCATCGTTTGATGCTTTTATTGCTTGTATTTACAGAAAATATTCTTTCCCCATCGTCCCCGAATCAAGCCCACGAGCGGTTTTAAAATTTAAATTTTTGAAACACATTTTAAATCTACAAAAGGAAAATTTACATCCCAAAAATTTCAATAAATTAGTTAGACGAATGTGGAAGCATAAATTTGTTCATTACACCTGAACGTGGGCCTCATACCTTTTGCTGAATGTTCAAATTCGGTCAGCAATTAAAGCATCACAACCCAAACAAAATGGCTCAGTTTTGCATAATTTTTGTTTCTTTAATTTTTTTTTATGTTTCAGACAAATAACAACCCAACAATAAAACAAAAGGATTTACGCGAAGCTCTAATTTAAAAATGAGAAATTTTGCCTCGTTTACTGTTGTATTGTGTATTAATGATAATTCTCCTTTTCCGGATAATTTGCATAATGATGTAATTCCTTTGTAACAATTTTCCCTATACGCTCTTCTTTCTTGCTTGTGCTATTTTATACCTTTTTTTACCACTTCAGAAATTGCGCTTTCAAATCTAGCACAATTTCATGTTTAATTTATTTCGCGGCAATTTACATCTTTTGTTGCTAGATAGTTCTTTTTTTAAACAAAAATTAAAACTCGCAACTCAATTTATCTACTAAAGTATTTTTTTTTTAAAGATGACTTGAAAAATTTGCGCATAGATTCGCAAAAGATCCAATAGCACTTTAAGAAGACAAAAAAGGTGTCAACTGAATAATCCAAACAATATGACAACAGAAATTGATCGTTTACTTTTAATGACAAGCTTCTAAGACAGCTCGGTCCTCGAAAAACACTTTTCAACTAATTTTCATCTCTGGAAGCAAATGCCATCGCCCTTCAAAACTTCATAAAAAAGAATTTAATTAAAAATGAATGTTGAAAAGTTTTGTACAAGCACCCAAAAAAAGAGAGCTCAAAACATTTTTCTTCCTTTCTTTGATGACTTTTTTCTTCCTTTCCGACTAAATGGATGGAAGCCCTCGAAATGGGGTCGATGGAAATTCTTTATTTTCGTTCAGTGACTAAAATGGTCCGTTAATATTAACCATGTTTTATGATAATTATTTAATTAATTACCTGTTTACCTGAGGTTTTTAAGTTACGTCCTCCATTGCACTGTTGCCAGCTGCTTGAAGCGAAACATTTGGCGTCGACATCATCCGCTAATCAGCCATCGGGGTCTTTGTTTTGGTTGTGGGGAAATTTCATTATGTATTCTGTTTCTGAGTTTTCTTTTTCTACCTTTAAAATGAATTAAATGATAACGGCAGGGAAGGCAGAATTTGTTTCAGAAACGGAACGTCAGCAACGCCGAAAAAAAAAGCGTAGAATATTTATTCGAACAAATTAAAATAGAAATTAAGAATAAAAATGAAAGAAAATTGTATAATTTTCACTGGAATTTTCATTTGACGGTTGAGATATGCGCCACGAATTAGAGTCACTTACTAATTTTCTGTAGCGGATAAATTAATTTGAATGATACAAATTAGCAACAGTGAAAGGGGGACAAAATTATTTCTTAACACGTATTATCTGACGTCCTTGAGTGCTGTCCATTCGTGGCATGTTTACTGGCATCGAAATTTATTTAATAGAAATATTTCCGCTCCTTTCTTTTAGATAGAGATAAAGTTCGAGGCGAGGACGGGAAATCCTTCCGCATTTATTTATTATTTCTATTTGTTATGGGGGAGAATGTGCTCAATTCATGAGTAAAATGGTAATTTATGCCCTTTTTTGAGAAAGGGTCTTTGTGTTTTGCCGACAATCGGCAATCTCTTGCTTTATCAATGAAAATCTATTAACTAGCCACTATAAAAGTCAAGTCACCGGCTATATTGGATTTGCTCTAGGTCATAAAAACATCACTTCTCTAGGAATCAAGTCTTACGTCAAATAGGATTTTGATACTTTTGTAAATATTTACGTTTCCGCCCAGAAAATTTAAAGCTGATTCAGGATGCCCCAAAGTGAAAGTTCTTTTGCGTTGCCTTCCGTGAATTAAAAATTAATCAAGCTGAACATAAATTCGTTTCAACAGTTTTGTTTTTCTAACTGAACAATTTTGAAAGTTAATAATTAATTATGAGTAAACATGTATAAATAGTTTGTAAAAAGGCAATGTTCAAAAATGTTAACCTTTGACTTTTGCTATATCCTGGAAAATATTCTTTTCTTTTCAATTTCAAGCAACTCATTACAGAGCAACATTTGTGAATTTAAATACTAATTATGCCGAGTCATCATAAAATGAGTGAAACAATTATTTCTCCTTCTGAGTGTCTCCTAAATTCACAAAGTCCCTTTGTGCGTACAGAGTGATTGATGAAGAATTATAATTATAATATGAGCAATTTATTAATGCTGGAATTTACTGGAATATGCAGTTACATTTTTTAATGAACACATACATACATATCTGGCCTATTTACAATTATATTTCAAGAGCTAAGGGAAGTAAAGAAAGTTTATTTATGTTTACCGTTCATTTAAGGGAAAAAGTGGAGGGTCACATAAAAAATTTCATTATACCTTTCCATGATCCCAATTTCCATTTGATGTGTCAATAGTGCGAGTAGGGAAAATAATTTTTTTTATTAAAGAAAGTAAAAGAAAAGGAAAATATGGTGCTCACATTTTACCCTCTGGAATAAATACGCATCAAATAAGACGACGACGATACACATCTCAAAAACACGAGAGTCATTAAAGAGCCATTCATAATTCTGGCATGTTTTGCATTCTCTTGGTTGACTCACAATTTGCTTCTCGATGTAACTGTAATACATCAAAATTTTACAGAAAATTTCCATGCGATATGGCAATGATGGCTCGATATAAGACACATGAAATTTCCACTTGCAAAAGCTCATCAATCAAATAGTACGAATCATCGTTTATCTATATTAAAGGATTTTTAAGGCTCAAAGCGTTTGATGAAAGAATTTTTTTTTTCATTGGAGACTTCGGCCTTGTAACAAGATGAATACCAAAAAAAAAAACTGACAACGGAATTTGATAAATTGTTGAAAAAAAAAAATAAATATACATCTCCCAAATGGACGCCCACACCCATTTAACTCCGCATGGCATTTAAAAATCGTGACGCAGACTGTGAAATATCATTCTAGAGACTTTAATAACACACAGCTGCAGACATGACAGACATAATGGCTCAATTTACACCACCGAGTTAGGTCCATAAAAAAAGGGGTAAACCACTTTTGGATGGTATGTGCAACAGAGAGAGAAACAGTGAGAAAGCATCAGAGTACTTTAAACAGGTGAACATTACATGTGCAATAAATTTTTATTTGGAATTCTATAAACAGTCCATTTCGCAGTACCATGAGCCGTATTGGTTTTTTTTTTTTTCATCTCATTTTTATTTAACTCATGGAATATTTATTTTTATGTGAGTGGCCCTTTTACGTTCAGACATTATATGAGGTCGGCTTTCGATTTTTAGAGTCGGGTCGGGGATCATTTTACACCTTATATATTGATGTATCATAATGTGCACTGGCTCCATTTACAGTGGAATACCGAATATTTTATTTACGAACATTGAGCTTTTCTCGAAAAAGCAACACATGGAATGATTTACGCAAATTTTTATCCCACTTTCTAGACCTGTGGCGTGTTGCATATTGAAAAAAGGAACAACTTTAAAACCCGAACCGTCCAACCCAAAAAGGTCGCTGGCATAATATATCTCTTTAAAATTCTAATTTGTATATTTTTCATGATTTATGAGAGTCGAGGGATGCGATAGTCTTTTTTTTTTCTTTTTGGGCTCCTGGTGATGTTGATGTTGTCCGGAAGCAAACAAAAATAAGAAAACAATGCACCGAATGTTGAACAGAAGCGAAACCATAATTAAATTGAATGTATCATGAGGAGCACAATTTTTAGATTTGGCGATATAATTGTAAGATTAAACATTTTTGAGCATTTCAAGAATTTGTCAAAAAAAAATGAAAGTGTTGACAATTTCAATATTTAAATTGCATCACGTGTCTACGAATGAAATGAATATCAAATATGATGATATTGCTTTAGATCTCTAACTCATCGATCCCCTGATGCGAGACGATAAAAAAAAGCATGTAAAAATAATCGAAATACATTTTTCATTGAAAGAAAAGCTTTTGCTTTGCACAGCACAGCACAATAGCCCCGACAGTAACAGAAAAAAATTGTATTTTATGCTTCATTCATAATCAAACCAATTTATGAGCTTCTGAAAGCAAAGCAATCACTCACATGTCGATTGAATCGAATCACCTTTTTTTCGGCTTCCTTCACCTTCCAGTGTGTTGATGGATTTTCAAATACACGCCGCCATCACTAGCAATCGCCCCTAGTGAGCATATTTTTTTTGCTATGACATATGTATACATATAGCAGCACAAGCGAAAAAAAAGCAATTTTGTTACGATGATTCTCGCCTTACACATATCTCGTCAAATTTACATTCATGATGTTTTGTCATGTATCGTGGGCGGGTTCACAGTTCCTGGCAAGAATTTGTCACAGTCGAAAATTGCCTACTGCTCGTGAATTTATAACATGCAAAATCAATTGACAACTTTGCATCCCCAATTGACATACAGAAAAGTATAACTGTCTCAAGTCACATTTGAAAAAGGCAAAAAATAAGCCAGCAATTGGGGAAATGTTCGCCTTCAACCACTTAATATTACTCATCATAATGTGAAAACATCACATGAAGAAATAATATGTGGTCGCTTTGTTTTCAATTCAAAAGCGTCGTTGAGAAATCATAAGAAAGAGTTCCAAAAAGACGAATGAATTTTTACCACACAATTCGCGCGAAGAATGTTCACTTTTTGACTTTAGCTAAATTTACATTTGCTTCAAGTAAACACTCACTTTTTCATAATGTTAAATGTCGCTGAATTATTCGTCATGCAAACACTTTCACAAAAATTGTGTGGCAAGGATGCGGAGAGTGGAAAATATTATCATTACAACAGCACAAGGAAAAAGTGTTGAATTGAAAGCATCTTCAGCCATTGTCTCAACATCATGTCAACAATCACAAAAGTTCCTTTATCACAATGACAACGAGTCTGAATAAGGAAAAAATCAACACAATCAGAGGATGACATGTGAACAAGGTTATGAAATGAGAAACTTTATACTTTTCGTCATTCTAAAAATTTAAAATGTAAAATTTTCGCATCAACGACAACCGAAAAGAACAAAAAATTTCATCACATATGAATTTAAAATTGGAAAAAACATTCTCATGCTTTTATTTCATTAATTCACTGCTGAGTTATTTATCATATTGTGACGAGGAAAAAGAAAACCTTATCATTTCACGGATTGTTTTATGGTGCCGCTGCTCATATTCATCTTTCCACCCTCTCCGTTTGAAGAAGCCATGAAATGTCATAAGTCACTCTAACAACATAAGCAGGAGAAAAAACACTGCGAGACTCAATCATGATACAAATTTAATTTTATTCTCGCTCCATTCCCGTTACATTTTCCCCTTTAAACGACCTACATATTATCTCACATTATTTCCAACATCATACAATTTCTCTAGCTTTTTATGCATTGCTCGTTAAAGTGGCGGTGGGAATGGAAAATGATGCATTTTGTTGTTTATTTTATAAACTATGTATATCCCGTCAAAAATGACGGGATGGGAATAAGTGGATAAAAATAAATTTTCCATTTAACAATGCTTTATTTAGATATATATACGGATTATTTGCCAAAGGGGATGCGCGGAATGTCGATTCCTAGGAAGTATTTAAAAGCTTGGATAAACTGCTTTACAACAGAATATATTGAGTTAGGTTTTTGTTTATTTTGTTACATAAAGGGTCGTTTTACGTTTGTTTATATATAAAACTGATGAGAGTGTCATTTCTCCTTACAAGTTTCAAATGACGCTTCTCCTACGAATTTTGTTGCTTTTAAATTTTATTTCTTGTTTCATTCAAGCAGCAATATTGTATTACTTTGATATTTGAGATGTATTTCAATGCTTTCTTTCTATCTCTCATGTAGATCCGTTGTTATAAAACTTCAGCGCTATAATTAAAAGCTCGATAAAACAACGTTTCTTTCTGAGAAAATTTTACCTAAAATCTTCCATATCTAAAGTACAAAATTAATCAATGAATTTAAAAGACATTTTTCTTTATCTAAATAGCTCATAAAATCATGGTAATCATTAAAATGATATGATTATTTTGCTCACAAACATAAACAAATAAGTTATGCACATTATGTCAGGACATTACAGAACGGGTAAACTAATTTACCATGAATATTTTTCTCGCAATGCAAAGAACAATTTGAATAAATTCATCGTCTTCGTCGTTTCTGGGGTTGAGGTTTGTTTGTTGCAAAAAAAAAATATATATATAAGATTTCATTGGCAAGATTCATACAGAATTTGAATTTTATTAATAAATTTATGCAGAGAGATGAAATTTGCCTAATTTATTACAATTCTTTTTCATTTCACAACTCGAAATTTTTAAACATTTGCGCAGTAAGGAAAATTCATAACAAATATTTCCGAGGTAAATATTTTCCTTTACATTTCACCAAGAATTAACAATCGAATAAAGTGTGATCGAAGTGTTCGATAGATTCAAAATCGCAAACTAAGAACAAATTACTGAACGAGTTATAAGCTTGAGTTTGAATTATATCCTTGCTATTCGAAATAGGTATCTTAATAAGCCAATCTAAAAATATATATATATTTATGTCACGTGGATGATTAGCCCTTTTCACTTAATAATATTGTCAACATTTTTTTTTTGCAGGAGTTGTGGTAGTTTTTGCTACGCTCATTTAGTGCAAAAGTTGTTCTCAGAGACAAAAATCTATTGAAATAGTTTTGAAAGGGAAAAGGCAGAATTCAAATTAATTCATGAATGCTCCTAAATCGCAAATTTAATTTAGCGTTGCATGCGAAAGTAGTAAAAAAAAAAAAGATTAACTGAACGAACAGTCCTAAAAGTTGCATGTAGAAAGTTGTAAAATGTAGTTCCAGAACGTGATAAGAATGTTCATCAGTGATTCAGTTTCTGTTGAATTAATTTTAAATGCACTCGGCAATTTGGGAACTGAAGAATGTGTGGGAGGGAAGTAGACAGAGCGAAATGAAGTGCATTGCATAAATCCTGCAGCATGAATGGAAATCAAATTTTTTCTGTGAGGGCGGCAACGGGAAGTTCAGAACATGAATTTTGTGCCATTGTTTTAAATTTAAAATCATTTTTGGTGCTTTTGTCTCATCGCTTCGGAGCGACCATCCAACACTCGTATAACAGAAAAAGTTTTGTTCAAATAATTCTGGTGAAATACATTAATTTTTACTTTTTTTCCTTAAAATAAAAGCTTTCGCCGCCGCAATGAATCGAAAAGCATTGATTTAAAGTTAAATATACTTCTAACGCGACATAATTTCTTAAGAGTCTATAAAAATAATATTCAGCGACAGTTTTCAGCAGCATTCGGCATCGTTTTTGACACAATCCAACAATGTTGGAAGAACACATTAAAGTGATGAATTTTTATGATTATGATCCAACATTTGCAATCATAAAACATCAAAACCCAGTCCCTTGTTGGTGGATAAAAGAGTTTTTTGCAGCAATATGCAGGCAAAATCATGATAAAAAATCGGCCAAAATTTCATTCAGACCTGAAAGTCCATCAAATGCCTCGGTCGCAATCAAAAAATGGGCGCAGGCGGTGATTTTTCATTTAATGACGAAAATTTCGTTTTATTGTCCATCACGTTGGGCGAGCATATTTTCACATACAAATGCGAAATACTCATAAATCCATTCATCCTCAAATTTAAATTTTTTTTTTTTTCGGCGCGGCTGCTTCTCTTCTAAGCCGAGGGTGAGTGAATTAAAATTAAAATTGCGGTGGACATTTGATTCACATTATCACAAATTTTTTATGTTTGAAGCAATGAAATGGAAACAAACAAATTTTTGATAAGAAACATTAAGTTTGTGCCCATCAGCCAAATAATCATCATTGAGTTGTATAGGTCGGTTATCAGAAGGTAAGATCCATAGAGCGTGTAAAGATGTTATTCCCGCAACAACCATAATCATTTTCCATCATTCATTGAAAAGAGCACAATACATTTTTATTGTTGTGTTATACCTATTTTACAAATAAAAGCAATAAACCCATTGCATGCAAATGGAATTGTGTGTCCGCTTGTTTCCAATTTAGCATTTTGTTCCCCAAGGAGCATTGCAAAAGACGTTTGCAAAATTTATGTTTCTTCATCACATACATCATATTTTGACAGAAATGAAACGATCGAGCAATTTTGAAATTCTCCATTTTTTCCATCATAAAATTTGAATATTTTCGACATTTCGCCGAAAGCTTATTCAGCTTTAAAAGTATCAGGAACATGGTTGTTCGTTAAAAAAAATTACATGATAAGTTGAATACTCGGTTGAATATAAAAATCTCAGATCTGAGTCAGATTTCAGCTTGTGGGACTTAAAGTTTTTGCAAAATTTAACTTTAACTATGCAATAATTTTACGTTGGAATTGTGCAACATGAAGCTTTGATAAAAGTCTTAAAAGCCTCTAATTAACTTTTTGAGATTTTCATTCATCGTGCGATTTGTGGTAAATATTAACAGGCTCATTACTTTTTGTATGAAAACGAACCTGTTCTTTATTTGATAAGGGTGAATGAAAGCGGAACCTTAATGATGGAAATTATGTTCCAATTAAATCATCCATCCATTATGATACGAAAGCTGGATGAAGATGAAAGATGGTGTGAAAGAAAAAAAAAAGATGAAAAGAAATTGCTATCAATTGCCTGCTTCATATATGGTGCAACGATTTACGATGATGATGGTCGATTACACTTCAACAAATGCTGATTTAGCAGGAAAAACACGAAAGCGAAAAAAATAAAATAAAATATGAGCCGCTTAAGAAACTCAAAAAATGGATGCTGAACAAGAAACAGAATATTAATTATCCTTTATTTCCTGATTACAAGTTACCAAGCTTTTTATTTCCCTTCCAAGATAGTTTTTTTTTTGCTACATAAGAAATAAATTGAAGTGATAGTTGCTGAAGAATAATTAAAAATAAAATCAATCTAAAATGGCAAATGAAAAGAGCTTATTAAAAGAAAAGCGGAACATTAAAAGAGATAATCGATAAGTAAATTTGTAGCTGAATGAAAACCAAAAATTTTCGTATCTTTGAATAAGAAATTTGTAAATGAAGCTTCCTTAGAAGAACCCCAATCATGGCGATTTTTATTTTACTAATGTAATTTTCTTCTAAAATGATTTCGATCGTTATTTTTATCCCGATTACCGATTACCATGTGGGACACGCAAGCAATGGCAAAAGTCATGTTAGAACTATCAACAATACAACTTTATTGAATTAATTAATGAATGTACAGAAAGTTTTGCCATATAGTGCTGCTTTGTGCAAAAACTTCACCACAATCTAGGGAGCAGTTAATTTGTGCAATTTCTATCTAGTTTTATGATGTCTCAACGCATTTATGGCGATTGCTGACGCATTCAGTTTAATTGAACAACTTCTTTGTCGACTTCCTAACCTTAGAAACTTATTAACCTAACCTAAATACAAATGTCATGCTGTAGCATAATTAAAGAAATATTTTTGTTCATGTTATAAAAAGAAAACTTTTCAAAAGCGAATTAATTAATTCGATAAACTTGAAAACTGCAAACAGATAATCCAAAACTTTTCTGATGTTCAAATTTGGCAGAACTTAGTCCATCATATGCTCCGCTCCATTTGGGGAGTTTAGCAGAATCAATTGAATGCCCAGCAAGTGAAAGAGAGAGAAAGAACGAGCAAAACTTTTCATTTTATTTTTATCTTTTCGCTTGTTTTCGAGCCAAAAGTTTCTCAGCTTTTTTTTTTTTTCTTCTTAAAATAATGGAAAAAGTCTGCAAAGAATTCGTGTATAGCGAAAAGTTTCCGCCCCTTTCCAACGAGTGTGCAATCTTCTTGTAGATTTTTTTATGCCTTAATTCTTATACACATGTTTCATTGACAAAAATTGAATATGGCATGTATTCAGAACTCGTCTTTGACATATCCAGGTTTTGTCCACTGACAAATGATGAAACGAACAAAAAAAAAAAAAAACATTTTTTTTTCTGCTGCCACCGCAAAGTTTTGATTACCGACATCCGGTTTGCTGCCCACTGCTGTCACCTCATGGCATTATTAGATTTACCACTTAAAATTTTTCCATACATATATATTTTTTTCTGTGCTTCGGGTCGTAGGAAAGTTTCAGCAATGGAAATGTTCCGTTGGAGTTTTAATCTCAGCAGAGTTGATCGACGACAAACACAAATTGTGAACGAAAGAAATTTGTTGCTGTAACTGCTAAGCGGATGTGGAAAGAATGTTTGTGGGTTAAACTTTGCTTTCTATTCTTCAATGTTTGTGGCTCTGAGGTGAGGTGAAATAAACTACGTTCATGCATGTTCAAGAGCACTACAATATCAACAGGTAATAGAGCGGTCGCGTGAAAATAACTTCGTAATTCGGATTGAACTTTTCAACAACTGGAAATATCTATATCATGCTTTGCCACTAAATACTGAATGATTTTGCTTTCGAGCCTGAAAATTGTTTAAGTTTCTGAAATTTACAAATGACAATAAACTATCAATAAGAATAAATATAAAAACCAGTCAATTAAAGAAATTTTAAATTATTAATTTTATTTCTTTTACTTTTTTTGTTGCTACAAGTATAAAAACATTTTCCATTCACCTAAAAAAAGATTTTCATGTTTTCCTCATTATAATATAATTTTTTTTCTTGATGATTTCACATTTTCATCCATTTTTTGGTTTTTTTTTTTGTTGTAATAATTATTGTGAAAATATTTCTAAAATATTTTATATTCCACTTTTAAAAATTGGTATTCAAATAAAAAAATCTACAATTATCGCTTAAACTTTTTTTTCCGCCTTCATCTTTTTTTTTTTTTGTTGGATGAGAAAAAAAAAATATTTTTATATATGCATTCATTAGTTATGACGAGACATTTGTGGGATTTGCATCGCTAATTTAAAGTACACTGTAGAGACACTGTAACTCCATTTCTTCAAAACATCCTCAATTTCGCTGATGAAACCAATTTCCAATACACTAATTGTGTACCCAATTCCACAAGTCTCATTAGATTTTAATCCAACTGTGTTAATTTTTATTCATTATATTTTGGTATAAAATTTTTCCATTTATGATTTCATTGTTCTTCCATAAAAAAATAAAAAAAAAATGACAACGCTTTTCCATAAAAAAATTGTGATACTTAATTTCGAATTAATTCTGTGTTTCGACTAAACATGTACTTTTTTTTTATTTTTGTTCTGTTGGATGGTTAAAAAAATCATTATAATAATCCATATAAAAAAAAACGCACGCACGAAGCTTAATCATAAATTATGGTATATTGTATCGCTATGATAACGTTTGCATGTTGCTCATTAAAATATATATATTTGTCTGAATAATTCATTTTGCGCAAGCAAGAAAGCAAAGAGAAGTATACCCATGGTAGACAACATAGTTGCTCTCCTTTTCTAGCAAGGGAAATTTGTCTTTAAAAAAGCAATTTATTTCAATTTGTTGTAACCTTCTCGAAACAACTCAAGAATCAATTGAAAGTCATCGAAAATAAAAAGGAACTGTCCATTCATAAACCTGCACAATGAACATTACCTAAAAATATACTTCCAAAAATTGTGTAACGATTTTGTTGCTATTCCATTATTCATGATTAATTCAGTGTACATCAAAAATGAACCCCAAAAAATTTTCATTATTTTCTTTCAATGTTTTTTTTTTTTTGCAAATCACATTTTATGACATTTTTGCATATTTTTTTTGTAATATGGATTGAATACATTATTATAAATCTTTGTGGTTGTGTGTGGTTTTGAAATTTGACTATAAAAGGATTTTAATTATCAATTTTTTTTTTTTGCTATGCATGAAGTTTAAATATTTATTGTTTTAAATTTTAACCTCAGAAAGAACAAGAATTTTTTTTTTTGCGTTGATTAAACTTGTCAGATGTCACCGTTTGTTGGGCATTGATAATTTCTTACTTCAATATTTTTTTTTTCTCTAAATTATTTATTACTTCCATCATTGTGTTTATGTACTTAAAAAAATTTGCTATCATTTTGTTCTAAACCGATATTCAGATTCAAAGAAACAATTTGTCTACATCGAAATTAAATCTGATCTCTAAAATTTCTAGTTTTGTCTTTGCCATGATTCCGTTCATGGTTTTTGCATTACGTTTACATATGTAAATTGTTTGTTGTTATGCTTTCTTTATAACCATGAAAATATTATATTTATCCGAGAAAAACAAATTACACACTTCAAAATTGATCCGATTAATGAGTGTGACTATTTAGCAGTTGATTTGAGTCCTGCATGAAAAACTTTGCCAACTTTAAATCATTTTTGAATTAAATCAAATTTACGGTGCATCATAAAAGCTCACAAAAACTGAAAGAAAAATTTGACTAGATAAAGGCTCAAATTTTCATCTAGAATTGTGTTTGCTACTTGGTTGCATCACTCAAAGAGATTCTAACATTTAAAATATCAGTTAAAAAAACTAGATTCAATAATTAAAAGAATCCACTAATTGTACAAGTTCATTATTTTCTGCTCAGTTACTCAACGCATGTTTTGCGCCGTGCAAGGAGCTGGATATCCTAAATTTTAAGGTGTTATTGGGGTTTTGTCTTATCAAATATATCATAATGACTTATTTCATTGCAATGAAAATTTTCTTAGCTTTTTTTTTCTTATGCTCAATGAATGATAGAGATCAAAAATATTTTTCTTGTATTTTTCTTATTGCCCTTTAAATGATTTCATTTTATTCACTTGTTTTATTAGTAAAATGTTTCAATGTGTGTTTTTGGGTGTGATATTGATAAATGTCTAAGATCAGGTTGTTGTTTATAGAGTTAGTAGATGCAATATTATCAGAGACGACGATAAGGCGCATAATGATACCGCAAATATAAAGCATATTATCGTCATACATCTTAAGAGACGCAATTTTTGCACACGCATTTTGCATTAGCGCAGCAAGCAGGCAGCACTTCATTAATAATTTACCATTTTGGATGTGTCCAAAAGTAATATAATAATTTCAGTCCCACAATGACGTCTCTCAACGAGCTGTTTGTCCCAAACTTCCATTTATACGAAACTCAATTTAGATTTGTTTTGATTTACTTAAGTAATCACAATCATAATTAATTAAAGTTTTTTTTTTTTTCACATTAATAGATGTTGATTTAGTTTATCGATAAATCAGGTACAAAGAATTTTCATATGTGTCGTGTGTGTATGTGTGTTTTTTTTATTTCTTCCTTGCTTTTGTCGCGTGTTCTTTTGGAAGTTTCACATTTAAGGTTTTTCACATTAAATTTCATTTAACTTGAGAAATTTCTTTGCTTCAAGTTGGGAAAGTTTTTCTTTTCCAATTTTACGAGAAATGAAAAATAAATTGAAAGACGTATTGCCAATTAATGTGTCTACTGATTGGCAACAATTTTCACATTGTTGGATGTAGAGAATTAAACAAACATTGCAAAACTTATTATCGAGACAGTAGTATGAGTGAATTTATCCCAATGTTTGGTGGAGAGTGTCAACAACAAACAAATTTGTTGAACTCACGGCAAAGAGGTGATGTATTATTAGTTGTTGCTATCGTTTGTGGGAGGATAATAACATGGATTATGGCGGTTTTCTGTAAATCCTGAGCCATTGATACATAAACAAACATACAATCATGCTCGCCAAACCAATATGTGTGTGTACACATGCCGAAATTTTAGGTCTTCTGTCCAACCTACATTTTAATTAAATATAGATTAGAATAAATCAATTCGAGATGTATTGTGGACCTATTTTCATTTATCATTTTAATGGATATAAATATTTTTCGGTTATTATGTGTCGACTGGAATGTTTGTATGTCTGTTTATGTTTATTTTTTAATCCATTGTTTTCCGATAATTCTTTATTGGGTTTCGTTATAAAATTTGTGTTGCTTCCGAGTCCATTATTATGGAAATTTAATTAACTTTCGACCATTCCATTAATCCTTGTGATGTTGTAACAGCAAAATTAATTTAAGTTACATAACCTCTCATAAGGGATTTTGGACTAATCTTATTTAGTTTTCTCGACATTTTGACGCATAAAAAATGCAGAACATTAATTTGAAACACAACAAGAGATCAAGACTAAGCATGTTTTCTGCGATGATTTACATGTGGAAAGATTCGTCGGGATTTTACTATAAATTAAATACATGCAAGAAAGGAGATAACATTTCCTCTTCCATAATGGTGTCGTTCATTCAAGGGAGTGTTACAAAAAAAGAACCGGCAGTTTTTTTTTATTTTATCAAAAAGTGACATTGAAAGCGCTTTATTGGAACAATATTTGGTTATGAGTTATTCCAGTGATTAAGTCAAATAATCTTGCCGTTGCTTTCAACCATGCACATGTCTTTTGTGGTTGGACGATAAAAACAGAAATATTTTTTTTTTTGTTCACGAGATATATTTTTAAGAGATATTTCAACAACGTTTAATAACTTGTTTTCTTTCGAGTCATTTTTGCATAAAAATACACATTCATTAGATGAGAAAAAAGTATTTGCTGAAGATTTGCTTTGTATTCATTGATAGTGTTAAGTAAAAATGGTTTAGAGAAGAGTTCGTAATTCACATCTAAGATTTTTTTTGGGGAATTTCGTCGCAAGTTATCGATTCAATTGCGAAACAACATAAATGTTTCCTCATAAAAGAATGATAGATAGCACTTTGATATCGATTAGGAGGCGTTTATTGCTCATTTTTCATTTCCTCCTTTATTTTCAGCGCAATTTTTTTTTTAAATAAGAAAAACAAATGTCCTCATTGTATGTTCAACAATACGGCAAACGTATAGTAAAAATAGAATTTATATTAGTTTCTCTCCATATCTTGGTTGGACAGTGATATCAAATGTCTCATTCTTTTGCTTGTGGTGTATCAATTGCACAATGTTTAATTATTATAAAGATGTGTGATCCGATGATGAATTTAAATAGTATAGTAGAAAAAATACATCTATTTGATTATTTTTTTTTTCTTGCTTTTTTTTATACATTTAATTTATGCTAGAAATTAACTATGTTTTTGCTGCAGAGTTTACTATTCACTAGATTTCTCGAGAGGAAATGAAAAGTTTGTCGCTCGTGATTCACTATTATCAAAACTAAACTGCCGAGGAAATCGGTGATGCATAGAATATCTAAAATAATAGTCGTGATTGAAACTAGCAAGAATTATATAATGAATATATTCATTCTCTATGATTCTTAATATCACTAGTTATTGCGGTTATAAAAAGAAGAAGGAAATTAAAGAAACATGGGTAGCGTTATAGACGAAAAAGCTATAACAAATAACTAGGGCCAGGAGAGGATATTGTTAAAGGGCTTTCCCTGCATTTGGGAATTGTATGCTATCAACGATAGCGTCCTTTGAAACATCGTATTCATGCTACGCAATATTAACAGTGAAATTATAATAAGAACAACATAACAATTAAAAGGTATTAAAATGGGTTCTTATAATGTTTATTATTTAGGCAAAAAAATGTGATGCTTTGAGAGAAGGCAAAAACTCTTCTCGATGATAATATTGTGATTACATTAGTGATGAAAGATAATGACGGTTGACTTTGAGAGCCACTCAACGACATTATGACTAACTTTTTATTAGCGAGATTTTGTATTCAATGATGGAAAGGGTTATGTTGAGAGTTTATCCTCGTTGATCGTCATCATATTCAAACGAGACGACTGCTCTGCTGCTCTGTGTTGGAGTCTTAAAATCGCATGGTTGAATTGCAACAAAATAATCTCTCTTTTGTTTCTATATAAATTTTTATGATTTTCGTCTCAATTTAATTTTTTTTTTTTTCAAATAACGCGAACACGCATACCGAAAAAAGTTACTATAAAAATACAATTATAATTTATTTATTTATTTTTCTTTTTTTGGGAAATTTTCCATATAGTTTTTAATATTATGTTTGTTTTGTTGTTGTCGTTTAATTATGCTATTAAAAAAGAATTTACCATTAATTTTTGCTCTGTCTGCTATCATTGAATGTTTTATAATTTGGGGATTCCTTATTATATGTACAACTTTTGAAAAAATTTCATATCAATATATGTTTATGCCAATTGAATCAAAAGTGTTTATGAATCGAACTGCGTGCCCTAAGTGGGAAGGTATTTTTAAATATATTTTGACGCAATTTGCACAACTTCGTAACGCTGAAGAACCGACACGTTTGTTTGCCAAATCGCAGAAATAATATAGAAATAATTAAATTAGCCTGATGTACTCAATAAGAGAAAAGTTCGGATTTTAATACTCGCAATTTTCCAATTTTATCGTGAAAAAAGTACAGATTTTTTTAACGTTGCACGATTTTTAATGTAGCGCTAAATTTAATTTAATTTAATTAAAATTCATGTGTTTTTTTATTCATACGGTAAATATATATGTTGTGAACCGTTTTCATGCGAATAGTGTTATGTAGAGTTTGCTGTATTTAGATGGAAAACGAGCACGATATCACACAACATGAAACGGTAGCAGCGCAAAAAACATCCAGGCAACAAAAAAGTCTATAAAAGTTTTATTTGCTCTGGTTGTGTTATAATCAAAAAAAAATGAGATAAAAGCTCACTCGTGTGACTTGCACGTGGGGTAAAAAAAATCTATACAGCGACACCAACACATAAAAATTAAAAGTTTTTTAATTTCGACAGCATTTCTTTGCGTGAGTGGATTCTAGAATCGGAGAGTGAAATTGAAAAGTTTAATTCGATATTTTTTCCGGCATTACAGTTTTACTGTAATCAACGAGAAAGAAAAAGGAAAACATATTTATTTTTTTGTGTGTGTGTATTTATGTATGCGTACGATGTCACAATTTTACGGAAAATTACATCGCAAGATTGCATCATCTAACCTAATAATAATTTTAGCTCAGCTAAATCGTAAAAAAATGTTTCAAAATATTCGACAAAATTCGTATAAAAAATGGTGAAAAAACATATCAAAAAGTGACGAAACTTAGCAGCTATCAGAAAACAACAAATAATAATTTAGTAGAAAAAATCATCAACATATTTAAAAAAAAAGAGTGATAATTTGTGTTTCGTTTTCTCTAAGGGAGGGTGCGTTTTTTTGGTGGTGAAATAGTTTTCATGTCTTAAAAAATATCACAATTAGGCAACTAGCGATCAGAATTTTATAAAACAATCAATTGTATCATCGGGGAATAAAGATCAAACAAAAAAGCTCAATATTTTAGTACAATTCATTTCACTAGCAATGTAAAAAAAAAGAAAACTGATAACAAGAAAACTCAAAGAAAATTACTATTCAACAAAAATTGCACGCTTCCGTGTAGGTACATTACGTAATTTTCAACTACGATATTTATATTATGGAAAAACAAACAAGAAGGAAAACCGCGCGTGGGTGGCATTGAAAAGCTCCATATTCATTAAAGTAATATTTTTTTTTTCATCTTATAGAGAATTAAAAACATTAAAAAAAAATTGTTTATACAAATTGCAAATATCCATATCCGCAACGATTCATGTGCTGCTCGAATAAAAATAGAAATCAAAAATTATTTTTGACTATAACTTGCGACATACGATCGCTATACTGCGGAAATGGAAATTTGTTAAATAAACTCGCGCGCGCTTTAAAAGCTTTTTAAACTTGCGTCTTCGAAGCGAACTTGCGGTTTCATGTAAAAAAATGGCGCAACCTTCATATTAACTCTTATCAATAAATTCCTATATCCGATATTGTTTTAATTCTTCTAACATCTAATTTATCATAAAAAATATGTCGTGTAAGAAAAATAAGGGAAATGAGAAAAAAGAATTGTACCTACAAACATCCAGTGTGTGTGTGTATGGTGTGTAATGTATTCCATTCATTTATATTTATCATGTTGTGGACAATTATTAACTTTTTTTTCTCGTATATTTGTTTTATAATTTTTGAAATAACAAGACGTGTGAAGAAATTTCAATTGCAACTAAATTTTGACTAGGTTCGATATCGTGGCATCATCACCAATAGAAAGGTGTGTGTATAACGAAATCTTAGTTTTGCTACATGCTTTCAAGGGTGTCCTTCTCGTAAATTGGAGTTGAACAAATAAGAAAATTAAAAAATATTCGTCTTCGCAAAACAAAGAACTAGGAAAAATAATTAAACTAAATTTTGAGCTTAGCTTGTCGAATGGAGCTCATTTAAACATGTGGTCCATCATTTAAGGACCTTTTTCTTCATATCAATCTTCCACTTACCCATTTCGTTGTGTTTTAGAGATGGAAGCCATCTTAACACCAACGAAATGGTACAGCACGCGGACGATCGGCACCTTCCTTGACCAATGGCTTGTGATATTCGCGTCCAGGACGTGAATGAATGGTAGCCCAGCAATGCTCGCAGTAATACTAATTGAATAGGAAAAAATTGTTGATTAATAATTTTATTTTGAACATTTATCAAGTTTTGATCTCACCTGGAGACACGTTACGTTGGCGCAAAAGAATGGTGCGAATTTTCCGCTGCATCGTTGACCCTGACATTCATCGCACATTTGATCGTCCAAAACATATGGCTTCACTTCCACACGCTTGTCAATATCGCCATGTTGCAACTGCACAAAGCGGGCCGAAATTGCAGCGATATAACTTTGCTGCGTTGAAAATGCAACACGACCAGCTCCCTAACAATAAATTAACCAGATGTGGAATATAAATTATTTGCAATTAATTGAGTGTCAGTATCAAATTTACCTTTGGATACTTCAATTCAGGATCAGTGTCGATGCCAGCATAACAAACACCGCCATACAAACGATCCATTATCATAGCCAGTTCCACTAGAGGTGAAAAGGTCAAATTACAGTCAATATATTTTAAATTTAAGTAGCACTTCTTAAAAACTTACAAGCTTTCAACGGACGTGGTACGCCACCGACAAATACTGTCTTACGTGGATCCAAGGGCATTGATGCGTCCAATACGAAGTCAGCATCAGATAAACGCCAAGGACGAATCTGAACGGGCTTGTTCTTGATGGTTGGCGATGAAACGCAAATGTACAATTTATCATCCTCGATGATGCAGTTTTCAATCAAATTCTGAACGGAGCTTTCGTCCTGCAAGAAGCAAATAATTTAAATCTGAGTTAACGATATTTTCTTTATATGTTATTGGGATAGAACTTGTTGATTCGATTTACTCTCGAGACATGTGTTTACTTTTCCCACAGCGGCACAAATGCTCACAACTTTTACACGTCCTTTGCGCATTTCTTTCCCCCCATTAAAATCATGTGTTGGTTGGGTTTTTCGGAAGGAAAATTCAGACACAGAGAAAACAAAAGTTTTAAGACTTTCGCAAGACAAAGATTCGCCAAAAGCACAACTTTCATTGAAATGGTGGAAGAAGAATAATATTGTCAGAAAAAGTTTGAGCCGTGGAGAGCGTAAATAGCGAGGCTCTGAACAGAAATAACTCATCATATTTGTTGAGCATGTTGCAGAATAAAGTTATTAGAGATTCAGGCGAAAAGGAAAAAGATGTGAAATTGAATTGCGATAAGTAAAAAGTTTTGTAATTCTTTTTTTCTCTGCCTTTACTCTGGAATATTTTTCTCTTACGCTTATCCAGAGCAATATGTAGGAATAGATTAAAAAAAAAAATCACCAGCTGTACAAATTAACAAAAATCTATCATGAACAAAGTTACACATCAATTGCGAAGTGTTCCAACTTTCCTACATCATTTATTTTCTGTTAATTAATTCAATTAATTTGATTTATTCTAGTTGGTTATTTGTCCATTATTGTGTCTTGTATATTAAAATAATTTGTCTAATATCGTACAATAACGGATATTGAAAATTGCAAAAATAGAAATGGATAAAAATTCCGAATAAGGAAGCAGCTTGAAATGAAAGTTTACTCTTGAGAAAGCTTTTATTTATTTTTTAATCATACACTTTCAGACTGATGAAAATTTACTTTTCTTTCTTTTACGACTTCTCGCTTTTTTCCATCTGGACGTTTATTTTTTAATTAATTTTCAACGGTTCCCTTTTTTAATTTACGTCTTGTTATTGCATAAGAAAAGTGCAAAATGATTTAAAGTTTTTCATGAGAAATTATCTATTACTGAACCTACCTGGAACAGCAAAAAGGCATAGCCTTTTGGTGGAAAGTAAGATTTTGACTCGGCTTTGTGTGGCCAGTCGACAATCAACGGTCCATAGCGGCGAAATGATGAGGTTATTTCATCTGAAAAATAAATTAATAATTAATTAATGTTTTAAAATCATCAATTGTTTCATCATTTGAGTTTCTCCCGCAGTCGATATTTTAATTTTTTTTTTATCCTTTCATTATATATGTAAGTAGTATAATAGATCATCATCATCGTAAATTATTTGTATGTATATGAAGCAGTCAATATCGATGGCAATTTCCTTTCATCTTTTTTCTTTCGCACCACCTTTCATCTTCATCCAGCTTTTGTATCATATCATAATGGAGCATAATTTCTATCATTAGAGGCTCCGCTATCAGCCTTATCAAATAAAAACAGACTCATTAGTAAAATGAGCCCGTTAAAATATACTGCAATCGCACGAGGAATGAATGAAAATCTCAAAAAGTTAATTAGGGTGCTTCAAGGCTTCGTCATAGCTGCATATTGCACAATTTATTGAACAATTTATAAAGTAAATAAAGCTATGTTATGAAACTTGTCGTCCAACGATAAACTACAAGATCTGAGAATTTTATATTCAACTTATCAAGCTTTTTTTTTTCAACGCATAAACATTATCCCGATATTTTAAAAGATGCATGAGCTTGAGGCAGAATGTCGAAAATATTCAAATTTTGCTATGAGAAAAATGGAAAATTTCAAAATTGCTCGTTCGTTTTATTTCTGTCAATATATGATGTATGTGATGAAGAAACATAAATTTCGTCTTTTGCTATGTTTTTCGGGGGGAATAAAATGCTAAATTGGAAAACAAGCAGACACATAATTCCATTTGCATGCAATGGGTTTTTACTTTTATTTGTAAAATAGGATAACACAACAATAAAAATTTATTGTGCTCTTTTCAATGAATGATGGAAAATGATTATGGTTGTTGCGGGAATAACATCTTTACATGCTCTATGGATCTTATATTCTGATAACCGACCTATACAACTCAATGATGATTATTTGGCTGATGGGTGACTTAATGTTTCTTATCAACAATTTGCTTGTTTCTTTTTATTGCTTCAAACGACATTTTCCGTAAAAAATTTGTGAGAATGTGAATCAAATGTCTACCGCAATTTTAATTTTAATTCACGCACCCTAGGCTTAGAAGAGAAGCAGCCGCGCCAGAAAAGATTAAATTTGAGGATGAATGGATTTATGAGTTTTTCGCATTTGTATTTGAAAATATGCTCGCCCAACGTGATGGACAATAAAATGAAATGTGCGTCATCAAATGAAAAATCACCGCCTGCGCCCATTTTTTGATTGCGACGGAGGCATTTGATGGACTTTCAGGTCTGAATGAATTTCGGGTGATTTTTTTATCATGATTTCTTCTGCATGTTTCTGCAAACCTACTTATCCACCACCTAACAACTGAACCGGACTGAGGTTTTATGTTTTATGATGGCAAATGTTGGATCATAATCATAAAAAATCATTACTTTAATGCGTTGTTCCAAAATGATGTCGAATGATGTTGAAAGGTGTCGCTGAAAAAACTTTAGATGGGCTCTTAAGAAATTTTCTCGTTGAAAAGAACATTTAAAACTGAAACTGGACAAATGTCTTGGTCAAAACCAATTATTTCTGTTATGTGGGCATTTTTCGTTTAAATTATTCAGCACAGTTGTCAAGCAAAATAAAACTGATTCTAAGGAACTGAAATAACGGCAGTCGCCTCGGGACATGGGCATCGAAACAATTCAGATAACTGGTTAAAGCAAGCCTTGAGAAAAGTCTACTAACCTTCATCAATATCTGGTGGCAAACCGCCAACGAACACCTTTCGGGAAAAGCGTTCACCATTATCAGATCCTTGTGAATGTGGTGATGAGCGAGCTGGAGATCCAATTTGAATGTTGTTTCCATCAAGAAATCCACCAGTTTCTTCCGTATGATCGTCGGACTGATAGAATGGTTTGCCTGTAGAGATAAAAAGAAAACCAGAATAAGTCGGGAATGAAATTATGCGACTGAGATAAATTAATTACGAGACTTTTTCAGCACTTGTAGATATGGTTTCAAGTGCTTCAAATTGTTGTAATTAATCACGTTTTCCATTTTTCGCAAAAAAAAAGAAGTTTTTTCACTTGTTTTACGGAGTGGAGTGTTAAATAGTTTTTCACAATTTTATTCTATTTCACTGTTTCCCAAGATAGAGATATGCACAATTAGGTTTCAGTACGCGATATGCAGCTTGCCTTTATTAAATTAATTAACTATATTATTTAGTGACCGACTCTCGTACACAACTGATAAGTAATGAATGCAACGCCTACTACCATAAAAAAAATATTTCTCAAAAAAAAAGAATGAAACGTCATTCTGAAAAAATTCCCGAACGAAAATAAATCGTTAAAATTTCGATTTAAATTTACACTTTATAACTATAACAGCCTTAAAATATCTTCAACCAGAATAAATTATATATACCACATGCCCAACCTTTTACAAGATTTTATATGTTTCCTTGACAGTACAGAAAATGCAATGACTCCCAATTTGTTTTGTGGCCTGCGGACAAATCAGCATAATCATAAAATGTGTATAGGAATGAATAACAGCCTCATGTGTTACAGAATTGTAAGGTTACGTAAAAAAGTAGCATTACTCCCACTCGCACAAAAAAAAATCAATTTTTTACTCGATTTTCTCGCTCTCGATTGCCAAACTTGATCCATAAATCATTAAAACTTATTTTTTTACATTTTCCGACATTTTTTTTTTTTTTTTTCAATTCAAATCCTTTTTTGTGTACCCCGCTTCTAATAATCGCTGCAGATATCGTATTTGAGCTAATAAATAATGGATTTCTGTGTTCATCCATTTGACTATTTGGTGAATATTTTATGAGAAAGCTTCAAAAAAAATATATATATAAAAAAAAAAACTTTAATAGAGCACAGTTGGATGTTATAAGCGAAATATATAAATTTCGATATTTTTTTATATTTGTGATTGTTTGAAATACATCATTTTTTTTCTTAACACAATCCGAATATAACATTTGCTATTCGAATTGGATGCCTCGAAGGATAGGGGTTAAAAAGGCAGAAAAAAGTCATATCTCATTCATATTAATCCACATTGTGTACTGGTGGATCGTGTGAAGGAAAAGAATTCAGGGAAGGCCAGAGAAAAAAAAAACTTTTATATTACCAGATGTTTCCTGATCTCATCCATTGAATTAGAAATTCATAAAACACACAATCTAAGATGATGGCAAAGTTTTTTTTTTTTGTTATATAGCATTAAATTTTATTATTGGGAAGATCTGGAAGCTGATGGTCGAGCAACAAATGTTATATAACGCTCAGCATGGGATAAAACACAATAAAATACGCTTGATAGTCTTTTTTAAAGCCATCAGATAGAATCAGTCAGTTTTATGTTATTAAAATGAGGATCTGAGAATATCATTCTCAATATTCTAATCGTAAACTAAAGGGGTTATTTATGCAGACATATATAAAACGTAATAATAAAGTTGTTCGAAAATTGTCAACATCTCGTCATGAATAAAACATTTAAGTAGCTTTAATTATTTGCCAAACAGTTTGATTTCTCATTAATGGCCTGAAACTATTTTGGCAATAAATCTCCAAGAAAAATCGGCATGAAAAACTTTCTCAATATCTACCACCATGCGTTCAGCGCAGAACGCAACATGCTCTCGATATATTTCATTAATTGTCTGTCAAAGTTTAACACGGAGATAAGAAAAAGATTGCCGGCCATAAGACGACGACAGCGACGAAATTGTCATCAATCTCTTACAGAATCAGATGACGCAAGTTTTCTAATGGCAACAGCAATTGAAATAAATATCACGAGTCATTAGCAAACAAAATAGGCTCGAAAAACAGCAAAGCTTTTTGATGTGTGCCATCAAGTTACCCGAGAATTTATTTAATCTCTGCCTCAGATGACTTTTTTTTTTGAAATTGTGCGGAAACGTTTTATAAAGGAACCACTGTGAAAGCTCTTGAGTGAAATAATCGCATCAATAAAAGTCATCAGCGTTGAAATCCCGTTGAGAGCTTTGCAAGCAATTAATGACTTATTATTAATGCTGAAGCTTCCATCCGGGATTTTATTTATCATTTGATAATTGAGAGGTACTGTAAAACACTGGAGGAAGGATGTAAACTCGACACTTTAAAACTAGGTATTCATTCATGCAACTTTATGTTTGTCGATTCCCTTAAGCTAAAACATCAACTTTAAAAGAATCGAATTACTTTAATATTCCAGTTAAAGCGAATGAACATGAAAATGGTGTGATTCTTTAATATCTTCCCATGTTCTGTCGACAAAATTGTGTAATTTTGAAACTTGTATTTAACAACTATGCTGTTGCCATTTCACGAGGGTTATGACAACGAATGTAAGTTGCCCTCAAAATATAATTATATAAGTCTTAATAGCACTAACTGTTATATCCTTTTGATGTTGTTTATTATTCAATAAACATGATTGTCTACAACATTGAACATTGCACAACACCAAAATTTCTTCCCCCCAGCATTTTTCTCCCATCAAAGAAGTCGAATACGGTAAGTTAAATATCTTACAAAGCAACCGACAAGATAGCAAGCAACACAACATCAAATGTATAATTTAATGTCTTGAAATATGTTTCGAGAATTTTATATGATTTAATTACCGTAAGCAATTATTATGATATTATTCCATTCAAATTCACAAACAACTTCGCAGTATTGAAGCACCACAGAAACATGTATGAGATTCTACGGTGGAAAAACAATAAAGGTACACAAAATGAAAGAATAACTTTTTTTTAACGGAGTAAGGCACATGGCACAAACTCGAAATTAAATTTCACAAATTTCACGATAATAAAGATTTTTATCGCATTTTCAGTCGATAAATTTTGCTATAAATACTAAATTTCAAGTGGGGAGGGTGTGGAAAAAAGGGCTTTTTGATGTAACATTAAATATATTTTGCAACATTTTAAAGTGGATTACGATGGTGATACTGATGAGCAGCTAGTGATGGTTTAATAGCAAGTATCGTATTTCTTTGTCAATGTAACATTTAACTCCCACTCTTCGATTTTTAAATACAACTCTAAAGAATTTTATTCAACAAAATGCTTTTAACCCAGATTAAGGATGATTTGCAGTGTTTGATTGATGAGTTTCCTTTTTCTTTTGCTTCGTGGCGCAAAGAAATGCCGAATTTAACGGATGCCTATAAGAAGTGGTGCGCCATTTTTAAGTAGGCGGCAAAGCAGCTTTAAAATGTTCTACAAGTCAGACATTAATCAATACTGCCCTACCCGTCAGCGATAGAAGATTTAGTCTCATCCCACGCATTGCTTGAGAGCATGAAAAATAAACTAAGTCAAATTTCTCTTTGCATTTTCCGTTTTCATTCCTGCTAACACTCCTCTGCACATGCTATAAAAACACTCGTTGTCAAATACGAATCAGTTATTTGCTTCCCATTGACCTAGAAATGAGCTTCCGTGATATTAATGGAAATCTGTGTTGCTCTCACAACTCCAGTCTTTGGGGTTTGAAAATTCATGTTCAGTGAAAATCCATTTCTTTAATGTGCCATTTACTGGGGCAATCAGTACGGTTGTCACCAAGTCTTATCAGTGAATCATGCACGTCTTCACAAGGCTATGCAATTGAATTAAATTAGTAACTGTCTCATTCGAAAACCGAAGTGAATTTACGAATCTCTAATTTAAGTTAAATTTCACGAGAAATATCCTACGCAAACCTTAAAACAGTTTTCTTGCTGCTCGTTAATAATTTATGATGTTGAGCTCTAAAACCTGCAAACAATTAATCATCAGCTGGCATTTTTTTACACGTTCAATGCCGAATACCATTTTGGAAAGCACAGGCGATTAAATATTTTCCATTTTCTTTGATTTCACGAAACTGAAACGTTTCAAAATGGATTCTCCATGGAGAATATTGTTGAGGCTTTAATTCCCTTGTCTAATCGCTACATTAATTTCACAACATTTTTTACAGTTTGGATGAGCAAAAAAATTACCAGAGAATGTGCTTTTCAATTGCTCTCAAATCCCAACCCATTGAAAAATTCACGTTAATTTTTCGACAAATATAGCAATGTGAAGTTAATGAAATGCACCATCGATAATGAATGAAATGAATAAAAAAGATAAAGATAAAATGATCAATAAATAATCAACGGAAACTGCCTACCCATGTTATGTTATCTCCTTGAGATCGTTAATTAGAAAGTTTTTCTTTTTTTATTGAGAAATATAAATGATTCATTTAATGATTAAAAATTTTTCCACCGTACACCAAACATAGCTAGCAAAATGGAAAATTGTACTCATTAACTTTAGAAAGTCTATTGGCTGCCTAGCACCAACCACATTAGACGAAGAACGCGGCGAAGTTATAACTGATATTAATTTTAATTAATAATTAAAGACGCTACAGCTACTATATCATGCACAACACGAAATTAATTTCCCCCATCATCACAATGAGCGTGCCGGAAAGAGAGTTCTCTCTCTCTCTATATATAAATATATACCATACTCCCACGTTTTATCAATTTTGTGTCTCGTAAAATTTCCTTCTAAAATTTACCCGCACAAAAATTTGTTAGAAGAACTTTAAGCTTTACGGCATTAAAGTCTTCATTAACCGCTTATTTATTCATCTAATACATCGAGCGGGGAATATGTTGCGTATGCTTTATCAATTTTCCATGCTATCTGCCAAATTATCGTTTTATGTTCCATCTTCCGAACGATATCGCACATGCTGCCGCTGCTATATCACATAGTCGCGTCTCTTTATCAAATTATCGTTTAAAGACTGCAGAGACATGACTTGCTTCCCATACACCAACTAGTGAAACTTCCCAGAAAGAGCAATAGAAAACCCGAAAGACCGGGGAAGAAAGACATAAATTAGTATACTGAATTCATATCTCGGCTCATTGTTAAAGTTGTAATTTGTATGTATGGAGACGCTTTTCTCAGCCTCTTGCTCATCGCCTGAAAATGAATTTTATTCAAATTTTCTAAACATTTTGCTTTTTTTAGACGACTTTTTGCTTTTTTTTTCTGAAAAGCCGAACAGAATGTTTTACTCTTTCCTTCGATTCATTACAGTCGATGAATATGAATATAATGTATTTTGCATATATGCTTGTATATAATTTTGGCAGGAAAATGTTTATGCTTTAGGCATAATACCAGAATAATCATGTATATGTTTTTTAGTACTTTCGAGGAAAGACTTTTTCGGGTGAGAAAAGGCAGGAAATCTAATTCAAGCAAAATGTGTTTCTCATTATTTGCTACACCAGCGTGATAAACGTTATTCAAACGTATTCATTGCATTCGCTGATCACATAGAACAACATTTTGAACGTGAAACAATCACCGGAATATAACTATGTTATAGAATGACGACGAGAAGATGATCATCTCTTTAAATCGAGCAATTTCGTTGCGGTAGATACAAATGAAATTAACTTTATTTGCCTTACGACACAAATGGAGCCTTCTGCTCTGTTGCCATAGAAAAAAAGCAAGCAAGACACACAACTTCTAATTATGGTCGGGGATGTCATGGCCACAACCAAAAGAAACGAGATAACCATAAAAGCGACAAAAAGTGCTGCGGAAAGAAGTGAATGAGTTGAACCGAACACAATGAAAGTAACTTAATACGCAATCAGAACGCTTACAAAACAAAGAGATTATTTTGAATCGAAAAATTGTTGGCAAGGGGGAATGTTTCGATGCTCTGATTTCTGCATTAATGTTTTTTTCCGCAGTTTTTCCCCACATATGTATGTATCATATTTCTTTTTGGAAAATAAAAGATTGTGCAAATGTTTTTCCTAAACATAATTTTCTCCGGTATCATTTACAATCGTTTCAGCGAAAACCATTTCGCATAAGAGTAGGAAAGAATTTAGACATAAATTTCCATTACATATACGAGTTGTGTTGTAATAACGTCGTATGATATTAAAGGAAAATGCATTTAACATTCTTGTCTTGACTTTATTATTCCAACGCTTCAACGATTTAGTTGTCGTGGAAGCAAAAGATATAGAGAAAAACTGAAGCGAAAAATAGGGTTCATTTTACTATGATGATTTCCCTTTGCTATTTTGTCTTTACGAAATAAGCGTAAAATTAAATGTTATTACAACTAATATGAGTTGCGCAATTTGCTACAAAATTGAAACGCGACAAAACTCGCGGGATTCGTGAAAATAAGTGTCACGCACACATAATGTTAGTTCACATTTTAGAGATGACAAAAGCCAGAAACATGTTAGAGGAAGGATAAAAATGTTCACAAAAAAAAAAGAAAAAGCAAGCCGGATTTAATGAAAATGACAAGCACAAAAAAGTTTATATTCATGACAATTTGGCTCTTATCTCGAAGAAATGCTAGAATTTTTATATTTTTTTATTGTTTGTATAAAATGTAATGACCTTATTATACGAATATATAAGCTTCATCACGGGATATTATTTCCAGAGCGGCTGCATTCTTCTCTATCCATTGAATTGTCATTGTGGTGCTGAAGCTCATCATACAAATTTTCTTTCCATCCACAATAACTTTTCTTAGAGACAATTTCTTTTCCCGCTTTTTTTTTGTCTTCGTTTCTGCAATGTCAACGTCGGAGAGCAAGAGGAAGATTTTAATTCAACTTTCAACTTGAAATAAAACATTTCCGCTAGTTTCATCCAATTTACTTTTTACTCCATATTCTTCTTCAACTCGATTGCAGTATTTTTTTCTAGCCTCTTCCCACAATGGCGTTATTCGCTAAGAAAATTTATGCATGGCATTCTGTGCGGGGCCACTTACTTTTTTCTGTGTTATTTGTCTGTTGGTTAGATATTGTGGTGTTTATGTTTATTGTATATGACAGCAGTGAGAAGTCATGCAAGAAACAGTAAACGGCAAGGAAGAATGCAATAATAATTTAACATCTAATTTCTGAGTGAATTGCTGATGAAAATTTCGAGATAATAGAAGATAAGGGTTGATTGCGGAGTGCTCATATTTGCGCCTTATTGAAGCTCTTTTCATGCTCATTGCCATTTGTGGATATTTCTATGCGGGAAGCAAAAAACGTAGTAACGACATATTCAGCAATTTCATTCATTTGCATTTGAACAAAAAATATCGTTGAATTGGGAGAGATAAGTATAACAACGACGGGAGATAGATAATGCGCGGGAAATCATTTAAGTGAAGCAATGAGCTGTGCGTGTGCAATTTTACTCTACTATTTAAATCGTGCCGCGTGACTGAACCTGACTGATTTCTTCTCTGCAAAGAAATCATCTTGTGAATTCTACAAACTCATGCGTGTAAATTACTATCCGGCTAGGATGTGAACTGAATTGTTAAATGACGAGCTATGCCGGTGTGCCGCGTAGGCCAGCTGTAAATTTTTCGCCATCCGAATCTGATAAAGAACGGAAACAGAGAACGGAATGAAATAATAAAGTTTCGGCAGGTGCTAAGCATAAAATAAATATGAGGATTTGCATGTGATGTTTATCTTTTGTGCGCTTTCTGAAAGAACACATTAGATTCAAGCTCAAAGAATCAATATGTTCTCCCGAATCCATTTAGAGAATGAGCAAGCAGTCATTCCTACCGTAGGGATTTTAGATGGTTTGGAAAATTGATAAAGGCACTTTTGTGTCTGACGATGCAAGCAAAATTTCTGAAGCCATAAACTTTGAAAAAACATCAGATTAAATTAATTGGGTGTTGGGTTGAGGAGATGGCCGAAGGAAAAATTTCCTCTAGCATATATTTTGCAAAATCAACAAGCTCTTCCTAAAACTCGCTTTGAGAGAATCCCAAAATACTTCGGCATGGACTATTAGTCCCCCGACTTTGTAAATATAAACCTTTTGCAAATATTTGATTGCGATCGAAAATTTGTTGAAATTCTTTAATTTAAATTCCTTTATAGACAAAACTTCCATCATAGCGTCATACTCGACTGAATGAAACAGTTTCCCGCCTTCAAATCCTTAAATCCAACACATCCAATATTGCTCTTTGCTGTCGACTTTGCATGCGCGGGCAAACTGTAAACACAAGCGCTCGTCGACGAGTAAGTTAATTAACATTTATACTGTAAACATGTTTTCTGTATGCGAAATGTGAATTTATTTTCATTTCAAATGTATTTCCATAATTGTTTACTCTGTTTCCTCATTTGAGCTATGCTTTTCCTGTATATATACATCCTGCATTTTCATTTTGAAAATAAATGCAAGAGGAAGCTTTTAGGTACTCTGGAAAGAAACAGAGAGCATATCATTTGTGTGTGTGTGAGAGAGAGAGAGTCCTAATGGATTTCGCAAAAGCAAAAGTGTTTCATGAAGCCAAAATTTGTACTCTTTTAATAAGCTCATTAAAATGCAATCTTTCAATTCAGTCGACGAAAGAACACGCGGCAGCTTTAAATAGAATCTTCGCATTCTCTTTTCCAAAAAGCATTTTGATTTTTTTTATAGCCTCCGGCGATGCTGAATGTTTTGCAAATGAGTGGAACTTTTTTTTTTTCTTCAATTTGTGTCTCTTCTCTGGAAATGCAATATAAAATGGTACTCAAATATACATTAAAGCAATTATCATGGTAATTATATTTGACATACACTGACTGGGAGAGTAATTATTTTTGAATTTTGTACAGCTATAAGATTTAATAATGAGCACGATGATTTGGTAAAATCACATTCACAGATTTTTAAAATGAAGTTAAATGTTAACTATAGTTTTTGTTTATGTTAAGCTTGAAAACTTTATGGTGAAAATTTGGTGAACCGCTCAACACTTTGCACAGCGTCAAAAATGCACTTAATTCATTATGATGAAGTTTATTCATTATAGTAAGAAGCTTTATTAATATAAAGTTAACAAAAATAGATTATGTGCTTTTGAAATCCTGCGAATCCATCCTAGAGAAAGATTAGAGAATAACGCTTAAGTGCTCATAACATCAGTGCCAGAGCTCAAAGATGTTTTTTTTTATGATCGCATTATGATTACATTTTTTATGCATGCCGATTCTTTATGATATTCGTGTTGCCAAAAAAGAAAAACATAAAACAGCTTCAAGAAAATAACAATCAAACTCGTAAAAGCAAATTGAATAAAATAAGCTCTTCGAATTTGTTCACACAATTTATTTATTCCGAAGAACATGCTCATACGAAATTAAAAAATTTAAATTTAATTGTTTGTGAAAAGCCAAATGTATTTCCCCATGAAACACAAACAATAAATTCAATTAATGTTTCGTTGGCATAAAATTTCATCAAAATTTGTTTGCGCAGATTAAATAGCACGAGGACGAGTGTGGGCGTATCTGTGTTGGGAGATTTTTTTTCTGGTTTGTAAAGTATGGTAATTTTATAGGGAATTTATGTAAAATTTCATGCCCATCGTTTTAATGAGTCCTGCCTCTTGCTGATTGTCTGATAATTGTCTCTCCCTGCGTTAGCATTTAATTATCAGCTTTCGAAATACCCAGCAGCCAGTCCGGCAGCAAAAACCCATAGAAATTTAAGTACTGGTATGGGTCCTTAAAAAGCCAATATGGTACCCATCAAATAATTATGCAATAATCATTGATTTTAAATTATGCAAATATAAAAAAATAGCCAAATGGAATCGTAAAATCAGTTTATGATCGCAATTTCAGCAGAAATTTGTGGCTCTAGGCAAACGCGGTTCTGTTCCCTTAACGTTTGTTTTTTATCGCCTCAAACTATACAATCATAAATCCGCTAAAGATTTATTACAACAATTGCTTTTCTTTATGAAAAAATATGGTTCTCTAACTTTTTTTGTTTTACAGCCCTGAAAAGACGAAGAAATAAAAAAATCTGTGCTGATAATCCATAAGCCGAATAAAGGAATGATTTTATGAAGACAATTAAAAAATATCGTCAAATTTAAATAGACAATGTCTCCAAATGTCTTCATAAAAGCAAATCTAAGTTAGAGATATAACACAAACTTAACCAGTGTGTACTGAATTTATAGCTGATGGTTCATCAACACAATTTGTAAGTTATTAGATTCAGCTCAAAGTATATAGAAGAAACATACACTTTTCTGTAATAATTTTAACATTTCAATCCAACATTGTCAATTTATAAAGGAACTGAAATTCCGAAATGTTCTTATGTCATTAAATTAATCTGAGAACGCCCGAAAATTCTACGCCTGATTAATTTGTTTGGTCCTGATTGAAAAACTTTGTCTCTGTGATTTAGTTTTGGGGATTTTTGGGTAAGCAAACCCGACAACAACATGGACGGAATATTTCTAAGTTTCAATTAGCAAGATCGAAATATTTTCATGATTTGAAGGGAAGAAAATTTCTTGATTGAAGGTGTAAAAGGAAAACGAGAGATAGTAAATTATTATTATCAATAAACGACATTTTCAGGGTTTCTCTATTGAAAATGTTAGATTTCTTATGGTTAGTCAAAATTAGCTGTCACCAAAAATAGTCTCTAAAAAAATATTTCAACGCACAAGCCAATCCTGTAGGCGGAAAGAGATCCAAACTGAATTGCCCGGACAATAATTCTGAAGCGATAGATTTCATGTAGGCGAAAAGAGATTCAAAAACTGGATTGTCCTATCAATAATTCAATAATTCTGAAGCGATAGATTTCGTGTAGGTGGGATTCAAAAATAGGATTGTCCGGACAATAACTCTGAAGCGATAGCTTTTGCAATTTCAAATATTTTACGTATTTTTTCGTTGCCCATGCTAATAAAATTGAAAAAATTTTCAGTGTTTCATATATTTGAAATATTTAATTTGGGTATCAGTGGCAGTTTAAGATTTAGTGTTTTGTTTTATTTTTAACAACTGTTATATTTTTCGCAGTGTTAAAAGAGCATTCGAAAATACTTATCATTTTCTTATTTGCCGCGTCAAGATTTGTTTACTTGTGTTAAGTAAGGTTTAAAGTGTTTTTCTTTTATTGAATGCCTCACGATAACCTTCAACATCTAAACTTGAAGAGGATCAGCAAAAAAAAAAAAATATAAAGCACATCTTCTTTAAGCGTGCACCAAGGAGGGCAAAAAGAAATTGAATTAAACAATTCCGTGCAAAACACTGCAAAAAAACATCCACAGTGGATGAGCAAAGAGCGCTCAAAAGTCTCCGAAGCACTTGACTGTTATATTACTTTCGACTCATTTCATTTGATGTGATTTCTTTTTGAGGAGCAATTTTCATCTATTCTTATCCCCCCCTCCATCCATATCGCTTTAGTGGTCTCCCTAGTGGTAAATTTTTGCTTTCTCCTATTCTGGAATTGAACGTATACAACAATCACATAATACTTTCCAAGAGCATCAAAAACTTTTTTTCAAATGGATTTTTTTTTTGATGATTCTTTGATGTAATTTTCGTCCACTTTAGTTTTCTTCCTTGCTGTTAGCATAGCATCGGCATTATTGTGGAGTGAAATGGCAGTAATCGCTTGAACTTATCATGAAATGCTTAAATAATACTGACATTTACATTTATGGGTATCCAGTACTCGGAAGATGTATTATTGAGGTTTTGCGAAGGCGGTAAAAATTTTGTTCGGTAGAAATATTTGACTCGAGATTGGGTTTTATGTAATGAAATGAAATTTATTTCATTACGAATGTGCAAATTTCAAAACATTTTTGCTCTCATTATAACATCCTTGCATAAGGTCCGATGTACGAGTACTTAAACCACTTCATTTCCATTTTTCAACAGCAACTACACCCTCGCTTGTGTTTAATCTCCCCCGCACTTCTCAGACGAAGCTCATAAATTACGGGTTGGAAAAGTCGGAAGTCGATTTTTTCCATTTGGCTGAACAACAAATTAAATTATTTAAAGACAAACAATCCGAAAAAGTTTGGGTCATGAATTTTATGTCTGCTATCTACACGTATAATTCATTCAAATTACCGCACTAACCCGGCGACCTTCTAAAGACGCTTAGATTGCGCGTGTGTATGTGTGTGTGGGAGGCCTTCCTTAGATACTTCTACAACACGAAATGGGAAAAGTTTTGTGTCAATTTTGATGTAAACATTCGTGTTAATCAGGGGTGGATGGTTTAGTGAGTGTTTACAAACAAATTTCAACCTTACAAGAGCTTTTCTATGGGTGGTGGTGACGGTACCACATTTCGGTAAACAATAAGGACCCTCGTTTGAAGGTTTTCAATAAATTAAGAGCATTTTGTGGAATTATAGGTGTTGTAAATTTTGCAACAAAAGCATAGATATAAAGTCAATGCTGGAGGTTCAAACTGGAACATTTTGTGAACTGAATTTTAAGCGAGCATAAAGAACATTTTATTTTTAGTTGCTGTTACAGTTCTTTTTTTCTGTTTCATTCTTAAATAGGCATTTCACATCCCGTAATCATTCCGAAAATGGAATAAAGTTATAAAAAAATATTCAAAAGCAGTCGAAAATCGGCTTTCCGAGCGAGCAACAAAAATTGCTTTTCCATTCTTCGAATTTTTCTCCTTCTTTTGTTATTATTTCATACACCAGCAAACATTTAATTTCCCACTTCAAGCTTCATCCCTCGATAACTTTTTTTTCCCTCCTTTTTTAGCAAGTCGCAAGCAGAAATACAGCTGAACAGATTATTAAATTGATGGAATTTCTAATATTAAATTTGAATATTTGCTCAATTTTCAAATCATTAAAGATTTTTATATTTATTTTTGCTTCGAGTTCATTATTCCTAGAGGTCGCGTGATTGGCAATGGCAATGATTGTGACGATTTACGCAAATGACATAAGAGGGTGAAATTTGAGAATTTTTTTTTGCTTTGCTCTTCCAATGCGACAATCAGATTCCTTTTTCAATTCCAGCGTTCTATCTATGTCTCCCAATGAAAGCGCCCTTCACTTTTGATGTAATTATTTATCCCAATCCCAAAATTAGAAAGTTGAAAATTGTTTCGTTTTCTTTGCTGGAAATATTTCTCAAGAAAATGTTATGACTCAGTATAGAAACGATATCATTAGACAAATTGAAAATATTTCTGTAACCAAAAACTTTTTCTTTGCTTTGCTTTGTGGTGTGGTGTGGTGCCCAAGCTACAAATTGACCCAAAAACATGAAATAATTTCTTTAAGAAGCCCAACAAACGGAAAGATATTTTCATTCCAAGTGGTTTGCTTTCCTTTTCCTTTATGATTGCGTCGGAACGTTACCTGACTGGATCCTTTTTTTTGCCTTCGAATTTAGTTTGGAAGTGAACACTTTAAAGTAGAATTAAAACTTCTTACACAAGTTTAAAAATCCTTTTTCCGGAATTTATTTTCCCTTTTTCAGGAGTCGGCAGCAATCTTTCAAGATTTTCTTTCCCTTTTTTAATCTCGCCAAACACATTTTTGATGTAGATAGAAATATGTCATGGAGGGAGCAAATGATAAAGGCGAACCCATGGCGAGTTTTGTAATTGAATTCATTCATTCTGAATAATCTGTCAGAAGCAAAAGAAGTTTTTTTTTTTTTATACTTGTGGGCAAAGCGTCAAATGCCAGCCGACAACTATTCTCGGGGTGAATTTTAAACGTTGCCTTGGAAAGATTATTCCATTCCAATAAAAAGGCGAAAACTTTTACTCTCGAAAGTAGCCATTTCTAGAATTCATATCAGTTATCATCAGCGCAGACACAATTTAGTCCAACTCGATATCTTGAGCAGAAAATGAAACTTCTCAAACAAACCACAGGCTCGTATTTTCCAAAATCGGTTTGTTGGCTTTGAAATCAAACGGAAGGACAATAAAAAAATAAAAGAAGAAGAAGAAACTTTTCCATCTGAATTTCCACAAATAAAATATCCTTTCGATCCTTTTCGCTCCGAGGGCCTTGCCGAATGGGTATTTTTGAAAAAAAAAAGAAAGAAAAGCTTAAAAGTATTTTAGCTTCGGCAAAGTTACAAGTTAAAATCTAATAAAATATCGAATCATTCTCTGCGTCACATCGAGATCGCATAAATTTTATGATTTCAACGTAAACACTAAAAAAGACTTTGAGAAAATAAAGAGAAATGCGAGTGAGCGAGATGGAAAGTTGAGTGAAAATCAATAAATAGCGCTCAAAGCAATCCCTCTTATATAACTTTTATTTATTTTTTTTTGTATTTTCTTTATTCTTCCCATTCCACAATACGCTTAGTCGGTCGCAACCCCCTCTACTTGCTGTTTATTTATTAAATTTGACACCCGACTTTACCCAATGAACACAAAATAGAAGCTTCCGTATCAACTTTCGCGCGGGTATTGAATTTCCATAGCGCTAAATCTCCTTCGGGGCCGGATTTAAGTAGCAAAGATAGAATGTATTTATGTCAAGAGAAAATTACAAGTTACTCAGCAAATATCGATTGTGAATTAATCAATTTACGTTAGGTTGACAAATTATTGTGGCGCAATGTTACAGCCGTCGCTCGACTGATGTTTTATCCATTAAACTAAATAATTCAGACTTCGCTTTGTGCTGCTAGGCGTATCCCAAAGTGATTAGCATTTTAAATTGCCATCAAAACACCTCCTTTTGTATGTTTCCTCAATTGAAATCATTTTTGCGCAAAAATAGAAGAAAATGTTCCTCGTCGAAGTAATTAAATCATTAATCATCACAGCAGAATGGCGAGAAGAATTACAGAAAAAGTGTTGAGAGCAATTTAATTCCACTCACCTGGTATGAATTCATGGAAATCCAATTTTCCTGCAAAGAGACGAGGAAAGAAAAAAAAAGAAATAGGAAAATTAAATTAAGAGAAATGTTCATCTGAAGCGGAAGAAGGAAACATATAAAAAGAGTGATTGCTGAACGGAGATTTTCTATTCCGACGATATATAAATTAATTACAAGCTTAATTGAATAAGCTGACCGCATAATGATAATAATCACTGGAGCTTTGTAATTAATAATCTTGAACAGTAAACGGTTTACTGTAAAGATGTAATGGACTTGCAAGGACATTACATAGGCGCTTTATATGTTATTCATATACTGGAGTTAATTTCTTTACAAAAGTAATTTCTTTATTTCGCAGCCTTTGATAAAAATCCTTCCGATCCAGTCTTTAACAAAAACAATAACGCAAATTAATTGCTTCCAACATTATGCTTGTCATACATATACATCCTCCGCTGGTATTCAACCCACAAGCAAAACTCGCGCTGAAATTAAATTAAAGACCAAATTTATGAGAATGAAAATAAAAATAAAAAGCTTTTTGCTATAAAAACAGCATTTAATGCTACAAAGCTGGGGCGATAGAAGTGGCAGCGAGAACTGTGTATTGTCTGGTGTGTCAAACCATAAAGCTATTTGTAAATGCTCTGGCCATTTTCTTTGTATATGACGCTATGTTATTTTATGATATTCTTCTCGCACATTTTTCACATCCATAACCCTCAAATCCAACTCGACTCTAGCGTGGACAAACAGCAACGCGATGCAATGCAATGTATTTTTTTTTTGGCCATATTTATGTTTCTATTTCGAATCCCAAATGCATTGTTTCACGAGTTCTCTTATGTATGTTTTGGTCAAATAAAATTGTTACATTCACATGTTATATGGAAACACAACAAAATGATCATTCTTATTTCGGTTTGCGGAGCGAGAGTTTGATGGGTGTGCAGAGGGGAAATCTGGTTGAAATAATAAATTAAAACAGTATAAAGCGACATTCACTGGATGTTGACCAGAACACGACTCGCTGGCTATAGTTATTTGCTGACTTCTGTATGTTATTTGTTTTTAAGTGTGTCATCATATTTTATGTCGCATTAATGCGAGAACAGAGCTTAACCGAAATCACATTTTTTTTTAGAAATAATATGAATTGAGAACTTTTTTAGTTTTCAGATTTCATAAAACGAATTTAGTAGGAGCAAAAATTATTATTCCTGATGACATGAAGCACGAAAATCCTTCTGCGACAAATGCTCGCACAAATGTGCTCGCACATTTAACGTTCAATTAATTTAATAACTATGCCCACTCTAAATCGCCTTTTGTATTTTATTTATATTGCGCATTTGTTTAATTTACATAAAAGCTTGTTTTTAAGCTCTTCGTCGGTTGCGTCGCATGCATCAATATTATATATATTTCGACCAAAAACTTTGACTACCGGGTGGTTTGGGGGATTAAATTTCTATAAATATCGTTTCTGTCAATACCGCGCACGTCGATGCTTTTTTTCCATATGCACGAACACCAGCAGTAACAGTGTCGGTTGGAATGACCTGTTTATAGATACATATTACCAGCCTATAATAAACATTTATTACATTAACGGCCACACACCTGTTTTGAAACTGTTGTGTATATATTGAAAATTACACAACAGAGCGTTGTTCAGTGATGTCGGGACGAAAGGGCTGTATTTGAACATGCAGGCACGCAATGTTCCACTTAGGTATGTATTTTAGACTTTTAGTAATTTGTTATATCGTAAATTTTCTCATCCCTCTTCCATGTTATGTTTTGCTCTTATCAACAAGATTGAGTACAGGAAGCTTGTTAAGTAGTATTATAAAGTTTACTTCTGCCAGATGTCTATATATCATTAATTCTCTTTGGGAAAAAATTTCCTCAATGATTCTACATAAATTCTGATGTTTCGTGTCATTCATTATAGAAAGAGCTCCTGGGGGACTGAATTAATACGTTCAAACAAAGTAAACATAAAAATGAACTAGTAAGTCGATTTACGGTTTCGGTGGGACATCGTTGACCACTTGTCAAAAGTCTTCCCTTTCGCAAAAGGCTATAACAAATGATTATGAAGTAATAAATTGCCCTTTTGGTCGACATGTTTTCCCTCAACGTCATCATACCAGAGATTCTCGTTTATACGAGCTCGAATATATGCTCTTTTTGCGTCGACGGTGTAGAAGTCGCATTTTTTAAATATTTTCTTAACCCTCAAAATATCAAATTTTTTATTATTTTTCCGCATCATCTCTGTCTCTGAATGTCTACCATCTCTGTCTTACGAATGCTTTGAAACTATAATAATATCCTATCGAATCTATTGAGCCTCTATTTGTGAAAATTCATCCTGAAGGGGGTGGAATGTTATATAGCCTTTTGATGAGGGTTTTCCATTCGCCTCAATAATCCATCATTTAAAGAAAGCGGTAGGCATTAAGGAAGGTCCAATATACGTTGCCTTTGTTCAGCCTCCAGAGATGGACGGAAGAAATGGATGGTGAGCAATGGGCATATAAAAAAGTTGTAGTCCTGAAAGAATCTTAAAACGTTCTGACAGTGAATTTTATGACAATTTTCCATAATTTACACAGGCTCAGCATAAGGGGGATTAAAGCTGTCAGAAGCCAGTGTTTGTATAACATAACTCATATACTGAAGCAGTTAAATGCCATTTAAATTTAATTACCTACATTTTAGTCTTTATATCGTATGGCTTAATTAACATGCGTATAGATTGCAAACATGCCAACTTGAGTAAAACTGCCATCATGTTGATATATTGTTTCGGAAAAATGTAAATGATAAAAAACATACTTAAATTTCCTTTTTTTTTTAATTGTGTGGCATCATGAAAAGACCAATAATCTCCACGCAAAAAGCATTATTTAAATAATTGCTCGGCACGAGGAGAAAAATGCCTTAAAACTTCTATTGAATCAATCATGTCCGCGATTTCTTGTCTTATAATTAACTTTTTAACAGTAAACTTAATTGACTAATTTATGAGTTTTGCGAGCAATCTCGAAATTCGAGGAAAATTTAATTAACCGCCACGCTTCTCGTCCAGCCTTCCAAAGGACAGCACTAATTCATTTCTTGCGTTTCGTAAATAACAGAAACGACGTGATTTGCAGTCATAAATTTCGTGGTTCTTTTTTGCGATGGTAAGGGCAACATCCCGAAACAGTCAACAATTTAAATTTATGCTCGCCATTATACTCACTCAGTCTAGTCAGTTTGAGGGTGGAAAAATATTATTGACACACTTAACGAGCTCAACACATTTCGTAACAATTTTCTGCGCTCTCGTTCGCTCGAACTCGAACCCCAAAAAAATGTCTGCAAAGTTTTGATATTGAATCATAAAGCATTTACAGCATATGCAAATATAGACGTCGCAGCAGAACAGTAAACAAAAAGTGTACTCAAAGTATTTAAACTTTTTTATGTATCGTGTCGACTACACAGGCTACAGTTGACTGTAGCCAATTTTCGTTTTATTGATGCCAGTCATATTAATAATAAAAACATCTCAGACCTTTCTAATATGAAACAAAACAAAAAATGATTTAAAACTTTTTTCGGCCTCTTCAGACGTAAAACTTGTTGACGCGAAATTGTTTCGAAACTTCAAATCAGCATTAATAATGAAAAAAAGACTGAAAGCATTCCGTTTTGAATCGATGGCAGAATTGTTTCTGTCTATGATTGTGACAGTCGCATTAGGCAAGCTCACATTGTCCAATTTATTTGTTTTCTCTTTTTTTTACAAATAATAATTCTCTTTTCTTTTTTTAACGACAAAGAAAAACAAATTTTAAAGTCCTATAAACTTAAATAAACTTACCCTGTAATTGTGCTAATGACTGCAAAGTCGTCGAACTACAGTTGAGGAAACCTGCAATAAAAGCAAAAAAAAAAAACATGAAAAGTTGAAATTAATACGATTCTGTATGTAGATGTGGACAAAGTTTTGGGAGCCAAGCGAAGTAAAACTTTTTGTTTTGCTTTGCCATGCGACGAGAAAAGTTATCCTCAGCTCAACTTAATAAAAGCTGGGATAATTTCATTTTTGTTGGTTATTATAATATGATGACTCTGTTTACATTGCGGCTCAACGCCGTAAGAGATTTCTTGCCATGCATCGTGTGATGTTGTGAAAAATTTAGGAAAATATGAGCGAGCGACAGGTCGATTGAGATTATTCAACCGCATATTTGTTCAGCTCCAATGCGGGAAAAATTCATGAACCACTTCGACAAAAAAAAAAAGTTCCCTTCAGTGCACTGGCTGGTAAGCAAATGATCATTTATTTTATGTTTACTGAAATCGTATTTAGGCACCATTTGACGAGGTACAGCATAAAATATAAATGATTTCGTTTGTAGAATCGTTATCTCTCTCTCCATGTGTATAAAGTTCGCATGTGCCTGTATATGCATAACAAATGTGAAGGATGCCGATGATGTATGAACATGTGGAGTGAGGCAGTTGTTTAATTAGAGACAACCCTTCTGCGATGTTCATTTGATAAACACTTTTCCATTAAATTTGTCATAATTTTCAGCAAATTTAAAATGTTCCCCTTTTTTCTGTGAATCACAAACAATCTAAGAGACAAATTTTTCAATTGCCCATAAATCTATGTCCCGGGGACATGATTCTTATCAGATTTTAGAGTTGGCTTGTGTTAGTTTTAGAATGAAAATCCCCTTGACCCTAAGTTGTGTTATGAATAAGTAATTTCCTTTATTTAGCTCTGAACGTAATTTTCTGTGCTAACTCCCACTCGAGGCAGGATTATGAAATATGTTATTAATAAAATTATGAAACACGCAATATCGTTGATCCCAAAGACGGCGTTAGGCGTCTTTCATTTACTCCAAATTCGGACATTTTCTTTCACTCTCATTTAGTCTGCCTACAATATTTTGCACTTAAGAGCTTAAGAAAGTCTTATCGGAAGAGCCAATTTCATAACATTAAATATTGATTCTTCATATCCGGATATGCTTCTTGAATTTAATCATCAGCTTCTTCCATCTCGATGAAAGTTTTTCTTTTTCTTTTCGTTGTAATTTTCTTCCCATTTTTTCCTCTCGCTCTCTGTGATATCCTTATTAAAAATAAAGAAATTTCCAGGGAAATTTCTTCAACAAAAGCGAGCAGCACTTCTGATGTGATGACACAAAAGAAAATAATAAATTCTGCTTTATTGTGATATGCTGCTGCATTTTACATAACTGCAAGCACCTGTAAATGCCAGAATATGATTGTTTCCTCCTCACATAATATCTATCAGCAACAGAAAAGCTCTCACGGAAGTTATTTTCATAACAGCAATTCAAGCCTTCTGAAGCGTATAAAGTTTTCTCGAGCCCGGGAAAAAGCAAACAAAACAGCAAAAAGTTTATATTATCAGCGTATGCACATATATACATATTAAGCTCTTCTTCATATTGTAGGAGAACTGCTTTAAATTCTTATGTGATTCTTCCAGGCATGTCTAACAACCATCTCTCATAATTTTGTGCAAATATTTAGAAGAAAAATAAAGCACTGGATATGACCAAGGGGGAAAAATGCTATGTGAACATAAAAGCTAATTTAAGCCTCAAAAATTACAGTCTATAAACTTTTAAAATTGCAAAAACTGTGAACTAAGCGAATGTTGTTTCGTCATTTTTCACAACTTTAGTAATTCTAAATGAGTTGTTTTAATACAAATATTATCACACATGTACATTCGTGGTGGGATAAATTCTAAAATTTTAATAGAATCACCATAAACACTAGCTTTATGTCGTTTTCATGCTTCTAGCGCTATTATACAATTTTATAGGGTGTAAAAATGTTGAATGAGAGAAACCAAAAAATTTGCAAGATTCTTCTTAAAAGGAAAACTTTCTCTCCATCTCAGCATCATAAGATTTTTATGTGAAAGCCCCAAGAACATCTTACGAGTGTAAACATGGTAACTATCTGGTAACGCTCCAACGCAAATATATAACTGAGCCTATCGCCCCATGAAAGCATCACATTACACACACTGACAATTTTTTTAGGTCATAATTATTCAGGCAAACTTTGCCAGCTTGGGGAGTCTCTTTTTTCGAGGCTTTCGATCCGAATTGCACAATGTCGGCCTAGCAACAACAACATTCACACAGCAATAAAATTTAATTCAAAAATTTTCCTCGTCGACTTTTGTTTCTTCTTATCAGCATTTCTTGCTGCTCCAAATTTTGAACTTTTTTTGATAGTCCCAGATGGAAAGTTCTCGTAAAGGAAAAATAATTTTTGTTAAGTTTTCATCGTGGATGTGTGAAATACAGAAATAGATAGAAGTGTAGAATGAGGGTCGGAAAGGACGAACAATGAATAAAGTCAAGTACACATTTGCCGCAAAACATTACGATGACTTGATATCGCTGTAACTTGTTCTCGCGCACCTCATGTTTTATGCTCGCAAAAAAAAAAAAAAATAAATACATCTTCTTCAGGTGTCCCTCAGATATACAATTCACATCTTCTTGTTGATTCCTCGAGGGCACTTGAGGAAAAATATTTTCGACGACCTCTATTATCCCTTTCCAATGTAATTCGATGTATGCATTTCACTTTTTTATATTACTTTAACATCTTGAGTACTTAAGTGGGCACTTGATGCAGCCCATGATGTGAAAGATTTTCGTGGAGCAATTTTTGCCCAAAAGAATCACTTGTGAGTGACATTTTCCAAAGCTATAAAGAGGATTTTCAGAACTGAGTAAACTCTACGTGAAGTGGCCGGAATTTGATCTCTGTATAAGTATCACTTTATAAATTCCAGAAATGATTTGATTCTGAAAAATAATTCTGTAACAACCCAACGTCATTCACAGAAAAATGAGATGTTTTAAAAGAAAATAACAAAAATAAGTAAACACATAACAACTGGAAGCAAAGGAAATGATTTCTTATGCAAAATAAATATCCTTTGGCTTGACAATCTAACATGATTGTTTTTAATTTAATACGAAAAATGAGCTTTTAGCTGTTTTTTTTTTGCGATTTCTTACAAACACACATACTTTTGTATGTGGGCGGTAAACAAGTGGGTGAACGGAAAAGAGATGAAGAAAAATATTGAAACTTTTTTATATATAAATTTTTTTTTTTCAAGAATCGATATGTCTTACCTGTCAAGATAAAAAAAGAAAAAAGAAATGGAATCGAATCGAATCGAATTGAATTAGATTGGAAAGGGAGAGCTAGGCTGAAACGAAACATAATGTATTGCTCTCCGGCGTTCCAAACCTAGAAAACAAATTAAAGATTCATTGGCAAATCCGATAAAAGTGAACGCTCTTTAGGCGCCGGCAGGTACAATATTTTTTTCCGGATCTGCGGACAACGGGTAAATATATAAAGATTATAAATGGTTGTTTATATTCTTTTCGTACGGGATTTATGAATATTTAAATTTTAATTTTATTTCGTTTCGGGGCACGATACAACAACGCATTTGTGACACTTATGCTTCACAAAAACATCTAACAATGAGAAATATGTTTAGCAATCGTTAAAATGCATTAGCAATCCCATCAATTGCATTTCATCGACCAAATTTACCGCTTATGCAATTATCGTCTCAGTGTCACATGTCAAACGTCATTCATAGAAAATCGCCAGTTGCATGTAACAAAGAGAAAAACAAGCTCGAGCTAGACAATTGAAAATGCAATTAAGAAAACAATGAAAATAAAGTTGGGCTAGCAGTTTTATTATGCATGTTTTTATACTCGACGTTTGGTGTCAGGTTGCAATGTAAATAATTTTGTGAATTTTTTTCTTTCAGCTTACGGCACTGTGACACTGACCTTGACCAATATAGAAGAGCTTTAAACAGTTTTACAAACTCATGTGTGCATATCGCAATTTCTATTGTGTCGTTTTTTTTCTGGCCATAGAAGCGAACGAAAAATGAAACTGATAAAAAACCTTTTTTTTATTTTTGCTTTCTCAATGGAGTTGCGGGGGTTTAAATTAATAGAGCAAATATCACCAAAATAATGTTAAAATACAGCAATTTTTAGGCACTACTGCTAATAGCGTTTTCATTTTGTGTGCCATTGTCGAGTGTGATCATTTAAAATGCTATTTGTTTTTCTTCTTATGCTTCCATATCGCAATAATTTAGAGCTTTGAAATTATTATGCTTTTGTTAATTGGAAATTTCCGTTCAGTTTTATGAAGTCGCGCGACAAACTGCTCCGCTTTTCGATGTTTGCTTTTAAGCTGTGAATACAATAATGGAGCTCGGTAAATATGATATTCAGAAAATATTCAAGTATCACAATTTCGTAAATCGCAAAAAAGATAATTATAATTAGCAATTTCATATGATTTCCCCGGATGAACTAAAACTGCTTGTAACTACTATAATGTCTCCAATGAGATTACAGTCTTCGTCTTTTGTAAAGTATTGATTATACATTTACGCTTAAATCAAACAATTTAGCGAATCATCATCTATCACTAGGACAAACAAATATTAATTAAATCAGAAGTTATTCATTTCCCCCACTTGAATATCATCGGCTGCGCCACAATGAAATATTTGAATTTAATTAAAAACACAAGTGAGAGTGAGAAGAAATAAGATATTAGGTTGGAGCAGCTTTGTGTGGTTTCCATAGTGCGGTTTGCCATAAAGGCACATCAGAAAATTTTGAATATCAATAAAATTAATTAGTTTAATTGAATTGAAGTAAAATGAAAACACCCACTCTTTATCATAACTCATATTTTCATATGTTTGGTCCTTCTCTCTCTCTCTCTCTTTCTTTGTCTCTCACATCATCCCACAATGAAACATATTAATATTCCAGAACAGTAATTAATAATAACAAATAGTAAAACTTTTTTTTATCTCATTTTATGATTCACAACATGTTTGAGAACAAGTTACATAAATCGTAAAGTTTTCAGTAGGGCATTTCGAAATGAAATGAATCCATTTGGTTCTGTGTACTGATGTGGTGTTGCGTTGTATTTTATACGGCTATACCGACATGGAAAATATAAATTAAAAGCCATAAAAATATTTATGCTCGAGATAATTTTTCATTAAAAAATATGCTTATTTAATGTTTGTTTTTTTTTCTCTCTTTCTTTTCTAATCAAACTTTTTTTTCCACTCCATTTATGAGCTTCTGTTTTTGTTGGTGGTTCCTCGTGATTGACTGTTTTCCGATTTTCAATTTCTGGGTCAATTTGAGTGAGGGCGGATGGAGAAAGAGCATTACATGCTACATTATTTATTAATTGTACCTTCGCTGCTCATTTCTCCATTAGAGCTTATTTTCGGGCTCATGAAAATAAAATTTATCCAGTAAAACACTAACGACCGTAATTTCTGTTTCCGCAAAACGCAATCGTCTGACCGGACAAAACGTCATGTATTTAGGTCTAGGTTCACTATAAATAAACCACGAGACTCGGCGAGCAGAAAATAAAAAGAAACAAAATTATAAACCAGTAGCAATATTGATCATGAATCATACTTAGCCAGTCCATTACAAGTGGAAGGTAAATTGTTGTGATGGCAGAACATAAAGCAATTATTCCATAAATAAATTATTCTTTTAACGACCCGAATTTTGTTGGTTCAACGCGGCCGCTATACTTTAATGCCTTCCAAATGGCATATTACATGAAAATAAAGCTGATGATAAAAGTACAGAAAAAAGCTGCGGGAAAATTGCAATTTTTATTAATTTTCATTGGAATTGCTTTTTTCTGTTTGCTTGCAAAATGAGCGACGTCCGCGCCAAGTGCATGAGCAATATTGTTGGTTTCTTTTTTTTATTTATTTTTGGCAAGGGCGCTTGATGTTGAAACAGAACTTGACATTCAAATTGTTTTCATTCAGTATCGGCAGCAATTGTGCAATGATTTTCTTTTTTAACGGCACAGCCGTTTTTATTTTCTTTTGCCAAAAGTAAACTTTATACGTGTACAACGATTATATTGTTGTCAGTATTGAGAAAGACCTCATCACATAACCGAATTGGACTTGTGAAGTTTGCTGAGTCAATGAATTCTGTCTGCGTGAATATATGTAACACATCAATTGCTCGATAAGTTTGACGTTAAAAATAGACTTTCACACTCAATTTTCTTTTGCTTCTTATTTTTCGCTGAACACTTTCACAGTGTATACAAATTCAATGTTCTTTATAACCAAAATTATTCATTCACATGTGTGTGGAGAAGGGTGATTTTGATGAGATTGTAAATAATTTATAGGCTTGTATTTTATTTTCGCATTATAACTGAGAGCCATTTTTATTAGCCACTCCAATGCGGTCGGTGTTTTATGTCGATGGAAAATTATTTTGGACATGTCGATAACGCAAAATATTCTAGTGCTGGAAATGGTTTCATAATAATAATATATATTACCGAGATGATGACGATGAGTTAGAGGCATCATCAATTTGCCATGAATACATGAACACAAATATGTAGGCAGGCAAAGCAAATGAATGAATGAGAACGGACCTGATCAAGAGGAAAATGATGTTGCCTCACCAGAATTCGATGAATAATTTATTTATAACTGGTGCTAGTGGCGTTAGGTTGTCTCGCGCACACTTACAACACTCGCAGCAACAGCAAAATTTCAATATCGATTTACTCACAAACATAACCTCAACATGTCAATCATCCTTTATTTGCCTGCGCTGTTCTGGCTGTATCTCATTCATAATCACATGACTTGCACAGATTCTCGCTTCTCACTCGACACGTGTGTTATGAATGAGCAAATGATGTGAGACATTGATGAGCCAACTTTAAGTCATTAAAAAGTTTTGAAACAGACACTCTTAGAAATTTACATAAATGCTCATTAATTATTCAATAAGATTTTGAAGGATTCGTTGAAAAACTTTTCGCATAAGCGATTTGATAAAATTAGTATCAGTTTATCAAAATCAAATAAGCATGAAATAATTTTTTGGGGTTCCTTAAGGAGGAAAAAGGCCTTGTTATAGAAGGATGTTCTATCATAATTTACTTTGTAGATTTTTTTTTCTCGTTGAAAAGTTCTTGTAATTTGAATTTATACGTGAAAATATAAAGCACGGACGAAAATCACGGAAAGGTTAACAGTTAACACCCAGCGAATAGAAATAAATATTAAGAACGATATTTAAATTACCCTCTAACCTTTTAAGACATAATTTCCTATTAAATTAAAAATTTCTTCTTAATTTTAAAGCTAAACGATTTTGCTAAATGAAGAAAAAAAAATTTTTTGGGATGCGAAAGTATATTATCTTATGGAAGGGAATCTTCGTTGGTATATTAAAATATTTATATTTTGAGAAAATTTATTGGTACCAAACATAATGTAGTTGAAACGAAACGAAGCTCACCCTTTGTCAAGGCGAAAAGACGTTTGTTTGCGTCGCATAATGATAATGAGCAGAATTTTCGGCTATGTATGTTCTCGTTCGTAAAATGATTAAGTGGAAGCTTTAATGGTGTGAGACAGGGATGAAGTATCACTTTGTCTTATCGCGCTTTGCCGATGCGCTAAAAGGGCAAAAATTTTATGAGTACGAAACGGCCGCTGCTGCCTTATCAGCAGAAAATTCCAACAACTGATTAAGCATCTAATGGCGTTAATAAACAAAAACAAAGAAAAAAAAATCTCCTAATTGGGGTTTTCCGCCTCAACCAATTTCCCGACCAGCCTAAACTGAATAAATAAATAAATCCCAAAAGCCTACACCTTCCACCAATTTTCCATTTAGAGATCATCGAACGAATGAAGAAAATACGAAATATGAGCTTCAATGAAACTAATTTTAATTATATTTAATTAAATTCAAATGAGCGATTTATAACATTCATTCCCTTTTCTAAAGAGACGTCCATTCGAGTTTCACTCCATTTTTTTTACATCAAACGATATAATAAATTAATGAGAGAACCCCGCTCGTTGGATGGTTCAGTATTTATCGATCCAAGAATCAAATAAAACGAGAAAACCAAGTTTCAAACTGGTCCCTTAACTTGACACACTCAACAATACTTAATTACGTTTTTCTTCCTCGAAAATATCGACAAAATGAAATTGGCAATTTTACGCCCAAACAACAGGAAAAAAAATGTCGTCCTTAAATTCAGATTTCCTGAATCAATCAACTGTAAATAGAATTTTTTTTCCTTCACGAATTCTAGTGATTAATTAAAAGTTATTCTGAACATAGCGAAAGAGAACCAAGCGGCATAAGGTATTGTTTAATACACGAATACGAAGCAATGAGCAGGTCAGTTGAAAACATTCCGTCACTGCGTATTGACTCTCAACTCAACATCAACGAAATAAAAACCTTCCGGACTAAATATTTTTTTTCTTTTTGTCGACAATATTCAACAAAGAAAGAACAAAAGTCCAACAGGGAAAGAGCCTTTCGTTATTTACGGCCATATACATAAAACATTAACAATGATTGTTTGGGTACTAAAACAGCGCACAAAAAGAAAATTTGGATTACGAAAGAAACGAGCAGTGAAACAACAAAAAAAAATGTTTACAATTGAGAACGAAAGCTCCAAGTACCAAAAATATCATGAGCTTTTATCTTTTGACGCCCACACTCAATCACACACAGAGTGTGCTCTTCTAAAGGACGACAGAAGAATAAATATAACTGACAGTACCATTGAAATGGAAAAAAACTTTCAAGAACGAAAATTAATTGATAAAAATTTTCTCATATACCTTTGATATCATTGTTCTTAAGTCCGTTGTTGTTATTGTTGTTGCTCAATGCCGCTTCAATATAAAATGGCTGTGACTTTTGTTGTTGTTGATGTGCGTGTAAATTTGTCTGAAACTGGCTGTGTTGACGGTGATTTTGCAGCTGCTGTTGCTGATGATGATGTAAATGCCGAATATTTTGATGTCGTTGATTATTGATGTTCGATTGAGATGTATGTTGCATGCTTTGAAAATCGGGCGACGATGACGATGAGCTGGTTGAATGCGATGCATTCGGTGTGGGTGGTGGAGCAATTGGTGATGATCCCCATGTCTGAATATTCTCCAATGGACTCCTCATGCTTGACGTTTCCGTTGAGCCACCATTCGGGAATGATCCATAGGCGCGAAACATGTTTAATTCTTAACTGTGATACACTTTAATTAGTATTTGAGCTGCGATCAATCTCTTTCTATTCCCGTAATTCTTATGTAATTTTTTTTTACCTTTCTGATATTGTTTTCTCAAATCCACAATGAAAACTTATTTTCCTTTCAACAAGACTTTTTTTTCCTCTTTTTTTCCCGCTCTCAACGAATCGTTGCTTTGTAAATTGATTGATGTTATCTTTCACAAACACTTTATGTCGCAATATATTACGTTTTATTCGATTTTATATTGTTTAAGAAAATAGAATTTTTCGTTTGTGAGTGAGAGTTTCTGCAATAAAATCAGAGAATTTTTTCTTATGTTTTATTATCAAACGCATGATGGTTACAGCCGAAAGTGGAAATGATATTAAAAGCATTGCTGCGTGGCACTTGAAGTTGTCTATAGATTTTTATTATTATTTCTCTTCCCCCCAATACTCAAAACGTCGTTTAAAGGCTCATTTCCACGCTCAATCCCCGCGACATTATCGCGCTTTATTGGCATCAAGAAATTGCAGTATGTATACGGTGAGAGAAATACAGAATCGTGTCGTTCATATTAACACATTTATTACGCTCATAAATTTTTTCGGCTTATTCCACGCCGTCAAGCTCGAACCATGTGAGACGCGCTTTTACGTCGTTTCTCATCATCACTTTGCCTTCACGTGGTATTCTTTTTTCATTTTACAATCCTCTTTCCCCATCACCACACCCGAATATTATTGAATCAATTCTGCGAGTTTTTTTTTTTTGGCAGCTTTAAGCTCAGCACACCCACAACAAGGAAAGTAAAAAAAAAAGTATAAGCAAATAAATTTTGATTTATTCTCCATTCATCTTTCTCCCCCAGACATTCGTTCCTTTTGTTTCGATGTAAATGTAGGTGAAATTTTCAATTTAATTTCACATTTTCAATGCTCCCCACGGCAAACGCAATCACGAGTTTTTTTTTTTCTTTTTGAATTAAAAATTATTTATTCGTTACATTGATTTTATATTTTTTTGCTTTATTTTCGCCAAATGCGTTGATGGCAAGCAACATCCGATTGAACGCGGTATTTTAAAAAAGTTTGAATGAATTTTTTTTTATATTTTTTCATTAGTCCTTCTCTACGTTGCTTTCCATCCACAATATTAATTAATATTCAACAAGGGCGACCGGTTATGAACATGGAAAATTTTGTAAATAAATTTTAATGAATCATTAAGCCCTCGCTTATCGTCCAACATAAATTAAATGTAATAGCAGACGATTTGCTCATTCAACCTATATCGAACAATACTATTTCACTAATACCCACAAAAAAAAAAGTTTACATTGAATTTGCCTTTTATTACAATTTATTTATTGCATTTATTGTCAATTGTACTCATTCCCAGCCACCGCTTTGTGTGTTTGCTGGTGCATTTTCATTATTTGGGGTTCGTAGCTCTTATGTAACAATCGGAAATTATTGTCGACTGTTCATTTTATTTATATCGCTTAATTGGAATGTTTTGATTTATCTCTGAGTGGCAGATACTTGAATTGAACTCTCTTTCACGTATACAGAATATACAGATAGACGCACTTTAATCACCCACAATGAGACTATTGTGCTCTGATGGAAACCGTCAAATGGCAATTAAATGATCAATTAAGAGCATTTGGCAACTGAAAACTCAATGATTGTGTCGTGTGTGCGATACAAATGACAATCCCAACCGCGAACTTTTGTCATTTCCAAAAAAAATTTAATAGAAATTTTTTTTCATCAGTGCAGTGCAGAATAAAATTATTATTTACTATTTTATTTATTTTTATTTCTCAGTCAATAAAAAGAGCCAAATCGCAATTAACAAGATTAAAAACGTCAACTGTCGGCGGTTGGCTTGTGAGAGTGTATTGAAATGCCATAAAGTTTTACAATCGATTGGCTTGTCAGTGAGCTAATCAACCAAAAGCCGCAAAATGTTTATCGAGAGAGCTTTGATTTTAATTGACCTATCTTAATGAAATTGCCATTGAAGTAGCACTCGAGAGCTTATAATTGCTTTTGATAATGTAATTGTAAATTGACTGCCACATTTCATAATTTCAAAAAAAAAAAATATAGTTCTTAGTTAAATTTTATGTAACCGATAACACCATAATAATATTGTAGCATGTAGCTAGCCGGAGCAACACGTATGATGCATAACAATAACAATTTTAATGTATTCCAGTACACCGTATCGTCGACGGTATAATGAATATTGTTGTACGATAAACATTCGGCGATAAGGAAAGCGAAAAAAAAAAGTTAAAAATCATGAGGATGAGAAGCCTGTAAAGCACAAAAGGAAGGCGAGAAATTTTCCTCCACTTTAGTTACCACAATAACCGTTTTCCAAATGATTAAATTTTTCCTTTATTTCCATGACTTTCTTTTCATATATTTATATATCCATTTCAAAACCCAGCACAAAGCCCTCCGACACTGGGAAACGTTATAAAATTTTACACACCATATTAAAGTTAATATTAAACATCCGTTTACTACTTATTCATGTGTTTTATGTTTTTTTTTTTTTTTTGAAAATATATTGTATACGTCTATGTGGGTGGGAGCTTGCCTTGCTTATAATATGTTCGATTGCTCTAAATATATAAAGCACCCAAGAAAACTTAAATGAAATTTCATGTCTTGCTTTTCTTTCACAACAATATCGACAGAATTCCATCAAGAGTTCTCGCCGTCGAGGGAGTTTGAAGGTTTTGGAGCAAACAAAATATAGAAGTATTTTCGGTGCTCGTAAATAATGGAAGCGACGAAAGTGAGAATGGAAAGGATAAATAAAAAATCGATATTAAATTGCCTAATTTTACTTTTATGACTACATTACGCAGCTCTATAAATATATTCAGTCACATTCAGCAGTTAACGAAAAAATAACAAGGAAAAATGCTTTTAGTCAAGAGCGCTCGTCGACAAGAGTTTTCTCTGACATGTGAAATTTGTACGCTTTTTATTTTGGAAATATTTCCTATTTCGTGTCTGCGTGATGATGGCTGGGTTGTTGGGACTACTGACGAAATGTATTGAATGAAAATAATGCGAGTTGAATACCGGTACGTGGATGTGGATGGTGTATGATCCTCATTGTGTCATTTCTATGGGTTGCGTATATACATAAATGTGTATATAGCTGTGTATATGCCTCAAACCAAGATAGAAATCCTTTTGCGATAAAGTTTGTTCACGTCAACTGAATGTTTATGTTGGTTTATGATGTCTCTCGCCTATTATAGTCAAAGATCATCTATCAATGCAATATTGTCAACTTTCATGAACGAGTGACATACAAAAAGCATACACGAAAAGGAGAAAAAAAATGCGTGCGCTTGATTTATGTGGCCTGAGATTATGTATGGCATCAAACACACACAAAACATCGTAATGTGTGAAGATTTACAAGTCTCCACCATTCAGCTCTGTAACCACAACAAACAGGCAATGGTAAGGCGGCAAAGCAGTTGCGATGGAACAGCATATAAATATACATATATATTATCGAATAAGCGAATTATGAGTGAAGAATGGTGTTAAATATACATTAGGCTTATAAGATAGATAGTCTATCGTATACGATTCGCTTTTAACCATTGCTCTTTGCTATAGACAAACAATACGTGACTGCCGTACCATGGAAAAATATATGCATGACGAAGGTAAAACCGAGCAAATGTATTTGAAAGGGCTCGCTGAAGTTTGCTTGCTCTTTATTTCATCCACATACTTGCATACTTAATTTTTTTTTCTGTGCAAATATCAAAGTAAATGAGAACCTCTTTAAGCGTATGCACATAGGGATAAGAGAACACTGTGGGGTGAGTCTTATAGACAGTAATGATACTTGAAGGACTACTACAAGGTGTCTGGTTGGTTATGTTATACACAACTCACAATTGCCAACCCATTCGAGACACTCGAATTGCATCATCACATGCAATACTTGAAAACCCCTGAAAAGTTCATTTCAACACGTTTATACATCAGTACAATTCGCTGTGCTTTAATATCGCACTCGAGTTGTGGAAGAACAAAAAAAAACTTATGGCAAGAATTAATTAACGTGGAACGCTCATTAAGGGCATCATCACAATTTTTCGTGTCAATGAAACGTTCGCTCTACAAAACATCTAAAATTAATTAACATCTCCAGTGCTGAGTGGAATTTTTTTCACTGGTTTTAAATGAAAGAAATTATATGTATCTATATAATATGAAGCGCTGCTCCAGAAAGTTCATGAAGAATTTAACAAAAAATCTACAATATCATGAAATTTCTTACGATTTTCCGGAGAAAGAAATTTCATTTATCTAATTTTTCTTACACCCTCGTTTCAACAACTCGACAAGTTTTATCTAGTTTGAAATTTGTTTGATTGAAATTTAGGGGTGAAATTTTTATTTTGATGGAATGCAATAAACATAATTTCACAGCACAAAATTCATGCGACGAATATTGCATGAATGTGCAATAAAACTTTTCTTTTTTTTTAACTTTACGTAATGTTTTGATGGAAAACGTAAAGTCCCTTTAAAGTGGTAGAAGAAGAAGAAAAAAGAATAACAATTTAAATAAAAAGTCATTCAAAGAAGATGCTCTCGGCTCTCGCTCTTTCCGCTGCTGCTGCCTGATATCGTTGGCAATAAAAATGAGGGATAAATTTCAGTTTTATGATTTTTGCCTGTTTTTATTCAATTTTTTTAGTGGCACAAAATGAATCTTTTCCCGTAACGTTTTCCCTGTACGCGAGGTTGCAGAAAAAAAAACTCCAATCACGTCTCACTCGAGAGTTTCTTCGTTGATGGAAATTGTTTCTTCCAAACTCCCAAAAAAAAGAAGCAAATCGGGAAATAAATTGAAAAATGTGCGCTTTTATTTCGATAAATTTTTCATTTTTATTTCACGAGTTTTCTTTTTTTATCTTGTGATTTCTCACATCCTTTGCTACATAGCAAACTGTCCGTTTCTTCAGACAGCGTAAGCACTTCAACAAACGAACAAACAGGTGATTTAACAAATGACAAACAGTTCAGTACAACAGTTCAGTACAACTAAGCTTTTCGTGCGCGAATGAAGGAACTCCACACATTAAATTTTCCTTTTGAGCTTTAAGATGGAAAGCAAATATTTTGCGTTCTGGAAAATTGTCGAGAGCATTGAAAAATTTTTCTTTTTGATTCTTTACACAGATTCTTTTTTTTTATGTTTGTTACAATTTCTTTTTTGTCTTCCATTCGCGCAGTCAAAAGCAATCGTGAAGCAAAATTCTCTCTAAACTCATTGTTGATTGAAAACGAAGTGCTTTTTTGTCTCCTGTTTTGTGTCTTTGCCTTTTCAATATTCTGCTGGAGCTTCAAGTATCATTTACATCATGATTTCTTTTCGCTTTCTGAACACTCATCGCAATTTTTTTTTATTTCTCAAATAATTTTTGACGGAGGGGAGAAATTGTGAAAAATTATTTACATTTGATGATGGTTCCTTTTGTGTAAAATCATTTGCAGCGCGAATGAAGACGGGACGGAAAAACATCATTTTAAACCTGGCCAAAGGACGAAGGTACAATGGCAAACAATGGCAAAAAAAAAACTTGCTCGCTTTTAACGTCGATAAAAAAATAAATCTTGCTGAGCTGCCCACCCGCACAATATTTTTTTTTACATTTTGTATCTTCAATGAACATAATAAGTACGTCAACAGCATTTCCATTTTCAACCCTTCGTTTACCACTCATAAATTTATAATCCAACTCGTCAAATAAATATACTACCAATTTCAAATGCCACGGTACAACGCACTGAGAATATATTTCGCTTTTTTTTCGGTGGTAGGGAGGCGATGTGTATTTAGAGATTAGGAAAATATTCTCACTAGACTTGACTTTATGGATTTTTATTATTTTTCCATCATATACATAAACAGCAGTCGGTCTTCACTGACGTAGAACTTTTATGACACTTTTTCGACACAGAAATATGAGCTTTGCCGCGTGGTAAGTTCAGAGCTCCTTTTTTTTATGAGATCGAGATGTCTTTTACGATTCTTTGTTTCGCGAACCGAGAAATTTTGATGCAATATTTATTTCTTTTATTTTTTATTATTTCGAATGTTCAATGACTTTTTGGCATTTAATGTACAGCAGTGCTGCGTGCAATATACACTCAGTTAATAGTGAAGACAGTTCTTTTTTACTTGCAAAATATCCAACGAAACAAAACACTTTTCGACTGATAAAGATATTTGCCAGATATGATTTCAGCCAAAATTTATCCACTTCACTTATGAAATTTTTAAAAAATTTCTAAACACCCCGAAAATTTTCTAGAGAGATCTCAGCAGAAACGCTTTTGATGCCTTACACGATGCCAACGATACTGAAACTCGTAGCGATATCAGTTGTAAAATACATCGACCACGAAAATGTTTACAATGTTTTATATAAAACAGCCAAACCGAGAAAAAAAACACACAAAATAATTCGTGAACTAGAAAATGTTACGAAAAACCTACATACACATACACAGCAGCGCCGTGTCATACACAGAAATTCATTCTGAAACTCATGTTTCTTACGAGGGGCGCCCCCAATAATTGCTTGTCGTTGTATTTGTGCGCGAGGGGGGAAAAATTCTACGACTTTTCTTTATCACAATGCTTCATGGTGCTGCTGGCACACATTGATATGAGTCGCATGCGCTCAAATGACTTTCGACTCGGCAAAATTGCCCGCAAAAAAATAAATGAAAAAAACAATGCAAAACCTTTGATGAAATATGATGGAATGGATGCTGAATAGATAGATGCATACAACGCAATGTGTTATCAGAATATTTTCCAGCATAGCGACAAATGCCGCTCGGTGAATAGTCACGTGCCTCTGTCTTTCGTCAATGTTTTGTGTCGTTGCTGTTTCGCAATGTTTCAACGTTCAGCCGACGCCACTCGAATACCGAGATTGTACGACAATTGTTACGTTATCACAGTCGTTATTTTTTTAAACAGAAGACGAATGCAATGAGCGAACTTGTATAACCGTGAAAATTTCCATTTGTATATCTTGCAATGCACTTGCAACTTTTTTTTTATTTTTGTTACGAGAAAAAATGTTGAATGCCAACGCTACGTGTAAAAGACATAAATAATGACAATCAGCTTTAAATGCCAAATAGTTAAGGGAAATAAGTTTTGTGAAAATTTTAGCATGTGATTTTATGTGGGCGGTGAAGCAAATAACCAAGTTTTTGTTTCTCTTACAACAGGATACAAACATATATATTTTTTTTTAATTATTTCATGACTAATAAATCAATGAATAAATAAATGAACGATCTATTATAATTGCACAATAATTCAGTTGTCCAATTGCAGTTTTCTGCATTTTTCATGAGATTTTCGCGTCATTTTTCAAGCAAAAGTTTTTCCGTTCCCTGAAGACTTATTTTCAGCAAACAACAAAAGTTTATTTATATAAAAGTTTTATGTTTCTATACTTTAATAATTTATGACGTCATCTTTTCCACACCATGCGCAAAATAAACTTCTTTACACAATCGCAAGTGGCGTATTTTGTTCCATTTTAGCCCCTTACTTTCAAGCAGTGAATTATGTTACAAAAGGAAATGTCGCTCTTTATTCCATTTTATTATTGACTATTTATAAATAACTGGATTATTTATTCTTCCTTTCGATCAAGATTTCTTGCAATAACAATTAATCTGAGCATCGCTTAAATCTTTGGAGTGAATATAAAATGTCAAAAACCCAAATTCTAACATGAACATCCTTTCTACGAATTTTTTTTTTTGTGATAATTCGGATTCTCATGAACTTGATCGTTGTTGAGTTATTTATTGTAATTATATGTGCATATATGTTCACATACAGCACCCACAACACCAATCACGAATGTTCCACTTGAAATGCAAATGTATCCGACAACACTCTCCTCATATGAAAGCTTATATGTGTTAAATTTTACCCCCAAGCGAACCGAACCTGCAACAACAATCGCTTCGCGAATTCGAACGTTGCTACTTTTTTTTGCACTCCTCTGCACAATATGTTGTGCTTTAGACCTGGATGAGGAGAATATAGCGAGTAAATTCCCATGCAGTGATGAAAAGTTTTCATGGTGGTTTTGCTATTGTACGTTTAGTGCAGGCGAGTGAGCGAGCAGGTATAATAAATTGCTCACTTCGAATATAGCTCAGAAAAAAAAAACTTTTTATAACCAGAAAACAAATAAAAAAAAAGTATGGCAATGAAACTTTTCATTTAGGTGTTAGTTTAAATGTCAAGAAATATGTGCTACTAAATCTCATATGCATAAGTACACACATACACAACTCACCGCTGCTGCTGTTTTTGTCTGCTTGCCATATACCATTACTTTAATTAAAAATTCTGGTCCTGTAATGCCTTTTTTTTGCTCGGTTGCAAGCTCGTTTTATGCAAACATCCAGTGGATTTCGAAATTTTGCAACATCATCCAGTCTATTTGGTTGCAAACATTTGCCATTTACAGAGATTACAAAAAAAAGTATGAAAGTTGACAAATGTTTGCGATTGCACTATGAAAAAAAAAAATTGTTGCAATTCAATAATGCAAAGGAAGTCAAATACTCCAGTGAAAATAATTCCGTTGAGTTGTCACATCAAAATGTAATGTGTCATCCACGTATAAAAAGTTTGTAGCCTAAAACTGCAACCGAAAATGCGATGGTTCTTCTGTTGCTTGAGGGAGCACAGAAATGTGTTTCAATTGGAATGGATTTGTTAACATATTTCCGGTAAAATACACACAAATGTATCTAAAAAATGGCATAATCTGCATTTACCAATGGAATCACGTACTTTTTTGTGTCCACTTTATCTACATATATATGCAATATCGACTCGGATTTATCTTGTGTTTCGACCATTCACGCATCGTACCGTTTACTTATGTCGCATGTGAACATTTTCATTTGAATTTCCAATTTCCTTTCTGTGAACATTTTTCATTTTTTTTTTCTTTCATCGTCTTTTCACACTCGAGTGATGTTCGATTATGCTTCTTGTTTGAATTATTTGCAATTCCCGTCTCCATTTAGAAGCTCCCTGATTCTTCATACACGACTTTTGGATTTATTTCTGTGGCATAATATACATTTTGCATTGTATAATAAGGCGTTAAAGCAAATCCAATCAATCCGATCTGAGTTTTGTATCGTAGAAAAGACAAGAAAGAAAGAATGTAAGGAATTGATGCAATTTGAATATTGTATGCTTCGCTGACATGCCATCAAATCAGACTCGAGTCAAATGAAATCAATCAATAAAGTGGGAGAGCAAAGAATTAGCTTTGATGCATATACATACATGAAGGCAAAATATGTTCCGGGAGTTTCCTGAAAATTTGAACATGACAAGTTTACGAATGTTTTTAAATGTGTCAGAAGGAGAGCCAGAAAAAAACAAAGTCAAAATAAAAGCGATTGCGAGAGCACTCAGTCAAGAATAACATTCCAAATGCCATTTTATGCTGACTAAGAAAGACATTATCGATATTTTCTGTTGGTAGGATTTTCTTGTAACAACTTTTTCCATGTTGTTTTTGTCATTGCTTTCACAATAAACATTTGAAAACACAACGTATGATATACTTTCATAAGAAAGCTATAAGGAGAGCGCACACACACACATCCGCACAAGGCAATATGTATGCAAATGCGAAGTTCTGACAATGGCAATCATCAAAAAAACTGACAGATGAATGAGCGCATTAAAATGAAGCCCAAAGAGAAGTGCGGAAAATTGTCTACGACCCCAAGACAGATGGCCGGGATCACATGATTGCAGAAAATGCTGACATTATGAACTCATTACTCGTAATTTGCTATGCTTCTGCACTCGACCGCCTTTGAATTGCTCGTTCTCCAAAACTGAGGCTGTGTTTTATTTATAAAATTTTATAGCCATCCACAAAATGACAAAAACAGCAGGTAACAGGCAGCCGCATAATTCAATTTCAGATCGCTCAAAAAGTTGTGTTTACCAAGAGCAAACTTTTTTTTTGGTAGAGAAGACGGTGCAAATTAACGATGAAATTTACAGAAGAGGAAAACATTTTTTGAGAACCTTTAAAATCAATGAGCCTTAGTCGAAGCGAGAGCGACAAAAGCTTCACTGCTATCGAAAGCTCTCAATAATCAATGAATTACTTATTTTAAATGCCTTTAGGAGTTTTCTTTAACATTTGTAGAAAGGAAACGAAGGAAAAACAAGAATAACATTTTGAATTTGTTGGAAAGCATTGATAAACTTCCTTTAAAGGACCGAACACCCACCGCCAAAATGAAATATAACATTAAAGTGGCAGCGCTTTGCTTGATATAATTTTTTTCTCTTTAATTTTGCATTTGTATGCAACTCTTGCAGTTTCAGTGTACCGCTGAACAGTTTTTGGGGGAAGCGACTTAATGGATAACTCAGATTTCCGCTCAATAGCTTCTACGTAATAAGTTCTCTTGTTAAGAGGAGCTTTACAAGAAATATTGAAAATATAAATATTTTTTAATAGGAATCTTTCCGCCATCGCATTTTGCAAGGATGTTATATGAAAGCTTTTAAGCTCACTACATTCAGTGAGTAAGAATTTATTCATTTGCAATTCTTTTATTCCAACAATTGCCTTCTTTTGATTTTTCAATTTTTCCTTGTTCTAAAGAAAATCTTTCATGTTATTCACAAACAGTCCACTATTAAAAAACACATTTCATTTTCTATATTAAGCCTTAAACAAATTCAGCCACCAATAAAATAAAATTGTGAGTGCCGCCCACTATTATTATGCTTGTGATTTGTTGACAAACAATGAGAGACGTCACCTGGTTCCATATGAAAAAATGTTCAAATCAATAATTCAAAATCAGTAATATAATGTGTGGAAAAAGCACGTATTGTTATTTTAAAGCGTAACAGACGACGAGTCGTAAAAGCTCTCGCCACAGATGCTTGAAACGGCGTCATGAAATTACACCGATATGTGAGCATGTATTTCTGGGTCCATTGCGTGGAAAGGGAATAAAATGCATCAGGAAATTAAATTTCGTAGCAGCGCCATATGATTATACATAATTATAATCTATCGAAATTACAAATTATGATGACCACCGTGTGATGAGTAGTTTTAAATATTTTATGAGACTCGCGATATGAACGCACATCATGCTTACCACAACTGCCTTCTGAATAATTAAAAAATTGTTATTTTTATCCGTTCGGATTTTCTACCTCGTAAGCGAGTTGTGATTTATTGACAATCGATATATGTATCGACAGGCACTCATGAGGCCAACAGATAACCGATATAAAAAGAAGCATTACAATTTCATCGAATGATTAAACATTCACGTTATGCGTTAATCAAGCGATGGACTTGCTGTTGGTTTTTGGTTTTATGGCTCAATTTTTCCCCTCCTTACATCGCAAATGATCATTAAGACATTAATGATATAATACGATGGTTAATCTTTAATAAGGAAGAAAAAATTCTCGAGTGAAAAAAGCTTCCGATGTAACGATACACCATTTATGAGATAACGCACTCACTCATTCCCCTGTTCTTGATTCCATTACATGATGTATAAATTTATGAATGGTACATTATGATGCTGATGTTTATCGCACTCAAACCATCCGCCCACTTCAAGCTGCTTGTGCCATGCGGCAGTTCGACGTTGTCATTGTGGAATGGAATAAATATATTGCCGAAATCCACATTTTTTTAAAACATCAAGAGATGTCTTGTTATCATTTAATGAATCTGAAGACATTTAATGTTTTGTTATTTCGACAAATATACGAAACATTACAACATACTCAAACCGAAATCGTCGGCCGCCGGTGAACGAAGGCGAAGATAAAAAAAATATTCACATCGAATTATTATTATCATATTGCTGATATTAAATATTTTTTATTAAAAACAAATCCATGATATCGAGAATAAATTGATTCAATTTTGCTTTATCGCTGAACGATGATCGCAATTTCAGAAGAGCCCTCGAGAATTAGTCGCAGACACAAAAGATTTCTGAGGAAATTGTCTTCAGATACACACGCGACAGAAACTTTTTCTCCTCTCATTCACAAATTATTTCGTATTTTTGGTATTTTGAAAGCTTTTTTTGCCGAGGGTGAGGCATCTGTATCGAAAAGAAATGAACTTATATCTTGATATGATTTCAGATTGCCTCACATTTTGCCCCAACTTATTCGGATGTATTTTTATTCATTTCGGGAATTATTCGTCAATAATGTGGAATTCATTGATGATGAAGATATTATACATTACCTCAACGTTATTTATGATTACAGTGATATCGTTTCGAGAATAATAATCAGCTATTATTGCACACAAGCTTTAGAGTATTGTAATTGATAAAGCAAAAAAGTTGTTTTCAGGGCATAAAATATCGATAGTTAATAATCTTCCACATTACACCAAAATAGCTTTGGAAAAAGCATTGTTGAGATTTTCGCTATGCCACCAGTGAGCCATATAAACTTCTATGTCCGTAGCTATCTTTTTCACTCAATCTTTGACCTTCGCACATTATACATCAGGAAGAGATCGGGAGGGATTGGCGAAGGAAAGGGGGAAAAATATGAAAATCCATTTGATTAATGAATTCAATTATGACGCATTCTTCATGCTCAACGAATGTGTAGTAATTTTTCTCGCATAGCTCGCATTTGTTGATGGATTATTTTTTGCTAGTGCTGGTGCGAATTTCAGAGAGTTCGGAATGGAAATAAATTTCCCTATGAAATGGAAGAATGAGTAAAAAGCTCTGAATGTAAATCTGACGAGATTGATCTTTTCATCGTCCTTTCGCGTTTCTGCATGCCGCACGTCGCTATGGTGAAAAATATTATTGCAATTCATTCATCATCCCACTCTTAATCTCCGACCATATGAGAGAGCATTTAAGCTTCCATTTGAAGCAGGAAAAGTTTTTAATCGTGCTTCTACGAAAAAAGTTTTCACTAAAGTCGCTTGTAAACAGGAGTTAACGAGCTTTTTTTTTCGAAATGCTCTGGCATCAGCACAATGATGAAATTTAGTCGGAAATCGTTTTCCACAAAACCAAGTTTGAAGAAGGAAAAAAAAAACTTTTATTTAAAAAAAAGCTCACCTTTTAAATCCGACTGGGCCGCACTAGTGTTTGTGATGTCATTTAGACAGTGCTCTAACGATCGCATGTCCATATTGCGATCCTGCAAAGAAAGAAAATCAATGAAAAAAGTTAGATTGGATTTGTCGATTGATAAATTGGCAGTCCATCAACATTTTCCACAACATTATTATCACTTAATTTAATATGCTGATCTCTAGCAGTCAAGAAAAAAAAACTTTCACTTAACCTCAAAGAGATTATTTTGCGGCGTAATTTATGCATAAAGTCACGAAGAATGCGAGAAATCTAAAATGCAAAGAAGTGTCAACTACCTAGTTTAGAAATCTTCGACGAAGAAAAAGTTTTGACATTGAATTAAGACTTTGTCCTATGCCCTGGGTTGAAGCTGAAGCGTGTTTTCTTCTTTTTCTTTCTCAAAACTTTTACAAGTCTTTCCAATTTGACTGGAAGTAAGGTGGGAGTCACACATTCGGTAGTCATGCCAAAAAAATAATGATTAAATACTTAATATTGTGCTTCTGTAATTCACGTAATTTACTTTTAAACACTTTTCCGATAAAATTTTAAATTTTACGTTGAATTTTTAATGAATTCAAACGATATGGTAATGTAAATGGCAAACATTGTAAAAGGGGGAAAAGGGCATGAAATAATAAGAATGCTGCTAATTTATGGTACTTGTGTGTGTGTGAGTGAAATATAAAAATTCAAAAAGCATGGGAATAATTTTCTAAAACAAAATGTTCTTTCGGATGTGAGCCAAATTTTACAAATAATTGCAAGAAAAAATGTAAATTGAATTAATTAGTAATTAAATTTGCATAGAAACCTACTCTGTACCCATTCAACTTTCCAGATCCAAAATCCCAAATAAAAAGTCACAATATTACACTCTTTTTTTGCCCGAAACGAAATATTTTCAGTTGCTTTTCATCCGCTCCGTCAATCTTTTAACCATTGTCACGTCCTGAAAATTCAACGAATCTCACTCACCGTCAGGAAAAAAAAAGCAAGAACAATTCGTGTGGCAATACCCGCTTCAGAGAATGTGCCGGTAAAAATGGCTTAATAAGGTAATAGATAGCAAAGCCTAAATTAATATAAATAGCAACGCATAAAAAAGGGTCAAATTTGCCGAACGCAAAAAAAAAAATATAAATTTTTCGACAAACACGAAACAAAAAAAAAATCTGTACAGAAATCAATAAATTTTTATATTTTTAATGGGCACACCACTTTATCCCCCGCACTGTTTTTAGACATCCAAAGGGGGGCATCCATTATTATTCCTTCGAAGCCGCCATTCAAAAGAAAAAAAAAACGCGAATGAATTTTTAATGAGAATTACGATGGGAAACACAACATTGAAGCACACGAGATGTACGTTGCGATATCATGAAAGCTGTTTCTCTGTTTTCATTCGTTTCCTTTCTGCCAGAGAGCAAATAATGTAAATTGCTGTCGACCCACAAAAATTAACTGGCAAAATGCTACCAGAGGCGAAATCATACTGGGCCACTACATGAATGATGTAGATAGAAATTTGCTCGCCTCCGATATTAATAAATTTTAAAATCGCTAACGAACACGAAAATTATTGATTTGGAATCGCTTCAGGATATATAATTAATTAGTGCTAAATGAAGAAAACAAAAAGAAAATGTGGCAAAAATCATTCATTGATTCTTTAGAACAAATTTTTCGCGGGCTACGTTTGAAGTTTTCTCTGTTTTATTTGTCTTGGAAATGTGCCAGAAATTATGAAATATTTCTTACGACACTGGCTGACTGCAATTAAAATGAATTTTCATGAAAATACATTTTGCTAAATGTTCTTTTTTTTTTCGCAAACAGCAAAATTGATGATTAAGTAATGATGCAGATACAGATCTCTGAAATTTACGTGCATTTCGCCATCACTTTCATTATTTATTGCTCGAGAAACTTTGCTTTTCCACCGTTTTCGAGCGTTTCGAATGAACACAACGAAGAGGGGTTGAAAATCGATTCCAGCATATTTGTTGTAAGAAGAAATTATTTTTGCTTTAAATTTATATTGAGGAACGACGAGCACTGAAATGGAAAATCTAAATGTCACTAAGCAAACTTGGCGCTCGCAAAATCGTTGCTTGATAAAGTTTATTTATTTTTAAAATATGTCATTTTTGTGATGGAATCGTATAAGTTTTAAATCTCACCACATGGTGCCCCGGGATTCTGAGTAGTGTGGATAAACTTGGGAGCATAACGCAATGAAGCAAACAGAAATGCGTTTTACAAAACTTTCAGAATCAATTTGCAACCCAGTTGATTTCAGTGCTGCGCATAAAGTTGTTGATTAAATTTTATCCACCAAAAAAAAAAAAAAAAACACATCAGCCAGAAGTTATTACCATCAGCGCGCGAAAGCACAGAAAGCTTTTTTTGTTTTATCTTCTCCCGTTCTCGATTACAAATTGAATTTGCTCAATGCTGGAAATCAAGAGCTCATTAAAAGCAAATGAGTGGCAATCAATAACAAAACAGAAAAAAAAAATATTCCACAACAAAAAAAAAGGATTGAAAAAAGCTCGAGTGAAAAAAATAATGAAAGAGAAAATAAATCAATGAAAAAAATAAAATAAAATAAATAAATAAAAAGTTGTTTTTATTTATTATGAAACACAAACAACAGAAATAAATTAAAGCACAAATTGATGATACGAATCAAAATTGCTGGTGTAGTATATAAAGTTAACAATATGGCATTTAAAATCAAATGAGAGCCCTGATGTGAGACAATGGAAATGTTCAGAACTTAGCAAACCAATAAATTTATGGATACGAAATTAATAGAGCAATATTTAGCGATGTGAGCATATAAATTTTCGTCTCGGGTCCAAATCTCAGTACGACATCGATAAAGCTCTGTCTATGTGTATATTTGCTTGTGGGTGGTAGGTAAAGCAAAAACAAAAAAAAAAAAAGAATCGATGAGTACACTAAAGCCAGACTAATGAATTATATTCTTTCTTCTCTTCCGAAATCGGACCGGAGAAGCAGTTTTTGTCCAATTAGAGATGTGAACGACAAACATCTTTAGTAATAAAAAAAAAAATGAAGTTTTCCATTCATAGAAAATATGGACGTGAATGATCTTAAAGACAATGATGATATATCGACTTTTATGTTCCCTTAAACTCGTCGCTATTATTTCTTTCATACAGCTCGATGTTCTCTTTCTTATACTGTTTTTCTTACGCTGCTGCCTTGTGTTTGGCATTAGTTTTATATGCTGAGTAGAAGTTATGGGAAAATCGATATTTATTATCCTTCTTTTGTGTGTTAAGCACAATCGTATGGAAGAAGCGAAATAGCAGGAGAATGAAAAAAAACGGAAAAATATTTTTATAAAAATAAATCGGTCATTATGCCAAACCAACCAACCAACCAACCAGCCAAAATATACACACATACAGCAGCAACGGCACCGACAATAACGTCAACAGAAAACAACTCGAGTGGGTTTGTGTGTATATAAAGGAACAAGATAAAAAAAAGCTTTTTCGCATCGGGGAGAAAATTCAATTAAGACTTAATAACTTTCTTAAGGGAATTTGAGAAACATTAGACTTCATTTCAATTTCAAATTAACGCCTTTGACATTTAAAATATCTTAAGCTTTAAGTATCTTAAAATAAATGAATCCGCTTATGACTCCAGCTAGATATTACAGACATGTCTGTTTTGCAAATTGTCTTGGTAAGGTGTCCACTTAGACATGACCTAAGTATCTCTATAATTGATATCAACTTCAAACCTTACCTGATAAGACATGTACGATTGATCCTCAGTAATTGCACTGACATCCATTTGATAGCCAACATGCATGTTTTGATTTTTGCCGGGATATGAAGTGCTGCGTCGATATTTTGACGGCGAATTAGGATTTTGATGTGAACTGGAAGCATTTGACGGTATCGGATACTGCGAATGGTTTTGGTGTTTCCGTTGATGGTGTTGTGGAACATGGGGTGACGACATTGGCTGCAAATTGGGAACAGAGCGTCCACGGTTCCATGGCATCGATGCCTGTGATGACGATTGATGTAAAAGTTGCATTTGCTGATGTTGCTGTTGGTGTTGTTGTTGCTGATTCCACATAGAACTTTGACCAGAATGTTGGTTCCATGCTGAATAATTGCTACTTCCATTATTGCCATTATTCTTATTGTAATGGATGTATTGCTGCTGCTGTGATGCATTGGGTTGTCCAATTCGACTATTTGGCGACAGTCCATGAGACATTGGACGTTTATGCATGTGTCCATTATTGGGCGACGAATAATTTACGAATCCACTCGACGATGAATTCTCTTCGCCAATTGACCAAGGACTGGTATCGGGCGAATTGCTGGCCTCCTGAAAATTTAATGATGCACTACTTTGTGCCATCAGCAAATTGCCGTTTGTTCCGTTCATGAAGTTGTTGATGTTATTCGGGTTGCCCAATAATGTAGGCGATGAAGTAATAACATTCAAGCAGTTCATATCATTTGCTTTTATATTTAGGTCAATATCATTTGACAGCACTGTGCCTATCGTGATGGGCGAATGTAGTGCTACTTTGGGGGAACCTTGTTCTCCTGTCAATAATTTTGATGTTGCACCATTTTTCATATTATTGCTGCCATTGACAGTTGCCTTGATAATGTCATCACTTTCTGACGTTCCGTTTAAGTCGGACGCAAATTGAGCCATTTCAGATTCGTGAGTATTTTGAGTCAATTGTGGTGAAATGATTGCGCTTATGTCATCCTGTGATATAACAGTAGATGTTGGGTTTAAGGGACTTGACACTGCCATTATCGTTGTAGGCATATTTTATTGCCACGATATTTCTTTACGATTTTATTTCTGAATGGCTAAAAGTGTTCGACTGTTTTTAAATGTTCACGTTTTTTTTTAACGATGCTTGAACCTAATTTTGTTTGTTTATAGATAAAGAGAATTTCGCAATATATTTTTGTTATGAAAGTCCCGTCATCGCGTCACAATGTCAAATGACTCAGTTTTTTATAAGATTCTACGGAAGCGATTTTATATTAAATTTATGTAGTTCGGATATTATTTCTGTTTATGTTATATATTTTGCTCTATCTACTTTATTAGCCACTGACGTTAAGAGATTGCACACAATACAAAAAAAAATCAGAGGGTTACAAATGAATTGTTTATAACCGATTATTTAGGTTAGGTTCATATTTTTTTTCACATGGAGATTTTCACGAAACTTTTATTTTTCGCTCGAGATTTTTCCAACGCTCTCGCGCACTTTCTGACGCGTTATGACGGGTATTTTACTTGTAGAGAAAACAGTGATTTTAAATATACGAACTATTGCTCAAATTTCGCATCGATAGTGAAAGATTTTCTTGTATTTTCCAAAAATACTTTTGTGATATTTATACAACAACAAATGCCGAATATATAAAAAAAAAACTTTTTTTTCTCTTTATATTTTCTGCCACTTCGTCGGCGCGCAGAATCGATTTTGGGGAGACCAGAAAGGCTTCTACTTTTTTACTACTCGCTTTTGACACACACAACTTTTTTTCTCATATGCCTTGACAATCACTTTGCACGACTTTTCTTTCACACTTTTCAATTAATTTCAGCTAATTAAACTAAATTGATGAGATTTTAAAGCACTAGACACGACGCTGCAGAGCGTTGATTATTTGTTTAGTTAGAACAGATTTTAATTACTTAAATATTGTGGACTAGTGGGAAATTTTTCTCTCTTTCTTTTACGTCTACGGAAAATCTTTATATTTTAGAAAATAAACACGAAGAAAAAAAAATGTTGGACGTGAAAGTCTTTCTTTTATATAATCCAGGAATTTTCACTTGCAACAATTCGCGAATGTCCATTCAACACACTGCCGATGTGCTATAGCCCTTAGCTATCCTGTTTTCGAAAACGTATTATCGACTTATTTGATAGTTAACCCCTAAAAATTTCGCTGTTTAAAACAAGGTTTTTCCCGACACCATTCCCGACTAAAACCAAAAAGTTATCTGTGTGGGGCACGAGACTATATTGTCGTCGTCGCAGACACTTTGTGTACTAGCACGAAAATTGTTTAACGAATTTTCTCTACGGAGCGAGAGAGAAGAGAAAAAAAAAAAAACTTTTGTAGATTGGAAAATTTATGAGCGCCATGAATGCAATACAATTTCATTTTCACCGTTATACGTATATTTCCTTATCAGATCATCCCAAATTGCGCATTTATTAATTTCTCAAAAATTAGTTATCTGAATATTGAATTTATTATTTCACCTGTGTAAGCTTAAATTATGACACTCTTGTTCCTGCCTTTTTGCAATGTTTGTCTTGCTTACGCAACTCTCTAGCTAGATTACTGACGTAGCCGCCCGCCCGCATTCATTCATAATGATTCACGTTTAGCACTGAAACATGGAAAATAATTTTTTATGATGAAATCTTATCTTATCAGCTATCTTGTCTATTTTAGGCAAGAGCCAACAAATAAATATCTCACTGAACTTAGAAAAATAAAAACTTTAATTTTACGATGTTTTTTTTTTCTTTATTTAATAAAAATCAGTTTTTTTCAGGTACATTGATCAGTCTTATTAGGTTGCAATAGTCATGTCACACAATCCGCATGTGATTTTCCTGTGTGTTAAGTTATCCAAATGAAATCCTAAAACAAAATGAAAGTTAGCAAATGGTTCTTGAGGTTCTAACTAAAAATTCAAAAGGGAAATTTTATCATGAAAATTTATTTTCTATTTGAGGCAGCCAACCAGCAGTATAAAAAAAAATAATAGAACGCAAAAGATTGTTCCGCAACGTTTAGGGAGTGATATAAAACAGGTTTTCAATCATGTCATTCGTTTGGATCATATTATAGAACATTATTTCATACAATTCTCATCTTGTGAATACCATTTTCAAAAATTTCTTAATTTTTTTCTATTTTTCTTATCAACAACTTACCGCTATCATGTCACAATTACATTTTATCATGTACGTATGTGACTTTGTTTGATTCAGAGAGCGCATTAAAATTCATTCATCATGACTGGATCGTTCCGCATATTTCTTCCGCAATCGCATATCGAGGACTCAAGATCCTCACATTTTTCCGCAAATCGATTATTATTGTTTTGCACAATTATCGTTTTGAGCCCAAATTCAGTCACATTCGGTGACTTTTCGTAACACTTCAGTTAATAGCATTTTTTTAATGTTTCTTAATTCGCATATGAGAAACAATTTTCCATGCTATGTTTTCACATTTTTCACCGACTTTTTTTTCGCACATTTTCCATTTTGTCGTTTGCAAATCTTGCACTTTTTTTTTCGTTGATTTAAATCGCTTTGATTGGTTCCGCAAACGCTTTTTTGATGAACGTTGTTTGGTGTGTTTACTGATGAATTCGTATTTCGCAACATTTTCCGAACATTTTGATTTCGTCGCATGACAGTTGTACCTAAAGTATTTATTTTTACGTATGATCGCTCATTATTTTTTCCAACAATGATTTTGCAAAAGCGAAATTATTTTAAGAAATATGAATTTGTATTTTCTTTTCAGTTTTTTTTTTGCACAGAGTTTTACATTTTCAATGTTTCTTTGAGATACAATTTATTTTTCGATTTGTAAGATGTAATGAACGTCCAAATTATGCCGCTTACATTTTGTTATCAGAACTCCATTTAAAATTTTGATTAATCAGAAGTTAATAAAAAAAAGCAAACGTTCAAATCGGGTATAGTATAATATTTAGACTTCGCATTTATCAAAAAGAACTTATTATGGGTTTTTTTAATAAGAGGACAAAGAGACAATTTTCTGTGGGTTTTAGGGGCATAAAAGTCAATCTACATAAGTCATTTATGTATTGAATTCTATAAATCTAGATCAATTTCATTTACAGAGAAAGAATGGTGCAGCAAAGAGTCTACGCTAAGTGTTGGCGGATTAAGGATGTTAACCTTCTTTTGACTCAATGCCGATTCAGCAATGCTAAGTGTATCAATCTTAAATCTAATTAGGTATTAAATTTGTTTAAAAAAAAAAAATCTTCCGCTCTTCTTGTTTAATATGATCCTTTTTCATTATGTTTCATTTTCGCAATTGGTTCGTGTTATTGATTTTGAAGAACGAGAGACGACGTTTAATCTGCTATTTTGCAATCGCGTGCAAAAACGAGCTCAAAATATGATTTAGAAACGACGATTCATATTTTGACCGAAGCTTTGACGTGGACCTTGGTTGTTGCTATAAAAATAAAATTATGAATTTGTAAATTAATTGGTTTCCGAGCCGGAAAGTTGAAACTCAAGAATGCGTAAGAATTTACTAACGACTTGAGAGGAATTATATTGACAACGTAGATGACCGCATAGTCATCCAAATCCCGCATCGAGCAATGGACATTCGTTTAACAACGCGTACGCAAATCAAATTCGCAATGAGAAGTAAACCATCGCAAGGAGATCGTAGATATTTTTTGTGACGTCAAAAATAATATTACGGACAAACAAGACAACATTTAAAAGGAGTACAAAAATTTCTTACCGGTTCATTCCGCCACCTCCGAAGCTCTGGCCGCCAAAGTTGGAGTCATTTGCAAATCCTCCACCTTGTTGATTATTTCTGTTGTTGGGAGGTCCTTGTCCGCGGCGACTAAACATGTCATTTCCAGAGTTTGAGTTTCCCATATTACTATTTTGTTGCTGTGGTCTACGATCGAAATTCTGACCGCCACCACCCATGTTGGAATTATTGTTGCCATTGTTATTTCGGAATTGTGGTTGTCCTTCAAAGGTTTAAAAATTGTTAGCTCAAGAAATTTACCAATAAATTAAATTATTACCTTGTCCTCCGCGACGATCATCGCCCATGCGATTATTGTTTCCACTACCGAATGATTGACTCATGTCATTGGGGAATGAGGGTAGAGCAAATCCTCTTCGATCTTCGCTGAATCCAAAGTTGTTATCATCGAAGTTGTTATTTCCGGATCGACGATCGAAATTATTGTTTCCTCCCATTTGGCGATCAAAATTGTTGTTCATCGGTTGACGGTTGTCCATTTGCATGCTGTTATCAAATCCGTTACTGTTGCTTCCTTGACGCTGAAAATTTCCCTGAGCTCGTGGCGGACCTTGACGGTTGAAATTACCACCTCCACGTTGTCCACCTTGTTGATCGTTGCGCAGATTCTTCTGATAAGGTGCGCTTCTGTTTTGTTGACGACTGTCATTTGGACGAGCATTTCTCATAGGACCACCTCCCATGTTGCTTCCTTGATTCATGCCTTGGTTCATTGCATTATTTCCTTGGTTCATTCCCATCGCACCTTGATTATTCATCTTATTTCCACCTACAATAGAAAATCGAGTATGTTAGAAAAGTTCAATATCAGGAAAAAACTAATGTTTTTTTCTGAATACCTCTGAAATTCTGATTACCCATTTGTGATCCACCACGTCCCATTGGTCCTGATCTGTTCATTGGATTTCCACGATTACCGCCCATGCCACCACGATTTCCACCAGGTGGACCATTGCTCATACGATTATTTTGTGGACCATTGTTATTTGGCCCTTTTGGTCCTGGTCCTCCCGGACCCTGAGGCTTTCGTTCTTTCATGCGTCCACGTTCTACAACAATATTTGCTCCATTAAAAAGCGAATTATTGAGCGCTTTTATGGCATTATCAGCCATGTCTTGTGTTTGCATATGAACAAATCCGCAACGATTCATGATATCGCATTCCGTAACGACACCAAACTTCTCAAACAGGCGACGAAGATCTTCAGGTTTTGAGCCAGGTGGAAGAGATCCGACAAAGACTTTTGTTCTCTGTAAAAGAAACCATGATGCGTCATTAAACAAATGCTAACTTTATAAACAAGAAGAAGAAGAAAAGCCAAGCGCCATTTTTAATTTCATAATTTCAACTGAAATTTTCGCCTCAAAAGCAATGCTTTCACTTGTCACAATCAAACTTTTCATGTTGCCTGGATGCAAATCGAACTAGTTTACATATTTTAGCGAATCAATACTTACTGGAATCATTTTTAATTTATGAATGAAAGAATGAACGGAAACTCACAAAGGTATATAACACTATACTTGGCTAAAACTTCTCTATACCGGTCAATTCAAAAATAACCATATTGAGCTGTTAAAAAAATATGGAAAAAATGTAGAAAAAATTATGTATACGAAGGAATAATAAAATATAGGTAATTCTTTTAAATGATGAACATATTGAAAATACGTATATTTTCAAGTAAAATTTATTAATACGTATTTTGATATTTTCTCTAGATTATCCTCAGAATTTTCTTGATTCAAGATTTCCCATCCGTTGATTATTGACCAAATTTGTATTTCGGCGCAAAAATAAATAAAAAAGATTCTACGCATCCGATTTGCATGATACATTAACTTCTCTCAATACATATCTCAAAACGAGTAACAGAACATTCAACAGATTTTTAGAAATTTGAATTCTTCGGAAAAATCGCGTAGTCTTCTCATCTTCTCCCCCTGCAAAATAAATTGCAAAAAGTATTTCGGAGAGACTTACAAATAAAGTCAATAATAATCGTGATAATTAACCGGAAATCGTTTGAAAAAGTTTGCTCTTAGTTCGAAAGTGACTCTCGAGTGCGGGAGAGATGAAAATTTCAGGTGTAAAGCGCAATTGAAATAGGTTTGCATCAAAAATCGAAAATTTTCCACAATTTTCGGAGCACCAACATGGAAACCTTAAATCCGACTGGTTGGCCTCAAACACTGCTACAAGATGGATTTATCGGTATTCCCGAATGTAATGAAATCCATAAAATCATCTTCCATCCAAATTTAAATGTAATTCTGATATTCACGGGCACCAATATCGTCACACTCGATGTTAATTCGGGTGTCATCCTGCAAAGAGTTCATGTTCCAGGTAATTATTCATTTTTGTTCTCGAATCACTCCCTGCCGTCTAAAAACTGATAATTATGCAAAAAAAAAAAACATAGAAATTAAAGTCTAACCATAAAGTAGGATTCCCTTAACTATGAAGTATGTAATTCATAAAAATTTCCAATTGCGTAGAAAAGAGGAAAAAGAAGAATAGAAACACGATCCAGCTGTCCCGCCAATGTTGCACAATTCAATGAAACATGATTAACTTTATCTTTCCTTTCATATAGATAATAAGAGCAACCCTGTTAAGGGTAAATATCTGACAGAACACGACAAAATTCTCTTCTGGGATGACGTCAGTTTGGGCTTGCGAAGCCATTACAATGGTGTGTTGCTGTTGGATACAATTCTTCAGGCACCATTCAAAAACACCGACGACACTGTTAAAGTTGAACTGCTTTTGTCGGAAGCTGTGCTCTTACACCAGAGTCTTGTCAGCTTAGAGCAGCAAGGTGTTGAAAATTCTGCTGACGTTATCAATGAGTTAGTTTTGAAAATTGGCGAAGCCCAAAAACGATCCAAAAAGGGTATTAAAGCACAAAAGGTAGATAAACATTTCCTGGTTATTATTTGAAAAACACTACAATTTTTCTGTTCTTTGCTTTAGTGGGAAACAGTTTGTTTGGAACTACCACATTCGAGCTTAAAAGTAGTTGCTGGTACAATGGTAATGGAACTAAAGAGTCTGCAGCGTCATATTCCTGCAATGGCCATCGCATCAGCGGTTAATGAACGGCTAACCGATTTAATTGTCAACGGACGTGTTATAGAAAATGATCAGATTCAACGTTTTCACATGTATTCGGAAGCTGCACGCCGCAGAACATTCGATTCATGGCCACACATGGACTACAAATGGGCTTTACCTGATCAAATGGCTCAAGCTGGCTTTTACCATCAATCAAGTGAATCTGGTGATGATCGTGCAATGTGTTTTACATGTTCAGTATGCTTGGTATGCTGGGAAAAGACTGATGAGCCTTGGAGTGAACATGAACGCCATTCGCCGGATTGCCCATTCCTGAAAGGCGAATACACACAGAATGTTCCTCTGACAGTGACTTATGCAACAAGTCCAGCGATGAAAACTGAAGGATTTAATATTATATCGTCGGGTGATACAGGAAGCATTGTGTGCATTGGGCACACAGAAAATGGAAATATTTCTGTCTGGAATGTTGAACGGCAACTGAAGAAATCCGCTTCGTTCAATATTAAATCATGTGAAAAAACCATTCTGAAGAAGCATGATGTCGAAGACGATCTTAACACTAAATTGACAGCCTTATGTACATTCAAGAAACAAACCGTTGTTAAAATCAAGGAAAGTGGTGTCGAAAAGAGTCGTCTCGGTGTTGCTGGAACGAGAATCATTGCGGGAACCAAATGCAAATGGATTGATACAGAAAAATCCGATGTTCAAGCTTTTGAGAGCGAAAAGAAATCGAATACAAACAAGGTGTTTATTGTTTTGTATGCTGTTACTGAACCACCAAAGGCAGCTTTAAAATCAAGCACCGGTACAACGGCAAATGGAACATTAGATGACAACTTCAGCGCATTTGGAAAAAACGGCTCTTCGCTTATTCCAATTCAAGAAACATCTGAAGACAATTCCCAGGATCGGTTTGAAGATTTATTTGAATTTTTTGATAAGCACGCAGCCCCAATGAAGCAAACTGAATCATTGATGATGGTACCTGACGGTAGCAATAAATGGGCAAACGCGGAAAAAGAGGACACGTCTGAAATGGATGCAGCTAAATCACTAACAATGAACGGACCTTCAACAACTGCTGTTCAAACTATGAAAATCAAAAACGATAGTGAGCTTATTTGTTTCCCAATTCAAACAATCCAAATCCCAACGTATCTGTTTGACGACTATGAGATCACAGAAATTTTGCCATCATTCGACAATCGTTACTTGCTTATTGTCCTAAAGCGTTCCCAAGAAGAAAAGTCTGAAGATGAAATAACGTTCATGGAAACGGACCAAAATGATGATGCTTACAGCCCAGAGGAGTATCCATTCGTGCACTTGTTGCTTTATGGAATTGATGATAATGGATTAATCAAAGAAACTCCATTATGCCAACGGCTTCTTGGCCCAAAAGATACACCGATCGAGATATGCATGCTGCCAAAGTTTGATACCAATGGACGCTTGTTCAGTGGCTCGCCTACTGAGACTGGAGCATTTGTGATGACTTGCGTCGATGGCTCAATTAAAGTGCTCTCAATTTCATCGCTGAAGACACTTTCAGAAGCGAAAGTTGAAGGTCAAAAGTTCATCTCTAGTGCATACTGTAAAAATCTAGAGCGCTTATGTGGATGTACTGATAATGGATCATTGTATTTTTATTCCTTCTATGACCTGGACATTGATTCGAGTGATGAATTTGATGATGATGCCATGTCAATTGATTCAACTGTGAGTGCTGACAACAAACAACAAATTAATTACGAAAATGCGATTCCATCGACCTCAACAGCTCAGCCCAAACTGATTGATGAAAAGCGTCAAAATCCAGAAATGATCGCACATCGTCAGCATTTGACACTTTCTGATTTAAAAGTTCTTTATTCCCTAACTCAATTTGATGAAATGTTAACGCCATATTCGGCTGAGGTTCCTGGATGTTGGACAGAATTAGTACAAGCCCAAAAACAAAGAAGGCATCCACAACACATGAGTCCAGGTGAAGATACACATCTCACCAGAACCTGGCGTCTTCACAACGATGCAACAACATGGGATGAACATCTTATAGAGCTGAGCCTACCGAAAACCACTTCACTCGGTCACATCGATTTTAAATTTGCTCTATATCAGCCATGCTCTAATCCGCCAGCAATTCAAGTGACACTCCTGAAACAAAAGTCCATTGGTCTGTGCTGTCGCCGGAAACCGGGAAAAGCTCCATCATCTAGCTCAATTGATGTTGATGATAACATTAATTACAATTTGAATACGAGCAGTTCTGCAACATCAGGATTCCCGTCAGTAGTTGAAAATCCGGTGTTGTCAGATGAATATTTGCAAGCACGAAATGCTGAAATTTTAGCAGGACCAATTGAGTTGTCATCATGCATGGATCTAAACGAACAAGGGGGCATGGTGACACTTGTGAGTCCAAAGCTGATGAAATCAAAGGCGCGCAACTACTTGTTGCACATCAAAACGATGGCTGATGTCTCCAAAGATGGACAAGGAAAAACCCGAGGTGAGTATTTTAAAGAAATAAATGTTCAAGCAAATTGTTTTTCACAGGAGCTCAGTGGAAGCTTCCATATGCTCTTAAAAAAAAGCTTTCTCGCATTCCATCCCAAGAGCCCAAATCTTTCGCATTAAAAAAAATCCCCATTTGAAAAGAAATCTCTTCCACCCATGTGGTTGTCTTCCCATACAGTTCCTGTTAGAAAGAAAGGCATAACAAGTGTTCTGCTAACATCATTCGCAAATAAAGATACCAGCAGAATTGAGCGCGTCACATACGATACAAATTCACATGCCAAAACGAATGCTAATAATGAATTCTATATAGGTAAATTTTATTCAGTTATTTTTGATCGAAACAAAAAAAAAATGTAAAAAATTTTCTCGTATACTTTTTTGTAGTCTCATATCCTATTTTTATCGGATTATATTCTGTTCAGTTGAATGAAGTCTTTATTTTTTTTTTCGGACTATTACTCTCTTGATACGAACATTCTTTTGTTGTAGGCAAAAATGCGTTGCATTTGCATGACTCATTTTCTAAAGGATCATAATAAAATGGAAGCTGTAATTTCGTTAATTTTGTCGTTACAGGCTGTGACTGGCTTCATGAAATATCTATAACTGTTCGTGCAACGCGTGAAGTGCCAACCATTAACAATGAACGCCTTCAACGTTTGGCGATGTTGGAATCGAATTCATTGCTGGGTAATTTGCTGGTGGTTGCCCAGAACAACAAAGATGCATTGATGCAGAATCTTGCCATGGATATTTTGATTTGGATTTTATCAATTCGTCTCGCCAGATACCGCTGCCCACGCAATTTTGCATCATCGGATGTTAATGCCCAACAGAGCATATGCGTCAATATGATGGAACAAAATCTTAATGACCTCATCAATAAGTGCATATTATTAAATAATCGTAGCACTGCTCACAAGTGTGTGAAACTGGTTATTGCAACACTCCACGGGGCTCAAAATATGGTGGATCAAAAGCAGTTTTGCTCTTTCGAAGTGTCATTAAAAAATGCAATTCTGTCATCTATTCCGGATATTGTCAAAACCACTCACGCCGGAGCCCTTCGATGGTTTTCGCTTCTCATTTCGGGCACATCAAATGCTGAATCGCAAGCATCAATTTCAACAGCACTTCTCAAGTTACTTGTTGAAGTTTTGAATGAAATCTCAGAACGTCCCAACAAACTTAATTCAATTTTACAGTCACGGTTTGGCCTTTATGGAATGCCATTCGAGTCTGAACTGTTTGATGCCGAACTTCCAGCAATGGGAAGATCCACTAATTTTGCTTATTGCAGCATTACCTCAATGCCAAAACCTGGTCCACCTATTGTCAGTACTCAGCAGCAACAGCAAAACACATTTAGCGATCTCAAAAGCTTTTGTGCTGCAGGTAAATTTTTACTAAAATTCTGAAAATCGCAGTGTGCCAAATCTTTTATTTTCCTATTTTTAGAAGGTCCAGAATTACGTGTTCCACTCCAGCTACGCCGCAAGAGTATCAGTAATCACTTTAAAGGCCTACTAGAAGTAGAGCCACTTCACTATACATGCTGCTCTACGTCAGAAGCAACACGAATTGAAAATATGGACTCAATGTCTATGCAGAATACAAATATTATAGACGAAATTGTGATTGAACCTCCATCATCGACTAATATGACATCAGCAAACATGCCAAAAGGAAGCGTTGATACTCCAATCTTTCTATCAACATCTGAAGGAAAAACGCTATCACCACAAGCACAGATTGATTTTGATACGCTGACAGATCTCGCTCAACATAGCATGAAATATTCAGCCCTCAACAAGTTTTTCTCTCCACACATCAAGAAGCACAAGATTAAGGAACCAACAGCTGATGGAAAAACGACAGTGACAGGAAAATCAGATGATGCAACAGCTATCGGCAACATCTTTACGGGTGATGAAGAATTTATGATGATGCAACAAAACAATGAAAAAGATTCTACCATGGAAGTACTTGAAGCAGCTGCACGGACTCCATCTGGTTCTGCAATCTACGGTAACAAAGTGAAGGAATTCATAGAAGAAACCAACAAAGAAGATGCCCATGGTCCTGTTCATCCATGGCATAAGCTTTTGGGAACACCATCAAAACAGATGATTGTCGTTGATCGAATGCATTCTGGCGCACGCAGACAAGTCACATTGGATTTTGGTTATCCAATTTTGCTTACTGATCTAATTATTCCTGCATGCAGTGATTTAGCATCACTGACAATTGATGTTTGGTGCTTTGAAGAAGATGGGGATTCAATTCGATTGGCTGTTTCGCAGGATATTGGCATTAAAGCATTAATTCTAAGTGATCTTCAACCGCCACCAGTTTGTCGTTACCTTAAAATAACTTTCATGGGACGCTATGGAATGTCAGCCACCAGATGTAAATTGCCAATGGGATCGTTTTATGGGCATGTAGTTGTGTTAGATAAAGATTCTTATGCCGATCCGGTTATGAAATTTGTGAAGAACAAGAATAATTACATTCGAACACAACTCAAAGTACTGAATGCACTTTACGAGGACACACACTGCCGCTATTGCTTGTCGAGTAGTAAATTATCTGAGCTTCTTCAACCATTGCTAAAGAGTGAGAATTCAAATATGGCTCACATGCAAACCTATTTAAACCGCATGAAGGACAATGACGATCAGAATCAAGAATTCAACAAAATTTCCACCGTCTACGATGAATGTATCGCTTTTCAAAATCAGTTGAATGTTGTTAAGAATGTGATTAAACGGCTGGAAGGTGCTTTAATTGTTGATACTCATCAACCAACATCTGAAACATCTTTGAAATCTTTATGTACTGATAAGCTTCGTGTTCTGAGCGAATGTCTAGTGGAGTCATTGCTTCACTTCATCATCACTTATGGATCGCAGAATGTTGCGGCATTGCACAATTTCTTCGATCTTAAAATGTGCAATTTGATGTTCAAGACGCTTGTTATCAACGGTGATTCACACATTCGTTTAGCGACATGTTCACTTCTAGTTCGAATGTGCTCATACACTTTCAAACCATGGTGGGGTGACTTTTTTGCCGATACATTCACATCGCTCTTTTCATCACAGAATGTTGAGATTTTCCCACAAGACAGGTAAAGAAACTTTTTGAAATTAACCTTTTTTTTACCGATTACTGATTTTATAACATAAACTTCCAGAGTTTTCATTTTGCTGACATATCTGGGACGTAAAAGCATCGCCATGAGTTCTTGTCGAACTATTGTAATTGATGCTGTGTTGAAAACAATCGCGAATCTTCTCGCACCTTTAGCAAGCAGCTACGACAATCGATTGGGTGTATGGCGAAATACTGATCTTGTTTTGCTCAGCTGGTTGCTACTTTTCCTGTCTGTATGCCTGGATGAGAATAATGAAAAGAAAGAAAATTCAAGTCCACGATGGGATTTCATGTCTGGTGAAGATATGGTTAAAGCGCGCCTTTCTATGTCCAATAGTAATTCGCGATCATTCTCAAAATCATTTAAGAAGCGCTTCATTCAAAGCAAACAAAATACAACAAATCAAAATATTGCTGAGAAAGTTTACATGATGTCGGAGCAATTTGCCAACGTTCCTGGATCAATTTCTGGTTATAAAAGTAAAATCGATGAAGCGATGAAAGCTCAAGACAGTGTCATGAAAAAGTTGATTCCATTTAGTGACTATCTATACAATAAAAGCCTTCTGAAAAAAGGCATCTCTGAAGCGTCATCAAAATTGAGTTCGTCAAGTAACGCACCCTCAACATCATCAGCTCAAAGCAGCAGCACCATCACAAGTGACACGCCTCAAATGGATTCGACGAATGATAATACGTTCGATAAAGGATTGAAGACCATTAAATCACAAAACATGTTGGTGGTAATTCGGGGCTTAATTGGGTTGCTCCTAAACATGGATTTCACTTGCAACATGGATCTCTTTTTGCTCACTTGCAAAATAATTGCTCGCTTAGTCAACGCATGCCGAATGTCTGTACAATTAAGCTCCATCATGACAACACAACAGTTGCTTCAGCTTATTAGAATTGCGGTGTGGGAAAATCAGCAGCACCCGTGGGCTGTGCATGCAATAACTTGTTTATTGCAGGATATTTTAGAAGTCGACCGCAGTTACAAAACTCAGAGTTCAACTGAAGAAAATGAAACAATGGATATCGATGGCAGTGATTTGGATATGGCACAAATAGTGGAAATGCCGCAAGGCTTTATTTCGTCATCCTCTTCATCATCGAATCAGCAAAACACTCAAATGAAAGATTATCTGAGCAACTATGATGTTTTCAAGAATGAACCATCAAAGTATCAGCTACCATCATTAATGGAATGTGATGACACCGATGGAATTGAAGATATTTTAGATGATATTTTAGAGCAATCAAAAAAATTGACCGCAGTAACTATTGGAAAGAAAGATGGACTTGCACCACCAACGCCACCATCTCGAAATGGCCTCACCGTGCTTTATAGAAGCAAAGTTTCTTCAACAATGGACTCTCGTCTCGAAAACGGCCTAGAAGCGAACACTGAAATTTTGTTAAGACGCTTGACGATGAAAAATTCAGTGAATCTTTTCGCTAGTTTACCACAACAGGAAAATAAAGATATGAACCATCAGCAAGCCGAAATTGCACAGTGGCCAGAAACATTAATAAATGCTTGGAATCATCCCGATTACCAGCAACAAATTGACACAAATATTATGTTGATGGAAGTTTTTGAAATAATCTTTACGGATTTGCATCTCGAAGATTCGTGGATGAATTTGGAACAAGTGCTGCAGTTGTGGTTGACATTAAATGGTGACATCACAGATACACACAAAATATCAGCGTCTCAATCAAAAATTCCATTTGGCGAAAAGGCAATTTATGGACTTTTAAAGGCTCTCGCATCTCATCCCAGCCTCAAGATACGCGGCTGGTGTTTAGGCTTTCAGTGTCTGATCTATTCAATTTCAAGCAAGCCAAACGCTGATCCTGAAACAGAATTCATACAATCAATTTATGGAACAGCAGAGAATTACACGAAGAAAATCGGTCAATTAATTATTCAAAATGAGAACTTTGAGAGAATGTTGTTGCGCTTCTTCAGTGGCATTTATAAAAATAATTCCTTACAAACAAATCGTTATGCTGGACCGACAATGTGCCGATTGATGCAGGACATGTTCCTGTGCCTGCAAACTAAATGTCAAGGCAAAGAGAAATTGAAGGAAATTCTGTTGCGCGTTCTTCTGAATTTAATTCAACCAGATGGTGCCATTAACAAGCAACAAGGACCAATCGATGCGCAAAGTCAATTGATAAAGGAATTGTTACGACATCAATATCAGAAAAATGATCTATGCGTTGCAATGAGCATCGTTGAAAGTGTTTCATATCTCATTTATCAGCACATAACAAACGTTGAAAAAGTTCAGTGCCAAAAGAGCTCTGATACCTACACGAGTTCAAGCAATGTTTTTGGAAGTCTTTTTGCCTCAGTACTTGGTTCAGAAAGCTCACAAAGCAAGACAGTGACAGATACGACGATTCTTATGAATCTTTTAAAGCTTTCATCGATCTTAATTCACACAAAAATTCCACCATTATCAGCAACCAGCGATGTTGCAATGATGAGTGGTCCATCACGAAGCAGTGAATGTCAAACAGATGAAAGTAAAGCGGAGCAGCAACATCAAGGTGGAGTACAGCAACCGGTTGCTAGACCAATTCCAACCTTCACTGACACTGTGCTTCAACATTTTCCAACAATGAACAAACTTCTGGGAGCATTATCTCATTGCAATACATCGTCAGCGGCATTGCTTGTCATATGTTCGATGTATTCCCCAATGTACAATGAATCAAAAAATACCTTCAGTGATCCACAAAATGTAGAGGATGCATTATTTCAACTGCTGAGCTACATGAACAAGTTGGCAACGGAGCCTGTACTCATTATAAAACCAATTTTTGACTACCTTAACTACGTGTCAAACATTCGGCACGCAATGCCCAAATTGCATCTTTCGGAGCCATTTTTATGGTTTATTTTGAAAATTCTCGAGACATCACCTGGATTGGAAGTATTTTGTGAAATGGGAGGAATTAAGATTCTGGCTGAAAATTTGGTTCGAAGCAATAGGACTCTCCTGAATATGCAACCAAACCTGGTGACGATGATCATGCAACATTTATCAAAGAGTCAAAATGTTCCTTCGATAGCCAATCAACCAATTAAGAAATCAGCAACAAGTACAATGAAATATGAAGATGGCCTCATTAATTTTGCACCATACTGCACCATAACATCGGAAAATCCATCAGCACAACCAGCGGATGTTCTGATTCAAGGTCCAATAGCATCACATCGACGAGCTCGTGCACCAGCATGGAGTTACTTGTTTTATCCTAATGAATCGCATGTCGATCTCACGATGACCATGCCTACAGCAGTTTTATTAAAGGAAATTCAACTTCAGCCACATTTATCAACATTGGCATCGTGTCCATCAGCCGTTGCTATTGAAATTACACGTGACGGCAACTTCAGTCCCATACCGATTTCACAACCCTTAGAAACTGTCGGAATGACATGTATTCGTTTGAAATTCGCTCAACCGGAAATTGCCACACACGTTGTTATTCGACTTTATCGTCCAAAAGATTCCGCAAATATTGGATTGACACAAATATCTGTGCTCGGAACAACAATATTCAGTGACGCTTCGAGTAATAAAAACAGTGGTGGATCATCGAGCAGTTCCAACAACGATTCCAATCATGAAGATGATTCCCAAACGGAAACCAGTTTTGGATGGTTGAGAATATTAGCGCAATGCTTCAATGTGGCCACTTTTAATCCCGATAACAATTTGAGTAACATGGTAATTTCGTCTGCCTCACAAGTTAATGGATTCCTAGAAGCATGTTGCTCACTCTTGAACATTGCTCCATCAATGACAAATTTTCTGCTTCAAAATCTCGAAACAGTCCTTTTGAAATTGGGTCTTCATAGTCGAGAGCTGGGATTGAAATTAATTAACATTCTGCTAAACGAAAGCATTCCGCAAATATTTAAGTTGTGCAACGAATCCATATCAGATTTGCTCTATCAGCTCTGCACAACGTCTGACAATTTTGCACGTGATCGCATTCAAGTAATGATCACCTGGCTAATGAATCTTCGAACACGAGTGCCTGAGCGGCAAAATATTAATCCAAACAGCGGATATATCAAATGTTTGGCATCCATATTGTGGCAAGCATACGCAACGAATCTAATACTCGATTTGCCCAACATGATCACTCCCGATTTATTTGAATCACTTTACACCTGGATTGAAGAATTGTCGGAACAAAGTCCAATGAAAATGGCTATTGATTCTATGCTCTGTTCAATTTGCTGCATTCGTCCAGAATTCTTTAATTTAATGCTGAGAAAAATGAATGTTCTTGTATCCAATAGTGGCTCGCACGATCAAAGTATAAGTGACGATCGAAAGGACAATGAAAGCATGACTGATGACAATAAGCAGCATGAATACAATACTGAAGAATGGTATTGCCATTATAGCATTCAGAATCTAGCGAAACTGGAGCTCTCATCTGATCAATTGCAAACAATTGCAATGGCATGTCAGTCGCCACTTGCCATTCATCAACTTATCGATTCAGGTCTACCAAATCTGTTTACATCAGCGATACTTGAGTTCTGTCATCGAATGTCAAATCGTGATAATCCACAATCATTGGAATGTCTCACTGATTCTGACAAAGCTAATCAAAATGGTTATCCAATGGTCAGTGTGGAGAAGATTACGGAAATTTTAGAATTTTTGGCACAAATCTGCTCCGAGGGCCATATGCGTGATTGGCTGGGTTCATATGAAGGATCAGTATTCTGGGAGCCACTCCTAACGTTGTTGTGCAATAATAAATTGCAGAATTCGTATCTTAGTGACGACACAACTAATCAGCCATATCTTGAACTTGAAGAAACTGTTATTAAGTTCCTATCAAATGTCACATCATGTCATCCAAAGAATCAGGATACTTTCACAACAAATCTTATATCTGTAATCAGAACAACCGAACGCAACAACTACAACATGTCACATCAAAATTCATCAAATCGTGGCTCATCATCAACGTCACTGAACATGAAATATTCAATTTCTGGATTCACTCGTCGCTTGGTACTGCAAATCTTACTCGAGAGCGAAAAAATTGTTATCAGTGTTCGCAGTGATTTACCATTACTACGCAAATACGATACAAATATGGTGCATATCAGCAATCATCCATCGAAGAAGCCAAATTCTCATCACTTGCTCTTCTACACAAGCATCAATACGAGATGCCAGGAGATTTTGGAAAATAGCATTTCAGTTTTTAACAATTTATTGCCATCGCTCAATCCCAGTGGCGATTCTTCAATCCATAATGGAATGCGTGGAGATTTGGCGCAGTCAAACGATGCCGCACGCAGTGAAAAGAAAGATTTATGGGACTTGGGGATGCAAATGAATTTTGGAATGGAATTTTTGAGTGTCGCTGCTGGTGTTACGGCCAAAGACAAAAGATCAAAAGAGTTGAAGAACCAAGAAAATGCTCAACGTACAAAGGACTTTTTCAATGTTTTTAAAATGAAGCCAGATGAGGTGAAAGGACTTGGAACCATGCCAGAATGTACTCAGCTTATTCATACAGCATGTCCCGATATTGTACTCACAAGTGACACTACAATTGCTCAGATCCTGACAATGCTTAAATCATCGGGAGTATCTCTTTCAACGCCGTGCATCAGCTTGCATTTGATTCAGACAAAAAATCAAAGTGAAGATGTTAATTGTGATACAACCATCAAAAGAGCATCTGACTTCAATCCACTGCCATCGCCACTGCAAATCTTTTCGACTCGTGGTGGACTCTCATTGCTGGCTCATTATTTGCCTACCGTTTATCCAGAACAACCGAAGACAGCACAGAAATTGTGCGAAAAAGATAAGAATCTTCAAGGCGAATGGGTAAAAGGCGAATGGATTAAAATCGAACAAAATGAAGAAATCTACGAAGATGTTGATGATTCATTGCTCGAGTCGTCAACAAAAATTCCTGTGATCTCTTCAGTTCCTCAACATTCGCTGGCTGCATTTGGACTTTTCCTTAAATTGCCAGCTTATTCGGAAGTGCTTTTGCGTGATAAAGTTCGAGCACAATGCTTGTTGCGCCTCATCCTGGGCGTAACTGGAGACGGTGAAGGAAGTAAGCTGATTTTTATTTTTTATTTTTTTCTCTCTTTTCTTAATTCATAAAGAAAACAATTTTAATACATTTATTTTCACAGATGACATCTACAGTCTGGCGCTTTCGTCATCATTGCCAACATTACCTTTTGAAGTCCTGCGACAACTTCTTGACAGTTCACCGCTAACAACTGATGATGGCGTTCTGCTACGTCGAATGATAGTCGAAGTGGGTGCAATTCATTTAGTGCTCAATTGCCTCAGCACGTTCACACATCACAATTCAAACATTGCCGCTGGCCCAGAAATTATTAAACCGGCTGGAACAAAGACTGCCCCAGGACCGACAACATCAGCTACATCAACAATTGACGATCAAATGAGTGATGATAAGAGTCATATTTATTGGGCAAAAGGAACAGGTTTTGGAACTGGATCCACGCAGCAATCGTGGAATGTCGAGCAAGCCTTGATGCGTCAGAAAAGTGAAGAAGAACATGTGACTGTATTGCTCCAAGTTCTTTCTAGTTACATGAATCCTGGTGATATTGTGCCAACAGCTGGAGCTTGTGACAGTGAAAGCATTAATTATCGCGAATCATCGGATTCTGATTTACCGCCATTGTTTATGGATCTTCTTCAACAATCCTGTCTGATTCCAGCTCTTTGCTCATATTTACGAAATGATTCTGGTAAGATGTGAAAATATTTGTGTTTGATATTTAATTAACATGTTTCTCCTTTTTTTGTCACAATTAAGTACTGGATATCACGCGTCACATTCCTCTGTATCGAGCTATTCTACAACTACTGCGAGCACTTTCAATTTCGTCCCATTTGAGCCAATTATTGGTAGCAAGACAACGTAACGATTCAAAAACATCCATTTGCAGTTTATTGTACAACATGAAGTCCTGTGTGGATACATATGCAAGTCGTTTAAAGTAAGTCGCATCCTTAAACGTTTCTTTGGAAAAATGAAACTAATGAAAAACAAAAAAAAAAAAACATTTGCAGAATCAACAAGAAATCAAATTTAAAAGGCCAAACACAGAAGATCTCAATCAGTTTAGATGAAAACGATGACGAAGGTCTTGCATTGTTAATTCCCGACATTCAGGAAACTACTGCCCTTGTGCAATCGGCAACATATTCGGCTGATGCTGGTAGCTCTAAAGATGATCGTAACCAAGATGCAGGCAGCATAGAATATCCATTGAAAGAGCATTCAGTTGAACGAAAATATCTGGAAGTGATGAAGCGTTTGCAATTTGGTAAGATCGGTTGTAATTTCAATTATTCTTCATGCTTTATTAATTTGAAAAAAAAAAAAAACCTCCCTCAGATACTTATGAAATGGTTGTGGAATCTGAAAATGGCTATCGGTTCACAGTATCACATCACTTTGAATCGAATGTACGTATGACTGGAACTGGAAATGCTGGTGGTCATCCAGGACGAGTAAAACGATTAGCTCAAGAGACAGTGACTCTATCAACGAGCCTTCCATTGTCATATAGCAGCTCGGTATTTGTTCGTTGTGATAGTGATCGTTTGGACATCATGAAAGTGCTCATAACTGGTCCCGCTGATACGCCATATGCAAATGGTTGCTTTGAATTTGATGTTTTTTTCCCGCAAGATTATCCAAATTCACCGATGATGATAAATTTAGAAACAACGGGACGTCACTCAGTTCGCTTCAATCCCAACCTATACAATGATGGAAAAGTCTGCTTGTCAGTTCTCAACACATGGCATGGACGACCTGAGGAGAAGTGGAATGCACAAACATCATCTTTCCTTCAAGTTTTAGTGTCCATTCAATCGCTTATTCTTGTGCCCGAGCCGTACTTTAATGAACCAGGATTTGAGCGAAGTCGCGGAACTCCTAGCGGAACTCACAGTTCACGCGAATACAATTCAAATATCTATCAAGCATGCGTTAAATGGGCGATGCTTGAGCAGCTTCGTAATCCATGTCCATGCTTTAAGGATGTCATTTATACGCATTTTTGGTTGAAGCGTAATGAAATTTGTCAACAAATCGAACAATGGATTGCTGAATTAACACGTCCGCCAACACACAACGAACGTAGTGGACGTGCTATAAATTTCAATTCTATGGTATTGCGCCGACAGTATCGACAAATACGTGAAGAGCTTGCAAAATTGCCAGTACCTGAAGGTCTTGAAAATTTCGAAAATGAATTTACTGCTGCTACTCCGCCCACACCAGCAACAACAGCAAGTGGCAGTGGACCATCTACATCAGCAAGCGGCTACAAGGACATGATGGAAGCCAAAGATAAAGTTTTAATGGAAATTTTCAACTCAATTGGTACCGATAGCAAAGAAGACGTAAAGCTAATGATGGTAAGCTTAAATAGCAATTCATCGCCGACCGATGGCGAATTGTTGAGCTTTGATGATGATGCCAATGACGCTACTTTCGATACGATGCTTGATAAGGCATCAAAAACCATGAGCGAAATCGAAAAGATGATGATTGAAGATGGAAGCGAGTAAGATGACGTCGAAATAGTTTCCACCATCATTACACAATTTCTTTTGTATTAATAACATTTCAAAAAAAAAAAAACCATTTTGGCATGATAGAAACTGTAAGTTTGTCCGCAAGAAAATAAAAATTCATGAATCAAAATCAAATTGATAAGGATTTTAATTTTACAGTTACTTTATTTATTTTTCAGTATTTTCTTTTCATCATAGTTTTATCACAGTTATAACAACAAGAAGAAGTTTTATCTCTCGCGTTTTAAATTATGCAAATGTCTTTCACAACTGTTTTTTTGCTATTTTGAGAGACATAAACTTTAGCCATCGAGCACATTTCTTCAAATTTGACATTGCCAGAAAACCTTCACAGTAAAGTAAAATAAATATTTTGTGCTAAGTATCGAAGAAATGCTCCTAAGAAGTAGAAACAAGAGGAAGAAAACAAATTCGTGCTTTCTAAAAAATCTTGTTTTTTGTATTTTTTTTTTTTGTTTTTGTTTTGAATCGCGTATTGTCATCTTTTTGTTTTAATTTGTTTTGCAGCGTTTTCATCTTAAAAGTTGAGCAATTAAATAAGTAAGTAATGCGTAAGAAAATTTTCTTTCCGCATTTTTTTTTAAATGGAAGGACATCGAAAATGTGCAGATACATCATTGCCATAGCGATAGCATAATGCTGATCATGGACATCGAGACAATACAGGATACATCTTAAGTTCATTTAGATATAATTTCAATAGATCTGATACATGGACGAGTGCAATCATCGTTTTTAAATTGAGCATTTTCATTTTTAAAGTGTTTGAAGTGCAATTTTTAAAAAGCAGCTTAAGAAATTCAATAGATTTCTTTGTCGACTGTAGCTTCTATTTACATTCAGGTAACCTTAACGATTAATTAAACTACCGAAAAAATAGGGAAAAAGGAAGAGACGAAAAGTCTTTATCATTTGAAATATGGTAATTCTACATTTTGTAGTAGTCTGAATCATCATCAGTCACTTGACAAACGGTTGTGGTTGAATTTGTTGATGGACTTTGGTCCAATACAAATGTTTTCTTTTTCTTAAAAGACCGGTCAAATGATGTCGGACGAATCGACATAGAATTGGATAGAGAAGGTGCAGTTTGAGAGCTATCAAGACTCATTGTCTTTACAGCTACTAATGAATTTGATAATGAATCAAGTTCATGAGATTCAGATCCAATACCACTGCCAAATAACTCACATTGTGCAGTCGAGCTCGATGCTGACAAAAGCTGTTCACTGGCAGCATTCTGATGATGATGAATTGTGCTGTTGATGATATCTATTTGTGTCTTTATATCGCCTGCACCTGATGATGATCCATTTTTGAATCTCGATAACGATTTAAAGCTCACTTGACCAAATCCATATTCCGGTCCGAATACTGATAGTAAGCTCATTAGGAAAAATGTTGAAAAAATCCAACTAATCGTCATTGACACCACCAAAAATATTCCTATCTGAATGTATGCTAAAACATTTGATGGTAACATTAAAATCCCAGCTACTCCTGTAGTTAAGGCTGCCATAATTGTAGGACCAATCATGCGACGTAATGCATAATGTGACGATGTTTGCCTGTCTTGTACGCCCGATGGGTCCTTTGAGAATCTATATTGCACACCATAATGCAAACTAAAATCAACGGCCAATCCAATTGCAGTCGATACAGCGACTGATTCCAAAATATTGAGCTTCCATCCGAACAACACAAGCGTTCCGACAATCGTGAAAATTGTCAATGTCACTGTTATGATTGCATAAAGTGATACGAGCACATTTAAAGTCACCAATAAAAGAACAATTAAAGCTACTCCCATAGCCATACAAATTGAAATGACAGTTCCTTTTGATAAGGTATCCTGAAGATCATAAAAATCCAATTCGCTTATAAAAAATGCATTTTTCATGCCCGTCGGTGCAGTCTTGAGCTGTTCTTGAAACCATGTTTGAACACTGTTAACAAACTTTGAGATTTCATCAAACGAGTGACTAAATGATTGATTGCTGTCACTTTCAACGACTAGCGCACGAACGCGTGTTACAATTGAAGTGTTTGTGCGTCCCACAATTTGAAATTTCGGTCCAGCAACGCCCGGTATAAAGATCTCGCGTGGCGTTTCATAAAGCGATGAAATTGACTCGGGGAGACAAAAGTCGAAGACATCGGATGAAAATGGAAACGTTGACGCTTCACAGCATGGAAATCGATCGATGTCACTCATGCTGTCCTTACATTTTCGGGCCATCCACGCAATTAAATTTTCGATGAAACAATTTGGCACAAGCAGGCCAAATGACATCTGATAAAAAGGCTGCTGCTTAAGGCTATGACAAAACTCCAGCAACCATACTTGTGATTCTGGTGCTGATACATTGAATGATGCATCCAAATGGAGATTTCCTCGCGATGTTGGATCTAAGTAGTTTCCATCGTCAATTGCTTTTACGCCCCACACAAATCGTATTGGCATTTTAAAACTATCCGATGACGTGTACATCTTTTCAAACCAGAAAAGATCCTTGAATTTTGTGTCGTATAATTCAAACAGATGATCGCTGGTAAATAATCGAAAATTGGGCGTATCAGGAAGTTCCAATTTAGGCCAATACAACACAATCACTGCACTACACAGACCAACAAATCCCAGGAGAATTATCCACACGATCGCATAATTCAAAACCAGAATTATGATAAATTGTTCAACTTTATCACTTAATTGACCGTAAAATTTTACCAACTTTCCAATGCGCCCAGCAAGAATCTTCAGGTTGCTAAACCAATTCAGACTAAAGCAATGAATTCTCTCCGAAATGGATACTGATGCCGGTAGCCACGTAATCATCAGCGCATAATTGACCATCACAGCAGTCCCGGCAAAGATTCCAAAACATCTAACTGCCGTTATGGAGCTGGCATATGACGCATAGAAGGCAGCTGCTGTTGTTAGCGATGTAACTAGCATTGAGAGACTTGCATGCTGAAGTGTTCTTGCCATTACACCAACCAGCGAATCATATGGATTATTTGTATCGGATGCAAAAGATGACGATGGCGTCAATGGGCTATTTATATTTTTCTTATGTCGCTCTTTTAATATGCAATGCCACATTTTCATAAATATAAAAGCATCATCCGATCCAACACCCACAATGACAATCAGAACCAGTAGATTCATGAATGGAAAAAATTTGAGCTTGAAAACCATCGCGTAGATGAAATATGAAATGCCCAACGAAAAGACAATGGCAATTACGGTGTTAATAGTGACAAAAAACGACGATGTGTAAAGCCACATACTGAGCAGCACAAAAAGTCCTCCGAGGCCCACAAGCCAAGAATCTGAGATCAGGCACTCATCAAAAAGAGCATTTTTAAGTCCCATATCCATTGCAACAACACGAACGAGATCATTTTGAAGTCTCTTTGCCATTAGGTTGTGATAAAACGGAAGAGCAGCTGTACTGCGAGCGACTGGCAAAAACAACATTACAGCACTAAGATTTTCCGTCGTTTCATTAGGCCTAATGAAATTACGATCGGTCAAAAAATGAAGAATATTATAAACGGCATTAAATTGTGCACATTCATCGGGTACACGACACTTTGATTGCGTACAATCGTTGTTTAGCTTTAGGCCGTGATAATACTGGAAGCAGTCAAATAAAAGTGCTTTTACCATTTGCACATCGTCGTCCTGTGAAATAACAAGAAATTATTCAAAATTGAAGAATTTTTATACTTGACAACTTACATTGACATCGAAACATGATGTCTTATTTGATAAGAGGGCAATATAATTGGGCAGCGACCATGGACGACAACAATTATTTGATGAGATTTCTCGTTGGCACAAATCCGAATAGCCAGCTGTGCTTATAAGCTTCTGTTCCAGGAGACACATTGACAGTAAAATATTTGTGTCGAGCATCGACTCATTGAGATTCCATCTACTACGCTTGATTACAAAATGAATGTATTCTTTATCTGAAATACGGTAACATCGTGTTAATTCAATATGAGCATATTGGTGTAGCTTAAATATTTACTTGGCGACTCGCAAAAATATCCATCTGACTGGAAGTCTGTAGATGTAATGGGCGGTGGCTCTAACTTGGTGAATTCCTTCCACTTTTTCTTTTTACTCTCCTTATTACGCCTGTCGGTTTCTTCGTCATAAGATTTGTTGGTTCCGTATTCCCAATGTGTTGAATTAATTTGAGTTTCGTTTGTGTCATCCAAATTGAGTGAGAATTCAACATTGAAGCTCTTGCCTCTGGTGGCATCTTTGAGAATTTTGATTTTTTGATCCAGACTCTTATTGAGCTTCTTCCACTGGTGACGATTCTTATTTTTCTTATGTTTCCTGTTGAACTCATGTTGCTGGAACTCCTTTGGATTTACAACCAGAGATCCTGATGGGCGGGTTTCTTCTAGTAGATTTTTCCATGTCGTTAGTCTATTTGAGATGTCTGTTCCACGCGCTTCAAATCCAAGTGTGGGATCGGTAAAATTTGGTGGTTCTTTGGCAAGGAACGAAGTGAAAATGCAGGAGAGGCTGAAGACGGAAATCGTAAATAAAACTAAAACTGGACGATAAACCAGCAGTTTATAATAGAACTTCATCATGAAACATCCTCATTTGTTATATGTCACTTAATTAGTTTTCGTTTTTTAATCCATTCTATTTATTCAGTGAAAATTGAATTTTTTTTCTTGTTTTGATGTCTTCTTTTTATCCATTTCACTTTTTCGCATCACTTGTAATTTTCGGATATCTAAATTTCAAAAAAGAAAAATCGGTTATTTATGAAATTTCGGTCAAAATATCTTTGCAGAAAAAATTAAAGAAAACCTTCTACTAAATCCAACGATATCAACACAGGTGTTGATCAGAAAATATCCAGTAAATTCGAGAAAAATATTCGTGGTAGAAAGAAATTTTATTAAAATTATATTTTATTTCAAGTAAAGAATTTTTTATTTATTTTTTAACTCAAATCTTTAAAATTCACTTTGATGTTAATATTCATTGCGCACAATTGCGAAACAAGAAGCTTAAATACATATGGTACCTCCACAATATCGATGCAATCATTTCGTTTGCACAATCCGCATTGTTCAGCCTGGCGCACGATGCTGTTTTTGTTGTTCTCATTTTTACGCAAAAATATTTTATCCATTGGTGTTACTAAGCTGTCACAATTTCGGCAAATTAACGTAACCGTCTTATCAGAGCAATGTAACAGTCGATCCTGGAGCAGAAATGAGGCGCCATGGGAAATTAAAGCGTCACGTTCCATTTCTCCGAATCGTACACCACCACCGCGTTTTCGTCCTTTGAGCGGTTGGTGCGTTACACTATCAATTGGACCTGTTGATCTTACTTGCCATTTATCCGAAACCATGTGACGCAAGCGCTGATAATGAACAATTCCGAAGAAAATATCTGCCTTCATTTCACATCCATCAATACCGCTGTAAAGTCGCTCTGTTCCATAATAGTTGTAACCGGCTTTTTGAAGTAATTTTCCAAAATGATCAATTGCCGTGTTTTCCTCAGTGAACTTGAATGGCGTTGCATCATGTACTGCACCATAAAGTGCTGCGCTTTTGCCCGCCAACATCTCGATCATCATAGCAATTGTCATACGAGATGGAAAACCGTGAGGATTGAAGATAATGTCCGGAATAAGACCACTTTCAGTGAATGGCAAATCTTCTGCGGGCCATTTTTGTGAGCAAATTCCCTTTTGTCCAGCACGCGATGCAAATTTATCACCCACTGATGGATTTCTAGGAATTCGTGTTGTTATGCAAGCACGCTTTACACCTCCAAATGCATTTTGATCGTGTCCGAGCATTTTGATGTTATCAACAAAAACCGTTTCTTTGCCTTTATGTTTTTCGATTACAAAAACTGAATCGTTTGCATCATAATAGCAGCACATTGGATCTCCAAAGTTGAGTCTCTGTCCAGGATGTGGAAATCCATCAGTGTCAAGAAGATGTGGCAAATCTACGCGTTTCGGATCACGTGCAAAATAACTGTCAGGATTCTTCAATTCAATGATGTCCGAGTGATAGATTTCTCCATGAGCGAATCCGAATTCATAAGCCGACTTGTTGATAATCATAGCATCTTCCATGTCGTAGCCTGTGTAACTAATAACAGCAACAATAGCATTTGTTCCCATCGCAAAATCATCTAGATCAATGTTATCGTAATGTACTGGTCTGAACAATGGTGTCGCTGGTGTCTGGAGTCGATATAATTTCGTTGATGCTTGTGTGAACCAATTCAAACATGGTGTGCCCATTGTTTGTTTACCCATTTGACATTGATACATGTTTCGTGGTGATTGATTGTTATCGGGCATTGGAATTAGATTTGCCAAGTTCGACATAAATGTTAGTTTTGATGGTTCAAGATGAGTTGTAACGCCTGGATAGATTTCTTCCTTTTTGATGGCAATTTCTAGATACACTTGCTCAAATGTTCCGATGTTTTCAATCTTATTTAATGCCAAATTCAAAACTGGGCGCATCATTCGAGCCGCACCGACAAATAGAAAAAGTCCCGGAAATTGTCCTCCTTCTTTCTTAGGCACCCACACAATTTCCGTTGTATCCGGAACACGTTTTCCTTCGATTTTGAGTTTACGCAAACGATCAGTTACAGCTTTCATGCGATCATCGTTTACATACCCAACTACACGTCCTTCGAGTAAAACCGTATAGCATTTCGACACATCGAAAAGCAATTCAGTATCAATGGGCTCCATTCCAATTTCAACGAGTGTAGTTATGATATCTTCAATGTTTATTTTATGCAAGATGTCCCTGGATGCAAAACAATCGATTGCAAGATGATTTAATAATCCGCATGGTGTACCATCCGGCGTATGAACTGGACAAATGAAACCCCATGCATCGGGTAGCAGTTGACGAGCTTCAGTTGTTCGCATTTGAACAAAATAAGAACCGCGATGAACAGCTCGAAAATGACTCATGTATCTCATTCGATTAATGTTTTCCGCCATAATGACCAATCCAGAATTTTGCATCAAGCCTAAACCACTTCTGCTCACCAGGTTTCCAGTTGCCAAGAAGAATTCCATTGTTCGCATGAGATTTCCGCAATATCGACCTGCAGTTTGAACATCTGAAAGTTTTACCCGATGCGAGTCGTCTGTTGTTAGTCTCTTGTTCAGGTTCAGTTTCAAATTGAACATCCAATTCTCCAGGAATTCTTTGAAAATCTTTTGGTATAAATGTCCACCTTGCAAGAGCTCTTGCATCATCACACTATCAGCTGACTCGTGTTTGCTTTTACCTTCAGCAACTTGAAAAAGTTTCTTCATCATGAAAACAAGGAGATTGTATTTGTCAATGGTGCGATCGAGATGAACAAGAATATTTGTCTTAAGAATGTGATCGGCAACTTCAGCATTTGTGGTCCATTTAGGCAATTTCTCATAGCGCTGTCGAAAGATTTGTCCCAAATAATTTTTACAATCGTAATGCGTGTGTAGTCGCTCCTTGTGCAGTTCTATTAGCATGTTCTGAATGCAGGATTTGAAATATAAATCTGTTTCATAACCAGCCATCAAATCATTGAAAATTTTTTCATCAGAGAAATTTTGTAATGATTTTAACAGCAACATGATGGGCAAGTAAGAAAGAAGTTTTCGATGAATGAACATCAATTTTGCGGTTCCATTGTTTAGAAAGTGGAGTACATTATTTGTAGATGTATGATCAGCAGCAACTGCTCTGACCATAACACCATAATCGCTGAAGAATTTGCCTCGATCTTTCCAAGTACTTCGCTTCAAAACTATTGGATAATTACGACGGGCCATCAGTAGCATTCTGATCAGTTTTTCATTTCCTTTGACCATAAAGTAACCACCCCAATCTGACTCGTGCTCGTGTCGCTCCACCATTTGTTGAGGTGTGAGATTGTTCAAATTGCATGCAAGTGACTAAAAATGAGATGTTTAAGTTGAATTTGTCCTGCATTGCCGCATATACACTCACCCTAATCATTAGCGGAATCTGACCAAGATCAAAATCCAATGAAGGCTGCTTATTTCCATTTTTGTACCATCCCAACGTCAATGAGCAGTTCCCTGCATAAGTGACATGCCTCTGGCGAGACTCAGCTGGGAAGATTCTTCGCTCTTTTACATCGATTTGTGATCCAACTTTTGGTTCTGTGATATTTACTTGCTCTACAAACACCTTCAGCTTCTCGCCATTAATCAGTTCAAATTCATGAGGATCAAGGCTATTAATAACTTGTTTGAGGCCATCAGTGAGAAAGTGATTGAAACTTTCTATGTGAATCTGACCCAGCGATTCAAGAATCTGTAAAATAGTTGGTTAAATCCATCGAATTATAATAGCAGGGCAATTTTGTTTTATGTACCTTATTGCGATCCTTCTTGATCTCGCAAAATGATGGTTTTGAATTAGTTAAAACGGGATGTTTTAGCATGATTTTAATTATATCTCTCAACAAGCTCGCGTGTTTTTAGCTTTTCAGGTTAGATCGGTCAATGATGGAACTTTCGAAAACCTCTGCTGCAAACCCTTTGTTTTTGCATCCATAAGTGAACAACAAAGAAAATTAACCAAGAAGTTTCTTCAATTTTTATCAGTTCAAGACGTTATTTCAGACATGGAATACATTTATCTTGGAGTTAAATTACCAGCACCTCGAAGCTACGAGAGAATTCGTATCGGGAACATCAATTTCAATGAGAATGTGTCGATACTGAGAGAAAAGTTTCTAGAATTGTATGATGAAAACAACAACAATTTCTCGTTCAGCTACTGTGGAATAATTCTGGATGATACAGAGCCTATTAAAAAATACAATTTGCGTTCAGGATCAACCGTTCATGTTTTACGTAAAAATAACGATGACGAATCTAAAGAAGTACCGTCGAAATTTACAGAAATGGAAGTACAACGAGTAACTGCCTTGTACAGAAGTTTGAACTCTGGGAATTTTCATGTGAGTCAGCAGTTTTTCCTTTTGTCCTCTTTGTTTAGTAGTATTTTTCTTTGTTACAGAAAATTTCGAGGCCGGAAGTTGCAAAAATAATTTACGACACTAATCCGGAATTGAAGAAAGATATGATTGCTATATCAATACTGAGAGATCCTATTCTGCTGTCGAATCTTCAGAATCCAGAAACAGTCCGGAAATTATCACAACATCATCGCGTTTTAATTGATGCCTCTGAAACAATTGTAAAGGCCTTAAAGACTGCTAAAATTACGGGTGAACTAGTTACTCCAGCCGCCCAAGCGAATACTGATGAACTCTCAGACTCGTCATCATCTTCCAGTTCAGAAAATAACTCACCCCGTGCATCAAACTCAAATATGATGCGGCGCATTACTCGAGAATATTTAACACAGGCTTTGGCTCAAGCAGCGCAGCAAGGCCGTAACTCTCTTGCAAACATTTCCCAACGCAATCTAAGTCAGGTTGAAGGAACTAGCAATCCCATTTCGCCCTCACCATCGTCATCGTCAGTTCCTTCTGGGCATAGATTTATCTCGCCATCGATGTTTATGAATGCAATGAATGAAGTTCTCGTAGCACATCGTCGTTCAGCTAATTCAACTTCAGAATCCACACAGCCCATGGATGCTCAAGAAACGAGTGATGAAACATTCAGCCCCTCAGTGATTAATCAAGAGATCGATATGGAACACGATGAAGATGCCAGAATGATTTCCAGCTTCGCTCCTCAGTTACAACAAATGAGAGATATGGGACTAACAAATGTGACACAAAATATTCAGGCTTTAATGGTGTGCAATGGAAGTCTGGAGGATGCTGTGAATTTTGTTTTAGCAGATATGAATAACATGTCTTAAACCTACTGTCTTGGCATTCGTTTTGGTTTTTTTTTTTTTTTCTTTTATCTTATACGTCAAATTCATTTATATTAGAGTTATACACGCGCCGGTAATAATAAACGAAAACAAATGAGTGGATGGATGTTTCCACACATGTACACATCTACATTTTTGAACGTCATTGAAATATTTTCGCTTCTTTCCAAAACAAATTTATCTGTGCTTTGTGATTTTTTGTGAATTAAATAAATTTTAACCTTGACAGGTTAGGGCTTCTAAATGAATTATTTAAAGGGTGCATTTGGTAGAAAAATAATATCCTTTGGAGCTATAGAACACCATAAATTTGGTAAATTATTATTTTCAGTACAAAACGCAAGAAGGATGTGCACGAAATCACTACCACAATCTGGAGGACCGATAGAAAATTTGATTCGAGAATCTCTCAAAAAACTGAAACCGATCCATTGTGAGACTCGGAATGACAGTTACCTGCATAGCGTTCCAAAAGGTTCTGAAACTCATTTCAAGATTTTGATTGTGTCTAAGGATTTTGAATCGCTTCCATTAATTGAACGCCATCGAATTGTAAATAAGACTGTCAGAGAAGCTCTTGGAAAGGACAACTATCCTCATGCCCTATCAATCGAAGCGCGCACTCCAGATGAATATGACAAAGACAGTGTTATGACACCAACACCAAAATGCAAAGGAGGATTTGGAATGTAAGCTTAATGTCACCTTGGATTGATGTTACCCTGAAATATGTTAAAACATGCATTTAGATTCAAACAAACATGAAAAAGAGAACAAGAACAGGTTAGAATAGATGTTTCTTATTAGACTAAATAAATATTCCTTGCGAGAAATATAATTAAATGCAATGCCTTGAATTTTATTTTTGTCAATTTTAACGGACCCTGTTGTTGTGGGCATGTCCACAATACAATGTGCAACACAAAATTTGCATCAAAAGACGCGAAGCAAGGAAAAGGCAAAGAAGAAGTTTCAAATTTCAGACCTATTAATTTTTCACAGATTTGGCGTTTTTTCGTACAAATTTAACTATCGCAATGTGTTGATTAATTAGTTAAGTGGTCCATTTGCATTCGTTTAGATTTTTTATTGCTCTAAATCGACTATCACTAAGGTAAAATTCTAGAGAATATGGCCTCGCCATGATTGCGAAAAATGTGATCGAATCGGCTTCTTTTTGTTGGCATCAAAACTGCTTAATTTAAGTAACTTTCTGCTTTTTCTGCTACACTACGCCCCGTTACAGGTCAATAGAGTTACAGAATTGGTTAAAGTTTCGGTAAAACTTCAGAACTTCTACAATATTTTTTTTTCTCAACTACAACAACAAAAACATCCAGCGAGACAGTGCCGAAAAACAACATTAAGTGGCAACGCAATATAATAATTTGACAAAATGATAAGCACCAGTGATTTGCAGGCGCTCATTGAGAAGATTGAAGGGGGTCAGCTGGGTGTTGATCTGGTTAAAATTGGACAAAATTATTCTCAACAAGGTACGATATTTTGATGAATAGAATAAAATCGATAGTATCGACATGGTTTGACGAGATTTATTATTGTAACAGCTTCGGCAAGGAATCCGAGAAGATTTCGAGTAGCATTGGATATCGAAGGATGTTTAGATCGATTTTATGGCGGGTATTACTCTGGTAAGTTATTCCGTAATTCCACCATATGCCGCATGACTACAACAAAAATAATTGTTTGCTCTCAACAGACTGGGCTTGCGGCGGACAATTCAATCGATGCTTTCAGTTCGTTCAATTGTTGGCGAATGCATTTCAAGCTGCTCAAATGGATGTCATTGTGTTCTTTGATGGCACACTTAAGGAAAATAAGAAGCTTCATCTGGAACGTAATGACTTTCGTCAGAAAACCATCTCGGTGCGTAACACATCATAATTAAATTAGTAATGATTATGATGATAATGTTACCCCTTCACTTCACGATGTGTAAATTTTAGGTTCTGAAGCACATTCGAATGATTGGAACACCTCCACCAAAAATTTGGTGGCTACCACCGTCGGGCTTAAGAACCTGTTTACGAAATGCATTAAGGACTGTTAATATACAAGTTGTAAGATTGAATAATCGAGAATTGCTATTGGAAAACATAATACAGAGAACAAACAAAAATCTTTCAGGTTCAAACCATTCACGATCACACGATGGAAGTCATTGATTATTACCGTGAGCACAGTTTAAATGCCATTATTGGTATGCATCCTGATTACATCATCATGAATGTTTCGCGCTACTTCAGTTCACATGACATTCGTTTGTCCTACAAAGGTGCTCTTGAGACCAAGGAATACATAGTTAATCAAGTGCTCTCACATCTTGAGCTTCATCCTGAACAGCTGGCTATCATTGCTGTTCTCATTGGGGGCTACATTCTTATCGACGATGCCACGTTAAAACTAATCTATCAAAAGCTGGACTTTGAATTTAATCAGGATTATGAAGCACGTCTTCGTCAATTGGCAGATTTAGTTCGTCCCATTCCAGTAGGCACTTCTGTTGATGTCATCATAAAACAATTGAATCTGGTAGAATTTACTGAAGTATTGAAAGAGTCTATTGAATATTATCAACGCAAGGGTATTTTTGGTGGCAAGCGCTATTTGGGCAGTAAGAAGAAGCCCATCACAGAAATTATCAAGAACATTGATGTCATTCAAGATACATCGCCAGTTGTTCCGATGGCTAGTGAAACTAACGAAAATGACGAAATTGCAAATAATATTCTGAAGGATGTCAATAACTTGGTTAATGACAGTGAGTTATAATGTAAAAGCCTGTTGTATACTTTTATTTCATTTTATTTACATTTTAGATGAACCAACAACATCACAGCATTTACAACTTGGACCAAATCAGGAAGTTGTTCGCAAATGTGTCAAATTCGTTTATAGTTTACCAGCAGAAGTACTTCGCACATCTTATCAACGCCATCAGCGTGGTACAATGGATCCGCGTATTTATATTCTGCTCACCAAGAAGGAAATTTTACTGCCACAAGTCTTGGAAGACGAACAATATCGCGAAATGCCCGCCGTTCACATTTTTTACCGTCCAGCGCGCCAGATGATTTATGCAGTTCTGTTCAATTTGTACCATCAGAAGTATATGTGCTCTAAAACAAAGGACAATTTGCCGATGCCCGATGTAATCATTAGCGAATGGATTTGGTCGCCACAGAACGAATACAAGAAACCCGATCAGGTTTATGCAACTCAACTGCCATGGGCCGTTCCAACTATTCAGCGCCTTTGGTTCGGCACCACGTTCGATGATAAGCATCGACGTATGCGTGCATTTTTGACTATCATGCGTTCCGATACACCATTGATGATGAATCGTAATAACGTTCCACAACATATGCTTGTATTAGCTTGCGTTCTTCGCTACATTATTACAAATCCATCAACAGAACGTGGTAATATTTTGTCACGTCATGAACTAGATGCCTTTTTGGTAACAGCCTTCTCGTCACAATTGGTTAATGTTGAGTATACCCAAGAAATGGTTTTACCTGGCGTTTATTTGCGCGGTGTTTCTCTGGCTACATTGTTGATGCAAGGTGTTGAGACCGCTCAGTTGGCTAACGATGCATGTGGTGTACCATTGCCATGGAATCTCACAAATCCATGGCTGTTCTTTGATGGAAAGTTGTTTCATCTTAAGTTGCGCATGGCAGTGTGCCTACAAAATTTACGTGAATTATGCGACGATCAATTGGAAATGGTTATGAAGATTGAGCGTTTCAAGAAAGCCATACTGGAGGATGTTGATATTCCATCATTCGCACAATCACACGTTGAGCCAATGTATCGTCAGCTGTATGCCAGTTCTGGTCATTATGCAGGTGCTGGATACAATCAAAAAAATTTGCCTTATCCATTACTCGGACCGAGTCAGTATAGCTATGGACCATCAGCACCGATGACCCAGCAAATGCTATATCCAAATTCCATGGGTCAGTATGGACGTTCATCCTCTTCTACTGGACCTAAGAATGCAGTTGTCGCTGCTCAAAAAGGACGTTACCAGAAACATAATGGATATCAGTTGAAGGTTGGTGGAGTTGTCGTTGGCTCATGGGCAAACGGCTCACAACGTACACCAGCAACCAGAGTGAATCGTTCTGGAATGGTAAGTTAAAATCCAATTGCCTAGATTGTAGGGATGTATAAAGAATTTTAATTATGGTCCAGATTCGCTATCCAATCAATCAACGCGCAATTCCACGTGTTACAAATAATCGTTATCGAATGAATCCAGTGGGAGGACAAGTTGGAAGCTATCAGAAGCCCAACATTCGCTTTGCACCAAAAACAAAAAAACCTAAACCAACAAAAAAGCCTGATGACGATGAGCAGAAAAAAATATTGAAGGAAAATGACGAAAATGCGTAAGTGTCACTTATATACTGACTACATTATGAGCACATATTAAACTGAATGCGTTATAGGAATTCATCGGATTCATCACGGCCTGAAGAAAGCTCAAATGCTGAAACTGATCAGAAAGTGTCTGATGAACAGAAGTCGCAAGATGTTGACGAACAACCGCAGCAACAACAGAAATCGCAACCTGAAGAAACTCGTAATGGAATTGAAAACGAGAAATGTGATGAATCAATCACAGAAGCAATTAGTGCTGTGACAAATGGTAATGACTCTTCAGCTGTTGGTGAAGCGTTGATGACGCCACCGCAAAATACAAATAAAAATGGTAAGAATAAGAAAAACAAGAAGAACGCCAAAGGTAAAGCCGAGTCACAAGATGATGATGACAAAACGGTTGAAGATGTAAAAGTCTAAGCCTTTTCTTTTCATTCGAGCACTACTCGTCATACACCCCCTCCCCAAATAAATACGCCCCCACACACATTGTTTCCTTGAGTTTAAGATTTAAAGTTTTTCTTTTCCCCCATTTGTTATTATTATTTTAACATGAAATGTATATGAAGTTTTTGTGACTTTTTAAGTTTAAAGATACGAAAAAGAATTCTTTGTGTGATCCATATAATGGATCCTAATGTTACTGAACGATTCGTTATCGCCTCCCAAGATTAACGAAACATGTTTCGATAAAGATTTATAATGAATTAAATCAAAACAAACGATGTGTCAATAAAAGTCCCTTCTGAAGTGGACGCAATCAAAAATTTAAGAAATTCTGTAAGAATCGTCATCATCATCATTCGTCATCATCGGAATGAGTTTTGAAAACAAATGAATGATAAATCAAACACCCTAATGTGAATCAGCATTTGATTTAAAAAAAATGGAGAAAAATCTTTTAAGAATTAAAAAACGTGTTATGGACTGTGATGATTGTTTGATCAACATTTTGATAATTGCGCTGTGGTGTCATCTTCGTTTTTGCAGATGTCTGAATCAAATCGCTATAATCAAAATGCTCATCAAACAGTGAAATATATTTTTGTAATATTTGTTACAACTTGTTATAATCATATATTGAGTCGAAAGCTTTCAGTCGATTGTTGATTGATTGTTGGAATCGATACAATTTTATGTATCGACAATCACCGGAAGCTCTCGATTCACTAATTATAATTATTATGGATAAAAAGAAGAAGTTTATATTTAAACAATAACAACAGTGAAATGCCCCCCCTCAAAACAGCTAAAATCAATCAAAGTTTTCTGGTCAATGATAACAGCGAGAGACAGTTGCAAATTTGATACGAAAATCTCGCAATTTTTTTCCGGCATTTCCTTACACTTTTTTTTGATAACATCCCTCAACTATAAGTGCGATGTAATTTGAAATTATATATATACACAGGCAACACACATACACACACAGTTTAAACATGTTTTTGTGCGCAAAAAAAATATAACTAAAGAAACCAAAACAATCTGTTTCTGCCCATTACAATGATAAAAAAAAGAAGAAAGAAACTTTACAGAATTTAATCCCTTGACAAAAAAAAACTGCAAGACAAAAATAAGAATTTGTATAAAAATATGCTCTGAAGAAAAGCTTTCTGTTGCATAATCTATTCAAAAAAAAAAAAAAAGAAGACAAACACGATAATAAGTAATGACTCTGATGTGCTGGGAGCTTAATGCAAGCAAACTCACGCCGCTTGGACGATAATTTTTTTCAAAATTATTGTGTAAATATAACATTGATTTGATCTTTATTTGTTCTGATTGCAAACACCGAATGGACAAAGAAAAAAAAAATTATTTGATAAATAATTTCTTGACGGTTCTTTAAAAATTTATAAAAGATACCTTTTGATTCTTATTTCTCTGAAACGATGCAAAAAAAAATATATATATTTGGAAGAGTCGATTTAGTTTTCCGCTCTCTTATCTAGACTTTGATCTAGATCGGAATTCTAAGCTCATTCAGTGACGAAAGCAAAATAAAAAAAAGAAGAAAAATATTAATTAACCTACTGCAAAATCATATACTAGAAATTAGATTTTTTGTCGACTGATGAAGAGAAGCATGTTACTTGTGTTGGAATAACATCAACAACAGAAATGGGAGATTTTTAGTTATCCAGCGAGTAACTTTCTGATCAGTTTAAAGATATCTTTAAAATATGGTGAAAAAAAAAAAATTATTTTAAATTTGTGGATTAACTTTGTCTATGCAATTTCAACAGGGTCGCGATCAATTAATGTTCGCACGCACCCCATTAATCATTTTTCGTTTTACATTATTCTTTTCATTTTACAATTATGGAAATCAAAATATTAATCAAATCAATCCTTAAAAGAAAAATGGAGCAAAGAAAAAAAAAAGATTAAATTTTTTAGAATATTTAGGTGCAATCCTCGAAACTTTCAATTTATAATCTACTTTTACGCAATGAAAAAAAAAAATCACATAAAAAATAATCAAATAACCTCCCTATTATCATAGAGTTTGCAAAAAAAAAATGGGATATATCTATTGATCATACAATAACTTCTTCAGAAATAATTAAAAAAACAATTCGTGCTTTTTTTTGATTAATTTTTCAATAATAAATTTAGTAAATTGATGGGCAGATTAAGCAGTTTCCGAAAAAAAAGAGAAAATAATTAATTCATTTAAACACTTTTCAAAGAAAAATCTTGTTTGCTTGCAGGAAAATTTATTCATTGATTGAAGATTAATAAAACAAAAAAAAAAAAAAATGGAAATCAATAAAGTTTAGGTAGAGAAAATCCAATTTGCAGTTGTAATTTTTGGTCTGTAAGTGTGAGTCATAATGATTAGACATATATGGTTTGATAAAGACTTTATTGATAAGTCAAACTGATTGATAAAGGTTAGTTTCACAATTATTCGATGACTAACAACTTACTTATCACTTCATGATAATGTAATTCACCTATGGCATAGTTTCGGATTGTGGATCCATGTCGCATGTATAATTGAACGAGTTTTCCATTAATTCAACTTTTAGAATGCTCCTGAATCGGTTTCTACTTTTCGCTATACTATAGATTCGATTACGAAAATACTCGATTTTTTGTAAGTTTCTAGAATTGCGGCAGACAACAACAACGTTTTTCTGAAGGTTCAACAATTGGGACAGGGCCACGCGCGTATACTGTTATTAATTGTCGATGTGATCTATAATGAAATAATCAATTTATTACTGAAGTAGAAAACAGCAGGGCTAATTAGTTACCTCACGAAAACATCGGTTTCTTGCAATAATTCGCCATCGCAATTCCAAATGCTAGTGCTTTTCATCGTGTCTAATGATATTGGAAATGTTGAATCTGTGAGACTTCCATCGCTGGAACTGTTTAATGATTTAAAGTACATTTTCCTTGTTCGATAGATTTCGACGAACGGCAAATTTGAAAGTGAGCCCTTCTTACTAGACAGCGCCAGTAGTAATTTTAGATTGTTTAAGATACTTCCGTGTCGCACTAAAATAATGTCCGTTCTACCATCTCCGATATGAGTATTCGTGAATCCCAATGGCGATCGTCTGCAAGCACACGAAATATTTGCAGCATTTACCATGAAGAATTTCCAGTAATCTTCTTGTACGTTTCCTCTTTTTCGTCAGAAACTTTATCAAATTTCGATGTGTCCAAACATATTGAACATTTTTGAAAGCATCTCATATTATTTACATCACAGTTATTTATCACACTATCACCATGAGCAATTTCAGTTTCTTGCTGAATTGTCACTTCTACATCATATCCTTTGTTGCCAAGGATTTTTTTGAATCCCGCCCATTCATAACGCCGCGGGCCCATCCATCTGAAGCGTTCGCTTTCAGCCATCAAATCACCAAGATATCCATACGACATGACACTTGCATAAAATTTCATAACGCCTTTATCGTTTGACGAAACACTAGAGATGTCCAAGCCAGAAGTTTGTCCAAGGACAATATGAATTATTGAAGTCTTGATGTCTGTCGTTCCGTGTAGGCAATAACAAATTGTGTCAGTCGATCCTGCGGGTATCACTCCTAAAGGCTTTTCTGGTTTTGGAATGCGATCAATGTCAATTTTTGACGGTTCACTATTGGAATTTTCTGTCATCATTTTTCTATAAATAATTCCATTGAATAATTCTGAAAACGTTCCATCGCCCCCGCAACATGCTATTGCATCAAACTGATCCAGATGCTGCTGAAGCACAAGATCAAAAATCTGATTCGGTCGTTGAGATATAATCACGGATACGTCAACATTAGCTAGCCGAAATATTGGCTTTGCATATTTCTCGTAAATATTTAATGCATTCTTCTTTCCGCCATATGGATTCACAAACAACAGCAATTTTCGAGGTCGGTTCAATGCTAAAATTAAAGAAATATTTTTTAATTGCCTTTTGCATAAATCAAATGCTCGCGTCTTACCTTTTAAAACTTTTGATAAGGTCTCATACCATTTATACAATATATGATTGTCACTATTATGCAGAGTTATTTTATCGATCCGCCACTTGTTTATGTTTTCGTTGTGGCCATTTCCTTGTTTCGCATTTGGATCAACTAGGCGTTTGGCATAATGTATTGTAAAACATTTATAGTTAAAATCTTCGAATCTGGGACCACAATTGGAAGGAATTCTACTGGAATTTATTGATGGCGATGGTGCATCAAGTGCAGGAAAAACTTGTTGGGAGATGCTTCCATTAGAATGTTGTAAACTATCACTTATAGGTAGAGTTATACTAATTACATCATCTACGGGAACCACGAGTTTACCTAAGAAAAAAACATACAATTAGAATATTTAATAATAAATTAGGTTAATTATTAAATTGGTAGTAGTAAACGAAGATGCTTCGTGCATGTTCTACACTTTAAAACTGGTTTTCAAGAGTCTATAGATGATATTGCGAAGCGAAGGTCATTTGGGTGCGAGTTCAATAGCGTTTAATAATGCAAAATGTATTTGCTATTATACCCAAGGTGATATTTTACACTTACCCTTCCTGGATTTCTCCTTTTCCCATATCAATGTTTGATCATTATAGAACACACGATAACGACTGCTATCAATGAGAAATGTGTTTAGTAGAACTATATTATCGCTATCAGCTGATCGCTTGCTGTCCATATTTTTTTACTCTTTTGTTCTATTTCATTGAAATCTCAAAAATGTAAACCTGTCTTCAATTCATGAGCAACCAATTTTTAACAAGTAAATAAAAATTAGCCCATATGGAGACTACAGAAACAACCGGCAATCTACAAAGGCTGCAGAGAGACTGAAGGAAATTTTTTTTTTTTGTGATTTCTTTGTTTTTTTTTTTTTTTTTTTTTTCAAGTTTGCTTTGCTCTTTTTCTATTTCGAAATATCTACTTATTTTCGAACATTTTGAAAATTTATAAATTTTAAATACGTTTGCATGCAACTTTTATGCTTGATCGTGGATCTAATAAATACTTAGTAGGCTTAAACAAATAATTAATCTTATCAGTCTATCGTTCTGGAATTATCAACTATATAGCATGTTTTTTTTTTGACTTTAGCGATTAATTAAATTACTGTTGCAGCAGGAGATTTAAATAGTGTCACTGATTCTGACAAGAATTATGGAGGAAGAACATAAGCTGAAAAGGAGTGATCATTCGCAAGCAATTTTGTCCAGAAGTTTTGAGTTCCTTCAAAACAATGAGCTCACTGATTGCGTTCTATCTGCCGATGGAGAAACTATTAAGGCTCATCGATTTATCTTGGCTGCAGCGAGTCCTTATTTTGAGGTGAATTATTATTTTTTTAAATGAACCTCCTTTACTAATATTATGAAAATCGTATTCCATCCTTAATCAGAAAATATTCTCTTCATCAATATGTAGTAGCCCTACTTTAATTTTTACCGATTTGAAATATGGAGATATTTTGAACTTTCTCGAATATGCTTATAACGGAGAACTCACAATTGGCCAAACGGGATTAATTAATTTCATCAAGATTGCAAAAAAATTTGAAATTAAAAATATTGAAAAATACACCATCGACATTATCGCAACTAAAGATGAAGGGAAACACGTGAAGGAAAATGAATCAGTTGAACAACTGAAGTATAATGAAACAGTGGATCCAGATTCCGAACGTCAGTCTAATTTATCAGATTCAACAGATACTGAAAGCTCGTATGAAGAATCATGGTCAGCTCGAATTTCACGCATGAGAAATGCGTCCAGAGTTATTACAACTCGTTACATTGCAACAGCAGCTGTATCTACATCAACAGTCACCGATTGTCATCCTAAGCGGCGAAGGCCTAAGGCTAATCGCAATCGTTCGGGAATGCCTGACAAGCCCAAGAAGTGTCGATATTGCAGACGAAGTTATAGTCTGAGAAGCACATTAACAAACCACGAGCGCTTCTGTTCATCCAATCCAAATCGCACCATTTCAAGGTGTCCATTTTGTTTTCAAGAAGTTAGGCCTGGCTCAATGACATTCCATAAAAAAACTTACCATAATTATGTTCCAAAGCCTGTCGGATCATGGCAATACAAATAATTTATAAGAGTTGAAAACTTATCATTCATATGTGTAGGACATTTTTTTGTCTTAGATAAAGTTTGTAGTTGAGAGAAATAAAAAAAGGGTAGACAAAATTAAATTTTGGGCCCTGGGAATGTTTGTTGCTATTGATATTGTCTAAGTTGAAATTCGCAATGTCCAGACAGAGTATAAATTTTAGGGTTGGATCTCGCAGCTTGCCGGCAATGTAATTTACATTTTTAACCAAGTTATACCATCGCTGCTCAAACGTTTTGCTTCGAAAATTTTAAATATCCCGCCATCAGTGAATTTTTTTCTGCATCACTTTCTCCTGAAATAGAAAAAAAAACATTCGAAGATGAGTGAAGGAGGTGTTTTAATAATTTATTAAAAAAAGTCATTTTAAAGCGCTATTTAACACTAACTATAACAATTTCAGAACCGAATGATTCCATCGCAAAGCTACAGAATCATCTCAAGTTACTCAAGAATGAATATTCAAAGTTACAGAAGAACTATAATGAATTGCAGAAAAAATACGATGAAATTACTGCAAGTGCTCAAACATCCGACAGTTCGAGTTTTCCTAGCAGACTTGTTGTAACAGTAGCTTCACTTTATGGCCGTAAAACCTATTCAGATTTAACAATAAAGCTAAAAGATAAGGAATTACCATCCCATAAATTTATACTGCAAGCGAGGTGACTAAAAAAAATCGGGGGATCCACCCATATGTTTTAAGTGTAATTCTGTTATCGTTAATGTTACAGATCAGAAGAATGGAGGGAAGAAGCTCTGGCTGGCGTAACGGAACTTGATTGGTCAGATTTAGATGTCGACGCTGGTTACGCATTGCTGAGATGGTGAGATTAAAATCAAAATAAATACACATCACAAGCAAACAAATTTTTTATTTACTTTTAGGATCTACACAGATTTAGTCGATCTTCAGCAACAGAATTCTCTGTCAATGAGCCTTATGAGGGCAGCACATCGATTTAAGCTAAGTGGATTGATGGGTAATTTTTAACTTTCGCGTCGCTATTCCAAAATCTAAATAAGTTTATGTTACAAATAGGTCTTTGCGAGCGAGCTCTGGTTTCATCTGTCAATGTGCGCTCATGTGTTAGCTTCTATTGCGTTGCTGAAGAAGTCGGAGCAGCTAATCTGCTAGAATATTGTTCCGGTCTCATTTCCAGTCATTGGGATGATTTATTGCCATCAGACTTTATTCACATGTCCGGTGCCTTGCTGTATAAAATGCTAAAAGCCAAAACAAAGCATCCACTTCATGCAGCCATAAGATTGCGTCGCGAAGATGTGGTGTTTTTATGCTTAGTAGAAAATGACGGAACGGTGAGTTAAATTCTTTAGGAAAATAAGCAATTTTTCTTTTATGTTTATTGGTCTCAACGCTCAGCGGTGTCCATCCCGATGGACACATTTAACTGGGCCCCTTTTTATCACAAGATATTTGAGGAATTTGTTTTCTCTAGAAAAAAAAAATCAATTTTTACAATTTTATATAACCTAATGAGTATATGGATTAGTGACTTGTATAACGCGCTCACACATTCATTCGTCAACTAATAATCCATGTTACGAAAATATTTAACTAAATTGAATACAAAAATGACAGCCATTGTATCGGTGTGTAGCGAATTTTTCGAATCAATTTTTGATGATGTGTTGCAAAAGTTCCCTCGGCAATGACAATACTCAGATCCATCGGACTCTTTTATACAGCCTTCTTGGTATGCTTCAACTACATTTACTACCTTGACCCATTTATTATTTTGATAATCCTGCAATGATATTTAATGATGTAATTTCCTTTGGGACTATTGAAATCGTATGCTCACCATAGAATCATTTTTTTGACTTGCACAACCGCGCTCATATGACTCTTGAATTTGTCCATTTAACAGTTCAATTCGGTATGTTCGCTTCTTGCACATGGTTGAGAAAGGGCAATCGACTTTAAAAAAATCCGATTCATCAAACTTGTAACACAGAGAAAGGTCAAACATAAAGTTTATTTTTATGGTCTTATCTGTAACGATAGGAAATTGTGCAACATAAACCAGAAATGCATTCAATTGCGCTCGTCTCAGATTAAAACGGGAAAATAGAACGGAAATTACTTATCAGACGACTCCGGCTCGGAATCCACTTGATTCCATTCATTAGAGCATGAAGCTTCCCTGTATACGCGCAACACATCTGGATGCGGTAATGTTAAACAAGCCGACCAATAATGGCAACAAACCGCTACGAGAAGTGTTAAAAAAAATTTCTACTGGCGGTCATTGACTTGCGCTATCTAGCTGTTCAATTCAATTAAAGTTGAACGCTTCTCAAATTGTTCCAAATAGAAAATTTACGCAAAACAGTTTTGTAATTTTGACACAGAAAAAAAAGAGTAATTTCATGTAGAAAGTTCAGAAATGGTTGCTCTTTGTTAACTCACATATGATGATGACACACATTTTTCCTGCAGATTGGGATCTTGCAAAAAAAAAAAGAATGGCAACAAGAAGCTACTTCAGACGATTTTAAAGACATCAAGGTTTTTCATTTTAAACAATTTTCATGTGATGAAGAAGAATTTTCGATGATTCATTCCGTCGACATACATACATTCCTATATCTGAAACACATGGTGCCGATTCATCCACATTGAAAAATGTGTTTTTTTTTTTCATCTTAATTCGCGAGGCTTTTTCGTTATAAAAACTTGTAAATTCCGCGAAACACACGATGATGCGTCTCCTTTGGTTCAACGTCTTTTTGTAAATGTACCGTTGACTCCGATGAATTTGCATCACTATCTGCAGTTAGTTATGGGAGATTTATGAAGAAATGGAAAATAATGATGCTCTCGCATGCTTCCCCAAATAACGAACGGAGAAAATTCACATGAAAAATAAATAAAAAAAATTGTCACGCCAAGATTGAAAGAAATTTTGCGCAACGAAAGAATTGACGACGAATATTCTGCAGAATTATAGCTGCAAATATTTGCTGAACGCGAGCTCGCCAAAAAAAATAAATACACACTCTGGGCCGATTTTCAAATTACGATGCTTGTTTTTAAAGCCTCATTGCGTGAGTGCTTGCTTAAAATGTTTTTGTAATTCCTTTGCGGTTGGAATTTATGTAAACAGTTCGGCAGTTTATGTTAATTGTGAAGAAGAATTAATTAAAAAATCGATTTTTCCGTGAGGGCAAGTTTATTTTTTGAGGCGGCTAAAATAATGAGCACAATGTCAATAATGTTCCGCTAAATGAACTCTCAACTACTTTCACCGCAAATTTTCAAGAGCAAAAATGCGTCATTTCGAGCCGACACCAAAAATGCCCAGCGGAATTACAGTCACTTTTTCTCGGCCAACTAATTTCAATTCATCGAATTGATAAGCCAAAATTCATCACAAGCCTCATCCGCAATAAATGTCCTCGGGCGTTTTTTGTTTGTTTTTGTTTTTAGTCTTTCTTGGACTTTGAAATTTAGATTGAATCGCAATAAAAGAAACTTGAAGGAACGACTCGGGAAGCCGGTTCGTTATTGTACCGGTTTTTTTGCGGCCTTGCAATGGTTTCTTTTTTGCTGCTTCTAAAAATGTTCGCATGCAAAATTGCGGACCTTTCATGCATTAGAATTAAATTTAAAAGCTTCAAGATCTTTGTTTTTTGCCAATGCGATTGAGATGGGTCATAAAGAAGAGAAAAGTGAAAGAAACTTTTTTTTTATGATATTGTTTGTACAAGAGATTCGTTAAATTGCACAATTCCTTTGTCTGTCCATAGCCTGATGTGGAAATATTGATTCGCTATCCGGTTGGTTCCACTCGAAAATGTAATTGTTTATTTGGACATGCCACAATGAATAATGATTTTACCTATTAACACCGAAAGAGTCATCAGCAAGACACAACATTTTGTCCAAGTCTCCATAATTCTATTTTCTGCTTTTTATAAATGTGTGTGAATGCAATATTTTATTGTTTTGCTATTCCTGTCTGACGGCGCCAAAATTTCTCTATCTTCTCTCAGTCTTCGTCGTCAGCTGATGAATCATTAAACTATTTATGTGTTTATACTTGAGGAAGGGCCTTTATGTCGGTAGCTGGTGGGTGGAATGACTTTGAGATACAACTCACGTCGGTATCGCTTTCCGATGATTGATTAATTATGTCACACAATCTCTTACTTTATTTCGGATATTGCACACACTCGCGATTATCGCGGTTTATTAATATTTAAAGAAAAATCTTACGATTTGCCACAAACGGAATTAAAATCGATTTCAATTATGGCGCTTTCGATGGAACTGATTAACTTGACGTAGTGTGTAAAATATTTATTTGAATTATCGTATTGATGATAACAGAAAAAAAAGTTATTTTGTGGCATGCCAGTCAAATAAAAGTAAAAAATTTATGTGTTCCATTCACTTTTAACGTTCGCCAACAACTGACTAATGGGGAATGAACGTTTTATTTTATTTCTACATTCTCAATCGACACAGAAAAATTTCAGAGAATTGCGCAGAGCGCGAGATGATAATAAAAAAAATATGCTGAGAGAGTTTTTGAGAAAATCTTAATCAGTTGTGCAATATTTTCTTATTAAATTTCAGGATATCGTTAATAGCTTGTCACCCCAAGGACAATTGCCGCTTGGTTTAGCTCTCATTGAGCAACACACAGCTATCGCCAATACGCTCATTCAGAATGGTGGTGCTGATGTTAATGCAAGAAATCTCGATGGCTCTACTCTGCTCATTGATGCCATCACACGCGGTGATGGATTCGCTGCAAAATTTTTGTTGGAAAACAATTGTGACGTTAATTTAACATCGGAAAAAACTAGCGATACAGCATTGCATCACATTTGCACCTATTCCAAGGACACAAGCGATCCGGAAACATTTAAAGAGATGCTAAATGTCGGACAAAAAATTCTCGCATTGAATGCATTAGTGAATAAACAAAACAATAAAGGCTACACACCACTTCATTTGGCCATAACATCAGGGCACATTGAGATGATTGATGAGCTGCTTAAAAATCCGGAAACTGATTTGAATTTATTGACGTCGGATTGTAAAAGTGCCTTACAAATTGCATTAACATCGTCAAAATTTAGCACATTTGATGTTGCTTTACAAATCATTAAGAATGGCGCTGAAACAAATGACGTCGACTCTCAAAGTGGTGATAATTTACTGCAATTTCTTACTAAAGCTGGTGCTGAAGATGCTGCCATATTTATGTGTGATCATGTAAACTTGAACCATAAGAACCGTCAAGGATTAACAGCACTTCATTTAGCTGCACAAGGTGGATACGAAAGTCTTGTTAAAAAAATGCTCATGTGCGGTGCATCACCAAACGCTCAATCGGGAGTTGAAGAACAAAAATCAGCCTTGCATTATGCAATTGAAACTAATAGCAATAAGGTTGTGCAAGCTTTTGTCGACTTTAGGGAGCAGGCTGGTACTGATGATGAAAGCCAGACTTTAACATTAAATCAGAATCTGGTGATATGCCATTGAGTTTGGCAATGTCATTGCGTCATAACGATCTTGTTCCATTACTTATAAGAGGCGGAGCTGACGTGAATTGCAGAAACGGAATGGATTTAACACTTTTACATCAAGCTATTATCAAAGAGTCACCGGAAACTGCAATTTTCTTGCTCGATCAAGGCGCTGATATGAATGCACTGACAGCTGATCAGGAATCTCCATTACAATTGGCAATACACTGTCGATTGGAAGCTGTTGTTGATTCACTATGTTCCCGTGGTGTATCGTTATCAGCACCAAACAACAAAGGCGACTGTCCATTGTGGTCCGCACTTGAAACTGAGCAAGAGAATATTGCAAGTGTGCTGGTGAAGCATGGCGTGGATACAGATTGCTGGTCACCAGGACCTGATGGTTGTCTTCAGACCCTTTTACATCGTGCAATTGATGAAAATAATGAATTTGCTGCGATTTTCCTTATTAGAAGCGGATGCGATCTAGACATGCCAAGACAACCTGGTCCCGATGGTCCAAGTGAATTATCATCAGCTCGAGAATCGCCACTCCATCTCTGCTGCCAATGGGGGCTAACTAAAGTACTGCAAACACTCATCGAGCATGGATCAAATGTCAATGCAGTTGATTGCGATAACAAGACACCACTTCATGTTGCCATTCAAAATCAGCATGAGGAAATTATTTCAATTCTATTGAAGCATCCGTCGATCGATTTAAAAATTCGTGATAAGTCAGGCAACACGCCGTTTGCAACAGCTCTGACGGTGAGAAATCATAAAGCAGCTGAGAAGATTCTTGAACGAATGCCAAACGCTGCTGAGCAGATGGACCAACGTGGACGAAACTTCTTGCATTTGGCAATAATGAAAGATGATCTTGAATCTGTTCTATTTCTTTTGTCTATTCAAGTGGATGTTAATAGTCGCGTACACGATGTAAATCAAGTGACACCATTGATTCTAGCAGCATCATCTGAGAATGAAATGCTGATAAGAAATTTGATACTGGCTGGAGCACGTTTAAATGAAAAAGATTCAACACATAAAACAGCTTTACATGTTGCAGCTGAGCGAGGCCGTCTTGGTGCTGTGCAGGCACTTATTCAGAATGGTGCTGATTATGATATAGCTGACGGGGATGGTAATAATGCGTTGCACATTGCAATGAGAGAATGTATGATGCCTGTGGTTAAAGATTTGCTGACAGAATCACGAATCAATGCTGAGCTGTTAAATATCAAGGGCAGAAATCCTCTTCACGAATTATGTCGATGCGGACGCGATGCGATTGCAGCATCAATATGTGAATTGTTTCTCGAATGCATGCCTAATTATCCAATCAATCAAGTGGATCTACAAGGAAACACACCTTTGTTATTGGCCTACATGAGAGGTGAAACACAATTATGTCGAATTCTGGTGAAGAATGGAGCGTGTCTAGGTGCTGAGAACAAAGATGGCGTCTCAATATTCAACTACAAGCTAGCGACAAATCAACTTTTGCATCGACTTCTCGATGAACTCGCTGTGGAACCCCCTTGGAGTTCATCAGATTTTTGCCAAGAATGTAGTCAGAAGTTTACTATAACTATGCGAAAACATCATTGGTATGTAGAACGCTATTGAACGTTTCCGCTTATTTTCAATGGTTTCTTATTTTACAGTCGAAACTGTGGACGGACGTGTTGCAGTAGCTGCACAAGCTTTGAAGTACCGATTCTAAAGTTTGGTATCAATAAACCAGTGAGAGTTTGTCGAATCTGCTTCGATGTTCTGCAAACTGGTGTCAACTAATCATTATAAATGCAACATAAATATATGCATAAATGTGCTATTTTCTATTAATATGACTTCATTTAGAACATTTATTATTATTCCAAATTATGTATTCATTTGCTGATGGCGATGAAAGTCCACCAAACTGCCACACAAAAGGAAAATTATTCACAAAACATTTCATATTTTCTTCTTTTTTTTGTTTTGTTATAACGAAATAAACTGAAGGATTCTAACATTCTAATTCAGCCAATTTATTACAAATCTTGCTTCCAGAAATGAAGAGGATGTACAGCAATTTGTCAGCTAGGAATTTACTTCAAATGATGGAACAATGTCTTGGTAACACAATGATCCAACTCATGAAGGTAGTCGAAAAGCTCCTCGGTACAAGTTTCGAGAGTCTTTGAGCGTGAATTTACACGATTGTTGCATTCCTGGTATTTGGCCAGTAGGCTGGCGGCTTTTGGTTCAACGGAACACTTATCCTGAAAAGGAATTGTAAAAAGACCAATAAATATTCCGTAAAATTTTAAATTTATTTTAAGCGGCTTCACTTACGCGCAATTGTTGCTGCGGATCAACTAAATCTTCTTCCTGTGCGCTTACTTTTGGGAAGTTGAAGAATGACTTGAACAAATTTGCCATTTTGCTGAATTTCTCGAATTTTCCCAAGAAAGTATTTTCCGACGACCAGAATGTTGTGTAACCCGCTTCAACTCTACTTCTGCACCCTCTTCAAAAATATACTGAATCGAAGTAGCGTCAATCCGGATGGCACTGAGAAAATCTTGAGTAGAACAGAAAAAAAGTTTAAAATTCTTTAGCGAGTGAAACGAGGTTTGTTTCGTTCATTACCAGTTCGCCATTATTTTCTCTGAAATCGTTCTTCATGTGCTGAAGTTCTGGAAGTATTCTGATGATAATACCCCAAAGACGCGAAAACAGGCGCAAAATTTAAATTATAATACTGAACTATGTGATATGCAGAGCCTGGCAGAGCCGTCTGCTTTAATTCAAGATCAAACCCATTTATTTAATCATAAAAGAATTCTAAATAACAATGCATCATTTATTATTTTTTCGAAGTTCCTGCGGCAGCATCTTCCTCCGAAGACTCTTCGCTGCCACTCTCACTTTCTTCACCGGAATAATCTTCATCTGATTCATCTTCTTCGTAAGGATAGGTGTAACCCGAGGCAGCTTCAACTCCATACGTAAAGTCTCCAGCATCATAATCGTCATCATCTTCATCATTTGTTTGCTGTTGACGTCCATATTTCAAACTTCTCGTTGACATTGATAAATCTTTCGTTTGTGATGTATCAAAGTTGCATTTGGGACATGGAATAGGTTTATTTTTGTCATACTTGAATCCCTTACGTTTCACATGGTCATCACAATAGCAGACCTTACATTTCAGACAACTGTACTGGCCTGTTCGATTGCAGCTTTGACATTTATAATTCTCAGATTCGAGAACCTGGCAACTCGCTTGATGTTCAAATTGATCGTCCTCACAAAGGAATGAATTGCAAAACGAACATAGGAATATTCTGCCACCATGCGAATAGACATCGCGATCGCATTCGATGCAAACAGCATCCTTCAATGGGCATGAACAAGCGTGAGTAGTGAGACATTTCCTGCCATGACACACAAAAGCTTCACAAAAATCGCAAACGGCTCCAACCATGCCAAGACCTGTAGTGAAAACGGTGTGCTTGACAACACAATCACCAGACTTCATCATGCACTTCTGCTTGCCACAATGAGCACAGGTTGGGAGTCGCTGAACAGCAGCACAGAAATAGCAAAATGCACGATTCTTCTGCTTCCTTTCGCACTTGTCACATTCCATGTTACCGTTACATGGATACCTATTGAAAAACAATCATATAAATTATTTTACGTAGGAATGTAAATTTCCTTGTATAGTCTGACAAAAGTCTTACTCGGCAATATCCTTTACGCCAGCTCGTATCTCTTTCTGTCTCATCTTCATTTTTTCAGCTTTCTTACGCTGGCCAGTCTTCTTCTTAGGCATGGCTGGAGCTTTTCAGATATCTGAAGGTCCTTAATGACTGAATTTTTTTTAATCAAAAAAAAAAAAATTAAACAACACGATGCAAAATTATTTTAACGAGGGGATGCTGGAAGCTCGAAGTATGAAATAGAAGCAAAAATGTTGTTTTGAGATGCGAAAATAATAAAAAAAAAACCTTCATATAAAATAATTATTTTTATTTAGTGTCAAAATGGTCGACCTTAGTCGAAAGCTAATGATTATCTCAGTGACGATTTTAGGAATATCAATTGGATGCGTCATGTTCGCCTATATTGCTTTTGGTGACAACACTGAAGATGATGTTAGAACATTAAGAGCTACATTTGTAAGTTTTATTCTAAATTTAGACTGTCAAATACCTTGATTTTATATAATTTAGGCTAAGTACACAACATACCGTTATCTTACAGATTATTTTCAGACATGGATCGAAATATCCAGACAAACCTTATAGTAAGGATTTTCTGACTATTGACGTGCAGACTCATGACCCAGGTAAACAACAGTTAAATTATTATAACTGTTCTTAAATAAAGTCGTTTTTGTTTTACGTCTAAAGGTTCACTAACGGGAGCAGGCTCACTCCAAATGTATAATTTGGGGAAAAACTTGCGACACCGCTATTTGAAACTTCTTCCTAAAAATGGCTTCTATTCGAAAAAAGTTATACAGGTCAAGGCTAGCTGGATGGATAGAACTATAGCAAGTGCTCTGGCATTCCTTGCTGGATTTATGCCGCCACTTGAAAACACTAATCCATTACCAATTCAGTGGCAACCTGTTCCAGGTACGTGAATTTAAATTGATTCGCTTTTTATCACTGATATCAAATTATCTAACAGTTGTTTCAATTCCACGAGACCGTGATGACATAATTGCGCAAAAACGTTTTTGCAGCAAATACGATCAGGTTTATTCCAGTAGAATAAATTCTGACGAAATCAAAAAACTCAACGAAGAGAACAGGAATCTTTATAGAATTCTTTCTCAACATACTGGCGAAAATATTAGCACACTATTGGATGTTGAAACGATTCACAATACATTGGAAGCTGAGAAGAGTGCTGGATGGACACTTCCTGATTGGACTGAAGATATATTTCCTGATAAAACATTGCCGTTGGCAGAACGTTATTTGAAACTACTTACTGATACCGCGTTCATGAAACGAATTAAGGGCGGACCACTTATAACTGAAATTATTGATGGAATGGTGAGCAAAAAGAGTTTATTAACTGAAAGGACAATCACAATTTTTTCCGGACACGATGTGACATTAGTCAATCTTATGAATGCTATGGGAATTATCGACCAAACAAGCTATAAACCAGACTTTTCGAGTGCTCTCGCAATAGAACTTCATCACTCTTTGGACCATATTGACGATATGGATGTTAAAGTTTACTTTTACTACAATCATGAAGATAAATATCCTAAAAATGTAAAAATTGAAGGATGTCAAGAACCATGCGCATTAAGTCGCTTCCGTAAAGTAATGAATGGTTTAATTGTAAATGATTTTGAAAAACTTTGTGAGATAGCTTAATTGCATTACTGAGATGCTAGAAACCTGGTTAATTTGAAATCTCTACTTTTGAATATCAATGACTATCAATGGCCGTGATGAACTAGATGCACACACACAAAAAAGACGTTAAGAAGCTCCTTCCCACGTGAATAGACAAGTTAATCAATTACTTAAATTATATTTACAAATATTTAGTTGTTACTTAGTTATAGAAATAAAATTTACTGTGCAATAGAATGTGTGTGTGTGTATGTCAAGAATGAAAGGAAAGATGTAGATTAAAATTATATTTATTTTTGCTGAAAATTTCTAAAATTAAACGTTTTTTTGTTGAATTAACAACGCTAACTGATAAGCTTCTTATTGGGGGCCAATTATTAATTAATGCGTGAGACAAAGTTTACTTTAATCGATTTTTATTGTAGAATAATCTTATCAAAATTTTGATAGCGATAAAGATTTTTCCAACAGCTACACACATTATCTACACCGGTCGTGGATTTTCAACGAATCTCTCGGTGCCGCTGATCCAATCAAAAATTGTTGTTGCTTCACAAGCAGCAAACGGCTGGACTTGACATTGTGCGGCAACTTGAACATTTGAAGGCAAATGTCCTTCAGAAATTCCACATTGAATTAGTCTATTAAGAATTCCTCTTGTTTCGTCTGCTGGTTGACGATCTCGGAAATTGCCAATGAATCCAACATTGATTGCCTGATTGCTGAAATCACCAACATTTTCACCTCGTCGTCCCCAGCCACGACCGACATAAACAACGTTGTCTTCGCCAACCAAGAAATGATAAGAAATATCAGCCCATTGATTGCTGTCCATCTGAAAGGCTTGAATTGAACGTACAATACTTGAACATTCTCTTTGAATCGTACACGAATTGGTTCCGGTTGCATGTACTATGACCATTGGTGCTGGACGTATTCCCAACACTGGAATAGTTGCCGTTGCTCGTCGTGCTGCCCATCCATCACGCGTTACGAATGTCGGACACTGAGCCGAAATTGCCAGCACACCAGAAAACAGGAAAATAATTAAAGCCTTCATCATTGATTCACCGAGCTCAAATTACGAATGGTTTTATCTGGCTTTAAGTTTCCGCTATTTATTTACAATTTTAAAATGAAACTTAAGTAAGTTTTTTTTTTTGTGCAATTGATAAGCTTGTTCATAACCATTTATCCCTCTCTTTAATCAGATTGATAACAACATTTGTGAGTATGTTCTTTAAAAATTTGTCACCTGCGTAAGTTTATTCATTAATTTTTGTATTGATGAATTTTAAATTGGATGAGGATTTTCAATGAATCTTGGTCTCCCGCTAATCCATTCATAAATGAAGGTATTGTTGCATGGCGCTATATTGGTTACTTGACATTGAGCAGCGACTCTCACATCTGGGGTCAAATGTCCTTCTGAAATGCCACACTCAATGAGTGAATGTAAAACAGCACGAGCTTCTGGGGTTGGCTGGCGATGTACGAAGCGACCAATGTAGCCAACATTTATTGCTTGGTTATTGAAAGCACCGACATTTTCCCCTTGTCTGCTCCACCCTCGTCCAACGTAGATGCGATTATCCTCCGCGATCAAGAAATGATAAGAAATATCCGCCCAACCGTTGAAGTCCATGTGATGAGTTTGAATTAATCGAGCAGACTGTGAACAATCACGCTGATTGGTGCAAGTGATTACTTGCGTTGGATGAATAATAACTAATGGAGTTGGTCGTATTGCCAATGTTGGAATGGATGCTGCTTGCCTACGAGGTGTCCATGCATCTCTCGAGATAAATCGTGGACATTGAGTAGAAATTGCCATAACGCTCGAAAATAAAATTACGACTAAAAGCTTCATTGCTACCTAGGGACTTGGCAACTGAATGGAGTTTAAAGCGTCTCGCATCTCTTTAAATTCTCCAACTGCGATCAGATAATAATAAATTTTGTGATAGCTACTTAGGTACGCTTGACAAATGAGCTCTTATTTGTTTTCGTGCTTTATCAATTTATATAAATTGATAATATCTTTAAACATTTTATTCGCGACTTCTAATCAGTAAATTATTAATATATAACTTTTTTTTATTATAATTTATAGCCCGAGTGAATGGCGCAAACACCAAATGAAAGATTTTCATAATTTACAGCTTTGAAGCCAGCACTTTGAATCATTTTCTTAAATTCTGGCTGTTTTGGGAATTTGCGTATACTTTCAACGAGATATTGATAAGGTTCCCATTGAGATGCAAGAATTTGTCCCATCGGAGGAATTACTTGAAAGGAATATTGATCGTAAATCCATTGCAGAATGTTACTGCTCTCGATGTGACTGAACTCCAAGCACATAAAACGACCACCAGGTTTGAGCACTCGATATGCTTCGCGTAAGGCATTATCAATGTTTGTGACATTTCTTATTCCGAAGGCTATCGTATAAGCAGTAAACTGACTGTCATCGAAAGGAAGCTTTTCAGCGTCACCACAAACCCAATCAATGTCAATTATGTCATCTGATTGATATTCTAATCGCTCCGCTCGCTTCATTCCTACATTGAGCATATGTTGATTTATATCGAAAACAGTAACGAAACTTTTTTCATTTGGCTCAGGAGCTGGCTTTGCTAGTTTTTTAATGTAGTTAACATATCGAAAAGCGATGTCACCTGTTCCACCAGCAACGTCCAGCAATTTAGTCCCTTGCGTTGGATAAAATCTTTCTAGCAAAATATCTTTCCACACACGATGAATTCCCATCGACATGGCATCATTCATTAGGTCATAAGATTCAGCAACATTCTCAAACACTTTGTGAACTACAATAAACCGATGACAATGTAATTAAAAGGAATTAAGGGACAGAACTTCTAATTTACCTTTCTCTGCCTTTTCGCTTGTTTTTACAGTATCGAATCCAAAATGCGTCACGTCTTCGGGCTGTTGGGCTATATTGTCACACTTTGCACAAGTTGACAGAGACCGGATGCATTTTGAAATCCTGAGATTCCTTGAAATTATTTGGCGAATCATTTCTTATTTTTAGATGTAAACAAATCTATAGTGATCAACCCCTCCACTTTTCTTCAGTTCGAATTTTCGTAGATCTGTGCCGGCTGGTGTTTTGTTTTTGCGATTTTAATTCATAACTACGACGACGAGTACGCTAACTGGTCCCTATTTTCTTGTTCATCAGGTAGGTTGTTAGTCGCAACATACAAAATTGCACAATAACTTGTTATTCCGCAAGAATATAATCAAGGTCAAGGTCCAACTCGTGTTGTATGATGAGTCAGAAGAAGATAACGGATGAAAAACAGAATTAAGCATCATAAAAGGTGCTACTTAGAAAGGAACCGCGTAGTTTGTACTTGACCTTGCACAATTTGATGGTTCTAAGAAGCAAACAAAATATGAGATCACCATATAAATATTTTGCTATCTGCTTTTTTCTCCGCAGTTGCACAAATAAGAAAAACGACACGGTAACATGTCTTCGGAAAAATTAGATGTGATTATTTTTGGGGCAAGTGGATATACCGGAAAATATACAGTCTTTGAGGCTGTGAAAGTTTTAGACGGCTTGAAGTGGGGAATTGCCGGTAGGAACAAAGAAAAGCTAGAAAATGTCTTGAAGGAAATGGGCGAAAAAGCTAAAACCGATCTTTCCAAAATCCCAATTGTAATCGCTGATGTGAATGATGAAAAATCATTGACCGAAATGACCGCGAGAGCAAAGGTCATCGTTAACTGCTGTGGGCCGTATCGTTTCTTTGGCGAACAAGTCGTCAAAGCATGTATCGAGACTTCAACAAATCACGTCGATGTTTCAGGAGAGCCACAATATATGGAAACAATGCAGTTAAAGTATAATGAACAGGCACGTGAGAAGGGTATTTACATAATCTCAGCGTGTGGCTTCGATTCGATTCCAGCTGATATGGGAATCGTTTATCTGCAAGAAAAATTTGATGGCACTGTTAATTCAGTAGAGACATATTTGCGAACGTATTTCACCAAAGATTATCGTCCATGCGGTGCTGGTATTCACTATGGTACGTGGGAGTCTGCAGTTTATGGTCTTGCTCATGCAAATGAATTGCGTGACATCAGACGCCAATTGTTTCCCACACGAACACCGCGCTTTGAACCAAAGTTAAAGGACCGATCAATTATCCACAAATCAAAGATTATTGACGATCGCTGGTGCCTTCCATTCCCAGGATCTGATCGCAGTGTCGTTATGCGTTCTCAGCGTCACTTTTTCGATGTTGACAAGAAACGACCAGTTCAGATGCGAGCCTACGTGGGTTTTGATTCAGTTGTACACATGATGGGAGTCATTTTGGTTGCCATTATTTTTGGAATATTAACTCGATTCGCTTTTGGTCGTCGCTTGCTGTTGAATTATCCAAAACTCTTCAGCTTTGGATTTGTTTCACACGAGGGTCCAAAAGAGGAACTCAACGAAAATACTAACTTTGAAATGACATTCTACGGTGAAGGATGGAAAGAAACATTGGCTGAACCAACCGATAAATTCACAGCACCAATGGATAAGAAATTGATCACCAAAGTTTCGGCTAATAATCCAGGATATGGCGCAACATGTGTGGCATTGTTATTAACAGCTACAACCATATTGAAGGATTCTAAAAAAATGCCCGAGAACGGCGGAGTTTTCCCACCCGCCGCTGCTTTTAAAAATACATCATTGCTCAGCGACCTTCAGAAAAATGGTTTTAAATTTGAGGTCGTTAAAGTTGAGGAATAAAGCTTTGCTTAAATACATACATAATCACCTCGCCGACTAAGGGGCATTCTAAAGGTGAAGCAGATATATTCCCTTAACTTATTTCCAATTATAAAATTGATGTTTCTTTGGGAATAATATTATTGCACACATTAAACATTTATATCGCAATGGATATCCAGTTGTTTTTATTTGCTAAAGAGCCAAAGTTGTTAGTTGTTTGCTTATTTATTTCGAATGCAAATTATTTATTTATCGAGACGGCAAATTGGTGAGTCTTGAACCATCTTTAGATCAACTTTTGGACCGATGAGATCACGAATGTTCTTAAGTCCATACTTGATCATCGTTGGGCGTTCAAGCGATAGGCCGAATCCATGAACATTAACATTTGCAGGAATTCCCATTGGATCTAACATCTCACGGCGGAACATTCCCGAGTTCCCGATTTCGATCCATTTGCCTAGACCTTTGTGATAACAGAAAATCTCCATTGATGGTTCTGTATAAGGATTATATGCTGGCTTAAATTCCAATTCTGAAAGTCCCATTTTTGTAAAGAACTCTTTAATAACACCCAATAGATCACCAAGTGATAAGTCAACATCAGCAATAACTCCTTCTACTTGATGAAATTCAGCGAGATGAGTCGCGTCGAGTGATTCATTACGAAAAACTTTGTCAATTGAAAAGTACTTTGCTGGTTTGAAGCCACCAGGACTATTTGCCAATCGATAAAGCATTCTAGCGCTGACAGCGGTAGTGTGCGTTCTTAGTACATTCTTCTGAGCTTCTTCTAGCTTCCATTCGTAGCGATAACCAATTGAGCCATTGCCACCTTGTTCATGAGCCTTTTTGACACGTTCCAAATATTCCATTGGGAACTTGACACTTCTTTCTGGTGATGTGACAAAGAAAGTGTCTTGTGCATCTCTTGCTGGATGCTGCTGGGGTTGAAACAGTGCATCGAAATTCCAGAATGATGATTCAACATAATTGTTAGTCGGCATTTCATTGAAGCCCATTTGTACAAACATTTCAGCAACTTCCGCACGAACTTTAAGAAGTGGATGAATGTGGCCACATGCTGGAGGGGCCCCGAGAGCTTCTAAATTATATGGCTTTTTCTTTGCCCTTTCCACTTATCAAATCAACCAGGTGTTGTTGCACAATATCTTCAATCTCCTTCACCGCACGACGAACAATTGGAGGCTTTACCGATTTGTCAATCATGATCCAGTTATGTGACATGGCTTTGCTGAAGCCAACTTTGGCATTCGAAGATGTCTACAAGAAGGATGATGCAATTTTATTCTAGAGAATCAATAACCAAGTTTTTCTTATTACCTTCATCAGATCTGTCTGAGAGATTCCATCTTCAGGCACCGATCGGAAAACATTAGCCTCATGACTTCCATTCTCTATAATAAGTTGGCCTTCTGCTGTCACTTCCCATACTTTTCGAGAAGCTGGTTCTGTTTTAAGCAAATCACCATGAGCCAGAATAGAATTTACAGAACCGACGATTTTTTGATGGTTCTCGTCAAAGATGGATGCCAATTCAAGCGTATCCACGGTCTCGTATTGGTCCACATATTGAAGAATCCGTTCTGCTAAATCAGGCTGCATTTTTCTTTGATGATTTACTTTTTTATCTTTTGCCACTCTCTGACAATATTGATGATGAACCAATTTCGAAAAATGATCGTAGTATCCGCCCTGCGAAAAAAGACGCGAAATTTTGCGGAAGAAGAAGAAGCATCATCAGTCTGAAACTGAAAATTCAGGAGACTCTTCTATTCATTTCAATCTTGATCAGGAAAATAACTGCTTAATCATGGTTATGCAAGGATTAACAATGGCAACCTTAAAGAAGAATCCAGCTGTAAGTAAAATAATATGAAATCAGGCAGGAATCCACGCGAAAAATGACTTAAAATTGTAATGTTACGTCATGGCTCTCTGCACCAATGTACCTAATGTACATAGCTAATCATCCTATTATTAATGACTTTCCGATTCATATTACAGCTTATTCCACTGTTTGTTTGCACAGCAGTTGGTATGATTGGAGCTGGATACTATACCCTTCGGTTGGCCACTCGTAACCCAGACGTTACCTGGAACCGCAAGACCAACCCAGAACCATGGGAAGCATATAGAAACAAGCAATACAAGGTAAATAAATACTCGTCATCATCATCACATGGACGGTGTGAAAAAATTTCCACTCATTGCCGCAGCCAGGGATTCAATTATATCAAATTATAAAATTAGATTGGAGTAAACTCTTTGTTTTCATCGCTAAAATGAGATCAAAATGTGATATCACGTCAATGGATCACGTCCCTGAAAAGATTAATGAAAAAAATTAAGAAACAAAAACTACGACACAAAGCGGAAAAATCGATACTATGTAAGCAGTTCGTAAATAGTGCTCCTCCATTTTAGCGACGCAAAATTTAATGATAATTTGCACACACCGTCTCGATGTGGTTTTTGTTATCATAGATAATTCACATCAAGGCCAATGCTAAAATTTGTTTCATCTTTTTTCAGTTCTACTCGCCCATTCGTGACTACTCCACCACCGAGAGTCAAGCACCAAAATACAATGAGAAGTAAACGGTCACTTCCCGAACAAGCAGCGCTGCTATCATTGCTTCTTTAAGTTAGACTTCGAATAGAACCGGCGGATTGAGTGAATTAAAAAAAAAAAAGCAACGGAAACAAAAAACCCAAAAAGATAAATTGATTAAATTTCTAGTAGCTCTGTCAGTTATAATTTTAATTATACACTATCGGAAAATTTTATTTCAATAAATCGGCTATTCCCACGTTTAGTTAATGTGCATTGACTTTCTTTTATCATCGCAAAATCACGTTTCGCCACTCAGGTGCTATCTAAATTGTTAAAAAGCAATTGCAAATTCTTATCTTTATGTGCTTAATTTGTATCTAAAATAATAATAGCAAGCCCGTAAATCTCAAACTGGCAATGTGTTAATATATAATGTCATTATTTGCTGTTAAAACTCTTGTCTGCACTTCATTGTTGCGCTCTGATAAGATATAAAAACAAAATTGTTTATTCCAGTTTCAGCCTAAGTAGTGTCGATGATAAGACAGTCCAGTTTTTTTGTGAGGTTGTTAAACTTAACTTGTTGTATACATTGCTTATAATTTATTACAATTACAATTACATTATTTTGAATGTGGAATATTGCGTCACCATAATTATCAATTTGTCCATTTTTAAAGCAGACACATGTATCATTGTTGTATCACTGATCTCCGCTTGCTCGAATCATCAAAGAACTGATGTAAGTTATCAGCACCAACCAGTTATCAGCCCGTTTTGCAGTTTCAGACGCAACTGTCAGCTATCATTCAACAAAATAACATTTCTTTCTGTAGTAACTTCTATAATATGTACGTAGCTAAAAAAAACCACCCTAATAAATCTCTACGTAATCAGAAGTAACACAATCATATAGTCACAGTTGCTTTTGATTGAACTAAGCCAGAATAAGAAAAAGCATTATGCGAACAATACAAATAAAAAAGTATTTTCAGACTATTGAGAAATTAATTTAATTAAGGAAAAAGAAAAGGGAAATAAATATGTATCTAAAATATTTGGGTAGTAAGGAATTGTATGTAGTTGAGCATGCATGCCAACATATGATTTCAAACCAACTCTAACCCGCTTAGGCGCTTTTTGAAAATCTAAACATACATGAAGCTCTCTCATCGTTTGTTTTCTTCATACACTCATTCTGCACATTTTTATTTTACGGCTCATTCGCGACGAGAATTCTCATCGAGCAGCATCACTTTTTGTTTATAATAAAAATTAACATTTTTTTTTTTTTGCAAAGTAAATTAGTGATAACCGCAAGATAATCGGTTTGAAATAGATTTGTTCTGTGCAACAGTGAATAATGAAAACAAATCTAATAAGAAAATAATGAATTTCTTTGATAAAATCACTTGAAAATGCAAAAGAAAAATTGCCAAATTTTGCAAGTAAAGAAATATTTTACTGTGTTGAAAGAAATGAGCAATTGATAAAGGCAAAAAGTGTTTAAAATCAAATGTTTTTGGTGCATTAAGTTTCTTAAAAGCAAATTAATTTAGCATCTACTTAGTGACTATCAACAGCGTTTCATTTGGATTACTGAATTTTTCATCCTTAACATTTTTTTGCATAATGGCTGTTCCAATTTTCATGGAAGGTAATGAGACTCTTGCAACTATTTTACGATAGTAATTTTACCATATTCTTATACATCGATCCATAAGTCTTGCTATAAAATTACTTTCTTATTAAATCTTTATAAAATTTCATGTACAATTTTCATAAATTGCAATCCTTAAATATTTTCACCAACACTTGTATGAAAAATCCACCCTAAGACACCAACACAGGCGCATTGACAACCCACCCTCGTGTTCTCTTTCGTTCTCTTTCTGTCTCCTGTGTTTATTTTTGTTACATATTTTTCCAGCAAGTCCGTGAATTTTTTATTCATATTCTCTTCGGTTGCATCTGACCTCAGTAAAAGCAATTTGATCCCCACACAGGCGTTGGTCAGTCAGCATGCAGCTGGTTCGATTTTAAAATTATGATTTGTATTTTTTTTTTCTTCTTTAAAGTGGAAACAACATGTGGATGTTGTTGCAGTCTATGATGTTAAAATTCGCGATGCTAAAATTTTAGGAGAGCACAAGAAAGAACCAAATCGAATGAGACAAAATCTGCTGTCCATATGTTGAAATTTCTTCGAATGGGATTTCTAAAATCATTTTTGAGTTATTTTGCATAAATTTAATTCTCTGTCTACATTATCATGCCGGATGGCACACACTTTCGAACCTTTTAAAGAGCAAACCTCATGCAGTGCTTTAAAAAAAGTTTACTGTTAATTTATGGAACTCCATGACGTCACGTAACTCATTGACGATGATGACTCACTGGACATTTTGCCTTCACATTTTCTCATCAGTCTTTATATTTACTATGCCTTCATTTGAAAACTGGTTTCACTTCATTGGAATTTTCATTTGCAGTGTGTCATCAGCGTCAAAAAGATCGATGAATACCATAATAACACGTTCTGTTGCGGCTCGAATCATTGTTGGTTTATAAAAAAAATGCTCAATGTGCGTTCAATGCAGCATGAAATTTCATTTATTAATACCACTCGAATGGTTCATTGATTATTCGAATCGAACAGCAATGAAATTTCCGATCGAGACATGCCGTGAACCATTAAATACAAACTTTGTCTGGTCAGACAATTTCTGGTTCGATTATTGACCGCGCTAGACATTTTTATCGTGTGTTTGCAACATCGATAACGATAAAATATGTTCCAGTTCAAACTTCATCCTTAAAAATAGAATGTAACAAACAAAAAAAATCCTCGAGACTGAAACAACGTTTTCATGTGCTTTTCATGCCGATATGAATAGACTTCGTGCGTTGTACCATTCTTAATATTTTATCAATGTTCTCGGGGTAAAAAAAGAAGATTTTTCCATGAGTTTTCCTCTTCCGAACATTTGCTCAGATTATGTTGCGAAAAATCACAAGTGGCTCTTGAGCTAAATTTTCATGCGGAAGTTGGCATAATTTCGGTTGATGTCGATGAATAAAATTCCCCAGTCTTTATTAATTTAACTCCACAGCAATTTATCACTGCACCAAAAGTTCTGGAATTCGAAATTAAATTTATGCGATAATTGAATCATCAAGTGAAATCGAGATAAAAAAAAATGCTTCAGACAGACAGCTACAGTCCAATATCCAGCAAACGAATAATGATTTCCATAAATATCTCAATTCACTCTCGTTCAACTATTTAATGCTTGCCGATACAATTCTTATTCTTTCAAGTTGGTTGCATTCATTTCCATTTGCTGCTTTATCTCATGAAGACACCGACATTCAGATTATGAGATGAAAATTATTTTCTTCTCAAACATTGAATTGGAAATCGATAAATGTTTAATTAAGAATTTTCTCTTGAATCTTGTTACAGGTCGAGTTGGATTAACAACACCCGATAAAGGCGTCCCTGACATGACCAGCATACCCGAAATTGATGAAACTGGCATCAATCACAACCTCAGAGTTCGTTATGAGCGTGATGAAATTTATGTAAGTAACGTTTAATTAAAGTTAATGTCGAGTTAATGTAGGTAAGAAAAGTTGATCAAACAGAAATTTTCAAATTCACACAATTTGGTTTAATGAACCAATCGTTATGCTTTGCATTTTTATTGCGGATTTTACAGCTATCAAGCTGAGTTCTTCATCCCCAAAAAAAAAAAAAATGTTTGTTCGTGTTTTATCGTGTGTCAAATAAAATGTGAGACATAATTCACGGCGGATTTATGTTCATTCACACTTTAACTCCTCAGTGATTGTCGCAGTGGTTTGGGTCAATGCACTTGGGTGTGTATTTGAAAAAGGGGGTTGACAGTCATCAAATCATAAAGTCACAGGGATTCGCGCATAAAGGCGACAGTTAATAAAATGTGATTATTGATACAAATACATGCACAGCAATGATATCGTGCACGAGATGCCGTAAAAAAAGGGGTTGGTAATCCATGCGAGCTAGGAATTTAATATTTTCTAAATGACAATTTGCTTCTTTTTTTTTTCATTTTGCTGCCATCATTGCTGAGTCCATTTAAACCGTTTTAATGATATTTTGAAGAAGAAAAAATTGTCAGCTCTGTAAGACATTCTTTCAACAGTAATTATGTGTTCCGGCTCGGAATTTGATTCAAACTTTTGATTACAAAAAATCAAATTAATAATGCAAAACAGTTAACTGGTCGCTTATTTCGAATGCAAAATATGTCCATCATAAAGAAACACTCAATTTCCTGTGTCGATGGGTTTTCTCGTCTCTGAGGCAGGTCGTAAATTTTGGTTTTTGTGTTGTGTTAAAAAATATCCAGACATCAACAATAACAAGCACTTTTAAATGATGGATCTTTTTTCACTTCCATAAAAACTTCTTTTTATTGAATTTCATAAAAAGTAAAATGCTCCACGTGCTTCAAATTCCATAATATTATTAGTGACCCAAATCGATATTTGTTTGCTACCTGAAGTATCACAAACCAATCATTCCGAAATGTTACGGAATTTCAGTGGCTCACTACGCTATAGACTCGTGTTAATGTGAAACAATATATTAGGTCGTTATCAGTATGTTGCTGATCGCAATGTTGAATATTCTATTCCATGAATGACAACGATTGTGTAAGATTTGTTGGAATTTATTGTATCACTGAAAAGTGAGTCATCGATTACGAAAATTGGCAAAACTAAAAAAATTGGCCTCAAATTAACAAGCGGAAAATACGTTAACTAAATTGTTATGCTGTCTTGCAACCGGTCTCAAGTGAATCACTTTCATTTCATTTTTATCAACACTTAAAAGTGTAAATCGACGAAACCTGAATTGCAATTTTTGTTTGACATTAACGGGGAAGCATTTTTTCAATTTAAGAAAAGTGAATAGAACTGCAAAATTATACAATTTGGAGCAAAATTGTCAGCTTTGAACAAGACAGTTTTTTTTAGCATACGACACCCAAATCAGTGTCTTGAATTTCACTTAATTGAGTTTACAATTACATAGAATTTATGAATTTTATTTCTCGCCGTCGAATGACATTTAAAATTTCTTCACATTTTCCAACAAATGTCGGCACTCACACTACTGCTTTTGGTTGGTAATTTAAATTCGCTTTCGAGTAGTCAGATTGCAAGTATTGCGTGAAACATCACAAAAAAATAATCGGCATAATGTTCTTTAATGGTTGTTTTCATTGTTACGCTTCAATTCAATTCTTAAACGAAAGCCTCTTGAGGAATTGTGATATTTCTTTCATTTCTCAATTGCGTGGGTGTGTGTGTCATATTGCACGATGGGCTACAAAACTAGTTCCCATTATGATATTGTTTCATTATTTTCTTATGTCGCGAGTCTTTTCATTTTAATGGAAAATCTCTTCAATGATTTATGTTACATCGCTTGTGGTTCTATTTATGCTGTTTTCTATTCTTTGTGAACGATTTTAATGCCGCCATCTCAACTGCACCCACAGTGAACTTATGTAATGACTTTATTTAGAGAGCCACACGTGTGCTATTTATTTCCACGGAATGAGGTGTCTTTATCAATTCGTCGTCAAACACGTTCGTTGAATCGGAATTTAATTTCAGGAAAAAAAATATCGAAATTGTTGAGATGAATTCCCTGCGTTCCACATGAATCATACATAAGCATCATCAGAATCCGGTTTTGTTGGCATTTCGGTACAAAAAAAAAAACATAATCAAATTTGTAGATAAAATTAGAAGTCAATCAGTTGATGACCCTGGAAACACCGCATGAAAATAAATAAAAACCCTTTAATTCCATTACTAAGTGGATTGTCAATATGGCAAATGCTCAATTTTTAACAGCTCTTGAGCTTGTAACATGAAACTTGTCCACAGCGGAATTTGCAATGCCATTTCTGCACATAAGTTTCTGAACATTCAACAATGCAAAACACTTATGTTGGTCAATTGTTGGTGTTTTATGTAACCCATTTCATTAAATCGATTTGTTTTGACGGCCATAAAGGCATGTGCGGACAGCAACAAAACCGAAATTGAGTTTTGATTGAATAATAACGGACTCCACGAGGCTTTGTAAATTATCAAATATCCTGTGGCAAATTAATGTTTAAATTTTCTTTATGGATTTTTTAAGGAAATTTAATAATCGCATGGCGGCACGAGGGCGTTGGTAATGGCCATGGCCACACATTCCGGGCGGGCATTTAGATTAAATTGTGTTCACCCAGAATGTTGTTAATTTAATTAACCGTAAAAAAATATAAGCGCCTCTCGTGGCGCCATTATTTTTGCTGATTCTCATCATGAACTTCTGCTTTAACTTTTGTTGTTTTCTTGTCTTTTTCAGACCTACACAGGATCAATTTTGGTCTCCGTAAATCCCTACAAAGAAATCGACTGCTATGGACTGGTAAGTAGTGAATAAGACATGAACAACAGTTGTGAAATTTATTTTTCTTCGAAAATTAATTTCATTGAGATTACGCAAATCATATCATGCAAAAGAAAGAACAGAAACAATTCCCACAGCTCTCGAAGATCCTCAAGTGTGACTCTTACCCAGCAAATTGTCAAGTGCTGGGAGATTCTTTGTCACATTTTGAAATAAATTGAATGGATTTCGTTGAAAAGAATGATACGTGCGTAATGTACTGAAGGTTTGTTACGCAAATGCCTTCAAGGTTAGATGGAACATCTGTGTTGGAAACATAATTTCAATAATACAAAGCATTTGTAAGCAAGTGTCATAATTTGTCGCATTATACGCGACTTATGTTGTTAATTTTGCTTTGCACACACAACTTGAGGTCGACTTGAAACACATTCAACAACAATAAACCTAGGTACGGCACACAGCAAATGTGCGAAATTATAATATGTTTTCATATGTGAATGAGATGTCATAATTCAATTAATTAAACTCTCAAGACTTATTCAATACAGTCAGAAGTCAACAAAGAAAAAAAAAACAAAGGGTCATAAAATAACAATGAACCGCCGGCGTGCATGTGGCGCATTGACTTTCCCTTAAAATGCACAATTAACCGAATGACTTTGATTCGTGGGCGATGAGTTTCCTTTATGCCGATTCCAGTTTCCCCCTTCTTCGAAATATTTACAATTGACCTGAATGCGAGCACCATTGAGAAACTTCTTCAACATTGTTTATCATTTACGAGCGACCCAAATTCAAATTGGAATAAAGAATGCCGCCTTCTGGACATTTTTTTCCGGATATTTGATAAAGTTTCCTCTTCAAGTGTTTTCCAGATGTTTGGAGTATCTGATGCTTAATGATCTTCAATTCTACGCTGCTAGCATGCTTCAATTCAAACAAGTCAATCAATATTTTTTTTGACGGGCTGGAAATGTCTCAAATTTCATGTTTTTGGCTAGCAGTGAGTTTTATTATAAATTAAGAACTAAAGCGACTGCAAATGGAAAAAAAATTAGGTTTCATGAAAATCAAGCCTCTGAGCCGCGAGCTGGATCAATAAAACATCAAACGAATATCGCAATAATTATTTATGTTTACATTCCACGGCATAACTCGCTTGACACTATTCGCATGGCACAGGCTTAGTAAATAATTATTTGTACAGCCAATTAACACTCTCGCTCTCTCTTTCTCGGCAAATGAAATTTAATTAACTTTCCGTTGTTATTGTTGCTTTGAAGTTACTTCATTTCGAGGAAAAAAAAGGAACAATATATTGCTGAAAAGGCAACAAATGAGTTCTTGTTGTAAACAAATCTTCATTGCAAACAATTGCGTAAGTGTCATGAATTTCTAATTAAATCAAAGCCGTAGAGAAAGTAACAGAGTGATAAGAGTCACAATTTTCCAATCATTGACGACGAAACGAATTTGCCCTTCAGTAATTTACCCTGAAGATTTCTGATTGCGTTAGATATTAATTGCATGATTTTGATGTCGCATGACAAGAGCAATCGGACGCGCCTTTCATTAAATTACCAGCTATGACTTTTAATATTTTTTTTCCTGCATTCCTCCCCGTTGATGGAAAACTTTCTGTAATTCTCATAATAAGTTGATACGAAACCATCTGCTAGAAATTCATCAAATGCCCTTTTAATGAACAGTTATCGTCAACGAATCTGTTGCATGTTACATAATATCTATTCTAGAAACTGCGCTCGATCCAGCAGTGCATCTTGAAAATTAATTAATTTAAAGAACTTTCTAAAAATAAGATTTTCGAAAAAATAAAAATAAAACATTTAAAGTTCATTAAACTCTTGTCTAGCTTTGGCAGCTCTCGCAGCGCATATCATAATAAATCCTGGCAGATGACAACAAAATATTATGAAAATGTAGTCAATTAATAACTTTATTGCCGGAACATTATTCAGTTTGTAAAAGAATTTCGGTTTTCGTTCCTCTTTATTCGCTTCGCTCCCAAATATGCTTTAAATTTTTTACCCACGATATCTCTGGTTGGCTCAGGGCGTTCCAGGGCGCTCGTGTGAACATAATTTTTGAAAATATTTTATCTTTTGCCCTGAAATGAGTCTCTGCGACTTGTGTTTATTTATGCTCCAAAAAACGTATTTGTCGTGAAAATGAAAACACAATTGAAATTTATCAAAATTCTCCCATGGAACAGCCATGCGAGAGCATGATTCATGATCAGATTATGTTTTATATCTTTTTGATATTCACATTCAAAGAGAAGATTCATTAAAGTCTCATATGATAGTTAATAACGTAATGCATTCATACGATGGACATTTGAATTTTTTAGGTGGAAATGATGATGAACCGAAACTTATTGTTGATGAGCATAAAAACTAAGCCGCTGACTTGAATTATTTCTCGTTTGTGCTTTAGCTCAGCGATGCATGAAATGTTTTATTACAATTGCGTTTACCACAAATCTGAGTTGCTTGCTATTAATTATTCCCACGAGACGACGTTCTGTCTGATGATTCCATTTGATTTACATTTATGATGTAAATGGTTCCGGAGACCGCTGATAATGATCGTAATTCCTATTGAAGCCACAGAAAAATGCTCTGCAGCAGTGAAATTGAGAGTTAAATCAAATGTATATAATTTCCCCTCGAGTATTCTAAAGGCGACAGCATCACATTGATTACATTTTAATTTTCAATCAATTTTTTCAGGATTCGCGAGGCAAATGCCCCTAAACTGGAAAATGTGAAGGAAAATTTAATTTTCTATCGTCAAAAATTTTCCAATTTTGACGTTTTTTTTTGCAATTCACTTTCGATTTGAATTTCGAAGAAGATTTTCTCACCTGCGAAAGGAAAAACAAAACTCGCATTTTATTGATTTTTCTTCCTTCTAAGTTTAACTTTTTTTTTCTGCGTGAGTGAAATCAATTTCCAATTCCGTAAATATTGCGTTCGTTGACATCAAAATGTAGGTCAATTCCTATCGGTTCGAGCGGAATGTCCCGAATATTTATTTTATTAGCTCAAAACGGCACACATCGAAAATTTTGATGGATTACGTAGGGGTGGAAGGTGTTAATGTCTGATTGCTGTCGAGATAACATCGTTTATTGTGTTTAGATATTTCCGTCGCTGTATTAAATCTGTTTACGTTTCGACTCGTTTCCGGTGTTTGCGTTCTTTTCTTTTTGGCAACATCTAGAGCACCATAAAAGTGGCAAAAAATCTGCTAGCAATCATAAAAAGAAGATTTATGTGTTGTGGAATAATTTATAAACGGCAATTGAGTTTGTTGACATGAGACCTGGCGTGAATCAGGATGCATTTGTGACCTATTTTCTTAGTAATTTAAATGACGTCTTGAATCCTTTTGCTTTGCTTGCTGGCTTGCATGAATTTTTAATGTTGTTTATGAATTTTCGAGAGAGCAGATAATTGCGACCTCGCTCCGTGAAAGGACGAATCCCACGCGCAGCAAATCAAAATGTTCTCAGTTAACAGAACCTTTTCTGAGCCTGTGGGCTGCGGTACTCGCCATAAGGCTTTTAGAAAATGGTATCAATTTTCAGTCGTTTTATCACTGCTATTATGAGATTATGGAAATGAGGTGGAAATTTATTTTGGCTTTAATTGGATTTCATTACATTGACGTCAATAAAAGTAGAACTTTCCTTTTTCGCAGTTGATTGTTAGTTCGAATGACCGAATCATTCTTCATGACTTCTGAGTAATTTGCTATCCTTGGCGTCGGTGTGATGAGCAAGAATTAAAAAAAAAAGAGACGCACGCAAAGTGGACATTTGAGAAATGATAATTCGTGCCGCATAATGTCGAGCGTGATAAAGAGCTTTCTCACACGCTGCGGGAACTTGCGCTGCGTGTTATTGATAAGACGTAAGCAAGAAAATTAAATTAATTTCCTTCTCTCTTTTCACAGGATCACGTCCAGAAATATCACGGTCAGAAATTGGGCTTGTTGGAGCCACATGTGTTTGCCGTTGCTGAAGCCGCTTATCGGAATATAATTGACAATGATGAAAATCAGGTGCGAAAGATTAATGAAGTTAAGGCGCGCTACCGTTGTTTTGACGGAAGTTTAATGGTCGCTTTGTTCATTAATAATTAATCAATTGTCGTCTAACTTTAAGTCAGCAATTTCATTAATTTCACTCATATCTCATTCCAGAGTCTTGTCATCTCGGGCGAGTCAGGTGCGGGTAAAACAGAGACGACAAAATTTGTTCTTCAGTATCTTTGTTCGGTCACATGCGATGTTTCAACTTGGGTCCAGCAACAAATTCTCGAAGCAAATACAATTTTAGAGGCTTTTGGTGAGTTTTTATCAAAATAAATATGAAAATATTTTTCTTTAATAATTCTATGAAATAAATTTCGTTCAGGAAATGCCAAAACGGTTCGTAATGACAACAGCTCTCGATTCGGAAAGTTCATGCAAGTGTGCTTCGACGCAAAGCATGCGATAAAAGGATGTATCATTCAGGATTATCTGCTGGAACAGTCACGCATAACATTTCAGAGTCCAGGCGAGCGTAATTATCATGTGCTTTATCAGCTGGTAGCTGAGGGCATTCATAATAAGGAAGTCGGTCAAGCTCTGCACTTGCGCGAGCCATCATTTTATAAATATCTAAATGCATCCGGCGGCAGTGTACAAATCGATATATCAGCTGAAGCGACGCGATTTGAAGCATTACGATTGGCTTTTACTGTGCTGCAGATACCACAATCGATGGTTGATGGCATTTTTCGTGTACTTAGTGCCATTTTGTGGTTGGGTAACTTGACATTTGAAGATGTTGACGGCGAACGATGTGAATTGGCCGTGGAAGACAAAGAAATTATTTCCAAAGTTGCTGAACTTCTTGGCCTCAAAGTTGATGATGTCCGGCAAGTGGCACTCAAGCGGCAAATTAATGTTCGTGGCAATGTCACTGAAATTCCATTGAAGGTTCAAGAAGCGCGCGAGAATCGACATGCAATGGCAAAAGCACTTTATTCAAGGACGTTTGCATGGCTTATAAATCACATCAACACATGCATCAATCCAGGATTGGAAGCTCCAACATTTTTGGGCGTTTTGGATATTTTTGGATTTGAAAATTTTGCATCAAATTCATTTGAGCAAAGTAAGTTCGCAACCAAAATTTACATATTATGCGCAAATCTAATTAGAATCTTTACAGTGTGCATCAACTATACTAACGAGAAACTCCATAAATTCTTCAATCATTACGTCTTCGCACTAGAACAGGAAATTGTGAGTAATTTAATTATCTGTTGTGAAACTTGATAAGAAACTGCATTTCATTCACAGTACGAACAAGAGGAAATAAAATTCTCACACATTGAATTCACTGATAACACGCATTGTTTGGAGCTGATTGAGAAACCGCCACGCTGTATACTGAAGCTACTCACCGAACAATGCCACATGCCAAAGGGATCAGATGTTGCCTATTTAACGAATTTGAATAATGAATTTGAAACGCATCCACGTTATGAAAAGAGCGCTGATCGACGCCACTGGGAAACGGAATTTGGTATTCGACATTATGCTGGATTGGTGACATATCAGGTCAAAGGATTTGTCGATAAGAACCGTGATGTGCAACAAGATGTTCTGTTTGATATGTTTTCGCGCAGTGGAAATTCATATGTGCAACAACTCTCATCGTATCAAGATTTGCTGACAATTCAAAGCCAATCGCCAGCAGCGCAACTTCAAAATGCTCCAAATGGCACAACAACTGTTCAACGCGGGACATCAAAAGGAAAATTAACTGTTAGTGACACATTTAGACATCAGCTGCAGTCGCTTGTTGATGTTCTTCAAAGCACTAATCAATGGTTTGTGAGATGTATTAAACCAAATGCCGATAAACTTCCTAATGACTACAATGATCAGCTGGTTTTGGACCAATTGAAATATTTGGGAATGTTGGATATTATAAGAATTCGACGTGAAGGCTATCAAACTCATTTGCCATTTGAGGACTTTGTACATCGTTATCAATGTCTTACAAAGCGTGTTTCCAAACTGCCAATTCACGAACAGGTTTTGTTTGTGATAAAAGAATTGACTGTGCCACCAACTGAATGGCAAATGGGCAAAACAAAAGTATTTTTACGTAGTGTTGTACATGAGCCATTAGAAGATGCTCGTAAGCAAGTCATAAATGCCAAGGCGACAATAATACAAAAACAATGGCGACGCTATAGCCAAAAGATGAACTACGGTCGTATCAGAGAGGCTGTTCTTAGAATACAACATAGTTATAAGGGCTGGAAATTGCGTATTGACTTTTTGCGTAAGCGACGTGCAGCCATTGTTATTCAGAGCCATTTGCGTGGAGTTTTTGCACGAGAAGTAGCTGCAGCATTGCGCGAAATGCGACGTGTAGAGGAAGAAATGAGAAAGCGAGAACGACTTGAAGCTGAAAGAAAGCAGCGTGAGGCTGAACAAGCAGAAGCTGATCGTTTGGCACTTGAGGAATCTGAACGGTTAGTAAATCTTATTTTGCTCTATCAAATGATTAACAAACACACAAAACACACCAACAAACGTCATAAAATTATCTCAGTAGATATCTCATAATAATAATAATAAAAAACATTTAATTGCATCCCGGTTAACGTCATATTAAACAAAACATATTTTTGCATATCGTAGTTGTTTGAGTTGTTCATGTAGATTGCGCAAAAAAAAATATATATATTAATCATACTCTATCTAAGAGATACACAAATAAACAGTAATTTTAAGAGACTTGAAGATATTAACGCTGAAAAATTGGATTTCCGGTCAAATGTCGGTGATTTCCATTTCACGAACACTTTTGATGTTCGGGTGCTGGAAAAACTGGCGACCGCTTAATTTCCGTTTATGATTTTCAAAATTTCTTTTCTTCATTTCTTTCTTCCTCGACCGAATTTCTTTTCAAACCGAAACCTAAAAAAAAATGTCTCACATAAAAAAAAGTCTCGCAAAATTGAACAATCGAGGAAAGGTCAAGTCGAGCAAACGACGGTAAGTGATTGGTGATGATTAGTGTGATTAGTAGATGTGTTTGTTGATAATTCCTTAATTTCTGATTTAACGTAATAGTCCCTTTTCTAATTACTTAGTTGACGATATTTTCTTTTCAATAATATTTTTAAAACTTTATTGGCAAAACAAAAAGTTTATTTAATGACCCAGCAATCTGTTACTTCCGGTAACTTGGTTTACGCTTCCTAATATTATTTAAAACTTTGATGGTGAAAATTAATTTTGTAAAATATTTTTTTTTAGTGTCGCAAAGGAAGAAATTATGGCACTCTCACAAATGGCGGAACAAATTAACTCCAAATTCTCAGCACAACACCAACATCAGCAACAGCAACATGCTCTCAGAAAACCAGATTCTCTACCAAATGGCATAAAGTCACACAACGAATCTGTCGATCTTGATAATTTGTTTGCTTTCTTGACTGAAGTGACCCCAAATGGGCAAAACTCCAATTCAAATGCCATAATCAGTGAGATTGGCGAAAAGATGAATAATTTAGTTGACGATCTCGATGTTGAGTTGGAATCTGTTATTCTGCAGGAAATCGAAGGACTCACAAATGAGAGAAATAATTTGATAAATAGTCAACAATATCCTCAGCCAAAGCCTCAGCAGCAACAACAATTTCCTTCACAAATTCCATCTCAACTTCAGAATCAAAGTAAATTGGGAATTCCATCTTTGCCCGAGCCCACAATGCCACCACCGCCACCACCATGTGAGGCAATATTTAACGGAAACATAAATAACTTACCGCCATGTCCGCCTCCACCGGTTTCAAAGAAACCAGCAATGATGGAAGAACCAATATATGAGGCAGTTATTCATCATCGTGACGCATCAAATCATCATTTGATGCAACTTCCGCCATTACAACCAATTGTGACACAAAACATTCAAACACTTCCAACTGTCAAAGAAGTTCCCGAACCGCTGCCAACACCACCAATTGATAATCACATTAAATTGCGTCCTAAAAGTCCAGCAGTTCAAAATGTACGCTCAGCAAGTCCATTGAATCGTTTATCTGGTGGTCCTTTAAGTCCCTCATCACCAAAACACTCTCGGCCAAGCTCACGAACATCATCGACCAGTGGACATCCATTCGAGCGTGAACAAAGGCGAAAGCATCGCGTTGAAAAGAAATTACAAGAAATGCAAAGTGATCATAATGATCGCGAAAAGGAGCAGCATCAACGCGAAGACATTCATCATGATATTCTAGAATTTGCTGAGAATTATTTCAATACTCATGAGCGCTCGCCAGAAGGTACAATTATGGCAACACTTACAAGAAAGGGCAGAAAATCTGTTGATATGGTGCCAAAGTACGAAATGATAACTTATTATCGCGGGAATTCGATTCCATCGTCGCATGTTCATATGTATGATCCAGAAAATGTTGTAATTGCCTGCAATATCTTCAAAGAGCTATGCAAATATCTACGCGGTGAGCTCTCAGCTGAAAAAGAACTTCAAGTGATTCAATATGTCATCGGACAAGGCATCGAACGTGAAGAACTTCGCGATGAGATTTTTATTCAAGCGATGCGACAAGCAACAAATAATCCATCAATTGAATGGACCGATCGCATTTGGCTTCTTTTATGTTTGGCAATTGTTGCCTTTCAGCCCAGCAAACTTCTTTTTAAATATTATGTGAGCTTCTTGAAACGAAATCTAGATCAGATGGAAGGAAAATTAAAGCAATACGCTCAGTGGTGTTTGGATAATTGCAAAAATACCAAAGTCAGTTGTCGTCAATTTCCACCATCGTCCGTTGAAATTGCTGCAATGCGTCGATTGGGAACAATTGTTTGTCGCTTTTTCTTCCTTGATGGTCGCACAAAGGCAATTGATGTTCATCCAACGGATACAGCTTATGATGCTGTTGCAAAATTAGCTGAAAAACTAGGACTTTACAATATCGAAGGATGGGCGATTTATCAATCGCGGCCAGACGGTGAAGAGCATGTTAAATCGCATGATTACTTATATGACATTATAGCAGCATGGGAAATCAAACAAACTAAAATACAAGCAACCAATTCGACACTTCGTAAGAACGCAACAACTCTAGGATCTGGTGAAAATCGATTTGTATTTAAGAAGCGAATGTTTAAAACGACACGTGAATTATCACAGGATCCTGTTGAAGTCAACATGCTATATGCGCAAGCCGTCTATTCTGTTGTGAAATGCGACGATTTTCCAGTTAGTGAAAAAGTTGCATTACAATTGGCCGGTTTACAAGCGCAAGTCGCTCTCGGCGATCCATCAAATCAACCAAAGCCAGAATATTATTCAGAAGTTTCCAGCTATTTGCCCGAACGAATTTCAAAGACACGCGAAGAACATTTCTGGATTCCAATATTGGCGCAAGCCCATCGTCAATATGGCGCTGGACGTACGGAACTAACAGCAAAAGTTCTTTATTTATCATGCGTTATGCAATATCCATTGTATGGTACAACTATGTTTAATGTCTCATATCGCGGCTATTGGAGCTACGGTAACAGTTTAGTTTTTGGCGTCAACTGTGAAGGTATCGTTCTTATCAAGCCTGATGACAAATTTATTCTTTATGAATTCCGTTACACTGAAATTGAATCGATTATGCTCGATCCATCCGATTCATTTGTCACGATTAATTTGAATCGCTCAAATACGGCACCACCCGAACAGCAGCGATGTTATGTGTTTGAAACAAAGCAGAAGCACGAAATTGGATCATTGATTGTGTCCTACTATCCACCGCTATCAAACTGGATTACAGAAAATGAAAATCCAGTTCGTAAAGCGAAGGGCATCACCAATGAAGATCGTGTTAGGCTGCATCATAACATTGTCGTTTGTCGACGGCAGCTCGTTGATGCTGAGTTTCTGCGTAAACCTCACGATTTGTCGGGGGGCTTTTTACGTAATACATTGAGACGTTTGTCGAAGCATCGATTGGAGAAACTAAGAGCAGAACATGGAAATTCTGTAAGTGATCATGGTGAAACATACAAAGGCTTCCCACATGCATATTGGGCATTTAGCCGACAGGCATTGCCACAATCACTCACAAAACTACCAGACCAGGAGGAGCAAGCAATGATTAGTGTTTTTCAATCAATCTTAACGTATGCTGGATTAGGCTTAAATGGTGAAATTGTGCAACGTGCTGAAGATGAACACATCACATTGATTCAATCGATTATGGAGCGTTGCATGCGTAAAGAGTCATTACTTAATGAACTGTATTTACAGCTTATCAAACAAACGACAGATCATCCTGATCCAAATTCTCGAGTTAATTTGCGTCATTGGGCATTATTATCGTTGGCTTGTAGTGTCATTTTGCCACCACAAAAAGTAATACGTAAATATTTGATGGGTCACCTTAAGCGATGCTCATCAGATTATGTCAGCGAAGAGGGAAAGTATGCAAGATTCGCTGAGAAATGTTTCCTTAAAACGCAAGGCACAAGACGTCGCCAGTGGCCACCATCACGTGAAGAAATCGTTTGCACAATCAACAGACGTCCAATTTACGCAAGATTCCATTTCATGGATGGACAATATCATTCAGTTGAATTCCATCCAAGCTCGACAGCACGTGAAGTGATGGAGATTGTGAAAAAGAAAATTGGTTTGCAAGAAAATGCTCAGGGATATGCCATTTATGAAGTGCTCGGTGCTAGCGAGAGAAGCCTACTACCTGATGAAAAAGTTGCCGATGTTATGTCAAAATGGGAAAAATATCGAAATGCTGCAGCACAAGCTGTACAGCAAAGTCAAACGCAAGCAAATGCAAATCCAACCTGTCGCCGCCAACATCATTTGTTCCTGTTTAAGAAACATTTGTTCTGCGATAAATACATGAATCTTGATGATCCTGTCGAAAAGGAATTGCTATATCATCAAGTTCTGCATGGACTCAGATCGGAACGATTCCCAATCTCAGAAATGGAAGCGGTAAGCTAATTGCTAATAATTATTAAAGCGACTTATAATAAGAACAATTTTTCTCCTTCAGATTATGTTGACAGCACTTCAAGGTCAAGTTGAACTTGGCGATTGCACAGATGCTGTCAATGATTATCGTGTCATCGCCGGTCATTGTCTTCCGCCACGTTTCGTTCCAAATATTCCACATGAAGGTGTTGCAATGCATCATCAGAGCTTGCGTGGCATGACACAACCGGAGGCTAAAAAAGCTTTTCTAAATCTCATTCAAAGTTGGCCATTGCACAAAGCCACAATTTTTGATGTCATGCAATCATTCACTTCTAATTGGCCGCGAATTCTATGGTTAGCGGTTGATCAGATGGGCTTGCACTTGCTGGAGCATCGATCACGTAACACTTTATGCACTTATGATTATCATTCGATATTATCTTTTTCACCAAATATGAATTGTTTGATGATTATCACGGGCTCAGAAAAGAAGCAATCAAAAGTAATTTTAACGACGTCACAGGTAAAATTATCGAAATATTTTATAATGAAAGAAAATTACATAATTTGAGATTATTACAGGCCTTCCAAATAGCAAACCTAATTCGTGAATATATGGAAGTCATTAAAGCTCAAATGCAAAAGGATGCTGAAATACCTGTGCCACCAGTGCACGCTCATGGTGTCGACACACAGAAGCTATTAGCAAACAACAATAATTCTGTTGAGCTTCGAAAAGCCCCACGACCAACGTCGGGCATACGACAATCTGGTTTAGCAGCGCCAAGTTAATATTCAATGGAAATGCCAACAAAAAGTCGCTTCCAAAGTTAATCAAAAAATGTTACAATTCTAGTCACTCTGAAATACATCGCACATGGATTTCAACAAAATCCATCTCCTTAAAATTGGATACAGGCTCCTTAATCGACGATCCTCTATTTCTTACTATAATTCTCACATGAATTTATTCTTATAAAATTATCCAAATTTTGACTTAATCACCTAGGATTATAAATAAAAAAAAAGTAAGAAATTTGCTTATTAATCAACCGATTAAGAAATCCAAATCCTTCCCCTTGGTCAATCTTTATCAAATTCTACTCTGACGACACCATTCCTTACCCCCCCCACAAATCATCAAGATCTTCAATAAAATGCTCATAAATTGGCATAATTTATATTTCTCTGCAAGAAATCTCTGTTGTTAAACTCAAAATAGCAAGTAATAATAAAAAGGAATAACTCCATAGTTAGTATAATTAATCTATGATAAACATATTTGCTGTAGATTCGGGAATAATTTTGAATAGAAGCTCCATGGAACAAGGGATTTTGTGGCCATTCCTTTTTATAAATTTATTTAGGTAACTTTTTTAGTGGATTTATGTTCGATGGACAAAAAACTGATTTTGTGATTTTTTTTTTCTTTTCTTTTATGCTGTAATTTTAAAATTTAGTTTTGGAAAAAATAAAAAAAGGAAAGCAAAATGATATTGGAAAATATAAAAAGAGATTTTCATTATTATGCAATTTTAATTGTAAATTTGTAAATTTTTTGAATTAAAAAACCTTTTGTGAATGAGTCGGATTTGACTGAAAATCACCGACGGCTATATCAATGAGAGTTACTCCTACAACCTTGGCTGCTTTGCCAGAATTTGTCACGTCATCTCTAACACGAGGAACGACTCTCGGTATCGACCGGAGCTTGCAGCTACCCAAACAAATAATTGCAAACCAAAAGACAATACTTGTAAGTTTCAGGATTTTTGTGTCGCTTCTATTTTTGGAAAATTTGAAGTTATTTTCTCTTAAATTTATTTTGCAAGTTATACTTAGATGAAATAACCTGATCTCAAGAATTCATTATTGACTATAAACAGAAGATGTATTTGGTTAAGTATGTTTAACTGTAAAGCAGCTATTAAACATCATGACGACAAACTAATTACTCGTATATTAGAAAAGCAAATCATTAATTATGCAAAACATTGGTGCATTTGATATGATTTGATAAAAAATATTGTCACGGAATATGATTTTAGTTTGCTTTTAATCAGCCGTGTTGAAATTTAGTTTACATTCGGACGCTTCACGGAGCGAATCAGATGGCAGGAAAATTCAATTCAGTCTTTTTGCAGATGTTTAATTGGAGAATTTCTGAAGGAAAATTTTTATTTACGCGAAAAAATGATAAGAAATATTTTCACGAATGCATTCGACCAATAATTAACATTGCTCAATTTTTCGGAATCTACATTGACTTCAATTTGAAACTGAGAAATTTGTGGAAAATGTATCAACTAATAATGAGCATCTTTAATTTAACTGGATTCATTTTGATGTTCTGCTGTACAATGTTTTCAATATTAGTTGAAAAACTTGACTTTGATAAAGCAAAAAAGTTAATTTCAACTTTTACGAACATTTTTCTTGCTCTTGGTCTCATGAAATTGTCACTCGAATGGAATTCCTTGATTAGCTTTTGGTTCAAAGTGGAAAGAAGAATTGTGAATGGAGTGATTGATAAGAACCTTGAAAAACGAATTATAACAATATCACTGATCCTGGGATTTTTCGTACTTAGTAAGTTTTTCTGGTTTAAAGTCCAAATTTCTATGTAATATTAAATTTCATTTCAGCGGAATATGCTATGTCAATAACTTCAAGCATCCAGAGCATAAGCGATTGCTTTAACACTGAAATTTATTTCAAAACATTTTTTCCTGAAATCAATTTAACTTTTGGGTTTTCAACACTACTCTTTATTTGGATGACTATTCTTCAATTCAATGCACATTTATTGGCGAACTTCCCTGATCTTTTGATTATTCTTTTAAGTATTGGAATTGCGCAACTATTCAAACGAATCAACAGTGTTTTGAATAATGTTAAGCATCAATCACTTGAACCATCTTTCTGGAGTGAGCATCATCATATGTTCAAAAAAACTTGTGAATTATTAGCGAGAGCCGACGAAGCGATTTCGATGCTGGTCATGGTCAGTTTGTCGCGAAATTTATTTTTTATTTGCGCAGATCTGTTAGATGTAAGACGAAGTCAAATTAGATCATTGTCAAATTTGACTTTCTATTGGTATTCATTAATTTATTTAATTCTGAGAACATTTTTTGTTTACATTTGCGCTTCTGAAATTAATGATGAATCAAAAAAGTCTGTTGAGGTGTTTCGTGCCGTTCCAAGGGCATCTTGGTGCATCGAGATAAAAAGATTCAATGACGATGTTAGTTGCGATATTATTGCACTTTCGGGATGGAAATTCTTCTATATCACCCGCGAAATTGTGCTGAAGGTTTGCGGATCAATTATCACGTATGAACTAGTTTTGCTGCAATTTTCCGATGAATTTTCCACAATAAATGATGATCCATGCGCAAATTCAACCTTTAATATTTGAATGAATAATAAATTAACTGCAAAGTGAGAATTTATGTAGTGGTGGTTTTGTAATTTTCTGAGCTTATTGAGCTTATTTTAACTGTTTAAGTTTTCTTTTTAAATAAAATAAATCCTTCATAAGTAGCATCACTCAATAGTTAATCAGCATTTAATAATTAATTATTAAGGACCAGTTAATATAAATATTTGAATACTTATTTGGTGACAAATAAATCATAATAATTAATGATGTTTTAATTCAAAATATATTTGTTTTTACAATTTCACAAAATGATAGTGAAACAAAATTTACGCATTTATTAGTAAATGAATGCAAGCATTTCGTTTTTCCACAATTTTCCTATGTGCACAATAAATAGTCGACAGTTATTTTTGAGCCTTCGTGTTGTTTACACGTCAAAAAAGAATATGAATGTTCGCAAGCGTTTGGTATCGCATGAAGCTGCAGAGGAATCATATCAGATAAGTCTTACATTTCAGAAATTTCGATCTGTTTATCGTCACGGTATTATATTGCCACCAACACAGTCACAAACAGTAGAGGACAGGCCATTTCCAGAATTAACTCATGGACATCAAAACAAAACTGATGATTCATTTCAAGAATCCGTTTCTAGTGTAACGACGTTCGTTCAGTTTCTCGCCCTAATGCCCGTTTCTGGTACAAGCAAAAACGTCGTTGACGATCTTAAGTTTAGCTGGAAATCTTTTCGCACAATTTACACCTTATTTTACATCGGCTATGGAATTTTTACAAGCATTTTGTATTTTATGTCTATTTATGATGATGGAATCAATGCTAAAAATATAGGTAATTGCACGCTTTTGATTTAGGCGTCACTGCATGCCATTTATTTTTCATTCATTCATGTTATTACTTTTCACACAGTCGGGCTCGTATTTTTCTCATACACAACATCATGTGCAATAGTTTTTCTATGCATTGCACAAACGTGGCCGCAACTTTCGAAAGCATGGTCGGAAATGGAAGAGAAATTTCTCAAGCATCCTTATCATGCAGTAAAGTGGAGGCTTTGCAAGAAAATTAAGTTTGCAGTAAGACTCGTCATATCATTGGCCTTCGTCGAGCATTTCTTCTTCTTAGTGAATGCTGCATACAATCAATATCAATTTGTGAAAAGTTGCAATTCCACAGTTGATCGACCGCTCAGTTATTTCCTCGAACATCAGTTTGGCTTTGTATTTACGTCGATGCCATTTAGCTTACCATATGGAATTTTCGTTGAACTTATGAATATGTCGTTTACATTTGGATGGAATTACATGGAGCTTTTCTTGATGATCATAAGCATTGGACTCGCTACACGCTTTCAACAAATTAATAATCGACTCAAACATTTTCATGGCAAAATTCTTGATGAAAGTGCTTGGATTGAGATTCGTTCCGATTATGTTGTGGTTTGTGAGCTTTTGGAAATGGTTGATTATAAGCTGAGATACCTAATTCTGTTGTCCAACTTGAACAATCTTTATTTCATCTGTTTCCAGTTGCTCAACATTTACAAGTAAATTCTTTCATTAATGCGTTTTTAGATCAGATATATAAAGTAATGCTTAAATCTCTTTCTATAGCACGTTGCCGTATGTCATAAATTACGTATACTTCTGGTATTCCTTAACATATCTTTTTGGAAGAACTCTTGTCACACAGTTTATAGCGGCATCAATACATGAAGAATCAAATAAACCATTGGTGATTTTAAAAAGTGTGCCATCCGTCGGATGGAATATTGAGGTTGAAATTAAAAATTTATAATATATATTATGAGAACATTTTCAAATATTTATTTTCAGATGCAAAGATTCATGGAACAGATTCGAAACCAAACTATGGCATTAAGTGGAATGAAATTCTTTTACCTAACAAGAAAAACTATTCTCGCGATGTTGGCTACAATTGTTACATATGAGCTGGTTTTATTGCAATTTGATAATGAAACCAAAGAGGTGGCTGATGAAGTGGTTGATCCATGTATTAATGCTTAAAAAAAAGTTTTAAGTAGTTATAACCCGCAGCAATTTACTGATTGAAGGCTAATAAAAAATATATCTCCAAGTTCAGGTGAACTTTTTTAAACTCTATTTATCTCCGATCTACAGTTAGCGCCATCTACATTACATATATGTGATGCAGGAATGAATCATGCCGTTGATGGTTCCCTGAATTTTGATTTAAATTGTTTTCCCTGCGTGCTGCGTGTTAACATAGAAAACATAGAATTGATAGAATCCATCGCATACAATACACGTGCTTGAAGAAGAAAACAAATCGACAAAATTAGTTATTTCAAACGGAACTACTTAACATCAGGGTTTGTATACATTCTTATCCTTTTCGCTTAATGCATTGCTAAGCAAGAAATATTTTGTAGATGAAGATCAAAACTAAGAAATCCGAGAAATTGGAAAAAATGTCAGTTGACAATTTTTTTGAGAACATTGATGAAATAGCATGTTCGGGAGGTACTGTTGGTCTCGAACCAGACTCACCAGAACCTTTAAAAAAGTTAAAGAAGGTAAAGAAAGCGAAAAAGGAATCGGCTGAGAATGGGAATTCTGTGAAAATCAGCGAAAAGGAAAAAAAGAAGAAATCAAAAGTTCTAGTGCCAGTGGAATCCTCTGATGAGGACGAAGCTGAAATCTTCAATGAAAACGCTCACAAACAATCGCTCAATAATTTGCAAAAAACAGATCCGGAGCTTTTCAAATTTCTAGAGCAAAATGACAAGAAATTACTGAACTTTGGCATGGAAGTTGACGAACCTGAAATGGAGGATAAAGACGATGACACCGTTCACAAACCATCGGATACGTTGGAAGTTGCAAGTGACGAAAGTGATTATGAGCCGGATGAAGATGGTCCAAAAAGAAAGGACAATTCAATAACACTTAAGATGTTGAAAGATTGGCAAGTGAATCTACAATCAGATGATGTGTCTGTTGAGACGATCAGAAATGTCACTAAAGCATTTAATTCTGCTCTCGCGTCAATTTCCGGTGAACAAGGCGAATACAGGGTCGAGGGTTCAGCAATATTTAATGGAATTATTCAGTTGTGTGTTTTGAATCTAGAGAAAGGAATAAGATCATATCTGAAACTTTCTGGCAAGGCAAATTTCAAGGAAATACAAAAATGTAAACGATTCAGCAAACTCAAGAATGTCCTTCGATTTTATTTAACGGATCTAACGAAACTTTTAGAAGGGGTGGCCAGCACAAACATCCTTTCAGTTGTATTGAAGCACTTGCATCAAATTGCTAGCATTCTGACTGTGTTTACCAGCATTACCAAGCCAGTTCTTAAGCGTCTTATTCAAATTTGGTCAACTGGAGAGGAATCCGTCCGTATTGTTGCTTTCTTGTGTATATTGAAAATTACCAGAAACCAGCAAGATTTGTTTTTAAATCAGGTCCTTAAAACAATGTACATGGAATATGTGCGAAATAGTAAATTCGTCAGTCCTAACACATTGCCTGGAATCAATTTCATGCGACGTTCGCTGACGGAATTGTTCTTGTTGGATTTGAATGTGGCTTATCATCATGTTTTCTTGTTCATTCGTCAGTTGGCCATTCATTTGCGTAATGCAATATTGTTGCAAAAGAAAGAACATTTTCAACAAATCTATAATTGGCAGTATGTGAACAGCTTGAAACTATGGGGCGATGTTCTATCGACGGTGTCAATGAATGTATCGTCAGCAGGAGCACCAGTGAAGTCCGATAACAAATCAAAACTTCAAGCACTCATTTATCCACTTGTAAGCATCATTAATGGCGTCATCAAACTCAAGTCTAGCGCCAATTATTTCCCACTGAGATTTCATTGCATCAAAATACTGATTGATCTCTCCAGATCCACAAAGGTGTTTATTCCAATTCTACCCTACATCCTGGAAGTTCTTAATTCAAACACATTCAATAAGCAACACAAAAAACTCGCAATGAAGCCAATATCATTCACATGCATTTTGCGCATTCAAAAAGGACATTTAGATGAGAATTCCTTCCGTGATGAAGTCGTCGATCAAGTTTATGGATTAGCATTGGAATGTCTGGTAAGCGAGTGCACAAGTATTGCATTTCCGGATTTGGTTGTGCCACACGTGATGGCATTAAATCATTTTGTAAAAAGCACAAAGAATCCAAACCATGCCAAAAAGTTGAAGCAGTTGGTTGAGAAGATTATGGAACAGTCGAACTATGTCGACAGTCGCAGGAATAAAATAAACTTCTCATTGAGTGACCTTAACTATATCAAGAGCTGGGAAATTAATATGCGTACAGGACAAACACCTTTGGAAGTTTTCTATATCCAATGGCAGAAGTCAAATCAAAAGAAATTGAAACGCTCAAAGATTGTCACTGATGGTTCGGATGAGGAAGATCATGATTATGGCAATTTGCCCAAAGTCAAAGCTCCAGCAGCCAAGAAAGCGAAAAAAGATGGTCCAGTTGAGTTGTTCCCATCAGACGATGAAGATGATGGCGCAATTGATTTCGATGCTGATAGCGACAACAGTTTTGAGGACGATTCTTCAGATGAGGAAATTGTGCCGGGACCGAAAAATAAAAAGGTTCAGAAAAATGAAAAATCTAATTTCAAAAAACAAGAATCGTCTGACGATGGTTCAGATGATGAAGCTGTCAATGATTCATTCAAGGACAATGGCGACATTGTTGAAGATTTATCTGAATGGTAAAAAAAAATTCTTTTTGAAATATTTTTAAATGAAATAAAAAAATTATTAACAAAATAAGAAATTGTTTAATAACAAAAAGCACATGTAGGAGTTTTGCAAACGGTCATGCGTCGTGAGCGCTGTTGACATTTACTTGGGAATCTCTCAAAGTTTCCTTTCGACTTCTCACATGTCCTGCGCTACATAAAAAAAGTAAAGAAATTTTCTTTTCATTTTCAGTTGAGCTTTTCAAGTGATTGGACGTGTCCTTTAAATATATTTTTCATGATGGATCAGACATTAATTAGATTAATTGTGCATGAGTTTTGTGCGCCTAAGCTGGCATGAAGTATTTAAAAAAAATTGCGTGTGATAGAATATAGATGAGCAGCGTTCGAAAGTCGATTCAGGACGAGCAAAACGAAAAAAAAAAAATAAATTTATTATTAAAAAAAAAGTGGGAGTGAACCGAAAGCTCCTTTCTCTCGTGCTGGCATAGAAATATAAAAGCGCTCGAGAAATATTTCTTAATTAATATTATGTGTCCCTAGCGTATTGCCACCACTCTGGATTTGTGTGAGAGGCCGAAAAAAAAGGATAAATTTAATAAATTTTCCGTGAAAATGTCATGAATTGCTGATGTTGATGAAACTAAAAGTTCATAGCTCTTTCTGCTGTGCTTAGTGATTTTTTTTTCTTTTGTCTCTTCTGTATCTTGCTTCGTATTTTTTTTCCTGATAATTACAAATTGAGCTAGAATTTTGCACAACAGCAGAAGGGATTACGCGACGCCTTCACATCACTTTTCTGAGGTACGTTGGCTTTAACATTAAAGATTCCATTGAATGGTGTAGCTTCGCGCTACGAACTTTTTTTTATCATTTATCGCAAGATTAACATTTAATGGTATTTTACGGCGAATTTGCGAATTTTGTTGTTTTATAATAATAAACTTTAGCGATAAAAAATGCTGCGTCGTTTCAAAAATTAATGGCAAACAGTGAACTTTTTCAAACGTTTTTTTTTTTTTGTGGAGTGGCATTTAATTGGATCTCATCTCGTGTGCCTTTTTATCGATTTTACAAGCAACCACACACCACAAGGCTTTATTTTGATTTCTGCTGCTAATTATTTTTTTTTTTGACTCCACTAAACACACGAAGCTGAAAAGCTCGGTAATATTTCATTTTGCCGGCAATTTTTCTTCATTTATATGCGGACCGCACCCCAAGAAATGTTAGTGATTAAAGTTTATGTGTCCTTAAGTCATGAGTTATTTTTCCAGCACAATTTTACCGTCGGCTTTAAATAATTCAACGGAATCATGCTTAGCGAGTAAATAAATGTTAGGCTTCCATGCTTTCCATCCAATATCGTTGACTCAGTGATGAAGCTCTGAATTGGGCTCCTTATTAAATATTCATCAAAACCATTTAAATATTCATTTGATTCTATCAACGTCATTTTATTGATGCAAAATACAGTTTTTTGGTGATTTATTTTATCGAGTATGAATCGATTATTTAACACTGTCACATCTCAAAAACGAATGATCTGAGTGCGATTGTTGTAGAGAATTGAAAAACCTCCTTCCACGTCCATTATGATTCGTCTTAATCGGGCGGGATAGTTATTAAAGCACGGCAGCAAGACTTGTCGGGCATTTTCGCGCGTTTCAGTGTTGATTATATTGAGCATTGTGTTGGCACAAATATTATTTTGCAACTCCAGCAATTCCAATTGAGGCAAATCTTCAAGAATGGTTGGTGATATTGCATTGATTTGATTGTTGTTGAAGATGAGACTCTGAATCTCACGATTGTTAACAAACCAACGGCTATCGATGATGCTCAGTTGGTTTTCCGAGAACTTCACCAACCGCAATGACGTCAGCGCATTAAACGTGTTTGGGGCCAAATTTGAAATATATGAATGATGCACATTAAGCTCTACAAGTCTCGGCATACCAGAAAAGGCATTTTCGTTTATTGATTCCAAGCTGTTCGACCACAACACGAGACCCAATAAACTTGGCAAATGATTGAATGAATTTGCGACAAGAGTTGAGAAAGGATTGCCTGCAATTGCTATTACTATCAAATTGTTGGCATTTAAGAAAGCATTTGGTTGAATGTTGAGAAGGTTACATGCATTGATGTTGAGACCTTGAAGGTTCGAAAATGTTGTAAAAATCTGTGTTATAATGAATTGCACATTGCCGCCAAGGATCTGTACGAAGGTGACGTCACCATTATTCCTTCCGGGCAAGTGAACGCCAGTTATTGTTACAACTTGTTGTTCGTCATAAAGCTCAATGTTACGCAATGTACATTCATAATGAACTTCACCGTCGATTGCGTGTAAAATAAATTCACACATAAACTCACGTGGTCCGTCAATGAAACATGGTGCCAATTGTTCTTGCATTTGATTTCGAATTGCTGGCGTATTCAAGCCGGTCCATGAGCCACTCATGCAAAGATTCGATAGAAAGTCGAGAGTTGTTAAAGCGGCTGGTGCAGTAAAGATTGTCGCTCCCATAAATCGAATACGATTTCCGCTCAAGTCGATGTGATTTAATGCTTGATTCCAAGAGAATAAGAGACTATTAAGTCTCTCCAGCAGATTAAAAGCCAAATCAACTCTCTGAAGCCCAGACAATGTTGAAAATATCGTTTCATTTAAGAATCTTACGCGGTTAAATCTCAAACTGAGTTCTTGTAGACTTGTAAGCGATGCAAAAGCTCTGGCATGGACTTGTTCAATTTCATTGTTGCTCAGTATCAAAGATAGTAGATTTGGTAAACCCATAAACTCAAATTGCGTAAGACTTGACAGCGAACTTCCTGAAACTTTTACATGCCTCAATTGTGGGAAAACTGTGAAAATTTCTGTTGGAAAACGAAGCATTTGATTATTGACCGACAAAAAATAGGCGACATTATTGTTATTCATTCCCGGCAAGTGAGGTCCAGCAATAACTTCAAAGTTATCATGAATCCCTAAATTAATATCTGGCAAACGACATGTGTATCCACGATATGTCTGTTGAAATAAGCACGGCAATTGAATAGCATTCTGTGAGCTGACACTGCCGATGGCAAAAAATCCAATCAAAGTTATGGCAAAACTTTTTAAATCCATATTTTTTTTTCGTGGTGCACAAACAAGAATGAATAACACGACTGATCACGGGCGGATTGTGAATCAATTTATATATATTTTTTTTTGATGAAACTTTTATCGTTACATATCAGCTTCATTTAATCCAGTGACGCAATCAACAAATCAAACGAATGAAATCTTATCGAATCTTTTCGCTAATCGCACGATAAGAAATTTCACTAATTGGACTTCCTAAGATGTACCAGTTAATAAAATTGCATTCGTGATAAACTTTGACCGTGTTGATAAGATAAGTTAAGTAATATGAAGTTTCAAGTAAATTAACTTATCTGCATCAGATTCTAAGCAAAATATTTTCCATGTATCTATAAATATAAATGAAATTTATATTCAATTGTGTGGCACAAATATAATCATCTCATCGCCATCCTGTCACATGCTCTTGAGTTCATCATCCGGTAAACATGCAAACTGCCATATAAAAAGCTTTAGCGAACAAAAAACGCAAATTTATTTTAATGAGATGTGAATCTGTGATTGAGAACATTTTGCAATGTTGATACGAGGGAAAAAACGCTTCCATCAACTTCGCAAAGAACTTGGAAATGTGTTTTCAAGCAGCAACATCTAGATATAAATATGTCCTTGACAAACTTGACACTAATCGCCGAATATAATCATCGCGTCGACAGAAAGAAATGTCTTTTATTTCTAACTGGCCGTGTTTAGTAAAAAAAAAAAAAAAATGACGTCTTAGACAATTCACAATTCATTACTTACAGACCCGCCATCGATTTTCAATCTAAAATACGAATTTCAGTCGACAAAAAAGTTTTTTTTTTCTTCTTCATTTGTGTTTTCACGTGACCAATTCTTATCTTGATAGCATTTTGATATTTATCCAAAAAAAAAAAAAAAAGAAATTTTCGGAAGGCGAATTTGAGTTTTTGATGACTCCATTGATGAAAATAAATCGGGAACTGATAAAAAAAAGTTATTTCACAGAACCACAAAAGTCCAAAAATTAATTCGTTGCGTGACTTTGACTACAAAAACAATTCCTTATTGAGTGACATGAACGATTTCTGAAACCTTGCGACCTTGTTCACTCTTTTGATTGCATACGAGTATGACGATAGAATGCCCTTATGAAATCCAATTACCGCAACTATAATTTTAGCGTCATATCTGAGGAATCGGAGAAAAAAAAAACATTAGAAAATGCTAATTGAAAAGTTATGTTAAATAAGTCTATAAAGCTTCAAGTTAAATCCCTAGAATCCATCCATATCCTTTCATAAAATTCCAAAAATAAAAGAATAATATTCAACATAAATGCTCGGAGTTTCTAACTTTTAATGTGTAAACAGCGTGGGGCTTTGTCATGTAAATGACAAGTTGAGCCTCTCTGGTTTGCCCTCCTCGCACATATAAAATTCAAATCTTTACCAATTTCGTGCTTCACGGTCGTTTTCGTTTTGAATGCTAATGTAGATATTGTGGGGAAGGAAGTTCTAACTTTCAGGGATGAGACAAAAGCTTTCATGCAATTTCGATTATTTAAATTTAATTTTCTGGTAAGCCACAAGTCGTATGGAAATTTGTAAATGTTCTTAGGTAGTCAAAATCTGGAATTTGTTATGAGTTTCTGAATTGGGAAATTCACGGATTGCGCAATGTGTGAGCATACTTAATCGCGTCCCACGTATACTCAAAAATATACTGTAAAAAGCTCCGTAAATATCTCCACCAATTTTGATTTTTTTTTTTTATTGCAAATCTTTTTTTTTATTAAACGAATTTCGCCGACGGCAGGCAGCCAGTCAGGTATAAGCAGCTTACAAGTTTTTTTTTACTCTGAAATGATTTTATTAAGCTCGAACATTTTTTTTTCCTGAATGAATAATTCATTGAAGTAGCAGTTTATTTGCAGGTATTGCAATGCTGAATTCTTTATTGCACGATTGTAAGCAAAACTGGTCGAGAGTTAACGCAACTTTCAGTTGAGCCATAAAGCTTTCAACTTCATGAATGCGAAGCGATTGAATTATGTGCGATAATATGAAGCTTGCATGGAACTTAATTTTATTCATGCATCATAATGATGGTGCGCTCGGGGCTGAAGTTGTTTCTGAGAAAAGCTACTCACCGTACACTCTAAATCATTACTTATAAAGATTCTCTAGAGCATTTCTAATTTATCCTTTCGCATATTAAACTTTCGGTAAGCAAACTTTTTTATGTTCTTTCAAAGTAATTGAAAAAAGCTCCTCTGCGTCGAGGCATGGACTGGTAGAGAAAAACGAATGAAAATCTTTAATGTGTACCTGGCAAGGTGTGTATGCTGCGAAAAACAAACGAGATTAAAAATCGATAAATTTCATTAAATATTTTCGGATGGGAAGCGTTGAAGCAGGCTTCGCTTTCTCATTCTCATAGTGAATGACACTCGAATTGTGACGTCAATGATTTATGTGCATAAATGCATTTGCTTTGACTGTAAATATTATTATGCAGTATAAAGTGCTCTGTCATAAATGTGAATTATGCAGCAAACACATTCATGAATCACGTTGATTGTAATTGTCAAGGATCGTGTTGTTATATTTTTTTAGCTCTTGAAATATGTTGCAGGTGAAAATTATGAAACCACACGTTAAAGTGTCGAAAGTAATTAAAGTCTAATGAAAACTTTTTGATACAATTTCCGAAAAGTTGTTTCGAGTGCGGTTCAAAGTTTGTTTGCTTTTTTTTTTTCATTTCGCATTAGCATCATACTGATATTTTGTAATATTATAGAAGTATCCTGCAAACAACAGAATGATGAATGAGAGACTCACGAAATCCACCCGCGCCCCCTGTGGCACCATTATCATATATTTCTCATCAGGGCTGTTCGTGATATTATGAACATTTTTAAGGCTTTCACTATTAATCAATAAATAATTCACTCCCTTCCCATTCATGACAGTGCGAAATAATAAAAAAAAAACGTGCTGAACATGTCATGCGAGCACTTTAATTGTTCAGTGTTTCACCGTCACCGCCAATTTCGATATCTGCGATAAAATAATGTTTGGTTTTCTTCTGCAGCAGTTGAAATTCAATTAAATGACATTTTAAGCTCTTAATCGGGTTCTTGTTGCTTGCGTCGATCGAACATGAATCAATAATTCACGCTATAATGTCTGTTTGGCGGTCAAATGTTTTTTTTTTTTTTTAGAAAAATCGATCAATTATTGTCGAAGAAGTTTCATTGCCAGTGAAGTTGTAAAAGAGAAATCAATATCAAAGTGCGAGCGGCTTCGAATTACACAAAACTTTCACTCAAGCCAATTGTTTCAAGATTTTTTATTTTTTTTTTTATATTTGAAAAATATTTCAGATTAACAAAGAAATAAACACAATATCAGCCAGCAAGTGTTTTAATTAAGTTCGGATCTATTCGATCGTCGAAATCAAATTCAAGAGTTGTCGTCTCGTCAGTTGATGATTCTGTTATTGTTGTTTCTTCTAATGATTCCCTTGTAGTAGTTTCTGAGTCGCTTAACAAGGTTGTTACCATAATTGAGTCAGTTGTTGATGGCTCGGGTGCATCGGTTGCTTCTAACGGTTGCTGCTTGAATGTGGTCATGTCTAAAGGACTCTTTGTTGAATTTTCCTTCAATTGATTTAATACTTCCATCGTGCTGGGAAATTCATCATTGTTTCTTTCAATCAATGGGAGCTTTTCCGTCCGAGGATTTAAATCTTCATTTGGTTGCTCTATATCCAGACTCGATTGTTGTGGATCATTCGGCATTTCAATTGCTTTCTGTTGATTCTCATCTTCATCTGAGATCTGAATTATTCCCGATTGAATGGAATCAGCGATGTTTATGTTTCCTAGTCCAATTTGCGTTATTGATTGAGTATTTGTCTGTAAATTAATTTCGGTTTGATTTGACTTGTTGTCATCATCAATTCGTTTATCAAATCTTACATCGATGTCCATGACTTGTTTGTTATTTTGGTCTGGTCGCAAATTTGGACTAAGGTAAGGAGGTTTGGGCATGTTAAATTGTGGAAAATTAAAGGATGGAATTTTCATAGCAGGCATTTTCATATTTGGCATTTGCGGCATTCGTGGAAATTGTGGAAATTGCATAGCAGGAAATTGATATTTAGGAAATTGAAATTTTTGGTTGAAAAAGTTTGTAAAACTTTCGGAATTTTTTGCAAAGTCCTCAGCGATTTTCTTTTGCATTTCTTCAAAAACCTCATCATCATTTGCTTCTTGAGGAGAATCAGCGCTCGGTTCATCCTCATCCTGCATAGATATATCGGATATGTCTCCATCAGCTTCATCTTCCAAATGTCTTCTGTTCGGTTCTGAATAGCCCTGTTGAGGAAATCTTAAAGGTTGAGAGTAAGATTGTTGAGGTGCTGGAGGTGGAAGATAAGTTTGTGCACGATATTGTGAAGGCCAGTATGGACGTGGCTGAATGCCAATAGGAACAGTATAGGAAGAGAAAAGAGCATTCATTAAAGGACTTTGTTGAAGTTTTAGGGCATAAGCGTTAAGCTCTTGCAGGATTAAGTTTGATGGCATTGATGACTGAAACAGTGATGGAGCATGTACAATAAAACTCGCTTGTTCTTGCTGTCTTGGAAACGATTGTATTCTTTCATTGCCTGGAAACAAATTTGTGATTAGCAAATGACAGAAATGAAGTTTCCAACTTACCATAAAATTGATTTCGATTCGTTTGAAATTGTTCATTTGGATTATAATTTGGAATGAAGTGACTGTAGCTAATTGCAATGTCTGGACTGACTTCTTGATTTGATGCTGCTTGTTCCATTTCATAATCTTCATCTTGCACGGGAATATTGACGGGACCGTTAATATTTCTTTGGAAATTTTCATCGAATGATTGTGGAACATCGTTGGACACATGTTGTTGAATATTGTTTGACATCATCGTTTTAGAAAATCCGACATCAGAATTCTGATTATCTTGACTCATTACATTTTCATATATTTGACCATTGGACGGCAAATTAATTCCTTGCTCATTAACTGTATTATCCATTTTCATATCTTCACTGTCATTTGAACTCATTTTGTCATTGATTGTTACTTCATTGCCATGATTATTACTGACGAATTGCATTTGAGTCAATTTATTTGCATTCAATGTACTAACTATATTGCGAGTCGCTCGATTGTTCAAATGCTCCGCACTAAAATCGAAAAAAATGTTTAACTATTACCTCAATTGCCTACAATGTTAATTGGGCTTCACAAAACAAAAGCAACAGAATTAATTGTTCATTTGATAGTCTTGTTGTTTTTTTTTTTTAAAGAAAAGTTCGATGTGATCGATGCTTGTATAAAGTTGAAGATTTATCTTGAATTTCAATTTACCTAGATGATTCACCTTCACCCAAATTAGCATCTCTCGCTATCGCAACATTAATTATTAGCTGCAAAATAAAAAAAAAAAAATTCCGTTAAATTTTGATTTGAAATTCGAAATATTTTCGATATTTTCTGTCGCCATATGATTTAATGGCCCAATTTATTTCCGTCAAGGTCAAAATCACCACAAAGACTCCAACTTATTTGGCTACGCATGCAATGAATTTCTGCGTAATTCATTTTATTTCTTTCAATTCAATTTTGCAACAAGTCCGGAACATGTTTTGCTTCAAATTGGGAGGAAATGTAATTTCCCCATTAAACCGAGACGTGATGGACACGAAGTTATGGCTCATTTCATATCTTTCCGAACATTTTTCTTTCATTTCATGATGTCTTTTCTTTGGAAATCTTTTAAGAAACTTTTTTTTCCGAACCATTGAAAATCATTCAAATTTTGTTAAGAATGAAAACTTCAAGCTTCAGTTTGACCTTGCCGAGGAATCAAATGCTTTGCACGCGATATAATCAAAAGAAACTACATTTATACGTTGAAACACCGTATGACCTGCTAATAATTATCACGAAGAATTCAGCCTAAACGTAAATACAATAATTAGGAATGTTTTGGCAATTTAATGAATCATAAATTTTCAGAAATTGGACATGGGGTAAACAACGTCCAATTGCGAAAAAGCTGATTCCGCTGAAACTATGATAAATCGACTCGACGATGTCAAGGCTGTAGTGATGTTTTCGTTGTCGAACTTTGACCTCAAATTTAAATCGATTAACAAGCATAAACTTCTTCATCAATTCTTTCGTTTCTTTTTCTTTTCTTACATTTAAATATAAGAAATCACTAACTATTGCGGCAAAATGTAAGAAAAAAATCGATCGAAAACAACATAAATAGAAAGAAGAAGAGAATCATAAATTGATCTCAAGATGCTTTTTTCTGACGATTTAAAACTGGTCCGATTTCTCAAACTATAATAGACGGCCCTAGAACTTACCATCGCAAGTAAAATTCTGTTTTGAATTGATGTCATTTTTGCTTCTTCGTCTTAATATCTTCCGTTCACCAATGTAATGTTTGTTGCCATAAAATTCAAAGCTTTTCCTTTTGTCGTATCACAGACCTAAAATGACTTTTTCAACAATTTGTGTCCTTCCTTTCGTTTATTTTCTTTGTAAAAATGTTCTTCTTTTATTATGGATTCGGTAGCAAATTACCCTTCTGGGCCACAATTTTGAATATTCTAAATTTAATAGCACGAAACGATATTTATTGTCTTCAACTTTGAATCCACGAACTGAACATTTAGAGCGTTGAATGGCAACTGATTGAAAATAGCAAACTCATTCCTTAAATATCTAATTAAATCTTAAACTCAATGTCTCGATTCAACGTGGTCTCTCCGTATTTCTTGTGGAATCAAAAAAAAAAAAAAAAGAAATAAATCTCGGCCAAGAGAATAAACATCTTAGAAATCGCTCTTTCTTATGGGAAACCATCAAAGCCATTAAAGAACAGAAAAGAGCTTTCGTGGCTCATGAAATATTACTTTTTTTTAACTTTATCTTCGAGCGCCATTAGGTGAGTGAAATGTTGTAGGTTGTTTATCTGGTGATTTACTGACATTGTCCAGCACCGGGCACTTAACCTCACAATACTTCTGTAATTTATTTTCGGGTTAATCAGTAAATTTGCATGTGGCTCGCAAAACAATTTCGATTTTGCAAATTTTTATTGCGAAGCTTCGAGCGCAGAACCAAATCGATGCGCGTATTAATTTGTTTTAAAAGCGCAACTGAATTGATTTTAAATGGTAGATTTGAGTTTGTTATTGCTGCTTAATTGAGCTGCAAACCTGCACAACTTTTTTTTTTTCTTTTTGATCTCAATTGGAATCGCGAAGTTGTGAAAAATTTTGAATTTTCTCATGAACTTTTGCTACTTATTTGAATTTTTCACGGACAATGAATTTGTTCCAGTGCACTTTATCACTCAATTATTATTTGCCATTTTTTTTTACTCTTCAATTCAGTTGATGGATTCGGAAAATTTTCTCAATAAAATATTAAGGCACAAATTTAACATGTCTCTATTAGCACTCGTCGTCTTTTGCCAACTAAACTTTTTACACGATTGTTAATGCAACTTATAAATCAATCGCTTGGATTAGGGTGAGCGAACGACAATTAAGTTGTTACTTGCCGTCAAACGGCTGTCAATCAAACAATCGCAAACGGAAAGGAATTTAATTCTTTGTGCGATCGCGTAGTTTTTTTTTTGTAATATCAAATCGTGGTTGCTGATATAAGAGTTCAGTGTCAAGTCAATAAATGAAATTTCTTCTTTTTTTTTTCATTCAAATTCACAGAATGTGCAACATGTGAGACCATTAACGAAAACCGTACTCAGAGCACATTTGAAATATTAGAACCGGCAAAAAAGGAAAAAAAGAAGCTTTGAAAGCTTTCGATAACGAAAAATGATTGTCATTCAAGACGAAAATGCCAATCGGGAAAACAATGAAATTGCAGCAATATTCAACCCGAAGCGCGTCAGAACGCCTTCAATACAGGTGACGGGAGATTCGCCAAATGGGCCCTCGCCATTTGCTGGCATTACACCACACGCGCACCAAATAACACATTCAGATTCCGTAACAAGTAGTCAACCGGATGGCGCCGAAAGCCTTACTGGTGTCATCATAGGCGATCATATTGATCATCATCACCAACAAGATCATCACCAGCCCAATTCACTTACACAAGCACTTCAACTTCCTAGGTCAGCATCAACGGAGCATGAAAAGCCGAAGGGCTGTAAAGGTTCATGTTGTTCGGAGCTGGCACAAAAGGTTGGGTTATTTTTTGCGTATAATTACTAAATATTTCCAGCACGACAATATTCAAATTCAATCTTTTGTTACTTTTTTTCTTTTTATTATTTCCCTCAGATGTACTTTGGAGTTTGTGTCACCATTTTAATAACATTCTTCTGGGTTGGCACAACACATTGTTACAAATTTCTGTTTTTACCTTCATCGAAACTGCACCATTCATTGTCGGCGCGTCTTGGTGGCACCATGAATCATCACACAACAACATCCCTCTTAAAATCACTTGCGGAATTACCATATTCGTCATCAATCACAACGCAAAATAGTTTATTCGGCGAGAATGCTACCACGATGATGATGACGCCATCGAAAACAGACCAGCACACAATTGATGGTCGACGCTTTAAGGCGCCATTTTTTGCTGCCTGGTTCTTTACCAATTTTGTCATTCTCTTCTTTCCGATTTATTTAATATTTCGCGGACTCGCACACAAATGCGGCGCTGAGGTTCAGACACTGGGCGATATTTTGCGCGGATTTCGTGATCGTGGATTCACCATTGGGCGATATATCAATCGGTGCATCACATTCTGTGTGCTGTGGGTGCTGACAACATTTTTGTACATAAAATCACTCAATGAACTCTATTCGACCGAAGTTATTGTGCTGTTTGCTACGAATGTAGCATCGGTATATTTACTGTCGTGGGTTATTTTACATGAGCAATTTGTGGGCGTAAGGGTAAGTTGAATAAATTATATAACGGAGCTTTTATCAAATATTTATAAGCTATCGAAAATCATGTTAGATTGTAGCAGTAATATTAGTGGACACGGGAATAGCATTGCTGGCGTACATGGACGGTATCAATGGAAGTCGAACATTAACATCCGTTGTCCTTTCGGCACTGTCGGCAGCTGGTTATGCTGTGTTTCGTGTGATGTTCCGTAAGATGATGGGCGATCAAGCGCCAGTGGGTTCCGTTGCGTTCACATTTACCATCATTGGCATAATCAATGCGGCTTTGCTGTGGCCCATTTGCATAATTCTCTATTTTTCTGGTGTGGAAGTAATGCCATGGGAAAAATTGACAGTTATCGTTCTGCTTATTGCGAGTATCCTTTTACTCTTCTTCCACATTTTGACGCATTTCAGTAGTGCCGTCACTTATAACATGTTCATCACACTGGGCTTGATAACATCTGTTCCAGTGTCGGCATGTATGTTTGATTGTATTTAAATTGGACTTTGATGGATTAAAATAATTTTGTAACTTCTTTTTTTTCCAGCTCTTGACATTTTGTTGTACGGTAAGAAGATTGCAAACATGATACATAGTAATATTAACATTGTTTGGCATTAATTCGTTCACTCTTTCGTTCTCGTTCCAACATTTTAGGCGCTCAATTTACGGGCATGAAGTTGAGCGGAATAATTCTGATATCGGTTGGCTTTTTCCTTGTCATGTTTCCCAACAACTGGCCAACGTACATAACGAGATTGCTCAGGTAATGATTCTCACAATTATGATTACGTTCAGATTATTTGTTATTCTTTCTTTTTTTTTTCTTTGAGGTTATGTTTCTTTATGTCTTTCTTTTTTTGATTTTTTCAGTGAAATCTTTGAGTGAAAATAATTTTGGAACTTTTTTTTTCCATCTCTGAAATTTTTTTCATTTTGAACTGTACATTTTCTAATATGAACCAACTGTTATCTCTTATCTGTCCTTTTGGCACGAATAAATATATTTTCCTTGTGATAAAAAGGGATTTATGTTGATCACTCTTCTCCTCACTTTAGAAAATTCCTATCAATTTTCATGCAACGTTGACAGTTCTTGATCCAATAAAAACCTTTCTCTCTTTCAAATGATAACACTTTTCCCTCATCTTATGCAAGTTATGCAAAAACATCCTTTTCTCCCTAGAGCATTTCTTTATCAAACTATTTCATATTTTCTGCTGTGAGTTTTCATATTTTGGAAGCTCTAAATCTGTCAAAGTTTAAAAAAAAAGCTATTCAAAATTATTTTTCCATCTCTTTTGAATTTCATTGCAAAAATTTTCTCATTTTTATTTGGATTCTTATGATTTCCTTAAAAAAAGACATAAAAATAAAATTGTGAGATTTAAGAAAAAAAAAATATGTCAGATTCTAAAAAAAAAAAAAAAAAAAATAAATAAATAATAATCATTCCAATCACGCACGAAAATAAAATGGCGCAAACGAAATCAATACAAATAGAAAATCCGGTCGTTTCTGTCTGCGGAATCAGTGTTGTTGCGATTATGATTATGGGCAACATGACGGCTACCATCACTCATCGGTATGAAAAAAATAAAAATTTAAATCAACATTTCCAAATAAAAATGAACAAATCAAAATTAATTAAGGAATCACAAAATTTTCTCGCATAATTTTGATTTTAATGTGTGTGCGTGTGTGTGTTGGTTTTTTTGTAAAATGCAAAAAAATATCTACTTTGCTCCTTTCTAAAGTTCTCCCTTGATGTGTTAATTAAAAAAAAAATGTGATCCAATTGTAGGCAAAAAAAAAACCAAACTTTTTTAGTTTAATGAGCACAGTTGACAGCTTTTTTTTGGCTACAATGAGCTTTTTGTTGTTCCTCAAAATGAAGTTCTCTCTATCTTTTTCTCAATATCTACTTAATCACCAAACTCAAAGTATATCAAACGTGATTGTATGAAACGCACACAAGAATTGCCGTTTCAGTTGCACCACTGTCCACTACACGAAGTAAATTATAATTTCAATAAGTTCTGAGCCGTTGTAAACTGTTTATCAACAACACATAAACACAAAGAAACTTCATTATATTCAACATTTAACGCCTACCTCACACACATATTACAAATTTCATTCTTTACTATTAATTACTATCTATCTCTTCATGAACTCATTTGATCCAGCTTTCATTAATATTGAATTGGCTTCTATGCAATTTTCTTGCGCCCAAACTATCTATCTAAATCGCAAGAAAAACAATTTGGTATCAAATATTGGTAGAATAAATTTGAAATATTATATCTGGACACCGTTAGTACTAAGCAATAATTTTATTCTTAATGATAATCTCTCTTTCCTATGAAATCTCTTACAATGCTATATAGTAGGAAATTTTCTCATTTCAATTAGTCTCATTTCAAATTTTAAACATATGTTTTATTGATTTTACTCAAGTAAATAAGTAGTTAGTATAAACTTCCTTTTATTGCAACAAAGCAAAAAAAGTAAAAATTGCGTAACATTTGAAAATTTCCTTTGATTTGTTTATTTAAATGTCTTGAATATCAAGTTTTTTGGTTTTTTTTTCTATATTTTTATATGAATTTCGATCCATTAATTGTTTTGCAGAAATATCATCTTGTTAGGACACAATGCGAGGTGAGTTCATTTAGAAACAAAAAAATTTTTTTTTTTGTGAAACATTTCATGCAGATAAAGAAGAAAAATAATCTTGAGAAATGGATTTTGCCGTTTCCTAAATTTTACAAAATTATTTTTACTTCTTTTGTATTTCATCAAGAAAAAAAAATCTTTAATTTATTTGCTTTTTGATACATTATCTTTTGAATGCTTAAATATCTCTACATATATCTTCTTTTGAGACCTTTCGATATACTCTTTCCACGAAATAAATCGCACTGTTTCTCTGGATTTCCTTTTTTTTATCATCGGCACTCTTCTAAATGATTTCTCCTCTGATTTCGTAGATGTTGAAAAGTTTTACTTCCTTTGTGGCTATATTTGCTGTGAAATTTAAAGTTGTCTTTTGTTTTTCTCCGGTTCAAAATATATAAAAAAAAAGTTTTCATTTTACTAAGCGTGTAAATTTGCAGGTAAGATATTGTGACCACAACCCCCCTATAAGTAACTTTAATCCCCCGAACCACTTTGCCCCAGAACGATTCTAGAAATTTGTTTTATCATTTGCTGATTTTGAGACCATTCTTTATTGTTGATCAATTCATCCATTATAAGAAATAATTTAATCTTTAAATAGCGCGGAAAGCATTATTTTCTTATTATTTTCATCCTAATTTATCCAATTCTTCTTCTTCTTCTTCTTCCTTTCGAAACCAAATGTTCTCTAATCACCAGCCGACCAGCATTTTGCAATAGAAGGGACATTATCGCAGCCGCAAGATAGAAAGCTCATTGAGAAATGAAACAAACCAACCTTGTAAATAAAAGCTCTCTTCTATCTATCTCACTCTTTCTTAAGAAAATAAAATTCAAATTTCGAATGTTTTTTGTTTCTTTAATAAAAAGAAACTTTTATGAGCACAGACAAGAGTTGTGTGTATGTGTTTTTTGCGTGATGAAATTGTTAGGTAAGTAAATTATGTACCTGAAGTATTTCCTTGTAGTCAATATGCATCCAATTCCTGACTGACTTTCCTAAATGCGAACTATATTTATTCATCTTTCTCTCTCTCTCTCTCTCTATTAATATTGTATAAGCGAAATTTCAAATAAAACTTTTAGATATTTTTATGGAAATTGGTTGATAATAGAATACAAATTAAATTTCCATTTTTGTTTGATCAGCTCCATGTTATTGTAGAAATTCACTCAATATCGTATATCACTCAATAATTCAAGGCTCATGACACAAAATTTTTCACTCCAACGCTCAGACATTGTCCTTCTGAAAAAACTACATAATTTAAAAAAAAAAAATATTTAACTCAAACGAAAATCTCTAAATGAACTTGTGGCGATTAAAATTGAATGCATTCCCATGATTTTTGTTATGAAAATGGAAATTTTACTTTCTGTTCTTCCACATAATGACGAATATAAGAAAGCTATATTTGTTAATTAAGAAGAGATGTGCAGTAGCACAACCGAACTCGATAAACCTTACCATCGCAATGTTGTTTGCATGAACCACAATGGTGGACAAATTTTGTGATGGAATTTTACTTATTGTTATTTCTGTTGCAATATTTTTTCACGTTTTTTCTACTAAATTCTTACAGATGGAGTCACTCCAGAAAAAGCGACCATCACATATTAATTGGTCCTATCGACTATCGGACGGGTTATATACGTAAGATTGAACGTCATTTTAGAATTAAAATAAACATATCTTTGATAATTCAATATTAATTTTTATATTTAGGGTCCCATCTACGAAGCCCTTCGGGCAGAGTCAGATAATAACATCAGCATCGGATGCTTTCGATATGGGCAGGAATTATTACGTTCCATGTCGCAACAGTCGGAATTCGATAGCAGAAACGAATTTTGTAAGTTTGGGGAAGGCACATCATCGAGCATCCTATGCATCACTCGATTAATCTACACGCAACTTTTGTTGTCCCTTCTGGACTAACTTTTTTTTTTTTTTCAATTAATCTTAATGATAACTTGTAAAAATCAAATCTCCCCCAGTTGTGATATCCCCAGGAATTTAAAGATGATGTCAATAATAAAATAAGAAACTGCGATGGCGGTGTAATAAATATAATTAATGCCCAATTATAGATTACCTAATTATAAATTCACAAAGTCGCGCAATAATGTGTTGTTACTATATGGAATTGAATTGTGTACCTTTTTAATAAATTAGATCTTTGTAAATTTTAATTGTATCTGTTCATAGGCATCTAATTATGTTTTGAGAATTTCTATAGATTTTGTTTGAAAGAAAATGATATTTATTATTTATCTGGGGAAATTGGTAAGATACGAACTATTATCAAAAAAAAAAAAAAAAAAACAGTTTTCATGTTATGAAAATAGTTGTATTTCTGTAATTTAATTGAAAATAAAAGAAACTGATTATTATTGATAAAAAAATGCACGCTTGTTTGTATTGCAAAATATTGCAGAAAGAGCACTTTCATTAAAATACTTTTGCACAAAATGACATGTTAGGCTCCATCGAGGAGATGCTTTCTAATATTTTTATTTAACGTCTAGCGGACGAGCTCAGGAAGGCGACGCTTTGATGGCGTTAATGCATATATCACATGATCCCATTGCTTTCTGATTTTATAAGCTAGCCAGGGCTTTGGCAATGAGTGCCATTGTCCACGTCGTTGGCTTTTAGCTTTCAATTCAGCAGACGTAAGCTGCTTCACATATTTCTGAATTTTCTTATCTTGCAGCAAATTAATTTCCTTTGGAAGTGAAACTGCTTGTGCAAATCCAAGACTAACTAGAGCGGCTGCGACATCGAAAGGCTTCTTGTTGGGTTCAACTAAGAAAACTCGAGCTTCGGCGGATGGACCAGAATTTGTTAATGGCAAAAATCTGACAGTCTTATTTGATGCAACAGTTTGAAGCCAAGAATATCCATTTGAATTAATTGTAATTCCAGAAATCTGAAATTTATGATCTGATAGTACCGTGCATACACTTCCTGAAAAAAAGAATCACCTTAACCGGTAATGTCTTCTTCGAAGCAAATAATAAATTAACTGGTGGTTTATGATTCACCAAAAGTAACGGTCCTTCAGCTGAAGGCTCAATCCTGCTAACGATTCCATTTTGTTGTATCTTTTCACGAATGAACATTTTCGGTATGTCTGACGGCTTTCCAAACTTGGTGATGGGCCTCTTGCGAATGTAAGCATAAGCAAATATCATGCCGCTTAGTCCGTAAAACCCAAACTGCAATGTGAAGGTCAAATCTTAATATCACACAAAAGTGGTTTTTGCCCAATTTACCTCTGTTAATCGAGTTTCCTGCTCGACAAAATTGCAGAATTTATCAAATGCTTGAGCTGTCATTGCTTACAGAAGTTGTCAGAAATTCTAAAACAATAAAAAAATAATCTTTCAAACAGGATAGTAAAATTAGTTGAAACCAACAAAAACATAATAACAGGGGGCGAACAACAATACCGATGGATATTGTTTATGTTTCTATTAAGTAACAGCTGAAAACGCTTTCCAGAATTTTTATAAACCATTATTGACAGGTATTTAGTTGATAAATTCAAGGATAAATTGTTAACAAGTATTTTCTATGGTATCAAAAACTCTGGTTTTAAAAAAAAAACCTAAATATTGCTTTTTTCTTTAAAAAATTACAATAAAAACTAAGTAATTGCATTCCATTTATCAGCGCTTGATTTAAATGTCAATAATTTATGCATTTCAAACTACTTAAATAAATACGACGACGAACGTTAAAGTCAATGCAAAGTAGGAAGAGAGTAGTTCGGTATCTCCAAATCTACTTTTAAGTAAACAGCTTCAGAGATGTGTTATTAATAGTTGACGCATGCATAATAAATAAATAACACACACTTTCAAAATCTGTGTTTGCCTGTTTTTGTTTGCGAGAGGGAAGGAGCACCTGACGAAAGTAAATTAATAACAGTCAGTAAATTTATTTGCAATTGATCATGCAATTAAAAAAATACATAGGTAGATTCATATATCATAACAAAATACATTTTTTAACGGAACTTTAGAAATCAATATCGATTTAGTTGTCTATACCTGTCTTTCTCTATGATTGAGTTGATCTCAGTACTGAAGGAAGGAAACTCTCCGAGAACGCTGCTGAATACGAAAACCCAAAAATAAAATGTCTACAAAAATTGCCAGCTTTCAATTGTCTATTTTGAATTTGATCAATGACATGAGCTCTCTGCCTTAAACAGTTTTCTAACTACTTTCAGACTTTTTCCAAGACTTTCAAATTTAATCTTTCACTAAAAAGGATATGAGTATCCTTTATGGATCCCTAAAAAGGGATTGAGAACACTTTATGTGTTTTAACATTTCTCGGCTGTGACCAAAATTCAAAATGCGCATGCGCGAAATATTCATGTTGAATGCATTCGTGTGAGCATGAAACAGCTCCGATTCTAAAAAAAAAGAAAGTATTATTGTCGTTTTCAAATATCTATGTTGAAAAATGCATCCAGTTTTGAGTTAAAAATGTATCTACCGTTTATTTATCAAATATCAGAATGTATAGAAATATAGCATAAAAATGTTATTAAATGATGATAGATACAAAATATTAATTATTATTGCTTCTCAAAAATGCAGAAAACTAAATGTTGTTAAGACAGTCTTGTGTAGAAAATCAAGATTTTCAAATTTTTTGTGAATTTCATAGTTTTATTGCAAATCGTTCTTCGAAGGTAAGCGATGGAGTTATTTTTACACAACAATAAATATTTAAATATTTTCTTCAAACTTCTTAATCAATAGTTTGAACTTTCAGCAAAAAAAAGAAGAAAGTTGAACTTATTTTTTGTGAACATTTTGTGGTTGGCTATCAAATAATTTAAATTAATTTTACAATGAAAAATCTTAAAATAAAATTGCATAAAATTATGTGGACGAAACTCAGAGTCGTTAAAATCATAAGATCAGTTTTTGTGTATAAAATTCAAGAAAACCAATTGAGAAAATAGAAAGTAACAAGAAAAACGATAGTTAAAAATATGTGTTTGATTTTTAATGCATTTTATTAAAGTTTTGATTAGGTAGATTTGTTATAAAATCTGAATACCATTCAATAGCAATATCTCGCGAATATATTACAAATAAATGATCTGTGGAAGCGTTTTATGAAATTAAGAAAGCTAGCTGCTATTGCTTTTGTTTGTTAAAGGTTCTTGCTGAAGACAGTTGTGAAACATCAACCACGAACTTAAAGTTTGATGGTTGCTTGCTCGATAACACAAATTATCTCTTTATTTTAATGCATTCAGAAATAGTTTTTCTCAAAAAATTTAACTTTAATGCTACATAAAAATCGAATTCCTTAATAATTAATTTCGCTTGTTTTGATTCCTTTAGTTGGCCTACATGTTGCCTTGTTGAAATACTGGTAATACCACCGGGTATGATTATTTTGCTTATAAACATTCAAAAAAATATGTTTATGATTCCTGAAAGGATAATAATTAAACATTTAGTATTGCACAACTTCAATAATGTATCACAAAAACCTTTATACTGCTAAATTCTTCCTGAAACGTTATTGATGTTGAGCTCTGATAACCGGGACTGGGCGACTCTGAGCTCTCCGGGACCGGTGTTATATTAACGTAATTTGGATTTGAGGAAGATGATGATGAGATGGGTGAAATAGAATGGCTTGATTGGCTTGGAGGTTGGACTAGAACAATTGTTGAGCGATCAATTTTCTCGTATTCTTTGCCTGATCGCGGTCGCATTGTGTTGACAGTATGTTTGTTTCTGTGCATTAAATGTTAGAAATTGTTGACAAATAAATAATTGCCGAAATAATAAAAACCTACCTAAGAGCTTCGACATCTGATGAGCTGTGACTTGATAATGAAAGTGTTTCAATATAATCTGACATATCAGACGTTCCGCTACTTGTGCTATTCGAATCAATGTAGCCCGTCATTATTGCACCTAAACTTGGACATTTGCCAGATTTATTTTGCATTGATGCGATTCCATTAACATTCTTGCGATTTAGTTGAAATTGGAATGAAAGATCCCCGAATGGATCGAACGATTTTGATCGACGAATGAGTGAATTGTGAACACAATTCTTATTTTGTGCCAATTGCTGTTTGCGTTTTTTTATTTGACCTATAAGCGGAAGCTCAAATTCATTGTAATCTTTTGGCACAACTGAAGTGGTTGAAACGCCACTGTCATTTGAGCTTGATGAGTCTCGATTCTGTTGCTTTGATGGACTTTCCGTGTGTCGTATGCTTACCACTTTTATGTGCTGATGTGGCTTTGTCTCGACTTCAATTTCATTTGCTTCAGTTGGAGATAGACTTGAACACAGTTCGACAGTTTTAATTTCTTGGTACGTATTCGTAGAAGCCGTTGATGGTTCATCTTCCAGTAGTGTTGATGTTGATAGTTCATCATTTTCGACAAACCTAAACGAATCTACGGAAGATGATTTTTTAAAAAGTAATTTGCGATCACAAGTTTTTTGAGTCTGAACAATTAGTGAATGTTTAACATCTAAACATGGACGGTTTAGATCAGGATTGCTGTGTGACTTCTCTTCGAGATCCAGCAACATTTTTTTGCTTTTATGTATTAAGGGCAATGTCATGTCTTTCTTTGGTTCATTAAGTTTTGCTTGAGAGTTGACTGGATGCATTGAAATATAGCCCGAGAAAGTCGTTGACTTTTCTTGAATTTCCATTACCAAGTAGTTGTCATTGATCTTCTCTGCTTGTGTTGGCGGAGCGACTTTATTCTCCTTGTTCGCATCATCGCACGTTGCCACCACTGACGCTGTAGGCGGTAAAATGTGTTCACGTTTCATTATGTCTTTTGCGTTTTCATAAATTTCCAGAGATTTTTCGAATTCTAAATTTGCATAATTCGCGTTTGGTGTTTGTGATGTTGCTCGGGGCGTTTGGACTGGTTTTGATTGTTCATCGTTCAGCCTTTTTTGTTGCTTTTTTGTTGGATCGACCAACGCATACAGACTACTCTTATCGGTATCATCATTTGAGAAATCATTTAATTTACATTTGGCAGGTTCTTGCGAGATGACAATTGAATTACTGGAATTTTGACTAGATGGAATGAGTCGCGTGACTGGTATTCCAGTGTGCTCTATTCCACTACCTCGTCTACAGGGCATCCAATTATCAGCCCATGACATTACACGATGGCACGTGCAGTCTTGCTTCAATGCATCATCATGCAATATTCTACTCTGAACCGCACTATTCCCAACGCAACCGCAAACTACATTTTTTGGGATATTTGGTGTGTCATAATTTCCATAATCGCCATTAAACACTGTCAATTTTCCAACCGCATTCTGTTCCAGGTACATTTTGATACTCTTGGGTTTATCGTAGTTTTCCGATTGATGTTCATTCGATGGAGATAAAATTTTTGGTGAGTCATAGTTTTCATATGAGCCGACAAAGTTTCTCGGTTGCTCCTGAGAGCGTGGCATTGTGAAAGAAAAATTTCGATTTGATGATGAATCACCATTGTGACGATGCTGATGCTGCTGGTTAAAGTATGGACGTGGCATGGAATATTCGGAAATATTTCCGCAACTCTCTTGTGATCTCATTGAGATTCTATCGGCATTAGACCGTGCAGTCATGTGCATTCTCTGATGATTTTCCATCATTGAACCCTTATATGATGATGACCCAAAACATAGACTCTGATTAGTATCCGTAATCGTTGAGCTTCTGGACATGGATGGGATTAAGCTTCGCTTTGAACTGCAACTCATGCATCGCTCCATTGTTATCATTCGTTTTCTGTGAAATTTTTGTAACTTCTAGTAATTGTTTTGAACTCAAAAATTGCATGTATAAAATTACCTTGAGAAATGATTGAGCTCATCACTCGAGTCCAAATCTTCAATGAACGATGATGTATCACAGCCAATAAAACTATCGATTCCACGTGATTCTTGTGATGGCCAAAACGACGACGCGTTACTGCAATCACATTTAAGATTCATGCTTGATGCATGTGCTCGCGTTGGATCATCTCGTAGGCTTTGTGTGTCCTTCATCATCTTTCGCGGACTGTCTAATATCTTATGATTTCGACTATGATTATTGAGGTCGCCATGCGAAGCTAATTTGAAGCAATTTGAGATTTCATCGCCATAATCTGTTATAAGTACAACAAACCCTTCACATTTACCACTTGATGAGCCGCCTTCGAAGCAAAAGCGATTCTCAACGACCCCGTACCTCCTGCAAAATTTCAATTCGAACTTGTTAATGAAAATTAATAAAATACTTTTTAGCTTCTCAACAAACCTCAAGTGTGCAATGCTCCAGATTCCAGCAAGTCGAGGCGGAATGCCAGTTGTGAGACAAAATCGATGATTCTGAACGTGTAAACGGGCTGGACCTGCTGGAATCTTAACTTTTGTTGCTGCTGATGCAACAAGAACCAAATACTGCGTATCATCGCCAAGGTTACATGAAATCTTCACTTGCCATTGCATAAAAATCTCTCGAGTATCAAATGCCAAAATAACAATCACATCCTGACACAAAATTGCTATGGTATTTGACTCTTTATCCAATGTAAATCCCGATTCAATGCCGAGAAAATGCTCTAGGGACAATGAGGCCTTTGTTGGCCCATTCTTATATCGCTCTTTTGAATCTTTGTAGAATTGCAGATGTAGACAATCTGTGGGATGGAATCAAAGAGATGATGTATCAAATATCAAACAAAACAAACAATTTGCTTAAGGAAATTTCGTTAACTTCGTAAATACATAAATGAAGACTGTTTGACGACACTGAAATTCACGAGATATTTTTTCTATAGAAGTACTGATGCATAACTTTTTTACAGTGCCCAATATACTCTATATGTGATCTTCAATGGGTTTATGTTACTCGTAATCCTCAATCACGTTCATTTGTGTGCATCCATTCATCCGATTTGGCTCAAACCATATTTGCGTAATTGATTCGTAAATGAAATACACAGGACGTGAGTGGCTTAATTTAGCGATCTCATCTGGTTTCGGCCGATTTATGTAAACATCATCGCAATTTCAAATTAAATTGGATTGAAAGTGATTTGCGAGAAATAAAAATCAGCAATTCATCTCTCACCGAATTGGCTGATAGCATTATCGGTGGCTTTATGATAGAAATTTTTTTTTTTACTTTACACGAACGATAACGATTGCTAGGTTACAGATGCCAGAGTTCTTTTTATGATTGCCCACTATGAAATATGATCGATATTTTTTTATTTTGGTATTTGAAATGTAAAATATCTTCGACATCATGTATGCGAAGTGTTTTTCCAAAATGATATGGGAAAGAATCCTCACTCAATCATCGAGCTATGGACCACATAAAAAAGAATGATAATTTATTAGTTTCAGGGTGATCTAGTTCAAAAAGGATGGCATGAATGCATCACACTGTTCCCACATCTGGTAATCATTATAAGAGTGATAAAACATTTTTTTTTTCTTACATCCCTCAATGATAAAAAATTACATTTATCGTTCTGTGCTCGCTTTTGACAAAATACTTAAAACAAATTTTTTTCGACATGAAAAACGATGAAAGCAATATAAGAGTTCATTTTTCGGTAATATAAAAATATTCCTTATGCAGTTTTCCCATTCTGGCGACTGCCGAGTGATTGTAGACTTTTTTTTTTATTATTATGGATTGTTGTTTTGTTTTTATAACTTCTTATGAAATCGCTTTCCAGTTTTTATCGTTGTTGAGAATGTCGCGTTCAAGAATTTTAAAAGAATTGAGAATTGCTTTATGATGTTCTTTCATTCATTAAGAAGTTCTGGAGTTGATGTAGAGTAGCGTTTTAAATTCATCACGATGCAGTAAATTTATTTCTGTGCAAAGGAGATCAAGAAATGGTGAAGCCGCAGTATTCAGCTTTTCTGACTATGTGTTTGTACAGTTTGCTAATTAAAACTTTGTAAATGAGAGAAACTGCGGAAAAAGAGTTAAAATCTACTACAGAAAATAACTAATAGCGAAGTTTTGTAATTAAGGACAAAGAAAAGGAGTGTAAAATTGTAATTCCTCGATTCCCTGCCACTGCTTTTGAAGTAATTACGTCTCCACTCGAAATTACCTTTTTGTGAGTTTGAGGGAAATTGCGGTCTCTAAAATTTTCGATTTAATGTTTTCTATTCTTTTTTAACAACGTTCGAACCTCTCGACCCCACTCTATTACCTAATTTCTATGCTTCCACATTAATTATGATTTATATTTCACCTTTCCAAATTCCATTTCCGTGTGCTTTATATAAATGCCGCGCACACGACATCAACAACTGTTATTTATTATGTGCCGAAACGGAATTAAATATAAAAGAAGAAGAAAAATTGCTAAAGCAATAAAGAATTTTTTTTCCATGTTTCAGAATCGTCTTTTCCCCTTTTTTAATTTTATGGCCGAGAGAAATGCAATATTCAAATTAGAAGTTTATTTGAATTACGAAATTGGAACGACAACCGAAATGCAAATTAATGTATCAGATTTCAATTGTTTTGTATCATGAATTTTCCATCAGCTGTGTGCACTTTGCATTCCTTCATTTTATCCTTTCTCATCGTTAAGTTTTAAAATTGAATTCATGCAAAATTTTACAATTGCTGAGTGTCGAGCTTCACTTCCGTTGGATTAGAACTGTAGAGGGAAATAGGGAGACAAAAAGGTGAACATATAATAAATTGTATACTGTTTCCACCCAATCCTCGTGCAAATGTGAAATTAAATAAATTGAAAAAATTTTCTATGCATATCATGTGAGCGATTTCACAATGAATCATTAAACATAAACGATGATAATTGGAAAAGTTTCGAGCTTGGTTTCATGTTAATTTTATGATTCGATGGTGCAAAATTTCCCAAACGCTGAATTTGTGCACATGTGATGTCGCAATTACCCCTCAGAGATAGATGTTGACGTTTCTGATGGACACTAGCATATGTAACACCATTCATTCATTGAATTATGTAAAACTTTTTTTTTTTGTTACAAAATAAAATTCCTGAAACATATTTTACCTGCAACGGGTGACAATTTTCTCATGACACACCATCTCGATTTCCACTGAAAAATAGAGAGAAAAAGAACAAATTTTAAATTTATAATTTGATTAAAACATTTTCAATTTTGGTTGAGTTATAAATTTCTTATTTAAATTTTGGGGGAAATTTTGTGTGAAATTTAACATGTTTCAATTTTTTTTTTTAGGAAACGCAAATTTCGGAAGAAAATTTTCCAACAGAGAAAGCATTTCATTGAGTAAACAAATTGGGATTGTACGAAAGTTTGGTTACAAGAATGTGACTAACCACATTGTGAGTTTAAATTTTCAATCTATGAAGACGCAATATTCGAATAATCCCCAAAAACTTAATCGAAGAAAATTTTTCTACAATGAACTCAAAGTTTTGCCGTCGAGTTTAATTCAAAGTAAACACGCTTGCAGCATTTTTAAATAGAACTTAACCAGACGGGACGAGACGAGACAAAAACAATGAAAAAAACAACAATAAGAAAAAAAGAATGACGGAAAATCACTTTTTTGCTGTTTCGCAAATTTTCAATGTACCGCAAAATGCGACAAGCGACACTATGAAGTCTGCACATTTTTCGCAATGTGTCTTAGTGAATGTCTCTTGGTGCCAATTCTGTATTTAATGTTCGCATAGAGAGAAAGTTTTTTTTTTTCTTCCTTGCCTCGAGAAAAAAAAAATTTAGGAAATTTTCCATTCGTCATGCATCACTGAGCTGAGAGAAATTTTCATAGCAAATGAAAAATGGACCCATTTGGTCGTTTTAATTTCCGTTGAACATCACAACAAGTTTTTGTAGGTTTAATTTGATATGTTTCAATTGCCATGAAAAATTATTCTCGGAAAACCCATTTTCTATAATTTTAATTGGAAATTTTTTAAATTTCAGTGTTTCATGTTGTGTTTACTCTCGATTGGCACGTTTGGCAAAATTCCTTCGGGCAACATTCAACCCCTTTTTCGTCCTTTATTTTACAATTCGATACTTTGTGGCGTGTTTTCATACATAGGTTACGTAAATTATTCACCTAATGAGAAAGTATCCAATTTGTTGAAACATGAAAAAATTATGTAAATATGTTACAACAGGGCCTCGCTCACATGCCTTTAACGTGCAAGCTGATACAATTTCCACATCAAAGAAGTTAATTTGAACAGTTTTAATTTTAAATATTAACGTTGGAAATGCTAATGTGAGTTCCAAAATTGCTTTTCTTCCTACTATGAAAACGCAGTTTGATAATGAAATTTAATATAAAAATTTAAAAGGAAAAGTTTGGGAGAAAAGTCATGAACAATTCTTGTAAATTCGAATGTAAAAAATCAGTTCGCGAACAGAAATGAATCTTTTACCCTCCTGGCAGGATTCTCGACAGAAACGTGACATTTGTTGAATTTAAATTAACTAATTTAAGTCGAGTTTGAAACTTCAATCCCAGAGAAAAAGATTTTATTTTTAAAACAAAAATGCCTTCAGATTAGTGAAGAGAAAAACTTCTCCTTTTTCCAGGAAAAAAAAACGGGCATATAATTTTGCTCCCCGTGCGACTGATTAAATATTTACTTTTTCAGTCAGACGTGATGTTCCATTATGCGGGTGAGAGTTGCTCATTCTATCTTATCGAGATTAGCGGCGTTAAAAAATGGCGTGTTTATGGCAAAAATATTGTTTCTTTGCATTATACTCGTACAGTCGAAATGTAACAATGAAAATTGGATATTAAGATTAAGAGTTCTTAGATCCTCAAAAAAAAAGAAGTCATAGTGGCTTTACAGCGAATATTGTTGCTCAACAGACACAAACAATACAGAAAAGTTTCTCTTCGACTTCCTTAATGTCCTGAACGCAGGATGCCAACAAATTCAAAAAATCCTCCTTTATTCAGGAAAATAAACCCATAAAAGATGCTGTGAAAGCATTTTCGCAATGAAAAAAAAAGAGCTGCCTGGAAAAGGAAAGCAGACAAAAGTTGCGAAAGCGAAATGAGTTTTTAATTTCAATGTCTGGGTTGTCGGCATTCGTGTACATCGAAAGTCTACAAAATGGCAACATATGCCAAAAGGTTTCTTGCTTTGAGAGTCAGATAGAAAAACAGATAAGATTTTAATATTCAAAAGGATTTGCTGATGTGATGAATAAAAAAGAAGAAGATATTTTGGAAAGAAAACGATCCTTTGGGATTAAGAGGAATGAGCAGGAAAAGAAAGATTTTCAAACGGAAATTTTTTAACTGAAGAAAATAAGTTTTTCTTAAAGATTCTAAAGAATAATCTCAAGCCATCTGAAAATGTCTCGAATCTATTGAAGAGATTTTAATGATGCGGAACTAAAGCTGGCTCTAATAAGCGTCTAATTATTATTTAATGTTTACACAAATGCTCATTTCTAGCACCATAATGACAAGCCGCCCGACTAAAGAACCATCACAATATTTACATTGTGCTCTATGTCACAAAAAGGGACACATGAATGGCAGGAAGTTGATGTCAAAAAAAAAAATTATTAAGTCATTCACATTATTCTGGAGAGTGGTTTCAACAAAATAACAACATGAAACATCATCCAGCTTAAAACCATTAAGAACAAAGGCAACGGCAGCGCGCCCATTGTTATTCAAATTTTTGTTTTCCCAATTTTTGACATTAAGACGGCACTTGCTACAAGTTCATTAGAATACAGCTGGTGTGTGAGGCACTCGCTTGGTTTTTATGTGTAGCATCAAACAATATGACGATGATGGCGAAACTTTATCCATTTAGTAAAAGCAGCCGAGATGATCTTTAATTTTGCAATAAATTACGCAATATTCTGACTTCACCCTCATCATAAAAATGAGTTTAAATGCGAAAATAAATTTGCTGAGCATAATCTTTGCTTTACATGTGACTGAACCCGTATATGGAATTCATCCCGACACACAGCGATACATAGGAGGATAACTTTATTAAATTTTAATGTGCTCTCGCTTCATGTTTCATTCGAATCATTTAATCGTGCAAATTTAATGAATAGAAAGAACTTTATTTGTTTCGAATTTCTCCTCACAGTATTGCAAATAAATTTTGTGTATTTAAAGGGAAACACCAGATGATATTGGGTTGGTTGTGATCCTCATATTTATATTAAAGCAAACACTTTTCTGAGGTTCAAGTTCAATATCTCAGTGAATTATGGATGTCGTTTCACTCATTTCAGTTCGAATATGTTGCTAAGTGAAGTGAAAAAATCGATGACGCTAAATATTTTTTAATTTTTTTTTCTTGTTGCTCAGAAGTGTTCGCTACATGACGGTAAAATAAATAATAAACACATTTTGAGGGACCAAAAACAACAAACACATTCCCTATTGAGTGAATAAAAACCTTCAGGGGCTTATTGATTTTGCGTATTTGTCGAATTTTAATGATTTTCAAACATCCGATTGTGAAATGAGTTGTAATTTGTGCAATGTTATTTATCGATATAATTCGAATATTGAGTGAATCGAAACATTTATAAAGCGTATGAAAATTTTGAAGCAAGTAAAATGAGATGCAGCCATAGAATAATGACCATGAGTAAACAGCACAAACAATTAACAATTTCGATTCTCTGAAATGAATGTCAGGGACAAACAACAGAAATTGCATTCATCATTTTGAAATTTGTTCCTTCACATTTATCATTTGTTGTTATCGCACATGTTCACATTTTTCTCCGGCAATGCCAGTAATGTAGTCATTAAAATACGTCATCGTTATATACACTGCCATGCATCTGAATTGACAAATTGGAATTTTGTGTTCAACCTTAATTGGGTTCAAAATTCTTCTTTTTTTCTAAATTTAAACTTCAAACTGACACCTTTCATGTTGTGACTCGTTTCGTTGATGATTGGTGATTAAGGCATCAATACAATTCCATTAATATCATTCATGATCCATTTATTTATTTCTAGAAACATTCAATTTCATTTATGAAAAGCACGCAAAAGAGAGAAAGAAGGAACAAAATAAAGAAAAATGTTTCGCAATAAAGAATGATCGGAAAATGGAAAATTTTGCATAGAAAATCAATAACTTTCTTTATCATCATTTGCTCAGCAATGTTCATCGTTTGAAATATGACACGATTCGTGTTTTGTTGCTCAACGAAGAAGAAAAATTCATTTTGATTAGGCACGTTGTGCAATGTTTTTATTTAAACCGACGGAAAGCAAACAATCAAAAGATCAAAATCTCGGTGCCTTTTTTTATGAAATGATTTGTTTATTCTCAGCTATCGGCGAGACCAGACATAATTTTTCAATTAAGCAACAAACAATTTCTAGCCATCAAATGAAATTTCATTTAGTGAATGAAAAACTCTCTAAAAAGATATCACGAGAAGGCGTCAGGTGTTTTTGTTGTAATTTCTATGTTGCGTGCAATGAGATTTTTGGTTTTTCATAAATTAATTACGAAATGAAAACAACAAGATGTTTCACTTAATTTCTTTTCTTCGTGTCGATGAAACTTTTTCTATGAAACGGAATAAGGAAAAAAGCAAGAACCAATGAACTTATAATGATAAAATTTTTTTTTGCACCGTTGAACTGTTGAAGGCGCGCAGGTTTTTTTTGTAGAGCCATATCGCGATCATCTAATGAATACAAATTGCCTAATTTAGACATGTTGAAAAACATCTGCTAGCTCCAAGAAATTGAGTGATTTTGGAAGAAAAAAGTTAATATTTTAACGCAATATTTTCTTATCAGTTTCAGAACATGAAAAAGTTTAATGAAAATTTAATATAAAAAAAAAAATAAAGAATTTCAAAGCCCGCGAGAGATGAATGGTGAAAGTGATTTCGAAAATTTTTCAATCATTATTATTCATCGACAAACTTCTTAAAAGAAAAGTTAAATAATTTATGTAACGCCTACGGTAGACTCACATGCGACATCATCCATTGATCGCTTCAGGAAATCGAAAGGTATTTTAAGGGACTGAACTGAATTGTTATTCATCATAAAGCAACATAAAGATTCAACTAAATTCTGATGCCAAAGGGCAATAATCGATTTTTTTTTTCTTTCGCTCATTTTTCATGAAATTTTTATATTTTCCTGTAACAACTGATAACAAAGTTAAAGACTTGAGCTATTTTGGAATTATCAGCAGTTGATGAGCATCCAACAACAAATTGATTTTGATTAAATTCCCTTCCAGAAGTTTTTCTAATTTTTCATCAAATTAGATTTTCTGAATGGCCGCAAGGATTAAAGTACATTTTGGTGGATTTAATTCGAAGAAAAGTTCATGAAAACTTTTTCTTTAAAACTGCAAAACTATTTAACGTTTGCAGACATCGTATGTATGTGATATTTTCGAAAGAAAATGAGCGGAAGTTGTTCAAGCATTCTGAGCCATTCTTAAAATCCCTTTCGGCACAACCCACTTCCTCATTTCTTTAGTTTGTAAATAATTTCCACTAAAGTTCCCCGTTCCATTGTTAAACTTTCCATAGCAAAATTATTGTCTTAACCCAAATTATCATGCATTTGTTCGTGCCTTGAAGGAAAACAATAATTTGCGCGAAATTTATGACACAACAATTTACATCGCAAATGAGAATGACGTCCAATTTGTGGTTTTGAATACTAAACAATTATAATAAGAGCGAGACAGAACAATTTGTATGAAGGACAATTCGAAAAGGATCAAAATGACGATAACGATGATGATGATGTTTGTTAATTGCTGTTATCATTTCTCATCATTATTCAACAAAATTATCGATTGATGGACATTTCGATAGATTGCGTGAAACTTTTATGTCATTTTCTAGCATCAATTTATCATTCGATTGAAATGATTTTTTTTTTGGGATTTTGACAGCAAAAATGTTTTCTTCGATTGTTCCTTTTCATGAAAATAGATTTTCTTTTGAATTTTTCTGTGCTTCTCTTCTCACTGAAGGCTTAAGTGGTTCAATTTGTAAGGGAAAATCGATGAAATTTTCCTAACAACAACAAAAATTGTCCATTTTGCTGTCGATTCAAAATCTAAAGACGATGAAAATTTTGTTGAAGTTTTTTGTGCGGAAAAATTAAAATAATTTGAATTCAATTAATTGAAAGTTCATAGATTTTCCTATTTTCTGCCCCTCGTTGATGTTTATCGTCAACACTCGATAATGACTTTTTAAATTATTTTTAATTTCTGACTCCCTGTTTGCCACTCAACTGCTCTACAGTGTCATCAATTTAAATTTGAAACCGAATCCATGTTCAAACAATTAAATTTTCATCTATTTTTGGAAGTATTCATATTTTTTTCCGGCGTCTACTGGTGCAGTTCAGTCTGATAATTTATGCTTCGTTACTTCAGTTCAAAACCAAAACAAATAAGCGATGAAAAATGTCTGACTCATTTTGCTTTGTGAGTTGAAATTCATTGGGAATTTTAATAAAATATTGAACATTGGCGGCAAATTTAATTTCGTCATTAATTATTATTGCACTCAAAACGTCGTCGGACGAGACACAATTATTAAGTGTCGATTAAAAAAAAACTTGTAATCGATTAAACATTTTCCATTTTTTATTCCATGTTGTGGAGAAATTTATGTCTTTTTTATGTCTGATTTTCCCTTTCAATGTTCAAACATTTCCAGTTTCCTTTACCAGCATAAACGCAAATTTTTAACTCATGCCATGAACAATTTCTTTGTTACTTTTCCGACAAATTGCAGGAAAGATTTTTAATTTATAATGAAAATCGCTCCAGGGATGAAACATAGAAAGCATCAGCGATGAGCTTTAGAACTTTGTTGAATTTTTAATGTAAATTTCCGCCTTCAACGCAATCACAAAAAAAAAAAACATTTGATGTTGGTATCATTTGAAAGTATGAATGGTGATGATCCTGATACAAGGATCCATTTTAATCCTAATTCCGTTTCTTCTTCAACTGTACAAAAATAATAATGCAAATTTTCATGCAATTTTTGTCTCGACTTTTCAAAATCAATAAAAAAAAAGAAATTCAAATTTCATGCAACATCAAGATATAAAGAAAGCGAATTTTCCAGCAGCATCGAACGAATTGAAATCCATCGGGAAATGGAATTATTTTTTCTGTTTCCTTCGATTTTCTCTCTTTCTTGGTTTCAATTTGCCTAATGGTATTTTTCCAAGCTTAATCTCCTTTTTTGAATCTCTTTAAAGTCTCATAAAATTTCACAACTTTCAGTTGAGCAAAAGGTTTAAAAACTTTTTACACAATCGGAAGTATCGGAAACATCTCGATGTCGATAGAATGTTTCGGCTCTCACATCCGCATGAATATCTAAACATTAATGGCTGCTTGGGAGCAAATTTTAATTAAAAATATGGAAATCAGGACATGAATTTCAAGCTCAACAAAAACGTTAATAAATAATTTCGCTCAAACAATACTCGACAATTATTTCATTAAAAATGTTCGCCACTGTGATGTGAGCATAAAAATTGGATGATGCATGTTGAGTTTAAGCACAGGAATAAAGAAGGATTACAAGCAGTCAGCAGTAGGCATTTTACAGTTCCTGTCGTCACCCACGAAATGAATTTCAATTGAAAAATTCCAACGCATTTTGATAGTCAACAAAAACATCACAAACCGTAAATGAATGCGAAATGGGGGAAATGCAGAAGCATGTTGTTCAGTGCGAGGGTTGCTGCAAAGGGGAGAAATCGAGGGGAGGACAAATTATGAAAGGGGATTGAAATAATGAAAAGCTACATTTTATCCCAGTCGAATTCTTGCCTTGTTTCGGTTCCCTTGTGGAAAAATATTGCAAAAAATCACGCAAAAAATTGAAAGTTTTTATTTGCGTTCCTGCCAATGATTTTTGTTCGAGAGTTACAACATTTTTGAAGGGTGTCTGATTGTTAAGAAGTGTATAGCAAATTGCATATTAAATTAAACGACTAAAGAATATTGGGAATTGTTTACCTTTTTTCCATCCCGAAATTTGACGGTTCCCTCAATAATTGAGTTAATGTCGACCATGTTCGATGCTGTTTGATTCTCTTCTTGATCACCCTCCAATGTTATACAATTTTTATTCGTTATTTGGTTCAATTTGAGTGTTTTATTAATCCAAACACAATCGATTTGTTGACACAATTCAAGAACATTTGATGAGCTTCATTAAATTATTCATCTTTTCTTATATTTTTTGATCTCTCAGTTATAATCTATTAATTCACTTCGAACTGCCTCAATCGTTAAACCTAATGACATCAAGTGTTTTGCAACATTTGGACATCAGAGCACGATTCACTTAACTGGCTTTCATTTTGTCCAAGTCCAATTGAATCTTCCTCATGAAAAATTCATGAAAACTCAAGAAAGGAGAATTAATCTTCTTTTGCACAAAATGCAATGGAAAAAGGAATCAATATTTTCTTTTGCCCCAAAGGAACTTTAGCGGATATTTTCATTCAATGCAAAACTTTTCAAATGCTCCTTTTTCTCCATTTTTCTTAAAGGAGCATACAAATTCGTTTCACCACTTCTATCGTCCGTTTAAAATGTTCAGAAAGGATACAAAAATTTTTTTTTTTCCTTTTTTAATGCGATTCACAATTTTATTTATTTTTCCTTCGGTTTCATTAACAAAACTTTTTCGCCGCTTTGGATCCTTTTTTATCGGTCGATCAAGGAATTCAAATTTTTATCGAATTTTTTTTCTATTTATAATTTTTTATGAATGAAATTTTTGTTAATTTATATTCACAACACTTCGTCCAATAAATCTTTGCCGCAACAATATTTTCAATTTCAATGCTTTTTATTCCACATGAATGAACATTAATTATGTTGTTGGATCCTTTTTCATCGCTTTAAATCGTTCGCAGCTACTGAGGCTTTCTGCAACTTCCAAAAAACAAAAAATTCACTTCATAAAACTGTAAATTTTCCATCGTGTCGAATGATTTATAGCAAGTAATTTGTTATTTTTGCACTTTGTTGTATAGTAAAATCGATTTTCCTGTTCCCGCCACTGACTCTCTAGGTGTATTCTTTTTGTCTACTGGTGTCTGGGCGAGCAACTTTTATCCTTATTTATTGTTCCTATGTGAGGTACACTAAAAAAAACTATTCACACCATACCAGCAAAAAAAAAAACACTTCTGTGCCGGTGCAGACAAAATTCCCACAAAAAAACTTTATTTCGTAAAGACGTTTGTGAATCCACCCATATTGAGCAACGTAACGAGACTGACAACGAGATTTTTTCCAACCAGAATCCAGTGTGAAGTTTTCGAAAATTGTGAAATTTATGTTTTTATGAGAGTGAGAGACGAAAAAATGAGAATTTCGAAAATAGAAAATGAGAGAGTCACTCCAGAAAAAAGGGAAAGAAATTTCAATGCAAGGCCAGACCGGGCAGAAGGCAAAACCTGCACTGGATTTATTTTTATGGCGCACGTGAACACGCCAGTCAGTTAGAGCGCAAAGGGGTTCTCGAAATGAAATTAATTTTATCGCATTCGATACACGTTGCACTAACTATATGTAGTTGTTTATCAGATTGAAAGGATTTTCTTATAAATTTTAATCGCTTCGATATTGGCTTTTTTTTTTCAAAGCCGAAAATGAAAAAAAAAGAATTAAGTTTTAATGGAAAAAAAGTATTAAAAATATTTATTTGTACAAGTTTAAATCAATGGAATCGGCGAATGCATCTGATTGAATAGGATATATATAGTAAGGACGCTCATTTCTATATGTTCACTTGTAATAAAGTCGAAATGATAAATAGATTTCACCAAATAATAATCACTTATCGAGGTTTCAAAAATAAACTTTTCAATTTTCTATACATGTAGCAACATATTTTCTTTCATCATTTCAGGGTACTCATAATCATCAACAAACCTGAATTTTATATTCATCTGAAATTTGTGTTTGTGTTATTGAGGATAGTGAACATTTATTCATATTTTGCATTGTTAGCCTTTAATCAATGATATTGCAGCCTCCTGTGTATAGTCTACTAAAATAATTATTAACATCATAATTACCATCATGACTGAAACAACATTCACTACATCGATGCCAGCTGGTTGAGCTTGTTTGTGCGGTTTACATTTAATTATTATTATGAAGCTTTTGCTCTTTTGCAGTATTAATGTTTCTGTTAAATTTATTGTGATGATTAAAATTTTGCTGACGATAATTTCGCGCGTTCGAGAAACGCTAAAAGTAGCGAGTTCAGATTTTGATGCTTCTTCAAGTGGAATCAGAATGCTTCCGATGAAAAACAATATTTGGCCATAGCCCAAATAAATTTTTTCGGCTACAATAGCTTGAACGATAATGGATTTTCGCCCTCCTGGAAACATGCCAGCTAGCAGAATAATTCAATTATCTGTCTTGTGATGATGTGCCACGTCAGGGAATGAATTATCGTCTTTCATGTATTGTTCCATGTTTTTCCCTTTTTTTGTGTGCCCTTAACTTGAATTAGGATGCCGCAAGTTACTTTATGTGTCTTGAATACGTAAACAACAATAATTTAATCTTTCAAATTTTTTGTTTTGCTATATGTGGTTAATTTCAGTCAAACATCAAAGCTCAGTTTCTTATCTGCGATGAAGTTTATTTAGATTTTCCGAATAAAAGTAGAGGATTTTCCATCCAGTAGCACATTTTCTTCCATCAAATTTCCATTTCGAAAATGTTGATGAGATGAGATAGGAAAACTAATTTATTTCCCTCGAACGGAGGCTTCATAATTCACATTAATATTTTGGACATCGCATCACAGTTAATAAGGATGATAAATGAGTAGCGTTAATGTCGAGTGCGGGTTTATGGTGAATCGTGTTGTAACTGCAGATAGTTTCGTTAGTCGAGATTGCAACTTTCTTGTTTTGAGAGATTAAACTTTCTTTTAGCCCCTCCTGAGACATAGGAAGTGAATTCTTCTTCTCGAAATATTTGTTTCAGCAAATTAAAATTCCAAGCACATAACCCAAATATAAGGTAAAGGAGGAAACATGAAGGACAACATTATATTGCGTAAAATGTCAATAATGACACAATGTCGAATCTAATCATCAATCAACCACGTCTTCGGCTTCCTTTCTATATCGTGTATATCTGAGAATTAATGACCAACAAAGCGGAATTTCGATCTAACGGCGATGAATTATGTTGTTATTAGAAATAAATGGACCCATTTGTCGTCTTGCCACATAAAAGATTTCTTAATGACTCGGACATTTGTCAAAATGAATTTTCATTCAATGGATGGCGAGCTGCTGGTATGTGTCATGGTTTGCACACAATATGGCAAAAGAGGATTATGAATATGTATCAAAATTTTATTAATAGCCTTTCAGAAATCTACTTCAGTGATACAGCCTTAAAGGCCAACAAATTTGAGTGATACATATACGTGTGTGGGAAAATGTTATTGATGATAAACAATCATTTAATGGATGGGACCATCGATAATGTAATTTCTACGCCTTCTACACCAGATCACCCATATAACAATAAGAATTATTAAAAGGATGAAGAACAATACACCAAGGACTACAGTTGCAATTCCATATTCACTAAGCCATGGCTCATCAACATTTAGTTGAATTGTTCGTTGATTTCGATTTAGATCGGTAGCTGTGATTGCGACTCGAGGCTCACAACATGAAGCTGAATAAGTTGCTTTCACTTCTTCATTTGTTCCAGCGACAAATGGAGCTCTCAGCAAAAGTCCTTCAGGATTTGATCGTAAGCTTAAAAGTCCTGATTCATAATCACGAGCAACGACTTCAATAGACCAAGTTCCGCCAACACAATTTTGACGCCAATCACACCTTGTATTATATGTATACCATACGTGTGGTGGCCATGGATCAGTGATGCCATTTGCTGAGACTGTTACCGTCGCGGCTTGTATTGATTGAACAATTCCTTGTGATGTTAATGTAACTGTGTCTTTTGTGCCTAGCTCAGCTCCTTGCGGTACCATCAATGTAACTCGAACAGTTTCCTTCTGATTTGGTGCCAATAATAAACTGGCAGAGTGGAAATGTTAGTTAGAATTAATCTTATCAAAAGATGAAGATTAAAAATAATAACAACTCACAATCGTGGCTGCAAATCTCTCAAATAACGTCTCTCGTCTTGAACTTGAAAAGTATGATATGATGGTTCCGTTCTCAGGTTAGTCACTTCAAAGAAAATTTGTGCTGTTGAACCAGGAGCAATCATCAATTGAGACTGTGCACCAACATCAATCTTTGTGACACTTTGAAGTGTTTGCTTAAGAGCTTTACCCTCAATAGCCTCAGAAATATCAATCGAATGTCCTTCAACATCATCAATTGCTTTCTCAGTAATATCATCGGGAAATTTAACCTGTCTTTTGATTTTCGACAAAGATCCAATTTCATTGAACGTCTGTGTATCGTTGAATGGAATGTCTGTGAATGCAAAAACATGTTAAAGGCATGTGAGAATGATCCAATCTGTTTCCACGAAAATTTACTTACGAATGACTTTCCATATTAAAACAATCACAAAAATACATAAATCTGATGAACATATAAACACCAAAACAGTTTTCTCCTCCCACATAAACATCTCCAGACGAACAACGCACAGAAATCAATTTAATTCAGAATGCAATTTCGATAGACGGAAGAGGGAGAAGTACTGCGAACATAATCCGATTTTAAGGCGATTATAGTTTCAATCTAACAACACAACACATTTACAAATATCATTGAGAATCATCAGTATTATAAGAAGGAAGAAACGAAGGCGGGAAAAACAATAAAAGGAAAACATTTTCCAAAAAAAAATCCCCCGATATACATAAATGTTACAAAGATTGTCTTTAACCATCCATACTTTCTGCAATTTTTTTTTAAGGAAATTGAAGCAATATTTTTCCTATCATTCTTGTAACATGAAATGTTGTTCACAATTTTGTTGCATAAATTTTCACAACACGACAGATGAACAAAATAAATTCAAAATGGTGCCAAATTTATTTTCATCGAAATTTTAAATGCTATTTTATAGCAAAACAGATTTCAAGAGATTTAAGATGTTCATAAAACTTTAATTAACCATTTCTGCTAGAGAATCTTCAGAACTTACCTAAAGAAATTGCACCAAATGATAACGCAATTGTCATTTGACACAGAATTAACTTCATCAGCATTTTTATAACTTTTGAAATAAATTAATACTTCAAACGATATTGTGTTGTCTACAATAGCTCAGAAATGACTGACTACACCAAATTGCACTGTTACGAGCAAACGATATTCCATTGTGTTGTTTAAAGGTTGGTTCCTTCCGCAGAACCCAAAGTTTACTTTTGCTTATCTGAACGTTACGAAAGACGAAAATATGCTGAGTAATTATTATTTGCATGCGGAAATACCGTAGGAAATGTATGTCGTGGGTGTATGCTGTAACATTTTAATTGTTTTAACGTCATTAGTGATGTTTGCATTACATGTAGCTCGAAGGTTCTTTGCTCGCGAATGAGCGAATAAAACAAAGTCGACGACATTTCCGTGAAACTTGATAATTTTCATGAAAACAAATTTTCCATCGTACATTAATTTTCCCGTTGCGCGTGAAATTTCGTAATATATGACTCGACATCGACTGTGTTCGTTAGATCTTAAATGGAATAAAATAATTAAACGTAAAGATTAACTTCCCGTTATACGCTGTAATTAATTTTAATTAATTGTGATGAAAATTTAAGAACAAAAGAGTAAGGAAGGCAAATTAGTTTGCATAATTTAGCAATAATTCTCTCGCGTCTTTTTATTTTGCATTTATTTTAAACCTTTTTTTTTTTTAAATGTTTTCTTTCAGTGCAAAAATTTTTTAAAATTTTCCGGCAGAAAACTTTTATTACTAATGTCAGGTAATATTTATGTCTAATATGGGCAACATTTTTGCTGGCTTTTGTAAGCTAGTTTTATGGACAAAATACCCAGAACCTGAAATGGAATTAAATTTATTGGATTATAAATTTTGTAAATTTTTCCTCGAAAAAATACTTTAAAAATGTCTTTAAATTCTGAATCCGGAAAAAGTTAATGATTCAAATGAATTTATGACCAGAAATTTCCTCTGACTTCACATGAAAAACACATTTCTCCTAAATGGAAATTCAGAGCCATTATCATTTTTTTTTTTGAGGATGGTACATGCACGACTCGCATTATTGTCCATTGTTAAAAGCGCAGTGAAATGTGAAAAATTGAAAAAACTTCCAACAAAGGAAATTGTGATGATTTTTGTTGTTAGTCGTGTGCAGCGTGGAGGTCGGAGCTATTATAGAGGCGGAGGAGAGAAAATAATGCAAAATTATTATACATTAAAATTCACCATCCATTTTCATCCATTATTGTCACATCACTAGAGCTGAGTCACATGTTGACAAGACATAATGTTTTTTCACGACCTAACTTGGTAGAATTATTAAAGTCACAATTCTTTTTATTGCGACTGGGGGTGATTTTATCCCCTATTTTACTCCCGACTAACTGACAAGATTCGCTCAAAAAAAGTGTGTTGCGTGGAATAAAAATTCTGGCAGTTGGATAATAAATGCTGAAGGGGAGAATTGTAGTCTCCATGATGGAGATTAACAAAATAGCAACGAAACTCAATCTGACAGTCAATACTTTTGGGAACGACAGTCAATCGTTGATTAAAGAAGAGCTGCTTGCATTTCATTCCTGTCCAGCCTGTATAATTCAAACCGAAAACGTGACACATGATCCAAATCAGGGAGAATGTTTGCCGTCAAGAAATAAGAAAAGGATTTAGGTAAATAATTTTGAATCATTCATCAATCCAATGATGATGCATTGACACAGATCAAGAGTTGTTGCCTTGAAATTTGTGAACATACACATTGAAAATGCCTCAAGAGTCACTTGAACGTGGTGACATTATTTATTGAAGGATTTTACTCTTCCAACGATGATTCTCTCAAAAGCGTGATTTCCATTCTTCAGCAAAAATTGAATGGAATAAATAAATAAATACACGGCGCACAGTTTCACTTTACACACTTCTTTTCCAGCTTCGATAAACATTTGGATTAGAGGAGATATTGATTTTGTGCTTCGTCACCTGATACTTAAGTAAACATTTTTTGTTCCGAATTTAGTATTTGTTCAGATCTATAGACACATCGAAACTGAAAGCAAAAGTTAGCGATATGAACGAGTTGCAGACGTGACAACAGCAGTGTAACATTTTTAATGTTGTGAAATATATATTTTTTTGGAGCAAGCAATTCACCAAAGACAAAGACAACCGCTGAGTTCAGGATGATGTCAGGTGCCAGAAAGATTATATTGTGAGAAAAATAATTGTAGAACTGATCAAGAAGAGAATCAAACAACATCGAATATGGTCGACATTAACTCAATTATTGAGGGAACCGTCAAATTTCGGGATGGAAAAAAGGTAAACAATTCCCAATATTCTCTAGTCGTTTAATTTAATATGCAATTTGCTATACACTTCTTAACAATCAGACACCCTTCAAAAATGTTGTAACTCTCGAACAAAAATCATTGGCAGGAACGCAAATAAAAAACTTTCAATTTTTTGCGTGATTTTTTGCAATATTTTTCCACAAGGGAACCGAAACAAGGCAAGAATTCGACTGGGATAAAATGTAGCTTTTCATTATTTCAATCCCCTTTCATAATTTATCCTCCCCTCGATTTCTCCCCTTTGCAGCAACCCTCGCACTGAACAACATGCTTCTGCATTTCCCCCATTTCGCATTCATTTACGGTTTGTGATGTTTTTGTTGACTATCAAAATGCGTTGGAATTTTTCAATTGAAATTCATTTCGTGGGTGACGACAGGAACTGTAAAATGCCTACTGCTGACTGCTTGTAATCCTTCTTTATTCCTGTGCTTAAACTCAACATGCATCATCCAATTTTATGCTCACATCACAGTGGCGAACATTTTTAATGAAATAATTGTCGAGTATTGTTTGAGCGAAATTATTTATTAACGTTTTTGTTGAGCTTGAAATTCATGTCCTGATTTCCATATTTTTAATTAAAATTTGCTCCAAGCAGCCATTAATGTTTAGATATTCATGCGGATGTGAGAGCCGAAACATTCTATCGACATCGAGATGTTTCCGATACTTCCGATTGTGTAAAAAGTTTTTAAACCTTTTGCTCAACTGAAAGTTGTGAAATTTTATGAGACTTTAAAGAGATTCAAAAAAGGAGATTAAGCTTGGAAAAATACCATTAGGCAAATTGAAACCAAGAAAGAGAGAAAATCGAAGGAAACAGAAAAAATAATTCCATTTCCCGATGGATTTCAATTCGTTCGATGCTGCTGGAAAATTCGCTTTCTTTATATCTTGATGTTGCATGAAATTTGAATTTCTTTTTTTTTTATTGATTTTGAAAAGTCGAGACAAAAATTGCATGAAAATTTGCATTATTATTTTTGTACAGTTGAAGAAGAAACGGAATTAGGATTAAAATGGATCCTTGTATCAGGATAATCACCATTCATACTTTCAAATGATACCAACATCAAATGTTTTTTTTTTTGTGATTGCGTTGAAGGCGGAAATTTACATTAAAAATTCAACAAAGTTCTAAAGCTCATCGCTGATGCTTTCTATGTTTCATCCCTGGAGCGATTTTCATTATAAATTAAAAATCTTTCCTGCAATTTGTCGGAAAAGTAACAAAGAAATTGTTCATGGCATGAGTTAAAAATTTGCGTTTATGCTGGTAAAGGAAACTGGAAATGTTTGAACATTGAAAGGGAAAATCAGACATAAAAAAGACATAAATTTCTCCACAACATGGAATAAAAAATGGAAAATGTTTAATCGATTACAAGTTTACACTTAATAATTGTGTCTCGTCCGACGACGTTTTGAGTGCAATAATAATTAATGACGAAATTAAATTTGCCGCCAATGTTCAATATTTTATTAAAATTCCCAATGAATTTCAACTCACAAAGCAAAATGAGTCAGACATTTTTCATCGCTTATTTGTTTTGGTTTTGAACTAAAGTAACGAAGCATAAATTATCAGACTGAACTGCACCAGTAGACGCCGGAAAAAAATATGAATACTTCCAAAAATAGATGAAAATTTAATTGTTTGAACATGGATTCGGTTTCAAATTTAAATTGATGACACTGTAGAGCAGTTGAGTGGCAAACAGGGAGTCAGAAATTAAAAATAATTTAAAAAGTCATTATCGAGTGTTGACGATAAACATCAACGAGGGGCAGAAAATAGGAAAATCTATGAACTTTCAATTAATTGAATTCGAATTATTTTAATTTTTCCGCACAAAAAACTTCAACAAAATTTTCATCGTCTTTAGATTTTGAATCGACAGCAAAATGGACAATTTTTGTTGTTGTTAGGAAAATTTCATCGATTTTCCCTTACAAATTGAACCACTTAAGCCTTCAGTGAGAAGAGAAGCACAGAAAAATTCAAAAGAAATCTATTTTCATGAAAAGGAACAATCGAAAAAACATTTTTGCTGTCAAAATCCCAAAAAAAAAATCATTTCAATCGAATGATAATTGATGCTAGAAAATGACATAAAAGTTTCACGCAATCTATCGAAATGTCCATCAATCGATAATTTTGTTGAATAATGATGAGAAATGATAACAGCAATTAACAAACATCATCATCATCGTTATCGTCATTTTGATCCTTTTCGAATTGTCCTTCATACAAATTGTTCTGTCTCGCTCTTATTATAATTGTTTAGTATTCAAACCACAATTGGACGTCATTCTCATTGCGATGTAATTGTTGTGTCATAAATTTCGCGCAAATTATTATTTTCCTTCAAGGCACGAACAAATGCATGATAATTTGGGTTAAGACAATAATTTTGCTATGGAAAGTTTAACAATGGAACGGGGAACTTTAGTGGAAAATTATTTACAAACTAAAGAAATGAGGAAGTGGGTTGTGCCGAAAGGGATTTTAAGAATGGCTCAGAATGCTTGAACAACTTCCGCTCATTTTCTTTCGAAAATATCACATACATACGATGTCTGCAAACGTTAAATAGTTTTGCAGTTTTAAAGAAAAAGTTTTCATGAACTTTTCTTCGAATTAAATCCACCAAAATGTACTTTAATCCTTGCGGCCATTCAGAAAATCTAATTGATGAAAAATTAGAAAACTTCTGGAAGGGAATTTAATCAAAATCAATTTGTTGTTGGATGCTCATCAACTGCTGATAATTCCAAAATAGCTCAAGTCTTTAACTTTGTTATCAGTTGTTACAGGAAAATATAAAAATTTCATGACAAATGAGCGAAAGAAAAAAAAATCGATTATTGCCCTTTGGCATCATAATTTAGTTGAATCTTTATGTTGCTTTGATGAATAACAATTCAGTTCAGTCCTTAAAATACCTTTCGATTTCCTGAAGCGATCAATGGATGATGTCGCATGTGAGTCTACCGTAGGCGTTACATAAATTATTTAACTTTTCTTTTAAGAAGTTTGTCGATGAATAATAATGATTGAAAAATTTTCGAAATCACTTTCACCATTCATCTCTCGCGGCTTTGAAATTCTTTATTTTTTTTTTTATATTAAATTTTCATTAAACTTTTTCATGTTCTGAAACTGATAAGAAATATTGCGTTAAAATATTAACTTTTTTCTTCCAAAATCACTCAATTTCTTGGAGCTAGCAGATGTTTTTCAACATGTCTAATTAGGCAATTTGTATTCATTAGATGATCGCGATATGGCTCTACAAAAAAACCTGCGCGCCTTCAACAGTTCAACGGTGCAAAAAAAAATTTTATCATCATAAGTTCATGGTTCTTGCTTTTTTTCCTTATTCCGTTTCATAGAAAAAGTTTCATCGACACGAAGAAAGAAATTAAGTGAAACATCTTGTTGTTTTCATTCGTAATTAATTTATGAAAAACCAAAATCTCATTGCACGCAACATAGAAATTACAACAAAAACACCTGACGCCTTCTCGTGATATCTTTTTAGAGAGTTTTTCATTCACTAAATGAAATTTCATTTGATGGCTAGAAATTGTTTGTTGCTTAATTGAAAAATTATGTCTGGTCTCGCCGATAGCTGAGAATAAACAAATCATTTCATAAAAAAAGGCACCGAGATTTTGATCTTTTGATTGTTTGCTTTCCGTCGGTTTAAATAAAAACATTGCACAACGTGCCTAATCAAAATGAATTTTTCTTCTTCGTTGAGCAACAAAACACGAATCGTGTCATATTTCAAACGATGAACATTGCTGAGCAAATGATGATAAAGAAAAGTTATTGATTTTCTATGCAAAATTTTCCATTTTCCGATCATTCTTTATTGCGAAACATTTTTCTTTATTTTGTTCCTTCTTTCTCTCTTTTGCGGGCTTTTCATAAATGAAATTGAATGTTTTAGAAATAAATAAACGGATCATGAATGATATTAATGGAATGTATTGATGCCTTAATCACCAATCATCAACGAAACGATCGCAACATGAAAGGTGTCAGTTTGAAGTTTAAATTTAGAAAAAAAGAAGAATTTTGAACCCAATTAAGGTTGAACACAAAATTCCAATTTGTCATTCAGATGCATGGCAGTGTATATAACGATGACGTATTTTAATGACTACATTACTGGCATTGCCGGAGAAAAATGTGAACATGTGCGATAACAACAAATGATAAATGTGAAGGAACAAATTTCAAAATGATGAATGCAATTTCTGTTGTTTGTCCCTGACATTCATTCAGAGAATCGAAATTGTTAATTGTTTGTGCTGTTTACTCATGGTCATTATTCTATGGCTGCATCTCATTTTACTTGCTTCAAAATTTTCATACGCTTTATAAATGTTTCGATTCACTCAATATTCGAATTATATCGATAAATAACATTGCACAAATTACAACTCATTTCACAATCGGATGTTTGAAAATCATTAAAATTACGACAAATACGCAAAATCAATAAGCCCCTGAAGGTTTTTATTCACTCAATAGGGAATGTGTTTGTTGTTTTTGGTCCCTCAAAATGTGTTTATTATTTATTTTAACCGTCATGTAGCGAACACTTCTGAGCAACAAGAAAAAAAAAATAAAAAATATTTAGCGTCATCGATTTTTTCACTTCACTTAGCACACATATTCGAACTGAAAGGAGTGAAACGACATCCATAATTCACTGAGATATTGAACTTGAATCCTCAGAAAAGTGTTTGCTTTATAATATGAGGATCACAACCAACCCATATCATCTGGTGTTTCCCTTTAAATACACAAAATTTATTTGCAATGCTGTGAGGAGAAATTCGAAACAAATAAAGTTCTTTCTATTCATTAAATTTGCACGATTAAATGATTCGAATGAAACATGAAGCGAGAGCACATCAAAATTTAATAAAGTTATCCTCCTATAGTATCGCTGTGTGTCGGGATGAATTCCATATACGGGTTCAGTCACATGTAAAGCAAAGATTATGCTCAGCAAATTTATTTTCGCAATCAAATTCACTTTTATTATGAGGGTGAAAGAAGTAGATCGTGTCAGTTATTGCAAATTAAAGTAATATCTTCGGTTCTATTATAAAGCCAAATTGTATACAAGTGAAGCATATTCAATTTTTTATTTTAATTTTCAATGATATTGCTGAGGAATTGAAAAATCAAATATGTGTTTGTTTTTAAAAATTATCGTTTCATTAAAATTTGCTATTTAAAGCAGGATATGTTCAGATATGTCGTAACTCATTGTTAGATCTCAAAGAATCGTCAAAATAATTTTCATTCTTCGGTTAAAAATTAAAAATTCAGTTAATTTGACTGCTAATTTCACTAATTAAATTATCAAAAAACCTAAAAAATATTTTGGATTTCTGTTCATTGTGAGTTGAGATATCAGATGTGCTTGATGCTTAAAAGTGGCGAAGATTATTCAAATGTCTGATGAAGATTTCATTGGAAATTTTCTCGGACCTTTTGGCAAATGGCAATTAAGATCCATTTTTTTGATTTATCTTGTGAAAATTCCATCGGCATGGTTTATGGCATGTGTGAGTGGAAAGTTTGGTTAAAGTTTTCAATGCAACGTTATTTATTTTAAATTTTGTACAGTTAATCTTTACGGCGGAAAGCCCAATACCTGGTGAAGTATTTTGCAGGCCACCAGCACTTGTGCAAAACGTCAACAATAATAGAAATCTATGGATTACATTAGCTCACGAAACTACTTTCAATCGAATCGAAAATGAAGTTTCTTATGATTTTTGTGCAGTTCATGAAAATGCTGCGAATAAATATTTTAACAATTCATTTGAGGATGGCGATGTAATACCATGCAAATCTTTCGAATATCGGCCAATCTATTACTCATTAATACTTCAGTATGAACTTTTCTGCTCACGAGAAGCATTGGTGGCACTCACACAATCTTTTCACTTGCTTGGTGTCTTACTAGGTGGACTCATCGCTACTGAAATGCTTAAACGAATTAGTCCTCGACGCATAATGCTAATTGGAATGATATTGCAAATTGTCCTAGGAATTCTTACTGGTTATGCTCCAACTTACGAGCTCCATTTGCTTTTCCGCTGTAGCGTGGCTGGAACTTGCTCAATGATGTGCATTGGTCTGATGACAATTGCTGATATAACACTTGGAAAGTACAGAGCTGGCGCAGTATGTATGTTTGAGCAATTTTGGTCAATTGGAGTGATACTTTTGCCACTTGTTGGTAGTTGGTGGAATAGCTGGTCTACGGTTTATGTTGCAATTACACTTCCAACAGTTTTGATAATGCTACTATATCCATGGATACCGGATTCACCCAGATGGCTTATAAAGCATGGATATCTTCACGAAGCAAAAAATATTTTAGTCGAGGCAGCTGAAATGAATGGGAAAATTTTCGACCCAATGGAACTTGAATATAAATTAAAATCGTTAATCGAGATAGCGAAGAAAGATCCACCGGAGCCAAAGTGGACATCGATTTGGAAAGGACCAAAAGGAACTAAGCGGAAAGTTTTTGCGGCTCATATCGGATGGTCGATCTATTTGAGTCTTCATTTCAGTTTGCTGTTGAATGTTCGTGTGATGGGACGAAATTACTTGGAAGTGAACACTGCATTAATGGGACTCAGTGAACTGATTGGTGCATTTATTGGACTTTATTTGATTTTGAACACAACAAGAAAGTGGTTATGGATGAGCTTAATGAACATTGCAACATCTTCATTAGCAGTTTTAGTATTTGTCGTACCCGATTCAATTCCATCATTTAATCGAATGGAAATTTATATGCTGGCTGCCTTTGTGAACAAAGTAACATCAACAACAAGCCTTTCAATTTTTATTACGTCGATGCCAGAAATTGTAACAAAGGACAAGAAAAAAATATGCCAATATTCGGGTTCAGTTTGTTCGCGGACTGTTGTAATGGCTGCACCATTTATTGGATTTTGTGCAGTTTATGGGCAGTTGAGTAAGTTTATTATTCCTAAATTATCACTTCAATTAATTTCCTTCTTTTTTATCGCTTTGCAGTTCCACAAATGATAATGTGCTTCATAAACTTTATAGCATCCATCCTAATAATTTTCTGGATTCAAACGCCGAGAACTATTCCAAAGGCATGCGAAATTATCAAAGAAAAGAAATATGGAATTAGAGAAATTTATACAATAAAATTAAATGAATACTAAAGTCAACTGAAATGTATTCTACAAACATCAATTCCCTACCACAACGCGGATAAATATCAATAAGCAGCGATAATTGAGATGATATGTACTCAGTCCAGTTATTAAAATCGCACGAGTTTTTTTTATAGCCGCAAGAGCTTTGATCGACAATGAATATTACTTCAAATTGGTACTAATTTGAATTGTAAATTTAGAAGACATCATTTGAACTCATATTTTGATCGACAACGTACCTCATATTAATTCAGTTTAATTCGGGATTTGATCATTGACGGTTCCAATTTTTTAGAATAAAAAAAAAAAACTTATTTATTTGTTAAACCAATGGACGAATTTCTTGAATCATATCTTGGACAATTTGGCAGATGGCAATTAAGAACTGCTCTGGTTGTTTATCTTGTGAAAATTCCTGCCGCATGGTTCCTTTCATGCGTAAACATATGAAATTTCCATTCGTTGCAAATCATATTAGTAACTTTTTTTTTGTGATTTTAGATCATTTTCACTGCGCAAAGTCCAACGCCTGACGAAGTATTTTGCCAAAATTTAAATGCAACCGAACCTACAAAAGTGACATGGATCAAACTTGCGAAAGAATCAACAGTGAATAAGATTGAAAAGGATTTCTCATACGGTTTATGTAACTATAACAAGCAGCGTGCGGAAAGTTACATCAACAGCACGTTTACTCGTGCCAATGATCAGATAACGTGTTCCGAATTGATTCATGTGGAAAATTATGATATTTTGGTGCGAGAATATGAAGAGTTTTGTCAACGTGAAGTTATGATATCTCTTGGACAGGCATTTCATTTCTGTGGTGGTCTCATTGGCGGTTTTATTTCAAATTATTTGTTAAAAATAATAAGTCCACGAAGAATTATGTTGATCGGATTGTGGGGGCAAATCTTTTGTGGTTTTATGGCCGGCTTCTCACCATCATTCGGATTAAATTTGTTCTTTCGATCGGGCATTAATACTTCTACTGCTATGATGCTCATTGGGATGATAATTGGTTAATAATGTCAACATTGTGATATTGGAATTGATAAGTGCTAAAATATTTTGATCAGTTTCAGACATAACAGTTGGAAAGTACCGAGCTGGAGCTGTTTGTTTGAGTGAACATTTCTGGGCAATTGGAATAATTTTATTGCCTCTTCTCGGCACTAAATGGAAAAGTTGGTTCACAGTTTATGTTGCAACATCCATTCCAACAATTGTCATCATGTTAGTATTCCATTGGATTCCCGATTCCCCAAAATGGCTCATCAAGCATGGACATTTACAAGAAGCCAAAAAAGTTTTATTGCATGCCGCAGAAATTAACAGAAAGCAAGTGAACGAAGTAGAGCTTGAAGAAAAACTAAAAGAACTTATAGAAGGATGTAAAAATGATCCTCCTGATCCAACATGGATAACACTTTGGCAAGGACCGCCAGGAACGAAACGAAAATTATTTGCTGCTCATTTTTCGAGATCAATCTTTTTTAGTCTGCACATTTGTTTGCTGTTGAATGTTCGCGTGATGGGCAAATACTACTTGAAAACAAATACTGTCCTAACAGGACTTAGTGAAATAATTGGAATATTCATTGGATTCTATTTGATCATCAAAACCTCAAAGAAATGGGTCTGGATGAGCGTGATGAATATTTTAACATCGCTCCTCGCAGCATCAATGATCTTCGTTCCCGATACAAGTGAGTGAGAAGGAAATTTTAATTTAATTGGTGCTAACTGCTTTTGACTGTTTCTAGTTCCCATAAAAACTCGCTTACAAATTTACATGATAGCGGGCTTCGTCAACAAAATTACAGTTGCAACAAGCTTCTCAATTTTCAGGGCTACAATGTCAGAAATAGTTTCAAAAGAAAAGCGAAAAATTTGCAATTTCTCCGGCATTTCCTGTGCAAGGTTCTTTCTCATGTTTGCTCCATTTATCGAATGGTCGGCTACATTTGGTCAGCTGGGTGAATTAAGACAATTTAAATTAAAACCAAAATCAATAAAATTTAATGCAAAACTCTTTTTTTAGTTCCACAAATGATCATGTGTGGCCTAAATGTTGTTGCATCTATTGTAGCTGCAACATGGATTCAAACGCCAAGAACTGTCCCGAAGCCTCCGCAAAAGGAAACAATTGAAATTTATACACTGAAAAAAGAAGATTATTAAATAAAATAATTTATAATATTTTTTGATGGAAAGCTGTTTATTGGTTTGATTATGAAGTCTCTGAAATTATTGACGATTTACGCAATATTCGAAGGTTCATTATGAGTAAATATTAAACATGCTAACTTAAACTGTCAACAACAACGCAAATACCACATTATGATGACGAACTTGAAAATTGTGTTCAAAGCGGTCCAGTTTGCTTTTTGTAGATCGAAAAATTGAGCGCGTTTTTTTAACAATTTTAAGAGCTCATTAAAAATGGCTGAATTCTTGAAAGATCTATATTGGAAGCTAAGTAGTCGAATGGTTTCTGAAATCAAAACTTTCGATTTTTCTCTTAATAGTTCCCAGTGCATGACTTTGCGGGCAGATAAGTGAAATCATAAGCATAAAATTGAAATTCTATTATCAGTTAGCATGATGTTAAATCATTCCAGATGATACAGAAGTATGGATGAGAGAAATGTGTGAATCATTTAATTCAATCGATTGTAATGAAGAGGTGGCGCCATCGTCCGATTCTCTACTGAACATGGAACGTTTTGCAATCGTGAAATTCAATTTCTAAGAAAGGTATTGATCGGAATGCTGAAAAATAATGGGAAAAATTTAGTAAGTTATTATAAAATTATTTCTAATTTCTATGTTTCTAATGTCTACAATATCAACAATGGTCATGGTCACATTCTGATTTCATGGAACAAGAACAGTCACAATAAAATTGATTGATAGATACAATGATTAAAGAAAACGTTATTTTTTTATTCAACCTATTTGTTACTCAATCTTTTTGAAGAACCGAAGGAAAGAGATTCATTAAATTAGCATCCTTAAATTGCGTCCTCATCTTATTCCGCATGAAGCAAAATTCCATAAATTGGCAGCAAAAAGTTTTTCAAACAAAGAAAGTTCTCTCAATTTAAATTCAATTAAAAAGCCACTCGACAATTTGGTCAAGTCCTTCTCTTGTGATGGCACTCGCTTCAATTATTGTGATGGTTTGTGGAACTTCTTTTCTTAACTTTTCAATTTGTAGCATAAGAAGTGCTTCATTACGCATTTGACGATAGGCGTAGTCCATTTTTGTCAGCACAAGACAAATGTTCGCTTTTTGTAGCTTCGGTTCAACAAGAATTGAATAAAGCAAAACGCCTACAAGATAAAAAGTTATCATGACAGAAGTTTAATTGGAAAGAAATTAAAGAACAAAAAGCCAGCAGGACTCACCAGCACAAGAAATTTGGCACAAATTAGAAGTGTCCACAACAAAAATAATTTTCTGGACAGCTTCAGTATAATAATTTTTCCACATTACGGCTATTTCACCGCCCAGCTCTCGCACTGTAAGGCTTTTCTTTGGATTTCTTTTGGTTTGTGGCGTGAGAAGATTGTAATTAATTGTGTAGAGATTCGTTCCAACTGTGTTGACTGAATGTGTTGTGTAATTGACACTGCCTGGATATTGGATGCTGTTTAACAACATTGTTTTTCCAGCATTTCGAGGACCAACGCACAGAAAAGCCATCGCTGATTTAAACTGATGAAATAAACAATTTTTGGAGGCACAAGTTGGATCGATAAATGTTCAATCACCATGGTGATGTAGAAAAAATTGGAGCAGTCGAAAAATTTAATGAAAAACTTTTCGTTTTCTGATTAAATGTTTTCTCATCTTTTGATGGATTTTTCTTTGTGGCTCAACACACAATTTTATAAGGAATTTCGCCAAGCGATTTAATTATTTAATAACAAAAATAGCGTTCAATTTAGATCCAAATCGCTTCATTCTATTTCGGCGAGCTTCACAACCTTTTATTCTTTGAAGGCGTTGTGGTTTAATTTGGTAAAGGAATGTTAAGAAATGCCCAAAAAATTCTTGGGAATTTATTCTTTTATACGGAAGTGAACTTTGAAGAGATGTTAGCTTATACAATCTCAACTTAACTAGATAGATTTTGTTTATGTTTCAACAACTCTTGAATGTTTTCTCAAAATATCGCACAATTTAAGGCGTAACTTGACGTATGTTGATTTATTACAGTGATTAACATCGAAAACGGTTTTTCGTGGTAATAAATGGATGAAAATTATCAACGTCTTACAACATCTAATTCATATCTGCCGCCATACGCCGCTTGCCGAAACAATTAATGACTTGTCTCCTTATCACCAAAAGCACGAAATTTTCTTTAGGAAAAATAAACTTTCATAAATCTTTCGCAAAATTTCTTCTTGCTGTGTTGTAATCTCCTGCGAAGTTCTAGACACTAAGTTACTACAAACTTTAGCTTGTTTAACAACTCAATTAATTGAATCAACCGCGAGGCGCCCGAAAATATAATTCAATTTTTATTCTCCAAAGCTGGGAAATGAGATTTTACCCATTTGTGATTTTCATGTTTTAACCCTAATATCAGTTTAATATCTCAACGTGTACCATGTGTGCATGTAATAGAGATATTGAGGCAATTAAACCAACAGTTCAAAATTATTGACGCGTTCAGACTTTTTTTTTTGGCACGTGCCTTGCGTACAAATTATAAAAATCGAGGGGAACGTTTAAAAATGAAAATTATTAAGGGTCGCACTTGTATTGAAGCAAAGGAAGGAAAAGGGTCGGGGATGCTGTAGATTAATAAGTCGGTTGTGTAATTATATCCAAACTTGTTTGCACACATGTTCACGTCTCTTTTGGATTATAAATTATCAACAGGACGATCACGATAAGAAACACTACAAAACTTTGTCTTCTTTATTTTGGTATTTCAGTCACATTCTTTTTTTTTATGATCGAGCTAATGCAGTAGACGAATGAGGCAGGAAGTAGATGACGATGATTATGAATTCATTTCGTATCGTCTTGATCCTAATAAATTTATTCAACATCCCAGAAACGAATAGAAACTCTATTTGCTGTCACAGTAGGATAATAAATACTTCATTGAGCAGTCATTATGCAGCATTTCTAGCGTTAAAAAATAAATTGAACAACATTGTTCGAGTGCATTTGTCGCTTGCTAAATGAGAAAATAAGGAAAAAAAATCCAATAATTTATTTAATTCGGGCGTCATTCACCAAATGCAGCAAATGCTATCGTTCTCAGCGCACAAAATTAAACGTTTTTCCTGTGCAAAATCAATTTGAATGGATATTAAATGCATTCGATGTGAAAATAAAATAGTAATGTGCGGAAATCGGTGAAAAAGAACTATCGTGCTGTGTGTTTTCAACTAACAATAATAGATGCACGATGTCGATGCCATGTGCACTTTTGTTCCGGTGATTAATGATGCAGTTCGTAAAATCTTTCGACTGCATTTTATCTTCATTTAGTGAACATGTTTATGGAAAATTGGGCGAGAAAAACTATGGAATAAACATCAAACGAAATAGAATGCCCTTGGGAGTGCTTCATGATTTCCCGAAGGTGTTGATGCATTGACAATTTATTTTTTTTTTAATCTTTAAAAATGATATTTTGGAATATTTTTGATCATTCGGGTTAGAAATAATTTTCAACTTAAAAATAAAGAAAACTATTTACTTATTGCGTGTTTATAAGCTGATGTGATATCAAAAGATTTCAACTCTGCGTGCATTCAGCATTTAACGTATTTTAGAAACGATAAATAACATGTAGAGTATTTCCGCAAAACATTTTCATAGTGCACAGTAACGCATATTGCGTGATGGAAAGTTCAACGAACTCTCTCTCTCTCTATCTCTCTCAATATACCTCTGGGTAGATCTATCATGAGGGTTGGCACTTTGCAGCATCTTCAAGATGTTTCGCAAACACACGCAAGAAATCCAATTTTCACTCCATTACATTGAAAACATCACAAAGCTCATCTGCTAACGTCCCTTTAAAGTCGTTCAGAATTTTCTTTCACATTTCTCATTGCAAGTCGCGTAACGACCATAAAAATTGGTACAAAAATATATATATATATTTTTTTTTGTAAAGTGCTGCAGCAGTTAACACAAGTGTTGTTTGTTTTTCTTGAGGAAAACGTAACTCGCATGAAAGTTGTCAGATCATGAAAAATGATTTTTGTCCTGCCGCCCATTTCTATAAAAAAATATTCCTTCGAATTTCTTCCGGTCTCGTGTGATGTGTTTTATTACTGTTCACGTGTCTCAATGGTTAAAAACTGCAAAAATGGATCAAAGTTTTGAACACACATTCTATTGATTTTCTTTTCCACATCTACTGACGTCCTTTTTTCGCAATGTTCTTAAGTTCTTTTGCTTTCATTCCTGTGCAGGATGTGAAATGAATTTTTTATGGTTTGTGAGCATGAAACCAGGTTCGTAAATTTACAACAACAATACAAAGTGTGTAAAAGGTTTCACAAATTTTCCTCCTTTTTTTCTTCCTCTGCGAAATCCTTCGAAAATATCTTAAAATATTTCTTTATAACCCTAAGCGTGAAGAAAATCATGGTTCCATTTCTCATTACATCAATACATTCTGACCAAAATTGCAGCAATAACACCAGACGCTGCACAGAAAAAAGATTTGAGTGAGCGTGGGAGAACAATAATCGTAAAATAACGTCAGTTCAGTGTGACAGCAAGCGCCATGTGTTAGGGTAATGGAATTCAATTTCATTATTAAATCGAAATTCGAATTAGGAAATCATTTCAGATTTTTATTTAAGTATCAAGTACTCCACAGGCACAAATTACCTTCAGCTACTTATCCGAAGAATGGTAAACTATTTTTCGATATACATGACATTATTGAATTTTTGATGTCTACGCAAACTGCTCCATAAGAAGAAGTCAGATTTATAATTTTTGTGTTGGCATCTACAAAAGCAGCATAAAATGCATCAGAGATTGTCCTGATCCACGTAGAAATTTTTGCCGAAAAGTTTTGAGCCTCGAACTTATGCGGGAAGAAAAATAAATAAATCATGAAAATAAAAGGATACAATTCAATTAAAATAAAAAAAAACTACCCATGTTTTGATGCATACTGCGTTGGCATTGCAATTTTTTAACGTAGCCTGAGCATCAAGTATAGTCGCAATTATTTGCTGACGTGCAATTTCAGCAGTTGGATTGAGTGACGAAATCATACCTAATGCAGCAATATCTCTCGTGCCATTGACAAACACATTATCTATGGTTGGTTTTGCATCATTCCAGCAAGATATTAACGTTGGTTTTGTGTTTATAGCTGCAATTAAAGCTGTAGCATCCATAGGTGATAGATATTTACTCACAACTGAAATCCCATTACTTTTACTTGTGCGTCCAGAACACTTTGAGAATAATTTTTGCTTAAATCCGTTATAGTTGTTTGGACCAAGTCAATCACGTTACTAAGAGTTACATTGTCCAATGTACTACTGAATCCACCAATTGCATTTGTGAAATTCACATAAGTGTTTGTGAACAAATGGTATTGTTCCAAAAATGTCTTGTAAATGACTGTGCTGTCAATTTGTAATCCTTGATTGACGTAATATTGAATATCGTTCTGAATTTGATTGCCTGGTGTCAACTTCCCTTCTAAAGTTGATGCAAATGTGGTGGTCATTTTTGGAACAGTAGTAGAAACGGTGCTTGTAGTTGTTGGGCTTGTTTGGGCCTCCTTGGTCGTTGTTGGGGCAGTAACGACAGTTGTAGTCGTCGTTATTTTAGCCGTCGCACCTATTTGTTTTAAATAAATGCATTCTATTTTTAATATTTTTCTCGAAAAGTTATATTTTTTTGCCTTTTTTCGTTGTTGTTTGTTTCGCAGTGGTAGTTTTTAAGGTAGTAGTTGGTTTTTTTGTGGTGGCTTTTGTTGTTGTAGTTTTTATAGTAGTTGTTTTCACCTGAAATAAAGTAACGAGGAAAAATTACCGAAAAAAAAACTTGAAGTTAAAGTCTGAAACAGGAACTTAAATTATTAAATACGGAAAAAATTCCAACAATTGCCCGAAACAAGAGTGTTTCCCCAGCGTGAAACCAGATTTCAGCTTTGATTCTTACTGTAGTTGTTTTTTAGTAGTGGGAGCTTTTGAGGTTGTTGTAGCTGCTAATGCTCCACAAATAAAAACACTCAACATTAGAATTGTAAACTTCATTCTGCCAGTCAACTGAAATGTTGCGAAACACGATGTCTAATAGAACAACTGAATTAAAACCGTAACATTTATTAGTATTTATATTAAAATTTCCCAAAAAATAATTTGCAAAGCTACAAAATAAATATGCTGTACAAATGTTAATGAAGAAAATTTCGTTGCAAATACAGAACATTGTTTTACTAGTTAGGTCGAAAATGACTCCTAAAAGTAATAAAATTATATTTTAAAACTAACGAACAATAAAAATCAGTTACAGAATCATCAAATTATTTGACATAACCAAATTTATTTTATTTTTTTGTCAAGAAATTTTGCATGTTTCGTTTTTATTTCTAAACCATTTTTTTTAAGTGTTCACAACTAGGTAGTTTTGGAAACTGTTTGCAATTCCCCAAAACAATGTTATGCATTGTTAGTTTTCCTTTCATATTATTGAATTGTGAATTAACGATTTCATCATTGATAATCAGAATTTGAATCAGTCCAGTTTTGCGGCTGACTACTTCCAGAGTTTTGATTCATTATCGGTTTGCGGTACAGCGGATGAGTTTTGATTTGTGATGCCTCACTGTTACTTAATTGTGAACTATCTGATAACGAATCATGTGAACTACTGATGTCGGCTGTGTGTGAGCTGCTTGGACTTGAAATGTGAGAGTTTCCTGAACTGCTGGATGATCTCGATTTTCCCCCGGACTTCATACCGCCTCTGCTAAAACCTTTCGTAGAAACTAATTGCCATGTTATTAAGGCACAAACGGTTAAATGAACTAAAAGTTTCATTAATTTCTCGCTGAATAATAAAAACTTTTGCCCGAGCTTATTCAAACTTGATTCAAAAGTTTCTAAATGAAATTTTTGACTCAATCATGGAACTCAATTAAAAATGTTTATTACAGTTTTTGTGATAGCCATCAAAATTCATGAAACGTTCTGAGTGCTCGAGCACGGCAAATTGTAATTTATTGATAGCGTAAGCTCGTTAAAATGATGTAGAAACAATTTCAGTTGTGATAGCTAATTAGTGGCCGAAACTTTGAATTTCATTCATTAATAAACTTTGCGGTTACCATTAACAAGATTTTATAAATAATAAGTTTAATTTAGTGACAAAACTTTTGCACTGATTGACTTCCACTCTGAACATTTAATTCTTTTTCTGTTGTGATACGGAGCGGGAGAGTATTTCAAGTGCACGCATACATCAAATTGAACCATTCATCAATCAAAATATCCACTGATTCGGCATCAATTTCCTGCAAAAGCTTTTTTTTTTGATATTTGATGATTTGTTTCGGTTCGACGACCACGAATATTAAATTGATTCTTCAATAAAAATAAAAAATCGTGAACTGATGATTGAGTGAAAGTGAGTTGTTTGCTTTCTTGTGGTCGTCACATCATTCGCGTGATATCACGGAATGTGTATACTCAAGATGGTAGTTCACAGTTGAATGGAGAAAATCATTTTCAGATGGATTTGAGTGCGATGGTGATAAAAATAATTGAGAATTGTGTGTTTCATGAAATATTCAATGGATTTCTCCCCAATCTCTGAACGCAAAAGTCATTTCAAGAAAGACAAATCTTACTGTCATACTGTTTAACATCAAATAAAATTTGAAAGATATTGAGCCCTATGCTCACCTGATATTTTAAAAGAATGAATTTCTCGACACCTGATAAATGGAAGAAGAAAAAGTAAATGAATATGAAATGAAAATTCAAGAGGGTGGAAAATGGTTTAATAGCATAAAGTGAATTTTCCGTAAGTATGCAGCCAATAAAGATTTTTCATTTGCTCAAACACTTCCAAAATGTAGAGATTTTTCCTAAATGAGCAATGCTATTTATTTTTATTGCCTTTACTTGCTTCATGAAAAAAATCTCTGTAAATTTCCTCCAATTTCATTTTTACATCTTTTTATCGATTTTGACTTAAAGATTCAAGAGCTCTGTAATACAAAGCAGGATACATTGATCCGTATTTATATATATAAAGTGCTCACTATGGCAAAACAGATTGATTGCATTTGCACCTGAATCACCAATGCCAGGCACGAAATTTTAGTTTGGAACATCAGAAAATTGATTTAAAAAAAATAATTTCAGCTATTTTGAATGCAAAATTTGTATGAATAAAAAAAATTGTATCAGGTGAAAACTGACAGTTATTTTTTCCCCCCTTTTCCGGTTCTGCTTTGATAATGACATCCACAGATCCAAATAAAACTGTTATTTTAATTTATTTTTTTAGTAAATTATTATTTATTTATAGAAAAATTATTTAATTTGGGTAATAAATTGTATGCTTGACATTTTAGTATCGTTTATGCACAATAAAGGTTTCGCATAAAATCCCACTCTTGCTGCCGCATAATTAGATTACAAACAAGCATTTCATCTGTAGAAACCATATCCTAGAAATATAAATGGAGAATTACATTTTCACAAAACATTTTGTCATTCTCGATTTCGTGTCGCAAGAACAGAACAAAGCTTACAATATTAATGAGAAATGATGTTGAGTGTAAGTACGCGAAACAACACAAAGCTTCTGATGATTTTTCTTGGATTCTGACAATGCATTAAACGAAATTGAGCTTATCATGAAAGCTACACGTATCTCTGGCATTTCATGCCGTTGCACCATGCTTAAGGTTTTAACATAGACATTCGCTTCTTGATGTATCGCAATTCATGATTAAAAATAATATTTACATTTTTCAACAGTTGCACACTTTCGACAAAGCAAACACAATTTAACGATAAACGCGAATATAAATGAATACAGCAAATTATTACCTCCCATTCCGCCATAACCATTTCCGATGATGTTTGTTCCATAACCATATCCAAAGCCTCCAGGGTACATTCCCGCACTCCCTGGATAATTTCCTGGATATGCTCCTGTTGCTGGATAATAAGGAACTCCGTATGGCGGACGATAATTAGGATAACGATGAACGCCCAATAACGTTCCAAGGTCTAAAACTATTTCAGAGTAAAAAAAAAAGAATTGCTTATTTGTATCAATAAATCAGAGAATGTCAGAAAAAAAATCACATCTGCCTTGAGCGTCCGATGATATTTGCTGTGGTTCAGATCGTATGGCACTCAAGCATAACAGTGCTGCCAACATCTTAAATTTCAAATGAAAGCGAATTTTAATTATGAATTTTTTCGCATTTTTTTTTTGGCGTTCCAAATACTCACACAAACAATTAACTTCCGCAGCATTTTTTTTTATAGCTTGGGTCGTGAATTAATTTGTGGGGCTTTCTTGGATTGTTGTTCACTATTTCAATTTATTCTTCAAGTCACTCTCTCCTCTCCACTTAAATATGCAAGTATTTAATGTTTTGGTTACAAGCGTCTGAGACAGACTGATGTAGTTTTAAACAATGCAGAATATTTTTACATCGCACAACAACGAGAAAAAAATAAAAAAAATTCCTCACAGTCGGTGATTCATAGACGAAATTTTTCAATATCTAGGTTGGGATGGCACGCGGGGTTTTTATCATAAAAATATTTCAGGAGTACTAAACCGATAAACTTGAGAATGACTGTAAATAAATTTAGTTTAGTTTAGATGTCGAAAGACTGTTCGAAAATGTGAATTGAGAAATAAAGTTCTTGTATGTTGATGATGGGAGTGCTTTGTTGAACAAATGATAACAGATTTCCAGTCCCAATTTTGAAATACTGTTTTTCAAACTCTTTTGAAATCGTTCATTCTCGAAAAAGTTAAATCAACCTGAAATAATATCGGAAATCCCTTCAACTGATATTTAAATTTGAACAAAAAGTTTTGGCGAATATGGCGAAGTTCCTAATCTCGTTTGATGGCTCAAGGTTTCTAGAAAGCATCTCAAAAATATTTCACAAAAGTTTGAAAATATTTTCTTCTTTTTTTTTTTACTTTCACGATATTTTCATTTATGACTTAATATAAACTTCGGAAAAGGGTTCAATTTATTTAGGAAATGATTTTATTGGATGCTTAAAGAATTGCAAACATCTGTTTTTAAGCTTTGATTAAGCCTTAGAAATTATATAAACTCCATATATCAGGTGAACCGATAAATTTTATATGGACAACTTTCAAACTGGCATTCAAAGTGAAAGTTTAATTAATTAAACAAAAGTTTGAAGCACTTAACTTGAGCAATAAATTAGAATCATTCAAACAGTAAATCACAATTCACAAGCAGCAATGAACAAAGCTTTAATATTTAATGGCCACATTCATGATTCATTTCAATTGCTGCAGCAACAGCAAAAAAGTCAGAAGAATGATTGCGCAAAGATCTGTTTTAGCATTAAGTTGAGACACAAAAAACTTTTGCCTTAAGCATTGTTATCGCTTGAAACCATCCTTTGAGAAAGCGGCAGCTAAAAAAACCAAGCGAAGACTTTACAGTTCAAAAACACGTTGAGAAATACAAAAAGAGATAAAACAAAGAAAAACACCACAAAGCTTCTTATAACGAATTGAAAAAGATTTGTTTTTGCTGCTTAGTAAGTTGAAGCATAAAAAAAACTTTTTTCCACTTCAATTCAGTTCTCGTTGGCTTCGATGCCGTTTGCTGTTCGTTGAATTGTAAATCGCAAAAATGATTTCGCAACAGCAATGGTTGAAAACAGAAATTAATACAAATTTATCTCTTTCCCGATTTTCTTATGATTTTTCTTTACTTTTGCTTTTTCTGTTCCAAGGAAGACACACAAGAAAAGTTTAACTCCCAATGCGGCTTAATCTGCGTGTATTTCGGTATCTCGGTTCAGTTTCTTTATGTAGAATTATGAAAATTTTTCGACAGAGGAGATAATCTGTGGAAAAGACATCAAGAATTTCTGCTTTAAAGGACAAACTCCCTTTAAGATTTCATAAACTTAAGGACATTATTTATTCTTTAAACATTCAGTCAACTTTATGAAAAACATCTTGAATTATTTCTTTTTGTTTCCCTTTTATAAAATATAAAAGAGATTTCATCTTCATTTTCTTAAAGGAAAAATAGAAAAAGAAATCTCGAAGAAAAACTTTTTTTGTTCATCATTTTCCAGATAATTAAGGGCAACCGGAAAATGTCAAATTTTTAGACAATAAGTTGTCACAAATTTGAAGCAATTGAAACAAAAGAAGAAATAAAACGACATCATTAAGTTTCTTTTAGTCCTTTTGTTGCCATTTCTCTGTGAATTTGTATTCATCCTTCACAGACAGATGGTGTAGTTTGTAATTTTCTTTTAAGGTTTTCATTCCTACCCTCTTGTCGAGAGTAAACAAAAACTTTACCCACGAGAATAATGTCACATCCAATTGAAGCAAAGCATCAAGGAATTCTTAAGAATGTAAAATTTTACAAAGTTTCTTTATTAACTTATGAACTCGAGCAAAGGAGGTGATTTTGGACAAAGAAAATTCTATATTTTTCCTATATAAGTAGCATAAGCATAGACGACAAACCAATGCACAAGCCATTTATCGATAAGATTTAAAGACTCGCACCTTATTCGTGGTAGTAAATTAATTTACAACTTTAATCGTGATTAAATTTCGGAAACTGTTTCAATGATTGCAATAGTTTGTTGAAATATTTTTTTCCTAAATTTCCAATATTTATGCTTTTTGTTATATTTGACGTTGTTCATTTTTGTTAGCACAAGACAAATGTTGATTTTGGCAGCTTCGACTCAGCTCAAAATAAAGTTTCTACAAGATAAAATTTATCACAACAAGAGTTTAATTGAAAAAAAAAAAAAAAAAATTCAATTAAAGACAAAACAACCCAGGTTCCAATATCAGCGCATTAAGTTTGGAACATAATGTAAGTACCCACAAAAAGCCCAGCTAATTCTTCTACTATAACTGAAGAAGTTTCTTCCAACTGTGTTTGCATAATGTGTTAAGAAATTGACACTCTCTGGATATTGAGTTCTGTTTACAAACATTTTTCCGGCATTTCGAAGATCAACAAACAAAAAGAAGTTGGATCAATAAATATCAAATAGCCATGGTGATGCTGAAAAAATTGTAGCAGCAGAAAACATTTGGTTCTGGACATTTTTATTAAAAATATTGTTCAATTAAATCTTCAGATTGTTTGCTTGATTAAAGTTTAAAAGGAAAACTTTATAAATATATTTAATTTTCTTCTGGACTTTTTCTCAATTTTCCATTTTCTGATTTTTTATTGCACATAAGAAAAATAAATAGCTTCGAGTGCACAAAGCAATGACTTATTTTTGCCGGAGATGAGGGGTTTTTTCTCGAGTTAGCTTAAGTTTATTTTAGAAATTTTAAGTTGATTTTAAAATTTATCGCTTTAGCATCCCGAAGCACTTTACAAGTTTTTCCACATTTTCCAAAATCAAGTTGCTGAAAAGTTTCGTATCGATTTTGTGGCATCGGTAAAATGAAGGAAAACAATATTTCAATTTATTAATCCAATTAAGCGGGCGATGTAATGGAACAGATATGATACAACTTTAATTTACTTAATGTGTTTTTACCTCATTACAAAAGTATGATAACGAATCACAATTAAGGTAATTGCAAAACACTTTGGTTGCTCGAATTTTTATCTAGTTGCTGATTAAAGGTAGAGTGAACTAAACGCATTTTAAGCTTAAAGCTTTTCCACAAAAAAAAAGAAAGGAAAATGGCAATCGAGAAACCCACTTATAGTTACAAGAAAAGTTCAAAAAGCCCCATTCCCGATTCATTGAGCTACCTGTTTTATGTCTCGAAAATTTTTGGACTGATTCCGTATTCGATGTCCGATTACATCACGAAACGACAATTCAAACTTTCACAATTCGGCAATATATTGTGTATTTTATCGTCTATTCATTACATCATTCAGTTTCATGTTCTTACTTCGTCATCAATGTTTGCGGAAAAGGAAACCATTGGAGCTCTCACAATGGTAATTGGTGTATTCATTATCTACTTGGAGCCCTTCATGATGACTATCGATGTACTTGCTTCGATGATAAATCAGACGTCCCTGCTATCAATTTTTGATCGTTTGCGGGACATTGATGAGAAGCTAGACAAAGAGAATATCTCATTAAAATACAAAGTACTACGAAAGTACTCAATTATTTTGATGTGCATTGCGTTTGTTGGCGAAGTTACTTTGGGGATTTTTAACTTGTTTGTTTTCCAAACGGATTTTATTTCACTTTATTCACTTTGGTGGCTCATTAGTACAATTCCACTATTAATCAATAGTGTTGCTCGTATTTGGTTTTTAGTTTTAATTTTGCTCGTTCAACAGCGATTGCGAGCTATCAACGAATACATTAACACCACAAAAAAGCTTTTCTTTCAAAAGAAAATTCGTCACTTGAATGCCATTGGATCGACTAATCAACATAAGGATGATTTATTCCTAGAGAACATCGGTTATTTAGAGCGAGAAATTTTCTCAACCAGAAAGATGCAAATTAAAGACAACAATTGGAACTGGGCAACGAACCGGGTGAATGACATCAATCATAATACAACAAACAAATCTCGAGGCATCATTCATGTTTTGCCTCATGATGGAATAAAAAAAGGTGAAGGAAAATTGTATCTTTTGAACTTTTAGAAGCGAATAATTAATTCAAAAATGATTAATTGCTTCTCTAGATCAAGGACGCTACAACAAAATTACGAACAAAAAATCAATGATGGAAAATGCTTCTATTAATGACCGTGGCTTTCTGATCAACGATAAAATGGATAAAAAATTAATTAATTTATGTCGAGCGCATGACGAAATTTGTGAAATTGCGAAGCAGGTTAATCGAATGTTTAGCTTTCAGATGCTTATTACAATGGCGTATGGATTCATGTTCATCACAGCGCAATTTTATTTCTTGTATTGTGGATTGTTGAAACAGGTTTGAAATACATTGTGTAGGTTGCGGCTCATTAATTTGATTAATTAATTTCTATATTTTTAAAGCAAATTCCAATCCTTTTCCGAACCGCACAAAATATTCCATTGACCATTACATCGATCGTCTATACCGCATACAAATGTGTCATTGTCATCTACCTGAGTTGGAAAACTAAAATTGACTCGCAAAAAACAGGAATACAGCTGCACAAAATTGCGAATGTCGTTGATGAGAATCACTTTTACAATGTCTGCAATCATTTGTCACTAAAATTGCTCAACCACCATCTGAATTTTACAGCATGTGGATTTTTTGATCTCGACATGACGACTATTTATGCAATAACTGGCGCAATAACAAGCTATTTAATAATTCTCATACAATTCAATTTAGCCGCATGGCGATCTAAAGCGACATTGAATTCAACGCTAGCCAACAATGCAACCAATTACACGAACATGACTACGACCGTCCAACCAACAACATTTATTTCACTCACCACTTTTTGGCCTTAAAGGCATCAAATAAATTTTGCAACACGATTTTGAATTTCGCTTTTGTGCTTTTTCCGATTCATGAAAATTGTTTTACTGCATTAATTCAAACAAAAAAAAAAAATAAAATAAAAATCCTTCAGAGAAAAGTTGAAAAATGTTAATTTTTCAGATGCCTCGAGGATAGCAGACAGTCATAATTACTTTTCACATGATAATTCACTTTTAAACTACATTGAAAGCATGAAACCATTTCAGCAAATTTACCAGGGTAAAAGTTTTTAATAAAGTTTTCTGTGGTCTTACTTCTGGAAAAGCGAACATTGGAGAGTGGGCGTTGAAACACAAGTGTGTAATGTCTCTGCAGTATCGTTTTAATAACATTTATGACTTAAATTGTGTGAAAGTAGAGTATTCATGTGCGATAAATGAGAATTGTCTTGCTGTAGGGAAATTAGAAACGTAAATCTGTGAAAAGTTTGAACCTTAATTTAAATGTCACTTACCGCAAAAAAGTTCTTGAGTATTGCTTGCAATGCTAGTCGCAAGCACTTTTTGTCAACTCTAATTTAATTGAATCCCTCGTGCAAATCCCTTAGCGTTGAGATAAATAACTTTGCCATCTAAACACTTTTCGAATCTCACAAATTTGTGGAATGTTTCCACCATTGCCACAAGAACTAAATATATCTACAGAAAACTAAACTTTAAGCCATGACGATAAAACCATAGTAACATTCGCCAAATGTTTGCAAGCACCAAAACAAGCATCACAATATGATTCTGATCTCAAGAAAAATGTTCATCATGATTCCTTTTTTAGGAATAAACGTAAGTAATCTTTTCTTCTTCACTTGAAAGCAATCTTGAATGGTGTGTTTGGCAACATTCAGGAGTTTCTTCTTGAAAAATGAAACCTTTTATGTTTAGGATAATTTCATTATGGCAATTGTGTAGTATACAAATTGCAAAGATTACAGGAGATTACCGATATTTTGGTGCTACTGAATCATGGTGTGGCAAATTGCATTCTCTTTTGCTTCCATTTATTTTTGTTACTTGCCATTAACTGCATTTACTTTCTATCCCATATATTGCTCCATTTCTAAAAGGCTTCAATAAAACTAAATTTGATTCCTTAACTCGCATTTTCAACCCTCACTTTCATCTTTATTGCTCTCGTATCATTCTTGATGTCTACAAATATGGAAGTATCAGCATTCGAAACTCATAAATAATTCAAATCTTCTTTCCACTTAACATCTCCCACCATATGAACTTTGTTGAAAAATTTACCTTTTTGCATCTTCATTTCAGAGAATGATGCTGCTGAAAATCAATCGACTCAATCTCTGCATAATTTATTGAATTCTATATGGTCTTTATGCAAATCCATCTTCATCACATTCAACGTGAGGAGCTTTTAGGATTGCAAATATTCCAGGTTATTTAATTAATCCGTCGGCAACATATATTTCAAAACATTTCTTAGCGGAATGTTACAAAAAATCGAATCTCATCGTTATGAAAATTTTCTAATTGACAAATTTCTTTCCATAAAGTTGCTGAAACTCATAAAAACTTATCAAATTAATTTGATTACCAGCTTCTCTCTGCCGCAGAAATAAAAGAAAATGTTCTTGATGTGCTTTTAAGTTATCACAATGCAATAAAATATAATTTGCAAGATGATAAAGTTTTAAATTAATGAAATTCAAAAGCTTTCATGGAGAGCTTTCTTGAAATATTAATTGACACCCTGAAATAGAGCCACTTTGAATGAAGCAGGTCGACTTTTGCCACTGCACAAGGACAAACTTTGTAATTTAATTTTTGATGTTGAGAAACTAAAAATTCACTTTCCTTTCATCCTCTAAATTAAAGTCTAAACAAAATTGCAGTCACAAAGTTTTCGTACGAAAATAGTTCTGCAGTATTTGGTTTGAATCCAAAATTTTACCATTATTTGTCCAGCAAACGAACAGCAAAACGAAAAAAAAACTTCAATGATTTGTCAGGTTATATTCAGCAAAAGAAAAAAAAAGAAGAAACAAATTGAATTTAAAATTAAAGTCAGCATAAGTTCATTAAAAGTCAGTAAGGAAAAAAAGAAAGAGAAATCAAACATTTTATGCAAACTTATTTTGAGCTATGGGAAAAATATCCACGTGCTGAAGCGATCACGAATTTTTGTGCGACTGAAATTGAAGTTCAAAAATTTTAAAATTGTTTTGCAAATTTGTGCCATTAATTTCGAACTTTTCGCTTGAAAATTGTTCCATAATTTATATGGTGCATGATAATTTTTAATTATCGTCTTTTTTCTGCATTTTGTAAAACTCGCAAAAAATGCTATCATTGTCCAACTGTGCAATTGTTGTGTAATTTGAATCGCGCTATTCAAACTGGAATTCAATTAAAAAAAAGCAATTTGAAAAATAAATATTTATTTGATTTCTCTTCGATCGTGGAAATTCGATGAAAAGTGGAAAAGTTCTGTTCTTTCATAAAAAGCTCTTCAAACATGTTGCAATTTCCAAAAGTTTATGAAAGAGTTGAATCACTACTTCCCCATTAAGCACTGGAGCATTTTGAAATCAACTTTTACTGAGATTGTACAAGCAGAAAACTATCAGCTGGGCAGAAAGTTTCGCCACAATGCAATGAATTGAAAAAAACAACAAAACTAAGCTTATCAGAAAAATTTGAATTGGAAAAGTTTAATATTTTTCTCCACAACAAAAGTTTTGAGTTTTCTCATCAAAACTGTACTTTTTTTGTTTTGCTCTTTTCGGATTCAAATAGATATAACAGCACACAATTCCGTGAAACATAAAATACAGAGATTCCGAGCCGAGAAATAAGATGTTACGTAACATTCACATCAACTCACTTTTGAATATTTTTGTGCAAGAGATTTTCGTTGAAAAGATTCATATTTTTTTTTTCAATCTTTCATTCTTCTATTCATTCTAGCAATGCTATGCTTTTGTGGTTATTTTGCTTTTGAAGCTGCGAGAAAAGAGAATGAGTGCAGGATTAATGTTTTTTTTTAAACATCAGCATTTCGTTTCATCCCCAAAATGCCAAATGTCTGGTCAGCGAGTTTAATTTCGATGCTCCATTTCTCCTCCGTGATTTTTTGTGGGGGAAAAAAATACGAAAAACGACATGAAAGAGAACATTGCGGATGAACCAAAATTCATTAAAATTTATGCTTGAGGGATCCGTTGGCCTTTTTATGAAGTTTCCGATTTTATATTTTCTTCACTGCCGTTACCGTTAATTAAGATAAAAGCTCAACAGGAAAAGAAATAACTAAAAAGATAATTTTTACGCTAATTACACAACGCACCCTCGAATTTATCCAGTGAAACTCGACGAAGGATTTCTGCGGCCACTTGAAGAAAATATTAATCAAGTTAAAAATCTCAAATTAATAAAGTTTTCTGACTTTTTTGCAAAATTTTTCGATACAACAAAAATAAATTCAAAATTCTTTCTGAAAGAAAAAAAAATCCTCGATAAGGAAGTTCCGGACATAAATAAAATGAACAGACAAAAAAAAAGTTTTATCCACTCAACGAGGAAATTGATGATTCCGAGAGCATCTCAAAGTTAAAAAAAAAACTTTGAAAATAAGAATGAAATTCCACTCGCACCACGGTCAACAACCCAAGGATATGAAGCTGTAAATACGATAATCTCAAAATTAAACAGCACCAGCAATGAGAATAAGAAGATGGATATTTTTCGCAGCGACTAAAGCCCCAAAGGGACTCACCGCAAACGTAAATTGGAATGATTTAATCTCCATTAAATTACAGTAATTATTTCGTTTCTTCCATTCAAACCCACAACCGCACACGCATACATAGGCCATGAAGACATCCAAAAAGCCGCAAGAGAAACGTAGAAATGTGGAACTGAAAAGGTAAATTGATGGGCAGGAAAATTTATTAGATTTTCTTTTAATGACCTGTTTCCCGTTTCTTCCTTTTCCGTCCGTCGTCCGTCGTCCTTTATTTGTCCTTTTCAACAACATCAAACAATACAAAAAAAGTTCTCCGAGTGCTAAAAATTTCAAAAGGAAAAAAACGGTCAACTGCAACGAGGAAGTAAAATTGTGTGAACGGAAAGCTCTTGAGTGTTGTCAAACATGGAAATGTCAGGAACGTGATAAAGCTCAATGTGTAATGAAATATGGAACATTATAGAATAGAATCTCAGCTTACAGAGTTTGAATATTGATGGACGGCCAATGCTCAAGCAAGTAAAAGTCCAAGCACGATTTCGCCGAACGTGCCGAAAATTTTTTCGGTTTTATTTTATTTTTTTGGGGTTTTTAGAAAAGTTTATTGAGGTTAAAATTGTTTACGGTTAGACGCAATGAGTTCCAGAGCGTTAAAAAATTAGTTTCACCGTTACAGAATTGAATCGGACCACAGTTTTACATTTCACATCAGTCACGAAAATCAAGCGTAGCAAAATAAACATTTAATAATAAAAGAATTAAAAAAAAAATATTATCGATGAGAAAAATATGTTCACAAATAACAAAAAACCGATGATGATTCCAGTCGCAACAAGTTGGAGCATATCATCACATGAAACAGAAATTATTTGAATCAAAAATATGCCAAGATTCAATGCGGACTTGTTGTATGGTAATAATTAAGCAGAATATTTTACTATCTTATCAACATCATCAATAGACAATATGATTTCGTGAGCAAAGACATAACTGAATCTGAGAATAATATAGCGAAATTGGATGAGAATAGATGATTTTGTATCGTTACTGCTACATATGAATCAACGTCGCAACATCGTGAAACTTTAATACAAAAAGCAACAACATAAAACTCTCCAAACTGGCTATTTTTGTTGAGCTCATAGCTAAATACCAATCAATTGGAAGAAAAATTGTGTCGATGGCAGCAGGACACAGGCAGTGAGAAAATCAACTGGATTTTCTCATGTAAAAGCATCATGTGGATTAGATTGGTGAAGAAAAATACCATGGGCTTGGAATGATCCATTAGAGAAACAGAATGGAAGGATTTTTATGTTGAGATGGCAAGCAAGCTAAATTCATTGTGGAGGCAATATTCATTCCACCATGAAATTATTCAAACAACATGCTGGTAAACAGTATATGGCTCTCACCATTCCCTTTTGACGGCGCATATGTACAACATTGATGAATGGAATCCCATTTTACTCTGCTTACACCATCGTCGTGCATGGTCATAATTTTTTTTTCTGTACATTTTGCGGCAACTGACGCAGCCCAATTACCAGTTCAAGATTGATGTATTCAATGGGACTTGTCTCATAAACAAATTTAAATTTTCAGTGATCGTCCAACATGTGCTGTTTCACTATGTTTGTCGGTGTTATTATGGATGAAGGAGTAAGTTACTTCTTGTTGTCTTTTGGCTCACATTTTGGTGGCATGAAAAGCGTGAAAGTATTGATTTTAATCTGAATTGTCAGAATCGCGATGACGGTTTCTCCAGGGAATTACGATCATGGCAGCCAGGATGAAAATCACTGAACATAAAAGGTAAATGGAACTTTCAACAAACGATTAGAAGCTTCCATTAGAATGCTTTTGGACTTTTGTGTTATTATCGACAGCTGATGAAAATACTTGATAAATTTGAAAAATGAACAGCTGGAACCAAGTTATTAAAAAGCGCAATCTGGTCAATAAAATAAAAAAAAAATTATTTTCTTTAAGGAATTTCTTCGAATATCTAAAGGAATTAAAATCAGAAATCAAATGATTACAGTTTAATAATGAAATTGAATGCCAATGCTATACCACATGGTGCTTGCTGTCACTCTGAACTGACGTTATTTTATGATTATTGTTCACCCACATTCACTTAAATCTTTATCCGTGCAGCATCTGGTGTTATTGTTGCAATTTTGGTCAGAATGTCTTGATGTGATGAGAAATAGAATCAACATTTTCTTTACGCTTTGAGATTATGAAGAAATATTTTTACGGAATTTCCGAGAGATTTCGCACTAAAAGAAACAAAAGAGGGAAGTGAAAATTTCTTATTTTTCTTGGTTTATTTAAGTCCTTTTTGTGCAATCCAATTTGTGAAACCTTTTACACACTTTGTATTGTTTAGAAAATTTACGAACCTGGTTTCATGCTCACAAAGCATAAAAAATTCATTTCACATCCTGTAAAGTACATGAATGAAAGCAAAAGAACTTAAGAACATTGTCGAAAAAAGGACGTCTGTAGATGTGGAAAAGAAAAAAAAATCAATAGAAAGCATGTTTACGACTTTGATCCATTTTTGCAGCTTTTAACCATTGAGACACGTGAACAGTAATAAAACACATCACACGAGACCGGAAGAAATTCGTAGGAATATTTTTTTGAGAAATGGGCGGGAGGACAAAAATCATTTTTCATGATCTGACAACTTTCATGTGAGTTACGTTTTCCTCAAGAAAAACAAACAACACTTGTGTTAACTGCTGCAGCACTTTGCAAAAAAAAAAAAAATATTTTGTACCAATTTTTATGGTCGTTACGCGACTTGCAATGAGAAATGTGAAAGAAAATTCTGAACGACTTTAAAGGGACGTTAGCAGATGAGCTTTGTGATGTTTTCAATGTAATGGAGTGAAAATTGGATTTCTTGCGTGTGTTTGCGAAACATCTTGAAGATGCTGCAAAGTGCCAACCCTCATGATAGGTCTTTACTAAGGTATATGGAGAGAGTTCGTTGAACTTTCCATCACGCAATATTCGTTGCTATGCAATGTGAAAATGTTTTGTGGAAAAACTCTTGAAATGTATCACATCAAGAATGCATTAAATGTTGAATGAATTTAGAGCCGAGTACCCTTCTAGTCCCCAATTGCAAAAATGAACAAATTATGCATGCAAGCCGCCAACTAGCGCATAAACGAGTCTGCTGTTTGAGTACAAAATGCTTTTTGATCCCGAATTCCATTTGAAATTTGCAACGCATTAGATTCGCTTTTCGTGGCTGATCCATTAATGAGTTGGCCTTTCTAGTTCAAACACAGATTTCCCACATATTTCGGAACATAAATTTGCATAAATCTCAAAAACCGCCGAAACCAAAATGTGTCACAATAATTCATAAAATATTTCAGTTTCGTGTCACACGATTGCTGGCGAATTTATGATGATGGTGATCTAAAGTTTCACATTAAAGTCGCATCAAAATGTTTTGTCATAATTTCAATAAAAAAATTTCTTCACTTTTCCTCTTGAATTCTTAATGAAGTTTCCTAAATTGGTTACAATCAAGATCCTTATCATCTTCCAGTCTCTAGAGAATCAAAGCTAATTTCAATTAAGAGAATTGAACCCCTCTTTTGTTGATGCAAGCATGAGAACTTTATGAAATTCATCCCAGACGGTGCTTGCTCTTATCAGTTCGGGATCATCTTTCAGGGAGTGAAAATTATGAGAAATATTTTAATGAATTTTCCTTGCTGTAGAACTCAAAGGATATTTTTCTGTCAAATATTTTCCTTTTATCTTCTTTTAACCCTCTCTTGTCCGAAGAAATATATTTTCAAAGCATCGTTCTTTAAACAACTGTCGCGCAGGATGCAAATTTTTATAATTAATATTTTTCGTTGCATAATTTAAATGAATTTTCGCGAATTGTGAATCTGTTTCGAGGCAAAATGTTAGATAAAAAATTCAAGAGAAAATCCTTCGTCCAACTTTAACAATTGTACGCCATCTGATATCATGTCTCATCATGCTGAAATTAATCAAGGACCGCAGTGTGGAAAATTTCCATAGCATTTATTTTTTTGCTCATCAGAAGTTGTCGGTTGGGAAATAACAAGGTGAAAAGCCTTCAGGTGAAAACATCCCTGATTTAAAATTGTTATTGCTGATAGTTCTTGTTTTCGATGGAAAACAGCCAAAAAAATTCAAATTTTTTCCATTAAAGGAAAATTTCAGGACCTTTGTAGAGAGTAAAGCGATGAAAATTCATTCCTTCACATCTTTATGGCTCATAAAACATTCAGAATGGTTTCCAGATAAAAAAAGGAGCGAGAAGCTCATTCGGGATATTGCACGTTTGGCTGTATAAATAGACAGAGACTTCAATTTTGGGATTTTGATGCCTTGCAAACCTAAACAAATAAAAGCCTTAAAATTTAATGCTTCACCGATTCCTAGTATCTCTATATTCTTCTCTTTTTATTGGTTTAACCTCTCTTGCCGATAACACACACAATTCAAACCGACAGATATATAAATCGACCTAAAAAGATAAATTCAAACTTTTTGTGAATGAAAAAAAAAAAAAAGCTTCAGTCATGTTGAAAATATTGTTCTGACAGTAAAAACGATATGGCAAAGGCTTTGCGCGTTATCATCAGAGGGAATGAAAAAAAAAAAATCCTCCAATAAAACTGAAAAAAAAAAAAATTTATTTGATATGACTGACATCCGTAATCTGCATTTCATTTGAATCTCGTTTTTCCTGCATAACCGAATCGCTTGAACAACGAATTATGCGATGCTGAAATAATAATTCAAAATCCGCATTAAAGTATTCGTAGCGTGCAGTTTTCATATTCAATTAAATTTTTTCTGTCAGGAATTCCCTTTTTGATTCAAACTCCCCAAAAAAAAAAACATATTTCAAGTTTTAATATAATTCATTAAATCGCTTGTTGTGGTTCAAATAAACGGATTTAATTATTTCTGCCTTTCAAGTGCCAGTAAACTTCTTAGTCGAAGTATTTTCTCAAATGCCTGCAAAGAGACAACAAAGAAGCAGAAAGTCTTTAATGAATGAGGGTTGATAGCAATCACTTCTCAACATGACAGTAGAAGTGAAATTTAATATGCGGTAGAAGAAGAATTTGATGTGGCTTTTCTATTCCCCATTCACTGTTCAGTCTGGAACAAACATCTTTGTACCCTTCTGAAATTGCATTATTTTTTTTCTATCTCTTTCTCTCTCTTTACTCAGTTACAAGCACCATGATTAAAGATTAATGTACTTTTGTATAATGTTGATGGGTGAATACCACTTTTATATTCGCCAAGTTGAAATGACAACCGAATGATTTATTAAGATTATCAGGCTCGAAACATGTCCAGAATGTCAATTAAAGTGAACAATGAAGCGTCATATTTTACGCAAAATAATGGACTCGAATTTACTTTCTTGTTATGTTGGGTGGCAGCCGAGAAACACAAAAGACGAGATGGGTTGTAAAAGCCGAGAAAAATGAAACTCACAGTCAAATTGCACAGTTGGCGAACTCTAAAACCCATTCAGCAATTACTCAACTCGTACCATATAATCTTTTATTCTTCTAATTTCCTCCACCCGTGCACAGTTGTAAAATTCTGCTAGAGATGACTGCAATTTAAGGAGACAATCTCGTTGCGAGCGTAAAATATGGCTGACATCTTTAGTGTTATTACTTTGTGGTCGAGCGATTTCTAGCTGAAACCGAATTCTTACTGAACAATCACATTAAGTGTCAGCGGAATATTTCCTGAGGAACCATGCGCTTATATCAGATGATGGAAAGTTATTTAGATGCAAAATGAAACACTTCATGCAATAATATTAAATTTATATGTAAATTTTCACTAAAAACAGCATACATCGCGAGTTGCTGTCATAATAATGCACTTGCTGTATATGCAGAATTGATAGAAATTGTGAAATGTGTTAAGCATGTGCTTTATCTGCACCTCGTAACACTTTTGAAAAACGAAGGAATATATCTAAAAAATTGAATGAAAAGAATTCTGAAAATGACGTCGATATGACGTTGGAAATGTTCTTATGACTATCCGGGAGTACACCAGTAAAAAGCAAAAAAAAGGGTGAAAAATCGATTTTCCATTATGTGTCAGGATATGGCAGAAGCAGGAATTGAGTTGAAAATGCTTCAAATAAACTCCAGGAAGACATTCGATTTGCTACGATTCAGACATCTTGATGCACATTTATCGTTTGTTTGCAGATACATACAAATAAGTATATTGGAAATGATAATAAATACTTGAGAGCGAACAATGGCCGACAGCAGATTTATGTTTGCTTATGTTATAAAATTGCTGCAGAGTATCATTAAACGAATATCTTGAATGTATCATGACCGTCTGATTTGATAGCTCCTCATTCCTTCTAATTTGCATTTCATTTCTATCACTGGATTTCAAATGTCTGCCTGCCATCAGCGGAATGCTTTATGGTTTTCATAAAAAAAAAAAACAATATTGTGATATGCAAATCTCTTTTCATGGATGAAAATAAATCTGTGAATTTGTGGCCTATAAAAATAAACCAAATGAATCTCAATTGTTCGCTTTCATTGCGAGTCAGATATTTTTTACCGATAACAAGGCGACTCGGAGTGTTTGTGCCATCTACATGCTCTCAATCTCACTTTCTATTATCAAAGTACTCGGCACAAGTATTCAGCAAAAAGCATTCCGCTTAATAGAAACGTGAAGAACAAAAGGAATTTCCAAACGACACATGATTTTTTTTACCAGATTGCAATGAAAATTGTTCCTCGTTGAAAAGAGCTGAAGAGGCGATTAAATGTTAAATGCTGCATTTGACGTTTTATGTCCTTTCAAATATATATAAATGAATTTCGGGATTTATTACTTCTGCCCTCATTGCCGCAATCTGACTTCAACTTTTCAAAATCGAATTAAAACTCGGAACTCATACAAAACAATAAAGCAGAGCCTTTCAGCTTGCACTGCAATTTTAATTTTTAATTTCAGACGCTCTAATGCTCGGGATTAAACTCGCATTAAACTTTTTAAAAAACCGCAAAATGTTGTGCAGAGAATGAACTAAGAGCTCCGCATGTCTATTGTGAGCTTGTGCAAGTATATACAATGTGAAAGCAAGAGTTAAACATGAAAGAAAATTCGTTTCATAGTTGGAAAACATGTAGACGAGGAATTAGTTTTGAATGAAAACAGCATAAATGTGAACTTTTTTTTCTGATATAGTTAAAATGATATTTCATGCTCAAAAGGGAGCTGTAGTTTTTTTCGTTATGAAAGGAAGATTTCCAACACAAAGCTGAATAGAACGTCGTTTGATTTCCACAACTGTTTTTTATTTACAGTGAAAAGCCAGTTAATTGTTCCAATTTCCAGTAGAATGATTTTTTCTTCTGGTGCCAAAAGATCAATTTAGATAAGAAAAATGCTTATGAAAAAAAAAAAAAAATGGGGGAAATGGAAAAGCTTTTAATGAAGGTTAATTTAGTGTAATCATCAATAGGCTTTTTTCGATTTTCAGCAATATTATCGACGAGTCTTTTTTTGCTGCTGCCTCCCTTCGTTCTCCGTTCAATTCTACTCGTTTTAGTTTATTTATGGCAGCATCACTGGTATTTTATTGAAAAACTTTTTGCTTTCTGCAATAAAAGCTTTCGATTGAATGAAAAAAGTTTTCATCAACTTTCGTGTTAGTTTCGCTTAACTTCATTCTCTCTAGTAAATGCCGGTGATTTGCAAACTGAAGCTCTAAACATTTGACCTAGTTCATGCCAGAGTTATCAAGTGTCGAGCTTATAGCTATTATTGTCACATTGAATTTCATTTTGTGACGTACGTGTTATTGCAGAAAATAGTCATTAAAGTGTAATTTTCATTATTAGGTGTCATTATGACTGGAAAGGTGATTGCGAAGACAGGGAAGAAGCAAAAAGCGCTCTTTTGAATTTAATTATCTGAAAATTTTTGCTGACATGAAGATGTCAATAAAAATTTATGGCCAAGAAAGGAAATTACTTCTATGCTAGATGAACTTCCTGCTGAGACTGAGAATTATATTTATTTATTTTTTTTTTTTTGCTTGCCTTTGCTTGAAATTTCATTTCGAAAATATTGAAAAGAGAAAGAGAGAAAATTCACAACGAGAGAGAAATTTGAGAATTTCGAATTCATATTTTTTTTGCGCGAGGGTTGAATGAAATTGCCTTTTTGGGCGAGGGTGCAACTTTAAAAAACAATTTTTTGCGTTATAAATTATTTATATTTTTGTTTCTTGAATAAAGATCTCTTGAATTTTGCTATGGGCTGATCCGATATTATTAATGAAAACTAATAAAATATCTTAATTTTGATGAAATATTTCACTGCCGTTCCCTCATTAACTGGCCTCTATTAAGTAATTTCAATTTATTTTAATGGATCTCACCGACAGTGGCAGTAGTTTGTATGGATTTATTAAATTAGCCTTAAATTAATGTGTCACATAATGCATCTGCAGTAAATTGTTGTATAATCATGTGTCAGTGTTTCTCGGGGGACAATTCAATTTGTGAAATGACTCACTGCATTTTGTTTGTCAGTATGTGAAACAGCAGCTACATTCATGTCGACATTTATCCAGATGATGGTTTTTTATGGCACTCTAACCATTATTTGTTGGGCATCATCCATTGTGACATTCATTCACAGTCCGGCTTCGAATAAAAACACTTTACAAAAATTGCGGTGGGCAAATTTTCACGGGTCTGCCGTTACTGCAGTGGACATTCATTTAGCTAAAAACCACACATTTGATGTTAACATGGACAGTGTTGGGCAGTAAAACATATTCTAGAGATCGTAAATTCATAGATTAAAACGATTTTACGTTTGCCTATTTAAATAATTTAAATAAAGTTTTCATAATTCAGAAGTGACTTTTTTCTGCATGCAACCCCTTATTCCACGCGACCTACAATTTAAATATAAATTTTCATTTCCAACCTAATTGACAATAATTGACACTTGTTTTATAAGTGACAGTTGCAAATGCAAAGGGGTTAAAAATTACCCTCATTTTTTGGGTATCAATGTCCATCACTAGCGATAACTATGAATTATAATTTCGAGTCATATTTTTATGACCTTCAATTAGATTTGAGGTTCATGTGCATTAACGAGCCCGATGATCGATCACTTATGGCTAGAGCCACAAAGCAATGACCTCATTGAACGTGCCATCATACTCAAACACGTATTCAACTCCAATAATCGAAACGATGAAAATTCTAAAGTATACTGCACGCTGCACTAGATAATGATATGACTCAGAGGCATTTTCAACACTTCACGTCGACTTGTTCAAATATAGACAATTTATTCAAATGATGAAAACTCTCTGAATTGAATGCACAATGCGTCTTCATTTCCCGTCTCTATTCATAGACGTTCATCGACATAAATTATTTTAACACTATAGGCGGGCAAGCGGCGGACCGACTGAATGGAAAATTGATTTCCATAAATTGTAAATGCCAAAGGAGTTCTGAATGCTGAAGTGATGCTACATAATTTAGAAATGTTGATTCACGCAAAAGTGAACATTTGTGTAAACATAACTGTTTTTTATCCTTCATTTACATTGAAAGGCGTCTCATTAATATTTAAATGTTGCGTATGCTCTTTCGAATATTATAAATGTAAAAGCCCTTCGCACTTTATTTTTACATTAGACGCCGAAAAGAAAATTAAACAATTTTCTCTTATTTTTATTACGGAAAAATTAGCATCCGCATACAGCACGTGCCTGGAAATCTGAAAGCGCGTCAATAAGCTTGAATGCCGACATAATTGGCCTTCATCCTTTCAATCTTCACGTGAATTTATTCATTTTTTTACGCTTCGATAAATTACTCAAATTGATGGAAATTATAAATCGATTAGGAGTTACGGAATGAAGCCAGCAACCGAATACTGATTGAGGAAAGAGTTCCTCTGACACATGACGAAAAAAGCTATTAATTACATCAGGAAGTGATGCGAAAGTAAAAGATGCATTAAAAACCATTTCATTTCGAAGTCTTTTCATTTATTCCCAGTCGACGATAAATCATCGTAGAAATGTCGTAGTAATATTATTAAATTTCTCTAACTTCCATATTCACATCGTGTGATAATCACAGAAGGGAAAAAGCTCACAGACCGCAAACTTTATTTGCAGACTGAGCACCACCATACCCAAGAAACCATAATTTTAGGATTAATCATCGTTTCTCTTGTCTTTGAGGGAAATTTTCCATACCATTATTATATTCTGCACATCAAATTTCAACATATTACATAAAATGTCTAATGAACACAACCGCAGGCTAATGGCAGAAGGAAACTCAAATTTCTGAGAGATTTATAAAAGCCATTTGTGGATGTGTCGAAAATGTTGAAAATATCTAAAGTCGCAACGAAATCGAAACATTTCATAATCGTTTCAACCAGCGCCTCTTCCGTTTTCGTTATCAGTAGTAATTTTCATAGTTTTTGCTACATTAAAATGATTAATAATAAATAGAACCTCGATGGTTAATCGATTAACAAATATAGCACTCCAAAATAAATATACAAAAATCATTTAACGACGTCGCATATGATTCGTATTCTGCTAAAACCTTGAAGGTTACTGAAACGTCTACGTAGTTGTCTACACAAAGACAAAATTCAACTATCAATCAGACGCGTTGAATCATCATTTGTGTGAACCTTTTTTTTGCTTCTTCACGTGCTTCGCGACGTAAAAATATTCTGCATTGTTCAAATTTGCAGCAGTTAGTCTGAAGCGGTTGAAGTTAAAACATTAAAAGCGGAGCAAAAAAATAAAAGTGAATTAACGGCACAGTGACTTAGTGAATTAATTGACAAAATAAAGCACCAAGTGATCTCGCGAAGAAAAAAAAAAATGTGGCGGAAGTTAATTGTTTGTGTGAGTACTTATTTATTTGGATCGCAAAAAAAAAATTCGCGAGATTTGGTAATTAAAATTCGCTTTCATTTGATCGTTAAAGATGTTGGTAGCGCTGTCATGCTTGAGTGCCATCCGATCTGAACCAGAAGTACAATCTACAGATCGAAGTGGAAAATGTAAGAGAAATATTAAAAATTGTTACGACGAGCCTATTTCACTCAACTGTTTACTCAACAGTCTTCCTCGACACATTACTTGGCGGCAATCGTTACCCAACCTATAGGCCACCATATGGTTCACAATATCCAGGAATGGGTTATGGGGGCGGTAGTTTGTATCCAGGTTCCGGTTCTTACCCCGGAGGTTCAGGAATGTATCCCGGAGGTACAGGAATGTATCCCGGAGGTGCAGGTATGTATCCAGGCGGCACAGGAATGTATCCTGGAGGCGCAGGAATGTATCCCGGATCAGGCGGCTACGGAACAAACTTCATTGGAAATGGCTATGGTGGAATGGGAGGTAATAATGGACTGAATTCATATTATGGCTACACCAACAGAAGATATCAAGGTGGTGGAAATTTGGGCTTTGGTTATTATTCGCCAGATTTGTTTGAGAATCAAAATATCCAACCTCAAATTACGCCCACTGGTTATCGTGGTTATAATTAATTTGTGCTTGTGATAATTCGTAATGTGATGTTCAATGTTAAGTTAAAACCTTAAGTAACGATATGTGGGAAGTGTGTCAATGCAAAAATTGCAAATAATAATTTTTAAACAATAAATTGTGATAAGTTGAGAGATGATTTAATGATGAGCTTCAATGTTAACCTCAAGCAATGAATCGACGACAAGGTTTAAAGTCATATGTACATGTTTATTGTTGTTATTGTAATGTGAAAATCTTGTGATTTGTTCAATGTTGCTTAATGTTTTGTTGTTGCATTAAAATCCATGAAATATCATCAGAATCGTTTACTTCCGTTTAACGTCATGTTTGCAATCCGACTGTGAGTAAAAATCGATCAGTTTTCCGCTTTAATGTTTCTCCTTCCGATTTTGCTATGTGAATTCACAATGAGAACGATAAACAATAATTTTAATGCAATTTTCCATTAACAATTCTAGGAATGGGCTTCTACAGATGAAATTTCCAAAGATAAAATAAAATTTTCATCGACAGAAGCAAAAAACCATTGAATTGCACATATCTAATAAGCCAATTAAGTAATGAAATTGATGTAGAATTTTAAATGGAAAATTTATAAGATTTTCGAGAAATCAATAAAACTATTAAGCAAAATAAAAAATAATAAGAATCTGTTTACTTACTCGACACATTAACTTTGTTTAATGACGCATGAGTAATTTCCGCTTCAGCCCAAATTAAATTTTTGAACTAAATCATATCATTCCCCAGATGAGTCTCAAGATTAGATTTTCATTGATACTAAGAAAACGTTTTTCTTATTGTTTTTCCCGCCTTCGTTTCTTCCTTCTTATAATACTGATGATTCTTAATGATATTTGTAAATGTGTTGTGCTGTTAGATTGAAACTATAATCGCCTTAAAATCGGATTATGTTCGCCGTACTTCTCCCTCTTCCGTCTATCGAAATTGCATTCTGAATTAATTTGATTTCTGTGCGTTGTTCGTCTGGAGAAGTTTATGTGGGAGGAGAAAACTGTTTTGGTGCTTATATGTTCATCAGATTTATGTATTTTTGTGATTGTTTTAATATGGAAAGTCATTCGTAAGTAAATTTTCGTGGAAACAGATTGGATCATTCTCACATGCCTTTAACATGTTTTTGCATTCACAGACATTCCATTCAACGATACACAGACGTTCAATGAAATTGGATCTTTGTCGAGAATCAAAAGACAGGTTAAATTTCCCGATGATATTACTGAGAAAGCAATTGATGATGTTGAAGGACATTCGATTGATATTTCTGAGGCTATTGAGGGTAAAGCTCTTAAGCAAACACTTCAAAGTGTCACAAAGATTGATGTTGGTGCACAGTCTCAATTGATGATTGCTCCTGGTTCAACAGCACAAATTTTCTTTGAAGTGACTAACCTGAGAACGGAACCATCATATCATACTTTTCAAGTTCAGGACGAGAGACGTTATTTGAGAGATTTGCAGCCACGATTGTGAGTTGTTATTCTTTTTAATCTTCATCTTTTGATAAGATTAATTCTAACTAACATTTCCACTCTGCCAGTTTATTATTGGCACCAAATCAGAAGGAAACTGTTCGAGTTACATTGATGGTACCGCAAGGAGCTGAGCTAGGCACAAAAGACACAGTTACATTAACATCACAAGGAGTTGTTCGAGCAATGCAAGCCGCAACGGTAACAGTCTCAACAAATGGCATCACTGATCCATGGCCACCACACGTATGGTATACATATAATACAAGATGTGATTGGCGTCAAAATTGTGTTGGCGGAACTTGGTCAATTGAAGTCGTTGCTCGTGATTATGAATCAGGACTTTTAAGCTTACGATCAAATCCTGAAGGGCTTTTGCTGAGAGCACCATATGTCGCTGGAACAAATGAAGAAGTAAAAGCAACGTATTCAGCTTCATGTTGTGAGCCTCGAGTCACAATTACAGCTACCGATCTAAATCGAAATCAACGAACAATTCAACTAAATGTTGATGAGCCATGGCTTAGTGAATATGGAATTGCAACTGTAGTCCTTGGTGTATTGTTCTTCATCCTTTTAATAATTCTAATTGTTATCTGGATTGTTTGGTGCGTTAGAAGAAGGCGTATTGAAAGAGATTTGCCAACATATCGACAAGGTGATGTTAGACCATAAATTTAAAACGCCATTTAAATTGTATTTATTTTGCCCACATCTGTGCTGAATAAATAAATAAAAATTTAATTTCACTGAAAGTTACACAGTTTTTGTAAATTCAGTCATAGTCTCGAGAGTTCATTAGGACCCTTATTCCAAAAATTGGTTTCATTAAATATTGACTGAAGATGATAATGGTAGCCGACCAAACGCATGATTGTTTCATGCTCCGACACTATTAGTGAATGGTTGAAATCAAAATGCTTTTGCGAATATGGAAAGGGTTGTAAAAGTAAATATGTTCTCTTCAACGCATCCATCATGACATTGAGTGCAGCATCAAAGGAAAGCAACAGGAGAAAATGAAATGTGACGCTGTTTACTGTATATAAAACAAAGCTGATGAAACAATTGAATCGTGCTGAATGTGAATTTTACTTCTTCTTTTCATTGTTATACCGTTTTTTTTTTATATTTTTAATGGCATTGAGAAATTACAAACAGCAAACACTCGAAACATAATGAGACTTGAGCTCATATATAAAGCAAATATGGCACGTCAAATAAAGGATTCTCAGCTTACATCACGATGTAAATCATCAGAAATACCATTAACAAACAAATATATTTTTTCGTGCATGTTTCAAAAGCTTTCAAGTAACAACAATCAACGCAATAAAAAAATAAATTCACAGCATGTGTGTATTGTATATCTATCGTTGCCGAAATAAAATTACTACGTTTTTTTGTACGATAGCACATGCCCCAAGCACAAAACCAATTTAAGAAAGTCATTAGGAATGCCAAAAGCATCGAGACGAAAAATTCAATCTCGCAATGAAATACAAGAAAATGCTTTTAATCGACAATAAATAACAAAGAGGAAAATGTGAATTGAGAAAAGCTTTTTTTCGCAATGTCATCTTAATTAATTTTCACCATTTTCTCAGGAAAGGAAAAAGGATTTTAAGGATTTCAACTAATTGTAAAATTCAATAATCAGGATTTACTATACTGAGACTTTAATTCAGATAGGGCGATTCATATTGTACAAAAAAAAAACACCGGAACCAAGTCAAAGTTTTTGAAAAATTAACAAAATAAAAACATTTTTCATCAAAAACAAGCTTTTTTGCAGTAACTGTAGCCGTTAGCCAAAAACATTTTTTTATGCACAATTTTATGATAGTTTTTTTTTATTATTCGACTGGGTGTGAGAAATAAACTAAAAAACTTTAAAGAGCAGATGGGCAAATGTCTCAGAAGGAAACAAAATGATATTATGAACGACGACAGACATGGCGTTAAAAGTTCACTGAACTGGCGCCGACTTCCGAGCCTTCACGTCTGATTATCATTTAATTTTCTAAGCTCTCATCATAAGTCTGCACCAATGATGATGCAAATTTCGTATAAACAATTCCCCGGCTCCCTTACAATCACCTTTAATTAAAGATGACTTGCAGAACAAGAAACAAACATTTCGATCTCTCCCGTGTCTATCACAATTTCCATTTCAATTAAGTGTGCTATCAAGTATAATGTGCCGTGAAATGTAAACGATGGTTTTGTGTTTCCTTATCTTGTGGTAGTATCTCGCGGGAGTCGTCGCAACAATTTCAATTAAACAACAAAAAGTTAAAAAATGACTCAGAAAAATTGTTTTTGATAAGAATTTTTTAAGCGAGTTTCCACCCTCATTTGGTTAATGCATTCTTTTCTTCCCCCTGTCGGAAGCATCATGCAATTTTAAACGTTTTAAGAAGCAACGAGCTGTGCTTAAATTTTCATAATTAATTTTTTTTTTCATGCATAATTAAATGCAAATTTCATGAAAAGGAAGAAAAAAAAGTTTTGCAGAAGAAAATTCTTTCAGCTCCCGGCAAGCATGAATTACGAGTTGTTAGATATGAAGTAGGTACTTTTAAAATTGCATTCGGTTTTCATCCTGCATTTAGCTAAGTGCTATCAGAGAGCCCTTTTCTGTGGAAAAACGAACTTTTTGTTTTACTGATGGCTCAGCATTTATTGATCAGCCAATTAATGTTCAGCCGACCCAATAATAAAATTTAATCAACGCTCAACGACAATAAATGTTGCCAATTTTAATTTAATTACGTACAATTATGATATTTTTATGTTTTCTCTCCCTTTTTCCAACAAATTCACGCAAGGTGATTTCAATTTTAATTAATTTAATTATTTTTCTGGGTAAATGAGCTCGCGCCCATTTGGAATAAAAAAAAATACGCGAAACACAGAAACCGAAGCTGAGGCTCTCTGACAGGGCTCAAAATAACCAAAAAGGATAGCAACGCGAAATTTATTGTGAAAATTTGCTGAATTAACGCGACCTACTACCACATCAGGTATACAAGAATTTCATGGAAAATTCTGTTTAGCAACGAGAGCAGTTGTAAAAGTTTGTTCATATTGCCGTAAAGATGCTTTTTGTTGAATCTTAAACAATGCTTAGTGTTCTGTTGGTTATCTTGACAGGAGAAATTTATTTTTCTGTTGTTTTTCGGAATTAGACTTTCCTCCGTGTAGCTGCGCTTCCTCCAGAGTGGAATGGAAACGATAAAGTTGAATTGTCTACGGTTATTACTGTTGAGGTTTTCTGGTTGACGTCATTAAAATTGTGTTGCAATTCTTTATGATTTCGAATGCATTGTAATGTAAATTTTTCGGGAAATAATTTCATCCTAACTTATAAATCTTCAAAAACTTTATCATAACATTATGAACGCCAAAAACGACTGTAGAGTTTTACGCTTAATGCACTCAAATTTTGGATCAATATTGAATACCGTACCGAGTTGGAAAATTTACGGTGGTTGAAAGATTTTATTCTGATTGCTGTACAATTTCACATAAAAAAATATGATGCTTGTGATGTTCGGTTGAGTAAACATCATGCAGCCAGCATGTTGGCATGATAAAGCTCTTATCTGTTGTGCCCTCATTAGCATATTTCCTCATTATATTTTTATGATCGCCATGGAAAAACAACGAAAGTACTTTTCCGATGTCTCTGATGGCGGTGGCGGCGGAGAAAAATGTTGTGATATGCAAATTTGTCTTTGTGACACAACCACGACTTTATGAGTTATGGAATAAAAATGAAATGCGTGATGCTGAAAAGGAAACTTTATAAATCTAGATAAATAAATTTCTGCATGAATTTTGAACCACAAAGGAACAAAAATGGCGAACGCGAGTCTCGAAAACATTTGAATTGAATCATTCGAAACAGATTGCGGCAGACATGTTCATAATATTTCAGGCCTCTGTGAATTCAATGCCATTGTGGTTTTCAGTATTTTTTTCGGTGCCAAAAGATCAATTTAGATAAAAAGAATGCTTAAAAAATGTTTGGGGATGTGGAAAAGCTTTTTATTAAAGGCAATTTAGTGTAATCATCAATAAGCTTTTTCTGTTCATAGCAATAATATCGAGGGTATTTTTGCTGTCACCTTACTTTCCCCCATTCGATTTGATTCGTTTATTTATGGCAGCATCGACGGCATTTTATTGAAAAACTTTTTGCTTTCTGCAATAAAAGCTTTCGATTGAATGAAAAAAGTTTTCATCAACCTTCGTGTTATTTTCGTTTGACTTCATTATTCGACATAATTACCGGTGATTTGCCGACAAAAGCTCTACTTAGTAATATTTGACCTAATTAATTCAGTGTCGAAAACAATTTATAATGATCAGCAAGGAGTCAGCTATCACAAAATGAGAAGTCATTATTTCTACAATAAAAGTTTATGGCAGAATGATATGTGTTGCTACATACTAGTTGCTGTTATCAGACAAATCGTATTGTTAGTCATAGGGAAGGGAAACAAAAGATATTTATACAGAGTCAGACAGTATTGCAAAATTATGCAGTTTCGGGATGAAGTTTTTTCAGAGAATTTCGAAACTTATCGGCTCTCTTCGAAAAAAGAGAACGAGAAAAAGCAAAAAATATGTCACCAGGGAGATTAACATTAAATTCAGTTTCGCATTGAGGGTGCAACATGAGTAAAAATGTTTTCGTTGCAATCATTTGGTGTTGAATAATCCGATTATAACTTTTTCTATCGCACCGCACCGTGAGGAAAAGTGCACAATTTTATAAAGATGTCAACTGTGACCATCCGGGTTCAATAATTGATTTTTTGTTTCTTTAGCTGTTGAGACGACAAAAGTGGAAACTAACGTGGATGAAAAAGTGTTTAAACGAAATTTCCAAAAATAATTTTCATTAATTTTGCATTATGCAAACGATGTTGCTGTTTCAGAAATGATTGGTTAATTAAATTATCTAAACCCTTTTTTTGACATTTTGGAAACGAAAATAATTTCATTATCGCATTAATTGGTCCTAATTGACATTTTTGTATGAAACATAAAACATTAGGAAGGGTCTAAAATTACCATTATCCATAATGTTATTTTTGTTACGAAGCTCATCCATCAAATGCCTAATCAAAATTTCTATGTGGCGTGTGCGTCTCTAAACAGACATTCCAATTTCACGACCGCAATTATATTCCGTAGAGCATGCATAGCCGCATGTGGTTCAATTAATCACAAGAGATTTTTCTCAGAATAATGATGGAAAATATATATTTCCAGCAATAATGATTCTATCTGCAGTTTATCGATCGAAATCAGTCTACAAAAATAAAGCGATAAAGTACAAAATAAAAGGAAATGAAAAAAAAAAAAAAAAAACTTCAATAAAACGGACACGAGCAAAGCTGATTCACTTAATGATGCTGCATAATTAATCACCGGAACAAAATGCCGTGTGCACGCAATAATCGGAACCCGAAAATGCGAATTATGTTGGAAACAGCAAATATAAATGTTTTCAACAGCACTGTGTATCGGATCAATTGTAGTTTAATATCCATTTCAATTGATTATTCTCCGGAAGCAGAGTAAATTTATGGTCGATTAGAATAGAATGGGAGGAATTTAAAATACTCAATTAAAGTTTGCTAATGTTTTAAATTAACTAAAGTGAAAGCTTAAAGGATGTTACGACTGTCAAATAAGTATGTTTTCCAGTTAACAAAACATCAGAACCCAATTTCATATTAATACGATCCTTTTTGTGACCCAAAAATGGTTGCCCATAATCCGGGGACGGAGAAAGGAAAAGCTTTAAAATAACAATGAAGAAAGGGCAAATTTAATACCACGGCTACTTTTGAAGAATGCCCCATAATTTGGGCATCCCCAATTGTATAAATGAAATAATAAAAAAGCCGAATGGTATTGCATGACTTTTTCCATCGTTGGAGTAAATATATCTGTGAATGGAAGTCTTTCACTCCTTTGTCACTTTACACGCTCGATGGGATACATTTGAAAAGAAATCCTAAGTAAATAGAGAACCCGAAAAGCAGAATTGCGAAAATAATGTTTTATTATCGAGAAACTCAAGCTATTGGCTTTTGGTCAATTCACTTTCAAACAATGCCAACGAAAAGCTTTACTGGGATTAAGGAATTTTCGATTTTCTTAATTTTCTTGTGGGCATTAATGCGACTATATCATTTCACAAAACATACACAATAGTCAATTGAATTTCACATAATATAAAACACTTAAAGGATAAAATGACTGGATATTTTTAAAGTTAGTTTAAAAGTGATATCATGAAATATTTATTTATGAACGTCTGCCCTGCAGTCCCCGAGATAATAAAAAAATACCTATCTTGTAGTCGTCATTGCCGAAAAAGGAACACTCGAAATTAATGACTCTTCAAATCTTATCATATTTATTGGAAGTGCTGCTATAAAAACTAATTGTAAATTAATTTACCACCGCGAATAAGAAGCAATTTTTATCTTATCAATCGCTTTTCCTAAATAACCTTTAATTATCAAATTCACGTTCCAATCACGCGATAGGTTGGTTTGCAGCAAAAATCATGTATACATATTTAAGTAAAAGATAAGAACAATAATATAAAATGAGGTTTTTGGTTAAAGCTTCATCAGTTATTCTTAATTCCTCCATCGAATATTATACTCCAAAACAATTAAGACAAAATGAAAAATTTTGCTCTTGTTCTTCTGGCATTTGTGGCTTCCGTTCAGGCCCAAAGTAATCCACATTACTGCTACTCAACTGACACAATTAAGCCACAACGTGCAATGTTCTCAACGAAAACAGCTTACGAAGTGATTCGCGGTCGTTCAATTAATCCGAATGTGTCAAGTGAGTGTGAAATGGGTTCGAAATTAATTTTCATTGTAACGATTTGCCATTTGAACCCAACCTAGATTGCTTGCCAACTAAATTTTGGATGCTGCAGAGACATGGAGCTCGTTTGCCAAATGAAAACCAAATTAGCAAATTTCCAAACATTCCACCGGTAAAATTGAAAAACATTTGCAAAATCCTTAAAGGTTTCATTGCCATTTTATTTTCGTGTTCAGATACAAGAATCAGCAATTAAAAATTACAGCAGCGGAAAAACCACTTTATGCCCGGAAGATTTCGTTCTACTTAGAGATTGGAAATTGAATGCAAATATTACTGCAGAAAAAGCGGAATGGTTGACCCTTGCTGGCTGGAATGAAGTTCAGAATATCGCAAGTCGTTATCAGAAATCATTTCCATCACTGCTGCCAACAACTTATGATAAAACCAAGTATCAATTTCGACATACTGACATCCAAAGAACCGAAGCTAGCTTCAAAGCATTTGCTGATGGTCTTTTTGGATTTAATGGTTATCAAAAAGTGACTAAAGAAGCTATTCCATTTGCTGATGGTCTTTTTGGATTTAATGGTTATCAAAAAGTGACTAAAGAAGCTATTCCAGTGCGTGATTTGCTTTTAAGAGTAAGTTTGTTTCAATCAGAGAAATACTGAAAAGTTCATGAAAATACAAATTTTTGCAGCCTTACGATTTTTGTGATCCATGGCTGAAAAATAGTGGACTCGAAACTGAAATGGCAGCTTTTGAAGCCGGCAGTGAATACAAAGTTGTCATATCAAATGTCAATGGAAAGCTCGGGTAACTATTTTTTTTTTTGTGCAATTTGAGAATTTCATGAAAAATCTCTCGATGAAAATACAGAGGAACATCAGCATCAAAATCAAATATTAGAAGCATGTGGCAATTGTGTCGTTTCGAGCAAGCGTTTGATCTTTCAAAGACATCTCCATGGTGTTCTGTATTCTCAATTGATGATATTGCAGTGATGGAGTATGGTGAAGATTTGGGATATTACTATGAAGGTGGTTATGGATTCGCAATGAATAAAAATATTCTCTGTGAGGGAATGCAAAATCTTCTTCAATTCCTTCAGTCAAATGATCCAAATGAGCAGCCAGCAAGAATTCTTATAACTCATTCTTCATCGATGCAAGTTCTTTTAGTTGCATTAGGTCTTTTTGAAGATGCAACGCCACCAACACGATCAAATTTCCAAACTCAAGCTTATAGAAAATGGAGAACAAGCCAACAAACTGCTTTTGCATCAAACATGGCCGCAATTCGTTACGAGTAAGTAGTTTTGCAATTAATTGGCATCGATTGTCGACTTATTCGTATTTATCCTAACAGCTGTCCAAATGGTGATAATGAAGTTTTATTTTTGTATAACGAGAAGCCTCTTGAAATTCCCGGTTGTCAATCAAATGGATTGTGTAAAGTGAGCTTCATTCTGCAGAAATACAGTCGCTTCCTCACTGCTGATTGTCCAAATACCTTCTGCACTGCATGATAAAAGTTTTAAAAAGTAATTTATTTATCTATATGAAAATTCAAGTTAAGTCAAAATAAACGAAAAAAAAAAAAAAAATCAACCCTCAAAAGATTCCAGGAATAAATACTTTAGGCATCGCCAATAATCCCGGATCAGAATAAGTGCAAAAGATAAAGCAATAAATTGAAAAAATCCTTCAACAATGCAACAACGCAAATTTAATTTCAAAGAATCACAGCACGCAAGTGATGTTTTTTTAAGGGTCGCGCTTTGACAATTTCCGATACTTTTAGGGGGAGAATTGAAATTTATGTTTCGTAATAACTAAGCAGTATTCGTTTTCTTCACTCCTTCAGTGTTCTGCATGAAATGCGATTATTGTTTGTTTTCCATGATTGCATTCTTGTGATTTTAATCTGATTACTGTAGCGCAATAAGATGCTTTGAGTCATAAAAAATTTCTTACATAGTGCAAGTATTCTTATGTTCACATTTTTTGACAAAGAAGTGTCTGTGTCTGAATGCAGCGTATTTGTGATATCCATTTCATGCATTTCTTGTCTTTAGAGACTCGGTAAAAGGAAAAGTTTCTTCAAAGAGCATTAAGAACACCAAAAGACATTCACAAATTGTCAACACAATTTCTTGCATCTTACGTAATTTTTTTTTTGCTCATGCTACTGCTCTTTAGTAGAGTTAAACTTTCTATGGTAAAGTTATAAATTGTATTATAAAGGAATTATGTTGCGGCTCCTTGCAATTTCTTTTTAGCTTCGTATAATTTTCGTTGTACGCAGCCAATGTAGGAAACAATGAAAAGTTTGTCGACAAATTAAAATGCCTTCCGGAAAGCAAAAGTTTAAGAACTTTGTTATTTCATAAATTGCCTTCCCGGGGCACTTTCACAAAGTCCAAAAGATGGAAAAGGAAAAAGGAATTTTCCTTCCTCGAGTTATCTTTGTCAACAATTTTCTTTCCTCTTCCTTTTTTTCGAAATTCTCTTTCGAATTTGATGATAAAAATCTCTCTGAATTTCTTTTTTCCGGTTCAGCATCAGACGCGAGGAAAAATGGTTAAAGCATGAAAGCATGATTCATGAATATATTTACTTATAATTGAATCGCCAAATAAGACAACATTAATATTCAAAGATTTTTTTTTACCAATTCTGCCCTTCCTCTTTTACACAACAAAATATTAAAATTGCAAATGAGACTGGAAATGTGATTTGAATAATTAATAACAAAAAATTTTGCGTTCAAATTTAAATTTTTCTAGGATTTTTTTTTTGGGGGGGTGATTCATACGAAACATAGCCTGTAGCCCAAATCAGACCGGCAACATTGCGTCAATTTGTAAGTTCAGCAAAAATAAATATGTTTTTACTATTTGTTTGTTCCGTTAATAAACAGTTTGTGAGTGAATTTGATGACAAAAAAAAAAACGTATTTTTTGTGTTTATTCCATCGACATACGACTTAATTCAATCACAATTTTGTTTGTCAAATAGAAATGCCAAATATGATTTTGCATTGGTTCGTTTCTCATATCGATAAAATCATATACGATGGCAGATGCAGAAATATGATTAGGTCGAAAATACAAATTCAATAAGTCATTTCTTATTTTATTCATACGATGATGAAAATTTATTGGATATTGATTTGGCAAATGAATTTTTCTTGGAGCAGAAAAAAAAGAAGAAAACAATGCTGAAATCATCTGCTGCTAACAACACATTTATTTAGTGAATTGCACAAAAAAAAAAACAAGGAAAATATTAATCAAATTCACAACTCGTCAAACTTCAACAATTGAATTTAATGAAATTTCCATTAAAGTAAAATAAATTATTCTCACAAAAGTATTCAATAAAATGTCATAAATAAAAAAAAAATACCTCAACGCAATGACATTATAGAAATTTATTGGAGCAAATATTTGAAGTCATAAAAAAATTGCATAATTTTTCAAATGACATCGACAACGATGCGACGTCACTGAACCGTAAAAACTGAATTTCAAACAAAAAAAGGTTTCCACATTTCGCTTCGGCTTTCATTTCTGCAAATGATTTATGCCAATAATTTTCAATGACATTTTGAATAACTGCATAAATGCAAATGCGACAGAATGCGATTTTTTTTTCTCGTTGTTTGTTGGAAAATTTAATGAAAGTAAAATTTTTGCGCTTATCCGTTTTTATTAAATCAGTAAATGAATTGTACTTTAAAAATACACTTGATAGGTTTTAAGTGGTTGAGTGATAGATAAAATCTAATCTATACTTTACCTCCAAAATAAAAAGGCCTGCGTGAACGGCTCGTGAAGTACAAAACGTGTACTCCTATTTTCTAATCAGTGCATTCCATCAAATCGCGAATGATCACTGGGTGTTCTTGTGCAAACGAAATCATTTCGATTTCAATTGAATTCAGATATATCATTTTGGTGTTGATTAGGGCCACAATGACCATTGAAATTTTACTAAGCGCGAGGAGCGCATAAACTTTTTGGAAATCAGCCAAGTGGATTTTATAAACCATGAAGATGCACTTCAAAAATGGAAATTCAGTCGCAAAAGCTTTTCATGTTTTACATTTGAAGCTATTCTGAAGTGACGCAGCAAAATACAATTTTAATGATCATATTTTGCTCCACCTCGTTATTTGGACCCAGATTTAAATTAAAAAAAAAAAAGTCTTTATTTAATTCACAATTTATTGCATTTTAATCACAATTATAAAATTTATAAAGTGAATTCTCGCTGCTGTCGTAAACGAATATTGATGAAGGATTCATGCTTATAGCGCAGAAATGACATTTCATTCGGAAGAAAATTTCAATAAATTTCAATCCTGATGCTGGTGCGCTTGATAATATCTGGTTGGCAATCAGTAAGTAAAACGATGCTTCAGCTCACATAATTATAACCGTTTAATGAGATTTACAATGATGATGGAACATTATAATCACTTCGTTAATTAATCGATAATCTCCAGACGAGAGCAATTAAAGAGCAGTTAACACATTTTTTTTTGTCTGGTACTCGTGTCGAAATGAGTGTTACTTGTCGGCCTCGAGATATCTGAAGTGTCTCAAATAGTGATATTCACGTGTGATTATTACATAATTGTAGTGATATATTATCAAAGATCAAACAATGGAATTCACGTGAGAACCTGTACGTGATAACACGTTTAACAGTGGTTACTTAAGTGGTTTTACTCAAATGTATTAACGTTTTTTTAAAAACTTTAATTTTATTTCGCATAACTACAAGCTCCACCAAAAATAGATCAAAATTTTAATTATTGCTACAAGAAAGCGTTGCACAATTTGCATCCAGGAAGCGATTATAGCGTTGAATAATTGTGCTGACTTTGCATAAACCGTTCGCTTGGCAACCGGGAATCTGCAAAGGCCGTTCATTCATTAGGAAAAGTACATCATTATCGCCATTTGGACAACTGTGAAATAAATTAAATTTAGAATTTTCTCAGAAGATACATTTAACGTGTCACTTACTCATAGCGAATGACAGCCAGGTTGGATGCCATTGGAATAATATTTGCTGATCGCCATTGACGCATTTGATGAATGGCAAAATTATTAGCTCTCAGTGGCTGCGAATCCTCAAAGAGGCCCAGTGTAACCATGAACAATTGGAATGCTGTCGAATGAGAATTATAAATTCTGGCACGGTCCTCATTTGGATCTGTCGACAAAAGATATCTCAACATATCTTGAATAAGATGGCAATTAAGATTTTCGAAAAGTCGTCTCGGTCCACCAAAACCGGCATTGTAATAATAATCGATATCATCGAAATACTCGAGTACCTGATTGTTAAATAAAAATATACTTATTATAGAAATAACGATATCAAATCTTTGCTATAAATACCAAATTGTTAGCATATGTAAAACCTCCACAGAATGGTGCCGGTCGGATAAGATCCCAAAGTTGCTCAAAGTTACAAATTTCCCAAATTGTGCGGCATTGGCGTGCTGTCAATCTTTGGTTTCCTTCCAAACCGAATTTATTGTTCACTTGATTCAACATTGTAACAAACTCATTGCCAGTTTGCCATGCATCTCGTTCTACTTGATTACTACTTACGGCAGTGTAAAGTGGACAATCGTCATGAGGACGTAAAAGCCGGTCGGGAACTGTGAATGGATCGACAAAGACTTGCTGATAGCCATTATGTCCAAAGAGACCATCAGTGAAAGCACGAATTGATGCTTGAGTTCTTTGACGGTCTGTATTACGGAATCGATACCAATTTCGGTTGTATGTTGTCGGCAACAATGTTGGAAAAGCTCTTTGGAAGCGCTGTGCAACACCTTTTACTTCATTCCAACCAGAAACGTGTAACCAGTTTTCCTTCTCAAGCGTAATATTAGGATCGAAGCGCCATGTGTCGATAAGGGCAAAATCTTCAGTGCATAGTGTACTTCGACCGGCATTGAAAGCAGCGCGAATGTTATTGTGTTGCGTCGTAATTCCAGATTGTCGGCCAATATCATTGGTACCTTTGAACATATATTTTTTGAACTAAGCGAAAATAATGATAAAGCAATAAATTCAACTAACCTGGCAAGCGAGCGCCGTGTCGTGCAAACATCCAAAATTTCGATGGTGTACATGCTAATTCATCGAATATTTTCGTTAAAATCGTTTCATGTTAATTAATGCGATTATTCATACTCACATGAAACTTGCGCATTAATTGTTCCACCACGTTGAATCTCGTAAGCCGTTCTACTTGAGAACATCGAAATTTGACGACGAATTGGATCGGTGACGAAGCAGTAGTTTGGATCATGAGTCTGACTACTGGCAAATGTAGCAAGTGCCACAAAAAAAATCGCTTGCTTCAAAAGCTCCATTTGTGTTGTTGGTTGTTCTAAGCTCGTCAGGGAAATGTAAAAAGCTTGAAATATCCTGCATTTATATTGATTAATATTTTAGCTGTTAATTTGTTATTTCGATCATATGTAGCTTGTTTGATTATTATCGCTACAGTCTGATATTTATAAAACGCAATCAATCGATTTTGGCAACAGCAAGCACTTTAATCTGCAAATGCGATTCGAAATTTCCTGCTGTACATTAAGAAACTCGTGAGACTTTAAGTCAAAATCGATAAAGGAAGAAAAACTTTAAATGAAATTTAGTGAGATTTTTCCACGAAGAAAACGACACGAAAGCAGGATGAAAGTAATAAAAACAAATTACATTGCATTAAGTGTCTTTTTCCTCATTTAGGATCCATCTCCACATGTTGGAAGTGTTTGAGCAAATAAAATGTCGATATTGCCTGCCTACTTAAGAAAAAATTCACTTTATGCCATCAAACCATTTTCCACCCTCTTGAATTTCTCTTTTTTTATTTCTTTTTTCTGCCACTTTTTGGGGTGTCGAGAAATTTATTCTTTTAAAATATCAGGTGAGCATAGGGCTCAATATCTTTCAAATTTTATTTGATGTTCAGCAGCATGACAGCAGGATTTGTCTTTTTTGAAATTACTTTTCTACGGTAAGAAATTGGGGAGAAATCCATTGAATATTTCATGAAACACTTCATTCTCAATACTTTTTTTTATCATCACTCTCAAATCCATCTGAAGATGATTTTCTCCATTCAGCTGTAAACCACCATCTTGAGTCCACACATTCAATGATATCAGGAATGATGTGATGAACACCACACGAACGCAACATCTCGTTTGCACTCAATCATCAGTTAACGTTTTATTTTTATCGAAGTCAATTTAATGTTCGCCGTCGTCGATGTTCGGCAACATCAAATATGGAAAAAAAGAAGCTTTTGTAGGAAATTGATGTCGAATCCATGAACATTTTGATTGATGAATGACTCAATTTGGTATCTTGGTGATCTTGACATTAGCTCACGCTCTGTCACACAATTGCGAATTAATTAATTCATCTGACACACGAGAAAACTCCGAGAAATTTAATGATGTCATTTTATTTCTTCTTTTTCTTTTTTTCTTTCAAATTTGTGACATCTTATTATCTACAAATCTGACAATTTCCGTTTGGCCCTTAATTATGTGGAAAATGATGAACAAGAAAAGTCTTTCATTTGCCTTTTTTTCTTGCTTTGCTTTCCCTTTAAAATATGAAGCAGAAAATGTTTTGTAAAAAGAAAACAAAGAAGAAAAAAAATTCAAGATGTTCTTCATAAAGTTGAATGAACGTTAAAAGAAAAAAAAAATATAATGTCCTTAAATTTATGAGAGCTTGAAGGGAAGTTTGCCAATTTTTTCGTCCTTTGAAGTGGAAATTCTTAGTTTCATCCGCAGATAATTTTTTTTTCTTCTCAGTCGAAAATGATTTCATAATTCTGCATCAACAGAATGAATCAAGGATAAACGCAGATTAAGCCGCATTGGGAGTTAAGCTTTTTTTTTTTGTTGTATTTTCCCTGAAACATAAACTAAGAAAAATCGAAAAAGAGATAGATTTGTATTAATTTCTGTTTTCAACCATCGCTGCTTGTGGAATCGTTTTTGCGATTTACAAATTCATGCGAACAGCAAACGGCATCGAAGCCAACGAGAACTGAATTGAAGTGGAAAAAAGTTTTTGTTTCAACTTGCAAAACAATAAAAAAAAGAAGCTCTTTCTGGTTCACTTTAAGAAGCTAGTGTTTTTCTTTGTTTTATCTCTTGTTGCCTCTTTCTCATAATGTGTTTTTGAACTGTAAAGTCTTCGCTTCCTTTTTTGATGTTTTCTGAGGATAACAACGCTTTAAGCGAAAGCTTTTTTTTCTGTCTTAACGCAATTTTCAAACAGATATTGTCATAATCATGATTTTGACTATTTGCTGTTGTTACATAATTGTAATAATGAATGTGATCGGTAAATTATGAGCTGCTGCTAGACATTTTAATACTTCTAAGCGCAAAAGTGGAATGTTGAATGATAAATTATTTCTTCAAGATCTTGCGAGAGAAATTTTCTGTTCCATCAAAACTGAATAACAGTAAACACAATTCTTTGAATCACTCTCTCATCATTGGTTACAAATTAGCACATTGGAAATGTGTGAAGTGTTGACTTAATCTTTGGAATTTTAGACAAACATTTTTTTAAATATTTTATTTTTCATGCACATCTTAGATCGCTGTAAAAACTGGTTTTTCAGTTTGTTGTCGGAACTCGCTGAGTGAACAAGCGAATAGAAAAAAATCATCACCAAGAAATCGAAATAATGGCAAAGTTTCTCTCAAACATTTGTGACACTGTTGCAACGGGACACGTCTTCATTATTTCCGGTATAACTGTGGATAGTGCTCAGCATTTCACTGTCGCATTGGTTAATGGAAAATCAGAAAGTTCCGATACGTCATTGAGACTTTCTGTCGATCTGACAAATGGAAGTGTCAGCAGAAATTCTTACATCAATGGAGGTTGGCAAAGTGAGGAAGAAGATGATAATTTGATATCAAGTGGCTCAAATGCTATCAGACGTGGTGATGCTTTCAAATTCTACATTTTGGTCGGCGATGATCGTTTCAGCATTGCTATCAATGATAAACCATATTGCATCTACCAGTTTAGGGCTGCAGTCAGTGCTATTCAAGTAGTATCTGTTACCGGTGATGTTGAGAAAATCACTCAAATTGATCACTTTAAAGTGTTTCCATCAATTTATCCAATGGTACAATGTGAACAAGACATCACTTATCGTGGTTTTATTCCACGCAAATTCATGCCAGGTCATGTAATCGTCATTTCGGGAACGCCCTATGGAAGTCAGGATGGTGAATTTATTTTCATGCTAAATGAGTTTGATAGCATTCGTCAGATTTTGCATTTGAATATTCGCTTTGACCAACAGAGTGTGGTTGCGAATACGATGGATGATGAAGAAAGGTAAGAAAAAGAAGAATTTTAGATTTTTATTAGCATTATTACGTTACAATTTGTTTTTTTTTTTCTTCACAGTTGGGGCGATGCGGAAACTCAATCAGCAGAATTCCCATTTGCAATAAATCAGCCATTCAAAATTGGAATTGCAATTTGCCAGAACGAGTTTAAAATCGCCGTGAATGGTCAAAAACTTTTGAGCCTTTCATACGACAGCATTGTCCTAGAGCAAGGACAATCACTATGGGACATTCTGACGGGATTTAAAATCAAGACCGCAATGGATCTGAATGTTCAAGTTACTCAAGTGGAGCACATTCAAATGGGCGACTCGAATTGTAATGGATTTGAAAATTATTCCGGCTTTCAGACCCAACAATGGTAAATCGAGGCATGAAAAGGGAAGAAAAAGTCCTTTCTGTTTGTCGAACATCACCCATGGGAATTTTCACGAATGAAGAACTTTTTTTTGTTGTACTTATGTGCTTTTCAAATTTACTTTTTTTTAGCAAAAACTTTTTGCTTCCTCTTGAAATTCAATTTGAATGAAAAATAAAAGTCCCAAGAGTACTTTTTAGGTAAACAAATAAAGTTTCTTGAAACATGAGCAATTTTTATTCGAACGTAAATAGGAAAGTAGGCAAATTTCATGGAAGCCAAATAAATGTGTAAAGCTCTCTAAAAGCTTTTTCAAAACTTTTTTTTTTTTTGAATAAAAAAATAATTTTTTTTTGCTGCTCCTCAACACAACTTCAATTGTACGAATTTAGGATAATCTTCAAGTCACTTTATTAATCCAAAAGCATAACTAATGACACGAGAAATAAAATGTGTGAAATTATGGAAATTTATGAGCATTATGTTTCTCGCACATTTCTTTTCAAATCGAAATGATTCAGAAGGAGGAAAAAAGTGTGAATGGGACCAGATAATGATGTCATTTGTTTCGTTTCATGAACAAACATTTTTTAGAGTTTTTATCTTTTTTTTTGCGTTTTGTTGAATGTTCAAGAAAAGTTTTTTTTTATTTGCTTTTTTCGGCACATGATGATTTGTTAAGCTCGAATGAAAAATATTTTGTCACGACAGACGAGCGTCACAGAGTCATAGAAACAAGTGACTGCTTTTTCAGTTTTGTGTTTCGATAGATATCGCAACTAATTGCTCTGGCGAATTATTTTGATCACGAACGACCGGACGTGGCAGATACAAATCTAATTTAATTCATATAATTTTAGCTTGCAAATACCGTTTAAATTTTTGTTTTACGATCAATGATAGCATAATTTCGCGATAACTAATGAATATTCATCTTTTTTCCAGTTAATTTGCATAGAAAATTGTAAATTTCTCTTAATTGATTTCAAATGACAACAAATTTATATAAAAGGCTTGAATGTACTATGCAAATTGTGCTAGAAAATAAACTGAAACCAACATGAAACAGACATTTGTTATTATTTTATGCCTTCTGATAGCATTTCAACAACTTGCAGAGGCTCAAAGCCAAAATGGTGGCAAAGGAAATAAAGGAAAAGGAAATCAAGGCGGTCACGAAAATGGACAAGGTGAGTACGAAAGACAGAATGATAAAAATTAGTTACCTGCTCTTTATCATAGGACGTGAAAATGGCGAAAAAGGTTTAACATCGCTAGATCTAATGGTGGAAGACCGGGAGGGGATCAAAATGCATAAAACTTGTCATTCGCATGCCATTATGTAATTGCAATCTTAATCTGAAATGTAAACATTTTGTCAAATATTTATAGCACAAATAAAAATCTACAATCGCAAATCAGTGTTTTTTAATGTCACGACATAATTTTGCAAGCATCATTTCAGTATAAAATCGCATGAAAAATGCATGAACTCAAACATTGTCAGTTGCAGTTTCTAAGCAAATATTAGAAAAATGAACAAGCTCATATGTGTGGCAGTTTACGCATTAATGCTTTGCATTAGCGTACAGGCCTTTGGTGGAGGTCAAGGAGGGGGAGGACTTGGTGGTGGTAAACTTATTGAAATATTATTATTAACAAATTTAGTTTTACTATTTTAATCAAATTTATTGTAGGAATGGGTTTAAATTTCGGCGCAGGTGTTGGCGGTAAGAGCTTTTTTTTCTTAGTAAGAAGGACAATACTTTCGAATTAAGCTTGAATCTGACCTTTCATGAATAATTTTATTTACATTGGGGACTGACATTGATTCACTTTTAATTATTTAAAGCTGGTGTAGGTGCCAATGGACAATCTGGCACTGGCGCTGGTGCTGGCGGCAATTTCGGTATCGGTATGCAAGCTGGAGGTAATTTTCACGAATTGTATTTTATTTAATCGACCTATTATGGTTTCATTACTGCCTTAAATCCCTACGACAGTTTGAGAATTTTTCAGATTTGTTTTTTTTTTTTTTTTTCAAAGAAAATTATTTTATTCCTTTACTTAATTATTTTTTAAAGCTGGCGCTGGCGGTGGGGCTGGGGGTGGTGCCGGAAACCAAGGTGGATTCGGAAGAAAATAAGAATGATGAATGTTAACATACACATCATGATTAGAAAATAATTGCAAACATTTTCTGAATAAATATTATAACCGAAAATAATGACTCGTTTCCTTTTTATGTTATTTTAATTCAGGTAATGAAGAAAGAGTAAGAAAGCAGTAGTTGATAATCAAGAAGTGTTTGAAAAAAAAAAAAAAATAAAGTTCTGACGACGATATCACATACCTAAGGTGATTAATTTTCCTTATTAGCTGCGCGCGATCGGCTGCAGCGCTCAAGAATATATTTTTGGACATCAAAACTTTGGGCACATTTGCTCATATGGCTTTTCAACCTCTTGGACGACTTTTGAATAACCTTGCAGAATTTGCAACGCATTTCTTCGTGTGTCTCCATGTGGGAGTTCAAAAATGTCTCTCTGCGAAAACTGCGGTCACAAACACTGCAACTGAACTTCAGTTGAAACGCATTGCCCACAGGAACTTCAGTGGGCTTTGAACCAGATTGCATTAGATTGCCTTCTCTGCACTTTTTAATATGCAACATAAGCTTCTTAAACATTTTGTGACACTTTGGGCACTCCTGCTGTCCTTCAATGTATGTCTCTTCAATTTTCTCGTCCCTGTCTTCATGACTTATACCTGTTTTATTATTCGACGTCTTGTCAACCCGAAGGGTTTTTTCGGACGATTCATCGTGGAAGTCCTCCATGAACATAATGGTATCATCACGCGAATAATAGAAATTTTGCTTACGTTTGGAAATTCGTGTTTTTGGAGGCTCCTTTATGGAACGTTGTATATTCTGTTGAATCATCTGTAATGGTGGGCGTCTTACAATGGTCTGACGGCGGCTTACATCTTCAATCGACGGAAAAATTGCCCCATGATGTCCAGAGGATGCGTCATTAATTTTCTCCATGACAGATGAACTTACATCAATAGATGGTATATTCTTTATAGCACGTTTGTTCTGCAGTTTCTTCGGAACTGGAATCAGCAACCAATTACTTTTTTCATCTTTTGGTACCGGCGGTGATATCGTATTGCTGAATGTCATTTCTTCATCGAGCAATTCGATTTCTTCTATCACACATAGCGGAAGTTGTGAATGTACATCAACATGGTAAACCTCGGTATTGAATTGCATGTCTTCCACCAAGCTGACATTCTCATTGAATGCTTGAAAGCTGTCGCCGAGCTGATGTAAATTGTTAATGGAGCCACCCGTGTTGGATAACAAATTCTCAATATCATTTATCAGAATACCAGATCGTTTGCTGACAAGACAAGATTGAGTTGAGTTCAAAGTTTAAAGCTTCTACTGATTCTCATGATGAAGCTCGGAGGATGTCAGTGTTCAGTGTCTTTCACCTTGAGCATGTTCTTGGAAAGAGTGTCGATGTTCGCGAATTTCGAATGGCGAGTAAGGAAAGGTATCTTCAGCTGCTTCGCCGGAATCTACGGACTTTGTATTTAACGAGCTGAGTAACGTCACTAGAGCTTTATCTGTTTCTAGCAAATCATTCTCGTCTTCTGGAGAGATCATTTTTTTTGCTGTCGGTTTTTTAGAAAAAAAAAAAAAAAATATTATTCTGTGCTAGAGAACCTCTATCTCGTTTTCTCACCTGTTCCTCGATCAATTATTTAACTTTATGTAGTTACACAACATCAAAAATACTACGCAGAAATATTTAATAAAAATCGCGAGCAAAGTAGACAGCTTGTGAAAAAACTAAGGTTTATGATGAATAGGTTATGTGATTCGAAATATCAAGTTGAGAATAATAACAAGCAGCGGTTAAATTTTTCCATAAAACGCTTTTCTTTATTTTCTTTCATCCTTGATTAATTTTCAAAAAAATGGGTGTGTATCATCCTTATGAAACGTCTAATATTAATTAACCAAATGGAATCGTTCACTGCAAAAATACTCAAGAGCTCTTACTTTGCAGGCAGATTCCATTTGATTCTAGCGAATTTCATTTTTTTTAATGTATCAAACATCGTCATGTTTACAAACCGATAAAGAAACTCAATAGAGAAAAATTCTAAGAATGGTTTTACGTTGCCAATTAATTAATCAGATTAACGATAAGAGTTGATTTTTTTTCATATAGCATAAAATATAGTTTAGTTATCATAAATTTTTTCAGGGTATTTTTCAAGTTTTCTTCTTTTATGATTTGGAAAATGTTCATGTATTGAAGGACTACAAGTGGAGATTAGGGATGTTAAGGTTTCTTTATAGCACAAATATTACAAAGTTATAAACTTTGAAGGGGATGCAGGGAGACTTATTAAATATAATAGATTGGAAGCTCCTTGAATGTCCATCAGCTTCAATAAAAAAAAAAGAAGTAAATCATATACATATATTACTGAATCAATAAATGTTTTTATCGCTTATTGGCGATTATTACACAAAAAAAACACGGAACAAATTAGATATTTTTCCATTTAAAAATAGAATTTAAAATTAGAAAGAAGAAACGGAAAATTTGTGTGCGATGGGAAAATGTGAAATATTAATGACACGCCGTAGGCCACATCTGGTGCCGGATTCCACATTCCTCATCAAAATAAATATTTAAAATTATAAAAAAAAAGGTTTATATGGCTCCATTATGTGTTATCCATGCGTACACAATTAAAATCAATAAAAATTAAAATTGCTAATTTGTGTGGCATTTGAATGAATTTCTAATACAATATGGATATCGAGAGACATTGCTGGATATTAAAATGTTTTCATCTACCCAAAATAGAATGAAATAATTGCATCATTCGTAAAAGGTATTATTCACTTGCTATAAGTATACCAATGCATCTAACATAATAGTGAACTGCATTAACTTGTTCCAATTTCCGTTTCTGTGATTTGTTTATGCACACTTGAAAACCGAATACTAAACTGTCAAGGTCGTTTTTCCATTGTTGTCGCATATATAGAGATCGCGACCCGCTTTTTTCTGTGCAACGTGTGTAATTGTTCCAAAAAGAATATAGAACTTCTATGGGGGAAACTCAATGGAAAAAAGCTGATGAATCATTTACATGAATGCATTGATGTGTAAAAAAATTATTGTTTCATCATTATTTTCTCGATGTTGTTGTGTTTGATAACTGACTGTTCTAAATGACTAATGAAAGTGGTTGTTGTTTATAGTTTGGGCACATTGCAAAGGAATATACGTTTGAAAAGAAGTGGGAAAAATAACTTGATTGGACGTATTTTATGTAGAGTAGAAGAGCTAAGGATGTGGATAATTTGTGTGTGTGTGTTTGCTTGTTTCATTTCTTTCTTTTCTGTCACTTAATCATGATTTTATGTGTTGCTGCGATAAGGTGTAACATAAATGGCTGGAAAGAGTCCCTTGCGTGAACCAATTTCCCGGTCCACCAGTGCTCTTCAGATCGATTGGTAACCGTTATAACATCGCCTCTTCTAAAGTCCAATTCACCACTTTCTTGTGCTGTAAAATCGTATAAAGCTTGCACTAATATTTCTTCGGGCACCATATCGCGCAATTTGACATCTTGAGAACGGGACACCGATGCAGTGCGATGATATTCGACGAGCTCATTAAGAGAATTAAATTTGACGACCCATAGAAAGAATTTTCCCTGATTATCGCGCAGCACTTTGAAATGCTGAACACCATCCGAACATTTAACCGACAGCGAAAAATCACCGGGACTCGATTCACTAATGCGGATCAGAAATGCACCATCGTGTTTATTTGATAGAAGTTTCTCCGCATCAGCTGAAAAATAATCCATTGACAGAACATTAGAGCTAACATTGGCAGAGCTTAACAAATAAATAACTTACCTCTCGTTATTCGACCATAATACCAATCGTGATTTTTCATTTCTATGTAATTGCTTGGAATCAATCCTTCTTTACCGTCCAATTCAGCCCGGTACCAGTTCATGTCGTCTTCCATATTGAGAATTTTAAGCACTTGCTGTTTACGAAAGCTCAGCTCATCATCGGCTGTTGCATTAAAATCATGCTTTGCTACTGCCTCCATTGTTTTGTTTATATATTATTCTTTAACAGCTCAGGAGACTAATATGATGAATGACGATGTCGGATCCGAATAATACAAACACTTATAGACAGACAATCGCGTCAAATAATTTAAAATTTAGATTACTGGCACTGTGAGATGACGATAATTTACTGTTGCGCTTAGATTGTGTCCTGCAATAAAAATGTTTTTTTTTGTTCAGTAGGAAAAGGCGGTGGTGGTGATACACACATGAATTGGAGAAAATGAAAATGCTTAGTTTTCAATTTTCAAAAATAAGCATTTGGACACGATTTTTCGGAGAAATTAGAATGAAAACTGACTTTTTGCGGCTTAGATTATCGAAATACGTATCGAAGCCAGAAGCAAACAGGTAGAAATGATATTGAAATATGCAGTAGAAATTCCTCAGAAGAAACGAGTGAGCGAATCACATCGAACTGGGCGGGATGAAGCAATAATGGAACATATCCATATAACCAATGCTAAATAATGTTACTGCTTCATTGGATGAGCATTGGAATGCAATTTATAAATCAAGGTTCATCTTTAAAATCGCATCATCATTGATGAATTAGTCCCATCATGGATGAAAATTTTTGAGCCGCTAAGTTGAAATTTTCTGAGCACTTTTCACTTTACCTGCACTTCAACTCCTACGTCAATCGGAGCTGCAAGCCCTTGTCAAAAAATTAAACATAAAATGGGACAATAAAAACCACTAACGCGAGTTAAGATAATGAAAAAATATTTTACTGTTTAAAGTCTGTTCCTTAGACACTAAATCAGGGGTAAGAAAATTATTCGCATCCCTGAATCTCCGAAAAAGCTTCAAACAGTATTTAACATATAAATCATACCCTTTGGAATTTGGAACTAAGAACAGAGCAGAAGATGGCTAAGAAAACGATTGTTACGAAAGTTGACTTACATCGTGTCCCTGAAAACATCAACTTTTCGCAAGAGGAAGAAAACATCCTCAAATACTGGACGGAAGAGAAGGTGTTTGAAGAATGTTTAAAGCAATCAAAAGGAAAGCCCAGGTAACGAAAATTAAAGGTTATGCAAAAACAGAAAATAGCTGATGCAATATGTTTTAGGTATACGTTTTATGATGGTCCACCATTTGCTACTGGTTTACCGCATTATGGGCACATCCTTGCTGGAACTGTCAAGGACATTGTTACTCGTTACGCTCATCAACAGGGTTACCATGTTGAGAGAAGATTTGGATGGGATACTCACGGTTTGCCTGTGGAATATGAAATTGATAAGACACTCGGCATCAAAGGGCCGGATGATGTTGCTAAAATGGGAATTGCTGCATATAACAATGAATGCCGTAAAATTGTAATGCGTTATGCTGATGAATGGGAAAAAATTGTTGGTCGTATGGGAAGATGGATTGGTGAGTTCTGTTTTTGAAGTCTATTCTGGCATCCAACAAAATTTTATTTCATTTTGTAGATTTCAAAAATGATTACAAGACATTGTACCCATCATTTATGGAATCCGTTTGGTGGGTGTTTAAACAGCTGTATGTGAAAGGGCTTGTCTATCAAGGCGTAAAAGTTATGCCATATTCAACTGCCTGCACAACCGCATTATCAAATTTTGAATCCGGTCAAAATTATAAGGACGTTATCGATCCCAGTGTTTTTATTTCAATGCCTCTAATTGACGTGCCAGACAAAGCGGCTTTGATTGTATGGACTACAACGCCATGGACATTGCCTTCAAATATGGCTTGTTGCGTTAATCCTGATTTGTCATACATTAAAGTGAAAGATGAGAAAGGAGATATTTATATTATCATGGAATCGCGCGTTGAATTTGTCTTTAAGTCAGCTGATGCAATCCAGGTGCTTGAAAAATTCCCTGGCTCAAAGCTGAAGGGCCTTCGCTATATTCCACCATTTGATTACTTCAAAAAGCATCAGGATGTTGCATTTCGCGTTCTTTGCGATGGTTATGTGACAGAAGAATCTGGTTCCGGTATTGTTCATCAAGCGCCATACTTTGGCGAGGACGATTATCGTGTGTGCCTAGCAAACGGTATCATAAAACGTGATCAGGAAATTGTGTGCCCACTTGATGCAAGCGGTAAATTCACAAGTGAAGTTCGAGACTTTGCGGGTCAGTATGTTAAGGATGCTGATAAGAACATTATGAATATGCTGAAAAAAAGTGGACGTTTAATTCGATCAGCAACGCATAAGCATAGCTATCCATTTTGTTGGCGTTCAGATACACCACTTATTTACAAGGCCGTTCCATCCTGGTTTATTCGTGTTGAACACATGACAAAGCAATTATTAGCTTGTTGTGCTCAAACTTATTGGGTTCCGGACAATGTTAAAGAGAAGCGTTTCGGCAATTGGTTACGCGAAGCTCGTGATTGGGCGGTAAGCAGAAATCGCTATTGGGGAACACCGATTCCATTATGGATGTCACCATCGGGCGATGAGATTGTCTGTATCGGATCTATTGAAGAACTGCACAAACTATCTGGTGTCAAAGTCAAGGATCTGCATCGTGAAACAGTTGATCCCATTGAGATTCCTTCAAAAATTCCTGGCAATCCACCATTGCGTCGAGTCACAGAAGTCTTTGATTGCTGGTTTGAATCTGGCTCTATGCCGTACGCTCAACAGCATTATCCATTTGAAAATTCCCAGGAATTTGTCAATAGCTTCCCAGCGGATTTTATTGCTGAAGGAATCGATCAAACACGTGGATGGTTCTACACACTGCTCGTCATCTCAACTGCGCTTTTCAATAAGCCACCATTCAAAAATTTAATTGCCAATGGTTTAGTACTTGCTTCCGATGGACAAAAAATGTCAAAGCGTAAACAAAATTATCCAGATCCGATGCTATTGGTGCATAAATATGGTGCCGATGCAATTCGTCTTTATCTCATCAATTCACCAGTTGTTCGTGCGGAAAATTTACGCTTCAAGGAAGATGGCGTGCGTGACATAATCAAGGATGTCTTTTTGCCATGGTACAATGCTTATCGCTTCTTATTCCAAAACATAGATCGATTTGAGAAGGAAGATAAAGTGATTTATAAATACAGTGTCGAACGTCAGCAACGCGACAAATCTGATAATGTTATGGATATTTGGATAATTAGCTTCAAAGAATCTCTTTTGGATTTCATTGCTAAAGAGATGAAAGCTTATCGCTTGTACACAGTTGTTCCACGTCTTACCAAGTTTATTGATCAACTTACAAATTGGTATGTGCGAATGAATCGCAAGCGCATCAAGGGCGAAGGTGGTACAAGAGATTGTCATCACGCGTTGGATACTCTTTATGATGTTTTGCTAGCAATGGCAAAAATGATGGCCCCATTTACGCCATATCTAACGGAATATATGTATCAGCGCTTGCGATTGGTCGATCATAGCTTGAAACCTGGAAGTATTCATTATGAAATGATGCCAAATGCAAAGGAATCTTCAATCAATTTGTCCATCGAAAGAGCTGTTGCACGAATGCAAGCTGTTGTGGAGCTGGGACGTGTGATGCGTGATCGACGAACAGTGCCTATTAAATATCCCCTTACTGAAATTGTTGTCATTCATCAGCAGCAAGAATATTTGGATGATATCAATTCGCTTCAAGAGTTCATTAGCAGCGAGTTAAATGTACGATCGATTGTACTGAGCCAAAATAAGAAGAAGTATGGGGTGACATTACGTGCTGAATCAGATCATAAGTTGCTGGGCATTCGATTGAAGAATGATGCAAAAGTGGTTGCAATTAAGATCAAAGAACTCTCTGATACCGACATTCAGGAACAAGTGAAACGCGGATGGTTTGAGGTTGCTGGCCATCGATTAGAGTTGAATGAAGTTCGTGTTATCTATCAGTTTGGTAGTTTTGGTTTGCTCAATATGAAGCCAAATCAGGAACTGATGGATGAAGGATTTGCACGTGAGATCATCAATCGTGTTCAGAAGCTGAAAAAGAAAGCTCAGCTGATTCCAACTGATCCTGTTATCGTAACATATAATATTTCTAAAGCTGACAGCGACATAACACGGGTGGCAAAAAGCCATCAAGCCTTCATTGAGGGCGTCATTAAATCGAAATTCGTACAACACGATCAAGAAGCTGAAAAGAGAGAAATGATAATTGAAGAAATACAAGAGCTGAAAGATGTTCAATTGAGACTTCGCATCACGACGTTAAATGAACGGGAAATGCCGAAGATGCCATGGGTCAACGTGGCACTTGCTGACGACATTCAAATGCGATATGTTAGTGAAGGGGCTAAACGAACAGCTACATTGAATTTGGAAGACTTTAAAGGAAATTTCATTGCTTTGGATCAGCTGAAGGCAGAAATTGAAAATATCTTTGGTATATATGAAACCAATTGGAAACTTGTTAGCTCGCTAAATCATTATACTGAGCTTACAAGCGTAACAAAGGATCTCAACGGTAAAACGATCTACGTTATGAGAATGCCAAGTGGCAAAGTTCCATCAGAATTGCTTCACGTCACTGCACCATTCAGTAAATTTGAGAATAAAAGAATCGGAGAACGTACTGTGACTATTTATTTGGAGAATCCAACCGGAGCTCCGCCGCAAGGGCTTTAATTTAAATTGATGTAATCGCATTTTTGTTTCTATATGAATTCAACTTCAAGTAAATTCAATCAATTTTATTTCAAATTGCTGATTTATTATTCCTTCGATTTAAGTTTCCCATAGTTTTCTTAATCTTGATTGGACGATAGAGTGGCACTGATGATTCTAAAACGAAATTATCGCTGAACTTTTTCAACGAGATGAAACCGTATGATTCATCTTTTTCTTCCTTTTGCTGCTGCAGCTGCGATTCATCACTAAATGGAATAAACGCCTTTCTGCCATCAGTCGATTTTGGAAGACGAACAATTTGCGGGCTGACAGGAGTCTGTTCTCTCTTTTTCTTCTTAACTGAAACACGTTTCTCCGGCTTGATGGTGTAGTAATTTTTTAGTAGCTGCGCATGAAGATTCATTTGATGGTACCAGTTTGCGATTTCCACTGTCTTTAGATTTTCGGTTTCTTTTATACAGAAAATGATTCCACCGGTTTTAGTCAGTTTTTTAATGACATCCTTAAGTTGGGGGATGATAACAACCATTGTATTTGGGTGTCGTGTGAGAATCATTGCTATTAACTGTTTCGCGAACCATCTCGGACTGAGCTCATCTGCAATTCCAACAAGCATGACGCCTTTTTTCGAGAGTCTTAAAACTGATTCCAATCCAATCGAGATGCTGCCATTATCAGTTTCAACAAATCTAAAATAATAAATAAATATATTGATATATTATTATATTATATATATTATTGATACATGACCATCTTCTTACTCTTTCATCAGTTCTCTAAATTTCGCACTTTGAACTTCATCCAGAGATGGCCAATAGTCGGTAACACTTTTAAAAATGACATTCTTTGTTGGAGCAGGTTTCTTAAGACTTGATAAGGTTCCTTTCTTTTGGGCTTTAGTTAGAATTATGTTCGACATTTTCAGGGGGCAAGCTACTTTGTAGTATTTCTCTTGTATTACAGTCAATCATAAAATTTCATCCTCCTTGGACGCGCTAGGTAGAGAAATATCAGTTTGCCGTTTTCAACGATTTTCGCTATAGACATTGATAAGGCACGATCAAAACCAGCAAGTCATAATCATCGCTGTGCCTAAAATTTAACGACAATGAGCTGCAGCGCAATAAAACAGGTGCGATATTATTATAATGGTAGAGACAGAAACAAAATAAAGTAAAGAAACAGCCTAATAGCATCACCTCACTGTTAAAAATTCATTACGGGAAATTTGTACATCCAAAAATGTAAACAAATGCATGAAACAAGTGGACAAAATTCCTATGACATTTCAATTTGCCTTCAAAAGTTTTCGGTTGTAACTGTGCTCAAATTAATTTCAAGTTAACAAGTATTTTATATTAAATTGTTATGATTACTTTTTTCTCAACTAAGTTTTTACAGTGAACATTGTAGCATCATTTCATTTCATTGAGCCAGAATTGAGTCTACAGCTGATGATGGATAATATTATTATTTTTTTAGGCAACGGATCCGTCTGCGATTTTTTGGACGAAAGTTGAGAGAGCGTATGGTGAAATCCCGAGGCTTATTAAGATGATACTGGAATTTAGTGGATTTGACTCGTATTTGGCGCTCAAGGGCATTAGCTTTGAAGACAAGGCATATTTTTTCTCGGAACTAGAGGAATCGGTGATTTCCCTGGTAGAGCTGGACGATGATGACATGCTAAAGCAGGAATTTATTGCTGAACTGGCGATCAATAAACAGAGAATGACAGGATTTAGATTAAAACTTGGTCATAAAAATCTAATCATCAATCTCTGTCGTGAATTACAAAAGACAAATTTAGATGAGTTTAATGCATACATATCATTTGCACAAAATCAGGACGCACAGCAGCATCAATCGCCTCCTCCCCTAATTTTGGCTTCAGATTTAGCCAAGTCGGAAGAGGACCACGGATATTCACGTGAAAATGAAATTGAAGACAAGAAACCTGTTATTGAGCAAGATCTCGTTCAACATCTCCAGGAAGATGAAGAAGAGGCACAAAATAATCATTCCCTGAAGGATCAATTCGAAGAGATGTCATCGCCGCCCCATCATGTTACACAATCAGAACAGATAGAGTACGTATACGATACCGATGATACTGAAGGAGGTAATTTTATCGAACATGAATATTTGGAAACTGATCAATATGTCGATGAAGAAACGGCAGTCGTGGAATATCACGAAGTTCAAGTGGATGATGCCGATGCAATAGAAAGTGAAATCTATAATGTTGAACAAATGATCAAGAGTGAAGAAGATGAAGAATTAATGTATGATCAGTCGAATGATTGCTTTGAGCTCACATTCGATCAGACGCAGCACCATCATCAACGATCTATGAATAGGTCCTTATCATCGCTAAATGGACAACCAAAATCTAAAAAACCTCGGCATATGTACACTAGCGAATTCCTAACGTTACAACAGACAACAGGACGAATTGGAACGCCAGGTCGGAGGAGACCAAAAATTCAAAAACAGTACTCTGAAACGGATGAAGGATATTTAGATAGATGGAGTGATTTAGTACGGCAGTCATGTGAAGTTATTGTGCCTCACGACCTTTTATCACAATATGATTTGAGCATAATTGAAATCGTTAAAATCCTGCCAAATATCTGGGAAGTGAAATGTCCTCTTTGTACAAAAAAGTTGCGATTACAATCAACACAAGAGGGAAAATATATGAATTACAAAAGATCAAATTTTGAACGACATTTAAGAATTGTTCACTACAAACAAATTGCCCAATTTAAAGAGGAACCCGATACTGAAGAAGTTACGAGCACCTAAAGTTGTACCTAAAAAAAAACCTTCACTGAAATAAAAGTTCCACCGTTAATAAAAACAATCGTTAAAATTTTGAATTTCCCTTAAAAATGATTCACTGTATGCTGCCCCTCGCATCATTCGATAAACAAACATTTTTTCGCTGACGGTTGCATTTAATTTCTGCAGACATACAACCAATTAATACCTAGGAATATACGTGAAATGGGAAGAAAGAAAAAGGAAGTAAAGATTGATGCTGCCAAAAAAGAGGTATTTACGTTGAAAATTGTGCAAATTAATGAAAATCGAGATCAAGAGCGTTTTCTAAAACACACTTGGCTTCCTGTACAATTCGCCTATTAAACCGAAAAACAATTTTATTGCAATACTGTATTTATGTTACGCGACATTTATCTCCTGATCCCGTAAATAAATACCCCGAGGAAATGGTAAAAATTCAAATTTTCATTGAATGGAAAACACCCAGTGTCCAGACCAGAGGGCGCTGCTGATTATATTTTGTTTATATCTCCGATGTCTGATCCGTTCGATAAACACTAATCCTTATTTCGTTTTAGTGATAAAGCAAACAAAAAACCATAAGAAAAAAAAAAATACGAAAATTGCGTAAAGAAACAAGTCGAAGAAAACCAGAAATTAAAAATAAACCGTATTAAAGTCACTAAATATGAGTTCAACACCCGGTGAGATTCGGGTCGTTAGTGCTCAAGTATTGGCACAGTTGCAGGCTGCTGGCTATCAGGTTCCATTTTCCTTTCATTCAGCTTACTGTTTCTGTACATTATTATTTTTTTATCCTTTTTTCTGATTTTTGGTTTCCTTAAAAACTAATCGTTTGATTTTCAAACACACATTTTACATAAAATTTATGTTGCACTCACGCTTATTTTTATGATTTTTCTGTGGAAAAGCTAACATGTTTCTTATGGTTTTTGATGTTTACTTTTATATATTTGGTACCTCATTAATCGAAATAGTAATTAATAGTGGTTTAAATGCTTTAGGGCAATCAGCTAAATGAAGCCATCATACAACACTCACAGCCCCAATCAGTGGTTCAGCAACAACAGCAAAATGTACAGCAGCAACAACAAAATATCCAACAAAATCCATCAGCACCTTCACAAAATCAACAGTTACAACCGCAAGTAATAACACTCCAGCAACTTCAAAACTTTATGCCATCTGGTCAAACGACAGCTCAACAGATTCACCAGTTAAATGCTGCTGATGCTGTGCAATTACAACAGCAAGTTCAAGCTCTTCAAGCAGCCGCCGTGGCTGGTTCACCACAAGCTGTGTCCCAGAGTGGTGCACAGGCTCAACACCTTAAGGCGCTCTACACTTCCCCTCAACAGTCTCAGCAAGTTTTTAGCATGCAACAGCCACAAATAATTCAATTAAAACAACCAGATGGAACGACACAGCAAATCATTCAGCTGAAGCCCGATCAAATTCCTCAGCAGCCAGTACAACAGCTCATATCTGGAGGACAAATCATTCAGAACCCGAATGGAATGTTTCAAGTTCTTCAACAAATGCAACCAATGCAAACGGTAACAGTTGATGGGCAAGAAGCTTTGTTTATCCCAAATCAGCTCGGAAATGCTCAAGCTATACAAATTGGTGGACAGCAGGCATTTATAACGCCATCGGGACAAATCGTAAGAGCACCGATGATGGCACCTGGAAATTTCTTGCACAATATGACACAAACAGTTCAGTTGCCAAACGGTAAGAAATCCTTTTTTAACCTACCTAATTACTTTAGCTCAATACCACGCTTATATTGCATTGCTAAAGATGATTCGCACTTTCATTTTGGTGGTGACTGATCAACACACTGCTTCCACTAATTCTCATTTTTTCTTTACATTTTTTCCCTAAAATAACTAACACACGTTAATTTAATTAATTACATATCACACACATACATAAAAAAAAAAAACATAAATGCACAATTATAAAGTTGGTGGCCAACCGACATTGACCATACCTGGTACAAACATTCAAATTCCATTGGGTCCAGCACAATCAAACACACAACAACAGCCAAATCAAAATCAGCAATCATCCACTGTACAGAACCAGCAAAATAATCAACAAAATAATGTCCAATCATCAAGCGCAAATCAGTCAAATTCTAATCAAGCTCAACAGCAGCAGCAACAAACGATTGTCAATGGTCAAAATCAACAGCAACAAAATACGGTTATAACAATGCCCAATGGAACTAACATTCAAATTCCTGCTAATTTTGCAGGTAAGTTCATATTCATCTGGTTCATTGGTTGCATGCATCTTTTCTTATTCTTTTACACTCTTGTGTTGTCTCATAAAAAATTTCAAAAGTTATTTTAAGATTGCTAATTGATTGCTCTATGATTTTAGGACAAAGTGTTCAAGTACGTCCAGTTGCGCCCCAAGTTGTTCAATTTCCAATGGCCGCACAAACAATTCCAGTTCAAGTACCAATTACAACCGGAAATGGACAAACAATTTACCAAACTGTTCATGTGCCAATTCAGAATTTTGGTAATCAAATGCCGCAAATCATTCAACCACAAATGCAGTATATCCCACAATTCACACAACAAGTGGCGAATATAATTACACCATCAGGACAAATTCAGCAAATACAGCTTGGACCCATTATGCAGCAGCCTTCGGCCGGACAAAGTATCGGTGGAATTCCAACGCAAACGATGAAAGTCGATGGAAGCAACCAAGAGCAACTACAAAATGCCCAGCCTATAACAATTACTAATGCTCAAGGCCAACAAATGACAGTTATACCTGCGCATCGACCCAGCCAAAATATCATTCAAATACCGAACATGTCAGCAATGCAGCCGCAAATTCAACATATACCAGGAATTGGTAATGTTCAGGTTATTTCGGCGAATGCGCTGAATGGAAATTTCTTGCAACAGCAACAACAACAGCAGCAGATGCAAACGATTCAGCAAATTCCTCAATCTCCTGTTCAGCAGCAACTGCCGACAGTTGTTTCTTCGGCTCCTTGTACTGCGCCGTCGCATTCGGCACCGTTCAAACACAAACAGTCTCCATAACCCCTCAAACAAGTCAAATTAAGCCGGAAAATGATCAAACGGAAACTACAGCCACAAAATGGATTGTAAAACCAGATATTCAGCCAGCTGCTCCTGTAATTATTCATCCATCATCAATTTCATCAGCATCTTCATCGTCTACGAGTCAAACGACGACTACAGTGTCGTCACAAAATTCATCAGTTCAGCATACAACCATTTTGCCAGCTCTTTCAGTTCCTACATCAACCACTATTCAGTCAGTTTCAAAACCCTCAACGGTGACTTCATCAGCAAGTCAAATAACCATTCAACCGATTCCAATAACAACAGCGTCGTGTAGCGAATCAAAATGCACAACATCAACACTATCGACGACGATAAGTGTATTGCCATCAACTGTCAGTCACCAGCCATCACTGAATCAAACATCAGTAAATGTTAATATCAACGTGAGCAACGATCCATCGGGATCCTTAAGCTCACCCGAAGTGAAACCACGAGTGCGACGTGTTGCATGTACCTGTCCCAATTGCACGATGCCTGATCGTTCCACAGATCGTAAGAAGCAACACATCTGTCACGTTGCAGGATGTAATAAAGTCTACGGAAAGACTTCCCATTTAAGAGCTCATCTTCGATGGCACACCGGTGAAAGACCATTCGTGTGCAATTGGGTATTTTGTGGGAAGCGCTTTACACGATCTGATGAACTTCAAAGGCATCGTCGCACACACACGGGCGAAAAGAGATTTCAATGCTCGGAATGTTCAAAAAAATTTATGAGATCTGATCATTTATCAAAACATTTACGAACGCATACAAAAAGTCGTAAAGAGGTAAAAAATGATAGTCATGAAAAGTATTTGAGTGAGTTACTCATTTTTCTTACAATTTTTAGCTGAAAATCGAGGACATGAAAATTGTACTTGATGGTTCATCGTCAAAGCAGGAGCAACATGAACAACAATTTGTGATCATACAATCACAATCGCTTGCGGACAAATCAAAAATGGACACGGATGATGCACAGGAGGGTAGCGATGAAATAGTTTACGTCCTGAAAGATGAGAATGCCCAAGAGCAACCGAACGTTATCACAATTGATTCTGTCAATCAAGAACGTCAGTTTGTGTGGGTAGCAAATGAGCAGAGTAATTCTTCGGCACAAGTGCAGGCAGCCACTACATTGTATACGATTAAGGAGCTTAATTATGCTCAGGTAAGATTTAATTTATGCAAATGTCATTTAACTTAAATTTAAAAATGATTTTTAGGACATAACTAATTCAACTCAAAGCGCATCATCAGATGCCAGCAATGACTCAAGCGAAGAGAAAATGACAATTGAAGAACCGGAAATTAGTAACTAGCATCAAGAGAAATATTTCAGCTTCAGTGGTTGGTAGCAGCTCCCAATGGGGGCTAAAGGAAGTTGAAATTTTTTTGCCACGGGGTCATCACGATCATAGAATGCTAACAAGTAAAGTATTAGGAAATGCGACATTTAGACGATAATAAAGATGTGCTGCCATTAATGTTATCAGTAGACAATTTGTTTGAAAAAAAAAAAAAATCGAATCAATTTGAGATTAAGGTCGAATAATGTCTTCACTGTAAATTCGTTTAAAGCTCGATCTATATATACATACATTCAATGAATAATATTGATTAGAGCAAAACAGATTTGTAAAAAGTAATTTTTTTGTAAACAAATTAAGGTAAATTTCTTACATATGTAGATTTTAAGGAGATGAATTATTCCGAACAATTGGAATCTTATCTATAAATTTAGAAGAAAAAAATATTAATAAATCCATGGATTAAAAAATATTCATGGTTGAAAATTTATTGCAGTTAATGTTTCATTTACTGCTCTTAACAAATTTTCTTTAAATTTCCAGATTATTGTATCTTCCAGTGTCATTTTGAAGTCATCAGAATCGATGTGATTACGATAATGTGACATTTGTGCGATTTCTCTTGGAAATCCAAAACAATCGCAAGTCCACAATCCCTTGAAACATTTAAATGGTGCATGATTATGAACAACAACAATATTTTCAGGACGATGGAATGATTTGATTGCATTGCCAGGAATTGAAAAGTTTACTGAGCGCTGGATGTGCTGAAGCATATGCATATAATCTGGAATTCCTTCAACTTTCTTTGAATTAACCTCTGGATAATAAACATTTTCTGCCGCATATGAATCGTGAATTACCGAATCATTCTCATAATGCCTCATCAGGTCATGCCAAGACATATCAGACTGTCTAACAGGCATAATAACTTCATCGGGATCAAGAATTGCAATAAAATCATAAAGATGTCTCGTTCTGTAGAAACAATCATTTAAAATATTCATTTGAATAAGGGAACTTTGAAAGCTCGGCGCTAAAAATTTAACTATTCCCTGTGGTTGCAAAAACGGAATAAATTCCACCAAATCCTTTTTCTCAAAATACTCAAGGACATGATAAAAATCGGGATGAACATATTGGTTATATATGTGAATCTTTTCAGCACCTAACAGATGCATCATGTGAACCCATTCAATGAATCGGATTGCAAAATTTCTATTCTCGAAAAACAAATGTTTTGTGCAAACGCCAAATTGTTTCTTTTTGCCATCCACCGGATGAATATCAAGGATTCTTAGATTGTTTGTTGTCTCCTCACACGGATCATTTGTGAGAGAAACGCTCACTGGAATACGGCTTTTGAACTTCTCATCAATTGGGCATGTGATAAGATATGGCATTCGATCTCTTTCGTTTACACCCCAATGTTCGGTCCACATAAGTATGTAGTCAGATGCCTTCACAATGTATGGTTGATCACTTCCATTAAACCAAAACTGACAGAACATTTTGTGAGTTGTGATATTCAACATAATTCCAATAGCGTTGATCCTCACAATAGTTTTATTTTGTCGGTCATCCAAATAAGCATTCATCAGTTTCATGAAACCTTCAGGCATTTCAAAAACCTGCCACGAAATGTTATCTGTTAAAATTTCTGATTCTGGCGGTAAACGTCCACATGTTGGTGGTGAACTTGCTTTATTTGCAAAACTTAATTTTCTTGGTAACGTTGTAAAATACACGCAAATCACAAATGTCGCTACCAATAGATATCCAAATAGACGACGATAATTTTGCATGGTGCGATCTTATTGAGGACCACGCAAAGACTGTAAAGACTGTACTCATGAAATTTGCCTAGGAAAAGAAACTCAATTTCGGTATTGTATTGCAGCTGATTAAATAATATTCAGCCATTCAATGCACATGTAATTTATCTCACACAATTGTTCGGCAAAAAAATAACCCAAGAACATATTTCGTTAATTTCTTAGACTTGTTTTTGAGTAATTTCACGGAAAATGAATAATACCACCTTAATAAGTTAATAAGTTTCTGTATTTGAATCCATTAAAAAGTTAAAAAAAAAATATTTTCGGTTTATCGGTTTTGTGGAGAAAAAAGAAATCCGGTATAGAAAAAGTATTTGACATGAGTTTAAAAAAAAATGTTGTATTAATAGTTTATTATTATTAAATTACTTAATGGTTGAACTTATATCTGATTATGCCTCTACGGCTCTTAAATCAATTTGAATTAAAAGTTACGTATTCTAAAGGCGATCAAACTGGTTTTATAAAGACATTTCCATGTTCTCTGAGCTTTATGTAGAAATTAAAAGCATTTTTTTGAATGAACTGTTTGATGAGAGGAATCTTTGATTGCTTATGCAGCTCTGAGATGCGAGCATAATATGGATTTGTAATCTATTAATGTGCGTTTTGGCACAATTTAGGAAAATGGTCCCCGCATAAATCATGACAGTTCTCGTTCGTTTTTGCATGTTTACTGGCCGGACTTTTTTTTCTTAAAAATAGGAAAACAAGGTTGAGACGTTTTTATTTGCCATTGTTATCATGCCATCTGTGTACTGTTTGAAGAGAAGTTTTCTGTGGAGGAGTACTCCAAGATATCGAACAGCATCGTGTCACCTCAGAACATTGTTATCAACCATGAGGGGATTTGTCGCAAGTTTATTTAACATGATTCTTGAGTGGGAAAAACTAGGAACTCAGCCTTTTGGGAATTGATTTTAATTTTCCAAGAGTTGAAGAAAGTTTTAATTTCAGCCAGACCAGATTCGAGGGTGGACCTAATAAAGTCCAGATCATGAGCGTGTGCGTCACGCAGGAGCGCAGTGTCATCGGCGTAAATTGCCAGTTCACAGTAAGCGGGGGAAATCCGGCATAGAGTTTGAATAAAAGTTAATTTTTTCAGGAGATTTCAAGTGTTTACAGGCGCGTGCCAAATACATTTTTGGAGGTTAGAGAAGAAGCTGTGGAAAAAGCAGCAAACAAATAATGTTTACACAGGTTATCTCTATCTAGATAGACAGATACAAAAAGTAAATTTGAATTAATACAAAATTATTTATAACTTTATATACATATTTATAAGTTCTGTGGTAATATGGCGGAACGTTGTGAAAAACGGAACAACTCAAGTGAGCTTCACAAGTAAATTCAATGTAAATAAATATATATATATATATCCTAATATATACATAATATAATAAATATAACCTATATTTATTTGCCTTGAGTAAGTTGTAAGTTACTCATGTATGTTGCGCCTAAACTACAAGCGTAAATTACCTAATTAACTGTCCTCGTTTATGGAGTACATTAAAGTACGATTTTAAAATATAAAATCATCTAATTAAAAAAAATTATCCTTGAAAGAAAATAAGTCAGTTTAATCAAACAATATCGATGGATAAGTGAAAAAATAATTTCATTGTTTATTTGTATCCTCCATTAAAAAATCAAGATTTGAAGCTTCGGAAAATGACATTCTTCAAAAGAGGTTTTGAGTATGCAAGCTGCCAGGATTCATTTTTCTGGAACCCGCCAAAAAAGAGCTTGCGTTGCCTCGAGGATTTTTGTGCTTTTCCGTTATCCGTTTTGTTATTGTTTCAAAAATAAAGCGAATTGGCATTAAAAATAAATTTTGCTGTAAACACATTTATTGACTTTAAAATTTAACTGGAATCTATTATAGTTGAGATAGATGGTAAAACGACCTGGTGCAAAATACGGAAATTATTTAAAGTAAACGACAATACGCAAATAATTTTATTCTTCATATGAATCATTCATATTCTTCATATCATTTTTAAAATGGAAAATCTAAACAAAAAAGGAAACACACACAATTTCGGGTAAAACAATCGCTGGTTAAAAAGTTTTCGGATAAAATAAATAGAAAAAGCAAATAGCAAAATAAATAAATAAAACCAATCTGGACTAGAGCTAAACAGGTTTAATAATAGATGAATTAAATATTCCAAACAACTGGAATTGCATCTATAAATTTATAAGGAAAAAGAAAGAAAATATTAATATATCAATGAAATAAAAGTTATTCATGGTTCAAAATTTATTGCAGTTAATGTCTCATTTACTGCTGCTACCAATTTTTCTTTAAATTTCCAGATTATTGTATCTTCCAGAGTTATATTGAAGTAATCCGAGTCCATATGATTGCGATAATGTGACATTTGTGAGATTTCTTTTGGAAATCCAAAATAATCGCAAGTCCACAATCCTTTAAAGCAAATAAGCGGTTTATGGTTATGACAACAACAATATTTTGGGGAGAATAAATCGATTTGACTGCATTGCCAGGCCAGGAAAAATTCACAGAACGCTGGATGTGCTGAAGCATATACATGTAACCTGGGAATTCCTTCACTTTCTTAGAATTAACCTCTGGATAATAAACATTTTCTGCTGATATGATCGTGAATTACCGAATCATTCTCATATTCTTCATCAGGTCATGCCAAGACATATCAGATTGTCTAACCGGCATAATAACTCATCGGGATCAAGAAGTACAACAAAATCATAAAGATGTCTCGTTCTGTAGAAACAATCATTAATTCCCCAAATCTTTTGTTCAAGATATTCTAGGACATGATAAAAATCGGGATGAACATAATTGTTATATACATGAATCTTTTCAGCACCTAACAGATTCATCATGTGAACCCATTCAATGAACCGAATTGCAAAATATCTGTCCTCGTAGTATATATGTTTTGTGCAAACACCAAATCGTTTTTTTATGCCATCCACTGGATGAATATCAAGGATTCTTAGATTGTTTGTTGCTTCCCCACATGGATCACTTGTGAGAGAAACGCTCACTGGAAGGTGACCTTTAAATTTCTCATCAATTGGGCATGTGATAAGATATGGCAATTGTTCTTTTGCGCTACCGCCCCATTGTAAGGTCCACATAAGTATGTAGTCAGATGCCTTCACAATGTATGGTTGATCACTTCCATTAAACCAAAACTGACAGAACATTTTGTGAGTTGTGATATTCAACATAATTCCAATAGCGTTGATCCTCACAATAGTTTTATTTTGTCGCTCATCCAAATAAGCATTCATCAGTTTCATGAAACCTTCAGGCATTTCAAAAACTTGCCACGAAATGTTATCTGTTAAAATTTCTGATTCTGGCGGTAAATGTCCGCAAGTTGGTGGTGACCTTACTTTATTTTCAATACCTAATGTTCTTGGTAACGTTGTAAAATAAACGCAAATCACAAATGTCGCTATCAGCAGAAATCCAAAAAGACGACGATAATTTTGCATGGTGCGCGATCTTATTGACGACAATATCAAAACTATTCACTCTGAATTTGCTGGGAATGGAAACTCAATTTCTGTACTGTATTGCAGCTGATTAAATAGTAATTAATCATTCGGTGCAGATGCCATTATCTCACAGTTGGAATGCAAAGAGAAGAAACCAAAAACAAATTGCACAAATTCGTTGCATGTTTTTTTTTTTTCTTTTTTATTAATTCCTGTGTAACTGAGCCTTATTTTTTTATTTCTTTTAAGCCATGTTATATTTTTTAGCAGCTGAAAATAAAAACAATTGGAAGTTGCCTGATCCAGGATTCCTGTAGCGGCCCCCTATAACTTATAATTGTGGAGGTACTTGCAAATGGAGTCGTTCAGCTCGCTTCTAGTTCGTTTCCAAGTTCAAGTTTCAAGTTTTCGCTATATGCTGGGTCATAAGATGATACAAGGCTAAATTCTTGATCGACTGAGTACAAATTATCGCCAAGAATGTAATATGGCATAAATTTTGTAATTATCCACGAGCTTTCCCAATTGTACACCTTCATTCATCAATAGAAAACCGGCTGTGATTTGTCTCTCATTTGGCACATTTTTTATGAATGTCCCGATACATGCAATGCCAGTGCTATCATTATTGCCGTACCATGTCATAAATATCTAACTTGAACTGATGAGCAAAGCAGTGGACCAAAAATGCTGTATGACCAAATTTGAATAAAATTTGAATGTTTCTTTTTCTAATGGATGACGGAACGTGTGAAACGGACTTCCAGCAGACTGCTGATCGAGGATTTTGAATTTATACCATCTGTGGGGATGTTGCTAAAAGTTAAAGTACTTTTCGGTAGAAAGATTTGCAAGGAAACTATGATACGGAAAGCATTTATAGCTCTGGTATGAGGAGTGATACGAGACTTCTGCCAATATTTCATTTGAACGGTTATAACAAGAAATATTTTCATTATTTGGCAGGTTGTTACTGCATTGAATTTTTGAATTTATCTACATTCTTTACTCTTTCAATAGAGTTCTCATCTTATTTATGATTTTTTTTTTTTTCGTTCTCAACTTATATAAAGCGTTTTTTTCTGCATCAATATTAAAGACACAATAAATTTTTCGGTACATGTTCTTACCCAGTTGCGAGTCAGATAAAGTTTTGGAAGATAGAAAATGAGTTGTTGGGGAAAAAAAAAAACAATACATTAGACATAAATTTTAAGTTTACACAGGTTATCTATATCTAGCTGGAACCACACCTCGTCCAAAACGATGATCAAAGTACAAAAATCCAAAAACTAAAGGCCTTGGGTGACGGCCTTGTCGTTCATCCAAATAAGCATTCATCAGTTTCATGGAAACTTCCGGTTTGATTTTGGCGTTATATACCTTTCATTATTTGCAACCCTTAACTTTTTTGGAAACCATCTGAATCTAAACGCGCCAGAATTCCAGAATTGACGCTATCAATAGAAATTCAAAAATATGAAGAAAATTATGCATGATTTGGTCTAGCTGACAAAATTATTATAATGTTACACCGGGTTTGCCTGGTTACGGAAATGCTATCTCTGTTTTAAATTAAACAGCTGAATAAATAAGAACCAGATATTTAATGCATGTTTTAAACGTTATCTCGTACAATTGCCTGTCGAATATAAAAGAAACCATTTTCTTCGTCCCGCGGAAAAAAAAAATTGTAATCGTAAGACAAAATGGCTTTAAATATAATGATTATGAAACATAAAATAAATATTTTGACTGCAATTTGTTTGACGATTTATTGTGCAAGAGCATTTCAAATTTATAACTTATTCTTATGGAGCTACACGTCACGCATAATACGAGAGAAATAATAGTACTGAGTACAACAAATCGAATAGAAATAACTGGTCACCCTAAAAATTGGTGAATTTGAAACAAATTCGAACTTCATCAGTTTTTAGTTGGCAGTTAAAATAAAACATCTGTTACCTTCAAAATAAAATAAATAACCAATACTTTAAAAGAAATTAACAATAATTAAATAATATTAGTGAACAATAATGGTGTATTTCAGCGGAATTCTGAAAAACATATGAACTCATAAAATAATTGGAAGTTCCCAAAAAAAAAAAAAGAAAACAAAAATATAATAAACGTAATTTTAAATTTAATTTACATTTTCTGGAAAAAGCTTGAATTACTTAAATGATTCTTCTTCTTCTTCTTTATGTTGGCTTATCGCCTAATTGTCTCCGGTATCAGCGACCATATGGACACAGAAATGTATTACGTAGTTTTGTTTCTAGATTTTTCTAGGTTAAGAATAGAAACTTCTCGAGCCTTCGATAGAGATTGAAAAATGCGTGCGCAAAGACCAAAACTCAAACGAAGACTTACTTAAATGATTTTCAGTGCATTATTGATTTCTAACTCGAACTGAACCATATAAAAATTTGAACCGAGTTGATTTCTGACATCTGATTCCAACCTTGATATGAACAGAGATGAATTATTTATTCTATGAAAAATAGAATATGAAACTGGAAACTTATAAATTTAGAAGAAGAAAATAAATAAATCAGATGTTTAAAATTATTCATGGTTGAAAATTTATTGCAGTTAATGTCTCATTTACTGCTGCTAACAAGTTTTCTTTAAATTTCCAGATTATTGTATCTTCCAGTGTTACATTGAAGTCATCAGAATCCATATGATTACGATAATGTGAAATTTGTGCAATTTTCTTTGGAAATTCAAAATAATCGCAATTCCACAATCCATTAAAACATTTAAATGGTGAATGATTATGAACAACAACAATATTATCGGGACGATAGAATGATTTGACTGCATTTCCAGGATCCGAAAAGTTCACAGAGCGCTGGATGTGCTGAAGCATATGCATATAATCTGGAATTCCTTTGATTGGTTTTGAATTAACCTCTGGATAATAAACATTTTCTGATGTGTATGAATCGTGAATTACCGAATCATTCTCATAATGCCTCATCAGGTCATTCCAAGACATATCAGACTGTCTAACAGGCATAATAACTTCATCGGGATCAAGAAGTGCAATAAAATCATAAAGATGTCTCGTTCTATAGAAACAATCATTTAAAATATTCATTTCAATTAAACAACTTTGAACACTCGGTGGTAAAATGTTAATATTCCCTGTGGCTGCAAAAATGGAATAAATTCCACCAAATCCTTTTTCTCAAAATACTCAAGGACATGATAAAAATCGGGATGAACATATTGGTTATATATATGAATCTTTTCAGCACCTAACAGATGCATCATGTGAACCCATTCAATGAATCGGATTGCAAAATTTCTATTCTCGAAAAACAAATGTTTTGTGCAAACGCCGAATCGTTTCTTTTTGCCATCCACTGGATGAATATCAAGGATTCTTAGATTGTTTGTTGCTTCCTCACATGGATCATTTGTAAGAGAAACGCTCACTGGAAGGTGACCTTCAAACTTCTCATCAATTGGGCATGTGATAAGATATGGCATTCGATCTCTTTCGTTACACCCCAATGTTCGGTCCACATAAGTATGTAGTCAGATGCCTTCACAATATATGGTTGATCACTTCCATTAAACCAAAACTGACAAAACATCTTGTGAGTTGTGATGTTCAAGATAATTCCAATAGCGTTGATCCTCACGATAGTTTTATTTTGTCGCTCATCCAAATAAGCATTCATCAGTTTCATGAAACCTTCAGGCATTTCAAAAACTTGCCACGAGATGTTATCTATTAAAATGTCTGATTCTGACGGTAAACGTCCACATGTTGGTCGTGGCTTTGTTTTAATTTCGACCCTTAATTGGATTGGTAGCGATGTAAAATAAACGCAAATTCCAAATGTCGCTATCAATAGAAATAAGAAAACACGATTATAATTTTGCATGATGTACTCTAGTTGGCGGCAATAGCAAAACTGTAGCACATTGACTTTGTCTATAAATGGGAATTCAGCTTCTGTTTTATATTAAACAGCTGCTTACCGATATAATTATTAAGAAAATATTCCATTTGTTTTTTTTTTTTCGAAATTACCGATGTAGTAAAGGAGCTAACCAACAGCGAAAATTCAGAAAAGTTATAGCACGAATTAAAATTTAATTGAGCTTCCGTAATTTTCTAATATTTTCTGTTTCATTTCTGCGCATTTGATTCGTTTGTACGAATGGAAAATGGTTTAGCACTTCCATGCCATCAGTCCTGCTCGTGCATAGTCGACTAGCAAAACTTCAACAAAAAAAAATTTATTATGATCAAAACTGCTCAAAATCAGAAAAGACAATGAGCAAGAAAATAATTTTAAAATAAGCAAAGAGAAGGGAGTAAACCTGAAGAATTTTCAAAGTATCGCTGTGTAGCGCCATCGGCCAAACAAGATCTTAGGCCAAGCTTTGGACATGAACAAGTTGAAGCCTAATTCGCTAGTTCCAGATGAAACCTTCCTTATCCAATCGACTTTCTGAGAGTAAAGCTTCAATGTTTGCAGGCCGTCCTATCTATCTATAAGCGTGCGAAACATAAGTTAGAGCAGTGTTTCTCAAACTTATTTGAATCGCGACACCGTGAATATTTGTTCAAAAGTTCATGACACCCTCAGTGACTGAGCGAAAAGAACGCTCATCAGGTTGAATTTCGAATTCGCGCGACACTCTTTGGTATCACGATACCTACTTTGTGAATCACTGAGTTAGAGAAACATATCAAAAAATTGAATGCTAGAAAATGCTAAAATGTAGAATAGAGTAAGAATTTGAAACGTTGATGAAAAGATGGTAGGTTTTGTTGCAGGTTTCTCTACTTTCCCTACCCAGAAACGTAGTTTGGCCATTAATGACTAAGATTCCGGCCTTAATACAAAAAAAATCTTTCCTGACTTCATAATAACTACTCTTCACGCGTTATAAGTTCCGTAAAAATTTTACCTACACCATGCTACAAGTCGAATGCCTTTTAAATAAAAACAAACAAATGAATAATATTAGTAAAATTATAATTTAATTTATTCACGATCATCGGAGGATGGATCAGACGATTGAATATTTTCTGTCTATATATAATAATATCATATAATATATAATCTATCATATATCATATCATATCATTATCACATCATATAATATCATACATATCAAACATGATGATCATACATGATCATAAATAATATCATACATGTATGATACCATACATATCATTATATTATCAATATCATAAAATTATCATATCATGTCATATGACATATCATTCTTAGTGTATACAAAATAGGGCGAAAAAGAGACGAATTATTTCAAACAATCGGATTATCATGGTTGAAAATTTATTGCAGTTAATGTCTCATTTACTGCTGCTAACAATTTTTCTTTAAATTTCCAGATTATTGTATCTTCTAGAGTTATATTGAAGTCATCAGAATCCATGTGATTACGATAATGTGAATTTTGTGCGATTTCTCTTGGAAATGTAAAACCATCGCAAGTCCACAATCCTTTGAAACATTTAAATGGTAAATGAACATGAACAACAACAATATTATCGGGACGATAGAATGATTTGACTGCATTTCCAGGATCTGAAAAGTTCACAGAGCGCTGGATGTGCTGAAGCATATACATGTAATCTGGAATTCCTTCAACTTTCTTTGAATTAACCTCTGGATAATAAACATTTTCTGATGTGTATGAATCGTGAAGTTCTGTATCATTCTCATAATTCTTCATCAGGTCATGCCAAGACATATCAGACTGTCTAACAGGCATAATAACTTCATCGGGATCAAGAAGTGCAACAAAATCATAAAGATGTCTCGTTCTATAGAAACAATCATTTATAATATTCATTTCAATTAAGTAACTTTGAACTCCAACATTAGTAATTCCTTGTGGCTGCAAAAACGGAATAAATTCCACCAAATCTTTTTGTTCAAGATATTCTAGGACATGATAAAAATCGGGATGAACATAATTGTTATATACATGAATCTTTTCAGCACCTAACAGATGCATCATATGAACCCATTCAATGAACCGAGTTGCAAAATATCTGTCCTCGTAGTATATATGTTTTGTGCAAACACCAAATCGTTTCTTTTTGCCATCCACTGGATGAATATCAAGGATTCTTAGATTGTTTGTTGCTTCCTCACATGGATCACTTGTGAGAGAAACGCTAACTGGAAGGTGACCTTCAAACTTCTCATCAATTGGGCATGTGATAAGATATGGCATTCGATCTCTTTCGTTAACACCCCAATGTTCGGTCCACATAAGTATGTAGTCAGATGCCTTCACAATATATGGTTGATCACTTCCATCATCGAACCAAAACTGACAAAACATTTTGTGAATTGTGATGTTCAAGATAATTCCAATAGCGTTGATCCTCACGATAGTTTTATTTTGTCTCTCATCCAAATAAGCATTCATCAGTTTCATGAAACCTTCAGGCATTTCAAAAACTTGCCACGAGATGTTATCTATTAAAATGTCTGATTCTGACGGTAAACGTCCACATGTTGGTCGTGGCATTACATTGTTTTCACTTAACTTTCTTGGTAGCGATGATAAATACATGCAAATCACAAATGTCGCTATCAATAGAAATGAGAAAGCACGACGATAATTTTGCATGATGCGATCTTATTGGAGACAATAGCAAAACTGTACACGTTGAATCTGACTGATCTGTTTTAAATCAAACAGCTGCTTGCTGATCAAATAATATTCAAGCATTTAATTGTTTTCTCACAATTGCCGTAGTAGAAGAACGTTGGTGAGTTAAAAAAAAAACTGAATTACTGAATTTAAATAAATTCATTTTTAAAGTATCCAATTTTTGTTCATATTTTTTTGATAAGCTTACATTTTTTTTTCGCGAAATTAATGACTTCATTTTTGCAAAAATATGATATCCTCAACGTTTCCGAACCAGTGAGACATTAATCGATCACAAAAAAATTGCTCTATCGATTAAAATGAAGACCAATTTTCAATAAATAACAAAAATAAAACTTACAACGATCTTTGAGGTTGCGATAATGTTTGTTGGTTTTATTTTTGCTTATATTCCAATAATTGAAATCAGAAATTGCCTTATTAGGATTCTCGAAATACTGTGCTTATTATGGAGATTAGATATATTGCTTGGATGAAACCACAAACGTGGTTCACTCTCCCAATTTCGTTACAAATGAGCAGCGTGCCATTAGGTTTATAACACGCAATTTTTCATCGTCAACAATTGAAGCGATATTTTAAGAAGAATAAATATAGTGTCAATCTATTACAATAAATAAAAACGAATCATCATGTTCGGCATGCGAAATAAATAATTGACTCTGAAAAAAAAAAATTACATTTTCATGATCTCCATCATCATGCGATTGGCACTGGTTTTTGTCACTGGAATTTTTTTTTTAATGGACTGTTTTTTTAACGGTAGTATTCTCAGTATTCTTAGATTCTTCATAGTCTTATCTGGTAAAAACAGAGTCAATTTTAGATGCTGTTCTTCAAAAGATGGCGACAGTTGTCTATCTCCCGTGCAAGTGTTTGGCTTTCATTTGTTTTTGTTTCAATGAACATGTGATGCCTAACATGTCTAATGTGTTTCACAAACACGTGTGTTTGATTCAATTTCGATGACATGCTACTTAAAACTTTGTCCCGTTTTCCGAAAAGGAGAGCCTGAGAGCCTCACAGTGATTCCAGAAACATCAGCTAAATTGTCAGATTTTCACATTTTAAAACATAAATAAAACAGGAAACAAGTTGTAGAACAAGAAACAAAATCTCCTGAAATGTGGATTATACCCAGGTTATAAAACTCTCGAAACCATGTTAGAAGAAGCATCAGTTAAAAACAACAAAATAAATAAATAAAAAATAATAGTTAATCAGGTTGGATCAAACGAAGGGCTAGTTCCTTATTCCCGTAAAACAGAGTGTATAAAGAGTTATGAATTATTCCAGACAATTGAAATTTCATTAATAAATTTAGAAGAAAAATGAAAATTGCAATCCATTGATTAAAAAATATTCATTGTTGAAAATTTATTTCAGTTAATGTCTCATTTACTGCTGCTAACAATTTTTCTTTAAATTTCCAGATTATTGTATCTTCCAGAGTTATATTGAAGTCATCAGAATCCATGTGATTACGATAATGTGACATTTGTGAGATTTCTCTTGGAAATCTAAAACAATCGCAAGTCCACAATCCTTTAAAACATTTAAATGGTGAATGATTATGAACAATAACAATGTTTTCAGGACGATGGAATGATTTGACTGCATTGCCAGGAATTGAAAAGTTCACAGAGCGCTGGATGTGCTGAAGCATATACATGTAATCTGGAATTCCTTCAACTTTCTTTGAATTAACCTCTGGATAATAAACATTTTCTGCCGCATATGAATCGTGAACTACCGAATCATTCTCATAATGCCTCATCAGGTCATGCCAAGACATATCAGACTGTCTAACAGGCATAATAACTTCATCGGGATCAATAATTGCAATAAAATCATAAAGATGTCTCGTTCTGTAGAAACAATCATTTAAAATATTCATTTGAATAAGGGAACTTTGAAAGCTCGGCGCTAAAAATTTAACTATTCCCTGTGGTTGCAAAAACGGAATAATTCCACCAAATCCTTTTTCTCAAATACTCAAGGACATGATAAAATCGGGATGAACATATTGGTTATATATATGAATCTTTTCAGCACCTAACAGATGCATCATGTGAAGCCATTCAATGAATCGGATTGCAAAATTTCTATTCTCGAAAAACAAATGTTTTGTGCAAACGCCGAATTGTTTCTTTTTGCCATCCACTGGATGAATATCAAGGATTCTTAGATTGTTTGTTGCTTCCTCACATGGATCATTTGTGAGAGAAACGTTCACTGGAAGACGGCCTTCAAACTTCTCATCAATTGGGCATGTGATAAGATATGGCATTCGATCTCTTTCGTTAACACCCCAATGTTCGGTCCACATAAGTATGTAGTCAGATGCCTTCACAATATATGGTTGATCACTTCCATTAAACCAAAACTGACAGAACATCTTGTGAATTGTGATGTTCAAGATAATTCCAATAGCGTTGATCCTCACGATAGTTTTATTTTGTCTCTCATCCAAATAAGCATTCATCAGTTTCATGAAACCTTCAGGCATTTCAAAAACTTGCCACGAGATGTTTCTATTAAATTCTGATTCTGACGGTAACGTCCACATGTTGGTCGTGGCTTTGCTTTAATTTCGACCCCTAATTGGATTGGTAGCGATGTAAAATAAACGCAAATTCCAAATGTCGCTATCAATAGAAATAAGAAAACACGATTATAATTTTGCATGATGTGTTCTAGTTGGCGGCAATAGCAAAACTGTAGCACATTGACTTTGTCTATAAATGGGAATTCAACTTCTGTTTTATATTAAACAGCTGCTTACCGATATAATTATTAAGAAAATATTCCATTTGTTTCTTTTTTTCGAAATTACCGATGTAGTAAAGGAGCTAACCAACAGCGAAAATTCAGAAAAGTTATAGCACGAATTAAAATTTAATTGAGCTTCCGTAATTTTCTAATATTTTCTGTTTCATTTCTGCGCATTTGATTCGTTTGTACGAATGGAAATGGTTTAGCACTTCCATGCCATCAGTCCTGCTCGTGCATAGTCGACTAGCAAAACTTCAACAACAAATTTATATGATCAAACTGCTCAAAATCAGAAGACATGAGCAAAAATAATTTTAAATAAGCAAAGAGAAGGGAGTAAACCTGAAGAATTTTCAAAGTATCGCTGTGTAGCGCCATCGGCCAAACAAGATCTTAGGCCAAGCTTTGGACATGAACAAGTTGAAGCCTAATTCGCTAGTTCCAGATGAAGCCTTCCTTATCATATCAACTTTCTGAGAGTAAAGCTTCAATGTTTGCAGGCCGTCCTATCTATCTATAAGCGTGCGAAACATAAGTTAGAGCAGTGTTTCTTAAACTTATTTGAATCGCGACACTGTGAATATTTGTGCAAAAGTTCATGACACCCTCAGTGACTGAGCGAAAAGAACGCTCATCAGATTGAATTTCGAATTCGCGCGACACTCTTTGGTATCACGATACCTACTTTGTGAATCACTGGGTTAGAGAAACATATCAAAAAATTAATGCTAGAAAATGCTAAAATGTAGAATAGAGTAAGAATTTGAAACGTTGATGAAAAGATGGTAGGTTTTGTTGCAGGTTTCTCTACTTTCCCTACCCAGAAACGTAGTTTGGCCATTAATGACTAAGATTCCGGTCTTAATACAAAAAAAAATCTAGATATATCTAGGTTAGAGAAGAAGCTGTGGAAAAAGCAGCAAACAAATAATGTTTACACAGGTTATCTCTATCTAGATAGACAGATACAAAAAGTAAATTTGAATTAATACAAAATTATTTATAACTTTTATATACATATTTATAAGTTCTGTGGTAATATGGCGGAACGTTGTGAAAAACGGAACAACTCAAGTGAGCTTCACAAGTAAATTCAATGTAAATAAATATATATATATATATTCCTAATATATACCTATATATAATAATATAATATACCTATATTTATTTGCCTTGAGTAAGTTGTAAGTTACTCATGTATGTTGCGCCTAAACTACAAGCGTAAATTACCTAATTAACTGTCCTCGTTTATGGAGTAAATTAAAGTACGATTTTTAAAATATAAAATCATCTAATTAAAAAAATTATCCTTGAAAGAAAATAAGTCAGTTTAATCAACAATATCGATGGATAAGTGACAAAAATAATTTCATTGTTTATTTGTATCCTCCATTAAAAAATCAAGATTTGAAGCTTCGGAAAATGACATTCTTCAAAAGAGGTTTTGAGTATGCAAGCTGCCAGGATTCATTTTTCTGGAACCCGCCAAAAAAGAGCTTGCGTTGCCTCGAGGATTTTTGTGCTTTTCCTGTTATCCGTTTTGTTATTGTTTCAAAAATAAAGCGAATTGGCATTAAAAATAAATTTTGCTGTAAACACATTTATTGACTTTAAAATTTAACTGGAATCTATTATAGTTGAGATAGATGGTAAAACGACCTGGTGCAAAATACGGAAATTATTTAATTTCAATTTATTTAAAAATATTTATTCTTCATATGAATCATTCATATTCTTCATATCATTTTTAAAATGGAAAATCTAAACATAAAGGAAACACACACAATTTCGGGTAAAACAATCGCTGGTTAAAAAGTTTTCGGATAAATAAATAGAAAAAGCAAATAGCAAAATAAATAAATAAAACCAATCTGGACTAGAGCTAAACAGGTTTAATAATAGATGAATTAAATATTCCAAACAACTGGAATTGCATCTATAAATTTATAAGGAAAAAGAAAGAAAATATTAATATATCAATGAAATAAAAGTTATTCATGGTTCAAAATTTATTGCAGTTAATGTCTCATTTACTGCTGCTAACAATTTTTCTTTAAATTTCCAGATTATTGTATCTTCTAGAGTTATATTGAAGTCATCAGAATCCATGTGATTGCGATAATGTGACATTTGTGAGATTTCTTTTGGAAATCCAAAATAATCGCAAGTCCACAATCCTTTAAAGCAAATAAGCGGTTTATGGTTATGAACAACAACAATATTTTGGGGAGAATAAATCGATTTGACTGCATTGCCAGGCCAGGAAAAATTCACAGAACGCTGGATGTGCTGAAGCATATACATGTAATCTGGAATTCCTTCAACTTTCTTAGAATTAACCTCTGGATAATAAACATTTTCTGCTGTATATGAATCGTGAATTACCGAATCATTCTCATAATGCCTCATCAGGTCATGCCAAGACATGTCAGACTTTCTAACAGGCATAATAACTTCATCGGGATCAAGAAGTGCAACAAAATCATAAAGATGTCTCGTTCTATAGAAACAATCATTTATAATATTCATTTCAAGTAAGTAATTTTGAACTCTAACATTAGTAATTCCTTGTGGCTGCAAAAATGTAATAAATTCCACCAAATCTTTTTGCTCAAGATATTCTAGGACATGATAAAAATCGGGATGAACATAATTGTTATATATATGAATCTTTTCAGCACCTAACAGATGCATCATATGAACCCATTCAATGAACCGAGTTGCAAAATATCTGTCCTCGTAGTATATATGTTTTGTGCAAACACCAAATCGTTTTTTTATGCCATCCACTGGATGAATATCAAGGATTCTTAGATTGTTTGTTGCTTCCCCACATGGATCACTTGTGAGAGAAACGCTCACTGGAAGGTGACCTTTAAATTTCTCATCAATGGGATGTGATAAGATATGGCAATTGTTGTTTTGCGCTACCGCCCCATTGTAAGGTCCACATAAGTATGTAGTCAGATGCCTTCACAATGTATGGTTGATCACTTCCATTAAACCAAAACTGACAGAACATTTTGTGAGTTGTGATATTCAACATAATTCCAATAGCGTTGATCCTCACAATAGTTTTATTTTGTCTCTCATCCAAATAAGCATTCATCAGTTTCATGAAACCTTCAGGCATTTCAAAAACTTGCCACGAAATGTTATCTATTAAAATGTCTGATTCTGACGGTAAATGTCCGCAAGTTGGTGGTGACCTTACTTTATTTGCAACACTTAATTTTCCTAGTAGCGATGTAAAATAAACGCAAATCACAAATACTGCTATCAATAGAAATCCAAAAACACGAGAATAATTTTGCATGGTGCGATCTTGTTGACGACAATAAAAAAACTGTACACGTTGAATTTTCCAACAAATAGAAATTAAATTTCTGAATTTCATTGAAAGGATAAATAAAATAGAATGCGTATAATGCTTATTCAATACTTATTGTCAATATGTATTCAATTGTCATGTCGTAGTTTATTTTTTTTTTTTTTTTTGTCGCTGAGGCAGAGATGGGATTGTTAAAAAAAAACATGTTAGTAAAAAAGATGAAAAAAAAAGGAAAATTCACTTTTCCGTATATACTCTAAGATTTGGGAATGACTCAAATGCAACCCTAGCGCAAACAAGAAATTATTCCACATCAGGCTGTGTTAGCGGGTTCATTTGCCGGTCATGTTCATAGCGTCCCAATTTCATGCGACAATATCTATCGCCAATGTCAATTCCATCGCTTACTGGACTTTATCAAAGTGAAATGGTGACTAGTCCCACGATGTTCCTATCGCCGCTAAAAGCTCATAAATGCCAAATATACCACAACAGCGACACATGCCACAAAAGTCTCGTCAAGTCTGAAATTGTACTGGAAAACAAATTGGTAATATTGATTGTATCACAGGCGTCTTATGAATGATACAACAATTTGTAATTATTCAATTACAATCGCTGGCTGAAATGTCACAAATGTACTTAGATGATGCAGAGGATCCAGCCATGAAATATCTTACATAAAAAAAGCAATAGCCATCTGATAATATATTTAGTAAATTTTAACCGATGAGACTGAGTTCATTTGAGCAAAGCAAATAAGTAAAACAAATGCCAGTTATGAGCTTTCAAAACTCACCACAAAATATGGTAGTTGCGAAAATTCAATTTTTTTTTATAATCCTGTTCTAAATTAAGCAACTGATTACTACTGATCAAATAACAGAAAAAGAAGCTACTTAAGAACAAACTGTAAAAATTCAGTGACCTTTTTTTTATTAATTCCATTAAAAGGTGAACAGATAAATTATTTTCGGTTTTTTTTTTGTTTTCGTGAAAAACACAATAAATTCAAAATCACAAGGAAAAATGTCTTTAAAAGTTATGTTGATCCACAATAGATTTTGATCGCGATTTGTTTGTGTGTGACTTTGTTGTGCATTAGTAATTTTAGGTTATTTATTACGTATAATGATGGAGATCCAGGCAAATATTATAGTCGCTCACCTCACATGCCTATAATAAAAATAGAACAAGACAAAGGGAAAAAAAAATAATTTCGATCGGTTTAGAGTTTGTTGATTAAAGTTAATTTTTCAGCTGTTTTCCACTCAGCACGCGCCAGAAAATTTTCGAGGTTAGAAAGTTCTTAAAAACAGACAAAAAAAATAACAGATAGTAAATAATGTGCGCATAGAGACACAAAAACACATATCATCATCATAAGCAGTCCAGTTTTGAGAGTAAATTTACATTCAAAAGTTGTCCTTAAAATAATTTAATTGCCTGTTGATAAGTAAAACAGAGAAATCAAATCAGTAAAGTAAACTTATAGCAAAAACCAAAGGAAAACATGCAATTTATAATAATTAATAATTAAAAGCACACCAATCCCAACTTGTTAACGAATTAAATTATTTTGAAAGAAAGAAATTAATCAAATCTACAAACCACCAATTAATTCAAATTCTAATTCAACTTAGGGAGTTTTCTAAGTAGATTTAAGAGATTTGTTTTTATTTCACCAATTCTTACAAAATTTTCACAGAACGAATCACAATGAGTTTTTTTTTTTCGACTTTTCCAATCACACTTTTTGAAATTTTCTTGTAAACATTCGATTTTGAAATAATTTCACGGAATTTTGGCAATCTAATATCAAAAGATTTGAGAAAGATAAATATTAAAATAGATAGATTAATATTAAAATGAATTTTCGCCGTCAATGGCGATTTTAAAATTAATGTCATCATTTTCAGCATTTTGTCGTGCATAATTTTGCAAAAAATTTCTTTTTCTTTGCTTTTGAGGTATGAAATCTAATATTTAATGAATGGATCGATGATGACTGTCCCGCATAAAAACAAAGAACATTACACTCCCCAAAAAGTTGATAGTACTTAGAGAGATGTAGAAGATAGAAAGAAAGAAGAAAATGGGCTTAAAATCTTAATTGTTTTACAAACCGCCTCCGGAGCGCTCAACAGAAATCTTATTTTTAGATTTTAACTCGTTCTGTTTTTGCTCCTCGAGTTCAGCGACACGTGCAAAGCGCGAATACGCGACAGCGCCTGATTTAATAGCGGCCATCATCTAATAGAGGAAATCAAAAGAATGACATTTGAGGTTATAAAATATATTTTTTTGAGATTACGCATATAACTCACGTGAAGATATTCATCAAGTTCAACTTGGCCATTCATGTTGGTGTCAATTTCGCGCAAAATTTCATGCAATTCTTCACCACTAACGTCAGCATCACCGAAGCTCTGAAAGAAGGTTTTAGAAATTAACATAGAAAAGAACAAGAAGATAAAACTTACCTTCAAAGCTCTGCGAATATCTGTAATTGAAACATATCCCTTCTTGTCCTTATCAATGACTTCGAAGCGTTTTTCATAAGTCTTAATCTCTTCCGGTGACAAATTGATAAGATTCTTGTCCTTCGATGTACGATTCACAGCCTGTCCCATTTCCTGGCTCAAGAAATCGGTTGCCATTTTCATTTGACGTTCCTTTTCTTCCTTTGACCAGTTCAGCTCCTCGGCCATGATATCGCAAACAACGGGAAGAGCTTCTTGTGCAGCTTGAACGTTTAAGAATGCCAAGCGCAAGCGACGTGCAATCATATCAATTGCGGTGCATGCATATTCACGAACGCCATAACGAATTTCAGCATCAATATATGGAAATTCAGGATGAAGCCTCTTGCCGATAATTGGCCATCTCTTGCCAGTGAGCGAAGCTAATTTTGCAACGGGATATGCGCGATCACCATAAGCTTTTGCCAAATGTTGAGCGACTTCACATTCCAAACCAAAATCTTGCACCAAACGAATGTACATTGTTGGCGTCCATCCGTGGGAGCCTTCAATTTGGAGCTTATCAGTGATACACTCTAAGCGTGACGGTTTCAAATTGCAAGCCTTAATCGCCGCATCAATTGTATGTTCAGCCATAGCGCGATAAGTTGTCCATTTGCCACCAGCAATTGTTACCAATTTTGACTTGCTCACATGCACAATGTGATTGCGAGCCAATGATTTTGTGTCTTCTTTGTTCGGATCAGACACCAACGGTCGAATGCCTGACCAGGCCGACAAAACATCACCACGGCGAACATCAACATCCTTATTCAAATAATTCTTGATCTCATGCAAAATGAACTGAATGTCAGCCTCAGTTGGTTTTGGATGACGAGTGACTTCACATGGTGAATCAGTTGTACCAGCGACTTTGAATTAATTTTTTCTAGGTTAGAAATCTTAAATATTTGGCACTTAGATTTACTTACTGGTTTGACGTTGCCATGGAAGGAAGAAAATGACACGTCCATCGGATGTAGCTGGATCTAAAAGACCCATTTGTTGTGGGCTATAATAGCCGGGAAGAACAATATGAACGCCCGAGCTTGGACAGCAAATTTCTTTTACATTTGGATCATCCATTTTACGAATGCTATCGGTAAACGGACCGGTTGCATTGATGATACACTTAGCCTTCACGGTCCATTCCTTATTAGTCAACATGTCTTTCAACTTGGCACCACACAATACTTCCTGTCCATTTTCATCCTTTCGTTTCAGTAATTCCTGTACTTCAACGTGATTTGTGACGAGGAGTTTAATTAATTGTTTACACATATGAATTTAAACTTACTGATAAACTGGCAGCATAATGGGCAACGGATGTGTTAAATGAGGAGCAGATTGAAGCATTGAAGCACGCTCGCGAAGGGCTTCCTTCACCATATTATATTGCTCAATGTCCAGCTGTTGAGTTCATTAAACCTGTAGAGTCAATTGCAACAGAAAAGTGTAGCTTACCCCCATAATAGCATTTTGCAAGTAACGCACACCACCATGAATCAATTTTGTGGAACGTGATGAGGTTCCGCTTGCAAAATCATTGGCTTCAACGAGAGCCGTTTTTAAGCCGCGCGTACAAGCATCCAATGCACAACCAGCTCCAGTGGCGCCACCACCAATGATAAGAACATCATATTCCTCACCAGATTGAAGAGAGGCAAGCTGTTCACTTCGTGGTGGCAATTTACGAGCACGTTTAATTGGCTTGCTCTCCATTTCGACACGTGCCAAAACTTCTTCATCTGAACGGAGTGCGTAGGTGGCGATTGTTCCACCCAGCAATGTTCCGACTGCTGTTACACCAAACTTTCTAAATGCCATTCTTAGAACTAGAAAAATAATAAGAAAATTTAGATCAAGAGGAAAAAAAAAGTTTTTTCAATTTGCAAATTGGTTTTTTTTTAGAAACAGGATTAAGCGACTGAAGCAGTGATAAAATAAAAATAGATAACAAAAAAAATATAAATAACTTATTTGAATATGTCGAGTTGATGCTGATGAGAACTACAACACATGCTTCAAGTTTAATTAATTGGTTTTTTTGTTTTGTCGCGAAATCCGGGTTGAAACAATACAAAAAAAAGCTTTTTCTGCGAGAAAGCTTTTAATAGGAATCGTAAAAATAATGTTTACTTTAAGTATCATCACTAAGTGGCTGATCACGATTGCCTTATCACTTATCACGTTATAATCAACTGCACTTTATTGCAAACTTAAAAGTATATTTTGCAATTATTGAGAGATTAAAGATTAAAAATTATTAAGAGTCAAATAGTCGCGTGAATTATTTTTTTTTAAGTATTATCAAAGTCAAGGCCAACTGAGAAAAGCAAATCAAAATGTAAACAGAGAGCGCTAAGAACCGTTAAAAACAGGTGAATTGGAATAAAAATTTATTGTTGTAGGTCTGGGACTCGTTTCTCTGTCAGAGCAGAGCGCGATTCGTGAGATTGTTACATTTCTAGCTGAGCGACAAAATTCAATTACTCAATTGATGCGTATACGAAAATTTATTTTAGGTTTATTCTTAAAATTGAGCAATGGCAAAGTGGATCAATTTCTATAAGTAACTTAATCTCACTAATTTCCTTTTATTGTAGCATGGCATTAATTTTTTCCATTACGATTTTTCAAAAAAAAAAAAATAATAATAATAATAATTTTAATCGCAAAAATGCAAATTTCAGCGCAAAAATTATTTTTTCCAATTTATTTTTTTGGTAAAATTTCCCAGAATTTAGACTTCCTCACTTTTCACAAATTACGTAATTTTTTTTTCTCTAATGCTCGATTTTCATAAAATTTTCAAAAACTTGCACAAATCATGCGCTTTTTACACCACGATGCATTTTTCTTCTTGCACAATTTCTTTTTACTAAGAATATCCAGAAAAAAAAATTAATTGCACCTTTTAATGAATGACCTGGAACAAGACACCTTAAAATAGAACGTAGAATCAATTTCGCGAACTGCTTCTACTGTTCCGAACGTTGCTCGTCAATGATTGAAAACTAAAGAAGTGAAAAATCGGCGAACATTTTGCACGGCTGAACATGAAAATATTTACTCTCAAGCTCCGATTACATAAACGAGATTTTAATTCTCTTTTCTGCAATGTTCGAGTTGGAGGGACTTGATTCTCGTTCAATAAGTTCTCTTGATAATGAAATATTTCTTTTTAGCGAGAAACGAATTGAGATAAAATAAGTTAAAACCACCTTTTGATTAAAATAAATTCATTCCGTCACTACTTAGTTGAAAGCTTGTTTGAGCCTTTTACTTTTTTTTTAAATTCAGGTCAATGAATCTATAGGATTTTAAAATCAGCTGTTATGCCGGATAATCATTGCTGATTATTCGACACAGCTTCAATGATTTTACAGAGTGATGGAGAATAGTTTTTCCCGACAATACAAAAAAAAATCATTAAAACTTCATTATTAATATGCCGTAAATAAAGTCATAAATAACGTAAAGGGGAACGCCGATAAGAAACACGAGACTTTAAACAAAGTCTGATGCTCGATGCCCCCAAGCAAGGTCAATTGCGAGACTTTTTTGTTCAACGCGAAACAAAAATTAAAAAAGAAAAATTCGCGATGAGTCATTTGACCGGACCGGGAGGCTCAAAAAAAAAAACTAAATTCAATTTTCACTACTTAGCAATGCATTCCCTAATTATTCGCTTATCTAAGTAATTGTTTGCACGAGCTGTTGAGTATTTTTCAAGTACTTTACAACGATATCACTACAAATTAAATGATTAAATTTCATTGCCATCAAGATAATATCACGCGCATTTCAATGCGCTTAGCGTTGGCATTACCTTTTGAATAATTTGGAAACTCTATCTAATGCACTAAATATGTAATCAATGACTTTTAATTTTTATGGGAATTTTCCGAAGTCGTCATCGGGACACAAAAAAAATACTGGTCTGTACTGGGAAATTTTCTAATGATTTTTTGGTGCTTGTTACTGATTCGAATATACCGATTTTCGCAATTTCTTTTGCCGGTTCGGGCGTAAAATGTTTAAACTGAACCGCTATTATTTCGTATATTTTGCATTATTCAGCTACCCGCCATTTCCCGCCACAATGTTTAGTTACTAAATTATATAAAAATATCAAAGATTTCCCCGAATATTTATTTAAATGCAAAAAGCGTCTCATTGTCAACTAGAATCTTTGATATTTCATTTAGCTTCATTCATAGATTATTATAATTATGTTCCTAAATTTTCAAATCCCATACTCATCATGAAGCACAATAGCACAACACACGCTGGTGTGTGAAACAGAATTCGAAGAGTCATCAACCAAAACAATCATTGAAGTAGAAAAAAAAATTGAAGAATATTGCAAAATTTTATAAAATTAACTATTTATGTGATTTCGGCTTAACATAGATAATAAACCTTAAATCCTTAATTTGTGTATCATAATCAGCATACACATTGTGCAGGAAACCTTTAAAACACAGCAGAATGAACAACTTTTTAGATTTCTTCCATTTCATGGACAAAAAGGGCAAAGTATGCATCAGAAAATATGAACATCCGATTCGTATAATTTAAACGATAATGTTTGATGACAAATATATATCGGGATATCTCATTATGTCGAATCACATTTACTTTTAGACATTTCGGCCAAAAAAGCGCTTCACTCATGGGACAATTAGATATAGCCTGCACAAACAAGCTCATGCGAGTCTTCAATCGGGAATCAATCTTAAAGAAGCTGTTCAGTTGCCGCGTGGTGAAGATATGAATGATTGGATGGCAGTTCATGTTGTGGATTTCTTTAATCGAATCAATCTAATTTATGGAACCGTTTCGGAATACTGTACTGAAACCAGTTGTCCAAAGATGTCGGGCGGCTCCAGATATGAATACTTTTGGGCTGACGGTGATAAGTTTAAGAAGCCAACCGCACTTCCTGCACCAAGATACATCGAGAATCTCATGGATTGGGTAGAAGGACAAATTAACAATGAAGAGATTTTTCCTGTTACCACTGATGTTCCATTTCCCCGATCTTTCCAAACGCTTAGCAAGAAAATTCTTACGAGATTGTTTCGGGTTTTTGTACATGTTTACATTCATCATTTTGACAGAATTGTTGCCATCGGAGCTGAGCCTCATGTGAATTGCTGTTTTAAACACTTTTATTACTTCGTTACCGAATTTGATCTGATTCCTCCAAAGGAAATGGAGCCACTAAATGAACTAGTGAAACAAATTTGTAGAGATTGAAATAATCTTTTAAGCCAGCAGAAAAACTAACCAAATAATTAATTACAAATTTTTTTTCACCTTAATCGATGCCTAAAGTAATTGCAGAAGCCATTTATTATCAATAAAAAAACAAAGAAATTTCGTTTTGAGTGAGAACCAGTGAGTGTACAAAATAAACATTAAAACAAAATTTCACTCAAGATGAAGTGTAAAATTTATAATTTATTCTATAATAAAGTTTTCTGGGAGCAATACATTCTCATATTCTTAACTCGATTACGAATTTTGCAATCTATTGATTGAATAATAAAAAAATTAATTTATTCATCATTATGATCATTAAAATCATTAAAACCAGCTATTATCACCTTTAATGAAGCTGTATTTCGACTATGCCAACAGGTTTCATCCCGCTTTGAAAGAGTGAAGACGCACTGCTGAAGAAGTGAACAGTATTTATTTTAAATGTAAGAAAGAGAAAAAATTATTTAATCCTAACGGTAAGGTAAGGACATTAATAAGAACTTTCTTCTTTCTAGGTGTGACTCATTTGAAGGAGAGATAACCAGATCTCCCAGAGATAGCAAAAGAAATGATGTTGATGTTACATCAGCAAATTTAAACATGAAACGTAATATTTATCTCAGTTTGTTTCTTTTTTAAAATAAATTTTAATAATTAATTAATCAGCATCATCAGTTGAACGACGAAAGCGGGACATTTTTCCTACTGTGGTTTCGAAAATATCGTATAAAAATACAAACGAGAATAAGAGTCAAACCAAGAAAGCTGTAGTAAGGAATGGAATCAGAAACAGCATTGATGTTAATGATTCTAAATTTATGGGGAAAGATGAGCTGCCACATAATCACACACCGACATTGACTGAGAAGAGAAACTTTCCGCCAGCACAAATTGTTATTCCCATAAAATTGGAAAGTTTAAATATTGCATCGTCGTTGGACCTCAGTGACAAGCATGCAAAGTTAATCATCAACATCGAAAGCCTTCAAGGAAATATGCTGAACGATATCACTGAGGGTGTAAGCGTGGGTTTCGACGCTGAAAGAATAAAATCAATTTTAAAAGATATGTTTAATCAACATGAATAAATAAAAAGAAGTTGTCGATTTACTGAAGTTGACGAGAAAAGTTTGAAGAGTTTCGTATTTAATCTAAAAACGTTTCGCATATGTTTGAGGTGGGTCAGCAGAAAGCTTTTGATCTAAAGTTTTGAAGCAAATAATTCAATTTATAAAAAAGCTTCAAAATACTGGTCAACTGCCAACTGCCGTGCGTGAATCATGGCAACTGTAGGTGTTAAATATTGTGCCACGTGCAAATACTTTTTAGCGAAGGTTTGTTGACAAACAATTTCATCGTTAAACCTCTGCATGAGAATTTTTTTTTTAAATTTTTTATTTAATTAGAAGTATTTTTAATTTTCAGAGCTAAGTATAAAAAGAACCCTCTTTCTTAAAAATAATTCAGTGTAATAGCATCTTTGATTTTGATATCCTCTGTAGGTAGGTCTGTAGGGTCGTTAATATAATGCATTTAGTTCAGGTAATGTCATAAGTTTCTTAAATCTTCATGCAATATTTTGCCTTTGGTTCGTTTAGTTCATAGCAATTCTTTGCACTGTCACTCTGTGCACTTGCAGCGTCGATGGTAATGCAACTGATGCAGTAAAGATCATTGCTTTTCGCATGCCGTCACAAAAAAATTATCTTTTGAGAGAGAGTGGAGAAAAGCATAGGTTTGGTGTGAGCGAAGTTGAAAATAACAAATTCCACTACACGAAAACAGGCAAATCAATTTAAATGTTATCAAAAGCAATATGCTAAAGATTATTAAATTAGGTGCCGATGGTGTTCGATTAGGATGTTATGGATTTACCGATTATAATACCGGACAAAATGTTAGCGTCGCTTACGTTGCTGACTTTAAAGGATATAGAGTTGTACCATATAGTGATGCAATAACGATTTATAACCGTGATGGAAGTTCAAGGTAATTAATTAACAGTAAGTGCAAAATATTTGCTTGCTTCATAAGTTTTATTCTAGAAACGTTTCGCTCACAAGATCATTCAAAGAAGACGATTTTGATAAGAAGTTTGTACAGTTTCCCGACTTTTGCATATCACATAAAAATCCACCAAGCCTTCCCGTTGGTGAGCATAAGCAGGCATAATTTACATTGAACGATTTTTTTTTAAACTTATATTTTCGATGCGATTTTAGGAAAGGACCTAACTGGAGCAGCAAGTGATGTAAAGCAAGTTAGTGTGCTGCCTGCGAGGTCTCCAAATTATTATTTACCACCAGACAGAGTTCCGACTGACACCGGAGCCCCTATCGCCCCAAATCAGTAAAATACCAGGAGTTAGTTGTTGTGATAGCTGCTCGTGCTTCAATAAAATTGAAATAGATTTGGAAAATCAAAAAAAAAATTTAACTTTTGAGGGTTTTTTCGGTCGTCGTCGTTACCTAATCTTTTTTTTTTGTCAATTTACGATTTGCCTGGCAAAAACGTTTTTATTTTTTTATTCATTAACTTTCGCCATCTGCATCTAAATTTGAAAACGTCGAAAAAAAGAAACGAATTACTTGTGAATGAAATTTGCATCCAGTAATATTGCATGCAAACACTTTGATTGATGTACTTTGTTGCAAGAGTTTCATACAAGAAATAAATTTTCCCCTCAATCAGATTTGCAACACAACCACACAATTCTTGCTCAATACATTAACAATTTGTTTAAATTTTAAAATACCGCTTAAAAATAAATATAATGCTCTTAAATTCTCTAAAGGATCCTTGAAATGTCACCAGGTATAAACAATCATGTTAACTTTTGAGGGTTTTTTCGGTCGTCGTCGTTACCTAATTTTTTTTTTTGTCAATTTACGAGCAAAATCTTTAGATGTAGACGCATTAAATATCAATAAAATGTCAGTTTCGAATTAAGATCGATAACGGAAGTTGATTCAAAGCAAACGATTACACTGTGGACAAAAAACAATCCTCCAGACAAATTACTTTAATACTCTAAAATTATCTGCAGAAATTTGTTTAAGCCTTTGACAGAATTCACGATGGAAAATTATGCAAATCTTCTTTTGCATTTATTCCATGCAAAATAATTTTGTTGTTATAATTTTGTTCGTTGCATTCTTCAGAATCATTTCTTCACTAATTCCTTTTATTATCATCATCGAAGGTATTAAGAATTGCCCGAAGCCAGGCTCAGGACAGATGCAATGTGTCGAGAAGGATTTTAAAGAAAAGTGCTTCGCATAATTGAATAAACTTTAAATAATTGATGGGATGAATTTGGAAGTGTCTTCTGATAATCTCGCTCATGAACGCCAAAATGCCACTTATTTGGACGCTCCTAGCAGTTCAGTTGTTTTTCTTACACTTCAACATGCAACATAACTTTGCAACTTTTCCAAAAAAAAAAAAATAATAATAAAAATTTCACAAAGTTTATTGAAAAAAATAATAAGAAATCTCTTAAAAATCCATTTTTCAAAACATTTCATCAAACATGTAAACACCCTCCATATAGTATGAGACTCCATTATTGCATGCTATTCAATAAAAAAAAAGAAAACCGCCATCGTGTATGTGTAGAATTAAATTCATAAAACCTGCGGCAATTATTTCGAGCAGCGGCATTTTAAAAAGCCATACTATAAGATCCACACAATTTTGAAGCCGTCAGTAGAAGAATAACCAAAAAAAAAAAACAATGCTTATGCTCCACAAAAAAGAGCGCTCTATTGAAACGTTCTATAAAAAAAGAGATTCATTCCTGCCTTTTGTTATTGAAAATGATGACAAATTTATTAAAATAAAAAATAGAACATAGTTCTTGTCATCATTCTACATTTTAAAACAAATTTGTTATAGGGCAAATGATGTTGATGTATGTGAGATGATGTTGATGCTATATGCTACATAGATGCATTGTAATATGACGATATGTGCCCTGTTTTTAAGTGTTCCTACATAAGCAAGTTGAATGGAATTATGAAGAATTGAATAATGAGAAATAAAAAAATGTTTGAACGTTCATGTGACATCATATTAAATTACATTCAAATAAAATTTGTCGTGTCATTGTGGCAAAGGGAAAACTGAGAAGCAGAAGGAGGAGAAAGAGGATGTATTTATGGTGCATTTCATAAAATACCACAAGGATATACCATCATCAATGCTCAACAAAGGAACCAGAGAATGGAAACAACGAGAAACCTCAAAATGATAATCATCGTTTGAGTGCAATGCATTCAAATCTAAATCGATTGCAACAACATTCTACAGCCCACACGAGTTTTTGTTTGTGCTTCTGTGAGCTCATTAAGGATGCGTGTCCTTGTAATATAATAAAGCAATGAGGACAAATTTTATTTTCCTTTCTTTTTCAGCTTTCTCAAATGGAACAAGATATCCATTGTCGTTTCTTATCGATGCTTGAAATCGTCGCTCATTCGTTATATTTTATTTTATTTCGTGGGATTTCATTCTTATGCCAAACAACAAGCACAATGGTGCGTCATAAAGATGATAATTTTTTTCTTTCGATGTTTCGTCTATTGTTGGATGTGGTTCATCATTTGTGTACCACTCAGGTATACATATCAACGTGAAATGAAATATCGTGAATATCCTTGTGCACAAGGAGCGAGTGACATTCTCGAGAAAGGACATCGCTGATGAATTGGATGGTAATATATAACATGTCAACAGAAGTGGAATGGATTGTGTTGAATGATGTGATATAGATATATAGCAAACAATTGTGATGCAATCAAGCGTTATAACGGCACCCAATTCAAAGAAATATATCATCAGTGTTGATGAATTTGTTCCTTTGTGACTGAGATTCCCAAGTGAGGCTCTTTCTCTGATTAAAGGATTTATCGCGAGAGTTTTATTGTGTTGTTTGTTGAGGATCCGACACGGTTAGGATCAAAAACGGAGCCCGCGTGATGGAATTATTACGGGACAATGGACAATTCAGTGATGCTTGACGGAGTTTTTCGCTGTGAAGCTATTGAACTTGATACGGTGTTTGTGATATTTTTGGTAAAGAAAGAAAGAAAGGCTTTTGAAAGTTTAGAACTTCCTGAAGAGAAGTTGTCACAAATGCAAAACGACAATTCGCCATTTTCGAATGATTGTCGATGGGAAAATAATTTCCATTGCGGTGTCAATTGATAGGCCCATTACAAGATGAGTTTGTCTAATATGCCGCCATCATTAAATTCAAATTGTATTGCTGACATTTCTATTGCTCATTGCGGGCTCTATTGAAATTTCATTGCCAATGGCACGACACCACGACACACAGCTGCGGGTCTCTTTTGCACATTGTAAGAAAGCAAAAAATAAAAATAAATTCTTCGCGTTTCTCAATATAGTTTTCGTTGGACTCACACAGTAAATCAGCATAATACGCAAACAATTAGTCGCATTTAACTGGCTCTCGGGATGGCAATTCCCGACCGCGATATAATTTTTCTAAATAGACGACAAACGACAGGCTAAAGAATTCCACATTGAAATTCCGCTGGTTGTTGCGCGGTGCGAAAATTGGGCACGAAACGAGAAATAATAAAAAAATTCACAACGCGTGATTATTTATGCAAATTCATTCGTTTGTCGTTTGTGTGTGTATGTCGGACATTTTCATTATTTGAGGAATAAATAGTAAAAAAAAGTAATCTACACATACAGACCAGGGATTATAAGGAAATAAGCATACAGACATACAAATTTAGATTATTTTGCATTATTCGAGGAAAATTCTGTTCTCAGCCCTGAATTGCGGCATTTTTGTGCCCATTCATCTGTCGCACAGTTCAAATGTTCAATTTAAATTTCTTTTATATGGTCACAGAAGAGCATCAGAGAATTGCTCTTTCATACACACAGATCATTTAATGCCATTTGATGTTTTCTTTAAACTCTTTTTTCCCTGTTTCGGGTTCTTTACCATTTGCATCGTTGCCGTCACAATTTAATAAATATTCACAATTCTATATTAAAAAAAAAATACAATGTCATGATTCATTACATGAATGGCATAAAATATAGTTCACATATATGGTGGAGCTCGCTTATGAAAATATTTTTTTTTTTTTCATATATATTAAGTAATATGTGTAGATTTTTTTGTGTGCTGCTTCACATTTGCATAAATACATCGGCTGGCTTTTTTTTTCCTCGTCTTGCAAAAACGTTGCTGTAGGGAATAATAAAATGGCAAGCACGAAATGCGAAAAGTAAAAAAAATATATTTTATTAATAATTCGTCATTGTCCAGAAAATATTTATAATGCAAAAACCTTTTTTTATTGAGCGCGGACTATTCAGCGACTTCAGGGTTAAAACAATTTGATTTGTCGTCGACAGGTGAGAACATTTTCGGTGACGACGATTTGGCAGTTAATTATGGATGCAATTTGCGTAATTCACCAAGTTTCTAAACCAGAAGAGAAATTGACTCAACGTTTTATTTTTTTTGCATAATTGCTTTGAATGATCGCAACGCTAAAACTGTAACACGATTTTTTTTCATTTTCACGGAATTTATGCGGAATTTCAGCGTTTAAGTTTTTTTTTTCTACCTAGCTCTCGAACTGCATGTCTAATAAAAATTCAGCACAACTTTTATTCAAGTCGGTAATATATTAAAACGCGAAATAAACCATTAATCACTGGCACGAAACACTGAGTGAGTGCTGCATAATCATTCCGAAAAACAGTTGATTTAATTTCGTTCCTAGATTTTATTTCTTTTTTCTTTTTTTTTTGTTGAAAAATACATTTTTGACACGTGCACAGCATAACAAACAAACAACTTGCACAATGCTCACATTCTACAAGGAACACAGTCACGCAGTAATGATTGCTTATTGCACTTTATGATATTGTATTGTGCTAAAGAGTCCTCATTAAATGAACTTTTATTTACAAAAGTAAATTAATTGGGAGCAGTCTCGTTGAGCTCTTCCGCCGCGTTACGCCACAATCCTGCAATCATTATTTCTCGCTGTTTAATTAACTACTTAATTCGAAGCAAGAGCATAATTAATAACTTGTAATTAAAGTTATTTAAACTTTTTCGTACCCGATACCCGACTTTGGGTGTGTTGGTTTGTTGGGGTGTTACACGAAGTATCATTTATCATTTTTATGGTTAAGATCGAGAGTGAAATCACTTCTCGGTTGGCTCCAAACCAAAATTCTTAAATGTTGATAAATTTCGATTTCATTTTTGTAGAAACATTGCTCACAAAATTAATCATTATTCGAATGTGAGTGACATTTGTCATACCAAACTCATAATCATAGTGCTGGAAACTTACAGAGGAGCCACCAACGCGTGAACATCATTAACTTCTGATGGACCTAACCGATTAATGAGTTTGGGTTTTGAAATAATCATGTAAGAAATTGAGAGCAATTTCCTTTTTCGTCTCGCATTCATAAATCATATAAATTAGGTCTGTTGCCATTGATCTGGGATTATGTTATGTGCATTTGCTGCTGTTGATATATCAAAACGCTCGTTGTCAATAAAAAAAAAACAATGGAATGCTGTTAGATTGGCTTTCAGACACTTTTCAGAGTGTTGATGTTTTCTCTACACCTTTCGTATGGGCTTATTTAATAATATTTATCGATTAACAATTTTAACCTTCATTCAGATGGCCGATTATGAGAAATGGTCATGGGCATTTAATATGTAATTAATCATTTCGTAAATTGAATTGATAGACATCATCATTATTGTAACGTCATTGCACTCATTGCTTTTGTGGATTCAAAAGCATATTAAGTGAACATGATTTAAGTATTTACATATTTGTTGCGAAAGGCAAAGGACGAATGCAGGAGCAAATGATAATTGTGTCTATTCATGTTTGACGTTTGTTAACAGTCCCTCTATTTATAATGCAATTAAATTACAAAATATGCAGTCATAGCACTGCATCTAATTGATGACAAATGTTCATTCACCATACAAACGCAGTAAAAGGGATCGATAAATTTTTAATTAATGTCATGCTCCTCGTATTTAATATTGATGAACGATACCAACAGATCTTTTGTAAAGGATCTGCATGGTCACAATTTAACATGGACACTTCAACTACATAAAACATTCATCGGCTAATTGAAATTGATGACAAAACATTTGACGAGCGACCGATACAAATTTTTACTATATTTTCTCTCTCTTCTTTCTCTCTAGCAATCGACGTTGATTGCAAAGCTCTTGGCAAAGCTAAAAGCTGAATAGATTTAGCGATAGAGAAATTGCTTGCTTTTATTCCAAATGATTCATCGAAAAATAATGACAATATCAATTTTAACGCTCGTCCGTGCATCGGGTTTTGCATGAATCGAACCCGCATCATGAATAATGCAAGAAATTTAAAAAATAGAATCACACAAAACATTAATTGCAGCAAAAATCATAATTCAATAGATGATTCTATGATCGAGATTCGATATGCGCCAGTGTAGTGAATAATTAGAAGAATGATGGCTGTGAAAATTTGTTGCTGGTGTTGCCACATTAATTAAATTTGTTACGCAATTGAAGCATGCACCCTATTCAATTGAAAGTTATCTCTCGGCAGGAGAAAAAAAATGAAGGGAAATTGTGACCAAACAAAACGGAAAAGATTTATCATTTTTTGCCGCCACAAACTTATCGCGGCGGCGACGTTAAAAATAAGAAGAAGAAAAAAGAACTACGAAGGAATCACAACAAGATGCCCGATCATAATTTATTTGTTTTCCTACGTTTCCACCTTCCTCGAGGAGCAAAAAAAAGAATAAAAAATATTTCGCATTTGAATAAAGATGTCGGATGGTGTTGAGAAGATGGCAAAAAAAACGGTGTAAAAAGAAATTCACAATTTCCCGTGATAAAAAGTGCGATGATGAAAAGCGAGTACACCTTCGCGAACATGAGAGAAAAAAAAAAGTTGAACTTTTTCCTCCACTTCACAACTTTGCGAATTTTTCCGAGAGCGCAAACAAAAGCTTTCCGCCGCTTCTTCCTTGAGTTGTTTACAAGTCTCGCTTTCTTTTCACAGCTCATGAATTGATTTCTTATTGTTGCCGTCATCCTTTTCGTCGGCAGAGGTTTGTTGGAAATAACAAAAATATTTTTTTTTTTTTTTTCATTGCACAAATATACGGGCAAAAGAACCTTTGGGCTGGAAAATTCATAGGAAACCTTTTTTTTTTACTGAATGCGAAAAGCAGCCATTGTTTATAGAAATGTTTCCACTTGATTTTCCGAAACAAAACAATACCGAAAATGCCTTAGCAGAGGAAGAGGCGAGTTTGAGTTGAAATGAATGAATAACCGAATCATCAAAAGGAATTTCCGGGCATTTATTCAATATTATTGAAGTGGTTTCTATTCGCTTTTAGGTAATAAATTATTTAATTTTTTTTTTTCCCCGGGGGTGGGTGTCTCGAGCGTTTGCTATGCAACATCCTGAGAAAAAAAAGTAATTTGCATACATTCGTTCCATTGAAATGTTTATTTGTTCAGCAGACGATGCCGCCCAATTTTATGTTTCTGATATTTTTATTTTCCCTCTCCAAAAAGTCGACGAAAGGAAAATTGCTATTTCCTTTATAGCATTACAGCCGATAGGAAAATAATGATGTCATTATTTTTATATCATCTTTTGCTCTCTAGAATGTGTATTTGCTTTACGAGAATTGGAGGATCCAAATTGGTAGTATGCGATACTAATTTTTATTTAACTTAACGAGTGCTCGGTGTCTGTGTTTAGGGACTATTTTCTGATATTTTCTCTTATTTTTTTTTTTTTTTCTGCCAACTCAAGCACAATATACAAAGCTCAAAGGGATAATTGCTGGAAATCTCTCAAAATTTATTATACTGAAATGTCCTAAAGTCTTGGATAAAACATTTCCCCTCGAAATGGTTAGAAGAGCTATGATGTCCTTGTTGATTTGCATCATTATATTCAAGCATGTGTGTATGTATTCGGCGCAAAAAAAAATTGTTGAGCCATCAAGGAGTACTTGAACTTCAACCATATTTACAAAATAGATGAACTGAAAAAAAAAACGAAGAGAAATTGCAAACGGAACCGAATAATTGAATTCACCATGCAGTGTGCACATGTGAAAGCAGTCAATGGTTTGAAGGAGCAAATTTACTAAGAAGCGAAGTAAAATTAAATTTCAAGATCAAGCTATGATTAGAAAATCTAAAACGAAGGAAAATCAATATTTGCATGGGGACAGCGATGTCGTACATTTGTAAGAGCTTGTAAGACACTATGAATGTGGGTCAATTGTAGAACGCATTGCGGTTCTTCATCTCAACGAGATTCAGTAGCATGAAAATGTGTCTTTTATCATTTCATTTCATGGCGGTAATGGATACTTTCTGTATTATGTTTTCCATCTCCATGATGTGATTCATGCATGTTGATGTCGAATAAATGGAATGGGTTTCATTCTGTAATAGAGCAATGCAATTTGCCTGCCCAACTAATTTATTAAATCTTAATGCAACATGTCAAACTTATTTAATATTGGAACTCATCGGAACTAATTTTGGGGGAGTGCTTCTGTTGTTTTAAGCATATTTGACACAACCATATGGTTCGGCTCCATTGCTTCCATCATCTTATCTGTAAGCTAATCCTCTCCCTAATACAGATATTTTTGCATGTAAAACATATGATTCACGGTACAAGGGGATCACTAAGTTGATGTCGTTTAGATTTATTCACATCATTCTTTCTTTTCCTCTGAAGGATATACGTAGAATCAAGCCGGATGAGGCCCGAAATACGTTTATGATTTATGGTGTGTGATGGGCTTGAAGCAACAGAGTACGGTTATTGTTTTAATGCCTTTCAGATGTCTCACTCAAATTCATTGCTCGCTGATATTGCTGTTGGTGTTTATGTTTCTTTTTATGCATAAACAGCATAAGCAACACGCGAAAGAATTATGAAAGATGAAAATTTCGTTCATTCATAAAATATTCAAAAAAAAAAAAACAGCGAGAGCGAAACATTTGAAAAGCGAAATATTTTTTTTTTTTGTTTTATTTCATGAATTAAAAATGTAAAAAGTGCACATGTGAAGCCCAGCAACATAATACTGCGACAAGAAGAGTGCTGGCAATTTTTTTTTTTGCGGGCATTAATCATGAGAAAAACGGGTGGAATTAGAATGAATGATGAAATTTTGAAGACAAAAAAAAAGCACAAAAAAGACAAAAGAACAAAACATAATAATTTACATAAATTTTGATTCTTTATAAATTATGGAAATATCGCTTTTGAAATGTTTCGTACTTTTGTTACACGTGTTGCAATAATTCTTGCTGGTTTATAAAGGAAATTGTTAAGGTATCTTAGCAACTAATAAATTTATTACAAATGGCACAAAAAAATTCCATAATTAGCAAGCCCGCAATGCGTTTGTCGTTTGATCGAAAAAAAAAAATCTTCCACATTTGTTTTATTCATTATATTTCTCTTTGCTGCCATAATAAACGCATATACACATATATTTCTTACTTAACATGATAAATTCATAGGAACAAAATTAAGGAAAGTGAAATTTATGTTTGATCATACTTTCATATGCTGATTTTTCGAGTGTGATGTGCATCATTTGGGAACAATAAAATTTTTTTATACATATTTATGTTGTTTTCTTACAGATATTTGCTTATATATGAGTAACTACTCTTTCGTATGATGTGAGTGTGAGTGAAAGCTAGGAATTCACTGTGAAAATAAGTCGTAAATTATGATTCTTCCAAACATACGCAACGCGATTTTTTTTACAGTGATTGCGAAAATTCTTCATCAAACAGTTAAATTATTTTCCGACTTAAAAAAAGAATTTCAGAAATTTTCCATCGTAACTCTTCTTATTTCCCTCAAGTAATATTCCCGCACCAAAGAAAAAAAGTTCTTAAATTTATTTTCTTAAAGAAACCAGAAAGAGTTCACTGTTGCTCTCAAGACGATTAATTGAATCTTTTTATAGAATCGATTTTTTTTTTCAGCGCCAATAGAAAATAAAAATCAATTAAAATGTTGAAAATATTATGTAAGTCATATAAACTTCCCAAAATAATAAGATAGAAACTATAGCTCAAGAAAAAAAAAAAACTTTTCTAATCTTTGTTTCCCCATTAAAGACATGTTTACCAAATTAATTTCTTTTAAACTACATTAGATGGTTCTCATCATAATGGGAGTTGTATGTGTAGTAAGACACAACATTCAGGCTAAAGAGATTACTGATGCTTTTCTCTTGTTTGGAAAAATTCTTAAAGGGGGGATCAAGATGCTCTGCATACGAAATTTATTGTAATCTCTTTCATCGTGACTGTGGATGTAAATGAAACAATTTTATGGAAATGTGAATTAAAAAGAGAAGAAAAAGTTTTTTTTTTTTGTTTAATGCCTGGTAATGTGTGATTAGTAATATTTACATTAATCATGTGTTCCGGGATTTGTTGTTCTGTATGTGAATCATGGATAGATGCTAGCAGAAGTTCCGCGTTTTTATAGCAAGCTCCGGCCACATCTTAAGCCCGGGTTTAATACAATTTTTTTCTGGGGGTTTTTTTTTTGGGAAGTTTATAATCTGGTTTGTAATGAAATTTATGTTTCATTCATTTAATGATGCAAGAAAACAGACAGAGAAAGAGTTTAATGTTCGGAGAGTTCCGGAAATTGGACTTTGATGCCGAAATCAAGATAACTCTGATTATGCGATTTATTTGGTGTATAAAAATTCCGCTGAAAGTCTGTCGTTTGTGCGTTTGTGCTGTGCCCATTTCAGTATTGCGGGATCATCGCTCAGCGACATTTTATGACGGCTTTCATTGTCGTTATCATCAAGAGTGATGTTCAAATCTTGTTTTAAAAAAAATTCTATTCATTTAAACAGGAAAAACATTCTTAAGTTCTAAAGAAAAAGGCAAAGAAAATAAAATGATATGAATTGTGAAAAACAAACAAGAATGACATTGATGGCATTTCTCCAAAGTGTTTTTCGAGATGTTAAAACTGGAATATGAACGTTGCCTTCGACGGAGAAGAAGAATGAGAAGATGGAACAACCAAATCTTACACATTTAACAGAACTATAAAACATAGTTTTTTATTGGTTGTGACATTAATTTTCCTCTTTTATGATTATGTGAATTAAATTGATTTCAATTATGTCATAGCGTTTAATGATTATTTGACTCATCTCATTCGAGCAGCAAACATTTGCGCAAACGGTCAAACCATTCTCGCGGATTTGTCGTGCGGCAACAGGAGCAAAAAAAAAACGAACTACGAAATTGAATTGGAATCGACCCAAAGAACTTAATTCGAAATTTAATAGTTTTTTTTTTTCTGAATAACCCGCGAATTCGGCGTTTGGAATGGGACAGAGCCATTCGAAAAGAAATAAATTCATTTCAATTAAAACACAGAGAGAATTAATTGAGATTTTAATTAATTTGCACAAAAAAAACGAATGAAATTTCGTGAACAAAAATAAATTGTATCGCATTCAAAATCGCGAATTCAATTCTTTTTTTTTTGGTTTCGTATCATACATTTTTTATTATGATTGCATAGGGTTAATGTATCTAAATTCGAGTTTTTGCACAATTATGGGAAATTGAGAATAACTTGATAAATGTTCTTAAATCAATCATCTGATGCTCAATAGAAAAGCGCAATATAATTCAATTTTAACATCCAATTCAATTACCTGCCCTAAAATATATTTTCCGAAATTTATTGCAGTAGAACTTTGGATATGCGGAAATGGGGTATTCGATATGGACATTGCTGATGATGCTGACCCAATTTTTAATCGTTCCACATTGCCAATGTTTATTGTGAATATGCGTTTGGTTTCGAGATTTATAAAAAAAAATGCTCTACAAGCACAATGCTCTTGAGCATATAGAAATTTTGGCAAATAGCATATCTAAGTACTAACAGGAAAACATGCTCTCGGATGAATTCGATGAGGAAGGAAAATTATTATTAAATTCGAATTATGATTGGAGTGGCTATTAAATAAATCACAATTTAGCAATTGAACAATTAAGTGGCTCTGATCAGGTCGAGTGCTGGTTAAACGAATCATTTTGCGGCAAATAGAACATTTTGTTCCTCAACTGTCAAATTCTATTTTCAATTTATTAAGGTTAAAGTATTTTGAACGTTACAGAATTTAATTTCGATAACCATATACGCACCGAATTCACATTAATTGGAGCTGCTCTACAGGTTTACGGCCCAAATTTAATTGCTCCAAATCCCACAGGACATTGTGCTGCCAATGGTTTGTGCTTTTGTGCGCATTTGTTTGCGGACATTCAAGTGTCACTCAAAGCTCTATTATGTGTTTCATTGTTTGTCGATGTAAATTAATTAAAATGAAAATTTCATGTGACATAACCCAAAAATGTATCAGAGGTTTTGCTCCCTGGATAATGTCAATAGGTTTTGAGTGGGGAAATAATGGCATATGAATTCTATCAAGTGTCATAACAAGAGGTTTTGTATAATTAAGAAAAATTAAGTTTCAATACTATGCAAATGAGGCTGAAAATGCCTCATATATGCTAACATATATTCCCATGTGATGGTAAATGGTCTGAATAATGGAATTCCTTCACCTGTCAATGGCTTTGTTTTGATGTGTGTTGTTCATCGATCCATAAAATGAATTGCTAGGTACGCTTTTTTTGGTATACAAACTGCGGCATCCCACACAGGAAAAACAATCAAAAAACATCTTGACTTTGTTGACGATGCAGGAAATTTAATAGAAAATGTATGCTGAAGGGCAAGCATTCTAGAGTGCACTCGAAGCGCCACACGCTGCATACCGGCAACAAGAATTTCTATGGAAAAGGATCTCGAAAGAAAAAAAAAAAAAAAAAAACAATAAATATTTACCCAAAGAAATCCATTCAATTTTGTGATGTTTAATTAGGCATTTTATTGGTTGGGTTTACTTTTTGAGGTTATGTTTCGTGTTTTTATCGCTGCACCGGTACATCCAGTGAGTTTTTATTGCACTCAAATGCATCCACAAATAAAGCACTTTAGCTCCACTTCCTGACCGAATTAATTTTCATTTTATAAAATATTCCCATCTGATGATCCCTGGCGCTTCCTGGTTTGTATGTTTTTGTGTCTGCGTCGGCTTGCAGAAGAGGTAATTTTTTCAAAATGGAAGAGAAATAAATTTTATTATTATTAATTAAACTCATTTTAATTTAAAAATTATCATTATTATTCAATGGCAATTTGCAGCGTGGGTTGTGTCTGTTGGGCATGCTTGCGCTCCGGACGGCAACTCATGGGCCCAATTCAATTTGCATTCAGAATTTTTTTTTTTAAATATTTATTTATTATTTTACTGATGGAAACCTTTTTTGCATTTCCATTGAGCGAACATTTTGCGCGTAGGCTGTAGAAGTATTTGAAGTTTGATGGTTTTTGGAGAAAGAAATCAACTTTAGCAGCAGTATCGACATGTTTCAACGCAATATTTCAAGAGTTCACGTTTGTGATTGAAAAGTTATGAGATGTCAGTTGATCGTGATTACGATTCACAGAAGTCGAAAATCTCATTAAAAATTGTTTGATGGTGAAAGAGATATAGCATACCGGGAGCACCCAGATGATTCTCATAATATGGATATATGGATGGCTTCCAAACCCATCACTTTTATGACAATGATAAAACAGATAAAAGGCTACCTGATGTAATAAAACAGTAGAAGATTTCAATTCCACAATAACTTTTCTCTTGCTGAGATTCTATCGAAATTCTTTCTCGGGTGCTGCTGTTGTTGTTTTATTTTTTTAAAACGAAAATATATGTGAAGCATGTTGGTACGTGAAATATTTTTATTTATCCATTTATTGCCTTCAAATGCTTTCCTACTACTTTGGCTTGGCATGGTTTTTTTTTTCGTATGAGGTACCTTAAATAGGCTCATAAAAATGTGAAACTAGTGATGGTGCTCGTTGGAGATGAGAACATAATACAATTGAGGTTATGATAAACGAAATGCGTTTGGAACAGGCAAGTGGTTACATAAATTGTTTCTAACACAAATCAAAGCGATCGTTCAACGAAAGTTCATCTTGAAATCTTAGCTCGAGCACATTGGAGATGAAAGAGAGTCATTTAAGTGCTTTTTTTTCTTTTGAGATGAAAAGAAACTGGAGAAAAAAAAATTATTTATGGAAAACATCAATAAATAAATTAAAATTAAGTTGTAAATTTTTTTTTCTCTCTCTTTTCGTCTCCACACTCGCGACTTCGGCAATTTTTCTTCTTCTTCTTTGAGCTGCGATAGAATGAGTGTTGAGATAGTAAAGAAACCTGAATAGACGTATTATGTTGTCTAAGTAACATTTTAAAGTGTCTTTATGGGACTTCCAAATTCTTACCAAAATCTTCGTAGGGTTTTAATTTATAATTTTATTACTCGTCGACTTTAAATTCGAGAAACATATAAACGTTCGCATCTCCATCTTTAAACAGATTCCAGCAGCCAAACAAAAGAATTGACAAAATATATTATAAATATCACTTTAGGAAGCCTACTCGGAACGAGGAGCACAACAAAAAAAAAATTTAAATTTTACAACCCAAAAGAGACTTCACTAAAATCATAAATTTTTGTTGACTACAAAGAACATTTTAAAGTGTCTTTATGGGACTTCCAATTCTTACCAAAATCTTCGTAGGGTTTTAATTTATAATTTTATTATTCGTCGACTTTAAATTCGAGAAACATATAAACGTTCGCATCTCCATCTTTAAACAGATTCCAGCAGCCAAACAAAAGAATTGACAAAATATATTATAAATATCACTTTAGGAAGCCTACTCGGAACGAGGAGCACAAACAAAAAAAAATTAAATTTTACAACCCAAAAGAGACTTCACTAAAATCATAAATTTTTGTTGACTACAAAGCAGAAAAAAAGAAAAGAAAGAAAAACTTCTAAGGAATGACTTTTATGTTGTTTTCATTAGAAGTCAAACATTGCTTTAAATGTTTATGATGGCCAAAGTAAGAAATGCTTCTTTAAACCGAGAGAGAATTGCTGCTGATTGCTGTTTGTGAGTAAAAGCAATAACGGCTAATAATGGTCATTTAAGGGAAATTTGCAGACTAAAAAAAAATGTTCTGCTTTAAAAGAATGCTGTGCTGTTGAAAGCAATCAACATTTTTCTCTCACTAAGGGACAAGACACCTTTCGTGCTAAAAAAAAAACTCAAAATTCCACCCCCGCTGTTGAGCAGACACACGATGCAAAATTACCGTGGCTAAGTGGCCCAGGGGACCAACGATGAAATGCGCTAGTCAAGCTTGAAAATTGGAATTTTCCGGGAAAATGGGAATTTCTACTATGGTTTTTGCCTTTCATGAAGGTGACACGTGACTTTCTCACAAATGTCCGATTGTCGTATGGCATGACGTTCGTTCCCAAAGGTTCAACTCAAAACACTCTAGGAGAGAAGTGTGCCGAAAATTTGCGACAGATTAATTTACGTCTGTGTACTTGCAAATATTTCCTTCCGATAAAATGTTTATTCAAAAATCATTTTCTTATTTGCAAGAAAGCACAAAATAATCATTGTCCTCGTGTTCCATTCTGAGATTGAATGTCGATGAAAATTAAAGGAAATTATTTCCTGTTTCATTAAGTTCTTCGTTCGATGCCGAATTCCTTTCATCAATTGAAAATGTTTTTCTTATCTTTTTTTTGTGCTCGTGTCAATTAGGATGTGACATCGTATTGTAGAACTGGATTTTATCTCGTGTATGGGACGATACAGATTCGTTCCACATTATGCTGATGCTACCGTGAATGTTTCTTATCAGCTCAATGAACCGCCTGAAGCATATCTATTGAAATGGCAAATGCACGTGATTCACTGACAGAGAACATGCTTCGAGAGCGCAAAATTGCCAATTCGTTGCGATAAGAAGAAAATCCATGGAGAAATCGAATGGAAATTATCACATTGATTTGAGGCGAGATAAAGATTAATTTTCATTTCGAAATTGCACTTCGAGCTCTCACGCGATAATCGCAACTAGATATCGTTCGGCGCTGGTGGTGGTTTTTGTGCACATAGCAATTTGTAATTTCAATTTTATCCGTTCTTCTGTTCCTATAAATTACTGTTGGCATGCCGTGATAACCAAATCGACAGATATACGGCAAGCAAGCAAAGGCAATTCTGAAACAGTGCCAATGTGAGAAAGAGAGATATATTTTGATTGCGATATTGTACGTAGATACTGGCGAGGGCAAGAATTAATCTTGTTTTAAAAAGTTGACTGCATAAAAGAATGTGACTCTTTTTTTCCTCTTTTTTTTTCTTTACCGGAACGAATATGAGATAGATGGGGTCGCAAATGGAGCCAAAGAGACATTCAATAAATCTCTTGGCTGTGCCATGGCATTTCTCAGTTCTACAAATATCAAATTTATCCTCATTTTGCATTACGACTAAACGGCCGAATGCAACTTTTTTGCGGAATCGAAATTATCGTATTGATTTATGTGTGATATGAGACGATTGAGTTTGTTTTCTTCGGTGAGGATTAAAATGGCATCTCGCCTGACAATTTCGACAATGTCATTTTGAAGGCTTTAAATTATAATTTAATAAATTGATGCTTCACGGAATCACGTTGATGACCTTAGTTTTGCGATTTTGTCAGATTTTCGTCTTAACTGTGTCTATTTTCTTAAAAGGAACACAAATAAGACGTTGCCTGAAGAGAACAAAGAAGAAAGAAAAAAAATCAAATTCGAGAATTTATCGATTTTCTGTGGAACTTTTTTTTTTTCATTATTCAAACATATTTTATGAGTTATGATTTATTGGGCGATTGGAGAAGATTAAAATAAATGCTATAAGTCCAATTGGAAATAAGTCGCTTTTCTCCTCACAACTATATTGTAGCAAAAAGGGAAGGAGCGAGAGCGAGATATGGAATTTACATACATTTCATGTAATAAACTAGCACTAAAGCTCGTTCTCGAGTTTATTCCACTCGATGTTCGCTTGAAATTATCGATGATTACAAAGATTTATCGATTGTGGAGATTAAATGTGATTTAAAATCTTCTTTCATTTCTCATTTCGTTAAAAATTTATTTTATATTTGGACGTGGACCATTCATGAGACTTCGAGGGGTTTCGCGCGCGAGAATGGATGCCAATCTGAGTAAAAAGTCCGAAAGAAAAAAAAGTAATAAATTAAAATATTTATTGGCGTTTTTGCGCTTTGTATGTTTATGAATTTAATCAGCAACGTGCGCGATGTGATGAGACCGTGATGTATGGTTAAAATAGATTTTCTATAGATATTATCCAAAAGATCACGTTCGACGGAGATGATGATGTCGTTAACTCGTTAACACACCTTGAAATTCACACAGAAAGCATTTTTGTTCTGACCCGGCCTTCGAATCTCTCCCTGTCTCAGCGAAAATGTTTATCTCGGTGTCGTTTTGGCTAAGTAGACAAAGTGATGTAATGTGTTTTTTTTTTTCTTGTTTTAATGCAGTTTCACTTTTAACTTGATTATTTTCTTTGTTTCACAGTTCCAAAATTTTGAACATTTTGTTTCTTTTGATGAATGGAAATCATAAATGGTAACAAATATGTTTTCAAGATATTCGCTGGAAGTGTGTCTTAATGTTCCGGCTCAGATGTTAATGCTTCTATATTGAAATCTTTTACGATAAATGTAGAGATAAAGTGAATCATAATCATAAGTTTTAGAATTGAAGATTATATGCATCATATTAATGTGACATTGGAAATGACACTCATGAAATCCGCCACAGCATGAGCACCTTATTAGCTGTTTGTTGTTTGAGTCATCTGCAGCTCAAAAGTCCAGCTGAGTGTGAGTTCAGGAACAAACCTAGTTCATGATCGCATTAAAACCTGAACGACTTAATTCGTTAATTTATTGGACAAATCTCTTTCCATAATAAAATAAAATAACATCTCGCCAGCTAGCAGACGATGATGGTTAAAAGCAGCACAAAAAAGAGTAAAAAATTACCTAAAAACCTGATTGAGTTGGAGAAGTATTCGATTATTATTTGGGGGGATTTAACTCTTTTTAAGCTTTAGATATATATATATTTTTTGAAAATATTTCTCTCTTCGCGTGAACAAAATTCATCGTCGATCGGGTCTTTGGGGCTCTTGACCGAAAATCACCATTTATGAGCTCAAATTACGAATTGTATGAGCCGGTTGACTGGTGAAAAATATGCGAATCCTCAAAAAAGAAAATAAAAATTATGATAATTTGCCCCAATGAATGATAAATACATGGAACATGAGATTTAGAGACCATTGATCTTGTGCTGACGTTGTATATTCTTTGATTGACCCCATGAAGGATCAATTGTGCGTCAAATTTCACCCACACATAGTTTTGTCTATCTACACATTTGACAGTCGACACCTCAAGAACCTACTACAGCAATCATCTAATCCATCACACACTTTTTTTTATCATCATCGATAGTTCAGAGTTCAAGCAGACGGCTTCAGTTCAAAATAGTGTATAAATAGACATCTGCAAAGCGTACAATGCATGCCAACCAGTAAAAGGTTTCGATATAATATTATTATAAAAAACTTACAGTGGGATGGAACGTAAAGTAAATATTTTTTCTGACTACCCTGCATCGGGCGACACATGACATACATTTGCTGAGGCACGAATCGACAGCACGGAGGAGAATACTGGACTGGCAACATGGACGAGAACAATAAAAAACACCTGACTCATGGCGTTTTGTATCTTTTTTTTCATCTCTTAGATTAAAATATGAAATATTGAAGGCAAGCATAAAGGAGTAAAATTTGTGAACTTAACCTTAAAAACATTTCCATGAGCCACTGGATGCTTCCCTTTCGAAATTTTTGTGTAGTTTACGATTTCAATTTTGTCCCTTAAATGGGCGACGATAGAGAAAGAAAAAAGTCATAAAATCACATCAACGAACGAAGAAGAACAATCGACGACACCCTGAGAAAATGCCCAAAAGCATGTTTTTCCCATTTTCGATATCTAAGTAATATCTATCTGTGAAATTAATATAATTTATATTTACACATTAAGCACAGAATGGACTGAGATAGAAATTGAAAATGGAATTCTTCTGCATGCGGTGCGATATTTGGAATTATTTTGATAAGAAAGCACCGACAACAATGTTTATCATAGAGTTTCATTCGTATTGTGACGACAACAAAACGAAAATTCCTTCAATAACACAGAGGGCAAAAAAAAATATTTAGTTTATTAATTTCGAAAGTGAACCTCAATAAACGCAAACCAGATGGTGATTTTGTTTTGTATTTTATATTTTTTTGCTGTTAGACCATCCGTTGTTCCCCAAGTGGTGCTTTAAGAACATCCCAGTCCGACATTCTGTGCAGAGAGAATTGTGACATGCTCACAGAAATTACTTACACATCAAAATAACCGACATTCTGTGCAGAGAGAATTGTGACATGCTCACAGAAATTACTTACACATCAAAATAAAAGGGTCAAAAGATGCGAATCCACTAGGAATTATGGAATGAAAAATTCCGGGAAAAATATTTTCAAACATGAAGGTTTCATTTCTCGAGAATATTTTCCATAACAAACATGTTTTTGCTGTACTTTAAAAATTCATCCATAACATTCTTTTGATTTTTAGGAAGATTTTTTTTTTCTTTGTTGCTTTCATTCATGTCCAGAATGTGAACATTCAGCTAAAGCATGCATACAATATTAACATAACCTAAATATATCTAACTTACTATATGATATGTATGCTTATAATGCGTGCCATAGAAACCAACGCTCTCAATTTGTTCATCCATAAATTTTTGTCCGATGAGCATTGAAGTAGTGAAAATTTCAAGAAGAATGAAAACTATTTCTTGAAATGCTTCAGCCAAAAAAAATGCCATAGAAATATAAATTAAATTTGCTACCAGAAAATGTTTATTAATGCGCAAAGCATTGAGATGTTGTCAAAATATGTCCGCAAGTTGCGCCAATCTCGGGGCTCATGGTAATAAATTACAGTGATGCTAAATAGCAGCGTATACGTCAGACTTAACTGTAGATCTGACATTGGATGGAGGTCAAATCCGATTAATCCCCTGACTCACGCATACAATAAAAAAGGATAAAATATACATTGTTGCATAGAACCAACAACCAATGACGTTAATTAGATCGCTAATATACATTGCTCTTGCTGTTTCGCAACACGATGCGATGGAATAAAAGATGGAAATCTTTTCTATTTAAAAAAAAAAATTACATAAAATTAAGCCTCATCGAGACGATTGAAATGAGGGATGAGAAATGGAAAGACGGCACAAAGCCATAGTAGAAAAATAAACTTATAAATTAGCGAATTATCCAGTTGATGCTGAAGTATTAAATAACAAAAAAAAGAACTATAGATAGAGCATGAAATAACAACACAACGAAGTAGCGAATATTCATTAATTACATGAACATTTATCTCTTAATTGCCTTTTTTTTCCCTGCCACCTGTTTTGATGGCAAATTTCCATGGCAAAATATACACATGCACATAAAAACGTTCGAACATTTCGCATGGAAGATAGCAACAAAAAAAAAAAGTTAATGAGAATAAAATTTTACTCGCTTCAACCAACCACAGGAAAGTCAATTCCGATTGTGCAGTTTCAAAATTAATATCAATTAGGGTAATTGAGCTTGTTTCAGGTTGTTTTAATGCCATTATCAGATCGCACTTTAAAATGTCAATCCTACCCTAACAAACTTAAAAGTGTTTAAAAACGATAAAATAAAATTTTGTGTAAAAATTGTCGAAAATTTCGTTTAAATTCAACCATTTTTGAATTTTCCACAAAAACCTCGAAGCGAACATAACAAAAACAAAAAAAATTCAATCAGGTGCTGCCATTGTTAAATGCCAACCATGTTAACGCTGATCATTCCCAACAGGCTAAATAAATTGAATTTTCTACCCAATCGCAAAAATTGCATAACAATTCCATCGTCATAAAAATTTCACCAAAATTGAAGATTTTTATTTTAATATTTTGATGGGACTCGCCTCCATTCATGAACACAATAATCGTATTTAATTTCCAATTACGCTGCAGCAGATTCTTTTTTTTTTCGTTCGTACAATAAAACCACTGCTAAATAGCTGTCAACGAGCCATCACTGAGCCATATTTCAAAAACCATTTATGCCGTCATTGTTTCGTCAACCATGTTAACGCTGATCATTCCCAACAGGCTAAATAAATTGAATTTTCTACCCAATCGCAAAAATTGCATAACAATTCCATCGTCATAAAAATTTCACCAAAATTGAAGATTTTTATTTTAATATTTTGATGGGACTCGCCTCCATTCATGAACACAATAATCGTATTTAATTTCCAATTACGCTGCAGCAGATTCTTTTTTTTTTCGTTCGTACAATAAAACCACTGCTAAATAGCTGTCAACGAGCCATCACTGAGCCATATTTCAAAAAACCATTTATGCCGTCATTGTTTCGTTGTGCGCTTCCCTCTCTTATTGCATGATGGATTTTTTTTTTTTGAGTGGAATTCCTTTTGTTCCAGCATAGTACACTCCCTTGCCTTTCAAATTACCATTCAAGCCAGCAGTAAAGAATGGTTTTTAATTTCCATTTTGTCAAAGAAAAACTACTGTAGATTCTGAACATTCCCCAAAAACTAAAATGAGATTTTCGAAACGCCATTTCAATGAAAACCTGAAAATTTGCAAAGGAAACACTTTTTTTTATGTCTGGCGGAATTGACAAACATTATAAAAACTGGAAAATAATAATTCACATTGAAAAGACAAACAGGAAATTAAATTTTCAAAAACAATTCGTAAGAAGCATTGAAGGTTCTTTTTACCGAAAAAAAGAAAAATATTTTCGGTATGAAATTTATGCTTCCTGAATGCTTTTGCCGTGCGAAATTTACCACAATTCGGATGTAATTATTATTGAATTGATGGTGATTGCATAAATGGATTCATCCAGTACAGCAATGAGGTAATTCAAATTTAACATAAAACTATTTTATTTTGAAATTATATTACCTCAACTATCATTTCACAATAGCAGACGCTTCCAAATTTCCGGCTACATGAAAATATGAAAAATATTCGGGACTAAAATGTTCCAATTTCTGATTCCGACAGTATGAAACCTTAGAAAAAAATAAGATGTAATTAAAATTATTTTCTGGCTATTTCAATGAAAAACAACAAAAGGAATTGATTGGGGAAGTAAAAGCAGAACTTTGCCAAAAAAAAAAAAGTTGTTCCTTCGAAAATAGATATATCAAAAGAAAAAGTTATTAAAATTTCACCAAAAAGCATCCAAAAATTAGAAGAAATCGTCAGATCGTGTGGAATTCATTTGCGCATATTTGAATTTCATCATATTCATTCAACAAGCAGAACGATACTCGAGGAGCGCGATGCTTAAGAAGATCACGGGGCAATAAATTATAATTAGAATATTTCGAAGAGCAACAAAAAAAAAAATGTTGGAATAAAAAAAAATTAATCATCAAACGAAAGAAATTTCTGCTACAAAAATAAAAAATTATTAATTTTTTTTTGGTGTTTGTGAAAGGCATGAAATATTTTGAGCTACATGAAAACATATTTTGAATTTTCAATCTACAAGCTTAAATTGTTGATTCCATATTCATAACCTCAAACCGTTCATAAACGTCCAAATCGTTTCACATCGAAATCAACTTGTGCTTAATTTAATTTTCCCATTTTATTAACTCAAAAAAGAAGTCAAAAAGAAAGAAAAAATATGAATAAAAAAGTCTTTAAAATTTGTTCTTAATTAGCATAAAGATCTTAAAGTGGTATTGGGAAATACATTCAAAATTCTGAGTCAGTCAAAGTATATTTAGCTGAAGAGATTCTGCTTTAATTAATTAGACCTGAATGTTATAATTGCAGGCCAGTTGGGCGGGAGCAACATAAGTGGCTTTTGCCATCACAAGTGGTTTTTTTATTACCTTCTTCCACTTGACGTGATTTTCCCTTTCTGTTTGTTATTTTTCCATTCAACCACAAAAAAAGTTGTGGAAATTGTTTGATGTTTTCTTTTCTTATTTCAAAAAATGAGTAAATGACGCGCTCGCGCCTCAAAACAGACACACAAAGGCAACAAACACATCAGGCATCATAAAGTAATTAATTAAGAAGGAAATTTAAAGTGTCTGATGCAATTATGGTTAGAAGTGGAGCATATTTAGATTGTTCTCATTTAATGAAGAACAGAAGGTTTCCTCTCGACAGACTCGGAGTCCCACCGGTATACTCTCCAACTCCTCTCTCTCACTCTCGTCCTCTTTCACTCCACAACGGTGGCGGATATTCTTTTTAACTGTTCTCATGACATTTTACTGCAATTTTATGCAACATTTTAAGTGGATTTGCTGTCGGCATGTTTACTTTGTACAATTAATGCACCGCTAAATTGGATCATTGCGCGCATTACGAATTCGAGTGAACTCTGCTCGTCATCCGTTATTTTACAAAACAAAAAAAATCAGAAACGTCCAGATTGCTCATCAGAGGTGTGCAAAATTATGATTATTGCTAATCATTGCCAGGCAATTTAACACGGCCTGGTGTTGCTCCATGCCCGATGATGATGGTGTTGCTTCCAATCATCGCACACAATTCATACACAACCCCGAAACGAATGAATTTTCTGTGTAGCCAACATCGATCTACGTTTTTTTTCTGTGCCTTTTTCTGTTTGCTGAAAAATATTTTTCTCAATTTGTTTAAATACTTTTTTTTTGTTACACAAAAAGTTCAGCAGAAAAAAATGTTAAAAAAAAATAAACTAGAATTTCAAAGAGCAAGCAAAAATGTATGTTGCTATAGAGCGAGAAATAAAGGTTGAAAATTGAATCGAAGCGTCACGAATTGCATTTGATATGACGTAGAATTTCTGTTTAAAAAAAAAATGACATGGGTACGAGAATGGGATTCTGAGGTGTGAAATTGGTGTGCTCTACTGTGAGGCGTTTCATTTTTCATATTTTATGTTTCTGCTCAGTCACATACGTTAAACGTACGGAGGCTATTTTTTCCATCTCAATCTCCGGGCTAGCAGACCCTCAGTGAAACAATTCAGTCCAGGATTTTGTATTTATTTCCCGAGATTCATCGAAATGTTTTAAAAATTCCTTTATTTTAAATTAATTTGTTTTGTTCTGAAAGTGAAAATTTCTGAATCGACGCACAAAGGGAAGAGAGAGAGAGATAGAGAGATGTCGAGTAAAAGACTCACAACAGCACCATCAGACAGGGTGGCATTTAATATACACATATGAGAGAAACATTCATTAGCAGCTGCTAATTCATACCCTAGGGATTCCTTCAAGACCTCAAAGATCTCTGGAATCATGTGGGAATGCCTCGACTGTGTGAAGTCCGGATGCTAATGAAATGGAGATGAAGAAGAACGAGATCTCATGCTGATATTAATTAAAACACATAAAGAAACTTCAAAAAGAAATCTATTGATTTTTGTGCTCCATCGAGCTGTTGGAGCTGCTCAAATTTTACGCTACATAAAAATTATTATCCCGATTCAATGCTGCTGGGATATGCGAGAAGTTTCATGTAGACTATGAAATGTGAAATGTTTGCGAGCACTTTTGATTTTAATCCAATTCTCTATGCGCTGGCTGTATGTATCATATGAAAATAGCCTTGAAATTATTCTGATGAAGCTACCACATACGTGAGTTTGCGAATATTATTAAATATAAGAGAAACTTGATTATTCGGCAAAATATTTTAGATAGTGCAATTTAATTTCTTTTCGTATAAAGTGCATAAGACTTGTTAAGAAAATAGAAGGAAATGTTTGTCAGATTGTGTGAATGCTTGCATTGGAGTGAATGAAAATTGTAATTTAATGATATTACTCATACATGAAAACGATGGCTGGTGTTTGAGAATTAAAGTTTTATTATGGTTGCTGTTGTTATTTAAGTAATTAAGATAAACAGCATGAGACTTTCTAGAATCTCTCGGAACTCTTTAAACACAATTCATAACGAAAAAAATTTCATTCCCATCGTTAATTGATGGTCGAATTCGGGTGTAAGCTGAAACCTGAAACTAATTGCCTTACAGCCAATTATTGGTAAATTAAAACGAATCAAAGCTGTTATTCGTTATTTACCAAGCGTGTGCATGTGTTTTCCAAAGCATATAACGCGGCATTTGATAAATTCTTGGAAGTGCTGAATTGCGTTTCTAGCGCTAATTAAAATTTCAAATTGAATTTCGTTTCAATGATTGAAATGTCCATCAGAATGATTCAACTGTAGCTCCGGTGTCACTTCACTCATAACTTGCCCGCAACACATATCAATTGAGCTCTTATGCGGGTCGTGGACGAGTTAAAACTAAATTTCTGGGAACCAAAAATAAATCTTTTTGAAGCCATATCATTGCTACATAGTTCTCATATTTAAGAATGAACAATTCAATGAAAAAAAAAAAAAAACAATAATAATAAGAATAAATAAATCCCATAACATGTAAGGCACGAAATCTAAAATCCATCATACTTCTCCAGACGAGCAGAACGAAAGCTATTTAGTCAAACCTTTTTAAATGTATGAATATGGAAAACCATTTTTGACCTTCCAAAACTCATTCTCAGTAATATGCATTTGAGAATATTTTCTAGAACAATCAATGTCCGATGATCGGTGAGCATTGTCTCATGGCTTATGTACGAGATTGTTTAATTCTGTTAATCCATTCTCATGTTTTACAAATTGCATTTGAATTGTCGATGTGCGATACACATTTTCGAAATCAGACTTACTAATCCTGCATTTACGAGTCGGTGGACAAGTAACGATAAAATATTTGCAGCACGAAATTTAACTGAATTCAAAATGTTCGAGTGGAAACGGCAATGACGACAGGAATGAGGAACAAAGAGAGAAGTTCTTAAATAATGCATGTAGGTATGGGAGGAGCATGCAGGTTATTTTAAAATTTAAACTGCACTTTATGACTCAGCTATCAAATTTCATTTTCTAATAAAATCTCCAATTAAGAAGTTTTAATGCGAGTTTCTTGTTATCAAAATTATCTTTGGCCTCATTTGCAAATTCTATGCATTATACCTTACGACTTACTTACATGTGAAGTCATTATTTGTTTGCATCGACAAAGTGCACTGCTGTGAATTTTAAGCAAACAACACATTTTCCGGGAATGCATTAAGTCCGTCGCCATGGATAGTTCTCCGGAGGGGGTGAATTACTTAACCCTTTCTTCATGTTTGGCTCAGTCGGATTGTAATCTGCTTGTAATGCGATGCATCCAAATACGGAAGAAAGGAAAATTATAATGTGGCGCAGTGACTAGTGTTTTATGTAATTTTCACTGACACCAACATGTCAAATTAACTAAAACAATGGCTTAAATTTCTTTACTCGTGTTTTCAATAACGGCTCAATGCATGCTGTGTGCTTCTTTGGGAAGTACATGTGGATATGTTACTGCAAAATTAATGCTGATGACAGGCATTCTCTAAATTACTGGCATGGTGGCTTAACCCATGGAATTTATGTGGTGATGGTGAAATGCATTAAAATTCTCAAAAACTATTGTTCACTTCCATTATGTGAGCTTGGATGTTGAAAATTGCAAATGAATATTTATAATTTTTTTTTTTTTTTGGTAGATATTTTGGTAAATTTCTAACATTCCACTTGCACACGCTGCAAATCAACAATTTTCATCACATAAAAAAGAAGCGATGAAAAATATTTTCCATGTTGCAGTTCTAAAGGGTTTATAAATTACGTTCAGCCACCCGCAAAATGTTCATGAGATTGGGAATAAAATTCCACTGGCAGGCAACATATGTGCGTGGTCATGAATCACATAATGTACTTTTCTCCACTCTTGCACTTCCATGAAGAACGCACATGAATTGGCAAACTGGCGTCGAAAATAATTATAAATTTGTTAAATAAATCCATTGGGATGCGAAAACTAAGTAAATAATAATATCTAATGAACGAACATTGCTTTATAAGCAATATTTTGGTGGTGTTTATGATCACCATAGAATCCAGTAATCAACGAAGGGAGACGAAAAATAACGCAAATAGCAGCGAGCACTCACGAAAATTGCATTTTTGCTGTGTTTTATCATTAAACGCGAATTAAACACGATAATTACATAGACTGTATATTAAACATGTGTAGCCTGCTTCTCTTTTGTTTGCTTCGATGTATCAGCAGCACTTGGTTGACTACAAATTGCACATTTTGAATTATTTATGGAAAAAAATAAATTAAAAGCTATGGATGGTTTATTATGATAGTAATTAGTAATTTACAGTGTAAAACTAACCGTTAATGGGCTGCAGAATGGTTTTGTTCACAAAAACACCCGATTCGCTTTTGTGTCGGCATCGGCAACACTTAAAGGTATGAGGATAATTATCGATGAAAGCCAACAAATGCTCACATCGACATCATAAATCATCAGCGAAATCATAGGAAATTTTCCACTTTAATCTGATACTTGCATTCGAGTGTTTCTAGGAACTCGATGAGCCTTGTTGCATTTTTACCTGCGCTTGTCTGAAGGTAATATCATAAGAGGATGACTGGCACCTTCTTAAGGCCATTATCGATTAACGGCAATGTTTGATGGCATTGTGTCAATGCATCAATTGCCTGGTTTTTGTGGCTATTAATTAGTTTCGATCTTTTTTCAATCTCCAAAGAAACCACTTCTTCAGGAAATGCGGAAGGATTTTTTACTTTCGTAAAAAGGACTTAATTATAGGTTTCACTCTGTCTGATCTTTCACAAGAATCATTTCATCTTATTTCTGTACTCTGTAATTTTTAATTTCGCATTAGATTTATGAATGGACTCGAAGATACATCCAAGAAAGAATGAAAATTTAAAAAGAATAAATTTGTCGAGAGCTCGATAACTGTGAAATATCGTTTTGCTTTTCCAATGCGAATGTTCGATCATTGAATTTAATTTGTGGGAAAAACAGAGAAATCATTGTGCTAAATGATCTCTGCACTCTCTTATTTAATTTTCGAATGAGTCAAACAGCCATTAAGTCAAAGCTATTGAATCTATTCGACAAAATGCACTTCAGCTATTCCGACAAACTCTCGAGGGAATAAAGAAAATCCCGTACCGCCATTGTGATTTGTTACCATTGTTCTATTTTTTTTAAATGTTTTATTTTTGGCAAATTTTCGATTTGGCTTCGAATAAGAACAAAAGTCCTTGCAGTGCCCGTGAATCTTTTTTTTTTTGTTGGTAAAATATTTCCAATTGAATTTCAAGCGTTTCAATTTTATTATGCTGCAAGCTCAGCAAGGACGGAATTGTTAAATGATTTACGCTTTGACATTTAATATGAATTTCGTAGCGATTTCGCATTGAGTTATATGGAAATCATAAAACGTGTTATGTAACTCATAAACAACCCAAAACTTGCTTAGAATTTAATATCGTGTATCTACGAAAAAAAAAAAAAAGAAAAAAGGAAACTCTAAAACATGTAAAAAAAACGTGCAACGGAACTCAATTGCGATTAAATTAAATCGATACGAAAAGTCAATTTGTTTACTGAACACTTTTTTTCGTTCTTTTTCTTTAATATCGAATATTTGTGCCATACCAACAACATTACATTGCTCCATGATGCATACTGTTCAAGAATTTTCAAGAGCGGAAGAGTAAAATCGAAAAGAAAAAAAAAATTGTGTCAAAAACATTTACGCAAAAAGGATTTCAAGATGATTCTCAACATTTCCGATTCAGTCAAATATGCTTTCTCGTTGTCGCATACATCAAACACATTTGCTTCAATGTCATATCACGAAGCATTCTGCATAACTCTGTCATTTATATTTAGCAGAATTTTTATCAAATAGAAGCTGAAAGTGGAAAATGTTTATCGAAGCATATGGAAAATCTGGTGGTTGGTGGAAAAGGAGTAAACAAAAATTATGAACTAAACTCAACATAAAAAAAGAGTCCGTATGTTTACATGGCAGGAAAAATCATCAAAATCAAGTGGAAAAATCTTTATCATCATGTTTTCGATATTATTTTTATCATTTTATGTATGTGTATGGCATTTGAGCAAAATTGTAAAGTGGAAACACTTTTATACTATGTTGATGACATGTCCTGATAAGAGATTTATATTTAATTTGCAAACATTCCATTTTCATCGCACATATCTAATGCGTTGTTTTCTACTACGTTTGTTTATTCTTTTTCTAACATATCTTTTCATGTCCTTACAAATCGAGCATAGAAAATATCTTGTTTGCTTCCCTTAATAAATAGTTGTGATAAAAATTATAGTGATTTTATGCGAATTTTATCTGTTTCTCGTCTGCCATCTGTCGAAACCTCACATATACCGAATCTTTTATTTTCGATTGTTTGTCAATAGGAAGTGAAATGAAATGCTAAAAGTTTATTTGGCAAGAGAAAAAAAAACACAGTCGTCAAAATGTGCCAACACAACCGAAAACTGCTGCAATAAAATGTCATTCATGGAGTTTTGGCGGGCGGCAGCGGTAATAAATGTAATTTTCGACATCGACAAACAGTCATTAAATCGAAAAATAAGTAGCTTCGCAGCACTAAAACTACCTCGTGCCTTTTTATGACTCCGCCATTGAAATGTGTCTATAAATGGATGAAATTGAATTTCAACGAGCTTTTATTGGCAATGCTCGAACATTAATCGATTTGTATGGACGACGCCACTGTACCTATTTTTTTTTTTTTTTTTAGAATAATTTGCGAAAATAGCAAAAATAAACATTTTGAAATAACGATCTGAATTTTATTGAGATATCCATGAAATTTCTCCCTCAACAGTGCATTGCGCAAAATTATATATTTTCACTTGAATCAGCAAATTTTCGGGCACCGGAAAAAATTCTCACGCCCCTCGCTGTCAATGGAACGCTCCTTCTTCCATCACTTCCATTTCAGTTTCCGGCAAATGAAAAACTGTTGAAAAAAAAAAAAAAACTGTTTTAATGCGTTTCCATCGACAGTCATTAAACATTATTTTTATGAGCTGTTGAATTTTTCATTTTCGATTCCACACTCACATCGCGTTTTTTTTATTGTTTCTCCCCAAATAATATTTGAGAGTAATAAAAATTAAAAATAATAAATTTTCCTCGCTCGTTTTTGAAACTACATTTAGGGTGAGCGACAACGCATTCTAATCGAGAGCATTAATCAATCTTGAAATTTTTGGCTTGCGATAGTAGAAAACTTTTTCAAATCCCATCACAGCCTTCATCACATGCCACAAGTTGATACATTCCCTTGCGCCGCTTCCATACTCCATTTCCGTTTATTCCTTTCAAATTGCGCTAAAAAAAAAACTAATAAAATATTCTGATGGGAAATAGCATAATACACAATATTTCTTTAGTTGGTGTATTTTCTTTTTTGCCGTCTCATTTATAATATATGGCCTTTTAATGAGTTTATTTAAGACATAGAGACCGAGTCAAAAGAGGCGAGTCAAAAGGAATTTTTTTTTGCTGCTCCTTTCATCGCGCTATTGAATTGGTGAAACCCTTTTTTTGTCGCAAGGAATAAAAAAAGGCTGAAAACAGAGAACCAATTTTATAATAGTTGTCACATGTTTATAACTTTTTTTAGGAATAAATTATCAGATATGATCTCGAAAAATATATAAATTTCAATTGAGCGCAAACAAGCAACAAAAAAAAATATACTGAAGATAAAAAAAACACAAGGAACAGAAGCAGCAACAGAAGTTTATGATTTTAAACTTATTTTGACTTTGTAATGTTGCTGAAGGTAGGGTAGGTATAACGATTCGGAGGCAATGTTCAATTATTTTTATTATTAAATTACTCTCAATTCCTTATTTTCCAGCATAACTCATGCTACATCCCCAACCCTGTAATATTTCCACTTTCCGATTTCATTCGATTTTGTCGATATCACTCGAGTGAATCGATTTGAAAATCAATAATAAATTATAAAACTTTTGTGTTTTTTTTTTTCCAGTGTACATTTTTTCAGTTCGGTTTTTTTTAATATCTTTTTGTGTGTTTTATTCAATTGTTTTAAATTAAATATTAAAGAGTAGCGGAATGCTTGTTTTGGGAGTACAAAGAAATGTTCTACATGATGTTAGGGGACGTTTATATATTTCGTAGCAGCAAAATTTCAATTTCTGAACCGCTTTGTAACTTCATATCAAATATTTTTCATATGGAATCGCTCTCCAGGTCGCTCCCAACAAGAATTTAGGGCAAGATCAATTGCTCAATTGAATGAATTTTTAATGGAAGCCTCAAATCAGTTTACCTTTCATAACCACAATTGTCAAAATGATTCGTGGACTGCATGAATTTTGACAAAATCTGCAATTTCTAAAACAACAAAAAAGCAAAGAACGAAAAACAAACATGAAATTAATTTTTGAATGAAAATTCTCCATTATTTAATAATTTTATTGCTATCGAAAATTTCTTCATACAAGTCACCAATTCTGGAATAATAAATACTGCTTTAAATCGCTCCGAATTAGTTAATAGTTGGTAAAACGAAAAAATAAAATCGATACAATGACAACGATGTGAAACCGAGCATAAAAGTAATAACATAACATAGAACTTATTGGTCAAAATGTTCATAAATTCCGTCGCGAATGATGACGCTTCATTATAAATAATGAAGCTTAAATGTTGGTTGATGACATAAATAAACAAATCTCCTAAAATCGATCGTTTAATTATCATAATCTCGAAGCTTTCCTTCCTTCATTCGAGATTATCAATAAAGATGTCGAGTGTTATAACAGCTTGATGAGCAGCTCGTTGAAAGCTCATTTTCAATGATATCTCAATTTTCAAGCAAATGATGGTGGCTGGGTTTGGTGAAACCACTCGAAAATCATTTCTTTTTTTTTTTTCATCTTAATGTCATTCGCTGGGTGTTTAATGTTGTTTGATGCTACAGCACTTTTTTTTTATAGTCATCTTTGCCGAACACTTGTCTTTCATCAACTCGACACTTTTTGCCATAATTTTAAATGCTCAAATTTCGAGCCATTTTAGCCGAGGAGATGAAACGAGGCATCATGAATCAAGTGCTTGAACACTATTTTACAGTATCAGCGCGCTCGTAGATGATGAAGAAACAGAAACAAAAAAAAAAAAATAAATTAACACACTCGAATGGACTCAGAAACTGGAGATTTTACTAAGAATATTGAATTTCATTTATGGCGATAAAAAAAATAATATTGCAAATAAATTATTTTTTTTATAGAGTCATGGTCGCCCACACCATTTATAGTCAGCTCAATGTTCGCGCGGCGCAAACACGTCAATAAATGTGCGAACTGTCAATTGTCAATCGATTAAAGGAGACGTTTGCAGACACTTAATTAATCATTTTCATTTTATATGTTGATAGATATTTATTGATATTTTGACGTTCCACAATAGTTTTACAGTCAGTTGACTGGCTGAAACTCACACAGCCTTAATATGTGCCTTTTAGATTTCTTGAACAAAGACTGAACAGAATGTATTGAATTTCTTTCGGACAGTTATCTATGAGGTCTTTTCATCAAGGAATCTCAATTTTCGTCGTGTTTAATGTAGCAGATGAAGGAGGAAAAATGAAAGAAATCTAGACATTTTTCCTCACACAAATCACTCATTGAAATGCGAATGAAAATAAGAAAGTGGGAAAATTCTTGGGATTATATGTGTAAGAGAGCTGGGAGTATCACTATCTTACCTCCTCGACTCATTATATCACATCAAACCAGTCAGTCTTAATTTCACGTTTCTTCATCATGATGAAAGGTATTTTTCTACTTGATGCGGCTCAGCGTTAGTGCTCTCGACGAAAAATATATACACACTGTGAGTGCTTGCCACGAGGCCAATTGAAAAGAGATTGATTAAATTCACTTTTTTTCATTTCTCTCTTTCTCTCTTCCACAATCATTTTTAATTTTCTTCAAATTTCTTCTGCAACATTTCATGACTTTAATCAGAACATTTGAATCTCTGTGCCCATTAACATTGCGCCATTCTTGTCGAAAGCATGTTTTCAAGGAAAGTTGAAACATTAAGTTTTTTTTTTTGGGGCGCGCGAGATATTTTTTGTGCGCAAATTGATAAATTTAAACCGACACCTTGCAATTTATTCTCTCGTATTTCATGTTTATGCATTTCGGTGCTCTTGTAGTGAGGTCGAATTTGATTACCAGCAGAAGCTCAATATTTTGTAGCTCTTGAAGTCTCTAAATGCAACAAATTGTGTTAGAATCAAAACACTGTCAAATATCGCTTTAAAATTAAACAAAATGTATTTTGTGACATTATCTGATGCTTCAAAATTCCTTTTGTACAGTCTCTTTACATTGCGGGGTAACTTTCATGATGTTTGAATTTTATTTCAGATTTGTTAGATTTCTTTCATGCCCTCCCACTAATGTTTCTGCTTGAAACACAATTCTTCGTATCAGATTTGTTTGTATAATGTGTTGCAGCCAGGATGTTGAACGGCAGGTCGCTTCAGAGGGATAATGAAAATTAATAAAATGTCAACTTGAATCACTTGTTTGATTCATCATCTATTCCCCCTTGGAAATTTCTGTCTCCCTCTCATGACACTTTTGCTGTTTTTTTTTTTTTCATCCCGCCAGTTGACATTAATCAAATTAGAGAATTATACAAAAAAAGAAGCGAAGCACGCAAGAAGATACAAGAAAAGGCAGCAGCCGAAAATCACTTCGAATTGAAGTCAAAATATAATTTATAAATTGAGGAAACAGTTTCATTCAGCTTCCATTCAGCCATTGCCAGAAACATCAAATCAATGTGATCTGATATGAAATTCATTGAATATATTTCACCACAATTCGATCTGTGATTTGTAAGGAAAACCAAAATATCGTCGCCATGATGTTTGTATAGTGAAATTTTATTAATTCAAATGCAGCGACGCCTTTATAAGTCATCACCAAAACGCTTGCCGGCACTCGAAGTCACATATACGCTCGTTGTTAGTTACACATCAAATAACAAAATTTCACTCCGTAAATGATGAATCCATAGCAACTGAATATGACATTTCATGTCAGATAAATTCCATTTCGTCAAGCACTCAAACATGCCCAATGCACAACATTCTCTCTTGATGGAACATTTCTCTCCATTCTAATGTTCTAATGTATCGAAAGCTGATTCATAAAAAAAGAATGCCAATAAATGTTATGTATCAAAGCACAATACATGAAAAAAAAAAGCGTTGACGAACTACTTTTTTGTTGTTTTCTTTCATCCGACGTGCTCATAAATGAAAATATGCATGACAAAAATATCCCCTCTATCAGCATCTGTAAGAGATTTCAATTTTGTGATATACGCAACAATTTTTTTTTTCAGGGTGTCGCTGATGATGAAATTCATTTGATTAATAGTGTCCGTTTGATCTCTGATGGAATTTCAGGCCTCCCCGAAATTGTAACGAATTTCACTGACGATATGTTCAGTAAACACTCACAAAAATCTCGTTCCCCGTTTGGCTGATTCTCCAACCACTCCACCTTTTATGCACAAGATTGTTGAAAGCTGAGCGAGCAGAGTAATGTAAAGACCATTTCCGCTCCGTTAAATTAATTTTTTGTGCGGGTAGCCTTCTGTATAGCGGCAGTCGTGGAGGGGGAGGGGGGAATTAGTGAAATCCCGCATCACATGTATTATTTTAAGACATCACAGCAAATGATGACTTACGAAAACGGCGCATTTATGACATGACATGAAAAGAATGGAAGTCTTTAAAGGAGTCTCTACTGCAGAGTCATTATTATGAACTCCTCGCATTTCTTTATTATTCCCATAATAATGCCACAAAAACAATGGAATGAATATATCTTTTGTTAGGAGCGCGTGATGTGTAATGAAAGTCTCATACAATTACTGGATACGATGGGGATGGTACACACAACAGAACAACGTTCGCGGGGGCTATTGATGAAGAACATTGCAAGTCAATGATGTGTTAAAATTTTAAATTCCTTTGTAGCCTCCTTTTTTGCCGAAGAACTCTCACAGCGCTTATTTCAGTATGTTATTTACCAGCAAAGTTCCCTTCGAGCCGTCGCTGTTGAAATAAATTATTTATTATCAACAAGCACACTGTTTTTCTCTTCTTTGTATTTTCTTTTTTTTAAGAATGCTTTTGCAGCAGCATTAAAAGGAAATTGGCATTCTGGAGGCGCAGAAAGAGAAAGAAAGATAACGAAAAACGTAATATGCAAAATCCCTTAAGAGATTAAGAAGTAATTATACATCAGTTGACTTTTATAATAGCATTCAATAGAAAATGGCAAATTTGTGAACATCTTCCATCTATTAAGAGAAAAATTTAAGGAGAGACTGGAAAGAGTACAACAAATCACAATAATGACTGCATTTTTCCAAGGTTGCATTATCGTTTAGAGAACTACTACGTTCATTTCATGCACAAAATAAGCAAGAAGAAAAATTATTATTTGCGTAGAAACCATTTATGTCCGTTACCATAAATTGTTCCACTTTAATGGTGCTAAACAATTGAGGCAACATTAAAGAATACACGAAAGAATTCTCACTAGCTTATATACGAGAGACGCGTTCACGTTTTAAATCAAAGGGAAACTCGACCGACACGCGAAAAATATAGACTCGAACGAGGCAGTTTTCTGGTTTGTTATGGAGCAGGAACTCTCTTTATAAAAAAAACGTTATATCAAAGCCGCTTCGCACTCGAGAGGCAACGTTTGTAGCCTCATCAATGAAAGATTCATCTTTAAAGTGAAAAGAAGACGGCGAAAAAGAGATGCCTCGACTTTAAGAAAGTTCAAAGGCTAAAACATTTTCTTCATTATTGTTCACTTTAATATGATGGTAATGTTCCATAATTTCAACACCTGAACGATGAACGATGCGGGTAAAACGGCAACGAGACGATCAGAATTCATCGTTTGGGAACGATCAGTGAGCTTAAGAAATTACATTTTCATGTTGAGTTGTGATGTTGAAGAGCCACCAGAACGTGATTATTAAATGAATGTTGCAATATTAATGAACATAATTAATATGCAGTGAATGAATTATTCATTTGGCCATATCAGGGTTAAAATGAGTCAGAGTGTGTCCCCATGGAAATCGTTCATCACAAAATCTACTTGAGTAATTCACAACGGCGACATTATTGCATGATGAAAGCAAGAAAATACTTGATGCGCGCTGCTATGACATTCTTTAATTACCTTCAAGAATTTCTTTAAAACTCCCCAAAGCCCAAACGACACGAAACATTTCTAATCTATCCGAAGTTGTGTTTATTAACTCTGTTTCCTTTGTGCCATATTAGTACCGAAATTATTTGTGATAAAGCGTCAAACATTAATTAAAATTTCCCTCATTTACACATCTCAACGGGTTTCAGACATCGGTGCTACCATGGAGAAGCGAAAAGTTTTCTTGGTGAACGTGACTGTAATCAACAGCTAATATGGTTTAAGAATATCCTCGAGCAATATTTGAATATACGCCCGATAATGGATTGCTTTTAAATCCCCTACGTCTTAGCATTTTCCACACAAAATGAAAATTTTCATTGGAAAATTTCTTAAAAAATAAAATTCAATTTTTCTTTTTTAAAGTTTTATTTCTCGTTATTTTCAAAATAATATGCTCCAAGCGATAATCCCCACTGTGATGGATTGCAAAATAACGCTACAAAGCATACAAATAGCAACAGAAGCATCGATCTACTGAATAAGTTTGTATAACCTTAAAGCTAATCTACATACATAACCTCAATTTGATGCATAGAATTTTTATTTTATTCAGTCGCCATGGAATCGGTTGAAAAATTTTACCCTCCGAATGTCGTCAAGATTAAATGAATTCTCATTTAAATGAGGCTTTATATCTTTAGGAAGAACCATTCCGTTTCAATAAATTCTTATCAAATGTATACATTTCGTGAAAAAGATAAAATATATTGTGAAGGATCCTTTGAGATATGTCATCTGAAGAAAGGTCCTTAGCGGTTTTGATGTATATCGTTGCTATAAGGTTTAAGATTGATCCAATATTTTTTTTTTTGAGAGTTACTTTTTCAAAAATCACTCTCGGGAATAATTAATTTGTCATGTTTGCTAATTAATGATTTTTTTTTATGTCTCTCGAGAAGTTTTTCATGTTTATGAGGATTTTTCGCATGTCAAGTGAGATTATTTTTCGGTCATTGTTTTCCAATGTCCACAGTTATTTTTTGCAATGAAGTAAGCGAATTATTTACAAAAATTATTAGATGGATTAAGTGCTGCTCGGTCTAAAACTTATTTAGCTAACGTCATTGTGAAATATAAATCTTCGTATTATGAATTGTTATGAGAGTGAACATTTTCCTCTGCGTTTAATTTATTTTCCGTGTTCTTTCAGTTGTGTCAAAACTTGAATGTGGGGCCATGAGGATGCGATGCCAAAAGGCGACAAGCATATAATGTGTGGAATTCAGAACTGTCATCGAGATGGGCTGGTCCCGGGAAAAATGCTTCCCTTGTGTAATGTCCGCTGAGGCAGAGTCCTGAAATATATTAAATTTTTCACGATTTTTTTTTTTGTTTTCATTCTTTGCGCTCAGGATTTTTTGTGCTGTTCATGCCTCATAGGAAATAATCCCACAACGTTCCATTTTTACAACTTTTCCACAAGTCATATTCCATTATTGAATTTTTTTTTTCCCGCACGATATTCACTGTTGTAAGCGCTCCTTTGACATTTATAATTCTAAGCCACTTGAAGATAAAATAAAAAAAAAATAAATCTTCATTTCTCTCTTTAATTTTTTTTTACTTTTTCATGAGCTTTTTGCGATGACAAGACGAAGAAAAGTTTTATATGAGAAAAAAAGAAAAATTAAAATGTCACATTCCATTCGCTCGAAGTCATTGAAAGACAAAAAATTGCTTTTGACATTAATGCTTGCAAAACTTCTTCTCTTTCGACCTAGTTTGTAAAGCGAAAGCTTCAAATGTCCTGCGAAAGCGTTATACAACTTCAACCAATGCCTTTGGCAGTTCCATAGTTGACAATATTAAATTTCTCAACGGCGAGACTAATCCACAAAGAGAAAAAAAGTAAACTTAAATGAGTTACGAGACACTTTGGTGTGAAATTTACTTTGTTGTTGTGCTTTTTTGCATGTTTGAGATGTCGCTTGCTCCGCCATAGAAGTTCCATCAACTGTCCTGTTGTTGGGAAAAACTTTTCTTGTTTCTTATGCGTCCGTCCCATTGCGGATGGAAATGAAATGACAGAGATTTTATTATTCAGTGGGAATTCTTAATTACAAAAGTTTTTCCAATTTTTTTTTACTCCTCTCGTGACTTTACTTCCTGATTGATATACTAATTTTTCTTTTCCTTTATGATCTGATCATGGGTGCTATTAATGGTTGAATAAACAAAAGGCGCGATTGTAAAAGGGATTTGTGGAACCCTCCATTTGGGGTTGTTGCTCTTAAAATGTTGCATTTTTGTCGCCATCAAGCTTAAAAAAAAACTTTTAATGCCCGTTTCGTGCTTCATTCAGTGTTGGGGAATTTAAGAGCTCACACTCAAATCCTGACTTGTCGTAAAAATATGTGAGCGCGATTTTTTAATTGAATAATCCCTGATTTTATGTTTTCTCGGATTCCTTTTTTTTCATCATTTCGCCATCATTCACATGTTAATACGATTAGAATGGCAAATGAAGATGGCCTTTGGTTGTGATGGTTTGAAGAAGAATATTAAACAAACTCTCTCTCTCTCACACTCTTTATATGATCGTTGTGACCTGATTTACTGAGTATCTATGACTTTAGCTGGCATTTGAAACGAATTTTTGTTTGGCAAAATCCATCTCAAAAAGCTATAAAAGTTATGACTTAATTCTCAAGCATGTAAATCAAAATATTTTTGGCGTTTTAATTACAGCTCAATGGAGAACTAAAATAACAGTGACGGGTCATTGTTGGATATTGGAACGACATGAATGTGGCCAACATTTCGGTATTGAATGGGAACGCGACCTTTAGCGAAAAAAATAAAAAACGATACACGAAATGGATGCTGGACAGATTGGACCTTGCAGGCTTAAAAATTTCATCAGCAAAATGCTATTTCGACTGACTTGATGTGTTTGATACTTATAGAAAAAAAGTGAAACTCTTTCATTTAATTAGACGAGAAACGGCACAAAATCTCATGGTAGGTTTAAATGGCTTAACGAAAATAAAAGAAATAACAAAATTGAAGCGAGAAACACATACGAAAGGGAGACGTCCAGTCACGCAATGTCAAGATTTGGGTAACAATAGTCGAAATGACGGATAGGAAAATAACAAAAAAAAAAGGAACACAGCAACAAATTACTCGTATATTGATGATGAAACCACATTTATATTCCAACTAATTATCTCTCAATGTGAAAACTAAAAACTTCATCTAAAGGCTCCGTAACGTATTTTGACTGCTGATGTTCGGCATCACGGTCGCATTCGACACGGTCAATTTCGCGACTGAATCACTCAAATTCAGTTGATTGCCCAGAAAAATTGCCGAAAAAAAAGAGTGAATAGAAGGGCAAGAGCGGAGGAAAAAATAAAAATTGAAATCTACGATTTTTCGGGTCTTTATTTTTATAACATAATTGAACACTTCCTGCAATTATTGAGCGTTAAAGTTTATTGAGAAAACAACAACACTAACACTGGATCATAACAATCCATCCATGGTGTCATAATGTGCTTGGCATGCATCGAGTGTGATTTGACATCAAAATGCCACAAAACATTTTCGTCTTCCGAGAGATTTTCGTTATTATTTTGCTTTTTTTATTCTCTTTCAATTCGAATCGCATGCAGTCGATCTTGATTTGAATCCAGATTTCATTTCAACACACAAAAGACAAAAAAAAAGAACTGACACATTTTAATGAGATTCCCCACAAGTATCACGTTTCGTTCGTCACTTGACAATTGATAGAAATTAAAATTCTAAAAGTCATTTTCATTAAGCATTTTTTCGTGTCCTTAAAAACAATTCATTCAATTATTTCCCTCGCGAATTTTTGCTGGCTGCTGTTTTTTTTCTGTTAATTTAATTATTTTTCGTCTTTCGTATTTTTTTTTGCGACTGAGCCAATTGGGGAAACGAATAACGAGCCAAAGAATCAAAAGGAAAATAAAACTTGAGAATAAAATTCAGCATTTTCGTGGCCAATCTTTAGAGGAATTAAAATTATCATAAAAATACGAAAAGAGATCTCGTTCAATATCGGTTTCATGTTTGCGTTCTTCTTTTTTTTTGTCATAATCTGTTATTTGCGGGGTGTAGTAGGATGAGAGAATTTAACATTGGAGACAATGCAAGAACGTGAGACTGTTCTATTTCTGTGGATCCTATTTTAATAATAATAAATTTCGGAAATCTGCATAATCAGAATGATTGGGGGAATACGAATAACGATTTGAAATAGATAGTATCAAATTCTAATTAACGACAAAAACGGGAGGAAGAATCTTCTTCATTTGCTTATTTCGGCGATAGATAAAATATAAAAAAAAAAATCCCGCCATTATGGGGACCGAAGAGAAACATAAGAGAACGAGTCAAAAGAGTGACAATAAACAGCAGGTGTAAATTAAAATTAATTTGATTTTGTGACCAGTTTTATCAAATTCTAATTAACGACAAAAACGGGAGGAAGAATCTTCTTCATTTGCTTATTTCGGCGATAGATAAAATATAAAAAAAAAAATCCCGCCATTATGGGGACCGAAGAGAAACATAAGAGAACGAGTCAAAAGAGTGACAATAAACAGCAGGTGTAAATTAAAATTAATTTGATTTTGTGACCAGTTTTGTTGTTGTCATGGCTGGTCGTTTGGTCCTGAAGTTATGCTTTGACTGGTATCACTTTGTGCCATGCTCAGGCGATGAAAGAAAGTAACAATAATTTCATGTGAGTGGACTCAATTGGAAAATTATGGAAATCGGCACGAATCGATGACCGGCAAACGAATTTGTGACAAAATCACGACTCAAATGCTATAAAAATTATTTTTATGTTTCAATTTTTTTTATTTGCGGTTTCATCTTAGCGTGCTTTCATCGCATTCCAATTTGTTGGTTGTCGTCAGTTAAGAACTTTTTAGATGGGACCAATTTCAATTTAAAATATTACACGCAGATTTATTTTGACCATTTTGGTGGCGCAAATTTAATTGTAGGTCAGATCTGTATTTAGAAGTCTGGTGATGATGATTCGTTGTGTAATTTTGGTTGAAGATGGATCAGTGGACAAGTGAACGGTTATAAAGCGGATGGTAAAGCCAAGGTCATTGTTAATAGAATTCCATTTCCCGTCCATTTGTTATGCCATCGTATAAAATGCTGCTGAAGCTGATCTCTATTTGCCTTTAGTTGTTGTAGAGTTGTCTACTTGATTTGAAATTAATTGGATTCATTGATTTTATTGAAAGAACCGTTGCCACATGCAGATTGCGAAAAAAAAAAAAATCGAAGAAAAAAATAGAGAAATTCATGAGAAAATCGAACACAATTTGCATTAATGAATGACTCGATTCGTAGCACAACTTTAAACTTCTCTATCAGACATTTGCTAGTTGTTTCCATTCGATAAAAAAATTCATGTATGATGATGATACCTGTCATAGAACGACAATCAAGTAATTTCTAACGCGCGCGCCGTGTTGATTTTATAATATTGAGTGATCTTTCTCTTTAGGATAGTTGTCCATATTATTAAACGTTAAAAAATTCAAAACATAATAATATTTAATCAATTCTTTACTTAAGTTTAACGAAAACTTCATTTATCTACTCATGAAATTCGTGTTCGTCACTTTTTCAATAAACCAAAAATGTTTCAATTCGAAGCTGCCTTTTTAGAAAAAAAAATCTTTTGATTGTGTTTGGAAATAAATTAAAGTATTTATTACTTTTCTTTTTTCATTAAATGTTTACCATTTCTGGGCATCAGCCTGCACCAGGCATCACATCATAGACTCGCGATCGCGAGATGCTTGATATAGAAATTTTGACAGTTTTGAAACGCCTCTTTAAATGAAATTAAAATTGTATGAATATGAAAAAAAAAGAACTGAAACATAAATTTCTTAATAACACATTGGCGCACCGGAGCAACGCACAAAAAAATATTCGATTGTGGGCATTGCAATGTGAATGTACTTGCTTGAAAATTGAGGGGCTTAGTGGTAAAGTGAAACCACAAACAATCAAGCCGCAACAACAAAAAGGCATGGATTAACATCCGACCGAGGCGCATAAAAATACTTAAACTATGACTTATCCCATAAAAGCGATTAAATATGTTTTTTTTTTCGCTATAATGAATGAACGCGACACACCAGACCTTCGTTATTGTGCAAAGTTTCTTTCTTTTTTTTTGGTTTTCTGTGTGTTTTTAATAATAATAGAAGAAAATTAGCATATTTCGTAAGTTAATTGAATTTTTGCTCCTTCGACGCTCGCTTCAGAGCGACACAGCAACAAAATGTTTAATAGAAAAAAATTCCAAGAAAAATATTCATTGCAAAAAAGCATTAAAACTTTTTTGACTTTTTTTTGCTTCTAAATTAGCGCAAAACTTTTACTGGTTTTAAGTGTAGAAAAAAAAATTAAGTTTGTGGTATCATCAACCATAAGATGCCACAACTTTTTCATTGTGTATGTGCTCCTTTAGAGCGCTCTTGCCTGCCACTGTCGATATGCTTAATGATGTAATTTGAATAACCGCAAAGTGGAAAATATGCAAAAATTGAGCTCACAATAACAATAAATTTTAATGCTATTTGATAAGCCACAAAGTTTTTTTTTTGTTGAATGATTGCTCCGGTTTTTGTAATAAGTTGCGCAAATAAGTTGTGAGACTGCTGATGCTTTAAACCACCGGCGAAGGGCTTATTGTGCCATTATCAGTCGTTCTCAATCTCGGCAATTGACGATGTATGAAATTTTTGTGGCAGATTCAATTTTTCTTTTTTTTTGTTGCTTTTGTTGCGGCTTTGATGAAGTGATGATGAAAGTTTCTTTGAAATAAAGCAAACAAAAGACTTAAAATGTGTCGTATAATTATGCACACAAAAGAATGCGAAAATTGTGACCGAATTAAAATATTTCTCATTCACGGGACATTTGTTGGAGTTTGTTGGATTTGTGGCTGGTGGCGCGAAAAGATCCATGCTGTGAATTGTGATCGTAAATTTTACGTTTTTGTGTCTCGTTGAAATATTTTTATTTTGTGTTTTTCAAGTCAAGGTCGATGGAGATCGTTTACAATTCAGCAACTAAAGTAGCAATTCAAGCAGCATGATTGCATTGCAAGAAAGAATTCCTGCGACACACACAATGAGGGGGAAAACATAAAATCCAGGTTGGAATCAAGTGTTTCAGTTGAAGTAAGCAAATAACATCAGCCGACACCGCTGTTAAAAGAACAATTGAAGGCAAACGAAATATGTTAATTCGACATCTGACACAAATTGATCTCTTTTTCTTACCATCGCTGCTGACATCAGCATTGTTTGTTATTTGTGCGACTGTACCTTGTTGGTTCATTGAGTTTAAATTTACGCGCTTACAACATAAAAGTTATGTAACAAATTCAGTTTATTCACATTAAACATGCGCTTGCGACTTTATTATGATCAGCGATCGGCACTTTTTTGCTTGTTAATAACCTTACAAAACCTCAAAGATGGATCGAAGCGAAAAATCGATAATTCATGGGATCACGGTGAAGTGACAAGTTCTTAATATCAAGGAGCGCTCGAAAACTTCTGAATATAGAAAATTAATTTTACATAAAATTTCATGGAATCCATTTTTGGATGAAACGACGATCGATGACTAAAGAGTGAACATTAGAGAGCTTGTTAATATTTGTGATATAAAATAAATTCTAATGAAACACGCATTGGATTCTACACATGTTGATAATGATGATGGAAATTCATCTCTTTATTTTGTCCACAAATATTCTTCTTCCATTTCTTATTAAGCTGAGTCTCTGGATTTGAATGAGAAATGAAAATGAACATGATTTTTTTTTTTTTGAATCTTCACTGATCGTAACAAATTTATTTAAATTTCAATTTCCAGAGCACAACACAGAATGAAACCAGTTTGAAGAGATTCTTCGCGTTCAGAAATGTGATGACGGTGTGGAAACGAGACAAAACAGCAAAAAAACGAACGGAGCAATAAGTGAAGAGTCATAAAGATAATTATTAAAAATTAGTTTTCATGAATAAATTTTTCGTTTTCTGCTTGCGCATTTTATTCTGGACAGATCGCCGCTTAGCCACTGCTGATATCTCAAAGCAAATTTTACGCACATTCAGTGATTGAGAGAAAAAGAAGAACAAAGATTCAAAACAAGTTTTTTAGAGAGAAGGAACGCGTTGGTCGCTAGTCGTGATCTTGAAATACAAAACGATGACATTTATTTGTGGTTTGATTTGTCATCGGCTTCATATTTCATTTCAGTTACAGGTGACTTTGATGTTACTTCTTCCTTTTCTTTCTAAATATATTTTCTTTCACATCCTACTTGGAGGGCAATGAACGATTTTAATACCTCTCTCACACGTAATTTTTAATCATCAGAATATTTTATCATCCGCATAAATATAAATCTTGTTATTTATATTATATGTATGATAAAAGTTCTAACCATAAGGACCGTAAGAATTATTCAAAGATTGTTAAATAAATTAACAAAACATCTAATGGTCATGTTTTCCATCGAAATGTACAAAATTACTGTTAAGCTTCTGGTTAAGAACTGAGTGAAACATGATGATTGGAAAGGAACAAGAGAAAGAATCCAAAGACAAACAAATCTTAATTCCCATCGACGAATGAAAGAACGAAAAAAAATCCATCGAGCAAAGCACTGATTAAAAAGATGTTAATTATGAGATAAAAACTTCATGCCAGATATGGGGGCCTGTGATACACTGCGACATGTAGTTCCATAGAAGATTCTCTCCCAAAAAAAAAAACACTCTACCCATCGCTAAGAATTTAATTTGCATTAAAAAGATAAGAAAACGAACAAAAAAATTGTTCTCGGCAAGGAAAGAAGAAAAAAAAATTGTGATGCGATAAACAATCAAGATGGTATGAGAGGAAAAAAATGCCAGAGATAATTCATTAATTAATGAAGCTGATTTCTCGGGGTTTCTGTTGGTTTATCATTTTGGGCTGCTGCTGCTGTTGTTGCTGTTTTAGATTTGGGATCAGCATGTGTAATTCACAGTGAGATGAGAAAAAGGTCTCGAGGTAAAATTGTTATTTCTTAAAAAAAAAGATCTTCTTGCCATCTTGCGCTCCGTTTCGGAGATTAAATGCTAAAGATTACAGCCATCGATTATTTTATGGCTGTTGTGTGTGAATAAAAAAAAAATCGTAAATATTTTCTCTCATTTTATCGGAATGCCCCCTGAAAGAATATTTGCACTTTCATCTCATCTTCCCGGACGGATATTGTTTCAAGTGAAATGTTAATACTGAACACGATAATGAGCAGAGTGCAATTTATTTTTAAGGGGCTTTTGAGTAAAATTCCAAAGATAACAATAAAAATAAGTTAATACAAATCCATTATCGATACCTTATCGTGCTGGTGAATCTTGATTGGTTCGTATGGTGTTCAAGAGATGGATTAAGTGTCCAATTGTCAGTAACGACTCACATATGAATCAAGTACAGAGCTATTATAATAAATAATTTGCACTTTCTTCTCCTTAAGCGATTCAAACTTTTCCAATCAATTTCATTATCAGGATCAGTGAAGTAAATTTTTTTAATGTCTTCAGGAAAAAAAAAATATTTATTAAATTATTGTGCGCTTTAGATGCTTCTGCAATCTGATACCACAGCATTACCTCCTGTCTGGTTGAGAATTATTTATTTGTTGATGCTACGAAATCGGACGGGAATCTGAGAAGTTCTTTTTTTTTATTGTGCGCTTTTTCTGCTGGCGAAAATATGTTTCTTGTGCATGCTATCTGTGATATTTCATTTATTCTCTTCAACACACTTGTGTTTAATTGCTGCAGTAATTAAATGATAGAATTTTTCCGATTCCCGTGATCTGCGGTCGGCATTTCAATTACAATTTCTAGAACAATTTAAAAAATGCCATCTGCAAAATATTGCAAATGTATCATAAATACCTGCATCGACCTCTATTGCATTTATTTATTTCATATGAAAGTTCTAGCAGAATAAAATTGATTAAAAATTATCAAATGCGATAATCTTTTTCTGCGCAATGTTAATATATAAAACAGCAAAAACTCCCAACAAAAGTTTTCTCGTACCTGCCATTCAATAATTTCAATTGGACAATGGAATATTTTTTTGTAAGAGCATTCTCTGTTTTGCGCTCGTTGCATCTTTCCTACTTGTTCACTTGACGTCGGTAGAAGCTTCACCAAAATAAAAGTTTTTGACTGCGATTGAAATGTAGGATAATGGAAATTCATGTTTATTCAAACAACCGAACACGAAAATTTGTCAGTAAATGAAATTCGCTTTTTGTGAGCGTTCGATGTTGCGGCGAGTGCCGATGTAATGCAGAGTGTTTTTTTTTTTAAGTGGAATGCAACAGAACAATTGTAAAAATAAACATGAAATTTGAAAAGTCTTCACCGTTGAATTTAAATTGTATAAAATCATTGCAAAATAAAAGTCGGATTTCTAGTATTTGTGCCTAAAATTCACGCAGCAAATTCACCTGAAATCTGATGATGCTGAAATCAGCCGAACAGTCGAACAAAAAAAAAAGTATTTAACCAGTAATCAAACCGTATAAACTCAATGTGAGATGAAGCATAAACATGACAATTTGGTTGTTGTTATATATTTTTTTTTGTCCATGGTTGAGCTGACTGCTCTTTTAATATTGTTTGATTGTTTGACCATCGATCGCATCGGTTGTTAACATTTTTTTTTCTTGTTTATATTTTTTTTTGGGGAGCTTTTGACTGTAAAGCAAACAAAGCGATTTTTTTGGAAGTAAAGCGCGTTGAGTAATTTTCTATATCAGCAGTTTTACAGATTAATTAAATGCCATTTTCGCTCTCTTTCTTTGTGTTGTTTCTTGTGTTGAGTATTAATCGCTGTAAAGTTGTATGCTATACTCCGTACCTTAAAACATAAATTAGGTAACAATTACCGATTGTTGTCGATTGAATTTATGGCACTGTTCAGGTGATTTCGTTGGTTTTTAAGCTCTAATTGTTTGGAATCAGTGATGTGATTATGTTAGATTTAGATTCTTTCGACGTCTCTCAGTTTTCAGCGATCTGACTGCAATTTGGCCATTGTGTATTAAAACACCATGAAGCCAAAAGATGTATGCTAATGAGAAATGAATAAGAAGACGCTCCTAAGACATTTAAGCTCCTAATAATTCTCCCCTCTGAGAATCTCTCGCCATAATCTTCAAATTAAATACCTTCAGATTTGTTTTGTGAGAATTCATGGAGCCTGGGGATTTGCGAAAAAAAAAATCAAGCAGTAATTTATGAGCGAATGCAAAGCTGTAAAGAGGGATGGAAAAGATGCACTGGATGTGCTTTGTTATGAGACACACATGACTTTGGAGATGAACTAAAATGCAGAAATTTGTTAAGGAAGTTCTAACAAGCAACAAAGAAGCTTTGCCAAGAAAGTAAGACAGACAAAAACATCACAATGTTAAAGAAGCGATTTAAGCAAGAGAAAGAGCATCACAAGAATGTCGGATTTGTTGCTGTCACAAATCCCTAAGAATATGAGACATAAGACGTTTGTAAATTATCAAGCATTTTCTAAGGCTGCTCTTAAATTATTATTGCGCAAAAAAGATTAAGTCGAGCGAGTATGGAAAAATATAATCTTGCGAGCCGGAACAAAACTGGCATGATAGAGGGAGAGAGAATGATTAAAAAAAGGCATCCACTTAGTAAAATGACTATGCAGCAGAAATGTCGTGCTTGCATTCAAATTGGCAACAGTCAACACATTGATCGCCACCCTGCGGGCAACAAGATCGTAAATTGAGTCAAATTAAAATGATATAAATTCGTGGCTTTGTGCAGAAAGGTAAAACCTGCCATGAAAGTTTTAACGTATAATAATTTGCATTGTATTTAGTGCCGCCAAATTCAAAATGCTATTGCCTGAAAAGAAAAGTAACAAAATCTGACATTTTGATGAATGGTTCACGAGAACTGGTCGCTGCCTATAGATCTTAAACGTCGACCACAGGTTGCATCACACCTTAAAGTACCCTTTGACCTATCGATAAAATTAGCTCACAATATGAGATCATGATTTGCCTGCATGACATGTCAATTATATTGAGTCAAGCAATGCAAACAGCTCACAGCTAATAATGATTATATTGCAAAATATATCTTAAAAGTTAAATTAATACACTCTGAAGAGGCCTTTCTATTGTTTTTCATCTCAGCGAGAATGTTGTCTTATGCAACTTTAAATTCTCAGTATTTAAATGGAATAATTCAACACAAAGCTCAATCGAGTTTTGATTCTAGTCTTAACAGTTGCCGATAGAATTCAAATGTTTAATTTATCTGTAGGTAATTTATTCATTGGAGCTGATATCACTGATATAAGAATCTGATTTGAAATTGGAATGTAAACAAGTCGAGACATTGAGATATAATTGAAAACATACAGAATTGTGAGCATAAATAACAAGTGGAGCTTAAAGTCGAAGATTTCATTTGTTAATATGACGATTTTTAAAATACTTCTTTGAGGATTTCAGAAATGGCGTAAATGGTTTCGTGCAAGACTTTGGTAAGTAAATATCGATGCAAAGTCAATACGTAATCTATAAATGAGTCCTATCGATGCATTAAATATATTTTCAGAATGCATTACGGTCAGATTAATTCTTTTTTAAAAATAAAAACATATTTCATTTTATTGTAAAATTGCTGCGTGATCTTTGAGCCTCCTCAAAGTCGATATCGGAGGAATGGCAAAAACAAGGTGTCGTGAACTTGTAAAGTGGTATTAACATTTTACTCCGGAGGAGGTTTTTAATGGAAGTGAAGGCTTATAATAAGGCGCTGTTCAATTAAATAAAGTCAAAATGCTCGGTCACATTTGTCATTACATTGATAACAGGGTCCAATTAAGGCACTATCGTAAATTGAGTTGAGCCATAACACAATGAGTTCCGAAAGTAATTGTGTGTAAAATCTTTGGAGAAAATAAATTTCTTAGAATCCATCGATTCTCTGTGCTGGCAGCGAGAAAATTTCTAAGCCGTCTTTTCATCGTGTTTTCCATAATTCAGTCGTTTTGTCCCGTTTGTAGTAGCAAATCGAACTAATAATCGAAAGCGTAGGAATAGAAAAAAGTCCATTAAAGCAAGAATAAAAGTACGAACGTAAAGCATGAATTATGTAACAAATTTTCTACATCATAATCTTATCACGGCAACACCGTAACCTGTTCACTCACAATACGGGCACAGCAGGTGGGGTGTGCTGCATGCTCTGTCGCTCTCGTTATAGAACGTATATGAAATTTATGTGAATGGAAGTTACTTAAAATGGAAAGGGCCTCTGTAACTTAATTAAAACTTTTTTATATTCGACCCAGTTAATATTTTTCGTTTCCCATTCCTCCATGCTAGTACAGCCAAATCGATTACATGTTTTTTTATATTAGAAAAGCTTTCGCAAAATAAAACAACAAATTTGCCGTTTTATGAATATGACCGGAACATGTTTGGCATTAAATCAGTGATTTCGATGAAAGATTTATTTTTTTTTTTTTTTGCCTGCTCGAATCCAGGAAAATGGCGAATATTTGTCCTCGCACACGACACAAACTCATGCAATTTAGATTTCTGAGTCCGCGTGCACCATACAGACGATATATGATTGTGTACATTTTTATGATATCAACTTGGTGGCTTGCAAGGTTTTTTTTTATGGTAAATATATACACACAAAATATAACCTAAAAAACATTCAGTTTACATTTTTTTTTACATTTTTATTCGTCGTTATATCGCTAGATCATAAATTGTGCCACATGAGCTGTCAGAAAAATGTCAAACAGAAATCAAATGTTGTGGCCCTCACGGTGTGTGTACGTGACATATTTCGTGCAGTGACGATACATGTAATTTATTTTTTTCTCTTTTTAAATGCCCATTCTTATTTTAACATTTCATCGCTCCTGCTGATGAGTTTAGGGTCGAAGTGATTAAACGAGAAGGTCATAAGCATCAGGTCGTTTCGTTTATGTAAAGAAAATTAAAATTATCAATAACCAACATGCAATTACCATTTCAAACCAAGTGAATTTTCTATTATTTATATTTTAAAAAAGACTGAATTCAGATACATGTTTTATTGCGCGAGCTCATTGAATGTTTGCATTTCATGCCGCACATGAAATTCGATTGAGTTTCGACGGCAAAATATAAAATGCCACGATTTCGAAATAAATCACGAATTGGAAATAATTAAATGGCCGAATAAAAATCAATCAAATTGTATTATTTATTGACAAAACTGAATGTTAACAATGTGATCGCAAGAGCGGCAATCGATAGATTACGGCGAACTGTGACGGGCTTGGAAAACTAGTTGCACAAACAAATACTAAAAATGTCGAATCGGAATTTTAAGCGGTGCTCATTTATAAAAAGCGATTTAAATATTTTTATTAAATAATTCACAAAACAATATTAATCATTGACCGGCGCGCCACGTCGCTTTTTGAGATTTGATAAATTAATAGACGCAAAATTGAAATGTATCAAAAAAAAAATCAAATAAAATTAAAAATGTCAGCCCAGTGCAAAAAAAATCATAAAATCGAAAGGAAAATTATATTTCTCATGATTGGTTTAGAAAACTTGCCACAGCACGACCGCCAGACACGAAAGAATTTTTGATGGGAAAGTAATTGAATTAAGCGGCATTAGAACTGATTAAATTCCCAAAATTCCTTGTGGAACTAAACATTTTTGATGATTTCGAATGAAAATAACATTTCAATTTTGACAAAGCCTATTCACGATTTAAACCCATCACTGTCTTCTCTACGACTTTAACACGGCTCAATTCTCGCCGAATTTCATGGTGGAACGTCAGATATTAATAATAATTTGATTTAATTATTCTTGTCGGTGGTGGCTTTTGGTGTGGCTGACGGAAATTTTGCTGATGCTGCTAGAAAACGCAAAAGGGAGCAACCGAAAAATATGTATCGATAATGAAACCGGCAACGAGAAAGGGGTGAAGAATATTTTTCATAGTGCTCTGTTTGTTCATTCAATTAGTTGACGATTTAATTATAATACAACATAAAATCTCATTACCTAACGCCCTCAGCTCCACATACAATGCCATCAAATTGCCATCAGAGCAAAATTTAATTATTTAATTTTGTGTAAATTATAATTTTTCTATTGAAACGTGCTGTGCGGCTTTTGCACACGGAAAAAAAAAACAATTGACAACTTTCAGTGCTTGATGAATGGATTCAATCAGTCGATAATTTACTATGTGAGCATTAATTTATATTGGAAACAATTTCATTTCACCAGTATATATGGTGACTGACTGAGTGGTCAAGGGAGTGAGCGGAGAACGTTTTAAGGTAATGCGACATAAGAGAAGTACAGAAATGGAAATAAATTTCATATTTATTTCCATTTTCGATATTAATTTGAATTGATGTTGGACCATAAATCACGCGCACGCACAATAGCGTCGTAAATTTATAAAAAATTATCATTTATGGCGAGTGCAATGAGAGATTTTTTTCTTCTTCTTTTAGGAATGTTCCGCAATTGTCAATTGAATGACGGAGACTTGAGTTAAAAGTTTTATTTTTCTTGCCCTAACGCAAAAGCGAGTGTATTTATGATTCATAACTGCAGAATGGTGTGAGAGTAAAATTTATTTCTACGTCATTAAAAAATGTCACCTTGTGAGCTGTTTGACCTATTAGCTCAATAAAATTTTATTATCAATTTAATGCACTATTTCAAATTGACATTATTAGAAAGAAGAATGATTCTATTGAAAAGAAGTTAAGACTCTTAAGAATAGCTGTCAATCGTTAGGTGAATGATTCCCTCTTGAGAAATCTCTCGTAAAAATAATGGAAGAAAAGGAAGAAAAAGTTTAACAATTTATCGAAGGAAAATGATTTATTTTTGATCATTTATTTTGCGACATCGTCTTTAATTGAACGGATGAATTGATTTCAATTACTGTTTTACGAAGGCGGATTAGCTCTCATCATTGAGTTGAATGACTGTCGGATCGCAAATAAGAAAACAGTTCAAAAGAATGATTTTGTAGCAATTAATATTGACTTGTGAGTTGACAGCGATTGTTTGACAATGTTTTGTGGAGGAAAATAATATTTTCATTTAAGCCAAATAAACTTTCGCCATTGCGATGGAAGAGCATCTTGAGCTTAAGATGAAGAAGCGATTAGGAGTCAATTGTGATAGAGAGGAGAAGAAATTGGGAATGAACATAACTGCAAAAGAGACAAACGATTAAATTGACATCACAAATTGACAATGAAACGAAAAGAAAGAGAACATTTCTGTAAACTAATTTGCGACATGATGAAATCCTCGTTTAGCTGAAATTTTGAGGATTGTGGTCCAGCAGAGAGACGACACAATTTCACATGGTTCAATCAATTAGCAAGCAATTTAGTAAATATTTATGAGATTTAGAAGTTAAAACTTTACTGACACTTGCAAAACTTTACATCAAAATCCATTGTAGTGCAGTTTCTACTTCGACAAAAATGCCATTGGCATCGAAAAGTTTGTGCAATTTTTTTTTTGCTTCTGCTGCTGTGTCTGTTCGTTTCTTGAGGCAACATGTGTTTCATCAAGTTGCTGCTCGTTTTTTTTCTGTATTCTTCTACTTTAAAAGTGTTGTTCTCTTAATGGGAGCTCCAGAATGAATTTTACACTTGCAACTAGCAACATAAATTTATGCACCAATTTAAATGATCTCAGCACAGTCAACGCGCATAACAAATGGTGTTATTTTAATGTTGTTGAAAGTATGTTTGTGTCAGAATTTTTGTTGTATGCCAATTTTAATGATCCAGTTTCTCTTACTTCTGCAATGCCCAGTGCTTCTTTTTTCTTATAACTTCTGCGATTAGCAGACACAGCCGCGATGAGTAAGTCAGTGCAAGTGGTGTGTACGATGGGCTCATAAAATGAATTGCTCATAGCCCAGAAGGCAGTAACAGATTAGATTTTAACAAGAATTTTTCAGTTTGCATGTAAAACGACGGCGGCGATGACACTTCATAAATTAAGCGAAATTGCTTCTTTTTTGTCTTTTGGCAGCAATCGTCGCGCAGCGAATTCTTCATGTTACGAATTTAGCATTTCTGCTTGAGCTGCTGTTGCTTCGCAAAACATAATTTTTATATGAAAATATAAATTTTATAACTTTTTCACTGATACTCCAGAGTTGTAAATACTTTATAAGAAAAGAAAATCGTTGCAACGTTCTGAATACAATTTTGAGTATGAAGAAATTTTTATATGACTACATCTATTAAAATTCTCTCTCTTTCTCTCTCACTTTCTTACTCTTTCAATTGTCGTTGGATGGGGATGTCTGGAAGATGGCAAAAGGCAATTCTGTCATGAACAGTGTATGAGGAGGAAGAAGAATTAAAGACAAAATAATCGGATTAAAAATGAATTTTTAAAAGCATTTTTTCACTTTCTCGTTTAAGTTTTTTTTTTTGTGTGATAATGTCTGTCTGTTTGTCCGTGTAGATCCGAAAATAGCCTTACCATGGAAAAATAATAATAATATTAATAATAAATAATTCCAATGGCAATGGAAAAGGTTTTAAGCTGTGGCTTATTTGTAATCATCAGTCGTCTGCGAGAATTTTTAATTCATCTTTAATAAATTTCTTTATGTGATCAAGTTTAATTATTAAGATGTCTTTTACAGTATTCTGATGGAATTATATTTTTCTTAAGATTCTTTAAATGATGGGTTTCTTCTTTTTCCAGCACAATTCATTTCTTCACCAAACGACACATCTCTTTAGTAGTAAGACAAATCTCATCATCTTTGCGTTGTTTGAGATGTGAAATAATTGCAGATTCAAACTTGAAGGAAGATCATTAGTAGCCACAGAAGAAGTTTTTAAGTCAATAAAATATTTTCACATGTCGAGTCAACTCGCTAATTCTGATCATCAATTACAAAATAAACATTTTAAACATCTCAATAAAGCACCGATCAAACAATGAGCTTCTTACAACGGAGTAACATCTCACAGCGAACGAGATGACTATTCAAATGCCTCTTAAATGATAAACGAATGTTCGTTAGTATATGTCTTAATATCTTGACGGCCATTAGTTTAATATGCAGAGACATTCATGTAAGTTTCTATGCCCATCTAGAGAAGATGCATAATCGCTGGTGCCTCTAATGCTCTGAAAATTCTCGAAAAAAAAGAAAAAAGTCGAATATGGATTGCTTCTGATTGTCGCTCATTTGTCATAATGAAAATATAAATTTCCAATATTCAGCACCGCGACAAAGATCTTAAATAATGCTTAAAACGCGACTCGCCCACAATCAACAACAGCAAAAAAAAAACGCTAAATTACCCACAGCAGTTGATGAACTTTATGATTCGATTAGATCGATACTCATTTAATGAAAAATTCCGTTCACGAAACGATAAAAAAAAATGTAAGTGAGAAGGGGGCGCAAAAGTGTCGTTGCGAAGCAAGGAAAATATAAAACTTACAAGGCAAAAATTGGAAAACGTACAAGACATTGATTTTTATTTTCAAGAGCTGGAAAATTTGCCTATATCGATTTGCCTCGGGGAGACATTTTCCTGTCATCTTCGTGCTCTTCCTCTTTAAACTTTAATATCGTTTTTAGCTTTTGTGTATGATATTTTCACTTGAATGAATTTCCACAGAGGGTCTAAGTTTGATAGGGTCGAGAATGCTTGAAAGGAAAAATCGTTTCCTTTTTCGCATTAAAAATGATCTGAGACATTTACAGTTCACAATTCAAGTTTCCACTCTTCTTTCTGACGCTGAAGAGATATTATGAGAAAGCTATTGAAGCGTTTTCGGCCAATATACGAAAACTTCCATTTATAGCAGAAAAATTGTCTTGATCGACGTCTTAATATAAGTAACAATAAGTACAGCTGAATCGCTTCCATCATTTTCTTGTGTGAGAGCTTTCAGCATCTAATGGTGCCGTCGAAGCAGAAAAGTTCGAAAATTCACCACAAAATGTCAGGTGAAATTATTTATTTTTTCGTTCTGGTATAAAGCGGTTACAGTTCACAATTCAAGTTTCCACTCTTCTTTCTGAAAACTTCCATTTATAGCAGAAAAATTGTCTTGATCGACGTCTTAATATAAGTAACAATAAGTACAGCTGAATCGCTTCCATCATTTTCTTGTGTGAGAGCTTTCAGCATCTAATGGTGCCGTCGAAGCAGAAAAGTTCGAAAATTCACCACAAAATGTCAGGTGAAATTATTTATTTTTTCGTTCTGGTATAAAGCGGATTTTGCAATGAAGTAGCTGCTGAGTTAGGATGCTTCCATAAACAGACGTCTGAAAGAAAAGTCAAGATTCGATGAAGAATTCAATAAAATGGAAAAAAAAACTGAGCGAAAAATAATTTTCCATGGAAAAGTCCATGAATGCAAAGAATGAAAAGCATGCAAAAGTAGCAAAAATTTGGTTGTTTCCATCGCGATGCTTGGTTATTGATATGTGAGGTAAATGCTAAAAGAAATACTTTTACCTCAAAGCAATGTATCCGTAGATGGATGGCATTGTGTTCACGATGACAACATGACTCTGTCGCGTCAGGGCTGAAAGGATTTCTTATACTGATTTCTGCTGCTGTTGTTTTTTTTTGCGGTTTTGGTATGATGGAAAAATGATTGTTGTTGTTTAAATAAGAAGAGTTTTTACACTAAGAAAGAAAGTGAGATAGAAAGAAAAGCGGAAATTCCTGAACAATAACTTTTCCGGAGTAGAATGCTGCTGAAATCCAGACTTGGTACAAGTCAATTGGCGGCATGCGCTTCATTGATGTTGAATATAATTTTCGAATTCGGAGGTGACGTTATTCATACATTATCCCTGCATAAGAGTTACTTGGCAGCATTTCTATAGTTCGACTAACATGCAGACAGAAATTCAACATGCAAAATATTTTTCTTTAATTTTCGAGAGCTATTTTTATTGTGCAATGTGCAGCATCTACTTATAAAGTATTGAAAGAATTTTCGGAAGAAAATCCACTTGACAATTTACGATTTTTACATTCACTGAAAAGTCGGAAGTTTGAAAACTTGGCAATGCACAACATTGTGAGACAATAAACAAAACTTATTTTAAAGAAACCTCGATAATTTCTTGAACAGAATGCTCTACTGGCTCAACTGAAAGTAATTTTTTTATGACCGTTGCCTGGCATGTAGACTACATTTTAGCTTTTGTATCGTTCAACTTTCAATAAATCAGCTTGCCAAATTTTAAGTAATGTAAAGAAAAATGTTGCTAAGTGATTCTACCTTCCAACTTTGTTTCATTTCCCTGTTTACGTCTAATGAATAAGAATGCATGACAAATTGTCATTGGCAACGTAGAAAAATGTATGCTACAAATACCCATCGATAAAGTTTCACAACGGTTATTTATGATGATAAAAGGTACAAAATGTCATTTTGAAAACTTTAAAGTACCCCAATTTAAACTTTTCATGACTGAAAATTGCACATCTCAAATTTCTGGTGGAAGAAGTAATCGCATGAGTTACTTGTGGATGAAAATAAATTTCTCAATAGTTTGAAATCGGAAGAATATTGTTTGGGATCCTTTTTGATACTGTCAAAAGGTGTAAAAGCATGTACGAGCTCTTAAATTATCGTCGCCATCAAACGAACATCATTTTAGCTCAGTCTCATGATGAATGGCACTTTGGATGCCATGTTTGCTAGCAAAATATGACACGTTGTAAAAGTAAATTAAATCCCATCAGGGGCGGTTAGATGAGCAACAGAATAGCATGCGAAATGAAAATACCTGAAAACCAGTTGGTTAGCTTGCGAAGTTAAGTATGTTCACCTATTTTCATCTCTTATTCTCAGTTCAGTTTGATGACTAAAACGTGTCGGTGCCCGCGTAATGGGTATAGAAGCACACAATTAGCAACATACGGATGACTTTTCTGCCACCGCAGCAACTAGGCAACGTTAATTAATGATCTTTATGCTAAAATTATGTATCAAATTGTATCATAAATATGTTTTCCCAGACATTTAAGATAGCAATCGACGAGGCGAAAGAGGTGGAGACAAAGTGAAATGGGTGTGCATGTTTGAATAAGGAATAGTATGACGGCGACAAAATTATTCATCAGTCAGACTAACAACATCGGGTGGAACGAAAATGACGACTTTTCTGGTTCCTAATTATGATTCCGTCATCACCCATCAACATCATTATCATTGCCCTCTCAAATGCTACTCAATCTCGTTAGTGCTTTAAACCCAGCTTCCCCGAAAATTGTTGCTTACTCTCGTGAATCGTGGATGATGCCGTACAGCAAAGGTTGAATAACTCATCAAACGAATTAAAACAAACACATTAAATTTTATGAAGTTTATGAATAAATTAACATACCGAAAGTACCCAAATCTCACTCTATGTCTCGGCGCCTCACAATAATTCGAGTGATGAAAATTTCGCGCATGAATAAAAAAAAAAGTTTTGCTGCTATCGAGTTGTTTATTAATTTAAGATAAAAATATAATTATTTTTTTTTGCCAGGGATGTAAGCTGAATCAAACAATTATGGCTGGTCTAATCTCATAAGAATTAAGCAATGTCATCTCTGTGGAATAAATGAATATATTAATTTCATCTCATTTTGATGGTGTCGGACTTTTGGCGGAAGCTTCACGTTCAGAGTGTGAGGGCAATGTTGTGTATTTTGTAATTTAGATTAATTTAAAACAGTTGGAATAAATTAATTGGTGGACGTAGAATTCGTTGCCGTCATCATGTCGATTGTCAGACAAATTGTTTAAAAAGCAATTTTCCACCGGTTCAACCTGCTCATCAAAACCACCAAAGAGCCTTCAAATCGATCGCTTTTGATAAATTTAATTTCTTTGGCAATTAAAACTTTTTTCTTGATCTTTATTCATCCAAATGATTTTCATGTTTTATAAATTTTATTTTTTGCTCTTGAGATGTTGAACGATAATTTTTTTTTTAGCGAAAACCATAGTTTCGAGTGAAGAGATATAATTTTGAATAATCGACATCGATTAGGAAGGCGAGTTTGCTTGACTGTAGCAGCCCAAATAGTCATAAAATTTATTTCTATCTATATTCTCATACGTTTCATTCCCATCGGCGAGCGACCATCAGCGATGTAGGCTAATGCTCTAACACGCAAACTAAAACATCATATGAATTATGTGTTGTTGGAAAGCTCTCTTTTGGGGATTTTTTTTTTAGATAATTATAAGTAATCAAATTTTTTTTGTTTCGATTATTAAATTTTTTTTTTTTGAGGTTTTTCTCTTGGCTTTGATGGCTTTTGGATGGTTTTATTACAAGAGAATTTACCAACAAATAGATGAGTATGTGAGAGATTGTTTTATAACAACACCGTCAGTTGTGATATAGACCCAGATTTTCATGCCAATTATATTGGAAATTATTTTGTGGTGCAACAAAATAATTTCTGGGTATTTTTTTTCTTGCTCTCACTGTGTGTTTCATAACATTCATTCGCTTGGAATATAAACAAAAGCCAACAGAAATTTCTATTTAATTTTATGTTCGTGACATGGCTCTATTTACGGATTTTGGTTTTTGGAATGGACGGTTTGAAAAGAGAAAAACGCGAAATGTCAAAAAAAAGAATTTCGGATGGATGATTGTGATGGTATCTCGGGGTATTTCATCATCATCGTGTCCAGCTAAACTCCAATTGCCGGTAGCGAGGTTTCACTGTGAAACTTTGACTCGAACTGTTCAAATTAAAATAGCCGAAAAAAATTGCTATTTCGTGTCTAAACTTTTTTTTCACTTTGCGCTCTTTTGTTACACAACCGATTCATAATTGAATGATCTCTTTTCTGGTTTGCCCACATGTATGTGTATAGATATATGTACATTTATCCGTCGACCATCTTTTGTGTTCTGAACAAAAGAATAAAAAAAACGCAAACAATTCAAACATTTTTCTAGCGCTTTTATCTTCCAAATTATCTGTTAAATTAAATGATATCTAAGTGGATATTAATTTTAACAATTTAATCATTTAAACAGCGAAAAAGAAACAAGGAACTTTTTTTTTCTGTTGTTGTGATGATGATGATGAATAGAAAGAAATGTTTAATAAAGACAAACGAATTGGAAAAGGCATCTGGATGCGGATTGAAATGAATTGATGGGAAGACTAAAGAAGAGTCGAAGTTGAAATCGTTTCGAGTTTAATTTCTGCTCATATTTCAAGAAAATGTCTCGAAGTAGTTTCATAAACGAAACTCTGATACATTTAATTTCATGCGATAATTTCTTCAAAGTTTATGAATCGAACGAAATAAAAACCAAAATTAACAGTTACAGGAACTCACAACAGAAAATGCCCACAAGCTTGCGAGCGCCGATAAAAACACGCGTTAATCAAATTACGCTTAAATATTTATCAAGTCCGAAAGAGAAACTTTCCCAACATCGTCGAGTTTCTGCCATTTAATAAAAATAATGGAATATAATTAACAAGTCGCACGTCAAAAATGAATTCTTTTTTTTTATCATTGCCGGAGATATTTCATCATACTTTTTTTATATAGTTTATTTAAAAATATAAATTTTTTCGGCTTTCGTGTCTTCAACTCCCTCAAAAAATATACTTGCGTATGGCAAACGAGGCATCGAAAGCAACTACAGAAAATGCGCAATTGCAGAAATGACACGAAATGTCTTGGAAATGAAATGAAACATTTTTAACACCTCGTTTGATGTTTTTGTTTTGCGCATTTTTCCCCAAATTTTTCTCGGGGTTCTCGGAAATGAATAAAGTTCTTAAAAAATAATCGTGGCAACTTTTTGCCGTGTGGCGTCTGCATTTTTTAGTTTTGCCCAGAAGAAAGAATACTGAGAAAGAAATAAGCCATTTGAGCGAACAACAAAAACAATTTGCATCTGATAAAGCGCCCTCTATTTATATTATCACTTGAGCATAACGAGCTAGGGCCGCCACATAATTATTAGCCAGTCGAAAACCCAGAATTTTTTCTTTCTTTCATCGGAGCCTTTTGTGTTTCGACCTGCCGAGGTGATGAGCATATTTTGCATTTTGTTGTTGATTGCATTTGCACCATCACATGCACAATTATTATGGATTTAAGCAGCCAATTCAGCATACTTTAATTCCGTTTGCAGCACCTCCCTTTTTCCACAAATTAAAACTGTTTTAAGTGAATTTTCTGAACCGTCACACCAGGCATAGTTCCTTCCATCATTTGTTGTTCCTCAATGCTTTACAAGCGCATGGGCGCGTCGTTTAATTTTCGCATTTCTGACAAAACAAAAAAAATGGCTCTCGCAATTCATTCGCCTTTTAATCGTTTTGGTTCGCCTTCAGTTGGGATTCAGAAAAGGGGACGAGATTATGCGAGTTTAAGTGACTGCTGCAGCTTTGTTAGCATTTTTAGCGTTGAGTTTTTATGTGCATAAAAGCCATTCTCGAAGCAATAATTTCGCTTAACAAGGCTATTTAGAATTGCGAAATGTGTGAAAACACTAATAATGTGTTTGGTATATTTTTTTTTTAAATTTAATGTGTGTGCACATTCGGCGGATTCATGGTGCAAATTAGTTTTCAATGAATTTAGGTTTATTATTATTGTGAAACGGGCGTGAATGCTCAGAGCGCCCTTAATGCAGATATTGATTTAGATTTTTAATATGTAGGTCTCTTGTTCATGGCGTTCGGGCTCTTTTGGTCTCGTTGATTTTGAACTCCATCGGGTTCCATTACGCCCTTGTAGCACAATTTTATCGCCATCCATCGACAAGTAGACTTGTTATTTGTAAAAAGAAAAAATAATTAGAGCGTCATGTCGAGTAGTAATAGTAATGTTGTTTAATTATGCTAGATTCAACACAAGTAGTTTTCCTTCATCTGCCTTATCTGATTTAGAGCATAAAATTTTATGTTCCGATTCGATGTGTCTCGCGAGGGAAACGCAATAATTGGAAGCTTCAAAAAGTTCAAATTATTGCCCGTTTGTAGTTTCATTGTTTTAGTGCGAAGGGAAGGCTTTGATGAAATAAGTTCTGATTTTTCTTGTTGAAATTTTCTTCTAAGTAAAAGGATTTTTCCATATTCACAGTCTTATTCCCTTTGACAACAATCGCATGCAACTTAGACAAAAAGCACTTAAATTATGGAAATTATTTTTGCCTTCACGAAAAGAAAAAACTTATCAATCTCTTATTTATGCCGGATTTATTGCCTTTTATTTTGTGTTGATTTGCCATTGTTTAGTGCTTTGTTTCCTCTCGAGCAACTGTCTGAAACACAATAAATGACCAGAAGCAAGATAGCAAGATATACTGTTCCAAATACGATCAATTACCACATTTATAAAACTTTTATTTCCACTCAAATTGACAATTTATTGCATAATTGTTACACAAAAATCGATCTATTGTTGTTCAGACACATACTTTACTTGTTTTACTACTACTCATTACAATCTAATATGGCTAGAGCTATTAGTACCTAAGTAGAGCTGGAAAAAAGCTATAATTGCTTCTATTCTCAAGAATCAACTATTTTTATCTAATCTAAATATAACCAAAACTAACGCAAGAATTGCTAGAAAATCGCGACATTGTCATAATATTGGGGTGAAATCCGATTTTTATTCTGATTTTCAGCGAAGAGTAAACAAAAAAAAATTGATTAAAATGTTTTCACTGGCAAACACTGAAACTTCACCATCAACAATTGAATAACTCGAGATATGTCAATTATGTAAATGAACAAAATCACGGAAATGTAGTGCGTTGAGCATATATGAATATAAGTAGCAGCATAAGAATGAGAAAATTTAAAAGTCAATGTGAAGAATCTTTTGTTTGCACACCAAACCACTGCAGCGGAACCTAAAAAAAGGGAGTGAATTCTATTTGAATACATTGACTTGCCCATTTAGATATTCATCAATGGTCTTTGGCATTGCACCAGCAGCAATGACAGAAAATGCATTTTTTGAAACACATATTTATGCTGGCTATAGTAGCTACACAAAGCCAATTAGAGGTGTTAATTGATGATGCAAACTAAAATAATTTGAAATATTTTGTAGTTTCTTTTTTCCAAATCAATTCACAGTGACGCATTAAAGTTAATATTTGACGTAGCAATTACGAAATTCCACGAAAAATGACAGAAAATCTCTTCAAGCTTAACCAAAAGCGCTCATACACTCTACAAATTAAGTCTTTATCGCATAATGGAATTCCATTGAGAAATGTTTCCTTTGATGCATCGTCAAAATGGACGCTCATCAAAATGTCAATTGTGAGTCCTTGTCAAAGGACTTGAAGAAACAAAACAAAAAAAAATCTGAAAGAACAACATTTTTTTCAGTGCTTCTGGCTTTTTCTTCGAATTACGAAACAATGTCAATGGTAAACTAATTAATTAATTGAATGTGAGCCATCTCAGGCGTACAGGCCGCACAAAAACAAAACATAATAACAGAATCTGTCGTGTAAGAGACGCATTCCCATTTATGGTTGCTATCACAATGAAAGATAATTAATAATTCTTGATGAAAGACACAACAGCAGTAAATGACACAGTGAAATAATTAAAGGACTCTCAACGTGTTCCATCCCTTCACTCCGCGAAAAATTTTGCTTGATGTTATTTATTAACGATGGTGAAAAAATAAGCAGGAAACAAGTCAAAGTCAGTAAATGTGTGAGTAGCTAATTATGAGACGAGACTTTCATCAACACAGAAAGACACTCGAAAAAAAAATGTATAAAATTAAATAAAGTTTAATTAATGGTTTTTCGCTTTTCTGTGCCAAAAAAGAGAAACGCGTCATATAAATAAATATGATGTGTTTTTTTTTAACAATTTTCTCGAGCGCTCATTTTCCTCCTTTTTATCATTCACAACAAATGTGTACAAAAAAAAAATGGGGAAAATTTAAGAGTATATATTTATGACATAAAATTCTAATCATTAATTATCTCCTCGCGTTCAGTGGCGTTGTATGGAAGAAATGTTTGACGGTTTTTTGGGCTGGTTAATGGGGTGGTAAAATAAAATGAGCCATATGATGGAAAATTTCTATACTAAAAAACTTAAAATTGACTCCTTGGAAAATAATTTTGATTGTTACTACTTATAATTAGTAAATAAATTAGAACTTTGAGCTCTGTTTCGCAATCAAAATTCATAAGCACTAGAAAGTTTTGAAATGAATATTTCATATGAAAATATTGATCTTATAAAAGCTACAATATTACCAAGCAAGCAGAATGATATGATGCTATGTCGGCACTCATTCTATTTAGAAGGGAAAATTCATCATTGTTCATTATTTACCGAAATCATAACAAAAACATATTTCAAAACAAATAAAATAGTTTTCCGCTTATTTTTCTCAACTTGCGCTCGAATCTAGTATGAAAGAAAAACATGTCAAATGCAATAAAGAAAAATGTAAATTGCGATACCTTGTTTATTTTCCCATTAAGAAAATTGAAAGACTAACGTCTCTTATGGTTCGTTATGACAGATTATTAGCACGCCAGGCGACGAGAAATTTCCGAACGTATTGTGGTGGGCTGCATTAGAGCACAACAGAGCTCTTAACATGAAGGAAGAAGGTAGAAAAACTTTCTTCATTTTCCGACTGTTGTTAATGGAACAAAAAACAAAATTCTATCATTGAAATTGACACACTCACAATGGAGTTGCACCATAATGCTTTGGTGATATTATTCAAGACCGAGAAATTAATTATTTACTTTTGAAAAGTTTGTTTCGAAACAAATCACGTGGCGCAATTGAATCAAGAAAAGCATTGTAATCTTTTCCGTTTTCCCGCAGTTGGGTTGTCAAAGAGTGACGTTTGAAAGGAGTAAACAACTTGAATGGACAAGTACTGTCGTAATCAGAAAATTATATTATAACTAGCGGGCATTTTTTGAAATTGCTTTTTGTTTACAGTTCTTTACAATATTTTTTCCACTCTCCCTCAACCCTCATGCTATGCTGTCGACGCGCCCCCTTTTACTTTAATTTTATTATGCAATTTTAATGTAATAATATTATGCAACCCCTTTTTTCGAAAATTTTATGATTTATTTCCTTATAAAATGCTCAATAAGTTTCCAAAACTTTTCTTTTTTTTTGAGAAATTTTCCAATGCTTGAAAGCTGAATGCTAAAAGTAACAAAGAAAAAAGTTCTGCGAATTATTTGTCGAAGCCAGGGAATGGCGTAATTTACTGATGACATTTCCGATTAACATCTCCCCCCCATATGCGATACTCAAATGATGTCTCAATATATTCGTAAGCAAGTCACGTCATTTATCAATAAAACGCTACATCGTTTTCATATTTGCCAGATATTTGTGCGATATAGCTGAAGAAAAGTTTACCAACGATGTAAATTCATTTGGCATAAAAATGGAAACAAAATACGAAGCTTTTTAAAATCCAACATGGGAGTTGATATTGTCGCCAATGTGAGTCGAAAGCACTATGTGACACTACCGACCCACCCGTTATTGATATCAAATTACGGAACTCGGTATTCTTTTGTTTTGATTTTCCGCATGTTCTCGAAGAATGCCTGAAACATAAAAACATGCGCTTTGCTACCAGTGTCAGTCCCTTGCGGAGATGGATCAACATCATCTCACTCCAATGATTGTTAGTCCCTTCTCCTCCTCATTTACAGCTGGTATACATTTGTATCTCATATTGTTTCAGCGCTTCAACAACAAACATTTCAAATCTCTCGTCAAGTAACGAAATGAGAAATGCGAGAGGAGTAAAAACATAAAAATCAAATTATGTAACTTATGCTTCATATTTCCTTGCCATGCACACAGATATGGCTTCTTGTCGTCAACTCAACGACTGATGGCATTCGAAGGGAGTAAACTGTATAGAAAATAAGACTCTCTTGTGACACAACAATTCTTGATTCATTATGTCACACATTGTGTGTAGTAAGTCTCGGAGATTTCATGACTGAATGTTTTTTTTTTGTTGCGTATGCGTAGGCGAGAATCATGTCTCATTCATTCGGCTGACTAAAATAATTTCATACTGGTCAGTGATTTTTGTTCACCTTATTATTGTATTGTCCACCTTCAGATACATTTTTTCGCATTCGACATTTTGACGGTGACATTTTGTTCGATTTGTATGCGGGATGCTCAAAATGATTAATGTCGAATTTTGTAGGCCAGTGAGTCAGACGTATACATAGATATGCAACGAGAAGTTCTGCTTTTTTTTTATTGCCAATGTATTATTCAAAACTCTGAAGGATTCATTCGGCGGAAAACAATTGACATAAATTCTGACATGACGGAGGCATTTCCTAGTGATGACACGCATGGCAAAATATTTCCCAGGAAACATTTAAATGTGGATGAATGCTTCCGAAAACATAATTCATGAATAATCGTAAGCAATTCGAAAACGCAAACAAAACACAAAATCCGGAATTCTCATTAAAGCGTCACAAAAAATTGAAAATTGTATTGTGTGTGTGCGTGTGATTATGTTTGTGTATGTCTGTATGCACATGTATTTTGATTTCGGAAGCTCCCAAAATCACAACATTAAAACAGTCTGCGCAATAAATAATTGAATGCATTTCAGTATGTTGTTTATATGCCATTTTCGCTTTGAGGCAATTTATTTTCAATTGCACTGCATGTGTATCATCATGTTTGTCTGTATGATGTCGGCACATCTGTTTATCAATTGATAAAATACATTTTAATATTAATATTGAATTTTTGTTATCATTTTCATGTGCGAATGCACCGAAATATGTGCAACTCACATGTAATAATTTTTTATGTTCAATGAGATATTATGCGAAAATATGCAATGTGTGGCTTATTGGGAAATATTTGCAAATTCATTCCATTCATTTATCTATAATTTAGCTTTTTTTTTTTTCAATGAAATGCGAACAATTTTGTTGTGTTTATTGTGCAAATGCGCGACATTAAACATTTATAATCCGGGAAAATCACTTTTTATACAGCATTGCGATGTCAATAAATAAATTATGAGTGAAAATTGTTTGATGCTCAGAATAATTTGCCATTTATATTTATAGGACTAGAAAAAAATTGATTTTCCGTAACTGGCTTTTTGTTTGAGATCGATAAACATTGTATCGATTCTAATTTTAATCACTTTTATTTCATTTCATTGACAAATTGCACTGAGGTTTATCACTGAAAATGCACCATACGACCATGAGCTCGGAAAATGTTATTTGCTGTAAAATGCCTAAACAGAGCTCCGTCCACATACATAGACAAACGAAATTGATTTAATTACTGAGTGAAATTGCATTCAAATTGAAAATCCACAAATTTTCAATTTGTGCGTTTGTTTTGTGGAAAAACATTTTTGGCAAATTTTTTGTAAAATGGTTTCTTCCTGTGCGTTTGAATTGCTTTGTGCAGTCACAAATGATGATGATTTCAATCAAATCGTCCCTAAATCATGACATGGCAATAACAAAATGAATAATTGACATTAGAATACAACTCATCTTTCCGCTTGTCCCATCAATCGCCTAATCATTTGTTGGCATTTTTATTAGACCACCAACAGTAGCAAAAACTGGGGAAGATTGCTATAAAAGAAAAAAAAAAGAGAGAAACGATTCAATAATGAAACCGCTGCAGCATGTTAGAATAAAATTTAATTCAATAAATTATTGTTTCTTGGTATAGAGTATGTTTTTGGTTTAGGGTTCGATGCAATAATTCAGAAAGAAACATAACGAGATTGGTGCAAAAGGGACATTAAATATTCATTTCTTTTTCAAAGAAAAACCCCAGAAAGGAAAGGGCTCTCTCCAAGTAACGCACATAAAAATATTGGTTTTCTTTATATCCAGGTAAGGTACAATAATTTCCATATCTTTATCTCAACTTCAGAAATCGCTTGTTGATGTCTTGTTTGTGCGTTGGATTAAATCCAGCCAAACAGCAACAGCAAGCACGCTCATCATCCGAACATATCTGTTACGTTGTGTTGAAGAACTAAATTTATGGTTTCTATCGCATTAACATAATTCGTTTTTCAGTATTTTTAAAGGCTTAGCGGACTTTTGTATTGAATCATTTTTGAAATGAAGCATTCTTAGCAATTTTGGAAGGTTTTTTATATTTATTCATTTAATATTCAGCTAGCAATTCTTCACAACTTGCTTTTGTTTTCGTCTCGCGCTCGTTTCGTTTTATTTCATTTGCTACGTGAATATGTTTCGTGCGTTATGTCTGTTGAATCATAATGTGAGTGGTGTCTTCATTGTGGATCGAGGACTGAATTTATGTAGAATTTTTAAGAAGTCAAGGATGCACATCGTGAAGCGTAACCTCAAAATAAGAATTGTCATAAAAATCCCAAACCCCAAGTTTGAATGTTTTTTATGTTTGTGTGAAAAGGTATTGTCGTCTAATAAAGCTTTACTGAAGCTCCATAAAACAATAAAGAAAAAAAAGTATTTAAAGCAACTCGCCGAAAAACGAACTGGAGAACTGAATGCAAAGAAACAAAATTTTGCTGCTGGTTGGTTGCACTTAAATTTCAAGACAATTTTTATGTCGCATCGCATCGTCATGTTTTAATGTTCGTCGGGATGGTGTTGCATATTAACGTGGAAATTGTATGTTAGTTAGCCCGAAAAAATAATAATTTGCTTCTTTGGTTGCGCTCGTTGGGCTTTTGGCGAGCACTACAGTTGTGAACGAAATATAAATTAAAATTCTTCGCTGTATCACTTTGTTTTCATCGGCAGTCACAAATCTCTCTTGCCGCATATTATTCTTTAATAATTTTATGATGCCACTCTTGCATGTAAAATGTTAGAATGGTGTAGCAATACACACGTTATTCAGTTCTCATAAAAAAAAATCTCCATGTGAGTTAATCGCACCGAGTTTCAGTTTTTTGTTGTTATTTCGAGCGGCACCGCGCCATCAGAAGTTTTTCCATAGGCGAAAGGTTATGAAGGTATATAACTTCGAACAAATTTCAAGCGAAACATTGTAAATGAATTGTGAGGAACTTTGGTAGAATTCATAAATAAATAATGAATAATTTGCGCAAAAAAAAAAGAAAGAAACTTTCAATTATATTCGGAAGCCCGCGAAAACTTTTTGTGCGGCAGCAACAAATTCCCTAATGACTTCCAATTTAAGTCGACCGAAAGTCGAAGGCATTACATTTTGGTTACATTGTCACTGATCGGCAGTAGCCCTTAAGTGATCTCGCACGTTGCATGCAACATCTTTTAATCTGTCCGTCGACTGCCGTTCAATGTTGAACTCGACATTTCAGTCCATACACTTACGCGAGATTGTGACAAATTCCTTCTGGGGATGCTTGCTTCTTTTTCCATTTTATTGCGCAAAAAGAATTTGCAACAAAAAAAATGTACATTAAACACCATATACGGACAGCTTTAGCTCGGGTGGCTTTGGCAGAAGTAAGTCGAACAAGTAATTGCTGAAAAAGGCATCGGCATTTAAAGATAAGAAACTGTTCGTTCCTTTTTTCTGTTGTTTTTGGCCGTTGTCGTCGGGGTCTTGCAGTTGCTTATTTTTTCTCACACACAATTCAATTTTGTGTCGCATTTTTGTCCAGTTTTGTCCAGTGGCGAGTGAGATGAGATTGCTAAATTGGACATTTTCATTTTAAATTCGCATTCATTAAGGAGGAATTCTGCAATGACGTCAAATTCTTTTTCTTTTCGAAAATATACATTAATAAAATTAGGAAATTAAATAATTTCTAACAAAGAATGTTACATCTTTATTGAACAATCCCCAGCAGTTGCGTTGTTTGGCAATTTCTTATTTAGTCACATCTCTCTCTCGTGTGTACAACTTTTTGTTGTGTCTCGGCATTTTATTGCATTTTCTGTAATTTTTTATTTTTTTTTTTTGATAAAGAGACAATTGATAAGCTACCTGCCTTAATTATGCAATTAAATTGGCAGTTAGAAAAACATTTTTTTTTTTTCACGTATGGAAGCTGGCGAAATGGAAAAGAGAGGAAAGCACTTACAACGACGAACATTTTTTGTGTAAATTGTTTTGTTTATTTCACCTAACTCCCCTCCCCCTTAAATGAAACAACACATTTGAACATTGCACACATCACTGAAAATCAAGCTGAAAATGTTTTACATCATTTCGCGAGTGAGAGAGAGAGAGAGAGATAGAGAACGAAAGATTTAGCGAGTGAAGTGCAAGAAGCGAACGACGAAATATAAAAATAAATTAAATATTTTTGTTGATGTTTCTTTCGCATTTTGCAGCAAGTTGTTAAAATTGCACACTGTTTTATGCATTTCGTTCTCTTGCATTTTTGTCTTCATCAATTGTTTATTTTCGAGACTGGCGAAAATCATCGATTGAGCATTTTTTTTTTGTTCATGCGATCCGCAACTTGAGAAGCTTCTTGGTCTCGCTGGTTTGTTTCAAACACGCAATTTCCCTTCAGTTGAACGGTGTTGGGATGAAGATGATTGGCGAAAAAAAAAAGGTTCAGCATGCTTCGTGAAAGACGAAATTACCTGCATCAACGAAAGCATCTTTAATTTCTTCATTCGGTATACAGGGAATCTTGATAAATTCACGTTCACAAAAGCAAAAGGCTCATTGTAACTAAATCTGATGGTGGCTTGTCAAAATATTTTTTCTTTTACCTTGAAAAGTTTGGTGAAAAGAACTTAAGTCTCGTCTGTGTTTATCTTAGTAGTTGCGAGCCCACTGCAATAACATTCACTAGTCTTTTTTGCGTGCAAGATGCATCTTACGATGTCTTAAAAAAAACACACATAGCAGCAGCAACTGCTTGCCTGTAGCATATATAACACAAAAGAATATCGTCAGTTTATTATTGTTCAATGCCGTTCGTGTTGTTGTTATTATTTTTTTTTTTGGAAAATAAAGATTCTTTATCATTTGTGAATCTCACTCGCAAATAAATATAAAAAAAGGCTGAATAAAAAGAGCTCTTAGGTACAATGTTATGCCATGGAACTGACAAAACTGCGTCTGTTTTGCCTTTTGTATGCGATTGCTGAATGGTGATCAAATAGCTGTGATAACAGACTCTTTAACCAAAAAAAAAAAAAGATGACCGAGAACAAAGCCGATGAAAGCCACAATAATTTTAATAAACTTGAAAAAGAACTTGAATGTGGTTTGGGTACTAAACGAAGGCACTTCAGGTCTTCAGCATATATTTATATGTGGAAATAGACAGTGCAAAAAGGCAGCATAAAACAGCAAAGCGAGAAATCAAAACAATAAATAAACCATTCACAATCATAAATTAATGTATTCGGGCAGATTTATAATGCCCGCGATGCGACTCTCTCCAAATAAAACTCTTTGTGAGTGCTGCACATTTTTTCGGGTTTCGTCGCTTTTGAGTGCAAGTCGCAACAACAACAAAAGCGAGTATTTCTGGCCAAAATACAAACTTTCGATTTCTTTCCAACTAAACATAAATTTTCGGTGGACTTTGACAGTTTTGTGTTCCATTCTTGCTTTCGATTCTTTTTCACCCGAAAAAAAAAATAAGAAGAAACAGCAAAACTAGCGAAAGGTCGCATAAAGTCCACAATTAAAATTCAAATTTCCCGTGCGACGATCGCCGATATATTTTTTTTTTCTTTCCTCCGCATTTTATTTATGTCTTTGCTGTTAGCTCATAAATTTCGTCTACCCGCTTACAGTACTAAGATAGAGAGAGACTTCATCGTGAAGCACCGACAGAGCAAAAAAAAGCATCATTGATTTATTTATTAACTGATTTTTATCGCTATTTTGATCATCATCAGAGCGCATTCAATAAAGCAATGAAATTCTCTTCCAACAACAGCAAAATGGGCAAAAAACAAACGATATTTTTTTTGTTTTGTCTCTTTTTTTTGGAAGAAAACAGAAAAAAAATTAAGAAATATTTCTTCAAACTCCGATCTCTGATAATTTACTGATGTCAAACGATCCCTTCTCTGAAAAATACTCCAATGAAAGCAGCGGCGATAGAATGAGAGAAGAACAACAGACAACATCGCTCGATGATGATCAAGAATCATGAAATAATAATAAAGTAAAAAAAAAAAACTGTGACCAGAAATTTATATGTTTCAAGTTGCATTTTCGACCAAAATAAAAAAAAAAAGGAAACTTAAAATTTTATCGAGCGACAATCGAAAGATTCTTTGGAAAAATTGTTTTGTTTATTAAGAAATAAAAATTCAATTCCAGCAATGAAGTTGAATGTGTGATGAGAATAATGAAGTGGATGGTTGGCGATTGATTCGTTTGGAAACGTGCATGGGACGCATTGAATTGTGAGGTTATGTGCGTTTGTGACATGCCAACAAACATAAACTATCTAAGTAGACAAATTCCACTATCAAACTTTTGGGAATGACAAATAAACGAATGCAATAAAATTGTGCAATATTAAAATGGAATTTCGTTTAAACAAACACTGAACAAACTCTTGGAATTTTTTATTTATTTTTGTTGAGCTTATGATTTTTATCAACAATTCTTCCCATTTTTTTTTTTCGGATCCAAGACATGTTTCACATGTATAAAAGATATCATTTGTCTACCTGAAGCCAGAAGCCAAACCGAAATTTTTTACGAGCGTCGTTGTTATTTTATAACAAACATTTACAGTCGTTCCTTTCTGAGGATGAATCACAACAACACCAATTGAGACGAGTGGAAGAAGAGGCAAGACGAGTTTGAAGGCCCCGAATGTAAAAAAAAAGAAAACTGTATACAACATAACAATTCAAATTCTGGAACGGCAAACAAATTCCTTTTAAAAATTGGTGTGGTTTATTGTTCATTTTGTTGCCAAAATATAACAATCGGCAACGATGGATTGCTATGGCAAACAATTCACTCCTCCGAAATACGAAAGGCAGGTAACGTTACTCACCCTCAAGATACATGTTGGACGATCATATCGCAAGGAGCCTACTTCACAGCATCATATCTTTATTTTCTCAATAACAATGCAACAAACAGATCTGTGATCGTAATAATGGGAAGGCTCCACTCATCATTATGATTCTTCTTTAGCGCTCGCATTCAGTATTGAAAATAATGAAAACGGGAATCCTCAGTAGATTCCCCGTGAGAATGAACAAATTTCCAGGTTTGTGAACCTTTTGTTACAAAAACTGCTCGTTTTGCACACAAATACCGCTTTGCATTTTTTTTTTTCTATTATGTCACTCAAAACTATTGTTGTGGGGAAAAGTTGACATGAAAAAAAAAAAAAAAAAAAAACTAATTCTTCTTTTTTTCTTCCATTCAATGAAGTGGTACATGAAGCAAGACGATCATAATCGTTACAAGCAATGAGCAGATTCCTTGTCTTTGGGAGACGTTTAACGAAAATTCTGGAGGGTCTTTGTGGTTCAGTGATTTTTCAATTGAAGTAATTTTTCGATCCCTTTAAGAAATATTTTTCGTTTTTTTCTGGTTGCGCAATGTTTCGGAGATGTCTTCACCGTGTTTATAGTTTTTACGACAGTTGATGCCATCAAATGCAAAAAGCATAAAAATAAAGAGACAACCAAATCACTAGACAGACGATGAAATATTTTGACATCGACATACCACCCCTAATGAAAAACACTAAAACCAACTGTTGTTTACTTGTTTGCTTGCTCATTGTGTGACTTAATCCATCAACGGAGAACGTAAAAAAAATTGTTGTTTCATGTTTGAACCAAGAAATGCGTCGAAATGGAAGGCGCAGCAAACGATAATGGCAAATACTCTTTCAAGTAAAAGTAATTCGTCTTCATCTTTCAAAAATCCATGAGCAAATATGTGTTTACAAAGTTGCTGCTCATTTCAAAGGCCACTTTTTTTTTTCTTTTCCTTCGGTGCTACTGTCGAATATCAATTTTTTGCTGCCTCCTCGCTGCCTTCGCCCGACGAAATCTCCCAAAAGTCATAAAAATACGGCAATTTCGAGCGTTATCTCGCTTTATCCATCTCTTTTTTCTGTTTGTTGCCTTTTGATGCTCCACTGATGTCGCACCCGAACATCGGCCTAAATGTGTGTTTGATGGAGCAAAGCAAAAGATGGCAACAAAAAATAATTGAATCCCGAGGGATACTTCTTTTTGCAAACAGCAGCAATTGAATATCGGTGCGCGAGAGCGACCCTCATGAGACAAATTTCAAGAACAAAAAATCCTCCTCCCTCCAAACTCGACAAAGAGATTTGCCGGGAGGAAAAGCAAACATTTAAACCTTCAGCGAAATATTTATAAATAAAGAAGGTTTTGCGGAATTTTGTCAAAGCCCAAAAAGTCATCGAATTTATATGAAAAAAGAGAATTTCGATCATTATTGAATTAATTACGTAATTGGAGAGCAACGTCAAGCAAGTGAATGGAACCAATTGGATCGTTTTTTTTTTTCGAGATTTTCGCTTAAACTGCTTACGGGACACCGCGCGATATAATATTTCGTAAGAGAGCGCCCATTTAAACGACATTGAGTGAAGTCTTGTCTAACAGAAATCACGGCGCACATTGAGCGCCCTGAAATGTGAGCATGATTGATTGCAAAAGGCAAAGTGGACGGGCGAAGAAAAGCCCCAAATATGTATGCCGTCGTGGAGTAAATATAAATATTTTTATTAATAATTATCCGTCGCATTTTTAATGGTATTAATACTCTCGATTTGTATTATTTACAGTGAGTTTTCTTTTATGACTTATAAGACTTCATTTCTCAGGCCATAAGAAATATATATCTGGTCTTTAATAAATTTGTTCATACTTCATAGACAACAACATTCACTGTACATTCTCTGAACAGCCTTCAAACCTTCAGAAATCCGCTTTGAAATCGCGAGCAATTGATCTCGTCATTGCTTGTGTCGTTCATTGCCTGCCCCATGCATTGCTGCTCTAATTAAAGCCGACTTTTGTTTTGATCGAAAATATCAAAAAAATATGTGGCGAGTGATCAACGTTGAAAGTCTTACTCGGTCTACCCGCAAATGGACTTAAAGTAAAATTAATAATGATTTACATACGTACGAACAGCTACAGACCAACAAATGTTGGATGCTTAATTGACAATGAATTAAGCGAGTCGCCTTGGTCGCGCAATGGATTGAAGTGAAAGCAAAAGTACGATCTCATTGCGAGAGACGTTTGGCGTGTCCATTAATTAATGCACAATAGCGATCTGGTTAAAAGCTAATGGTACTTTGGCTAAGTATTACTTAATACCTAATTTGATCTGAATAACGTTGGACTGCGGCAGCATAACAAAAGCTCAATACTTGACAAGCGGCGCGATTTAGAATGAAATGGCAGAAAATATCGAGTTGCTGGCAATCAAGCAGGTACACCTTGAGACCCACCGACCGTCAATTGTTAATTTTCGGCAATAGGAAATTTCATTTATTTATTTTGCTTTTTTTTGCAATCAAGTGGAAAAATTCGCGGAAATGTTTTGAAACAACAAACCAAAAAAAAAAAAAAACTTGTGCGCTGTTTTCACAGCTGACAATGTTTCGCGAGATTAATTGAAATTTAAAAATCAATAAAAATTCAATCACACCAGTGGCAATAAAGCCAAACACATAACCCGATCACCGTCAAAAGCACGTTCAACGGTGGCTGCCGTGAGCTCGGGTTAATTAATTTAAAAGACCATGTCGCTCAGGCTTTTGGTGAGGTGTAAAATAAACATTCGTTATTTTGCTCTTGTGTGTTTGTGTATCTGCAATGTGTCGAATTCAGTTATAGGATTTTAATTGGGGTATTTAATTAATTACACCTAGGCGCAATTATTTCAAGGGAATTTCGTAATGCGAGCACTTGTAAAACGGCGCGTGAAATAAAAAAAAAATGAAATAAAGAAAAAAATGAATTTAAATTTTCGAGCGTGTAATAAATTAAATTAAGCAATAAAGTGAGATCGCACAATAAAGCAAGCAAATACTCGCGCGACTGAAGATTTGTTATTAATTTTTTTTTTCTTTCATTTTCGTGGTAGGTACTTCAGATGTTTATTTTTAATTGTATGCTGAATTAAGAAGGTTTCGCAATTAAGAGAACAGAGGAAGCAAAAAATGCTTATATTTATTGTAAAGTTACAGCAATGAAGCTAAATAAAATTCCCGTCCCAGAATTCAATTCCAGTTGCAAAGAATCATAAATTATAATTTATTTGAATTGAAAAATTGCAAAATATAAATTTTATGTTTATGTGTGATAAGTTTTAATTTGGAATTGTTTACGCACACGAAAAACTTGTCACTGGTTATTGAAAACATTGAGTATAAAAACTTACATCAAATTGAAAGCTTGAAAAAAAAATCCAAGAAATGAAATAAATTGGAAAAAATTGAAAATGAAAACATAAACAATTAACGTCATCATCTTGTCTCTCAGTTCTCAAAGAAACGTTGCTGTTTTTCTTGCCTTCTTCGTGCACAATTTTGCTTTCTTATTTTTGCTGTATCAGATATGCGTCGACTGCAAAGTGCTTATCAATTTTCATCTCTCACTGGCGGTTGCCATCATCATTAAAAACATAAAAGGTCATTTTCATGTTAAATATTCTGCTCGCTCGCTCTCTCACTTACACTTCAATGGCTCATTCACAATAATTCTTGCACTGCTGCTGCTACATTGCGTCGAGACTTTTACGCCGCGAATAAGAGAAAAATTGCATCCGAATGTTTTTGAATGTGCATTTTCAATGTCGTTATCTCTTGCGGGCAGTGTTCAGAGAGTTTTATCCAAAGAACTTTTGTTGTTGTTGTGGATCTGTGGATTGCGCTGCTTTGGGTATTGTTACCGGTTATCTCATCGTACATTTTTGCCATGTTATCCAAATTTTTTTCTTGTGCCTTCTTGTCATCATTGCCATATGCGACTCATCACACTCGAGCTCATTCCCCATGATGTGACAGACTCGACAGTTGGAAGGTGAAAAATAATGTTAATTTTATTTTTTTTCAACTCTCGCGATTTCGATGCGTTTCAGCAAGAATTTTTGCGCGCATTGCGCTGACAACAATGCCTTCTGAATGTTGAAATGATGGATCACAGTCGAGTGATAAATGATCGTTTCAGGCATCGTTGTTTGCACATTATAACGCATGATATTGAAAGGAAACGAGGAGAAAGAAGTTTTAGAAATCCATTATTCTGAATAGTGATTTGATAAGTGTCCCATAAATGTCTGGTACTGCGGGTCAATTACTGTGATGCCCAGTGTTGTTTTATTATCATAATACTGATATATCCACTGCATTAATTTTCTATGGTTTTCTCATTAATTTCAATCGTGAAGCTTTGTCAATCAGTATTCGATTGAATCAAATGCTTATGTCTACATGTTGCCTTCTGCTGTTTACCAATTATATTTTATTTTTATCTCTCGTAAGTCACAACCCACACTAACGTGTAAGTACATACGAAAGTTGTGCAAAAAGTACACAAGTGAAAACAAAGTTACAGTGGTTTGAGATTTTTATTGATGGATGCCGAAATGTGTGCTTTTTTCATTATTTCCTTAAACAAACTTTACGCTTTGGCCAACCTACTAAATGTTGTATGAGTATGAGCATGCTATACTGCTGCGAATGTTTAAAAATTAATTCAAATAAAGACGCATACAGTAACGCGATTTCATAATTTCTTTCTTTTTTTTTTTTTGCCACAAAATAATTTTCATTCAATGTTTAATTTTCGTTTTTTTTTTTTATGTTTTATTATTTGACAAACATTTTTGATTTTAATTCGACAAAAAGAAATGAAAACGAAAAAAATAAAAAATGTTTGCGCTGATTAAACAGCGAGTGAAACGTGGAATTATATGAATTGAGTTTTATTGATTCAGTTTCAAGGAATTTTCTTTTTCCCTTCCATTAAAAAATTGTAAGTAATTTTGATGGCACAAAGCACTTGCGACATATCCGTCAACACAAAATATTTGGAGCATCCATATTTTGATTAATTTTAGAAAATGTTTTGCCTAAGCATATGCAATTATGAATTTAATTAATTTTTAAAATATATTTTGCAACAGTTTTTCGCAAATTTATTGGAAAATAAGTGTGTGGTAATGGACCATATACATCCAAAAAATATTGCACAGTAATAAAGTCCCAAGTGTGTCACAAACATTTGGAGACAACAAAAGAAGAAATTAGAACATAAACCGCGAAATTAAATTGGACGTCGGGCGCTCACGATGTCTCATTGCGAGTCTCATTGTTTGGTCAATTTCCATTCGTTTCGCTTTTTTCCTGCGCAACCAATTAATTAAATTCTCTCGAAAGAATCGTTGATATGAAATAACAAAACGGACCGCGCATTATACGTACGAGTCGGCAAAAAATGAAATGAATGAAAAATGAAAATAACAAATGAAAATTGCTTTGCTGCAAAAATTATTCGTTTGAAAACAACGAAAGAGCGAGTTGAAAACGGAAAAAAGCCCAAGCCGAATCAAGCCAATGTCGATTTGCAGCCTTTTGTTTCAAGCCTGATGACATTTCTAGTTTCTCATTTTGACACAATTTGTTGTTCAATTGAATTCCATTTTCAGATTCTTCATTTAATTGACTCAATAAAAATCGCTCGCTCTCGACGACTATCATGATAGTGAGCGAGGGGGATATAACACGTTTAATAATTCCTTTCATTTTTTCACAATAGTTTTAAACCCCGCATTAAATTTACCTTTATGTATTCATATTTATTGTAACATAAGTACTTTTATTTCGAAGCAAAAAAATCAGAGCTTTTATTATGCACTTTATGACACATTTAAGTATTGTGCGAATTGCACTCGTGCCCATTAAATAAACAATGATAAAATTTCATCTTCCATTTGTCAAGCTATTATGACATGAAGTGGGAAAGGGAGTAAGAAACAGATATAGATAAGGAGCATATTACCTTAAACGACTTTATATTGACATTTCAGAATGACATTGTTTCGAGTTTCTTTGGTCTAGTGAATTTTTAATGAAAACAAAAACCTCAAAAGCCAGAATAATAAAGGCATGCAACTCACAAAATCTAGAAAACATCGAAAAGATAAAAATAACAAAAAGCCACCCATTCCAAACGAATGGAGCTGATGGGAAATTTATAAAGTGCACGTCAATGATGTGTAGGTGTATGCCCGCACCCGTTCTTAGCTTTTAATGGCGTACAGATTAAACATGTCCGAAAGTGCCTTGAGAATCGATACATATTATATCGGTGGGGAGAATCGTTAAATGGCATTCCGTTAAACTCCAATTCCAATTAATTTGATTTCAAGCAGCATTGCAAAAATACTTTTGATTGATGCTTCGATTCGGGACGGAATGCTTTCTGCGCAATGATGGATCCGCACATAAATATTTGATGGATTCTTGATGGCGGACCGAATTAGGTTTTGTTAAAAAAAAAAATTGAAGAAAAACATGCCAAAGAATATTATTTTGAAAAATATCAAATCAAATTTATCTGAAACGATTTGTGGACCAAGTGAGCCGGAAGTTTGCAGGCACTCGATTGATATTAAAACGATTTACAGCTGTCACCTCTGAACCTATCTCATCAATCTGTTTTTCCGAATATTTTATTCCTATGAGTTTCAAATAATATGATGACACTAGCAATGAATTATTGTGAGTTTGGAGCGGAGGGGTGATAGGGAGGGAGGGTTGGAGGACGGTATGGTCTGTATTTTCCATAATAATTTTTTTGCTCCCCAATTTCCATTTTACTTCGATTTGCAAATTTTAATAAGTAAAGAAATACAACCGAAAAAATTTTGGTTTGGTTTCTTATTTGAAAATGTTGCTTCAAGCGGATGTATATAATCAAGTGTATGTAAGAAATTTTTTCTTCTCGTTTCGCTGCGCACACAACCAGAGTTTATTGTAAATAATATAATTTATTCTTTATTGATGGAATGTCATAATTTTTATTTAATTTCGTTTCAATTCACAAATCGTCTAGAGAACTTTTTTTTTTGCATGTTCATCATTCCACAGCTTCTTGTCTGTCGTTGTTGTCTCTCTTGTGCACGAAGAATGAGGAATAAACATAAATAAAAGCATCACAGTATAGAAAATTTAGTGCGAGCGCGAAACAGGCCTCGAGATAATTGCTTATGAGTTTCATTTTTTTTTTTTTTTGTTTATATCACCGAAGATGTCAATCGCTCTTCCATCTTCCATCGCGCGCTTGTCTCTGGCATTTTATTATTGTCCGCGCGTTTCTATATAAAATGTGTTTTTGCCTCAAAGGAAGGCAGCAAAGTACGATGATGGCAAAAAAGCCCCCCAAAAGTGAAATGATAAAAACAGAAAAATTAATTCAATTCTCCTAATTTTAAATAATTTCATTATTTTGATTCTGTTTTGGAGCGTTTTTATGAGCGTTTATTTCAATTTGCTGCCTCTCGTATATTGCCACCAAATATTTGTGTGGTGCCCTCAATTTTCTGGTGTGAGATTGAAACGAGATGAAATTGCGCGACCATTTGAAAGAGATATTAGGAAGTTGATGGAGCTGAAATCACACTCTTGAAGTAATGTGGTCTTGTGCTCAATCGTCTGGTGCTATAAGGAAGATTAAAAACTTTTGCTATAAGAAATTTGCGAAATTGCTTTTTTTTTGTCAACGCGCGGCGCCTCGAAAATCTTTAATGGATTTTATTTATATAATACATTTTTGCAACCAGAAGAAAGCTTTCAGCGGCCATCAACAAATCACTCGGAACCACCATTGACCGTCACCTACGCTAAACACCCCCCAACGATAATTCACAGGCATTAATTTTTCAGTCTTTTTGTACTGCTATCACCATCATCATCCAAGTCATCTCTCACTCTCATTGCCCTTCGGCATTCAACAAACAGTTTCCTTTTATTTCTTTTATTAAATGGAAAATACTTCCTTAAATGGAAGACAATAAAAAAGGCAGGAAAGCTCTAGAGAGGCCATCAAAAATGAAGGAAAAAATTGTTTGCGCTCAAGAAAGGCGGAAAAAGTTTGAGTCATAAAATATTTAAGTTGATTGTGCTTTGGCATTAAAATCAATTTGTAGATTTCTTTTCCATTCATCAGGGCAAATGCGGGTCATGAGGGAGCTGTGAATGGCTGAATAACTTGGGCCGAGGCATAAGCTGCCCTTCTAATAGCTCCTCATTTTCCGGGGATTTTCATTTGTGTGAATAGCAAACGGTTTTGTTCACCTCACATCGCGTTCGAGACCTTTTCTTTTCACGGTCACAGCGGGCGGTGGACATTTGGCTAGGCACACACCAGAGGAAGTACTTTATAGATGCGGGGCGCTAAGAACCCAACAACAAAGTTTATTAATCAACAGCAAATTTGTTAGCATTTTTATTTTAATGCGAGGCGAATGAGCATTATAAGAAAAGAAAGAAAAATAAGAAGTGAGAAATTTTCGCAATTTCCATAAAATTTTATGATAGGCTAACAAATAAAAACAAGAGAAAAAAAAGCCAACAGTGCTCAGCACATAAATATAATTAGAAACGAGGCAAAGTGGATTTCTACTTAAGGGCAAAAGTGTTTGTTATTGCAAACGTTTCGTGGGTTGGTTAAAACAGCAGAGAGCACGCTATAGACAAAATGGTTTAATGGACCCCCACGCCAAAAATTGTAGCAGTAATGTGAATGATTGTCGATAAATAATCAGCAACCTGTTAGGTTTGTGGTAGAAATAAATCGAGCAAAAAAAGTAAATTACAAATACGTAAATTACTTTTAACTTTACAACTTTTAGTCCATGTGACGGTCAAAAGGAAATATTTGCAACTATACTGCCATTTTCAATTTGCCGCAATTTGCCTTTCTTTGCTATTCTTTTTTGTTTTCTTAGAGACGCTATAAAAGCAGTATCTTAGCAATAAATTCTAAGCCACATTATAACCATAATTTTCCTAACCAACTTTTTTTTCTCCTCCAGTATGGTTTTTTGCTGCTGAAAATTATTGAATAAAGAAAAAAAGTTTCTATACTTCCAAACACATCTCTAAGATGTAGCTGAGAAGTAAAAGTACATTTAACAGGTGTTTTATAATTCATTAAAAGTAAGTCTATAAATTTTTCGATGCCAAACTCAAACCCGAAACAAAAAAAAATGTGAAAAGTTTTGTTTTTTTTTTTGTTCCTCAAGCAGCTTCCGTGAGATTCGTAAAGAAGTCAGTGAAGGGAAACTTACGATGAAAATGCGATGAAGGAAGAAGTTTTTTAATGGATGGCAATAAAAAGTTTTGCAAAATAGCAAACCAGCATTGATGACTCCATTGCGATGCAGCTTAAAAGCGCAACATAATTGATCGTTGCCAATTGATGAGAAATTTTCTCGCGAAATGGCAATAAAAATGAATGTATAAAAAAAAACTTTGTTGAGATCTTGAATTCTAGCTTTTCAACATTCTCGAATAGTGCGAAAATGTGTAACTGCACAGTTACTGTTGCACACCTTCCGTGTAAAGCCATTTCGACGCGCGAAGATAAATTGCAACAATTTTCAAGCGACTGAACGCAACATGAGACAAACGGTACAATTTGCGTACCTATATTCCAGAAACATTGCAAACATGAAACTTCTTAAGAAGCCAGAGCACAATTTGAATGTGAAGCAGCAATTGCAATCATCATGTGTAAGCAAAAAAAAAATATATTTCTTTGCTGAACGTGTGGTAAAGAGCAGCAAGTAAATTGTGTTTGCCTTTTCTTTTCAAAATGGACAGGAAATAATTTTTCGTTAGATGTATCTCCGGCATTTGTTGGCCTTTTTTCAATTCTACTCTGAAAACAAAAAGAATTTACAAAAAAAAAAAAATGGGGAAATAAATTAACAAGTAAAATAATTCATTTTTGTTAAACATATTTCAAAATACATGTTTTTGCATGACATTTATTTTTTTTTTCTTGTTCTTTAAATTCATTTCTTTTCAGTTATCTGCTTTAATATTATTCACTATGTACAATCTTAATTAAAACTCTGGTTGTAGTTCATGTTGTGTCTTCAGTTCGTCATCAACTAATTATTAAAAAAGAAAATAATTTACAAAAGAAATACAAAATTCTTTCTCGTTTCTTCAAGCCCATTCTTCATAACTTTGTTCTTATCTCTTAAATTTCTTCCTTAGTTCTTATATACAAAAAAAAATATCCAGAGCTGGCAAAGATTGAAAGGTTCTTTTTTTTTCTTGTTGAAGAAATACTATTCACATAGTTGCAAGCCTTATCAGCAGCACAAAATGTTTGTTTCATAGCTCTGCGGCTTTCTTTTTCGCATTCATTTTTCGCTTTTTGTCTAGCGTTTATCATTCCCTAAGTTGTTTCTCTTGTTGTTTTATGAGCTTTTTTATGTTGTGCTGCCCTGTGTTTACACAAAAAACATGAAAAAATCATAATTCATATTTTTTTTGCCCCAACAGCGCTATAAAGTTTCTCAGCGTTCACAACTTGCACAAATTTATTTATATTTTTTTTGCTGTTGCGGGAGTTGAAAGAGTGCTGTTAATGTGTGCTGCAGTTTGCTGAGTCACAAAGCAGAGCGAACCATGCAAAAATTTAGCTTTCCGATAAGTTGAACGATGGAAAATTGAAACATTTATTTTTTAGCTTTACAACTTATCAACCGCACTGAATTTGAGTCCAGTACACACATTAATGCAGTGTAGCGAATGATGTTATCAGCAGAAAAACTTTAGCTGCCTGCTCGAAATTTTTCCACAACTACTGACCAAGTTGGAAATTAAATTTTTACAGCAAATAGAGAAGAACATTCATTTGTTGGAGGGTGATCATTTTAATTTTTTCTGTGTAGATGGATTTCAAATGTTATTCATTTTGCTATCTAGACTATGGATTTGTTCTCTTTCAACCATGTTTCAATTAAAAACAATTTTCTAAACAATAATTTAAATACACATTCATCATATTCACATCATAAATTGCATACAATATAACTGTACACGTTGATAATACAGACTTTGATTCATCGTTTTGTTCGGTATTGAAGAAAACATTAAAAAAAAATTTAACTGAGAGAAAGGGAGAGAGAGTAAGAGAGATAGAGAGAGAAACTTTGTATAGTAAAAGAGTTAATTAAATTAAATTATTTACAGATTAAGTAGAACGAATGTGTTTTCAATTATAGTTGTTTTTAGCGCTTATGCATTCATTCAGCTATTTGGGGGTGCACTTTAATTTACAATTATAAAACTCAATTATGCAAGAACTAATCGCTTAAATAGCTCAAAATGTTTTTTTCGCTTTACTTTTTTGATTAGGCAATTTTTTTTTATCATATTTTAAAGTTTACTTTTTTTTTCTTATCAACTATTATCACTAAGTTTAAACAAGATCATTTTTCTGAGAAAGTGATTTGCTCAATACTCGTTTTTTTTTAATCATTTGTTTACACGCTTTTCTGAGTGTTTGTGTGTGTGCGTGCTTCCATTCTTACGAACTTACTCATTCTGAAGTCATGACTAAGAAATTGGGCTCCAATTTTGCATGGTGATGGCGGCGGAAAAAGGTTCGGTGTTATCATTGAAACCCCAAGAAATACATAGATATATTTTTAGAACTTCCATCCGGTCTCATTCACGGAACGTGACTCAATACAGTTTTGTGGATTTGTCGCAAATATATTCTAACGATTGATATTTATTTAAACCAAATAGGATGGCGATTGAGGATTGGTTGTGCCTGAATTGTCGACAATGAAATTGCTATTACGCCATGCGGCAATCGGTCGATGTACGCTGCATTCGAACTTATACTGGATTGCTGCTGATGTTGTACAGTATGTGGCAGTAAATGATGTTGAGGATCGAAACCACCATAATCTGAGTCAATACTTGAATAAATGTGCTCAGATGGGGCTCGATGGATGTTTGGTTGATTTTGGGGTGTTTGTGGTTGTGCCGCTGGATTTGTCAGCAAGTGCAATGGATGATGATGATGCTGGATGTTGTACAGTGGAAGATGCGAATGGATGATGTGAGTGATGGACTGGACTGCTATGATGATGATGCTGGTGAACTATTGGGTCAACTGCTCGCCGTGAGGGACGCGGACTAGGTGTCGCTGTAGTGGCTGACGAATAATTAGTTTCGTCCATCTCCGGATTGTAAGCTGGCGGTGGTGCTTGACGATGGTGATGATGATGGAACATCATGCCATTAATTGTTCCATTTCCATTGAGATGTTTGAAGCGCTCATGATGCATTCCCATTTGATGTGGCATTGTATGTGATTGATAATGTGGAAGAACACGCTGATGATCAAGCGTATAATTATTGCCACGATATACAACTTCGACTGGCAGTGCATAGCGCAATTTATCCCAGAATTGTCGGTCACTTCTTCGAATGCGCTTTACGGCTGATGTCTTCATGTATGGCAAAAGTTCAATATCGCTTTCTGCATCGTAAAGAACATCGGGATCTTCTATGATTACAAGCTTATGTGGCCGTCCACGCAATGACTCGTGAATAGCACGTTTAACATCGTATCGAGACCATTCAGTTTGTAAGAAATTGCGAGTTAATAGAATGACAATCTTACGTGAAGCACAAATGGTTTCCAATAATTGCGTGTAGGATGCATCTTCAGCAAGATCGCGATGTTGCAAACATAATCGAAGCATTGGTGGACGCCCATTTCCATTTTCCAATTCAGTGGCAATATGTTTGATGATGTATTCTGTATCTTTTGCTGAATGCAAAAAAACAGCATCGTACAATTTTTCGGTGTCTTCACATGTCGGTCCAAATACACGCACACCATAATGAGCAAAAACCCAGAGGCGTAATGGTTCACGGAATATAAATAAGATTGCAAAAAGCACCAACAGGCAAATGGTTGCCAGCAAGGTTATCATTAATGGAATGTAACCATTTGAAAGAATGATATTGGAAGGCCGGAAATGCTGTCTGAATAAAAGTCATTACATACTGATGATGAATTGAAGTCAAGTTCACGTTTGGTAGCTTTGTTATCTTCCTCAACACAATAGACATCCTGAGCGTCCTGTATAATAACTGCATTATCAGATACGAATCTTATCATTTCACGCAAGAATTGGCAACGACATGTCCATGAATTTCTACCCATTGAGATTGCTTGCATTTGCTTTTGATTTTGATTGTTACCAAAAATTGACGACGGAAGCATTTGCCACAAAGGTACATTGACCAACTGGTTACCATCGATGCGTAAACTGATGAGTGATCTCAAGTGTGAAAAAGTATGGTTTGCAATGAACGTGAGCTTATTGTTCTGTAGATTTAATTCGCGCAATTGATGCAGCTGTTCGAATTCATGACCATACAATTTTCCAATTTGATTATCTTGAAGATGGAGGATCTGGAGTAATGTTAATCCAAAAAACGTGCGATTTCTGATAACTTCAATTTGACTGTTGTTTAAGTACAGATGACGCAATTTATTATGTTGACGGAATAATGCAACATCAAGCTCAGGATAATTGTTACCATCCAAATAAAGTTCAGTTGTATCAAGGGGAATTTGTTGAGGAAAATGTTGCGTCTCTTGTTGTCGGCCGCAATCAACAATATTTGTTCCCCATGCTTGATCATGGAAGCATGTGCAATTTGTTGGGCATTTCATTTCACATTTGCACTCATCATAATCACAGCAATTGCACGAGGCAAAGCAGTGTGTATCATAATTACATACGAATTCAGTAACGTCGAGTTCCATAATGTTTCTAATTTGAGGTCCACGTGAATGTGGCATAATGCATTCGATATTTTGCAAATCCATAATTTTTGGGTGCTGTCGTGATGTAAAGTTATTGACACGTTGAATCCATTCCATGGTGCAATCGCATTCAAATGGATTTCCACCCAAATATATTTTTGGCAGTTGTTGATGTGGTGTAGTTTTGGCAGTAATACTCGGAGCAATACGTAGCTGTTGCATTTGAAGTTTTTGCAATGCATTGTTGTACATGTCAATGCGCGTCAAATTCACTTTGTCGATGAAAGTATTTGGATAAATTTTCTGAATATTATTGTTGTTAATAAACATAAGTTCAATGCTATTTGGCACATTAAATGGTCCAATTTCTGTCAATCGATTATGACTAGCATCAAGTGTTTTAATCTTGATTTCGTCTTGCAATTTGTAGTAGTTTTCAAGTGATTCGATATAGTTTGCACTGATGCTGAGGAACGTAAGATTCTTTGGAACGAATGCATAATCGAACCATACAAGATGATTTTCTGCCAAATCTAACCAGTTCAATGAGTCGAGTGCTGAGAAAACACCATTGATATCCGAAATGAAGTTTTTATCCAATCGTATCGCTTGAATCTCTTTATTTTTGATGAATGCATCACGTTTGATCAATTGGATGCGATTCTTTGAGAGATTAAGAATCTTCAGTCTCGGTAAGCTCTCAAACATGTCGGTTGTGATGTTTTCGATTTGATTGTCATATAATCGTAAGCCAGTCAATTGGCTTAAATTCTCAAAAACCCCAGCACGAAGTTGTGAAATTTGGTTTTCGCCCAAATCAAGGTTATCAAGCATGGTAAGAACTTTCAGTGCCTCAGGGACATCAATCAATTGATTTGAACTCAAGTCCAGAATTTTCAAATCTGAACAATTATTAAACATATTTGGCTCGATGTAGCTTACAAGGTTATTGTTTAATCTTAAAGTTGATAGCACTTTCAGTCCATTGAATAATTTATCACTTAACGAATGGAGCCGATTCTCATTCAAATTTAATTCGTGTAGATTATAGAGCAACGAAAATGCATTGTCATCAATGTATCCGATTGAATTGTTTCTTAAATTCAGATCTTGCAAAGCGTAAAGTTCACTGAACGTTTTTGAATCGACTCTTGTTAATGCATTGTGCGACAAATCCAGATTCACCAGACGAATGAGGCCAGCAAATGTTCCATTATCGATGTGATGGCTGGTGAGCTGGTTTTGTGATAAATTCAAAACGAACAATTGCTCGAGGCGATGAAATAGACGTTGCGGCAATTGAAACAATTCATTATTTCTTAGATCAATTTCGCGAAGCTCCCGTGAGCCATAAAATAGTCCATCCGGCAACTGCTCGAGATGATTATAGCTCAAATCAAGTTTTCTTAATGAATTTAAGCCCGCGAGTGTTTCGCTGTTCAATTGAGTGATACTATTGTGTTGTAAATAGAGATGTTGTAGTCTACGTAATTTTGACACTGCCCAGTTTTCTGGTATATGTTGAAGTTCATTATAGCTCAAATCGAGCGTATGGAGTTCTTGTAATGCACTACCGCCACATTCCACTGTATTTGGCAATGAGAAACCTAAGTTCTCTGCGGATCGTATTCGGTTTCTTGTTAAATTTAGCACTTGTAAACTACTGAGTGGACAGTAAAATCCATCTGGTATCACTCGTAGATTTGAGTCACTAATTTCAAGATATATTAATTTATTTAAGCCACTCAATGTTAATGGTTGCACTTCTAAAGTCTTTGTGGGACCCCAATTTGTATTTGATGTATTTATTTTGAGCTTCTCTAGTCCATTCAGTCCTTCAAATGAATGCTCAGATAACTTTAGAAAATTACACGAGTCTATAACCAATTCACTTAAACTCGATAGTTGCGAGAATAAATTTCTTTGTAATTGACTTTCAAACATCAATGATTCATCACACACAATATCAAGCCGACTGCTACCATCAGCATCTTGTAGCAGTTCGGCACCGATGCTGTTATCCAAAGTTCTTATGTTGCACACAATGTGATTTGTTTTGTCAAATTTCCAATTACACTCATTCGACATTCGGGATGATGTGTCCAATGTGGCAGTGTGGGCGACAAAACTCAGGAATACAAGCAGATTGAATTTAAAAGCCATTTTGATGATGTGTGATGTATTTGTGTGTCGATTTCCGAAACAAAAGCAAGTATCAAAAATTGTTTTCAAACGATGAAATAAGAAAAAATGAAAATAAAACTTTTTCTATCACAAATTTCTTTAAACAAAATAAAATAAGATTCTCTTAAAATTTTTCTCTTTTGCTTGTTTTTGTTCCTTCTACTTCATGATGCTGTGTTTTCCACGATAAATTAATTTATTTTTGATTCTTTCTTTTTTACGTTTCCTTCTCATAATTCCCAGAAGAGTTTTTCATTTTTTGCCTCCATTATCGATTTTTCACTTCTGTGTTTTTCTTTTTCATTCCAAATGAATTTTTCTTGTTTCGGAAATTTCTTCCGTCGTTGGAACTTTTTTTTTTTTTAATTTATTTTATTTATTTTTTGCACACAATTTCACAGATTTTTCTTTTGCGCTTTTTATGAATTTTTTATCCAATTCTCGTCTGGTATTTTGAGCGTATGAACCGAAAAGTTTCAATTTCTATCACTTCTGTTCGGTTGTTTTCATTTTAAATAATTCTTGGTATGATTTTGTCCAAAAAGTCCAAAAAATATGTTTTTTTTTTCGTTTTTTAACTAAAATCCCGTCGCGAGTTGATTTTCTATTCAAGTTTATTGACTTTCATTTCTTTATATATTTTTTGTTTTTCTCTTCGCTTAATACTTTTCTTCAATGCACAACAACAACACGAGAACTTGTTATGCTATAACTGTTATTATGGTTTCCATATATAATATTTTAATTAAGTCGCGTTTCTTATATCAGCGGCAGGAGCATAAACTTTGTGCTGCCAACCTCGACAAATGTATTTCACGAACTGATGAAGTTAGAAATAATGTCGATTGAAAGTTACTCTTTAAAGTTGGAGACAGATGGAGGGGAAATATTAAAAAAAACCGGTTTTTTATTCTCTCTGCTTGCTCAATTTACTCAATTTCTCCTCCATTCTTTAAGATTTCTCGCGATTTTACTCTCAGATGCACTTTCTAACTCTCGTAGAGCGAAGAGACAAAGAAAAATTGAAAACTAGTTTCGGCAAAAATATTTCATTCTTGTTCATAGCGACATTGGGAAATCATCATCACAACAGAACATATTTTTTTTTTCTGAATGGCATGCAATCTCAGACTGGTTGCAGGTAGAAAAATATCTCGCAACCTTGTGCAACGTTTTGTTTTCATGTGAACGGAAATTTCTCAAAAAAAAAAAAAAATGGTTATAAAAAAATATTTCACTCGGCAGCGAGAAATTTTAATTTTTGATTTATGAACTTTTTAGCGCGGAATAAAAAAATATCAACTCAGTGATTATCGTGCGCAACTTATTTTTTGTGTAGATAGGTGCTGTAAAAATGCAAAAAGAGCAAAATAAAAATTTTCGATCATAAAATTGCCCAAAAATTGTTGCAGTGCGTCAGCAATAAAAAAAAAAATGCAGCACAAACGCGAAACACAATGTAAAGTGCATTTAAGAAATATGATTCGATAACTCAACGAGACACCGCTACACTGGGCACCAAGCAAATTATTGAAAGAAGTTAATGGAGCCCCTCGAGACATTTCCCTTCATTTAATATTGCATTATTCGTACCGTTTTTTATTTTTGGCTTTTTGTTAAATGCGCAAGAGAGAGAGAGAGATTCCTGCGACCAAAGCCATATAATTCTGAAGCCACAAAAAAAATCTTACTTCAAGACACAAAAAAAAAAAACAGTCTCATTCCTCATAATAAATTTTTCGGGGAATTTTTGGCGTTCACAAGAAACACAACGCCAGAATCATAAAATAAATTGCAAACACCAAAAAGTATGCAATCTCTCTCTGTGTTATTTCTGGGCCTGAGTCAAAAGCAATTACCAAATTTATATTTTCTTTTTGTGCAACATTTCTTTTTTGCCTTTTCGGTTCGCTGATATTCGTTTTACGGAAATTCATATATTTCACCAAATTTTTGTTTTTTCTTCTCAACAGAACCAGTTCAATGGTTTTAGTTGTTATATGAACCAACGAAAGATGTTAATCGCCTCCAGCGAAATTATCGAAATTGTTGACTGTTTCACTGTGCATTGTGCACTTGCACAATGAAAACGTTCTCAAACCAAATGGAAAATTTATTAAAATAATTTTTTTTTTCTTTTTCCTTTGGTTTGATGGCAAAAAAATTATTTTTTTGTTGCGCTGCGTAACAGGTACTTTGTGCACGAACATTATGGTTGAAGGAAATGAGTGGTTATAGATAGGTATCTGGCGATAAAGAAATATTATTCATAGCACAATTTCCATTTTCAGTTTCTTTTCTTCATTTTTCTTTTGTTTTTCCTCAATTTTCATGTCAGCAAATAAAAAAGAAAAAAAAAATTATTTTTTTTTTTCGAGAAATCCTTTTTTTTACTTCCGCCTCCAACCCAAATTTTATGAATAAAATTGAGCATAATTTGTGTGCCAGCGCTAAACACATTCCTAGCTTCGAAATCCCCACAAAGGAGTGTGTAGAATAATTGCAATAAATATAAATTTTCATCTTGTATATAGTGGAAGTGAAGCTTGGGGCCATAAAGCGAGTTTGGGAATTATTTATCATCTTTTGTGACAGAAATACTGAGAGATACTTTAATAAAAATTTATTTGCACGCGAATGTATAATTTACAGTTCACACTTCTTCATTTCTTTTCGCTTTTTTTTTCATAACTTTTATTATGCCAAGCTCGGCATTATGATGATGATGATGATGGGGAGGGCGGGCGGTCGATGGGGTATCATGACTTTGGCGTAGAGTCAATTATACTTTACCAAACGAAACCCTGAATTGAACATTATATATTTATGAAGTATAGTTTAAATTTGTCAAATGTCGCGTGGCTCACTCACTAAATTGTCATGAAAAATGCATCAGCAAAACAAATTAGGCACTCGCTTTGATTCACTCGACGGTAAAATGATGAGGTCATGGATAAATTTTAAATTTTCTCACAGATTACTGGTTTTCATGTACACAAACAATTGTGGCCGATGATGTATGACTACAAATTACTTAATACCATGTGGAATGTTACAGAAACAGTACATCATCAAAGACTCCCACCGATGAACCGCGAAAAAAAAAGATTACGGCATTTAACAAAGGAAAGATTTCTTTTAAAATGAAAAATGTCTCTGTCCTTTTGTATGGAGTTGAAAAAGAAATTCCACATGAAAGAATATTAAATTCCTTCGCCTCATTATTAATATTATGTAGAGCATATAACAAAGGTAAACTATACCGAAACTATTGTTCAATTGTCATCGAGATAGAGAGAAATGGATCGCTCGAGTGCAGGGCTACAAGAAAATTATATCTTCTGGTTGACAAAATTACCGAAAAGCCCTTGAAGATCGGGCCGAAGGACGTTGAAATCCTTGTCCTTGTACATAAAGGAATTGAATTGATTTTGTGGGTTCATTGAAGGGAGAAAAAAATATCAAGATATCATCGAAGCTAAAGCAAATCTAATGATTCGTCTATTCATCCACAATGTCGTTCGCATTTTTGTGGCAGCGTCTATATTGAATTTCCTTGTGGGCACGAACGAGCATAGAAGATCGTTATCAACAGTAATGGTTATGGCTTCAAGAATACGATATATTTTTTCAGATGTCTTAAATTTTTTTCTTTCATCCCTCGTATATTTTCAATTCCAGCTGCGATTTGAGAGTTTTGTTATGCAATATAGACTTTCTTGCGACAATCATCTACGATTTAACCCATTGTGTCCAACATCATATCCCAGTCAGCGAAGAGAAAGATGAAACTTTAACTGATTGAGCGATAAATCTTACATCATTAATTCAAAGGATTGAGAGAAGGTTTTAAGATAAAGTGTAAATCGTCGCCCTAAAATCTAAAAAAGAAAACGATGAAGTATTTTCTAATAAATAATCAACGAAATTGCTTCATTTTCAGTGAAATGATTTTTATGTCTTTTGGTGAAAGATTTATTCGAAAATGCTTTTCATGTCCCTTCTACTTTATCATCATAATTTTCATCAACTATCAGAAAAGATTGAATTCAACGCACAACTGATGTTATCAACAGGGAAGCTATAATCATATATAATTCGATAGGATTTCTTTCTAATTTATATTTAATAACTTTGGGCCGATGATGAGGGCTTGTCCTGTCTTGTCGGTTGTGACATGTTTGAGAAATAGTTTCGTTGGAAAAAGCGGTCGCCAACAAAAAAAAAAAAGACAAAAAGGACGAATTTTGTCTTCGTCTATTATTAATTTTTGTTGTTTTCTTCTTTTGTTACTTTTTCATTTTGCGTAGAGACGCACACACACACAAGCACAAATATGGAGCCAAAAAGGAGAGGTTTATTTATTCAGGTAGGCTGCCTATAAACGTAAATACAAAATAAACATCAATAAATTACATTTTTTTCTGTGGTAGTTGACAGTTCGAATTGAGAAATGACCGAACGACCGAAGAACCCCAGTCTTAAATGGGATTTGCGAAAGGAATTTCAGCCGAAAATTCAAAAAATCACCAAAGTTCCTTAATGCACTTCTGGGCTCGTTTGAACCAAGTTACAAAAAAAAGAGGTTTGAAGCACTCTGTAAATGACAAACTGAACTCAATGAAATTCCTTTTTATAAGTAAAAAACAACATAACGAAAAATTTCACAAGAAAATTCAATTTTGCGTCCTTTGGATTGTTATTTTTTCATTAACTTAAAAGAAATTCCGACGATAATTTCTGATCGTCTTTATTTCTTCCTTTTTTCTCATCAAAAATAAGGATTCAATCGAAGAACGTGCAAACGGAAGTCGACCAGGGCATGATAGGCAAGAAATCTCTATTGATTGAAACATTTCATTCCATTTCCAAGCTCTGATATATAACATATCCTTTCGCAGCATGTTCCCTTTTACCTGATGATAAGAAAATAAAATGTCAAATACCTTATCAAATAAACTTTTAATTTAATGTTTGAGCTTCTTGAATGTTATTCCATCATGTGGAACATCTTGTGAAATTGCGAGATCCCAATTTCATTAGGTTTCATGTTCTGAGCATTTCTTTGAGCTTCATATGTAGGCTTCATCTTTGATTAAAAAGCAGATTGCATCTAATTTTTTTTATTTTTGGACAGATTTTTACTCTCTTTTCGAATGTATTTGTTTTGGGCTCAATGTTCAAATATCAAAAGCGAAGCCAAAATCCATCCACACAATATCACACTCCAAAAAAAAAGAAAGAAATTAAATTCGTTGTATCTATCAAAAAGCAGAACGTGAGAGAAAATTTTTCGTTCTTGTTACTGTTTTTTTCTGCTTCTTATCATTCGGAATCGATCTTAATTAAAATAAATTTATAAATAAATATAATATTCAAATTTTTTTTTCCAAAATGGAATTAATTAAATTAACGAGAATGTGAGAGAGTAGCAAAAGAGAGTATTAAAATGTTTCAGAGGGAAACAGAATTTGAATACTAGATAGCATTTTTGGGATACACACGGCACAAGCCTTTGCGGAGACACAACTCCGGTGAATGCAAAAAAAGTAACCTTTTAACGAAGCGCGATAAGACAACGGAGCAAGAAATGTCGACAATTTCACTCGGATTTGTTTGTTTTGAATATTTTTTTTTTCCAATGGTGCTTTTGTTATCTATGAATATTCTACAATCCATTTCTACCTCCCTTGTTCCATTTCAGTGACTATGTCTAATGTTTTCTAAGTAAAGTAAGCAACTGCTCGGATATCCAATACCCATTTGCAGAAAAAAAAACTATTTCCAAAATTCTATTTCATTCCGATTTGAAGAGATTGACCGGAGTGGACTGAAGTGATGCATATTTACAAGTTTTCACTTAAAAAAAAAATACAGAATAGAAAATAAAGAATCAGAAATGTTTCTAATCCCGAACGATCGCTCCCTCATAAAATTTGCATGAGAGAGCACATCGAAAAGTAATGGGCAGCTGGGTATCCTATTAGAAAAATAAACCTAACTGGAGCAAAGAATTCATAAAAAAAAATCGTTGACCAGTTATCCAATAAATAAGACTTTGCATACATTCAGTCAAGCAACTAACTAAGTAGAAAGAAATGAAATAAACTATTAGAGTCTGTTAAGCTCGAAAGAATTTGCTTATAATCCAGTTTTCAGTTTGCTATTTTGCCTCGTTTTTTTAGGGAAAAATATCTGTTGCAAGAGATGGAGTCAGTGAATTTGGATAGAAGATTTGAATAAAAAACATTGAATGAAAAATTCATGTTACAAAAATGGCCCAAACACTTAAGAGAAAAATCATTCACACACAAACGAGACGTCTCCAAAACGATCTTAAGCCATAATTTGTTGCCGAAACAATCGTTAAGAGCTCATTTTTCTTGAAAGACCTTTGAATGTGCGCTATGTCGTGCGAGCTTACAAACTGTTGCCTTGTGGCCTTTTTAGAAGAAAAAAAAAAACACGGACACTAAATGCAGAATATGCCAACACCAGACCAAGAGAAAAATCTGAATTATGTGTTTTATGCAAATTATGTCATGTCTGTTATTATTTATTTCACTCTCGACAAAGTTTGTCTAGTGCCGGCGTGCATATCATTTCTTCATTTGAATTTTCCCTTTCGTTAGTTTTGTCTTTTTGGCAAGTTTTCTTTAAAGCATGTTGTCTTAGGGCGAAGGAATCTATTTACTCTTTCTATTTAGTAATCTTGCGACACTTTTGCGATACCGAAAACTTTATCCTATAAATTCAATGAAATTCACGACTTTTATTTCTCTCTACTCGTTTTCTCTTTTTAATTGAAATATTCATTTTCAACCGCGCAACTTCTAATATTTGCCATTTTATTTAGATCGCAATTGTGTGAATTTTTCGTCATGACTTTTGTTATTCAATACTTGACTTTGATTATTTCACTTATTCAACCTATTTGGAGCTATTTAGATCACGACATACGGAGCAAACCAAAAAAACGAACGTAACATTACGTCATTGAAAATTCTTCATGATGATGCGATTACTAAAAGAAGGCACAGACAAAATTCTACGATGTAATTCAGAGCATCTCATTTCAAGGACAAAAACAATTCTAGAATGTAAGGTTTGGTCAACAGAGTAAAAAAAATCAAGGAAATTTTTACCCACGCAAGGTCATTGGCAATGCGCAAAAATATCATCGGAATTAAATGGATTTTCATTTTTAGAAAGAAATCGAGAATAAGATTTTTTGTTGAATGAAACACCTTCACGTGGAGCCTTCTTTTTGCAAGATTTTCATAGGAAATTAGTTCAAATTACTCCGACATTGTAACAAGGAAAAAAAATCCTTGGCAAATCAATCACTTAGTGATTGCTTGTTTTTGATCAGTAAAACAACCTAAAAAAAATACACAATCATTGAAACAAGGAGAACGTAACACAGGTATGCAACTCAATAAATTAAATCGTATATTTCATTATTCGCTGTTTGATGTTTCTGTGACAGATTAAATTTATGATCTCATTTTGGAAATCGCCATAAAGTGAATGTATGAGCGTGTTGTGTTATATGCAAATATACATGGCATGTGGCTGCGTATTTGGCATATGAATTTGTTGAAAGAAAGGAGCAAAAATTTACAAATTCACATAATTTAGACTTTGCGATATGTGTTTTCCCCCCCAATTCGAATATGTCCAAATGATATGAGGGGATAACAATATTCAGATTATTTTTAGAAACAACTGATTGTTTGCCAAATTAATTAATATATTTCAGCAAAGCTACAATTCCCTCGCAATTCGGGTGGATTAGCAAAAATTTTATTCGGCGAGAAAAAAAAAGAATCAAATCCCGCAAACAAACAAGCAAAAATTTGTTAAACGTTTTTGGTGTGGCTCCGACAAACGGCAAAATAAACGCGCATTTTTCAACGCGAACTGATCCGAAGCCGCAGAGAAATGTTGAGAAAAAAAAAACAGCGTCTAATGATTAATGCCAATTTAATCCCTTTCTTATTATTTCTGCGCACTGGACCGGCTGTTATATATTTACAAATTTTAATTATCAACAATATTTCCTCTACGCCATTGTCGGCGGTTCCGTTCTCATTTTGGGAACAACCGGAAAAGATTTTTCGAATGTCTGAGTGTGAAAAATAAACATTGACAAAAATTTTAAACCCATTTTTTGCCATCTAAAGCGGACCACTCTCGCTTTCCGCGCTGATAGAAATAAATAATTCTGGTGTTATTGTGCTGCAAATAAACACTCAATTTAGCAGATTGTTAAACGTTCTGGGTATGTTTGGGATGGGTTCTTTGTTGTTGCAATGAATCACATGTTGTTGATGGTGGCCGGGCCCCTTGTTCGTTAGTTCATCGGACGATTGCATAATAGAAAATAGGACATAATTAATAACTTGTGTGTGCTTGTGCGCGTCGCTTGAAGAGATTTTCTTGCTTGTGTTATACGATGAATGGACAAAACCCAATTGCACAACACATGTTTCATAATCTCGTATCACGTTCGATGATATTTTTTGCTGTTTCGGTAACAATAGTTCTGGATTTTCAATTACAGGAAGTGCCCAATTGTGTGTATTTCGAATGATTGATGTCGTCTCATTAGATTTTTTGATTCGATCTCTGACTGTAACAAGTGTGCTCCAGCACTAGCAACCAACCGATGAACGATTGTAATAATCAGGTACTAGACATTTAATAATGAAAAATCTTTCTCTCGTGTTCTTTATTTGTGTAATATTAATCGATTAAAATGGTGCGACTGTTACAAAAACCCAACACTATAGTGCTGCTTAAATGAATTGAAAAATTATTGCAAGCTGTTACACAATTCCAATCTCTCAGGTCACATTTTATCGAGGTATCATGTGGAAGTCGTATATGTCATTCAGTAGCCATATTAACAGCAGTAATAGCCACACGTGGCTTTGCATATATTTACCTTTTACATTTTTTTTTTTGCGAAACAATTAATTTTCGAAAGGATTAATCAGGCACACACAGCAACACGCAAACCGTGTAACGTTGCCATCTGAAAATGTTTAAAACAACAACTTTTTATTTCATTTTTTGTATGTTGTAATCGATTTTAATTCGAAAAGTTTTTTTTTTTTTGAAATGCGCAAATATCTGGATCAATTCGTTGCTTGGGACTTTTAATGTATTTAGGATGGGTGATCGTATTGTGGGATCCTGAAAAGAACCTTCCCAATGCTTAATCTGCTTCAGAGTAACTCAATAATAGCATTTGCTTGAGCTTACCAATACATGAAAAGAAAGAAAAGAAAGATCGAATAAAAGGAGAGCAAAATGCACTCGACTGGTTGGTAAAGGAAAGATATTGAATAATAATTTAAAATACATTATGAATAACATGATTAAATTCCATTCGCATAATATTCCTTCTTATTCATTTCGGCAGAGTACAAGGCAACCAATGTTTTGCATATATACCTTCTTCATAAAAATAGTGCTCACATAAGTTGGGGCAAACATTACTCATTCACAGCATAAGGAAAATAACTTGCGTATAAATATGCTCGATTGAAGATGAACAACAAACAGTAAATACGATCATTTCGGTCGAAACGTTATCGAGCAGAACGAAAAAATAAAATCTTTATGGAAAATCAGCAAATATGAATTTTTTTTTCCCATTTTTATAAGATCAATGAGAGAATAATAATAAAATCTGAATAATATTCGTCGAGATTTTTTTTCTGTTCGCATCTCATTGCCATTTCGCCGGAACGAATGATTTGCTTTATTCGATTATGAATATATTGTAAATATTTCGAATGTTGGTTATCCACGAGATTTTTATTTTTACGAAAATAGTTTTGCTTAACTCTTTGTACGGTTCAAATTGAATGGGAGAATCTTTGAAATGTGTTTGGAAGGATGTGAGCGAGAAATGTATGAAAAATTCATAAATATTGAGGACAAGTAACACAAAGAAGAATTAAGCATTATGCACTCGAAAATATGAGAATTGCATTAACATTCAATTACATAAATCTTCTTTATTTAATATTTTCCTCAGATTCTCATTGTGCAATTCCTGTGCTCGTATTATCTCGAGTGTGGAGCGAAAGAATTCTCATCTCACTACATCGTATGATAATTTTTTTATGTGAAATATAATGTTGGCGAAATTCATTGAGCATGAATGTTATAGCGACTCGATAAATTATTAGTCTTCTTTTCCTTTGTGGGCAGTTGCATAAGTAATAACGTCGTTCTACGCCCTATATGGAGGTAACTGCGAAAGGGCTAAATCAAATCAAATAATTTTCTGGTGAATTATAAAAAAAAAAATACTTTCCTCAAATTGTCAACTTAATAAATTTTAATTGCAATCATTTTGAATGATATTTCCTCTCTCATCATTCAAATTCCAATATTCGGCCATGCTTCGATATGAATTTTTCTGGGAAATGTATTTTGTGTGAGCAATAAAAATTCCACTTAACCCATTGTTGCTTAACTCTCATAATTCGACTATGTGTATCGCTTCGCCGTTCGTCATCGCTGTTGTCGTCGACAAAACGGAATAACTAACATTTATTTATTTATATTTTTGTCATCATAAATCATTTTAATAGGTTTCTTTCTTTCAGAAAGCGTCTTTCTGCATTTCTTCTTAAGTTTCTTTAAACAATTTTATTTTTATTCTTAATATATTCTGATACAGTTTTGCTCATTCTCTGGAAGTTGACTTGAGCTCAACTGGTCTATTAGATTACGTGTTTGCTTGTCTTGCTCTACCTTCGTCTGTACTGGCTCGAGTAAAGATATATCTCGAAACGATTCTCCGTAATATATATTTTTTTTCTCTTCATTTCACGTCTCATGGATTCTTATCAATTTCTGGGGGTTTCTATTATAGAAGACTAATATTCTGTTTGAATTACAAATTTTATTTTGTTTGTGGCATGAATTTAATTAGACAGAATATAAGGAATTTTATATTATTTAGAAGAAAAGAAATAACAAATAATTTGTCATTGTTGGACGCTCGTTGGTGATCTCGAGTTTCTTCGATTGCGCTTGATTTCTACATCGATCGTCTCTAGACTTTTATGTCGTTTGTTGGGGGGAAAATTTATGAGGACGTTTTATAAATTATATGCGACTAAAATACGAGTTATCTCTCTCCTTCTCACTCACTTATAGATGTTTATCAAATGAACATAAATCAATAGACTCAACTTAATGACATTTTCGGACTGAAAACGGGGAATAAAAATTAATTTAATGAAAACATTTGAGACCATTTTAAGCACATTTCCAACACTTTAAGGCGCTCAAACGATCGTGTGCTTCAATATCGGATTTTATCTGCATATATGTCTCTGGTGGGCACGATCGATTGTTTGCTAGTCCCTGGAATTTTTCGTTTTTGGCTAATCCATCTTTTTCATACTCGGCCATTGAACTAATTCGTTATGCTCGAAAGTATTTGAAAAAAATTCTCGTCTACCTGCAAAATATAAAATGTGCCTTTGGGGCATTTGCAGAAAAAAAATGTAATTGAAATAAATTAGTTCTAATTGAATTATTTCTCAAGGACCTCACACTGAACTAAACCAGAGAAATGTTTTCAATGTAAAAAAAAACAAATCCATAAGAAATTTTTTGCTCAATTTCCACTCAATTGATTTATCAACATTTTTTTTTTCACTGCCAAATAAACACAACAAGAAAATGTTGTTTTTTGCCATTTCAAGAAAAATTGTCTGATGAGGGAAAATAGTAAATCGATAATGTTCGGGATTTAAGTGAATGATTGACAGCTGAAAAGTGCTGATTTTAACCCCTTTTTTTGTTGTTGCCAGTATTACAAGGTAATTGATTAGAACAAAATTCCGAGACGGGCTTCATGATAAAACAAACAACTAAACGATTTTCCTTCTAATTCATTCAGTTCTCGTCCCTTTTTGCGCCTCTATTATTATCACAATTACCGGATTATGAAGCTTCTTTTGCAGCTAAGAAAATCACTGCTACAAAAAATTGTTTTCATTCTTAAGAATAATGGTGATTCCTTTATCATCGTCTTCTTCGTCATTTACTCTAGTGGCTGCTATAAGAAATTGTTTAAATATCTTCGAAGAGCTGTTGATTTAAAGTCGTCATTCGATTTTCTTTTGTCATTTTTTTTGTTGAAAATATTTTTCGATGATAAAGTAAGTGAGAGGGAAACATGAACAATAATCATGAAGCAAACAGATTTAATTCAACCTACAAAAAGAGAGACGATTTGTTGTTTTAGTTTCGGATTAACAACATATTTTTTGTTTGTTCAGGAATCAACTTGACAATATCTCCTTCTCTCTACTCCATCATTCCCAATAATGGATTTTTCAGTTCCATTCATTTGAAATCGGTTTGCGATTTTGCTCTTTTTTTTTCAAAATGAGTTTTTTATGATTTGAAGGATTTGTTCCATTGAAAACCAATTGAGCAATGAAAAATAAACAGTCGAAAATCGTTTAGATTCCAATTAAGCTTCACATCGGCAGAAAGGGCCATCACCACCAGGTCGTTATGTGCGTATGCTTGTTGAATCATTTGATTTGTTATTTTAAGCGCTCTTCATTCTTTCGGCTCATTGTGTCGGTGACATTTTGTGCCAGGGCCTGAAATAACAACACATCAAATTATGCACATTAAAATCGACGATATGCTGCTGCCCCGAAAAAATATACAAGTCTATAAAAAAAATATTCCATAACAATTTCATGTATATTTATATCGTATTCATAGCATAAATATATTAAAGGCTCGACTTCAGCATACATGAGCATGAAAAATGTCAGGCATTTTTCGGTTCATCTAGCATTCAAATATGGTAATTCGATTCCGCAAACAACAAAAAACTGAATTTTAATTTGCATTAAGCAAAACATTTCGCAATTGTATAACCTAGCCAATGTTGTCGTTGTGACTCTCTGTGCTCATCGCAATGAATGTATTTTAATTAAAATGTAAACATCATGGGAATATTATTGTGACCAAGTCGTGAATGGGCTAAATCGGGCAACAATTGCAAATGTCCTCGACAATGGACGGGAAATATTCCATAAAATCAAAATGTTTCTTTTGATGTTGAGCGTTTCAATTTTAATTTATTCAACGCATTTGTAAATTTGCAAAATACTCAATTACAATACTGAATCACTAAATTATTGATGAGCATTGTTTCATGAAATTTTTGTACATAAACATTTTTTGCTACAGGACTCGGAATATGTAATTGGAAATGTACAACTTGATGAGGCAATAATAAAATTATTTGTATAATTTGTATCCTTTGGATCGAATAAATTTGATGGAAAAATTGACATTTCTAGAATCTAATTACTGAGTGGAAAGCAAATGGAATGCGATTTTTTTTTACCGAATAAGTTGCAATCCAATCTCGACTTAAACTGATCAGCAATCCCAATATCAAACTCCCAAATGAGTGTAACATAGTCAGCTTTCTATCCTGTGCAACTATTTCATAACGTTCTCGCTCGTATACAGTTCATTCAACTCTCGATTTTAATTCAATCAGTTCGATTACACAAAATCTCATGCAGACGACTTTGAGTATTCTCATAAAATCAATATCAAAAGAACCGTTCGGAAGGCGATGTAATAGAAATTATTTCTTCTTTTACCATTCACTTTTCGTGGGCAGGGAAAAATTTTGACAACCCAACCAGAGAACGAACGAAGAAAGAATCGAGCTTGAAACTGACAGCCGCATTTCGGACGACAGCCAAGTTAAATACAATATACACAAAACTTTAACCTGTCGCTTTTCATAAAAAAAAGTTATTTGAAGTGAAATTAAAAGCACCGACAGTTTGAATCGAGAGTCGAGGCAAAAATGGCAAAAATATAATTGTCGTTCAATACAGTTTTCGTTTTTCGTGGGACGAGTCACAAAAGCGAATCGAATGTCACAGATGAGGTAGAAAGTTCATCCGGCAAAAGTCCGGTTGAATTAAAGAAAATCAGAGATTGAAAGAATTTCGTTTTGTGCAATTCAATTCAATCTGTAACGCTGTTTGAAGCTCCGATCTGCAATTACATTTATCTTTAATTATATTTGCAAAATTACTGTTGAACTAATAAGTGTCTCTTTTCTCTCTTAATTCAATGAAAATTTTATAATTCACAAAAATGTCGTGACAGTAATTTCATCAATGAACAAACCTGAAATGAAATGACCAATTTTGTAGATGGGTTGACATAATGCTGAGACAGTTTCTCTGAATGAATTTATATCGAGTTTTAAATTTGAATTCTGAAATCTTCTTCATGTAGAAAAATATTATTGTGCTACATTCTACTTAACTTTAATAAATTTTTCTTAAGTAAGCTCTAAGCTTATAAAGAATACAAAAAAGCTGCATTCACCAATTATCGTAAACCTTGAGCTGTAAATGAAACGGAAAATAACTCGCGAATGCAATCGGAGCTTGTAGATCTCTTCCTTCTCTCACTGCCTCTGTCATGTCTTCAGCGTGTGTTGTATATTTAGGTTCGGCTAAAGAGTTCAAGAAACTTCAGAGGCTGCCAAAAACAGAGGTATTAACTGCGAAAAAAAGTAAACTGATACTAAACGGTCGAATGAAAAGAAGATCAGAGAAAAAAAAGCTAAAAATTATTTTGTAATAAATAAAAGATTAAGCATTGAGGCAACTCAGAGGAAAATATTTGAGACAGAGCAAAAACAACAACAGAAAAAAGAAAAGTAACAAACAGCAACAGCGAAACAAGCAAAAATATTTAAGAAAAATATATCTGAGCGGGTCATAAAGTAATCGATTGGTGTAATCTCCAGTATTTAATCTGAGTTGGGCTTGAGCTGGGCACCGCAAAATAAAAAAAATCATATAATAATGTACGTATAATAAGAAGATCGTCTTATGCTCATCCATAAATTGAAGAATTCTTTTATCGCAAAAGCATCGGGTGCCTTTTTCTTTAGTGCTCAGCAGTCAGTAACAAACACAATAATAACAACAAAAAAAATCATCTAACAAGACCCTTAATTAATTAATGAATTATTTGAGGCGCTTTGCGATCTGTTCTGGTTTCGCGTAACCATCTTTCGGTTAAAGAAATTCCTTTGCTTTTAACCGCATGCATATACTATAACAAAGAAACCACATTGCTCTCAAAGATGCAAATGAGATTCAATAAACTATTCCACCATCAGCTTTCCGATGTATCTCTTGCTCGAGCTCCGAAAGCCACTTTATCTTAACTAAAGATCGCATCTATTTAAATTAACTTTTTATCGGCATAACCAGCGCGCTAAAGAAATGAAACTTTGGCAATGAGCGCTTCAATGTTCGCTAAATACATCAGCATACGATTTCATGAGTAGAATTTATACATACGATGTTGATGAGCTGAAACAAGAGCAAAGTGAATAAAAAAATTGCAAGATTATAGAGCTTTGGAATTTATATTTAACATAATGTGTTTTTGTGCTCGCGAGTTAGCTCGCAATTCAATTTAATCGATGGTAACTTAAACCAGCAATTCCGCTCGGTATGTCAATGAAAAAGCCAATAAATTTTCTAAAATCGTATCAGATCAATTCTTCAAGGTGTTTTATAACAGCTGAAATGCACCTGATGGAAATTCAAGCACCAAACTTGAGGCCAATGACAAATCAAACCGCAAATAAATGTCATCGTTTTGTGTTTCAAGATCATGACTAGCGGCGCGCGTTCCTTCTCTCTGTAAAACTTGTTTTGGTTTTTTTTATTCTCTCGTTCTCCCATCCACTAAATGTGCGTAAATATCACACTGGGATGTCAGCAGCAACTGAGGCGATCTGTTCAGAATAAAATGCGCAAGCAGAAAACGAAAAATTTATTCATGAAAACTAATTTTTAATAATTATCTTTATGACTCTTCACTTATTGCTCCGTTCGTTTTTTTGCTGTTTTGTCTCGTTTCCACACCGTCATCACATTTCTGAACGCGAAGAATCTCTTCAAACTGGTTTCATTCTGTGTTGTGCTCTGGAAATTGAAATTTAAATAAATTTGTTACGATCAGTGAAGATTCAAAAAAAAAAAATCATGTTCATTCATTTCTCATTCAAATCCAGAGACTCAGCTTAATAAGAAATGGAAGAAGAATATTTGTGGACAAAATAAAGAGATGAATTTCCATCATCATTATCAACATGTGTAGAATCCAATGCGTGTTTCATTAGAATTTATTTTATATCACAAAATATTAACAAGCTCTCTAATGTTCACTCTTTAGTCATCGATCGTCGTTTCATCCAAAAATGGATTCCATGAAATTTTATGTAAAATTAATTTTCTATATTCAGAAGTTTTCGAGCGCTCCTTGATATTAAGAACTTGTCACTTCACCGTGATCCCATGAATTATCGATTTTTCGCTTCGATCCATCTTTGAGGTTTTGTAAGGTTAATTAACAAGCAAAAAAGTGCCGATCGCTGATCATAATAAAGTCGCAAGCGCATGTTTAATGTGAATAAACTGAATTTGTTACATAACTTTTATGTTGTAAGAGCGTAAATTTAAACTCAATGAACCAACAAGGTACAGTCGCACAAATGACAAACAATGCTGATGTCAGCAGCGATGGTATGAAAAAGAGATCAATTTGTGTCAGATGTCGAATTAACATATTTCGTTTGCCTTCAATTGTTCTCTTAACAGCGGTGTCGGCTGATGTTATTTGCTTACTTCAACTGAAACACTTGATTCCAACCTGGATTCCATGTTTTCCCCCTCATTGTGTGTGTCGCAGGAATTCTTTCTTGCAATGCAATCATGCTGCTTGAATTACTACTTTAGTTGCTGAATTGTAAACGATCTCCATCGACCTTGACTTGAAAAACACAAAAAAATATTTCAACGAGACACAAAAACGTAAAATTTACGATCACAATTCACAGCATGGATCTTTTCGCGCCACCAGCCACAAATCCAACAAACTCCAACAAATGTCCCGTGAATGAGAAATATTTTAATTCGATCACAATTTTCGCATTCTTTAATGTGCATAATTATACGACACATTTTAAGTCTTTTGTTTGCTTTATTTCAAAGAAACTTTCATCATCACTTCATCAAATTTGCAAAGCTTTTCGATTTCAACAACAACGACAGAAACAAAAATAAATTAAATTTCTCGCAAAAATTTTAGAAGTCATCAATTTGTGGATGAGAATGATTGACAATTGCAAACTGAGCTCTTCGCCGGTGGTTTGAAACGTCAACAGTCAAATTGCACTCGATTCATTTGAGCAACTTCTTACATTGAAATTAAATTTTTAAATTATTTTTGTCGACACTTGCGGCTTAATATTTTTTTTGGAAATATTTATTTTCGAAAGATTCTTGTGGCTTTCTTATTTAATGAAATATCTCACAGAAAACCGAACAAAAGATTTCGTGAGATATCATTTCTTTTCTTCTTTCTTTGGAATAAATGGGAGGACCACAGAAATTAATTTTCTACCATCCTTTTTAAACGAGATTTAAGGGTTTTGCGATGCAAGAAGAATACCAAAACAAAACAAAAGGATTAAAGTCATGTTTTGTTCGTGGTTAAGAAGTTTATGTTTTTAAAGATTAACTTTTAATTCCTTAAGATGGTGTTGCACTTGGTAAACTTAGCTGGCTTTCGATCAGATTATATCGTTTCTAATCTGATAATATTTTTCTATGCTTTTGTCTCGACGTTCATCTTATCGCACCAACACTATTTAAATCTCTTCGTTCTGACTTTCTCGTGAAATATCTAAGAAACACTTTCAAGTAAACAAGAGTTATAAATTAAAAGTAAATTTGCATACATTGTAATGGACATTTGGCAGAAAAGCTAATCATCTTAAAAGTAAAATATTTAAACATTTCAACCACCACGAACTGAATCATTCCCTGACACTTCTTATTTTTTTTTTTTGGAATCATTAACCTTGCAACATATTTCGTATGATTTCTACTTTGTAGAGCAAAAAAAAAAAAAAAAAAAAAAAACATTTTAATTATGATGTAATTTTTAAGTTCACATCTCAGGCGATTTCATTCTGCCATCATTCCATTACGCCACAGCCATGTTATTAGAAATAAACGCCGAATATTATTATTCTTACGATTTTAATTTCATTTAGAAGGGGCGTTCAAAAACTGTCAAAATTTCTATATCAAGCGTCTCACGATCGCGAGTCTATGATGTGATGCCTGGTGCAGGCTGATGCCCAGAAATGGTAAACATTTAATGAAAAAAGAAAAGTAATAAATACTTTAATTTATTTCCAAACACAATCAAAAGATTTTTTTTTCTAAAAAGGCAGCTTCGAATTGAAACATTTTTGGTTTATTGAAAAAGTGACGAACACGAATTTCATGAGTAGATAAATGAAGTTTTCGTTAAACTTAAGTAAAGAATTGATTAAATATTATTATGTTTTGAATTTTTTAACGTTTAATAATATGGACAACTATCCTAAAGAGAAAGATCACTCAATATTATAAAATCAACACGGCGCGCGCGTTAAGAAATTACTTGATTGTCGTTCTATGACAGGTATCATCATCATACATGAATTTTTTTATCGAATGGAAACAACTAGCAAATGTCTGATAGAGAAGTTTAAAGTTGTGCTACGAATCGAGTCATTCATTAATGCAAATTGTGTTCGATTTTCTCATGAATTTCTCTATTTTTTCTTTCGATTTTTTTTTTATTTCGCAATCTGCATGTGGCAACGGTTCTTTCAATAAAATCAATGAATCCAATTAATTTCAAATCAAGTAGACAACTCTACAACAACTGAAAGGCAAATAGAGATCAGCTTCAGCAGCATTTTATACGATGGCATAACAAATGGACGGGAAATGGAATTCTATTAACAATGACCTTGCTTTACCATCCGCTTTATAACCGTTCACTTGTCCCACTGATCCATCTTCAACCAAAATTACACAACGAATCATCATCACCAGACTTCTAAATTACAGATCTGACCTACAATTAAATTTGCGCCACCAGAAATGGTCAAAATAAATCTGCGTGTAATATTTTATAATTGAAATTGGTCCCATCTAAAAAGTTCTTTAACTGACGACAACCCAACAAATTGGAATGCGATGAAAGCACGCTAAAGATGAAACCGCAAAATAAAAAAAAATTGAAACATAAAAATAATTTTTATAGCATTTGAGTCGTGATTTTGTCACAAATTCGTTTGCCGGTCATCGATTCGTGCCGATTTCCATAATTTTCCAATTGAGTCCACTCACATGAAATTATTGTTACTTTCTTTCATCGCCTGAGTATGGCACAAAGTGATACCAGTCAAAGCATAAACTTGAAGCCAAACAACCCGCTATAAAAAACAACAACAAAATTGGTCAAAAAATCAAATTAATTTTAATTTACACCTGCGGTTTATCGTCACTCTTTTGACTCGTTTTCTTATTTCTCTCTTCAGTCCACACGACGATGAGATTTCTGTAATTTTTTTGACTATCGCCGAAAGAAAGAAATGAAGAAGATTCTTCGTCGCGTCTTTGTCGTTAATTAGAATCTGATACTTTAGATCGTTTTTCGTCCTCACGGTGCCATCGCACTCTGATTATGCTGTAAAACTTTGATTCTAAAATCAATATTGTGGACCAGCAACGTGACTTTTGTCAGTTTCATTCTGATTGAGTATCATTGATAAATATTTTTGCGGACGTGCATTTTAAAATGTCCATTGATGACTCTCGATGATTTTTCAGTTTTGCAATCAACATTTTTTTATCGATGATTGATAAAAATGGAACAAAACCCTCAAAATTCAACCGAAGAAAGCAAATATTTTAAAATCATCCGACCCAGAAAATCTCCAATTTCACATGCATCGCGACCGAAAAAAAATCCTACACAACGCAATAAAAACATTTCCTAATGCTACATCCTCAAGGAACCAACTGAAAAATACATCGACGAAGAAAAGAACTAAAAATTGACGAAATGAAAAATGATCTATTTGTTATTAGCTTCAAAACGTCAGAATCATGCATGAATGCCATTCAATGGTGAGAGACGATAGATATCTTTCAATCCTCGACAATAATTACAGGAAGCGTTCAATTATGTTATAAAAATAAAGACCCAGAAAATTGGAACTTTTTTCGTTGTCTAAGAATTCTGTCTCACTAGGTTTTATTTAAGAGCCAGATTGTTATTCATTCTCTGGGACGAAAATACTTACACTAGAAGAATAGTTTCTTTGGAGTTTATATTCCGTAACATGTCTCTTTATACATAACCTCAAAATAAATGTTTTGATTGAAGAATTTAACCGCAGGCTAGAAATGAATTCATGAAGAGATAATTACTTTTTGCCCTGATGACTTCTATTCTTTCATTTCAAAGGCCATTCAAAAAAAAATTCATGCTCAGAGGAGAGATATCAGCAAAGAGTTCACAGTTTGAAAGGTCACGAATGATCCGAAAATATTTTTTAATTTGACAGAAAAAAAAAGATTGACGGAGAATTACTTAGCGCTTCATTGACTGAGAATCCGTTTTCTTTGTTTTTTGTATTCCTCGAAACGTTTGAGTATGGCTGATGTGTTTTTCTGTAGAAACCTCATACCTCAACCAACCGTAGTCTCATTGACACCGAATCCCAAAACCACACGAACATAACTGAAATCTAATAATTTCTATTGTATTTTTTTTTTCACATTAACTTCACTTATTGTTCGATGCGGTTTCTATTTCTTCGCGTTCTCATATTCCCTCGTATGATCCCATCCATTAGCCGACACTCTTTGACTCGAAATATGTATTCCCAAGCAGTCTTTTATGCTCACAATGACTTGGCGTGCCGCACATCTCTAAAATAATATCACACAGACAACAAAATGAAATGCCATTTCTTCTGTTAATTAAATGGAATTTCACTTTCTTTCACCTCTATTTTGCACTCAAAGCAATCATCATAACGCTTAAGTGAGTAATTTTCTTTTAATTTCATTTCACAATGGCGCTCCGAGGCATGTTGGAATTTATTTTTGTGGAAACTGCGAAAACATCAAGACACAATAAACGAAACGCTTCAGTTTTCAGTCTGGAAATGCAATTAAACTTTGATTGAGCTTTAAAACTGCCACGCACTTAAAATGCGAGAGAATTATGTTTCAGGCACATTAAAGCTAAACTAAAGAAAGCTAACTCTAATAATGTTATTAGTCTCTTGACATGATTTCCAAAAAAAAAAATCCTCAGACACCTCTTAAAGCTGCTAACTAATGGTTTCGCAATGATAACAAAATTTGCCATCTTTTATGAATTTACACAGCCACACAACACGAAATTCGTTAATTCCTTTGCTCTTATTCCAGAAATTAATATCAGAGAAATAGTAAAGTTGAACATATAATTAAAGTTCCCGCAGAAACGAAACCGCAGGAATTTTTCAAAATAAAACTTCACAAACTCAACTTAGAATTTTATGGAGCATTGACTCATTATCAGACCTCAAAAGCATTCACTTTGCGGTTTATCTGTTGAAGAAAACTTTACGCAATCTGAAAGCATAATGTCGATCGAGAGCATAAGTTTTATTATGCTGTTACCCCTTAATAAGCAAAGTATGATGAACTAGAAATTTTCGCAAAACTGAAAATGAGCCAGGTAAATCACTTATAAAAATGTCCTCATTTGATGCTCTTTGTTGTTTGTAGCATCAGAATAAATTTAATTAAAAGCAAAAGTTTTCCAGGCAGTATAAAAAAAAATTCGTCGCAAAATTCACGGCAAATTTGTGGTTAGGATCGTCACATACACTCTGCAGTGTCGCCTTGGGATTCAAAGGTTAGTAAAAAGAAAGAAATATTTTGCAGATGTTTCACAAAATTTTTGATAAAAATCACGATTCCATCATAAAACTATAACTGCGACAGGCACACAAAATCACAACCAAAGTTGTTTAATTAAAGGCGAACAAAAAAGAAGTTTTCCTTATCCGTCATTGCTGTTGGCAATTCAAAGTATACTTTTAAAAAAATGTGCTGTGCTAGGTGCTAGGAGATGAACAACAAAGTTTTGACGGCATCAGTTTCTCTAAAAACTTAACCTCATTTAAAACATAACCTCAATCACCTTTCGTTATCAAATCAGAGCTCATTAAAGTTTTCTTTTTATTTTTTTTCTTCTCCTGTGATATTAAAATGAAAGTAGTTTTCCACCACCCCAAGAGAATTCAAGTTTGAAATGACATTAATGAGAACTTCAGTTGCTTATCAGCCGAAACTTTGGGCTGAAGATTGTTTGTTTGTAATCTATTTTGCTCACAGTTTTATGAAGTTGAAAAGCGATCTTAAGTTTATTTTTCTTTTCATCTCAAATATAGCTCGGCAAGCACAAAACTTTTACGAATCGCCTCGAAAAGAAAGCTTTAAGTTGAAAGAAAATCGGATTGGATTATGTCAAAGGCACATTTTCCATTTCCTTTTCAGTCGACCGATATAATCAAAGAACTGCTAAACATTAATCCATTTTCTCTGGCTCAACTTTCATATAGTTTCGGGCCATTTGATTACATCTTCGACATTCACGAACGTCTTGTGAGTTTACTTCAATGGACGTTGAAATGTAGTCAAAAGTGTAATAAAATGAAAATCCCTTTCATCATTTCAACGGCGAGCTGTGCAGTTACAAAAAAAAGGGATAATCCTTCATCCCATTACCATAACAATTTCAGTCCTCATTTTTTTTTCTTCTCTAAGCTTCCACAATATTGTTTCTCCATGATGACCTTCAGCAATGGAATCACTATTGTCGTTTATTCGAGTAAATGAAAAAGTTTCTGCTAGTAAAGCTTCATCGTCCACATCCTATTAATTTTCTGTTGTCCCCTATTTTCATTTTCCCATATAGACTTTAATTTATTTTCTATGTTCAAATATTTTCTACCAACAGCACAACTTTTATGTGCCATCTATGAAATCCTGGAAAGAAAGACCAAAAAAAAACTCTCGCCCGAAACAGGACATATATTTTCATTAGAATCACAGTTTGCCTCGTGTCCCATGAGTGTTGTACACAGAGGCCAAGCCAGATGAGCATGCATTGTTGTAGATGATGACCAGCAAAAATTGGAATTGAGTTTCGAGTATAACAATGTTCCCAAAGCAGAATGTGGTTTCGTGTATAAATTTTTCAATACTCGAAGCTGGATAAACAGAAACAAATTCTGATTTCAACAGCAAAAACAGGTTACCAATTTTCTACCTCCCGCACGAAAGCCAAAAAAAAATAAAATAAAAATTGAAATGCTGCCTCCGAAATTAAATGATCGTTTAAGAGTGAACTCAAAACAGTTTTAAAGCGTTGTTGTACACTCGTTGTCTTCGTTTGTTGGGCTGTCTGTGAATCGATAATCCTATTTCACAATCAAAATCTTTCTAGAATGACAGTTTTGGTTGCCGAACGAAAATCATAGAACTGAAGAAACATATTTTGGGATGGAAATAGATTCATTTAAAATTTTGTCTCAAAAGAAAATGTTTCGATTAGATATCAAACATTCCCTAGAAAACCACATACTTGAGACTTCACTTAAAGCGAGAAAACGAAAACAAATCATCTAAAAATTCTTCAAATTCAAACGTCTAATTTATCATCGCGACAACACAAACGCGCGACACTTTGCTGTCTACGTTCTTAATTGTTGGCTTTAAACGCTTCAAACCATTTCACTCAATTATCTCTGGCCAACGATTTATTTATTTCTGTATATTTTTTTTTTTTCCTGTAAGACGAAAATCAATCTCCACAACGCCGGTGTGTGCGTCTCCAATTTCCAAGCGAGTAAATAGATGAGAATCTCAAACCAATAATAATTCTCGACACAAAACCCACCCAAAGTCAAAATAGAATTATTATTGATGACAAAAATAAAAAGTGTAGCCAGCAATAACAGAAAGAAGGAAAAAAAAACATCAACGTTGAGCAATCATTATAGTCACTTATTTCTGAAATGACGAGACGATCTCGAGCACAAATATCAACGAAATCGATACAAACTCAAAGAGACAGAACATAAAAATATAAAAAAAAAAATAAATAAAAATTAATGAAATCTTTGATGTGTTCTGTCAAAATCAGAACTTTTTTTTTCCTTTCGACTTTCGACTAGATATTCCTTTCAAATTTTTTTTCCTGATATTTTCGACACATTTTTTTCTCTGTTTTATGTCATTTTTCTCGAAATCTATTAAGCTCAGCGTCGTTTAAGTATTCAGCTGACATCGGCAACAAGTCCAACGATTTCTGATGAAGCGAAATTTTCAGAATATTGATTCTCATCATAGATGTTATTTATTTCATACTGACTTTGAAAGGCAGCAAGAATCTGTTAAGTAAGCAAAACAGTTTCATTCGTAACGTCAGTGAGCATTCAGCAAAACTTCCAATTTTATTTGATTTAATTCATTTACAATGTTTCATCAACAATCATGTGTAAAAGAGAACAAAAAAAAAACTGATGACGAAATCAAGCGATTGCCAACTTGGAATCTGGTGCTGACGTGAGCCGGCAACGTTTTGATTTCTTCTTCTGTTCGTTGCTCAATCGAATAAATGAAAAATTCAATGAGTAGAAAAATAATTCCTTTTCTTAAATGATATTTGATATTTCGTCGAATATAAATGTTCTGAAGTAGCACCAAACAATGAAAAACAAAAATAGAGAAAATGTTAACCATAGCTGGAGTCACAATGAATGAATGAACAAATTTTTTTAAATGTTTCAGCTACCAACTACCAACCAGTGTTTAAATTTTTTTTTTTTTTGCTATTTTCGGCTACAAAACGCGTTCCAACAGCTTTTTTCTCGATTGAATAAAGATGGAAATAAAACCGGGAATGGATGAAAGATTTTAGCTACCCGATTGTGAAATGGAAAAAATTAAATAAATAACGAGAAGCGAGAACTTATTGAAATCGATCAATCTTTTTGTTTCCAGTTTGCTTACCCTCATAGTTGCCGATGTCGTGCTCACGCCAGGAAATTTGACTTTTCTTTTTTATAATCATGAATTCGGAAATATATCCATTGACCGAACCAAACAACTTACAGCAAAATTAAGTAGCACAAAACAGGAAGTCATAATTGATTATCGAATGAGAAACCAATGCGCGTGAAGCACTTTTGCGAAATTTTTGAACTTGATGGAAAAACCTCGAGAATGAAAAAAGTAGAAAAAATAAATCGAGTGTGTAAGTGGAAAAGCCATAGAACGATCTCAATTGGATGATTAATTGAATGTGGTTTTCTTTCTATGGGGCAAGCGATTTTGCTTCTTTTTTTTGCACAAGGGGTTAAAAATATGGTGAAGAATCCTTTTATATCATGCGCTGGAAAGATTTTTTTTTTTTAATTTTCCACGAGCGATCAAAGAGTGTGTGTGAAGTGAAATTCAATCTGCACTGCAGCTGTAATTGACTATTGAGCTTATGGACTGCCACTCTTGTTGTTTCAATAGGATTTCGGATTCAGTCGAGTGTTAATTCTCGTTGGCACTTGTTTAGTTCTTCTTCTTGTTAATTCGGTATCGAGTGTGTAATCTGAAATTTAACCTTTCAATGGAGACGATAAAGGTATCAAGTGTTATTGAACGGTAGAATGGGCCAATAAAAGCGAAATAGGGAAGACTTACAACGAAAATCGTCACTTTAACATTTTAAATTTTAACAGGACTTAGCCACGTTGTTCTTCCAAACTCTGCCTTTCCCATGCTCAGAAGCTAAATGCTGAATATTTTTCGTACAATTTTATTCTAATTGTTTTTGCATTTGCCTGATACAGCTATTGCTGAATGCTGTTTCTTATTTTATTGCAACTTCTGCACAGGATTGTTCAGCGACGTCTGGGAAAATGAATTTCCCAGCTTTTGTTCATATTTTTTAAATGCTTTTGTTCCCTTTAGCAAAAGCTTCCCGATTAAATCACCAACAATAATTGTACCTAAAGCGGAAGAAGGATGAAACAATCGTTGCATTCACAAAAGGGAAGTTCTTACTTTACTCCAACTACTCTTATATCTAAATGTGCTTTTAATGGCTTGAAATTCTCTTTACAGGGAAATTGAAAAACTTTTTTTTAACGCCTTGGTTAAATGATTATTGTGCTTTACATTCCACACCAAACAACGAGAAAGACCCTTCATGATGGATTTTTATGATGATGACATGTCTGTATTTATAAAAAAAGAGAACCGAAGACGACTCCACTTTTAAGTGTCTATTAAAATTGTGTGGATCAGTGGCAATTCAGTTTTAAAATTATAAGTTTAAAGAGGTTTTTAATTAAAAATTATGCATGCCAAAGCATCATTCCATGGCAAACATTAAAACCGATTCTTATTGTTTAACTCGAAAAGAAAATGTTGATGATGGAAATGAATTAAGTAATTTTCTGGAGAATTTCACGTAGCATTTCGATGGGTCGTTAAACGAAAGCAAACTTTAATTGTTTATTGTGATGAGAATTCTCTAAAAGTGAGATTCAGGTGCCGAAAGATTTTCATAAAGACCAAAGTAATTTTTTTAATCGACAAAAGTACGACTTTTAATTTCATGGCCAATAAATAATTCTAATAATATTGCGACTTTTATTTTTCCAATTAACATGCAAATTTTGTTTTTTTTTGTTCGTCTGTATGTATATTCAACGGCAAAAAGAAAATTGTTGATTCCACGACAAGATGATTTGAAAGCATACCAGAGTATGAGATTGGAGCCAGCGAAATGGAAAAAAAATACTGAGCGAATTAAGGATGAAAGCCAATTTTCCTCCTCATTTGATTAAACTGCATATTTACCGTTCTATTTTTAGTTCGCTTCTTTTTCAAAGAATGCATTCGACATCAAGCATATCGAAATATTTTGTGCGATTGCATTATTAGATTATTTCCAGCAAAACTCACATATCTGAAATTTTATTATGCGACAAGTTTATTGCGATTGCTGCAAGTCCTAAAGCCATCACAAAGAGTTTCCATTGAATTCGTCGGTCTAACTAAATAATTGTGTATCAAACAAAACCGCAAAAAATAAACTTTTTCAGCAAATTTGCAAAATTATTATTTGCTGGTTATCGTGACCATTCACAAGCATGTTCAATGACGATGATTTCGATTCATAACGAAAACAAATTAAGTATAATTGTTTGGGGATATTTTCCAATGAAACGTAGTTTGCTCAACCATCGAATAAAAGATAAATTGGAAATGATGTCGTATAATTTGCCACCACCCCAAACGACCCCCTTCTTTGAAATGACTCTGCAGGACAATTTTGTGAAACTCAAAAAAGAAAAACAAAAACCCCTTAACTGTTATCGAGCATTATTTGGTTTATATTCCAATTTCATTTGTTTGTTTACTATCTTTTCAAAAGAACCCCCGAAATATCGCAAGAAGGCAAAGTTGAAGGCAATAAAAACACAAATTTACTATTAAAACAATAAAATCAATAGACATTCGACACATAAATTTAGTCGACTAGAAAAATCACATCATTCGACTGGCGAAACTTTGTGCACACATTTTATTCCGGTATCCATCGCATGCACAGTGTAATGTTTGTTTGTGCCTTCAACATACATACATTTGGGATTGCTAATAATAATTTAATGTTTTTGTTTGTTTTGGTGCAGATAAAAGTTATAGTTGGTCGAATGGGGAAGAAAAATAACTGGACAGCTATAGCTGGTATCATTCGGTCGAATGTTTTGCTATCCATGAAGTGAGAGGGTGGAAAAATATTTATATTTTATTGGTCATTATCTAATGTTGCTGCAGTCGGGTAACCAAAAAAAAAAAATAATATGAATCTCAGCAAATAGCCCTTTTTTGTTATAACAAAAATAAATTCATCGGCTCGCATAAATTCCATTTCATTTAAGCTCCTGATGATGTCGACCGAATAGAATTTATGCTAACGGGTTCTCCGTTGATCCTTTCATTTGCTGCACAACGTTTGCTTGCGACAAGCGAGACATAAAAAGGACACAAAAGGACACGAGAAATGACAAGAAATTGCAACAATTGTGTCCCTTTTTTTATCCAACATCTTCTCCTCATTGACGCCATCGAAAGTGGCATTCAACTTTGTGTCTCCACTTTACAGCATGTCCTGTTAGAAGAAAAAAGATGCAATGAAATGTCTCGAAACACATTGCGAATGGCGACAAACGCATCATCTTTTTATTGAGCCTCTGAGATAATGTCATTTTTTTGGAATGAGAAGAACCGACCGACATGGAAACAGGTTCAACTTTGTATCCCTTTTTTTCTATGTCTCCCTGTTATCGTTAAACGCCCCGTTTTATTACGAATTAAATGACAATGTGAACGAGTCTGATGATGAGGGAGCATTCAGGAGCTGATACTTATCTAATTTCGGGTTGCCTATTATTTTCCTTTGAAATTATTTTTTCTTCTTTTTCTATATTTTAACTGTTGCCATAACTCATCCAGAGCGTTGCTCCAGTGATACTTATAATAAATGTTGAACAGATTTTCTTTTGTTTCCTTTTCTTTTTTAATTACTATGGTTCCCATTTCATCTGAAACCACCTACATCTGCCCCTTAAAGTGCTCGCTGTCTCGTTTACCAGAAAAGAGAATATTTACGTGCACAGCATATACATTTTCCACGATATGTTGATGAGCCTCAAAACATGTCAGCTTCACTACGGTAACAAATGATAAAATGTCACATTTTCTCATCTGTACCATGATGTATTACAAAATACTGTTCTGGTGCATGTGCTCATCATTTAAGTATAAAGCGCATCGAGTCACATTATCATCAGCTTCGATAAATTCACGGAATTGTGACAAGCGTTGTATACTATGTGCAACCTAGCCTACAATGCTGCTGGCTTCAAAATTGCGATGAATAATGAGAGTTTCTCATAACGAAACACATGTTTATTAATATTCACATGATGTAATGCACAATTTTTTTTTTATTGTATCGCCACCAGTATCTTTTAACATCGCATTTACAGTCGCTACCCAACAAACAGCTCATTAATTTGCTTAATATTCAAAAAGAGTCTCACAATATTCTTATTTTTCCAAAGCATATTCATCGCATTAATAAAGTTTATTTCCAGTGAAAAAGCAATATACAAAACTCAAACGGAGCCATTGTCTTCTTTGACTGGGTCGCAAGTGATGGGCTTAATTGCGTTTTCAGAATAATGAGCAGCAATAAATGAATTGTTTGCGGTCATTGAAAGACATTCATGAAACATCGACTGTGGTTCATTGAATTTGCATAAATGCACATTGCCAATGTCAAGAATTTCATAAATGCTTATTCGCTAATTGAACGAGAGATTACAAAGAGAAATCTTTCACATTGTCAGCATCATCAAACCTTCACAAATCTGCAACTGTTTGACAACCAACTCGTCGAATAAGCAAAGAATATTTCTCCATTTGTCATCAAAATCCGTGTATGTTGTTGGTTTTCGGACAGCTTATTTAATATTCCATAAACGATTTCTGGCTTGATACTTTTTTTTTTGTCATGTACATTAAAACCACAAAAAATATTATATGAATATTTAGTGTGTGAATCAACAATCGCTTTCATTTGCATATCAAAAGCCACCAATTGAGGCACGAATGTGTAGGCTGATGTTGTACGTAATGAACGAGATTGAAGATAATTATTTCAAGTACTTGGCGCAAACCTTTGAACTATTATTTAAATTTTTTACAAGTATTCATAGAAACTATTTTTGCGGCTACACAATTAAATATCCTTCCATCATCATTTGCGTCATTTAATGGAAGAGCACACACATAAGAGCCATTGAAAATTTCATCAAAAAACAACGAAGTTGATAAGAATCATTTAAAGTGTAGTACAAGTTCATAAACTTTTCCTGCCTCAAGAGTTATTGAAATATATTTATACAGATTTGAGTGCACTTTATGATGATAATGATGATGGTGAAATTTCCATTGAAGAAGCTTCTACGTTCCCCACTCGATAAGTTTCTCGATTCTTCAACAGACTTAAGACCATATCAATTACTGATTGAGTCGTCAAGTTGTGTTGAAATTACACTCAAAAATCGTGCAATTTAACAGCGCAAGTAAATCTCGAGTTCAATCTCAACTAGCTCACAAATCAGCTTTCAATAAATGGAAGTTAAATACATTGCGCGGTGGAATAAACAAACTTTTAACATTCAAATGGAAACTGTTTAAGACAGCAAAGGAACTCTGATAATCGATTTCCCTTTTTGATACTTCATATCTGATAACAAGAGCAACAGCAGCAACAAAAACAATCGAACAATGGAAAAATTAAATTAAAACGATTTCAATTGCCATCGCCAAGTTGCTAACTTGCCGTTTGCATGCTATCTCTCTCCACCGGTTAAGTACAATGGAAACTTTGAAAAGAAATGACTTCTTTTTTTCTGTATTCTTTATTCGGGCGTTCGATAATAACAATAATTTTTCGGTTGGAAGTTCCGCGGATTTTTTTTTTCTGTAAAACCGTCGTTTGGTCGTTGTTGTGCGACATACTTAAGATGCAGGCAAGAAAAAAAAAATCATTGCCAAGCGGTGAGAAATGTGTCGAACAAAATCATAAACTGCTGTTTAATTCTATCAAAGTTGCATAAATTTATTCTCGCCATACCACTAATAACATTTCTTTTATGAATTTATTTTATAGCCCTTTGCTCTGCTCTGATTCTCATTCTTTGTATATTCCATGTGCCTTCTCGCACAAACCGTATACCTGTCCGTAATAAACATCAATAAGCATTTAGAAGTTAAACAGCAAAAAAAATTATTCAATAACTGCACAGATCGGAGAGCAATGTAAATAAAATACAAGAAACCGGTGGAAAGAAAAAAAAAAACGCTCAAATGTTTTTTTATTTATTTTTTGTTTTTTAATAATTTATTATTGATTTTAAAGTTCGATTCACTCGACTGATATCAAGATAAACTAGAGTGGAAAAACGGCAATAAACAAGAGCAAGTCAATATTTGAAAGTAAAGGCAAAAAAAAAAACTTATTTGCTTCATTGAATGCTCAAACTCTGTTTTTTGCCTTATGCTGCTACTACAACCTGCGTCTTAAACTACACATTGCATGGCTGGTTGTTAAGAAATTGAAATTTATACGGAGATCGTATCGCCCACTGATCTGGTGCTTGTGCGGTATACGCAATGACAGTAATATGACAACTATCAATAGCACCCGTTTTTATTCTGTACCGTCGTTGCCCTTTGGGAAGAATAATAAATTTTCAATTACTAAAATGTCCATTCCAGAAAGCTCTTGATTGCACAAGCAGCTTAGAAGAATGTATTAAAAATTGATAAGATTACCCACAAGGATAAAAAAAAACTCTGATCCAAAATATTTGTTCAATGGTTGTTTAATTTATGGCGGGCAACATTAAGAAAAATATCTTAGGCCCTTTTCTTGCCTTCGATTATTTATCAGGAAGCCGAAAATCTTATGAGGCAGATCTGCAGCCTACGTTTCGTGAATGCGATAAAGGTAAGCAAACTTCAAACAGAAGCCGCTCTAAAGTCAACGTAAAATTGAAAATTGACCATCGCATTTTCATTAACTTCAAGTGTCGGACATCCTTGATGCTGAACTATGTTTATCTAGAGAGGGTTCGCAAAGTATAAAATTTATGATCAACTCATGCAATTTTCGGTCAAAATACTTCCCCAACATTTGTTTTTTTAAGTTTTTTTCTTCTTATTATGCGCCACAACAATGCTCATAAATTTGAAAACTTTATCTTCCATCTCCACCCTTCATGAAACTACCGGAATCTTTGCTCTCGTCCCTCAATCACTCTCGTTTCATGTATGCGCTTTTTGCATCCTCGTAATAAATTTGTCTTTATTATTTTAGGGGATTTTTTCAGTAGATGTGAAGCAACAATTTACTTGAAAATTTTATGTCTTTAAATTTTAATGAGACTGAAGTGCGCTCTCATGTTTATGCTGTTTATTTGATGACTACCATTTGGGGCATACACAATTCGTAAAGTGGGTGATACAGATGTGAAGTTCATATAATGGTAAAAGTTTTAATAATAAAGAAATTTCACAGGTTCAGCACGCAATCGAACGTCGCAATTTAAAGCTCATCGCATATGCTGATCACATGCACAGGTAGCCTGAAAACCAGGATAAACATTCCATTGCACTGAATAAATAAAGAGATTCATTGACTAAAAATGAAGAAAAATTGAAATGTCCAGACAATATTGCAAAGGTTTTTAAAGGGAGGAAAATACATAAATATAGCGAAACATGATTTCATCCATCGATTCATCATTAAATATTTAATATGGGTTTCGTATCGTACAATTTGCGGTAAATGTTTTCAGTTTAAATGCAAACCTAACCATGAAAACGATTCATATCACGAAATTTGTTTTAGCCTTATTCAGTTTGCCTGAAAACCCCGAAAAAAAAAAGATTAACTATAACAAAATGCAAAAAAAAAAAAAAAAAAAACAAAACGTTTAGTCTACAACATTTTATTATTAGCGAGAGTTTTTTTTTTGGCAAGCACAGAACTGCAACAAATGACCGCGAAGCGCATCAGAACGTTTCACAACATTCAATTCATGGAATGCAGATATAATGACCCAAAATTGTGGATAATTGTTGACGTTTCCAGCGAACACAGAAAAAATATGAATTAAAAAGTTTCTATCGGAAAGAAATATCTTAAAACATCATCAAAACATAACCTCAAAAACGTATTATTTAAAATGCATTAAGAAATTATGAAAATACAGATTAAAATATTTTGATATGGAATTTTTCATTTATTATAATGATGCTCTCCCATCTTATCCTGCACCCGAGCAGTTCCACGACAACCTAGTCGAAGCCACAAAATAAGAAGAAAAAAGGAACCGAGACTAGAAACAATGACCGTTAATTGTTTTGACTTTTCGTTTCATTCATTTCACTTCCATTCGTATTTGAGACGTTGTGCAAGTCTTTTGGAGAAAATTAGGGGTGTCTGGGGCCATATATGATGGATTCCATTTGATGATGATTAAATGCCACTTTCAGAAAGAGCATCTCTTAAGGGCTAATTATAAAGATTACTTGAGTGGAAATTGTCTGGATGCACAACATTTGAAGAACATTTGACTCAAAAACAACACAACCTTGCACAATGAGAAAGGTCCGGTTTTAATGATGAATTCTTTACCATTAACTGTCAGATATATATAATTGTCTACAGGAACATTCCTTCCGCATCATTACCGTAAATTGCCCATCGTTTCCATCAAAGTGCATTTTAATTAAAACCGACGACACTGAAACGACAAAACATTGACACATTGTCGATGGGAGGGGAGGAAAAGAGAGTGCACATTTAATCCGAAAATGATGATGATCTTGGTTGGTTCAACTGAAAACAGGTACATTCCATCAGTCAGCAGAGGTATCATTTACCAATTGATGCCACGGAAATTTGTCTCTCGTTTTCGCTCACATTGGTAAAAAGGCATCGCGATGATTTATGATCAAAGGCATATTTTTCGGGTGGATAATTATAGTGTGTGGAAATGGTTTGAGTGTGTATGAGTATGCATTAAAGCCAGAAACTTGCACAGCATAATCGTCAATGCAGAAATGTGTTTTATCGCAAGCCAATAACTCAAAAAAAAATGCTCTGCGCGACTATTATAATTACGATTATTAATGTGCTTAAATGTGCAATTTGTGCAACATGCACGAAATGAGCGCGCACAGTTCGTTTGGGATTTTCAGCCTTTTGAAGGCTTTTAACGTTATATGAACATCTAAACCCGATGATTATCGCGTTTTAAGCTCAAACTTTAAATTGGATCGACATTTATACCTTCGTCACAATATTTCTGCTACAAACTTCTGTCGTCAAACGTGTTAAAGTGTGCAATCATAATCATAATTTCTTAGGAATTGGGCAATTCATTTTGATACATTTTAAGATCGCTCAGTTTTAGGAATTTTTAAGTTGCATCATTAATTAATCTTTGTGATATTTTCTCAACCACATGATTTTGGTATTTGCAAAAAAAAATTCTACGATGCATGCTAATGATGAGGGTCGCAAAGTTATTCAACTGAAAAATATTGCCGCCATTGCGCCAAAAAATTGCAAATATACACAATTAAATATTTCAATAATCAGTTCATATTTATTGCATTTGTCAGCGAGACTTGCGCTCGGATAAATTACGAATTCACAAATTGCTAAAATTTTAATTACCGATAATGCTTATAACCTCACACTACATTGTTATTGGCTATATAACATAGCATAAGCACGCTGAAAACCGAAATCCATATTTCACGAAAACATAAATTTAAAATAAAAATCAAAGCGAATGGAAAGTTTCAACTAATTAAAACTTTCAATCCCTATAATACTTTCGCAAATTATTAAAATTTCATTTATATTTTCAGCCCTCCTTTCATGTTGTTTGTCCAATGAATTGGAAGAAATCCCAATCGAGCTATATTCACATAAAGCTTTGCTTACATTTTTGACTTCCAAATATTTATTTACAAATAAACAAGACCAGCCGAGGCCGCGTGCTCAAAAACCTCGAGGGTGAAAATATTTGATTGCAAAAATCCACTCCACGGCCGGTTAAAAAAGGATTAAAGCTCACTCTCGACATCAAACGAATGGGGTTTAGAAAAAAAAATATATAAACAAAATTTCATAAAGCAAATTTTTTATATATAATGCGATTTGGGGCAACCGGCAACCAGAGAACCCGAAATTTTTAATCAAAAGTTGTTGTTTATAGTACACGAGTTTTGCCGTTTAAGAAAAATCTCCGGGAGCTATTAATAATGGACCATTAGCTTGAGATTAAATTTTTTTCTTTCGGGATAACGAGCAGCTAGCACAAGAAAAAAGCCCCTCACCATAGCAATGAAAGGATTAAAAATGTAACCGGTCTAAAGCCGATCGTGGTAATGAACGTTTTGCTTATATGAAATTGGATTTGCTTTATTTCGTTGAATTAAATTCCATTGCGTAAATCAAATACTTGAATTCAATTCGGTAGTTTGAAATTCCATCGTAAACATTAAAAACAACATCAAAAATTTCAAACAGTGCAAGACAATAAAGTCGAATAAAAAATAATATCTCAAGTGTGGTGTTTTTTTTTTTTTTCAGAAAAGCAGTTTTAGTTTAATTTATTAATAATTGCCTTCAATTATTTTTTTTTATATATTTGAAGTTTTCTTTTTTATAGAGCTCTAGTGTATGGCAACACTTTAATGGTTTTTCGGTCGCTGGGAATTTCTTCCGAATATTTTAAAATATCAACAATTTACTCATCACCACCGCCATCATCGTCATGTGAATCTAGCACCGAGCTGAGTGTATGTGAGAGAGAGCAATAGCTCGATCTCGTGCTGTTTGCTTTAATTATTTACATTGAAGCCGAAAACAAAAACACACCACAAGACTAAATTACATTTTAAAACTTCTAAATTTTCTGTTCTGTTTCCTTATTTTTATGCTTCTTATTTAGTATAGAAATTCTAATTTTTTTTAGGATAGAAGATTCATGTTTTAGCTCCAGCGAGTCTTGGTAAAATCATATTTATAACATGCTATGTAACGTCATCAACCCTAGAATATTAGAGCAAATGTTATTAAAGAACCTTAAGTCAAATCAGAAGTGTATTAAAGTTCATTTAGAATGGACGCCTGATGTGAGATGTAGCTCAAACGCGGCATGAGCGCGAAGGAAAAAAATTATTTTTCACACATCAAAGGAATTAAAATTTTTTATTTAATGTTTTTCCAATACTATCGACAGCACAGTCAGCAAACCGACACAGATCATAGAGACTTCCACAAGAACAAACCAATCTCACACGCTAATTTGTCGGGTTCATTTTTTTCTGTTTATGATTTTAATTAATATCAGCATGTGATTTTTATCTCCGTTTCATTAGCATCCGGAGTTCTTTGCGGCTATGCCACTGCAACATATCCACACACAACATCGCCATCGACATCAAAGAGATGAATTGGTGCGAGTCCCTTTGGTGAAAATTGAAAGCTAAATTAACGCAGCTGTTAATGAATCATTTCATAAATTTTCTGACTACATGCCACCGTGTCTGCACGGCATTTTTCAGAGGCATTTACAAACAGAAGACGTTTTGGGATTCCAATGAAATTACAAGGAAATAAAGATTCTTCAGATGTAGAGAAGGAAATTATGAAGAATTAAAATCCTGCAGGACTGCAATAGCGATTTCACACTTCTCATCTACATTCATTTCAGTTCTATATGTGCATGTAACAAATTCATTCGTGACGCTTCGGTTCTCTCGTGTAGACCAAATATTGCTTGCATTTTTTCTTTCTTTACCAACTTCTCTAAGATTAAAGGACGAGGGGCAAGAGAGTAAGGATGATTATGAGTAATATTTTTGACTTTGTGCATGCTGACATAGAATTAAATCAATTACAAGCTCAATTTGTAGACATGCAATTTCAGGCTCAGTTTAACTCCTTAGACCCCTCGCGCAGTGAATTTCTCTCTGACAGTTTGGAAAAAATTTAATCTCATTTCTCAGTTTTTGAAAGTTATTTTTTTTCTATGTCTTCGTCCGTTCGCATTCTGAACTTTTGTAATATTTCTTCATCGTCGCAATGCACAAAACTTCTTTATCCAACAATGAACAAAAAATAAAAACAAATTGAAAAAAAAAAAAAAAAAAAATGTATACAATTTTAACACACGAAAAATATATAAAAACTGAGAGAAACATAATCGATGAGTAGAGAAATTCATTCGTTCCGGGACAACAAGAGAATTTCATATATCTGAATAGATATGCGAGACTTAAAGAACTTGCATTTACATCTGAAACATAAATGACACTCAGCACCAGGCCGTGAAAAATTCAATGTTTTTCTTTGTACCAAAGACATATACATATACTGGGACGTAGAACCCAAGACTTTAATTATCATTTGTTGTTAATTTTCCACATAGTGACACTTTTTAACATTGGAACTCATCCCGAACGAATCCTAAAATATGATCCATTCCAATTTCACCCTGACATCAACATCATAGCGACATCAGACAATTCGATTGTGACTTGAACACATGCTCAAGCTGAAATGCGCACAGAGAAAAGTTCGAGATTAGCTGGCTAAAGAAATTAATGTTGCTTGACAAATTTCTTAATTTATTTCTCAGTTTTGCTCCATCTTGAAGATTCTTCTACGGTTCATTCTAACGTTTCCATTTTTTTTAACCTCGCACAGGAAAAATATAATCATAAAATATTCTTAATTTGCATAATAAATTGAGCTGATCATTTTTTCACCGTTTTATTTTGTTGAATGATGTTTACAAGCAACACCTAGCAATGCTTTGGCTTAAGATTTCTTCGACGACCGATTGGACATGGAGGCAACAATAATTTTCAGTATAATTGCGTGTCTTATGTGCTGTTTCATGACTAATTTTCTCAGCTCTAAAAGCTAAGTTTTTGCTTCACCAAGAAACACGACGAAAGGGCTTGAAAATTGGATTTTATTCGATATGCCAGCAGCAAACCAGCTAAGTAGTTTGAGATATGTCAGATACTACCGCTACGAAATAAAATCACGATAGCATGTTTACTTGCTTTATGTAACTTAAAGTCAAAGCTATAGTCTTCCGGTTGCTCTAGATATTTTATTTCTGCTTTTTTTAAAATATTATTCTCAATATCAATTCATATCAGTATCTTGCTCAAGGTTGCTCTTTAATATTTTTTGTTTATGCTGCCGTTTCTATGGTTGACGAGGCAAGGCAGATAATTATGGGTCTCGATCAAAACAGAACAAATCTTTCGTTTACGATCAGACCTCGACATATTTAAATTTTTGGCCTATAGAACAATCAAATGCTCAACAATTGATTGAATACCAATAATATTGGACATTAAAACTGCGTGCATTTTGCAATTTTTTTCCTTTCTTGACCAGCTTTATTTGAATTTAATATTTGTAAGCATACGATTATTGTCACTTATTAGGAGCAAATGCTAATGGTAGGGTTTCAGTTGAGTTGTAATTATAGTCTATCAATTTCTGTGTTTCAAAGTTGACTTCTAATCGGGCATAAATCTGGAATTATTTTTTATTGATTTTCAGTTTCATTTGTATACTTTTTTTTTGCATAATAGCTCGCGAGTATCGACATGTAACAAAACACGAAATCTAACAGTCAAACAGGTTTCCATTTAAATACATTTCGATCCAATTAAATCATTACTCGTATGACTGCTGCCTTTTTATTATTTCAAGTCTGCGACTAGTGTTTTATGGTCGAGGTTGATATAATTCTCATTCAATACAGCATTTCAAATGGAAACTCCAATAAGTAATAAAAATGTTTTATAACAAGAAAACAACGAGTCGAGATCATTGGAATAATAAGTGTTGCACTACAAATTCGCCGCATTCGATTCAATTGCCCTGAATGATTATCACATGAAGGCCATCGGCATCTTACTGCACGCTAGACTAGTCCACTCAATTGCAGTTTCGTATCTTACTCGCAGCCATAATAGAATCATAAAAATTGCGAATTGTCGGATACAATTTTTTTTTTGTATTCTTGCCACTGGTATATGATGTAATCGATATTTGGGGGGCAATTAGTAATTGACCACATTCGTTCATATGAATAATTACCGGGTTTCGCAATCGAGATAAACCCCCGAACCTATAACTAGCCATTTATTACTGCAAACTCTAATTTTCAATTAATTGACCAATAACTTGTGGTGCTAGGCTCTGGCTCATAGACTATTGAAAGAGAGAACGTAAATTCTTCAGCTAATGGAGCTAGATTTCATTCAATGTAGTGGGCGCGCGGTGTAATTTATATCAATATATTTCCCATTATGTCTGTAGCACGAATCGCCGAATAACAATCGAGTTGGCTTGACTTAGATTCCGCCAGTGAGCTGTCTTGACAATCATTGAGCTCTTGTAGTTGTTTTTGTCGCTACATTTCGGCATGCCACTTCTAATTATGGCTTTAGACGTCGTATCGATCAGTCGAAGCTGAAAAAAATAAATTATGGAAACAATGAATCCAACGCTGATCATTGTTATTTGAGCGAAAAAAAAAAATCTACAGAAGTTTCAATGCCATCTGCAAACACATAACATTTTTAATGTGTGAAGGAATTTGGTGTATGGGAAAATCGACTCGCGAGAAGGAAAAAAAACAAACATGAGACGCGAATTCGGTTTTTTCGTGTTGTTTAAAGTGAGAAATGAAAACTAATTGAAATGTCATTAGGCTTGACTCAAATATGACGACTATTTGTTCATTCCGAACCGATTGTTCAGATATTTCATTATTGTTCGTGCTGTTATTTACGTTCAATTATGGCATTTTTTTTTTAAACCGAACATCGACAGCGTTAAAAGTCAAGTTTGTTGTTTTTCTACATCTCAAGCTTCATAAAAATATATCGTTACAGCTTCTCAAGATGAATGTCCTCCGGCCGGTATTTAGCATAAAATTATTCAGAAAATTCATGTTGCCGCAAACAAAATTTATCATCAGATGATGAAAATTCCAATGGCATTTTAATTTGCCACCCATGAAACGCATTGAGTCCACAATAATGAAAATATTTAAACTAATTTTCATAACAAAGAGAAAAAAAAATCTCAACAGCAAAAGCAAACAAAAAATAAAAAATAAAGTTTTCAACTCGTAGATACGTTTGCATTATTCGGTAGTAGCTGGTTCAACTATATATAGATAGTTTAAGATAAAAAAAGCTTAAAAATTAAATTAATCCACCATACACAAACAATTATTTACGGTGGTTGGAGTTTATTTATTTTAAATATTTTTAAGCACATTTTGCTTGTGCAGCACACAACCAGCTACCTACCATCCAATGAGAATTTGGTTGAAATCCGTGTTTGTTTGCTGGTTTTAAGTTCGCCATCGCTTATGTACAGGAAATTTTCAAGGCGGGATATTTGTCGGTTAGCTCCACAAATGCACCAACAATTTCATGAAATGTGCAAATAGTCGCTTCACCCTAGAGCAAAAAAGGACTATAAAATATAAAAAAATCTGCCATAATCCGCTGCAAATTCAGCAGAAATTCCATTCTCTCTATAATAACGGAAACTAGATCCCCAACCGAAACCCATAGCAAATTCAGCACAACAATATTTTCTAATTAAAAGATTTAGTCATTACACTGAAAACAAGCAAACAAATGAAAAACTCGCAATTTTTTGTTCGTGATTCAACAGATTTTTCTCCAACTGCTGCTGCTGGTGGGATTCTGTAGCTAAAAGCTTTGGCTTCAAATGTTAGCTCCTGTATTGTTATTGAGGATTTTATATTGTTCATGGACAACATGGAAATTGGAAACGATAGCGAATGCGATACGTAGAAAAAAATGAGCTTCCGGTCAACAAAACCAATGAATAAATGTAAACAAATCTGCTGAAAGTTAATTAACGGTTGAATTAATTAAATTAATTGGTTGTTAATTAAAAATCAAATTTTTCGCCAATTCGAACAGGCGCACAAACAGCAGAATGTAAATAATATTGTTTGAGCAACAAATCGATACGATGGAAATGTACATACCACTGTAGGAATGACTAGTGAACTGTAATAATTTCGATTGTTGCGGAAAAATTGATGAAATTCATGGGGATTTTACATGTTTATTTCTACATACATATTTCAGGTGTGATTTCAAAATAAAATGATATCAAAAATTGATGAAGTCTGTTACAGAAAAAAAATCAGTAATATCATGGAAAGACTTGAAATTCATCTGAAAGCATAAAAAAGCTTTGCGCATATAAAATCGCAGGAATAAGTGAAACACCACTCAATTTTAGAAGAGCAATATGATGACATATTAATTTCTTCATATCGATGTCTTATTATTTGCAATATCATTGCCTAGGTTTTATTGAATATTCCCTTTTCCCGCATGCTCATCTGAAGCCAATTTTGCTAAATTGCAAAATTATTTGTCATTGTATTGTAAATGATTTTGCAAAAAAAAAAATCCAGCGAAGCAATTTCTGCATTATTTAAAACCCATCAGTGTGGAAATGTCTGTACTAATATTTGAATATCGATTTCACTCGGAGAGCTCTTTCGTTCGGAAAATTCACTGCACATTGATATGTTTGACTTTGAAATTAAAATTTATCATTTTCACTCCGTGTTGTTTGTCATTTTGCACAATAATTCAGCAATTGATTCTGAACAAATGTTTGCACAGCAATTAAAAGTTTTTATTATCCCTTTTTTTAGCTGTTTCGGTATAATTGTCTTGTAATTATAACCAAATGTTTTCATCAGTAATTAAAAACAATAACTTTTATAGTGCAATGAAAGCAATTTTTAAAAGCACATTATGAATTTATTTCATGAACTTTTGACACTCGAATGTTCGTTTTATTTCTCGACGACTAAACTCTATTCAAGAAATGTCTTCCAATCACCGTGTATCGCACTTTTATCGATTGATTCTTCAAATTTCTCGTTTGTCATCATCAGAAAGAAAATAAAAAGAAATTTCTCTTTACATTAACGAAAATTCAATTTCAAAAAGCCTCATCAGATTATTCAAACAAGATCCATGAAGAGCGAATCGGGTGACGACGAGATATAAACTCCCACGCACAAACGAAAACAAGCACATCAAAAATGCCACGGAGATGCCTTCGAAATAATCTGACAATTCATTTCAAAATGATATTGCGACGATGACAAAATTTACTATAGAATAAATTCCGAAACTATTTTGTTTTAACGCTCGCATGAATCAGTTTTACACAGTTCGCCTGCCATCGATTTCGGCGTAATGACACATGGCGCACAGACGTTTTATGAACAACAGATTGACGTTGTTAAGGAGGCAATTTAACAGAGTGTAAATTTTTTTTCTCTCTTGAGATCCCACACAGCACGACTTTATTCAGCGCTTCAATCGGAATCTGCTTTTGCAGACTTCCAAATTGTGTTAATATGTAAAAAAAAAAAAAATTGAATTTCGGCTGTTGAGTGGAGTAAAAATGCATTTTAAATCACATTTAAGACATTGATTTCGCATTTTAATGTTTCAACAGCTTGCCTTCCATTCGGCTGTTTCTCTTTTGCGTTACTGAATTATTAATGATTTTCGGCGAGCCCCAGAATCACTAATGGAATTGAAAAACGAAATAATCACACATAATGTTGTTGATACGAGCTTCATGGCATGAATTGGAGGAAGAGAACGGAAAAGACACTGCGATGAACGCAAAAAAAAAAAATATAATAAAATGGCAAAAAAAAAACTTTTGGGCTTTGGGGAAAATGTAAGTCCAGAGATGGAGCGAAATGTTTTCTTCGAGACGTGCACAAGTGGGAGTCAACGGTGGGGTGTTTTTATGAGGAGGATATTTACGGTCAACACGTAAGTTCAAAGCTGTGTTTTAGAGATAAATTTACCGTGTTTTACTAGTATCAATGACTCTTCAAAAAGTGTAGGGCCAACAATATTCGTGACTCGTTCACACATTATTTGATGCTATTCAATGGCAATCTGCGTAAATAAAAGTCCAACAGGCTGAAACGATAATAATTGTAGCTCACCTTTGAAAACAGTCTTCCTTCATTTTTCTGCGCGCCTTTGTAAATTGGCGAAATGAGAAATTCTTTTTCTTCTTAAAATGAAGCATTTTGTTTGATAACAAAGTGCAGTTTTTATGTGCACTCAATAAAGTGTGGTCACAAAGAGATGGATTTCTTGAGGAATTCTTGGAATGTCTGCAAGGTGCTGGAAACTGAGACTTAAATGTTTCTAATAATTATGAAAAATTCATACCCTTGTTACATTCCCTTCATCAAGAACTTAAACTTGAAATGGCATGCCAACAAATTTTTATTACTCATGGAACCGATTAACTTTTATTTCATTTCTCGCTTCGCGTTTTTTGTTGAGTATTTTTTTGTTTATCGAAACACAAAAAAAAAAATTGAGATTGAAATTTATTTTCATTTCATTAAATATAAATTTCATGCTCATCTGGACCCTATAAAGAGCATGCAGCATACAATAATAATAAAAAGTGCTTATGATATAATTCATTTCGCACAAATAATTATGACAGAACCAATTATCACATTCAAGAGTGCCCGCGCCGTGGCTAAATAAAAATGATATTCATCAGTGCCGGCGGGATTTTGAAGTTGATATAAAATTGGGAATTGTAAGTTTCAGGCGAAATTTCATTTCATTCCATTCGCATGGAATTTCACGCTTTAAATTGCATGGAATTAATCGCTTTTACGGTCAACTTTTTTTTCCACGAAATAAGGATTCGAAAAGTATTTAAAAGTTTTTCATTAAATTCCATTTTTACACTTCTGTGGATGATAACGAATGCAGATGTTTAATTAATTTTTTTTTTATCCTGCTACACATTTCATAATTGAACTAACGTGCCGATGACACATCTGTTGAACAAATTGCCATGCACCATGTTGACGGAACGAGAGCCGGGAAAATTAAATTTTCATTGTTTTTACTACTTTTTCATTGTGACAGGTTTTTTGTGTGATGATGAACAGCCGTTGTGCTTTACAAATATCGAGGTGAAAAATTCCTCACAAGGACAAATTATGTTGAGGCACTTTAACATTATTTTGCTCTGTCGACAATTTCTTTTTCGTCCCTCATCACCATCATCATATTTATTTTGCTAACCAATTTATTCATGGCGTGAAAAAGAATTGACAGTTATCAATATAAAGCGGCAAATAATGACATTTAAAGAGTCCATTGACATTTTTTTTATAGTAAAACGAAGCGATGATTTTTCATATTTCCACTTTTTTTTTCCTTTCACATTTCACGGAAAATTATGCAATTTTTTGCAGTTCATTTACTAACAGAATTCAGAATGAGAAATGTGCAAAAAAGAGCAAGTAATAAAAGCAAGAAAATTGTAAGTTTAACATGCTCGTTCGAGCTCGTTGGCAATCTAATAATATTTTATGATTTTTTTACTGAATGTATTTTAAAAAAAATTCAGAGTTGCAAGCCGGAATCGATTGGCAAATAGCAAAATGTATTCAGCTGAAATTGCCGGTTCTGATCACTGCATATGAAATAAAACCGCTGTAAACTTGTGATTGAATTAATCATAAAAGTTGTGCAAATTTCTTGTTGTTTCCCGGTCGGTATGTTGGAAGTTATGCTGCGAGAGACTAGAGTGAGGAAAAGAGAAACAACAGCTACATAACTGCGGCATTGAACTGGGCAGAAATGCATTTCACGAGTGTATTTAATGATGATAGCCTTCAGCTTTGGGATTTATCATTACACAATATTTGCCGGCATTCCTGTCCCTAACACCTTGTTATTGAATGTTCTGCTGTATTTTTCTTTTTTATTCTCTGCGCCAGAACAGCCAACGACAAATAATCCATCAGTGTTTTTTTTTTCATGTGCTTTCGGTCTGCAATGAAAATTACATATATTGGCAAATCAGCATGGGAGCAAACGAAGAGTGGACTATAACAAGCTCGAATATGCTAGAGTGTTAGAAGCGGGACAAGAATTGTGCTAATATTGAGTCCATTATGATACCAAACTTGACATGAACAACATTTTCCACTCATTTGTTACAACACATTTCTTTTATTATAACAACATGCATCAGACGATTTCATGAGACATTAGTGCATGAAAGAAGTTGGGAAAAATCATTTTAATGTTTTGCTGAATGCACAACCGACCGTCAAGAAAGAACTTAAATAAAAAAAAAAACGTGTTTCAAATTAACTGTAAGTTGGAACTTTTTTTCCATCGTTCCTTCAATGCACATCAATGCCATTAATGATACAAAAGTAACATGAAATTTTATGTTGAAATAATAATTCTTCAACGTCAAGACAGCGCGAGAGTGTTGCATAGGTGACGGATGCCACAAAAAAGGCCATGTGAAAAATACCCCTGATTACAACTCCCGTCGCTCGTATGCTTTGCTAACAAACGAGAACTTGAAAGAGAGAAAAAAAAAAATTGAACCCATTAATAAATCGAATGCAAAAATTATTAACAATAATTGGTTTGAAAATTATGGTGCTTTAACTCAGTGCTGCATGTTTTTTTTTTTCTTGTTGCTGCTTAGTCGGGGTGAAAAATTGAGGATGGACTGAGTGAGTGGAAAATCGTGAATTTTGTTTTTGGCAACGGCTTGTTGATGTGTGATGATTGCTTTTTGCAGTTACCTGCCGCTTTGTTGTGGCGCATTTCCGCAATTTTATTTCATTTCATGGTGGGGGATTAATTCATAAATATCGACACAATTCTCATATTTTACATAGCGGAATTCACTTTAGGATCAGTAACTTTACAATACCTAAGTGCAATATCCTCATGACTTTGAGCCATAATATTGCATCCATAAGCTGTAAATTGTTCCATAACTCATGAAAGTATCTCTTGAGGCGGAGAATTTCACCGATATTGAATGAAGAAACCGAAAATATATTGCGATTTTCACACATGCGGTCCACGACGTTTCACAAGAAAGGTAAATGCCGCGACTAAAGAGAAACATTATAAATTATTTAATTAATAAGCCATTGATTAATGGAAACTGATTTCACTCTTCGCCCGAAAAAAAAAAAACAGAGAGTTCATGCGAGTACTGTAGATAACAACAAGCAAAAGCAATTATAAACTGCAAGCATTTCGGCTCGTTGAGTTGCACTAACGAGACCTTCGGATACACGTAACAAGAAAAATGTTGCGAACATTTTATGTGATTTTTTTTTTCTGTGTGCAAATCTCCTCACACTCTAGCAGTCATGTTCCGGCACTTGCTAACCGAATTTACGTAGAATCATTTATTATGAAAAAAAAAAAAAAAAAAAACAAATTTACTGCAGCGAGGCAAACGAAGCGCAAGCAAATTAATGATACAAATTAGGCACTGGCCAGAATGTTTTCTGAGCGAACTGTAAAATGGCAAGTTTGAAGCAAAATGCAACTAATAAAAAAATTATGTTGCAGCAACATCATAAAAATCGCAACTCGTAAATTCCACAAGGAAATAATAATTCATAACACAAACAAAGTTCGGACAAAAGATGGAACTGACGATTGTAAAATTTTTCCATAAAAAAAAAAAATGTTTCTTTTATTTCGCTTTGAAGACATTAAATGCAGTTCGTGCATTCTTTTCTTTAATGAACTTCTGCTATCAAATTTAATTTGTTTATTATTTTCTAAAATAAAATAAAATTATTCACCGAGCTTTTGGCCACCACATAAAAGCGTAAAACATATATTGTGTTGAAAAATTAATTAAGCGATCAACGGCAATCGATTTCATTTATTTCTTGGGAAATAATCTTGGCGTTCCTTTGAACGATCATCAAAAGCATATTTTTTTTTGTTTGCTCCTGAAGACGTTGCGACGATGTCTTAAATGCGGGGAAAAAATCACGCGAAAACGAACTAAAGGCTGTCAACACACGGCAGTCTTCTTAATTCTTGGTACATGGCGCGATATTTATATATTCGATGGCAATAAAAAGGCAATTTAAAGCACTTTAAGACGATTCTGAAATCGACCGTTCGATTTGTTGCTGCCACCAGTGCCGGTTCGCGACCACTTCTTACCTAAATTTACCAATATTCCTTTTATCTTTGACATTTTTACCGCGACAAAAAATTACCGGTGAGTGAGAGACGGAGATGGAAAGACAGCACACATTTAACATGCAAAATTACAACAGTCGAGCGCGAAAAATGCAACAACGTAAATAAAGGGGAAAAAAATCGACGGCAAATTGTGCAAAAATCGTGCGATCGGTCATTTAACGCCTCGCGTATTCGTCGTTCGTCTTTGAAACAACATTTTAATAAGTTTTCATGTTTTTTTTTTCTCTTTTTTTTGCCGCAACAATTTAGTCGGTGACTGAGACAGAGATGAAACAACGGAGATCATCAGGATCGTCACCATGGGGCAAATGAAAGGGACTACCAACTTAACAACATACATTTAAGGATCAATCGCTGATAATCGTTCGCTTTGACAGTCAAGTGTCTCATCTTGATCATATTTAAAAGAATTTCGTGAGAAATAATTTCTGCTGAGAGCTACAGGCAAAGATCAATCTGAAGGCATCTGCAAAAAAAGCTCCCGCAATGCACGCACAACTTTAAAGAGCTGATCGTTAAAATTGAACTTGTAAACATTGAATGCGAATAAGAGCTGTGTAAAGTCCGCGCCAATTAACCCATTTCTACTCAACTACGCTCAGTGAATATTTTTTTCATCACTTAATTTATTCATAAAAATAAAAAAATTGCAGCTAATTAGGCAAATAGTCAATTAATTTAATCGCTACGAGCGCACAACAAAAGAAGTAAACGAAGTGGCGACAGAGTTAAATTGATAGAATGCTGCTTAATTAATGACGACAGCCCAAAAAAAGCGCGCGACACGATTCAACGCATAAAAATATCTTGCAAAATTAATCTCTAGGGAAAAATAAAAAATTTTATGAAATGGTTGTAATTTGTCAAAAATCTCATTCTTTCCATTTGCTGCTGCCTTCTTGTTGTCAATTTCGCAATTGCACGATGGCAAACAAAACTCTCAAAGAGTTAATTCATACAAATTAGTTTTTTTTTTTTAACACAAAAAACATTGTAATTTAATATGGATGGAATCTTGAATACAAGAAATTATTGTTATTTTAGTGTAATTAATACAATTGAATGAGCAAACAGAACTCGTGGAAAAGAATAAAAAAGTAAATAAAACAGTTTGAAATCATTTTCAGTGCGTTTCGCCATTGTTTGTTAGTTTCGTTGTTGCTTAGTGTGTTTTCAAACTGTTACAATTATTGTTTATTGTTCTCGCTAATAGCCACATTAGTTTTCATATTAGACATCTGTTCATCACATGTCGCCAAATTTTTTGCTAACCCATTCGCCGATGATTTCAAGCTGCTACATAATTTTTTTGTTTCATTTGTGATTGTGCTGGAAACAAGTGGCGTCATGCATGAGTTGCTGCTAGGAGTAATCGCGATTTTGTTATAAAAAAATACTTAAAGATTTTTGCGAGATTTCGCAAATTTCTAAAACTTTTGTTAATTAAATTATTTAGCATCGTCATTGAGACAATGCATTTGTTATTCTAACAATTAAACCGGAAACTAATGAATAGTTTTTAATGGGCCCATTTTTCACAGGCGAGATAGACATAGAACCAGAAAAATGTTCCAAATATTTTCTTAAATTCCCGAAAATATTTTTTTTATAGGTTTGTTTTGTAACAGAACCTGACAGTAAAACTATTAACCTGAGCAGGGGAGAAGAAAAATGAAATATAACCTCGCGATGAATTCCACGAGATAATTAACCCGAAGCAAAGTTGTTAAATTTAATTTTAAACAAGCAAAACTACAACAGCAAGGAATTGATAAGCAACATGAATTATGTGCCGGCGGCGGACCACAGCTATTGTGTATGGTCAACACCGATGCCCGGTGTAACATTAATTTTATTCATTTAATTAAATATTTTAACGTTGATATTAATATTTCTCTGCGTCCCGCGGATTATTTTCTCTCTATCCCGAAAAACACACAAATATAACAAACTGAAATAATTTTTTTATAGGTTTATAATTAATTTATTAATTTGACGAGGACCGCAAAAGCTGTTTCGTGTTTTGTGTGACTTTAAAACATTTTTAGTGCCGTTTTGTCTAATTAAAATGACGCATGGCATTAATTAAATGTCCTGTATGTGGACACAATGGATCATTAAATGACCAACGATCTGCGATTTAAATGAGAATAATTCACGGAAGCTCATCATAAAAAATGTCACCAGTGCATAAAATAACCATATATTTGCAAGACTTTATGTCCACAACAACGAAATCCATCATGTCATATGCGTGTAGTGAGCTCATGTTTTTTTTTTGTCTCATTAAATAATTCCCAATTAAATTCTAAATTGTCACTCGACATGCATCAGTCGATGAATTCAAGTTACTGTGAGGGTTCCGAAAATAATTTATTACAATTTGATAGTTTTCTTTTGCACCCGCCACAACGCACTACCATCTAACGGAATCAATCAATTAAGTATTAATTGCTATTGACATGCCGCCCTCCGCTCGTTTTAATTGTATTTCGATTCGAGGCACAGTCCGTAAAGCGATATATAACGCAATCGTCCCACGAAATTTTATACATTTCGTGGGTGGCAAAATCAATCCAAAACAAATTAACACGTCTTGCCTTTCCCCCATTATAAAGTTCGTGCAGATGAAGCTATTTTTGAGGGTGAAATATGAGTGCGTATTGGTTGAAAAGAGAAAAAAAGAAGAAATAAAACTTTTCATCGTGCTTATGGTGCTAGCTAATGATAGTTAAAGAAACCCATCGACGAGCAATAGAGAAAATGTTTAAGTGTGGCCATAATGAGGTTTCCATTAAAATAAATTCACAGAAAAATATTGTCGATGTCATAAAAGTCTTCGGCACAATGATGTCGAATATGGGAAAATATTTCCCTCTCATCCTTTTTTTTTTTGGGTATTGAATAATAAAAAGCATAAAATGATGCTTTATCCAAACTGTATATAGATGTGATTTGATATTATTATATGGCAAAATGTGCTCCTTATGTTGCCTCTTCAAGCTCCAACTCCTTTCTCGAATTACTTACAAATGCCAACAACAAACAATTTTTTCCTTCTAATGCTCGTATAGCTTCGTCTTCTCCGCAATTCTGTAACAAATAAATTATAGCGTTATGAAATACTATATGTGTAACAATCATATGAAGGCAATATATTGGATTTTGATTCCTTTTCAATTCTTCTCTCCTTCCGGCCGGAGAAGAAACGAAAAGAAATAAAATCCTTTCTTGGATTCGTGCACAAAACACATTCACTTCGAACATGCACAATTCAAATTATTTTCTTTTACGTTTTTTGGGGATATTATAAAGTTATGTTAATAGAGATACGGTACACATTCCTAACTAATTCGCCCCATACTCATTGTCAGGATTTATGTAAGAAATATTCAATTCTTTCGTAATCATATTCCATATTTTCTTTTCGCTCTACATATAAATGTCGCCCCATATTGAAGGACATCTGGGACCGATTTATACCCAAAAGAGCTTTTCTCTGTTTGTAATTTGTAAGCTTGTTCTCATATTATATTTATTTTCTCATTTTTTCAGTTATATTTAGCTGCTATTAGAGTTGAATATTGAGTTGCCATAGAAATTTTCATTTGTTAAATAACAATCTGTAAGTACAAGGCTTGTGCTGTGCATTGTTACAATTTTCCTGATAATAAAATTAATGGGAAATCCTTGAAGTTTTCTCGGTAGCAATTCAATGAAGAAATTTGTTGATTATTTTCTACCAATTTGCATATCAACATTGGTGATTGAATAAGGAAATTCTTAAATATTCAATATTCAGCATACTTTTTGTATGCTATTTTAAAGCGATGAAAAAGTTTTCGCCATTACGTACAACGAGAACTTTCTTCTCAAACCTCAAATAACAATTTTCGTTACATGTGAAATTGATTTTAATGAAACCAGTCGTATCTGGCATTTCCCATGTTTCGAGGTTTTTCCGGTGGATTTTCCACAACTAGATCAATGAGAAAAATTTCACATGTAAAATTTGTACGCAACGAAAACTTCTTTCTACACCAGCAATTAAAAATTCATGCGGTAATATAACAGGAACTTTTTTTTTGTTAGTTGTGAGTAAAATTTCGATCTCAAGTCGACAACAACATTAAAGCTGTAAAACATTTTTATTCGGACATACTGTATGAGGCTTCTATGCACGTTCGGTAAGCCACTGAAATGAAAGTTTTCTTACTTAAGCGAAGGGATGAAAATAAAAGTTTTGTACATCAGTTTAGACTCAATTTAATGGCTTTCATGTGGATAGTTTGAAATGTTTTCATCGCATTTTCCATAAAAATCACACATTTGAGTAAAATAATTTGCTTCCTGAAAATAAATTTGATTAAATTAATTTTAAATGCTAGATTTCGAGATTATCTCCTAAACTTAAATGTCCGCGATAACGATAAAATGACAATTGGAAATTAAAAATTAGTTAAAATTGGCCATTTATTAATAAACACGAAACATGAGAAATGTTAAAAATTAAATTTTTATGATTTTTTCTGCCTTTTTTTGGTTCGATCGACATCGAACACACCATTTAAAAATTGCTGCCCATGCATTTCTCATCGGCTCGCTTCCACATGTTTAATTTTTACGAGGCACATGCAAATGTAAAAGTTTTTATGATGTTTGAACATTTAGCACACACACAAACCACTCATTTAACATTCGTCTTAACTCAACTTGCGGCCAATCTGTTTCAAAGCCAATAAACAGAGCAATAAAAGAACTTAAAAATAAAATTTGAATTTGTTTAATATTTTAATATTTAAATTTTTTTTTTGATTCTTTTCACTCCATTTTCGTTTTGCAAAAAAAAAAAAGAAATGTGGACAAAAAGAATCGATTCATTGGATTTTATTTCGTGCACACTAAAATTTTGGAAACAAATCAATTACTTCATTCGCATTCTATTGAGTTGATTATTGCCGAGATTTGTTTGCCATTTCGCAATCTATGCAAAAGAAACTTAATAACTTCACGGCAATTTGCATAAAACGGAATTAAAACAATTATTTTATGGTTGATACGGATTAGTCAGCACGGCATTAGTTGCCGTTTGTGGTTTGCAGTCATTTTACCGCTAAATCCTTTAACATTTGCATGACGTTACTGAACTTTAAGCCAATAATTTTATGGATGTGTGAAAAATATTAAAAATTCATCAAAGAAAGAAGAATTCTTTGAAAAGTTTTTTTTTTTTATTACAAAAAAGGCGTTTTAAAAGGCGTCAAAATTTGCCGAAAGCAATTTCCGGCAAATCACGCTCAGCACTCGATGTTTCAATGCAAACAATGACTTCTTTTTGTCTAGGAAATTTATGTCGATCACAAGTCGCTTTTTAATAAATTGTAAACGGAACAAAAAGCCAAACCCTGAAATATTAAAACTTTGTTCACTCCATTTTTGCAATTGTTTACATTACGAAATAACACAAGAAGAAACACGGCACGGGTGATAATAGCAAAGAACGTATAGCATTCTCAGCTTTCATTGCGCAATATACAAAAGGAACTAATTTACTTTACAACGACTTGTTGATTTTCATTTTTTGCGTTCGCTTTTTTTTTTTGTTTCAAACACAATTCCGGCACCGTGAATTATATCCGCTCAATGCGTCTAAATATTGCCACGCTTTTATCGTTTTACGATTTATTTTATGGCTTTTTTTTCTTCCGTGGCGCTCTTATCATCGCACATACCTGCTGTTAAATGCAAAAAGACATTTCAATTCAATTGAGCACAAAAGCCAATTTTTCACACATTTCTTGCCGATTTATTTTGCGCTTCATTTTCTTTCTTAATGTCATTTTCATTCAAATTGCCATAGATTCTTTATGATCCTCAACAGGCGCACAAGCGTCGCACTGAAACAAACTCAATCCGTACGAGTGTAAAGTCATTTCACAAGATATACGCAATAATAAGCTTCCATTCTTTTGACACAATCGTAGACATTCAATCGTGACATTGCATGAAAATACAAAATGAAATTTATGGATTTTAACACCTCAATATATTCGGTAGCATATTCTCTTGTATCCGCAAAATATTTCAAATGTTTATTCTCACATCATCTCAACATTGACATTGGAGTTTTTAGGTAATTTAAGAATTGCCATTCAACAATATAATAGAAAGCTCGAACCAGCTTTTATAGAGCTTCTATAAAACTGAAACTGCACATAATGATTTACAACATCAACATCTATACCAACAATTCTTCCTAGAATGGAAATATCAACTATAGAGTGCAACATCCATAAAGCTAAGCGCAATAAAATATAAAATTGCAACAAAATTGCTACTACAAACCTGACGAACCATAAACGTATAAAAGTGCAATTGCAACCTGAAAAAAACTCAGAAAATCTCTATTTTTGCTACTTCCTTCTCGGTACTTTGCCTTTCACCTAAGTTTATAATAAAATCTACTACAGAATCCGACAAACAATAAAATATCTCCCAGGCAATTCACAAAAAAGGAGAAGTTGGCATCAAATAAAATAAAAGAAACAGCCAACAAAAAGCATCTTTGAGTAAAAAAAAGTGTGTCCAATAAAATCATAAAACTGAATTTATATATTTTTTACTTCGTGCACATTCCACAGAAACAGAAGTTCCTTGTTGTGTGTTCACAACCGTCATAAAATCACACCAAAAAAAAAAATACTATTCAGAGAACAAAACACTCACAAAGCAAAGTAGCACTGAAGAGGAATTAAAATTAGCCAGAAAAACACGACAGACACAGCAACAACAAGACAGCCAACATGGATTATATTGGGTGCCAATAAAGACACACGATGGACAACAGCAACCGACGACAAAAAGAAAAATCAACAAACATGTGTACGAGATATTTAAATTGTTTCGTTCTTTATGTGACCATTTGACTCATTTACATACAAACCGATCTCTCGCTCTTTTGACAAGACAGGCCAAGGCATTAAAATGAGATCTTGTTTCGACCGATATCTGTTATGTTTCTTCTTCTTTTTTTTATGTTTCAGAACGAAACATTGTCTTCAATGCCGATGAAAACGAGAATTTCATTCAGACAACTGTCGAGAGCTCGACAACTTTATGAAAATTTAGCATAACCCAAAATTCTTCATAGCAAAAACCCTCTCGATATTCTCTAAACCCCTAAAAAAACGACGAAACAGATGCGAAATGACTGAAGATTTTAATTATGATGTTGGATGTGGTCAAACGACAAGCATACTCAAAACTATCCGTGTACGCGACAAACAAAAGCATCGTCATCGTCAGCATCTGATTCTTTTGATACCAAACCGGCTTTAATGGCAAAAACATCGATTTTTTTTGTGCATGAATGATATTGTGCGCCTCATATTTTCCACTCTGCATGGAAAAATGCCACATTTAAATCAGTTGCAATTGGTGACGTGACGCAAACATCCTTTTCACCGGAAATATTATGAAAACTCTCCGCATCGAATACAACAACTCGTGCACAAACCAAACTCAAAAAGTGATAAAAATCGTGGAGTTTTTTTTTCCACAATTTTCGTACCATAAATTTTAACGACATTAAATGTGTGAATAACGAAAAGTGGCTTCCAATTTTGGAGGAACGATTTGGGAGAAAGAAAAAGCAATTTTAATTGAATTATCACAAAGCAAATATCACGAGGGGACTAAACGCAAAAAAAAATAACACAAGGCCACAACATCATTAATTCTGTCGTCATGCAAGCAATTAAAAACATTCGATCTGTTTTGAGTTCTGGGCAATATTTCTTTCATAAATTTTGGACCGTCATTTTCGAGTGCTCTGCTGCGTAATCTTAATGAAAACGTGTTAATTTATTTATTTTTATTATTGCTTTGCCCATCATAAATTACTGACGCATTTTCATAGCAGTCAATAAATGAATTTCGATTTTGAACCTCGTGTTGAGATGAAAACAATATTTTCATAAATTTCTTCGAGCAAATTGATTGCAACGACGGACGAAGGATGATTAAGTAAATGATGGTTGAAATATCATGGTGACAAACTAAATTCACTCGTAGGAAACTAATCATCCATCAAATTGACTACTCACCGATACTCGACTTACAAAATTTCTAAATTGATGTTAGTTGGCGGGAGGGGGGTTTTTATCCTTGTAGAATGATTGTGACAAATTGGCATTCGTTGAAGGAAACATCAATTTTTATGCTCGTTGAAAACATGAACATGGATTCTTTTTATGTGCAATTAAATGTGAAAAAAGTAGAAAATTCTTTTCAACAAAACCGCATTGGAATGAAAATTTCTGTCGATTGCAGCAAATAAAAATGAAACCACTTTTGGATGTAGAAATAGCAAATGAGTTTAAATTAGAGAAAGAATTTCCTCAATAGAAACTATCGAGAAAGTTTTCGCCATAATTTCTCAAACTGAAACTAAAAGTTTTTCACGTTTTTCATTTTTATGCTTTTAAAACTTACCTTAACTGGTTTAAGCTCAGACAAAAGCTAAGTAAATGAGTGATATGATTTGATTAATTGATTAAATATTTATAGGGTACTTTGAAATATGATTTCAAGTGTAATCGAATTTTTATTACGAATGTCATTTATAAGTGTTATCAGTAATCAACGGTGAATAATTGCCAGATATATATTATCAAATTGTTCGCAATAAGCACTTGATATTTTTATGATAAAAATTATATTTTTCTGCACAAGCTTCTCAAAATTTTTTCTTGAGTCTATTGTTGTTAAATTAGATTTATCTAAAGAAAAGCTGTTCATTGCTATGTTAAAAGTTCGATAATTATCGTCCGTCTCGGTAAGTGGAATACAGAAAACAGTTTTGTTGCCGTTTTTTAGTAAGGTGGTAATAAATTATTGATAAAGCGTGCTCATTAAGATAAACCATGATGTGACTCAAAATTTAGTAAATTTTTGTTATTTTCTATTTGTTTTAAAAGAGTTGCTTGATCCGCACATTAGAGAGCTCGTTTAGACACTTTCCATTTCCAGGTATTACAAACTCACGATTTAATCAGCAATTAAATAGTAAATCTATTATTAGAAGCTCGATAGCAAAAGTAGACAAATTGACATGCAATTAGATTACAAATTTTACTCTTAAAAAATCACCTGTCTTATCTTAGCTGTACTGTTTAATATTACAATTTGAGGGGGATTCACTCACGGAATTAAGACTTGAATTTTGATATGCATTCCCTGATTATTATGAAATATTTTTTAAAGAATTTCGACGAATAGAGAAATATCCCAACTTGTAACTTGCTTTGCGCGAAAACTGTTTTGCTTTAAACAACATTTATCATAATAACAAAAGTTTTCTTTCAATAAATTGGCCTTTGGTCAAAAGTTTCTTCAGAAAGCTCCTGTGAGGCAAAAATAAATTTTTCTCGGCTGCAGAATAAGGATAAAAGTGTGGAAAACCTGAAATCTGCAGAAATACCAATAATTTCCGGTGGTTTCTTCCGTACAAAAACTAACCTCAAAAATCAGTTGGAAAAATAATTTTGCAAAACTTTTGTAAATCTTCATTAATCTTGCTGATGCATCGTCTTGTCCAGCAAATCCAAAAGAAAATTTTTCAAGACAAAAAGAAACAACAAATGTGAATGCCGGAACAAGCAATAAATAAATGAATAGGATTGTGCTGTTATGGTAGCAACGAAATGAATGAAAGGAAGTGAATGAGAGGCATTTAAGAAAAGACAATGCAATCGTCTTGAGTGGTTTTTTTTTCGAATGCCACTGGCTCGTATTCCTTTGGAATGAAAGCAGATGAAGTTCAACAAGAATTGTCACATGCTTCTCATTTTCTGCCATGATTTTTCTTTTTTGTTGTTGAACCAGAAGCTTGCCAGTCAAATGGCATTACTTATGAACACTTAAAGAAGCATGCAATTTAAGAGGAAAAAAGACACAAAACTGTTCCAACGAATGTAAAAGTATCAAATTTCTTGGCAAATGTTCCGGGCAACCGGAATCTGAACACCGAAATGAAAATAACAAAAGTAAGGCCAGCATGTGTATGTATGTCACTAAATTACAACCCCAAGAATTTCATTTAGCAACAAATTTGTTCACATAATTTACCGTGAATTCTCTCGGGTCTAAACACTTAATTGTCTTTACTCAACCCATAGCATTTTTCGAATTAATTGAAATTTATGATTTTCTTTTTCTTGAATAATTTTCTTTTTCTATTCAAATCATTTCATTGCGCCATAAATTTTCTCGCTCAGTCACAAGAAACTTGTTACGGTGTCATGATAGTTTCGATAGAAATTGATGGACATCCAACCTTCCGCGTACACATTCTGAATCAAATGGCCACCAGAAATGATGTCGCTTCTGGTTTATTTTGTTTGTTTTGCTTTCAATTCGGTATTTAATTGAAATAAATAAAATGGTCCACTTAAAAATTTATGACCCATGAAAATGCCAAACAAAAAAAAAAAAACCTTCTTCGCTTGAAATTGGAAGACGAGAGAAAAAGACAAAAACTAGAAACACTATAACTTTATAAAGACGATGAAACTGGCAGAATTAATTTAGAGAATTTATGTTCAGAATCTTCACTCGTTGTTTTGCCTTTCATATCGCACCAGTTTCGTTCGTTTTTTTTTCTCTAATCTAAAACCAAGCAAGTGATAAATGTCACACTAAATTTAGTCTATTAATCGAATATTTTGACCATCTCGAATGCTGAATTGAGTGGACGATCGGAGCGTTTTTTTTTCCTTTTGGGAAAAATTGCGTGTTGACATTGAATAAATTATGAAGTTTTCGTAAGGCTGCCGGAAAATTAAAGGAAATTTGTGTGAGCTATTTTGTTACAAAGGTTATATATGTATTTATTTTTTTATTAATTAAACGTTCCTTTCTTCCTTAATTCTCTTTCTACATAATTCAAGTGGCGAAAATAAAAAATTTACAGTATAGCTTGAACCTTAGCTCTAACCTTAGCACATAATCTTGACACAGGAAACTTTAATGCAAAAACAACAAAAGTCCATGAATAATTAGAACAATTAAGTTCTCTCTTATAACTTTTACTACTAAACCGTGCCCGAGAATAAAGTTTATACCTAACAGGAAAAAAAAAATAAACTTTAGTTTTATCGCTTTCGCTATCAAAAGGAAAATGACGTCGCAATTAATTTTCCAACATTACTTACGACCCTCACGATTGATGGTTGAAGGATGGTTAGAAAAATGTGTGTGTGTGTAAGTAAATGCAATCATGACGGAAGCATAGAGTTAAAATAACAAAGCCTTCTCGAGACCCACATAAAATGCGCAGGAATGACAAAAATAACCTCACATAGTCTCAGGGAAGCTTTTGCCTTGATCCTTGTTTGTCTTCAACTTGTTATCGCATCATTGATGAGGTTGTAATAGGATGAAAATGTGGGTACGTTATTCGTTCGTTGTACGAATGTTTGTTCAACTGGCAACATATAAAGGCAACAACAACAATATAGCTCCTCCAAGGAATTCAAAGAGTGGAAATATGTTTTCCTATTATTCGACAAACTCGGTGGAAAATTGAATTTTTCAAAAGTCAAAAAAAGAGTAAATTCATGATGGACGTAGGCAAAAATTTTAGAAGCATATTATGGAGGAAAACAAAAACGGATCCTTTTTTCTTCGAGATGAGCATGAAAATTTTTTCTGGTAAAAAGGACGAAAAGAATATGTTTCGATAACAGGACCTTTTATCATTCTCGGAGAAATATTTTTCTGTCCACATCAAGCTTGAAATGTCACGATTGTTTGTGAAACTCACTGACGTGGAATTCAATTAGGATTCATGTCTGACCTTTAGAGACTGCTTTAGAATGCTCTCGAGTGTGTCTACTCTAGAAATCAAATTTCGCAAAAAAGCTCATCCATCACCAAGAGCCAATCGACCGTGAAATGACAAAATTTTAGAACTTGTTTTAACAATTCCGCCTGGTGACTGGTAAGGATACCCAGAAAAAAAAATGTTTCAAAATACAACGATCGATGGGCGAGGTCAATACATGTGAGCAAAAGGAAAAGGTTTCACAATTTTCATCTTTAAATTCATCGAATCTATAAAGACGACAATGTTATACTTAGATGAGATTATAGAAGAAAGGCACCCAAAGGAGTCGTTGAAAGGTTAAAAGTGATGACATTTATCGGAGAATTTATTGATTTTGCACTTAGACTTTTTCTGTTACAACTACACCGTATACAAATTCGACGCCCACCCCCTCCCAAAACCTGACATATTAGGATCATCCTAACTGATGATGGCTGTTATCTACTATTTCAGCACATTATCACCCCTAGTAGCAAAAAATGACGAACTACAATGTAAAATATATGCAAGATTAGATTAGTATGCTCACCTTTCTATATATTCTTCTTAATTTTCATATCGTTTGCCATGCATGTTATTTTTTTATGTTTTCTGTAAAATCTGTTGGAGATATGAGAAAAAAACCGGAACATAAGAAAAGCAAGACACGTGTCTTTTAGGTTTTATCTGCAACTTGGATTTTAGCCAAAAAGACACGCGCAACGCAAGGAAATTTAATTCACAAAGTCGTTGACTGTTCTTTTTCTTTATTCAAAGCAAATTTCCTTCCGCAGCAGACACATTTTCTGTGATCAAAGTAAAAGTTCACGATCCAACTTTATCATGTCATATGATTATGACGTCACCACGACGTGTGTTTGCGGAAAAATATTGAACAACTGAGCAAAAATATATCTAGATAGCTCATAAATTTATTATGCAATTACGGTTTAAAAAGTAAGCAAATTACAAAATATAAAGCTGTATTGCCTCGGTTTAAGATGGAAACAATTTTTGGGGAACACAGCATTGAGTAAGGGAACAATGCGAACTTTTCAAAAACTCAAAAGTTAAAACATACAATTTTGCACAAATACAAATTAATGAAAATTGTATTCTTTTTCTACTGTTTGACAAAAACTCTGGGAGATGAAACTGTGGCATAAATAATCCTATTTGCAAAAAAAAAAAGAAGAAACTCCTACAAATAAAAAAGTTTAACAATTTCTCAAATTCTGAACAATTTAAAATAAAAATCTTGCATTATTTTCTTGCGGTTTATGTTTAAGTTTGCATTCCAAGCGAACAAAGTCTCATTTGTTGGATAAAAATATTCCTCAGAAACATTTTTTTGTTTCGTAAATGAATCTTTAAATAGCAAACTTGGGCCGCGTTGACAAAAAAAAGAAAAGAAAAAGCTTCAGCCGCACAATTCAAGAATCATAATTTATTAATGCGATATAATTATGTGAAACTACACCCATGAAACCTTTAAAACATTCTTCATTTTTCATTTATTCAAATAAAATGAAATGAAATATCCTTGCAGAGTTTATTTTACCCCAATGAGTAATCATTTAAAAGCAAATAACTTACGAGTATAGGAGTGATATAATTGCTTGCGGAAAAAAATGAAAACTTTCCTCATTTTCCTCTGCAAAGCTAGCATAAGAGAGTTTTAAGGAATAATTTCATCAGGGGTGTACAAATAAATAATTCCGGAAAAGGATACTCCGTCATGATCCTTCCCCTTGGCATTCAACGCTCATGCTTCGAAGGAAACTTTTTCCTTCACCATTGCAGCAAAGGATTTATATTACGCAAACTAATCTCAGATTCAAAAACCAGGAAAAAGCGACTCAAATGAAATGAAACTACAAAAAGGAAGAAGAAAAATGAGATTAACATGCTGTGATATGTGGAAAGTATAATTTTTTTGCATTAATTTGCCAGAAAGGATTTTCTTATGTATACATGTATATCTCGTAGGTTACCTCCATCTAAGTACTCATTCGAGTGCTTTTCTTTATGCAAGGGAATGTTTGAGTATTACGTAACAATTCTCTAGAAATTCTTGCGATTTACGATAAAAAGGAATATTTACTGAAACAGCCCCCAAACAGTTGCCACATTAGTTCAAACAGTTTATCTTGTACACCAGAAGAAAAAAAAAACTTTTATGGCTGAATTGATAGAACGGCCAATACTGTGGAGTCGTGACGAAATTTTTCATAATAAAATGTCCACAGACTGTAGAATGCAAAAGTGGGGGTGCAAAAATGCCACAAAATATGGGTGGTAAATTTGCAATGCTTGAGAAAAGTGCTGTAAAACAGAAGGATTAGTCCTGCTTCATTTCCTTGCAACTAATTTATTGTGCCAATGTGGCAAAGGACATTAATTCTCCATGCTGCTGGTGGAATTGCAAATAGGAATTTGCAGCCACCCTAATCATACTATGGTAAATGCCTTATGTGATATACATTTTGGGGTGAGATAACAGCAATTGGAGACAAAAACTTATAATGCATTCTAACTTTTCCCAGGATTTTTGTCTAGGTGAATATTCTGATTTTACTAATTTATCAAGAAATAGAGCAACCAAACCAGCATAGATATCTGTTAAATCTGCACGTCTTGATGCTGTTAGATGGGAGGGAAATTGAAATTCACCCCCGTTTTGCACTTTTCAATTACCGAAGATTGAAGAAAAAGTTGCGATGGAAAGTGTTCAATTGTGATTTTAAAAATTGCACAAGAAATTTGTTAGCGAAAATTGCTGCTTTCGATTTTCTCAAAACTGAGCATGAACCGAAATAAACAATACTATTTATCCTCATTCTTGAGCCATTTTGGTGAGCATTTTATGGCGTGATATGCAACTCCAGCGTAAAAATCCTTAACTTCATGAAAAAAAATACTGAATGGATTTTCGTTGGTTGAGAATTTTTTCATAGCAATATTTATGGAAGTTTGTGCAAAACTATTTCGAAAATGAAATTGGCTGCATATTCAATCCTACCTAAACCCCAAAACGATTCTTTTATAAACCTCAAAATCTATTTAACCCTTCTTTTCTAAAGCTTCATTTTATTAAAAACTCATAAAAACTATAAACACAGAAACAAAATCCTCCTGAAATGCATTTTCAAACAAATTGAATTGGAAGCAAGCAAGAAAACAATTTCATAGATTTTTTTTTCTTCCTTCACTGCTACATAAACTTTATTGCACTCCTAAAAGCGAATGAAAAAAAAAAAAAATACCTCAGAGGGATTATGCCGGCGTTTATTGTATGTTTTTGGCATTTAACCTAAGGAATGATATTTTACCATGTAAATTGTTTTTGAGAAAATATTTACTTTTTTATGACTGGCAAGGAATCGCTCTATGGACTTGCAATGGAAATTTATTCTACTCACACATCAGAAATGTGATCATAAAATATCTCTAAAAAAAAGGCTAAAAGGATCTGACGACTATCGACAAGTCAAAAAGTCTTTTCAGGATGCCGATTCCGCTTTGTTATTGGAATTGTTTCCTTGAGAAAAAAAAAAAACAACAATTCTATTTGCTGTTGATGTTTGTGAATGCCGACAGCGAGCAAAATGTCAATTTTGTCTTTGAATATGAAAAATACCTGTTCGCACTTTCGTGTTGTGTCCCACCGAGTATGAGACAATATTAAACGAAGACTCTGTCATGGACCAAATTAGCAAAGTGCAAAGAAATAAAATGGACCTCCATGGCAGGACGTCAAAAACGAAAATGACATGAAAGAAAAGAAGCGAAGAGTAAAGAGCGTGAAGAATGCACTTTTCATATGACAAAAGATCAAGACCAAATACACAACAGACGGCGAAGGCCAATTATGAAACTAAATGATGCGTGAAAAATAAATTTCTTTGCCGTTAAGCCTTGTTAGTACTCAATTCGTCATGTCCTTTGGATCATTTTACGAAAATGACGTTCGATATCTCCCAAGTTGAGAAATTTCTTCTCATACATAAGCAAATAACTAATGCGTCGGGCCACCCTGCCAAGTGACAATCCAAACAAATGATGCAAAACTTGCCGAATTCAATTGAAACTTTTCATTGTATTGTTGACGCTGTTTGTTTGCTCCTTTCTTCACAAGTTTCTCTCTCTACGCAAAACTATTGCATGGGAATTTCTGTTTTACCTCACCTAAGATGCTCATCCTCCTTTCCCTCAATTGTCCAATTGTGTTCTATGTTTTCATAAATACAATAAATGCTATTATGCTCCAAATATTTTTCTTGGTGCGCAGCCACAGAGAAGATTGACTGCCCTGGAGGTACATTAAACAATTTAAAGAGCTATTTAATTTGATTTTACACAATTGAAAATTGCACTTGGGAACCGAAAAAAGAATTCTACAAGCGGCACTTGAAGGGCAAATTTGAAACCATTACTGTTGGTTCACTTTCGGAACTGAATTCTTGACTGCCTAACAACATGAATAAACAATTCCCTCCTGCCAAATTAGTCTAGCGCATAAAGGAATCAACCACCGCAGAAAACTGTTATCTATTTAACTTATTTCCCCATTTTGTGCAAAAGTGCACATTTAATTATTAAAGCAATTTTGGTACATTGCGATGCGGACAATTTTTTTTTTTTGCCATCGTCGTTGAGCTCAATGAAAAATTCAAAGACTTTGCCATAAAACAACATTCAATTTAACCTCAGAAAAAAAGTTTATGTTGCCATTTCCCGTGTGCTCTATGGGTCGGATTCAGTCTAAACTGGGTCGGATTCAGGAAAAATGAAACATCGCGATTGAATCTAATGCAAGTGACATTTGTGAATAACATTCATAACATCAAATAAACATTTTTTTTTTTTGCGATTTCTCTAAAGGGTATATGAGAGCTTTTTGCAGTGTCAACTTTTTTGACGAATGAGTTTCCACATTCAATTTCTCGCTTTTCCCAAAGCATTTTAAATGCATAATAAAGTGCATTTTCCAGTTTGTTGTGGTATAAAAACTTTAGATTGAGTGGAAAAAAAAAACTTTTCATCCTTTTGACGATGCTTTGCCGTTTTTGTGGATGACATGCATCGTCAATTTTCACTTGTGGGAGTTATTAAATAAAATTAATTTGTAATGTTTGCTGCTTCAAATGGCAGCGCTACCTTTTATTGCAAACTAGTTCAAGTATACACTTAAGTGATTTAGTTCTGCATCAAAACGTTTTTTGTAAAAGGATTACGTCGAGGTGTACTGCAAATTACTAAGGTAAAGATTCTGGAATTAGCTCGAAGACAACCCAATTAGGGACTCAGTTTTTTTTTTCTATTCCTATAGCAGTTGGGGAATTACGAAGAACAATTTCTTAAAAAAAAATTATTATGCCTCACACATTACGACCATCTCAATTCGATGTGCTTGTAGGAATATTGTTGAGCGCTGCTTTTAATGTGTAATTTATAGTTTTACATAAATTTTCAGCTTCATTTAGAGTCTTCGCACTCGTACTTCGTAAATTATTCACTTTAAAAACTTGGCTTTGGGATTCACTGTTCATGAATCATTTGTGTCCCCATTTACCAAAAATATTAGTGACATCATATTCAAAAGACGCCCATTGAATGTATTGTAAAAAATGAGAAATGAATTCGGTAATTGCTTTTGGCTTCGGGATGCAAAAAGTTGCACATTTTCAGTGTTTTTGCAATTTATTTTAATAACATTTTGCTGCCACAAACTGAGAATTTTTGTTGATATCTCTTTTGTCTCTTTCGAAGGCTTCTCAGTAGTGGATAAAACCATAATCAAGAAGAAGATCGAATGTCCCGCGGGTCACATATTAACTGAAATTTCCATGTCTGTTCGATGCTGTTCAATGTTAAAGAGGCTCTCATTACTCGACGAACGCACTAAAAGAAATCAAATATTCTAATAGAAGAAAATTTTTCAGAAAAAGCGAAAATGCTTTAAAGTTAAAGAGATGTCAGAGCCTTTTATCATTTCGCAATAATCAAAGAAGTTAAATTGTCCATGATGAGCAAACAATCGCTCATTACCGAATTCATGCCGACGATGTAAATCAAGATTTCGCTTTTGAAAGTGAGAAAATTTTCTTGAATGAAAGAATCGCCATCAGTGTCACTTGTTTGATTTAGGCGCAGTCTATACACACTCGAAAATTATAGCAAACAAAGCGATGGCACTAATCTTCAACCAATCTTGTTAATGCTAAAAGGCCTTGTTGTTGTTGTTGTTTTATAATCATTCCTTCTCATAACCGCTCTCGGCCTGCCATCAAGATCATTTATTTTATTCATAAAGTGTGACCGACAACTGTGATTCACATTTTTTGTTTCTGTTTTCTGTGAAACCAAACGACGCGACCGCAGCTCATGACACTTTGAGTTGAAACATATCTCTCTGTTTCGCTTTCGGTAGTTTTGCTTCCCATAACACCAACAGAACCAAAAGCGACAAAAAAAAATCAGTGTTTTTTCGTGGCCAATGCAGACGATTATCAGACACACACATACACACACATTGCAACATCCTACAACCTCAACTATGGCGATAAATTATGAATAATTTTTTTTTAGTGAATGAAAAAATTTTAGGTTCAGATTCCAGTGAGGGTGAATGCATTGAAAAAGATAAAAATATATATGTGAAATGTACAATATACACCTTCGCCCTAAGATTCCCAAATCAAAGCCAAATTTTCGTTGTTTATTTAGTTTCACTATACAGTCAGAGATTAAACATTTAGATAAAAAAAAAATCATTTTCATTTGGGTATGAAAAAAAAAAAAAAATTCAAAACTGAATTGAAATAAAGTTTTTTTTTGTCGTTTGTTTGCATTTTTAAGCTCAGCGATCAAAATTGAACGCATTCAGGAAACAAAATATGAGTTAAAAATGGTCCCACAGATAGTACAAAATTCGAGAGACAGAAATGAGAACTGAACTGATAACGAGAGCGGTTGAAGACAAGAAATGTGCAATTCATTTGTTTCTCGCCATCCAACAAGCGTCGGGTCGCACGATAATGGGATGGAACTATTATTGCAGACATTTATACCATTCATTTCTGTCATGTGAAATAATCCTGCAGTCGGTCCAACGACACGAGCAGATTAAAATTTTCCTCAACAACATATATCCCTTCCACTCACTATGTGACTACTCGCCCTGACAATGGCCACGCTTCGTGATGGAAATCCAGTGGATCTTACTACACTCAGAGAGTCTTTTTTTTTTGCTGTTCAGATAAAATTTATGGATTTTTGAATCCCTCTTGTTTGAATGGAAGTTTTTTTTTTCTTTCATTGAGAAGTGGTCAAAAAGAGGAAATATAATAAAGACATTTCTTTTTCCAGTTGTGTGAACTTCTTCACTTAAAATGCACAGAATGAAAATTAACATGAATAAGAACAAACGAACAAAAAAAAAACTGAAAATTTCATAAAATGTTGAAAATTATCATAAGTAGATATATCTCATCAAAATAAGATTGAATGAAAGAATCTTTGTCGTTAAATATTTGTTTGGTTACAAATGCATGGTGAATTCGGTTTCGAAACACAATTCTCAATAACACTTTCCCATGATAACAATCAACATTCAGCACATTGAGTGTAAGATATTTGCATATCTGTGAATTTATATTTCTGTGTATTTCATTTGTTTTCGGAGGTTTTTCGATAGTAATATTGATGCCAAGGCTTTTAATGGATCGATGGGATTAAAAGTGTATTTTGGACTTTGGCGATGAATTTATAGTCGACAAGATTTATGATTTAAAATCGAATTTCTTTGTTGTTTCATTTTTTTTTTTATTTCCAAACGTTTAATTTCTATTCTCATGTTTATAGTCTCATCTGAAAAAAATCTCTCATTCTCCGAAATCCAATGCTGCTGTTCCAAGTGCTGATGTCACTTTTTAATTCGGCACCATAAGTTATTGTTCTACGCGAGGCAATGAATTTTATGGATCAGAAAACTTTTGCTTGTTAAAATTCATTTCTGTACCCGCCAAACTTTTAATTTCTTTGCATTGTTTTTTATTGGCATCGGATTAATTAGCGAACTCATCTCATTAACTTATTATTCATTTCGGTGGAAGGCAAATGGAAGTCTTTCTATCTCTGTTCCCATTTCTTTTATTTATTTCTTGCATGGAACTTTAACGCGATGTCGCGAACTTTTCACATCTAATAATTATTTTTTGTTTCTGGAAAATAAAATTCATAGCGTAACACGGCAGAGAAAAATTTATTCCATTCTATTATATTTCGTTAGTTCTATTTTGTTTTTTTTTTTTTTCTATTTTAGAATTGCTAATGAGTTTTGTTAACGTGCTGGATTCATGGAAGAAAAATATACGCAAATGAATAAAATTTAAGAAAATATATTTTACAACATAAAAAAAAATACATTGAAGGGCTTTACAAAAAAAAAAAAAAAACAAAGTTTGAGTTACATTTGGAACGCAAATTGGAAATGCCTAAATGATGTCAAGCTCTCAAAAATCTTATTGTAACATTCCGTTGTCCTCTACAATTTTATTAAAGTGGACTTGAATTTGAAATAATTGGAAAACAAATCAGTTGTTGTTGATGTTTTTTTTTTGTGGCACAACAATAAAAAAAATGAAATGAAACCCGCTCAAAAGAAAGAATAAAAGAAACAAAGTTCCATTGGAATAAATAATTAGAAAGCAATTAAAAGTGAAATAAAAATTCACGAGTTCTACGATAAAAAATGGAACTTGGAAAAAATTGCTTGTGGACTTTAATTGTTTTGCCGCCATAAGCAGCAGAAGCATTGTTACTTGCCCAATTTTTACATGAGGGGGAGGGCTCCATTCCGATTTTAACTTTTTATGACGCAATAATTAGAGCTAAAAACAATGACTTAATTCGTAGGGCGTTAAGTGTTTTTCTGCTTTCTGTCGCCTTTCCTTTTCTTATACTTGGAGCATCTACAGATGACTCGGTAATTACTCGAGCTTAGCATGAATAGCTTAATTCAAATGTACAACTTTTGCAAAATGTTTTCTTCTTCTTTTTCTGGGTTACATCAATTTTTAATTTGCACAAGTTTGAAGAATAAATGCAAGAAGATAACAAAGTGAAAGTTTTAATAAACAATGGACTCGCACTATTTCCATTTTATTTAATCTTGCAAGAGCGTTGCTGTTGAAATCATTCTCAAGTGCCATGTAGTGTACCAATTCACTTTACCCGCTATTCTCTCAACCTTTTTAGCTATAGTGCATGCAATGTTTGCAAAATAATTAGAAACAAACACTCGTAAAGTGAAGTTGAAAAAAAAAATGTCATTTGCTTCACGAAATATGCTAATTTAATAAAACACGTTGCAATCGTTGAAGTGCCATGAGAAAGTGCTCACAACGCGGGCAACCCGAAATGACAGAAGTAGGTGACGCAAATGGATTTTGGCAAAGTGTTTCATGCTCTGCATTTCAATGCAATTGAACTTTTTTTTTACTTTGTCTGTTTTTTTTTTCAACTTCGCGATTTTTTTTTTGTCGAGTCCAAAATGACAAAGAATTGTGAATTTTTATTTTTTGTTTGCATTTAAATTCAATTTCATTTCATTTTTCAAAGTATAACTGCGCTCGCGGCCTATCTCGTGTGCATCTTGATTTCTTTCGCCCAAATAATGGCATTAATATTATTCCAGCTAACCGACGTAGAGGGAGAAAGAGAGAGAGAGATAGCGGTAGAAAATGTCAGCAAGAATCAATTATGCACGAAATGGCATTGCGAGGATTGTGATGGGCCACTCGTACTGTTGACTGCGCCTTTCGTTTCCGAAAAACACCTGAAAATTGTAAGAAAAAGTCAAAAAAAATTGTGTGCAAATTGTGGCAAGACATATTCTGCATCTAAAGTGAATTACAAATGTGGCAACTAATTTGCATAGCGAGGCATGAATTATGCAGTTCCAAAATAAGAAATCTCAACTGAATGTTTCTCAAATGTTACAAAAAAGTCACGAATCTGAAATTAAAGTTACTAAATGGAATTTTCTTATGTGCCGCGCAGAAATTTCATTTTGAACTTTAACTCTCGTCGCGCACTCGATTTTTAATTAAAATTCCTCAATCTTTGCTTTTTTTCTTCTTGTTGCTAAACTTGGAAATGATGTGCCATAAATTGGCGTAATTAAGTGGCAAAGAGTGAGAGTAAAGTGAATGGATGTTTTGACGGACCCTCCGGCAGTATGACAGAACTTTTCATTTCCTGAATAAAAGAATGCTCTAATTACTTCCTGTTTGCTCCTCATTCATTTCTTTGCAACATTTTTTTCTCGGTATTTTTCAGGATATTTTCTTCAACGCGGGGAAGTTGCAGAGCATGTGGGCTGAGTAAAATTTGTCAAAAATCAAGCCATGTCGTCTTCCCTCGTCGAGTTTTGCATTAAATATTTAGACAGCCAAAATTCGGTTCCAACTGAATGTTTTCCTTTTACTGCCGTCCCGGAAAAATATGTCTACGCAAAACAAAAGAAATTCGCATCCGTGCAGAGGAAATCTTTTACATATTTTTTTTTGCTTGAAAGCATTTGTTCTCTTTCCAGGAATCAAAAGGGAGGAAAATTAAATTTTAATTCGACATTTCTCCTTTTTTTTGTTGCAAAAAATGAAATTATGAAATTTTCATCGCTACAAGGGTCCATAGCCAAATTATTTTGCGAGATTTGTGCGCTTTATTTTTCACTGAGTGCCGCCAATTATCCACTCAACAAAAGGAAATTTACCCGCATGTACAACTCGGAGACATTTAGTAGCTGGAGGGTTCTTGCGTCTATTTAGGTGCTTGCAGTTAACACAATTTGTGGGGAGCGCAATTTAATGAGAAATATTTATGAGGCTTTCGGCTGTGTTTGTTTTCCCCAACTAAAGCGAAGATTTTGTTATCATAACAAATAACTTAGGAATGAAATAATTTTCAATTCAATATTTATAACGCAATTAAAATTCATTTCAAAAAGGAATTTATTTGTTGCTTTATTTCTGTTGAAAGGAAAACCATAAGAAAACGTCAGTTTAAAGAAAAATTCAGAATTAGAACGAGACGTTTCAGGAAATTAAATTAAATGATAAATATCTAATTACAAATTTTTAAGAAAGCTAACAATACAAATCTTTGTATCTAATAACTAATCTAATAGGACTCTTGGTGACTTGGTGACTAACCCGCAAATTTAATTTACAAAAAACAAGTTATGTTCCGGTTTCATGCCGTTCCACTAATGATTCATTTTCAGTTAAAATACATTTTGAAAATTGGCTTGAAATTTAAAAGTCAACTTGAACAAATAATTTGTACAGTGGGATTTGTTAATCTTAGATGATATAGCAAAGTGCCGAAACGGAAAAGAAGATGGCATTATTATGGATAATAAAAGCTATTTGAGGTACCGATGAATAGAATGAAAAATGCACATCATAGTTAATAATAATTTATTATTATTTTAAATGCTTTAAAAGCTCTTTGCTTTTTCGCAAACCGGTATATTTAATACAACTTTTTATCATGTCACAAAAGTTATGCAGTTTGTAAAGTAAGAACATGAATATTTTTTTTTTCTGTTTTCCCCATTTTTATCGCTCGAGAATTGTGTACGAATGATAAGATACGTTATTTTGGATAGTATAAAAGCGCGAGCGAAATTAAGAGCTACTCAGTTTAGTAGTTTTGCACATCAGACACCTGATCGAAGTCACCCCTCGGCATCATGAATGTTTTAGTTGTCGCGAGTTTGTTGTGTGTAGTTAGCGGTGGAGTAAGTGATAGCCAACCTATACGAAACTTGGTTTTCTAATTGAATTACTTATCAGAATGTAGTGAAACAAATTGTGCCGAAAGATTTCCCGCTGGCCGGCAAATTGCGACAAGCAAAAATTGTTAATGGCAATCAGGCACAGCAAAATCAGTTTCCTCATCAAGCTTCAATAAGAGCATTTTCAAGCTCTTCCGTTTCGATTTGTGGTGGATCGCTAATCAATAAAGATTGGATTTTAACAGCGGGCCATTGCACAAAAGGATTTATAAAATTCGAAATTGGACTAGGTTCAATAAATCTCTATTCTCCAACGGAAAAGCTTATCTCATTCACAAAAATTGAGCATCCATATTTTGATTCGACCACTTTGAATAATGTAAGTTTAATTATTATTCTTGTCCTGATAACCTGAATCTTAAATTTCTTCATTGTTTAGGACATTGCGCTCATCAAACTTCCTTCTTCAGTAACATTCACAACCGGCATTAAACCTGTAAAACTTCCAACACTCGCATCCAAGGATGCTTATGTCAACCATCAAGTGACAGTTTCAGGTTTTGGCCGTACTTCCGATATATCAACACAAATATCTTCTGTACTTCACTATGTTTTAATGCGTGTCATAAGCAATTCTGAATGCTCTGCAATTTATGGCACACGAGTTATTACTGACAACGTTCTTTGTGCTAAAGGCTGGGAGCGAAATAATCAAAACGCATGCTTGGGTAAGATGAGGCAATGTTATCATAACATCTGTAAGAAATCTAACAAAATCTTTTCAACATTACTTAGGTGATTCCGGTTCAAGTATTGTGCTGAATGAAAATGGTGATTTTACGCAAATTGGAATTGTTTCGTTTGTAAGTTCGAGGGGTTGCACTGCTGGTGATCCATCTGGATACACGCGAGTCGATAAATATCTCACATGGATAAATCAAATAACTGGAATTTCTAAAAAATATCTCGAAACAAGTCTGTGATGTCAATTAAAAAAGAAAATAATATTTTTATACAATAAATTACGTAAAATATTTATTTTGTTTTCCTATAATATTTAACTACTTTTGATACATAGAGTCAACATTTTGTCAGCTCCAGATACAATCACATCAAACAAAAGAACATTACAAAAAATACACAATAACAAAATAAACATTTAATGAAATTGATTATTTTTCTTGATACTTATTTACTTTGATTCTTTTTCATAGAATTCATTTTGAATTAATATTTTGTCTTTAATATTGACTGAGATATTCTTGCACGCGACAAGAGGATTTAACTGGAACTAGCGTTGAATGATATTTCCATTGAATAAACTAAAATGACTAGAAAACAAAAATGTTCTTATCAAGAAAAATATCGGCCAATAAATTGATAAGCGACAAATGTGTATAGGAAATTGTCCGCTTCTCTTAGTATGACACTTCAAATGTTATTCGATAAAAGCGGTGTTGTGCTGTTAATTTGTATTGTCGGATTCCGGTTATTGCCTAAATGATGCAACAGTTCCTGACTATCGGAAGTGTTATTCGTTTCACAATTCTCAATCAATTCGAATTCACCGCAATTGTCGAAGAAATCATCGCCATTACAAATGAATTCTGTTACTTCTTTATTGATGCATGGACATGACGCTGTATGATTGTGGTGGTTATGATTTCCAGGATTCTCATTGGCATCAATTACCGCAATAATCATTGAATCATTGGACTTCTTAACTTTTATTGTTGTCATGTGGTCGGTGATTACTTCCATTAAAGCGTCGTTACTATATCGAAGGTGCATACTTGAGTGATGATGATTCTCAAGCATTATATCAGAAGCAAAGCGCAATTTTTTTGGCGAATCAAAGCTCGTCGATCGAACGAGATTATTAATAAACGGCGCGAGTCGATTAGAATTTTTTGTCATAAGACTCTTAGCGCTTTTCAATGAACTTTTCTGAAGTTCCTTTTGTGCTTGAAGGAAGTTTTTAATTTGTTTTGCGCTATTTTTAGAGGCTCTTCGTTCTGTTCTGGCTTGATAGCGCTTAATCTTATACTCTTCAATTTCCCCCGAAAGCCAATAAGTGTTGAGTTCCCCTTTTCCCCTTAATAGGAATTTTTCCTCTATCTTCAAACATATATCCACCCAAACAGTCAAGTAATTTTTTACATTCACCACTACAATGAATTTTTAAAGCTTCTCCCGTCGATTCCATTCGACTCGATGTATTAACAGTGTCACCAAACAGACAATACCTTGGCATTTTTAATCCCACAACACCGGCACAAACTGGTCCCGAGTGAATGCCGATCCTCAATTTTAAAGTGTCATCAGGTCGATGTCGAATTTTGAACTCACGAATTGCTTCCAGCAAGTGAAGACTCATCGAAGCAATTTCACCAGCATGAATATTTCCATTTCTTATTGGCAATCCCGAAACAACCTTCAAAGTAAAATTAAATCTATATACTTGTCATTAAATGAAGGTTAATTGCAGCAATTTATACCATATAAGCATCGCCAATAGTTTCAACTTTGTAGACATCATAATTTCCAATAATACTATCAAAACACGTATAGAGATCATTCAAGAAGTCAACAACTTGTAACGGAGTCGACTCTGCTGACATTGATGTGAAGCCGACAATATCGGAAAAATATATTGTAACCATATCGTAGCTTTCGGCTTCCACTTTATTGCCGCGCTTTAATTGCTCAGCAACTGGACGTGGAAGCATTTCAAGAAGGAGTGCTTCAGTTTTCTTCTTTTCTTCTTGCAACTGATCCGTTCGTTCATCAACAAGCTGTTCCAAGTTACTGAAATGATTGATTTGCTTTAAGTACTAGAATTAAAATAAGATAAATGTATATAATTACTTAGTATATTTCTCCATGAGACTCATCATATTGTCAAAGATATTCGGTCGCATGCCTTTCCTTAAGGGACGCAATTTAGTTCGGATTGTTTTAAATTCTGGACGCATTTCCGGATCTTCTGACCAACATTCTCGTATGCATTCTCGAACGCAATCAAATGATGTTTCAAGTGGTTGAATTGACGGTCGGAAGGGATTATTGATATCCAATGGAAAAGTCAATCGCTTGAGGCAATCAATGTAAGTACAATCGATTTCACCAAACGGACCATTCCTTGTATGAATTTCATAGAGTATTATGGCAAATGAATAAATGTCTCCTTTTTGTGTTCCGGGTATCAGAATGGTATTGAAATTACTGACAGTTCTCAGCAGCTCCGGAGCTTTATATAGCAATTCTATAGAAAATTAAATTAGCTTTTTGAACGCAAATTCAGCTTTGATTATTTCCATATGAACTCACTTTCATATTTGACTGTATATTTCTTTGAATCTGTGCTTCCACGTCGAACCGGTATCATCATGTCTTCCTCGTAAAGCTCAGTATTGTCACTCAAATTATTATTATTTCCATTATCACAGCCTCCATTGCCTCCTTTTTTGAATGCATACAATCCAAAATCACCCAACTTTAAAACCCATCGTGAATCAATGAGACAATTGGACGTGCAAAGGTTTCCATGACACTTCAGTGGCGAATCATGCAGGTATGTCATGCCCTGTAACAGAATTACATTGTTTAATGCTTCAAATTTTAAATTAAATAAAATGCAATAAACCAAACCCTTATCAAATCAAAAACTAATGACGCAATAAACATGTTATCCAGTTTCACGTCATCGTTCTCTAAAATGTCCTTCAGACTCCCACGCGAACAATACTCCGTTATGATACAAATGTTTGGAGGTTCAGTGCAAGCGCCAATGAAAGCATTCAGGTTGTCGTGTCTGATGTCTCGAAGCTATAAATTAAACATGAAATGAGTGCTGTACGAAATGAAAAAAAAAATAAATAAAATCTTAACAATTTTACCATTTTTAGTTCCATTTTCATTTCTCTCGTGATGTCAACAGATTTTTTTCTAATTTTCTTTATGGCATATAGTTGACCTTTGTATAAACCGATTGGTGTAAAAATGGTCGAATAACGGAAATCAGCGTCTGGATTTGAGCTTAAACTAACTTGACTCGTGCGTATCAACGGATGTGTCGCTCGTGTTGGCTTTTGTGTGCCATTCGATTCACTCTCATGCATTTCAATCTCCTTAAAATCAATTTTCCATAGCAAACTGTCCAGTTCTTGCTCGTAGCGCCAATTACGATAAAATACTAATGAAACAATCGTTAAAATGAGTAAAATCGCTCCAGCAATTCCAGCAGTTATCTCCTTTGTGTAACTAATGCATTTTTCGCCACGGAAACCGCATATCGGCTCAGCAATCGGTGGTCGTCCTCCCACCCATTGTACACTCTCGAAGAGTTGCAAACCCTTTGGATGAATAATTGAAAAAGTTTCTCAATTAAAATCGCATTTTTTTTTGTGTGAAAATAAATATTTATCGAGAAAGTTGCGACAATTAAAATTAATATAAATTTGTGAGGGTGGAATTTATGTTAAGAAAAAAGAAATATCTACAACAACACGAACAATGAGTGTTTCATGCAACTACAAAACATACAAAAGAAATTGTCACTCATAATAAACTTTCGCAATGAAATTTCTAAAGCTCACCTGAACTCGAAACTTTGATTTTTCATAATTGCATGATTTTTTTTTTTTTTTTTCAATATAAAACACACAAAGAGAAATGAAGAGAGAATTATGAAAATTAATTTTCCTTTCGTCACAAGTGTAGGGGAAAAACAATTTTCCGGACAATTTTCTCCTAAAACCGACAAACTTTTCCGGTGTTTATTAAAAGCTTTTTATTTTTGCACAAATTATGATGAATGCGAGCTTGATACAGCGCTAAGTAGTAATGAAATCTTACCGGAAACGTGTTGTTTTCATTTTCGCCAAGACTTGCAAATGTTATAAATGTTCCGAATGGGTAAAGTCCGTAAGTAGTTTGATTAGAGTCGCTGTCATTCACTAGCTTTGCTCCCAAAATTGTATAATTGCCAGCAGCATCGCCATTTTCATCGATGTACACCAAGAAGCTTTAATTAAATTAAGAAGTTTATTTGGATTTGTTTGCGATGAGGTCTCACTCAAAGTGTTTTGTCACCTACCCCATGGCGCTCTGATAGCTTCTACCCTTGATATTGTTGATAATTTCAGTGCCATTTTTTGGATCCCTATTGCTTTCTAGACAACTGATTAGAGCATCTGCATAGAGGTGAACAGCGTCGTATAAATACGCAGCTTCCGCTCGAATCTGTATAGCAATAAAATCAGTAATTTTGCGAATGTTTTTGTCATGTTCACATTAATCAAGAAAATGATTTTGTTTTTGTTAGACTTTCGACACTTGACAAAAATGCTCATTTGGATTCAAGTTCATGACACGATACGAAAGGTCATTGCACGAATTCAGGCAACTGAAAATTTGTTACACCCAAGAAAAAATATTTTTTGCCAACCTCGCTCACCGTAAATGCTTTAATTTCACAGCGTAAATTTACCCAAAACACGAACACAAACAATTTGTTCTATGCCCCTATTAACTTCTTTTTTTTTTTGTTTGAATGTTAATGGCTATTGTGGTCCTGGGTAGGTAGTAAAGATCAGCGATAACCGACACTCAATGGAATACCATTCGGGTTAATAGCGTCAAACTCGACCTCTGACATTAAAAAAGATTCGTTTAAATTGATTTCTCCCTTTACATAAAATAATATCAGTGACGTAGATAATTTTTCTTTTGAAGATAGTAAAGCTTTCGCATCTGCGTCGCTACAATTTTCACCTTAAGTATGATAACACTGAAATTTTATTTTCCCATAAACGCTTTCATTTGGTGAGGCAACAAATTGTTTTCACAACATTAAGTTAAAGCGTTAAATAAGAAGAAAACTGAACGAGATTCGTTTGCCAAAGAAAAACTCGCAGTCGATTCCATTTTTTTAGAAGAAAATTCGCAATCATCTGCTGCTGTTTTGTCTTTTTCATGCAATATTTCTGAAGCGAAACTGAAAGTGTTGAAATTTACAACATCTGTGTTGCTTCTATCATTGAAATAAGTTGTATTTCTTGGTGAGCTTTTAATTAAGATTTTACTGAATTTCTTTTACCGATTGTTATATCGTCATTATTGTGCCAAAGCACTGGAATGCTTAGGAATTTTTTTTCTCGCTTATTGATGTATAAATCTGCGCCGCAATGAAATTAGAGTTATTTACCTTGGCATATTTGTCGCGAGATAAATTTTCAATTTAAACCAAAATTTGGGGCGACATTACTAAGCTATAGTCGGCTGAATCTGAATTTACGTACTAAAGTGAAAAGATAATTTCACAGATACATCTCCCTCACCTGTTTAGTTTTATTGAAGCGCTTAAGTGGATTTGGATGCTCGAACGGTGGCAATTCCAAGAAATCATTCACCTAAAAAAAAGTTAAAGGTGGAAAATTTCACAACCGAAAATTTATTTCTGGTAATGTTTGAATTATTCATTGAATGCTAATGAGCAAAGTGGCGGCAATTGATATGCCAAAAATAGCTTAATGATACCAGCAGCAATTATATTACCTTTCGAGAAAACTCCTCAAAACCAACGGTGGGTGATGGAAGAACAGCTAAATATGATTGATATGCAGTACCGACCCAAGACTCCTGATCACTATGCAACAGTCCTTTCAAATATTTCTCCGGATCCGAAGAATCATACTGTTCAATATCCATGCCAACAACAAAGTATTCACCTTAAGGCATAAAAAAATTGATAATAATTCAATTGTAAGGTAACACTTAATTGAACGTAAACGCTTTCATTATGTTAATTACCATTATCTAATAAACCTCGATTGTGTAAGCTCAGCATTAGTCCAATATGCTCGTGAAACTGTCCCAATATTAAATATACTACGAGGGAAAAATGGTGGTACGGTTAACTTAATTTAATTAGACGGAAAATGGCTTTGATAGCAATTTAATAAAGGAAATTTATGCAGTATTTGATCATCAATGAATTAATGTAAAACTCACTTCTTGTATCTCTGAATGTTTCCGTCACCAAATCATCAAATGGATTCACTCGGTATCCATGATAGTAGTCCTCAGACCATGTCCTTATTGCATTTAATTTAATTCCAGCGTAATTAAGTGTATTTATCACAGTTTTAGCAATTGGCGTTATTTCACTTCCTTCATGATCGACATAAAAGAACGTAACCTGAGTCCAATTGTGGGCCAGCAGCAATGAAGCCACAGATTTGGCGATTTGCGTATCAGGCGGACGTGTGCGAGCGAATGTTGGAAAATCTCTTTTATTTGAAGTTTCATAGTTTGTGCAAAAATATGAAATCATCGGTAGATTGAATGCAGCTGCCATTCGTCCTTCATGTATGCACGTTTCCTGTGGTCCGATATAGCCAAAAACGTCCTGCTTCCATAATGTTGCCGTTTGTCGTATGCTCGATATTTCCTCGCCATAAGTCTCTGCCACAATAAACTCTAAACTGTGACCCAATTTCAAGAGTTTTCGTTCATTCACTTCATTCGCAGCGAGCGTTAAACCACCCGATATGGTCAAGCCTGTCATGAAAATGAACAATGGTAAAAATAAGGACTAATGCTTTCGACTTTAAATTCATTGTAAGTCACAGCTGAGTGTTCCCATAAAATGCAGGAAACGAAATAGTCTCAACTCTCAAGAAGCATTGGACAGAAAGGAATTTTCTATTAAAACAATTCAGCTCAAAGCACGAGTTAAAAGCTCATTGAGCGAATAGAAAAAAAAGGAATTCTTACAATTCATTTACAATCTGTGTCAGTGGAGAGAATGAAAGTGGAAAAATTTACTTCAGGCAATGAATTTTAATGAAAGTTTCACATGCAGAAATCTAATTGCGAGGAAGAAAAAAAGTTCTGCAGGCGGAATGGATGCAGAGCATTTTCAACTGATTCAATCAAACCCTGTTGATTCTTGAGCGTTGAAACAATATTATTTTTATCCGCCAACGGGACCTAATTAAATACTCCACTTTCAATTAAGGATAGAGATAAAAAAGCATAGTATTCAAAGTTAAGCCCTTGTGTAAATAAACAAGGAATTAAATGGACGCAACTTTAATAATAATATTGTTTATCTACCTGGTCGCTCGTATTCATAATCTCCTCGTCGTCTACTGAACCAGTTATATATCCCAATTTAAAGACATCACAATTAATCAATGAAATTGTGTTAAACAGCACAAAACAATTAAATAATAACAGTAACTTTTGATTGATTGTAAAATTCCACTTCATTACACATTTGGGATAAGACAGAATGATGTTTTATGTCCTCTTTTTGCTGCTTTTTTCTCAAAATGCTCTGTTTGTAAGTCCCATAAATTAATTAGAGCTTTCTTTTGTGTTACCAATTTGTCACTTAGTTGTATCGCATTTTAGCAGCAATTCGTCAACAAAATGGTTGAAAATTTATCACTCAAATTTCACAGTGAACACAATTGTTCCCTTGCCACTTCCTTTCATGATGCCACACAATTGTTCCGAGTCCTTATTGTTGTTTTCGAAAGCTGATACCAACTTGTTGAAATTCTCGATAAACTAGAGCTTTATCTTTATGAATATCTGAAATGACAAAACGATGAACTTGCTATTAATTCTAACATGAAAAAAATCTTTCCATGTTATGAGGAAAATGGAAAAGCTTGCAAGATATTTCAAGTTGAATGAAATTCTAATAATGAAATGAACAGACAATAATTTCGATTTAATAAAACAATCATCCTCTTGCCCATTGATATTCATTGCAGAATGTGCAAATCATTATGTTTTCTTTTTTCTTCTCCAGAACATAATCTGCCAATTTCCTCAATATTAAATTCGCAATACAAATGAAAGAGATTTGTAAATATTTTTATTCAAAAACAGAACTCGCGAAGATGCTCAAAAATCATGAACTGAAAATTTATTACATTTTATCCTTCATAGAAACAAAAGGAAATAACTTCCGAACAACCCCTCAAAAAGCTCAATGAGGTGGAAAGATTTGCGTATGAAAATATTATTTTTACTAGACCACACATTGAACAGAAATCTTGAATATCATCAAAATGAGAATTCATGTAACCCAGATATTGAGCTTTATTGAAATATGATTTCTGTGATGAATAAAAAAACATTCTTATGCTATAGTACCAATATTTTCCGGAAATATGATGCACAAAACTATTGATATCGAAGGAAAACGAATTGGTGGGAATGGAAGCAGACATTTGTGAATATGATGAATTTTAAAAATCAGAAAGAATCGACGCTTCCCTCATTTTTGTTGATAAATCGTAGAAATGCTTTTACTTCAGGAAAATTATTTCCCAATCATCCTCAATATTAGCATTGATGGATGGATTTGAAATAAAAATTATGGACTTGATTATTTTCCTTGTGCAACTTCCTTGCATGTAACTAATTTTAATCGCAGCTGGAAACCATTACATTGTGGCAATATCAAAAATGTGTTGAAGCTACTTAAAAAACCTTCAATGAAACTGTTGACATATAAAAATTATCATCCGATAAGTCACTTAAACAAAGAAGAAAAAAAGTCGTTATAACTGAGGGATGAAAATACATCAGAATGCACTTTGTGTCAACAGGTCATGTGGAGATTTGTCACAGCAGTACTTAAGAAAATATCGAATTGAGTATTAATAATCACAAAAACGTGTTTCTTGTAGTTTTGGAAAATTAAATTACATTTCTGTCAAATCATCACGTTTGACTGAGTGATAGCACTGTGACAATTTCTGCAATAAATCATAATTGGTGCAAATAGTTTTAATTCAGTTTATTTAATATTTTCAGGCTTTAGGGAAAAATAATTTTTTCTTCGAAAATTTCCTTTTTTAATGGAAAATATTTGTAAAAATATTCGAAACATTTCTGAGAGTGTCACAGTATTAAATTTGCAATAAAACTAAAGGCTCAAGCAAGCAGAGATCATCTGCAACAAATCACCACTTCGAAGCAAAATTACTAAGAAGTTCCACAGCAGAAATTATACAAAGCATTGTCTATAAATCGAAAATTAAGGAACTTCTTTGGTAAGATGCGAATAAGCAAAAATGTTCATCCGTATACTTAAGACACGAAAAAAAAAAACCTTTAAAGCCGTCAAGTTCGTTGAAATATAACTTAAAGCCTTGACATAGCAAAAAATAAAGAAAAATATCACTCTCGTTGGCTTTGACTTGAGTCATTGACAACGATATTTAAAAAAATAAATAAATGTTTGCACTGAAACCGCAAATTTCGTTCCACTTTTTCCGATTATAGTTTTATGTGTTTAAATAAAATGAAGAACACATGAAAGCAATTTATTAAAACAAATAGAACTAATTATATTATCACCTTCTAAATGTTTTTTTTTTTTCAATCGTTGCGTTAATTGTAAATCGCGTGTTAACTCAGTCAATTGAAGCACAGAACTAAAAGTGAATTATTTGCGAAATGCTGCTTTTGACCGAAACTGAAAGCTCAACATTTTATTCGCTCTCATTTGTTGTTGATGCTCTCTCAAACTCACACAATCGCACAGAAAACCACGTTGCCGGCAAATAGAATTTTTATGAATGAAAATCTTTATTCACAATTCTCTCACTTGATTCATATTCATCGTAAAAGTTTTGTTTGGTAAATAAAAATAATTGCAATGCGAATATTTCGTGAGATTACGGGACAGTACTCGCGCGGCGTCTGACGTTGAAATTAATTTTTAATAGTGTCAAGGAACTTATGACTCGATATAAACAGAGTTTTGCTATTTATTGAGCTTAAGCCGCAATATGAAAATAATTTTACAAGCTGCAGTTTTCTTGACAGTTACTAACTACAACGAAGAATCAACTTACAAAGTTTCATACAATAAATTTTCCCGCTGAGCATCATTTAAATTATTTATGTTGCTGTTGAGAGCATTCACCAATGAATGGGATTTTCGTGGAATTTATGTTTATCTATGAGAATACAGAAAATTTTTCATGAATGAATCCGCCTGCACTGAATGAATTTCCTCATCGGGTTTTAATTAATTGGGTTGGAAAAACAAGGGAAATTTCATTTACAACCATCTCACTGCCCACAAAACGTCAAAAGCAAACACTTCAAAGATTGAAATAAAAAGATTTTAAATCAAAATAAATTCAGAACGTAGATTTTGAGCAGATGCAACTTGTCAGTTTCTTGGCAATGCCTTAAGTAATTTTCCCTAAATAACTCACACTAAGTATTCTTGACCCCAAAAAAAATTGTTTTTCTGTGATCTTTAAATAATGAAAGCAAATTAATTTAATAATAACAAGCTAAATTTTGTTGGACCTGCAAAAGTAATTTTATGCCAAATTTCATTCCTGGCGCCATCATTCAAGTTATAGATGAACCCATAACTCAACCATAAATTAATAACAATCGAAGTGACAGCAAATATTTTTCCATGCTAATAAGAAGAAAATATTTTTATAACCGTTCACCTCTAATCGGAATTGAGCTCTAAATATGTAGACGACAGGATTGAATGAAATTATCATCTCGTTCAAATCAAAACTTCGTGGAACTTTTCCCTGTTATGATTAAATTGAAATTTTGTTGGTCGATTATTATTATCGTCACGGCTTCAGGATATTTAGTAATACCGCTTACTGTTAACAATGTATATATTTAGAATGAAAGCACAAAAACGAATTCGAAGCCCTCGAAAGTTCCTTGAACTTGATGTCAAGTGGCTTTAAATCAAAAAGTAGCACTGATAAGCTGTTAAGTCATAAAAGATTACGAAAATCGTTCAAGTTTTGAGATTTAACGAAATTTATTATCAAGCAATTTGGGTCGCATAAGGAAAAAAAAATAACAACTAAGTAGAAACAAAAATGTCGTTAGGGCAGGACTCTTATGTCATTCGATTTCCGTTGTGTTACGATAAAAATCCACTTACTTAATTGATGATTTTGCAGTTTTTCTACATTTAATTCTTTTTAAATTTATTTTAAAATGAGATGCTAGCGATCACAAAATATCGAAGACATTATCAAATTTCAATGCACGTTTTTCGCGACTAACGTAGTGTGTTGCATAACAATTGGCAAGCATTTTTTGAATTAATTTCATGCATAAATATGCATCATTTCATGTATTGCAAACGATGTGACAAGCTGTAAAAAAAAGTTGTGTTTACTATGAATTTGAAGCAATTAAAACTTTGTTGTTCGTGTCAAATTAAGTATCTAGAGAACGAAAATATTTCTAGCGGTAGCTATCATTTAATTGTATTATCTATGTACATATCAAGATTAAAACAAAGTTGATCACAATTCAATAAGCCGAGTTTTGAATCAGTAACTTTGCTTGTTAAAAGTCTCCTGACAATTCGCAGTTGATTAGCAAATTTCCTTTAAAACGGTTTCGGAATATGAAACACTGTTTTGAACTTTATCTGGAGACGTGAAAAACTTTTTTAATTAAGCTAATTATTCAACGCAGCTTTTCATCGATTTGAATAATGAGCGGAAAGTGTTTTTATGTTCTTTTCATAACTTTTTGGATAGCTTTCACTCTTCTTCTTAGAAAGTGAAAGCAATTAATTTATGGGACAAAATGCCAGTCATAAAAATGGAAATGACAATTTCATGCTTAATTATTTTCGAACTTCGAGAATCTTTTATTTATTTCTGCTTTTTTTTGCGCAGAGTCATATTGCGGAAGCAGATTTTCGTATTCTCTTATTCGTATTAAAATCATCTCAAACTAATGTCACACGACACTTTCTCCACCAAAATATTAAATCTTGAAACTTCCGCCTGATAAGAAAAATTTCCTCTCTTTTTTTGCACATCAAATGAGATTCGTCTGGAATTTCAAACATAATCAACCTTGAATCAATTTTTTCTGCACTACTCGAAAAGCTTTGCATTGAATTCATTGCTCTAGACGAAATATGAAAATGTAAGGATCTTCGGAAAATTTTCGTACTTCAAACACAGCTGAATGCCATTTACTTACGACCAATTCAATCAAGATTGAAAATGGAATCATCAAAGACGGATATATGGATAACGTTCTTTTGCTGTTTGGATGTAGTCAACGGAACGAAAATTGCTCAATTTGGCGCGCTTGACAATTGTTAGAGAAGAATAGAAGCTAACAACGCATTATCGACTATAACCTTGAATTAAGTGCCGCAAAGCGAGACATTCTTTTGAAGTCATTATCTGTAAGTCCATATGTTACGTTGTTTTTTTTTTACCGTTCATTGCCTTTTTAAGAGCTTTCGATTTCTTGTTACACCGGTATGAACATGTTTTCTTAGGCGAATAATGGTATCATTAATTGTGTAATATCGAAGGCAACTGCATGTGAAATGTTGTTTTAGAAATTTATTGTCAACTTCGCTTTTGAGTGAACGCATTTTTCTGAACTTGAGATGCTCTTCAAAAGAGGAAACATGTACGTGAAAAAGAACATTTTATTCCTTCATAATTTGATGGCTTGCGAATTGAAAGATCAACACATAAACAAAAAAAGAATACTTTTTTTTCCCGACGAATGTCTCGCCTGAAACCATCATCAAAGGCAGAAAACATTGCATGTGGATGTGATCTAAACTAAACAACTTCCAACAAGTCTGAAAATAAATATAAACAGTGTCAATGCTTTCATGAATATCATAAAATTTGAAGTTTCATTATCGCATTACTGACAGCTGAAGATAAAATTTCAAATTAGTTTCGTTAACGACTGTTTATGAACTTCCCATTGATCATAATTGAATCGGCAACCAGCATGGAGTTATCAAACATTAATATCAGTTTTTATCTCAAGCATCTAACGAACAAAATAGAAAAATTTATGAGAAGTTTCCGCGTAATTCCGTTTTATATAAATTCCATTAGGTAATGCCAATTTTACCAATTCCCCTAAAATTCTTGAAGTGGCTAAACCTTGAAATAAAAAGTCCGTTCAATGCTCCCGATCTCATATCGCAACATTCAAAAAATTTAAAATAAATATTTTATCGAATCTAGAGTGATTTATATGATCAAGATATTTCGATAATGAATACAGTACACATCCAGCAGAGAAAGTTATATAACAGCCATCCAAAACAAAGTCTATCTCCAGGAATCCAAGAAAAGAGTCATCGGAAGCAATGAAAGAGCCCAATTCAATGATTCACCCGTGTTGATCAACTCGCATTAAAATAAACAATGACGTATATGGCAAAATTCGTGAGAAGGAAAAAACTGGATTTTGCGCGTCGCATTTTGCAAAAGGCATTCTGTCTGGCTTTTTTTTTCTGTTTATAAGAAGCATTCATTCGGCGTCTGCTTCATTCAGTATTTCGTATTCAAGCAATTCAGAAGTGAAAAAAAAGTAAATAAACAAAAAATGAACTCAAAGTTTGTGGCTCTTTCCGTTCTTGTGGGAGCATCACTGGCTGGAACACATCATTCTCATAGTGCCAGTCGCCACATGCATGTCAGCAAATACCAAGATCAGAATCAAAATGCAGCGAATAAACAAGATTACGGATATCATTCAACATCTTTACATCAAAATCATTATCACGATGGCGATCAATCGGGATTCGCAAAACATTATGATCCTAGGTATTCGCACCAAGATCCATTCGGATTTAATGGACATTAATTGAATTAGTTCAGATATTCATGTGCTATAATCAGCATTTTTTAATGCGTACTACCATTACGCGTGACCTTGTCGGCTTTTAACAAATAATGAAGAAGCAGAGAACAGACCGACAGGCCGGTCTAATTGTAGTTGTAGCATTCACACAGGCATTTACGCATCAATAATGCGATCTTAGGAGCATTATATTTCGGAAGTTTATGCTACCAAAATATTCGACATCTTCATTCAAAGAATGTAACATAAGAAATTACTAAATAAACTAATAAAAATATTTAGTATTTAAATTTAAGAAAACCAACCAAAATTTCATTATAAGAAATGTTTCCAATATATTGTTACTTGCTTCACAGTGGGTAGAAGTGGTTTGCATCGAGAATGTGACCGAATAAGAAAATAAACAGAAATTGGAAAAAAAAAACTTCATGGCAAGTTTCCGTTTAATATAAATTCCATTGTTGACATCTTGCCGATCCGCATGGAATTCCCAACGAGGATAAAGCGTGAGAACTTTTCGTTCAATGCTCCCAAGGCGATACCGCAACATCCACAATCATCAGATAACGTTAGAAGCAAATATTGTAAATCAATCCCTTATCACGATACGGCGAAACATTGTTAAAAACAATGCTATAAATTTTATTATTCCAATCTGTAAAATTGATGCTTGTGGCTGTTCATCGAATTTAATCGTCACTTGATTTATAGCTTAATTGCAATTTAATTAATTAACAATTCGTCACATTTTTTTTCGGTGGCATGATGAAAAAAAAAATCAACTTCAGTCACAGCGAACGATCAGAGAACTGAATTTAATTACAAATTTTTGCATAAAATGCAAATAATTTTCAATGTTCAATTCACTGACTGAAAACTCACATGACCAACTGGCAGTTTGGTTTGCAATTTTGTTGTGCAGCTAATTAGGTCAGCGAGATGATTCAACACATAAGCTGATCTGCATTTAATGTGTAAATATTCTGTGAGGAAAGATGGAGAAAATTCTGAAAACTTTTCGACATTTAAATTTTTATTTTAGTTGGTCAGATGCAGTTGAACTATTAGCGGCTGTGACCTAATAAATATTTGTAGTTTATTTTCAATAACGCGAAAAAAAAAAAAAAAACACATTTTAATTTTAATTTTTCATATTGAAAAATATTTATTTTTAATGACAATTTTTATTGGCAATTTGGTTGTTACTTTATTATCTCCTCACTTTACAACTTTGCCATTTTACGTTCAATTCACATCACGACCGCGCATTAAAGTTTTTTTACAACCGTTTACGATGAGTTTAGACCGCGAACTGAAGTGGACTCATGAGTTGTTGTGTAAATACATAACCAATGATTTCCCTCGAGAAACTCAAAATCTCCTGAAAATCAGCTCAATATAGCACTTTTCTCTCTCTATTTTCGCCTCACATTCGATTGTGTAAAGAGACACTTGTGCAATTGCGTTATCAGAACTAACTCCGATTATAATTCTCCTTGAAACACATGTTCGAGAAATGTTTACATTTTAAAAAAATGAGTTGTCGTAATACGTTTTAAAAATAAAACCGCCCGTAGCTACTCAGGAAAGTGAGAGAGATAGAGAGTTGATGACAACCATATGATAAACTTGAATATCTTCAACAGCTTCTGAGTTTATTTTGTTAGTGTAAATATTATAAATCGAATTTTAATTCTCTCAGAATCGCGTGGGATTTAATTATAATTTCAATTTAATTAGTTCTCATTTTTTTTTTCGTCTGATCTTACGCTAATTTATGCTCGTAGAAGTTAAATTTACTGGAACGTTACAGCACAATGTTGATTTAGGAAATTTTATTCATTAAACTTTTATTATGTCTTAATTGTCTTCTTTTTCCATCCACCGAAAGCTTCCCACACAAAATCCCAATTAGATTCAAATGCTTCTCAAAGAACTTTCACGAGTCGCCTCTTCAAAGCTTCAACACGAATCTGAGCTTTTAGTCTGCTTATGTAATGAAATGACCAAAATCGTGTAGGTTTCAACTGAGGGTGGATTTTATTTAATTGCTCTTCGCATTAAACTTTCATTTACTCAGTTAGAAGTCAATTAAGAATGTTTTTCACAATCTCAACGCTATTTAGCGCTTTCATCTGCCTCTGACATTGAATCATAATTAATGACATCAATCATGCACAAAGCTTTTTAGTTAATCTTCAAAATTACGACACGAAGTATGAACGTTATGAACACAAACATATCATGGATGAATGAGCATGAGAATCAATCATGTTTTACCATTTGTGGAATGCCACAAAAAATGCTTGCTAGACTTCTTCATGACCTTCGAAATTTTGTTGTGATTTTATTTTTTATTGTTTCATCATTTCGTTTCATGATCTATTGCCAACATGATTTAATGCGATTGATTGATTGATTTTTTTCCTTTGCACAAAATTGAAAAGCAGTTTTTGAGTTGACCATAAAAATGTTCTCATGCAAATTGCAAATATCGTTAAATATATTTAGAACAGTACAACTGAGTAGTACCAAAGAAGTCAAGCGATGCGAAGAAAACGTTTTTCGAAAAGTTGAATTATGCGATTTTGCACAAAAAAAAAGAAAAAAAAAAGTTTCAAAAGATTTTGCTGAATCATTTCGCTTCCAAAAAAGTAATAACATTGAAAAAGACATTGAATATAAATAAAATGAATGCACCATATGTGCCAGACACAAGACGTGTCCCTGACTCATGAGAGGAGATTTCAACAGAAAGCAACGCCGGCAATCTGAATGTGAAGCGCACCTTGAAACAATGTTGAATGAAATCGAATTTAACCCTGAACATGGTGTCGGATGTTCATGAACTTCAACCAAACTTGATTTCAGTCAATCTGATAAAATCATCATCGTTTCGTACCCGATTTCCTCAAAACACCAGCTGATTTTTTTTGCCAAACACATTAGGAAAACTAAACACACGAAATTTTATGTGTCTCGCCAGGGAAAAGAAAATTCCCCGCGCTATTGTTGTGTGTTTTTGTGTATTTATCTATGAAAAGAAAAGCGATTTATTTTCAGCATTTTACTTTTCATTTCCATCCGCACTGCTACTGAAAGTTTGAGAAATGATGCCAACGGATGGCAGTGGAGCATTAAAAATATATCATGTTATAATTTATCACCAACGAACAGTAGACGGCATGCTCCAACACTGGTTCTTTCGGACGTTTAAATGTGACGATTGATTTATTTTGTTTAATTTTTTACGCGGGTCAACAAAGGAAAATAACTAAAAAATAATTTAAAATTATATTAGGCACGCGGCAAGGCACGTGGTTAATGATTCTTTGAGTTAATGATGTTGTTAAATATATTAACCTAGGTAATTTTTAATTTTACCGATACAAATGCACTCAAACAAAAATTATTATTTTCCCTCCGAAATTCTATTTTTAAATCGCCTTTGCAAAGAAATAGACACAAGCTGCAAATTGCAAATTCCACTAATGCATTTTTGCATTTCGCAATATCACTGTTCCATAAATGTCTCGCGACTAATATTTTTTCTTATTTTGCGCCTTATTGAAATTTCATTTTTTTACACTTTTTCAAACGCCAATCAGCTGGTTCAATTAACAATCAATAAAAATTGTTGGCATTCCGCTAATTAAACTTGTCAGTCAATCAATTAAATGCACTTCACACATATCAAGCGCCGCTAATTGACATGAAATTGTCAATGTTTGCTTTTCCGATTACTTAGTTCGAATGAAAACTTGGAGACGTTTGCACTGGACGAGCTTAAAACGCGAACTGAAAAACATTTTATTTATTTTTTAAAAACATTTTTAGCTTTTCGCTGGCAAAAAGCGTCCGTAAGTAAGTCTGCAACAATTTTTGCTCTCCCGCTCAAGCTCAAGCGAGAGATTCAGCAATGCTCAATACATATGGCATTCTATTTTTAGCATTAATACATAAATACATACACGCTATGAATCAACAAGTAAACTTTCTGACGATGAAAAAGCTTCCGCTTTTCTTATCACGCAACTTTTATCGCAATATTATTTTTATCAGAGTTTAAAAAAGTTTTATTGATAGAAAAAAAAAAGTTGGAAACTTAAATGTTCAAAGCAAGTTGCAGCTTAGACAATAAGAAGACCTTGGATCCATGCTCTGAAGAAAGTGATGCGAGTATAGGCGGATGGTGAAGCTTGTCCACAGGGTGCTGTCATCGAAGCGATTCCAACTAATGTTGCTTGACGTCTAAATTTGACGTAAATTTTTAGGTTAAATATTTAATAATTTTAGGTTAGGATTTTAAGTACCTGTACTGAAGAACAAATGGAGCTCCGAAATCACCTGTGCACACATTAGTTCTTTGATTAACATCCTCACCGCAGAAAACTTGATTTGGGTTGTGATTAAAAAACTGAAGGCATCTGACAGTACTAATTACTCTTTGGAAGCCATGGTATGCAAATGCTGATGGACCGACACCGGCTTCAGAATTAAATCCGAATCCAGCGATTAATCCTTCCTCATTCTCGAGTGGCAAAATTAATGGTTCTGCTGGTGGTAAAATATTTGGCGGAAGAGAAATTGCACTTATATCAGCCGTGAACATAACAGATTGAACGAGTCGCATAACACCGATATCATTTGCACGCGTTAGAGCAATATAACCAGGATGAGATGTAGCTAGATTAACACCGAACTGTCTCATTGCAGTTCTGTTTGCGCTGCCCAAATGCACTGCCCAAGTGGTAAATCCGACAATGCTTGTTGCGGATGTGACAATATGTTGATTTGTCACCAAAGCACCGGCGCCAAAAAATCCTAATCCTTGAGCATTGGTATATTGAACGAAAGCAATGTAAGGCAAAGTAACGGCGCGTGCACCATTGACAATGTAGGATGAGATCTCTTCGTAATCAGCATCGTTCATGGGTGCGGCTTGAGCTCCCAACAAAGCACAGAGTGCCACTAATAAAATCAACTTCATTGCTAGCTATTTTCCAAACGTCTAAACACTTCCACAAGCTGACAATGTTTGACTGAAAATTTATTATCACTTTGCCATTTATAATGACTTTTTTTTGCTTCTTGATTAATCGAATTTGTCGATAAAAATATTTATCACAAAAAATGTATCGCGTGATAATTAATTTCTGTAGAAAAAAAAAAAAAAAATTAAAAACACCGTCGAATGTGTACGCAACACATAAATCAAAATAAATGTTTTTAAATAAGAATTTGACAAGAGCCAATCATTTTGATATCTTTACGAGAAAATACTAAAACAAAAGATGTTGTCATGATCTTAAGTTGAGCATCAAGACGAGCGTGACAGATTCCAAACAAAAATTATTTAGGGTTCCCTTTCCTTCAAGGAGCTTTCAGATTCACATAAAAAGCTATTTATTATCGTCTATAACAATGACTCATCGCATTACAAACGTAAAGCCTGCGAAAGATATTTATAAGTCGAACAAATATGACTCACTGCCTAAGTAGGGATAAAAATATTTGTTATCATAAAATGAGCTTAAGATATAGAGAAAAATTTTATACATGACGCCAAAGAAGAAAAAATGTTGCGCAATAAGAAAGCTTAAGGCTCTTAAATCAAAAGCTTACAACGGAAATGATAAAAAAAAATTATTTAATTAAAAAATTTGATTTTTATTTGGTGAAAGTTTGTCACAAAAAAAAATTTCTGTTTTGTTAAATTAGACTTGTGTGTTTTGGTTGATCCATAATCTGAAGAATGTGATGCGTGTTACAAGTGACGGTTGACTTGGTATTTGAACATTAACAACACAATTAGCTACCGATGCAATACCAACCAGAACTTCAGTGTCACGTTCCAATGTGGTGAAACTGTTGCCAACATCTTCCCCGCAGAAATCAGTTCTGGAACGTACATCTTCAGCACAGAACTGTTGAACGGCTTGACTTGCTGGCCAGCGTTGAGCGCATCTCTCAACACTCACAACGCGCATGAAAGCTGCTTGAAGTGTTTGAGAAATTGCTCCAGGAACTCCTCCGAATCCAAGAACCAGTCCTTGCTCATTCAAAAGTGGAAGTTGACCGACAAATTGCAGTGATGGCAATGCAATTGGACTGACAGTTCTATCAAATTGAATATCTTGTGCAACCATGATAATACCAATATCATTTAAACGAGGGTTTCCTTGATAAGCTGGATGTCTTATAACCGATTGAAATGGAACTGCACGCTGTCCAGCACGAGTATTTGAACCGACAAAAATATTATAACTGACAAAATTGATTGTTGTCATAAAGCCAGAGCAAAGAATATGTCGCTGTGAAATAATTGCGCCACCACCTTGAGCTCCAGATTGGTCAATTTGCAAATATTGAATACGTGCAACCCATGGCTTAGACGCCCAATTAGACCCTTGGAAAATTCCGTCAGTTGACTGTTTGGAATGAAAGTGTTTAATTTACCTAATCGCACTCAACATAACCTCAAAGAAATCTCACCAGAAATGCTGTCGCCGCAATAACCACAAAAATACCGAAAAACTTCATGACTGCTTGTCGGTAGCTCAGCTTGAAATGATTGAAATTGTTAAATATCGAGTAATATTTATAAAAATGGCGAAACTTTTTTTTCTGTCATAGTTGTTTTAATTACATTTCTTGAAATCTTATCAGTCGCTGTGTTATGCCTTTATCGTAATGACATATTGAAGATAAAAGCACAGAAAAATGTGTTTCTTCCGAAAATCACAACTTGGCTACGAATTAAATCTTATATTCAACTAATTATATAAATATTTAACTATGCTGCGCGATTGTTCCAAACGACACACGAAATTTTCTCCATGTTACGTCAAATATCTAGTAAGAAAAAAAAGCTCGCACTTCCAAACAAATCCATTTTGAGCCACGAAATTCCATCAAACATTATTCACCTGTAAACAAAAAGGCGAACATCACACAAAAATGAACAGTAAATATTATTTCCAATGAAAGACTTTTTTCCCGTCTCACTTTTTTTTATTGAATGGAAACATATTAAATCTAATCAATTTTTGTTATCGCTGCCTCTGGTTAAATCATTTTGTCGTGATCCTACATGAAACTAGTGAAGTCATGTGTGTGCTTTCATAATATGTATGAACATGTGTGCGGGATGGGAATTAAAATTCGATTTATTGATAAAATTTTGTTTAAGGTTAGCAGCGTTAATCTGGCGATAATGAGGAGAAACAAATGAAATAAACGTGCTGCAATTTTTGCGTGAAATTCCTAAATTAGATTTTTTGTGCCTCACGAACCAAGAATTTTTTGGATCAAACTCCTGTCGTATCGTGTATCCACTGGCGGAATGGTGCGATGTGACTGTAAAGACTTGGTCGCTGTGCACAACCAGGCATTGATGCGATGCCAACCTGTAATTTGAGCATCCGTGAAATAATGATTAGTAAAGTTAATTTCATAAATTGTAATTTATCGTTTAGCTTACAAAATACTCATCGCCACGATGTAGAATTGTCAGTGGGCCGCCCTAATTAATATTAATTAATGCAATTAGGGTCTCTTAGCTCTAAATTATGTCGTCTCACCTGATCGCCCAAACAAAAATCACTTTTCTTATCAGAATCCTCGGCACAAAAATGCTGTGTAAAATTTGCATTGCTGAAGGATGTTACACAAATGTTGTCATTTATGCGACGAACATGAGCAGCTTGCAGATCTTTGCTTCCTTCCTGACCGGAAGTAGAGCTGAGTGCAAAGCCTGCAATCATTCCTTGAACATTCAATTCCGCTGCAATAGAATATCCTAAAGGTGGCAAGTAAACTGGTTTAATCCTGAATGAGAATTCAACAGATTCATTCAGAAAAATGATGCCGATATCAAAATTTCTGACACTTCCGCCAGCTTCATTATAATTTGGATGAGCGACAGCTCGATTACTGTTGAACGTTGTGTGCATTGATCGATTTTGTGATCCAAGTCCAACCCTCCAGGAGGTGAATGTATGAACATTTGCACCGCTAGTTACAACATGGTTTGACGAAATTAAACATCCGCCACCGTAAAAGCCCGTTTGAGCATTCAAGAACGTCACGTAGGCATAATATGGGAGGTTATATGTCAAATGCTCTGAATTTATCATCGCATAAGTTGACTGCTGAAGTTTCATAGAAATAAATGAAAAAGAATGGACATTTAGATGAAAGTTGCACCACAATATAAACTTTGCCTATACCGTAATTGCGACAAAAATGATGCCAATCAACCACTTCATTTTCCACAAGTTATTAACGCTCGACTGAAACAATTTCTATCAATTGATGAACATTTTATAGCTGTACATCATTTACAAAGAAAAACATCAATAAAACGAAACTTGACACGTGATTAAGTGTTGAAGGTGCCATTAATCATTGAAGCTTTATTGTCAATCATTTCGTAAGAAATTATTTTCATTAAAATGCTATTAAAAATTTCGTTCGTATTTCAACTGCGCTACCAAGAACTGTAACACAAATTCCCGGGATACCATTGCTACTAAATAATTAATATAGCCTTGAAATCACAATTAACGATGATTATTAAATTAATTGTTTGCAACGGTAAAAAAATCGCATTAAAGTTGTGCAACTGCGCACGCGTTGGAAGCATAAAATACTTTCCATAAAAGCTCCCAAAAGCTCATTTATCCTTCTCATTCCACCACCACAATGGAAGGCCTGCTTTGTAATCAAACATGGCAAAAGGCAATCAAGCGCAAAACATCATCAGATTTCCATTCATAAGCAGAAGGGAAATCCTTCCATTGCCCTCTACAACAACAATTTCTCCCACATTCGACATCATAATTGTGATATTGGAAGGACGATATACTACAAACGTTTCTGTATTCGAGTAGCTTTAAGAGGGGACGCAGCTCGCTCCGTGGAAAAAAAGGAACAAAAGTCTTTAAATTTATTCCAATTTTTTTTTGTGTGTGCTAAAATAATTCCTCATTGTGACAAGCGAACACAAAACTGAATGCAGTGATTTGTTTACAAAATAAATTTAAATATTATTAAATCACTGTTGAGTCTTAGGGCTTTCGACGAACTGGCTTTTAAATCGTATCGAACAAGGCATTTCAACAGGCTCCCAAAATAACAAAGAAATTTGGTAGCTTTTTTTTGCATTGTGATAAATGTGAAAAAGGTTGAAAAAGGAAAAAAAAATTAAAATCAGTGCTCGAATAATAATAATAATAAAAATTAACGTTTCATTCGTGAGCGAGCCATGAAATGAACCTCAAAGCTTGAAGAGATCTGTTTGTCGACCTTTGTGAACTGAACAAGCTTGAACAGTGAATACAAAAGCACTTTGTAAGTAAAAAAAAAATTACGCAAATTTGTTAGCTTTTTAAATTATCTGTGCATCAAAGCGAAAAGAGAATGAAACGCTTAAAATGCAGGCATAAAATTGATGGAATGCTATTACAGTAACGTTATGTCTCTAGTGAAATTGTTAAAATGTACATTTATTATTCACGAAACTGACGAATGAATCCACATAACGCCTTTAAGCAATGAGTATAAAAAAATATATACATAAAAAGTCTTGTGAGCTCTCCCTCATTTTGCATACCTACTCGCCTGCGAGCTTTTCAAAATGCCATCAAAGACAGACAGTTTAAGTGAATGGGAGCAGAAAAAAGCGAAAGCTCGACAGGAGCCAATTTTCTTTTGCTTTACGTTCTGCTTACACAAATTCAATTTACTCCGGAGTAAATGATAAGAAAAACTGAAAAGTGGAAAAACTCATGATGAATGTTATGAAGCTTAATTTACTTGATGAACCCCTAAACTAAGGGTAGAAACATTATGGACGGGATGCGTATTCTTTTGCAAAGTTATTTCTTGGAAGATTTCTTATCATTCATGCACCATGTTTCCATCTCAACACTATACTTGTCGGATATATCCTTTTTTATCGATAAAACATATTTCACAAAAAAAAATAAATAAACCTCCAAGTTCCCCTCCTTTCGTAAGGTTCATGAACGATTTATGTTATATATCTATGTATACATAAAATTTGTGTTGAGAAACCATGAATGGGGAAGGTCGGAAATGAGGAAATAAAAGGTAACGGAGTATAGAAAAACGAAATGCCCTCTAAATTATTAAGCACAATTTACCAAAACCTATGCTAGACTTGACGTCCCTTCATTAGTGACGTACGGTAAAATATACAAAGATATATGCATATGCCAGCAAAATTTTCAGTATGCTCTATATAAACTATGATGGTGCTACGAAACCTCGCGTGACGTCATATCCGCAATTTATTTTGCCATTCGTGCCACCGGCTACAGAATATTTGTGAGCTGCCCTTCCGACTGGAAATTGAATTTCATATAGCAAATGCTTTAAGATAAGCAAGAAGAATGATAATAAAATATTTTCTGCCAAACTAGCAAATTTCCCCTGTCAAAAGATAAAAACTGTTTGCACTGGAAACCTCAGCTGAGAAAACTTATATGTTCGTGTCAATAGATTTGTAACTAAAAGTCACGTTCTGAGTGTGGTTTTTGTTACTTCTGCCAATAGTAAACTATTTCCCATGATACAAAGAGTACGCCCACAACAGCGATATCTTGTTCTCTGGACAGACTTCGCTGCATGATCAACGCAATTAATCATCACATAGCTCCTTAATATTATTATTTGACCAAAAAAAGGTTTCTCCGACACCGCAATACAAAACGCGACCGATATAGCATTGCGATATCTATAATTCAATTTCATCTCGGAGAAATCTCAATTGATATCATCATCATCATCTTTTGCTCGACGGCGCGAAGAACGACCGAGATGAAATTTCCGAGATAGAAATTGAAAACGATCATCTCGCCGTAATAATGGGCATGTCATGAATGGGATGAGTTTATAAATTGCGTCCGAATTTACTTATAACAATTCAATGAACAACCGATTTGGATTATATTTTTTTACATTATCATTCGGCCGATTGAATTTCATGAAATATATTTATTATGCTTCTCCGTCAAGCATCCTAAAGATATTTATTTAATGAAGTGAAAATTCAATGTTTTGAATAAACAGAACACATTGGGGTGGGGGTTTATGTGTTGAGCGCCAATGTGTAAAATCAGAACATTTAAGATTATGGGGCGAAATCGATTTTTTTGGTATGGAGAAAATGTTTACAACAAATTAAGCCGCAAATTAATTTGCATAAAGTTTTTCATTTTCCCTATGTATGGGCGAATGCCCTTTTGTCTCTTTTGTTCCAGCTGAACGAATCTTGTGGACACAAAGTGCGAACCCATTAAGCAAACACTCGAGACGAAAATAGATATTGGCAAACAACCGTCGCAAGCAAGTGGCTGAATAATTAACGGTCTCATCATTTCATCGTAAGCAATATCTACAACTACGCAATTATGGCATCAGTAGGATTTCAAGAGCCGTCACGGAAGGCTTCCATCAATTTTCATTTGCCATTAAATGAGCTCGACGACGAGTCACCCGATGATCTGAGTCAGCGTATTGAGGATTTCAAGTGCCACAATCCCGAGACTGTTGATGAGCTTAAGAAATGTATTCAGGATGTACTGGGTGAAGCAGAAAAGACAGCACAAGAGAAAATTGATAAGAAGGCGGTAGGTGTACCAGCATATAACATGTGATAAAATGTTTCATAATTCCTTCACTTGAATTTTTTTTTCTTATCACAGACCGAAGAAGCAAAGGAACGTAATCTTAATGCATTCATGACCGGATTAAAGGACAAAAACAAACGTGTGGTTACGAGAGCTCGTAGTCTTGCACGATCTTTGATCGATACAATTTGCAATTGCACTCAGAATGTTCCAAATCCAATTGCCACTGCTAGTATACGACTTAGACGACAACAGACGGCATATGAGCGTTCATCGAGCGAAACGCGACAGCAAGCAAAATTCACTGAATAATATGGACCACCATAAAATTCGTAGCGTTTGCGTGCGTGATATTCCATTTCCTGCCGCATATTCATGGCATTCTGTGACATCCTTAAAATAATTCTATATCCCGTGCGCGACGTTTGCGATGAAAAAACATTTTGAGCTTTCATGATGATTGTAATGCGAGAAACATAAATGAAGATTTAGCATGTAATTATCTAAGTCATTGAAAATTTAATAGAATTAAAACTTAATCGCTGTCATCACACTGAATAATTTTCCAGTAGGAACTGCTGATTCGAAACTCTTTGGAAAACGAAAACATTGTTTTCATGAACTCAAACAGAACTTTTAACAAACTCTCAACGTGTTATTAGGCAAATTATTAACATCTACACGAACTCAGCTCTCAAAAAAGTTCATTAAAAAAAAATTATTCCAATGTATTAGAAGAAGAAGTAACCAAAATATATATTAAAATTTATATTAACATAAACCCAAAGTCTGATTGTTGATGAAGAAATTTTAATGTATCAAAGAATTTACGTCATGAAACCCGCATCTGTTATTAAGGAGAGAAAGTAGATAAAAAATATTTTCATGTCACTTGAACTTTAAAAAAATCTGAGCAAAGTTTTTTTTTTTTTGAGATTCTCAAGAACTTTTGAACATATGAAATTTGATAGACATGAGACATTATTATTATTTTTGCTGGGTTGAAAATAAGGTATGAATCATCCTTCCATGAGTGACGTAACTGTTTTTCATAAACATGCAATGATTGATGGAATTCTATCAATATCAATTTCTTTTCATGGCTATGCATAATTTTCATGAAGACGAAAAACATGTTAAAATGCACAGTAAATACAAACGTTGAAATAACTCCCGAGACAATCAATAAAAGCTCCTTAAAACAGAGATGCAAAACAGAAAGTGGGAGGGGAAATAAAGGAACTGTATGTAGCAAATAATATTTATTTTATTCCTCAAAAGCAATCCTCTGAATGGATGAATGAGTATGTGAGAAAGCAGAAAAAAAAATGTGTAATATTTTGTAGAAATTTAAGGACTTTAGTTGCGAGGAATTTCTCTTGAAATGTTCCAGGGAGCAAATTCAATTTGAACTCTTAAGTGAGTTTTTAAAAGAAAAATTCATTTTACACTGAAATTCCAAGTTTTTTTTTTCTAGTCAGAATGGATCCCTGAAAAAATGAAACCTTTATGATGTAAAATATGTTGTGAACCTTCAATATGAAGACGTCTGATGACGAGCAGAAAAAAAAGTGAACAATAAATGTAAAAGATGAAGAAAAAGAAAATATTTGGAAATCACTTTTTCATGCTTCAATCAAAATCAAAGTATCAAATACAGATTTTTCAAATTTTCCTTTCAGGTATTTTCACGCTTCTCTCTCTCACTTTCCTTCTTGCCTATTTTTTTTAAGGCATACGCAAATAGAACGAAAATAAATTTGCTGTCGTACATTATTTGACTTTGAACGAGGGATATCACGATTTTATCGATACGTCTCTTTACATTTGTTTTTTTTTCTTTTGTAACTTTTCTGACTTTTTTTTTTCTCGAGATTGACATTTTGCCTTTCTTAAAAGTTTTTGCACGCACTGCACTCATTTGTCCAGTGGGTGACGATTCATGATGTATGCAAATCTGTCAACAAAGACGGGATTAGAAACATCATTTGGAGTAACGTTGATTTTGAAATGGTCAATAACTTCTTTAAGTGCTGCCGCTTCATCTTGACCATTCTTAACGACATAACCACTTATACGCATCGTCTTGTAATAAAAGTTCAACAAACGTTTACTCTGTGTGAGAATTATGCGATCGGTTCCACGTGCTAGATTAAGGCAACCTTCCTTTGGCTTATCAGCTATTAAAGTATCGATTCCACATTGATTCAAGAGTTTTCCAAGCAGCGACAACATTGAATCAACGACAAATTTTATATTTTTGGTATTGACTGGTATGAATTCTACTTCTTGGCGAAACATCACTTCAAATCTCACGCCAGTCTTCAATATAACATCATATATTTCCAACAAGCAGTAAGCATCCAACACTGCATACTCGATTTGTTCAGAGCGTAGCGGACGTTGTTCCCAGTTGCTGAATCTGTTCGATTTATCAAGTTTTTGATTGAAGCATAATTGTACTAGATTGCTCAGGTTGAAGCGCTCTGTAGGTTCTTCTTGAAAAGGAAATCTGATCTTATCTTTAATCTGAATCCAGACTTTCTGTATATCTACGATGGAATCGGAAACCGTTTGAATGCTCAAGCTTAGAGCATTGTTAATTTGCTCAATATCAGTCAAACATCCGAATCCCAGCTTTGTAGTGTCGTCATTGTCGAAGATTTCTTTCAGCTGCGTCCATTCAATATTACACTTTTTGTCCAGCAGCTCAATGATATCAATAACATACACGCTATTAAGTATAGCCAGCTGAATCAAGCTGATCTTGCCTTCACTTCCTAAAACTCCCTCAATATCGAAGGCAATTAGGCCCGACAGTTTAAGATCTGCAATCATTTTGGCAAACTTTTCTGCACAATCAACGATAGTGACTTCAGATTTATTCAGCTTTAATTTGTAGAAATTTTCTTCCGTTGGATATAGCGATGGCTGAATGTGGTTAAGTTGATCAATCATAAATGCCGGTATGTCATCATTAAAATCAATCAACTCGGTAACAAGAGCATTTAACTTTTCAGCAGAAATCGTTCCTTCGTTATATTCGGTGAGTAAATGACGCAACATTCCAACGTTGTGTTTGTGCGCATCTTGTTCGAGTTTTAGTGGACAAGTCGTTACTGATACTTGAAATCTCTTTTGGTAACGCTTTATAAGCGACCTGATGATTGTTCCAGTCAATTTCTCGTGATTGATGTTTTTGACAACATCGTTGTACTTATCAATCAATTGATCTACGGCACCCTTCACTAGAAGTCCATCAAGAAATTTCAGCATTGGGACTTGTGATTGTGTAGCACCGTCCAGATAGCAATCTACAATGCTAAGCTTGTCCTGAAGAAATAATGGAACAATAAAAACATCCTGCTCGAAAGAGAACAATTGAAGATCAGTTGCAATCTGTGCAGCATCCTTGAAGAGTCCATTTCTTGCCATTCCGTTGATCTGGTCCACAAAAATTTCACTTGAATTTGTCATGTCATAAATATCAGCAACCAATCGAAAGACTTTTTGTTGACAATGTCGAACGATTTCAAATGCTATCATCTTAATCTGATTAGAGAGCAATAACGTCCAGTCTTTATGTCGACCGTCTTTATAACATTTCAGTTCGTCAAATATCGCTCGAGATAAACTGTCTGCTGCTGGTTCTCCTTCAGCATGGGCAAACATTTTCAAGGCATCGTGAAATGGGTTCTCACTGGATGCATAAATATTCTGAAACATTGATGATACAATGGAATTGCCAGATAGATGACCAACTAAAATTTTATAGAATGGCAGTCGAGATCAAGCTGGAAATATTATATGAATGATGGATTTTGAGCATACCCTCTCTTCTCATTTCCTTTATCTCTAAAAATTTGTTCTCCAGATCGGCATTGTTCCATTTGATGCTTAGTCCATGTGACGACGCGAATTTTTCTAGAATATCACGATCACGTTTATCATAATACAGTTCTACAGGCAACATATTGACGACGTTGCAGTATCAGCAAGACAGAAAATGTTTATCCTCAATATGAAAAATATAAAGATTCTTTCTTTCACAATTTGCACGTTAACTTTAGACTTAAAACTCATTTAAAAAAATTGAACGAGCGACCAATAAGCAAAGCGACTAATTCAGCCGGTTTGGAAAAATAACAGCTGTTTCACGTAAACGAAATGATCGGGTTTTAATTTATAGTACACAACAACAATATCGAAGAATTCCTGAACAAGGTTTATAAGAATAAACTACTTAATAAGTATGATTTTATTGGAATATAAGGAATGATCTTGTGCCAGTCATAAATAAAATGTCTTTTTTGTTTTGATAAGTTTTCCTCATTTTATTTTCGTCAATAATTTTGTTTTACTTTACAAATCGCTCGAGGCAATTTTTTTTTATTTGATAATAGCCAACAACAATAAAGTCTGTTTTTGTAGAATCTAACTCATAATAATAAGAATTGCAGTCACTCTATAAACTACAAACGAATCATGCTAAATACTTTCATAAGAATCCTTTCGTTATGTTGTTTAATATTTAAATGTTTCTGTTGGCTAATAAGATTTTTGGGGTTAAGTTGTTAGTTTAGATTATAACTTTAGAAAGAAATGAGCTTTTAAGCATAGCTAACCAGCAAAGGAAACTGATGACAAGGATTCACCGTTGATGACATTCCATTAAGTCATGGCTGCATTATTACTTGATTATTGCAATAGTCTGTTTGAACTTGATGGGACGTCATCAAGATGAAAGAAGAAGCATCTAAACGAAAGTCATTATAGTATGATCAAAGGACATAAGTAATCATCAGCCATATTTTCGAAACATTTTGCTTGTTATCATTTCTCACTTTCAATTTATACTTATTATGCAATAAATAATTTTTGCTTTATTAACAACACTAACAATAAAAACAGAGTTCATCGTGCGTATCAGTTCCATCCAAGTTCCATTATTGTTTTATTATTTAAACGAATGGAACATGACTCAAACAATGTACAATCGGCTCGATACGATACATAGTTTAAAAGAAATTGATATTTTTTTTATGTTTTGTTTTTCAGCATATTATCAATATATGTAGATAGTTCAAGTTATTTTAAAATACGCAATAGGCAAGGAATAAAATGTCAAGGAAATGTGTGAGCAATGCTGAATTTTCCGAAGCGCAATTACTGTTGAACACATTTAAAGGATCTGGACATCAGCTCAGATATAAATCCGAAATAACTTTGTTTTAAAAGGTTTATGTTATTTTTATGTAAAGCGATGAAATGTAAATATTTATGCTTGGTTATGGGGTAGAAAACACATTCGGGAAAAATTTGATTTGGTAGGATTTTTTAGCCGGAAAAAAATTCCGTTAGAAAGATGTTTATAGGCGATAGATTGTACAATTTTTATGATGTTGAAAAATGATTGGCTCATCATCAATCATAAAGAAAATTTATTCTGAATCTATGTAATCGTTATGCAATTAAAAATGTAAGCCCGAAAAATATAATAAAACCGCTATGCCGTCCATTTCGAAACTAATAAATCGAATTAACAATCGTATCGCGATCTGGTAAACTACGAACTTTCATGCTTCCATCGGCCCCGCAGCTAAACATTCGACCCAGCTGATCGATATGAATTTGTGTCACGCCTTGACCGATGTGCTTGAAGAAGCTGCTGTGTTTATGTTCACCAGGATAGAAGAATAATGGTGGACTTGTTGGTGCTGCCAGCGCCCAGACCTGATTGATGATAGTTAAATTGGATTTTAGTAAAATGAAAAAATATATATATTTTTTTAAATATCACCTTTATGTCACCATCGGCAGAACCCGTCACAAAGATCTCTTCATGTGGATCGATTGCTAAACATTTTATGGCACTATCATGGGCCTGGAAAGTAAGAAATAAATCAATCTTATGACGGAAGTGTAAATATTAAATTATTACCTGGAAACGATGTCTCAATGTCCTCTGACGCACATCAAAGATGCAAACATCGCCTTTCTTTCCGGCTGATATCAGTAGCTGATGTTGAGGAGCGTATGATAAACTGGAAGCACCTTGATCGTGACATGCGAATGCTGAATGAAAAATAAAAGGTAAAATTAGTTAGCGATTTCTTTAATTGACGACATAATAAAACTTACATGCAACCATTGCTTTCTTTTGTGGCAACAGCGTGTCCCAGATTGCGACATTTTTACTCTCGGAACTGTGTCCAGCTGAAAGAAATATAAATAAATATTGTGTATCCCCGAACATTCAATTAAACAAACCTGTTGCTACCAAACTGCAACTACCGATGAACATGAAGTCTGTGATTAGTTTATTATGACATTCATGTGTCTATTGGAAGAGGGAAAAAAACACAAATCAATCAATGAAAAGAGAATCAATCAAAAACTCAGTTTAATTGTAATGCTTACAAAGAATGATCGATTGCTTTGCGATGCCAGTCCAACTTGCCATAAACTCAATTTGCCATCACCATCGGCGATGCCAAATTTGTTTCCATGATGCGAGAATCTACATCTTGTGACTGTTGTCAATCAATGCAAGATAAAATAAACAATTTAATTTAATTTGTAGAAACATTTGATCAATTAATAGATAACTTACCTTTAGCAAAGGTTCCTGGTGGCCTTGGTGTGCAAACAGCTTGCTGATGACCCCATTCCCACATTTGAACTGAGCCATCCTGGCCGCCCGTCAAATACAATGGCATCAACGGATGTGCGCTCATGCGCTTAATGTTGTCGATTTTGTGTTTCAATACCTGAATTATACATAATTAATTAACTTAATTCCATCTTTGGAAGTCGTTCATAAAACATTTACAACATAAGGAAAATAAGAAAGAAATAATGAAATACAAATATTTACAGTCGAAAGAAGAAGAAAATAAGGAAAATCAAAGGACAGAAAGAAACATAAGAACTTCAATATTTAACAAAGCTAAACAACATAAAAATTGCGGAGAAATTTAATTTTAGCCAAATATCAACTTCAAGTACCGGTCTCAAAAAGTGCTTTGATCGATCGAGGATGAATTTGCAATATCGTGGATCATTGCAACCCGGAAAATTTGCCCCTTTAATCTGATGGTTATAATGCAATGTATATTTGAGACACACAAATCACACACAAATTTTTTTTTTAAATATCGAGAGATGTCGGTGATGACGGTTGCAATTTTTTTTTATATTTTGCATTCACGAGCATTGACATTAAATATACAAACATTGGACACAACATGGCAGCATGAGAGAGAAGAAAAGCGAAACAATTATAAATGGAGTGTGTGAACAGCATTTGTTCCTGGTTTGTTATTATCATTAATTGCAGTGTCAATAAAGTGTCCATTGCACAATATCTGCCACACACCAAAAACAATCGCTTGTGCTCGAGTGTGTGGTGGGCTTGGCATAATTCCATTATTATGGATTGTGTAATGGACAGAGATTAATGAGAGAAAGAAAAACATCCAATTCAAAGCATACAATTCTTCTTGAAAACTCACCACAGAAGCTCCACGTCCGGATTGTCCAGCAATGCCCGGTTGAGGACTCATTGGCATTGGTGCTTGTTGTAAGTTTTGTGCTTGATTTAATGCTGCCGCTCTGTAATTTAATTATGAAATGTTTGTTATGAGCTTTCAGGCGTTTCTTTTTGTCATTTTCTTAACTTACTTATCGATGTTTGATGCCTGAATAACAAGAAAACCGCTCGCGGGCAAAGTGTCAACGTCTTTTGAAAGATTCATTATGTCGAATTCGCATTCGTCCTCAAGCCAATTTGGTGATTCCAATAGCAATGAAATGTCCATCTCTTGAATTTCTCGTGGCGTTGCGAGCGCCATCGTACCAGGATTTGTAAGATTGATGCAGAATGCAGAAATCGATTCTTGATCTTTATGAATAATTCGTACAGGCTCGGGCAAATGTTGATGAAACTGTTCTTTGCCGTTGGAAGCAGCAAAGTTGTGACCAGTTTCACTGTGTTGTGAAAAGTCAACGACTGAATTCGACACTGATGGACTAGATGTAGTTCCACCGTGAGCGCTTGATGACTGTTCAAATGTAAAGTTTTTCTTTTTCCAAAGATAGCTCGGATGAAAATTTCTTGACATGCTTCCTGTCGCACCATAAAGTTCCACAATCGACGTACTGGTGCCGCTGATGCTGCGATAGGAGTAAATGGCGTATTGCTCTTTTCCAGTAGCGAATGATATTTTTTGATCGATGGACCTTTGTTATCATTTTCAACGAAGCATGCAGGAATGTAATCAGCTGATGCGGGACCTCGATGATCGAGTTCTTCTTTCAAAAGCTCTTGCCAAACTACCAAAGAACGTAATGTACCATGAATTAAAGGACTACAAACAGGCAACTCTTGTAATTCCAAGCCAGCAATATTAATAAACGCTTGAATTTGATTCTGGGCATGTCTCACAATTGCACAACGTAAAATGCACCACGACAGCGAATTTGGATTTGTATGTTCGGTATTCTCCTTGCGATGTTTCTTTATAGCTGCTGCAGCTTGTGTCTTTTTCGGATCATTATTCAATGGATCAGCAAAAACATCTTCATCATCGTCGTCATCATCATCAAGATCTGACACTGCTGAGTCGGCTGAATCATAATCATCCTCGCTCGGTTCACCAGAAAGTATTGGCTTTGTTAGGAAATAGCTGACCATTGACATTTCAGGCGGAACAAATTGTTCACGATACGTTGGTTTGTCTTCTTTCATGCTCGCTGATGTTTGCTGGCCACCAAATTGGCCAAGAATTTTCATGTTCAGCTTCACACGATGCTTGGTAATGGATGTTACTGTGCTCCACATACCTCCTTCAGCCGGTTCTGTGCTAGTGTCACCATTCTCATGTTGTTGCAATTGCTGTTGAACCATTTGTTGCGCAGCCTGGGCGTGTGATGTAGCTTTTCTTAACAATTTCTTAACGCCACCACCATAAAGTAATGCCCAAGTTGAATCGGTGAACTTTTGTCCGGCAAGACGATAGAGAATGTGACAATCACATGTGGCCAATGCATAAACCAGGAGTGACATAAATGATGCAACGAAAGCTTCACAGAGAAGCACATTCAAACGTGGTGTATCTTCATCCTTTTCACGTGCTAGCAGAGCTCGCAGGTTAGTAACACCTGGCCACTTTGATGGACTTGTACTGACGGTAAGCGGCTCGTCGACTGAATATTTCCTTCGCCGGTGATGAGCAGCTGCATTTGCCATCAGATGTGTGCTTTGACAACTTGCATTTAATCTAGCGAGTGTCTCCATTCCAGGACTATGACAATCAGTAGATCCCAACTGCTTCACACTGAAAGTATCGGAATCACACAGGGATTGATAAATGCACGCCGACAAAGCCACAGCAAGATCTTTCAACACAAATACTTCTGATGAATGTGGATCATTTATTCCCATAGGTGGGCCACGGAGATCAACAACAGTCTGCAGCATGTCATGTGTGTGCTGCTGAAGATATCGAATAGGATCCGCAATAACGGTTTTATTGCCAGCGACACATGCGCTAAGCAGTGGTAATGTGGTAGGGAATGGTAATGGACTTAGCAATTGTTGTTGTGTCTTTTCTTGTTGCAGCTCTTGCAGCAAAAGTACAAGTTCCATGCGAACAGAAGCCAAACCACCGCCATTCGCACCGTGCAGTGAACAATAGCTCAAAAGTGTCCTCAGCAATGTTTCATTGGCTTTCAACCATCGCTTTCGTTTTGCCGCCCTCTGAACTTTTGCCTCAAAATCATGCTTTTCTTGCAGAAGTATCTCGTGAAGCGTTGGTCGTTCGTGATGGAATTTATTGCCCATTAAGGGCGTCTCGTGTTGACTATCAATACCATCTTCTCCCATTGTTACATTCACGCCATCAATACCTTCTCCTGCGCTGTAATTACACAATTGCTTTAATGCATCAACCTCGCGCTCTAGCCACACATAAAGCTGATAACGAAGCTGTCCACCATCGACTTCAAAGCCCGTTGCGAGCGTTGACAGTTCTTCCATTAATATTTTTAAACATGCAATAAATTTCAGCTGTTGAGCCATAATATCCAGTCCCACTGGCTTATCGTTAGTATTACACTTATTATTATCACTTGTATTACTTGTTGCTTTGGTATTGTCTTTATTCGATGCAGAGTCATCAATTTTCATTCCTAAACCGGCATCTTCATCATCTTCATCTTCTGCATCTTCCTCATCCCATTGAATTTTAAATTCATCATCAGTTGACTTTGCAACAGGCGCTCCCCAGTCAAAGCTTCCGGCTGAATCTAGTCCATGATTTGTTGACGTTGCACCCCAATCAAATGTTCCTGTTTCGATAAGATTTGTATGGCTGTCCTTCTTATCAGTGGTTATACTAGAACTATCATCCATCTCGTAAACATTTGTATCGATGACTTTGGTGGGTAATTTACTAAGTACTTCCAGTGCAAGAGCTGGACAACCAGCTTTGAAATGTCCGTGAGCTGTAGTGAAGTACAACTGACGCTCAAGCGGCGTTATTGAGTCTTCAAGATGGAGTTGTTTGTCTGCTGTCATTGTGCTGGATTTAATTTTACCATTTTGTCCAGAATAAACAACACTATCAGTTCTTGTCATTCCAGCAGCGCCGCCACCGAAACTGAATCCACTCAGTACAACTTGTGTACGCTTCTTTTCCTGAGCTGTTGCTGCAATATGTTGACGAATGAGTAATGGATGAGTACGTAAATATACGTAGAAATTAAAGACATTTGGATTCGCTGTGTGGCTTGACTGTGACGTTGAGCCATGGTGAAATTCTGGATGAAGTAGAGGATCTTCATCATCATAAGCTTTATGCAGAATTCCAATGTTATTTTGAAGTAATGTTCCAAGAGAACCTGAATAATCTTTCAGAATCCACAGCGACATTGAGCGCAAAAATGGATCAGGATGAGCCCGATCGACATCTTGTTCATTGCCATCCTTATCACATCCCAGAATTTCTTCGTAGAGTAGTTTTCTATAGCTGGGTGGTGTATTATCATGCTCGCCTTCATATAACCGCGTAATTATCATTGCCAATTGCAGATCATTTAATTTGTTCAAACATACTTCAAGTGCATCATTCAATGAGCCAGCAAGAAGAAAGAATGCAACAGCATGATCAAATCTTTGCTTTCCTAATAATGCAAAAGCATTTTTTAATGCCGCCTTACGCCACCGATCCTCGGCAAAGTTATTGGAAAAGAATGCCGTCATTTTGTCATCACGCTTATTCCTGAACAATCCCCACACGACAGATTTCTTTTTCATTGCCATGTAATATAATGCAGCATCAAGTGGATCCTGTTTGGCTTGGAATGCGGCTTTCGCCAATTTCTCAAAACACGTTCTAAGCAGTGTCTGACTGCGCAGCCACCAACCGACTCCTAATTCTTTCAGCGTTTGCCATTTGATTTGTCCTTTTGTATAATTTGGAATCAGATTAAGTAATTCTTCTTCGCTTTCTGAATGGAATGCCCAAACAATGTTTGCAGTGCCAACGCCTTGTTTCTGGAATTGGGCACGCTGAGCCAGTGGCAAACAGCGTAGCAAATAACTGAAATGCTTCATTGCCAGCAGGAATCGAAGCCCACAATCGTCGAGGGAATCGGTAGACATATGTTCACTGTCATTGGGATTTCCAGTTAAATTTTCTTTGGCGATAGCAGTCTTTGCAGCATCGATAGCAAATCTTTCGGCAAAATCAGTGTTGCATGTTGAGACAGTATCAGCAAGAGCCAACAAATGCATCTGATCTAAACTTGATAAGCCTGGTAAGTGAGTGTGAGTTAAGAGACGTGATAAGAGTTGGCCCTGTCGCGGTCCAAAATGCGATAAATATTGACGTTCGGGAATAGATGAGCGCCGATCATGACGTCGTGGTGACTCGCCGTCATCTTCAAGTAAATCATCCAAATCTTCTTCAGCTACACTGCTGTCAAACAGCTCATTATAGTCCTAAAAGAGAATGAAGTTAAATTTAAGGACAAATTGAATGCAAATTGGAGGAGCCAGAAACTAATGAGAAATTTCCGAAAAAAAAAAAAAGGATTTTTGAGGCTTAACAACCAGAAGCGCAAAGCATCAATTCACTGAAAATGATTCGTAACAAACCTTCACTTCTTCAGGTTGTTGATTCAATGATTCCTTATCAGCTGCCAAAAGCGTCCATAATGGCAATGGTGGTATAGATGTAATTTCAGCATAATCCAATGTTAATTCCTCCGGAATCTGTGGGCGTTCGTGGGAGAAAAGGAAAGGAAAAAATCAATATTTGCAAAGTTATAGTTCAAAATAACAAATAAATCCAAAACAGAGAAATACATTTTACGATAACTTCTACATGATTCTAATCTATACAATTAATTGGACACATATCCACAACACACAGAGATGACGACAAATGAGCCTAATTATTATTCTAATTATATAAAATGGAGTGAATAGTAAACGAAAAAAAAAAAAAAAACAATAAAAATAAATCGCACCTGTGTCGTTGAACCTCGCGGTTCACCTTGTGGGCTAGTCGTGCCAGCAGCATAGCTCACAGATAATGTGCGAGATCTGGACCAACCTCGCTAAAATATTTACAGTTTTTTTTTGTGTTGATTAAGAAGAATAAGATAGAAGAAAGATAGACATCAAAAATAATAAGACATTTTCAGGCGCAATATTTTGTCAAAACGAATGGGCATAAAATTCTAAAAGGCTTTAAAATATATTTCATGAAGCAGGGAGAAGGCAACAAAAGCGGAATCGATTAGGGAATTTAATAAAGCTTGCTTTTTTGCTTGTTAAATGAGATTAAAAGGAAAGCTAAATAAGAAACCAATTACCATAAAGCATCAAAATGTTCTTAGGGTTATTAAAATATTAGGTATTTAGATTTAGCAGAAAAAATGGTTACATGATTTATTCTTGTTTTAATCACATTCTAATCATTGAAGAGGAATGATGATATGATAAGGTTTTAGTAGTACAGGTGTATACTAATCATATCCACTTATTTTCATTATGGTTATTCACTATGCACATAAGTGTTAATTTTTATTACTTTTATTTTGATTAGTCGATTACTGACAAGACAAAAAGACATAAAAGAGATAACGAAAGAAAAGGTTTTCAGATTGAGAGAGAATGAAAAGACTTTTAGTGTTGACATCACTCTGTTTGTCAGCCATTAAGTTTTTTTTTGGTTCCAGGTCGAACGACAAAAAAGAAATCATGAAAGCAATTTAATAATTTCCAATTCATTTATTCTCACAAGCATTGCGCAAGGAAGGATCGAGACGAGAAAAATTAATGGAAGGAAGGGTCTTCGTCTCTTTAGTGAGATTAATTTAGACATATAAAATGGACCATTTTCCGTCTGAAAATATTTTTCAAAGCATTATTGCTCACCTGTTGTCGATTGAGACTATCTTCATCGTTACCATTTCCTCGAACCGAGCATGTGCTGCTGATGCAACGAACCAAATGCGCTAAGATCGCTTTTACCCACCGGATTTTGCCAGAATTCAAAAGTTCCATCAATTGTTTCGGATGATACTGCGGCAAAACGGGACAAGCGATTCGCGACGCTTCGAAGAGCCCATAATTGTTCATGTAATCATAATTGGTGGGAACTTCTACTTGTCCATTTGTCGTTTGACCGGGACTTGCCTTCTTCTTCCCATTTTGCGCTCCAAACAGCGGCAAATTCGCTGTGCTAATTCTTGATAATTGTGGCATTGATGGAACATTTGCTAATCGTCGTTGATTCCCTTCAGTAGCCAGCAACCGTAAATCTTCATCTCTCAAGCATCTCGTGTCAGTAATGTTATCTACACTATCAAGATGGTGCATTAAAATTTGCTCGTAATCGCGCGGCTTCCATTGCGAATAAACATGCATTTCACTGTCCATGCCAGCAACAAATATGCCATCACGAACCCACGAAATTTGCATTGGCAAAGGTGGAAGTCCATCAGCTGTATTCAATTCTATTTGACGTAATTTCATCCAGCGAATTTCATCATTGAAACGAGGACGAGCCAGTGAGCTGGCTTTGCGCAATAGCGGACGATTGGAAGTTTGACTTTCTTTCATTGCTTTCATATTGGCTTGTGCAAGATCACTCGATACTGGTGTGAAAACCATTATTTTACTTCCAACAGCAACTGTTAAAATATGCGATCCATCTTCTTTCGATACCCAGTCGAGCTGAACAAGATGTTTCTGTGTTAATGGACATGTATTGCCATGCTCTGTAATGGACTTGCGCAAGCTTTGAAGTGTACTAAAGCTAGGAACAGCTAAAAGACCACTTGATGCTTTCAATTCATCAGGCGTTGTGCCGCCATTAGTAATACTGTTTTGACTACTCGCCCCGCCAGGACGATTTGTTGACCGAACAAGATCATCGTGTGAATATGGATGCAAGACTTGTTGCAGGCGTTGTTTCTTCATAAGCGACTTTTGATCGTATAAATAGGTCAAATCGAGATGCGGATCAACTTGAATTCTTGGCAAATGAATATTCTTTAAATGAATTGTATCTTCCAAAACCCATTCACTTCCACCAGTGCTCTCACATTCATAGATTGCAACGCACAAGTTGACATAACGCGAATCTGGATCTGGTTTATTGGGACGTGTAAAAGATTTTCCATATTTGTATGCACATGCAATTCGACCACTGTACGCGGCACTGATGTTAAGAAGCTGACCAGTGACTTCAATTGAGGATTCTTGATCTTTTCGAATCATTTCCCATTCGCACCATTCGTATTTGAATTTCGTCGCATTTGTGACGCCAGGCTTTTTAGTAACTTTACACTTCCAGAATCGCACAGTTGAATCAGTGCAAGCAGTAACGACAATGTACGGCGCAAAGCAAGCTGGATATATCGATGAAGAACTCAAGTGTCCAGCGGCCGGAGCCGCATGAACCACATCTACACCTTCGGGCAATGGAAGTTCTTGCGTACAAACCTTTGTTGTTGAGATATTTACACGTGGACAATCATCAGGAACACCCGTGCCATGAGCTTGTGGTGGAACCTTTAGGTTGTCATTAACAAGTCCAGTTGTCGAAGATGGACGTCCAATTTTCTCGTCAGGATCATCCAAATCTTGTACAATATTACTATCTGGTACATACATCATGCTACTTGACATTTCGTCTGCCTGAATCGGCTGTGATGCAATCACAATTCGCCACATATGTACTGTCGTTCCAGTTTGTGTTCGTTCCAGCACAACAATGTAAAAAGGCTCTTCAAATACTGAATTTCTTTGCAAGTCGACCATTGCATCCATTTCTTTCTCCATGAATCCACCAACTGGTTCACCATTATCTAACCCCATGTGGCTATTTATTAAGCCAGATGAATCGGTTTCCGTTCGTTCGCCCGTTATCAATTGTTCTTGGAATACGTGAAGGAACTGAGTATTTTGCCAATCGTGTGTAGCATCATCAATTGCATCAAGTTGAATTATGCACCCTGGACGTGCTGTTGATTGTTGCGAGACGATTTTGATTTTATCATGCAGCGGTGATTGATGATTTAACATGCCCTCGTTAATTGACGAGCAATCAGTGGAAAGAGACATCATCGAATCAGTCATCAGACGATGGCGACGCTCAGAACTAGAGATTTCGGCCAATAATGTTCTAGCATCAATAACTGCTTGATAAACGCGTAAAGACTCTCCGTCGCTTGCAACAAAACATGCAGACGGTGAATTGGATAGCGAACCAAGTGTAGTGCTTGGCAAAAGTGTTGGAACCCACGCAACGTTGCTGAATGCTGATATTTCTGGAGAATTAATTCGTGCCAATTCACTAACACCACCTGATTGTGACAATGGTCCGACGGCGTCAACGCGCCACAAAATCAATTCCGAACAGAATCCAGATGGAACGCAAACATCCTTTCCACGGCTTAATAGATCAGCTGTGAATCTTGGCGTTGAGCCATTGGTGCTGTCTTCATCTTCATTATCCTGGCTGAGTAATTCTGGAATATTATGATGCGATGTTGTTAACAGCAATGGTAAAACCGGATGACATGTTATATCATTAACTCGGAAGCGATGACCACTTGCTCTCGATGCATGTCCTATACTGAGAACCTGAGAAAATTTACTTTTGTCCGCAAAAGTCAGTTGCCATAAATTTAATGTTCCATTGGCATGTTTTGTAACCATCGAAATTGTTGGTGATGGTGGTGCCATAAGAACATCATTTGGCGAATGATGGCCAACGTCAGCGATGTTTCCTGAATCATTTGCTGGTGAGCTATGCATATTTGGCTTTGTCTTTTCTTTCTCTGAATGTTTTTCATCATCAGTGACATGTCCATCGGCATCCTGCTCTTCTTGGACACTCGGCAAAGGTGTTCCCGTATCGCCATCAATATTTTCTTTTGATGCATTTTCTTTGGTCATCGATCCTGTTGAACCTTTTGCAACACTTTTAATCACCATATCGCGAAAGTGTAAATAGTTAATGCCCGATGAGTACAAACTGACTGTGGTGGACATGGACATGGCATCACCCAGGGGGAATGCAGACGGAATTCTTGTAGAAAATGACACTTGAGCCTGACGAAATGAACCAGGATGATATTCGTCCAACCATTCAATCACCCAAATCAAGAAGCTACCGTCAATAGGATGAATGGAAAATAACAAATCAGGACTATGATGCCAATCTCTCAAGAGACATTCTATTTTCATGTCCAATGCATCAGGTCCGGAACTGATATTCGCGCCACCAGCTGATTGTCCTGCTTGCCCATCAGTCATTAAAGATTGTATTGATGTGGTGTTGGATAATGAGTGTGATGGTGGAACTTGCGAACCAGCTCCAATTGACTGTGATCTATTCCCATTCTGTTGTTGCTGTTGAAGATGTACATCGCCATCGCTATGTTGACTATCTTCGTGTGAAATTGATTTATTCATTTTACTTAATTTCTTTTTGACTTCCTCGGCAGCGACTCCTGTTATGCCAATGGCATCGTCAGAATGTTCAGAGTGATTACTATGCTCAGCCGTCAACACATTGTTCATGTCTTCTTTCTCAATAAGTTTTTTCGTCATTTCTTGCATAATACTTTCGGCCTGTAGCGAAAAGTGCATTTCTTTGTTATTCAGCCAATGCAAAATAAAGTTTGGTTGTGTTGATGGATCACTCGTTTGCATTGACGGCACCAATGGAATGTCTGTTTCAGCGTTTATGCTGGCCGCAAGATGAAAATGTAAGCCAGGTGTTACGCCTGTTCCGTGATAACCGTACGAATGGAAATCGTGAACGCTATATGTCGATGGCAACGACGGAATTGGTGCTTGTCCGAGACCATTTGTAGTTCCAAGTCCACCAAAGCCAGCTGCCATTCCACTAAAACCAGTCGCTGTTTGATTTTTTGCTTGTCGTCTTATATGGAAACATGTTTTCATGTGCTTTAATCGTTGCATAAACCGATGCTTATGTCGATGTGTACGGAATTTTGGATTTTGCGATGCAAGCGGATCAAACTGATTCATATTAACCAGCCCATCATCAGGCAAAACAGTTTCCACCCATATTCTGCAGATGTTATCTAAGCACGATGTAACAAGCATATTTGAAACAGATCCCTTCGGCATGTATTTGCTAGTTTTTCTCCATGAAATATGTGTAACAGCTCGAGGATGAGCCACATACACAAATCCATAGCTGAGTTCAAAAGAATTTCCAGCAAAACTGCCCATTGACCGATTGTGTTCAAGACTGCGTGACGGAAATAACACTAAAATAATAGAGAGCTTTTAGCCCAGAAATTATTATGAGGACAATGACGATGACTTACAGTGTTTGTTTTCAAACCAAACTTTAACTAGCCGATCGCTTTTACCCGATGTTGCAAAGAGAGTGCCATCAGGACTGAAGGCCATGTGATGAATTGGCGTTGCTGTATGACATTTCCAAACACACTCCCATGTTTCCTCGTTGCTTGGCTCTTCTTCATTTGTAGGCGTTTTTGGATCACCGCCACCAATTTCAAATTTAACTAAAAAGAAATTTTTGAGAAGGAAACTTGTTTAGCATCGTAAATCAAATTTTACTATTTCATGAGTTTATTTACCGTTTAACGGTTCTTGCTCATCTTCCTCGTTAACTTTTTCATGCCATAATTGTAAGACAGTTCCGCCAGTAAGGAGCCTGGTGCCTTCTAAATTCCATGACAATGAACTAATATGTGATGAAGCTTGAAGGCTTCCTGTTTGCACCCATTTATATTCAAGACCATGCTCAGGTGGATGTGAGCTATGAATTAATGGTGTCGGTTCAAAGATGCAGACTTTATCCTCATAAGCGGCTGCAATTTTTCCCGTATCAGTACTGCAGTCAAGTGCAGAAATTCGGATGTAGTTGTGCACCGCACCAGGAATGATTTGTACACGCTCAAATGTACTAGCAAGAACCACGATATTACAACCAGCTGCATATGCCTGAAAAATAAGAACAAGGAGATTAAGCTGAATTCAATGTGTTTGTTAATCGAAACGTAAATAGATTACTATGAAATATTTTGTTTGTTTACAACACAATTGTACAAATGCGCGAGTGAGTAAATGAGAGAACGAGAAATAGTATTGAACGTGTCGCGGAATGATTAGAGTAAAGAGGAGGTGAAGAATATAATAGGAACACGTATAAGAAGAGTCAGCTGACTTGTTGGAAATTAAAATTTGAGTTAGAATTGTATGATGATTTCAGAAGTACCGAAGTGATACCATGCCACTTAGTTGATGGCATGACGGGAATGGCTCGTTTAGTATGATGACAAATGGCAAGACGGATTTTGATTTTTTTTTTATCAAATGAAAATTTTATCGATTTTTTTCAATCGATGCTAAAACGATTTTCATGATATATTTTACATCAATTTTATGATAGTATCGCAGAATGGAGCATGAGAAATGCATTTTTTGTGTGAAATGATCTTTCCAAAGATTGAAATCAACGAAAATTCAGCAGAAATAAGAATTACGAAAATACAACAACAAATTTTCCTTACTGTAAACGAAATCCCTTCAACGCTGCCCACAGCAAAGCATCTATCACCAGCATTGCATGCACCACTCAATATCTGATGACAATTCATTGTTTTATTCTTTATTCAGGTCTATTTTAACGTGATTTTATAATAATAATAAAGACCATCTTTATTCTTTCTTCACTTTTTTTTCCTTTTTTTTATAACTACTTTTGCTCCCCCTAGAAACCTACCAGGGCAATGAACTAGGTAGATGAATTAGGCAGGATTTACAATTCATAGTTGTTATACTCGGTAACAGTAATCATTTTAGATCTTCTCTTTGGAAACATCGGAACTGTGAAAAATTAAAGAGATAATATAATATGATCACTATTTTATTCAATTTTTTTCGTTCTTGAAGCATGAAGTTCTAGATAAAAATTGTTCTAATAAGTATGTATATGTAATGTTATAAAATTGGTTGTTCATTCATTTTTCCTGAATACTGCTTATTAAATACCCAAGTTAAACCTTATGCTTATATAAAGGAAATAAAAAATATACTGCTTGTGCGGAGTAAGTAAATAAAAGTAAATTTGTGTTGAATTTTAAGGCAGCTCGCACGACTAACCGTGACAACATTGAGAAGGTGAGAAGAGAAATTCATTTATATAAATCCTGATTGAGATGCTACAGTTGTAACTCTTCCAAGGAAATAATCAGGATAAAAGATATGGAAACATATTCCCGTGACCATAAGAGCTGAATATATAGTAACAGCCACCCACCAAATCTTCTTCTCGTAGGGTCGAACGTTGAGATTTCGCAAGACACCGATTCCTACAAGAAGACCTATAAAATACGTGAACATTATTATGTTTATTTTGATCATAACAATTTGAATTATTAATTGATTTACCAGCTACAGCCCCACATAGATGAGCCATATATCCAACGCGATCATAGGGATCATTAAGATGACGATAAATTGAAAATCCAATGTCAGTTCCACAGAATACCTTGAAAATGATTAAGTAAATTTAAAAATATTTCAAATTTCGAATTGTTTTTTTTTTTAACGTACCACGAATACAAAAAGCTGGACAAGCGCATATTCCATTTCGTGCCAATTCATTATGATCGTCGCAATGTGTGCCTAAAAGATGTATGCACTTATTACAATTATTCGTATAAAAATTATATATTCTATAATTACTGTTATAAGAGCGTAAACCCCTCCACTAGCTCCTGCAAGATAAATGCGAGGATTCGCTATGCTTGTACCCATTGAGCCTGCAAGAACACCCGACAAATAGACGAGTGCTAAATCATTTCAAGAGAAGAAAGTGAATAAACTTTTAGAAATTAAAGCTGTGCAATGCGTAACTTACTAACTCTCCACCAGCAGTGAACCAGCTCAAGAGCTACACCTAGAAACAGCTGCACTATTAAGTTCATAAGTAAATGCATGACACCTACAGGAAAAAGGTATTCAAATATTATTTATCAATGAGAAATGATCAAATCTATATTAAGCATCATATCTACTCACCGACATGGACCAACATATAAGTTACAAATCTCCAAGCTTCTTCACGTTGTCGTGGATTATAAATAAAAAGTTTCGCTACTGGACCGTTTGTTGATTTTCCAATATTACTCAAATCGCCATCCTTATATTCCCTAAAAGTATTTGCAGGTGTTAATAAATAAATTCAAAACTAAATATCAAGGAACTTACTGAAAGTGAACGACATCTACAATGAAGCAAATTGTCTCGATCACACTGAAGATCACCATTGCTAATGGAGGCGGGAAGAATTTCATCTGCGATTCATAAGCACCATCTAGATCAAGAAATATGCAGAAAAATAATAAATATTTCAATAGCAGTTCAATTATTTTTTGAATTGACAGATAATTTACGCAATTTTCTCGGTTGAATTGTTTGGGAAGACATTTTCAAGACTTGATAGTTAAATTTTTTTTATTAATTTAAAAGAGATGGAAAGGCCCTACTTTGATTGAAATTGCGCGAATATCCGTCATGTTAATTCAGCCAAAACACTATAGCCCTGCAAACGAATTTCCCACAAAATAATATACAAATAATTAAAATGTACGTGCATTAATTGATACTACAGTATAAATGTTTCTATGATTGCACGGAGTGACCAACACACCTATTGAATCAAATGTTCCAGCCGAATATCCAGACACTAAAATTGTATTAAATGTGTAGGGGGTGCAGTAAATAAGAAATGATTAGTTAAAATATAATCTACCTAAACAATTATTAATCGGTTAAAAATAATTAATCCATAGCACTAACAAGCTGTTAAAAGAAAGAGGTATTCAGCATTAGCCGTTACCTGTCTCATCGTAGACGGCTCCATTTCGCCTCGGGATTACATAGCGACAGTATTTAACGCACCATTCACGAACAAGCCAATTGTATTTTTGACTGAGCTCGAAGAATTCCTCGAAATCCAATTGTCCATCACCATCACTATCGGCATCGTTCAAAATGACTTTAGTTATGCCCGAAGGTAAATCCATACATTGTCCCGGTCTGTCTTTAACTAGCTGCTTTAGTTCCCTCTTTGATAGAAAGCCATCACCATCAGTATCGTACTGTTTGAAAGAAGTGATGAAATAGTTTTTATTTAAGCATTTATAGAATGACTCATTTTATTGCTATCAATTAGTCTGATAGGCGACGGCGGTAATACAGACCCTTTCAAAAATGCGTCTAATTTTTATTCGTTCTGCTCTCTCTTCTCTAGAAGTATTATCAATTTGGGTTAGTTGTCGTTGAACCTGTTCATAAGGATTGTTGTTATCAGACCTGGATGTCATTCGATCTAACGGAACACGATTCGGCGTATTAAGATGTTGCAAGCCATCATTTTCAGGCTGCTCAATTTGAACTATTTGTTGTCTCTGATTGAATTGAACAGACATTGCTTGTAAGTGATTCACTTAATTTATGTCTCTAGATATGATTCACTTAGTATATGTCTGTAGATTCTTAGTTAGTTTCTTTTATTTATTTGGTTATACGCTAATGATTTCGGTCATTTACGTATCAGAAGTCAAACACAAACTAAGTCGATTCTTCCACTTTTCTTAATAACTACCTATTTCACACACAGTCCACACAGGCCAGAAGGCGCGGAGTAAGGTACGAGCGATTATTCAATAAATAATTGATAAGATAAGGCAGCTCAATATCTTGTGATATTTTTTCGCTGTATTTTTCTATCGCTGTAGATTCCCAACAAATAAATCACGAATCGGCGTTTATCTTCCTCGTGAAAGTTCAAATTTTTTCGCATCACGCACTCACTGCTAATGTGTATAGCTTATTAACAGGTTATCTAAAATGAACTTTTTAGTAAACAATTCGGTCGAAAAATCGTTCAAGTCTAATGAAAAATGATCGACAACCACATGTGAATGCTTATTAAATGACTCATCAAGGCAACCAATTATTGAATAGGGGAAATGTTTTACTAAAATTGTTTGGAGTTTCATCAACGAGTAAAAACAGCGACGTAAACAACGAATTGAGAATAAAATACGATAAAATTTTGGGGTATTCCGGAAAAATGTGTTTTTGCGAAAAATTGAATCGCTTAAGAACGATTACCACACACCGCAATGTTCCTCGTATACAAAAAATTGATTCTGCAATCAACGATCATAATAAGAATAACTTTAATTTAATTTCCTTAGTTACAAAAATGTTGTGATAAAGCCCCAGAAAATTCCAACGTAAGCAAGGCTGAAATGACATCTTTGAGTTTCGCGAATTGTCTATTGTGTTTTAATGACGGCATCAACCACTATTTAGGTTGCTGACTCATTGGAAATGCAGATTAATTTATGAGTTCGATAGGAAAAACTCATTCGAGTAGACAAAATGTGAATGATGACTATTAACCCTGTATTTAACGAGCCGGAAATTCTGCCGGAAATATACTCAAAACTACCGTGGGAAATAGGTTGAGCATCACTGGTTACGTAAGTGTATTGGTGATCAAGCCCCGACAATATACGTAAACTGTACACTCAATCAATTATTTTGAGTTGAGTCATTCGTGCATTGACGACGCATAATAGAAATTACTCGTCGAACCCACAGCCACAGTGCAAGCAAAAAACAATCGGAAACTGACAATGTAAAGACATATGAAGAATTCTCCATCTATTTTTATTATGCCAACTTGGAGACAAGAAAACAAGCTTCATTGAATATTTATTTCGAAGAACATAAAGTTAAAACCTTAAAGTCATCATACTGGTTTCGTTGTTTGCTATTTATTTTAAAGCCCATTGCCATGTGTCGCGTGTTTTATTTTTTTCCGTTGTAAACTACACCTGTAAATTAATGACCTTTTTGAAATTATGCTTATGCAGTTCTTCTACATTCAAGTTGGGCGGTGAATATTTCATTGATATAACAATTTGTAGGCAGTGAAATTTATGTACTTAGGTTTTTAAGAGCTAATGCATTTTCCTATTTTGTTTTCACGATACAACAATAAAAAAGCTTGAAACCCAATACCGTCATGAAAAAAAAAAAAACCATAAAATGGCGTTCGCGAGAACGAAATCAAATGCAGAAAAACCAGAATCTTGTAAAGACTGTTAAAGGCGGACGGAAGGCGCAAAAGTGCTAAAAATGCCAATTCATAAGCTTGAAAGCACTTGTTTCATCGTTTCTGTTGCGCTCAAGAATAAGATGGTTCATGAAGTGATGAAGAAGAAGAAAAATATTATCGAGGGAGAAAAAGTGTAATTTATGGCTTTGCCTTGCTGTTCAGCACATGTGCCATGCTTGTACTTTAAATGTTTCATCATCCACAGAGAGGGTGGATTTTTTCTGAATTCAACCTTGATTTTTTTCCCTGGCTATAAACAATGTTGCCACTTCTTATATTCCAGCTCGTGTTTTCAACAAAAAGGCTCTGTAATAAAATGAACATGAAGTAAATACGCACAGAAGAATGAATAATGGCATGATTAATGATGGCAAAGACATTAAAAACCATCGACGAAATGATAAATGAAATTTTCTTCACCACAATTGGAAAATCAAATCCGCCAAGAAAGACTGTAAATGTCTTCGAAAAAAAAGGTCAATTAGATTCACAAATTCTCAGTTTGAAGCTAGCAAGAAGAGAAAAAAATCGATAATAAGTTCTGAACATTCCTCCATGTCTTCGCATTTCGTAAATTTAACAACCATAAATATTTTATGTTACACAAGAAAATGAACATTAAAACAAATCCCATTACGTAATGATTTTTAAAGATCCAAAAAAAAAACATCAACACCTCCTGGCAACAGCAAAATGTGGCTCAAATAACTTATTTTTATTATTTATTTTGCACTTCGTCAGGCACGTGCTATGTTGCCAAGCTTTTACCATCGTTACAGGCCTCGATTACACCTAGATTTTTTTTTCTCATTATTTCTTATAAATTTTATTTTTTCTTACAACTCAAATAGAAAATTGATATTGCTTGCGTATGTATCATCCTACCTACCTACCTACAACCTACATATAATAATTCAATTATAAAAAAAGATTACAATATAATAACATGACTGGTTTGGTTTGTTATACTTTCTCTCAATTTCTTGTAATGCAAACAAACGCTCACACACACACACATGCAAACACGTAAATAAATTGATAATTTTTCTGTCGCGGAAAAATCTCGCGTGTGAATGTGACTTTGCTGGCGTCTTTCTGATATTTTTGTTGCGACGCGTTTTTTTGATTTCATCATAAAAAGCTTTTATTTCGCTTGTTTTTATTTCTCTTGAAATTCAAATCTTTAATGCGTTTTTATCATGTTTTGCTTCTTTGAATTCATCCGGATTGGCAAAAACAACGTTGTTGAAAATTGTGTTGTGCCCGGGGAGAATACAAAAAAAGTGAATAATAAGAAGTTTTCAAAAAAAAAGGCCGATAAAATGAACACATGGTTTATGATTATTCACATTTTGAACTTTCGACTTGATATGATTTGTTAACGATTGTTTGTTTTCGCTGAAGCGAGCGCAATTCAATTGCAGAAATTCCATTTGTGAGCTCATAAATAAATAAATTCATATTTAAAAACTAAGTAAGTGCAAGAAATTTATTTTAGAATGTATCAACTTTCACCTTGAAAGTATTTACTTTAAGAGCAGACCGTCGGTACTTATTCGGGAATTGAATACATATTAAATTCTATAAACGTTCAAAATTTGTGGGGTGGCTGCAACGTGATCGAAAAATGGAGGAAGGCGTTGAAATAAAATAAAAAAAAAGACAACAAATGGAACATCCTGTTAGTCGCGGCAGGTTTCAACGCGATAATTTTTATTCAGCCTGTCAACGTGTCTTTTCGTGAACTTCCAATAACAAAGCTATCGTTATTTTTTTTTCTCTCGTCAAAAAACCTGATTTCAGTGGCAAAAAAATCCATTTCATTACAATAAAAAAAGCCAGAATTTCAAGAAACATCACAACAACAACAAGACAATCCACAAGAGGCGAAGAACGAAGCAAATTACAGTTAGAAATTTATGATAATTTTGTATTTCATTCCACTTATGGTTGAGGTAATGAATTGTGTAGGAAAACCAGTGATCGTTGTCGTGCGATGTTGCCAAATTTAAATTGACAGCAGCCATTTTTATAAAAAATATCGCAAAAAAAATTTTTCTTTGAATCTCAGAATAATCAATTTACTTTCGTGACTTTATGTTACTTCTTGTACTTGTTTTAATCATGTATTTTAATCGATATAATGTGAGTCACTCCAAACACGCCAACGCAATTAAGTTTTTTTTTTTTGTGCAGATTTCATTTCCTACATTATTAAATAACTTTTCAAATTGCAATAAAGAAAAGTTTTGCATCGAAAATTTTCCAATAAGTTAAATCTTCCATATCTCGCTCATCGAAACATATTATCCTGATTGCGACACAAAGCTTGTGTTCACTTAATTCTGAAATGTATTATTTAGCTGCACAAAATATTTACTAAGCCAAAATGCAAATATCTATCAGAAATTTTTCCAGTTTCTACAGACGCCTAGTGAGGGGCTCTGTTTGCAATGTGTTAAAGACGAACAAAAGAATAAACAACTAAAGTGTGTGAGAGAGAAAGAGAAATGGAAAAAAGAACAATTGAATACATTTTGCTGGAGTTCATTCCATTTACTTGTCAATCTTCACTGTTTCTTTAGTATTTCATTTTTCTATTAATAACATATTTAAACAAATTAATACACAATGTATAAAACATTCGTTGTAAAGTAAATCTCTCCTCCTCGACACATTCATTCTTTGATAATTTTTTTGACCTTGGAAAAATTGATGTATATTCACATCAACTGCGGCCTCACCTTTGTTGTTGGGTGTGTGTGTGTAGATAGATATTTTCATAAGTAATGTCATCATTGTTATTGTTATTCATATAAAATGGAGAATAATGGAATTTAATGCATAATTATTTAATAATTTATATACTGCCGGTGAAGTCGTTTCGCTATATAATATACAACAACAAGTAATTTATAAGCGTAATAGCGTTGGCATTTCATGAAGGAAACTCAGAATTAGAGGTCATTAAATATTTTTCGTTTTCTTCGTTATAGTATTGTTGTATTTGGGTATGTTAACCCCCATCATTGATAGTTAAATAGGCTGCAATGATGAACACGCATCGTGGCCTATGACGTAGATAGATGAATGAGTGATAATATATATGCTTTACCATAGAAAATAATGATTGAAGAAGCCATTAAAAATGAATTAAGTTAGCAAGTGTAAAAAAAAAAAAGTTTTCGTTCTTAGCGACGGAAACAAGTTATTAGTTGGGGTATCCTGAGCATATGGCTTTTCCTCCCTCAATTGTCCTTGTAACCTTGCCATGAAAAAACACCACGTCAAAAACAATATTTCAGAAACGAGAGAAAGTCTTCAGCGGAAATGACAGTCAGTAACAAATACAATCGCATATATTTTGAGAACCTGATGAACCCTGGAGGGAAAAAAGGATTGTTAAAGAGACCTTTTTCTTAATTCTGGGGGATTGAGAAAATCTACGTAGAACATAACAACCAGATCCAATTCCTCGTCTTGAGCAGAAAAGAGCAAAATCATGAAATAACAATATAACACATACACAGAAGTATTCACATCGAACAGGAGTTCTCAAGCTTCAATGGAACTTTTATGATTAAAACATATTTCACATTGAATTTCAGAGATATACATTGAAACCTATAAAGGGACCACCCTATAAAAGTTGTGCACTTCTGATCATCGTTTCATGTTATATACTTCTCAATGTATATAATATTCGAAAGCAAAACATAGACAGCATAAGAAGAATGAGACGAGCAAAAGGATCGAAAAAAAAATCGATAGAAACATTTCTGGTGCTTCTACAACAATTTGATATCTTTTGAATAACACATTCACCTTTTAAGTCTTGTTAAGTCTTCTTTTGCGTATTAAAATGGAAATTTGTATAAAATTGCGGCAAAAGTTACAGAAGCTCCATATTGTGAAAAGAAATAAATAAAGCTGAAATGGATGCCTAAAAATAAATAAGCAATTCTGAATGGATGACTGATTGATGGACACATCTGACTGAATCAGATCTGCATATGATTTTTGTTGCCTGCTATGCGACTGTTGTGGAGTGGATATATTTGCATTTGAGATTATTTGAATGAATTTGCTTCGTTTCACTCTCTTTACCCCTGCTAGATTATTTATCGTCTTCAAACCATATATAAGTGTGAATATATAAAAAAAAAAAAAACAGAAACGTCAGAATGTATCCAACCATGTACTACGTAACACGACTGAGAGCTCTCAATTTGGATTAAATTTATGTACATCAAGATGTTGATGGTAGTGATTTATTTAAACTTCACTGTAACGTTGTATGTTATTTCCGAAATGATATATATATATTTATTTTTTTTTTATATAAATTTTGTGCTGTATTTACTTTGTTTTTGAGTCGCATTTCGATACAAACAATCAACATTGTTCTTGTTATTGTTGCTTCTCGTACTCGTGTGCGATATAGAATTTCCGAAAAAACAAAAAAAATAAATAAATAAACAAATGAATTTTCATTTATTGTATCTATGCGTGGTGTGTTGCGGACAAATGAATTTTCTTTTTTTAATTTTAGCATATGTTGAAATGAGCTACACACGAAATATAAAATCAATAACTACATAATATGCTGAGCTGCTCCCGATACGGTTGTTGTAAATGCGACGTTGCCATATCGCAGCGGGTGTTTTGGCGTGTAATGTGATTTCATAAATCATGTGCTCACTCGGTCGGGCTTCGTTCTCTGCCGTCACAAGAGGGCTTCTTTTATCTTATCAGCCATTGTTCACTGCCGTTGTGTTATTGTTTGGCATAATGGAACTTTTTTTTTTGTCTGTATTTTCTTCACTTGAATGCATAAAACAAGTTCCATTATGGTTGTGCTGGCAAAAGTTGATTTAAGGGAAAGTTTCGAAAACAAAAAATCACTAAATGACGATTAAATTAATAAAAAAAATTATTCAAGTGACGAGCACGTGACTTTAACCTAAAATTCATTTCTCCCTCTACATTTAACCGAACTTCCCAAACTTTGCGAAGCTTAAAGCAAAAAAAAAAAAGAAAGGAAATTTGTTAAAGTTTTATTTTTTGTTCTCTTTCATCAACCGACGAAAAACTTTCCGCCTCCGCTTCCATAATGACAAACAAATAACAATAACGGAAAAGAATAAGAAAAATGTCTCAATTTTTTATGTGCTTCCATTTCTTATTCCACTCCTTTCACCCAACCAAAGTATGTTATTTCGTCGACTTTTTTTTTTGTTCTCATTTTTCATCGTTTGCCTCCGAGAAACTGCGTAATTTTCTTCCACAACTTCTTTTCGGTTTCTTGTTTTTCTGGTGTCGTTTTTTTTTTTCTCTTATATATATAGCAGTAGCATAAGAACAAATCGAAAGAAGCCAAGGAAAATCTGATATTGCGTAAATTCCCAGTCTCAAAAGTTCATCACCCATTCGCTGATGCTGCATCACAAAGCAGAAAACTAATTTACATAAATTTCCTTCAGTATAAATAAAATAAAATAACTCTCAGTCAGCAAATATGGAGCGCCCTTTAGGCTACATCTACGCATAATATTGCTAAATTGAAAGGCAAATCAATAAACTTGAGACACTGAAAATCAATGAGGAATGCTAAATATTTCCCATTTCGTATACACCCCCCTCCCCCACTGAAAACTTATATTTACGTCACCATTCGAAATCTTCATATATGCAAATTCAAATCAAAATTTCCAAAGATGAAAACACTTTTTCCTCATAATGCATGTGTAGTGGTAAGCATTTATTTATGGCCATCGAGAGCACCATTCGAGTGAGTGATTTTAATGGGAATGAAAATGCGAAAAAAAAAAGGTTTTCCGTTCGTTTTCCACCATTGTACGTTTGCTGACTCTTTTTATTTTGCGCCATTGCCCTTTCCACAGATATAATTTATAATTTGTTTTCATTTTTGTTTTGTAAGTATACCACGAATCACTCTCTCGCACGCCGACAATATTATACACAGTAATGATGCTGATGGCTTTTTTGCACGATTTTTTGTTATTTTTAGAAGTTTACACTTTTCGCTCATTGTTGTTGAGATTTTTTTTTGTCGTAGGTTTGTTTAGTTGATTACGTAACCTCGAATGAATAAGAAAATATGTATAACTTTTTTTGCTCACTTGGCCAGTGCAGGCATCGACATAACTGCTGAATAAGCAGTCGCCCCTTAAAAAGCCGCCCGAAAACTTTATGAAAAATTGAGAAAAAGCATGAAAATATGTGTACGTGGAAACATTCTTTTTTTTTTTTTCTGTATATTCCTTTCTTTATGGTTTTGCAACCAACACAGCAAAAAAATGCTTAACAAATGGCTGCCTTAGTTTGAACACGCGATGCTTAAATGTTCTTTCGCTCTTTAAGATTCCCGTCTTTGGCAAATTATGTTCGCTAGTTAAAGGTTTTGCTAGTTGCCTTTTTGTTTTTACAAGTCAGAAAGAATAGCAAGAATATGTTTTTGTTTTGTCTCACTGGCTGATGAAAAGAAACTTTAATTCATTAGAATTCCTTTCATCGATAATGCCAGTGACGTGAGCAAAATTTGTAAGATCAAGACTTTTTTTTATGTAAGCGTCGATAGCTTTGAGCCTAATCTTAAATAAATACATTCTTATGCTTTGTAGCATCTCTGAAAACACTCCCTATGTATGCCGCGACAGCATGGCAAACGAGGAAAAACTTTTTTCTGGGGCTCACTGGGATTTAATGAACCAACATTGGGTGCGCAAATGTGATGATTGTAGGCACGGAGGATGCAGAAGGGTAGGTATATGTGTGGGAAGTTCGATCCGAAATTGAAGTTGGTAGCAAATATTTCCACCGAAAATTTTCTCGCTCTCTCTCCCACACTCGCTTTCAGAAACTTGAAACCCTTTTTTTTCTGTAATGCAAGCTTCAATGCCAAATCAACAAAAACAGCAGAAAGTTTTATTTTCTTTTGCCATCGTCATCAGCCAAGCTGTTTCTTCTTCTTCTTCTTCAAGCGTTCGTTTTCAATGAGTTGTTTCGGGTGTGAATCTAAATTTTGTTGTTGGTGATGTCGTTATGTTTATGACCATTTTTTGCTCTGTCCGAAAAGGAAACACATAAATTAGTTGTGCTTGGGGAAAATCGATGAAAATCTACAGCGAGAGCTACGTATAAATAGCATAACGAGCCAGGAGAGAGAGATAGAAGAAAAACAGAAGAAAGAGACAGGAAGAAAGGAAAAGTATTTGAAGGCAAACCAGAAGCCCAGCAAAATGGGGTGGAGGTTGCTAGTGGGTTTTCATGGAGCTTGAGAGTATGCGTGGAATGAGTCACGCGATAGAGAAAATTTAATGCTGTTACACATTTGAAGGCAAAACCTTGTGCTTTCATATCAATCGTCTGTTGTCTCATTCTACCAGCCACCCCCAGTCAGAAGAAAAGAAAACGTGCATCCCACAAGTCGGGGGCAAAACAGAAAAAGGAATCATCGGAATTAGTTGGGAAAGAATTTTCATTAAATTTATATACTTAAGTGTGATAGCAGTAAGTAAGTGAATGAATGGGAAACAAATGAAAATATCGCTGAAATTGTTTCTCTTTAATTTTCACTCGATGAAATTTTCAGAATACGCAAAATCAAAAGAGGCATAACAGAAACACGTTTAATGGTTATTATCACGGAAACATTTAAAGTATGAAGAAGATTTCGCGAGATATTTATTGATGTGTGACGACATTTTCCTTCTCACAACTTTGTTTTCCCTCATTCCATTGCATTCTTTTGGTAGCGTATCTAATCGCATGGTTGCCCTTCAAAATATACTTCGACACTATCGCACGTTGTGGGATTTTAATAAAAAAAAAGTTCGAAGTTCTAATTTGCTGCTAATGCGTCGTTGCATGCAGACGTTGCATAACAAAGTGCTGAGACATTTATTTAAAAAAATCTATACATATAGAAATCTCGCTTTTCCTTATGTACTCAGTGACACACACACTTTCCACTAAAATCGCAAATGATTTTCGTGCCAGTGAGATGAGCAATTAAAATTTCTTTCAGTGTCACAAAACTATTTCTATTTATGCTAATTGCGTAATGTCGCATGCAGAGCATATTTCTAGGTTCACTTTTTTCCCTCTCTTTTGCAGACTTAGGCAACTTTCTCGCCATACGGTTCTTTTTCATGCTATGCTAGATGCCTGCAATTTTTGTTGTATGCTTAGAAAAACAGAAAAAAAAGAAGGAATATAACACATCTGCTAAACGGGATTCGGTTATCAGGGGGGGAAAAGAAAAGAAAGAAATGGTACAGCAAAATATATATGAAGAAATCTACCTGCATAGTTGCTACATAATCAGTATAAACATAACTATCTATGTACATACATATATATATTTTTTTCCTTTCAACTCATTGCAGATCATCATAATTTTTTGTGAAATGTGAACACTCTTTGCAGGGGGCATGTTGTAACGTTTACTCGAGCAGAAATGCTATAATTTAAAGAGAAATTATTACTTTGTGCCATCGGGACATTTAAATGCAGAATTGTGTATTGACGATGCTTCCTTTTGAATTTTCAATTCAATTTCCGTCAGCAAACATTTTGACGCTAGAGTAACTTCCTCCATTTCATTGCTGGCTCCTTTCCTATGCATGCATTTCATGGATAACCGCAATATGAACAAGCCTAGAATCCAGTAAAAAGTTCCTTCCATTACATTAAACAGTTATGCACATTCTTGTTTAACTTGTAAGTCTTCTTTCTTAAGAGCGTTTCAATTTTCTCTCTACACCAAAGCCATTTGCAGGGAAACCACTTAAGAACCATGAAAGCTATTACAGACAATTTTTATATATAGTTTCATTTTTTTTTTTATTTGCTTCCCGTTCATTCTTCTTTCCCTGCAAGAAATTCGATTCTCTTTCAATGTTTTGGCATGGTTTTTTAGGTCATTACTTTTAGTTATTATGTATATGTGTTTGCTATAGCTGCTAGTTTGCTATAGCTGCATTAAATCATATAAGAACATCACGTTGGACCGAAAAATTAATAAAATTCGAATAAATTGAATTAAGTTTATTGCCACAATTCACATGAAAAGAAAATTGAAACTGCAAAAATAAACGACAACAACAAAAATATGAAGCAACTCCAATATTGAATTTTAAAACAGTTTCTAATTGTTTTGATTTCTTGTTGTTGCCTTTGTTATTATTTTGCCTTGCGGCTATGTTAATATTATTTATAATGACTCTCTCTCTCTCCCTCTCTGTCTTGATGTCTGGTTTTTAATTTAAGCGACTCATAGGTATATATATGAAATCTCTCGAGTACTCGAGTGTATATAACATTAAAGAAAAACCTTATTTACCACACTCAATGAATAAATAAACGAGTCGAAAGAAAAAGAAGAAACAAAAATGTAATTCAAGTTAAATAAATGAATGTGAAACTGTCTGTATTTGTGGGTATATTTATATATCTACATAAGTTTTTTTTTCCTCGATCAGGAGTGAATTTTGGCAGGGACTGAAGTTATTGTAAAAGGCGCCATCATTCTCCTCTCTGACTCATCTTCACAACCAGCTCTGGGCATTTTTACGGTTGTGTGAAATTTTCTGTAATGGCAGGAATGAAATTCTCAATTCTCGTTTTATTTATTGTGTGAATTTTTTTATTGTAACATTTTGAAAAAAAAAAAAAACATTGACGATGAGCTTATTAAAAAAAACAGACGGACATGACAGTGGCACGCACACACACGCGGACATTCGACCGAAATATTTCATGGCACAAAATTATATACATGCAAGTAGATCGCGCTTTATTATACACACAGAAGGGTTCATGTTTCTATAAATAAGTCGACATGCAATTTGTGTACGTACATTTATGTAGCCCGAAAATGAGAAACGGAGAAAGAGAGAGAGAAAAGAAATGCAATAAATAAATATAAGAAAAAAAGAGTTTTTGTTGTAATTTGCCTACAGTTGATAAATATGTGATGAGCTCGACTGATAACATTTCATGTCGTCCGCAGGGTTATTGAGGTCATTTGTGTTTTGTTATTAACTTCGCGAACGAATTCGCATAAGAATAAATCAATCATTAGCGGGCTTCTGTCACTTGTTTAATCTTTCGAAACCATATCGTAGAAGTTTCCCCGTCATAATCTCATGATCCGTTGTATCCGCATAAGACGATCAGTTCGCCCTCTACCGTTATTTGTATGAATTTCTTTTGCTCTTCACATTGGGAATTTTAGGTTTGTCCATTGGCATCGCATCATAAATCTTTCAAATAGTTTATTCAGTAAAACATTTTTCATCGTGACATCACTTACGTATTTCAACCGTTATTGAGTTTCCCTCTCACGAAATTTTACTCTCGCTCGCAAAAAGCAAACTCATGCTCAGACAGGGGCCATATGAATGAAATAGAATGGGAAAAACCAAAGAGAAGAAAAACCCAATTTAATGGCACCAACTGTCGTTGTATGTGAACGTTCGAGAGTGTGTATTTGAGAATGATTCGTACCAACACAATTGTTGGGAAAAATAAAATAAGAAATGGCCGCTTAAATCGAACACGCGACGTTTCAGTGCTCTTGTTCTTTAACTAAAAAAATCGTAAAAAACTAATTTAAAAGGATTTTTAAAGGAAATTTATATTGCAAAGGATTTTTTTACATGATTTATAATCGAGAATAAAAGTGTTGTTGTTTTTCTACCTGTAAATTACGTGTAAATCTGGTAATGCAAAAAAAAAAATTTATTGTGGTTCCCGTTCAGAAATTCACATTTCTTTCCACCATCCCATCTATATACTTTTTATTGTTCATCGTCCTTCCTTTACGTCGCTATTTTTTTGGTTTTGGAAATGGTTCAATGTGTCTTAAAGTTTCGCCAGCCTCAAAAGTACAGGATCTGATGGTGGGTTTTTTTTTGAGGACAACAAAGTGCTATCGTGTAACTCGATTCTAAATCGTCTTGTGAATGTGTTTTGCAGCAAAAAAAAAAAATTAAATACCATATTTCAAAGTTCAAGGAAATTTCCACTCGAACCAGCAGGAAACTTAATTTTTGATGAAATATTGCTTGTTAGAAATAGTGAATTTAAACTTTATTTTGGCATGCGTGGGTGGAATTTCAATCCAATTAAATAGATGCCAATTTAAAGCTGCAAAAAAAAAGTTTGTTCATTATAAAATGAACTCGCAGAAATATTATATAATTTGTGAAAATTGACTGAGAAAATCTTAAAGTTGAACTAGATAGTTGCTTGAAACAAAACAAAAAAAATCTTACAAGGAAATTTATTTTGAACAATTTTTCAATTTTCTGTGGAATTTTTTTCTGCACCGAGAACAATGGAAAATTAATATCCAGAATTTTCATTAAATTCTTATCTAAAGCCAGACAGACAATAGAAGCAGAATTTCGATTTATTTCGCTGTGATTTTTTAACGTTATAATTTTTTTTTCTCCCAGGGTGTGTCCTTATGTCGTGCCAATAATAATTCCTAATGTGCCTGTTGAACTAAATCGATTTAAAATTAGATTTTTAAATTTGAATTCGACTCAGTTCCTAATAAAAGTGATCAATAAAAAAGTTTATTCTTTTTTGTGGGTTGAATAAAGTGATTCGTAACAAAAAATGAATTTTTGCCTGATATGAAGAAATTTGGCAACGCAGCATTTTTCAGTTTTCAACAATTTCTTAAAGAAATTTGATATTTTCGATATTTTTTGTGCTGCTGGTGCACTAGAAAAGCCTTCGCCCACAATAATTTAAAATCGTCTACATTTCATTTGTCCTATTAAATTTATTCTTTAAGACTAAGTGCAAATGAAATCATTCTCATTCGCCGTGACTAAAATTCGTAAAAAAAAATTATAACACAGGTGTTAATTTAATAAGTTCCACTTAAGACATCCCAGGTTATTAAAATTTCCTTCCAGTGTGAAAAAAAGAAAAATATTGAATTACCTCATGCTAGAAAAATTTTGTGTTTCTCAAACGGCTTTAAAAGTTATAACTGCACTTATTTACAAATGCATATGTACTAAGTGGCAAATATTTCAATTAATGTGAAAAAAAAAAATAATTACGGCTATCGAACCCCATTAAGCGATTCTCGCACGATTGGCTAACGACGGCCCATTCAATCTCACACACCCACAAAAAAAATTGAGGAAATTCTCACTGTCTGGCGATTAAAACACTCAAAAATCGATAATGGAAATTTTCATAAAAGTCACAAACAAAACATGAAAAAACAATTTAATTCCAAAATTAACCCTGCCTCATTAAAAAGTACTCGTCTCGAGTCATCGTCTTTAAAATTTCAAGCTACATGCGAAATTAAACAAATTCTGTTATCATGGTGTTCACAAGAAAATTAATATATATATACATATATATATTTCTTGTGAGAAATTAATCAAACAAAAGGCAGCAGCAAAAAAAAAAGTTTAAAAACCTTTTCTTTCTTCTTAATGAAAAACTTGAAGCCGCACGAAGTACGAAATAAAACATCTTCAATGAAGAAAAACTTTGTGAAAAGTATATAAGAAAAGACATAAAAAAAACCTTGTATATAAACGTTCTATATACAAACGTCATGAGAAAAATACAAAATGGCCGTAGCTATGTGATTTATTTTATACACATTTCACAAGCAAAAAAAAGAATCAGCTTTTTTGTGTTCGGTTCGTTGTGTGTCGAAAAAGGAAAATTCAGGGAAATTGCTCATGGTGCGTTTAAGTACACACAATTTATGGTTCATGTGTGGCGCTAGAATGGCTGCGAGATGGTCGTTCGTGTGATGTGTGTTGGGGTGTTTAATATTTATGTAAAGCATAATCAATGAAAATTGTCCTTTTTTTTTTACTTATTTGAACTTTAAAAAGGGAAATTGTTTTTGATAGTGAACGGAAATTTAAGCACATTTTACCATACTCTCATGCGATGACAGACGATGATTTATCATGAACGGGTCGTGAAGTTTGTGGAAATATAAAAGTTTAATGTGTCTCATTTCTCTTGTTTCAGAATCCCTCACATATAATCTTTGCTTCTTTTTGCATCAAATAACACATGCAAAGAAATTAAAAAATAAAAAAAAAACAGTGAAAGAAAGTTGAATCTTTAGTTTGTAAAACAAGAAAAAAAAAAAAAAACAATAATTAGCAAAACTTGTGTGAAAAATTAAAGTGAAATATTTACGCTATTGCTGAATTTAAAGGCAAAACATTCAAAAACTAAACTATAAAGAAAAAAAAATATTTCTAGTGGTGTAAATAATTACAAAAGAAGAAAAAAATAATAATAATAATAATTGTGATATTAAAGTTTAAAGAAAGAAAAGCTCTACACTTAAAATAAAAATAAAATTTAATGTGTATATAGCGAGTGAACACCGACACGATTTAGGAAGGAAGTGATAGAAAGAGCAGATTTATGATTCATTAACTGGAATTAAGTTCTGGTGGAATTAAAGCAGAAGAAAAATGTGTTGATGACGAAATTGAGTTGCTAATTTTTTATTTTCTGTTCAATTTTGAGAAATAATTTTTTTGCGTCGCAATTTTTTTTTTCCCGTTTGAGCTTCGCTGAGTGGAAAATTGAGTGAAGGAAAATCAATAATTTTTGGTCTCTAAAGTGAATTGAAGCCTCCGAATATTCCCTTGAGAAATCAATTTTCTTCTATTTTTTTTTTTCTGCTGAATGTTGTGATTCGATGATTATTTCTAAAGCACGGAAATCTGAAAGTGAAAAAAGCAAAGAAAAGAAAATTGTGTGAAAATTAATTTTGGGAAAATTTTATCGACTCCCAAATACGTCATGACATCGTCGGAATGAAATGGAAGCAGCAATCCGGCCAGTACAGGTTGGCTCGGGCCAACAAGGCTCGCAACAATCTCAATCAGATTTATCTGGTGCAAGAGGTGGACAAACAGCAACCACCGGACCTCCGCACCAGTTACCGCCGCATTCAATGCCATACAGTCAGCCGCGAATTAATGAAGTTCATAGGTGAGTCATTTGCTAATTTCTTCTGAAATTAATTGCGTAATTAACAGCTCGATTATGTGGTGAAAAAAAAAAAAAAAACTTTTTAAAATAATTTAAATAAGCTCAGAATTGGCGAATCACTTTCACCATCAATGACGAAATCAATTGAAAAGGCAAACTTTTGACCTGAAAACAATGTAACGTTGCATAGTAACAAAATATTCGAATATAATAAAAAATTTACTGTCACTCATAGTGAGATGACCTTGAAACTTTTCTTCCGACAGTTGCCGCTGTCTTATTATTATTTTTTTGTTTAGTTCAATTGTGGCTATGAGTAAAGTAGTCTAGTAGCGCTTGAAGTTTATATTCGTAATAAACAAAGCTTCAAAATTCCATTTTAGTAATCGCATTTTGCGATAAAACGAGCCAAAATGAACCATTTGAACTCGTTTCTAGTAAATAATGTTTTCATCGTGCAAAATAACACTTTAACGAGCAGAAATGAAAAAATAAAAAAAAAATATTCGTAAAAAAATGACCTTCGTAGTTTGTTGTTGTTCATTCAATGAATATTTAAAACAAAAAGTCTATAAATATTTTATAACTTACGCTTTACATCGCATTGCGTTTTATTTCTGATAGGCCATTATGTGAACTGCTTTTAAAGCTATTGCCGATACTTTCACAAATTTAGTATGTCTTTATCGAGCATCAGTTTGTTGACACCGTTTTTGAGGCTAAGTAGTCTCATATTGCGGGGCTATAAGATAAGGAGTGGTTATAATCTTTATGCATAATATATTTAAATTGCACCTGCCTTAAGCAGGATTATTGCAAAGCGTAAACACTGTTTTACCATTTGCAAGAATAACTCGCATCATCTTGTTAATTTACGAAATACTGCTAATAAGTTTCATCAATTAAAACTAATTGCCAGAAGTGAGCTCACCATCTGTGGGCTTAACTGATCCTCCATAAATTTCTTTCTGTAAGTTCCATTGCGAACGAAAATCGGCTAATTAGATACTTTTACCTCAAATGTCATTGAGATTGACATGCTGTGCTAATAACATGTTAAATGCCCGAAAGAAAATTCATCCAATACCCATAATATGTGGATTCGATCACCCTTAAAATACAATTTATGGCGGTCGCTTTTGGTATCGAAGTTGATTCAATTGACTTCTTTTTTTCTGCATTTTTTTATGTCGCACCATGCCTAGGTAGGCGGCTCGCTACGAATATTACAGCGGATGAGCAAACGCTTCTATTAAAGGTGTTAAAAATGTGAACACTCTTTCATTTCAACCCCAGACGATGATGAAATATTAAAACATGGCCAAGGTGAAATTGACAACGTGGCAACGCATATGGAATAGAACTTAAAGCTATATCAAATTTTTTTCGTTGAGTCATCGAGAAAGGAATTTTTTTTTTCCACCCATCAAAAATAATCTACTTTAAAATGTATTCCGACTGAAGAATTTACAAATCATTAATGCCACGAGCGCTATCGCCGTCTATTGGAAACATAAATGAAAATAAAGTTCATAGTTGAAGGCTAACTCAAATCGGCATGACTGATGAATGAAAAGTAATTAGAAGTGCAGAAAAAAAAATTTTGTGTCCATCACAATTAGCCCTTGCTTTCGTGTGTTTCAAGAAGTAAATAGCAGAGAGAGTGAGTGATTGAGGGAAACATCGAAAAGTCTAGAAAATCAATATTTTATAAGCTATAGGAACGACGAGGCCCATTAATAATTCAGAGAATACAAAATTAGAGCTGATTTGGGTGGCGTCGGCGGTATTAACAATGGTATGAGATGACAAAATGGAAAGGTCACGTACATAGGAAATTTACTCTAGACATGCGCTCATCAATCGTAAAAAGATCCCGGGATAATCAGCTCCGAATGTTATCCACTGGACTCTAGCTTTATACTAAATTAGCTTCCCAATCCCAATTACGTTATCTCAATTGCGTACGATCTTTCTGATATTGATTGTGCGATTATCGATTTCAAATTAAAAAAAATGTGTATGTTCAATGTACCGTTTTTTTTTTTTTCAGAAATGTTTACTCATGTAGTTCCATGTGTGTTTGTGTGTGTCCAGGTGTTTGCACTCCATTGAGTTGAGTCACACAAAACAGATAACGGATCATTTCGATGTGCCATTACGACCCCATTTTTTTTTGTTTCCATACGATAATCAATAAAATGTATTTCTGTTTACTTTACAATCGCAATATTGTGTGTTTGTGACTCGCGCAAATCGATAAGCGCAAGTTTTTCTTCCGCCAATAGCGGCGGCAACAAATGACAAATTCGTGGAACTGATGCTGATAATCGGTTTATAATTTTTTGTGTGTGTTGTTTAATCTATAAAAAAAAACATTCTCACGCTGAAAAATTACAATGAAGTTTTGTTTTTGCACAGTTTTTTTTTTTTTGTCGAGTGCGGAACTGAATTGACCTTTTGCGATGGATGACAACATCGCTTTGTACCGTTTTTTTTTTTTACGTTTTCTAATAAACACGAGATACATCGCAGTATTATGAAATTGTCGGCAACTGTGTGTATTTGCATAAAGGTTTAATGTTTGTTTTTATATTTTTTTTTTCTTTCCTAGCCGATAGACACTAAAGCTGTGTTTGTTCTGGTTTATAATGTATTTCATTTATATTTATACAAGTTCGTTATCTTATCAGAAACACTCATTAAATTCCTCAACAACAGACTCGAGCGCTATTGTAGGAAAATATTTATTTCTACACATTTTTATCAAGCAGGCAGGCTCTGACGTGTGCGTTTTTGTGGTATTTTTTAATGTGCAATGGCATGCATGTGACGGGGCCCATGGAGAAGTCATGTGGGTGTATTGCGGTCATTCGTAAAAGAAGAAGAATTTTAAATGCTTCGCGGTTATCAGTGAACTGATTGTAGCTTTTTTTGTTATTCGCCTTTCGCACATTCCATGTACATAAACGCTCAATTTCATTATCAGCTTAGGTATATATGTGCCTACAGCGATCCAGTGTCGTTTATAGTCCAACGCTAAACAAAACTGGATAGATCAAGTTTTTCCGAACGAAGAAGAAGAATATAAAAAATTGTGACAAGTCCATTTCATTGCACGAGGCAACTTTGTAATAAAACGATCAAATAATTACGCAAACTGTTGTTGCTTCGCTTCGTTCCATTATGTTGCTCGCTTCGACGCTTGACTTCATTTTTATTTCTTCTTGTATGCAAATAATAATAAAAAAAAATTGTATAAACATTTAATAATGATGGAGTGTTGTTGCTATGTACGATAAAAAAAATGAATTGCATATATGTATAAAACAAGTTTTTGCTCCACATTCTGTCTCGTCCTCCCAGTTTATCGGCAAGTGCTTATTCTTGTTTATTATTTTATTTCATTCTTATTAGGCATGTTTGCATCATACACGAGGCCATTGAAACAACAAAATGTAGCCCAGCTAATATTAGGCAAATCATCTGCCCACTGGGTCGCTATTCATATTTTTTTTTTGGCATATGAAATAAAATTGACAGTGCAATCACACACACAAAACAAAGCCTGTTGTCCATCGAAGAAAACGGTTAACAGAAAGCAAAAAAAAAATAGAAAACAAAAAGAAAACAAAAATACTTAATAAATAAATAAATGGAACAAGTTATTTTTCATCTTTCTGTTTTTCACTCATAGTCACATAGCGACGTCTCCGAACCCATTGAATAACAACAACATGCGGCAAAGTCTCCGAATGTATATAAACAATTTACTTCACAGAATATTTCTCCGTATATTTCTCGTGTTTTCGATAGAAATGATTTTTTTTTTTTTTTTCACTTCTTCAACTTCTCGTTAAACCGGTTCGCTTATTTTTAAGCATCAAGAGATTTTTTTTATTTCCATCGTACAAAGTTTTTGCCTCGAATCGTTTTGGAGGATGGAAGAATGAGAAATTGCGTGTGTGGTGATGATGATGATGACGATGTTAAAATTTTGTTTGATGAGAACACCATTATATTAAATACGTTTTATATATAAAGTCGCATTGCATATAATGTAAGCGATTTGTGATGTCGATTTAATTTTAATGTATGTACAAAAAGTTATTTTGTCGCTTTTACAAAAACAAAATCTGAGTATATTGAACATATTTTTTCCGCAATTTGATGTGTTGATTTTTTTATTGTTATTATTATTATTTTGCTTGTTTGGATTATTTAATTACACGGATGATCTTCATATTTAAGCTATTTGCAGTATTTACAAGGTTGTCAGATTTTTCGGGTTGGGTCAATGTGTCGGTTTTTTCGTTTCTGTTTTTATTACGTTGACAGTTTCTCGTAAAAAGCTATTTTTGAACGCGTTGCAAGAGACTTAATTTATTGATTGTTGTTTTTCTCTAAGTTTTTTTTTTTATTCGTGTCCATCGCATTAGGTAGGTCGATAAAAAAATGTGTCCATCTATTAAAACATTTTTAGCATTTCTGCGTCGCTGTTTAGATACTAAAATTATATTTAATTACTTTTCACACGAAGCCTACTTATAAAGAGAGAGAGAGAGATAGAAAGTTCCACTTCTACGTAGGACATTAATGTTAACGATTTGTGGACACGTCTACTTAATAGTTCAAGTTTAAGATAAGAGATATTTTGAGGTTAAGAATAAGTAAATAGCAACATGCGAAGTTGCTTAATCAGTTCATGAGTAAGTAAGAAACACAAACAAATTATAATCGATGACTAATTCTGAAGAAAAACACCAGCAGCAGCGTGCATCGTGAAACACAGACTCGATTCATTGAGTCGAGTCCGAATAACAAAAAAATTTTATTCAATTCAAAATGGAATTAAATTACCTAAACGAACAAAATAGAATTCATGAAATTTTATTTACCAAATTTAACAATGAAATAAAATTCTATATACATCATTGAGGACTGATGAAAAAGAAGCTTGCTATGATGAAATAATAAAACGATGCGATGGCACATAACAACAGTAGCCTTGGCTGTATACGGAATTAAATGGAATAAAATTATGTTACATACTGACAACAACAGCCGAAACAAAAAAAAATATATTGTGAATATCATATTCATTTATTCTCGACAAACTCGTGCAAAGCATTCTCGACTGGTTTTAAAAAGCACCACAAAAACGACCCTCCCGCGCGCATAACAATGAAAATTCACACACAAAAAAATTCTCCATTGCGAATTTATAAAAAAAGGAATACATTTCAGTTTGTAGTCTGCCAAAATAATATGAGACAGAAATGTTGTATGCCAGCACCATGAAAAATATTTTTTTTTTTTTTCTGGGGCACTTCCTAAAATTTCATTTCACCCGGCACATACCAAACAATTTTTCTATAAATTGAATTCTTAAAGAGCCCCAAACACACAAAATTTTCAAAGTCTGCAAAGTGGCGGAGACAAACATTCAAAAACGAGGAGATGAAATATACATTTCGCTTGCGAGGGAGGTTTGAGGGACGGAGAAAAAGTATTCAATGTGCCATAAACACACTAAAATTTTTTTTTGGTGAATGGATGCCATCATTCGAGATTGGGTGTTTTGTTTGGGTGGCGGAAGAAGAGAAAAGAATTCAGTAATCTGAATGCGGAAAGAGAATTCCACAAAGTATATAAAAACCCCATGCTCTTGTTTATCTCTTAAAATAAAATGTTTAATAACCGTACTGTGTTGTGGCAGAAATAACCTTTCCATTTATTTGCCAGAGCATTTTTTTCTTCTTTCTCCTACTCTGCTTTGTATGTGTAGCTTGCAGTTAATGCCATCGTCGGAGGGTGACACAAAAACCTCCCGAGAATAAAATACTCCCCATCTCTAAGTAGCATGCTGCCTGCCGGGCTCGCTGTCTGTACATACAATGAATTTTTATTTCTGTGTGTGAACTAACGAGTGGGATGATGATAAAAAATGTTGTGCCTTTCAAAACAACCTTTTTGTCCCTCGTGACCCCCTCCCCCCAACTCATAAAACCATCAGCTTCAGAATATTGTTGTTGGCGTTGTTCCTTCCTTCTCATACCAAATTTTCGAAATGTTGTTTTTAATGTCGAGCTCGGCTGTTATATATTAATGTTATTTATGTTGATTTTGTTTGGGATTCCATTTAATGTGCACATAAGAGGATGGTTCACACAAGTTTATGTGAAACTTTTTTTTTTTGCTCGAATTTTATCGATTTTTCTCGTTTTATGTCGAATATTTTATTTCATTTAATTTCCTCTTTTTGTTGATGATTGTAGAATGTTGCGGATTTTTGTTTTCTTCACGTTTAGGATCTACGCTTGAGATTTCTTGAATTAGAAAGTTTTCTTTTTAGGGAAGCAATCCGATGAAATTTCGAGGAATTCGCTTTTATGTTAGTTAGCAAATCTAAGCTCCTATAATCAGACTTAAGGCTTCATACACATTTCTGATAGGAAATTCATTTTGGTTCATTTTCTTTTAAACAACTGACTGTTCGCAAGGTTATGCTTAATCACCAATCAGGCTAAAACGAAGAGATTTTTGATTAAATAAAATGAATCCAATATGTACATTGATAACATTGTGGCATTTCATTAAGGTGTGAATGTGTGAATCACGGCGATAACAGTTTTAAAATGAAAAATAATTTATACTATGACGTTACTAAAGTGACGAAAGTAAAAAAAAAGAACGAAGAAATGGAAGCCATTTTGAACGTGCAACGTTGCCAGTTTTAAGTAAACCTAATTTTTTTTTTTAAATTTTGCTACATAAATATTTGAATTAATAACTCAAAGATAAGCGTTTGATTTGCCATTTAAATAAGCTGATAACATGCGCAACAGTCATGAGCAATCAAAGAAGGTCACTGCGGTGACTGCATTTTATAAACAATTAATTAATAATGAATTTTCTTATTCAGATCACCTGCCAACAACAGCAACCAGACATTTCAGCAATTCATACCCTATGATCCATCAAGAGTTCGCGGAATTCTACCACCAAGACCAGGCCAGAGGAATGCGATATACAGTTATGTAAGTTGATGGCGTAAAAATTGTGGACTTGAATTCTTAATTGAACTTTCCTCATATCTTCATCTTCTAGCAACAACCTTCGAGCATACGAGCAAGCGAATATGACCGTTATCATGCACCTTATCCCCGCATTTCTATTCCTGTGCCACAACAGCCTCCACAGCAGCCACAATCGGTGCCCAATCAGCAATCGGCACAAGCTCAGCAACAACAACAGCAACAAATGTTGTCTAATGCTAACGAATACATTTCATCATCATCAAATCTTATTATTCGCGATAACTCTTCTGGTGTTGCACGTCTTCAAAGCCAGCAACAACTTCAAAGACAACAACAAACACAAGCTCCCCCTGATCCGGGAGGAAACATGCAACTTTCACAGCAACAACAGCAATCTGGACAGCCGGCATTTAAAAAGATTCGTCTCAATGAGAGCTACCAGCAGCAGCCATCAAATAGTATACATCATCAGGCTACTGCTCCTTCTCAGATGCCTGTTCGGTTACATCATAGCGGCGCAACTGTGGAACCAACGCAAGGAAATATTCAGCAGCAACAACAGCAAATCGCTGCATATAAGAAACAGCCACTACCAGGAGGATATCATCAAACAAACACACCCATCGTCGTTCATCAAATCCATATGCCCGGTGGTGCTCAAGGATCAATTCAAATTGCACCAGCACCTGGGACAACAACGTCTGAATTACAATCTCAGCAACATCAGTTATCTTCCCAACAAACTATTCACGTTCCATCAATTGCCTCGCCACAGGCACCACAAAATACGATTAGTAATAGCAGCGCACGAATTCCAATAGGATCAATGAGCGTCCAAGGCGTTCTTAGAATTGACACACGTGAGCCTTCAACTCCTGGTGGAACGGCAGGTGGCTATCACCCAAAAACGGAAGCCATCTCACCAACATCTCCACAACCAACAAAAGATGAGCTGCTTCAACGTATTAGTAGTGTGGATGCCACAATGATGGCTTTGGAAGAGCGTAAAAAACAATTGAAAGAAAAAGAGAGAAAACTTGTGGAACAAAAGGCTGATGGCAGTTCAGTAGAAGTTCTAGAACAGCCCGAGTCACGTCACAGAACGATGGCACAAAAGATTTATGCTGAAAATAGGAAGAAAGCGACTGATTCGCATGCGACATTTTGTGCGCTTAATCTGAAAGGACCAGCTGGCGAGCTGCCATTGTACAATCAACCCTCAGACTCGGATGTATGTCGAAAGATTCAAGAGCAGTATGCTCTGTTCCGTCCGAATCTGTTGTTGCATTTGAGAAAAATCAAGTCTGAACGCGCGAAACAGAACCAGGAGCTGGCCGACAAGTATGTAAAGTTGTCGATCGATTGGCAAAAGCGTGTCGAAAAGATCGAATCGTCGGCCAAGCGCAAAGCAAAAGAGGCAAAGAATCGCGAGTTCTTTGAGAAAGTCTTCCCCGAATTGCGCAAACAGCGTGAGGACAAAGAGCGCTTCAATCGAGTCGGTTCACGTGTAAAATCGGAAGCTGACTTTGAAGAAATCGTTGACGGGCTTCAGGAGCAGGTAAAATCATTTTGCGATTAAATCTCATAAGGAAATTCCTAAAAAAATTTTTTTTTTTTTATCGTAGGCGCAAGAAGATAAGAAAATGCGATCTTATGCCGTCATCCCTCCGCTCATGTTTGATGCCCGCCAACGTCGTTTGGTTTTCCACAATGAAAACGGTTCGCGTGTAGATATGGAAGCAGAACTGAGTACCTACAATAAGGTCAATCTGTGGACGAGCGGTGAAAAGGAAACGTTCCGCGACAAGTACATTCAGCAAGCAAAGAACTTTGGTTACATTGCCAGCTATTTGGATCGGAAGACTGTTCAAGTAAAATTGTTGCAAAAATTCTCGAATGATTGGTTTTACTAAAACTTTTTTTTTTCTTAAACATTTTAGGATTGTGTACGTCATTACTACCTCAGTAAAAAGGACATCAACTATAAACAGCTCCTTCGAAAGTCGAATAAACGCACTCGAAGTAATAAGAACCTGCCCAAACCCAATCAGAATCAATCCCTTCTAGACCTGATGACGACAGGCGTTACAACACGTCTACAACGCAAATCGAGAAACACCAGTCGCGTTGCTACGTCATTATCATCATCAACAGCTGCTGCTTCAGTTTCTGAAAGTCAGACTACGACAACAGCTGCAGCAAGTACCAGCTCGAATTCTACTGCCACAAGAACGGTTTCATCAACAGCACCTCTGCCAACAGTCACAGTGACTGTTAATAGCAGCGTAACAAGCCAAGAAAATGCAAAAGAAGAAATCGATCCATTGTCAGGAACGGCATCACCGTCCCCAGCACCAAGTGCACCGAATGTTTCAAACACTCGACGGTCGAGTCACAATGGAAATCAATCTATCGAGACGTCATTCCTTCCGGCAGTAGTGAAAACTGAGCCCGATGGTGATATTGCTATAAAAAAAGAGCCTGATGCTGGTAACAATTGGGCATCGTATCCGCTAAATGGTATTAAGCGTGAAATTAAAACTGAAGAAAATTCTGGTGTGACGCAGGATGAAAAATCCGCCGTTATTGGTGCTATTAAGAAAGAAGATGGAAACATGGTTGTGGATACTAAACAAAACGATACAAAAGAGGATACGCAAAAGAACGATGTGGATGATGGAAAAGTCCAAGAATCTTCTTCGGCTATTGAAATCAAAGACGATGAATGGAACGAAACAGAACCGAGGTAAAATTTTTAAGTTACAATTAAAAGCTTTCTCTTACTTAACAGATAATTTTTCTTATAGTAATGCTAAGAAGCGTAAAATCGAGGATGGAACAACTGATAAGGGTGAGTCGATATTTATTTTACAAGATTGTGCAAGATAATTATTTTTACTCGGTCAGCGCTGGGAACGTAGACGAAATACGACGTAGCGTAACAACTGTAAAAGTTTACGTAAAAACGTAGTGTATAACGTATCCGTAGCTTCTTTCTTGTGCGCCAATATCGGCAATTCATTATTCGCGTCCCCGTAAATTGAATGAAGCTTGAAGTTTTTAATGTTTCTTCGACAAGTTTTATTTATTAATTAAATTCAAAAAACAAACAAAAATAATTTTCAACTACAAATTTTAAATTTCCTGCAAATCCTTTTCGCCATCGCATGACTTTTCCATGTCTCCATGTTCTGATATGGGCTGAATTGATCCATCGGCAGCAATTTCGGGATGACATAATTTTCGATGCTTATGCACGAAGTAATAACTCGGAAATTTGCAGCCACATGTCTTACATGGATAATATTGAACATTCATATCAAGCGGCTTGATTGTATCACGCTTAACGCTTAAGTTTGTTGATACAATTTGGACATTCTTTTTGACTTCTCCATCACTTGACTCGTAGCCATCGCGACTCTTCCCCATTGGATTCAATGGATTGATATGACGCTTTGCATGCTTCTGATAACAATATTTCGATTTAAATGTGTGATTACAGTAAATGCAAGTATACAGTTCACCAGAATGCTGTGAATTTTCCGATTCCTCACTGTTTTGTGTGGCAAATGAATTTTGCTTGTATTGTTCATTGATATTCTTGGCCATTTGCTGATGAAATGACAACACATTCGATTGATGATACTTTAATTTTGCATCACTTGAAATCTCATCAGACGGTGTTAGAGATTTCTTATTGAGTTCGAAAGCTTCATTGAGCACTCGACGAAATCGCACCGGACCATCGCAGCTCGCAATGTCAATGATCACTTTGTCGCACTCACTAACACTCGACATCATGTTTAGATTCTCGCTTACGGATATTTTTCGTGAAATAATGGTCGATTTTGATGATGGTGTTGTCTTCTTGGGCGGCTCACTGGACGTGCTTTGATCATTTAACAAGTTTTCTGGTGCAGTCAGTTTTTGAATTTTCGAGGGAACTTCCTCACTTGGTGAAATTCCAAGACTTTTGAATGGAGTTTCATGACTGGTCACTAATACATTACTCATTGCTTTTGGTGGCGAAACAAAATTTAGTCCCGAACTTGATGCTTTACTTGGAATTGGTCTGATAATTCTTGAGCTACTACTTGTCGATGGTACAAGAAGCGGTACAGCTGATGTGTAGTAATCCGTTTGTCGTTGACTACGTGCTAAAAAATCACGACAAATTTCTAATGCTCGCGGCATATGCAGCAAATGCGTTGCCAACAACACTCCGAAAATATTCTCATAATTAAGCTCCAAAAATCCTGTGTACATGTATGTCAGAAGTGGCATGAAATGATCGACAGTAATGTTGGGCAAATAGATGCAATTTTCCGATAATTTTCCCATTTCATTGGCTCGAGTAATTGCGGCCCGAAAAAATCCACTTTGAGTTGACAGCACTGTTGAGTGAGCTGGAAATCGAGTGAATGGCGGTGGCCCCACTTCAATAATAAAATCAGGTGTAAGTGTTGATGGCGTATTTGCCACTGGCATTTCACGCGATCTTGATGTTGAGTCTGTAAGCCAGTTTGTAAACATCTTTTTCTATCACTTTCTTATCACACACCGCGCGTTGAAATCTAACGAATTTTTCCCTCCAGCAATGCCGTTCGGAAAAATTTCTTACGTCCGATTGTGATGACAGTCGAATGGCAATTGAAATTTATGAGCTTTGCGATGGTATAATAAAAATGAGAAACGTTGCTCGACAAAGGAAAAGCTCATGCGCATAATGTTTCTCTCTAGATATGCTCGCTCAAATAAATATGATCCTGTTAATGTTCAAGAATTACAAATTTTACCATCACGATGAACGTTGCTGACCCATGATGATGACATAGGGGAAATATCCTGAATATCCTGTTTTCATTACTGATGGAATGTGAATTATGTGTGAAGCTAATTTCGAAGACATCCTCAAAGTTTGACAACACACTACCAGAGCCGCAAATGGCAAAAAAAAGTCAGCAGAGGAAAATGTTCTAAGGGATTTTTTTTTTCGTTCAATTAAATTAATTAATTGCAAATAATCATCACAAGAACAAATTTTCATTTGATGAAAATTTGATTTTCCATTTCGCGGAGCGATGTGTAAATTTTAATTGCGCAAATTAGAAGCGCTTTGGGGCTTTTGTTGTTTTAGCGGCATCGGCAATGTTCGCTTCGAAAATTATTTTAACTGATGGCACACGCAAATTTTGAGCGATGAAATTTTCATTTATTTACTAATCAATCGCAATCAGCCAATGCCATGTTTATGAGTGGCATTAATTGGCAAAACTTTTTTTTTCTTTAGTTGATATTGTGCTTTCATTTCAGTTCATTGCTAGGGAGTGCAGATGTGATAAAAAGATGAATTAAGGGCACAATATTCAACTTTGTAAGGTGCTTCAGTTTATATCTCAGGCATTGCAATTAGAATAATAATGATTATCCAACTAATTGGCGCGGATCTCTTAAACGCTTAATTTGCAATAAAAGTTTTTCCTAACACAATATTTTGCCTTCTGAAAATGGGGAAAGCGAAGTATATTTTCCAAGCAAATATTTACCGGCAAAAATGCTGAGAAATTCAGTGATGAAAATTTTCATCGAGCATTTGAAAAAAAGAGAAAATTGAAGTTAAAGAAAACTTTTGTGCAAATTAGGAGAAAATAAAAACTGTTTTGGGAGAAATTGTTTAATATTGTTCAAATTGGAAGGGATCGAGAAGCATAATAAAGCGGAAAAAATTAACTAAATAATTAATGATTTCATTTCCATTATAATTTGTGAATATTAATTGAGCCGAAAAAAAAAAAGAAAAGAACTTGAGAAGTTAAGAGCCTGAGGGGGGCGAGGAGTGGAGTCAGTCAAAGGTTGCTTAAACTAATCGAGATGCTTATCATTCAACAATGGTAATAAATTTAATGAAATTGATGAGAATGCGGGGGATGATGAACATTATTAAAATGTCTCTGTTTTTGGGGAGTTAATTTTTTTTTTGTGTCCGGCAAAGCCATTAATTAAGTCTCATCGGAATTAGATTTTAATTGGTTGATTAATTTTTTTTTTTTTTTGTGTTTCATTTGCCTGTCTGGTGTCACTTTCATCATAATTGTACGCACATCAAGATCGCAATCGTTCTTCATTGTCTTAATAGACAATTAATTTAAATTAATTTCTAACGTTCATATTCAACTTGATGGAATTATGTTACATGGTTAAATATTTCTCAGGATGACCGTTGGTGACCGATTCTTGAGAAAGAAGAAATTTGAACTTGAGGTCAAGTGTCAAAGAAAGGTCAGCTCCCTTTTTTTGTGAATGTCCATCTTTTAAGGAAGGATGAACCAGAAACCGGTTAGTTTAATGATGGTTCCTTATACATATTTAAAAAGGGTTAAGACTGACCAGTTGTCTCTCTGTGCATAAATCAAAAGTGCTGAACTATCCCCACCCTTAACGATATGATGGTCATTCTCTCTTTCTCAATAGAGAGACACAGAAGTGTTCAGATCGTTTGTGAATAATTAAAAATCCCACTGCGACGTTGAACATCATGAATGAGCAAAAAAAAACTAACGGCCAGCACAAAACTTTACATTTTTATTAAGTTAATTAAATGACATCGCCGTTGGGTACTCAATCGATTTCACTTCTATCCATTCATTAATCAGAAGGATCTGGGAATGAAAAAATATCGACACATAAAAAACGTTAGAAAAAAAATGCAAATAATTAATGCAAAATGCCTGCGGAATCTCCAGGAATTTTTAAACAGGCAATTTTTTAAGCCATTTGGTTGATGGGCTTTTGGGATAGATGATGTCCCAAGCAGCAAAGAAGAGAGTTTGTTTTTGTATTGCAAACAATTTCATTTCAATTGACGTTTTAATAAAATCACATTGAAGAGATGCGCGCAGTAAATTCTCAAATGAATTAGGTAAAATGGAATTGTTATTTTTCCACCCCAATGCTCCAATCATCCGTTTTCAATGTCGAGCGACATAAAAAATTCCCTTTGATTTCTTCACAAATAAATTATTTCTGTTTCTGTTGATTCCATTCGGCTCTGAGAATTTTCTGCATAATTTCCTCTCACCCTCCTCCGATCGTGAGTTGGTAAAAACTTATTCTGCAATATAGAAAAGAGCTCTTCAGGGAATCTCAATGCGGTTTGATGATTTTCCGTCATTTAAAAAAATTGTGAAATTGTGTGGACAAACAGATACAAAACATCTCTCTTGGGATGTAATTCCTTTTGAATTTTTATGAAGTGGTCCTGTGCAAGATTAAAAGTAATATTAAGTGTTGCCTTTTGTAGCAGCTACTAAACTTAGGAATATATTTTATTTGAGACACCACTAACAGATCTATCCTACCCACTCAAAAGCTTCTGAAATATTTCCAGTTGTGTATCCGTTTATGAATTTTTAAATACCAGAAAAGCAATGCAATTTATGAAATTAAATTATTTAATAATTCATTCAACAGTCCAGTGTGCGTTGGACGTTAAATTTACTCTCATAATTTTAATTAACTTTTTTTTTTCGGCTTGTTGACACCTTTCGCTCCTCTAAAAAAATTATCCAACTCGTGTTCAATTTGTGATTGTTTGAATTAACAAAAAAAAAAATAATAAAAATAAATATTTGTACAAAATCGAAAGGATTAAAATCTCCACGAATCAACTGATGTTGATTGTTGACTAATTAGTGTTCAAATAGAAAACTTATATAAATATTCAATGTTTCAGAGGGTGAAAAAAAAAACTATAAGAGGCAAAAATTTCCCTGAAAAGTGCTTAGCGATACAATTTTCATTCGGAAAAATGATAAAATAAAAACAAATGCAAACAAACGAAAACAAAAATCAAATAAAGGATGAGCGAGGGTTGTGAGTCGAGTACAAATGATTTCTAGCCACTTGCACAACATCCATGTGCTACTTAAAATAAAATCCAGTTGATAAAAGTGACTTTTTAATGATGTTAATTTTCCATTTTTCACGAAAATTATTTAATTATTTACCTTTCGAAGAAGTTTTTTGTTGCACGTTAAAATTGTTGAGCGCTTCAATTTGGTTAAAAGTGCCGAGTCTCTTAAACGAAAAGAGACAAATTCGCAATCGGGAATGTTGTGGAAATACTTTCAAGTGGAAAAAGGGACGACGAGTCGTTAGTTAGTTAACAAATATTATAAAAAAAACGCTTGTCAACTTTTTTTTTTTTATTTCCGTCGCCGCACATCTCTCGCAATGGGAAATGGAAAATAAGTGAAAAAATTCATTTCGAAAGCGAATTTTAATGATTTGTAAATATTTCGCATACAATTTTTTTTCCTTTCTGTCATATCCAAAAATGTTCTGATGTTTTTTGATCAAATATTTAAATCATCAAAAAAAAAAACCTGGGTGCCGTTCTTTATCTAGCTTGTAGAGCAAAATTCTGGCACAAAACGATTCGTCCAATTATTGCCGTGCTGCAGCATCCCTTGAATCATTTATCGAAATATGAATGGAATGATGGTGAAGTTAATAACACGACATTGACGAATAAAATTGCTGTCCACGATATTAATAATGAATAAAATTTTTTTTATTTAAATATCTGAATTGATACAAAAAAAAAAGTTCCCCGCATATAAATGTCGATTTTTTTTTTGATAAATTGATTATGCCGCGGGCGGCAAATAGCTGCGATGTAACAAATTTAATTCTTTTGAAACTTGCAAGGCAATTTTTGTTTTACAATTCTTTTATTTAATGCTCCGAATCAACTTTACTCTGTTTGCCCATCAGAAATTACTTTTTCGATAGAATCTCTCGTCCGTCAGATTCCATTATGATGAAAAATCATCCTAGATTTTTTTTTATAATTCAATAAATGGAATTAAATGTAAACAGCGCAACGGAATAATATAAAAAAAATTGAAATTTCAGAAATGTTTATTAAATTTTTATCAGCTTTAAGCGCATTCAGTTTTTCGCGAACCGAACAATTTGATTTGATTGATTCAATAACTTTTTTTTATTGTTTCTGTTGCTAAAGGCCTTTTACTGATTTATTGTTGTTTCCAATCTTGTTACAGATAAATCGAAAGAGGGACATTCGTGCTTTATCTGCAGTCGTGACAGTGGTACCAGTGCTATCCAAATACATGACATTGTTGCTGTTTTTCTGGGTCTTACAAAGCTGCCAATCGATGCACGCGTTTGTGGCATTTGTCGTAATAAAGCAAATCGCTGTATGATGCGAAAGCCAAACAATCCACGGCTATGCTATGTATGCAAGAATCGAAATTGTTTTGGAACGCGATCACTGAAGCGAATTCATGGTCAGCAGTATGGTCTTCCTGAAGATTCTGTACCCAATGATGCTCGTGTTTGCTATGCATGCCAGTGTAAAGTGATGAAGTCAAGGTAAGATAAACATAATCTATAACATATTTATAATATAAATAATTAATAAAAATTTATAAACAGCACAACATGCCCATTACCAACATGTCCAAATCCGAAAGATCGTCTCATACGATTCCGTAATTTGCCATCGCAGTTGTTTGATTTGGCACCGGAAATACGTGAACCAATTATTAAGGAACTTCAAATTCCAGCAAATGTCTCAAAGTGCTGCTCATTATGTCTCACACGTGTTCGTCAAAAAATGGGCGCTCATCTATTGGGCAATGCACAATGGACGGATGATGAAGTGCGTCAATTTCGTGAACAGTTACAAGAGATCGGACCGCGCTGGATTCAAATGTCTGAGCAATCGGGCAAGCCGGCAAATGTTCTTAAGACATTTTATTTCCACTACAAAAAGAAATATGGCTTCGATCAGGCTGTGAATGAATACTACAAGAATCATGCAAATGAGGATCGTCGCCCTATCACGGATGGCGATGAGTCTGATGTCAGTGTTACATCATCTGATGATGAAACAGATTTCACGAGAATAGAAATTGATTACACAAAGAGCGATTTCTTTAAGAATATGCAGCACACTGATGGAAATGTAAAGAATGAATCTTTAAGTACACAGAATATAACAACAGCTCCATTACAGAATTTACAAGCACCAAAAGATTTAATTAAACCAGAAACGCCAAGTAATCAGAGCCACATCGATGATCGTTTGCTGCCGCCAGCTTCTCAATTGGGTCAGCCTCCACCGTTACTAAATTCTCAGCAAATTCAGAATTTGAGCACATCGGGTATTCTTCAAAATCCACAAGTTTCTTTAGTTCGTACAAAGAAACATTCTGAAGATTATGATAGCTCGGCAACTGAGACGGCCGATGAAGAAAATGAATCACCAGCAAATCGCCAAAGCCCAAAGACATCAGCTTTTGCCAAATCTCTCAATCCAGCAACAACTATCTCGATGGTACCATCGCTGACATCTCAGCAAAATGGTCCGCCATCAAATGTTCACGATGTGATGTTAAATGTTATCGAACGAACACTCAAAAGCACTGTTGGTCCACCGAAGCACGCAATGATTCCACCATTGAAATCTAATCAGCCACCATCGATGCAACAAGCGTCAAACTCGGATAATTCAGAAATAACCTTTGTCGGCTCTTATCGTCATGAAGGTCCAAACAAAATTCAGATTCAACCACAACGTCGACCTAATTCGGAAGGTCATCAACCACTGGCGACACTTTCTATTGTCAATAGTGGTCCGTCACCTGGACAATTGCAGCCACCAACACAACAAATTATCGGCGGACATCCATTGAGCATTTCATCAATTGCTGCAACAATAACGCCTGTGCCACCACTAACATCTCAACAGCAACAACAAAACCAACAAAGACCTTCTTCGAATCCACAACACATGAGTTCTATGCACGAAAAGGACATGAAGAACTTTCAAAATTGTCGCGGTATAGTTCAACCAAACATGAGTCAACAATCGGAACCAGAACCGCAAACATTAGATTTGAGTATAAAGAAACCTCAACAACATCAACAGCAAGAGCGCGTTTCTTTTTCATCGCCGTCTTATGCTAAGAGCGTTCCACCACCACCAACAGGCGGCTCAGTTGTATATCGTGGCGATCCTGGACTTCAAGCAAAACCCTTTATGGCAATGTATCCAGACATGAATCGTCATCCAACGAAATCGCCAAGTAATTATATGCCACCATTGTCACCTGGCCAACGTCAAGTTATGGGAATAAATCCACACACAATTCAGCAACAGCAACAACAACAGCAGCAGCAATCGAATGTGAACAAATCCAAAATTCAACCGAAACTGAGTCCAAAAATGCACCAGCAACAGCAATCATCGGGACCGGTTCAGCAAATGAATGGACCGAAGGGTTCAATCACGTTGGGAACACCGCTAATGGATAATCGCGGTCAGCCAATTATGATTCAAAATGCTGGAACTAATCAAAGTCCTCGATTTGATATTTTGCGGCAAACACCTCCGTCGAGCGATAAAATTGGTTCCATTACAGCTGGAACTCCAATTTTGCAAGCCAATATTCATCATTTAATGGAACCACGTGTTCGTGAAGAATTCTTAAAAGCAAACCGACATAGTCCAGCTGCAAATCAACCAAATGTTTCATCAGCTGCCACGGGAAGTCCACATCCATCGCAGCAATTTACGCCACCTTATCGTCCAGCTGAATTGTCAAATTCTACGCGTGAGCTTATATTCAGCGATTATCTGACATCGCAGCAAATGCAGGGACATAATACTCAGCCGCGTGGTGCAAACAACATGACGAATACCATTAACATCATCAGTGGACCAGCACCTGGCGTGCGCTCTGATAAGGAATCCCCATCGCCGCGCAGTATGGCTCATTCAAATTCACCAGCATCTATGTATTATGCTGCTGATAAGGAACGTGAACGTGCTGGAAGTGGACAAACAAGAACGGAATATTTAAGTCGATCGTCACCAGCTGATCATCACAATAGGTCTGTTTCGCTTAATTATGAAGATTAGTTAAAATAATTATTGACTTTTTTATTATCAGTTCACCAAGTCCACATAGAACGCCACCACCTCCGCAACGACAAGGAGTAATCCAAAGGCACAATGCTGGTGGATCAAAGCCTCCAAGTCCGTCACCCTCACGGATAGCGCAAGGTCATTTTACGCATCATTATTTGCCGGGTAAATTTTCAATGAATCTTATAGTTATGTCTGGAAATTTTAATTTTAACGTAACCACATTCCAGGCCACGATGCCCTTTCTAATTTGGTGGACGTTGCTGTTGCTCAACCATCATTGCCAGTGCCAAATGAGTCCAATAGCCGACGTCAACAGCACATCAATGTGAGCTTAGCTGATACGCAATCGCAACAGAGCGCTTCAAATTTATCGCTGCTCGATAGACGCTTTCCAGCCTATTTTCCCAATGATATTGCTATTATACAACAGGTAAAATATTTCTTTCTGCAAATGTTTTCTCTACTTAATTCAATTTGCTTTAAAATTTTAGAGTGAAATGTTTCGCAGACAACAGCAACAAGCCCAACAGAATTCTGCTCAAGGACAACAGCAACAGCATCAGCAGCAACAACAACTTTATCGCGAACTCGCTGAACGTCATGAACGCGAAAGAATGCAACAACATCATCAGGAACGTGAAAGGGAGAGAGAACGAGAGCGCGAACGTGATGAACGCGAACAGCGTGAACATCAGCGTAGAATGGATGCTGAATTAGCTCATCGCAATTTTGAACGCGAAAGAATGGAACAAGCGCGACACCAATATGGATCAGCATGGCGCACGGGCGAGAGTATGTTTACTGCTCAGAGTCTAATTAACGCCATCATAACTGAAAATATTAAAGCACCTGTTGAAACACGCGAACGATTTGTGAGTAAAAACGAAACCTAAACAAACCTTCAGTTGGTAAACCTCAAAATCCTTTTATGTTTGATATTTCAGTCAAATCGTGATCCATTGAGTCGTTTGCAGGCGGAAAACAATGGAAATTCTCATTCGCCAAATGTCATCAATGTTGATGTTGATTCATCTGAACTCGCACGTCACACACAAAGCGCAAATATGTCTCAGAAACCAAACATAACATTAAATCACATCACGGATGCAGTGATTGCAAAAGATCCTTCGTTTGGTGCACATGCTCAACATCTTGGATTTGGACAATTGCCTCCGGGATCGATAAATTTTATTCGTCAGAGCATTGCCAATTCAATGCAAAATAAAACTCCATCAACACAAAGCATCATCTCATCAGGATCGATGGGACAAGAGCAAATTGTATCAACCGATCAGTGGAATCGTCATCGACGCATTCAACAGCAACAGCAAAAAGAAGAAATGGCAAAGAGTGGAAATAATGGTGGTCCACAAGGAAGATCGACACCGGATGATCGTCAAATCATACGAATGGCTCAAACGCCCTCACCACGAAATAAAATTCCATATGAACCTGTTTCGCCGCCTGAAAGCCAACAACATTATTATCAGCAACAAGCAAAACCATTAATAACGATCAACGCGAATGATCAGCGCCGTATGCAATCGTCATCGCAACCTGGTCAGGAAAATGCAGGCGATGCAAATATGGTACTGACTTTTGTCAACAATCGAATTGCTGAAGCTATGCGAGATGGTCTCGGGAGTGAACATCATGATGGCAAAGATGGTCATAAAACGTTCCAATCGCGCGACAATGAAATGGGTATGAAGACATATGAGCGTCCAAGGAGTGGTAATAGTATGCCAGGAAATGGTATGCCTGAAAACGATAGTGATAAATCGAGTGGAAAACGTGAATCCCCGCACAATTCAGTTTATATAAATCAACAATCGACGCGACCATCACCACAGCCAAATCAATCATACCAGCCTCCTCAATCAGTAGCTTACATGTATCCATTCAGTGCACTGACAATTCCTCCCGGAGCAAATCCGATTATAAGTACGAAGGCAGCCAGCGAATTGATTGAATCAAATCGTCAGCAACAGGCCCCAGCACCACCGTCGCAACATCATGAAACACGTCAAGTGCTGTCAGAGCAGTATGATGCACTCAGCGATGAAGAGTAGCCGGCGAGCAGCTTCATTCAGTATTTACTTTCAGCTACATTTAAAAGCTTCACTGAATTTTGACGCAACAACGATAATGAAAACATTTTTCCGATTGACATTGATAAGACTAAGAAAAAAAAATCATACAAAACACGAGAAATCCAAGCTTAATTAGATAACAAGAATCAGCCGATATATTTAAACATTGGTTGAGGATCTACTGTGAGACATTTGTTAGCAATTATTCCCTCGTCACTACTGTTAATGGAGAGCGAAAAGAGCTGTTAGCTTTGTAAATATGAAAAGTCAAAATGGAGATTTTGTAAAAATTCTGTCAAATGTGATCTTTAATTAATTTAATGCGTTCTTTTTCTCTATTTTTAAATTCATTTCTTTTGGTAACAAAAAAAAAAAAAAACAATCGCGCTTGAGCGACGAGGGAAGAAGCTATTTAAAATGTACCCGCTGATCATCATTTTTTATTTTCTTTAACGAAAAACTTTCTTTAGTTTAAGTAAATCCAGAGCGACTTATGTTGCTCTACATATGACACTGGACACATTGTCGATGGGATGATAGCTCTTTATAATTTCGTTTTTAAGTCTAACTTTAGTTCATGATTACTGTTTAGGGATCCGTGTAAATTATGTATTTGTAATAATCACAGCATTAAACTACCTATTATGAAGCCGTCCATAAATGATACCACACAACAAACTGTCGGATCATTTACGGATGACTTTCTATATAATATAACAGTTGGGAAGATCGACAACAGCAACACACACACACACACAAAACAACTGAATTACATGCTATATAATTAATGAAAAAAAAAAAAATTATTTGAATAAATGCCCTTAATCAGCAAAATGTAAAATATTAATTAATCTGATAAAAAAAAACAATAGATTTTAAAGAACAACAAAAACGACCCATACGCTATAAAATCATCAGAGATTGGATTTTTCGCTAATTAGGTCGCATTCGGGCATGTCCTTTTTGTGACTTAAATGTCGACTGTCTATCCCTGTAAAATAAATATTTAACGTTTCGTTTTGATAATAGTTCACGATTTTTTTAAATAGATCTTTATGCAATCATTTTGCAGTCTCCAGTTATCAGTTTCCAGAATCACAATGTGCTGATTTTTTATTCCCTTGTTCTGCCATAATCTGATCCTATTTTACCCTACTACACGCAAGTTTATTGACATTTAAACAAAGTTGTTATTGAAATATAATGAAAAAAAAGAAAGAACTTTTAGATAGGATCCCTTAAAAAAAAAAAATGAAAATATTATGGTGACATTATTGTAAATCAAACCCTTACTCAATCCTGCATCTTCCTTTCCTTTTCACTGGACAATTTTAACCTTGATTTCAACGAAATCTCTCCCACAATTCCTGTACATAAGCATTTGCTAAACAATCTCACGATCATTTTTGCGTGCTTCCTGTTCCTTCGCATGCGAATCATCGAAATTCCTTCACCCCTCCAGTTTATGTTTCGTTGTCTCGAGAATCTTGTGCAAAAAAAAATTCCGTCTTGAATGAAGAAGAAAAACAAAATCTTTAAAAAAAAACTGCAAAAGGGATAAAAACTGATGAAAAATTTAAAAATCTGAGATAAAAATAAAACAAAAATTATGTAAAAGAAAACACATTATTCAATAATTCACATTTTTTTCAGGATGCTCCAGTGCATTTCCTCATGCACGATATAAAACACATATTATATAAATTAACAAATCTCATCGGCTTTATTACCTATTTGTATTGTGTTTTGTTGTTTCTTTTCTTATATTTGAGGAAATAAATAATTGTCAAGTTTTAAAAGGGATCTGCGTCTTAAGTAAAGGAGTCTCCCAACCAGAGACGCCAAACAGTGACAAAAGGATGAAAGTCATCAATAATCATAAAACTCTAACTATTTAAACAGAAAATTAAAAATTAAATTAATAATTTGCTTGAGAACGGATTGTGTGAATATTTCATTTTGAACAGTCATCAATCATTTCCCAGTGCGTGAACAAGCTCATCGGGACCATGAAAAAATACTTTCACAATTCTTTTACAGCCTGTTGAGTTAGACTGAATCAGTGTTGATGAGGATGTTGAGCTAGTGCCGCTATTTGTTTGCAAAACAGATGACGACGATGCTCTTGATGATTCACCAGTGGTTGAAGAAGAAGAATGCTTTGAAGTTGACGGTCCTGATGACGATGCGGATGGTTTAGAGTCTTTTGAGTTAGTTGAAGTATTGGAAGAGCTTAATCCTAAATTATTAATGTTCCAGACGTAGAACGATCCATCGCTGCAGCCTGACAACAATTTCTTGCTATCAGAACTCCAGCATAACGATTTCACAGAGGCAGTGTGATTGCGTAGATCCATTAATTGTTGGCCAGCTGCCAGATCAAAAATTCGAACTTTCAATTCATCACCTAAAAAAAATTACGAGTTATCAAATCAATTTTTAGTAAGTCATTCGCAGTTTTATACTCACCACCAGCTGCCAACATTTTTCCATCGGGACTAAAGCTAATTGTGTTAACGGGAAAGTGACATTCAGTGAAGATTCTCAGTAGCTTTCCCGATGTAACGCACCACATTCTTATTGTAGTATCAGTGGAACCCGTGGCCAAATAATTGCCATTCGGATGAAATGCAATACACTAAAACAAGAGGTTGAATATTTTTTGAATGACAAGTGAGCGGGAACTTACATCAACGTCCTGAGTGTGTCCCACATAGACTTTGACAGGAAATTTACGTTCAAACGACCAAAGGCGAGCTGTTGTGTCACGTGAACCTGTTGCTGCATAGCAGCCATTTGAACTTTCATCAATGCACCAGATTGGATATTCGTGACCACTAAAAAAAAAAAAGAAATAAAGTTTAATAAACTTTTTAGATAAGGTTGATGATGTCATTCCCACCGATAGACAGAAGCACAAGTATACGAATCAGCCTTCCACAAACGAAATGTTTTATCTCGCGATACACTGAGTAAAATATCCTCTTTTCGTCCAAACATGACATCAGTGACAGCTCCACGATGCCCTCGAAGAACAATGTTCTGTGAATCGATGGAACTGAAATGAAGCGGCGAGTTAGTTAAATGGCAAATCAAGCTTGAACCATCCTCCACTCACAAATAATTTTCACTGCAACTTTTTGCACTAAAATCCTGCCATTGTTGTCTTACACTCGCCGTTCGTCGATATTTGTTTCCAAGCTTTTTTCGTCCTGCTAATGGGGAATGTATGGAGCTTTTGTCGTTTGTTTCTTCCTCACCACAGGCCTCTTTAAGGCATTGCTCTATTTCCTCGTCACTCGTTTCGTAATCACTGAGATCATCAGTTAGGATCCGATTGCAGTTATTTATCGACCACTGACATAGTCGATCGTCAAATGTTTGAAATGGTTTACGGCCATAATTTTCATTGCCATTGAGTGACCAAAGAACAATCGTTGAATCCTCAAAACCAGCTGCCAAATGACACAAACGTTTGTCCATTGATGCTGTGCATAAGCTAAAAAGAAGTTGTAATGTTTATAGGTTGACAATGCGTCACTCTTCCACGATTTCTTACCTATTTTCCGTATAATTTATATTAAAAATCCTAATTGGCTTGTGATATTTATTATCAACTCGATGTAGGCATTCGCGCAGTCTTTTTAATTTCATATTGCTACCACATACATCATCGTTGTCATTATCAAACAAACTGGCTGGCACTTCTGAGGCTGCTATTGGAACACCATAGTCTCTGAGGTGAAGAAGTCTACTATTTAGGCTAAATTTAATATCTTTTCGAATATCACATTGCGATTGCTCATTGAAGCGATCGCTGCTGGTGGTTCTGTTGTTATTATGATTGAGGGCTTCATTCCCCATATAATCAAATCCTTCGACAATTGTACAATCAGATGATGATGAAGACGAGCTTTCATCATGTTTCAGTTCATATAAATCCATACTAAACCAAACATGAAAGACTTGTATGATGAGTACATGTCCATGTTTCGACAGGTATTTGTTGAGCACATTGAGAGATTTATTGGCCAGATGTGCTTTGTATTTGCAAGATCGAAATTTAACGATTGGTAAGCTATTCTCGCCAATGTCCTCGAGTCGCTTGAGATACGAGAGATTTCTGATTAGTTCCTTGAAGCTCACCAATTTTTGTTCGTCAATATTCAATTGACTCAATTGAGGTGGTTGGTGCTTTATCGACGAACATGTCGTTGTAGTGGTTGATGATAGGCTCTCAGTAGGATGATAGGCATTTTGATGGCTCACTTTTGTTTGTTGCGGCATGAAAACAATTGGATGTGGGCCAATTGATGATGAATCATTGCCATTGACTCTAACTGGTGTAGAATCTTGAACAATGCCAATAAGCGCAGAATATTTTTGAAGGAACTCATGAGCTGGTCGCCACTCTTTGCCTTTCAGCATTTCAATGAACAAATGACAGATGAGTGGAGGAAGTAGTGACTCTAGTTCCTCCTCACCACCAAATTTCGCTGACATTGTATAAATTTTACTAATTTACTGACTTGCTGGTCCACAGGACTCGAAGCGCTATTGAGACTTGATATGTTTGAGTAGGTAAATGAATTGGTTCGTGAAATTTCATTTTTAATTTTGAGGTCCATTAAAAAGTCCTTTTTCGATTGTGTAAGCACCAGATCACTCTTACGAAACCGTTCATGTATCTAAAACAAAAGAAATACGCATTAATTGATGCTCAGAAGTGCAGTTGTTTATATTTTTGCATTTGTTTTGCTCTTAAATTTGGTACAAAAATATTTTAAAGGTTAAGTTGTGGTGAAATTTAGCCCGTTATCGAGCTTTTATTTATGGTATCATTCCATATTCCAAGTGCTGATAATACTCACCGAGTAGTTCTTCTGTTTAACGTATGAATTTAGTGTGTTTTTGATTGAATAACGGGGATTGCTCGAACTCATCTTTAATTCTTAAACTACTAGCCAAGGGGCGGCTTATTGGTTTAAAAAAATGTAAACTCTTATAAACATTTTGGGTTGTTTCCAACGGCGTATCTACAATAATAAAAAAAAAACAATTAAAATATTTAAGTACGTATATAGACAGGAACACTTCATTCAAACGGATGATCCTATTTTTAAGTTTTTCTCTAACTTCCTAAACAATACAAACATGAAAAGGAATTTCCATATTTTACAGTACGTCATTTTTGACGAGCATCAGCCAGTTAATTTTGAATTAAGTAGGTAGACCTTAGTTTTGTTTACAATTATGTATTAACAATCTGGCCCAGTATAATAAATAGTCAGTAAGAGTAAAAGGGATCCGATAATTCAAAATAATTGTTATGGACTAAATTGGAAAAAAAAAGTTTTTCAAAAATTTGAATCCCATTAAATAGTTTTCCTCTCAACGGTTGTTGAATTCATTTCAATATATCAATTCTGATATTAATAATATCATACAACAAAAAAAGTAAGTATAAGTAGGACCTAAAAGTCGAAAATTTCAGACCATTTTTTTCTGCGCTTCACGTAGTAATTTTTATTTGTAAATAAAAAACAACATTCGCACTTGATTTGATCTCGTAACTTCAATGAAAGGCATCTATCTTTAAGGTCACAAATAGAGTTCCACTTGCTTACTGCAGGGGGGTAATCAATCTCATAATAAAACGGAAAATGTGCTTCGATTGCAGGTTTATTTGAATAATTTAAATGCAAAAGCAAATTGATTATAAAAATTAATGCAAGTTATTTAGCATTACATCATTTTCAATGATTCAATTGCGGCACCAATTCTTTCTACTTCAACTTCTGTTTGTTTGAGATTTTCAGCATTTTCCTCTTGAATGTTGATTGGAACTTTATTCTCATAATCTTCAATGCCAATGAGCTTCGTAAGTTTTCCAATATTCTGCTTTAGTTGTTCACGTTTCTTTTCCAATTTTAAAATTTCTTTGTCAGCTTCGATGATTCCTTTCAGCATCAAATGAACCTCACATTGTGCATTGATTGATAGAATTGCGCAACCGCTTGGCGGCTCTTTAACGATGTCGCTGCTGGAACAGTACGACAATGTTTGAAGATCTGTTTTAAAATCGGTCAAAATGTTTGTCATTTTCTCATTCGAACTGACAATAAATGATTCCGTTTTAATCTTGGCGGGAATATTGTAATCACTGCGTGCTGATCGAATAGCTTTCGCAACTTTTTGCACAAACTCAAAGTCCCTCTCAATGGAATCATTAGAAAAGTTGAAAACATTCACTTCTGAAAAAAAAAAAAAACAATCTAAAAAAAAAACATCTTGGAAGTAAATTTAAGGAAACTCACCTGGGAACGGAGCAACACAGATACTTTCGATATCTGTGTTGAATCTGGGCAATCGTTGGAACAATTCTTCAGTTATAAACGGCATAAATGGCGAAAGGAGGCGTAGACCTAAATCAAGACATGTATAAAGAACGCGTCTAGCAATAGCCTTCGCCGCTTCGTCGCTCGTTGCAAAAATCGTTTTCAAGCATTCCAAATAGTTGTCGCATAAATCATAAAGCCAGAAACTGTAGCAAACTTGAGTAGCAGGAGCGAATTCATATGTTTCAAATGATTTGTTTGATACAACAATAGCATTCGATAATCTTGAGAGAATCCAAAGATCCACTTTGCTCTCAGTTGCCGTCAATTGTTCAATAACTTGATATTTTTCGCCATTCTCGAAGTACATCAATGCAAATTTCGTTGCATTCCAGAGCTTATTGCAGAAAAATCGATAGCCCTGGACACGCAATATGTCCAAATTTATATCGCGTGCTTGTGTCAGATATGAGCAGAGTGCAAATCTCATGGCATCAGTTCCACATTCAGGAATTCCATTAGGGAAATCTTGCTTCTGTCCAGCTTTTGCTTTTTCAAATTCCCGCGGATCCAAATTCGATTCCAGGAGTTGAGCGTGAAGTCCTTCTAGTGAAATTCCATTAATGACATCCATTGGATCGATGACATTTCCAAGGGATTTTGACATTTTTCTTCCGTGAGCATCACGCACCATCGGATGAAGAAACACTTCCTTAAATGGCAATTTTCCCAGCAATGTCTGACCGAAGAAAACCATGCGAGCAACCCAGAAGAACAAAATGTCATGTCCCGTTTCTAAAAGTGATGTTGGGTAGAATAATTTCATATCTTGCGTCTGATCAGGCCATCCAAAGACAGAGAATGGAAACAGGCCCGAACTGAACCAAGTGTCTAATACATCCTCATCCTGATGAAGAGTAAATAAATCCTTATTCATATTATATTTCTTTTCTGCTTTTGCGTAAGCTGCATCATTATCTCTAGCCACAATCCAAAAGTCTTCTTCTTGTAAGTCAGCTGGTGTGTCAGCAGCATTTTTAAACTGAACTTTATAAGCTGGAATGCGGTGACCCCACCAGAGTTGACGAGAAATACACCAATCACGAATGCCATCCATCCAATAGTACCAGGTTTTGGTGTACGCTTCCGGGATGATCTTCAATTCACCACTTTTTACAGCTTCAGTAGCGTTAGCTGCCATTTCGTCGCACTTAACATACCATTGTGGCTTGATTAGTGGTTCAACGACGTCCTTTGAACGACTGCAAACAGGCACAACCATTGGATTATTGACAGTTTCCTTGTACAGACCAAGTTCCTTCAACGCCGCTAAAACTGATTTACGAGCATCAAATCGTTTCATTCCTGTAAATTTTCCATAATCGCCAATGATGTATCCATCATCGCTAAATATCGTAATGAAGGGTAAATTGTGACGCTTCCCGACATCATAGTCATTAGGATCGTGACCAGGTGTGATCTTCACAGCACCAGTACCGAATTCCATATCAACAAAATCATCTAAAACTATTGGGAGTTGGCGATTCACAAATGGATGTTTCACAAATTTCCCATGCAAGTGAACGTACCGTGGGTCGCTAGGATGAACAGCGACGGCTGTGTCACCAAGCATCGTTTCAATACGTGTCGTCGCAACAATAATTTCTTCAGCGGTGCCTTCAACTTGATATGCAAATGACACCAAAACACCAAATTCCACTTTATCATCGTAACCAGGAATTGCAAGGAACGTTCTGCCAGGAACTTCAATTTTATCAACTTCTATATCAGAAATGGCTGATTTCAATGTGCATGACCAGTTAACTAAGCGACTGTTACGATATATTAAGCCTTTCTCATGTAATTGATTGAATGCCTCATTAACAGCACGGCACAGTTTCGGATCCATCGTGAAAGCAACACGATCCCAATCCATTGACGATCCTATTCGTCTCAGTTGGTGATAAATACGTTCGCCTTTACTTTCACGCCATTCCCAGATTTTCTTAATGAATTTTTCACGTCCTAAATCATGTCGACTGAGTTTGTCTTCACGCCATAATTTCTTCTCAACAACCACTTGCGTTGCAATACCAGCATGATCACATCCTGGCACCCAAAGAGCGGTACGTCCTTTCATTCGATGCCATCTGGTTATTGCATCTTCAATTGAATTCGTTAGAGCGTGACCAAGATGAAGAGATCCAGTAACATTTGGTGGTGGAATGACCATCACAAATTGTCCTTTTGGTGACGGTGATCCATTCTTCATCTTAAATCATAGAAAATTGATGATGCAATTCCTATGACAGTATTTCATTTACTTACAGAGTACTCGGGCTTGAAGAATCCTTCCTTCTCCCACCACGAATACCAGGCCGCTTCAACGTATTGGGGACTATACGCATCTGGCATTGCACCAGACAGATCCTTTTTCTCTCCTATACCAGTCTGGCCCGCATAGACTATGTCTTTAACCACTTTTGCCTTTTTCTGTTGGAGAAATAGAAAGTTGAGTCATGTCATGCCAACACCACAACATGTGAATGCATATATTTAACCAATTTTATGGATGATTACCTCTTGCTTCTCTTTAGGCGCTGCTGCTGGCTGAACAGCTTGCTTTGCTTGTTTCTCCTGCAATTTGGCAAGTTTTGCTGCTTTCTTTGCATCCTTCTCTAATTGCTTTGCTGTTTTTTCACCTGCAGCCTCTCCATTTTCAATATTTTCGGTTGTCGCTTCCTGCTTGTCGCTCATTTTGGCAATCTTTAATTAAAAGTGATTGCCGAGTTCTTGATGGAGCTTTTTATATCGTCGTTGTGAAATGATAAGCTTTTAGATCGTTTTCTGATGCAATATAAGTCTCTCTTCTTTGCGATTCACTTGATAGGATAGTTGCGAAATAACGTAACGTAGAAAATTGGTCGGATTGAAAATATACGGATTAAAGTAAACATAATCTTAAAAAAATGAAGAAGGCACCGAGAACACATATCCTTGATAGACTCCATCGAGGAGTTGTTTGGACATGCATTGGTCTAACTATCTACGGAAGCTTTCTACTAGGACGACGAGTGCAGAGATATTTCACAGTAGTGAAGCCGCGACGTGATGAAGAAGATATGAGAATGCTAAGAGAAATAGTAAGTTATTTTTCTGTATTAATTACCTTGACTAAGCTTTGACTGTGATTTTAGGAAGGTGCACCAGTAGCAGCGGCTATTGATCCAGCGTCTCTGGTTGATTCGGCATCAAATCTTACAAGCTAGAATGTAATTTGTTAGACCTTAGTTGAGAAATAAAGCATTTGTGTTACAACATCCAGCAGTGCTGATTCTTCTCCCCGATTTACAGTTTTCAGGAGTCTCATAAAATAAAATCTTAAGTTACGTTTTCAATAGTTTTGCTTTATTATTTCTTCTTATATAAAATTTACTTCTGAAATCGGTTGTTCAATTACAATAAACTTTTGTTGCGGTAATTAAAAATCCCTAATGCTTGATTCTTATTTAGCCGGTTGTTTGTTTGCAGTCGAGGTCTGTGTAAGGAATTTATTTTAGCAAATAGAATTAGAAAAAAAAAATAAATACACGAAAATGATCTCGATGGTTATGCAGTCATCTTATAACTTAAGGTGTTCCCAAAAATGAATGCTCTTAACTTAATTTTCAAGTTAAATTTTTCATAAAGAAGGAATTAATAGAAAAATAATCTTTCTTTATCTGTTCACATTGTTTAATGGCGAAGGGAAAAAAAAGAAGGGATATGATTTGGAACAACATAGCTAAAGCGACATTATTATATTATAATAAATTAAGCTCAACATTTCTAACCGGAAATCATTGTTTTGCGCTAATTGATCCATTTCCTATAAATTTATGCAATGAATCCGAGCTTCCTTGAAAGCTTCATATTATTTCTTTAGGTAGAAACTTGTGTTATTTTTAATAGAATATCGTTAATTTTACATATTTTTTTCCTCTTCCTTAATTATAGTTAGTTTCTTTCCAATAATTTCACATACTGTATGATGCAAAATCAGAATCGCACGAAAGGATTAAAACCAAAAAAAAACTTGACGCGTTTCATTTAATTGCAATCAAAAAATATCTCTCTTTACAAATAGTAGACTTCCCAATTGAGCAAGTGCTTGTTTAGGAGAATAATGATAAGCATTTCTGCAATTGATTATGATTAAATTGTCGAACTGGATGGTTCAGGGGGAAAAAAATGCATACATTTTTATAGAATAGAAGAAATTCTGTTTATCGAATCATGGAAGTCTGTTTTTTTTTTTTTTTAATAATTTGTTAATTAGTGCGCGAACGATGCAAGTCCTACGTTGTACGACCGATGTTGTTGATTGAAGGCTCTTTTACAAAATTTTGCAACGCTTCTTCTTTGCAGGCTCTGGTGGCTCGAGTGCAGCTAAGATTGCTTCATCAAAAACATTTTTCAAGCCTTTCTGCAATAGGTAATTTGTTGACAAATGTCAGTTGGGTTGGTATTCCACAACAAATATTATAATAAATCTTACCTGTGTCAATGCCGAGCATTCAACATATTTGACAGCTTTCAATTCCTTTGCCAATTTTTCGCCTTGCTCCAATGTTATTGGTTTCTGTTTATTCTTGGCCAGTTTCTCCAATGTTCCGTTTTCATCGCGCAAATCGATTTGTGTACCGACCAACAAGAATGGTGTCTTTTGACAGTGATGCGTTATTTCTGGCACCCACTATAGGGAAATAAAAATGTCGCATGCTCTCGTTAACCATCAATATCCGATACCGTCGTTGCAATTGAAACAAACCTTTTCTTTAACATTTTCAAATGAACTTGGACTAACAACCGAAAAACACACAAGAAAAACGTCCGTTTGTGGATATGACAATGGTCGCAAGCGATCATAATCCTCCTGACCTAAAATATTTTCAATTATAATAAGCATGTCTTTAAGCACATCAACTAGGTAGAAACTCACCAGCTGTATCAAACAATCCTAATGTGTAGGGCTCACCACCGATCATGACTGTTACTGCATAGTTATCGAATACAGTTGGAACATATTCCGATGGAAATTTATTGGTGGTATAGCTTATCAGTAAGCACTATTAGGAATACATTGATATTCAATAAATTAACACTTTGCTCACAAAGAAAAAAATTGTAGATAACTCACCGTTTTACCCACAGCACCATCACCAACAACAACACATTTAATTGTTTGCATTTTGGCCTCTTGTTTTTTTTTTTGATTAAATTTTTCTTATTATGGCAATTCTCTTTTTGAGTTTATCTATATTTCGTCCTGAATCAGGGATGTACGTTTATAAAGGACTTCTTGCTTTCCGGTTTATTTTTTTTTGGCGCAATTCAAACGAAATTATGAGGAAAACTAAACATCTAAAAAATGAGAAAATGAATCATTAGATTTTCTATTCGGGTGCAATACTGACGTTCATGGGAGTGCCATTTTTTGTTATAAATATAATCATAAATATTGTTCATGTCAATTCAAGCGAGTCGTCGTCACATGATATATGAGCGCTAAAGTTTTCACTATGAACACCAATTGCAATAAGATTTAGAAAGCATAGCAATAATTTTCGTGATGATTTGAGATCGTACATTGCATTGTGCAAAAATATTATTTTCGCATTGTAACCCGAGAGATGAATCATCGCTCACCAAGTCGGTTCTTTTTATCAGTCATTACGATTTCATACGCAATGCAGGATTGTAACAAAGGGATTTGTCGGTTTGATTAATATCTTAGCGACTTGATCTTACACCAACGGAAACTTTGTGACCACTTCGTGATTAGAATATAAAATTTCAACAACCAGAAATTAGAAAATGTTGCTGGACGCATGAGTTCAAACTATGTGAGAAATTCCATGCAGATCCATCTGAAATTCAGATGACTCATTTTTACGAGAATTGCTTGAATGAAAACTTGAGTCACAATAATTTTATCCAATTCCGTCCAGAAATGCATTAATCGGTTGAACTCATCAACATTCTTTGCATTCACTCCCATTTTGGGTATGATCCATCAATGATATCAAATTCACTATCAAAATGTTATTTGTTTTGAAACAGTTCGCAGATCCATTATGGTTTTTAGTTATGTATCTCAAGGTGGTTAAATTAATCAACCCAATAATGTGACATTAATTATAGATCGATCATCAAATCGCCATTTTTTTCACGCGTCCAGTAATCTTGTTTTTGTTTTAATTTCAGCTCTACTAGCCATGCTATGATGACGCAACGATAAAAACGTTAAAGCGTAATGTTATATCCACCGAACAAGCAACTCTTGACAGCATTTCTATATTTAATTAAGCGAGAATTAGCTTAAAACTCACTCACAAATTAATGACAATTTCCACAGATCACTTGCACCGAATTGAACTTGAAATGAACAATTTTCTGCCCATTTTAGCTTGTTTTTCGTTTTTTGGAATATATTTTTTATTCCATGGTTGTCTATGCATTCTTTTTATTATCTGTATTACTGCTTCCCGAGATCAAATTGAATGTGGGGTATGGACATCATCTATATTATCTCTATAATTTCATAAATATTGCGGTCACAAATTATGTTGCGCACCCTAAGAGATTGCATTTGTGTTAGTGTTTTCGACAGTCGACTAATAAGCTCCGGAGTGAATTGAAAAAGCACTCTTGTAAAATTTACCAATCAGTGAAGACGTATATGGAAAAACTCCGTAAAATTTAAGAAAATATCCTTAAAAAAGCCTCTAATTAGAGGCCATCTTCGAAGGTTCGGTTGTTAGTGGTATGGAAAATTGTGCAAACTTATAAACAAATTGTCTAAAGTGTTAAAAACAATATTTTACAGAAAAATTATACAAAGGAAAAAAAATTCATAATCGAAAGGGAAAATCAAAAAAAAAATTCTTCTTAAAAGATTATTGGTGCTTTGCCATCGATTGAGTGATAAATGATTATATATATTGTGCAACTGCTAAAAAGTCTTTGGTGTCTTTTGTAGAAATAATTCTTAAAATCAGAATAGAAGCAGTAATAACAGTTGAAAAAAAAATAAATTTAATTCACTAGGAGAACACTCACACAATCGCATCTTAAAAGTGTATAAACGTAAGTCATACATATTTATTCACGCCGTCATGTTGGGCTTTTATAGTATTTTATTTTCTCTACCTCTCTCTTTCTCTCTCTCTCTCTCTCTCTACCCTTCCTACCGAAACGAAACATTCGAATGTTTGAAAAATAAAAAAATAAAAAACACAAAGCGAATGGAATATACAAGAGAAGTGAAAAAAGTTTTCGATGAAAGTGAATATATATGTAACGTTGTTCAATATTACTGGATGCATGTACGCGCTATGAGAAACTTACATTTTATTTCCATTGAAAACGAGACTTACTCCAGCAAATACTTTTTATTTCATTTCATTTTACGCCTATGCGTTCGCTTTTTTATAGATGATTTGCAAAAAATTACTATCTTCAAGTTACGAGCACTTGTAATTTCGTTAGAAGGGAGTAGTAGTAGAAGGGTAGTTTAATTGTTTCACTCTGAAAGTTGTAAAGGAATAATAATCCTTAATTTGCTATTCAATAATAAAAAAAAAACAACATTTTGTTCATCTGCCGAACTTATCGCCTTATAAGACACTCCTTTGTGTATCTTTCACTCTTCTTACATCGTCTTCTTGAAAATAACGAAAAACTTTTCATTGAAAATACTTTGCATAAATTAATAACAATTCCAAAAGTTTATGTTGATGACTGAATCCACCCTGAATAAAAGAGACTCTCTATAAAGAGACTGGATTTTTATACAAAGCTATAAACGGAAAATGAAGCAAAGGACATTGCCAAGCAATCTCTAAAAGCATCTGTACAAACGAAACTCTACAAATCTAAATTTTTGTTACTCAATTTCCATAAAATTCATGCTTTTAAGATAATTAAAATTTTATTTTGTAACCTCCAGTAAGAGTTTATTTTTTTTTCGAGTGTTTATGTGTTTGTGAAGAGCTCGCGATTTCTCAAGCCAAGGTTAATTATGTCTTGCCGCCATTGTCGAGTCGATTTCATGGGTCATAATGACACGAGAGTTGTCGTTTTTTTTTTTTTTTTTCGTTATGAGCAAAACGATTTTTTAGCGTTTCATTTTTTTTCTCAACGTTATATTTCCTTAACAACACCCTCTCTTATAACGGACTCAGCATGTATTCAATCTTTATATTTCAACGGACCGAGTTTTCTTTCGAATAATAGCCATAAGAATAAGAAGTTTATAGATCAAACAACAATCATTTGATTCAGTGATATTCAATGGCAGTGGTTTGCGTAAATATTTTTTGTGCCATTTATGCTGATTTATTTTCACTTGAAATTCCTTTGTGTTATCGAAGTGTTGTTATGATAATGAGCATGAAAGAATGCCAACCATCCAAACGGAAATGCCAATAATAATGGCATTAAATAGACATTCAATCAAACAATCTCATTTTGAGATTCATGAAATTTCTTCTTAGCAATTCTGGCAAATGCTACAAGCAGAAAAAAACCAATGAGACAAATCTAACACACATCTCCATCTCGTCATCATCATCATGGAATCATCATCATCATAAATGAAACATAAAACTATCTACGAAGGTATTCTTAATAATATCCAAAGTGATGTTGTTTGCAAAGACTTTTGCTTTTTCTTCTTTTCTTGAATATTCATAAAAAGAAATACAAACAAGAAAATATTTTTTTTCCCTCATCATCAAACATATACAACAAAATGATGATATAGGCAATTACCAAATTTTCAAATCTCTCACATGCGAAATAAAATGATGCATTAAATTTGTAAATTGGATATATGTTTCTCTTCAGCAGTTCTTCTTTCTATTTATTTTTTTGTTGCTCATTTCTCTTTTGTCGATAACAACTGAATATGTGGGTATGGAAATAAATGCTGAATTATCCATCATCATCATTTATTCAGACGTTTTTACTTCATTTGTTTGCTTTCTTATATATATGCGTAGTGACTCAAATCGGTATGTCTTCGCTCACAAAAAGGAAAAAAAGGAAAACGAATAAATTCATCGAAATTACCATAGAAAGCTTATAATTTCTTGTTTCCAAATGCTGCGTGAAAGCTCCGTTTAAGAAACGACCCGTATGATTCTATTGATATATCTACAATCGCGCGCTGTCTCAATAAAAAAAAGGAAAAAATATCAAGACAAATGTTGTTCTACATTTTTCGTTTCTGAAATTGCGATGAATGAAAATCTGGGAGAAAATTTATCATTTGACGTCTTTCAATTCTTCATTCACTAAAATCTCGAAGCGATTATTCATCATTTCGTTAATCTAGCAAACCAATTTTTAGATTCGCCTGTTTTCCTTCACCCTGCCTCTCGTTCTCATGGCCATTTCTCTCGAATGATTGTGTAGCCACCCACAAGGGTCTTAGAAAGCAAGAGCAAAAAAAGCAGCTTCTGAAAGTGAATAATGAATGTATCATTCCCTAACAGGAGACACAAAAAAATGCCGCACGCGAAGCTTGAGTGATGAAAATTTCGCAATTTATGTTGAAAAAGGAGGCTCGCGTTGATGTTTTTTGCTTTTTTGCTTATTTTGTTGCTCAATTGGCATGTAACAATTTTCTCTCGTTTCATTCTTTGTTCGGCGCTCTATTATCAGATGTTATCAGAAGTGCCTGCAGCATATCCAACAATCCCTGAAATTGGATTATTCCATTGGGTTTCACCGCAATCATTCCCTTTTTTGAACGCCATACTTTCCGATCGATTCGAGGGGTTGTGAGAGCTTCTATCTGCCATATTTCCTGTTTTATAGGATCATTTCACATTCATACAAACATAAATACTCACATACACAACTTTATACTCCAACATCCAAACAATAAAATAAACAAATCGTCTACGAATAATGTCACAGCCGGGATTGAGAAATGAGCGTGCTCCATTGTACAATAAATTTCTTATCAAACATTTCATTTAACAACAAAAAAAAGGGATGACATCAGCAGCCCTAGAAGCAGTATACAAAACATTCTTATTTTGTTAGAATTTTATTTTGTACTTTTATTCCGTGTTACTTTTTTGCGAAATAGCAAAGAACGAAAATTATACAAATGTTGCGCACCGCATTTACTGCTGCTCTATTTGTATATCATATCTTTCGTCGTTTCCTTAAGTACGTGCGTGTATGCTCGAATCTACTTCGAAATGAAATTTCGCTTTGCGATTATTATATGGGGCGATAAGCAAGTGATATGAATGTGCTTGTTATATTCTAACAAGTTTTCTTACGCAATTTGTTGATTCTTCCTTAGAAAGCTTTTTATTTGCCCTTTGTTTGTGATTCATCTCTTCTCTGAAGGGAGATAAAATGAACTTTTTTTTCTGCAATGAAAGATAAACAAGAACGAATGAAATCTCAAAATATAGCAGTTCACAGCAGTTCAGGCTGTTTAACTGACGAAATGTTATCTTCATATTTGTTCCTTGTTCATGAAGAGTTGTAATGGTTCCGTTATTTTTGCGCAATAACAATAATTTTATTTCAAAAACAATTTTGCTGAATGAAATCATCACGTAAAGCAATATCAACTTAAATTGGTGAATACATTTTTCTAGGATTGTAAATTTACGCTCGATATACACAACAATTTCTCAAGAAGCCAACGTAAGCAAGTAATTCCTTTATTCCTTCGACGATTTTGAATTCCTTGAAAATAATAATACTATAAAAGCCCAACATAATATTATTTCATTCATTGCTTCTTTCTTTTCATTTCTTTATGGGTTATACATAAGAAGTATATTAACAAAGCCAAATTTTGCCTGTGTGGAACTGCTTAAATTTATCAACACACATATAAAGCAAATTAAATTGCAGAATTGTGCAGTTTTTTTTGTACATAATATAAATAATTCATCAATTCCTCTGAACTAGCTGAATTACATGGCAAAAGAGTTTCCGTTTAACCTATAACACACATCGAATAATACAATAAGCGAAAGTTTATTTAACGTGAATGACATTTTGCCATCGCATAAATCCTCCATCTTAAAACACAACATCATAAAGCTGTATAAGAGATTGGATAGAAATATTTTATTTTTCTACTCTTGCCAGTGTATTGCTTTTTATTGTTTTCTTTGCGCTCATCTAATGATCATGATTGAACGAAATTCTCGTCATGAAATGATGAGGATTTGTTTTCGTAGCACGCTCACATTCTGCGATATAAGGGAAATATGCTCTGTTCTCTACATATTTACATTCACTTGTTACGTTCATTAACATTAAACTGCTTAAACAGCGCTTAGCTTGTTTCTTCCTCATTTCTACATAAAGGGTTCTTCGTTCATTCGATGTCATTTGCTGTAGAGCCAAAAGTTGGCAACTATCGATAAATTCAAAAAGAAGACCAAACAAGTTTAATTCTCTATGAGACTCTAAAGTAAATTAAGTTTGATATAAATGGAAGTGTGCTGTGCCTATGCAAACAAACCGTGGACCCACAGCTTCGTTATCTTCTAAATGAATGGACATCATCCAATTTGTAAAAGAATAGCCAAGGAAATGAACATTCGGGGGGCGATGTTGTTGTATCTAAACCTAAACAAAAAAAGAGCTGTACCATAAGTATCATTATTGTTGATCATTATGATAATTTCTTCGTTGCATATATTAAATCTAAATAATGTTCCTTCAAAGACAGACTTCCTTTGAATACATTTCAAAAGCGATGAAAAGGTTTCGCAGCGCTTTGGTATAAATAACATTTGTGATCTGAAATGATTTCAATGCATCGATTGTAGAATACAAAATTATAAAATTATTTTTATTTCACCAAAAACCTTTTCTTAATTTTGTGGGATGACAGAAACTTTTCTTTTGCCTTTTTAAATAGCAGTCTGATAATGAGGACACAAACAAAATATCTGGTTAAGTTTCTCATGAAAATAAAACCTTTTAGTTGATGTTGGGACTTTTTCCATTTTTAAAGTCATTAATAAACAAGAAAAATAAAGCATTTGCGGTTTTTGCGAAACACAGAAAGCTCATTTTGATTCCACAGAAAATAAGCGACTGGCTGCCATGTTGTACGCCCATAAATTGAGGTTGGGGAAAAAAGCTCATAATTTCAATTTAATGTTACTCACAAGCATGGCATGCGAAATACCACGAGAAAAACCCTCATCAAGTGATAAGATCTTTCATTCGCATTTCGTCCATGTACGTACAGCATAATCATTCATTCGCTATTTTCATGACTCTCTCCCGTGAAAAAAAAAAAAAAAAAAACTTCATGCTCATAGCGAAAGGAAATTAAGGAAATATAAAATCGGAAATTATTAAAACTTCCAAATGAAATATCAGGCAGAAAATGTGTTGCCAGCGCTATAGCTAAAATAAAAGATCGTATAGCTACTTAGGTAGGTAGCGGATATGAGAACAATGTAAAGAGCTCAGGAAAAATCAAAAAAAAAAAAAATTCCAATATGACGCAAGGTTAATTCGAAAATAATTCTAACGCACGATGAAAATATAGGCGCGTTTCGAACATCTAAAGTCATGCCTCAATTCATCATCATTCCTTTTCATTGCTTTACCGAAGAAGAACTTTGAAAAAGAAAAATAAATTGAATAACCACTTGAAAGGGGAGAGAAGAAAAAAATCTACAATGCAACGTCATCAAACTCACGATGATTCAGCACTGAAAAGCTCTTTTGTGTGTCGAAACGTAGCTTTTTATAAACGTACATCGCATATATAGAAATATGCACTGCCATTATTCAGAAAGCAATTAATAATGTGCTTTAAAAACACTCCAGTTAAAAATTGTATAGCTTAAAAACAATATCTTCAAAGAAATGAATAGCAATATTAGGGAAACAATTCTAACAGCATGACGTGTTTATTGCTGTTTCTTTGATTTTCTTGATAGAAAAAATGGTGGTAAAAAAGCGGATTAAAAATTTCTTGCCGGTTATTTAGTAGAAGTCAAACATGGTCGCTATGCAAAGGCCTTTCGAGTTCCATGATATCGACAGTATTATATTTCCAGAAATTACCGCTAAAACCGAAAAGCGGAGAAATTGAGTAAGGAAAGTAATTAATTTCAATTTCTGGCTTCATTTTTTTTCATGTTCATTGAAAGCTTTTCTGTTGTGGCAAATTAGACTCGCCATTTTGCGTAAAAATTGTTACGAGACATTCTTACAGCTCCAACGTAATATTTCACAGCTTTAATTTACGTTATTTTCTTCTCGACGGTGTGCTCTGGACGGTACCCAATGTGTCGACGAACAATGGCTATTTGGGGTGTATTGAAAAATTGCGATGGAAATTTTTCAGTTTTCAGCTGGAAAGAAGAAAGTCGACACAAACAGCGGTTAGGTTCATTCAATTCTTTCCTGAGGGGCTTCCCCCTCTAATATTTTCGTCATTAAGCGATTCAAACAATGGTTGCATTATCCAATTTTTACCCTCGTCTCACCGAAATACACAGAAAAAAATCGATACATCAGATGGCTTGAAGGGAAAATGAAAAACGATAATTTGTGTGGCTCATTTTCGACCATGATTCGATTTGAAATTGCTCGTGAATCTCAATCAAATGAGCAACTCTACTGTTTCCAGCTTAATGTCGAGTTCTTCTTGTGAACTTCAATGTTGATATTTGATACTTTTTCATGTTAGCAATTTATTGCTGCGTTCATTGACTTTTGCATTCAGGATATAGCTAAAGTTTTCCTTCAAAAAGAAACGGAAAAAAAATTCCCTCGAGGAAGATTCAGAAAGATTGTGCTCAAAATTTCTGTATTCTGCTGGATAATTTATTTTCGCCAACTTTTCGTTCACGAAAGTTTTTAGGTGATAAATTATAAATTGTTTCAGGGCGTAAAAACTTCCCAAGTGTCTGAAATTCAGTTCCTTTTTTTTTGCTTTTGGTGTCTTAACAACATTCAAATTGATAACAGCTGAGCAGTGCCAAGGGAATTTAGAATGTGTCGCAGCTTATTTTAAAAAGCTGTAACATCGTCGAACAAAATGAAAGTAAACACTGTTTAACAGAAAAAAAAAACGAAATTGCCATCGAACACCATTCTTCCATTCATACTTATAATTTCTAATGTTTCTAATGATGGACACGATGTTCCACTAACACTCCATTATATGGGAGAGAGAAAGAGAAACCCCTCATTCACTAATTGTCTTACCATTTTCTATTATAATGTTGTGATTTTGATAATGACGTTGTTTTTCTACTTTATGACGAAAAAAATATATTCTTTTATCAGCTTTTCTATAATGTTATCATAATGTGTCACCACACAAAAGAGCTTTAAGCTTTATCTTATTCTATTGTTGCTGCAAAAGGCTCGTCATCGTTTTTTTTCCCCCGATCATCATCTACATGAAACACTTAGGCCATCATTTAATGAGCTTGATGTTTCATTTGAGGGCTCGGCAATAGGCTATGTGTCTTTAGCTAGGGAAAAAGAAACTCATTTATTCCTATAATCGCATTATGGCGATAATTATAAAAGAATCTTAACTGTTGTAAAGCTTACATTCAGGGCTGAAGGACAATTAAGTTTTCTGTATAGTATCATACAAAAGGATTATAAAATAACAATTAACAAGTCACCAAATGGCTTTTAGTAGATGGAAAATTATTTCAGAATTCCTATTTCAACTTCCATATGTCAGATTGGTAGAGAACCAAATAATAGTCGTAGAATGTTATTCCTCATGGAATTTATCAAAGAATGTCAAACACATCTGCAAATTGAATAATAAATTCACGACGCTATAAAATTGGCGTGGAAAAGGTGAACATTTCGCTAATTTTCTCTTGCTCGCAATGCTTATTAACACGAAATTAAGCGTAAATCCTCGAATGGGCTGCATAAATAATAAAACATTCACCATCATAAATAATTTCCTTTATTATCGTAACGTCCTGGTGCCGTCTCTTAATTAAGCACCGAGGGCAGTTGCTATGAGAGAGAAACATTTGTTTTTATTGCCATTTCTTTGAAATTAATATCAACCGTGTTGAAGCAGATATTTCCTTTTTTCTTGTTGTATTTATTAAGCAGGAAAAGAAGAAGAAGAAGAAAAAAAATATCAAACAACAAATATTGAATCATAAAAAATAAACCATAAACCATCGAGATATTGATTAGCTTTTCCCAAAAATAAATGAAGCTCGAGGAAATTGAGAAGCAGAGGGAGAAGCAAATCATAATCATCGGTGGCTTCAGTCGTTGCGTCATCACATGAAATATTTCTTTTTATCAAACAATATTTCTTTCTATGAAGCGAGAAAAAATTCCAAAAAATGATAATGTGTTCATTGTCGGGGGAAAAGTGCGACAGAGATGTGTCGTGTGGCAATACCGGTATAGCATTAAAGCAACGATGCCTTAGAGCTTTGAGAGTTCCATTTTTTTATTGAGCAAATAAATTAGAAACAAAAATTTATGTGTGTGAATGTCGGCAATCGACTCACAGCTTCTAGCCAAATGCTTTTTTCTTCACCGAGCTTTTATTATGAGGAAAGTTAAGCGTAATCCTATATAATCCTGTAATGTTAGACCTGTCACAACTGTAATCCATTAAAATTTTCGTTGATGCGGATAAAAAGATTCCCCAAAAATTTATCAAATTACCTTGCATATAGTCGCCAACAAAGGTAACTCTAAGTGTCTGTCATGTGCTCCTGCATGCATATAGAACGATATAGACCTGCATACGAAAGGCTAGTGTTGCTGATGTCAACCACAGAACATTTTTTTTTTGAATTTCACATGCGGCCTGTGAACTAAATATCCATTAAAAAAAAACTCTGGAAAAATACTAATTACCGTACTACGAATGAAGTGCTCTCTGATATTGTGGTATCGCGGTCACACAGGCACATGTACATACCAATTAAGTTAGTATATCTTAAACTATATTCATAAAATTAAACTTTTCCGACCTTTTTGGTCCAATCATAAATCCAAAGTGTAAACCCGAAAAAATTCAATTTACTTGAAAATACTCGTCCTTCAAATGAAGCTTATCGGAGCTTTTCTGGAATAAAATTATTAAAATTTCTACTTCGACTGATGCCATACCTTCTTTTTTAAGGATAACATTTTTACACGTTCTGTGGGTTTCTTTATTCGGGATTATGTCCCAGAGTGTCCTCATTTTTAAAAGGTTTACTGCACACATCTCTACTGCGATAAGGTTGAATTTTATATATTTGCTAAATTTTTTCTAAATTTTTGCATGAATATTGCTAAATGGCTGTTGTTGATAACCAACGGCTAGGATATGTGCGTGCCTAAAGCGCTATTCAGACAAAGAAAATTTATGAAGCTTTAAACTAATAAACGTCAAAACAGTTTGTCAACTTGTCTTAGATAATAAGAAAAGTTTCATTTAAATCACGCTTCAATGAAGAATCTTCTACAGAATGTAATGAAGTACCAAAAAGATTCTGCCACAAACTACGCCATGTCTGTTTTGCACACAGGATATGGCAATTAATTAATCTTATGTGTTGAATTAAATGACTTGAAATATTTATTTCTTCACACAGCAAGGCGAGACAAAAAACGCTCACTCGCGAGTTTCCACATTTTTCGTTTGAGTCGAATACATTTTTTTTTTTTTTTCGTATGCCTCCCGCACCTTATTTCTTTCACTCCGCGATGGTGGCAACAACTGAGTCGAGTCAAGTTTAAATTTCCATAAATCACGCGCGCAATTGGAGTGTTGTGTCGACGACAAAATGCCGCTATAGATGTGGCAACGCTGCGTTTCTATTCAACACTTTGAATGTGCTATAAAAAAAATTATATTAACATTATTTTTTTTATTATTTGCAGAGTTTTCACTTTCCAAGTTTTTAGTCGTTTTCTAATTTTTGTTCCAGCTCTTACTAACTAGTGAGAGTTCTAGTTACTTATAAGCAAATGAAGAGCGTTTGTAAATAAATTCTAAGCCCTAAATTTGTTCATTAAAACGACTGCGCAATAATATAGTTGTTTGCAGTTGGCAATATAGCGTAGCACGCTATTGAGATTAATATTTACTATGCACATAATTACGAAGTCCCTGTTGATATTTAAAAGCTGAAACATCATTTGAAATTTTAAATTGGTGTTCGAAACTTTAAAATAGAATTGCTTATTTAAATTCGATGCTTGATGAAATAGAATTTTAAATTCGCTATTCCATGAATAAAATTTTAATTTTTAATAAATAAAAGAAGAAAAAAAGATTTAACTGATAAGTTCTAAAAGTCGGCAATCATAAGCAGAAACCAATTAAAAATTCCTTTAAGCTTTTCAAGAAATTTCCTTTTTTAAAAACTTCCTGTTATGGTCGTGCGCACGTCATAGTTAATTGAAATGAAAAATAATTCTCTCTATCCGCGATTTACTCGCATCCTGAAATCCGGATTTTTGCGGTTGTTGAATGGAACCAGAGTGAAGCTATTTCATTTAATGTGTAATAAATTGCAAGTCACTTTTATGGCTTTTAAGGATATGATATGATGTTATCACGAGAACTCGGCAAAGACTTTAAGAAGAGCTTACTATATTATAACACACGTTATAGACGAAAATGAGTGTGAGAGCTCAGGATGCTGGAAGAAAATCCATTCATTTCGTTATCTAAAATTATAATCATCACAAATAAATTCCATTTACTATGATCCTTTTCTTTCTATCTCTTTTCCATTGCCTTCCAAATTTCCACTAAGCTCTAAACCGCAAAAACATACTCACATGCCCAGGCATCATGGGATGATAACACGAATGAGCAGAATCTTAAAAACTCATACAATTTTATGCCGACACATTTCGGTCTGATAGATAAAACTTCATCTATTGTAGACAAGCGATGATGTTCGTGTATGGCCCTTTACTGTATTAATTTCCACAATAATGATTATGTTGAGTCGAAAAATATTTACATTTAGGAATGTACAGTTTAGTTGTTCTAAAAGATTTCTTCTGATGATCCCTCATAGATATCCTCGTTTTGTTTTATAACGCGAAATCTGTTTTTCAATTCTACAGTGATTTAAAGTTTTGTTTTGCTCAATTTGCTGGAAATAGCTGAAAATCATTTTGCTCCCTTTCATCTCAGCCTCTCGAAATAGCTTTCTGGTCAAAATATTCTGATTGTTATGGAACTGAACGATGAATAATTTAAATATTTTATATTTCTGAGGTCTACCAACATAAATGGAGCAACCATTTTCAAATGAGAAATCCAGCAAGAGGCAGCTTTCAGATTGTGATTGAATAATTGATAACAATTATTGATGTGTGTGCTTGATGTTGGGGCATGGAAAATGAATGTTTTTGTATAGAACTGTTGCACCCTCCCTCACACAAAATGAATGAGTATTTTCCTCTTTTCTTCGCTCAGAATGATAGCTGGTTGTACACTGCATGAGGAATTTAATGTTCGAAATATTCGACACAATCGCTATGCATGAATCGATTCTCTGTTATTGCATGTGCTTGAAGCCATTATTGCATTGAATTCTGTCTTTTAGCACCCATTTGAATGTTTTATCAGTTTGACAAAAAAAAAAAAGTTCTCATATGTGTGTCGACATACGACTTTCGGATGAGTCATGACAATGGCGTATAACTCAGCTCTCCATTTATACAGCAGCAGCATCGATCCTCCATTTGCGGACAAATCAATCGATTTTAATTGAACGCTTTTGAGTTGAGTGCAATTGCAATTAGCACCAACTTTGTTCAAAAATCATTTACTGCATTTACGTTAGGCAAACCGTTGGGACAACAGTACGAAGTGATTGTTTAGGTACTAATTGACCTAAAAATGATAATTAAATTTTCATTGCTGGTTTAATTGAAAAAAAAAAAAAATCCTCGCTGTTTTTTTACGCTGAATATGTTCGATTATATTAACTATTATAGCGGCGACTGGTCGTGGGTTGTACAAAAAATATCCCCAGAACGGCGATAACTGATGATTAAAATCCCATGAGCTTTGCATGTAGCCTGTAGCGTACAAACACTCACAAAAATTAACAAAATAAACTAAAAATTTGTTAAATTATGCAAATCGTCCTTTTCCAATAAAAAGAGGGGCTGCAAAATGCTGGTTGTTGCCTAAAATAAAACGAAAAAAAAAAAAAGAGGCAAAACACAGCAGACAAACATAATTTAAATTAATTTTGATAACAAGGCATGTTCGCATATATGATGGTTGTTGCAGCAGTGGTATTATATACGAGGTATATTGTTCATGTTGGGTTTGTGTGAAGCGAATGTAAATTTCTCAACCCTTCCGGGGAATTTTATATGGGTTCGTCGTGATTTATAATGCACATCGGACACTCGCTACTGCTCCATGTTCCTGTTGCAGTGTATAGAACAAGAAGGGGGATGTTTCTTGAATGATTTATTCAAATTAAATTCCATTTCCCCGATCGAAATAACTAGAAAAATGCGCTTGTAAAATAAGGAAATTTCATGCAGTCAAATGGCTGGTACATTACCTTTAGTCGTTACGCTCACAACACTCATAAAAATGCAAAATTTATAGCAGATACGCTATGATCCATACACCAATGAATGAAAATAAACTTAGCTAAAAACTGCATCACTATGAGATTGTGCAGTGCAAAATGTAAACACTTTAATAGGATTTTGATTAAATTTTAAGAGAGTGGGAGAGATAAACGTATGCGAGTAGCTTACTAACAAAATTTTAGAAGCTCCCAAGTCGCATGGTCCAAATTATTCCTAATTCACTTTCTATCGTTATTTTAGATGCTTGCTTCATCTGTTGACTCTTAATTTCTATGTGTGGGACTTTCAAAGGTTTTTAAGTCGCAGTGAGTGATGTCGCTTTAATCGCATGACAGCGACAGTTATTTAAGAAAAATGAGTTAAAAAGCTCTCATTCTCCCTTAAGAAAGTTTTATTTTCCACATGCTAAAAATTATCTTCGTAGCATTTATTAATGTAAAGGGCATGTCAGCATGTCAACCCCATTCAAACTTTAACTCGAACTTTTACGCTTTGCAATCACATCCGCCCTTCCTCCCGCGAGACTTCTTTTAAGCGCTTATCGTAAGGAACGTTGATGATTATTTTTCTTAAGCAAAGAAGGAAATAAATGGAATCAAATGATGTTTATTCTGTATAAAAAGATACGCTTTCAAGAAAATGAAATTCGTTTCAAGTCGGAATGATCCGCAAATTGAAAAGTGGTGTTTCTGGCAAATTATGCGTCATTTCTAAATGCTCCCCCGTTGTGTAAAAAGAGAGAAATTTTCATATCATGCGAAATCCACCCCGCCTAGTCTTCGGCTGGTTTTTTGCCGTCGCCAGCAACAGCATGAACCTTGGAAAACGATATTTTCTTACTTAGAAGAGATAAAAGATAAACATATATGCGGAATGAAAACGATCCACTACAGCCAAATTGAGTCAAATAACCCATAACAATGCTTCTAATGGCATTGAAATGTGATTACCTGGGTCGTTGATGGATCACATTTGGCTTGGATTGTGACATCATCAACTTTAGATGTTGAAAAATTACTCTCCGAGATCAGAAAAAGTCGTCAGCTTGTCTCCAAATAACGCAAACGGGAATTAAATTACTGAAAACAACTTTCTTCTGACACTCCAATGTCTTTCATTGCTGATTAATTTTCTTGCCCGGAAAATTATATAATTTCCATAAATTTCCTCAATTTAAAATTATGTTTTCTTTATCGTGAAATGCGCGCGAAATATAATGTCACGAAATATGTTCTTGTATCAAAGCCTGAAGATGTTTGTCGGCGACAAACTCGATGGAAAACCTCTTAATTCTATTCAAAATTTCTAATGAGTTTTGTCTTATTTCTTCTTCTTCATTTGCGAAAAAAATTGATTCAATTTCGGTCGCTAATCATGTTGCAAATCTAATATTGATGTGAAATCTGAGATTCGCATTACGAGCAGCTTGAAATTATGCAAATTTACAAATGTTTTAATGAATTTTCAAAGCTTCGAAATTTTTAATCGATTTTGACTTCGCCGAAACAAATCTGGAAATCGGTTTACGAATTATGATCACATTTTTTTATGAATGTCGGCTGTGCTTGACTATTTGACAAGAAATTTTAAAATCACGGATCACCTTGCATTAGTTTTCAAAATAAACAATGAGCGGAACACTGCAACAACTCGGGTCGATTCAAGGTTACGCTAAATCTAACGACTCTAACAATACTATTGGCTCGTGAGAGCGAATGAGTAAGCAAATAAAGCTGAATCAGCAAAAAATAAAATAAAAATACCTCACAGTCGAGCAGCATATAAAAATCGAATGGTGTGAGCTATTCATCTTCCGGATGACTTCTAAGCCGTTTAATGTAATAACAATTCTTAATGAACCCAATCAACCCTCATAAGCTAACGATTTTAATTACTACAGTTTAATTTAACCCTTTAACGATAGCCGGAAGCTCAATTTGTGGCATCTCCTTTAAAATAGTCTGATACAACATATTTAATGTAATTTGACCTTCAATGACATCACCTTACTAATGAATCTCGATGTTGCATAACTGAAAAATTGCTGCTGCTCCATGATGATGCCTTGCATGAAAAATAATTTGATGTGAACGAAGCATTCTGTGCTGCACGAATATATTGTGGCTTTGTTCATTTTCTACATTTAATGCCCCTTTTTTGGGGGGGGGAATGGTTTATTGACTAATATTTATGATGCGGTAACTGGCAACGCATCCCCATTATACATATTCATAAATATAAGTATTCATGTATATATATGCTCAACAAACATGCAATTTTAATGGAAGGAGAACTCGACATAACCTCAATTTATGATGTTTAGTCGTTGCGGGGAGCCGGGTTGAGAGGAAATTGAATTTTCGTTGAAAATGGATTAGTTAAGCTCGCTGACAGCCCTGGATTTGATATTTTTTCCGTTATCAACAAACATTTTCTGGCTTTTTGTGACTTAATGATTAATGAACAAATTTTTTTTTTATATGCTCCATTCTATATTTTTCTGCTGTTGCCTGTCAATCGATTGCGTTCCAAATACAACAAATTGTGTGTTCTGACTGGCAGCGATTAAACGCAAAAAAAAAAGTTAATTTAAAAACTTCATGCGGCTCCTTTTTCGTGTAGCGTTGCCACAAAAATGGAGCTTTTTTTTCATGCGGTCGGTAAAAAAAAAGTTCTCGAAAATAAATGAAAGATAATGTCTCATTTTTTCGTTCTGAGTTAGAGTCGTCTCCCACTCGCTTTTTGGAACTCACACACTTGTGTTGTGGCTGAGTGTAGAATTAATTTCTGTCGACGTTGACGAGTCGACTGGAAAAAATATATATATTGCGATTTGTTTTTTTTTTTATTGAAATAGCTCGTGTCATTTGCCTTGATTTGCGTTCCTTTGAGGTTACGAATAAATGCGTACAATATGGCAACTGTGTTATTGAAATTTAGCGCGATTCATTGCGTTTTTGCAAACAAAATAAATGAGATGTCTCCATGCGATTTCGTGATTAAAATTTATTTCTATCTCTTAAGCAGCGAGTTGCTTAAAATATTACAAAAAAAAAAAAAATTCGAACGAAGGCAAACGAAAAAAAAAAAAATAACTATTCAAAAACAAACATTATTCCGAAAACGAGTTTGTACAAACATCAACATTAGACATTGGCTCGTTTGCAAGAAGAAGTTTTGTATAAGAATGAAAATAAAAACAGCTGTGCGACTCAAATGGCAAAAAGAGTATCCACAGACAAAAAAAAAATGAAAATCGAAAACTTCTTGTTCTGTTTACATACACTTCTGCTGCATATATTTTATGAATGTGTTGATGATTGTCTGTCGATTTGCTTGTGATAGTTTCTTGCCGATATATACCGAGCACGAATAGGAACATAAGAAATTAAATTTTATTTCTGTGAAAATCGTCTTAGTCTGTTGATTCTACTTGTATGAATACGAACGAGTGCAATACACGCCCGTGACTTTTAATTTCAAAAATAAAAATAAATATATCAAAAAGTTTTCTTCTTTAATGAATTCCTAAAATAAAAATAAAACTTCAAGTTTTACCGATAATTTCAGTCATATCATAACACATCCAAACAAAACGAGCCTCATTGTGTATTTATAGTCACAAGTAAAGCTATTTTTGTTATACTTAAAGTAAATTTCAAAGTCTGCAAGCAGCACCAACCATGTGATGTTATTAAACAGATAGCTATTGAGAATCAACAATATTTTGTACAGTAACGCATTTACCGAGCATGTGTTTGAGGGTAAATTATAGTTTATGTTAATTCTCCGTGTGCCTAATCGCTAAAGCAAACTTCATAAAGTCATTGAATTGAATAGAAAACTTTGAAACCTCACTTGCATAGCGTGGGGTAATTTCACTGGTCTCATTTTCTGTATATGAAATGTAAACTGTAGTCACGATGTTTCTGAAGTTTCCTTATTGTACTTGTTCAAGGATGGCTGACACTCGCTATGTTGCCAGTTTTTTTCCTCACTTTGCACATATACCACCACAGGGTGACACATGCTTTGGAAAGTTTTTTAGCTCTGGTATTTTATTATTCATCTAAAACATCTTCCAGAGTATTCTCCAGTTGCCAGGATATCATAATGCTAACTATTTCTATAGCTAATGCGCTTATAAAATGTTTTCACCTCCCGGTTGTATTTTACGTGCATTCATGGAAGCAAAGAAACTTTTCAAATAAACTTAAGGCGGCACGGTTCTCCGTACAAAGGTCAATTGCAATAGACAAGTGAAACATTAGTGTGTCACAAAGTTTCCGTTAATAAACAATTTCCAATAATTGAAAATTGTCATTATTTATTGTTGGTGGAGAAAATATTTCTGCTGATGGAAGCACCATTGTGCAGCTTGTGGAGAAGCGTGTGCCTGGTCTATCGAGTCGATATGTCTCGCTGCAATTGCAATTCTTTAATTTATGGCGCATATTTTTATAACAATAATAATGAACAATGAACGCATACGAGTGCTATAAAATGATGGCAAAAAAACAATAGAGTCATTGCGTCAAAAAAGTGGCTTATAAAAAAAATAAGCTATTGTTGCCAGAGGCGCAAAAAAGTTTACCCGTATGGAACAACCATAAATATCTGCCGCCGTTTTGCGCAATACACATTTGTCTATAATTTCTTGTTGCCTTTTTTGCATATGCAGTGCTGCAATTTGCAAATTTTGCAATGGTTAAAAAAAAGTTTTCATATCTTTTACGAAATTAAACATAAAAATTAATTTACAGCATAAGCGAAGTTAGATTTTAAATTTCAAGTGGGCCCAAAATGAAGTCGTAATTTAAGGCGACTTTAAATATGCGCTGGCAGATTATTTTAATTGAATTTGCCAATGAAACTAGCGCACATTTATCATTTCAAGCTCTATGAAGAGAGATAGAGTGAAACAAAAAAACAAGTCTTTCCCGCAGTGCCGTCTGCCAAAAAAAATATGTATGGAGAAAAGTAGCTTTCGTATAAACAACAAATCATTGTCGCTGGCTGAACAATTCTCAGTCTAGGACTCTTCTTGAATTCTCATCTTAACGTCTAGCGCCATAAAACAGTCTCTACCAGACTGATATTACTCGGATTTGAAATCCATACAAATTACTTGCTGAATCATTTAATAATATCCAGAGGATGAAATAATTCAACAAAAAAAACCCAACATTTCACTGGAAATATTTTTTCTTGAATGAGAATTGACTTTTAATGTTCGATTTTTTTTTGTTTGTTGTTCTACCCAAAGTTTTCTTTAACTATTGGAATCTGTTCAAAAATGTGTTACATAATAGGAAAAGTTTCTTTTACGCCACAAACTGTGGACGTAACTCAGTTGCTATGCTCAGTAATAGCTTTTTTTTTTACTAGAAAAGAAAACCAACAAAAGATTTATTCGATTTTTTTTCTCACTATTGTTGTGATGTATATCGCGATTGGCAAAATGTTTTCATGCTTTTAATCAGTTTCGTTGAAATAACGAAATATACTTTTTTCTCTTTTCACAACATTAATTCAAGACATGTAAACGAAGCTTTTCTACGCTATCTTTGGCTCATATCCGTCCTTCACGATATGACGAACATTCAGTATCAGTCTTCTACCTACAACTGCTAGAATATTTATAGCAATTAAAAAATTTAGGAAATTCTTCCGCGTCTTTATCCACGCTTTAAAATTCAACAATTTCGACAGTTTTGTCTTCAAATAGAAGCACTTTAAAAGGCGAATAAAGGCACCAAGGCTCATGGAAGACAAGTTTCAGCTCACACATCAAACGGAAATTCCCAAAAATAAATCAAACTGAAGACAAAGAAGAATCTTATTGATTATTTGTGTTAATAGCCGATCCATCCACTCGCGGAAACCATGCACGAGTTTTTACCAAAATGCCCAGAATGAAACTTCTTTAGCTAAACCATCAATACTGTTCCGCAAACTTAAGCAAAGCACGAAAGAAAAACATCTAAAGTATAAGCCATTGTTTCAATATTACGCTGGAAATTCCAATCGAGTTCGCTTTGAAACAATGAAAATAGTTTCAATTCGCTTGGATAAAGAAGCTATTTACGCCTAGTTTATAAAGAAATTTCAAGCATCTATCCACTAACTGAAAGGAAAACTTTGGTGTTCTTTTAAAATTCCTTACTCATTGCTCTATGACAAAAGCGTATCAAATGTGATGCGAAACCCAATAACAAAGTCCTTAAATTCGATGGAAGAAAAGTAAATCATGAATTTATATTACAATAGATAGACGGAGAGCTAAAGGAACTACAGGATAAAGCATGATAAAGCGTATTCTCCTAAAATTGCAAAGTCAATTGTGCCTCACCTTCTAGCACCCTTATGATTTAAACTTTTTTTTCTTCTGATTCCTATTTTCCTTTATTGCCCAACATATTCGCATCACGTTCAAGGTGTTTTTACTATAGCTGCGCTTAGAAAATCCGATCTCTTTTTTTACTCCAAATGCTATAAAATATTCCCTCCGTTTGTTGGTGATTCTTTGCTTCTTGAAATATTTTTATTGACTTTCATGGTTGATTGGCTTATGTGCAGGCGTGTAACGTGAGAGAATTGTGTATGAGATATCTCGTTCAAAATACACAACACATTTCTCTATCGATTGATAAGGGTGCCGATCATGAAAAATCTGACCCCTTAAAGTTTATTAGGTTTCTTCTAAAATTGATGGAAATATTGCGTTGCGATTTATTTGTGAAATGGAATCCGTAAACTCACGTGTCAATGAAGATGCCTTCTTTTCCTATTTTTTTTTTTTTGATAGGGGTTTTAACGTGAGCGATCAAGGACACTACGAATATAACAAGAATAATCATATGGAAAAGTTTTCTCTGATTTATTGCTCTAATAAAAAAATAAAAATAAATTGTATAAATCACAAAAGAGAGTGAACGAGAGAGATAAGAAAAAAAATGATGGTAAAGAAATCTCAACCCATCAAATTACGCAACATAAAAATTTCACTGCCAGCTGTCCAGCGAAGTCTAAAATTGGATGCGAAAGAAGACATGAATGAAATCCAAGTGGATCAGCAAGCGGTCGCATGGTGCTCAAATGATTAATTTTATGGCACCATGATGATGGAACAGAAAGGAAGACTTCGTAAATCCAACCATGTCATTGTTAAGGATTTTTATCCGGTGATGGCTTCTTTTTTTTGGGACGAAAAAGGACATGTCACATGGGACCAACATACATATCTATACCCACTTTACCATGTCTTATAAATGACACTTCTGATGCTAGACTAAAAATAGGTCACCATTGAACATTTCCCTTAAAATCCTTATTGATAAAACCATAAAATATCCGGTTCGCCTCAATGTTATTCAAACTCTCGTTATGCGCCTCTGTGCAAGTACCACGTTTCATGCATCAAAGTATAGGGACGATCAGTGAGCGGATCATCTTATAAATTGAGCAATCGAGCGTTGAAATTGAAATGACAAACAGATTTCCCGCACATTGGCTTCCATCAAACCATGAAGAGAAGCCATAAAGTAGAATGGAAAAATAAAAAAACAACCAGAAACATCGAATAAAGAGAACTTTATTTTTTCACTCCCTCGATTCTGATCTGATGGCGATTCTTCATCGTCATGCTTTGAATGGGATTTAAGCATCATCAAATGCAAAAAAGAAGAAATATATAATTTAACACAACATTTAATTTTTGAGTTAATTCATTCAACTGATTCACAGAATTCATCTTTCGTTACGAATATTGTTTTACTATATGAATCAGAAAGTTTTGATGAAAATCTCGTAAATATCAACTGGGCCATTAAATTGCACTCAATTTTGTCCCAATTTTTGGTTTTTCTAACTAATGTTACGATGTGTGTGCTAATTGGTTTTTGATGTCTGTTTTTGTTTGCACATAACACGCCATTGTCCGCGTTTATAGATACGAGAGAATTGTGAATTAGTAATCATGGTTGACAAATTTGGACAAAAATGTTCTCGTTATTGTTTGTGTATGCATATATCGAACAAAGCTTAGGATTTTCGATGCTTTTATGGATGCGATGAGAGCGTTTAGCACATTATTCGCATACAAATTTGACGCTTCTGAAAATATGCCATTGCGAATACTGAGACTCATGCAAATTTGAATTTCATATTATGCCAAAGAAAGGCGAGACTTTTCTATGACCATAATAATTTTATCAAACATATCAGACTGTTACAATAACAAAGCAAGGTTCAACAGAGCCTTCGTTAAATTGTTCTTACGGCTGCATCGAAAACATGACAAGAATCTATAGACATAGTGGAAGCAAATAATACATTGGAAGATATGGAGAAAGTGATAGCTGTAGTGACCATAAAAAACGCATAAAATTCTCGTGAAAGGATAAAAAGAAAAAGTGCCTATCGCAATGGAACCTTTTGCCTATCAGAATTAATAAAATATGAGATACATAATTGAAATCATCAATCGTTGAAGTTTACTGCCGGTCCAGCTAGTGTTCGATCCCTTTTCTCATGCAATCGTGGGTGATGTGATGGACACATCGACCCTTTCGTTGTGAATATATGCAAATATTGTGTAATCAGTTTTTGATACACCCACACACACACGTTCCGATTTTTATATATCAGATATTGACAAATTTTTTCGTTTGTGTTAAGTTTGAAAAAATTCGGACCCTTTTTAGTTGGTCGTTTTCATTGAAAGGGATTTGACAGTTTGGGTATCTCATGCAATATGGCGAAAATCGACAATAAATCGAAGACAATTTGCTATTTCCGATAACGATTTTATTGTTTGTTAGGAACTATAAATTGATAGTAGATTTGTTTGAGTTCTGGTTTTGTGCGAACATGTTGAACTGCTGTTGCTAGTAATACTAATGATGATTCATATGATGTCGACAAATGCGCTAGACAGCATGAAAAAAAATGTCAAATATATGCTCTGCATAGTACATGATGACACGATGTCACGTAGAGGATGAAAACTTCTTGCTTCCTGTTTGTAAAATTAATGAGGCAGCTTTTCGCTCTCTTTAGTACAGCAAAACTTATTAATGTCGAACAGTCTACTGAACATTAGAAACAGGCAAAGAGCTGACGTTAAACTGCAAACATTTCTCTAAACTTTTTTCTTACAAATAACAACATAAAAGAATAAATGAAATAATTGAAATAAATATCGAATTACAAGATATTTACTTGATTAACTATGAGTTTTAACATTTTCTTTCCAATATTTATTTTAATTGCAGAAATTTGAAGGAAGAAAAAAAAACTAAATTGCAAAATTTTAAATCGTGCACAAGACTTCCGAACGCAAAATGAATCCAAATCACACCATAACAATGAATTCGCAACGGCGACCATACATGAATCCACGTGGCGGTGCCATATCACGAAACAACATGAATCATCGGATACAACGAATGTCCTTCGGACAGCAAAATCAGCTGCACCATAATCATTGGAATGGCGGCGCCGGCGGTGGCAACAGTGTCAACAATAATGGTGGCAATAGCAATCAGAATAAAGATCTTCTCGACTGTTACAACAATCCCAATTCGCATGGGTGAGTTTTCATTGTGCTTCTCTGATCTCTAGATTAATTCAAGTAGAAATTTATACATATAAAAAATATTCTTTGTTTATTTTGCATTTTGGCTCTGGAGCTCTATTCTTATCACCCACCAAGAAAAATTTAGCTCTAACCTTAATTTAACTAAATTCTTAGAAAACATTGCTCAATGAACAAAAAAAAAAAAATTGTAATCTGAGTGGCAAAAATGGCAATTTAAATGTTTCTCTTGTACTGTTTTTCTCCACATCCACCATTTTGTAGATTAACCCATTAAGGCTCATTCCTCTTTTGGTTATTTACATGTAATTTTTTTTAGACGTTTTCGTACATTTTTTTATTCTACTAAATTTAGACTAAATTGGTTTTTCATTAATTTGATTGATTGTCAGAAACCCAAAAAAAAAAATTTTGAAAATTGTTCTAGGTCGCTTTAATTGTTAACAAAATCCTTTTGCAACCAAATCAAAACCATCTAATCTACTCAAATATCATATCAAATTTTTCCTGTTTTGGTGATCAGTGCTCTTAATGGGTTAACAGGCATTTCCTTTTGCTGTACAAATTACGAATTCTAAAACAAAAATCATCATTTTTATTTAATGTTTTTCCCAAGTTTTTCCTCCGTTTTAATTAACGTAGTTGAGAGAGATTTGTAGAAACGATTTGTATCATTGCCCCACCCATCGTTAATTGCCTAGATGTCTGCATCATTATGGGTTTATTAATTGCGATTTTTTTTTCTGGCATTGGAAAATAGAATTATCATAATTAATAGCTTTGCCCTAAAGCGAAAAACTTTCGAGAATTGCTAAAAAATTGCGGAGATTTTAAGCTCATCCCAAATCACACCCCATTGAAATTAATCCACTTAGTTTTCATATTCACAGCAAACTTAATATTCTAATTGGCCTTTTTTTTTGCTTTGGAAAATTTTCATATATTTGCAATCGAAGCAAATTTTCTCCGTTTGCTACAAGTGCAATTTATTTTCCCCACAAATTTCCATATGGATTTGAATTGCTGGGAAAAATAAAAATGTTTTCTCATTAAGAGTTTTTTGTGAATACTTATCCTGATCGCTTTTTAAAAGCTTTCTTATAATTTTACTTCCATGCTCTGTCTAACTTCTTTATAGCTCGTCTGCTGCTCTGCTGGTGACTGGCATAACATTTTATTGTCATGTTCTATAATATTGTACAATAACCGCTCCGTGGCCATATGCGGCATTCACAAATAATTTAAATTATTTAAAAAGCCAGTAGCTGAAATTTTTCTTGACCCTACTCCGTTTATTTATGAGTAATTTGCAGAGCTATACCACCACCTCGGTAGACATTCTCAATTTCTCGCTTTTTAAGAAAACGTGGAAAATTGGCAAATTTTAAGGAGAATGCCTTTGAATCGGTACAGTGTAGATTAGAAAATATGAATCGTGTTATGTTGATGTAACAATTTAGCAGACGACGAGAACACCATCTTTTGTTCACATAAATATATATTTTTTGCCTTTGCTTACTGTTTCTATATATTTATTTGATTCATAAATATTTCAATGTTAATTCTGCTGTTGGGGATATTTTTTGCTGTGCTATGCTTATGTTATGGTATTCTGCGACCTCATATTTGCCACCCACATTTTTTTTTTTATTATTTCTGTATACCCTCTGAGGGTGATTTCTTTTTATTGCGCGATGTACACAATCTCTCTCATACGCTAAAAATTGTTTCCTCTCGCCCACCAAAGATTTTAAGTTGCCATAGAATGAAAATTAATTTTATATTAGAGATGATCAGAGTGTTTATGTATGAGGTTGATACTGGCTGAGGAAAAAATGGTGGAAAGAATATATATTAAGGATGATTTAATTATGCACGAGGACACTTTGAAATATATATTTTCTTTCCTAATTTTTCCTTGCGCCTGCATATCAATTGCCCAGCGAGCACAAAACTACTGGAATGGCTTCCTGTTTATAATGTTACCTTGATAAAATATGTTTGTGTTTGTTTTGGGATGGAAACAAGCGAAAATTCTCATTATTATCACACCAATAGTTTCTAAAGTTTCTGAAAAATAATAATGATTAGGGCACAAAATTTACACGACTTTAGTGTGGCATCCTTTTTCCATTATTTTCGTGCTTGCTGGGGGCTTAGTTTTCGATATTTTGTAACCAAAATCATAAAAAAGCAAATTTGGATTTGTAAAGGAAGAAAATTATTAATTTTTATTTGTTTAATTACAGCATTTTATACATTTCTATTTAGCATAATTAACCAGCCAAAAAAGCGTTGATTAACCTAATTATTGCTGCTTTGAACGAAACTCTTTTAATTTTTTTGTTATTTGGATCTTAAGTGTATTTTTCTTCTATATATACCATTTTTTATTAATTTCATTTAGTTGAACTTTTTTGTGATGATGATGAAACGCAAAAAAGGACATGAATCATAAAACAGTATTAGAAGTTGTGATAAAACAGTTTGTTTTTCTATACATACATGTAAATGGGCCTGTGATATGCAAGACATTGTTTAATTTTAATTTTTCATTGTGATTTTTTTTTTTGGAAGCAGATTAGTTGTGTAACAAAATAATTTTTGACAACATTAATTGGTTTAAGGAAACATGACAGCAACCATTGTTTTTGTGCAAGAGATAAAAAAAAAGAGTTAATAAAAGTGGTTTTAGATAATTTTATTATATATACACCTCCACCAATGATCACCATTCCACTGTAACCTTATTGATTATCAATGTCCTTTCACCAGCCACACAACACTAATTGAATGTTTAACTACATCATGGTAAATAGGACTCAGCGAATCATTTTCTGCTTGCATATATTCTGAGTTCATAGCAAAAGCTTGTAAGCAGTCCACGGTTCACTGGGGACCCGGGCGTTAAACTTTACGTTTATGTTTTAAATACTATCTTTTCTATTTTTTTTTAATTTATTTATCCTGTGATGTTATGCAAACACATTTCATTTTAAATCAGTGGAGTTTGTTTGGCTAAAAAAAACCATTAAAGCTGCCAAAAAGCAGCAATTATCCTAGAGAACTGAGTTATGAATTGTAAAAAAAATTAAAAAAAAAGTTGTTTTATCAAATAAAAGTTGGATTTTATATTAAGCAAGTGATGTTCACCATTTTTTAACGTCAATTACTTAGAAATTTTTTTTTTTTAACTTTTCTCTACATATTTTATAAATACATAAAAAAAATATTTGCTATTTTATTTCACATTAATAATCATTATTGCAGAATGTGATAGAGATACTCTCACAAAAGGGCTTGCGGAAGTTTGTGAAAAGAGTTGAGTCACAGTGTTAATGCACTGTAAGGAACACATAAATAATATAGTGAAATGATATCATTTATAATGATGATGAGCGCTCGTTGTGTAGTTGATGGGTTGATGGTGGCATGGTAAGAATGAGCGCTATTATTGTTTATAAATAATGCAAAACAACGTCAGAAAACGACATCCTGTGACCATTTTTTTCGTGAATTTCCGCCATGCCCGGCATTAAAAAAAAAATAAAAACATTGTGGATAAAAAAGCTTTTTTACTTCAGTAATGAAACAAATTTATTTTTTTTTTCTGTTATTTTGTAGGCATTGGTGTGTGTTATATTCGGCATTCTGCCGAGAGAAGCTTTAATATTTTTTTTTTTGGTAAAGCTGGAGTATTCCTTTTGTCGTTTGTGGTTGCAAATATAAATTCGTCAAGCTTCTCTCAGCTGAATGCCATTCTCCCTGCCCACTCTCTCTCTGTGTCTCTCTTTCCATAAACATTTTTGTATCGCGGATGGGTGGTGCTGTGCTGATAAAAGTTGATTGTGTCATTTTAAAATTGCATTTTTAATTTTCCTTTTAAATAGTTTAATACTGTGCCACACATGAAAAATGTTTTCCATTAAATTAAAAGCAAGCATCCGAATAAAATGAGGAACGAACATGAATATCAAGTTTGATAAATAACAATATTGACATGATATATTAAAACCATTTTTTTTTTAAATAAACCTTCTATATAGCGCATGCTTTTTCCTTGTTTCTTTCTCTTCGTTCTTTTTTTTTGTGTTGGGCAAATTGTGCAAAGTTTTACAAATAAATTTTATGCATTTTTAAGTATATTTGGGAGGAGCTAAGTTTTTGGGACTTGTGTACACTTTTTCATTAAAACATTTTGTAATTGCTAATTGTGTAAATAATTTGACTGCAAAAGAGTCCTTCCATTTAAAAATTGAACCCGCTAAATTATCACCACCAACCAACACACCATCTTGTATTTATCACACACCAAATGAAAGTTATTTGCCTTTTTTTTACAACCAAACCTGTGCTCGTGCTCGTGTTTTTTTTTATAATTTCAATTAATCTATATAATATTTACATATCAGTGAGAATGGGATTAATCTTGATAGTTCATCACAAAAAGATAATTTCTTATTCACATCCAGCCATGAATATGCCAATAATAATAATAATAATTTGAACAATTTGAATTCATATGCAAAATCATCGACAATTTCGGCATCAACAACAATTACATCATCGACTATCCAACAACCTCCATCGCCTTCATCTGCATCGCATCATGGGCACTATCAACGTCAATCATCGCCAACAACATTTGCCCATCAATTGCGAATTCTCATTCCATGTTCAAATTATGACAATTTAATGGATAATATCAGAGTACAACAGCCACACTCATCACGTGCTGGCAGTTCGGGAATGCAAGCAGATCGAAGGAATATTATGGGTGATCGTCGAATGAATGCACCGCCGATGATGGATCGTCAAATGGTGAGATTTGACTTTTGTTGACATTGAATATTATATACAATTGATCATCGTCGTCATCAATATCAGATCAATCATCATAAGATATGACTCAATTATTCATATATAATATATCATTATATTATGATTATAATCATTATCATCATTAATCATCATACATACATCAATTAATAGATTCATCCAATTATCATATCTATATGTGATCATCATCATATTATCATATATGATAATTGTAATATTAATTACATTATATATGTTATATCATATCGTAGTTCCGATATGATGATGGACGCTCGTTCATCATCTGATAATGGACATCGTAGCAATCGAGAGCGCATTAGTCCACATTCTAGTAATGATTACTATCAAGAAACAGGCAATGGCAATCAGGGTAATGGATCAAATATAAAATCTGATAGTCCATCACGCAAACGTCGCCGTCTTCAACGTATGCCCAGCACATCGCCACCAACAATTTGGGAGAATAACAGTAATATTAATAGTAATAATAACAATATCGGAAGCAGCGTTAATAATCAGCCGATGAGTCAAAATCAATCGAGTCAAGCCAACAGCTACCATCATCATCCTAATCGTCGCTTGTCTCCACGCCACTATCATAATGGCCCACAAAATTCACCACCAATTCGAAGACAAAGATTTCGCGATCAGCAGCAGCAACAACAAGTTCAGGCACGTCCTTGGGATATAAGTCCAACAATTTTTCAACAGCCATCGCCGCCACATCATCATCCTCATACACAGCATTCGTTGATGGTTGATATGAATCATCAAGTTCCAGTCAGTTTGCCACTGGGACATGAGCAGATCTGGACATATCCAGCAACGCCCCACATTTCAATTTGTAATAATTCTCAACATAATCACATGCTTTCGGTTTAAAATTGTCTAATCCCAAGATTTTTTCCTTCCAGCTCCAGCTGGTCCCCATTTACCATGTCAAGTGCATAATGTTTATACGCAACCATTTGCTCAAGCTTGTAACTTAAATGGTCATCATTTCATGCAGCCGCATACACAAATAACTGCGGCACCGCATCATCAGCCACATTTTCAACATTTGGCGCAACAGGTGAGTTTTGCGGTAAGCTCTCGACAGTCTACAAATCGGACTCTTTTTTATATATTTTAAATGGTGTCAGAAGGTTACATATATTACTAAATATTGTAGCTACAATTATGTAACATAATTCTTAATAACAAAAAAAAATATTTGTCAATTTTCTATCTTAGAGCGGACATGGATTACACATCGATGGTATAGAACACGTTACGCCATTGACTCATTTCGGCTCAACAACTCAAAGTCTGCAAATTCCGCCGCCACCACCGATTTTCATTTCAACCGATAGTCGACCAAATCAAATGGAATTGTTGCATCGTACCGCACGTCGCATTACGGCCGCACGTCGTAATTTCACTCGATTCCATTGGTCGCCAACACATGCACCTCCCCATCCCCATGCTCGTCTACAAGCTCAAATTCCACATCAAGCCCCATTGCCTCTGCAAACAGCTTCAGCATATTCAGGCATTTTGTTGAATTTCTTGTAAGTGTTATCGAAACGTGCATCATGTACCGACAAATTTAATTTTCTTTATGTACGCATATATCATCAAACAGAGCCATGTTTCCACTATCGCCATACGGTCAACCGGAGACTTATTCGCCAGATTCCAATGAGACAGAAAATTATGAAGCCCTTCTCAATTTGGCTGAGCGCCTTGGCGAAGCGAAGCCGAGAGGATTGGGACGTTTGGAAATTGAACAGTTGCCTAACTACAAATTCAATGCTGAAACTCATACGGGTGAGTTAATTGCAGGGGTTTTAACATTCATCTCGGGTTTTCTATAATTTCCTGTTTTGGTTCATTTTATCAGGCGACCAAACATCGTGCGTCATTTGTATTTGTGATTTTGAGCCACGTCAGACGCTCCGTGTGTTGCCGTGCTCCCACGAATTCCATGCCAAATGCGTTGACAAATGGCTACGGGTGAGTCCACTTCATTGCCTCTACACTTTATATTTATTCAATTTAGAGTACGGTTTCATTTGTCATCCGTACTTTCAATTGCTTTCCCCTTATACAACATGAACATATGTTTCATATACATATCTATGTATGTTTTTCATATGATTCCGCTTCATTTTTTTTTTTTTTTTTGTATTCCAACTATTCTTTTTTCTCTCTGTTTTATTACAGTCGAATCGTACGTGTCCAATCTGTCGTGGAAATGCATCAGATTATTTTGAAAGTAGCAGCGAAGAGCAATAAACGTCTAAATCCTGCACATTCTGCTGTTAAAAAAAAATATTGCATGAAACACGCGATAAAAAAAAAAAAAAATTGTACACTGCTGAAAAACATTGCTGACGGATTCGCGCTATTCTCGTATACGTTTAATCAACTTTGATTGCTAAACTAAAATAATTAAATCACCTCACTCACACAACACACAAACAGACACTCCCATGAAAATGTATGGATTATTTTTTTTATAACCTCTCCGCATTCAAATTTGTGAAATTTAATTAAAGCAAAATTATTAATCTGATAAAGAACAATTTTTGTGTGCGCGACCAGCAAGTATTCATAAAACAATGAGCATAAGATAAGAAAATCGTGGCGGATTGTTGAATGTTTTTGCTGATATTTAAGATGCTTCTTAAGAGTGTCGTACGACATTATTTGTGTGCGTCTCAAAGTCTCATGGTCGACGCTAATTGCCCGGATTCTATGACCCGTGTGTCATTTGCCGAGACTTGATGGGTTACCCGAAAAAATAAAGCTTTTGATGGTGTCATGTTCTTTACGTTTAGGATTCTCTTCACTTAGTTAATGTTTTTCCCATTTCTAATTGTGAACCTTTCTTTTTTCCCCCCAATTAAAAGAAATTAAGTCTTTTGATCGATGTTGAAATCGGATTTCTGCAATATGCAAAAAAATAAAAAAAATATTTTTCACCATAAAAATTAAGGCGTTTTCTGGTGCACCTCTCAAATGAATGTGTGCTTTTCACCGTGTCGCGTGTTAAGCTTTCATGTTATGTCTCCCACTCCTGTCTGTTCATAAAACATACCAACAACTCAAAATCGCACTAAACTTAAAGGAAACTATGCAAGAAAATAATTGTTCAGTTGAGGTAAAAAAAAAAAAACAATGAATGCTATTAAGGTTAATGTTTGTGTGACACAGTGAATAATGTGAATTGCTTGCAAGTATTTTCCCTCCCCCAACTCCACCTCAAAAATGCGCTTACTGCAAAAAAATACACAAAAAAGAAATAAAAATGACGATACAAAATCATTTATTGATGTTTGATAATAAAAAAAAGCAACACAAAAATTGTAATATGAATTTAAATCACCAAATCCACATAAAAAGTAATGGAATAATAAGCAATAATAAATTGTAGGAAATTGTGTATGTTTTTCGCGTTGATTAAAGTTTGGGCCGATTCGTTCTTGCTCTTTCTCTATCTCTCATGTAATTAGTGTCTTCCAGCCATCGAAAACGTATGAACAATTTTTGGCTTTTTTTTCTCATGCAACCACTCGCATTCAATGAGAAAATACGCAGACCATTCACGATTAAACACGCGGTTTATATTAACTTTCGATTTTAAAGCTTTCATCGAGTGAGATAAAAAATTTCCATAAATTTCATGCTGCGTGAAAAAGTATGAAGTTGATTCAACACAGTTGATAATATTTTTTGTTTTGTGAGTGCCATAAACAACAGTTCACACGGCTTCTCACTCGATTTTCATTTAGAAATTTTGTTATTTTAAGACGGTGATGGTGATTCCAAATTAGTTAATTTTTTTACAATTTTTAAAACGCTTCTCAACAAACTTCATTTTATGTAGCATCGAGTTCCAATAACGTGAATTAGCAAGTTAAATTCCAGTTTAAGTTCTCCTTTCAATATGATAAAGTTGGACGTCTCTCAATTGTGCATTTCGTGTCTTATTATCATTAAATATCAGTTTTTTATTCTTTATGTTTCAATTTAATCCAATTTTTGTTTCGTCAAATTAACAACTTTTTTTTTATGCTTAGTGAAAATGTGATTAAGACACTTGATAATTTCATTAGACCCTTTTATTGTATGTTTCAAGGCAATATTGCTTTCCTTAAAACAACTTTTTTTCACTTAATTATTCTAACAAAGGAGCCGAGCAACAGGCTGAATTAGTAGCATAACTTTTTTTTCCTTCTTTCACAAGTTAGTTAATTTTGTTATATTTAAGTTTAAAAAATATTTCCCCAACTACTTTTCTCAATTTTAATGCCTTAGAGGTCATACTTGAATTGCATAACGGTCTGTGAGGGTGAGGGCTCAGAAATCTGAGCCTTACTCTCATATGGATTACCAAAAATCACGAATAAAAAACAAAACGTAATTAAAGTATGACCCCTTAATTAACCACAAGAAACATTTTTATCGCTTAGTTTCACCTTCCCAAAGATTTACAGAATAGAGCATTTTTTTTTTTTTCAACTGGAGAAGTTACCAAATATTTTTTTGTAGGTCATAAGTATAAGAAAAGACATTAATTTGATCCTTTAAATAATTTTTTTTTGATCTCTTTAAATTTGTTATGTTGAGTTATAATTTTTTTCTACTTCAAGGGCTTCAAATTGTTTTTAAATGTTTTAAATTTCCTTTCTATGCTGTTTATACACAAAAAAAATATGCAAGCCAAAAAAGATCTTTCAAAAATATGTTTCTCTTTTCATAACCCTGCTTTCAGTATGGAATAAAAAATGTTCTGTGGTTTATGGAATGTTATCGAGATAAAAACAAGTATTTTTACTGTGCTACGATACACACCGCCCAAATTTTTCGCCAACTTCCTCTAGTTACACATAAAACAGAATCCCTCCTTCTCATTGTAACCTGAATGAATTTTTCTCGTTATTTTCTGTAAAATTCATGAAAAAAATAAATAAATACACAAAACGAAAATAAAAAAAATAATATATGAAAAACATAAATGAGAAAATACCATGAATGAGCTTTTGCATGCAATAAAACATGTTGTTATTATCATCATATGTGAAAAAAAGATTCCTTTTTTCCGTGAAAACCGATGAGAAACAATTCCAAAATTTTCCTCTATCACAAAAAAAACGTACTGCTGGTGTGATTACGTTGACAGGAAACATATTTGTGAATATATTTAAGAATTCGTGTATCATTGAAGTTTACGTTTACTTTCTTTTCCTGCAATCTCAAAACATTAATTCTGGAACAAGAGCATGTCTGAATAAAAACATAAACCCCAAAATAGATTGTTTCTCGTGAAAGTGCTGAAAATCAAATTTGAGATGCTAATTTTTGAGTGATTCAGAGAATAAAATTTGAACCTTTTACGGATGTAAGTATCGAAAAAGAAATTTAACTAAGTAGAATTTTTGTCCCGTGAGGATTTTATCCTCATTATTAATTTGTGTCTTGCGCGTTCCAACATGCATGTGTGCTTTATCGAAGAAAAAAAAAACTCCAACAAAGGCTTATTGAAATAAATATTTTTCACAAAATAAATGTTGAATAGATTTTTCCATTTCCACTTAATAGTTGAGTCGCTTGAATGATTGTTTCATTTTTATTTCAGAAAGTTTTTAATCAAATTTATTTCTATGGTTTTTAATAAAATGAACGCGTGACATTTTTTCGATACTTTCATCCGCTTTATTGTTCCTTTTCTCGTTCATGTTCACCTGGAAAGTAATTTTCAAATAACAAAAACAAAAGTTCTTTAGTGTATTTAAAGAAAAAGCTTTCTTACGAACAGTGGATGACGTTTTTCTGTGAACCAATATACACGATGTTTTCTTTAATAGTGCGCAATTTGTTTTATGCATTTGCATTCAATTATGCAACCAATTACAGAGAGAAAATTGCATTCTTGTGGTTTTTGCGTTTTCAGTTTTAACTTTAGATACAAAATATTTATTCATTACAAAACTTTTAACAGCTTGTGTTTTAATTTTATTGAGAAGAATGGTGCTGAAGGAAATATTGCTATTTAGATGACTGCAAGAAGATATATGCGGTTGGAATCCATCATAGTATTTTATAATTTCATTGCATTTACATAGATTGTTTTTAAACCATATAAATACCGACAGGAAAGTTAATTTTAGTCATTGCATTTTCCAAAGCTCCAAACAATAAATGCCAATTAGTAATATTACTGCTGACTCTCTAACAAAAATGTAAAATTAATGCACGAATCTATTTGTTTGAACTGATAAGCTCTCATCGGTAACGAAAATTTGATTTTTTTGTTGTTATTCAAAAGCGATTTACTGCAAATGAGCTTTTTAGCTGAGCCCATGAGCTCTTTTAAATCACTTCATTAAATGGTTCTCTTTATTCTATCAGCATTCAATTTTCAATTCAAAAGTGTGCTCACAGACAATAAATCGTTCTATCGAGAATATAAATTTTGATGCCTTTAATTGAAAAGTGTTGAACGTGTTCTGGGGCAGACGATTTATTTATGTTGAACAATTTCCTGCTGGCTCATAAATTGAAATTGATCAAAATACACAAATGGATGATTATCCGGAGGTAGAGCAATAAGAGGATTATTTGTTTAGTCAATTATATTTCCTGTTATCCATATCCAAAGGCTTTAGGGATGATTGCATTACAACAATTTCATTTGTCCGACTAGTGATACATAGTCTTTGGTAATCTTACTATGGTATTTTGTGGAAAATTGGCCACAGACATCGAAAAATTCTTGTTCTATATACAAATTATTAATTTCCTAAGCCCATCATTAAACTTCTTTATTGCCAATTATTCAATGAACATGTTTGCTTCATATTGATTTTCATGTCAACTGTATTTTTTTTTTCTTGTGCATCAGTCGCCAAAAGCAGTGTCCGCAAACAAGCTGCCATATTTTTATTTATTAAAATTTTGGGAAAGCTCATTTGGCCGATTTCATAAAACTCAGATATTTATTGCTGTGGGGCTGTTCCGATCGTAAACCACGGTGCAGTTTTATTCTCTCGGTTCGCAATTGAATAATAATATTTTGACTTTCACTGCAAAAGTTTTTCTTTTTTTTTTTTTTTTTTTGCTTTTGGTTCTGTTGTTTTAATGAAACTTTTATTCGAGCTCCATGTGAGCAATTGTTGCAAAAAAAAAGTCTCAAATATTTTTCTTTACTACGCAAACAACATTTTTCCAAAACATTTTAATTTATAAAATAAATCTTTTCCATTCCAAAAGAGCTTCATTTTGTGAACTTAACTAACTAAATATAGTGCACGGTTATGGCGTACCACATTTTGTTTGGAAAAAATATTAATTTCAATGTCCTCAGCATCACAGTAAAGAACGCATTTAAATTTCTATTTCATTTCACCACTAATTTCCACTTTCTTTCGAATATAATTAATTATGACAAGCTGTAAAAGCTCATTTTTATTAAACGTTTTTAACTAGAGACAAACATAATTTTTTGGTGTGCCTTTTTTTTGAAAAAAAAAAAAAAACTGTATAAACTTTTTCCAAAAAAAAAAAATATAAAAATAAATCAACAAACAAAGCTAAAATAAAATAAATTGCTAGACACAAACGATTAAGTAAGCAAATTTAAGTATATGAGAATGATAAAAATGGATCTTAGTTTACATGTATAAATTAACAAACCAACAACAAGAAAAACAATTGCAACAAAAAACATATTACCTAATAATTAACAATTTTAGATATATATCAGCTTTTGTACCTATACATATATTTTTTAGTAAAAACATTTGATAAAAATGATACAAAAAAGAAGCATTTTAGTGTTTTTCTTTTCCTACTGTCGTTTCACTTGTTACAAACCTTTTATTTTTGGTGGAATGCAAAACAAAACATATTTGTCATCTCTTTTTACAACATATATTTGCAGCATATTGATTTAATGTTTCATTATTTTGTTTTTAAAATGCCTCTGGTTTCATTATGTATGTGCTACAAACTGTAGTGATTTAATATTTCTTCTCTTTAATTGTGAATTTCCATTTGGATGGATTTTGAAACTTGAAATAGAACTTGCACTGGAAGTTTCAATATTCAACTCACCAAGTTTCATCGAGATTGCACAACGTGAAATTCTTCAAACAGAATGTGAAAAAGTGAAAATTGCATCAGAAAAATTTTGTGCAAAAGCAAAAGGAAAATTTTTCTCGAGATTCGAAGCACATACACAAGACAAAAGTTTTGTTCTTTTCATTTGTATCAGTTTTCATGCATCTTCAACTTTTTTTTTTCCTTCATCTCACAGTTTTGCTATAATTTAAAATTCAAAGTAGAAATAACAATTTTCTTTTTGTTTTTCTTGGGAACTTGCTCCTATTTATGTTCTTTAAATTTATTTTTGGTGCAAATTAAACTCTTGAGAATAAAGTATTAAAAATTCCATCTTCATAGTGATAATCGCTTCTTATATGTCACGACAATTTTTCAGCTCAATTCCGCATAAGATTAAAATGTATGGTGGTTGATGTTTTCTTTTTCTCTAAAATTTTTTACTCATTTTATAATTAAAGTCGCATTAAGTCAGTGGAATTTTATGATTTTCCATAAATTTGAATTTAAATGAGAAAATTAAATTAAGGTTTGAATATCGATTTTGCGTTTGACTGCTTTTGAGATATTCATGGCTTGGCACCACATGGATTTTAATGTTTATTCGATCTGCAAATTTTGTTTTTCTCACTCCCTTTCCCTCAAAAAAAAAAGAATAAAAATATTTTTATTAGCTGTTGAGAGCTTTCACCATAAAAGCTCAAATAAAACTTTGGTCATAGAAATTATAGCGGAATAAGAAAATTGAAATTTCCATCACAAGCAAAAAATGTGCGTGTGCCGCAAATGCATCTGGTTTTTTTTCAATTTTATTAATTTCGTAGCGTCGGCAAGAAGTTATTTTAGATATATTTTCTGTTTCATCGCATTTCTATGAATGTTTGTCCAAAAGGACGAACAAAAATATTTTAAAGCTTGGACAAGATTATTACAAACCACTTCCTGTTAAGCTATTTGAAAATTCTGCTGTCATATTTACGCAGGATTTTATGTATTTAATAACTTTTTTTTACTTACATTCAAAGGGGCATTTCCGCATTTATTTAAGATTTTTGGATAAAGGAAATTGCACTTGAATATAAAATATAGAAATTTATATGAATGATGCCCTTTTTTTATACTCGATAAAGGATTAGTAAGTTAAAAATATTTCAAATATTTTAATTGAGGGATTATCAAGTTGTGCAGTGGAAACTCAAATGTGAAAAGGATTTCTCGTCCAAGCTTTAATACTTCAAAAGAAATTTGCAATCGCTTCTGTTTAAAGTTTGTTTCATAAAATTTCATAAAATTTTGTGCTTCAAAAAAAAAAAAAATTCTGAATACGAAACTGCTGTTGCTTGTGCAAATACCGTTTGTAGGAAAAATATTACAGGTAACATGGTAAATATTTGATTTGTTTATAAGTATTTTTTTGGTTTCCATTTTCATCGCCCTTACAGCAATTTATTACACTGTTGTTGACTAGGGCGATTGAAAAGAAATGCGATGCTTACCTAAGTGTTTCTTTTTATATAAAAAGAAGGCACTTAAAATCGCAATAAAAAAACACAATTTCCTTTCACATGATGGATGGTTTCCTTCCAAATGCGAAATAAATGTTCATCATCAATGATCAACCGTGACTGGTTTTATTTTTTTCACTATCCATGGAAAGCCATTCGTCGCTTTTATAATTTTTTAATTTAAATGCATGCGGTGACATTATTTTCCCACTAAACATTAATAAAAGGCTGCTTCACTTTTCATGGAATAATTTTTTTTCTATAGAATTTTTTTTGCAGAACACTCGCAACCAAACAAAAAAAAAGTATATTAAGAGCAAAAAAAAACTGTGAAAAAATTATGCATGTTGTTTCTACTCGTTGGCTTTACACAATAATATAGCAAAAATCAAATCCTGATGAATGCATTTGTCCTCCCAACGAACGTGTGTGCTACAGGTTGGAGCTACTTATTTAGTTTGTTTTCTGTATATTTACTAAAAGTTCATATGGTTTTTTAAATGGCTGCACATTTATAACAATTATCAATGTTGAAAGTTTTCCTTGTAAAAAACATCTCTTGAAAATTGCAAATTAATTGTAAATATAGACATCATTTAGCTAAAACTTCCATTGCCGTGTGTTTGTTATCAGCCGAAAACAAAAATGTGTTGAATGAAATTTTTCTGTTCACTTTCATTTTATTCGGTGGTAAAAATTGTTTCATTTGATTCCTTTTTTTTCGCTAAATAACTGCAAACATATATAAAACATTTTTAATGACTTTAGAAACATAATTAAATATTTCCTCGTTCCACTCCTCACATAAAGAATCGTTTATGTAAGAGCATGCGTTTACGTAAAAAAAATGTCGCGTTGAAAGTAACGTTGGCGACATCATTTTCTTCTTTTTTTATGTAATAAAAAAGCTTTTCATAGAAATTTTGATAAAATGTTCGTGTAGATTTAATTAAGATTTTTTTTTTTCTTTAACATATTCAAACTCATCCAAAACTCTGACCATTAATCTGAATGACCTCATGCTTGCGACGCAATACTTTTTCAAAATTTTAATTTCTTAGAGTAAACCGATAAGATTGTTTGTATACTGTATAGATATACTTCTATCAAGCTTTATGATGATGTTTTCCTCCCTCAGAAATGATAACAAAAAGCACAAAAAATTATAGGACCACAAAAAAATTGTTGTTGCTTTTCTCTTTTCGATGATAATGTTTAGCAAACACTTGCTGTTAATGCTCTCAAAATGGGACTTATTGAGAACGGGACGGTTTCCATTGAGGCATATTCCATACATATGAAGTAAAATTAATTACAATGCATAATTCACTCGACGCTAAGCTGGCTCGTTAAAATATCCTCAAAATAAAGAATCATTTTTTATCGGGTTGTGACCGTAATAGAGCAAGGGCTCTCATGCCTGTCTAAAAATCACCATGATGATGGATTTAAATGTGCGTAAGTGTTTTTAAGAGCTTTTTATTCATTTCGGTCAAACCCAAAGCTGTCACATAAGGATTATGACAAAAAAAATATCAATCAAAAGATTATCTCTAGCATGAGCAAACTTGAAATACAAACATTTAAATGAAAGAATATTATTATGATTGTCATCGATCTGTGAAACACAATATATGGCAAAGTAATAATAAATTGATATTCATAGAGAAACATTTATCCAAAATTACGAACAAATAATAAAAAAAAGCAATAAGAATTAATCAAGAAGATGTTTCTTCTTCGTTTTGGAACACGTTGAAGAACTTAGAAATTATTGCAGCAAAATATTTTCTTTTTCCCATTTTTACATGTCTAAAAACAAGGAAAAAAAACCATATGAATGAAATTTTATCAATGTAATCAAAAATTCAATAAATTATCAAAATTTTGTGGAAAAACTTTGAGTTGTTTCATTTCTTCCTAAGCCTTTAGCATTCATAAAATTTTAGTCTCTCTCGCTAGAGAGTAACAATCACACAAGGAAACAACCAACTTTCGATTATTCTTAAACCTTTTTGTTTTACAGCTTCTCATCATCTCACTATTTAACTGTTTCCATCTACTCACTCAGTTGATATTCTAATGTCCCAATGGATAGTCAGAATTTTTTGAATCTAATCAAGTTTAATGAACCGAAGAAATGGCTGATAAAGAAAATGTAAGTAAAGAGTATCTTAATAGGCTTCCCAACAAGGACTGCAAATGATTTTAACACACAAAATTTTATAGAACTCTCGCAAAAACTTCGTCTTTATGAACATAAAAGCTGTTTCAGAAGCCTCTCAAATGGTCGCATCATCAAAGAATATTCCTGCTCCACCAAAGCCAACTAAGTCAATCTACGAATGTTTAAAGGAAAATGAAAGAAAAAACAAAGATATTGATCCGGTAGTTCTCAAGAAAAAATGTCCCCATCCTTGTACAGGCCTTCGGTGTACACTTTGTGTCTATGCGAATATACCAAAGAGTGTTATGAAGAACACATACAATGCCATTAAACGTAAATCACCTCCTAAGAATCATGCTCTGAGCTACATGCGCCAAGTTATAAGCAAAAACCGCAAATCTTCACTTTTGGAATCTTTGGACAACCTTAAAAACGCATAACCTCAAACAGTTTCTTTTATATATATTTAAGGATTAATTTTAATATTTATTAGTTTCTTTGTTATGTGATACTTAAAATATTTTTCTCTGCTCATCTAATAACGTTAGAAATTTCCAAGATTTATTTAAAGGTTCTCAATTAAATTAATTTATTCGCTAACGTTCCATTAATTTTCTTTCTCTCGCTCGAGAGTGATGATAACAAGAAAGGAAAATAAATTTCAATTGTTCTTAGACCCTTTTTACAGTTCTATCATTCATTTATCATTTAGCAGCTTTCGCCCACTCAGTAAATCTGTGAATGTCCCGCTGGATGGTCAAAAACTTTTATCGTTTTTATCTAATCAAATTTAATTGACCGAAAGTATGGCTGATAAAGAAAATGTAAGTAAACAATTTTTAATAAGCTATTCGAAAGGGGAGTTAAAGATCTTCTAAATTTCATAGCAACCTCGTAAAGATTTCATTAAGCTGAATATGAAAGCAATTACGGAAGCTTCTAAAATTGTGGCAACATCGAGAAATATTCCAACGCCACAAAAGCCAATCAAGACCATCTACGAGTGCATAAAGGACAATGCCTTCGCAGCAGTTCCGATGAATGTCTATAAGAATGCAATCAATGCCGGTAAACAAAAGTCACCTCCTAAAAATCAAGCTCTAAGCTACTTGCGCCAAACTATGCACACATACAACAAGTCACCACGCATGGAATGATATGATAACCTTTAAAACTCGTAATCATCAATGGCCTTTTTTTAAGGATTCAGTTTTATTGTTGATAATTTTCTCTCTGATATGATAAAATACATTTTTTTACTCTTCTTACACTGGAAATTTCCTTAATTTAGTTTTTGGCCACATTTAAATATTCAAATGAAGATAAATCAGGATATTGAATTTGTCTTTGCATTCACACTGAGCTGCATTTCGTTATTAGAGGCAAAAATAAGTGATAAGCTCGCAAATGGTTACTATTTAATAATGGTCATTCAAGCCAAAGATAATTTATCACTAAAGCGGAATGTCAAGTCAATTACAGAATGTCGAACACAAAGCACAATCCAAATTAATCGCTAGCGTGAAGTAAAAGTTTCACATAAAATTGTCGGCTAATAGCACCGTTGGGAATGAATTGTGAATACTTCACTAGCAATTCGAGCAGCTCCTGTCCACTTAAATAATACTCGATAGCTTGAAATAAGCAATCCCATGTCAGAATTTTGTGCACCTCGGCAATGTCGTTAGTCTCATCACATTTCAAGCATCGAAATTTGCCATCGATACTTGCCATGCAATAATCGTCAAGAAGTTGATGAAACAATGAAATGTCATTAAACAATTCCAAAGATTTGTGCAATATTTCCAGATCCCCGAGATTAATTGCATACGGAATCATTCTATCCCATTTGCGCTCATCAGTTATGAATTTACCAGTGATTTTCAGCAAATATGGAAGTTGGCGGCACATCTCAAAGCATTTTTCGTATTCCTTTCGAGACCAGTAAAACTGTTGAAGTATGTTGCCGATTTCCTCGTAGCCAAATCGATTTGATCCACAGTTGAGGGGAAATTCGCATCGACGGCATCGGCTAACAGACATTTCCTCACATTGCACCTGAACGAGGGCATCAGCAATGAAGTTCAATGTTTTTTCGTCTTCAATTTCGAAGATGATTTCAGGTTGCAGATAGTCAAGAAACATTTTGCATACGACTCGTTTAGCCTTGGTCGGTTCGTAGTCATCGTTATCGATCAATAACTTTTCCAACTCACTCATGATACGGCATATCATTGAGCTTTTTAAGGAATCAAAAATTTTAGCGACACGTTCGCGATAATTCAAATTACTAATCAGCGATGTCTGATAAATGATGTAAAGCTGTTTAACGCTTCTGTCCATTTCCGCTGTACTCATAACTTGGAGATCATCGAGCTGATTTGTTACTGCAAGCACTTGTTGTTCAACCTTTTCATGGGGGCTTTCTTCTTTTTCTTGACTTTGGGATTTGTTACTGTTGAAGAAATGTTTGCTTAATATCACGACATTCTGAATCTTTTTGGTCGTCAATTCATCAAACACGGATTTTAGGTTGTCCAACATTTCATTGTAGCCGTTAGCAATAAGATGGTCTCGAATCTTTAAGAATATTTTATACTGATTCATATCTGAAACTTCTCGATTCATGCGCACAACATTCATGAAATATTCCAAATTGTTTTTTATCACATCACAAGCCTCAATGTATGATTCAGAGCGGCACAACTGAAGCACGTATTGCTGAAGTTTCAGAAATTTCAGTTCCATTATGGAACCATCGTTCAAATACAGAAATACTGAACCACCAACAACCTTTGCTGTGCTGATTCGTCCATTAAACTCGGTTGTCCAAAATAGTATTTTCGATTCGCGCGGGTCAACAATGTAGAAACCACACGAGTTCCATGTAAAGATGAAAATATTGTTGAGCGCGTGAGCAATTTGAAACTGATTAGTTTTGTCCATTAGCGATGGTGATGAATCCGGTTCATGATTTTCATTGAGCAAATGGACACGTTGAGCTGATAAATTGCTGTTTTTGAATTGGTGCGTCTTTAAAACGACACCATCTAGATTCACCTGCCACAAGCGCATGCCAGGCCGTGAGCAATAGATTCTCACATTTTCCATAAGCAAATTTTCGTATTCATCGATTGTTGTCACTCGTCTTTCTTGCGATTCAAGACTCTCAAAATCGATTGAAAAACAGGCACCGAATTGACCATCTCTTGGCCGATTTCCGATTTGCTTAAACTCTTGTAGCTCATTATTGCACAAAATAGTTTTTGTTTGAGATGACACCAAAAGATATTCATTGAATCCATCAATTTGTACAATGGCACTGTCGAGTAGGAGAATAGGACTGATGCCAATGCTTACAAGGTTGCGAATAATAAAGGACAAGTTGATAACCGACACATTTCCAGTAGAATCTCCGCAGTAAAGCTCAGAATCCGTGTAATGCCAATATAATGATGTGCAATGAGCTTGATTTGGTAGCCGTACACTGTTAGACTTTGTCACGAAGCTCTTCAGCGAATGGATTGCGACATCACCATATTTATTAGCATATGCTATTTGCTGCTGATCATTTGAAATTTTAATTAAAGTAATGGGACCTAAAAAATACAAAGCATTTTAGTGAACGTTCGAAATTTGCAAAATAAAATAAAAACCTCGAATTACTGAACCAGGAACAGCTCTGAAGAACGCATACGGGTTTCGCTTATAAATGAACAATGCTCCTGTACTTTTCTCTGTGCCATAAACGATGAGATCTTTAGAAAAATCCACAGTTTTGTACTGAAAATATCGATTTTCTAGGAAAATTCTTGAAATCAATTATAAACCCGATACTCACGATGGATGGCTGATTGTTGGTCAATTGCTCTATACTCAGATGATATTTTTCGGAAGTTTCCATCTCTGATTGAGCCATTCTTTAAAAATTATTTCATATTTTTTTTATGATCAATGAACGTGTATGGTCAAAGCGTAATTTTCATTTCAAGTTCAAACTTGACTCGAAACTACCTGTACTACTGCATAGAACCCTGCATAGAAGCACCATCTATTCTATCCCAACATCCTAATAAATCCTCACGTTGCTGAACTTCGTTTTTCATTAATTATATTTTTTATTTTGATGTCTAAAAACACTTTAAATTGAAATTGCTTCGAAATTCCAGGGTATTTCTGTATCACTCACGCTCAACTGTCATCAAGCATTGTCCTTCATTTTATATGTTGCTGCAATTGAATTCATAAATGTTTGCTGAAAATGCGTCCATCATTCAATAGTTCAATACATTCATATGACGAAGGTGAAAAAGATATTTAAGTAAATGAAACTTTGCCCGTGGCTTTAGTTTTCTACGAAGCGTTGGCATATTACTCTCTGGATATTACTCTACGTCTGTTTAGCATTAAACAAGTGGCAACAGTTTAACATTTCGCTTCCATTAGGGGACAAAAATATTTCTCAAATAATCGATTAGGCATTTTGATGACACTGTTACCAGGAATATTGATCGTTATCTGTGATCCACATGTAGCAAAGATTTTAGATGCGACTGGAAAACCGAGTATACCACAAACATCGAAAAAACGTTATATAGCTTCATTCATGCACATGTTCTCCTGGTATGAATGTGATTTGAAACCGGGCTCAAGGTTTATCAATATTTATTGAAGATCTCTCGATTTTCTTAATACTATTAAATATGTTTCACAGATCTTGGGAATCAATCAAAATAGTTCGCAAAATACATCTCTCAGCATCCAAATTTGTAAAGCCTCAAGGATATTTGGTGACAAATCAATCAATGCAAGTTATGGTAATTATTGGATTCTTCATTTTTGCTCTGGTGCGACCTCACGTGTATCAGTAACAATTGATCAAGATGCGTTTGTTCATTTTTGGGCGGTTATTGGTCGAATGATGGGTATCATAGATAATTCAGATCTGCTTGCATCCTTTAAAAATTGTAAATAATTTCCCAAACTTTTGGTAGCTTTTGTAAAGTTTATGTATTGCAGGAATTGTATGATAATGATGCGATACGTCTTTATACCACTTTTCCAAATTGAGTCGCCAATTTTCTTTAAGCTCGGAGCAGCATTCATAAAAGGAATGAAGTCATTTGTTGATGAGATTAAAACAATTGAGGAATTTATGGAAATAGACAACACTGATCATTTGAATATTACGAGTATTGAAGAAGGCAACATCGAAATGCACTTGAATGATTTAATGTTTTCTCATCTATCGAGAAAAAATCAACTTCATGTAAAATTTAGGCTGTTGATCGCTAGTTTTCTTAATATTTGGATATTAAAACCATTTTTATTGGCATTTCTGTACTTTGCCCTTTGGAGAATAAAAACCATTCACCATGGTCGAAATACAAATTCTCTTTTAAAATTGCTTTGCGCAGTTTTGGTGATTTTTATTTTATGCTTTCTGTTTATTTACAACATTGAAAATAAATAAAGAATTTGGAAAATTTCTATAACAAAATAAATTTGATTAATCGTGACATAAAGCATAATGTGAAAATATATTTTCTTTCCGGGACACAAATTACGATAATATATGGATTATTTTAATCTCACTTGACTTGTTGTGTTTCGTTTCCCATTTTGTTTCATTTTAAAATTTCCAGCAACGGCTAAAAAGCAGAACATTAATTCATTTCTATTTTCAAAAATATCGATAAAATGCATTTAATATATCAAAACTAATCTTCATGATGCAAGTTTGAAGCTAAAACTATTGAGCATTTTATGAAAACAATTAAATATTGTCAAATCGAGCCTTCTTCACCAACACACATAAAAATGGCAAGATAGTGTTCTACTGTTTTGTAATTTAAATGGTTCATCAGGTATTAAAAATGAATACAATTCTATCGGACACTGAAAACAATATATCGATACTCAACGAAAAAAAAAAAATCGATTTGATTGTTTTTAGTTTTATTTCTGTCGTTCAGCAAGACGGTCTTATTTAAGTATTTAATTTCATAGTGTCTGGTCGCGTAAAAATTCTTAGTTATTATTATATTATTTTTGTGAATGACAATTTAAGGCACTTTGCATTTACCTGCAAAATTGTAGACCCATAATTATGCTAATGACACCTGGAAAAACAATAAAATATTTGGCTCATTAGAAACGGAAACGAATTGACACCCGTAAACAAAAAGAAGCCAGTTAGGTTATAAGTTTGATCCATCAGGTAGAGAGAGTCAGTGAAACTGAGACTAGTCTTAATCAAGTTCTATTGCTGTGATGTTGTTACTTATTTTAAATCTATAGATTAAAGAAAATTAAAAGAATTGAATCAAAAAAATGCACGTTATCGTTCTTAAATATGTTCAGCTGTTGTGTGTTTCGATATTTATGAGAAACAATGCAAATTGTGCTCAAATTATGCGTCAGTCTGAGGAAACACAGAATTTAAAGGTTGCAGCTTGTTCAGCGAATTGCCTACAATCAAATGCGTCATATGTAAGTCGTTTAAACCTGTGAAAATATGTAGTAAATTTTGTTTATAAATAACTGATTTACAGAACGCATTCAAATATAAATTTTGAAATTATCATTTGTTCACACAAATTTAAATTCTAGAATTTAAATTCATACAAGCTAATGTTCGATTTTTGTTTCTATTCTGAATTTAAGACATTTGAAATATGCTATCAGCAATGTGACAATGAAGTATCAGATATCCTACCTGACGTCATCAAAGTACATCAACCGCATAATGCATCTTCGTTCGATTTGTTTTGCCGTGATTCGAAGCGTTTGTTTATTAAATTCAATGGTGAATCTGATAGCAGTCACGTCGGCGATGATAAAAAATTCATTTATTTGCTCAGCATTCAGGAGACGAAAGTTTCATTCGTTGAGCGAACTGTTTATATGGTGAGTGCATATTTATAACACATTTCAATAAATTTGATATCATTATTCCTGTATATCAAGAGCTAATCAAAAATGGAAGTGACTGATTTCAAAGTTCTTAAATAAATTTTTTGGTTTTTTTTTAATCGATTTGTACAGTCTGATAACCCGATTATTGAACTCGCTGAACTAAAGTCGGGCGAATCGTATAATATATCCGCTACAATCATTTTGTCAAACAATCGTGCCCACTTTTTGGGCTATCAGATATTTACCACACTAATGAGCGAATACAAGCCTGAAATAGTGGATAAAATTTGGACTGATCGTATCAGGATCGTAAATAATACAGTTGATGTTGATATCCGATGGGAGCCAGCACGAGGTGAGAGTAGATTGATAACAATCATAAGAATGAAATAATATTGGATATCATTGCAGACAAGACATGCCATTACACAATTATTCTGTTTGCCGACGAAGAAATCAATATGAAAGAAATTGAAAAAGGCGATCGAGATTTATATCGACACACATTCAAAGGATTAGAGCGAGAGAGATATTATTCTTATGCAATTCGTGGCGTAAATGTGCAGAATAAGATTATCGAAAGTGACTTGTATTGGTCAAATTTCACAACACCAGAATGCACTGATGAAAGCTTTTGTGGACCAGATAAAATAACTGAATTGAATGTTATGTTCACATGGATAAAAGGTCACGTTTTTGATTGCAATGTCAAATGGAACACACCCAGTCGTCATCCTGATTACTATTTACTGGAAATTCGTGACGTCGATCCGCCAACAAATATGAATGGAACTATTCAAGTTTATGAATATGAAATCGACAGTGATCAAACATCGTTTTACATAAACAGCATAACAATCAATGGATGGGGATGTTTAATAAATCTTACCGCTGTTTTAAATGGAAAATCCTATGAAGCATATGAAGAAGTTTCCGTTCCACCAATGAGACCATTCATACCAATCATTCGAGATGACCTTATATTTTACGCTTTTGTGGTAATTGTTGTGGTCATTTTCATTATTTTATTTCAAATATGGAAGCGAAGAATAGTTTCGATTGTCACAAATATTACACAAAAGCGCAAGGAAGACACTGATGAGAAAATCATTGGAAATACAGATTTGGATCTTGTCAAAACTCTCACAAATAGGTCAATGTTGGAAGCTATTGCCGATTTGACTAAAGACGAAACGATGGAAATCGAACGTGATCACATAACAATTTTAGATGCACTTGGCGAGGGAGCTTTTGGTTATGTGAAGAGAGCTTTTTACAATAGGGATGGACAAAAATATCAAGTTGCTGTGAAAATGCTGAAAAGCAAGTTTGAATTTTATTTTTTATTTTTTTTGAGATTATGTCGTAATATTTTATTAATTTAGATGGTGCCAATTATGAAGATATCAATCAATTCCATCAAGAAATCAGTGTTATGAAGTCGGTTGGAAGACATCAAAATATTGTGAGCATCATTGGACATTGTACATCAAATATCGAAGAATTAATGTTGCTAACTGAGTATTGTGACATTGGAAATTTACTTGAATTTTTACGAGCTGAATTTGCGAGACAATTAAGTTTTTATGATACGAAATATGCTGTTAAAGTGCCGATGACACCACAAAAACATCTAGACAATCTGCTCAACTTTGACATGACGCAAGGCGATACAAAAGGATTTTCATATAAAAACATTGAGTCATCGTCGTCGCGACTTTTTGTTGCAAATCAAATGTATGATGATTTGAACAGCAATGCTAATAGAAATGGAAATATCTTTAGGGCTATCGAACTTACCGCATCAAATGCACTTTATCTTGAGCTCAGTGAAAATAATTCTTCAGAGTCTGCAGTTGTTGAAATGGCAAATGTTTCGACGCAAAATTTCCTAAACAGTCACGATCTCTTATCGTTTGCCAAACAAGTGTCCGAAGGCATGGACTTTTTAACGCACAAAAAAGTTGTTCATCGTGATTTGGCCGCTCGTAATATCCTCCTTTGCTCCGGGCCCGTTTCGTACATTTGCAAAATTGCAGATTTTGGGTACGTAGACAATTTTAAGGTGTAAAGTTTTAATTAAATTTGTTCCATTCACAGTCTTAGTCGCGACATATACCAGGATAATATTTATCGAAAAACGGGTAATGGAAAATTACCCATCAAGTGGCTGGCAATTGAATCAATGACGCATCAGGTGTATACCGAACATTCTGATGTGTAAGTAGTAGATTTTTTATTTGTTTTTAAAATATTGCCGACGCATACAAATAAATTATGAAATTTAATTGTTATTTGGTTTCATCGACAGATGGTCTTTTGGAATTTTACTTTATGAAATTGTGATGCTCGGTGCTACGCCATATCCTTCGATACACGTCGAAAAATTACTTCAAATCCTGGAAACTGGCTATCGAATGGAAAAACCTAATCACTGTCATTCGGCATTGTACGATCTGATGATGTCATGCTGGCACGCAAACCCACAGGAGCGACCATCATTCGAAGAGATTTTTAACAAATTGAATTCTTTCATGAAATTGGAAAATGTTGGCGATGAACCATTTGTCGATGTGAAGAAAATATTCGATAAATACATGGGCGAGACGTGAGTTATAGAAAAATAAATTTATTTAAATTATTTAATACCTGAATTAATTATTCAATGACCTTTTTTTTCAGGAACTCCTCCAGGAACTATATGAAGCCAATCGCATGATTACCATCGGTAGAACTTGAATAATTCAAGCAACACAGGAGTTTTTTTTTATATTACAAGACGCTATTTTTTCATAATGACTTTATACGATAACAAATAGAATAACAACGAATGAAAATAAATATACTTAGGACAAAATTAATTATCGATTTATTTTACTTTAGTGTGAGGTTTCGTTATTTCTTTACGATAAATTTGACCCAAATTTCAGTTGCTTAATGAATTAAAGACTTAATTTCTAATCAACATTGTCAACAATGACATTTATTTGCAAGTGGATGTGTCTCGATGCCAATATAAGAAAGAAACACATCTTTCCATTCCCCTAAGTGTCTCCAATTGAAACACATTTTACCATAAAACCTCCAGTCTTCCATTCTCCCAACGGAATTGAATAAAAATTCCACACATTTTCAGGAAAAAGTAAACACGCAACGAAAATTTAAGCACAATTGATTATACCAAAATGATACGAAGATGTGAAAGCAAAAAAAAAAAAAGATTTGTGATAAAGATGCTGTAGATTGAGATCGTTGCCCAGAAAGATATTTTGCTTTTGTGACGTAGGCGAAAAAAGAATTTTACATTTGCTGGGTTGTAATTGTAATGGCGGAACATCGGAACATAACGGGGATTTTCCGCTGCAAGAAAATAAAAAAAAAATACTTCACCATCAACTTAAATGAACAATTCAATCAAAAGTATTTCTCCGACAATTCTCGCACAATATTTTCGGTATCGATTTGGTTTTCGTGCAAAAGAGAAAGTGAAAATTCAATTTTACGCAAATCAATTTTGCTTCAATTTCTTTTCGGTCCCTCCCGTGCCGAGACCCAAGATTTCCATTTTTTTTCTTGCTTTCATTCGTTTGTTTGATTAAAGGTGCCATTCAACCTATTTACTCCCCCACACTCAACATTTCGTGAGAATTTGCAATGAAGAATCTCATTAAAGGCTGACAGAGACAAGAAAGAAAATAAAAAGTTCCACTTTAGTGAACTTTAATTTTCAATGTGTCGTGGCTCTTTGCCATAAAAGAGAACTTGCGAAGGGCAAAAAATAGAATACATAAATTGCACCCAAATGGAAAGATGCAAAGAAGCTTATTTCATGGTCAATAAAATATCAAACGGTTCGTCCAATTTTTTTTCTTCTAGATATTTTCATTTGTTAGCTATCAGCATCAATTTCATCGCAATTTTATTATAATTTTGTAAAAGTTATCTCTCTGCTGTTCATTGACAAAAGCTCTGACATGCTAACATACTCTTAGCTTAATGGATTCGTCGAAAATGTCATGATCATATATTTTTATCCTCTAATGAGAGCTAATGAGAAAAACAAATTTGTACACGTGATAGTGGGCAATCAGGGGAAGTCGTGTGGGACATGTGTTATTTATATGCGAATAATTTGGTCTCTATGTACATTTTAAAACCTTTATATGCATCTGTTATCAATGAGTAATAAAAGAGAAGAAATGTTTTATCAGAAAACAATTTGTTTTTGCAGCTGTCAGACAAATGAAAGGTATACGCGCGCAATGCCAGACACAAAACAAGAAATAGCTTATTTTTAAAACCTTCGACAGTGGATTGAGTACTGCACAGAATATCAAGTGAATAGTGAAGGCTTAAAATAAATGTTCGAAATTGTGCTGAAAATATTATTTTCTATTTTGTGGGTTCATGGAGTGTACTCAAGGGACTCACGTATACCAAAGACTACCACGAAACCTAATATTGTCATTATAATGGTCGACGATATGGTACGCTGCCTAATTTTTTAATAGGCTTTTTTAATTTATCATTAATTTGTATTTAGGGTTTCAATGACGTAAGCTTCCGAGGATCACTTGAGATACCCACACCGAATATCGATGCATTGGCGTATAATGGTGTAATATTGAATCGCTTTTATACACCCCCATTATGTACACCAAGTCGCACTTCATTAATGACGGGAAAGTATCCATTGAGCATAGGAATGCAAAATTTTGTTATAACAAGCTGTGAACCATTTGGCCTTCCACTAAGTGAAAAAATTATGCCGCAATATTTTAAAGAAGCTGGTTATAAAACACATCTAATTGGAAAATGGCATTTAGGATTCTATCAAAGGCGATATGCACCAACTGAGCGGGGTTTCGATAGCTTTTTTGGATGCCTGGGATCACACATTGATTATTGGAACTATACACGCTTTATGACTGAAAAAAATTATTCTCGCGGTTATGACTTGAGAAAGAATCTTGAGATTTCAAGAAAATATAAAAATGTTTATGCGACAGAAATGTTTACCAAAGAAGCAGTTGCCGTTATCAGGAAACATGACAAAGACAATCCTATGCTCATGCTACTCAGTCATTTGGCACCTCACGCCGGATATCAAATGGAAGCACCACGAGATGAAATTAAAAAGTTTTCATACATTAAAAATCCAAAACGAAGAAAACTCGCAGCTATGATTTCGATACTTGATAAAGGAATCGGCGATGTAGTGAAAGCTCTAAAAAAAAGCAGTTTGCTCGAAAACACAATTATCGTTTTATATTCTGACAATGGAGGCCCAACTGTAGATCTACTTTCGACAAATGCTTCAAATTATCCACTGAGAGGGGTAAGATAAAAGTTTATTGTTTTCATCTAAAATTTTTGTTGATAAGAGCTTTTCTGATTCCTAAGCAAAAGCACAGCGGTTGGGAAGGAGCAATTAGGACAAATGCAATTATCTATTCACCATTCTTAAAACAGAAAGGTGTTGTGAGAAATCAATATGTTCATGTTGCCGATTTGTTACCAACACTTGGATATCTTGCTGGAATAGACTTTTCAAAAGTTTCCTGTTTAGATGGTGTAAATCAATGGAATGTTGTTAACAATGATGCAAAAGCTGTACGCGATGAAATCGTACACATTGACGAAATTTTCGAATTTGGTTCAATTATCAAAGGCGATTATAAAATTGTTAATGGAACGGTTTATGATGGGGCATTTGATGGATGGCTATCATCAAAAGGAGGATCATCAAATATCAATTTTGAGAAATATATAAATCTTGCTGCCAGTTCAGCAAGTGCTCGAGCAATAGATTCGAAAGCCATAAATTCAGACTCTGTGTTATCCATGCAAAAGCAAATCGACGTAAAATGTTCGACGAACTCAAAAAAGGTATCGTGTCACATTTTGAATGGTCCATGCTTGTTTAATATCAGTGAAGATCCGTGCGAGGAAAATGATTTGTCAAAATCTCAACCGAATATTATGAGCAAAATGCAAAAGTTATACGATTATTGGTTGAACAAGTTGATTCCATCAATTAGAAAAAAACCTGATCAACGTTGTGATCCAGTAAATTTTAATAACACATGGAACTGGTGGCAAAACGAATAAAGAAATAATAAATTAAAGAAATATTGAAACATTTTCTTACTGAATTGAAAATCTTAAAAACTTTCATTTCATATTTTTTTCTTTAAACATCTTTTTTCATGTATCAGAAGAAATAACAATCGATTCAGTTGTCAGGTTTTTTGTGCTTACCACCGCCATCCTTAAACCGAATGCAAACGTTCGTACAAGATTATTCACAAATGCAACATTCAATTTCATTCACATGATTTCCAAACGATAATTTCACAAATGGCCGTAGATTTTTTATTTTCATCTCCATTTATTCAGAATATTATTCCCAGACTCATCTCGAGCAAATATGAAATGCATCCATATGATTATGAGAAAGAATGAAAAGTATAAGCGAATCCAATCTGCATGAATTCACATCTATGCATACATTTGCAACCGATAAAATCATTCTTTATATAAACATATTTAATATTTTATATCGGATTTGATGATGTTCCATGCAAATGTACATGATTGGAAATAACGTCGGTCGATATGTGTTTGTGTGTGGGTTTGAGGGTTCTAGGAAGAATATCTTTTAATGGAAAGATCCATACATTTATGGGGCGAAATTGGAAATGGATTTTCCTTGATGTTATCGCATTCGTTCGTCTTAATGCTTTTGTCTGAATAACAAATTGGAAATAATTGCTGCCATTTTTGGGAAGCGGGAGCCCTCTTAATAATGGTTTTGGCAAAACTGTAATAACATGGCCAATATATTAAACTTTATTGGATATGACATGGCACAAGGAAAAAAGTTTCCTAATTTGGTTGGAAGATTTGTGAGCTTTGATAAGCATGCAATGGCAACATAACAGTTTCTTTTTCTCGATGACTCATTCTAGATATCATAGAAATAAGACCCACCAAGAAGGAAAAAAGTTTACCCTTTTAAGTGTTAATTAATAAGATTTGTTAGTCATCGCAGAAAAGTATGTTAATAAATCAATTTTATATCATCGTGCTATAACTTTGTCGATTTTCCTTGATGTTATCGCATTCGTTCGTCTTAATGCTTTTGTCTGAATAACAAATTGGAAATAATTGCTGCCATTTTTGGGAAGCGGGAGCCCTCTTAATAATGGTTTTGGCAAAACTGTAATAACATGGCCAATATATTAAACTTTATTGGATATGACATGGCACAAGGAAAAAAGTTTCTTAATTTGGTTGGAAGATTTGTGAGCTTTGATAAGCATGCAATGGCAACATAACAGTTTCTTTTTCTCGATGACTCATTCTAGATATCATAGAAATAAGACACCAAACAAGAAGGAAAAAAGTTTACCCTTTGAAGGTGTTAATTAATAAGATTTTGTTAGTCATCGCAGAAAATTATGTTAATAAGTCAATTTTATATCATCGTGCTATAACTTTGTCTTCAATCTTCGTTTGCTCTTGGAATCCATTAAGCAGAATTTCAGCTTCCTTTCAGCAAAAGTTTGTCTCAAAGCTAAAGAAAGTTGCCCTTATAAGATAACATTAAAAAACGTTGGATGATGAGAATTTTAACAAATACCCAGCACAGTTTCTATTCGCATTCATCGTCAGATGCCAATTTTCATGAAACAGTTTCCAGTGCAGAGAGAAAAAAAATGCTTTGAGAAATTATATTATCAATTTTTAAAGCTATGCTTATCAAAAAACCAGTTTTTTATATGATGATTAAGAACTTTTCATTCCCATAGCACTGTCATCAAAAAAAATTTTTTTTTTCCTTCGAAAATGAAATTTTCCTAATGATGCAAATGATCTTGAAAAATACGGAATCAAAAAAGGATATTTTTCATGCTGTCAATTTAATAAGATTAAAATGCAAATGAATAAAGCTTTATTGCGTGGAATGAAGGTCGCAATGGGGAAATGTTTTGCATTCCATATGATGGCAAATGCAGTTTATCAATATTCAAATTTTCATCGCAAAATTATCGTCCTTGGCACATGTGAGTGAAAATGGAAATTCATAGCTTGAAGCTCATTGCACCTGCTAGACTGTATTCACATTTTTGGGGCAGACAGCGATAGAAAGAATACATCAATTGTTTTTGAGTTGTTTGCGATGAAATGATTTATGCGATTATTGTCGAAATCTGGTGAGTGCAGGTGATGTGCCGCATGTTCATACAATAAAATATCGAAAATCGATTTTGTGAGCGACTGAAATGCCATGGAAATTGTAATAAATCCACTTCAAACTTTTTGAGATGTCTGTTGTTGTTGATTGAAAATGCAAAATGAAAATGAACTGCAAGTTTAAATATAAAATCCAAATGTTTCGCTAAAATATCGTGCAACGACGAGGGAAAAATTCCTTCTCGCAATATCAAGTTTTGTGAACTGATTTCTTCCGGGCTGGCAATTTAAAATCATGCACCAATGCACCACAGTACAACAACTGAACTTTTCCAGCAACAATACATGATGCAAATTTTAATCAACCTAATGAATGCACAAATTTTACCTTTCCATTGCATTGGAACATGATGTACACAAATTTAATATGCGGGTCCATACACACAGCTGGGAAATCTAAATACATTGAAATCTTTCGCTCATAAATTAAAAATTTTTCCCTCGCGAGTTCATAAAAAGAAAAAGTTCTGCGCTCATTTGAATCGCAATTTTGTTAATAAGACGAGATTCAAGCAGCTCAATGGAGTGAGGTGATTTTATTTATTTTACTTCAGCATGGTTCGCGCATTTTACAACCCCCCCTTCATTAATAGACGAGTGGCTTCATTCATAGCCTATGCTTTCGAAAAAAAAAATTGTGCAACAGAGAAATAAAATGCACCATCTGGGAAATTTCAGATGATTTTTTTTTCTTTTCCTAAAAATTGTTTTCTCTTAAATTATGCGATGTTGGAAAATTTTCGCCATAATTAAAGGGTCCGTCAACTCAGCGCACCCTCTTTGTCGGCCCATTGAAGAAAATTTTCTAAAGCAAAATGCAATTGGGGTTTTAATAATTTACGCTGTGCAAAAATAATATTAAAAGAGGAAAAATTTCAATGCACGAGACAAACAAGAGCAGAAAAAACTTTCAATATCCACTCGAAATTTTCGCTTTTCTTTCAGTTTTGTGATGTTTTTTTTGCACAATCTAAAAAAAACTCAATGCTGAAATGCGAAAGAAAAAAAAAACTTTTCATTAAAAAAGCGGATCTATGAAGTATTTTCCGCAAATGTTGTTTCGATGTTATTCTTGCGAGGAGTCTTCTATTAATGATGTGACTTTATTCAGATTTTTTGCCCATGCTCATTGCGCTCAATTGACACTCGTAACTGTGCATTCCCTAAGTGGGATATAAATTTCTGCAGATTTTCATTTGATTCTGCTTTGTGCATTAAAAATTTCTTTTTCAGACGAAAGAAATGTTAAAAAAAAGTCTGGATTTTCCCACAAAAAAGGAAACATTTGCGTTTGCAAGTCTTCAACTTTACCATAGGAATTGTGTGAATGGCATAAAAGGGAGAAAAAGAAAAATCTCTTTTGAAAATGATAAAGCATCTGATGATGGAAAATGATTCCATTTTCGCATAGGAAACCTCCTGTCAAAGAGATTAAAGATGACAGTTTACTGCAAAATAAGAAATAATAAAGTCGACAAGGAGAAAAATTGTGAAAATCCTTGAAAATTGAAACATTTTCCTCCTGTGCGGTCTACCTGACTTTTTTTTATCCTTATTGCGAGCAATTCCATTTTTCAACATGTATTAAATTGAACCTGTATCAGGGTTGCAGATGGAATGTGTGGCATGGTATTAAATATTTTATAAACATTACATGTGCGGAAAAATGCGCTTTTGATGAAAAAAATGGAATCCGGGGATGTTGAGTTGAGTTGAAAGAATGGAAGTTGATGTGCAACCTGTTTATAGAAAGAATACTATTCAGAAGCTAAGGGAAAAACAAATAAACGTCGGAGGGATCAAATAGAATTTATTTTCGCACAAGTGATCGCAATCTGCTTGGTTTGGCAGTTAACTAAACACAATTAGTGGTAAGCGGTTTATTCGTTAATGCATGGAAGGAGCCATGAGAAAGCAGTGGTCAGTCAGACATGTTTGTTATTCAAATCAACGTTGAATTCAACCGCATAAATCAGACATGAGTTGAATGTGAAATTCCTTGAAAATTCCCCAAAGACAAGCAGTAACTTTTCTATTACACGACTCATATTACACATTTTCGCAAGCAGTGAATGTCTCAACTTTATTTTAGCACACACTTTATTTATGGCTTTTTGAGTCATTCCTTTTCTTTTTTTTTGGCGCAAAGTCCGCCAAAATGCTCTGCAGCGTTTCCTCATCTGAGGTTCATTTTTATGTAATTTTCGTGTAATCATTTTTCCAGCCCCTTATTTGCTGCTCCCCCCGTTTTCTATGTATTTATTGCACAACACAAAAGTAGTTTATGACTAAAATAAAAATCCACCCGGTTTTACGTTTGTTGTTTCCTTTACAGACGGCGAGGGGGATCAGCAGAAATAACATGCCGTTTACTTTTTTTTTCAGTTTCTCTTTATCATTACAGTCAAATCAAAAAAAAAAAAATGTTAAGAAGGAAAGAAAAGTTTGTTTGTTTTCCAGTGTTTAGGTATTTTCATATTTTATGCGGTTTTTCTGTTCGTGTGAGGGGTTTGTGTGTGATTGATGTCGAAATAGGGCACAGTACAATTTGTTTGCTTGCCAAATGCGAATCTCATTAACATTCACGACGCACAATGCCCATGCTTCCATTACAATCTTATTTATGCTATAAAAGTATTAAAAACGCCTCCACGAAATGGAAAAAAATACAATGCGATATGAAGGATGCCTGGCATTGTTTATACGTTTGTTGTGTTCTTGTTTTGCCCTTAAAACGCATAAAAAGTTAACAAGTAAAAAAAAAATATTCAAAAATATATTTTTCATGTAAAGAGAAAAAAAAAACATTTTCGGGAAAATAATTTTATTATCCTTCAAACTCCATCATTCACATTCCTATTTTCTTTTATGAAGGGGATCCTCATTTTGTGCCTTCTTACGATGCAAATTGAAGGCGAGGGAGCAATGGGACTTTAAATAATATGTGAATAAATTACATGTCGATGTCGAAGAATTTCGATTTTTAAAATTTTTTTACCTTTTTTGTTTGATGCATGTTTGGAAAGAAGGTTCGTGTTTTCCTCGACGTCCGGAGGCATTTAAAAATGTCAAAATTTCAGATGTATATGTTATTTATATGTTAGATATTGTTTGTTAGAAATATTCACGGAAATACATGTAGAAATTTTCAAGCATCTAATTAAGCATAAATGAAGACTTTTCCATGCACCATCATATTTGCATGCGGAACTTTAAAGCTCAAAAGCGAAACATTTATGTTTTTTTTTTTTTTTTTTTTTTTGTTGACCTGGAAATCGCTTTCAGAGTTAGAGAAGTAAAATTTGCATGCGTAAAGAATTTTTCTTATTTTTGAGTGAAGCTCAAATGACATCCCAAAGAAATGTTTGCTCCCCTTTAAATATAATGGAAGTCTGCAAACATTACAATCATAATAATAAAGAATGATCAACTACTACTACCTAGGTATAAAAACATATATGTGATAACAATGGTGGTGCTGTGTATGGAAGCATAAAACTGGTAAACATAAGATGAGACGTTTAACATTTTTCAACCCCCAACAAAAAGTTTCCTTAAAAGTTACTGAAGGCATTTTCGCAAGGCAAATTTTTTTCTATTCAAGGAGACACAGAAGAATAAGGGAAGATGCCAGTCAAAGACGAAAAATATTGAATGAATATGTACAGCATACGACTCTCTGAATGCGTCTCCAGTTTATGCGAGTGCCGTTTAATGATAAATTTTGATTAGCACATTAAAAATTTCATGTGATACTAAGTTGTCAGTGAAAGTGGATCCATGTGCGGAAGTGAACTTATAAAACCAGCTTTACAATTTCTTCCCCCACAAACGTCAATCTCAATCATTTTCACATCCGCACAATATTGCTGATCCATTATATGGTTTTGCTTCTTCTGCTATTTTTTGCTCTGTTTTGCTCCACATTATGGCACGACATCTACTCCCCATGCTACGAGAATCATCACCGAGCATAGAGAGCAAATATATATCTGCTATAGATTGTATAACAATAAATGTGATACATAAACATGAAAGGCATGAAGGCAAAAAATCAAATATTAATGGATAAACAATCTCTTTCGATGTTTGCAGTTAATAATAAGTTTGTTTGTTTCGCCATCATCATCATCACCATTCAACTGAACATATAAATTTCGGAAATTCGCAGAGAAACCTGAAAAAAGTGCTTCGTAATGATGCTTTTTTTGGGGTGGAAAAGAGAAAGAAAAACAAAAAATTTATGAATCCGTTCTTCAATATAGATAAAGGAAGGAAATTTATTAAAACTCAATAAATATATGCACATGCGGCATGCATACTGAATACTCAGCATGCATTTTTTTGAAGTCACAAAAGTCAAAAGTCATTTCATAGTGTAAAAATCTCAGATAATACATTTTCAAAATAAAGATGCAACAGCCAATTTGTTGAAAGACAGAATGAAATTCATTCATAAATTCATGCAAATCCACCCCCAATAAAACATCATAAACCCAACATTGGTGAATAAGAAAAAAAAATTCATGAGGATCATAATTTACGAAAATTGAAGGCGAGAGTTATCCTTCCTTAACAGAATATTTTTACATACTTGTTAACATAATAGAGGGATACAAAAGTCGACCGTAAACTCAATTTCTCAAAGTCCTTTTCGTCGCCAATCTTTCTTTTATTTCGTCCTTTTAAAAATTGCATTAAATTTTCTTCTTTCGTTTTGTGTCTTCCACTTTAACAGAATAATATATTTCTACACAACATCCCTTTTATGATTGGCGACACGACAGGCATGGGCCGTTTATGAAGTCTGAATGGAATCTTTCTGAATGAGCAGACAGCAGACGCCAATTGAACAGGTTCAACATTCTTCCTTGATGTTATGTCACGATTCTTTCAAGGAGCCTTCAATAAATATGAAATCTTATCTTTGTGACATTTCATTAAATCAATTAAGAGACCAAAAAAAATAAAAAAATATAATTTTTACGACAATTTTGTGTTGAAATTTGAAGCAGATGAAATGATGTTGAAGGAATTTCGATCGTGATCTTTCGGTTCGTTTGTTTCTATGAAACATGAAATGTGAAATCTCAAAGCATTTAGCTCTGCATGTGTATTGAGTTATGAGAAAATATCTCATTATAATTTGGAAGCTACCTTAATTGTTTATTCAGCATTGCCCTCAGTCATTCATTTATTTTTTTGTCATAGTCGACGATTAACTGAAACATTCCCTTCACCCCGAACATCTGGAAACACTTAAATCCTCGAAAATATGTTTTTTTTTTTTTTTTTTTTTTCTAGATACATACGTCTGTGGTTCTATCTGAAGAAACATCCGAGATATCATCATAACATTTCATGATCCTTAAAGCGTATAAAATGTTAAACATCAACAACAACAGCGAGCACACATGAATAGTTTAGAATTTCATCAACGAGATAGCGAAAATTCCAAATGAGAGCGCTTTACATGGCTCATAATTAATTAGAAAGGATCATGTTAAATATTTTTTATGGCGCTCTTTCCATGTGCTATGTAAATTTTATGACGAATTATGTTTTATGATCCTTTTTTCATATTCGTAAAGTATACACTTTTACCGAAATTTGAGCGGTGCGAGTGAAATTCATTAAAATTTTAATTGCTTTATGCATGAAGTTGAATTAACTTTTTTTTCTTTCTGCTTAGAAGAGTTAATTTAAAAACATCTCACATGTCATTGCGCTGGTTTAGCGTGCGAATTGAAGGAATTTTGAGTGTTTTTAATTATTTTCATGATGTCAAAAAATTTATAAAGTCTAAGCGACCAAAACTTTTATTGCTAAAGTTTTTTAATCAAAATTTCTAGAAAAAGCAAAATTATGTTGATGAACGACAAAGGTGCACTGGTGTGCGGCCTCATAAGTCAATTTGGATAATTGTGTGTTGTGATTTACTAAAAGGAAATTTCACTCATCCTGATGCACGATGGTGGGGCGAAGGGGAATCTCATTATTTCTTCTTTTTTTTTTTTTGGTTATCACAACAAAGTTCGTAATGTTTTACATTTTTATGATCGTAATAAAAATACTTTTTTCTATCAGAAAACACGCCGCCATATGATTCTCATTGCCAAAACACGGAAGCACACCCATATTAAAATTAAAATCATGGCATTTGAGCTGGAAAACATCATTAGGATTTTAATGAAATTTTCCAAATTAATTGTTCAATTTGAAATGCACAACACTTTTATTATGCTCGTTTATTGCTCGAACATACAAATGCATTAGATTTGATAATCAACCACCAAAAAGGGCATTATGTTTAATTGAACGAAATCAAATTGGTGGTGTTGGAAAAAAAAACACAAAAGCATATTTTCGCCAATTTAAAATCACGCTAAATAATTAATTTGAATTGTATTTGAATGATGTGGTTTCAATACAGGTCGCGCTATTTTCCACTATAAAGTAGGTCAAATTTAGTGCCTAATTAATTGCTTTGTGGTGCAAATTCTCCATTGGTATTATAATTTACAATCTAGCGCATAAATAATACCAACAACAATCTCATTTTTTTTTTTGGCAAAAGCTCTCGTTCGCAATAATTTGTTCATGATGCATATTATTTTACACCTAAACTAGCTGTTCCAGCAACATAGTAATAAATCTCCATTTTCAAAATTATGTGTTTTCACCCTTTTTGCAATGTCGTTGTTGCTTCATATTCCATCCCATGAAATGTTTCACCAGCACTTGGTGCATGATATTTCACAACAACCATACAGAGACAAAACTTCCTTATTCATTTCGATGTGCTTTTAAAAGTATAAAATATTTAAAAATCTCATTCAGCTTGTTTCGCTCGCTGGCTTTATGCATGTGAGGAAATAATTTATGACAACGTTTATTTGCAATTCTCTAAAGGAGTATATGTAATGGAAGCAGCAGCACACGAGTAAAGTGTTTGTCAGTGCCAAATGGAAGAATGTCTCATAAAGAAGCGCGTTGCTTGAAGGAAATTCATAGAGCGAGCATGTTGCATGGAACAGCAATTTCAATTCTGTCCAACGATGTCTCTCGGGTTGAAGTTGTGAACTGGTAAGGGTACAATGGCAGAGCACTTTATCGTTTAATGTAAGTGAAATATTTTATTGTTATTCGCATGAATTAACACGAGCAAAGAGTGAAAACGCAAACAAGAAATGTTCGAATGTTTCGACCGAGAAAAAATAATAAATAGAATTTAGACATTTTGGTCGGATAATTGATGTCGCATTGTATCTAATGTGCATTGAAATCTACAAAAACAGTTGACTGTTTAATGTCTCGAAAAATTGACAATAATTTTCATTAGGACTGCTTTTCCTTGTTTATGTCGAGAGTCCTTTATGGTGTTGACTTTCACAGTTAAAGGAGTGCCCGAAGGACATTGCGCATCGTTTCCATATTTCTTAAACTAACTAAATGCTGACTTTCGCAAAAAATATTATTTTTTGTTTGCCCCCTGCCACTAAACGATGTTAAATAAATTCAATTTCTAAGTAGGCAAATGCGCACCATGTCATGGCTAAGGATCCTTTTCTGGTTAAATATTTTATTCGTTCCTAATGAAAATATTCAAATAGGAAACTTAGATTTGGTTAAAGGCCGGAAAATAACCAAAAAAATGTCAGTGACATACAAAATATCTGACCAACGATTGAATTGAATTAATTCATTAAGGAAACATATTTCGGTCGTAATGCGTATTGATTCCTGAAAAAAAAAAACCCCCGCTCATGAGCAGACCAAATGAGACCCTCGATCGGTTTTCAGGACACCGGATGGTTAATGGTCAAATTAAAAGCAAGTTTAATTTCCAGAAATTTCTCTGCAAAAATTCCATTTTTCTTCTGGGTAAAATGACATGAACAATATTTCTGAAATGTAAAGTACATGTGTTTAGTAGGGAATGGCAAAATAAAGGCAGGGTCGAAATACAACTAGAGGGCGAAATATTAAATGAGGGGAGAGCAAAGGGAGAAGAAAGATTAGCAAAACGCAAACAATGGATTTTATTTAATTTGATTCAATTAATTTATTGTGGAACAGGACATTTAGTGTGTATCTTTCTTTCGTCCTGCAAATATTCGACACATGCCCAGTATCTATGTTCTGTAGGGAAGGAAGGAGAAAAATACATAAAATTAACACAAATGTTTTCTGTTCCATCTCACTGTGGCTCATTTTTGCAATTTGTCACAGAATCTTTGTTTGGGTGAATTTCAAATTTTTGGCACAGACACAATTATTTTTTTTGGATGGAATCGGATGGGAATTGTCTTGTTAGAATATTTCAATTGTTGCAAATCATGTTCATTGTTTGTGTGAATATTATTGATTTTAGTTATTGATTCGCTAGCACTTTAATGAGATTTTCGATTTGGATTTTTTTTTTCCTGAACAAATTTGAAAGTGTCAGCCTTATGTCGAAATTTTTGCACATTAATGGCCATCAGATTGCCCAGGATAATATGCCACATTTATAAATAATGCGAAATATCAATATTTTAAGGCTATTTAGACAGCATCACTATTGGTGATCTATTGAATGTAACATCTGCTCGCAAATTTTTTGCATGCGGTTTGATGAAATCTTGTCTTCTGGTGGTCCATCATGACGTGTATGTGTAAATGTGTATCTTTCATTCTCGCTAGTCACATTCACAAAAATAGTTGTTGATATTTTTGGAAACACGTCGAAGTTTGTAGCATTATTTTAAGCTAATTGAATATGAAATTGGATATTCTTATCTGATCGCGTTTATTTTTGTCTCTCTCTATCTCTCTCTCTCTCTCTAAACTCGACATCGAGCAACAACGTTCGTTGAGAAATTTGCATAACGCAAAATAGCTATTTTCTGAATCTCGCTTTGTGTGATTTCTTTTTGACTTTTAATCTCTTCTGACTTCTCTGACGGGACGAGCCAACGCGCAAATAGACAAAAACAATTTTTGAATATTAAATTTTTGAGGTAATTGCGTGAATAATAGTCGAATTTGGCTAACAGCAAAATAGCTCGAGAGTGAAGAAAAAAAAAACCGTTCAAATATTTTTTCCCATTTAAATTAAACATTTATTCAATTCAAATTGAAATCAACTCGTTTTTTGAAAGTTTGAACAACAGAAAAGTTGAGTTTATCGCGGGCATGAAAAATACACAAAAGAGATGATTTACTCAGTTTAAGTAAACGTAAATATCTTTTTTTTTGCAAAAGCAATCTTCGCGAAATGTGGAAAGCAACAATCAAAGCAAATTCATGAAGAAGTTTTGACTTATCAAAAAAGTTCGTTTTCCTTTAAACTTTGTAGAAAAACTTTGTAGTTTTCTCGCCAAACCAAAAAATTTGTGAATTTCATTTCGGAGAAATAAATTGTAATTGTTATTTTATGACCATTTCGTTATCATAATAACGTTTTTCCATTTCATGTTTGAGTGCCATTATCATTCTCTACAAACATACTAGACACAAGTTTTTTTTTTATTCTATACAAAGCATAAATGATACATAAAAGTTTCATAATCATTGCTAGTTGGAATCGAGAGCAACAAAAGTCAAATCAGCAAACACACAATGATCATAAAAATAAAATATTATGTGTTGCAAGATAAGAGCAAACGAAGCTATATGGAAAGTTATTAATATTAAAATAGAGAAAAGGGGAGCAAACATATTTTTCACCTTTTTTGTTTGTCCTTTTTTCTGTTGCATTGCATAACATTTTCAGTAAAGAATAATGGCATTATATGTGTTTGTTGAATTAAAAGATCGCACTTGATAGTGACAACAATTGGTCGTCGAACTGATCTGTAGAGCCGACTCGGTCGATCGGATTGTTCTATAAAAAAAATTAACACAATAATAATAATATTTTATAACTTTCAATTATTTTCATGATACTTATTTTTGAAATTTATTGACTTTGCATTGTTCGTTTTAGTTCTGCTTTAATTTTATCATTCGCTTTACGGTCGTATTTATTATTATTGCCTCAATGAGAGAACATTTCCATTTCTGATGACACTCGGAGTGAACTTATAAAGGAAATAATTTTATTTTTAATTTAAATGAAATGCACGCAACATTTTATGGATCGAGCATATATGAAAACAACAATTGCACGACCGGAAACGAGCCAGAAACTTGCTCCTGCACAAATGTTTCAAGCTGTCGAGTGGCGCATAAATGGAGCACAATATTGACATTTCAATGGAACTGAACTTCTTACAGCGAAAATAGTTTGACTCGATTGAGTTTAAATTTTCAAGTTTCATTAAAAATCCATATTCCGAGATAAAAAAAGCTCGAGCTTTATCAATGTTGACATTAACTATACGACAATAACCTTGTTCATTCAAAATTAATAATATTCTTCGCATAATGGACTTTACAGTTTCTTTATGTTCTTTTTATATCTTCATTTTGCTGCGACTCTCTTAAGCAGTGAAATGTCTTTTAACGAATTGTAGAAATATTTAAATTTTCTAAATATTTTCTCGCACATTAAACTCTCTCGACACTGCTTTGCATAAAAGATCCACAAATTTCGGCTCGACAAAAACCCAATTGAACTACTTTTTTTTTTGATGTCATCTCCCTTCCAGTCGAAATTTAAGCTCATCAATTTCCCCCCAAATAATGGGATAGGGGGTTTATACAGACACAATTGTATGCTTCTAAAACAGTCATCAATAGCGCTAAATAGATGGCAAAAATATTCAAATGTAATTAGAGAATCAGTGTTTTTTATTGATTTTCACGAAAACAGTTTAAATTTAATCGATGAAGGAATATAGAACAAATCAGATAAAGCGTTTGAATTATGGGCTTGATATAGGTGTGATTCACAACAACTTTATAATGGAACTTAAAATTTTACTCATCGAACGCCGTGAAAATTTGTTTACGTAAAATTATAACTGTCGCTAATAATAAAATTTGTATTAATAAAAAGAAGCATAGATTGGATTTCGTTTGTGCTTTGCACATTAATTTCATCGCTCAACATGAGCGTTTGTGTGTGGCAAAATAGAAGTCTCTTTAAAGTGGCAATACCAAATCGAGTGAAATGAAAAAAAAAAAAAGTTATTTCCCTCAACATCTGAAGGTGACATGTGAACACATTAAAATTAATCCTTCTTCATTATTCTAAATCACATGCTCAGTTTATTGCTGAATATTTAATTATTTAATGTCTAAAAACCTCCGCATGGTGAAAACTTCGCTCGTTCATTCGATATGTATATATTTCATTTAGTTTTCGACTAGAATGCACAATCTCACAGAGTTGAGCCGGAGACGGAGGAACCAGTTTTGTGTTGCTGTCCGTCCAGACGATTATAAATTTGTGTATACTTCGATGTAATGGAGTTGAGCAAATTGAATATTAACACAAAACCTAGAACCAGATTAAAGAATGTGTCAAGATGACGAGATGATGATAAAACGAGATTTGAGTTGAATGTCTTTACAGACTGATGACTGATGCTACAGAGAAAAATGAGGATCATTTTAATTCATGCCTTTGCACATTTCGATTGCAATGCGAGAACAAAATGTATTGCAATTAAAAGCACATCAAGAAATTCATTGTACAGGGAATGAAGTGACAATGCTGATGTAAAAACTGACCAGATGTCATTGGTAAGAATGAAAATGATATTTAAAATACAGAGCAGCTAGATACTTATCAGCGATAGATTTGAACATGAACTCAAATTAACGACAATTTAAAGTGCATGCTATGAATTTGTCATCGCGCGTTGGATTTTCTTGGCGTAGAGCTTAAAAAATGATAATGATACAGCTCGAGCGTTTTAAACTTCAACTGCAAATTCCATTCCGAAAGTTATTCTTTTAATCCGTCGCTATAATTCTCATACATATATGAGCTAGCAACTTGGTAAATATTTATTTCGTCTTATTCCGCTTCAACTTGTTTCTTCGCTCTTTTTCATTGCAATATTTATTGTTGATATTGATTTCATTTTCATTTATAAAAGTTATATTTTTCCATAAACATTTATTTTAATATTAAACGCTTTCTGCTGATGTTGTTGGTGTGCATTTCTGGTGCTCCATGCAACGAAGATGAAAAAAGAGTCTTTTGTTGCACAGCGCAAATGGCAAACATAAGCGAGACTTTTCAGAAATGTGCAGAACAGCAGAACATAGTATAAGTAGCAATAATATTTTTTTTTTTGTGGTTTAACATTATGAATATTGTTTGAGACATTAAATGATTCTCCGTTTTTTGAACTTGCTTTTTGCGAAAAGCAACCGGAGAATATTTCTTTATTTATTATGGAAGACTGAATATTTTCATAAACATAGATGCGAAATCCTTTTTATTAAAAGCCATTCAAAGACCTTTGATGATACACCAGCTTTGCTATAAGATACTTTTCTGAAATTATGTTTTCAGCCAACGATATTCTTTATAAAAAGTTAAGCATTCAATCATGTGCCGTTTAGATACATTTTGTTGACTTATTGCCATTTAGTATTTTCTTTGCAGTATGCTGTTGTTTCTTAATTGATCATTGCACATAGTCTGACCTTGAGAAATGAGAGCATGAACAAGAACAAAGAATATGAAATGCAATGTGTTTGTTGAGTGTATAAAAATTTAATTTTAATAAATTATTTACAATTTTCATCATTCCTCCACCAACAAGGCGTTGTGCAAAAAGGCAATCTGTTGAAAATTCAGAAAGGTATAATTCTTTTGTGTACCTTTTTTCACGTGAGCGCTAAGCGCGTGAAAGTTGAGTTAATCTTATTTTATATGTAAATAAATTCAACTTCTTGCAAAGAAAGGTGTTTCAGTCTTTTGTTTACCGCGCGAATTTTGTTTTGGTTTCGCGAAAACTTTTTCCTTATCTCATCAATTTCATCATTTCTGCAGTCACCATAATTTCCAGTTTCACTGCCTGAGGAAGTTAGCAACAGCACATGTCTCGAGGATATCTTTTGAGAGTCTTTTATTTGCATTTGGTAATATGCACGAACGATTTGTACAAATAAATTTTCTTCACAATCACATTTTGATGTTGATTCTCATCGTAGCAGGAAAAAAATCGAATTAAAATAGGTAAAATGTGAGCAAATAAAGCCAATAGAGCATGAGTTTTCACATTTTTTTTTAAGCTCGAAGAAACGGTTAAACACGTTGCGAATGCAGAGAGATTATTATTAATTTGATACGGGATTACTTGTTTGTTTTTAATTAAATTTCATCTATTATACTAGAAAACCCTCTCTGACACTCTACCCCAAGAACACACAAACTTTGTTAGAAAATAGAAAATTATTCTGTTGCAAAAAAAGGAAGAAATATTTGATCAGTGAATGAGAGTTTGTTTTTTACTTTTTTTTACTTTTCATGGTGAAAATTTCCCATTCATAATATTTTATTCGGGGGAGTTTCGAAAATATATTTATATACATATATACTTTATATTGTCGACGATGTAAAGTGGAAATAAATACGACGATGAAGGGTGGGCATTGTCGAGCGTAAAGCAACTGTATAATATGTCCCCTAATTAACAAGGAATTAAAGCAGGTAAACTATTTAATGAATTGAAATATGCTGAAAAGTAAGTAGAGCGAAAAATATTTGAAAACAATTGCGAGATGATTCAATGGGGAAAAAATAGTAAAAAAAGGGTTCCGAAATCCCTTCGCTCATTATTAATTCATAAGGCTTCCCGTCTCTTACTCAGGCCAGGGGGGTTACAACGATGACGGAAGGCGAATACACATAGAATAGATATATTTATCTGTCTTCATGGTTCTCATAGACAAATCGTCATTAAAATAAATTTCCATTCAAAATGCAATTAATTACCGATTATTGTATGCAATTAAAATTAATTTAAACATCATAAATTTGCAAAACTACCCATAGAATGGGCATCTGAAAGAACAAGCAACAAGCATAAAAGGATTGCGAACTAAATCTAATTATTTCAATGCGATTAGCCGGTAAATGATACAATCTATTGCACATATTATGTTTCATTTGAAGGCTTTTATGTCGACAGGGTAAAGCCTAGAGTTGAGTTTTGAGTTCCTTCTCATTCTCTTTCAAAAAAAAAAAATACATGTATATTTACAAGTAGCTACCTACTTGTTTATGCGGCTCGTGTAGTTCAAAAAATCAATGAAAAGTTTTTATGAGTCGCTTTTATGACTATCATACGCTTAATTATGAAGTCGCTAATTTATTTTTACGAGTAAAAAAAAATAACAATTGCAGAAGTCTGAAATATTCGCAATTCATTTAAATTATGAAATGCAAATTAATTAATATTCCACATTTCATCGATAAAAGCAAGTGACATTGTGACCATTGCCTGCATAGTGCATTAACAAATATATTTCTCGTTTTCTCTCGCTCGCTTCCCAGAATGAATTTTTTCTCGACATTTTGATGCTTCGTTTCTCAATTGTTACTCTCAGAATGCATTTTTCTCAAATTCTCTCTCTTGTTTTTTTGCTCGATTTGAGAGAGAATGAGGAACATAACAGAGAATTTCATCCCCACCATCGGAAACTATGAGAGATTTTTGTTTCTTGTGGCTGTCATTTTATGTTTTCGTTAGCAGTACGAGTTTAACGGTTCATGTATAGAGAGCATGTTAAAAATCTTAAACAAATATTTGAGCACTTTAAAGAATAAAAAGCAGTAGGGAAAACAGTGAAAATCCACTAGGGAGAAAAATTGTGAACTTTAAAATCCACATAAGACGAATATTGTAAAATATTAATGTGGCACATAATATTAAAATAAAGAAAGAATGTTGAAATAAACTGTAATATGAGTGAAAAGAAAATATTAAATAAGAAATGCTTATGAGAAAAAATTGTAAGAAGTGATCTGAAAAAAAGAGAATAAAATAATGAAATAATAAAATAAAAAAAAAAAAAATAAATTACTGAAAAAACATCATCACGGCCACGAAGAAAAATAAAAGAAATTATTGTGAAATGATTTTATAGCATAAAACCATGCCACAAAAATCAAGTGAAATATTTTCATCAAGAATTTTGATCATTCTCAATGTTCTGCTCATTATTCAATTCAATATTGTATGCTCGACATCTGCTAATGCTGCTACAAATGTTCTTAACGAGTGCAAATGGGATTACAATAAAATTACCAAGCACACAAAATGCCATCTAAGAACGTTAGATGCATCACATAGTGCTGAATTGCTTCTCGATGCTCAAGGCACTGGAAAATTGGATATATTGTGTGATGAATCGATACTATTGGAAAGTCAATTACCAAAAAAATTATTTCGCGACTTATCGAGTGTGACTGAGCTTGAGATTAATTCGTGTAAAATATTTAAATTATCAGAACATTCATTCGATGGACTTTCTGGACTTAGAACATTAACAGTGAACACTAAGAATTCAGAATGGGACGAATTCAAAACATTGGAAGTGCAACTTGGCACTATGAATGGACTGAAGCAATTAACAACATTGAATCTCACAGAGTCCAATATTCGAGTTATACCGGATGGTTTTTATTGCCCATTAAGTAATTTGCAAGTGCTTAACTTATCCCGAAATCGGATTAGGTCGACGGAAAATTTGGGTTTTTCCGATGAGTGTAGTGCTTTAAAGGAAATTAACACTTTGGACCTTAGTTGGAATGAGCTTCGAGTGATACCGAAAAATTGGTCAGTGACTAAATTGCGACGATTGCAAAATTTGTTCCTACAATATAACAACATCAGTGAACTCAACAGTGACATTCTCAATGGACTGAGTGCATTAAGAATTCTAAACCTAAGTGCAAATAAAATCGCCCAAATTCCCAGTAATTTTTTCAGTGGCTCTAAAGAACTAAGTGAAATTTATTTACAAAATAATGAACTTTTTGAGTTGCCCAATCGTGTGTTTCATCAGCTGGGACAGCTACTCGTTCTAGATTTATCGGAAAATCAACTGACGAGTCATAATATTAATAATGAAACATTTGCCGGCCTAATTCGACTAGTCGTTTTAAATCTTTCACACAATGCATTGACACGAATCGATTCAAAAATCTTTAAAGAGCTATACTTCCTACAAGAATTGAATTTGCGAAATAATTCAATTGGATACATTGATGACAATGCATTTAGTCCGCTCTACAATTTGCATGAACTGAATTTGGCTGAAAACCGATTGCTTACACTCACAAATAAACTGTTTAACGGTCTCCAAGTGCTTTCGAAATTGAAATTGAGCAATAATCTGATTAGTAGCTTGGAGCCGAACGTATTCAAAAATTGCTCCGATTTAAAAGAGCTTGATTTGAGTTCTAATCAGCTCCAGGATGTGCCAGAAGCGCTAAAATATTTATCTGTGCTTCGGACATTGGATTTGGGTGAGAATCAAATTGGACAATTTCGTGATGGTGCATTTAAAAATCTCATTCAATTGACCGGTCTGCGATTGATTGATAATCGAATTGAAAATATCACAAAGGGTATGTTTGCCGATTTGACACATCTCTCAGTTCTGAGTATTGGCAAAAATCGTATACAATTCATTGAGAATGGCTCATTTAATGCGAATTCCGAAATAGAAGCGATTCGACTCGATGGCAATTTTCTATCCGATATTGATGGAATTTTTTCCGGATTACCATCACTTCTATGGTTAAACCTGGCAGAAAACCATTTGAGCTGGTTCGATTATGCTTTTGTACCGATAAATTTAAAATATCTTGATGTGAGTGCCAACTACATAGATTCGCTACGTAATCACTATAAACTGCAAGAGCAAATCAAAGTTACAACATTGATTGCAAGTCACAATCTACTTACTGAAATCGGACCGATGAATGTGCCAAACAGTATTGAATTCTTTTATGTTAACAATAACAATATCAGCCGAATACATGCAAACACTTTCATCGATAAGGTGAAATTGACACGAGTCGATATGTATAATAATGCTCTGCAAAAAATTCAAATGCAACAATTTCGCATCTCGCCTAGTATGTCAGCTGAAACAACAGGTGAAAGCAAACACACAGATACACCGCTTCCGGTCTTTTATATGAGTGGAAATCCAATTCAGTGTGATTGCTCTATGGAGTGGCTACAACGAATCAATAATTTCACATCACGTCAGTATCCAAAAATCGTCGATTTGAACAATATTGAGTGCGTCATGCCCCACTCTCGAAGCGTTTATGTACGACCCATTGAAACTGTCGACATAACAGAGTTCGTATGTCCTTACAAGCGCCATTGTTTTTCGCTTTGTAACTGTTGCGATCAAAATGGTTGCGAGTGCGATATGACATGTCCGAAAAATTGTTCCTGTTATCACGATACAACGTGGGCCACAAATGTTATCGACTGTGGCCATCAACAAAGTCAACTGCTGCCAGCGCACATGTCAGCTGATGCTTCAGAAATTTATCTTGATGGCAATAATTATCCTGAGCTTGATGTTGCCCAATTCAGAAAGCACAGTAAACTGCGTCATTTATACTTGAACGCAAGTCGCATCGAGATCATAAGAAATCGTACATTTTTCGGTCTCTCAACACTCCAAACACTTCATTTGCATGACAATAAACTGCAAATGCTGCACGGTTTCGAATTTGAACAATTAATTAAACTAAAGGAACTGAATTTGCATAACAATCGTTTGACGTACATCGGAAACCAAACCTTTATTCAGCTGAAGAGTCTGCAAATTTTACGCATCGATGGGAATCAATTGGTAAATGCCTGGCTTTGGCAGTTATTGCCTCCAATGGTCATTAGTTCACAGCAATTAGAGCGAATTTCAATGGGCAGAAATCCATGGAGCTGTCGTTGCCGATTCCTGCAGGAAATGACACAATTTGTTGCAGAAAATGCAGTCATCATTCAAGACGCCCAAGACATTTATTGTCTGGATGAAGAAAATGGAAACGTTCAACGTCAATTGGATTTCAATTCGTCGTCCGTATGCAGTGACTTTTATTCGAGCTCATCAAATCCAGTTGCTAATTTCATTCTATTCAATGATTATATACCGCTTCTTATTACATTGCTGGCAACAATATGCTTATTGATTTTATTCATTATTTTATTTGTTTTCCGTGAACCATTAAAGTTGTGGGCGTTTTCGCATTACGGATTCTTTGGGCCACCCTTTGAGGATTCGGAAAAGCTATATGATGCTTGCTTCTTTCATTCGGCTAAAGATACTGAGTATGTTATCAAATATATCGCTAACGAATTTGAAAGTGGCCGACAGCAGAATTTGCGATTATGTCTTCAATACCGTGATTTGAATGAAGATGCCAGCTATAACCAACTTCTTGAAGTAGCATGTGCTTCACGCAAAATTGTCATTATATTGACGCGAAATTTTCTTCAAACTGAGTGGGCTCGCTTTGATTTGCGACGATCCATTCATGATGCAATGCGTGGTCGTCTTTATAAGCTCATCTTAATTGAAGATCCAGACGTCATTACCGATGCTGAGAATGACATAGAATTGTTGCCATACTTAAAAACATCTGCAGTTAAACGCATTAAAAGGAATGACAGAAATTTCTTAGATAAAATGCGTTATGCTCTTCCAATGGAAAGTGGTTATCGCGGTAACAATTATACGTTGGATCACCATCATCCAATGACAATGCCGCACTATCCACCACAACATTTGATGACACAACAACGTCAACAAATGAAGCCATATCCAAACAATTGTGCAACGATGAATGGAGGTTTGATGGGATACCATCAAAATCATCGACACGCACCACCCGCATATTGTCCCGACCAGTTGGATGAAACAAATTATTCATCAGCCACCACGGCCACCCCTAGTCCTCATCCTTCACGTCATAATATTTTAGCGTCTGATATTCATCATCCAGCCAGTGCACAACCACAACAAAACCAGCTAAGCAAACAAAATAACAATAACCTCCAACAGCAACAACAACAGCAACAACGTCCATTGTCAGAGCACATATATTCGAGTATAGATTCTGATTACAGTACACTCGACTGCGAGAATCAATTGCTTCAACCACAAGAACAAACGCCTCAGCACCATCATCAGTTGAGTCATGACAGTGGCAGTGGCATTCAACGACCAACTACAACATGGCGAACCAATGCAAATGGTGGCAACATTCCTAAAGGACATCACGTTCAAGCCTATCTAGTATAAGGGTGATGTAAATATTCATGAACTATTAATTTTTCTTTGAAAATATCAAGGAAATGAAATTTATGCAGAAGAAGTGAAAAGTCCTCTTCTTGAAGTGATAATAGCAATTAGTTTGAATGATTTTAGCAAGAAAAATGAAAGGCATAAAGTTTTTTTTTTTTTTAAAGCATGAAACTACTTAAAACACAATAAAAACTCGATTGTTGCAAATTGTTTAAGCCGATTAGACCTTTTCAAAATCCATTTTCACTTCACTCTTCTGTGAGTTGAATCAACTGAAAACACAGAATGAACAAAACAATTCTTTTTTACAATAATTGCCGATCCAGAAGCACTAATTATTTATACGAGAAACCTACTTTTAAAGCTCATATTATCTAATTTTACATCATCATAACAGTTATGATTTGTAAGAAAAAAAAAAGAGAGAGAACTCAAATGTAACAAGCAAACAAACATCAAACGCAGAATTAAAAGCTAAAAGAGAAATTTTCATTATTCCTTACTATATTCAATACGATTCGTCTAATATATGAAATGACTGATGAAATGTTGCGTGGAATGAAATAATAACAACAATATTTTAGATACATGTAAAAGACATTATTTATGGTAACTTAAACTTATCGTATATATGCGCTCAGCAAATAAAAGAATAAAAAAAAACTCAAAGTCGCTTGATGTAGTTAGTTATTTACCGAATTTAAGTATAGCAACAAAGTGAATTAGATATTAACTTTGTGCTGTTTCTCTTTTCGTATAATGCAGAAATGGAAATTGAATAAAGAGTGTATATGTAAAAGAGCTATAAAAGAACGTTGGCAATGTTTTTCCAACAGACGGAAACTCGCGAAACATTAAAATGAAATGGAATAAAAAGTAGTTTGTTGTATATTAATGCTCCACTCATACGATTAAAGCAGTTATGTATATTTAATAATATTTATAATTCAATGTAAAAAAAAAGTGCAAAAAAAAAACTGAAATTAAATAACTAGACATGCTGCAGACACTGTAAAAAAAATAGTTGATGGCTTTTAATTATTCAAAATCTCCCTTAAACTGAGCATCGATTTCAATGGATTTAAGCATTGGATTTTGTTTTTTCAGATGTTTGAAACATTTATTGTGATTTTCAGAGCGAGTGACCAAACACAAGAGCAATGAACGGAATGAAAAACAGAAAAGTTTTGAATGCATAATCGATCATCAATTGAAGCGTAACAGTGAGTATAGAAACACATTTTTTTAATTAAACATTCACGTTTTTTTTATCTGTTTGTATTTGGTGCTTTCACGTTAGTCAACATTTGAGTGAAAAAAAAAAGTATCATTCGGACGAGTAAGCGCCGCTGGAGCTTACACAATCAATCAGCATAAAAAAATGTGATCTAATGAGGAAAAACATCATCCATCAAAGAATTAACTGCGTGTGGAAATGTGTTCATCATGAAAAAATCCAATGGCATGGTTTCTGTTCGGCTACCAAGCTGGATCGTAAACAAAACGAGAAGGCAAAAAATAAATGCTAAAAAAAATCAGAGTGAAAGATAAAGCCGGACTCACAAATTAATGCCAGGAATTTTTGTTTTGTTATTTTTTCGGCTCATTGTTTTTTTTTTTTTATTTTGCAAAAATTCATGGATTGCAATTTCAGGAATTTAATCATATAACAACGAAGAGAATTTAGCAAAATTTCCGTTCACTTATTATAAACAGTTGATGACGGAATGTCGGACGCGTTATTATTTGTGAACCTGTTGACCATCTTTTTTTTTAATGTTTGTATCAGGTAACAAACAATAAATTTTTGTTTGAATATATTTTCTTTTTGGAGACCAAAAATTGAAGATAAAAGCGGGTTGAAGTCCATTAAAATGTCAAGTGCTTTTTTTTCGTTTGTTTCTGTCACCCAGAGAAAAATTGTAGAATAAAAACATCTTTTGATGGCTCTATGAGCAACACATCAAATTCCACCTCGGTGCCGTTTGGTGATAGCCAACTAAATATTTTTGTTTTCTTCTATATTTAAATGTGAATACACTAATGGATTTTTTATTGCTCACGCCGCATTTTTCTCTCGTCCAAATTTTTTATTATTATGATAAAACAAAGTAAGAAATAGGCGAAGACATAAGTAAAAAATAAATATAAATAAACTAGTTTGTTGCCTATTTCTGGATGTAGAAACATAAGAAACATTCGATCCATTTTCATCCTCCTTTATAGTATACAATTCTAATAAAATAAATTAATGTATTGTTACAAATCTGCTCAAATTCCCGAGTTTGGTTGCTCGTTGAACTACCATAACAATTATTTATACCTCACAAACAAAGCTGAAAAAAAAAAACTTTAATAGTTCTTTTTTTCTCTCTTATTTTATTTCATTTTATTGAGCCGCGAGAACTGAGTTCATAAATAATGTCTAAAGTGCCTTATTTTATTTTTTTTTTCTTCAAGAGAATACAAAAAAAAATCTCTTGTGAATTAAAACAAAAGGAATGTTTCTATTGCCTATGAATTGCACCCAATTTCAAATTTATTAGGCAACAAAACAGGAAAACGAAGCAACAACACACAGTCGATAATTGGATAGAAATATCGAGGAAATTAAAAACATACACACACATACCACATACACACACACACAAGAAATTCGTTAAATTTATTTTTAAAGTTTCTTTTCGTTTGCTTCTTGTCTGATGAATAAAAGTCCTATTCAATTATCATAAAAAATATGTCTATAAACTAAAATTGTATTCCCCATTCTATCGCACGGACGAAGGTTGTTAAACCATTATGGAACCATTGTTGCGCGTCTGAAATGAAGACACAAAAAAAAAATCGAATGAAATGAAGCATGTCTCTGTAGCATTTCGACTGCCGTGAGAGTAATAAGAGAATTCGAGTGACGATAAGATACATTTAATAAAATGTAAAATTAAGTTGAATACCATGGAACAGGAATTTAAATTGAGGCATATAAGAAGAAAAAAAAAGATGGAAAGAACACTCTTGAGATACTCATACCATTCAATTAATTTTGTCGATGTGTTAATTAAACAACGACGATGTAGCAGAAGCATAAAAAAAAATTTACGAAAACCCGGAATGAGAAAGAATCGTGAACCAAACACCTGTAAAGTGCTTCTCTTAGAAAATTCACTTATTGTGTAACTTTCAAGGTACTGGCTTTAATATACCGAATAAATTGATGCCTTTTGTTTCAATCGCGCCCAGAAAAAAGTGACTGTTAATTACATTTCAGAGATGTTTAACGTCCTAATTATAAATTAGCTATTTCTTTGCTTGCTATTCTTTTCCCCCCATTGAAAGATTCTTAAACAGTAAGCGCTCTCGGACCTAGACCAGATCAATGATGATGTCTTAATAATAGAGTTGATGGCTCGAAAGTGAACACTGTAATTAAGTAGCATGAAGTAGAAGAATAATTTATTGCTTCATAATTTTCATAAAGCCACAAAAAAATTTGTAATATTATTATTATTGTTGTTGCATTGTGCTTTGTAAAAGTAGTTAAAAGCGTCTGGCAATTTGTTATTTTCTAAAAAAAAAAGACTTTACTTCAATTTTTATTTTCGTTCGTATCATCATCATTCGATAAAATTGCTCATCGTTTATTTTCCATTCGAGCGTTTTGTTATTCTTTTGTTTTTATTATATTTTTCCATTCAACTTCTGATGGCGGAACCACCGAAAATTATTAAATTTTATTGATTTGCGTTAGAAATGTGGCGGTGGGTATAGAAATAATAATAATTGACGTTAGTCGCTGGGAAATGGTTTTATTGGATCGACGCAATTTTATTAAACATACTTTTTTTGATGGTTCTCCGCCTCTATGTACATTATAAGGTGAGTGGCAGCACTGGAACAAGCAAAATTATTTTGAATATAAACAGCAATTTCATGAACAGTTTTATGTTCTAATAAGCAGTAAAAAATTGTTCGTTGTTTGCTTCTTTGTTTGTTTATACAATTTTTTTCGACGTTAAGCATCCAGAGCGCTTGAAAAAATGTCCATCATAAATTTCTTGCCCATAAAACGACGCATAGCCGCCTTGTTAGTACAGGATATGAATCCATAAAAAACTCTACACACAACATTCATTTCGACTCAAGGTTCTGCTACAAATTTTATTGATTTTCCACTTTTGCGCCCTCTACCCTTTTTCTCACGCCATCAATGGGTGGTAAACACTAAACGGGGGTGTATTTTTTTTGGAGAAAATTGTGAATGAAGCTTGAATGTGGGACAAGCCTAAAACTTGAATTAAAGTTATTTTCCCTTCTATTAAATCCATAATCATGTCGCTCGAAGCTCAACCAGAAATGATGATGGCGCATGTGGAAAATATATATTTTTTGGGGTTTTTTTTTTTGGAAAACTTGAACATTACGGGAAGGCCATAAAGAGTAAAAGAAGCTTTTCTGTGTTTCTCGCATTATATATATAAGTATATATTTTTTGTTTTAAAGATAAGAATCAAGTAAGGAAAAGAGAAAAAGAGTGAATGAGAGTGTGTGAAGAAATAATCGATAATTTTCGCAACAACAACAACAGCAGTCATGTTCAGACACAATTTTTCTTGATAAGAGTTTTGGGCTCATGTCCGGGACCTTCTGTTAATATGTTGTGTGCTTTCTAAAAGGATAAACAGAGAGTAGGAAATAGGCTTTCCGTGAAGGGCTGTTGCCATTCATCGCATTGTGATAAGAAATCAATAAATTGCGAAATGCTTCACATACACAACAAATAACTTTCATTAATCTCATCACTCATATCTGCTCTCGACTGAAACATTAAAGATTTTTTCCTTTCTTTCTTTCATTGCCCACAATTTTCCATCCGGACTGTTATCCATCAGATTTATCATTGTTTTTATTGTGTGCTTGATTGTTTACTCGAAATATATCCTTCAAGAAGGAAAAAATAACTCTTGCCAATTTTTGCCACGAGACTCAGCCGTAAGAAAAACGACGGAAATGTGTTCGTTCAAATAAATCATTTTTGTTAATGGCTTAATTATTTGTGTGTTTTACCTGCTGCCATGGGACGGCTTTTCTAACATCACCCAGGAAAAACGATTTAATTGTTTTTGTTGTGTGTGCCGTTTTCATTCCCGTGCCGGAATTCCTATAGAGCTTTTTACACAGGCAACAGAAGCAACAACATTATAGTTATTAGTAATGATGAACTTTGTGAAAATATTTTTTTTCCTTTTTGCTTCTGGCTCCCCACAAGAAACCTTTACTTTTTGCGTCTTATTCTCTGTTGCTGTGTCAATTGAGATAATTAAATGAAAATAGAATTCAATTAATTTGATTTCGGTTTGTTGTTGAGCGACTTTTGTTTGTCTTTGCCGAAGAACTTTTGCCTGTGAAGAAACTTAGAAAATATGTAAGGAGAAGCAAACCTTGTTCGAGGCATAATTACAAATTAATTTTGTCAAAAAAGCTCGTTAAGGAACCAACACAAATCTCCGTATCACAATTGATTAGAGCTTTTATTGGAAATATATTTATAGAGCAAATAAAGCGACATTCCACATTATATCAAATTACTTTATGTGTAGCAGTTGTCGTTAGTGAACTGAAAGTTTGTTTATGAAGCCTCAACCGAATGACAATGAATAAAGCATTAATTTTGTTTAATATAAATAACAGGTTATGATGTCAGGCATGGAATCAAGATTATATGTTGAATAAATATCATCATGATATACATACTCAGGGAAATACATTTAATTAAACCATTTGTCGACGGGCACCAATCTATAATGAATTAATTATAACAGTTTCCAGCTTGTTTATTAAAGCATGTTAATCGATTGCCTCAAGGAGCATATATTTATCAATCGTGTTAGCCACGTACAATGTGCCAAAGTGAAATGCTCGATGCTGTTTCATCAGCATTCCTTATGTTTGCTCTCGAGAAATTGCCTTACAATGACTAGCAGATTTTTTTTTATATTTTTTTTTCCGTGCTCCATGCCAGCTCCCAACATCACAGCAAAGTAATTTTTGATGTAAACTTTTTTTTGTACCATTCATGTTTGCCCCGATTTTACGATGTTTCGTTCTCTAATGTGAAGAAAATGCCGTTGAAAGTCACCGCACTTTTTACAACTATACGCACCATTATTTTTGTTGTTGGGTGGGATGCGAAAAGTCGGATTGATGTGTGTTCGCATATATGCGATCAAAGAGCCGTAATAATATGTCTTTATAACATCCCAGTGCAACAATAAAATGATACGGATAGATTTTTAATGGATTTTCTTACACACATCTCATTCTCTCTCTCTCTCTCTCTCTATCACTGCTCATACTCATGGCATCATCCAGCAAGCATCTACTGTAAGGGTATAATAAATTTCCATTAAAGATATCATTATCTTGTTTACAATTTCTCCCAAAGCGATTTGAGGCAGCGAGCAGGAGCAAAAAGTATAGGAATCACTCGTAAAAATGCGGATTGTAATGGTTGTTACAGACATTTTTTTTTCTTCTGCTGTATGTGATTCCGATGCTCTGAAAGTGCGTTGTGTAATCTTCATTGTGTTGTCGTTATAATCTGAAATCCCATTCTGAAAAAGCCAAAATTCATTCGGTGGATTTGGTAGTAAAAAATCTAATATTCTATCGAACAATGTAAAATGACTTGCCAGTTACGCTCTCTTTCCTTGATGTTCCCTACCTTTGCTTTGTTGGGCTCGCTCCTCTTTGTGCCAGCTAATGGGGGAAAAATTGATAACATGAAATTAAACACGATTAGAATGCAACTTTTTCTATTTTTTTGTAATTTCTTCTTGATTTCTTAATGATTCCGTTCATTGTGCTGTCGCCCCGAAGTGTAGTTTGTTATTATTATTATTATGCTTCATTTTGCATGATTACTAACTTTGATAGATGATTTTTTTATATTTTATTGATTCGATTTTTTTTTTTTAATAAGTTGTTACATGCATAACAGAATTTTGTTCAATACAACATGAGTTTACGTTATTTATCAGGTGCTTTATTGAATCGTTTGTCAAGTGGGACATAATTTAATTAATTATACAGGTAAAGGTTATGTTTCAATTTCAAGAAGAAACCAATATTGCTTTTGAGTCTTTCGAGTGTTTACTCAAGCGCTCGATTGAAGAATTCGTCGAGTCTTTTGCTCGATTGCTTACTGTTATGATACCGATTCAACTCATTAAGTTTTAATTCCAGGAATAATTCTTACTATAAGTAATTATTCCTAACGACGATGATGGCAATATCGTTTTGCGCTATCATGCACTTCAACAACTCCACACAATAATGTGTTTACGGTGAAATGGAGAAAGCTCCTTAAATTTGATTATTGTTTGTGGAAAATTTTTGCCAAATTAAATCGCTTTTTAAAATTCAATTATAGAGCTTACAGAGAAAATTGTGAAAATAGCAGAAATTTAAATATTTATTTTGTGGTGTGTGTGTGTGAAAGGAAGGAAAAAAAACTTAACTCCATTTATCGTATCATGAATGAAACACATGCAAATTTTACATATTAAGTTAACCACAGTACTGTAAGGATTGAAAGTAATAAAGATAACGAAATCGCTTTAATGGATTTATGAGCTTCTAGAAATATATTTATGGAGACACTTTATAAATTTTGCTAGATAAACAAAAATATTATGCTTCTTAGCGTCTTGGAAATGTTTTAAAAATTTGTTACAAAATAAATAAATGTTCCCCATAACATGAAATACATTTTCACATTTTCTAGCACATAAAGCACCACTCATGAAATCGTATACAGTCGCTTGTAAGCTTTTAATTACTCTTATTTTTAACCATCAGCTCAAGCATACATTCACACACTCAAACACACACGTGCAAGTCAGAAGGCTTTATGAACCCTTTAAAGAAGCATTAAAGCAAATTTCCCGTAAGAAGATTAAAACTGAACTGCAGACGTTTCGTTCTGATCCCTTTTACATACAAGTCATAAAACTCTGTGATGTGTCTTGACATGGAACTCCAAAATTGAAATGAAAACATTTTATTTACATAAATTTGTGTGGCAAAAAGTTCCTAATTTTTTTTTTATTTTATGTAATTGTTGGCGGTTTGGAGAAATTTGTCATAAAACAATAAAAATATTTCTTGTCGCTTGCTGTTTATGCTGCTGACATATTTTTCTTAACAAAACCATATTTGGCGCCATAAAACTGGTTGAAAGTGTTTCCAGTCTCCAGGAGCAATGCATTGCAGTGTATCGTTTTACTGTGCACGTATGTTGTGTACACTTTTTTTTTTTCTTTTATTTCAAAATTATTACAAACATATTACTGAGCAATATTGCTGGTTGTTAAAATGAGATAAACTCGAATGATATGGAATGACATCAGCCAGTAAACAGACAACTGAAACAATTTTTTTCTGCTCTTTTTGCTTCTCGTCCCCCAAAATGTTGTAAATATTTTATGAACTGCGTTAACATTTTATAGACTCGCTTGATTTAGGAACGCTTGCTGAATTCTCAAAAATATTTTATCTTCCAACATGAATGCATAAAACATTTGCGGTTTTTTGCACCAAAATTCTACCAATAAAATTCTGTTGACACTGTCACAATATGAGACGCACACATATTGTAGCGCTTGAAAAATTAATCAGTTACATAATCATAAAATCTACGCTCAGCATCAGATATACAGAAATTAATCATTCTTTTGGTTAATGCGCTATTGTTTTCAAAATATAAATACGATCAAGCGACGACGACAGTCAAGCGATCCTGAATTTCAAAATAGAGATTTGTATATTTTTGCGACAAAAAATATTACAAGTTTTTTTTAACAAATTTATCCTAACGAATATTGCGCAACCATTGCAATTAATTTAACAGCTAGAGCGAGGTGGAACTTTAGCATATGAACACTTGCATAATATATAACATGGCTACCATTTTAGATAAATTATTGCGAAATACTATTTAAGGACAGGTAACGTGAAACTCATTTATGTCGAGCATTTTTTATTTATTATCAAGCAAACATTTCGTTACTAATATGACAAAAAATATCGAACATAAAAAAGCTATTGTATTTCATAAGGGTTAAACTGCTTCCACTTCTTTTTATGCCATATTCCATTTGCGAAGATCTCCTATAGAAAGATGGCGCAACTTCAATCAGCCATTCAGTGGTCTCAATGCTAGTCACCCCGAGCATATATTTCTTCGAAGTATGTCTCAATTCCTTATAAACTGAAATTTTATTTCATCAATAAGAAATTAAAAAAAAAAAAGTCTTCGAATATTTCTAGCTTCTTTCTAGCTTTTAGCCAGTTCCAAATCAATTGGAAAATTAGCTAAGCATTTTCCAAAGTGCGTAACTTTCCCATTGTCATCCAGTGCTCCTATGCAGATAAATAAATTATTGTAGTAGCAGAATTATCTATATTACAGTAGTAAGTATTTATATTTTACCTACTGAATGCAATTGTTCAAGTGCATTGATGAGCAATTCTTCTGGCGGCGCATCCAGAAAGTCAAAGTTCATCAGATTTTTTATGCCCATTGCCTTGAGCAGCATGACGACATTGACTAGATTCACTCTTTGAATTTCCGGAACAGTAGTTGGCGACATTCTGTTGTAAGTTGATTGCGAATACAATCTGAAGCATTTTCCTTTTGCGGTTCTTCCAGCTCGTCCTGTACGTTGCTTAGCTGACGCTTGCGAAATCTGTGCAACACTTAACCTTTCTGTTCCACTTTCACATCTATAAAACCTTGCTTAACATAGCCCGAATCAATAACGTATGCAATGCCATCTATTGTTAAAGAGGTCTCTGCTATATTTGTGGCGATAACCACTTTTCGAAACCCATCTTTTGCAGGTATGAGGATTTTTGTTTGCGTGTCGAATGGCAATGCAGCATAAACTGGAAATATTTCAAGCAGTTCACCTTTGCTTCCACAGAGAGTCGTGGTATCAGCAAGAGCATCACAAGCTTTATCGATCTCATCATGTCCAGTAAGGAACACCAAAATGTCTCCAGGTGCCTCTTGCAGATGAATTTCCACAACAAGCTTCAGAGCATTCCTCATGCGTAATCGAATGCAAACATTCGCGGTAAATTATTTCAACTGGGAACATTCGGCCGGGAATTTCAAAAATAGTGGCACCATTGAAGTATTCCGAAAATGAGCGAGCATGAATCGTCAAAACGAATCGTGTAGCCAACTTCCTGTCCCAGTTGACAGCCAATTTCTTCTGTAACTCTCTTGGAAATAATCTGCATACCCAGCATCAGCTAGAAACTGCGGTAACTGAGTTTCCGCTTCCGGTCTCACCTTTGTGATAAATTGGCAAGGATAAAATGTTAACCATGGACGAATAATAGAAAATTACATGCTTGAGCTTACCAACCACGATCAAAATCTGATTCTCTTGAATCTGTTTCATCAGTTTTTTTTACATAGGGAGATCGGCAGAGCTTGGTGCACCTGACTTACCAATGAATCATTTAAAATTTTCAGATCAAAGGGATCATTTTTGTAGGAACGCGACATCTGAATGAAGCTGAATTATTGCGGGTTCACTTTTTTATTTTTCAAATCCCTATAAAAGTGAAGCTCTTGAATTTTTTACAATTACCTTGCTGACATTCGCAAGAACATGTGCAGAAGGTACCTTACCTAAACTGTTTTTAGATCTCGAATGTGATATCTCCTTTTTAAAATTCAGAATGAGAATGAATGCAAACCTACTCGCTCACAAAATACGTTTTTTTTTATAGCTATACAAATATTTACTATAATTTTTCGCAATAAATAAACCGCATCTCCAATTTTGTCTGTGTGTTGGTACTACCAAAACTAAATTTACTGAATTGTTGCCCACATTATAGCTGAAAAATGCCTTAAAGTGTGAAAATATGGCACTAATGGCGAGGGTGGCAAAATGTGCTACTAGAAATTAATGAGAAGCGCTTGGGAGGTTTATTTAAATTAAAATGAAATTTGATACGATTAATTAAGTTTCCATGGGAGCTCGCTTGCGTATTGAACGAAAAAAGAGAGAAAACAATGAAAAATAATTGATTACATAAATAAATTATCAATTTGCCAGAATTTTCCGGGCACAACTCAAATTTAACACCCTCCCGAGTGTTTCGCTAGAGGGACATTGAAAGGGTTCATTGTTTGAAGGCTGCTCATCATCTAATTTTACTTAGTCTGATGCTGCTCCTAACAAATTTGATGGAGCAGAAATGAGATGAAATCATGACGAGAAAGTAAATAATAAAGTTACATAACAAAACCTCAAATTTAAGTCGCCCTTTTACGGTATATCTCTTTCCTGATATCATTGAAGCAAAAAGTAATCCCCAAAATTGGTTCTCAATTATCTGGATGCTGTAGAGAAAGAAAAATCGTCATCGTCCTTTTTCTATTCGGTTCTTAGAAAATTCTCTTTGGTATTTAGTATTCTGACATTGTTTTCCTTTGTCTGCAAACTCAATAGAGAAGGAAATTTCGTTTCGGGAGGAAAATGATATGCCCATCGTAGAGTAAATAACTGAACAAGTATAAACTGATTTTCTTATAATAAAAAGGAAACATATTTCCTTCATTTCCCTCCCTTAAAGGATACAAATTTAATCAAAAAACTTATTGACGCATGTAGCGTGTCAAGGCATTACGCAACTCAAACAACTTTGCCATTATTTTGGACACTGTCAAAGTGACGAGCCCAAAATTTGCGGTGGCGTATATCGAATTACCGCTTTCGACACCGAAGACAAATATTGATTTTGTTGGATTTGTTGCTGAAGGAAGTGAAGCTTTCTAAAGACAGAATTTTAATTAATCGATATAGTCCACTCATCGCCTAACCCATTTTCTTAAACAGAGCACTGCTTTAATATCACTTGTTGCCTTATTCATATAATTGAATCGAGTTGAGGGAAAAATTAAATGGATCTCGTTGCTGTTGCAATTGCCAGCTATTTGTATTAAATCTGTTTAATTTCAATCTTTTTCTATCTATATCGTCTCTCAAGCGCGCCGTTCACTTTTCCAGAGCACATTTAAAGCCATTGAAAATCACTCTTAATCGTCTTTAAAATGTCGTTAACATGAAACAACATTTCAAGTAGGTGGCTGACTTACAATAAATAAATACAAGCTCGAGTTAAAGAAAAAAAAAAGTGCAATATCAATTCAGCAAAACTGCAACAGCACGAAATGAAACGCTACATTAAATGTTAAAATGCGATGCATTAAAGCGAATTATACAAAAGTGCTTGAGAGTTTGGAATGTCGAGACTCGATATGATATTGCAGCCAAATGTGATGTGCGACGACCGAGTCAGAGAATGAGGGAAGAAGTCACACGGAAAAAAATTAACAACAAAATTTTGTTTAACAAGTCTTCAACTGCGCACGATGGTGAATGTTAACGCATTTTGAGATTATCGTCTTGTTAACATCAAGCAGCGGTAATATCAGGGCAGGAAATAGGGGGAGAAGGGCAAACGGAATACAATTCAATCGATTCGTCTCATCAAAAGTCATTTAACAGTCATTTGCATGTGCCCTGATGGTGTGAATTAAGTCAATACTTAACCAGCCAAATGAACCTCCCGCATAAGTGTACAATTAAGTGTGCAACAAACCCGCATAATATTTGAGATAAACAATATTTCTTTATTGAAAATATTTCTTCGAAAAAAAAAAAATATGCAACAAAAGAATGAAAAGATAAATATTTATTTTGAGACTGCAAAAACGACCCGAAAAAATGTGCACGCTCTTGTCACTTTATTAACCCATTAGAAGGAATGTTTTCTTGTGCCGTTTGCCGATTTATGTTGCGATGTACATATTTTTCTCATTCGTTTTTTTTTTGACTTTCTCGCTTTTTTGACGTTGATTGCATTTTTTTTTCGTTGTGAGATTCTTGAGATTTTTCGCCAAACAATTGTAAACTTCAATGCACTTTTGCAAAAAAAGAGAGAAAGAAAGGCAAATAAAATGTTGACAAATTATGTTTGAAATGCACTTTTTAAGTGTGAAAATTTCTATTGAGTTGTCATTCTGTTATCGTGATGATATTTCATTTCTTTATTCCTTTTTTTTTTGGTTTGAATTAAATGAGAATGATTGCCTTTGAATGGGAAAAACTTTCTATTTCCCAAAGAAATTTCTGCTCACTCTTTTTGTAAAACATTAAAATGAGCTTAAAATCAAGTTTGTCACCTTAGAGCTGACAAATGAGTCGAATTATTTTGTCGTTATTTTTTCATCATGGATGGAAAAATTGTTTACAAAATAAATGCTGAATGCCAAAACCGAAAAAAAGCTAATTTTCTGCAAATGGAATTCATGAATTAAATTTGATTAGAGTCGGAAAGCTTGACAAATGACTCAATCGTTGGAGAGTATGGAGCGCAGTTAGAGAGAAAAAAAAGTGAAAATTTGTAAACTTGGTTCCATCTTCATTCAAAATGAAAACACCATTAATGACTATGCCATGAAATTAACGTCACTAACATCTAATTTTACTGAGTTGAGAACTTGGGTGCTGGAACGATGGTACTACCACAGCAGATGGAATCTTTGAAAGCTCAATTCGTGGGCACAAAAAAGAGCTCTTTGCGTTATTTGATTTATGGTGTTGAGTTCAACATTATATTGTTGAATTCTTATTGAGAAACGGCCAAGAATAGAGCACGAAACAGAGAGATCTGAAAGAGTCAAGTATCTGACTGTAGATGTGTGAAATACCCAATCAATGGGATGGTAAATAAATTGTATTCCTTATTATTTTATGATTTATTGTTGTGGGCCATAATAATAAGTAACCGCGACGTGGTAATAATAGCAAAATATAAATGATTTAATTTCAGACGCATAAAAAACATTTCTCGCACAAAGACGTTGAATTTGTGATTTTACAAAAAGAGAAGAAGAAAAATCTAGCAAATTATTATTCAGTCGATTGAAATCGATCAAAGTGTTTGTTGCGAAACATTGTCAATTTTGTTGCTGTAAATAAATATATGAGATGAAGACGTTCATCAATTCGCGAAAGACATTTATTTTCGAATTGCTCGAGCAACAAGATTAATACGATAGTCATGAACATATGGCACATACAAAATAGGTGTAATCAGAAACACCTGATTCATCATAATTTCATAATATCGTACAACAATTCCATCTACAGCACAAACTGTAATGTTGGCTTGATCCTCGGCAACACAACCAGCAATTCGACAAAGGCTATACTTAAGGAATCATCTTGAGTTGTAGCTGAAAATTATTACTTTGAAGCACAACGCCGCAACCTTAACAATAGTCGAGCCATAAAATATTAAATTTGTTAAAAATGTTCCGCTTATGATACACAAAATACAATGGGTGTTTGAAATATAAAACCGATTGTTATGCCTATTTAATGTATATCGATACATAAAATTTATAGCACTAATGTGAAAATCGGGAAATGTTTTTTTTTTTTTTTTCTACATATCGATTCAAAATCAATAAAATTTATTCGACTAGCACGCAACCTCATATATATAAATTTCGTAGGAAAAGTGATATTGATTGCGCTATGAAACGCTATATTTTTGTGCACTTATCGATGTGATTTCATTTGGAATTCATGAATATATCAAAATTTCTCATTTTCATATAAATGTAAAGTGCCATAAAAATATATATATTTTATTTTTTTTTTTCGTCTATTCGCACGAAACTTGTCTTGTCGCATATTTTCTGGAAGTCGAAATGTTTTAATATTTCATGCATGTCTTGGCATAAGTGCCAACTGCTCACGACGAAATTTGCAGCTGAATAATAATAAAAAAATAAATTCACTCACATGGCACTTGATTGAATTTTTTAATAAAATTAATGTACGTATCCATTCGATTGATGCCATGCAACGTACCGATCGTCATCACCAAACCCCTATTATTCATCTGAATATGATTCTACGTTTCATCATAAGGACTATCAGAAAATCATTTTGATTTGTTGCCAAATAGAAGCGCAAAATAAAATATCTTTCAGAAAGTGAAAATGTCAAATTCAATGTTTATGGTTTGTTAAGTTCTAATGTTTTCTTTTTCAAATGTCACAAAATAAAATAAAAGATAAATTTTCTTCTATTGATTTGATGGCCATCGAGAAATTTGAAATTTCTCTTAACTCTACCATCTCTATGACAGCTCATATTTCGCCATATATTGAAGACGACATTCTCGCATGTTCACTCAACATAACTCAAAGTGCTGCCAAAAGGGGTTGACAAAATATTTCTTTTCTATTGTTATCATTCGTCGAACCCAAAATATCATTTGATTATTATATTTCATTTCATTAAATTTCCTTTTTCAACATAGAAATGTCGGAGACCTTCGAGTTGGTCTGGAAATCGTTTTTTTCTTCTTTCTTCAACTGTCTACATGAATTTACTTTTCCTGCAAATGAAAAGAAAAACGCAAATTTCCGCTACAGTTATGACTTACAAAAGAGTCCTCGATGAAGGGAAAGGTCGTAAATTATAATTGAAATTTTTATTAAGTTTCATTTCATTCAGTCGTGCAATGTTAATGGCGATGATTTTTACCCGGCAACTGCGACAACCAATTTTTCCTTTCAACCTCAAATTGGTCCCAGTCGCAATCGTTTCTTTCTCTTTTTTTTTTTAATTCACACACCATATTAAGCACTGTACAGGCCTACAATAAATTATAGTTTTTTAATAATCACACCGAAGGGTGTCACGTTACATTTAAATCCCTCCGACATTTGTAGAATGCTCTAACAGACACCATTCACACCACTTATTTTTATTCTTGACATTGAAGTTCTTTTGTGGCTTGTGAAATGGCATTTTTGCAATTAAATTTATGGGCGATCAATAACGCATGAATGAGTTTTGGTGGTGCACGATTCAGATTCCAGTCGAATGCTTTTAGCTCTCGCTTTACATCTGACAATTTCATGAAATATCCCGAGTGGCACTCAATTTGTGTCAGGTTTTTAGTCACAGCTTTTTTTTTATATTTTCACGGGATCCTTCATAGGGCGAAAACAGAGTACAAAAAAAACTATCTCACTCAACTTTAAAGTCATCGAGCAGCCCTCACAAAATCTGTCATTAATCATTTCCACTAGATGAGAGCTCAATAAGAATCGCGATAATAATTTTGAAGCGTCATTTTAAGTGTTATTTTGCCTCGACGATAAAAAAATGCTCAATTTTAATTAAACGTTCGCGATAGATTTCCGTTCATTTTGCCGAATTAGGTGACGGTCCGGTGCACAGCTTTATTAATGTGAAGCGATATTCTCAAATAAATGCTTGCGCAATTTACGCTGTGGAAATAAAATACGAAGAAGAAGCCACAGCATTAAAATTACACCTCAAAATAACATGAAAATACATCAACACGGCAAAAAAGAATAAGAAATAAAAATGATCGCATAAAAGAGTGCTCGTGAATACACAAATTGATTGCAGCTATAGAATAATTCTCGCAACGACGAGTTGCTTGCCATTAAGCCATTTTTCATCGGACAACACTTTCTTTGAACATCAAAATCAACTGAATGCGTTTTCAATGTTGAATTTTGCACACGAGGAAACCATTATTTTTGGCATCAACTTCTCATTGCATTGAAAGCTGAAACAAAAAGGTAAGAAACAAATAACATCAAAAAATTTCTGCAGACACCGTGCCCAATCCTTCATTAACATCAAGAACTCGAGTGAGTAAAAAAGGCAAAAACGAAAAAAAGTTCTGAATGAATAAACATCAAACATTGGCATCATTGCATTGGCGACTAAGTGCATTGGCAGTATGTTAAACGCCTTAATAAAAATGTTACCTGCTAAATGACTCTTAAAGTAAAAGAAACGCGGCGCGGCACCATGTAACCGGTTTGCGAGCGTTAATGAACGAGATTTGTCGTTGTCTTATTTTTTTTTTTCCTTTCTTTCGCGTTTTGTTGTTTTTTTCTTACTCTTGTCGCTCGTTCTTTTGACAGTATTCGCAGGCTCGCTTTAAAGGTGATTTGTCTTTTGTGCATTTGAACGGCTTCAAGATGATTAATGTAATAGCACTTAAGTTTGTCTTTAATCTGACTGGCAAATATTGACAGTAAGGTTTAATTGCATTTGTGCAATAGCACAGAAACATCAACTCAATAATAAAGTAATAATATGCTGTCAACTTTAAAGCTCATTACTTCATGTGTGACCTTGCATTTTATGTGTATTCGGGTGCAGTTCTGCAAGGAACTTTCTATAATTTTCTTTGTTTTAAACAACAATCACATTTATTGATTGTATGAACAACTTCAGAATTTTCTCACAGCAATTTTTTTTTTTTTTTCAAAGAAACGTTAACAAATGAAATTGGATCCATTCCAAAAAATAAAAATTTATGTTTTTTTACTCCATAAGTTATACATTATACCCATCTTTTTGCAAAAATTCCGTCAGCTCATCAGTATTCCGTTGATTTCTGTGCATTTATTATTTATTTTTCCACATTATTTTCTTCCCTTTCGTCTTTACCATCGTTTGTTGAATTTAGAATACCAAATTCATAATCTGGAGTGGTTCTCGCGAGTGGGAGCCATTTATCAGTGCAAGGGATTCCATTCGCATTGGCAGCAGAGGGAATAAAAATAGGCAATGGAATTTCAATTAAAAGTATTTTCTTTTTACCGCGCGCCGCTTGCAATATACAAACCATGGAATAGCGGTAGAATGCATTAATGCACGTATAAGTAATCGCTTCCATTCGGTGAATAATAAATAAGAATGAAATTTTAAATGGAAAAAAGGTCGATGAAATGCTATTAAGTAATTATCAAACATACCCAGACAATAATCAACGATGCATCATTGAGCGATTCGAACGATGTGAAAATATTTAACAAACTACTTGAAAAGTGGCTTCCAACACAAATTATTAATCATCAATTGAAAAATCATGATGCAGCCAAATAGTCGCTTGATAATCACGAATGCGTAAAGACAAGTCAACAGTAATTTATGAGCTAAATGGGAGAAATTGTATTCAAATTGTCGATTGTCTAATAAATGTTTGGATACATTTTTGGAGTTTAATTAAATGCATGTTCCGAGAAGCGCGCAGTACTCAAATTGGTTCAACATCAGTAGATTGTAACTTGGTATAATATGTGCTCGTTGATTTTATAATCATTAATTATTATGCGACTCCAGCATATGGTGACAAGTCGAAGTCATTTGTGAAATTGCGTCGAGGAGCGTGTTATTCATGGACAACTTCAATTAGAACATTTCCATTCTACACATTTGTCCCGGAATAATATTTAGCTTGTTAATTTTGTGCTGTAATTGAATATAGTGTGTTATGAATATGTTTCAATCGCAAGAAATGAAATTAATTCAAAGTGTGGTTGAATGTTTACTTCATACATTCATCAATTCAATCACACAATTTTCATGTGGCATCTAATATATGGAACACATTTGGGGCGTAGTAATTAAAAGCAATAAATTAATGCATACGCATAAAAATGATCAATAATAATTATTGTTCGACATTTATTGATTGCTCATATACAAAATATAAATTTGGGAACATCCCAATTCACAATCAATGTCCGGGCACATATCAATTATTTAATGACCGCGTTCGTACAATCTAAAACAATTGAAAATGAAGTCATTAAAATGTTGATTTCGATCGTAAATTTTGCGGGCTTGTAGAGGATGCTTTTTTGTTCGTGTTCTGGGCCGCACTGAATCATCAAGAAGTTTAATTAAACTTTTATAACTCATCAATTCGTGTTCGAGGAGAAATCATTCGGCGGAGTGAAAAATTTTCCCATTTGAATGTTTGTCATTCTGCATTCGTCGTCAGCATCACTTCCTAACCCCTTTCGTTTTACCCTCCACGCCCTGTGCATTATTATCAATCAACATCTGATGAACTCGGCGGAAAAGTTTAAATAATTTCAACTGCAATTAAATTAATGATCATCATGAACCAACTTTAACCATTTTTTTTAACTCTTTTCTTTTGCTCGCTTGGTGCGCAAAGAAATAATTTTAATGTGAAACCCAAACAAATGAAATTAAAACCAAAAAAAGGATTAATTTTTTTTTTTTTTTTTTCAACTAACATTTCACTTTCCAAGCGAAGTGTAACAAATTACTAGAAAAATGTTTGGTAAGGGGTTGAGATGGATGATTTTAGATGATCAGCAATTTTAGCTTCCCCCTTGTGTTCACTTGGAAAATTAATTGACTTCATTTGCATTGAGCGAGTTCGTTTTTTTTTGCGTGTTTTGTTGCTGACTCTCTTAATTATTTTACATCATTGCAGACATTTCATTTTGTGTTCCATTCATTAAAAAAAAACTTTTGAATGCCAATCAATTTTCAGACTTTAATTTTTTTTCTGCTGCCATTCAAAAGTTTTATTTTTTAGAAATTTTGCGAAAATCGACAACAAATTTTCTTGACGGGAAACGAAGTAAAAAAAAAAGTTTGCCACAGAAAGAAAGCACTTGAAAGTTCTTTTTTTTTCTTTAATGCTCTGCGCCGAGTTTTAAAATATCTGTTTGGGATTGAAAGTTTGCAATCCTTCCCTGCGGAAATAATTCTCAAATGAACTGGAGGGAGTAGGGTTGAAAACGTGATTTCATTGCATTTCGATGGTGTACATAAAATTTTCCACGTCCTAGGTAAAGAAAGCTGGAAATTAATTTAGTTCTTTTACTGGATTTACTTTTTAATTCAAGATTAATTAAATGTTATGTTGAAAGTTTATCGCTTCCTCCTTTTTGACTGATGTTGCCCGTCCTTCGTTAATTAAACTTTGATGGGCAAATAACCGAAATACATTCGAAAATTTACTTCTGCTTAAATTGTAATCCAATTTAATCTCGGAAAATTTCATCAAAATTGTTTAAACTTTGCAAGCAATTGCGCCAATTTACTCCGCATTCAGTGGTGCAACTTTTTCAATTTCACCCCTCAGCAACATTAAAGCGCGTCATAATGGGCCTCATTACAAGAAAGTCATAATATTTCGTGATGAATTTTTTTTTTTGATGTGATTTTATGACATTTGAGCATTTAACTGAAATGTAAAAATGATGTTGAAAAACATGGTTGGGGCAGTAGAGCGCTCGTTAGGGCCATTTACCATTACCGAAAAAAGAAAGAAATATGAAATTACCTGCTCATTATCAAAGGAACGACCATGAAGCACGAACTGAAAGTGGATGAATAAATCGCATTTAATTTATTACACGGAAAATGATGGGCACAAAGTGTAATGTTTCAGATTAACACTCTTCGGGGATTCACTTTGATGGTGGTTTTATTAAAAGGATAAAAAAAAAACCGGGACCTGGCAATATGATTAAATGAATGAACGAAAAAATTTTAATTTAAGGGTATTCCATCAAAGTTCATTAATCTAAAAAAGCATCCAAAAGTAACATTTCATCGTTAATTGATTCGCGATAATACAGGAAATTATCGGAAAATTTAGGGTTGAGCCGTAAAAATTACAACGATCCCAATCAGCAAAACGTGATTCCGAAGCAGAGATTACGAAAAATGTTCAGTCACAAAATTGCCGAAATATTGTGTAACTTGCACTGCAATTATCGAATGATTGAAATTATTTCGCATACCAGTAAATCATGGAATCAATGTTAAACCCATCATAGCGTATCTCGTACAAAATCGCTAACTACAGTAATCAAGAATTTAATTTTACGCATTTTAGTGATTACTTCAGATTTTGTTCAAACCATAGATTTTTTTTCCAACTCTCTCGTTTAGATCTTAATTTCCCATTATTTGTTCCAGTTTTGATTTAGTTCATTCTCGTCATGGGTCTCAAATTTTTGACGGTTCTCTAGCAAGAAAAGGGAAAGAAATAGAAATAATAGAAATAAAACTTAACTGCATATTGAGCTCATATTAAGCACAAGTCAAAATGTTAAATGCGCCCAAATATCCTCAGGATATAATAAAAAAACATCATCTTTTTTTTAGATTATATTTTTCATTGTTTATTAATAAAGCATCACATTAAATTCCATATCCCAGCGAATGTTTGCATTTTTTGCCTCCTGCTGATAATCGCTCACCAGATTTTTTCGGTATTCTGATCAAAGACATTTTTTTGAGTACTTTTTTTTTCTTGTGGAAGCCTTTAATTAGGAATTAAGATGAGATTAAACACGTTCTGCGATTGTTTCGGGGAGACTGTTCAAACAATTGCGATAAAACTGCGATATTTGACAAAAAGCGAGAATTTCTTTTGTCGATTGTTCGTTGTTCGTATTCCGTTCGTGTGTGAAAAATGCGAGCGAAAAATCAACAGCAATGCTGGTAATTTCTTTGAGAAATGATTAATGTACAGCAAAGCTTGGAAATTTATTTGAATTTAATCGCGCTGAAGTTTCGAATTGGATGTCTATAATTTTGATAATTTTATTTAATTATGTTTCAGTGGGTCGCTCACCGACATTTCCCTGAAATTGGGTGAGAAAAGAGCAAATTGACCAGCGCTGCTGCTGCTGTTGCTCTAGAATCAAAATATTATGTGTTTCTTTTATGAATCAAGTTCATGTTTCCATGCTATTAATCATTATCGGGGGAACTAACAATCAAGTAGCTCTAGATTGATGTTGATACACTTTCGCCGAAATGTTTTTATTTCATTCCTAACATCACATCGATAGAAGTTGGCACGAGCAATAACCATAATTCGTTGCAATCAAAGTAATGACTTTAAGACTTGAAGTGGGATTAAAACTTTCAGAATGCTTTGAAATGAGTAGCGCGATATATTTTGTTCATTGAAACTTGTGAAAGGAAGATAACAAAACGTTTTCATGATAGCTCAAATACTTGCAATGAAAGCAGATAAACTTTTAGACATACAATTTACATGACTTAAATTGCTCATGATGCGAACATAAACTATTTTTTTTTGGTGTAAAATTTTATGTTTAGCAAGAAATGATTTTTTATTCATCGCAATTCTATGCAACAATGGCTTATTTATATATGAAGTTATGTACTTAGACTTTGAATATTTATTTTTGTTAAATAAGTAATATCAAAATCTGCTAAAATAGAAATTACCGACCATACTTTTTCAACACTACAAACATAATTTAAAAGTTCTTCAAAGTATGTGCACATCTTGCAACGATCTCATTAATTTTCAGCAGCTTTCTCGTCACTCCCTCTCCTTACTTCCATTCCAGATCCCCAGAGAATGAACATCGAGTATGATCTGAAAATTGAATTGCATAATAATTTATGGTCTCAATTTTGCATAATTGAATTTCCTTGTTATTTTGATGCCTTGTTGTGCATTTAGCATACAAAACATGAGTGGAGTACAATGTGGGAAAAAAACAAAGAACTGAAACGTGATTTATGCTCCAAACAGCAACATCGTACACATTTATTAATTCGTTGCAAACCCAAACCATAATGCTGTAATTTACGGTCATTGTGAGCTAAATGTGAGAGCTTCTATATTATTAAATCAACGCTCCGACACGATGTTGATGATGCAAAACTCTAGTCGATTGAAGCACTTGGTTAAAAGACAAACTTCTGAAAGCCTTAAAAGTATTTCACAAGTCACTGCATTGCTTTCGATTATATTGACTGCTCTGTTAACAGATTCGAGGTCTGAGAAAATTAACAACTTTTATCTCAAAAGTTCACTTTCCGCAAACTAAAAGCTGTAAAAGGCAATATCGAGTTGATCATAAAACATTGCTTTGTTAAATTTATTGCATGTTGACAAATTTGTAATGGGTTTATATAGCTAGAGACTTTCGGCGTCTGTGTCCAGACTCCCAGATGCACTCCAGAGGCCATAAATTTCTCGTCACACACTCAATGCCATGCCCCGAGTGCAATGTTGTGAAATTTATTTTAATGAAATTTTCTAATAAAATGTCTCTCTACAGTGTGTGTTATGGTGTCACAATGTTTCTAAACCCCTTTTTCGAATAGATGAAGTAATTAAAATAACTGAATATTTGAGGTAAATTATGGACTCACATGGACGCCAACGCCAACCGTATCGGAAGCATAAAATCAAATTTTGTTGCATTTGATGGATTTAGTTCCAATCCAATACTGAAATCTGATATAATTTTGATTGCATTTCATTGCTGCATTTGAAAACCAGTTATCATGTTAGAAGCTGTCGATTCTAAAATTACCCATAGAAGTGAAAATTGGCCTTTTTTTAGTTAACACCTTTTTCGAAAGGCTTCCATGCATCCGAAAAAAAAATCAACCGAGGAAACAAAAGACGATTAAAGGTTGTCCGCGTCTCAAGTTTTGATAATTTGATAATTTATAAGGTGTGAAGGCTTCAGACATATTGTGATGATGGATTTTGATATTGATTAACGATTTCTGTTTCACTTTATTTCGAGCAGGTTTTTAATATTTGGGTTCGGACTCAACACCTGCTTCAAATTACACTCCAATTTATCGATCTTATCTCACCTTTTTTTGCCACGTTCACAGTTGATCTATATTTAATTTTGGTGCAACGAGATAGGTTTGGAGAATTTTTGCACAATGCCACTTTTGCAATTTTATGAAAACAGGGAAAAACATCAATTCGGAAAAATGTTTCGCAAGGATAAAAGCTCTACAAGTATTTTGTTTTCTGATATCAAACGAAAATTGGAAAAATGCGGTTCAATTGGAAAAAAAAAATTAATTAAAAGCAATACAAAAATGGAACAAAAATTGAAAAATAACATCGAGCTGGAAAAAAGATCAAAGGAAAGCATTTTGATGGAAAATGGGTGGAATTTTTCTACTATGAAGCAAAGAAAACACAGCAAAAAGAAATGTTTGATCAAGATGGTTCTGGAAATAATTGGATATTTGATATTTTTTTAGCTCGAATTCAATTTGCAAAACGTTGATTCGATGGCATTGATCGATAATTAAAAATAAATGTTCAAAGCTCTTGTTCATTCATATCAACTTTCTAACCTCTCGCCTCGAATTCTATTTAAATCTGAAAGTTTTGAGCTTTAAGGGTTTGGCAGAGGTGGTCGAGTCGAGTGTATGTTTGCATGTTATAAAAAAAAAGTTTGGAAAGCAGTTTTCGGATGAACATTCAATTTCGATAATGGACCCATGATTCATCTTCAGCACTTCAGCAGCAAACTTTTTTTTTCTGTCTCGCCTGAAGACATTTTAATCATCGACGTTGAATAAAGGGGACGATTGAGAAATTGGCCAAGATTGGCAGGGAATATCATTGACCTCTTGCCAATGTTTACCATTCACAGATATTTTCATTCCGAATTTATTGGCGAAAAATTCTAGAAGCAGAAATCAAATAGAAGTTTTATAAATATTTAATTTTCAATAAAAGTGTGCAAGAAACTTCCGCCATTTTGTTTACTTAAGAAATCCTGGTAAATCCTTCAGGATATTTCCGATCTGATCAGCATGATGCATTTGATTTGATTGCTGGAATTTTTCCAATGTTTGGTTTTAATAACAGAAAGAGCAACCAAACATGATTAAATATTGATCGACATTGGCAACGTCTGCCAGGAGGGAAAAAAAGTCCTTCACTCACATTTCGGGGAAAAAGGATTCTAAACAAATGATAATGAGCCGCATGTTAAATGTTTTTTCACACATTTTATTCCCCCAAATGAGAATTTTTCTGACATTGATTGAAAGCTCTTTAAAGGGAATGAAATGCGCGTTGAGAATTCCTGTTTTTCATTTCTCCGAGGCATGCAGTGAAAATTGGATAATGGGCATGCATTTTTTTTAGAATTGACAGTTCTGCTTCCATATGCATCGATCCAAAAACACAAATTTCTCACATTTTAATTTGCACAGCCCCTTTTTTTCTGCCAAACTCACGCGAAGCGAAGAAAATTCTTTATTAAAGTCAAACATTATTCAAACAAATCGTGATTCACCCCACCAAACATAATATGTGTCAGCAGTTGAATGGTAGCAGTGAATTTCAATATCAAGTTCTTTGAATCTAGTTTGGAAACAGTTGAAAAAATGCCTGGAAAATAATTTTTTCTTATCTTTTTTTTTATTCAATAGACGTCAAAACCATCACGCAAACATTTCATTTGGACTGACGTTTTAATGAAATTCTTGCAGTTGCTTCAAATGGTTAAAAAATAACATTTTCTGGTCGGAGGTTTTCACTGAAATGCATAAAAATTTAAAAATTATATTCTCTAACAAGTAAATTTTCCACAACTCAGTCAATGTCATACATGTGACTGATATTGATTCAACTGGGTGATGTCACAAACATTCAGTGCCAAATATGTTTGTGCAATTCCACGATTGACACTCCTGGAAGAGTGATCATTGCTTGGGTGTTGGAGCGAGGAAACCATCTGGAAACGCTAAAGTCACCATAAATGCAAAAAAAAACATCCGCTTTGTGGTGATTTATGCTTCACTCCTTTGTGTTTTTTTTTTTTACTAGCCATAAAACACACGACGGAATAGTCCTCATAAATTGACAACATTCTTTCACATGTTGCAGGGCAAATAAAAATCATAAAAGTCGGAGATGATTTATTGAATGAGATACTTTGGATCTTTCACAATTTAGCATATGTGTTACTTTATGAGTTTTTTTTTGTGTAGAAAAATGACGATTTTCTTTTTCGCAGCCGTTGAAAATTTAATTTAAATTTTATTGCCAATGCTTCGTCAAAAAGGTGAAATTTGCCTCAAAATATTTTCTTCATAATTCCGTTGTCGTGCTGGGCAATATTTATACTAATGCTTTTGCACATTATGTCTTAAAAAATGTCCAGATGCTTTTAACATTAATGTATTTTCATTTTTTTTTCTTACGGATACATATTTCCGACCCACGATGCCACAATGCTTTATGTACGCGAATCATCTCTCAGGCGTGCGCTGCCAAATGTATTTCTCAAAACAAACATTTTCACTCATAAAATCTGTTTTGTTTTCGAGTCGTTTTAAACGAACATCAAAGATGTAAATTGGACATAAAGTGACATGACTAATGTTATTGGTATTTCACTCTGTGTCGCTTTAAATAGTCTCCCAACAACTTAATTAACCGACAATTTTAGATTGTTTTTCTGCAGATAATAAATTAGGCGAAGGTAATTTCTCACCACAAATTTGTTTATTTCTTGTATTTTCTTTACAGCTTGAAAAATAATAAAAAAAAATTGTAAAGAAATGTTTGTGATGTGATTTCAATGAATAATAACTCTATCTAATTTAAAATTCAAATTTATCATAATTTTCGTGGTGTATTTTGAACATTAAATTCATTAATCATGATGGCAGTTTTTGAAGTAAATTTACGTTTTCATTATTTTTTTTTTAGTCAAATATCTGAGGGATTATTTTCCGAATTTATTTTTTCATATGTGTTTCTTTTTGTTGTTGCTGCTTTGCATAACGTGGCTTTTTTCCTGCATTGAATAATTCTCTTAAATACTTTTATTTTTTTTATTCACAAAACATCTTCATTCAAATGCTAAAATAAAATGCTCAACTTTATTTTGATTTTGGAGGAAGAAAACCTAGGGCCGACAACCAGAAATGCGAAAGTGAGTAGCAAACAACTTCGATTGAATTGTTGACGACTATAGGAAAAATCATAATAAGTCTCAAAAGAAATTTTTCTTGAATCTTCACAATGCCGCGCGACTTATTTTTAAATAAATCATGCGCTACAAATGCAAAACATGAGGAAAAATATTAATTCAGCTGTATTTTTACAATGTTTATATGTAGCATTTCGTATGCATACAATGTGATTTGATTTCTTATGCAAACAGCATAAAATGCAAATTGGGTTTTAAATGTATTCTTGCGAGATAGACTTCTGCACGCTGACCTTGGTGACTTGAAGGTCATTGATTTGAATCTATTATTTCAACAAAATGTTGTTTTAAAAATTCCACTCATGCACTGAGTCAGCTAGAAGCAACTTTATGATTTATATGTTCGCTGAGCACACATAAAAATTAACGAGACTGTTCCCAATTTCCTCAATTGTCTTAAATTGAATGACAAAGACAATTTCAAAATCAAGATTTTTTTTCCGTTTAAATTGATAGCAATAAACGATTTTTCTCCCTTTATAGGCGAGAACAATGGGCTATTGAACGATTATGAAAGCTAAAAATAATATTGTCGTGATATTTTGCCATTAAAAGAATAAAGTGCAATAAAAATCACTGACAATTAAAGTTCCGAACGTTGCTACAGTGTTGTGAAATCCATTTCATTTAATTTTTTCTTAAGATATCCATGAAAAATGATTGATAACATCACAATGTCACATATTTCAACTCATTAAACAAATTAAATAAATTAAAGAAAACGACTTGATTGATCCAGAATCATAATGTGTATAGGCGAGCAAAGGGTGCATTTCTTGTGTAAATATATTTTATGCTCCAATTATGTTTGATTAGAACCGATGTGCAAGCAATTTTATGATTTTATAATCAATCATAATTTCAAAATCAATAATTGTTATAATGGTTCATTGCTTTTTTTTTCAGTTTCTCCAATTACTTTAATTGATTCTTATACGTTTAATAGCAAGCATCAATTTGGCGTCTTGTAAATGTCTTAGCGAGAAAGGTCAGCACGAGATGAAATGAGATTTGAGAAATTCCTCATCTGATGGCTCGAAGAAAAGATGCATGTTCAATCATTAGCATCATAAAATATGTATGTGGTGTTGATATTTAACAACATCTGAAATGCCACTCATGCAAGCAACACTTAATGTGACACACAGTCGCTAAAGCGTGAATTAAATTTCGTATAAAAAATGCAGAAGGGCAAATAATTAATCACTTCTCAGTATTTTAACATCGCGAGTCTTGTTCGTTAAAAGAGGAAAAGAAATAATGTCTGGAAATGCTGTTCGTGTTCATGAAAGTTGTGTTCTTGTAATATATATATATTTTTTTGCAAGTGAATGTTTCAAATACGAGACTTCTGTATCATCTGCGTGTGATATTTCTCACTCACCCGATACACAGTCTTCTGTTTACGAACATCCACCTGGACTTGTTACGCAACATTTAATTCAACGTTACAGAGCATTAAAAAGTTGACGATTTATTTTGAGAATGCTCATTAAATCATGTCACTTTAAAAAGGTGCGAACGTCTCCCATTCATAGCGACAATTCTAAAAATAATTCTAACAAAATGATGTTTTGCTTTCGCTTGATACGATAAATTAATTAACAGTAAAATGTCGCTTGGTTGCTGGCACACCACGCCTAATAAATTTTACGAAAATTCTCGATGAAAAGCGCGACGACGATGAGAAAAAAAGGAATTCTCGGAAAATCTGCAGTGTAAAGAATTGAAAATTTATAACACAATTTAGTCATGTGACGTGCCCCGTGAAATGCCTGACGATTTTCTAATTTAATAGCGAGAACTTTTTTTTTATGTTTTTCAATTAAAATATTTTTCCATGACATATTCGAAGACGCAAGCAACATGTGCTTCATTCGAGGCATAAATAATAAAATGAAAAGTGTGAAATCTCTTCTCCTTTTTTGCATGCTCACTGTCAGTGATTTACTGAAGTTCTTTGCGAAGTTCAAGTGAAATATTCAACCACTCTCATGCCGCTCACTTGGAAGCGCTACTAATTTGGGATTTCACATTTACACGTTTTGCATGCCTCCAAAGCCAAGATTCAAATGTTTACATGATTGGATGCTGTGCACGAAAGAGAAATCATTCTATAATCGCATGATTCCTCGCCGTTTTATTTTTCAGTAACCGTCAAAAAAAAAACATTTGCTAGAAGTGGATTAAAAATGTGATTTTTTAACCAAAAATATTTGTTACGAATTAATCGTTTGCTCTAAATTTCATCAGGTGACATTCCACAAAAAAAAAAAACTCAATTTGTATTGGGAATTAACAAACAGACAGTTCGCACCAAAGCATTACAAAACACTTGTTCGCCTTTATATTACGATTTAAAAGATCACAAGATATCAGAATCTGAGGAATCAGAAACATCGTTTTTTTTTTTTGTTTGAACGTTTTTTTTATCGCTTATATTTGTTTAAAGTTCTTAAATTAATGTTTATGTGAATTGAGCGAGAGTTTGAAGCTTTCATGAAAATGTTTTGAAGTGTTGTCATAATAAAAGGCAATGATTTTAATGTAACACGAGACAAGCTTCTTGATGTGAGAGTTGCTCACTATAAAAAAAAGATTGTTTAATATTATTTTGAGCTAAATACACAGCCAATAAACAGCTATTTTCATCATTAGCTCGAGCTGTAAACATCTCACTTGGGTGTTTTTATGATAAAAAAAAAGTTTTTAATTTCCCTAAACACATGATGATGTTGATGACGACGATTTAAAGAAATGGATGTGGGTGCTAGAAAAAATGGAAAATTTTTGTCTTTGATGTTGTCTCTCGGTGGCGTTTTTGTTTATTTTAAAACTTTTCTTACTTGTTTGTTTTTCCTTACTGAACAGAGGAGCCATGCAATAATTCTCCGCAGCTGAATGGCTCGCGCCGCTTAACGATTTAATCGCGTGTGTTTTTAACACATAAATGAATAACACTAATCATTGAAATTGCGAAAGAGTCAAATAGAATTAGTCAAAATATCGTTACAGCTTTAACCATCAGAATGGAATATCAGAAATCGAGGATGTTCAGGGTGAGAGAATTGTGTTCAGTGCTGAATACTAATTGTGTTGAAATGTGATTCGTAATTTTCAAGGTTCAAGTTGAGAATTTAATTCGATGTTTAATTTAGTTTTGCTATTCATACAATTTGCGCTTGTAATAATACAATTGGCAAATTACTCAGCTCATAATATTTTAAAAGCACAATAAACTGATATGGATTTCGTGTTGGCGGTTGGCACGTGATAATTTTACAGAATTAGAAACATAACGAATTTCAGGTTGCTGACTGAGTGAATGGAAAACACTTTAACTTCTTTCAAATTGGGGCACTTTCGTTTTTGTTACAAAACTCTCAAAGATTTAGAATTAAAATTTTTGGCTGTTGTTTGTTCATTACTAACCGGAATTCTCAATGATTGATGATGAACGCAGCGCCAGCTGATGACAAATCAACGACAGAATTTCATCCTCATAATTTCAATTAATTATGTCGATTAAAACCAACAATAATCGCATATAATTTGCTCGATTGTTGGGCCGCGGGAGAAAAGAAAAGTAATTACTAGGGTTGATAATAAACTTACATTTAACCCCATGAAGTCTAATTTCATTCATATAAAGCCGCTTTTTGATCTCGGCCTTTGGAATTCTTTCCCTTTTATTCACTTGTGCACTGTTCCCGCTGCGTGCCCGAAACAGTAATTTTGTAATCATAAAGTTGATGTTTCAACAAAAAAAAAAAAACGACAAGAACATTTCTATCGCTTAAATACAATAAATAATTTTTTTTTCAACATCATGCGGTTTTTACAGATGAGAAATATTGAATGGGAAACCCAACCGACGAGCTATTTTGGCAGAAAGGCAAATTCATCACTTTTTTTCTGATGGTGCCTTAGCTCATAAAGCAGTCGGAATCGCATATCGATACATACGAAATGCTATATAATATTTCAATAATATTGATGCCATTTCTTATAGCGACCCCCGCCATAACTCAAACTAAAAGTTTTGCCGAATGAAAGAATTGGGAATCATTCTGAACATTTACAATCATGTGCTGCTGCTGCCGGCTCTTTCGGTGCTACTATTTTTCACAATGTGATATTCATTTATACGATTTTTTTTTTACGTTTTGAAGGCGATCAGCACGAGACCTTTCTTTGAAATCGAATCGATACGCAACATATAGAAGAAACATGGTTGGAGGTTATCGGCATAAAATAAAAACGGAACGTAGAATGAGATGGGAAATCGACACCTCATAATGTAAAATGTATAAACATTTTGACGTCTGATGGCTCGTTGGTTGTTTTTTTTTATCTAGAATCCAAATGGAGGTATTATAACGGAAACAGTTTCGGGCGCTTCTGAGGATATCGTAAAATTTTATAAAAATGTATTGCTATCAATTTTAAAGTCGTTCCTTTGGGTTTCCTCCTGGTAAAATGTGGATTTAGGAAATTATGTTGAGAAATATTTTTTCGGATATGATAAAATTATAAAGCATTAACACTTTGCCAGTGGTGCGAGAGAGCAGGAAAAGCAAAAGTGATAGTGACACATTTTTCAATTCAATCCGAGAGAGGGTTCAGTTCTAAGATGATTATTCTCTTTCTTTTTATCGTTACCGGGGTCAGGATATTGAAAGATATGAAAAATTTCTGATCTTAAATATGAAATATTGATTTACATCACTCAGACAATTCCCTATTGGGTTCCATCATCGTCATCCCCGAGTATTGAAAGGAATTTCAACTGTCCGTCATCAAACATTGGGTCAGACTCTACAATATAATTCATCTTGATTATAGAAACAGGTTTCTTTATAAAAAACGAAAGACGATGGCCTATAAATTTCTACACCGACCGAAAGAATTGTTTTGACTTGCGGCTCGGTTGCGCTGACAAGACTTTCAGTAACCCGAAAGAAACTAAATGGAAAGGCAAAGAGATGGAGAACGAGAATGGAGAGCTCACAATTTATTGTTTATATCGTTGATTTCCGGTTCGTTTAGTTTTTTTTTTTGGTAGCAGTCAAAAAGGTTAACAACAAAACGCACAAGACAACAACAGCAACAGAATGGATGCATCGAAACATGTGGACAGAAAATGTAAAGAAATTATTCCTAAAAGAATTTTATACTCTACATTAATTTCAACAAATTATTTTGGAGTCATTCATTGTTAAAAACCTATTTAATTAATATAAATTCTTGAACTGTCATTTAATATGGAAACAGGGAATTTATTTTCCATACATTTTTTTACATAACAGACACCGAATGTGCATCCATTTGTGACCAAAATATATTTTTTCTTCACTGCTTTTTTCAGTATTTTGTAAAAAAGTGTTTTGAAACCACAAACAGAATATTATGATAATGTGAAATTTATTGTCTGTTGGCGGGAAAGTGTTTTTGTGCATTGTTGATCACCTGGGTGGGTTTAATGATTTTAATTGGTTTCAACTGTGAACATTTGTTCCATTGTTGATGATGATAAGACAAAAAAAATATTAGAATTGGTTGCATTTCAAGTGGTTACATTTACAATCGCTGATAAGAATTCGAATTGAGCTACACAACTCTCATGATGCTCGACGGTTGGCAGAACATGTCCGAATGGTTCCCCTGAATTTTTGAAATGCAATTCCCGGGTTTCTTTTATATTTATGAACCATAATAGCATAAAATATCTAACTCCGTATCACAATTACTGCATGTCGTCAACCATTAAAAACCATTACAGCGCGACAGCGGTGAGTGAACACATTTTTTTTTGATAGCAATAAAAAATCCGAAACTATGCAGTTAATTATAGAATAAAAAGTGTCATTTCGGCTTCGAAAACATTTCATTTTCGGTGAGTTTCATAAAGAGATAAACGTGACTTAGATAGGGACGCAACAGCACACTTAATGTGCGGAAATATATAAAGAAACATAAAATATTCCATGCTTTTAAATTATAGTTATTTAGAATAAGAATGAAAATAGACAAAGAGGTACAACCACACCATTAACATAGCACGAACGCAATTTATCACGGACAAGACATGGATTTTGCAACCCATTTCGTTTGTTGTTGTTCTCATAAAGTATAATTTAATAATTCACCCCAATTCATGGTCGTATTTCAGCAAAAGAAAAAAACTATTAACATATTGCAACCCCTGAATCAAATGGCATAGAAAGCAATAACCGCACAATAGAAATTTTTCAACTGCCATATCCTGGTGTAGTATGCACATTTTATGTCGTTCGTGGTGTTTTCTATGCTCCGCTGGGATTTTTTTTTTGTCAATTTAACTGGGTTCTAATTTTCTCATTTTGCGTTGATCGACATCGATAATATAAAAAATGTTAGTTTTTGATACGCCTCAAAAGTATAATTTGACTCGATTCACATTGAACGTCGCTCGAGGCACACCACCAGCCACCCCGTTGCAGATTATTTTACTGTGGCAATTATTTATGGGAAAAGAAATGAAAGAACAAAATTTGAGAATTGTGGGCATGTGAAATTTCATATACATTTTATGGGTTCTAATATTATTTCTGAAATTATTGTTTTGATATTTATAAAAAAAATCCAGATTAGAGATTTTCATTTTCAGATTAAATTTTATTTCCCTGTGATTTTGATAAATATTTATGGAATTTATTGCATCGGTAATCGACCCTTTTTCCTGCAACAAAACAATAAGGGCAGAGGGAAAGAGGGATGAGTCTTCAAAAGGCAAAATATTTTTGGTTTCTATAGTTTTAGATTTCCATTGTTGTACAACTCTAAACATAGAACTGGTCTCAAGATTAGTTATACTATTTAAATCTGGAAATTTAGTGAGATAACAACGAAAAACCTTTACCACTGTCGTCTGACAACAAAAGTTATTGTGCAGAAATTAGTCGCAGATGTGAATTCAAAGACCCCTTATTCATTATCATTCAGACAAATCGTGATTGCCATTGAATTAATATTTTCAGTTGATAAATTGGTATCGCCTCAATGGAAAATTTCATTCGCATTCAAGATATTTCTCTCTAAAGTGTCCTCGACAGCAACAATTCTCAATGTCCCATTTTCGAAAATATTTTTTAAGGGACGATAATCGAGCAATTTTATTTTATGGAAAATTAAACACATTTGAGATGTACTTGGAAGGTTAATGATCTACGTGTACTTGAGCCGAATTTTGAAGTGGGATACTGCACAATTGTGTTTATTTATTTTTCTATGGCATTGAGGACGCTTGATTTGAGAACAATATCGAAACCGATGATGGGTTTTATATTTGTTGAATTTTGATGCTTGTTGTTGAACGAAAAACGGTTTTTATTTCAGATATTAAATCATTCATTATGATTTATCGCCCATAAATTTTAATTTTAATAATATTTTTTTCTTTGCTTATTTTGATCCAACACATATTAAAGTTCCGCTGTGCATGTTATTAAATATATATTTTTTCGATCTTGTAATTTATCGACGCAACAAAACTTCTCGGAGCTCATGAAAAAAAAAAAAATTGCTTTCTCACTGGGCGAAGTTTATTTTTGCTAATGCTAATTTATGTGTATGGGACGCTTCGCGAACAAGTCGCCGAAACATAAACGTTTAATTGAAATTTGTTAACACCACAACGAAACTGCATTAATTTCTCTTTAAAATTCTTCCGTGGGTTTTAAAATGTTCATACTGGGTCATAATTTCAATATCTTCGATAGAGACATTAAATCGGCAATCAATAGTCGAGATAAATGTTAATTTGTTTCATCGAATTTATGACTATTTTATTCTAATTTAGTTATTTTTTTTCCACAGTTGCACTTTATCTCTCTGTCGAAGCTTCTAAGCTACCTAACCTGAACAGATCGACATTAAATTTGGAGGCAGGATTGTGTTGAAATCAATTATCGGGTAATTTATGACCTTTTTTGGGGGCGAGTCTGTGAATAAATTCAAGTTCAAAATGCTTGAAAGTTTTAAAGTTTGTTGAAAATTTGTTGATGTGTTTGAATATTAATTGCTTAATATTTTTTCAACAAAATTATTTAGATTGAATTGCTCATTTAAAATCAAATCTGAATGTTTCAAGTCATTTGTTGGTTGCTTTCAGTAATAAAAAAATTATACATTATGAAGATTACTGAAACTCCGCATTCGATAAAGAAATGACGGAGCACCATGAGCCATTAATGCAATTCTGCAGTCTTTTTTAACAGTTTTATGCATCTCCAGTTTAATGCTGTTCAACTGGAAACCATAAAAGTACCACAAAAACATATTAAACTCGTTCTCTTTCAATTTAATTTGTTGCATTAATTTAATACATCTCTGAAAAGTCTGAACTGAGAGAATACAAAAGCCATGGCAGGCAGCATCATACATGTTACCTTTGGTTTCTTTGCTTGGTTTCGTTTTCTCACCTCGCATTCGCGCGCAATGGAAACCAGAAAGCGACGAAAGGTAAAAAAGGCACTTCACTTCCACAGCGCGATTCAATTCATTAAAGTCGCAAAAATGCCACAATAAAAGAAGGAGTGAGAAAATAATGTGCAATAAAAAAATAAAATAAAATAAAGCACAAAGAGCATTCAGCATAGCCTTTGATATTCGAACAGCACCAAAACCCATAAATTTGCTACATTCTGAGTGTGTGTATGTGTGGCATTTTTCATCGACACCATCCGCGCTTGTAAAAGTGACTTTTTACATCTTTTGCATGAATATATCTTGATTCGGTGCTTGTTGATTGATTCTTCCAAATTGCACAAGACTGAACATTCTTTCCTTGTTGTTGTCTTGCACGAATTGAACCGCAAGTGAAATAATGGCAATTTATTAGCACACCACGAAGCACGGCAACACATTGTATAATATCAGATTGGCGTTTAAAGTTGTCTTCTGAACAACAATGCCCCCGGAATGGCTCAAAAGGGCAATCGACTGATAAATCAGACAAAACTTTCATCTGTTCAGGTGACTTTGACTTTCTTTTTTCGCCGTTAATGGTTTTTTTGCATCTTCCATATAAACTTAATGCGATTAAATGGCGCTGATAAGCGGAGAGGGTGAATTTTATTGTTATTATGCCAACAATTTAATAGACACTCCGCGAAAGTAAATCGTGATGAGTTGTTGGGCGATAGCAAAATAAAAATAAAATTGTGAAATTTCTCACATCAAACGAGGAAATGATTTATAAACGAGGCGTCAAAATGCGATGCCAACCCAGTAATTTTAGCGTTGCAATTTTTATTGAAAGCATTTTTTCCCCGCTTTCCGCAAAGCCCGCGGAATGAAATTTCTTTCTTCTTTTTTTTTTTGGATAAATTGAAGCCTTTTGATCACTACCTAGCAATAAATGGTGTATGATGGTTACAAGATAATAATTATGTCTTCGTAAATTATTATTTTAGATGTCCATATTTGGTGCACGATGTAAAATATGCCGAGTACATATTTATTATCAGTCAGCTGCTGATTTCACTTTATTTGCGGCGAGGTGCGTTTTCTGTTTATATTCGAAAAATGTGTTTTCGTCGAATGCGTCACTCAAGTCATTTCACCATATTTACTAAGTGGATATTTGGAGATTTCGATCGCATAACCATCGAAATGACATATCCATAAATCTAACTTATAAGACAAATTTGGCGCGCTCAGGAATGTTGTTCAAAGTGTGGATTATAATTAAATTAAAATCTTATAAAATATGATCAAGAAATGATTTCACTTTAACAGCCCAATCCATTAGAGAAAGTAAAAAAAAAAATATTTAAATCGCTTTTGCTGAGGAAGGGCTATCGCATCGGTTGTGTATTCATCATGAAGCATGGAAAGATGGGAGTAAACATAAATTGAGATGTTTATGGAAATATTCAAATTTATTTAAGTCCAATAAAGATTGTGATTTTTTGACGATCATTTTAGTTTTACGAGTTTCTTTAAGTCAGTAAATTAAGACGAAAACTCACAGAACAGGTGTAGAGTACTTTACGAAGAAACGATAAAATTTTTCTTTCTTAATGAAAATAATTATCGCCTCATAAATAGTTTTGACTTAATTTCAATTTCTTATCAGTGTTTTTTTTTTTTTGTTGAAATCGTAAAAATGCCGCTGGATTTTTTATCTCAGGCCATGAAATATATAAAAATATTTTAAAGTCTCTCAAATGCATTTGGAGAAATATTGAAAACACTTAAACATTCTGAGAGCAATTTGCAGTTATTCTTCTAACAGACATGTCAAAGGTGGCTTAACCCAAGAATCAATTCGCAAGTTCACATTATACGATAAAATCCCATAATTTTTATAGTCTTCCAACTCAACAGCACCGTCACATTTAATGTTCACCCGCATAGAAATACATGTGCAATGCAGAATATCGTCGAGTGATTTGGTATGGTGAATTGCTTAATGTCTCGAAAAATCGACAATAATTTTTGAACTCACTGTGATTTCTCTGGTTCAGAGAATTTATTAGAGAGGAAGAAAGCGGCTGAGTGGGTAAGAAGCAGTCAACATGCCATCCCCAATTAACCATATGGCCTCTTCACAACCCTTAATACCTTCCGAACTGAACTCTCGACCCATTAGCATAATTAAATTTCTGTTTATATCCATTGAGTTTATGTATGCGGCATTATGCAATTGATTTAAATTTGTCTCTGAGGAGACATTTTGTTGTTGCTTTGTTTGCTATAAAAAAAAAGTTTCGAATAAATTCTGCGGTTTTATGTCGTCTTGTCGAGCGAGGTCTTGTTAAAAAGCAAATAATATATATATTTATATAAAGCGAGTCAAAGCCAAAATTGTCTCCTGACAGTTGAATTTATAATAAAAATAAAATTTCGAAAAATGTTTGTCTTAAGACGTTTTAAGAATTTTTTGATTCATTCATAATCGCAGCTCAGCGAGCGAAATTAATACATGGCTCCATCGACAGAGTGGCGTAAAATGAAATATACGACTAATTGGCAAATTAAAATGTGAAATAAATTAATAATCTTTAGCGTTCCATATTTTAATTATCATTATTCATGCACACAAATACATCGCTAGAGGGATTAAAAGGTGAATGCTTTTACTGATGTTAACGCTGTTATCCTATTTCGGTGGAACTTAGAATTACTCTCACGGGAGTAGAATTTGCGAGACATTCAAAATGAATTAAGTATTTGCGGCCGATCAAGAATTTTAGCCAAAGTCAAATTGAATTAAAATCGAAATAGATTCGAGCTGGTTGCCAATGACAAAACATCCAGCTCTCACCTAATCTCATATTTCGATTCATGGGTTGTATACAGAAAAAAAATATTTCGGGACTAATAATTAATAGGATTTGCGAGAAGAGAAAATAAATTGCAAAAAATAAGACTTGAAATTCCCCTTGCTGCTCATTCTGGTTTAATAATTCGTTTAATAATATTACAAATAATACTTAACCATTTGTTAGGATTTTTCGGTTTGGCATTTTGGCTTCTGCCAATAACATTGATCTATCGAGATCGACCCTCGAAATAATAATTTAATATCCTCTCGGAACGAAACTAAACTTACATAATAACATGCGAAGCATGAGAGCACTTCGTTTATTCAATCGGTATAAATCATTTTTTATTTTTATTTATTTGCTGTTTGGGAGATCCTAAAATTCGCCAAAAAAAATAATCGCCATAACAAAATCCGTCAATTTTTTTAACGAAATGGTGCCACACACACGCAAAACACCACTAAAATGCCTCGCAGTCTTCAGAATTGACATTAAAATGATAAACGTAGAAATTATTGCAACATAAATTTCATTGCAACCGAATACTTTGACAACAACGAATGAAATATAAAAAGGAATAAATTTGGATCATCATACACATGTCACAACTGATATTTCAACATAATAAATTCCCTAATTGCGTCCCAGCAGAGCCATTCAAGAACAGCGGATGTAAACAGCAAAATATAAAATTTCAATCATAAAATGAAACAGGTTAAGGTAAAATATTAAATGTTTTGCAAGGTTATGCAATTTAATGGTTTATTCCTTCAGGATCATAAGCTTTGTTTAGTTGCATTAACTAATTGATTGCGTAAAAATTTGTGGCATTTCTATTTTTTAGACATTTTCATTAGAAATTTTCGAATCGTTTAAAATTATTTAAGTCATTTCTTTCTTTGAATCAAAATTTCGGATTAGTAAATATAAATCTTTACAATAAGCATTCGCACCACCAAAAATGTTATAGATTTTTTTTTGGATCCCACGCAATGTTTTCTTGAGCCAATTATAATCCATTTCGTTCCACCCATATGAATTGGCGATTTCATAACACTAAAGTACAATTTTTATTACATGAGATCGATATTAGATTTATAATAGAGTACATTGTTCATCGTTCATATCGGCAATGTCTCATGTTCTTTATGCATTTCAAAAGCTTGTAGCTATTATATGAATTTTGTAAATTTTTGCATTTCGTTCAATTGATCTCACATCATGGAAACGTCGCTGAAAGCTTTCAGCAAAATTCACTTTAATAAATTTACACAACTATCAATAAACAAATATAGATAACAAGAACAAACGGAATTATAAAGAATAACCTATGAGAATATTAATAACTGAAATATCTAGTGATGATATCAGGTGGCCCAAACGAGTGAGAAAGACTTCTCACATTGAGTGTTTCAAAATGATTTACTTTATTGTTGTTATTCGTATTTCAGTTAGAGAGACAAATGTCGTTGTTATACAGTTCTCAGTTCTGTCTGGCATCGCATCAAGGGTGGCCCCATCAAACACACAATACAACAATATTTATCGATACATCCAGTTTAATTAATCATTCCACAAACCAAAAAAAAAAAAAAATGATTCGTTTCTTTCTTCTTTACCTTCAACTCCAGTTTCATGAAAATATTTGTTGAAAATTGAATAAACAAACAATTTCTTTTGATTTATTATTTGGTCACCCAAAAAGTACACTCGAAACGCAACTGGAATGAGCGATGAAATGAATTCGTGTCATGAGTAAACTGCCTTTTCGTTGTTCATCATTTTCCGTAAAGAGAATTTAATTTTTTTTTATTTTACATATCTTTACAGGTAACAGCACCATCGAGAAATATTCACGAGCAAAACGTGTTGAAAAAAAAATTATTATAATGAGATGTGTGTTGTTTGATTTCGTTCGACGATGACTTTTTGATTTGACCAATTTCTGATTTGTTGTTATTGATGGAATTTCATCAGCAAATTTTTGTTTGGCATTTCGAACGTTCAATGAACTTCTTTTTTTTTTAAAGTTCGCCTCAAACACAAATTGCAGGAACATACATTGATGCACAAATTGACGGCTGTTAACGACTGTTGATGACTAATTTTGTCATATTTTTATAGTTATTCACTTAAGCACCAAACGCTCCAAATTATTTATGTGCGGCTCTATATAAGAAATAGAAGTTGTGAGATTTTATCGTACCATAAAAAAATAATTTCCTATACTTAGAGATCGTAAAAATGAAATTTTTTAGATTTTGTTTTATGGTCAATCGGAAAAAGATGGAACTTTGATAGTTCTTAGAAGTTTCATACAATCGCGCGCAAAAATAAAGTTTTTAGAGACCCACAAATGATTTAATACTTTTTCTACGCGGCACATAACTCGTCGCATTAAAAACAAATTAAAATCTATAAATTATATTTTGCGTTCTGGCGAATACATTTTACTGCGGTTTCTATTTACCATTCACACATCACACGCGGACTTCACAATGTAGATTTATGCTTTTGAAACACTTTTTCCGTGGAAATTTACTGGACGGACATGCCGCTGTTGGCTTCATCATCTATTTTAAATGACTTTTTTTTTTTGAAATAGATTCTTGTTTCTCCATATTTTTGGCGGAGGTTGTATCAACAATGTCCGAAATGATCCACGACTTGTTTCGAATAACAAATTTGGTTGGGCAAAAGAATACATCATCGGAGTGATTTACGTTGTGGCATTAAATCCATTAAGATTTGGAACATTCCTGGAATTTTAATCGATTTTTTTAATTCACAAGAACTGATCGGCAACATTTTAGTTCCAATAATGATTCATTCGCATATCGATATTTATTGTAAAATTTAATTAGAATTTTGAAAATTATGATATTACTCAAAACAAATTTTAATGTCACTATGAAGTTGGCCTCCGATTCTTCCAGTCTTTTGCATAAAATATTAATTATTATAGATTCAATTCCAATTCAACAAAGGAGATCAAAGTGAAATTCCATTTCAGAATTCCAACATTCAAGAGTTCTCATTGTTTGCTCGACATCGAAGCTCATTATTTTCAATTTTCATAGCAAAGCGAGCACACTTTTTTCCTGATCTACAATTAGATATTTTGCCATTATTTTCCTTTTTCGTGCCTAATGGCGAGAAATATTTATTGGAAATGACACCATCATACACTTTGTGACATTGAATTTAAATTACAATTGAGTTCAATTTTTTATGAGTTCATGAATTAATTGGCAAACGTATTTCGTTCGTGATGTTATGGATTTGTTTCATAAAATATTTGTTCTAAATACGACATTGAACTAAATATTTATAATGTTGCAGAGCAGAGTATTTTTAGTGATGTCATTCAACCACAAACATGTTATATCCAAATGTCACAACACTACGGTTGCTTGCAATAATTATTAGCATCCAGGAAGCGGCAAAGGCGGCATTGTTCAATTAAAGCGATTGACATCAAAGGATGCACGAAGTTTTTAATTTACAATCCTCAACTGACAATATCTCATAAGCGTGACCCACAGAAACTGCCCATAAATACCAAAACTTTAAGACTTGTAGACTTCAACGTAAAAAATGCCATACATTTCTTGAATTCAACTCAAGCATGAAATATTTTTTATCGGTCTTTGAGTTTCCATTTCCAATTTACGTTTACATGAAATTCCGTCAACCACAAAATTGCCCTTCTGGTCGCTCGCTGCGAGTTAAAATTCGGGCAAATCGCGATGAGATTTTTTTTTCCTGGAATTAAGAGAACTGGAGCAAAAGAAAATTTCAAAATGATTTTCATCGGGGAATGCGAGACAAGCAAAAATGTAATAAAAAGAAAAGTTAGAAATTTTTGGCATCAGGTGCAGCAGATTATTCGGATGTCATCAGAACCGCGGCAAATGATTATGCTTTTGCGTTGGAGAATAGAAAACATTTCAAAAACACCAAGAAATTGAGAAAACACAACCAGCTTCAAAAACTAATTAAGGTTATGACACAACAGCAGCAGCAGCAAAAAATTATGCACAAGTGCTCACAGTCATATCATTAAACAAGATACCAAAAGATAACGCGCACTGAAAAAGCTATTCTATTTGCTCTATATAAATATTAATAGCAAAAAACAATAACAAAAAAAGCACCATCGGTGAGGAAATTTGTGGTAATTAGCGCTCTAGTTCTTGTATTATATTTTCCACGGTTCGCAAATTTTCTATAATTATCACATTGCTGTTTGATTCGATAAAACAAAGAGCGAAAATGCATGTTTATGTTTTTATATGCATATATGTGAAGGAATTTTATGACATTTAGCACGAAATTGTGAAATAAATGAGAACTACATTAGAATTCATAAAATTATGCATTTGATGACTCGTCAGTTTTAATAGCTAAATAATCATCGTGACTGTCCATGGTGGGTCTATTTAAATAGGACTCGGCTGTTTCACTGCGTAGTAGAGGGGCCCTCGAAAGACTGGATTCGGTTGTTTCATTTCGCAATAGCTTAAGCCCAATAAGATCCGTTTCGGTCGTCTCAGTGCGCAGTAATTGAAATGAAACTTCAGCAATATTCTCTGCACGACTCGATGCAGTTTCGGATGGCCGGGGTTTGATTAATTTGCGCACAAATGGCGCCAATAAATTGGGATTCAGTTCATTAGGTTTGTTTGGCCCTGTGATGTAGGACACTATAAGCGAAATAACGATACATATTGAACACCCGATGAGCGTGTACCATAAATAGGAAATGTGATAAATTTGAAATCCCACTGGCTCGGCATTCATACGCGGATTTGTTGCCGCCGTTGTTTCATTTATTGCCAGCATACTCATCGCCTCTTCAGCAATAAAATGATAACTGCAGCCGCTTGTTGAAACGTCTTTTGTAGCAAATTTTAATTCGCCTGTTGCGATCGCATGTTGTGCTTTGAAGCAGAGCCATGTCATGAATGATAGAGCGCAAGTACTGCCTACGAGTGCCCCCTGCAAATATTTTCCATTTACAAATATTCTTCTCTATGCCATATAAAGTTTGTTCAATTAAAGTGATCAGCATTTCTTTATAAGATTAGCAAATAATTTGGTACATTAACCGCGTGCAGTGATATTTAATGTGCAACTATATTAATGGTGATTTTTTTTTCTCAGATAGATGCATGCCAATAACAGTATATAATGCATGCTAATTTGTCAACTTATCGTGTTTTCAATATCCACTTACAGTTGAATTAATCCATGGAAACATAACACCCATCGTGAATATTCCGAGTAATGGCCCCTGAGCTACAGCCCCAAGTGACATTGAAAGCTGCAAAACAGCCCCAAGTTTTTCAACCACTAACACTAAACCAACGCAAACAGTTCCAAGTACAGCTACAGTCCCACGCATAATATATTTCGTTTGGGTTTCAGTGAGTGGCTTCTTTGCGAAAGGCTTGAAAATGTCTTCGAGCATAACAGCACTCAACGAATTAAGACCCGTTGATAATGAGCTAAGTGCCGCGGAAAATACGCCCGCCACAAATAAACCTGGCAGCCCCGGAAAATTTCCCAAAATGTCCATCACTAAGAGTGGAAGTAATTGATCTTTGGCCTTTGCAAGTTTCGTTGTTAATGGGTCGCAATCATGATATGTTGCATAGATCAACAAACCACTAAAACAACATAGTCCCATCAGAACAAAAACTCCAAAGACAAATATCCACAGAGCTCTACAATGCGATGATAATAAAAGTTAATACAAAATTAATTTATTAACTGTCATGTTACTAGATATGTGATTATTATTGCACATGATTTTCTAACCTTTTAGCATGGTCCAATGTGGGCAATGAAAGATATCTTTGTATCATATTTTGACTAATTGCATTTGTCTTCAACCAATATACAAACCCACCAATGCACAGACTCCAAACCGTATGTCGTGCTGTCAGATCGAATGATGTGCTGCAACATAAAAGAAATTATTATATCCAAGAAAAGCTACAAAGTGTAGACAGATGGTTTGTAGAATTTACTCAGGTGCTTCAATGCGTCCACTTTCGATGTTTCTATCAATGACGACATCCAGTCCACCGATATCTAATGTGCCTTTTATTACGACCAAAAACATTGCACCGAACATTATAACGGATTGTACGACATCCGTATAAACAACAGCTTTCATTCCACCGACAAGCGTATAGAAAATGGTGCATACGCAGGTTATTGGTGTTATCATGTGAATGTTAATACCAGAAACTGTTAGAAAATGAATACAAAAGAAAATGCAAATCAGAACGAATATCCATTTTTTTTTTGCAATTCAAGTTTCATAAAGCTCGGAATCATTAAATTTGTATGATGCAAGTTGAAGCTTCAATAGCTTGAATGGCAATGAGCTATGTCGTTCTCGTGAATAGGCACCTTGATTGAAGGCCAACGCCGGAATGAAGATAACAATTGGAAGCCATACCATCTGAAATGAACGTAAATAAACATTTAAATGAGCGTCATTCAAGAAGCTCGAGGAAGTTAAGAGCTTTTGTGAGCCATAACCTTCCGCACATTCAAATATTTCTTTCTCTCTTGATTCACAATTTCACAAGTCAAGGCAAGCACATGAATAATATAAATTGTAAAAGCGACTCAAAATGATGAACTTCCTTTTGTCATTATTTTGCATTGCACATATGGTCGTTTTTTAAAAATAAATAAAAAGTGTCTATTGTGAACGAGATCAATGGCGATATTAATTTGAATGAATGCAAAATAATATTAAAAAAAAATGAGTTGAACCTGCGAGTATATAAACAGAATGCATCCAAACATGCGAAGTCTCTTATCGAAGCGCGTTTCCAAATACTGAAAAAAGCGATAAAAAAAAGGAGAAAATAATCTCATTAAATTCAATTGATACAACGAAACGAGCACTGATGATGTCGATTCATCCGTACCTGATATGTACTGGTCAATTTAAGATCATGAAACACGGGGAGATAAACGTACATCATTACGAATCCCATCATGATAATTCCGCCCATGATATAGAAATATTGAATGCCATACAAATATACCTCGGTCGGGATGCCCAGCAACGATATTCCTGATATGAAACTGAAATCAATTTATCATTTATCAGTTGAAAAAAAAAATATATATTTAGTGTGCTGGAGGCACTTTCTCATAAATATGTAAATATGGAAATTCATAATGCATAATACCTGGCTATCAGCGACATGGCCACAGGAATGGTTTTCATGTTACGTCCGCCAACTAAATAATCAGCCTCATCGCCACCCAATGCTTTGGATTTCTTCTCGATGAATCCAAAATAAAGACCAATTACGACGCATATTGACAGCATAAAAACAAACACCGAATAATCGGGCCATGTGAACTTTTGCAATTCCAATTTGACATCTTCTATATTGAGTCCCGCACGCCAAGGCATTTTTTATAATGTGGAAAATGGTAAACTTTTACTTGCTTTGACTTAACTTTTAACTGCTTTTAACTTTTGAACTACTTTGGATTGATCATCATCGTTGAACTACTCTTATCAAACTGACTCGAATGCTTATGATAGCACGAATTTTGTCAGCGAAATTCATTAAGAAATTTCGCGGCTTGGAATTGCAGAGGTATACAAATGAGGTGCATTTTATAACCCCAATAACAAAAAGAAGATACATCTTTAGCCCTGCATTAGAATTTTTCACTTTCCAGTCTCATCGCAAATTGCTCGCTTTTTCCAACCGCAAGATTTTGTTCAATTTAGTGAGATTTGTAAGCAATTTTTCAATTCAAACAATACAAACATCTTTTTTGTTTATAAAATTAAGTTTACGCGATCAGCAATTTCAAGAGCATCTGGTGTGAGCATGATTCTTAATGCTATTCACTGCATTTGCTGCGATAATGAGAATTTCGTGGAATTTTTTCAGAGTTTTCGTCAAGGAAGCGATTTGATTTTATGTGATTTTAATTATATTGCATTCAATATCCGCAAAATATTAATGCACCTGCATTAAAAATTAAAATGTTCGTGGCAATAATTTCGTTAGCTCGATGATCTCTAGACCACCAGAATTTTACAGCTCGAAAGTATCATATCTTTTAATCATTAACTCACCATTCTGACATTCCTTTATCTTGTTCATTTGCTTTTAAAAAAAAAACTTGTTTTCGTTTCTGCACTTGTAGATCATTGGCATTCTTTTACACAGCATCAGCAATGCAAAAATGCTAAACGCATTCAGATATAAAACGAGATGAATGAAAATAAGCTCTTATTGATGGAAGGTTGGATTAATTTTATTGCGACATTGAAGTTTTACGACACTTTGATTTGTTGTTTTATGCGCTTCTGTACTTGAATTTGGTTTCATTGCAAAGAAGTTCAAAGACCCCAGTAAACATTCAAAATTGTCACTTTGCGGAAACATCTCAATGCTTATAACAATATATCCTAATTGATTACACAATTTTTTTTTGGTTCCTTAAATTGATGTATTTCCTTCCAATTTTCACCCCCAGAAAGCATCATTATGAAGCATTTTGTTCAGGTTGTATTAAGTAAAGCATATATGGTTTAATATCTTCGGTTGAATGGTGATGACGATGGCGAAACAAACAAACTTATTATTAACTGCAAACATCGAAAGAGATTGTTTATCCATTAATATTTGATTTTTTGCCTTCATGCCTTTCATGTTTATGTATCACATTTATTGTTATACAATCTATAGCAGATATACTTTTGCTTTCTATGCTCGATGATGATTCTAGTGGCATGGGGAGTAGATGTAGCACCATAATGTGGAGCAAACAGAACAAAAAATTGTGGAAGCATCAAAAGATATAATGGATCAGCAATATTGTGCGGATGTGAAAATGATTGAGATTGACGTTTGTGGGGGGAAAATTGTAAAGCTGGTTTATAAGTTCACTTCCGCACATGGATCCACTTTCACTGACAACTTAGTATCATATGGAATTTTATATTTTTAATGTGCTAATAAAAATTTATCATTAAACGACATTCGCATAAATTAGTGATGTATTCAGGAAATTGTAAATACATGTATATAATCATCCAGTTCATCTCTGCCTTCCAATTTTCCCCCTCCAAATTTTGTATCTCATTGAACAGAAAAAAGTTTCGATGCCTTCAGTAACTTTTAGGAGAAACTTTTTTGTTTGGGGTTGAAAAATGTTAAACGTTTCATATTTTGTTTACCAGTTTTGTGCTTCTATCCCCAACAACACCATTGTGTCATCTCATATGCGTTTGTTTACCTAGCAGTGAATCATACTGTATTATTATGATTGTAAGGTTTGTAGACTTCCATTATATTCAAAGGGGAGAAATATTTCTTTGGCCTGTCATTTGAGCTTCACTCAGCAATATGAAAAATTCTTTACGCATGCAAATTTTATTTTTTTATTAGCTTTAAACATAGATATAAAGAAGAAGTTTAAGAAAAACTTTTCGTAGTTTATTTCTTCTAAGAACTTTTCATCTGTCGTTAGGATATTCCAGTTTGCCTGCGGAAACCAGCTGAAAGTTAAATGCCAGGCAGATAATATCATATTCAAATACTAACATTCCGAAATATTGAACTCATTCAATATTTTTTATGTATTTAAATGACATTTGATGTGCTGTTGCTCCCTCGAACCGAATTTCTATCAAAAGACGCATCATCAACATTCCCTTTAAGCATTTTCATGCCTTTAAATGCACGATGGTACACAAAAAGGAATTTTCTGAGATAATAAAATGTTTCCATGATATAAGGAAAAAAATGTTTATGCCTTTTTGACATCATAATGATGCATGGAGGGGCTCAGAGTTTTGAAATCAAAATTCTATAAAATCACTTTTGTGGAAAATTGTGATGAATTCGTGAAAATAAAAACAAGGCATTCGCATCTGTGGGAGGGTTGCGCAATAATAATAAGTTTGTAATTTACTTTCCGCATTATAATTCAACAATTTTTCTCCCCTCGTCGTTGGGCATTGACGCTCCATGCCATAAACTATTTTCTCCTGATAAACTCATAAACACACATGGGGATGAATATGCGGGGGAAGTGGATGAAATGATTACATAAAAATGAACTAAACTTTTTTTTTTTGATAATTCTGTTTTGTCAACCTCAAGAGGCAACTAACATGCGGCCACATGACTCATATTCACTCGACATCAGTTGAGAAAGTTATGGAATTGAAATAGAAGCCGCACGAGTATTCATGAATAAATGCAATAATGATGCAATTGAAGGAGCAGTACTAAAACCCCGAAGCAGTTGTTTAAATGACTTTTTCCATTGCATAATTTTATTAAATTACACAATAATTTTTCTCTGTCATAGCACTGGAACCGAAACATAAATAACTGCAACCAACAATGTTTTAATATCATTTTACTTTTAACAAGTCATGCAATTGCTATTTCTGAGATTCGTTCCACTTGTTAGCGTTGCCATTCACTCAATATTCAGAACGGTTACAACTTTATTGGTTCTTGTACATCTTCATGAAAATTCGCAATTGTGAGCAATTATGTTGATAGCAATTGAAAAGCATTCGAGTGTGAAGCGAAACCAAGTCAGATAAAAATTTTCCATTTCAATTATGAGTGACACAAATATGAAAAACTTTTTTTTTTGTCTCTTAATCAATGTTCAGTGAACAATAATTGATTTTTTTTTGTTAATTGAAGTCTGAATCTTTTGAATATAATTTTTGCTAATTCGTTGAGTAAACTTTTGCATCTCTTATCAGTTTTATGCTCCAAAAAGTTTACAAATAAAGAGAAATTTTCTAGAAAACTTTTAATTGGGAATTGATTAGGCTGCCGGCAACAATAAAATGCGTATGCCATGAAGCACGTGAGATAAAGACATTGCCACACATCGAACCAATTTATTTCAAATTATCCAAAAATTGCTTTAAATAATGACTAGAATTAAAAAAGAAAAAAGAAATGTTCACAGAAGAAAAACACAAGCATCCTTTATTGGGGAGGCGGATGAAATAAATTCACTAAACTAATGATCATTTCTTCTTATTTCGTCCAAATAATGTAAATGAAGTCAATTAATTTTCACGTCAAATGAAATAAAACTTGTAATCATTAACGAGATTTATCTTTTCGCTTTTTTTTTTGTCCTTCACCAATTGCCAATTTGTTTTCACTCTCCACAAGCAAGAATATAAAAAAGAAATAATCCTTTTCTCTCAAGTGAAGAATTTGTCTTGCTTTTTTCCTTTGCTTAACGAAATTCGAGGATTTTTCAGAAGGATAAAAGGAGACGCGATGAAAAAAATTCTTCGCCATTAATTAAAATCATGTAGCCCCTTAAAATATATTCTTGAGAATTTGTTAAATTTCGCCAAATATTTACTGTTCCTTTAAACCCACTAAGAAAGGATAAGAAGGACTAAGGAATTAAAACAATTTACTTCGACGAAAGTATTTACTGCGCAAATCATTTAAAAGATTTGTAAACATTTTTCACATTTTTATCTCGTTCGAATGGCCAACATCTCAAAAGTATCTGATTTCTTAAAATTGCTTTTCAGTTTTCAAAGTTTCTGATTATAACAAAGACAGTCATCAGTTTAAAGAATTATGGGACGAAGGGATATCAAACATCCAATGAGCTCGAAAAAGCAATGAGGAAATTCTGAAATCAATTAATCACTTTTTCAGATGCTAAAAATTTCGATGCTGCGAAATGCTTTGCTAAATCAAGAAATGGGAGCAGTAACAAAAAAATGTAGCTGACATGTTTTACATAAAATAAACATTACGTGATCGTAAAAGCAACGTGATGCCGAAAAGCTAAAATCACATTTGTGCAGTTTAGCGACACGAAAAGAAAAGAAAAGAAAAAAAAGAAAGAAAAAAGAAACTGCTTGAAAGATGACAAAATCTATAACATGAATCGAGTTTAATGGCAAACAATACAACTAAAATCCATTTTTTTTTCTCTCTAGATGTCGAAAAAAAGGACATTTGAGCAAGAAGCATGTTGCAGAAGGAGAAAAAGTCAATTGTTTGAAATCATTTTGAGCTTTAAGTAGACAGTCAGGAATCAAGAATGATTAATATATTTCGTGTTGTACTTCTTTTTTTGCAAACAGGGATTGAGACAATATCAGAAGTAAGAGCTTCAGTATGTTTAGTGATTTGACAAGCCCTGTCGACCACTGTTATGCAAAATTTCTGTTTAAAAATCCCCGCAAAAGTGTGATGAAGATTTATTCATAAAAATGTCAACTGTTAACTTTCAAGTCTTTAATCTTTGTGGTTTAGCCAAAAGCCATACGAAGGTAGATATAAAAAATGATTTTTGAGATAAAACTCTTCACATAGGAGACAATTCATCACCCTCCGAAAAAAAGGTAAATTCCTCAAATAAAGGATTGCAAAACTTTTTTTTTTCAGTCACAAGCTTTCATGTCTGTTGTAAAAAAAGAGCGAAACGTTGCTGTTTGTTCAAATGATTTATTTTCAATTTCAGTAGAAAAATAAACATCAAACTGGAAAATAAACTGCACTTATATGTTTACAATTCATCATTTTCCGAATGTTTTCCATGGTCTCTTATTCAGTTACACATTTCTTTTCCCTCAATTTCCCGGTGGACTGGGCCTCTATCTAAATATGTACATGTATAGGAGTTTAATGGAAAAACTACCGCAAAAAAAAAAAACAATTCATGACATTTTTCCAAAGCGATTATTTTAAGGAGAAAGGATAATTTGTGAATATCTCATGGGACTTTTGATGGTTTCTACTTGTTCAATGCATTAGAAGGGAGCATTAATGTGACAGATGATTCAAAACACGAGTTGTTAAAAAATGCGCAATGCGTGTAGATGTTTCTCTTTTTCTTTTTTTTTGTATATCTACTTGTGGGGGATTCAAAGTCATGAAATGAAGCGCTTTTAGTATGATTTAAAACCGAGTCCTTTTTTGGACAACAGTTTTGGAAGGAAATACAACATGAAGTTTCTTATTAAGGCGCACTAAAATGCTGGACATGTTTCATCTCTCATGTCTCGTGTAATGTCAAAGTAAATAACAAGACACAACTCGAGCAACAAACAAAAACATTTCCCTGTCAACTGAAATTCCCCAAATGGGAATACAAATATATAAAACTCACTCGAGCAGGCAGACGAAATTTAGGAACTGAAGCGTTAAATTGAAAATTGTTGATCGACAAATTTATTCATTACCACAAAGTGCAATCGAAATGACCATTCTCTCGTAAAATCATTACACCATCACAAATTTATGTAAACCCAATTAATGAATTTTCATCAGGCCTCGCAACAAAAGCGCGCACAAAATGGCAGACAATCAGCTATAACTGTTACTGTTGAAAATTTTGTGAATCATAAATATTTTTTGTTTGACAAATAAACTCGAAACATCAAAAAGTGCGAGTTCCAACATTTTAATGGCATTGTCGGGAGCGATCGATATGATGCTCGCGAGAATCCCTCATAGAGACAATTAGTCTCATTCACAATTGCCCGCTTCATTTCGAAATGATTTATTGTTTTGTAATTATCGAGATATACATTTTTGCTGGTGCTGCTGCTTAATGATGGACGAGTTTTTAGACGAAAATTATCGGAAAATAAATATCAGCGGAACATATTTTGGAATTTTAAGCTTTTTTTTCCACCCGCAACATAAAAAAAATTATCTCTCGCTGCTTAACAGCAGCATAACCTCAACTCAGCGATAATTCACGAGGATATTCTTTTAGGGGTAGATAGCAAAAATATTGCAGTGTTAATAAGTTTGCGAAGCATCCCATTTCAACCCATGCTCATCCCTTCGGAAATCTTCGCAAAAAGGCCAAAAATGTTTGCGCAAAGCTGAAAAACAATAAATTATCAAACTTATCTAAATGCCAAATCATGTTAATTAAAGCATTGCATAATGATAAAGTCAGTGCGGTTAGATGAATTGAAGCGAAGAATAGCAAAACCGCAAGATAATGAAAAATTGTTTTAACCCTTAATCAACTGATAAAAAGTGAGAAAGTCATAATTTTATCTGTATACCATGTAAAGCGGGGTAAGAGATTGCAGAAATAATAATTAATCAATGAGCTGGGATGTATTTCTGAGTGGGTGGTAACAATTTTCTATAAAGAAAATTTGCTAAATATACTTTTTCTATATCTCGGATTACATCATGACAATATGGATTCTAGAAAAAGTATTTATTTAAATTAAAATCCCACCAACGCTTTATGTGAAGAATGAATACGATATGTATCTACTCCATCCATGCTCCAAAGATTTCCTAATATTAATAATGAAAAAGTAATCATTCAAGGTAGTATTCTCACTTTTATGTATTGCTGCTGTTTCTTATACCGTTGTGTTTCAGTGCCTGGAAAAAGGGTGTTATTTCTGCATCATTACCTTCGATTTCACTTAACGAATCAACCACGCATGAAAGTTGACAAAAATATTATGTAAATTTTCCGACAAATTTGAGAGAAAAAAAGCCGTCAAAATGCGGCAGGGGAAACCCGAGATTTTGATTTATGAAATGGCTTCGAAATTCTGGGGGGAAAATGTCACACTTGGATAATGTCTGAAAGCTCCAGTAAAGGCACCAGCTCAGTACTTTTTTCCCATAATTTTTCACTCATGCGAAATCGCACATATGTTTCACCATCTTTCTATAATTCTTCGAATACAAACAAACCCCGCATGCACACTCCGGCAAACAAACACAGTATTTTGATTGATTAAGTTCTTTTCCGTTTCAAAAGCTGATGTTGGAACTTTAAGAATGTTTTAAAATATTCAATAAGTAATCATTTGGAAAATTTGAAGTTTGTTTGCTTCAAGTGGCGGAAAAACTTTTATTATCAGCTGCTGAAGATCTCATAAATCATTCTTCAGCATGCACTAGAAGGAGCACATAAAAATGGCAAAATAAAACTTTTTTTTTAACTCTCGTGTCGATGACATGTGTTAGGCTGATGTTATTTGGCATAAAAATTCAATTGTAACGAATGATGTGCGTATTTTGCCCGCTACGCACCATTGATGCTTTCTTTTGTTGGGCGCTGTCAATAATGTAGCCAGCAAAAAAATGGGTTCCATTATATCCTTTTATTTTTTTTGGCTTAGCAAAAGGGATGAAAAAATACTTCTGAAAGCTCAATAAACCACAAGATTTCAGGGCAAATGACAATGAACATTTTTTTTGCATAAAAGTTTACCATTTAAATTAAACGAATACAATTGATCAACGTTGCATATAATTAAAAAATACACGACTAACCGTGAATGTTTCAATGAGGTTTTCCTTTAATCCACAAGTTTAATTTCGCCTGGAGTAAATTATTGTTTTCGATTTAATTGAATCACTTTAATAACAACAGTGAAAAATATAAAAGTTTTCCAATTAAAATTTTGCGAGATCGAAGTTAAAATTGCCAAAAGATGTGCGGAGGCGGCATCAGCCAGCAGTCATTTGCAAGGGGCGTTAAAATTTATTGGCTCTAATTTAAATGCGGTTACGGATGATTTCGACTTTATTTAATGCCATATCGAACAAATTAAATAATCGAATTTGAATGTTGCACAATGTTGGTGCTTTATACAACGTTGCACGAGAACTCTCACGTTGAAGTCGATTCTGGTAGTTTATTAAATTTAAAATATTCGAAGCGATATTTTTTTTTATTTTGTTGTCGATAAATTGTGTGTGTGTGCGTTTGGTAATTTTAGCAAACGGGGAAAGCATCAAAAACCCCTGTTCATCCGCGGGGCATAAAGATAACAAAAAAAAACGGCAGAACCCAGCACAATGCCTCTGCTCAGCAATTCAATATGCTGTAGCATTAGAGAGCAAGAGAAAGCGAGGGAACTGGTAACTTTTAATTTCCCTTCATTGATAAACATTTTGAATTTGATAAATGAAAAATTACATTTTCGGGTTTACTCGTGTAGCGGCAAAAAGGAGGAAATGAAAAACAACCGCGAGGCATCAGTGATATGTCAGGGAGATTGTGAATAGCTTGCTTGCGTCAGAGACTCGAGAAGTTCCTTTGGATGTTTTTATGGTGGGAATTTTTATGGTGAGCTTCGATTTAAAATTTCGTTCGAAAATCATTAAAATTTATGTAAAATTAATCTTCATTCAGAATATCTTTGCAAAGAGCTACAATATTAAGTGCTTTATTTACTGCTTGCTTTCACATGTTGAGCACTGACTAAAGCACTGTAATTTGTTTCGGTTTTTTTAAATATCAGAAGCTGCTGTGCCGGTAAAATATCAAACAACATAAAAGGGCAAAAACATGCAGAAAATTTGTTTCGACATTAAGAAAAAATAAAAATAAACAGCAAAAACACTTTGAACGCGTACACACACAATTTATCATTGTGAAATTTATGTCAATGTCTAATTACAGGTTTTCATTTGCTGCTCAACGCGTAGTGAATGGCAGAAAAGAAAATTACTCCAAAACGGAACAACAAGCAAGTTCGCTGACCGAATGTGTGCAGCTAAGCATTTTTGATGGCTCATAAAATACAGGATTTTGAAGAAAAACCTTTGCTTCGCAAGCACTTAAAAGTTATTAGGCATATCGTAATTGAAACGAGAATATGTTTTTTGCTTTTGCTATAAAAAAAATCTTACTCTGTATTTAAAAGCAACCGATGGAACAAAAATTCGATTTTTATAATGTGATAAGAGCAAACCGCCAAAAGAAACGGAATTGTTTTTTATAGCACTGCACTCATTAAGGCGATTTACAAGTTATAATTATTTTTTATTTTTTGCTTTGCAGTTTGTTCGATTTTCAATCAACATATTTAGTACATGTTTGCAATATTGCTTTACGAGTTTATATTCCAATAATTTTGTCCGTTTGTACATTCCACCATGGTGCAAAGCGATTTTGGAAGTTGTGCCATGGCTCCAAGCGACCATTATATGGTCTTCTACTTGGAATGAGTACATCTGAGATGTCCATGAATTCCTGATTTGCAACAGTGTATCGATCCCAGCGAGCAGTTATCAATGAATCGACTACTGGTGTTGGGTTGCCAGATGTGGCAAAATTTGCCCACATACGAACCATTCTGCGACGAACTGTCAAAGCGATATTACCGGGAAGAATAGGCATTGGCCAGCTTGTAACTGAGAACATGTAGAAAATGTCATCAGCATGAACAGCACCTTGATAATCTGATAACAGCAATAATCGTTTGATCATGTTTAATGAACCATCGAAACTAAATTTGTAGTAAAATACTGGTTGCGTTTGACGGGAAGCATGATATTGAACAGTACGATCCACTGCAAAATTGAAATGCGAGTCCGACATGTATTGAGTCCAGTTGAAGCGGATTGCTTGTGACGGATGAGCACCATTGAAATAAATATTACGGAATGTCGTGGCAACCTCATTGACTTGAGCTGCTTGCGTTACTGGATTAAGATTAAATGATTGCGGTACGTAGAAATGTGGGTTTTGAATAAATTGATCCATTACAGTGTCGTCAATTAGCAGTTCTCTGATCATAAACAAACTTTCAACCTGTGTGATAATAATTAAATGATTTATAAAGTATGATTGCCTTTGAAAAAGCAACTTACATCGACATAACCCATAATTGATGGAACTTGGAGGAACTGACCGCGCTGCATTAATGCACGAGGAGTATCGGTCAGGAAGCGAACTTCTGGACTTCCAACTGCTTCAACACATGGAACCCAATCCATACTGGTGAAACCACGTGGAACTGGAAGATCCGTCCAGCCACTTTGGGAATCTACCAGTCTCTGGAAAGGAACATTTCTCAATTGATCGACAAGTTGCTGCATTGTTGTGAAAGTGAGACCAAGTTGGCGACCAAGAAGTTCTGCTTGACGCCTTGGATTATCTTGGAAACCCCATGGAGTAAGAGCTGTGCCGCTTTGTGCGATAGCCCGTTGGAAAAGCTATAAATTATAATCAAATCAATGAAACAAATGAAGCAAAATGTATTTTGCGATAAACTTACATTCAGACCCATTTGTGATAACATTAAGTAGTGGACCTAAAATTAGAATAAAGTCGTTAAATCCCAAAATATATTCACTGATAAGTGACGCGATTGATAGATAGAATCTTAAAAGCTTTCCGCAATCTTTGTTTTCCATTATGAGCCGTGGCTTCTTAAGATAACTTAAGATAATATGAAAAGTGCGACTGAGAATGAAAATAATTGAATACTTACTGCTACACTTCCAGCGGATTCGCCAAAAATGGTAACTTGATTTGGATTGCCCCCGAATGAAGCAATATTTGTTCTAACCCATCTCAAAGCTTCGACCATATCCTTAAGCCCGTAATTACCCTGTGAGGCACCATCTGCTGTTCCAAGGAATCCCAAAATTCCCAAACGATAATTGATTGTCACAAGAACGACATTCTCATTAACAAAGAAGTCTGGGCCATAAACCCAACTGTCACCAGATCCAGATGAGAATGATCCACCGTGAATCCAGACCATAACTGGACGCGATCCTGTCAATGCTGGTGTGTTAACATTCAAGAACAAACAATCTTCAACACCTCCAATATCAAGACCGAACCATCCATTATGTGGACAATGCTCTCCATGCTGACTTGCATCACGAACTCCTGTCCATCCTCGGTGTGGAACTGGATTACGCCATCTCAGTGCTCCAACTGGCGGTTCGGCATAAGGAATTCCACGGAAGGCAAAATAATTTGGTTGCAAAATGCCCGTTGACAATCTTATGCCCTGTACTTGGCCTTGATTAAGTGATACAATTGGACGTTCTGCTGTTCCCTTTAGGCGATCAGAAAATATTTAAATTAACTTAATTGTTTATAAATTGATGAATAATATCTTACCTGTGCAAAAGCCACAGACACAAAAGAAGCTACTACTAACCACTTGAGCATTTTTCACTGGTTATTGAAAAACTGTGTTCAAATGAGCATTTACGGTTGCTTTTATAGCCGCTTTTATGTACTGAGATAACGGTATATCAAGTTAAAGATAGCGCCAAGATTTACATGACGTACATTGACCAAATCGTATGAACAAAAAAAAAAACGAGTTATTGATCCCTTGTGAATTTTTATCAAAACATTTTATTACATATATTTTTAGAGAAAAAAGTTTTGTTATCATTTTCGGGGGCTTGCTGAAACGTGCTAGTGTTAAATAAATCATATAAAAAAGAAGTGTTGATACATTATCGCACTAATTAATGGTGAAAATTGGAACTGTTGTTCCAAACAGATTGAAATAAGTTATATGCGGCATAAGGTTAGAAAAATTACGATTAAAATTGCATTTTCAAGTGTCACACCGAAATGATGTCGTAGTTTTTGTAAATTATCCAGGCTCTGAGAGCCCCTTATAGTGAAAATTTACACAAAATCCAGAGAAATGATAAATTAATACTTAATTCGGTTTCCATGTCACACACTCGAGCACAGAAAAAAAAAGTTACCAACAAAAAAAAGAATAAATTTTATCTGACAGAAAAAAAAGTTTTCATGATAATGAAAAACACGATGACAAGTTAATTTAAAAATTCAACCAAATAAATCATACAAATTATTTTTGCCCCTCGACATAAGACATTGCGTATAGATATAACATTAGAAGCGAGTAAAGCGCGTTCCACTCGAAAAAGCAAGGAAGAAAAATATACTAACTAATTAGGGAAATATATAAAATAAAACTTCGAAATACTTCACAGCAAATAATGATGAATTATTGGAGTTTTCACTTCTTCTTCATTTTATTTTCATTCGGTCTTTGGCCGCCCGGCAAATTACGAGTTGAGGAATTTTCGGGACACAGAAAATTAGTTCCAGATTATTTTCGAGGCGGTCGTTTGTTTTGGTTTGTTGGTTGAAATCATCGGCTTGCTGCTACTCTAATTAGACACAGGCAATCGTTAAGACATTTCCCATGGATCATTTGCTTTGGGTTGGAAAATAACTTCTCGGAATTTTCAGAAGAATTGTGAACTATTCAAGAAAAAACATTAAGTTTCAAGAATATTTTCATCACTTGCTCACTTTTGTCAGATCCCATTTTCGTTTAAATACAACCTCGATGAAGAACAATATTCACCCTCAATCGTCATAAATTATGATTTTCATTTTTGCTCTTGAAAAATTGGCCTACACCTGATAACAAATCTTCCCAAATGCAGTAATAACCGGACGGCGTTGGAAACAAATCAGATGCTTCCACGAGAGGATTTTCTTCCTAAAGTTTTCTTCCATAAATCATATGAATGTTATTTATTTAATTTTATTTTTTCTCGATATGAAATTAGTTCAGAGCAACGAAAGGTTCAATGAACTTGCCATCACTTTCCAATTGATTACTTTATTTATGATTTCTCTCCCCTTTTTTCGAACCATAAAATTGATAAAGGATGCAAATGAATATTTATGATCTAATAAATAGAATACTGCAGCATCCCCTTCTGCAATCTACCCATCGTCAGTTATTTCAGAAAACGGAAAACTTTGATTTTATGTAAATTTATGTTTACCACAAAATGTCGATCATTAGACATCCATTGAACGTTACGAACATTAATAAAAACTGCAATGAAACATCCATTGCAGACGTCTAATTATTTTCTGATGATTCCCCCGCCCCCCACACTCAAACGCATAAAAAAATATCACTTCGGAGAATTTGTAGAGATACGACAGAGCATATAATTTGAGGATTCATTATTAACTTGTTGGTATGCCATTTGTGACCTGAATTCTTAATCGAAATAATTACGATTCCTTTTTCGGTGTTCTACTTTTTTTTCTTTATGCTGTTGTGTTGGCGGTATTTGTCAGCAAGGACTGAAAATTTATGAGCTGCCACCCTCACACCGTCTGTTGTAGTTAATTAACTTTATTCATTTACCTTCAAAGCGAGAAAATATAACTTTCCTACATTTTTTTTTATAGAAAAGCAATTCACTGGACCATTATTAAGCCAACATAATTTGTCCACTATACGAGGAGTGTGATGATTAATTCCATAAAAATTGGGAGCATGTTTTTGCATTTAAAATATATGCAGGAAAGTTTTTCTAACATTATTATCATGAATTTTAATGTTTCATGTTTCTTAATTTTTTTTTCTCCTACCTCGGAATTTTAAAAAATTGTTTGATGCTGTCAAACTTTAGCTCATGTTAACCAAAATAAACATGTAAACGAAAGTTTAAATTGGTCTCAAATTAAAATATTTCCAAGAGCTTTTCTAACATTGGAACAAATTTTTTGTTACTTTCTGCTATTCTCAAAAAGAGAATTTTCCCATATTTAGTCACAACTTAAAAGGTATAAAGATAAAGACAAAATATTATCATTAAAAAGTTTAAACAAAGTTAAATTTTCTACAGAAAATAGTTTATAGACAAGGTTGTTTTAACGTTGTGTCGAGTCGATTGAATGCAGTCACAAGACCATAAATATATTCTATCGCTGTAACCCATGAAGCATTCACTGTTGATTTATTAAGGATCTTGAAAATTTGTTATAAAGTTTGTTTGCTGGAAGGAGAGAGCTAAAGCTTGTAGATTAAATCAAGGGAGTAATTATAAGTTTGTGCTGGTAGAACTTTTCTTTTTGTGAAATTTGTAGTTTGAATGTTTTCTATCTGCGGGGCTCTCGAGCATCTGCTTCTAAGTTATTTTGTACTGAATGCCAAAACCGGAAAACTAATCGAGTATGGAACTTCATTCAATTTTCAGAAGAATGATCTAATTTTGGAAATTCATCTTATATGTACTTCACTTCGTCTTCTACGGTATCATTCTGATGAAACATTCAATTACAATCAAATAAACAATTCGCAAAAATATTGCACAAATTTCGTTTCATGCTTATGTCTCGACAGCAGTGGTTTATTCAAGAGAAAGGTTCAGAAATGCCAAACGTAATGTCAATTGGGAAACTCTCGCACACAAAATCGACTAAATGAAAATGAAATTTAATCAAAGAAGGAAAAAAAAAACTCTTAAGACCTTCCATTTGCCGCATAAAAACGGCCTAAGGATAACGTTCGGAAGAAGCATCTGCAAGATATTTCTTGCCATTTTTGCGAATAATCTATTTATCTTGAGATGAAGGCACTATTGGCGTTCTCATAGATAGCTTAAGAAGCCGGGCAAACAATCTGATTACTAGTGAGTCTGTAATTCAGTTCAATTCAATTATCAGACAAAAGAAGAGTCGGCGAGATCTGAATTTGAAAAATGGAATCTACCCTGTGTACCCTCAAACATAAGTAAAACGCTTGCTGGATGATAGCTTTGTTATAACATCGGAAGAAAGACTCGCAAATACCGCACGATATATGAATTCTCAACTGGCATCGCCTGAGTCTACAAATTTTCTGCCGAAGTAACACGACATGAGTTATGCTTTATAACAAGACACAAACATTTTTCAATCAAAAAATTTCCATTACTGTGATAGTGTGCTGAGTGTTTCGTGTCTCTTCCTCCTGATGTTGTTCCTCCTGATTGTTGAATGTATGTGTGTAAGAGTTTGTGTTGCTAAAAATGAAATATCGGCCATCAGGAATCAGAGGCGAATATATTTTATTTTTAAATAACAAAACTAGACATTTACAAATGAGACGCATTACAACGTAACACATGTTACAGTGCGACCAGCAAAAATGGCAAACATTTTCCTTTCTTTCGGCTTCGGGTTTGTGGAAGCGGCATCCCATTATGGTATACATGACATGAGAAAGTGGAAAATTTTACAGCAAACACATACGGAGATGTAGAAAATTTTCATCAATCTATATGGCATTTTGAAAAATGAGCAAAAAAATATTGCATTTACCACCCCCGCAATATCAACCAAAACATCATGCCTTGAAAAGTTAACAAATTTCTCGGTATACATTCGGAATTGACAATCCATCGTCTCTTAAAAAGCATATATAAAGAAACCCAAGCAGAAGATTCAAAGTCGATATTGATAAATGTGTCGGTTATCTGATGCTGCTCGAGTTTTTTTTCTTGTTAAAAAATAGCTAAACATCATTTTCATGGCGATATACATAAAATTTTTCATTTCCTATGTAAAGTTTTTTTTTTGTTGATGGAAAAATTATATTTGGGGGAAATGTAAAAGATTGCCCGAGATCGAAAACGAAGGATGGAAGACACTTGCGGTGCATTGAAAATCAGTAATGTCTATTGATAACGAAACTCATACTGTGACATCTTTAAAATACACCCTGAAAAACAAGGGCTACAACCCCTTTTTTTTATACTTTCATCATATTTCTCAAAAGAAAAATGTTTGATTTGTTACCATTTAAAATTCTAATTTCAAACAAATATGTTTCGCTTTTGTATGGGAGGATCAAGATGTTTCTTTTGATTCCGCATTTGCTAATGTGTTGAAGGAGAGAGATTTAAAATGTCGGTGACACAAAAAAAAAATAAAGACTTATGTGAATTATTCAGTTACATCGCCCACGTGCTAAACAACTTTTAAAAAGCTTTGTGAGCTTACCCAGCTTGCAAAAATTTTAATTTATTTTTCTTGTTGAAATTGTAATTAAACCCCATTGGGGAAAAAAAAAAAAAAAACATCAAAATAAGTCTTCTCTGGGAAAGAGATGGAAATAAATATTCCTCAATCTTCAAACAGTTATTGATGTTTGTTGTTGTGATGGGCTCTGTCTCATATCTATTGTGCAATATCAAAAAATCAATATTGTGTGCGTAAACAAAAATATGTCTTGAGATCCATAAATATTTGAGGAAAATTTTTTCCCTAAATAATGGAATTTATAATAAGAAAAATTGGAATTTTGCTGTTGCCTCTTCTGTTGCTGTACAAACAGGCCCATATATCTATCTATGTATATAAACTGATGTTCCATCATCCAGCTTAAACACATACACACACACATAAATACGCACATATTCATATCTTTAATGACATTTTGATGATCCCTATTTTATTATGACGTGAACCTTATTTATATTTTTCAACGGCAGGCAACAAAATTTTCTTAATAAAATTTCCTCCGCATAAAACTTTAAGATGCGCGTAAGATGTGGATATGGCTGTTGAAAGTAATTTTTATCCCAACTTTGCCTTTTCCGATTGGCACTTTGAGAAGAAACATTGCTCCTGAAATATTTATGACGTATCACAAATATTATGCCACCGGGAATCATTGCTGTAAACCTTTCGCAAAGAAACAGATGGATATCGATTGAGAATTTTCGCGAACAGCAATTTTACTTAAGCTTTGTGTGTCGTGGCAACAGAAAAAAGAAAAAACTAATCAAAGTAATTGACCATAAATTCCTATGAGCATGAGCGACACTAAAACTTTGAGTCATTACAAAACGAGCTGAGATTATTTGCAATCTGTCTTCAAAGTATTTCTGGCATTAAACTCGTCTCTGATAGTAATAGTCAAATATAGCTGATTGAAACTTTGTAACAATCGCAAGGATTTTCACGAGGATTTTCGACGCCGTCACGAAGAATGAGATAAAATGTTTCTGGCGTTCATTAATTTCCTAGATTAAGGAATCCAAAAGCTAAAATTGCGATAAGATAAGGCAGACAGCAAACAAAATCATTATAGACAATTTTCGGGGGTTGCGCAAATAAATAAATTTTTATTTCTGATTCGTTATATTTATTTGGTTCTAGCATCATTAAAATTTCATTGTAATGAAGAGATATAGGAATTAGTAACATAACGTCAGATTAATGATACTTAGAGCTTCTTTGCTTCTACATACAATAAATGTGGAATCTGGATGCTTTTGTTACTTATTGCTGATGGAAAGAAAGCAAAAAAAATTGTTGGGAATTGAAAAACATTAATAAGACATAAAGAATCATTAATCCTAACGAAATAGATAGCGCCGGTTTTCGTAGGGTTCTTGGATTCATCCATCCAATTCCATTTAAGGAATATCGTAAACAAAGCTTAAGAAGCTATTGTTCGATCCTTAACTTACAAATTTTCCATCTATTTCTTCAGCCATAATTGACTGGCATATCTCAATATAAGGGTGGCATAAAACTTTATCCATTCGAAGCACCATTGACCGACAATCTTCAACCAGATTGGATTTATCAAATTCCATCTTGAATCGATATCTTCATTGCAAGATGACTCTTCAGATGTTTTATGAGAGAGTTTAACGATGATTCACAAAATATACTTATACATGTAAGTAAGTAATATAAAAGTTGATTCAAATATTGCGTCTGTTTTTAAGTGGAATTGCCATAATATAATTGCCCACAAATTGAAACGACTTATGCAAGTCCTTTCAGAGTACAATACGTAGATGTAATAAAAGGCAAATAACTAAACGAAGACGAAAAAGTTTTTTAATAAAATTCTTTTTGTTAATAATTTTCTTCATTTCATTTTTCAAATTGAAACAAAACGCGAGTTAAGTCCGATTTTGGCAATTGAAGGAGATTCGAGATATTTTTCCATTTCAATTGTTATACATTTTCTCCAAGTGGGTAAATTATTACGAATTTCCTTCGTTATGATTTCGGAAAAAATTCTACTAGTGAAACTTTTTTAATAACTCAAAAAGAAATTCGTTCAATTTTCATTTCTCAGATTTTTATTACAACGTTCACAAAAAATAAAACAATAAAAATATATTCAAAGTTTCTTGTGTAGATTTACCTTCATTGAATAATTTTCCTTATTTTTAAATGCTTTCATTGCAACAAACTTCCAACATTTTGTTTTATTTTTCAGGATAAAATCGTTTGCAATAACTCAGTGCTGGCAAAACTTTCATGTGCAAATCAAGATGTTTTATGCAATTTTAATGAGAAGAAACTCGGAAGTCCACGTCCTGATTTGCTGAATTAAAAGTTTGATGCAATAAGATGCACAAAATGCTCAAGTTTTTCATGCATGAAATGAATTCTATTTACCGGTTGCGCGCAACATTGAATGCATTCGATATATCTAGCGTTCGGCAGATTGAAAAATTTCCATTATAAAGCCAGAAAATTGAATTGCAAATTTCGATTAAAAAAGCTCTATTCGTATAGAATTGAAGCAGCTTACGATGAATGTGAAAAGAAGAAGAAAATGAAGAAAAATTAAAAAAGCTAATTGACATGAAATGGCTTATTGCATGTAAGCGATTTACTTGAATATGTCTGCAGAACATGTCTCGAAACTAGTTTTTCATCGAATTTAAAGGAAATTAAAAACATAATGAGATTTCCACAATGCACATACTCGTACTGACGTGTAATTGCTGATACTTCTATCTGGCTATTGAATGTTTACACATCTGCGCTGTAATCACACTTCCAGTGGTTTATTGTCTCAATGTAGAGCGAAGAGAGAGAGAAAAAATGTCTTAAAGCAACAAGTTAATCGGCAAAGATTTATGATTATCTGGACCAGAGATTATTATTCACACGGGACTTTTTGTTTTTGTTATGACTAGCACTTTATTTTGGCACACAATTTTTTACGCATTTCATTCACATACTCGCTTGAGAGTCTTATGAGTTTGTTGAATTCTAATAATGTCAATGACTTTTCTGAAAAAAATTTACAATTTGTTTCGATGACAACATTTCTTTCTACATATTTCAGTAAAAGCATTCCGCTCCATGTTGTTAGAATTGTTATGTCATTTTGCTGTAGAAAAATATTGTCTCCTATTCAAGACGTAGAAAGTTTTGCAACGTGTTTGAAATTTAAATTTACCAGTTACAACTTTGTGTTGTTTGACAAAGCTGTTCTTCTTACGTAAATTTAAAAGGAGTTGAATTAGAAAAACTGTTACGTAATGAACGATAATCACATTCCGCATCTTCATAATTCCACCGTAATGCTCTTCAAACATTTTCCACTCGATATACTTACACTACACTCTAACATCATTAAGCACTCGACAAAGGAAATCCCCGCGAAGCTTTCGAGTTGAGTGTGTACTCCTTTTTTTTTGGAAATTTATTCTTTCAACGAGTGTAAAGCGAGCATCGGATAAAGCTCCCATAAAATTGGATCAACCTGATTTCCTATGCTGAAATTTACGTTTCAACGTTTTTCGTTCAAGCATAAAGTGAATTCAATTTAACAGTGATTAGTATCATTTTAAAGCCGTTCTTTAAAAGCTTGAATTCACATTCTCAACATGAGCTTGAAATTTGAAGCCAACAGAAAAGTTTAATTACAGTTACTAATTTTCCGAAAGAAATAAACGAGCTTTTGATGGCTGCCTATAAATTTTTGCACATAGGTAGCACCGAACATGAAGTACTGTGCCTGTAATTTCATAAAAAAATCTCAATTTGTTTTTATCTCTCGAGCAGAAATTGCCTTCGCTGCCTTCAATAACACACTTAAGCCATCCAACATTGAGTGAGATCCATGATTAACACGTTAAATCATTTCAATGTCGTAAAATAAACTTTTTTTTTATCATTGCTGAGCTTCCCTTCATCAAAAAATATGCTTCCATTCCAATTAAGGGTAAGACTACCATACACTGCCGAGGTAAGTATGTGTGAGCTAATGGCAAAAGTTGCGTAATTTTTTCTTTTTTCTCTCATTCGAGAAACAACATCCAGCATTCTGTAACATCAAAAATTAATTCAACTGCAAAAAAAAATGTTTATGAGAAATGTTTTTCAACTTTTATGTGCGTGTTTTCTTTTTTTTTTATCAAGACACACAGAAGCACAATAAATAAGCTCTTCAAGGCTCAAAATCTTTGAACATTTATAAATTGTGGCACTCAGCGGAAACTTTTAAAAGCTTTTCAGGCGTTTTTTTTTTTTGCGTTACCATTCACTGTTTCATTGGATGTGTAGACGCGGTATGTGAGTTGATGGAAATGAAAGAGATTCAATCGCTTCGCTTTGAAATAAATGACACAACAAACCAATTTTTCATTTTTCTTGTGGGGAAAATATTTTTCATCTTCTCGAATAAGTATAAAGAAAAAGGAAAACTTTTGCTGATAGTTTGATCAATCTGCTGCGGCAGCAATTTTTGCTTCGGTTTTATTTCACTTCTTTTTTTTTGTGAATTTGTCATCGTTGAGGCGAAATGATTCGTTCAATCTTGAGACATTTTGATAACAACTAGGCATAATTAATGACAAAAACTTTTCGAAAGAACCATTTATTTATTCTTATCAGTTCTCATTTCGAAATTTGCAACAGTTTTTTTGTTTCTTCTTGCAACCCACCCAACAAAATTAAAAGGCTGAAATGAAAAATTGAATTGTCAACGAGAACAACGAGAAAAAGGTGAAAATCGATGTAAAGAATCAGAATAAAAAATTAGATGACATTAAGGTATACAATTTAAAACTATTCGATCTTCTTTTTCTTCGTTGCTGTCGCTCTCATTGTTCCAATCTCGTGTTCGTTTTGATTTGAATGTGTGAGACATTTCTCCTCTTTGATGATACTTTATGTGATAAATGGAATGTGATTCTTTGAATTGGAGAAGAAATACAAGAAAAGATTCAAACAAAAACAGAAAATATATCTTCATGGTGATGCTTCATCAATGATGTTATTCCTTATTTTTTATGTTTCAGAGATAGTATGGCTCATAAAACAGACAGACGTCTTTCATGAATTTATTCGTAATCAAATGAGGATTTTTTTTTCCATTATGCAAGAAAAACAGAATTTTTTAAGATAAAAAATTGCTTTTAATAAACATCTAATGTTGACACTCTTATCGCAATCACTGTGAACATCTTTTTGTGTCGCATTCAATAACTTGCACACATGTGTTTCACAATCGTAGAAAGGAAATTCCCGAGGAAATTGAAGCAGCAGGCAAGCACGCTCAGAAAATGACAATTGAATTCACAATTTGTTTTATCTCAATCTCAATTTCGTTATGTGCGCGTCAAAGACGAGTCGACGAGTTGATGATGCAAATTGTAAATTGCAAAATTTAATCAAAATAACTTTGAAGACGATGGAAAATATTAGTGCAGAAAAGTATTTACAATATAAAAAAGAAAAAAAATTACACGACTAACAGAAGTTGTCATCTGAGATAAGAAGCTGCAATGCGCTAGTTCTATGTTGAAAATATGGAACAAGAAGAAAGTCTCAAATTTCAATTGCACACTTCTTTTGCGCGAAACTCAGAAAGGAATTAAGGAAATTGCATTGCAGAAATGATAACACGACTTCCAGATATTATATATTTCTTTGCACACCGAAACTATTTGCAGTAAACGAGAAAATTCTCAAGGATGACGGAGTAAAATGAATGTTGCACAAGATCAGGTAGCATTTGCTATTTTAAGATGAATACAAATGTACAAAGCGAACATATAATCTGGTTGAGTCCTGACTTTTGAACATGAAATGATGGCGCAATTTAATGGAATCTGATGATTTCCCAGCAACTCCATCCAGAGATTGTTCACTATGAAATAAATATTTTTTTTTTTTCATACTTTCTTGCGAAATTTTATGACTCTACAAATATTTGGAATTTCATTTAGCCAAAAGCGTTATTAAATTCCAATAAAAGAGCTCGCTTTTCAAATATTGACTTACTTCGCCTTTTTTCTGTGTTGTATAAGTGAATCCCAGAAAATTGTAATTTATCTAAGTGGCGTTGTTCTTTCGCCCAATAATGATATTGTAATGTTTTCCGATCAAACTGATTGCGCGCGAATATCGAATTTATTGCCCCGGAGGCCTGATATTATTCTATTTCCACCTCGTCGGCAACCCATCCTGATTACATTTGAACGCTCATCAAATGAACACTCGGCATCGAAACCATTTCGACGGGAAATAAAATTATCATAATGTTGTATGTTCGAAGCAGTAATAATAAAGGTTTTATTCTAGAGCTCTCTCGTTGTATATCTTAACAAGCAACTTGAAGCTTTCTCGACGTTTGCCAGCTCAACCACATTAGAGAAAAAATTCATGAGATGAAAATTATCTGGAAATTGTATAATGAAAATTGATGTGATCTACCAATGATGTTCCTTTATTTGCACTCGATTTCGACACAACAAATTATTTCGTGCGAAATGATTGTTTGCAATTCATTGGAAAACCCAAAGGAGAAAGCAACCTCGTGAAAAAGAAAACAGTAAAAGGAAATGAAACTGAGCTTTTTTCCGTTGTATGGAAGAATTTAAACATCCACAGGAAATTTGTTAGTTTAATGTCAGAAAAATGAGTGGAATATGTGGCGATTTTTGTAATTTTAAACTAAATTTACAATAATTATGAAATTCTTCAGCAAACGAAATTAAAAATGATTTATTGTTTAAACGAAATAAGCGCGTATTGATAGCAATTTCATATGAGCACACAAAAAATAAATGATTACACTTATTTTAATGATGATGAACTTTTATGTAGTTTCGTAAACTTTTGTAAGAAAACATTTTATCTTCAAATTCATCCATAAAAGTAACACTTTCTTCATTCAAACCAAAAAAATGCGAATCAGTGAAATGTAATTACTACTTTTGCGGTTTTCCAAATCGCTATGAGGAGTAAAAAAAAAATTTTTTAAATCGAGAAACACATTTCAACCTTGTACATAATTGTACGAGCGATATTCAAAAGGCACAATAATATTTGTCTTCAATTAATTTAATACACAACCAACAACCAGTCAATGCTTTCGCACAACACCATAAAAGCCATTCAAAACATTTATTACAGCCATAAATATCTGCGGCACAGCAAATCTTTGTGCAAGCTAACCGAGAATAGCAGACAGAGCAAATGACTTTGGCCATTATTTCACTTGATATGTCGGTGGTTAATTTGGGTTATGCATGTTTATGCTTTTAACACACAGGCTCTACAAAGCACTTTTCGGTCTTTTGGCTTGTTATCCAGAAAATTCCCTATTCATAATTTTCTCCACTTACACATTTCCATTACGTTTCCATCTCTAGTGAGCGTCTCATAAATCTAATAAGCGATTATGCTATCTTTATTATTTTCAATTTTAATGTGCTGCCTCGACCGAGATGCTTTCTCTCACTCTCTTCTCATTCTGTTTTTAACATTGATGTAGAAGTAAACTTCAACCAAAGAACCATAAAATGAGGGTTTTAGGTATATGGCAAAAGTGTAGTTACTTGTAACAAATTAATTTCAATTTTGCCATAGCAGAAACGATAATCAAACTTGTAAACGCTTCCATTTCTCATGCGCCGTCTATATACGATCAAACAAATTTCAAAGAAAACTTTTATGAGATAATTGGGCTGCCACATAACCCAATATACATAAAAAGCTACGATACTGAGTGCGAAATCTTTTATACATATATAATTTCACCTCCTAAGTTGGTTCATTATCAAATTGGTCGCATATATATGTACGACTCCTAGGTCACGTCATTATTTCAACATAAAAAAAACAAGCAAATAAATAGAAAGGGAAACAACCTAAACGCCCTTGAAATTTGTTTTATCCGTCATTTTTGATGGGTAATATCTAGTATACATATAATTACGAACCTTTCATAAAATTTAGTGAATCCACAAAAATGTTCATAGACGTCTTACATCAGCACATAAACGACAGATCTGCACACTAGCACAGTTGATGGTTTCAAAACTCTTTTGCCATTATCATTCGCACGAAACCATGAATTTGCTGTTATAATTTGTGAGAAAGGGTTTTCCGGAGAAATTTTTGCAGCAATTAAACGCTCATGTTTCTTGTAATCAACTCACAACCAAGCTTTAGTATCTTCAAAACTCTTACGAGTAATTAATTGTCCATTGCAATTCAAGAGGTTTCCCTGCATCATTGTAAACTTTAAGCTTCATAAATAGAAGAATTTTTCAAATTTGGCATAACTTACTTCAATAACGGAGGACTTTAATTTTTTTTATGATGTATCGATAAGGAAAAAAATGCTTCCGTGCATACACTTATTTTTTCTTTTTATAGCTCGTGCATGCAAAGGATTTTTCCGATCGTTATGAACGCGGCTCAGCACACTTGTCGTTTTTGAAAAGACTAAAAATAGCTTTTCTTTGGGGCTCATTCATTGAAAGAGACACCGAATTTCTTCTTTGCAGCATTCTCTTGAATTGCTTGCTTTACTTTTAAGTAGCAGCGGCAAAAAATAATTTTCTTTTAAAAGCAGAAAATATTCTTTGCAGATTCTTCTCTGAGTGAAATTCTCTGTTCAAAAATATCTTTATACCGAAGTCTAAATAATGATTGTGGAATATAATCGTCGATAATTTTTTATAGCCGCCCATAACTATTCTTGGCGCTTAAAGCTCAGAAGGCTAATCCGTTTTTTAAAGATACCAAAAGCATAATCGTGATGGAATTGAGTGTCGCAGGTTTTTTTTTATTATCGCTGGCAAACAAAATAACCGCCATCGTACAGTTGTTAAAATTGCGCCCAATGCTATTGACTAGCACTTAGCAAATCGAATTGAAACGCATTTTGAAACCTCCCTTGAAGAATTTCTTTGAAAAATTTAACGATACGGTTTTAAAAATTCATCTCCATTATAAAACTTTATAGAGAAAAAGCACATTTAGTTTAATATCATTGCGATAATCGCTTGTGATTTGAAGAAAGAACCATTCGAAGTCCCTTTGAGATAAGCGCTCAGTAATAAGAAAATTCAAGAAAATTGGATTCAATGGACTCAATGGATATTAATAAGACAAATTTGTTTATTGATCCATCGAAGAATTCTCGCATTTTATCGTTGGAAAAAATATATATATAGATAGATAACGATCTGAATACCATTCTGCCTCCAAGATTATAGGCAATAACTCAACTGAAATTGAATGCTTGAATGTTCCATTCATTGAATTGCTTATAAATATTGCGGTCGCTTCTAAAAAAAGTGCATTTTCATTCAATATTGGGATTTTATCCATTTGCTGCATTTCATCTGATGGCATTGAGTGCGGTACTTTATCTAGGTGTGCCGACTAACCGGTAATGAATATGTTAAATATTTATGTTCTTTAAATGAATTTCATTCAGTTTAATATATATATATTTTTTTTTTTCGGGTACATTAGGTCTCGATTAAAAATTGTTCTTAGAAATAATAGATTGATCGAAGTTTTTTCAAAGAATTTAAATTCTAACTCTTTTCATAACTAATCGGTCATCAACTATCTGATTGTGTTTCGTTTAATGAATGCAATTCGATGGCTTTGAAAATGAGGATTTCATGCTACCTTCTGTAATGCTCTCGAACGAAATATTGTGTAAAGTTCAATTAATTTTTTTTTATAATAAAAAGCAGTGCATGTAACAATAAAATTAATACATTTAAAAATAAATATTTGTACAATTCGACACACAGAAACCAGCAAAACTAAACATACATTTTTTTTCTACCGAACTAGCTTTAAAAACATTATAATGGTGCCCGGTGAATGGAGCTCTTATCAAACTTTTTATATCGACACATAAAACTCTCGGCGTTGGCTCTAATGGAAGACCAATGCACGAAATGTGCTTTCTAAGTCAAGAAAGAAATAAACTCTCGCAGATCTCAAACACACACACACACATCACGAACGCTAGTTTGCTAGTTTCTTTTCTGGACGCAATAAATACAATTTTCGAATAATAAAAATGAGGAAGCTGAAGATGGATTCCAAATCGATTAAGATTGATGATATAACCTAATGGCAATTTCAGTCCGCTATTTCGAGCGTTTTCACACTCTCGACTGCTGCTGGTTTTGTCCAGCGATTTTCAGTTATAGTTCATCGGTTATATAACAGTTTTATTGGAAAGTACTTTTTTCGCTTTGTTTCCTGTCGATCCGAAACACATAGAAAGTTTAAAAGTGTTTTATGGACAAAACACAGATAAGAGCACATTAAATTTTAATTTATGACCCAATTTTTATGGCCTCCACGTTGTCGTCATCAGATATAGGCTATGTGTATGTTTGTCTGTTGCATGAACTCGCAATTCAGTCTCACATAAACACAAAAACGAGCCAGCGCACGTTGAATTGAATTTTTCAATTCACTCGCGACGCGATTCAATTAAAATTCCCCCGAAAAATAATCGCATTTTCCGCATCTTATACGACGAGAGTGAGTGAGAAAGAGATGATTGATATTTTTTTAATTAGCAAATAAAAGCTTTCGTTCATTCTGATCGATCTGCCTACAAAAATATACAAAAAAATGTTACGTGACAATTGGAAACAAAATAAACGAAAAAAAAATTGTGTCAATTTATTTAATTCGCTTAACGTTCTTTGGCTCAACAGAAATAAAAATTAATAAACGGAATTTGCGAAAGAAAAAAAAAGAAGCAGAAAGGAGCAAAATGTGGGGAAAAAAGCAACAACAAAAAATAGCTTTCGTGCACGCGATGAAACTTTTAGTTTATTTATTTTTTCTTTTTTTCCTGTAAAATTCCCAACCGAGTTGAATGAGGAGCTAAATTGAAGGTTTTTATGCTTGGAGTGTTATTTTCTCGTTTTCTTTTTCACTTCGATTTGAAATTGATTTTCATTTAATTGAAATTAATCAAATCCCACCTCGATGTAATTAAATATTTTCCTCTTTAGTGCATTTCCCCTCGAGGAATTTTCTGCAATCTGCACTATAAGATTTATCGTAACATCCGATTGTTACGATAAACATCGAATGAGCAACATGGTCAGTCAATATCAGTGGAATTTCAGAAAATATCAAAGTTTGTATTTCAGACCGCCTTAAAATGTTTTATCAACAAATTCAACCCCGACAGACAAAACGGAATAAAATAAGCTGAAAAACTATTAATTCCCACTGTTTGTTAATCCCCAAAACTGTCATATTTATTTAACTTCCTCCTCTGGTGGAAAACAAAATAAAAAAAAATTGTCATGATAAAAATTATTTATATTTTAATCAAAAGCTCTGCTGTCTATGTTTGGTAATATACTGAGAAAACTATTTTTCCGAGCTTAAGTCGGCTATATAGACTGTGAGAGCAAATATGATATAGAAAACAGTTGAAAAATTTATAACCTTCTCCATGCCACGATTCCCTATGGGGGAAATGTTTTTTTTTTTTTCTGTGTTTTCAGAATTATGATGCAAAAGCCCGACAGTCGTTTGACATTTAAAGTAGAAACTGGGACGGGGGGTCGATTTTGAAAATGAAACTTTAATTTAGCCGAAGAAAAACCTGAAAATTAGAGAGCTTGAAAAAACGATTGCGATTGATGGCGTAACAAGAAACAATGACACAAATGTTAACATGAGAGTTCACATAGCACACAATTCGCATGTAAATGAACTAATTACTAATTTGAATATCAGAAATATATATATTTTTTAATTTACAGATGTACCAAATAAAAAATTTCCATTTTATGTGTTCTCAAGATAAATAATCAAATTGACACATTAACCGCATATCTTTTATCTATTGAAACGCGGAATCATCAATATCATTTCATTTCTCATCAATATTTTTTTTCTTTCTAATTTTCATTATTCATATATTTTGACATGGAATTCAATTGAAATTGTGCAGTTAAGGTCAACAATAAATACATCAAAACAACATTCAAATGTGCCAATAGAGCGCCGTCTAATGTGCACAATAAAAGAACAGTGAGGTATGTGTTTGCTTTGTTTGCGGTATGAGGTTCAAGTTTAAAAACACTTTTTTTTCTGCTGATGTCATTATCAAAAGGCGAAACAGCGAAAAATCAACGAAATTTCTCCATGACCGAGCATAAAATAAAAGCTCACCTTCTTTTATATAGCGCGAGTACAAAAAAGAACGAAATATTTGAAGCTCGGTAGAATGAGAAAGATATCATAAATTCCCGTTTAAAGTGTTAAAGGTCTCGCTGCGTTACATTATATTTTGGTTGTGCGCACCACAAAGCTTAGAAATAAAATTAATTGTGTCACGATGGCCTCAAAATTGTAAAACTCATATTTATTGTGATGGAGGGCATGGCATGAATTATTAATTCATTCATTTGCAATAATTTGTTTGTCATTTCCATATTAAAGCCTGCCGACAAAATATTTTTTTATTTTTGGGGACAAACGCAAAGTGGAAGTGGATGTTAAAAGGAAGGCGAAAGAAAGGCCTTTAATTGAACTAGTTAGCGTTGTTCTTTATGACTTCAAGAAAAAAAATATTTCGCTCCATCTCGATTTCACAATAAAACGACTCCACGATGTACTTCGATGAACCTTTTGACTTTTTGTTTCACTTGCAACGTTGTAAAAATTGAAATTCAATTGATACAATGTTGCTGTCCACTGGAGCCCGAATGGAGAAAACGAAGCCATCAATTGTGAGTTAAACCCGATACGGCCGCACATTTACCCTTCGCAACCTAACTCAACCATCTTCAAATCAATTAATTAAATTACAAAACATTGAAAAGAAAAATCTATGTTCCATCCGTTCGACCGTAAACCGACTTCGCAGTCCTCGGTAAAAATCCCAAATCGTTTCGCTCTTATCACAACATCTTTTGCCCCTGAAAAAAAAATCATCAAATTGAACTTTATTGATTTCTTGGACTGTGTCAACAATAAATCAAACGCACATAAAAAATCGGTTTCCATTATTCTATGGGCATCGAGAAATGTTGAATCACTGCCCAGTTTCAGTTACTTGTGCGCTCGCTCACTCCCATGAGGGTTAAATAAATATTGTGTGTCGATATTATTGATTGTGTAGCGATATAGGAACGCTGCCCCCCAAAATAAAATCTCGCATTCGTGATATGTGTCAAAATAATCAGAAACTTCAGTTTCCTCAACTCTACAGTTCTTCGTTCTCAAAAAGCATTACATGAAAAAGAAATAAATATCCAAAGCATGCCATTAAGAATGAACACACACTTTTTATTATTATTTCATTGTACACTTCAAATTCATATCAAATCCTCAATTATTATTTTTTACTTTTTTTTTTTTCTTTCTAAAGAATCATGTCGAACAAAATTATTTCTTCTTCATAGAGAGAAAAGTTTCTTCTTTTAATTCATTTAGAAACGCCTTTTTGTAATTAAAATTAATGTCAAGTAGATGATACCTTCTTGTTATATTTTTTCATTCTCCTTCTTAATTCTATGAAATCTTTCAAAAAAAATAAAAAACTTTTTCTTCGTCTTTAAACATGTTTTGAGATAAAATAAAATGTTTGAGTTTAGTTTGCGAATTGTTGGAAAAATAGACAAAGAATCAATTTTGAAGAGAAGAAAGTTTGAACTTTTATGTTTCTTCGCAACTTTTACTGTGTTGTATTATTGTGTTCGCTGTGTGAAGCATGTCTAAGGGCTCACATGGAATTTCTCTTCACTACAAAAAAATTTTTTTTTGTTTGTTACTTTAAGTTTGACAAATTCAAATTGTCGGTGAAGATGCGAAGGAATGTCGTATGAAATTCTGCCAGCATAATCCTTTTGATAACCCCAAAAACATCCGAGAATGTCAACATCTAGTCCTTGAAATGGAATTGTGTGTTGGTAGGTTTAATGAAAACCTCGATCAAAACCTTTAAATTAAAGGCAACCTTCGGAAATTGTGCAACGGACAAAATAAATTTAAAATTTACATACACCATGACAGCTTGTGTATCTACACGCCCCCACCAATCTATAAAAAAAAACTTGTTCAACTTTATTTGATTCAAGTTTTTAACATGAAACAATTGGAAGTTGCTTCGAATTTTGAAAACTTGCATCAAAGCAAATTGAACATGTCAGTCGAATAAGAAAAATGTATGCAGCGACACAGCGCCATCTTCGTAAAAGCTTCTCAATTCTTCAATGTTTTGTCCCTTGCTGCATTGCATGGAAATTAAAAACTGTTGCGATTGGCAGCAAGGGAAAAACGTTGTGCTGGAAACGAAGAAGTAAGAAACAACACAACAGAAAAAAATATCAGAACATCATCAGTTTGTGTAAGACATTAAAGCAGTAAAGACGCTTGACGGATTATTATCGGATTATTAAGTTAAAATGTTGAGTGCTATTAAATGACTGATGAATGATGAATCCACAATGACGGATCATACGAAAGAGATCGCGGATCTGCTATTCAAATATAAATCAATTCTCATTCAAGAACTGTTATCAAACAAAAGTATTTTGCAGACATTGGTGGAAGAATCGATCATCGATAAGAATGATTTAGATTTCCTGCTGCAAATCGAAGCAGGTGAAAGTGAAAATGAGCTGAATGATAAGAAATGTCAATATTTAATTGATATCATCTCAAAAGACGGTCTCAAGTGTTTTAAAAAGTTCTGCTATGCCATCGAGAGTGAATGCAAATTGCTGATCACGGCGTTAATTAACGACAGCTTGAACTATGGTAAATAAGTAGTTTATTTATTTATGATACAATTGTGATTGCATGAACACAATCATGCATGTGTCAACCACTTTATTGACTTTTAGAATCCCAGAAAGAAGAAATGAAAAAAAAAAAAAGTTTATTGATGACAAATGAAAACTTGGCACATACAAACAAAGCGCAGTGAAGAGCCATTAATTTATTAATGAAATTTGTTAGTCTGTGAGTCAAACGAAACGGCTCTGCAAACAGTAGACTACACTTAAATGCAGTTAAATTCGTTTACTCAGAAGCAGGAAGTGGACTTTTTTGTGACTGAAAGTGGAATCAGTTTCGAAACGATAAAAAAATCTTTAAATGTGAATCTCCTCAAACCATTTAGGAATTGTCCTTTCTCTCGTCTCATCCTTTTCTCCATTCTACATTATTCATGGTGGTGCATCACTCAGTGTGTCCTTTCTCACACATGTATATTTTAAACAATTCAGGTAGTCCTGGAAGCATCATGTAGAGAGCGAGAACCTTTATGCAACAACAAATACATTTTTATTAGTAAACAACATTGTTGCTTTGCCTTTATTCCCTTCTGGAATGACACCAACACTACATCGGAAAGAGAATGCACAGCAATATTTATCGAATTTTGATAATCAACCCCTAGAAATTGTACAATTTCATCCCTACAATGCACAGGCACACACATACATTTTTTCCCTGTCTGATAAAAATGAAAATTGTGAGGGTGAAAGTGGGCTACATCATTGAATGCCGTATGTCTTAATTATGTATTGTAGAAATCGCCGGCATACGGCAATGTTACATACTACCCGATTGCACCTTCCTCCAAAACAAGCCAAAAATAAATCCTCAATTTAAAATGAGAATTACAAGCACCAAGTAGATGCTTTATGCACTGTTTTGTGTATGTATCACTCTCCCACAATTGCCCAACTATTCAATTTTATGGCATTTCTGTGTGAGTGCCTCAAAATTTATTTAATTTTTCTTTTTTTTCGCAAAGAATAAATTTATTTCGAATTTCATTACAAAAAAAAACCATTTAAAGGTCAACAAACAAAAGTGAATTTTTATGAGCGTGAAACACAATTAGAGCAATTTTAAAAACCAACCCGGAACGTTCTGTATTTGTTTGATCAACGAGTTGAGGCGGGCAAATAAAAAAAATAAAATTTAAGTAAATAATGAGAAGAGAGGCGCGAAATAAAAATAGAATAAATTTAAGAGCACGTTTAATGTTTGACTGGACTTATGTTTATCGTTTGTGCCTTAACATGGATCATTTGAACGTCAGCCGGAGTCTGATAAATATTCACATCTGGATTGCATTTTCTTATTCCACGAGAGATATCTTCTTCGTCTTTTACTCGCCATTCAGAAGAACGAAACTTCTTTTTCTTGAAAAAGAAACAAAACAAAAATGAATTTCCCAGCAAACTGAAATGAAATAATTAACTTAGAAAAATATTCCGGACACAAATTCAGGAAATGACCCACAAAAAATGCATTTAAATATTTTTCTTATCAGTCTATAGTTTTATTTCCTGGGATTTCCTATTGAAATACAAAACCAACAAATCCGTTAACAGATCCATCGCACTGGAGGAAGCGTGTGGTGTTCTTTGAGAAAGTTATACATCCAGAACAGGCAGCAACATATTGTATGTTTCTGTGTATTTTCAATGCTCACTTGCCGCGATTGTATTTCTCCGCATTCTACTTATTTTAAACAAATTGTTATTCATCCATCGCATCAAAGTTTTGATGTACAAACAGATTTATTTAGATGTTTATTTGTGTTTGTCTGCCATATGATTACAATTTATGTGTGTGTGTGACTCTTTCTTTGACGTGCCTTGCCGAGGTATATTATTTTATTTCTTTCGTTTTCTTTCCTATTTCAAATCACATTTGTAATCTATTGTGATGTTTCAGGGGTTCCACTGAGAATGAGTCATACATGTAAATTGCTAGACAGCAGAATTCCTTTCAACTAACTGCCAATTCAGTCACCTCTGACATCAAAATTCTCACTGTCTCATCAGTTCCCTCCGACACAACTCAAGTCCCTCTATTTCATTAACATTTTTATTGTTGCGGACCCGTAACATCGGCTTTTGTTGTTTATTGTTGGTGCCATTACTTTTTTTCCCTTCTTTTTCGTCTCCACAAATGGATCGCTCGATTATAGTTTTTGAAAGATTCTTTTGAAATGATTATTTTTCTTCTCTTGCGTCCCATCACGTTCATCATGGTTCCACTAGTCCCACGAAATGTGTGTAAATGAATCAAATCATTTCACCATCATCATCTATTCTAAATTGAAAATCACAATAAAAAGTCTACGACCAGAGTGATCGGTTATTACTATATGATGATTCAACATAAATAAGGAAACAAAGAAGAAAACATCATTTATAATTCATCCCATTAAATTAAAAGGAATATAAGAAATGATTTCGATTGATTAAAGCTTACGTCCAAAAGGGTTAAACTTCCTTGTCTTCTTGGTGTTTCTTACTATTCTGCTTTGCCATGTTGCTCTCATGTTTCATTGCCATCGTAATGAAAAATCATGGAATCGAGAAGAAAAAAAAAGAGCAAAATGTGAAGTTTTAATATAAATAATAATAAAAGAAAATATAAATTTAATGGAAACACAATGAAAGTCAAAACCGTAACAAAGTAATAAATTAAGAACATTCTCATGAGTTGCCCCGTGATGGAAGTTGCCCCATGATGGATTGAAATCATTGCACAATTTTTACTGTGTTGTTTCTGCTGTTCTCGGCACTTTTGCGCTCAGCCATATGCCGTGAGCATCGACTCAAATTTAATTACTTACAAATTAAGGGCTTCAAATTACCAGCCGCGTTTCGGGGGCAAGAGAAGCTGATTATGCAAAAAAAATAATAATCGTGTCGCTCGCCATCGCCATGTGGCCGGCGTGCAGAGTGGGATCATTAGTCGCTTTATGTAAATAGAACTCAAAGAGAATTATCTAAAATAGATTCGAAGCCGCAAAATTCCAATTGTCATGTAATTGAAATAAAATTTTCAAACGGAAAATGTGTTGAAGTGCAATCATTCGTGAATTTGTGATTCAAAATCGAAATTTATTTGTCAAATTATTTGTGGGAAAAATGACAATGAACAAAAAGTTTTTTTTTTCTTCTTCGTCGTTCGCTTGATTCGTCAATTAATGAAACGTTTTACAATGTTTTGCTTCAATAATTTGGTTGACTCGCACAAAAAGAGCAATTTTTGTTCGGGACGGCAGATTAAATTGGTTTAATTCGATTTTGTTGTGAAGAAAAAAAAAATTGCGATCATTTTGAATTAACGTAGTCGCTAACAAAGCTAAAAATTCGAATGTCAGTATAGGTCGTGGCATCGTAAAACTTAATTAGAATAAAAAAAAAAAAGACTTAACATTTGTCATGGAAATTCGACAATTGATAGTTGACTTGAAAATGTCGAGTTTCGAGCTCATTAATTTTTTTAAGGGTTATGTTTCAAAAAGCAACCAACAGGTGCATGAAAGGTTAGAACAATCCCATGAAGGAAACATTTGAAGACTGCAGAACTGTTTGTATTTAAAAGCTGAAAAATAAAAAAGTGCAATTCACTTTCAATTTTACGACACTTCGGAAGTCGATTGTTAAAGTGAGTGGCACTTTTATGGTTGAATCGTACAGTGATGGCAATAAATATGGGAAATTAATTGAAGTGGTGCACTTTACATTCCTCTACTGCTCGTTTTCTTGTTCCTTTTTTAATGAAATAACTAGAAAAACAAATGAATGCTTGGGAATCATATACATAACATGTCACATGTTGGCATAATTCAGTGTTGCCATCATCATTTAAGAACAACTCCCATTTCTTAATTTAATAATCAACGCTTTCCTGTGGTCTAAATGATAATTGCCTCTTCCATTGCTGAGTTTTCTTTTACATCGTCTTTGGGATGCTAAGACAGTAGCGAGATGCATTTTAAAGATAAAGATTGTTTCACGTGATTGAGCATTGAAATGCGTCTCTGAAGATATTTTAAATTAAAAGGCGCGACGAAGCTCGATTATGATGCTTAATGATGGGAAGCATACATTCTTTTGCTTTCGTGTCTTGGCATTAAATTTATTTTCATGTTCTGTGTCTTAATTGCAGGAAACTCACCAAAGAATTCTAATGGAGAATCTTCGGCATCGTCGACAAATGACAGGTAAGTCACGATAAAGAAATTTAACTTTTCAATGGTTTCATTTGTTGCACAAACATCCCCCCAAAAGAAGGCAACGGGAAATCGCACCTCGATGAATTTCATAAGATGCACGTGCTGTCGGTAAAAATACCGCGTGAAAGTAATACAAAAATAAAGATTCTTTTGCTCTATTGTTCATACGTCAAAACATACATTTTTAATGCGCACAAAAACAGCAACAAACAAAATTTTATTGCAGTTTCTTTACTGCCACGAGAAAAATGTTTGCTCAATCAAAAGAAAAGTAAACAGAAAGTGAAAATGAATAAAACATTATTGCTGTGCATTGCACAAATTTCCTACTTTATTGCTTTTCTTTGGTTCTATTGTCTTGAATTAGTTCATAAATAACATTGAGCATACTTCCCACATCTTAACGAGACGTGAATTATGGATTAATCTCAGAAAGCCTCTTTCCAAATCATTAAAAATTTTATTGTACAACTTTAGATTGAAACAAATGTTGGAAAATTGATTAGAATAAACAGGAAAAAAAGAGAAATCTAACAAGAATCAATTATTCATGTAGAGAATGCTGGCAATGTGGGTAATTAGATTATTCAATTTAAATCAATAAGTTTGCTCTTTAGGCTTCATACAGTTCATAATTATAAACTATGTAATCAATACGTTCCAAGATCTTAAATTCCGACTCAGCATTTTTAACGCAAATGGAAAATTCATCGATGATCATTAACTTTAATGATCTGACAAATCCTGTAACATGTTTTCCTCTCAAAAATCATCTGTGGGTTTTGAGGTATTTTGTCGACACACATTCAGCAGCCGCAATTCGAAAGAATTAGGCAAGACACTTGTAAATGAATATTAAACATTCTTAAGCACGGCGAGTGACTTTTCACAACGGAAAACATGAAAATTCTAAGATAATAATTATGGGGTTGAATGAACCAAACTTATCTAAGAAAGTAAACTTCTTAAATCTCTAATATCGTGTTCCGCACAAAACCATATTAAACAAACTAAATATTTTCAATTTCTTTCACTCTCGAGACGCAGCATGATGAAAAATCATTTGAATGTGTAAATTGAGAAAAGCGTAAGATGAAAATTCATTCTTAAAATATCGCACCCGAATAAAATAAAGTAAAAAAAATAACACTTTAGGCGGCGCTGAGTGAAAATATGTTTGAGACTTTCAGTTCTTAATTTACACTTCAGACAGTCGGTGCAGTTTTTTGTGGTCAAAATATTTTCGTGCGCGCATGACACGGCAAAAGCGAAAAGTCATCGATTTACGATTATTTCGGTTGAAAATTAATTGAATTGAATTTATAAACAAACAATTAAACAAGCTTAAGACAAATTCGCGTAATAAATCAATTCGCGAGTGGCGTTGAATCTATTTACTGTACACAATTCACCGCGTAACAGTGATGATCTACCATAATTACCAACTGTCACATTACATTAAAAAATAAATAACGCACAGTGTTGAGTCGGCTTTAATTCCATGCTTGCAACGATTTCACGAGAAAACAAATTTGAGCCATCACTAATTTAATAAATAACAGATTCAGTGGAAATTTTCGTGGAAAATCTTGCAGTGCAGTTTGTGATATTAAAAGATTTTCTTCGGCAGAAGCGACTAGGTCGCAAAAAAAAACGATGAATAAGAAAATTGTCGCACATGTGGAAAAATAAACATTAAATTTTTTTTTTCGCGAAATGAAAATTGAGTCGATCGAGAGAAAATAGAAATCACTTTGCGGGAAAAACAGTTTCATATGTTTTAAAATTAGATCACGCCGCTTATTGCGTCACGAATCTTTTCATTGCTTGCTGTCTGTCTGGCGGACGAGTGAAGACAAAATAAAAAGAAAGACGTCAAACTAGAAAAGAAAGATTTTCCTCTCAATATTTATCAATTAAATAAATTTAATTGAAAAAAGATCTGTGAAAATGGCAGTTGCGCTCGCCAGTTGCGATTCGAGCAATGAAATGACCACTGAAACCGAAAGTGACTTAATTGACGAACTGACGGAATCGTCTGAGAATTTATTCTTTCGGAATCTTTCGCAAATTATTGCTAATTCTGAGCGGTCGACGGGATGTGAAACTCAATTGACTATAACGGAAGTTGAAGCGCCACAGCCACCGCAACCGGTGTTTGGATATTTTGTGCCCATTCCATTTAGCCCCAAGTTGAGATTGAAAAGGTGGAAATCAACAAATATTTTCATCTGTCTCGCCTCTCGACACCACCATGTCTGATGCAAACTAAAATTATTTGTTTTTATAATTTTCAGGGATACGCACGAGTCCAGTCGTTCTCCAACACCACTAAATCAACCAAATGGCTTAACGCCGAACACAATTACCAACACAAATGGCCGCTCGAAGCGCTTCAGTGTGCCAGCTGATTATGGCTATGATAAAGTAAACACTCGCAACCTGAATGGGAAAATTAGCAAGCGAAATGTTCGGTCGATGAATGAGGCAATTGAGGTTTTGGCCGACCAAGTTGAGGAAGAAAATGTGGTAAGTTACAAATGTTGGAAAAAAATACAATTTTTTCATGCCGAATATATTAATCCTCGATGTTTGGACAAAATGGAAAATATTTTTGGAATTGAAATTTGCAGGGATTGGAAAGGAATTTACTTCTGGAGTTTCCTTAAAAATATATATAGTATATATACCACAAAAAATGTCGAACAATCCCTGACAGGAAAGTTTTTCTTTTTTTGGGGATTGCAAAATTGAAATTTATTCCGTTGTTGCATTTGCACAATATAACAGTGCGAGGGGATTTTCCAGCTTCCTGCTCACATGATTTTTGCGTTTCCATGACTATAATTTTGTGCAAAAAAAATCCATTACGAACAATGACAAATGAGCGCCATAATGGGAAACATCAAAACATTTGTAATTAGATTAAAAGCGACTCAATTTCGATCCCCTTCAGTTTATTCCTTCAAGGTTAAGGATTTCTCATTCTGAAAATTTAGTTTTGTTTTTATTTGCGGTTGAGTAATTAACTTCGAACATTCATGTCGTGCTAAGTTGTGGGACTCATGCGCTCATATTCCCGTATCAACATTCCCTAAAAATATTTCTGGGTTTGTCATTGAAGCAAGATTAGGATTATGTTACAGAGGGAGCGGATTTCAGGTGTGTGTGACAGGAAATTTATCGCATTCAAGTTTAATTATGATCGTAAATTTCCCCCACTTGGCCACAATTGATTTTTTCTTGCCACCCGTCAAACTGCCGTTCAATCCTAATCAACTTATGTTTGTTTTGTCTGTATTTTTTAACGTTTCACTGTCTATTTTGAGAGTTCGGCTATTTGTATACAATTTATCGGCAAAATATTATTTAGATGGAACTCGGCGTTATGTGTTACAACAAATACTACTTGTGTTGGTGCAGTTCATCGATAATTTTTTTTTCTGTACATTAAATTTCAATATACGCAAGTCAAACACACAACATGTGAAATTAGAACAAGAAATGTAATTAATTTAAACAACTGAAATGAAAATATTTTGCGCTTCAAACCAGTCGTCGTGTGACGGTCAGTTGATGAATGTTAAAGTATTTAAAGGAAAGAAAAAGTTCCGAGAAGAATTTCCGAGAAAAATTTCATTAAACTGAACCATAAATTTGTGTTTAAGTTCGTGTTGAGTATCGGGAAACGTGATTAACTGCTCGCGGAAAACATCAGATATGAATTTGAAATTATTTTCTTGCTACTCGCACTCAAAGTACCCAAAAGTTAATGTGACGAGTAAGAAAGGTGTCAAAAAAAGTGGCAACAAGAAGAAAAAGTCATCGAGCCATCGACATCGTCTAAAGAACACTTATGTTACATCAAATCTTTTTTCGCATAATTTCTATCCCGCAAATCACTTCTTTAAAGACACTCAAAAAACTCGCAGTTCAGACAATCGAGTGGGTGGAATTGGCCGAAACGGTTATTTGATATCACAAAATACGCCTCAAATTGGCCCATGGAGGAGATATTTGCCAGCTAATCAAACAATTCCGCAACAATATTGGCCAAAGGTGGGTTTTGTTTGTGATTGTCACACTCTTGATTGTTATTTCTTCAAGTTTTCAAGAAAGCTTCTAAAGATGTGAATCATCTTCGGAATTTTAGAAACTTCCTTCTATTTACAAAAAAAAAGCATTCAATAAATCATTTGAAGCATCAAATCACGAAATATAAGAAGCAGAAGATATCAAGAAATTGTCTAAATATTTCCTTTCAGACAGCATATGAAATCACACAGTCACACAGTATCAAAACCATACAAAACTGTTATATGGTTTTAAAAAATGGGTGACTATCAAACTCCTTTTCGATTTTATTTTTTTTCTTTCCGTCGTCTATGCAATCTGAATAATTTTGTTTTAAACGCGTAATTATGATGTCAAATCAAATGATTAAAAATTAGTGCTGAATGGTGATGAAAATTTATTCAAGTCTACTTAACAGTGCCTAATAGTAAACGCCCACGTAAAACCTAATGAATTTATTGAATCATTGTGCTCAATTCGGGGATAATTTAGTAATTACCATAATGTTCAGTGTTATTGGCGGCACAAAGCATTAAATGGCGAACAAAGTCGTAAAGAAAGTCAACGAAACGCCATTAAGTTGCCAATAAAATGACAATTTTTCACCATATCTGGTAAATTAATTAAACTCTCACGTAATGGACCTCGTGTCGATTATTAGAGCGGTGGTGACACCAAAGCGCTAACTGCTTAAGGAATTTCACAAAAAATAACGCAAAATAATATTTTGTCTTTAAATAACAGAAAATCAAAAAAAGAAGCAAATTTAGAGACATTCATGACACACCTGCACTTCAATGGGAATCACTCGAATCAAAATTTAAATAAAAAAATAAAAAGTTTTCTCAATTTTTAATGTCAACTAAGACTTGGCTAAGTGTGTATTCACGAGTTTACCCTAAAAAATATTCAAAAATCAAAAGAAAATAAAATGCGTGCGAGATTAATTTTTAAATATTAGTGTAAAATTGTAAGACGATTAGAAATCATTCGTAGGTGATGTCAGGTTGATTGAAGTTCTTAAATATTTGTGTTAAAGCCTGCTAACATCACCGAAGAAAGTTACCCTAATCAAAAGACGAATTTCATTACGTCTTTTCATATTCCACATTTGATATTCATGATCGATTTATCAAAGCGCTTAAACGATTCCAATCGCACGAGACCCTGATTATTATTTCTTTTAACGTCTCTCGTTATCTTAACATTGGGGCCATTGTGCTGTGACTAATTTGAAATTTGTGTATCTTTGTTTCATGAAATTTGATCAGATGCCATTCATGCACAAACCTCACGATGGAATTTAGTTGCAAAGAGCCCGAAAATAAAGGATTCTTCATGGAAACCGTTACAGGAACGTTTGTCCCATTACTGTCACATACATTTGGATTTCAAATTTCCATAAATGAACCTGTCCGAACAATCCAATTTCGAGACGAGACAAAAAAAAATACCTGTTGGAAAAATATTTCCGAACCCACAAAAGATTTAATGTATGAAACGTACTTTGAAGTTCTTTTGATTCTACCTTCACATCAGTCCTAACTCTGTTTTTACCTGAATTCGATTTGCTGTATTTAGATAATAAATTGAAAGCACGATAAGACGGATTAAAGGGGACGGAAGGGGAAACAAAATACTTATTCGCTGCCGATCTAATCAAATATTCACGATGAGCACTCGAAATTGGCAAACAATATTTCATGAGCATTTTAACCTACACATTAGTTTATTGAGAAACTCAGTGGGAATGTAATGGCTTCTTGACTGTTGGAAGCAACCTCTTCGAAACTGATGATAGAATTTAATCATCCCATGGATGAAGATTTGTTAAATGATTCATATGAATAACATTTAACACTGTCCCGACATTCCGCGATGGATCATTTTCATTTTGTGCAACGACGAATAAAAAAATTCCTCATATACCTGCAAGTTCCACATTCTGTTGCTCATTCGACTTTATCCAACGATATTTGAAACGATCCTCAAAAATCATTGCACACACAACCTCAGAAAAAAAATTATGTGAGAGTCAAAGTCATTCCAGCAACGATCCTTGTGAGATAGTATGAGTAATATCTTGAAATGGTCTCTCGGGTTCGTAACAAACTTCGAATGTATGCGGGTGAAATTATGGCATAAGAAAAAAAAAACCAGCAAAACGTGTAAGACAAAATGCGAGAACAACAAACAACATTTTTTTTCTTTAGTTTTGTTTTTGAACCGTCCATTTTGGAGAGGGATCAACAACAGCAATTCGTGAGCAGAGAGCTGACTACTCAGTGAGAATTGGACATTCGATCAGACAGCACATGAATTAGTGAAACCTACTGAATTTGTGTCGCGTGCTCGCCCCGTTTTAATAAATCACAATTGAAAATATATCAAAACAATCATAATATGTGCCATAATCTCAAAATTAATAAAAACGGAAAAGATTTCAAGTGATAAGACGGTTAAAAGGATAAAAAAGCGGGCGTTCGAGCAAAGGAAGAAGAAGAAGAATTCCTTGAGATTTCTTTCTTTCCATGTCGTTGGTTTTTGTTGTTATTTGTTGTTCGTTTCGTTCTTAAAAAATATTGTTGATGGCTCACGGGCCTCTCGAATTCTTCAAGGTCTCATCGGGGCTTTAAGACGTTTTTTGGCTTTATATTCGTTAAGGAAAACAATTCTTCAACACCCTAAGAAAAAAAAGCCATTTCACTCTGTCGAACGTGCTTCGTGGCTACGTTAAAAATTTCTTAGTGAATTTTATTTTCGCCCCATCAACATCACAACATACGCACACACACATACGTATCGTGTTAAATTATTTTCTAATGATGTACAAACATCCAGCGGAGTGATGCAACAGGAATTTTAACAGAAATTCAAATTAGAATTTTATTTCTTTTGATAATGAAATTGAATTCCTGAAGTGAAGTGCGTCGTACGTTGAATTGTTAATCAATAGTGAACAACACAACAAAGCAAAAATATCGCAACAAAAAAAAAAGAAAGAAGTTAAATGCACAGCATAAAATGAGTCTCTTATGCTTCAAATTACAATAAGCATAACTGCAATCCGAGAGTTAAAAACCTAATACCTGAAATTCTTATTTCACTGCGATAACTCTGCGAATGTTCGATTTGTGAATGTGAGTAATTATGTTGGCATTCCTATTGAATTGTCTTTCTCGCTCTCTCTCACACTCCTTGCATTGATCATGTGGATTGTGCAAAAACTGTGTATGCATTATATTCGAACGTAGACTTTCTAATAGATACACGGAATGAACTTTTACAATGCAGTAATAATCATAAACTTCCAAGGCAAGTCTCGAATTTATGAATCGAAGTCTTCGATTGTTGTCGATTAAGATGAAACATTAAGATTACGAAAAAGAAAAAAAAAATGAGTGACAAAATGTGATTTTGCATCATTTTTCCATTAAGAAATTGCCTTATGGGCGTTTCACTGTTGTCAGTCTCGGTTGCTACCAAATATGAATCATTCTAATAGCAAAACCATTAATTCATTGTGCCAACGTTCATTGTTGAATTGTTTACGCCTAATTTGCATTTCGTCTCAGCACCTTTTGGGACATGAAACAATCTGTTGAAGCCCTCAAGCGATGTTGATATATTAATTTCAAATCGATCTCCACCAAGAGAAACCAATTAAATTATTCGTTGTCAGATTGCATCATGCATGCAACTAACTTTCTAATCAATCACTTTCGTTGATTCCACAATATTTTTACTACCCGAAGGTGCGAAATAGCAAAAAATTAAGTAAATTTCTTTTGGTTTGCTTGCCCCATTAAATTTCATGCTTCGTTCCAAATACTGCCAACAATAATGAAAGAATAATCATTAGTCATACATGAATGGAGAGAAATATTATGCTCGATGAAATTCCAATGACTGATATCAAAACGAATTCAAACGAGGAAAAAAAGACTTCGATGCATGATCAGACGAGAAATATTTATATTCATATTTTTTTTATAATCAAATTAAACCAATCTCTCGAATATTAAAATGCCGTTTTATTATGAGCTGTTCAGACTTTTAATTCATAAAATCTTATTCGACGAAGCCTATGAGGGGTCAATCATTAATGATTGATATTTATCTAAATATTTATATTTAGTTTACAGTATTTTAGTTATATATTTAACAGGAAAAAACACTAATTTTCAAGGAAATGTAAATTTTCCACAGCCAGCACTCCCTCGATGCCTAAAATATGCTCACATAATATTTTCAGTTTCAATTTCAATCTCAACTTCTGAGCCAAAACCTGATTTTTTTCCTTCACGTCGCGAATATTTATTTAATCATTTAACTCATTTCTGCTATTGACTTGCAAACTGGTTTTCGGCATACTGAAACTTCTTATTGTTCCTCGAGTATTTATTTTGTTGCTGTTCGGACATGCTCGATTCGCTTATGTGCTTGTGCGTCTTGAGCGTTTCTCTAAAAAAAAAACAACACACATCTCTCGCTCACAACTTGATCACTCCGAAAAAAAATATTTAAAAGGAAAATATTTACTCGGCAACGTGTGCAGAAGGTTCATAACATACATTTGCACAGCTTTTCGTCAGTGTATGTTTGGAACTGAGATCGACAAAGAGAAACGGCAAATAGTCGATGACGTCATCCAACATGCTCTCCCATGTGATAATTTAATCATAACAATTAGCACAATTTACGACTTACCACATACCGCAGACTAATTGCATTCAGTGCTCGCGATAATACCTAAATGCCATTAAACGTCAATCATCGGACCCTCACATAGGAAATCAATTGTGATTGATTTTTAATTTCATTGCGGCACAAGTGAAAACGTTTAACAAAGAAATTCGTAGCTGAGCATAAAAACTTTATATCTCTAATTACCGAATGATGGACGTCGGTCAGTCACTGCACCCCTCATAAAGATGTTTAACGTGATTTTTATGAAATTACTTTCTACATATTTTTATGCTTCGCAGAGTCAAAACAATAGCCACGACAAAAACCACATTGCGACATTTTCATCGAGTTTCAGGTTGACAAAAAAATATTTGTGGGAATTAAATTGAAAACTCTCCACAACTTGTCACCCAATCTCGGATGCATTCCAAAAATAACATATATACAAAAATTGAAAGAGAAACAAGTCAGTTGCATAAAGTGAAACTGCAGCATTACACTCCAACTGTCATCAAATCGTCATTTCGCTTTTAAAATCAACCAACCTGCGCAGCACGCTGTGCTATTTTTAGTTTGCGATTCCTTAGTTGTGTGGGCTTTTGATATTTCCACTTTACACAATGTCGCGACTGTGGCTTCAAAATCAACTTGGAGTTAATTTACATGCGATGCCGATCTGTTGATATTTCACTCACTTGTTCCAATATTTTCATCAAAAGTATTTTTTTTTCCTTAAGCTGCTTACATGTGGAATTTAACGAAACATAAGAAATTACTAAATCGACGGAATCATCGATGGCAAGTGTATTTAAATTTCCTTATTGATAAGCGAATGTAGTGAGTCGCTTTATCGCATTAATAGAATCAATAAAAAATGCATTTAACCCACATTGAATGACGATGAAATTGCGACTTATGGCTTCCAATCTGATTTTCTTCCCTCTTCATGTTCATCCACTTTAAAATCGAATTGTGCTCAAAAAATTGATTTTCATTCCACTCCTAATGCCACATTTTATGCTTCTCTCTTATGCCCCTAATCGCCTTACAACATAACCCGACACAGTGAATGTGAATTTTTTTTCTTGTTATCAGTTTGACTGGTAAAATGTGCGTTCGATGTTCATTTCTAGGGGGAAAAAGGGAACATGGGGAATCAATCTTTTATCGCGCTGTTTATTGAACCGATCATTCTTGAAAAATGCGCATTGAGTTTTTTCTGCTGTAGTTAATAAAGTTACAAATTTTTATCAGAACAAAACAAATCGCATTGGAGTGTCAAGCACTCATAAAATCGACATGCTGCTCGCGTCATCATTATTTTTTTTATGATTTATGTTCAAATGCTTTTAGTTGTTTCATTCCCAAGTACTAATTCTGGCCGAGTAAACATTCTGATGGGATGTATACGAAAATTAGGTCATTGAATTAATTGTCATACTGACAGATGATGCTATACTTTAAAAGCAAACCCTTACATCTTTTTGCGAGAACGAGACGATTTCATAAAGCAAACAAAAAATTGTGTTTACTCCAGTGCCATGTGCATGACATTTACTTCACTTCTGCTCGGAGGATTATCGCAAAATTTTAGTTTTCTCTTCTGCTTGTATTCATAATGCAAAAATCATATTGCACATATTCAGCCCCATCCATTAAAATACACAACAATGTACGGTCGTGTCGCTGCTTATAAACCCTATTCGGAAATATAGTTTTTCATTCATACACACACAAATAATTCTTTTATATTTTCACTATACATACCAACACTGCAAGAGACCCATTTCATATATTATACAAAACCATCACAAGCACGACTAAAACATTCCCCGGCATTTGGAGACGATAAAAATAATAAATTTTCATTCTGCTTCTATCCTGAAACGAAAAATACATCCAGTCGTTTACAAAGTCTCGAATGTACATGACTAGTCTACCTTTAAAGTTGAGTGCAATAGTTCGCTGGTAGCCTTTTTACGCAATAAATATTGTCTGGACATATTTATTGCGAATCATTCGGAAATTGTGTTAACTGAAATTGAGAGATGAAACTTTATGACATTCCAAACAACCTAAAAGTTATGGTTTGTTGTTTACACACTTAGTTGTTCCAATAAAAAATATTTCAAATAGTAAATTGAGATGTATTTGTTTTTGTGTCGATGAGTTTAACAGAAGTTCTTTCTGCAATTGGCTGTCAGAAAAAAAAAAAAAGTCAATTAAATGTTTGCATGCAAAAAAAAATATAAACGCTCAAAAGCAATTGCAGCGGATGACTTCTGTTTCATTAGAATCTTTAATTCATCACACTTTGAAGCGAATTCCGAAGAAAAAGAGATTCATGAATGATAAAAAGTCACTTTGTAATTAAAACGTTTTTCTTTAATCGTGATTCTGTAAAAGAGATTCAGTGACAACGTTCATTGATGCTGTGAATATGTGATCTTTTTTTTATTTTTTTTCCTTCCTTTGAACTATTTAAAGGGTGAACGAACCTCCTGGGAGTACCATACGGTGATTGTTTATCGAGTGGCGGGCTACGGATTCGGCATTGCTGTGGTGAGTTCAACTCTTTTGCGTAGAAATTTTTGTAAAATTTAATTGTGCGTTATTTTTGTTATAGTCTGGTGGCCGTGATAATCCACATTTTGCAAATGGTGATCCATCTATTGCCGTCAGTGATGTCCTCAAAGGTGGACCAGCTGAGGATCGACTACAGTGAGTTTGAATTATTTCATTATGTCGTTTACTTTCAATTATTTAATTTTCTTTACTTTTTAGGACAAACGACCGAATTATTTCAGCAAATGGCATTTCATTGGAGAATGTTGAATATGCAACGGCAGTTCAAGTGCTGCGCGATAGTGGCAATACAGTTACGTTAGTTGTTAAACGTCGCGTTCCAACACCGCCTACAAATAACTTCCCTCAACAACAAGCGGTTGCGAGTGCAATGGGAAATCATCAGCATCAACACAGTCTCAGCTCTACAGGTCTCATGGGCCTCACAAATGGATCTCAACAACAAATCAAAGTCGTTCTAACGAAAGCTAGTAAAAAGGAAGACTTTGGCTTGGTGCTCGGATGTCGACTGTTTGTGAAAGAAATTTCATTGAAAATGCGCGAACAATTGCAAGCCAATGGCTACACGCTTCAGGAAGGCGACATTATAACGCGCGTTCATAATACAAATTGTAATGATGCGATGAGTATAAAGGAAGCAAAAAAGATTATCGACAGTTGTAAAGAGCGATTGAACTTGGCTGTTGTCAGAGATCCAGGTGTTGTCATTTCACCAGGATCAAGCAACAATAATCAATCTATTTACTCACATCAACAACAACTTTCAAACTGCTCAAATGTTGAAGACAATTTTAATACATCAGCTTATTCGACACAAAATCTCTACGTGCAGCCTCCAACGCGACCATCACTCAGCACATTACTCGATGACAAATGCAATTTAACGCCACGTGGTCGATCACGGGGGCCATTAACTGATATTTCATTGTCACAACTTGATCGTCCAGCGACACCACCAACATCAGGACACTCAAGAAGTAGAAGTGGAATTGATGAGCCACCCAGACCGCCACCACCAAGAGGCGAAGATTACTATAGCACTCGACGAATGGGCGCTGAAACATCTGAACCACGATACATCACATTCCAGAAAGAGGGCTCGGTTGGTATTCGACTGACTGGGGGCAATGAAGTTGGCATTTTTGTAACAGCCGTTCAACAAAATAGTCCTGCATCTGTACAAGGCCTGGTGCCCGGGGATAAGTTACTGAAAGTAAACGATATGGACATGAATGGTGTTACACGTGAAGAAGCAGTTTTGTTTTTACTATCACTACAGGATCGAATTGATTTAATTGTGCAATACTGCAAGGATGAATATGATAGTGTTGTACAGAATCAGCGAGGCGATTCATTCCATATTAAAACTCACTTTCACTATGATTCACCATCAAAAAGTGAATTGTCCTTCAGAGCTGGCGATGTTTTTAGAGTCATTGATACTCTTCACAATGGAGTTGTCGGTTCATGGCAAGTGATGCGTATTGGACGTGGTCATCAGGAGTTACAGCGCGGAATAATTCCAAATAAAGCGCGCGCTGAAGAACTTGCAACGGCACAGTTTAATGCAAGTAAGAAGGAGCTGAATTCATCAGAATCACGGGTGAGCTTCTTCCGTCGAAAGCGAACAAATCATCGTCGATCAAAATCGTTATCGCGCGAAAATTGGGATGATGTTGTGTTCTCCGATTCCATTTCGAAATTTCCCGCTTATGAGCGTGTCGTTTTACGTCATCCGGGCTTTATTCGTCCGGTGGTTCTTTTTGGGCCTGTTGCAGATCTCGCTCGTGAACGTCTCATTAAAGATTTTCCCGACAAATTCACAGCACCATTGCAAGATGATGATAAGTCGTCATCAAAATGTGGCATTGTTCGATTGTCAAATATACGAGACATTATGGATCGTGGAAAACATGCACTACTTGATATCACACCAAATGCAGTTGATCGTCTCAACTATGCGCAGTTTTATCCAATTGTTATATTCCTGAAAGCCGATTCGAAGCACACCATTAAACAATTGCGTCAGGGAATCCCAAAGTCGGCTCACAAAAGCTCGAAAAAGCTCTTTGAACAATGCCAGAAATTGGATCGTGTTTGGAGTCATGTCTTCAGCACTTCCATTGCTTTAAATGATCCCGATTCATGGTACAGAAAATGTCGAGAGACAATTGATAAACAGCAGGCGGGCGCTGTGTGGATGTCTGAGACCAAGGTGAGATTTCTTAGTTCAATCTTCAATGTCGGAGTAAAATGGAAATTTAATCTAATAATAAAATCAATTTTGAGATTAAATTTTCAATTTACATCTTTAAATTATTTTGATGTTGTTGATAATTAATTTAGATCAAACTCGGTGGAGGTAGACGAAGCTCAATTAATTCTGAATCATTTCTTTATCTTTTTTTTTTTTTTTTTTCCTTTATATAATATATATTTTTTTACAACGGAAAATTTTTTTACTCCCACTCGAACACAAAAATGTGTCTGTCTACTGTTTCATTACCTCAAACTCAACATAATATTTACATATACAATTTTAAATATAAAAATATTAATTTGGACAATAATGAAGGAATCACAATTCACTTCCGACATATTTCTTCCCTATTTGTCACCATCATGTCCTTATGCTTGCTGTAATCCGCCATTACGTCGTAGCTACTATCCCGCTATGACTAAATATCAAATGCCACGCTATTCAATGCCAATTTCGGCTCCAGTTAACTATCAGATTGTTCCAATCCGGCACAGCAATAGCTTATATCGAACGCCTACAAAAAGCTTACAGAATCTAGATTCCTTCGCGTCACATCGAACGGTCGATGATAATAATAACACTGGCCTACGACATGGAACATTACTGAGAATGACTGAAGATCGAAAGTCACCTTATTACTATAACGAATTAACACAATCGCATGCAACTAATGCAACTAATCAACAATTTTCACCAATCGCAAATTCTTCACGCATTGATGAGACACCAAATCATTTTAGCAGCACACACGACGAAAAATTCTGTGAATTTATAAGCACAATCAATCCTGAAGTCTTTTCATCATGAGCTTTTCGAAAGTAGATTTTTGACATTTTGTAAATAATTTTGAGAAATTGCGATGCAATTTTTTGTTTTTGATAAGAAAATATTTTGCAACGCAATTTTTTCAAGTATTCATCAACAGCTTCATTCAACATGTTTTACATTTTATCACTATTAACAGAAATGTGTTTTTTCCTATTTTATTTCTATTTTTATGTTTCGTGATCTGCTTATATAATCGAACCATGTTTTTTTTTTTTCATCAACTCGCCCACAAATTCCATTCATTAATTTTTTTTGTGTCTTTGTTTATTCAATTATTTATAATTTCATCTGTTTTCCCCCATTTTTCCCCTTCCCATATTTAAAAACATCCAATTCCTGTCCCCACACGCCAAAATTGGTTTGCAAAACAAATTAATGTTTAATTATTTTGGACATTTTGATTGGTAAAATTAACCTCAAAACATCATTTACCTACCACAACCATTTTTTTTTTGTACTTGAACCAAAAAGCCCGTTGAGTCATTGTCTGACGATTTCCTATTCCCAATGACCACATCCCGCCTATCCTATGCCTCAAGTCCTGAATCTGACTTGGAATTAAGCCCAGGACCATCAACGTCGTTGTCGCTTGGAAATTTACCACAACTGGTAAAATCTAGTTCGGATCCTTCGATTGCCACCAACCAGGATAATTTAGATCACGATCGCGAGGAAATGGTTGAAGGAATGCCGCCACCATATACGGTAAGACAAAACAAAACAAAAAAACTGCCCAACAACATGATGCCAATTCACAATTTTTTCCATTTCATTTGCACGAAAATATATATTGCGCAATATTTCTCACTCATGTAACCAAAACTTCTGTCAATGCGGGTTTCTTGGGACATAACTGGTTTCAATCTTCTATTTATTTTATTGGCTGATGGTTGAAAGAAAATATGAATTAACACCATGTACAAAATATGTCCGCTTTCATGGATTTGAAATCCGATGATTGGACTCTTTCCCTCTGTCAAATATTTCAGAATCCTTACGATCATTCGACGGCACACACGCGACGATTAACAGTTGACAATAAGTACGGCTTCTCGCCACCGAAGCCCAGCGATGAACAGACACTTTATGGCACACGACCAACTAATCCTGGCATCATATATGCAGGACAAGGTAGGAAACGTGAGGAAATCCCAAAACTTGAAAGCTTCCGCCGCTTTTCTAATTTGTTTCCTTTATGTTTCAGTACCTGAATTGCCACCACGAATTGATAGAGCTTCAAAGCCCCCATCAATGCAATTGCCACCGAGTACGCCTGGATCTTCATTGCCATCACGAAATTCATCATCAATCAACAGCGGCGGAACATTGGGACGTTCTGCTCAAGAGAGACTTTTTGGCAATTCCCAAAAATCACTTGGCCCTGATGATCAACAGGATGAACTTTATACAGCAACAAATAAACTGCTTAATACATTGGAGCCGAAGAAAATTCCAAGCAATGGAAGTTCAATGGAACGTCATGATATGATTCACAGTCATCATCATCAAAATCCTCAAAATTCATTAGATCGTCAAAATTCGGGACAAAAAAATGGATCAAGCTATGACAGTGTGTCAAGTTATGATTCATACAACACAAATCAAGCTCAACAAGCCATCACAACATCAACATCTTCACTTCAAAATCGTCTCGGTCCGAATGCACCAGACGATTTGAAATCTGTTCCAAGTGCAACAAATCGCACATCAATGGTTAACGCAAGCGATTATGGTACAAACACTCATCAGCGAAGTTCAGCTCATGAACGTGAATATAGTTTCAATGGTGGTCACGATCCGATGGCTGCACCACGAAATTCCGTGCCCAGCGACCAACCAATCTTTTGATTGAAAGTCCAAGGAAGCCACAGGTCATGGAAACGAAGACAGATTATGGAAAATACAGGTAAATTAAAAATTATTTTTTAAACTTCGTGGAAAAGAATAAAACATTTGAAAAACAAATCCCGAACAACAAAGAATTAACGAGAAAATTTCCATGTTTTTAATCTCTTTTTTCGCTTTTGAAAATCGCCCATTTGTTTTATTGCTCATCAAGAATTTATCAATTACCCAAAAGCATTAACTCATGTAGAGTCCATTCGAAAACGACGCAAATGTTGGCTCATTATAAAACATGTCCCATACGACGACCCCTCGTTCCACCACCAAAAGCTCCACTCTCAAAAGCTAATCTGCTCACTTCATCATACAATACTTTGGTTTAGTTGCACAACATTTATAGTCTTTGTTGATAAAAGTCATTACACAAAATTCCCTTTATTTTCGTTTCCTTCACTATTTTTAAATATTGTTTTATGTATATCGAACACACATTTTTTGTAGTAGAAACAATTCAGCAACACAAGCCGACTACATTAAACCACCGAAAATTGCACAAGTTGGACCACCATCAGCTGGGCCGCCGAGTGCTTTTAAGCCAGTGCCACCGCCAAAGCCGAAGAATTATCGACCACCAATGCAAGGACAAACGAATGGTGGAGGTCAATGGGAAAATGGGGTAAGTTCAAACACTAAACACTTCTTTTCCTGCCATGAAAAGTGAGGACTCCATATCCTTTGTGAGACCATGAGACCATTTAGCTTATTGTACATTCTGGAAATTATTTTCAGGAACCAATTTCGCCGCGTTCACCAGTTGGATTTTATTATCCGCCCACTAATCAGCAGCAACAGTCTCATCAACATTACCATCACCAGAGTATGACAAATGGCTCAGGATCATCGCATTATAGTCATCACCAGTTTGGCCCAAATCCTCAGCAACCAAATTTCGGACAGCAAATGCCCCCGCCACCACACATGCAGCCAATGTTTGGTAATGGCTATAACGGTAATCATCAACCGCATTATGGTAGTGGAAATTATTCACACAGAACTCATGGATTTGGTAAATAACATTCATACATTACATACAAACTCATACACAACCCAACAAAATGTACATAAAAACCCCATCATTGAAAATAATTTCAATCTGATTAATCCAATTAGTTTCCCCTGCTCGCACCTTATTCCATAAAAATATCATTTCATTTTGTAACACGTGGTTGGAGGAATTTAAAAGCTAACTACAGTGGAATTAATCTGAAAATTTTGTATTCCATTCCATAACATATCTAACCTGAAAACAAAACATCGTCTTTTTAATAATTTATATCATACTCGCTTCTCATAACCTACAAATCGCAGCTTAATGGTCGCCATTATAAATAAAATTTCTTCCTTTCATGCTGTAGGCAACTTGCCAGTTCCTTCGCAATATAGCATCGACTTGGCGAGCCGTGAGCAGCGTGGATCGGCTTTTGAGCTTTATAGGAAGCCCCAAATTGGTGCACATAACATGAGGTGAGCTTTTCTATTGACAACTATTTTCATCGCTATTCTCATTTTCCAATTCCTTAAAGCCATTTAAAATTTCCTAAAGTTCGGTCCCCAAAGAAAAAAAATCTACATAACAATTTTATATCCCAAACAAACAAACATTTTGCATGCATAACCTCAATAATTTTCCATCCCTTTTTACCTCAAAGATGAAAATGTTATTCTAAATCATCCATTTGAAAACATCCTCCCTTAATCACCTTCCCTCCAATTTCTTATACATAGTTACTAAGGAGTCAGAGATATCGCACTAACTTTTATTCGGTTGGATCATCCGTTGAATCATATAAAACTGAACAAAAACTTATTTTTAATTCATGCCAGAAAATAAATAGCGACATGTACTGGAGCAAAAGCACGTTTTCCAATTTATTCATAAATAGAGCTTTGAAAAGTAGACGTCTTTTGATTGTTGATCCTTTTTATTTTGCTTCTCCCACAACTGAGCTTTTAGTTTTCGATTTATAATGCGACGAGATGTCGTGTGAAGTTAATTGTATTTTGAGGTTGAAACATCATCTCAGTTATGGATTGAAAGAAATAAATCCTAACCTCACTTCACTACACATTCGAATCGCACACAAGGCTTATTTGCTTTCATTCATGTTCTGCTTACATTCCTGAAAATTCTATCTCTATCTCTTTCTTTCTCCCAATTATTTTCCTGCAAGCTTCCAAATGTGTCAAATGCTTTAAGCGGTAAATTTCTGACTCCTGAAATTCATTTTAGAATTGTTGAAAGAATTTCGAAATATTTTTATGGGCTCTCAATCTTATTTCTTGCTTACTTTAACTACCCACAAATATTCGTTTGACACATGAGCAACCAAAACATTTTTCCCTCAACAAATTTCTCATTTATAGCTTAAGCTTTTATTTTACATTTTGGTGGTTGAAACAGAAATATTTTTGGTTGGTATACTAAAAAAAAAATACAAAATAAAATATTTGAAATATGAACGAATGAGCAACAATTATTTTTGTTTGGAGTGAATGTGTGATTCAGCAGGAACCGAACCATTTATAAAGAAAAAACCCACAACGAAAAAGTTAGTGCATGTCCTGATGCCGTGCATTAATGAAATTAAATTCCTTCCACAAACAATTTTCTGATTTCTGAAATGATTTCAAATTCACAATCGAAACAAAAAAAAAATAGCGAAATGCCACCAGCGAGACAAAATCTACCGCCCAAAAATCGCTACGATGCAGTCAGTGTGACACCCGAACCGCCCGAATTGCCAGTGAAACACAAAAAGAATCCATTAAAGTCACCACTAAAAGCTTTGAAGAGTGCCATTGTAAAAGGAACAAAAACGTTACGACGTCAAGCGAGCTTTCTGGAACCGAGTGAGTCTAAAAAGCAAAAAACTGCATTACGTCGCCAACAATCGATGATGGAACGTGGCAGCGGACGAATGTTCTATTCTCCTCAACCTAATGGACATCAACAAGACTATTATGAATATCAGCAGCAACAGTATCATGATTACTATTATCAACAACAACAACAGCAACAACAAAGATTTTATCCGCCACAAGATGATCGTTACATGTGGTATCAACGACATGAGCGATATTATCCATCAAACGGTCCATACAGTGATGATGAACCACTTTATGGCAATTATGGACCACCACCGCCGCAGAATGATGAAAATATTTATGCAAATCGTGCTTTGATTGAACTTCAGCGGCCAGCTCAAGTTCCTGTAAAGTCTGGCGGTCGAATCATAAGACGTCACAGTATGAATGAACGGAATCAATTGCCGCCAGCATTTGCAACTCTGACAAAGCGAAGATCAAAATATACCGAAGATATTGATGAGAAATTCTCTCAAATTATTGTCGATGAGCCAATTTATCAGAGTCAACGTGGTTCTTTTATGTATCAGGAACAAATTAAACCCAAATTTAATCCCGATCCATCTTATCATGAAATGAAGCGCCGTCAGTTTTTTGAACGTCCAATTGAGGACAATGAAAAGTTGATGCATGCAAGGAAAGATGGAACTTCACCGAGTGCTTCATCAACATCAACTCCGACTTCTATCTCATCCCCATCGAAAGAGAGAAATCTTCGCGATTCGAGACGGCAATTAAAAGAACAAATCTATCAGTCGCGAATGGATGCAATGCAATCAATGGCTGAACCAATATATGTAACGAAGTCAAGCAGTGGAACAAGCACAAATACTGGTAATTTGCGATCGCAACCAATCTATGAATCTAAAAAGGAATCGGAAGATTATGATGGAAATGATAAGAGTCGCGATACCAATGACGAAGTCGATACGTCAAATGAGAATAATGAGACTGAGACAGAAAAAAGTCTACTTGAAGTGATTGAAGAAACAATCAAAAAGAATCAATCTCAGGATCATCTTAATGATGGATACATTGATTCAAAGCCTGTTAATGGTGTCAGCAATCAAATTGATATTCCCTATGCCGATGATGAAAACGGCACAATTGAAGGTGGAAGTGATAACACTTTACAGAATACAGCAATCGAAAATACTGTGAAAACATTGCGTGCTTCAGAACATATTTCAAGCTTTATTAAGCGTATGGCTCCACCACCACCACCAATTAGATCTCCAACGACAAAGGCAACACCAAATGAAGCGGTTTATGAATCTCACACTTCCATTGAAACAAATTTTACATCACAAGCTAGTCTCGCCATTGGCCCACCGAATGCTCAGTCGACACCTTATGCAAGTGAAATAACACTTAAGGATCACATGGCACAAGCAAAAGCTCGCTTTCTAGCATCACCAGCAATTCGCCAACCGAATACCACAAAAGGATATTTCGACGAAAATGGTGGAACGCTTGAAGATAATGTGTGGAATGTTTCACTAATTATTCCACCTGGTGCTCTACCAGCGGGCATTCGACAGGAAATTTATTTCACCGTCACCGATCCTCGTTTGTCTGAATCTGTCGGCGGTCCGCCGTTGGATATGGAAAATGGTTGGTTTTCATAAAATATTTTCTAAACTTAATGATGCACAAAAGAAAAGTCTTTTCTTTTTTTTTGCAATGATTTATTACGTTTTCTAATTTTTTCACTGAATTATTATTTTTTTTTCGTGTGTGTTTGTCTGTATGTATGTGATTGCATGATAGTAAATTAGAACTTTAACTACCTCATGTGATGGGTTACTAAATATCGTTTTTTTCCTTTATTTCGCATGCAAATTTTCGTAAAGCTTAAAAAAAAAATATTTTCGTGTTATTGGTAAAATTTTTAATTTTCTTACCTCAAATTTTGTCGAATTATTTTCACAGGTGAAAAAATGTTGAGTCCACTGGTGATGTGCGGTCCCGTTGGTCTTGAGTTCATCGAGCCAGTCACCTTAAACATTCCGCATTGCGCTTCGAACACACCAAGCCTGGGATTGTCCGTTAAAGCGACCGACAGTGAGAAGAATCTTCAAACCAATTGGGACAATATCGATTTACCGCCATCCAATACCGCCCACACTGTTTCAGTCAAAGTTGATCATTTTTAATCAATTCATAATGCTATTGTTTAATTGGCCATTTAAATCTATTATGAGTTTTTTTTTTTACTCTTTTTTTATAATTAATGTAAAATATGAAAATAATTTGATAGCACCCGGAGACAATGTGAAATCTGTTCCAATTATTTTATGGCAAACTTATTATTTTTTTTTTATAGTTTCCTTCTTACCTATTTAATTATTTCTTCATTAGCAAAATACATTACATAATTATGTAGGTTTGCAAAAGATATACCCACCCCGCAATTCTTCCCACAGCATGGAAGACTTAAACGTTTTTCACATTGTTTTACACATGGCATCACATGTTATGACAGTTTTCTGCCGCAACTCCATGTAATGAGCTTTTCAGTTTACGAGGTATAACATGCCGGAGAAGAATATTGAGCAATTTGAGTAAATTTTATTAAGTTGAAACTCATCACATATATTCTCGAAACAAGGAACACATTAAAGTGTTACATTAAAATGAACCTTAACTTGTAAGCGATCTTATTCTTTTTATAATTATTCTAAATACAACATGACTTTAGTAAAACACACTTTCTAGTGAAATAAATACATTTGCGATAATAATTAAGAAATTTATTCTAAAGGACTTTAGCCCACGCGCATTAAGAAAGCTTCCCCAATACATGCATCTTAAATATATTGTAATTTAATATTTTGATGGAATATTTTTGCGAGAAAAATAAAGATTATGGAATAAAATGAGCTTGTTTTCTTATTAAATGTTTTGTTACATGCCCAATTTGTAAGAATAATGACTATTGATTGACTGCCCCTGGTGAGACATGTTGGTATCATGCACCAATTTAAATTTAAAAAGCTAACCATCAAAAAAAAAACAGAAAGCAAACAGTAATCTGTAATCGCCAGTTTACATGCAGCACGGCGTTATGATGGAAAATTCCAATCGACCAATTCTGATTTCTGATATTTTTCATTTTGTTCTATTTGTGCTTTATTTTCAAAAAACAGCGAAGCACTTAATGCTCCCTTGGTGAAAAGAACGCCGAAGGCGTAATATTATGATATGTAATCACTTTTACGCATCGAGGTTCGAGATTCACTCTAAACAACAAATTCACGTCACTGTCAGAGTGAATAATTTCACACGTTATTTTTGATGACTGAAAGCATTTTTTTTTCTTGTGCTGTGCTTTTTAAAATATGCCGCAATTTATTCGCGATGAAATTACAAAAAAAAGAATGCTGCAATCATTTTTGTAAAATGGAAGCTTTTCAACCGTGATAATGATTTTGCGTGTCTCTATTTTTGAAGGTTTAATGGTGCGAATTTTCATTTACACCTAACCGTATGAGTCTTTCTCATTTGATATCTATGAGACTCAACATGAGCTGAATTTCTAATGACTTTATAACGCTCAGAGGTACAATTTGCGAAAATGCTACAACCCAATTTGTAATCGTCATTGAAAAAAAGAACTTCTGAATCCTTTTCATTCGCTGAAATTTCACTCTTAAACGTGAGAACAGAAAATATAGATTTTAGCTTGCGGTTCTTGCTCTCATTTTTCTTCATACTGTGGCAGATGGATTACATATTTAATTCATTTTACCACAATTTGTGGCATCTCTGCATCTATGTCTGATATTGAATCATTGCGGAAAATTTTCATTTTATTTTATAAACTAATTTCCCATCGCAGTGATTCACGAAAGATATTTCTACCTGGGAATGGAGAAATAAATTTTACTTCGCTTAGTAGCCGATAATTTAAATCTATTAACAGGGTTAGGAGTGTGCACTACAAATCCATGTGCATAGTAGAATAATGTAGCATGAATCAACAATGTAAATAAGTGCTCAATGATGCTCATACTTTCCTATCGTTGACAGAAAATTTCCAATTTATTCTTCGCTACACCATTATGTGGTCGTCCTCTAAATAGAGTATTTTTGTGATGTTATTGGCACCATATTTTTACTAGAAATAAGTTTTTACATCCTTGCGCCACAAAATTATCACAATTTTTATTGAGAATGCATTACTTCAACTTACTTTCTAAAAGGAGACATTTGCGATGGCATCATAAGCTCAGCGGGAGAAATATCAATTTCGATTGTTGCGGCTGGATTGAAAATATTTGCTGCTAGCACGAGGAAAAATTTTCAATGCATATCCGCTGATATAGTTCTAGGAAATTTTCAATAAACCATCATACGCTATAAATACTGTCGCTAAATCATAAAAGCTCAGTTTAAATAAAGCTATCGTAGAAAAACTATGATTTTGCAATAACTCTTCTATGGCACAACGAAAAATCCCATAAATAATTCAGATAAATATATTGGAAGTAGAATTTTATCAATACATTTGGCGGAGAAAATTTCCATTCATGCTATAAAAAAAGTGTGTTCGGAAATAATTTTCCGCTTTTATCATAATCGCAATTTAATCGATCCGCATATTGGAGCTTTCATTGTAACGCTCGATAAGATCCGGCAAGATTATAATAAATTGAATGAAACATATTATGTTTATTTTATTGATGCTCGATAATCAGTGAAAAAGGGTTTTCTTGTATTAGGGCTTCTGACGGTTGCTATTGTAAAACTACGTTAATTAAAAAAAAAATAAAAACATTATTGGAACTAAAAGAAAGAACTCGAAATAGCAAACATAATACTTGCGTTTCAGACGTTCGCTTTTAGCTTTTATCAGGCTTTCTGTTGCCTGAAGTCGATGGGATAATAAGGCTTTACTTCGATGACTACAGGTAGGTTATATGATTTCATGGAAGACATAATGTAATGAAAAATTCAATACGATTTAAAAAAAAAAAAATTCGTAGAGTACGTTACAGCATTGCTTTAGCATGTGAAATTCAATAGCATAATATAAATTTAGCTTTCTTTCTTCCAATATTGACTTCCAATATGATGCGAAAATTTAAATAAATATTTATGCTCGCTACATACCTAAGGTAAAAACATTTCCCGTTTACAAAATGTTCGTGGTGAAAAATTCGCGATGTAACAAAAGACTTTTTTCGGTGATTTCGGAGGGATAAAAGAAAATTGCTTAAAACTTCATGAATAAAATCATGAAACAATTGAAATTTGATATAAGCGAGAAACTTTGTAACAAGTACTTAAAACAATTGTTTGAAGTTTTATTTTATTTTGTTCGATAAAAGATCACACAAAGCTCGGAAGGGAATATTTTCTATTATTTGCTTCCAATGAATGTCTCGCGGAGTTTTTAGAAACATTTATTTTGCTTTGAAAAGCTTTAATTCTTTAAAGAACTTTTTTTTTATTTCTTCATCCACAAATTTGGGTTTTTGTCATCTTTAAAGAGATATTCGTGTCAATTCGAAAGGAAAATGAGCAAAAAATTCTCATATCGAGCATTAAATACGATTGATTGCATGAATCATCGAATTAAGATGAAATAAATCACCATCCATGGCATGCGTGTACCGAAATAAAGTGAGATAAAAAAGCAATCGATTGTAGGACACAAAGACATTGTGTAGACTGTTCAAAATCTTATTCCTGATTCATCAACCGACCATTTGTAAGTTGAACATTTTAGCAAATGCAATTAATCTTTATGATAAATGGACGCAGACGTGATTGATATGATCGTTCGTGAACGTGGCAACACGAGACAAAACATAAAAAAGGAGATAAAAAAATTACAATTTACAAATGAGTCCATTGCCCAGCAGTCAAATAGCAAAAAGTTTCTCCACATAAATAAATATTTTTTTGCTTTCCGTTCGTTGACATACAATCTATCGAAAGTGTTATGCAAATTCTCTGCCAGCACAAGCACATTGGCCCCGATGATTATGCCAGAAAAAAAAACGAGAATGAGAATCAATCTGAAAATATGCTGACACCGATGTGAATGGAACGATTCGCATCCATCGACAAGTAACCTCAAGCCCGCTCCCCACACCTAAGCATAGCGCTTTATACATACGTTACCGCACATTCATTTTAATGTAAATCATGTTTTCGGTAAACATCATCGGCAATTTGTGCTTTCATCATCAAAAAAAAAAGAAGGAATAAAAACTTGCACGAGCTTCATAACTTTGCAAAAAAAAAAATAATGCGAAAATAATGCGAAAGCTTTCATCAAAGAAATTTTGAAAAGCCGTCAAAACAGATACTTTAATTATACTTGTAGAATGATGTGAAGAGTTTTAATGTTCATATATTATAATTTAGGAATGAAATAGCGAAATGCAAAAAAAAACAAGAGTCACTGGTATAAAAGGTTGCGTACCATGTTTTGAATGTGCAATGCCATGTGTTTAGATATACTGCGGCATAAAGAAATTAGAGTAAACCCCTTCTAAACTCTTTCTCTCATATCATCTTTAACATTCGGGATAAAAAGCACTGTATCACTTGACTTCTTACAGTTGTCTGTTTAAGGCATTATTTTGTGTTTGTACATAAGATGAGAACCACCGATAATTTCTCTCGAACGAATAAATCCTTTTCGTTTTATAAAATGAGCACAATAAGGATTTTATTCTCTCGGCTTCATGCTCTAATACAGCCTCAGCTCTCTGTTTATATCTCAAAAAAATTCTCTCAACTACTGATAATGGGGAGGTGTGAGTTGAATGTGGAGGGATGGATGTTTCCATCTGCAGTATTATTAGTGAAAGCTCTACGTGCGGTGGGGGAGTTGATGTGGGTTCATGGTAGTAGTGCTTTTGTGAATGGGAGAATGGCAGAAACCAGAAAACAGACAAAAATCTCGATGATTCTCCTCGTAGTTTTATTTTACATTTTCAGTGAGAAACGAAATTCGAAACTGTAAAGACCTAAAAGCTTTCTTTCGGGTTTATAAGAATTTTTTTCTTCTTGTTTTAGGACAACAATTGAGAGACAGGTCTCCTGTTTCCATTATTTAAAAAAAAAATTATGGTGTTGTTTAACTGCGATGAAATGTGAAAAATGTTTCTTCTAAGTGTCTCAGATTTTAAGAAATACAAAGAAAATTTCGTCTATGCTCAAATTATTTAAGAAAAAAAAAAAACATTTTTGGTGCTACGGAAGGAAGAAAGAAAAATTCGTTACGTAATGAATTTATTCTCTACGAGCATCTCTAATGTAATGTTCGCTGTTTAGGAGAAAAAAAGGTATCAATTGGAAGCATCGATATAAAAATACAAAATTATTGTGTGTATCAAAGCGACGGAACGAAAATTTCCTATACAACCGGATTACATAATAAATTAAAATTTTCTTCCTACTTTTATTGTGTGTACTAAAATTACTCCCCTGAGATTCTTGTGAAACAGTGAAAAAGCACAATGTGAATCGAAAGGGACTTAAGTGAAATGCAAAGAACATTTTAAAGAGAAAAAAAAGAATAATAACTTGAGACAGTTGGCAAGTTCCTTGTTTAAAATCGTCACAGCATAGCAATGGAAAAAGGCATCTACAGCCTTCATAATTCATTTTATTATATCAATTCGAAACGTGCTAGTAAAGAGATAAAAAGAAGAAGGAAAAACCATGAAACCGAATGGGAAAATAAAATATAGCGATTTCGTGTCACTTCTGTTTGCGGGGTGCAAAATAATATGTGTGTATGTGTTTTGCGTTGTTGTGTAACTAAAATTGCCTCTTCTCTCCCCTATGACCCTGTTCATCATAGTTCATAGTAGTTTTCGAAGTAAATAAATATAAGGAACAATTGGCGAATTTAAAATTCAAGATATAAAAATAGGAAAAGGCGTTTTCCAACGATATGCGTCTATTTTTCAACGTTTTCTTTCTCCTTGATGGGGTTGAAAGCACAATCGTGTGACGTAACAATTATCACTGTGCAAAAAAAGAAAAGACAATTCGAAGCTTCAGAAGATTTGGGATGTATAATAAAAAGTTTTGTAGTAAATATTGAAAATGTTTGATGGATGCATAAATAAGAAAATAAAAGATGTTTCGGCTATAAAATTTCGGTTTTTATGTTGCAAAAAAGGCCTGAATAATATGGCCCTTACGAAATATCTTTGAGCGTATTTCAGCCGGATCAAGTTACCTAATTCAAGTTGAATGCTGTATTTGTGCTTTGATGTTTTGTTTCACAAAATAACACAAACATACTTGAAAACCACTCGTCAATCATTCTGGCACAAAAAATACACTGAAATTGTTTTCGTTGTAACAAACGTAGATTCGCATTACGACAAACTGAATTCCATTAAAGGGATTTGTCGGATACAACAATAAAAATATATCGTAAAGCTTGAGCATGTAGCTTTTACAGTAGCTTTAAATTAAAGATACGAAAATTCTTGAATTTTGTTCACGGACACGAGCAGAATAAACAAAATTAAAGATTTTCATTTCTTGTGCCACTTCAGAAAAAATTGTAATTCCATTCAAGCACATTAAAGCTATTTAATTTAATCATTATATACAAAAATGCCGCTTTTGTCCTCCTTATTCACCCTGTTTGTACTTTGTGATAATTCTCATCAATTTTCCTCTCATTGTCCGTGCTTAACACTCTACCATCAAATGCAATTAAAATACCTTCTTTTAGATTTTATTAATGACTCGAAGCATTTTTCAATATCTATCCAGCTAGCATTACAAGTCATGGAACCGGGAAGAGCGACCCATTTTCTGAAAAACGTTGACAATGAAGCAGTAAATTAAATTCTTTTTTGTCATTTTCATTCACTCTGTCAACCCAAAATATCCTTACTTGATGATGTTTTCATTTCACCAAAAGACTAGAAAATTTAAATGGCAAGCGTTAAAGCTTTTTGTGCCATTTCACGTTGCGTAGATTAAAACATTAAAATTGTACTTATAAAAGAATTTCAAAGAAAAAACATGCACAAGCAAGCACAAAATTAGAAAATTAAAAAAAATCCTTTCATGCTTTTGGGTTTCATGAATAAGCAATGGCTCATTGACTTTGATATCAATAGCGATGAAAAGGACAGAGAAATTACGAAAAAAAAAAAGTGTCAAAAACTGTAGAGGATGAGTTTCCAAGGCCTCATCTCATGTCATTAGGCGATTTGTTGCATCGCAATTTTGATGTGATTTTACTATTCATTGAATAAATTTCACGAATCAAGAGGCTTTTCTATGTGCGACAAAATTGGTATAATAAATAGGAAATTTTGTTCACGAAATAGACCCTCAAAAGATTATGCCGGTTTGCCTTTTGATGTTAAGCAGTTGAGGAAAACAACCAGGCAATTTGGAACAAATTTTCATCTCATTCAAGTGTTTTATATATTTTGTGTGGGTAATAAAATGAAAAATGACAAAAGTTTAATTACTTTCCTGATGTCTGAATAAAGCCTTTTTGAAAATATTATCTTTGCGAGAAATGTCTGCTGGAAAGAGTTGATAGGGAAAATACTATTCGCCATTTTTGCTCAATCTTCTTTATTGGATTTAAAATTTTATGGTTAAATTTATGCAATAATGGAGCATAATTTTGCATATTAATGATATGTACTCTGTAACAAAACGCCTCCAAGATTCTAAATCGCATTATCTAAACGTTTCTTGTATATGCGAATAAAATCACATTGGTGTTGAATTTTCACGTCGCCCTTTATTATTCATCTTTAAAACATTAAACGCAGAACACAAAGTTTCCTTTGAATTAGCTCAAATTTTGTTGTTTAACCTTTGAAATAGAGTTTTGCCAGTTTTTAATGAAATTCTCAGATCGTGCATATCGGATGAACCTGTGAGCTTTACGAGTCATATACGTGCCATATACACACATATTGTTTCGAAGAGAGCATGATTACAAAAGTTAAAGAGCGTTTTTAAAAGCTATTGAAAGAGCTTTCGAACTTTTTCACACTTTTTTTTTTTTGTTGCTCCCAGTGCGCTGGTGAAACAGACAAGAAATATCTGCAGGATTAATCTTCAAATTTTGTTATTTCTTTTTCCCTTCTGTTGAATGTTCGGCCGTGATAGCGGAATATTACATTATTCATGAATTGTTTCTAAACTCTCATAAAACTTTATTTTCTTTCATCGGGTTACAGTAATTCGACAAAATCCCATTTGGTAGAGCGCTGTAAGGTGAACAATTTCCTTACTCGCGGCACAAAGAACTTGAATTTAATTTCATGTGTTTCTGAATAACGTGCTGAATAACAACGGAAAAGTTAAATGAGAATGAGAAAAATATTTAACGCAAAATTTCTGTTTTCTCGTCCATTTCACTGCTCCGATTTCGCTTCCAATCGATTTTCATTCTGAAATGGTTTATAACTTTCGATGAAACACGTTTCTGCTTTTATTTCCTTCACTTTGTCCTTTTCTAGAATCCTCTCTTCCAATCGAACAACTTAAAAATATATTAGGCGTAAATAATTGAATTCAATTAATGAGGTTTAAAAAGTTATTTAACTAATTGCAAATCTCATGGTGTTTCCTTATTTCCTCCTTTATCGATTTGAAAACAATTTTAACATAATCTTGTCGTTAATCAAAAACTGTGGTATGGAATAATAATAAGTGTTGTATCGATTCTGCTCTTTTTTTTTCAATTTCCAGTAAAATTGTCAACAACAAAATATAAAACGAAAAATTCGGATCGAATAATGGCGATGGAAAATCTATGAATGGAAAAGTTTCTTTATTTACAATCCCACAAGCTCGAAAAATATTATGAGTAATAAAATGGAAAGTTTAATAAAAAGTGCTTTGCTGTATGAAATGCTTCAATGACTAGACGATGCTAAAAGTGATTCACAATAAAAACTCAAAGTCTATAAATTAAATCTTAACTCCCTCTCTGTCCGACGCTAAGTCATAGTGTGAGAGAGCTGAGTGTAAGCTTAGAAGATAAGAAAAATTCCAATGTGCATCATATTGAGAAAAGTGAACCATCACTGGTTATTATGGATGCTATCTGCACTGGTGGTAAATGGAGCGGTTGCAGGAAATCCTGACGCAAAACGTCTTTACGATGATCTTTTAAGCAATTACAATAAGCTCGTTCGTCCAGTAGTTAATACATCCGATGTGCTGCGTGTATGCATCAAACTCAAATTGTCTCAGCTCATTGATGTGGTGAGTAATTTTGTTACCTTTGCTTTGGCTCTTCAGTTGAGCTTTTTATTTCTAAATATTCTGTTTATTTAAATATAAAAAAAAAAAAATATTTAGTGCTTAATAATTTCATGCCTCAAATTCCTACGGTTTCTTTGCAGAATCTTAAAAACCAGATAATGACCACGAATCTTGTAATTATTCCATTTTCTTATTGTTTGACACATTCTTAAACTTCACTTAAAGCTTTCCATCAACCAATAAATAAATCTCATCGTTTCTTCTTTATGTTGGTATGATATGCGATAAAACGCGATTGGAATTATTGATGGATCGCTTTTTCATTGTGAATTAGTGTCGCTATCATTTCACAATGGCGACATAAAAACGAATTTATTTCTACTAAAATTAAATGATGTATCCTCCTCACGTTTTACACTTCATAACATTTACTCAATAGTGGGTGGAGCAATCGTGGTATGATTATAAACTAAGATGGAACCCCTCCGAATATGGGAACGTACAAATGTTACATGTACCCAGCGATCACATTTGGCGACCGGATATAGTTTTGTACAATAAGTGAGTATCAAACGAATCAATCTATCATCAATGAGGGTCGTAATGGGGAAAAGATACTCAACGATGGAGCGCCCTTAATGTAGTTATAAAACCTGATCAATGGTGATGTTTGTAACGCTTAAGTGAGCTAGCAGCTCTATCAATAAATTCGATCGGGCATAAAATTAAGTATATAGAGATTTGCTGTTGCAGCTATTAATCTCATTTAAGAGCCTATAAGAACACCTATAATTTAATATCAAATTTCGTTTACCGGAATCAAACGACACACAAAAGAGCTTGATAGGAAACAAAGCTTTAACGCTTCACTAACGATGGTGAAATAAATAGTTCATTAGATTAATTAAAATCCATCCTACCTAACACATTATATAAGTTCATCGAATTGTATAACGAACACATAGACATACAATTATCCTTCTCTTTCTTGCACAATCGTTGTATTTGAGCTCTTCAGTGTAAGTCAATTAGTAATTTTGGAACGTAATAATGTGAATGGTAAAACGGAGAAACTGGAACGAGTTGATTGCTTTTTAAACATCTCCTAATTCGCTGATTGCTTTCTGCAGCTGAATATTTAATAAACGGAACAAATTTCCACTCTAAAGGGAATTGAAGCTCATGATATTCGAAATGAGAAGATCGCAGAAAGAAATCGCCGATTGTATGACAAATATATAAAAAAAAGAACTAACAAAAGCGGTGCTGAACTACTTGCTTATTATCCTTAATATCTGATAGTCGGATAATCGATGATGCTCGGTAGAAGTCAAAAAACTATCTCATACGAACGATATTGATAAAAGTGATGAGAAAAAGTTCAATAAACATAAAATTTTAAAAGAATCGATTACAAATTTCATCTTCAAGCAATTTTCAATCTCCCAAGTTTCCTTTTATTTGAAGTTTTCCTTTATTCTTCTCGTTTATCTTTCGGAGTGAATTTTTTCTTTTCTTTTTTATTTGCCAAACGAAATAAATCGAAGGGAGTTTTATGCTGATAATAATAATTCTCAAAGTAAAATTTTAAGCAGTGAGAGATTATCTGCAAATAAATTATATATTTTCTGGCTTAAGCCTTTCATTTTATTGACATTTCTCAAGATGCGACTGTGCCGATATGAATTGATGGACGACTTTTTGTTTTCGCTGCTGATGGAAAAAGTTTTTCATATCAATTTAGATTAAATGACTCTTCGATAGCTCTAGGGACAGTCGAAGAAATTTCATCGCTATGTATATAAAATATTTCAAAGGAATAACTGAATCATGAATCTCAACTGAGCATTATGGATTACTTAATGTCGTAAATTCGAGTGAAGGAAAAACTTTCAAATTTCTAAAATAAATTTATAATAATAATTCAAAACGCCTGCCATAGGGAATCTATGATTTCCAGGCTACCTGGAGTGTTCGTGGCTTCTTTGAGACTGTTAAAAATCTAAATTATATTGAAAAAATGTTTGTAAATTTAGTATAAATAATAATACCATTATGTACCTGGAATTATATTTCACATATTCAATATTAATTTTATTATCCAATATTCAACCTTGAATCAAACTCCAAGTGCTGACGGTAACTTCGAAGTGACGTTGGCTACGAAAGCAACCATATATTCAGGAGGTTTAGGTGGTTAATTTTATTCGATTTTACATTGCCTTCCCTAAGTGCGAGTATCTCAAGGAATTTTTAATCTTTAGGCATAATTTAAATTCAGGGTTTAAATAAAGCAATGATTATTTCCCTATTGACCTAACTGACTTTGAAGGGTATTTTGTGGTTCCTCTGCCGACAACCCTTTTTCTACTTAATTTATTTCTTAGATACTCGCATTTGGTCAGTCTTCATATTTTCCGCCAGAGAAAATTTCGTTTCATTTAATGAACTCTAATATTTTACCACTCCCTTAAAATCCTTTTAAAATCAGTGGTTTGGCAGCCACCCGCCATTTATAAGTCAAGCTGCGAGATAGACGTGGAAGTAAGTTATATTTTTTTCATATCAAAATCCTCCAAGTTTGTCAACCGATTATTTGAAAAGAGAATAAAACATTATCTGAAACATCATAATTTCAATTAGGTATTACTTACTTACCTTAAAGCTTAAAAATTTACCATCATATGCTAAAATATTTTACGTCAAATATTTTTTTGTTTGGGAATCGTTTAACATCCTTTACCTTCCAGTTAAGTGACATGGTAACATTTTTAGAAAAACATGTTAAAAATAAATAATTCACATAAAATTTCCCAAAACATCAAGATGAAATTTTCGAGGAACCTAATGTTAGATTAGGTAAATTTGGAATTTTCTAATAATGTTTATTGAATATATGATGTTTCATCTGCTGAGTGTTTTATTTTTGTTCAAGAAAAGTATTTCAATTATTTTTCTTTTTTGAAACAATTTTTACATTTATTAATTTGTACTCGATTCAAAGTATTTTCCGTTCGACGAACAAACGTGCGTTTTAAAGTTTGGCTCTTGGACTTATGATGGTTTTAAGGTAGGTTTATGCTGCCAGAAAATGGTGCAAAATGTCGCAAAATAAAAAAAAAATCAGATTTTGTAAATAGTTTCACAAGTTAATGAGCAAATTCTATATATCATTATAATATATTTATATATACAAATATCCAATATACTATTATAATCTTCTATGTTTGCAAACAAAAAATTAATAATTCAATATAATATTCGTACAAATGTCTATATTAACCAATATGATACACATTTTAAGTTCCGAAATTATTTTCATATAATTTAATTTTTAATAATTGTTCGCAAAAACTATCAGAATATATTACTTATACAAAAAGTTTATCTTATATATTATATTGCTCAGAAGTCATTTATATTTATAAACATACATAAAAAAAGTTCATTATATTAACCCTGCAGTCACGAACCCCCTGATCCTGCCACTTTGCTACCGTCTCCTCTAAGAGCATCTCGCTCTGAAATATTGATGATGAAACTCACAACCCATAAGAATTCACTCTATTAGCTGAAGCTTGAATTTTTTTTTCTCTTTACTGCCACCATACCGCATTAGTCTGTAATATGAATTTATATTTCAACTCTTACAAGTTTTAATAGAAAACACATTCGAATATTATGAGCACAACACAAAGCATTCTACCCCCCTAAGTAAAGAAGAAGTTAGACAATTGGAAACCGAAAAAAATAATATGAATCTAAGTAGAAGTGGAAGAAAACTTCCATATATATGATTTAACAAACATTTCTATTAGAACAATAAAAATGAATACAAAAGAAAGATATGATAATAATATTTACACATCATTAAATCATTGTCTGTTGAACAATAGGCACATTATTGAAGAATAATATATATATATTAAGTATTTGCTAAATTTGTAAATAAATTAAGGAATTAAGTATAAATTGTGTGTCATAATATAAATCGTTTCGATTTTATAATTGTTGGGCTTTCATAAAAAAAAAAAATTAAAATTGGGTTTATATTTTTCACAATCTAAAGTTGGTTAATCATCTATATTAGTTAGGGAATAATCCTTAAATATTATGCCAAAAAAAAAATGAAAGAGATTGAGACACAGATGCAATCAAAGAAAGTCTTCTCATCGATATCTAGGAAAATATTGAATATTCAACGGATTTCAAACTGCAGCATTGTGAATAATTTTTCGACTGACGTTATCAATAATATTGCACAATTCTGAGATTGAAAATAACAAGCTTAATCTATTTTTGATAACGGCAGTGAAAAATGTTTTTCTCGGGGAAAATTCTGAAGTCAAAATATTTGAAAGTTGCATATTTACTAATGAATTTTTAAATTCTATTTTGTATTAAAATTAATTTCGATGTTTCCTGGATAGTGCTGATGGTAATTAAGACAAACTCAATTAAATCAAAAAAAAAAAAAAATCAAAAAAGTCCAACAAATATCTTATTAATTGTAAAATTCTTCTTTTATTCGTCCGGGACTTCAAAGGCAACTACGAGGTAATTAGACATCGATAACATACGATCATCATTTGACATGACAAAGCATAATAAATTATCGTTTATATTATAATTGCATCCATTTCTTTCTCGGATGCGATACTATATTAAAGAGAAAAATATAGAACGATAATTTATTCTCGCTTCATACTCTCGGAAATTAAAATGAGTTCTTCGATATTTAGGTCACTCTTATTACTAAAGCAAACGTCTATCACAATGGACTTGTGAATTGGGTTCGTATAGATCGTTTTTGTGGCAAAATTGTAATACTGATAAAAATACATCCTGGTCGGTGATTAGGTACCTCCCGCTGTCTACAAAAGCAGCTGTTCAATTGATGTTGAGGTACAGCATGCATTTAACAAGAAATCATAATTTAAAAAATAATTGAAAATGACGATCAGCAATAATTCACCAAAATAATTAATTAAACATTTTCAACAGTTCTTTCCATATGATATACAAACATGCGTATTGAAATTAGGCAGTTGGACCTATGATGGTTTCAAGGTGGTGCTAACTTTTAAATAATTTTCTCTATTAGCGCAATTAACCAGTGGTTATTTTTTTAGTTTTTACATGTTGAGCCATGATTGGAATCGAAATAATGATAAAAAAAAACATAGAAATTTCACTTTTATAATTTCGTCATTGTAAAATTTGAATTTTGTAATTAATAGAATAGGACCAGATTTTCTACCCAATACTTTTAATTTCTTCTTCCATTTAATCTTCAGTTTTATGTTTTTATTTTAAGAATTATAAGTTAAATATAAACTTTTAGAAGATACACATTGAATAATTCTCCTCTCTCTCCAAATCTGAGGTTTATCATTTGAATTTATCCCAATTAAAACTTTAGTAATGCTGAGAACCTCGTTCAATTGCTACATTTTTATTTTGAGAAAAAAAAAATTATGTCCTTTTCACATAAATGAAATCTTTGCCATTGCCAAATTCTGGTGCTTCCATACAAATTTCTATAATCGAAATTATTTTTTTATTTTTTCCTCTAAATTTTCTCCTGCCTTTTAGATATACTCCCTATGACAGAGACAAATTAAATAGAATATGTATAAATGTAAAAAAAAAATTCCGACATTGCAATACATTGAAAATCAACCGGTTTCGGAAAATTTCCCTTTGAAAATTATTTCGGATTTGTATATGAAAATTTCCACCTGTAATTGTTTCCGCAGTTGCAAGCAAAATATTTTATATGTCTTGGGGAAATGTCCAGTAATTTTAGAAATTTCAAATAAAATCCAATGATCCAATGCTTTCCGATTATTTTCAATTTATTGTAGAGTTGAAATGTCTTTGTTTGTGTCACAAAAAAAAAGTCTGTAAAATGAAAGTGGACATGATGATCTGGAAAGGTATAAAACTGGATATAATGTTTTATCTGTTTGTTCTTAAAAATCTCTTCTATTAGTGAAAATATGTTTTTTTTTTTTTTTACCTCCTCAGCGAAGGACAAAACTTTCCTCTCATTGCATTTTCCGTTCTTATCCAAATATGGTCGCAATTATATTTCTTATTTTTTTTTATCCTTAATTACATCTTTTGCGCAGGCTATTCGAAAAAATGATAATACTTAATGACAATTATTAAATCTATTTTGAGAATAAATAAAAAAAAAACACTAAATGAAAGATACTAAACTACAAAAGCTGAAAAGGAACTTGCAAAATCTGTACCACATTGCAGAGGGAAATATCCTTAAAAAAATTTTTCTGTGAGCTAACTGAATCAAATAATGAAAGATAATAATTGAAACTACCTAGAGTAAAAAAAAAATTTAAAGCAGTAAAACCTAAAACTGACGGATTAGATGAGCTTATGATTTTTGAAATTCGTTCAACAGTAAAAATCTAATTAAATATTTTATCTTTTGTGATCCTTTCAGTTCTATCTAAAGCTTTGCGAATTTTAATTTATGAACTTTTAGTTGCAAACCAAACATATTTTCAAAAAGATTTCCATTTTCATATTTTTCGTTACATCAACATTTTATTTCTTATCTTGTCTCTTAAAAGCTCATAAAATCATTAACATGGAAATATAATTAAAAGAGAAGAGGAAAACATGAAGGAAAACTTTTTTTCTTCTTGGATAATGTTAATAGCACTTGATGAGCTACTTTGTTGTATGTTATCGCGAAAGAAATATCCGGTCTGAAAAAAACTGAGACGAGTGAAATGCTTTCGGGCATTAACAATGTAAACATCAAAATCATCGCAAAAAATCATCATAAAGGCAGAACTCTTCCGACTCATATTTCTTATGAATGTTCCTAATGTGTTGTTCTTTTCTGTAATGTTTCCGAATTTTTATGTGTGTTTCCAACTCTTATTTCTTTTATGACTTCGTCCTCGATGTCCTGCATTTATTTTGATTAACCACAAAACGAGTAAGGATATATCCATATGAAATGTGAATAAAACGCACAAAATATATTTCACGCTTTCAAACTGTGGTTCATACAAGTTTTATGGTTAAATAATTCGGTTGTCAGAAGATTTTCTGGCGTGTCGCTTGATATGTTCGCAAACCCACCGCAAAATTTCTAACTTATCAGCAGCCTTTCTCTACCGTCTACCCTTTCCTTCACTTGGTTTAGTTGATCATTTATCGCTTCAAGTTGGTCGAATGGCTAATTTTTATGCTTGATTCCATAAAAAATCTCATAAAAAAATAGAAAAAAAAACAACAATCAGCATCAATGCCACAAAACACACGTGGCACATTTCACAATGTCTCTAATCGCAGGATGCCTATGTGCGATAAAATTCCCTCGGAAGAACAAAACAAATGCTATATCTTGACATATCCACTCAAACGCCCCGAAAATCGATTGATGATAGAAATAAATTTCAAGTGTATGTTATGCCTTTGCCTTGGATGTTTATCGACATTTTCGCTTTTCACATAAAATACTTTGAGACATAAGATGATTTTATCCCACTCAAGGACCTTTTTTTTCGATATGACATATTATGACAATTTATACATTTCATGGGTGAAAGAATTCACTCGAAATTATTAATTCAGTTGATCTCTGAGCACAATTTTTCGATTAACCTAACCTTGAAATTTTTACGATAAGCGCTTTAACGAAAAAGATGCTCTTTATGACGGTCTCTTAACGCCATGGAACTTATTCGATTATGAGTTCTTCCATCCTTATCATGAAACAATTAAAGAAATGCGAAGCATCTTAAGCAGTGGAAGTTTGCCCGAAAAAAAAAATAAAATAAAAAGGGACAACCCAATTTTATACCTTTCCAAAAATAAGGAAAAAATTATTATTTTTTTTGCTCCATCTGTGAAAACTTTCCAAGTCCCAAAATAAAAATTTCTCTTGTTCTAAATTCACTAATTTTTCCGTTTTGTTTATTTATTCTTCCGTTAAAGGTTTTATTTTATTTTATTTATTTTTTTTTTTCATTTCTATCAGTTGATTACGTAATTTGATTTGCTGTCTTAGAGCCAATATTGATTGGATAACATTGAATATTTGTCAATAGATTGGACATTTAGCGTAATGGATTTCCGCAGAAAAAGAAAAGTATCCAAATATTGATTTTTCCAAAAGATTTCTTATTTATTTTCATTATCGTCGAATTATATTTCTTAGTTTTTCTTCCGCATGCAAGTCTCTAGATGGTTGTGAATTGTGGAAATTCTGGTCAATTAGAAGAAAAAATAAACATTCCAGTTTTAGAACAGAGGCAATGCATGAGCTGTGAAATGGTCAAAACTAATTAAAAAAAAAGAAGAAATTAAACTAGAACCAAATTAAAAATAAACAAACTAAAAATATCTAAAAATTTAAATGAAACTCCTTAAAAAAAATTTCATTTTCATTCATTTTTATTTGGGTTTATAAACTTTTTATTGTGCTTCGTTTCCACCCTCGCGCAATAAACTTTATTTTATGTTCCATGCCAATAAATATTCTTTCAAAATGACATATTTTGAAACATCTACCTTCAGACTTGGGCTCGCGGAAAGGAAACATCTTTAAATGACGCTGGCAAAAAATATTCTCTTTCAAAAGAAAATCTTTAGTAAATTTATTTGACGTCATTGAGAGATGTTCAACAGAATTGTATAAATAATTTTTCCTTTTTTTCTCAGAGTTAAAGCGTTTTTCTTGCTTCTTTCCCACACAATTCACTTGATTTATGGCTATCCGTAACTTTCAGCTTTACACATTTAAGGGACATTTTTCCATTTCTTGATCCCCCAGTGCTGAGCTTTATTATATCAATGTTTCAATTATATTAAGTTATTTACGATTATGTTTATTAATGTAATTTTCCGACCATTCTTTATCGTTTTTCACCAAATTAAATAAAAAAAAAAATAAATTTTTTAAAACGATCGCAAACTAAAACGAAACCCCTAAAAACAAACAAAAAATACTAATGCTGTTAGTATTGTAAAATAAAATGAACTAAACAAAATTGAAAGCAAAAAAAAAATTGTTAAAGGTTTTACTGCTTGAATGAAAGTTTATATAAGTTTTTGAAAATGTATATTTTTATATTATGTACCTATAAATAAATTATGACCGATGCAAATAATTTGTTGCTGGAAGGAAAAAGAAGCTTTTTTATGACTGTGAAACGTTCGCATATAATTCAGTGATGCTTGTAGAATTTTTTTCTTTTTGAACATAATTTCGGAAGCTTATAAACCGAGTTTGAGACTGAATGAAATTGAATTCAGCATAATTCTCTCGCTCCTCCTCTTTAACGCCATTCGCAATTGCACAATTGTGTTTTGGTAGCTGCCAGTGAGTTGGATTTTTTATGCTGAATTTATACTTTTTTGCTGGTTGCTTCTAGCTGTAAATTTGAGTGCATCAAAAGTTGCAGCATTCTCTACAGATAAGTTAAATTGTTCCGTGTTTTTTTCTGCAAACTTGCAAAACTGACAATTCTAAGAACAATCAAACACTATGCAACATCTGACAATTTGAGGCTCTTCATTATTACAGCTGAAAGCATCGCACAGCATGCGACAGTTCCTACAATTCATAACAAATTCACATATTACATACGAAAGCTTCTCATGTATATTTCCTTACACGATACTGAGAAAAAAGAATTGTATTACTTAGAGGATAAGCTGTGTTCAGAAACTTCTTATTTATGTGTCTCCCTTCTCTCTCTCACTCTTTCTCTCACCCATCCCACTTATTTACTCTTGCTCGAATATTTTCTAAAAAAAAAAATCTTATCACAGTTGATAAAATGCAAAAAGTAACCATTTTACTCCTCACTTCTCCCCCAGCCATCTTTCGCAACCATTCAATTCCGTAAAGCTCTCTTCCCTGTATCCCACTTAACATATTTCATTGCATACCTACAGACATACTCATTGTTCCATAAAGAAAAAAAAAACGTTCACGTTCTTTACATTTAACTTAATTATGCATCTGTAGGTGCTTGATAGAACATTAACGAATAAAAGTTTCATAGCCTATGTCACGCATTACAAACAAAAAGCTCTTTCGCGCCATGCGGCAGCTTGCTAAACATTTGCTTCAACTTTGGTTGTGTTTTGTTGCCAAAATGTCATTCAAGCTTAAATTTCATACAAAAAACTCCTCGCTTGCATTTTGAAAGTAGTCATAAAAAAACACGCACACACATATACACATTAGACATTCAATTCCCAGCCGCAGCCGAGGAGCAATAAATCAGTGAACATGACACATTCGAAAACAAAACAAAAAATAAAAGCTGCTTTTAATCAGAATGATACATATTTTATTAATCTTCATCCACCATACACACATAAATTCACCCGCAATCATTCCCCCTCTAGCAACTCTGGAATAGCAAATTTCTGCACCTGACTTTTATTGTGATCGAAAACAAGAATGAATTATGCTTTGATATGCTGATGCTTATTCTGACTTCAATAGTATTTAAAGATGCACGCTTTAATGTACAAAAAGCTTTACTAAAGTTTTAAATTTTCTCACTTTTCAATGTTGAATGTTGTCGTTGCTTGTAAAATAAATTGCCATTGCCTGTAAATGATTCAGTGATTTGACATGTCAGTCGTCCGATAAAATTTACACATTCTTGTTTCAAAATACTCAAAGTATTTAATGTTGTGCCACTGCCAATAATTAATTATTTGACATGAAAAGTAGCCAACCACACTCTGTCGCAATTTGCGTAAAATATTTATGTGTGCGTGTGTGCGTTTTTTATGAGCTTTTGAAATACTCAATAGCCGAAATCTGCATGAACATGGAACTGAATTATTTATTTGGCTTTAAGTCTTTTACTCTCACACTGTCGTAATAACATAAATTTTGATTAAACATTTTGCTTCGTATTTGTCTGTCGACACTAAATTTATTTCTGCATATTTAATATTGATATTAAACCGTTAAGGTTGACCTGAGGCATATGGACGAGAAATTTGGTTCGAATATCGTAGCCGTAGGTGAGTTAAACTGTTTAATTGCATTTTGCTTGAATGTTATAATTTCATTATTTATTGTATTTGACTTTCATTCAGGTGTTGATCTCTCCGAATTTTATATGAGTGTTGAATGGGACATTCTTGAAGTACCTGCTGTGCGGTAATTATCAGCGTCAATGTTGTTTAATTGAATTAGTTATTCTAATAAGCTAATACAAATGCCACGCACTTTTAGCAATGAGAAATTCTACACATGCTGCGATGAGCCATATTTGGATATCAGTAAGTTCCACACTAAATTCGTTTGATATGATTCAATTTGCGTTCCATGTTTACACGCACGTTCCTTCGTATTTGCTGTTGATTTAGCTACTTCCAATGCCAAATTCAATTTACAAACATTCAATCAAAATTCTCTTTCCCTTATCCAAAGCTTTCAATATCACCATGCGGAGGAAAACGTTATTTTATACTGGTGAGTTCTGGGGTTTCAAGATTTTCATCCAAGTGATGACCGCAAAGTGTCTGTCAACATTAAAATGCTTCGAATGCTATTGTCAGGATTAGGATCATGAAGAACATGTGTCAAATTTGCCACAAGGGGCACTGAGCTTTACGCTCAAACGCAACGATGAACTTAGTTGACATAAAGCTTTTCGTGGGAGCCCCACGAACGCTTTCGTTTTCTATCTTTAGATTTAAGATTGTTAATATTATTTATTTTTGTTTACTCTTTTGCTTCCATTCTGCAACAGTGAATATCATAATCCCTTGCATGGGCATCTCATTTCTTACGGTCTTAACGTTCTATTTGCCATCGGACAGCGGAGAAAAAGTGAGTTGTGCTCGCGAAGCTTAAAGCTGATTAATATTCTGCAATATGCTTCTTATGCAATGGAAAGAGTCGCTTTGCGACTATTAATAATACAATTACTCCCACTCTTCATCATTCCAGGTTACGTTATCAATTTCAATTTTAATTAGTCTTCACGTTTTCTTCTTGCTGGTTGTGGAAATTATTCCTCCAACGAGGTTAGATCCATATTTTATCTTTCACCTATAACGCAGGCAATTCGAATTAATTTTGCAATTTCTCTTTTTACAACTGTACAGTTTGGTTGTGCCATTGTTGGGCAAATATCTAATATTTGCTATGATATTGGTCTCGATAAGGTGAGTAGCGGTCATTCAATGTTCATGATTTTTGTCCAATGGCTATCAAATCGAACTACATACAAAAAATTGCTTACATTTTTTCTGAACCATTTACCAACCAAATAGTATATGCGTCACTGTGGTCGTTCTCAACGTTCATTTTCGATCTCCTCAAACTCACACAATGAATCCGTGGATAAAGATTTTCTTCATCGATTTTCTGCCCAAATTTTTATTCATGAAACGACCTAAATATGTTCTACAAACCAACAGGTAATTGAGCATTTAAATTATATTTAGTTTCTCAGCTTTCATTCCAAAAGTCGCTCACTGCAAAATGAAATGTCTAATGATGATGTCGTGAACAAGTGATGATGTGCTGATGAAGATGATTAATTACATAAAGTGGTGGGAGGCGAGAGGAAAATCGCAAACGAAATGTCGTAAATGCGAAAATTTGTTATCCAATGGGGAAAAATTATGTGAAAATTTGCTGTGTAGCGCGCGTCCGAGTATTATGATATGATAAATGTTCGACATGGGTACAATATGTAATCATCAGCGCAAATTAATTCTGTATTTCATATCTAGACATTACATTTTGATGACGCCCCGAGAGCGATCAAAGCTAAATATATAAACATAAATTGAAATTAATTTATTTTTCTATTTTTCTTCTTTTTGAATCAAATTTTCTTTTAATGATGCGAAAAAAAAAATATTGCAAAAAAAATCAATTAAACAAACCGAAACTTAAACCAAAACTTAACCTAAAAACAAAAAAAAAATCTCCGTCGCTGTCGTCCAAAATAAAAAAAAACCAAATTAAAACCAAATCGCTCACAATCAGAAAATATCTCTCAAGTTTCTATCCATACTATACGAATTCGTCATCGAATCTCAATCATGTATCACACTATAGTAGAACACCATCAAAAGAAGATTTGTCACCGATCAGGTATTAAAAATAAAACAAAAAAAATCCCCCAAAAAAAAAAACAAATCCTCAATTTAAATGTGTGTGTTTAAACTGATAATAAATGTTAATTATATATATTCGAGATACAAATCGATGAAAAAAAAAAATCATTGCAACCCCAGATTGTGTGAAATTAGATGTATAACAAAATTTGTTTATTTTCCGTTCCATTTTAACCATTAGAATATTGTGTAATTATTAAAGTCGAATGATGCCTAATTTTTATATTTAGTCAAAACAATTTCTGTTTACTTGGTTGTTGTACATTTGTGAAGCCATCCCAGTGATAGAGTTTTCATTTATGATTTTGTGTTTCGGTGTTTGAAGTGTTTCCTTAGTTCCTTTGGTGTTGCTCATTTTTATCTTTTTTCATTATTTTCCTTTTTTTTGATTCATTCAGTGCCAATTTACGTGTTTTCTTCTTCTTTTTTTCTTCATTTCCTCATCTGCTATTGTGATAGTCTCACAACGGGACCATTTGGCGGAAGTTGTCAAATACATGGCCCAATTTCGATGGAATCGGAAGAAGTAACAATGTCGATGTCAACGCTAGATGTGGATCCACCCCCACCCTCAACCCAACCAGACCGTGTCAAAAGTCCAATTATGAAAAATCCTGGTTATTCGCATTTGCATTGTCCAACAGAGTTACATCGATCGTGCTTTTGCGTTCGCTTCATTGCAGAACATACTCGAATGCTTGAAGATTCAGTAAAAGTCAAGGAAGATTGGAAATATGTTGCGATGGTGTTGGATCGACTTTTCCTTTGGATTTTTACGTTAGCTGTCTTAGTTGGAACAGCTGGAATTATATTGCAAGCGCCAACATTATATGACGACCGAATTCCTATCGACAAAAAGTTTTCTGATTATGCATCATCAACGGTTGTTAGGTGAGTACTTTGATCTCTTTGTTGTGGGAGAATCTCGGTTAAAATCATGCGATTTTGTTTCAGAACTCACCATACTGTTGATGCAATTTAACATACATGAGATTCTCCAACACTTTCTAGTTGAAAGCTAATTTGTGGTTCGCATTCATGGCGTCTAACCAACATCTCTCTCTCTATTTAGGTGTCCACAATAACAATTTGAGTTAACAACAAGCAACAACAATATGAGCATTTTGTTATTGACGATTTTATGTGCAATTTTAATGATGAGTGCCTCTTGTGTTTTTTTGTGACTGAAGTATATACAGAATTTTCTGAAGTACCAAATTTTACCATCCATTTCGACATTTTCTGTTTGCTCTCTAAAGTATATAACTGTGGAATCATCTCGGCACTTTTTTATGTCAGAATTTTTTTTTACACTCCATTTGTTTTCAAAGCACATCATCCCACGCTGGGGATAGATATGACAGTGAAATGCGCACACGGGAAGCACTCAAGCAATACAATTCAATATCTGATGCGATAAATCTAGAAAGCAAAAGTAGCGTTGTGACATAAGTGTGGATGCCGACTCGCTGCCGAATGAATATTGCCAAAAGCAAACAGAAAAAAGCATTCATTTTTGTTTAGATAAATTACTCTCGCCCTTAATTCCATCATTTGTTTATTTCTCATTTTTCGTACAAATAAACTGATAAATTTCCTCATCTCTCTCTCCATTTCCTGAACCCCCTCAATAAGACAAAACTGCCAAAAGGAAAAATATTTCTTTAAAAAAAGGAAAAGTTTGCCAGAAAGAAATGGAATTATGATTAATTATTTATTCAGATTTGCCACCATGATATCCATTTGTCGTTTGTGTCCTTCGACCGGAAATAATATAAAGAACAAAAAATAAATTTTTAAGGGCAAGAACAAAAAATGAGAGAATGAAACATGTAGCGCAGTTCAAATTTGGTAAAAAAAATAAATGGCAAAAACAAAAATCTGTTTAAGAAATTAAGAGACATGAATAGTTAACATTTATGATGATGAAAATTAAAGCTCATTGGATGTTACAATTATTATAATTGCGGTGGTAGTATTTCCCAAAAAAGTTGATTAAATATTTATACCAAAAAAAAAAAAAAACATCACCAAGTACTTTCCACTTTGAGTGTATGAAAATTCAATTAAGTGAATGTGTAGCTGGAGTTTAATTAAGTTAAGTAAACTGTTCATGTTGTTCTGAAAAGAATATTCATTAGAAATAAATTTTTCAGTTTATTTAGATTATTTCAAGCAACAAGCATCCAACTTAGGAACAAGAATCGTTAACAGGAAGCCTAAATTTTGATTAATTGTTAAAATTTTTGTCTAGGAAAATTAATTGACAGCAAACAAGAAACCTAAGAATGAATTGTCGTTGTCTAAAATTTATTCACCATAAACATGCCAAACATTCAATAAAACATTAAACATTAAATCTTGATGAAAAAAATTGTGACAACAAAATATATGTAATGAACTTCTTCTTAAAGTCGATTCATTCATTGGTCTATGATGTAAATAATCATTAATGTAGTTTAATTAACAATACATTTTACATGAAAACCAATAAAAAAGAACAGAAAACAATAGCGTAAATTTGATGATGAAAAATAAAATGAACAAATATTAGAACTTTTTTTTAGTTAAATAGTTTTATTTGAATTTGTATTTTATTTAGATAAATATTTGATCATATTGCAGGATCGCCGTTGCATAAATAACGATTTATTTAGAAATATAAGCGATTGCAGGTATATATTCAGCAAAAAAATTATCACAAAAACTTCTACTTACTTATACGTGTACATGAGAATATCCAAGTAGGAACGTAGGAACGATGATAATTCTACAAACAGCGCTGTCATGGCTGACAATTGAAATTATTTATAAATTATCTCCTGACTATGGCTTGAAAAATAGTTGAATATTATCAATATGAAATGTAAGTTTTGTCAAAACGACAGTCAAAACGAATTATGTTAAAAAAAATCGCATTTTGGAAAAGAGAATAAATTTGTGCAAAATTTCGGCTATAAAACAGTTGCATTTTCAATCAAAACTATCAAACAGTTTAAGTTTACTGAAAAGAAAAAAGCTTCAAGCACGAATTTCAAGATGCGTTTCACAATTTACTTTTTGCTCGCTATTGCTTTTATAGCTACGATTGACATCGCATCGGCTGCAGTTGACAAGAATGATGGTATTTATTCTCGGAAATAAAGCTATTGATTTGATAACGTACTTAACTTAATTTCACAGTTACAATTGTCTCTTACACTCAATATCGAACATACAGGATGAGCGCATGCGAAAAATGCCAGTCGTATTGTGGAATGACTTCCAGTAAGAAAGATAAATGCGAAAATGAGGAATCAACAGGAAAAGTTCTTTGCACATGCAAGTGGAGCGGTGCATAATTTTATAATCTTGGTTTTCTTTCTACTAAAATTATGATATCCAATAAATATTTGAATTTTTTACCGCAATATAATTAGGCAGTTTTTTTGATCCATTTAATACTTTTTATTCAACATGTTTTATGCACACGACGATTACACGCAACAATTTGATTAAATTTATTTCTGTAGAAGCATCGAAATCATAGCTCAAATGAAGATCAAACTTGTTTCTAATGTACCAAAACGCAACATCGGAATGCAACTAAAAATTTAATTAAAGGTTTCTCATTTTTTCGAAATAATAATTTTAAGTGAAAATTGGAACATTCACATTTTTTGTTTTATGCTGCTTTCAATTAACCACGGTTCTGCACCAAATCATCAGGTGAGAACATTCCCTTGGCTCGTCTTAAAATTGAATCTTTTGTTGCGTCATACGGATGGTCCTTTGATGGAATCTCCAGAACAGCTGGAATAGGTGCTGTATGGGCATCGATCACATGACGAATAAGCTCAGCGTAGTTCTGATTAATCAAAATAATGTCGATGTCATCACGCTTAACAAAGCGCTTGAAACAGTCCTCAATTTCACTCACGGCAGTATCTTAAAGGAAACTTTTGACTTAAGTGTTAACTTAGAATGAAATGCACAACTCACTTTTGTCCACAACCATAAAGTTTGCATGTCGATTCTTGTTGATCTCACCAACTCCACCGAGTAAAAATCCAACGCAAGTATCCTAAAATAAAAATATGTTTGTTATATTTTAAGATTTCGCCATATAATTCTTGCTTCCTTGAACTCACTTCATCGCCAATCACTGATAACAGTTTTCCCTTAATTGCTGCGTGTAATGCCATCGCTGGTTACTTAATTTAAGTGCCTTTGACGGAGAATAAAAATTATTTTTCTGACTGAACTTAGTCAGCTGACCAAAAATTTTCGATTAAAACCAAAGGCGGCGGTTACACAATGAAGAAGCGTTTTTTCTTTTATTGATGATTTCCAAACTGTGACAAACGTTTCGTCTCTATAAGAACGTAAGGAATTAATGGTCTTTAGAATTTGAGACCCTTTAAAATACTTGATTCGCAGTTTGTTGTTAAATTTTAATCGGATTTGTGAATATGTACGGATAAGGAACGAAAAACAAATGTATCGCATTATTGTCTGTCTGACCAAATATATTTAAATTTGCTAAGTTCGTTATTCGTGCTGACAGTTTTTGCGATTGGCTGAGTTTTTGCATTTGTGCTTCGCCAAAAATTCAACCTAAACCTAGAAAATTCTTATTTGATTTGAATGAATATCCCTTATTTCCTCCTTTTTACGTTTTACGGTCATCAGCTATTGTATTTCCCAATTAAGGTTTCTGTCTTGTTTTAAAAATGAAGCATTTTGAGCAACTATTTTTGCTTATTAAAGGTTTCATATTGAAATTGCCTCGAAGTTGCAATGCCAAGAAATAATACAGTCTATACATAGAGTATAAAATTTCTTTAATTACTCAAACCACTTCAAACTGTTACTTAAGAATATCATGCTTTGCACGCTATCCAACCCTCCAATGCAATTTGGTTTGTAAAATGAGCATACTCTCATAGTTTGTCTTTTTGTTTTTTTTTCATGACATTCAATATCTTTATGTTCAAAAGAAAATTATAAGATTTCTTCAGAGAAAGGTTTCTTTTGAACGTTTACTGATATAGAGAAGTTCTAAGTAAGGGTTTACAATGCCGCTGGATAATTGTCCACTTTTGAATTCAAAATAGAATTCAACGTTTTTTATCTACGAAATTGATGGTACTTCTACAAGGCTTTTGAGGCTTTGTGATATAAATAAATAATAATAGGAACATTAAGTTTTCATAATTAGCATTAACATGCATGAGAACACTCCTACAACGCAAGCAACTGAATGGGCAGCAACAATTGCGTTTGAATGAAATATATGGTATATTTAAAAATAAAGTCCAAATGGCTAAATGTGAAATACAAATTTCGTCAGACCGCTTTCAGATCTTATTGGTGATAGACGTGTTTTCGTGTTAATCATTTTTTTTTATTCTCACATGTATCTGGTGAAGCTAATTAAATACGGCCTTGATTGTTGGCTATGTTATGTCGATGGAATAATCATAAACCTGTGTTCGTATTTAACAAAATAATTAAAGTGATTCAAATGCCTTAAGAAAAAGAAGAAAAAAAAAATTTAACAGTGAAAAAATAACGAAAGAAAAATATAAAATAATATTGCTTTAAAATGCCATTTGTGCAACGGCAAGTTGAACCAAAATACATTGCGCGACGATCAGCTGCCAGTAAAAAGTCCTCAGGATCGTCACCGTTGAGGGACAATGAATTGGAAGCAATTACCAATCTTACCCTTAGCAATGCAATGCGACAATTGGCTTCTTTGCTTGCGTTGTCGAAAGAAATTTTTACGGAATTAACGAAGGAATTGGAAATGGTTAGCGAACGATCGACACGAATCAAAAGTAAATTAATAACGCTAAAAACTAAAGTTGATGACCCATCTTATGATGCAAAACTTGTTGTTGTTCGTAAGTATTATTATCTGAACCTTAAATTTTAATTTTCTTCATCTCGAAATGTGCGCGCCATGCCGATCAAAAGTATTGAGAGGAATTTATTGTGGGGTCAAACTGGGACCGATTGCAAAATCAATTAAGTTCTGTTTCTAGTTTCAATTAAAATTTTAAGGAATGCCTCCCCAACTCCGGACCCTACCCATGCCACAAACAAATCACTCTTAATCAGAAAATAAATCTTAGAGAGACTCTTAGGCATAAGGCAACATTTGCGTTCCGACAGACACTTAAAAGGTTGGAACATAATCTCGAACGCGTACATTACAAGAGTAAACGAATGGGAACTATATACACACAGACAGACACTCATCGGGCGATATTATGTTCGAGTGAAATGCAAAGAGGAGAACGAAAAATTATTATAAAATAGATAAATTAGGAATCTTGAAACTAAAAAAAAATAATGAACGAAATGAGTATTTGAAAAAGAGAAAACTGTTTGTTGAAGTTTCCTAGAAGAAATTTAAATTACACATCATCCAATGGCAATAGCAGCAGTAACACTCGCGGGGCAATGTGGAAAATCGTGGGCGAAAACGTGAAAGAGATGAAATAAATTTTTTTTGGACTCAGATTGTCTCGCGAGTGTGATATTTACTGCAACATCATCTAGATGCTTATGCGGCATAAAGTTTATAGACCAGCAGCCGTGTGCGTCTAAAATATTTATTTGTGTGTTAAGTTTCAAAACAAAAAACAAAAGCACCGACAATGTATAAGAATGTTCTCTAGAGATACTAATGAAGGTTTCGTTTGAGAAATTATTCACAATTTAGAATGCATTAAGTTGGTGTCGAAAGGGAGAGATTTCAATGAATCTTAATATTCCCTAAGGAACTTTGTTCATTAATTTAAGTTTTTTTTTTTTTGTGTCATGTCTCATTTCCTAAAAATAGTTTACACCCGACATACAAGCACATAAAATTATGGGGGTTGAAGTCGATGTTACCGATAAACAGGAAGAAGCGTATTATTGTTAAGTCGAAGCCGAATGAACGTCTTTGAGCAAACACAGAGCACATTTCATGGCACGATACCTTTTGCCATCATCAACTTCTTATTATCTCTTCTTTATTTTCTGTGTCTAATAATTTATAAATATGTTTCATCTATTTCCCATCTTGTACCATCGAACTTCTGCTTACCTCGGTTGGGTTGCTTGCGTAGAATTCTATACAAAAAATGAACAACACAAATACTTGCACACATAAAATTAAAAATTCGACAGTAATAAAAAAAACGCGTTCATTGTTGGTAACAAATAATCCAATCTGTATCAGGCAAGCATTCACAGATTTAATTTATGATTCTTATGACCTTTAAGGGCATTCCTCGCGCCCGATGCCAACGTTCCAAAAATAACTATCTAAGTAGACAAACATTCCACAATGAAGCGATGGCGATATGTCAGTCAGTCGGCGTGCTACGTTAAAGTAATTAGCTCCATCTGATCGCTTTTGAAATGCGGGAAGAAAATTCGTCGTAATAATCTCATTCTCGAAATCCATGTGCGAAGTAATATGGAAATCTGTGACTCATCGCATTTCTTTACATGTATATTTATATTTTTTTTGCGTCTTGTTTTTCTTTTTTAATTATTTCGTCTGTCGATTGGGTTGCCGGCGTTTGTGAATATCTCGCGCGCGCACATGCAAAGAAGCACAGTCGCTAATGCCTGCGAAATTCTCACACAAACCACAAATGAATCGATGAAACATTTAAAAAACCCATATAAATATATTTTTTTATGGTTCTTCCGATGAATTCACAATAATTTGGCGGGAACATAATTTCATGCGATGCTGCGCTCAATTTTAGGTCGTTGTGAATTGTTTTTGGGCAATCGGTAGAAACCTGTTTGACTGGTTTAACATTTCTCCTTTTCCATTATTGTTTTTTGCTGCTTTATTGCCCTACGCTATGTGTGTTTTATCCTCCGGTATCCCATCGCACGGGTTTTCTTTGCTCTCAAGTTATTAAAGGAAATCGTAAACTAGCTCACGTTCCCGACAATTCATTAAAAAAAAGTCTACACGAATTGCAAAAAAAAAAAATTGTCTGCAATGAAAACCTTTAGCTTTCCCACGCGAAAAACTCGTCATGGTTCATTATACCTTTTGGCCATGATCAATTGTCTTTATACTTAGCCACCATCAGACACATCGCGAAAGCATCAAACCCGACATCAACAACTTGCAATATCATTCAAGCCTAAAAAAGAGTTTCAAAGGCTGTCAGGTTTCATTCCTTTGCTTTTTTTACCTTTCTTCCCCCACTCCCATAATTCCTTTCTGATGTGCTTGATGTTGCTGCCTTTTTGCAACATCGTTTCGCTGCCATTCAATCAAGAAGTGAAAACAATCAAAAGGCTGAAAAAAAAAAAAAACGTTGAATACATTCGCGATTGGGCCTGTCACGAAATGGGAAAAAAGGTCTTCAGCCACACTCAAAACCGCGAAAATGATTTTTTTTTTGTTTCAAGTTTATTCATAAAAAATTTCCCTCGTTAAAATTAAAATTGCTATCTTCTCAACTGGCTGTTCGGTTGCGTAATTTCAAACATTCATCAGTCACTATATTATTGCAACACAGTTGAAATAAAACAATTTCAAAACAAAGTCTACGAATGTGAAACATTAACGGAAATTCATGAATCGTATGTCATGCTTCGAAGAATCCATTAATTTTTCAGAACATATTCGTGGCTAAATATTCCATTGCAGAACTAAAGGCACGGACGAGTCATTTCGGTTGCATGCGAAATGAGTTTTCATTTTTTTTACTCTTCCAGTCATTAAATTGCATAACAATCGTTAGATTAGTTATATTAATAAAAATCCTCGTCAGACAACGGCGGCCTAGAAGCAGCTCTAGTTTAAAAAAAAGAAGAAATTTTGCAAATTTTTAATTTCCCTCGGTGAAACCTCAAAAAAAGCCGAGCATTTCAAACTTAGACACGTTCTAGCAATTGTGAACATTATTTGAGTTTGATTAAATATTTACCCGACAGGAAATTTTGAAATATTTAGGGCATTACCAGAATAGTGCGGTGGTTTCTGATCTGCTGGGTGTGTATGTGTATACTGTTTACAATTTAAAGATAATTAAATTAATTCTATCATCGTTTAAAGATCTTTTATTTGTCAATTTTTGGGGTCTATTTTTTTTATGATTTCAACAACTTTGCATTTTTGTTGCTATTATACTTCCGAAATAGCTACCCTCGTGGACATATGTTGCATTCTGCCAATATATTTATGAGACATCTGAATCATTTTCATTATACAGAAAAGCCCCTGAAAAATCAGCTGCGGATTTTTTTTTTATGTAGGGCAAAGAACATCTGGATCTGTCCAACCTAACAAAATGTATTCAATTGGAAGACCTCTGAAGTTCAGGTTTATACTCTTCCATTAGATTTAACAACTGAATTCTTTTTTTTTATGAATCATGTTTTTCCACCACGATCCACATTCGATGTGAAAATGCATTTGTTGCACACCTCCATCGTAAAAATTGTGTGTAATTTTTTACTGTCATATTTACACCGATAGCAACACAAATGTGACACGTGAAACAATGAAAAAAGTCATTTGTTCAAGAAACACCTTGAATGCTTATCAGCAAATACAACTTTCGAATTGTATCGACCTGTAACAGGCAAAAATGCCGGTTCGTAAAAAAGGGAGAACCTGCATGAAGAGAATTTATTCACATGATGTCTGAACTCGTCAAAACACGTCAAGTCTGTTTCCAGGAACCGATAATTTTGTCTTCTTTTTCTGTGAAAAATAAATGCCTTAAAAAAAGGTTTCCATCTCTTTAAGCAGGTTAATCCATGACAAGACGTTTGTCGAACTTCACAAAAAAGAAAACTAATTTAAAGTCATCGAACGACAATCGACAAGAAAGAAACGACATTTTGCATTTTTTAAAAGTTTATTTCCTTTTCTGATCTGGATTCAAGTGCACATACGAAAAAAAAGCAGCAATAAAAGTCAAACTGTTTCGTTCTGTTTTTTTTTTTTTTTTTTTTTTTTGGGGGCAACAATATGTACGTAAAAAAAGTACATGAAAATAAATAGCAAAAGTTTCTCGCTCGGTTTTACCTCTAAATATTTTTATTTGTCGAAATGTGTTGCAGTTTATTGCACTTGCCGGCTTTGGTGTTTCACCAATTTAACTTTATTACGTATGTGTTGTTGCTAAGTATCTAGTACTGTTTGCTAAGTCTGTCGCGTTTCTTCACATTTAACATTCTCTAGCTCGTACATTCATTAAAACGCGAAAAAAAAGAAAAATTCATCTCATTATTCATTATGCGGTATTTTTATTTTTTTTTTTGTCTTCGCAGCCATAGAAAACATTATTTTTGTGCAATTTCTCTAAAGTCGCGACAATAAATGAGTTTCAAAATGAGCTTCCTTGAAAGTGTAGTTAAAGAAAATAAATATATTGCCATGCCAGTTGGTATGTGGCGGCGTGCTGTTCATATCAATTCCTCATGGTGTAATTTTTCACGCATTTTTCATTTGCTATTATTATTCGTTTTTTTTTTTTCGTTGGCATAAATAAAACTACAATTCAATATAGCGAAACATCTTGCACAAAATGCGGAAAATTCATTAATGACATTCGGCGAAAATTATTCTTGCGCAAAAAAGTAGATCCTGATTATCGACCGACTTCTATCCTTGCTTCCTTTTTAACGGTTCAACAAATCTTGCCACTTCAAATTTGCCAATTTTATAAATCAAACCAAAAGTGTGCGTCAAGACATCTTTATGTACTACCTAGGACCGCCTCAGCAAACGTCATTTTTTTCGGGTACTAATATTTGTATTTCTCGAGTTTAGCTGGAGATTGTTAATTTGTTGAACCAACGATTAACTGTTTTATTCGATAGAAACTTATGAAAATCGTGATAAAAGAGGAAAAACTGCTGCCATTGATGTCTGTCACTGATGTAAATGAATGATAGTAAACAGATATGGGAATAAGCGTTATTTCTATATGTGTTTTCTACTAAAATAGAAATGGAATTGTTAAGAGATTGAAGATTTTTATCACGATGATGTTTCGGAATTTATTGATGCGAGTCGATAGATGGCAAGAATACATTCTTAATACCATTAATATCTATATATTTCCTAAATTGTATATATTTAGCTAGTTCTCGCTCCCTCATCAATCCAGTAAAACATTTATAATCTGACACAGCAACTGTAATTGAATATTCTTGACGCTGGTTTCTTTATGATTTTGAAAGATTTTCTAAATCGCTCAATTTCTCTGGCTTTTGCCGCAATAAAATTAAATCACGACAAATATTAGCTGCAGTTATCAAAGCCCATTTTTGGCGCCATAATCGCTGGAGCTTTTGATATTGTGTTCGTGATATGAATTTGTTGATTTGCCGATTAATTTTCTGACACTTTTAAATGCGAACGATGAAAAAAAGGCTTTTGCAGCTTCGCAGCAAGTCTCAAAATTAATTTTCCCCTATTGAGGCTTCAAGAATGAATGCTTCAATGTCGGGAAGCGAGCGCATAACAAAATTGGAATTCATTGTGTCCAACTGTGATGAACAAACGAGGCTGTTTCATGATTCATTTTATTTTTCTGTAATTTACCATAACGTTTGATTTAAAAGATTTCTTTTGATTTGCGGGGCAAGTCGAAACAGAGAAGCAGCAAAATAAAAAAAAATGTATAAAATTGACTTAAGAAGAAAATCGAATGTTTCTTCACGATTCTTTTCGGAAAGCAATCACAGTCTAAATACGCTGGGAACTTACATATACACACAGGAAAACATTCCTAAAATGTTATTTGATATCAGACATCATAAATATTTGAATTCATGGTTATTAAACCAGTGATATGGAGCGTCCAATTTACGTTCTTGAAACAAACAAACAAAAATCTTCATTCCTCCTGAGAGATAAGAGAATTTACGAACATAATATGAAATATCTTCTTAGTAATTGATAATTTGCTTTCTGCAGCATGTTTTCTTAATAATACGACAACTAGGGCAAAAATAGCAAGAGTTCGACTTGAACGTCGGTTCGGGATCAACAATTTACAGAATTATCCGACAGAAAATGAGGGTAAATTGAGGGGAATAATTCTACAGAGCTTAAGACGTTCGCCTTAGCTGCATGTGAAGACAATTCACAAGCTCAATATTATCGTCTTATCGGCTTTGATTTGTCTTGTTAAATATGTTATGGCAGTTCGGATCGGTAATTTATTTAAATCTCTAGTAGACATTTTATGCTTCATTTCCATGTTGCAGTTGAAGCATTTTAACATTTCAATAAATAAAAAAGAAAGAATGCTTTTAATACGTTGTCGATTGTGAAACATTTCTGAATAACCGCCAATGTATTTCGTTACATAGAAAATTGCATTAAAATACCTTCATTATGCCGCCAGTTGCCTCACAGAAGAATCCCCTTAAAAAGAGGTTGGCAAAGAATGTTTAGTTTCTTAATGTTGCATTGCCGGTATGTAAATTGTTCATTTTATGCCTCTCCCTTGCATGAAATAAAGCACACTCACACGCACAAGATTACCTCAACAAAAATCGTGAGAATGATGATGCAGGTATAAAAAGATTGTTTGAATAAACACAAAACTGAAAAGTGAGGAATCTCAAACGCAGAAGGTTGAAATCTTTCGAGTATTTTTTGTAGTTCATTCTTTAAAAAAAAAATTTCTTCTGTTTTTTACGATTTTCTCGAAATTCTTTTAGGAATTTTTTTGGTCGCACGCCGACAGTTCAATATGCTGCAGAACCATAGAACCATCTCGCACACTCGCACATATGTTGCCATCATGAACTTTATGTTGCATTTTATTTTACGCTCTATAGAGCATAATCCTCGTATGGACACTCAAGAAATATCGAAGACATTAAAAAAACAAAATCGATCGTTAATTCGGAAATATATTTTTCAATGTTGAAGTCTCGCTTGAATGTATTTGTGATGTCTCGCTTTTATTTTATTCGTAGTTGTACGCTTCGTGGCGTTATAGTTGTCATATCCTTCCGGGAAATATAAAACACATGCATTCATGACGACCCCGGTGTACTTCCTAATCCTGTTATGATTTCACTCAACTGACAAATCGTAAAACACAACGAAGAACCTCAAAATGTTTCACTCACACGATTAAAAATCCTTAATATTGCGTAGGGTATAAGACAGCGGATATAAAACAAATGGTTTGTTTGGCATGCATGCAGGAAAGCGATGAGTAAATGACACAAAAAAATTCATTCATTGACACGATGACAAAAAGCAGTGTGTACAACTTAAATGCATTTTTCAGAGGAATCCTTTTTTTCCGTCAGTGCATCATAAGCTATTCATGAGTGGCATTGTTTTATTTCTCGCACCGGAACATAACATTGATGTCAAACTTTCATTGTTAAGATCACGCCGCGCCAGATGCACATAATAATTTCCAAGCATGTGAAATTAATTTCGATTTCGGCATGTGCTATGTGCGGCGTGATTTTGGGCTTTTGTTTAAATTTCCCCTTCCAGTATATCTCCACTTCACACATTTCCTACAATTTCAATTGACCTTCAATTACACTCTCCGTAATAAGCGGCTCTAAAGAAGATTTCATGAATTTACTTGTTAATTAAAATTAATTCGTGCTTTATAGTGATAAATTGCCTCCCTAGGTCTTCATTCCAACTTCATCCGATTTGTGAATGAGACCATAAATTCTCTTTGTTCGCCATACGGCGGTACGATGAACTGTTATGAATGCAAAAAAATGCCATTTAAAGCTCTCATTTTTTATTTAATTCGAGTGAAATTCAATGAGCTATTTAGATAAAGAGAAAAAAAAGTCGACTTTTAACTGAAAAACTCACTATTGCCTTTTAAGATCGACTGAAAAGTGGAAGTCTTGCGCGTGAAGGGGGCACTTTAGTTTTGATTTTGGAAAAACAAGAAAGCGCTCCATTCAATATCGAGAGTTTATCGCGCAGGAGAGCACAATAATACTTGAAACTGCAGAAAAAATGGCCATTTAGCTCGAAATAAAGCTCCATTGTATCGTTGTTACATCGCTGATATCGACATTCAAGTATAAATCTTGATGTTGATTATTTCCATAGCCGAGCAACCATCAGACAGACAATCGATCTTGTCTGTACGCATACAGTACAGGCATACATCGAATGCCGGCTGTACAATTACATGTTGTGCAAAATGATAGGGAATGAAATAGTTAAGAAGATTAACACTTCATAGATCATGAAAAATTACCCAAAGAAAGATTAATTTCATGTTGAGTTAATTTCAGTTGTTGAGCTTCTCAACGCTGCCTTTCGGTTCAACGAGGCCTCACTGTCTCATTCCATTATTGTTCGGTAGATTCAAAAAACCACAGACAGCATCAACAAAATGCGGTTTACAACTTTCAATCGTGTTTCTTCTTCCAACTATGCTCAACTTCAACATTATTTCCAATTTCGAATCCAATGTTGTCAACTTTTTGTTTTGTGTTCAATCGTCGTTAAAAGCGATCGTTGAAAACACAATAATGGCAGAAGAATTATGTATGATGATCGTTGAACTTTCTCAAACGCGTTGCCTGTTGTTCCTCAAGTCGTTATGTGCTTACCATTCTCGTTCATGTCTTTCCCTCTGCAAACAACTCATAAAAATGATGATCATGCAACATAAAAGTCACATTGAACAAACATTTGCAGTCTCCCATTCAACAGCTATTTGAGCTTGGCGACAAAAGAACTTTTTTTCCGAACAATTTGAAATGTAATTGCAAAATTGCTCTCGACTATGGAGCTTCTGTGTACACAATTGACAATCGAAAACAAAGTATTTGTGAAAGCTTTCATTGCTCCAGAATTTAGCTTCGTAATTGAATGAAATTGTTTAATGCTTTTTCAGCATGTGAATTTCACTGTCAATGATCCACTTTACTGTCAACCTCCATTAAGCTTAACAAATAACCAATTGCACCTAAAACATGTGTTATAAAATGCTCTGCGATTCATGAGAAAATTTCTATTATAAACAAATAAGTCTTAAGTACGTGGCGTTTCAAAGAAAAAAAAAATACTTTTTGCATAAGACATGAACGTGAACGACAAAGAGTTTAGCAAATTATTCATATTCCAAGTGTGTGTCATACACTTTGTGAATATCGTTTCAGAATAAAGAATCGCATTTATTTTCTTCGGCCACACAAGAAATCGTGCGATGCTGACACTTTAATTCGTGCTCGTTTGTCAGAAAATACTGTTAAATTTATTTTAATTAATTGGCCCCCAGAAACAAGTCCAACGAACTAAATTTGGAAGCGGAAACTCTTAATTCTTTTTTTTTACTGTCGACACTCAACAATTAATACTTCGCAGTGCCGAGCACAATGTTCTGTCTGAAATTTATGATAATCCGTTGTGCGATCCCGAGCACCAACGCCATAAAGTCTCGCTAATAAATTATTCATAATTCAATTTTTATCCAACTTTTCTAGCTGAAAGTGATCTGGTGACATTTGTGCAGATAAAAAATCACTTTAAGACTGATCATGGAATGCAAACAAATCTCTTCACCATTCAAACGCGATCAGACACACTAGCTAAAATGTACGAAAATGCTGCAAAAACTCCTGTGCCAGCGATCGCGGAGATGGATGAAATTTTGGGTCATCGCGAACGTCGCAGTTCGGACGCTTTCATTTGCACACCCATTTTAGGAAAGGCACAAAGACGAATGAAGAAAAGCATTGACATTGAAATCGAGACACGAATGGTGAGTTTTTAATAACAAATGAAATTCTATTTTCAGCATTTGAATAAATATTTATTGTTCCCCGTGCTCTCACTCATTTAATGCTTAATGAAATCATTTTGCGGTTGGACTTCAATCTCCGAGCATTTCCATTTTCCATGTGCTTGATCGACATCTAGATACATGATTTTTTAGCCATAATACTAATTAAAGATTCATGTGTTTCGATAACCCAAATATGTGAAATTTTTTATGGTTTCGAAATATGTAATGCTTCGCATATATCTGGTGTGCGTTGTTGTTGAGGAACATAATTGATTTCCATCAAATATGAACCAGATGATGTCTTATTTTTTTATGGCTTATTGACTTCAATGCAACCATCGAATGAAGCATTAAAATGAAAATTATTTATGAAACCTAACCGAGAGCGAAAGAAAAAAAAAACCACGTCATAAAATTGCAGCTCACATGCTTGCGCTTAATAATAACATTTTATACTCCCACATTAATTATCTCCGATTCTAATGATTTATTAAACAAGCGCAAAGAACATTTGGACATTTCAGTTTTGGTTCTGCGTGCATGTGGAACATTCATAGCCGACGAATGTTTTGGGCGTCAGTGTGAAATTAAGATTTTTATGATTCTATTTAAATGTTTATTGACCTTTGATGTCACGCCTCAAAATGGCAATATGTGGAACATTAAGCCGAATGATCACAATGGAATAATTCATTTATGCTTCAATGAACAGTCAATTTTCATGCCTTAATCATATTAATGAATGTGTAAATTTTATTACCTTTCACATTAGCCGGCTGCCGTTGAAGACCTCCGTAAATGGACATCTAATGAGGCTATTGGCGATGTGACCGTTGCACCTGATTGTGTTGCTAGAGTCAGTCACAATACATCGGTACTTGATCAAAATGATAGCACGCTCAGACCTGGAACATCATACGATTGTACTGATGATATCATCGTGATAAATACTACAAACAACATCAGTAGGCGATCTGAAGACGATAAAGATGTCCCACTTGATCATCGATTACCATCGCCCGAGGAACAATGTTTGATATTAGCATTAAAGTATGTTTATCTCTTATTTAATAAATTGCATAAATCTCAGTAATTTATTCGTGCTTATTTTAGATATCCCGGCAAAGTCATCAAAGTCGATACAAGTGGCAAACGATTCGAGCGACAGTCAGCTGCAAGGAAGTCACTGTTGCATGTTCAGATGGGATTGCATGTCGTTGAAGATGCAAATGACAGCAATACGGATTCCGTTAAGCGACGTTCACGCTCAAGAAAGCCACGAGGCAAAAGGCGTAACACTATCGCTGGCACTGATCAAAAGGAAATCGAAGAAATTACTGAGAATGGGTTCGTTTTTCACCTTAATCTTTATCGATTTTATACAGCATGGTGTGCAACTTACTCAACAAAGAATCTAAACGAATTTTTAATATACATTTGTGTGTGCTGCATGTGATTTATTTTTATATTTAACTGCTGATGGGATTTTAATTGCAATTTTGCCTGACAAAAAAAAGAAGAAAAAAAAAAAAAAAACAAACAAAGAAGCAACAGCAGTGTAGTATTTTGAATAAATTAACTGCATTACAGGGCAGTGTGTGCGATATTTTCATTTTTCCAAGCGATTGTAATGAAACTCCAGTATTACGATTTTATTTTTCCCCCTCTGCGAATTAACGAAAGTCACAAAAATGTATATTGAAAAATGTGTTGCAGATTTTTTTTTACGATATCTATGAGATTTATTGATCATTAAAAACTTTTAGCTCTTCGTTAGATGCACTGTTTGACTTTTATTTCAGTGTTTCAGTTAACACATTTCGTTTATACTGGAGTTTATGCCTCAAGACTAACCACAAAATAAATTATTTTCCAGCCATGCGGATGAAGGCGAAGCGTCAATGTCTCGAGAGGATGAAATCACAATTGTTCCGCGCAGTAAATCAAGTGACGTCTTAAAGAGAGATTTAAATGATGTAAAAAGATCATCATCACATTTTAATTCGCTGAAACAATGGGGCAAAAATCGATTGAAAATGATTAATAGATTGAGTGGAACTAGTGACGAAACGATCAGAAGCAGCTTCCGACATAAACCAAACCCACAAGATATTGACGATTTTAATGTATTAGAAGCGATCAATAAGCGACAAAGGAAAATTAATGAAAAGGATCGACGCCTTTCGCATGAAAGAAAGCCATCGTATTCCTCATCAGAAAGAAGCTTGGCTTCTAACCTTGTACCGCTTACCAATGTTCAAGATGCTGTTGCTCATTTAACAGTACCAGTGAAATTGCGTGAACAGCCTGGTATTTTGAGAAGACAGCGACGTGTTGTTTTGGGCCCTAAAGATGAGCAACTTCATTCATCTAGTGGTAACTGGAGTGCTAGCTCAGAATCGGGAAGAGCTTCAATTGGAAGCGAAATCACAACAACCACAACACACCCAAAATCTAGTGCTTCGAGTACGTCCCTTAATCATAATGCTCAGCCGTCTTCATCGTCTGGCCCACCAAGTTCTATAATAAGCCGCAGAAGATTTTTAAATACTTCAGCATCGAGCAGTATAACAAGCGAAGGAACTGCAACACCCGAACAAATGTTTGATGGTTTTCATGATGAAGGCGAAAACAGTTCAATTTATTCTTGTGACACTGAGGGTTATTACACAAGTTTTCATGTTGATTCTGGATTGAAAACATTAAAAGAAGAAGAAACGCCAATGCATTCATCAATTGCATTATCAAGCACAAATTCCTTTGAAAGCTCAGGAAACCAAACGGTGATTTCGCCCGAAAATGAATATGAGCTTTTTGGAAAAGGATCAACAACAACCAGCAGTTCGGCTGGTACAGTTTGTACTGCTGTGTTGTCGCACTATGAAGAACGTACTGGACCATCAGTACCAGAACGCAAGAGTTCGTTGGGTAAATTAAACCGGAGTGGTAGCTCGAGTTCTGAAACTCTTGAAAGAAGCTATTCAACGAGCACAGTTGGGAGCACATTAGAAAAGAGTGGCACAATAAAAAGAAATGGTGTTTTACTTCAAAAAGAGGTTGCTGCTTTGGTTCATCAACATCAGCAAGACATAATGATTAGTCGTATTGAATCACCAGATAGTGGCAACAATACAAGTTCCTCTCCAGTTGAATCCAACTCATCGCCAACAAATCAAAATATTCGCCTTTATTCAGAATTCGAGTGCTCAGAATCTTCAGATTTAGAATGTGTGGAACGAACAGAGCGCATTCGTGTCAAAACTACAATTAATACGAGCCGCATACCGTCGATGTGCGTAATTACTCCTACGCCAAGCGACGACGAAAGTGCAAATAAGGTGACAAAGAACGAAGAAGAGATAAAAATCAAAGATAATTTATTAAACCTGAACAAAGACACAGGTTATGCAACAGTATTACCAAAGTCTTCACAGGATTCGACACGAGCGGAAACAAAAATCACACGCAAGACGTCGCCTCTACTTCCGCTAAACAACATGCTCGGTAGATTACGCGGTGTTTTGCATCCACTTAAAAAGTCACCGAACAAAGAAAACAATTCACCAATCTACGATACCGCTGGTGATTACGTAACAATTGCAGATGTTCAAACTCCTAAAAAAACAGCGACAACTTCAAATGGTGTTTATTATTCAAATGATGTTCTTAAACGTAATCTTGCGACAGTGTTGTCTGGAAATTTGAATGAAGAAACAGAATATGTTTCCCTAAATGAACTGCCCTGCAACGTTCGATCCGAGAGCAATCTGTTGGCGATTAGTGAAAATAATAGCGACGAAAAAATCGATAACATGAACGAAAATGGAAGGGATGGAAGAACGACAAAAAATAGGGGTTCCATTGTCAAAATGGATGCGCATGGCAAAGTTATATTTGATAGTAATAGCTTAAAACGTAAGAAGGGCGCAATCACAACATTTTCCCCAGGACCATGTGTTAAAGATACAACAGAATCCATTACAACAACAACAGCGATTGCGAATGGTACAGTTCCATCATCGACAGTGAATAATAATTTGGAAAATCATAACATAAAAGTACCATCTACATCATCTGAGACGCAATTTGCTGCTTCAAGTGCTGCAATTTATCGAAGAACTGGTTTAAGCATAAGGCCTGTAGTTTCGCAACGTGGCCTAAAAGGATCAACCTTGGAAAACTGTGAAAGTGCTAAAGATAATAAAAACAATAACAACATAGTTACACCGAAACCTATTGAGAGCATAAAGACTGAATCGTCATTAATGTCAACAACAAATAATAATTACTCGCGTTCCAATGGCACGATGTCATTGAATTTAAATTCTGTATCATCGAAAGTGCTCAATGGTGGAAACATTCGTGGAGCATATGTAAACATTCAAGATGCAGCTCCATTACGAAATGGACCGCCCGTCTATTCGCCACCGTCACCATCACGTGCTGCTGAATTATTTTTGCAGCACGCTCAGGAAGGTAAGAAATTTGAAAATCTAACACAACGCACTAAATTTAGCCCCAAAATCGTTGATTTTACCCCCAAAATAAAAATTGAATTGAATGTTTCGAATCTTACCGATGAAACATCAGCCGAAAACATTGACCCAAATACGATGCGAGCTCATGTAAAGCGCAGTAATAGCTATCGTATGGCAGCTATTTATGCAGATCCAAACGATTTGTCAAAGTCCAAAGAATCTCTAAATCTTAAGACGGATAATCGTAAGAGTATTACGAGTAGTGAAGATGGTGAGCCCTACCTGAATATCAGTAAAACCGTCACTCGGTCATTTGAGAAACTCATTGAAGAATTCTCAAAGTCATCAACGACAATTATTTCGACAGACGTGATGCTAAATGAATCGCTTGAGTCTAATGAGATTAAGGCATCAAATAGATATTCGCTTGAGCCTCCTAAAATGATCGATCTCAATGATTACATGACCGATTCATCATTTGACGACGCCATTGATATAGCGAAAAAAAATCCCATCTTGCCTCTCCATCTTCTATCATCACCGAATAAAGTTACTCTGCCAGCAGATAGCGGCAATCATAAAGCGAGAATTTTAAAGAGCTTTAAAAATAACGATACTGAAATTTGGTAATATTTCCTCCATTAATGACGCAATTTAAGAATGAATCCTTGAGGCACGAAAAATCATTTTCATCAAAAATAAATGTATGCAACCCTCTAAAAGATTTCTACTTTTTCAAACATTTTCTAATTCCGACGTACATTTTCAAGACACATTACCGGAGGAATTGTAGAAAATGAAAAGGAAGACCGAGGGTAGAAAAAAGAATTACGGGTTCATTGGCTTTTCTCCTTTGTAGTTTTGAGTATTTGTTTTGGGGGGAACAAAAAATCAACGACGCACTACCTACGCATTTCACGTACCGAACCATTTTCCACTCTAATTTTTGTTTTCGTGCACAAAAATGTTTAATAATTTCTTGACAATTGCGTGATGTTTCATTAACATAATTTGTAACTTGAGAAGCATCAAGCCATTGTTGATAAACAAACTAATATTGTGTAATTACCATTTTTTTTTTGCTGTTAATTATTAATTATGTTTATATGGCTAATTTATTTACTAACAAACGCTTTCAAGATGAGACAAATATTTATTTGCAATTTGAACAAACGAAATACACATAGAATGAAAAGATATTTGGCAATAGTCCATCCATTGTTCGTTTTGCTAAGACTATAATCATTTTGTGTTTATTTTCGTTGAGCATGCATAAAAAATTCACATATATTTCCAATTCTTAATCTGGTCCACATTTAATTAATGGAACACTTGGCATTGAAAATGGCAACTCATCTGAAAATAACATTAATGTTAAAAGGTTTACGTTTACCACCATAATGCATTTCTAATGTTATCAGCAACACTTCATACAAATTTCTGTTTTTATAAAATTCTACTATATGAAAGCACAATAATGGCAAACTCACAATGGACACTGATGATGAATTTGAATAGACAAACGTCAATGTTCCTTATGCGGTTTATATTTTTATGACTGATTGCATGCTCGATTATGAATATGAAAGGCGTCTCTTAATTTGCATTAGATGGTTGCGATTTAAAAGTATCAAAACTTTAGTTAAATTACTGTATTCCATCAACTGTAAATTATGTAATTTGATATTTCTGTTCATACACCGCAGTCATGCAATATTTAGTTTCACTTTGATGATTGTTTTTTTTTTTTGTTGTCTTTTGTGTATGAGGTTTATTTTTTCTGTACATAAAAAATGAGTACCTTATTTATAAATAAAACAAAATCATATTTAATTGCAAATAAAAATTTTACGAATGTAAATAATCATGTACATAACGAGTGTTTTAATTATTATTTATAATTAACTTTTATGCTGTTTTTGAGTGTGTGGTGTGTTGGACACTTTTGAGTTGAATTTACAATTAACTAATAAACACGATCTAGCTTTTGCAAATGAATGCACATAATGCATTTTAATGCACTTACACAACAGAAAGCACTCATAACAAGAGCAGTTCCTTAACGAGCTGAGCTTTTTTATGATTTTATTTTTTATTGTTTGCACATGAACAGTTAACTGCACTTTCATAATAAATAAATTAAAACGATTTTAATTAAAAACTATATACTTGCACTTGAGAATGTCCATGGCGATGGTAGAAGTCATTAAAATGAATGAAATTGCAAGCACAGTGGAAATGACTTTTTGTGCTGAAATCAATAAAACCAACAATTCCACTCTTTCCGATTTTAGACTATCAACGTTCATTCCGTGACAATCAAATGACATCATCATTAAACTCTGCTCCCAATCAATGGCACTCAAGTGACAATGAGTATGATGCACCACCGTTTCAGCGTACTAATAACGTTTATTGGACACTTCAGTCGCGTTCTAAAAATGCTATTCAGCGTCATGCTACTGACAATGTTTATCGTGCGAGAGATGATTCAGAGCAAATCAACTCGAATGCACCTCAAAATATTGAAAGCCTCTATTCGACGCCTAATAAAAATTCTAGAAGCCACTTGAAAACGACTCCACTTGGATTTGAGTTCTTTTCACCTGTTGCACCATCGAAGAACCTAAGTGAGGGCATAATTGAGGAAGATGAAGACGAAAGTGACGCTAATAAAGTCTTATCGCCTATTGATCCGAGAAATGCTGGCATTTTCTTAACATCAACACCACAAAGAAATCCTAATTTTAGCACAATGTCACCGATAAAATCATCGCTGACGGAAGATTTGAGAAGTAGATTAAGGCTACAAGGCTCAGGCATTAGATCCCATGGCAATTCGCCTATCAATTCGGGACGATCAACACCAAAAGGCATTTTTGAACCACAACATGCTCGATCGCGTCACAGCTGGTCATCAAATAATGTTGAAGTTCCTTCGACTTCAACATGCTCTGATCGCTTAGGAACGCCAAAAACAAGCCTCATGGATTTTAAAAAATTATTGTTGAATAAAAACACTTTATCACGTCCTGGCAAAGTTTCAGCGGTGGAGCAATTGAAACTTTCAAAAAGCAATATTCAAAACGCTCCATCGCCGACGTCAGGAAGTCTGAATAGCTCCATGAACATATTGGATCTGAGTAGCTCACCAAAGACTTTTGCGACACGTCGCATGATACGACAAGGACAATTTGGCCCAAGCCTATCCAATTCACCATCGAAAAGTGCTAATAAGCAAAAAGCATGGCAGCGAATGCAAAACATGCGAACCGATGTTATATCGACCGCTATTCCCGAAGCAGCTAATGATGAAGAACAACAAGACATCTCATGGAATCAGCAGAAAAAATCGATTGAAACTATAAAATCACCTGAAATAATAATTAAAGACGTGACCGAAGATGAAGCGGCAGAGCACGAAAAAGCAATTGTAGCGAATAAAGCAGTAAATATAAAGGAAAATCTATTCATTAAGCAGCAGGAGAACAATTTTACTGAAACGGAAATTCGTGAACATAAAAAGTCTGCACAACACAATCTGCAACAACAACGCGCTCAGTTTCTATTTGGTGGGAATGCACCAACAGAAACAGTATCAACAACAACATCAATTAACATCAATAACAATAAAACGGCAGTATTCAAAAGTGGTGGTCATTACACAGGAATTGTTACGACAACAAGTCGTGATGCGACATTGATGTCGAACAATGGCAGCTCACCCGCTTCACTTGAAACCGCCCTCTGATATGAGCAAAGTGATTTTTATAAACTATTAACAAGCTCACTATCGTTCGAAAACAAACGAAACTAAACGTGTCGAGGCTCAATGTGGCCTTGTTTCATTATCTTGCAATAAGAATCATTGTAAACATTAAATGCCCGCCCAACATTTAGCTTTTTTTAAAACCCACCTGTCAGGATTCCCATTCCGAATTTCAGTATTTTATCGAAACATTTCAACCACCCACAACTCAAGCGTTCAACGGACCAAAATAATAATGAAAATCTTTCCTTTTTGTTTTCTGTGTCTAAACGAAATATTTTGAAACAAAGCAGAAAAATTGTATGCACAACAATCATGAAAGAAATTTTATTTTAATCCAACAGGTTGATTACAGTGAAATGGGCATAACTCTACTTATTATAAAAGTCTATAAATTTATAGAAATTGTCGATTATTAATAATTAAAATGCGCTTGACGCTTCTTCTCGAGTCATTTATAGTTTTTGATCAATTTTCCTTAGCAAAACGAGTGTTCACTGTAATGATATAAAATATAGCTTCGTTCTATTCACAATAAATCCTGTAATTATCCTTATTTATTCACCAGTTGTTTGTTCTTTTTTTATTGTTTCTTTGCATTCTATTTATTATCGTTTTACCTCTTTTAAAAAAAAATATTGAGCCAATTATAATAACCCAGAAGCCAGTCAAATTCGAGTCGTCCCCAATATTTTTTTTTGCCTAATCACATTAATTTTATTTTTAGGTACATACTTCCGAGTAGACTATTTTTATGGCCTGTTTGACAAGCCCACAATTAACAATTTCTCGTACATTTGTCCAATAATCAAAAAAAAAAAAAAAAACTTCGACAAATTGATTTTTCCATGGTTTTGTTTCTGCACTATCTAAAACAGTATTTTTAGTCCCGTAGAATAATTAATCATTAATAAATTGAAAAAGGACATGTTATCGCTTGAAGAGAAAAAAAAGTCTAATAAAGAGTATCGTAAAAAAGGGTTTTTTTTTGATAATGAGAGCAGTGTAAACCTGTTGTTTTCAATTAATGTCTTGTACTTGTTTAATAACCTTATTGCGGTTTTCAGGATGAAACAAATATAATATCAAAGTGCTTTGCCATTTGTTATTGGCATATTTAATTTTTGTACAATACACATAAATTTATTTCTAATCGGATTTGTTGCATGCGATACTCAAACTCGTAAGAGCTATAAACACACAAATAACCGTTTTCTTGTTGGAGAGAGCTTTGAAATCTAGTCTAAAAAAAATTCTCAGAAGCTTTTTGTCATCATGAAAATTGGCTGTTCAATTAATTTTTTTAAATATATCATCTAATGACAACTGAGGACACATTCGATTACAAGAATTACCCATTTCCTTGTAGAAACACTGAATCAAATCAAAATAAAATATCCACAAAATCGAGGCACCGAGCATCAACAGCAAACGTCACTGCGGAGTAAAGAATCTATTCCAAAAATATGTTCAATGTATAGGGGAATATTCAGTCAAATGGTGAATTGCACAAAGCACAGACGTACACAAATTTTTACAGTTCCGTGAAAAATCTGCTGAAATATCTGGGGGTTAAAAGCAGTGAATTTGTAACATTTTACGCAATTTTACGACAATTAATCGGTCAGTGTACAGTGTAGATTAGCTAATATGTTAAATTAAGCTGCTAAAGTTAGTAAAAGCCGCAGCATCAAGACTGAAATTTGATTTTTTCACTCGAAAAAATTCGCCCGAGCTAGAAGAAAAAAAAGTTTTGAAGGAGAAAAATGTTTTCGTGAATGGAATAATGGCGGCGAAGGATTCAAATGCTTACAAGGTAAATAAACTGTGATAATTGTCACCGCTACACGCCGCCGAATGCTCAGTTGAGCGATGAGCTATTGTGCAATTAATATTTGAGCAATGATTTGTGTAAATGCCATTGACGCATTGAGCAAAAAAAAAATATCTTTTGTCGTCCATTTCACGATTAGCGTGAGAGAGCGATGGAAATTTTTTTTTATTCATAAAATTTTATATGTTGAAAATTGTACAGTAAAAGGAAAAATCAATATTCCGTTTTTCGGGGCATTGTTTTTCCACTTCACACATACACACATACATACAAATATAGCAGCAATATACATTTGGAGTTTTCCTTCGTTCGCTATTTTTTTTTTTTTTTTTTTTTTTTTGGGGAAAAACATCGAGGCATTTGCTTTTCGTGTTGTTGTTTGGTGTGCCGAATGACGATGGTGGAGAGAAATAAAATATGAAAACGTGAACATAACGCAGAGCGAATTTTTAATGGCCACAGCAGCAGCAGCAGTTGAAAAGGGATAAAAAGGCATAAAGCATAAATACAATTTTTTTGTTATTCTTCACGTTCAAGTGTGTGGCGTTAACAGTAATAGAAATAATAATAACAGTAATAATCAGGAAAAGGGATTTTTTGAGGCGCGCACTGAGCGTATAAATAACAAACGGCAACTGTAATCTCTACCTGTATCTTAATTTTTGGATATATGTCGATAATCAAAATGCGAAATCTGTTTTTTTTTTTTTTTTTTTCTTTTCGGGATCTCCGGGCGGACCCATTTATATGTGAGTGGGGTGGTCTCATAAAGGATGTAGCACGTATACACTCATTTACGATGATTTCACATTACAACGATTTAAAAGCAACTGGAGCGAAATGAATTCACACAATAAGGCAATGTTTGGGCGAATAGAAGAAGGATAAAAATTATAAATAATCATTTGCCATTTATGTATGATTCGTACCTTTCACTCGAAAAACGAGAAAAAAACATAAACGCTTGCGTGCCTATATTTGAAGGATGTCTTTTAACCACCGAGAAAAACACAAAATCATAAGAGCACACTTCAGTAAATTTGTTTTGATTTTTCCTCCTTAAGCTCGATAGCTCTTTGTTCATCATCTTTTCTTCTTTTTATGCCATACAGTTTTCGTCAAGACGCTTTTCTTGTGCATTAGATTTAGATATAATATCTACATAAATTTAACGCTTCAAACAGCAAAGCAACTGGGAATATTTCATGATGTAAAAACATCAGTGAGCAATATAGTCGAAACAAAAAGAAAAGACATTATTCATGAATATTCCCCTCCAATAGCAAATGTATGAAATTTATTTCTTTCTTGCTTGCAAACAAAAAAAAAACCTGAAAAGGAATTTTTGTTCTTGAAGCAATATTTTTCATGTTCTTTGATTTTTTTTTATGGGTCTATATGGTATTGCTTAACGAGAGAATGCCACAACAGCAGGCAGAGGAAAATGTGCTGCGTAACGCAGAAAAAAACCCTCCACACAACAACAACAACAACACTGAAATGTAGCCGAGAAAATAGGAAAAAAAAAAAAAACATTTTTTTGTAGCTAAAAGGAGCGTTCGCTATAAATATGTATGAATTGAAAAATGTGAAATGGGAAAAATCGAGATTGGAAATTTTCGAGTGAAAATGCGCGAGCGGAGAAAATGAAATGGAAAATTCTTATGTTTAATCAATTATTAATGTCAGATTTTTTTTCCTTTTTTTGTACCGCTTCAACGTGATTTTTTCGGAAAATGTTTTCACTTCTCCAGTGATTTTCCCCCTCACTTGCTTAATGGAAACTGGCATTTCAATGATTTCTCGAGTGAAGAAAATTTAATTTGAAACAATTTGAAGTTGGCAATTTATGAAACATAATTACAAATGATTTCAGGATGATGGCTAAAGATTAATGACAATGTAATAATACATATTTCTCACAGCAAGCGGAAGAAAATGTTCTTAAATCGAAAATGCGGCAAGATGAAGGCATCGAAGATTTCTTTGAGAGTACCGAAACATTTCCTGGGCGCTTCATCTTCTCAAACCAGCACCACTCAATATCTATTAAACATTCACATATTTCCCAAATTAATTTAATAAAATAAATGTTCTCCTTGTCATAACGCGAAAAATCTTCTAGCTACAAACGAATGAGAGAAAAAAAAAAGTTTAATGATTTCTTTTATGACTAGGATAATTAAATTATATTATTTCTCTGTTTCATGCGACAAGTACAAAGACGCGACTTTCTTTTTTTCTTAGATGATGAACAAAAAAAAATAGAACACTTTGAGAAATATATGTAAAAATTTTCTTTCTTGTCATTCATCGTCTCCGCTTTAGCCCCGAACCGTCTTATGGAAATTTAATGGGAAAATAACAAATGATTTCTTTTGTAATTGTGACTTGGATCTTGTTCTCGTCATAGACATGCCATGGATTTCGCACAGAGAAAAATAATATCAACGACAAGTGGCTGTGATGCTTGGTGTGATGGGGGTGGTTCAATGGTGGTTGAGCACGAGTCGGGTATAATAATGATAATTAAGGGGATTTTATCTCTCTTAAAGCTTTTTCGCTGAATATTCATGGAATTGTATTATTGCGTATTATTGTTTGTGAAAATATTTAATGTTTGGATATTGTGTGCAAATGTATATCTGTAGAAAGTTAAGGGGGAGGGATGCGTAAATGGGGACGACAACGGATAAAAAAGTCCCTAACAAAAGTTTAGTAGCTGAAAAGAAATCGTCAATGGAAATAAATCAAGCCATTCTGCCCCCGCATTGTTCGTTTCGCCGAAAAAAAAAGCATATAAAAACAGCAAAACAATAACAGCAAAACAACAAGCTGTGAAAGATTTTCTGAATCGCGATAAGGCAAAGATTCTAAGAACTTCCCTTTGAGAAAATGAAAGAAACAGTTCCGCAAATTGAAATTCATTCCCACAGTCATTTCGCTCCCCATTCGATGAATTTATCGAAGAGGGAAAGAAAAAAAAAGAATTATGAAGAGTAAAATGCTCCCTATTTCTCTACCGACAAACACACAAGTTATGTTTTGCACTGTCGCATATCGAAGTGTTAAAGAAATTCAGCATCGGAGCTCTTGCCAAATTGAAACCCCTCTGAAAACAGTTCGATGCCAAAGTTCATAAACTACATCAACGTATTCGATTTTCCTTCCCCCAATTTCACTCAAAGTCTTTTCGATTCTTATGCAAAAATTTCGATATAAAATATATAACAAGAGCAAATTTCTATAGAAAACCCTCAATATTGGCAATATAATAATAATACATTCCGTTGTTATTGTCTTCTTGAGAGCAAGCAGCATAAGAAGCAGAGGAACAAGGAGGCAGCAATTTCAAGAAACCGTAGTGAAATTGTGAAGCATACGTTGAGAAATGATAATTTAATTGCTTTGACAAATACAGTCTGGAATCTTAATTTTGTGGAAGGAAATGAAGTTTGCTGAACTCATTTCACCTCACACTTGACAATCGTAATAGAAGCTTCAGATGGCAACAGACATATCCGAATTATACAGACCAGATATCAATACGAAGAGATACAATTTCTTTTAATTAATTGGCATTTTGGAAAATCACCTATTTGCAAAAATAGATAATTAAGTTGTATCAGTTTATACACAAATTTATGCTTGATTAATTGGAAATATATAGCATGAACCAATCGAGCTTCTAGACGAGAATAGAAATAAACAAATAACAATATATAAATGATCGGAGCAATAAACATTGAGCAAAATAAGAATTGGAATAAAATGAACTCTGATGTATTTTGATGAAGGCACTTCATATACTCAATCGAGAAAATTTATTCAAGCCTGAAACGAATAAATGGAATTCAAACGTAATTTGATGGTGAATTGACAACATGACAGCGTCTCATTACGAGTTATATATATCGCTCTCCATTTCCACTTATTTCTATCTAAAAACACATTCGCACTCTATTATCCACTTTTCGCCTATGCTCTTGTTAAATACGCTAGTGACATTTGATCCGATGGCAGAACAAAAAAAAAAAAATGCGAGCAAGGCAAAAGATAATAGGGATGAAAACTAGTTTCATTAGAGTGAAAATACTCTGCTATTGTTGTCGCTTGTCAGCTTTTAAAAAACTGTGCTCATTCAACAATTATGATTATGAGTTGAATACAGTGAAAAGTAGCAAATTATACCGAACAAAAGTATTTAAACATAAAATGAAGCGAGCAATGTGATCAAGGCTGAAAACAATGGCACAAATGCAACAACAAACATCTAATAGGTTTGCAACCACTCTCTCAATTCATTATAAAGTTCCTTAACATTCAGTTATATCTTGCTTTCGATGCTATAGAAAATCTGCATTAATTATGTTTGAATATATCATTTTTAATAGCGCTGGCATAAAAGTGGCAAATTGTGAATAGGAAGATGGAACAATAGATGGCATGGGGACATTGAAGGCATTTTAATAGCGACTGTACACACTTAATTCCAATGTTTCTCGGGCGCAAACCTCGAGCTTAAAGAGCACAAGAATGTTTTATGAATTAATTTATACATCAGCCACTCGACTTAATACTTTAATCCTCTTATCCTTCTGAAAAGTTAATGCTCGTTATATAGATGCCGCCTTCCTATTGCTGTTGCTATAGAACATAAATTTTGTGGTTGTCGTACATTTTTCGAGCTTTATTATTTGCTGTTATTAAATGTAATGGCTAGCCAAAAGCCAAGCCTTTTTCACTATCGCACATTAAGGGCTAGCTAACTCGCTCTTTGTCCCTCTCTTCATGTGCCTTCGCTGAGTTCTGTATTATGCCTTTTGAGGTGGGAAGGGGGTAAGCGAAGTTTCAGTGAAATGACAATAATAAAGTTGAGCCAGTCTGCTGGATGTGTGTGCTTTTAGTGGTACATACAGTGGATGTAGAAACAAAAATAAAGAAAAAGAAAATTGTAAACATAAATAAACTTTAACCATTTTTCCGTGCTAGCTTTACACACACACACAATCAATTTTCACATGCTTTCCTTGCGAGAGTTTTACGGTATTATGGCTTAGGTGTACACATATTAATTGGTTGACAACATAAGTAATAAAGTACATGCGATGATGTAATTCTTTGATAATTAAAAGGGCAAGGAGACGACGATAAAATACTCATAGCCAAACCCGCATCACAAACAGCTGTGAATTAATTACTTTATCTTTATATCACCGGCAGTACTAACATCGCTAACTCACATTCATTCGTTCGCACCATAAACATTCCTTGAAATTGAATAAATTTGGTCACTTTAAGTGGTAGCTGGAAATGTATATAAAAGCCGACAGGCAAAATTGCGCAGAGCACACACACACACACTCCATACACTTTAATTTAATCAAATGCAAATAAAGTGCAAAATAACAACATACCGACCAGTTTTATACCACACCCTCCTACCCCAAAAATAGGGCAATGAAAACTCAACTCCCTCTTGAAAGTGGTGGAAAATTGTCTGTTGAACAATAACAAAAACAACATCATCCTATTTTGTGTTCCATCTCGTCGAGTGCGAAATCAAATAATTTTTGTTTTCACTGAACACTTTGAAAATATAAACATAAAATGGAAACTGGAGATATTTATCTCTTGCTCTACACTGCATAGAGTCGCTATCTGGAATTGGATATGTGTTTACGATTCCTTCATTCATTCACAAAAAAAAAAATTGCAAATTTACATACAATAATGTGCATTAATGTTGTATGAGCTCTTGAATAGCAACAGCCAGCTGTTTGCTTATTTGATTTCGCATTTTTTTTTATATCTCTTCGAATTTCTCTTTCCTATATTTACTTTTAACGATGGTTGATTTTTCCCCATTTTGCTTCCAATTGATTCGTGAATTCTTTTTTTTTTATTTTCATCGCAAAAACACACAATTTCACTGGAATTGCTGAAAGAATGTTCTAAATGGTTTTTTTTTTTCTTTGCGTTGTTTGTTAAATGAATAATTCCAAATGGAACGAAACCGACTGTTTTTGCTACAAATTTAAAATAATGTTTAAACATCGTAAATAATTTTGATAATGCTTTTATAACGCAAACGTTCGTTTTTTTATGTTCGCTTGGCTTTCATTGTTCCATTATATACAATTGGGACTCTACACATTATATTGGCACAGCCAGAAATCGTACAGAAAAATTCACAAAGATTTTCCATTGTTGATGTTGTTGTTAAATAAATAGCAGAAAAAGAAACTTTCCATTTTCTTTGGAAGGAATATTTTTATTTCTTATACTTATTGTCATCGTTTTTATACGAGTCACATTTCTACTTTTTTTTTTGTGATTACATATGAAATAAAAATTTCTGCGAAATGCTAAAGTCAAACAATGACGAATCATTGTTTCAGTTTGTGACTTTGTTGTATCGTGATATGAAAAACATTTCATTCCTTCGCGGTTTTTTGATATGTCACGAAAATGAAAATATTTCATAAATATTTACTTTTGTTACTGGTTGATAATACGCGCTCTGAGTGCCGTCGTCAAAGATATTAATCACTCGATAACAGAAAACATTTTTCCCCGATGCTGGGCTTTAACGTCGAAATTTTGTTTTTTTTCTTCTTGCGATGGTAGCGATGGCAATCCCGACAGAAGACAAAAGATTCTCGCGGGGGAAGTTTTATAACCGAGAACGACAAAAAAGTATTTTTGACATTAACAGCGAATTGGTTTGAATAAAAAAATTTTCCCGCTTTATTATTCAATCTCAAATTGCTACAGATTTCTTTTCATTCAAATGTCAAGTACACAAGCTTGAAATAGTTAGCTGGCAATAAGACATTTACGTCATTTCAATATAGCGATTGAGTGCATTTGATATGGAAAGAAAGGAAGAAAAATAAATTGCACAAACATATTGGAAATTGATTCAGAAATTTAACTGACTTTTCTATTGCATTTTGAAATTCCATTTGACAATGCTTGAATTAATGTAATCGGAATGGAACCATCATTTTTTTCTCTCTTTTTCTGCTAACATTCGAACGACAATAATAATAAGACACAAACAAATACTCAATCGCAATTCGATAGTCATGTGCAACAATATATACTTCAGAAAAATATTGTTACACATTGATTTGTTTGCTCATAAAGTATATAAATTTGATATTCAAGCTGCATAATATAACGATCGCTGTGACATGAAAATTTGAGGCATTGAGAAATCTATCACTGTAGGTGTGTATATACGATAGTGCATGGCTGCTGTGCTGCATCACGTTTGAGGTATAGAAAAGTCAATCCAATTGTGATTCACAGATTTTTGCATTACATCAAATGGAAGGCACTTATAACACCACTAGTGTTTCCATTACGAAGATTGTTCGCGTATCCAACCAAGAAAACATTCCGCCAAATTGCTTTTTTCTCGTTTCCACTCGATTGGAGACGAGAAAAATTGTCCTTTCTACTAAATCCCAGATTTATTGCATCCCTCCTGCACAGATCCTTATCCATCCCTTTCACAATGCAATAACTCAAAAGGCACTACACATTTCCCGATATTGACACACAAAAAACAGCGCATCCAACACAAATAGTTCTCGAGCGCGAGAGTTTGGGAGAGTCATTATTTCGCAATGGGAAAAATTGTAATTTAACCATAAAAAAATTATATTGAATATGAACGTCGATGAAGCTATAAAATTACCCGATGCCAAGAAAAAAATTATAAGCGAGATTTTAAGAAAGAAAATTCCCCGCCAGCTGTTTCCAATAAATTTTAAACATTTTTTTTTCCTTCAACATCCATTCTTATATTTCGAAGTTCTTGTATGAAAATTTTAACGATTCATAAGACATCTAACGAGACATACCAGAGCAGCGAAATGACTGCAGAACGAAAAGAAAAAAAAAAATCTGAGAAATGTAAAGCAGATGAAGGAAATGAAAAAGATCTGAAGGAACCTCAGAGAACAAATACTTAATAATTTATTACAAACGAATGAGCATATTAATCAAAATTATTAAAGGTGTATAACATAGAGAGAAGCAAACACAAAAAAAACTGAGGGGAACGAATGAATGAGCGTGTGAGTTGGATTTAACATCTCAATATAATCAAGGCGTAAAAAGAGCGATAAAAAAAAACGAAACTATCACACAGTAGAAACTCCTATGGTGACCTCCCAGGGGTGCATCGTTGAAATTGATATTTTCATTCTTTAACAAGCCGATGATGAATGGATCTAATCACGAATCATCACTCACCAAAGATTATGCTGGAGACGTATTAAAATATTAAATGCTCGATCTCATGTTACAAATTTAGATTCTTGTAACTTTTTACAATTTCAGCAAGTCGTTAAAGCCAACATCTCGATATTTTATGGGAATGCATGTAACTATAATTGATATGATTCTAAAAAAGTTAATGACACGTCCATGTGCGCGCAATCAATCTACATAGCGTAAGTTGTAACATGGAGTTTTTTTTATCAAACGACAAATGTGATGGCAACAGGAAAGTGCTGACATAATTTTCAAAGCACATTACAATAATTCAAACACCTCGCGAGGACTTTTATGATATGCGAATAAAAATGCCACTCAGCATGTTTAAGATTGGCGAACCACCTTTAGCGAAATATATATATAAAAAAGGAAAAAAAAAAAAACATTTTTACAACCGACCGTGACCGTGTGCTTTTAATATGTATTAAAGGAAATAAATACACGCAGCGAATTGGGGACAAGTAACCTCAGCTGAAATTGATCAGTAAACTCAAGTGGACCCATAATAAGAGCTCGTTGCCCATAAGTGATTTGAAAGTCAAAGAAATAATTTTATGTCTAATTAATTGCTTGATTAAATTAATTGAAATCATTTCCACTAGAAACACCGAAATTTATTTGTAGAAATTCGGGGCAGACCGAATCAGGTAATTTTCCAATTCCAAAAATACACTGTCGAGGGTTCGGCTAGGTGTTCCCCACGAATGGGTCGGAAAATATTGTTTCCTTAATTTTCCACTTGATTTTCAATTTCTTCGCCATTTTCTCCCCTCACGTTGTTTTCTTCCCTTCCTTTTGGGGTTTTTATAACGTCAATAAGCATTATAATTATTGGTATTTCACGACTTCATCTTGTCTTTAACAGCAATTGTGCACCCTGAAATGAACACAATTATTGATCGAAATGAATCGCTACCGCACATTAATTACACAATTCTATCCTCAACTTCATGAAGCGGAATTAAGTCAATGACTAATAACAACATTTTTCTATTCTTTTCAGATTGCTAGTCATAGCAAATCATCAACGAAACGTCGCTTCTGGAACAGATCGTTTCATATATTATCATGTGAAGATAAGATGGGGTCATCAGGGATAAAGCCGAACCCAATATTGATGGGAGTGATGGCTCATCACAACAATACGAATCATAGAAATGAAAATAGCAATAGACTAGACCGGAAACACAGAAACGCTCGCATCACATTTGCTGATGAGTGTAGCAGTTGGCGGAGGTGTAGTTGGCAGAATTTTTTAGTCTTCATAATTATAGTCCTGCTAAATCTAGCAACAACAATAGAATGTTTACAGCCCAGACAGGAAGGTACGTGAGCGCCCATCAAATTTTATTTAATAACAACATTTGCATATTTCTTCATAAAATATTTAATAAAAACGATGAGGTTTAAGTTATTTTTTGCGCAAATATTTCCCATCCTCACAATGTCTTTTGCCCTCTGATATTTCTTGCGTTGCATCAACATATTTAAATGAGATTAACTTGTAATTATTATAAAATTCCTTTTGCAATATAAAAATGTTCTTTAAAAAGGAAAATATTTTCCTTTTTATTTTATGGAAAAAAAAAAATTATCGAAGCTCAGTCTATCGAGGTATAAAAACAGCAACAGAAACAGAACAGAAAGCTGTTGTTATTGCTTAAGAATTGTGAAAGAATGGAAAAACAAAGCTTCGGGCATGGTTTTTATAAATCTGTCGAAAATCATCGCTGTGCATTTTTTTCTTATTATTATTATAATTATTTTTCATCTCCTTCGGTAAGCAGAATCATAAATTAAAAAAAAGAAAGAACAAATATTTTCCGTATATGTTGAAAAAAAAAAGAAAAAAGTTCATACCTTGTATTCATCCCATATCAGTTCCGTGGCTTCTCTAAATAAACACATACATATTTTGTATACCCTGTCCCTGCCTATGGTTTCGCTGTATTCCTGGAATTTTTTTTTTTAATATTAGAGTCATGCTTCAAGGTTGGTAGTATGTAAAAGCAACTTCACACAGAGCATATAAATTTTTTTTTTTGGTGGTAGATAAATCCTTTTCAGATTTATTATGCTTTCCCTCAACTTTTCTCAGGGCGGCGGGAAGAAAAGCAAGTAAAAAATGCGATATTTTAAAGTTTTAAATGGCATTTATCTCTCAAAGGCATGAAGAAGCATCCATAAGAAGGCACTAGAGCATATAAATTGTGTTCAACAGTGCTCAAGCGAATGTTTGTATAAGGGGCTCATTGATAGCATAAAGACATCACATATCATTATACAAACTGACTGTGATTCATCATCGAGGATGTAATAATACACTTCACGTTGTCGAGGAAACGAATCGAGAAATGAAATGTAATTTCATATTTAGGATTAGCTTTGCCCTTTCAGTCGCAACTGCTTAAAGGTTGTGCTTCTTTCTTAACCCCATATAAGCACGCTTAAAAAAGTGGCATATATTTGCGTCTCAGACAGACATCACAGACGATTCACACAAACCTGCTAATCTTTTTTTATTGCTATCCATTTATATTCGGGCTCCTTTCGATTCTTTTTTTTATTCCTCGTGCGGCATTTCAAAGAGAGCACACATTTGGGCATAATTTATGCAGCTGTTGGTGGAAGGGTGAAATACTTTTTACTATTTTTTTGCCGTAAAATTGAAGATTTATATTTAAAAAAAATTGACAGTGAATTGAAGACTCAATCAAATTGTTATTTCTAATTCTGAACATCCCATGGCGGCAATGCCATATCAATTTTAAGCCATTATAATACTGATGATGTGAGAAACACTTGTGTTGCGTGACTAAATTAATTTCGTTTTATGCGATTTTGTTGAAAACAATTTTTTTTCTCGCAGAAATCTCATGGCGAGTGCGGGCGAAACCCTTTTATAGTTTAATATCGGCGTTGATGGACGAAATAAAGGTTTAACTATAGTCATAAAAATGTCTGTGCATATAGACCTGACTAAATCATAAATCTAATGGTTCTCCAGAGACTGAAACGCAACCGCAATACACGACTTCAGTGACTGACAAATTACAAAAATTATGGATTCCTAGGAATTATTGAGAGCGAGTTTTTTTTTTGCCGCTCAAAGCATTAATTTTACTTGATGGACTGGGAATTTTGATAGATTTTATTTTTCTGTAGTACTCTTCTGTGGTTCGTCTAATAGCCGCGATGGTAAAAGAAAAATTGTCTCGAAAATATTTCTAACGAGTTTGAGCTTAAAAATATACACTTGATGGCTTCATTTGGGAATACTTTGAACACGAAATGAAGTAGAAAGAACGCAACAAAAATATAAAAATCATTGCCATCGACACAGAAAATGATTGTTAATAATAAATTTGTTGAAAGCATTTACATCGTCCGAAGAAACAAAATAAAATCACTTGTAGCTGTAGTCACTCTGACTGCGATTTGATGTTTTTTTTTTTATATTCGTTTTAACTCACTCTAGAGAAAGAGTTCGTGAATCGTGAAATGATGATTGATTTAGAGATAGTTGATTTCTAATGGCCATGAAATTGCTGAATTCAATAGTTGAATTCTTTCATCCATCAACAATCGTTTTGCGTTCTTCTCGGCCGCCGCATCAATAATCACATGATTGAAATCTATTAAAGGAATTAAAAATGGAGATTTCTAGACAAACTTTTTTTTTTTATAAATTGCTCTTGAAAACCACACAAAACAAATTGGCAATAAAGCCGAAATAGGAGATTCAAGACTTGCAAGGGCTCTCATAATTTCTGCTTGTAATGCTCAATCGACAGTAAAGTTATTGTGCGTTCAATTTCATGCAAATTCCAATTTTCCGATTGAAGTGAAAATGCATTAAATACTAAATAATTCAAATGGCAATGTATCAAATTACCCAGAAAGGGTTGCCGCCATCGCCCATTTTACATTAAGTTCTCTTGACTGCCTGATCGTTCAACTAATTATTTAATTGCTCTCACTCTCTATATAAATTGCTAGCAAAGAAGTAATCAAAAAAAAAGAAAGTTACTAAACGATTCCGAAAGGATTGCGGGCAGCCGAAAGAAAGGTTAAATTGAAAGACAATGAAAAAGTTCCATTAAGCCAACTGAGCATACCGCTTCGTTTCGTTTTTCTTTTTTACTTCCATATTCGAAAGTACGTAATTTCAGGATTAATTATGTATGATCCTTTTGCCTAAAGGTCGTTTTCATCCAACGGCGTGTGTATTTTTTTCCCCGTTAATTTTCTTTATTTCTTTGCGAACGAATTTAACGTTTTCCATACATCCATTTACTCTCACGGATCGCTTGTATATATTTCTGCGTGAACCAGCAATTAAAATAATTACATTGTAGCGTTGGGATAATTATTGCGAACGCAGCATGTGCAATTTATCCTCATAAAAATAGGGCCATGGATTATTGTTTTGAAATTGTCCTTGAGGCTTTTTAGAAATTTCAGTTTCAAGAAATTTATGCACAAAGTAAAGAAAAAGGCGCTCAATGAAATTTACAATTCTTTTGATAAATTGCTGCATTGCTTTCAAATCACAGAGTGAAACATAAATTATGAAATGATGATTGATGAAATCAGTTCCGTGTCGCACTCTTAGTCAATATCCACTTAGTAGAAAATCTATAAAAATTGCCTACATCTGTCTTTAATTCGGTTGAGGGCACAACAAGAAATGTCGAATGCAGACTGTGTGAGATGGGCGAGTGAATGGGAAGTAAATAACAAAATGAGTCTACCGAACCATCTACTTAATTATGCCCGCCCGAAAATAAAAATATATTGTACGCAATGCCAAGTGAAGCTGGCAGTCTGTAAATTGAAATGAAGGAGCAATATAATGTTATGGTAAAAATCTAAGAGAAAGGAAAACAATCTTAAGGAATTTATGTATGTTTTTATCTCAATTGTTTTCCTTTGCTCCCCTTTTCATATTTGCCTTAAACCCTTAGTCTATGTTTGTTTGTGTGAAAAACATGCCTTAAACTGGCTTTCTCAAACCAATATATGAAATGAATATTAGCTACGAAAGCTTTTGGTGTAAAAGATGAGATTAACTTAAGATATACGTCCTCAACAACCAACACCATATCTCTTTGAAAGAGCTTTACTTTCGCTATCTCTCTAGTTTGTTTATGCTATGATTTCTGTTTTTTTATGATGAATTTTGCACATGTGAGTGAGTGGCTCCTCGAGGGGTGTCGTAGGCAGATTTAGAATGTAATTATGATAACAGCCCTCTAGGAATAAACGGTGCGCTATTATAATGATGTTGTTATTATTATTGTAAAGAATTACAGGCAACAAATCCCTCACTTGATGTTTTATGCACAGTTTGTTCAATTTATAAAAAAAAAATTTCATAACCACTTATATTCGTTTATTTCTTTTTTTTAATGCCACTCCTGACTCCTTTCCACTCTCCGACATATCAGCATCCGATGTTACAGTGAATTTCCTTGCTTGCAGTTGAATGTTGCTGAGGGCTTGCAGCTTTTTTCTTTATTTAATAAAATCATAAAAAAAGAAGTCTGTTGCAAGTCTTGTCGAGATCATCAAAGAAGCGTTTTTAGATCTTCAATTTCCTCCCACTGCTTTGCTTTACTGCCATGCATCTTAATGTTTCTTATTTTATTTTTTCGCCAGTTCTTCTTGCATCAAATGAAATCATGTCGCTTCAATTCCTCCACACTGAAAAAAAAACCCCAAGCTAAATTTCTGCAATCGTACCATCTCCGTGGTATGTTGCTGCTCTGTCAGAAGAGATAAAAAACATAAAGACGACGAGAAATCACCAGGTGCAATTCGGAAATTGTTGCATTAAAATAATTGACTTGAGCTCTTTAGAAAATAGGAAAACTGTGTGTATGATTATCCAATAAATATTTATGTGCAGTCAAAAGGAAATAGGGAGATAAACTCTATATAGAGGAATGCTCCCATATGAGAAATAATTTATCAATTCATCAAATTGGATATATCAGCTTCCCTCCTTCCATCCTGACGGCATGAGATTATTTATTTGAGTTTTACAATATCTAACACCAGATATAATGTTCATTATTTTATTATGTATAAAGCATTCATCAACCGCAAACGATAACGGCATTTAAGTTTCGTGGCATATCAACATCATCGGAATTATTTTGCCCTGAAACAAAATAAAACGCGATTTTGGTGTGAAAATCTCTTTTCAAGGCAACTCAAATCCGACAAAGGTTTGGTCCGAATTTTTTTTTTTTTCATGATTTAAAAAAGTATTTTTCCTCCCTTTTTTTTGCTGAATGAATGAGATGAAGGGAATGAATGATGAGTTATGGCCAGCACTTCTACTGAATATTTCATATCCATGGGACGATATATTATTTTTCGTTCGACTTTGGATGTATATTGTTGATGTTGTTTTTTTTTTTTCTTTCTCTTTGCGCCTTGCAGTCATTTTTTGACTGAAAACCATTATGATAGACGATTTATAAATTGCTCAAATACACACTCGCAGTTTAGCTCAAATACAAAAGCTAAATGATTTATTTCTTGATTTGAGGGATAAAAGTTTGATGTGTTTCGAATGTGAATGGAGAACAAAAATCACAACAATTCTTGACATGAGCAAAAAACTTTTGCTATCAAATTTATCACATTCAAATTCTGGTTAGAAATTGGCAAAGTGTCGAAAGTTATTGTGCAAACCACCAAAACATTGACAGCATTAATAATTCAAGGACGCTTTCGAGCATGTAATGCGAGGGTGAATTTTGATGAGGCACACTGAATTTTGATTTCTTTGCAGTGTTCGCACATTGCGATGATAAATTTAAACACTTCACATATGCGTCATCTTTTGGTCAACAATACTTTGCTCCTTCATGGAGAGAAATAAAAATTTTATTGGCGATTTTAATCGGAGCTAAAAAAAAGCTGCCGACGAAGGCCAAATATAATTTCCCCGCTCGAAATGAGCTTTCCAAAAAAAATATATATATATTTTCTGAGCGAAGTGAAGTAAGTAGTAGAAGCGAAAAAGTCTGACGCGCGCATCAAATCGATATTAAGGACGATTCACGGGTGGGAGATGAAAATTGTTTTAGATTCACATCGAGAGCAGCCGCTGAGCGGTGAAAATGTGAGCACACTTTTGCTGTTCACGTTGCGACGGCAAAAAAAAAGAACAAATTTAATTATAAACAAACATTACAAAAGAGCAAAATTTGAATATGCAATGTCATCTTATGCTAATTCGAATGTCACTGAAACGAAAAAGAGACAGCAGCAGCAAACAAGAAAAAAAAGTCATTAAAAACTGCTGAGTGGAAATACTTTCTAGCCATCAAATAAATGAAGAAAGCAACAACTTTTTTAACTGGTCAATGTAAGTGTAATGTTGCTAATTATTGCATTACAAATATTCGGGTGTTTTATACTAAAATTGCTACATTTTTCCACCGTAATGATAATGGAGATGAGAAGAAAATAAAAATTTTCCACAGACAAATTTGTGCGAGACTATTTTCACAGGGATTAACTCATTAATATGCAAATTACATCAACCATCGTTGCCCGATCCAGCCTTTATAGTGCAAATCCGTCTGAACATTTACATTTTATTCATTCAAGTTTAAACCACTAATATGGTACTATGAACATGGCCTTGCCTTCTTTATCTGCGTCAGTAATGAGAAGATTTTTTCTTTTTTAATATAATTTTTATGAAATTTTGCACAGTTTTAACTACCAAATTATACTTTTTTTTTTACTGCCATCCCTTGACTCTTAATTAAAAAATTCTTGCAATTTTCATGCTTAAAAAAAATGTCCGTCATTCATAATTTATTCCAATCTCAGGTACATTTCTCTTAGTGTCTGACCCGAAGGCCCCCCGAAGGATAGGTCGTTGTAAAATTTGAGTCTATTCATCGTATTAAAATTTATGTGTGTTGACCGACCATCAGAAATAAAAAAATATATGAAAAATTAATTCGAGGAATATTTTTTTGTTGATAAAAATGGAACTATTAACATGTTTACGAGTCTTTTCTTTTCGCTTTAACTCTGAACAATATTTATAAAAAATCGCTCCGTTCTATTTCATGAAAGAGTCTCAAATAATCGTAAAAAATGCTTCGCAATAAATATCTCGGGGTTTATAGATCGATGTCATTTGGAAAAATAAATTTTCCATGATGCTGTTAGGCGGTATTGTAGAAAAATGAAAATAAAATCAATGAACCAAATATTAATAAGATGTGTTACAAATGATGCATTCGAAGTTGTTAGATTGTGCTGCGAGATGTTTTTTGTGTGTCGATCCATTCACTTTCCAACAATCACACGATGGAATAAAAATTGAGGACATTTGTGTTTGAAATTGTTGACATCAGAAATAAAATCCCCTAACGTGCGAGAGTGATCAAGTGTAAAAGCGTCTCTGTGCATACAATATATATATATACATACAAACATGCATGTAACAACAGAAAAAAAAATACGATGATGGCGAAATTTATTTATTGTTATTGTGATAATGAATTGTTTGAATTGTTACAATCATTTACGGCAAAGAGGATATTCAGTCATTTAGAAGAAAACAAGCATATTCAGCATATTAGCCGTTTGGAATATAAAGAATGAAAGATACGCTGACCGATTGTTTAGTAATGTGAACACTGTTGAGGTTTCGAGATTTTTATCGTCTATAATTCCACTCAATAGCTGAGATGGCTCATCATATAAAGTAGTTGTTTGTTGTGTGACTCCTATTATTATAGGTTCATTTTTTTAATCTCATCATACTTAAACCACATTCAGGGCGTTACTTATCGGATTACATTTCACATTGTTACTTTTTCTATTGCTGTTGTTTTGCTTCACTGGCAGATTTTTAGATTCCATGTACATAATAATAAGAAAGCCAAAGTGATGTAATTGATATTTTTTACTCAACAACTTCTCCATGTTTTCTTTTCTATATTTATAGCATCGTCAAATTGTGTATTTAAGAGCGAATGGGAAGGCTCGTGGTTTCAGTCAGGTGTAACGCAAACAATCGAGATACAAGGATCGACGATGAGCAACCAAGGAGTGTGTATAGCTAGTGATGGTGATAAGTTTTTAATGAGAGAGTAAGTTCAAACCATTTTTTACTGTTATTTATGTATTTGTTGAATCTGGTAACCACATAATTGTTGTTATTAATCCAATTTAAAACATAATATAGGAAGAGATGTCATCGGTGTGTTGTCATCTATGCAAAACATAAAAATGTATTACAATATAAAGAAAGTGAGTGTGAAGAAATGGACCATTTTAATCCGTCAGCCTTGACAAGCCGTAGCGTTATTAAAAGCGATAGGGGGGTTGCAATTGCGTCCCATCCCAACATGAATGGAAACTCACGAATATCATCATCGGATCAATATTTCAGATCCAATGACGATAATGATGATTGTAAGCAAACCGCTCCAAATTTTTTTTTTTTTTTTTCATTATAATTTTATCAAACATTTTATATAATAAATCCACTTTTTCTTTAATTAAAATCAATTTGAAAACCAAAATATTATATCGAAATATATTTAGCCATAAAAAAAATAATAATAACTTGATAACATCAAAAGATGTAAAATTCATATTTTTCATTATTAATATTATGATTAATAAAAAAAAAATCGTAATTTCGTCTCGAGCTTTATGACGATTGTCCTTTTTAAGTTCGGTTTTACTCTTATGATTTATGTGGCGTCCATTTCCAAATATATGATTTTAATTATAGTCTGTATTATGATTTTATGGTATTTACATTTGAACACGTAAAACTCTTGTCGCGTCTCTGTGCAGAAAAGAAATATAAATAAATTCGGTGAATTTTCACGAATGCAATTGAACACGCCATGCTGCTAGATAGATAATGTTTGACGAATATTACCCGAAATCGAATCGTTTATTTATTGAAATGACTGTCAAATAGGAAAATTGTGCACAAAAAACGTCATAAATTTTCATTCAAAAATCAATCCACAATAATATGGACTGCTGGAATAAGCTCCATTCATATAATACATTTTTCATGTCATTCATTTTGACAGTTGCAGACAAACAACGATATAACCGCCAATGATATTTCATTGACATCTCTCAATTGAGCATAAAACTTAACTCCATCTTACAACGAGCATGAACAATTTTAGATTCAACGTTCTTTTAATTATTTTCAATTTTCATCCAAACGCAGCGAATTGCGAGATGAATTTTTAATTTTGTTCTATCCGAACATAGATAGAGTCGCGATAGGGTTGAAAGCACGTCACATTATTTGTTAGTGCTTAGTAGCTTTATTAGACACGAAGAAGTCACATTTACAGCTCATGGAGACAAATTCGTTCTCGCTTATAGGTGATAATAGAGAAACAAGCATAAACATCGAAAATAATAATTATCAGCGCTTGTATCGTTCTCTATAATTATTAAATCAAACAAAGCAATATCTCACATATAGAACAAAAAGGGTAAATGAATGAATGGGAATATGATAATTCTGTAAAATAAATTCAGTTTTATATCAAAACCCACGTAGCAGCAGCAGTAGAAAGATTTTTATCAAACAGTGTGGGAGAGAGAGAAAGAGAGAAATTGAGTTTGAAATGATGTTTTGAATAGAAAATTAGGAAGTGTGGTAGGGTAATTTACAATCCAGAACGTGAATATAATAACTCTAGAAATGGATTAAACTACTGATTAGTAATTTACATACCAAATATATATGCAGACATATATACACACTCGCACACCTTTTTTTTTTTTTGGATAATTTAAATCCAATTTTGCTTTTGTTCAAATATCACATTTTCGGTTTTGTTTTGTGTTTGTTTCAGTTTTTTTATTTTCCTTTTTCGGTTGTTGATAATAAACAACATTTTCTAATTCGACTATCGAATAAACGTATTATTTACATAAATTTGTTGAGCGACGGAATGAAATACAAGTTTCCCTGTTCACTTTTTAGAAGTTATCTGTTGTTTTGTATTTTTCTCCATCTCTGTTATTAATTCCCCCGAAAAGTTTTCTGCACAAATTTTGCCAACAAGTCATTTTTTTTTTTAAGGGAATTTGAAAAATTAGTTTTGAGATGGTTTTGGGAATTTCCGATTAAAACTAAAGTTTCCTGTTGTTGTAGTTGTATGGAAAATTGCAATATTGAATTGGAAAATTGAAATGACGGAAAAACTATAATCCCGCTGATTAAAAATTTAATTGCCATTGGGACTTTAATTCGAGGCCGTAGGGTGGACCGAAATTAATATGAAATTGATGACTTTTGGCTTAAATTATAAATATTCAATTAAAACTCTTTTTTTTGAATCGCGATGGAAATTTCGGCATTTTTACCTTCATAAATTGCAGTGCTTGTGGCGCACAAAGTGATTTTTGTTTAATTTGATGCCACGCTCCGAATTCATATTCTGTTCATTAATTGCGACTTATGCCAATATTCAATATACCTTTGATGTTGGAACTAATTGCAGCTAAATTGAATCTTTTTTCGCATAAAAAACCCATCGCGCACCGGTTTCAGTGTTGCTCGCAGTATTTTAATCCCAAATAAGACTCAATCAATTTATGAATTTATTCACAGTCCCTTTTCAATTCAATTTATTTTTCCCGTTTTATGTGTATGTACATATGTCTGTTTGTGTGAATGTATATGTATATTCTAAAAGCTTTATTGGCAAATGAGATTTCTCTTCCTGATATTTATGTGTTTTATCAGCTCCTTTATGACCAATTTAACATTACATGCATTGAAAAAAGATAAACAAATATATACATATAAATTGCAACAAAATTCCTATGTCCTTGCGTTGCAAATCGTAAAGTATAAACAGGAAAATGAATAGACTTGAGTATGATATATGATGGCATGACAAAAAATAACGATGGAAAAAGTCAGTCACTAAACAAATATTACTTCGTTTGGCTCAATAATTTTCGCAAACAATGCTGTTGCAAAAAGTGGCAAATAAACAACAAGCCAGTGAAAGATAGAGATCAAGATAGAATGTTTATAAACCATCAAACATGATCAAATGAACATCTCCATATAATAAATAAAAAGCGTATAGCATACAAGAACATTTTGTTTCCATTCTTCGAAAACTTAACATCTGACGATGTCTCTTATCTCTCGTGCCTTTTTTCACGATGAAAAATCACATTTTCTCCGGAGTGGATGTAAAGAAGCTATATGAGCCACCATCAAGAGAATCAAAATATGTAACGAGCATGATGAAAAACCTTTTCATTTTATAATTTTCCTTTTTCATTGCAACACAAAAAACATATTTCGGTCATCATCGTTATCAACTCAACGACTTTTTTTTTTATGGTACACTGGAGTGCTTAACTTTATTTGTTTTATATAAATCATTTAGCAAAAAAAAATAAAAGCATTATATATATCTCTGTGTGCAGAGCACAGAAATGTGTATTGACGATGATGATGCTGCGAAGGTGGATCGAAAATGAAGGGAAAAACAAATGTCAACTACCAACATTTTCTTGAACGAAATGTCAAGCTCTTTTGTTGGGGGTTGAAAATTTAATTAATGAGAAAAAAAGGCGATATTACGTGATGAATTCAATACACATTTCAATGCTCAATATTTTTGTGTTTAATGTGTGTCCTCCTTTTATGTGTGCTCAGTATCTGTTTATCATTTTGTTCGAATCCATAAAAATAAATAATATTAATAATAAAAAATATTTGATGAATTTTGCTAGAAAATTTTCAAAATCAGTTTAATGAATGTTTTCAAGACATGTTTTTACTGTAAATATTCTATGATAAAGGTAACCCATAGTGTCCTTTTTCAATTAAAATTCATTTTGATTTTCATTAAAAAAAAAAGATTTCTTTGTTTCCATACAAAAAAAAAGATTTGCTTGCAAAGGAAAGTTGTCAATTTACAAACAAACAAAGTGAGACACAAAATTCATGAAACTTATAGACGATGAACCCGTAACAGGATGACGAGATATGGGATGGGATGGGGTGTGCCTTGCAGTCTCTTATATTTAATTGTTGTGTTTTGAATTACTTTTTTTTTCCAAATTTTTAATTTTGTTACAAATTCTTGTTTTGGTTCTTGGTAATGTCTTATCATTTCATCGTTTTTTTTTTTGCTTTGCCCTTCTATCTGCATTTCATTAACATTAATCCTTTGTGCAAAAAGAAAATATTTGGTTGTGGACGAGCTTTTCGAATTATGATTTTAACAAAAATGAATTTTAACAATCTGATTTTGTGCATAAACTCCAATTTACAGAATTCCCACAAACTATAACTTACAACACATAATTTCAATTGAATAAATTGCCAAATATTTGAAATACATTGAACTGAACAAATCTTGATGCTAGACATAAAGCTCCATTCAATAAATTCCTAACATATTAAACTAATTGGAAGATTCGATAAAAGTTTTACAAGGATAAAAAAAATCTCCTTTCTCAATAACTGGAATTCATTGTCAGCTTCCTATTAGCATGCTCAGGAAAATTCCTGTCTCCGTACAACATTTTCCAATGTAATGCTATTGATATTGAAATTATGATGCAATTTTAGCATTCCTTATTGTTTATGGATTTTATCGGTGCCCTCATCATCTTAGTCTTTATTATTCAAATGCCAGACTTATAAATCATATTGAGACTTTCAAGATTGTTGAGAGAAGTTTTTTTTTTCTTTCTTGTTTTTATTGAAATTTAATTATCATATCTATCTTCTATCCATTGTTTAAGGCCACAATAGATTCAGTTCCATTTTTAACTATGATTTTGGTTTCTGATTTAAACTTGAAATTGGATTTTATTTATTATTATTAGGTTTTTATTTATTATGATTTTACAATTCAGTTCAATTTAATGAAATGTAACATAATCTAAACTAAAAAAGCGGTTCTAATGAAGAATTTTCATCTGAAATTAATTTGCCTTAATAATTATTTCTTGTTCGTTATTTAACCAATTTGCATCAAATTGTTTTGGTTTTCTTTGATTTCTTTCTTCCCTTTAATTATAAAAAAATTATGGTTTTTTTATTTTTATTTTTTTGGAATAAGAACTTTAAAAGTTGATTAATTAATGAAGAAAAAAATTATTTAATTTTGAGTTTGATATCATTGAAATTTTAGAGTGTTTTTACACTGGCGAACACTTACATTATTCTCTTCTTTATTTAATCCAAATTTGCTGGTGTAAGTGCACTCGTATAAATATTTGTGAACAAAGAATAAAAGAACATAATTAATTAAATGATAATTAATCGACATCTACCTAGGTAAAACTTGTCGCGAACGTGATGCATTGCAAAACTTATGTGATCAAATACCTGGAGATGCTCTCCTATATAGTATGTTCAAAGTAGATGCCGAACCTATAAAATGTCCTATTAGAGGTAATAAAATGAATTCATAATGCGTTGAGAAATTTTTGGAATTTCGAAGATAAAATATTTCTTTATTAAAAATTCCGCTAGGACCATTCACGTTCACCTATAATCGTGGCCATGGCGAGTGTAAAAATCCAGTATCTAATATAGAAACCTGTACAGAAGATAGTCGAATGTTGCTTAGTTTCCAAGCGTGTCCAGATGTTGAGGGTACTGAAAGTACAGGTGAGCTATAAAACGGCCAATTAACCTGCAACACGACCAACATTCCATCAATTTCAGTTGAGGAACTGACGTGCTTGGCTACATGGAAGGATGGCAATGCACGCTATTTGGTCGGTCTTGTATCACACAATCATGCGACGTCAAACGAAGAGCGATTTCGATGTTTCGTGTATGATAAAATCAACAGCAACAGTGGCAAATATGGTGAGCTTTTTTATTCTTATTGAGTTTGTTCCACCATCATCATTTCATTGCGCTTCTCTGTTGTGAAAAAATTGCATGTTACGGGCCACAAAATCCCTATAACCGAAAAAAAAGTATTATTTTTAATGTACATTTTGTGTTGGAGATCCAGCATGAAAAAAGAAATATATAAAACAGCATTAAAACTAAATTTATGTTTTTTCTCGACACACACACAAATATTTTCAACCCCCACTCGATGGATATTCAGGAGCTTTACCAAAGGATGTCGAATATAAACTGGCACAATCGGGGGATGCAACGTGCAATGGACTGGAAAGTGCTGAAGTGAGTTTTTAATGCCGTTTCCTGTTGTAGATGAATTTTGTTGTTCGAGCTCAAAGTTTGCCAATGTATGAGGGTCGTCGTATGTTGGGAGGTTGAGAAATTTTGTTCATGGAACGATTGGCTCGAATATATATTGAATTTTTTTTTCCATCTTTGCCTTCAGCAAATTTACACCGATATCGTTGCAAGATGTTTACGATGTAAACCAAACAAATGTTTGTCAACTTTATCGATATAAACGTGCTCACTAAATCCTTAAACTGATTTGGTAAAAAAATTTCCTTTCCTTAATACAATTTATAGGTTGGGTCACGTATAATGACATTGAGGAAAGCACCTCCTGTTGTGCGCTGTGATTTTCCGTCATGGTTTAAAAATCCAAAGCATTGGCATACGCTGTCAGGAAATTTGGCTTATACGTTTCATCAAAGGTAAGTCCTCCATCCGTAGCTGGCTGTATATATTTATTTTTTTTTTTCTCTGAGCCCAACGGCACAATTCGACATTTTCATTAGCTTTTATACATTTCCCTTCTTAAACCGAATAAATCCATCCGAAAACATCAAAATCAATTTTATGCATTCAATAAATTTCGATTTTCCTCTCCTCACTCTCTTCACGCTGAACGAAAATCCTCTGTTTAAAAATTTCATTCACGAATTTTATTTTCCGGTTTTTCTCATGCCACTGTTGCTCCTTCTCTTTCTCTCCTCACCCAAATGCTCGTTTCATATTTCCGTGTTGGATTTAAAAATAAATAAATAACAAAACTCCATTACGATGCTGCTTTTCTTTATAATCCTCCTTCCTTGCTATACGAAAATTTCCCTTCTGCCACCTACTCTTACAATGATTTTCATGCAATGCCAATGAAACGTTATAATGGATTGCACAAAATAACTGCGCGTACAAAACTAAAAAAAAAAATTGCTAAACTAAAAACTACCAAAATATTTACAGTGATGGATCGATGCATATTGGAAAGCAAAATGGATATTTGGAAACACGGGTTTTGTGTGAGCAGATCAATAAACAGACTCCCGTTGAAATGCAGGCAGTTGTACATCATGCAATGGGATGGTGAGTGACTTTAATTTCCATTATGAAACGCTTTCGACTATAAATCTCCGGTTTTTTTATTTTTATTCATTACAAAAACTTTCATTACGATTATATAGTAAAGCGGGATTTGTCTGTGTCATGTTTTATCGGCGGAATGCACATGTGGCCGAACTACAAATGGGCACACCTGCTAGCCGTCTCGAGGATGCCTGTGCAACAGATCACTTTGATGTAGTGCGATTGCCGTATATTACGCTGCTAGGTAATTGATTTTTATTACTTGCAGACATTTATTTATTTTTTTTCCTCTCCATCGAGCGATGGAAAAAGTTTTTGATGAAAAAATTAAGCAGCTTTACAACTTCCGGTGCTTTAAGCAATGAAACTTTCTCAAAAGCTTCTGTTTCGCGATGAGAGCAGAAAGTTTAATGACGTTCCTTATTCAAGGGAACATGTAAATGTTATGTATCTCGCTCTTTCAAAAGTCTTGCCGAGATGAATTCCTAATATTTTATTGACCTCCATTAATGCCAATAAAGGATGAAACCATTTTTAATAGCCCTTACATTCATTCTTCATAATTGATAATTCTTATGTTTTTTATATTTCTTCATTTATTCCTCTAGCATCAAATCCCGAAACAGAGATTTGTCCACTTGATGGCTCTTATACGTTGCGAGGACTTATAACTCCACCAACCAGCTACTCACGTCATAAGCGCAATCATAACTCAAAGCAGCGTAACGGCAACAACAATCATCATCATTCACATGATTTATCGTTAGTAGAGAGTAGTCGAATAGCAAATAACTTTAAAACACACACGTCACTGAGCTTTAGAAATGAAGAAGATTCACTTAAAAGCTGGCACTTCAGTGATCGTAATAAATCATTACGACAGCGACGTTCCTTACCAGTGCATGATGCAATTCAACAATCAACGAATGATGACAGCAATGAAGATGAGCAGTCGAGTGAATCTGACAGTCGTCAGAGTTCAATTGCTATCATTCCGGCAGCTGAGGGTGCATTCAATGATGTTCTAGATGATGGCAGTGATGTTACGAACATAGACGATGAGAAAGTCATTAAATTGGTGCGAAATAAGCGCAACAACAGCAACAATAAACGTAGTTTAGAGTTAGGAACAGAGATAGTCGTGAGTTTAGGAACAAAAGCAAACGCCAATGACTCGATACGGAGTCGACGTGATGCAACAATAAATTGCGGTGGAAATGTAAATACGATGTCAAGACAATTAGCCATCGGATGTGCAGACGAGACGAAAATTGAAGTGTCACCACAGTGCAATGAAGATGGCGATGAAGGTAAGTGTTGACCTAACTTTGTGGTAGACATTAATTTCAGAAAGATGCGTCAGATTAAGTGATTTTCAAGTAAATTCTGACCAACGCAATTGACCACCACATAGAAGTGACACATTGATTAATTGACATAACTATTTCCGCATCATTTAGAATACACCTGTCACGCATCATGGCGTGAAAATCAGACGACATTCATCATTGCACGTCACGCTGGCACTAAGCATGGTGTCTGCATTAGCTTTAAGCAATCAACGACTGATACAGCTCAATTATTCATCGGTGACTCATGTTATCGTGAACATCAAGGGCTCGATTCATCTTCCGAACGTCAATATTCAATTGCTAATCTTACGAATGTCGGACGTGAGTAGCCATTTTATTATTCATTTATTTGATTTCGAATTGCATTTGAGTGAGACACATTGCTCAGAGAAATTTTTTTCTGTGTCCCATTCAATGGCCATTTTAAAATGTTTTCTATAGAATCACAGTAAAATTTACATATCAATAAAACTCAATTCTCTATTTAACATACACAACAGGCAAGTGCGGAGATCACAGCTCTTCCAGTAAATTGACCATAAATTGGCTTCTCACATGTTTACTAGTCTGGTCATCGATAGTCCTTACAGCCAGATGATTTCATTCATCCTATTAGTCACAATGCAACTGAAACGAACTAAATTTGTTAATTTGTTTTTGCTATTTAATTCAAATTGTAAATAAGTAACATAACTTTTCATCCACATGCAAGTACAGTGGTCTCATGAAGTTGATTAAAGCAAATTGTTTAAATTGTTTTTTATAATGGAAAAAAAAAAATTACTTAATTAAATATGGCAAAAGTGATATATTGAAAAAGAAGAAATACTATTAATTGAAACCCATAATAATGATTATGTAGAGAAAAATTAGGTAAAAAAAAAGGAAAAGAAAAAAAAATTGAACTTAAGAAATTCAAAAATGAGAATCTGCAAAGTTGTGAAATATGATTGAGCATTATGAATTCTATTGGTGAGCGGTTTAATGGCATAAAGTGCTATGTGGTTAATGTACGTTACATTACAAGTGAAAAATTTACCGCAAAAAAAAAATAAAAGAAAAAAGAATAATAAAAGGTTGTCATACCGAAGAAGTTGGCATCTGCACAAGACAAAGTTAGAATGTTTGATCTTTAAAAACTTGTGTCATTGATAGCAGGTAGATAGACTGGAAGGGTTTTTCACTTAATTCCATCTCTTTTCGATGTAAATGTTGCTGAGTCTTCGCTTGTCAGTTATTCATGGTGTAGAATTTCTTCATTTACTTTCTTCGAGCTCATTCTCAAGTAATTTTTTTTTCCTAACTAAAATTTTCTTTTCACAGTTTTTTTTTCCCCCATTCATGTAAAATGCATTATAACAATAAATTAATCTTTTCCTTTCGAGCTTCAAGCACGTTCATGTGCATGATTTGACAGCAAGATGTAAACCTTTAGAGAGGTAAACATAGAATGTCAAATGAGAAAGTTCTACACATAAAACACAATTTTTTGTTGCTTGCTCTGGAACGTTTCCACTAATTAATCCACATAACCTTATGTTTCGCTATATAAAGCTTAAATGAAATGACTATGTACGACGCAAACGAAAAATTGGTGATACTAGAAATTATAATTGTAAGAAAAACTTTAAATGTGAAAGAAATCAAGAGGTTGAATGAAAACATTTTATTTTCAATGAATTTTCAATTAGATTAGTTGCCTCACATTGAACTTCTTAGTTATTATTTTTTCTGTAGTTGAACTCCTCAGAAGCAAAACGTAAACTTCTTTTGAGACCGCTTACAACTTTTTGCAGTAAAAATAAATTTCTTGCAAAATATTCGGGCGATACTTTGATGTGAACAGCAATATAAAAACACTTTGAAACATGAGAAATGAAAATTCAAAAGACTGGAAGATAAAACAAAACTATTTGGCAACTTTGCTAGACACATAAAAAAACAAAATTGGTTCATTATACGCTTAGTTTATTTGAGTCGTTTTCACACTAAACGTGCGAATTCATTTTATTTGATCTTAAATTTTGACTTTATCAATAAAAATATTTTGATGTCGGAAAAACAAATTCTTTGTCTGATGAGAATAAGTTCTTGTAAAATTTGCGCAATATATATTTGTATGTATAAAGCAAAGGCACTCAAGTTAAATGGTTTCAACTTAAAGGATAAAAGGAATATTTTTCTTTTTTGATGTTTCATGATATACCCATGAATGAACGAGAATTGGCCTCTGGTCATGTTTCAAGTAATTTCCATCAACTCAACTTGCTTTTTCCAGTAAACAATCTTTCTTTCTCTCTCTTTTTTTTTATTCAGTTGTAATTTACAAAGGAGAAAACTCGAACAAAAGGCAAAAAAAAGAAAAAAAAATAAAGAAAAGCACAGAGCTTGGAGTCTCTGTAATTTTTCAGTTTTACGATCCGGAAAACAAAACTTATTCATACATTTATTACTTTTATTATTCTATAACTTTGCCACCTTCATGCAACTTTTATTTAAATCAAACTTTGAGTGAATACATATTAAAATACGTGCATGAATATTAAGAAAGAAATTATGTTCTACAACCCCAAAAAAAAATTAAAAGAGTTAAAAGACAGGCAAAACTCGAAAAATACAATTTGATAAGTTGTTGCAGTCGTTTTATAAGATAAGTAGAAAAAAAAAACATCTGCAAATATTTTCAATTAAAAACTTATTTTTTAAAGCAAACAAACTGAACAATGAAAAAAAAAAATTCAATACAAAATCGTTGCATCAGATGCAAGTTGTAGTAAAAAAAAAACCGTGTTGTAAATATTCAAAGAAATGTCTTCATTGTTTCGCTTCAAAGTCGAAAGCAAAGCGCTTTTCTCCCCTTGATAAAAAAAATACATTTAAAAGAAAAGCTCACAAAAGAAAACTCACTTCATAAATGGCCCAGTTATAATCCCATTAATTCTCAATTCATGATTAAACACAATTCAAATAGTAACGGCACTCATAAGAAACAATAGAAGGACGATTATACACAATAAGAACATGAATATATTACCTCATACATTTAAAACTCCATTCAACTTGCAAAGCATGTATTTTACAACCACTTGATAATACCAAGACGTTGAAGTTAAAACAAGAGAATCCTAGAAAAAAAAGAAGAGAAAATAAATTAAATAGGAAAAAAAGTAGCTGAACGATAAGCAAGAAAAATTCATATTTTTTTAATGAAGACTTAAGGAAATTCCACAATAGGATCCGTTAGTTGTCCCGTAAATTGTAGCCAGCAAGTGATGTAAAAAAATTATAGACAAACTTTTTTTTTTTTTATTCTTAAAACTGCTACTTCATTCACCATCTTTCTTTTCCGGATTTCAAATTGTTTTTAACTTTTTTTTCCCCCCGAAACACACAGATGAACGAACTCAAAACTTTTCCCGCGCTTGCGGGAAGTTTTCGGCGAGGGCGAATAAAGAAATGCAGAAAAAAAAGTCAAACACCTTTCAACTTTTAGATATCATAAAATAGAAACCTATTAAACTATACTTTAAAATTTACGGTAAAAAGTTGCAAGCTCACATTCACTAAAATGACAGCGGCAGAAAACATCTTACAGCAGCAAAAACAAGGAAGAAAATAATTCCAAAAACATGAAGAACGATGTAAACATTGTAAATAATTAATAACTTTTAAGGAGAAAATAAAACATTAAAAATGATAAAACTAATGATTTGTTGTTGTTCACCTTTGAACCTACAAAGTCCTATTTTCCTCCCGTCACTTAATTTTTTTCTGCAGGTAACAGATATTCAAAGAGAATTCATCATATTTTGCAGTATTTTACGGAAGATATTAGAGCAGTGGTATGGGTTTATTTCAGTGGCTTCTCGCACCATTTAAAAAGGTAAAAAAAATATGCAAATATTTGTTTACTGAAAGAAATCCATTTTGACATATTTTCGAAGAAAGATTGCAAAAAGGAATGAAAAATTCATAATTCGAGCAGTAAATTTAAGCTCACGAGCTAAATTTTCTTTTGATGGATCCACGCCAATACATCCGTCCATCCCCAATTTTGCCCTAGAAGCATCAGTAAAAGATGTTTACATCCAAAGCGATGCTTTTATGCATAAATTTGATTTCCTAATTAGACCGTATTAATTTAATCTCCACGAAAGAAGCAGCAGCAGTAGAAGCAGCAGCAGTCACAAGAATTTACTAGAAAAATGAGGAAATTTGTATTGTAGAAAGGAAGTTATTTATTTTATGTAAATGTATGTCATAGATGGCAAACAATAGCATTTTTCATCGGTTGCACAAAAAATCGTTACACAGAAACGGATGTCGCGCCCTTCCGGATTTTTCATCTCATCTCAAGTCTAATAGAATTAGGAAATAATTTGCGATGACATCCATTTGATTCACGGGACAATTAAGAAACCTCCACTTTGCTAATTAAACTCCCCCCCCCCTCCTAACAACAGAAACTTCATCAAATATTTTCACACAATATTTTTTTTCTTTGAATTACATAAATTACATTTGAAAATTTCCCATCAGCGCGATTGCACATGCGCTGAATTCTCACTGCGATTCCTGTAAATTTGACAAAAACAAACAGCCATTTGTTTTCTGCCACAATGTTTTCCGTACTCTGTCAGTGGAGTGGTGGTTCAACCTAACAGCAGTAATCAATATTAATTCAAATAAGTTTCATCCAAATTTCCGCATCCATTTCACCAAACTCGACACAACATTGGCACTGCATCAATTGTGTTGACGCTGAAATTTAATTTAGTGGAAGCACTTTCATGTTTGCGTCGAAGCTTGTTGCCCGGCTTTTCAGTAATGTTATTTTTTAATTAATTTAACAGCCAACATTTTTCTGCAATCTCAAAAGCGCCCGTGGTCGAATTTGATCAGGAATGCACACATTTTCAGTGAGAGAATGGAGCGACAAACAAACAATAGCACTCAACAGTCAGTCAGTCGACATTTCACCCGAAACGCAGGGCAGAACAACAACAAAAAAAGCTTTCGCAAAAACAAAAAAAAAATTTGAAAATCATGAATGACAAATGGAAATCATAAATCATACTTTTTCCATTATTTTTATGTTGTTATTTTAATAATCATGAAATTTTAACTTTCATTGTGTTGGTTTTTGTGCGGGGCTCATTCGCAATATGGGGAAATGTAATTTTTTTCCAAAGAATTTTTAATTGACACATCTGCTTAATTATAAACATTTCTTAATGTCATAACTTATGAATTACCTTCCAAATGGCACTGAACTTTGTCTGCTCTTCTCTCTGACTGTGTTTTTGGATTTAAAACATAAAAGTTGAAAATAAACTTTTTTTTTCGGGGCTTCACGTCGTTTTTAATTCATATTTTCACTGCCTCATTTTTCCCTTCGCATTCCGAACTGATATTTTCATTTTTCCCCCTGTTGTTGAAGAGAAAACCTGTAATTGTTTTTCCAAACAATTTATATCATTCCACAACAGTTAAACTTTTTTTTTATAATAATTTTGCGCAACCAAACGATGACAATTATTCGAAACTTTGAGCTTCCTGTTGTCTCATTGTCCCTGTTTTGCTAACTTTTAAAAGTCATTTTGTGGGGAGAAGTGGACGACTGTGAAAATATGTTAATTAATGCAATCATTACTTTGTGCCAGAAACATTAAAATGGGCATTTAATAATTTTTTTTATGATATTTAACTTCCGAGAAACGATTTAGAGGAACTCGATAACAATGAAACTTTTTGCCCAAATGCTACACATTGATATTCAAAAATGCAACATTTTGGAAGTCATACTCGGTAATCGAGAATAAGATATGGAGAGACCCAGATAGAAGCGACACATTTTGCAATCTTCCTAATTGAGCATTCTCGGCAAAAACTATTTTTTAAATGGAAGCGATTTGCATTGCATACTTAAAAAAATTGTAATGAAATTAAAAGTAATGGAAATTTGATAACTATACTCTACCAAGGCATGAGCCATTTTAAATCTAGTGCGATTATAATTGAACGTTATGGTATGGAGCAAAATCCTGAAAGCTAAAAAAAAATTGGCGATGTAATTCGATTTAGTTTTTTTAATATGAATATCACGTATCACGCTCGCCAACCAGCATCACTTGAATATCGAAAAATGTTTTTTTTTTTTTTTTTTTTTTATATATATGTATGTGGATGGACCGAATTTTTGAATATTATGAAACTTTGCATGACGCAAAATGTTTAAAACGAAAATTCCGTTTGAAATATTAAAAACCATTTGATATTTAATGGAAACTTGTAAATTAGGAAAGAATTTTTTAAAAAGTTTGTGAATTTCTTTCTCAGGATTTATCCAAAATGATGTGACAAATACTGGGGCTGATTATTAGTTACGTTAGCGATTTTCACCATCATACAAAATTTAGTTCATTTTTTACTGAGCACAGGAAAAAAAAGCACAAGATTATTCTAGTTAAAAGCTCACAGTTGCCACTAACGTTGATGGGCATGCCATGACAGTCGAGCATTCGAGCGTATTGTTCACAATAAACTCTTTCTTTTTGCCATTTCAAAGTCGTAAAAAATAATATTTATAAAAATTTTGTAGCAAAAAAAACTTTTTCCCTCCATTCTCGGTAGTCAAATGATAGCAATTGCCATTGTTTTGTTTATATGTGTGCGATAAAAAAAGGTTTGCTCTACTGGATTTTCGAAAATTTTCTTCAGAGATGCTAGCAAAAATATCATGTTTCCTTCATCATGTTCCTTTTTTGAAATCCTGGCGAAGACAAAGCAGCATAACGAAAAAAGGGTAAACAGTTTCGATGTGTAATTTCAAAATTTTTCTCATCATGTAGTTGGAAGGCATGCAGAAATTACTTTAAATTTGCTGACAAAGGACTTTCATTGAACTGTTTCCCCGCCAATCGCTGTTCCGATTTATGTTAAGTGCTTGACATTTTGCAAGCAACACGCATATAGCATAAAAGGTATCTTTCATTTTAATACTTTGAAATGTGAATACTTTGGCAAATAAGCTTTAAATGCTTCAAGCCTCCCTTTGTGATGATATATTTCATTTTGGGCGACCTGCTGAGGTGGCTCAAAAAAGTACTGATATGAAATTTGCGGGTAGCAGATGAATATTGTAGCAATAGGATTCACATTCAACTTTATAAAATAATGATATGTCCTCGAATTGATTTATGACATTTTTTTCCTGCAGTCAGTGTGTGCTGCATGATGGCGATGAAATTATGTAAACAAAGCACGTACATCAGGTTGGGGATGGGTGGTGTTCGGTTGAGTATATCTGTGTATGTCTGTTCGAATTTTCGAGATATATGCAGAGATATCTGTTACTTTCACACAACCCAGCATTGAAAGCCAGGCTCGCAAAAAAAAAATAAATATTTGTTGCCTCTATATTCGTTCCACTGAAAATCGTTATCACTGCCAGTTAGAACTCGCAGCAGAAGCAGCAAAAATGAATTTTCCATCTCGATTACATTTTTATGTTTATGTTCAGGACAGCGGAATGCGAAGGCTGTAGATATTTTTTTTTCCTATTTCTATATTACATGCAAATTGAATGTGGTTATAGGACTGGATTCCGTATCACGAGAATCGGTACTGAAGATCTGTTTGAACTGAGCACAATAATGAAAATTAAAATGTGTGCTCTAATTCAATTAATTTGGTTGCTTCTATGCCACTCATTAAATGTATGCTCGGACATGAAAAAATAAATGTGTAATTTGTATGATGATTCCATGCGGGTCTGGGGATCTTTTCTCATTTCAAACTCGCAATGAATAAAAGGCAAATGAGCTAAAAGCAAACAGAAAAAAAAATTAAAATCACAAAAATAGAACAAATTTTATTTCATTTTTTTTCTTTTTTTGACAGAATTTTTTTTTTTTTTTTCACAATGTCACATGTCAAATATTTGCACGAATTTTTGATATAATGTTTGTGCAATGGCATTTGCCTTTTGACAAATAAAAGAATTTTCCCGGTCAGCAGGGCATAAAATGACTGTGCTTTTTCATCAGCATTAATTGTGAAAGCAAACGAGCAGTTAATTAGAAAATGCATAAATGTTTGCTTGTTGATTAATTTCTAAATTTGAAATGAGTTAAAGTTAAAAACTTTTGCAATTTCCATTTTGTAGTCACAATTGCATAAATTAAAATGACTTTTTTTCGACTAAATAAAAATATGATTATGATGCATCATGCAGCACTATTTGTAGCATATATACTTTATATGCTCCTCCTTATCATGAATGTAGTTCGCTTGTTACTCCAAATGTGTTCCAAATATAATTTTAATATCTCCACAAAACAGCAAATTCACATCTAAAACAACATAACACGTCACCAACAGCATGGAAATTCAAAATTCTACAAATAAAATCTTAATATGTGACGCAATTCCGCAATTGTGCGACAATAACCATAACAGATGTACAAACATACATATATACATATATATGCACACACATCTTGCCCCATGCCACCCATTCTTTCGAGCAATAAAATCAAAACTTTTACTCACATTAAGCACTAGTGTTGGCTGGAGAAATTGGAATGGAAAGATATCTTCGAAGCACATACAAAACTTTGTGTGGAAGTTAGAACTATAGAAGCCTTTGCCATATCCATAGAGTGTTGTAAAACTTGCGCTGAGGCAAAAGATAGAAAGAAAAAAATAAAAAAAAGATTTGCAAAGTTGTGTGTCGAGAAATATGTATTGCAAATTATCAACAAATTGTTTAAAAGATACATAAAAACCACATTCCGGAATTTATTTCCCCTCTTCGATGCCGCTCTAAAATTCTTCTAACATTTAATTTTGTTATCGCACACCAAATGGATTTTGAGATGGAAAATGCTTTCGGAGAGGCAAAAAGAAAATGCATGAAATGAATATATAAAAAAAATCCGATTCCTTCCTTCGTTTCCGTCCATTGACTTTAGAGAAAGATTCCAGGCGAAAGTTTTTATTTCAATCGAGAACGTTTTTGCATCAAAGTTTATGTTTTTTAAGTCTAATAGATGTTGTCTATCTTGATAAAGCTCTTGGTTGCCTCATTCTCTCGCAATATAACAAAACATCTTAAGATATCTTAGACTTTATGACATTTTGCATTTTATTAGAACTATTTTGCAACCTATTCTAAAACGAATTATTTACAAATTGTCAATCTACATCATTTTAAAAGTTTTTATGTGATATATATGATTGTTTTGAACTTTAATACTCTAAATATACATGTGCAGACTCTGCATATATATAAATACAAAATTTAATTAAAAGTTATGACAGTCATTAATAAATTTCGCTGTAAAGTTTCGAAATGTAATAACATTAAATGAGATAAATTGTAAGTATAATGAAAATTAGCTTAAGCGAAGTTTAGATAAAGCAACATTATTAAGTTTTCTTGTGTGAGTGTGTGCTTTTGCCGTGATTTGCCAATGATGTTTTGGTGTTGTGCCAGCATAAATTTAATTAAACTTTTGCGCAGTTATTTATGAATAACACAAAATGATAACGTCACTTCCAAATAACACCCTACAACGATTACTAAATTCTTTCCGAAATTTTCGAATCTTTTTATTATAATTACATTATGAGTTTCAAAATTATATCACTTTAATAACTTTGACTGACTAGGCTTGTAGAGCAAATTTCTTGAATTGACATGTATTTGAATGTTTCTTTGAAGTTATTAAATAATTTAATTTAATTCCTTTTTATGCGAAGTTTATCAACTTTTTAAGTTTATCGAGCTTAATCCGATTATAATAATTATAATTCCTTTGAACACTTAGCGCCTTAAATCATGCGGTTTTATCAAAGTTTCCGATCATTTCAGTCATGGCAAAAGCCGCCTCTCGTTTTCCTCTTATCAGCACCGGTGGAAATTGGAAATGTGCTTTATCTTATCGAGCAACTCATATATCACACAACGAAACGATATATAGAATTTACTGACATAAAATGTTGCCGTGTATTCAATTAATCATTCTCTTTATCCTTTAAACATTCTCTCAGCATATATCGATGACATATTACAGTTGTGTAATGAACATTATATTCATCATGCGAGTGTAGCCTATCGAAGAATAATTACAGTACATTATGCCATCTCAAAGTTATTACTTTTTAATTGAACAAACAATTTTTCCCGCGAGCCGAACAACATGACATCTAGAAAAAAAGTAAATCCCGGGGCTTGAAAAATTCCTAAAAGTTAATTAAAAATTCCACATGTAAACGCTAATATTTGCAAAAGCTCCTTTTCACTCTTCATCCATCCATCGAATGTTGTTAATAAATAATTTAGGCTTCTTTGCGCTCGAAAAAATTTAGCAATTAAACTTTTTTTGCGTTTTGGTTTCCGGAGAAATTTATGAAAATATACCAAATTGTAATTCCACTTTTATTGTGTGCAATTTTCAACCATAAATTTTATGTACATGCGAATAAAGAAAGCTTCTTACACATACACACAAAACTAATAATTTTAGTGATGTACATTTGCTACATTATTTTTGTGTAACGCACCTGGGTTACCATTTCGGAAAATAATTTATTTGTGTGGTTTTTTTAATGCCAGCCAGAGCTCCAACCAGACGATGGTTTTGAGAATTTTTATAAACGATCAGGTGAACTTTTAAAAGTTTTAGTCCCCCACCGCTACAGAGTTGATGGTCCTAGCTGCACGTACAGGGTTCAGAGCGCTTCATGTTTTGTGATGATTCTAGTTTCTGTGTTGCTTCTCGGGGATATTTGTGTCTGGTCGAGGAAAACTCACAGGAAAACTATCCGAGCAATGTGAAAATTTATGTTGGAAAAAAATGGAATGAATGGAAAAAAATTTTCTGGTGCCCCGAAAAAAAAAAAAAAAAAAGGAAAATGTTGCTAACACGTTTGTGGGATTACAAGGCAAAAACTATATGAAGTGCTGTCAACATCTTATTTAAACTTCGGGAATTCGAATTCATCCTTCAGCTGTTGCATATTATATCATAATAAGTATTTGTATGTAATTTGCAAAATTTCCAAATTTTCTGCATACTGTTTTCAATGCTTTGTTTGTTCCCGAAGTAATTCATATTCAGAGCTTATCAAATGATACAAATTATGATGATAAGCATGACAGAACATATCCTGTGTTCTCTATTTATTACCCCGCTCTCGCCATTAACATTATTCATATCAAGCCACCCCCAACAAAATGCATGCAAAGGCACATTCGAGCATTAGTCGACTGGCACACATAAAACTAAAGAGCAATGGCGACATGATATATATTATTTGATCTAATCTAATCATGAATCATGAATCAGACAATTGAATAAATAATAATGAATACATTTGTGCGGCGAGTTCTAATAGGAGAATTCAGCAGAATAATAAAAAAAAACGCACACAACCAATAGCGTCACGCATATTCAATATTTCATAAAGAGAAATTCATGAAATAATAAATATTGCATGTCTTAACTCTCTCGCTTAGTATAATGACAAAATCCTTCCTGCCCCGAACTCAAACTCTACCATCAAAAATAAAATTTTTGGCTCATTCAACGATATTCATGCCTCTGACAAAACAACAATTGAGTTGATTTATTCCATTAACCTTCGACATAAAGTTTCATAAAGCTCTTTAATATTTCAACTTTGCATTTGTTAAACTTTTCCAGACATTAATCAATGGTAGTTCCATTAACCCGGTGTAAATGCGTTCAAATTTATTTTTTGTTTTTGTGCGTTTTCATAATACATATTATTGTTTTATGCTCAACATCATTTGAATAATTTATGCTTCCACTTTATGTTGTTTGTGGTGACTAAAACTTGCGTTTTTGGTTCCTCGTCCATGGAGAATGGAAAACGCATGACGCTATCATTTAGAAAATCGTGTGAGAACTTGTTCTGTTGAAGACATCAAACATCAAAATATTCCATTGCCACATAAAACTTTTAACATCACTTACAAAATGAACATTTCGTAGCACGAGAAATTATTTTAGTGGAAAATATTAAGTCGTAAAATATGAAGAATTGTGAATAATTTTTATTTTATTTCCGCAAAAAAGAAATATAAGGAGCTTAATGGAAACGAATCAAGATCGTTCACATAAAATCCGGAAAGCAATTTACATTTTTCCAGACAAATAATTTTCGCATAAAAATAGATTTCATTTTTACACCAATCGAATAAATGTATTGATATGAAAAATTTCTTCGACATTTTCTCCAGCGCAAAAGATCAAATGACGGCCCTTGAAAGCTTTTTCTTTCCTTTCTTTTTTTCTTCTTGCACCGGATATATAAGACGAGAAAAATATTCATATTTTTGCATAAGTATTATGGTTATGACTTGGAATAGAGTCATCTGCTACAGCAGCAAAGATATGGACTCAATGTCGCTTGCTCCACTCGCCTGAAATGAAACTCGATCGAACAAGCAAAATTGAATTTCCATTTGATGGTTGCAGCTTAAATGATTCGGAATGTAAATGAATAAATAAAAAGCTTTTTTCAATGAAACATCACATATCGTATGAGGAAACGAAAAACTCGAATAAGGAAAATTAAATTAAGTAAATTGTGGGAAAAAGAAGTATTGAATTTCCAATGAATGTATAAATTTGTAAAATTACAAGTCTTTTGATGAAACATAATTGACACATGCTCGTTAATCATTCCATCGAATAGAATAATAACACACGCCATTAGATGCAATAAACAATATTCGAGTCGTGTACGCGCGAGGAAAACGATTTACACTTAATAGCGACACATTTTATTTATAAAACTTTGAGCACGGCACGATTTTTATTTTTCTTCCTTCTTTTGTTCGAAAGCTTCATATAGAAAAATCAATAAAGTTCATTAGTGTTTATAAATCGAGTGCGAGTGAGATGTTAAAGCAATTTTAAAGAAAAAAATTTACTTATATGACACAAAATAGCAGAGGATTTGTAAAATTAACCGCAAATTTATTAACACATAGACAATTCGACATTGCAATTACTACCATTGCAACAATACCACAAAATTATTTCCTTCAATTTGAGCATAATACCATAAAGTGGTTAAACGTTTGTTGAAAACTCAAATCATTTCAATTTGAGATTATCTCATCGAAATTGACATTAGGTTGATGGATTCACGTTCGAAAATTAATCGAAAAGTTCACTGTATGAATTTCAACCATTCGAGCCTCCAGAGAAATAACTCTATAAAATATTGCATCAATTGCAGAGCAACAAACACTCGTAGCAATTTATATATAAAAACAAATAAAAACAAAAATGTTGTCTGCGCTATATTGAATAAAATTAAATATTTTCCATCAAAATGCCCAAGGATAATTGCACAATAACATGCACGAAAACGCATACCTATAATTAAAATCGGATCTGGGATATCTACAAAATGGAGTGAGCACTCCGTGTCGGGTAGTTGGTAAAATGTGAAATGCAATCGAGTCGGTGCCTATTGAACTTGGTTTTAATTTAAAACCATATAAATGCAACAATAGCCAAGAGGCCCACAGGTCCCTAAGAGAGAAAGAGATGCACAATTGCATGTGTGCATTTATCAGAAAATGAAATATTAATTATTGAAAAATATTATTGCTATGGAAACTGAAACCAATTGTAGAAAATCGTTAATTTTGTATATATTTGGAACACTTCTAGAGTGGAAGAGATATCCGTTAATTATGCTTTAAAAGAGAGTGCATGTAAATTCTGCTATCCATATCAGTTGATTGTCTCGCAAATTTCGCTTCAAATGGTGAACACTGATAAACGAAATTGTTTTGCTATTGCAATTACTTTTCAACGGTCAGTCAGAAAATCTGGCACAAAAATGCAGTTTTATACAAATTGGAAAAAATTTAGAGCGAATAGCAAAAAATTCAATTTTTGCGGGATTGAGGCAAACTACTCTAATATACGCTTAGTTGGCAATCGAAATCCTTTTATGTGATAGATTTTAACTTTTTGAATCGGTTGATAATTCATTTAAAAACAACTTCTATAGCAAATATAATTTTTATTTTAAATTTAACATTTTGAGAGCATGGAAATGGCAATTGCAATTTTTTATTGTGACGCTAATAAATTATTTTCAGAAATGTTTCCATTTCATTTTTTAATTACTGCAATTGAAACATAAAACCATAAATCAAAGTCACACATACAAATATCCCAAACAAAGTAACATTTAATTAAATTATCACAAAAGTAAAAAAAAAGGACAGAATGATTGCTGTATTGTGCTTTGAATAGATGGGAAAAAAATAGTTTTCAGTGCATACACTACAAGTTATTGTGGTTTTGTGTGATAAATGCGCAAACATCACATCTCCCGGATGGTCGGTTGGAAAATTGTTGTTGGTCCGTGACAGCAAAAGCGCTCAATGGGAAATCGGTAAATGGACCAAAAATTTATTTTTGTGATTTTAATTAAAAAAAAATACCGGAAAAACAATTTCCCATCTACAAAGAGCAAATCAATAAAATATACTTATAATGGTACCTCACAATTCAAATTGTTTTGTGTTACGCCATACGTCACTGAAAATAATTTAAATTGATCACTTTAGAGTTTCCCTTCAATTAGGAGCTTCCATTCATTAATTTATAAATATTCCTCTGTTATTCTCCACCTCGCCCCTTGGAAACAAAAAAAAAGGTATCCGCAATTGAAATTTCAAATGATTTTTAATTGAAAATTCTCCGACAGCCAAAGACCGATAACCGATGATGTTTGTATTCAATAAATTTTACTTGAATTGTTATATTGGAATAAAGAAATAATTTTCCAGGGAAAAGATAAAAGAAGAGAAATTTTCGAGATACATTTTACGGTTCTCCAGCACATTTATTTCATTGCAAAGCAAAAGATATTTTCAATGGGGGCAGAAGAAATACATAAGCAAAAACAGTTTGAATTTTCGAAGGATTTGTTTGTTATTCGACGAAAACAAGAAGCATCGTATGTCCTCAATGTATCCCCCGCCTGAACATTCTCCATCCCACGAGCCAGAGATGAAAGTTAACAATACTTCTTTATTCAAATTCTTATAAAAGAGTAAATATTCATTTATATTTTTGTCTTTTTTTATATTGGAGTATTCGCATATTTCGACGAGTTCATCTTAAATTGCTTATTTGAGGCAAGCTTTTCGAAAATATCTATCATTTATTGATGGTTCCTCTAAAGTTTTGAGATCCAGAAGAAGGTTTATGATGCTTTTGTTTAGATCCATACATGTGATTCGCAATTCGTTAATGGTCCCTGAAGTATTCATTCTTATTTTATCATTTGTTGTCTGACTTAATACTTCCTCAAAAATAACATAAAAGAGCTTCCGACATAAAATAAGGAAAACAAGTTTTTTATGCTGATTTGAATAAGTCAGAAATTCAGAAATCTCTTTCAAACAAAGCGCTTTGTTTATTCGGTTTAACAATTCAAACTGCAGAAAGCATTTTTACCTATTCAAGTTTTCTTATGTTTTTTATCATGCGCGAAAAACGAAACAACAAGCAAAACATTGAGCACAAATTTAATCTGATTTGACACTCCAAAGTTCCCCCCTCCCCCTCAGAAATGACTTCAATTTATTGCATGCATGGTATTGCCATCACAAGTTTCACACTTTGCATCTTTAGCAAATCGAAACGACATGCAACGACATCAAGAAGAAGAAAAAAAATACTTTTTCATTCGTTGCGAAACTAAATCAGATTGAATCAAACTGTTACATCAAGCGATTTAAATGTTCGCGCGGATAAATTCTGAAATGCAATTTTGACTCTTTTTCTATTACTGCATTTCCCGCAGAAAACTTTTTCAATTCGATTTTTTTTATATCTGAATCTCATTGATTTTCGTTGCATTGCGGATATTGAAAAATTTCTAAACAAGATACGAATGCACTTTAAGATTGAAAGCAGAATTCCTTAGTGTTGACATATTTATTCGCAAACATAAATGACTTTCAAAATTGATTTTATCACTTTTATATCTCATTGCACTTGCTTGTGGTTTGCAAACAATTTCAAATTAAATCACACCATTAGCAATTGTTGTATATTTTTCTTGTCTCGATTTTATTCGTCTTCTCGCTAATTTTGACTTATAACACTATATAAAATTGTAAATGTTAGCATCTAACGATTTTATATTACATAGAAAAACCATAATTTTTAAAAAACAAAAATCTCAAGATTGTCTTGAGACGTTTTTCAATTTGGCGAATAAATTCAGCCCAAATATTTATTTCAATTTACATGCTAAATAAAATTGGTTACACATTATAAATTTCGTACGATTAATACTTGTTATAAAATATTTCAGCTCAGTAGAGTGCGGGGAGAGCTTTGATATGTTTTTTCTGGGGATAACAGCGGCGAAAAGGGTGATGAGTTGAAAAATTTGCGGTAAAATTATAATTAATGACTTTTGAGAATTTCTCTTGCTCAAAATACCACGAAGAAATTTAGATTTTTATTTGGATCATACTAAAATTAAATTATCTCAATGGTTATTTGTGATAAAGTTCACTTCTGCTCAAAAGGGATGTTCTTTCTATGGTTACTAGCCGCCAAACAATAGTGTGAGTGCTATGTCGTCTCATCATAATGAATAACTTTAAATTGCTTTAAATAAATACCATCGATTTTATATTTGTAAAGCATCTACCGAATCACCGAGTGAGTGGGTTCCATCATACCTTAAAAGCTTCTCAGGTAAATAAAAGATTTCCAAACTTAACAGGTAAACATTTAGCTTGGAGTAAATATTTTGTTAACGAATTTAATGAAGAGTACATGCCTCAACAATCATTAAAATCATATCACTGACTTTCACAATCTTATCATTTTATTTAAAATTGAGCATCAGATTTTGGTTACGCATTTCGCAATGTCTCGGAAAAATTAATTTGAATTGATAGCAGTTTTGTTTAAACAAAAATTAACTCCATTTAACTAAATGCTTCTGCAAGAACTTGCAACAAAATGTCTCTGAATCGCATTTAAAATGGAAATTTTCGTAAGAAAAGAGATAAAGTGAAAAGACAAATATATGTATATCCAATATGAAATATCCATAATTTGTTTGCAAATTCAATTAAAACTCTTGAATTGTATTTATCAGACTTTGATTGAAGTATTCTTAATTGGCAGGCAAAATGAGTGGAGTAGAATATTTTCAGAGAAAAAAAGTACATAAATTAAATTGACGGCAAAGTTTTAAAAGTGAAAAGTTGCTTTAACTTTCAAATCATATTGTTATCATAGAAATTGTTTATTTTCTGAATTGACAATTTCTAAGATTCTTCAAATCTCTGTACAAAGTTCTAACAAAATTTTCTTTCGACTCGGAAAATAGAAACTTAGCCTTTTAGCAAACAAAAAAAAATAATAATAATAATTTTTTAAAATTCTTAAGTAATTAAAATTATGACAAATTTATGAATGAACACGAATTGTGTGCGTATGTGAGCATGAATAAATTAATAAGTTTAACACACCAATTCCTCCCCAACTTTTTAACACAACATGATTTGAAAATAATTTCGAAATAGAGTCGGAACTTTATCCATTCCCCAGCGTTGTGAATAGCAATCGCTGAAATGAAAGTGAATAAATATTTATTATTCTAATTACTTAAGTACCTTTGTGTTTCTTTTCCTAAGTGCTTTTGAGTGGAAGAGTAAAACTTTCATTTTGTAACACTTCTTCGAAATTTGTCTCTTCGTAAGCTTCGAGTTGAATATGAAATTTTCACAGTGACAATAAAAATAATGAAAACTTTCATCCTTTCGATGACAGTCCTCAGCGAAACAAGAAAATTTAACTATGAATTTTAATTTTATGTCGCACAATGGAACTTCCTGACAATCAGCCAGTTGAAATGTCGAGCTTGAATTACTCGAAGCAAGCTCAGTGGAGAAAAAGTTTGAGCAAAAAAAAAAAAAAACTTTTTAATTCCCTTTCATTTTCAAGGATTAAATGAAAATGTGACAATTCGTCCTTGTTTAAATGTAGAAATGTTTAATGAAGATTAAATGTACATTTAACTTTCATTCCCTAACAGGTGCTATACAAAAGTATTTACATTGTGTTTTGCAACGCACTTTAAAAGTTGACGAGAAAATGACAAGTTTCAATGAAGCTCTCAATGTCTGTCATCGATTTAAAATTGTGCTGTCGGCTGTTTTGTTGAGAACTTTTATTTCGTTTGTATGTATTACATTATTGCTTCAATTTTAAAGGAAGAAAAAAAAATTGCTGAACAACAAAAGAACACCCGAAAGTCAAATAACCTCATAACAAAACGAGGCAAAATTCAGGAGAAGAAGTCTCAAGTAGCATAAAGCTCATTATTTACAATCGCAAGCCAAAAAATCTTAAAGCATTCCACCGCATGTATGATATCTTCAAAATATATGTAGATGTGTATATTGAATGTACAAATTTGTTTTCTATTTGTGTGTATCCGTATCAATGTATCAAAACGTGACTTGCTTCAGCAAATATTTTGCGATCGAATGCGAACAAATATTCTTTGAAGAAGAAAAGAAAACGAATATGAAAAAGCTGATTTCTTGGAAAAAAGAGCCAAGTAGTGAAAAAAGTTTCTTAAGCCGAATGAGAAGCCAATCAATATTTTATTTTTATTAAATTCTTCTTAAAATTGAAACTTTGAGAAATTTACTGCAAAGTCATTTGGTTCTTTAGGCTACTTAGAAAGAAAATCAGGAAAATTTTCCATCGCAATTGCATAAAATAAAATTTCCAAACCTGCCACCGCTTTGGCTATCAAAACGAAACCTATTCGTATCACCAAATGGAATCAAATAACGAGCTCAGGGAAATTAAATTAGATTTATTTTTGGTGTCCTAGTAACAAAGCTTTCAAATAAAATGAATTATTTTTAAAAACTAATAGGTATCATCACTCCATTGCTCGTCAGTTACGATTTATTAATTTTGATGAATAGAAATTCTGAACAGAAAAATTTTGAGCCAATTAAAAACTTCAAATTCAAAAATGCAAAGTACCCAAACGATACATAAAAACAGCTCATCAAAACTTCAAACTGGACTTATATTTGAGATTTATGACTCACTATCGGCAGTAGTCATGGAAGCAAATCCTTTTGAATGTTCTAAATAATGGAGATGGTGAGACAAAAATATAAATAAATATATCGAAGCCATTTTCATTTGCGATTTGTATGATAATGCAAAACATAAAATACATAAAACGAATCCTTTGAAAAAATACGCAGAGCAGCGTAGGATCAAAATTTTACAATTTAAACGGCAATGCCGAATATACATTTTGGATGCTGACAGTACATTTTTTTTTTTTGTTCATACATTCTCTCGCTCCAACGATATAGCTTTTTACAGAGATTTCATGTGCTTGCGTGTGTTTATTTATATTTTTTTTTTATCACAATTTTATTCCATTTCACTCCTTGGCCCGTGCACTGCTTCAATGCGTATCATCAACACTAATTCAGTGAATGAAAAACATATAAAAACCGAATAAATCTTCCAAGATACGCGCTCGTGGGATTGAAAAGCGAAAAAAAAATACTGTAAAATCTTTTAGCATGATGAGATAGGGTTGGGGATGTTTTCTATAAAATGTCACACGTGAAGATCAACAATTTAGGAAGCCAAGTCATAATAACCAAAGAAATCCTTGCATAACGAACATAAAACTATGAAAATTAATTTAAGAATGAAGAATTTTATGAGCAAAATATTTGCTTCTTCTTTGTCTTTAGTAAATAGCTCAACATAAGCAGAACACAGGGAAAAATATTTCTAACAAAAGGATGCAATCTTGAAAAGCGTTGAATTTAAAGTTTTGCAAAATATTTCATTTAAAACTTATATTTAATAAATCTTCAAATCAAAGTTCATCTGCACTCGAACTCATAAACTTCAACAATTATCGCACAAACATCAAACTGATCCACTTAGTATCAATCATATTTATGTTGTGAAAATAATTTTTAGTGGCAGTTGCATGTTTTTTAATTAAATTGGCAATCGTCCTGAAAGTGATATATCATGTGAAACTCAATTAGGTTATTTGTTTTTGACAATTGTATGCCAGTCCATCAATATCAACGAATGAAATAAATAATTCGATACGTGACTGTAATTTGAAATTGGAAGTTTTTTTGTACCAGTTTTTTTTTTTTTTGAGAAAAAAAAACAGCATGAAAATGTCATTTCAAGACAATTGAAATGAATGATGGACATTTTAGTCCAATTTAAATCCAGTGAAATATGAGACGAAAAAGAAAAAAAATGGTCTTGTGAAACTTATTATGGATTGTTCCTGCTTGAAACAACACACTTGGAAGAACACGCTCAGTGAACTAATCAAAAATAAAGTTCAAACTATTTAGCCAACATCAGGTTGCAGCGACAACATGAAACGTGACATGGAACGTCCGGCATTCCAGTACAGCAAAACAAGAACGAACTAATTGCTTTTTGAACTAAAGAGTGATTAAAAAGCAAACAATATGTAATGAAAAAGTTTTCACCATCGCTCTCAGAGTTTGCTATCATTTCTCCAGCTATCTTCTTTAGAAGATTTTCTCAATTTTTGCACAACATTTTTTTTTTCTGTGTTCTTTTCCCGTTAGTGTTAATTTCCTTGGTGGTAAGTTGATGTATTTTTAAGAACAATATTGAATTTTTTTGAGAGATAAATTACGGAGCTCTTTAGAGTTGTAGTTGAATGAAGAAACATCATGAACGATTAATATTTAATTACGATTCGAATGAAATTCGAAAATAAGAAAAAAAAAATTCTTTCCCTCAAAATCTCTCATTAAATTGTTCATGGTTGCATGCATATCCCATTTGTAGAACTCGATTGAGATCGCCTTTTCTGTTGATGGATATTCTCAAGCAACAAACAGTTGAGAGTTGAAAACAGAAGAAAACTCGAGTGGAAATAAAAAGAATATGTAAAAAAATCAAATATTTGTGAAAATCTAGATGGGAAAAATGATTTTAACCACATCCTGCATGAAATTTGTGTTTCTATCTCAATTTGTATGATAGTTTTACGAAATTTCACTCGACACGATGGACAAACATACAGTCGTTGATATCCCAATAGAAATGCCACTGGCACACACGAATGACTCACTCAAAGGATCTTTCACAGTAAAAATAATACGAAATCAAATATTAGACAAGAAATACAAATAGAAAATTTAATTTCATACTCTGCGTATACATATATGATCCACAATAGGGCCTTAGTCAACGATATACAAAGCTACCGACATGATGATTTGAAATATGAGATTTTGTAATGTGAAATTTATCCTGCGGGTTGTGTCAGTGGCAAAAGTCACTAGTGTTTGACAAACGAGATGTTTCTTTGGTACCCTAAAGCCAAGAAAGAAGGAGCAATCACCAGCAGAACTACCGCCATCGTGAACTGTGGTTGCCACTCTCGAGGGCATGGGTGAATCATGGGGAAGAAAATGTGTCTTCGACAGCATTCAATAATATTTCTTTCGACAGTAATTATGAGATAAGAAAATCTCAAAAGAATTATTCTGTTTGATTCTCATTCCCAATTTGTGAAACATCGCTTAAAGGAACGTCCATATGGTTGCAAACTTCTTTCTTTTTTTTCTTAGCTTCATTCATCCATCCTTGATACAAGCAGAATATTATGACGAGTTTTGATGACTTGCTACTCAGTGATCGGATGATGGAAATATGTACACTTTTCAGTGTTTGTACTTTGTGCCAGTAAACGAGGGGGAAAATGAACGAAAATCCCATAAATACACAAACTGCATGCTTAAGGGATTAAACTTAAAATGCAATATTCATACAAAATGCTCGGTCGGTCGGTGGAAGAAGAAGAAGAAAAAAAATTACCAAGAAAATTCCGGTCGATGGTGGGATGTTCAACTTAAATGATCGATCAACAGACTCAATTCCATTGAGCACTTTTTTATATGTTGCTTGCGAGGGGTGTGCATATTGAGTAATTCCTATTATCAATTCATCCTCCCCTTTGGCTATGTGAATTGTGGAATCGTGCAGCGACGGTGAATAATGATTGTGGAGAACATGATGGGAGAAATCTTTTTTTCTTCCTCTAAAATTTTGGCAAATAAAGTTCCGGAGGCAACAAAGTGGTTATCATGAAGGGGGAATGGAAAACGTATTGGTAATTAAATTTAAATTTCAATTAGTTATTATAGAAAATATGCTCAACATACATAATTCAAATTGCTATACTGTGTGCTAATTCTTCAACCCTCCCTTGCAAAGTCAAGCGCAAAATAATGCAAAAATTGAGCTGCTTGTTTGCTTCACTTAATTAGAAAATATGCAAATTACAATTATTCTTCTTTTTTTTCAGTCTCGGGGCATATCTGGGCATATATTCTGAGCAGTATTCAGCGAAAGCAATAGAAAATATTTATATGAATAACATTCAGTAGGGATCTGAATCTACTCGCAGCACGCCTTCTATAAATGCTGAAAATGAAATGATTGAATTAATTTTTCATCCCACAACAGAATAAAAAGAATTAATTAAAACTCAGCAGTAGTCAATAAAGTACACAGCAAATAGTTTCATCGAAAAAAAAATGCATTGTTTTTTTCTTTATTTTCCATTATAATAAAAATATTTAGTAATTTTACATAATACATCAATGATTTATGCTGAATGTTTTCAGAATTACAAAGAATTTTAAACATTGTTTTCTATCCATGGTATGTTCATCATTATCATCATCATTTTTTTATACAAAATAAAGTAGAAAGGAGACGAACGGAGACGAAATTATGTAAAATACTGCGATATAGTTTCTAGTTTCTTTTTTTCTCATTTCACTTAAATGCAACATTTTATAATTTTTTTGTTTTTATTTTCACTTTACAAGTTTATCGTTTTTAATATAAAACATAAAAAAAAGGATAGTTGAAAACTATAATGTTGGAACGAAACAGTTTTTTAAGCAATATAAAAAAAAGCATCAAGAGGAAAAATACATCTTTTAACTTTAGCGATGTGGCGATGGGTGATGCAGGGGGATGGTTTGAAAATGGGGAGCAACTGGGCATTAACTTTAATATCAATTCAATATAATAAATCCTAGAGGGTTCACTGGGCATCCAGGTTAAGCTCCCCCAGACACAATGTCAGGGATTTTAAAGATTTACATTTTTTTTCTTCTTCTTTTTTTCTATTCGAACAATGAAGAAAAGTCGCTGTCACAGAGTTTCGTTACTTTCAGAGAGAAGGGGGTTGGGGGAGGATATTTCTCAGGAGTGTTATACAATAAAACATTTAGAGACTTAAAAAAAAAGTGGAATCGAGATGAAGAAAATAAAAACTAGAAATGAAAATGGCTTATGTCATCACTCTTCTAATCGAAGCTTTTTTTCCCTTAAGTTATATAAATAGAGTTTTTTTCCCCCATTTTTATCATTCTTGTGTTTTATTTCATTTCCATTAATTACGACTTACACACACACATAGCTAAAAAATACATTTTATTTCTTCTTTCACAGTTTCTCTCTCATTGTGAATCAGTGTTGTGTGTGGTTTTATAATTTACTTATTTTTATTTCGACTTGGTCAGCAGAAATTTTCTTATAGTACCCCCAAATTCAATTTTTTATGTCTGTGTTTGTGTGTGTGTATGTGTTTTCATTGTGGATTGGATCCATTTCTCTGTTAGTGTCCACTTCTCCCATTTCCCTCGTAAAGTATCGTATCCGTTTTTTTTTTTTCTTATTTGTGCTGTTTGTCATCACTTCTTTCTTGGCTGGATAGTGTCTGACTCCTGGCTGACCCCTATACTATTCATTCGTCCCCGTCTCGCCTCATCCAATTACTGCTACTGATAACATAAACTAGGGTTTGCTGTCGACTGGCACTATAAATATTTATTTTTTTTCGTGGTCACAAAGTAAAACCTCCAGCCATTACTTATTCTCTTTGATATATTTGTAAAAAAAAAAAACGGATACTCAGCAAGCGCACTCACTGACATAAAAATTTAGTAACATGTAGAATGAAAGTTTTGTTTGCTTGCTTTATATAAAAGAGAGAGAGAGAGAGAGAGACGACAACGACGACAACAAAAAAAAAATGTTTGTCATTTTTTTCTCGGTTTTTTTTCACTTATTCTTCTCTTTACACATTTATTTGTTATCTTATCACCCGCTGTTGTTGCTGTTGTCTAAACAAAATTATAGCTGTCCACGATGTCAGACTAATTAGTAGTGAGTAATTTGATAATTTACTAGATGAACTTGTATCACCACATTTTCCTGGTTTATGGCACAAAACGGATGAGAAAGGAAGAAACAAAAGGAAGAGAAAAAAAAAGAAATGTAATTAAATTCTCGGAGTAAGATATTATGGACATCGACAGGCATTTTTGCAATTTTTCACAACGGATGTGCTTCATCGATGGTCATAAAACGTCCAGAATGAACATTAAAAATACTCACGTACGACACCCGAAACATTTGATAGCAAATGATGTTCAGGTATTTCTGATGACATTGTCTCACGATAACATGAGTCGCCGACGATTAATTGAGCAGCAGTTGGATCAGTCGTTGATGGCTTAAAGCTAATGCAGACACCATGTTTGGTTCCTGCATGACGAGCGATGATGAATGTTGTATCATTTTCTGTCCATGATCCGTGACATACGTATTCTTTGAGTTTTAACGGCAAACAACATAGTTATGGATACATGAATAAGAACAAAAATGAAATTAGAAAAGTCATTGTGTATGCGTTAGCACAAAAATCATCAGTGTGAAGCACTTGCTGTCTTCTTATTGCGATTTGCTTGGGCAGGAAAACATGGAAGAAAAACTTTCAACCGAAAAATCGGAAGGAAGATATGGTGCCATAATGGGGTGATGGAAAAGAATGGAACCGAGAAAAAGGCAAAAGAAAAATTGTTCTTGGCAAAAGTTTGCTCGAAAGATTTCCTGTAAAATTTCCTTCCAGAAACAAGAAAAAAAAAAGGGGAAAGCTTTGCAATGAGATTGTAGCCTCGATTTGTGGGATTTTTGATTCAAGTGATCCCAAGTCTAAAGTTAAAGCTTTTATGAATCGAAATTCATTTATAGCCATGAGTTGTTGTAAAATACTTAACATTTGTGCACGTAGCAAGTTTTACAATAGTTAAAATGCAAATTTCCGTACCTTCATCGCCAGCCTCGCTGCATTGCGGATGAACTTCCACTTTGTGATCCTCCGAGCAACCAATGGACAATCTTCGCTTCAGTTTGTGTGTTCCCATGCACTTTGATAAATCCCGACGGTGCCGTTGGCTATTGAGTCGATCGTGCATATGCAAATTATGTTCAAACATCTCTTCATTGCGGAAACTCAAAACATCATGCCGTTGATTCTTTGTGGACGGTGTCAAATTATGTCCTGAATGGTGATGCTGTTTACTGCTGTTGATATGATTGCGTTTATGACGTGACATCATATATGGCGGTCCCAATGGACCTGTTAATGTATATGAGCCACTGAGGGGACATTGCTGTGCATCAGCCGATGGTGTGGCAGCTGTTTCGGAGAAAGTTGTGAAAATGAAAATTAATTAATAAATTATTCAATGGCACTTCCAGCAATTGTGGCAATGCTTTTCTTTTTTTTGTGTACTCGCTACTCTGGCTTTCCGCTTGATGCTATTTGAGTGGGCTCTCGGGGAAGAGTTTCAATTTTTTATTACGAAACTTGTTTTAGGAAGCGAGTTTTTTTTATTCTTCTTATTTTATTTATTTATTTGAAAAAAATGGGAAATGTAAAAGTGACAACTAAAAGGAAATTTGTTATTTTATATGCCTACCTAACAAAGTCGTAAACGGTGTTCGAGTGACATCATATTGATCCGGCGCACAAGCATCCTCCAAACGTGATGTTAGGTTGCCTATTTGGAGTTCGACAACATGTGTGTCACGTCGATATATCACCAAACATAAGAAGCCGGTATTGCTGCAAAAGAAAAATAACAAGAAGTATGAATGCGAGTGAGAAATTGAAAGAAGCAAACATACACATTACACATGAGTCAAAGAAAAGAGATATTAAAAAAAGAACATAACAACAAAATCATGTAATAAAATTAAGCTCGAGATGTAAATCACATTGGAAATACTTTTTATGTTCCCTTTTTTTTTCTTGGAGAGATGTCACACACAAGTAATTCAATGATGGAATGGAAAATCTTTTAATTTCCTTAGCGCAAATACCGCAGGCATTTTGCAGGCAATTTAGGACCAAGGGACATGGCTCGAAGGATTTTCTTTATGGCATGAATGTGGAACTTTATAATAACTTAAACAAGATTTATTTGCATTTATCTTTTTCGCTGTATGCATAAAGCCTGAAATGAGCGAATGCCATAAAGACAAAAATGGAAATTAATTTCTCTCGTATTCTTTCATTCTTCTCAGAGGGAAAAATCACCAAAATGAATGTTTCCGCTGGATGAATGTCTTGCATGTCCTTTTCTATATGAAAATTGCAAAGAATATGAACACACACAAGAAAAAGCATAAATTATCAATTCTAAATGTGAAATTTAGTCGCTCATGAAACTTTTTGTCTTTCCGCTCAATTCGTATGGACCTTTCTCGCTTCCTCCACAACCCACGAACCCACGACAACCCACGAACATCTAAATTATTGCAATATTACATTTCCAATGAAACAGCCTCATAAAATGGAAAGACACAAAATATTCTAATATAAAAATTAAGTGAAATATTTATTTCATGTAATGCAAGACGTTTTTCATTTACTTAATAAAAATATTTACAATTTTGGCGTGCTCGAGTTTCGTAATAATAACTGCCTCATAGCATTTCTCACAATTAGATTTTTTTTTTTAAAAAAAATTCCCAACAATTATTGCGTGAGACGCATCTTGTGTTTCCTACGCCATCATTCCTCCTGTTGGCAGATGGGTTGTGAATTTATTTTTGTTGTTATAAATATTCAACCCATTTAAAAATTTGATATGTGTGGTGGGTGGTAAGAGGCGCGCGGTTTCAGTATAACATTTATTCAAATATTTCCTTTTCTTCTTATTAAAATTTTGAATCCTCTTTTGTTTTATTTATTGCCGAGTATTATATTAGGAGGAGGATGGGGAGTGGAGGGGTTTTCTTTCAAAAAAAGTCTCCCAATTCACAAGGGATGAAAGTGTATAATGCTGATGTATATTACATAATGTTTCATACTGTCATTAACCTTCAAAATATCATAAATTTTACCTTTATTTTACGGTCAAATACCCAATCTTACACGTATTTATCGTACCCTTGCCAACACTCGCCACCCCTACCCCACGTCATCTTATTTGAACATTCACTTTCCCACACACAAGATATTTTTCCATTATGAAGCAAAATTGTATTTTCTGGTTTCGTCATACATTAATGCACATGAATTATATGACTTTTGGAGCCATGAAGCACAGGGATAACATTTCAGCATTTTCACGATGAGAAATGTTGGAAATTCTACGAGTGAAATGTGCAGGCCATTGCTTTATATGTGTGATGTAAACTATGACTAGCTCTCGAGTGAGATTCATGTACGAAATCTAGATATAAATAATAAATGCAGAAAATAAAATTCTTCACATACCATCCCGTTGTGTGTTCCACTACCATTATTGTTTCATTTGCTGTCTGCTTGTTGATTTGCTCACAAACTGCCCTAGATTCCAGCCGCTGTGTCGGCTTCTCTTTTGTTATATGTATTGTTCCATCGTTTCTATTTATGGGTGAAATAGTAGAAGAGAGAAAAAAAAAGGAAGGACATGAGTCCTTTGTTCTTTGAATTATTCAACAATCTACATACTTTTGATGAACATTGTAGGACAATTCACCATTGAGTGAGTGCCAATGCTTCGGCTCCTTAAACCATTTCGGAAAGTCGCAACGTTCCGATGGCGCAAAACGTTTCAGTGTCATAATTCGTGCTCCATTATCGGAATTGTCAAGTCCAATACATGTGGCGTCACCCGATTGCGCCAATCGATATTCAACATCCTTTAAGCCGCCTAATGAGTTGCCAACCAATTATTGAAAGATACAAGAGTAATGTCAGTTATGGAAAAAGGTTTATGAGTATGAATATGGGTGACATTTTCAGTAACATACAAGCGGGCAGAGTTAGGAACAAAAGGCATATTATTATATCTATACTGAATGGATCGACTACGTAGGGCCCTCAGTATAAACATCATTTGCAGATTGACATGGAGCTTGAGTGTGAAAATTAAGGGTTTCCACAAACAACATTATCCAGTGAATGGATGAGTTTTATTGACATTTATGAGTGATTTTATATGAATCGATGCCTTATTGTTTGCTCTCATTAAAAAGGCTTGAACTGTGAAGTGTCATCTGTTTTCGTTTCCCTATCCATCCTGAAAAACTAGTAATTGGTTCTGTAAACTACCGAATGTTTTCAGATATAGCTTTCATATTGATTGAAAGCTCTTGTAATATTTTTAAGTTTTAATTGTAAATAGATTTTTTATCGAGTGCACTTCTAGTGTGTAAGCTATACAGACAAAAAATCTGCAGTGCCGTTGTATTGTAATGAATATTTTTCCATTCATTTAGAGATTTTCACTCTCAATTTGTCACCTTGTAAATGGGGGTGAACATTTTCCGCTGCTACATGTAAATCGGTGCGCTGTGAAATAGATGTGCATTGACCCAAATTGACTCACCGTGTTTGCCACTATTTGCATTGATTTTCTCGTAAACAAAGCATCGGAAGCGCTCTTCGTTCGTTATGGCACGATTATGCGATAAGGTACCGACAATAAAATGAGCATTACCATCCTTCCATGTTGCTAAACACGTTAATTCCTCGACTGTACTCAGTATGATGTTGATGGGTGTATGTGGTATACATGTGGGGAAAAATGGGAAAATTTGATTAAAACAAATTTAAAGGGAAAATTTCCATAGGGGCACTGACGCCCGATGAAATTAACTCATCAGCCATTTTGCCATTCCAATGTGTTTCACATCATGGCATGGACTTTTTTCTTTTTTTTTGATTAAATTTACTCTTACCTGAACTTTCAGTTCCATCAACATCGGGACAGGCTTGAAAATTGAGCATCATTCGAGTGTCCTCAGTACAGCTCTTGATCTTTGAGACGGGATTCTTGCACTCGCCATGGCCACGATTATATGTAAATGCAAATGGACCTAAATCGATGTTTAAGGATTAAAAAAAACGTCAGCTGATAAGCAATTGATTGCATCTCTCAAATCACCAGACATAAAAAAGAGCAGAGACGGGGAGTGTGCGAGACAAATTTTTTTTAATTAAAATGCCATCAATGTACTTTCACAATACAAAATTGTTGTTTATTGAAAATTGATTGATTTTTTTTTTCTGGCACAGTTCCATGTGCAAAGTCTTTCTCTGTACTTCAACTCTGCTCTCGTGTTGTTATGTGCTGCAAACGAAGGCATCCAACAAACAAATTAAAAACACATAACATACCTTTTATTGGGCACTTGACCGGTTCATGATCAATTTTGAACATACTGAAGAGCGTTGCATCGCCTGGTATTTGCTCACAGAGGTCATTTAGCAGCTCACGACCGGCTGTAAATGGTAAATAAAAAGTGGACACAATATAAATCACATGATGGTGGCAAATAAATCGGAATTTTATGGTGTTAATTTCTGTATTTCATTAATTAATTTTCCACACTACAAAATTGCGCGATAAAAAAGAATCATATCAAACGGCTCACTCACTCTCTCTCTCTCTCTCTTCCTCACATACATTTTTCTGTCCGCTGACATTTTTGCGTTTTTGTGAAATAGACTCACATACATCATTCAAGCCAATGTATGGAGTGTAATTCAAATGTGAATACGATGAAATATTTAATTTGATGATTCGATGATTTTCATCGCCCCATTTTGCGGAAATTCAGTTGAAGAGGGTTGTTTGATAAAGGCGCACGCGGGGACAGGGAAAGTTCGGAAAATTGGTTATTTATGTTCAATTGAATTATTCGAAATTAGATTTAATTATACGGCGTTTTTTTATGTGTATCATTTGCGCCGTCACACGAATTGCTGCAAGCCAATGGAAGTTTTTTTTTATATTGGACATCGTACACATATGACGGAAATAAAATTTAAATGAATTTTATTTACTCAATTTCGAATTTTAAAATCCGACATAAAGTTATCGACATTCTGAAAGGGATTTGCTGTTAATAATCAATTTGTACGAAATTAATGGATGGACGCAAAAAAAAGAAGAAAATCAATTTCGAGCAAATTATAAATTATCAAACAGAGAAGAATGAAAATTCACAATTTGAGGTGATTTGTCATCGAAGCGAGGGAGTTTATTGCAATCATCATCAAAAATTATCGAACACCGACTAGGCAGAGAGGTGATGAACGCAATAAATCCGTCAATGCGCGCTATGCGTGCACAGGTGAGGTGGAAGTAACTCAAACCAAAAATGTTTGCAAATTTAAAATTGTATGAAAATTTCAATTTATATAGAAAAAAAAGCGTCACCTGAAAAAAGAAACACTGCATGGAACTTTATGTTATTAATTTTTCATTAAAAGCTCTCTCACTGAGCAAACGAACACACCCTCGCACTTAAAAGCCGGATTAAATTTCATACCGATATAACTTTTACCGTAATCCCATTGTTAAAATTAATTTATTGTTCCCCGATACATGATGGAGCAATTCAATACATTTTTCTTGCCATACACTGCTCCTACACTACGGATCACTTTATTGCTGGCAGTGGGATTATTTATTGATTTCTACGACTTTCCCAATTTTCTTCAATAGCATTCACACCAACAACGGCAAACAAACAATTGCAGCAACAACGGAAGAATTGTATAAAATAAATAATTGATAAGGAAAAAGACTTCAGACATTTTATGTATTTCTAACAATTCTCACAAGTGCCACTCAAATCCACTTTTATTTCTTCCTGCCACAGTTGATGGCCTCCATATTATTGCCCATCCCTCTTATTCACTGACACCGAAATTCAGTCGAACTTTAGTTGATTCAGATGTTTATATTCATTCAAATTTCATTTCAAGCACTTTTTCACACCCACACACACATGCATATACACACAAAAAATATCGCTATACCCAACGCCACCGAGAAAAACAAGTTTGATATTTGTTTTGCCGAAACACACGTCTCAGGTACCAATTCGCAATAGCTCAAATTTGACTCCTAACAGACAGATAAAAGTTCTTCATTTCTTCTTAAGATTCTTTCGTTGTCGATTTGTTTTTCTGTCTTTTTTTCGTTTCTCCTTCATTAATTTTCATTTTGCCACTTTCATTCCGTTATTTTTCTTCCAAGACTACTAGAGTAGCACGCTAGCACTACCTAGATATAAGAAAATCTGCACAAATTTACGACAATTTTCAAGTTTTTTTTTTTTTTTTTTTGCTTTAATCGAGAATGTGAATACTGAATAAGAACTGAACTGAAATGAAACCAAGTTCAAAGTTTTTAATTAAATCAAGTCAAGATGATGCTTCATTTACGCACAAGAGTAGAGGTGGATGGCACAGTTTGTTGTTGATATTACGCCATGATGGTTGTGTCAACTTCATTTACTGTTAACTTTATTTTCCATAGCAAAACACTAATTTACCAATTTAAACTCCATCTCGAAAGAGTTTAGGTGAATAGTTTTTCGGGGGAATGGTTAATGGAAACTGAAATTCTAACTGGGGGAGGTTAAGGGGGAATTGGAAAACTTTTTTCCGGAAATATAAAGTTAAAGTACCGGAGTTAGAATTGTTTTGTCGCAGCACTTCCTGAATGGATGTGCTCATGAAGCATAGTCTTGAGTATTTCATTTATTCCATCAACATAATTTATTTTATTTCTCATCATCCTTTCAATTTAGTTAAAAGCCAAAGTCTCGAGCCACTACAACATTAGGAACAATTGGCAAAACAAAGAAAGGGAAACAAAAAAAAAAAAAACAACAACAAGAAAAGACGTGAAAAACATGGAAAGCGTTTTTCCTCCACTTTAGATTTTCATAACTGGATGTCATCCTGTGTGAGCTCCTAATTTAATTCCGGACAACAATAACTTTTTTTTCTCTCGTTTCATTGTTAAACTTTTGCTGGGGTGACCAAGAAGCTTTTTTTTTTCTTTTTTTTATTTCACTCAGTTGTATTCCTCCTATAAAATGATGTTGAACGCTTCAGATGCTGGGTGAGACACCCTATAGTGAAACGGATGAATAATGACGAACCAAACAAAACATATTTTTGTTATTTAAGTAGTTGAAAATAGGATTTCATGCTTGAAAAAATTTGAAACATTTATTTATAAAGGTAAGAAGAAAAATATTTCACTATGTCACTTTTTCATCTCCGCCAACGATTCATCTGTGACTATAAGCCGGTCATTGTACATCAACTGAAACATGCTTTGTGTTCGACAGTGCAAGAAAAACATCAAAATCATTTTAAACAAAATGATAACATAGAATGGAAATTCCGGCTCAGAAAAAAAGAGACTTAATGCCAATTGTTTTCTAGCTAGAAAAAGCTTTTTCCAAAGTTGAATAGAAACAAAAAAAAAAATTAAGTGAATGAAACATTTAAAATTTTGTGTTTGCCATTTAAGGCATTTAAATATTTCAGTTTTATTGTACGCTTGTTGTGAGCTATTTTCATCACGTTTCTTTCTCGTCTCCCTGCTCCAACGTCAAGAGATTTAATTTTCAACACTCCAGTGAAAATGAGAGAAAATTTTTCAATTTTCACAAGGCATTTCGCAATGAAATTCCGATGCCACAATTATTGCAAATAGTGAATAGGCAAAAAATATCAAGTCATTCATCGTAAAATTCGAAACAAATATCTAAGAAATGGAGGAAAATTCCTCCGCTGGTGTTTTAAATTTCGCTGAATTTTCTTATACTGACATGGAGTAATTCCCCGGGTAAAAGGTCAACAAGGAATTCTTGTTAAATATGACTTTCCTTCGATTTATTTGCTCTGTATTGTTGTCTGATTGCAAACAGTCAAAACTATAGAAACGAACAGAAATATCTGCAAAAAAATATCATTTTCAATTAAATAAATTTTATTTCTCCGATTCTCGAGTTGTTTATTTGTTGCGAGAAAAAAAAAAATTCAACAACACAACTTTATTGAACTGTAAAAATTCAATTTGCAATCAAACGTACAGTTTTGCGCTCCACAGTTTTTAAGCGATAAACAGCAAATTAGCACTGGCTGCAAAATTGTATATGTGTACAATTTAATTAAAATAAAGCTCCGTTGAATGAACTTTAACATTTTGCAAAAAATGCGATCGGGTGAGAACTTTAATCAGTGTTGAACAGGAAAAAGCTATTTTGGCAGTAACAAGCTTGATTGGTAAGATTAATATCCGAAATTATGATCGATGCTGTTCATTGAATATTGACACACGAACAGGCTCAAAACACACAGCATCGATTCGAGAAAGCGGGAGCAAGATAAGAATTCAGTTAGCAAATGATTGATGTTGCTATCTGGTATCTTTTAAGTCAAAATTTGTGTGAAACTACAAGCCGTCAGTTGTCTATTGATATAAATATATAGTCGATATTTCACCAGAGAATTTTGTATTAGTCAAATCAAGCACTAGGATTCCTCATCCTTCGTACTTCAACATGAAGAACTGAATTCAATTTTCTCCACAATTACATGAAACAATACAGGAACATTTTCCTCTTTTTACTATTAGATCAGCTCGAATGACAATAATGAAAATGACAAATATTGTTTCAAGCCGTACCAACTTGCTGCAAATATTGCCTTCAGAGAATTTCAATTTCGATGCTGTCGTTATCAGAAACAAGCCCATTGTGCTTGTTGTATATATCTGGAGAAAAAGATTGAGTTTCATGTTCAGTGAAGAAGTATCTCTATCTAATACACTGACCTTTCGCCTCACAGCCTAATCAATCAAAATGTTGTTGAAATTATTAATTATTTATGGCTGAAATGTTTTGCTTTCCCTTTTGGCAGGCACTAAACGTACACATCAGCATTAGATGGAATGGAAAAAAGGTATACACTATACAAAACAACAACAACACAAAAGTATTCCTGTTGATAACTTGATGCCCTTTCATGATGCTGATGTATATAATCAGAAAATAATTTTTTTTTTTTTCATTGAAACTCTCCTGAAAGACGAGCATACATAAAAAGGACGTTGAAAGTCTACGTTAAGATGTCGGAGGGGATGGCAAAAAAAAATGTTTTTCATGAATGTAAACACTTTCAGACTTTGTTACCGAAAACTATGAAAACGTGTTTGTGTATGTTCAGTGGCGAAGTACAAAATAACACGTTTACTTCACTATCGCCTATTTAAAAAGGAAAGTTTACTTGTAAAAGTTTTTCACACAAACTTTAAACTCGACTTTCGAAAGGAGAAAAAAGGTACGAGAGAAAGGAAATATCCAAAAGGAAGTAGAATATTCCTCTTTGTCTTCTCAAGCAACATACACAGGGTGAGCTTAAATGTATGGCATAAAAAGAACCAACTAAGAAATTAACCTACCACGCGGCGAAGTTTTTAAAATAGAAAAAGTTTTTCCTTCCTTCTGAAACGACCCCTCTCAAATTTCCAAAAAGGGTTTCATGGATATGGAAATAAAGTTTTCATGAGATGCTTTACAGGTATATCTTATGTCTCATGGGTTGTTTTGGTTATTTTAAAAAATACTAACAGCTATAGATTATATCTTTTTTGTCCTTCAGCATATAAAAATTTGCGAATAAATATTTTGCGAGGACTTTTTATTTTTGAGGTAGAAAAAGCGAAACATTTATAAATGTTTGTAGCATGCACGATGGAATTTTATCGTTTAATTTTTTAACGGGTATGATGGTACATGTAAGATCAATAAAGGATGATTGGATAGAATTTTGAATACATGATACGGTCCGTCGTCGGTGGAGATGCAAAGTTGTGAGATGGAACAGATTGCAAATTAGTCTGAGCATATTCATTTTTTGTGTGTGTTGTGGGAAAACTTTATGTTTCTCCTCTCGAAAGTTTAAATGTTTTTCCAATCGACGTTTTTGTTACGGTCCATCTGGATAATGGCAAAAAACTGTTAAGCAAATATTTTTTCTAAATCTATGCTCGAGTAGCTTTTAGTATAGAATATATTTAGTTTACTTTTTTGAAACATTCTACTTTGAATGCCTTTAAAAATTTTAGATTCATTAATTTCCCCAATTCAACATGTAAAGCAGTCGAGAGAAATGCTATGAAATAATTTATTATCTAAAAATGTTCCTCAAGGATTTTAATATTCTAAAATTGACCTTCAAGCAGGATGATAAATGTTTAAGTATCAAATACTACCAAAGTCAAAGATGAGATTCGAAGCTCCTGGTTCTGAGAAACCCAGACGATGGTTAGTGATAATAGGAGCAAAACATTTGAAATATTAATTTTTGGGCAATATAAAACGATGTGGTTTTAATAATTCACAATTCTCAAAATATGCTGTGCAGAATTTTTTTTTTTACTTATTCATCTGATTCCAATATAGCCAGATGTTTTTGAAACACAAATTTCTCACAATTTAATTATGTGTGGATGTTGGTTTGTGCGAATGTTTGCTTGGCATAAAATCAACTTCCATTTCAGTTATTTGATCTACCTTGCCCAGGAAAATGGCCATTTTTGAAGCGGAAGAGTGTTTATATTCATCATTGTTTTCTCAAACTCTTCGCTTAGTATATTGGTATCCATAAAGCTTTTTTTGACAATCTTTCCAGTTTTACTGAAAACGAAAAATTCCATTCTGTCTTGCTGGCGCTGGCACATTTTTCGTTTTAATGATTTAATGGTTTTTTTTTTCTATATTTCGCTTGAAAATTGTCTATCACATCTTTCGAATGGAAATTTTACCGCCCACTTTCTAAAGAATTCGGGCAAATAGGAAACATTTCAATAATTTAAATCAACAAGAAGGAAAATAATATTGCAAAGAATCTAACAATATTTTCGACTTTGCAAAACGAAACTTAAACAAACACAAATAATATTCGTATCTAATACTTGTTTTTATCATTCGCTTTTTACTGTAAGAGTGTAAGATGAATAAAAAAAAGGTTTTTCTTTACAATTTTGTTTGTCATATCCAGAGAAATGTCTGTACTTTAGAAAATCATGATAACAGAAAACATTGCACGAAACATTTTACGACGTTTTTGAGAGACGACTCGAACGATGGTAAAATGCTTCATTAAATTGATTAATGATAAGCAAAAAAAAGCAAAGGAAAGGAAAAAGCCAAAGTAACAGCAACAAAGAAGAAGAAACGTGAAGAAAAAGAAATTGAAAATTATTAAAATTAACTTTCCCGTTAAGAGGGTGAATAAGTGACAGGAAAAATTATTCAATTTATTCATAAAAAAAAAATATATTTTCAATGCGCTCCGAACCGACAAAATTTTCGTCCAGCACACAGGTCCACCCTTGAGTTGTGTATTACCATTTCCATTTTCCAAATTTAGTTAATTTAATTTTATTGCCGCGGTAATTGAAGGTAAATAAATATAAGGAGTGTACATAAGGCGGTTCTTGTTGTTTGTGACCCAAGTTGGAGACTTGAGTTCTTGTTTTCAGATATTATAATTCAATATTTTACATCGCCACTTTCTGTCAATATTGCGTGGAAATTTGAAAAACGTTTGTCAGCGGGAAAAAATAAATGTCCAAAATACATTTAAATACATTAGGCTAAAATTGGATTAGTCATAATGTTAACAAACGAAAATAAAAATTATGTTGAGGCAATTGCACTTAACGGAAAAATTTGTTATGTTCTCGTAGGCAAATCATTTAAAATTCCACTCATAAAGTCACGTCTCTCACCTTCCACTCTATTGAAAATTGTCTTTGCACTTAATTTAAATACAACCTCGAAGCTGTTGATTATAAGCCATTGGCTGACAGAAAAGATAGCGATTGACGAAAGTTGTCAGTATTATCCAAACATATACCCTCAATAATAGTTTCAAATAAGATGCCGTTCAATAAAAAATATATTTGCAATAAATTTACTGGAAGTTGTATATGTTGGACAAAGAGAGCCAACACCCAGAAGAGCAGAAAAGGAAAAGCTCTACAAAAGCTTTAATGGAAATGAAATATTTGCAAAGGAAGGGAAATTAATAAAAATTACAAATTCACTTCGCATCGCAAAATTAATCTTAATTTATCAGCAGAGAGCTCTAGTGAGTGGTTGCGTTGGCTTTATACAATCTTTATCCTTTTATTATTCATTTTGGAGATAAACAAAAACAACATGACACCAATGCTTAACCGTCACCATTTTTATCCATTAAGGAACATAAGAATAAGATTGTTGAAGTTTACTCACTTTCCGGATCCATGTACTGCTGAAATCTTGAATCTGTATTAAAATCACTCCTAATGATACTGCTGATAGCTGCCGATGCTGGCTTATTCTGCTCAATGTCACATTCACTCTCTTTGTATTGTAGAACATTTTTATGTTTGCCATAAATGACGACGCACCTTTTACAATCTTTTCTGTAAATCGAAAAATAAAAGAGAAGAACTCTGTTGAATAATCCTTAATATTTGAAAATATATTCTTTCGACAAGCTTTTGTAGTAATTTCTGATAGAATATTCCTATAACCTCGCAAATGATGCACAAACTTCTTCAACTTATCATTTGACTATATAGGAACATCTCTTCTCGTCCCTTATTCCATGTCTAATGCATTGTCAAAACTTTTCTCGGATGGATTTGTTGAAAGTTTTGCAACTCTTATTTCTTTCATAATTTCACGTCTCTAACACAGGCAAAATTCGAACGTTCGTCGCCATCATAAGGAATTTTTTTTTTTTCAATATTTATAAAAAAATTCTTCATGCGCTTTCAGAAGTTTTTTTTTTGTTACTTTATCCTGAAATGAGGGCCACATTCGACAAAAGCAGATGTGACGAATAAAAGTTTCATAAGTTTTCTGACGTTGTTTGCTACATGGAAAATGCACAACACGTGAGTAATAATAATATGTTTTACATTTATATAAATGCATCAACTTTTCTTACTCCTATAAAATGTCGTAGAATATTGTTATTGTTAAAGGAACAAAGAAAAGTGTTCTTTATAACTCACGTCGATACATGAACTCGTAGATTCTCATAGAATATTCATTTTTATTATTACTTATGGAATTTGTTGCAAAAGGAACTTTACTCTGGAGCAACTTTTATCACTCCGGTCGGAGAAAAAAGAGTAAGTGTGTGTGACTTTGCAGAGAGTGAAGTGAAAGAAACAAGAAGTGCAAAACTTGAAAACTGCACAAGAACTCAGGAGAAGGTTGCAGATGATTTCTGCAAAACGGTAAGTACATTAAAATGCCTTTTTGGATGTTGAAAATCTTCCTAGAAAAAACTTCAAACTTGAAATGAAAAATTTTCACATCGTCGAGAATCACAGAAAAGTGTTGTATGCGAATGAAAAGTTGAGCAACGAGTAATCTAATTTGTAAAGTTCATTTTTTCTTTCAGATTTTATTTTTGTTTCTTAAAGTTATAAGCAAGGTGGTAAGTTTGGTGGCGATGGCTACAGGAAGTGCGGAAAGAATCGAGAACGGAAAGAAAAGGAAATAAACTTTTGGTGTGAAAACTTTTCTTTGCAGACAAAAAACAGTGTTTCAGCCCTCGAAGCTATTATTGAATTGATTTTTATGTTTTTGTTTTGACTTACTCATTGACTAGTAGAAATTTATCACCATCGCTAGCTACACATCGGCCACGACTGCTCATCGTTGAACCACTAAATGTTATTGGTTGCTGCTCGCCCGCTTGAAACCACGAGCCGTTCCACTCTCGGGGAAAGACACAATTTGTTGATGCTGTTGAAAAAAAAAAAAAAAATTGTTGAAATAAATTTGTTTTTATCACGGAAAAAAATTCATAATTTTAATGGTACTCAGGAAAACTTTCAGTCATTTGGTGCTACCCGCAAAGAAAGCGCAAACATTATTTTATGTAATTAAATTTACAGAAAGAGCAACTGCGACTGGAAAGTTTCTGGCGGAAAGCACCAAGAAATGCCAATAAATTTTTAAACAAAAATAAATTTTTGGCCATTTAAAAAGTTGAAGTGCTCATAAATTCACAAACAAATTATGGTTTCTCACTGCTTTATTCCACCATTTTTGAATTGGAGTATACCGAAGAAAAAAAAAACTGTTAAAACTTCCTGCAATATGATGGCACTAACACACACATACCACATAACTCCCACATAATTTCGGCCATCGTATACGTTCAATATTATTACTATAAATTTCATTTGTCCTTGCTCTGCGGCGCTTGGCGTGCGATGCTTTCAGTGAAGTTAAATAAAGAAAAAGCTCGAGAAAAGAAAGTTTTTAATTTAATTTCTTTCTTCATTTTATGTTATCACGCAATGAAGGTTTTTGGCATTGTGCACATTGTCGAGCTCCGCAAAGGTTTGTAACGACCACCAATGGAATTCTATAACACATTAAGTCTCGTCATAAGTGCGAATAATAACTTTTTTTTTTTTGTTACAGGCTCAACACAAATTTATTAGCTCATCCCGTGCCGTCATACACATAAATAACTGACGTTTTTTTTTTCTCGGTTTCGCACACTAAATTATGGCAGCGGCAGATCTCTAGAGAATAGTTTTAATTTATAGCACTCAGCAAATCATGGAAATTCACCTGACACCACGCCTGAGAGTGATTTTAGTTCGTTTATTTCTTTGAAGATTAATTTCGCTCACTCATGCATAATTTGATACGCGCGATGAGTTTTAATTAGCGTTAAAAGCATACATAGCAGACCGCAACATTGCGCGATACATTTCACAGCAACTCTGATGACGGTTTTTGTGGCGTCAACGATGCTCATTTCAACGAAAGCCTTCAACTCCATTAGAAACATGGTGATGGCATGACATTTTCGCAAAATGTCGCCACAAAAAAAAAAGTTCTAACGAAATTTTCACGAAATCCCAAATGGAATCCTTTACGCTATTTGATTTCTAAGGCACCCTTTTGAAACTTCACACCTTTGAATGAGTCCTGAGCATAATAAACATGTGGAAATTGTGAAATTTAAAAAGTGTGAAAATTTTTCCATTTTCTCCGCAAAAGTATTATTCGTTGGGTATAATAAACGAAAGATACAGGAACTAGACACCCCGCAGCTAAAATAAATCTTCACGGAAAATGTACAGAAAGATACTTCCACAAGAAAATTATGCTGGCAAAAGTCGCGCTTTATCGACATGACAACAATAACATACACGCAAATGTTTGGCACAATAACATCACACAAAAAAGCTCACAGAATGTCAAGCCACATGATAGAAAAGTTTTTCTCCCTCACACATCTAATAATGTGTGTCATTGGTGTCGAAAAATGTCGCGAATTGTAAATATCATACACCGCGTCTCAATCGTTAGAAATGGCAACTATAACGGCATTTATTAAATCGAGCTGGAAAATGAAGCGAGGGAAATTTCACTGAATGGTATGAGGGCAATCAGTCACTCAGACTAAGGTGACAGAAACATGGGAACAGCTGAACAGTAGTAGACTTATTATCTTTTTTTTCCTCTAAACATATAAAGCAACATGAAAGGAAAAAAAATGAGAGGGCCATAGGCAGGCAGGGAAGACTGATGACACAACAAACAATGGGAACAATGTATTCGGTTCTGGCCTCGTACATGCTATCTGAGATGATGAAAGAAAAACGTAGCACGACATACAAGAAAAGAAATGGTGAAGAAATATAAATTGAAACGAAGAAAGAAAAGAATGAGAAGAAAAAAAAAAGAATTTCTTGTGTGAATGTAGGGACTCATCCATAAATTCCATAGGAAAATTATAAGAGCTTTTCACGATTCTGTATTAAGGAACTATATAAGAAGAAAATGAATAAACCCCAAGTTTGTAAAAGTCCTATACACATACTCACGAAAAGCAATTGTTGAGAGGAAAATTAAATTTTACCCTAATTTATTTATTTATGGTACTTACAAGCCATCCACTCTTATTCCACAACATAACAAACTCCAAATTCACACATTTCTCTTTCGCCGCTCATGCCACAATCTTCATTTTTATTTAATAGAGCGAAAAGATGGAAAAGTGTGTTAGATGCGAGATGAAAAACGATTCTATAAATTTTTCTGCTTTCCACTTGGGCGACACCAAACATATGGAAAGCCAGGCAAGAAGTTGAAAACTGACACAAACGCTCTGATTAAATGTGGATTAAATGGAATTGAATTATCATAAAGTTTCAATTAAATTAAATTGCGAAAACTTAATTTTCCGTACTGACTCGAAAATGTTCATAAATTACAATTCCTACGTTTTAATTTACAGTTTTCTTTATCGCTGTTTTCACTACTGCAATAAGTTAGTGCTTCTTGGTATGGGCGTTGAATAGAGTGGGTAACATGAAGGGATTTCAATATTCATTTCGATTCAAGTCTCGTGCAAATTCTCTATCTCAATTAAATTGTTGATTTCATTGGGAAAAGCCAACAAGCAAAATTCATTTCTCCTCCCACGCTCATTTAATACCCTTCAGGTTTTTATTGCTCTTTGATTTCTTCGAAGTTATTTTAGGAACTGTAGTATTGGACGTAAGCAATCAACATCAGAAACCAGAGACATGATCAAAAGACAGCTCTCTCACATGTAGATATGAAAAATTATTCTAGAAATATTTTTCTTTTGTGTTATTATTAAAAAAAAAAGATTGTATAAATAAATTGCTGTTCTCTTTATTATAAAGTAAGCAGACCAAACAATAGATCATTCTATGATTTATTTTCCTCCATTATCATAGCTGATGTTTGTCTGCATTCAATTTTTGGGAGATGTTAGAAAAAAAATTTGTCGAATTGTAAAAGAATTCAAAATATTCCTTTTTATTATTTACCGAAGTACAACTCGACGCAAAAAAAAAGTAATAATAAATAATGAAAAATTACTCAAAAGCCGCTTTGGCAGTGAAATAAAGTTGTTTTGACGAAGGGTTGTCGCAAATTTGCCTTCCATGCATGTTTAGTGCGGTTGAAATATTCATCAAAAGAATTTTTTTATTTATATATTTTGAACCTAGCGAATATTGGACTCAACTCGAGACCGACCAACCGACTATGAAAGTTACCTTCCTGCCACATTATTCATGCGTAATTCTAGCACATGATTAATTATTATTTTTCCACTGACTTTTTCACGCACCACAAATATAATAGCAGCAACAAAAAAAAAAAAAAAAAAGAAAATTTGTCATTAATTTTCATCTCTTTCTGAAGCAAAAAAAAAAAAACTTCCCTCGAATTTTCATGACGATTTTTAACAATGGTCACATGAGAATTGCTTAAAAAAGTAATTTTTTAAAACACTAATTAAGGACCGCATTGCATCGGTGTTTGATGTTTTGAGGAAATCACTCTGTACAGCATAAACTGATGAACTGGAGTCAAGGGATACAACAATAATATGGAAAAAAATTCCACCAGCCACCACTTTTTGTCTGAAATGAAGTGGAAGTTACACAAACATTGTTGAAGCGAATGAATGGCGGCGTCAAAATGAGGGTCGAAGAGGAAGAGAGAAGAAGAAAAATAATCGACCGACACCATATTTTATCGAACGACGGCTGATGGGGCATAAAGAGAAAACTGATGAGAGGGCAATAAGCCTGAAGGAAAGATTGTCAAGTTCATCATCATCAGGCACCGAAGCGTTCCTTCAACTTCGATCTCATTTTCACAGTTGATTTTTGATGGGTTTCATTGGAAAGGAAAGTTTTCTTTATATTGTTTATCGAAGACGTATTTAAGCAAGAGCGCAAGATACAAATTCATCAAAGTATAAATTATTAATGATGAGAGGCCACAGATTTTTCGCATTAATTTCATTTCAAGGACTTTAGATAGTGTTGTTATTCAAACAAGCGATCAAATATTCTTGTTGTCCTAAAAGGAAACAATCCCATAATAAAAAGTAAGTAATTTAACGAGCAAATAATTTTCCGTTCGGCAACCGAATCCTTTTTTTTTGTGTCAATTGAACTGTTACATAAAAATCCATCTTTGACGCCCCTAGGGGGTTTTGAAAAAATTGAAGTCGCTCTCCCTTCAACAAGCGAAAAGAAAAGGAAAAATTTAATTAAATAAAGTGCAAAATTCACAGCAAATTTCCTGCTTAATTTTCAAATTGAGTTCAAAGTGGATTCAATATTTTACTTCTAAGTGTGACATTCGACATTTTTGTGCTCTCATTTTTTTTTTATCGTAGAGCAATTTCAGTGGTAGAAACATCGAAGGGGATGAATCATGAGTGATAAAGGGTTCATTGAACAACATGCTCTCGAGTTTTATTTTTCAATCTAAATTTATTGATTGACGTACTTTATCTCGACGAGTGAAAAGAAAAACTCTTTACGCAGCTCTTTTGCTGAAGTTATTGTCAACAGGGGTTTAGAATTGTTTTCAAAACTTACAATTCAATAGTTTCATATATTTCGAGAATTTCTGAAATGTGACACTTTCATTAATTTCCTTTAAAATCCCTGCAACAATTTGCTGAACGAAATACAAAAGGACATGAAATGACATTCGATAAATAAATTGAATTCAAAGACTATTTTTATGTTGAGCATTGCTTTGTTGGTAAGTGAAAGGACAACGATTGTTGGAAGTGTACGCAGATAATTTGTGAAGTTAAAGAAAACAGGACCAATATAAACATTAAGCATCCTGATAAAAAAAAGAAGGAAATTCAAAATAATGGCATTTCAATCAAGAAGCTGTTTTTGTGAAATGCTAAATCTTCAGCATGAACCAATAGCGTGATAATTTTATACAAAAAGGTATGCATTAGACAAAATGGTAGAGAAATGCTACTTAGAGGATTATTCTTGAACAACTTTGACATATTTTGATGTCATAACGATGGGAAATTATAAAAATTTTATTTCTCTTCGTCATATTCCGTTCTCTTTCAAATTTGCATTAATCATTTATGGTTCGACATGACTCAGATGACTGAGTGGCATGAGTGACTCGAAAAGTCTATACAGAGTTTGAGTTGCCAAAATAATTCCAATAAAATTTCAATAAGCCGCCTCTATAGAAAATAAATTCAGCTGAAATAAAGCAAATAATTTGCCAGATTTGCGAGCGATTAAAATCGTCGGTTTTTGGGTGTCATTGAGTTAATTTTTGAAAGGCACTTTTCCTTTGAATAAACATGAAACATGCTGAGGGTTATTATGAGAGTTGTGGTAAAATTGAAAAAGGTGTATTTTCATATCATCAAATTATCGAAAAAAAAAGAAGAAAAGCAGAATTCATCGAGACGAACTTCTTAGATCCCCTGACATATAATGATTCACATTTCTCTTTGATGTTACGGATTAGAACCCGAATTTTATTTTTCGTATTGCGTTAGAGTAGACAACTCTTCATTGCGAATATACACAACATGTGGGGATGGTAACTAAATCTCGTCTCTCTCATACCGTCTAAATATTCCTGCACACACTCACGCCACTGGCTCGTTTCTTTTTTGTGCAAATTTCTAACGTAACCAAAGATGTGATATGCATATTTACACATTTTTATCCTCGTCTTTTGAACAAACAACCAAGCGTGGTGTTGATATTCAACAAGGTCTTGCGATGTAAAGAGACGAAGAGGATATGTATGTGTGGTGAGCAGAAACTTTCCTTATTTTCAATAGAAAATCCCAAATATATATATAATATATGTATATATATTTATTCATATATTAAGGAGCGCTAACCAAACAAGAAGCTAAAAAAAGATGACAATAGTGAGTCTCACATACGTTCATGGTGACATCAACGGAATGAAAAGCAAGATAGATAAAGTGCAAATTAGTTTTCAATTTGGTTGCTGTATGCGAACGTGATCTGTGATGAGAATAAAGGATCAATAAAGCATTTGAAAGTACGCATTTATTTACTGTACACGGATGCTCTCTAGCTCTTTCTGTCGATTCGCTGTTGTGTTTATACAGTGACGATGACAGTGGAAAAAATTATTTTATAAATATAAAAACATAAAATACACATTTCCAATACACCAACAGCCATCAGAAAACCATTTCGAAATGGTGGTGGCAGTAAATTTTATTTTATTAGATTTTGTCGTTTAAATTTCACGATTAAAGGACGAGAAAAAAAAAGTTGTCGAAGGAAATTTGATCCAATGATATTGACTCTCGTGCAACAAAGTAAAATAAATTAAAATGTGAATAAAAAGATCAAATAAATTTACATCGTTATCCTGTTATGGCGGGAAACCACTCAGTCAAACGGTCTAGCGCATTTTCCGGCTTTAGCGTTTGAAGCTTTTACAGTCACGAAGTTTAATTCATTGGCGCAGAAAAGACTTAGGAAAGTTTTGATGGAATTGAAAAATTTAAATGAATTAAGATTATGTCTATTAAGTTGAGTTGAAATACCCAACATGACCAACCAGGTCGTTAGTCGAAACTGATATGTGTATTCATGCTACATTTATTCACATGCCATCACTTAAAACCATCCATCAAATAAATCTGAAAGGCTTTAATTTCTTCGTGTTTTTTTTGTACGTGCCATATTCCTCTGAAGCTAAAAAGAGCTCTTATCGAAGAACTCTAATAGAGCTCAATTCGTAATTAGAATTATTAATTCCATTCCCCGTAAAAAAAGCACTCTAATCAATTAGGATGATTAAGAACAAACAGATGTCTCGCTGGCACGAATCTATATTGAAGTATCACCTCCGCTCATTGCCTGACACTAAAAAAAAAAAGACACAAATTATTTATTTCGTTGCTTTTCGCGAATTAAACCGACAGGCAATGGAATATGAAGTATCGTATAGAATAGATTTAGAAGTAAGGATGGCAGAAAAAAAATATGATAACAGCTAAGTGAATTATGCTTTTGAATATAATTTTGACGAATAAAGTCAAAATAAAATTATTGAATAGAGCGCTGCGAGTCCGTGTGAAAGTGTCTATCAATTGGCGAATGAATTTGGGTGTGTTGTATGTGTATGCGAGTGAATAAATGAATGGGACAAATTGCTGGTAATGGATCGAGATATTCAAAATATAATTTCATAAGCATGGCTAATCTAATTTGATGAATGAATTATGGGGATTTGCTTAACGCTCATAAATTTAACTCCCAGCGACTGAGAAAGATTTATTTCTTCCTGCGTCAAATTTATTCCGATAACAAAACGCAAACAATTTCGCTCATTGACTTAAAGCATTCGACTTGAATGGGCGCTTGATAGAGCAACAAAGTATGTCATCATAATAAATAAATTTATTTTTGCCCGTGAAATGGACAGTTCTTAGACTGGAGATAAGTATGACAAACAACTGATTGAAGCAAAACATTCAGACTTGTAGGAGATTTTTTATATCTTGCTTTCCCATCTTCAGTGGTTTGAAAGATGCTTCGAGAGCAGAAAAAAATTATTATCTCAATATGTCTCGGTATAAATATTTTGGTTTCCTCGGTGCTGAAATCTGAAAGCCGAGCAGAAATGATAAAATTATGATATATTGCTTCATGGTGATGTCGGTGACAAGGAGAGTGGAGTGAAAAAAAAAAAAAAACACAACATTTTGCCAAAACACTTCTGATATACTTGCGCAATAACCTTCAAGAATGTTGATTGAAAAAGGTACAAATTTTAGTAAATAAAATCCCATCACAATATTAAGGCGGCTGAATGTTTGCCTAAATGAAATTTCAGCTCTGTAAAACAGCACAAAAATGTTTGTACTTCATCTCAAATGACGTAACACATGTTGTGATTTGTTCTTATATTTATTTCTTCTCGTGTGTTGCAATCATCTTGCCATCCAGCTCACCTCTCTGTTTCTACATACCATCATAAGAACATTTCATGTGCCTTAATTTCACTGATTTCACTCGAAAGAATTCCACTTGATTTAGGTTATGTGCGAATTTTATTTCTCTACCCTACCATTTCAAATATTTTACCGCTTCTGAAGAATGTTAAGTGACTTTCTGTGCCGCACACTACCTGGTAACAATATTTCTTGTGAATCACATTGAGGGAAAATGGTTTATATTAAATTTTTGAGGAAAATTTGCCCACTACTCTGCATTCATACCACCAGCATGCTCGTAAACTTTTAGAGAATGAGGGATTCAGAGTGCGCGTTTTTCCAATAATGACGAAATGATAATTATGCAATTTCATTTAATTTATGTATTTTTAATCTCGAAACATGTCATGACACTCAAGAATTTTCTTTTTTCTCATTATAACATTTTTGTTTTGTATTTCTTCTTCTTTCATCTCAAATAATTATGAATTCCCTGTTTGTTATTCGACATCTCGAACGCATCATGCGCTGAATACGCGAAAGGCTGATGATTTTTTTACGAATCCCACCCGCACCGATATTCCCTGAAGACGGCAAAATTCCCGCGATGTTTGATTATTCACCAGCGATGAATAAGTGAATGTGGTTGAAAATAGATTAAGGAAAAATTATCAGAAAGTTTTTCGTCGAAAATTTAATACATTCTGACATGGTGTTAATATGTTTCGAAATCATAACAAGGCTTCAAATTTGTCAAAACAATAAGTAAGTTTAGCGTTGGGGCGATGAAAATTATTTATTACAAATTCGTGGGCTGACAAAGCTGTAGAGTAAAGCAGAGAATGGTTGAGGAGTTCAAACTAAGAATCGGTGGGATTTGTGGTTTTCATTGTTGTGGCTGCAGAAGAACATTTTATGAAATATTCAACACGAATGAAAATTTCAATGAAAAGTCAAAAAACCGTCCAAACATTTTGCTCATTCCTGATGTCTACCGGTTAGTGTATATGTCTGTTACACGTCTCATATAGGCGATACCGCATCCCAGTATTACAAAAACTGTTTATATGGACAATGATTCGTGTCTTTTTGTCTACTCGCTTTTTGTGATTTTCACATGAATGTCACAAAAAGATGTTTGCTTCCTCAAACCCACAAATTCCTACGACTGCAACACAGAGATGGAGATAGATGTGGCTTAAATAAAATTTATTATTTAATTTAACCTCGTCCCCCCACAAAAATCTTATTCCTTCTACTTGAAAAGATTTAATTCTCTCTCACACACACATTTAAAGTTTTTTTTTAATTGTTTGAAAGTCTTTACTAATAATGTATTTTAGCAGAAAGGGTTGACAGAGGGCTAATGCTAATACGAATAAGAGATTGTAACATATGAAGTGCTACTTTAAATAATATTCTTTTTTTATTTTAATGAAGCAGAAACCGAAAGCCAAAAAACACATTTTTCAGATTTAGAACAAGTCTGGTAAGTTGGTTGAAGGATTTTTGGAATGCTGAAATATAATGGAAAGAATCATCCTCATGGTGATCTCATTCCCCAGCGCAGTTCATACATTACACATCTCATACATTTTACAAATTCAATTTTAAGTCCTTTGCCTTGTGCCGTTTCGAGAACTTAATGTTTCATATTTTCCCATCTACATAACTAGAAGAGCCAAACGGAGGGCGGAAAGCTTGGAAATATTTTTCAAGATAAATCCTCATCAAATATTAAGCACTTTAAGCCTCATAGTTTATGTTTTTCCATCACCAAAACGGCTCATTGTATCCCCTCGACTCATTGGATTGGGAGGAAACTGAGCCTCGTTAAAATTAACTTTTGTTGTATTTTACAGAAGATAGCGATAGCGAGAGGCGAAAGGGGCCGATAGAATTTTTTCATTATAAAAGTTTTAAAAAAAAAAAAAGAAACCCAGAAAAACGCTACGCAAGAAAGAACAGTTCTATTGAAATGAGTGTGAACGCGAGCACTAGGAAGAAACGAGGCCACCATTTATAAGCTCCATGATGGATAAAGGCAGAGAAATCCCCTCCAATGGAACAGCAAAAAAGAAGAAAAAAATAGCGAAGCGCGGCGGATAATCCTTTAATAACAAAGAAATTAAGTGTTTTCCCTAATTATTAAACATCTGCAGATGGTGTCAGTATCGATCATTCTTCGGGGGATTGTTTTATAAGCAGCTGAAAAAACGAAGGAAAAGTTTTTCGCTGAAGCCGGAAAATTTCGAAACAAAGAGGGAGAGAAAAAAAAAACATATTTAATGGAAAAGAATTTCCGGGAGTCTTAAAATTCCTTCAGGTAAAAATGTAAAATGCAGCCCAAAGATATTACAAAAATTGAAACAAAAAAAAATCTTCTTGCCTCACAGTTCCAGTTTTGAATTTTCTGCGGCATTACTTAGAAAAGTATATAAAAAAGAAGAAAATTTGCATTTTTATTATCTTTTACCATGTTTGCCGTTATGATTTTCCAATTTGAAAAAGAAAGAGCATAAAAATACTTGTACTATCAGCGAGTATGTAACAGTAACAATATTGCTACAGCACTTCTTTATTTGCTTCACTTCCAATTGGTGAAAAAAAAAAGAACTCGATGAGAAATTTCGTATGCATTAAACTTTTTTTTTTTACCCAGAATAAAATTTGGCTCTGTGAGTTAGTGATGTTAGTCTTACAGCACTACTGAAAATCCTTGGACAAAAGAAAAATGACATTACTTGCAAACTTTTCTCCAGTATTTGCGCAAGGTTCTACAAAATATTCCATGTATCTGGTTTTATGAATGGAAGGTTATTTTCGGTTCGAAATCAATATGAAATTAAAATTAAAAATTTACATTGAAAAGGGTTTTTCTGTTGGCTTTTGGTCTGAAAAGCGAATAAAAAAATCGTTGTGAAATCATCATGTTTATAAAGCGAAAATATATATATTTTATTTTATGCTGCAACTAGTCGTCGTCTGTCATCATAATTCATTTGAAAAAAAAAAAAATAAATATCATTTCTTGTTTGTTAGAGAAAAAAATCTCAAAACTTAATTTGTGATAACTTTTTTTTACCATCATGAAAAATTAAATAATTATAAAAAAAGAAAAAAAAAAAAAAAACTGCTCCAAGACAAATTGTACAACGACGGAAAAAAAATCCTTTTGATGTTTGTTTCTGTCAACTGTTGTTGTTGTCTTAGCATTCATTGCCCTTTTTCTGTGCTCATCATGATGATGACAGCAGAGGCAAAATGGCGAGGAAAATTGAAAAATCTCCTCCAAGAGCGGTGGGAAGATCTCGAGAGTCGAATTGTAAAGAATATTTGCTTATAATTGAGCCACGCTTGGAATCACACAAAAATGTTTTTGATGTTAATGGATGTAAACTAACAGCAAACTCAAATAATAAAATGTCGTTTATCGTTTTTGCCTAAACAAACAACAAGCATGGCAAACTATTATATTGCCAGTAGCTTGCATATATCTGTCTCATGCCGAAATTAATATTTATATCGAGAAAGACGGAGAAAATTGCTAGCTGAATCTACCTTTTCAATGTTCCATGGGAATTGATAATGCATATGGGACGATGGGACCATGTTACCTAAACAAATATTACCAGCCAACAGAAAAAAAGGCAAAAACTCATATAATATGTGAAGTTTTTAGTGTAGAACCTGGCTGATGTGAGCACCAGGATATGGAGAAATATAATTTATAGCTCCCCAACTACAGTCGTTAGCTAGAAACTGTCTTTTTTGCTATTTTTTTTTATATTTAAATGATGTTCAGTTCAACGTATTTATTTACATTCTCAAATAGAACTATGAAACATTTAAAACACAAAATATGTTCCTTTAATCAAATAGAAATCTTTTGTGAAACATTTTCAGTTTCAGCACATGTACAACAATTCCCAATATTGTCCCATCACCGGCTCCATTATTGTCAGCATAGATGCTCGTTCAATTGTTGTTGAATGGACCCGCCAGTTCAAAAGTAAATCCATTTCTCACTCTATTGACTGTCGGCTCTGAAGACAAAATAGCGATACTGAATTTTTCGAATATTTCATTCACTGGGATGGTGAAAAAGGAAAAAAAAAACGGGTGAATAATAAATAATGATAAATCCATTTAAATTCAAAGTGAATGACATTTCTCTTCTTGAAGAGGAACAAAAATTGGAAAACGAGACTGACAGGTTAAGTGGAAATGGGACAATTTTCTCTGCTCCAATTTGAAACGATCTCGATTCGTGAAAATTTATGTTTATTTCGCCCAATTTTCTACCGTTCTATTTTTTTTTCTATATGGAAGCAATTTTCGCAAATGGAAAGCTCTGTCAATTCACGTGAAATTGAAAAAAAAAAAAAAAACAAGTCCAAAGCACTTTCATTGTCTCCATGTATTGTTTAATTAAACCATAAAACTGTGTGTCGTTGTCCCTTTTTCTCTTTTTCTCATGTACATTTAATTAATTGAAAATCATAATTATTTTCCCATAAATAAACAATGAATACCCATCACATGTGGCACAGAGTGGGAGATCTCGATGTCATGCGACAACAAAATTGCTTCTAAAACAAACAAAATCTCCTTTTTTACGCCTTTTAAATATTTTTTCATTACAGTTTTCCCTTCTTCGTCGCAGACTTTTTTTTGTGTTTGCTTAAACTACCGGTAAGCGAAGGGACAGTAAACAAGCAAACAGCATAAAATTTGTTGAAATGTTGGTCCTACTGACTGTCGTCCAGGGTTTTTGTGCTGTCCCTTTTGTACAATATTTTAATATCATCTAGTGCTGAATGTTTATGGAAACAGCTTTAATGGGTTTCAGTTGGGGAACTTTTGCTCATGTTCATAAAGCAATGAAACACAAAATACCTTTAAAATAGCTTTATGTCCCCGAAAATTGTAAAATTTGCCTCATTTATTTGTAGAAAAATCTAGAAAATGAATTTACATTAACATTATACTTCATAAATTTTCCCCAAAAGATATCTACCTCTCTTGATAAAAGAAATGCAATGAAAAGTATTTCACAGTGAAAGTTTTCAACCCCTTCGAGAAAGGCTACATCAAAGGCATCAGGGCCTCAGAGGCCACTTGAAGGATCATATCTTTAGTATGCAGAAAATTGTTCGTGCTTGTTTGAAAAAAACTAATAAATTTTAATCCAATGGCCCCAAAATTATGTCGTCCTTATACACTTTTTCTTTACATCCCTGGGGAGTGACTCGTAGATACATTTTAATTAGATTTTTTTGTTGCCGTTTCACATATTAATAGACGCAAACAGAAATCTAATTAGATGGCCGGCGAATGGTAAATCTCTCGACGAGGGAAAACCAAATGACATCGGTGGATGTGTCACGGTCGCCAGGAGCCCATCAGAGCAGTGGAACATGGAGAGATAATTCATTTGCTCCGTTTGCGGGCGTAATCTATAAATCATGTAAATTTATTACAGCTAAATAAACAGAGGGAAGTACTAATGATTTATGCGGCAACACTACCAAATAAATCCTATCGAATAAAAAGAAATGTTAATTTGTCTCGAGAGCGAATCATTAGGCAAAGCGATTTTGAAAATTTCCCTCTTTTGCTAATAAAATGTTCCAAAGTGTCGACCGCATTCAGTTTCCCATTTTTTCCCTACATTCTTCCACAAAACTACTCACACAAAAAGGTGATAATATGACTTTATTATTAAAATATTGTACGTATGTATATAAAAACTCAATGTCATTATACAGATTCAGAGGGAGATAGTTAGAATGTCATTATTTCCCTTATCAGTTTAAATGAGTGTATGTATACCATATAAAATGTTGAGTAATATTAGGCGAATGATAGGGGTAGAAACATCAATGCTGAAGCTCCCTTAACGAAGTTGCTCATCAAAAACATGAAAAGCCATAAAAAATATTGTGCCGTTGTAATGTAAATATGAGGCGCACTTTAGAAAATGTTCATCACTCGAATTACCTTCTTCTCACCCACGCTACTTAGGCACTGACATTTATTTCTGGCATCGTTTCGTATGTATTTTAAAATTAAGAAAACGTGAAATTCGAGTAGAGAAAAATTTTTATTATCATTATCATGCATATCAATTTCAATCACAATAAAAATTACTTTTTAAGAACTTTTTTTTTGCTATTTCACATACGCCTGGTAATGTCGATACCTTTTTTGGGCTCAAGAAAGAAACTTTTCTTTCTCTAATAAAATATTCATACCCAAACCGAAAATGTGTATTTTGCCACAATTTAAAATTAAATTACATATCGCAATGATAGGGCAAATATTGTGTATATTTGTAGCTATCAAAGTCTAAATACTTTTTTCTTTGTGAAAATAAAAAGTACTTTAGCAATAGAAAGGTTTTATTGAAAAGGTCGAGGCAAAAATATATTTTATGCATCAATTTAAGAGAAAGGCAAAATATACTTTTCATCGAGCACAAGGAAACCTGGAGGAACAGTTGCCATATGTTCAATGGGAAAAGCTTTCAAGATTTACGAGTTAACAATCTGTGGGAAAGTAAAATGCGATGAAAAACTTTCTCCATCGATGAAATTTTTCAAAAAAAAAAAAAAAAAAAATGTTTTTCATTTCTTTAATTTCCAAATGGATGAGTCTCTGATTTCAAGGCATTTCATGTATTGTGTTCATAGCATTTTACCGTGGCCGCATGCATGATGGAAGCTGAAAACGTGTAGCTTAAAATGGAAAATCCGAATCCAGTGCCGCTCGCATGATATAAATCAAAATATATGTTTCGTTCCATAAATTTATTCTATTCAATTTCGACTTATGAAAGGCTTTCTACGGTTCGTCTGTTCGAGCGCGAATCTTGGTTCAGTTCGATGTGAATGAACCATATGGTGAAGCTTTAAGAAAACAGTATTTTTTTCCCGTTTGCTGAAGAAAACACGTTTTTGCCTCCCGAAAAACTCACGTCAAATATCAAAAGTTCTATATACAACATATTTTGTTTTTCTGTTTATAACTTGTGCACCATCATGATGTTTATGCTGTTTATTTGCCGAACAAAGAAAAAGTTTTCTTCTTTTTTCTTTAATTTTTATTTTTTAAACGCTTAAAAAACAGACACCGAAAGCTTTTTTTTTCGCTCGTACTCAAAGCATCTGCATTTAAAGCTTTAAATTTCCACTTTCATTTAATTAAGCACAACTTGTTGCCTCTACTACACAACTTTAAGTGCAAATCGCACTATTTTACTGGAAGGTCATGAAGCCCCATAGGTTGATTGGCTTCCAATAATTGCTCATACGCATCCAAATGCCACCTACTGTCGATGGCAGATGAGAAGAAAAACTTTTCTTTTTCTTTCTTCGTTGGAAAAACCTAATTAGTAATATGAGTGAGCAAACATTCAGAAAATTTCTTATCCGCTCTGGCTGCCAAGATATTTGAGATCCATATTTGTCTTAAAAACAGACAAGTCGATACAGATGACAAACATTACATTCGAATTCGATTCATTCCGAAGGCGAATGACTGGATACATGGAGATGGGTTATAGACATTTCACTTGATCATCGAATAGATTTGGATGGAAAAATGCACAAAAATGTTGTTCATAATCCCAACGGCAGATCTCATTAAGCTCCAATTCTATGGTATAGAAGCAAGCAAGTAATTTCTCTATCAATCAATCAAACAGGATCTAAGAGAGGCAAAGCACTAGAAAACTACTTGACAAGGTTTTGGTCGAGGAGTGTGAGAAAGTTTAATTGTTTTTTTTTTCCTTCTTTTGATTACATTTTGAGGGAAATTCCATATTGCCATTATATATCCCTTCGGCCCAAAACAAAATGCTACAAATGGTTTTAATTTTCCATCTTTCAATTTGGCTACAACTGTAACGTAGGGAATTATCCATCTAGTGCCCGGTAGAGTGGAAAAAGTATATAAAATACTCAGAAAGTTGTGTACAAACGAGTGACTCTGAAGGATGGAGTTGGAGGCAGCAGCCGCAGCCGCAGATGCATTTCTTCAGCATCATCATGAAATAAGCAAAAATAAGAAACAAGAAAAAAATAAATTGAATTCAATTAAAAATAAAACTTATCTTTGCACAATTTCTTTTTGGCTCCGAGAATGAAAAGAAAACTAATTATATTTTTTGACATTTCTCTGGCTGTCTCATAAGACTCATCTCCTGGAGTAACTTTTGCAATCACATTCAAGACACAAAATGTCAGAAACTTTGCCATGTCGGTGGCACAACTGACTCACTGACGAAAGACAGAGCTCGTGCTCGGTTCACAGCACCACCAAATTAAAAATGAAATTAAGGTGAAATTCTAATTACATTTCTCATCTCAACCATTTCTTGACAACTAATCCATCTTTGTGGGGTAGAAAGTTGAGATGAACAACTATAACCAACAGACGGTGATGTTTGCAAAATGGAATGTAGGAGTGCGGTCGATTGATAAAATAAGGCGCAATAAGGAAAATTTTATCGGCCGAAAGAAATGTTCGTTTGCTCTTTTAATTTATGATTTTTATGTTTTTGGCATGATGCTGAGATGGAAATAAAAGCAATAGTTATGAACAAAATTGTGCAATGTAAAGGGGATAACATTTTTCATAAACAATGAGCAATGTTGTACCGGAAGAATTTATAGTTTGTACTCGCTATTAGCAAGATTCTTCCAACGTTCACGTAAATGCCTTCAAAGTCGAATATCTTCACACTCCAGAAAGGAAAATCAATCATCTTAAATATATGCGATTGATCATCGCCATCCCATAAATTCTCTCTAATCATTCTTTAAGCACGTACACGAGATGCCAGAAAAAAGGGTTGTTTATGACAATCGGTATTTCGGTAGAAAAATCAAACGCAGTCAACCTACCAAGGTTTAGTTTAGTGAATCGAAAATGTTTTTGTTTTCAAACATATGAAAAAAAAAAAACACTGTTCAGCGGTATTCGATTTAATAGTCTATTACTGTCAGTGGAAGAGTATGCACTGAAACAAGAAAAAAAAAAGAAAGAATTGAGGAAACAATATTGAATGGTGCGTGTTTTGGATTCGAGTCAGCTTGCAGCCAGCTAAAAATTATTTGACGCTTGCGGGGTGAAGAATAAGTAAAATAAATTGGAAAAGTGTGTGTTTGAACTGGAGAATGAATGAATTTTCGTGAGCGTCCTATCAGATGGCGTCCAGCAATATATGATGGACGTCAAAAGTGACAGAGAATGATTGGAAAAAGGTTTGCGTCTGAATGTCTGATTCATTCATTTCATCATAATATCCCGAGAGCAAGCCGTAGCTCGCGTACAGCATATTCAACTTTCATGTGTCGCGTACGGCAAAATTTTAATCTCAATTATTAGCCGTTCATGCAATTTGTGATTATTGAAAAGTAAACGCGAAATCAGAGCCAGCGTATTGCGGCGACGGGCAGCTGATAAATAATAAACAATGGGTGCATGAGGCAGCAATATTAATGCGTCTGGCGTTTGCTCGGAAATTGGAGCTGCCTTAATGATTGCATTTATTCAAGCCATCGTCTTAAGATAAGTGGAAACATTAAAACCGACCAACTGTACAACAACAATAAATCATTTTTATAATTGATTTTAATAATCTGATTTAATTATAATGAGATTTATGCTTTTCAATTATCCATAAATTCAGCAGTATTTTTTTTTCGCAGCACAAGAGTTTCCACTAACACCCAGACGCACAACATTGGACGCGACGAGCGCGATAATTAATTTAATATTGAATTTATAATTGCAAAAATTTTAATTCGTGCGGATGTTTGACTCCAAACAGCAAATTCCACTTATTAATCTGTGGAAGCGATTATGTTTGTATTAGCAGTTGTTTGCAGAATAAACATTCGTACACACACACATGACATGATGGTATGGTAATTATTCTAATTGCTTAAAATATTCAACGCACAGAGATACAGCACAAATGGCATGAGAGCTAATGGAGTTTTTGATTTAATCAGGATTATATCCATTAAAGTTATTACACATTAGCATTTTCGAGCCTCGCACTGTTGATGATGCACGTGACACTAATATGGAGGAAAATTAAAAAATTTCATCGCTTCTACAAATTTATTTAATGTTGATCTTAAAGTATTGAATATGAACTTTCTTTTAAGTATCTTCAAGTGCAACACCACAACCAAAGTCCTAATAATGCCTGAGTAAAATCGAGATGAGTTTAATTAAAATTTCACCTCAAACCCACTTGCACGAGATCTTTCATTTACAAACATTTCTCACAGCCCTATAAACTAGCAAACGTTGTTTGGTGGTAGAAAAATGAACAGACATAGAAGTTATGAAATGTATAATAATAATCTTAAGCTCTTGAACGAGAGCTTTTCGTGAACTGAGTTTTCATTTCCACAAAACCACATCAGAAGGCACAACATAGAGCATATGAGAAACGTTGTTAAATGTAGTTTAAGTTTCGGTGGTGGAAAAACAAAGCAAGTGAACAGAAAATTCTGTTTCTGAATTTTCATAATGCTGCTACTGCTGTTTGCTTTTTATTTGGTTTTCTCCGCCTGGTGATGGAGTAAATGAAGGATACTTAATCCTAAATTGAGCTTGAAATTAAGAGAAAAAAAAATATTTGTATTCGACTGCACATGACGATGTTTTATGTTTTTTTTTTTCCTTATAAAACATTATTCTGCCGTCTTACATTCAAAAGTTTAATCTTGTTACGAAAAAGTTTGTCGAGTATATTTTGCGAACATAAACAAATAAAAAACATTGGAAACCATATAAGTATGCAGTCGATGCATTTTTGAGCTAACTGATCCAACCGACATGTTTCGTTTTGCTGATGAGCATTACCTGAAAATAAAGTAAAATTTTACAAGAGATTAGAAAGGATGACATTAAAAGAAATAATAACAATGCATTCACAGTATAATATTGGAAAGAGGGGCGAATTTTGTGAATCGAACAGTGAGTAAGCATCATCATATTTCTACTCGAGAGCTTACATAAATTTCCCTGATGGCAATTTTGGATTAGAATAAATATTAATTCTAAAGAAATTGTATTTTATTGTTAACGAAGTTTTGTTTTCAATGCAAAGCTACACAGAACAGAAGTTTGTCGTTCGACTCAACAACATGAAAATAGTTGTAGACAGTATTTCATATCATTAACATGTATCCTATTTTTTTCCAAGTAGGTAAATTATTTTGCTGCAAGCTTCATGTGTCGCAGATTGTTCCATGTGTGCTTGATGGTGAAATGTGGACCGAAATGGAAAGGTATGAAGCGGATGTAAGACGATTCTAATTTGTTCCTTAAAACAAATAGAATAAACTCATTAAAAATCATCGTGAATGATGTGTACTGGGTCCATCCGATAAGGCTTCAATTTTGTGTTACACAATTTGGCATAAACCCAAACCCCACTTCCTTAAATTTTTGCTATAAAATCACATTTCTATAAAACTTTTGCAATTTTTTTTTGTTTCGCACACAATTTTAATATCATATTCTGATTATGAAACTGCACAACAATAAAAAAAAAAGAAAGAAAGTTCAATGGTATACTTTTTTTTCGTTCTAGCAATTGTATAATTGTTGTTATGCGAATGAAAAAAAAAAAAAACTATTATCAAAGTTGCACAAAGTTGCTTACAAAATTAATTTAAATGGATTTTTCATCCACTCATAAATCCTCGAACTCACACCATGACTTCAGAAGGTTGGTTGTGTGCAGTTTTTATTTTATATATGTTTTTGTTAAAACAAATAAAATTGTTAAAATTGATGAAATAGAGATGAGAGCAATGAAAACTTCAACGCGAGAGACCTGAAGCCATTTTAATGCAAACTTTTTTTTTTCCTTTATGCAACAATAACAACAACAAAACCAAAAAGTTTTGCAACAATGAAAACAAATAATAAATTTTAAAACGGATTACCATAAAACGTATTACAGATCGAGCAAGCCAGATAAGAGTTGATGGGGTTGGAGGGCGTATTCATTAATATCAGATCGAAAGGGAATGTGGAACTAATTGGGTCAGTTATAATTAAGCCGAGGAAATGTCTCGTTAAGAGCTTTCATGTTTGTGAGCAACAAAGAATTTCTAGCATTGGTATCTATAAATGTCACGCAAGCCATTACCGTTCCATTCGCAAATAGTAGCTCTTGCCCCATGGATTAATGATTTAATTCATGCGAAATACAATTTCAATTCGTTAGAAAATGGACCATTTCATTATGGAGCTTTTGCAATGTATTTATGGATATCAAAATTTTCCAGTTTGCCCCATTATACACAGCTTTTCCCCGTAATGATACGAGATAACAATGAGCTAGCTGATACCATGTATAATGATATACAAACAGCAGAGTGCTTTCTGCATTCCCCCTTCTGCCTTTCATGAGCATAGCAACAAATCCCAAATCAGCAAACGGCCAGAAGTGAAAGAGAATGGGTGAGAGATGTATATGGAACAAACCCTTCTACGACTATGAAATTGTGTAACCATTGAAGAAATATTTCATGTTTATTATTTAGAATGGATCCAACATTTTGTTGCCGCTTGTATGTTTGTAGCATTTTCCGGTAAAAAAATATGGTACATCGGAAGGACGAAGATCTTTTTTTATGAAACATCGATAAGATGATACATTCAACCATTCAATTCTGATTTCTAAAATATATTTTAGATGAGCTAGATATTACCCCCACCACACCCCTACTCCAAATGTTCAAACATACATCGCACAGAAAATATTAATAACAAAATCTGGAGGCTTCAAATCGGCATTATATGATCTGTAGTTGAACGAAAAACTGATTTTTCCCCACAAGTTGGAATATACGAAAACTCCACGTTACATTAAGCCCGCCGGCCAAATAAAGTGATTATAGTTTGAACAGTAGCAGAGTGAAAGTAGAACGTGGAAAATTTAAGTCCCTTTGTGGATTTGATACGCCAGTAATATTATTGCTTGAGGGAGATTGTTGCCTTGTATAGTTTTATTAGGAGAAATTCATTTAGCCATGACCAATTAAAGCTCCATACGGATGCCTGATGTAAGCTCAAATAGGATATTAGTTGTGCGGGAGGATTTATGCGAGAGATGAAAGTTTCCCCAACAAAACCAATCGAAATAAAGTATCAAAAACAAGCATAGCAAGAAATACATACAATAAAAGAAATATTCTATTCCAGCTTGAATCGTTTGCCAAATGCACGCGTCGCTGGAGCATGATAGGATGTGAATTTTTAATCACAATTCATTCAATCACCAACTCCCTGTATTATAAGGAGCTGGCGTGTTTATGTTAGAAATTATCACGAATGATATAACGGCAGGATTGCATGCTGTCGAGAAAGTATTATTTCTTGTGTACGAGGCGTGTTTCACGTGCGATACGATGCCGGAGCATCCGAAAAAAGTGATAATCGTGCATAACAATTTATTTTGCATAATTGATGAAATCAACTTTTTCAATTCCGACAGACGAAAAAAAAAATGAACATTTGCCTGCGGGGGAAAGGCGGAAAATTTTTAATCCGATAAGCCGAAGCGTTTTTGATAACTGACAGCACACATCACAAAATCCACTGTACGACTGTGAGTCGTGCATGATATGAAAGCTGTCGATTTTTTTTTAATTCATTAGAGATTTTCGAAATTTTTCGTGCGCCTCACACATATTTTTGCCCTTTTTTTGTGGCAGTTTTGTGTTATCATTCAGCTTTCAGTATCAGTGATTCGCCTCTAGGTAATTGTTGTTCCTTCGCCTGCCAATAATCAAAATCGTTGGTTGGTGGAAACAAATTGCATCCTTGTTCAACGACTTTCATTTGGTTTTTTAGGGTGCTTCTAAGAATTCAAAATCAATAAAAGTGATTGCATGGCATCTATTTCAAGAACAATCAAACGAAAATTCAAATTATAGAGCAGTAGGAAATCCATTAAGTGATACTCTCGCTGATAGGCAAATTCAGCTATATTTTATGCATTCAGAACGAACCGACAGGCGCAAAAGAGTTTTCCACGCTTTCTCCAAAAATGTCTATCAATTATTTTTGACAGAATTGTCATCCAATGATAAAAGGTTTAACCTTTCATCACTGAGATGTGAATGTGAAAACGTGCTTTGTACTTTTATGAATTAAATTATTTTGTCGTTAAAGGCATTCTTAAGACATGATTCCTTATGATCCATTTGTAAGTGATATAGCATGCTTTCAGAAACACACAAACGTAATGAAATATTGTAAATCTCAACATTTCTCCACACATCGCAACGTAGCATAAGCACTCAGTAAACTGATATTTGCTGAAGCAATATATACATCAACAAAAACATAAAAAGATCAAAACAATATGTTTTATAAACGAAATTCATATGTAGAGATTTAATCCTTCGGGCTATTTTTCCTCCAATTTTTTTTTCTTTTTGTACTTTTTCGTTTATTTCATAAAGCGGCTCGATCCGAAGGCAAAAGGAAAATAATTTTCATGTTTGACTTAATATTTCTTGCTGGTGCCTTTTGCTGTTATCTCTGTCATCGTATACTCGTCGTATGATTGTGTGCTCGAGTCAAAATAATAAACTCTACTCAACAGCCATTAATTTATGCGATTTAACAATGCCCCAGCGTATTTTTCCCTCCATTTCTTTACTCATCGCATTAACAAATGTTGGAAATAAACGCAACGCAAATTATATTTTCTTTCGAGTCTTTGATTATACATCACTGCATCTTAAGTGAACATGTAACTGGAAGCTATTTTAGATATTGCGAATATTCGCTTTTGTGTCAGCTAACATAAAACAGGAGGGAAATCAAATTCTGCAACATGAAGCCATTCTCAGACAACATCACGTGACTTTAAATTGAATGAAATTCTGAATTTACATTTTTATTAAATTAATTTCAAGTTTCATTTTCATGAATCAGAGTTGATTAAAATTAATAATTCATAGCATCAAAATTTTATTGTCTGTCATTTTTATATTGTGAACAATCTTCTTTGTCTGAAGGGGTTCGCAAATGACATGACGCAAGTGGTGTTTTGTATCACAATCATCATCATTATCCAGACAGATTTGACGGCAAGAAAAAAAAAATCATTGCAATACTCTCTGGTTGATTCGCAATTTCGTTGCAAAATCACTGAGAGCGTCTGAAAAAAAAAAAAAAAATATGTAAAAACCAACAGCGCGATATGCATCAGAAAATGGACATTTTATGTATCATAGTGGCTTGCAGCGTATTTATAGCATACACCATGAATGATAATGCACGTATGGTGTGCATTATACAGCAGAACGTACACCGTGAACAGCATGAATGCTGAAATATAATTTAGGAGTATGACATTTTTCGGTTGCACAAAGATCGTTTGAAATGTTATTTGCAACATTGCAATACAACGAAAAGACTTAAAATCCCTGTTTGTGGTATGCTTTAATTTTCATATTTGAAAATCCATCTAATTTAGATGTATGATGCACACCAGGAGAAAATCGTCATAAAATGAAGGAACTCGGAAAATGACTTGCCATCATCGCTGGGTGTTATTGAAAATTCTTTCTTATTTTCTTGAGTTCATGCCACAAAAGCACATAAAGAATAATATAATGGAGCTTTAAAACTTGCTATGTGATTTTATTACATACGACATGCTTGCTATACAGACCCGAAAAAAAAGAAGGTTCTACTGCAACACACTCATCCCGGCAACATGGGATGGAAACATTTTCATCCAGCTTCAAAACACACCAATAAAACTGGAAAATCCTTTAAACAGTGAAAACCCTTAAATCCAATCGTTAAAATAAGAAGATATCTTATTATTTTTCTTCGTCAGGGCTTACATAACCAGTGACGTTCACATGTAATCTCAAATGGATGATGAATTGTGCGATACTGGGTGAGGTCTCTTTTTTTTGCAGATCCTCGAAAATAAAAATCCTTTTTCGGGTTTTGCTGAAAATTCATCGTATCTCAATATATGTATAATTATATTATATGTATCTCGTTGTCGTAGGGCGGATAGTAATGTCGTGTAGCAAAATCCAACAGATTTGTTATTTTTTGTCGGCTTCTGAATTTACTTGGTACACACTGCTAAAATTGAAACGAAGGCATTATAGTTGAGTCAATCGTAATCCTAAATTTTGCATATCAGAATGTACTGAACAACGAAAGAACGATTCGATTTTATTTTTTTTACAGTGCACTACTTATGAGAGCGAATAGAGCAAAAGACCAAAATCGAGCTGGAACGTATAAAATGAAAATCCTTAACAATGTTTCTTCTGCAGAAAACATCCTTGTCGAAAAATGGGAATTTCGAATTGGCAAGGATTCAAAAAAATTTTTTTTTGTAAAATTTGCTCCGAACTGCAAATATTTTGGCAGAAACACTTCGTAAGATTAGCGTCACATATTTACTCACACGATGATCCGATGTCGGGAAGAATTTAAAGGTGTATCAGGCAAGTATGCCAATCTTCATCATCCTCTTTTAAATAATGGATATTAGCTAATCGTTATCGAAGATTTGTGACACAAGCTGGTGCATTAATGTTCCTGATTTTCCACAGAACTTTACGAATATAGCAATAAAATCTTGCCCGCATGTAAATATCTTCGTAAATTTCAAATTGCAATATCACACCAGAGCATTTGGTGAGCACCACATTTTTATTGATCGCACACTTCTTCAATGATAGTCGATATAAATTCTCAGCGTGACAACCGTAAACTGCCATCGAAATATATTCACATGATTTTTTTATTATTGAGATGTGACAATAACAATTGAATATGTTTCGGTTTGATAGAAGTGAATGAAACATGTAAAGTTATAGTTTCACCATACTTTTAACCAGACGGTCTGACGTTATAATCATTTCTCTCTGATTCTCCGCTCGTTCTGCTAGATCATGGTCGAACAATGTAATATCATTGATTTCAATTTTTAAGTGTTAAATTTTTTTCTTTCTTCCTCTCGATTGATATTTCGTTGACTTTGAGTCCATAAAAGCTATCCACAAAAACCGCATTGTTCAGTTTGCTATTAAGAATTTTTTTATTCAAGAAATTTCACATCCAATCAAAATGACTTTTCAAACTTGTTATAGTTCTTTTTTTATAAGTCTTTGGTAAAAATTTTTTTTTCATCTTACATCGATAGTCATGGTGTTCGGTGGTTCTTCAATATTGTTCAGGGTTGAAAGTGTATTGGACTATGAATAAAAACTATGCGGCCAACAGTCCCCAGTCAAAAGCAATTTAAAAACTTTTTATTTCTGTGCCCATTATTAAAAGTTATTTCATAGTGTTATTGTTGCATATTGTACAGTAAACGATTTCCAAAAATGAATTTATTAATTTTTTCTTTCTTACGTTTCCACTTTACATAACAAAGTAATATAATAATTTTCCAAAATTTCACAAACAAAGCCACAATTTCCCAGACATAATGTACTGTATGCGTGTGTGCACATTATGTTGTATGATGGTTTTCTAGCTGAGGGTAAAACTGTTCAGAAAAGATTGTTGCATTTTGCATTATTACATTTTCATGACATAACTCAATATACAGCAGTTTATTTCGCATTATAGATAGAAGGAAATTCAGGAGACTGATGACAAACACCAGAGTTTTCTACCCCCCCCCCCTTCTTATGATACAACAAACAACACATCACATTGTTGCTTCATCTTTATCATGTCAAGGCATCATCACATATTGCACCCGAACAGAACTAATTTTGTAACCCCAAAAATGATTTAACAGCGTACATGGCCTGCATGCGGAAGACAGAAAATATAATAATAAGCGTATATGTGTATGCGTAAAAACTAATGCCACATGAGGACAATCTTACGCAACCCTCTCTTCGATATTCACATGCATTTTCCGGCAAATATTAGGCGTTCGTTCAACTAAGAAATATGTAAACAAACAAATAAACAATTGAGGGGTGGCAGCATAAAAATCGAATAAGAAACAAAAGGAAATCTGCATTGAATTTCTCGCATGCCCAGTTCTTGACCTCAACTGTCGCTTAAATTGCTTTAATTTCTGCTTTGACATTAAATTAAAGTAGCATGATGACGGTCGCACGGAAAATTGTTTATGTAATTTCAGATCCCTCTCCGATTACACAGAAAAAAAACCATTTTTCGGCACATTTGAATGAAATAATTCGATTCCGATTCTTCTTCTTTTGTGTGGCGGTGGCCTCTTTTTTAATTTCTACATGAAATAAATAACATTTCGAGGGAAAACTGGCCAAAATGAAATCGAAGTCGAGAAAGACAGAGAGAAAAAAGCCATAAAAGTAACCCCAATTTAATAATAGGATTTCGAATGGAAAATAAAAATATTTCGATCGTCTCACGTGGCGCATATTTCAGCACCGCATCGAAGCGTCCATATTGTATATGACTTTACCAATGTCGACTCGGGGGTCAATATCATAGGCACGAAATTCAAGAGCGCGCGATGGGACATTTTGATAAATTTACCATCAACCCCTCCCGACTGAACCAACCTCCTAAGTGCCATATCAGAGCAAAAAATATAAAAAAAAATTGGAAAAATATGAATTTATAAAATGAGTGGTGAAGACTATCGATTTTCTCCCAGCTCACTTCTTTCATACAACTCAACATAGGTACTCTAAATATAAAGTCATAACATGAAAAATTAATAATGAATGGTGAAGCATTTTCTTCTTCTTTTTTTCGGGTGGCAAAAGCTATTTTCCTCTGCACGTTTTAAATTGCGTATGCGAGCATAGTTTTGCAGGGTGAGAAAAGATTGTGGGAGCACCACCGAGCTATCAACCGAAAAACACAATGAGACATGAACATGAAATTTTATACAAAAATCAACGGATACAAAAATTTAATGAACCGTTTTTTTCTGCCAGCGAAAATCGTGTTGATTGGGTTATAAAAAATGCAATTCCAATTTTTTTACTCCACGTTGCGGGGGGTTTATGAAAAATTGCTATCAGCAATATGTTGTGACTAATGTTTAGTGCATTATTTACTGGCGCAGGTACACATACCCATATATTTCACTCACTCTCTCATTTTTACTCCTTCGCTCGCTTCAGAGTCGTCAATTTTTATAGCCCAGTCGAGCGTGTTTCGAAGTCATTTTTTTGCCTTTCAATTTCTATACAGCAATACCTCCACCCTCATCACTTTAGTGTGATGTATCGCAAGCACATCACGTATAATGTCACGTTATAAATGCACACATGTATCTTAATGGGTTTTTGAAAATAAATAAAATAAAATAAAAATTTGTACCACTAAAAAGCGAGGTATCCATTTCTGATGTATTTGCCATTTTTATTGAATAAATTCGACAAACACTGAAAAATGTTTTTATAATTTTTTTTTCTCCTTTTTTCATGATGTGTGCACGAGAATGTATAATTTTTTTTTTTTATATCTTTAACATACCACACCGTTTTTTTTATTACTGACATAGCAATAAAATATTTATATGACAACAAACCAGCCAGCACGGAATGAGAGAAAACATGAAAAATATAGCACACATATATCGGCAACGCCACTAAATACCATTTTGCAGCGCACTAAACAATGCTTATCGATTTTAAAGCTCAATGAAACACGAAAGATGGTTTAAATTTCATGTTCTGGGGGAAATGATGTCAGTTGATATTAACCGAGTATCCTGATTTTGCCCTTGCTAGTTTTGATGGTGCTATAAAAGCTTGCATCATGTTGTCTTTAGAACAGAAATTGCTTCGACGACTGTAAAAATTTATTATTTTTTCTTTCATACATTTCATTTCTTATCAATAGACAACGTCAATGGTTTGTGCATCATGAAATGCATTTTTAATAAAAAAAATTGCATTTTTTACAAGAATAAACAGGAATTATGCAATTGTGATATCACAATATTATTTAAATCACTTTTTTCATTCGCATTTCCACCCTTATTCGGAAACAATGGAACAAACGGGAGAGAGATAGATAGAAGCATAAACATCATCAGACGAATCACCAAGGGTGGCGTTTATTATCGTAGGATTCAAGATTTGATTATCTCCCGCGACGAAACATCAACAAACAGAACAAATGGAATCGTAAAAATACGAGAAGGAAAAAGGAGTTTATTTGCGTTTCGTTGAATAAAAATGGGAGGACAAGAGAACGAGAGAAAACCAGAACGCATGTTTAACATTTAATAAAGCATTTCGCATAAAATATGCAATAACCGAGAACAACAGTGAAGTGAAGAGATATTTCAACGCAACAGAGTCCTTTCATCCCTCTCACAGTCTCCCCGCTCGCACATAAAATCCCAAACAATATCCATCGAGTTAAAAAGAGTTCTTAAAAAAAAATTCTACTTTCATTTAACTTTTGATACCGCTACTGCTGACGTTTTTTTTTTTCGCTTCCATACATAAAACAGATAAGCGAATATAATGTAAATTTTTTATTTCGTGTACTAAAGAAATTATGTTCGTATGGAAATATGCGCCGCATTTTTTCACATAAAAGAATTTTAGCTGTACTGGAAGCGAAGGCGGGTTTAGAACATCGATATCTGCCTGTAAGTTAAACCGCGCTGAATGTCACGTTTACAGTAAATTTAATAATGTTTGCTCACACAAGAAATGAATCCACACATGCACAACATATACTCGAGTTGGAATCCCCAAAGCGCCCTTTACAAAACAAAATAATTCTTCTAAAGCTTTTCATAGGGTTGAATGCTTGTTTTCACTGGATGTTTGCTTTATAATAATCGCAGTATATGGTGCGTAAATTTTTCTGTAGCATCTACAGGAGTATGAGGATGAAGGGACTTACACATTAGCACCCGAAAGAATTAAATAAACACAACACCCGCAGCCATCCCGCGCCGGAAAGGGACTTTTTTCCACTGTTTGAGGAAAAACTTTCCGCCGCCAAGCGAGTTCACGGAGTTTTTTCTCATTCAAAACAATTTTAATTAACTTTAATTTTTTATGCTCCTGAGCCATTACTGCTTCGGCTGGATAAACCAATGCCATCATCATCGTTGGCAATACATGCCAGAGGTTTTGGGGATGGAAAATATTTTATTTGCATCATTTTCAGAGCGCACATTGGCATCTTATCATCGCAAGTAATACCAATGAAGTAATTAAAATGAATCTGTCTTTAACTTGGTTCATTTCATTCAATTTTTTTGTGGTGTTTGCTTTTCCTGTTCTTTTTTTTTTGCTGCATATTAATATTTCACGTATGTGATAAATAATGTTGCGTTTCTGATGGCGCAAGGCGAAAAATGTTTTCTATCACAATGTAAATAACATTATAGATATATGTAGGTTTGTTGTAAACAACTATTTGATCATAGATTATTATGCGTCATTTAATGTGCAAATAATACATTAAAAGGTAAATAAAAAAAGGATCTGATATTATGTATATACACGATCATGGATGGATGAGAGCAACGCCAAAGCATTGATGGCAAATAACAACAGAAACAAAAACTAATTGTTATGCCATAGACGTGATTTTCTCGATGGTGATGCTCTATTGATGTTTATGTTATTGAGTGTTAAGGATATTGCCTGCTTCCGACCAACCCTCAGACCACATCTAATAACCCATCAAGCGATTTTTCATCTCAACAAAACATATTGGATCATCATGTGTCCACGTTATTGATGATGGTTTTGGTTGTATAACGAAAATTTCGAAACCTATCCAATTTTCGACGGATGGTTTATAAAAAATGTATGATGTTGGCGTAATTACATTTGCTGTCATCACTGGGACTCAATTGCAAATAAACATTTTGATGGCTTTGTCTGGTTGTGTGTGTATGAATGTTAGAAACCGTTGCCGACAAAACCGCAAAATAATGAAAGGCGCTTTTGCAATCTACCCGTTCGGTATGTTTACTCGCGAAAATATTCATTGAAGTTGTTTGTATCAGGTAATGCCGCAGAACCTTTTAAACAAATTGAAAAAAGAAGCTTTAGCAATTTAACAGTCAATTTGAAAAGTATCAATTCAATACAGCTGTGGTGCGGTATTTATTATAGAAGTGTATTATCAAATTAAATCAATTTACTTATTGTGTAACGTGCGAGCAGTGTCTCAGTTTCTCGTTTATATATTACATATATATTTCACGATGTCGCGTCCATTAAATTAAATTAAGCGCGTCTACTGTTCATTATTAAGTGATTTTTATTGAAAGACGCAAGTGGAGATTCATAAAGAACATTAAAACTATGTGAGTTAGTTGTTTACGATGCAAAATATCACATTTACATGGTATAATGTACCAACTTGATTACAACAGAATTGTACAGTACTCATCCCTGTTGACGAAAAAAAATAAAATGAACAGAAACTAAAAAATTTACTAATCACATGCACATTACTCTTAATTTAAATATTTTTTTTTTCAAGCACTATAAAATTAAATATTTATATACTCATTTGACCATTCAAAATACATCAAAATGTCAATTGTGTGACCTCTAATTTTTGGTTTTTCATTCCATTTTGGGGCATTCATATGAACTCACACACATTCACACAATCCACATCATAATCATGAATTCTGATTTCACAGCAAGCCATTAATTTAATTTTCCGTGGTGACTGATTTTTTATTTTTTTGCTACCAAACTAGCATTTCAAGCTGAGTTTGCTGATGGCATTTTTAACGTCACGACTAGGTGAGAAGCTTACGATTCCATGAAAAATGACATGGATTTAATGATGGAACTGACACTTTGTATGCTTATAAAAAAGCAAAGTTTTATTAAAGAAGCATCACTTACTTTCTTGTGTGTTGATGGCGCATCGTCGACGGTCGTCAGTGAAAAAAAATAAAATAATGCCATTGCATTAGTTTTATTAATAGCTTCCGTTCATTTCTTTCTACATTCTCCATCAAGATCAGATGCTTCAGCTGGTGCACCGACACCAAGATGCGGATATAAATCTCATTTCACAGTGATTGTTTTAGTTAATTATGCTTCATTCAGCTTGTTACACATGTGATTTTTTCCATTTACGGAATTTTCCTTTTACACAATTTTCCTTCTTCTTGGGAATTTCTTCCCCATGTGAACACTCGTAAGATACATGCATCTCAGAAGTTTTGTTACTTTATTTTTCAACATTAAATTATTGTGTGTAATTTATTTTCTGTCACTTTTTCGTCTCATTCATAGAGCAAAACTTCTCAACAAGAGACACACGATGAGAAATGTTAAACTATAAAGTGTAGAAAAGCATCGAGACAAATTCTTGAATTACATATTTACACATGAACGAGCATAATACAAGTGTTTTCAACATACATTCATTCAACGTTATTAATCTCTTTTATTCTCTCGTCATTTCCACTGTTACATTTGAGATATTGTTGACGGTTGCTTCATATCATTCATTTAAAATTCGTATTATATGCACGAGACATTTATTTCGGAATTCCAAAAATTATATGCGTATATATATAAACACAACTAAGTACGACAATTCCGCCGCACATTTTCACCAATTTTAATAAAATTAAATGACAACGATGATGCGCTTGATGATGTTTCTTCCCTCTCTGTGATTTTTATTGTTTCATCGAATGAAAATGGCAAAAGAAAAGAAACTCAATTGTGACGACATTAAATTTCCCCATAAGAAAAATTACCATCTTTTATGGCGGGGCTGAAGATGTGATTTAATCATTCCCTTAGATTAGATTCAATTTGATTTTTTTTTTTCTTTTTTTTTTTAGGAAACGACTTCAAGTGCTTTTCATCCGAGAGAGTCAATCATTTGCTTTAAATCGATCCGTCAAGAATTTATTTACTTCTTTGGGTGCTTCATTATGCTGATGACGCGTTCATCGTTGCGTAATACAATTAAACTTCCGCAACGAAACAGAAAAAAAAAATCTACAAATGATGGATGGCAGCCAGTAGACTCATTAATTCATCTGAATGAAAAATAAACAATTGGTAAAATATTTTCTACCCATTTTCCGGGCATTCGATATCTCGATTGGCGGTTGTTTATAATAAAAAATAAAAAAAAATCTGTAAAATATGCAAATAAAACCGCCCAAAATGACAATAACCGATTTATCAAATGGACAAAAGTGCGCTTCAATGCAATATAATTTCTCGCTTCGGTCGCGGGTAAAATGGAGTAAAAATTAATTTTAGCATAAAGCATGCGAAATTGCATGTATATGTGTAGAGTAGAAACTAAATAAATTAAATTGTCGGTCGGAATGTTTCACAGTTTTGTGAGCCTGTGTGAAATAGTGGCAGCCAGAAAATCGTCAATAGAATTGATTGTTTATATGTTTCATGTGTATATTTTGGTACATAGATTCATTCGTTTACCGATATTCAGAACAAAAGAATAGCTTTCGCAATATATCGATAAAATTCTCGTTAATGTGCCATTTTTACCCATAAAACATCAGCCATGCCAAATATCGACAATGCGATGAAGAAAATCAATATTTTTTTCCGTTTGTCAGCTACACTTTATTTTTGTCATGTTCTAATAATTTTTTTTTCTTCCAATTTCATTTCTTTGCATGATTCTTGATATAATTTTTCCTCATTTATTTTTTTTCGAAGGACGTAGACGAAAAAAAAAGTAGGCATCACTAGCAAATAATACCTCAATTATGTCACTCTTTTAAGAAACTTCATTTGAAAGCATTCAAGAAAAAATGTTCTTTTTCTCCCTCCTTATAAAAAACACAGAAAAATCGATCACAAAAGGAAGCTGAAAGACATTTTCCAAGCAACACAAAAAAAAAAGTTTTCCATTTTTCAATCATTTCATTTTATGATTTTGAGTAGATCTATCTCTATCTGTATTGCTGCTGCTGTGTATTTTTTTTTTAGCTAAAAAGGAAATGAACAATCTTGAGCCCGACGGAGAAGAGTTTTTCTTTTTCAATTGCGGAACATGGAAATACTATTCGAGTTTTGTGAGGGAGGAAAAAAAAATATAAAAAGAAAGAATTTCCCAATATCTAAGTCCGTATGTTTCTCTGGATGCTTTATTTGGTGAATGTGTAGAGGATGTTCCGGTCTTAAAGCAAACATGAAGAGCAATATAATAGACATTCTTGATCCTAGCTACAGTCTCCCTTTAACCCGAACCTGTTTCCTTCCACTTTTATCCATCGATATAGCAGACCAGAGAAAACAAGCTTCTTTTAATAATAATTTCAAATAAACTTTGCAACAGAAGAACAGAATATTAATAACATTTTCTCAATGATTTCTTTGCGCTTTTTGTATGATTTTTTCTTAACTCCGAAAACCGAGGTAGATTTTTATTATATTTTATTTCAGTTTCCATATTTCTCTATAGATACTCAACTGTCCGTCTGAATGCTATCAATATATTCTACATTTTTTTTATACCAAACTTTATTCCCAATATTCATCGTACACAAATATCGAAACTGCATGAATATTGATTAGTTTTTGTGAATTGTATACAAACAAATCCCAAATATACTTTATACGAGAAAACCCCATAAACTAACAAAAAATGTGCTCCATTATTGTTGAGGAATTTCATTCCGATTCTCTTCTTTTTTTTTCATGCTTTCAAATTTCGACTTGAGCCATCATCATAACAAATTATTCGTATGCTACAATTGCCGGATAGATGGAGATTCACAAAATAAGATAGATTAACTGGGTTGAGTCATTCCATTCCCTGATCCCGTTTTTTTTGCGTCGGACGGAACCATGTTGATGTGTATAGTTAGTTGTTATTATTTGGCTTCAAGGTACTTCTTTCTTATTCTCGTGATGCTCAACAAATATTTAAACATCGCATCGAATTGAAAGAACTCGACGAATTTCGAATGAACTAAATATAAAATATCAGTAAGAAGCTTAACGAGTTCTTCAAATGCTCTGCTCCATATGCGTGTCCAATCAGTTAAACTCTGGAGCATATCAAATTTCATCGACAGATTTTTTTTGTTTGTTTGTTGTATGTTTGGGTCTATCAAATCGTTTATTTTGTCGCTCATTCTAGAGACAGAGATAAACAGCGATCGAAAAGACATGTCATAAAAATTTGTTTTCGGTCGATGTAATTAGTCTTTGAACATTTTGATAAACTTTGATGGCCGAAAAGTCGCGTTTGCTTCATTATAAAATCATTTCAGCAGCAACAACAAAAAGTTTGAATGGTCGCTGCCTATTAAATGTTTAATTTTTAATTATGCTACAACAGCTATGAGGCATTAATTTTTTATGCTCATTTTTTTTTTCTTTCAAAACATATCTAATTGCCCCCGTCAATCCCAGCAGTGTCGATGGATCTGGAGAATGGCCATTAAATAAATTCTTTTGTATTCTTTTTTTTAAGGGATTAATAAAATGTTAAGAGATTTCTTTTAATAAATATTTCCGGGTTTGTGAACAATCACTTGAACAGAGAATTTTTTCCATGATTTTTTTTTTATTAAGTACAATCTTCATTTTCGTATCTTTTATGATGTCGACCTTTCAGCACGATTTTTCATCATCACTTTTTTTTTAATGTTTTCATGACTCTTCTTCAAACATTTTTCAAAAAAAAAAAAAAAAAAATGTTGAAGAACATTTCAAACTCTGAAACAAAGTCATTTCTCGCTCATCTCTGGGAAACAAATGTTTGTTAATTAATTTTCATGTTTTTCGAGTTGGAGGCAAAAAGACGAAGAAATATTCTTATTCTTTCGTGTGTTCTGTTGCTGGTGTCAAGATGTTGTTTGGCGATGAATGAAAAATGATTGCAATTTCATTTAAAACCTTAAAGATGTTTATAGGGAAAAAATGATTTTTTTCCTTTGCAGCATGCGCTCATCAGATAGCTTAAGTAAGATTACAAACAATTTCACAATTTTTTCTTTACATGTTTTCAAGAAAATTTACACACTTCTTTAACCAAAAGAGAACGGAGAAAGAAATGTTTCCGAATTCGATGAAATTTTCATCTTTCCTATATGGAAAATCCAACACCGTCTGATTTATGGCACTTTTGAAAATAGCTCTATTGCACTTGATAGTTTCTCGGGTTTTATGTTCAGTGGGAGGTTCAACATTTAACCGAAAGCAGAAACTGCATGCTGACTATTGTAACATAGCAAGTGAAATGGCTTAACGAAAAAAAAAAAGAACATTTAATGCAATCTGGTGGCAGAAATTTCAGTTCCCTCAGTAGCATTTCTTTGATATCAAAAGCTGAAAAGTGAAGATTGTACCACATATTGGTGAATGGTGAACAGCCAGCAGCAATGTGAATGAAGCAAAAAAAAAAACCGAAGTCCTTCTGGAAATTTGCGAAAGATATGTTGTAACCATGGCTGGTTGTACAATGAAAACTTTTCTAATCTTTCCTAGATGCTGAAGAACAAAAAAAAAAAAAAAGAATGACTGAAACTTTTTTGCTCTTTTTCCGAGTCCTTGTGGCTTAAATTATACATATTTAATGCATCTTTTCTACCCATTGGCGTAATTTCCTCCCACTGAAATGGCACTAGGAAAAAAATTCTCCCGAAAAAAAATAAAAAAAAAAACTTTCTTATTGCCGACCGGAGCTTCTTGCCACTAAACCCATCAGACCAACGATTGGAGAAAATCGCATAAAAAGTGCAATAATACAAGTTAAATTGTAGTTTTCGTTTGTCGTTGGATGCAGAAAAGAATTTCAGAATATTCTCAATTATCGTCAAACATGAAACAACTGCTCCTTATTCCATTATCTCTCAGTTGTTCTTGCTGATGACTCGTTGTTCTGTCTAGTGGAACAAAAATGATATTTTGTCTGTTAAAATATCCAATATACACAGTCGGTATGAGAACAATAGACGTCCAAGAATTGTATAACAACAGACAAAAGATACACTTGAATTAAGCCAGACGTTATTTTTTGTTTTTTGTCCGAGGTTCAAATAATGCTGAGAAACATAACTATATTATGGGTTCGCGCATTTATTTGAGAATATTTTAGCTCGGAATTGAAATGAATAATAAGAACAATAGTTGTGTTCCGCTATAAAAGCGTTTGAAACAAAAATAATTCATTGCAATTTTCTCTGCTTTATGTTCGCGAAATATATTTCATCAGCAGCAGCAGCAGATGGAAAATGCGTTCAACTAAAATTAATCCACATGTTTGAATTGGTGTAATCGCATCATGAAATTCATAATTATATTACTTCTGTCGACTCCATTATCACTGTGCCACCGACAAGCATTAAGAAAATTTGGTAAATTTCAGATTCAAGCAAAACTTTTAGTTTTAGTCCTTATTCGATGCTGTTTTCTCTCTTTCACTTACTTAACTACTCTAATATCAAAAAGTCATCTTCATTTGGAATTGAATTAACGAGCGACAAATTCACAGCGCCAGTCATTGACGACTTTATTTCGCCAGTTTATCTGTCTGTCTTGAAGCTTTGCACTTATCCAACTTATATCTTGCCCATTTTCGCTCAAACTGAGTGTTAAATTAAACAACATTAAATTAACAGAACTTTTGCTCTTCTCATCTGCAAAAAGAAAGGGGGACTGCTGCTCTGCTTTAACTTCAACTGTTTGTCGCGAGAGGAAGTTATGCAAGTTTAAGAAGATCCTCGGCAATAATTACCTTAAATGTTTGCAAAACCATTTTAATTTATGCTTTTTGTTTGCGCAAACTTTCTAATTACGAAATGGTTTAAGTTTTTCACCATAAAAAAAAAAATAAGAAATGGAATTAAACTTTGTGCAAAAAGATTTGTTTGCCTCAGTTCCGCCTTTCATTATGTGCCCATCCTTCTACGCCTCTACGTCTTCAAGCCCAATTTAATTTTCACGGTTTATTAAATTTCGGCTCTATCAATAAAATTAGACATATTTACATGCATTAAACCATCGCAACAATAACAAATATGGGTTTTTAAGGAATCATAAACTACATTTCTTTGTGTATTGTTGTTGCTTCAACCATGGCGGAAGGTCTCCACGGCAAAAGCCCCAACAATGGCAAATGAAAAACTCGGTAAAAAGCACAAATGGAATTTTTATGAATTTACTTTCAGTCGGAGATTGTAAATTATAGTCGGTGATGCCCCCACCAAAGCCGAGCAAGTCCGTGAAAGGCACAATAAAAAATTATATATATATGGATGTATCTGGGAATAAACTCGGCAAAGGACTATATTTCAAATTATTATATCACGTTATATCAGTGAACCGAGGCAACTATTGTTGAGGAGGGGTAGGGACAGCAGGAAAAAAAGCTCACAATCATATACAGCCAGAGAAATGAGAAAATGGAATCATCGTGTAATAAAAATGGCTCGAATAATTCATGCAAATTAGGCAAACGTAAAAAAAGGAAAAAAAAAAATTCCCTCTCTCGGTGGTTTTTTGCTTTTGTTTAGGGACGCGGGGAAAAAGCAAGTCGTGTATATCACGCACATTATTCTTATTAAAAGCTTCTACAAACACACACACGCTCGACCAGTATGATGCAATAAATATTTATTTCACGCGGGTGCCGTTCATTTAGTAATTTGTGAACCTTGTTTTTGTTTTTGAGCCGAAATGTTTGTTATTCGGTCATTTTACTATGGCCGCAGCTACGGTCGATGTTAATTATTTTTAATATTCTCGGTTTCATGCGCTCACACATGACATTCCGCAACTTGTTTATATTTTGCTCGTGTTTTTCTGATAAATTGATCTAAAGTGTCATGACTTTATAAATTTTGCTTTTTTCGCTTCTTTTACTAATTTGTAAGCGTTAAAAGTAGAGCTCGATGTTTAATTAATTTTTATTCCGTTTTATTATTATGGATGGTAAAACTTTGCCTTAAAGACTTTGACATTCTGCGTTGCCCGTCAAACTTATTAATTTAATTTTATTTCTTTTTTGTTATATCATTGTGTCACAGTCATCATGACTCAACTCAAATGAGTGTGCCACTGAAGAATCATTTGGAGGCAAAATTAGTAGAAAATTAAATATAAACATACAGTGGGCTTCTATGTTGACTCTGAGAAAAGTAAAAACGAGTTAAATAATAAAAAATAATAAACTTCTTTTTTTTATGGAGCATAATTTGTGTATAATTTTTGAGTTTTCTGAAAAATTGTTTTCAAAACATTGTCGTGCGCTCGGCGCTTGTTTGTTTATTTTATATTCATCATCATCCATCCGAACCCATCTTGGTGTATTGAATTAAGTGAGCACTCCACGCACATCACATTTGATCATGCGATAAACATTTGACGGCTTTTGAGGGGGGGAATGAATAGAGATGTTTTTCAGTAATATTAAATTAATACACCAATTTGAATTTGTGTTTTTGTAGCCAATTATAGGAAGGAATGTTAAACAAATGAAATGAATTTAGTATACTTATGTTGGAAATTGAATCAGCGAAAATTTTATTCATGAAACTTCCTTTTCGGGAAACAAGAAAAATCCAAAATCAAAGAAAAAAATTATTTTCTAAGTTGTCATTCATTGAGAGCATTTTCTCATCTCTTTGATGTGCCTTAAAATTTCAAAGTCTTGTCAGATTCGGTGCTCCACCAATTCGTGTTGTATCTCATTTGCATCGCACACCATGCCGCCACAACCACCACCACTGCCATCAACCTGTTCCTTGTTTAAAAAGCATTTTACATTCCTGGCACACATTTTGCTTTAGGTTTTCACCGAGCAAAAAAAACTTTCATTCTATCGCGCTTTTCAGTTGTTTGTTTTGCGTCTTTCCAACGTTTCTCATTCTACATTTTTTTTTTCCCTGGCACATTACGAATCGCATAAATAATTTTTTAACATTTCCCGTGCGCTGAATGAGGAATGAGATACTTAAGGAGATGTATATGAACATCCCGAAATATTTCAAATAAAATTAAGGAAGATTCGAGGAATTTAGGAAAAGGATTCTAGGATTGACATGCTTAGAAATGTCTCCTAGTATTAAATTAAATTTACCAAAAATCCGCCCCTTGAGATAAAAGAAATGACAACGAAAAAAATCTTGATTTGTTTATGGAACTTAAACATTTATTCAAGCCTTAATTAACAGATGTTCCAATTATCGAAGCGCTCTTAAATGTTCAACCCCTGTTGCATTTTCCCATTTACTGATGCTCACCGACCGGGGACCGACTCATAATGATCATCAACATAGCGATATTTTATTTATTTATCGTTCCGTTTTAATTTGTTGTTTACTCTTTTTTTGTCGCAAAACACATCAAACAGACGCAACACACGATTTAATGATATTCGTGAAAAGGAACCATTTAAAATGTCCATATGTCGTCCAACTCGCACCTTCTACAATGATTGACTGTTAAATTTGTCCCCCCCACAAACAAATGACAACAATTCTTTGTTTTTTTTTTTTCCCTTTTCATCGTCGCATTTGTCATTCTACTCACTCGCAGCAATTTAAGCACGAAAATATTTTTATTGCACTTCAACTCTCGCCCGTCACTACTAAAAATTCTTTAATGCTAGATGTAGTTTTTATTGGTGGATATTTGTGATGTGATGTGGATGGGTTCACATATTAGATATACGAAAAAAAAAAAATTCTTTTAAGCCATGTGTCACACATTACAAACGACAACGAGTCGTTGGCTTGTGGAAGGGAATATAGGAAATAAAAATCGGAAGAAATTTATTTCTAGCTCCTTAGGAATTCTAGATAGTTTCAACATAGATATTTCCCATATAGTTGATTCAACATGACAAATGTCCCAATTCGTACACCATCCACCGACTAATATTCCACCGAAATTGTCGTGTAAATATATCTTTTAGAGACTTGTTGTGTGATGTTGCTGGACGATTAAAGACCGTGGTAAATAGAAAGATATATACATAAGCACCACCGGTGTGCGAGAAGGCAATAAAGCGAAGACGATAAAACTATAATAAATTCGGAAAACAATATATTTAATTAATTTTATGTTTTCAACGAGATATAAATTTCATTTACAAGAGGCTCGAGTCGTCTTCGGCTGCTTCAGGGATCTTCATTTAAGTGTATCTCGGCGCTCGAACTTGCTTTTTTTATAATACACGAAACGTGATAAATCTTCTTTTTTTCCTAGTCGGTGTATAGAGTGATTTATAAACCATCCAATATAAAGCTCAAACTCAATGCATTGAGTAGATGTGGGATTCCAAAATTGATAAACATACATAAATATGATGGTTTAAAAGACGTCCCTCTATAATATCTCTATATTATTCCCATAAATCTCCGTGCTATTCAATTTGAATATTTTTCGGATTTTTTTTTTCACATATGAAAATTTCCAGCGTTGTTTAATTCAATTCATTCAGCTCTTCTACGGTTACAAATAATTCCCAAATGGCTTGGAAATGAATGAATAAAGTTTTTTTTTGTGTGTGTTGTTGATATTGTTGGGCATTCTTTTTTTTTTCGGGTAGTAGAACTTGATATTTTAATATATGTGTCGGATATTTCTTTCTCGATTTTCTTGTGTGTGCTATAAATTCTCATTAACATAATTTTTGGGTGTGGAAATGAAAGAAATCTCAATGATCGGGTCAATGTGTGTATATACAGCTATTGAATGTCCGAAAATCCGAATGCAAGATGGTATTTGAGATATCCACTGAACCATTCATTGCTCGTGTCTGCAGAGTTTCTCACAGGAAAAAAAAAATTGAAATCAGAATTCATCGACTATTCTCGGTGGCATCCCTTTAGCCGTCCGTTACCCATGTCCATTGGGTCTCATAAAATTCATCGCAGGGTGGTGAAGTATCATCAAAAATGTATTTATCATAAATCACAGCACAAACTTTTCGATATTCAATCGTTTGCACTTCATAATAATCGTTGAGATCAATTCCTTCTTACATCGCTCGCTCCCCGCAACAAAACTAAAGCTTTCCATTCACGGCCTTTACATTTTTACAGATTTTTTTTTCGTATTTTCGGGCATCAATATGGATTAGACACATCTAACTAAACCCGAATGTTTGTTCAATGGCCTCACTAAGTTCTCCAGAGGATTTTAACGATTATTTTTTTTCTTTTGCCTTAACATTGATGCTTGGGCTATAAATGGACCGTATCGATTGCTGTGTACTCTTAAAATTTCATTAAACCGTTTTTTTTCACTCAGCAATCGAAGAAGGGACCAGAATGGACATGGCAAAAATAGATATAAAATGTTGCTTTGCGGTATTGTGATGGGAGGCATCATCAGAGGTAATAAAATTGGCCTATTCTTTTATGTGTACACATCACCAACTTCCAACGAATTATGCGGGATGTGTGGATATATCATGAAATGTTATTATTATTATATATATTTTTTTTGTGCAAAAACATACACATACTCATGTACACACAGTTGGTAAATGTTTCTAAAAAAAAGAACGAGAACGGTCTTGATATTGGCCAGAATAAATAAAAAAAAAATCTATACACAATGTACACGAAGTATCAACATATGGCAGATTTTTTTTTTGGCAAATCTATAAAATAGAAAAATTCATGGCCATAACAGACGTTTCTGGAGCAATTTTATTTTCTGAAGATCACTTGAGCGGCAAAAAGCGAATATTCGGCCCGAAAAAAAAAAAAAATAAATTCTACTGTAAGAAATAACAAAAATTTATCTATCGAGCTTAAATTGGAACACGGCAAAAAAAATCATGCCCCAAATATTGTACAGTTTCGCTACATAGCCTTCTGTTTATAAGATATTAGATATACGCAACACACTTGAGATTGGAGATTTCTTCCTTCTTGCATTGCTAATATTAAAGGCACCAAAGAGGAAACAAAAGCATCTCATTACAAGAACTAATTTAATAATTTCTTGAGAAATTCTGGCGAAAGAAAAAGTAATTCATATAGCAAAAATATAAACTCGCCTTCTAAAACGCAGAAGTTCATTCAAACAAAAAAGTTATTTTTTGTATATTTTACTATATGAGAAAAAAGAGAAAGAAAAATCACGAAAAAAAAAAGATAGAATGAAATAATTTTGATCGAATTACATTGCACAAGATGCTTTAATAGAGCAACACAAAATCTCTCGTTAATTCATCCGGCATTCCATTAACTTTCATCCATGCATTCTGCCACTCTCTGGAGTGAGGCGAGGAAAAAGGAATGTTGAATTGAAATTAATTTGATTTTATGTGTATTTTTTTAATGCTAGAACGATAGCACGTTTGTTGTCGAGTTACATAGCTATAGTCATGCATTAGAGTGTGAGAAAAGTCATAAACAAAAAAAAAAGTGTAAAATTAAATTATCATTATAACGAACCCGAAACAAAGTTCTCGTACCGTCTGTAAATCACGTCGCAAAGTGATAAGACGAAAAGTCCAAAAATTATGTTTTACGATACCCACCACTAAACGCCCTCTCAGGCGATACTCGGAGCTCGCGTTTAAGTCATAAATTGTTCGAGTGTTTCCACTTAATTGACACTTGAAAAAAATGTCACACCGCCTAATGAGCGACAAAGTCACTGGAATAATAAATTGGGAGGCGAGAGGGACGTCATTTAACAACAAATAGGCATCAACAAAGTGTTACAGCATACATATAAATTAGGTTTTTATGCTTGTCGACAAGCACAAAATTAATATTCAACTTTCGTCTATAATAAAAAATCAATATTTAATTAAGACTTGTAATGTCGACTGTAGTAAAATGCTGAAATAGTATGTTTGTATGAGTGTTTCTGATGTTTATAGAGTTCCAGTTGAATGAATGGATTGATGTGTTTGATGATGATGATTTGTTATTATATGAAAATTGTTGCTCGTCTGCATCAATCCATCGAGACAATAATAAAATATCCACAACCAGAACCCAACTTTATATTTATACCATGTGTGGAGTAATTAAATTATTGCGTTTCAATAAACAACACTGGAAGTTCATTATTGGCGAACAGCAGCGGCGGCAGCGGCAGCCACCAAACAAGACTTGAATTAGTCGAAAATTAATCATTCAATGTACATTTGAGAGTTTTCAGTATATAAATAACTGTTGAACTATTCACATCATCACGATCATCATCGAATACAATTGTTGATGGAATGGAAAGCGATATGCTGGCAGTTGCTCGCAACAAGTGTATTGACGTATTCGCTTCGTATGCCACTCGAACTAAAGGCGCCGGCTCGAGTTGAAAACTTATGTAAACATAATTCTTGTAAACGCTTGCAATACATCCATCAGTCAACAAATATACTTATATTGGAGAAAAAAAAAATAACTATTGTGCAACGATGTAATGTTTGAACTAATAACAAATTAAACTGGAGACGGATATCACACCTTTCTTGAGCATATTTTCTATATGCATACAAGTACTCAAATGTTTGCTCGTTTTGCCGTCAGGCTATCGCCGTTCGGCCCAGATGAAGCACATAAAATATATTTTTAAAGACAAACATCACACACATTTAATTCTACTTAGTCGTTTGCTCGCTCACTTTGAGTCCAATAAATGTCACATTATGGAAAAATGGAAATGGACAGAAAATTTATGTCGAGAGTTTATGGTGAGCGTGTTTAATAACATCTATGGGTTTTTAAAAGGTTCCATCGACCTTAAACACTCTCAAAATTAAAATTTGTGTGTTGACAGCGCAAAGTCGGTATGGTTAGAAATGGGCTTGATAAGATGACACATTTCGGAGCAGTTTTCACGAGAGAGTTTCTTGAAAAAGATATATATATATACATACGCATTCATGACACATGAAATTTTCACCTGTCGCTCGAGTTTTCTCTGCCTCGAGACGCAACATCAACTAGATGTGTACGTAATGAAAGTTGAGAAAATACTCACAACAGGAAAAAAAAATGGAAAATGAATTTTCCCCAATGATTCCATCTTGACAATTATTACAAAACACATTTCCCGTGTTCTGCAAAAGTTATGTGCGCGCTTGCCATCAAAACTGCGGTTGATGTGTTTTTTGTTTCAGTCACATTTCAAGATTAAAGGATTTTCCTCCTCACATTTTCAATGCTTTTTTTCCACTGCGCTTTTTTTTATGGTGCATGAACATATTTCAGAATTAATAAAAGCAGATAAAAATGTATATTACGACGTCTCTCTGTCTTGAAATAAGATGGAAATTGTTTTCTTTCTCCTTCATCTGTCATAAATTTCACATTTAGCTTGACGGCTCATATCATCCTCCCTCATTCGGGAAATGGGTATGAAGTGAATGTTTGTTGAATGTTTCAACTAGCAACAACAACAGGAATAAAAGTGAAATGTGAGAAGGTTTATGAAAAAAAAAGAAAAAATCAAGGTGGAAAACTGTTTGCTGTTATAATTTCTGATAAATATATAATGAATCTTTATGTAATGTTTTCTTTTTTAAAATGATTACGAAAGGAACTTTTCTTTTTTCCAATTTCAATTCGGCTCCTGTTTCTACAATAAAGGCATACATTTTTTAACCTTTTAACTACAAGCGATTGTGATGGTAAGACATGAATGCTATCTGATGATATTCGTGAATGCGTTTGTATATTCCAAAACATACTCGAACGATTTTTAGCTTGATCCCTCACATTACAATTACCCTGTTGAAATATGAAAATTGTTAAATAATGCATTAATGTAATCGAGTTCAATTTGGCTTTTCTTTTTTTTTTGTGAGCTTTCATTTTGCTCTCCTTCGGAAAAAAAGGGCAACACGAGACCGACAAAAGGCTGGTGAATAACAGAACTTCGTTGACTCATTCTACTCGCCACTCAGTTTTTTTTGTTTTGAATTCACGTTTGAGGCCTTTTGTTTATCCTTTATCCTTTCTCCGACGTTAAGCACACAATTTTTTTTTTTATTATTATTTTCGTTTCGTCATCCTCAATTCAAAGTGCTCAACTTACTTTAGGACGAAAGACGTACGAGCGAGATGAAGCTAAACAAAAGTACATACTTAAAAATTTATGATTATCCTTGCCATCCATTAACATAAAACAAATTTAGGAGACAAAAAAAAAACAGGGTAATGAATCTAAATTTGTTTCCATTTACAAAATGTTTTTTAGCCATTTTGCATGTCAATATAGATATATTTTTTTTTTATTCATCTGTCTCGATACATCAACTTTGTTTGAGAATTTCATTTGCTTGGGTTTTTTTTGATACGCTCGCTATAGAGCGCAACATTTTAGCAAAATGAAGTTACATTGAAGCTTACAGTGGCATTTAAAGCTTTGATGTCAAAAAGCACCATTCATTATTAAGGCTTTGGAAGCATAAATTTCAAAGGATCTTTACAAAATTGTCTTCAGTCACAGCTAAGGAGAAAATTCAAGCTTCTCATCGAGAGCTCCTTCGCACGCGCATAAAACTGTGTTGTATCGAAAAAACATAAAAAAATGTTATGAGCCATTGAGTGAAGCGCTCTCAAATGTATCGCTTTCAGTTTCATCAAAGATAAGTTTCAATTTACCAAGATGAGATACCCAAGTAGAACAAGGGAGGTTGTGGGAGGCCGTGAGAGCCCGGTCCCGCAAAAAGATCGACAGAGTCGTAAAAATTAAAGACGCAGAAAAAAAAGCAACTCACCTTCTAACTGTCTCGTTGCAATGCAATCTATCGACGCTATTTTTATAAGCACTACGACACTAAACACTAAAACTTTTTGCCACCTCACACGCTTACACGAAGATAAAACTGTATGGTTGTTGTTGTCACAGCAATTATTTAAATCACTTAATCGATGATGATTCGGCAAACCATTGAATGTGCGCTCATTGTACGCCGCCACTTCACCACGGCTAGCTTTTATGGATTTTGATTGAGTTCTTAATTTCATTTTTAATGATGCTGATCTGTTGGTTGTCAGATGATTGTAATCGCTGATACATGAAGCATTCATTAAATCCATGTTCGTGGATTTCTTAATGCGTATTGAACAGTAATAAAAAAAAAGACTGCGCAATTATTCGCAAGGTAAAAATATGTTTATTTTTTTATTATTATTTCGAGGGATTCACTGGGATCTACTCGATAATCCCGTACAGTACAATAATAAACAGCTTCAGTCTTATGCTGCTTTTCCCATAAACGACAGGTGATTAAGCATCTGGAAGTATAAACAAGTAAAAATTCATTTATTAAATAATTTTTTATTATTCGGCATCAAATATCTGTTTTTGTATTGTTGTTGTTTTTGTTTCAGGTATTTTGATATGTTTTTCTTTTTTTTTAAATTGATTCTTTGAACATTCATTAGTTTCCCACTGTGCCGTGGATGTAAGCTGATAAGCCTCAAATACATCATCAGCATCATGAAAATTATTTTTTTATTGTAAAATAGCGATTGTCGAATATATTTTGTTTCGTTTGTTGAAAATTAACAAGCATAAATAACCTCACGAATCGATGGTGATTCAATGTGTATATAAATATTTCTCTTGTTAAAATCCAAAACTAGATTGCCTGTCAGGAGCTGCATGCTGTTTATTGTGCTGCTCACAACACGCATCCAAACAACACAATTATAAATCGGGCACTAATCAGGCTTAAATGAGTAAATACCCATCCTCCAATTACATTGCGGCGCAAATGGATGAGTGCATTTGATAGTGGCCTCTTCTCCATCTCCCGCCTTCTTTCCATTTCACCTCACCACGAGCTGTAAACAATTTTCATGACGTGTTTACAGCAATTTTTTTTTAAATGTAAAATAAAGTTAATTTTCACCGCAATACACAGGCACAAACAGACACACAAACTGGGCTTTTATCTGGTTTTATGCAATTTCAGTTTCAATAGGCAATTTTTAAAGAGGGGCAGTCTGCATTGAGCATTTTGTTGAATGTAATTTCAAACGCTATTTCTGCTGCACCATTAACAAAACTCGCCACCCTCAAAAAAAATCCCTGTGATAAATCATAAATTTCCCATTTTCCTTCAGTACAATTTTCATATTTCATTGCGAATGAGCTCCGGCATGTGAAGACGGCTTAAATCCACTCATAGTAATTTATGATTTTCAGCACTAAAGCGGTCCACTGCAACATCATCAGAAGCGATGTTCATCATATATATTCCAGCAATTGCCACTAAAGTGCTGACCAAACGCAAAAATTGCAAAAAATAGAAATATTTTTGCTGTTGAAAATGCAAAGCCATATGAAGGAGAGTGTTTATAAAAAGCATTAAAAGCTTTTTGAACGCAACTTTTGCTGTTTTTAATATCTCTCTTGCTCTCGCACACGCTTTCTCTCACTCCATTGATGCTGAAAACTGATTTTAATTGAAGCGTGTTTAAAACATCAGAAGAGCGTACGCGAGAACGCCAATCGACAATGCAGAAAAAAAAATTGTATGCGAATTATTTATTATTCATAGTGCTGCTGATGTTGATGCCTGGTAACGATGAAAACGGCGGTTTGATACACATTCCACGAAAATCGATTGCTGCAAAAACTTTATTTCATATCCTTCTTTCTCTTTCTGTACTACTTGCTGCTGTTTTGTCATCGCACGTGACTGTCACTCTTTTAAGTGGATTCATTCAGCATTCGACGCATGAAAAAGTTTTCCGTGCGACAGCAAAGAAAGAAAAAAGTTTAAAATATCTCGACATTCGAGGTTGATCCTCCTTGTTTTGGCTCGGTTTGGTGAGTTCTTGACGTCAAGTTATGCACACAAACAAAAAAAAAGGACCTCCAAGTATAAGAAACAACAAGTTTCGAATGTTTTTCTTTTTTATCTTCATGCGCAATAAACGAATTATCGCGGCATTCCCTAGATAGCCATACGCACATATTTTTTTTTTTGATATTAAATTGTTAATCATGAGCGAAATAAAAAAAAAGACACTCTCTTTCATTCTCGCCGTTGAGACTAAAAGTCACTGCCATGACAATGTCACTCAATTTTCGTATGACAAACCCCCACACTGTCAACGAAACAGGATGAAATCAGAACATCATCAATATGGATGAATGATGGCGCAAGAGAAAAAAAAAATAAATTCGAGAACATCAAAAAAAAAAAAAATAATCGATTGGGTTTTTTTCCATTGTTGTAGGCTGGGTGGTTTGGTGGAGAGCGTTTGTTGTTGTTTTCTAGTGGTTAAATCCGAGCTGATATCAAACATGAGCAATATGGAGCGAGGAATCATTGATGTTATTCCAATGGATTTTCGTGTATGCATAAAATGTGTATGGGCTTTTTGAGCCTGCCAAAGCGAATAAAAAGATTAGTGTATTTATTAATTCGGCTTTGTATGTTGAAATATTGTTGCTAACTAGAGTCGACTGTGACCATGGCTCGATATTGCTGAAGGTGGAAATATGAGGAAAAGTTAAGGACAACAAAATGCCCTTTGATGATCAAGCTCTCTGGACGAGCATGAACAATCTTCTTTTTTTTTTCATTATTCGGTCAGGGTTATGGAGACGCATTAAAGCCTTAAGCTGTTTCCTGAGCTACTTTACACAATTTGTTTAGTGATAATTCCGATTACGTTTTACACGATTACGATGAGTGTAGGACTGGCTGAATCCGTTTGCTGTTTTGATGCTCATTCATTGAGTTCTTTTAAGCTTATCAACTCACTTTCTGTTTTGTTTTTTTGTTGTTAGTTTTCCGTTTATGATTTGAAGCACATCACGCTGAGGCACAAAGATGGAGCATAAAATGGAAGGTATATACAGCCATAGAGACAATGACAAAAGTGGCACTATAAGGAAAGCATTAAACCCACAACAGCAAAGTACACAAAAAAAAGAAGCGAAAGAGCAACATAAAAGTGGATTTTTCTGGCTTCAATGATATAGTTTCATGGTGCATGTTGCTCATGCTTTCTCATATCTCCTTGATCTATAACTTTTATTAGCTGAGGGATTTTTTTTCTATGTTTCAGCTCCTCTGTTTTTATTAAATCTCTTTTCTGCTGTTTCACAATTCATTTTCCACCACGATGAGCTGATGTTGCTTATAAAATGTCGACTTTTTTTTTATTCTGCACTAGCCGATTTCAAATCATTCGTGGACAGCCGCTGGATGTTATTAAATTTCTCATTTTATATGAAAATATTTCTTCTTTCTTTTTTTTTATTTGACGAGAAACAAACCAACAGAATCACATATTTTTATGTTGGAGTTTTTTTTTGCTCACATAATAATATTTTTTTTTTTTTCGATTTTTGCGGTGTATTTCAATCCAGAAACATTTTATAATCCGCTCATTCTGGTGTATTTTGCATATATTTAATGTTGTTGTATGTGTCTTTTTTTATCTTCTTTCTTTTTTTTACCGACGACAAATCCACTGAGTTGATGGAATATTTTTTTTCAGTGTTGTTGTTTTTCATGCTTCATTCACGATGCATTGTATTGTGTCTCTGTGGCCATAAAGACTCTCCTGTCATATTAAAGTGTAAGAACTTCTCGTGATTAAAAATAAATAAAAAGAGTGCAAGTTTTCAGCTTATTTTTTTTTATCTCTTGTTGCAAAATTTCCTGCAATTCGAGTTCAAGGCGCATCACAAGTCAAGTAATTTCGTGCACTCAGGAGGGTTTCACGTTGTGCTCTTTTATTTAGTTTCTTTTTTTTTGCTCACATTGCAGTATTAAAATATATACAAATTAAATATTAAAATTGCTGAAATGCTGAGACATCAACGCGAGAGAATAAATAAAAAATAAAAATAGCAGAGATATCATTTTACTCGCGCATTCTACAATATAAAAAAATAAAAATAAATAAAAATTATTCTCGTGTAAACCAAACGAGCGATGCAATAAAAGTGCAATAAATCACAAAAGAAAATGTAAAGTCATACGAATGCACTTTGCATTTTGCACAATGTTCTTCTGTCTCTTTTGATAACACGAAGCGAGGAATGAAAACGTGTGTAATTAAAATTTTGTTCTTTTTCACTCCCATCCTGTTTCGTTCACTTCGATCATTGCGAAAGCATTTTTTTTACTCTATTTTTTTTTTATTTCAACAAAGCATTTCAACAGAAACATAACTCAAAGTCTTTTGCAATAAAAAAAAATATTTTGCCTGCAAATCTCGCAAGCTAATTATTTGTAAACACTTTTCAGTCATTCATAAAGTTTAATGCAACTAAAGATATGTATGAAAAAAATATAGAAATTAAAGTATGTGATGAGAACCTGAATAAGTGTTTTGCAATTGCAAGGAATTATGCACATGAATAAAAAAATAAGTGAGCGAATAAAAATGTTACTGAAATGAGAATCTTCCATTTCAATTTCATTGAATGAAATGACAGAAAAAAAAAGTAGTAAAATATAAACAGATATTTGAGTGTCTGCGGTGCAATGTGAATGTGCACAATTGGCCAGAAAATTAAAAAGACGCGAAAGGAAACAGCAAAAGGGACTCAGAGTTTATTTAAGCTTAAATGAATTTAATTATTGCGCACCGTATTTTTGTTACTTCGTTTCACTTTAAATGCGTCTCTGCAATTTCAGCGAAATTAATTTTCCGCCACGTTCAATGAATCGCCATAAATTAATGTGCAGATGATGCTCAGCTGAGTTGCGTTGCGAGACATGCATTTAAAACACATTAAGGCAAACGAATGACTGAAAGGTCTGATCTCTGTTTTTATTTCATTTTCATATTTTTTTCCGCTATCGCTGTTTCTCGTGCCCACAATTCAGAAATTTCCGCGCGTCTTTGCCTGTTTATTATGTAAATTCGCAAAGCGGCATGTGGGAAACAATCCAAAGCATTTCTCACATTCGTACAAATTATGATTAATTCTTCTGATGATTATAATTCGGGCAAGTGAATAAATAAAGCGAAAGTGAATACTTTTTTTTTCCTTGTTTTGTAAGGAAAACATAACGTACAATTTCACAGACATGCAGACACCAGTGAACACCTTAACGATGTGAATAGAATAGGGAGAAAATTCATCAAGGAGTAAATTAATTATCTTGTTCGTTATGAGGATTGTTGGACTGTTCAAGGGAGTACGATGTGAAAATTGTTTTGATAGAGGCACTAGAGGTTATGTGTACAATTATTTCCTTCTCACATTCAGCCATAGATTTATGCTACTTAATATCATTTTATCGTCTCCCAACAAACCTTTATTTACCCAAAATCTCATGGAAAAAGAAAAAATAAACTTTATGGAAGGTAAAAGCAAATCGTTTGAAGGAAGCAGATAAGAAAAATACACAATTGATTGAACATTATTTCGGTGTAGTGTTATCGCAAAATGCAATATAAAAGAAATTACGCAACAACCATAAAGTTTCCTCAATAGAGCAAAGACCAGTTAACCCTTCACACAACCGAACCACACGATAATGTCTTCTTTATCGATAGATGTCAACCTTTCAAAACATTCAACTGTGACAATGGCAAAATATTTAATCAAAAATGGAAAAAAACCTGTTATAACTATAGGGATTCCCGGTAAGCATTTATGAGGTTGTCAGTGAATTGACTGGGGCTGTTTATATATATCTATATGAAAGTAGTTGAGAAAACATACCCGCAATTCAATACATATTCAATAGCTGGAAAAACCATAACTTTTGCCTCAATCTGTTAATGTTCCACAAACATGACACGTGCGCCTTCGTGCGCTCTTCAATTGGTTCACGGCGCTTGCAGAATAAAATAGACAGAAATCAAACGACGGTCGAGGGGTGCTCGCTAATGATATGATTGAATGCAAAGGCAAAAAAAAAATTGCTATTTAATGACAACACAGCCAAGCAATGTTTTATGATATTTTTATAATTTGCGTTCATGTTTTTAATTTTCCTCTCCAGCCCTTACGGAGTTCTTTTTTAATAGTGCGGTTTTGACGGACGACTGCCATTGTATTGAAAGCAGATAACTTTTTTTTTCCACCAACAATTTGTATAATTTTAAACGAAAAAAACTACATAAAAAAAATATTTAACAGCAAAGTATTTTTTCACCAGACAACCGCAAGCATTATCAAAATTAAGATCGGGGGCGATATGGTCTCTGGTGAATTTCATGTGATTGTATATAGTTTGAGGGAGGCATAACAGATACAGACAGATACATGACAATGTGCAATTAAATTCACATTTTGCAGCATAAAATTCGGTAAATGGAGGAGGGAGGGCAATTTTACAATTTTCTGCAACCCTCCTACCGTCTCCAACACAATCATCTTTGCACAAAAATGAAAATGAGTTTTCCGGCCAGCAACCATTTTTATTTTCAATTTACACAACTTTTTTCTCTTTTTTTTTTCATTCACCAAAACGAAAACCGAAACCATAATGTGCAAATAGCAATTAAATAAGAATTACTTGGAGGGATATTAAACATTTAAGAGGAAGGCAAAATGGAGCAGAAGCAGCGCCAGAGAATAATACATCCAACGAAGGAACACGACTTTGCAAGAAACATACACATTTCGTGCTTAGATGGCGTTTGTTGCCACCGCAAACACAACAAAAACCTCGGGTACTTTATCTTAATTTTCTTGAACGAAGAAAAAAAACCTTTTCCCGTTGTTTTGGCTATTTCATCGTCATTACTGTCTTTCGATATGTTTTTTTTCGATGGAGGACGGTGCCGAAGAAGTAAAAAAAACTCGAAAACTAAAGATGGGTTTTCTCTAAATTGAATTTTAATTGAACAATAATTGTTATTTAATTTTTACCCGACGAGCATCGGGAGAGGAAAAAAAAAATCGTAACCCAATTTTGGCTGATGAAACAATGAAGAGCAGGGAAAAAAGTGTTTTTAAATGATTGAAAATTAATTAAAGCTGAAATCTTTTAAGTTAAAACTGACATTAAACAACTTCAACCCTTAACTCGATATCATACTCCAGTCTTGGGAGGTGCATAACCCTTTAATCGCATGCAAACATGCACACACAATAGATGATCTGTGAATAAATTTTCCTAACCTCCCTCGTTGTTAAGTCAACTCAAGCGACGTCGAGCACTTTTCAATTAACACTTTCATTCATTTTCTTAGCGCACCATCGTCTCATGCCACCTGTTTTTCATGTTCATCATATCTTCTTAAGAAGAAAACTTCACTCGTTTCATGCGACACACTCTCATTCTCTCACTCACTCTGTCTCTGGAGGATTTCTTGCCTTTTGTCGCTCAATATTTAATGCAGTTTATTTTTTTTTTTCTTGCATAAACATGAGAACTGATTTACATTGCTACACACAAACATTCAAACACACTCCAAAGCAGAGCACAGAAAAAAAATATATTTAACACAATTCTTCATACTTCTTCATTCGTTCTTTGTATTTTAGATCGTTTTTGCGCTTAAAAATATTTATTCTTCTTTCACATTCAGCTCAATTCCACAATAACACTTAAGTATGATTATATTCTTACACATTGGACTCATGCAAAACATAATTTGCTCCAGCGAGTTTTTTTCGGGAGGTTTTATTTTCGGTGTATATTTGATTCGGCTCATTCGTGAAAATTGTTCCATGATGATGATTATACATTTGCCAATTACACATTCACATGGGTTTTGCTGTTTTCTCGTCTTAAGTGAGTAGTCTCGAATTTTTTTTTCTTTCCAACAATAAAAAAGAACTAGCCGGTAAAATTCCACACTAATGATGCCTTTGTTTTGCAAACGTCGTCATTTTTATTGCCATGAAACATCTAATTACAGAGGCTTTTTTTTATATAAATGTGCCTTTCGTTTCTGTCCGAAAATTCATCATCAAAAAAAATAAATAAAATTTTTTATCGCTAAACTGCATTCAGTCCATCAGTCGGAAGAAAGATACGCAAACATAATTCAGTGGAATTGAAGAATGATGAAGCGAGGACAGACGATTGAAAAATGCCCCCGAAACATGAGCAATTTTCATGAATAGGGCAATTAAAGTCCCTTTCGATCGACTATGCCGCTTGGAATGCTTTGAAAAAACATATCTTTTGAGCTGGTTAATATAAAAGACAAAGGATGGCAGCAAGAATTTTTTTTTGCTGATAATTATAATTCTTCTCCTTCCATTGCAGGAATTCACGTCACTGACTTTGGGTTTTGGGTTACAGGAGTGAACGAGTTAAAAATAAATTCCAATCGACCAAAGCAACCAAATCGCGGTTAATCAAGTGGAAAGATTCGAAATTATTTATTCTCGGTGTACACAATTTTCTTCTTCACTCATTCCATCGTTTCGAAATGTTCATCGAGCTTAACGAGCAAACCGCAGAAATTTCTTGCCATACATAATATAATATGTAAGAAAAAGTGACCTTTCTTTGCGGTCGTTTGGTGCTCTCGTAAGATTTCCCTCTGAACTCAAGAAACGAAATAAAAAAAATAACATAAATAAATAAAATCTTTCACTTCAACTATAATGAACAGGTTTTTTTTTTCTCCGCTTAGTTGCATGTGCTTCAGACCCCAGAACTGATGCTTTGCTATACTGCATTGCCCGTAATTTATTGCCTCTTGTAGCTCTGCTTTTTTTTTAAAGAGGCATCAATATTTCTAATTTCTCTCCTTCCTTCTCTCCTTGCTTTTAGTTTTGCCCTTCTTTGCCTCACATTACCGGTGCAAACTGCACCAAATGAATGTTTTCGAATGAGTAACGATAATTAAAGAAAATTGAATAAGCATGAAGCATAAGTGATGTTCTGCTTCCTTCTTCTCAATTTATTTCTTCACATTTCTTCACTGTATGACTCAAAGGAGTCTCCACACTCAGTAATTAATTCTCCTTTTGTATTCAATGATTTTCTAGAGTTTCATTTAAAATTTTCACTCACTGACTGCATTCTGGAGATCATTTTGAAAGGGACACGTTCTTAGGTAGAGGAAAGGTTTCATTCTTCCAATTTACCTTTTGTGCAACAGGATTTATTGCAGCAGCTTTATTATTGCTACTATTATTATGAACATTGAGAAAATACAGAAGAATTTTTATCCCTCAAAAAGTGTGTTTGGCTTCGAATTCCGAATTCGACTGGCTCGAAAACAGAGGTCGATTTGACAGCAAAATACTTAGATAAGATATCTTGGGACAAAAATATTTTGTTGTTAAAGTATTTATATGAAATTAAGATTATTGCCCCATGATAAAAACCAATTAACTTCTCAACACATATATGCACAATCGTCACATTTTCTTTGTCCGCCAGTTTTCGTGTCTTTATATTTAATTCAGAGAAAAAAAAAATATTTTTTTTGTCGGTTTCTCGAAGAATATTTTATTGAGATAATTAAATTAAAAAATATTTGTTTGATTATCAGCCGGATCGACGATCAAGACAAATATAAAAAGTTTATGAAAAATGTTATTGTAGGTTGTTCAGCGACGTTTTTTTTATATTGGTATTCACGAAATTATTAAATCCGTACCTTGTTTGCCATCGACGAAATTCTGAGATGTTTGTGATTTTTGTTTTGAGTGTTTTTATTTCTGTTCAACGAAATCAAAAATCTTATCCAACTTGATAATCCATTAGTTTGCTGTTCGTCTTTATCTGCGTGAAATTGTTTATTTAATTCAACTTTTTTTTATAAGAACGACGTTCAAAGTAAAACTACTTTATCAATATTTTTCTCTTCTCGATTCACTTTTTTTTTCAAACAACATTTAATTGGTTATTTGTGTTTGCGAGATGGACTTTAAATTTTATTCTTAATTTTTTTTTTTTATTTCAATAACACACAAAAAAATTATCTCATCAGACACCTGTTTCACAATATTTTTCGAGCACTATAAACATTTTTCATTCGTGTATGAAATTTAATGTTTGTAATATTTACATGTAATATTCCGCAATTACATTCGAAGCACAAATTCAATAAAAAAAATTTAATATTTCCTTCGTTGTTGTTTGATTCACCGTTTAATTAAAGACATCGAATACGATAATGAAACCCGAAATGAGTCTTGTTTGAAAACAGAGCAGCAAATTTGTATTTATAAATAAATATTGATAAATTTTTACATTATTTTTGGTAGCACCCAGGGCTAGCAACTATTCGCAAATATTCAACTTTAAATTAATAATTTTTTCATGAATTTTCACAGTTTTCTCTCTCGACTTTACCGAGTTCATATTTCCTCCCGATAACCTGTTGTGTTTGAAAATGCACTCCCATTCGCGACAATGTTTGAGTATAAACTGAACGAAAAACAACATCGAAGACTAAAAATTTACGAAATTACGAACGAAATGAAAATAAATAATGAGCATGCGCGTTGTACAGATGCAGAGCGAAAAATAAACGAAGTTGCTCATCGAGCACTGGAGAGATAAAAAAGCGAGAATTGATGTGAAGTTAGCAATAGAAAGTTGAAATGGGCTTTTTTAATCTGGTACGACGCTTTGGAATTATAGACGAATTGAAAGAAATATTTATAGCATATAAAAATATATGAAGAAGATGCTATAAGCGCGATATATTATATAACTATAGTTGTTATAACATAGGAAATTCCAATATTGTCCCACTGAATGTCTGACAGTTTTGAGAGAAAATATAAAAATTCAGAATGTATGTAAACATGAAAAAAAAAAGTTGATTAAAGAAGAAAATCAAATCCAAGTCAATTAGCACTTGTCATGGAATCGTCAATCTGGCTTTTCAGTTATCTGCTGCAATATGGCAATTTTTTCTTTTTTGCCGACTAGGAAAATCATTTGTCCGACATCAGCTTGCTTGCATTCATTATTCCCAATTATGAACGATCACTCAATTTTAAACTTTTGCATCGATGCACTTTGCAAAGTTCAAAATGTGTCAAAGTCAATTAAACTGAAGGAAAAAAAATAATTTTAATAATAAATGGAAATGCAAAGACTACCTACCACAAGCGTGCACAAGATACGCATGAAATACTGAAAGCATTTTATTCGACCTTGTCAGTGCAGTTTTATTCCCAATAAATTTTACCGATCAAAACGAAAACAAAAAAAAAAAAAGTTTTAATGAAGGTCATTCGGATGAACCTCGAAATGCAATTGCACAAAAAACTTGATTCTTTCACTTTTAAAATAAACCGGTGGGCACTATCATAATTGAAAATCAGATCGAAGCAAATCCAAAGCAGCGTTAAATCTTTTAATTATTTCTTGTCCATATTTTCAACCATGTGGAACATTGCGTGGACCGCTGCTTCCAAAAACTGCATGTATCCTAGATGGAACATGACTTTTTTGTTTACAGAAGAAACTGAAAATGGGTTAAATATATGGAATCGAGAATCGAGTGCCATTTGATGTATCGATTTTTTTTTTTTTGTCGGTGCCTCTTCTTTTGCCTTTTTTGCTGTTTCGCATTCTCGCCTTGTATATTTTTCTTCTCATAGTCCATCAATGATGGCCAAAAGAAGCGAACACAAACACGCATCAAAATCGTTGGGACCAGCTGAAAGGGAAATTGAAGTGGGATGGCATTGAATACAGCCAAAAATCGATGACTTATTGCGTCACTCGTTCATTTATTTTGACAACGCGACGCGAGCCATTCTTACTGGTCATAATTGATAATTGTCGGATAATTGTGCTAATATGTAAAATAACACTAATTAAAATAGATAAATTTATGGTGTGTTTCATTAGAAACAATTTTTCCGGCGAACTATCAAACTGCAATTAATTACATAAGTTTTTCGCATGCAAAAAAAAAGAAATGCGAAAATTTATGCGAGAAGAGATTTTTTTGGACTACCATCAGCATGCTGTAAAACACTCAAATGATTTTCATCCCATTTGCACTTTAATAAATCGTCTTCCATTCAACTCCTGAAACGAGATGATAAATTTTTCTATCAGCTGCAAGTCACGTCATTATATTTTGCCAAGTTCCATTTTATCATGCGAGAAATCCTAATGATCCATCAGAAACTTTTCAGAGATCACGAATTCATGGAACAGTTCATCCTGCTTAATCAAACACTGAGCAAAAAGATTTTTTTATTGATTTTTATTATAATAAAATATAAAATATTTATTTTCATCTCAATACAAAACTTTTTCAAATCTCGATTTCGTAGAAATTCTTGATTGCACAATTCATAATCGCTTCCGATGAGAGCTTTCTGAATTTATAAAATATGTATATATATATATGTATGTAAGTATATTTATAAATCCCTGTCGTCTACTTATCAGCCCTGCAATGGAATGTAAAAATAAAATCCAATTTATTGCTGAATGAAAAGAAAATAAAATCTTAAAACACCTGTTAGGTTAAGAAGTCTCAAGATTTCCGAAGAAATTCTGCAAGGCAGCAAAAGAGACATTCATCCTTGACGAGTGTTGAAATGATAAGAATAGAAACCAATTCAGATCCCATTCACATCGCACATGAACGGAGCAACAATTGGAAAGGTCAGTTGATGAAATGTTATATATCTGTCTTGTGCACTTATCACATTATCACAAGCCATGGGCCTCGTTTCAAGCGATAAAATGAAACGAAATAAAATAGTAAAATGGGACCTGTGTGAATCTTCGTAAAAAAAAAACGTAACAAACGAATTGATTAACATAAATGTCTTTGTATTAAAAACGATCGGGTTTCGAGTCGCATTTTAGTGTTGTAACAATGTTGAACGAGCGATCGTAGCCTACGACACAGTCAAAGTTAAGTTACAGCAAAGACAAATAGTCGATTTAAATCAGTCGCGAATAAAGTTTTGAATAGTGTACAAGTGTAAGCGCATGGAGTGAGACGCTCAACAAAAAAGCGGGTGTGTTTTTTTTCCTGGTGAATAAAATATAAAAAGTTTAAACTTTCGGATGAATTTTTTTTTACCCGTTGCAAGTCGGGGAACAATTAAAATTAAGGCAAAGAATAAATATTGCAATAATATTAAAATACTTAACTCAAATAGATTTTATTATAAAGGACGCAGATTAAAGAAAGAAGAGACATTACATTACTTACTTAACAGCTCTCAACTCTTTCGCTCTCTCACTCGCCCGATGCTGCCTGAAAACAAACTTTTAAAATTTCTTAAAACTTTTTTATTCTTGTTGCACAAAACCCGCCTTGACTCATTCTTTTATTTCATCGGGAGTTAAAGGATGTTGAGCAGCTCGGGGTGAATTGGTGTAATTTTTCATGTCGATGCTTCGAAAGTTGTTCACGAAAAAAGAAAAAGAGTTATTTTTCATTTGTAATTAAATATTTTTTCCTCGTGCTGTTAATAACTTTTTCAATTAATATTTTTCATATCGAGCCAAAATAAAGAGAGGAAATGGGAGATTTTTTGAGGGGGGGGGGAAATATTTTCCCTTTCTCAAGAAAAAATTATCCTGTCAGAAAAAAATATATTTCTTATTCAATTTCATGTGTGGAATTGTTATTGCAATTTTAAAAGTGCTTTTCGTTCAGAAAACAGAAGAAGAAAAATTAATTTTCCTTATTTTATTTTATTTTTTTCTTCAAACTCCGATTTGGTTGTTTAGTTTTTGCTGCAATAAAACAACAATCTAGAGTAAAGCAAGTGCATATGATTTCATTTGTGAGAGAATTACAAGTGCTCTTAGGAAAGCTCTTATTTATGGGACTATTCAATAAGCAAACTGTCCACTGACTATACAAAGACACGTTCCGAAAATTAATTAATGAATTCTGTGTTTAAGAAATAAAGTGGAAAGTTTTTTTTTGTAAATATAACAACAACCGCCAATGACATGTCATCAAGTGCAAGTTAAATAATTGCGTTCGGTTGGAAAGAGAAACACTTTTAAAATCGCTTACGAAGCAACTAAAAAAATCGAAAAATTCTTGTGGCAGAAACAGAAAATTGGCAAAACTCGCAAAGTTGTTGACTGGCAAAAAAAAAAGTTTCATCAATAAAAGTCTACAAAGTTTTGAGAACTGCACGAAATTTGTGCAGCTGCAACTGAAATCAAAGTCGATAACATAAGGAAAAAAAGTAGGGAGCGCATCCAAAAGCTAAAGGAAGGTAAGTTTTTCACAGATTGTCTCAAGGATGTTCCGTTCACTCGTTGCGGCTTTTGAGGAACGAAATTATGTGATTGGTTAAGGTCAGTGATGAGGAATATTGCAACTGTTATGATGCAATTAAATTTCTTATCAAGTAAAACCTGTTACATAAATGTCAGTCGAGTGCTAAGTTTTAAATTGTGGCTGACACTAAAGGGCTTTAATTAAATCAATCGTTGTGCATCTTAAAATGTTTTATGAAAGCAAACAATTCAGTCCGCAATCTAAAGAAAAAGGGGAAACAAAGCGGTCAAAAATTTATGAAGAAAAACATCATGCAATCTCACTTTTCTGGGTCACTTAATAATTTTTTTTCCACTGTTGTTAATTTATTTTGGATACTCAACAATTTTTGTTTACCTCTTTTTTCATTGTGATATTTTTTTGAGTGTGAAGTTCTCGAAAAAACATATTGCATAATAGTGAAAAAATTGAAATCTCTAGCACGATTCTCTAGAAAATTCCATCAGTTGAATATATTGCATAAATGAATATTTATTTATCGCCTCATTTAATGACAATTCAAAAATGTTCGTTCAAGGTTTTATCATGCAACGTTGTTCTTTTTTCAACCCTGCGAAAAACTTTCACAAAAATTAGACTCCAATGACTCTTCCTGTATAAACAAAATAATTGTTAACATACATTCAGTTACTTAGCCCGATAAAAAGCAATTATCTAAGAAAATGAATTTAGTAAATTTGTAAAACAAGTTCGAAAAGGCGTTCATAACTTATTGGAAAATTTGAAAGCGGCATTTTTATTTAAATAACAAACTCACACAATAAACAATAAATAATTTACGATTTAAACAGTTGCACATTTAATGACGTCTTAAATAATTTGTGCGACAAAAAAAAATCGAATTGATTAAGCAAAACTATTTGTAGAGAACTGGTGGAATGAAAAATAAAAATCCGCAAATTCTCTTCCAATCAAACTTTAGATTGCTGTTCGATATCTAGGAAGCAAATTTACACAAAGCCATGCGATTTAATGGCAAAGTTAAAACAAACAGCGAAAATTCCATTAACAGTTCTAAAGTGACTTTTAATGCTTTTTCAAATGGTGATTTATTTGCTCATCGTATTCCCAGCACACCTACGGGCAAACATATGTAGCCATTGTACACGTGATTTCGAGCAAAATATTTAATTGAAATTTCGCAAAAGGGATTTCAGTTGTTGACTTTTGTTTTAGAGCAAAGTTACCCTCGACAATTTATTTTCTGCAATACAAGCTGTTCTTTCTATTCAACAGCTCTGAGTACAATAGATTCCACTATAGGTATATATTCTTGACATCTTGTAAAGGCCTTCATGCACAAACCACTCTGGTATATTTTACAAAATGCTTCTTTTTTTTTCAGAAAATTCTCTAAAAGTCAATTGATGTCAGAAAATCACAAGTCATTATCGTCAATCTCTGATTTGCGCTATTCATTCTCCAAAATCTCTTGTTCAAAGTTCAACATAAAAAAAAAATAGGTTGAGTGGTGGTCGGGGGTAGAATTCACTCGAATGAAAGACTCTCATCAAATGCATAAAAAAATTGCAGCTTGATGGTTCTTTTCAAATTCAAAACAATTTTGTTCCGCGCTTATTAAAAATCACGAACTGTTGTCAAGCGTAATATGCAAAAAAATAAATATTTTTTGAGATTTTCGTGCAGAAGGTCATTAAACTTTGATGACGAGGGATTTTTATATGCATCTTGAATTCTGCTGCTCCCATACGCATCCGATGTATGCATTTTTATCGCAAAATTCCGCACGAATCCTTTGCCACTATATGCAAAGTCATTGAAGCGTAAATTGCGTATATGAATAAGTTCCTTCTGCACTAGGTTGTGTGCATGATGCATTTTTGCATGCTGTTTATTAGGGGGAATATGTAGCATTGATCAAGAACAAAGGATTATTTTCATTATTGTACTCCTTCTCTTTTGATGGATGACGCACATTCTATCGCTGTAAGCATTTACAACTTTTGAGATATGTTCAAGTTTGTGATTTTGATGAGTTGGCTCACAAATATAAAAGGTTTATGCGTACCTTTGAAGCACCAGATCAAGTGAAGAGAAGAGAAGGAGCACTCAGTACTAAATAAAATGGCGTCTTTATTATAAGGCACTAGATATCCGCTCGCTCGCAAAAGCTTTCATTAAAAACGCACTTCATCATGTCTTTTATCATAAAAAAAAATTATGATTTTATGCCGAAAAGAAAAAACTGAAATAACATCACTGCGAGTTAATATTAAATTTCTGAATACATCCAGCATAAGAATAACATTATTGCATGCAGTTGCTCCGAAGCAATGTAATGAAAAATAAACACTCGCAATTGGTGTAACATCAGAAAATGAAATGTTTCAGAGAAGAAAAAATCTTTCTTTTTTTATTGAAGAAAAACAACTTTAAGAAATATGGATGGAGAATTAATTTTCTTCCATTTTAATGGAGATTCACAAAGAAAGCATTAACGAGAAATCTCAGTCTCCGAGACTCCAAAAGAAATTAAAAATGTTCTTTTGGAGAATTCTAACATTGCAGCATCAGCAGTTTCAAGGACGAGCTTGAAAAAAGCAAATGATCTGCTGCAAATTACATATAATTTTTTTGCAAGGTCCAATATTCCAAAGTCTTGACTCCAGTCCAGACGTAAGAAATGTAATTTTTTTTCTTAATTTATGAAAATTTAAGAAATTTTAGAATAAACTTCCTATTTCGAGAAACTGGTTTGTCGATAAAAAGGTTTTAATCTTTTCGGATTTAATTTGCGTTCTCACGTAGATCGCCATGTGGATAAAGTGTTAAATTTTTATTTTTATTATATTACTTTAGTTATTGCTAAGGAAATTACTACCTTTCCGGAGTTATGAAGCAAAATATTGCATAAGTAAATAATATCGCAAATAAATTTTTATGAAAGCAACAAGGAAGGAGTTGTCTTGAAGCTCCATTTTCGGGAATGCAAAAACACGTGAATGGTGTTTCTTAAAAGAGAAACTGAATCGAATCCGTTGCACGAATAAAATACAAAAATTTGCCTCCTACACAACTCGAGAACAAAAAATGACAGTAAATTTATTTGCATAAATTTTATTAAAGTGAAATAACTAATTAAGGCACAACAATAAAAGGGGTCATGAAGATGTTTCTAAGGGTGGCAAAAGAGATTGGAGTGTACGAAAATCGCCCTAAAACAACAAGAGATGAATACATAATTAATTACCATGCCATAATATTTCCGATTTTTTCCACCACTCGGCAATATTATTTTCTTTCATGTTTCTTTTTCCCAAAACATTCAGGATTAACATTTTCGTTCAACAATTTGCGTAGCAGCTTCTCGGTAAAGCATTCATAAAAATAAATTACTATCTGGGAAGCGCACAAAATCGGATGATTCTTGTGGTCTGCTTGGTGAGCTTTAAATGGCTCGACACTTAATGATGAAAAACTTAATTTGCAACGCTTTATTTGTTTGCATAAGCTTTTTTGTTCGGTCGTTTCGAGTCATAACGAAAACTATTGTGGTATAATATGGAAAACGTTGTTTCTGGTGGCCTTAAAATGTTTTGCCATTCCATAAACATAAAACCGGATATCTAATGTACCATCGCTCTCAACCCTCTTCGTTTGCAAACACATCAGTTACATGAATAACTGTCATGTGAAACTGAAGCGAGCATGAAATAAAATATTCCATACAGAAAAAAAAAAAACTAATTTACATCTCACAACTACAAACATAAAGCTTTAATATTTTCCAATACCTGGCTTTTAATCCTGAAAAGACTCATTTTAATGCATAATATAAATATTACTAAGCCTTTCCACACACACATACAACATGACATTTGCCTGAGCTTACAATATTGAGTACCGCACCCGATGAAATTTTAATGACGAGATTATTGATTGAATCAATTTGTTGCTGCGTTTTCCTGTTTGTATTTTTTTTTTGTGTTATGCAAAAGGGGTCTGATTACATATCATTATTATGTAATTCAGATATGTGGTGGAAATGGAAAATATTCAGGAGGATGGAAAATGATTGATAATACAGTCGATGCTTTTATACAAATTGACCACACGAAATTGAGTTGCATGTAGACATTGAAATGAGAAAATTACCGAAATTTTAAACTTGTGGAAGATTAAAATGTCATTCTGTCTGTCATCGTCTACATAAACTTCCCCATAAAATTTCACAATCATAACGCTATGGGATAACATCTAATAAAATAGAAACACTTAATGTGCAGGAAATAAACAAAAAAAAAAATGCGTTGTTTATCAATGGTCAAATGCTTCGCGGAACATTGTTTATTTTCTTGTTTATTGCTTCGGCAAATTTGCGTCTTAGAGATTTAAAAGAAAATAAAACATTTCTGAAAGCGCGAGTTGCGTTTTCGTCATTACAAGTTTAAAATTTAATTATTTTTTTTTTTAAATGTGGTTGGGCAGTGAATTTTTTCATTCGCATTGTCACATGATGCGACATTTCCCTGAGCAATCCCAAAACATTTTAACATAAATAAAAGATGTTGTGAATTGGTGTTACAAATTAAGAAGAATCTTGAGCTACAATTCGCGCCATATTTTATGTCTTTTGTAAAATATTGTGTCATCAGCTAAATATGTTGGATTTTGGAAACTTGAACCAAATGAAGCAATGAACTTGAATAAATAAATTTGTTACCTTGTTTTGCCATCGCAGCTGAGAAACATTTTTATCGCCTACGATATTATCTACAACCAAGAACCGTTTACTTAGATTTTTTTGGTAAAAACAAGTCAAACACCTTTTGTGTCGTTTTTGGCTGATCTTGAACCAATCGATATGCGTCTCAAAGATATTTTTCAACAAATATTTAGTTTTCTCATTACACAGTCAATTGAACTTGCCCCACTAAACATAGTTATTTAATTTTGCAATGAACCAGATAATGAGACACACTTTGTTAGACAACAATGAAGCGTCTCTGCATCGTGGCTCGTTGAACGAAAATCCGGCAAACTCGTTTTCTCACAACAACAAAACAAAAAAAAAAATGCAAATATTTAATAACATTTATTGGTTCACCGAACGGTGTCGGTGTCGTCTGGCCAAGACAGAAAAAATATTCCAGTTATGCCACCAAAAAAAAAAAAAAAAAATGGAAAAATTATGAAATTATGAAATTCCACAAAATTTAATTATTGTCAAAACGAAACGAAATCAGGTTTTTCGACATGTTAATAACCTTGCTCCATCTCAGACATAAACCTGCATCTTAGATATAGCACGCGTCTATTTTATGGCTCAACTATGAAACGGACGTGACGAATGTCTGAAACCCTCCGGCCGGTCGGTTCAAGTTCACGCCATAAAAAAAATATATTTAACAACTTTGGCGCGAAATTTTATGGCATTTTGTTACTAACCTCACGCACAGTGTGCGAATCTTATTTAAAGGCGATCGAATTAATAAATTTTACTGTAGGAAATAAAATATTCTCTGCTACTTTAATGAAATTCACAAAGCCTGCTCATTTGACCTTTGTTCAGTAAAATTTAAAAATATGCGGCGAATACAAAGTTCATTGCAGTTCCATTAACATTTTTACGATTGCCGAAAATTGAATTCAGCACGCACCAATGTTTCAACGTTTTTATTTTTTATCCTCGCGTGCATGTGATGTGGCTAAAGTAAAAAAAAAAAAACTCTGGGCCTAACATCAAATGAAAGCTTTCGTTTGTTTATTGTGCGATGAAATTTTGTGACATTTGATGGGTGAAAAGCGTAGATAAACATTTTAACTCCCAAAGCACATACACAAAGCAATGTCATACATCTTTCAGCTGGGATCAAACCACTTGAAATCACAACTATAAATTATGATACAAATCACAGACATCACAAAATGCGTCGTGATTTCACATGAAACAGAATGGGAACAACAAAAATTGTCCCTTGAATTCAAAAAATAAATAAATAAATCTGACTTCTTTCAAGCACAAACCCAGCACCCTACATCTCCATTTCCCTCCCTGATAATCGCAAGCCAAAATCGATTTTTATTTAGACATTCCACATCACGTCTGATGCTGGCGGTATATTGAGTGAAATATATTTTTATAATTGTTGTTTTCCGGGTATTGTCAATCCGTTTTTCATCATAAATAATGTTTTATGTGATAACTCAAACATTTATCATGTTTTGTTGTGCTTTTTTACGGTCTCGATTTCCCTTAAATCATTTTTTTCGGCTGCTGCTGACTTTTTTCTGCTGTTATTCATTTTTTTATGTCTCTCATCGTGGCTTATAGCATTGTCTCCTTATGTGTCGAACAGTGTTACGCTCTCGGAGGGAGAAAATAAAAGCATAAAATTCATCCCGAAAATTTCTTTCTTAATTTATCTTTCATTCACTTTATTTCTAATATAAAGACACGAAGAGAAGTTATTCATCTTTGTATCCCTCACGATGCTCTCTTTCCTCCTTTATATATCATCCATAATGGCAAAAAGGCCAAAAAAAAAGTTTAATATATCGCACGGCATTAAAGATGAATAAATCAAAACATCCAAAAATCCATTGTGCTGCCTGCCATCATTGTAGAAAGGTGAAGATGGCACCGCGAGATCAAAATACAAGTTCAATTCAAATGAAACCTCCCGCGCGCGCCTCAAATCACTCCAACCATTATAGAGATGAAAAACTTTTAAACAATTTTTGGCATTTATGTTTGAAAAAAAAAAAAAAACTTGAACTGTTAAAAGAAAGAGATGCTACACAACGATCTGAAAAATGGAACAAATCTTCTTGTCTTCGTTCCATCTGTAAATGCGCGGGGGAAAAATCGGGAAGGGATGTTGAGCACTGAAGGGATGCTATGATGGTAAAATATGCTTACACTTGAACCATTATTCCGATTTGATTTCTCATCGTTTCAAATAAATGGATTACTTACTTCTGAAAAATTCACAGCCACCACGACATGTGAGCGCGCGGCGCGTTTTGCCAACATAAGTTTTCTCATGACGAATTTTTATTTTTTTTATCGCACATTCGAAATCAAGAGCTTTGCGTTCTGACTTTTCAAGAAACAAAAGAAATGTCATTAAAAGTTAAGAAGAAAATCTGCGTTATCATAAAGTGGAATAATTTTTTTTTTTTTGCTATCGCAAAGCGAGATAAATTTTTTTTTATCCATATTGAGTTTAATATTCTGAATCAATTTCGGTATCATATGTTTTATCTCATTCCTACTTCGAATATGAATATGTTCATCGCCTCATCGCCCAACAAAACGACCAACTTATAGATGAATCTTTGCAATATGGAGTTAAAATAAATTCATAATTTATTCAACCATTATCCATTAGAAATTTGTGAATTATTTGCAACGGTCAATTCCCATCAGTGATAGCTGGTCTGGTGTTGCTTTTGCTGTTGCGTCGTCCATTTACCATCCATATATCATAGATATAAAATCAACTTTATGTATCCTCGAGCATAAACAATTCAATATCACCGATCTGATGTTTATTTTATAAATGAAGGAACATTTATCGATGAAGTTTCAGTTGAACATTTCACCACATCAAAGAAATTATAAACTTTCGATAACATTCAAAATAATTTAAATCGAAACGTTACCGATGAACAAACCCTCGAACTGAAGTTTTAACAAATAGTATTTGTATTTAACTTTTTTCCGCACTTGATTTGTATTTTTTTTTTATTCTTCTGATATCGCAAATAAAAACTTTTCTACTTCCACCTATAAACAACTTTTGCAACGCTGTAAAACTTCATCAATTAGAGTTTAATTCAATCGAAGTGCATTAAGGATGTGTGCCATTTGAGTGCACACTTCTTTTTTTGTAATTTCATCATAAATGTTTTGTTATATGTTGAGGTCGCTCAAGTTTTTATTTTATTTTGCAATAGTTTTTTATTTACTTCTTTCTCCAATTGAATTGTTTTGTGAAAATAGAAAAATTGTGGAAAATTCGATGAGCTTATTTCTCAATACATGTTTGATGTTGATTTCTTTCTATCAAGCACAACAAACTTGGAAAGCTGCTCTGCTTTAGAAGTTGAAAAAAAAAAATCAATAGCTTTTTTAGCACGTTAATATAAGTGCACACTGTGAGATGATGAATTGAAAAGTTTGCCGTTCCTTTAAGAAAAGAGAGATTTCAATCTCGGAGGGGAAAAGCTCCTTTTTCATCCCTCAGCTATTTCTAAAGAACCGTCATTTCACAGTTGCCAAGTGTATCATTAAGCACCAGCTCAATGAGGACATAAAAAAAGGCAAAGAAAAATAAAGAACGAAATCAAGGTGAGAGCAAACCTACAGATATTCAAGATACACAATCTGCAGAGTCCGTTCGGGAATGAAAGACATAATTCGATATATTGAAAAATAAAATAAGTGTTCAATTTACCATCCGGTTTAGAATTGAGTGGAATGAGGCAAGTGCAGGAGAATGTCTTAAAGAAAGTTTTCTGCACAACGTACTGAGAGCTTTTTAGGGATAATCCATAAGGATAATCTTGAGGCAAAGTGAGTAAGCGATAATAATAAAGTTATGACTAACACTGGCAAAAAGAGGAAATGCAGAGAAGAAGAAAACACAAATAAATAAATCCGGAAAATTCGAAAGATTAAAATTGTTGATGAAGAAGAAGGAGAAGAAGGAAAAATGAAAATCGAGATTGTTTGAGGCGACGGAAATTGGGGATATTTGAAATCTAATCGAAAGAGATTAAAGCTTTCTGCAGCTGCTTCTTTGAGCTTGCTCATGGGTAAACGAACCAAATAGTTTCTAGTTTTTGACAATTCTGGATGACCATGTGATGACATTTACGCTCATGTGATGTCAGTTACGGTCATTACAATACCAAATATACCAATCGAGGTTATCGCCGCTACTGCGTCTTGTAATCCCACACACATTGAATTATCGACAAGATTCAAATAGAAAGAGTTTTCAATAATTCTGTATCCATCCGTTTTGGCTTATGTGCAGGATATATGAAGTATTGATAGCATGCAGGAGTGCATTGGCTTTAGGTCTTTTTCAAAATCAAACCTTCCACTGTCTCGAATTCTTAAACGAACAACCAATGTTTACCGAATTCTTTAAACCATAAGAAGTACAAAAATCTATTTTTATGAGAAAGTTTTAGCCAGCTGAAGCAAACACCGGTGATGGAAACAACTCGAAGGCAAAAGGAGGAGAAAAAAAAACAATCTCTGTCGATAATCGACAACCAACAACAAACCGTTCAATTGATTTATACATTCACCACCTTTTTTTGATGTTCACTTTTTTGTGTGTTTCCACTCTTTTTCCACTTCACACCAAAAGTTTTCTTTCATGTGCTTTTGGCAGTAAATATTTTTTTTTCTACCTCCCTCCCATTCGCACAATTCTAACTTGTATAAGTGCTTTAACCCCTTTCTTACCGCGCCATGACAATGAACCGATTTTTTTTTTCTTCGCAAAACACGTTTTTGGATCGACAAAAAGTTTTTCTCGATTATTAAACTTAATTAAAATGCAATCAAGTATTATGGATCTGCCTGGCAGGCGAATGGTGAAGTTGAATGTGGGAGACAATGATGAAGCATATAATGAAAAGTTTCATTTGAGATTTTACTTTTCCTTTGCAACTCTCATGCGGGTACAAATTAAATCCTTCCAATTAAGATGTGAAATGAAATTTTATTTCTATAATAATTTTTACGACTCAATCATTGATTAGATAAAATTTGAACTTTTTCCCTTTCATTCTTCAATGACGGCTCTTGCGACATATTTCAAAGTTGTAATGTCGAAAGCAATTTGGAGTGAGACTGAGTCTGTTTGATAATCAGGTTTTGGAGATTAGCAATAAAAAAAAAAAAATCGCAAATCGATTTTGTATTTAAAGAAATTGAAATACTGCGTAAAAATGTTGTTCCATTGTTTTAGTGGACATTGATTCGGGATGCAGATGAAATGGACCAACAAGACAGCCCGTGGGCAGAAAAAACGCGTCCAAACATAAAACGCAGAAAGAGGGCTGGCGAAATAAAAAAAAAATCATTGAAAGGAATTTTTGGGCGTTTGGTGAGAAAGCTTTTCCTAAACATCAACAATGAATGTCATGCAATGGTGTCACAATATGCAATTGTTATAAGTAGAAGTAAAATCATTCAATGAATAACTTTTAAATATTTCCCGGCTATGTGCTGTACATTCTTTGCGGGATTCTTTGCGTTTTTCAGCAATAAAAACATTTCTGCGTTTGTGTATGCGACAAAGTTTCCTTCTTCAAGTTCGTCACCATTGTTGGACTTTTATTTAGTGTAATGTTGTTTTTTTTTCTCTGCTTTGGGTTATAGAAATTCGCTGATGAATTAAATATGGTGGTACTCTACCCACGCAGTATGCATGCTGGTTAAAAGCTCTTTTATACCGAGAGCCAAAGCTTTTTTCTGAAAAGGGTTTACTGACGAAAATTTTAATGTAAATTACAAGGGATTCTGCCATTCTTTGAGCCTATCGCGCAGAGTTGGCCTTAAAGCAAAATGTCTGACACAACTGAAAAATTTCACCGCTTTGCGTGGCTGTCAAATCAAGCAGTTTTGTATCGGCAACAAGACTTTTCTTTTGTGTGTTTTGATAAATTACCCAAAAAAAAGGATATTTCTTTTCTTATATATATTTTTGTTGCGAGAACTGTTTTTCCTGTTCGATGGGCTACGGAGGGGGTGAGTTCGAATGAAGGGGAGAAAAGTTTTGTTATTTTGTTACGCAAAAAGTCTTATGATTTTCTCGTTTTCCGATCTATGATTTGTGATGCCGTTTGCCGGGAGGGGGAGTGGTGAAAAAAGAATCAACGAGAGAGAGAGAGAGGAGTGATGGTGACTTAAATTCAGCTTAATTCTGACAAATCATGTTTCGCATTTTTCATCTCCACATGTTTCTTTGGACGGAAATTTTTCTGGCATATCACTGCAAATGGCAATCAGTGATGAAATCTGTTATTGGAGGGGCAATAAAGAATGAAATCATGAGGGTGATTTTTATGCTAATATTGCGTGGAATGGGCAGCGTCAACTATCCCCTTCGACTCAGAGCAATATATCCTAAATGCTTAATTAATTAGTTTAAATTAAAGAAGCAATAAAATATCTATAGATTGCACGTTTTCATGGAGACAATGTTCGTATAGTATTTCTCATTATATGATAGCAATACTAATTGCAAAATAATTATGATACAACATCATAAATCCAATCACGAAATGACTTGTCGGATGGAATTACAAAATGTTCTCCTTTCGTGCTTTTGTCTTTGCGTTCTTTGCAAAAACAATTAATTTATTGCCTCTATCTAAATTTATGACTGGATTTTATGAGACGAAAGGATTTTATTGGGTTTTAAGGTTATGATCGTTGTCTAACCCACAAGCAAGCATCGATAAAATTTTAGTCTGTGGCGTATTCAAAGTGGTTGATGATGTAAAATTTACAGCTAATTACAAGATGTTGACTCATTAAAAGCTCTCAATGAACTTTTTTATGCGTTGCAGAGACGACGACATAAAACCATAGCAACTAGCCTCAAAAATCACAGATATAAACTCAAAAGCTATTAATGTTGTGCTCCTACACGTTCGCATGATTTATTGCAGCACTCCATAAATCGCTCAATGATAATGCATCATGTGTAAGCGCATTTCATTGTATCGCAATGACAAGAAACTTTGATAATAAAATATTCTGTTCTTTTATTAAATTTCAATTTTCTCTCGTTTCCCCTTAGCCTCATTCAGAGATTCACATTCCAAGATTATTCGATATTGTGTATCAGCATCTTGAAAAACTGTAATAGCTCTACAAAGCACGTGCCACAGACCTGGTGACATCAACACATTTTTTTTTTCTTTCTAGTTCACAAAACCTCAAGTAGCAATATCAAGTGTATCACAATGACAACACAAGAGATAGACAGCAGTAATTTTGTAGATCGTATCGTCAACTTTTTCGTTATTCATGAAGGTCAGTGTTGGAGCTTTCAAATGCTTTTAAAAAAAAGTCACACCGCTCTTCGGTCATAACAAAACAATTCTCACCAAAGAGAAAATGCTGAAAATAAATCTATTAAAATAAATTAAATTTGCAGATCCACGTACAAAATCTTGGTTCCTCTCAAACAGTCCTGGACCGCTTTTCATCATACTAGTGACATATTTGTATTTCTGCCTCTACGCTGGACCACGTTACATGAAAAATCGAAAGCCATTTCAGTTGAAAAACACATTAATCGTCTACAATTTCACACAAGTTGTATTCAGTATTGTACTAGTAATTGAGGTGAGTAGTGGCTGGCCAAACCAAACACAATAACGACACATATATGCAAAAATTCCATTTAATTTATCTCGCCATGGCGAAAATGAAAACTGTGCATATTCTCGTCCTATGTGCCGAATGTCAAATCTAGATTTATTTTTGCACAAAATTCCTTTCAACACTTTTCCCAAAACAGAAAATTTTACACAAGCCATTACTATATAAGTGGACACATTCTCTGTTATGCTTTTGACCCATCCCACCCCACTCCTCAAAACAAAAACACATCCACACAATTTAACCAGCAAATATTTATCTTTTAAATTTTATTGTGGCGTTTATTTCGTAACATTAAACGACATAAGCGCCCGGTATTGGATTTCAAACCCAGAATACTTAACTGGCACAATTCCTATAATTTTTATGGCTTCTCATTTTTATTCAAAAAAAGGGGCTGGAAGGCGGTTGGAGAAAACATTATAATTTTCGATGTCAACCTGTTGACTACACAACGAATACGTATGCAATGAGGGTAATTGTGGCTCATAAATTGAATTTATTTGTTCAATTTAAGTGTGAAAATTTAAATTTTTCGAACATTTTATAATAACATTACATCAATTCCAGATGGCTAGAGCAGTTTGGCTGTATTACATAGCGAAAATTGTGGAGCTTCTTGATACCGTGTTCTTTGTGTTGCGCAAGAAACAATCACAAGTGTCATTCTTGCATGTTTACCATCACACTTTGATGCCAGTTTGCTCATTCGTCGGACTTAAATATTTTGCTGGTAAGTTTTGTCATGAAAAAAAAATAAAAAAAAAAAACGTTGAAAGAGAATTTAATGCTTCACGGGAATTTTAAATGAAATTCCTTCAAAACATCATCGAGTGTGCAAATACAATTTTTGCAACATGCTCAGCGAGGACGAACAACGAAAAATTTAAATATTTGAATTGAAAAACAATTTTCATGCCAATTGAATTTTCCTTCCTCCGACATTGAATACACAAAAAAAAAACATCAACAATAAAGAATTTTTCTCTCTTTTTCGGGTTAGAATTTTTTTTTTTTTTATTTAATAAATTTACTACATCCATGTCGTTTCGATAGAGTTCCAAATTTATTCCACCTTCGAACAATTTTCCAACAAACCCCGATGATCTATTTCATGCTCCATCCCATTGACAGTCTCCCTTCGTGGTATCATCATATGTGTAACATGAGCACGTAGAAAAAAAAGGGAAAAAAATGAGTTTCCAATCGAAAAATTGTTCATCATATTCGCGAAAGAGTTGTGGATGAAATTGTATTTGGTTGTCGTGGAATGGTTAGCGCGCCATAAATTTCCCTACCATAAATAAATAACAGATGAAAAGGTTCCTAGAATTGGCATACATGTGTCATGAGCATTGCTTTTCAATCCCTCATCGATTCGATATAGAAAAAAAAACTTTCGCTTTTCAATATTTGGAACTGTTATAGATTTGATGAAAATTTTCGTAAAATTTTTAAAGCTTTGCCAAACTTTTTTAATGCGTTTTAACTAGATATTGACAAACTATTAATCGTAGCTTCATCTAAATATTTATCAAATAAATCTTCTTCTTTTTTCAATCTGCGTTTTATGGAAGATTGAATTGACACAACGACGAAAATGTACATTTTTTTCCGACGAAATAAATAAATATGCTAAATACCTTTGTTGACGTCTATCGCAACCCGCGCATTTTTATTTGCCTATTGATGAGAAAAAATGTGTCCATTTTATTTAAATATTTATATTTTTTTTTTTTTTCGTTCAATATTTAACTGACACGAGTTTTCATCTTCATTGAACGCAGCTAGGCAAAAGTAATGATCAAAAATTGGAATTATGTTTTTGTCATTTTAGCATTACAACATTCCCTTTTAGAATTTTATTTTAAATGCGAAGTTAAAATGTCATCATTTAAAATGAAGGAACAAAATCGATCTCAAACTTAAGTATCCCTATGAGATGAAACGGTAGAGAAGAACCATTGTAGAGGATATCCAGTGTCCAAAAAGTCCATGTTTATTTTATCCATTCAATGTCCCTCAACGGCATTCATTCCAATGTACTGTTTTATTTCATTCAGCTCGGTATTTTTTTTGCTTTGGTCAGGAAAAAGTACACACAACGGAATTAAAAATTGCTGGACCAATTCACTTCTGTTGTCCATTGAGACAGTTTGGTGCGAATGTTATGGTTTACTAGTACTATTTCATCACTTGCGAATTGTTCCTTAAATTTGAATAATATTTTTCATTCCTTGTTTCAGCATTGCATTGCTCATTTTTTTTTTTCAAATTTTATTGCATTTTATTTATTTTCATCCTCACTTCTCTCATACCACCCACGAACCATTCAGTTATGTTTGCACATACCTCTTTAAATGCACCCAGCGGGATATTTCATTAATTCTTCTTTTTTTTTGTTTGCTTTTTTAGGCGGTCATGGGACTTTACTGGGTCTAATTAATTCATTCATACATGTTATTATGTACATGTATTACATGCTCAGTGCTTTCGGTCCAAGAATTCAGAAATATTTATGGTGGAAACGATATTTGACTATTATGCAAATTGTGAGTATTTTGTTTTTCTATGTTTTCAATGCAATTTATTATCAAATGTTCAATTTTGTTTTGCAGATTCAATTTCTCGTCGTTTTTTGTCACACGGCTCAAATTCAATTTCAGCCAAATTGTAATTTCTCAAAACCAATCGGTGCCCTTCTAACGTTTAATGCGGCGCTGTTCACTTACATGTTTAGCTCATTTTACATAAAGTCATATAATAAAGCGAAAAAGCCAAAGGATGATGTCGATGAAAAGAAGATTCTTTATGATGAAAACAGCAACGTGATGTCGGATGAAAAGAAACAGATCAAACTTGAATAGGAACGACGTCCTGAGAAAAAAAAAAAACTCATTTTGTTTTGCAGACTATCACATTTCTTGACTTTCAGTTGTGCAACTTCTTTTTTTATTTTGTATCTTTTATATAACGATTTTTATAACAAAACTGCAATAATAATTTTCTCAAATAAATAAAAATCTTTTTAAAATTACTGCTCGCTCATCTTTAGCATTATGTTATGAATAATTTCATCTACATTCCACTATTCTACTGCTGGAGCTTGTTTCATACCAGAATTCATGATAAATTACGAAATTTTCTTCTTAATTAATCATTTACAGCCGACACTTATTCGCACTAATTTGCATTTATGAGTACTGAGGAATATCGTATGCTTATCATGGAACACTAAATCGATACAAAACAGGAAACAGATCACACCAAAAATTTAATCGTCTGTATAATTTATGTAGACTTTCATGATATAACTGAGAAAAAAGTTTCTTCCAAATTTATAAAGACGCTTGCAATACCTGCAATAACAAAAGAGCATCAGAACTGAATCAAATTTAATCGTTTTCATCGTTCATACAGAAAAAATGTTTATTTGAAAAGCTATTTTCTTTTTTATTGTAAAAGGAAAAAATGATGGTTTTCGAAAGACCATCAGTCATAATTTATGATATCTTGTTCAGTTCAATATCGGCAGCCTCTTTTTCTGGCATCTCATGAACATGATCAGTCAAATCTTGTCCTTTTGTTTCGGGTTGCTAAAAAAAAAAAGAAGTATTTAAGAAAAAAAAGAAATTGAGCTTTAAACTGACTATAAATTCTTACGAAAAGTGAAAGGAATCCAGCTGCCAAAATCAAAATTCCACATATGGTTGTTGGAATGTACCATGCTAATGGTCCCAGTAAATCAACTATTAAAAACAGAAACGTAAAAATTAAGAGATAAATTGTGTAAAAGAAATCACAAAACCTACCAATATAAGGAGCAAAGAAGGAGCCAAAATGTGCAGCAGTACTCGAAATGCCAAGCACAGAATTTCTTATTTCAGTTGGAAACATCTCAGCAGTGTGAAGAGTCATAATTGCATACACTGATGTGATACAGAATCGGCTTAACATAGCCAGTACCAATAGAACATATTGCTTCTCCTTGGATATACACAGCACAAGCAACAGAAATGCACCAGCAAGAGCAAACAATGTAAATTGTGAAAGCCTTCGTGTCGACCATTTCAAGATGAAGATAGAGGTGATGTATCCCAAAATGTCAACAGTTCCTGTGAGCGCCGTCCAAATGTAAATGTTCGCTTTAAAGTTCTCAGCATTTAAACTCAGCATATAATAGGTGAGTGATGTAATGCACCATGTAAAATGACAAATCAGAGCTTTACGACGCAACGAAGGTGGACCATAAAGTTTAATTAACTCACGGAAGAAGCCTCTCATTTTATCTCCTATCGTCGATGAGCCTTCTGGAGAATCAGTGTCTGTAGATGGTTCAATAAATGCTTCTTTTTCGCACTGAATTTCCATCAAATAGTCTGGCGATGGCTTCTTGCGATAAAGCATCTTGAAAGCTTTCTTATATTTTCCTTTACTAATAAGATATCGCGGTGATTCCACCAACCATATAAGATGAATGATGAGCAGAAAAGATGGAATAGTCAAGCTGAGTGACAAATCTCGCCAATTAGGCAAATAATAAGCAGCCGCTGCCAAGAACAAAAAGCCCAATGGATAGGAAAAGTTATAAGCAATCGATAAGCTCGATCGATATTTCTGTCCAGCATTCTCAGTGATGAGAGTGAAGAGAGAATAAAATACTCCTGATCCACAGAATCCAAGACCGACGCGGCCCAGAAGCAGGAAAATATATGTTGGAGCAAATGTCGTTAGAAGCCCAGAAAGAATGTATAAATTTGCCGCCAAATTGAAACTCGCTTTACGTCCATATTTGTCACTGATAATTCCAAATGTTGATGCTCCTATGAATTTGCCAACGGACAAAGCAACTTGAACATTCGATCTCATCGCTGTTCGTTCACAAACCAAATTCCATTCGGGTACAAAGCTCGTATCCTTTTCCTGTTCATAATGAAATGCATAATCGTCATCTAGTTCCTTCATTTCGAAGCAAGTTTTCTTTTCAGGTTTCTCTTTATCACGCAAGAAAATTTTCGCTTGTTCAAAATTTAAATCTGCAATCTTATCATAATCCCACTTATAGATGTCGCAACTTTGATTAATGCCTAGACCACCTGGCACAGCAATTTCCCGAATCTGCTCATAACTCCAGTTTTTATGATTCAGCGCTGGCACCACACAGAAATAAGTTTCCGGAACTTTACTGAGAAAAACGTACGAACTTATGTGAAAGCCATTGATGATATTGGGCGTGATGCAAAGAATGAAAACGATCCTAAAAAAAAAGAAATATTTGAAGAATTCAATTATGAAATTTAGAAACATTAAAAAATGCGTCGAACATTTAAAAATATCGAAATAGTCACAATCATGACATGAGCTGCTTATAATTAGAACAACTGATAACATTTCTTTTAAAAGTCCATAAGTGACAAAGGGCGTGAAGTAAAATGAGCAATGAACTTTTTGATTGCCAACATTTTGATTAACGGCGAGGCAAGGAAAAATATTGAATTAATGGAATTACTATGAGCGCAATCTTACGAGTGAGATTGCGCAATTTTGTTGGAAAAAGCTTTTGAGCGGCATTTTAATAATCCAGCAATGAACGTAAATAGATCTTTTTTATCTCAGTGTACAAGAGTCACTAGAGTCAACGTTTGACATTGAAATGAATATATGTGGATTTTCAACGACCGATCGCTTGGTCATAGTCAACCAATGGAATGAAGATTGCAATAAGTACCAACTTAATAAATAAAGTTCGATTACTTTTATCGAGCAGTGTTTCATATGGCTCTGATCTATCTTTGATGGATGATCAGTCAGAAATAAAATTTATTTATTTGCTTCTTTATTTAGCCAATCCATTGTTGGAGTAAAGTTTCTGTTTTTTTTTATTTTTTTTTCGGCATGTGAGTAAGCCAAATATCATCGATTAAATATGTTATGTTTCCGATAGAAAAAACTGTTTTTGAATTCAAAACCAGATAAAACCAAGAAAATTTGTATTTTCAATTAAACCTGAACAAATCGACGTCATCTGACAGGTGGTCCAAGAATATTAAAATGTGGACACATGAAAGAACTTGATTACATGGGGATCTTAAGACAAGTTGGAAGAATGGAAATTTTTAAAGTACTTTTCCGCGTAGAAAAGATCTTAGGTGAGATTTCTAGAAGAATTTGAAGAAATCCTTTGCTTAATCAATAGCTTTTTGTGGATCAAACAATAATAACAAGATTTGATCAAAGATTCCAGTTGATTCAATCAACTGAGATTTTTATTATCATACCGGCGCTGATTTATTAACGAGTAGTGCCCGATAACGTACATGATAACAACGCATGATGATAAGCGCGAGTTTGAACTAGCCGTGTGACAGTAAATAAAATTGACAGATGTTATCACCGGAGAAAACATGATAACACACTCTTTCGCCATACGCAAAACACCAGTTTACATTTGATTTTACGTTACAGAAAGCAAGCGATAAAAATGTCACATTTGCGGCTGCACGAAAAAAAATTAAACATCCAATATGAATGGAACACATCTCATATTTAACGACCAATAAACCGGTTATGCGTGACAAACTATCAAAACATAAGACTTTCAGTTTTCGAGTGGCATAGAAAAAGCAGAAACCGCGAAAATGCATCGCATTAACTAATAATAAAAAATATATTCTTCGTGCTCACCAAAGCCATGTGTCTCCACCTTTGCCCTTTTCTTCCAAACCTTCCGTCACAATTTCCTTGAGGGTTTTTTTCTCTGTGTTTGTCGTACTGCCATTGACAGCTGGCTGATCTAGTTCAGTCACTGTTGCTATATTCATTTTTTCCTCACTCATGTTTTTATCATGAACTGCCTCGAATTCGGATTGTTCAATCAAATATGAATTATTTGTGGGCTTTAATGCTTCCTTTTGTAAAGCAATTGACTGGAATACACTCGAGTGACACAAAATTAACAAACAAAAAATGTTGCGATAATTTAATAAACTTTATGAACGTAATTTTATTTAATTTCTTTGATTGTTTCTAGCCGCATTTTCGATAAGAAAATTTTCTTGGGTTTCCCAAATAATTTTCCAACCACGAGGCCCAAGAAAAATCGATTACCTAAAGAGAAAAAAAAATGAAGAATTTTTTATTATGCACCGGATTTTCCGCGCATGATCTACGCAACCGTCGAAATGAGACTAACTGTGAATGGAGAGCAGTCGAAATGAGTTAAAGAATTGGTTCACATATGTAACGAAAAATGTGAGTTTCTCGCGCACTCAGCTGTCACGAGAGAATGTTAGCATGTTTCTCAATTTCTATTTTCTTTTTTTGTCAACATTTTTTTTAGGGTTAAATTGTGCAGAGATAAAAATAAAATTGTAAACTAAAACCAAAATAAAAAATGTGGCATTTCACCTTGAATTTAAAATTATTAACTTTTTTATTCTCTTTTTTCTTGATTTACGGCAATTGAATCATTAAATTTAATTTATTTTTTTTTTTTTTATTTTAGTAGATTTTCAATAAAAAATGGATTTAATTAATTTCAATAGAATTAATGATTCCATCGCCCATAATCTGGATGTCCCTTATGATGGCGTCTGTATTAACACGAAGTCGATCATTCTCTAGCTTGCATCCATTGACATGCGATGTAGAAAATTCTCGCGTTTCAGCAACTATTGGCTTCCAGAGCATTCCTATTTTTGAGCCGCCAATTGGATTGTGAAAGAACACAGCAACATGTTCAAATGCTTCACGCAGTTCCAACAAGAAATTTTCAACAAAATTTATTCCAGCTGCTGGCGCTGGCTTCTTCTCGTACTTTACACTTTTGAATCCAATAAAATTGTGCAATACAATATCAGCCTTTCGAACATACTGCTCGTTCAACTGAATAATCAAATCGTAGCCATCAAATGATGTTGTAAACAAATCTTTTACTGTATGCATAGTCATCTTTGTGTAATTGTCAGCGATCAAAGCAATGGAAGATTGTGCAAGAATTTTGACACGTTGTAAAATGTTGGTGCTAGGTGCTCGTGAAGTCCAAATTCCGTGATTGTTAAAATCACATGATGTAACAATGCAAAGTGCTGGAAGAGTTTTGCGACTTTTACTAAAACGTCCTTCAATTTCTTCCAACTTTTCCAGCGGAAGTTCATCATTGAAATTAACAACAATCATTTCCGTTTGAGGATCAAATTGTGCCAAACGGTGTAGGAAACGAAGAAAAGCAGTTTGTGGTTGTATGGCTGGTTCCATTGGTGTCATTTTTATGTACATTTCCGCAATTATCAACTCGGTACATTCATCGGGCCACAAAAAAGTATCAATCATATGTGAATACAGCCAACGTTTTGCAATTGCAACTGAAGGACCGTAGCTGGGAAATTGGTGATGAAGCCCATGAATTGAACTTGTCATTTTCGGTAAGACTGAGCCTTGAAACTCAAGCAGTAGACTATCCTCGTTAGTCTTGTATAATTTAGTTAGATTGTTTGATGTTGAAAGCTCTTCCTTGGCCAATGCAACTTCTTTTGGATGAACAATCTTAAGACGGAAAACGAGATTTCCTTTGATGGCTTCAATGCAATCATGCATTACTTGAATAGTTGTCTGATGATATTTATCTTCCATTTTCCTAGCAATTTCAATATAAAAAGCTGCCTTAATTCGTTTCATTGCATCTAGATCATCAGGCCATTTTCCACTGGGTGACAACTGAATAATTCCATTCAGAATTTTTTGCGCTCTAAATTTTCCTTTCAGTTGTTTTGTGATAAAACCATTCTTTGTTGTAGATCCATTGGCGAGTGGTGGAGTCACATCGGTGTATCTGAAGATTGGATCAATTCCCAATACGCTTACAATTTCCAGAGGCAAATCATTCAAGGCTCGAAGCTGCTTGCTAAGTTCGTCGAATGCCTTTATTGCTACTAACGATCGTTCTTCATTTGTTTCATTCAGCTCATTGAAGATTTGCTTAATAGTAATTTCCATCTGATTAGCGACATAATTCACCTTTTCGCCAATAATATGGAAATGATGTTTTAGCAAAAACATAATGCGACATAATTCACCTTTTCGCCAATAATATGGAAATGATGTTTTAGCAAAAACATAATGATATTCCGACAGATGAGACGTTTCTCGCCGATCGGAGCGTCCGCCCGGCACCAAAGAACAGATTCTGTAATGGAACCATCTTTAAATCGACGTATTTCGGCTTTATTGCCCCAAAATTTGCGAAAGTCCTCAGCTTCTGGTTCATTTGATTGCGGACCTTTCTCAACAATATTGTAGGCATTATCAGGATTTAAGATGATTCCAATGTCCAGCTCATTACTTAAAGCTTGTGAAATTGGCACAATTGAACTGACTCGATTACCAAGACCACGTCTTAGAACTGCCATAATCATCTTTCGTAAATGTGGATATGATAAATTATGAAAGTTTATCTTGTCATCAGACGAACCAAATCGTTCAATTATGTTGTCATACAATTTTGAGTCATATTTGATAGACAGTATTTGATCATACTGAACATAAAATGGGATTGCAGTAAGAAATAGCTGATGGAAGCTGTTGATGGATTTGTTATCCAACATTTTGATGGCATTCAAACATTCCTCTCTGATTCGCTTGTAGAGATCCAAGGAAACAAGCGACATAATGTTGCAATATCCTGTAGAATCAACTATAACAAGATCATAAAACTGATGAAATTCGTTGATTGACGGCTGTGTTTGATGATTCCTCTCTTGACATAATGAAATTCCGGCTTGATCAAGTTTCGAGTGTCCAAATTGGTTCCAGAACAATCTCACAATTTGATAGCAGCTCATGGTCGGATAGATCTTGCGTATTTGTAGTAGATGAATTATGTAGTATGTGATAATGAAACCTCCAAACGAATAGAAACCTTCGTCGAATTGGCGCTGATGGAACCAAATTTTTAGCAATTTGATTGCGTTTCGCACATTTTCAGAAGATCCTATTGACTTTTCAAAAAATTCACGATTTACTTCAGTCGTGCAATCGTACAGGATCTGGAAGTTGTAATGTGGTGTAGGCACAATAGATACTTCACCGGTTCTGAATTTTATGTTGTTATTCTTTGGAATGAAGCGGTTCAGTTTGAAGAAATCGTCTGTTGGAATCGCACTGATCGCAAAAGTGACGTCATCGGCAACGATTGTGATTACAAACTTCATTGGATCGTTTTTCAACTGTCGTAGTTTAATGTCACCACCGAGCGTGTTCTTTTCTTCTAGCTTCTGGGCAATGTGCAGCAAATAAAGAGCCTTCTTGTGGAAATAGTTTTGATTGATGTAGTCATCGCGCTTCAAAATTTCATTAGGCATGATAAGCAGAACGTCAACTTGAGACTTGATTCCAATACTTGTGTCCGATGCATGTGAACCATATGTTGATACTTTAACTGGTGCTTTATAGAACATTTGAAGTTTCTTCTCACCATCTATAGGCTTGCTTTTCAATGGGTAATTTTGATGTTTCAAAAGATGTGTCAATTCATCTGACGGAAGACTGTTCAGGAATTTCGTGAATGTCTTCATCCATTTTTCGATGAATAATTTGTGCTTATTCTTAACATTCACCTCCTTTAATGTCTCATCAATTTGCATTCGGAACATATTTGAATGATACAAATCCTCGGTCTCCTTGAGCTCATTGATTTCATTCACAGTCAGAGGTTTCGTAAGCGATTTCATCTTTTTCGACTTATTGCCATCTTTACTTTTCAACTTTCTCTTGATTGGAGCCTGTTTCTTATCATTTGCAACATCTGTACTAACTCCTGAATCTGAATCACTACCTGCTTTACGAGTTTCATCCTCAGAAGACTCGTGTTTTACAAAATTTGGATTTCTTACGAAGCAACCCTAAAAATATTCAATTAAATCAATGTCGTCCAATTTACGAATATTACTTACAGGCTTTGATTTAATTTTCGGCATGATTCAAATCGAATTATTGATATTTTGCTAAGTCTTTTTAAAATCTTTCGCGATGAAGCACGTTGATTTGTTGTTATCCGTTTTCTCGATTTTGTTTCTTCTGGAAACGCTAAAATCGGTATTTCAGCAAGGTTTTATTGACTTGTGTCAATTACATTTATTCTTGCAAAAAAATACAATTTTGTTTAAACAAAAATATTGCAACAGTATTTTATCATTGTTCTTTTGTTGACATCTGAAAGGTGTCGGATTTCTTCAGTTTAAATGACAGTGACAGAGCAATTTAAGATTTTAGAATATAAAACGCAACCAGCATCGTATTAAACAAGTGATAATATAGAATGTCATCTGAAAATTCCTGAATTGCAAAGAAATTTCAAGGTTTTTACTGCCACAAATTTCTAATCGATTTTTGCGCAACTCATCAACTTTCCCTTTTGTTATTTTTAGCTTTAATAATTGAGCAATAATGTCTTGCGCTATTTTCCATGACCACAATCGGTTAGATTCTGCTGCTGTTCATCATATTCTGAAAGTTTTTGACTGTGGTTCAACACTTTTACTTCTGACAAAAGACTCGTCGCTTCTTATCAGCGATAAAAGTGATTTCGTAAGGCTCAGAGATTGTGTCATTGATGCGTCATACATTTACCCACTTTTCTACATTGTCGACACCGAAGGAAAAGTACTCAAGACCAACATTGAACAAATTCACGACAGTGATCAATGGCATCAAATTGAAATTGAAAAAAAGATAAGAAAAGTCAACTCTAATAGCGATGGAGTTTTATTTACAACAGATGAACGTGAGCTAATGGGTATGGGGAACTTTGGCAATGTCCTTATATCCGATGAACCAAAGATGATTGAGTGCTTTAACAACTTTACGGTGCTACAAGTCGCTACCGGTGATAATTTTGCAATAGTCCTAGTCCAACAAAAGTCGGTGTCAGACTCATGGGATGGGCAAATAAATGATGAAAATTTCATGGACAAGACCCGCGATGAGGCTCGAAAAATTCTCAAGACTCAAGTTTGGTCATTTGGCAGCATAAACAATGGACTTTTGGGCACTGGTGATCATCCAAAAAGAGCATCCACGTCAATTATCATAAAACTGGCTGATATTGGCGTCTGTCATGTGTATTGTGGAAGCCATCATGCTGCTGCTCTCACTCTCGATGGACGTATCTTTCTATGGGGCTTCAATAATCATCAGCAAATATCGCTGGAAATTATAAGTGATTTAAGTGCACCTACAGAATTGAAGACAGCTGACAAGCATGTTTTAGCTGCAGCATGCGGAAGCATCAGCACTGTGATCTTGTTCAACGATCTCTCCTTTAAAGTACTCGGAAAACTCGGGCCTAAAGAACATGAAGAATTCGCCAGCGAATTAAGATATGAACAAAATGCCAGCAACGAAAACCTTGGAATCGTTCCATATATCGTTAGTCACGGCAAAATTTTGCTAGTCAATCATAAAAACCTTCCAATCTTCCTGACTGAGCATTTACCCAAAGAACAAAAATTGCTTCGCAATTACATAAATATCCACCAACGTTGTATAAAAATTCCTCGTACACATGAGCTGAGAAAGCTACTGGAAGTGTTTGAAACAATCTTTAGCATCTGCATCGTGAACGTTTGCACATGCCACAAGTACCTGTTAAACAACTGTGAGCATAAGCTAGAAGAAATAATTATTAATACGAACTTTACTGAATTCATGAAAGAAATGCATCGATTCTTGCGAGTACTTTGTGACGTCAAATCTTTCTATTCAACAGAGCAATACACGAAGAATATCGGACGGGAAACTGTCGAGCTATTGATGGTACAACCGTTTGAATGCTTAGAAGTATACAAGCAATTGTTGGACGTAATCTTTGATATTAAACGTTGTGATGATCCACCAGTTGATGACGCAAAGATGGAAGAACTTCGCCTTCAAACGCTAGAGCGGAAACAGGCGATAGAAAATTTTCAAAAAGTGACAATGAAGCAACGACTCCAAGAAGCGGAGGCAACATATTTGTTCTGGCACAACCTACGTGATACGGTTGTTGAACATGAACTTCATGCTAAGGAACGGAGATTTATATTGGATTCGCAACAAATGCCGCTAAAATTACTCGATCGAAATACTATTTTCGGCTCCAATCGCTTTATTCTGTTCAACGACTATCTCGTTTGTCTATTAAATCGTCCGGAATTTATTCCCATACATCTTGTATGGCTTCATCAATTCAGTTCCAGTGGAAAATTCACATTCAGAATTGTAACTCCGGAAAATCAATTGAAAGTTTTTACGCTGACAGCCAATGATCGAAGTGAATGGCAGATGAGAATACGTGAATGTACTTGGAAAGCATTACGGATAACTCCAGCTACAAATCAAGCATTACCTATTATTCGAAATGGAAGTTACAAGTTCTCCGAACGAAATCAAAAATATGCCAATTATGAAGTCGATGGACGATGGTGTGATGGAAAGTTTTACGATTTGTGTCACATCAAAATTCCGAGCATTAATAGGCAATTTAAGTGCCGCATCGACAAGGGCGGAGAGCTCATTGGACATGGCATTGTGGAAGATGATACTTTTATATTTCAAGGTGATTTTCTTCACGGGAAATTACATGGTCATGGTAGTATGAAGTCGAAAGGGAAATCGATTCACTATCAAGGCTATTTCAAGCATGATAAACATCAAGGATTCGGAACAATGTTAGACGCTAATGGAATATATCACGGTGAATTTGCAAATGGCGTCATGTGTGGATATGGTGTTGAAGATGACGCAAGAAATGGAAACAAATACATTGGAATGTGGCAAGACGGCAAGCGTCATGGTGCTGGCATTCTAATTACAATTGATGGCTCATATTTTGAAGGCATTTTTGCGAATAATAATTTATCTGGCGATGGACTTGCAATCTTTCCCGATGGCTCATATTTCATTGGAGAAGTGACGGTTGATGGACCTGGAAGTGGTTCATTGTATTTGCCTGATTCTGAAATTATCGAAGAGGTGAGAAAGCGTATAAATACTTCAATGATTTATTCTTCCAAAACTTTTTTTTTCTTTCTAGATTGCAGAATTGGACAGTAATTTGAAGATGAAAGGAAAAATATTGAAAGGAACACTTTCTGGAACTTGGGAAAAAGTTGGAATATCAAATGGCAATATGATGATGAATGAAGTTTTTCCTAAAACACCAAAGTAAGTTCCTCCCTTAATATTTAAATATTTAGCTTCCTCATTGTTTAACTCGTTTCCATTTTTAGCTCATCAAACAATTTAAAAATTCGTCCGAATCGAAAATGGGCAAGCCTTTTTGAGAATTGGAAAGAATCCGTGTTTGGATCACCAACGCCAGAGCATTTGAATAAGGATGAGCGCTGGAATCGTGTAGCAATTTACATGAATCGCAGAAGACATTTTCAAAAAGATCTCGAAAAGAATTTTATGCTGATCAGTAAGGCGTCATCAATCGAAAGTTTGGATTTTGATGAAAAGCCGCTGCCGACGGCTGCACTTCCTGGTATCGGCAGATCCAATTCGGAAATTTTCTTGCGCGACATATCGAAAAATTTTGACACGAATTCGTTGAGAAGCATCAGCGATTATGCAATTGGAGAAAACGGTCCGCTAATAGACAACAAAAAGTACAGTCGATCGGCAGAGCTGGATTTTGTTCCGTCGCTGGTTAAGTCAAATTTCACAACTACAGAATCAATAGTCGAATTGAAGGAATATTTAATCGCAAGCTTCAGTAACGAGAACCATCCATTGTGCTTGTTAATCAGTGATATTAGATGTTCGTTTGCAGCCTCTTACGGAAATTGGAAATGCAAACCCGCATCGATTATGTCAAATATCGCAATGAATGAATGGATCAGCATATGTCGTCGGATTTATGGAATTCTGAGACTTTTGTTTCCCAATTTACCGGCGTATGATGCTGATGGTAAACTACAAGAGAATGATGATTGTAAAATGAAGTCTCCACTCAATTTTATGCATCAGATATTGCTCAACGATGAAATCTATTCATGTTTCTTTCTGCTTTATGCTAGTAAACTTTCAAAGCTGGATGAGTTATACAGTCAACGTATGCTTACATGCGAACGTAAGACAAATGAGGAACTTCGTCAGCTATTGGGAATCGATGCAAATCTGGTGCCACTCGTGGAAGATTCAGATTTCTATGAAGCCATCAAGACATTCCAAAGAATTAGCCAAATGTTTTGTCCTCTAGAGATGATGGAAATAATCGGTGACACTTATAAACTCATCGATAATTGTGCAATTAAAACCCAAAAACAGGATTCATTGTCAGCTGACGTTTTGCTGCCGATTACTGTTTATCTTATCATCAAAGCCAATGTGAATCATCTTGGTGCTGAACTTTCGTTGCTCACTGACCTGATGAGCAATGAAATGATGGATCAATATCTTTATACGACCGTCGTTGCAAGCTATATGTTTTGCATATCAAGTCGATTCTTTCACAATTAGCAAATAAATCTTCATTTACCTGATGGAAAATGTCAACAATTTTAATTTTAAACTAAAAGCAGATCAAAAGAAAAATATAGAGTGAAATAGAATTCTAGGAATTTATGTAAAGTCATCCATTTATATGAGACACTTATTCAGGATTCGTACGACGATTTTTCAGGATACTCGAGATGAAAAATTCACCAGCTTTATAGGAACTTCGCACGAGAGGACCTGATGCGGTGTATAAGAAGCCTAAATCTTGCCCTTTCAACTCCCAATGCTTGAATTTTTCTGGAGTTACATATTCGATGACACTAAGATGTCTCTTTGTTGGCTGCATGTACTGGCCAAGCGTTACACAATCGACATCAACATCGCGTAGATCCTTCATAGTTTGTTCAACCTCTGCATCCGTTTCACCAAGACCCAACATGATTGATGATTTTGTGATGAGATTTGGATTAATCTCTTTAATTGTTTTGAGACATTTCAGCGATTGCCGGTACTCGGCTCGTCTATCACGCACAAATGGAGTCAATTTTTCAACCGTTTCAATATTGTGAGCATAAACATCGACACCCGACAAAGCAATTCTTGAAATGCAATCTCGATTACCGCGAAAATCTGGTGCCAAACATTCAACAAAAATACGCGGCTTGCGTTCTTTAATCTCTCGAATGGTTTCTGCAATATGGGCCGAGCCGCCATCCTCGAGATCATCACGATCAACGGATGTAAGAACCACATAATCAAGTCCCCAAGTAGCGATTGCTGTAGCTGTATTTACAGGCTCATTTGGATCTAATGGTGGTGGTGCGCGAGCTGTCTTTATGGAGCAGAATCGACAACCTCTCGTACATGTATCGCCCATCAGCTAAAAGGAAATAAAAGCAGTCGCAGTATCAGTAAATGACCTTGACCTCTTTCCGTGAATGACAAATTGTATTCTTTAAAATGCTACTTACCATTATTGTGGCTGTTTGCGTTCCATGCTCCCCACCACCCCAGCACTCTCCGATATTTGGACAACGGGCTTCCTCACACACAGTGGTTAGCTTAAGCCCGCGAAGTTGATTCTTTACTTTATCATAATTTTTACCTTAAAATAAAGTTACGCTTTATTCAGTTGTATAACTGAAGTCAAATTCTGCATAACCCACCAATTGGTATCTCTGTCTTTAGCCATGGAGGTAATCTTAGACGATCCTTTTCGCCCTTTTCCTTCTTTAATTTCCCTTCAAATTCCTTTGTCAGATCTTCGCGACTATGTTTTGGGTTTTGGATGAAATCTTGAAAGTTTGGTCCATTTTCTAATCGCTCACGGATCTTTTCAACTGCAGCAGACGAATGCTTGAAACGTAAATTCTGATATAAGCTACTATTTTTTAAGTTTCTCAGCATTTTGAAGGAGCCGTCGTCAGATCGCGACTATTGGAATGGAACCACTATATTCTTGGGTAAATTATTAAGTAGAGTGAATTCTCTCTCAATCCGACCCATGCGCATTACTTGATTATGTACGTCAGAGAGCTCATTTTATTGTATACATGCTTGGAGTGTGGGGCTTTCAGTTTCGACTCAAACTTTTTACGCGATAGTTTCTACAATTTAGAAAAATAAAATGGGAAACTAGTGGCAAAGTGCATCGGAATGATATATTTTTAAGGTCAATCGATAAATGACACATTAATAATTGACAACAAAATAAAGTTCACTCCTGAGAGATCTCATTTTTAAGTAGGAGTCAAATTTTGTAATTTGTTTACGTCGCTCTGATTTTTTTTTTTGGAAAACAGCTAAGTTGCTTTAGATCGTTCGAGATTTCAAAATATCTGCAAAAATATGGGTAAGCGAGCATAAGCTAGTTTTATCAACCTGCCTGAAAAGTGATAACAATGATAACGCTCTCAAGTTGTATCAGTTTTTTTTTTTTGGGCAGGGCCTTTCACTATTTCCAGTTGACTAATTTACAATGGCTCCAGTTTGTTAATTAAAATTAATTTTCTAATTAGTTTGCATGCCGTTTTGTCAAGTAAATGACAATTTAAAGTGACCTCTTAAGGGCTTGCGCCAAGTGCTTCTGAAGTAAAAAATAAAAGTTTCACATTTTATTTATTTTGGGAAGCCCATCCATCCATCATAAGAAAGAGAACAACGCAAAAAACAAATGAGAACGTCTTAAAGATTTTTTTTCTTTGTTGGAGTATTCGGAGCGCACAAGGTTGCATGTGTTGGTGGAAAGAGACAAAAAATAGCATTTACACAAACTGAAACGCGTGTACTGAACATTCCATTAGTCATTTCGAGAGAATCAACAAGTCGCGGACTATACACGGTTGAAAAAATTCTCTTGGTGCATTAAGATAGTTAAAAATAACAGGTTCCATCTAAAACAATCAAAATGGGTACAAGAAATCGTAATTTAAGTGAACAGCGTGACGATTTCCTACTGGAGACAAACTTTGATGATGACGGCGCTTTAACGCGGGCACACATGAACAGTACTCCTCGAACGCCAAATCCAGTGCCGCGGCCTCGAATTTATCGCTCAAATCACTCCATTGATCGATATTCAGACGCTGCCAAGAGCTATAAAGAAGGTCAGAAATCAAATAAGTCACTGTCCCAATCATCTGCTGATCACATACTCGTGGTGCACATCACTGAAACTGCAAAAATAATGTTCTTAATTGTGGATGTTTTTTTTATACATATAAACTTTGTTTTCTTTTTTTTATTGTCGCAAATGTGTCATACATGATTTCCATTGAGCTGATCAATGCATCATTCTCAACCCACCCACATTCGTTTAATTTGTGTTACGCGAACTCACTTCATATGATTAGTAGTGAATTGTTTAATTCACCCTACCTATGTTCAAGCTTTTATCAGTAATTACTTTAATGCTTTAATGCTTGTTTCTCTTAAGAGAAGTATGTAAATGAATTAATTTTTTTTTTGTTTAAACATTTTTAGGTAGCTGTTGTAAATCATGCATCACCCGAATACCGTTTGCCACATTAATGGCAACCATCATGTTGCTCATAGGCGTTGGAGTCTTTTGTGGAACAATGTATCGTGGCGCATCGCTGACAGTCATCATGTTTGATCATGTTTTCCATCTTAAACTGCTGTGGATTGAAGCTATACAAATGATCTTTGTGGTAATTGCTGCATCGATGGCAGCTCTCGGATTTATGATTCTATTTGTGGGTTTCTTAGCGACGGGTGCGACACGTCATAAAGTCTATCGAGCCTGGAGTTCACGCGTCGGCGGACGAATATCGTGTGCCGTCTTTATGGTCATCACATACATTCTAAAAATCATGTGGATCATCATTCTGTGCTTCCTGTCAATAACAACATTCATTTTCACATTATTCTGGAAAATGTGCTCAAAAACGGAAGTTCAAACCCATCGAACGTGCATCGATTTAACACAATTCAATTTCCTGTTTCCAGCTGAAGCACGCGAAGAAGACATGAAAGTCTGTGAAGAATTTGAGGTGAAAGCATTCTGCAAAGATGCAGTTGAGAAAGCTGAAGTAATGTTCATCCTGGCGACACTTTCATGTCTGCTCATCATTCTCAGTCTCGTTCACTATTTAATGTGTCTGGCAGCAAATTATGCTCATATTCGTGATCATACAAAATTCCAAGAGCTCCAAGAACTTCAAAATTTAACCGAAATGGAATATAGTGCAGCATCGAAAGATCGCTTTTAGTATAAGAAGAAAGTCCATTGGAACTTGGAACGAGAGTTTGATGTTTAATTTGGGCGCAATATGGACACAAACGCACTGCCCATTAATTGACATTTAGTCGTTAAACGTTTTTCACCTAAGTTCCGTCCATTTTTTTATTTTACTCTCGACGCTCAAAGTTTTCCTTTTTTTTTAATTCCTGGTCAACACCAAACTCATGTTCCACTTATTTGTCATCACAAATCCATCTCACAACCTCTTCAAATTAAAAACAAACATCTTTAAAGAATTAAATAATAGAAATTAAGGACATTCCACCAACATTCTTGATAACTAGCATTATTAAAGTTTAACATTTGTTTTTCACCTGTTTGATCCTTGTCAAAAACTTTTTTTTCTGTGGTATTTCAGAAAATTTCCAATTTTGGCGTATGCTAGAAATTTACACAATTTTGGATGCAATTCAAAAATTAACACGAAAAATTATAATCAAAATTTGTATTATGACAACAAAAAAAAAAAGAACATTTTAGATGTTAATGTTGGAAGAACGATAAATGAAAAGTGTTAAACGTAGATAATTAATTAGCACCTTAAGATTGCAATACAGAAAATATTTCGATTTTAGATCAAAAAAAAAAAAAAGAAAGTGTTTCAAAAAGTTCAATAAAATGACAGCGAATAGTTCAGTTCTTTAAAGCAGCAACATGATGATCGTACAAAATAAATAGCAGCAACTTTTTTTTCCCATATCATTTGAACAACAAAATCGTAACGCAATTTATTGAAAGATATAATAATTGTAATTAGGTATTTTTTGAGGTTAAAAACAAATAAAGTGCATGAAATTTATTCTAAAACTTAAAAATCCTGTCTTATAAATTTTAACTTTGATGAATTTTTGATTTCCTGAGAATGATCGGCAGCGGCGCCTTATCAATGAATTTAAGAGAGCGAACCGTATCAATGTCTTAAATATCTGAAAGCCATGTAATAATAACTGCAAGAAGAATTTTTTTCTGTTAAAAATATTTAAGTGCAATAAACTATCAAAAACCTACTTTCTTCTAAAATTAGAACACCTTGCGCATTAACATTGGTCATAATTTCTTCGCCCATACAATTAATTTCGAAGGCATCATTTGGGGTCATACAATCAATTCCGAAGGGATCATTTGGGTCAATTTCCATATTATTTATCTGCATTTGCTCAGCTTCAAAATCACCCTTGATATCACAAAATTGATTATCAGATCCAGAGTCGTCCAATTCAAGTTTCACTTGCATTTCTTTTAACTGTCTTTCATTTTCTTCAGCAACCAGCAAATGTTGAAGTTTTTTATTTTCATTCGGCATTGTCAAAACATTTTCACTTGTTTTATGATTTTTTTTCTCCAACGATGCCAACAGATTTACATTTCTTGAAAATGTGCACATGTCACAATAACAATTCTTAAAATTACACATCGATTTGTGGCCAGAAATGTTGAATTTGAATCCATGATTGCGACAACGAACACAATATCTAATAGTCCTTTGACGATCAGTTTTATTTTTCGCCTTCATAATAATTCACAATAAGAAAAACTTTTCAGTCTTCACTCAACGAATTCTGAACTTCCAATAGTCAAAAAAAAAATTTGTCTCTGGTAATTGTGTGTGAGCTAATTGTGTGTGTGCCCTGGATAATTCATTATTTATGCTGATCTAAGTCCAACTCACCAATCGCGAAGATATAAACAATGAATTTGTGTATTTATGCTACAGAGATGCCAGATTATTGTCTCGTATCAGATTATATTTCATGCCTTCAAAACACATCGGTTAACACTAGTTTTATGTTTCGTCAGCATTTATATAACATAAACAATTTTTATAAGTGACATTTTTACGAGCACTCGAGATGAAAAAGAAATTGTTTGTTTAGAATTCCTGGAATTTGTATTGACAAATCCATATTTGACTGCTATGATATCTATAAAAACTAGGCTTTGTGGCTATTTCAATCCCGCGTGGAGGAGTATGGCCATCAGAAATTCCAAGGAATGTCAAAATTTAATCAAATTGAACTGGTTTTTATGTCAATTTTTGGGTTTTGATTCTTAAATTTTTTCATCACACTAAAGAAGGAATCAAAAGAGAAAATCACCCTGGACAGGACTGGAAGCGATAAGAAAAAGTGACAATTTTTCCCTGTCACCCAAGGCCTTTAATTTGTGGATTTTTGTGCCTTAATCATCATTCTGGACGAGTTGCATTTTGTAATAATGAGATGATTATAGGCTTATAAATAAATAAATAATATCTATTTCCTAGACTTTAAAAGTTTAAATAATCTCTGAAAATAAATCTGCTTCATCTCTTGTTTCTTACTTTTTTTCTGTATCCAAAATGTTAATTAGCAACTTTTATTGTTTTATTGACATCAAATTCATTTTTGTTGACAATATTTTTGAAAATTGCAATTTCAGAGAGACCGAGAACATTTTTTTTTTTTCTAAATTAATAATTTTGAGGGAAAATTTGTTGGATATTTAAGAACTGTTTCCTCTGAAACTTTAAATGATCTTGTTACAAGCATTCTTAACATTTCGCTAAGACATGATAACGTTCATTTTGTGCGCTTGATAATTTTTTTCCGATTTCTTCAATCAACTTCAATTCACTTTACATTTGTAGAATAAACGAGTTGAAAAAAAGCTTCCAATGAGCTTTTAAGCTTTTTGAAACCTCAATTAAGAAGAAGAAAAAAATTATATTGAAAAAATGTCCAAAAAGGCTTTTTTTTGCATTTTGCTCAATAAATTTCTTCAAAAAAAAAAAAAAATGTTATCAGAAAATGCTATCAATAAAAATCGAAGGACACATTACAATTTATCAGCGGCGTTAAGCTCGGCAATTCTTGATTTAGATGTTTATTATTGTTGGTGTCTTTTAGCGTATTGGTGCATTGATTTTGCATGCTGCTATTATTGTTATTATTCTGCTCTCGATGGCCATTGAGAAGCTGTGGATTTTTACATTCCATTTGATGTCCTCGCCACATTTCTGTTAAATAACGATATTGCTCCTCAAGGTCCTTTAGTTGCGTTTTTAAATCGACATTTTGGGATTCCAACTGTTCCGATTCCCGCATAAGATTATTGATGCATTCGCGTTTCTTCAGTCGGCACTTTGTTGCTGCAATTTTATTTCTTTCACGTCTTCGTCGCCGGCGGTCTTCATCTTCGGGCGTTAACTGATAAGAAAGAATATATTTATTTCAGTTATCGATAAGAGCGGGTTTTAACAAGATTCTGCAATCAGTTTTTAATATTATTAATTACCTCTTGTTTATTCGCCGAAAATTTAGGTTCCGAATCCTCATCGCACGATGACGTTGAATCGGTTTTGATCGAGAAATTTCGATGCCGCGTTGGTGATGAAATACTTTCAGTTGGTGATGTGACAGCTAAAGGAACATCCTGTGGAATGGCACGTTGTAATAATGGTGGCGATGACACACTTGACACACGAATTTTTGGTGGCGTCGGCTTATAATCAGCATCGCACGAGCTGCTGCCAGAATTTTTACGCTTATTTTGTATCAGCAATTTGACACCAGCTTTGATTAATTGCGAGCGGGTCTGGGGTTGCGATGGACAATAAAACAAAATAAAAAATAACCGTTAATTTTCATTTCAATATAGTTTCACAGAGTTTCACATGCGATTGATGCGCCCACGTGTTGCGATATTTGCTCGCGCTGGCCCTCTCTATCTCTCTCTATTCATTCACACAAACAACAAATTAAAATTTTACTTCTTTTTTGCATCTCAAAAAGATTGTAACCGCGATATTTCACCCACGCTTAAGCTAAATATCGCTATGAGTTGCTTACATTTGTCACATTCAATCTGCAACAGAAAAATAACAGCGTCAGCGGTTACCCATAAAGTGCAACTACGCGAGGTGCATTTTTTCATAAAAAAGCAATATTTGTCCTCGATGTACCTTTTGACTCATTTGAATTTGACATTTTTTTTTTAGTATTTATATTTCAAAACCGACAATTTTTCTTCTGTCGATTTCACCACCCGCAATAAAATTCTTGCACATCTGACAACCATTCACGCAAAAACAGACTTTCATACGCAAACATGTGTATACAAATAATTTGTGTGCTCATAGTGCACTAGACTCACCTGCTGTAGGCTCGGTGTCGCTGAAATGCTTGCTACCATATGCAGTGGCGTTGTTGATGGAGATTCCAAGGAGGATATTGAGGAGCAATTCGATTGGGAATTGGTGTCAAATTGATGCAGAAAATTTTCCGTTTTGCATGCTATCACTGGGTTGATATCGATTGCCGATGAATTCATTGGAATGGCTGAGGATTGTGATGTGATTGCCGCTGAATATGAGTATTCGAATGGGTTCGTCATTGCTATCAGCGAATTGAGAATTTCGGGTGTGCGTGGTGTGGACGAGCAAAAGTCCATGCCAACACCCAACAATGGTGGGGTTTGGAGTGATGTATTGAAGTTGTACATGGCTCCTTAATGATTTATGTTTGTATACAATTTATATTTTTTTCTTTTCTTCGCGAAATGTGATCCACAAGATTCCAAAAATCTTCGTTTGTTTTTTTATTTATTTTTTTATTGCAAACAATAACTGCAGCTCTGGACGAATATTTTTTAATGTTTCTCTCCACTTGTGTTAAACAAAATGACTTTTCACAAGTTTTTTTTTTTTTCTTTATTATTCGCTTTTCTAGGCTATTCTGTTTCGCATGTAAGGAATAGAAAAAAAAAGCAGAGAAAAACAAATGAGCCATTAGAGTGTTTGTGATTATAGAATTTTTGCTGAAAACAAAAAATATTTATATTTAACAGACAGAAACAAAAAAAAAAAATGTTTTTTTTTTATTGTACAAAAGGAGTGTTTTGCCAATTCTGTTATATACCGATTTGTGTTGTTTAAAGTATGATGAATGCAAAAAGTGAATGGCAATGTGAAAGAATTCTAAGGACGTTGCTTGAAAGGTTCTAATTGAAGAATATTCAAATAAGCGTGTCAAAATTTTAGCACAATCCCTCATTAACAACTTCATTCATTTAGTAATTTTTTTTTTCCAACGGAGAACAATAAAACTTATTCAACCAAGTGGCAAATTTATGACTCTCATGTTGAAGGACATACGCTTGATGATGATCATGGAAGCCCTCGAAATGTGTTGTGAACGTGCTTTATTTTGGTGGCTCGTCGATAGTTTAATTATTATCATTCGTTTACTATAATTTTGTTTTGTTTGAATAGTTCAAGTACGGTACGGTATTTAAAAAAAGTGTCGGAAGTGCGGAATATTTGTGAACGTGGACGATCATAATCAATTGTTGACGCCTCCAGACATCAATAAAGCCAACAGCAAAATATTTCTTTATTTTATTTTTTTTTTTTTCGGCCATAAAATTTCCTACTCACCAGCTAAATAATACTGAAACGTGTTGCTTTTTTTGTGTATGTTAAACTCGTTGCTGCGTCGCTCGGACGTTCACAATAATTTTTTTTTGAGTTCGAGAAAAGCGATTAATAATTAATTAAATTTTTTATATCGAAGAATTCAACTGCTCTCAAATTCGATTCGTATACAGCGAAAAAAAAATAATTCGCAATTAAATAAACTTAAGATCCATAAAAAGTCAATCAAAATAATCACTGGAGTTGCACAATTATAAATTTCCTTTTTGTAGGGCTTTAATGAAAGCTCAACACTTGATATTTTTTTAAGAATTGTCTTAAAAACATTTAAAATTCATAAATTAAACAAATTTTTTTTTAATTCTTTGTGTGTTTTATTTCTTTTTTTGGGTAATCAATCTTCACAGCACATTTGTTGATATTATTTTTCTTAAAAAAAATCATTGTTTTTTGTAGCACATTTTCCGCACTTCGGCTTTTCCTCAACAAACATTTGTTTTGCCGTTTGCGGATGGTTGGAAAATGTTCTTATATAGTTTAAGGACAACGTTTCAATTAATGAATTAATGACTATAAATTAGGGTTTCATTTTTTAAGGCACATTTGAATTTCTTTTTAGTAACTTTTTTGTTGTTTATTTCCATTTATTTGATCCGGGGCGCCGTGTCGGATATTATTTCAGAGCAATATAAATATGAAAACTACACAAAATTTAAGCGCGTCCGCCTTGACATCGGAATTGAAACTGACAATAAATATCGCGAACCTGAAAAAAATTCACAACACGCGCGAAACCGCAAAAATACAATGAAAGAAAGGGCAACAACAATGATATGACTACATAGTGATCACCAGCTAAGCGGGCGTTCGGCATCTGGCAGTGAAATATAAAAGTCACCAAATGCCAGACATTCTCATAGTGGAGCTAGTTACTTCTATGCATTTAACATTGAAACGCTCACAAACTCATACAGTATACAGCGAAGTATATCGCGAATCTAAAAATAAAAAATGACGCGATATTTATGAACATTCATTGGTTGTCGGTGATGTAAGTAAAGTCGATTCGGTTACTTTCAAAGCGTGAGAGACATGAAGGCACCCATACAGCTTTAAATATAATATTTTTTGTGCTCAACGCGCATTGCTGGTATAGAGCGAAAGTAATGGATTATCAGTGGCGGTTTTAATAAAATATTTAATTTTTTTTGCACTTCTGATTCTTAGAAAAAATCGTGAAAATGTCAAGTGTAGTAAACACTTCATTGATAAATTATCTTGAAATTGTTATCAGTTTACTTGAATTTTTTTTTCCTTTGCTTTGTCACAGGCATTTCCGACTCCACTGGTCGCGACACTCATCCTGACTGTGTATTTTGAATAAATCTCTGACGGGCGAAAAAAAAAACTTCAGTCGAATATGAAAATTAAAGAAAAATAAAAGAAAAATTGATGTTTTTTTTTGTTTTTTAAATGAAACAGAACTCGCATTTTGGGTCTTGTGTTGTTGTTATTAATTACAGCTGAAAAAAAAAAAAAAACACTGTGACGATCAGTAGCTGGAGCGACCAAATGGTTTATTTTCAATTTGAAGTGCCGGATCGAGGCTTAAGTGTGCTAAATTGATCTGCAACAAATGAGTGTTGTGCGAGAAATGCGAGTATTAGTGGCAATTAATAGGCATTATTATTATTCTTCTTCTGTTAAAAACAAATTAATCATAAAATTGTAATCGGCAAGCGAGACACTAAGGATGCATTGTAAGTTTTGACAACTTTACAAAAGGAAATCTCCCAAGAACCACTAAAACGAAACTTATAAATTAATAAAAATTTTGAAGTTGGCCAGGCGCGAAATTCCGCGATGTACATCAGCTTGAAAATAACAACAAAAAATAAAAAGTTCGCTTTTGTATATTCCAGAAATAATTTACGGCTTTTTTCCATATGCGAATTATATTCAAATACATTCTCACATGGGATTCGTGTGTAAATGACTTCAGATGAAATGATTTAAATTCATCTCACATCTGTTTCGATTAGAAGAAAATATTCATTGAATTTTAATCACATCTGATAATTCCATTCCTGCTGACAAAACTTACGAACAAAACCTAAGTAGAACGCGGTTACAAATTATCGCAAAAAAAAAAATCGTGAGCGGCATCTTCACTGTGTGACTGAGTCGTGACCTTATAGCGAGGAACAACCAAAAAAAAAATCCACAAAATATATTTCTTTTTTTATGCATTAATTACAACATAATGTGACTTAAGTAATGGTCGTCTTCATCCGACTGATATGATATTCCATTAATTAAAGATTCAGCCGGTGGCATAAACATCCATCAAATGCTATTAAAAAAAAAACTGATAATATGAATATGCGTGTGTCTGTGTGTTTATTTGCGCAAAACTTTATTGACATAGGAAATATTCTTCTTCTTTTTCTTTGATCGACCGCATTTATAAAAAAAAAAATTTTTTGTTGAATTTCTTTACTCCACGAACAAAAAATAAATAAATATTTTTAAGCGCATTCTGTGAATACACATTTTTTTTTTGTGCCTCACCGATTGGGCTCGAAGATTCACCTTGCGTTGCGGATTTATGGAGATTTTTAAACTAATGATAACATGACGCAGGGCTTGGTGCACGGCACGCTCGCAACATTTTTTCTGACGATACTTGACTTTTTATCAACACTTCTGGAATTCTGTGGCAATAAAAAAAAAGTGTGACATTGAATGTTTTTTTTTATACTTCGTTCATAAATCTTCCATAATGATAATTGATGAGTGTTTAGCGATAATGACAGGGGGTTAGTCAGGCAAAATTGATTGTACTGGAAAACGATTCCATTGCCACCCTGAATACATCCTTAGAGTGAATGTCGCAAGAAGACAAATCATTTTATGGCCTTTTAATTAACTGCAGCGCACCCCCTCAAAATTGTCATGCTATATATGTATGCGGAAGAGAGAGAGAGCAAGAAGGAGAGATATTGTGCCATCGTTAATAGCAGTTTCCATAAACTACTAAAAAGAGTGGCTTTTAAAAAGCATCGCCATGTGTCGCACAATTTAATTTAATTAAGATTGCAATTTAGAATCACTTTTTTTTCGGTGCTTGTATATATTTGAGCTAATGAAACACACCTTCGCGGTTCTCAGCACGTCGTGCTGTAATGCTCCATAAAGTCTATACACACTCGTGCTATATCGTTTGTCCACACAATTGGCACACATTTATACATTCTAGCGAGTTTGACAAAAATAAAATATATATGTATATTATATCTAGTAGCACAACGCGCACACTTTTTACCATTCTCCTGTGGATTTAAAAAAAAAATGTAAACAACAACAATCTTTCGTCGCACCGCGTTTACACATTAAATGAATTAATAATAAAAAGAAATACATTAAAAAAAAAAATCCTTGATGCGTCTTCAGTGCTCTCTTAAAAATGTGCGGCATGTGTCACAATTTTTTTCTTTTTTCTTTGGAACATTGCCAAGAATTATGAACAGGAAAATCAACGGAACTGACGTATAATCCCATCATGCATTTTTCTTTTCATTCGCGAGTTTATGGACTTTAAGTATATTTGCAAAGAGATAATGAATATACATTTTTATTTGACTTTAAAGTTGTTTTCAAAGCTCTTTTTTTGTGTTGGCACAAAACAACTTGTTGAATGTTTGCGACTATTGAAGTGTTTATAGAAAAAAAAATGCTACATTCAGAAATATTTAATTCCGTTGGACTCGAATGAATGGAATCGCTGCGGAGATGAAACAAAGTTGCAGAAATGGCGTTCAATCATGTTGATGACATAAAATTTATTTATAAACAAGCATCAAAGTTATTTTGAACATTCAAATTTATATTTTAAATCCATTTGAATTTGATAGCCTTTCGACAGTATTCACTGGAATGCGGTGCATGCTGAAACCGTAAACTTTTTTTTTACACTTTTAATGAACGGACCAAACGTAAATTAATCGTTACCGACTGAAATATAAGCGCTTTAGTCGTAACCAATAGTTTTATGCTTCACGTCATGATATGACGATGGAAACATTTCCCATCGATTTTTATTCGTTGAGATTGTTCAAACATTGATGAGTCGATCTCAAGTCACAAGAAAATACCCATTTTTCATTATAAAAATAACCACTTCAGAAGAAAACTTCAAAAAGCCACCTGTTATATGTCCGTTAAACTTTGTTCTCATTTATATAATTTTCATCATCCAACAGGAAACCGCATTCAATTTTTCATGTATGATGTATGAGCCTTGCGAGTTGCGATCGAGTCACTGTGTCTAGGTCGGCTGGATTCAATAAAAAATAAAATTCACTCTTACAAATCGCACCCAACAACAACATGCCGACATTTCTGAGCTGTTAGAACCAAGATTTATAAATAAAATTCAATCGTAATGGCCACAGCGTCACGACTTTAGCAATCATCATCATGTCATAAGTGACTCAGAATGGAGTTTGAAAGAAAAAAAAAATGGTTAACAATAAAATAAAAATTAATAAATTATTCATATGGAAAGCTCTTTGGGCTGGTTCTGAGGATTAAATCAATTATAGCTACGCGAATATTATAGTGTTACTTCGCGATATTAATCACGTTTTGGTGATGACATCATGTATTGATCAAAATATTATGATTATTTATTATAAGCGATTGATTTGAATTTGCAGTTTTTAACCTTATCAGTAGCTGACGACGGATGTTCCCTTTGAAAGTTTATTTTCATCTTAGTAGCGATTTGAAAGAATCTTATCAATTTAACCTTTTTGCTAAATCAACATCCGTCTTGTTGATTTGCAAAAACATTTATAAGAAAACATCCAAAAATGCTGCAAAGTCATGAGAATTGATTTAGTACGATTTGTGAAATGTAAACAGAAGAAATTTGAATGTCTGTCTGGATTTTTGTCTGTGATTTTTATAATAAATATTCGGTGTTAATGTATTGCAATCAATAATAGTTTATAATATTTAGTTTTAAAAAGCACGAACAGAGCTTTAAAGCAAAGAATGTCAAACTGTATTAAATGTGAAAAACAAAAGCTTTCAGAGCTTTTTGCGAAACTTGATCAGTAAATTTTAGAAATCTGTGGTTTTTGATGGCTCCATAAATCAATGACGCGATAAAAATATTGTTATTTTTCTTTGCTTTATTGTGATGCTAACAATATGGTCATCATTTACGGTTATTTCCCGAATGATGCATGTCACTCACGATGAATGATATTGTTGGAATATTTATGGAATATTTGTTTTTGGAAATCAATTACCATGGAAAATATTTACGTTCGAAAGAAGAGGAAGAAGAAAATCAATTAAGGCATTTTTGGATGTTGCGGTATGTGGCGAGAGGAGTTCTCACTATGGTCGGTAGGTTAATTGTGTATTTGACACTTAAATATCCAGATAAACCGCACGCTTATATATCGCAAGGCCGTTCTTTAGCAGATCCAAGTACAAATGGTTCATTTTTCAAAAATAAAAGAGAATTAAATTCTTTTGTCGCTCAAAATCGTTCGAAGTTTACGAGTTTGGGAAACAATTAGTCTCGTTTTGACGTGTGTTCGCACAAACAGTTACAAACAATTTCGCACATGATCATCATTGGCCGCGCACATCGGCGGTTATGTGAACAATCAAAATGAAAGGGAAAAAAAGAACTGGACTGGCTGTCGACTGTCGGTGGCCTCATAAATCGTGATCGATTTGGTAGTGATCGAGATGATAAGAAAAAAATGAAATGAAATCATATTTAATTTATATTAAATGGTTTTGATTGACTTTTTATTTGACTATGTGCTTTGATGAGTTCTTTTCATAAGTCATCAACAATGATGCTTCATCAGAAGCATACCGAAAATAATTTTTTTTTTCCCAAAATAACTGATCATGATTACACTGTTTAAATGTTTGCATTGCAAAAGTCCAAATAAAAAAAAATATTCAATCAACGCGTGCCTTCAACAAATCGTGCAAAATCAAAAGGACCTTGACGGCGTTACGATTTTAGAAATGTGATGTGAATATATTATAAAATGGATTAAGAAGGAGAGATGAGTTTTGGCACACATTTTGTTTGATTCGTTTTTAATTCGAAAGTATTTAGCTGCTTGTTAATCGATTGGTAACTCATTTGTAAAGACGAACGAGTTTGCCTTGATCATCGTATCCATATACAGGATCTTTAATAGCTTCAACTGGTGAATACCTGGAAATAGAATTCATTATTTAGGTACAAAAGTTCATTGCCTTTTTTTGAGTAAAATATTTATGTGAACCTTAATTGTGCGGAAAATCCATTAGCCTGACGATCTTCATCGGTTTGTGCCGTTGCAAAGCGAACTTTTTGCAATGAATTGTTGGGCAATAGAATGTAGTATTGTCCAAATTGGCCTCGTTGGCTGTCTTGCACTGCATTTTCACTGGTTTGTGAATTCGATACGGCAATGACTGGATCATCTGATTGCTCGACATTTTCATCGTCATAGTCTTGATCATCTTGAGGCTGTTCTGGTTCATCAGCTTGAGGTGCTTCGGGCTGCTCATTTTCAACTTCTGGGTCATTGCTTTTCGTCGGTACTCCGTATTCATTTGTTGGCGGGGCGCCATATTGTTGTGCTGGCAATTGTTGAACTTGCGATTTTGGATCAGCTGGAGCTTGCTCCAATCGACCAAATTGGCGTTCACGCAATTGACCATTTACTGGTGCAAACTGCGGAGCGAATCCCGGTGATAATAAGAATGGTTGACCAGCAAATGCTGGCGCTGGAGGCATTTGTAATCGGCTTGATTGGGTCTGAGTACGAATATTTGATGGCTCAACACGCTTCTGAAATTTACGAAATTGAGAAAAAGAATCGACAGCTGGTAAACCTTGAACTCTTAATGCTTCATCTTCATCATTTGATGTTTCAGTCGTTGTCGGTGGAAGATATTCATTGGTCAATGTTGTAAATTGAACTTCATTTGGATTAGTGCGTTGTTCTTTTGGCGTTCCATATTGTCTTGGCAATTCTAATCTGGCACCTTGAGGCTTCCAACCCTTTGCAGGATAAGGTGCTGGCTTTTCAGCCGCAATCATTCCAACGACTACACAAACGATAATAAAAATCTTCATGTTGACTTGAATGCGTTTGATAATGAACTGAAGTATTTGAATAAATCAATACTATTTATATATTAATCAAAAATCTATTATCGAGCTCGATGACACCACGCATAAGCTCATAGAAATGTATTTGATCCATTCTGCAAATCAAATTAAATATTCCGTGTGCGTTTTGCAAACTATTTTACTGGTCATTTGTAAAACTTCATGCGGCGAAACAATTGTTTTCATAAATTTCGCGCAGTTGACCACGAATAGTGCTTTTATTATCTCATAATAAAATCGCTCATTCAACTCTGGATTTGCGGGAAAAACTAATCAAAGAAAAACTTCATTCAGCAACTCTGTAAACATTTTTTTTACCTTGATATCAATTTATCAACAATTTGTTACAACGAATTAGAAAAAAATCGATTTATTGACACTTTGATTTTCAATTGCGATGATTCACTTTATTATTTATTCACTATTTGACGCTTGAACCATGGCTGATTTGCGCATTGCAAATTGCAACTGCAATTGTTTATTTAATGCACCACGTGCTACATCGTGATGCTTGAATTTTGAATTTAACCGCGATGCAGAACATCAATTGAATAATAAACTCAATCAAGATTGTTGCCTTTGGCGCTTGAGGGAATTCCTTTCTAGCTGGTCAAAAGCATTTGTGCTCTTGAATCGTGTGATCGTGATATGAAAGGGAAATTATTTATTTCATTACTCATCGTCCAGCAGTAACGTTCATAAATATTGTTTAACATTTTTATTATTGCGTCATTTGTGATGTGCACATTTTTTTATTTAGAAAAACTTGTTCATAATTGAGGAATTGACGAGTCCGACATATTTTTATATGTGAATAATATTTAATGAACCATGATGGATATTTTTACACAATTATTCTCACATAGCGCACGTTTTCATGCTGATGCTTTTCTTCTCACTTTCTGCCGGCCACTGGTGCTTGCTGATCTGAATTGCCTCTAGCTGTATCTTTTATAGGTCAGTGTCAGGTACAATGGAGATGAAATTTAACGAACTATATCGACTGAATGGTTACAACAATTGATGGTGGAAAATTATGTAACAGAGAAATAGATGTTTATGCAATTGCAATGAAATAAATAATTGCTGCCGTTAATTATGCGAGTGAAAGATCAGAACAATTTGTCTTGTACAAAAATGTTTGCATTTTATTTTTCATTCATGGCTTCTTCAATATTATAAAATTATATTTATAAAAAAAAGTAAAGTATTTACATGCTAAATAGACGAGTCATATCCTTTGTTCAGAGCGTTTCTTGGCATTGTATGCCGAATTATCTACATTTTGTGTGACAACATCGTCAAATTGAAGATTTTTTTTAATAAATTTCCATTCAACTAAATGGAATCATAGTATTAAGCATTGTTTAGTACAATTCGAGCTCGTTGTTTTGGCCTTAAGAGTAAGTAGAATTATTGACTATTTTAAAATCATTTTTGAGAATCTTAATAAGGGAGAGAGAGTGAATGAGGGATTAGGATGAGCAGGTAGGATATTGGTGATAGGAATAGAGATAGATAGAGCATTTTTCCAGGGTCCTAATTGATTTACAAATATTTTTTTAATATCCACCGAAGCCTTGAGCGTTGCTATCGTAACCTTGAGCGTTGTTGTTATAACCGCGACCAGTGTCTTCATAAGAGATTGTTGGACGGTAACCATTTTCATCAGCAATGTAGTTCACGATCTGTTTTGAGAATGAAAATAATTATTTTAAAATTAGAATTTTTTGAAAACAACTGAGCAGCACAATGTTCTTACTTGTTTACGGCCATCAGGTAACAAAACGTAATATTTTCCAGTGGCGACTGATCCTTCACGTTGTTCTTTGTGTCCGAAATCGAGTGCAGCTTGTTCATCTTGAACATCATATTGGAATTCGTATTTTGCTGGTTCTTCATAGCCACCATTCACGTATCCACTGCCGCCAGCGTTTCCAGTGTTGCTATAGCTTGATTGCTGAGCATAGCTGTTGCCATTGTCGTTTGGAGTGTATGAGTTTTGTTCAGCTGGAACACCATAAGCATTTGATGGAGCTTGTTGATAACTATTGGCGCGTTGGCTATCGAAGTTGTTGAAATCTTGAGCAGCTGGAACTCCATATGAAGTTGATGGTGGAGCATAGTTGGTTCTGCCTTGAGCTGGTGGACCGTACTGGTTCGATGGCTGAGCTGGTGGACCGTATTGGTTGGATGGAGCGGAGAATGATTTGGTTTGAGTGGCTGGTGGACCATAGTTGCTCGATGGCTGAGCGAAGCCATTTCTTGGCTGCTGTTGTTGAGGTGCACCATATTGGCTTCGTGGAGCCGGAGCATTGTAGTTGGTTCTAGCCTGAGCTGGTGGCCCATACTGGTTCGATGGTGCATTGAAGTTTCTTCCTTGCGGTGGCAAGTATGAGCTGCGAGGTACTGGAGGCTCAGCAAAAGCGACAGCCAACAAGAAAGTTGAGACAATTGCAATCTATATGCAATGGAAATGAAAAATCGTAAAAAAAAACTGAATTAATGAACTGCACCACACAAAGCAAAGTTCTCACAAATATTTGTCACGATATATCTTAAATTGGTTGCATTTTCTAAGATTTACGACAATTCCCACACCAAAATGAGTGTGCAAGATAATTACACCACAAAAGTGTACTTTCATCATAATGTGCTGATGTTTATTAAGTGTGTTCTTCAATCTGATTTTTTTAATGTGTTTCTCTATGCACTGCATCATTTTGCTTTTCGCAAAAGTAAAAGCAACTTTTTTGCCGAGTTATCGAATTTCATCTGATTTCTTTTCAGAGCACGTTAAGAAGCAATAAAAATATGTTTCTTTGTACAGATTCAAATTTAGAATCGATTTATGTTTCGGAATTTATTGAAATTTCTCTTCACACTTTTAAGTCACTTTTGCACTTATTCTCAAATTTTACAGCTTTATGTTTCGTACCTTCATCATTGTAGCTTGAAATTCTAAATTTAAACTAATCAACTGCGAAAGAACTTTTTGAATAGATTCTATTGTAAGAATGTTTTCAATGTAACTAGATTTTTTTATTTCTATGCAAATTCTGTGTTCTCTTGCCGGATGAGTTGCTACAGATTTGTATGTTTGATTGTTAATTGTCGAATGAATAATTTTCCAAAGATACATCGACTATTTATATGATTCGACCTGCAAAAATAAAAATCTGTATCTCCCAGTCTAAAAATGTAAAGCATCAAGAGTAAACCACACTTTGAAGTGATGGTAACAATAACAACAACAAAACTGACTAAGGCGCAAGAAAAGAAGAAGGAACAGCACAACACAACAAATCTTTCTTAGTTCGCACAGCGTCTGATGAGATCGTATGGCGCTCTCCGTGTACAATTTTCAATGAATGTTTGTATGTTTTTTTTTTTTATTTCACTAATCGTAAAATATTGAATGAACGTGAAATGAGAAGAATTGTAACAATTAGTGTACAAACGAAGTGACTTGACTGATGATGGTAATGTGACGAGAGACCTTAGTGGTGGCTCACACACTCATCGCAAAATGACAATCGCTTGAAAATCCATCCAATACAGTCATGGAAGCTCATTCCGTTTTGTTGAATCAATTTGTTCATCACAACATAATATTTTGAGTATTTGCGCGAGCATAAAACATGATGGTTACTTGCGTTGGATCAACAGAAATATTTCATGTTATTCATCTAATTTGCAAAGAAACATTTCGTGATCCATTTATGTCATCATTTAATTTTTCACTAAAACATGCGGTAAAATCTTTTGTTAATCAAGTTCATTGCGCGACCAAACAAAACATGATGAATTTCGTTTCTTACTTCATTGTTAATCAATTTCCTGATGATACTCCCAAGTCAAGGTAAACGGAACTCAAAATCAAAAAGCCGCCAAAGTGCATCATTATTTTCATTATCTTGCACTTGAAATACTTTTTTTTATATTTGCATATAAAATTCGAATGCACAAAAGTTTGCGTCGCAGAATTAATGAATTCATTAATGTCGCGAGGCTTTTTCGCCATCACATGAGAGGAGCAGAGGAGCATCTCGAGCGAGAAAATTAACTCGAAGTAATTGCTTTCTGTGGCGGCTTAATCTTTCATCTTTTGTGTGTGATGCAAACGTCATAAAACTTATTTTTTTTTTCAACGACGATCTAGTTAATCAGCAATGAACAACATTAAAGATTTTTTTATGATAATATATGTTTGATGCGATTTACACAAGTTTGCGTGTCAAAGCTCATGTTGAAGCTTAGAAAATTACTTAATTGAATTTGTTGATGATCTTGATTTGCATGAAATTAAATTCATCATTTCGCTAATGATACATTTTATTGAGCAATCCTAAATGCGGTTCAAAACATCGCGTCGCGCGGCACTGCGCAAAATTGGATGAAAAATCACAGTACAAATTGCAAATGAATTAAGTTGTTTTGTTGGTGTGCATATGAAACCAAGCTTGACAGACGGTAACACAGAAAAAAAGCGCTAAGCCAGAACATAATTGCTAATGTTTAAGTTAAGATGCAAAAAAAAATACATTTCTATAGAAGATGAATCAAGATGAGACGATTTCATGTGATAAATCTCTTTCTTTACATGTTCAAATTTAACATTTTGGCTTCTGAAGCTTCAATTGTTTCGATGGTGTCTATGGGAAATTAAAGTTGATGCAATTATGAGATTTGCCGCCAGTTGACTTTGAATCGCAGTCACTTTTGCATCTTACATTCTGATGACTTTGCAATCTTAATGCATCTCTCGATATTGCACAACAGTTTTTTTTTTGCTACAAATTCTCCAAATGAAGATTAATTATAATTCGTGCCACAAATTGGGTCATTAGACAATTTGAATGTGGGGCTGTAAATCTGAGTCAATGCAATTGTCCTTTCACTCCTTGAATTGTTTCTATACTCACTCTAGATGTGCAATAATAATCATGGAAAAATTCATTACATAAAAAAATGCATTTCAATTAATGCACAATCTCATAAATATGCGAACACATTTATGCATCGCGAACGTCTTTAACATAAAAATAATGATGCACTTAAAAGAAAATGGAATGTGTTTAATGATCGCATCTAATTAGTCATCAGGCGTGAATACCTCGAGCATGTTTGGAGTTACACGTTGAAAATATTTTGATTGCTATTAAATATTAAAATGATTTAAAAAATTTCAAATATTCAATTAACTTGCCGATAATCGCCCTCAAGTTCCCATATGTCAATTGATCATCACAAAAGAAGTATTTAAAACGCGGTAAGTATGAAACGGCAGCAAATTATATGAAAACTAATGTTTTTATATCCAATGTTGCCACAAAACATGTAAAGAAGAGTAAAAAGATAATAAATCATTGCGAAGAATTATGAACAGATCTCATGCATTTTGTTGAGATGTTTATTGCCGACATGTTGTGCAACATGATACAAATGGTCATTGGACAAATTATATGCAAACTCATGCTTTGTAGGGGGGCACTTGGAGCTATTTAGTAATTTATGCAAACAAATCTAGTTAGACAATGAGCTCCAACCGCAAAGAAATGAAAGAATTTTTGCATAAATTGCTCAATAATCGACATATTACTTCAAACCAACAGCACTTTATTAAAATTACTTCAAAAACGAAAAAAAAAAAAAACTTGTAGAATGTCATAAATTATTGTACTTTTAAAAATTATGATGCTAATAGTAAATGATGCTTTGTTTCTTTTTCAGATGCTGCAACCCATCCAGCAAAAATGCCATTTTGAAAGCAATTTCTTCAAACAAAACATCACCGATGAGAGTGAAATGATGATGCAATAACTGTGTTTGGTATGTTTATTCTTAAAGCAACAAATCTTCGTCAACCACGAAGTGTTGCGTTCTGTCGGTTGAGCAATTATATGGTACATGCTAAACGTGAAACTCAAACATTTAATTATATTAATATTTAAATGAGTCGAAAATGATGCGAATCAACCACTTAAATTGCCTAATTTAATAAAGAGAAATAGTTTTTTTTTGCCTCGTAATGATCAATCAAAATGTAATTGAGCATCAATACGGAATGTTAGTGAATGAGATTTTAATAAATATCAATTAACTATTTTTTATTTTTGTTGATCATTTAGGCGACTTATGAATGGTTGTAACGTATATGATGGTTTTTGTCACATGCCTCTTCAAATCCAGAGATTTCATCTCATCATCTATGTCATAATTTGCGTGGGTCATTTGTCAATTGCAAAATTTATTTAAATATATTAGGTATCATAATGTAGAGCAGTTTTGAAAGTTGTGCAAAAAAAAAATTGAAAGAAGACCTTGAAGGTCGCGAATACATCAATTCATCCATATGTTGAATCCCATCATCAAATTTACAACTTTAGTAATGGCGTTTGACTTGAAGCGAACAATTTAGTTGGCTGATGAAGTGCACAGCTTGTCAAACAAATTTCATCTTTTGTGTTCACTGAAAAGTTGCAGGCGAGTTGAAGCATAAATGTGTCAGTTGATTGTTTGCATTTTACACTATAAAGTGAATTAGATGACTTCGGGGCTTTAATCTTGAACGATTGCGGAACAGTTTGAGGCATACAAATAGTCGCAAAAAAAAAATTGTGATGCAAAAATGAATTCAATGAACATCAGGCTCAACAACATCATACAGTTGTTATTGTTGCTTTTTTTTCGACACTAACAAATGAATTTAAAATTTAATAGATTATTGTTAGATTCTCAAAAGTAATTTCGAAAGATTTCTTTCTTGTTCGCTCGGAAATTATTTGTGGAATTTCTGTCGTGTGAAGAATGGGAAAACTATTTGATGGAATTCATTAGAAAATTCAAGGTTAGTTGTTAACGATCACGAATCATACAAAAATTTGATCTACTTTAAACTTCCTTGCACATCATTAATCATCAGCGTTAGCTTCCATCGATATCTTACGTAATCGAAATGCTGCTGATCGATCTTGAATATGCCCAATCGCTTGAGTAACGATCAACAAATAAATCAGCAGAAGTTTCGGCGATTTAACAAGATTGCTATTAATGATCATCCAACCATTCATTGATCTTACTGCAATCATCGGCAATGTCAATGAAAAATCAGCTGGACGTTCATTTTTTTCTGAAATAATTGAAAATCATTAAACTGGAAGCATAATTTATACCAATTTATGGATGCTTCGCGATATTATTTAGTTCGATAAATATTGGATTGTTATTTCCACGATCGAAAGCAACAAATAGAAGCTTGTTCGCAAAATAAATATTTTAAAGTTATGTAAATAATTATATCCAATCAACTTGTTTCAATCATTTATGAAAGTTGAAAGCTCGTCATAAATCAAAGAAGCTTTCAATATTCACAAGAGAATCCAACAGTAAAACAATTAGCATAATTTAGCCGATAATCGTGCTGTGTAGCCTTCAAGGTATCTTCATTTAATTAATTAAGTTTTAGTAAGTAGCATGAAATTAAAAAAACAGCAAAATCAACTATGCAAAAAACATAAGAAAATGAATTAATTGCCTATCATGTCTTTTCACATGAAAATTAAACGTAAAGTGAATAATTACAATTGGATCATTGTGATCTTTAAATACTTCTTTATTACGAAGTGCACAGAAAAAAACTATACAACAACAATAGCCAAGCTGTATAAGCCAAGTGTTTTAAAACGCCCATGAATGAAAACATAAATTTAAAGTCGAGGTAAATATGAAAGAAAGATGCTTCAAAACGTAAATATTTTCTACATGGCGGCAACGAAATTAAGCGATTTATGGCGATAGTTTATAGCGAATGATTTACATGAGGACTTTAATTGGTTCCCTTAATGCTGCGATCAGACTAAATCAATGTGAAGCGAATGAGTTAATTGAGATCTGCTTTGAAGCGCTCTTTGCACGATTTTAGACCCGTAAATAGATCATTTTGACTTTTGCCTCTGACCTTATTTTAAGATAGATTACCATGGTGATACTCCATATGGATGTTCATGAACGTGCAAAAATAATACGGTGCTCTAAAAAAATGACAAATGATTGTGGATGGCCATTGTTGGAATGACAGCAAGATTTTGCAGTTCTACGCTTCAAATTGCTACAATTTAATTCACATTTAATTTTCGAGTTTATTATCAAGTGGGTGGGCGGGTTAACGTGATGACTGACTGAAATTAATTCTCAATCATTTTCGATTTAAATATGTGATTTCAATTGCTTCCTGGATTCTCATTAAGTTATTCTGACACTTCCTATTAGATATATTTCAAATATTACATACTGGCATAAGTAAGTAATCTAGTTGCAAAATCTATGACAGGACGTCATGCAAAATTATAATCATTGTTCGATAATTTCGCAAGCACTTTATGAAATTCTGCTCATTTTTCTATCTTGATTTGATGCCGTAACGAACTGCTAATTTGGCCATGATTTGAAAAATTCTTTTTCCACAATTGCGAAATTGTTGGAACTATATTAACATCTTTATTTGTGCAAGTCATCATAAATTAATCCAATTATGCTTCGTAGATGAATCTTTAAAATCCAATAAACGTCGATTTATGAAATGAATTGAAATAGTATAAACATACACTATCGACATTTCTATTTGAATTTAATGATTTTATGCATAACTTAAGATCAAAACTCATGAGATAAGAAAATAAACACGAAAAGAATAAGGAACAGTAATACAACAAATCTTTCTGAGCTCACAAAGCGTCTGATGCGATCGTATGGTGTTCTCCGTGTACAATTTTCAATGAATGTTTGCATTTTATTTTTTTTATTTCACTAATCGTAAAATATTGAATGAACGTGAAATGAGAAGAATTGTAACAATTAGTGTACAAACGAAGTGACTTGACTGATGATGGTAATGTGACGAGAGACCTTAGTGGTGGCTCACACACTCATCGCAAAATGACAATCGCTTTAAAATCCAATACAGTCATGGAAGCTCATTCCATTTTGTTGAATCAATTTGTTCATCACAACATAATATTTTGAGTATTTGCGCGAGCATAAAACATGATGGTTACTTGCGTTGGATCAACAGAAATATTTCATGTTATTCATCTAATTTGCAAAGAAACATTTCGTGATCCATTAATGTCATCATTTAATTTTTCACTAAAACACGCGGTAAAATCTTTTGTTAATCAAGTTCATTGCGCGACCAAACAAAACATGATGAATTTCGTTTCTTACTTCATTGTTAATCAATTTCCTGATAATACTCCCAAGTCAAGGTAAACGGAACTCAAAATCAAAAAGCCGCCAAAGTGCATCATTATTTTCAATATCTTGCACTTGAAACACTTTTTTATATTCGTAGATGCGAGAGGTAGAAATTTGCATAAAACATTGTTGACGCATTGTTTCGATTGCAACACTTCATAAATTCTGCATCATAATGTAAATGTGGCGCTATGTAATTAACTGCAAACATAAATCGCTTTTAATCTCTATGAAAATTTTAAATCTTTTGTAAAATGATGAAATTTTACAACATGAAATAACTAAGAAACATTTTGCTATATTAAAGCCAATTTTCTCTCGTGATTTAATTAAATTATGTTTTCGACGACACTGATCAGCCGCCTGGTAAAAAAATTGTTTTGTACACAATTTTAATATCGCTGATGCAGAATTTTTTTTTTATTGATTATTGTTCTTCTGATTATGATGCAACTTGCCATCGCTGGAGCATTGCATTATTAAATTTTTGCAGCAGTTTTCCTCAATCGGGGAAATATTTTTAAAAATCTGATTTCATTACGTTGGTTTTTGATGTTTCTGACCCTCCTATGATACGTGAAATGAATAAATTAAGTTGCTATTCTGTATCAAATTATTTAATGTCGTGAAGTATATGTCGGCAAAAACAAATAAACTTCCATTTTTAATGTAATTCAATTTTTTCTGAAAATGATCGTCCAATTGCTAACATTGGCAATGATCGCAACAAGATAACTGAATGCATGATCATTAATAGCAAGCAATCTTTTTAAATCGCCGAATATTTTGCGGAATAATTTTCTGGTCATTTCCACAGTGATTGGAAATAATCAATTTGCATTTCGATTACATAAGATATCGGTGGACGCTCACGCTGATGATTAATGATGTGCACGGAAGTTTAAAGTAGATCAAATTTTTGTATGATTCGTGATCGTTAACAACTAACCTTGAATTTTCTAGTGAATTCCATCAAATAGTTTTCTTTCTTCACATGACAGAAATTCCACAAATAATTTCCGAGCGAACAAGAAATAAATCTTTGAGAATCTAACAATAATCTATTAAAATTAAAATTTTCATTTGTTAGTGTCGAAAAAAAAAAAAAACAACTAAGCTATAGATATGTTGATGCGCATGATGTTCATTGAATTAATTTTTGCTTCACAATTATTTTGCGAATATTTGTATGCCTCAATCTGTTCCGCAATCGTTCAAGATTAAAGCCCCGAAGTCATCTAATTCACTTTATAGTGTAAAATGCAAACAATCAACTGACACATTTATGCTTCAACTCGCCTGCAACTTTTCAGTGAGCACAAAAGATGAAATTTGTTTGACAAGCTGTGCACTTCATCAGCCAACTAAATTGTTCGCTTTAAGTAAAAAGCCATTACTATAGTTGTAAATTTGATGATGGGATTCAACATATGGATGAATTTATGTATTCGCGACCTACAAGGTCTTTCAATATCTGTTTTTTGGACTCTTTTTTCCCAACTTTCAAAACTGCTGTACGTATGTGACATCTAATATATTTAAATAAATTTTGCAATTCAAAAATGACCCAGGCAAATTGCAACTTTTGGCACGAAAGGAGTATTGGCATTTGAATAATATTATGACAAAAGCCATCAACGTGTATCTTAATAGCTAGATGCATTACTTATATCCAATAATTCAAGTATCATATAAAAAAACAGACGACCATCTTTAAAGAAAATTTTCTTTAATTTAATTCAATTTTGATTTTTTGGTTTCGTTTTCAATTTTTCTTCACAATTGAATTTTTTTTTTTTTGGTTTCGCTCATTGCGTTGGTTCATTCTTAGCAGTTCGTTATTTATTTTCCATTCAATTTCTGAACGAGCGTTAAAAATAATAACTTCACGCATTGAAATCACATTCTGATGAAAGATTTTGTAGCTTCTGGTCTGGACGATATTCTTTCATTTCTATAGCAGAAAGAAATCATTCAAGAGTGAAAGTGTTTTCCACAAAATCTTTCAGGCTCTTGAACCCAAAAGAGCTTTCAAGAATGCTGGCATTTTTGTAGCTTCAAAAAAAAATGTAAATAAATAAACATCAAAAGTACCACTTGTATTCAGCTCTTCTCGCTTCTATTTCTCTTAGGTAATATGACGACTAAGTCATGGTTTGGTTTTTCTAAACAAAATTGTTCGAGTGATTCAGGATTCTTCAGAGAGATTTTCGAGGAAAAAATGCCGAACATAGCAACACGCAAGCACTTTAAATACACATGATATTCGTGAAGACTGTGACAAAATTCACAATGGTAGATAAAATTTCTGGAATTTCTGTATATCGCTGAAGAGAGTTTAACTAAATTTATTATAAATCGTTTGTTGAATACCAAACATTTCATCATTACTCTCTCGGGAGGAATTTCTGAAAGCTCCAAATTAATCAAAAAACTCGATTTATACGACAGATGAGACAGGCAGAAGAATGAAGATATAGCGTAAAAATTGTCATTATCAAGGGACTTTTTCGAGGCATGAAATCAATTTTGGCTTGGACGAGCAGAAAAATGTAATTATGTGATGTGATTTCTCCCAGGGAATGAAGCTCATTAGGTTTCAATTATAATGTTTTGTTATTATACTTATGGATCATATTTTTATTAATTGAATCAAATAGGAAATTTATGACCGATAAATTTATCGGAAACAAACAATTTATTTCTGAGAATTGAAAGCTCTCTACACATGATTAATTGAGATATAAAATTTCTCTGATTCTACATACTTAGTTCGACGAATACATATCAAAGATTAATGTCCAAATAATTGCCAGGCTTTCAATAGAATATTCGGGTCTATGACGTTGGTTATAAAGCACTCAATTTTTCCGTATGTGCATGGCCGTTTGAATACACAAACTACCCTTAATAACAAAAACATCACCAAATGAGCTTTTGTTTTGTGCTCTCATCGTAAAATATATTTCTCATAATCTCCGGCACGTTGTTTGTTATTTGATGTTTGGATGTCCACATGTTTTGCTATGAATGGATTTTATGGCTTTTTGTTCCATATAATTACTTTCACTTCTTGATTTATTATTATTAAATTGGGAAAGCATTCTCATGAGGGAATAATTCATCAGATATTTTTTTGAATGAGAACAAAGCAAATTGCGTTGTAATGTAACAGATGGACTTTTCACAAAAGTGCATGTAGAAGTGAACAATGCGCTGTTCTATGTTGATTATGAAAGAACCATAAATAAAATGGTATTCAAGTGGGAGTGAATTTGGGTAGCAGCTATGATTAATAATGTTATTAATTAGATACTATAATATCTATCTTTCACTGGAAAATTTAAATCTCAACCATAAATGTTTGCAATAAAGGAAAGAAAACTGTAACATTTGCTGCCATCAACCCAACAACGGATTGCTGAAAGCATTTCAAAGTCAACACACTCGATAAACTTTTCATGGTCGCTTCGCTGAAATGAACTTGATATCAATATAAAAACATCTGCTCAAAAGCTTTACGATTGTTTGCATTGATAAGTAGTAGAAGTTTCAGAATTATTTACTGATTAATGATTTACATCTAGCAGAATCGATTGAGGATTGCAAAGTTTTTATATCTATAAGATACTGAAGGGCTTTTACAAGCTTTCTCATTCCCCACTTTATAGCTATTTCTATTGATTGCTTTGTTTAATCAAAGAATGTTTCTTTTTTGTTCGAACTCGAAGTGATGATGAAGAAGATCCCAAAAAAAAAGTTTATATTTATTTTGTATTGAATGATTGAAGATTCGTTGAAGCAGGGTCTAAAATATATTGCGTATGCCGGCAAGGGTTTTGGCAATAGGCAAAAACCTGCCAGTAAATGTTTGCCCACAATCGTATTAATGTTGAATAGAAACCAAAATAGACCAAAAAAGGTCACAAGAATTTTCAAGATTTCCTTTCTAGGAGTCATTCAAGGCATTTTCGAACCTTTCTGGTTCATTGATGAACGTTATCCAAAGATTATTGAGTGCCATTGACGACTAATCACATTAGAAGAATAAATCGCCAGCATTCTTGGACATACTTCAATATTCGTTTCCATTAGGCATGATTGCAAATCTCAATTCATAAAATTAAAAAATAATAAAATGCAAAATTGAACCCGAAGCAAAAACCTCGATTGGTGTATTGAAAAAAGCTCTAGTTAGATGACAGAATCCATATGAAAATATTTATCCGTCAACATCAATATTTATATTTGTTTAGGACATTTCACACAATTCTGCAAATATCGGCATCAAGTCGAACACTTTGATATATAACGCTAAGCTTATTGCTATCATAAATTAATTTTAACATTATTTCAAGCAACATACTTCCGTTGAAAATGAAAAGTGAAAATAATTGTGTTTTGGATTTAAATGCTTCAAAAATTTAATTAAATACTGCTAACATGAACTGACACAAATTAAATTTGTTTCCCGCTTTTTGGATTTTTTTTCTTCTATTTTCTAATTATTTTAACTGGAATTTTGGCATTTTTATGATGAGAGAGAAAATTCATATTTTCCGGCACGAATTTTCTTTTCCATATAGAATTTTTGCTAAGCATAATTTATCATTATATATCTTGTTTGCTTTCAATATTTTTGTTTTCCTCTTCCACTCTACTAGACCCGAGGGTGTATAATGAACATACCAAAAGAAAAAATGAATATCTAAGCAAAAGTTTCGAAAAAAACAAAATCAAATACAGGAAATGAGAGAAAAATAATATATTTGTATTCTGATAGGAAATTATTGCTGAGGATGTGAACGAAACAAATGAAATAGGATCAATATCTCCCAACACGTGCAAGCTATTTTTAATGGGAATTAAATTTCATCTAAATCGATTCGATATTTTATACAAAGCTTTGGCAACTGAGGAAATAAATTATATTTTCAAGAAAAGCATTGAGAAAACTTTTCATCGCATTTTTTTGCTGCTTCTTCACATCTTTATAATGCTCAAAGTTCTTGAATATACTGTGCTAATAATTCCGAAGGATTCTACTAAAGACTTACGTTAATGAGCTTTCTTTAAAAGCAATTGCAGAAGTGAAAATTTTTCCTAGAAAAAGTTTGATTTAAATTTTCTTTTGTGTGCGATTCAATCATTTGAAAATCTTTTGAAGGAAATTCAAATTTGATTTTTCGTAGCTTTATCTACAATACTACAGGAAAATTCTTCGTTGACATTTTCATTTTTATCTCCACGTGAAAATTTAAATTATTCGTTGCCTCTCAACAATGAGAAACCAATTATGCAAATTAAACTCAGTTAATTATACTTTAATTTTTTTAATGACTGCCGACAAAATGTCATTAATTCTTGCTCAATATTCGCAAAATTTTCCACGTTTTTAAGCATAAATCCATCAGAAATATTCTGAACAAACTCAGCAGCTTTGCAAAGGAGCTGAGATTCGTGACTTGCATTAATTTTTACAGCAAAGCGTTTCACTGTTTTTTTATGTTTTTCGATAAAAATACACTTTAGAGATGCAAAAATATCTAAATATTGATTTTTCCTTGTTTTACAAAAGGCAGCACGGTTTCCGGATCACATTTCAGGTTTTATAGCGCGCATTCTGGCTACTAACATAATCGATATACACAATATTCAGCCTACATCAAGTTCAAGTTGTTTGCATAACAAATTACGACACCATGAGTTTCACGAATAATTTTACCATTCGATACCTGTGAGTAAAATGACTTACAGGAAAACAGTACAAATTCGATTCTCATTCATTACATTTACTTTTGCAACTTGATTGATGGATTCTGGCGTTTTTCTGTGAAATTTCATTAGTAAGAAAATGACATTCAAATGTAGGTGTACATTAATAGTAATCTCAATACAAATATTGTGTCTCATCGTGCCGTTCCGTTATCTTAACGTTGTATTCAAATACCCTTGGGCATAATTGCCCATCATCCATTTCTATACATCTTACAGCCAAGAGCCTGAATGAAAAATTTCGTTAAGAGCCTAAGAAACAAGAAATTTTAACAACTTTATGTGAATTTCCAGGCGCAACGGTAAAATAAAATTTTCATGAAAAGCGCGAAATGGCAACGCGAGAAAACGAGCAGTTCATGGTTTTGAGCATTATTTATGGAATTAAATTGTTCGCGAAGATTTTTTATCGCCGAAATGCGAAAAGTAAAGTGAATCATCGTCAGTGATGAAGGTTTTAGTTACTGAGCGACTGTTATGTGTGTCGGCATAACTTGCTCTGTGACGTCAGTTGTTATTTTTCCAAAAAAAAAAAAAAATACAATGCGAAAAGGAAAAAATGTAAATATTTTTTTTACGTTTCCTTGTTACCTTCAAATTAACTGAAGGAAATGTTTTTTTTATACCTACAGTATCAAGAATTTAAATATTAAACCAGATTTCACAAGAACGAAATCATGTGGCCCATCCCTCGAGGGCACATGAAAAATATATTTGAGTGTTATTAAAAGCTTATGTTTTTCTATGTTTGGGAGCGTATTTCACAACAATAAAGAAAAAATCTATGAGATTTTGTGTCGTTACTTTTGTGTGCATTAATTTTTTTTTGTTATAATGAAGTTTTTAATGGAGCATTTCTTTGAAAAAAGAACTATCATGATTCATGAAGTTTAAGACATCTGGATTGTAGCCGCAAAGTTTGAATTTTCCAGAAACTCCTTTCGTTTTCGACTGATAATGTTATTTTACCATGCAATTCAACGTATCACTTTAGCAAATTAAAAATTTCCCCACATTCAAACAGTATCACATTTCAAATAAAAATTTTCTTATCCATTGACGTCATATCACAATTTTTAATAGAGTTTTCATTCATTGTTATGCGATGTTTGACGTCATATAAAATAATTATGTTTCCTGAATTCTGATGTGTAACCAACAATGTATAATTAAATTCACCTGGTGCTCAATGTTACTGGTGCATTTTAATCAACAGTGTTATTATTTTTTTAAAATTATATATAATTAGGCAGACTCCTACACACGCTTGCTTTAGGCTTATAATATGCTAAATATGTAAAACAGGCATCGCGAAGAGTAATGAATATAAATTATGTGTACCGAATTAACTTTTCAAAATTTTAGTGATTTGTTAATTTCAATTTTTACCAACTTTTACTGTGTTGACTGAATATATCTAGACAAATATATGATCGCTGTCATGGGTTTGAAATTCCTTGGAGAATTCTAAAAACTCGTGTTTTGCTTTTTATCAGCCAAATTCTGTTAACAACAACTAACATAATTTAGTCATAACCATAAATGTTCTGAAAGTTTAAAAAAGATATAAAAAATTCCTCTTCCGCTTTAAAAGCACTGTAGAGCTTTCGAATTGAAAATGAAATTTTCTTTTTTTCCATTTTTCTTCATTTAAGTTTATTTGTTTTCTCTCATTTTTGTTCATTGATATAAATATATTTATCTCCAGAGCCTAATGGCTCATTTTATCGTGCACTAAAGACATAAAGTAACTCAAAAATTATTCTAATTTTTTTTTTTTTTTTACTTTTCGCGGCCGCTGATATCAAATTTCACCATTTACAATATGTTGACATTGAAATTATGCTTAATGGAAAATGGTTCTATGGTGTAATTTAATATATTCCATCAATCGTTCAATTTATTCTTAAATAAAATGTGAAAAATATTCACCCTCCAGCAAAAAGCTTTCTGTTGACGGAAAAAAGCTCTGTGGTGTGCGCATACATTTATCTGTTTATGAATGCCGAAACTTAAAGTATTTCGTGATATTTAAGTGAGGTTTCCCTTTTTTTCATTTATTGAGTCAGCATTTGATGCATTATTCATGTGTCAACCTCACATCAAATTCAGAAATCCCATCTTCCATTCCTGATGATTGAACGGAATATGCTCCATTAATAATGGGCGATCTTTATACAGCCCATACTCTCGTAAGATTAAATAGTAACTCAAGATGAAAAGTCATTTTCTGAACATCACTTACGCATTGACCATGAGTGACAGTGGTCCTTTTTTACGGGAAGGTCCAGCATAATGTTGAACAGCATCAGCTATAAAATTCAATTTATTGTTATTGTCCTTTCTCGTGTTTTTTCTTCTTCTTCGAATGGTGCTATGTTGGTCTCTCATTCTATCCTCTGTCCCCTCGGTAGACAACCATTGAAAATCAAATCAAAATTGCTTGATTAAATTTCACAGTTGTGTGAACAGTTGTGTAGTTAAACTTTCTGTTGAGTTACAATATTGGGTTTCACAGCGGGCAATATATCGAACACTTAAACGGGATTTTGAGTGGAAATGTTCAAAAAAAAAATCATTGGAAAATTTCTTATGCTTCTCATCTCACACAAGTTGAGTTGGAGTCCATTTTCCGGCATTTTAAACTGTACTCGGTGTGGGTCCCTTCACGATTTCATTTATATTTAAAGCACTCGATAAATCGCCAAGAATTTTGTCATTGTTTGGTTGCTGGACGAAATTCTCGTGGCGTTCAACAAAATTGTCTTCTTTATATGTCATTTTTACCATAGTTTGGTCGGTCTCACTTATAGGAGATTGTGATGTACAAAAGTTTTCATAGTTTGGATTGGTGACGGACAATATGCCATATCGGCCGCCTTCGCCATCACGCAAGCTCGTGTAATTCTCTTTTCGCTTTTTACTTCCACGTGGTTGCGCATATAGTCTCAGTATTTTACAATTACATGACACGAGCAATGATATCAGTAGACCCTGGAGCGAAAGCAATTAATTTATAATTAGCAAACACAATGTGTGATGTAAGTACTCAAATCCTAAGCGATTTCTGTATTTATATTGCAAATGGCATTTTAGAATTTGTTTTTTTAATTATCAGCCAACAGCTCAGCTAAATTAAAATCTCACCTGAATCCCTTGCAAAACACTATAAACCGCCCAAAGCTCTGAAATATCCGTGACTGAGGCCAAAAATCCAATAAGTTGGACGATCGTTAGGATTAGCAGAAGCTGTGAATAAAGAAAAAAGTAACAAACAAATCAATTAAAACTTTTTCTCCGTGCGATAATCAGTAAACAATTTGTTGGAAGTGTCAAAAGGATTTTTTTCAATTCTTCTACTCATTCCGTTCTCAGCGTTCATCACATTTATCCTCCATGAGCTTTGTTGGCTCAATGGCGATGCGGAATTTTTGTTTTTTGACGTTTTTCACGCTCAAATTTATTTTTTCTTCTATTTTGCTCATCTTGAGGATGTCACATTTTTTATGCTTTCAATGCGATCTTTTTAACTGAATTTTACCACAAAATTCTATTTTGCTCATCTTGAGGATGTCACATTTTTTATGCTTTCAATGCGATCTTTTTAACTGAATTCCACAAAACACCAGCGCAAAAAAAAGATGAATTGACATCAAAACGATAAATTTTATTTCCTGACAGTCAATGAATACTGTGGAAATTTTAATTAAAATAGTCACGGAAATGGAAAGATTGTCAGTATAATGACTATCAAGATTGATCATTGTAGCATAACAATGTTAACTACTGGAGACTGTCGCTATTGAGTTTAATACCAGAGCGATAATTGAGTTGAAAAAGAAATATTATTAATGTCATTTTTTTTCCTATAATTACCTTGAAAAAGAGTCCTATTTGTAGTCCACGACGTTTAATGATTTTGTTGCGTGCACGTTGATCGATCTGAAGAGCTGCTGTCAACTTGACAGCTCCCGACAATTGGGTGGACAAATAAAATCCCGCAAACAAAAGTACGCTTGCGGGTACTAGAAATCCCCAAATGTAACTAGATCCTTGCATTAACCTATACATTTTATTAGGATGAGGGAGAACATATATCATGGAATTTATTTCTAACATAAGAAGAAACTACAAACAAAAAAAATTCTGATATTTACCAGCAATGAACGTCGTTTTCATTAGCAGTCATATCATGGACGAATTGATTTATAATCTTGGACGAGTATTTTGCATCACGTTCCTTATAAATGAAGGCAGCAGCAACACTTAGCATCAGTAATGGAAATCCCCATGAAAATAAACTGCAAAATGAAAAAGAGAACGGAGACAGTTACATAGAGAAAGGCCCAATGCGATAAAAATTGAATGTCTTAAAATGAGTTTGAATTATGACCTCAGAAAAGATCCGAAATGGGTATCAAGAGTATAACATTGAAAGTGCGATTGCAAATGACAAATATAATGAATTCATTGCATAACCATTGTCATCCTGGAGACGCCCATTAGGAGGCAGAAAAAATGTCCCCAAAAAAATGTCCTCTTTTTGCGATTTCAATACATTTCATTTTGGCACAATTGTTTCTAAAAAAATAAGCAACAAATTTTCCCAACAACGGTTCTTTGATCGGACTTAATGGATTGAAAGCTCCCATGCAGGCTTATTTAGCCTTTTTGTATGTAGCTAGATTCATAAGTAAGTGTATTTATGCGCGAGAAAATCGATAAATAAACCAACCGTCGTCGTGTGCACAGTGAATGTAGAATGTACGCAACAGCGGAGGCAATAAAAATTTATGAAAGTAACATTAGAATGCCGTCACATTAAATTTTATTTGCGACATGTGCGGCGGATGTAGATGACGGTGGGTGAGACTCCTACCGAACATGATTCTATAATACGTGAAAAGTATGATTCTCTGCACCGACAATTTCATATATGGATGTATATATAATGGAAACAAAGGAAAGTCATTCATGTGAAATGAACTGAGAAGCATTGATAAAAACTGTAAACCTCGAGAGCATGAAACAGTAATCGATTGCACGATAAAAAATAGACATAGAAAAAAATTTCTATGCTTCAAATTGCAACCTCGAATTATATGTACAATAAAGGTGTAAGGATTATACATAAATATATATTGGCTTATCTAATACAAGCAAATTTGCAGCGCCAGTTAATTATTTCCCGTTAATTCTACTTAATTGAATATCCTAATTTAGTGAAAGTTTGTCTAACGATATTACACATGTTATTAACAACTTAATCACAATCAGTGTGGTTATGTAGGCAGAAAGAGAGAGAAATACTCTTAATTATACAAGGAATTTAATCATTTGTTCAAACTTTTCCAAAAACTTAGCTCAGTATTTCACTCGAACACCAATTAAGTTTGTATAATGAGATATGTATTAATGGAATCATGGCAAATTATTTATTTCAATTCAACTCAACATGTTGTGAGGCTGGCATGTGATTTATATGTGGCATGAAAAAGCTATGCACCGGCAACATGAGATTTTAATGATGAAACTTGTATATATGTAAAGATATACGCAGAACATTAATTGGAACACGACATGTGCGCAATTGGGCATAAATGGAAGTATAATACAAAGTAATTGGAATACTTGAGAAATTCAGTTGAAGGGATTGCTAACAAAGTATATAATATGAGTCCAATTATAGCGAGGATACATCTAATTTGCAGATGAATCAAAATAAATTTCGTAAACGAGAATGATCTTATGAGGAAAACAGAATTTATGCTACTTAATACCTGTAATGTGCAAAAACTTTTCCCATTTTCTGCTCAGGTTGCAACGATATGTTTGTGTTGTTGCGAAATATAATTAATGAATGATGACAGCAGCAACATATCCAGCATAATGTTGCCAGTTTCATACTCACTGGTCTTACCTGAATGCCCCCAACGCCAATAACAAACAACAGTTGACTCATAAACAACGATGCCAGTAAACTTAGCAGTGTTGTGCCGGCCAACGACCTCAAGTCGGAGAAAAGACTGAAAAGAATTAAGAAATAATAAGAATCTTTCCATGAGAAAATTCTATTCCACAATTTATTCATATAATTATCGTATTTCGCCCCATGTACATGGTTTTGTAGTGCTCTCATAAAAACCTTAATTCCTGATGGTTGTGCCACAAAATTAAATTAACTGTAACGCAGTGGAGGAGAAAGTCGAATTATATTGAATGTGGGAGTGTCAAAAGGCATTTACGGATGAAAGAACGCATTCTAAATGTTACGCAATTATATCATAAAGCTGCAGGAAAAATTTCCGTCGGCTTCGAAACGGAAAAGGAAGTGGGTGGCAAACGTAAAAAAGTAAGATTGAAAAACATTTGTTTGGTCAGCCGATAAATTTAACCAACGGCAAAAAAGTGTGAGAAATGTTGCAGCTAAACTTTTTATGCCCTAGCCAGTTTCATAAGAATTCAAAAGTTGTGTAAAGAATGCAAAGGAAAAGTTATGCGGTCCATGGGCGAGGAGAAGTTATGCCAGCCATAAAAATTGAACATAAAATCCTCGTAAAAACTTCAACCTGCAACCGTTCTCATTTGAAATTCATTCAAAATAATGGACATCGCCGACTGTGAAGAAGGAAATTTATGCTAAAATGGAACGAATTTTAATGGCACTAAGAAAAAATTGAAAGCTTATTGAGAAGGGGACGAAATGTGAAGGCAGGTGTTTACCGTAAATTATTGAGAGGATTTAGGCATTAAGGGTCAAAGCAACCCCACTCGCAAAGCACACGACAGAAACAGTAGATTATAAATATATCATATTCTTACTAGGTAGAGTACAATTTTATGCAACTGAAATGTGGAGAGATTAAGATGGCAAATGTGTAAAAAAAGTAATATTTTTGATTCCTTCTTCCCTTACGCAGGGATAGCATAAAATCCATTATTTATGGAAGATCATTGAACTAAACTTTTATCCTGAGATATCTTTCGAAAGCTCAAAGATAAGCCTCTTTCCCTACTGATATTATATTCAATCTCTCTTCTCTGTTACTACACCACAGCTAAGCTAATCAGAAATGTTTTCACGTTTCTTCTTTCAATCGTTTCGCGTATGTATTTGTGTAAGAGTCCTTTGTTTAATTTGCTGACTCAAAGGAACAACAAAACGTGATACATTTCACATGTTTTGAGAAAATGATTTCTTGCCTGTATGTAATAAACGCAAAAGCCAATCCAACGAGTGAAATTGAGCTGCCTAGGACAACGCCGAGTGCCACAATTCCACCCTGACTGCCCCATGTCGAACCAATTGGATTGTAAAATGATGATGTTGACGATGATATGTTGAGGGTCGACGGAAATCCATGGAGATGGCCCGTTGTGTAAAGTGTGTCCATCTATAGTTGTGCAAACGATAAAAATTATCCAATTAAATAAATTGATTTCCATTTCAAACTTCTTTTTTTTCACATATTGATCTCATACACGCAGCTCTCAAAATAAACTCAAGAATGTGATTCACGTTTTCGAATCGAAAGGATGAAAATCAAGCGATTGATAAAACAAACAAAAATAAAACATGATATATATTTACTTTTATTTATTGACTATTTTCAGCCTCTTTTTGTTTTGTTTTGTTGGTTAACTTTTGAAGAAAGTCAAACATTAACTTTCGGAATTTAATATTAAATATTGAAGATTATTTTTAATAACATTTCGGTATTAAAACTTTTTATTTCAATTTGAATTAAATACTTTTTTTCTACCTGATAATCAAAGATGCAGAGGAGGAAGTTTGGGTATTTACAGAAGGATTAAAGGCTGAAAATTATTGTGCTCATTTTTTGTTGGTACAAAAATCTGTAATTTCTTCATACAAGTATAAGTAGACGCGCTTATCAGGGGTACACTCTTAAAAAATCAATTTTTGAATGTAAACCATAAGCATTAAGCACTTATACGCCTTTTGTTTTGTCTCGTCTTTTTTTTTTTTTTAGGGTAATAAAGGGTTCAACAAGCCCTGAGCTGCTATCATCCGCAAAAAAATGCCCCTGGTATATTGAGAAATAGAAAATGCCATGAAAATGTGTATCTTGATAAAAATTTCATTCAGAGTTTTCTTATTTTCTGTTAAAATAAAATGCTTTTGTTAACATTCCGATAGAGATCGGGGCATTCTGATAAGACCGGGGGAAATTGCCTGAGAAACTTTCTTCATTGTACTCGCTTCGTTAGAATTTTTCATATTTATTTATTTTTTTCTTAATTTTTAACTTCCTTTGAATAATAATCATCGCAAAAATGGTTATTAAAATTTCACATCGTAACCATTAAAAGTCTTGAAATTCAATTTTGGACTAAAGAAAAATTATAATTTAAATTAAACACTCTGCTAATCTTTACCCGCTGTGATTTGAAAGACTTTATTAATATCAAATATTTTCGTAAAGCACAAACGGTTTTACTTCCATTACTATTTTTCCCCGGAGCGAATTAACGAGAATTTTTTCCCGATGAGAAGCTCTTTGGTGCCTTTCGTTTGCGGCGATGGCAACAAACAGGCGTTTGTTAATATAAGTAAATTATGAGAACTGTTTACATATTTTTGTTTATTTTTCCGTTTCGTTTGGCTCAGTTTTTTTTTCCCAACCCGAGAACAACATTGGCTTGTTGTCATGAATATTTTATTTTGTGGCTGTTATTGTTCACAAATCCATAAATCCGAAGGTGCGAATATAAAAACGAAACCTATGGAAACTCATCAAATGTTAAATTTCGTTAACTATGTGTCCCATTAACATGTGAATGTCGCGAATCTCGATTTATTTTTTTTTGACTAAAACTTGTAAATTAATGCCAATTAAGGTTTCATGTTGAGGGTGCGGTATGATTTCATGATGCGTAATATAAACTCACTTTTCTATTATAAAAATATGTTTTTGTTTCTTGTAATCTCTTTTCCAATATAAATTTTTTTTTTTATGTTTTAACAACAAACAGCACAAATTGATTGTATTCTATGTTTAGATATGGCTTCGTTCCTTAAGATCGTTTTCCAAATTGAATTGGCTCCATTACTGATTGCGCCCGATTCAGATATGATATATATGTATCACTTATTTTTCTGATGGTTTTCCTTTCAATTCTCTTGATAACAAAATAATTCCATGATTGCACTTCACGTGTGGATAATGTAAGTGTCGCAATTTTATATTATTTATTTTCACCACTTGGCAAATCGATAAAAAAAGAAGCAAATTTTGCAATATCTCAGCGGAATTCCTTTCACGAAATCTTATATTTTATATGATAATTTCTAGCAGTCACGCAATTTTTGTGTACGAATATTCCGTACGACGGTGCTTTTATGATAATCCCAAATAATTGATAAACTTTTATAGAACTTTTTTCCTGTTGAGTTTAGATTGAGGTCTCACGATATGTTTAATTCATGTGGTTCACTTTTTTTTTTATGCGTTGATGATAAAATTTGAACCACAAAAATAAAATTGTTCATTGATATTGTAAGCTGGGAACAAAATCGAAAAGCAACTTGAGCCAGCGACAGTCAGCGAAGAACTGAAGAACAAATTTTCTTCACATTTTCATTTGCTTTATTTTCGCTCCTGAAAGCATACTCTCGAAAAGCTTTTCACAAAATCTTTGGAAAATAGAGAGTGGCAAAAATGAGAAAATGTAAAAAAAGCTTTTAAAATTATTTCAGATATTAAACAATTCAAGCTTCATATTAATTTAATGAAATTTAAATGTTTTCAAGTTTGCTCGGTGATTATCAGTAAATTTGTGACATTAGCATTTGGTCACAAAAAGGAGCTGCATAAATTATCACCGAATATTTGTTAATTTGGAAAAGGCTTACATGAAATTTGAATACCAAAATAATTATAAAGCACTCTGCGGTCTGTCGTCTTGGATAAATTAATGGACACATTTGAAACACATTTTCGCAAACACCCTTTTTGATGTCAACATGATTTATTAGTTTGGTTGAATGAACTTAAATTTGCAGCTTTTTGAAAGCTACTGAATTAGTTCAGTCAGATGTCATTCAAATGAATGAACGCTACTAGGTAGGCTTTGAATTGAAGCTTTTTTTTTAGTCGAAAGGCTGCAGTAATAAAAGACATAACCATGGAGAATTGTTTAGTGCTTTCAGCTTATTCACAAGACTGTGACAAGAAAAGTGTGAGAATTTTTTTTTGCGAAATATCTGGCAATAAATATAAAGCCTTGGATGTACCATGAAAATATTAGTAGACATAAAATGGCAATCAAGGACCGAGACCATGGCTAAACAACAATTATCCTCCTTGTTCTCTCTTCTCTCCATGGACTTTTCGTTTTGTTTTTCACTAGATGAACTTTAATAACATAAACATTGTCAACTCTGTACATACAGGAAACTATAGTTTTTGGTAGGTGTTTGGTATAGATGAGGATTTTGAAGTTGTTTTTGCTGCATTGGAGTAACATCGGTTAGTGAATTTTAAATTACGTAGCAGCTGCTATAAAGGAAATTTATTTGTTTGATTGTAAGCTGCTTACATCTATTAACATTTGGAGAATTTCCCAACCTCTCTGGAAAATAACTGTACAAATAATTGCAACGAATATTTTATTTTATAATTTACGTAAACATGAAATTGTTCAAAATAATGTTTTTGAGTTTATGTTTTTTTTTAAACGCGGATCTTCATGAATCTGTGAGATTTACTGACCTATAGAAATCGCTCTAGATCCCTTTTCGCTTTTCGTTCATAATTTACCAGAACCAAATTTATTCGTTCACGACTCTGAAGACAAGAAAAGTACTTTCTCGCACGCGAATTAGAATTCCTAATGATGTTGCCGCTTCTGAAAGCAAAACATGAATTTTTGGAAATGCTTTTACCTTCTTTGTCGTAATTCACCATTTGGTTGCTCATTTTCCATTACCCACAGTTCAGGAAAATAAAAAAATGTCCAATTATGTTATTTCGCATCATTTACATTTTTTACAATTCAAATGGCATCCAGCTTGTTGTTTTCTTCATTCGAAAATGTTGTAATTAAAACATTGAGCGTCTGCTGAATATTCATGGAAAAATTTTCTTTTCTTTTTAACAAAAAGCGACCGGATTTAATAATTGTAGGAAATTAGCGACAGTGGAAATAAATTGACTCCTTAATTAAACATTATGTTTGGTGTTCTTGTCCATTACCCAACTCTCATTACTAGCAGAAGGTTCGTTCCAAAGGGATCAATTATTTTTAGATTTTTGATTATGTCCTGCTGGGAATTCTTATCTTTCTTTCCTTTTGCAGTACATACTCGAATCTTGCCATTCGAGGAAAACAACTTTCGACATTTTTTTCCCGCTGTTAACCATTACCGACATATTTCAATGTAACTTCTACATAATTAAATTATAAAGTACTTCAGTGAGTCACTTTAATTAGTAATCATAATCAACTTTTCATGAAAGAAAATTTACTTAGCAATGTCTCACTTAAAACTGCGACGAAAGCGAAGGAAGTATAGCAATAATAATTTCAACAAGTTTTACCTGTATTTAATTGATTTTCTCATGCTTGCGATGGAACTTAATTGACTGAAACAATATTCGCTTTTCAATTATCCCGTTAGTCACTCACTGGGTTGATTGTGAAAACAAAAGTTCGAACATCGAGAAATGCCATTGATTGAAATGGTTAAAAGTTTTGATTACTCACGATGTATGTTTTCCTGCTATTTTTTATTCACGTCACGAAGGCATTAGACCTCGATTGGTGCAATAAATTATTATGCCCATCTGGTACAACCCACATAGCGTGCAATAATCCTGGAGTGAGTGCATTTTGTTATTTTTTTCCTAGGAAGGTAAAATTTTTTGCTAATTATGAAACAAAATTTCCTTCTTTTTTTTCAGATTTTTGCAGCATCATGTTATAATGCCATTTCGATTCCACTTGACGAACATTTGAAGCAAGTCATTCTCAATATGCACAATAAGGGGCGATCGGAAATAGCAGAAGGAAATGTTTCTAATTTCCCATCAGCTGCTCGAATGCGTACGTTACAGTGGGACGATGAATTGGCTCTTGTTGCCAAATTGAATACATTGAAATGTCGTACTGAACACGATCGATGTCATAATACATTTCGATATCCGCGGTCGGGACAAAATATCGGCTTGGCATCTATTGAAAACATGCCATTAGAATCTGAAGTCACGAAGGTAATAACCGACTTGATTCAGAATTGGTTTAATGAATGGATGGCTGTCATGCCGTCAGATATTGTTGCCATTAAAATAGGTGTCAGAAAAATTGGGCACTTTACCATGATGATAAATGACAAGCAGACGCACATTGGCTGTGCTTTATCACGATTCACTGGAAATAGATGCTTAAACTTTCTTTTCACGTGCAATTATTCTTCTAATAATGTTATCGGCCGGAGAATTTATAAACTTGGTCGACCAACGTCGGAATGTATAAATGGTCCCAATCAATGGTTTCGCGGATTGTGTCGTGACGATGAACCATTTTAAAACCATTTCTATTTCTTAGCAAACTATTTTTTTTATTACAATATTTAATTATATTCCATCGATTTTAAATATTTTTCTAAGAAATAGCAAAAAAAAATTAATTTGCCATCACAAAAGTGCACCTACGAAGAATCGTATTTCTGAAACCTGTCGACATAAAATTTTGGTAATTTATCGAGAAATATTTAACAAAAAAAGAAAAATATAAATATATATTTTTTTTTAACAAAATAAAGTTAGTCAGATATCGCAAGTTTAACAATCTAATAAAGCGTATAATATTTAGAAATAAAATTGAAATTAAAAATTGGGTAACTGAATTTGGATGGAAATCGCCAACCATTTGGTTTAAATTTGTTTAGAATAGTTAATAATAATTGCCGATCAATTATTATATTACTTTAAGAAGAAATTGCTAATGGGAGCCCGCAAATTTATGCAATGTTTGTTATAACAACAGTGAAATTGTGCTAATTTGTTATTGTCAATCTTACCATCTTATTCTATGTTTGTATTCATCATTTACTGCTATTCTTTTGATAGTTTCGTAGCCGAGAATTATACTAAACGAGAATGCTGCCGATTGAACAAGTCGAGCCGTTAGCCCTTTAAAGAACATGTGAAACTTTTCCTCGCTCCACAGCTCTAGCGACGCACGAGCAAACGAGTCAAGACGTTGAACCTGAAGACGCGCACGAATGATATCCAATGGATTTGTTAAAATTGTTGTTGAGAAGCCTCCAACAGCGCCGGCAATACATTGAATCAACAAGTGTGAAGAATTCGCAGGAAGAATTTTGAACAATTCATCTGTAAAAAAATGATATGAAATGTGATATCGATTCAGTGCTTGTGACGAGGCTTGCAAGCATACCTTGATAAAAGTGATAAAATCCCCACCAGAGCGCAGAATTCGGTACATAAGCAAGTAAACTTGCAGCATATCCACGATAATAACCCACAAACCCATCGCGCCTGAAGATTTCACGAGCAATTTGAATAGCAAGTTCTGACTTTTTGGCATAAGGATTGATTCCTAGTGGATTTATATTGTGTCCAACCATTCCAAGCACCATCATATGCTGTGAAATTACATCAAATGGCACAATTATCGTTTGGCCTACTAGACTAGCACAGCCTCCAGCCAAAATTGCTTTTGTTCGGTCACCAGCGCCTCGCTGAGTCAAAAGATGTCGGACACCTTCATATGTTGATATATAAAAAACTCCTGAGACAATTTGAAAGCTGCTAATCCAAAAGCCGCGATACAATCCTCGTGCGCCTTCATTTTGATAAATTTTGCAACCACAATCAATCATGCCTTTGTAGATGTCATTTTTGAACTGAACCTGCAGTTGGGTTTTGATGACGGTCAGTGGAAACAAGGCACACCGTACCGAAAATGAGGAAAGCATCGATAGCGGAAAGAATTTCTAGAATAAGGAAAAATTCATTAACTATTTTATGTTCCTACAACATGTTTCATCACAGTTGGCTACCTTCTTATTCATCATCTCCCATTCGATGGTTTTGAGAAATTCTGGCGAGCATGATTCCATTATGTATTGATTTGTTTAATGACAACTTTCACTTTCGATTTATTTCGTTGTCTCAGCAATTCATTGCCGCGGTTTTTCCTCGACAATGACTTTGTTTCTTGTTTTTATTTTTGATCTTCTTCTTTACTCTCGTGATGTCTGTCTGAATTTTGTTGTTTGAATTCAATGACACAATAACTCTAAGCTCGAATGAAATTTGATGATAAGGAGTGTTCGTCACAATTTAGCATGCTGCTCGATGTCGTCTGGAGGAGGCATAGATACCAATCTAAATCTTACGTCAGCTGTTGATTCATTACTTAATCACAATGCAAGAGATACAGAAATTTATTTAATTATTTATTTCCCGACACTTCTTCACTTGTTTACTGCACGATTTTGTTATCAGAGATCCTTTTATCATGAGCTTTTAAACGTCTGAGTGAGATTCAGCATAATTAATAGCCAACAACGAAGTACGCTCAATAAATAATGAAATTGTGAAATAAAATTTCTAAATATACTGCTGCCTTGAGACTTACAACTTCCTTGTTTACAACCATTGAAATTTTAAATTGAAAAAAATCCGTTAATTTTTCGTTATTTTATTTGGAAATTAGCAAAACAAAATTTATATTATAGAATTATTCATAGCTCATCTCTTATATTTTGATTTATCCAGTACTGTGATTCTTTCTTTAGTGCCTTCCAAAATGCAACACGTTCTGGAATAAGGTCCTTGTCCATCTCTAATAACTTATCAGACTGCCCATTTAAATTTCCTATTCTCATGTAATTTAAAGGAAACTTTGATGCTGGTGTCCATAATGGAAATTCTGAGCTTGATGACCATTCAGGTGTCGGATTACTAAATGGAAAATTTATCACTGACCTTTACTTAATTATAAAATTTTATCTTACCCAGTTCTTGCGAAATTAACCCAAAGTTTCGTCATAAGTTTCGTTAGATCCTTAGATTCTTTAGAGCGAATTGAGTTGAAGAAATGTGGAGTGTTTTTATGTGCCGGAAATAAGTAAATTAAATCATCAGCATGACATGTTCCATAGAACTTTTCAGCACCTCCACCAAATATTTCAGAATAGCTCGCATCGCCCTTGTGCGAGAACAAATAAACGAAAGTATTGTCTCGTAAATTATTTTTAAGACGATGCTCAAGATTTTCAAACATTCCAATAAACCATCCGTCACTCCATAGCTGTAAAATATCAATTGATTATTATTGTTACAACTAAACGGAATCAAAATCTTACATGAGTTAAATTATTACGATTCGAGTCCAAGAATGGCTCATTATTAAAATAAAATTCTTCCAATTTCTTTGTTATTTCGGTTTGCATTTTGTCAGGTAGATGGTCGTAATATAATGAAAGTGGTAAGGCCTGATTCCAGTTCTTAATTAAATCGTCCATTTTCTTTTTGTTGTTGAGAAAGGCTTTAAAAAAATTTAGATTCAATTAAGGTTTATCAAGTAAAAGATAACGAGTGAGCATAAAAAAAAAGAATTTTTTTGTTACCTGCTGTTTTTAACGCGCCTTCTTCACTCGTTAATCCAACGAGCCATGGAATGTCTAATGAGTGCTTGTAAAATCTAAAAGCAGACAAGAAGAATTCTTCTTCAGACTGAGTGCTTTCTATAACGGGTGGAAATGGAACGATCGGATCATTATCCCACTCCTATAATAATAATGATAAGAATTTGCGCGCGAGTTTAAATGGCTCTCTAATTATTTTCAATTAAGGGTTCTTACATAAAAGCTGTAAAGGGCATCTGTGATATCCTTTGCTGGAACTTTTCTTAAGCATTCAATTATTTCTTTGAAGCTCGTATTTGAGATGGGACATCTCAATAAGTTTGCCAAACGAATTGCTCTCATTTTCGCAAGTCCCGGTCGTGCTGTGTCACTCCATATATTCATTAATGTACCCGACTGAGAAATTGCTCTATCGAAAAGTCCTTTGGACATTGGCGAAATCATGTGATAATTAACTGATGCGCCTCCAGCTGATTCTCCAAATATTGTCACCGACTTTGAATCACCATTGAAGTTTTCAATATTTTGCCGAACCCATTTCAGAATCAGCGATTGGTCTTTTAGGCCAAAATTGCCGGGACAATGTTTGTCTTCTGTTGATAAGAATCCGAGCGGTCCCAAGCGATAATTTCCTGTTACAAGAATGACGTCATGCTCTAATAAATATTCAGGACCATAAAGCGAAATTCCACCATGTCCAGCCATCCAGCCGTCACCATGAAACCAAACCATCACCGGATACTTTTCGCCCATTTTTGGCTTCTAAAAAATGACAAAAGAAAGTAAAAAAAAATGCAAACTACCTTATAGGATTATGGATTATGTCACTTACCTGAGGCGTGTAAACATTCAGGTACAAACAATCTTCCTGACCTTCAATTTCATTCGACCTTGTAAATTGATTTCGCTGAAGGCACATAGGGGGTTCGTGTTGTGCACGCAATGTTCCATGCCACTTTGACACTGTCACTGGTGCTCGAAATCGTAAATTCCCAGTGGGCGGTTCCGCGTAGGGAATGCCCATGAAAGCTCTTATCGTTTTACCAGAATCACTTGTCATGTATCGACCCACAATTTTTCCATCTTGTATTGTCACTTGCAAATCCTCAGATGTTCTCGCATCACAAAATCCAATAAAAAATAACAACAGTGGAAGCCTATACATCGTCTTGACTAACTTAAGTAGACTGAAGAATATGTTTTCATGTGGTGTGTGCGGTTGCGAAAGTGAAATTGTCGATAACTATATTAAAACGACACTGAGCTGATAAGATAAGATAAGATTATGTATGTATATATGCAAACATCCAGGTTTTGGTTTCACCTATTTGTGTTTGTTCATAATATCATCGCATTTCTTCCCATCTCGGTTCTTATGGGAGAGGTTACTTTTTTCTTCCTTTGGTTTTGTACGAGCCTGGTATACGATAAACAATATTTCACTCGTTTTATTTCCTGTTTAAAGGCTTCAAAATTGGATGAAAATTGGTACGTCGGCACATGAGGAGAAGAAAGAAGATTTTTGAAGCATCGTATATATGTGCTTTAAAAAAGAAAACATTCGAAATTGAATGTAAAGAAGAATTTTTATCGAATAGAAAAATGTTGGGAATATTGAATCACCTCATTCGCTCAACATGTTTCGATACATTTCACATCAACGGAAAGGAAAATTCAATTGAAAGGAAAACTCGGCGTTGTAGAAGTTCCTCATGAGCTATAAAAATTCTATTTTTGTGGCATAGCAAGGAGCGCGTTATTACAATCTTGCATCTAACCACTTTCATTGGCATTGCCTTTATGGTGGATATTTTTATGGAACATCATCTTGAGGAAATGGCAGAGAGAAAGAGAAAGGAAACTATATGAAAAATTAACCGTTTTATGTCTCCATACCATTAAATCTGTCATCTCACTTATCTTCATCGTTATCTTAAAATATTTGATTCTAAAAAAGCTAAATTAGATGAATTGCTCTTTGTTTAAGTCTTAAAGCTTTTAGAAATATTTCTAATCAGATGAATTGTTCAAGAAAATTGTCACCGATACTAAACTTTCAGCGACAACCGAGGACTGACAATGTGAACGAAGATTTGGGTTTAATTTATAACTAAATGAAACGTGAAAAATCATAAGCTTGTCGTTTTTATACGACATTAGATGAAGCATCTAACGACCGTGGTACTGTCGTGAATTTGTTCTACAAGACATTGAAAAGCTTGCGGAAAATCCGATAGCAGATTTCTCAAAATGAAAAAAAAAGAGATGTACAAAATGCTAAGAAAAGTGGAGATGGAAAGTCCTTAAATAAAGGAAATCTCTTATTAAAATTAAATAAAATATTAAACTATTTTTAAACCAAGCGTTTTTTTTTGTTCTTTTGTACTCAGTGTTATCAAGTATTCTGGAAAATCTTTGCCGAGAAAATCTTGAAATTAGTTTTAATAATAAAAAAACCACAAAGAGAGCTTTCAGTCATATTCTCTCGAAAGCTCTGTTGCATATTTTCAAGTTATTTTTTTTTTGCGGGAAAATTGTATTCAGACCACGAACCGCAATCGAAAATGAATGTCAAAAAATGCTGAGATATCATGAGACAAAAAAAAATTACCAAATAATATAATATATAATAAAAAAAAAATATAACGAAATAAACCGAATCACATTAAAGTAAATCTTCTTACAAATCGAAAAGGCATTTTCCGTTCCAATGATCAACAAGATTGAATTGATCTTGAGGTTCATTTTATTTTTTAAATTACATTCCGAATAAAAAATTCTTAGAAAACCATTTTATGAAATTGATATCATTTCGCTTCAGATTCAAGCAAGAGTCAATTTGCATTTTGCCACCACCTCAGCTTACATCGATTATCTGTATGAGATTAAATAATCGATCGATCCCCACCCTTACCCGCGAACCATTAAATTGTTTTATTTTATTGTGTGCGTGCCCTCACTAAAAAACGAGGTACATTTGTAAAAGCAAAAAGCATACGTAAGCACATGTAATTTCATTTATTTTCGAGAAATAACAAATCGTTTGAATGATGTGCAAAATAAAATGACGACAAAATATATTTTTCTATATCCGTATTGGGCTTTAAAACACGATGTTCTGTTTAGAAATGGGGATAAAGCGAGGGGTGGGCAAATGTGAATGTTCGTCTTCGTACATAATAAAAAATTTATCGAATTTAATCCGTAGTACGAGCACAGGAATCGTCGAATACACAGAAATAAATATCGATAAATAAATATCCACGATGGTTATAAAACGAATAAAAAAAATCTTCTTCATGTATGATTGCTTTTGTTTTTTGCGGTAGAAAATGATGATGACAAATTTCGATGGATAGATGTAAGAAGAATGTGTAGAATAATGTTGCCAGTATGTATATAATGGCACCATTATACCCCCAAAATGCCAAAAATGCCCTTAATTTAAGGAAACAAAAAAAATAGCATCGATTAATTTCCTCGCGAACAATGCCCCAAGACTGTTTCTCTATTGTGACAACATTCATCGGCATAATAATGAGGACAATGAGAGATGGGAATGACTGACACAAGAAATTGATGAAATTGATGCTATGGCATCAAAAGCAATCAATTTCCAGTGACTTGTTATCATCATTTTCTTTTTCTGAATAAATAAAGTTTAAGGAAGCAAAATGTGAAAATTTAAAGCACCAAAAAAAAAACTTTTCTTTCAATCTCTTTTAATGCAATTGCTTACGGATTTTCATAATTTTCTCTCAAGAGATAGATTATTTTCATTGTGATATGAAGAAGAAGTGTTTTTTTCCTCTTATCGTCCATTCCTTCGGGGGCTTTAAAACATTAATTGAGTCTTCATTCTTTGAGATGAATTTGTCGTGAAACAATTTTTTTTTTCTTTTCTCGTCGTTGCTCATTTTCCGTCACCCCCACAAGGTGTCACTCGTTAGACAATAATGGAAATCTCTGTATAGTCCCTATTTTTTCCATCTGCAACCAACAAGACACGCTTACTAAAGAAAAAATCGTTACCGAAAAACCTTCAAGACATATCACAATTATTCTTTCATTTTTTCCTCCTTCATTTTCTTTCTTTTTTTTTGTGTGGGCGACACAATGTAGACATGAAAACCTCAAAAGTAAATTTATTGCGAAAAATCAAAGCACACAGCAGCTGCTGATGCCGAAAACAAATAAATCATCATTTCACACCAGGCCTCCTTCTTTTCTGCTTCCCTTTTATCTCTTCGCAATTTTCCAGATCATTATTTTCGCAATAAGAAATGTGATTAGAAAAAAAAGGAGATAACAATTTCTCATTTCGTTTTTTCGAATGATTTGAGGTGCGAGGGTGGTATTCCTTTTGTTGAAAATGTAGGCAGGTGCTTTCGGGATGTCCAAATAAATGGCGATGTGCATGTTAGTACAGGTAAGCCTGATTTATGGCGAAAAGTTCCATCCGATTATTTATAGCATTTCACATCCATCCGGAATTTTCTGAAAATTCTTATTCAAAAGAAAAATTCTTCCCCGGAAAATTTTACGTTTTTTTTTTCCTTTCTCGCTGATGCTATAGCGAAATGCCGGAAAACTTTTTATTTTTGCTGTTCTGCACTGTTTCCTCATCCGATGCTCAAACATTTGTTCCACCTAAGTACCAACACTGGCTGAGCAGCGAAGGAAAAAAGTTTTATAACAACAAACTCAACTTGAAGTTTTGTTTTTTTTTAAAATGGAGTGGAGGGCGCTGGGTTTGAGTAAGTAATCCGCATCACTTCTCTAAATCGAAACAAAAGAAAACTCATGGGAAAATATTGGCCTTGGTGGATGAAAAAGCGTTTAAATGTGCACCATGCTGTATGCTGACGTATGCTGACAGTGTGAAAATTTAATTTAAAACTTTTCTTCCATTCATCGCAACATCGTCAAATGTCGCGATGGTGAGTTTCTGCATTTGCATTTAGAGTGAAATGCTCGTATGCTTAATATCATTATAATGTTGAAAAGCCGATTTATACAACGTTTAACGGAAGTATAGTTGAAGTGCCATAAACTTTCGGTTTCAAAGGCAATCATGCTGTCACATTGATATAGCAAATTAAATTGTTTCTGCTTTCATAAAATTTCTATTTGATTACGTGTGGAATTAAAATTACCGTTCATTAAATGCCGAACTTCTCTCTAAGGTACGTGATAATGTGAGGGAGGAATTTAATTTCGATCATAAAAATCTTATCTGAATTTCATTAAGATGGTTTAAATAGAATAAATTAAATTGGCAATAAATGGCCGTCCATGAACAAGGCTAGAGGATTAAATAAGTCGATGATTTGCTCCATTTCTTTTTTTTTATAAAACATTTATATTTATTGATTGAAAGATATCTTTTAGAAATGCTTCTGAATTTCATTGCTTCCATCATTCTCATAAAATATAGCTGTATAAATATAGTTTTTTCATTGAGATCATTCATTGACTAAATAAAACCGAGCAATTCGAATTTGAAATCCTCAAAATAGATTTGTGTGGTAATTTCCATTAAATTGATTATACATTCTCGACTCGATTTACAGTATTCGGGTTGATATTACAAAATTAATCAAACTTTCACTCGACAAATGAAAAATGGATTCTTTGAGCAAAAACCACATTTTGATTTCCGTATGTAGCTTTATTAAAGTCGCTTTTATTGCAAAATTGAAATCCCGACAACATGTACTGAATTTAAATTGATGTCATTTCGAGACTTTCTTTTATTATTATACAACTTTCGCCTTATATCAGGTTCCTAAAAGATTTCATGATGAATTTATATTTATTATACTCTAGAAAAATATGTCTATAACCTGAAGGAGAGGATAAAAATGGAAATGAAAACGCTCTCCAACTGTGACACTTTCCCTTCAAGCATTAGGTCCATTGTCACGTTTCTCACTGCTACAACGGTTCTTATTGAATTCAAAGTGGCGGGATATTTTGTCAGTTCAGTAATTCATTTAATAGCGTCTGGGATCGTACGATGATGCTTAATGTGAAAGATGAAATTGGATGATGATTTTCATTAAATTCAACTAGCTCCGATAAACCACAAATCTTTTTGGCATTAGATTCAAATAAGATTTTCTAAAATGTAAATCTTAATCAATAAATGAACATGCCACGTGGATAAAACATTCAAGCGGATAAAACGATTTAAGCTGAATGAACTTCTGAAATGTAACTTTTGCAATTACAGAAAGTAAAACGAAATGTTCAAATTACTTGAAGCTCAAAGATTTTCCTCTTTAATGGATTCAATTGATTTCAAAAGAACTTTTTTTCTCTATTGTTCTCTCACGATACTCAGTTGCTTAACGTTCTTATTTTTTATTCTAGAGGCGGAAAAAGCAAACTAAACTTTATCGATTTTTCATTCATTACATGGAACAGTGACGTGGATTGTATTGTCGGAGTAATTGTTATGAATTTCATTTTTTTATGTTCAAACGGTTCTGATGAAAATTTGCCATAAAATTTATAACTTGATTAATTTTCTCTCATTCACTGACGTTAGTAATCCTACGCGTATAAAATCGAAAGCTTAAAATTAAGATCTTGTTGAAGGATCAACAAACAAAAATGTCATTGAAGAAATTCGATCAAAACTCAATTAGAAAGTCAATTTATGCCAAATGCCACAAGTTTTGACTTCGTTAAGCTTAAGGTCCCTTCTTTGTTGCGCGAAACTCTATTTGAATGAGCAATAGTCAGTTCTCATTAATATTCAGGCAATGTTTAATTTGCTTAATGTTTAATTATACAATGACGCCGCTACGATGAGAGAAATAGCAAATGCTTTTGAACGAATTTTTTCAAGTGGAAATTTTTTAATTTAAAAAAGTGTTCCGCTTTACTTCAATGGCAAGCCATTGAAACTATAAATAAAGAGTGAAACTGAACTTCAGAATGAAAAGATGTGAATTTGTTGGAGTGACTCAATGGGAAAGCTTTTGACTCCCATTACCGGATTCTTTGGTTTGCCAGTAATAAAAGCACAGAGCACAGAAAATATATCCCAAAACGAGCTACATGTGGTGTCAAACAAACGAAATTTGATTCTGAATTGATGTTTATTTTGTGTTTGTTGATTTGAGGCAATGAAATAGAATGTTGAACATAAAATTCGATAGACGAAAAAACATTTCTAATTGCAGATTAAGCCAAATATTTGGCATTGACATTATTTATGTATACGAGTCAGAAAATTCTGTTTACTTCGCAAATAACAAGCGATACTGAAATTTGAACCCTGAAAATCGAACGTCTAAAATAGTCCTGAATTTGATTTTTCAAAATATTCAAAAAACTTTTTCATTAGAATTCATTTTCCATAATTTATTTCAAGAAAACTTGTTGTTCAACAGCTGTTGTAGTACCCGTTGTTGAAAATTCACCATCTGCCATTAGACCACTGTAGTAAGATAACATCCTCATATTTGCCAAAACATCTGAGTCGATATTTTGTACATACATACATGCAGAATTAGATAATCTGGCGAGAAGAGCAAGAACAAACATCCGTTGATGGAAAAGAAAACAAACACATTAATTGCTGTGAAGCCGTAACCCTTCGCTTGAGTGGTGTCTAATTTTATTTAACCAATATTTCCATGTCATATTTCAAGAACCAAAATGTAACTCCTAAAATTCGAAAAATAAAATTTTCTTCTTGCCTACAAGTTTCAGGTCAAAGTAAAAACTATGAGCTGGAAATATTAAATGACTTTTCGTGGTTGAATATATTTTATTACCAAAACGTTTTACAGTCGAATAAAGTTTTAATTTTTGCCTAATAGTGTTTATTCATTTGGAGTGACATCAAAAACGTTTCAGCAAATTTGTGGCCGATCAGCAACTTTACTGACATCAGAAAAGCGGTTCGGACGTTTTCCAAAATATGATTAGCATGTACATATAATGTTGTCGACAAACTGCAAAGTTATATAAGTATAATTATTTTGGCATTCAATTTCCTTGAAAAAGGTTCAGATCATAAGTAAACCTAAAGAAATGCTTTAAGGCTAAATTCAGGCCATTGTTAAAAATTAAAATCAATTAAACATTTCATTAACAAAAAAAAAAAGGTTTCAGTCGCAAAAAATTGTGATAAAAATGGCTGAAGTTAAAAGCCAATTTTCCTCTGAATCCGATGCACGCCTCAAAGTTGAAAAACAAATTTTCGATCATGCTCGCTCAAAAGCGTACGCAATCATAGCTAAAGGGGAAGCAAAACATACATTTGGTTTAAAATGCCAATACCATGCTATCTATCAGTTCCATCAGTTTCCAATATAATCATTTTGCCTCATGAAGGTTTGTTGCTTCTATTTAATTGTTTAACTTTTTCTGTTTGTGTTCAATGTTCAATTTTAATATTGGTAAAAGAGTTTTCTTCGGTAAAATTTTGAGGTTTATCGAAATCAAAATAAACATTTGAGTTTCATGTTCATTGAGTTTGGTGGCTGTTGTCGACAAAGAAATATTCATGTCTCTATTAAGAGGAGCTTTCGATGAGAGGGAAATTTCAACTCTCTCTCATAATCAGATTGCGAAGCTTTTGAGAGAGTTTTTTCTGAAAACTTTTTTCTCAGCGACAATCAGAAAAAGCTCAAATTATGTAAAAATGGAAATTAATTTTTTCCTTCTGACTTTTAAAGTTCACAAACTCAAATACTGACGCAATAATGTTCTGAGCATTTAACAAGCGTAACGAACAAATATTTGCAGAAAAAATTATATTTTTCACTTCTGCTCATTTCCTTATAGTTTTTCTTTCTATTCATCCGGCTTTGAAGTGAATGTTTGTATTGCATTAAAGAAATTAAAAGTTGAAAAATCACATGTACGTTCAACGATAACTTTTCTTGGCAAAATGCTCCCTATACAGACAACTTCTGACTGCATCTGTTTGTGATTTCTTTGGAATCGTAAGCGACTTTTCCCTTAGAATTTAAAACAGTGTAGGATTTAAGAAAACTGTGTGCACGCTTGAATCCAATGCGGCAAATATACGTATTTGTTTGTTTCTTTGTTCAAAATATTGTAAGGATAATGGCAAAAATGTCGCACAATTTTTTATCCTCCAGCATTCGATTTATATGCAAATGATTTTGTCATATAGCGGAAAAAAGAAAAACCTCATATATCAGACATGATTATGTGGCATTAGTTTAACAGCATTCTGTGTCTGGCCCACGAGAACCATAATTGTTCAGCTGTGATTTGTTATATTGAGCTGATTTCATACACGACAGCATACATGATGTGCGAGAGAGTTTGCTTTAATATTTTTTTGCTGGTAAATTGTTTCAAATGCCATAAAAGCCACAGGATTTCAAAGTTCCTGTGGTATTTATGCTCGATGTTGAGCTGTAAATGACACAACAAACTTTGTGAATTTGAATGATTGCTTAGCCCAAAAACATGACGATTAGACAAGGATAGAAAAGTTTTTTTTACATTTAACCTCGCGGTCAGGATGCTTCAACATAAATTCCTGAGTTAAATTTTAAAGCTTCACCATAAAATATTTTCAATATGGATCATGCATGTGGCTGGTTGTAAACAATACCCATGATGAAACTTAAGCATTTAATCGTCACAAAGTTTGCCTAGCCAGAAATGCTCTTTTGTGTAGGTAGAAAGAAAAAAAGCTCTAATGGTTCTTCATTAGGAAAATGAAAAACTTTTTACCTTACTGAACAACATAAAAGTGCTTTGAGCCATTTGGTTGTATTTGCAGCAACAATTTCGAAACAAAAATCTCTCATAACACAGACAATCAGCACTCGGGAATATTATTATGAGGGTCGATGGCGATACCGACTCGATGAAAACTGAAAAAAATGCAACATTTTAACAGGCAGGAACGAGCAGCTTTCTAACTATAATTTTGACGAGGGACTTGAGATAAGTAAAAGAATGGTTTGTGTTCAGCTTTCGCACTGCTTCTTCCACAAAACGTCCTCGCCCACAGAACTATTAAGAAAAACCATCCTTTAACCTTCATGCATAGGATTTTTATCATGATAAATGAAGGTGAATTGGAAGCTATTTTTAGAAGTATATGCATTAAGCAAATTAACGTGAACGTGGGATGAAAGAGAAATTAAATTAAATGCTCCTGATGTTAACAATTCATGGCGACATTTTATTTGAACATCAAATGTAAAATATTTGCTAATATAAATGAAATTTATTCATAGAACAGAATATATTCATGTTGTCCAATTGATTTATGCTGCGATTGAAAATATGCTGATTAAGAGCCATTAAAATTAATGAAACATTATTCAATCGTTAATTACATAAAATGAAAATTATATCATCTCATTAGCGATTTCATTGATTATTAATTTTTCAACGCTTGTTATCATTTATTGATTTAACTTCAGTTCAGCAGAGAAGCACGTGAAAGTTATAAAACAAGGATTTATGATTTCAATTTTTCGAATTTTTTTTATGAGCTTTATCAATTATTTTATGCTTTTCCAATATCTATTGAGCCACAGGGAAATTTGTTAGGGTTTTTTTATATATAAAATTACGGCATGCGGTGGGCAATTAAATTAAATTTCCCCCTTTTCCCGAGTATCGCTTGGGAACGTGCATTGCATTAAAATTGAATAAAGATAAGGCGCAATATGATATTCAAATTGAACGATTTATGGCGTGCAACTTACACGTCGTTCAGCGTCATCAGCCAAAATGATATCAATCCATTCACATGTCTGGATAGAATGATGTATGCACTGATATAAACTTAAGTAATGCGCTCTTCTGGAGGAAGATTTATTGCATTTAAAGCCCATGTAAACGACATCTTGTCTAGAGGTAAAGTGTTCACAGTGCAGTAACTATGTATATATAATATGACTGGCATAATATTGCTGCTCCATTCAGATACTGTTTCATTTTTGAAGTGAAAAGCCGAGAAAAAATGTCGGACGAAAATATGTCAGAAGCAGGAATAACTTTGGAAATAAGCAGTGAAGTAATCAATCATGAAATTTTGTCAGGAATAAAAGTTGATGATCTCCTTAGCAAGGACGAAATTCCAGTGTGGCTGAATGAAGAATATTTTGAGAATCTTCTCAATACATGTTTTCAAAAATCAGATTTGCGAGTTAAAGCTCTCATCATCAAGCGATGCGGCGGACAAGGAGAAAATTATGCTTCGAAAATGTATCGAGTAGGAACATTCTTACATGAAGACAGCAAAAAAGAAACACAGCTACAGTCGTTTATTGTTAAGACATTGCCGGAGAATGATTTGGCATTGGAAAAATTGGGCAGCGACAATTTTAACGTTCAAAATAAGGAAATGGAAATTTATGAAACAATTTTGCCTGAATTGGAACACATTTTAAATTCAATCGGTGAAAACGACACAATTTTCCCTAAAATTGTAGCTGTCGATCGTAATGTGGATGCAATTATACTTGAAGATTTACAAGAAAAGAATTTCGTTATGGCTGATCGTGCACAAGGATTAGATTTGAACCACATTTTATTAGCGTTGCGGAAGCTTGCAAAAATGCACGCTGCATCTTTAGTGATGCATGAGAGGAATCCGAAAGCATTCAATAACATGACAACAGGATTTTTTACTCGAAAGACAAGTGCCTTTCATGTAATGTTTCAATCGCTCCTCGAAGCAATGACGGAAGAAGTTAATCAGTGGCCTGGTTATGAGCATTATGCAAAAAAATTGTACACCCTTCAGAAAACGATGATAAAATCTGCCACAAGAGCTTTCGACTGTGACGATGGCGATTTGCATGTTTTGACACATGGCGACCTTTGGGTGAATAATTTAATGCTGAAATATGATGAGAATAATAATCCAATTGATGCTGTAATGCTTGACTTTCAATTTGCCTGCTATGGATCGCCAGCACTGGATCTTATCGTAAGAATTCTCCATTTAAAGCTGTCTGGAAAAATTAAAATTAATTTGATTTCAGTATTTCCTTTTTACCTCCGCAACCAATGAACTTCGCCAACATAAAATGGAAGAGCTTTTTCAATATTACTATTATCAACTGAAGGATATTTTGACAAGACTTCAGTACAAAATGAAAAACTTTCCGACGCTTCATGCATTTCAGATACAAATTATGAAAAAATATATCTATGGTAATTAAATTTTTAATTAATTCACTGAGTTCGTTAAATATATTTGAAAAATATTTTCATGTCAGTGCTCACTAGCAGTCTTCTTGTACATCCGGTTATGATTTCAAAGGATAAAGATGCCGATTTTGAAGCGCTGATGTCCTTAGACAACCGATCCAAAGCTTTCAAAGCTCGATTGTTTCAAAATCCAAAATTCAAAGAAGTCGCTTCTTACATGCTTCCGATGCTCGACAGAAAAGGAATTCTCGATGAGATGTAAAATGCTGCATTATGATAATTTTGATGACTCTGCTTGCCCTTTTTTTTTGGCTGACATTATTATAAAAAGCAGCTGCTTTTGACATAAGTATAAGGAACTTTTGCCATAAGCTTATTATTCTTGTTGGAAGCGTTTTCCAAACTATGCACCCATGCCCTGACACATTGTGCCAAATATCGAGAACTACTTTTTCAGATGCTTTCGCATGTAATGCGCAGTACTTCTGCAGTCTAAGAAAAGGAAAAGGAAACAAATGGAACTTTAATGCTTGCAAAAGACTGATTGTGAAGAATATTTTTCGGCTCTTTCGTTACGATACGTGACTCACGTTTGTATTCACAAACTCAAATTTCCTTCAAGCTTTTCTTACCAAATGGCTTTGCCATCGGTCTGTGCAGCGTTGAGAAATTTCACTCTGTCGCGTTTTTGTGCAAATGGTGCAGAGCTTCAATGACATTGTTGAATTTATTATTCAATTTTACGATAGCAGTATTTGCAAAAAAACAATGAAAAAAAAAAAAAAAATTCATTGAAAGCGATTTAGTTTAATTTAAGAAAAACATGTTTTTGTCTGCTGCGCATATCTTACCTCACTGAAATTGATTCCGGAAGAGCTTTTATAGGATTTGCGCGAAATTGAATTACACTTTTCAATTCAATGAGAATGTCAGGTATTGGATTCAGTTTACTGCCATGGTGACGCCAAATTTGCGAGGAATTTCGGGAAGCGAATTTTTCGGAGATTGTTTAAGAGTTTAAAGACGCTCCGTTTTGTTGCTCAAATAACATTCACTAACATTCAGATCTCCATCATCAATCTCAGTTTCAAAATTCTTTTGATGATCGTAATTACGATAACTAAGTAGAAAACACTTTTGGAATCTCAATAACAGAAGTTTCCTTTGATATTGAATCTAAGATATCTGTAATTTCAAACATAACACAGAAAAAACTTCCTTCAACCTTCACTTCAAGCACATTTTTGAAAATATTATTTACCCGAATAATCACGATTCATGGCAATCAGTCGTTCACCAAAAGCATCCATTTCAAAGTCCCTTTTGACACTCAAGCACTTCGAGCATTTTTCATTTCGGTAATCTCAAACTTATAAAATTTCTGATATCCATTATTTCTAAGCTTCAATAAATTTCCAACGAAATGTCGCACTGTGACAAAAACATCATCAGCATCGTCATCAAGATCAGGAAAAGTGATAAGAACTTCATTGTTTCTATAAATGGAGAAATCTTTAATAAAAAAAAAGTTCTCATCAAATTATTTTTTAAGGTTAGGCTTGCCTAAAACATTCGTTGCAATTTTCGCTCGTAAACCGACATCCTGACTCGACAATTTGGCACGTGACTTTGCCCTTTAGCATAAATTTCATGCATTGCTATTTTTATCACCATGCCATCGGAAAATTTTCCATTGGCAAATTTTCCATTGAAATGAATTGATCCGTAATTTTCTGGTCAAATTGAAAAGTCCGGTTAACGCTGAGGAAACAATCACTCGGAACAGCATGCAGGACATGTTGTACAACTTGATGTGACTCATTTTGCGCTTGAGTAAACCAAATTTGCTCCAATTTTGATGGATTCTTTCCAGTTCATCGGCATGCGAAACGATTGAATCATCATAATAATAACTCGTTATGAGAGAACCATCGACATACATATACGCATTTTGTATTAATAAATTTCCGTTTTCTTTAATGATGAACTCTCGATAAAAAAAAAGATATACAAGTTTAGCCTTAAACGTAAAAGATTCTGAACAATTGAGTGGTCAATATGAATGATCCAAAATTGATAAAACTCTTTAGAAACTGAATGACATGACTTGAGTTTTAGAGCTTTTCTTTTTCTTTTTGGTATCAACAATGTACTGATTGCCTGTATCCCTCTGAGATTTTCAGAATGCTCCTTTTATCGTGTCGTCCTACGACTCATAAATGGTTCCATTTACAGTTAGAACTTTATTTGAGTCGTCTACAAATACTGTCTATACAAATCCATTGGCAAATTAAATTTGTTGGGTTTCGCAACAAGATTTTGTGAATGGAACCAATTTTGTACGATTGCCCCGCGGTGTTGTTATTCAATGTCAACCCATTTCGTAATCTCATTCCAATATTGAGCAGATGATTGCTTTTCTGCGGTTCACTTGCGTTCATCTCTAGACAACATCTCATGCCACTTGCAATCGTCAGTGACATGCGACAGACTTATAATTTGACATTTATTGGTACAAAGGTCATGTGAAAATGTCAAGAGCGTCTCGTTTATCTGACATGTAAAATTCAGTACAACTTCACGATTCAACCATGTAAAATGTGAAGCCTTTACATTCGTGCTAATGGAATTGAATTGACTCTCGGTTAAATGAAATTGCTGATGGTTATCGGAGACCAGTCATCGTACACCAGAATGTCCCTTGCAATCGACCTCAAATTAATTTCGTGTTCCACACTGGACGTGATTCAGCTAAAATTTCATTGACATTCTTTTGCCGAGCAATCAATCGCCGTTGCTTGATTGATGATGTCAACATTAAATCAAGTCTGTTGTCTTGAACGAGATTTTTCATCGCCAATGCCATCGCTATCAATAAACATTTTCCCATGTCCATCATCAATTTCAATCTCATGTTTCACATAGTCAATGAACATCCCTGGAAATATACAGGCGCGGAAGTGCTTTCATGCATGATGTTGCGCTGAATATTCTTGGAACTGAACGTGATGCGAATCCAATGAGAACTATATGCATATCAAAAATATATTTTTCTGAATCCTCTCATGTTGCCACATTTTTTTATTGAGATTCTGAGAATCATTGCATGTCTTGAAGCACTGAACATAAAACGGTTCACTATTTGATTTTATTTATATTTTTTCATCAGCAATGTGAGTCACATTATGTGACACAATCGATCAACTCGAAGGCTTTAAAAAGTTTTGATACATTTTTGTACTCAACATAAACATCACTCATCGTCGGTCGCAATTTTGTGACCTTTTGCAATGTATCGACACATCGATTGGCATCTCTTCTTGGCCGGAGATTTTGATGAATTGTAGAGTGTTATAGTTAAACTCGAGATAGTCGATCACGGTTTCTCGATTCCATTCTTCATTACTCTAAAAGGTTGAACCGATTTAGAGTCGCCTGATAAAATTATTTTTCTACACTTTTAATATAAATTTACATCGCAAATTTGATCCAACATCTACTCATAAAACATTTCAATGTCCAATAATCCCGCTGGATTTCGTCCAATCTTCTTTTGAAGTCATTCACTTTTGCTGCCGCTGAGGTACTGTTAATCTCAATACCAATAATATTCAATCGTCTCTGAAAGCTCCGAAAGCTCTTTTTGACATCTCCAGTATCGCAGAAAAAAAAATGGCAGAATTGATTGCAGATAATTTGAGAGCGAAGATGGAACATGTAATCCGATTCAACAGGCACATTGAGATCAAAAATGCCACATCAACAAAATCAATTGTGAACTTGCGTTTCAAGTGCTCATTTTAGGAAATTACCAGCTCGTAAATGAATGCTCATCGTCAGCAGAATTTTGTGAAAATAAATGAACAGTTGCCTTGAATGAAGTGTCCATTGAAGTGATAGCACGAACAATATCGAAATTGTAAACATCGATAAGGATTAAATAAAGCTCTTTCGATTAATGGTCGGGTGGAAAATCGATATTTTTTTATGAAATTTGTGCTGCGTCACGTAACAACTCCACTTCTTTCCCCACGTTCTTAATTTTCTTTGATGAGTGCTTCTTTTTTTTATTTTCTAACTCAATTTTTCACGCTTTCAACTGATTGAATTTGTCCATCTGCTGTGCGGCCATCATCATTTCACGGGATTTTCCAATTTGACCCGAATAGCTCAAGAAAATTTTGAATTTCTTGCGATTCATTGAATCCATCGGTCCATTTTAGTCAAGCAAACAACATATGGACATTGACGTGAAATTATTTGTTGACACAATAATCTCGTGGTGATATCCACAGACGAATGCAACGAGTTATAAAATAATCGAAACGCTCGTCACAATGACATTTCGAGCGCTGAACTTAAATGATTCATTGCACTTTTATGGAATAAACAAAAAATATATTTATTTGCGATTAGCAAATAAAGTTCTCTACCAACTACGATCAAGGTTTCAGCAAATAGTTGTGTGATTCAACTGACGTTACTACTTGCCTGTTGTTGATTGTACAATATTCTAATATAATTTGATATTTTTAAGTGCCTTCGGTAGCGAATTTCCCGCATTTTCTCTGCGATGTCATTATTTGTGCAAATATCGCAGAGTGAACGACGGCATCGCTACACGCAACACGTTTTCGAGCAAATATTATATGAACAAAAATACATTTTTACGCCTCCACAAAAATACATTTCGAGGTGTTTACAGAGGATTCTACATTGGCCACTTGTTGATTAGAATGTCTGACATGACATAAATGAAAGATAACTTTTATCCAGTTTAGGTGTGTAGGAAGCACTCGACTGCAATTGAAAAAAAAGATGTCATTTGAATCCAATTTCGAAATAAATTGATTCACCAAGAATTGCACCCAACATAAAACCTTGCAAGAATTTTCCAAGAAATATTTTTCAATCGACATATATGTACGACACATATATACGACATATATATACATTTGAAATTCGGATAATCATACACAAGATAAGGTTTCAGTTCATTTCACTCTGTATTTTTTTTTCTCGAGTCTCGTCTTTGTGATGGTTTTCATTATTGTGCAACGAAATAAAGCAATAGATATTTCTCTCCCATCATCTTTAATCTGATGACTTTTTCTCAGCAGATTTATTTTCAAGTTCTTTGTCTGGAATATCATTTTTCTTTACATCCTTTGCTGTCGCATTAAATATAAGAATTAAAAACCATGAAGACTACATATCTAAGTATAAAATTCATTTCATGTCATCTTTACGACATCTCTATCTTAAGTACAATTTTCCACTTGAAAGGATAAATAATAAGGCAGCTTGGTGGAATAGCGAAAGAAAATTTTAACAAATTAAATGATGCCGCTAGGATCTTTATTCTTCGAGCGCATATTGTCGAGAAGAAATAAAATGTAAGCTTAAAACTTTGATTAAACTTATTTGCTTTTCATTCATGGTCTTAAATCTTCTTATTGAACAAAATCTTTAGAAACAATGGTTAAAAAAGCAAACAAAAAACAAAAGCAAAGAAAATATTTCATAAAACTTCGTTACGCAAAGAAATACTTGTCACTTTCACAATAGTTAATTAGTTGATTCTGCAATTTTCTTTTCCTTATCGAATCTTAAATAAATGAGAAAACTTTTTGCACCACGATATCACAATAATTGTGAAATTTATATTGTAAAAAGCTGGAACATTTGTTATTTTGGAGAAAAAAAAACGTAAATTTTAAAAAATTAGCTTTCTTTTATTTCCAGAAAAAAAGATCAATTCAACCTTTCAAATAATTTCAGATGATCAACAATTTTTTTTTAAACCTCTCGAAAAAAAGATCAATTCAACCTTTCAAATAATTTCAGATGATCAACAATTTTTTTTTAAACTTCTCTCGCAATAAATTTCAAACAAAAGAAAAGACTCACAGTCCTAGCGGAAGAAACAATTTTGCATGGACCGTATCAGCATATGCTACTTCTTGCCGCCAGTTATATTCTTCTTGGCCAACTCTAGAAGAGCTTCAAATGACAAATTTTTGCTGTTATTGCTGCATGAACTATCGACTATATCAGCTTCGGGTAGTGAGTCTATTTAAAAATAATTAAAATAATTAAAGCAATTCAGAAAGTGTTAGTTCAAACTTACCCAAATCAGCATAAGTTTGTCGGCAGAATCTTCGACGTCCACCGAATCTAACGTCATATTTGCAGATTTGAGCATCCTTTGCATATTTTTCGATGGCATCATAAGCATCTTCAGGACGTTCAAATGTAACAAAACCGTAACGTACTCTGTTTATAGGTTTAGAAAAACCATTGAATGAAGCTAATGTCAGAACCATAAATGATTGAATTAATTTACCCGTTTTCTTCTTTCGTGTGAATCGATATTTTTTTAATTGTTCCATAAACTAAAAACTTTCTTCGAATTTCATCTTTTGTTGTTTGCTCTTCAAGCCCACCCACATAAACAATCCGTCTTTGATCTAATAGAAAAAAAGCAATCTCTTATTGAAGGTACATCCAGTGAAAGTAGTTTTTCTAATTTACCTTCCATTGGATAATTTTGCGATCTTTGGTTTCGACGATAAAATTCATACGTTTGATGATATTTGGTTCCTGAGCGTTTCGATGAACTAGTTGAGCTGCTGTAATGGGATGATGTCGAGGAGTCACTATCGCTATCCGAATTGCCACTATCGCTACTGCTCATCGACGACGAATGTGTTGAATGTTGACTTCGTGAACACCTTTTCTGATTACTGTACTTATTATATCTATCATAATCAATACTCGTTGGACTTGTTGAATGGCTTCTACTTCTGCTGCGCTTTCTATAAGTCCGTGCATTTCGAATGCGATTGAAAATAAGAGATGGCGACAACAATAGTGGCGGAAACATAGAACTTGAGTCGGTTTGATTAGCTGCATTACATTTTTGCGCTCGTATTCTATCTTTGCGCAAATGCATTATCACTTTATCTTCACCGTGTTCGGTTCCAATCAACTGACCATTTGCGACTGGCTTCTTATCAATACGCTGTTCATGAATAACTGCTTGTATGCTGGAGAATAATGAAGTCGAAGAGTTCAAGAGCATTTCAACATTATCTTTCTTGAGATTATTGACAATATTCTTTAGGTACTTATTGCCCGGCTTCTTTTCTGTACCGTCATCTGCCTCATCAGGAACAATTGACATTTCAGTATTACATGCCGCTGAGACGAGAACAATCTCCTCATAATCGACCTGTACATCTTTGCTGTCTTTTAGATTTCCATTCATTATAGTATGGATCTTTTCAAGACCCGCTGGACGCGGATCCGTTGGCAGTACTATTATTGGTAATGAGGATGGACCATTTTCACATAGTTCAAATACCGGTAGTTTTTTCGGAAGATCAAACAGTGGTTCAACGGGATCATTGGCGCGTCGTATTTTGTATTCCTGAAGATTGAGTTTCTTCTTGACCTTCTTTTGAGTGAATTCTTGTTGTGATTCATTTGACATATGTGTTGCTTCTATGCTATCACACGAAGTTTCTTCCATTTTCGTTATTTCTAGATCGACTGCTTGCATTGCCTGATCATGCTGTTGACAAGAATCGGCTTCCACCTTTCTCAGAACTTCTGGTGGCTCAGCAATAACTTCTGAAATTTTTATTTCATTTTTTTCTAGCTCCTCGTCCATGCACGAGTCGCTGTCGTAAACAGTGTTTGGATTTAGCTTAATGATTTCGTATTCACCATCCGTATCGAAATCCATATCAAAGCACATTTCTTCCGCTTCCGGTTGATCATATTCAGATTCCGATTCACTTCTCATTGCTAAAGGTATTTAAGATTTAACCTAAAATAGATAAACGGGCATGGTTGCAGTCAGATGTTGTTAGCAAGTGGAAGCAATAACATAAGTTCACTGTGGCATGAGCAGGACAAAGGAATAATGTGCAAGTGGGTTTAGTGTCTGGCCAAATTTCTTCTTATTCCTCCACATACCTCGCTCTCAAATTTCTCCTCAAGCGTTTCAATTGATATCTATCTTTAAAAATATCCAGTTGAGCGTGTCACCCTTCGCTAGCAGTAACACGACTCAATTTCACTTTCCAATTTCACTAATATATCACATTTATCGCTGCAATTTAAACACGTTGCTACTAACAAAAATATGAGGATTTTCATAGATGAGACTGTAAAACTAGATGCACAAAAATGTTTCTGCATCTTTCATTTAAACATTTTAGCGGTAATGTTTTCAAACAGCAAATACTTTGCAATTACGCAAAAAGATTTTGAATATTGTTTACAGCAACTTGAATGTTTATGTTAGAGCCGCTACTTTTGCAGTTGTCATTATAAATTATTCATTTCGCATTTGATAACAAATTTTTGAAAAACCGACTGCATACCTACCTAATATTGTAGCTCTAAATAAACTTATGCTATGGTAAAGACGCAAAGATACTTCGCATCACCACTAAATTTTGCACCTTCGGTTTTATCCCTTTTATACTGTCATTACCGCAGTTTAATCAAACAAATATACATCCAAAGTGTGCATAAGTGAACGAACAACATGGCGAGATACATTCAGCGTCCGGAAAACGCATTAAAACGTGCTAATGGTAAGTAAAGGTCGTTCGCCTGCCACGAGGAATTTTCTTCTTTTTATTTCTTCATTTAAATAATATGAATACTCTCAGACTATAAAAATAAACTTACTTAATTAATGAGGGTGCAATGAATGCATTGGTATATTTATTTAACATACATTTTGTGTTTTTATTCAGAATTCATTGATGTCGGCAAGCCCGCTAGGGCATTGGACACTCTTCAGGAGGTGTTCCGCAACAAAAAATTCTCGTATACTTGGTCCGAACAAGTCATTGAGCCCATTATGTTCAAGTATCTGGATTTATGTGTTGAATTGAAAAAATCCCACATCGCTAAAGAGGGTCTTTTCCAGTATCGCAACATGTTCCAGCTGGTAAGATCTTTCTCCATTGTAATCAGCATGTACCTAATTCTACTGTCTCAATAATTCTAGGTAAATGTTGGATCATTGGAGAACGTAATTCGTGGATATTTGAAAATGGCGGAAGAACGAACTGAGAGTGCTCAGCAACAATCGTCGCAGGCCGTGCTTGATATCGATGATTTAGATAACTTAGCAACACTGAAAGCATTTTGATGTCAGCTGTATGCGGTGAAGATGCTCAGGATCGTTCTGATCGTACAATTTTGCTTCCTTGGGTAAAGTTCTTGTGGGAAAGCTATTGTCAGTGCTTGGAGTTATTGCGTGTCAATTCGCACTGTGAAATTCTCTATCATGATATCGCTCGTATGGCCTTTCAATTTTGCCTCAAGTACAACCGTAAAATGGAGTTTCGCAAATTGAGTGAAAAGTTGCGCAAACATCTTGATGACATCGGAAAAGTTTCTGCTCAGAGTGCCAATGTGAGCATTTCGAAACCCGAAACCCAGCAGTTGAACTTGGACACGCGTCTTTATCAGCTTGACAGTGCCATTCAAATGGAATTATGGCAGGAAGCCTATAAAGCTATTGAGGATATTCATGGATTAATGACACTCTCAAAGAAAACACCACAACCAAAAACAATGGCAAATTATTATCAGAAATTGGCAATGGTGTTTTGGAAAGCAGGCAATCAGCTCTTCCATGCCGCTGCACTGTTGCGCTTATTTCAATTATCACGTGAACTGAAGAAAACGATTACATCGGAGGAAATTCAGCGAATGGCATCACATGTGTTAGTAGCTACATTAGCAATTCCACTGCCATCGGCTCATCCGGAATACGATCGCTTTATCGAAACTGATAAGAGCCCATTGGAGAAAGCACAGCGCTTGGCAGTCTTGCTCGGTCTGCAACAGCCACCAACTCGTGCTACATTATTGAGAGAAATTGTGAGTTTTTAATTCCCTCCTTTCAAAGCTTTCCAATAATCCTTTAATTTTAAATTTCAGCAACGTGCCAATGTTTTTCATTTGTCACATCCTCAGTTCCAAAACTTATACAAGTGGCTTGAGATTGATTACAATCCATTGAAATTGTGCTCCAACATTCAATCGGTCATCGATTTCATTAATAAGGATGAGGGAAATCCACTGATTCAGTACATTGAAGCCATTCAGAACGTCACTCTCGTTCGATTGGTTCGTGAAATTTCTCAAGTTTACGAGACTATTGAGTTCGAACGTTTTTTGGAATTGGCCAAATTTGCAAACACCTATAAGTTGGAACGTGTTCTGGTTGATTGTGTACGTCACAATGATATGCAAATCACAATAGATCACAAGAACAAAATGGTTATGTTCGGAAATGATTTGAGCGAGAGCCAACGTGAAGACCATGTCAGCGGCCCAACACTTCAATCAATGCCATCTGAGCAGGTTCGACAACAATTGGTCAATATGTCTGTTGTTCTCCATCGTGCTATTGCTGCCATCAATCCAAATCGTCAGAAAGCTGATCGTGAAGCATTACGCGCTCAAATGGTTGCTTTGTACCATGAAAACAAAGTTCGCGAACATCAAAATATTCTCATTCGTCAGAAGCTCATTGAAGATCGTAAGGAATATATCGAACGTCTCAATACCGAACGTGAGGAGGAAGAACTACGTCGCCTTGAAGAAGCTCAACGTCAGCTCAAGATCGCTGAACAAAAACGTATGGAGCTGGAACAAGAGGAGCGTGAGCGTAAACGTCAGGAGAATGAGTTGAAGATAATCCAAAAACGCACAATGATCGAAAAGATTCAACAAATTTCGCAAACCACTCACGGTCAAAAGATATTGAAGCTTATTGAAGAGAAAGGCACATCAGCTGATCCCGATGAAATTGCCAAGGAAGAACAAAATGCTTTAATTCGTGAGCGTAAAGAATTGCAATCGCGTTTAAAATCACAAGAAAAGAAAATTGATTACTATGAGCGTGCTAAGCGTATAGAAGAAGTTCCACTGATCAAAGAATATTTGAAGGAAATGGCCGTAAAGGAGGAAGTCTTCTGGGAAAATCAAGAAAAAACGCGCATTGAAAATGCTATTGCTGAACGTACGAATGCGGTTGCGCAGCAAGATCGTTTGAAGCGTATGTATGATGACCGTGACTGTTATATGGATCAATTGAAGGCTGAACGCAAATCACTTTATGTTGAAAAGCTTAGAAAATTCAATGAAGCTTTGGAAGAAGAAAGAAAAAAACGTTTAGCTCAGCGTGTTGTTGAACGCCGCAAGGAGCGTCGTGAAAAATGGCTTGCTGAAAAGGAAGCCGAGAAGCAGCGCAAATTGGCAGAGATTCGTCGCGAAAAGGAAGAAATTCAACGCTTGGAGGCCGAACGTCGTGCCAAAGAGCGCGAAGCTGAATTGGAAAAATTGCGTATTCAGAGTGAGAAGCAACGTCAACGTGAGGAAGAAGCAGAGCGTAAAATTGAAGAAGATCGTGAAAGAGTTCGCGCTAAGGATCGTGACATGGGCTCTAGAGATAAGCCAGCTGAAAGTGCTTGGCGTTCGACAGGCTCTAAAGATACAGGACGTGAACGTGAACCAGCGAAGGAAGGTGTATGGCGTTCTCAAGCAACTCGTGCTGAACCTGAAACTGGTGCTTCAGCAGGTAAATGGAGAAGTACTGGTGCTGCTAAGGAAGATGATTCTGGATTCCGTCGTGGACCACCTAAGGATGATGATTCCGGCTTTCGTCGTGGACCGCCCAAGGATGAAGAATCAAGCTTCCGTCGTGGACCTGCTAAGGACGATGATTCTGCTTTCCGTCGCAGCGGGCCACCAAAAGATGATGATTCTGGCTTCCGTCGTGTTGGTGATGATCGTGGTTTTAAAAAGAGGGATCGTGATGGTTTCAGAGATTCAAAGGATGCACCAATTCGTAGATCTGATGATAGACCAAGACGTGATGATCGGCCGCCAAGAGAAGGAGATCGTACAGATCGTCGCGATGATCGCGGTGGACCAATTCGTCGTGGTGGCGATGAGCGCCCAATGATGAGACGCGGCGGCGATGACACTAATTGGAGAAGTGGCAGAGAAGATAAACCGAAAGATGAAGCATCCTCCTGGAGACGTAGTGGCGAAACCTCGGACAAGAAATAGACATTCAACAATTTTTAAAAGCAACAACTTTTAAAAATTACATAAAAAATAATCTTTTTCACTTATAAATTAAAAACAATAACAATTTAGCAATTCGATAATTTTTCCACTAGGTCAAGTTTGTTTCATGAAGTCTTCATTTCGTTTAGGCGCCTTTTTATGACCGTACATTGCGTGCGAGGGTGTTGCATTTTTTTTGGAATTTTCCTCTATAATTTGCCGAAAATGTTGATTTTATATGACCATAGAGTAATAAACCCGTTTTGAATCAGCTTTGAATTGCATAAGAAACCCCAATTGCAAGTCATTAATGGCGAAAATTAATAAATCATGCTATTGAAAGAAGTTTAATTATTGTAACCATATATTTAATTGTAGATTAGATAACTGTGTTCCACAAAAACACCCACACACAGGTTTTTTTCTTCGGTGGCGTTTTGATTATACTTGAATTTCTTTTTATCGCAACAAAAAAATAATAATTGTATCTTTGTTGCAATGTAACTTCTGTGTATCAAAAACAGTTGTGCACAAATTAAAGATATTGCGCAATCTTGATAAAAAAAAAAAGAAACCTGACAAATTTTTCAATTCCGTACTATCCCCAAAAACAATTTCAGGCTTCGCGAAAATTTGAAATATGCAAATAATGTGCATAACATAAAGTGAAAACGAAAACTGGTCTAACGACCTAGGGATGTTTCATCAGTGATGATGCTCAAATATTGAGTTTTCACTACATCCTGATACATACATACATTATCAAAGTCAGCATAATAGAACTGAAAACATCGAAATGTCCAAGGACATAATTGATGGATATTCCCTCAAATGTATGCCATTATTTTAATTGTATCACCATTGACCATAAAGTAAAATACAAAATGTGTGGCATGCAACTAGAGACACCGTTCGATAAATAGATCATTACCAACGGCTTGTGGCTTTATAGGCGCAACAAACTGATTACTCGCTCGCACACGTTTACCGAAATGGAATGTACAAAAAGCATTGAGGACATACAAAAAAAGTTTGTAGGGCCCAAAAAAGGCGGAAAACACAAACAAGTAATAAATAATATTACATTTGATTTAACCAACTCGCATAATTTGATTTTATTGGCTTAATTTACATCTTTCTTTCTTTTCTACAATTAAGAATCAGTTCAGTATGGCAAAAAAAAAATATTTAAAAACGTTAACAAGAGCTATAATTATTTCAATGTCATCATGTTTCAACTCCGTTGAATGGAATGTTTTTTTTTTTGGCAGGGTGAATGCAGGCAGCTAAGTAAAGAGGTGGAAAGACGAAGGATGGAGATAGAGAGAGATAGTGAAACAATAAAAATTACACAATAATTTTGGTCTCATTACAGTGGCAGTAAAAAAATAAGTTGAAATTTGGCGAAAACAAGCCATGTAACAGGTTCATCTAGCCGCTGTAACTAACTGAGTATGATCCAGTTTGGAGGTTCAAATCTGATGCTGGATGTCCTTGAAAGATGTTGACATCACTTGGATTCTGATAGTAATTGTTGCTGGGCTGACGATAGTAGTTTTGTTGTGGTGGCTGGTAATAGTTGGATTGAGCTGGAGCTTGGAAGCGACTTTGATAATAGTTTTGTTGTGGTTCCTGTTGAATGGGAGCTTCAGTGTTGACTTCATAATTTCTCACTGGAGTAGCAGGAGAATATGATCTCACTGGTGCAGCTGGTGCTGGTGAGTAGGTTCTTGCTGGTGGTGATTGAACTGCTGGTGCATAGTTGAAATTTGAGGCTGGACGGAATTGTGAGCTCTTGCTTGATTTTGAGTTGTAACGTGGATCTTCGTAGATTTTAGGATCTTCACGATATTGACCATCGTCGACCTCATCTGGCCCAAGTGCTGGATAGCTCGATTGAACATTGTTAACTGTTGGTGGTGCAGCTTGAATTCCATCGCCTGATGCTTGGAAACCATTTTCATTTGCGCCATATTCAATTTCTCTCAATTTTCCATCCGTATCAACATATCCATATTTGCCTTTAACTTCACCATTTGCTTGCTTTGTTTCAATTTTAAAGCTTCCATCAGCTCCTTCATAACCGTATGAATATGATCCATCCTCATTGTGACGATTAATTTGACGCAAAATTGGAACTGGGGTTGTATTTGAATTTTGTTTCTGGGCGAAACATGAACAACAGAATACAAAACACAAAAGCACTGGAATCTGTTAAGGAATTTCAATGTTAAAATATTTCAAATACTTTTACAATCGAAATTTTATAAACTTTCATCGTGAACTTACAGCGAATTTCATTTTTCTTTAATTGTTTTTTTTTTTCTTTCTTTAAATCAATCCACAGTAAAGTGTTTATTAATTTGCAATTCTTTTTTTTAATGCCACTACACCGAACTACTGACTAGTAAAGTTGGAACAAGATTAAGCTTTAAACAACCATCGCCAGACGGTTTTATATATAAAGTTTTGCAATATTACATTTTGCTTGAAATAATTTTTTTTTATTCGTTCGGAGAGCCCAACAAAGTGTTTCTATGCAACAGCCATAATAATATTGCTCATTGGATATTTTCTACCTCATATTGAGACAGTTTTTCGTTGTTTGAGTGTTTGGCAAAAAAAAAAAAATGTTTCTTTTTTGAAAAATTAATATAAAAGCGACTCAGATATTACCCAACCAACAGTAACTTTATACACATTTAACGTAATTTTTGTTTTTCTGAAAAGAAATGTTTTATCAGATTTCGAACGGGTGAAATGAACACTTGACATGGCTAATTGCCAATTAATATACAGCGTGTATGAATGTTTTTTCTTCCTACGCAATCGAGCCCTTGCTTTTTAGCAATTACCAACGAAACACGTTCATGATAAGTAGCATATGACAATAATAATTGTTTTTCCTACTAACCTTCAGCAACCTTGACATCAAACCCTTTCACAGACAGTGCATTGCATAACATTTGTATTCCGTACAAGGAAGATAAAAGTTGAATGACTTTAAGAATTGGCTGGTTTGGGAAAGTTTTGAGATTAAAATTTCAAATAGACAAATTGTCGCATTGCGTATAAAACGCAGCAGATCATTCAGTGAAGCGGGATTATGATGATTGCACAAAAAATAAATGTCATTCCCACTCTGCGAAAAATAAAAAGCACTAATGAAATTTCCCCTTCTACTTATCTCAGACTGATCACCGGCCGATGAGATGACTTCTATATACCGACAACATGAACTAGATTTTTTATTAACGACATTTTTTCATACGGCTCAGCGCTTTGGACAAGATGAATCGACCGATGATTTTTGGTTCATTGAACCGCTTAAAAATACCTTAACTTGATTCGCATAACCTCGAAATATTTTCCTCCATTTGAAGCAGTAAGTACTGACTGGCTTGTTATTATTATTTGATGCATGGACAGGTAAATAAAATTCCATCGAGTCATCAAAGCTTGACCGTGCGATTTTTAAAATCCACTGTAAAAGTAATTTACAATCGATGTGATAAAATCAATTAATTAAACAATGATCGATAATTCCTTGTGACCGACCAGTAGTTTCGAGCACGGCTTGAGTTTTACGTAAGCTTTAATGCTGAGAGAAACAAGTTTTAATGATCTCTCTATAATGCCTTGCAACTGGAGCAAATTCACATTTTTTGCTGTTCTGTTAGTAACACGAGCAAAGGACCAGCAGACGTCATTCGAAATTCTCTAGGAACTCGTTTTGTGTATTTTTTTTTTTCAAAGAATGTAAACTATTTAAGTCGCAATACAACTTTACCTGATCTTGAAAGTTTCTTATTTTTTTCCGACTGCTGGTTCAAACCAGAAGTCCTTGACGTTCGCGGTACTCGAGATAGAGCGACATGTGTAACTAATATTATTGTTCATTGCTTTTACATACATTTGATATCATTAAAAAATTTTGTTTTCTTGCAAAACCAACTGGCTCCAAAGAACTGTCTGCATGCCGTCAGCGCATGTATTGTTGAGTGTTTAATTAATTTATTAATTAATAATCATGATGTGGCAGATTGTTTCATCCTTACATATATCCGATGATCTAGAATATTCTAAGAATTATTTATAAATAACACTGAAATGTTAAATATTCTATAAAACGCCTTTCGTTATATTGTTGCAAATTGTTTGTCTCTTTTTTTATTAGGTCAATTGATTTTGTTTCATTTCATTTGCAATTACTTATTCTGAGTGGGATGCTAAAGTATAGAAGCAAAATTGAATTCTAAAGCTATTATAATTGAAATAAGAATTGTTCAATCTCTATCCTATCATGACGATCCCAAAAAAAGCAATAATAAAATAGAATTTACAGCAAATAAAATAACGAAATATCACAAAAGAAAGACAATTTTAATGTCTGCAAAAATCAGTTTGAATATAAATTGTCTGTCACATTTATAATGATAAAAATTTGAGCAAAGCGTCGTAAATGAGTCTTGGATTGATGTTTGAATCGGCCGTATAACGGACACCCTGTATGGGACTGCCATCATTGTTGTTCAGAAGACCATATTCACTGGAAATTAAAAAAAGGAAAAAAACATTCCAATTAGAAATGTACAGAGAAAATATTTATGAAATAATTATAATACCCAACAATAAATCCATCAGGTGTCTTCTCTTCGACACGATATTTCCTAAAGTTCCTGCCCTCAACAACATAACCAAATTTGGCATCTTGTTCATTTCCTGACTCATGTACTCCATGCGATTGTGGATTATCGATTGGTTCCGTTACTTGTTGTGTGTTTATTTTCGGCGTCGTTGATTGAACTCCATGTGCGCGTCCATTCGTCATCAGACTCACAGATTCATCGACTTCATAATTCTGCTCGGGCATCGCAGTCGTTTGATAATTCATTGTGTTCTGTTTTTGTTGAATAAATTGTTGGAAATGTTGATAGTTTGATGTTATAGTGTCATTAAATTTCTGCTGATGATTTATACGAATTGTTGTGTCTTTTGATGGCTGTACATTCTGCTGAGGCTCAGCTGCTGGTGCATTCAAAATATCGTATGGTACTTTAAGCAAATCCGTGAAAATTGGTTTCTTTTGATTACTTGAGCTATCAACTGTTTTGCCATATTGGAAATTTCCATTTGTCGGCACATACGGATAATTCCATTGCTTGGTTAAGGTCGTTTGGTTTGTTGAATTTTCTTCCTCCTTTTTCTGATTTTCTTCCAACGGTGCAATTTTTTGATTACTCATTTCATTGTTGTTGTTATTGTTATCATTGTTTTGGGTATTGAAATAACTATCTTGAACGCTTTGATTATTTGCTTCGTTAGGATTTGTGTTTGCGCTTTTTGACCCACCCACATTCCAGCTTTTTATTGCGCTGAACGATACGGAATGTCCTGTGTGAGTCCTTTCTGAGTTTTCACAATCATGGCAAATTATGGCTTTAAATGGTCCCTAAAATAATTGAAAAAAATTCATTAAATCAAACACATTTTTGATACTGTGACGCCATCTTTTAGTCGGTTCTCGAAACGATTGAAATGTTGTAAAGATTTAATTAAATTTACCGATGGTCCATTAGAAGTAACAGTTGCAGAAGCTGATGAAAAGAGTAGTTTTTGTGGAGAGAACTTATGATTATTGGCAACATCGTGAGGCGTTGGTGGCAATTGTGTGACGTTTGGCTTTTGGTTAAGATTTTCTGTTTCGGCAACTAATTCACCTGTCGTATTATTAATATTCCTAATATCACTTGGATTAATTTTCTCGAATTCAAATTCTTCAGTTTGTGGAATGTCGGTAGTCATTGAATCGTATTCGCCATTGTTCATATAATACGTATTAGCTGCCGTTTCCATAAACTCTAATGACGTTGATGGACTAATTTTATTTTGCGATAATGATCGCGGATGAGATGAATCATCTTTTACCACTAGTTCGGATGGATAGAAATATGAGTTTGCTTTTAGCACATCATTTGAGTAGTTGGGTGATCGGCTTCGGATGATAGTTCGATCGTTCAATGGTAATTGACTAGTTTGAATTACGCATGTTATCTGATGGGAAATAATATAATGATAAAATGAGTCAATCGGGTGTTAATAGATTGAAATATTTTTATAAGATTTCAATTTAAATTGAATTTTTTTTTAATGTGGCACTAAAAACTGGAGCGTAATGAGACAATTTCGATTGACGTGGTATAAGAATAAAAACAATTTTATTGCCACTGTGTTGGTAAAAAAATATCGCTCAAGCATTTTCCTCTTAATTTTTTTTATTTTATTTAAACTTGTTTACTAGTTTGGCAAGTAATTGGTCTCTCAATAACTGAATGTAAGTTCAAATTTAAATATAGAAGTTACTAAACATGTCGCCGTTATTGCTCATATCCAGAACTCCAATGACTGTTTAATGACATTTATACTTCATTTTGATAATGAAATGTCCATTCCAGTTTTTATTATAGATAATATTTCTTTGCCGTGTGAATGCGCATGTTTGCCGTTTGTTTTTTAATTGACATTACTACTTACAACAATGAGACAGCTAATTAAAAATAAACCCATTTCTGATCCGGTTGAACTTATGAGTAAATGCTCCTTCTTCTACTTCGTTTTCTGACGCTGGTTACTTTTGATGATGACGATGATGTTCTCCAAACTCGCTATTATTTTGCATTCACAAACTTTGTAGTTTGTAGATTTTATAATACGCGCTCTAGGATATCTCTTGGAAAAGTATCATTTTCACTATTCGAACCTGTTTGGTCATCACGCAAAATTTTTCTTTTATACTTTTTAATTTTGTTGTGTTTTCACAATTTCAGCTGTGTTGAAATCTTCAACGCCATTCAATTGATTGGGATATTTATTAATAACAGTAAAAACAAAATTGGTCTAAATAAAAAAAAAAAAAAAACAAAATGTTTATATTTCATAATTAATTACAATTGCTACAGTCCACCGATACCAGCGAATGTAAAAAAAAATTAATAACATGAAATCCCCTAGTAATTTAGCCTTGAAAATCGACCAAATAGTAATTTTTTTAATATAAAAATCATATGGGCTCTTTCAAATCTTAGTCTAGAAAATATCAGAAACAAATTATGACTGCAGCAAAAGTAGTGCTTGGTGCTTATTATGCTTTCTTTACAAATAAAAGTCTGTTGCATAACTTGCTTTCTTTTATTCTTCACGATTGCGAACTTTTAATTAAATTCACTTTTTGCAACAATCGACACTATTCACCAGTAAACTTGAACTAAATTTTTGCATCGAGCAATTTTAATTGGCTCACAAGAAGGACTCGCTGAAAAAAAGCTCTTAAGTCTAACACGTTCAACTATAGAATGCAGTGAGTCGCTCCACTAAGCTATGATTTCATTTACGCTTGTCTTGATGTTTTTTTTCTTCGTCACTTTTTTTTGCGGTTATGCTTGTAGACTTCGGTCATATATTCGTCGTCGATAATATATACACACAGGCAGAAATAATATTCACTTATAAAATCGAACATTTCTGAAGTAAAATAAAGTTTATAGCGAAAATATATATTAAAATTGTATATTGAAAAGTGTAGACAATAAACTTTAGCTGCATATGTAATGCTTGAACATGCGACTCGCATGAATGTAATGGAACTTTAAGACCGTCAACTTATATGTATTGATCGGATATTTATACTTTGTACAAACTTTATGCTCACAATGTTACGCATTATGTTGCATTGCATGCAAAAAATGTATGATCTTCAATCAGCTGTCCATGTGCAGCTGAAGTAGTGAAAATTATGAGATATTATTATGAGCGGCATACACTACATCATATTTCGAGATAATTATTGTTGTGCCTCCAGGATTCTGTGGTATGATGTAATAATAACGGTGTGGCGGAATTGCAAAATATGGCACATGGCGTTCGCTCGATAGAACAATCAACTTTCAATCTGTAGCATTGATCTAAATTCTAGAACATTCTCAAACAATCTCTTTTCACTTATTGAATACTTTTTTTTATTATATAAAAGGACTAGGTAGCGGTAACAAAATAAATGTTTCACGGTTCAAAGAACTTTCCATTTACAGAGATTTCTTATTTTAAATTTATGTTAATTTTCCATCATTCCTCCTTTCGTCTCTATATTCGTGTTTTATACCCTCACATGCACTTTTTCACACATCACGTGTAACCTTTGTAATCTTTATAAGCAACAAACGCATCCATTCCATAAACAATTGCCAAGATTGAGCCAACGTACTAAAAATAGATTTGAGAAAGATGAGACGATGCAGCATTAAAAGATTTCTCGTTTTATTTCTGAGTGTAGTTCATCAGTTTCATTACTCACATAAACACATGTCATCGCAGGAAATGCCATATCCGAGGAAGACGATATGAAACGCGGATATAGCCAGACATTTGTGGCGAAGCCCATGTAGGAACTGAAATTGGGTGTGAATGAGATGCTGATTAAGATCAATCGGAGAAATAAAAAGCTAAACTAATTAATCACCTAGCACTTATGTATAAAATACAGCAAAATGAATTATAGAAAACTTCCTGCAAACGAGATTTAAATTATTAATGAAATTAAAAGTTAAAATAATTTTCTGTGGAGAATTTTTTTTTTTTTTGTATAAAACTCACAAATATTGATTGTCTTATAAGCCCATAAGTACGAGCACTAAAAATGTACGAAATTAACAGAATTAATGTTGTGGTTAAGCAAGCCGAAACGGTCGAATGGAAACTGTAAAATGCTTCTCCTACAAAAAAAAATTAAAAATAAATTCAAAATAACAATGAAGAAAGAAAAATTGTTGAAAAAAACTTCAATGATCGGAAATTTTTGCATAAAGTTATGAAACTGACCCATTTCTGATGCCGCCGACATGCCAAATCGTATCAGTAGTGTCTCGCAACAACTTCCCAATAGCAATTCAAATATCTTTAACAGTCCCGCTTTAGCTGTGAGAAACTCTAAATGAAGACCTAAAAAAAATATTTTTATTTTCAAAATAATTTTTTTTGTGTCGCGAAAATTTGCAAAATAATTTATTTTTTCAATTTTATTTTTGCTTACACGTGCAGACTCTGCAACAACCAAGTTTAATTCCATGCTGTTGTCTCCTTGTCGATGACCGATGTGTAGTCGGCATATTCACAACTGTTGGCATTGTTCTGGATGAGACTCAATTCTTATTCACGATGCGACTTGTTTCAGAGATAAACTTTAAATGAAAAATACTTGAAGGGAAAGAAAAAGAAACAAAAAAAGTCCTCTCAGTTTTCATCGCGGTACGAAAATAGAAATTTTCCTCAGCCGGAGAATAAAATGCGGGAAAATATTTTTAATTTTCGCCTTCTCTCAAATTATTTTATGCATCGAAAACCAAAATTTTACAGGAATTACGTCCAAGTAAAACTTACATGACTGAATCATCTTCAAATTATGCCATTCATAAACAACATTTTTTCATCACTGACCTACGCAATTTAAATTTCATTGATGGCATTATTTTGTCTGTTATATGAGCCGTGACGCTAAAAAACCGTTACATTTTAAATCAATGAAAGTGTTGAAACACTTTCGCGGTCGCGTTGCGAGATTCACTTCGTTTTATTACTCAATTAATCACGACATATATTTTTTTTAATGTTATATTGATTTATTTTTTATTCAATCGCAGGTTTTAACCAAACAATTTCTCTCATGTTTTATGTGTCTACCGATATATTCATGTTGCTTATCGTGCGCGAGTAATTAGGGGGACTTAATGGGAAAAAAAATTTCGTCCTTTTATAAAAAAAAATCCTCTCTGAGTTTTTCCCTTTTTATACCTCGCGTCATTTGCGCGATAAAATGCTCGTCCAGTCGCTGACTAACCGTTGGGCACGCTAGACGCGAAAAACTGAAATTCCCACGATTTTAATTGGTTTCTTTCCAATAATTATCAGATAAAAATTATTTAAGTTAATTAGTTGCATTGCACAAAACCAAAATCATTTTAAAATTTGCTTTCAGCGAACTTTTAATATACATCAATTGATAGACAAAACAAACAGTTGTGATTGTGAATGGAAAAAAGTGTCACCCCCGCTTTGGAAATGTAGAGAAAAAGTAATAACGATAATTACATCAAAAGATAGAGTAAAAAAAAATATAAATGTCTGTGAATAATAGAAAAAATTATTGATTTTTGATACATTGAATCGTGATTACAACAATGACATCATAAAAAATTTCTGTGAATTATATTTACTGAATATTTATATCTTTTTTGACAGACAACTAAAAACATGAACATTGCGAATGACATTTCATAATCATGGTTAATCGTCCGGACAGCTCGTCCACCACAAGGAGTTCCTCGAGCACTAATAAAAGCAATACAAGTAGTTTAATACGATCGAAAAGTGGAGATTATAATGACAAATTGTTAAATAAATCGAGCAAATTGAGAAATTCACCATCATTACAAAGTGTCGCGAAGTCGAGTGGAAGTCAATCAAACAAAGGAATGCGAAAATTCAAGTCCTATGGAAGGTGAGAGTTTGTAATTTATTCTCGACTTGGTTAAAGCCATTTAAATATTACTGAATTATCAACAACATCTATTATTGAGCGACAACAAAAGTAATGAAATTAACTGTAATAATATAAATAGTAAACAGTAGCTTCAATTCTATAGAAACGCTTAAATTAATCAATAAATCATGTCGAACGATCGACTTTCGATCAATTCTCAAATCCGACATCTTTCAATCTATTGAATTCGCCTCCACCGCATGTGCACTGAATTTATGCATACTTAATTAAGTAATGTCACACAACACGCTGTTTTATTGAATCCGCTTTGTTTGCCTACTACTAAAATTAAAGATATGACCTTCAGGTCAAAGTTATTAATCTGAATTAAGCCATCGTACTGTAAACATAGAATCGAATCGCGACGTGAAAAACGAAAGTCATGCCGTGATTTTTTTTTTATGTAAATCACCGAAAATTCTTTCAGTCTTTCAGGTATATTTTTATAGCGTCTGGGAAAATTGTTTTTTCCCCAAGAAAAACTTTCCATTTAACGTCACGATTTTCTAATAATTTATGCATAAATTAGCATGGATTCCGGCGACATTGGCATCAAGTCTTCGGGAAGTTCAACGCCATTAGAGGACAATATCAATGTCGTGGTGCGTGTGAGACCGCTTAATGACAAAGAAATCAAAGCAAAGGACGATCCCGTCGTTCAATTTCCCGGCAATGGACAGATTCTAGTGAGTACATACATAATTGGGTCACACTACTTAAAGTACTTAACGAAATCCATAAATATGGATTGTCAAAGTTTGAATTGCATTAATTTCACTTAACGTTAAAATAACTACAATTTTCCAGAGCGAAGGTCACAATGACACGCAAAAGCCGAAATTATTCTCTTATAATGTGGTCTTTGAACCAGGTGCAACGCAGGAGGTATGTATACAAAACTTGTTTTTCCTATTTGATTAACAAGCTTTCACAGCTTTTCTTGATGTTAATTGATGATTCATTAAATATTTATTGCACAGGACATATTGCAATACAGTGGAATTAAAAGACTAATTGAGATGGCCATCGAAGGATTCAATTCAACGGTTTTCTGTTATGGTCAAACAGGAAGCGGAAAAACTCACACTTTAACTGGGCCGCCAGAACTAGTAAGTAATTAATATTCTCATTTACTTATCAATAACTATTTTAATTGGTTCCATTTAAATAGTTTCTTGGCCGACCTGATTTGAAGAACAAGGATCATGGACTCGTGTTTCGATCGTTCTTTTACTTATTTCAACAGCTCCAGCAGCGCCAGGAAAACACACAATTCGTATTGAAAGCGTCATTTTTGGAAATTTATAATGAAAAGGTAAAATTGCGGATGGACTTCAACATGCACTTTGATATAAAATTCTATCATGAATATTTATTGTGCAATAAATTGCATGCACGCAAATCCATAGTTATGGATTTAAATATTCATGCACAGCACAGACATTTTGAAATTCAATGTTATTTTGTTGTCGTAGGTAATAGACTTGCTGAATCCCGGTGCAAAACGACGAAAGCCATTAGCTGTCAGGTGGTCGAAGAAATTGCGGGGTAAGCTGGCTATAAAAGCATTTGTTTATTTTGCATGTTTCCATTTGACACATTTTACTGACCGCACCCGCAGGATTTTACGTTGAGAATTTATTTCTGGTCGACTGCGAGGAGCTCGACGATCTCGTTGCTGTACTTGAAGAAGGCATGAAGAATCGCTCAGTTGGTTCACATATGATGAATGAGCATTCATCTCGATCGCACACGATCTTAACGGTTCACATAACATCAGAAATTCAGGCCGAAAGTGAGAAGAGCGTGTTCATAAGCAAGCAGGGAAAGATCAATTTCGTCGACTTGGCGGGATCTGAAATGACAAAGAAAACGCAAAGCGAAGGTAAAACGCTGGAAGAGGCCAACAATATTAATAAAAGGTATGCACGCAAATCAGACCATTCGGATTCAGTTTCATGCTGCAAGTTCAACAATTTTGTTTTTTTTTTTTTATCTTCCATTTCGCGGACTTAATTATAGTTTAATGGTTCTCGGATATTGCATTGCATCATTGAGCGATACTCGCAAACGAAACGGTCATATACCATATCGAGACAGTCAATTGACAAAGCTCCTTGCAGACAGTTTGGCTGGTAATGGCGTCACATTGATGGTAATTAAAATGAAATGTTTATGAGCTCGCGCGGCTTAAAGTTAAGCTTTTTTTTATATATCCACTTTATGCAAAATTTCAAGATTGCTTGTATATCGCCGGCCAGATCGAATCTTTGTGAAACAATTAATACACTACGCTATGCAGCGCGAGCAAAGAAAATCAAAACAAAGCCATTAATCATTATTGATCCGCGGGAGGCATTAATATTGTCACTAAAGCGCGAAGTCAATAGCTTGAAAATGGAGAATGAGCATTTAAAGTCATTGACAATGTTTCATTTGCCACTGGATAATAGTAACGGTCACATCCCACAAATAACGATGGACGGCCACTCAGCTGAGAGGCCAACGAGTCAAGTTGTGGCGCCAAAAGTTGATGTCGAGCGTTTAGCGGAGCTAGAAAATAATGAACTGTCTGAGCTTGTTAAAATTTATATTTCCGAAAACCAATCGCTGCGTAAGGAGAATGATGAACTTTATTCAACACGCGAAATGATAATGCGCGACCAGGAAGTTGTGTGTCGTGAAAATGAGCGACTTTTGAAGAAGCTTGAAGATGTTAATTCTGTTTGTTGTCGATCACCAATCATTCCAGCGCGCCCAACTTTCTCAGGTGATGTCTTCAATTTCTCAACCGGAAGTGAAAATGATTTTAATGCTAATTCGAATTACTGGAAAAATCCATTGAGCTCCAGCAGTGAGAATATTGATGGTCGCATTAGCTCAGCGGATAACAAAATATCTGATGCCGCTCAAAAGGAAATGGATAAATTGCGTATTAATGAAAGCATTAATACCGTCGCAAATGGACATCGCAGAAATAAATCGCTTGATAAGAATGGAAAAATTTCAATTGCTGAGTAAGTTTAATCCTCAATTAATATCTAATTGCATTTAATTATGTTTCTTTCTACCCCAAAACAGTATGATCGCCTGAAGAGAGTCAGCTAAGCCATGCTGGAGATCAACAACTGCGTTTCTTTTTGCACAATTCCATAAAAATAAATTTCCGCTAAAATCTGAATTTTTTTTTTTTAATAAAATTAAAAGATGAGCAATAATTTTAATGGATTTCTTTTTATTATTTTTTTTATTTCAAATCCAAACATCGCGTGTGTTAATGATGACAACATATTTTAAAGTGTTGATGCTTTTTCGCGCCCATTCAGACAAACGTCAGCTAATGGATCTTGCCATACTGATACTTTTTACTTCTTGGCTTTCTTTTGGGTCTTGGTGGCTTTCTTTGCAGCAACGCGTGCCAATCGTGCAGTATTCACTGATTTTTTAAGCTTCAAGCGGTTAGCGGCATTCTTCTGGTGCACAATTGCTGGATGATTCTTGGGCAATTCAACCTTCTTGGTCTTTGCTGCTTCGATCTGTGCAGCAAACTTTTGTTTCTCCTTTGCTAACAATGCACGACGACGTGTCACCTCTGCGTATGGATTGAGTTTGATCATTTGACGCACATTCTTCAATGGATTCAAACGACGCACGCTACGGAATACGGTTTTCTTAGGTGCATTAAGAACGCGCTTAATTTCTTCAGCCTTCAGCAAACGAGTCAAATCGGTGTTGGACATAATTGGATGTGGCAAATTGTATCCCTTCTTGACCTTTGATGGTTCATTCCATGTGCCAAACAAGTCATTTAAATGTCTGAATGCCGATTCTGTCCAGACAATCAAGCGACCCAAATGACCACCTGGTGCTAACTTAAGCAAGTTCAATTTGTGAATGCTCATTGTGTCGACTCCTGGAACATTACGGAATGCACGACGCAAGCCATCGTCCTTGCTGTAAACGATCAAAGGTCCACGACGATGAACGCGACGACGGTTGCGCAATTTACCACGTCCGGCACGGAAACGTTTCGATCGGTATACCTGGAACATTATTTAAAAGTTAGTTTTGCTCACTGCTAATTAGTTCTGAGAATGTTTGAACCATATACACACAGCAACTTTCGACAATAATCAAAAATGCTGTAACGCCTATTAATTCATTTTCTTTAGCATCTTGTGGTAATCGCTTTCAAAATTATCAGTGAAAGCATTGACATTTGATGCAAAAAGTGGATTGAACAACATTTAAACTCACCTTCAAAACATCACCCCAGACTTTAGAGCGACGCAAGAACAAAACTGCTTGCTTAGTCTTGGTGTACTCCTGAATCTTATCGGAAACAACCAATGGAAGCTCAGAAATTCCATCAATAACATGACCTTAAATATGTAAATAAAGCTTATCAATAAACAAATTCAACAATAAAAAAAAAATGTGTAACTAACCGCGAGCTTGAACCAAAGCTGGAACACCTGAAGCAGCAACGGCTGAAACGACTGCAAAACGCTTCAAATTGATGTTAATGCGTCTGTGCCATCTACGCCATGGTTTGGTTGGTGCGAACATGCGACCTCCTCGGCACATGTTACCGAAAGCACCCTGGCCTGAGCGATGAGTACCACCACCTCTGACACGAGGAATACGAGCGACAGCTCGACCAGTTCCCCATGACTCAGCTGATGTTTGATGACCGGCTTCAGCGTTAACGGAATATGCTTGACGGGCATTACGACGCATCAATTGATGAACTTCATTAACCACATCTGGGCGAATTGGAGCCTTGAAGATTGCTGGCAATGCAACTGTTATTTCTTTTATAACCTCATTTTTGTCAGTGTAAACACTGACGAGCGGACGAGCAGCTGATAAACTCTACAATTAGAAAAGAAGGAAGTGGTCAGTCATTGCACAAATAAGCCTAACTTGTAATGGTGGCTTGCACAAAAAATAGAATCAATGAGACAGATTTGTTTCGGTCAATTGCCATGTGTCGTTTAAAGCTAAATTTTCTTAAAGCATTTTTCACTGTTAAATCCATTTTTCATGCGCCAACTTGACATCTCTTCAATAGAATAACATTTTAGGAAACTATTGTCGGTAATGTTTACCATCTTTAGAGTTTTTCAACGCGGAAAATCGATGAATTAATTTTCTCGAATTCACACTTTCGCACGAGTGGCGACAAAAAGAAAGAAAGTTGTACGCCCCGCAAAAACTTCGACTAACCGTACACAATAAAACTTCTCTATATTGAAGACGCCATTTTACTTTTTGCTGCGTTATAATATTTATATCGTTTACATCTACTGTTTATTCAACAAGTTATTCATTACAATAACAACAGACGCATTGATAAGAACCGTGACATCATCGACTATCATGCGAAATTGTCAAAAAAAACACCTGAACGCAATAAAAAGTTGAGAAAAACTGAAATTTTCTGAAAAACGATTTTCGAACAAATTGCATCACAAAACATATCAAATGGTAAGTAAAAACGTCATCACGCACTGTATGAAGCCCACAATTACAATGGGTCTTATCTATTTTAGGCGCAAATATGGATAGAACTTCATAATTGGTGAAAAATTCGAATGGAATTTATTGTGCACGAAGCAACAATAGCAGCAACATGTCGAACAACAACAATAATAATAATGGAATCTTGTCCAACTTCATCAGCCAGATAGAGAATCAACCGGAACTACAACAACCGAGCATAAAACGACAACGAATAGATGGCAATGATGAGCAACGCAAATCGCCTAACACCAGTAGCAGCACCTCAAAATCTCTCGCAATTTTGGACGATTCAGGTAATTCGACTTCATCAACGTCCTCATCGCCAGTGCACCACATCAGTGAAAGTGAAATCATACTAAAATCCACGTCCGACGATCATCATGATCCGATTGAAAAGGACGAACCGTTCCTCAGCGATGACGAGTGTGTAATACAATTTGAGACTCACCTGGCTCAGACTCAGTGCCTTTGTGGTGTTAGTGAAAGAATTCTTAAAGTTCCATTCCAATATTATACAATTAAAAAAGCCAATAACAAAAAACTTCAACAACAGCTGAAGAACAGTGACGATAGTGAAACAATTCAGAATGAGACACAGGTGCATTATATAAAATCACTAAAACACTGGCCCGAGGATTTCCTACTCAAGTTTCTCGCCAATCTACAGCTACTGTTTCATGTGTATCTAAAGCAAAATGCGAAAGGAAACATTTGTGGGAAAATAATGGAAATGTGTGACTGTCTAATACGCAATGAGATAACAATTTTTGAAGATCTAATTGAATTGTGTAATAGCAATTGCAGCACGAACAACATGATAAGTCTCGTATCGAGCAAAATAATCACCAACTTTCTGATCATCATCAAGGACGAAATCGACCAGGAATGGCTCAAAAAAATCGTCGACAATTTGTTCACATTTGAACATTTAGATTATGTAGCAGTTAAACGAATTAATTTTAGTTTAGACATTATCAAGTGTGTCCTGGAGTGGAAAGATCATGATGAGCATGTGCTCGAAGATGATCATTCCAATGGATTTACACACCTTCCGCCGCCACCATTAGAGACAAATTACTTTGCCACATTTCATAATGACCATCACGCTGGTCCATCGACGTCATCATCTTCATTAACAAGTTCCAGTGCCTTGCCAGCTTATCTTACATCACAGCAACATCATCATCATCATGCACCATCTATCGATGCTACATCCAGCGGACGTTCATCCGTAACATCCGGTCACAATTCACCAATATCAAATGGATGTCACATTGTACAACTGACTGATTCCGAGAGTTTTGACACAACACATATCAAATGTATAACCGTTAAGATTTTGGAGAACAAATGGCCGGCTCTTGTAAAAAATATAAGTACTTTGATAACACAATTGTCGGCAGCGAATTCACGAAGAACGACCGCAACAAGCTACAATCTTATCAATGCCGAAAGCTGCATACTCACATTCATTGCCCTCTGGGAGTGCATAATAAGTGTAAAAACAAATCTATCTGTCGTCGAGACGATGCCTTTCTATGCTCATCTTGTAAATTTTGAACTGCTTCTTAACCAAAATTTACCCTGCACGATTTACAAGCAAATGCTACAGCTGTTCAATGAAGCATTATGTTACGGAAGTACATTAGCATTGCAAGATCTTCTGCCGGAAGAAACATGCTCGCTTGCACATCAAATTGTGAGGCACGTGAAAGATTTTCGCATTCTGGAATCAATGCCGCGACTCGTTAATTCAACAAACAGCTGCGACGATGGACTGAAAACGTTAATTGGACTGAATTGTGAAACGGTTGTTTTCTTGCCACATTCTCTTGACAGTGCAGTGCCAGTAACATCAACAAACACACACACAACAGTATCATTTGATAAGAGTCTTTTGCAGAAAATGACACTTTTGGTGCTAAAGTCGGTTGCAGTTTCAGTGAAAGAAATTCGAAGTGATTCGAGTGACAGTTCCATAGATAGTACCGATTACGAGGCATTTCAAGAAATGATGCTCATTGAACGATCAATCAGGGATGTGCTTAAGAAGCTTGAATCGTTTATTAAGAACACTCTCGAATTTCATCCTGAGAGTCATTTTAGCAAAATTCTTATACATCTTTTTGACGATCAGGATGATTATTTAATAGAGGCGATGGTGTGTACGCTGGACGTTACATCAGGTATTTCATTCAGGAACAATGCCTTCCCGGAACTTGTCGCCATGCTTAATCCCGTCTACACATATTTGGAATTCCTCAAAATGATTTCAAATAGCTCCGATCTACTACTGGACCTGCTTGTAAGTAATGAAACATGCTTTCTTCTCTATCTTCTGCGCTTCCTGAAGTATATTCGTATCAATTGGTCGATGTTCGTTCAAAGCTGTAGAGATTGTGGGATGGGCAGTAATGTGCTAGATGACACAATGACTGTCATGACGCGATTGCGCTTCAAAATCGGCCGACTGGTATCAAAATCTTTGTATCCCTATGACATTGCACCTGTTTTGCGGCTACTCGAGAGTTGTGAGAACCTTTACGAGGGCAATGAGCTGAGTTAGTTATAGTTTTGCCCTTTTGAAACATTTGAATCAGGAAAAAAATATATAAACAAAAATCGAAATTTTTTATAACTTAATTAAGTGTTCATATATATTATAAAAGTTAGTTATATCACTGTCGCACACATCCTCCCACACACTTAATTGTACTAATTTAATAAGTTCTTTATTGTAGTTAAGAAACTTGCCTTATCACTCTCCTCAATGTGTTTAGTTATATTTTCCTGAAAAATTCTTTTCTTTTTTTTATTATTATTTTAAGTCTTCCGATGAAAGTATTTTTTTTATTTGTCCTAAATAAAAACAACAAATTGACTTTAGATGAAATTTAATTAAAACAGAAGAAAAAAAAATGTTTTATTCAAATATATAACTGCGTGGGATGAATAATAGTAACTTGTAATTTTGGCAAGAAAACAAAAGGTGACACAAACTCTTAATATTCACAATGAAGTTCATCCGACATGTCGGAACAATCATTAATTCTATCACAAATTTGATCCAACGTTATGCAACGTCCATCGATACAACGCAATTCGGTGTCGGGACATGGTGACATGTGTGATGTTTGAATGAAGCGAGATGGTGATGGTCTTTTTGATGGTAATGGAATAGGAATTGTGGTGCTTTCGGGCTGAATTTTCATTGTTGTCTGTCGATTTCGCATTGTGCTACGGAATCGTTTTAAATTGCGCAAATTATCTGATGACTTTGAAGTATTATTGGTCACGTGGGTACCATTTGGATTTATAAAAATTGGTACAACATCGTCTCCAGTTGAAATAATTTTATCGCCATCAGAATCATTATGATTAGGATCAGCTGACGTTGATTCATCCTCATATTCCTGCGAATCATCATAAATCCTGTCATCTTCCTGATCTTCACTACTTGTTACATCATCGCATTCCACCTCATCAGAGCCATCATCACAATCTTCAACACCATCGCAATATAAACTCTCCAAAATACATTTTTGATTGCTAATGCATTTGAATTCATCATAATTGCAAAATTTGCATTCATTTTCGTCTTCGCCATTTGTGCAATCGGGAATATTGTCGCATCTGTGCAATGAAAGAAAAGAAAAACAATGAGAATTGAAATTAACATCAAGACAAGAAAAAACATTAAGAAATTGTTTGTGATTCATAAGAAGCATTTGTGTTTGCGCAATTAAAAGCTATTTCATTGTGTTACCTCCACTTTGAAGGGATACAAGACAAGTCACCACATTGGAATTCTTCATTATGGCAAACACCCGCCGTACGTGAAATATCCTCGCAAATATTGGGATCGCCCGAATCGGGATAACTGTTGCAATCGAAGAATTCCGTTAATACTTGTGAGCTGGCAATGATGTGACTGCAACTTTCCAGAATTCCTGCGCAAATTTAAAATGTGGACATTGAAAAATCAATCATTGAGAATTAGAATACAATAAAGTAAGTAATTTTTTATTTACAGTACACACCTTTACATATTCGCCGACAAGGCTTGAGCTGTGTCATTTTTAATGGTCGACATTCAGGTTCCAGCACATGCTGGCAAACATATTGCGCTGCTCGCTTAGAACATTCCGATACGATCAAATGCTGAAAATGCTCGTATTCAATTGTCGTCAGATTGCGGCGGCTCGACGAGCTCGTCAAGTCATAATTCAAAACACCTTGACACTAGAATTCAATGAGAGTAGAAAAGGAAAACATCATGCACCATTAAACATTTGCAAATTCAAATAGAAAATTGCACAAAAATTCATCGCAATTTATGAAAAATTATAATTTACAAGTGGCAGTGCTGTTGATTCGCAATCGCCATCATGCGATTGACTGGGAAGCGCCGATGTTGGTATATTGCTGCGAATGAATGATGGCAATGTTGGTGAGACTTTAGCAGTGAACATATTGTGCTTGCCAAGCGTTGTGTAAAAATTAATTCGATCGACCTGTGCCACATGAAGAAAAATATTATTCATTAAATTATTCGATATTTCTCAGTAATTTTATACTGATCGGCTTTGGGGGTCATTCATAAATAATTTCTAATTTGTAACACATTTATGTGAAATTAGAAAATCGCTAAAATATAATTTTTTCGGAAACTTCTTGAAATTTGCAATAAATTTCAACATAATTACCGAATGGACCCCAGCACTATATTGTGCAATGTTAATTGAAAGGCTTACGTATTTTTTAACATTCGTCACATGGTCAACGGTTGATTTTGCATATTCCTCGAGTGCATCAATACGATTTGAAGATGGCAATGTTGTGCGACTCAACGTCTCATCGCGCTCAAATATTGCCGATGAATTAATATTGTTTGTGGAATTTGATGCAATTGATTGTATTCGATTGTTGGTATTAAGTTGTGAATTTGAAGGAAACAGGAAGAATCCTGCGAGTACCAAAATAATAATTAAAGCTGAAACCTTGAGCGCCAATCTCATGTCAATCAATTTTCTTGCTCCTCTCGTAAAATACTCGCGATTCCATCGTATGATGCTGCTGTTGCTCCAGTGTTTCTCATTTGTCACATAATTGTCGTTAAAATTATTTGAAGGTTTCACTTTGACCTATTGCAAGAAACAAAAAAAAATGTAATAAGTCGAAGAATTGAATTGTGAGAATTTATCGGCATTCGTGGCATCATTGTAAAATATTAATTTTTTTTTCTTTTTCGGAGATTTATTTATTTATTTCATGAAAACAAAAGCACAACGATCACGGAATACGGGCGCGAACCCAAATAAGATGGCAAAAGAATCATTTTGCCATAGCTTCACATTGACTTTTAAGAAGTTAAAAAAAAAATATTACTAACGAAATCTTTGTTGATGAAGGTGTGACTTGGAGCGTCTTTTGTATTTACAACTCTTCATCAAATTCCCATCATCATCTTTCAATTTAAATTCATTTGCAGTTGAAGTTCGGAAATAATTATTATAATAAATATTGTTCCTTGTGTGGTGTCTTATTTTGAATATTTTATTGATGAAATCATAACAGCGATGAGCTTGAAATTCTTGTCTCGAAATTGCTCAAGTCTCATTTCGCAATTATGAAACGCTCTTGTAAGCGAACGTTTATAAGTTCAATTTTTTATTTTCGTTGTTTATTACGTAAAAGATGTTCTGATGTTGTCGGATACCAAAATGCGCGTGCACCATCATCACTTCAAACTAACAGTTGGTTAAGACATCATGGCATACAGCTACCTACCTAGCTCTAATTCCGTGATTCCTTTCATTTTTTTTTTCATCTTCAAAACATTCCAGGCACATTCGGTAATTCATTACGAAAGAATCAAACTAAAAGTCAAACAGCATCGCTGGATGGGAATGGTTTTTTAAAATATATATTTATTTCACTGCTGGTGTTGTTGCAACAATAATGGAAAATGCCAAGCGCATTGCGATGATTAAGATTCGCATAAAACTTGTATTTTTGGCTTGAAATGCTTTTGTTGTATAAACAATTTTTGCTCTTAAAATATGCAACGGAAAAAAAGTGAGAAGACGAAAATAAAATGTATTCACCACAAAAATAGCAGCGAACTGGTTTTGGAGTATATTTTGAGATGGATCAACATTCCGGCAAAAGGGTGTGCGACTAGAAATGAGGCGTGTATGTTGATCCGTGCGTGGATTAATAGATTAATCATATTAAGAAGTAAGTGACCTTGTCAGCGAGCAATTGCTACTTTAATGAAAAGCGTCAAAATAATGTCTGAAGATCTTTTAACGATTTTGGTGATGATCATTTATAATTATTTTTTTTTCCCATTCTATGTTAGTGACGACCTTGTCCTGCACCCCCTTGAAGAGAACTATGTAACATTTAAAAAATAAAATAAAGTCAACCACGTAATTGTGCATTTTTAACGTTAACCGAGCGAGACAAAAGTCATAAGAAAGAATAAAAAAAAAACCACACATGAATTTTTGTGTATTTGATGGTTCCGTTGCGCAAAATGACCTTGCCACTTATTTCTTTCTCAGATTCTTGTCTTGTGCGAACCTAAAGAAAACCGTGTTGTCTTTTGTTATATTTTTGGGGCTCGCGAGTCGCGTCGTAAACTCACCATATCGCCGTTAATTTGTAAAATGTAACGCTCAAATCGTTTCAATTGATTAATGTTTGTCGATTTATCATCATCAATTTGTGTCATATTCACATCAAGTGCAGTCATTTTTGGCACTTCATTCACAACATACGACTTATTGACCATAACTTTTTATTTCTTTATTAACTCTTTTGATTTTATGAGTAATCAATTTAATTTTTTTTTTTTTCACTCATGTAGGCTCCAAATAAATTTTATTTCTCAGCATGTATAAAAAAATATCACCAGGTAGGTAAGCGATTATGCAATAACTTTCCTTTATATTATATTCTTGATGTTCTATTATGATTCGGTTGATTTAAACGCATGAACACGACACGACAATTCGCAAAAAAAATATTTAAATTTTATTTTATATTTTCTTTCCTTGCAAGCTCTTTGCAATTCCACTTCTTACTCACGCGACGACTGACAACTGACTACCATAAAATTGCTCCGGCTGAATAGTTAAAGCTCAAACGATCGGTGCGCGCTGCGCCAAAAGAGAAACAGATGAAAATAATAATAAAAATATATATTTTGAGTAAATATGCAACGTTTTTTTTATATCTTTCTTTTTTTCGGAGCGTGATTTCGATCAATATGTTTAGCGTTTATTTTTATTTTTATTGCAATCGAATGAAGAGAAGACGGAACCTGTGATATTATAAAAAAAAGTATACTGTATCGATATGCTGCCATAGCGACTGAGATTTCGCGCGCGAGCAGCTCTTGGACTTTTTTTTTGCTCGGATCGTTGATTAACATTTTATAAGCTGATAAATGGATATTTTTCGCTTATAGTACCGCATCATATAACATCCTAAATAGTGACATAGCCTGTGTTATGCAATTTCTCTTCAACACTATGAACCTAATTAAAAATGCTGATTAGTCCATTAATAATTTCATCGAGACGCGAAATGATAATAAATATTTATGTAAATATTAATTGATCCACTAAAGCAAATGACCGTAAATAGAAATGATATTTTTTTTCTGCAAGTCAAATCACTCCCATTGTTCTCCATTTCCCATTTCACGGCGCTTCTGTTGTTTGTTGTTTTTTTTTTTTGCTAAATATGAGACAATGACTTTGAGATTTTGAAAATTACAAGCATTTTAAGACTGTCGCTATTTTCTGTTTCATCCGCGCAGATGATGATTTGATAACATTCAAATGAACTTTTACATCATTCATCGTATTTTTTTTGGAATTTACTTAATGGAAATGAACGAAAAAAAAAGTATTTTGCATAATTTGATGATTTCATGAAACATACACTCGATATTTTTTTTATGATCGATTATTGCGCATAAATGTTTATTCATCACCGATGAAAATGTGTGTCGATTGCATTTTCAATCATGCAAGATAGATAAGAAAGTGATCAATGCATATAATATAAGCAGCAATTATCTCTCACGCCTCATACTCGCCATCGCTCAACATTATTATTGCGCCACCACATTTCAAGTGATGAGCGAGCAACAGACGAGATTAACAGTAAATTTGCATTTCCTATATTCGGTTATTGCGTGTACGTCGATTGACGATGAATGAACTAATAATTTCCTACTTATTGGACATTTATCAATTTTTTTCAGCAAACGTGCAGCATTTACATTTATTTTATTTTCAATCCAGACACTTCGAATGCAAAACTGGTTCAATTTTATGCGAGGATGTTATACATGCGAAAGAAAGTTTAATTAATTAGTGCGACGTGATCGTGATTCGCAGAATGATGAAGGCGTTGATAAAAATCGTTACTTTTGAATATTTTTTGCGTCTTTTTTTTTCACGGCGCATCCAGTGGCGGGCATTAGAACAAAAAAAAATCAGGGCGAAAGATCCAAAATAGTTTCTGATCAATTATTGGTTTCAAATCTTGAAGTCATTTACTGGTGAGCTGAAAACTTGAGTTATACGCAGAGTTATACGTTACAGCATGTTCTTTAGTAACCAAAAAAACTCTCGCCCACGCTACTGTTCTGTCTTCGCATCACCGGTGTTTTTTTTTGTGTTTACAGTTTTTTTTTCCTAATTCCGCGAATTTAATGTGTTCATTTATAAAATTGTCGATGTTCTATTAATGGCCTTCAAAGATTCATTCTATTACGATGACTATCACAATGACGATTACTTTAACGAGTATGAGGATCTGGATACGTTTGGTTCAATTAATGAACCTAGTTTTAACGATGTGATTTTTGGTTGCGGTTTTGCAGTTTTAAAGCAAATTTCAATTCAACTGTTGAGTCTCTTGGCTATTAATATTGTCTATCGTTTGATCAGACAAACATGTGAGCATCAATTATTACATATAACTATCAATCAATTTTACTAAACAAATTTTCACAGCATTCGTACCCGAATTTATCAAACATTTGTCTTCTTCTTTACTCGGTTATGGCTCAACGTTTATATTTTTCACGTCCGGCAATTATTATGTTTGTTTATTGGTGTTCATCTCCTACGCTTATCTCAAATTACTCCAACTAATCGGACTGAAACGACAGGGATTTGCGACAATTGTGTTTCAAATAGTTTTAATTTTTACGTGGTGAGTGCTCACGAAAGTAAATTTCTGCATTTTCATGTAACAGCAATTTTATTTATCCAGCGAATTAATCGAGTATGATACAACTATTTGGCATCCTATGCGCGGCACAGCCCTTATTTGCAGTATGAAAACCATCTCGATAGCATTCGATTTGAGTTCGACAAAGCTTCCGAAACTACCTCCAGTCTATGAATATGCCGGCTACATGTTTTGTCCATCAAATGTTGTGCTGGGTCCATTCGTCTCATTCAGCTCCTACAAACAAATGAAGCGAGTTTCTAAAACTTCTTTCAGATTATTGCTGCAAATAGTGCTGAATAGTTTCTTAGCTGTGATGTTCCTTCTGCTCTCAAGCTGCTTTCTCAGCTACCTGATATCAGATCGGGTAACATTTTTATCAATGTACCGCGATGCATTGACCTTTCGCAGCAGCCATTATTTCGTGTCATTCATGTCGGCAGTAATGATCCTTGCATCAGATATTGAAAGCAAAACGAGCTGTGACATTTTTGGATATCAAGTGACAAAGCCATTGGACATTGAACTACCAAGATCACTTATCACGGTTGTTATTTCATGGAATATTCCGATTCATCTTTGGCTCAAAGCATGTAAGTAAAATTAATTCTTCAACTGTTCATTTTGTTCATCTTCAAATATAATCTTAGATGTTTTTCATAACGTGAAACGATATGGAAATTTTAAGGCCATCATTGTCACTTACATGATATCTGCATCATTGCACGGTCTCAATTTTCAACTTGCTGCAGTTCTTCTATCAATTGGATTATTTTCGTTTGTCGAATATCGCTTGCGTAATGTTCTTGCTGAAATACTAGATGCATGTGTGATGGTAACAAAATGCCGTACGGACTTGAATGGCAATTGTGCAAGCAAAAATCATAAAAATACCACATCTTGTTATTGGGTCAAATTGATCAATCTTAGTTTTAGCATATTTGCAATTATTTTATTGGCTTATTTGGGAATTTTGATGGAAACTTCGATGGATCTCACGTCCAAGGGCTTCTCATTGCACAAACATCTACAGAAATGGATCGATTTGAACTTTTTCGGGCATGCTATTGTGCTGGTCTTCTTTTTAATTTATTTGATTTTAAGAAACTGATCTGTGTCAATAAATTTTTATTACTAATATTTTATTAACGGAAGTTGCATGATGGCAATTTCTTTTATGTTATTTTTCTGTGAATAAAAAGAAAATGTGATGATATTTTAACAATAGAAGGCAAAATTGATGTTCAAGTTAATCTACAATGTTCGATCGCAATGGCATATTACAACAGTTTAAAACTATTTATTATGGATGCGTGATGTGTGAACAACTATCGGTGCGAAACAATTCGATTCATGATGGACAAGTTTAAATTATTAGGATTAAAACTGAGCTTAAAAGTAAATCCTCCGATTAAATATATATCACATTGCTCTGTTTCTTTAATCAGGACTTTAATTTAAATAAATAAAAAATTCCTTCCAGTGTTTCTAATACAGCAATCGCGAATTAGAAAACTCTGTTATCTCAGTCAACCGAGCAGCAGTTTGAGCAAGTTGATAAAGGTCATAAATCATAAGATACATACTTATTATAAGTGTCGCAAACTAATTGACAAATCGAAAATATAAGAAAATTTCATCAAAAATAAAAATTCAACTCCAAAAATATAACGGTTTTTCCAGTGAAATCGTCATAGCTATCTCGCCTGAAATTCCAACAGATTTGTGTTTTGTTGGAGGTTTTTCATTTTCAGTTTATTGCTCGGCGACCTAATCGGAATTAAACAGTACTTATTAATTAAAAACTCATCTGAGCGGTTGTATTTACCATTAGCTTGAATAGAAATAAGATCAACGTCTGTTATCAGTGGAAAACCGTATTATTATTAAACATTCGGTGAGTGTTTTGTTTATGTTTTATGATGTTTTGTAAGAAATGTCTTCAGCCAAAACTAGAAATGTGGTATTATTTATTTTATACAAATACCATATCAGTTAAGTCGAAAAAAGTGGTTCATTAAATTTGTGATAGTTAAGAAAGTAATAGCCATAGAACCAACCTTTAATCGGTATCGCTTGGTATTGCAAATAATGTTGGAACAAATATTCTGTCGAAAATCACAAAATATAATCATTTTCTGGTTGATCAGAATAAAAACGAATATACATTTTAACATACGTTTTGTGTCGTACCAAGCATGCCCAAAATAGAACATTCCATTAAAACGCCTCCCTCACTCTTAATCCTAACAATATTTTGTATCAAACTATTTTCAACATGAAAATTCATTTTTCCTCACTCCAATATTCCAATATGATGCATATCGTCTCTCTGGGATATTGCACAAAAATCGAAACATGTTTTCGCTCTTAACGAGCTTAAATGATAAATCGCTTAACAGAAATTATCAATCTCCAACCAAACAAAAATTAAGCCTTTTCAATTTTAAACCTTCACCACTGCAACGATAATTTAGTTTGCTTCTAAAATTTGTTTTCGCTTGAATTTTTCACTGTTTTATCATGTTTCGAACACATGTTTCTAAAATCATACGTCATGGGGTCATGTTACATTATTGAGGAAGACCACGTACTTGACAACGTTTTGATAAGTTTCTATTTATTTTCTAGCATCTTCTAAGCTTTGCTCATAAAATTAAATTTATAAATCAATCATGAGAAAAAGCTGTCAAGTGACAATCCTCTGCTTGTGCTTCATATCGATTATTGCCAGCGCTGTACCAAAGCCAGATGAGAATCGCGTGCTAGATCATGATTTTACACAACACATGGGCGAAGAACATTCAAAACAATATGATCATGAACAGTTTCTGGGTGAAGACCAAGCGAAGACGTTTGATCAGCTAGCACCAGAAGAAAGTCGCCGTCGTTTGGGGTAAGTTGCTTTAAAGTATATAAAATTCCACATGCAATTAAGCATGCCTCAGATTGTGGCGATTGCTTTTAATGAGGCATGACGGAAACTTGTTAATGTAGGTTCAACCTACAATCATAACTATTAGTTTTAAGATTTAGCGGAAAAATATAAAAAAAAATATTATTATTTTAGCGTAATTGTAGACAAAATTGACACCAATAAAGATGGCTTTGTTGATTTGTCGGAGCTTAAAGCTTGGATTCAGTTTACGCAACGTCGTTATATCGATGATGACGTAGAACGTCAATGGAGATCTCATAATCCCGACAACAACAGCACAATACATTGGGACACATACCGAAAGAATGTTTATGGTTTCATTGAAGAAATGGATCCTGCTGATTTGGATAAAGACGACAATGGATTCTCTTACAAAGCCATGTTGACACGTGACAGAAGAAGATGGAGTGTAGCTGATCGCGATGGTGATGATGCGCTAACACGTGCTGAATTCACAGACTTCCTGCATCCAGAAGAGTCCAAATACATGCGTGATGTTGTTGTCGCCGAAACAATCGAGGATATTGATAAAGATAATGATGGCAAAATTTCCGTTGATGAATATATTGGAGATATGTATCGTGCAACCGATGACGATTCAGAGGAACCTGATTGGGTGAAACACGAACGAGAAACATTTAAAACTTTCCGCGATAAGGATGGTGATGGCATTTTAAATAATGAAGAAGTTCAAGACTGGATTATACCTCAGGACTTTGATCATGCCGAAGCTGAATCACGTCATCTAATTTATGAAGCTGATTCGGATGCCGATGAGAAATTAACCAAAGAAGAAATTTTGAATAAATACGATGTTTTTGTTGGTAGTCAAGCCACAGATTTTGGCGAAGCACTCGTTCGGCACGATGAGTTCTAAGACAATTGTGGAACAACACGAGCCAATAGAAGAACAACATGATTTTTTCGACAGTTAGGTGCTTACAATTTTTGATAAAACAAACAAATATTTTTGATAAGAAAACGCTGAAAAAGAAATTTTCAACATTTGGCAAATAAGTGGCGGCGATTTGAATCTCATGGAATATTGTTTTTAATTAAAATTTTAAATTTATTTCGCTAAAAAAATTCTTTAATGAAAATAGCACAAAAAGAACGAGAACAAAACAGATTTCAATTAATTTAATTATCTCCTGTTGTTCCACTTCTCGTCAATTCTTCCTATTTATGCATTTTTTTTCTTCCTGTTTCAATATACTTATAAGCGAATAATTTTTGTCAAAGTGCAAATTTAATTTCACCAAAAAGAAAAAAGATCTTGATTGACTCTGCATTTAATTATAAAACTCTTAATTGCACACACAATGGTCTATTGAAACAAGATAAAAAGAAAACTATTGCAAAAAAAATGTGCCAAAGCTAAAATATTTTTTAATTAAAATAATTTCTCTTCTCGAAATATTCTCCGGAATGAAGCTAATTAAGTTCTTAAGCCATTTCTTCCTTCTCTATAACCTTTTTTGTATTTCATGAAATAATGTCTCTGTCATAGCGATCCTCGGCTCTCCTCCGATATCAAATGAATGAGCGCTGAGATGCATTGAAACTAATTACCAACGAATTACATTTTGTTTCTCTAATTGTTCGAAATGAGAATTTATATCAGAAATTGAATGTTGCAAATAAATCGACTAATTAATAGAAAACAATAAAAATAACGACACTATTTTTTCTTCTTTTTCAATAGAATTCCAAATGAATAATTGCTCCACATTTTGAGGTTCGCAATTGAATTTTCCAATCGATTTAACAAAAAGTGGTTTCTAAAATCGTGCAGAGTTATTTTTTGTTAAGTTGCTTCACATTGATTCAAATGGTAGAGCAACAAGTTGGAATAACAAATTTTCTTTTTTTTTGTGCTGCTTTGCTGTTAAGCTTTTCCGACAGCGGAATCATCACTGAAAAGATTTGTTCCATAGTTGACCAATGTCGGATGTAAAAGTTTCCAATTTAGAATTCAATTTCTACATAAATTCAATTTAATTTTAAAGCATTAATTTCCTTCAAGTAAATAAAGAAAAATTTGAAGAATTAGACAAATGAATATATTTTCTATAAAGTTGGAAGATGATATAATTTTATGGTGTTTATAAGTCGGCATCTAAATAGTCATAAATACTATAAAAAAAAACCCATAAAATTCCAACGGTCAATTTTTGGCACAGTGATATCGAATAAAAAAAAAAAACGAAGCTGGAATTTTTACGATCCAAGACCAATTAGAATTATGAGAAGAATTTAATTTAATAGCATTGAATGACAGTTGAATAGTGTTGAGAAATGATGTATAGACTTGATAAAAACCGATCTACAAAATCTGTTTCGCCCGTGGAACTGTCTAAAGACGACACCAAGCAGCACAAATCAAAAATTAGTTTAATGGGCACCATTTCAGTACCAGAAAAAAATGCTCATTAAAAAATTACATTCATTTAACATTATAAAAGAAACATCTGCCCCATTCCGTTGATGCCGACTACTCAAACCATAGATTTTCTATCATAAAAAATTCAATTTCGTTGAGAATTCTCATTTTCCAGCTGCATTCCAGTGAAGAGAGATGAAAATTCCTGCATTATAATGAACAGCGAACAAAAAAAAAGAGCAAATTATTCTTTAATTAAATCCAAATAAAAAAAGGAAACTGCCAAAAATGGTTTTTTTTTTTTTGTATTATAACGAAAACAAAAACAGCACAAAAACCATCATCAATTTAATCTGCAATTTAACTTAAAACTTTCCTCCTACAGGCCTTACGAGAAGAGATGGAGACGAGCACAATAAAAAGTGTGGGAAACTTTTGCGAGTCGAGAATAATGAATAAATAAAAATTGCGGTACACTCGGGGTTGGCTGGGCGCGTGCATGTTGAAGGGAGATCATTATAATTTTTTTAATTACATCGAAATAACAGAAACAGAAAATTAATGCAAAAGATGATGAACATTCCCCTCTTGGCGATGTGTCAGGGATGGCAGTGGAACCTTTATTATTACGTTATGATGATGGTTTTCTTTTTTGAGGAATTGTTGTCGGGATTTCTGATGTCATGTGGGAAGGAGAATAATTAAATTTCTGTTCGCAATTTTGGTTGCTGCTGGTCAAAAGTTCAATTATGGTGAAGATAAATTATGTTAAAAAAAAATATTTTCTGGCCATCAAAAAAAAAAAGTGGATGAAGCAATGGTAGGTGAAAGCCCGCCGGGCGAGTTTACGGTTCTTGCATCATAAAACCACTTGTATTTACGCAAAATGCGAAAATCAGCATCGTTAAAAGGTCACGACATTGGAGGAACACGTTAAAACCCCTGACAAATATCAAGCTGCGACGAGTGCTGTTGTTGAGCAGTTAAAGTCTTCTTAATTAGAATAATTTCTGCAGAAATGCTTCATTTTTTGCTTGTGTGCACTTGGCGTGAGCAGAAAGGAGGCAATATGATGTAGAGGATTTATGTGAGGTGCTCCACTTTAGTTCCACTTCAGCTAACAAACAACATACTGAAATTTTTTTAATTAACATCATGCTCCAGCATATTGCAAAGTGGTTGTTTTCCTTTTTGTATGTTGCTGCAACATGTTTTTGTGGTAACACACAATTAAAAACATAACTTTTTTTTTCTTTTCATCTAAATTGAATGTAATTTAAATTTATCCTTGCATAAAACTGATGAAATGCGCCATTCTTAAGGATATAGTGATTATATGCACGTATATGTAAATCATAAAATTAATATGTAAATTAATTAATTTGCGTAGAGTTTTGTACTGAATTAAGTAATAATATAATTGGGTGTATTTATCAGTAATGTAAATGATTCAAGAAGAAATTTACTTAATAATTAATATCTGCCATTGACAGAAAATTCGATTTTTTTTTTTCATTCTTTTTCGATCACTCGCACATTGTTAAAGAACAAAAAAAAAACTTTGATAATTAAACAATACATAAATTTTGTTATTTTAAGCAAACAACCTTTCTACAACATCCATCTTCGTACATGAAATACATCTTTCGCAATAAAGAGCGGTATATGAACTGATAAGACTGCGATGTAGTGTAAACTTTTTTTTTTACCATCACCATCCAACAACCCTGAAATCCTGAATCCAACGCAACTTATTTTTTAATTAAAAAAGTTCATTCTAGCTCATTTTCCTTATTGTTTCATTTTTTCTTCCTTTCTTTCCTCTCACTTATTTTGTCTCCCATTCGCTCGACTTGATGTTAGAGGGGTAGCGTTGAGACAGCAGTGTGAGAAAGTCTCGAGACTGGCAAAATTACTTTTATTTAATTTTCTTTCTTCTACTTTTTTTTTGCCATAGCATTCAGACACTTTCTTTTTTTCTCTCTCTCATTCTTTTGAGGGGCGACTGTTATACACACAATATACATTCATTTTCTTACGATGGTAGAGTGTGGGTGGCGATTATCTTGCTCATTTCATTAATGGTTATTGCTCGTATCATATTAAAATTCAATGAAACTTTTCTTTTTCCTGTGTTGCCGTCTTTTTCTACTTATTTCTTGTCGGTTATTATCAGAAACAGAAAATCTAAATTAATTAAGCAGACGAAAAAATCTCATTAACGTAAATAATAATTAGTTTTTTTTTTTTTTTTTTTTGTTGTACACTGCATGCCACATCTTTGCAACATATAGCAACTGATTGTATAGTGTATCAATTCCACATCTTTTTTATTGTGACGTTATTTACCAAACCTCTCAATCTCAACATAAAAAAAATTTATTTTTTTTTTTTTTGCTTACTCAAGATTTGTTTGATTGAAATTAATACTTCTGTTTCATGGTTCAACGATAAAACAATTTCCCTATTTCTGCCATGATTTCCATTCAAATGGAATAAAGGTCAACAAAATAAAGTTAATGTTTATTAAGAACAATGAATGAAAAATCTTATGCGAGAGAAAAGTAATTTTCCGGTTAATTTTGTTTCAAGAATAACAAAAAAAAAGAAGAAAATCCACCAGAGATGCTGAAAAATATTTCTGAACCCATTCTAAAATGTTGTAAGGCGTTTGATTATGAAAGAATGGGTGGAAAAGAAAACAATGTGGTAGCTGCATCCAGCAATGTCTAATTAAAAATGATAATTAAAAACAGTAAGAGAGTGTAATTAAAATTAATTAATTATTTCAATTAAAAGCATTTCACCGTGGGTAAAATTGAGTTCATTGTGATGGGCAACATTGAAATGATGTATCTTTCGGAAGAGTTTTCCAATTATCTCGATACATACATATTGGGCATGTTTACAAGTTTCGTATTTTGTCTATTTTAATTGTTATTATCTTACCATAAACTGAATTTTTGTTACTTATACACAAGCTCCTTAGGGTGCAACCTGCAAAACCTCTTTCTCTTCCTTTCAAAGCTATTTAATTATTTTGGCATTTTTTGAGGCGTTTCTTACCTAAATACAATATATAGCAAACATCTATAGACAGAAAATTACCATCCAAACATCTAATTTACGGCAACTGAAGCAAAACAATTTTTTCCGGCGTTAATTAGTTCAGATAATTGGATTAGGGGCCTCCGAGTAAATTGAGTTCCCCAAATCTGTAGGCCGCCAAATTCAACCAGCAGAATAAAGAAAAGAAAAGAAAAAAGAGAGAACCTGACAGCAAATTGCTTTTTTGCACAACACATCATGCGAACAAACAAATTTTCCGTATTTTATGGATTTTCTTTCTTTTTTTTCATAAATTTCCAATTTACCTCACAAATGAACAAATTAAATTAATGTCGTGTGATACTGACGCGGAAAATGTTTCACTCGTGTCACCGGAAATTTTTTTGCGTTTCTCTTTATTTTATTGTTTGGCTGGTGATGATGAATTATGGAATTGCTAAAATATGTGCGAATCCCTCAAAAATATTTCCGGCGCGTACCTTTTGGGTGGCAAAATATTTTTGTGCTTTTTTTATTCAAAGTTCTTTCGAGTTTTGTATTTCAGTATCAAAACAAAAAAAAAAAAAATTTGAGGCTTTTTGTATCAATCAACAAAATGATTGACACTTGAATTCCTCCTTTTTTTTTATCTCTCAGCCATTTTTTTAATTAAAATTTTTTGATTACTCAATTCTGTCAACAGAACAAAAAAAAAATATTTTTTCAAGGAAATAAAGAGGTCAAAAATTTCAAGGTCGAAAATGCGCCTAAATTCAATAAATGTAAATCTCATCTTAGCCAAACAAAAGCGAGGCCAAATATAAAGTCCAATTAGTTCATTGTAACAGAATGATTGTGATTTTCATTTATTTATTTATTTAAAAAAAGAAATGCTAAATGTGCATCGAGAGAATTCCGCCATTAATTTTGAAATCAGATTTATACAAAATTCGTGTGTTTATCAATGTGTAATAATATTTATATCAAATTAAATTTTAAACGCATCATCGAAATTGGAAATCATTTATTTACGAGTGCTTCAACTCCAGGCCCGAGATTTTCAGCGGAAAATCGGGACGATACATGGAAAGTCCTAATTTTGAATAAAAACTCTTCGGATTAAGGCATAATTTGCAGATTTTTTGGTTAAAAATCGGGACTGTCCCGCTCAAAAGTGCACAAAGGGACAGCTCACATTTGTTTAAACTTTCTTGGTGTCCTCGAGGAGAACCAATTCTTGATTTTGTGATTTTGTGGTGTTATTATTCGATAAAACATGCCAACTCCTGATTGACAAACTTTGCAAATAATCGAGCGTTGATTTGCCCCATTTATACCAGAAAAGAGCATAAATGACGCCCAAGAGCACTTCAATGTAATAACCATCGTCCGCCATTCATTGTGCATTCCTTTTTGTCAATTTTATCCAAACACTTGTTGGTTGTTAGAGAATTTGTTGAGTTGAAATAGATTTCTTCATTATCTGGTACACATTGATTCCACGTTATAATATCTACCAACCAAAGAAGAAATGTTTTCATCCAACGACCACCAAAATTACTGCAATGATATGCAAGTTTTGTTATCAATAAAAGCGTTATCGAAAGTTATCGGTCAATTTGTTATCGGTGACAATTATAAAATCTTTTGCGAGCAATAAAAACTTGAAATCTTATCTCACCTTAAAGTATTTAGCAGCGTCATGTATGTTCCACCAACAAGTGGATCACTGATTCTCGCATAAAATGCCATTTCACTAACAAACATACCGTAAATAGGAATCTAAATTTAAAATTGTTTGTTAGAAGTTATAAAAAAACGACATGAAATTTTCTAGTAACTCACCTGGTAAACGAAATAAATTAAGACAATAAGAACATAGTAATATGATGGAATTTCATGAAGTTTCTCATCAATCATGAATGGTGTTGCATAAACGAACACTGCAATGACAACCGCTAATAGAACTCGAAACGGAAAAGCACGAATATAGAAATTCATTGGCTTTGGTCCTGTTGTGTATTTCGATATTATGAATGGTAGCAATATTTGAACTGGCACTAGAGGAATAGCAAGAAGTGCAATTTTGTCCTTTGGAATTCCATAATCAACAAGCTTCAAAGTTGTTATTGCATCACATGCAGCAAATGAAATTTTGACAGTCAATAAGACTGCAGCCAAGTGCAAAACTGGTTTCATTTTAATGATTTTAAACAAAAGTGGATAAGCTTTACTGATGCCATAATCTGGATGATCCTCTAAGCGATCTTGCGAATCAGGATCTTCATGTTTGAATATTGCAATAAGGATTGTAGTTATAAGAAAAGTAAATCCCCAGAATGTGAAATAACCTGACAATGTGAATAGTCCTTGTTCTCTTGGTTCGGAAAATAAATATTTGTTGCAAAATTCTTTTGATTCAAATACGAGAAACACAACATAGCCAATGAATCCTCCGGCCGTTTGACCAACTGAATTGCATGTTGCTGCATGTCCAACATTTCTCCGTTGCAACATTGTCAATGCCCACCCATCCACAGCTATAATCAAATTGAGATTTAATTAAATTTCACAGTAGAAATAACATTGCATTGTCATCTCACCAATGTCTTGTGTGGCTGCAAGAAATGAGAAGCAAAAGAACACAAAAGTGAGCATTGTTATTTGCACATTACTCAACCAATCATTAACATGTTGCGCTGAATATAGCATAAATACTCCAATCAACAATTGCGAAGGCACCATCCAACTTTTACGACGTCCTAATCGCTTTACATAAATTGAGTCGACAATTGGCGCCCATAAAAGTTTCACTGATACCGAGAAACTGATTTATTGTAACAATTCACTAGGGAATACTTCTGAACGGAACAAACCTGCGTAGGGCCAGTATGCGAGTGAGAATCCTGCCTGTTCCTTGTACGAAATGCCCCTGTTCTGTAGAAGTATTGGAACTGCTCCCGAAATTCCTAGTGGAACTCCTTGGAGCATATATAAAAATAGCAAAATTGCGATATTTTTATAGTCGCCCGTCAAATCCGACATCTCGTGCACATCGTCGTGATGCTCCACATCACCATCTACAATAATTTTTTTCTGCTTCCGCGATTCCATCCGATGCTTTTACGATTCAAAGGCCCACTGACTCAATTGCTCGAAGAAAATCTTGCAACTGAAAACGTAAATTTAAAATGACACTGATAATATAACGACTAGTTGAGCACAGAATGCGCACTGTGATAAGAGCAGAACTGGGAACTAAGACCAATTTTCGGTACTTAGTACCTTAGTTCCTGGTACCAGCCAGAATTGTTCGAAAATTACATACTTGGTTTTTGATGCCAAAACCAATCTCAGATTTTTCGGTACCTAGTACCATGATACCGGTACTTAGTACCACTAAGTTCCATCGAGTATCAACAAAATAAATAAAAAATCGTAAAATCAAAATAATATTTTTTAAACCCAAATATATTTACTAAATATTTAATCAATTGAAATCAAAATTCAATTGGCTAGGCAGAATTCAGTATTTTATTATTCAGCTTATTGATCTTATATAATTTTAAGAATTTGATGATTGTAAGAATTTAGAATCATATTAAATACTTGCTTATTTCTGTAAATTGATCTTTTATAAAAAAAAAAGTAAATTTTATTCTTTTCTTTGTTACTGAAATTAAGTTTTTAGTTACAAACCCATTTCTCTAGAAGATTGTTAATTCTAGAAGACTATAATGGCTGTGATTTTGTTGGTTGTTAACATTTTTAAATCGCGTACTTTTCCTTTTTTTTTATAAGGCAGAAATATTTAGAGGTGACATATATGTATATATATATAATATTTCACAACAGCCAAAAAATTTACACACACAAGCAAACACAAAAACTATTTAGATGAACAGAAGCTTCTCAACTTTTCCGAACTTTGCCCAGACGTAGCATTTTTTGCGTCGATCTATGGATGTAGCTCCGAGTTGATATTATCCGCAAACGATCTGAAATTTTAACTGCAGTCGGAGGAAGAAAAATGACACATTGATTGTCTTTTCTTTTTTGAAAATGTGTTGGGCCCCAAGATTGGCAAGATCGCGTGACACGGCGAAGCCATAACCTCTGCGAAAACTGTTTTTCGATAACTGATCTCGTTCGAGAGTTATTCGTGCTCACGTCCTTACATGCAGATGCAGATACATTTTTTTTTGCAGATTCTTTTTGGGAATGGTCGAAAACGGCGAGGAAAATTAAAAAAACATATGCATAATCACAAAACTTTGTTGCAAGTAAAAAAAGGTGCATCGAGCAACGAAACAAAATTTGATGCTGCTGGTTCAAAATCGGATGCCATTAGAAATTGTCAAAAAATTGTTAGGTCTTTCATTTTGGACCCTTGAATTCCTCCCTTTTTTTTTAATTAAAAATGTTTGATTACTCAATTCTGTCAACAGAACGGAAAAAAATATTTTTTTAAAGGAAATTTTTCGTTCGCTCGTGGTCGAAAATGCGCCTGAATCCACTAAATGTAAATCTCACCTTCACCAAACAAAAGTGAGGTAATAAAGTTCAATTAGTTCATTGTAACAGAACAGAATGGAGAGCTTTCCATTTAAAAAAAAATATGCGAAATGTGCATCGAGAGACTTCCGTTAAAATGGTTTTTATGTTTTCTCAATTATGAGTTCATTCCAGAGCTAAACTTGTCTGTCGTTTCTTTTTTGCTATCACGATATTTGTAGTGCTTTTCGTCAGCATTAATGCAACTGGAATGCAATCATTTACCATTATTTAGATATTCGCGTAAATTTGTTAGGATCTACTCAACTTTTATTACACTGCATCACTTTACTGCAACAATTAACTTTTTGTTTACTCCAAATGAATGTTTGCAGTTGCCGTAAAAGTTCTTTCGCCGTTGGGGGACTTTTGAATGGAAATTAATAACTTTTATTTTATGGCATTAAATGCAATAAATTAGTTGCTGTTTTCAACGGCTCTTTTGTTGATGAATAAAATAAATAACGGAATTGATGATTGTGCGAAGATAACGCGACCAGTCTGATATCAAAAATTGCTCATTGTTTCAGATGATTGGAAAATATTCAGTGGAAATGTGAACAATTTTTGTTTTGCAAATTCAATAGATCGAACATTGTAAAGTTCTTTTGTTGTTGATGCTGTTTTCATCGAATAATTGACCGCTGTTGGCTATACATAATGATGAACCCATTTGATACCGTCCAAACAAATTTATATTTATTATTTAATGTCCTCGAGGTGAGACGAACATTATTTGTTTAAAGAGCGGAAAATGGAACAATTTTCATTAATATTGAACTCAGATTTTCCAAAATTCGTCCACATCATTTAGATCGACAAAAAATCTGTCCAGTTAATTAATTGTTTGCCGTTACATGTTTTCAATGTGTAATAATATTTATATCAAATTAAATTTTAAACGCATCATCGAAATTGGAAATCATTTATTTACGAGTGCTTCAACTCCAGGCCCGAGATTTTCAGCGGAAAATCGGGACGATACATGGAAAGTCCTAATTTTGAATAAAAACTCTTCGGATTAAGGCATAATTTGCAGATTTTTTGGTTAAAAATCGGGACTGTCCCGCTCAAAAGTGCACAAAGGGACAGCTCACATTTGTTTAAACTTTATTGGTGTCCTCGAGGAGAACCAATTCTTGATTTTGTGATTTTGTGGTGTTATTATTCGATAAAACATGCCAACTCCTGATTGACAAACTTTGCAAATAATCGAGCGTTGATTTGCCCCATTTATACCAGAAAAGAGCATAAATGACGCCCAAGAGCACTTCAATGTAATAACCATCAATGTCGATCTGGCATCGTCCGCCATTCATTGTGCATTCCTTTTTGGCAATTTTATCCAAACACTTGTTGGTTGTTAAAGAAATTGTTGAGTTGAAATAGATTTCTTCATTATCTGGTACACATTGCTTCCACGTTATAATATCCACCAACCAAAGAAGAAATGTTTTAATCCAACGACCACCAAAATTACTGCAATGATATGCAAGTTTTGTTATCAATAAAAGCGTTATCGAAAGTTATCGGTCAATTTGTTATCGGTGACAATTATAAAATCTTTTGCGAGCAATAAAAACTTGAAATCTTATCTCACCTTAAAGTATTTAGCAGCGTCATGTATGTTCCACCAACAAGTGGATCACTGATTCTCGCATAAAATGCCATTTCACTAACAAACATACCGTAAATAGGAATCTAAATTTAAATTGTTTGTTAGAAGTTATAAAAAAACGACATGAAATTTTCTAGTAACTAACCTGGTAAACGAAATAAATTAAGACAATAAGAACATAGTAATATGATGGAATTTCATGAAGTTTCTCATCAATCATGAATGGTGTTGCATAAACGAACACTGCAATGACAACCGCTAATAGAACTCGAAACGGAAAAGCACGAATATAGAAATTCATTGGCTTTGGTCCTGTTGTGTATTTCGATATTATGAATGGTAGCAATATTTGAACTGGCACTAGAGGAATAGCAAGAAGTGCAATTTTGTCCTTTGGAATTCCATAATCAACAAGCTTCAAAGTTGTTATTGCATCACATGCAGCAAATGAAATTTTGACAGTCAATAAGACTGCAGCCAAGTGCAAAACTGGTTTCATTTTAATGATTTTAAACAAAAGTGGATAAGCTTTACTGATGCCATAATCTGGATGATCCTCTAAGCGATCTTGCGAATCAGGATCTTCATGTTTGAATATTGCAATAAGGATTGTAGTTATAAGAAAAGTAAATCCCCAGAATGTGAAATAACCTGACAATGTGAATAGTCCTTGTTCTCTTGGTTCGGAAAATAAATATTTGTTGCAAAATCTTTTGATTCAAATACGAGAAACACAACATAGCCAATGAATCCTCCGGCCGTTTGACCAACTGAATTGCATGTTGCTGCATGTCCAACATTTCTCCGTTGCAACATTGTCAATGCCCACCCATCCACAGCTATAATCAAATTGAGATTTAATTAAATTTCACAGTAGAAATAACATTGCATTGTCATCTCACCAATGTCTTGTGTGGCTGCAAGAAATGAGAAGCAAAAGAACACAAAAGTGAGCATTGTTATTTGCACATTACTCAACCAATCATTAACATGTTGCGCTGAATATAGCATAAATACTCCAATCAACAATTGCGACGGCACCATCCAACTTTTACGACGTCCTAATCGCTTTACATAAATTGAGTCGACAATTGGCGCCCATAAAAGTTTCACTGTGATACCGAGAACTGATTTATTGTAACAATTCACTAGGGAATACTTTTGAATGGAACAAACCTGCGAAGGGCCAGTATGCGAGTGAAAATCCTGCCTGTTCCTTGTACGAAATGCCCCTGTTCTGTAGAAGTATTGGAATCGCTCCCGAAATTCCTAGTGGAACTCCTTGGAGCATATATAAAAATAGTAAAACTGCGATATTTTTATAGTCGCCCGTCAAATCCGACATCTCGTGCACATCGTCGTGATGCTCCATATCATCATACACAATAATTTTTTTCTGCTTCCGCGATTCCATCCGATGCTTTTACGATTCAGAGGCCCACTGACTCAATTACTCGAAGGCAATCTTGCAATTGAAAGCGTAAATTTAAAATGACATTGATAATATAACGATTACTTGAGCACAGAATGCGCATTGTGATAAGAATAAGATACTCGACTACTTGAGTTTGAAACGAAGTGATAAATGTATTGAACGTTAAACAAAATAGTTCATGAATTGTTTGTGGATTAAGAGAAAAAAAAAAACGAAAAAAAAAAAAAAAACGATCGATAAGAAACTGCTTTATCATTATTTATTATACATTGTGAAAAATATTCTTGAGTACGTAGATTTTGAATTACTGGCATAAATAGTTTGTTTATTTGATTATTGCATTTAACATATGTATGTGTTTGAATTAGGTTCTGCTTTGGAAGCATTCATAAAATCTGGAACTTGATTTGAACATTGTGTCATTATTAGATGTTTCGTTTACTAGGATAGTAAAAAATGTTGTTTCTTATCTTGAAATACCCAAAATTGTGATGAGTGATCAAGACACACAAAGAAAACAAAAAAAAAAAAATCTCTTCAAATCAAAGTAAGAGCAACACACGAAATGCTTGTTCAATAAATGACACACAATTTAAGTGAATGAATTCCTAATAAGCACTTTACCAAGATTGCTACGTCCGATATCTACACTAAATTGCAAAAAAGGGATTTCGAATGAATGAAGAGAGTACATAAGACATAAATTTTATGTTCACCCAGTTTTCACTGTGCGAATATCCTCAAACAAGATTTTTTTTTCTTATATTAGCAATTTCAATTCGATATACTTCAGTTACTTGATGTTTAAATGGATTGGATAAAGTACCAACAACATTCGACAGAGTGAGTGAGAAACTTTTTTTTGCCATTTTTCCTTCCTTCGACATGCTTTTAAGGATTGAAAAAGTAAAAAAAAAAATTATGTTGCTCCTCGATGCGATGCTAGAGGAATAATATGCTAATGGAAAGTTTATGTCAACTTATATTCGAGCTTTGTTAATGCATATGTGATTCATGTAGAGTGCGGGCGTTTATTGATTTGTCGGCGCTTTTTTTCTGTAGATAAGTTTGATAATGTGTTTTGGTGTAATGACGATCGATGGAAAAAATAAACTTTTGTGCTTTCATCTGAGGAAATTCGTTTTTTGGATTTTAAAATTGTCATTTTTTATTCATTTGGAAATAATTTCTTCTTTTTTTTTTACACGTGAATTGATAACAAAAATAAAAAAATTTCAGTTACATTTTTTTTTTCTTTTCACGAAGATTTTCATTGAACGAGATCAATAGATTGATAATAAAAAAAAAATTTAATTCAAAACGCTTCTTATTTAATTAATTTTTTTCTTTTGGCTTCGATAGAAAGTTTATACATCAATGAAAACTTCTTTTTTTTTTAATAGCATCGCGTCCATGAATATGCAAATTTATTCATGAAAGCAAATTGTCATTGTGCCATTGAGATCAATTACTGCTGTACAATCTGAGCCGGCGTAGGTTTTCCGGGCAGTTCGTCGTCGGGTGAATCATAGCCGCTCGAGCACTCACAATCGTCGCCATTTGGTCTAATTTGATAATTTGACGATGTCTCGGCCGCCTCATAACACCCTACACTCGAAGTGGAAGGCATTGCGTTGCTGGTATTTCTACTTTCTGTGGCTGGCTAGAACAAATTTTGGAAAATTTAGTAAATTTGAATGAATGTGAAAGTTTTTCATGTGCACACTTGAGTGACATTGCTGAAGGTTTTCACATAGTTTAAATAATTAAAGTTTTAAATGCACTTTCGTCATTAAAATTTTCATTTCACCATAAAAACCAAAAAAAAAAAAAACTCAAATTTTGGAGCATCTTCGAAACATAAACGAATGAAAATTTAATAAAGTTCATGTTCATTCGTTAACAAGTCTTATTAAAGAAACTCAATTTTCCCAAAATAAAATACACCAAACACAACATCATTATAAATTTCCCAAATTTTCCATTTAATTTTCTCTTGGAGACTGCCTAGCAAGAAAGAAGAAACATACGATGAATGTATGGGAATAAACTTGACGTTTTGGTTTATGGTTTGATGGAGCAAAAGAGCGTAATGTTGGAAAAAAAAGAAAGTAAATAAATTGAATGAGCAATTTTGCCAGCAAAATACTTCTACTACACTCTTGGCTTTTCATCATTCCCAGCTCTCAAGCAAACATTCCCATTAAACATGGGTAAAGAATTAAACTTTGATGATTACTTCACCAATTAATGTTGTGCTATGATGCATAAAATAATTGCGTTATTAAGTTTTCGCGACAAAATTATAAAGTTTAATTTTCTTAATATCATCTTGAGCATCTGCATGTATCCAAACTAATATTTCTAAGAAATTTTTATTAATCAATTTTATAATGAATTTTCCAACTCCAATCAAATGTGTGAGTTGGAAGTGTTTGTATCATGAGATATTTTGTTAGGATTATTCTTATTGTTTCTTTGAAATTCAAAGAAATTTCTTTTAATTCCAAGCATTACAACTCTAACTCGCCTTGTATCTCACTCCATTATCTAAGAACATACCCGAAAAAAGGCAAAATTGTAATTTATGTAATAGAATTTGCCTCATTCCGAATAACATTCGCCACCCACCCGTGCTTGCTGGTTGAGCTTAAGCGGCGAGCATGAGAACGATCATTGGGCGTGAGTGTGTCTATATGTTATGGGGGGGCGATGGAAAAAGGGGACAAGAATGGCGTTATATTTAATGGTAAAATATAATTATAGAAATTGTTTTAGTGTTTTTGTGGGTAGCATGTTCGCAAAACATTTTATTATGTGTTGCTATTTGGAGTTGCCACACATCCAGTGCTACTAGGATAAAGCCGATTTTATAATGCTAACCCGAATTCGGAGGGAAAAACATGGAATGAAATTCATTTCGTATGTATTTTCAGCACGAACAAAACATGTATAACAGTAATTAATTAAATTGAATTAAATTAAATTAATTATAAAGTTTTTGAATCAAACAAAATTGTTCAAATAATATTAATAAAAAAAAAAATATTCACTTTCCGAGGGAAAGAAAATTATGATTTTTGCATAAATTTTTTAAATTTTTAATGCTTGGGAAGCTCTGAAAATTTCGGAAATCGAAATTAAAATTTTCCATTGAATGCGACTAATAAATAAAATGGTACATCATAAATGAATGTGAAGAAGATCAGAGAACTCTTAAGCTGAATGAATCTGTAAAAAGCTTTCTTTGTTATGCTTGTTAAATGTTCTCGGGTATGAGAAAAATAAATTGTGGGAGAATAAAAACCCCGTAAAGAAAGAAAATAATGTATCTATGTGCAAGCACATGTTTATATGAAAATAAATATTAGCAAAATTTCCAATCGATAAACTACACTTACTTGCTGCTTGTATGTTTTTTCGAGTGGAGGAGGATGCTCAAATAATAGCAACCAAAAAAAGAAATGCCAGAAACTTTTTTTTTCGTATCCAAACGTGAAATCATCCTTGTGAATATATTTGCAATATCAATAAAAAAAATCTTCGATATGATTTGATCTGAATCGCGCCGATATGTAAAAATAAATAGAATCGATGATTTCACAATATTTTTTTTGTTATTTTTTTTTGTTTTGTTTTTTGTTATTTTTTTTTGTGAAATGTTTCCTCAGAAAAAGCTTTTTCAGGCATGACGCTGTACGCGGTATGTAAAATAAGGCTAATGGAAAATGTATGTTTTCTAAGTTTGAATATTGGACTCAAAATCAATCCAATTGCGTCGCTCAAGCACTTGTGCATATTGATGCTGACAGGTGACATGGATAAAATTTTACCTGCAAATGGTTCACTTGGCGTTTCATGTGTGCTAAATTCGATGGATTATCAGCGAGACCGGCAAACACTAGACGCTCCTCGTAGTCGTATGGACAGAGAATTTTATTATCACATAAATAATATTTGTCACCAACACAAAATCTGAAAAGAATCGAAATGACGCTTTTTTGTGTTATTTTTTGTTAAATATTTTTGAAAGGTTTATTTTTAACATTACCTATGTTGGCAAGCAAAGCATGCGAAACATTCTAAATGATAAACATTATATTTTGCGCGCATCACCATTTCATATGCTGGAATCATTTTGTTACATGCCGAACATGATCCAGTGCTACCAAAAAGTCTTAAATAGTCGCGTTTGCATAAAATCAAATTCGCTTTGATGTACAATGTTGATCCAACTTCGCCTAATCTACAATCACAACAGCCACATTTGAGACAATCTTCGTGCCAAAAAATATCCAAAGCTTTCAATAGAAAACGTTCAACAATTCTTTTTCCACATCCAGCACATTCCTTTGCTACCATCGATGCTGGATCACATTGAAGCTGTGTCATGTTAAATGAATGATGCGCCGAAATATCTGATGATGTCGACGATGTTGTTTGTTGTGTAAGTGTTGTAAGTCCCATCATTTAACTATTGTTTGAATATGTGTGTTTTTACCTAACTTTGAATCACTTCTAGCGTATATCTTCCAATTATTCGCTTATGTACACATCATCTAAATATCCGTACAAAACATCTCATTAATCATCATTAATTGATGTTTATTGATGTCGGCATCAAATTACAATTTGATGTCTTTTTCCACACATAAACTTCAGATCACTAATTTCACATTTTATGTGTTGTCATGGCAAAATGAGCTCTTCAGATTGTCTCAAACACTCAATACACATCTACAAAAGCTTGTTTTTCATTAACTAATTAATTAAATTCCATTTTCTGCGTCTCTTTTCCTCCACGCACCAACCGTCCGATCTCATATTGTCTTCTCTCAAACCACCATAAGAAGCACAAATAATCCGCTTCTCGTTTTAATTGAATTTGCACAAATTACACAGCGCTGATATTCCAACAGTCATCATCATGATACGAAATGCTGTACAATGATGTGCGAATGTTACCAACGATATATAAATTAGCTTCGTAACACAAATAAAAAGACATTTCCTCTCTCGCTAAAAGTCCTCTTTCCGCTACTATTGCGGGTGTGTGTGTATATGTATGTTTGTATACATTTAATTAATTAAGCAACTCGGGGCTCCGTAATAACACCCTTCTGCATTGTTATTAAAGTTTACTTAATTAGCATTTGAGACCGATTCAGGGTTGATTATCGTTGCTGTATGCTGTGTTTGTGTTCATGTGGTATTGGCGAAACATTTGGCTAATTAAAATGTCAGAAAACTTTGGGTGCTTTTACAAATTGAAATTACATCCCCCGAAGGACGATTTTAGAATGATTGTTTTATTAGCTTTTATAAACGACATATTTTTATATTTTATTAACTTATTCTTTTTTAATTTGTTGGTTTTGTGGGCTTTTAGGCAATAAAACATTTACTAAATCACTAACTTTCGATGTTGTTCTATTCATAAGCACAAGTCACCGTCAAACACCATGTGACAATTTGAATATTTGTCGCTCCAACAATGAACCGATTCCGTTAACGATTGAAACTACAATGAATTGCTGAAGGAAATGAGAATAATTTTCGGAAATTTGCGTGGAAAATTGAGTGTGAGAGAGAGAGTCGGAGTTTTCCATGAGAGAATGCGATAAGTGAGTGGAAATTTGTTAGCAGCCAAGCAGAGCCAAGTGCAGAAAAAAAAAAAAAAAAAAACAATTTCCTAAATGGATCTAACGAAAATAACACACAAGAAGAATTTGAATTAAATCTGCAACATAACCATTAAAAGCATGATGGGAGGGAAACAGGAGTCAGAAGAAAATGAAAAAACTTTTATGCTGAATTTATTTTATTTTTTTTTTTTTGCAATCGTTCTGCTGCCATTTTTTTCCCCCCAAAGCGCGTTCAATGTTAATCGCTGGGAAAATTGAAACTTATGATGCGTTTCGCTACGGTGAAAATAGCAACAAGTGATTGCGATTGCTGGCAATTTCGGGGGCAATGAAAATTGGATTTCATGCTAAATTGAAATTTATTAAAAATATGTTTCGAATTTTGCGCCCATAATTGTCACTAGGATTACCAATAAATAACATTTAATTGAAAAACTTTGTCGGGTAGAATTTTCATTCATTTCCATCTTCTTGGCTTACCAGAAAAATTTATCGATTGTTCGCCACGCCAATATAATTTTATCAGCCAATGCTCATTTCATTGATGCATCTCTGGTTGAAAATTAATTGTCTCAATTTTCGATATTCTTTTAAAGTGAAGGAAAAGTCAGAAATCATTAAAAATGAAATAAAGCCAAATGAGAATTGAATAAATTATCGGAATACCATCTCAGACGGTAATTTTAATGAACTCTGAAATAATGTGGTGGCGAACGGAAGAATTTCACAATCTCCATCGAATATTTGTAATTTAGTTAATCGAATTTTTCATTCGCAATAAAGTCGCTTCGAAACAAGAGAAAAAGAAAAACGAAGAAGAAAATTCAACAACGGAATTTAATTTTCTAAATTGTTTCATTCTGATGCGAGTATGAGTCTGTGCGTGTGTCTTCACATATTTTTCCCCCAAAAGCATGTGCGAAAGAATTTTATTGTTATGCGCCTTTCATGTAACCCGAGATATATTATGAAATGTGAAAGCTTCTTCGCTTTATGGGGCTCATTGATGTGACGGAAAATTGCTTGTTATAGCAGCGAAGAAAAAGCAAAATGTTAATTCGTTCAATTATTGAAATTGTGAAATCTTGTTCGTACAGATATTATACATCATATAAACAGCACCGATGCATGGAATGCTCGAAGCATTCATGATTCGCAAAAAAGCTCATTGCTGTGAGAAAAATAAAATCGCATAAATATTGAATGCATTTTCGAGGTTGTGTTTTTTTTTTTCTGCAAAATTAAAATAAAATCATTAAAAGCATTGAGCCATATTTAGTCTCACAACATTAAGTTCCTTTTCTTTTTTTTTTTTGGGAAGGAACATTAATGCAGATTTAATGTACACAATAACAGTTCTCAATGGGATAATTCATTTGCTTCCTCCCATTTATTAAGTCCCACTGCAGCATATTTTTCCAACTATAGAAATTCGGCATCAGTGGTTCAATTCCAGAACATGGACCAGAAGTTTAATGTAAATAAAGGTATTTAAGGAAGCAATGTGACGAAGTTTTGAATACAGTGCATGCAACTACCAACTCTAAATAAATTTAGAATGGAAAACTATAAGCGAGCATTTATCCTTAAAATCCTTTTATTCGTGGCTAATGAAAGAGTTTCCATTCACAACAATAACTGAGTATATAAATGAAGCTCAAGAGATAGCATTAGCGTTGAAAAACGACGAGCTTCAAAAAGCTATTCATTGTTAAAAATATCTATAATGGATGATTTATTTTTAAATGAAAATTTGCTGCTCTAAAAGAGTGCTTTACTAGTGATTTATTTAATGGTGTTTAAAATGCTTATTTTCAATATAAATATTTTGCAACTCAAGGCGATAAACAGGTGAAGATCGACTAAGCGGAAACCTTGCTTACATTTGTCGGATAATCGATGTCTAATAGATTCCGCTTCATCCTTTAAATTGGATTTTTTTTTATTCAAAGTCAAAAGAAAATTCTTGAAATAAATCACTTAATTGAATTCCTTCTTCCGGTCGTCGAACGGGAAACATTTTATCGTTTCATCGAGATATATATTTCTGTTCATCGTTCAGATATATTCGGTGTCCGAGATAGCCATCAGTATTCAGTAGAGAAATTGAGACTTCTTCTTTTTTTTTGTTTCTCTGCTTGCGAAATGACAAATGGTCAATTTTAATAAAAGTGAATAGAAAATTGTTCACAATCCTCCCTGTGCATCACATGGAAAATCATTTTGCGATATATATACTATATCAGATATAGAAAGCTTCTTGATGGACGTTTCTTTGGATACAAATGGACTTTTATTGAAATTGATTTTTTTTTCTTCCTTTTTGCTTTGAACAATCCTCACAAATAAAATAAAAATAAAAATGGCAAGGAAATTTGCTCAAATGTTTGAAATTGAGCGAAGGAAATTGAAAAATAATTTGAATTTCTGCATGTGAGCTATTGGGAAATATTTAAGAAATACTGAAAAGTTGAACTTTTTTCTGTTTATCGGCAATTGAATTGGTTGTACAATTAAATCAATTAGATGCTATCTCTATCGGCTATTGAAAAAGGGATTTTTTTCCGATGCTGAATGAATCATGAAAAAGATCAATTTGAATTATTAATGAGGTACTTTTTATTACAAAAAGCTTTCTGCTGTATACACACTGGAATAGATTATACAGATTTTATTCTGTCGCAAATCATTTTTTGGTCGCATAATTGAAGGAATTTCCTGTCTGAAAGAAAGTAAAGAAAAACAAAACTAAACGAGCATTTTTTTTTTCATTCAATATCTGGTTTGCAGTTTTATTTCTATGTTATTTATGACAACTCTGACTCCGGAATAAATATAATCATTTGCTTCTTCTTATTCGGTGTATGCTTTAAGCAAATTATGAAAACTCTGCAATCAAATTAAAAGTTAAAACGAGAGAAAAAAAAAGAAATCTCAACTTTATTATGCATTTTGAAAATAAAATTCGCTCTGAAATCGTTTTCCTTATGGAAAACTTTTCTTTTTTCTTTTTTTTTCGTAATTGGACAAATTTTTTTTTAATTTAACTGACCTCGTTTAATGCAACCTAATCTTTGTTGTTGATGTTGTTGTTGTTCTCTTTATCGGAATATCACAGCCAATAACTCGAAATGTATTTTTTTTTGTGGAATTGATTTTATAAATATTTATTTTTACGTAAACACAAAATCTGAATTCCTTTCTGCAAGCTCAATGGAGCTTTTTACGATTTCTCTGTGTCTTTTCATTGCAGTCAACTGAATCTGGTGAGTCATAACCACTCGAAGCGTCATCGTGATGTAATCCGGTCTGATTGCTTGATGCATCAATTGCTCGCATGTCTCTTGAGGTCGTTTCCATATGGACTAGATTGGAGCTTGATGGCAGATTGGCGGAATTGTTGTTGTCTGCGGCTGGCTAAAGCAGAAATAAAATAGCAACCATTAACTGTATTATGTGACATTATTTATGCATCAAACACAAAACTCATTACTCAAAAAGTCGTTCCACAAAGTCCATAATTTTCCATTTTCAACAGTCTCCCATTTTCACCCCATTCTCATGCATGTCTCCTCACACAAAGCACATAAAAACTAATTTAAAATTCAAAATTATAATGAAAGAGCGCACCCAACAAAGTTGCACACAAAAAAAAAATCTGCTCTCTCTTAACTAATTCATTTTTATGTTTCGTTGGGTTTGTTGAAAATGAAGAAAAAAAAAAAAAAACTTTTTTAATTTCCCTTATGCAGATCCGCCGAGACTGATAATTATAATTTTTAAGGCGATGACATTCGGGTGCTTTAGTGGGTGGATGCACACTATCCTTTCTATTCGAGACAACTTTTCTTTTACCTCAAGGTAATGCAGCAAAAACTATTTCCACTGAAATTTTCCTCATTCTCTCGTCGGTGTGCAAATTAATTTTCCATTTTAACGAGCCATTAAATGAATTCTTAAGTCGGCAGAGCATATCATTTGTATGTGTTAGAAATGTAAGAAACCTTCAAGGATTTGCAATTTTTATTTTAAGTTTCCAACAAATGAAGGAACGCACACCTAATTGCACACTCTCAAAACCCTGACGAAATTTTAGCGCAAGAAGATTTAAAATGAAATTTCAGGAAATTTTCATGTGCATCAAAAGTCTAATTAAAATTATAATACGATTCGTGAACAGCGAGAGCATAAGGTTATTAAATGTACCCAGCGCACAACTGTACCGTGAACCGGGTACATTCCAAAAATTAATTAATTACGCGTTTTTGTAAGAGAAAAGGAAAACACATCTTGAGTGCTTTTATATTTGGAAAGTACGGCAGGGATATGAAAGCTGACATTGATGGGTGAAAACAAAGCTCAAAGCGAAAGACACTGGTTCGCTGTACCCTTTTTTAAAATTAATTAGCTGTAGCAGGAAAAATATATTAAGCAATTTGCAAGCTCTAAAAAATCATCTAATTAAACGATACCCGGGTTGAAGAAGCAAAAAATAAAAAAAAAATTAAAAACAATTAAGGATCCCATTCCCAGTCTGCTTTTCAACCCCAAATTTTTTTATTTCGCCAAAACTTTTATCCCCACCTCGCTGATGTATTTCCTTAATTATGCTTATGGTTCTTTCCTATTTTCTCGAATACCAGGAAAAATATATGACTCTCGCTAGGGCCCATGCAGAACATTACCAATTCATTAGTACGAGAAAGTGTCCCATTAGACACCTCCACCCTATTGCTGGCATAAATAATTTCATTTATTTTTTCTTTCTCCTTACCACCTCCCACTCCCCACAATCGAGCGTGCACATTTTTCAATGGACGAACAAGGAGCAACAACAGAAAATGAAAAAAAAAATAGAAAAAAAAAGTTTTTTAATTAAAATTTTGTATTAAATCGGCTGTGATAAAATTCAATTCATTTTTTATCAGTCCATTGTTTCTCGTTATTTTTTTTCTCGGTTCTTGTGCCTTTTTTTCGGTCATCGCAACGCTGTGACGGCCTCTACTTCCGCAAACGTTCATTCGTATGACGTCTAATCTAATCTCACTGAAATTTTCACTGCTTCGCAATAATCCCGAGCCAGGATGTGCCGCTTTTTGTGAGTTTCATTAATCAAAACGGCATTGATAAAGACAAAAAAAGGCAACAGGAACGAAATGCAATTGAACCCTCGCGAAACAAAAAAAAAACTCTAATTGAATTTCCCGAAATGAAACGAGCGATACGTCCGCAACAAATGTAAATTGATTGTGGCACAGACAATAATGTGTGACTGTAGGTCTATTCATGCGATTCATTCACAGTATGGCCTTTTTTTAAACTTACAGTTCCTTAATTTAAAAGCTTTCTAAAGGATTATTTCAATTCCCTGTCTCATCAACTGAATCAACAATTGCTTTTTTCTAATATGGTATCGATGGAATTAAATCCCCTTTTGCAAACACACATGCTGCAACCATCAAATCGGCAACGCAAACTCAAATAAAGTTCTAAAAAAGAATTCTCGCATATCCTTAACTTATTTTTATTTTTTTCATTCTCAACAAATCGAGTCGAGACTTTTTTCATCAGCGAAATGTAAATAACATAATATATATGGAGCAGAACACAACTAAAAGGAGAACGAGAGAAGCCAGAAAAAAATTGGGTTGATTTCATTTGTGCGTCCATTGTTGACTTTTCACATCAAGCTTTTTTTCATTATTTGCCTGCCACACGTTCACACATACGCTCGGCATGTTCCCTAGAATATTTAGCGGGGAGAATGAAGGCCAGGGATGGCAATATGAAGATCAGTTTTATTACTTTTAGTTTACGGTTACGTTTATTATAATGTCACATATTTCATTGTCCGACGCCACTGGCTGCGTGAAGAAAAAGCTTTTTTTCCTCTTGTTGGTATTTTTCAATTTCCATTTGTGTCTCGATTTTTTTTCCATCTCTATCAATGATGATTGACATTTAAATTATTATTTTGTGTATTTCCCATTTTTGTGAGATTACTTTTTCTGTATGTGTTGTGCGGGGAATTGGAGAAAGCGAAACGTATTGGAAGGGATTTTCCATCTCCAGCACTCTTTATATGTTTTTAGAGACATAATTTATTTACAATTTGATGCCATTATTGGATTCAATAGCAGATTTCTATTTTTACATTTTACTTTATATTGCTGCTACCGCCTCCTGCCCATCCTCTCCCCCCTTGACAATGTTCATCGAACTTTCCTTTCTCTTCCAAAATCCGAAAAAAGGATAAAATAAATGTATTTTTTATGTAGTTTTATAAATTGAATCAGAAGGCAGAAATGCTCGAGAAAAAAAAGGACAATCTATTTTCATTATTAGTTTCTCATGTTACAGACATCCTTTTTTTCGACCTCATTCTCCTTCAAATCCACATACATTTACTCTCCGCAAGGAAATAAGGCAGCATAATGGAAAATGATTTAGTTTAAAGCTCATCGTGATGTACATTTTGAGCAATTTGGGGATTTGTGTCGTCATGATTGAAAAGCGCTTTCCACCCAATGCCACTGAGCTAAAAGGAATATTTTTGTGTAGGTGTGTGAGCATGCCGAAATGGAAAGTTTAACTAATGGATTTTTTTTTATATTCACTCAACATCGAACAAATGCAGTAGCATTTTCTTTTTTGTTCACGTGCTTTGTCGCAAGACCTTTTAGAGTGCCATGCAATTGAATATGTTTAATGTTTTTTTGAAGCTTTTAAGATTATTTTTGCATACGTATCTCATGTCAAATTCGACCTGGCCCACTCTAACGATATAATCTCATTATCATTGTATCAAAAACTTGAAATATTATTGTTGCTCTTTGTGTGTTAATGGCATTTTATGCAATCATTCTTATGCAAAACAAAGGTCTTTCTTCATCATTGAGAAGACTGTGCCAAAGCGAAGTGAGAGAAAATGTCGAGAGATTATGAAAACACTTTAGAGAATCACTTTTTCTTCTTGGAATTTCTGTTTTTTTTTTTTTTATTTCGAGCGCCCACACCACCCTTCCATCAACTGACTGAGTGCTCCCTCTATTTCTCTTTTTCTTCTGAAAGTCATGTCACAGCTGCTGTTGCCGCACTGTGTGAAAGGGAATGGAAAACGTGCGATGTCAATGGTAGAATGAGGAAGGCTGTGAAAAGCAGCTTATTTACTCTATTACACAATATTGGCTGAATGGTGAAGTGATGTGAAAAGCGCCACTTTTTTGATAAGCAATATAAGTAATAATAAAATAATCATTTTGTCATCATAAAAAATCATCTCCTATAATAGAGAACTTTCCACATAATATACATCAAGTACATGTTTTGATTGCGACTATAAAAAAAAAGAAGAAAATATCATTACATTACACCATCCATCCATTCATTCATGTCAGTCAAGGTATTTTTCACACACATTCATGTGTGGGTGAAATTCGAGGTGGCATGAGACAGAAAAAGAAAGGAGCAAACAGAAAGTGTAAGTGCTGTGCTGTGTTATAGCGGAATGAACATTTTGCGCTTTTACAAACAGTAAACAATAAAAGTGGTAGCGCTTAATCTTCTCCGCCGCTACCGTCGTTGTCGCGTACCCAATGGAACTCGTAATATATACTCTCGGTGTACTATTGTTATAGGAAATGGCAATTGGAGGAATAAAAGGAAAGCGAATCAACTGCTGGGGGAGATTGGAGTGAACAATATTTATCGCAATAATAGGATGATTTATTTTAAATCGAAATCTCAGCTTGAATGTTATACTTTACTAGTGATTTATTTAATGGCGTTTAGATTGTTTATTTTTCAATAAATATTTTCAACTTTACTTCTTTCCGAAAATTTTTTCGAAGCCATCCCGCCAAATGGTTCCCTTTTTTTATTCTTTATTCGCATTTCGGGGGGTTCGCCCTCATCTTTATCATTGGCACACCGCTAGGGGATATTTTTCCTTTCCCAAAGAAAAAAAGAAAGTAGAATGGAAAATTTATGGATTTTTATGTGGTCGTGTTTTGGGATGGATTCAATAAACATAAAATAAATTTACACATTTAAAATTGGAAAAAAATGAGCAAGGAAAAATTTCTATCACAAAAAACAAGAAAAAGAAAAAATTTCGTTCAATCTTCACCTGTACACTGCTCACTTGCCGTCGTAAGTTCGCTAAGCTCGTTGGATTATTGGCAATATCAGCAAAGCCTGCAAACACCAGACGCTCCTCGTAGTCGTATGGACAGAGAATTTTATTATCACATAAATAATATTTGTCACCAACACAAAATCTGAAAAGAATCGAAATGACGCTTTTTTGTGTTATTTTTTGTTAAATATTTTTGAAAGGTTTATTTTTAACATTACCTATGTTGGCAAGCAAAGCATGCGAAACATTCCAAATGATAAACATTATATTTTGCGCGCATCACCATTTCATATGCTGGAATCATTTTGTTACATGCCGAACATGATCCAGTGCTACCAAAAAGTCTTAAATAGTCGCGTTTGCATAAAATCAAATTCGCTTTGATGTACAATGTTGATCCAACTTCGCCTAATCTACAATCACAACAGCCACATTTGAGACAATCTTCGTGCCAAAAAATATCCAAAGCTTTCAATAGAAAACGTTCAACAATTCTTTTTCCACATCCAGCACATTCCTTTGCTACCATCGATGCTGGATCACATTGAAGCTGTGTCATGTTAAATGAATGATGCGCCGAAATATCTGAGGATGATGTTTGTTGTGTAAGTGTCGTAAGTCCCATGATTTGACACGTTCTCAGGATTAATCCGTTCGTTGTTGTTGATATCTCATTAGCTGTTTTCCCGTGATGTTTATATTTAAGCTCAGCACCTCACACCACGTTGTACATGTATTTTTTTTTTAACTTATTAATTTTAATTAGTTCATCATAATGAACATTCAATAATTAATCCATTTCACTTTACGCTTGATTTGTGATATACACAATTTTCGGAAATTTCATTAGCATAATTGCATTTTCCCATCCACATTAATTATTGAAATTAATTTAATTATCAAGTTTTCGGGTTATGTTGATGTTGATTGATTGAATTTTCAATTTGACACTTGCCGGTTTGAAGGGATGGAGGAAGCCTTCATATGTATATGACCGTTGAAAAGGGAGTGGAGCGATGGCAAGTTAGCAAATGATATATATGTAGCTGACGTGTTTTCCGACAAATTTATTTCATGCGGTTTTTATGTTTTACAAACTTTATAATCGTGCTCACAAAATCCATCCACTGCAATGAATAAAGTTATAACTGCTATACATTTGGGAGCATCAACACCCATCCATTTTAGGCTTCATTAACATAATCCAAAGCTTAATTCCTTGACACTCGGTTGTGAAAACACAATTTTACTTTTACATGTAGCATAACAATGTCATCATCGTAATCTGACTATCTTTACGTTGACATGAATCCTCGTGCTGAGCATACAACCCAATTTATATGCGTGTGTTGCGGTTGATATCTGATAATTATGCTATAAATAATCGTTTAATTAATTTGCATAATTTTCATGTAGGAGAAAGTTAAGCTTTTTATCATCTAATAACTTGGCACAATATCAACTTTCGAGGGTAAGCTTTTTTGATGTCATCACATCAAAATGTTATAACTTAATATCGCGAGTGCATATGAGATGTTAAGGAAAATTATTTTGACATTGATTAATGTTCAGCTTCAGATGGTACAAAACAAATGCACTCAGAATGGTGATTTGCGCGTTATATTTATTTTTGTTAATTAATTAATTCCACCATTTTTCCACCCACATCTGTGAATAAAAATTTCATTTCCCATCCGCGAGCGCTCGTCTCATGTTACAAGCCGTAACATTAATCTGCTTTTCGGTTTTAATTGCTTTTTGCCACCCCTCATTTCCTTTTCATTCTCATTTCCTTTGGTAGTGCCACCGCGTGCGCTCTTCTTCTGCTGTATAGGATCTTTTTTTTGCATGAATTTAATTATCTCCCATTTCTGGCTTATAAACACAATTTTAATTAATTAATTAATTAACTTTTCTCATCGCACATCGCCTCGTATATTCACTCAATTAAATGGAAACTCTATACAGCGCAAATTGTTATTGCTGTTGATTACTTAAAGAGGAGGCAAATGCCTACAAAATAAAAATAAAAACTTATACACACACACACACACAAAATACAATTCAACCGTACATTTTTTTTAATTAATTTTCATTTCAAATTAATTAGATTTGTCCACAAATGTTTAATTTCAAGCTCATATTTAAAAAAAAAAGAAAAATAAAAATTTCCCAAGTGCTCGTAAAACAAAAAAAACTTTCACTCGGATAATTTTCAATTAAAAATAATTTTCACGCTATTTTCAATTACATGAACATCCCAATGGCAAATACATTTTCTCCGTGATATGTGTGCTTTTTAAAAAGTAGGGCGAGTGTGGGACACCACCGAGGGTGTTCATCCCTGTTATGGGCAAAAAAGGAAAAACATTTTCCAATTAAATTTTTCACATGCACCATATGATGTGTAACATCAATATTTTTTTTCTCTCTCTCCCTCTCCCTCATTTCAACGTTATGTGTTTTTTTTCATGTGTGTGCCAGCCAAACGGTTCGTTTGATATGAATCAAATATGATATCAAAAAATGTGGGGTGGGGTGGACATTGTGATTACCAACCCAATTCATATTTATTTCGATATGCGACAGAAAAAAAAAAAAAAACAATTCTTGTTAATTTTGGTCGAAATGCAAATTTTTTGATGTTTGTTTTGATTCATTTAATGGAAATTTGATTGTGCATCGGTCCGTTCTACCATCAAATGGTTATGCGGTATGGATGATGTTTATACCTAATTGAGTTATGCCACCGACTGTCACATATGATTCGATTTAAATGTCCATAAAATTGCTCACTTTATTTGTCACTTTTACACAATTTTCATATGATTATTTTCCTCCCGGCTTTTAGAGCACGAAAAGCGCGTCTGTTTTGCACAATATTCAGTTTCACAATGGATCTGACTAGACGTTTGAGCGGGAAAATTTTGAGAGTTTCCTGCTATTGGAAGATTTTCCCTATTGTGAGCGAACGCATTCCAAGAGAGGAAAATCGCACATGAATGAACTTACCTCAAACCAGTCGATGGACGGACAACATGCCGGTGCACAACAACAACAACTGTGAGAGCAGAATCAGTGAATGTTTATATATACTTTTCCATCAGATTGGGAAGATGAAGAAAAAAAAATTCAATTTAATGTTCAAACTCTTTGCAAAATTCCCTTCCATTTTTTTTTTATCTCATTCTTCTCAGTCATCCCTTTCCACCGTTCCTTTGATTCTGGTCATTCACTTCCATTTAGATTATTACGACATAAGTGAGTGTGATTTTTATAAGTATGCCATCTAGTGATGTGTTTAAAAAAAGGTTTTTCGGGAGAAAATCTGCGAGGGGAAACTTACACACATGCATTGAGAAAGGGATCTTCCAAAAATTTCCTTCTTGTTTTTATGTGAGCATGAAATATCGTCTACTCTCTACAGATAATTGTAATCGCATCAATTTTGTAATTCTGATTTTTCGATTAAATGCATCGTGTGCGGTTCCAGATAGACACTTTCAGAATTAGTTTGACAAGCTTTTCTCCTCAATTGAAAATCAAATTTGTGGAAAACTTTTCCCTCATAATGTTCGATTTGAAATTTAAAAGGATCTTGATTCCTTGCCACTCACACCATCGCTTGAGATTTCAATTTGCATATATCGATCAATTAAATTAATTAAAGCACACATGTGATGTGTGTCGAAAGGAAATTGAATCAACATATTACGTATTCAAATGCATTCTATGTCTGATAATCTTCAGACTTCTCCATCATCGCCAGATTTTCTACCCAATTAATTGAGTTTGCACAACAAACTTTCATTAAACCTTTCAACAGAATTGATTTAATTTTATCGAGATGCAATTATCGTCTTCTAAACCGTATAAAGTGCCTTTTGGTCATATTCATTCATGTGTCTAACGTGCAATTTTGTAAAATTAATTTGATGTTGTGTGCATCGTCAATGTGATTTTAAATTATATTGCAATGTTAAATTTATAATTAATAATAGTATGTACTCTCATTGCATTGAATATGATCCGAACATTGAAACGGCTATTGACTGTAAATTGTCATTTATCGTTAATGGAAATTCAATTATCTCATCAAACCCTTTTAATAGAATGTCAAGTAATCCCATGTTACTCTCTTCCTCTGTTGGTTGTTTGTGTGGTTTGTACTTTAATGGTATCATATTGAATATGAACAAAACGCTTTTTGATTAATTGTTTTATTTTATAGAAAAAAAAAATCAATAATAAATAACCTTAAAAACGAGATATGAGTAGAGATTGATTCTTAATTAATTAGATTGATTATAGGGGCTTTCCCGCCTATCCACAAAAGAGGAAAACGCGTCGCTTTCGCTTCTTTTTGATTTCTTCTGATTGAATAATGCCGATTTGTGGTATCACTTTAGCTTTACCTCGATTGACTGCTTTATCATCCTGTGAAAGGATGTTTTTTGAGGTTAGAATTAAAAAGCTTTACAATCTGTCGTTTCTTACCTCAACAAGTTCACCAACTTTAAGTGATTTTAATTCTTTCATGGCCTCTAACGAATGACCAGCATCATTTATATCGCGTGTTGCATCTTTGCCGGCAAATTCCATAATCAGTTCAGCTCCACCAGGATGAGAGTTAACGAAGGAAGTGACATTATAAACGCAATCCCTATAAACGACCCATACTTCCTCCATCGTTTTACCATTGCGTTGTGCCACTTCACTAAGTGTGTAGTACTTTACAATGTCATTTGTTTTTGTGATGGTCATTTTGGCTGAATTATAATTTAACTATTCACTCCTGAAAGTATTCAGCTGACTGATGCCAATTAAACGTTTTGTTCACAATTTTATAATCATAATCGTCGCCCGATGAACGTGAAAAATTGTTTGATGCGATAATAAATACGTGACAATCGCTTATCAATATGTGCTTAGTTATACCTCGATGTCGATTAATTGTATCGTGCGAATTCAGCAAAATACGCGCGAGTGATTATCAATCAGTGTCGATTGTACTTCTGTTTTTTTTTTTTTGGTGCGGAGAATATAATTAACAATTTTGAATCAATACTGTTATTATCGCGGCACGTGAATCAGACCTCAAATCAAGCGAAGTTGTATAATTTAAATCAGTCAACTGTCCATTTAAAGTTTTTTTTTCGTTAAAATTTCATTGTGATTATGTCGGATCAAATATGACCACAAGAATTTCACCGAAAGTGGGCGTCTCAGAAACTTTCTTCTGGATTTAAATAAATGGAAAATGAGATTTTTGTTTCATTTGTTGTTTGTTTGTGGAGTGTTTAGCAATGGATCAATATTTTGCTATTCAATTTAAGTGCTTTATGTTCATTGGTTTAAAACGTTCGCCGGAAACGTTCTTTCATCGAAACATTTTGCATTTGTGGCAATGGTTCAACATCAGTTGCATCATTTTCTGTGTTTCTTGGGAAATTCTTTTTTCAATTAGAAATTTTCACGATGTACTTTTAATAGCGGAGACTTTGGGTCCGCTAACTGTCGAGATACCAACATTAGCAAAATTAATAACTTTTTTCAGGCTTAGAGACGAATTTTATCGTCTTACCGATGAGATACTTTTAATGACGTCCAAAGGTAAAATTTTTGACCAATAAACTCTAAAAATAGCCATCGCCATAACGTATAAAAACATTTTTTTTTTTATAGCAAATATGCCTGCTCGAAAATCTTTTGAAAGAGCAAATAAATTTGAGAGACGCCTAACATTTGCTTATCTTGTATCAGGCTCTTTAACGGGATTATCTTACTGTGTCAGACCTTTGATAGCGAATCTGATTAATGGTTTTGTTTATGACAGTGAATATTCTTATGAGATGCCTATGAAGGCTTCATTTCTTTATGACATTACGAAATCGCCAGCTTATGAAATCACCTACGCTAGTTATTGTTATGCAGTTTATTTAACTGTGCTCTTGTCAGTAAGTTGTTGATATATTTTAAATTCGATTTAAATTTTCCTGAAAATATTACATCAACAGATTGGCTTCGATATGCTTTTCTTCGGACTGATTATGAACATTTGTGCACAATTAGAGAACTTACGGGAATCAATTGATATCGATGATAAAAAATCGTTTGTCAAAAACCATCAAAATATTTTACGACTTGCTAATGAGCTTAATGAACTTGTCAAGCCTGTTATTTTTGTTTTGTTTTTATTCGGCTCTCTATTACTTTGCGTAATTGGATTTCAGCTCATGACAATAAAAAGCGCTTCGAAGAAAATTGCCGCATGCAGTTTTGGAATTACAATTATCATTCAACTGTTTATTTACAATTATGCTGGTCAAGAAATTCGTGATAAAAGCTCATCAGTGGCTGGAAATTTTTACAAGCCAGATAAAGATTTTTTAATCATAATTGCACGTTCACAAAAACCGTTAGAAATCAAATCGGCATTTTATAATGCTTCGCTGCCAACATTTCGTTTAATTTTGAGTTCAACAGCATCACTGTTCACGCTTTTACAATCCTTCTTGTAAATGCATTTTCATGTTTGTAGGGATACAGTTTTTATTCACCTTTATTCACATTGTTTTTGTTCTTTTATTTATAAGTAGCATAAAAATTAGAGAAATTATTCTGAGTGACTCTTGGATAATTTTTTTTTTTTTTTCGTAAACATTATTATGAACCCAACCATTCATTACATGTGGAATATAAATGTGTTTTCATTTGCAATGAAGAATGTCCATCATTGCGATGCCACTAAGAAAAGTAAAAAGTTTCGTTTTTTTTATAACTATGACTCTGCTTAAGCTCAGTAAATGCAATAAGGTATGATCGATTGAAGGTGTCCATGGTTTACAACATTCCAAAGCCTTTTGCATAAGTGATCGCTTTAAGCAATCGTTCTTCAAGCTTTTCTTTGGAGTTGTATTCGGGTAAAAGTAAGATATTGAAACAAGTGTGACTAGTTGGAAGACGTTCACAATCGGGACCATGTCGGGCGATGACCAGCTTCAATTTACTTAATCCACCAACGGGAACTCGATCCGAACCTGTTTTTCTATTGGTATTACATAGTTTTAAGGAAATAAAAGTATTTAATCTCACCTGTCGTAAATTGTAACAATTTTCTTTTTGATTCTAACGAAAGTCCATGTACGATGGTCCAGAAATGTTTAATTATTTCTGATTCATCTGTGTAGCCGCCTTCATATTCAGTTGATTTCTCCAAATCATCAAAATCAAAATTCCTTGATCCACAAACGAGTAGCTCTATTTCTTCTGGTCTAAATAGCAAATTCAAAGGACTCTCATCAGTTATCATTATAAATCCTTTCTTGAAAGCTTTGAACTGTTTTTCGATGCTTTTATTTAACAAGAAATCCACATAAAGCTCAACAAACTCTTGCTTATTGCTCTGATTCACCATGATTTGATCTCCATTCTCTTTTAGACAATGCTTCAATGGCGAACCGAAAACATCTTGATAACCAATTTCGAATGTTTGCGCAAAGACATCTTCCATGTCCGTTTCGCTGTAATCGAGCATCGATTTGAGACTGTTGTAGATGACTGGATTCCAGTCATTTAGATCGTGCCAAGAAGTTCTTACATTTAGAAGTTTGCGATATACAACCATTGGGAATGAAACGGGCAAAATAACATTGTTATAAATCGCCAGTCCCAAAACAATTCCTATAAGCGTAAACTGAGCATCATTCTCAAATGACAACGAGTTAAACCAACATAGCTGAGTGTCTTCATCATTGGTGATGAACATTCCATAGTCGGGATTGAAGATTTGTTCCACAATAAGCTGGAAAAACTCTTTGCTAACACCGCCTTCATCGATCCCTTGTTCACCATCAAACTCTATAAAGAGTTGTTTCTTGAGATCTTTTGGATTTGACATTGCTACAATTTCTAACTCTGCTAGTGTATCATCGATGAGAAAATCGCGACGAATTTTAAGCTTTAAATAGGGATTTGCTGATTGTCCAAGATAATGCATGTTTAGGAGACTCGTTCGACGTTCAGAATACATCTTGATGCGACTGTCAAAGAACAATGCCATTGCTTTTGTGGCTGGTGTCAGGATAAATGAATAGGTTAGAAATGTAAATTTTTTGACCCCATCACCAGACAATAGCGTTCTGTAGCGCAAATAGTCGACGTCCGTTTCAATAACATCACACAAAGGATCGTTTTGAAATTCTTCAAAAGGGATGAATGGCTCGCGGTAATCGTAAAGACAAATGTTTAATTTCTTCATCAAAGGATCTTCAAACGTTTTGTTCTTTGACGGTTCAAATGTATAAAGTATGGAGCTGTAGTCGTCTTCTTCTTCTATTCCAGACATTGGTGATGGTGGACGTTCTTCAGGAAGGAACTTTGGTGATTCCAATACTTCGCTTGCCAATAGATTTGCACAGTAAACGATTTTCATAACTTTTGTTGCGTTCGTAACAATATCGTTATCATTTACTGCATGAATATCGCGATGGTAATTGTTGGCTATGACTTGTAATGTGATGATTTGTTGTAGAATAAGGAGAATTGAGCGAAGACCATCTTTGCAGTGAGAGCTCCAAATGTTAGCAAGTCTTACTTGCGCCCACATTGGTAATTCGGCAACTGACGGTAGAGTACGGATTATAGATTGTTCAAGAGGGCCGGAACCAATTTGAAATAGTTCAAACAATATCACGATAACGGTCAATATTTCTTCCATCTGCTCCTTTTGTTTCATCACTCTCATGTCCAGTTGAATCATGGTTGCTAAGCTTTGTAGTGCATTATCCAATACTTCGAAAACCTGGGAATTCTTGTCATAGAGCTTTATCATACTTCTTCTGAGGCTCTGCAGGTCTACAGGCGTGTATGATGGATCATTTGATTTTGCTTCATTTTCATCTGCCATTGAATCTTCGTCTTTTTCATCACCTTCCAATGTTCGCAATTCCTCTTTCTTCATAGTTTTAATAGCACTTGGCTGTTGTACACGATCAAGAATCACATCAACTGAACTTTTTGCTTGCCGTTGGAAGCTCTTTATCACATATTCTTTGCTCGAAAACACCAATCCCAAAGTACGTATAATCGGTGCAAACGTTTTCGTTTGATCACATTCATCCAACATCTCGTTGAGCTTCGTTTCATTAATGTATGTTTGCTCCTGTGGTAATGATGAGCTCGGTGAAAGATTGTCCAATGAATTTAGACTAGAATTTGATGGCATTTTCATTGGTGCTACTGACGTTGAGCTAAAATTAGAAATAATGAAGCTCATGATGAGGTTGTCTCACGTTGCTTTTGATTACTATCATGATTACCATTTTGCTGTTTCTTCCGTCATTTCTACATCTTGTAACATGGCCTTTGAGGATGATGCTGATGGGCTTGGTGAAATGAGTCTAGTATCTTCGCTTGCTACATCAACATCGCAGATCTTGGCTTCTTCGACGTACAATTGTATTGCTTTGATGGCTGCTTGATTCGCAGTAAGCTTATCGACAAGTCCCGACGAATAACAACTTTCGTTCTTGCAATCTGGTCGGCCACAACCAGTTGTCAATTGATAAAAATAGCGCTCAATGAGCTTCTTGGCTTGTGACTGCTTGCTTGATGGATTCATTTCTATTCCTTCCGTGGGATGATTTTGCAAAATTTCTATTTACTTTCGATTTGCACTTCAATTGTTAGCTATCGAATAATTGATGTGGTTTTGATTTCTTAAAAAAAAAATTAAGTAATTAAAGCGCAATTGATCGAGGTAAGGAAACGAAACTCATCCAATTTGTTGTTTTTTTTTTTTTTTTTTTTTCGATGGACTAATGGACATTTGTTAGCAACGAACTTGTTTATTAAGAAAAGTAAGAAAAGGGAATGAAACTACGCTCTCTTTTCCTTTGCGGAGCCATTCAGGTCGTGTGAAACAAAACGAAACTTACGGAAAATCATCATGGTACGTCAAGTTTGAGTCCGCAATTTATCACCAAACTGTTGCCTAATATGCTTTTCACACGAGCAATGTTAAGTTTTAGTGGCCATTTCCTGATTTGATGCGGAAAGCAGAAAAAATAATGTTACACAAATATTTAAGGTTAAAGCTTATTGATCTCTATTCATAAATCCATTTCAGGTGAACGTTCCCAAGCAACGTAGAACCTACTGCAAGAAGTGCAACGCACACAAGGTTCATAAAGTGTCACAGTACAAGAAGTCCAAGGAACGTAAGGCTTCGCAAGGTCGTCGTCGTTACGATCGTAAACAGCAAGGTTTCGGTGGTCAAACTAAGCCTATCTTCAGGAAAAAGGTGAGCACTGTCCTGATTACGCATAACAGTCGACTAATCAAATCGCATTCCTTACTTATTTTAGGCCAAAACCACCAAGAAAATTGTACTTCGTATGGAATGTACCGAATGCAAATACCGCAAGCAGTCCCCATTGAAGCGCTGCAAGCACTTCGAGTTGGGTGGCGACAAGAAGAGAAAGGGACAAATGATCCAGTTCTAAATCATTCGCCGTTAATCCCTTTTTCCGTTTGATGTTGTGCAAAAACATTCAAAAGCAACGTCCAATAAAACAAAATAATTTTTGGTGAAATTCCATCAAAAGAACGCTTTATTCTTGTTCATCATCTTCGGGTGAACGCTCAATTAAGGCATCAGGAGTGTCTAAAAGATTTGCATCAAGTCCTTCGGCATTCATTTTTATTTTTACAGCTGGAAATGGCACACCGACTTTAAGCATTCGAAAGAAAGTTTTATAGTGGAATGATTCGCAAATTTTTATCTTATTTTTGACAGCTGGTTGCTGTTCAACCGTTTGTCCCGTAATCTCTTCAAAATTAGATGAAACAGCTGAGGGCACATCTGGTTTTTCAGGCTCGGATGGTTTCTCTTGTTTCTCTCTGGATTCGTCGGCCAATTTTAACGATTCGACATCGGGCAAGCTAGAAGATGGGATGTCTTCTGAGGGCACTGAAGCAAGCTAAAACGAGTTTATCATAAGCAATATGGCTATTTAATATTGAGTCCAAATGACTCACTTTAGCTTCAATTATTGTTAAATTTGACTCGATCTTGTAAAGTTTTCTTTCCAGGGTCTCGAATTTGTTCTCGCAGTCGGATGCAAAGTTATTTATAAATGTTGTGGTTGTTATTAAAAACTCATTGAAGAATGTCTGCATTCGTTTACTGTTGAGTGCCATTCTTCAATTTTATCTGAGTGAGTTATGTGTACTGTGAACCATAAATATTATTTGGGTTTGTTTACATCTACTATAGTAGAATTATAGTAAAGGTCGGTCATAGTCGGCTATTGCACACCCTTTATATCCATCCATAAAGGGACGGACGAGTAAAAATACTTTTATGAAGAAAAAAATCCGTTGGGAATAAATTCGTTCAGAAGCGGCTGCATCAATTTTTATTTGATAAAACTAACATAGCTCGAGACGATGGATCGTCGCAAAAAATTGCTGAGAAACGGCTTGAACCCATTAACTGTAAGTGAGCGTGTTAAGCAGAATTCAAGAAATGCTAGAGATGCCAGAAAAAATCGTTTCAATGCAAATCGTTGCTTGGAGTAAGTAGAAATTGTCATATTTATTTTCTTTTGAAAAGCTTGCTTAAATATGTTTACATATCAGTGCTGAAAACACACCCGCTAAGCCAACTCCAAAGAAAATATCTCAAATCATAGATAAGGCTGAAAAGCTGAAAGCTTGGCGTATTCAACGAAATACTGTAAAATTCAAGGAGATGGTGGATCAACGCAGTCCATTTATTACCACTGTACCAACTGGAAGATGGGTTGCGAAAAAGGAGCCATCAGAACGAGTCACCATGAAAGCTTTTGGAACACCAGTTCGAAAGGCACTGGTAACTGAAAAGGTTTTCAAGAAGTCGGTAATCAAGAGCCTAGTAAAGAGTACCGTTTCAAAGAACAATCAACCAACTTTGACTAAAAAAACAAATTTCAAAAAGAAGATTCTGACCGAGTTCAATAATATCCAAGTCGTACCAGTGCCATCCATTGAAGATATTTTGGTAAAGACACCAGACAATCTCGACAGTACTTTTGAGATTTCGCCAGAGATAAAAGTGATTAAAAAACGAGCAAGACGAAGCTCTCTTCCAGAAGTGTTGTCAGCCCCAGTTGTGAATGTCATTCAGAAAGCGACAACACCGCCGACAAAAGCCGCTGCCAAAAAGCAGTATATTCAGCATCAACGTACTAAGCGTGAGCCTGTAAAGAAAGCTCTCGCGAAAAAACCGAGTGCAAAAGATTCTCATCAAATTGATGCTCCTACATCATCAGAAGTGATAAATGAACCAGTGGCAGTGGCTATTAAGAATGAAGCAAAGAAGTCATTGATGTATCAGCTCTATAATAAATCGCTGGAAACTCAGTTCAACATCTTGACAAATTTATTAGATAAATTCTCGGACAATATGGACTTCATGCTTGATCTGAATGACGAGACTCAAGCTGAAGTTCACAAATGTATTCAGCAGGGTCGTCTTATTTTATCTGACAAATTACGCAAATTTGCTGAACTTCTCGAAGAGTATGAGGTTGGTCAAGGTAATCCTAACGATGCAAAACGCAAAACTGATGAAGACGTTGAAAATTATTGGTATCTGCTCTATGATGAAATTAACCACTTTAAAGAGGATTTTCAAGAAATCGTTGAAGTGAAGAAAAATACTGTTAAAGCTCCAGAATCTGAGAAGAAACGTCGTACACGCGCTATAGCTGATGGAACACCAAGACGTTCAAGGCGAGTTGCGGAAACTATTGATAGTTCACAGTAAGAATTCCTTAATGTAACGCAAGAGTTATAGTATAACATTTTATTTTTTTTTCCTAGACACAATCCTTCATGTTATGGCTGTCTTCCAACTGCCATTAATACTCCACGATCACAAAAGCGTCGACGAACGACCACCAAAAAGAGCGTGATATTTTTCGAAGAAGCTCAGACGCCAAAAGTCAGAAAGCGAATCAAAGGCACACCAAAATCAAAACGCTTCACCAGATCAGGGGCAATTGATCATGACGATGATGAATGTGAAGAAAGCGAACTAAACCTGGATGTTTTCTAATGTAACTTTTGCTCTGGATGGGTTCATATTGCGTATTGATTTAATTTAATTAGTTTTTTTTAATGTTCTTTATTTTGCGCAATTTTTTTAATCGCTTCAAGCGCGAATATAATTTTTTTTATAAATTCATAAATAATAAAATAACATGTCCTGAAGGACATTAGCTGAGAATCAATCGAAATCCAGGATTCATTTCCAGCAATAACTTTTGTTCGTCGCTGATATTGAAGAAACTTTGTAGCGAATAAGATCTCTGATTAATCTTGACGCATCGAATATTGCGCGGAAAATCAAGGCTAGAAATGAAGTCAATTGTTTGGTTGGTCAGTCGTTGTGGATCGTATAAAACTTCAATGCATTTCAGATCGTGGAAATCAAGGCAAATTGTTCTAAAGGTATCATCGGTTAAAGCCTCATCTTTAATGATCAGCGTTTCAATAGTCGAATTTTGTACCGCCAGTTGCCTCCATTCGTTGATGCTGAAATTCCCATCAGTAAGCTTAAGTAATCTCAGCTTTGGCTGATTAATGTTAATAAAATAATCCCCAATGCAACGGATGATAATAAGCGACTCGAGTTCTGGTGCAATTCTTCGGAGTTGCGCTATACAGGATGCGTTTAAATTTGTATTCATTTCAATTTCAATTGATCGTAAATTTCTAAAAAAATTCAGAAGATCATTGAAACCGCTTTCAGTGGATGCGTCGCCATAAAGATTTAGGTGCTTGATTGAATAATTAAAAATTTCTAATGTCCTTATTTGATCCATGTTTAGTTTACCCATTTCAAATGCAACTTTTTCAAGACGGTTCATGCCACTTATGACAAAAGTCATAAAACTACTATCAATTGAGCTAAGTGAAATGTTTTCAATCGCCTGAATATTTGAATGAGCTTTTATGAATTCAAGCACTTTATCAGGCGGATAGTTTTGATGAAAGCTAATATTGAGTGAACACAGTGATGGTGCATCCGATAGGAAGCTCAAAAACATTTCATCAGTATTTCGAAAATTCAGTGTTTTGAGTTTGTTTAGTTTTGATTTTTTGATGTTGTGATCCTGATTCTTATCTTGGAGAAATGTTGTGTAAATGGACAATTCTTCCAAGTTCGGCAGACTTCTTAATAGCTTCTCAAAAACTCTAACTGGTATAATGCAGCGAGTCAATTCTAGACTCTTGATCTTAGTAAACTGTTTAGCAATCTCAGCATAGCCCTCGTCGAGCTTGTAATGGAATTTTATATCCAAGGCCCGGTAGACTCGAATCGATTTCTTCATTTTATTCAATTTGCTTTTTTCATTGATGATCAAATGCAGTTTTTGCATTAATTTTGGCGAATTGCTGATGACATCGTTGAACTTTTTACACACAAGCGTCAGCGGCATCACCTTGCAATATTGGAAGATGTTAATAAGGATCTCACATGGAAATTCAGAGATTTTCAATTCTATTTTCGATCCTTCCATCGTGTACTTGAATTCCCCTTTCAACACAAGAATCAAGCAAAAAATGAAAGTACGTACCTAAATAAAAACAAAAAGATAAATTACGCATATGTTTAGCATCATCGTCACGACAATCTACACCAATGCATCGTTATTCTGATCCAACAACAATAACCTCAAAACCTAATATCCCTTTTGATGCAACCTTAGTATTCCTGTCCCGCAAGAGGATGTACGATATGACGAGCACAAAAATTGATTGCCCCAATGCTGAGTCCATATCTCCTTGTGACCATCACGGAGGAATCATCGATGATTAATTCGACTCTTTTGCATCCACGGAGAACTTCAACGCCATTCTTAGACCTGGATGACGCACAGACAAGACTCTGTTAACAAAACCCAAAATGAATTCTGAAAGAATTCGATAAAGCTTGGCATAATATCTACGTTCTCTTTTACTTTTTCTTTAACATCAAAACCCAGTTTAAAGTAAGTAGTTTTAGGTAGTTTGTTATTAGATATACCCTTTGAATCCTTAGAAAGTTTGGAGGATTGTAACACAGAATGAAGATCATGAAATTTTCATCGTTATATTAGAACATTTATTTTGAAGGCGAGCCTGATCAATCATAGAATAACGCTTGTTTGATTGAGAAGCTGAGAATTTTTAATCAGTAATAAACTATATCAGCATCTTCAAGAGTAACATTAGTACTGCCTCTATTACGACATTTCACATTATCTTTTAAATGATTGTCGTATGTCACCTTCAAAGTCGTTTTATCGGCATCGCTAGCTCGTAGATATGTAAAACAGCAACCGCAAATCATTTTATCTGCGTTATCCATAATGTAATCGAATCGCTTCTGAAAGATCTTTTGAAATTGAATAAGCGTCATACACAATCCCAGTCCTTTCGATTCCCATTCTTGTTTAAATTCATTGTGGATATCTGCCATTGCAAAATCTTCATTTACTGGATGTTCTATCAGTCGATCAAAATATTCGTTCGCCCTCATCTGTCCATTTTTCAGACGCAATTCAAGATTTAGCCGTCTTTTCAAAGCGCCTTCATCGCTGTTTTCCTTCAATTTTTTAGAAATTGTATGAAGTGATCCGTTTCGAATTCCCAGTGTTTTAATAAACATAAGGCGACAAACTTTAACATAGTCTATTTTACCATCAGATGACCAATGCTGAAGATAATAAACAAAATTGAAGACACGGGGATTTTTTGCATTCACGGTTGATGATTTAACTTCTTCAGTCGTTATGTATTCTTGCAGAAAAGTAGTACGATCTTTTTTTGTGGAAAATTCCCAATAGATTCTATGGTTCATTAAACGATCTTCATGAGAAAGTTTTTCGCTACATCCGAATCTACAACTTTCACCGCACGGTTCCCCCATTGGATGATTAATATCTTCATTTTTAACGAGTGATTTCCGTTTAACTGATTGCCAGTTTTCTTCAGAATCATCAGAGTATTTTTCCCCTCCAATATAATGAAAAAAATCTCCGGAATCTTCTCCGCTGTCAGATATTTCACGATGGCGTTTAGTTGTATGCTTTAGCTTCAAGCTGCAACTGTCGTCGTCATCGCATTTGACAAACTGTACCAAATTATCATCGTCATCGGTCACGCTTTCGTTTTTTACGACCACAGTGTCCGGTTCATTTAGATTATATTTAGGAATCAGTCTCCCTTGAGCAAGCTCCGATTTCTTTTTGAAGTGATAAAAGTCAATGGCTTTCGATTGGCAGCTTTCACAGATAGTATGAGGCTTTCCATCACCCCGGCGTATCTAAAAAAATTATAGATGTTCTATCAAACTAGTGGATGCGGGTCTAATTAGTAATAATTGCCTTAAAATTAAAGATAAAATTCAGCAAATCAATGTATGGAACAATTTCCCCACGATATTTAATGCAATTCTCATTAATATTGAAATTTGGAAATGGCCCTTCCTCAGCGCAACAGCGACAAATGCGTTCTTCAATGATGTGAATTATTCTTTTCTTTTGCTCCATGTCGGATTAGATAATTGAGTAACTAAACTCTGTTTGTTTTGATACATTGAAAGGGGTACGGAACTACTTAGTCAGTGAAAAATGAAATCTTACCGAGTTTTGAGACTCAAGCAACGATTTTTCAAAGAATTTTTCGAATCCAATTTTTAAAAGATGTATGAGACACGGACAAGACTTAAAACTTAAAAAGACAAGACTTAAAACTTAAAAGGACAAATTTTATTTCATTTTTAAATTTTCAATTGAATCTAAAATTCTAGTAAGCTTCTTAACGTCATTTGGATCATTTAATGAAACCTTTCGGGCATTCCTATTACGTTTAATAACAACTGCATTTGCTGTCTGTATTCCATTCGGATCCATTTGCGTTCCCCATTGCATCTTTTTCATTTTGATTGTCTGAATTACTTGCAGCACGAGCTTGATAAGAAATACAGCAAATGTTAAAAATGAAATAGAAAGCAAAGCGCCTTCAGCTGATGGGAAATCCATGCCACCTCCGTTCTCCATCCAGCCATTACTCGAGGAACCGCCGCCGCCAAGCGTTCTCTTGGGTCGACTATTGCTTTTATTGGCTTTTTCCGATTGGGTTCGAAATAAACTTTTAATTCGCGTATTGATGTTGAGTATCAAATTATCTCGAAACTCCCGCAACATTTGGATTTTGTCGTTGATATTTTTTGCAGTTTTTGAAGCGAAACTGTTCTGAATAGTTTTGAGGAATTTAATAAAATTTGCGAATGAAAGTGGATTCGCCTTCACAACTTGCATAACTCTGCGCTGTGGTTTCATTGGAGCTTTTGTGAATTTTCGATGCGCTTTTGTTGAAGATTTTGGTGCTTTTGTTGTGGTTGTGGAGGTTGTTGATGGTTCACTCTCATAGTAGTAGTCTTCATCAGACACTTCTTCATTTATTTCACTCAAATTTTCATCATCATCCATTACCACCACACCATCATCATCAGCTTCATCATAGTCTTCTGTTGTTGTTAGCATTTTTGCCGATTCAGTCACTTCCATTGGAATTGTTTGGTTCATATAAATTATTTTTTTACGAACGATTATTGGTGATTCTGATCCAAGAACTTCATGATCAAACTTATCAGAAATCTGTTCAGCAATATTTATTGTTGTTGAAGTGACAGTTGAAGGAAAATATTTTTTGATCTTTGAACTTTGTTGGTAAGTCGATGTCGCTAAAAGTGTCATTTCAGTCGGTGTTCTCGTTGGTGCATTCGTTGGTGTACTTTGATAAGAAAAAACAGTATTAACAACATCCGAATGAGAAAGAAATGAAGCTGGCAGCTCGGCTAGTGACGTTATTTTATAAGTGACCTTCGGTGGCGTGTTGATTTGAGGAAGCTTCACCCAATCACAAAATGACGTTTTGATACACCACAAGGAGACGAAGAAAAAACCTTGTAGATTTAGAAACATTTTAATCAGTCTGAAAGATGAAATGCAACTGATGTCGTTGAAAAATGAAATTCCTGAAAAAAAAAAATGTTTAGAAGAAAGTTAAACTGTAAATTAACAAATTTATTAGATCAACGCATTTTATTATGTTCAAACATTAATTTAACTCAATTTCTGGAGCGTTAAAACGTGTGATCATTTTTCTGGTTGCGTGGGTAGAAAAGATTTTGCTATGACTGTAAATTGTAATGACTTGAGAAATAAAATTCGACAAAAAATTCATTAATTTCAAACTTGCTCGAGTTTATTTGAATATTTAGCTACAATTTTTTTCTTTAATTGAATTAAAAATTCACAACATTTTTTTTTTTGACATGTCCACATACACAAAAAATATTTTGTTAAACATTGTGCAAACTCACAAACATTGATAAGTTCTGAACATTTTAGTAACAAAAATACGATTTGGGGTTTTCAACTCACAAATTTTTCACATTTTTTTTTTTTTTTGAAGAGAAATTAAAAAGTAACGAGGAAGTAAATAAACTATTATAACTATTTTGACACATCATTTCACTACTATGGTTATTTTCAGGCACTTTTCATGGTAAGAGAGGAAAATTCGTGGGGATTGATAAAGAGTAAATACTTTAATTTGACAAAAAAATGGCTTCGGTTAAAATTTGCTTGAGCTTCAATTTATAATTCAAGCTTTTTAAATTTCGAGTTTATTTTTTGTTAGCAGAGCTTCAATTTGTTTTTATTAATTTTCATGTTTAGATCAGATATCTCACTTACTGTATGTCTTAAATAACTAATGGAATGCATTTTTTTAAGTTGTTTATGCTTGATGGAAACCTGACAGTTACTGGGGCTTTTGAGTATTTGCTTTTATTTGAGCTTTTAGATTGATGTGTAATTGGATTTGATGGCTAAAAGTTTAAAAAATTACTGAAGTGTAGAGATTTCTTAATAAGAGATTATGATTTAGGGATTAGGCCTTTACATTGCGACACAAATAACCACGAACAGTATGACAAATTGCTTCCATGAATTTTCCTTTTTCATTATCTCTACCCGATGCACCGTTACTCATTTCGCGGCATTCTTTGCAGCTATTATCGTGCTGATGTGGTCATGGTTGTGTTGGATTTTGGTCATATTGTTCCCATCGATGATCGTCTGATTCATGTGTTAGATAACGAATACCAACTTGAGCTTCTAATTTGCGTAAATCATGCCATGTGACAGGATCTTGCAGCCAACAATGCAATAGACTCTTGTCAACTGTATAACGCTTTCGTTGCTTTACTTGTAGGAGATTATTGATCAGATCGATGGCATCACTTGAAATTTCTTTCCATGGATTTGGTGGATACATAAAAGCAGCATTTTGAATTTGATCGTTTATGTCTTCATCTTCGTTGAATGGAAATGTTCCTGATAAACTGACATAAATAATTACACCAACTGACCACATGTCGAGACTTCTATTGTAGCCTTTGTTTCGTAAAACTTCCGGTGCGAGGTATGCTGGTGTACCAACAACTGAACGTCTAAATGACTTCTCGCCAATTATTCTCGCAAAGCCAAAATCGCACAATTTTACTTGCGGGAATTCTTCATCGGAGCTAAGTAAGACATTTTCAGGTTTAAGATCGCAATGTACAATGTTACGTGAATGAAGATGCTTCAATGCTACCAGAATTTGTGTGATAATGAATTTCGTTACACGCTCATTGAGACGTCCTATTGATAGAATCATTTCGAGCATGTCGCCTTTGAGCTTTTCCATTACAACGAAAATTCTTTCGGGTGTTTCAAACATCCGCTCAAGGTTAACAACACCCGGATTTTGGAGATTCTGTAAAATGGCAACTTCATTTTTAAGTTGTGCTTCCTGTTTGGTGGGAAACCGAAGCTTATCGATAACTTTGATTGCAACTGCTCGATGTGTTTTTCGATGTAAACCGCCATAAACAATACCAAATTGTCCCGAGCCCAACACTTCATCGGGAAATATTTGATATAGTTGTCCCATGTCAGTGATTCGCTCTTCCGGTTCACTTGATTGCTCGGCGGTTGCTGAAGTTGAACTACTTACTGGCATAAGCGCTTGGCGTATTGCAGTTTCCCAGCTTTTTGCAAGATAAGCACCAACACCTGAATCAGGTGGCGGAAGTGACATCATCGCTTCACCTTCCTTGAGATTATACAACGGATCTTGTCCGACAAAATAATCAACATTTGCTGTGCGAATCTCAAAGCAGTGAAGGACATCTGAGGAAATTTGTAATGAAAATTATATTGAAAGTAGCATAATTAGCATTAAAGTTTTATTTTACCAGCTTGCATATTTCTTGCTGTATCAACTGCCAAAATTTCATTTAATGGAATTTCGCGCGAATACTTGCTACCCTGATCCGATACAAACAGCGTTATTGCTTTTGAATCCAGTCGCCAATAATGCCGTTTGATGGTTTTATCCTTATTTGTGAAATGTACCAGCCATCCTTCTTTAACGGCTTTGCCATCGCGCTTCTTTGTATGCTTTACTGATTGTACGATTCGCATGAGCGGAATATTGGCGCTGGGTGATGATGATGTGCTGAATTGAATGAGTTTGAAGTTGTTTTATAATATTTTTAGAAAATAAAATCATTAGGAACAATATATGCGACATACTCAGAGTTTCTCGATTGCTCAGAAACAGCATCATAACTATCATCAATGACTTCAAGTTTATTGCCATTAATTTTAACAGGCGGTGGTAAGATATCACGTGTGGCACCATTGAAATTGCTATTAAATGTCGCCTCATCGAAATCACTGTCTTCTTGATCCTCCCTGTACATTGAGTCACTGGCACTTCCGGTCCCACTTGCAGTGTCATTATTTAGATCCAACTGAAAACTGCTCTCACAATTTTTCGGCACAAATTCGACACACTTCTTGTGAACGTTGTAATTACAATCATTACATTGGAGGCCCTGCTTGAAAAGTCCTCGCAGGAGTTTCTTACAATATTGACATACCGTTGGACGCGTATATGTGTGCAAAGAGAACGTGTGCGGAATCTTAATTCGCTGATTTACAATCGAACTCGTGCGGCTGCCATTTGATGATGTGCGATTTGTGCGTGAATTTGGTACTTGCTGCATAATTATTTGGTTACGATTTGAGGATGAGGAGTAAGGGAAATAAATAGAATTTAGAAAATTTGGATCATCATAATTTGTATTGAAATTGGGATCTGTGATAACGAATTGCAATCGCAAGTAAGAAAAAAAAGAAACAACGAATTTTTGTAGACTTTCAATTTAAGAACTTTTTATTGATAACAAAAAACTCAAAAATTAAGAATTGGAAAAGAATACAAAACAAATCGAATTTGGTTAATTGAAAGCTTATCACAGATCCCATCACCACGTTAATTAAAATGCAAATACTAATTGAGAATGTTCTACGAGTATTTAATTGGACGGATTTGAAATTTTAAAATGATTGATTAAAAGTAAAACTAATTGGTCATATCGCTCATCAATTGCTGCATTTTTCTTACCAATGAGGAGCCGCCGAGCAGCGATTGTTGATCGTCAGCACAGCCACTATGACTCGAATGATTTGATCCACCCGATGGACTACGTGGTGTCAGTAGATGATTTGTGCTCCCGGGTTTGCTTTTCGTGATATCGATGCGACTGCAGTTGTTCGGAACCTTAACGACACAGCGCTTGTGGAAATTTTGTTGGCAACCTTCAATAATGAGCATGGAAAACAAAAGCTTAGCAGACAGAAACAATAATTTGAAATCCTATTTTGCATACCTTCGCATTTAAGTCCTTGACGTACCAAACCGAAAAGCATTTCACCGCAAAAATCACAAAAGGTCGGCGCCTTGTACGAATGCACAACAAGAGCATGTGGCCGTATTAACGGTATTTCATTGTCAAGGGCATTGTAGACGACAGCTGTGTGCCGTAAAGCATGAAAAGAAAGAGAATTCATATGAACATCAAAGTTAAGTGGAACAATAAAGATGTTTATTTGCACTTACGATTTGCTGTCAGAACAATTTCCACGAGCGTCTCATCGACAATTTCCGTTGGTGAATTAATCATTTGTAGCACATTGTTGGAATTGTAGTCGTGGCGGAAGAGTAACAGACGATCTGCTAAATGATTGAAGCCATTGTCAGGAACCTGCAAATTATTACAAGCATATAAAAATATTTTGGTTGAGTGACAAATTATTCCTCAAACGTTGCGTGATTTTATTTCCATGGCAGCTTTCCTTTTATTACTTAAACATGCTCAAGAGACAGGTTCATTATTTATTCACTTGTTTGCATTAATTTACAGTCACATGTCTTTTGAAAAGTCAACACAATTTGCTCATCTAGAAGCTCTCACATAGCACAGAGCCTTTCATGCCTTTTCATGAGCTTTCGCTCATTTTCCGGTAGGGGTCGTGTGCCGCTGTTTTATGAGAAAATCAATTTTTCGCGCATGAGCTTTTCTCATTCTAAAAAATGATGGCTTGTGAAAAAGTTGGTGCAAAGTGAGATTGTGGTGCTAATTAAAGGAAAATTGAAGGTTCAAATCACCACAATGTTTCTAGTTCCACAGAAATGGATCGAACGTATCCAAATGTCGCCAAAAAATTTGCGTTTGGCGGCTATTTTGATCAGCATTTATGAGATTGTAAGCGCCGTGCAATGAATTATTGAAATTCTATTTATTTAATCGATTACAAAATTTCTATCTTTTTCCGCAGCTAATTGCTCATGTTATCATGTTCATTATGTTATTGGGTCTAATAAATGCCGAAAAAGCTCAAAAATTTCTGATGGATGACATTGAAGAACAACGCGAAATGGAAGACTATTACTATTATCCACCAGCTAATAATCGTGGTGAAACACTGGACATTGTTCGCTTGAATAGTGCAACCAAATTAGCATCAAGCACAATTGTGAAGCTTTCGATTGGCACAACAATTGCAACGATCTATTTGCTCGTTTGTCTGGGTTTGTTTGCTGGAGTGATTAAAAATCGATCCAACTTTATTGTTCCGTGGATGGTATTTGATGTGATTGTATCGCTTGTGATCAATAGTGTTTTGGTGATTGTCGGCAGTACATTGCTTTATGAGAAGCTCAATGTTAGCGAATGGTTTTATTGTAAGTTCTACATTTTTTTTTTCTCTTTCGAAGAATAACATTTTCTTCCCTTTCTTTTTCACTTCTTTCAGGGTCATTTTGCATTATCTACACAATTGTGGATTTATGCACATGGATTGTTGTATTTCAATATTATAGTATTATAAGACAAATGTCCAAGTTGCGCGAAGAAGCAGTGATTCAATGTCCAGCGCCCATCGTTACGCCGTATCCGTATTTTCGTGAGAATGTCTACGAGAGCCAAAATGGATTACGGCACACTTTATGCGAAAACGAATGGAATTATGTCGCTTAAGCTTCCGACAATAATCTTTAGCTCTCTAAAAACATTATTTGGTCGGATCATGGATCCAATTGTAATGAAAGCTTTGTGAAAGATATAAAAAATAGAAAAAAAAAAACAAATTTATTGTGATGCTTAAATACTCCACTAAACTGATAGAAAATATTCCTCATTCCCAAACCTTTGTGAGCATCACGAAAAGGCCGAAAGAAAATGCAATAAAATAGAAAATTTATTGAAAAGTTAGCAAAAAAAATTTATCGAGTGTTGAATCATTTCCCGTGCCAACATAAACCCCTCACAAGTGTTCGATTTTAACACACTACGAGCCCTTATCAATGCACGTATTACTATGCGACGGATCTCGATTCAATGGCACTTATTGTGTACTCAAGCTGTGTATTCAATTTATGAATGAACGTGGAGGGACGTAATAGGTGATAAAAAAAAATTAATGCAAACGTCAACTGAGTATAGGAAAAGCTGTCATAGCTACAACAACAAACATCAACAAGCATTTTGAATGCTTCCGTCTCATTCATTTATGGGCTAATATTTATTCATTTGAACCGACAAAGCAACGAAGCATACTGATATCGGCAAGACAAATTCTGACGCTTGTCGATAAATGGAAAGTCGTATGTATAATGCTATAATGTCGAATGAATTTGCGACAAATTCATTTACTCCATTTAACCTAACAGCTTTAATAAACGAATATCCAGTGACGTAAGTAAGTAAATATGACGAATGCTACAAAGGTATCAGAAATGTGAGCTGCGATTTAGGGCATTGATCGTTTTATAAGTGAATCTTTTTCATAAATATTGCCAATCGTCAAAATCTCTATAGGAAAAACAATTTTCTGATTGCATAACTGGTGAATGTATCCAAAAATGATTTATCTCTTTCATATTATTATTTTTTTTGTTCCAGCTGAAAATGAAATTCAATGAATTTTTGATCGGATTTCAATCTTTGTATTTATTCCTTTGTGCATGGAGGAGGTCGAATAAAGTCACTCCACTGAACAATGTGCACACGTTTCAAATATAAAATCTGTTTCATTAAACTGATCATCGGGCATAAAACAAAATTGAGAGAATTTTGCAGAACAAATAGAAGAATCGCTGTCGTCGTCATTATAATTTGATTTTAATTCTTGTAACTTGGCAACATTGTAAAAAGTAGAAGCTTTAATGATTTATTGTTTTCAATCTGAAACTCAACTAAGCTCAAAGAGTTCCATTATCTCAATAAATAGGTAGGTAAACTTAGAGTTCGGTAGAAAATGTGGCGAAAAGAATTAGCAAACTTGACTCAACATATTTCCAAAGCCATTCATTAAGATTTGCACTGTATTTGTGATTAATTTTATGGGTCGGGTGAACTTGACTGGTACAAATTAAGAGAACCCTATAGCGCAACGTCGAACCCTTATCACCTGGCCCTCATCACATTTCATCCAATTAAATTTCATGCACACACACACAAAGTTGAGAGGCGCGCTTTGTATATGGGAACGCTTTTTGTGGTAACAACTTATTGCGAGGTATGGAATTTCAGCATAAAGTTTTCAAAATAAATTCTCATTAAGTGAGTTTAATAGAAAAAGAAATTTGCTCAGCAATAACGTTGACAAAGCGAAAGGTAATTTTTTTTTTCTCCTTGACATATTTCAAAAGAGCTTCCAGTGAACAGACGATTAAACACATAATATCTAGCGACAGCAGCAGATAAGTAAAGGTGTCGCAAGCGTTGTGGAGGGTGAAATTCAATTAAAAATTACCAAAACTAAGAAGGAAATGTGCGTTATTATGGCAATTTAGGCAAATTAAATTTCATGTGTTTTCCTCATTAAAGGTTTATTTCCGTCTAACTTTAAATGTTAACAAACAAAAGCAAAGTTTCTTCTGTTCGTGTTCGACTATTTTCTTGTGGGAAGTTTACATAAAATCCTTATTAAATATTCAACTGATCGGCTGACAATGAAACTCAGAGAAAATAACATCCGTAAGTAAGGGTTTATTTGAGTAAAGGAGTTATTACGTGATATCGAAAAAAGGATTATCTGCATTTAAGTAAAAGCTTTGTTTATCATTTTTCTAATTATTTAAGGGAAAATACTCTTATGGATCATACGAGACTTCAAATTTTCGCAACGTTTACGTCACGTGTCTATCTTTTGGTCAAAACGTTTTTTCTTAATGAAATGCAATAAAGCTCAATCATTAGTTATGCACGTATTTAATCAATAATTCAAATGAAATTTTATTGTAGAACATTTCAATGGAATGTAGATTGCGAAACGAAAAGCACGAGAATTATTTACGGTAAAAAATGTCGGTGGAATTGTGAGGATTAAAATTTTCTGTCTGAATTCCTGATAGCAAAAGTCAGTGAAGAAAGAAAGAAGCTTTGAAAGCTTTAATTCTTTATTTTTGTTTGCATCTATGAATGGCGAAAAAAGAATTTCTATTTAAAGACCGCGACTATCTGAGAGGGTCACGAGGTTAATTAAAAATAGAATTTCCAAAAATAAATGATTGCAAAAAATCCTCGAGAATATTTTTAGATCAACAAATTTAGAAACTAATTGGAAATACATCGCGAGCCGCTGTTAATTAATTGAAATGCTACGCAGCATGAACCTCAAGCTATAAATTGTGCGGCCAAAAATTAGAACCCCCCAAGCAAGCGGACATTGCTCAGTGGCTATCACCATGCAAGTCATAAACTTTTCAATTGAATTTAGAGGCGGTTTTCAATGAAATTTACCACCGCCGCGGCATTTCTGCCTTAGCTAAGAAGAAAATATTATAAATCTAACAACTTTCATAGCCTAACATGCCGGAAGCGTTTTATAAGCGATAAAGTACAATTCTAAAGAGAATAAAACTCGTTTAGGCAATAAACATTCTTTTTGTTAGAAGAATCGATAAAAACAAAATCTGGAAATTTCGAATCGTTCACAAAAAAAAAGTTACATGAAAATCATTTCTCCGCACAGATAACAGCTTGAAAAGGGTTCATTTGCGATTTGAAAATTCTGTTGCTATTTGCGTGACTTTGTCGTTTAGGTTGTTTGTTGTCGTCGTTTTTTTTTTTTCTTCCACCTTCCATAATTTTCAATTCCTACTTTAGAAAATTATGGGATAATCGAAAGGGAGGAATTGAAATTTGAATAAATCTAAACTTTCTTCTTCCACACGAATGAAGCAGAAAAAAAAGTTGTACATTCTAATGGAAGCCCGCCTACGCTTAAGACTTTCACTCTCATCGACCTTTTCATACAGTTTTTTTTTTTTGGAGGATCGTGAAAATTTATTGATTTTGGCACCAGCAAATATTTATATAACAGTCTATTTTTATTTGCTTTTTCGGGTTGCTCGCTTTCATTGAAAGCAATTGAAATGGGATCAGTGTGAGCATTGTGTCATGTACGTAATTTGGTACCCTGTTAGCAATTCAGGCAATGAATCATATCATTTTGCAAGTCATCATTGACTGTTGTATCACGTATGAATTGTAACGGAATCCCCCCATCTGTGACGAGAGAGTGAGCGATGGGAAGATATTCAAAATCAGATCACCAATTTATTTCAATTTTCGTCGCACAGTATTACTCGTAAACCTTTTTTTTTATTGCTACATGCATCGATGAATAAAATGGGACCTCTGAAACCGTACGCTGAGTGGAGCGTAACATAAAACTGGCCATAGATTTGTTTCGGAGTGGGCGTATTTCGATTGAATATTTAGTGTTTTTTTAGAGAGCACTTAAGATTTGTCAGTGGACGTCTGAGTTTTAACTTGTCACGAAGCTTCAATCGACCAGCTTCGATCGAAACATCAAAATGACACAGCCAGACATTGTGGCCTCAATTGATGATTTTCTCAGCATATGCAAAGATTCACAAAAGCTCCCCATAGAGCTGTCATAATTTCGGTTTATACATGACAAACAAAGAAAAGAAACATAAAAAAACATCGCAGAAAATATTTATGCGCAAAAAGAAACAGCGATAATAATCATAAAAGCGAGAAAGTTCCAATTCAATTTGTATAATTCCTGACTTGATTGTCTCTCAAGTTTATTATATTTTTCATCTGTTTTTTGAGCAACTCGCGTATTTCTATTACTTAAATTAATGACAATTATTCGAAGCATAAAATGTCTGATGATCTCCAACGCTACTTCGCAACAAAAAAAAGAAGAAATAGCTGTGCATCCTGCAAAGCTAAATGACATATTTTATGTTAAAATGCTGTTTTTATCACCCCACGCCGTTCGACAAAAGAAACTGATGATACAATTGTAAGTGACAAATTAAAGGACACACAAAAAAGGCAATGGATGTTTTATTATGATGTTGGACGACAATATTATATACCTAAGTGATGATGATAAGGACAACAACCTCATTCAGAATTTCAGCTCATTCATTTAAAGAGAAATTTGGCAATAATATAATTGGAAAACGTGTTTATAATCAGAATATAATATTTTCGAATTGCGTGTATTGCATTTTTTGTGTTTCATTTCATTAGATGATGATCAGTTAGATGATGAAGCATCAGTGAAATTTGCTCTCAGGTGTTTTTTTTTTCTAAAATATTGATGAGAAAAAAATCTAAATTTAAGATTTAATCAGAAAAAAACCAAGCATTGAGTGAATTGCTGATTGATTTTTTTATTTACTTCTGAGAGGATTGATAAATTAAATAACACAGAGTATCTCTCCAAATTGAAATTGTTTTATTTACAAATCTATTAACGATATGCTACCAAATTTTCGCTCCGTTCTTTTTTTTTTTTTCGAAGATTGTTTGCTAAGAAAAGGTATATAATTTATTTTTTGGGCGTTTTTTAGGTTTACTTTAAAGAATATTTTTAGAATCTGTTTGAATTTCAAAATATGATTCAGAAAGTGTATAATGCTATTCGCGATAAATCATGAATTTTAATTTGTGGCGTCAGGTAAACATTAAAGAATTCGTGAATACCATGTGAAACAGATGAAATTAGTGCTATCAAGAGTGAAATCGATCCATGTCCTTGAAGAAAACGAAAGCAATTAATTTTATTAATTGCGGAGGCATTTTTAGATATGTCCCATTCATATCTCTTCATTTGTGTTTATGCGCTCAGTTAATCATAATTCCATCTGTGAATGTTAAAACCCACGCTAGATACGTGATTTGTCTCACGAGTCCAATTCAGCACGCATTTTCTTTTTTGCCATTTCTACCAAACCGGGGGAAATCCCAGCTTGTAATCTTAATGTAAAATTAATTAGATAACATGAAATGATTTCTGTCACTGTTCCAAAAAAAAATAAAATAATTATAAATAAATGAAAATCAACAAGTTGTTTTGCGGCACTGCTGTATGTTATTTAGAAACAATAATGACTGGCAGGTGTCGACTTCATAGAGTACTAGCAAACATCTTCTGTTTGTCTCCTTCCATAATGGATCGCTTTATTGTTATAGAACTTCTTGGGTATTGTCTTAAAGGTAATAAAACGGTAGGTCAAGATTTGTTAGGGGAGAATGCAGATGCCGACAGTGCTCATGATTTCCACAGAAAATTGGTTAATGAATTTTTGGGGTCTGAGTAGTTTGTATCAAACACGATTAATTTTCCCATTTTTATAATTATAATTGTTATATGTTTGAAGGATGTGCTCACCTTTGTGTTAATGAAATCGCATGCCAAGGTCTTCAGTCTGTCCAGTGTTAAGGTGCTTGAATTGGCCGTAACGATATCACGTAGACTGCCGAATTGGAATAGAAATGCTATCTCAGGGCCAGCCATAATGTTTATTTGGTTTGGTCGTTGTCGACTTTCGGGGCAGATTGGAATTATGTAAGTATTTGGAGATGTCTGAGCTGGGAGAAATGGACGATTGGATGGGTGGTTGGATAGGTAAACGTGCTGCGGTTTTGACGTTTCTACTATCTATTTCGGCTTTTTCTGGATCCTGTAAAAGTAAATCAATAAACCAAAATTGGAATGAAATGATGTGTTTTAAATCAGTTTGATTAATCACACAATAAAAATCTTATAACACAGAACATTTTCAGGAGCTACACTTTGAACGGTTTCTAACAAATAATTGAAGTATTGAAAAGCAATTTGTAAACAGAATTCAATAATTGGATTGGAGTCCTTTTGAAATATGAGCTCCCACATGCAACTGCAAAGAAAAAAATTCTTTGAAACAAGAAGCGTTGAAGCTTTCATAACATCATTTGACGTCTAAATTTGTGAAAATAATACTTTGCTATGTCCCCTTGTTCTCTTTTTGAAATTGATCCTTTTTCTATATTTCTTATAAACAATTTCGCAACCTTTATTGTATTTATTATTTATAAATATTTCAATTTATTGTCAAGGTAAGCACATTTATAACTTTAATCGATTGCTCCTTAGATGTTTTCTGAAGCATTGAGCAACATTTCATCGCCTTTGCTCCTTACACACTCTTGCAAATTGCTCGGTTACTATCAACTCGAATAGTCAAATGTTCTAAGACTTTGTTAAAAAAAACAAAAAAGGTTTTGCTGCTTTGGAAGTTTATTTAGGGGTTAAGTTTATGAAATCATTGATTCGTTTACCAAAAAAGGTGTAGTGTTCTTAACGCGAAATCAATTAACATTATTAATAATTTATTCTGACCTAAATAAATATTTGATGAGCATAATGTACGCTGAAGGTATGAATAGCAAGATTGCACTCGATGAGAAAGTTCCTCAAAAGTATCTTAAAGGGCAATTATTGGAACCCGTATATGTTCATAAGATACATAAATAAGTTGTGCTTAAATCAGGTAAGAGGTTTTGTGTGCACGCTTCCACTTTGTATGTATCTTGGTATTACAATTCTTCTAAATTTAAATATCGCATCCTTCTTGTTACCACTCGTTGAATTTCTTTTCAAATAATAATTTATCAAACAGAGAAGAAGATTTTTTTTATAAAATAACTTTGCTCGAGGACAAAATGTTTGCTGATAAAATTCGTAAAAAATTGCGAGCGAAGAAGCTCGAAAGAACCGAACACGCGACAAAACCCAGATGACAACAGAGCATTTAAGGATGATTGAAATTGAAGCTTTAAACACTTTTGTTATTGATGGAATGTTCCTATTGGAAAAATAAGAAATTTTATGAATCAAACATGGTTAGCAAAACATGCGTGAAAATAAATTATGAGATATCCATCGAAAATTGAAGCATGATACGGATGGAATGATGGATCGATGTGGCTCCGAAGCCATTTCTTTTTATTGTAGTTTTCATGCCATGAACCATAAAAGCAACAGCATAGTCAATAAATAACATGAAAATTCAATTCCACCAAACAACAAACAGCAAGTTTTCCTTCCCTCGAAATGATGAAAAGTTTTCTCGTGAAGTGGACTGATGAATATATAAAAAAAACCCTTATCGAAAGTTCATGCACATTCGTCAAGTCCACAAATCCGTGCCATAACGTCTAAGCGCTTAGCAGTCGTCTTTAAATCCATACATAAACAGTTTTTTTTTTATGAACCGCTAAAGTGATGATGCGGATGGAAATGGAGTGAATTGAAAAGAGATTTACATTTTTATGTACTTGAAGATGAGGCGTAGCATGAAATTGAGTTTTCAATTTAAGTCATAAATTTATGCAAACATCAGCGATCTGAAACTTCTGGGTGCCATCATGCCATCAACATGCCTATCCAGATTCGCGATATGAATTTTCGAAGCCGGAGGAGGGTGGGGGTGTTAGATCGTAAACAACTCGAATGAACTTAAAATCTAGTAAGGTGGAATTTATTAAGCATCTTTAATTTTACGAGTTTTTATTTGCTATAATGTGCCTCGATTTAGCAGTTGCGATTATCTCGATTGCATCATCAAGGGCGCTAAAATTTCTCATGAGTCGAGTGCGAGATGATCAAAGTGAGGAATTGAATATTCCATTGAAATTCATGATGTTGTGAGTGAATAGAAAAAATAAATAAATATCTAAAAAACAATTTTCCATAAATCTGTGCTACAGCTGCGAGTACAACGTGCTTCGTTCAGTTTGTTTGAATGGCGGAAATGAATTTTGAGGGCTCATAACGGCAACGCGTCAAAGTCGGTTCGTTAATATCTTGTGATTTAAAAATTTATCAAAATTATTCAAATGAGTGTTTTAAATATTTAACAAATAACAAACAAAATTTGTTTTTTTTTTTTTTGAGCTTTCGCTGAATTTTATTACTCGACAACGTCAAATGTCAAACCTAAAAAGCTCAAACAAAATGTTGACAAATACTTCATGATATTTGGAACGTTTGGCTTACAGCCGCTAACAACAATGACATTTTGAAAATATTACTAAAACATTGAGAGTGCTCGTGTCACTATTTATTTACGATACACAATAAGACTGACCGTCTTCGTCTTTGTTGCAAAAATTATCATCAATCCATATTTACTTGGTTTTCCTTTTAACAAATTACTCTTGAGTAATTTTACAGCAAATAAATCATCTGTCAATGTGCCATCAGTGAATGTATCGCTTCTATCGATTTATTTAAGATAAAAAGAAGCATACAAGTATAAGATAAAACTGATGATACAAACAATGTTATCAAAGAAACATCGTCAACATTTACTTATGTCTTCTTTATGTCAATAAATTTATATTTTATTGATTCGTAAAACAGCAAAGAATTTTGATAATATAAAATTCATATTCAGTTTGCCGAAAGTTTTCACAAAACAGCATTCGCGTTCATTGCGGCTGTCGAGGGTTAAGCCACAATAAATAATTTACTCAATCGCAAACTAATTAAAAAAATTTCTAAACTTCTAATACAAAAAAAGAAACATGTCCCTTTTCTGAAATTGAAAATACAGGAAGCTTCTCAAGGTTATTAAACTCAAGGTTCTCACAAGTCTTTTAATGTAGAATGTTAGAAATTGGGGGGGTTACCTTTATGCTTTCAAAAGAATTTGAGACAAAGAATCTTTTCGATGTTGTTCGCGCTTCGCATATCTGGTTTCTTATTTGCTTGATGGTCTGATGGAGGATACCATGGTTAAAGGTTGTCCATGAATTGCTTTTTACACAAGAAAAGCCTTTTCTGTGCATTTGATACAGACGGAGGATGATTTTTGGGGCGAATACGTTAAGGTTCGCTTTTAAGAGATTGAATACATCTCAAACCTTATCAATGTAACTCGGATGAAAAAAATTCGTGACGAAAGGCTTTGCACGAAACTTTTAATGAGATGGAAAGAAGAAAACGATTTCGTTTTGAAAGATTAAAATTCAATTGTTCAATATTTTATGTTTCAATTTCAGCTGCTTGTTGTCGAATCAAAAATTCATGATGATTGCAAAGTTAGGTAATTGAATGTACATTAAAGATAAAATTTAGCCGTGACGTCAGTAAATGAAAAAATGAGTAATGACCTCAGTAAATGAGTTTTGAAAAGGTTTTATGCTCCATCAAGCATGATGATTGCATGATTCTTGAGTTTCCGCAAGAAAACATTGTTTATAAATAGTTTGTATTCGACCGTTAGAGATGGACGAAATTCGAGGATTAGAACTTGTGGAAGGTCAATAATTTTTTTCCCGAGATGAAGAGTTTTCTTTTTTATGTTTTTTATCTTGTCTTGGCGTCCTTTGCTCGATATCGAATTTTTATGTGGCTGGATCTCAGCTTATATGGTTTCTGTATATTTAAAATTGATGTCATTATACGGTGTTGCGGCTTGTGGGTGGCGTATATGAAAATATAATTGTATTTAAATTTGTTTGCCGCTTTGAGATCTAAACTCGATTAAAATGATAAATTACGTGTGGTGAGTGCGGGAGGGAGACACAAAATTTCGTTTACGCTTTTTGTTTATTGTTGGTGATGGCGATTCCATGCGTTTAAAATTAAGGAGTACTTAAATATTTAGGAAAAATTATTATTTGAGTATTTACTTTGGAATTTTTTTTTCTGTCGAGCTGAAGAGTGAAGCATTTTCAGAAAAGAAGAACAAAAAAATATTTCCATTGCATAAAAAAAGAAAGATTTTTCAACGTCGCTCATAAAATGCTTCGCTTTATTTTGCTAAATTGAATACACCTGCCACAGCTCACATTTTGGAAAAAATTATGTAAGAAATTTCTACAAAGAAAAATTACGATTTAAGTAAATAGAATTCATGATTTTATGTTAAATTTACAATAGGAAAAGCAAGAAGAAATTATTACTTTTTTCTACGACTTCTCAATAACCAAAAAAAAAATATAATTGTTGCTTTTTTGTAAATTTAAAATAAATTTGCATCTCAATTAGGTACTCGGGCTCAAAACATATTGTTAAATTTGCGACATTTTAATGAGTCACCAGTGACTGTCATGCACTGAATTGATTGACAATGATCCATTGCACGCAAGTGTTGTGTAGTAAGTTGCTGAAAGTGAGCATATAGAAAAGTTTCTAAGGATTGCGATGATTTTAAGCAACTTATGCAAAGAAAGGTTCTTGTCGTTTATCACGAATCATCTCTGTTCGCAAATATGTCTCATTGTTTACCATTGATAAATTAAAGGTGATGAATTATAACAGAAAATCCTCTAGGACTGTATATATTTAGGAGAAACATTGGGATTTGCTCATGAATGTTAAGTGAATAACGGAAGGCAAATCTTATAAGGTAAATCTTATAGCATGCCATAAAAGAAATATTTCATCTTTTCTTTCGCGTCGTAGCAGCGATATTTAGTGAATGAATGTCATCCATAATGGATGCTGTTAATCAGATTTGTAGCTTTTGTCCACATGTGCATACATAACATATAAACTCAATTATCGTTATGACAATAAAAAAATCTGATTATTCAATTAAACTGCCATTATTACATAGCTTTTTAGTAAGCTTCACATATGAAATTCATCACTCTAATTTAGAGCTTTTTTTAATTGCATTACTTTCAGACTTCTACAATCGTAACGGCGATAATTATTATTGCAATACAAAATTTATCTGGCGCATATCAAATTCAATGTGAAATCTACTTTATAAACAAACGAAAATCGCTCATTAAATGTCTGATGATGATCGTTCAGTTAACAGTTCAGTTTTCGACTGGAGTGATTGAAATATTATTTCACACAAGCCAAGAAAAACTGTTTATTTGAAATAATTTCCTTTAAGTATTCGCACTGCAATAAAATTTAATTAGAAATTTTTCTCATGCTACGTAAATGCAGAATGGAGTCGTCTGGGAAATGTATTCAACTGATATTATTTGTATTCAATATTACTGACGTGGAAACCTTGGATGCGAATCAAGCCGCTGCTACCATTGAGTCAGATTACAATTTTGCCGAAGAAAAAAACTCGTAATCAAATTCTTTGAATTGTCAAATGAACAAATATTTATTTCCAATGAAATTCAATTAAACTTTTAAATCAAATATATGTAAATACGTCTGCAGGAAATTTGGTACTTTACTTTATATTTGTAATATAAATTTGACCTTAAAAATGTCTTGCAAATATTGATTATGGTATGGAAAAAGCAAATTTCCAAATTTGTGGAAGATTGGAAAAGTTTTCTTTGTTTCAAGACGATCGAGCAAAATGAAAATTTGTTTCAAGATTTTATCCTGAGTCATCGACTGATTCGCATTAAACTACAGCTACCTTATAGAATTCTATTGAGAAGCCTCACAGGGGTGACATTTAATAAATTTCAATTCCCTTTAAGATTCTTGAGTGACTCAAAGAGATTGTGAGCAGTTGCCTTTGGAGGGGTAATGTTAACAATAATCATTCACCATTGTCATGAAAAACGAATTGGAAATAAAATATGATGGAGCCTTCGAATTACCGTTATAGCTTTCTCAGGGGCTTTGAAACGTTTCTTAATATCAGAAACTCAACATTACAAATTCACTTTGCGAACTTTGAATGACTTGTTTTTCCTTTTTGTTATTTTATAAATAAGTAAGGAAAAAGAAGCTCGAAAGCATCCTTTGTTGACAAAAGAAAAGAAAGTCTGAAGCATGACCATGAAGGAAATTTTTTGTTTCAAGGTTAAAACTTCAGTCCGGAACATTGATCACATTTTATCCTAAACGATCCCTTCGGCAAATCTAATAATGATGTCCACACAAAATTAGTCCAATGTATTCTTTTGCTCCGAGAATATTTCTTTTTTTAACCAATTGCAGAGATCATTAGGTTTTTGCGAAATTTAAGGTTAAAACCTTGAACTCAACGTCTTTCTATATTTCGTTTTCCTAGTATGCGATATCACGCCAAGCGAACACGTAGCAATTGCATAAATTCTTTATTTAATGTATATTATTAAAAATTGGAAATATTAAGGATCGTGGGACGTTTGTAGCTCGAAACATCGATGGTATCTATATCGATATGAGCACGCGACAGAATAAGCCATGATGTTAAAAGGCCAAGCTCAGCAAGAAAAAAAACTGACAAATAATGTCCATGATTAAGAGAAAAGAAGAAAATAAACATGACAGCCGGGAGGACTTTACTTTGTTTACTTGTTTGCTTTTTGTGTTCCGAATTCAATCAGAATGGAATGTATATTGGATTCTTTTCCTCATCTAAATGGAATGAATATTTGTTTTCTTCCCGTAATCACATTATTTACCTTACTTCATAGGGTAATCTTTATTTGTTATTATATGATCAACTCTGAAACATACTCGAAAGCTTTTTGCATTGAGGAAGAAAACAAAGTTCTAGATCCAAATTTTTCGAACTGTAGGCCGCTAAGCAATGGAATATATTTAAGGTATAAGCTTATAGAGCTTTAAAGAACGGTGTTGCGAGAAGTTTCGAAAAATTTACTTTTGAGTAATTTCTTATATTGCATATTCAGAGCATGTAAAACATTCTCTTTCTTATGAAGCTTCTGAATACACCGTAAAGCATGAGTGTGACGCAACTGCTGTTATGAATAAATGAATCTAGTAATTTATGTTTCGCAAACATCCAATACATTTTCTTCATAAACATAAATCGATTGTGTCAGTTTAAATGCTATTACAATTATGAATCCATTAAGTTCAATGTCTGAAACACTCCTGATTATTAATTGGAATTTTTGTAAAGACATGATAGTAGGACATTAATAATTTCATTGTCTTAAGGATCTTTATATTTTGTGGCGCGTAGAAACATACTGCAAAATGTGATGTTAAAGTTTCCTAAGGCCTAAACTGCCACGCAACGCAATACCACACAGAAGTGAAGGCCACACGATGAATAAGGTAAATCATTTAAAGCATCAACTTACACGAAACTAGAGCTCTCACAATAATTAATAATTCACTTGATAGATTAATCAACAATTTGAAGTTATGCTGAGGATATTGGTGACGAGCTTTTTTATTTTTCTTATGTAAATGCACGCGACTCGGGCTTAATTAATTCCTGATTGCATTAGTTTTATACGGAATATATGTTATAAGAATGAAAAATTCCTTTGAACATGATTCCTCTTTTTGAGCCTTTGATTTTGATCCCTAGATGCTTGGAAAACTTAATTAGAAATTCTTTTGCATCTTAGAACCCTGTGATGTTATGATGTTAGCGACATGACATGTGTTGCTCTAAATAAGACAGTGTACATTAAATTATGCATACTTCAGAAGCTGTTGCCCTAAGAGTTTCACGAGGAAACCGTGAATATTTAATAATTGGTTTAGCGTAGATAGAAAAGCACCCAAGCTGTGGCAGAGCACGAGAATCTTTTTCGGTTGAGTTTAAAGATAGCTGTCGGGTGTGTGTGTGTTCTTGTCTCCTATGCAATATTTATTTCTGTTTCACAATGAAACGTTGTATTTGTAAGTAATATAATTAATTACCAGATTATTACATTGTCTATTTAATTTTTGTAATTGTATATTGTAATTTTTTTAATACTCGAGATTCTATTGCTCTTTCTTGAGATTTGTCCACATATAGAGGAGAATTTGTTCCGACTTCTTGCTATGATATTTATTCTGCATTGTTAGCTATGCCTGCCGGAACATAGCAATATTGATTGTTGCCTGTATGAGTGAACTTTCTTTTTTACACTCATACTATAATCAGTTGTGTTCATTATTATTATACGCGCCCAAACCGAAAGTAATAAGAAGTTGACTTATAAAAATTGTTATTCGTTGATGTACCGTTATAGACTAAATAACTTTAGCAAACATGCTGTGCTTCATTCTCTTTATCATGTATACACCACCAGAAATTGTGTGCAATTTATTCCTTCAAACACTCGATCGGACATTTTTGCAGTGTATGTTATTCATAAAATTGTGAGTTTGCATTTCTCCAATCGTAACGAGAGCAATGGAATGTTGATAAAATTAATTTTTTTATTTTTGGACAAAATGCATCTCTTGTTAACCATCGCTGGGGAGGACACGGCCGACAGTAATGAACGAGGAAGAAATGATATTGGGCAAATGTGTTTCGAATGCGAAATAATAACAAAAGAAAGCGAAAATGTCTTAAAGATGATGACAAATTCTTTTTTCTTCCCATTTATGGCATCGCAGTGTCGAAATCTTTCAGTTTTTTTTTTTTTTTTTTCATGTTGAGTGTTTTCATCAGTCTGCAGAATTTTTTTCAGTGTTGCTGTTTCTGTTTGAAAGAAATCTTACACGTATGATATTGCTGACAAGAAGTGATGGAATTTTTTTATGTGAGCTTTTTTTTCTGTGGATAAACTTTGGTTTGCCTAAGTATTTTACCGATCAATCCCTGAATTTATTGCGAAAGTTTATTGGTAGACGATAAAGTTACACACCTGAATAAATTTTTGTGGTACAATTTTTTTCGTAACTTTTTGTTGTTACTTTAATCCCAAATTGTAGCTTTTCGATTTGTTTGTACCGTTCTATCCTTCCAATTTATTTATTTTTGCCAGATTAGGATCCTTACATCACTTTAAGTATAGATCCAATTCATTACATAGCTTTCTTCAATTGGATTTCAGAACTTTGCACTTGTCAGATTCACTAGAACTTATATTTTTAATGATTTTTGCAAAATTATTTTCATCTGCAATCCGACACACAAACACGCCACGACGAAACATGCGAGACAAATGAAATTGGAATTGCAAAGTGGGTTTTTTTCTGTTGTTCTTCTAAATAAGCTCCAGAGTTGCTCCATAGTAATTTCGAATTTTCGATATTTTGTTGGCTTATTCAAATATAACGGTTACAGGATTTGGCGCAAAATTCTAAACATTAACGTCTGTTATTTATTCTAAAATTAATAAATTTTATTTTTAAATTGTTTCAGAATATACGAAATTCGGGAAAGATAGTAAATTGTTCAAATGTGTTTCTTTAATGCTGCGAACAAGGATTAGTTTATAAAAATGTTCGGCAGTGTTTTGCAAAAAAGCGTCATACATTCAATGTTTTCATGCTGCAAAACCGGTCATGCGCCGGTAGTAAATAGAATATTGAATATTTATTTAACTTTAATAGTACGTACTTAAAAGCAGGAGCTAGAACAATGATAAAGCGATAATACAAAATATTACTGAACATACTTTCATGACGGAAATTTTCATAAATCGAAAGCTAAAATATGTTGCGTTGTCGAAAAAAAAAAATTAAAAATCCAAATTTCGTTAAGGGTTAAATTGCTTAGAAAGAAATATTTGAATTCTTAGTAAAAATTAATCCCGTGATTGCACAAATTATTAAATTAAAGCTGTAAATCAGCTTCGGCTTAAAACCAAACGAAAGTCCAGCAGCAAAAACTAATAGTAATAAAAAAGAAATTTAATTTAACTTCCGGTAAATTAAAATTTTTCTCATTCGTGATTGTGAGTGAACTGACCGAAGAGAGTGAGCACAAAGTTTAACGATGTTTATGTATATGTATGTCTCACAGACGATTGATAATTTAATTAAATTGTGAACATCATGCATGTTCTCATGCACATTTTGTTCTCATAGCTACAACATAAACCTCCTCCAGCAAATCAATTCAGAAGCCCTGAAATTTAATTTAACAAACTTCCCCAAAAACCGAAATCAGTTTCACTGAGAGCACTAAGAGACATTCAGAAAATTAAATTCATTTGGTTGTGAGTAGCAGTTGGTACTGGATACTTCAAAATATGCATGTTTAGCTTGTGATATCATTATATCAAATTGTGAAATTGAAAAAAAAAAAAACTGTGAGAAAATGTTTGGGCTTGATGAAATTAAAGCTCAGCTTCAGGATGTTGACCCGTTCAAGAGCTGGTGGCCATTTATCGTTGCCGGTGTTGTTTTTGTCGTGACTTCCGTAAAATCATACATGAGCGGACAATTCTGTCCTAATGGGAATTTGATAACTGACATGGTTGTTTTGATAACGGGTAGTGATGGTGGCATTGGAAGCGAAATCGCAAAAGAACTGTCGAAACGTGGTGGGATCATCATAATGTGCTGTAAAGATATTGCCAAAGGTGAAAAGGAGCGAAAACGGATTCTAAAGAACATACCGAAAGCTCGTATTGATGTTAGGCAGCTGGATTTACGGTCATTTGATAACGTGAAACGTCTGGTGAAATCCATCGGTAAGGGTTCATTAAATATTTAAGTAATGCGATTGCTCGAAACAACAAAAAAAAAAATTAAATAATAATACAATAAATTTTGATAATTTAAGAGAGCGACTACAGTAAAGTGGATATTTTGATAAATAATGCGGGTGTTACATTTCATCCCTTTGCAACAACACCGGATGGTTACGAGACGCATCTGCAAGTTAATTACTTGGGACATTTTCTATTAACGCACTTGTTGCTGGATTTGCTGAAGAAATCTAAACAAGGACGTGTCATCAACGTGAGCGCTCACGCATATTCAGCTGGCAAAATGAATATTGACGATTGCTTAGGAATTGGCAATTTGGCACCAGCATTTCATCCACGTGAAGCTTTTGCACACTCGAAACTAGCAATTGTGATGGCAACGAGAAAATTAGCGAAAATTCTAAAATCAACGACAATCACTGTCAATTGTTTAACGCCTGGATTAGTGCGTGGCACACAGCATATGCGGCAATCACCAATCATGCGAGCCATCACGTGCAAAATCATTATGTTTCCATGGATGTGGATTTTTATGAAAACCCCAATCTTGGGAGCTCAAACTGCAATATATTTGGCCACCGAAAAGTCCATCGCAAAGATCTCGGGTGAATACTACAAGTGAGTACCACATAGTGGCATCATTTCTGATATTACTTGTATTTCTATCTATTGATCCATTGAGTCCTCATGTGCTGCGAAATAACCTCTGTCATTTTGAGGTCGTATAAATTTCTAATTGTATTTTTGATGTTGACGATGTTAAAGTTTGTCCTCTGGGGTTGATATATATATATTTTTTTTGATGGCAAAATTTTCTCTGCACATCTTGCAATGACTTTTTACCGTAACATACATAACTTTCAACATCTCTATCACCACCATTCAGAATTCGTGAACTTAAAAATTGTCATTGTTGGTTTGTTGGCGTTTCTTTACGCTTTACGAATAGGGAGCATCCATAGGAATTGTAACGCGTTGCAACCACATTTACATGTAATTCTTCTCATGACGCATTGCGGACTTTATGGCTTTCCTTAAGAGGTTCACACCTTTTGTTACCAGCTTTCTTCCAAATAGAAGTTTTGTGTTTTTACAGTGATGTGTATATAAAATGGAAAACTTTTATGATCATTCTTGTTTTTTTTTCTGTAATGGCAATGGGGTAAATTTTGCAACAATATAAAGGTGAGTGGCAGACGTGTTGCTCGTAACCCCTTTTTTGATGGAGAACTTTTCGGCAAAAAAAAAAACTAAGCATTAGTTGACTGGCGGAAAATTTTTCGTCGCTTCAAATGGGATTTTTATTGTCGTTTCAATGGATCTCTTGCGTATCGCTACGTTCGTTCTAATTATAGTCCTTTATGTTTGGAATTTTTTACAACTTCATAATAAACCTGAAGTATTTTATGTTCGTGCCATATTGAAATTATTCATTTACAAAATTTTGCTTCATTCTTGAACATCAAGATAATTCGCGGAACATTTTTTCCGACGGTTCTCGATAATTATAATGCCGTACCCTTGGGGTGTGAACCTCGGAGTGTTCCATAAAGGTTATAACGCTATAGCGAATTTGATGCTTCAAGAATGATTTCATTTTTTGTTACATTCATTTGAATGCGCGGAGAATGATTTCGCGTAATTTTGATTTGAATTTGGTTTTGAGATAAAACATTCAAAGATGCGAAGCAACAATTTTGAATGCTTTTATATTTCCTCTCTTATAATTCCACTCTTTAGAAGTTACCTTGTTCTTTGTGCCTCCTAAAAATATTTTTTGAAATTTAGCGAAGTATAAATGCAAATGGCAAAAATGGTTTATTTATGTGGCTGAATTTGCAGGAGTTTCGCATGAAATTGCTGATCCTGATGGAACCAAGGTTTTTCCTTATTATGATGATAAATATCTCTCATTGGCTTCACGGTTGCTTGCGCGTATTTCCAAATTCTTTTTATCGTTTTCCATAAGGCATAAAAAAAAATGACAAATGCAAAGGAAAAATTATTGAGAAATGAAATTTCTGAATATTTAAATTCCTTTCTCTCTTCCCTGCCCTCTGTATTTATGTAAATTAAGGCACACATACCTATGCACTAGAGCTTTTCGCACATCTCGTCCGCATGAAGTTCGATCATAAATTTGTCCAAATTCATGCATGAAAAAAAATATTTTGATTAGAAATCAATTTGATTAATTTTTGTTGGAATTTGAAGTTGAACTTTTAGGATGGAACAATTAAAGTCAGAAAGCGCTCACTGAAAAATATTTTCCTTTCACCGGAAAATAATTTTTTGTTGGTATAATGCCAAAAAAAAAAGAAGTTTGAATTGCGATAATTTTTTTCCTTTTGTCATGATAAAATTAGGGTCATTTTGACAATCGCTCTGGTAGATGGAGAATTCTTTAATTTCAGATCATAAATAATCACAATTTGAATTGTTTATGAGGGGCTGTTTGAGTGTGATGTAGAAGAACTTTTTTTTTAGAGATGCTCTTTTGAATGATCAAAATAAAAGAAAAGTAATTTAAAAATTTTTAAAACTTTACAATGAAAGCTCGGGCGATGGGAAAATAATGAGTTTTATTAACAATATCTTATGAAAACCGATTTTTCTTCATTATGTTCGCTTTTGTTACAGCCTGATTAAAAAATTTATTCGGGAACATTTGGAAATGATGTAGTTTTACCGGAAGACACTCGACAATTTTCTCGTTTCTTTCTTTTGCAGAGAAAGAAGTTAAAATTAACTTCATGTGCTACATTAACTATTCAGTGAACAACATCTCACAACTTCCGTTTTTGGGCATTCGTGCATCGAGCTTGCCAAAATATTTTTCTTTTGTTATTCGCACTTCTCGACAGCGACAAGGATAATAACAAAAGGCGAGAGCCGACAAAAAAAAACTTCAAAACTGCCGCGGCTTGAGATGAAAGCTTCCAAACGATATGATAAAATAAAAGAAGAAAAATTCTTCAGAAAGAAACATTGCCGCATGATTTCTTTTCCTTTTGTATCCCTTGTGATTTTATCTTTCGACAACAGGTCACGAGAAAAAAAAATTAAGAGTAAGGGAACTTTCGAGAGTTGTTCGTGTTAGAAAAGAATGCATAATCGGCAAAAAAAAAAGTTTTAGGGATATTTTTATTGATATGTTATAGCCACCGCAAATGCGATGGTGAGAAAATCGATATCTTATCGGAAATTGTAAAGAGTATAAGTCTATGTAGCAATGGCAATCAGACTAAGCGGCAAATATGTGATCCATTACTGAGCTTTCATTGCAAGTGCTTAAAATTAATGTTATGAAGGTGAATATTTTCTATCGCCGTAACATAAAACTCTATTTTTCCTCAGAAGATAATTTTTATTCATTGCTCAATCCTTAAACATTCATTGCATTTTTCTCTTTCCTAAAGCGATGGCGCTTTAAGAAAATTTATTGTTTTCTTTCTCTTTTCCTGGCTTTTAGACACTTTTGGAAAGTTTCGAAGAAGAAAACATAAACAAATTCGTGTATTGATTATTCATTTGCTTTGGACGAGTTTACCGCTTTGTGGGAGGTTTTGAGGCGCTTTTTTGTGCTCATTTAATTTCAATTTTTATCTTGTCGATTGAATCAATCAGAGAAAATAAAATAGTCATTGTAATTTTCTGAAACGCCCTAGATTTCATTGTTCCCTTGCATTAGAAAATTCAAAAGGTAAAATGAAAGCGATAAGATTAGATTGATATTAATTAATAAGATGTCATGTCTGATTAGCTACAGCTGCAAACAAAATGAGATTTATCCAGACGCAATGCGAGCCATTCCGTTCAGTCGAAGAAATTTCATTTCATTATTTTTTGCGTTTACCGCGTCAGGAGGCTTAATATCATCATCAATTTTAATATCAGCACCTTTGGATATAAATCTGTTTCAGCTTTCCTCTCTGTCCCACTATGGAGGGAATTACACTCGCTCATGGTATGATGTTGAAAAAAGTATGAAGCGAATGGTTGCTTGCTGTAAATAATTCACTGAATTTTACCATTATTCTATGTAAAAGAACATTTAATTGCACATTTAAAGCACATTTATTTGAATAGTAATGCATTAAAAACATTTAAAATATTTTTATAAATTTAAAAGTTTTCCGTTCATCCAAACGTTTGCTCATTGGAAATGATTCGATTAATTTTTTTCTGATTCAAATGTGTCGTAAATTTTTTTACTGCAAGTTCTGTTAAAAATACGAGAAAAGCAATAAAGTTTCCGAGCAAAAGAATGGCAAATGGAAATCGCAAATGATCAAGCTTTAAGATTTCCAATGTCTGATCTAAAGGCTTTTTAAATTCTAGCTCAGTATTGTTCTCATCTCTTGCGTTGGTGATCAGTAAATCAATCCAATGATTCCATATTCCAGATTCCTTCAATCCAAAAATAATGTTACGTAACTCCTCCTTTTGCGGAAAATAAGTTTTAACCAAAAATGCCTGATTAAACTCATGAGCTTTCTTATTAAACTTATCGAAGATTTGTTTCGTTCCATCATAGTTCCTAACTGAATCTACGAAAGCATCAGCATATTTGCATGTCACAATATACGACAAATTTTTATCGAAGCTGCTAGGTACTAAAAAACTGTCTTCGTGTGTGCGAAATGATCTCCAATGCAAAACTGAAATATCAAATTTGTATTGGCTTTCAATAAACTGCTCGTAAATTTGTGTTCCAGTTTCATTCAACTCTTTGATGCTCGTTGCAGATCGGTAGTCTGTCTCGGCTAACATAAATGATATAACTAGCGACTCATAAAATATCGCCAGAATAAATATTGCGATCAAGTAACAATAAGTTATCATTTTTTCCTGTCTAGTCATGAAACGTTCTCTCGATATTCCTTCTCCCAATATGATCGAAACAATCGAGAACACGATAAATTCCCAAGAAAAATCTGAATGATTCAAAAAAGATACTCCTTTCCATACAATGATGACCAGACATGAAGTTGCGAGAAGCATAATTGTGATACGATTATCAAATGCACTGAAAAAGGAGACGGGAATATTTCGTGGCACCAAAAGACATATGCCATCAAAGTCGTAAAGAGGAATAGAGTCCATGCCTGTTGCATAATTTATGAATGTGTTTGCTATAACCTGATTTTTGAAAATCGTTTTCGCTGTGTCAGCAAAAGTAGAATTCTTTTGAACTGAAATAGCGTACGTTAAATTTTCATGCTTGCAAAATTCATCCATCAACATTCCATGAAGCCCATAAATTTTATTATCATTGGCATAAGAAAATGGTGGTTCATCTTGAAAATAAACTTTCAGTTGTGATTTCAAAGTTCCATCGCCGTGTTTCATTTTAAGGAACGTTTCTTCATTCGACGGATGCTGTACTAGTGTCAATTTAGAGTTTCCAGAATAAAGTCTAACCTGAAGTTTGTATATCCGAAATTCTCGTTTATGTTTGAAAATTGTGCGAATGTTGAATGCTCCTTTTGCAATCCTATCCGCCATGAAATTAAGTGAAAAATTTAAAGAAAATTCCATTTCCCACTTATCAAAAACTTCATTAATAAGAAAATATTTTTCGTGTGACATAATGCCATTGGCTACGATATCATAGAGCTTGGTAATAAAAATATTGGCGAGAGTTTGGTTTCTAAAATGGGGAATGTCTTCGTAAATGAGAAAATAATCGTAAGAATGCCTTTTCATCATTTTGTAGTCAGACACTGTGAGAAATATATTGTCAGATTGTAAATGCTTGAGGAGTCCATTAATTTGATGATTGCCAGAGAAATCATACACGTGGACATTTGCAAAACCTTTCATCTTCATAATTTCGTCATTTTTTATAACATTTCGAAGGTAAACTGCCAGTCTATCCCATTGTTCACCTTCCTGAATTTGTAATTGAGCACTTATTGAACTTGATCTTAACAACAAAACTGACAAAATTATTAAACTTTTCACAATAAACTTCATGATATAGCAGTCAAATGTTAGAGCTATAAATGACATAAATTACAAAATTTTCGCTTAATTTATACAGAGTTTTGTTTGGTGCGAATTGCACTCATAGAAACGCATTGAATATGACCTGGCTGCAATTGATTGGATATTAATTACGATTATATCTCAATATAACTATGGATATTTCAGTGACAAAACATTTATTAGCTGCTTTAAAAATCATGCAATATTTTGAGATATGAATCATAGAATATTTTCCAGCATTTATTTGAATGAAGGTCAAAATGCATGATACGTTGAAATGTATTATAAGAAAATATATATTCGAACAGAACAAAGGACCATTTGGAAAATGACTTGTATCAATATTTAAATAATCAGGGCGAACGAAAAAATCCTAAGCAAACAATTTTGGTATTGAAATTGAATTTTAAAGGGTAAAACACTTTCGGAAAGGCAAATCCCTAAAAAAAGGTTTCAGTTGTGAAGTAGAGAATACTGTGATCAACCGAAAAAGCTTTTTAATTTTAATATGTAATGGAAGAAATAAAATTTTCCAATTTGGTGAGTAACATTAATTACGTATAAGACCACAATTTAATAAAAAAAAGAAAGTGACATTTCCAAACATAAAAATGTTTCGTATGTTTTAAATAATAATAATTTTAATTAACTTGAGTTTTTTAATGATATTTTTTTTTTTTTTAAATTTTAATCTCGCAAACATTTAAGTAACAAAACTTCCCACAAGCTGTCCGCCCAAATGTCACCTCAAATTTCCGTAAAAGAAACTCAACTGAATAATTTATTTTTCAATTTAGTTCAACTGCAATTTTTTTTGTATGTCGCCACAATCTTCAGATAGCACCATCAGCACCTCTCGGCAATCTACGGATACAATATGTGCAATTTTATTCAATTTCTTCGGTTTTGTTTTCTACTCGACAGATAAGTTTAATCTGCTTTCTGGTGTAACGACGCATAGCGACTAAAAATTGCAAAGAATATCAATTTGTTGCGCAAATAAGGGCGAGAAATTTAGAGAATGATGATAGCTAGAATTTAAGTAGTAAAAATATTAACTGCATTTCTACAGCGCAAATTTGCTTTTGTTAGTTTTGTTTCAAAAAAAAAAGTCTTAATTAGATACTCATGAATAATAAATTGCAATTTTGCGAAAGTATTTATAAATGAATTCTCATCATTCCATCCACGAAATTACTCCTTGAATGACTATAAGAACTCTATATAATTTCCGAATAAAACTCTTCGCTTACAAAACTCTGTAAGAGCATGAAAAAGTTTTATCATAAATTTATCATTCTATCTATATGAAAGTTTCTATTTTTCGAATTCCATTTATTATACGAGGGATATTAATCCACTGAAATAATGTAATCATGTGCATAACCCGCACACGCACATAATACGTCAGCATAAAGCAACCGTCAGGAAGAAAGATTTTCCTATGTTGATATCATTCTCACCTGTAACATTTTTCATTTAATTTTTTATGCTATATCACCCTCATGACAGTTATGAAACTGAGGAGAGAACAGCAAAAGAAAACTCGACAACTTTTTAAAATGGAGATAGCAATACAAATTCCTTTATTGTCGATAAAACAGTTTTGTTATTATTCTTCATGGTGAAATGAAGAACATACAAACAAATTAGGATTACCTGCTTTATAGAAAATTTTTCACCACTCTCCAAGCTATCCCGAGAAAATTCAAGATTTTTTAATCAAATTATTCTATCATAGCTTATATGAAAGATTGGGGAAGTATTCAGTGAATTTTTTAAAAGGATCTTTCTGAGTGAATAATGGAAAATTGCGATTATGTAAAGTCATAAAAGGCTTCACTTAACACACATAAACCGGAACAGAAGAGTGAAGCATAACGCTGCTAACTGACGAAACACGTTGACATGCTCCAATCTATTAGCATACCATGCTTTCTCGATATCATTCTATCATAAGTTTACGAATTTACGTGTGTCGTGCTCGTACTCATACATAAAATACAGCTCAATTTTTCTCCACTTTTGCAATCGTTATCTCACGTTTTGTAAAGGGAATAAACAACATACAGAAACATTTTTTATGCTATATAACATCAGACGAGGGAATCGAATAAGGGATCTATTTAACGAAAATGTCATGATTATGTATGTAGATGGAATGACGGGATAAGGCAATTGAAGAAAACATCATACATGAAAAACCCGTTAAAAAAACCATCGAAGTCAATAGAGCCATGTAAAGCTCTAAAAATATCGATACATTTTTCAAAATATCGACAACTTAAAAAAAAAACTTCGAAATGCACAACCAACTTTCATGCTTCCTCTATCTTTTTCCCATTCATAAAAATTCGCATTATTTTCCTTGAAATAGCTTTTATTTGTCTTTCCGGGCGTCTGATATTTGTCATTTTTTTATTTTTTATTCTATTTGTTTCGTTGCAGTGATTGTGAAATAAATGACATAACGGAGCTGGCAAAAGACGAACAATTTGCCAATAAGTTGTACACGGAAACGTTGCGTGCTCTGAAGTTGGACAACATTTAAATTAAAGGCAACCGGGATTTATGTGTGCAGGACTGATGGTCAATTTAGTAAGTAGTTCATCTGACCCCGCACCATTAAAAAAAACCCAAAAGAAAAAATAACAACTTCTGTGCGACTGGTCTCATCGATTTTTATTTTTGTAGATCATTTTATATTTGTGTCTCAATTGCGTGTCTATTATTTAAGTTTACTTTAATTTCATTCGCCCCGAATGGTCATTTTTACTGTAGGCCACTTGTAATGGCCGCTGTTTTATAAAATATACGTTTCAGCTTTGCACGAATGGGTTGTTAATTAAGGAACATATTTGAAAATATCGGGCGAGTGGGCTAAGCACGAAGATCCCCTGCTGTCCAACATCAAACCCAATTATGTGCGAATTCGAAATAAAAGTTCTGATATTGACACAGCGCAATTGACGGATGAAAGTATAAAAATAAAGTCCCACTAGGGGTTCATGTTAATTTGACATGAGAAATCATAATGTTTCCAATGTGTTTTGATAGCATTCAGCTGTGAGGAAATATATTTTTGTTTTCTAGCAAATTCAATTCAATTGATTTTTTTTTTGTTTTAGGATGAGCCTTTTCTAGAGAGATTTTATTGCAAAAATATTTTGGATTCGGAGCATGATTATTGCCAACGGGCGTAAAGAAAATTATGGAAAATAAACAAAAAATTGAAATATTTGTTTTTTCCTAAACGAAAAACGACCCGTGGGTTCTCACATTTCACAGAATTGCTAGTATCTACAATGTGTGGAGAACCAATATCAATATAGTCCGCATTGCAAAGGTCTGGCTTCAGAATCAACATTACGTGTAGGAAATAACAACATCAAATTACAAGACGCATATCTGCGACTATGAAATTCCTCAATATAATCGAGTTCTAAATCTAACCATTAAATTCATCACGCTCAAGAGGATTTGCTGAAAAATGAAAGCAAAAAAAATATGATTAAAACTCGGTAGAAAGCCATTTTCCAATTTCCTGCGATGCTGACATAAAAATAATATGATTTCAAAGCACTTTTATTTAGACCGCTCTCGATAGAAGTACAATAGAATGGAAAATATGTCTTGAGAGAACTGCTCGAAAAAACTTCATTAATTCCTCAAAATTAAATCATTCGGTTTTCAGTCCTCTTTAGGTACTTGTGAAGGAAATATTTATTTTTCTATGTCAAGGCGCACGGGATTTTCGGAAAGGTACATAACAAATAAGACTTGTAAGTTTAGTCATCTGCGACATCTCGATATCGGTTAGAGGCGCTAATAGAAAGGTGTTTTACGAGACCGGAAGTGAAATTAAATTAAATTTATGCACTTCAATGCTTTAATCAGTGATATTGGAGTGAGAGCATTATATAACAAGTGACTTATGCAGCACATTGTGAGTATTTATCGTTCGACAACGAAGCGAAGCACAACATGAGTATGAGAATAAATTAGCACATTATGCAGCAAATAACGCAACACAGATACAAAATGTTGTTCATTGACTTTGATGATGCTATGCCATCCCTCGCGTTGTGTTCAATGTTCATGTCGCTAATATGCGATGACAATGATAACAGCATTTATGAAATTACTTGATAAATTTGATGCCACTTCCGCTTACATCGTAATGACATGAACGCATTGGAAGCCACCAATGGAACGTGATGGGAAACATCAAGTTCACATTCACTAATCATTCATCCATTTCTCTCTTTTTTCCCTTCTCTTCAAATACAAATTTATACAACTTTTTTCCACTTCTTCCCTGCATGTCTCTTTTTTTATCTCGTTATCATTGAACGTTATAATGCTTTCGCATATATAATCATCATGATGATATTTTATTTCTATGATGGAATAAATTGAACATAATGTCTCTCTTTTACTCTCGCGCTCTATACATATATCTCCACATTATATCATCGTAATGATGTTCATTCTAAAAATGGGGATCTATCAATGAAATTGATGTATCATCATTATTGTAATCATCATAATGATCATTACATAAAAGTCTATATGTATGCGACGCATTGAGTTGAGTTCCATGGGATTTGGTTTTGAAAAGTTTTGCCTCGATACGAGTATCTTTATACTGTGACAATATTTGTAAAACCTATTTAATATATTTACTTATAAATTTTATACTCTTTCGTTTAGCGAATACTTTTTTAAACGCCAGGATATTTTTTTTTACTTATCAGTCAACACTCAAGTGAAAAAAAAAACATATTTGGAACATTTAAAATATATTTGTCTAGCCTTGCAAAATAAAAATAAATATATCAGCACCACGGCACGTCGAATGCATATTTTGCCGCAGCTGGAGGATCGGCAATGTCGGAATGAAGGCTTAAGAATAAATATTTCTTTAAAACGTTATTTTATTCTGAGCACACATTGATGGTGGCTTTACATTTTTGGTAGCATGAAAAACGACTCGCTGGCAAAATATGTCATGTGTTGCTTGCTTTTGGTGTATATTTTATTGACAAAATCAATAAGAATTCTACTCTCTGCGTATATTTGCGAAATTTTTATGTCACCTTGTCACCAGTTGGATGACATAAAATTTTAGTAATGAAACAAAAAAGAGTGGACACAAGTGCTGCTGAAATTCGATGACATATTTTTCTTTTCTTTTTTTTTTGGAATGCTGATGAATTATTGAGAAATGGGTCATGACACAAAAGTCAAACGATTATTTGCATTAACAGGAATTTTTACGGTTCACATTGTCATCAGACGCATATTCTAGACGAAACGATGTTTATCTGTCTTTTCAAGGTTCCTGCAGATCATTACTTTTGTTGCTGCAGAAATTCATTTAAGCTATAGCCATAAATCATAGAGTGTCTGTCATGTGCGCACATCATGTTATGCTTCACGAAAAATGAATTAATGGGCATTCAAGTTTCACAGAAACATTACTCAATGACACCGAACAAAAAAGAAAAGTCTGTCATTTTTCTTTTGCAAGGTCGAAGGGAAAGTTTCTTTTAATATTGAATTTCCATTGGCTTTGGCCAGTTGATTGCTAATCATTTAAATACAATGAATTTCAAGTTCAATGATAATCGATATTTATTTTAATTACAGCGTTTTTCAATAGAACTTCAGTCGTCGCATTTTGTCGGCAATAACATTTTCTTTTCCTTAACTTCGGTTCGAAGTGTAGATATTTCAGGGGACTACAGCAAGAAGAGTTTTCCGCTCTAACTATTATGGAAAAATGTTAAACTTGTGCTTATTGAAAGCCGATGCAATATAAAATTTGGCACTGGAAGTTTTCTTTCTACTTAAATGCTCATAAATCATGAAAACAATTAAAAAAAAAATTCATCATACGCTTGCACTGCAGATATAATCCTTACGCTGAACAAATATTTGACACAATGTCACAAGTGAACTAATTGATTTCTGCCAGAATAGAACGTATCGTCAGTTTCATTGTTTATTTAAACGCATATGTGGCGGCATTTCATTCGACAAATTACTGCTACTCCATCGTGCTCGTCAATTGCGAAATATTTATTTTTTTTTTATTTATTCTCTGGTAGAATCGCAATTTGCACCATAAAAATTTAATGTGAATTGCAAATATTCGAAGTGGCAATTGTTGTTGCTCGACTCGATTTGTTTTGTGCGCATTTCATATCGTGTTGAACATTTTTCAAATGTAGACAAAATTGTTCTGTCTGCAGAGTCATTTTTTTCTCCAACATATTGTCATATGCAAATTAAATAATTGTGTGGAAATGTAGATTGTTGCATAGGATAATTAAATGAATTCTTTGGCAAGTGAAAAAAAAAACGTCGGCATAAAAAAGAAATGCTCATACTATTATAATTTATACTCATTTAACTAATTGAATACTCATGTAGAGCTTTTTCATCAGTCAATTATTGAATTTTCTCGAAAGGCCAATTCAATAAATAGTTGGAATATAAATATTGTGGAAATGCAAGCTTATCGGTTTTTGGACATCCTGCGAGTTTTTGAGCTCATTGCTTAGCAATTTCATCTGAAAGAGACAACGTAAATGAAGAAACATGAAAAAGTCAAATTTCCAATGAAATTATTTTCAAAGTTTTTGCGTTCACACTTGAGAAAAAAGTCGATAAAAGTTTTACGAGCTCTGACTAACTACACGATTTGCTAAGCTTGTGAATTTTTTTTATCAGCAATTGATTTATGTGAATTTGTTGATTTAATGCGTTTAATCGTGATTGAACTAGACCATAAAAACGTTTGCTCTTCTATCGTCCAATTCAATTTGAAAACTGTTCAATAGGCTTCGGTGAAAACTTTTGGGAGAACTTTTTAGTTAGTTCTCTATCTTTCTTGTCACTTCGTTTAATTTCATATCGTTTATGGCCTCCTAAAGGTAAAATTTCCGGCGAATAGAAAATAAATGAAAGTGCTTAATTGTGGTGAAAGGGTCGCAATTTAATTAAAAGTGAATTGCCATTTACGTAATAGCGTCTTCCTTTCCAACCGGAGATGAATCCTTAATTAATAACACATCGAACCGAATTCGCTCTTCTTAATTCATTCTCAACAACACTTAAGTCACACTTCGCGAGCAACTACACAAATCCCAAACTACATATGTTGTCATACTTTTCGTGTTCCATGACATAAACACATCCTTGAAACATCACTTTAAGCATAAATAGAGTTGCTCTATTGCATTGTTGTTGGCGGCATAAAAGATGTACCGAAAATGGAGAAAAAAAAAGTTATGGAAAAGTTTTACCATCTTTTCTTTCAAAATATTTTCCCATGCTTCGTGTTGCTGCTTTTCCTATTAGTCTGTGTACATTGCGCGCACGAACATTTCAAAAAGCTTTGAGTTGCTACAATCTTTTGATAGGATTCGCTCCTGCATGCGCCATTTATTACGAAACGTGAATTAAATTAAATATCATGAGAGACTTTTTCCGAATCTCAAACAGTCGACCGAACGATAATTTCTTTCTGTTTTCATTTCAAAAAGCAACAGATCATTTGAGTCTCGAGCCGAGATGAGATTAATTGAAATTCGAGACCATGCTATCGGTTTAGAAATGATTGCATAAAACAGAACGTTTGTAATTATGACAGTGTTTGCGTCCTTTTTATGAATTTGATTCTTAATTTTATCTGATAAGAGTCACCATTAGCATGGTTTCGCTTTACTACGGGCCCCCAAAAGCTATTGTTTCATACGCTTATATGAATATTAGATTTAGCGCAACAGATATTTTTTTTTCCCATAAGCATTTATTATGAAGCAAATAATTTCAATACAAATAATTCCTCATGTAACGTAGATGAGCTCTACTAGAATTAGATTTTCTTTCCACAAGAATCTTATTAGTAACGTTTTCATAAAGTTTCGGCTTTGTTCTTTACTTTAATCTGTGCTCGGCAAAAATCTGAACATTATGATATAAAAGTTTCACGTTGATTCTGATGATCAGAAAACCGCAATCGCTTTAGCTTCAATTTAAAAGCACGAAACTCTTTTTTAATATAAAATTTTAGTTTATTTCTAGGAAAATTTCTTTAGGATGTTGAAAACATTATTTTTTATTATTGCTCACAAAAAAAAAAACTCAAACCGCTCGATTAATGTACAGAACGATGAATCAGTTGATGAGTTTTTGAATATGGCTTTAAATGAGGGTTTCATTTAATGACGTCGGATATAAAAAATATACCGCTGTTATCATGAATGTTCATGTCGGTTTTCCATTTTTTTTAAATATCTCATGCTATAAATTCATGATGGACCTATCTCTATCTACAACAGGAACGTCTTCACTTTATACTTCATTTTCATATTGGCAAGATTTAATATTTATGTTATGATTCATAACTTACATCATAAAAATCAATTATAATTTTCTTGTTAGATAGAATACAAATTTTATTGCATTTTTTTCTTCGAAAGTTGAAAATTTCATTCGCAAAATATGATTTTCATCAAAATAAATTGTGTCGAATATGAAATGGAAATAAAATTTAATATATATCTAGAAAATATTTTGTTGTTTGAAGTTTTATCGTGACATGAAAATTTAATCTGATAAGTTTTTTAAGGCGAGGAAATTTCACTGCATTCACCGCTTCACTCAGAGCATACATTTTTGATGTCACATTATAACATTTTTCTCACAAATTTCCATAAATCTAGGGAAGGCGATGTTATGCAATATTGTCTCTTGGGTGCTTTCTTCTACTTAGCTTTCTGGAACATTCCCAGACATGTATAACTCATGAATTTATAAGTCATTTAATTTTATTAATATAATTTATTTCGTGTTTGCTTATTGACTTGATCTGGCTGAAATATAAATTTAACAGAGTGATTCATGAAAGTTTGAGTTGATCGATTAAATGACCTGAAAATATAGAGAGAGGATTAATTCTTTATTTTTACAGCTGGTGATACTTTCTTGTTTGTCATCAATGAAAACCTAATTTAGCAAATACTCAATTTAATTTCTTGTGCTCACTGATTGAGCAGAAATGCTCCAGCAAACTTCTTCATCGAATTTTCAGATAACGAAGTTAGTGAGAGATTGCTGTTTGAAATCCTTTTGCGCCACAAATGAACGAGAAAACTTTGTTCGCTCGTCAAATAATTCAATTTCGGGCATCCTTTAAGGTTTAAATTTCTTTTTTCTTTTTGAAAGAATTTGCCAACGTACAAAATCATCCTGAATGCTACTAATGCGATTAAGCTTCGCCATAGGTAATCTTTCAATGGATTTCAGCAAGAAAGAGGAAAACCAAGAAAATCGTTTAAGAAGCTTAAAGCCATATGAAATATATGCTATGCTATCAATAAAAAATCTCTCTTCTTTCGTCTGTTCGTCGAATACGAAGCGATTTTTATAGAAAAATATATTTGTAAATAATAACCATAATTCTGTGGGGTCTGCGACAGTCATTTCTATATAAATCATCTGGACGAAAAATGTTTCTGGAATCTGTTTTTAAAGTGACGCATAAATTGTTCAAAACTCATTGCTTCGAAGATAAATTTGTAAATAAATTGATATGCTATTATTACTTTTAAGCAGCAGTTTGCAAATTTTGACCAATTTTACGCTTAAAATAGTAACTTAGTTTGAAGAGGTTAATGGAATCGAAACTATATTTAGCTCAAAAATAATATTTTAAGAACTTCCTACCTTCATACCGAAAAATTCATGTGTCCCAAGAGAAAAATAAGAATGTTTGTTGGCTGTGCTAAGATTCAATTCAAATCTCATGCTTTTCTCCGCTATGCTCATTTACTGCATTAGAATAATGTTAAGTAATTTCAATTTATCCACAAATTCATTCCAATTCAATTTCATATGAAATAAAACTGAATAAGAGTCAAAGAAAGCCAAAGAAAATCGATGAAAATTAAAATTGCAAATGTTGAAGGTTGTGAATAACGAAAACAAAATGGCATCAAATAACAATAAAAATTGATTTTCATACGCAAAACATTCGAAACAAAGGACCACTTTCGAAAGCATCAAATCAAACAACACTTGTTATTCCGTTTCGTTGGCGAATGACTTGTACATGAGTTCAGTGGAAGCAAACAAGTACAGAGATGATTTGTTTACAAAAACACGAGTGGAATCATTGAACTTCAAATCACCTCATGCATGAGAAAATTGTGAAACTTTTCTAAATACTGTTTGAGACATGGCAACGTGAAAATTCCAGACAATTTATTTTTGGCGATATTGATTATGTGACAATTTCAATTTGTTAAAATCCTTCTGATGAAAATCCTTTGAATGTTTGCACGCATGTTATATTACTTTAAACATTCAAATGATAATTTTTTATGATATTCATATAAATTATTTTTCACCAGAACGATTCGAGATACTTTATTATTTTTTTTTGCTCTTTTAGCTTTATACTCGAGAATTCCATGTCAAAGTCATAAAATACATGTCAAAAGCTCCTGTGCTAGAGGAGAATGAAATGAATACGAACTGTTAAAAAAAATATTGGGCTACTTCTAACATTACATCGAGAAGGTTTGCCCGTATGCCATAAAATATGAGTTTTTATTACTGGAGATTTTTCTCTTGACGTCTATAGGGACGAAACCCTTCCGAGATGCAGCTTTTAATATCCCTAACAGAATAATAAATTTCATTGTTCAGCGTGGAAGGAACTTACACATGATATCAAGAACAAAGCTTTAAAAGATGTATCAGTTACTTAAAGGTATCACTATGATTTGGGTATAACAAGTATATGCAGCGGAAGAAATGACCTAAAAATTATTTAAAATGTTAATTTATCTGACCGTCAAGTACCACGAATTAATGAATTATGAAACGAATTAAAGAGAAAGAGAACGTTGAAATAATTATAAATTTGATACCACAGTACAGAAGCTGAGAACAAGAAGAAAACATGAAACTCTTCATCGCATTATCGTCTTAAAATCTCAGATGAAAACCGGGTTTCATCTTTAATGTTATTATAATGTATTTTTTTTTTTTTTTTGAAAAGGTTCCATTGAATTATTAAAATAAAGCAAATAATGCGCAACAAATTAAAAAAAGAGACTCAATAATTAATTCAACAAATTTTTTAATTGAAAATTATTCCCCTTAATTGTTATGTTAATGTTGTTGAATGGCAGGGAAAAGCAAATGGTATGTGTGTCATTTTAGGACGCGAACTTGCTATAGCATAAAATTTCTGGGTGTAGCAGAATAAATGATGAGGAAAAATAATTAAAAACAATTAAAGCGCATAATTGAAAGATAGATAAATGGAAATGGATGATTACTTCACTCGGTTCCGTCAGACCGACTAAGTGCTCTTGGGTAAAATTTTGCGTTTTAACAACGACTCCGATAATAGATTCATAATCGATGTTCAAAAGAATTGTTATAAAATGTAAATATAATTTTTTTTTTTCGTGTATACATATTTAGTTACCAAATGCACACACAATCCGAGAATCGGATTAAAATCATAAAAGATTGAGAAAAGATATGACAGTGAGAGAATTATAGAAAAATGCAAAAAGAAAAATAAATAAATTAAATGTTTATGTTTTTAACATTTCAAATGTTGTGTATGTTGCGAATTTGAACTATGCTCCAATTATTTTTATTTATGATTTTGAAAGCTGCTTGTGAGCTTTCAAGAGAGTTTTTTATTATATATACATTGGTAGCTATAATTCGATGCGACAAAAATTCTATGCGACGATATTTTAGCTATTTATATTGAAATTTGCTAAAATTTTAGTATTTATATAATTATGAGGTGGGTGACGATGGCACAGCGATTTACCGTAATGTGTTTATTCTGTTAGTCACACCCAATGATGTAATTATATTTTTGGTACAATCAATACACATATTCTGCGAATAAATTATCAATGCCACACAAACAACATTTCCATTAAATAACAAAATTTGAAATTTGACAAATGGTTTTACGGGTAGGGTTTCACTTTGGGAAGTTTTGCAATATGTTGAGCACAAGTTTCAGTAAAATATTTTGATAGAGTTCAACATTATGTTTTATTCATCAACATCCCATTTCAAATGATATTTATTATGCTCCTATGAAAGCTCCTTAATAAAAGTTGTTTACGTGAAATTTTGTTCTTTCAGAAATTTAATGCTGGATTGTTCCAACAGTGAGTATATGTGGCTAATAACCACATAATGTGGTTTAGGAAGTTTTACAGACATTATTTTTGAAGGAATATAAAGCATGTTTGTTTATTTCAAGTATAAAAGTTTTCACAATCAAAAATCATTAGGGAAACATACATTGAAAGTTTTATAAATCCAAAATTGTTACGAAACGATTTGTATCACAATGTTGTTTGTCATAAAGCGAAGAGAAACTGAACAATTTCATTCAATGAAAAGCTTTTAATGCTTTAAATTTTTTTCGAGTTCACATTTCATTATCTTCGTTTCAAATAAAAAGCAAAATCAGTGATAAGTATCATCGTCAGTTTTATTCAGATTGTTTGTGCATTTGACGCGACAAGTGAACAACCATCAACCAGGCAATTGTTGTAGTAAATACTTTTCAAGTAGCATTTCACAACATGATATCGACAACGGTAAAATCTATGCTGCATGAATATCGGTAAAAGGGGGTTCCAATTGGAATATTGGCAGGTATAAAAGTCGGTCATGTGTCATTTGAACTTTGGTCAATTCGGAATGATTTATCCGAGGATTTATCCTAATAAAAAGTTGTTCCGATGTCAATCAATTCGCTGTTTTCGGTAGATTGTCGAAATTTCGGCTGTTGACATATTTGAATAGAAGTTGTACGATGGGGACATTGCACAGCCGTACTGAAATGCAAATGACTAATGAACTCGATAGTTATACGACAGCCGTTCATCGGATAGATAGACAAAACATCAATTTATAATTAATGTTTATTAAATATTCTGATTAAAGATCAAATGTCAATATCAAGTAGCTCGTAGGTATGCCGACATTTGGCTGTGAGAAACATTTGGGGTTGGGTTGGCTGGAAGCTGGGCAATTAGCTCGTTCATTAAATAATTGATTTTCAATCATAATTCGTATATGCAGTATGGATATTTGTATTTTTCAAACTGAAACCATTTATAATGTTTTTAAAGAATATTTATAATGTGCCGTGTTTAATAGATTTTCTGTACGTGATTCCCATGAAGTAAAGTGCACGCATGTTTTATTTTACGGGAATTTCGGTTTCAACATGTATATATAACAGGGGTTGTTATAAAACGTTATGGTTTAACCGCATCACTTGTTCCGAGTCAATATTGCTGACGGTAAACATTATTGAAAGCTCCAGATAATTTAACTTTAGTCAACTCGGAGGATTATAAGTGGGATTAGTTATGTTGTGGCAAGTGGGAATAAATTGAGAGAAATTTGATGCGGTTGCGTCTGCTGGCAATTGATGGGTTTGTTTTGCTTACAAAATAAACTCAATAAAATTTATGATAGTTTTGGGATAGCAAGTAGTGATTTTTAGAGTAAAGTTAAAATCGTTTACGACAGCAGTTACAAACAGGTGAAGAAGATTAAGTTAAGAATCATTGATATCTGAATCAACATGAGATTTAGATCATATTTCTTAAATCGTTTAAATGATAGCACTTTATTGAAATACGAGAATCATACACGTAAACATTTCGTGTCTCTATTTACCTGAAAACTCTAACAGTTTGGTTTTATGTTTGTTCAACAATGTTGAAATATTCGAACGAACTTTTTAAAAGTTTAAACGGCTCCTACTGAAACATCTGCTGAAATATCAAAAAAAAAATCTTTTTTTGGCATATCACGAACCCAAAACGATATAATATTACCAGACTAAAGTTTAATATTTAGAGCATGGGGAAAACCGACAAGCTAAATAAGAATATGAATCATAGGCTACATAAAAATAATTGGCTTTGATAAGATAAGGCCGAGTTCTGTCGTACCCAAAGCTAAATTGCATCACATATAATTGTGTTGGAATCAGGTGAGATCGATATTAGATCCGAAACATTCACACAGCATATGATTCATTGATGTATTACCCCACATTTACACTTACATGACGCATCCAGACTAATAAATATTAATCTTCACCATTAAATTAACAATAAATTCGCATCCGACCCAGTTCAGAATTGTAGAAAAATGAATCAGACTGAGGCGCATGGTTTGTGTTGTACACACGCGTGGATAGATAAAATATATGGTCTCGTATTGATTTTGTGTTCTGATAGTAAAATTTATTAACCCTGATAAGAATATTTTGGCTTATTGTTAGTATAAATTGATTGTACATAACGTGCATCAAATTTAGTCTGTTGTGGAGCTTTAAATGTAAAACAACATTTCGCGGTAAAATGAGAATTCTTATCGAAATTATGTTTATCGCGTCAGTGATGAATGACGGAATTTTCGGCGCAAATATTTTAGCAATATTTCCTGCGCCTTCATACTCGCACACAATAGCGGCAAAAGTTTTGACAAATGCACTAGTGGAGCGAGGTCACACCGTAACATTACTAACAACAGATCCTCGTCCGATGTTGCACCCAAATATTACGCAAATTGATTTAAGCTTCAGCTACAAGCTGTGGCAGGATGGTTTTGACTTTGTAGCATACAAAGAGAATGGTGTTGATGTTGCCGATTGGGTTGCGCGAATGGCTGATATAATATACGAAGTACTCGTTCTACAATTAGGCTCCTCTGGTGTGCAGAATTTAATTAAACAAAGGCATCATTTAAAATACGATGCCGTTATCGTTGAAGCACTGGGATTTTTGCCATACCATGCATTTTCGGTAATTTTCGAGGCCCCATTGATAGGATTTAATTCATTCGATGCCCCCATGGAGGTTCACATGGTGCAGGGAAATTTTGTTAATCCATTTGTGATACCCGATGCGGCATTATTTCCATACATAAATCAACTTACATTCTCTGAAAGGTGGCGCGTCCTTAAAACATTTGCCAAAATTATATGGATGATGAAAATTAGATCTGATTATGTGAATCGTTATAATCATTTGATAAAAACATTCTTTCCAATGGTTGATGCTACGCCATTGGAATTATTGCAGAAAATTGAATTTTTAATGATAAATACGCATCCAGCACTGGGGTTTGTGCGACCGATAGCACCATCGACAATTCAATTAGGATTTATTCATATCGAACCACCCAAGGAGTTGCCCCACGACCTTCAGATGTATTTGGATCGATCGAAAAATGGCGTTATTTATATGAGTCTCGGTTCTAATGTGAAAGCATCAACTCTTAGTAAAAAGTTTGTCAACATTTTCCTTCGAGTATTCGAGTCACTAGATTATGATGTGATATGGAAATGGGAAGCAAATGAGATGGAAAATCAACCAAAAAATGTTCGAATATCAAAATGGTTGCCTCAAAGGGACTTGATGGACCACTCGAAGGTCAAATTATTCATCACGCAAGGTTTTTATTTTTTATTTCATATACTTTATTTTCACAACATTTTTGTTCAATTTTTTTTATGTTTGTGTATGAAAAGTTCTTACATGTTATGATGAATTTGTCTATTTTTTTTTGTAGGTGGACATCAATCAATGGAAGAGAGCATTGAATGCGAAGTACCAATGCTTGTTATTCCATTCCTTGGCGATCAATATGCAAATGCTAATAGAATAGAACTGTTGAAAGTTGGTTTCCAGTTAGAGCTTCTTGAAATGACTGAAGAAAATCTAAAAAGAAAAATTCTCGAACTTCTAAAACCCGAATATAAAAAGAACATGCATCAATTACGTGACTTGATTCATGATCAACCAATGACATCACTTGAGAAGGCAGTTTGGTGGATTGAGCACATAACGAGACGGGGAACGGAGCACTTACAATTCAAAGGAAAAAGTGTTCCAATCTATCAGAGTTACTGCCTAGATTTCATTGCGATCTTTATTGCTGTCGCAATCGTCTCAATATATATGAGTTGGAAAATACTTTCGAAACTCTTTCACAGCTTTCCATCATTTGCGAAAAACAAGATTGAATGAAAGCACTTGGAAACATTGAGCTGCAGTGGAAGTTGAAGGTAGAGAAAATCATTTTAAAAAATCTGTTGACTTGCAAATTTTAATTAACTTTTTTTTTTTTTTTCTTCAGGTCCTTCATCAGTCATCGTTCGTGCATTTGACATCATGAACTCAACAATATTTGTTCAGTATTTTTAAGGTTATGAATAATAAGATAAAAAGTAATATATTCGTGCATGTGAAGTATTCGTTTGAGTGTGCTTTTGAACCAAAACGACATGCCTGATTATTTTCTCAACAACATTAAAGATAGAAACTGAGGAGTGACGAAGCGAAAATAAAAAATAAATGAAAGAAGAAACTTTTACCATCATTTTTTCCTTATCATCATTGATGAGCTTGTAACTTTATTTTCTTTAACACATTTCCATTTCAAAAGGCCCCATCCGGAAAATGGAAAATTCCATGAATTTATTCCGGTATCGTCATCAAAAGTGATATGTATTTTTGGAGTAATGCTAAAAGGACTAGAAAACTGTTTTCTTAACTTTCCTTATGACGAAACGATTTTACGAAGACCCACTCTGAAAGCCTGAAGGCGTTTCATTAAGATCACATCATTCAATATTTCGTACACAAATCATGCACAATTTTCTTTCTTTTTCTTGCGTCATTTGTTTATCCTGTTCCACAACAACAAAAGATTTCTGAAAATTTCCATTAATAAAATGAAAATGTTTATTTAATTGCTTTTTTTTTCTGAAAATAAATTGGAAATTGTTTTGTCGCTTGCAGCCAATTGGAGTGAACAACAAAATTAATTTGCTTGCACCCAATAACGAGAGGAATTCATGCTGAAAAAAGAGTTCGACTTCATTAAAGCAAATTCTCAACTAGATATCAGATAAATTTGCAAAATAAACTTTAGCAATAGATTATCTAGAAGCAGCAGCTAATTGAGCGAATCTCGCTTGCCATCAGAGATTGGAAATTTTATATTTTAGTTTGGTGTAACTTTTTTTTTTGTGAATCATAAATATTAATTTTTATTTAATTCTAATTATCGTTAATGAGTTTCCAAGAAAATGTAAAGCTTTGTTTCTGAAATTTTATCCTACGTAAGAATTTTTTTTTTTTTCGTAATTATGCTTTCGTAATTAATACATATTCACTTTGCAAATTAAAAACTTAACAAATGTTTTTACAATGATCTGCCTTTGAAATTTTTGATTACTTTTTTCTATTCATAATAAGAGAACATTCAAAGTATAAGCGCGAAAATAATTTAGCAATTTATCTAAATTTTTTTTTTGTAATTATTTTTACTGTAAAGATTTTTTTTTTGTCTATTAAATGTTGGTCATTCGCTCAATATACAATAAGCATTTCTCATATTTCTAGCTCAAAAAACAGATCAATGACGTTTAGTTATGTCGTCGGTGTTATGCTATTTGATGATAAATTGTTGTCGGATGTTGACAATGGACGACATAAGCCAATTGTGGCAAATCCTAAAGGAATGGATTTCAGTACTTGAACTGCTTCGTCCAATGTAACATTTTGCAAATTGTGCTCATTGACTGAAACAATTCTATCGCCAGGGAAGACGACATTAGCATTTTCAGCAGCACCACCAGGTATTAAACCTCGAACCACAATAACCGTTCCTTCATTGTCAAGTGGATCTTGATAGTCAAGTATTGAGAAACCAAATCCTTTATCAGTTTTCTCCAACTCAACATATGTTACTTCATCCGTCCAAAGTGCGAGACCCGAAACGTTTTCCATTGATTTTGATTTTTGTTGATCTGTTATCGTGGCCGTACTTGATGTGTACAATGAACTCTCCGACAGTGCTTTTGTTGATAATGTTCCCGACATGTACAAGCTTTGTAAACCACCTGCAAGTATTGAACGTGCTTCGAAGGCCTCGGGATTTTGAGAAGTATTGATGACTTGACGCGAATGTTTGCCACGCGCGCAGACAATTTTAACCTTCTCCGGAAGATTTTTGATAATTTTCACAACTTCGGTGTGCTTTAAGCCCTGTAATTTGTATTCGTTCACTTGTAATAATTCGTCACCGGTTTGAAGTCGTCCATCTTTGCCAACAGGACCTTCGTTTAATATTGAACGAATATAATGATGTGGTCGCATTTCAACACCATAAGCTTCTACTTCCACTGTTCCTTCAAGACTGATGCCAAGACCTGATAACTTATTTACTTCTGCCGAAATAACATTGTATTCACAATCAAGTTCCTGTTTCCATGATTGTGTCATTGTTTCGAGACTTGGCGTCTTTATCGGTGTCGATTCATCGACAATGAACTCACATTTGGCATCGCCATTTTTTTGGGGCGAAATTATTTCATTTTCATTTTCATTCTCATCGAATTTCGTATCGGATGATTCTCGTTCATCTTCAATTTCATCCTCATTACCATTTTCAACAACACTATTCGAGTCTTCAGTATCACAAGAATCCATTTCAGGCTCATTTTCACATTCACCACATTCGGTAACTATGGAATCAGCATCCGAGCGTGCATGACAGAGTGAAAGTGTTGTAACAGAAGGCGATGCAGGCAGAGACTTTTGAGAACTACGATCCTCAATGCCATTGACCAAAGCGACCTGGAGATGCTCATATTTCCGACCTCTCAAAAATCTCTCTAATGTTAAATTCACAGCTATATCAGTATTTCTTAGAATTTCTACGGCTTGGTAATTTGAAACACCAGCCAATGATTTGCCATCGACGGCTATTATTCTATCGTTAATTTGAATTTTACCACTCAGTTCAGCGGCGCTGCCCTCAATAATAGATTTCACAAAAATTCCCGACAGATCTTCCTCCTCGCACACATATCCAGCCACCGTGATGCCAAGGCCATAAACATTTTTCCTTAATTCTACGTCATATGTTTCTGTTTCAGGTGTATCTAAATATTGTGCTATGATTTGTGAGTGACTCAAATTTATTGAGGCTGGTGATATGAGAATGCTATTTTCGCGATTGTTCACCGTCACAACTTCGATGTGCGTCGGCAATTGTTGGATATCACAATCCGTTTCATCGGCAACGGGCGACATATAGGAAGTAGGACCAATGGCAGATGATGATGTGGTAGCAACAGCTGAAGCAGCGTAACCGGCTGATTGAAGTGTTTTATCCAATTCCTCTGGATCGCCAGTTAGCATTTTTGTTGGTATAATCGGTGCGTTACTTGATATATAATCAGGCGATGTTGGTTCAATTGGTCGAGCTACAATTAATCGAACGCTGCCATTATGATGACCCGATGCTCGCAATACAGTAGCGACTTGTTCACTGCCAAAGCCTACAAGGCAGATGGAATAAAAGCAAACAGAAAACAAAAATATTGTTGAAAATCAAGAACATGATTTGTGTGCTACGAAAATATGGTTTCTATTGCCTCAAGTAAAATTCGATATCAAATAACAAATTGAAAATCAAAGACAGGAAAAAAGTAACATGAAAAATTATATTATCGTTCATTACCTCGTAAATTGACATCACCAATTTGTAGAATATGATCTCCCAATTGCAATCGGCCATCACGCTCAGCAATGCCTCCGGGTATTAGAGCTTTAATCACAACACCTGTACTACGTCCACCGACCAAAATAAATCCTAATCCGCCCAAGCTTGATCCATCATTAACTAAATCTATCACTTCCACTTGTGACCATTCGCTGCTCAAAACCATTATATGGAGTTATATTGCGAATGTTAAGCTGTTATTTATGTCGCACTGAAAGTTCATAATTCGTGGGGAGCCATTCCAGGTTATTCGTCTAACACATGCAACTTATGGTTATTATCGTCGAATCCCGAGAGTTATTAAAATAAGATTTTCTTATTATTTATTTGCTTCTTCACGACAAATTCTACAGAAAAAAGGATGGAAAACGAAAGCTATTACTTTATTATTACTAACACTGTGTTACAATCACTCGCGAGCATAAAACTGCAGATCCAGCATGCGGAGGGAGTCGTTTAGAAGTTCAGGTGAAACATTCAAAAACTCTGATCCCACAAAAATGAAATTTAACACAATGTTCAAAATGCGTTAAGTTCCTCATGATCATTTTACATTTTGTGGCTTTTCTTTTATTATTTAATGTCATAAATATCATGCTGTTTCTAAACATTTTCCTCCCATGTCGAGCGTTAAACACACATTAAATTTTACAAATCTTTATTGCGAAACAAATTTTCTATCCCATTCCATTCCTCAAAAAATCTCATAGTCGCTGTCATCGTCATCGTCGACTGTGCGGATGTCACTTTCATAATAAAAAGAAATAAGGAAAAGAAATATTTTTTATTTTTTGGTATTCAGTTCGTTCCCACGGAGCTGTAAAATGAGCCAACACCTGTACACAATGACGATGACTTACTGATAACCAACAGATTTTCTCGCACAACACCCTCCCCCCTCCCTCTTGCAGTTTGACTTTTACCTTCGCGAGCTTCAGTGAGGCACATTTGAAATTGAATAATAATAAGAAATCACAGCATGAGTTTTCTCTTTTTTCCCCTTTCTTTTGAATTGTCGACAAATTTTGTGTTGAAAGCATTCATGGATTTTGAATAAACGATTATCGAAGCTGATTATCATCGTGCATTATATTGTGAGAAAATCTGTGGATTTTGCTTTTTGTCGTGATTGGTGCCATCGATAAAGAAAATTTTACGCAACATTGGACGTGATATTTCCTGTTACTCCGCAGTTTTATGCTAGTTATTTATTGCTGTGCGCCGTCAAATGGAATGGAAAGCAAAATTAATTTAATTAATTTTAACGATCATTTTATATTTTTGCGCATCTGTGTAATTTCATGTCGATATAATTTGAATTTGCTCCTACTGTTTCCTCCCTCGTTTTGTGGCAATCTCTCGCAACTGTTATCGGGTTCAAATCGTTTATTGACTTTTCTCATTTTGCAGACAATTTCTGTCTCAGTCCGTTTATTGAGCTTTCCTTTCGACATCATCACCCTACTCCTGCCACTTTACTATCACTCGCACAATATTACCAGTCTAGAGAAGATGAATGCTGCCGGTGTAAGCAAACAATTTTCTGAATTTGTAGACTAATTAACAATGCCCGAGCTTCTTTTTTCGTATTCTATTGCCCTTCATTGTGTGAGCTTGTTTATTTTGTTTTGTTTCTTATTCTTTCTTTTGGATTAAGGGTAAATACAGTGAAGGTTCTAGGATCTCTTCTACTTTGTACGTGATGAAGAATGAATGTTTTCTAAGCTTTTTAAAGTTGATTCTAGAATGTAAGCTTTATGTTTGCATCACATCCAAGAACTTAAAGCTTTTAAATCTTTGTTAGCATTCGCCGATATCTCTGTTGAATTCGAATATCTATTTTGAAGAAGGAGAATAAGAGCAAATAACGAGAACAAACGAAGCTTTGGTGAGCAAAATACAAAGAAGGAGAAATGCTAACAATCAGATCGTTGTGTGGGCATGTTGGTATCTAATGGATAAACGAGTTCCCGCTCACTCAACGGGAACAAAAAGTTTATTTTATTTTTTGTTGCTTATTCTTTAATTAATTGTTTGCGTTTTCTCTAAGAAAAGCAAATATGTACTCACATTACACACAGACACATACACACACACACACACACAAACATCTCGACATACATTTTTGGTTTGCTACAATAACGAACGATTAAGGGAGGAAATCTCAAATGACGTCATTTTCATTGTTGCGCTCTGCGAGCTACAAGCTTTTAATTAAAAAAAAAAGAAAAAGAAAAGCCTTAATCGCGTGACATGAAAGAAAAGCTTTTCCCCATAATCTGAAGATACATTGAGTGTTATAGTTAGAGCGTAAGAAAGTGTTTGAAGCAGTAGGAAAAGTGTCGAGTGAAATCATGTGAAGGAAGAAGAGCAAACCCAGAGGCAATTTTCTTTCATAGGTGGAAAATGTGTTGGCATTGTGGTTGCTAAGATGAAAATTTATTGCTTTCCAATGTGTGTATGTGGTTCCTTCACAATTATTTTTTCCCTTTGCACAATTCAGTCATTGTGTGCCAATTATTGATTTTGTTGTATGCTTCTTATCACATTTGGAAGTTTTGCGGCAGCATGTGGAACAGCACTTTGGAGCTTTCAGTCGATTTTCCATTTGAAAGGAGCATATCTCATTCCATATATATTGTAGTGAATGATTTATATGCGGAAAATTGACAGTTGATTCAATCGCAAATATCCGAAACACTTCAATTCAGGCACAACTGATTTTAAACTTCGACCCAGGAGGGCTCAACAAAGAATTGTGGCATTAAAGTTAAATTAACGAAATTAAATTTCGCCGAACAATAAAGAAGAAGAGCTTTTCGCATCCAAGCTATATGCGCCTTTTTAATCCCATTTCGTGCTCTACATTAAAAGCAACTCGTGATATTTTATAATGCAAATTTTATTGTAAACTTTTATAGTCAAGTTAATGTGAGGAACTGAAAAATTTCTGCTCCGAGATTTTAACGTGTGAGCTTCAATTTTGCTGTTATTTTGGGAAAGCCTCTAAAATAGTCAGGGTATGAGAAGTGTTTAATTACTAAGCTCAGTGGATTTTCTTTTTTTATTTCTGAGGAGGAAGTAGTATGAAATAACCCAGCACAGGGTGGCTGGCACATGACACAATTAAATGAAAGAAAACAAAGTTCAGATTGAGAGAGGAAGAGAAACAAATGAAAAACTTTTTGGCACAATCGGAATGGAATGTCTACATGCTGAACAATTATTTGCATTATAGCAGGCACACAAAATGTGTTTTTCCACATTCGGATGCGGTAAGAGATCACAATAGCAGCTTTAATTGTGCACTTTACTTTTCTTTGTTAAATTTGTCGGTGAATAGTTTCCAAGAGCGATAAAAAATAGCAGCAGGTGAATTGTATATTATCTTAGTTTAAAGCTATTGAAGGATCGAAACAAAAAAAAGGATTACAATGGAAATTAACAATTTGAGGGCGCTGTGAAGTTTTAGTTTTAATATTTAATTTTTCTTTTGCCAGCGCTCGCCTATAGACAGATTATTATATCTTGTTTACCATCATACAAAGTACATGCTCGCATGAAATAACATTTACTCAGTCCAGAAAGCATGAAAACGCGTTAACCGTTGAAATGATGCCAACAAAAATTTATAAAATAAACATTTCGTGGAAAACGAAAAAAAAAAAAAATGAAGATTTGTTTATGAAAATTTTCACAATTAAAATTTGTAAAAATGAATTGCAACAATTCAATGCAAGTTTTCACAAACGTTTTTCCTCTCAATTCACTTCTCCGTTGGGTAAATTGAACTATCGCACAATTTCAATTTTTAGGGTACGAGCAATGAAATGTCAATAAATTAACGATTTTCTTTCGTCTAAATGTTATTTTTAGATAAAAGTTTTTTTTTCTCCTTCGGTTCCATTAAATACGGGCGGTAGTCATTATGTGGCCGGAGAAGTTTCTACATTTCATCGTGAATGAGACAGAAAATTGGTCTCAATTTTAATTGTCGTCTAATTTCCTTTCCAGCTCATTCGAATATACGTTCGACTTCTACGAAGGGGTTAACGAATATAAAACTCAAAAGCAATGCAACATTTATTTACATTCTTTGTCAATATTTATTTTGAGAGCTTTTACACGTAAAAAAACTTATTTCAACAAACATTTCATACTTTTCATTGCGAAACCGATTTTTTTGTTATTTGCTTTTCTTTCTCCATTGAAATGCGACCAAAAAATACACAATTTTCCTTCCTTTTTTGTGTGCTTTTTATTCTCCGGTCGTGCCTACTTTCATATCAATGCCAGCGATCGATAATTTTCTTTTTGTGCTTTTTTTCTTTTCTTACTTTGTGAATCACATTTTTGGTGTTGCTTTCGTGTGGTTAAAGCACCTTTGAATTTATTCCTTTATGCGCTTTAATAATCCTTTTTATTGCTGTTTATCATTTTCAAATTTCTCTTTTCATTTCGAAACTTTCACTATTTTGCTTTAAAGTTTTCTCTCAATAATTTTACACTTGAATCTTTCAATTCATTTGGCGAATGACGCGCGAGAATGATGCTTTACACGACAACGTTTTACGAACGTCAACTTGCGAATGAGATCAGAAATTTTCATCGTGGAAACATTATTGTGAGAAAATTTTGCAAAATGCCGAATGCGCCTGAACAGTTTTCCAGTGGAAAGTTTATTTGCTTCTAGTTTTTACCATGGGAAACTTCGGTGGCGCTGACAGTCGGAAAAGTCCACGTGAATTTTTCATCTACTCATGATACACAACAACATTTTCCGAACACGAAGTAAAACTATTTTATTTATTATATTGTTAATTTCTGCAATTAAATTTGTGAATTTGCCAAAAATATTTGAATAAAAACCAGTGAAATTTGTAAGACTATGGATGTCCTTTGCGCAGTCCTTTGGAATATCTTTTTATAGTGGACGACGAGCAATTTTGTCTAATTTTTGCTTCAAAATTTGATTTTCCATGTCAATTTTATTTTGTCGCCTTCTGCGATTGACTTCGGATGCTGATTTGATTGTGGATCGTTCGGTTGACTGTGAAAGCAGAAGTGAAAAAAAAAGCAATCAAATTTTGTTAGTGGAAATTTGCGGAAAATTGGAAAACTTTTTATTCACCACTTACAGTTGCTCCAAATTGATTTTTTCGATTGTGAAATCCATCGCCGGCAGGCCCATTTCGCATGATTTTTTGTAACAATAGTTGATTGTCACGCTCAATTTCACGAACGCGTTGATTAGAAAATGTGAGACTTGTACGGGTGCCATTCTTATATCTAATGGGATAAAAAAAAGTTCAATTTGAAAACTTTTCTCTTTACAAAAGAAAAATTGTTACCTTTTCTGTTTGGCGACTGGGAATTCTTCAAGAACTTCGTGAAACAAACTAAAGTCGTAATTATTCTGTTCACAATCAGCGTCCTCATCACAGTCATATTCACTTGCAAATGAGCTCATCACTTCACAATCAACAAAATGCGATTCATTTGTGTTGTTATTGTTGCCTGCACTATCGGTTTCGGGACTTGCTGATAGCGTCGACGATGTTGAACTCACTGATGGCGTCTCTAACAATTCCTAAGGAATAACATTAGAGAAATCAATAATTTTTACACCGTTTCTTTTTTCGCTTTATGCCGTTCGAGTTTGACACATACATTATTCGCTTTATCGAGTTTCTCGAAAACTTCCTCATCAAAATCATATTCCTCGAAATCGTCTTCATAAAATTCCTCACTGAATTGTTCAAGTGGCATTTTTGGCAATTTCTTGTTTAGCTTTCTGGCTTTTAGCATTTTAAGTTTTGTTCTTTCTTCGTGAAAAGCAAAATATCGACGAAAATTCTTTAAATTTTTTACGAATCACGTCAACACTACTGAGATGTTTACAAATTCACCTGCAGCCAACTACTGTGAAGGAAAACTAATAAAATTTTGCTGTTGTTTGTCGTTTGTTCTCATTATTGAACTACCACAAATAAAAAGAGCGAACGCCATGTAAAAGGGGTTGAGCGAGAACTTACTTAGGTAATAATAATACATTTTTAATGTGAAAAGGCAATAAATTTTCTACACTGTAAAAACCCTTCGAGGAATTCAGTTGGGAAAATTGGGGTTGAAATTGTGTGCGAAGAAAAAGTTTATTATATTTTTGACGACGTAATATCAGGTGTTTTATCAACCGGCATTTTTCACTATTGAATTTACTGATGCGTGATTAGGGAGTGAGAAATGACGACTGCGAATGTTATAACAACAATCGAGAGGCATTGAAAAATATTTAATCGATCAGAAATTTTTAGATTTTGATTGATCGATGAAATCGATTAAAATTTTTTATGGTAAATAAACAGGTGCAACATAGATATGTTCGCTAGATTTCGGTAGTCAGAAATGTAAAACAGTGAACTCAATATGTTTATAGTATTGTGCATTTTGTTGTATTTATTTATTTTTTTCTCTGCAATTTAGGAATCGATTTTTTAAAGTTTATTCCCTTCCCTCATTTTCAAATTTCACTTTGAATTCCACTGACCTCTCAGTATTATGTGCCTTAACAAGAAACAAAAAGATAACTAAAATTATCACCAAAATGAGTAATATTGCGGTGGTTATAATAAACATTATTTTTGTCGAATTCTGAGTCATCATTAATTCTTTTAAACGACTTTGAGTGATGAAATTACTATCATTTGTTTCATTATGCAATTCAATTATTTTCTGAATTTTAATTTCATAAATTTCTTTAACATTTTCTTCGATGTTTGTGCAATTTGTTTGCAACAAATCAAAAGTTTCCTTTAAATTGCTGATTGTCTTGTAAGCGACATTTAAATTAAATTGTAAATCATGGCTTCGTTCATCAGCGACTCGAATTAATGCTTCACTAGAGGATAATGCTTCTCGATACTCTTGAAGTTGAATTGTAAAATTTCGCAAAATTGATTTGCTGACTAGCTTAGAATTTCCATTGCATTTCTCATTCATTTCATCCATTAGCTCATCGAATAAAAGATCCGTTGGATAACTTTGATCAATGCAAAAGTTTCCATCGAAGCGTGCATAACTCAGTTCTTTCAATTCCATTAAAATTTCGAATCAATTGTTCTCAGTCGATTGTCGCTGAAATTTATTTCTTCAAGTTTTGTGTTCTTTTGAAATATTCCGAATGGCAAAACTTCCAGTAAGTTCCCTGATAAATTGATTTTCTTTAAATTCATGAGCTTGATAAATATTTTCGAATGCAAACTTTGAATTTTGTTGTTACTCAAAGTTAAATTCTGTAAATTCTCCAAATCAAGAAATGCATCTTCACTGATTTCTGATAACAAAGAATTTTTGATGTCAATTGTTTCCATGGAAATCAAACCAATAAAATTATTTCGAGTGAATGAGTGAAGCGCTCCATCAGTTATGTCCAACTTTTTGAGATTCATAAAGAAGTCATTAATCCTAATTGGTAAATACTTCATACAATTCGAATCGGGAATATAAAGGACATCAACCATTGAATTGTTTTTGCCAGTCAAGTGATTGCCCTTGACACTTGTAATTGAAGTGCTCTTATCGGTTATTCTGAAGCTTTCCACTTTGCAATTGTAACCGTCACTCTTATAACTTACAAAATAGCAATTCAACTCGATGCTTTTTATAAGTGCTGGCAAAACCGTAACAAGAATGAACAATCTTGAAAATAAAATAAATTTCTTCATTTTTGGTCAATTTGAAATACTTAAGAAAAAATTTACTTCATATTTATTTACGAGTACAATTATTTATAATTTTATCTTTTTCGCACTGGAATTAAAATGAAACTGAATTTCAATTGAGTTTTGCTGATAATAAAACACAACTAATGAGAAAATAAATTCAGAGAATCGAAAAAGGGAGAATTATTTGTGCGAGCATATTTAATGTTATCAAGAGACGAAAGCATATTATTTGCAGAAAACGCATCACTTAATTTAAATTTTATTTATTACAGCAAATTTCAAACACAAACGAATCATCAAAAATAAAGTGACTAACAAGTCAAACGATTCAAATCTGCCATTTGGTTGCCATTATGAGTAATAATAGCATTGTGAGATATTCTTCTTTTTCTTATCAGTAATATAATAACTAGAAGAATTAAGCATACAGCTATACCAACACCAGATACTATCATCAAATGACCTCCTTGTGTGAATTGTTCTCTCCTGATTTCATAATATTCTGGCTCTTCATTGTTCAAACTGCCTCCAGAAAGAATTTCAACAGTCTCATTGAGCTCATTTATCCGTTCTTCATAAGCTAGTATTTTTTCTGTGAAATTTGCCACGCATGATACATAACTTTCTTCAATTTCTGATATTCTGCGGTACAGACTTGTTTTGTCATTGTTTAAATCTGTTAAATTGAATTGTAACATTTCAATTTCGCTTTTTGAATTTTCGATAAAATTCATTTTTTCTTCCAGTAATTTACTGGCGTTTAAAGATTTTAATTCAGAATCATGTAACTGATGAATAATCCCTTCAATAGCAACTTTTGCGTCGCTATGATTTGCTGATAAAATTTTATTTTCCGTCTTTAATTCTTCCATATCAATCAGCATTTCATTATTTTGCGTTGTGAGCGTTGAAATATTCTGTTTAAGCGAATCTAATATGGCTGAAAATTCCAATTTTTCTCTTGACAATTGTAAGGTTGTCACGTTATAATTTGCGATCTTTGATTTTAAACCATTGATTTCGTTCATTAAACTGTTTTGAAGCTGTTCGAGTTCCTTTATTAACGGCTTTAAAGGATTCCTACAATTGGATAAATCGATGCTTTCCACTTGCTTATAAATGCTGTTAATACAAAGATTTTGTCTGAAATCAGCTAATATTAAGTTTGGAACATCGTTTAAAAGCTCCTTCTCAATTACAGCTAGCTGGTTATTATTGAATAAAATTTCTTTAAGTTTTAGATTTTGTGCAAATAATTTCGCAGGCAAATATTCGAGATGATTATCGGAAAGCGATAAAATTTCGAGGTTTTTCAAATGAGCAAAAGTTTGCAATTTTATGTAAGAGATTTCATTTCTCATCAAATAAAGTTCTTCAAGTTCAATGAGCTCTGAAAAGGTATCTTCGGATATCGTTTTGAGGTTGGACTTTTCTATTCCAAGAATTCTTAATTTATTTGAACTTTCCTCAAAATCACTTTTTGAAATGGACTCTAAGGAGCAATCATCGATCCATAAATTGTTCAAACCCTTAAAGACCTTTGAATAACCAACCGGAATGAATTTCATTTGTGGCTGTCCAGCAAACAGCAAACGCTCAACTCCATTATTGTTGCTGTATTTCAAATGTCTACCTTCAGCTTTTGTAATTTTAACATTTGGTTGGTTTGTTATAATTTCATTCACAACTTTACAATTGTATCCATTTTCAGTATTTGATGTAAGAAAAACAAATTTGCAGTTCAGATCAAGAGCTTCCGTTGCTCCAATGAAAATAAGAAATATCAAAAATCTACAACAAATTACAGAAATTTATTTTGAGTGAAATTATTTTTAAACTTCCTGTTCAACTGACTTCATTTTTCAACTAAGCTTCAAAACGATGCTTCTTCGTTTAACCAATTTCGCTCACTGACTGATAGTAAGAAAAATAATGTTTATGCGCTTTGCTCTTATCACAACAAAAATAATTGAAATTTAAAGCGTTAAACGAGCAAAGCGATTGTTATTTTTCTATAACAAATGAGAAATTGCATGAATTTTTACACATTCTTTCCGAACTCTTTAAAAACTTCTTCTGCATTCTTTTCAGAAAATTGTCGATCACATTTCAATTTGCTAGTACCATTAAAATTCATTAAATGAGTCACGAGTTGGAATCTCCAGTGGTACTCAAAATAAAATCAAAATAAAAACACGCAGCTACTTACTTTGGACTTTTTTCCCCGCTCGATTGCCGTTCAGTTTCACTTTGCATGAGTATCCATTTTGCAAAGTATTTTTATGCCGCAAAACAATGACAACCACAGCGATCCATTAACGAATTTTAACATCAGATATATTCATTAGCGTAACGTCATCAAAAGATTCAGGTAAATTGCTTTTAAAAATTGCAATTCATCATCAAAAACAAAAAAAAAAAAAAAACAACAAAAAATCTGAGTCAAGTTTACAGCAATTGAAAGCCACCAGAAAATGTTTTTAATTAACCGATTTGCGCTTTTGGTAGTTTCCAGTTGCTGGTTTTAGCGTAGTTAAAATTCATATCGAAGCATTTTTCTCGTTGTTGTTATTGCCTATTTACGTAATGTTTGTGGAACTTAAAGCTTGACTACGCGTAACGTGGAAGGTTTACTACTTAGCTTCGCGTGTAATAAATCTCTCGGCTCATACCAGTCAATCTACGGACATTATTACGTTCAGTTGGTTTTTTTTTGTTGTCTCTTCTTCAACTGAAGTTTATACTTTTGTGCTTTTATCGATTGAAGCTTTTGATTGGTAGTATATTCCTTTATCATGTAAGCATTCTATGAAGTGTTAGTTACAATTTATAAGTGAATGAAATACAAAGCTGTGACAATTGTTTGGTTTTTGTGTGTATTAGTGTTTATTGATTAGAAACTAGTATTATTGAATTTCATGTTTCAATATAAAAGATAACATTCACGGATAGAGAAGGTCAAACATTTAATTGAGCTCCGTTAATTGTATGCTCAGTCATGCTATTAATTTCCACATGAGCATTTTATCAAAGTCTATCTTGTCTAGTTTAACGTTTTGTTATCTTTTGATATGATGGGGCAAAATAAAGGGTTCGGATCGGATAGAATGTTTTATTTAATTAAATTTATCGATTCAAATTTAACCTGCAGAACAGACAGGTGGCAATATATTCATCATTATATTCTACCCATTTCCCTTAACATAATTTACTCATTTTGTTTGGACATGATGAAGGAAAATTTAATGAACGGAAATTTTAAAAGCCAAAAAAATAAGAAAACTTTAGAAAAGTGAAATGAAAATTTAATTGAAATTTAATTTTGATAGTGAAACTTTGTGAGAACATCACTAATTACTCAATTAACATATGAAGTTAAATTCACTAAGCGTTAATCATTCTTTATTATTTCCAAATCAGCGCAACTATTTGTTCTAAATAGTTCTCATATCACGCATCCATTTGTGTTCATCAGCGTCAATTATCACCACTAAAAAAAAAAATCATGGGTAATGCATGCTCGATACATCGTCGTAGAAGGTGAGGAATGCTAACATTAATTAATACTGCATTTTTATGCGGTAATTCCATTGAAATGAAACGAGCGTGATAAAAAAAAACATATCGTCGGTCAGCAGTGAAAGGATTGAGGGAGGAATGATAAAATAAATATCAGCTGTAAGGTTGTGATCTTGGAATTTGAAATCGTGCGACTCATGATTCTGCTCTTTGTTCATCAAAATCATGCGATCGAAAAAAAATAAAACTGCAACAAAATTACATCTAATCACTTTTAAAACGTTTAATTTCAATTCCGCTTTGACTTGTTTTCTTATCATTCCACTTTTTTATTTGTTTGTTTTAAGTCTTGACCCCCCAAAAAAAAAAAAACCAATCACGAACTAAACGAGTTTTATGAATGTGGTTTCTGTGTGTTTTTGTGTGCTTGGCTACAATACATCAATGACGTCAATCGACTAGTATTGATTCAACAATTTCACGCTTTATTCCCTGAAGTAAATTATTAAAAGAAATTTATTCGGAAACCTTGGGATTTGGCTCTTAACCTCAAAACCCATTTGTGACATATTTTCGGTACCTAGTAAAGCTATAAAATTTATTCGGCGCTTTTTTTTTTGTTGTTGCCGTTAGTAAATTTGATTCCTCAATATTTTGGTTCCTGTCCTGCACAAGAAATTTCAGTTTTGAACCAACTGTCGATCGAGCAAGACCGAAAATTTGGATAATTTGTTTTAATAATAATTTAATTAATTGCTGTTGCCGTGCGTCGATACATTAAAGCAAATATACGGAAGTTATAAGTGGTGTTTAACCTTCAATTTATATACAAATAATGTCTAAAATGAATTGTGATATAAAATTGTTAGATGCATTTTCGTGAGTTTTTTAAGAGAATTTTGGCAAAATTTAAAGACAACATTTTCATTCCCGGAATAGAAAACTAACACATCCATAGAAAATATGTGTCTCTCACGAGTTGCATGCGATCATATGATTTTTACAGCTCATGCTCAGCAGCTTTATTTCATACTCTGTTTCATGATGAATGAAAATTCGCTAAAGCGAGCGGATAAATTAAAACGGTCAACGTGATTTTTTCCATAATATTTATTATGAAAGGCAGGTCAAAAACCTGAATTCAGGTCCCTTTTTTTTAACTAAAACTAAGTGCGTTGCTCAGATTTCTCTCTTCATTCTATTATCTCTCGAAATTCGAAGATCTAAACAGACGGCGTATTTAGTGAGCAATGGCACAGTAAAGAAAGTAAATAGACCAAAAAAACATAGTCTTCTTCAAACCATCGTCGTTAGTACATCGATCGTCTGTTTTCAAGTGTTGGCAAATCTAGAAGAAAAAAAAAACAGTTGACAAAATAGCGATTCTATTAAATGATTAAAAACAACTAAATTTAGTTTATTATCGCTACGGACTTATAATATAAATACCGAAAAATCCAAGAAGTAGCCATCATTTATTGTTTTGATAAGCTACGCGCGCACAACAGAAATGTTATCTCGCCTCAAATTTTGCGCTCAATTCCGAAAAATTGGTCAAGTCTATGCGAGAAAATGCACTGACTCGACTCCTTCAAAAAATCTTTCCAGGGTAATTGAAAATGAAAATCATGCTGAAAATCAGTACAACGGCGGCGAGCACTTCAAGTATAAAACGAAGAAACAAACAGAAAATTTACTCAGTGAACAAAAATTCACCGACGGGCAAACATCATCAACTATCGAGAAAATTCAGATAATATCATCTGACTTCGTGAAAAATCAATTGGAGACGATGAGTGAAGTGTCAAGAGATGTTATGGGACAATGGCCCATTGAATCGGAATCGGAACTTGCCGGACAAGGGCAAGCACGCTTAAAGAACGGCCGTTTTAATAAGGTGAGAGCTATTTGAGTTTATTTGTTGTATTATTTTATTGATTCTCTCGCGAGTCAATGACGACTGTAGAAAAAAAGAGCTAAATTATGAAATAAACAAGAAAATTTGGCCCACAAAACTGGCAAAAAATTAAATTTAGATCCACTGGAAAGTTCCGTGGGAATATTATTCAGTCGAGTGATTATCGTTAGGAATATTGAACTAAGCGAAAATAGAAAAAAAAAATATCATGAATGAAAGTCGTCTGAATGATAACAGAATAAAAAAAAAAACTCTTTCGATCCGCGAACATGCGCATTGATGACATCATTCCATTTTCTTTCGTCACATGTATATAATATCAGTTGTTTTCTGTTGTCATGAATGCCTATCGTCCTTGAACTTCAAAAATCGAAACAATTGCAGCAATTTGCATACGGAAATTGCCGCATCGGCAATCGTCGTAAACGCGTTTACATTAAAATTAATTTTTTCGACCTATTTGGCCGCAAAGGAATTTAATTGTTTGCTTTAAAATTTATAGCTCATTAAAGGCCACGCGTCACAAATTTATTTAAAAAAAAAGAAAACAAAAAGATCTTTCTCGCGAGTTTGCTCTTCTGAAGAGAGCGCGACTCAAAAGTGTGACCAAAAGCCTGACCATCATTTGGAAGTTCAAGTTCAGTGAACATCTATTTCATAATAGCTATCAGCTTATTTTTTGTTGCGTAATTAACGTAATTATAGTTAGGCATCTTCACAGTTTGTAAGATTACGATTTTTTTTAAATTAAACCGAATTTTTCTCATGATTAACAAACAAAAAGCTCCAGAAATATCGATAGAAACTTTCAAATGAACTAGCTGTGTACAAGTTCCACTCCAAACAGAAGTATAGAACAATTTCATCATCTGACTTTGTTCTTAGAAACATCATTAAAACCTTTTTTTATGGTATTTTCAATCAATCGACTTCTCATGATTTATATGAAGTGGTTTAATTATCTTTTCAATTGTTCTACACCAACAATATTTTTATCGCTTATCATTTGTAAGTCATTCAGTTGACTGGAGTCTTATTTTCATGAACACTGGGATGGTTTTTATTCGGTATGGCCCCTATTTACTCGCACCCAATTAGATTTCTTTTGGTTTTTCTGTTTTGACAAAAGAAACAAAACGCTACACGTATGTCTATCGTCGTGCGGTTGGGTTAGGTCATGAGAAAGTTTAAACACTCAGCCAAACACTCAGCAAAACCAAAAAAACACACACATTTCAAAATGAATCGCTTCATCACATGACGTCATGATGAGAAGAGTCTTGTAAGAGGATAATAATAAACTCGTGGGGAGTGTACATATTGTTATGATGAATGATGACCGCCGAATATGAAAAGAAAAATGTCCACACGATCGTTGGCGGAAAAATTTTAATAAGGTTCTAATTAAAATTAACTGGAAACCTTTGGGCATGAGTTTGTTGTTGACATGACAATTGGTAACAACAATCAACGTTGCACGCGCAAAGATAACAATAAATAAATAAATATATCGGGAAGACAACAGAACTGACGCGTAAACATGTTTGTGTTGGGTTAAGTTATTTTTATTTTGGAAGCACCAGGCAGTTAATAAACTATTTCTTGACTGCTTTTATAGCATTGCTGGGACATTTGAAAGGTCGAATTAGTTAACAAAAAAAAAAAAAATGTATCTTCATGTCATTTTATTAGAAAATTCTCGATTGAAATGTTTTTGTCGCCCATCGTTTCCTAGAAATATTTTGTGCAAACGCAATAATAAAATGCGATGTTTGTTGTTGTAAGTCGCTCGCACATTGCGCAAATATTTGGATTCCAACGATGAATAATTTTAATTTCGCTTTGATGTTTGCTCATCAATTGTCGTACTTGATACCGGCAACTGTTGATGTCAGTCGAATCTTCGAGGGCTCGTCTGCCAATCACCTTATTCAATAATATATCTCGCAAGTCATTTACAATGTCATGACATCGAATCACTTCACGATTAATTTTATTATGCAACCTGAAAATTCATGATAACGAATTTTCTGTAATTTTTTGTTGCTTTTAATTTGCTAATAATAGCAACACACATAAGCATTAAACCATGCTTTACTTTCACTTTGTCCCACATACTAACAGACCCACATTACGATTACAATTGAAAGCGAGAGCTATGACTCAATACAGGCAACGTCCAACGGAGAAAAATAAAAAAACTTGTTTCTATTTAAGTTTTTAATTTTATTTATGTTTTGCATACATTGGAAAGTTTTTTGCTGAATAGATGCTGAATAGGTGACGGATCGGATTAAATTGCAAGTTGTGAATAAAACATATATTAATTAATCATGAAACGAAATCCATTTATGGCAACAGCCATCATGTGACGTGATAATATTATTCAAGTTCATGTATTTTTTTTTTAAGTTTTGCTCGCGTTTAGCCTTGCAATTGTTCACAGCGACAGATTTTATGGTGCATTTTATTGCACGCACCTTTTAATCGGGTTTCAATATTAATGATCCGTGACCTCATCAAATGTTTTGTAAGATTTCTTCCTCATTTCACTTTTTCCTCTAATCGCGTGCACGATTCGGTTTCAATATTTGTTTTAACGATTTTCTTTATATTTCCTTATCAGGGTCTCGCCTTCACTCGTGAGGAACGTCAAGTATTGGGCATTCAAGGATTATTACCAGCCGCTGTAAGATCAGAAGATGAGCAATTGAATCACTGCTTGGTGTTGCTGGAACGTTGCGCAACTGATTTAGATCGCTACATATATTTGATGGGACTTCAGGATCGTAATGAACGTTTGTTTTATCGCGTTCTTTCATCTGATATTGGTAACATGATGCCTTTAGTTTACACACCAACTGTTGGACTCGCATGTCAAAAGTTCTCCATGATCTACACGAACCCAAAAGGACTTTATATTACCATTTATGACAAAGGACATATTTATGATGTCTTACGCAACTGGCCAGAGCGTGATGTTCGCGCTATTGTTGTTACTGATGGTGAACGTATTTTGGGCCTTGGTGATTTGGGTGCTAACGGAATGGGTATTCCAGTCGGCAAATTGGCCCTTTACACCGCTCTTGCCGGGATTAAGCCGCATCAGTGCTTGCCTATTACACTTGATGTTGGGACCAATACACAAACAATTCTTGAAGATTCACTTTATATGGGATTGCGTCAGCGTCGTGTTACTGGACAAGAGTATGATGATTTTATCGAAGAATTCATGAAGGCTGCAGTTCAGCGCTTTGGACAAAATTGTCTGATTCAATTTGAGGACTTTGGAAATTCAAATGCATTCCGTTTGATTGAGAAATATCGTGACAATTATTGTACATTCAATGACGATATTCAAGGAACAGCTTCGGTTGCTGTTGCTGGTCTCATTGCATCATTACGTGTAACAAACACACGTTTGTCAGACAATAAAGTCTTATTCCAGGGCTCTGGTGAAGCAGCTCTTGGTATTGCAGAATTGTGTGTGATGGCAATGATGAGTGAAGGGCTTTCTGAGCAAGAAGCTCGTAAACGTGTTTGGCTTGTTGATAGTAAAGGACTTATCGTTAAAGATCGTCCAAAGGGTGGATTAACATATCACAAGAGTAAATTTGCTCACGCTCATCCATCTGTTGACACACTGGCTGAAGCTGTAAAAACTTTGAAGCCAACCGTTTTAATTGGTGCTGCTGCTATTGGCGGTGCTTTCACACCCGAAATCATTCGTTCGATGGCTGAATTCAATGCACGACCAATTATTTTTGCCCTTTCAAATCCAACCAGCAAAGCCGAATGTACTGCTGAAGATGCTTATAAACACAGTAATGGCAAAGCTGTTTTCGCTTCGGGATCACCATTCGCACCGGTTGAATTTAACGGCATGAAATTCTCACCGGGACAAGGAAACAATTCATACATTTTCCCAGGCGTTGCTCTCGGTGTCCTCGCTGCTGGCGTTTCAACCATTCCTGAAGATATCTTTTTAATTTCTGCTAAGGTCTGTTAAAATTTCTTTCTTCATTAAGATTTTGATTATAATTTTTTTTTTAAATGTTTTAGGCCCTCGCTGAACTCGTTACTGATGAGGATTTGGCCCAGGGTTCACTGTATCCACCATTAGAGTCTATTCAGAATTGCTCAATTGTGATTGCTGAAAAGATTATTGAATACGCATACGACAAAGGTTTGGCGACATTCAAACCCAAGCCCAAGAATATTCGGGAGTTCATCAAGGCTCAAATGTATGACATCAATTACAAGTCAGCCATCCCTCCTAGATATCACTTTTAAATATCATGACCTTGACCAATAAGCAATTTGTTTCCCATGTTTACGTTTTTTGTATCTATTTTCGTTTTGTTTTGACTGAGAAAAAAAAATGCATGCTATAAAGATTTCACTTATTTATAATGCAGCACAACACAGTCATTGTATATTCATTTATAACGCTGCTGGTACCATATCAGATGAAAAAAAAAAAAAAAAAAAAAAAACATTTTAGTCCAATTTATTAAATATTTTCATTGTTATAAATTATTTATTTTATTTTTTTTTGTTTTTCAAATTTTTTCGTTTTATAAAAATAAAGATCCTCAAAAAAACCAGAAAATAATTTGTCGAGCTTATTTTGTGATGGAAGCGAAAAACCACTAACAAGTATATTATGGGCTGCTTCAATTCCGGAAATTCTCTGTTTCATCTGGAATTTCCGCTACAGTCTGCAGTTCACATTCATCATCGTCGTTATCTTCGTGGGATGAAGTCTTTGCTGGTGCAATTTTATCTTGTATTTTGCTTTCAAGACTTTCTTTCCTTGATTTCATCGATGCAGTTCCTTCAATTGTACAAGAACAGGTTTGAATGTTTGAATTGCTTCTTGATAATATTTGCTTGATCATTATCATCAGCCGATGTCATTTCATTTCCATCGACAAAAAGGAATTCAATTGAATATTTGAACAAATATTTATTTAACAAAAATTAAATTCAAGTAAATTTTATTTACAAATTTGTAACTGTAATCGTACATTTGAAACTTGTTCTTTTTTATGAACGAACTTCTTTCTAATATTTCTATCATCATATATATATCAGCTATACATATCAAATATATTATATTTTGAATGCGCATTGCGCATTGCGTAAAAGTTCAAATTTTATTCGATCGTTAAAAATAATAACTGTTTAAGTTTTTGGAAATTCAACTTTAAAAATGCAATAACAATTTAACTCGCAGTCTCTATTAGTGCATCCTAAATCGCATTAATTGAATTGAATTTTTGATAATAATGCGATTCAACAGAGGATTAAATATTAAATTTAAATTTTCAATCTGAATGTTGCATGGAACTTTTGTGGTTGGTGAGAAATTGAGAAATATATATTTTGCAACACAATTTTGTGCAATTTAATGTCAGTCGGCTTTTCGCATTGTTGAAAATTTCATTTAAATATCTGTTTTTTTTTTTTTCTTTGTTGGGCACCAAACATGCACACCACTTTTCACAGTTAATCTCTCCATTTATTGCATCCTAGGTAAAGCACACGCGTTTGTTGAATGCAAAGTGCTCGGAAAATTATGATTATGAAAACAGAAGCAGCATACGGAACTTACTATTGAAGAGGGACGGTTTATTGGCGATTGTGTCATGTATTTTCCGCTAGCAATTTATTGTCCAACGTGCCTCGGGTTTCTCTATTTGTCCACTAAATGATTCACAGAAATACATTACGCTCGGGCTACAGGTTGCAAAATTGATAACAGATTAAAAGTCTTTTATGCTTCATATGAAATGGCCATCGAATGGAAATCCATGCTGATCTTCGAAAAGTATAAAAGTTCATGTACACCACGCTAAGCGACCTATGAATACTGAAAATAATAATGATTTAGTAGAACGTGATATCATGCAATTTCATTTTGTTGCATACTCTCGAAGTTATTTCAGTTGAAGTGGATGGTTAAAACGGTCATTATAAAGCTTTCATAACAACTACTTTTAGTGCAATTCGGAACATTGCTTTTTTGGGTTTGCTGATTGTATAAAGGAGGAATGGAAATTATGCATCATCATTGCATTTTACCATGAACACTTCCATTCATTTGAACAATTTTAGCTAGACAGCTGGAAAGGTCGGAATGATTCAATTAACAATTAATTTAACGGTGGTGGGCATTGTATACAAATTAATAATGAATAACTTGATAATTTTTTCAGATTTTTTAGTGAATTAATTTATTTTTAATGTAAAAATAACTCACTTGACGTTGTGATAACAGCACAAACAAATATAAATTTTCAGAATTTAAATAAGTACCTTGTTTGTGATTCAAACGTGTTGGATTATTTCGCACCGCAATTAATTTTTTGTTTAAAAAAAAAGTTTAGTAGTTTTTGCATAATAAATAACAAAATTTTTGCAGCTCGAACATGATGAATTTTTCAAAAGCTTCATTAGTGCTCTTTACAATTTTTCTGCACAATTACGAAGTGAAGGGTTTTCCGGCAAAATCTGATTGCTTTCATCCGTGCCCGCAAATTCTTTTGACGATTTGCGCAACGAACGGCAATGAGACAAGGACTTTCAGCAGTCCTTGCTCGATGGACATGCACAACTTGTGTTGCGACGACGGTGAAAGAAGATATTTGAGAGTTTCATGATATATTTAATTTAATTAATTATTTACAGATTTCCAAATCACTGACTTAAGTTTTTGTTCAGGGGATAATGAGAAATTGGAGCAAGTTGAATTTCCAGTATTGGATTAAAGCTTATTTAATTAACGTTTATGCACAAATGGACCGCAAATAATTTATGGTGCTTTTAAATTTTAGTTGAATATTTACAAGCGGAATTTTTTGGAAAAAGTTTTTGTTTTATTTGAGTTTTTGTGTGTTTTATTGTTCTGTTGTTGCTTGCCGTTTCAGGCGATGGACACTTTGGTGTAATAAAATAAAATTTTCGTGTCATAAAAAATTATTTGCCAACAGCCAAAACCGAACCAACTTTGTGGTATCACGAGAGCTGTCTGTTTTGTGGTGAAGTTGGAAACATGTAGAGCTAGAGATTAATGATGGGAAATTCGGGTCATGGCAACATGAAAAACTGCTGGTTTTACTTGACCATTCTAATTATTTTATTACTTAAATAAAAAAAGTTTCCGCAGACAGCTAGACAGTGGAATGAACTAAAACAAAAGCTCCATGTGAGCTTTCACAAATGATTTTATTTATTTTTTTTTTTGATTTTCTAACAAGTTTTATTATTTGAATTTTCCATTTTCCAAAATTTTATTATGAAAACAATTTTGAAAGAAAATATTTCAGATTCTTTGATCCTTTTGGGATAATCATTGAAATATTTTTCCGATTCACATTTGAACGCCCAGAAAAAAAGATTTTCCATTTTAGAAATAGTCCTTGCTCAAATTGCTTATTGGCTCAAAATCTTCTTAACAATTTGCTGATTCTGATGTCACTTTCAGCGATTTAACAATTTTTGGGCTTCACAGGAAAAAGTTTTGGTGTAAAAACAACCGAAATTCTTCTTGTTATCTCGACCGAGTTAACCCAACAAGAAGCATTCATTCAGACGAATCAACACAAATCCTTAACAACTTTGCCGACGACGATTATCATTTTGTTGTTATTATTCGTATAAATGAAAATTGTTTTTCGAAATTTTGATCTTGTTTTTCTGTTGATAGGAAAAATAAATAAATGAAATCCTTCGTCAATCGATGGACTGAAACCAAATAATCACAAGTTAAATTTTAATGTTATTCACAAACAAGTAAACTGAATTTGAAATTTTCTATTTTCATAGCACGTCAGAGGAAAAGGAATTGGGCAAGAAAAAAAAAAAGATTTTTCATCCGTCCATATCGCTCTTGCCAAAATCGGTTATTTATTTTTTGTTGATTTATTCATAAAGCATTATGGAAAGCAGCATCATAGATGTGTGTCATGAACGTCGACAATATTAAGGAGAAGAATATTTTCACATCAAAAAGTTCATCATTGATTGGACACGAAACAAAGAGAGAGATTTTGCATTCATGCTGAAAAATTTTCAAGCAGAAAATTGGGCATGCAGCATCATGATAATGTTAAACACACCTAAGGGAAAAATTAATGAACCCATTAAAGTCAAATTTGAAGGCACCATCATCATATTAGAAAGAGAAGAAGAAAGTGTAAATGAAATGGCCGGCAGAATATTGATTGCTAGCTTGATTCTGTTCTTTCTCATGAGAGCAATCTCGTTCCATCATTTGACCGCTTTGCTGTATGATTGATTGACTCAATTCATCTAGACACAACTCACTTTTTGAAGTTCAATCAACTGATATTATTAAAGTTTACTCAACGGGAAGTAGAACATTATGGTTTAAGGTTCATTCCCAGAAGGAAACTTTATGCTAGTTTGCTTGCGTTTATTTTTGAAATGTGATGATGTCGGTCATAAAATATGAACATTATAAGATGGATAAACATATCTACATACGAACATCCGTAGCTATTGCTTAAAATAATATTTTGCACGAAAATGTGTGCCTGAATTTTCAATGCAATAAAATTAATACAAAATTTAAATGAATTTAACAGTTCCATTCACGACTCCCACAATATCGTACCCAAGCTCAGAAATTTCCAGAAATAACACAAAAATTAATAAATTAATAATCGCTGAATTCTTACACCGCAAAAATAAAACTTTTCAAACATTTTTCTTTCGCAACATGCGCGACTCAAGAAAATGAGGAAAAATTTTAAAACTTTTTCATTTTGCGCAAAAAAAAATTATTTTCTTTTATTTTGCCGCTGTTTCCATTCACAACCCCCTCCAGAAGAAGCTGAAAATAATTTTTTTTAATTAATTAAATTTGGTTTATTTAGCAAAAAAAAAATATTAGGCCTTAAATGTTTTTACTTTTCCGCAAAATGAAATTGCTGAAGTTATTTGATGGAAAACAAGAAATTCGGACAGAAAATCAACAAATTCCAATTAATTATTTATGCACCATCGTTCTAATTACAATTTTCTTAAGATCATCAGAATTAATGGATGAGGTTCAAACGATGAAGAAATTAATTAGGACTTGAAATATATTTTCCTGAACTTGTTCGTGCGGTTTCCGAATTTCTCAAGAGAGACCTTCTACTTAATTACTAGCGGTAACCGCACACTTCCCCCTAAAAGCACCACAACGATGATTGATTAGAGTAATTTTTTTGTGTGGATAAATAGAATTCGTGTTTTATGCGTGAAAGATATTTCAAGATCTCATTTTCCGCATCGCCCATAAATCTCAAGATAACGACCCATGATATCATTTGTTCGACATTAATCACGATTTTCGCTTTCTTTTATATAATTTTTTTTATTTATTTCGTTTTCTTTTTATCAAAATCAAAATGTCAATAAACTGGTGAAACTCTCTTTCATGTGTTTGATGCCGGGAGGGATTAATTCATTTGATGCTTGACAACGGTCTTTAGATTGGACATTGTGATGTATACTCCAATATCTACTTAGACACTTTCATATCACAATTATTCAAAATCTTGTTTAGAATTTCGGATCAAAAACTAGCTTGAAGTCCGTTAACATTTCCACGGTCATACACACAATCACGTGCCATGTTATGCACAAAAGCATCACAAATGACAAATCGAATTAAGCAAAGTGTCAAACAATCTCAACGATCTAATCAATTTTGCTTCGCTTCATCCAACCGTGACTAGATCTTTTTGATGTCATTCATTTTAATGGCTTTGCTTTTGGATTGCAAGGAGCACAATATTTTTTTTATATATATAAGAAATTTGGAAGACATTATGCTTTCAGATATGCTCTGAATATGATGCCACCCACATAAAGAACAACCAAAAGCTTTGCCTTCAAACTTCCATAAATTCTCGCAGCATCATTGCTCGGAGTTTTGGTATATGAAAGTTGACTCAAATCCCATGAGATTGAGCTACTCGATATCCACCGTTGGAACTATGGATACAGAAGGATTAAAATGAGCAGAAAATAACGAGCTCTATTGGGACGAAGTGTTATTTCTGGAGTATGAGAAAGGAAAATTCATATTCTTATTCTTTACTTTATTGCAACGTCATCACTGTTGGCTTTATGTTCATGCTCTACATATATTCTATGCTGCTCCTTTTTTGTGTGCTCCTGCATACAATTCACACCGTGATGCTTTTCAGGTCGACTTGATATTGGAATTAATGTCAGAAAAATTGCCACTCATTTGTCGTTTCGCTTCTATTTTTTTTTGTTGCTGTCGGAAAGCTCAAGATGAAATCACGGGGAAAACTGATTGGAATCTGAAGTTGTTAAAAAGAAAAAATGCTGTTGGAAAATCGGAGAAAATTGCGATAATTGTTCCCCAGACTGATTTATACACAGTTTTTTTTTGTCCGTCTTTTCCCAGGGAAAAAAGTAAAACGAAATCATTCCTTGATTGTGCTTCATTTCAGCCAGATCAAATCAACATTTATTTTGCCATGATTCTTCATTTGCTTGCGACAGCGATTTTTTTTTTTTTTTCATTTCAAATGTTATCAGTGATGAACACCATCAACCTACATCGGCACAAAACGACAGTGAAAGAAGGAAAAAGTAAACTGTAAATTTTTGATGACAATTCTGCTGAATGAGAGAAGGGATGAAATCATAGGGTAAGTGGCAACATAGAGACCACTCTCGTTCAGTAATGGATCCCTATGTTCGCATATTTTGTCACAATGTCTTAATAGCAAAATAAACGATTTAAATTTTCTTTTGGGTGCATTGAGAAAATACTTTTTAAAAGGAAATCAAAGAGACACGTCTCTTGAAATCGATATTGAATTCCATCGAAAGATATGCGGAGTGCCGAGTGTTACAATATCCGAGGGTGATCCCGAGAACATTCCTTTCTGCTGAGTTTGAATAAAAAAGAAACATAAGAACTCCCTCGATAGATATTGTGAAAAAAGTAAGATATCAAAATGCTACAGATAATCGGGACGAGATTAAATGGAGAAAGAAAGAAAAAAAAAAACAGTGAAAGTTTTGCGTGCATGCCGATAGAAAATGTTTCTTGTGAGAACAAAAAAAAAATAAAACATTCAGACAAAGGTCAAAAAAAAACTTTTCTTGGGCTTCACGTAAAGCTCATGGGGCTTCAAGAAAGAAACTTTTTTGTATTCTTCAATAATTTCGTTACACAACAAACTTAGAATTGCAACATAACAAGAACTTTTGCGAAGGTCACGTTGCAAAAGTTCCGCTTCCCCCTCTCACATTCTCTCTTTCTTTCACTCTAACTTCGCCACAGCCAAATCCCCAAATTTACATGAATAAGAAAAGTTTTAATTTCTTCAAGCGCAAAAAGGTATTTACAGTTATATCACAAAGCGATACAAAACTAGTTTGTGTGTAAGAATTTTCAAAATGAAACTAAAGCGAATTGCCGAAGGAGGTTTTTGTAAATGAAACCACGTGTGAATTGGCTTAGAAAGTTTGGTTTGAAATTTCAATTTTGGGAATAAAGCTTGCTTACGCATGTTGGATGTAAAATATATATCTATTTAAATGTTAATGGTACCCCGAAGTGATCATAAAAAACCGCCTTTAATGAAAGCAAACAAAGTCAAAAAGCTCTCGCTCGTTTGCATAGAAAGAAGAAAATCGATCGAAGGAATTGTAGGAACTTGATAATTATTAGTTAGAGTGGCAATAACTAGCATCAATAAAGTCAGTATTAATTCAACATCAATCTTGAAAATACCCTTAAGTCATTAGAGCAGAAATAGCTTTCTCATTTAGATGATTTTCAAAGTTGTTTTTTTTTTTTGCTTGAGCTGAATCAATAGAAATGTCAGAGCGATGATAGCAGTGGGTGCAATAAAAATATCTCGAAACTATTTTTTTTTGAACTCTCTATACTAATCTCGCTTTGGGGCATCATTTCTGATGATCAGAAAACTATCAGCTCGGTATCGAATGCTCCATTTGCAACTGAGATGGAAAAATAGTTTCGTTGCTGATGCACACAAGAATATAAAGAAAGAAGTGAAAAAGTTTTATTTCAAATCTATCGAGAGAAATTCTTCATGCCACAGTTGCTTTATCACGATTTTATCTCGGAGCTTATTTTTTGCAGTTCACACGTAGTTTCCGATCGGAAGATTAATGTTGGAAAAATTGCTTCTCTCATAGCTGGCTGTGCTTTCAGAGGTTTCCTTTTTTCCGGTCGGTCCCATGATGATCGGAATCTAGTATTTAGTCCAATAAAATGAAATTGGTGTAATTATCCGAGAGCTTTTTTTATGTTTCTGATGGTTATGCGATATGTATATTCGTAAACGAAAGCAAATAAAAATCGAATAATCGAATATTGAGATAAAAAAGGAAAACCTTGAACAGGAAATGAGCTTTGATGAGCTTTAGATTAATCTGATATCGAATGCTATTTATTTTTTAGTTTTATATTTTCGAAATGAAGTATTCCGACCTCACAATTTTGTTAAATTATTCATTGCAAATAACTCCCACGAGTAATTTTGCAACTATGGAAACTTTTGTGAAAGCGTATCAAGAATTTTTTTTTTTTTTTAAACTTTTCATCGAGCAACAAAAAATGTTTCTTATTTTAATTGAGTTATGAATGCTGAATAAATATTCAAAAATTATTAGCTGCTTCGAACAACAATAAATTAAATAAATTGATTTAAATATAATTGCGAACTGGAAATGTTTTAAAACAGTTCCCCCCCCCCCAAAAAAAATCTGTTTCGCATAGCTACGAGATGGAGAAAATTTCTAACCCGATATTAACACAATATTGATTCTAGGATGCAGCTCAAATTTGCAGAATGGCTTACGCGAGCGTACAAGAAAAAGTTATTAAATAAATCGAAAGATACTCAACTGAAGTTAAATATCATCAAATATTTGCGCATCTCGAAAATCTTTAAAGAAACTTTTCATAAGCTTATTACATTGCATTGCAAATGTATGTGTAAACAAGCAATTGCAAAGTAAACTTAACATTGAGAAAATATTTCAATAGGATTCATCACTTGGAGATTAGTTTGACTTCTGTTTCAGATTTGTAACCTGATTCAGATTTGCTTGCACTATGATTTTCATTTTCCTTGCGGGCTTTTGTCATTCATTTTCTTTTACAAAATCTCATGAAGGAAAATGTCATCTACCAAACAGCTTGAAGCAATTTGATAAATAATTTTCCTCGTAAAATGCAACCTAATTGGCTGCAAAGAAAATCGACAAGAAACGAGAATTTATTTTATGATTTTTTATTATTCCCAAAAAAAAAATTTAATAAATTTTATTATAAAAGAAATGCCTGAAGGCACTTTTTAAGGGATATTCGCAACTCCTTAATTTATATTTTACTTTAAAAATTGTCTCCTTCATTGGAAAATATTTATTTGCCACTCAATTTATTTCTCAATTCTAAAATGGTTCTTCAACTGTTGCCAGCACTCGAAATATTTATGATCCAATTTATTGCAAACTTCTTGACCCCATTTCGTTGTTGCCATGCTTAATGATGACTCAAACATAAATGCTTGTGTTCCATCGGCTACACGCTGTGATTCCAATTTCGCTGTTGATGCTTGTTCGAAACATTGATAATCGGGTCCATGGGAAGTCATAATTGAATGCAAAGTTGCACCACCTGGCAAAAATCCACCCTCCTTTGCTTCATACTTTCCTAAAATGAGTCCCATAAATTCGCTCATACAGTTGCGATGGTAATATGGTGGACGAAACGTGTGCTCTTGAACGGACCAGCGAGGTGGAAAAATGACAAAGTCAGCAATGGCCGTTCCATAACGGAGACTTGGGCATGTGAGTACTGTGAAGATGCTTGGGTCCTGTTACGATGGATATTCCTTTTTAGATTCACAAAGGTCATGTAAGTAGATATTTTTATGACATATACTTACACAATGATCAAAGCTCACAGAGTTGATGACCATAAATTTGGCCAAATCGTATTTATATGGAACATAATTTCCATGCCAAGCAACGACATCAAAGGGCGAATGGTCTTGGCATGCTTTAAAGAGAGCACCTTGAAATTTGGTTATGACATGAAAATCGCCATCCCTATCCTCAAACCAAACGGTTGGTGTCAGAAAATCTCGAGGAGCAGCAAGGCCATTGGCACTATTTAAATGAAACAAACATGTTTAAATATCGCTAAGTCATTTGAAAACTTGTTTTGTTGTTTTGATAAAATAAAGAATTTAAAAATTATGTAAACAAATTACCCAATGGGGCCGAGATCAGGTAAGCAAAAATGCCCATCATAAACTTCCAAAATGTAGCCACGGGTCGGTCCAGAAACATTTACAGAGAATCTCATTCCCTGTTGAATGACGCAAATTTCATTTGGCTCCACAAGGAGTTTACCGTATTCGGTTGTTATGTCAAGTGAACCCTGCTGGGGTACAATCAAAAAGTCACCATCGCTATTGTAAAATGCTCTATTGTTCATCGATGTGTTGCATGAATAAATATGTGTCGCAATACCATGACGACTTTTGGCATCACCAGCGCCACAAATGGTACTAAGGCTATCAACAAAATCAATACTAATTTTGTCGTCCGGCAAATCAAAAGGATTCCAACGGAATTGATTTGGATTTGGATGCGTTTCATACCAGTCTGATGTTAAATTCTTGGCACCATTGTATCGTTCAAATGGCTGATGATGAGCAGTTGGACGAATGCGATAAAACCACGTACGCATGTTTTCGGAACGTGGCGCCGTGAATGCGGTTCCCGATAATTGTTCAGCATAAAGTCCGTAGGCACATTTTTGTGGTGTATTTTGTCCATCGGGTAAAGCATTCGGATAATCCGGATGTTCGGATGTGAATTCAGATCCAAATCCACTTAAATACTGTGAAGCGAATGAACAAAAAATAATTGTTTACGTTTACGATAAAGCAACAAGCACTCACTTTATATTGTGTCATTTTTCTTTCTTTTTTTTACAACACTCGGTGCTTTAGCAAGAAAAATAACAGAACACGATAAGACGTTCTAATTTAAGAACAAACGCAGTTGTTACTGGCAGCACGTCTCAGATGGAACTGGTTGGTAGTCGAGCGGAGAATGAAAACAAATTAAATTCTATAGGAATTTATTAGATTTTGCTTATTCAAAAATCTCGCTGGCATCTCGTGGAAAAACAAGTTTCACGTTTTATCGCGTAGAGAGGCAGCAAAACGGCAAACAGCAATTCTGATCACAAACGCGAAATAAACAAAACAAGATGAATGTTGTTTGTTTCATATCATTGCGGTGGAACTTTCGTGGTGGAATTTTGAAGCCGGCACAGATTTTCTGACTGGCGAAAAGTTCTTGTGGATTGAGCAGAAATTTCAATTAAAAACTTGAAAAATTTAGAAGATTCATGGCATAAAATGAAGCATTGAGAAGACTTCACAATAAAGTTCCACTCAGGAGATGTTAAATAATTTCCAAACAATTTAAATATGAATAGAATTTCAAAGTGACACTTCCCAACGTGAACTGTGCTCTACACAAAATTTGCATAAAATCGAGCCCTCTCTTTTTCATTATGCGGAATTTCATTAGCAAAGATTTTGAGTCGAGAGTCATAAAATGCAAATCAGAAATTTCTCAAGGACACGAGCTTGTTGTTCTCCACATGGAAACAGCACACACAAATTTCACAATGCGGCTCAGCACCCATGACACTAAATAACGCTATTTTGTCCTCTACTGATAAGATTCTTGAGCTTGTTTATTTTGGTGAATTCTGAATCTGAAATCTTTGTTTTTATTCGTTTATTTAAGAGGCACGTGAATTCCTGACTTGATTATTTCATCTCACGAGAAAAGCAAAATTAATATCCGACTGCCTAGAGCTAACCCATCAAAAATGACTTGGAGTGAAATATTCTTAAACTTGCCAAATATATTTCCATTAACAATTTTTTTTTACGAGAAATGTAATTTGGCTTAAAATAAAATTAATTAATTAATCATTTTCATGTCAAGTAAAAAGTTTCTTTTAACCTCATTTTCCTTTTTTAAGCTTAAAGAAAAGGAAGGAAAACAAGAATTTCCGTCACTGTAAAAGATTTCAATTAACAGCTTCACTGGCAAATTTTATGTTATTAAATTTTAAGTGAGGAATCATTTTAATGAAATTTAACCATAAGAATTTTCACTTGATTTCGTTAAGGATATTTCTGATGAGAGCTCGCTCTTTGGTATATCCCAAAAGTAGAAAAGTAAACATAAAAAAAGGACATAATCATCGAAATATCCTGCGCCGATTCTGAAGTACAGAATGTGTTTTGAAGATAAAGAAGCAAACAATGCCGCTTTGAGTCCTTGAAACTTTTTCAATCATTTGTCGCTTACTTATCAAGTTCAGATCCTTGAACGTGAAAAATTTTCTTCAATTATCTCCTCAAGTGATGATTTAATTAACCTTTATTAGAAATTATGCGATAATTTGGTTTCATCATTCGACAGTGATGTCACAAAGTGAGATTGTAGATTAAGACACATTGCTTTCATTAGCGCACATTTGATGATTAGATTGACTAATTATTGTAATTTTCTGCCGCCTCCCGCATTTTCTTCTTATTTTTCTCTTTTTTTTCTTTACTTATTTTGTCATATCGGAAAAATGTTATTTGCGATGTCTTCGTTTAATTAAGTCAATTAGTGCTGGACAAATTTGATACATTTTTCATAGACTAACAACAAACTGATAAGAAACTTTTTCTTTTCTTCTTCTTATTATTCCTTTGTCGATGAAAGTTTTTCATGTTTTTGCGTCGCTGCGTAGCATGAAAATAAATATTGCGAAACTACATTTTCGCCCTTCAACTTTAATTTTCTTTTATTCCGTAATTCTTGTTTCAGTTGCCGGCTAAACAGTGAACGTCCAATTGAGAAGTCAATATTCGATTACTCATCAAAAAAAAAAGAGAAAATTATTGATAGCAGCAACAACAAAATTCATAATATGTGTTTCCTTATGTCGTCAAATGCCAATAAAAATATTCTCAATAATGCACGTTCATGGATATTTATGAATGAAATGGCGATGACAAGAAAACAGAAAATTCATGTTGATGTCATCAAATATTTGGAAAGCTCTTGTCGCTCTTCATTATTTGAGATATTGAATCGAGTTGCAACATCAAGAACATCGGACATGAGAATTACGAGAAAGAATGAATTGAAGGAAAATAATCAATGAATGACAGAATGAAAGAAAAAAAAAGGAAAATTTGTTGAATTGTCTGAAAGCAATTTGATTAGAGATTGGAAACAGAGAATCTCTTTAATTCATGTGATGATTCAATTGATAGCCAAAAAAGAAAAATTGAAAGTGTCAATTTCGTGATTTCAAAATTGAAGGTTTCCGTGCAATCAAATGCCAAATGTCGGTAATCAAAATTCTTTATGATTTAAGGTTCGGATATCATTAAATGTTTGGGTTAAAGGGATTGAAAAAGCAGTTTCTTCCATCAGCTGGTGATTCAGAAAAATTATCGTTAAATTTTATATTTTCTTACCTCGATGTACCTTCCGCATGTTGTTACTTTCTTGTTACATAAAAAATCCTTTAAACCATTTAACAATAAAAAGGATGGCCGAAAGATGCGTAGGTGGTAGAATTGCTTAGAGACATTTTTCAACATATTATAATGTTCATAAAGCGATGATGTTGATGGCCAAAAGATGCGTAGGTGGTGGAATTGCTTAGAGATATTAATACTGTTTTTAAAATATATAAAACTCAATTTTGAACTTAATTGATTGAGCCGTTTTTGCATTGAGTGGGAGTCCATGCTTCGATCGATTCCTGCTGAGGAATGGAAAATGTTATAAAATTGAAATTACTTCGTTGAATATTTGTAAATCTTTTGACCTGCTCAGCAATATTTTCATGGCCGATACATTTGCTTACATTTTGATATTTCTCTCTCTGGTTTCAGATTTCGGAAAATGCTACAAGAGTTTACTTGAAAAATTTTCGAAACCACTTAGAAAATTAATATTTTTTTTTTTAGGGAATTCCACGAAGGATGCTTAAAGCACGAAGCTATGTTTTGCATGTAAACAGTTTAAAGTGAATTAAAGTTTTCTCTTCCCTCGGGAAATTGAACAAAAGGAAAAATCTAATTGCATTTGTTTTTGGGGTTTATGGCTTTAATTGCAAAATGCGATTACAAAATGAAAATTTTCGAGTTTACTTGAAAATCGTAAATCTGATTAAATTTTCCTTAATTGGATTTTGTATGCACAAAAAGTATTTCCTAACCGGAAGGAACTCAACTGATGATTCCAAAATTACGATAATTGTCTTCAGATCGACAAACCTATTATTTTTTTTTTACAAATTTGCACTCGAAATTGAATTCAAGTGAATTGTTTGTCTGCAATTTGAAGGAGTGAGATGGAAATATCTTGAGACTGAAAACAAAATTTCATAGTCTGCATAAGCAAATATTTTCCAAGGCAAGATAAACATTTTCTTTCAATTTTGTGATTTTCTTTTATTCACTTTTGCATTATGTACCTTTTTATGTGCAATGGCATCATCTTAATATAATTGATTTAGGTAGAGGTTCATCAATAAATTAGGGAAAGAAAAAACTTGGATTTTCTTTAAGAATACATTTCAAGAGAGTAAAAGCTGCATCACAATTGTCTTTAATTCCAACTGATGAATCTTTACACATTTCAATAGCTCGCTTTGTGTCGTCCTTGAGTTCATCTGGCAGCATTGTGTCGATGCTTTTCATTACAGCATCATACATAAGTTTTCCTTTCTTCATCTGTTGCATGTAAATATATGAAATTGAAGGAAATTAAATGAAAATTTAAGATTTTAATGGAAATGTTTTCTCACCGTTTGCATCATTTCTAGAACACAATTTACATAACACTTAAACTCCTTCACTTCATCAAGTTTACCTGATCGCATATTGGTGAGCGAATCTTCAGTCACTTTCGATTTCTTTATGCAAACCATTCTCACTGGTTCTGCTGCTTGTTGCATCTGTTCCATAGTTATTTTTGCGCTATGCACTTCATAAAGTGCAACGAGAGCAATAAAAATAAAAGTTCTGATAAGATTTGACATTTCACCTACTATGCACTTCATGTAATTGATTCTTGACTTTTGATGAGTTTTCGACAAGTTTTAAGGGTTTTTATAAGCGATGCAGCATTTTTGTGCAAGTCATTTAAATAACTTGAGAGAATCGCAATTGCTGCTTACTAATTATCTGCGGAAATGACTCATTTGCGTTGTTTCTCTACATAATTAAAGTCTGTTCTGAAAACACTAATAATGTCAATGCAACAACAACATGTCGACAATGATATGCATTTACCTGAAGTGCTGAAAATGTTTTGTAGTTTGTGGGGAAAACATGCAATTAATCTCTTTAATATAGTGAAATTTCAAGTTATTTTATTTTACCTTGTTGTTTATTTTCCCCGGAATTTGATTATAAAGCTAGTGATATTTGGTAACGGGAGATGTTAGTTCATAATGTGAGTTATAAATTCCGCGAGAAAATTCATTGCAGAAATTTCGTGTTTAAAATTCCATTTAAAGCAGATGCTATTTTTATTGGTCTCGAACAACATAAAAATAATTTTCCATCCCACGAAAGCTTTAAGCCTATGTTTTTGAGTTGTTTAGTATAGTTAAGTACATTATATGTGTCCTCATTCGCCTCTCACACACATTACTAAACATAAATTTGCTGCAATAACAGTTCTGTTCTGTTGAGCAACATAAAACAACATAAACATAAAATATTGTGTCTGGATCATTCACTGGCAGCATCGTTGTCTGTTGTCATATGTTTAATATAATGGATTCCACCCTCATTTACAGCTTTACATTATTTGCCCCTCCTGGAATGATATTTTTTGTTATTTTTGTAAGGATGTTTCAGTCAAACGGAAATAAAAAGGATTTCATTACATATTTTCGAGCATTTTTGGCAAACTAATTAACGAAAATACGCAAATAAAAATGATAATAAGAAGCTTTGTAACGTTGATGAGATGGAAAACTTTTTGTTTGATTTTTATTACTTTGACATTTTCTTTTCGCTTGTTGCTCTAGAAGAAACCGTAAAACAAGGCACGGAGATAAGTTCTTTGAATATTTGTGATAAATTATTTTTTAGGGAATCATTGACAAAAGTTAAGTAATGAGCTTTAATATGTGAAAAGAAAGTTAACAAATTTTTTGAAAGCTTTCATTGAAAAATGGAATAAAATCGTGGAATGAAATTGAAAATTACTTTTAATAAAACTAACATAACATGAAAAAAAAAAATTCTGTCAAATACTTTGCAAACATGAAATTGCTCTTCAACATTGCAAATCAACAAAAAATGTAAAAAGAAAGTAAAGTTTTCCATAACTTAAGGCGCTAGAGGGAAATCGAGTGTTTTTCACTAGCAACTCACAACATCAGCAATTGCCGAAAAACAAAAGTACAGCAATAAAAAAAGAAAGGGCTTTTACAAACTTGGCAGGAGATGAAAATTGTTTGGGATGTAGGAAAAACTTTTTCATTTTAAATTATTTTCATTCATTCACGAAAACTATTTTTCCTTGCGATTTGGATGAATAAGAAATAAAATTGAAACTATTTTCTTATCATGTATCTTACTGCATAGTAATTTTCTTTAGATGAGCTGAGTTCAGATGATCTTAAAATTATTTGAGATCACAATTGAAATTGGGCTCTATTCAGCTTAGTTTTTTTCTGTTGAAAATATTTACATTGTCAAACTAAATAAAATAATTTTAGATGAAATAATTATGTGATGAAATATCGGCTCGCAAAAAGCAATTTTTGTGTAACCAATTTTCAAGTGAAAGCCAAGATAAAATTGTAAGAAATTGCTTTTCCTTTCTTTCATTTCGATGAAGGAAAATCACGAGACGTATAAAAATACTTCACATGAAATTGAGATGTGCTGACTTTATTGCAAAAAAAAAGACACCAAAACCGGAAGAGATTGTGCAACAAAATCATTTCCTTTCGACATGTTTTTTTTTTTTCATCTCTAAATTGGCTTATAAAGAAAATTGAAAGTTTTCTTCTATTTTAGCAGCCATCATTCGGATTTCGTGTCCAACTTTGTCCATTTTTCGCTTATATGCCACAACCATTCAGCCATTTCATCATCAAGTCCTTGTTTAACAATCTTGGCTGGCGCACATTCCCTATATTTAAAAACCGATTAAAAGATTTCAAAGATTCTAAGGTTTTGTTAATTATATGAAACTTACGAAAAATATTTTCCTGACACATTTTCCAGCTCTGGAGCGAGAGCACAGTAAATAGACGTTTGTGCTCCGGCTTTGGAAGTTTTATAAAATAAAAACGCAAAAGGTTTTAAGATAAACTTGTTGAAAAGGATCGTTATTTTTTCAATATGCCGGCCCAATTCAGTGTTTACACATCCCGGATGTAGGGCATTTACGGTGACCCCAGTTCCATTCAATATTTTCGCCAGCTGTCTTGTGAATAAAATGTTTGCCAATTTGCTTTGACTATAACAATGGATCCTACTGTAAGACTTTTCGCTGTTTAAATCGTCCTTTTTGATGGATCCATAGGCATATGCAAGACTTGAGACATTTATAATACGACTTGGTTGAGCTTTCTAACAAAGAGAAAGAAATGACATAGAAAGTTAATCTCCTTCGTAAAGGCTTTGAAAAAGGATTAGTTTGCTTAAATTAAAGATAACATAAATCACCTTGATCAGGGGCAACAAAAGATTTGTGAGCAAAAAATGACCAACATGATTCACCCCAATTTGAAGTTCTAATCCTTCCTTAGTTCGAGTAAGTGGCGCAGCCTAAATAAAAAAAAAAAACTAAATAAATCTCTTATAACAATGATTTGTCTCTAAGGCATTTAATCACCATGACACCGGCATTATTGATAAGAATATCGAGCTTTGGTTCTTCCATCGAAAATCTGCGGAAATATTTCGAGAAATTAAATATTGAACGAAAACACGCAATTGAATAATTTTATGAGATATACTTCTTTGCAAATTCCCTGATTGATTCAAATGAGCCCAAATCTAATTTGCGCACATGAATGTCCTTGTTTCCAGTTGTCTTAATAATTTCAAGTTTAGCTTTCTCACCTCGAACTAGCGATCTACAAGCGATATAAACTCGTGCTCCCCTTTAAAAAAGAAAAACATTTTTGATTGTGATATGAAGCAATTGAAGATAAAGCAAATGGGATTTGAATTCATATATTGATCGATTCATACCTTGCAGCCAATTCTTTTGCTGTTTCTTTTCCGATTCCCGTGTTCCCACCAGTAATCACGACAACTTTTCCATCACAACGTGTTGGTTTATCGTAACTTCGTCCCTGAATGTAAATTCTGAAAATCCGGAAAGGCAAAAATAAAATAAAAAGAAATTGCGAAATTAACAGAAACTGCGAAGGCGGTTCACGATGAAAGCATCGATTGAAATTTGATTAATTTTGTCTTTGAGTATTTTTGTCACGTGATGTTTGTGTTCGTTCTTCACCTTAATAGAATGAAAGCCAATAATGATGTGCCAGCAATGACGAAAACTTTTACATCCTCAAATTTCAGCAGCTCGCCTGGTATTTCCATTATTTTGTTTTTTATTTTCAATTTATTTTGCAGAAATAACTTTTTTTTTTATACAACAACAAAAAAAACAACAATAAGAAAGTAAATAAACAAACTTCAAGATCAAGTTGAATTTTCTATAAACATATTTTACGATGAAAAATTTCAAATTTCATCTTTTGAGTGTTTGTTTTAGTTTCTGTTTACTATTTAGAACAATTTGTTATCAAAGTCTTATCAATTATTAATTCAACGTCAATTCTGTGTTATTTCAAGTCAACTTTACTACGCGACTTCTCGCAGTGAACTGAGTTACGAGAGTTCCGTATATATATTTTGGTTTTATTATACTCCCAGAGAGCGTTAAAATAATATTTGATGATATTTTGTTGGTAAACTTTAAAGCCACGTAGGTAAGTTTTTTCGTATGATTTCGTCACATTGCATTTTATTATGAATCGGTGAATATTTGATTCCATTTTTCAGGTTTCTGTTATAAATCTGCATATCAAAAACCAAATTTTGTTTCTTCAAACGTTTCTTTAAATTTATAAGTTCAAGGCTTGGGCGCGGGGTCAATGAAACAAGTCTTCATTCATTTAAGATCTGATAATTTTCTGTGAACAGCTTTTTTGTCAAAAGCAACGACAGAAAAGATTTATAAAATCCAGGATGAAGTTTTATGATCTTAGAAGATTATGTTGCTGGCACACAATATGTGTATGTTTGGCAATGAGATTAAATTCTTAGGGAGCTTTTTTTCTGGTATTTCGTTGAAAGCATTTTCGGTTCAATGAATTTTTCCTGTGCCGTATACAATTCTAGTATCGAGTAATTTTCAACAGAAAAAAAAAAAACATAAATTAACATAAATACAAGAGCTCTGAATCTTCATATTGGAACCATTGCTTTTATCAGATTTCGAATAAGCATCGACAAAAAGAAAACCAATAAATTCATGTGAAAATGTTTTTTTCCCATTTTTTTTCTTCTTTACTTTGGTTTCATTCAATGCAAAGCAATTTAAACGATTTTACCTTATCAATAAATCACTTCAGCTACAACATTTTTGTTCTTTTTTCACTGTCAGGTGAGAACTTTTGTTTTCTCATCTGTTTTCCAACTGTAAACACCGATTGTCGCTTGTTTCTTTATCGGTTTGTGCACCGGAATGCATAATCATGTAGTTTAGGACTTTTTCCACTTTTCCGAATTCGTTTCAAAACTTTTTTTAAGCTTTCAGAAGTTTCCGAAAAAACTTATATTTTTCTACATGTTTATGGAAAAGCGAATTTTCTTCGTAAATGTTAATTTATGCTTGAGATGAGCTCAAGCAGGGAGCAACATCTTCCGAGTTTTCTTTTGAACATTTTTTTTCTTTCTCCAATTTCCTCGTTAACGCAAAGCACCCAACAAACAATGAACAACAACGGAATAAACATCAAAAACGAGAAGAAAAATCGCATTTGCTTCATTGCATTTTTCAATTTCCTTTTTCAAGTCATAAAAGAAAATTTCTTTTCCGCTTTTCTTACAAAAAAAAATTTCATTCCTTTTTCAGTTACGCAAAGCATACAAAACGAGTGATAGCGAAGATTCTTTTATCTCGTTTACATGATTTTCAATTTTCATTCATGCTCGTTTCCAGGTTTTTGATGCATGCAAATTATTTGCTTGCTGCTTTCACCTGGAGGAATTCAATTTTGATCCACTATTTTTCCGCTGTTGCAACTTTCGAAAAATACAGTTGTCGATGAAAGAGGAGGAAAAAGTATTCAAATATTTGAAATTTCCATTATTGAGCCATGATATCATTGCAATGAATTTACTGTTGATTTACTATACATATTAAAATGTTACCATAAAAAGATCATGACATTAATCCAGTGAATAAATGAGGTCAACACTCGTTTGTGATCATCAAGTTTCAAGCTTTTAATTAAACGTTCTATGAAATTTTATTACAACAAAAGGGTCAGTTTTTCTGCAGCACTATAATGCTCATCAAAGGTACTAGGCTGCTGATGAAGTTTCATTTTTAATTAACTTAATGGCTCCGTTTTCTCTCATGCGCTCTGATTTAGTAATTAACTTTTTCGCAATGATAAAAATAAGCACTATAGTTGCCCAGGTGTATCAATTAGATATTTTTCATACTAGAGAACAGTTAAATGACCGGATATCTATTTATGTGGTGAGAAAATTTTAAATTTAATTACTGTTAACTCTATTTTTTAGAAATGAGGGCCATCACAAAATGGTTGGTAATTCTAGTGTCCGATAACCGTTAGACGAAAATTAATTACAGCTCAAGCACCTACATAATCAACCCTTTTATCATTTTGTAAACGTCATTTAGCAAAATCGCTGGATTATCACTGGATGGACATCAGATCGAACATAAAACTTATGAAATTAATTTTCATTCAGCTACACAACAGACTGAGCGAAAATGTCAATTAATTAAGTAAAAATAATTGATGGTCATTGGTCATAAAATAATTCAATCTATTGGAAAATAATAATGGACATATATGTGAACATCTGGTGTCCATTTCAGTTGGGAAGAGATATTAAGGAGGAAAGAGAAGTGGGTGGGATGCCGAACATATTTCACATAATTAAATTGATGAGTTTCCGAAATGGCAAATGATTATTTTATTGAATGGTCCAACACATATGTTCGGTTATGGAAAGCAAATAATTACATTTATTATGGGTTAATTTTTGTAATCTTTTATGAACTCAAATTATATTATTATTAATTTTAATCGGGCATAATACTAATAATGCACTTTTTGTGAGCTTTAAAAGAATAAAGGAAATCTGTTCGAAAATATTCATGGAAAAATGTCATTGACGATGTTTAGTAGAATAGCATCAAAAAATATGTTTATTTTAAATATTTAAGAATCCTTCAGACATTCACCGAACCCTGCTCTTTTTTGGTTATGTATAAAGTATATTCTGTTTGCGAAGAAATTCACCACAGCTACAGATTCGGTTTTCCTAATTTAACATAAAAACATTTTCTTGTTTACATCTTTCATCATGAAATAAGCATGTGAGCAACTGAGCAATTGTTCCAGCGCAGAATCCAATTGAAATATTCCATTCGCATCAGATGTGCTTTCCCGAGATGTTCAAACACATTCTGAATAAGAAAACTGGAAATGAAAATTTCCTTTGATTTTGATGCTGATTTAACACTGAAACTTCTATATTATGAGACGATTTTCACACATTTTGCTCAGTTTTAATTCAACCGACGATGCATGTGGACCTCTCTTCGAGTCCATTAACGCGAGATATTTTCTTGTTTATTTTAATGTTAAATTAAGTGCTTTTATTTGTTTTTATTGAACTTCAAAAGTTTTTCTTTTATTAATTTGCGCTTGAATATTTATTTTGTGAAACTCGAGTTGAAGGAAAAGGTTTTCAGTGTTCAAGGAAAATCGATAAAATAAATTTTTGTGATTTCAAAAGCGACATAAAAAAGGAGAACAAATCTCCAACATTTTCCATTTCGTGTTTGTTAAAACGAAAGCGGCAAAACAGGAGAAATAAAAACCGAGTGGAAAAAAAAATAAAAGCAAAAGAAGGAAAATCAGAGTGCAAATGAGAGGAAATTTAGTGCTGTAAATGCCTGCAAGGAGAACAACACAAAAATGTAATTACCTAAATGGAGATGAAAAAGTTTTGTTTCCTTCCTCCCAACTCTAGTTTTTATGTTGAGCAATTTATAGTGTTTGTCATGTGAAATGAGATGTATGCGAACATTTATGCGAGAAAGTTCCTATTTTGCTTCTTTTTTTTCTTGTGGTAATAACAAAAAACACGAAATCCACTCACACACATTAGAGGTCTCGTAGTCATTGGCTCATGTTGTGCATAAAAATCCACTGAAGTGTGATTTGATGGAATGCCATGCAATACATTTTATACATTGATTACATCTGTTCATGAATCTTATGGCGAAAAAATAAAAATTATTCTAGCAATCTATTTCTGCTTATAAGCTATGAAAAATGGCACAAGAAGGCGCTTTAACGTGCGCCGCTTTCGAAATTAGCTTTGCTGAAATATTATAATGGAAACTAATAGACTGACGAAGGTTTTTTGTGCCTCCCCAAAAGAAAAAAAAAAAGTTAAACCCACAACAATCTCTAATAATCTTTATTTATATCATTTCATTATCAGTGAAAGTGGAATCAGTGTGAGATATTAATGTGTGGCTTGAGACGGTTTTTCTCCATCAATTGTTTCCATGTTGTTTAACAAAAGGGTTCACTTTGCTGTAGTTACTCCAATCGGTTGTCATTCCCTCGCCCTCTCCCCCCCCCCCAAATAAAAGGATAACTTTTAATTAAATACATAAATATTCCATAGTCGCATTGCCAATGACGGCAGTAATTTTAGTCGCTTTCTTCCCCTTTTTTTTCGGTACACTTTGACCGAGTTCAAAAGCATACGAAGCATTTAATTTTATGACTTTTGTTACATGAAAATGTGGAGAATTTTTCGTTGCTCTTTTACGTGGAAACATTTTCTGGTACAAAGTTTTTTCTGTTTTTCCGTGTCGAACCTTTTTGGGGAATTATTCTTCTACCTTGCTCAGTTTTTCCGGCTGTTGTGATGAATTAATGTTCCATCTAAAATGTTTTTTTTTTTTACTTCCCTCTAGCTGGGCTATCGAGCTCATTGTGCTTTTTATCGCTGTGTTTAATCAACCAGTCGTCTCCACCTAAATGATGTTTGGTCTCTCAATTTTCCCTCCGTTTTGTGCTATTTTACTTTTATTTTTTGTTGTTGTGGCTATCGTTACCGTAAAAGGCGTCTGGTTGTGGCTCTTAAAAAGAATCCTTTTCATTCTTTCATCTTATGCGACCATGTAGACTAATAATAAGTGGGTTTCATTACAAGAAAGAGACCGGTCATACAATTGACACAAAAAGTGTTTTATTGCTTCGGCCGATTGCCGGAGAGGAAACTTCATGAAATCTCTTTGTAATTGGTGAATGAGACAGTCAATTGTGGAAGAGTGAGTGGGTTTGGCTTGTGAGTTAGTGCAAGATGAATTCCATTTTTTCCCGCTATTGTTGGGCTAATAAATGATGCTTGAAATGAAAGCACTGGAGCGCTTATTAGGGGCATATTAGCTCTAATTGTTAGGTACATAAAATGATTCTCCTAGGGAAGTTTCGATATACGAATTACGAACCATCGCTCGCGTTTAATGGATGACACTATTAGTTTGTCTGGTTAAATATTGATGCATCACCAAAAAGAAATGAAATTTATTTGGGCATTGCTTGGGACGCGTTCGGTAAATGCTAATTTTTTTCCAAACAATAAATATTTTACTCTCCGACAGGTTTTGATGTTGGGAAAGAATAATTTCGTGATCCATAAAGTTGTGGGTTGGATTTTGTTTCGTAGGAATTTGTTTCAATTAATTGAGGTTGCTTATTAGAAATGCCTTTAAGTCTGACTACTTGCTTGCAGCTGAGCACCATAATTTGAGAACTTTTGTTGAAAAAGTTTTGGGCCAAAACAAGTGAAAATTTAATGGAATAATATTAAAATTTGATGTTTGCTTAGGTTCATTTCTGGCGGTTTTTACATTTCCTTTTACTCTCTTATGTCTTTACCTTTTTCCAGTTAATCATTGGCAAAATTTTATATTGCATATTTTGCCAATTCACACATTCGCCCGCCAGACACATTCGGGGTTACAAAAGAAAAGTTACTTATGAAACTCTCCCATAAAAATATTTCTACGCCTTCAAAGTGGTGGATAATAGAATTTCACATTTTACAGCCTTTTTCGCTCATTCTTGGATGGTCTAAAACGAGAGGAGAAAACTTGTTTCTTAAGGAAAAAAAAAGTTTATATATATATATATCGCCTCACTCCATACAGCATTTTATAGCTTCTGGGTTCATAAAACAATGAGTGGTGAACGAAAATGAGAAACAAGAAAAGAAACAAAGGCAAAAATTGCGAGACGAAGACAAAGTAAAGTTACGAGAAAGTTTATCTTGCTCGGTGGATTTAATGGTATTATTTTTTTTTATTCCTCCAAAGGCGTTCATGGAGCTTTCTTGTTGTTTCATTTTGATGGAAATGAAAATCTCTTGTCGACTCTATTTCTTTTCTTTTTTGTGTTGTAACGTCTTTCTGGGATGATTAAACTAAATTACGTAGGGCGCACAGAGTGAGTAAATCCTTGAGCAGTTTAGTTTCGGTGTCGTGGAGATTTTCCTTAAAACACTTTCTGCTTAATTAAATTCATTTTTATAATTGATTTAGGCCACTTAAAGCAATTCTTGGCTGGAGCTCAGTTCTTTTCAACTTTCCTTTTTTTAAATGAAGCCCAGCCAACCAAACACAATTGGTGTCACGCTGAAAGCACAATTTCGTAATTATAATTGAGACATTTTGGCACCAGTTTAAAATGCATTAAAGATAAACAGCCTTTCGCCTCCGGCTTGCACACATACACAAAGCCCATTCATGGAAACAACTGTAAAGTGGCTTTTATCGCTGTAATTAACTCTTAATTTATTGAAGAGCTTTTTTGCCAGCTCTACATCCGCCTTTCTGTTGAGTTGTTCGCGCGCTATTCAATGGCTCAACAATGTTTCGCATCGAATTTTTTTTCTGCTTTAAGGAAGAAAAAAAAACGAACCACAAAGCAACATCAACATAAAAATCATAAAAACAAACATAAAAGCATAAGCGAAGTGAACGATTATGAACATTATACACATTACCACTTGCAACAATTTTCAATGCAAAGTTTACATTTCTCTTCCATTTTAACTGCATGCGCTTCACTTGAGTTAAGAAGGAGCACTTGAACATTTTATAATAGCAACAACAAGCGACACAAAAAAAAACATGAAATGATGTGATGAATGTTGGTGCGGCAAATTACCGACCTCGCTTGTTTCATATGAATTACGCTAAATGAAGTCTTCAATTTATGGATGTGTCACAGCATATAAATGACATCGCAACTCTCAGCGTAATATTCGGATGACATAAAATGTGGTGCGGAAAAAGTTTTTCGTTTTTTTATTCGTCAACGACTGCATCACATGTAGGAAAAACAAGATAAAGTTATCACATGGGAAATGAAACATTTTTCAGCATTGAGTTCGTAACTTTTGGTTGAATTGGATACAAAATTTAGTGTCACTTTGAGAATTAAAATTTAATAAAAGTTTGGATGAATGTTGAGAATTAAACAAAACGAAAATTTCTCTGACTGAATCTGAAATAAATTTAAGATTTTTTATTGAATTTTCTTTTTCGAAATTAAAGAAAATAAATAAAGAAAAGATTTGAATTAAGAAATCTTACAATTTGCGGAGGTTTTGGGCGCTTTCATTTAAATCTGTAACAAGATTTTAATTTGTACTTGATAAATATTTTCTTGGCTTGCTACAATTCCCCAAGCAAGCGTGGAAAATGTGAGAGACAAGAAAAAGCAAAAAAAAAAGAAGCTAATTAAACTAATTAAAAGCAGATAAGACTGAAAGGGTGAAAATCTTTGTTCTCATTTTGCCGTTTTAAGAATGGATCAAAAATAATGCTAATGAGATTAAAGTTTCGTCAGGCCGGGAGGCGAACTTAAAGTATGGTACGATATGGTTCAATTATAAATAAATGAAGGAAATTTTGTATCCGTTATTGAAAGAATCCTTACGAAGCAGAAAATGTTTTGTGAATTAGTTCCACTAAATTAATTTTCGCTGGTCTCATGCGGGCTACTTGATAAAGGACACACTTAGGCTAGAGTGGTTTACTTCGAAGTCGAAATTAGCAAAACGTGCAAAATAATTTGATGGTCATGGCAACAGCTGAAGACAATATCAAGTTGAATTTGTTATAACAAAAAATCGACGTAAATAAGAAAAAGCTCAAGCACAAACACAAAGACATTTAGACATATAATCATAAGCAAACAAACACATGAAATAAAAGCGAGGATTAATTGCCATAATTTATATTCATTCATAATATGAAACTTCCTCATCACGCTCAAGATGAGTTGAAAATATTTTACACACGTCGTATCATGTCCTTTATTTTTCCTTTAAGTTCGCTTCATTTAATTTTTGCGTATTTATGTTTGGATCTTCCTTTCTCGAAGGATTTTCTTTTGTACGTTTTGGTGCCGGAAATATGTTTCCATTTTCTTAAAGATAAGAAAGCTTTAGTTTGATGAAATCAACACGGATCTATGAGTAACTTCCGAGTCCTTGCACACATGACGAAATCATAAATATCGGAAAATATTTTGAAATCCTTTAATATCAATGTTGATGATGGAAAAAGGACACGACATTCTAAGACATATTCATAATCCGAATCCCGTGAATGAGTAAAGAAGGTAGTTTGCAAGGATTTATGGGCCATAAAAGTATGTGAAAAGGAAAGAAAAATTTTCATTTCATCTTTTATGAACTTTGCTCTGCTGTTGCTGCTATTTTTCCTTATAATAGAAAGTCATAAAATATTTTTCTATATAAAATTCTTCCATGTTTACTGTCGAGAAATAGTTTCTGGGAACGCAGTTTGAAGTTAACGGAAACTAAAAAGAAAATTCATAATATAAAGTTCAATAAACTTCTTTTTCTTTCCTTGGAATCTTCTCGCGCTGGAATCAAATGAAATCACGCTGTGCGTGACATTTGTCTGAAATTTTCGCCGTCTGCTTTCCACATTTTGAATTATTATAGCAATGGCTTAGTAACGAAGCTTATCAGAATGATCCATTTTTTCGGTTGCTTTTACTTTCGAGCTTTCCCTTTAAAAAACAGGAATGAGAAATTTCCTTCATTTAGTCTCATTCAGCTTCTGCAATGTCATCCATTCACAAATTCCATTTATCCCACAAGAATCATCGTCGACTTTATGGAAACTTCCTTCGAATGTGTCATAAAAAAAGAAAAAATAAAACCAAGAAAAATCTAAATGGAAAATTTTCGTTGAGCATATTTTTAACCCGAGTACCGGAGTGAATATTTTTCTTCTTCTTCTTCCTATTTTGAAATAGAGAAAAATTGGATTCATTTTGTAGATCGGGCATAATACATGGCATCACTTTATGATACTCTCTCGTTCTCTGTCTTTATGTCTATGTGGTGTGTGTCGGCGTAGGACAGTAGCGACTTCATAAGAAAATATGCTGAGGATGATTCCACGTGAAGTGAAGGAGAAAAATCCATAACTTTCAGCAGTTTACATTCTTTTGCCAACACACTCGGCAAGCTCGTCTACATAAATTTTATTGTCTGAGACACATTTTATGTCTCTAATGGATTAAATCATATAAAGTTTCATATTTGTTGTTGTTTTTTCCTTCAGCTGTTCCTTAGAAGAGGAAGTCAAGAAGATCCAATGAAATCATCGCGAAAACTCCTGGTGGGACTATTCAAGTGATTTCGCATATGATTTCTTCACCCTATCACGACGCGAATGATTATCAGCTAGAATCACCAGTATGGATGTTTAATTCAATTAATGACACAACTGGGTGACATTTTTCGTCAGTGAAATTCTCAACCCTTAAATCTCTATATGATCGAAATAATTCCGCTCATGGATGAAGAAGATATTTCCATCACGTTATAGTACTTTCGACTACATGTTGAACCGTTCTCCATTAACCTTTGTGAAACTGGCACTCACTTTAACGAATACCTAAAAAAGCTTTCAACCCTTGACAATTTTATTTTCAGTCTGCGGCTTTTTATAAAGTTCCTCGAAGGTTATAATGCAAATTTTACGGGTCGAGTTTGACAAATCATTATTCACATAAAAGAATTTCACGATTCATTTATCACATTTTCGTGAAAAATTTGTATTTTCATGTCAAGCGATTTCTCGCCATTGTATGCTTTTAATGTTCGTTCGTGATATGTGTATGAAATTATTTTTGATGCGAAACATTTCGCAGGGAAAAGTTTAAAATTTGTAATGTTCATTTTGTGTGAATATTTTTCAATGTTAAGAAGAACAAAAAGATAAAGTTTTCAAGCTCAAGAAAAAAAAAAAAAAAAAACATTTCAATCATCTCTAGCCCAATCCACTTGAAAGCGCTTCGTGTTTCTCGATATTCAAGAAGAAAAAAAAAAGTTTCCTCACGTCGTCAAAATACATATTCAGCGCAAGGTAACGGTAACGTTGATTTCATCCCGGAAAAGATGTTACCTCATCTTATTATCCAATGTCTGAGTTTTTCTTTTCCTTTTTTTTTTTTGGTTTCCTTTTCTTCCTTATTCGCGCGCTCCATTCAACATCCAGCACATTGATTACATCAAAGGCATTATCATCCATTATCATAAATGTCTTATGTGTGAATACTTTTTTAGCACAATTTCAGCTTCATTTCACGCTTTTTTCTGCCTCATATGGTGTTTGCAAAGATAGCGAGGGTGGAATTGCCAGTGTTTGTAATCTGTTCGAAGCCATAAATCGCATGTCGTTTCTCCGTTGTTTTCTTTATAAACAATTTCCTTAGCGCTTTTGCTCTCTCTTTGCTGCTGCCTTCATCTCGTATGCGAAATTTGAGGTAAATTTTTCTGTAATAAATTTCATTCGTGCTGGTTTTTCATCATATAAAATATAGAAAGTCTTTAACATAATGATGAAGTCTTGATAATAACAATTTGAATAAAATGAATTTTGCATCCACAATGGCTGCAATGTCAAATAGTAAATCATATAGAAATATCGTTAGCGTCTGGAAAATTCTCAATTATAGTTACATGTACAGATTTTATATTTGACATAAATTACTTTATGATTTGCATAAGTGACGAGGAAATTTATTTGTACCGCACACGTTAGCAACATACAACAGCAATAAATCAAAAAAAGATTTTATTATTTCTATTCTCTCAATGGCTGAATCAATTAATTTCCATTGCAGTTATTCGCAATCAGCGTCTGGAAAATCCAATTTTCTCGCCAAAGTATTGATAGATGTCTTTGTATCTAAGTGTCTCCTGATGTATTTATTCACATATTAAGAGGAAATTAAAATTGATAGATGTCTTTGTATCTAAGTGTCTCCTGATGTATTTATTCACATATTAAGAGGAAATTAAAATCTACAGTCAACCATCCGATAAGCATCATGTCGGATACTTATATAGCAAGTTTCTTGATGTTAAACACTTTTTAATAACCGACCGGAATGAACCTTTTTACGGAATTTTTAAACAACACAAAAAAAGAAGAAAACTTCCATAAAAGTCAAAATAGAAAAGTTTCGTTGGGTAATTTACGGAGCAACCTTTTGCCCCATGTCCATTTTTGGACATTAGAACAAACTTTCGAAAACAAAACGATTCGCAAGCTTTCACTGTCCATCTCGATGTGTGTTTGAGTGTTTATAAATGTTGTCTGTTCTAAAGCTTTCTGATAAGTAACAAAAATAAAATAAATAAATGTGAAGCTAGGAAACTTTTTCGATCTAATTAGTCTTCTCCATTAAGGCAAATGCTTCTTTAAAAAACAACTTTTGCAACTTAAAATGCTATCAAAGGAGAAAGAAAATGAATTTTCTTCATCTTGTTTGAAGTGTTTCTCACAAAGTGGAAAGTGGATGAGAAAGGTTCAAAATGGACCGCAATTTATTCAAAGAAAAAAAAAAAAGAAAGAAGAAAACTGAAAAATGAGGTAAAAACATCTAAAAAGAAAACCTCAAAAAAGGAAAACTTGACGAGAGGGCGGACGGTTTGCTAAGGAATGTGCAAGAAAACTTTTCTAATTCGCAGACATTCTCTATAGAGCGAAACAGAGGAAATTGGATTTAAAGGGAATACCAAAAAATAAAAACAGAAGTTCAAAACTTGTAAAATATTTTAAGATATCTCTTAAGTCCCCAATGCGTTCAAAGTTGTGAACCACTGATGAATACAAAACAAGAAAACTTGTGTCTCCACACATGGCGAAATACTGAACGAGTAAACGAAATAAAAAGCTCACACGAAAAAAAAAAAAAAAAAAGTTTCAATTCATTTCTTGCGTTATTTTTTTTGCTGCTGTTTGTTGTTATTTATCGATTAAATTTAAACTTTTACCGGTGGATGTGAGTTGCAAAATTGTACGTACAATATGTCGAAGTGCTTTCACCAAGCGTGTGTTTTGTATGTGCTTTGAATTGTGAGCGAATGTGTGCTGTATGTGAGGATGTTTGCACAAAAAGCTCATTTCTCAAGAGTGTTTATCGATTGGGAAAACCCGAACAAAAGTTTCTTAACCATAGAAATTTTATTTATTGTACAGGAAAGTGGTGAGAATCCATCAAACAACACGAGACCAGTCATTCGTACTGTAAATATAGAATTCACCCAACCACTTCCACAACAATCATTGAAAAGCATAAAACGGAAATTGAACGAAGCTACCCGCAAAGTGTTTGCATGTTGCTGGGTTGTCGCATCATATGAAATTATGAGAAATGCGGAAAACTGATAATGGTGAAATAACGGAAGTCAAATATCCTAAAGAAAATGGATAAACCACGCTCGAAACGTCCACCGGATGTAAATGAGGCATTGTCATCTATGCTGTGGACACCATACGATCAATCTGCCGCCACATCATCGTCATCAAATGACTCGTTATCGGACGATGAACGTCACAAAGGCGAAAAGAAATTGAATCGCTATTCAAATCCATTACCGAGCTCTTTGAATTGGTGGAACAATCATCAGAATGTTCCGTCACCACATCCATTGACATTAAGATACAGTTTTCCTTATTATGGAAATTTCTTGGCGCAACCGTCACCATCATGTTACACCACAAATGATAATATTCATCATTCAACCGCCACCGCGACGGCCGCAAAGAGAACAATATCAACAACCGTAGAGTTAGGCAATCATGGGCAAGCCATCAACACTTCAACCTTTTCAACAACGATGGTTCATTCATTTACAGACGATTTCTATCAGTATCAGGTAATAAAAAAAATCTTCTCTCTTCTCACTCAGTTATACGAGTACCATATATCGACAGAGCTCATTCCAAATATTCCTTTCGAAAGGGGGCGAGAGTTTTATTGTTTACATTAGCATTTTATGTTTTCGAAACGGAAAACTAAAAATAGTAATGGAACATGAATTTTCATGACTCTTTGCTTAGTTGAATGAGGGATGTCTTCTACTCAAATGTACCACGACCCATGGAAGCAATAAACCTCTCTCCCTTGCACACAATTTCAATATGACTCGAATCGCATGGAAAACACCCTTCATAGAAGGTCCCACAAGATGTTAATTTCATTTGTTTTGATTGCCAGATGTATTCCGATGATAGATTCAAATTTGAACTGAGCGATGAGAATATTTGTGATGAAATTTGAGATTTTAGAATGAGCATGAATGATTTTGAGATTTATGTTGATATTCAAGAAAAAAAAAAAATTCTAATTTCAGAATCAAGCAACTGAAAATATTTCCAATTGTCAGTCAACGAATAAACATCATAAATCTCATCCCATTTTGCCATATGGAGCTGTCTCACCATCAACTGCACCCTCACCAATCGATACTCACCTGGTTGCCTCCACTAACACATCAAAAGCGACAACAACTGCCGCATGTAATAATACATTTAATCAGCAAAGGAATAGCGTGCGGAATACAAACAAATGGCAAAGTGGAAAAACTGGCAACATGGTTGAGGAATCGTCGAATGTTTATTATGATGATTGTATAAAGAAACATGCAAGAACAGGCAACAACATGCCTTTGGAGTGGGAAGGAAAATCCATAAAGGTCACTCAACCGCTGAACATAATCGAATCGTATGGCACCAACACAATGTGTCGTAGTAAGTGCAGTGAGCGAAGGGGAAATAAGCAACACGAGCATGATCATCGCAACACAAACAACACACATTCACAAATGAAACACTCAACGATGAAAACATTGTGCGATGTGATGGCAACAAAACAAATCAGTCACAATCGGATTTCGAACGAGAGCACGTCGTTGTCGTCATCGGATGTGGTGCAGTTGAATGGCACTAATGATGTTGCCGATAACTATCGATTGTTTAATATTGATCACCTAACGAGCTCTAGAATGGAACAATTACCACGAGTGCACATTAACAGCAGTGGCAGTAGTTGCGCTGACAAGAGTCCCAATGGAATTGCATCGTCGACGCAAAATAATGTCAGTCGACAATTGGAATTGCATAATCGTGATTTATCTGGAAACTTTCTAATGCCTTCTTCATCAAATGTACAGCCGCAAACTAATAATCCGGTATCGTTAACTAATAAATGTGATTCGAGTGCGTCAACGGCAAATTGTGTTGATATCGCCATAGATTCACCAAACATCATTCTTAATCGTGTTTCCCGTACCTCAAATATGTTTTGCAACAATGACGTTGATTATCAATTGAAGAAAAATATTTTGCACCACTCAAGCGACTACGCGTCGTCGTCTATCGTATCGTGTAATTTAAGTAGCAATGTTGATGTGAATAATGAAAATAATCAGAATTGTATGAATGTCGAGTGTTGTGAGATCAATATTTTAATGCCCAACGGTGATGTTGAGTGTGCAAATAGAGTGAAAAATTTCCAAAGTACGGATAAATGTTCCACGGAGGCCATCGCTAATGGCCCAATAAATGCTGATAATTTAATCACAAGTGCCATAGAAAGTTATTCGATGGCGTCCACTGCACCGGTAACGCCTAGCAAAACCAAATATGATATCATTGTTGAGCCAGTGCGCGAAAAGCGACGTCGCGATAGACGCGATCGACGTTTAGCAAGATCGCGCGCATCAAATGGCATTGTCAGTGCGACCAGCAATATCACTACATCTGGATTAACAAATGAAATTTTGCCAGACATTATAAACAACAATTCACCACCGCCATATGCCAGCATACCGCCCCAACAAGTTGTACCATCAATCGTATCTACAGTACCAGTTGAAGATAATCGATATACATTCTCGCTGCCGTTGGTTAGAAGGTGAGTTGTTTTCTATGTCTCTTTCTCGTTCGATGATGATGATCGCATTCCATCGACGGTCGTAAAACAAAAAATATTTTAGAAAAAAGAAGCAACAAAAAATTTATTCGAAAAAAAGCAAAAAATATATAAAAAAAAAGTTCAAGAGGAATTTTAAAATCAAGTTTCTACACGAAATTTTTTTTTTTTTTCATTCTTGTTGCCTTTATCCACGTCTGTATATTCTTATGGTCTCGAGAGAGAGAGAGAGAAAGTTACATTTATGCGTGCTAGGGCTTTGTTGCGTAGCCTTGCGTTTGTGTGTAAAAATATTCGCACACCTTTTGAAATCTGATCGAAAATATAAAATTGTGCAACATTCAAATCCCCTGAAGACACAAAACGAACCTTTACTGTTTGCTTTTTTCCATGATTCTTTCTACTCCATGCTTTAAGGCTTTGCCTTCATTGGCTTTCGTGCAGAAATATCATGTTCGTTTATTATCCAAAACCTCCGATTTTAAACTACAAACTGCTTGCTTCTTGGAACAAAAAGCAGTTTTTGTTTTATTTGCTGTGCTGGATTAACGATGAACACAAAAAAAATTGCATTCAGGTTGTTCAGTTATTAAAACGTGCATTTAAACATAAAAAAAATCAAACAACAGACAAGCAGCAGCTAAGCAGCAGCATCATTATTGCTACGAACTGGTCGTCTTGAGAGTAAAAATTTCTCAATTCATAAAATAATGCTGTGATGAAATTGTTTGCTAACACGAGCATATCTCTAGCTCGAGAATCCTTGAACATATTTGTTATGGAATTTAGATTTCACACATTAAATCCACACACAATCCAGAAATTTTTGGCATAACTCTCTGAAGCGCTTCACGAATGTTTGCGCTTTAAATAAGATTAGTGAGCAAACAACAACAAAATATCGCTCGATGCTAAGCGTGAATTCTTAGCGTAGATATTTAATAACATTCTTTTTTTTCTGTTGAATTTTAAGCTCGAGCTTCAAAAATCAAGAGCACCACAAAAGAAATTTGTATTTTTTTTATTCTTTCTTCAAACAGAGCTTCATGATATTTTACATCATGGCCATTGTTATTACCATAAAGATGTTTTTCTTCTGTCGGTCGAAAGAAAATAATTCGTTCGCTTCTTTATGTCCAGTCGAATGGTTTTTCCTTTTCGCCAAATCATTATTCCTTGATCACTTCTTATCTGTGGCGAAAACTAAGAAAAACACAAAAAACAATACCCAGAATGGCGAATGAAGCTAAAGCAAGACGAGAGCAAAACAATGCCCGAGTTACAATAAATTTCGGTTTTATTTTTGTTGTTGCTGCTGGTGATGTTGTTGTCTGTTATTTTACATCTTGAAGTCGAACGCGCACGAAAAATGACTAGAAAGAGAATAAAATTATTCCTTTAAGAAATATTGTACAAAGTTCTTGTTGTTTTTTTGCCATGTTATTACTCGACTTACGTCTTTGAACATAAACTTCTTTAAAAAAAATCCGTCTTCAATTCTTGTTCATGTTTTTTTTTGCCTTTCAAAGTCGATGAAGGTAAGAACAACATGAGAGAGATGTTGCAGTGGTGGAAGGACTTTTATGATTTCACAAATTCTAATTATTCTCGGACTTTAAGAACATAAATCTTAAGAAATCTCGTAATTATGTTGGTGGCATGATCAGCTTTGTAAAATTCATGAGTAATGCGTCTCTTCTCAGTTGTTCTCAGATATTTTGGCTATACACGCTCGACATGCTTCAATTTCAATAAATTCCCCAGCGAGGCTCCATTCAAAATTCACATCTTTCTCTCACTCTGCATTCATTCAAGCTCATCACCACCCATAAATTATTTATTCGATGTGAAAGAGGAAAAACAGCAAAAGAAACATTTTGTGGTATGAGAATTGAATTAGTCATTAGATGATGTGTGTTGAGACTGTAAAAGGTTCTTTCTTTGATTTCTCATGAAATATAAACAGCAGAATGACACATTTCCTTATAAAGGACAAGTGAATTGGAAAATAAAACCTGCTCTACTGCGTTATTTGTTATATTGTAAATATTTTATTGGAATCGAAAAAAAAAAATAAGAAAAAGAAAAAGAATTCAATTTTATGTTTCAACTTTATTAATTACGAAATTCAAATCATTGCCGAGACAAGAAATTATTTTCTTCTGTAATATGATATTTCGCACCCCTAATTACACGATGGCATGACTCAAGGGCCCTTCGTAGTCGTTCGCACAATTTATAATTTTTTTTTCTTTATTTTCCGATGAGTCATCATCTGAGAAATCGATTAAAAATTATAAATTTCATGTAGACGAAGCCGAGAAACAGAAAGAATAATTGAAGGAATGTTTTCGGGGCGATCGTAATTTAAAGAGTTAGAGCAAAATTTTGTTACTGATTCAACATTAAAGGTGAAGGCGCAGCAAGAAAACAAATTGAAATGAGAAATCGTAGATGTGATTATATGACGAGGGTCACCTTCAATGTGTGTCTGATGTACGAGGAGCCAGCAGAATATGAGAACAGAATTCCATCGTTGATTGGACAGTTGATTTATTGTTAAAATATCTTTAGCGTTCATTTTTTTTTGATGTCTCCCTTTCAATTTCTTACGTTTTTGTATTTTTTTTTTCGTGAAGCCTAAGCAAAGAAGTTGAGCATCAAAGCAGAAATTCCGAGAATTAGTTCTGAGCATGAGAGATTGGCGAAAATGATAAAGTATTTGAAAGGCCATGAAAAGGCTCCGCGTGGTGTCTTGGTGAATTAGTATCTTTTGCTACATGGAATGGTTGGATGGATTAAGGTTTCGGAGGGTCTAAAAAGCAATATTAAAAAGACATTTAGACGAAGCTTATATAATCAGCCAACCAGCAAACAGAAGGATCATCATTTAATGATATTAAATCGGCTTTCCAAAAAGGGATCCAAAAGTCCTCAACATAATCGCTTATGAGTTGATGAAAACGTCTCTATAATAGCTTTCGACATAGATTCACTTTTAATAGCTTCACAAGGCGAGCTATCGATGGCATTCCAAGAAGACGCTACGTCTACACTAGCCAGAAATATACACACGCACCATAATCTTAAAAGCCGATTTAAATCGGCGGGGCGACGACGACGAAAAAAAAGAAATAGCGACATTAATGTCACGCATTCACGACGATGAAGAAAATTGTTGAAAGTCGTAAAAATTGTAATGAATGACTAAAATCTAGAATGGAAAATATCAACAGATCTAAGTAGAAGAAATCTTTCTCTCAATTTCTTCATTCGTGAGGAAAAAGACAGAAATTTGTCGTCAGTCAAGTCTCATCCGATTGTATGTTTTAATGTTTGTACGTGTGTTATTTCAACAAACGCCAAAGTCAAAGCGCTCCTCAGCGCTCCACCAAAAGTATCTGTTTCGGTAAATATTTATTTTTAAATTTTACATAAATTATCTTTTCTTATTCCTTATTTTTTTTTTTATTTTTTTGCTATGTTTTTCTCTATAGCAATCTCAATCTCATGAAAATGAATCTTGGTGCGGATTACGAGAAAAATTGTTTTGATTACAAAGAAGATTTATTTTGCTTACTGGAATGACGGCTCGTCATCCCACGCGCGCGATTTCTAATATTTTCCAGTAAACATTTGTTTTTAACCCCATAAAGCGCTAGCTGAATTGTGTTATTGATTTCCTTCATACACCTTAATTAAACAACTGCAGCGAAATATTTAAAACTTTTTTTTCCACCCATTGAATATTCTCGCCTGGTACTCTGCACATTTTTGCCACTTCCGCTTTTTTTTACCAACCGTAGACCCATAATTGAATTATCACAAGAGCGCTCTTCATTCTTTATAATTCATTTATATTTTTTTTATGTTTACATAGGGAAATTTGCCAACCAGCATAACAGTACTTTTTTGTTCGGTATGTGAAGCCGAACGAGGTTTTTTTTGCTGAAGGGCGCCCTTGTGCAACTTTCGGGTATAGTGTGCTCTAGATGGAGATAGAGTATAGGACGAAATTTTGCGGTATTCCTTGTCATTCTTCGTTTGTCGTGTGAAATTCCTGCTTTTTTGCCGCATAAAATAGCGGTTGCACGCGGCTTGTGGAAATACCTTTTTTTATGAAGGAAATATTTTTTGTCTGTGCCTTCGCAATATCAAACGATGATTTTATGATTGTTCTCACTTGATGCTTATGAATTGTTTTTCATTGCTTCGAGGTTCATTCTGTCGAATGAATATTGCAGTATACTGCAATAAACAAATTTAAAATGTTCAATATTGCACGCGAGATTAAGTTTATAGTGGGAGAAAAACATGCTCGCAATATTTTTCCGCCTTCAATGATTTTGCGATCACTCTTTTGGATTGTGGAAATTCAGTTTTGATTAGATTTTCATCATTCGATATTTCTCTATTAAATATTTTTAGATTTTTTTTTTATTTTTCCGACGACATGAAAATTTAGTAGTGACAACTGGAAAAACTCGACAGATGAATTTCGAATGAAAGAATTTTAATAAACATCCAGGAAATGCTTCGAATATTTTTTTTTGCTTTTCTTTTTTTATTTTGGGAAAATTGTTTATGAAATTTGAACTTTTCACATCTTTAAAGCTGAAACTTCCTGAACAAAAAAAAAAACAACAACAACGCTCTTAAATTGCCCCGGAAAACATTTTGAGGGGACCGAATGAAATGAAATGATGGTGCTGATGGAAAAAGCAAGAAGTGAAAGAAAAACTTTTTCAATTAAAATATCCTCACAATAATTTGAAACGATAATGATGGTTTCGGCGCTGTTTTGGCTCTTTGGCCGACGACGAAAAAAAAAAGAAAGAAAATTGAAATTCGAAGAAAAGCAATTTAAAGTTAAGTTGAATGGTCATAATTTTTATTTCCTCGACCATCTAAAGCCCATTACTTGTCAGTAGCAGTCGCTTAATTTAATTATTGGCTAATGCGCAGTCATTTATTGGCCACTTTCTTGCGGAAACGATTGTTGGAGTGAAAATTTTGACAATAAATTATTTCCCAAACACAAAAATGGTGCACAATAAAAATTTATTGCAAAAATAGCTTTCGTAATTTAATTAGTTTGTGTGCACCCTATTCGCCAAAGGCGATGAGATTAATGAGCAGAAAAACAACTGCTTGCGAAACAACGAAACGAAACAACAAAAACGGAAAACCCACAAATTGTGTAAATAAATACGCGTTCACCTCCCGATATCGAGAAGTGCTCAAATGCGATAGGCAGAGAGTGTTCTGTGAAGTATCAACACGAAGAACGGCTGTAAATATTTAATGGGAATAAATGGCTTTTGTATGTTTAAACGACATTATCCAAAATCAAATGAGTTTGTCTTAAGGAAGAGTGGGCGGAATAGAACCGGGCGGGTGTTTCTTTGAAATTTAATAAAAATAAATAAAAAATTTTAGGGAAAATTTTGTCTCTCGTCTAATTTTATGACGTGAAAATGAAAAATGATTTTAAATGAAAACGCGATGGAAATTAAGTCACAACGTAAATGAATTTTCAAAAAACTCATTAAAATGTTGGAAAAATGTCAGAGGCTGATGATGTGACGTGAACGTCTGTCAGTACTATACGAATGTTCTGTTAGCATATCGCGCCCAACTACCGCGTAAAACTACTAGTTTCCGCTCATATAGTTTTCTGCGCCATCATTTTTCATTTCACTCTATGGCATTCTCACAAGAAGCTTCGTAATATGTTCGTTCATGTAAGCTGATGATGTGTTTATGGAAATAAGAACAGAGATAGAAATAAATATTTGTCGGAGGGAAAATTAGTTTACATTTTCCCTGATCTTGCCATTGAAATTAAATTACTTAATCTAATTCGATTGTTTACTCGATTTCGTGTTTGTTTTGAGTAGATTTGAATGGAAATTTTCTTATTTTGATATCTGTGTATTACGCAATGCAAATAATATTTACATGAATGTCGAGACATGTTACGCAAAACTGTATTAAATTATTTGTCGAGATTGCATGAGGCCAAATTAAGGAAAGCTAATTAGAGAAGATCATGGATAGCTTGTAATTTAAGTATAAGCCAATTGATAGAGGCCACTCAAATAAGACACAAAACATCAAGAACATCACAAAACGCAACATGCAAAGTGATTGTCGCAAGGCGTCATTCGCCTTGAGGATGAGAAACTTGCACTGTTGGTGGTTGGGTACATTTGACCCAATTTCAAGCTTGTCATTTGAATAAAGTCAACATATAGCATTTGTACATCTCTAATTGCTCAATCGGTTCCTTTTTGGAACGCAAATCAGAACATTTGTATACACATTGCAAAAAGCTCTGCAATGAATGTTACCAAAGTTTTTTTTTTTATTTATTTCTTTTATTTCTTTTTATAACGTTTTTGATGTGCATCATGTTTCGATTGTTTTATAACGCTATGCAATGCAACAACAAGAAAGAAAAAAAAAATATTTAAACACAGTGGAAGCAAGAAAATTGTAATGCACAAACAACAGCAGCATAATGCTCAACATGGACATGAAACAAAACAAAAAAAAAAACGTGAATATTCACGGCTGACGGCGCACACAGATTATTATGGCATGATACTCGTGGAAAAAAATAGCAGCAGCTATGGTGATTTACCGTAAATATGTACAGTGAGCGGTACAGCACTCGCTTATTATTGCCGTAAATTGCACACACATGTAACATCAATGAAGGCTTCACTTTACGGTTTTTGTTCTCATAATTTTTCATTTCATTTCTTTTTTCTTACTTTTTGAGAAACAATAAAAAAAAATTCAACATTAAAATATCAAATGCGAGTTTTTAATTCAACGAATCCACATACCGAAAAGAAAAGAATTCAAACGATTCAATGTTACTTAAGTATAGTATGGAAATATGCTAACAAGAATTACCAATTCTCGTTCTATTTACTTTCGTACGGATAACTTTGGGAAGACTATAAAAGACAGCATTGGTTGAAAATATGTTATATGCTATATGTGGAATTAATTCCACAAAAATTTACTTAATGCGAATTCAAATAAACGATTTACGCTCCGCTGATCACCGGTAAAGTTATTTTTTTGTTCATATTTGAGTGAATAATTGTTGGAATAAATTAACAAACAATACACATTTCGCGCGCTGCGGAGTTTACCGGCTGATGAATGTGAGTCCTTTGTTCTGCTCGGTACTTTTTTTTAAATAAATTTCTGAAGGGAACAAAGCTCACCAATTTTTTGGGTGAATTATGATGTTTCATAAAAAAAAAATATTTATGCTTCTTCGTGACTTGGCACAAATTTTCGTTTTTTTCTCTTCAGGGGAATTCAATGTGGTTTTTTTTAATGCGGTCCACGACTTAACACCTTTTAACATTGAATGATTTTTATTACATAATATAATTCCTCAATTTTTTTTCTTTTCAGGTCTGCATCAGATCGCTCGGGCAAAGATTGTTGCGGTCAGTGGTTCAATGGACCTCCATTGCGATTTCTTGTTGTGCTGGTTGCTCTTGGCGGTGTGGCATGTGAGTTAAATAGAAATAACTTAAGATCTAATATTGAACATTGTTGGAATTTCATTAAATTTTGTTTCGCTTACTTTTTGCAGGTACTCTCGGCGGAGCAACGCTTGGTTCAATAGCACTTGCTGGATCACCAACATCCCATCTTACAGCTGGATTGCTGATGACTGGTGAGACATTTACTTCATTTATTTTTCCAACATTTCTTTCATTAAATGCGAGAAGAGAAAAACAATTTAAAGCTTTTAACGAAACTTTCAAAAACTTTTCACATAAAGGACAGTTTTTCTTTTCAAAAAATCACTTGGGTAGTTTTTTTTTTTCGTGTTGTTAAAGGATGACAATTTTAAGTGAATGGGAAAACTTTCCATTCAGCAAGCGTTAATTGTTCTTCGATGCTTAAACTGTCATTCGAGTTGCCGATAAAGTTTCTTTTATGTGAATGAAAAATTCATTCATCAATATTTGAGGTTAATTGTGGTTTAAATACTGCTGGAGATTAAGTTACTTCAAGCAATTCCTTTCGTTTATTCCACACAGTTGACGTCTAAATTTATGGCTGAAAAGTTTTCTTTTTCTTTCATGCTGAGATGGTAATGAAAGGGCTGCCAACTCATAGTTTCTATGACGCTAATTCACTTCAAATGTTATTAATAATTAATGGAAAAAGTTTCCCTTTCTGTCTTCGACAATCAACTGGAGAGTTTTGCGTTGGTGGCATGTTACATTGCTAATGACAGCTACCACTGTTAGCTCACAAAAGGAAAATATTTTGAAACTCGAAGTATAAAAGAAAAAAAAAGTTTTCTACTATGAAAATTGTTTTTTTTTTTTTTTCCAGTAATTTCTATCGTTCTTTGCAGTGGGTGCTTTTCGAGTTTCGATTGAAACGCAAAATTTTCTTTTTTCAATCTTCTGAATAATAAAATTTTTAATTCATGACTCATTTCAATTAAAAAATATATTTCAAAGCACCATAGTGTTCTTTTTTAATTTCTGTTAGCGTCCATTACCATATCAAAGGTTATTTTTTAAGAATCCTAATTTTTAATTGAAACCTAATTTGCATTTTTTTTTCGATCCCAATTTCCGGCACTCGTTTAGGGTTTCTGAAAGAGTGGGTTTTAATGCTTTCATTTTTTGAACCAGCTTGAACCAGCCAAATATTTCCTTATTAGATGTGAAATATCTTAATTAGAAGCAATCATTTCGGTAAAACGCGAATAGAAACCCTACTCATGCCTCCGCAAGAAGCGACAAAAAGGAAAATGATAAAAATGTATCAGTTCTCTTTATGAATACAAATGACTTGTTCGCCATTATAATGAGAGATTGTGCACCATTTAACAATTTCATTAAAAAAGAAACTTTTGTCATTGCATACAAGAAAAAAAAGCTTCGCAAACTAAAAAAGTTTCCGAGACAGCAAAAAAAAAGCTTGCAAAAACTGAGAATGAAAATGTTAATAATTTTTATGTTTGACATTTTGTGCTGAGACAGAAATCATATTTGCATAATTTTCCCACTTTTTCCTGCAGAGAGCTTTTCCGAAAGTTTTTTTTTTTTTTCTTATAGTTCGTGAGAAATGTGATACTTGTCGGGGCTTCGTTGTAGCACAAAATTTCTCTCTTCTTTTTCCATGATTGATTTTATTTTAATAAAATTTCTTAGTAAAAATATCAAAAAGGTTACCACAACAAAGCTTTTCGATCCTTTTACCAACAAAGAAAAAGAAAAATCCAATTAATTTTAGGAAATTTAAAATTTTATCTTTATGCTGGTGGATTAAAACAAAGCCTGATTTTTCATGCAAAATTTAAATTAGCCACAACTCACAATTTTGAATATAAATAAAGGATGAGAAATAATTATTTTAATCTTCATGGCTTGTTAATTGTTCATGTACCTTTAATTAGTTGTCTTGAGGAGTCTTCTCTAGATGACTATGACATGAATTGAATGAATACAGATCGTCTTAATTAGCAAGAAATTTTACAGTTAAAGGATCATATAAAGCCATTAACATGGTCTCATTTTATTTTGTGTTGTTAAAATAATCCGAGTTAGTTGTGTGGAATAAATTGGGAAGCTGTAACAATCTTCATTACGATTATGAGCCATCCGACAATTTTCCATAATTCCGGAAATGTTTCCCCCATCGCAGCAGCGCTCTTACCATAAGCAGGTCTCTCATTTTAATGGCGGCATGGAGATGTTTTGCAGTTTTCTTTAATTTATTTTATGGCATGTTTTATCGTTTTATACCTTTTCTTGCGCCTCCTTGAAGCAAAGCGGACGACTGGCTGTGCGTAGGCGCTTTATTATGTGGCAAAAAAAAAAAAAACGTTCAATGTTAATAGCGGAAATCGAATTTTTTCCATCATTCGCCCTCCATTCGAAAGATTTTTCATGTTTCAACATCACATCGCGTATAAGGCTTATCTAACAACTACTTAGAGTCGAAAAACCATTTTTGTTGGGTTATGACTGATGACTACGCGAAATAATAACACAAAAAGCTTCACGCTCTCACTTTTTTGGCACTCTGAACTTTTCATTTTCTTCGCATTTATGAAAGATAAATTGTTTGTGCTTCGCATATTAATTTTAGCATAAAGTCAGCGCATGAAATTTATTAATTACTTTTCACCTTCACACTTTTTCCATTTCTCATTCCATTTCTTGTTAGGCGTGGGAATAGTTCTGGTAACAATCAGTGGCGTCGCTTGGCGCATGACGACATCTGATGCTCACCAATGTACAGGTCGGTGTGGTCGACGTCAATGTAGCCGCGGAAACACGTCATTTGGTTTGCTCTATCCCGAGTTTCAACATCGCCAGCCACCTCCGACCTATCAAGCCAGCATGCAAGAACATCGATTGAGGTAAGCCACGTGAGGTTTGCAGCTATGAGCATTTTTAATTAGTAAAAAATTTCAATTGTATCAACCCTTAGGATGATGATGTTAGATCGTGAAAGGCAAGCATCAAATGCAAGAGCATCGCCACCACCCACATATCGTTCAAATGCAGGAACACTTTTGAGGTTTGTACTCCCAACACGATTTTGAATGAATGTTTCACAATTTTATGAACATCCATTTTTCCCATAAGCATACATCACTCATACAATACTAAAACAGGCAATTTTATGCTCCACATAAAGCTCATTAAATGTAAAGTGAAGCTTTATGTTTCAAAAAAAAGCCCTAAAAGACTTTTAAGAATTTCTTAATGTTCAAATTTTTCTTGCGCATATCCTGAAAGTAACAAATTTCAATAGATGTCTACATATATCCAGGACTGAAAATGTAAAAAAACGACGTCAAACTGGGTCAGATGACAGTGATATAATGTAAATTACATGTACGAAACACAATCCTGTCAATTATCTCTGTATGTCGAGTATTATAGCGAAATTTCTTTTTCACGAATTTTAAGCATTTTATAGAGTGCTTGAGAATCATTTTTTAAAAAGGGATTTAAAGGCACTCAGTTTATGTGTGCCGCACTTGTGAGAGTCAGCGGGAGGAAGGCAATATCAATTTAAATGGAGAGATTGGAATGATACAGTACGCCTAAGGAAGGATTAGAGGGAGAGAGGAAAGGAGAAAAAAAGTACAATCATGGCACCCACATGCCATGAGAATTGACGACATTCGTTATATTTTCTTATTTCGCAGTTCATTTCAGTATTGCGAAACATTTATAACATTGCCATGAATTTGTCTTTTTCTTTCCTCTCTTGCGCCGTTCCCGCATCCATTAAATCATATCAGATTTATCGATTGTAAAATTCAAATGCGCGTCTTTTTCCGCTTCGCAATGCGCGATTTGTTCGAAGGAGCTTAAAGCGATATAAATTTTATATTCTCGCAATAACGAAAATTGATTTTCCATTTTCTTTATTTTGATGTTGCTGTAGGCCACCGATGCATTTCCAAAGACAAAATCCCACCAGCAACACCGAAAACGTACAAGTCGAGATTCCCATCGAGAGCAATCTGTCGGCAATAATAAATGAGCGAATGAATGGCATCACATCATCGCCGGCAACGAATGAATGTTCACAGCATCAATCTCCAGCATCATCGAAGACCATCACAACGATTGCATCAATTAATCGATTGGATGATAATGAATTTTCGTTGCGAGTAGCAGCATCACAGAATTCAACACATGAAACCGTTGCCGATGTGACATCATTAATCACATCGAATGGAATTGGAATTGAGGATTGTCGCATGGAGCATCGACGACATGAAATAGATGGAAATGTCGTAAATCACTTTTCTCATGAAACCTTAAATTGTAGCACGAGTAGTAGAAGTAGCAGTAGATGTAAACCACATAGCGATAGCACTATGATTATTTGTAATAAAGATTATGTTGTTAGCATTATGGACCAGGCAACTACAGCTGATGAACACTGTAAAAATGTAAATAACAGCAATACGAAAGAACTTAATAAAGCGCCTACGCTCAGTTCACATCAAACGGCATCGTCACGAGTCACTAATCAACGTGATACAATTTTTGTAAGCATCAACCATGATGGCGGTCGATGTGAAATGGGCGTTAGGTAGTATTAAATTTGAAAAGATGCGAACTTTATTAAATGTGGGATGCAGCCCACGAAATAAATTTTATATTCATTTTTCAGCCAAAAAAACATCAACAATATTTTGCTTTGGGTCTGCAAAATTATGAACTTCATAAATCTCAATGAAAATCATTCGACGGGAAAAATTATTTTAACTAATTAAAAATGAAACATTACAAAAAATTTTATCAGGCTAAATCTCGGGATAAGCCAAACAGATAAAATAAAACTTTTCCTTCACTTGCTGAATGCTGTTCAACTCTTTTGGTGTGATAAAACAGTATAGCAAGAGCCATGAGAACACAATAATTGTAACATGAATCCTTGTGCAAAATAAACTTTTATTTTTTCACATTTTACAAGATCATTTTAGTTTAGTTTCCAGCCACTATCTTTCTGATGCCATTTAATCGTAGTGTAAAATTATAATTTATTCACAGTCACGTTTTTAACGCTTATTTCATTTTTAATAGAGATATTTCTGATGATTATCATCCTTCGCAATGCCATGAGATTATAATATATATATATATGTATGATGCTCATGCTCGTATGATGTGAAAGTTTTTAATGGCATCTGACACAAAATATAAAAGATATATTTTTCCTAGCGTATCAATTTCAGGAGTTTACGGTGGCAACAATATTATAAGCTCAAACTTTAAGCACTAAAACTTAATTACGTGCTGAATTTTACAAATTCATCTCTCCGAATTTTCATGTTTTAATCGACGCAGAAACAGAGCTTTAGTCCAGTGGAACACAAATAATGTGCCATGGAACACAAAAACTACGATTTAGCTTGCGTGCCACAAGCCAAGGAGTTTGCGGAGATCCCATTTAGTCTAATGTTCATGGAAAGTTTTCAACCCCGAAAAAGGGCAAAAGTTTTGCCGAAAGTTTTTCTCTTTCATAATTGGGGAACAAAATTATTCTGTGATGAGAAAGGAGGACGAAAAGTTTATTCAAACACTGAACTGAAGCTAATTTTAGAATCGAATATAATTAGCTGTGAAGGTAATTTTTGTTATTTACTTAATTCCAATATTATTATGTAAGAATTGTGAGAGAGAAAGATATATATAAGTGCAAGTCGTAACAATCTTCATTACGATTATGAGCCATCCGATAATTTTCCACGAATCCGGAAATATTTCCCCTTAATCGCAGCAGTGCTCTTACCATGAGCAGGTCTCTTTTACGATTATGAGCCATCCGGAATCCGGAAATATGCAGCAGTGCTCTTACCATGAGCAGGTCTCTTTCGCTTTAATGGCGGTATGGAGATGTTTTGCAGTTTTCTTTAATTTGTTTTATGGCATGTTTTATCGTTTTATACCTTTTGCAGAATTTCTAAGTAAAGCGGACGACTGGCTGTAGCCGCTTTATTATGTGGTAGAACAACACTCAATGTTAATAACGAAAATTGAAATTTTCCGGCAGATTTTCCTTTAACAATGTCGAAGTTGGAAAAATCATTAATATTAGATTATGAACAATTATTTATTTTAAAGGAAAGCCTCAGGCTCTCACATTTCGACAGTCGGGAATTTTAATATTCTTACATCTAGAAAAGATAAATCGTTTGCTATTTGCATAATAAATAATTTTCTGACACAAAATCAACGCTTCAAATTTATTAATAATTATTTTTTCACCTTTTAAATTATTCATAAAGAATTTTTTTTGTCGGCATTAAATTGTCTAATCGAAAAACGTATTAAATTAGTTGGAGATTGCGATCATGCGCTCCAGGCAAATCATAAAGTTTTAAATTAGAAAATTTAATTAGCATCATCGAAAGCTTTTCAAACTAGCAGAACTAACATTGAGTCTTAAATAAGCTCTGTTGGGAAATATAGAATTATAATTCCACACCTACCCTAAAGTCACGACGTAATCATTTAATTAGAGAAATTATGTTATCAGATCATAAAATAACTCGTTTGATTTTGCAGTAATTATTAATTAACATGTTATTATAATTAATGATGTTTCATTTGTTTGCAATTCTCCCGATTTGAGCTCCCTTTTGCTCTCCTCGGTTGTGGGAGGGTTGTTGTTATATTTTCGGGATTTTCGCTTTTTTTCGGTCAACAACTCAATTTACTGATTAAATTTACAAACAATGAGTAAATTTACAATTTTACTGGTTTTCGGTTAGTAAATTTTCGGTCCCAATTTCCAAGTACAACTTTTCCTAATAAAATTTTTGATATATTTTTCCATCATTTTTCAAAATCAGCATATCTCGTGATTTGAACTCGTTTCGATCCTAGCTATCACTCTCGTTAAATGCAGCTAACGAACCTAGAAAGTGTTCAAAGCTCACATGAAATGATTTACGCTCAACATTGAAATTCATGAGATTTTCCTATATTTACGTTTTTTGATGTTGAAGTTAAAGAGGGCGAACAACACACAACGAAGGGCTGACGAAGATGACAAATCTATTTATGACATGTCATAAGTCATATGATAAGCTTTGAAGAAACCCGAAAAATGTACACATGTCACTTGTTCACTTTTCCGTGCATGAGAATGGAACGTTATGCTTTACGTATTACAGCATTGTCACAGAAAATCATGAAAATTCTCTCGACGAATAACGTAACAATATTTATGCACATGACATATGTTTGGTTGTTGTTTAAATATTAATTCGTTCAACAAAAGTACATACATGTGAAAGCTTTCGCATCAGAAAATATTGCGCACAAATCAGGAAAAAAACCATTAATTAACTTTATTAAATTTCTGTGAGTTGTTTTCTTGCAGCATTTCCCATCGCGATGCAAACCGAGCAAACAAAACTTGTTAGTTTTAAACTAAATTAAAAATAAAGTCCGTATTTTTTGAACGCCAGACCCATTGGGACGGGACTTCAGCAAACCGTTGTACAACTTTCATGATGCAATCTCTTGGGCAAATGAATGCTATAAAATATGAACTTTAATTAAATTTTGAAGCTCAAAATAACTTTAAAGTTGGAAAACGTCATTTTTTTTTTATTAATTTGAGCATTTTTCACTGGTCCAAGTGACAAAGCTATTATGGTAATAGTTTCGACACCAACTCTATCAGCATCATAAGAAGCCAAAGTAGTCTCTTGACTATAACATTTAAATGGTATTATATGGAGATTGCTGTCTTTGCTTCTTTCTTTAAATAAATGATGAGCATTATGAAGACTTTGAAAAAGATTGCAATCTAGTCATTTAAACTTTCCAGCAGTTGCAATTTTTATTCAATGCTTGTATTTTCAATTGCAAAAGTAAGCTTGAAAGAGCTTTCAGAAAATTGAAAACAATTTCTTCAAAGGTATCACCGAAGGAATGTGGCAAATTAAATTCTGGGAAAATAAAACTTTTCCTTACCTTAGTCCATGTATATTCTCTGATTAAATTGTAGTCCAACGAATCACTGAACTACCGAGCTCTAGCACTAGAAACCTAGAAAGGTTGCTTGGTTACTCCAGAACAAATAACTGTATCTCGAAAACCTATTAAAATTCGTTATCATAGCAATTCCTTCCAAAACGCGAGTCTAGGTTATTATTTCGATGGGTTGACTAGAGAATGACACAATTTTTTAAAATTGTGATAAGCGAAGCAAAAACATGAAAAAAAAAAAATGTTATGCATCCACACATGAATACATCATGATGACAAAAGATAGATAATTTGTATTTATGGAAGCAGAAGATATCGTAACACCGAAGCTTCGCGCCATTTTATCAACTTTTGAGTGCTTTTATTGGGAGATAATTTACACGATGTTTTCAGAACCCCCAAAAAAAATCATTGAACAACAAAATGAAAAGATAACAAGTTGCGCAAGGATATTTTTTTATCATTCATGGAAGCTGTAGCTTTTCACCATCGTCGTCGATATGGCTTTTAAGCTTTGATAAAATATCATAAAAGGCGTACCATCAAAGGACTGGTGTAGCTTTTACGGACGTCAAACATTTTCTCGCTTCGCCACCAGATTCAATTACATTCAATTGAAGTAAATGTAAATGTTATTCCTCAATTTCAATTTAAGCTTCATTTAATATTTTTATTTCTATCTCTCTCTCTCTCTCTTTATTTCTTCTCTATTCCATTAAAATCAGAAGCATGATAACGGTTGGAGCTTTTCGGATACATATTGCGTAATGGATCTCATCAAATCTGATTTAATTTGCATTAAAAGAGAACATAAAGAAGAAAATTGAATCGTAAGCATCGTTGTAAGGGGCGTCTTTTTTTCGCCAGAGCTTCGAAATTAAATTTTTTACTTTACTGTGAATTTATTACACAACATCAATTTATTTTTCATCTTTTCGTGAATGCGATATATTCTCTCTTTTCCACGAAGAGCTTTCAAAATGCTTTTTGATTGAAATCTATGTCTTCTTATCGCGCTCGACTTTTAGCTGCAAGCGAGACACATTTTCGCACCAAGGAAAATGAATGAAATAATTACAGCTGTATCCAGCAAAATGCTTAGAGGCTTTTTTTTTATCTCCTTATTCTAATGAATGTCGCTCCATCGCATTTTTTGCCTTCCAGTAGAACAAAAAATAATTATTTCGTTCAACAGCAAACGACATTAATTGAAAGCTTCTCTAGTACTCGGTGACAATGGTGAGACAAGAGGAAGATAAGCAAAGGAACAGATTAAAATCGTTGTTTAAATTGAAATCTCTTGCGGTACACTTCAAGGAATTTTAATGTAAAACTCATTGTCGAAGCTCTACTTGACCTCACCTTAAAGCATTCGCTCGTGCTTACGAGTAACGACTTTATCTTTTTTACAGTGTGAATTTACCGCAATCGCAGACGAGAAAAATGCTGTGTGGCCTTCGTGGAAACATTAAAAACGTTAAAATTGTTCGAGGGAAAATGGTGCAATGTAAACATCTTTGAGGTAAGAACATTTAAAAACGCCTTCGCTGGCTGAATTTTTAATTGCTTGTTATGGGCGAAAATGGAAATATTTTAAATTTAAATTGAGTTTTCGTAAGACAGGAGGCTTAAATAATGTTCAGATATTATAACAAAAATATTCTTATTCATTAGATAATGAAATAGATGAAGGAAATTATTCGATAAACCTACGCACGCATAGCATGTAACCTTCTCAGACAGACTTAAATATTTGAGATGGGATTTTATGGCAGCTTCTTCCAGTTGATTTATATAACTTAGCTAGGATATATTTAATCAAAAACAAAAAATGTTTCAGTTTAAGGCTCTCAGCATGAATTATTACCAGGAAAGTTTAATAATTTTGAAGTTTTTCTACATGATCTATCAAAGTTTATCGGTTTCCATGATAATGGGATACATTTTTGGATAACAAGATTATTCAATTTCTCATCAGTCACAAATTTGCAAATAAATAGGATCATAACTTACGCGAGCCAGATAGAATTTGCATTTTCATTACATTTATTTTTTTGTTTCTTGGCAACGGTGAAGCCATGATTTGCCAAAATTGGAGACTGATAGATTTCAGAAAACTTCTCTCGTTGATGGAAAAAAATATGTGTTTGTTGTTTCCGATCTTGAATATTTATCGAAAATTTCCATCGACACAATAATTTGCAGACAAAAACATGTTTGATACACATTGATGATGCCTACTTTGCATAATGTTTGATACATAAATCAAAAACAAATAACTGATTGTGGCCAGAGCGATATGGATGAAAAATAGTTTCTCGTCCAATTTATTTTCCCCATGCGATGTTATGGAAATAAGAAATTTTCAAATTCAGTTTTTTTTTTGTTTGTTGTTTGTTTTTTTTTTTTTTTTCGATGTGAATCATATTAAACTGTAATTTATGATTATTTGATTTTTATCTATCGACTGACTGACGAAGGTTTTCTTTTATTTTCCTTATCAACAACAAAACCTAATTTGAGAAAAACAATTTTCGTTTTTTTTTACGAATGATAACAGCAGAACGATAATCGTCGTCGGCAATGTTATCTGAAAAGTTGTTAAAGATTTGTGTTGATCTGTTTGAATGCTTGTTGGGTTTACTCGACCGAGATATCAAGAAGAAATTTTTTCACCAAAACTTTTCTGTTGAGCCCAAGAAATTGTTAAATTGCTGAAAATGACATCAAAACAGAAAATCGCTCGGGAGAGTTTGAGTCAATAAGCAATTTGAACAATTTTCTTTTCGAGACGGAAAACTTTTTTTTCTGGAGGCGTTCAGAAGAAAATTGGAAAAATATTTCAATGATCAGCCAAAAGGATCAAGAAATTGGAAAAATTTTCTTTCAAATTTGTTTTCATAACTAAATTTTAGACAAAAAAAAGGGAAATTCAAATAAAATTTGATGGAAGAACAAAAATATTTAAATTCGTTTTTAAATTTCGTGTACGAAAGCTCTTAATGAGCATTGGTTTTAGTTCATGCACACTGTCTGTCTTTCGGTTGATATTTTTTATTTTATTTTAGCAATAAAATAATTAGAATGGTCAAGTAAAACAGAAGTTTTTCATGTCTCAGATCTCGTGATGCCGCAAAATTATTTCAGACTTTGTTGTTGTCAGTGGCGTTACCACAATTTTCTAATGAGAAACGGGTGACAATAGCCTTAAGGGGGTGTCCCATTTCCAGCATTTTTCACTAGTTTCAAGGCTGGAATTTCTGGAAGGGTGAACTTTGCCACTAGCTACGCCACTGTCTGTTGTTAAATAATATAATTATGGCAATTTTTTTTACATTTTATTGCATGCAAAATGTTCATCAACGCAAATTACATGGCAAGCACTTTTAAACTAACAGAAAACCACGAAGAAAAGATTCCGAGTTGAAATTTTGATAGCAAACATGCAATAAATTATAATCGATTTTCACGAGTTATGATTTTCCGTTTCTGTAAACATTTCTTCACCATCGGGACAGTTCTGGTACTTGGTTGTATTGAACCCTTTTTCCAAAAAAGAAGATAATAATTGAAATTAATATTCAATAAAGTGTTTTTTTTTTACCTTCATCATTGCAAGTATTATAAGCGTCCATGAAACACGGACTGCTGAACATACGCGTCTCTTTGCCATTCGTGGCGCAAACTGGATCGAAAATGAATGTGCATGGATAAAGGCATGGATCATCTGTCGGTGCACTTTTCACTTCATAATTGAGAAGAATTGTAGTGAACAATAGAAAAACTCTTGTAAATTTCATTATGCTCCGAAGTTGTGAAATAAAAAAAAGTTTCAACTAACTTTTGCAACCAAAATTGCATTGCGTTGTGACTATATATAATATTTTAGTATTATCAATTTCAATTTGTAATTAATTTTTCAACTTTAAAAAATTATTTTATAAATGTTATCAATGCCAGTAGTAATAATTTTTTCCATGTAATTGTTTTAATATGCAAATTTACTATTCGACCACAAAGCGCTAAACAAACTGACCGTGATTATTGTTATTAATATGAACAATGCACGCAAGCAGCTGCCAATGGTATTGCATATAATTTTAAATTGGTGAAAATTTAATTTAATACAACTTGAAAAACCATGAAAGCAAATTGAGTAACAGTTTGCAGCAAAAGCTTTTATGGGTTTTCCATTAATTGTGTGCTGTTTTGTATAGTTGAAAGAGGAATTTTCAGAATTGGTCAAAATATCTACTATGAAACTTAATGTATATTTTCAGTATTTTTATACAATTTTAGGTTTGCTATATCTGGAATGGTTCAAATGAGTGGAAGTGTTCATGTGAAAGTGCAATGATGATGCATAATTTCCTTCCTTTATTTTATGGCCAAAACCTCGAAAAACAGTTTTTCGAAGTGCACTTAGAGCATTTCTATGAAAGCTCTTGAATGTCCATTTTAACAATCCACAACTACTGAAATAAACTCGAAAGCATGCAACAAAATAAATGTGAACAACATCACGTTTCACTAAATCATTATTATTATTTTCCGTTCATAGCACGAAACTGAAGGAGATAAAAAAATTACAGACCGATGAGTTTTCCCTTCCACTTGTCGGCAAATTACTAAAATTCTTAAGACTTATGAAAATCTCAAGCGAAAATTTTAAAAAAAATTATTTTTAACTTCGAAAACTTTAAATTTGTGTTATTAAATGTAATAGCTGTCCCAAATTGCGCTTGAAATTTACTATAAATTATAAGCTTTCTCAATTACTGAACGATCTGCGGACTTGGATACTACAAGATGTTATCATTGTAGACTGCATTGAATAACTGAAATCTAATTCTTTTCTGAAAAACTAAACCTTGAAGGACTCGTTGTAAAGGTCGTCGAATGGAAGTTCAAAGGTCAGATTTTAATTCAATGGAAAATTAATTTCTAACGTTCTTTACAAACCTCATTCGACAATTTAAAGCTTTTAGAAAATTAGAGTTTTGCAATTCAAAAATTTTCACGCTGATATTTTCCAGAAGCGTTTTCCTCAATTAAAAATTTCACCAACAAATTTCGAATCATTTATTTCAATTTACAACACAAATGGAACCTGGTGATAATTTCATTCATAAATTTTAATAAAATATATATTTTTTCTAATAAATTTAAATTTGTTACAAATTTGTGGAAAATATTTGCCGATTCCGGATGTATTTTCGTCCTTCGAATAAACCAGTTGTAAGCTAAATAGTTGAGCAATCGAATTTCTTTCGCTCGTAAATTTATATTTTCAACCATCATTGTACATCTAAAGAATATCCAGCTCAATCCCGAATGGCTATTAAGCATCAATTGGCTGTTGCGAAGTATCTAAAATAAGTTAATTAAAGATGTAATGGCAGCAATAAATAAAGCAAATTACGCAATTTCATGCAAATTTACGAGCTTCCAAGGCCCGATTTCATAAAGCTTCTCGCTTCTGGCCGTCTTCATAAATCTCAAAGTATCAATTTCGTTATGTAACAAATTTTCCTTTTTGCAATTTTAATTAACAATCTCGGAGTTTTGTAACGCACTTCCGTGAGAGCATAAACAAGCTTAAAAATGATTGATTTGTAATCTTCGAAACGTGACCACCGAAAATCGTTTCAGGATCAATGAAAGAAGAGCTTTCATTCATTTCGGCAACGATGAATTATTTAAATACATTCAGGGAAGGAAAACGACAGCATCGGTCCAATCTGCATCAGAATAAAATTTCAATTTTCAGCAGTTTATTTGCTTATTTATTTGCATTTCGGTTCTGTGCGAAAAAGAAAACTCTTCTCAACAAAAATAAATACATTTAAAATTCATGAACCTTCCTTCCGAGGCATACCGAAAAGTGTGAACAAGTTCAATAAATATGAGACCACAAATGGTAATAAATATGGAAAAGGGATAGAAATGAATAATGTAGTTACCCTTACCATTACTAACCGGATCATTTTTCTGCCCTCCAAAAACGAGCTCCACTTTCATATACTTCGATGGATCCTTAAATGGCATGCAAATACTCATGCGATTGTCCCAAATGAATCTTTAAAGCCACTTATACATCCATGATTTTAGCTTACTATTCGCTTGTTGTAAATTTGAAGGAAGAGCTTTTTTAAGCTCAAGTAAATTCCGCCCAAGCAATTTGATTTATTTGCTTTTCGGTTTTACGGTAAAAATATTTTTCCCTCAAGTGAAAGATTTATTACAAACAATAAATAATATTTATTTGCAACATACACTTCATCACGCTTTTCATAGGGGGCATGTTATACCTGACGGGGTGGCAGCGTGTAATGCTCAGTATACAGTCGAACATTGTTATTCAATTGATAGTAAAATATTCCATTAAGGACAAAAAGTTTTGAAGGAAATTAATTTTTACCGCATTTTTCGAAGAAATTGCCTGAAAAATAATTTTATTTCCTACTCTCTTAAGCTCTTTTAATGATTTTTCTCATTCAATGTTTACGTTTCTTATTTCACAATAAGAGTGAAATATATTTCCATCAATATATACAATTTTCCCTTCTAAATTCGTACGTGAAAATAATTTATTGTTTGTTTCGCAGAAATGATTTTGACTTTTACATTTTTCATCAAATTTTCTTTCCCCGCCGTTCTTCCTGATTCCTTTCATTCTTACTGTGCTGTCGATTTTTCGGTGAGATGAGGAAATTGAAATCGATCGAAAGGCACTTCTGTAGTAAGAAGAAGTGATTTTGAAGGTTGAAACAATATTTCACTCAACACAAAATAACATCTTGAACTTCTTTCAGGTGGTACGTGTGGAAGTGCGGTTTAAGAGCTTTCGTAAGGAATTTTCTGTATAAAAGCTTAAAAGTTTTTTTTTCCATTATTTGTTCAATGAATGCAAATCAAGTCACGTAAAATCGATTTACACTTAAGCTCAGTAATGAGCTTCATCGCTATAAAATAAAGCTTTTTACGTGGAAAACTATAAAAATGAAACTTTTATTTAATTAAATTTACAAAAAAAAACTCTACAACTACAACGAAATAAAGCTACGAATAAAGTTGATTTTGCTTGATTAAATTTGCAGTTTATCGTAAAATCGACTTTATTCATTATTCACTAATCCCTCAACGAGCCGAAAGCAAAAAAAAAATATATTGAGTTCGCTCAACCGATAAATACAAATTTTGTGGTTTTCCAATGGAGATTTATGTCCGGATGGATGAATTTGGGGAGCCTCACCAGCGATAATAACCATTCAAATGATTATGACGAAACTCAAATTAGGACTTTAATCCATTTACGTCCTAAGATGATTATAATTTGAATTTTTTTATTATCATTTTACGATCCAGCAAATTTTATCGCCTTGGAGAGTGCGGAAGAAGTATTTACTGAGTGTCTGTACAATTCTCTCAACCAAAACTACTTCCAAAATGTACAATCTTTAATTTCATTTCTACCAAATCGTACTCATTATCTATATGATATTTGCTTATCGGATACGGTTTGTTAACTTGCGCTTCAACAGCTCTCCACAATAATAGGAATTGTTGTGTAAATATATAAATACAAAAGAAAAATCATCGCACTCTCGAATCGCAAATTTTATTCAATTTTGTTTTAAATTATCCATTCAACAGCATCAAGAATCAATAAATCATTATGCTACAGCTTATCGTCTCGGTTATATTTTTTTTCTCTCTCTCTCTCTCTCACTCCCTCTCTTTATCTTTCTTATTGTCAAGATTTCTTATAAAAATGCTATATTACATATACAACAACAAAAACAACAAAAATAACATACTCCATTATCATCCGTAACTGGATGTAATGCTCGAAGAATCAACAGCGAGGAATAACAATGGAGAAAATATGCAAATATCGACTTGGGGATTATTCTCTGCAACTGGATTTATATATTCTTTTGGTATTCCAGTACACGAGCTCCCGATGGTACGATGATGATGGCCGTTGTTTAATGTAATTCATACGTGATGATTTAATGATTATTTATTCCTTATCCCGTTTGAGGATTTATTGAATCAATACAGTGTGCGGTAGATAAAAAAAAGTTGAGATCATTATTTTTTTTAAGAAGCTTTCAATGAAATGTCATTTGAGTTTTTGTACAAAGTAGGTTCGAATTATCTTACGAAATATTATTTATCATCCCTCAGATTGGACGAGCTTTTGAATTGGTGCTGTTACATCTGTGACTCAAAAGAAATGTTATGTTCTCCACTTTGATTTGCTATCTTTATCTATGTGCGAGGGCGTCATTACAGTAATTCATTCAAACGTGTTTATGTTAGCAGAATTTTAATTTCCACTTTAAATGGAAGAGAAAAAAGCAAATGTTTCTATTCTCACATTCATGAGGTGAGTAATGTAATGTGATATGCTCACAATAATTTTCCAATTATTACAACTCCTCTATGCCATTGGAGCCCTAAAAATTTTCGCGAATATAGGAATATTGTAATTTGATTTTCTATTCACGTACGACATCAGAATGTGCACAATGTTCCCGGTGTGGTGTTAACAATGAATGCGGGCGTGAATAATAAAAAAGTTTAATTATAATTTTGCCATTAATAAAGCAATTTTGATCACACACGTAATGGCCTCATTTGAGACACGTCCATTGTAGGGCGTAATCAATCATGTTTGTCCGCAGGGATTACAAATATATTTTTTAAACCTCATTTCATGCTTATAAGCAAGATAATTAACTTCTAAATGTATAATGAAAGCTTTTTGCTAGAAATTATTTTACATACTTAATATATAACTCCCTGGTGATACTAGAAACAGTGGCAATCAAAATCAATCCATTAGTAATTTAGTCTCAATCATAATTTAATGCATTAAATCAATTTCTGATGTTCTTATGTTTTTAAGGATTTCATACTTACATCAACAGTTTGTCTGTAAGATTTAGAAGAGAAAGTTGAGTTCACGAAAATTCTGTATCGCTTCAAAATGATTCGTCTGTTATTTTTTGCTTCATTAGCAACTGTATCATATTCTCATATGTGTTTACAAGGATTCAATGAAAATAATAACACTCCGTGGCGCGTAACAGCATCAACAGAAATCTCTTTGCAACCTCACTCAGTTTTCAAATACGGCAACAACCGTTGCATAAATTTCATATTCATTTTATCAGTCATATCGCATATTAAGAAAGTTCTCACAATTAGTGCATTTTGTAATTCTGCTAATGAAAATGCACGCTTCGATTTCGATGCGTTCTTTGTCAATTGCAGTTTTTTGAAATTAAAATTAGATTCAGAATTTAAGTCATCCTCATTGAGATTGTTTAGTTCTGAAAATCGAATCAATGAACTAGCTGTTATCGGTGGTGACATGACAAACTATTTAATTTTTTATAGCAAATTTCGTGACCAAGAATTGATTTGGGTGTTTGAAAAAGACACAAACAAATATGAGTATTATTCTTTCGAAATAGAAAATGGCATTCCTGTTAATCTGGATATTCCTGATATTATTGAAGTAAAGCCACCATACCCAGAACTGGTCAGGTTCAATTATTTGAAACTTTATAGAGTTAAAAATAATAATTCAACACTTGGTTGCGCTTTGTCATGCCACTTGCTTCGTGTTGCTTTTAGAATGATTTCGTTTGATAATAAGAAGGAAATTTATGAAAATAAAAACTTTCAAGTTTCTAACGAAATAAACGAATTTACAAATCATCTCGTCATTTTTGCTATTATAATAATCATTCCTCTGTTAATCATCCTTACCGAAAAGATAGGGAAAATGCTGAACTAACTCTTATTGGGGTTTATCTTAAAATTGTCATTTAATTCATTATCTTTAAAAATTTCTAAGTGAGTCATAATAAAATAGAAGAAATCTTCAAATATTATTCTCAAACATGAACTAAAAATGATTTTGAAGCTCTTTCTTATCAACAAACCCATAAAATAATATTTGATGTTATTTGAGATTTATTCATGTGAAATATTAAAATTGTGTTCAATTTAAATTGATTTGTGACCAGAATTTTATTTCAATTGAAAATTTATTTCTCAATTTAAAAGTATTTCTATCCACGCGCCATGCGAAAATCAGCAAAACAGATTATCCTTGATAGTGTTTTTGCAGTATTTTTCACAGTTGAAGGATGCTATTACACTGAAACATTCAGCTGATTTTTTGGAATATTCATGCTCGCAAAATAGAATTTATTGCATGTTTTTCTAGTCTGTTATAGCACTCTTGTTTATGTCCTTCACGAGGAAGGAAGTTGCCGAAAGACTTATATGTCCTAAAATATTGCAATCATTGTTACTTGAAAGTTTTGATGAATAAAATAAAATTATGTTATAAATGAAACTAAATTGTGCAAAACAGCAGAAGCAGAAAAAAAGCTATAATTCAGGATGAGTGAATCAGCCCTCTCCACATGGATAATTTTGATAGCATGAAAATTAATGATGTAATTTTATTCATGATAAAAACACCAATGGAGCTTAGAGAGGTTTTGTTGACCGCACCGCACAGTTCCACATGACGGACTTAAACTCAATCGAAACCCTCATGATACTTGCAAAAAAAAAAAGCTGTAAAATAACAACGAAGCTGATGCTTTATGGAATAATAATTTTTTACAAAATTTCATAATAAAATAAAATCAATTTCCATCGTTAAAAATATTTATTTACAAAATAAAGAAAAAATCTTTTTTAATCTGATATAAAAAATAATTTATACATCTCACACAAACACACACACACAAAAAAAAATGTAGTGAGGAAAACATTTACTAACTAAATAAGCAAAAAAACGAAAAATTCAATTACAGTTTTTTTATTTTCTCGCGCCCAACATCGACATCGAGCCATGCTGCCACTTGAGTGTTATCGCTGAGGGAAATTTATGGAATTTTTTATATTTTTAACTTTTTTTTTGTTGATATAGAAAATTCAGTTCATCAATAAATTATTTTTTGCATATGAAAGCTTTATTTGTTTTCCTGCGTTGTGATATCGACGGATATTTGAATGGACCATGGCATCCACTGTGTATGCAGTGTTGAATTGTTTCATTTCAGATATGTATTGGATCGATTGTAGAAAATAAATAAATTTATATGAAATAAACAAAAAAAAAATTATTCTCCCGTGATGGTTTGAATTATAGGCTTGATTTGTGTGTATCGCTCGGGTGGCGACGAAAAATATATTCATAGCTTAATTAAAATTTAATTTAATTTTATATTGTATAAATTTTGGTATTCGTCGTGTGTCGTTTGATTAACCAGTGTAGAATAAATGATATTTTATACATTATATGCGATATGAGTCCTTATGGGATGTAATACTGCACCGAAAATTGGATTTAATATATAAATACGTATATCATTTTGCAAATTTGATTGTTATGCTGGTAGTAGTTTATATTGTAGCTGCCAGAGTTTGTCCATGTATTGTCCCCAATGGAATTCAAATTGTTTCGGTTTTAATTAAAAGCTTCATTCAGTTCAGGTGAATTTGAAGAATGCACAAATGGATCGATGCAGTTGCTCTCGCACTATCTATTGTGAAGTGTTGTTTGATATATCTGAATTACTTATGGTAACAATCGTCACCATTCCATTGCTATCATCACATAAACTTTCATTAGACTTCTCAAATTGCCTGCCATTTGTCTCAACGATAGCCATAAGCTGATTCGGTTCTGTAATTGATGATATCTTCTGGTTGACTTTCATTTGATGTAAATTAGTTTCTTTTGACACATTATCGCCATCATCATTGTTTTGATTAATTAAAAGTCTATTTTTCGGCTGACACTGTTGACTAATTAGTGTTGTTGATGTGGTTGAAAGGGACGAATGGTTTTGTTGGTGTTGTGTTTGAAGCTGTGTTTCGGTGGGCGTTAATGGTGACGAAAATTGGTTTATCGAGCTGCTCGAATTGAGGTTGGAAGCATCACTTGATGGCACTGCATTCATTTGTGATGATGGGGCTAGATTGCCATTTATTATCCTGCTCAGACCACCAAATAAAATGCTGTTGGTTTCGTTTACATGCGATAACACCGACATTCTATGTGATCTACAATTAATGGAAAGGAAACAAACATTTTTAAGGTTACATTTTGCCATCAATTTTTATACACATATTTTTTTAAGCATCAAATAGGAGCTCATGCGGACCACCCGCAGTTTCCCTTCTCACGCTTTCTAAAAATTTTGGCACATAAACTTTTATGGTCCGATATATGTTTGGCCATCAAGCTTGAAACAATAAGAAAGAATCGTAAAGTTTCATAGAAATAATTTTATTTTTTTTTGGGGGGGGGGGCAAACGCGAAAAAAAAAACATTTGTAAAATTCCCGAACGCAGCAACAAAAAAAAAAAACAACAACAAGCAAGACATAAAATTATTATGGTCAGTAAAATAAATGTTTTTATTTCTTTTTATAGCTTTCCGCGCGTTATCAGATTTATTATTTCTTGCAATTTGCCAGCAAGAGGAAAATTTTTCAACCAAAACGAAACGTTTCGTACCTTAATTGAGTCCCGATATTCGATCGATATGTGGGCGGTGGTGAGGACGATTGTTGTTGCTGTTGGGCTGATGCAGCAGCAGCAGCGGCTGCCAATCTTCGTCCATGCGATTGCCTGTCCCGATCTAGCAACAGTAATCTGTAAATAGAAAAGTGGAAAATGTTGTTAATTTCATGCTCCATCAGGCGTTTGTTGAGGCAATTAAATTTATTTTCCCATTTTTATTTTTCTCTTCAAAACATACCTTAATCGATATTCTTGCATGCTGGCCTGATAGGATGGTGGCGGTGCTCGATGTTGAAATTCAGGATACAGTAATCCGTGCGACATGCTGCTATTTCTCATACATTGCTGGCGTCCACAATGCTCAAATTCAGTGCCTTCCATTCCCAAACACGTTGCATTATCAGCGGTCGTTACACGCCATGCAACACCACTAATCGTCACGAGAACCACACCGATTCCTAAAGAAAATGAAAAATGGAATCATGACATAAATATTTAATGTTATGTGAATCACCCATGATGGACATGTCGGCAATGAGCTTTTTATAAAATTTAATTAAAACTTTGATACGATTTAAAAGTTATGACACGAAAGTTTTCATAGAAAAATCCCAGCGCCAGGCAGAGAGCTTCAATTTTATGATGATATGGTGTGGTAGAGAGCATTTTCATCATTGCCATCAGCCTTAATGAAGTTCCAAGTTTAATGCATTCTATTCACGACACCGCAGTTAAATGACAATTAAAATTTATGCGATAATCTTCTACTTTCCACCATCATTAAAAAAAATTGTTTCGGGCGCGTGAATGCTTTGCACAAATATTTTTTTTTGTGTATAATTTCTTCGTCACATTTCTGAATTTCTAATGACGTCAAGTCTTTATTATCGGTTCGCTGTTCATTGCCCCTTGAAGCTGTGTCATCATCATTATGATCGCCTCGTAGTAAAAAAAAGGATTTTTTTTATTTATTTGGGAACATTCAGAGCGAAGCAATTTTTCATGGAAAATAATTCAAAAAAAAAAAAAAATCCGCGACGGCGAGCAAAGATAAAGCGTGAAAGTTATTAATGGGCCAACGCGGATAACACGCAAAAATAGTAACAACACAACCAAAAAAAAAGAAAAATTGTCATCTACACTGGAAAATCTTGATAACATTGTCGGGCGGAGCATGACGCGAAAATTAATCAGCAAAAGTCGCGCGGAGAAAGCTTCTTTTTTTTGTTTTCCTTTGATCCTAAAGCCGGTTGCTGTAAGAGATGTCGGGTCGTGATGTCAAATTAATTATGTGTCATCCTTCTCTCATTATTCTTAAATCTGCCCGCCCCCAAATCAGCGAACCCGCTTTCCCGCTTTGCCATCGTCTTCATGCCGTCCCGAATTCTGATGATGATGTTATTATTGGATCATTACTGTTGGTTGTAATCTATTTTTTTTTTGTTGTCTGTAAGTCCTTCTTTGGCTCGATGGTTTTTCTCAGAAATTAAATTTGCATTATGTTCACTAGGACGACTTTCTGAGTATTTGTTTCTCTTAAGACCCCCCTAAAAATTGTCTTGTTCTTCATTGTCATAAAAATATTGTGAACATATTTGAATTTTAAACAAAACAAGAAATGATTTACTGGATGCAATTTTTGGTCCTCCGCTGATATTTACTGTGAAATGTCTAATGGAATATTATGAATGTTAAATTAACGTTGTCTTTCATTTGTCTTAAATGAATAGCCTGATAAATTGTTTCATTTGAAAGCAATTTTCTGCTGCCGTTTATTTTATATTTTTAACAATTCTTATTCCCATGACAACGACTTTGATATCTCTTAATTAAGCTCCACTTCAGTGTTCACCAGTTTCTGTGACATATTTTTTGATACGAAATTTAATAATAAAATAGGAAATATCCCGTAATGACAAACAGAAGGTTAAATAAGCTCCTTATGAAAGAAAAAGAGATTTAAAGCAACTTTTTTTTTCTTTTAGAACGTTGTTACTAACGAACAAATTTTCATTAACTAGAAGCAGAGGTTTTATGGAAAAAAAAAAAAAAATAAATTCAGCTGAAAACAGCAGCCGATAATAAAGTTTCATGTGACAGGGAAACTTTTATGAATAGAAAAAAGCTTTCCTCAAAATAGAAAATATTTTACTTCACTTTAGAGACATTGAACAAGTGAACGAAAAAATATCTCGATGCCAGCCAGAGTGAGACTTAATGCATTCATAAAGTCGACGACGTAAATGACAGTGAGGATGTGTAGGTAGCAATAATAATAATTTTCTATCAAGATATTCGATGGTGGGGAATAGAAAAAAAAAATAATAATAATAATGAAAATTAAATTAAACCTCGCGCACCGAAAGTTTATAAACAAAACTTTTTTACGATGACAATAAAAATGAATTTTCCATATTTTTATTTTTCATGAGTGCAGAACAAAAAAAAATTGAAAAATGAAAAAGTTTCTCCACACGACTTTTTATTCTGAATGTTGATAATGGCAAAACGGAGGAAAATGGAATTTTTTTTAATCTACTGCCAATGTTTTTCTCGCCCTCTCTCTTTCTTTCTCTCTCTCTCTCCCTCTCCGTGGTAATAAAACTTTATTAAATCTCTATTAAAAAGCATTCAAAAGTGGGTTGGACGCTTTTCTCTTGTATTTCCTGATTGAAAAGTTCTCTTCGTGTTTTTTTTTTGCAGTTAATAAAAAGTTTACTTCGTTTCATGTAGTGAATTGAGCTCGCATCGAAATCATTTCGCTCGCTTTTTCTTTCTTCGCACATAAAGTTTTTAATTTCAATAGGAAACAACTTTTTCGCATCTACTGAATTTCTGCCATCTTTTGCCATAAAAAGTGTATATTTATTATATTGAAGACTTTATTGAAATGTATAAAACATGTTCGACTTTAAAATTTTAGATTTTACACTTTTTTCTCTGTAGATTTCTAACTCGTGCAAAAACTTTTCTAATGACATTTTGTTTATCATCTTCGAGGCGGAGAATATTTTCATAATGAAACCTGGTACATCTTTCAATGCAATTCAGCATATATATTGTTAAATAATTCCATCCCATCATCTTGCGACAAGGAAAAATTTTCTCCATTTACAAGGAAAATGTCTTTATTGAATATTCGTCTTTGTTGCACAGATGCACAACATATTTCAAAAACTTTCTGCACAATGGGAATTTTATTTTTTTTTGCCATTTTTTATAGATCTCAATAGTATTGAGACTGAGAACATCAGCAGTCAGTTTGATGGAAAGAGAAAACTTTCAAACAATTTTTTTTACCAAAATATTTGCACTTTATTTTATTTCCTGTAATTGCACAGCAAATATCCTCAATAATGCTGAATGATTATGACACAGAGTCAGTCAATAAACGTTATTTCATGTCACCACATTTCACAATAAATAAATATTTGCACTATTAATAAATCGAAGCTGTCGAACATTGTCAGAAATAAATTGTGTGTTGTAAGCCAGAGCAAACAAAAAACAAACTTACCAATCATCAGCAGGGAGACAGTTAAATGTGTCGAGGGTGGTCCAGCGAGTCCACTAGCCCCCAAAGCCGCCCCGCCGAGAGCACACGCCACACCACCGAGCGCAATCATCGCTATTAAACCCAATGACTTTGGACTTTGAAAGAAATTGCCACAACAGCCTTTTCGTCCAGAATGCTCCGATGGTGAACTGCAATAAATAAGAAAAAAAAATTAGTTTTTAATGTCAAACTGGACATGATCCAAAAATAAAGCTTCACATATGTTTCGGGCATCATGAATGTGGAAAATCATTATTTTTTGTTATAAATTCGACGCATGAAAATCACATGAAAAGTATTATTGTGCTATTGGGCATATTTTTATGTTATTTTTTGTCTTGTCCAGCAACAGATGTTCAAGAAAACTCCCAAATTTAATTTCAATTTTCCTTTTTTATGATTTTGCTCTTTGGTTGTGAACAAATGAGCATGAAACACTCGCATACACATAAAAAATTCTCGGACTGAGCTATGGAAATTTAAACCCTTTTGAATAATTCAAAACTAAATTTAATAATTTTTCGCCAAACAAAACTAACATCCTCAGCACTTTTGTTTTGTTTATATTGCTTGCCGCTTATTCTGCACATATAACTTCCAACAACTATTACATCGAAATTTACATAAAATAGCTGTCGACGGCGAATGGTTAAAGGAGAAGAAAGAAAACAATCCAAATGATGACAGCATTAAATGTAAATGCTTAAGGCGGAATTTTAAATCGAAGCAAGAATTTTTTTGTTGTTTGTTTGATTGAATAAATTCAGATTTTGGTGCGATGTGCTTGAGAAGAGAGAGACTAGGACAGAGAGGGAGACCAAAAAAAGACGCGCTAGGGACATTAGGGTAATGTGATGTTTATCTTGAGCGCCATTATTAGAATGGCAACGATCCAAGAAATTGTCCCAAGCGCGACAATATTTAGTGTTGATAACGTAATTAGATTTAAACTAAATTATGCAAACAAATCATTTCGCATTTTATGCATCACCATAAATGACACATTTGTGCTTTTCCAACAAAAGATTAATTTAGCCGACTCGGCGACGTAGTTAACGTTAATATTACATTTCATGTATGATGCAAAATTCCCTTTGGAAACATCTATTTTGCAACGAACATGAATGGAATGAAACGCATTGTAAAAAAAAAATTCGGAATCAAATTACATCATGCATATTAAAATGTTTTCCATTGTTGAGACTTTTTGGTATGTCACCGCTAAAGAGCCTCGCAGTAATGTGAAACATTAATAACATTCCCTATAAAATTTCAAAATCCTTTTTTTGTGCACACACACAAAGCATACACACTGGGAACATAAAATGCTTCTTTCGCAATAAATGGAACTGTGGCGAATGATGAAACACATCCTGAGAGTTGCACAATAGCAGTGAAAGGATATAAAGAAAGCAGTTTGAAGGCTGACAAAACATGAAATTTACAAGCATGTATGAAAATGGGTTGAATGGGAAGCGAGAGAGTAAGGGAGTCATCGTAATGGAGCATCTATCTGAAGGGAACAATATAATGACATGAAAAACGCAAACAACAAAGATAACGAGTTCTTAATGAATGCATATTATGCCTCGCATTTAATTTGCATGGGAATTTTCTCTCTTTTACTACAATATGACTATATATGATTATAATTTGACTGTAATAATATGACTATAATTTGCAGTAAACATTATTTCTTCTGTTTTTCTACCCATAACTAGCACAACACGTGCTTGATGAGTCATGCCAAAGCACATTTCGGATATTTGATGCATCATCAGTATAAATTTCAGTTGATGCATAATATGAATTACAAATGAAAATGAAGGATCACGAAAAAGTCTAACACGATTCGTGACAGCATGAGAATTGCTTCATTATGATTTACTTGTGCATCTTCCTCGTCTGTCTGTCGACGATAGAGCTGGAAACACATTAAACGCTTGAACCAGTTCCGTGCTTGCAACTCCAAAATCCCCTGATGACTTTTTGACTATGTGCCATATGCCGATTGTGCATCATTTTTCCTTTTCATTTTCATTTCAATCCGCTCAATGGATTCATTAATAACATTCACTTTGAAGAAGAAGAAAAAAAGTGTTTTAATGCCCTCGCGCAACTCAACTTTCCGATACAGTTACGGCAATGAAATGCATTTTTCATTCATAACAATTAATCATGATCTTTTAAATGTGAATGGAATGAAAGAATTTGTGTGAGTGTGTGCATCTGCGTGTGTATATAATGTATCTATTTTGTCGTGAGGACATTTTCAGTGCTCTAGTTCGTGATGGATTAATACCACGATACTATTGAAACATTTTTCAATCAATCATCTTTCGCAATTTGGCAAACAAGTTTCTTTATTGAACTCAATACAGCACTCAACTTTTGACAAGCGATTTTTTTTTTATGACTGATGCCGTGCTTCAAAGAGCTCTACAAATTGTGGATTTTTTTTCTTCTCTGATGTCGCAATGAAGAATTTTTGAGAATTTTATTTCGCCGCCAACTGTCCTTTTGTGTGCATGAACGCCAACATAGCGAATTTATCCCTTTTTTCCATTCTAAATGTGGAGTTGACGACAATCTAATCCATTGCGTGTGCTTCAGAAAACACATTTGGTGTCGCATAGCGATAACGTTATTGATTTTGCATAACATTTCAAAACGTTGAGGACTTTCTTTGGAATTCACTGTCGAAGAGCTTTGAATGGGAAAAATAATCTTAAATTCAATTTTATTTCTCCAGATTATGCTCGATGCGACCGCAAAAGTTCGCACTCAATTTAAATTTTTCTCCCTTTTCTTTGCCGAAAAATTGAAAGAAAGAAGCCCACAAAAAAGTGCCTTCGGCAACAACATAAATGACGCAACAAATTTTATTACAACAGCAAAGTCATAACTTCGATACGTATACATCTTTATCAAAAATTGTAATCTTAAACAAATGTCTTGAAGAAAGAAAGAAAAAAAAAATATGTCGAAAGAGCACAAAAAAAGAGGGAAACTTAAGATTTACCGGAAATTAAATTATTATCGTCGTTTAACTTTTATTGAGTTATCATCGCCTCCGACGTCGGTAATTTATGTAAAACTCGAAACCTGCTGATTACCGCTCGCAGTGCATAATAATTGAGTATTATTGAACGTGGGCGGGCCAATTGATTTAAATTTGTGTTGACTTTTATGTCCAATTCGCGCGCTTGCTATTGACTTGAATCTAATGCACTGAGCAAATGTTCTCATTTAGACCTTTATTTTGCTGGTGAAATGTATTGACGCAAAATATGTATCACTATGAAATATTTAGAATTCATGTGTGTGTGTGGCTTTTCCATTATGTTTTTTGTGAGAGCGAAAATAAATTCATTTTACATTTATGTTGATTGTGTATCAATATGGTGCAACTCGAAATGAAATAAATAATATCCTGCCTCGGCTTGCGCTTCCAATATTGCATGCTGCAAATGGCGCAATGTTTTACGTAGCAACCGACAACTGACATTCACTTCTATTTCGAACGGATATTAGTTTTTTTTTATTTGGTTCGAGCATCGATACGGCAAACAATGTGAAACGATACATATTTCGGGAAGCAATACCAGCAAAAAAATGCTCAAGTGTTCAATTAAAGCATTAAAGTCATCTGGTAACGATTTAGTGCGTTCGCTTTCTGGTAAAAGCGTTGACACCTGGGCAATGGGATTTTTGAAAGCGAAACTATTAAAATAGATTAAAATGTTTACATTGGAATCGAAATGGAAGAATAATTTCTATATTGTGCGCTGAACTGGCACTACAAACAACAAAACGAACGACAATAATAATCATAACAACAAAATACACACACAAAACACTAAAATTCGATTCAACAAAAGTGTCGATGCCGAATGTCTGTGAATTGAAAATAGAGAAATAAAAAAAAAAAAAAAATACTTTATTTTCATTGCTTGCGGGCCTTCGAACGTGCTTCATTTTCCTCTCTTTTTTCTCCATTGACGTTGGTCGTCATATTTTTATGATGTCATTTCGAAATTTATATATAAAAAAAAGAATCAACGAACACGAAAAAAATAAGTTGATTGTGATGGCAAATTTGGAGCAAATAGCTTTGCTGGTTTTATGGATTAAACCTGAGTTGGGAAACATTTTTTTATTTTTATTTATCGACACCAATCACACAAAAAATTCACAAAAAATGGCCCGAATCGTTTTACTTACCAAACCCATACCTTATCGAACCCTACGATCAAGGCTCCCTCTTTTTATGTTTCTTATAGATTTAGATCCATCATGTATTGTGTGTATTTGTACTTTCTTTTTGCTCTCATCAGCCATAAGCAAATAAACTAAGCTTACATCAAGAAGACACATACACTGTATCTACCACTTTTTTTTGATGTTTGGTGAGAAGCAAATCAAATGCTTTGTGAGGAGGCGGAATGAGATTTGTTTCCTTCTTTGGTCGATGTAAGAAAAAAAATCAACAGAATTTAGAAAAATACTACGAAGGAAGCAAGAAAGGATCAAGGCAGGAAGATTAAATGCCGAACAATGAATCAAATGAATGTGAAACAATAATGCCTTTTCTATGCCTTATACGTCCAACTTATTTATTTCAGTGGAAGGCAAAGTGAAATGATACAGAAGTCTAATAATCATGTCCCCGCCAGCCATGCATTGTCCACACAATGCCAGCGCCGACATACAAGGCAAATAAAGATTTCTTATACACCACAAAACGATGATCTCTTAGCCATGGTCGTACGTTGTGTGTGCTTTTTGCTATTATACTTTGGAGATGTATGTTAGTAATCGCATATGTTACAGCCAAAAGCAGCCAAGCAAATGTGATAAGAACTCGGTGTGCATATTATAGCGAATATAAGAAAGAATCGGGAAGAAGCAAAAGAACGTTATAGTTAATTCCATTGAATCGAACGACCGACCATATGCCAAAGCTGGTTGTACAACATGAACATACATCAAGTTGAAAATCCTATTACACATGAATATCATGTTCCTACACATTTCATTCATTCTATACGTTTTCTTTTTTTCCTCATACTGGCTTCACAGTTAGACAGTTCTTTCAAATGGTGAAGTGTGATAGGTTTTGGTGAATTTCTGCCATTTGGTGCTTAATATTGAAACCAGAATGATATTTAGAAATTTTTGGTGTAAATTTACGCAACTGCTGCTTCTGCTGCTGTTTCTACTGCCCATTGGTGCCATTGTGTGTTCTGAGTGTCTCTATATATATTTTATCATTTGTTCGTATATTGGCTGATGAAAATGGGTCTCCAGTGGACAATAGCAACAACAACGACGATTCTTGCATTAAGGACGAGAACATAAATAAACTCGTTTGTTGTTTATTTGGTCGAACGGGATCCGATGGATGGTGGAAATAATCTAGCATCGATATATTATTATTCTCTCTCTCTTTTTATTTTTTTTTCTGTAGCAGCAGCATAACGTTAATGTTGTGGACCGGAGTGAAGAGATGAGCTTTACTACCCGATTACATTAATAGGATTTCCCTTTCAGCTACTATAGCGCGATATCGAAACATAACGATGTTCAATGAGCAAATTCACTGTGTGAAAAACTCGTGAAAAGTGAAGTATTACAACAAATATATTTTGCAGAAAATAAAGCTTCCTTTGAAACTCGTGTGTTGTGGGGCGAGAGGGAGAGAGAGAAAAAGGGGCTTTTATTGAAAGCTTTTTGCTGCTGCCTGGTGTATCGAGAAAAGCTGCTGATAACTATTTATTTATGGAAAATGATGCTCAATTAAGCAAACATGATGAAACATTTTAAAATCTATAACATACACAATGTGCCGTATACCCACGAAATTTTTTTTTTGTTTTGTTTCTGATATGAAGCGGGTGCGATATGTGATGAAAAGTGTGTACAAAAGCAAATTTGCGTAAAATTTTAATGCACGCTTGGGAAAGGAAGAGAGTGAGAGAGATAAATTCTGTGGCTGAAGGCGCTTAAACACATATTTTATGTACCAATGTGAGCACTCAACGCGAGTACGTTCATCGCCAATGACGTGAATAATTTTCCACTCAAACTCTTATCAAAGTCATTCATATTTTTCAAGCATAAAGCACAGCAAACAAATTGCGAACGACGATGTTTCGCAAATAGCCAGGCAATGGTATCGCTCGCCGCACTCAGGGTCAAACCACAAAAGGGAACCTTGAAATTTTCACTTGAGCGCACTCCTTAATCGACGTCGAAGCTTCAATTTAATTTTCTATTATTAGTTCATAATTATTTTATGGTCAGTGACGACGTAATTGCAATCAATTGACCAAAAGCAAAATAATTTCGTTCAGAGAATCATCAATTTGAAATAAGTGGTTAAAAATACTATACTCAGCAAAACAAACAAAACTTTGTCAGACGATTATAACATTGACACATATTTGCGTCCATATCGATGGAAATGTGCGCGACAAATGCGACGACCATCGAATGGAAATAAAACGACAAATGCAAAAAAAAACGACACAATCACTCGAAACGTGTTTGAAATTCCAATTAAAACATCATGCACATTGAGAATCATTGCGATTGAATGCCTCAAAAAATGGCCAATTATGTGGCAGATGACTTGACTCAAGAGCAGAAAACTTTTTTGTTTCATTGTATGATGTTCATCGCCCAGTGTCGAATGCATTTAATTGCTTTGTGCCTGAGCGAGAGTGTGTGTGAACGGGTGAGGGAGAATTTCATTCTATTTGGTCAATTGAATGTCACAAACGTATCACTTTAATTAATTTCAGGCATTGAAATTCGCTTTATCAGCAATCCAAACAATGCGCTCACGTTGCACAAATTGGCGTGATTAATTTAATTGTTTGATTGCGATTGCAGGGCGGACGTGGAATGTTTGTCAGGTTCATGGTGCGACAACCGGCATTCGAATTCTTACGAAAGAATGTGTGCATTGACATTTCAATTGCACAAAGGACACACAACCTTGTGATTGCTGTGCAAAATTATTGAATATGGAAAAGAGCATCGCTCAGAAGGCAAAAACTTTAGTTTCAAAGCCGAAATGAATGATGATTCGGGGAGAAAGCGAATGACAATTTTTCAATATCTATCTCACTACAGTTCGCTTGCACAATAAATGCTTGATCATTATCAGCATTGGAGCTTTTTGGCGCTTCAGTTTCACACTGAAGAAGAAAAAATAATCAATGTGACATCGAAATGTCGAATGCGAAACGTGTCATTTCTTATTTGAGCAGATTTTTTTCTACTTATTCCTTTAACTAACATCGAATGGCGCTATAAAACGTTTAATAAATGATGGCAATTGTGAGTGAATCTTCGTTTTGAATAGATTGCAATCAAGGGAACGTGAAATAATTCTCCTCTAAATCTTCATCATGGTATGGCAAACGGTAAATTACTGATTAGAAACGCCCGACGAATGATGTTCTACTAATCACGTTAAACATGAAATTTCTTTTTATTGTTTTATAACGGAACAAAAGAAATGATTTCTTTCAAATTAATGTTTCATCATCTTGTGAGCAATGCTGGTTTTCTAATGGCCGTCATATGCAATATATTTTCTTCTACCTCTTCCAAAAGTTTTCCTCAATTTCTTTTTATTATTTTTAATCTCAAATTTTATGATATCAAAAGCAACAAATGATATTTTGTATAGCAAACGGATATTGCAATTTGCAATCGACGTGCATTAATTTAATTTGATAGCTATCTACGTTATGAGACATAGAATATAACAAAGAGACATCACGTTGAAAAAAATTTGACAATTCACAAAAAAAAAATGTCTCAAACAATTTTCAATTAAATGCCACAAAATGTTTTCGCTGCGGACCAAAAAAACAAGAGTCCAATCAATGCTTTAGTCGTAAGCGAAACAAAAGCAGTTACCAATACAGTGATTTCAATTTAATGAATTTGATGACGATGCCATTAAATAAATTGACCTTTGTTGCTCTGAAACGAGCTCGGAGGGTAAAAGCTCTAAAAAATTCCCATCAGTAGATAATTACACACCAAAAATCATTTATTGAAACATTTAGCGATTGAACCGCATTTCAATGTGTTCAAATATGTATAGCAAGTTCAACGTCACTAATTGATTTATAATTATTGTAAATTGAACTTTTATAGCGTTCATCAGAGTAAATATTTTTTGAATATTAAAATGCCATAAAAAAAAAGTTTCGGGACTTAATAATGAACAGCTATAAATCAGCAATTAAGGAAAACGTGAAAGAGAAGCGATCGGAAGCTCATCATCGATTGATTGTTGTGGCGCGAAGAAACAACAGCAAAAAGTGTAATTTGATAGAATTAAATTAAAAGTAATAAAGAACACACCAAAAACAAAAACAACAGCAGAAAAAGTTCCCGAGAAAAAATGATGAAAAAAGAATTTAAATTGTTGCTTCAGATTTAACAGCAAAATTGTATTACGCAACGATGAGTAGATTCGGGATATTATTCGAAATTGTTGCTCATTTTATAAGCTCAGTTAACATAGGCGCATTACGAAAAAAAAAAAGCTTTTAATTTTAAGATCTGTCGTTCACTTCTAATTCCAGAAATTTGCATCCTTATTCATCGTTTTCGAGGCAGAAGGGAAGTAAAGTCGTAGGAAAACATGCAGATACGCAATAAAAAAAAAGTGTTCTCTAGACATTTCAATCAACAATCTACACATTTCAAACAGAGCGTATCATTGAATTAGATTTTCGCACGCGCATCGTGCAACTGTCAAAAAAAATCGCTTTAAAGTGAAATTGTTGAAAATGATTTAAGGTTGCCGCCTCGGCTGTTTCAACTCATTGTTTCAAGTCGAAATGGCCGCGCGCAAGCAGAAATATTTTTTTTTTTGCTTTGGAAATAAAAACGAAAGTCTTATTTCACTTCCGCATGTAAATACGAGCACTCAGCTAATAGTGAGTTTGCGATATAAACAATAATATTCATTATGCTATAGAGCTGCTCACGATAGCTGGCAAATTGCTCGAGCAAACTCGAAAATTATTTTGTTTTTGTGATATAGAGAGATGACACATAAAAAAGAAAATAATTCCGAGAATTTTCTTTAAATTGCTTCCGTTTTTCATCTTTTTTTGCCTTCCTAATTCATATTTTAATATGATATCGTGCAATATAAAGCGATACCATTATGCGAACGGCACAGCGTCGAGCGAGCGAAATGAAAAATTGAGAAAAATGGATGCAATTTATTTCATTATTTATGCAATTCGAGATATAGAAATGTTTTTTTTTTGTCGAATTTCGAGCAATTTTTCATAACAAAAAAAAATTTACCAGAATTTAATTGGTCTGGTAAAGCATTTTAATGAGTTTTGGTGCCAGAAATTTTTCTGGGCAATATTTTACTTAGCCATGGCATTGAAATTATGTCATCACTGAAATTAAATTTTAAACATCATTTTTAAAGCACGCCAAGTATATATGATAATGGCCAGCTTTCAACAATCGAAATAAAAGTTTTTATATATTTTACAATTGTTGCAATTCAGTGAAATCTCGGAGATTATCTTCAGCACCGGCAAAAGTTTTGCAATTTCAATTTAATTCCACTTTTAAAATTCCTTGTAGCTTACAAAAAAAAAATAGAATTTTCTGTTTGTTCCTTGCACAAAACATTGAGTTTCGAGGAGAAAAAAAAAGAAAGAAGAATCCAAATCGATACGAAACAATTTAGGATCATTGGATTTTTGTTCAATTCTATTTACGCTCGAAATTTTCCAGATCTTTGAAATATATCCGAAGGAGATTTTTTTTTTTGTTCGTTTACCCCAAAATGCACAACAGCTCGAATAAACTAAAGCACAATCGCAAGTATGTATGACAAAACTGTTTTTTCCCCTTATTTTATTTGCAGCAACACCAGCAGCAATGTTTCTTTCTTCTGTGTCTGACATCGGATGACATGCAATGATTTAATTTGTCTGTTGAACGCTCACTCCAGTGATATTGCTTTTGTATATCCCATAAATCATTGCTCACACAAATCAGCGATGAACTTTTTATTCTCTCTCTCCCACTCTCTCTCTCCCCCAATTTTCCATTACGTTGCGCTTTGAAGCGGATAAATGAATAAGAACCTTTTGTGTTTTTACAACTGAAGCAAAATCCATTGTTGTTGATTAGACATGATGAACTTTTTTTTCTGTCGCAATGTAAATTGAAAACTCATTCTATTTATTCTGCAAAATTTCAAAAAAGTATCCAACAGAAAAGCTTTTCACATGAAAAATTCATTTCAATATCAACAGAGTTTTGTGGTTTTTCGCATTTGCTGTTCAAAATTACAATCCATTTACTGCTATTTAATGCCTTCATTCCGAAATTACACAAAAAAAAAAATTAGAACCAAAATCCATTTTGTGTAAAGAGATTATGGCATTTCACAAATTTTGAGCGCGATTCAGGAAAAGACGAGAAGAATTCGAGGCTTAAGTAAATTTTAATTTTCACATACTGTAAATGAGTTAAATAGCGTTTTGTACAACAAAATTTCTGTTCTCAGCACATTTTAATGCGTAAATTTGTATATTTGTGTTGCCATAAAAATTATTTGGCATTTGGAAATTTCATTAATTTGTCGGATATAAAAGCCGATGTCGATATATGTATTTTGTTATTTCTCTGTCAGTATTTCGATAAGAGATTTTATCAGCAAATATTATTTCTATGTGTTTGTGCAATATTTATAAATTATGAAATTCTAAACATGCAAATTAAGCTCTCGACAAAACTAAAAATAAGAAGAAAAAAAAAAAACTAAACATGACTAACTTGTACATGCAACTTTTTCCATTTATTTGTTTGTTAAAATATTTTCACAAACTGTCCATCTCGAAAATGTTTATTTCCATTTTCATCTCAACTTTTCCAAGTCACTCTCATTGCTAGTTTGCAATGTGCAGTCCAAACAAAAAAAAAAAACGGACAGCAAACCGAAAATCCGGAATGTAATTAAAACGAAACCCATCAAGTTAGATGCGGCATAGAGTACGGGAATTCATTGCATTTCACGGTAGAATTAATGTGAAAATGGAAGTGGAACACAACTAAATGTACCTGCAAATCTAGTTCTGAAATGTTGCAGAAAATTCTGAATAACAAAACACAAATAAAACAAGCGATTGAAATGAATGAGAATCGACATTCGAGTCATAGCACAAGAATAACAACAATAGCACAAACCACTCGATGCCAGCATGCAGTCGCATAAAAAACAGAACATAGCAAAATAAACAGAATCCGCTACGAATCATAAATCAAATAATTGATCCACAACAATTTAGAAATGGCTTTTCTGCTTATTTTCTCGCTCTCTCTCTCTGTCTCTTGCCCTCCCTCTGCCGCTTTTGTAGTCCTCGACTCTACAGCGGACTGTGATTATTGTTGTTATTCCAAGGGACATTTTATTTGGGACACGACATTGAATTGGGTACAACTGATATAAGGGTTAGTTTGTGGAAGAGAGTTTGATGGCACTAGAGTGTTATTCATGTGACATTTAAATTGTGTGCACTCCAATCTCGATTTGTGAGCAGCAAATTTATTTCTAGTCGAAAATTTATTTGTCAAATTGAACTTTTTTTTGTTATCCGCGCACCATGCAAAAGCTCAGCAAAACAAAACAAATTATCCCTCATGGTGTTTTTTCTGATATTTTGTACGGTTGACGGTTGGGATTGCACCCTCGTACCCGATTTCGCTTTGCTTGTATGTCTGTGGCAACAACATTCAACTGATTTTTGTGGAAAATTCATGCTCGCAAATTTATTGCATGTTTTTCTAGTGGTTTTATCCCGATCGCACTATTTTTCATTCTTTTTATATTCGCCACGAGGAAGACAATTGCACAAGAACAAAAAAAATACGAAATACTGCATTTGAACGGCAACATGAATAACAAACAATAAAATTGTACATTTTCTGTAGATTTTTTCATCGCGGGGACTTTGAAGCTTTTTGATGTGATTTAAAGCTCAGCATGCACAATGGAGTCTTATATTTGAAAAATTAACTTTATAAGCACTAAATAAATATTCTTTTTTTTTTCTGTTGTGAAAAGTTGAATTCGAAATTGATGAAATAAATTTTTTTTTTTTCACTTTGTGTGACTCCCACGCGAGAGATTATTTTTTTTATTTCTCATTCAATTGCACAAATCTTGGCACAAATTAAATTGTGCTTATTTGGAGCGCGAGCAACTTCAAATGAAGCACAGCAAAAAAAAACTTTAATCGGCTTAAAGTCTCACAACTCATTTCATTCGAAACGTCTTCATGTGACAATTTGCTAAAGATGCAAGGCAACTAACAGAATAAATAACATGAATTTGTTGAATGAAATCAGTCGGCGTAGGTATGTGTGCGTTTACCTCACCTCACAATTAGTTTTGCCCGCGAATGCGAGAAAGCATAAGTAGGAAGAAGAAAACATTGATGACAACAACAACAATTGAAATGGCAGAAGACACAAACACTGAAGCGACAGCATTCATTTCTCTTTTTAAATTTGCGGTGATTAGTTTTTCTGTTTCTTTCATCTTTTGTCATTCTTTTCTTTTTCTTTTAAGATGTAAAAACAGATTGATAAACACACACACACACACTCAAATGCTTTCTTACCTAATCCGCCAAGGCTTTTTATTCGCCAGTTTAAGATTAAACACTTTATAAAGAATATAGGTCAAAGAAAGTTTTTGTCTTGTTTTGCCGCTGTTGTTGCTGTGAGAAACATTAAAAATTGTGCTTGTTTATTAACATTTCTAGGCACAAGCCCCGCGAGAGTTAAATACACAACTAGATTAACCGAGAATTGATATTTATTCTACATAACGGAATACCACAACAAAAAACTACTTTTTGTGTTTCGAGCCCATAAAAAGAGATGATGAAGAGCTTGAAGAGAGATTTTTTAGATTACTTTTGCGGGGAAAGAAAAGAAAAATTGAATTAAATTGATGAATTAAGGTTTTTTTTATTATGTTGCAACTTGGCTGCGACGAAAATTGACGTGAGAGAAATATGAAAGAGGAACAAAATGCCGCTGTTATTGTGGCTTTTTTTCGGCATGCGACACAGTTTTATGCCGTTTCCTCCGAGAATTGGTCACGTTTAGCACTCTCAAGCTCAGTTCTCGTCGCTTAAATGGAGCAAATTTCGTTTAAGAAACTTTTCAGATTGAATTCATTTTTTTTTTCGTTTTCCAACAAATCTAACCAAAATCAGTGGTCGAGTTGACAGAAAGAAGCGAGAACAAAAGTTGGCATCGTTCCCATATCGGCCCCCGAATGCTTTCAAACAAAAAGTGCATAAAGAAAATTAAACATAAAAAAAAGTCGATTTTCATTATTTTACAAACAAACCAAACCAGCATTCAAATAACTTTATTTTCGTGGCTGCAAACATTTTTTTTGCATAAATTATTTGCTAATGAAAGGCATCCGGCTATTACATCTCAGTGGAAAAAAAAAACAAACGAATGATGGAGAGAAAACTTTTTATTTTTCTCTTTCTTCTATGCAATAAACCGCAGCACCGAGGAATAAAGTTTTGGTTTTTTGCGCAAACAAATGGCGAGTGAATTAACATTGAAGCAAAAGAAATTGAAAGCGCAATTTGAATGCAGGAAAAAAAAATTAAGCGACAAGCGAATGGAAATAAGTATTCAACATACAAATTAACAATTAAAATATTGTGCAACCACTGACGATTCCAGAATTCTGCAAGTGAAAACTTAAATTAATTTCTTCACAATGTTATTTATGCCGGAAAAAAGAAAAACTTGAAACATCGAAATAAGTATAATAAGAAGAAATTTAAAAAAAAAACTGTTGAAAAGTGAAAGAGGAGAAAAGCTGGAAGTTGAATGGTGGCGTCACGAGATAAGTGGCCTGTGTCGAATCGAGAGTGAAAGCAGTCGGGCATTTGCTTCAATGTACACGCCAAGTCCAAAAATATTTTTTTTTTATTACACACTTCAACGATAAAACATGGAAATAAATGGGCGCTTTATGAATGAGTTCAATGACGCTTTCTTGATATGTCTAAAAATAAATATCCAGTTACTGTGGAATGATAATTTGAGATGCATGGAAAAATTTAAATTCTCGTTTTCTTGATCCTATAAAGCCAACAATAAATTAATTTCAAATCTGTCGCCGGTTGTAATTTGTGTGGTGAATTTGTTGTTGCATTACGCTCTGTTCGGAGATTGAAACAATATTGTATGAATATTCATAACGATTGTACAAGATGTTATATTAATTAATTGTTTAATAAATTCATGAATGTTCGTCTATCTGCTTGTTCGCTGATTCGTATGTTTCGTCTGGTTTAATTGAGGCAAATATTGGAGGATGCAATTCATTATGATTGGGAAAAGTCGTGGTGCAAGCTTAAAGAACATCTGCATAATTAACGACATCATGATGCTCGCAAGTGTTTAATACAAAATAAATCCAGTACTATATGATACAAACTGTCATAAAGTTCCAAAAAAAAAAGGAATTGTTTGCTGAAGCACTAAAATTATGCAAAAAAAAATTGACCTTTTTCCCAATTTTGTGCCAATCAATTCAATTTAGTATTCAGCGTGACGTTTTCAACAGCTTTTTGTTAGAAGCTTCTTCAATAGCTTAAAGGCAAACCGATCAAAAAGTCACACGAAGCACGTGTAAAAAGGAAATATTAAATTTTCCCGAAGCCATGGCAAGACGATGGCGTTGGCAACAAAAATAAAAGTATCGATTGAAGTCAAAAAAAAAAAAAAAACTCAATCAAATAAAATTTGTCTATCCGAGTTCCAATCATCATTTCGCTTCCAGCGATTTTTTGTCTGCAAGTTCTCGTTTTTCATTGTAATTTTGCAATCTAATCTGAAATTGGAACTTTCATGACCAGAGGCTCTTTAAGGCTTCATTAAGATGTTTATGGCCGTAAAAGTTTTTCAGCCTTTCCACTTAATTGAGTTTTACTTCTCAGTCTATTCACACGGAAAAATGTATGTTCCGATGGTTGATAGTAAAAAGCCCCCCCCCCCCAAAAAAAAAAAAAAAAATAATAAATTTCATTAAGTTTCATAATTAGTTTACTTCTTTTTTGTTCTTATCATTCGGAAGAAAATTGTTCTCGAGAGTTTATATGCAATCATCTTCAGCTGTTAAAGATCTCACAGCAGATCCATAACATAATCTGTGACGTAATATTCTGAGTAATCTACTTTGATACGGTTATTCCTTCGTTCGTTTTCTTCTTCGCTACAAAGACATAATTTCCCAGCATGAATTTATCATTTTGATACTTTCTCTACATAAAAGCTGTTTGGGCGAACGCAAAATGCAAAGCAGCCCACAGTTATAAATTACTTCATTTCGGGTGTGGAGATAAAAAGCAAATTAATTAAAATGCTGCTTTATGGAGGGATTAAATTGTAATCTACAACCGTACCAGTTTTACCATTAGACTATGAGAGATTTTCGTTACGTATGGGAGCAAGGAAAAAAATATCATTTATGATACTTTTTACTCTTGCTAGTTCACTCGCACCAACAAACACCATGGCACCAGAAAAAAAACTTTTATTTTCTAGTTATTTTTTTTTTTTTTTTTCGTGAAAAAATTCAAATAGAAATTTAATTAAGTTAAAGTAAGAAACTTTTTTCAGCTGCTGATCTTTGATTCAGAAGCTTTTTCTTGTGCGGCTTCTTTATTTCATTTTCTGTGCATCATTAAAAGATTAAATTTTTTGAAAATTACTCCTTCTCTCTCGCCTCGAATAAGATAATTTTCAGACTCTGACTCGAACGATATTTTTCTGCATTTTACAACTCAGCACTGCATTCGCTTGAATTTAGAATGAAATATGATATTTTTGCTGGTCGACCTTTGAATCGTTAAATGAAATTAGACGAAAAAAGAAAAATAACATAAAATTCCAGCACAGCGGGAACTCCGGGAGTTTTGGACCGTCATCACATAAAAAAGCTAGAGAGAGAATTGGAAACCCGGCAATCCTATAATTAGTTGAGTTGTTTGATGTTTCGGGGAATTTTCGCTTTTAATGGTAACCCGAATTTTGTTTTATTTTCAAATCGAAAACTTAATTATCGAGGCCAACATACAACAACGACTAATCGATGCCAAAAAAAAAAGTATCACGTTACATAACGCAGAAAACTAGCTTCACATTTTTAGCTAAAAAAAAAAAAGCTATAACTAAACACGTTTCAAATATTTTTGGTGCAACAATTAAAAAAAAAAAACGCGCGAAATGTGTAAAATTATTTTATAAAATTTTCCCATTTTTCAGATGTCCATTCTGTTTTTTTTTTTTTGATGCTAATGCTAAAAAGCGAAGGATTTAACTGATAGTCCGTGACATAAAAAATGTATCTACATATACACACAAAAAAAATACTCAAACATATCCTTTGTCACATTCGAATAAAGAGCCACATATCCCTAATTGCTCATTCTGATTTTTCACCTGGCTGAACCCTAGAAAGCATTTCGAATGGCAGCCATTGCACGATTTCAATTCCAGAAGGGACTTTAACAAAAGCAAATTCAGCAACAGCACACAAAAAAAAAGAGTTTTCCATTAAAATTATCATAGCATTAAACTCAAATTTAAATACTGATGTCCTTTTTCAGATATATCCCTTTTCCCAATGAATGAAGCCATTTATGGGTTAATGTTTAGATAACAAATATACACACAGAGCTACGCAAACACAAAAAAAGCTCACCATGCATTGGTATGATGCCAGCTATTTAAATTCAAAAGACTCTGGGGTCAATATGAATATACAGCAGTGAAGTGAAATGATAAATAAAAATCTCATTGCCGAATATTCCGAACATACAGTTGAACGAGCGAGATAGGTCTTTTTATTCCTAGTCCTCAAATACTTCAACTTTCATAATTGAATGTGATAAAAAAAAACGAGAATTTCATAATAAGGATAACGGAAAAATCATTGTATGCCTTTATGTTTCCCAATTTTCCGGAATCAAATCTCTGTTATTTCATGAGTGAATTATATTTAATTGTTAAACTTTTTGATTTCAAAGTCACTCGATGAATATCAAATTATAAGCTTCCCTGAACCCTCCCAAAAATGTTGTCTCAAATTTTAAGACCTTCACTCATAGTGAATTAATGCGACTGGGACGGAACGATAAAACAAACTCACATCAGAAATAATGTCACAATAATTAATTATACCGAGATTGATCTTCCGGAAAAGCTCCATTGGAGGAACCGACAAGGAAACACACAAGGATGAAACAGAAATTTAAATGTCAAAAAAAAAGTTTTATGCTATAACGGCAAAGACCAGAAGTCATAAAATTTAATGGAAATTGTTTTTCATCATGTTTTCACCCATCTATCCGTGAATGGTATTTTGTTTTTTTTTTTTTCGTTGCTCTATTGTCAAGACTCATTATCACTTGTTCCACCCCTTCTCTGACCACCCTCGTCGTCTTTCTGTTTGTTTCATTGTCGCTATCATAAAATCAAAAGGCAGTCAAACGAGAGCTGAATTGTCTGTATGAAGTTGAAGTTTTTCATTAGCATAGCAATTCGTGTTAGGAATCGTTCGCTTTGCTCAGATTTTGTGTTTCGGTTATTTATGCTTCACCATGGAAAGCATAAATACACTGAAACTAGGTCTTCCGTTTATCACACCATTAAGAACTTGCGATGAGTCCCAATGGTATCATTTTAATACCGAATTCTCTTCGAAACAACGCAAACAACATAAATTTAATTAAACTGTCTTACTCATTGATTTGTTATCTAGCAAAAAAAATTGCGAACAAATTATCTAACTACCTAGCATGAAACTTCTTTCAGTTCGTTAATTACATTAAGAATTTCGATTGAGTCGAGTCGGTTGATGAAGGTGTTAATGAAAGAGGAATTATCAAATTCAAATAAAACTTTTTTTCATTCTTTCTTGGTGCTTTGTAATTGAATGGAGAATTTTAAGTGCTTTGAACGTTTGCGTAGAAAATTCTTAAGATCTTTCTCGGATGGAATTTTTGGAAGATGGTAATTAGTCTCTGAATTCTACACATGTCGAACTTGCGGTTGATGCCCACTTTTCTCATCCACTCGAGAAGCAATCTTAAAAATGCTTCAAACCACAATATAGCTGATGAGTGAAAAGCTCCCATTCATGTCAATAACAGGACATCAGCAAGCCAACTTCCATCATAAATGTTCTTTAGCGTTCTTATATTATATTGATTGTGGTTCATGATTGAAAAATAATTTGTAATGGAAGGTGAAAAAAAGCGAGCGTTCAAATTATATTCGATGATGTTTCATGTTCCATTCGTAGCGCTCTGGAAAAACAGCCAACAATCAGAATGTAATAATTTTTTTTATGCTGCGTCATAGAGTTCATGGCATAACACACATTATAAGAGCAACAACAATAACGCTATACCCGTAATAGTTCCATCATCTCGCTCTGCCTGCGATTCACAAATCATTTTTTTTGTGTATTATTTCGTTGCTCAAAAGTGTTTAGCAAGGAAAAGAAGAAAAAAGATTGCCTCGAGTCGTTGAGTTTACGATTGAAAGCACAAAATTGAATAATATTCGATGAAATATTTTTTTTTCCTTTCTTGTGATTGAAACTTTTACGAATTGAATGGCAATCTTTAGATGAGGAATTGAATTCATTCAAGTGATTTGATTTTTTTTTTCAGATTTCGTTCTGCATGAATTGAATGAATTGCAACAAACATTAAAACATTTTCGTGGTTAACCGCAACAGAATGATCTTAGTTGAAAAGCCCTCATATGATTCGAATAAGAACGATTTGCAAATTATTTTTTGTTTGACTTAATGAACGAAGAAGTTCTCAATAGTTTATTTTGTTGTCTAATTAACATTCATTATTTTGATTATCAAATGTAACACGAAACGATTCTAAAGACTTTCAACCTTGACTCGAGTTTGAGTAATAATAACAGTGTAAATATTCAGAAAATCGATGTGATTATTGCTCCGCCAAAAATTATTATGAACTTTGAAATGAATGTTGTTAACAAGATGAAACATTAAAGCTTGTATCTAGTTCCTGAATTTGAATTTGTTGTAGCAGATTGCTGCTAATTTCTGTAAACTTAATGGCACAAATCATTTCAAAAGCGAGAATTTTTTTTTCCAACTAAATATTGTGAAACGAATTAACACTTTTATCAACAAAACTCATTCGAGGTTGAGAAATTTTAGTTCATTATATTTTTTTTTTCAATTCCTCCTAAATTGCGATTTCAGAAATTAATCCATTACCACAAGAGTTTATTGGATGCGGATGAAAAAAAAAAATAAGAAAAACCAAACAAAGAAGGAAATAATTGACAGCGAGCAATTCCAACAACATACAAACTAAATGGGAACTTGTGGAGCTCTTTCTATCATAAATTGTCATCAATTATAATCACTGACAGAAATCACTTTAGCTTCGGAAACGTTATTTATTATATTTCATACGAACGTGTCATTGTGAGGTGAAAACCAATTTAATGTGAACAACAAGACAGTGCACAGTACCATCTGCTAAAGAACATCATGTCACTTACAGACCGAAAAGCGAAACAAATCATATAATTTTGTATCTATGTATCAACACATCATTCGACAACGAAGCAACTCCATACTGAGTCTTTCGTCTATTAAAACACCATGAAAAGTTGTGAAAACTTTTCACTTCTCACATTTTCATGTCGTTAATTTTCAACACATTCCCATAAAAGCTTTTATCAAGTTGGACGAAAAATTTTGGTTCAAAAGTGTCGGCGGAAAGCAAGTGGTTTTGTGTCATTTTAATGCATTTCCTTATTGTAAAAGAAAAATCTCCGAAATTTTCCGTTTCCTCTGTTATTGTTCAGTGCCACAATTTAAGCATTAATCAGAAGCAAGTACATCACATCACAAGAAAACCACAAACATGAAGAAACTTTTGCTGACATTGCACACGCTGTACTCACATAATGAGAAAAGTGAAACTTTCACTTGCTTCGTTTTATTTTATGAATCGAATTGAAGGCATTTAAAATCGAGTTTTTTTTTTGCCGCGAGAATCGTCGGTGTGGAAATTGCGCACAATAACAAAAAAAAAATAATCATTGAAATGAAAATTGCATTTCAAAAAGCATTTCAAGCCAATAACAGTAGAAACTCTTTTTTTTAAGCTTCTCTCTCAACGCCATCACACTTTTTTTTTTTGAATTAAACTGTTATTGCTGTTGAATGGGGCACTTTGATACATGCTTGGATGAAATAACAACAAACCTTTCTATACATACACAGTCAATGTTCATGTCATGTGAAATGAAAAAAAAAAAAAAAATAACAGAACCTGAAATGCACGATTCACAGAGAATCAACGTCCGTGGCAATTTAGTTGATTCGAAGAAAAAGCATTATTGTTGCTATTAGCAAGTAAATGAATAATCCGCAGTTGGAATATTATTTTTCTTCACGAAAGAATCGAAACACTTTGGAAATCTATAAACGATTCACTATTTTATGCTGCACAGAATATTGAAATATAAGAATGAAACAATATAATTCCATAAAAATGATTTAGAGCGAAAGTTCAATAAAGCTCGTTGGAGCATCATTTTAACAGATTTCCATTTTATAGACACAAAATAATGACTGCATTTTCTTCAGCAAATTTGATTTGAATGCTGTAATATAAATTGTTTTGCTGCTGCTGTCAGATACTTGGCATGATATTGGATTTTGAAGTTGTAGCATGGTATGGCAAAGTTTATTGTTAGCATTTTGACGTAGTACGATGACGAACAATTGCCGTATTACGCAAAAATATCTGCCCAGGACATTGACGATAAATAATCAGTTTCTGTTTGCATCTGTTGTCAGATCAAAATTTCTTCCATATACAAATGTGCGTAAATGCAGATTCCAACTGTTTCCAGATTAAATTGCCTGAATTTATGTTTCATTTCCTCAGCGACTAATTTCATGTTTCACTTCTACACCGAAACTAGATATAAGTAAATTAAAGAAAGTGTCTTGTTGCAGCTGATGCCTATAGAGCGATAGATAGACTATTATTATTTTAACCAGTCGGCCACACCATGCAGCCGCCGTACTTGTTTCTTAACTCTCTCTCTCCCTCTGTCTCGCAAGATGTTGAACAATGTGATATTAAAAATGTATTTTCTGATCATTAAAGTCATTTGAAGTTGCTTGTTGGTCTTTTCTCTCACATCTCAACCAGCACCAGCAATGTGTTAATAGGTGCGGTTGGGGGCCCTTTTCTTGGACGGGTTCATGCATTCTGAAGGTAATTACACTAATATGAAATGAACGTCCAGCAGGTAACGCGGTCGATTATTATTTCTTTCTACTGATATTTACTGCTTCACTAAATTAATTTTTCTCCATATCAAAATTCTGAGGGATTGGTCTGTTCGACTAAAAGTCAACATGCTGCAAAAGTGCATTATAGCATAGCATAAAGCGTGAAAAACTTTTATAAAGTACATATAACAATCTCATGCCAATGAACCAAACCCAATTGTGGCGTTTTGTGTTCACATTGCATGCAAAAGTAAATTTAACTTTGACCTCTCAACCGCGTGTGCACAATTCGCACACACACTGCACACAATGGCGAATACGACCATCAGAAAGTTTGCCATTTGAATGACTCTGAAACTGAAATAAGTAGCAGCGTGTTTCACTTGAACATTAATTTATGGATTTTCATTTTCATTGACTTTATACGAAAAAAAAAAATCTTTATGAACCAGATCCAATGTTAGAGGTCGAGGTCTTACATCCGGTTATGTTTAAGGAGATAATAAAGATATTTATGGTATTTTTACATCATTGATGTTCAAGGTTCTTTCTCGCTCTATGGCTCTTTCAATCGTTAACTAAAAATATATCCACAAAAATCATTTCTTTTTTTTTTTTTTCAACAAAATTTTTTGCTTTTTATTGTTGTAAAAAAAAAGAGATAAAATGAAACTTGATTACAATGGATAAATTGTATATTTCTGTGAAGACTGAAAAGCAAAAGGATATCTGTGTGCGTTCGCTTTGAAGAAAAAAATAAAGAATTATTGTAAAACGAAAGGTGGATCAGATTCTTCTACCTGCGATGCTGATTGAAAAATGCTCCCATTCAATGTTATATTGAATTTCATTAAATTTAATAAATTTATTATTTCTTCTTTTCAAAACGAGGAAGAAAGAAAAATGTAAAGATTCTTTTCAAATTGCTCCAAAATTAAACCTGGCGAAAAAGCAACCTGAAAAGTTTGTGCATGCGAAGGAGAGAGAGAGAAAGACAAACGATGCAGAAGGTTGAAGAACGATTGAATGTATATTCCTGGCAGTGAAGTTAAAAATAAATAAAATAATTGCTATTTTGGTTTATGTGCCTTTTCTGATTTTCCCAATTTGTTCCCTCAATCTGAGTTTGTGACCTTTTTTTTCCTTACAATATTTGAAATTGAATTTTCAAAAACAGATTTCATTCCATTTGAAACATTTTCACAATTTAAGTTATTTTTTTTCCTCTACACAATAAACATAACTCTTATAGTTTTATGTTCTGTGCATCTTCGGTTCTGTATCACAAACCATTCCTCAAAATAATATGTGCGACTGGATATGAACAGACAGACGATGTCACAGATTTTTGAACCTTCACCGGAGGAAAAGCAGTTTTGTGTATGTTCTTTTGTTATCGGAGAGCATTTGTCACATATGTTAAGGATTTGTGGGTTGATTTATAGCACGATCGGGAAAGAATCTACTAAACCCAAAATGTCAAAACATAAGTAAAAGAAAAGGAAAAAAAAAATTATTTTCTCGACCAACATAATTTTCTTTATCGACTCATGCAGCCACTTTTCACATAATCGAAAAATTTCACTGAAATTGGTTATGTGTTTGCTTGTGTGTGTGTGTGTGCGAGTGTGTAATTCTCGACGAACATATAACATGGGATCGAATAACGTTGATTTCGCTTAAATTTTATGGATGATTTCATGTTTTATTTGTTGACCATTTGGTACCAATTGTAATGTTCGGAGATAAAATTTCTACATGCGTCCCCAAGACTTTGAGCAGTAAAATTCATCGAACAGAACTGATCTAAAAAGAAACGAAAACTTTCCATTCACAATTATTTGCTTTCAATTTTGATGACTAGAGCTCATGTCGTTTGCTTTTAAGTCTTATCTTATCAAAACTCTCTTTCTATGCAATGCGACCCGAACTCAAAAAAAAAAAAAATGCTATTAACATGAGCACTAAAACCCCAAATGAAGATGATCAATTAGCCTGATACGGAGTCAAGAGCTCTCGGTTTATTATTCTTTCCAATTTTCAATCATAAAAGCCATTTTCATTCCTATCTATACCTAACTAATGAACCATCACATAAACGCCTCAAAATAGTGACTTGAAATTTATTTACAGTAAAAAAAAATCATAAAAATAATAATACATCGCAATAATGCTTTAAAAAAAACATGGTCTATGTTTATGGAGAGAAGTGGAAATAAGAAGAAGAATAAAAATAAATCTACAAGAAATCTTTTATTTTTTCTTTACATGTTGTAAAGTCCCAACAACAACAATGTTATAGTCTTGTCTCGGAAAGTCTTGAAAAGAAATTTGAAAAGAGAAAATACAGAAAAAGAAAGAAATATCAACTGAAATAAAATAAATAATAAAAGAAACGAAGAAAGATGTTGAATGAGACAGACTAGGCAGGCAGAAGCGGCTAAATATTGAGTGTATGATTGTGCATAGGAATGGAGATGGCAACAGAGAAACATTAAAATCCATTACGATATTTCAACAAAATAGCCCAGAAGATGAAATTTGAGTCGAAGCCTTTTTGCCTCAAATGATTAGTTTCTTAAAAGAGGCAAAAATGATGAAAATCACTTTACAAATGGACAACTCCACACTCAGTGGACCCGAATGCACAACACAGAAAGAGAAAGGGAAACAACAATGGTTAAGAAGAAAAGATCGGCAAAACGAAAAACAAAAATTGTATGACTAAGATGTGTATTGAGGGCATTTATACCCAGTTAGTGAGCAGTGCACACATACTGGAGGATTTGAATACTTTTAAAAGCTTCCGCAAAAATCCTTTCCGTTACAAATGCGCTCAAATGTCATTAAAGAAAAAAAAATTACAAGAAATGTATCGTCGTCGTGAAACGCTAACGACATCGACGAAACCCAAACAAAGATGAAAAACAAAATTGGAGCATTTTAAATGGTTGAGTTGAGAGATGGTTAACCAAGCTAATTTTGATTAAAGTCTAATCGACAAACTCACCGTCTTATGATCGGAATAGGAAATGAAAATCGACAATCGTCTCCAACAACGGGCACAGGAGAGATAATCGCTGGATGAATTTGTGGTGGCGTCGTGGCTGCTGCTGATGACATGTGAAGTGGTAAACTTGTATAAGGCGGTGGCAAATGATTGTTAATTAGATCGGGCAATATTTCATAAGCGCGTGATGGTTCCGCACCATTAACAGTACGACTATTGCCCGCTAATCGCTGATGAACGGGAGCTGCGTTAACATGATGATGACCATGTTGAGCTCGTTGCCGTGCTTGACGTCTTTCGCGACGTTCTCTTCGCCGTTGTTCTCGAAATGTTTGCGATTCACTTTTAGCGCAATTATCATTCGTTTCCATCACAAAATTATTGTCAACAGTAACAGCAGAGTCATTTTCCACTTCAATGGTTGCTGCTGAAATTCGATTGTCTACACTTTCTGTTGTTGATTGCTGTTGCTGAGAGCTTATAATATCTCCTGATGTGCCCGATGTTGCGGTAGAAATGACAATTTTCTCACTTCCAATTAATCCAACTTGATCGCGATGATTTGTGACGCTATCTAGCTCCATATTTTGGTAATCCACATGATTCGTATTGGCAGTAATGACTGTACTGTCACTAATTAAAATTTGATCCACACTAATTTCATTCAAATCTTCTCGCTTTATTGAGGCTTTCGAAAAATGATTTCTCGTCGATGAATCGACATTCACAATATTTTGGTTATTTTCATTATTCACGGACTCATCCGCTTTGTAACCGCCATAATTGCAATTATTTCGATTAACACTGACACTAAACTGTGGATTAATGCTATGAACTAAATTCTCAATGCCATGATTGGCATTGGCTGCTGTTGCTACGGTTGGATATGCACGAAAACAGCTCACGATATTCACAAGATTGCTCGCATTTTGATTTATTTGTTGATTTGAATTTTGATTCACTTGAATTGTTAGCACGGGCTTTTGTTCCACATTGGCATCAGCAACATTTGATTGTGCACTATTGGCATTATGTTGTGCATGATCACTTGTGGAATTGGACACTGATATTGCTTGTTGTGATATGTAAATTGAGCTTGTGCTTTTCTCTTGACCACGATCGTGACTTTCGTCCGATGGGATTTTCAAATGCATGTTTGCTTTATCACATTAATTTTCACATTGATTAATTTATTGAAAGCACAAAGAGCATCAAAACTTAAATGATTAGAAATTTTTTTAAAAACACAAATTTTAAGTCGCTCGTGCGCACATAAGATATTCGTTCGTCTAATACTCTCTACCAACTAAACACTTTTAACAAACTTCTTCTGCCTCCAATGTCCCCTTCTCGCATATTGCTCACTCTCTTCATGCTTCTCTCAATTCTTCTGTTTTTGTTGTGCATTAAGTTTACACTGAAGAAATGTTGTAAGTCATGTTACATACATCCAAATATATCTCAGCAATATTTATGTGTGCATGGCACATTGTTGTTCGCAACGTTATTATCGAAAGCGATCGCGCTCTGAGAATGATCACAATTGAATTATTTGTTTGTGTTGTTTGTGCGTTGATCGTTCTTTGTTGTTCGACAGTTGCGATATGAAATTGAAGATCATTAGTCACGTTTTTTGATGTTTCATTTATTTATTTAGTTTTTCGGTTGATCGAACTTTTTTCCTTGGAACGTTATGAATTGAATTAATGTCGAGTTAAACGATAAATTAATAAACATTTTATGACTATGACTTTGAAAAAAAATCTTTTGCATTCAGCATGTCATATATTTCCAGCAATAAACAATTGGCGCTTATTGTTTGTGATCAATCGCAAAAAAACTGTTTACGCAAATTATTTCTGAGATATTTAAATATTTTGATCGCTGGTGATCCAACAGATGCGGAATATGAATAATCTCTCACTTTATGGTCTGAATCTGACAATTTATCGCCTCAATTCGTTCTTTGTCATTTCTTCATAACAATGAGAGCATCTCTGATTGAGTTCTTGAAATTAATTTCTTAGATGTTTATCGTTTTACTGGCGGCAATGAAAAAAAAATTAATAACCGAAATCATTTTACGAGAAAAAGTGCTCTTAATGAATGTTCTCAAGAAAAAAAAAATATTCTTATCGTTTGCGAAATCTCCATTTTATTGGCGAATTTTTTTTTGTTGTGCACGTTCCTTGTAATTCATTTAGCGCGAAAATCATACTTCTGCCATAAAAGAAAAACTCAATGCTTCTTTTTTTTATTCGTTGTTTGTTATTTCTTCAAGTCGCGCACCAAAATATGTTCTACTCGCGGCACATAGAGAGGGCACAATGGCAAGAATAAATTCAATTAACGAACATTATTGTTCAACACAAAACAATAAAACTTAATGACTCTTCATGAAGATCATCATACAATTCAATTAAAACACTCTCGAAGAAAAGAAAAATGTGGAATTGCCTCGAGAGCTCTTTTTATGCTTCTTTTAAAAATTTCATGTTAATGGTTTCTTATGCAGCAAATACGTAACAGGCACGTGTCACAAATTACATTGTTTTATTGGCTTGGTTCTAATTGTTTTCCATTGTTCTCGATGGGAATTCGAAGGAGCGTCTCTCATTCTTACCTGATGTTAATGTCAAGAAAGTTAAAATCAAATGCGAGAAACGTTCAAAACATTTTTCAATTCATCAGTCGCGAATTATTTTTCCACAAGTTTGAGGAAGCAAAAAACGTAAAAGAAAAGTACTCGAAGGCGAAGGCGAAGGCATCAAGTAAGCAGAAGATGTTTTGAGTGAGTTCTTCTGTCGGAGCGAAGTGATATCGGTTCAAGTGATTACCTAATTTGAGATTTCGAAGGAATATTAAATTGAATCGTTTGTTTCCTCGAAAAATGTAGATCTGCCAGAGCGCAACATGAATTGTAACAACAGTTGTGCAATATGAAAATCCTTCATCGCTATTGGAGTTTAAAGTTGAAATTTACAATCGTGATGATACAACGGATATAGAAACAGTTTTTTTCTGGCCGATAATCCTCCAATGCATACAGCAGCAAAAAATAAACCTTCCGGCATTGGAGCAGCAAAAACAGCTCTGCTGATGTTTTTTTTTGTGCAAACATTAAAATAGCAAAAAATAATGTATAAAACGAATCGTTCCGCTCCCTTTTTCCAAGCATGTCCAAGCACCAAGAATGTTAAACTCCCATAGCTCTTGATTTATTTTTTTATCGCTTTCTTCGCCCAGTGGGATGTGCGGGCTTTATGAGCACCCGAAGGGCGGTTTTCGAGTGGTTTTTCTAATAAGCATAAAAAGCAAATGAAATTTATTCGGGTTTTAGCGAGCTTACAGCTTCTTGAAACTTCTTCCACGATATCTAACCATTAATGCTTGTGAAGTAGCCATAAATTTGCGTAAATTGCGTAATTGCTTCAGAGCTACCTAGTTATTTATGTGTATCTCATTTGCAGGTATCGGAAATGATGAAAAGCACAACTTTTGATGTCATGAACATTGCCAGTTCCGCAGAAAAATTTCAGCAACAAAAGCTTTGCATCTTGGAAAACTTTTTAAAACTAGAAACCAATTGCTATCTGTTATATTTGGATGGATACACAACCCCTGCTGGATCTTTATTGTGACTGTGTTGATAGAAGAAAACAACTCGAATTTGCATTTTAAGCAATGAGTTGTTTCATAAAATAAAAAAAAAACTTTTCTGAAAGCTTTTGTAGGATAAAAAATAATAAAAATTATGCAAATTTTTTTGTCAGGATAGACAAGCATAAAAAAAATCGTTAACATCTCTCGCTCGCTCGGGTCTCGACGAGCAACATCTCTTTATTTATCGCAAATTTTTATTATCATGTTCAAACATTCTTTGCATAGTTTTTCCTCCTCGATTCCCATTTATAAGCTCTCGAAGCGTGTACACAGAGAATCACTATAATAAAATTGTTGAATAGTTCAGAAAAAAGCAGCTATTGCTGAAAGAAACGCAATATTTTGATGCCTCATTAGTATTCATATAGAAAAATTTAAGCTCGATGCAAAGACTTTGCATTTGCATAATAAAGTAAATAAAAACATTCAGAAATTTAGCGAGCAATATTTTTTTTTATCCTTTTATAGCACATAATATTCTTGCTTGTTTCCTGTTAACAGTTAACCAAAGTAACATGAGATTTATTTACAAATGTGTAACATTTATGATAATGGATTATGATGCTTTGATTTGATTTATGAATGAACCTTCGCTGAAGAAAAATGTATAAAATATCCTTGAGAAGGGACGCTCATGTAGATTATTTTCTATAATATTTTTCCAAGTTCCTTTTTTTCTTGTTGTGAGTGAAAAATGTTGTTAACAATTTTTGTATCCTCAACATCCTAAAGTATGCACATCCTCCAATGGAACATAAATGTTCCCTCTCGTATAAAACAAGTTCAACATTAAATACAGTAATTTCATTACGGACACAAAACCAAAATTCGAACCGTCTCGTAAAGTCAAATATTGTATATTTGTTGGCTTTTGTTGACCTCTACCAAGCACAAGATTATGCTCACAACAAAATTGAATATTTATGTATTTAATTAAAACTAATCCGTTTGTTTCTTTATACTGTCACACCCTGTGAACACGTTTTGGATGGAGAAAGCCTCTGAAAAAATAAAAGCTTTTAGTTCCATGCAACAAAATTATTAGTAAAAAAAAAACTTTTTTAATTACGGCAAAAAAAAATAACAGAATAATAATTATTTACATCTTTATTGCATTGCTACAACGTGAGCTCCAAAGTTTGGCTTTGTTGTGTTAATTGTAAAACTTTTATTGTTAACTGCAATTATTTACAAGTTCCATTAGGAAATTTACTTGCAACTTTTTTTTTCCATACTATTCTGCAAAATTTTAAATGAGTTTTTGTATTATATCCGCTATGTTCAAGCTCTTTCTACTGCTACTCACAAACAAGAATAAACTTGCAATCCATTGTCTTTAAATTAAATCAATAAACTTCTCAATCTTTACAAATTAAATAATTAAAACAATTCCAATGCAAACAATGTCGTCAAACACTCGTTGAGCAATTTTCAAGAGATTACTGATGCTTTGTCGAGTGGTGAAGATTGTAGAGAGAAGAACGGTGCAAGAAAAACAAACGATAGAAAAAGGGACAACGTCAGATAAAAAGAAGAATGTCGAGAGAATAATTGTTCCCTTACATAGCAAAAGTGGTTTTTCTTGTGTGTGACAAAAGCTCTCACATAGTGAATGTTTGCTATCCACAAGAATGATACCAAATGAAAGCCCAAACAGCTTTTACCATTAGCCTTCTATTCTATGGTGTGGTGAACCTTTTGAGATTGCCATTTACAGGATCAAGAAGAAAAATTTCATTTCTAAAGTATTTTCCAACATATCTCAGCTGCGATACCGTGCAAAGAATGGACGGTTTACAGTCTAAATCGAGAAGAATTGACAATTCAATTTGATCTTGCAACCGAAAAGTTTCATTAATTTTATGTGTCGCTCGGGAAGTAAAGAAACCTTATTCGGTTGAAAAAGTCATGCAAACATCAGCAACATCAATGGAGAAAGGACGTGAATTAAGATTTGGGATGACATCCATTAGCAAGAACACTTGACAACGAGCATTGTGTAAAAACTAACAAGTTTTCCTCGGCCACAAAATTCCGGTCGATATTTCGTCAGTCTACGAAGCTTCAAAAAGCAAAGAAACAAATATTTGCGGTAAAATTATTCGTTCTTAATTAAGTAATTGCCATATTCCCTTTTCTATATCCGCAAACAATATCTGAAATGAAGTTTGTTGTGGCTAAAGCAAAATGAATGAAAGTCAAACACGAAAAAGGGAAGAAAGGAAACTTTAATTTTGTGTGGGACTTTTCTTTGTAGTATTTATTTTGCTGTGTAGATTTTCTGTGCAAAAGATCTCGGCAGTCTTACATAGCAGCAAGTAAATAATAGAAAAATATCTCGAATGAGACAGTTATAAGCTTTTCTTCTCGGCTCATTCTCAAGATGCTTTCTGAATAGCTGCAGATTTTAAGTTTTCTCTTATAATAAAACTTTCAACCTCCGAATGCCGACTGTTCGTGTTGTGGAGACAGGCACTAATAATTTTTCTTATTTTATAACTTCCTTCGACCCAAATCTACACTTGGAATGTTGCCTTCCTTACTCTATACCGAGTCTATATTGCACTTATTTATTATAAAGCAATATCACATTATTGCTCTTCGCAATGCACTTTCATTCGAGTTGAAGGAATTTCTATATAAACTTGAGAGTCCTTTCATTCTATTTCATCATTTGATTGATCCTGTAAAAGAGGGAATTTTCATCAACTCAATGAAGTCCCAGCAATTGAAATTCAATCAAGTGATTGCAAAGAACATTACTTAATAGGATTTTTTTTTCTTTACTCCATGTTATACCTTTTTTATTTCCTCCGTTCTCATTTTTAATGGACCATAAATTTTCTTTACTGATATCCGACTGCAATTTTTTTTTTCTATATATAGAGAGAATTGAAAACATATTGCTCGCGTGCTTAAAAGCTTATAAAAGAAAAGTAATGAAAAATGTTCAACATTCGTAGAACGAATGAATGATTTTATTGAAAAGATTTTAATTTATTTCGCTTCAATAGCAATGATGGAGCTGCAAAAAAGAACGGTTTAGAGGAGCTCGCCATATTTAACAAATTAAAAAGCTTTTTTTATATTTCTTGTTAATTTCTGTGCTCTAACAGCCAATCATGATCAGTGCACCTAAAATCAGCTCAATGAGGATTAAAGATTATCCCTTTAATGCGAAACTGCAAAAATATTTTTTCACTCGCACGAATAAAAATTCAAAACATACAAAAGAGATGTAATAAATGAATCGTGAAATCTTTTAACGTGAAAAATGATTTGTCAAGTTCGATTTTGTGCAACCTTTGAGGAAATTTATAAAAGCCGCAGACTGAAAATAAAATTGTCAAGGGTTGAAAGCTTTTTTAGGTATTCGTTAAAGTGAGTGCCAGTTTCACAAAGGTTAATGGAGAACGGTTCAACATGTAGTCGAAAGTACTATAACGTGATGGAAATATCTTCTTCATCCATGAGCGGAATTATTTCGATCATATAGAGATTTAAGGGTTGAGAATTTCACTGACGAAAAATGTCACCCAGTTGTGTCATTAATTGAATTAAACATCCATACTGGTGATTCTAGCTGATAATCATTCGCGTCGTGATAGGGTGAAGAAATCATATGCGAAATCACTTGAATAGTCCCACCAGGAGTTTTCGCGATGATTTCATTGGATCTTCTTGACTTCCTCTTCTAAGGAACAGCTGAAGGAAAAAACAACAACAAATATGAAACTTTATATGATTTTAATCCATTAGAGACATAAAATGTGTCTCAGACAATAAAATTTATGTAGACGAGCTTGCCGAGTGTGTTGGCAAAAGAATGTAAACTGCTGAAAGTTATGGATTTTTCTCCTTCACTTCACGTGGAATCATCCTCAGCATATTTTCTTATGAAGTCGCTACTGTCCTACGCCGACACACACCACATAGACATAAAGACAGAGAACGAGAGAGTATCATAAAGTGATGCCATGTATTATGCCCGATCTACAAAATGAATCCAATTTTTCTCTATTTCAAAATAGGAAGAAAAAGAAGAAAAATATTCACTCCGGTACTCGGGTTAAAAATATGCTCAACGAAAATTTTCCATTTAGATTTTTCTTGGTTTTATTTTTTCTTTTTTATGACACATTCGAAGGAAGTTTCCATAAAGTCGACGATGATTCTTGTGGGATAAATGGAATTTGTGAATGGATGACATTGCAGAAGCTGAATGAGACTAAATGAAGGAAATTTCTCATTCCTGTTTTTTAAAGGGAAAGCTCGAAAGTAAAAGCAACCGAAAAAATGGATCATTCTGATAAGCTTCGTTACTAAGCCATTGCTATAATAATTCAAAATGTGGAAAGCAGACGGCGAAAATTTCAGACAAATGTCACGCACAGCGTGATTTCATTTGATTCCAGCGCGAGAAGATTCCAAAGAAAGAAAAAGAAGTTTATTGAACTTTATATTATGAATTTTGTTTTTAGTTTCCGTTAACTTCAAACTGCGTTCCCAGAAACTATTTCTCGACAGTAAACATGGAAGAATTTTATATAGAAAAATATTTTATGACTTTCTATTATAAGGAAAAATAGCAGCAACAGCAGAGCAAAGTTCATAAAAGATGAAATGAAAATTTTTCTTTCCTTTTCACATACTTTTATGGCCCATAAATCCTTGCAAACTACCTTCTTTACTCATTCACGGGATTCGGATTATGAATATGTCTTAGAATGTCGTGTCCTTTTTCCATCATCAACATTGATATTGAAGGATTTCAAAATATTTTCCGATATTTATGATTTCGTCATGTGTGCAAGGACTCGGAAGTTACTCACAGATCCGTGTTGATTTTATCAAACTAAAGCTTTCTTATCTTTAAGAAAATGGAAACATATTTCCGGCACCAAAACGTACAAAAGAAAATCCTTCGAGAAAGGAAGATCCAAACATAAATACGCAAAAATTAAATGAAGCGAACTTAAAGGAAAAATAAAGGACATGATACGACGTGTGTAAAATATTTTCAACTCATCTTGAGCGTGATGAGGAAGTTTCATATTATGAATGAATATAAATTATGGCAATTAATCCTCGCTTTTATTTCATGTGTTTGTTTGCTTATGATATATGTCTAAATGTCTTTGTATTTGTGCTTGAGCTTTTTCTTATTTACGTCGATTTTTTGTTATAACAAATTCAACTTGATATTGTCTTCAGCTGTTGCCATGACCATCAAATTATTTTGCACGTTTTGCTATTTCGACTTCGAAATAAACCACTCTAGCCTAAGTGTGTCCTTTATCAAGTAGCCCGCATGAGACCAGCGAAATTAATTTAGTGGAACTAATTCACAAAACATTTTCTGCTTCGTAAGGATTCTTTCAATAACGGATACAAAATTTCCTTCATTTATTTATAATTGAACCATATCGTACCATACTTTAAGTTCGCCTCCCGGCCTGACGAAACTTTAATCTCATTAGCATTATTTTTGATCCATTCTTAAAACGGCAAAATGAGAACAAAGATTTTCACCCTTTCAGTCTTATCTGCTTTTAATTAGTTTAATTAGCTTTTTTCTGCTTTTTCTTGTCTCTCACATTTTCCACGCTTGCTTGGGGAATTGTAGCAAGCCAAGAAAATATTTATCAAGTACAAATTAAAATCTTGTTACAGATTTAAATGAAAGCGCCCAAAACCTCCGCAAATTGTAAGATTTCTTAATTCAAATCTTTTCTTTATTTATTTTCTTTAATTTCGAAAAAGAAAATTCAATAAAAAATCTTAAATTTATTTCAGATTCAGTCAGAGAAATTTTCGTTTTGTTTAATTCTCAACATTCATCCAAACTTTTATTAAATTTTAATTCTCAGAGTGACACTAAATTTTGTATCCAATTCAACCAAAAGTTACGAACTCAATGCTGAAAAATGTTTCATTTCCCATGTGATAACTTTATCTTGTTTTTCCTACATGTGATGCAGTCGTTGACGAATAAAAAAACGAAAAACTTTCTCCGCACCACATTTTATGTCGACTGAATATTATGCTGAGAGTGACGATGTCATTTATATGCTGTGACACATCTATAAAGCGAGGACTTCATTTAGCGTAATTCATATGAAACAAGCGAGGTCTGTAATTTGTCACATCATTTCGTGAATTCTTCTCTTCTAGTCCTTCCGAAAATTGTTACAAGTGACTGAAAATCCTTTTCATTGTAAACTAATTCCAAAGCTTTTTTTCTGCACAATGGAAAAGCTACAATGTATTTAATTAAATGAAACAAATTTGTTTGACGGGACTGAGCTAATGAATCTAAATACCAAAAGAAAATTTGTTGATGCATGGAAAAGTAGAAATGCACAGAATGTTCACTTGCTATGCTTTTTTCTTCCAATTCCTACATTCAGTTTCAGAAAAGAGAAAATTATTTTCAATCCAAGTACCACAACACACGTCACAAGTCTCATGTCAGATATGCTGGAAAAATTTCTTTATTTTTCCAATTTCCTCAATTTCATGTTGAAACCAGAAAATTTCCCAAACTACAAAGTTTTCCTTTCATTTTTTTTTGTCCTGATGTAAACCGCAAGCAGAGCCAGATTGTTTTGAACTGAGCAATTATTTATTTGAATAAAACTGCTGAAAAGTCTTCGCTACACATTGGAATTTTCCAGCATTCTGCTCAGTTTCCAACGTTCATTTTCATTTCTTCCACAGTTGCTCAATTCCACAATGAATCAACAAATAACAAAATTCAAATTGAGCACATCACGGAAAATGTGTGTGAAGGACGTTTTTCATCTCATTTTCAGGCTCATCATTCTTAGTTTAGTTTGACAACTCATTTGCAGACTGGCGTCGGGAATTCGTTAGAATCATATTTTGATGGAATTAGTGAAAAGTTAATTAATAAATCGGAACTGATGGAGTAAAAATGGGACCATTAGTTTAATTAAAATTAAATTTATTCAATGATGAGCTTTTGAGAGCTATAACAATGACCCTTATAAGATGATTCTCTTGAGTTTCGTAATGAAATTTCATGAAAAACTTTAAATTTGATTATAACAAATTAGAGCAGTTCTCACTCCTAATATTAGATATAACATCACAATGATAGGTTTCACACATGGAATATGAAACAAGCGACAATCGGTGTTTACAGTTGGAAAACAAAAGTTCTCACCTGACAGTGAAAAAAGAACAAAAATGTTGTAGCTGAAGTGATTTATTGATAAGGTAAAATCGTTTAAATTGCTTTGCATTGAATGAAACCAAAGTAAAGAAGGAAAAAAAATGGGGAAAAACATTTTCAATGAATTTATGGTTTTCCTTTGTCGATGCTTATTCGAAATCTGATAAAGCAATGGTTCCAATATGAAGATTCAGAGCTCTTGTATTTATGTTAATTTATGTTTTTTTTTCTGTTGAAAATTACTCGATACTAGAATTGTATACGGCACAGGAAAAACAAAATTTGGTTATTGATATGCAGATTTAAAACAGAAACCTTAAAAATGGAATCAAATATTCTCCGATTCGTAATAAAATGCAATGTGACGAAATCATACGAAAAAACTTACCTACGTGGCTTTTAAGTTTACCAACAAATTGTTATCAAATATTATCTTATCGCTCTCTGGGAGTATTATAAAACCAAAATAGCATAAATGAAGCTCTCGTAACTTACTTCATTCAGTTCACTGAGAGAAGTCGCGTAGTAAAGTTGACTTGAAATAACACAGAATTGACGTTGAATTAATAATTGATAAGACTTTGATAACAAATTGTTCTAAATAGTAAACAGAAACTAAAACAAACACTCAAAAGATGAAATTTGAAATTTTTCATCGTAAAATTTTATAGAAAATTCAACTTGATCTTGAAGTTTGTTTATTTACTTTCTTATTGTTGTTTTTTTGTTGTGTATAAAAAAAAAAGTTATTTCTACAAATAAATGAAAATAAAAACATAATGGAAATACCAGGCGAGCTGCTGAAATTTGAGGATGTAAAGTTTTCGTCATTGCTGGCACATCATTATTGGCTTTCATTCTATTAAGGTGAAGAACGAACACAAACATCACGTGACAAAATACTCAAGACAAATTAATCAATTTCAATCGATGCTTCATCGTGAACCGCCTTCGCAGTTTCTGTTAATTTCGCATTTCTTTTTTTTTTTTTGCCTTTCCGGTTTTCAGAATTTACATTCAGGACGAAGTTACGATAAACAACACGTTGTGATGGAAAAGTTGTCGTGATTACTGGTGGAACCGGGATCGGAAAGAAACAGCAAAAGAATTGGCTGCAAGGTATGATCGATCATATATGAATTCAAATCCCATTTGCTTTATCTTCAATTGCTTCATATCACAATCAAAAATGTTTTTCTTTTTTAAAGGGGAGCACGAGTTTATATCGCTTGTAGATCGCAGTTCGAGGTGAGAAAGCTAAACTTGAAATTATTAAGACAACTGAAACAAGGACATTCATGTGCGCAATTAGATTTGGGCTCATTTGAATCAATCAGGAATTGCAAAGAAGTATATCTCATAAAATTATTCAATGCGTGTTTCGTTCAATATTTAATTTCTCGAAATATTTCCGCAGATTCCGATGAAGAACAAAGCTCGATATTCTTATCAATAATGCCGGTGTCATGGTGATTAAATGCCTTAGAGACAAATCATTGTTATAAGAGATTTATTTAGTTTCTTTTTTTATTTAGGGTGCGCCACTTACTCGAACTAAGGATGGATTAGAACTTCAAATTGGTGAATCATGTTGGTCATTTTTTGCTCACAAATCTTTTGTTGCCCCTGATCAAGGTGATTATGTTATCTTTAATTTAAGCAAACTAATCCTTTTCAAAGCCTTACGAAGGAGATTAACTTTCTATGTCATTTCTTTCTCTTTGTTAGAAAGCTCAACCAAGTCGTATTATAAATGTCTCAAGTCTTGCATATGCCTATGGATCCATCAAAAAGGACGATTTAAACAGCGAAAAGTCTTACAGTAGGATCCATTGTTATAGTCAAAGCAAATTGGCAAACATTTTATTCACAAGACAGCTGGCGAAAATATTGAATGGAACTGGAGTCACCGTAAATGCCCTACATCCGGGATGTGTAAACACTGAATTGATCCGACATATTGGAAAAATAACGATCCTTTTCAACAAGTTTATCTTAAAACCTTTTGTGTTTTTATTTTATAAAACTTCCAAAGCCGGAGCACAAACGTCTATTTACTGTGCTCTCGCTCCAGAGCTGGAAAATGTGTCAGGAAAATATTTTTCGTAAGTTTCATATAATTAACAAAACCTTAGAATCTTTGAAATCTTTTAATCGGTTTTTAAATATAGGGAATGTGCGCCAGCCAAGATTGTTAAACAAGGACTTGATGATGAAATGGCTGAATGGTTGTGGCACATAAGCGAAAAATGGACAAAGTTGGACACGAAATCCGAATGATGGCTGCTAAAATAGAAGAAAACTTTCAATTTTCTTTATAAGCCAATTTAGAGATAAAAAAAAAAAAATGTCGAAAGGAAATGATTTTGTTGCACAATCTCTTCCGGTTTTGGTGTCTTTTTTTTTGCAATAAAGTCAGCACATCTCAATTTCATGTGAAGTATTTTTATAGGTCTCGAGATTTTCCTTCATCGAAATGAAAGAAAGGAAAAGCAATTTCTTACAATTTTATCTTGGCTTTCACTTGAAAATTGGTTACACAAAAATTGCTTTTTGCGAGCCGATATTTCATCACATAATTATTTCATCTAAAATTATTTTATTTAGTTTGACAATGTAAATATTTTCAACAGAAAAAACTAAGCTGAATAGAGCCCAATTTCAATTGTGATCTCAAATAATTTTAAGATCATCTGAACTCAGCTCATGTAACGAAAATTATTATGCAGTAAGATACATGATAAGAAAATAGTTTCAATTTTATTTCTTATTCATCCAAATCGCAAGGAAAAATAGTTTTCGTGAATGAATGAAAATAATTTAAAATGAAAAAGTTTTTCCTTCATTTTCCCAAACAATTTTCATCTCCTGCCAAGTTTGTAAAAGCCTTTTCTTTTTTTTTTATGCTGTACTTTTGTTTTTCGGCAATTGCTGATGTTGTGAGTTGCTAGTGAAAAACACTCGATTTCCCTCTAGTGCCTTAAGTTATGGAAAACTTTACTTTCTTTTTACATTTTTTGTTGATTTGCAATGTTGAAGAGCAATTTCATGTTTGCAAAGTATTTGACAGATTTTTTTTTTCATGTTATGTTAGTTTTATTAAAAGTAATTTTCAATTTCATTCCACGATTTTATTCCATTTTTCAATGAAAGCTTTCAAAAAATTTGTTAACTTTCTTTTCACATATTAAAGCTCATTACTTAACTTTTGTCAATGATTTCCTTTAAAAATAATTTATCACAAATATTCAAAGAACTTATCTCCGTGCCTTGTTTTACGGTTTCTTCTAGAGCAACAAGCGAAAAGAAAATGTCAAAGTAATAAAAATCAAACAAAAAGTTTTCCATCTCATCAACGTTACAAAGCTTCTTATTATCATTTTTATTTGCGTATTTTCGTTAATTAGTTTGCCGAAAATGCTCGAAAATATGTAATGAAATCCTTTTTATTTCCGTTTGACTGAAACATCCTTACAAAAATAACAAAAAATATCATTCCAGGAGGGGCAAATAATGTAAAGCTGTAAATGAGGGTGGAATCCATTATATTAAACATATGACAACAGACAACGATGCTGCCAGTGAATGATCCAGACACAATATTTTATGTTTATGTTGTTTTATGTTGCTCAACAGAACAGAACTGTTATTGCAGCAAATTTATGTTTGGTAATATGTGTGAGGGGCGAATGAGGACACATATAATGTATTTAACTATACTAAACAACTCAAAAACATAGGCTTAAAGCTTTCGTGGGATGGAAAATTATTTTTATGTTGTTCGAGACCAATAAAAATAGCATCTGCTTTAAATGGAATTTTAAACACGAAATTTCTGCAATGAATTTTCTCGCGGAATTTATAACTCACATTATGAATTAACATCTCCCGTTACCAAATATCACTAGCTTTATAATCAAATTCCGGGAAAAATAAACAACAAGGTAAAATAAAATAACTTGAAATTTCACTATATTAAAGAGATTAATTGCATGTTTTCCCCACAAACTACAAAACATTTTCAGCACTTCAGGTAAATGCATATCATTGTCGACATGTTGTTGTTGCATTGACATTATTAGTGTTTTCAGAACAGACTTTAATTATGTAGAGAAACAACGCAAATGAGTCATTTCCGCAGATAATTAGTAAGCAGCAATTGCGATTCTCTCAAGTTATTTAAATGACTTGCCAAAAATGCTGCATCGCTTATAAAACCCTTAAACTTGTCGAAAACTCATCAAAAGTCAAGAATGAATTACATGAAGTGCATAGTAGGTGAAATGTCAAATCTTATCAGAACTTTTATTTTTATTGCTCTCGTTGCACTTTATGAAGTGCATAGCGCAAAAATAACTATGGAGATGCAACAAGCAGCAGAACCAGTGAGAATGGTTTGCATAAAGAAATCGAAAGTGACTGAAGATTCGCTCACCAATATGCGATCAGGTAAACTTGATGAAGTGAAGAGTTTAAGTGTTATGTAAATTGTGTTCTAGAAATGATGCAAACGGTGAGAAAACATTTCCATTAAAATCTTAAATTTTCATTTAATTTCCTTCAATTTCAATATTTACATGCAACAGATGAAGAAAGGAAAACTTATGTATGATGCTGTAATGAAAAGCATCGACACAATGCTGCCAGATGAACTCAAGGACGACACAAAGCGAGCTATTGAAATGTGTAAAGATTCATCAGTTGGAATTAAAGACAATTGTGATGCAGCTTTTACTCTCTTGAAATGTATTCTTAAAGAAAATCCAAGTTTTTTCTTTCCCTAATTTATTGATGAACCTCTACCTAAATCAATTATATTAAGATGATGCCATTGCACATAAAAAGGTACATAATGCAAAAGTGAATAAAAGAAAATCACAAAATTGAAAGAAAATGTTTATCTTGCCTTGGAAAATATTTGCTTATGCAGACTATGAAATTTTGTTTTCAGTCTCAAGATATTTCCATCTCACTCCTTCAAATTGCAGACAAATAATTCACTTGAATTCAATTTCGAGTGCAAATTTGTAAAAAAAAAATAATAGGTTTGTCGATCTGAAGACAATTATCGTAATTTTGGAACCATCAGTTGAGTTCCTTCCGGTTAGGAAATACTTTTTGTGCATACAAAATCCAATTAAGGAAAATTTAATCAGATTTACGATTTTCAAGTAAACCCGAAAATTTTCATTTTGTAATCGCATTTTGCAATTAAAGCCATAAACCCCAAAAACTTTAAACTGTTTACATGCAAAACATAGCTTCGTGCTTTAAGCATCCTTCGTGGAATTCCCTAAAAAAAAATACTAATTTTCTAAAGTGGTTTCGAAAATTTTTCAAGTAAACTCTTGTAGCATTTTCCGAAATCTGAAACCAGAGAGAGAAATATCAAAATGTAAGCAAATGTATCGGCCATGAAAATATTGCTGAGCAGGTCAAAAGATTTACAAATATTCAACGAAGTAATTTCAATTTTATAACATTTTCCATTCCTCAGCAGGAATCGATCGAAGCATGGACTCCCACTCAATGCAAAAACGGCTCAATCAATTAAGTTCAAAATTGAGTTTTATATATTTTAAAAACAGTATTAATAACTCTAAGCAATTCCACCACCTACGCATCTTTTGGCCATCAACATCATCGCTTTATGAACATTATAATATGTTGAAAAATGTCTCTAAGCGATTCCACCACCTACGCGTCTCTCGACCATCCTTTTTATTGTTAAATGGTTTAAAGGATTTTTTATGTAACAAGAAAGTAACAACATGCGGAAGGTACATCGAGGTAAGAAAAGGAGGAAAATATAAAATTTAACGATAATTTTTCTGAATCACCAGCTGATGGAAGAAACTGCTTTTTCAATCCCTTTAACCCAAACATTTAATGATATCCGAACCTTAAATCATAAAGAATTTTGATTACCGACATTTGGCATTTGATTGCACGGAAACCTTCAATTTTGAAATCACGAAATTGACACTTTCAATTTTTCTTTTTTGGCTATCAATTGAATCATCACATGAATTAAAGAGATTCTCTGTTTCCAATCTCTAATCAAATTGCTTTCAGACAATTCAACAAATTTTCCTTTTTTTTCTTTCATTCTGTCATTCATTGATTATTTTCCTTCAATTCATTCTTTCTCGTAATTCTCATGTCCGATGTTCTTGATGTTGCAACTCGATTCAATATCTCAAATAATGAAGAGCGACAAGAGCTTTCCAAATATTTGATGACATCAACATGAATTTTCTGTTTTCTTGTCATCGCCATTTCATTCATAAATATCCATGAACGTGCATTATTGAGAATATTTTTATTGGCATTTGACGACATAAGGAAACAAATATTATGAATTTTGTTGTTGCTGCTATCAATAATTTTCTCTTTTTTTTTTGATGAGTAATCGAATATTGACTTTTCAATTGGACGTTCACTGTTTAGCCGGCAACTGAAACAAGAATTACGGAATAAAAGAAAATTAAAGTTGAAGGGTGAAAATGTAGTTTCGCAATATTTATTTTCATGCTACGCAGCGACGCAAACACATGAAAAAATTTCATCGGCGAAGGAATAATAAGAAGAAGAAAAGAAAAAGTTTCTTATCAGTTTGTTGTTAGTCTATGAAAAATGTTTCAAATTTGTCCAGCACTAATTGACTTAATTAAACGAAGACATCGCAAATAACATTTTTCCGATATGACAAAATAAGTAAAGAAAAAAAAGAGAAAAATAAGAAGAAAATGCGGGAGGCGGCAGAAAATTACAATAATTAGTCAATCTAATCATCAAATGTGCGCTAATGAAAACAATGTGTCTTAATCTACAATCTCACTATCTGACATCACTGTCGAATGATGAAACCAAATTATCGCAGAATTTCTAATAAAGGTTAATTAAATCATCACTTGAGGAGATAATTGAAGAAAATCTTTCACGTTCAAGGATCTGAACTTGATAAGTAAGCGACAAATGATGGAAAAAGTTTCAAGGACTCAAAGCGGCATTGTTTGCTTCTTTATCTTCAAAACACATTCTGTACTTCAGAATCGGCGCAGAATATTTTGATGATTATGTCCTTTTTTCATGTTTACTTTTCTACTTTTGAGATATACCAAAGAGCGAGCTCTTATCACAAATATCCCTAATGAAACCAAATGAGAAGGAAAATTATATTGTTTGTGTATGAAAATTCCTCAACATATAAGAATTAAAAAAAATTTCTCCCGCAACCAAATTGTACGCAATTTTACCAGTAAACAATTTCTTTCATAAAATTTCTTTCGTAAATTAATTTAATTATGATGATTTTTGACGACTCTCGTAACAGAGGACTTTTTCAGTAAAGTTTCTTATTGAAAATCGTTTGCCATGACGGCACTTCTCATTTTTAGGTAGCTCAGAGAATAAGAAAAGCGACGTCAGAAAACTTTTTCTAGCCTTCAAATTTGATTAATTAATTATGTTTTGCAGTCACTTGAGAAAATTGTTCGAAAAATATTGTTCGCTATTCTTTATTTTATTATGCGATTGTACTGTTTGAGCTGCGTGATGAATTCAGAACGGTCAACAGCTCAGATAATGACATTGAACTTATTTGCTCTCGAAATTCTGGTGACATTGATTCTATCAATTCTCTAAGTTGTTGACCAATAAAGTTGACCCTTTCTAAAGTTGTTTCATCCTTTTCGGTGCTCATCAGTAACAAGATATGAGAGTATAGCTCAATCGTGTCTTTTTCAATTGTGCCATATTCTTCGACGACAGTTTCAGCATTCGATGCATTCATTGTGTGATCTTCATTTGCTTGCTTATTTTTTGTGATGCTCTGTTTTGTTTCATCCATAAATTCCACCAATGATTCATCAGTTATCTGATCGACAAGTTCTTCAGCGCGTTTAATCACTGATTGCGGAAATCTTAGACATCTCGCCAAGGTTAATCCGTAGCTCTTGACTGTCGTCGGACCAGACTGCACTTCGTATTTGAACTCTAGTCGTGGCTTGTCATCAACTATCTTCTCAACGACTCGCATGTGGAGACTAAAAATAGTGAATATATGCATAGAAAAGAATCGTACACAAAAATGAAATACTTACTTTATAGCATTCGTGTGCTTTTCAGCGAGTTTTGTTAAGGATGCAAAATGTGTTGTCAAAAACACAAATGGGCGCGCAATATTTTTCAATTTAATATCGCTACCTTGAAACTGGAGTGAAGTTGAATTGTTTGTTTTTGCACCTATTTCATCATCTTCATCATTCGGTTCCTCGTTTTTTCGAAATTTGAAGTAATCATCATCAGAAACTCCAATAAAATTCAGCAATTTCTCACAGAAACTCCAGCAGATAATTTCACCTTCTTGAGGATTTGTGCTCCGACAAAGTTCATCGATGATAACAAGACTGTTTGGCGTTAGATTACTGTAAATGTATTCCATCTCTCTAAGTTCGATGGTGAAGCTTGATGCATTCTGCTCAATGTTATCTTGAAAGCCAATGCGAGAGAAAAGCTTATCCGTCATTCGCAGTTGAGCATTTGAAGCTGGTACGAAGCATCCAATTTGAGCCATTATTTGAATTATTGCAATCATCTTGATGTAAATAGTTTTGCCGCTCATGTTTGGCCCGCTGATAAGATAAAAATTGTACTGAGGGGTCGCGATCTGCATTATATTTGAACAGTGAATGTCAATAGAATTCATCAAAAAATCATCCGGAATACTCACCACATTATTAGTTACAGCATGTACTTTATTTCTACTAAGATCCAACAAGGGATGATAAGCATCCTTGATTCGCATAATTCGACTGAATGATGGACAACAATAGTTTTCCTGAATGGAAACTTTAGCTAGCGATTGCACAATGTCCAGCTCGATGATCATTCCAATCAAATGATGAATTGAATCAATTTCTCTTGCGATACCAATCAATAGCTCGCACACGATAGAATTACTCATTCGAATTATGTCTGTTCCAATCATGCTTGTGGCGTCGTTGAGTGCTTGGAGTTGAGGTGTTGTCATGTAAACATTACTGCCCTTTCGTATGATCACTTCAAAGTCTGCGGGAATATTGTGGTTATTGGGATTCTTCAACAACAAGTGATAGCCCAATCGTGCGGAATGAATCATTTTAATTGGCATCCGACTTTGCTCGGTTAGATCACCGACATAGTCGCGTATCTTATCAATATTCTCTGAATATAATTGGCGTAGAAAATCAACAGTTTCGTTGACTTTTGCTTTCACAGCATAGAGATGCTGAAAATGTTTTCGTGCCAATCGATTTTGATGAATGTCTGGTTGAACGACTTCATTAATTTTTTCCATGATTTCTCCATAAATTGGCAGCATCATAAACTGGCGTAACTCCTCGAATGATTCACTGATAGTTGCTTGCAGTGAATCAGCCAATGGCTTTACAGCCTCCAAACAGCCCTTAAGTAACAAAGTCATGTATATATTGACTTCAATTGCCCTTTCACAATCATCGGCGGGCACAATGCATGAAATCTTCATTAATTGATCAACATTTCGAAAATTTTGAAGATTTGTCTTCAGTGTTATCATGGTATCTTCCTTTTCGATCAGCACTTTAATCTGCTCCTGACGATTCCTGATGAAGTCAATATTGCAGCTCGGCTCAAGGATATTTGCCCGTAAATGTCTCTGTCCAATTAGTGTTTCACAGTTGTTGAGTATAGCAAACAGCGAAAATTTATTCATTGACGTCGATTCACTACTGAGCGAATAAAGAAGTTCAAGACGAGCCGAGGTTTGTGCGTCAATCATCATTCCGCCTTGCTTTGTTTGATAATCTACCTTCAGACAATTCTTTGCAAATGTCATCATGTTAACACTTTTCAAATACCCGAGTAGAGCTGAAGCCGCTGATAAACAGTAGTACTTACGGGCGATGACTTGTATGATGTTAGTTGACATTCGACTACACAAATGCGAAATCTGTGCTAAACCAAATTTATCGTTAAAGTGGCGGCGTTGAACTGGAATAATACTGATTTGGCCGAATGATTCTCTGATCAGCTCAACTAGTCTAGGTAGGGGAAGAGTTTCAAACATGGTGTCTGGGAGTAGTATCTTTGCAGGATTCATGATTTGGATCTTATTTAGTGTATCTGTATACTGAAAGTTGTCGCTCAATTGACAAAGTACAACAGCTGGAGAATTAACGTCCAGAGCAGCAATTCCTACTTCACCTTGGGCATGCCCGCGTCCTTCGGTCAGTGCAACAATCACATGTGACTCACTTGAGCTGTTTATTGTTGTAGTATTCCCAAAAACATCTTTAGTGATCTCACTGTGAATATGTAATCATATGGAGCCAGCTAATGTCAGATATTTTGATTTACTCACTTAAGCACCCGATGGTTAATAATCCGTTCAGGATTTACTTTTGCTGTTTCATTCTTCAACTCAAAGTTCAACTTTTGATGGAAACCACCTTAGGAAATTGATTAAAAAGCCATCATTCAATATTAAAAATTAACTTACGCGTTTTCCGGAATTTTCCTTCATTTTTCTTCTGATTTTGCATCACATTCATTATTCAGCTTCCTTTTTTTTCCTATGCTGCTTAATTGCCTGACTAATTGTTATGAATGGATCAAGGAATGAAGTAAATTTATTATTTACGTTGTATGTAGTTGTAGAACTAATTGCCTATGTAACCGTTATAAATACTTATTTCCTCGTTTTAAATTTTAATGTATCTATCTACCTACTTACCTACAATAAAGTCATCTGAAGCGAAAATTAGATACGTGAAGCGAAGGTTACGGGGAAGCCAAAGGTGAAAGCAAGCGGTTTAAAATTTGAGAAAAATTTAAGCTTAAGTAGTAGATATCTAAAAACATTATTTTGGTTGTGAAACAAAACAAAACTTGTCGGGAGGTAAGTTTTTACTTGAAATTCATTCGACATCCTACAATTCATTTTGGTTGGCATGAAAATATTATAAAGCGTCAGAAAACTTTGCGTTGATTTGCAAAACAATTAATTAAGTAATAAACTTATTTAAATATTCAGATCCTCGCCAATGGCAAGAAAGAAATTCATATCTCTGACTCTGCTGAACTGAAATCAATAATATTTTCAAGGAGCTTTTAAATGTAAAGTCGCTCTGACGCTCCGTATATATATAACCAAGAATATACCCTACTTGAAAAAAAATCTTTAATCTGGAAAATTGTTTTGTAAATTAAAATTTTTTACTTCCAAAGAATAATAAAAACTTTGAAGGAAACTTTCCGCACACGTTCTTGCAATTACATACGAATTTCCCTTTTTTCACGATACCGTATTCCGGATGTTGTTCCGCCATTAAGTTTTAATCCTTTTAGAAAACGACTCAATTTTGCATTGAAATAAGTTTTCCCATTTAACAAAACAGAAATTACCCTGAAAAAATTGCAATCAATTTGCGAGAATGTTACAGATTCAAAATGACTTTCAATTACACAACTTTTGTGAGCAATGTTCAAAAAATGTCACAGCAGAAAGCTCATAAAAAGAAAATAAATTTGTGTGTGTGTTGCGTAATGTTTTCAAATTATGAATAATAATATTACGATGCTCTCACTCCTGAAAAAAATAAAATAAAAAATTATAAATCATGTGCTTAGTTGTGACAATTTGAGCAGATGTACAAAATTGTGTGCCCTCAACTTGAGCCAGCCGCGGCTATAAAACACAGTGCCCGCCAGCTCTCCTTCCTTCTATCACAAACAAACAGCAATTGTCGACTGTTATTTTTTTTTTCTCGGAGCCGGAAATTGTTCATAACTGTCAAAGGCATAAATAGCACTTTTCCATAAAGTTATTACGCTGAATTGCTTCATGTTAGGTGAAGAAGGTCCTTGGCAATGGACAATAATTCATATCATATTTCTTAATTTATTTGCATTTTTATTATCAGTGGGCTCTCACTCGCTCGCTCTCTCTCCCTCTCTATCTCACTCTGGGTGTCTCGGTGGAAGAATCTGCCATGTAGTCCAAAATGAATAATTCATGCCGAGCTGCGACGCTTTATGAAGACACCCTCGGAATAAATATTTATTTATGGTAGCAACTTTCTTTCCTGTCGTTATCAACAAAAATAAAATAAGTAATAAAAAGAAACTTTGAACGAGCGGCGAGCGAGGAAGCGTGGACTGGTAAGGAGCACCGCTAGCAACTTCCGTTTGTCTTATATTTTTATTAGGCCGAACGAAAATGATATGAATTAATTTTATCTCGTTTGCAAATAAATCACTTTCGTGATGTCAAAAACATAAATATTATGTGGCACACGAAGAAAAGTAGCAAACCCAGAAAGTAGGAAATTGCTAAAAATATCGCTACTTTACATGTTATAAAATTATGTTATGACAAATTCAACAAGTGTCTGCCTCCCGGGCGCCAGTCTGTTCATCATTGAAAGCTCTTGCCAACGTGAAATCTGTATAAGTAGATGTCACCTGATTATATGAACACACACTCAGCCATTTCTTAGCAGAGTTTAATAAAATTCCGCTTAGAGATGAGGGAGAAGGGGTGGAAAATAAATTACATCATTTCGTCTCCATTTAATCACATTAAAATTCTATACGCACACACCATCGATACCACATATGGCACTGAATTGATTCAACCCACATACATAAAAGCCTCCCATTAATAACAAATCAATAGGAAAATTTCATCCACTAAAGCTTTCTGAAAAGCTTTCACTTTGCTCAATAATTTTCCGTATGAGTGGCATTTTTAGAAGGGCGCGCGCATTGACTCTATAAATTATTAATTTTCCCTTTTCTAATGACTCGCCATGTGTTGGTTGGAATGCTATATAGAAAGTCAGTACATTTATTTACCCCGCATTTGAAATTCTGCTATATACATTTGGAGGTTCCTTAGGGGTTTGCAAATTAGACTTCATTAACTGAAAATTTTATGAGATATTTTTTTAGGGAAAGTTTAAAGCGAAAGTTTTGTATCATGTTTCTTATCATAATGCTAAATATTCCGATTTATTTACGCCGCTCAAACATCACATTTGGCAGACAAATTAATGAAGAACTAGCAAAACATTCTTGCCATTTCCCATGCTTTTTCTTGTCGAATGAAATAAAAATCTTATCAGAAATACAAATAAAATTAATAGCTGCAGATTAATAACAGTAATTGGCCATAATTTATATTCCATTTCCTAGTGAAATGCTCCCATTCATCGTTATAACCTGAAAAACCTACGCCGACATTTGCTTCCATGTATTTCGATGTGATAGCATCAAATTGTCTGACAATAATGAATGTAAAGGGAATTTTAGCAATTTTTCATCGAGTGTAGGTCGGTCATATCGATCAGAAAAAACCACAAGGCCCTCAGCAAGCCCATCGGTCTTTTTTCTTTTTGAGTTGTATCGAAAGCTTTTTGCAGTTGAACGCTTTAATTCTTTGATGTATATTGAGCTCAAATGTCAGCGCGCGCTGGTCGTTTATTCAGCTAATTGACTCGAACGTACCAGTCTCAAGTTGCACGCATGTTACACACTCTAGAGACGAAAAACAAATTGATACCATCTCATCTCATAAGTGGGAAGGAATAAAAGCTCCTATTGAGCTCGTTTTGCTATCGATTTACCATTCAATATTTCGCAAAATAATAGCAAACGAAAATTGAAAACTGCTCTCAAATTCTTTCGGGGAAAAGCGAATTTCAATCAACTTTTATTACTTTGTCGCGCATTTTTAATAAAATCCATTACGCTAGATGGCGCACTCTAAATTTCCCCCGCCGATGATTTTCTCTTTTTTTTTTCGACATTAAAATGTCAACAGTTGTTGATGATGTTAATTTTCATCGAATTTTCATCGGTTTTCCGCAAAAATTGACACAAATCGATTAAATGCATCGCATTGAATTATCATCGAATGGAAATAAATAATGAGACGAAATCGAAAATGTGTTTTTTCAATTTAATCAACTGCGGGTGGAGGAAACGAGAGATCGAGTGATGTTGATACACGATGGTGCAACATGAAATAAATTCGATTGACCAGCGATATGAATCAACTGAAATGAGACGCGAAAAGTGGTAAAATCCGAACGTCCACAACACTGCAGTCGCGGTTATAATAACAACAAGCATAAAATGCTAAAAATAAATGAAATCTCATTAATTTTAATAACACGTTAATTAATAAATTTTGCACACACATACCAGCAGCTACCTAGGTAGTTCTGATTGTGTAATTTTATTGCTCCATTCCCACGCCATCAACGCTTTCATCCCTGTCGCGCGACAATGGAGACATAACTCTTGTGCGGGGAGGAAATGGGTAGACAAATAAATTATAAACGAAATCGTATTTAAATTAAAAAATTTAATTAATTCATTTGTTAACAAAAAAAAAAATGAAGCAAGTGACCTCAATTATAAATTGTGTTTCCGATTAAATATCAGATCCAAAATCCAAAACTAACTTAGTTAGGTCAAAACCTAAAATTATGTTGCCCTATCAGCCGCTCTAAAACTACTTATTAATAAGTTTAATATTGCTCACATCTGTTTGAAATCTTGTTGACTTTTCCACATTGAAGCAATCTATGTCACACACTACACAAACTTTATGTCTTAAACATAAATCGTTCGACGAGAGCACAGGCTGCAAAACCGTTCTAGATGATGTCATGAGTGAAATATTTGATTCAATACTTATTATCACCGCCGCTAACGTAATAGAAATGATGATTGTTTGATTTTAAAAACGTAGAAATCTTTGATAATCGTTATCAGTTTTTATTTTCTTCGCGGATTTTGAGCGTGAATAAAACAAAAATGAGAAATAAGAAACAATTCACAGCTAAAAGTAGGTTAAAAGTAACAATGTCTACTACTCAGTGTCAGTTTGATTCAGTTTGTAATTGACGTTCTTACAGAAATGCGACAAATAATTTCATTTCTGGGATACGTTATCGCGTTGGCTGCACTTTTGTTGATGGTTCTTGGGGAATCTCAACTGAAACCTTCTGAAAATGATAACAGTCGAATTTCGATTTTTGCTATTATTTGCTCGATTTACACAATTTTTGTTGTTGTGCTTAATAAATTTATACAACAATTTAAATCAGTGTGGCTCTGCAACTTAGCAATTATCCTAAACACTTTATTGTTATCATTTACGCTTATCACCTTGACTACAACGGTTTTGTATCAAGAATTATCTGCAAAATTTCTAAGCAATGAAATCAGCATTTTGTGGAAGCTGAAAAGTTCATCGTCACTTCATAGACGAGTAATTGGAATAATTCAATCAACTGCTGACTGCTGTAAAATGCACACCTTAGTAAGTGACAGTCGACTTTTGATAGAAAAGAGAAATTGATAACGACGCAATCTATAATTTTAGATCGATTACGGAATTAACCAACCGAAATCGTGTTGCGCTGAAGATGACTTTGAATGTTTATCACCGAAGATTACGTGCACACATCTGACAAAAATTGTGGTGTTTGCTTTTGTGGTAATCGCAATCTGGACATCAGTCGAGATTTCAAGAATAAATCAATTAAGGAGAAAAATTATTCAAGGCAATATCTATAAAATGGTCTAACTGCTCTGTGTTTTCCGAGACCCGAGACACAGTAAGTGAGTGATGAGCTGATCAATTTTTAAACATGCTGACAGTTAACATAAATATTTGAAAAATTACTGTCGCTGTAGACATCAGCGTAGACATCTTTTGGGAATAGTGAGAACTAAAACACCGCCTCCTACGATGCAGGATTTTCTGCTTCATTCGATTCATATGGTCGCCTTGAAACTAAATTGATATGATACCTACTTCTTATTATATCATTGGAATTGAATTCAAAAACACAAAATGCCAGCTCGAATGAATGAAAAGGTTTAATAAACATGAAAGCCCTCAGAGAATGGAATAGAAATCACCTATATTTTATTGTCAATTTTCCAATCGCGTTATAATATTTGACAAAATTTTTACTTCTATCCCAGGACAATTGATGGGCGACAGACAACAGAACTTCAGCACAATGAAGAAGTATTAATCGCGAAAATGTTCCTAATATTATGTTTATTTCTCTTATAAACTTCCATCAAAACAATTCGGAATTGCAACCATTCAGTTGTGCCAAGAATTTGTGACAAAATTGAACTAAAATAGCATTTGATTTATTGAAATTGTTTGAATTTTCTCGAGGTGCTGAAGTGGAGCAACCAAACTGTTCAACTTGGATCCACTTGTTTATTTATTTTCATTCCATCACTCGCTTGTTGAAGAAGTGCCTTAAAATCCGTGATTTTTTTTATAATTTAATTTCGCTGTTTATTAATTAAGTTTATTATCAGTTTATTGGTTCACCTGAACTGTGCTTTTGGTTTTGTATTATAATTTTGGTAAGCTTATTATTTAATTAAATTTTTTTTCTCCAACTGTCCGTTCGCTTACCTCCACTCAACTCCCCCACAATGATCGTAAATTGATGGTGTGCACGAACAGCAACAACAAAAAAAAATTAATAAATGTATTTGATGAGGGACTTCGCCCAGTTTTACTGGCGCGGTACCACACACGGTCGCGAAATTCAGCGATTCGTAAAATTATTCATTTCCATCCATCGTAAAAAATAAAATAATCGACTACTTGATGCCCGGAAATTGGTCACGACCCACACATTCTAAATCTCCCCTTCGCGCTCCCACCTCCCACATATAATGATAGTCGAGCGACTGTGGCCATTCATGCTTTCGGCTTATCATGTCGCGCATAGCCAAAATATGATGTTTTCAAAATCTACATACGCGATCCATTTAAATTTTTTTTTTTCTATATATTTCACGCGGTTCAACCTTGAAAGTATTCAAGTTTTGTGTCTCTTTCTTATGTCTGTGCAGCCCGTCGCCAAAGACATTTATTTTCGCCCGCTCTCCCCTACCAACAAACAACGCCCGACGCACCATCCATTTATTTTTAGAAAGGATGTCGAAAATATAAATTTCTTTCCCATACACTTTGTTTCGTTTTCAAACCCAAAAAAAAATAAAATAAAAATAATAAGAACTAAAAGCAGGCACATCATAAAGACGAAGTGCGAAGGGAAAGAAGAAGAAGGAATCATGTGGGTTCATGGATGGTAGGACAAAAAAAAACACCAAACCAACCTTACGGAGCAGCACAAAAGCGACACAGAAAAAAAAACTCGTTTGCTGCTAGGGGGGTGCTTTGGGATAGTTTCATCATCATCATGATGATGGTACGCATACAAAGATATTTTTCTCTCGAAACATGCCGCACATGAAATACTGAACCCACTGCATGGGCAACATATCAATTCACAGAACTGTCTTCACGATATAGTTTCTTTCTTTTGTTGGGTTTCTTTTTTTGCTTCTTCGTTTTGCGTTGCGTCTTGTTGATGTCCATGAAATTCTTCAAGTGGGTCGGCGGAGGATCGGAGAGAGAACAAAACACAAAAAGGGTAGAACAAAAAAAAAATGTTCCGCCGGAATCTGACGGTTTTTGATTGCTGATGTCTCCACACTCACTCATTCTCTCTTTCTATCTCTCTCTCTCAACACCATTGGGCCATTCGTTGCCTTCGCCTTACCATCCCATGTTGTAGGTAGATGAGGCAAACGGGTTTTTTTTCTGTTAATAAACAACAACGCGGGTCGAATACACAACAAAACAAAAAAAAAAGATCTGAACAAAAATTAGCTTTTGGGTATCTCGCCATGTATCCCACTTACCGACCAATATCACAATTTTTGTGTATGATTTTTTTTCTGTTCCATCCATACGAGCGTTGGATATTTTTGTTGTTATTGGGTCTCGACAACACAGTTTTTTTTCCCCGTGATGGCTTTTGGGGATTTTGTTTTTTTTTTTTTTGGGTGGAATCAAGAACGTAACAAAAAAAAAAGCGTTGTGATGGTGTATGCATGCATCGGAAGGACGGTTTCTATGTGTTCTTCTTTTTTTTTTGAGTATTTTGGGTGAAAAAAGGCATCCAACATCGATGCTGGTTGCCAGTCGTTGTTCAGCGCTCATCATCATTGAACGTACAGCCCGATTTGATCATTTGACCGCGACATATTGCGAGCCCGCGTATAGTGAAATAACAACAACAGAAAAAATATCTAAAGTTTTTTTTTCCTACATAAAGCCGAACGCGGTCTATTGCAAAATGTGAGTTTCATATCAGACACACATGAATGTGGTTTCTTTTTTCGTTCAGTATATATTTTTCATACTGTCTCTTCTCCAACCGCGCGCTACCCACAAGTGAGGCCCACTCTTAACCCATTGTAGTCTGTTTGTCGTGTTTTGCGTGTTTGATGTACAAATCAGATGTCTTGAGATTGGTTAAGTGTTTATCCGAAAGGCATCAAATCACTATCAGTTTCATGCATTAACATTCGTATTGATTGATCCATTAATAAAACCAAATCAATCTTTAATGACGTTTTACAAAGTCAAGTGCATTGCACGAAACATATCAAAAACTCCGTGACAAAAATTGCAATCGTGGTAAAAACATCATAACGGCTTCGTTTATAAATCGTAACCCAGCCGGGGCTGTGAGTACTACTAAATATATAATACCGACATTCAACAGTGTGACGCAATGCATCATTTGTCGCGAATTGACAAGTGTCCAATGCGATGGGCAGTGTAAGGGTTAATGAATCAAAAGGCATTGAAACGATATACATCAAAAAACAAAATAGCACCAGCAAACATGCTCTTTCGGTCGTGTCGCACACAGAAAAAAAAAGTTATTAAGCAAAATAAATTTGGAATATTTGCCCTTGACTAGATGTTGGATATTTTTTTGTCGGTGCCGACCGTTTTTTTTAGCGCTATTTAGTTGTTTTGGTTCGACTCGTCTCTGTTGGGCTGTCGTTTGCACACATCTCACACTTTTTGTTCGCCCGTAAGTTCCATCTAAATGATCAAAATGCCACTGCTTTGTCTCCTTCTCCATCTACTCGTGGGTTTTCATTTGTACTTAAAAATATATTATGAACGTCTCTAAAGACGCAACCGATGGGTGGCAAGACGCGTTTAACTGTCGCCAGGAAGTGATCAAACAGAGGGGTGGAATAATAATAAGACACTAAAGTTACATCATACACATTTTTGTTTTTCAACCTACATGCAGACGAAAGTTATTCAATCAACTCATGCCAAAAAGGAAATTAAAAAAAAAAATTCCCTAACAACCTCACTACTACATTTAAAGTGATGCAATGCATATCTGTGTATGGTGTGTGCGTGTACACGAGGGTGAAGTAGAAAAAAAATGTCCGACCCCATTCGAAGTTCTTCAATCGTCATAAATTTTAAAACCCGTACATGTGTTACAATCTTCAATAAGCAAAGACGATTTTCCATTTTGGGTCGTAATGAAGGGTCAGACAGAGGGAGAGAGAAAGATATAGAAGGGAAATTTTTCATCAACTTCACGGCCTTAATACACATATAATGCGGGTGGGAATGAGCAAAATCTGGAGTTTAAAATATCTGGATTTTCCATTGAATTAAATATGAATCTTTGAGTAGGGTAAAGTCACCATATTTCTCAATAAAAACAAAATTCACATGGCGTTGGAGGGAGGATAAAGATCCATCAGATTACTAATACTCTGAAATGTCGCTGAGATGTTTGTTTTGGATTTCACTTTTCATGTGCCCTGTATTTGTCCTCCTGGAGTTTCATTGGGGAGCTCCTACCCTAAAGTTTGTGTTAATGTGTTAGATTCTCAATATTATGATGCGCATCGCAGCTGAATGCTAATAGATTGGATTTCCCCCAAAAATATAAAAGAAATCTATCGGGTGAAAAAAAAAACAGCCTTTCATCGGGTGCATTTTTCAATTTCGAGAGAAAACTATTTTGCCGGCTTCAAGCAACGCAAACCCTTATCTATCATGCACAGCATAACAAAAAATAGGGAAGAGATTGTCCATCGGATGCGTGATTTGAATAAAATCGGCGCATGGTATGAGAGAAGACCATGAAAATTGTGAAATTGAAAACTAAATACATGCAGGACAATTGTGAATTTTTGGAATCGGTTTTAAGGATTTACTCACGAAGTCGTATTAACAAAGTGCACACCATCACATTGTCTCTCTCTCACTCTCTCTCTGAAAATCGCGGAGGGTTTATTATTACGGGAACGACTCGGCATCCTACAAACACCCACAACATTTTCATTCCGTGTCTTTTTTTTTTTTCGTTTCTCCTTCATGAGTCGAGTGAGAGAAATGTTTGACAGTGAAGGCAAAAAAAAAATACACTGTATATTGCCAAAGCCATTCGGCAGCAGGCGGCAGGCGAAGTCGCATTTAGTGGAATGCGTTGGTGGAGTTTTGCCTAGTGAATTGGCTGATGAGAGTTGGGAAAAAAGTGTAGAATTTTTTTTATTTTGTTCTGTGTAAAAAGAAATAAAAAAATAAATTTCATCCATTCAAAAGACTCTCAAAAGCGCTTTATATTTTTTTTTGCCTGTGTGACGCGGGTGGCATGGTGCAATATACAGATTTTGGATTGTGTTGCATTAAAAAAGCGATAATTTACTTGGAAAGGCATCAAAGGAAAATCAAATTGAATGATCGATTATAGTGAAAAATGGACACAGGATGTGAAAATGAAAAGTGGAAAATCTAAAAAATCAATAAAAAGGACATTAAAATGAAGTCGTAAAAAATTGCGTTGATTGTGAGCAAAGCGATTGTGATTGCTTTGTCGAATGTCATTAAGGATAATTTAAGGATTTTATTGATTTTTTTTTTGAATATTACTCCTCGCGACAAACACACACAGACGCACGTAATATAAAAAAAGTATCACCATTACGGACTATTGCAATTAATATTTGTTTTGCTCCTGAACGGATTAAAAATAAAATAATTCGAAAATGTGTAAGTTGCATCCCATGGGTGGCTTCAGAGCATCCGGCTAGAAGAAAAAAATATTGTGAATTTTCGCTTGCTGATTTTTCAGCGAAGTGCTCACATCGCTAAAGCCTGAAAATGCAAGAAAGTTTTGATGCTGTCCCCCACAGAAAAAAAAAGAAAGGACATTTCTCATCAACAATATCCTTTCAATATTTTACGCATGCGTCAGAACTTCGTGTTGCTGAAATGGTTTCTCATACCTCTGATACGGCGCACACACCGCTGAGCATGCTGAATAAATTTTCATGCTTCCATTTCTCTTACCACAACTCTCTTTTCAAATTACAGATTACCATCGACATCATTATTGTTGTTTTCTGAAAACAACAAACAAACGTTCGAAATTGGAATCTGATTAAAAGGATCCTAATTGTTTAATCGATTGTTTTGAATGGAAGTATGGCCACATTGATACCAACTTCACAGCATCAACAATCAACAACACCATCGGCGCCGGTAAGTGCCATCGGTGGTGAAACGTACGAGGATATGTTTAAGGAGATAACTAGAAAATTATATGGAGATGAATCGGCCCACGGGCTTTATCCAATCAATAACTCTCAGGTCGCACAGTTGGCACAGACACCATCAGCGCCACCAGAAGGTGAGAGATCATTCACGACGCTGGTGTCTGACCGCAGTTTGGCACAATTGGAATATGATGGCGTTATAGCAGCAGATGTTGCTTCAAGTAGTTTCAAGTCTGAGGAACATTTGTCAACAGCTTTTGGACTGGCAGCATTGATGCATAATGGATTTCCGCCACCAACGATTAATTTTCCTGTTAGTGGCACAAGTAGTTCAAAGCAGCAGCAACAGCAACAAAACAATCAGTCTGCTGGCAACGATGACCGTCAGTGGAATCAGCAACAATCACAGCATCAACAGAATCAACCGCACCAGACAGAAGACGGAATTGCATGGCAAACAAATAAAATCTCAAACACCTACAGTCAAAAACTTTTTAAGATTAAAGCCAAACAAGAACCAGCGCCCGAAATCGTCATCAATACGGTTTCAAATAATCAAACAAACGGAACTGCAAATATCAAGATAGAAGGTCAACAAATCCAGAAACGCTATAACTGTCAGAACTGCTCTTATAGTACCGATAGACGGTGAGTTTGCTTCAAATGGCAATCGGATCAGCAAAAAAAAAAACTACCTAATCTTAAAATTATTCTCTTAGGGATTTGTATACGCGCCATGAAAATATTCACAAAGCTGAAAAGCCATTCCATTGTTATGCTTGCATGAAACAGTTCAATCGAGCTGATCATGTTAAAAAGCATTTTCTTCGCATGCATCGGGAGCTAGAATACTCGATAGGTAAGCAATTAAAACATAAGATTTGAAATAATCAAATCTTACATTATTTAACACTTATTCCTTCAGAAAAAACGCGAAGATATGCGCCATCAAAAGGAGCAAATGCGCCATCGGTCAATAATAATAACAGCACCAACCAAAAGAATAATTATCTGCAGCCCTACAATCCACCAGCAGCAGATCAAAATGTCGGAACGACTATTAACATACCAAACTATTCCACACAACATCACACAATCGAGCATGTCGTTCAGAATGGTGTACAACAGCAGCAGCAACAACAACAGCAACAAAATGTTTCAAGCCATCAGGTTACAACAATAAAACATGAAAAGACATCACAGGATAAGTCCATCAAAAAGAAGGGCGAGAAAAGGTTTGCATTTTTATAATTGAACAGTTTTAACGCCTAACTAATTAATGAAATTTGATTTAGGTTCATGTGTTGCTATTGCCCATGGAGTGGTGCCGATAACTGGGGATTGAAACGTCATCTCAACACCCACACGAAGCCATTTGTCTGTCTTTTATGTGACTATAAAGCCGCACGATCCGAAAGACTTACTACGCACATCTTTAAAGTTCATAATAAGAAAGCATGCAACAAATGTAACTTCTTCGCTGATGATGCCCAACAGCTTAATGTCCATCAAATTGAAGCTCAGTAAGTTGATTTCTTGTGCTCACTAATTTATAAAAAAAAAGTGTATTTCCTAAAAATTCTAATAATTAACATTTCTAACCTCAACCATAACTAAATTTCCCACTTGACGCAAAAAAACCAATCTAACCTTAATAAATAGTCAAAATGAAGTGCGCGCACCAAGAACGACTAACAATACAACAACTAACAATCATTCAACGTCGCAAACTATAGTGACAAATAACACTCTCGCTAATCAGTCGATGACGAATGTCAGTGTTAGCCAAAACACGGGAAATGTGCTGAGGACATTGACAAACACATTCGTGCCAAATACACTTCACACGACATCAACGAATCATGTCTTTGGGTGAGGAACCATCATCTAATTATGAGTGTTATGTTCCATTCACAATCTTATGATTTACTTTCGTTTTGGTGTTTCATAATTCATAACATAAATTCTCATTCAAAACTGATAGAAGATTGAATTCTTTTAGCACCTTAAATACAACACTCAACAATGTTGCGTCAACCATCTACACGACATCAAATGCCAATACGAATCTCGTTGAGCAGTTGAATCATCATTTGACATCATCGAACAATTGGCGCACAACAAATAATAATAATAATACAAATAACAATAGTTTAAGTAATATTAACATCACTAACAATAATACGAATGTGTCTAGGACACAACAGCCGTCCGCGACGACTCTAACTCTTACAACCACAACGGGAACAACCTTAAAACGAAAATCCGGAGCTGAGCGATTATTCGCTTATTTTGAAGCCGATGATAGCGACGACATTGAATTGGATTACGCTCGGTAAAGAGAAGGAAAAAATTTCTTAAGGAGTTTTTCTTATGATTTCACCGTTGGCTTCTTTTTTTTTCAATTTTCTTTTTGTCGATTTTCTAATGGTTTTGTAGAAAATTTTCATCTTTTGTTGTTTATTTTTTTGGCATTGGTCTTTTCATTGGTCGATATTTAACTATTTTCACAATTTTTTCTCATTTTAGTCAATTGCAAATGCAAGCGATGAGCCGTAATACTGCTTCAGTCGCTCAGGATTTTCGTAGTGCGGGAGGTGAAGCAATCACCAGCAACACCACACAAACTGCGTGTCATAAACAACAATCAAATCGTATCATCACACAAAATGTCACCAATCAAAATCGTGATGCGACCGACATGTATGGAGCAATTGGGCAATTACAGAAGAAGAAAATCAAGGCGATGTCACCAATTGACCATTCGCCTCCCGCGACCCAAACAGCATCAAATATCATCAATGCTTCAAAGAGACGTCGCAATAGTTCGCCGTCAAATGATAAAGAAAATGATTTGCTTACAAAGCAATTGACATTCATCAAAGAGCAGCATAAGATATTTTTGCAATATCTCAATGCAAATGCCATGTCAAACAGTGAGCGTCTAAAGGCAGTTCAAGAAATCAACGAAATATTCGAAACAATGTATCACAATTCGCTAACTCTTATTTCATCGATTGAAGTTGAGAAGCGAAAAATCAAGGAAGAATATGAGGAACAAGTGATCAAAATAGAACCGTTGTCTGAGGATGAGAAGATGGATACGAGTGATGAAACATATGCTCTTCCGGCTTTTCTCAAGAACAACAAAGAAATAACAATCATCATGCAACCGAAATCGCGCAATGAAAATAATAGCAAGAATGATATAGATTTGAATCATAAAGAATGTCGAAAGAATCGGAAACAACTGAAACCGAAAAAAATTGAAAAGCCAACAGATAATGAAGACTTGATCCACCGGAACGCGTCAATGGAGCTGAAAGATCCAAAAGCAATTATCAGTAATTTGCGTGATAAACACATGGTGTGTCTTGTGACGCGTAAAAAATGTTGCTTCTTATGCCGCAACAAGTCGAGCGACGCAAATTCCTTCTATACAAAAACATCTCTGTTGCTCCACACACGATGGCGCCATCAAATGAACAAGTATGAATGCGATCACTGTCAAATCAAATTCAATCAAATCTACAAACTAAGATTGCACAAAAGAATTCACAAGCATTGAACTGAAATCATTATCAATATCGTCTGATGGTTGAGTGCATTTTCGTTGCATTTATGGAAGAAATCTCAAGAAAACGAAAAAACAAAAAAAAAAATCTCGTAGAATTTAACAGTGAAATATTGTGAATTAAAAAAAGTATTTTTTTATAATAATTGTACCGGAACATAGCAACAACAAAAAAAAGTGTGTTGCACAACAAAACATGAAACTCACGTGTTATTTGAAATCACACACCCACAATCTTGCAAGCTCTCTCGTTAAATTTTGATTTTACTATTTAAAAATCATAATTCACAAAAATTTTTTTTTTATCAAATCTTCTGTTGTGCAATAAGAAATTGAAAACTTTTATTATGTATTATTTGGTACCCGAAATTTCCGGTGATAAAACTTCCTTCTCCATTGTGTTTAATTTTTTAGTTTATCGGTTAAAGAAATATTAAAGCAGCCATTTTATAAAAATTTTATCAGAGAATAAAAGAAGACAAATGCTTTACATAGATCATAAGTTTATGTTGTGGATGTGATTTTTGATTGGCCCCATAGTATGTCATGTGTGCCATTTCCAAAAGCACCACCAAAAAAAAGGAAAATTGATTCTCATTGTTTGAAATAAATGTGTAAAAAAATAACAGAGAAAAACACATTTTGTGAAAAATTAATTGGATTCTTAGAAATAAAGGTCAGTAAATTGTATAAGACAAACAAAAACAATTCTTTTGAACACATATTCTTACAAATTTGATCTCTTCGAGATGTTCTTAACGCGAGATGCGAAGAGTATGAAGCTCTTAATAAGAACATAAATTGTTGTAATACCGAGCACAACAAAGATTAGTGGTTTAATCCAATCGTCATTGTTACCATCGAAGAATTGGTTTATTCCGAAGCATATTGTCACTATTGCCAAGGAATAAGTAAGGAGGCCAGCGAAGCTGTGTCCAATTTTTAAAACAGCTGGCTTCAATGCATTTCTTAACTGATAGCTGTACTTTGTGAAGATGCCACCAAGGCTCGTTACAATCGTCAAAAGGTAAGTTGTTACACCAAAAAGAGCATGAGTTGTTTGATAATGCGGCTTTCCCAAATTATTCTTGTGAAGGAAAATGCATGATTGAGCAACGGTGATAATATCAGAGCGCTAAAATGCGTATAAACAGTTATGAATAGATACTTCGGCATGCAACCAACTGTTGCTCCTTACCAAGTCTGCAAAACCCAATGAGCTGTGATTCTTTGCTGGTAGTTTAAGCTTTGACTCAAAAAGTTGTTATCGGCAGCGCTTAGAATTGCGTTAGTCATCAAGAGCAAGTACTAGAAAATGGAAGAAGAAAATCATAAGATCTACATAAATGCAAAAAAATTCTATTCTGAATAATCTCACCCCGATGGACACCAGCATGGGATGAAACGTGAACAACACGATTCCCACTTTATCGACAACGCGAATTATAATATAACTCACAATAATCAACAATAAAACCTGAATGGAAATATTAAGAATTTTCGCTGGCAAAGCCATTTCACGTTTGCTTCTTGTCGTGTTTTCTTCATCGGATGACATTGTTACTGGCGTTTCGTCGAATACTTGTAAAACGAGAGCTGGTGGAGATTCTATGAATTTCAATATAATTAGATCTTGTGACGACTAAGTAAATGATTAGAAATAAAATTAGAAATTTTTTGTCGACTTGTTAATGAAACAGGAAAACATCCGCATAGTTTTTGGTGCCGGAGAAAAAATCAGTCGGTTCCATCGGTCATTTTTGAATTATGGTGGTTAAAAACGTTAAAATATTTTCATCACCTAATGATTCGTATACGCGATTTCTTCTCATATTATACAATAATTGATGCACTTTTAAACTGAAATTAGATTTTTTTTAATAAAGTACCACGACTTCCAAAAAAAATGTTTTCATGACTGAAAGAAACATCATCGAATGTTTGTACAAGTGGATTGAGCCAAACACTCTACAAACTCGCGAAGTTCTTTTCCATTTTTGCTCGACATTGACGAAAAGGGAATTGCAAGAAATTTTATCACATACTTAAAAACTGTACATTTATGTAAACGAGGAATGTTCAACTGATTATGATTAGATACTTGTTCTTGCTCGACCTAAGTAACATTGATACCTTATTAAATATTTACATTTTGTTTTTTGGTTAACCTCCGAAGCCTGATGTGTATGCTATCGTTTCTTAAAAAGATTTGCCATCGTCAACAGCCAAGATAATATTACGAAATACAATTGACACGTCATGCTGTTTTGCATGATAAATAAATGCCTGATAACGATAAGGTTTTTGCTGCGAGTTCACATGTTAAATTCATGTTAGATTCTCGATAAACACGACAGTCATCCACATCGAATATGCCTAAATGAAAGTTCCATTTACTTTCATGAGTCCTTTAGATGGGCTCTCTCGCTCTTTTCTCAGATATAAACATCACGCGGCAAAATGAATGAAAAATGAATGTCAGAAAGATGTGGCGCTGACTGCGGCGCTAAAGCTTTTTTTACGTTTTCATTTGTTGCTACATCTGAAACTGAAATACTTTTTGAATGTATCTCCTGCGAATTTAACATGTGCATAAGTTAATAAAATGTTTTGGCGAAAGAGATTTACCTGTAACAAACTTGATAACAATTCAATCCTAATTTTAAAATTTCCGTTTATTTAAATAAAATAACTTTCTATGGAGTTGACGTTGTCGTCAATTGAACATTTAATTCAAGCAAGTATTATACAAGTGGGTATAGTATTATTCAATGCCATGGTGCTGTTTCATATGTTGACGATAATGAGGAAGTCGAAGGAAAGATTTCTTACAATCAAAGCAATAATTATTTTTCATCTGAGCTGACCTGAAATTTTCATCGTGCTGAAACTTCTTGTGTCTATTATAAAGTGCTCGATTTCCAAGTTTTATCCCACAAATCTCACAGTTGTATCCTTCTACGTTGTTGTGCGTCTCCATATGCAATGCGCGATGACCCAATGTCCTGAATGTCTTTGGGCAGAGCCTTAAAGCAACAAAAACAAAACATAAATAATCATCGACAAAAGGTCAAAAAGAAACTTACGAGCATGGATACGGCCGATTAGACGTGTGTACGTTTGAATGGATCTTCAGATCGCTGGCAGTTTTTGTACGTTTTCCGCAAATTTCGCATGTAAAACCAGATAAACCGAGCTCATAGAGAATGTGTGATTGCAACTGAGCTTTTGTTACGAATCGTTTTCCTAGAAAAAAAAAAAAAAAAAACAATCAATTTAGTAATTTATATAATGATTTCGGAAGTTCCTGCTTACCACAATAATCACATTCAAATTTCTTGAAATCGCATGTTTTTTGATGTGCCAATTTTTCATAAATGCTCGTAAATTCAGTCTTACATAATGGGCATTGATAAACCAAGTCTGGAAACAGTTCAGGATGCTTATTTTTAACATGTTGACAAAATTTGCTTATAGCCGTGGAGCCTTCAAATGGAAGCTGATCAACAGGACACAGCAGCGGTATACAATGAAGCAGCATTTGGTGAACCAGACAGTCATTCTCATCAAGATATTTCACAGCACAATGGCCGCATTTCCAGGAGGCTTCATCGACGGCATCATCAGCATCGCCGGTAGATTCCTTATAAAATGTGGCACCAAACTGCGAGAGACCTTCAGCCGGTATTAACTGGATGCTTTCAGGATCATCGTGAATCATCATGTGTTGAATTAGATTCTCTTCGTTGTTGTACATAATTCTGCAGTCTTCACATTTAAATCGATTTGCAATAGGTGCTATTTGTTTAAAGGTTTCATGTGCTTCACGATGAACTCGGGGTTTCCGATGAAACTTTGTAGCCGAATACGCGATTCCACATTCCATACAGGCGCTGGCTGTTTTTGCCAGAGTTTTCATTTCAATTTTATCAGCCAATCGTTTAGCGAGTAGCATCTTATCAAAATCCTCAATATTAGTGGGAAGTGGCTCTTTAACATCTTTCGTTCGAAGTTCTTCTGACCTTCTGATGGCTGATGATTCATTCATTTCTGGATGTTCGATTTTAATATGATTTCGCAAGCTATCCCTGTTACGGAAAATGCGTTCGCATTCAGGACAACGCCATGCATTTCGTGGTCCGTCAGCTTCATCGATGGTTATTTTACAGCTGGCAATAAAAGCTGTCGAAACTTCAGTTGTTCTTATATGAACCATCCTCAAATGTTGCTTCAGAGACTGTTCCTGTCTATAAATTTTATCATCCTTACATCGAAGACATTTATAAATGACCTCACGTCCAACTGACGTCTCCAATATGAGTCGACTGTTACGTATTTCTTCTTTCATGGCTTCACGCTCTTTTGATCCAGGATCGTCACTTTTTAAAATGTGAACATCACGCAAATGTCTAGTTAAAGATTGATGGGTTGCCAGAACAGTTCCACACTGTGAGCATCTGTAGGCGTTTTTCTTTCCCTGCTTAACAACGCTCATCTTAACTTCACTACGAATCCATTCAATGTGTTCTGGTGTCAAATCATTCAGTGTGTGAACCTTTCGTTTCGTAGAATCGTTGGAATTTTCATCGTCATCAGCTTCACTTATAATTGTGTATACCACAACTGATGAGGTGTTTTTTTCATTGATGCTGACTTCCTTTTTTATTTCTTGTTGCAGTGTCTCAATGGATCCCTGTACGAATGACGCTGTGTTATCTTCTTCCCCATGCTCAGCTTTAATATGATATTTGAAACAATCCCGAGATCGATAGACTTTTTGTGGTTCACAATAAGGGCATGCCCATGCATTTCGTGGTCCTTCCTCAGTTTCCAGGACCGTTTTACAGTTATTTACAAAATTTGCGTCAACATTTGAAGTTTTTATGTGTGTCGATCGAATATGAAGCTTAAAGGCATTAATCGAACGATAAATCTTATCGTCAGGGCAATGTTGGCAACGAAAAATGGTTTCAGGTCCATTCACGGTATGCACCACCATTTTGCTCCTCTTGATTTCAGCTCTGAAGGCTTCACGTCTCATTGTTTCTGGATCATCACTTTTCTTGGCTAAAATATGTTTATCACGCAGATGACGAGTTAACGCATAAGATGACGATACAATCAATCGGCAATTCGGGCATTTGAATTGAGTTTTTCCGCCTTTCTTTATTTGGTTCAATTCCACTTGCTTCTTAATCCAAGTCATTTGTTCAGAACTCAAGTCTTCATTGGTAAATTGTTTTTTATTCTTCTTGGCGCCTGACGCTGATGCTGTTGGGATGAAATCAAAAGCTTCATAATCGTGTGGTGGCGACTTTAGTATCGGAATCGATATTTCTGTGACGTCTGCAAGTTCTGGGATTTCTGTTGCATCATAATCATTTTCCGAGTCGTATACGACCATTTCCGTAATTCCATCATGCTCAAATACCTCCTCTGTTTTAATACCATTCCCTTCTTCCTCTATTTTCACCGGATCTTCATGTGTAAGTGCATCCTGATCAATCGACATAACAAAGCGATGCTCCTCATGTATAATGGATATGGGCATATCACTTACTGTATCCAGGAATGATTCGGCCTTCAGCAAAATATCCAGCTTTTGTATGTTTTCGGTAAAATTTTGATACTTTTTCAGTTCCCTCTTGAATGTGTGAAACAAAACTAACTGATTATTACACTCCATGCACATATAATGGTTCGTGCTTGGATCTATCTAAAAAATTGTTAAATTACATATTAGGACTTTCTTAATTCAAATTCACAAAAAATGCGCAAGCTCACTCGGAAGAAGCAGCAATCTAAAACTAAATCGCTTAGTAACACATCCTCTTCGCCTATAGTTATGCAGCTGTTATTAATCTCGGCGAGGTCAGCTTTATTGTAATTCTTATGACAGCAAAAACATTTTGTAAACACAAATGAACGCTTGAAATCCATTTTTCTTTTTTCTTCTAAATTTCGAAGCCCATCAAATTTTTTTTAATATGGCAAGGCGGGGTTAAAGGGAACACACATTCAAAACATTCAAATTTTGAAATATCTACTTATTATTCTTAACCGCCATGAACACAACATGACGGATTTTGTGAATGTTTTTTTTTTTCTTTTCCAGTAAATACAATAGTTATCGTCTGCTCGATTTCTTTCATTTTAATAAAAATGTATATACTTAATAACTACCCAAATTTAGCTGGGTTTTGTTAAATAAACTTGTTTTTGTTCCATTTGGCCCACATTACCAAACTGTTATGCTTCATGCCCGTAAATGTTTTTACAGTGTAATCAGCTGTGCCGATGGTTGCAGACTATTTTTAGGATTTGTTGTTTAATCGATAAGAAACCTTTATCCAGTAGTTCGACAACAATGAATATCTTTAAGCACATTGCATGCAGAAATACAATTTATGCTAAGACAGGCATCAAGAGATTTACTGTTCCAGATGAACTAGTTCCATGGGAAGTAAAGTTTGATACCTATCAGCCACCATTCTTCGAATCTCCTGGCATTATTGACAAACCATGGGCTGATCCGAAGATTCATGATCCAGAATTTCAACCGAAATTCAATGCTATGGATGGAGATGTAAATCGCGTCAGTCACATTGGACCCTATAAGGTCGTCAATGGAATGCCATTGAACCCATTTGGCAGAACTGGAATTTCAGGAAGAGGAATTTTGGGAAGATTTGGAGTGAATCATGCAGCAGATCCAATTGTATCAACCTGGAAGCGTGATTCAAACAACGCAATTGTAAAGCATCACGAAGATAAAAAACCAATTTTAATCATTCTATGCATAAAACGAAGAGATACGCAAGAAACGGCGCTCCCTGGTGGGATGGTTGATGCTGGTGAAAAAGTATCGACAACCTTAAAACGTGAATTCATTGAAGAATGTATGAACGGAAAGATCCAAGAGTTCGAGCTTGATGAGTTCTTCAAAGATGGTATAGAAATCTACAAAGGATATATCGATGATCCTCGAAATACTGATAATGCTTGGATGGAATCATCTGCCGTTAACTTTCACGATGAAGATGGAACATTTCTAAGCAAGTTAAAATATGAAGCTGGTGATGATGCAGCCTCGATTTTTTGGATCGAAGCTGATCGTAACTTAAAACTTTATGCTAATCACATCAAATTGATTGAGGCTACAGCAAAATTAAGAAATGCCCATTTCTGAAAGAAATCCAAATACAGCTAACTTTTTTTTAAATGGTCTTTTTGGCTTTATTTTGCATAATGGGTTTTGTTTGTGGCTTTCCCAATAGGCTGATTTGGGATTCTTCAATATTTCTCCAGCAACAAATCATTCCAATGCACCGAGCTATATGTTATAATCCAAGTGACTACAAAACTTGCAAAACATGTCATGAAGCCTTCTTTGATAATTTCCCATATGCCACCGTAAGCTTCTTCATCAACCTGCTGAAAATTGATTGCATAGAAATACACGTAGACCGAGTTGAAGAGGCCAAACCTGAAATAAGTGAATTGTCATTTTTGTTGAATCAAAAAGTTAATGTAACTGCTTGATGGTACTTACAGCGCCAGTCCAAGAAAACCAGTGAGTGGTATGAAACCCCAAATAAGGCCTAAAAGAACAGCAACAATTTGTCTGCTCCAATAAATAAAATCAAGAAATAGCTCTTGATCTGCCCATTCTGCCTGACGTGTTAGTCCCATCTTCATTAGTGTTATGAAGTCTACGGTTGTTGGCTTGAGCTTATCGGCGTTATACTGCTGCTGTTTTTGAGCCATTATGATTTATTATTAATTAAATTAATTCGAAGCTTGAAAGTAGAGCAGGAACCAGAGTGAAGTTATTCACTGATTAAAATAAAAGGGGTGGTCAACAACGCTCTATTTACATTTTTCTCAGGATTTTTCTATTGTGATTTTTCCTCGATTTTGACATAAAATGTTGAAACTGGCTAATTTAAGAACTTTTGCTGGATGTAAGTATTTCATAGCTGCAAGCACAATGTATTTGGAATGACAGTCAGTTTTGTCCTAGTGAGAAATAGCAATTTATTGCACACAACTCAAATTCAACAAATCGATCAAGGATGGAGGAAAGCCAATAGACTGCCAATGAATCCTAACATTGATTGCCCATTAACAAACCTTCCCGACTTTACCTACATGGATGGCAGACCAACGCCACTTGGAGTGAGATGAAAATAAGATTATTCATAAAATATTCTTAACCTATAAATCATTTACTTCCAGCAACGACAGAAACGAAGGGTAGAAATTCATCGCAACATTGCAGAAAATATTGTCACTGGCATAAAAGAAATAGAGTTTGCAATTGACCGTCACAAGGCTATTCAGACGCAAGAGATCAAAATGAAAGAGGAAATTCAAGAGAGTAAACTTAAACCGAAAGGCTATCGCTTACTGAAGAAGAAAAAGTAAAATTACTGTATAACTTTTAATATAGAAGAATAAAAAAAACTTGTCTCTTGTTAGCCACTCATTCGGGCTTTTGAAATGAAAGAAAATATAATGAATATATTTGTTTTAAGCAGCAGTCACTTTTTTCTCGACCCTTCATGAGTTTATTTATGCCTTTGCTATGTTTTTTAACATTTCTTTACCATTCATTATAAAGCTCGTACATAAAAAAAAGTTTATGTTTCCGGAGGTAAAAATTCGACAGAAGAGAAACATTTCCTGTTTATTTTTTATATTTGAGTTGGGGCAATAAGTAGACACAGCAAAAAAAAAGCGGAGAACTTTTTAAGACTTTCTTTATTCATATAATACAATTATTTTCCATAACGAACATCTTAAACGAATCGAAAATCTCTTAATTAAACACATTTTTCATTTATTATTTATTTCATTTTTGATCTTAATTAATGTTCCGCATACAGTGGTTGTTTTGTTGTAAACTCTAATATAAAAAAAAAAATTAAGAAAGGCACTTCGAAGTATAAGAAAAACCATGATTTCTGGGCAATTACTTATTTTAAAACCTAAACATCGTAAAAGAAAACCGAATTTTTCCTAAACTTTTTGGCAGCACGCTCTCACAATACAAAAGAAAATAATTTTTTCCTTTTTGTTTTCACCAAATAAACAATTTGGCATTTCTATCTAAAATACAATGATTACGACGAGTACATTTATTTTTTACATCCTCACAATACAACAAATAAAATAATAATCGTTACTTAAATTATTCCATTCAGAAGAGCGCGCCTCATGTTTGTATATCTCAAATAAAATGTAATTTAATAGGGAGACAAGAATTAAATTTTGGCAATTTAGATATTTTTCAAGCATCGCGATTGGAAAGATGGAGAAATATAGCTTTATATTACATGCAATGCATTGAATTAAAGTTTCAATATGTATAAATATTCTGGTATAATAGAATTCAATCGAAGAAGAAGAAAACTTGAAAGGAGCTTTAATAATTCAGTAACGAATTATATTATGAAATAGCAAAAGAAAAAAATATCCTAAAAAACCTTTTGTGTGTACATTTTGATAATTTATTAATTAAGATAATTTTCTTCCTTTTTCTTGCCATCAGAATACGGGCGAAATGGCGCTCGGAAGATAAAAGTATGATACTTTAGTTATCCATTTTTTTCTATTCCTTTTTACTTGGAGTAAATTTGGAAAATTGTGCTTTTTTAATTAAACTTAGTTATAATCACCCAGCAATATGTTGCTGTCGTGGTTAACAATGATGTGGAGGACCGTTGAGCATGCATGGGATGGGGCAAAAATCTCTTTGGCTCACCAGTCTCCTCATCAAAAGGACATGGAGTTTAATGACGGGTATATCGTTTATGAAAGCATTCGATAGGAAAATGTTATGTCATTAATTCGATGCTCCCAAATAAATTAAATTATTCTTTATTTACTTTTTCAATTTTATTGAGCAATTTTTGCATGTTTGTAACCTTTCTTATATTCGACCGAGCTTTAAATTTACATATATCAACAGAGTCACCAAGCTCAAAATTCCTCCTTGAATCAGAAGACATTTAATTAAGTTTCTTTCTTAAATTTTGGTTCATAAGAAAGTTACGTAGATAGTTTTGTTTTATCTTGAGTTTGCAAATTCAGTTATTTTGCAATATAGCGGCAGCAGGAATAAATTGCTTAATTTCAATTTCTTTCTCTTTTTTTTAATGTGAATGGAATTCATTCATGATGGGCCATTGCAAAAAGAAAGCTCTTTACTTCTAGAGAACTTGGAGATTTTCACAATTCTTAAATTTGGTATCCTCTTTGCCAAACATCCACGTGATCATTTGTCGTGCCTTCATGCTCGCACGAACAACATTGCGATTTTTGTACCAGCTATGCGTGCTTTCTTTTGGTCCCTAGATAAGCAATACAGGAATAAGGAACATGAGAAAATACAAAAAATTCAATGTCATCACTAACCTGAAGTTCACAATGTTCCTTTTTCAAACGAATTTGCGTCAATGTACCAGCTAAAAGTTCATCTACATTATGGTTAATACCGACAGAAACTTCGATAAACTTTACGCGGTACGTGCATGCCATGCATTTGCCATCTGAAATTGAATGTCACGAGAGTTATCTGGAATTAAAGGCATGGTTCTTACTAAACCGCAACAAGTCATCACGTACCTTGACTCGAGATAGCACGCGACCGTGCTAAATCAATTTTGTTGCCAATAAGAATGCAACAACGTGATCTCAGCAAGTCCATGTCTTGTAGCAACGTCAAAAAGTATTCAGCACGCGTAAATGAAGCTTTATCTACTACTGAATAAATGACTAGAAATGCATCACAACCATCAATTTGTTCCTGCAATGATAAGTAAGAAAAGTTTTAATTAATTTACAAAGCGAATCCTCAACTGACTCCAAATCGTGTTTAAATATAAAATTGAACTGCTACTAACTTAAACTTTTTTGTAAATTCTTCATAAAGCTTTCGAAAATAAAATATTTTCGATGAAAAATAAAAAGGAAAAAACTCATCATTGAAACTTTTAAAGCTTCAGCAATGAAATTTAATCTTCAATTTGTTTGTTGGGTCAGTGGATCTTTCACTTTCTCATTCTTTCGTAACTCATTTTTAAATTCCACTCTAAAAAGGACAATGAATCAAATTCTTTCACAATTTTTTTTTCCTACTTCAATCTCTGAACTTGAAACTCGAGTGATAACATTCAGAAAAAAGGTAACGTAAAAATAAGTTGCGGGTAAAAAAAGTTGATTTACTTTTTTTTGTGGTATTTACAGAGCTCATCTCTTAATTAAATCAGAAATTTATGAAAAGGTTAGAAGAATAATGAACGATTCGTGTTCCATTGTTGGGTTGGTGGGGCATATTCGAAGCCACAAAATTGCGTAAATTATAGGTTTAAATGCTAAGTAAGAATGAATAATTTTTACTAAGCCTGTGGTTTAATTCCTTTTTTTTTCATGGGAGGTGAATAAGAATTTCAATTGCTCATCATTGTAAATACAGTTCAGTTAAATAAGTCATTTAGCAGGATATGTTTCGTGTATGAACGCTATTATTATTTAATGGATTTCCTTCGACAATATTATCCTGAAAGAGATCTGCGATGCAGTATCCATAAAAATCGATTTTTTCCTTTATCAAGGCTAGTAGGCAAAAGATAATAAAAATCACTCGGAAGGATTCAAGTTCCATTAAATTAACATTCCTTTCGACAAATTTCTGTAATCAATGAAACCATAAAGCATTAATGGAAATCGTTAATCAATCAATGCTTCTGCTGATGTTGATAATTCAGCAATCGGATTAAATAAAATGCTTCCGTTTCGTGTTGTGCGTTGAGATGGCTTTTGAGTATTAAAAATGAATGAACAGAAATTATTGAATCAATCTGAAATTCCCACAGTGCCAATGATGGCAAACCGACAATTTCCATAATAATTTGCCAACCAATGGCACCATCTGTGATTGTTGATTATTAATGAAGAGAGTGAGAGAGTTGTTTATTTGACTTGCCTTATCTCCTTTGCTGTCGGTTAAAAATCGTAAATCTGATTCGACTCCATTCAGAATAATGGAAATATTTTGATCACTTGGTGAATCTGTAAGAAAAAAAGTTAAAAATAAGTAAAATTAAAGCAAATTAACGATTGAAATACATGCGTAAATATTTAATGATCTAAATTAGAAACATGTAATTAAGAGTACCACCAAAATAGAAGAACGAATAAGGAAGTTTATTGATAATGCATTTAATACAGTCAGCAATAAAAGCTTTTCGATGTATATGCTATAATAGCCAAAAGGAAGGGAAAATGTCCAGCATCTAAATGATTTTCAATGCTTTTATTTTTGTAATTTTACGATTGAATTCATTTTGCCACTGCTTCAATTTATGGGCATCATTGACCACAAAAAACAGATTTTTTCAATCAAACCCGAACCTGGGAAAAAAAAGTTTTATCAACCATGACCGATTTCTTCATCAACAATTGACCGCAATTAAAGTTTTAATCTTAAAGTTCAAAACATTTGAAAACCTAATTAGGATATGAAAATATTCCAAAAATTTATTCGTTTGATGATTAAAAAGTTTGAAATTAATTATTGAAACTTGAATCCGACATATTGAACAAACTTTCTACCAAAAATCCCTTGAGGTAAATCAATCAGAAAATTTAATTAAGCACCAAAAACACCAAAATAATTTATTCTGAATGTTGTTGAGCATTCTGCTAAAAATGTTTTTCATAACTAATCAAAAATTCTATCGATTTTCATGCTCGAATTCATTAATTTTACGCTGCTTGCAATCAAGTTTTTTGCTTCATAAGCTTATTGTCACCAATATTTTAGTGAAATTTGTGATTTTACTCACAATATAGTTGTAAGCTTTAAGCTCTATTGGACTCGCCTTCATGATATTTACTGGACTGAGAAACCCTTGTAGTCGTAGCATTTTTCTTTCTTTTGTTTATTGTTGTTGCTTTCAATAGTTTTTTGTTGTCGCTGATGACATCGTAAACATGAGATAGCGACAGACAATCAGTGAGAAGAAGGACAAAAGGACGGGCTTGAATTGTTTTGTGAATCTCCAATGAATGAACAAACATTGTTTATAGTGAGATGAACATTGCTTGAATAAATATCATGCAACAGATTTCATAAAAGTACAGTAAAGTGGAAAACTTGATTACGCTTGAAATTTTCGGTATGGTTGGTGATGCATCGCAACAACAATTGATTGTCGTCAAGTAACAAGTTTATTTAATCAGACAAAATAGAGCACAATTTATGCCCCTTAAAAGTTTTTAGCAAGCAAAAGTGTTACCACTTCATTGACATTCAGTTTTAATAAAAGGATTTTTTTTGTAACTTCAGTCAACGACATAAACAATGAACATCATTCACCAACATTGATCCTTTGTTCGTTACTCATTTCTGTTAGTGGACGCGAACATCATTTTGATGCAAATTAGTTTTTAATTTAATGACAATTTATGGCTTCAATTTTATGATGCCGATGGAAGAGAAAAACTTTGATGACTATAGTCGATGATGCAATTTGATTTTTAGTTAAATAATTTTCAGTTTCAATTAGTCGTAAAATATTATTTTGTCATTGCGAAGAAAAAAAATGTTTTGATGAAAAATTAATTGAATTAAAATGAACGAAACATTTTTCTTTTGTGTTTTGATGCTAATGCCAAATAACATTTTTCATATTTTGATGTTATGTTGTGACAAATGTAGGAAAACCATTAATAAAAATAACCATCCTAGGTAGTGCAAACACCAAAAATTAATTATGAAAAGTTCCATATAAAATGTTTCAACCATTTTTGGGGTTTTCATTATGAAAAAAAAAAAAATGATATGCACATTCATTTGGTAACTAACCTCTTCCACTTTCATATGCATTAATACATTCTGATGTTCTAAATTGTGATAATAATGCTGCTTTTCCAACCCCTTGTGCACCCAACATTGCAACCAAATATGAATCTGATGGTGCACCACAATTTTGTGCTGATATCACGTTATCAGGTGTTTTCATTGGACTTATAGGTGGCACAAGACTGTTACTTCTGGACCTTCGGCGTCTAAATGAATCTCCACGATTTACGATACCTGCAATAAAAGAAATGAAAATTGATGCATTAATAAAAACATAAATCGTTTAGTTTTTTCTCGGCCGTTGATTTCTTAATAACTCTCAAAATCCTTGAGCTATTTAATATCTATCATCAATCATCTAGTAACGTTGATCCAAACAGACATAACAAGTGATTATGTAGCACATTTTTTGTATGCTCTTTAATCGATAAAATTATTGAAGTGGAATATCGGAAAATGTTTACGGTCAAAACTGACTTTCATTGGAGTTATTTGTTAATTAATGCTTTTGATGCTCTCTAAGACTTGGAGTCTATAAAGTGATGCTGAAGACGTCAGAAGCAGTTTAATGTGTTGCAACTATAAATAGCTCATAAGAGAGCATCAAATGATTGCGATGATACAAAAATAAAATTTTCTCGTGATTTTTTTCGTTCTTTCGTTCGTGTCAGATGAAAAACTTGAAGAAGGAAAATGAGTGAAAGCAGAACGAAAAAAAAATTAATTACTAAATAATAAATTTCATTCGCTCAAGCGAATTTTTTTTCTAAATTACTTTCCTAGACAATTGAGAAGCACTCGAAGAATTTTGTGATTGAAAGTTCAATATTGGAAAATCTGCTGATGCATATGATGTTAATTTAATAACAACATCATGAAACTAATTCAAACATCACTACGGTAACTTTAGGTTTGAAACTTATAATTGACTTGATGGACAAAAGGTTTTCAATTGAATTTTCTCGCCTCAGTTGAAAATTCTAAGAAAATAAAAACTTTTCAACCGAGAAGCTTTTCTTGAAACGGTGAATGAAATTCCATTCCACTGAATATTTTCATGAAAAATAGTTTAAAAATATTTTCGCAAAACGATGAAAAACTTGCGTAACTTGCCTTTCGCAAAATGATTAAATACAATAAGTCTCTTCGAAAAATCAACAACATAATGAAGCTTATAATATTTTCATAAAAGTATGAGAAGCAAATCACTAAGTGGGTCAAGGTCGCATATAAAGAGAATTTACGAGATGAGAAAGGAAATTTTCAAGGATAAAAAAAGCCTGCGGAAAATATTCTGATGAAATGAATCGAATGGTCGAAGAGACCACAGATTCAAATATTGATTAGATTTTTATGAGCTTCGCCTATACGTGACCTCATAAGCGTAACAAATTGATAAAGAAAACTAAAAAAATGTAACTCTCATTACACTCTTTTTTATGTATACTCCAGATATTCCACTTCTGTAAATGATGGGACGAAAAAGCTCCGAAAACGGATACGAAAGGATAAAATATATCCGAAGCATTCTCTTTTCCTTATTTCATTTTATAAAAGCGGAACTAAGGATCTTTTCACAACTTAAAGTGCTTGCTATTGATAAATAGATGGAGAAATAAAGGACAGAATGAATATCTCGACTCGATGCGATGAAAGAAGAAGTTTAAATTTGAATACAAAAAAGCGTCACAAGAGTGAAAGATGGAATCTGCAGTTGCTAAGTAGAAACTGATTCAATTTTCTTCTCCATCGTGGTAAATTTGTAATATAATGAAGTCGTTTCGTAAAAAATGGACAGCAATGTAAATACTCGCAATATTGCGAAAATTTCCTTAAATTTAATAAAAACGAAAAAAGAAACTTGTGAACAATAATTTTCCATCTCATTTTTTCCATTCAGCAATAATTGGCAAGATGCATAGGAAAATTTTCCATTTCACATTATTTTAATGGCGCTACATTTTTAAGGCTAATACATCTCTAAATAACTTTAAGACACAGGAAAGAATTTTCACATTGCGAATAAATTGCAATTTTACTTTGCGCGCGAACGTTGTGTGCGCGAGGTATGTACACAATATTTACATATATAGAAGCAAATATAAAATTTTATAAATAAGTATATGAATATATAGGTTGTGTTTTTTTTTTTCTGAAAAAAAGCCATAAACTTCTGTTGTTTATCGAAGTCAATTTACTAATGTTGGCAAGAAGACGCTGCTATATGTTTCTCTTCTTATATACTGTGTGGTGTATTTCTATTTATTTAACTTTTACCTTTCTTCGAGCCTTTCTTGTAAGTGAAAAAAAAAAATAAAGTAAAAGTTTACCTTCATCATATTTAATTTACCTACGCTCAAAATTATTTTGTCATATGAAATGTATCTTTATGTTTGTGCTGCGAGTGCCTCATGTTTACGTTAAAAAAAGGCAAAGCGCTATGTAAACTGTAAATAAGTAATCTCATAAAACCGGTAACATTATACAAAATGGCAGAAGAAGGATCTGCGCTCAAATAACAGGTAGTTAAGTTATTCAAAAGTAAACGAAAATTAAACTTTTTTTTTTATTTCCCAAATCTTGAGGGCCGTATGTCCATCGGCTTGGATCGCAACAACAAATAAATGTATAGCTAAGTAGATAAAGGAAACTCACCTTTATTGGACGTGCTAAAAGTCCTTAAAGTTATTGTGTCATCATCGCCATCCGAAACTCGCAAATTGTTGAAATTGGCACCCGGAACGTCCAGATATGCATTAGATTTTCGACGGCCTGCGAATAAAACGTAGGTGTGATATCGAATGTTAATAAAACATTAGACGCAATCACAGTAATTTACTAATTTCGAGGCGGTTTTCATCAATTAAGTATAACGATTCGGTAATTTGAACATCGCTACAGAAACCGCTACATAATTAATGACGACGTCTAATTGAAACAATATGAAATTTTTTCGCTTCTAATGACATTATTTTCCCTTTTATCCAAGAAAATTTCGCCCCGGAAGGAAAAAATGGCAAACACGTGTCGATGTCGCTGTCGTGTGAAGAAAACTTCATGGAAATCCATTGCATATGCCATATATACACGATTTTACTTCCTGTGGTTCCAGTTCCATGTTTGCTTCATTTCTTCGTCAATTAAACAACATACTGATTAATACGAGAAAGATCTCTATCGTGCGTCATTCGAATTGCGATTTAGATATCGCAGTTTTTTTTTTCTTTGAGGTCATGAAAATTCTATTTTGATGTTCTATTGCGAATGAAGTTTTACGCAATTCTCACTACATGATGCAGCTCACATCGTTTCAATTAAATTTTGCTAAGATTTCGATATTATTAGGTAATCACATACCTGGAGCGTATGATGACGTTGCATTATTTGGTTGCGTCGGTCTTCTCTGTGAACCGCGACGTACAGGCTGTGGTGGAGTATCTGCCTCATCTGTTAGATAAGGCTCACTCGTATAATGTGGTTTATTGTCACAGTAGATTTGAGGCTGTGGACATTGTTGTGCCTTCTTACGAACCTGAAAATGTGCCAAAACAATTTTATTTTAAACGTAAACAAAGAGACTTTGTAATGATTCATATGGCAAGGCCCCAGGGATAAGACAACAGCAAAAAAAATATGTTTTCTAGTAAAAGAAGACAAGGAGCTTAACTAAGAGAAAACAAAATCGTTGAATGAAATTTGCGAAAAATAGCACAGAAAATTTCAACCAGAATGAAGAAAAGTAATTTTTCAAAAGTGTCAAACGCAATCGCGGAGAAAATAAATATAAAGAAAGTGGGCGAAATAAAACTATAAGTAAAGGCCCAATCATTCCGCCAGTGACATTAAAAAGATTTCTTGAGATTTTCTAAAGAAAAAAATTCTATAAAATATTGAGTGCGGTCGAGAATTTTTTTTTGTTTCATGAAAGACTTACCGATCGATTGCCACTTATTCGAGCACTCTGTGATCGTGTCGCTGGGCGCCGGCGTCTATAATTTGGTGTTCCATTTTCCGGTGTGTCATTCTCCGATGGCGGATTGACAATCGCTTCTAAACTTGAACTTGGTGGTGCCGAAATTGAAGCACTACGAGATTTGTACTGCGGCCGGCCGTAGTCATCAGCCATCACAGGCATTTGGGAATTAAGTTTAACAACGCAAATAAATTCTTTCTATCTGTAAAAAAAAAGAGAAAATTCATAAAAAAGGTAGAAAAATTCTCATTTTCAAACAAGGATTAAATTTTTTTTTCTTGTTTTTCAAACTTAAAAACTTTTGCAAACAGTTTTTTACTTTTTCTCTGCTGAGTGCTGATTAAAATTTACATAGAATTACGAGCAAACAATCTTGGAAAAGTTCTAAAGAGTTTTCAAAGCTTCGAACAAATCTGTCCGAGATTTGTTTGCGCAAATAGTTTTTTTTTTTCAACTGAGCTGAGGTTATTTCCGCATATGTCTGTTGATTGCGCTTTAGCGAATATTTACGCAATTAACTGCCAATAATTTCTTTCGCACATGCTTTTATTTCGGTACAAAAACATCAAATATTCATCATAAAAGTCTCTTGAAAACAAAAACAAAAAAAAAAATAACAAAAAATCTTCGCAAAACAATTTTCATGCATGAAGCGAGGCGTTGTATGTTTGGATTAAATTATGCTGATTTCCTGCTAATACATTATTTAATAAGTTTTTCATAATAAACATGACGCTGCTGTTCATAGAATCAACAGAAAGTGCCGACTCTTTCAGCTTCTTAATCGCTGAAATTGATGTCGATATTACGATGTAGGTGGACTGGTAGAGAGGCAAAATTCTTTAAATTCGTAAATCCGAAAATCGCAATGTCAAAATATCTCCGATGAGAAGAGAAATATACACCATATGTGACATTATATGTGTATGAGATGAAATCTCTTTCAAGCCTCAATCAACGCAATTTCGTAATCAAAATTTCACCATAAATTTTCAGCATATTTTCCAAAGTCTTCTTAAAAATTCACCACAATTTATGTTATAGATATTTTGTTTAGATACAACATTCAATCAATTCTTCTTCATATACTTTTTCTTTATCGTTGTCAGCCTTGTCACTGATTTCTCTTTTTTGAAATCATTAATTTCATTTTCCATTGTAATCAAAAGCATCATAAAAAATCGATTTAAGTAAGTTTTTTTTTCTTTTGTGCAAGCTCATTGAAATATTCCGCACGACCTTCCATTAAGCTAAATGAGTTCGGTTTTTGCGTAATCCGCAATCACGATGTTACCAGCACCTTCTATAAGAGAGGGACGAAGAATGTATGCTTAGGGGCGGCTAGGAACACAATAAAGGAAGAAAAGAAGAAAAAAAACTTTATCAATGCGCCCACAGTTCATTTTAGTACATATGAGTAAACATGAGTTCATTTCACTCCGACGGTTCATTCGATAAAGGCCGGAAGCGAATTTTCATGGAAATTTCATAATATTTTGCATCGTTTCCCGCATCCGAAGCATTTTGACTCAATGATTTTTTTTATGGATCGCGCCCTTACATTAAATTTGCTTTTCGGCGCCACAATTGCACGTTGCCGGCAATCATGGAGGAGGGAACAAGCGTTTACACATAAACGGCAAGCTGTACAAAATTAAAGTGCTTCTTTCTATGCAAAATGTGCTTGAATTTTATCACCAATGGATCACAAAAACCGAGCTTTGGATAAATTTATGCAGATTACTGACATTCAACCGACAAATATTGGAAAAAATTGATTGTTACAAGAAAAATATTAAACGTCTAATAGAAAATAAGGATGCAAAATTCCCTTACGGATAATCTCAAAAGATTATTGAATGAAAAATGAAATCCCAAATGAACTCTCGGAAAATTTTCTTATCCGACAGCTGTGTATATTCATTATTGTTTTTTTTTTGAATAGCGCAACATTTATCCCTGTCGACATGACATATCCATGTATTTACGTACAATAACTAAGAATGAGAAAAGGAATATTGTATGGCAAGTGGTAGGAATTGAGAGATAACAATATTTGCGAAGTTTCTTGTAAATGGAAAAATTGTGTCGAATGGAGATAAAAATGAAAATTCCATTTAAGTTCCAACTAATCTTTGATAACGAAGATTAAATATCGTGCAAACAGCAATAGATTGACAACATAATAAAAATGGCAAAATAACTATTGTGTACATTTTCGTGAAGAAAGAATATCCTTTTTCTCCTTTTTCTTTTAAATATCTATATCTGTAATATAAGAAATAAGGCTTTACATAAGGCTTTACATAAATATATCCTCGCCTATTATTTCATAGACGAACAGCAGAAATAACCAAAGCACCGATTTGTTGGCTTCTGAGGAATGGGCAGAGATTTATCTTTTACAGGCCGGAAACACATTTTTATGGGCTGAAAATGAATTCATTGGTTCTATTACGAGTCATGTAGACAAAATTTCGTTCACATTCTTGTTTCAATTTTCTTCGTCTTCTTTTTTTTGTTTGTGGGTTCTTCAAATATTTTAAATGTCTGAATATTTTTCTTTCTCGTAGCAATCGAGTGGGCTTGAATTTTTACTACAATATTTATTTATACAATTATAAGCGCATGAAACAATGTGTCATAATTTCACCCACTTCGGTGTTAACAAGCGAAAAACAAAATCCACAAATTCCAACCTTTTGCCATAAAGCCACAAATCAGAATAATTTTCGTGAAAATTCAATTAAACGGCTTCCCTTTGATGGATTATTAAAATGTTTTCCCACGGTCGGCTCTTTAAATGTTTATCCATGCCATAAATTGATCACTTTTCAAATTATTTTCCCGCAATCAAATAGAAAAAATAACTTTTTCATATTAAATCGGAACTATTAAGTTCTTTATCAACGATGGTTATGTTTAAATACCAAACTTATTATCTAGATTCAATACCAAATGTTTACAAATTTATTAATCCCATCACAACAATTCACTTAACCACTTTTCTACGTGACTTTATATAAATTCATGTCAGGTGCAAAAGCTTTGTTTGCGATAGCAATGATTCCGTATCGGCGGCTATCTATCTTTATAACTGTTATCGATATAAATTAGTTTTTCCATTAAACTCACCCGAAAAGAAAAGTGAATTGCTGATTGATTTATTGTTTTAATGAAAATCCAATTTCGTATTTCCGAAAATAGTTAAATGATTCAGCAACTTGTTGTACCGTTGTGTTATTTCTCTTTTTTTCCACCACTTGAATTCCAATTTGCGTTCCTTCTCGCTCGATTGGCTTGATTGTTCTCTACTTATTGGCGTTGTCGAAATCAAACATAAACACGCACACAAAATGTGGTTTGCTATCATTCGATTCTAGCGTATTGTGATTAAAATGGATTTCATTCACACTTCATAGAGTCAAGTTTGAAATTGAACGTAATAGAGACAAAAGTTTCTTTCACGCTGGGATGCAAGTGATGTAAATACACTTTGGAATTGTTTATTTATAGCTCAACACTCATCAACTGTCGTAAATATTTTTCCAAATCAATTCTCGTGCTTGTATTTTCAGAGTTCTTAATGTTTACACTTAAAGAAGGTTTTTTTTTAATTTTTTTGCTATATCTTGGTTTTTTAAATTTTATTTCGCAGGTGTCGGACACTCTGAAAAACAATTAATACGTTTCTAAAAAAAACATATCCAGAAGAATTTTCAGTAAAAAATTTGGTTTGGAAATGTTTTTCTTCATAAAGCTGCGACTTGTTAGCGAAATGTCGAATGCCATTCAAACTACAGCAAATTTAATTATTTAAGTCGCCAACGCGAAAATCATCTCAGGCCTTTTGCGCTTGAGACTTTCCTCGTAAAAAATTGTCTCTTTCAAGGGGATCATGCGACAGTTGCGTTAGTAGAAAGAAAATGAAAATTCTTATAAAGTTCTAATTTATCTGTTGATTGTGATATTATTGGCGAATTAGACCATTAAACATCTCACAAATATGTTTTTAGTTTTCTTTATATTTTTCAATAAACACATTCAACACGGATATTTATTTTTCGGGGCTCGCGCACAAGTTTCACCTCGCGTCGCGATGTTTCTTTACATGTAGAAAGACCACAAATAATAAGAAGTGTTCGAATCCACTAAAAAATAATAAATATAATGTCCGTAGACCGAAAATAAAAATTGTGTAAAAATAATTTCCGACACAGCTGTCGACGATCCCTTCTTTCGTCTCGATCGATTTTCATCGGCTTTCTCTATCAAATGTTTTTACTTTGGCTCACAAAATGTTTCACAAGTCGCTTATTTTTCCACTTTAGGAAACCCATTCGGGGCGAAAATTTTAATAACGTGTTCTGGAAAAAGCGTTATGCTATTTTTTTTTCTTCTGTAAATGATTTTCCACCTCAGCGAGCTTAAAAAATGTTCTCTAAAATATTCCTTTCCGTGAACTTTTTACTTGTCTGTCACAATAATTAACGAGAAACAAAAGCGCTCATGGGAGGGCAAAATTAGACAAAAAAAATCAATTTATACCTTTCCTCACGTTTTTTTTTAATTTTCGAGACAATAAATTTCCCTCGCCGCGAAAAAACACAACGAACAAAATATAAAAAAAAAACAACTAAATGAAAATTAAAATTAGAAACAATAGCGACCCACGAGTTGTCGGCCTCTATAGTGCTATGAGAGGATTTGGAAAGCTCACTTTTTATAGTAAGCACCCGATTCGTAACCGAATATTACTCGCGGGAATATTAGTTTTAACGATCCGTTATGTTTGAAGCTTGCACGAGAACTGAACTCGCAATTTTCCTCGTGGTATGGCTTTCCTCATGAGTGAAAATTTTCTCGTTTTTTTTTTTTTTGCGAACATTTTTTGAGATGCGAAAAGCTTCAGTGAGTAAAAAGGCAACGTGCTTTTAGCATTATGCTCTTCATTTCCAATTTCTTCTCTCATTTGCCGAATAATTTTCTCTCTTGTCTAACGAAACGTCTAAGAATAAATTTTCACATGGAAATTGTTTTGCGCGCTCGCTGTTTTATCATTATTAGATGAATTTCTTTGGGCATCGTTTGAATTTGGGAAATATTCAATGAAACATTTCGCACTGCGGCAGTAAGTAAAAGTGGCACAACAAGGAAAATGTTTTATTTAAATGTTACATTTCCTAGCTAGATAACTTTGATGTCATTACTAGTCTGAGCGAGATATCTCACGGTGATGTCTTTTTAAAAATTGCGTTATGATTTATGCACTGCACGTCCATTTGTGAAATTATTCATTGCGTTGATATTTTCGTCACTGACAGTATAAATGTAATACATACATATATTTCGGAACATAAGTTTTAAATTTAGAACATGAAATGCACTGTGCGATGGCAACAGAACAAGCCAAGTAATCAAGCCAAACATCGCAGCGGCCAGTGAACTTAAGTTGGCGAATGATTATTTTTAGATTTTCTTCTTTTTCTTCATCAACGGGATGATGAAATTGCCGGTAAATAGAAGCACGTACAAGATGCTCATCTGGACATTAAACGCATCACAAATAAGCAAGTTATGAGTAAGTTATGAGAACCTAAAGAACCATTCGCCAGTGATGATATACATTTTAGAGAGAGATATAAGAGTTATTCTACGATACTCGTGACATAACTACAACTCTTGAATAACTTAGCATTTCATTTTAATTTAGAAAGGCAAAACTAGAACCTTTGGGGGCTCAAGGAATAATTAAAAAAGAAAGAAAGTCCGTTGTAATCGAAAACTCGGTAGCAGGGGAGCTTTTAATTCAAATTCTCTTTTATTATACGGTAATTGAAATGCAAATTATACTCGTACTCACGTTTGATGTTGGAATTAATTTATCATTTCACTACAGGAATATAAAACTCATATCACTCGAGTTGTGACCTAATTTCGAGAAGCTGGAATACGCAGATGTAGGGTTTTGTGGCTTATTTAATCCATTTAATAACTTTACTCTTGAAAAGAAAGAAGAGTCTGCTCCATGTTTAATCGCATATAAAGTACGAAACATGTTGGGCCATTATCATGAAAGTTATCAGAAAAATTTATACAGACAGTAAAGTGTATGAAATAAACTTTATTTTTTATCAAGACATGCGGATGCGACCGTAAGCAGTTTCTCTTTTGAATTACTTAATTCTTCATCTTATATGCAGTATCTACATGTATGATAAAGCCTCAAAAAAATTAGATTTTTTTTATATTTACTTCTTGAATTACAAAAATCGATTATTATATCCACATTCGTACAGATTACAGGAAAAAAGAGAAAAAGATTAAGCATTGAGTATAAAGAATGATAATGTAGAAAAATGGGAAGGAAAATGAAGCTATTCACTGTGGATTTTCTAATAACATCGACTCCTTTTGTAGGTTTATCAAATTGTTGAAACCTATGAAATCTGTTCGCATTTAATGTCTGTAAATGTGTGGGCTACGATATGTATGTAAGGATGATTTATATTCTTTAGCAAAATGTGTTATCAGCAGTGTAACTAACCAATAAATCACATGAAGGTTGCTGAAAAAATCTTTCCTTGAAACTTAAACTTCTATTTTCTCATCCATTAGCAAATCGCCACTTGCATACACCTGTTCCATTCAAATCGAGGTCACTTTTCTAAATAAGTCGATGATGAGCGATTGCCGTGAAATGATGAATTAAAAAAGTTTCCACTGACAGTAAAATAAATATTTTCGTTGGAGAATAGAGAAAAACAAAATGAGAAAGGAAAAGTTTGTTGTTGGTTTTGCAATTGATCTTTTCAATAAATAACTCTGCTGAATGTTGCCGTTTTTAAAATCTGTTGCGAAGTGAAAACACGCAAAAAGAATCCAATCAAAAAAAAATATATGTGTGTATATATGTGTCTCGAAAAGCCGCTCGCTGAAGCTTTTTTGAACTCAAACAATAGACGCGCGTGAATACATTGCTTTTCCCCATCTAGATTTTCCTGTAAACACGATAAAAATCACGTAAACTGAATTTAATTTTTTTATTGGCAATTTTTTAAAGCATTTGCTATTGTTGTTTATGGCGATTTAGAAAAGCTTTGCATGTGTGTGACTTCTGTAATTTATTAAATCTCACATTGAAGAACTCGAAATGCTTGAAATGCGAAGCTCATGAAACCAATTAAACAACATAAGAAAACTCATTAATAACACTAAATTTTACATCCTATATCATGTCTCTCCACCCGCTCAATTCTCGCTGACCATTCAATTCAACAAAAGCAGGCTAATAGCTTTCAAAGAAGCTATAAATTAAAAAGAAATCTTTAATGAATCTACACATTCTACACACCGACACCACATTTCATCCCACAGAGTAAAAAAAATTGTGTAAACTGTAAATCGTTTCAATTTCATTGCGAACATTTTTTTTTATTGCCATCGCAATTAAAATCGCTTTTGCTATTTATAGCGCAAAAAAAAAAAACGCAGTATAATTTGTAGCATTCTGGCATCGATTCAGACTCTATGATTACTTGTCGAATGCATTTTGTTTGCGAGCGTCCGGTTCATTAACCATTTAAATGTCAAACAACGGGAGCAATGCAATTTTAAAATCAAATTTTCTTGATAAGTTTAGCGAAACTGCCATGAGCGAAATACTTTTAATCTTGATTAAGCGATATGTTGACTGTTCACTGATTCAAATTTAATGTTTTAAAATGTAATAAAAACAAATTTCGTACTTCTCGTTGAGTGGTTCATAAAAGTTTACGGTTGATAAAGTTTTCGTTTGAAGCTCAACGAGAGCTTTTCACGTCTCTCGTCGAAAATTATTTTGCTCTCTTTAATAAAATTCTCAGAAAATTGATTTTACGATCAACAAAAAGAAAATTTTATTTGTGTCCTTCGTAGTACGAGAAATTTCATTCAGTAATTTTTCACTCGACAATTTGAATTTTCTTTAATTTGCCGCAGAGTCATCTGATGGATTTTGAGTTCTTTGGAAAATGTTCTTGACTTCTCAAGTAACTCAATAGTTTCCTGTAAACATTTACATTGAAAGGATGCAACTTTTACGAAGTTTTGCATTCAACTTTGAAAAAAAAAAAAATTCAAGGTTGACAGGAAATTGCTCTACTTACATTTCAGATTATGCTCTTACCATAACTTAATGGAAAAAATTCCATTTATAATGCAGAACTATTGTGCAAGAATTTCTATAATTGAAAACGTGATAAATGTACGTTGAGAAAGTATAAAGATTGCGATGAGCAGATGCTCGCTGACTTTCATTGTTTGTTATTAAAAGCCTATAACGCGATTGAAAAATAATTGGAAATTCCGTTGCAGTCTTGCTTGCAGTTTTTCACGGGAAGCTAAGTATAAAAAAATCGATAAAAATGCAAACAACAATAAGCAGCATCATCATTGGTAGTATGGAAAGGTATTGAAGACTGATAACACCATGCATAATCGAGGAAGAACCTGCAATTTCCACCCAGTTTTTCCGAGGGAAGTGGAATTTTAAATATTTGCAAAAATATTCATTTATATTTATAACAATTTCAGAATGTTCAAGTTGTGATAACGAGAACAGCAATTTCCCTCAGAAATAAAAAGTTCCTGTCTGTTATGCAGATGATAAACTGGTTGTACATCGGTTGAAAGTATCTAACTGGAAAATTCACTCAGGTTTTTGTTTATTGTCCTCAAAAATGCTATTTGGAGAAATTGCAACATCACAATAAAAGCTGTCAAAATATTGGGAGCGATTCAAAAATTGTCACATGAGAATTTCCTTCTTTTTTAGCATTTTCCTTTTTCAGAAATAATAACGAAACTTTACGAAAATCCCTTGTGTACATTTCGAGTTGGTAGTTTTCGCAATCAAGAATGTTTGGTTGTTTATTTCTGGCAGTCGACATCGTTAGACAGAGAAGAGGATAGGAAACGAGATATGAAGTTTGTTGTTGCGCCTCGGCGTACTATATTTACACATATTGCACACACTGTCATGTGACTCTCGAAAGGCACGATAAAGTCACTCTTCTTAATAAAAATCATGTTACATGAAAAGTGTCTAAAAATTAGATAAACCACCGCAGCTGTTGCTTAAGATGTTTAAATTGTAATGGTAATGGAGCTTACGGGAAGGCAAATAGCGAAAAATTTAAAAAAAAAAAAAGAAGTAAAATTGTGAGCGCCTAACAATTTTCTTGCGTGAGAAAAAGCGAATGGAAGAATTTAACGTTGCCGGGAACTTTGTCATAAAAGACTAATTGAAATTTTATTCATGTTAATTGAGTTTGCCTGCATCTAATTAAATCCACACGATTTTGAAATTGCTCCTCTCGTTGCCTTATATGCAAATTGTGACTATGAAATTTTCATTTAAAACTATATCACGAAAATTTATGAAAATATAAACTGACAACAGTTGTCCGATGTCATGTCCATCCTAATTAAAAATGTACTAGGAAATTTACAAATTGCCTGCATTTGCTTTTAAATTACATTTGCATGGTTGTAAGCAATGATGTCGGTAATAATTGAGGGTGTTATTAAAGTTTGGCCCTTTAAAATAGTATTCTTCTTTTGTATGGCGGCGATTACTTAAATCGCCTTTATTGCCTCCGGTAACTGTGAACATATGGGCAGAAATGTGTTAGCTTTGTTTCTAGATTTTTCTAGGTCAAGAATTAGAAACTTCTCAAGCCTTCGCTTAGAGATTGAAAAACACGTTCGCATCGAACAAAAAAACGAAGACTCGCTTTAAAATATTCTATTCAATTCAAAGCAATAAAACGAGAAAACTCAATTGAAAACCTTTTGTCCATCAAGTCAATTATAAGTATCAAACCTAAAGTTGCCGTAGTGATGTTTGAATTAGTTTCATGATGTTGTTATTAAATTAACATCATATGCATCAGCAGATTTTCCAATATTGAACCTTCAATCACAAAATTCTTCGAGTGCTTCTCAATTGTCTAGGAAAGTAATTTAGAAAAAAATTCGCTTTAGCGAATGAAATTTATTATTTAGTAATTAAGTTTTTTTTTTCGTTCTGCTTTCACTCATTTTCCTTCTTCAAGTTTTTCATCTGACACGAACGTTTTTCATCTGACACGAACGAAAAACGAAAAAAATCACGAGAAAATTTTATTTTTGTATCATCGCAATCATTTGATGCTCTCTTATGAGCTATTTATAGTTGCAACACATTAAACTGCTTCTGACGTCTTCAGCATCACTTTATAGACTCCAAGTCTTAGAGAGCATCAAAAGCATTAATTAACAAATAACTCCAATGAAAGTCAGTTTTGACCGTAAACATTTTCCGATATTCCACTTCAATAATTTTATCGATTAAAGAGCATACAAAAAATGTGCTACATAATCACTTGTTATGTCTGTTTGGATCAACGTTACTAGATGATTGATGATAGATATTAAATAGCTCAAGGATTTTGAGAGTTATTAAGAAATCAACGGCCGAGAAAAAACTAAACGATTTATGTTTTTATTAATGCATCAATTTTCATTTCTTTTATTGCAGGTATCGTAAATCGTGGAGATTCATTTAGACGTCGAAGGTCCAGAAGTAACAGTCTTGTGCCACCTATAAGTCCAATGAAAACACCTGATAACGTGATATCAGCACAAAATTGTGGTGCACCATCAGATTCATATTTGGTTGCAATGTTGGGTGCACAAGGGGTTGGAAAAGCAGCTTTATTATCACAATTTAGAACATCAGAATGTATTAATGCATATGAAAGTGGAAGAGGTTAGTTACCTAATGAATGTGTATATCATTTTTTTTTTATAATGAAATCCCCAAAAATGGTTGAAACATTTTATATGGAACTTTTCATAATTAATTTTTGGTGTTTGCACTACCTAGGATGGTTATTTTTATTAATGGTTTTCCTACATTTGTCACAACATAACATCAAAATATGAAAAATGTTATTTGGCATTTGCATCAAAACACAAAAGAAAAATGTTTCGTTCATTTTAATTCAATTAATTTTTCATCAAAACATTTTTTTTTCGCAATGACAAAATAATATTTTGCGACTAATTGAAACTGAAAATTATTTAACTAAAAATCAAATTGCATCATCGACTATAGTCATCAAAGTTTTTCTCTTCCATCGGCATCATAAAATTGAAGCCATAAATTGTCATTAAATTAAAAACTAATTTGCATCAAAATGATGTTCGCGTCCACTAACAGAAATGAGTAACGAACAAAGCTATCAATATTGGTGAATGATGTTCATTGTTTGTGTCTTTGACTGAAGTTACAAAAAAAATCCTTTTATTAAAACTGATGGTCAATGAAGTGGTAACACTTTTGCTTGCTGTTGTTTTTAGGGACATAAATTGTGCTTTATTTTGTCTGATTAAATAAACTTGTTACTTGACGACAATCAATTGTTGTTGCGATGCATCACCAACCATACCGAAAATTTCAAGCGTAATCAAGTTTTCCACTTTACTGTACTTTTATGAAATCTGTTGCATGATATTTATTCAAGCAATGTTCATCTCACTATAAACAATGTTTGTTCATTCATTGGAGATTCACAAAACAATTCAAGCCCGTCCTTTTGTCCTTCTTCTCACTGATTGTCTGTCGCTATCTCATGTTTACGATGTCATCAGCGACAACAAAAAACTATTGAAAGCAACAACAATAAACAAAAGAAAGAAAAATGCTACGACTACAAGGGTTTCTCAGTCCAGTAAATATCATGAAGGCGAGTCCAATAGAGCTTAAAGCTTACAACTATATTGTGAGTAAAATCACAAATTTCACTAAAATATTGGTGACAATAAGCTTATGAAGCAAAAAACTTGATTGCAAGCAGCGTAAAATTAATGAATTCGAGCATGAAAATCGATAGAATTTTTGATTAGTTATGAAAAACATTTTTAGCAGAATGCTCAACAACATTCAGAATAAATTATTTTGGTGTTTTTGGTGCTTAATTAAATTTTCTGATTGATTTACCTCAAGGGATTTTTGGTAGAAAGTTTGTTCAATATGTCGGATTCAAGTTTCAATAATTAATTTCAAACTTTTTAATCATCAAACGAATAAATTTTTGGAATATTTTCATATCCTAATTAGGTTTTCAAATGTTTTGAACTTTAAGATTAAAACTTTAATTGCGGTCAATTGTTGATGAAGAAATCGGTCATGGTTGATAAAACTTTTTTTTCCCAGGTTCGGGTTTGATTGAAAAAATCTGTTTTTTGTGGTCAATGATGCCCATAAATTGAAGCAGCGGCAAAATGAATTCAATCGTAAAATTACAAAAATAAAAGCATTGAAAATCATTTAGATGTTGGACATTTTCCCTTCCTTTTGGCTATTATAGCATATACATCGAAAAGCTTTTATTGCTGACTGTATTAAATGCATTATCAATAAACTTCCTTATTCGTTCTTCTATTTTGGTGGTCCTCTTAATTACATGTTTCTAATTTAGATCATTAAATATTTACGCATGTATTTCAATCGTTAATTTGCTTTAATTTTAATTTAATTTTACTTCTTTTTTACCTTTTTTTTCTTACAGATTCACCAAGTGATCAAAATATTTCCATTATTCTGAATGGAGTCGAATCAGATTTACGATTTTTAACCGACAGCAAAGGAGATAAGGCAAGTCAAATAAACAACTCTCTCACTCTCTTCATTAATAATCAACAATCACAGATGGTGCCATTGGTTGGCAAATTATTATGGAAATTGTCGGTTTGCCATCATTGGCACTGTGGGAATTTCAGATTGATTAAATAATTTCTGTTCATTCATTTTTAATACTCAAAAGCCATCTCAACGCACAACACGAAACGGAAGCATTTTATTTAATCCGATTGCTGAATTATCAACATCAGCAGAAGCATTGATTGATTAACGATTTCCATTAATGCTTTATGGTTTCATTGATTACAGAAATTTGTCGAAAGGAATGTTAATTTAATGGAACTTGAATCCTTCCGAGTGATTTTTATTATCTTTTGCCTACTAGCCTTGATAAAGGAAAAAAATCGATTTTTATGGATACTGCATCGCAGATCTCTTTGAGGATAATATTGTCGAAGGAAATCCATTAAATAATAATAGCGTTCATACACGAAACATATCCTGCTAAATGACTTATTTAACTGAACTGTATTTACAATGATGAGCAATTGAAATTCTTATTCACCTCCCATGAAAAAAAAGGAATTAAACCACAGGCTTAGTAAAAATTATTCATTCTTACTTAGCATTTAAACCTATAATTTACGCAATTTTGTGGCTTCGAATATGCCCCACCAACCCAACAATGGAACACGAATCGTTCATTATTCTTCTAACCTTTTCATAAATTTCTGATTTAATTAAGAGATGAGCTCTGTAAATACCACAAAAAAAAGTAAATCAACTTTTTTTACCCGCAACTTATTTTTACGTTACCTTTTTTTCTGAATGTTATCACTCGAGTTTCAAGTTCAGAGATTGAAGTAGGAAAAAAAAAATTGTGAAAGAATTTGATTCATTGTCCTTTTTAGAGTGGAATTTAAAAATGAGTTACAAAAGAATGAGAAAGTGAAAGATCCACTGACCCAACAAACAAATTGAAGATTAAATTTCATTTCAGAAATTGTTTACGAAAAAGCTTTCAATTTCCTATAGCTGTAGAAATGCTTTAAAAGTTTCAATGATGAGTTTTTTCCTTTTTATTTTTCATCGACAAAATGTTTTATTTTCCAAAGCTTTATGAGGAATGACAAAAAAAATGTTTGTCTTTTGTCTCTTTATGTGAAAATAAAATATGAATGAATGTAATCGATGAACAGATACTATCGAAAGAGAATGGAAATTAAATTTCACTTTTAAGGGTCTTCCCGAGTCCACCAAATGAAAGTACATTTTTATAAAATATTTAAAGAAATTCTAATTAAATTTTCATGCTACAAATTTCGGCAATGAACTTCAGAATGTTTTTTTTTCTTGAGTTCCTGAAATTATTCAACTTAAACAACCGCAATGCAGATGAAGTTTACAAAATAAGCATTTTGAAAGTGTTTTAACATCAGCTCAGTATACCGCACAAGTAATCGATAAAGTTTGATAAAAACAAAATAAAAGTACTTACATGACAATGAACGTTGAGTTCATGGGTGACAGGTTAATGAAATATTAAATCTCTACACAAAATCTGAAAAGCGAATTGAATTTTTCGCTAAATTGCTTCCATCTAACGTTTCGCCAAAAATTTCTCGAAGAAATTCTGAAATGTTATCAGATGGAAAAAGTCTTGAGGGAATATTATAAAAAAATAGATATATAGCATGCAAATTCACGTTGCGATATCATAAATCACAGCTGAATGGAATAAAAAATTGTCAGTATCATGATGACTCAATATTTCCCACGAAACGACTTTATTTATTTCAATAAATTAAATCCGATATCGAGCAAATATCGTGAAGGAGAAAGTAATTCACTCGACTTGACATAGTGTCACAAATCGTTTTCGGCTCAATTTTTCTCACGTGCACGCGCAACGAAATTTTCACGGAAATAGCCATTGATAAGGATTTTTGAATTGCTAGTAAAAATGTGTTTACTGCTTTCGACCTGAATCGCGCTTGAAAGCAAATATGATTCGATTGAATGGTAATCAAGCATTCAAGTATTTTTCTATTGAAATGAATTATGTAAGCAAATTATATTGAAAATGTAAACAATTTCATTCTTTGCTACTCATTCGGAAAATTAAAATTTCTTCCGGCAGAAAAAGAAAATGGCCATGAGCCAAATATTTTACAAGCTGCAATCGCGTCTGGAAATTTCAGTAAGCAAATAAAATTCCTATGATTTATTTATGCAGTTCGAATTTATTTGTTTTAAATTAAACAAGAAAATGATGATGATTGATGACTTTAAAAGGCATCATCCATCAACGTTCATGATTATTTTATTTCGCAGCAAAGTGCAAATGCATTTAATAGCTGCGTCCAAATAGCGTATAGAATTTCGGCTTGTTGGTACATGTTGGATGAATGCATTTGTCATCCGCTTTTATCTCAGCAGGCTGATCGAATGGAATACACAACGACTTTGCACCCATTGCTGGTCCTTGAGCTTCGCCTTCCGTTTCCTCGCGTGCACTTTCAGCTTTGATTTTCTCTTCGCATGGTGTGTCACCGCAGAATGGTGACAAGATGATATTTTTTGCGTCGAGGAATGTTGTAAATTCACTCCAGTTCTTGGTGATTTTCGTGTGATCTTCGAGATCCTTTGTTGCCTTTGCCAGCATATTTTGATGAATCTTTACTAATAAGGCTGGAATTTCTTTCGTTGCATCACCGCGAACGATTGTTAATTTTTCAGCGGTATCACGACGAACGGCAACAAACTGCTGTGATTTTAAATCTTTCGGGCCAAGTTCGATGCGAATTGGAACACCTTTCAATTCCCAGTGATTATACTTCCAGCCTGGTGAATAATTGTCACGATAGTCACCTTCAGCACGAACATCAGCTTTGCATAAAGCCTTCTCCAATTCCTTGCAACTATCGATGAGTGTTTTGCGATCAACATCTGATGTTGTTGCTGTGATCCCGCATGGAACGATAATAACTTGTATACAGGCGACATTTGGTGGCAAAACTAATCCTTGATTGTCAGCATGTACCATTACCATCACGCCAATAGTTCTCGTTGTAATTCCCCATGAGTTCTGGAAGACATATTGCTTCTGTTGTGTCTCAGGGTCTTCAAATACGATATCGAACATTTTTGAAAAGTTCTGACCAAGGTAGTGACTTGTTGCGCCTTGAATTCCGCGTCCACTTGCCGAAATATAAGCCTCAACAGTTGTAGTAAAATCACCACCAGCAAACTTTTCCTTCTCAGTTTTACGACCCTTCACTACCGGGATAGCCATCAAGTCTGTGTAGATTTGCTTATAGAGTTCAAGAATTTCCAAAACTTCATCAGTTGCTTCCTTTGCGGTTGCGAATGCAGTGTGTCCCTCTTGCCACAAGAATTCGCGCGTTCTGATGAACGGTTGTGGATGTTTAAATTCCCAGCGCTGCGAAATCAGAGATGTCATTAAAAATTTCTGGAATGGTCAAGGAAATACTTACGACAACATTATTCCACTGATTTAGACGAATTGGCAAGTCACGATACGATTGAACCCATTTCGCATAAGCTGGATACATGACAGTTTCAGATGTTGGACGCACAGCAATTGGCTCGGCCAAATCAGATTCACCAGACTTTGTTACCCATGCAACTTCCGGTGCAAAATCAGCAATATGATCCTTCTCTTTTTCGAGAGCGGCCTTCGAAACAAACATTGGGAAATAACATTCTTTAACGCCCATATCTGTGATTTTCGCATCGAACCAAATTTTGATTTTCTTCCAAATGGCAAATGACCATGGGCGGAGAATGTAGCAACCGGAAACATCATAATACTCAATCATTTCGCCTTTTGTGATGACTTGTGAATACCAATCCGGTAAGTTATCTTCCTTTGTTGCTTCTAAACCTAATCGAGTTTGTTTCTTGACGCCTGATCCATCGTCTTTATGCTCTGCTGCTTGAGTCTTCTTGGGTTCGGGTTTTTTCTTTTCTTTCGTTATTTCTTTAGGTTTTGCAGTCGCACCACTCGATGCTTGTTGACGTCCTGCTACGGGAAAATCTTCACCAGTGATAGTTTTATAATCAGCTTTCAGTGCCAACAATGTCTGAACAGCTGTATCAACATCCGCTTTCGGTGAAGCTTTATTTGACTTTAACTGACGTACAACATTTCCTTGCTCGTTGATTTTACTTGTTAGATCATCTTTTTTTGAATCAGATGCTGGTGCTGGTGCAATTGTTGGTGCCATGTTTTCTTTGTTTTGGGCTTTCACCGGCTGAGCTTTTGCTGGTTCAGCTGATGGCTTCCAATCGTGACCAGTTGCTGACTTATATTCAGCTTTTAGTTCAAGCAGAATCTTCACTGCAGCGTCAATATCTCCTTTCGCAGCCTTCTGTGCTTTCAGGTTTCTGACAACTTCACCTTGATTTATGATCTTTTCGTTAGTGTCACTTACTTGACCCACCGACGCTTTCGGTGGAACAGCTGGAGTAGCTTTTGCTGGTTCAGCTGAAGGCTTCCAATCGTGACCAGTTGTTGACTTATATTCAGTTTTTAGTTCAAGCAGAATCTTCACTGCAGCGTCAATATCTCCTTTCGCAGCTTTTTGTGCTTTCAGGTTTCTGACAACTTCACCTTGGTTTATAATCTTTTCGTTAGTGTCACTTACTTGACCCGCCGACGCTTTTGCTGGTGCAGATGGAGTGGCTTTTGCTGGTTCAGCTGATGGCTTCCAATCTTTACCAGTTGCTGACTTATATTCGGCTTTTAGTTCAAGCAGAATCTTCACTGCAGCGTCAATATCTCCTTTCGCAGCTTTTTGTGCTTTCAGGTTTCTGACAACTTCACCTTGGTTTATAATCTTTTCGTTAGTGTCACTTACTTGACCCGCGGACGCTTTTGCTGGTGCAGCTGGTGTTGCTTTTGCTGGTTCAGCTGATGGCTTCCAATCTTTACCAGTTTCGGACTTATATTCGGCTTTTAGTTCAAGCAGAATCTTCACTGCAGCGTCAATATCTCCTTTCGCAGCTTTTTGTGCTTTCAGGTTTCTGACAACTTCACCTTGGTTTATAATCTTTTCGTTAGTGTCACTTATTTGACCCGCCGACGCTTTTGCTGGTGCAGCTGGTGTTGCTTTTGCTGGTTCAGCTGATGGCTTCCAATCTTTACCAGTTTCGGACTTATATTCGGCTTTTAGTTCAAGCAGAATCTTCACTGCAGCGTCAATATCTCCTTTCGCAGCTTTTTGTGCTTTCAGGTTTCTGACAACTTCACCTTGGTTTATAATCTTTTCGTTAGTGTCACTTATTTGACCCGCCGACGCTTTTGCTGGAGCAGCTTTTGTTGGTTCAGCTGATGGCTTCCAATCTTTACCAGTTTCGGACTTATATTCGGCTTTTAGTTCAAGCAGAATCTTCACTGCAGCGTCAATATCTCCTTTCGCAGCTTTTTGTGCTTTCAGGTTTCTGACAACTTCACCTTGGTTTATAATCTTTTCGTTAGTGTCACTTATTTGACCCGCCGACGCTTTTGCTGGAGCAGCTTTTGTTGGTTCAGCTGATGGCTTCCAATCTTTACCAGTTTCGGACTTATATTCGGCTTTTAGTTCAAGCAGAATCTTCACTGCAGCGTCAATATCTCCTTTCGCAGCTTTTTGTGTTTTTAAATTTCTGACAACTTCACCTTGCTGATTAATTTTCTCATTCAAATCACTGGTTTGGCCAAATGATGTTTGCTTCAGTGCTGGTTTTACTTCAGCTGGTGCTGCACTAGGTGTCCAATCTTTTCCAGCTGCTGTCTTGTATTCAGCCTTTAAATTCAATAAGATTTTTATAGCGGTATCAACATCCAACTTGTCAGCTTTCTGCGATTTCAAATTCCTCACGATCTCGCCTTGTCGAATGATTTTTTCATTCAGATCACTGACCTGTCCAGCCGATGCTGATGATTTTGAGGGTGCTTTTGATTTTTCCTTATTCTATAATAGAATAAAATTTAGTTTATATCAAAACTTGTGTAAATCATCAACAGAGTAAAAGGTTCCAACCGAGCAATTCTATAAAAGTTCCAATGTGGCATAATTTTTCTTTCTCTCTTTCGCCTTCTTTAAGAAAAAAAACCAACACAAATGGAAAGCAATATAAAAATTGTTTCGCAAGCATGTTCTTTAATTTCATATTACTCGCGTAAATGAAAACAACGAGAGACGGTAGAAAAAGATAAAACAGAATGCTCGGCGAATGAATGTGCGTGAAAGAGCGAGAGAGATTAAAAATATTGTGGAAGTATTTGCTTTTGATCATTAAACTCACCTCAACAGCTTGAACTTTCTTTGAGAGTCCTGATGTTGGCATTTCCTTTGTGTGTCCATCGGGTATAAAGAACAAAACAAGTGGACGCTCTATTCCTGAGAATTCACTTGCTGGCGCCCATGCTTGATCGACCTTAAAGAATCCACGACGTTGCAATTGAATAATGTCGCCCTTCTTGCAGTTCTTCAGTTCTGGATCTCCAAGCATTTGAACTTCACTTCGTGTTTCATGTCCAATGAATTTTTTAAAATCTTCATCTTTACCCAAAACAGCTTTACTGATGATGTTCTCAAAGTAGACACAGTATGTCGGTGGATATACAGACGGATCTTGCTTGCATAGCCATGTGAGCTTCATTGTCTTCTTGTAGTCCTTATTGTCGAGATTTGTTTCCGCATCAACAGATGCTATTACTCCATCAGCATTCTTGTTGATTTTCTTAATCATTAAATTTCCCCAATTGATAAACGTAGCATTTTCACCTTCCTTCATGCATTCAGCATCAGCATAGTCAATAAAGACTTCTGGACCGAGCCACACCTTTTTCACACCAACATCTGTGTTTTTAGGATGCAGAGGAATTTCAATGCATTCTGATTTGGCTCCATCAACATTAACTACAATTCTATTTTTATTGTCTAATGCCGTGTAGCGTGGTGCAACAGGATCAATGACCTTCTTGTTGAATGCCCAAATCTTGTCCCATTCCATAAACACAACAGCTTTACTCGATCCTTGAGCAATAATGAATTGTTTCAGGCCTTCCGCAGTCATGCCGCGACGCAAAACACCACGAACGGTTGGAAAACGTGGATCATCCCAGCCATCAACAAGTCCTTCATTAACGAACCATGTCAACTTACGCTTAGAAAGAACTGTATTAGTCATGTTTAGACGTGCATACTCCCAAATATAAGGCTTGCGTAGTTTCAAAGCATCAATAAACCAATAGAATTGGTCATCACGATCATGATATTCCATCGTTCTTAGTGTATGAGTCACATTTTCAATGGCATCAACAATTGGGCATGCAAAATCGTATGTTGGATAGACCCTAAAAAAAGAAAACAATTTAGAATCAATTAACAATTGAGTTATTCACAAATCTGAAATGACGCACTTGTATTTCGTTCCGGTTCTTGGATGATGTTCATTTTTGCAGCGATAAATTGTTGGATCTCGCATACAGCCATTCGGTGATTGCATATCGATCTTGGCACGCACACAACATTTCTGTCCTCGTTCAGTGCCAGCGACCATTTCGCGCCACATTTCAAAGTTCTTTTCCACTGAATTGCTACGATTTTTAGATTCGAATCGTTGTTCACGTTCTGATTTCATCTGTTCGGGTTCAGTATCGTCGACATAGGCCTTGCCTTCTTTCATTAACTGTTCACAGTAGCCCAACATTAGATCAAAATAATCCGATGTATAAGTAAACAAATCTGGCTTGATCTCCAACATCTTCAAATCATCCAAAATTACTTTTTCAAAGTCTTCCTTTTCTTTTGCTGGATTGGTGTCATCAAAACGCATAATCAATGTTCCTTGAAAGGCCTGTTGATAGTACTGATTCAGCAGTGCAGCTTTTGCATGACCAATGTGCAGATATCCAGAGGCTTCTGGTGGAAAACGAACAATAACTTTGCCCATCTCTGCTCCTGGCAAATCGACAAACTTTCCTTCCTGCTTACGATCCCCGATATTAGAATTTGGTGACGATTCATGTTTTCTTTCTTGAACGCGTTTCTTGACGATATTCGACGGAAGGGACATGAGAACTGACTGTACAGCTGGAAGCGCTTCTATCAAATTGTACCATCTTTGCACATTAACTGGAAGCCCCGTTTTCTTCAGATTATCGTACTTAGCAAAGAATTCACTGAAAACTGCCAGATCAGCAATAGTGAGTTTATTGGACACAAGATATGTTATCGGTGCTAGACTTTTGTTGAGATACTGAATAGCATCATCGATGTTTGAATCATAGTTCAAGCAATATGTCAGCCAATGATCAATTTGTGTTCTCTCGATTGGGGTTTTGCCGTAAAATTCATAACTCGATGCTTCTCTTGCGAGAGCTCGTAGCAGATCGTTGTTTGTCACACATGACAAAGTATTGTTCCCAAAATTAATTGAGGTCTCGCTACCATTCCAATCAACCTTTACTTTATCCGTCGACTTGATAAGCTCCACGACAACCAGAGCACCTGAAAAGATGACGAAATTTGAGGTTGATCTTATGAATTTACCTGAAATTGTGTGAAATCACTTGTTACTCACCAATTGGCGGATTTCTTAGATCGCATAATAGATTAATTGGCATTTTGCGGTTTGCGTAAGCTTGAAATTGCCTCGAAATAAGAAAATTCCTGTGCTGATTCAATTCAGATATTCTTAAATCGGTTGATCCGACCACCGCCGTTATCCGAAGTTCGAACTTTCGACATAAACAAATGCGCTAAGTCTGAAGTCTGAATTATCGAAGTTTCTTGGTAAAATATGACTTCTATTATCAAACTACATGTTATTTCCGGTGGAGCAGACAGCGAGTCACCGCAATGTTACATTCTACAGGTCGATGAGCTGCGATTGCTTCTAGATGCCGGATGGGATTTGCAGGATGCAAATTTTGTGAAGGAGATAAAAAAGTAAGTGAAATATCGGTCTGTAAACAACTACTGAACAATAAGATTGTTCTCTTTTCTAGATATGTACACACTGTCGACGCAGTGTTAATATCGTATCCTGATCCGAATCATTTAGGTGCATTGCCATATCTTGTCGGGAAGTTAGGATTGAACTGTCCTATTTATGCAACGATTCCAGTCTTCAAGATGGGTCAGATGTTTATGTATGATCTCTTCATGAGCCACTACAATCAATATGATTTCGATTTGTTCTCGTTGGATGATGTTGATGCAGCGTTTGATAGAATCGTTCAGCTAAAGTACAATCAGAGTGTATCTCTGAAGGGCAAAGGATATGGAATCACAATTACGCCGCTGCCAGCTGGGCGAATGATTGGAGGCACAATCTGGAAAATTGTTAAGGTCGGCGAAGAAGACATCATTTATGCCACAGACTTCAATCACAAGAAGGAGAGACATTTGAACGGCTGTGAACTAGAGAAACTCCAACGTCCATCTCTGCTCATATGTGATTCGTACAATGCCAAATACAAGCAAGCACAAAGACGAGCTCGTGACGAGAAATTGATGACAAACATCCTGCAAACGTTGCGAAACAATGGAAATGTTCTCATTGCAGTTGACACTGCTGGACGTGTTCTGGAATTGACTCACATGTTGGAACAACTGTGGAAAAACAAAGATTCTGGATTGATGGCTTATTCATTGGCTTTGCTCAGTAATGTCAGCTACAATGTCATTGAGTTTGCTAAATCACAAATAGAATGGATGAGTGATAAGCTAATGAAGAGTTTTGAAGGTGCTCGCAATAATCCTTTCCAGTTTCGCCATTTGCGGTTGTGTCACACAATCGCGGAATTGTCAAAAATTCCAAGTCCAAAAGTAGTCTTGGCAAGCAGCCCCGATCTTGAGAGTGGTTTTAGTCGCGAGCTGTTTGTTCAATGGGCTCAAAATCCAATGAATAGCATCATTCTTACAACAAGAACCGCTACAGGAACACTGGCAAGAGATCTGATTGAAAACGGTGGGAATGGCAGAAGAATTGAGTTGGATATCAAAAAACGAGTAGAGCTGGAGGGTGGTGAGCTAGAAGAATTCATGAGAACTGAAGGCGAAAAGCATCGCAGCTCCATAATTAAACGTGATACAAAAGAAGAATCTAGCTCAGACTCGGAGGATGAAGATGATATTGAAATGAAAGTCATCACGGGCAAGCATGATATTGTTGTGCGTCCCGAAGGAAGAACTCATTCTGGATTTTTTAAATCAAGTAAGAAACAATATGCAATGTTTCCGATTCACGAAGAACGCATCAAATTTGACGAGTACGGTGAAGTTATTCAACCTGAAGATTATCGTATCGCTGACTCTGTAATGGATTTCCCAGACGACAACAAAGAAAACACGCAAATTAAGGTCGAAGATATTAAGAAGGAAGATGTTGACGGTGGTAAGTTGTGCGATCGCCTATTAATTTACTGGAATTTCACAATTCTCATTACAGATGTTCTTCCCATTGAAAAACCCACGAAATGCATCAACAGCAGGAAGTTGATTGATATTAAAGCTCAAGTGCAGTTTATTGACTTCGAAGGACGCTCAGATGGTGAATCGCTAATGAAAATTTTATCCCAACTTCGTCCGCGTCGTTTGGTAGTTGTCAGAGGTACTGAAAGCAGCAGTCAATTGGTTGCGAATCATTGCGAGCAAAATATTGGATCAAAAGTTTTCATGCCACATCGCGGTGAGATCATTGACGCTACGACAGAAACGCACATATATCAAGTTCGACTCACTGAGGCGCTTGTATCCGAACTAGAGTTCCAGAAGGGCAAAGATGCTGAAATTGCTTGGATCAATGGTCAGATTACGATCAGAAACAAATTAATTGATAGTACAACACCAGCGACAAGTCCGAATGCACCAACACCAATGGAGGACGATGATCATGTGGAAATCACTGATGATGACAATAGAATTATTGCTTTAGATCCAATCAGACCTGACAACATTCCACCACATGACTTCGTATTCATCAATGAGCTTAAATTGGCAGATTTTAAACAAATTCTAATGAAGTACAACATTTCATCGGAAATATCTGGTGGCATGCTACTGTGCTGCAATGGGACAATTGCGCTAAAGCGTAACGACACTGGAAAAGTCACAATTGAAGGATGCTTATCAGACGAATATTTTAGAGTCAGAGAACTGCTTTATGAGCAATATGCCATTGTTTAAATGCTTTGAGTTTATTCATTTGGTAGATTATCGCAACTACAGTCTTTACATTGTTTAAATAATTTCTCTCAAAATAAACAAAAATTGTCATTTTTTAAGAAAAAATCTGCAATTTTTAACCAGGAATGAATGATGTTGTTAGAATGGGAGTTGTTGGCTCCACAGGTCTTGAGCGAACGTAGCCTCCAGCAGCCAAAATTTTTCCAATGTCTTCTCCATTACGATCATACAAAATGCACTTTATGCGAGTGAGATTTTCCCTATGAAGAAAAATTTAAAATGGATGACTGCACGACAATCTTCAAATGCTTCTGAATACTTACACAATAAATGCACTCATGATATCACAATCATCACTAACAAAAGATGCTATCCTTTCTATAGCACCATTTCCCGAAACATAATCAAGCGGTTGAATATTCGCAATTTCCATTTGCACAGACAGGAAGGGTAAATATTGAAATCGTGTGCGCCAATGAAACAGCGAACTCAATTGTATATTTTCAGTAATGCCTTCATCCACTAGAAGAATCGCAACATATTTGAATTCATCTGTTAGCGCTATGACGCGACCACGATAGTAGATTCCACTTGGTGTTTTGGCAATAACCAATTGATGAATTGCTGGATTATCCTTTAATGGCTTGTAATTTTTCACCTCTGTATGCATATTCATGTGCTCAATCAACGTTTCTAGATCAACATCAGCTTTGTTGAGTTTGAGATTTTTGTAGCGACAATAAAAGTTGTTGGCACTGATAAAACTTGTTATTTCAATTTTTACCATTGAATGGAGAGCTGGCAAAGGAAGTTGATAGGGAATGTCAATAAAGGTCTCGCAACGATCACGACAAGTTCCATCCTTCAATTCTGGAAGATGGATTTGTTTGCATCTTCCGCCCTTCCAGCAACCTCCAATATTTGGATCGTAAAACTTGCACAATCGATCGTCATCGTGCGTCTGAAATCCCATTACAGCGATTTGAGCATTATCGGTGTTTAGCGGTTCTTTATAAAGGATCTCAAGTTGCTTTTCGTTGAACATTTGTTTTGTGATGGCGTTCGATTCTGTAGAAACGAGATCTAGTTCGGCCTCACTTTTGACCACTTCAGGCACCTGATAAGTTTGTTCTTCGTTTGAACTAGTATGGTCATCATCATAAGGCAAAATGTTGACTTTAAGTTCTTTCTTACCCACTTCAACGACCTCAAATGTTAGTTTTCGGTATTGGATACTTTCAAGAAATGCTTGAGTATTTTCGGGCCAGACCACCTCCGCGAGTTCTATTTCTTTCCATATGCACTTTACTGCTAAAGCCGGAATCTGTTTTTCCGATTCTCGCATCTCGAAAAAAGACCCACTTGGTATTTGCATCAATGGCATTTTTAGTGTTTCACCAGTATCCAGCAGAAATAATTGCATCAGTGATATTGAATCATCTTTGCACGGAATTCGTGCAGCTCTATATAGTAGTCCATCAATTTGAACGAGGAACTTTTCGTAAATTGTCGGATACCACCAAATCTCAGTACCTTCTATTTCGGCATTGTCTATTAAAAGATCAAGCGAATCTTCCTTCACAACGAACAGCGTTTCAGAATCAAGCAAATGACTGATAACCCCGACAAAAATGTCACCAGCGGCAACTGAAAAAAAACAACAATATTTATTGGACTGCATGCATGTCGGCATCCTTCTTACATTGGGAGTAATCTGCTTCTAATCTGTCTTCTTCCAGGGATGTTGCTTCCATTTGCGCGCTTTTCGCTTTTACACATTCCTCCATATTCAAACAGAGAATTTTCGAACAAAAGGTTTTATACACCGATAGCCGATAGGGAAAATGACAATGTTATATACATACCTCGTCGATACCATACATACATACAAAAATTTTTCTAACATAAACAAATCATTTGTCGAGACTTTTTTGTATTTTTAGTAAAATAACGCCTTATTAAATAAAACCAACGAAATTCCTACGAGGGATGGCATCAAAAGTTTGTCGATTATGCTGTTCATCAGCAACAAAGCTCACCAATACCATCAATGACGAAATAATTGATGATTTCTTGCGCAAAACCTCGATTGTGAGTCAGCTTCTCTTCCTTGAAGGATTCTTACTGATTTCTGTATCATCTTTATTTTTTTTAGAAACTTATTACTGACAATAACATGCCCATGAATGTTTGTCAGTTGTGCTATGGGAAGGCTAAAATATCAAAAGACTTTATTGCAAAAATTGCGGAATCTCAAAGGACGCTACATGAAAGATTCAAGAACACAAAGTCACCACGAGTAGTTATTGAAGATATTTTCAAGAAAATTTCAAAGGTTGAAGGTATCAGCATCAAGAAAGTATTTTCCGAATCAGCACCTAAAAATGATAACTTTGACATACGGAGAGATAATGATCCGTTTAGAAGTTTGGATTTAAAAATTGAATTTGAAAGTGACAGCGAGTTTATCGTGGAAACGGGACTCAACAATTCAATAATAGCTGGGAAAGATGGTGCGCACGTCACCTCTGATGAGGGTTCTGACTCTGATTTATTTGATTGCGACGACAATGAGTCCGATGATAGTTACACGCCAAATTTCAAATACAGTGCACAATCCAATAACCACTCTAGTAAAAACGTTAAGAAGAAAAAAAAATGTGTTAAAGAAATTTACCTAGAAGCGCCAATCAATTTTTGCTGTTCGAAATGCAAGAAAACTTTTTCTGATTTTGACACACTTGCCGAACACATGAAGTCAAAAATCTGCTTCATTGAAGAGATATCTTGCAAAACGTGTAATAAGGTATTTCAAACTAAGAAAGCAATGTATTCACACCAACAGATACATAAGCCAAAAGAACGAGTGATGTGTGAAGCATGCGCTTCTGACTTCTCTAGCCAATTCGATCTCGACACGCACATGGAGTCAATCCATAAGAGAGTCGTCAAAACAGATTGCATTTTTCGTTGTAGTCACTGTGATGCAGTTTTTCAGTCACACCTGGACCTTTTACACCATGTCAAAGAACATGCACGAGAACGCAAGAACGCCTCACGTTTGTGCGAAATATGTGCACGCCAATGTGCTAATCTAAAAGCATATCAGTCACACATGTCAAGTCACAAGGATTGCTCATTTAAATGCACAGTGTGAGTATTGGAAATTTTGGAGAATGAACTGAGTCTGACTCTTGTCTTTTTTAGGTGTGGAAAAGGTTTTATGAAGGCCTTCCAGCTCCAACAGCACATGCATGTACATACAGGAATAAAGACATTTATTTGCGACATTTGCACTAGATCTTATGCCAAGAAAGATTCGCTTAGGATTCATCGAAAAAAGGAGCACGGATCCTGGTAAACCTTGCAATTCTTTTTTTCTAAAATTTAACGAAATTGCGAAATTTAAAGCTATGGATGGGCAAAATTCGAAATAAAAAATGAGTCCCGTTTAACAAATCTCATGGTCGTCATTTCATTTGAAATTTTGCTTCCGATCGAGTGACCAATCAATCCTATTTTTCTGTGTGATATTCTTGTTATCAGTGACTATATTCATCTTTAAACAGTAGAACACAAGTGTAATGGCAATGGCGACACGTTTCCGAAGCAAGAAACAAGTAGAGGTGAGTGGGAAAGACAAAATGCTGTTGGCTTGCTGTCCGTAACGGTTTTGGAAATTATCCTTTTGTTGAAACTCGCTCGGAGAAGCAGAAAAATTGGATAAACCTTTCATTTTATTGCTCGTCTTATTAGGCTCGATACTTACATGTGTTTCAATTAACCTTATTTCCTAATTTTTTCATTCAATTTTACTCAAAAAGAATTTAGAACCAGTAGTACCAGTCAAACTTCCAGCCACAAAACAAGCGCTCGGAGATGGGGATAAGCGGAAAGCATTTGGGGACATTTGTAATCGCATTGGATCAGATGCTAAGCTAAATGGGTAAATTTCTAATGACTTTCCATGACTTATTCCTTTATTAACATTTCATCACGTATTTCTTTTTTAACGCACACATAGAAACGAAAAGGACAAAAAAATGATCGGTGCAGTATATAAGGACATTAAGCCACGAGTTGATACCAGATGGAAGAAATCGGAAGTTCCAGTTACAAAAATTGCAACAAAGCCAACAGCAACAACAACAATAACGTCGGTTGTTAAAAAGCCGTTGGCCGTTTCAAGTGAGAGTAACTCAAAAGACAATGGGATGGGCAGTGTTAACATTTTTTTTTCCTCTTTCTCTCTTGACTATAAATATAAAGGACAACCATCAAAGCCCGATGGTTTGAAAAATACTATTTCGGATTCAGTCACCGTGCAAATCAAAAAATCCGTTACACAGACAGCAGTGATTGACACCAAGAAGGAAACAAAGCTCACCACATTGACACAAACAATCAGCTATGGAAGTGAAATGCAATTGATTCGTTCGCCTGGTAAAGTACTGATGCGCGAAAAAGTTGAAAATGTGCAACGTAATTTCTACGAAAGTCATTCGTCAAAATTGCTTCATCAAATCGACAACATAGATGAAAAAGATCGTTTAAATCCTCAGCTTCTGTCGGAATATGTCAATGATATTTACGCCTATCTGTTCAAGTTAGAAGATCATTTCCCTATACATGAGAATTTCCTTGCCAATCAAATGGACGTTACGCCTAAAATGCGTTCTGTATTATTGGATTGGATCAACGAAGTACACAGCCAATTCTCATTAGAACTAGAGACATATCATATGGCTGTTTCCATGATTGATCGTTATCTGCAAGAAACTCCATCAACGTCGCGTCGCTACTTGCAGTTGGTTGGTGTAACAGCACTTTTCATGGCATCAAAATATGAAGAATTGATGCCCCCAGATATCACTGACTTTGTCTATGTCACTGATGATACCTACAGCAAAGAACAAATTTTGGAAATGGAAAAGAACGTTTTCAAAGCTCTCGGCTTTCATCTCGGAAAGCCATTGCCAATTCATTTTCTGCGACGTTTTGCAAAAGCTGCAGGAACATTAGGTGATCGCCAGTACATGGCTGCAAAATATTTTATCGAACTGACGTCCATCGATTATGAGCTGACAAAATCAAAACCATCCGAGGTGAGCAAATTTTAGTTTAGGTCGTTGTATCTGATTCTAAAAATGTTATTTTTGTTTCCTTTAAAGATCGCCGCTGCATCTCTCTACCTATCGCTATACGTAATGAACAAAATTAAAAGCGACAATGACTTGTGGACACCAACACTCCAGCACTATTCCACATACACAGTCCAGCATTTGATGCCGATTGTAAAGCGCATTGCAACCATAGCAACATCAGCCAAAGACACTAAACTGAAGTCAGTTTTCACGAAATATTCGCATGCGCATTATAAGTTTACATCAACAATACCCGAAATGACGGGCACGAAAATGTATGGAATCATTAATCGCGACTAAGAAGAGAGAGACTCGAGCGAGAGAAGCAGGCAGCATCATAATAACAACTGTGTGTTTTCATGTATATGTATGTGCGAGGGTAAAAATGGATTTTCATTTGCCTTTTTTTTTTCTTCATTTCGCGGGGAACTCATTTGAATATCACACACGACACACATTTTCTTATTGTTCGTCTTATCATCATTATGTACACGGGAAAATGTGGTTGCTCTGTCTCACTCGCGTTCATTTGAATATCATTTTATTTTGCATGTATGGGCTCTCAGGGTAAAAGGGATTTTCTTTTATATATTCCAACATTTTTTCATTTTTTTTTTTCTACACAATCTCCTTTAAATTAATTTTTCCTATATTTCTTATACATACATTTGTGGTAAGACTAATGTAAGATTATTTCATACATATCCACCTCCGCGCTCGGCATATCCAATTTTTATGAATCTCTCGTTCTATACACCGAGATATGTGCAGCATACACACATTTGAATACGAAGGGTGGTTAAAAGCTAAACGAAGGTTAAATTCGCGATTGTGGAACGATGAAGATGAGCGGGTGGAAAAATGGGGGTGTAATTTTAATACTAAAAAAATACAAATATATTTTTCTTATAAGTATGCATCGCTTTCTTTCTTGCTTCTCCCGGCTTTGCTATGTGTTCTGACGTTGATGATGTGTTTGCGCGCATGAGGGTGGTTTGAGGAGCAATAATACACAGAACATTTTTTTTATCTTCCCTTCTCATTGTCTTTCATAGCATGGCAAGCACACAAAAAATACGAAAGCGGAATATAATTATAGATAGCTAGAATTGTTCGTGTAGAAATTTCTTTTTTTTTTTTGCCTTTTCTTCGCTTGTTCGTTAAGGGAAGAAACACGAAACACACGACGGTATGAAAAACCCCCCACACACATAACGTCAATGTAATGGTAAAAAAAGGATAAAAAGTATGATTTTTTTTTTGTTTTTTAAATAAAAATGTAGCAAACATGCACACAAGTAAGAAAAGGAAGAAATAAAAAAAATTGTATTGACACTGATGAAAAATTAGGAAATTAAATTGGTTTTTCTCTCGTGTCGAGTTCGTTCTTTATGTGGGATGTTCTTTGCATCAGGCAAGAGGATTTTCATTATGACTATTCCATAGTGGAAATTTAGCTGCTCAAGGTTTTTTAAGGGTTGAAAATAATTTAAATTATAAGGTCTTCTAAATAAATTTATTTTAAGCTTGTCCAAAGATCAATCTGAAGAATTGAAGCTATCATACCGTTCAACACCTTTTTTCATAATTAATTTTTTCTGCCCTTAATTAAGTTAAAATCACAATGTCGACTTTGTAAAAATGAAACTATAAATTAAGTAAAATTGTGAGAATGATGAAAATATTTCTTTCATTTCAAATTAAGTAGTTTCCAATGTTTCTGTTCCCCTCATATAAAATTTTCACTACTCTTCCTATTGCTATATGGAATTGCTCAATTTATAACACCCCTCCGAATGTAGGCAAATTTTTTTCCATATTTTTTTTTTTTTGAAGTTCAATAAAATTTTAGCGTTCACGGGAAACTCATAAAAGCAAGAAATCCTTAAGAAAAGTGCTAATTAAAAATCGTTATCCTGTGAATTAAAAGTTGGAAAGGTAAGCATTGTGTAGCACTAATATTACGGTTTGTTTTGATGTTGGAGTTGAGTGGAAATTCAATGTGAATTAGCGTGAAAAGTGGAAAATAATTAGAATGAAAAAAATGCTGACTGACGCGCGAGGGAGGAACGAAGAAAATTAAAAATGGATCCCATTAAAAATTTGTATTTCATCCTGACAAAAATCCTTTTTAATAAAACTTGCCAAACGAAAAAAGAAAAAATAGAGCGGCAATTTGTTGGAATGTTATCGCATTGTGATGTTTTTGCCGACCACTGGTCGAATGTTTGTAAATACAAAAAAAAAAACTTCGCTTTGAGTGTCGGCGAGGCGCATTGCAAATGATTGAGAGAATATTTATACTTCAATCTCTGAAACAAAATTTTTAATAGGAATATTGAATAACGCAATTAACACAACATATTTATATTTCGTCCCAATGCGTAACGCCCAACAATATTCGATAGCGAAAGGAAAAAAAAAATCTCATTTCGCATGTAAAATATTTTCCCAATTACACTTTTCGGTTGGTACATGATAATGAGGAGAAAAAAAAAGTCGTTCACATGCTGCTTATGCGTCGCGCATTTCCAATCATCTTTAACTAGATTTTTTTTCTCGTCTTCCCCTATAATTTCATTTACACTTTTCTTCATTCGTTCACTCGCGTTACACTCACACGTTCGCATCAATAAAAAAAAATCATGCAAACATTTTTGTGACAGGCAACAAAGAGGGTTGAAGGATGGCTCGTACAAAGCAAACAGCTCGTAAATCTACTGGTGGAAAAGCACCACGTAAACAGTTGGCCACCAAAGCCGCTCGTAAATCTGCACCATCAACTGGCGGAGTTAAGAAGCCCCATCGTTATCGTCCAGGTACAGTTGCCTTGCGTGAGATCCGTCGTTATCAAAAGTCGACTGAATTGCTGATCCGCAAGTTGCCCTTCCAACGTCTTGTCCGTGAAATTGCTCAGGATTTCAAGACTGACTTACGTTTCCAATCAGCTGCTATTGGAGCTTTGCAGGAAGCATCCGAAGCGTACTTGGTAAGATCCTTAATCAATTAACTTTTGTCATATTTTTGTCAATGCGACAATTTTATATTACTCAGGTTGGCTTGTTTGAAGACACAAACTTGTGTGCTATCCATGCCAAGCGTGTCACTATCATGCCGAAAGATATTCAGCTCGCCAGACGCATCAGAGGTGAACGCGCCTAAGCAGCAACACCAAAAATCTACATAATCCTACATCTCATAATTCTCAACTTTTACTACTAAATTTACTTAAATGAATCGTAGATTTTATTGCGCAAATAATGGATGCTTCATATTCGGCATGTAGCCGAACAAGGAAATTATTTCCTGGCAGTTTGTAGCTCTCTTTTATTTTTATCGGTTTAAAACAAATTAATTTCATTCATTTTTAAATGAAATATGAAGAAAAAAATCTTATTAATCAATTTCGGATTCGTTTGCTTGCAGCAATAATAAGGAAGGAACGTTGATCGCACATTTGTGTCCAGCAACTTCTGAATAGCTGTAAAAATAGTCTGATTGATGTAACTGATAGTTCCTATTTAAACACAAAAAAAAAAAACAACACAAAATAATTCATTGTGAAACTATTTCTTATTTGTCTATTGATGTAAGGAAATAAGTTTGCATTAGGAAAGCTGATGGTGGTGGCGACATAAATCTCCTGATGTATGATGAAAATTCGATGTCTAATCTGAAAGTAAGGAAATGGCCTCAACGATTCTCCATGACTGCGAGATTATAATTATGAGTGACAACATCATGAAAAATTGGAATTTCATTGAGTTCCATTGTGCTGTCAAATAGGGCATCCCACGCGCTCATCATGCGAAGGATAATTTTAAACGACCAGCAAACGTCAATTTAATGATGCAAATTTCAAAGGTTCTGTAGATTTTAAGGAAATTTGGTGTTTTTAAATGGTGGTAAAAAAAATTGACGAGTCATAGAATTTTTAAAGGATTTTACCAACAAAAGAATCACCACACATGTCCACCAGCAATGCTGATGATAATTTTCTTGTTTTTGTCATTGATTGTAATTTTTAAGGACATTTTAACGATGATAGGTAAGCGAAAGTTCTTGCTCATGAACATCTCTACAGTGGTTCTTTAAAAATGATGATGATGATGCTGAATACCCTCCCAAGATGTAAATGATTAGGAACTTTCATTTACCATATTGTTTAATTCACAATTTTAGAGTTCCTAATTCAGTGTTTTAGTGGTGACAAGAAACTATTTTAGCATAAACTAATAATTTAAAAAAAAAGAACATTGACAATGCACACAATGAGATTGCGCATAATATGTAGCATTTAAGTTCAAATGCATGTACTTTTTGAGCATTGGAAATAAAGAGTTGATATCTGTCTCAATCTGCTCACAGGGAAATGTTTAAAAGAGTTTTTATTCCTACTGAAAATGTTTGTTGCACAAGTTTTTCAGCTACGCCTAATTAATTTTATAGATCGACTTATTAATATTTCACGATTTAATGGCCTCAACGTCCATTCCTAATTCCTCCATTCGTTTAACAATGTCGGCAGTATCGATATTGTTCTCGATATTATACCTATAAGATAGCACCAGCTGCGTTTCTTCAAGACCAGGTACACGCTCGTATAAAGTTCGTTCCAGCTCCTGATCCATATCATTTTCTTCGCGAAAGTAACAGAAGTAAAGCATGAAGATTGCTACACTACCAACAACTACATATGGCTGAAACCAAGGTATATCTTCTAAATTCACGTTTGGCCCATGTCTGCTAGTACGAGCAAACATTGAAGCCGCGGGTGTTCCTATGAATTTAATCGGCGTATTATCTTCTGGAAGCTCAATCTGTTTCTTTGGTGTGCTGAAATTTCTGGTGAGGTAAGTAGATGAGCGGATTAAACTTTGCTGAACAAGGATGTTGGATCTAAAAAGAAATACAATTTTATTACATTTTCCATCTAAGAATATTATATTTTCTTTGAATTTTCTAGATTTTACTCCCATTTTGTACCAACCTCCATACGTATCTCAATGCTGATGTATTCTTTAACAGGATACTCATTTTCATGACTTAATTAAGGGCAGGAACTGTCTGCTAAGAGTGATTTTCGAAAAATTACAGAAAATTTTCTGTTTTTATTGTTCTCACTAACACACATTCATTTAACATATTTGGCGCTTAAAAGTTTATTTATCATTTGGAAGCTGCTTCAAGCCCATCATAATGTCACAGAACACTGACAAAAATATTCAAGAATCAGAAGAACTGATAAGTACTGAAGATAATTCCGTTTTCAGTCAATACAGGGAAGAAATTCCTCTTGAGCACTTAACACCAGCTGATGAGGATGAGCCTATTGAGGAGGACGAACTGGAACCTGAAGAAATTGCCGATGAGCCAGAAGACGACACTCGTATGTTCAGTTAAAATAAAATCCAGTTGTGATACACAATTTTCATTTTACGTGCAGATGAAAACGACATCGCAGACGACACCGAAGAGCCAGGAACTGGAACTGAAGAGCTCTCAGAAACATTAATAGAATCAAGCGAACCAGCGATATCAAAAAAAATTGCAAGGACCAATAATCAAGCTCAAAGAATTACAGAACTTCCGATTTCAAAGATCAAACACATAGTGAAATTGGATCCGGATGTGAAGCTGGTTAACAGTGAGTTCATATTCTTTAATCAGCGCTCCTTTAATCTAGTTTTCAATTTATTTTAGATGAAGCTGCATATCTTATTACAAAGACAACAGAATTTTTCATTCGTTCACTTGCCAAGGAAGCCTTCGGCTATGCCGCCCAACAGAAAAAGAAGACTATCTTGAAAGCTCATGTGGATCAGGCATTAACGATGCTACCAGTGGAGCTCTGATACTGTTTATAAGACGGTGTGCGTCGCCATTATCTCAATACTAATAAAAATAAACTGTTTAGAAAAAATTATGCTGTAAGAAAAAATTATTGGTTAGGGACCACAACTAAATATGGTGGACAAAGGAAGTTCAGTCTTCGATATCGAGCCCTTAATAAACTTTATTTATTTATTAGCTCATTTCTCATCTAAAGATCTTACGCGCTAAAAACACATTTAGTTTCTATTTTCCATAAATTAAACCAAAAATATTGAAGAATTGAGTTAATGAATCTGGGGATGGGAACAGGATGTTGCCATGTAGAAGGTCTACATGAAGGGAATCAGACAGAGGATTTGAAACCTTATCACTAATGGCGATCGATATTAATTTAAACTTATGAAGCCAAAAAACGAAGCGAGTTGGAAATGCAATTGATCCTTTCTTTTATCTAGACGTGAGCTTGTTCAGCCATTTAATATAAAAAAATCTATTGCTCGATCGATTGATAGAGATGATGTGGTGATGTTCGACGCTTGTTTCTGGTGTCACTTCACTTTTTGGCGCGATGATGAAAATTATCCGTAAAGAAGATTACAAAATATTACGATGATATTAGAGATATTTTTATCATTAGGTCCCAAATGGATCGTTGCTGGTAGTGCTTAAGCGCGTTCACCTCTGATGCGTCTGGCGAGCTGGATATCTTTTGGCATGATGGTGACACGCTTGGCATGAATAGCACACAAGTTTGTGTCTTCAAACAAGCCAACCTGAGTAATATAAATTGTCGCATTGACAAAAATATGACAAAAGTAAATTGATTAAGGATCTTACCAAGTACGCTTCGGATGCTTCCTGCAAAGCTCCAATAGCAGCTGATTGGAAACGTAAGTCAGTCTTGAAATCCTGAGCAATTTCACGGACAAGACGTTGGAAGGGCAACTTGCGGATCAGCAATTCAGTCGACTTTTGATAACGACGGATCTCACGCAAGGCAACTGTACCTGGACGATAACGATGGGGCTTCTTAACTCCGCCAGTTGATGGTGCAGATTTACGAGCGGCTTTGGTGGCCAACTGTTTACGTGGTGCTTTTCCACCAGTAGATTTACGAGCTGTCTGTTTTGTACGAGCCATTTTATTTATTTAGATTTGTTTTTCCTAATAAATCGAAACATAAAAAAATGATTAAAAATGGATGTTTCATAATTTTTTTAAAGGACCCAAATCGGGAAATTTAGAGAAAAATGTTCTCATAAGGATTGTTAAAAGAAAAAAAGATGTAACTGTTAAAGAAAGAAAAATGCGCCGCGTCGCGCATAAATAATTGTGTGAAGCTTTTTTTCTTTTTTTCATCACAGGCGCTTTGCACCGAAAGTAAGTGGAATTTTAACATGAAAATCTGATGTTGGGTACATCGCGATGGGGCGAAATTGACTGTTTCTGATTTTGACAAATATCTGGAAATTATGGATGCAATATTACCGGAATTTTTAAGAATCTCAAGATTATGACCGCAATGGTAAAGATTATTCTGAAGGAATGATATAAAATGATGAAATTGATAAAATTTTGTTCCAATTAAATTTTGACCAAATCGAGCGTCATCCAGCAAAGTTGAGCCTCCTACTTAGCAAAAGTTTTTTTTTTACTTTTTCCCGCGATTTTTTCAACATTTTAACTGAACTCCATATTTCCCGAACAGATTAGGATATTATTTAAGTAATTGAACCATTTTTGTTAATTATTATTACCTTTATTAATTAATTGACGAATTTATTACTGTTACTTCTTTCAACCGACGGATTGATTAACCAAGAGGGTTTGCGACTATATTCTATTTTGCATTTTCGAATTTTCGAACATAATAAACACATTTCTTGGCTGTCGCACCGCAAGCCAGATTTCGGGGGGAAATAGTAATAGATAGGTTCGCAATGCCAGGCGAGGATATTATTGACGACATTGAAGATCTTATTGCGGCTGGAGATTTAAAGCCAAGCGATCGCTACAATAATAAAAAAGATGTTACGTTTAGAGGCAAAAGGGAAAAGAAGTCTGAAAATGGATCAGCACAGGAGAATGGAGAACTTGGAAGCGTAAATATCTATCTCACCTTCATCAAAGTGAATCCACTCTAAGTAATCATCGCCGATATCATTTCAGATAATTCCTGGAACTCAAAGCATCTATCTGAAAACATGGGGATGTAGTCACAATAACTCAGATTCAGAATATATGGCTGGGCAGCTCGTGTCATTTGGATACAGTCTCACTAACCAGAAAGACAAAGCAGATTTATGGCTTCTGAATAGTTGTACTGTTAAGAATCCATCTGAAGATACTTTTAGAAATGACATTCAGTCCGGACTGAACAAAGGAAAATATGTTGTTGTTGCAGGATGTGTTCCACAAGGAGGTGCATCAAAACAAGAATACATGAAAGGCCTTAGTATTGTTGGTGTCAATCAAATTGATCGTGTTGTGGAAGTCGTTGAAGAAACTTTAAAGGGCAATATGGTTCGATTGCTGCAAGCAAAAAAAGAAAATGGCAAACGTCTTGCTGGACCATCACTTTTATTGCCAAAGATCAGAAAGAATCCATTGATTGAGATTATACCTATTAATTCAGGTTGTCTAAATCAATGCACTTATTGTAAGACAAAACATGCGCGCGGTGATTTGGTTTCCTATCCACCCGAAGAAATTGTGCAAAGAGCAAAGGACGCTTTTGAGGAAGGGGTCGTTGAGCTATGGCTGACCTCAGAAGATACCGGCACGTATGGACGTGACATTAACTCGTCTCTACCCGAGTTACTGTACAAACTCATTGAAGTGATTCCTGACGGATGTAAAATGCGAATTGGTATGACTAATCCGCCCTACATACTTGAGCATCTGGCGCCAGTTGCCAATATACTGAATCATCCACGTGTCTACAGTTTCTTGCATGTTCCAGTTCAATCTGGTTCGGATTCAGTTCTTGGCGATATGAAACGAGAATACTGTCGCGAAGAATTCGAACAGATTGTAGAATATCTGAGGGAAAATGTTCCCGGTATCACAATCGCAACCGACATAATTTGCGGTTTTCCAACTGAAACAACCAATGATTTCGGTCAAACAATGGCACTATGTGAAAAATATAAATTTCCATCGCTATTCATCAATCAATTTTTCCCACGTCCTGGCACACCAGCAGCGAACATGAAACGAATACCAGCAAATCTTGTTAAGCAAAGGACGAAAAAGCTGACAGAATTATTCTACACTTATGAACCTTACAGCAACAAAGCTGGTGACGAATATGAAGTTCTCGTGACTGAAATTTCTCACGACAAGAAGCATTTCGTTGGGCATAATAAATTCTATGAACAAGTCTTGTTACCAATGAAGGAAAATCTTCTTGGGAAATCGGTGCGTGTGAAAATCATTAGTGTCACAAAATTTAGTATGATGGGCGAGCTCATCGACGCTGAAACCGAATGGAAACAAGTTAATAAAAATGTTAACGAGAACCTCATCAAGAATCACAACATCGACGGCGGATTCGTTCATGAAGGAAATTTTATTGACACAAATGGCGAAGCCACCAATCAAGTGCAGTCAGATAAGATGGACAAGCTTTATCTTATTGGTCTCATCCTTCTTGGAATCGCGCTTGGTTTGAAGTTCTATTTGGAATATAACAAAAAGCTAATTAAAAACTATTAAAATTATCATGCAATTGCCTGCAAATCTTTATTTGGACATGGACATGTTTTTGTTTTGCTACTAAAATAGACAAATTTCATATTCATGTGTAAGCTGTTACTGTCATCTACGTTTATCGTTGGTGACCTGTAGTAATCCAGCTTATCAGTCATTAATTATTTTGAATTACAATTTTAACTTCCAATATTCATTTTGGAATTAACAATGAAAAAAAAAAAAAAAACACAATTTCTTTTACTTAACAATTGCTACAATTATAATATTGAACTCTAAATGAAGATGATTCGCAGAATTATTTAAGTAGTTTTATTTTTTCGGAAAGTTCTCTTACTGAACCATAAAGATCTACCGCATATTACCATGTTTCGACCTACTGAAAATTATTTGCTACAAATTAATAAAAAAAAAATCCTTATCCAAATATCATGCAGCGAACTTAAAATTGGGAAATCTTTGCCAGAATTATGAAACCATAGTCCATCATATCTATTGCTCACGTTTCATAATCAGTAGGTTCGGTGCCAAAATAACGATCACCAAAGTTACCGATACCAGGAATAACATAAAACTTTTCATTGATTTCTGGATCTAAAGCCGATGTTACAATTTGAACCTAGAAAATGAAAGGAAAATATGATTTAGAGAAAGAAGTTTAATTGTGAAAATAATGCAGTCAACCTTTGGAAATGCATATGCAATTGAATGAACACCAATTTCTGCCATCAACAGAGATACGAGCATAATATTGTCTTCGGGTACATCATGATCTAGAAGAACTCGAATTGCCATTATAGCAGCTGCGCCCGTTGCGACAGTGGCGTCCATTAATATCACACGAAAATCCTTGATGTCCTTTGGCAGACGTAAGTAATAAAGCTAGAAATAGACATATTTAATAATGAAAAATCAATGTTGAAGAATATAGGTAAATGTTACTCACTTCTGGTTCGCCTGTTTGCTGATTTGTTTGAATGAGAATCTTTCCAATTCGAATGTTCTTACACACTTCTGAGACTGCTTGTTCCATTGTCTCGCCAGCACGTAAAATGCTTACACCGCAAATTTTCTGACTTGCTGTTCTTTTGCCACTATAACTGATTCCTTGTGGCGTTTCGACAATGACATCCTTAAATGGCATCAAACTCAAGGCATATTCAATTACCAAACGAATGAGACGATTTGAGTAGAAAATAAATTCATCGCGCGAGGTGTTTACATTTCTAATGAATGTGTGGAGTCCTTTAATCTGTAGAATTTTAAAATAATTATAAGGACACTTAGTCTTTCCAATAAACGTGAATCATTTACCTGTGGTGTTTCTGGCAATAGAAACAGTGAACTCGGCATTGGTTGGTCGTGTAGTGAAGAATGTGCTAAAGTCTCGCGAACTTTAAACCCACGTAGTTGTAATTGCGTATTGACATGCTGAACCACTAACTGAATAGCAACCTTGTTCTCACCGCCGCGTGGCACAATGATATCAGCATGAGCCATTGTTGGTGCAATATAATTTGAGTATGATGGTTTAACCATTGTTGAATATTGCTTAAGAACGCCATCAAGACCACGACCGCGCTGAGAAATATCTCTAAATTGATAAACAAAGGAATATGATGTTAAGTGTATTTAAATAGCAGTATCTTATGTTCACCTCTTGAGGCGACGAGCTAGTCGTATATCAGCATCTGTATCCACAAAAATTTTCATATCCAAAATGTCAATAACTTCGGCACTATGAAATGTGAGAATTCCCTCAAAGATTATGACATTTGCACCATACATTGTCTTTGTTGTTGCCTCACGTGCATGCGTGACAAAATTATAAACGGGAACTTCCACTTTACGGCCCTCTTTTAATTTCTTTAGCACATCCAGCATGAGCTCAAAATCAAAGGCGTCAGGATGATCGAAATTGTATTCATTACGCTCGGCTGATTCATGTTGTTTCTCGTTTAAAATCTGCAGCGAGTGCGAAATTTGATCGAATTTTCAAAATTTTGCAGAATTTCGAAATTTACCTTATAAAAGCAATCCATCGACAATAGTGTCACCCATGGCACATCGAGACATTCGATTATTTTCTGTGCCACGGTAGTTTTACCGGATGCACTGCCTCCACAGATTCCAATCACAAATGGTTCCACTTGTTGTCCCATCGTATTATACCAGGGTGGCCGACCGGCCGTGTAAATTGTTCGATTGTTCGAGCATCGTATAATCGCCTCATTAGCTCGAATTGTGTTTTGGCTAGTCGATGTAGTGCGTTGACGTCTTGGTCTCGGGGATTTTGTCGATGTCGATCCGACACGAGGTCGGGTAGGAACAGTTGTTGGGCTGGCTGGACAGCACTCGCCATCATAGCCGCTATCGGCTGAATAAGCTGTACAGTTTTCGACTTCGGGACGTTCATTGACATCACTAAATGATCAAATTTAGTTGAATAAGAAATATGAAGAAGGCATACTAATTATCAACTGCAGAGTTGCAGAGTTGATAGAACAAGTTTTTTTTTTGCTTGACATCTGTTTTTATCTTTTTCGCGTGTCACGTTTTTTGTTGTTGTTTCAATCCAAGGAAAACAATTTTTAGGCATTCATATATATTATAAGGCAAACTGACGGGCCCACTAGTACGCTAAAGCAAGATTTTTAAGCATACAGCGAATGTCAAGGATTTGATCGGCATCGATACCGTTTTAAAATAAATAGCCTTCAATTTGGTCACTATATTGTTGCGCAATTGCAGCCTTATCTAAGTATGTGATTATTACTCCATACGCTCTTATCAAGAGGAGGAAGACACATAAAAAACGTGCATGGCGTTTTTCATACACGCGCAATTAAACAGAAAGTTATATTTACAGCACACATTTAGACAGAAAACATGTGACGATATTAATTTTTCTAACGGGGATTGTTCAAAGATGACGGCTAAAATAATGTAGTCTGCGATATTTCAGCGCTATTTAAGCGTGATATTGAAATTCAATGAGCCTATCAAATAAAAAAATAAATAAATTTCGTTTAATTTACCCTTTTAAATGTTTTCTTTCATCAACAAAATTTTACTTGAAATGTTATGATATCAGAGGTTGATTTGATAACAAGTTTTTTACCGAAAACTTTTTTTTTTACCAACTGATTGCGCTGCTTATTGAAGGGGAAAACACAAACAAGATAAGAAAATTGTAAAAAAAAAATCTTTTACGTTTTAATGAACCGGTAAACTGACCCAATTTTCTATTTTCCGCACATTGTTCGTTGCGCACGCTAATCATTTTTTCTAGTGTGCACGTACATGTAAGTAATTACTACAGCACATCACGATACTCATTGTCAGTATAGAGCCACATAATTTCGATTACATTTGCTTTAATTAAAGCGAACTAACTCGTTTTTTTCTCTCGACGTGGGCAAAATGCCGGAAATTTATCGATCATTATTCTTTCTCTTTTTTGTCCCACATCTCAAGATTGATGACGATAAAATTTAATAAAGTTAGAGACCATTATTAATTAGTAATGCGTATTGATTTTCTTCTTCAGACTTTCAAAGGAAAACGTGCCGTAATTTTCCGACAATTTTCCATAAGGTTCTAAATTTTGTGCACACGCCGTTTTTATGCTCTCAGTGAGTTGCATTTCCTCAGTGATAAATCATTAAGTACATATATATGGAATCACGATTTTGCTATTTTTAGTTTTAAGTTGGTAGGCACGAAGAAGAAAAGTCGAAATGGAAAATGTGGCCGTAATCATTAATTTCTGTTTTTTAGGTTATTATCATTTCTGCTCAACTAAAGTGAAACTTTAAGAGAGACCAAACGCTTAAATTCCGGTGTTATTTTTTTTTATGAAGCATCAGCAACTTTTTATAATGGAAAACTTTCAAAAGCGATGGATATTTTTGTTGTTGGTTTCTTGGTTAGACATAATTTTCACTTAAAACGAAAGCTTTCAGCACCTTTCCGATGAGCATGACGATGGCACTTCGATGGACTGCAAGGTGGTGAGATTATCGTTCATTTTCAAGCTCTATAGACGTTTTTATTAGGCAATTTTTTACAATACGACTTCACTCACGTCTCTATTGCCGAGAACTGCGACATTGACGTGATACAGGTAGAAATCGGTTAACTCGAACACTCTAATCCGGATTTTTAACATTGGCGGACGCGGGAAAATTTAATCTGACACGTGCTGTTTTATTTTTTTATAATTTAAGCGATATTTAAATAATTTTATTTAGTTCTCTCAACATTTCACGCCAATTATAGTTTTAATTTCTTGCAGCTCCAATAATCATCAAAATATACATGAAAATGTTAACAATGTCAACATACAAATTAAGAGCAGCAAAGATATATTCCTCAGGACTAATTGAATACTTATGCTTGCCACCCATCATTAATTGAATGTCATAAATCAAGTAAATGCAGAAGATTAATGCACCAAGCGATGCATACACGAGGACCAAAGTATTTGATGGAAAAATAATAGCAAATATTCCAAGGATCATTAGAACGATAACCGAAACGAACAGAACTCCACCCATTGTGGTAAAATCCCATTTGGTTTGGAATGCAAAAATTGTCAAGCTCAGAGTAACAACGGCCGTTATGCCAACAGCCAACAAAACTTCCATCACTTCAAAATTTGCTGACATAACGCCCATCATGAATGACTGACAGAGTGTGAAAATTCCCAGAAGGATAAAGTTGATGGGACTCTTTCGTCTCACTCCTTCGCAGCATGCGAGCACAATCAGAACAACAATGAGCGCAATTAGCGAAGTAAACCAAAGCCATGAGTTGGCTTGCACAAAACGTTGCGTTGGTTGATGGAAAATGAATAAAGCGATTATGCCTACTGTTATCAATAGTTGTACCTAAAATGATTCCATTGTAAATACAAATTTTTGCCAGGGTGCTTTACTGATAAGAAATTTTTATCGATCTATCAGGAATGAAAAAATTCTTGGATTTTTTTTCGTTCGAAGATTTCACAACTTACCGTTAAAATCGAAAAGACTTTACGAATAAATCCTTTCCGAATGGAATCGTCAGTAAATTCAAAACCTTTAGCTTCTGGATCTTCTGGATCCAGATAAGGTGCCTGCTGCATGCCGGCAGCTTGTTGAGGTGGATTTCCGTAAGGTGTTGGTTGCTGTTGTGGGTACGATTGAAAGTTTTGACCCGGTTGGGTGTAGACTGGAGCAAATCCTGGTTGATTTTGCTGCTGACCGTAATGTTGCTGCTGTTGATTAGGATCTAAAAGTTACAATTAATTATATAAGCAATATCGATGGATTGACGCATAAAAAATGATCATATGAGATGGTCAACTCGTTGGTATTTTACTTAAACTTTGAAATTCGGCCATTCTTTACGCTTCAAGAAATGAAATATTACTAAATTGTGATTTATTTTTATCAATAAATGGTATAAGTAATTTTGTCGTGTGAGTAATTTTTGATAAAAATCACAGAATTTCTTATCAGTTTTTATTCGCATTTTATGATCAAAATGTGTTGTGCAATTATGTATATGGCTTATGATTTGTGTTTGAGTCCTGGTATTTATTATAAAAAAATTGATTTTTATATACTTGGATAATAATATGGTTGCTGTCCTTGCTGTTGCTGATTTTGCCACATTTTATGTTTTTAACTGAATTTAATAAACCTGTTAAGCGAAATTCTTGAATAAGCAAAATAAATAAATTGCAAACCTTTATTTATTTATTTATTTATATTGTACACTCTTGATACGACAAGTTCTGAAACACGTCTGTAGCGCTTAATTGCTGGTAAATTACTAATCAATGCTTTCGTTACCGTCCGCTTTATTATCTTATCGCAAGCTCATTTCACCATTTTTTGAGTGTCTCTAATTTTCTCGTTTATTGAGGAACGTCAGGTGTAACTGCATGACTCACTCACTACTGTTCTTGTTCCTAAATTGTTCAAAGTACATTTGCAAAGCGTCCATTAAATTTATTATCATCAGAGCGGACAGACACTACATCAACGATTGTAAAAATACATATCTATTCGAACACTTAAAAACTAAGTGGTCAATCAACGTTCATTTAATTTATTTGACAATTTCTTAATTTGCGATTTCGATACATCATGTATCAAATAAATAAAAAGCGGTTATTTTGGTTCTGTAAATCAAGATTTTTTTTTGATAGTAATAAGTGGAATAAATAAGATCTTTGGAACTGGGAAACTGCGATAAGGAACGACAATATCCTTGAATTATACAAAGAATTTCACGAAGCAACATCTTAATCGCGTACTGCACCGAGAATAGTTAAAATGTATATAAAGATGTTAACGATGTCAAGATAAAGATTCAATGCTGCAAATATGTATTCCTCAGGACTGATGGAATATTTATGCTTGCCGCCCATCATCAGCTGTGTGTCATAAATCAGATAGATGCAGAAGAGAAGCGCTCCAAATGATGCATATACCATTGAGATTGTTTTTCCAGGAAAAAACATGGCAACAATACCAAAAATCATTAGAATGATGATTGCCACAAACAGAACTCCTCCCATCACTGTGAAATCCCATTTGGTCTGGAACGCGAACAGGGTCAAGCCTAAGCAAACAGCAGCTGTAATTCCCACCGCCAAAAAGATTTCATCTCGTCTGAATGAAGCGCTCATGCATCCCAATAAGAAGGATTGCGCAATAGTGAAGAGGCCTAAAATAAATAAGCGACGATGTTATTAACACTATCATGCAACGTCATTTATAAACTGATAAGGTTACCCAAGAAAATGAAATTCATCGGCGATGTGCGTCGAACCGATTCACAGCAAGCCATTGAGATCATCGTCACAATCATTACAATCAATGAAATCCAGAAGAGTTCCATATGACGAGCAACCCATAATTTCGTCGGTTCATGAAACACAAATAGCGCAATAAAACCAAGCGAGATAAACAGTTGTATACTCAAAATTGAATACACTTTACGGATGAATCCCCGTCGAATACTTTCGTCTGTGAATGCAAAGCCTTTTGCTTCGGGATCTTCAGGATCAATAAATGGAGGCTGTTGATTCGGATATGCTGCAGGATTATAAGGTTGTTGTCCATGATATCCCGGCTGTGGTTGTGCGAATCCGGGTTGTGGCTGTCCTATTCCTGGTTGTGGAACAAACCCTGGCTGTTGCTGTGGATAGGGTGACTGTCCGTAATAGTTCTGTTGATTTGGATCTGTAAAAATATTGATGAGTTCATCAATGATAATGAATTTTCATTATAGCGTTTCGATAATCAATAATACAAATTATTTTACATAATCTTTGCCTATCAGACATGTTGTGAACATACGAGAACTTTATCCGTCAAAAACAAAACGAAAACTGAGAGAATATCTTGAAATACTTGTGAAATACTGTAATCGCATGAAATTCTCATTATTTGAGAATGAACTGAGTAAGACGCAGTAAATGACGCAGGGTCGCCGAACCGTGAGAAAGTTCTATCGTTAGTATTCTAAAAATATCTAATTATGCATCTATAAATAGGTAAATATCGCCGGTGTTTTGATGACTTAATTCCATTACACTATTTTTCTATCTCAAAATTAGCAAAAAAAAAAAAGGAAAATTTATTTTTTAAAACCCAGGCATGACTCAGCAGACAAGGTGGTGAAATACACGAGAGACTCCATGTGTGACGTTACATACATATGACGTCGTTTGTTTTTTTTTCTTTGTACACAATTACCACAGATGCAGTTATGCAGTTACCTGGAGGATAGTAGTAGGGCTGCTGCGATTGTTGCTGACCTTGCCACATTTTGATATTATTTTTACAGTTTTTTTTTACACCAACGTTATCTTGCTTAAGATCTGAAAGGAAACTGAATGGAAGATGTTAATTGAATGCTCTCTTTGAAAACAGCTTAAATTTTGTGTCTTCTTATCAGCAATTTTGTAAATACATTCAAATAAAAAAATGTGCCTAAGCAAGTAGTTAATTTATTGCTCATTGTTTACTTTGCACCTTATATCAGCAATGAAATTTACTTTTAAGCGCTGTTAATATGCACTCAACTTGTTTTGCTTTCACATGGTTGGAAAATTTCAAAGAAACGACACGTGATGCACTTAATAAGTAGGAATGTTTACACGAATTTATATTATTAAAATAGCCTAACAACCAGTTCATGTTGTCCTTTTTCCATTTAAATTATCGACCCTAAATATTTGTATGTACGCAGTTGACATGGAAATCCTCAAGAAAAAGAAAAAGCGAAACAAGAAAGATTTTCACCTTGTTTTTCACAAAAAGATGCACTTGTTTTCACTTCTGTTCAACGAGTTATAACGCAATTCCAATGATGATGGCTTATTTTCAATTTATGTTGCATGAAAAATTTGTTAAATGCCGCTCTCTGCAAATTTAATTTTTCTAATTCGTGAGCTCCGCTGTGGATTTTTCGAGAAATTAAATATAGCGAATTTCGGTGGGATTTTTAAAAATGATTTTCGAAGTTCGGAAATTGCATTTGTATTTTTCTAAGCATGTAAATTCTATAAAGTTACTCGTTTATTATTTATACTAAAAACTGTGAAACAGCATGATAATATGAATCTCTCACTGATAATTTTAGCTCCTCTTCGTTGATCCATTTATAATCAGCATTTTTTTCATTGATAGTTCCACCACTGTACATGGCTCTGAAGAAGAATACTTTAGCACCAACTGCATCTTTGCGTTCTTCTTGCGGATATTTATATTTGTAGAAACCAACTGGCGCATTTCCATAAAAATTAACTTTCAACATGGAACCAAATCTCTGAGATACAATCCTTTCAGCAGTTTGACGTAATGACTCTCCTTCAATCCACTTATCCTGAGGCAATAGAAACAAATCATTTTTGCCAAATTTATGATTGCAGACCAGCATCAACGTTTCGTCCAATTTGCGATTCACGCTCATCAAATCATTTGACATGTCAGCTTCTGTAGTACGTTGAGAGAATTTAAACTTCGATAGCTCATCTTGACACAAATCCTGAAAGTCTTGAGCTGTCTGCAAAGTACGTGCTTCGGAATCATTATCCTGATCTATCTTCCCTTTCTTAATCAGCTCCTGTTGTCGCCTTTCCTTTTCCTTCCGAAGCTCATGGTCACTCTTCAAACTGTTCTCGAATTCAATTTGGCTCAATAATTTCTGAAATTACGGCATTGTTTTAGATTGTTGTGCACATTTCGAAAAGTATTAAACTCACTGAAAATTCCTTTTCCAGCTCACTAAAATCTTTTGCAATGACTGGCATACGTTCAATTAACGCGCCCGCGAAGATATCATACTTTTGTTTTGGTGTAGATTGCGAGACATGTCGGATTTGATTAATTACAGAAGAATTGATGAAAGCTCGACGAAGCATTGTCAGAGAGTAACTAATGTTATTGCGTACAAACGTCTGTCTGACAGACAATTCGAAGTTAGAATTCAGTACTTATAGACAGAAAATTTCGAGAAAAATTACACGTTTTGAATTTATCAGAACTAAAAGCTGTACTGAAATGTCAAGCAGTAGCAGTAAAAAATCATCCAAGCCATTTAGTCGCAATGCTGGGGACTGGGTTTGTCCAGATAAATCGTAAGATGGGAAATTTTATATTCTGTGTATTGTTTTCATTTTTAATCGATTTTTTGCCAGATGCGGAAATCTCAATTTCGCTCGACGAGACCGCTGTAACAGATGTGAGAAGCAGAAACCCCAAGATGATAGCTCCAAGAAGGGATCAACATCGTCAATTGGTCATCAAGCCGCAAAAAATAGCCGTGGGCTCTTTAGGTAAGGAAACTAATGGCGGCTTATGCTGCTTCTTCCAGATCTAATAAAACTCTCATTACAGTGCTGATGATTGGGCCTGTGCAAAGTGTGGAAACATCAATTGGAGTAGGCGACAAGCCTGCAATGTCTGTAATGCTAAGAAATTTGCAGACGACGAACGTACTGGTAATTGGTATTGGTATTTTAATGGTCGATTAGTATGTATTGATTTTCAACATATATCACTGTTCTACAAATTAGACCCCATAAAGTGCTAACTGTCCATAAGGCATCATGTAATGCAATTCTGGTTTTTATCTTCAGGCTATGGGGGTGGCTACAATGATCGGGGGGTAGTTGAATACAAGAAACGAAAATCATCTGAGTCAAGTGATGAATATGATGAATTTGGCAGAAGAAAAAAGATTTGCAAACAAGATGATGACAGTTCAAGACGCATAAGTCGTCGCGATAGATCACGCTCATCTCGGTCCAGTTCCTCAAGTTCCAGTTCAACATCATCGTCCTCGTCCTCATCAAGCTCTGATTCGAGCAGAAGTCGCAGTCGTCACGGCTCAAGAAAATCAGAAGTTCGAAAATCTCGTAAATCTCGTAGTCGATCGCCACTACGCAACAAATCCAGAAGATCACGCTCAAATTCTAGACGTCACCGATCTGATTCCCGCGAGAAGAGCTATCGACGATTGGAAAAATCGCCAAAAGATTACGAAAAACGCACGAAGCAAAGGTCTGAAAGTCCCAAAGAAGCAATACTTGATGAAAAAGAAATAAAAGAAAGTCATCCACCAAGTTATGACAGTGAAGAAGAAAGTGGATCCGATGAAGATCTGTCAAAATACAATTTGTTTGACGATGACGTCGATATTGAAGCAATTAAAATGAAGCATTAAGCGATGTAACAATAATCAGACAGCTTGCTTACCTTACTGAAATGATCTTCCAAATTGCGACCCGTTAATATTACATGCACAAAAAGTTAGCTGATTACTGTTTTTATGATTTTTTTTTTCGCCTCTTTTGTTAAAATTATTCAGGTTTCGAAGTTTTTTGGTGTTTTCCAAGCATTTTTCATTCTTCTATAAGAAATATTCGATACAGTATTGCAAAAATTCCTCCAACAAACCACAATCAACAGCTATAGAGCAATATAGATTTATTGGCTGTTAACATTAAAATAAGTAGCTGGTTACAAAGCCTACCCAAGTTTCACCTTTTATTGTAATGTTTTAAAGATTACTTCCTCCAGATATCGAAGCGCTTTGAATGTGTCAATTATAACATGAAATAAACTTTGGAAAACTTATGTTAATTCATGACCAATTATTTTATTTATTCATGTCAATTCAGCTTACTTATTTCATCTTACATCACGCGTAAAAATAATTTACTTAGGTACTTATAATCTAAGTTTCTTAATTCGTATCATACCATTGTTTCCTCATCCATGAATTTGGCTTAACAGTTGCATTAGTTCGGGCTGTCTGTTGATCTAGCACAACAAATGGTGAACTTTCATTTGCTAAGCTTTGTCGATAGCTCATTTGTTTCTCGGTTTCAAAATTTGATCGATAATTGCTAGCTAACGAATCAGCTGGATGCGGTGCCATCGGAATTTGATGCTCATTCGATTGATGATAATATGCTGACTGCTGATGCCTATTTGGATGAATGTCCTTTCTTTGTTCCCGAATATAATTTGGATTACCTTCAATGACATTTGTTCGTGTTCGTATTTTATAGTCTTCAACGGGATTTGGAGCCCGGCGACCAAATTTTGGTGAACATCTTCGCTGTTGCTGTTCATAAGGTGGAATAATCTCCTGACGCTCACGCTCAGCGTCATATCTGCCTCTGTTGTCGTCAAAATGTTCAACAGTCAACTTGAAGTTGGTTTTCTTCTTGCCACCTGAATCTCTATATTGTGGTATTTCTGGCTGTTGTGGTGGTCCACGCGACGACGGACGTTCATGATATCGATAATCTTTTGGGATTGGATAACTGGGACCCTTCCCTGGAGAATGAGTAATCGGTGATCTTGTTGGAATTTTAAAGTTTGATGGCTTTTGTAAAGGTTCTATAATCACTTCATTATTTTCATCAACCATCGGCAGTTCTGGAACATTCACTTTGTTATCCATTAAAATTTTTGTTACGTTATTGTGATCAACAGTTTTGGTGCTATCAGCGACGACTTTATTATTGTTTTCATCATCAGAATCAGGCTTTACAATAACTGGCTCTGGTGGTCCTCTCGATGGTGATCTTTCTTTAATCATATAATTACGCATGGCACGTCTATATTCAGGGCGGCTATGAATAGGTATTTCTTCTTCCTCACTATACGTCCTTGACAGTTTTCGGCGAGCTGATCCATCATCGCGATAAGACGGTACATCAATTGGTAAATCAATATTCTGTTGCTTTAAGTTTCTTTCGCTATCGCGATTGGAAGACAGTCGAACATTTTGTGGAAGTTTTACAAATTCATGTTGGTTACCGATATTAAGAAAATCATTTTTAGGTTTTGCGCGCTCTGGCAATGTTCTTATTTGATGATCCTTAAATTTCTCATAATATTCTGGCTGCTGTCTTCCAAAATGGCCATTAGACTGAAGTGCATCGAATTGATGCAAATTATCTTGTTGCCTATATGGCTGACGACGTTCGAACGTATTGATATCTACCTTTTTGTAGCGCTCAGCATATTCAGGATGCATATACGTTGATCCTTTCATCGACAAATTGTCACCTTTCTTGATTGGTGCACTTTTTGCAAAATGATCATAAGTTTTGTAGCGATTATTGTATTCAGATGTTGCCGCAAATTCATCTTCATACTTGACGAAATGACTTTGCTGTGGAATTATTGAACTACGTTCTGCAATCACCGGCTTGTATTTGCTGCGATATTCTGGAACGTAATTGTTTTCTGTATCCAATTTTTCATGATAACGATTCATGCACGACACGCCATAGTTGTTATTGCATATTTTCGCTTCGATTGGCTTACGATTTTGAGGCATTTCAGGTAAATCTGCAACGTCCGGTCTATTATCTTGTTGTGGTGGCGCAACTTGAACCGAAGGCACTGGAACTTTTTTAACAATTTTTTTCTCACGTTTCGGATGAAAGCAGGACGTCTTATTAGATTTGTAAATGCTATCCAAACTATACGGCACAAATGCTGATCGGTATTCAGGAAAAAGTTCAATATCACCAGTGAGGAAAAGATTGTTTGGTTTCTTTACCATCGGCGGCCGAGCGCGACTTATAATATCAGCTGGAAATGGACGGAATTGAGTCTTTTGTTCAGACAATATGTCCATTACCCCAGGATTCAATTTAATATTCGTAGGCCTTCTCAAAGGTCCTACACGTGGTGAAAATGGACGCAGTGGAAAATTTGTATCATATTCGGTTCTGTAGTTACAGCAGTTCGGCAGTGATGGCTCTGATTTATAAGATCCTGTAAGAAATGGATCTGTGTGCATCATATTTGCATTAATCAATTATCAACAGAAAACTACTTAATTAACAGCTTACAAGCGTCAACCTTTAAATTTGGTGGCCTAAGACACGGCTCGAGCTTCCCAAAGACAGGTTTTTCAGTAAAGCTTCGTTTGTACTCAGTGCTGAAGGCTGAACCATTAGTGAATGCCTCGGATTTATTGGAGAGGTTGATATGACTTTGAAACAAATCTTAAGAGAAAAAAAAGTCGAATATTTGTTAGTCAAATTTGCAAGAAATTGTTTGTTGCCTGATCTAAGTGTGGTGTGGGTGTTTTAGTATAAAAAGAACAAGTCGATACTACACTTTTGTCACAATTACATGGTTTTCGTCTTCGATAGTAATGTAGATCGTCGACAGCAATATACTCAAATGGAAAATTCTGCGACTTGAAGCGATTCGTGAAAATGGCCGATTTGTCTGTGAATTAAAATTGGCTAGAAAACATTTCAAGAAACTTTAAATTGTTAAACTCACCAAAGGAAATTTCTGGCTCCGATATGCTTCTCGATCGCAGATAAACGTCTTCGTTGTTGCTCGGTTTTCTGTATGGTTCAATGAAAGTTTAATAAGTTTGATGGCATTTATATGAATGGAATTCCTATGGAGGGTGAAAAATGCAATTAAGGGTTGATGCAACCCTCGCTAATAGGGGGGAAAAAAAAAAAACAATTCAATTTGTCTCCATAGCAGTGAGCGAGTGAAATTGCTACGATAGCAACGATTTTATTTTATAGCAATTTAAGGGCAATTAATAGAAATCCTTTAAAGACGAGAAAAGCTTCTGGCTTTTCCTTCATTATTCAACTAGCAAACCGGCATTTTCGATAAGATCTGACCTCCAAGTTAATAGCATGAAATTCTTTTTCATGCCCTACATTCATTCAAAAATAGTTGAAAGAAAATTTGACGTAAAGTTATTTTTTTAGGGGAAGAAAGTTTCAATTTCAATTTGAAGATAAATCATTTAATAAAATTTGTCTCGTAAGATCATAATAAAAATAATAAATTAAAATTTTGTGCAGTCACGAGAAAGCTTTAAGCTTACACTTCTTTAACAATTCAGTTCTACAACTGTTGAACCTTTTGACTTTTTTTTTGGTAACTAAATGGTACACAATTATTTATTGCATTGCAAATAACTTAAAGCGTTTTGTATGATTAATTAATGTAACTTCGGGCGGTTGACGAGCGCAAAAAAATCTTGAACACTTCTTATTTCACCAAATTCCGAAACTCAACTGACGAGAGTCGTTAAGTATCCGCGGAACAATGTTTGGTTGTTTAATGAATAACGGCGCGGGTGGTTTTTGATTCAATGTTGAATATTTTCGCTCAAAATAGTTTTTGCATCACGAAGGAATGAGTTGCGGTTGGTTGCGATGGAATGTTTAACATGGGGCGTTGGCATTCGTGTAATATTTTGTGTAAGAATGTTCCATGCATCATATATCGCTAAACAATATCGTGCAATGTGTGATGACTTGCTGACTTAAATGCTTTCATTGTCATAGAAAATATTTTGTGCTATTTGTGGTTTCATTTTCTTCTTTTTGCACAATTAAAGGTTTACTTCCTTCGAATGATCTACCCATGGAAAATATCAACTAGGTAGCACCGGGAAAATTCCCAAAGTAATCTAATCTTGTGGCCCAAATGTTTTTTTTTTTAAAACTCATACGAGTACATTAAAAAGTATTCCCCAAAAATTAGCTTGTTTTTTTTATGTTTCTGCTTTGATTGGTGGATGTTGGTGCCAGGCGCAAGGAAGAAACAAATATCATTCAAACAGCAACCAAGGCTCGAATATGTTCAACTTGTATCAGGAATTTTTTGTTCCCGTTTTTTTCTTTATCGATCATCGCCGAAAGCGTGAAATAATTTTTTTTTATGTTCTGGGACTTTTCCGGAATTTCTGGAGTTTTTTTTTTTTGTCATAAAAACAACTTTCACTTGAATGCATTTTGAGACCTCCATGGAAACGCATCGATTGCCGTTTAAATTAATAAAAATTTCACCCAATTTCTTCCATTGGTTAGCATCTGAATGTGGGTCAAAATGAAAATTGATTGACAATAAAAACAAACAAAAGACTTCAAGACAACACGCCGAAGTGTTGTGACTTAAACGCACAATAAATTTTGCAACAAAACTGGCGAGTAATTTCCATAACAAATACACAAACAGAATTTTCCCGAAAAAAAAGAAACAAATAAAAATTATTCCACGAATTTGCATAAGACGAAGATGTTGAAATGAGGTCAACGGTCAACAAAGAAAACTATTTATGTAAGAAAAGGAAAGAAAATTGAAAGTAAATCGCGAAAAAGCCGCCCACAACTAAACGGCTGGCATTCGACCACTCGACCTACTATTTAACGAAAAGCCCTTTTCTTACTTTTGTCAGTAAATTGCAAAGAACACTTGAAGAAGTAGAATGAGAAATTTCGGTTAATGAAATTGACATTTATTCGTTGCATGGTGTTAAATTGGACACTTGGCAGTTTTGTTGTATGGTACTGTTGGATTTATTACTATATAGCAGCACAGCATTTAAAAGCTTTTTTTGTGCCACCACTTGAAAACCCTGTATCAACAAACACCATCAGAAAACGAGTGAGTGCGTGTGAGGGTAGAAGAAACTAAAGGATTGCGTGGATGAACTTGTTACTTTTCGTCCACCGCATGGTTCCGGCTAAACGATTTAATTAGTTTTTGAGTGTTGTTTTCAGTTGCACAAGAAGAAAACAATATCACGAGAACTGATTGCTATCATGCATGAATGGACTTGAGCAATTGAAATTTGTGGGTCACAATCGCATGCTGTTTATTTATAGAACTCTAACCATTGGCTATCATTGTTGGATGGTCAAGGTTATTGTCGATGGCTAGGTACTTACTTGTTCATCTTCATTACTGATTTATAAATCTTTTTCACAAAGCTTTTAATGGAAGCTCCGATCCGTTTAAATCACAATTGGTAACTGAAGGAAGCATAAACAGGAACTAACTTTTTAATTTTCCATTTATTGCACCGTCACACATATGCTTTTATTTACTTTCAATTAACTGATATTTCCTCAACATTATTGCGGGCATTCGGAATACATAAAATAAGTCAACTGTCAAACTTGCATTTTCAAATGCAGCAAAAAAAAAAGTTATTAATAATTTTTTTTTCTAATTTCACAAATTACACCGGATGTATGTTTCACTTGATAGGTAACCTTCGATGCCATCAATCAAATGATCTCACTTTATGTGCTGTCAATATGATTTTTGAAATGACCATCAAATGCACATTTAACGACGTCCTTGAATTATCCAATTTATACGAGGAGCATCATTAACGATCCATGATTAAGTTTGAGGTCAGTGCAGGAAACTCATTACGTATCGAAGCTGAATAATTTTTTCACACCTTTATCGCTCCCAAGTTGAATCGGCACTGAAAATGAAAATTGTTCTCTCAAAATAAAGGAAAAAAAAAAACACGCGGAAGGTTGGAACTGGCTTTGCCGAATGTCCTTGAGCCACATTTCAATGTATCAGTGTGGAACTGTGGGAAAAGCATTTGCGAGCCTTTAATTCGACGGAAAGGAAACATTCGCTTTCCATTACGTTTTTATCGTTTAACGATGTCGCGTGGCGAGTCTTCTATTTAATTTTCAGGCAATTAATATCAATTTTATTATGTGCTTTCGGCAAGCTTTTAACAATTAGTGGCTAAACGTAAAAATTTGATCAATTAATTTTGGAATAAATTAATGAAGATAAGTTTCAATGAAATTTAATTTGAAATTTTTCTACAAATTATTAATCGCAATTAGTAAATTTTATATTCATAGATTATTTGCGCATTAAACCTTCCCATCGATCGGGTACAGCTAGAAAATAGCGATCCATCGCATCAATAAATCGGTTTTTGTAAACATTCGGCGACACAATTGTTGGCAATTTGGTTTGATCAACAACTTGCTTCAAATACGATTCGATTCGCTTGTCGATGGTGAATTTTCGTATGTAATCGATGATGCCGACAATTAAATAATTGTCATCGCCATCAAGGCCGACAAGCAGTGAATAATCCATCACATAGTTCTTTTCTAAAAATGATGCGTCACGGCAAATTGCATCACGCAGGATGGTACGTGAATGCGTCAAAATGTACAATGGCTTTGACCATGAGGCTGTCGAAATGGAATAGATTAATGTTTAATTGCTAGAATAAGTGAACTATAGTTAAACTTACTTTTGATGAGATTTTCATCCAGCAAAACTGTCTCGCCAGTCTGACCACTTGGATCCACCAAACGATTACGTTCCGATCCTTTCAGATCATATTTGTTTGTAATTTTCCGATCACAAAATAAATTCTCAATCACCAAAACAGACTTTTCCAGGACATTATCTTTCTTCTTGATAATCACTTTATAGACTCCAAAAATCTTTGCTAAAAGTGTCGGTAGATTTTTCTGAATACACTCATTCACATACTCGAAGTAATGCGGTGCAAACTTCTCAAATTCGCCAACGTCTTGCTTTGACATTTCCTTAAGTATGAATCGATCATCAGATGTCTTACTGAATTTTGATCCACTTTTACCGCCACGTGCTTCCCACATCATGCTTTGACTTAGCGATCTTGCGTAGCTTTTCCGAATTTCGTCGTTTGTACTCTTGCAGGTATCCTCAGGTTCACTTGGATTCTTAGCTTTTGTCAGACATCGACCACGCAGCTCATCAAATTCTTTTGCGAAATAACTTTTACAAGTAAACTGAGAAACAGAGTCTAAGAAGATTGTTTCAATGTGATTACTTGGCTGCTTTTTATTTTTATCTGTAACGTCCTTTGGTGATCCCTCTTTGTCTTCAATTTCAATTGATCCTTCATTTGGATTCTTTCGTCTTAAGCTTGGACTGTTGTTTCCAGTTGCTTCACCAGATGATGCTGATGATTGATTTTCCAGAGCTTTTTTGTAATCATATGACATCAAGCTATATGCAATGATAGAACTCAAATCTTGGTCTTGAACCAATACAGGAAATTGTCCTATTGGCAAACAATAATGTTCAGTTGGTAGAAATGGCGATGGCAATGGATTCTGATCAGAGCTTGATGGTAAAAGTGTACTCAACAATTTTTTAATTGTTTTCTTATCAATTTTTTCTTTCTTGTTGTCAACTTGCAACTCATCCACGGATTTTGTCATCAAGCCACCGTCAAGATCAAGTTCCAAGTCATTGGATTCACAGCTTTGATTCATATTGTAATCTTCGAGCTCATCATTTATAAAAACGGTTGGTTCCGTCACATGAGCAGCTACTTCATTTTTCAGAGAATTTTTCGTTTGTATTGCGGCATCATGAAGCCTTGGGCCCCACAATTCGATACTGTCAGCGAGTTCCTTATGCATCATGAACATGGCATCAGTAATTTCTGTTAAATAAACTTCTTTTGCTGTTAGAAGAGTGTAAACAACTTCGACACGATGCTTGAAGATTAATTGATCACGATGCAGAACTTTTTTCAAGCTGGCTAACATTGGCGATTCCACGTCGGATGATAAATTGGCAAGTTTCTCATGAATCTTTGCGTATACTTCATAGCCTCGGACTGAAAAGCTTTTGATTTTCTCGCCGTAAAGCTTGTTATCGATGAGCTCGGGCATCTTCAATTGGATCGTCAAACACGGCAATTTAATTTCCCAAATCTCGATGGGCGTATAAATTAAGCTAACAATCACACCATTGCTGGAAAAGTATTGAATGTGATCGCGAAGCAGAGAATGATGACAAGGACTTTGTTGTTCGATCTGTGAGGCGCTCGTTGTATCATCTTGAGCAATATGACGACGCTTATATGAATGCCCATGAAATTTCAATTCAAGAAACTTTGCAAAGGATAAACACCATGTGTCCGGAGACATGGTAACACTTGGTGTCATTGCGCTACATATTGTGCAACGGGAAGCAACCAAAATATTTGTACCAACATTTGTCGGATCTTCGTCCAGTTTCACTTGAACAACACCCATTGAATGTGCATAGCGTCGAACATGATCCATCATTGGTAACTTACATGAAGGACAAATGTACGAGCTTCTAAAGCAATATCGTTCCAAAAACAATCCCAGCATAATATCATCCTGACCATAAAAATGCATGTCAAGAAGAGTTGGCTGAGCACAAAATGATGTCGGTAGCTCTCGAGTGTTGAAATAGTAACTGCAAAACAATACCGGAAGTCGTTGATGATTGTAGATAAGCAAAGTGTCCTTTAAAATATCAGATTTCTGGCGATGAAGCTGCGACGCGCGTGTTTTCTTTTCGATCTTTTTCATGACAGCAACTTTCGGATAACGCCCACCATTTCTTCTGTAATCAGCGAGAGCCGTTTGAACATCTTTGTTGTCAGCAGGAGCTGTGATTTTCATCGTTAAAAATGGATGAAGTGGATTGAGATTTTCTGGTTCAACTTCTGAAGCTGGTGATTCAATCCGATCGAATTTCTCATTTTTCTCCATCCATTGCTTTGAGTGAAAAAGCTCTATCGGGAAGAATTTTCGCAATATGCATTTCTTTCCCGATTCCGTTTCCAAGTAGGGAAGAGGAAATAACACAAATGGACTTACAGATAAAATCGTAGAACTCAATGAGGATCGAAAATTGTTGTCAAATGGATGTTGAACTTCAAATTCAACACTATCAGGCTCAAAGCTACTGGGTGATAAGCTCATGTTGCGCAATGGATCCGAGAAGTCTGCCACATTTTCAATATTTACTAACTTTTCTTTTCTCACAAGGATGCATGGAGTTTCTGGCTTTGGTCCTTCGTCCTTTCTAGCGACTGCATGATCTGATGGACTATGATCAATGGAGTCGAAAATGTTTGGTTTTGGTGCTGGCGGCTGTGCAAAAAGATCGAGCAAAAAGGATAGTTCGAGTCTGAAGTTGTAACGTGCAAAGAGTATAAAACTGACAACCTTCTTCAACTTTGCCAATTCATTTTCAGGACCACCACGAAGCAATAAAGAACATCCACGTTGACTATATGGAATGTCAAAGAACATCAAAGATTTCGTCATGCCATTCATGTCGAGAAAATTCTTCATATAAAATTTATTACATGTTCCCAACTTTGGGCGTCCAATATTAGATTCAATTGATGTAACGATGTCACACTGCAAGCATCGCGAGAGACGTTCAAACACCGAAAGCTTAACGTCCAGCACCAAAGTGATTCCATTGTCTCGAAGCATGTCTTGTGCGATTCCAGCAACATTCTTATGAACCAAAACCACATCTGGCGCTAATGCAAGGATTCTGGAGACAACATTTCTCAAATATTCTCTTTCTTGAAGAATCAACGATTCGATCGTTACAAACTTTCCTTCGACACGTTGATAAGCAATTGGACATTGAAGTAGCAACACACGTGGATTATCAATTTTTGTTTTCATGTCTTTATGGGCGACATTCTTGCTAAATACAACTCCACCAACAATGACACATTCATTTCGCGTTCCATCAGGAATTTTTTTGATGTTCACAAAATTCCTTACGTCCATTGAGTCGAGAATTCTACAAAATTCTGGATGTATCGTATGGGCAATTCTCGCACAAAGTGGAATCAGCACTTTTGACCATGATTGATCAAGATTTGCACTCCGTAATAACTGTGCAAGTATATGCTCCTCATGTTCACAATAAGCTTCTAATAATGGTTTTGAACCTGCTGTTGATAGAATAGAGCTGTGTAATTCTTGATCTTTGCTGCTTGAATACAAGCTCTCGACAATGCTCGGAGGAATTATGTCCTCAACTGGTGCATCTTCACAGAATGACTCGGATCGCTTTATTGAAACTGCCTGGCTCTCAGTGTCAGTTGGAATATCTTCAATTTTTGGGAGTTTATAAAAAAGATTCTCGTTAAATTCAACTCGGAATGAGTCATCACTGCCAATAGCAGCTTCCTTATCATTATCATAGGTTACGAATGGAACAATGAATCCAGCTTCAATCATTGCATTCAAAACGGCAGATGCCTGCTGTTTATTGTTTGCTTTTTGATTCAAGATAAGGAAATTCATGAGGTCATAGCCTTTGTTTTGAAATGGCAGCGAGCTTATCATGTCCTCATATAGTGCTTTAAGAGAATTTGATTGTTGTAAAATGTTTTTGCGATCAGCATTTGACAAAATATTAGCATTCGATACAAGTCGTTCTTCCTGATAGCCAACTGAAATTTTTCTGCGAGGACTTGTTTCACTTGAATGGTTGTTACTATTTGTTGGGCTGCTTGAGTTTCCAACAAATTTACTAGATAAATCATACTCAAGTGCCTGGAGATCAGATTTTAGATCTGCGTTGATATCAGATGACTTCAAATACGACAAAACAACTTTAGAGCAGTAGGTGCAAACACGAAGATCGCCAGAGCATTTGATGATTTTTCCAGGAACGATTTGGCTGCAGCACTTGGAGCAAAATATTTGACAACACAACCGACAATGATGCTTTCGTCGGAATGCTGTGAACTTATGAGAGCAGTCATAGCATTCCCTTGCCGTTGAATCGGGCATCCAGAACTTTTGAAGGTCTGTATTTTTATAATCATTGAGATCCTTATTCTTCATCGCTAGTAAATTGCTAATACGTTTTATCACATTCACAGGTGTTCTCCCTTGCGTTGCATCAACCTGATATTGAAGACTGTCGTCTATTTCTTTGTTTATTTCAGCTGGTGATGGCTGTTCACTGCCCGATATGATGGAAATTGATGAGGAACTTTCGCTACTCGAAGTCGTCGAAATTTCTTCTATTTGCTCAGTATCTTGAGCTGGTACTACACAGGATGCTATCGAAGATGATGGTGTAGGATCAGAATTAACATTATTATAAGCTACATAAATCTTATTCACTAATTTTGTTAGAATCGTGCCCTTCTCATTGCCTTCAAAGTTCCTCGCGAATTCAGTTAATGATGTTTTACTGTGGAGATTTTTGTTCACGTTCATTATTCAGTATTTACTTTGTTACCACTGTTTTGCAATATTTAGCTTTTTTAGTCTTTGTTTGTATATTTTGAAACTTTCACTTTTTCACACTATGGATTGCTGTTATTCAACGGATCATCGGTAGTATGACGAGCAATAATAGCCAAATCCAGCCACTTGTCCTCCTAAAATTTACAGGAATATGCGATAAGAGAATGACGTCATAAATAATAATTTTGAATTACTTGTTCTTTCAAGCTGATTTGATTTTCAGTATCGTTTTCCGGATCAGGAAGCTTATCGACTGGTAACTGAATGTCCTCATCTGGTAATTTATCATTTCTCCAATCGTTATCAACCAAATCAATTAAACGTCCATCACTTTGAGGCTGAAAGCAAAAGAAGAAGTTTATAAAAATGTTTTGCAGCTCTCGAGCTATTTTAGAGCTAACCTGGCTGTCCATCGTTATCACTTGATGTTGTTAGGCTAAATCGAGTGTTCATTCAAAGATTAGAAATGTTTCCACATTTGAAATATGACAGGCACTGCTGATTTGAATGAATTTGTGCAATAAAAATAAATGTAAACAAATGAATCAGCTGATTAACGTTTTACAAGTTGCGTCACACGAAAAAAACACGAGGCACATCTGAATCAGTAAAATCGAGTAAAATAAATAAATTAAAAATCAAAAATGCCTGTAAAGCCAATGTGTAAATCCAATTGTGGCAACAAGGCAATGTTAAAGGTGAATGCCTAATTTGCGAAATGGCAATAAAGCTTAAAAATCAATTTCGTCTATTTTAGCGCCCGAAAACTGGAGATTGCCTTTGTAAAGAATGTTTCTTTCTTGCATTTGAAACAGAAATCCATAATACCATAACGAAATCGAATCTCTTTAAGCGGGGTGAAAAAGTTGCAATAGCTGCTAGTGGTGGCAAAGATTCAACGGTCCTAGCTCACGTTATGAAGCTACTGAACGAGCGTTATGATTACGGGCTGAATCTTGTTCTTCTGTCAATTGATGAAGGAATAACCGGCTATAGAGACGATAGCCTCGACACAGTTAAACAGAATCGTGATGACTATGGCATGAAACTGAAAATATTGTCCTATGAAGAACTGTATGGATGGACTATGGACAAGATAGTGGAAAAGATAGGCAAGAACAATAACTGCACCTTTTGTGGTGTATTCAGAAGGCAGGCTCTCGACAGGGGCGCAAAGATGCTCGAGGTTGATACTGTAGCAACAGGACACAATGCTGACGATATAGCGGAAACTGTCCTGATGAATTGTTTGCGTGGTGATACGGCTCGATTAGGCAGATGTACACACATTAAAACTAGCAATGCTAATGGTGACACTATTCCCCGAGTCAAACCTCTTAAATATACTTATGAAAAAGAAATTGTGATGTATGCCCACTTCCAGAAACTCGTCTATTTCTCGACTGAATGTATTTATGCTCCAAATGCCTATCGTGGATATGCACGAGCTTTTCTCAAGGACTTGGAAAAAATTCGTCCAACAGCAATTATGGACATCATTCATTCGGGTGAACAAATAAAATTTAAAGACACTGTTAAGAAGCCAGAGCAAGGAACATGCAGTCGTTGTGGATTCGTATCGTCATGTCAGCCGTGCAAGGCTTGTGTGCTCCTAGAAGGACTCAATCGAGGACTACCGAAATTAGGAATAGGAAAAAAATCGAAAGGAGATCGAATGAAGGCTCAACAAGATCTGGAGAAAAGTATAGCTACGCATGAAAAAGTAAATGAAGTTAAGAATGATTTTTAAATTTTAATTCATGAACTTTTATTTTATCTTATCAGTTGAATTATAAAAATAAAATTTCAATTAAAACATCATTTCTTGTTCTTCCTGAAATTTTGCTTCTGCTTATTGCCAGATGAATCAGGCTGGAATTTCCTCTTCTGATTTTGTTGCACTGGCTTTGAAGATTTTTTATCAACTAAAGGTTTCTGTTGCTTCTTGTTGAATTTCGTCGATTTGTTATTTACATCTGCTTGTGCTCCATTAGACAATTTCTTCTTCTTATTAGCAGGCTCATCTGTTGTTTTCTCTGTGCTGGTGGTCTCTTCTGTTTCCGACTTGGTGATTTCAACAGGCTTAGGCTTTTCCACTTTTGGTTTCTTTACCTTGGGCTTATCCGACTTCTTCTTAATGGGTTTTTCAAAAACGCTCGTAATATAAGTTTCCTTCTTGGGTTCAATTTCCTTTTTCTTAAGGTCTTGCAAATCTTTTTGGAACCAGTCGCGCTTGTCAACCTTCTTTTTCTTTCCATCATCGGTTTCTTCATCATTTTCTTCAACATCATTTTCTATATCATCAGCATTTTCCGGAATTTCATCTGAGAACTTTTGTAGTTTTGCAACAAAGAATCCGTCCATATTGTGAGTATGTGGGTAATATCGCCTTGTGAGTTTCATTGATGGATGATAGCGATGTTCACGATAGCTTGTGAAGCCTTCAACGCCAAAATCAAGACCGGTTGGAACTAATCGTACATTACGTTTCTTTAGTGCATAATCAATCACCCATTCATTCTCTTCTGGTAGAATGGAACATGTTGAATATACTAAATAACCGCCTGTTGCTGACTTGGCTGAGAGACAATCGATGGCGCTAATGATAAGTTTTCGCTGAAGATTGTAGCATCGCTGAATGTCAATTTCTGATTTTGATGTTTTCACAGATTGATCTTTTGAGATGACACCTGTGCCTGTACATGGAGCATCAAGAAGGACACGATCAAAGCCAGACATGAATTTCTTATATTCAATGCCATTCATGCAGCTCACAATTGAATTAACTACTCCCAATCGATGGAAGTTTCCAATAACGGCGTGAATTCGATCTCGATTAAGATCGTTGGCAAAAAGGACACCTGTATTCTTCATGATGGCTGCAATATGTGAGCTCTTTCCGCCAGGGGCTGAACACATATCCAGGACTCGTTCGTTTTCATGTGGTGCTAATGCTTGAACTGGCAACATACTGGATGCTCCTTGAATCATATAATGACCAGCAAGATATTCTGGGGTTGCACCGAGAGGAACCTGGGAGCTGTAGACGACTAATCCGACCTTTGTCCATTTTCCAACAGGGTCCAAATTAACGCCACGATTGATTAATGCTTGAGCCAAATCTCGGCGACGTGTTTTCAAGCTGTTGGTGCGAATGGTCAATGGACGTTGAACTTCGGATGCTTCCAAAAACTCCAACAACTCGTTAACAGCAAAAACGTTCATAAATGTTTCCATCAAAAACTCGTTGTAGCTGTAATATGTACATAAATCCTTCTTGAGAACTTCCAGATATTCAATGCGTGATCTTTCTGGATCACGATTAGCAGAAAAGTCCATGAGAACAGCAGTAACATCTTTAATGCGTTGCTGAATTTCCTGGAGACTGATCGCCCTGTCAACATTTAGAGCATCATCTAGATCTAACTTTTCCTTATCAGCGATATTTAATTGCAATTCATCTTCAGCCATCTGATCATCTTCAACTTTCTTGGCTTTGAGTTTCTTATTCGCTTTTTCAATTGGCAATTCTGTATCGCTGTCGTCTTCTTCTTCGCTTCCTGATTCGTTATCATCAGCGTCTTCCTGATCTTCAGCTTCAGAATCATCATCAGATTCGGCTAAAATATCCATTTTACGCTTTGTAGTGCGTGATTCTTGGTCCTCCTCGCTTGAATCTTCGCCATCAAAGTCATCTTGCATAACTTCATCATCACTTTCCTCTTGCTCTGAACCGGACTCTTCAGAGTCGTCGATAGGCGTTTTAACCTTCTTGCCATTGTCAGAGAATCCTTTCTTTAGCGATTTCTGAACTTCAACAATTTCTTCCTCACTAGATTGTTCAGCATCGTTGTCACTGTTCTCGGCTGCATCGCTGTCATCTTCAGATTCATCGCTGTTGTATCGCGCCTGTTTTTGATTTTTCTTCTTTTCGTTTTTCGATCTGTTCTGTAATTTAGTTTTCCTCTCCTGTCGTTTAACAACTCGCTGTTTCTGGCGATGGGACAATTTTTTCGGTTCTTCCGTGCTTTGATCTATAAGAAATACATAAATGAATTCGAGATACATGGTAAGAAATAATAAAATTTACCTTTTGCAAGCAATTTAGCAGCAAATTTTGGTGGAGGCTGCTTTTTAGTCTTTCTGCCGGGACCTTTCTTTGGCTTTTCTGCAAAATTTACTTTACGACCCATCACTAAATAGACTGGAACTTAGTTACTGTTGCAACAATATGTATGTATGACAAAAAGTTTCTTAAGCAGCTATAATCAGAGTCTCATGTAAATAAGTCAAAAACGTGGTATTATAAACTTCAAAAAACCAAATATAAACTAAGAATCTAGTACAAAACTTTATGGAAGCGAAGTAAATTTTCTGTCGTTATACATATTTCGAAACACGTGGTGAAGCAGACAAGTGTTAATTACAGAATGGTATTATTCATGGTATTTTTAATTAGCAAGCATGAAAAATATCAGAAAATATGCAGTAAAATGGTTCAGTAGAGAATTTACTTCCAAAATTAATTAATATGGATTATAATGAGCTCAAAAATTTTTTAATTGCCCAGGAGCAAAGAACTTTACTTATATGCATCTTTGGGAAAATTTTGCATATACTTGAATTTAATGCATTCCACAATGATTAGTTATGGCTAAATCTAAATAATGCATGTTATCCATACATGAAAGTTACATAATATAATAAAATATAAGCTTGAGAAAATAATAAATTAACAGCCTATATAACAAATGGCAAGAAAACAAATAAAGAAGCATCGAAAGTAAATCGCAGAACTAAAATTGTACACGCAAAAATAGCGTCGTGCCAATTTGATGGACACCTCTGCGCACAATCGCTTCATCACTCGGAACAGAATCTGTATTTTTTCTTCTTTGCATTTTATTTTAGTTATCAGCGAGCTTTCGTTTCAATCGGGTCATTCCGTGCATCTACAACATTCGCTTTGTGTAAGCCCAAATTTTTTGGTGGTGCAATTTGAAAAAAATAAAGAAAAAAAATTTGTATTTTGTTGCCAAACGGTAAAGTGAATTAAATTTGCTCAGGATAAAGAGCGATTCGCCATAAACCTCGAGGGCATCATACATCGTCATTAAATGTGATTACTAACATGAAAGGCAAAAGAGTCTGTTCATGAGGAAATGGAAAAAAGTTTCGCGGGCAAATAATAAAATGAAAATTTCGATACAAGAGATGCGGAAAAAAAAATTTTTGGGTGTTTTCCGTTTTCCAGAAGAGAAAATTTTTCTTCCTTTCTTCTTCTGCTTTAAAAGCTGAAAATGTTGGAAGGCATGCAAGGATGAAAATCTAATTAGGATTCTTTTTTTACGATAATAAAGAGGCACAACCCTCCTGCAGCAAGCTAATAATATAGAGATTGAGAAAAACGTGTATAAAAATGAATTTACTGTTGAGTGTGCAATAAACTGGCAGCAATTGAAAGTCAATCAGGATGGCAAGAAAAAAAAAATAAATTTAGGGATGATAGGATTATTGATGTTTTTCATATTGCTCAATCGACTGGATAATAAGTTTGTGAAAATATACACAAACACTTAATGAGTTAAGTGACGGATAAAAGTTTGTTGTGACGTCCCATTGAGATGCGGTCGTGTGATTTATTTGATGCTCGATTATGGAATGAAAGAATTTGAATCTATTTCAAAGTATTTTACTTAACTGGAATATTGCTCTGGTTATGTCTGAACAAACATAGCTCAAATTACATGAAACATTTTTTTTTTTTTGAATAACGACCAATGGACCTCAAAGCATCATCATTAAATGCAATTTCGACCACAATTTTCGGACAATTTCGTAAATTGATCCAAATATAACATTTTTGTGCTGAATGTATTCGGGTTTTATGAGTACTAAACTGGATTTTATGGTCTCTCGACCATCAAGCAGTATATTAAAGCACATGAAAAGCTCTTCATGTAATGCATTAAAAAGCTTCCAACCATAAATTATTGTCGTCGCATTTGTCGCTGGTTTTCCCACCAAAAAGTAAACCGAGTAAAAGAAAAAGAAATATCATAAATCTACAATTCTCTTGTGTAGACGGTGTTTAATGTGGCATCGCTTAAGGATAGTTTCTCTTTCCACGTTTACATTATTTTTCCCAATCGCATATTAGAGATGGAAAATAAAATCCTAAAAGAATTCGATGTGAACTATTTTTGTGTGTTTTCAACACCAGAAGGAAAGCTTTTTTTTTAACTTCCCGTCTCTCTCTTTCTCATTCTCTTGGGTGTGAGATAAAAGCCTTGATAAAAGCGTACAACCGAAGGGATTTTTTTTTGGTTCTGGAGTGATTTCGAGAGCGCATGGTTGGTTTGTGTGAGATGATGACGATGACGAAAAAAAAACTATGCCAGCGAGTTGTTGGGCATCAGTGGTTTCTAGAAATTTTTTTTTTCTACGATTTTGATTTTATGATTGTGTAAAGCTAATGCAGCCCTGATGATGCCCCATAAATTGTTTTTCTAGAACATGTCGACTCGCATGAGATTATGCAAGTTGAATGGAATTTCGAGCATTTTCATCCCATGTTTCCATACCAAGAATTGCTTTCTTCTTTCTTTCTTCATCCTGAATGCAAATACAATAGCAGTTGTTTAATTATTCAACAAGCATGTAAAAATGTTTCGACTCCCTTTCATTTAAACTGATAAGAACTGCGAAATGATAAAGCAATCATTCGGATTTTGCTGAAAGCTTTCTCACAACGTCGCAAAACAAAATGAAGTACATGGGGAGCTTTTGTTTTCAATGAGGACGCGTCTCCTTGGGAATGCGGGTGGGCAAAGTAAATGTAAATTGAAATACATTTTTCATATTTTCTCTTTATTTTTTTTTTTTTTTTGCAAGGCAGATGAAAAAATATTGAAAATAATGTTGGGGAAATTATTTTGCATCCCTTAAAAAAGTTTTTCATTAATGTTTCTCCCATATCAAGACGCATAATTAATAGCTTAACTTTTATATAAAATGCCACAGCAACGAATCTCAAAAACGTTTCCATTTAATAAGTGTATGCTTGAGTAATAATTTTTCGACATCGTATTTGCCTATCGGTGTGTGTGTTCTGAATGTTTGTCATCTCTACGAGTACGAAGGTGACACAATTTGATAAGAGAATTTTCTTCTACGTTTTCTCGATGTTATGAGATCGCAAAAGGTTTTATACACATTAAAAGCATGAAGGGTGGTGAAGTAATATTTATTCATTAGCTTTTCTTTCGGGAGTTGTACTGATAGAATGTTACATAACCTCACCGTCGGCAAAATCATAACCACGAAAATATTGTTTTGCCGTTTTCTTCCGAAAGAACAATTAACACCACATATGAGCTCGCGTCTTTTTGCCTTCAAAATAAATTAAAAGTTCTTTATAAAGGTGTAACATGGAAGCGTGAAATAATTAAAGCTCTTGGGAGAGTTTTTGTGAACGTATAAGTTATGAGAATTTTAAGTGCCACTGAGAGCCCACATAGTGATTAAGTAACATTGCGCATTGGGGAGCAATTTCTATGATGATGTGAAAAATCAATCAAACAAAATTTGTGATGCTTTTTGCAGAAATTTAAAGCATTAAAATGATGCCAGTTTTTTTTTTTTGCTCCATCGTATTTACATTTATAAAGGAACACTCAAAAGTCATTCATTTTGTATTCCATCATAAAAAAGAGCAATTTGCTGATGATGCCTATAGAAAGCTTTAAAAGGATATATCACAGCGTGTGCAATATATATATGTTTTGAAATATCCAACATAAATTCCATCAAAGAATCTGAAAACCTTTTGGTAAAAGACTTTTAAATGTTTACATATTTTATGGTTGAGTTCAGAAGGGTTAAGAGGCGGGTGCCTACCTAGTGGCATGGAAAACAAGCAGTTACTGACTAACATATTGAGAGATATCGTGAAAGATTATTTCAGCAATCCATCCGGAACTTCTAGCAGTACACATCCTTCCGCTTTTCTATCTCTCATGTAATCGCACACAATATGCAATCTGCCAATCTCAAGCCATTGCTTACATGTTTGCGAGTTGGCACATTCCATCTGAGGAAGGAATTATGAAATGAACAAAAAGCATGTTAAACTTTATCCATCTGCAAACAGCAAACGGGAACTTTTTTTTCGCTTGCTCACGGGCTCACGACGGTGGAAAAGTTTTTCGTTCTCCGTTATGTCTTTCATGTTTTCGGCTGTCAGATCCAGACGATCGTTTTTTTTTTTTTTTTTTTCGTGTGCGTGAAAGCGTTTTTTCACATTTCTGCAGTATTTGCCTTTTACGGTTTACCGCGGAATGATGATGCTCTCGTGACAGTTTTGTGGATAATGCTGAATGGTCCTTACCTAATGGCAAGTCTTTTGTAATTTTTAGGGAAGCGAAGTTTCAGTGACGAAAATAAAAAAAATTGCTGAACAGCCAATTTAAGAGTGCCAAATTTTTGTTAGTGTCAAAAAGTTCAATAAAAGGCTTCATCGTGGGTAATAAAGGAGCAAAGCCAGCAGACGCTGAAGAAGCACCTATTGAGGGTGGAGGACCAGCACCAATGGATAATTCTGTATCGCCATTGCCCGAGGCTCCATTGGCCATGATGGAAATGGAAAAGACTCCGATTACAACACCTATGCATGATATGCCACCACCTCCTGATGAAAAGTGAGTATAAGTTTCTAATTTAATTCAAATTGCTACATGGATTGTGCTTGTGAAAAGAGACTGCCAACTTGAGAGGGGGGAAAAAATGTGTCGTCAGCGTCACTTTTACAAATTCTGCATTCTCGGAAGAGCTTACGAAAAAAAGAGAGGCGTTTTTCTTAGCTTTAAAAAGCTGAAATTATTTTGGAGCATGTCCCGTGTCAAGCGTTGTTTGTTGTTTCTGAGGTTTCGAAAGCTACGATTTAGTATCTGCATCTACACATAAGACTTGTATCTAATGTTGATACCATATAACCTCAAACCAGTAAACCAGAAGCCTATGTTATGCAAACCAACATGCTCAAACATTCTTCGAATGCAGAATATTCACGTCTCTATCTTCATTATGGATTCTGCAAAAAAATTTGCATTTAAAACAGAAAAAATTGCAAAAATGTTGCGCAAAAAAAACTTCTCAGAGCTTGTGCCTTCATCTTTTTTCATTGTGATCCCGAGATTGTAATCATTATTTTTAATGAAAATTCATGTGAGATCGTGCTCGAAACCCGCAAGGTTTAATTTCACTTGAATCTACCTCGCGTTGAAATTAGGTCAACAACCTGTGTTTGAGGATCCTTGAACTAATTGAGTCCTTCTCTACGTCATTGTGTTAAAGTATTTTTCTTTTGATTCAGGAAGGCAACTCAAATTGAGAGGCCGGTGCTTTTTAAGGATGTATTCATTTACATGTTAAATAAACAATTCATCTACAAAACATTATTGACATAGGAAATCTGTATGCTCATTGTTGGAACACCGTATGGCGTGAATGTCCGCGAAGAAAGTTTGTGGAACAATGTTTAATTGAATAATGAAAGGGCTTTTTCACCTTAATATTTAATTGAATATCCATTTTTTTTCAACCATATGCATGTACGATACTCATTCGTTTGAAAATAAGTAGAAAAAAGCTGCAGGTGTTTCGTGAACTGTTCAATATTTTAAACGTAAAAATTCATTCATTTCGCTCAATAAAATTTCACGAGCCCCAGGATAAATCAATATTATTCTAAATAAGATGTACGACTATGAGATAACGGAGAAATTTAATTAGCGAATTGGATCACGTTTGATGACACAACTGACAATGTTTCTAATGAAAATGCAAATTGTATGTTAAAATATGCCTTTGGTGGCGTTATCATTTTCAAATCATCAAATTAACTTCCAGCCGAAGCACGCAATCATCGAATGAATTACCGAACTGTGTCAAATTTTGCATGAAGATTGCTTTAGTTTTGTTTCTTTCACCTTACTTTCGTCGCAAGCTCAACAATTTCTTATTATTCGAAAGTGTGTGTCCAGAATATAAGCACCGGTAAAATCGATTGACTGGTTAACTGATAGCCCAATTATTATTTGCTTCTGTGTTCTGAATAACAAAAGAGCGACTTGTTGGCATTTATTTACACGAGGCAATAAGTTCAAAGAACCCATCACAAAAAATTTGGGTTTGGAAAGTTGGATCATGGTTCATGTGGAAAATTGGATCATTTTCAATTCCATATTTCGATATGTAAAGAAATATCAATGAAATATTTTATTATGACCATTAAATAGTCATCGTAATCCAATGAGCTGCCAACCCCTTATCGGATTCTAAATTTAATAGATGATAACATGTAAATGTCATCAGTCTAAGTAAGGTTGTGGCGCGTGGCTTAAATTAAGTATTATTTAAATATCGTGAGTTCAGCACCTAATACATTATTTACCGACGACACCTACTTTTTATTATAAAAGGATTTAATGGCGCTGCGCCTACCATTGAGTAGCTTTGGGAACATAAATCATACGAAAGGTCAATGAAAAAGGAACTTCCCGGTTCAATGTGTTTCACGTTCAAAAAAGAAATTGTGTCAGGAAACATCAACAAATCAACACACGCCAAGACAAAAGCACGTGCCGCACAGGTTCTCTAATGACGGCACTTTCAATGGGGCTGAAAATAAATTACACTTTTATGCTACTTAATCACTTTGCTTAATGTTTTAGACGCAATGTTTACGATCTATCATGTGGCAGGATGAAAGAGAAATAAATTTTCTAGACATTTTGTTGCACAGTTAACTCTCCACCCCCGACCCAAAACAGATAAAAAGAAAACATGTGTTGATGATTATAAGTAAGGTGGAGCCGTGGCGTTCTTCATCTTCTCCATTTTTTTTTTCGGCTCAGATTCAGGTGTAAATTATGGCGAAAAATCTGTTATCGCTTTGTCCATAGAGCTGTTTTCTTTTATTATCCGCGTGCGAGTTATGCTGACGGATGGCAATAAACGAGTTATCATGCGACATGGAAATGTCTTCATTTGTGCTGCGTCACAAACGTAAACAAACCGATTTGTGGCGCATGGTTCATTAAATCTAATTTGTCTAGTTTGTCAATTTAGATGAGAAACAATTTACATCCTCATCCAGTGACGCCGACGCCCATTTTCATTCATTTCGTATTATGGTGAACATTTTCCAGACCAAGTTTTCGTTTGTAAATCGATAAAATTCTATCCATAAACTGATTCAGCAAGATCAGAATTGAGCCCCTATTGCATAGGGCCTATGCGAAGCTTACTCGTGAATCATGGCTTGCCATCACCAGCTATTAAATAATTAATGAGGAAGTTGGGCAAAATCTATGAATAGCTTGTGATGTGGGAAGAGTTATTAAGTAATAAGAAGCAACAATAGGCTTTCAGTTCAGGCAATGAAGTTGGTTTCCTAATGAAATTTATCACAAATTATAGCACCAAAATGTTCACGATTTTGAAGAAAATTTTCAATCTCTGATGCTGGCTGCTTGCAAGTAAGATTTTTATTAAGTAATATGCGTCAACTGAGCTCGATCTTTATTCATGCGTAATTGTTTCATGTTGTATAACATTTTGGCGATTTCTACGTTACAAGAGAGCTGTTCTTTTGCTTGGCATAAAATCATTAAAGTGAAACCTGCCAAAAAAAAATTCAAAACCAGTTTTATCTCTTACAACGAAGGGTTTCATTCTACATGTTTCATACTTGTCGTTTCATATATTTTTCTTTATTCCAGTCACACTTGGTGCATTTTTTGCAATCAATATCATTTGCGGGAACGACTATATTTGTCAGTTTTGACACGCAATGTCTGTGCGAGTGTGAAATTGATGAAACAAATGTTAATAAGTATCACGAAAGCTCAAGTCAAATGCCGGTCGCATGACCGACATAAAATGAGTAAATGAAATGTTCAAATTGCTGTTTATTTCTTCTTATTTTTTTTTTATCGTCGAACATGATGACTGGATCCATTATGAGATGAAAACATCGAATGTCCATCTGACATTTCCTTAATTTTTTTTTTTTCGATTTCTTCAGATTTTGCTCATAGTATGAGATGTGATGAGCCTCATAGTATATATGTAGTATGAGTTTTATACAATCGCATGACCTTCAGGAATTTTCTAAATGTTTGGCTAAACATAGTTAACAATCAGATACATAAAACCCATCATTTGAAGAGAAGTTGACGGCAAATCGTAACCAGCAATTTTACGATTCATTTTAATTATGAAACATACGTAACAAATTTACCGGCATCAGCATAGCAAACAATCTGCCAGGCCGCTTTGAGAAAGGTCAAAACCTTTTTTTTTTATTTCCATACTGGAGATTTGGTAAAAATTTCATTTATAATTTTTCCCCTTCGCCACAAAACATCTAAATTATTCATTAATTCATTCCGAACGAAATTTAATAGTCTCAATAATAAAACGATGTCGACAATTGTTAGCACTTGTGGCATCGTTCAGCCTTGTTATATTTGTAATTGTGTCATATATGAATGAACATCAACCACGATAATATGTATTGAGCTTTATTAAAAATGAATTAATCAACATGTAAGGAAGAGACCATTTGTTGGATGGAAATACGGAAGTAGGATGACATATCAATTTTTATGTGGGAAATTTTCGCTCTATATTCGGGCAAACGGCAATATAAAAATAAATGAGAAACACATGCAACACATGTGCGACATAGTCACAGAAAAAAAATATGTATCTAAATTTATTTTATTTGATTCTGTCCCTGTCGTGCATTCACAAATACAAAACCCAAATATAACGCGATAAAAAAAGAGCTGATCAAGAATTCAATTCAATTTGAGGCACTCGGCAGGTGTATCGAGATATTTTGATACTTTAACAATTCTGAGTATTGAGTGTCGACACCGAAGATCGATGAGTATCGCTATCCAAAATCAATGTCAATATGACAGCGTAACATGCAAGTGTATCGGCAACATTCCTCTGTACATAATTACAAAAAATTTTGTAAAAGCAACAATCATATTGAGCTTGAAAAGGTGGCTGATGATAGGCTTTTAAAGAGCGAAACTTGCGCGCGCGGAGAGCAAAAAACTACAACAACTACAGTCTCACTTTAATTACGTTTTCTTTCTGTCTTCTCCTTCACTATCATTTCTTGTTATTCTGCGGCTGTTGCGTTGCATGAACATTCCCGCTCAGTCGAGTTCCAATCGAGATACTTGAGAGATCGTGAAATTCATTTCTTACCTAAAAATCGTACCCCGCGAAAATTAAAGTTGTGAAGATTGTTTTCTTCTGAGAGACGAAGAAAGAGAGAAGAAATAATTTTCAGTTTTCTAGTTTTTATTTATTTTAATTTTTTCCGAGAACAAGCGGAAAAATATTTAAAGTGAAAACTGATAACTAAATTGAAGACACGCACACACACGTTTTCCAGAGGAAGAGTGTTTCAGAACATTATCAAGATCTGCCTCAAATGCTGTGAATACAGATAGTGCCATTTAATTAATGCAAATTTAAAGACTCTCTTAATTGAGTCGGTGTGGAAAAAGAAGAAAAAAAAAATTAGCAAGCTTTTGTAATTTATTTCGACTGCGTAAAATTTCTTGTGTGCTCTATTTTGTGTTTTGTTGTGTAAACATTCATTTTAAAATTTAATAAGAACCAAACTAAGATCTAGAATAAAATTTCGTGTAGAGTTGCGCAACGCTCAAGAAAGGGAATATTTTGAATTCGAGATACAAAGCAGGAAAACAAGAAAACTCACAAAACATGCCACGAAATTCGGCACAAACGTAAGTAAATATGTCATCCAAAAAAAAAAAAAAAACAAAACTTCTGAGGATTTCGTCATCGTTATTCGTTTCCATTGTGGAAATTAAGATAAAAAAGAAAATTTCCCCCGGAGAGTTTCTTAGATTCTAAAAATATGTTTCTCTCTATTAAAATTATGTAAAAGAAGTCAAATAACTAAATGCGTCCATAAAGTTTTCTTCTTGGCTCACTGAAAGTTTTCTTAATTCTAAAGAAAATTCAAATTTTCTAGAAAATTTCAAAACCATCAAAGTCAAAGCAAAAGAGTTGAAAGCAATGACTGTGATAGAGGCAGAAAATTCCATAAAAAGAATTCCTCGTAAAACTTTCATCAGATAAATTTTCTTTTTGCGCAAGCAAATATTTTCGCTAACGCGTTGAAAAACTTTCGATTGTCCCCAAACTTTATTTTGTGTCGTTTGCTTCTTTGTGTTTCTTATGGTCCCCTTACCCAGCAGCTTCAAAATCGATTTTCTCCCTCCCCCCAAATCTCCATTTAATAAATCTAATTCTTCGTCTCTATGCAGTTAAATGGAGATTCTGTTTGCTGTTGTTTAGTGTCGCTCCAAACAATAACAAGAACTTGATGGAAAGGCGATTAAATTAAATACGAAAATGGACATTTAGAAAATAGATACTTTTTTGATACATACAATACTAGACAGGCTCAAACTCTTCTCTCTTTCGTTTTCTTTTTCATCACCAAACAATTCCAACAGCAAATGTCCAAACAATTCACTTTCATTCTCGGTCGATTGGTCGTTCGAGATCACATTAGGAAATAACATTAAAGCACAATATCAACAATATTACGTTGTTGCTTTTACAATGATGTTATACATAGCAGGAGCATTAACCGTTCGAGTACGTTATCAAATCAAGATTTAAGTAAAATATGGACGCATGGTGGATGAGGAGAGAAAGAGTTGTACAAAAGGGAATGAGCATAGGAATTAGAAATCAATTGCGTTTCAAGTCTATGATTTCTTGTCTACATTAGATATGTGTTTTATTTCATTCCGCGCATGGCTAACATTAAAAAAATTAAAAATTTATGTTGGCAGACAACATACATTCAACAACATACATTCGCGGCTTGTGTACACTATCGATATATTTAATTTTTATTTTCACTTTCTATTTAATCACTCGACTCAGGAATCTGCAAACTTATAGATCCGAAAACTGGATTTTTATTCAACGTTTTAAATTTTCTTCTAAAGTTTTCACGCGCTGAAAGTCTCGCGGGCGGCAAAAGTCAATCGCACAATTGATCTAAAAAAAAAGAAAGAAAATTGAAAGTAAAATTTTTTTAAACAAATTTCGGATTTTTTAATATTTTGTCGGTAAATGTCTGAAAACAGTCGACTTCATTAAAATGAAATTTGATAGTCAACTACCAGCGTAATTAGCAAGAAAATATTTATTATAATTATTTTCTGTATATAATGCGTGATAGCAAGTCTTTAGTGTGTTATTGTTATGTTCGATAAAAAAAACGCGCCATCTTTTGAAGTTCATTCAGAAAAATTGATATTTCATAAGTTTCTTGAGCATAAATAATTAACGTTACAACTTCCGCTGATTTCACTTACTTGTAAAAAAACATGAATCTTAATTAATGTATACAAAATGACTCAGCCCATCATAATTAATCTTATAAAACGTACTCTTTAAATTCTCCGCTAAGCAGAGCCCGACATCAATCACTTTTATGTTATGTTTTTTTTGAACAATTTTAAACTCCATTAAAAACTCGTGAAATCGAAATGAATGAGCATGAAATAAAAAAGCATACAAGCATCAACTTTTTTTTTCCATTAAAACAATTATGGGAAGTGCCACACGTCGATTGCAACTACTGATTTTTACAGAATATGATGCTGAATGCAACAAACTTTTTTTTCACATAAAAAATAAAACTGAAATCATTTGAATGGACATATGGAAGTTCAATCAAAAAGAAGCTGTCAGGCATGTAATTCAATTATTTGCCCGAATTGTCTTTTATATAAATTTGGAGCTCACATTTTACTGGATTGTAACATATGCTACATATTTACTGAATTGCTGTTTGGCAAGCAATATGTGTACAATGATGTCATGAAATTTCTAATAAAATGAGAGGGAAAAAAGTCAAATAACTTTAAAAAAAAGTCTCTCAATTGAAAAATTAGTTTAATCGAGTTATAAAAAAGCTTCACTCATTTAGCGGAATAAATGCATGTATCTAAAACAAATTGTTGATCATCATTTGCCTCAAGTGGCCATCAAAGTAAATTCAATAAGCACGAACGCTGCCGCGATCACATTTTCGAGAGAGTGAACATTTATCGTCGCCCATCAATCACATGGAAATATTTAAAAAAAAAAATCGTTTCAGGCAATTTGTTGAACTTTTACTTCGTTACATGCCATCAGTGTCATTGAAAGTTGATATATCTCTAATTAGGATGTTTGCATTATTTATGACTTTGCACAAAGGAAACTGAAAATTTGTGTAATTTCATGTTGCGTCGAAGCATTTCCGAGAGAGACAAATTTATAATCAAACTCAGAATTACTGAAATTGCAGTATATAACTTGTCGCTATTCCTACTTCATTGTAAAAACTTAAATGGTGTAGAATTTTCTGTCCCTATAATTAAACTCACTCCATCTTCTAGCTAGGTAGAATGTTGTTTATTTAGCCGTTGACCCAATGACACTCCAAATTTTTCATCTCAAATTTCATTGTTTCATTCAATTTGTATCGTGTGAATAAGAAAATTGTTTGCGCAAAATTGTCTTGCCTTTCTGTCCCTCTCTCTTTCCCACCGTCACCCATCATGATGAAGCTGATTCGATGAGGGTCAATTGAAATAAATTGTGATACATTTACGCAGTCATTGGCGTGCCAATATTTCCTTTCTTTCTACATGTTCTTTGCCTTTCACATCATCCATGTGCATTTTACTTGATTGCATGATCACAAAATTACAAGATTTTATTGAAATATTTAGTGCGAAAAAAATGAACAACTGGAAAAGAGAATAAATTCTAGTTTCATGGTCATCGAGTCTGGGAATAATTTATAGGAAACTCTTGAAGTGGCAGGCATGTCATCGCCAGAGAAATCTTTAAATGTGATTTTTGTCAAATTGCTTAAACTCAAACCATTACATGCATAAGACTCGCAACACATGTTAAATGAATCAGTCAAAAGCGAAAATATCTATGATAGACATGAAAATTATTCTTCTGATTATTAAATAGAAGCGTATTAACATAGTATATTTTTTTGCAGATCGATTAAAGATCGGATTAAGATAAATTGAATCAGTAATTTCATGGAAAAGTACAAAATAAATCACTGATCCATCAAGTGTGTTACAAAAGAGATTTATAAAACAGCTTAACAAGATTGATAATTCAATGGTGGGCTCGTAATGTACAGTAACGAGAGAATCAACATCAAAACATTTCGTTATTGTATCGCTATAAAATATTTACGATACTGAATAAAGCAAAAAATAAATACCTTTTAGGCTCAAAATAATGACACCACCCCTACGTTGCTTTATTTTTTTTTTTCGCCATCCGCCATCATCGCTATCATCATCGCATTGCTTTTTGATAAAAAAAAAATGCAAAAGAAAGAAAATGGATTTACCGGTAGCAAAGAATGAAACGTAAAGTAAAATAACGAGGCGACAAGTTAAAGTGAACAATTGAAACGTGAACTCTCGAAGTTCTTGATGATGATAGATGTTGATCCACATAAAAACCCATATCCAACCCAATGTTCAATTCCATGTTGGAGTCATTTCGATGAAGGAAATTTTATTTATTTCTCTCTTCCCCCGTGCTCGTTCAGGGTATGGTGAGCCTTTGTCAAGTGGTATTTACATTTTTATGATGAAAACATGGCGTTTGAGAAAATGAAAGAGAAGAATTTACAGCAGCACTCATTCTACATCTTATCACTTATCAGTGGTGTGGGTTGGTGTGGAAAAGTCGAGATTTCATTTTATTTTACCTACTTTCCGTCTCGATTTGATGTGGAAAGAAAATGCCAAAAAAAAAAAACTTTCTGCGAATGGCACAAAGTAATTTTTTTGTGTACTTTCTTGGGCTTTTCATTTGCATGAAAATCGCTTTAACAAATCTTGCTTATCAGATCCATTTTTCTTTGGTGCCTGTCTAGTTTTTCTTTTGGGTGAGCAATCTTGTTACGGCATAAGAGCAAATATTTAAAGACTGATAAGAGTAATTTGGCCTCAGCAACGAGAATTCGCCGCGACAAATGATCCCATTAAGTGAGATATCTGATGAAAAGACAAATGTCTTGTTAACGGATTTATTCAACTCGTGCTTGCTCGTCATTTCATTATAAATTTAAATGTCGAGAATTTGTTTTTTTTTTTTTTGATGTTGAATAGATGCAAATCTTTTTAAAAACACGAAAAACACAAACGAGTCGATTTCTCTTTCACTTGAGAATGAAAGCAGCAACAGTAACAACAGGAAACATGTGTAGCTTATAATTGAGCGGGTCATGAAATCGCACAACATGTTTGCCTGCAAGGCCTTGAAACTCACTACAGAGTAGTTGTAAATAATGTGCAATATAAAATGTTTATAAATTCGATTTCGTTTTTTCTTTCGCAGACGCTACGACGATGAAGGCAAACAAGCTTGGCAGTGTGGATCGTGGTGCGAATACATTTTCGTTGTGGTGCTCTCATCCATCTTGCTCTTAGCTACCATCATCCTGACTGTCATATGGATCGTTTACTTTAAGGATGGATTTAATGTCGAAGATCCCAAAAAGTATTTCAATTTCCATCCGGTTCTAATGGTCGCTGGTTACATAACATTATCTGGATTCTGTAAGTCTTTCTCAAAGATTAATTAGTTATTAGAAGCTTTTAATAATTTTCAAATCTAATGTTTCAGCAATTCTTCTTTATCGTATTTGTCGATGCTGTTCGCATCTGGTTGTGAAGTTGTTGCACACATTTTTCCATGCATGCTCAATTCCTTGCATCGTCATTGGTTTCCTCACCGTATGGGAGTCTAAGAACCAGAACAATGTGGCTCACTTTTACTCATTGCACTCGTGGTTGGGTCTCATTTGCATGGGACTTTTCGCATTCCAATTTGTATTGGGATTCTTCAGGTGAGCATTTTGAATAGATCTGATGATTTCCTCTTAATAGTTTTTCATTATATTTTTTTTCATTGTAGTTTTCTCATCTTGTTGTGCTGCGAAAATGCAACACAAAAATTCCGCTCAACGATGGTTCCGATTCACGCCAGTTTAGGAGTAGCTACTTTCATGTTGGCTGTAGGAGCTGCAGTTACTGGATTGACACAGAAGGCCCTTCATGACTTGGGGTAAGATTGCTATAATAATTTGTTGTTTAAAAAATTATAAGAAATAATATTATCAATTATTGTAGCAAAGAGAACTATTCCGGTATGATTGAGGAAGGAATCATTATCAATTCAATTGGCGTCATGTTGATTGGCTTGGGCATTATCATTCCATTTGCTGTTCGTCGCACCAACTCACCAGCCAGCTTTAAGGTGTATGTTACGGAGCGCATTTGAGTAAACGAGAACAAAGTAGAGATGGTGAAGGAGGTTACGGAAATAACAATTACCGAACCGGATGGAGCTGATGTTGAAAAATATTAAGCGAATGAGAAAGAAAATGTCACCTTCTCTACTACGATAAATATATTAAATTATAATTAAAGAAGTTGATTCTTTGAACTTCATCATAAGATGTGAAAAGTTTTCATCCTGCATGAATTGGATGTTTTTTTTTTATTTCTCAAAATGTGATTGATGAGGAAATAAGTAAGAAGAAAATAATTTGGAAAAACAGGAAAATTTATACAACGCCAAACAGAGGAAAAAGGAAAAAAAAAATATTCGAATTCTAAATTTTCCTTTCTAATTGGAAATTTTTCACATCTCTTTCATCCTGACACCTTCCAGTGCGATATTTATTAAACACATCTCAAAACATCCCATCCTCCTCCCATATAAATCCATCTCTACATCCACAACCCCCTCACCTCAAAATAATTTTCCCTTTGGAAATTTCATTCATCACGAAAAAAAAGGAAAATTTTTTAAAAAATGAAAACAAATTTTTATAGGATAGAAGTTTTTTATTTTCCATTGATTTTACTCTTTTTGAACGCATCAATTTGAGAACTGACAACAGCTGATAACGATATGCTGAAAAATGCTCATAAATTTTTTGGTTATTGAAATGTGCAGTTCCAAAGTTGAATATAAAAAAAAATTCTTCTTTTTCTTTTCAATCAATTAAAATGCCAAATATAGTGAAGAAACACGTAATTAATTGTAGAAGGAAAAAAAACATTCATTATAATTGATAAGGGGGAAAAACCACAAATTTAAGATTGTGCAAATTTCTTTTTTGATTCCACCGGTTTTGTTTTTGATTGATCACATATCGATTTAAGTATCACTCCAATAGCTCGATTCAATTAATTAATGTACCTTTGATATGAAACAACTCTCAACATTCTTCATTTCCATTTCACTTTCGATACTAAACAAAATGTTGAAATAAATGAGTCTGAAACTTCATCAGTTGATTTCATTTCATTTCATTTTTTTTTATTTGAGAATTCAAAGAATTTTGTTATCGCAATAAATTTTATACAATTCGCACATTTTTGTTACGCTGCTATATGAGATAAAAACCCATCAACATCTTTACGGAACCAATTTTTATAAGATATAGTGAGACCATAAAAAAAATACTTAATTGATAAAAACGAAAAAAAAAAAAAAACATTAAACAAAGACATAGAAACAAAAAAACTCTGCAGCAGGATAATTAGTTTAGCTGAAAGTTTCATCTCACAAATTTCAAAATCGCTTTTCTTTTCCAGCTGATAAGAAACACAAATATTTTGTAAAATTTTATTTGTTGTGAGCTCGCAAACGTCATGAAAGAAGAAAAAAAAAATATTTCTGTAGGTTTAAATAAAATTTGATGATGAAAAGTATCTTAGATAAATGTAGTAGATAAAAGTGTAATTCACATGAAATCGCGTCTAAATTCAACGCAAGAAATTGTATTGCAACTTGAGTGAATCATGCGAAATAAGAAAAATAAAAATCTAAACTTTATAAGCGTTTATGAAACAGGAATGGTATTTAAGGAGTTAAAGTAAACAAATTTTTTCAAACTATTGCTCGTATCTGGTCGTTGATATTTAATGAAATTCAAAAAAAAATACCACCGGAATATTCTTTATTACATTGTTTTTACAAAGCAACTGATTTTGAACCAGTTTTTTGGTATTTTTTCAAGTGAAGTTTTATACTTTTCGATTTCGATAAAATAAAAGCTGTGGAAATTTACGATCGCTGACCGACAATATTCTGGATTGAAACTTTCCGCAGTCACATAAATAAAAATGGTATAAAAATATGTGTTCAAACTTTTAATAAACAACAACAACAATTAAAAAATAAAATCCGTGAAATTAAAACTAAATGTAATTTGTAAATGAAACTGTGGTTAATTTTTATGAAGATAAATGTGTCCAATCAAACAAACAAAAAAAAAGAAAAGAAGAAAGCAGCCAATTAACTATAAAAGACATATTTGTTTGTTTTTTTGAGGTTTTTCAACTTCCATACAACAACGATTTATTCATTTTTATTTAAACATTTTATTTAAATCATCACCAAAAAAAAAAAAAAAAACAAAATCTTTAAACTAAAACTAAAAAGAAATTAAAATCAAACTTTTAATCGCATACAATTTCAAATTTTGTAGTTGACAGAAAGTGTAGTGTGGAAACTTATTCATAAAAAAACTTAGTAATGACATAGAAATTAATCAGATACTTCAGGTTTTATCAGTTTCTACGTCCAGATGACATTCAAAAATACCAGAAAAATGGCTTTGTTTTTATGTAACTGCATTAAATAATCAAAAAAAATTAAAACCTGAAAAAAGAGTGTAGTTGCTGGTCAAGTGTTGACATTGTTCATTATGCGACAGTATATTTGTGATCTAAACAGTTGACATGATTTGATAAAGCAAATGGTTGGTACTCGTTATTGAAAATCAAAAAAAAAAAACATGTTTAGTCAAAAAAAAGAAAGATCATTTTCATTCAATCCCGTTAATCGAAGAACGTTGTTTTACACATATTTATGAAGAAAGGAAAAATCTGTTTCACATTTGACATTGAAAATATTCTTTATGCATTAACTGTAATTTATAAATTACGAATATTTTAATATCATAATAAAGTTTAAATACATAAAGAATTCCAGAAATTGTCTCACTTAACGTCAGTCTGCTAAGTTATTCTTTCACTTGCTTTTAGATTTTTTTAAGCTGTAAGATTGAATGAAGAAATTCACAAAAAGTGCAAACAGAATCATCATGAGAGCGATAGCAATGAGAAAGAGTTTCGATTCACCGCAACGAAGCGCTGCGACACATTGCCCCATAAGGACGATGAACTGAACAAGCTGTACGATTGTTATAAGTGGTTTGACTGGCTGAAGATATTTTGTCAAACTTTTAAATGAGCTGAGGAAATAGTAAGTATACATCAGCACGTGAACAGCTGAATTGAGTGCAAGAAACATAGCTTCCATTAAACCGGAATTGTATTTTATAAAAATCCATGCTATTGTTGGTGTTCCCAGATGATGGTACACATGAAGAAATGAGACTTGACTTTGCTTTTTGCGCAACACAAAAATTAACGTTTCACTTAATTCAATGAATCTGATCGCCAATCCAAGCCAATAGAAGTGCAATAAAAATGCGTATTTCTCTGTGTCACTGTAATCAGCTCGAACGCATTTCCATGCATCACTGAATCTGAAGCCATATCGAAATAACTGCAGAATGATAAACACATTTAAACACACTTCTAAATATTTCTCACATAAATTTCATATTATCACGTAAAATTTAAGGTTAATATGAACTTACTCCATTCAATATATACGAACAACCGGCGACTTGGAAAATGTTGTAAGCTCTTATGTAAGTTTTCAGGTCATAAGCTTTGCGATATTTCATACGCCTGTAATAAGCCTTGAACAATGAATCAAGAAGTAGCCTGATATTAATTTAGGTTTTATACTCACTCAGGCGCAGCAACATAAATAGTATACAAATAAATAGCAAAAATTGTCAATACGGTATAAGATGAACCAAATAGGTCCCGTAAATCCACCGAAGTGTCTGCATAAAAGATATTAGATAAAATAAAATATTAAAATTATTTGCGACAATATTATAGATAAATTTTTTTTTTTTAACTTACGTTTGCCAACAGCAGGAAAAATCACGTCCATTTTCTACGGTGGAATTTGACAGAATGGCAACAAATTCGCAGATGAGTGAATCGATGACCAACAAGTTTCTCCGAAAATACCAAACCTGTTCAAATGTCCTTGAGACTTTTTTTTTAGGTTAAATGCGTGCCTTGTCAAGCACGGAGAAATTCATTCAAGGGTCACGTGCAATTGGGAGACGGTTAGTAAATCTAACTGAAGATTGTAGTTTTTGTCAATTGCATGAACGATAATTTATTCAGCTGAACGTCTCAAAAGCAATAACTAGATTAGGACAACAACCTTTTTCAATGACATCTTTCATGTTGTGCCAATTTTTTAAATTTTTTTTTTAGTAAAAATAAACCGAAATCAGGTTCCAAATCCCATTATATAAATACTCATATATTTCATTCATTTCAATATCACAAACATTTTTTTCTCGCTTATTTGTTCAACTTTGCTAACTTCATTGATACCATTGTATAAATACTATACATGACCTAGTATTCACTTAAGCTGCAGTGCAGGAAGCTTGATTGTCAACAATCAGGATTATTTCAATGCACATATACTGCAAAAAACTCTGGAATAATTTTTTTATCGTCGTTTTTTGTTACTAATATTTATTTGAGCGCCTTTAATTACATATAACCAATTTGAAGTTAAAAACTCAAGCAAGAAATGATGCAATTGAAACATTTCGTGACAATGATCTTGTTTTAGCCGAATGTGATGTAGCTGTCAGTTAAAAAAGGTGCAATGCTCTATGTGGGACACTCACTGTATATAACTTTAGAAACTGTGATAAATTGTACAAAACTGTTAAAATCGTAATAAATTTGTATATCTCATCTCACACTGCTATCTTTTAAACAAGATGATGTTTCGCGTTTCAGGGCCAAAACGTTCATTCCACCGCACAATCAAAAAAAAATTTATATTCAATTCTAGGCAAATAAACCAGATAACAATCTAAGTTTTTATTTATCTATTAAAACAAAGTTTTCATTTGTTATTTTGTTGCATATTTAATTTTATACATTTTTTGAACGCCAGGCGATATGAACGCAACACTACTTTGAAAACAATAAGCTTAGATTAGTACAGTTGATTGTCACACTTGCTGTTGAACAGTCGTATATCAATGAACTTTTCGGACGAAAATTATTTAAAGCTCAAGTGGAAGTGCTCGAAGGAAGTTCTCAAAAAATTTCTTTAAAAAGGTGCAATTAATTAAAATAAAATTTAATCATAAAGTAAGTCATGGAAACTACTTTAATGCAACGATTTTTTCCGCATGGAAAGTGTAAGAAAGCTTAAAAGTTTATGTTGGAAATCAGGAATCTGTAAAAATATTTTCTTACAGTTCCATTTATCGATTCCTGGTTTTTTATGGGATCACCTGTACCAATGATCAGTTTAATTTTGATTTATTTGTGGTTTGTGCTCAAAGTGGGTCCGGATTACATGAACTCGCGAAAGCCATTTGACTTAACTGGAATTATAAGAGCTTATAACATTTTTCAAGTAATCGCTTGTTCTTGGTTTATTGTGAAATTTCATCAATATGGGTTTTCCTTTCGAAACACATGGCGATGCATCGATGAAGTAAATGCTAAAGAAACGATTACTGATAACATGTTGAATCTTTATAAGACTGCTTGGTGGTTCCTTATGTTGCGAGTAGCGGAATTCGTTGAAACAATTTTTTTCGTTCTGAAAAAGAAGCAAAATCAAATTTCGACTCTTCACGTTTATCATCACATTAGCACAGCTGTTCTGCTCTGGCTGTTCTTTCGATATAGCGCAAGTATATTTCAGTTTTTTTTTTTTCTTTTGCTGAACTGCAATTTAAATTTCGTTGGACTTTTGATTCTCAGGCATGATGGAAATCTTTATTGTCGTTATAAACGCAAGTGTTCATGTTCTAATGTACTCTTACTACTTCATGAGCTCATTTAAATCAATGACGAAACTTACAGCAGTGCTCAAACCCGCAATAACCTCGATTCAGCTCATTCAGCTTGCAATGATACTTGGACACTGTTTCGTAGCAGTTAAAGCAAATTGTGGAGCTTCAAGTTTGTTCCTACTGCAAATACCAAATATTTTCCTTTTAATTCTAATGTTTGCTAAATTTTATGTGCAATCATTTTTAAAGAAATCTAGGCCAAATAAAAAGACCCATTAAGCGAGCAAGGGAATTTCTTGCCTCACCATCCCACGTTGAAATATTTTTTTTTTTTTGTTTATTGTTTACTAATTCTTTTACTAATTCTAAAGTGTTTCAATTTATTCTAGCATATATAATTCATTGTATCTTTATTTATTTTTAGTCAACATTGTCGCAAAAAATAATTATAAGTACACCAATTCTCGATCGGGAAGCATTAGTTAGCGATTATAATGGAAGGCAATTCAACAATATTTGATTTTTTTACAACAGGATCTTGTGAGAACTCTAACGAAAGTTGTTATGTCTTAAATCCTAATTAATTATTTTCCACAATAGATACTTTGATTGATTCTTGGCCCCTTATGAAATCACCAATGCCATTTATAGCAACAACATTGCTTTATTTGTGGTTCGTTCTAAAAAAGGGTCCAAAATATATGAAGCATCGACGTCCATTTGATTTAACTGGGCTGATAAGAGCTTATAATTTGTTTCAAATTGCTGCCTGCTCATGGTTTGTTTTTGAATTTCACCGTATCGGTTTTAGCTTCATTGACATGGGAAAATGTGTTGATCGAGATAGATCCGACGATGACAATCTAAGCGGTAAAATGCTCTATCTCAAAACCTGCTGCTGGTATTTCATGGTTCTTAGATCCGCTGAATATTTTGAGACAGTCTTTTTTGTATTGAAGAAAAGTAAAGGTCAAATTTCAGTCCTTCATGTTTATCATCACATTTCTACCCTTTTGATCATTTGGTGTGCTATTAAATATAGTTCAGGTAAGCGCACTTTCAAAAATGTTTATTCCTCCAGCACTAATCTAATATCCTTGACAGGTTTAGCGGAAATATACATTGGCGCATTCAACGCAGCAATACATATCATAATGTACGCCTATTATTTCTTAAGCTCATTCAAAAATTTGAGAAAATATTTGTCGCTCGTCAAACGTTCACTTACTGTCATTCAAATTGTCCAACTTGGCATAATTCTTAAGCATCTCATTGCTGGTCTGTTGCCTGGTTGTAATTCGAGCCGATTTCTTTACGTAGAAGCAGCAGTTGTTGCCGTCATGATTTTGCTGTTTGCCAATTTCTTCGTTCAAAGTTATTTGAAAAAATCCAATCGTCGTAAATTGGAATAAAAATATTAAAAAAATGACCAATCGGTTACAAGATTATAAATTAAATGATATGAAATACTCTTTGTAATAATTATTTGTTGTCTTCAATAAATTTGGGGTTTGAGTCGTATACGATGGTATCTGATTAATTAATTGACAGTCTGTCAGTAAAGAATAATTTAAGATTGATTGTCACTCTATTCTCGGAATATCCTAAATAATTCTAAATGCATGCCGCAACGCAAGTGTGTTAAAAGTGTCATTGACGCAATTTAAACTCGAATTTATTTAACCTGACATGACTTGACAATATTCAACATTTTCTGAGCATTACATGTCATTTAAGAATGTGATTTCTGAAGTTCACTTCATTAAACACGATAAAATATTTGAAATTTGCTGCATATGATAGTTTTAAAAACATTTTCAGTTTCTGTGAAGCGAAATTATATGTTTCCACCTTTCAGTCCAATAAATACCTCGAGAAGTTTTTTGATGCGTATCTAAGTATTTATGTAAATAAATTTAAAATTGTCAAAAAAAAAAAAGGTTGAAATATTGTTAGTTAGGTTCACAATTACTTTTCAACTTTAGGCCAAATGAATACACAACAAATTCAAATGGAATTCTTTCTCTGAATTTTCTCTCAGTACGTTAAAAAATTAAAATGCTAACAAGAATTAGGACAAAGCAATAATTTTATTGTGAAACATGCAAGGAAAAATGCATTGATGTTTTTTGTTCAAAAAATCTGAAATACTTAGACAGTAATATCCAAGACATATTTAAATTAATAAAAAGTTAAATTTGGAGACATAAAAAATTGTTTTAATTTAAAAAAAATTCTGGATAAATCTCAGAATGGTATTTTTAGATAATTTTCCTGAATTATTAACCTGCATCGGAAAGGTTGTTTGATAAGCATTTCCGTTCATTTTCAGAGGACGTTTGAATCTTCAGTGTGCAAGAGAGAGAGAGAAGGGGAGAAAGCGAGAAAACTTTTAATATATCTTGCCATGTTCTCTCTTTTTTGATTAAATTTTCAGTTGTACAAACAAAGAGTTTCAGCCGCATGACTCGGCTATTGGGCTCTACCTAGTTGTTTCGTGAGTGACTAAAGACGTTCATTCGAAATGGATTTTTCGGATTTACAATATTCTGAAAACTGTAGGATTAAATATTAATTATTTCATAAAAGATTGACTCAGCTAAAAAAATCAAAGTTTTAGATAAAATCATCGATTCATGGCTTTTGATGGACTCATTTCTACCGCTGTTATTTATTCTGAGCATGTATTTGTATTTTATAAGTTCATTTGGGCCCAAGTTAATGGAAACGAGAAAGCCTTTCAATATCAGAAATGCAATTATTCCCTTTAATGTTTGTTGCATCATCAGCTGTGTTCTCATCATTTTAAGCGTAATTCTTTCATTTCAATTAAGCAGCTTAATGTGATTTTAAATTTTTTTTTCCTTTAAGCTTCATCACTATGGATTTAGCTTTTGGAACGCATGGAAATGCAAAAATAATGAACAACCTAATGAAGAGCTTTCAGAAGCTTTGATCGGAACTGCAAAAGTTATTTATTTTTATATATTACTGAGAATTTTGGAGCTTACCGAAACAGTTTTCTTCATTTTGCGCAAAAAGTGGAATCAGATTACTTTTTTACATGTTTATCATCACATTAGCACAATCGTTCTCACATGGACTTTCCTTAAATATAGCGCCAGGGAAATGGAAGTGCTTTTCGTCGCTATTAGTGCAATTGCACAAATCATCAAATACATTTATTTCTTATTGAGCTCTTATACAAACATCACAAAAATTTACAGGTATCTAAATCTTATTAAGCTCATCATCACAACCATTCAAATTCTAGAACTGACATTATATCTCGGCCATTGCTTTGTAGCAATTTCACCCAGCTGTGATCTCTCAAAATTGTTTTACTTACAACTTGTAAATGTTTTGTTTCTTATTTTATTGTATGGACAATTCTTTAGCAAGTGCTACATGTTTCGTCAAAACATCATGTATTAATTTAAATTAAGCTCCAATTAATAAACCAGGAAATGAATTCAAGAATTAAATTTACTCGCAGTTAGTGAAAAAAGAAGCTTTCAAAGCTTTGAGATTGAACAATTTCGGGTAAACTTTGGTCAGTTCCGCAACCAAGTGTCGACTACAATTAAAGCACAAGCATCACACATTCACAAACCCTGTCGACAGCTTCGATATTTTTCTTTTTCCATTAACTCAATAGCTATTTTTAGTCGTCATTTACCATTGAACAGTGAAGGTTGGCGGTCAAAAAAGTTGCGCGCGCGTATTTTTGCGATTGCACATTCATTTTGGCTTTCTATTTCCTTGGAAGTGAATCATAAACACAGAAATGTTGCATCTTCAAACGACAGATTGGTCAATTTGCGGTGACATCGTTTCCGAGTGGACCAATAAAAATTAAATTAATTATTCCGATTTCGAGGAAAATTTCGTTCTTTTTGATCGTTGAAGAAATTTTGGCTTGGAACATGTTTTTTCCCCTGTTGTGCCAATTAAAGATAAATTTCCTATATGGAAGAAAGTGGCCTTAATTCTCGATTTTCAATTTGCTTTTATTTCGCACATGTCGGAAAGAAAAGATTTCAATTGTTTTGCTACCTCGTGTGATAGTGGGAGGCTCGTTTTGATTTTCCGTACCGTTCAAAACCACACAAAACATGAAAACGCCTCCCCCTCCCCCCGCTCAACATTCATTTCTTGTTTACCCGCTATTTTACCAGTTTTTATTTTCGCTTGAATACCGTTTATAAGTGCAACATTTTTGTGCATTTCATTCGTCTTGAAATCATGTTAATTATATAATATTTTGTGCAGAAAATAAAAAAAAGACTATAACAGAAGGAAATCCAGTCAAAGACACATATTTTATTTCCTTCCCAATACTTGTTTGTGATCTTATTGTTTAGAAGTTGTTAATCAGATCGCATCGTAAAGCCACTTGGGTCAGTCATCTATAAGTAGCACGAGCAATACTATTATTGAAAAGTGAAAGAAACAAAACAAAATGTTCATTCACCTGCTCATCACATGTTTGACCATCGGAATGGCTCATTCCTCCGGCTTCGGTCGTTGCCCAACTTTCAAATCAATGCCAAAATTCCAGTTGGAGAAGGTAATACAAAGAGGAAGTGAAATTAGTTACTTAATCTGAATGTAGTAATCAAGAAAACAAACAGTTCAAGATCATTCTGGTTGTGTAATTCAGTGAAGTTCGAAAGCAAATTAAACCCGTATTGTTGCCAAGTTCAGGGTGACGAGCATCGAATGATTTTTGTTGTTTGTAAGAGATTATTTAGCGCGCCGGATCAATAAATTTACAAAAATATTGATTTTTGCAATTTTAAGTGAAATGTTTTGATTTCATCGAAAGGCAGTAGCAGTGATAAGGCTTGAATACAAATTCATTAGTATACACATCACGTGCCTTCAATGCATTACAAATTATGTATGATCAAATTTCACTTCAAAATATTCTGTAATAAAAGCGTAACGGGTTTGTCTGCCTAAGTAGGCGCCATTTATCAGACGTTTCCTACGGAACCCGTTGATCATCATCATGAATTACACATACCAAATCAAAAAAAAAATAGTCTCGCAACTTGACCTTAAAAGAGCATTAAATATTTCGTAAAATTTATTTTTGTATGAATTAAACTACAAATTATAATTTTTCTTTAATCAATTATTGCGATAGTTCCTCGGCAAATGGCACGAAATTGAGCGATCTTTTTATCTCCCCGAAATCGCAGCAATTTGTACAAAGCTAGAATTTCATAATTCAACGGCTCGCGATACAGACGGAAATGCCGTTTATGAAGTTGCCATCAAAAGTGTTAATCAATGGACCAATGCGGCTTCGGTTATAATCGGAGAAATGACGACCGAAGACGAAAAGTCATCGATTATGAATATTCAGGTAATTTATGCTGTTGCCGGTGCCACAAGATTTATGTATATTTTGTTTTAACGGTCTACATGTAGTATGGCAATATTAAAAATAAATATGGGTCAATGTCCCACGAACAAATGTATACTTCGTGATGCCGTTAAATATTTTCAAGCTTTATTGAGTTCCTGACAGCATTGAATACCGTGAAATAATGAAATTGCTTTTCTTATTTTCAGATGCAATCAAAATTGCCAGCAGCAATTGCACGTTTGACCAACCCCTTCTTGCCCGGCTCGGGACGCTATCAGATATTGTTTACTGATTACAATAACTTTGGAATTTTATATTCGTGCACAAATTTCGGAATTGCATTTGCAGATCAAATCTGGATCCTTGGAAGGGGAATGGACTTTGAAATTGATATTCAGGCAAAAATTTACGACATCCTGGCAAAGCTCGGTCTCGAATCGGACCGTCTTGTGCTGGCGAAAAACAACAATTGTCCAAGTCTTCTTTGAGATTTCAACAGTTTTCACTCATGTAGTTTTTTTTTGTCATTTAAATTGACGTTTTTTTTGATGCGCGCATAAAGATATATATTTTTTTTTTTGTAAACAAAATATTGTGTGAAAGGAATCTGTGATAAGAAAATTTCTAAATTTTCTCGAATAAATTTTCTGTAAAGCTTAGTTTTTTTTTGTGTTTTGTTATCTGTTTTCACATAAATACCTGCTCTTAATAACATCAGCAGACCATCTAACCGTAAATGAATTGTTATTATATTTTCATGCCACAAAGCGAACTTTCAAAGATGGACCGCGCCTGTATCCTATTCTTCCGCAAACTTGAATAAGAATGGAAGAATCTTCTGTTTTGGCTTTGAGCTGATCGATGGTCGATTTTTCAATGGTTGCGGTTTTTTCGGGTCCTTCATAGATCACAATCATTTTGTGATAACCATTTGCGATTTCCAAAATGTAGCTTTCGACGTGAACACCTGCATTTTTCATACCCCATGCAAAATTAATGTTTCCGTCACTCATTCGTGATACTTTCAAAAATGTTGGACTTTGAGGAATGACACAGTTAAGAGTTTCGAATGTTACAGTGTCACTAAATTCTCCAACGCCACAGACATTGATTCCAGCAACGCGAAGCTGGTAGCTGCTTCCGGGTTGGAGATCATGTCGTTGATAAAATGACATGTTTGGAATGCAGTGTGGTGTGAGATTTACTGTATTGATTGCATATTCAAAGTAACTCCTAACTTTGTGCACTTGATTGTTAAGAACACCAACGAGACACCAGTCATTAGATGTTGAAACAGGCTTTAACTTTAAATTAAAAATAATTTTAATGTCATTGCAAAGCAGTATTTTGACAATTTTCGCTTACCAACGGTTTGATAATTTTTTCTTCCAGGACAACAACTTCGTGACTTTCTGTTTCGGATTCAGTTGAATCATTGGCTTCTTCAATACAGTCTTCAGCTAGCCTTTCTTCGGAAATCGAACGTTTATCAATTGCGCAGCTTCGGACTGTCGAATCAACGTTTATGTCCTCATGCCTATTATTATTCATTTTGTCGACCTCTTTTGAAACATCATCTAGTTCTTCAACACCTTCTGTACTCAATTTTGATACATTTTCATCTGTGACAATCCCCATTTGCGGAAGCGACTGAAAGCTTATGGAAGGCTTGATGCTCACACTTTTCATTCCCATTATCTGACGCATCTGCGACGGCGCAGGAAATTTTCTCACAGCTGAAAGATTTAGGGAAACCACTTGTCCAGGAATAAATCGTCGATTTCCATGAACCACCACAGAGGCTGTTGATACTTTGTTACTGGTTGCTGTAATAGTATTCTCTGACTTCAGCATTACGTTACTATGAATAGCAGTTAATAGCTTCTTATGTGGAACATTTAATTTTAGGATAGGTCGTTTTGTAACTCTATTCTTTGGCGTAGGTTTCTCTGGTGTTCTTGATGTTTGAGATTTCGGTTCTTCGTTGTAACATTTATCAATGATTTTAAGGTTCTTTGGCTGGTCAACTTTTCTCAACTCAAGCAAATAGCAATCGGCCGTAGAACATTTCGCCCAGCAAATATCCAAAAATTTGTAGCTTGCATGTAGCAAATTTAACAATAATATTTTCTTCGGTGTCTTCGTCTCTAGGTACCACGCATCGTTGTAACAATCTGGTTTGATGGCTGACTCTGAGGCTGTACGAACGCCATTTCTTCCATGCCATAGGAATATGCGTCCATCATATTCGGCCGTGCAATGACCAGCGCGAGCAGCAGGACAAGATGTCTGAATGCTTTTCCATGTCATTTTTTCGAGATCAAGGCAGTACAATGTGTCAGTGCACTTCCAACCCCAATTTTTAAGTTCATTTCTTTTTTTCGCCATTGCACATGTAATCCAGCCACCGAAAATATACATTTTTTTACCAACCAAATTTGCTGAATGAAGGGATCGTGGTGTGGGAAGTAATCCTGTTACTTCAAGACAACTCCATGAAAGCGTTTCTGTGTCCAACATCCATAAATCGCCTAATCGTTCTCCATTCATTCCACCAAATATAACCAGGTACTTCTTATTCTCAGATTGTTTGAAGTACAAATTTGCCGTATGGGATTCTCTCTCGCTGGGCCGCCTTCTCCCAGATGTCGTTACATGTTCCCACTCATAGTGATCATTAAGGATGTGCAAGACAAACAAATCGTTGAGATAGTGTGGAATATTGTTTCCTGAACTACTGCTTATTTTTTCTAATCCGCCAAATAGAAAAATTCGATTGTCATCAACGAATGTAAAAGAATGTCCTAATCTGGGTGTTGGTACTTCTCCTCGTTGATCTATTTTGCTCCACAACCAATTTGTAGTATCCAATTGAAACAAATCATTTGTGTAAACTCTGTATTCAGCCATTCCACCAAAGATGTATACTTTTAATCCATCGGTAGCCATCCCAAATGCAGCTGTTCCACTAGGTACTTGTCCTTTGACTTTCGGTATATTGTATTGATTGTTAACGGGATTGTAGAGATGTAGTTCATTTATGATTCCAGCATTTCCGCCACCATATATTAAAATCATTGAGTTCTTCAGTGCAACGGCTCGGAGTCCATGACGAGCACGATATGATGTACCCATATCACCTAGTCGTGCCCATTTTTCAGTCATTTTTGCTTTTTGAGCCGTCTTGAAATTATCAGATTTAAATAAATTTCCAGTGCAAAACAAACCTTTTTTCTGCAACGTAAAGTAGATCATAGAAAACAGATAACGATACCTAAATACTTTTTTAATTAACACGATTTGACTGATTAATGTTCTTTATGTTGGCTTTCACCTGATTTGTCTCCGGTAACTCAGACCATATGGACAGAAATTTAACTTTGTTTCTATTTAGTAGATTAAGGTTTTTAGAATTTAATTAACTTTGTCGTTAAATTTTTCTAGGTTAAGAGTTTCTAGTGATCTCGTGCGTACACGACAAATTTCAAACGAAGCCTTACCTTTATTTTTATGCTGTGAGTATTGAGTTGCTGCTTGTTTGCTGAGGTAGATATATTATTGCAGTTCGAGGGGATTGTTGTCTTAAATGGCGCGCAATAAAAACTGCAATAAATTTCAATTTATTAAATCTACATGCTTATCCAAAATTTCATCTGCGCATGTTTCTTAAAGAATAATTAGGTAATTGAATGGACCTTATAGCTAAAGTGCATATAAACTCACAAGTAAAAATTGTGCCGTGTCAAAGTGTAGATATAGATAAGCAAAAATCCACGCAATTTCCCAATATATTGAATGGAAATTTGTTTAATTGAGGATAAAAATCAAGTCTATTCAGGTTGTGAGGGTCATCTTAGGAATATCCAGAAAAAATGGGTGAGTTCTTTAACATCTTGAATTAAATTACTTACTTAGGTAGGTTGTCTATCAACTTAACCTTAAATAAATTTTGCCATGAAAATAAAATCTCTTTGAGTACTTGTTCCCTTACTTGTTTCATAAGCTCTCTATGTGAAATAATTAGCTAAGATTTAAGCTAAACATGCGTTATTTTATTTGACCCTTTTATCGGGTTTTTGTCATGTTCTGATTGCATTCTTCGGAATCATCAATAAAAAAAAATCATGAATATAAAATTTTTCCTTGTCGTGTTTCGAAACGTTTTTTAATTTCAAATTTTCGCTCCCGGCAATTTTTCGGACAAACCGCTCAAACTATGTTGAGCGGTTTTGAGGAAGAACCGCTTGACATTAAAAGTGATAAAGATCAAGTGAATTTTTTTTGTAACTTTTAATTGAATTTAGAATTTCATTTAAGCCAAAATGGCTTTAAAATTATCTACAACGCCTGCGGAGCTTAATATAAATATGCCCAATCTAGGGAAAATCGAAAAACTTCTAAATGATTCCTCATATAGTGAATTGATTGAATTTAGTGCAAATTTTAATACACGATTATGTGTTGAACGAAAATTGCGGATGCCGTTTTTGGATCCACAAACTGGTGTGGCTCAAAACCACTCTAATCTTTATATGAGCAAATCTCAAAGAATGCCTGGATTAAGAGAAGGTCAAATCTACACATATCCATCAACACGCTGGCGAAGTAAAAGAAATACTGTAAAACTTACACATCGACCATTTTACCGATTCCGAGCGAGTGATAATTGCTCAATAATGGGGCCCACAAATCATACAGGAATAACAAATACGACGACCATCTCAAATGTAGTACCTGTGGATGGCGATGCAAGTGACTTTCAAGCTCTCATAGATGCTGAATCAAATTCACTTGGAGCAGCTGACACAGATTCAAAGGACAGTCAACATGTGAAAGATGAGATATCTGGAAAGGATTGGTTCTATGATGACATGGATGCAAATGATGTAGGATCAGAAGAACAAGGTGATTCTGACTGCGATTATAGCATAAATGGATACAAACGAAAGCGAAAAGCTCCAACCGTACGAAAATCTAGTCGAAAACCAAAGGATTCATTTAGTAGTGAAAGTTCAAGAAAAAGTCGACCAAGTGGAGGTGCTGGATCAAGTTCGAGCAGCAGAAGTCGAAGAAAAGCACCGTCGAGGCCATCTAGAAGTAACAAATCAGATTCCACTGAAGCACCATCAACAAGCCGTAGTTTTCGAATGGAACCGCCATCCTTTGATTCAATTCAAGGGGAACTGAATCTTAATGACGGCGATTCTTTTAGTGCTTATCGCAAATATGTTTAAAACAAACAATATTTTGGATGATTCTTTTTCATGTTCTCATTTTCATATGTTCGAATGAAACCAATTTATTTTTTAATTTACTCTTATTTATTATATTATTTTATATTAATCAATATTTATCCACAAATTATTAAAGACTATGATAATTTGCAAAACCGAGATATATTTTCAAAGCAGAAAATTGTCGTCTCATTTAAAAACAGATTTTTAATTGCATAACAAAATATCATTAGTGTGTAAGTTGATGGCAAAAACCCATTAAATATTCAAATTTGTATAAGAAGATACCATTAAAAGTAATTCATATTGGAATAAAAAATCAATACAAAAAAAATGCAGCTTATGTATGTTGAAAATTGCGTCGTTCCAATATGAACTTTTTTTACTGTGATTAATGTGATTTGAATGCTGAGTCTAGATCTCGTATACATAATTTATAATTTAATTTCAATGTTGTGCTTCTTATTTCTAAGTATTAAGCATTTCTTTTTTTTTTTTTTGCAATATCAACCTACATATGTATAGTCAAAATCTTATTTCTATTGCGGATGATCAAATTCTTAAAATATGTCTCATAAAATCCTGAAAAGTTGCCATAATACTTGTACAAACCGAATCCAGTGAATTAATTGTCAAATCTCTTTAAAAAAACTTCTCCAGCCCTTTGTTTCCAATCGTCTGTTCACTTATTTTTATAAAATGTCTCAATACAAGATTTGCAATCCCAGCTACCTTCTGGTGGATTCTCCAATGGTGGCGACAGACAATACATGTGGAAACCTACAAATGTAGATGACATAATTTTACTGAATTGTTATTGAAATTTTTACTCGATTAAAACTTACCAGCATCACAACTGTCACAGAATAAAAGTCTTTCATCATTTTCTGATGTTCCGCAAATGCTGCAACATTTGCATTCAATACATTGCCAACGATATTTCTTAACGGAAATTATCATATTCTCTGTGAATTGCAAGCATGTTGGATGCCCACTGCGACCGCAATCTGAACAAGAAACTAGTTCTTCCGGACCACCAGTTTTCTTGTTCTCCCTTGTATCGCCCAAGCAGAAGTCGCAATACGGTGATGGTTGAGCCCTAGGCTTTTCTAATTTTTCGATTGGTGTCAACTTTTGAAAAGACATATTATTCGACATGCTTGGGGATATTCCCATAGATGACGAAGCAGTTGACATAATACTTCCACGATCATCGTCAAAATGTGTTTTTCCTCTTTCTGTTGTTGGAATTTTATGTTCAGGAATTGCTTCGTCAAATGACATTGGATTCGGATTGTGAGTAGTTGTCACTTGCGGTGGCGGTGGGTTCATAGAGCGACGACGCGAATACTCGCTAAATTTATCACTACTATTGGATGAATTGTCCATTGGTGGTGGGTTAATTTTTCTTCCCCTACCACGTCCAGCTCCACGACCTCTTCGTGTTTCCGAATCTCTTCCCGATTTGCGACTTGAACTTGGACCGCGATTAGATGCAGATCTCTTTTTTCGCCCACTTCTTGGCTCCATAAAGTCATCGTCGGAATCTTCTTCTGGATCATCAAAGGTATCCATGTCATGTATATCCATTTCATCATAATACCATCCGGAACCTTTGGATCCTTCATCCTTGTGAGAGTCTTTACTGTGACTATCATCGGTAATGCCTAAAATTTAATTTCAATAGGTGAGAACTGATAACTCTAGAAACAAATGAAAGCATTTACCAGGCCGAAATGCTGGTTCAGTGTCAACAGGAGGAAAATGCTCTCCAGTCGGTACAACATGTGAATCAAATTCACTTTCTCTGAACCTGCCAAATGGGCGATAGTTAAACGGATATGCATTGGCGTTGTTCAAGTATTGTCTTCGGGCTTTACGCCAACGATTCGATGGATATGTGTATATTTGTCCTTCTCTTAGGCCCGGAATCCTTTGCGATTTTTTCATAAACAGGTTCGAATGATTCTGTGCGACACCAGTCTGGGGATCTAAAAACGGCATTCTTAATTTTCGTTCAACACATAATCGTGTATTAAAATTTGCACTAAATTCAATCAATTCACTATACGAGGAATCATTTAGAAGCTTTTCGATCTTTGCCAGATTTGGCATATTAATGTTTAATTCAGAAGATGTTGTCGATACTTTTAAAGCCATTGTTTGTATCTCAATAAAATTAGTTTTTCACTATTTAGCTCAGATTTTTACACGAAATATTTATGTTAATGTATGGATGCCTAATTGTTGCACTCGATTTTAATATAAACAAAAGATGGAGAACGTTTTTAAGTAAAAAATTTAAGAATTCTTTTAAATAAACACTAAGTAGTCTGGTTGTGGTTCTGCTCATATGGTCTAGTCACGGAGGAAATGCCATTGTGAGTCGATCGCAGCGCCACCAGTCGTATTATATTGAAACCTTCACTGCTAAAGAGCCAGAATTTCAAGACGAAAATAATATTTTAAAATTGCTGTATTTGGTGTGTTTTGGGACATTTTAATAGTAACAGACTTTAGAAACAATAGACATTTGCAAACATTCCTTGGAGAAAAAAAAATTACGATAAAAAGTGAGTTCGTGTTGAAGAATTTCAATTAAGAAAAAGCGTGATTTCAAGCAGATACTTGAGACATCGAAAAATGATAATGATTGAAAATGTTCGGCAAAAATTAGCATTCATTAAGAGCGCATATTATGGTGAAGCAAAAAATGTTCAAGAATATGTAAATGAGTAGCATATTCATGACATAGAATAATACCATAATAATTGAAGCACATTTACGATTGGAATTTTAAATAGAGTTCAATTGTTCAATGTGAACTCCATTTATTTGTTGCTATTTTTGCCTTTGAAAAAAAAATATATATATTTTTTTTTTTTTTTCAAACTAAACTAGATTCGTAAAACGAAAGTGTGTTTCAAATGTCAAAAGTTGAAATGGGAGTTTCGTTCCTTTCTATGACATCTCTTGTGGTGGTAACACTATGCCTATTTATGCGCTATTCAATTGTAAAAAAAAAATATATATCTCGAAGGTTAATTTTCAACAGCAAAATAAAAAAATGTGCAAAAGATATTTTATGTGAATGAAGGAAAAAAAGTATAAATCAATTTACAGTTTTGCCATCCGCTGGACACACTGCCCGTAGCTAATACATAAAGCTTGGTAAAACAAATTAGGGCGTTTTGTGTACGCAATGCACAATTAAAAACTCTATCTAAACTAAAATATTACTTCATTGAACTCCTGTCCGTCGTCGGTAAATAATTCATGAACGAAAATATTATCAGATTATTATGTTCATTTGCTTATAGTGGCGGGTTATGTCTGGACATTTTCGTACTATCCTTAAAGAAAATCTACGCACCTATGTGAATTTTATGAATGGATTTATTTATATGAGTTTCGGGCGCCCTTTTATCCACATTTATCTTTCTTCATTGCTCGCCTGTGAGGGAGTGAAATCATAAATAGTCCTTTCCCAAGGATTTTCACATTGCTATTTATTTTTTTTTTTTGTGACTTATTCTGAATAATCTTTTTACCATTATTAAATCGTCTTATAGCACGATAGGGGATATTTTCTCTCCCCACATTTTATGTTGCACAATCAATACTCGACTGTGATCAAATTAAAATTGATTGGTTTTTATGTGTAATCGAGTCCAAAGTCCCGGGCACATCGTTATTGGCAATATGTAGTAGCTTTTGTAAAAAAATGATTGTAATTATTAAATCACCATCAAAACTAATTGTACAATTTTGTTTTATATTTCATTTTAGATGCCCAAAAGATGCCAGTTCCCATATCAAAAAAACAATGCACCAGCTTGGTTGAAATACTTAATCGATTAAAAGAGAATAATACGCATTTACTATCCGATTCAGCAAAAACTCAAAGAACGGAGTCAGATGATGAGCGTGATTTATTCTTGAAAGAAATCGATGACAAGTGTGCCCTTCTATTGAAACCAATTTCGTTCCCAAAGTCTAAAACAGTTGAGAAGAAAACACGAAAATTAAAGCGAATATCGAAGGAAAACAAATGTCCAGACTCTGAATTGGCGTTATTTCGTCCTCAAAAGAACTTAAAGAGTATTGTGAAAGGCTTTAAGAAAACCATCGCAAAACATTCAACAAAGCCAGACATCAAACTTCAAACGAGATTCGAGATCAAAAACGAGATTTTCAAGCCCTTGAAATTAGAAGCTGTTAGTCCGGTAGCAACGCCACTACGTGTTGGCTCACCAGAGCTCTTCACAAGTCAAGACTACTGTGAACCATTACTTCTCACAGCATCATTGCCATCAAACAATGAAAATTTATTGAGTCAACCTATAAAACGAAGATTAAGTAGTTCACCGGTGACAAAATTGAATCCTTCGCCAATTGGTAAACGTTCAAAATATAATATACAAACTGAATCAGATCCAGACATGCATGACTATCGTCACCAGCTGTCTTACAAGAATGACAACAACAGTGGTGGAGGGTATATCGTTAAAAATGAAGAAGTCGAAGAGAATCTCATCAACACTTACTACACACAACAGCAGAAATACTTGGGTGGAAGCAGCAATTCCATAGCAACTTTGTGCAATATTGGCAATTCGTGTTATTTAAATTCTGTCATTTATACATTACGATTTGCTCCCTATTTCCCGCACAAACTTCATCACTTGGTAGATGACATGCGGCAAGTATATCAGAAAATTGGCCAGCATAAGCTGAAAAGCTCGTCGCTAGGACGAAATGTGAGTGGTTTACAGGGACAAAGTGGAAGAAGTTGGAGCTCGAAAGATCTGGCATCGCTGGGCGGTATCGGTTCGACGAATGGACATGAATCAGCTTCAAAAAACAATCGACAGATTGCAACAGAAAAGCTGCATGAGTTACTTCAAAGTCTTCATAGAAATGAATCAGTTGATTCTGGTGAACCATTTCACGCTGGAACTTTCCTGCAGGCAATTCAAGATGTGAGCTCTATTTTCGAGGGAAATCAGCAGCAAGATGCGCATGAGTTATTGATGTGCATTTTGGATAGTGTTCGCGAAACCTGTTCATCGCTTATAAAAACAATCAACGAACATCCCGAAGTGGTTAGCGACAGTCGGCGAAACATTCTTCCAGACAATGAACTTACATCACCGCCACCACAATCCCAAACTCAGTCATTGAAATCAATATTCTCACGTAATAGAAAACGAAAAGACACGTTTAAATTTAGCGGCAAGACCAGTTCACCGATGAAGGAGAGCAATGCTGATGCTGCTGTGGCTTCTAATGATATTACTGCTGGTGGTGATTTCAATGTGAAAAGTAGTTTGCATAGTTTGACCAACGAGACAAGTGACAGTGATTTGACGGATAAAGAGAAAATTAATGAGAGAATCAGAAAACTTGGTCTGGATTTTTTCCGCGAGGATTTTGAAGGCATAACGTTGTCGACAACAAAATGTCTCACATGCGAAAGTGTCACTGAACAAAAAGAGACAATGGTCGATATTTCAATACCAATCAGTAATGAGAGTAACCAGCCAGTTGATCCGCAGCTATTCTTCCAGGTACGCTAAACATTCGTTGTAACAAACACTTTCTAAATTTGAATTGTTGTTGGTTGTATTTCAGAATTCATGTATAACGCAAGAATATTTTCGTGTTGAAAATCACTATCGTTGTGATAAGTGCTGCGGTTACACAGAAGCTATTCGCTCCATCTCATTTGAAGTGCTACCGCGTCTCTTAGTATTACACATCAAACGTTTTTCAGGAGGAATGGAGAAAATTAGCAGCTATAGTCCTACACCATTTGTTTTGAAATGCTTCTGCAACAAGTGCTACAAGAAACGCGATGAAGACAAACTTCACGTCTACAAATTATACAGCGTCATTACTCATGTAGGTGCTACTATGTCTGTAGGACATTACATTGCGTACACATGCTCGCTAGACATTTACAATGAATACGTGAACTGTGCCAATGACAAGCGAAGATTGTCACTATCAAATAGTCAAACAGCATCATCTGGTTCAGGCCAACAGAATCAATCGACAATAGGTGGCACAGAAAAAAACACAGGACTGATGAAGAAACTCATTTATGGACGCAATAAAGCATCAAGCAGTGGTGATATGAGCAAGAGCATAAAGCCCATAAACGGTTTAAGCAAGATGATGATAAACGGTATCGAAAAATTGAGTCTCAATTCAGAAAAGAATAGCAGTTCAAATGCCCATATTCATGCAAATGGAACAACCAGCGCGCCAGTAACACCACCCAAAACCGTTTGTCCGAGTGCCAATTGTTGTGGAATTTACGTGAAGAACTTTACTAGTATCGTCGAGAACTATCACAACAATCAAGCCAATGTTCAGCCGGAAAAGACAACACACGAAAATGGCGTTTCACCAGAAAACGAAAATGGATACCACAGCAATGGAACGTCAAAGCCTTCACCGAATGACATAAATCAAAAGATCTGGTACATGTGCGATGATGATAAAATTAAAATTATGACACAACGTGAATTTGAAGAGGCGCTATCACGAAACCAGAAGGTAATGATCACACCATATTTGCTGTTTTATGCACGTTATGATGCACAAACAATTAATCGAACCGATAGCGACTAAAACCAGGAAATGTTAATCTAATCCTCTGATGATTGGATTAGGAAAACCATAAAATGGCGATTAACGAAATGATCGTCAAAGCAGTATTAAGATTGAGTTCTTATGATTGGCATTTAAAAAAAGAAAAGAAATTTGAAATCGGAAAATCATAATAGTCGCTTTATCTTTAGACGCATCTTGTGAAAAACAATTAAATTTTTTTGACCAAAAAACTTTGGTTTTAGACTCTTAAAATGCGCTAAGAGATAATTTAAATCAAAAGAAAAAAAAAAAAATTATAGTCAACCTGTAGATTGGTAATCCATTGAAGCATTTGCTGATCCTCATCTATCTTCAACTACGGATTAGCAAAGTAAAATAAAAAAAGAGGAAAAAAATTAACGGATCATAATATTTCTGCTGCCTAACTACTGCTCTAAGCTCCATTATTTAGTCGATAAATGTATTTTTCCAATTTATAAATTTACTAAACTGTACAGAAATTATAGCAATTCTGATGTATAAACAGTAGCTTTCATCTGTAATACTTAGATTAATACGTAAATTATAATCCTATTTTGATCTTAAACATCCCACGCACACAGCGTTGTGTAATTAGAAATCGTTAAATTAACCAACTAATTGATATAAATCTTGTCATTATGCAACAAATAGTGCACATCACACACAAACGAGAAAAAAAAATAATTCTGATCGGAGAACTTTTATCTCGATTGATAAGAAATTGAATTAAAAAATAGTTGCATAGAAATGATACGAATTACTTGTGATGAATATTTTTTTCCATAACAATAGGATCGTTCGTTATTTTTAATTAAGGAACGTTGCATTTTGCCTCTGAGGAGGAAGAGCGGGTTTAATGAAATGACGTCATTTGATAATGTTTTGATGTCGGGAACAGGGATTACGCGAAATGCAAATCGATTTTCTTTTTTTTATGGTTATCAGTCATTATCTGAGTCAATAGAAACATCACTTTATTATTAGAAAGAACGAGAGAGAAAGAGCAAATAGAACACTAAGAAAACACACATTTTACTTGAATACATTCTGAATGATGGACATCTGTTATGTCTGTTGTCGCAATGAAAACAAAAAAAAAAACTTAAGTAAAAGCATCACAATTAATGGAAAAACTTGTAGCAAGATAAAAAAAATCCACTCGAATCAACATAACATGATAAGAAAACACATGTTTCAAACCTTTTTGGTCATCTAATAACTGTCTCTCCATTCCTGACCTTTCTGTTAGGTTCTTAAATATAAATATAGTTTTTCATTTCCATCATTTTTCACACAATTTTATTTTAATCTGGCAAAAGAAAAAAAAACGTAAAAATAAAGAAATGATGAAAATTTATCTTAATTAACAAAAATGAGAAAAAAATAACAAAGTTTTATTTTAATTTTGTTCCATTACTAAAGCGTCAATTAATCATCTGACGAGAGTTCAATAAATTAAAAACAAAAAAAAAAAAACTTCTCACAAAATTCGCAATTAATTTTCATTTAAGTAATTTGTGTATGTTAAATTATATCCGCCGAACGCCGCTGGTGACTGATATGGATAAAAAACTAAATATCAAATATTTGCTGCTTCGACATCATCATTTTCTTCATGTTCATTGTATTCGTCAAACGTGTAATCAAAATTTCTGGCCATGTGGTTCAAGCGACGGGCGAAGTCCATGTAGTTGTTCGTCCTCCATTGATTATTCAGCTCAACAGTTTCAACAGCTTGCTTTACGCCCTGCATTGCCTTTCCAAACAGCGACGCTTTTGATTTGATCAATTCTTTAAGCTCACGAAGTTCCTGTTCCGATGACATTTGTTCAGCGAGAGGCTTAATATAGCGCGAAAGACGTCCAGTGTCCGGATACAACCTGCAAAAAAGAACCCGAGAAAGTATTATATCTACAAAAATAACGAGATAAAGTAATTTAAGTACGTGTCATAAATATCGTCAACGCGCTCATGGAAAAAGTTTCTGGCAAGATGGAATCCAGTCTCTTCACGTGCGACGCCACTGAAGACAATTGTTACATCCTGTTTCCGAACTAATGTAGAATTCAATGACCAATCCAAGTAACGATTCAACACCCATTGCTCACGTGAGCATGACAAGGCTGAAATGATCATTGATTTTTCGGCACCAACATTGCTGTTTATATAACGACGCCACAGGAAGCTCCATTCCCTCTCACCACCATTCCTGATGGCTGTGCAATAAATCACTGGACGTAGATTCAATGGCACACTGAATTAAAATATTAAAATGTTTTAAACGTGAAAAAGCAAATATCGAAGAGTATCTTACGGATTGACGTTATCAGCTTCATCACCTTCAATCATCCATGAAGCAAATAATTCCTTTGACTTTTCAATGCAATCACCTACATTAAAACGACACGACCATCCAGTTACCATCGATTGATGTTTTACTGCATCTAATCGATTCGATTCCGGAACTGGACTGAGACCGCCAAGTTTCTCATAAATTGGTTCAAGAATATATTGAATGTAAGCTCGGAAGACACCATAAACGGGAGATCGAATCAATAAACGATTCACGATACGCAAGCTATCTAACGCTGCCTTCCATGGAATGTATTCATCTTCTTGCTTCAAATAACTAATCATGGCGAGAGCAATTCCATAATCTTGTTCACCTGTCCATGCCAAATCCATTGCATCACCAATCAATTGAGCCCGATTAATAATATGAATGTCCTTAAATTCGGGACCATTGAGAGCCTTCACGATTAGTTTGTAGTTGTGCTTATCATATTTGATCTTGTAAAGACCAGCAAGTTGAATATTGAAAATAACCCAATTCTTCTTATCAGGAAGATTCTCGATTTCTTTTGTTGTTTGCTGTTTGTCTTCTGAGCAACTCATCCAGTCTTGTGCCTGCTCAAATAAGAATAAATTAAAGATATTGCAAAAATAAATATTATACATCGAACTCACATGAGATGAGTTGAAATTTTTCTTAATCGAATCTGTGTACGTCAGTGGAATCCACCAACAGAAGTTGAGATCATCGCGCGACTTGTAGCGATCCGATAAATAGCGCATTTGTGTGAGTGTCGCGGAATTTGTATCGTAATTTCGTTCAACTGTTACCATTGGATAACCAACCTGAAGTGTCCACGTGTCCATAATGTCCTTTACTGATAACGAATCCGGAAGTGAATGATCCTGATGTGCCTTTTTAGTCAATGCTTCCCAGAGATTATCTTGCTTGGCGTTGGCATATTCGTGCGTTCTCAGATAACTTGAGACACCATTTTGAAAGACCTCTTCACCCAAAAATTTGTGCATCATTCGAATTATCACAGAACCTTTTGAGTAGCTAATGGCATCAAAGATTTCAGAGATTTGATTGGGATGACCGATTTCAACAGAAACAGCATGACTAGACTTCAGCGAATCAAACTCAAAAATGTTCAGCGTGTTATCAACGGATTCTTCATCAAGCGACAACCATTCGGGATGCAAATGTGCAACTCCTAAACTAGCCACGTAAGTTGCAAAGCCCTCATTCAGCCACAAATCTGTCCACCATTTCATAGTTACCAAATTTCCAAACCTAAATTGGTTGAAAGGGTTAATTATTTATCAGAAATTACGTAAAGAGCTTCTGATATTTCACCATTGATGAGCCAATTCATGAGCAATAACTTCGGCAACACGAGTCTTAGCAGAAAATGTTGATGCATTTTGTTGATAAAGTAAAGCTGTTTCAATTATAAGACATAAGATAACCGGGAAATTTTTGGGGCTCGAAATTTAGTTTCTTACCTGTTTCCCGATACGTAATTAGACCCCAGTTCTGTGAAATTGTGGATATAAGCAATTGAGAACAGTAATAATTCGATAAAACTCACTTCCATTGCACCAGCAGCAAAATCAGGAATCGCAATCATGTCCGTTTTCGGTAGTGGAAATTTGATTTTGAAATAATCTTCATAAAACTTCAGAACTTTTGGACCAACTTCAGCAGCATAATCAACTTGATTCATTGCATCGCGGCGAGCATAAATTCTGAATTTTACGCCATCTTCCATGTTCACTTCTTTGTATTCGAAATCGGAAATAGCCCACGCAACCAAATAAGTTGACATCTTAACTGACGTTTCGAATGTGCTCATAATAAAGTCTTCAATGTCATTCATCTGATCCATTTCTTTCAATGGCATATTACTAAGTGCAGTAAACATTTTATTGTGGCCCAGTGAAATGTCAAAAGTTGCTTTCATTTCCGGTTCATCTGTGAAAGGTTCTCATCAACATCAACAGTTTTTTTTTTTAATTGCTCAGGAAGACTCACCAAAACATGGAAAAGCTTGTCTCGCATGAGTCGGTTCAAATTGTGTAACTGAAAGCCATCTATAGAGAATTAATGAAAAAAAAAAAAGTGAATTATGCACTTGCTGATTGAAATTCTATGTCAAAGTACCTCAGATTATGTTTTATAAGCTTATCTGAATGTTTATGGATATTATGAGACTTAGTTAGTCTTTTCTTGAAATGTCTTGTGAGTTTTAAAAGCCAAAGTGATAAATTGAGATTTAATGAGATATTTATGTTGGCAGGACATCAGATTACTTACGTTTTCTTTGCCGATTTTTTATCGTAATATGAACTTCTGTAATATCCAAGCAAGCTGTTCTCCAGCAGTCCTTCAAATGGAATGAAGACAATATATTTTCGATACTTGGAGAGGATATTCTTTGGGAAGATGATCATGTAATCGTGCTTGTGTAGAAATTCGACTTTTCTTATTGCCAAATCATCGCCAAGAGTGTCCAGCGTAACATTATCTTTCAATTCGTAAAGCCTAATTTTGTCGGTGGGCACAGTGAGATTCTTAACATGGAGCGTGATATTATCAGCAAAAGCATGCACATTCATCTGCGAATTGTAAGAAATAAATGTTTGCGATTTGCTAAGTAGTATAGGAGAAAGCAACAAATGAAAATTGCATAACAAAAAAACCGGGGTGGGACCTTGTTCGACTTGTTTCTAATAATAAATAAGTAAACATATGGCGCGTATCTTGATTGGAATTGCAAATAAGGAAATCTCGGCCAATTGACTAATTCCTGGCTCTAATGTGTCAATGAACTTTATCCAATGTTTTATGAGTTATAAGGTGTGAGTTTGTCAAATTTGAATAAATAACAAAGAAATTTAGAAACACGGCGGTGATTCATATCAGCATACATGCATCAACTTGGTATCAACAGGTCGAAAGGTTTTTTTTGTGTGCCCATCAAGGCTTGTCCATCGCATAACTTTTTTGCGAGGGAGAATTTCATTCATACGATTAAAGAGGTGTCAAATCTCTTACCGTAATCCAAACATTGCCTCTGAAGATGAAACCCTCGGTGTCATTTATGTGTGTTGTTACAAGCAATTTATAATTCTCGGGGGTGATAGCAGTCGGCAAACGATAATTATCGTAAACGTTTCCATCGGGTTTTGCAGAATTTGTAGTTGAATTGTCATCATCGGCCGACGTTCGATGAATGAGCAATAAAAACGCCACAATTGATGACAATTTGATGATCATCATGGCTTGTTTGCAGGCCTTCGATTATCTGAAAATAAAAAAAAAGATGTGATGAGAATTAAATTGAAATTTCATGCCGGCTTTTATTATTGAAAACTCATATAAATGTGTAATGTAATGATGAATTAGAATTCTCTCAATTGTTATCAACCTCTCTCTATTGACCTTGACATCGATTTATTTCATTTTACGTTTTATACAAAAGTGTTAAGAAACTCATAAAATGTGAGTTGAAAGTTGATTGGCGCCACAAAGTTTCCTCAAAAACATATATATTATAGAAAAAAAGATCGGAAATGAAAATAAAACAAAAAATTTCTCACGAGACACACTTGCACATTCTTTAACGTGTTATCAAATTATAAAACATTTCACGGAACAAGAGAAATGTGATTTTTTGCGCGGCATGCAAATCACTTAAAGCGAGCATTTGCGGTTAATGACGAAGTTTTCATTGCCGAGGACGTTTTAAGCGAATGTGACCAGAATTTCAATTAATCAGCCTTAACTTAAATTTAAAAAAAATATTTTTTATTTATTTATTTACTTCTTTTTTTTTTTTGGTTGGTCGCGTAGTAATTAGAATAAATGTTTCTTTAATTTTAAAGGTGATCAGACTTCATCAAGGCCACAAAGAAACTACAATTGTGTTCATTGGGAATATTTTGTTTAAACAATTACTCTGATCACAGCTAATAGTTGATAAGTAATCTCTCACAGCGCGCGACTCGAAGCAAACAAATTAAAAAAAAAAAATAGAGTTTTTAAATTTTTTTTTCGTCGATTTTTTGACCTTTTTAATATTTTTTTTTGTTTGGTTTCCATTTGATTACTACGATTCATGGTAATCATCACGATTTTCATGAACGTCCCTATTAATGTTGCACATTTAATTATGCAAATCAGTTGCAATGAAGAAAAAAATTTAAATATATTTCATTCGCGCAAATTAATTTTTTTTTCTGTTTAATTTTGTAATTGATATAAAATGTCGCTTAAAGCAAATAAATGTTGATGCACTGGAATGTATTTATGTAATAAGTATATTGAATTACAGAAGAAAAAAAATAATTGTATCAATTTTATTCTAATTATCGAAAGTACTTTCTTTTTTTTTTAATAATCACTTGTGCAAATCTGTGACAATTTTCTAGGTCGAAAATAGCAATTGATTGGAAATATTAACGATCCTCTTTTGAAATTAAAAGACAATTGGTCCTGACCTGCATCAATTTTTAACGATTAAACATTTTGTAACGGAACATTATTTTTAACCTTCTAATTTATGCGAAAGAATAACAAAAATGTGTTGCCAAAAACCTGATCGCACTGACCTGATGAACCGTTATCTTTTTCGTCTTTATTTCGGGTAAATTTCCGAGAAATATCTGTCATACAATAAATAAATATGTGCAGAAGGATTCCAAATTTATTCACTCTTTAATATCCAAAACTCCACTTTTTGGTGAATAAATTTACAAACTTTAGAAAGCAATAAATGTGCAGCAACTGAACTTGCCACTAGGAGTTCCGACAGTAACTAAAACTCGAATTCGATCGACTCACGACTTTTATATGATTTTTTGTTTGGTCTTCTCGCATTATAGCAAACGTCGACATTTGTTTACATCATTGCTCGAGAAAGAGAATTGTGAGATTGACTTTTCGTGCTTCTCATATGAGTGCTATCGGTTGCTTTTGGCCAAAAGATAATGATTGAGAGAACCTGATTGACTGAGAAAAAAAACGTCTCGAAAGTGATAGTACTTAATTTAATTTGAAATTAATTTCAAGATTTCTTGAGGCGCATTTTCAAAAAATTTACATACATTTAATTTGCCTAATAGAATTCCTAAAACTGATAGCTCAACTTTCATTTGTGTTTGCCATGGTATAACATCAATTGCAGACATAATTAATTATTTAAATCATTGGCTCGCTTTTTCATACACCGACATTGAACAATTAGCAAATTATCCTAAAAAGCATTAAAACTCAAAATTATTATGGTTGCACAATTTGCTCAACATAAATTTTGCTCAGTTGTGCGATTAAAAAAAAATTTCTGTGATTTTTGTTTATTTATTGTTGATATGAAGTTTTGAGTTGCCGGTGGAAAAATTATTCATGAGAAGCATTCTCTTAAATTAGTTAAAGCTCAGCTAAAAGCCAATGAGCAAACATTCTGTATTCATATATGAATTCAAAGCACACACAATCCGCTCATCAATCACTTAAATGTAGAAGCTGCATTGAAGCGGCTTTGAGGCTTTTATGGATTTCGCGTCCCTAAGTAAAAACTATCACGAAATTTCCGTAAACATTTATATGAATGATAAAGAGGGAAAGCTTCACACTCAAAAAAAGAAAAAACAGTAAAACAAAAGCTTCAATTTTGAAAACTCCACAGAGATAACATTGTTTAAGTTCACTCAAACTTCCCTCCGCAACATCGTTTCGCACATCCTTCTCGCATGTACTGAAACTTTATTTTCTCACTCATGTTGTGCCATCTGACTACCATGAGGTTCTTTTCATTTCTCTCGTTTGTGAGCATTCGTCTGAAATATTGTGAATTTTATTTTTTCAGTTCTGTGCGAGCGCTCAACGAATGCAGACGCGATAATATTTAAAAGCTTTCAAATAAAAGCTCTCCGAGTAATAACATAAACATTGTTTTTGAAGGATCTTCTTTTCGCAACATCAATATTCGATTTGTTGTAAAACTCATGAAAAAAACTATCAAAAAATCTGAAATTTTTGTTTTTATTGCATTTTCAACATCATCAGAAGCAGTGATTTCAGCAATTATTATTTATCGGTCGATTTAGTTTTATGATTTTTATTTTTCACAAGTTTTTTCTCCTTCAAACTAATAGGGACATACAAAAACTATCATATTTCATGCATCATAAAATGCTGAACTTGTTTATTTCACGGTAAATAGTGATTAAAGCGTTAGAGCATTGACAGTGAAAATTAGTTGTGATACAATGCATTAAGGAACTTGAGCTTGGGCATTCAGTGAAAAATTTGAACCTTAAAAATTTTATTTCACTAAACAGTTTTTTTTTTAAATAATTGATAAAAAAAAGGAAAAAAATGCAACAAATTTGAATCAATTTCAAGTTTGAACTTTTACCCACAACAGAAAAATGATAAGAATAAAATTTCTCGTTGAGCTACTCATTGCATATTCTGTAGCTGGAAAGGACTTGATTGGGCAGAAAGGTATGGATATTTAGTTGCAATTAATTGCTGGCTTCCTCAATTAATATTCTACAGCGCTCATCAACATTTCCCTCCTACAATGTTTCTCTCAAGCTTTCTCTGTTTCTCTATGTGTGTAAATTTGCAAAGCTTTTTTCAACGTCATTGTTCCATCATTGAAAGGGTGCGGGTTAAAATTAAGGACATATATAACGCAAAAACGTCGTCTATCAATGGAAAATAATTTGTCTCTGGAGGAAAGTTCCAACAATATACAACGAAAGCTCGAACGCAAGGTCTTCAACGCCTTTATGTGTACGCACAAATTTTTGAATATAAATTAAATTTATTTCATGTCATTGATGTAAGAATGTCTTTGATGTCATCTCTCACTGTCCGGAGGTGAATATTCTAAAATTTCTGCAAAGAAATTTAGGGTAAAGCGCTTTGCTCGTCAATTATTTATTATTATTATTATTTATTGTTGAGTCGTATACCACCCATAATGGAATTAAGGCTTCTCCAGATGCTTTAAATTTCTGAAAAATCTGATCATGCTCCGAATGAGCAACCATTCATATTCAATGTGTCTTTCCAGTGTCTGCGTTCAGCTTCAAAGAATTTTGATCCGAAATTGTGCTAAATAAATGGGCATCTTGCAAATGCTGCCTTCTTCATTTGAGAATTTATTTTTCAATAATTTTTGATGACCAGCTCTGATGGGCGTTTATGATACCTCTGGAGGTTAAACGGACTAATTCCCCACGATGTCAAAATTGGGCTTGTGAAAATGTGAAAACCGAAATTGTTTCGTCCTCAAAGCCAATCTACCTTAATTATCATGTGTTTCGTTAAATTAAATGAACATTCCGACGACAAAAATTCCTCAAAAACATTTAAAAATAACAAGAAAATATTTCACCGATTTTCCTCGTCCTCGTGAATTTCCATGGGAGAAAAATTTCATCAGAAAAAAATGCGGCACCTTTGCAGCGGAAGAAAATTCTGAAATATACTGCAACGACTTAATTTGCAATAAATTTTTCCGTTATAAAATATCCGAAAGTGATGAATGGAAAGTTCGCCGACGATGGCAGAAATTGTAAAAGGATGCAAATTGATGATGAAATTTCAATAAGACTCCCAACAGGATCTCTCATTAAGTCTCTGACGGTAAAACTCCTAAAAGCATTTGCATGATTCATAGATAACATCAATCATCATATCTCGCTTGCATGATGTAAAATATTCAATACATAACTGACGAATGATTTCCTTCTTCCGCTCAATGCCGCAATAGTGGCAAAACGAAAAGAGGAGCTGTATTGACATACAAACTTGCGGTTCAAGTATAAAATTAAGAACGAAAAAAAAGCTCCGCAGCTGCAAAAAAAAAAAATTAATTTTTCCATTTTGTTACATGGTACGATCCTTAAAATAAAAAACTTTCGTGTTCATTTGAAATGATGTCCATTTTTATTTTCAGTAAAATCACGCCAATGCATTTCCATGGAACTGTGTTGCATCATATTACTAATTCATGCAATAAAACAGATTAAAAATTGCTATGGTATTAAGCTTTCTGTCCGTTAAAATATTCAACAAATTAAAAGGCTAACAGTGACTAAATGAAAATGTCCCAAATAATTTTTCACAAATTCCATTTCTTGCAACTTTAAGGGTTCCATTTTTCATTTAGGATATAAAAAGCGGAAATGTATTCCATTAGTTGTACACCTTACGAACATATTTTTTTTTTTCTCTTAGCTTTTCACAATAATACAGAATGCGGGCGAAAAGAAGTTGAGGCAGTGACTTTCTGTCACAATACACATAAATCCATTTCTGTTAGCGAGCAAAAAAAAGAAGGAAATTCCACAATTTATGCTCGCAGCGAAATAATCAAAGGCGAAAATATTTTACGTCGAGCCATCTGTTTACTACTGATGTCACATTCGGTTTCTATGGCAATTGTTTTAAAGTTTTATGTATAGTTGTTGAAGAGTGTCTGAAACACACGTCTTGGCACCAAGCAACAAATTTTCGTTCATATCCTCAAGATATTGAATTATTAAAGCGTTCGTTAAACGCGTTGTGATAAGGCTTGCAAATGCTTTGGGGATTTAAGTTTGCCATAAAATCACGATGTGAACTTTTGTGTAACGTGCAGAATGGAAGCAATCGTTGTCATAAAATAAAATTTCACTTTCTGGCGACTTTGTATTTTGAGAATAAAAAAGAAATAATTTGGTGTCAATTGAATTTCTATACAATTTCTTTCTTTTATCATTCATCGCAATAAATTTTTCACAATATTTATTATCCATAAAGACGGTGCTCCAACATAAATCGTTTTGCAAACCAAAACTTAATCGCTTTTTTATTCATTAGATTAAAATCATTTAGAATCTTCAGAGAAAAATTATATTTTGGCAACGAAATGAATTTTTAAGCATCCACTTTTTTGGCTATTCATGCAAATTTGTATGCGTTGGGAATTATCCATGCATTAGGTATGTTGAATTATTCTTAAAATGACATTTATAAAAACATCACTTCGAAATGAACCACATGCCAATGTCTTTCTCTTTTATAAGAAAAAAACATTTTCCGAGAATTTTAATTTGCTTCTGGACATTCGCCAAACCGAATCCACCTTGAATTCGGACGCTTGGAATATTCCTCACGGTCCTTGGATCAACAATACTCGAGGACGTTCGAACGTTTTTTTTTTTTTTTTCAATTCGTTTTCCTTTTTTTATTTAATAAAACAAAACGAGCAAATTGTTAAAGTTTTGTAGCGCAAAAAAAATAATTCAAAGCTCTTTTTTGATGCCAAGAACGCAAACAAAACCATTTAAAAGCTCATTTCCATTGCCCGATGATGCTTTAAGTGCTATTATCTTATCACAAGTAGGGTCAGAGGACTATCAAAGCAACAGCTTAACATGAATTTACCCAATTCTCTCGAAGAAAAAAGAAACTATGTTTTGTTTTCTCTTGTGCTTCAAATGGTTGAAGCTGAAGGAAAATGAAAATTGGCGCCTTAGAAGTTTTTCGGAGCAGAACATAAATTTCAATACATGTTCATGAACGAAACGTGAAGCATAAAGGAAAGTTTCCGCAAATTTCCAGGCGGAATTTTTTTTGAAGTATGATTCAAAACTATCAATTAGATTTTTCTGCTAAAGATTTTCATTCATTTCATAATGTTTCATTCATTTCATACTGCAAACGAAACCATAATTTTGCGTTTTTAAAGCGGAATAAAAGTTTCAAATTGAACGAAAATAAATTTCATCAAATCAAATTAAGATTTTTTTCTTTTCATTATTTTCTGCTGCAATTTTAAATCAAATTGCTGCAGTCTAGGAATCAGAAAAAAAATGAATGCCTTGAGATATAATTAAGATTTGTGTGGAGAGTGGGGTCCATCAACGATGACGGTATGTCAGATGTTAAATGTGCTTCCAACCAATTATTTATGAATACCTCGACCTCGAAAGAAAAAATTCACAATTCACTATGCGAATATTTGATAAGAAATTTAAATTAATGGGATTGAAATTACAATTTTTTTTTCGATTGCTCTTGAAATACTTTTATAGAAAATTTTCTCTCAAGATTAAATAACAAAGAATCTTCTGAATCTTCTAATAATAGCACTTTGTATTATGATACTTTGTTAAGTCATCACGAGTATGGTTCAATGATAAGACATACAACAAACAACATCCACTCACCGTTTAATGGCACATACATTTTTACTTATCGGTGCACATTGGTTCGTTTGTTTTTCGCTTAAAGTTTGTGTTCGGATATTCAGCTATGACCATTTTGAAGGGATTTGATGTTGCTGGCTGGTAAACATTGAAATGGAATTTGAATAATGTTGGATCATTGTCACGGCATTATTTTTGCCTTGAAAACTTCAGAACGTGTAGATTTGATGATCGAACCGGATGGATGTTTTGTAGGTATATCTCTCATGATTTTAAACGAAGTATAAATTGTTAGTGGTACTCGTCAACAAAAACAAAAAAAAAAAAAACCTTTAAAAGTTTTTCGTGAAAACCACAAAAAAGAAGCGAAAGAAATAATTGATTTTGAAAGTTCAAATGACCGCACCAATCAGGAAAAGGACGCCAAAAAAAATATGTATGTTTTTCTTTCATCTCTATTTGTCCATCGCCAAGACTCTCATTGACATAACAATTAAATTTACGGAGCATCTCTTAAGGAAAAGTTCTAACGAAATCGGAAAGTTTTGTTCAAGCTTTTCAAAGCGTATTCATAAAAGTGCAACAGATGGAAATTTTTTGCTAATTCGCCATTACTTCCAGATGGGCTGCAATATTTTTATAAAAAAATATTCCAATATTTCTCCTTATAAAAATTTCATTAAAAGCAAAATTACTATACAATTCGCCAGATAAGAAAAAAAAATAAAAATTCAATCTGTGAAAATCGCATTTGAGTGATTTTCCAACAAATTGCTTTTGTTCGCTCTAGAACGAAGAAATTCTGCACCTATTTATAGCAAAAACATCTTAAAAAGAAACAATCCTGAGGCAAAAAAGCATTCGATTCAATTTCTATTTCGGAATGAAAATGCTGAAAAAGCTGAATTAAATTCAATAAACGCGGGACATCCTTTCTGCTTCACATCGATTATTGTTTCGATTCTGTTTTTTCCACAACACTTTTTTATGACTCAATATACCTGAGCTTTAAGGGTGAAGCCCCCATGTTGCACAATTATTCTGCTGCCATTATACAAATTAGGTAAGAAAAAAATAAATAAATGCCTTTCACATGGTTTGCGTTACAGAGAATTCTTTTTATTCGTGATGGACGACGAATTTTGATGTAAGAAAAGAATAAATAAATAAAGAAACAACCAACATGATTGTAACAGCAGGATCAAATTTGACGCAACTTGACTCCGTAAAATAATGGATTTTTTTGGGATTTCGCTTGGATGCTATCCTTAAGCCACGCAAGCTGGTAGTGATTACAATGTGGATTGAAGGTTTTTCGCAACTCGTCTAAATTTCGAGAAATTATTTTATTAGAATGCAGGACGAGATTTGAGCATAGTGAGTCCTTAGTGCATAATCCTCCTTGCTTCTCGAATTCTTTAATTTCTGCTGCGACTTCATCGAGTTCGGGCGTATAATAAAGAACAATACCTTCGAAAATACCATCAACCTCCATTGTTACATTTTCTTCAATTCCATCAGCATTTTTGTCGTTGGAAATATCCGTTCGCAACTTTTTCCTTGGTACAGAAGCTGACTTGTCATCATTGCTATTGTTTTGACTTTTTTCCACAATCTTAACTTTTTCGTCATTTTTCTTTAGAAATGATTTAATGGAACTTTGTGTGGTTAATTCTTTACCAGATTGATTGTTTGGAGAACCTTTTGTCTTTAATTGATTAAGTTTATCAAGATGAATTCCAGACTTTGATTCTTCAAAAAGATGCAAAAGCTCTTCAAGATTCGTCGCCTCTTTTGGTGATTTGTCGTCTCGAATTTTAACAATTCGCGGAAAGCGAATGGAAATTGAGCAGGCTGTGTGAACGTCCGACTTTGTAAATTCGGCGCCTTCAACCTCCAATACGGGCATCTTGAAAGGATCTTTTGCGAGGGCGTTGGGTATCATTGTGCGATTCATTTTGATCCAATCTGGTATTTTAGAATTTGAATCACATTTCTCCATTAAAGGCTCAAGCCTGGTATGCATCAGGTCCATTTGACGATCATCAAGTCCCGAATGAACTTTGGTGACGGTTTTCCAAATTCTTTTGCTTTCATCATAGCATCCCATTAGAAATATTGAATAAATGCCACCCATTTTTCCGGTACCATACCATGAGCCCAATATCACAAGATCTGCACTGTCAGCCATTTCACCTTGCATTAGATAATCCTTTTTCACTTTTAACCAACGACGTTTGCCTGGTTCATAAACAGAATCTAATGGCTTCAATACTAATCCTTCGAGTCCTTTCTTAAGAACCTCCTTCGTCATATCTACCAGCTCATTTTTTGTTTTAAGCAATTTATATTCAGACAGTTGAACATGATTTTTGATAACGGTCATATTACTTTCAAGGAATTGGCGACGTTCTTTAATCGGTCGCTTTGTTAAATCATCGCCATTGAAATATAAACAATCAAAGATAAACAGACATGTCTCAGCTGATTTACATTCCTCTTTCTTGTGCTTGCCCAATGTTCCGAAAGGCAATAAATTCCCAGTTTCTGTGTTCACCATAAGAATTTCAGAATCCAAAATTAAATCGTTTGCATTTGGAAAGGCTTTTGGTAGTGAACTTCTGAGACGTGATATTTTGTGATCCACTACTGGCTTAAGATTTCGGCTGAAGAACTTAAATTCGTGTCCTTTCTTGTGAATTTGTACCCGTTCTCCATCATATTTGATTTCACTATAAACACCCATGGGACATTTCGAAATTGCTCGATCAAAGTTCTTGCATGGTTCAGCAAGCATCGGAGCAATTGGTGTCATAAGCTGCAAGCCAGATGACTTTCGTTTAGTTCCTTTTAAAACTTGCGCGCCGTCGCCAATATGACCAGCATAATCTTTAAGAATGGTTTGCAAGTTACGTGACTTTTGAAATGCTTCATAGGCTTCAGGATGAACTGCATCTAGAACATGGCGAGCGCCGCAGTTCATCTTTAAATCATGTTTTATTAGACGAATAACCGTTTTCAGATCATTGGCGGTGCATTTTTTGCAAAATTCCCTAAAGTGTTTTTCTTGTGGATCCTCTTGCGTCAATTCACTTAGCTGCTGCAAAAATTCATTTACTTCTGAAATGCTCAATGTACTTTCAACTGCCGGTTTAATGCCCCTAGAACGACCAAAATATTTTGCAACTGTCTCCGAAACATCGCCACTAGATAAGTCATCCAGCATATCTTGATGGTTCAAATCGAAAATCCGCGAAAATAACTTTACAATTTGTTTGCTTTGGAGATTGTAAATTCTCTTGATAGTTTTTGGCATAAGCATTGACAACCAAAGTTCTAGATCGCCTTCAAACTTTTTGCCATTTCCCTGGAATGAAATAAGTATTGTGTTATTACTTTTATTACGAAATGAGATTTATTTATTTTTTATCTCTAACCTGCTTCAGAAACTTTTCCAATATTGAGGCTTTATTATTATAGCTCGGCTCATTGGCAATGTTGCTTATGATACGTTGAAACTCACTGAATTTGTTGTCTTTACTTTTACTGCTAGTGTTTGGTGACGATTTGCTTTTTGGAGTTGCATTGAATTTTGGTCCAATTTTCTGTGTAATCAGTTTTTTGTCGGCACTTGACAACTGATCCCAGCCATCAATATCATCAGCTGATTCTATTTCTTTTGTATCTTTACCTTTCTTCATCTCGAAGAAACAATCGATATGGTACCATAACTTTAATGACCCTGAGCCAAATGGATTGTGTGGATTGATCTTCGCCCATCGCAGCTAAGGAAAAACAAGAAAAAAAAAATACATTAAATTTACCTTCTGTTATGAAGTCATAAATTGGTTTCAACTTGCCTCCTTTGCAGGTAGTGAGTTCTTGCATTTCTTGCAGCTAGCTCGTCCTGTTTTAGCTCTTTCGATAGCGTATGGGCGTGTGCTGGGAACTTCTTCTTCTGTATCACTCATTGTCTGTTTATAGCCTATAATAATTAAATGATGTTGATTGGAAGGAAAAACAAAAACATTCAGGCGCATCAACATTTTTTTTTTTAAATAAAAAACTGTTTTTTGCGCAAAACGTGTCTGTGAGATAATTTCTATTTTTCTTCATAGGATGTGACATGTTATTAATGACATCAAAGCCCAACATTTTTAAAGCTGACAATGTTATAGTGTCTCCCAACTATCCCAGCGTTTATCCAAAAGGCACAATTTGTAAATACGAGTTTGTTGGACTGCCAAATGAACGAATTCAAATCGATTTTGTTGACTTTAGTTTGCCGAGTGATAATTTGCAATGTTATTATTCCGACACGCTAGAGGTAGGTGTGAAGCTAATAACTTAATAGAAGTCATTGCTCTAATCTTTCATCATTAGGTTTATATGGTAAGGCGTGAAAAATATGAGCCCACAGATATCCTCTGCGGCACCCAACTCATAGGCCCAATACTGTCCAATAGCAATCGATTGCTTATCGAGTTTCGTGGAATTTATTCAGGAACTGGCTTTCGAGGCTTCAAGTTTCAATATTCATTTGTAACAAGTAAGTCATTTCTTCTTGTTGCATAACAAACTTACAGCATTCCTTCATCCAGATTATGGCATAACAACAGGTCATCAATTAGGCACGAATTGTTCATTTGAGTTCTTTTCCAACGCCACAAGAAATGGAACGTTTCAATCGCCAAACTTTCCCGGCATCTACCCGAAAAACATCGAGTGCAGTTACTATTTCTATGCCTCGGACAATGAAACTGTTGAGCTGAGATTTTCATATTTTGATATCGAAGGTGTTTTTCCATGCGATGACTATACATCCAGTGATTCAGTAGAATTTTCCAATTATATAGCACGCGACAGGAAATATGGATTCCATTGTGGAAAGGTAAATATGGAATTTTCATGGTGTGCAATTTCCAATTAGAGAAATATTTGTTTTCTCTCTTAACAGACGAGCGAATTCACAATAAAATCTGATGGAAAGTTCTTCCGTGTAACATTTCGTTCGAACGATAAATTAGACGGAACCGGCTTCATTGCAAATTACCGATTTGTTAGCATGTCACGCGAGAAAACTACTGTCTCAACACAAATAGCAATCAAAAGTGCAAGTGCAACAATTTTCCATTGTTCTGTAATGATTCCATTTGCCTTAATGTTAATTATTTCTAATTAAATGATGCACAAAATTCTAAATAAATCTTTTGAGCAATTTCAGAAGCTATGTCTCTACTGTAATCACTGATACTGTTCACGCAATTGTGTCATATTTACTTTCAGGTCATCATTGATCGTCGTAGATAGAGAGAGAGAGCGGAGCACATGGTGGAAATGCAAACAAATGAAGATTACATGTATCAACCACATGATGATTGTCGTCACCAATACAACAAACAAATATTTTATATCCATCTCACATATTTCTGCGCAACGGAATTCTACATTTCTCGCGCAACATAAATATTTTTTCGCTCTCCGCGATTCCTGATTTTGCCTTTTCCATCGGATATTCTCTTTCAGTCTTCATCACTTGTTTCGGTCGAACAGTCAAACCGAATTTCGTTGTTCCAACGATCACAAATTATTTTTTTTTTCTCTGAAGCTGTTGCTAGTGTGTTGAATGATTGGAGAGCGTTTTTAAAATTCGCAATTGGAACTTAGAAGTAATTAAATATCAGTGCGGACCGGAGAAATTTTCAGTCATTGAAAAATAAATAAATCCAGCATATCCACGCGGTGTTAATCGAATACAGGAAAAAAAATGTCTATGAGATTTTTAATGTGAGTTAAAAAAAAAAAGCTCGTTGCGTTTCCACTACAACAACAATATCTCAAGGTTAATGAATGGGTCATGAAACAGCTAAAGAAACACAGAAAATTGAATATGATGACAACGTTGAAAGAAGAAATTAAAAAGGAAATATTCTGTAAAATTTTCCATATTCATTGTTACGTTCCAGACAGAAGTTTGTGAAGAAAAAAAAAAGCAACTGATGATGTAATAAAGGAGAAACACTTGGCTCATCGAATGAAAAAAAAAAAAAATAAAATTTTTTTTTGCTGCTTTGTAGAAATAAAAGTGAAAAAACGTAGGAAGAGAAACTTAAAGAAAATCTATATTTAGATGCCACACGTCGGTCCCATAACTATAAGAGATGCGTTTGCAAGACCGCACAAACTTTTTTTTTAAAGCTTTTAAATGATATGAGAGCTTGTTCTTATAAAATTCATTTAGATATCTGTAAGGTTTCACTTTCGTCGCAAACGCTCAGAATGTGATGAACATTTTCAGGGCTTTTCGATGATTTCTATAATGAAATGACATAGAAATGTTATGTGTCAGAATGTGAATCATATGCGCTGGAAAAAAAATATTTCAAAACATTTTGATTAGCAAACAAGAAAATCAATTTATCGTGAATTAATTTTGTGATTCTGTCAATCACCTTTTTGGCCAAACAAAAACACCATTTAGCGATATGAAACATCGAATTGAAGAACTTGCAAATTGTTCTTGATGTGAAATTGCGCAAGCATAAAAATATTGAGAATGCCTTATGAGTGAGAGTGTATAATGCACGCATGTTCATTGCCCCACATTTTACAAAACGCACGACCTTGGTAGTTAATATTGACTCTGATTGTGATGTTATACGTTTTTCCAGTGTACTTTTAATCTTGGTATGTAAAAAGCCGTGAACTTTCCTGAAATATTTTTATTTCATCTCGAAGACAAAAAAAAATATTCAGTGATGAAAAATCTTTTACCGCGCGTGCCAAAATAAATAAAAAAAGAAATTTCAAACTCAGTTTAGTAACTAAAATCAACTGAATATTCGCAATTTTCTGTTGTGATTTTTGGTTAAGAAAATTGTAAACAAACCGGCAAATGAATATCGAGTTGACGACTCACATTCAAATCACTTTAATCTGAAGTGATAAAGTTTCTAAACATTGTCACTCAAGTATACAACAAAAAGACCCTGTGCCATCTGATAAGGCCATAACAATATAATAAATATGCGATAAAATCATTGCGCAAGGTTAAAATTGAAATGTATCGCTATCTTTCATCAAATTTTATTAATTAAATACTTCCACACCCAATTGGCATATTTAGATTGCAATTTTATTCCCATTTTTAATGGTTCGCATCAAATTTCAATTTGTAGACGCAGCGGCAGCATTACCAAGTCGTACCCCAGTTTGGTAAATCTATGTGCATCGCGTAATGGGTCACCACAACTTACTGCCATACCGCTCGCCTCACAGCCATTTAGAGAGCATCATGAAGTTACTGGTGATGTGAGTTAATCATTGCATCCAAAAGAAAAACTAAAATTTATTATCTTTTTTTTTAACACTAAAGATCATTGTCCCATCCATGGTTATGGGCATTGATCATCTCAGAGATCCACGACTGAATAAGGGTCTCGGTTTTACTCTTCAAGAACGTCAAGTTTTGGGAATTCATGGACTGCAACCAGCTCGCTACAAGAGTCAAGAAGAACAATTAGAACTCTGTAAAATGTCCATTATGAGGCAAGTAACCTTTTATGTGAAATTATGGCAATAACACGAGCCGAACATAACATTAATAATTTGTTTAAAAATTATTTTAGATATCAGGAAGACTTAAACAAATATCTATATTTGGTCGACTTACAAGACCGCAATGAACGTTTATTCTTTAGACTTATGTCGGAAAATGTTGAAATGATGATGCCAATCGTTTACACGCCCACTGTTGGATTGGCTTGTCAAAAATTCGGTTTAATTTATCGTCGACCACGTGGCCTTTTCATCACATTTAATGACAAGGGTCATGTTTTTGATGTTATCAAGAACTGGCCGGAGCCTGATGTTCGGGCAATTGTTGTTACTGATGGAGAACGTATTTTGGGTCTTGGCGATTTGGGTGCTCAAGGAATGGGTGAGTAAAATTAACCTCTTTCTCCTTTTTTGTGTTCATTCGAGATTAAAAAAATATTTTCTTTTAGGTATACCTGTTGGAAAACTGGCTCTTTATACAGCTCTTGCTGGCATCAAACCACATCAATGTCTTCCAATTGTTATTGACGTTGGAACCAATAATCAAGAATTACTTGAAGATCCGCTTTATGTTGGCTTGAGACAGCCAAGAGTGTCGGGTCAAGCATATGACGATTTCATCGACGAGTTTATGCAAGCTGTCGTGAAGCGTTACGGCCAAAATACCTTAATTCAATTTGAAGATTTTGGAAATCACAATGCATTTAGATTCTTGGATAAGTACAGAGACACTTACTGTACATTCAATGATGACATTCAAGGAACGGCTGCTGTGGCAGTTGCTGGATTATTGGCATCAAAGCGTGTAACGGGCAAAAAAATTTCAGAGAATAAGATTCTTTTCCTTGGTGCTGGCGAAGCAGCCATTGGTATTGCAGATCTATGCGTTAAAGCAATGATGACTGAAGGAATCTCACGTGAAGAAGCTCGAGAAAAAATTTGGATGGTTGATATTGATGGTTTATTAGCTAAGGGCCGTCCAGAAGGCAAATTAGGTGGTCATAAATGGTACTATGCAAAGGATCACGAAGTTATGAAGGACTTTGGTGAAATTGTTAAGACTGTTAAGCCAACGATCTTGATTGGGGCATCTGCAGCTGGTGGAGCATTTACACCAGAAATCTTACAAGACATGGGAACGTTTAATGATCGTCCAATTATTTTTGCATTATCAAATCCCACCCATAAGGCTGAATGCACTGCCGAGCAAGCTTACACAAATACAAAAGGACGATGCATTTTTGCGTCGGGCTCACCATTTGGATCCGTAGAATATGAAGGCAAGACTTTCTATCCGGGACAAGGAAATAATGCATACATCTTCCCAGGTAATAATTTATCTTATAACTCTGCGTTAATAGCGTTGATTTCTCCGAATTTTATTCTTGGACATTTTTATATGATTCTTTCAGGTGTTGCATTAGGAGTTATCGCTACAGGTACCCATCATATTCCTGAAGACATGTTTTTGATTGCTGCTGAGACAATTGCAAAACATGTCACGGACGAGGATATTCAAAAAGGCAGTTTATATCCACCGCTCTCATTGATTCGTGAATGCTCATTTGAAATTGCAATTGGCATTACTAAATATGCTTATGCAAAAGGTTTGGCATCCTTGTATCCCGAGCCATCTGATAAGAAATCATGGCTCAAAGAACACATTTATAACTTCAATTACGAAAGTTCTATGCCTGTTACATGGGCTTGGCCTGAAATGCCTCACATTACTACTAAACCCCTTGAGCCAACTAACATTTTTGATAACAAGAAGAAGGATAGCAGTGTTTAAATTTTTAGATCAAACATTTATAGAAATTTTCCTTTTGTTTTCAAGATTTTATTTTAATCATTTGAATTTTCCGTTCTCGGGAAAATTTATCTCACAAATTACGTGTGAAATGGAAATATTGCAACTCCCTAAAGCACCAAATTCTGAAAAAAAAAAAATGTGTTAACCAAACCTAAGTAGACATTCACTATCTGTATAGTAGGTAGCAAAAATACGGAGAGGAAGGAAAATAAGTAAGAAAATCGTGATAAAATTGAAATGTTGCGTGGGTGTATTTTCTTTTTTGACAAAACGAAATTGTCACTTCCTAGTTATGTTTTCATGTAGAGTAGATTTTAGAAAGAGGACAAAAGCATGCACACCATAATTTCCATCAAACTCATACATCAAAAATAACTATTTTTATCGACTAAAGCCTGATTTGTATTATGATTTTCAAAAAAAATGATGATTTTCAAGAAATTAAAAATAAAAAAATTAAATGTTATTAAAAATAAAAAATAAAGAATTTTCTAATCATACAAATCTGAAATTCTAATCAGATTTCTTCCCTTCGGGGATTACATCAGTAATCCACTTGACATAAGGCGGATTCCCGTTTTCGATTGGCATTGAAATTACTTCCGCAACTTCATAAGGATGATTTTCGCGCACATATTTTGCAAGCTCATCAACTTTGCTGCTTCTTGTTTTTATCATTAGCAAATATTCAGAATCCTGGAATGTAAAGGATAATGGTCATTTCGCTCTAATTCAAACATGATCTTGCCTCCTTTATTTCACCTTCCCATTGATACACTGAAGTTATTTTTGGAATTATATTAACGCAAGCTGCAAGCTTATTCGATACTAATCCGTAAGCTAAGCTCTTTGCGATGTGCTCATCTGGAGTGGTGACATAGCAAACAGATATCAGACCTGGCTAATAAAAGAAAATTTCAAGACAAAAAAGTTTTTGTAAATGAAAATAACACGCAATATTCTGAATTGCATTTTTATTCCTTACCAGAACTGCTGGAATCTCACTCATTTTACTTCCGCTATAGTAGCGCAAACTGCTCAAAATGAGAATTAAGTTGTAGCGCATTTGGCATACAAGCAATATTTTCGGTATTTGTCCGATATTTTTCAATACTTAGATGATTTCGAATAAAGGTGCCGGCAATAATCAGTCAGAAGTATAATAATAATAATATCGTAGAGTAAGAAACATAGAATGTCATTGACTAGAGCCAACTTCACGCCACTATCTGTACATCTAGAAAGTGTTGCTCTGTGTCTCATATTGATAAAATATAAAATAAAAAACATTTTCGTGCATTATCTTCGCAAAAACAGAGCCTTAATTGCTAATAAGGCCTTCAGCTTAGCACATGTTGGGTTTATTAGTTGTTGCTCCATATTGAGAAAAAGCCAGTTATCGAGAATGATGCGAATACGAAGGAAATTCTTCTTTTTCGTGGCATTAATGATTGTAATTTTTTTGATTCTCCTCTATCTGAATGCGAACGCACCAACTGATAAGAGTAATCAGGTTAGTATAAATTACATCGACGAGAAGCTAAAACAGCTTGAAAATGGGCTTAAAAATCATGGACGAGCCATTGATGATATTAAACAAAGTATAAACAGCGACAATGAAAACTCGATTCAAGATCCACCACAGTTGAAAAAGGAAGTTTATAAAGAGGACGAAGTCATTCCAGATCGCAGTGATTTGCACAATGATGATGTGTGTAGTTTTAATACGGATATTGTACCAAACCCAGATGTGCAAATGTTAGACGCATACAAGGAAATTCCATTTGACAATCCAGACGGTGGTGCTTGGAAACAGGGATGGAATATTGAATATGATCCACATCAATGGAACCGTCATCATAAATTAAAGGTCTTCGTTGTTCCACACAGTCACAACGATCCAGGTATTATAGTCTTGTTTGCTATCAAAATTCTTTTTTAAGTTTTATCTGCTCCTAGGATGGATCAATACATTTGATGAGTACTACGAACGTAGTACAAAACAAATATTTGCCAACATGCTAAGACATCTGGATGAACATGAGAACATGAAGTTTATTTGGGCTGAAATAATATATTTCTCCAAATGGTATGACAGTCAATCCTCTAAATCAACCAAAGATACGGTTAAGAAGTGAGTTCAGTAGTTATGGGTTGCAATTAATTAGCTGAACTTTTCAAATAATTCCAGATTAATTAAAAATAAGCAACTTGAGTTTGTAACTGGCGGCTGGGTAATGCCCGATGAAGCATGCTCACATTGGTATTCTGTTTTGCAATCTCTTACAGAAGGACAGACGTGGCTCAAAAAGACGTTTAATGTAACACCTGTATCATCATGGGCGTAAGTTAATAATCTTGACATGCATACCTAGCGAGACAATGTGAAATGATTTTTTTTTTAACATTTATCATTGCAGAATTGATCCCTTCGGTCATAGTTCAGTAATCCCATATTTACTGAAGGAATCTGGATTTGAAAATCTTCTTATTCAAAGGACTCATTATTCGGTTAAGAAATATTTGGCTAAACGGAAACAGCTTGAATTTAAATGGCGTCAACAATGGGATATCGATGGCTCAACAGAACTCTTTACGCACATGATGCCCTTTTACAGCTATGATGTTCCACACACTTGTGGACCAGATCCAAAAGTTTGTTGTCAGTTTGATTTTAAAAGACTTCCTGGCTATGGCGTTTCTTGTCCATGGAAAATTCCACCGCAATCAATCACTGATGAGAACGTCGCTAAAAGAGCTGAACTCATTATCGATCAATGGCGCAAGAAATCTGTGCTTTACAATACACGATCTGTTCTGATACCACTCGGAGATGATTTTAGATACACACAAAGCATGGAATGGGAAGCTCAGCGAGCTAATTTTGAAAAATTATTTGACTTCATTAATAACGAACCGAGTTTGAATGTAGAAGCTAAATTTGCTACACTTCAAGAGTACTTTGATTCTGTCAAAAAGGAAAAGGACGTATCACAATTTCCATCACTAACCGGAGACTTCTTCACATACGCAGATCGTGATGATCATTATTGGAGCGGCTATTTCACATCACGGCCATATTACAAGAGAATGGACAGAATTCTAATGAATTATTTACGTGCTGCGGAGATGCTACACGCATGGAATGATTGGGAGGAAATTGCTGGATTTAACAAGAGACTCGAAGTAGCACGACGAGCCCTTTCAATTTTCCAACATCACGATGGTGTTTCAGGAACGGCAAAAGATTATGTAATGAAAGACTATGATTCAATGATGATCGAAGGTCTCAAAAATTGTAAATTTGTAATGCAGCAAGCAGTTTATCGATTGCTGACAAAGTCTAATATTTATCAACCTGACTATGCATTTGTATATTTTAACGTCGACGATTCACGTTCAGCAGGTAACGATGATTCTCGTTCAGTCGTAATCATTGGTGATGAAATTCCATCAAAATATGTTGTGTTTCATAATTCATTGCCTTTCTCACGTACCGAACTTGTGGAACTTCTCATTGCAAAGCCCTTCGTGACAGTAACTGATGCTGATGATAATGTTGTGAATGCCCAGGTGACACCAGTATGGTCATGGCATCAAAGTTTATATGGATCAGTACAACCACAAGCATCAACAACCAAATATCGCCTACTTTTTAATGTCAACATTCCACCACTCGGATTGACAGTTTATAAATTGAATGCAAAAACGAATGCACAGGAGAGCACTGGAACAACATATGCCAAAATAACAATTTTCACAGATGTTCCATTTACAGTAGCAAATATCGATGAATATCCCGAGAAAGTTGATTTTGCTCAACCCCGAGAAATATCAATAAGAGTCGATGAAAATTCTCCAGGAGCATCATTCAACCGCCATGGCACCTTAAAGTCCCTTTCGCAGGACAGCAGGTCGCCAACAGTTCCAGTACATTTAGAATTTATGAAATATGGTACACGTGCAATGGTGGGACAACGCAGTGGTGCTTACTTATTCCTGCCCGATGGACCAGCTACAACACTTCCAATTGGAACACCAATTGTGTTATTAAGTAAAGGACCCCTAGAGCAATCAGTATCTGCAGGTTTTCCATTTGCTGTACATGAAAATATTTTGCGGACCGGTGATTCATTAGAAATCAGAAATCTCGTAGATATTGGCGACCTGAGTAACACAGAAATTGTGATGCGATTGAACACAAATATCAAAAGCAATAAAGTTTTCTTCACTGATCTCAACGGCATGCAAATGGTAAAGCGCGAACGTTTTAGTAAAATTCCACTACAAGCCAATTATTATCCTGTACCAACAGCTATGTTCATTGAAGATGATGCATTACGATTAACACTGTTTTCGGCTTTACCACTTGGCGGCTCAAGTTTAAAGTCGGGCGAAATTGAAATAATGCAAGATCGAAGACTTAATCAAGACGACGAGCGAGGATTAGGTCAAGGGGTTTTGGACAATCGTCCTGTACTAAATCTATTCCGAATCGTGTTAGAAAGTCGTGAATCATGTCGGAAGCTTGATGAGAAACATCCTTCCGGCTTCCTAACATCATATTCCTACGTGGAGCAGAAAAAATTAATGCATCCAGTGGAGAAGTTCATTTATAATGAAAACGACTGGAATGGTGTCACATTTCAATTTGGTGACACGCATGAGCCCGCTGAAATGGGAATTGAAATTGTTGCAATGCGCACATTGCCGCACGTACGAACAAATAAACAGACCACGATGGGTCTGGTTCTACATCGGACAAACTTTGAAGAGTGCTCAACAGATATAAATCGAGATGGAACGGTAAACGTGAGACGTTTATTGGGTCTGGAGGATGATATGGAAATTCATAGATCACCGCTAACATTGCTGAGGAAACAGGAAAAAATTGAAGATGAATTAACGTTGTGTCCTATGGATGTTAAAGGCTTTATCCTTAAGTAAAAAAAACTGAAATATTTCCAGAACAAAAAAAATCGTATCTTTTTGTGTACAAAAAAATTAGCAATTTTATTTTTTATTTTTGCAATAATGTTGGTTGCACCTTCGTTTTACTTTTTCACCACAATTTCCTTTTTCTATTTTGTTGTTCTGATAAACATTCATGAATTTTATTACGTGTGATCAATAAAATGAAACAAGTTTTTTTTTTTTTAAATTATGTTATTCATCAAAAGCAACTTAAGTGGTGTCTTGACATGATATTAACGAACTTCTTGCTCATACAAATTCATTTTTGTATTTTTTGCGACCGATAAAAAATGTCAAACGTTGCATTGCGTCAGTATTTATCTCGATGAAGATTTGATTAGGATCATCGAAGTATGTTGCAGGTTCTGGAAGAAAACAAACAATTGTTAAATTAGAATATATGCTACAAAACAAAAGTGTTACTGACCAATGGTTTGTGCTGTACAAGATGCTGAAAACAGATCAACTTTTGATTGTGCCAATGCTAACATCTGAATGCATCCAATTGATTGCAAAATTTCCATTAAACAACGCACATCAAAAGGTGTGATAACGTTAAACTTATTCATAAGATCTTTCAGCCACAGACCAGGATTGAGCGTTAGATACGCTAGGATTGTTCCGAGCCACTTATCAATGCATCGACGGTTTAATGAGCCGTTGACACGAATCCATGGACATGGACGTAAACGAACGAGACTTTGTTGGAACAAGTGCTGATCGGCTTCGACTTGCTGCTTGTCGATTTCTTGCTGATTGTTTCCTGCTGAGCAATCTGCATTTAACTTTGGTTTCTTTGGGGGTGTCTCATCATTATTGGAATTTTTTTCAGCGGTTGCTTTTATGATAGCTTCACGCTCATCTCGTGACAAATGGTAAGTCTCAATCAGCCAAATTGTAGCATATTCTTTACTGACAAATATCACATCATTAACACCAGTTCGAATGACAAATTTGTGATTCATCAATGTTTCAATGTTTCTTTGAAGATTATGTTTGTCAGGTACCAGTGTGAGAAGCTCACACGACCTTACGCCCATTTTTTTGCCGTCCAGAAACTTGTAGATGTCTATCATTTGTTGCTTGTCTGCATCACTCGCATCTATTGTCTGCAAAATATCTTGAAGTTTGTTGGTAAGATGATGCGGCTTCCATAAACAGTCTTTGATAATTTTTTCAAAGAATTTTGCGCGATCATCATCGCTGAATGGCATCAGTTTGGCATTAAAATCAATCCCGTCTAGGGTGTCCAATACTTTTGGTTCTGCTTTAATGTCAACAGATATTGCTGACAAATTTACAATAAACAGATCATTTGTCCGCGCATTTGCATTCATTTCTTTCATTTGCTGTGATATCGAAAGGTTGTTGCTGTCATTTCCGGTTGCATTTAAATCATCATCATTGAGATCATCGACATCATCAGAGATGCCGGAAATTTTCTTGTAATCACAAAGCCATGATCCATCTTCTTGACATTGTTCAATTGCCAATCGACGCACCGCAACCAACAACGATTTTCCGGTTATCTTTCTATAAATTCTGCGTGATTTTGTACTGAATATCTTTTTGTCTGCATCTGCACGCGTTTCCATTCGTTTCTTGATAATGCTGTCGAGGAATTTCAAGAAATTTCCTCTCACAATAACCGTTTGCTCTTCACGACTTGGACCATCGCCTTCTTTTTCACTACTCAAGATGTCGTTAACTAAGTCGCAAGTATCATTAGCAATGCGCTGAATTTCATCGGAAAAGTTTTCAACATTAATTTGATTGACACAATTTTCGAGGCCACAAACTCCGGTTTCAGAAATTTTCCAATTTTCGATTTTTATGTTTTCACGATTTTCTAAAGCATTGAGCAAGCAAAACACATGCAAAAAATGCTGATCCATTTTGCAAAACACTTCAATTGGATCATCGCAATAAGCAAACTTCTCATCAGATGATCGACTGTCGGAATGAAACTGAATTTTATCCTTCTTTTGTTTCTTCGTTGCCATCATGCCCATGTAGCGATCTGATACTTTCTCAAATCCTGATTTCTTGAATTTGGTTGCATCTAATGTGAATTGTCTTTCGGTTTTGTCGCATCTCAGTTGAATTATTCCAATATTTGTCAGTTCTGCCAACATATAAACCCATCCACAATTTATTCGATCCATTTGATACGAGTTGTTGCAGTCTGATAATGTCTTAACAGAACGTAAAAATTCTTCATGTAAGCTGATGTTTACGTGAATGGCTTCCATCTGTGCTGAGTATCGGTTGGACAAATGAAAAGGCGAGTAAGCATAAGGAAGAACGTTCTTCTCCTTGATCTTTTCCTTTTTGTTGACGCTAATGACATAAGCTCGACGCAGTTGCGTTACTGCCATTGAAAGACTTGTCTCACTAAATTTTTTATAAACTTCAAAAAGCTGAACTGTGTAACTCGTACGATCTTGAACGCAACAAACTGCACTATGAATCATTGCCATCAGTAAATTCACTTCAACCTCATTAATTGTTCGTGGCTCTTCATATCGCTTCTCCACCAGAGAATCATTTGGATTGACGAGAATGTATTGTTTCCTAACTACATTGTAATCATCTGGCAAAAGTAAAATTGGATCATACTCCAATGAGCGCTCGTTTGAACTGGGGAATTGTTTGAACAAGATTTGATGCATTTGGTGGACCATTTCAATCACATGAATTTTAATGGCATTACCAACTTCATCCATAGGATATATTGATTTAAGTCGCACCAGCAAATTTTTATATTTCATTACAAATTCGCTGTGGCTTTTGAGCTCTTCCAAGTATAATGCTACTTGCTCTTTGAATGACGGCTTCGTTTTCATCAGGTATGCAAGTCGACGTTGACAGGATTTCGTTGTTTTCATGTGAGATTTCTCAGTGCGCCAATAAAGAATATCACGAACCACGACACCATTGAAATAGTGTGAAACCTGAGCTTCGAAATTGAAAATAAATCTCAGTGCAACCTTACATAAGAGAAGCAATTTATCTTCGACATCCGACCAAATGACACGTTGGGCTTTGAGTTTTTTGAGTGCTTCTCTGTCAACAGCATCATAACCGCACGAATCCTTTTTCGCGTACATCAATGGCTTCTTGATTGGTGCACTTTTTCTGATGATTTTTGACTTTGGGTTTAATCCTGTGATACTCGATGTAGTTGATGTTGCTTTGAATTTAGGTGCTGGCAGTGCATTCACTTGTTTGATTCGTGTAGTTTCATTGTATTTCGATTTCAGTTCCTTTTTAGGCTTCAAAAGTTTTTCTTTTTTAATCCTTCCGCGTCGCAACCGTACATTGCGTGGCATAGCTGGTGATAATCTTCGTCTGATTTTCTTGTCCTTAATCATTGTTTGACTCCAATTTTGTTTGAGATGAGACAACATTGATTTGTCTAAACCAGCAGCGCCTTTGCCGTCACCAGGAATATCGCCTTTGTCATTTAGCGGTGCGGTGGTCGAAGATTGTATCTTCAGAGACTTTTGTAGAGCTTCTTTTGAGTGCATTGATTCAAAAATTATTTCTTTACCAATTGCTGTTGACTTTTTGTTAATTCTTGTATTGGTGGCAATTTGGAACATTGAACTCCAATAATCAGAAATAACTTCATGATTATCAAACAGAAATATTAAACGCGGATACTTTCTATCAGAGATTTCGTAATAACCGTCAGCCGATGAAGTTGTATCAAGAAGTGATGCGTTCCGATTGAGGTAGATAAGAGTTTGATCGACAACTTTGGTTCGCATTGGACCGAATTGCAAAAGACCACAATAGCATAAACGGCGACATAACTCTTGAACTGCAAATACATATTTTCGTCCATGCAGCAACTGCATTCGCATTCTTGCCGGCAGAAAATGTATCAGAAAATTACATTTGATGGGATGATTGAGATATTCAGACAACCCTGGGATTTCGAAGCCCAATCGAACGAACTTTATGTACAATATCAGTGGTATGCGATGAATAATGTCTCGCATCAATGCCCAACCATTTTCATAATCGCGCTGAGGATTTAGTGGCGGCACAAACATTTTCCAATTGATTTCCGTTGTGTAGACATTTGTAATTTTGTCAGTTATATCACTAAAATCGGACACTTTGCAATTGCTCTTTTTCCATGCTTCAATTGCTTGATGCACAGAGATTTTGGTATGCTCTTTGGGATAACCATAGACAAGATAGAACAAAAACTCATGAAACAATCTCATCTTCATGAATTTCGGGAAGTGATCGTATTTGATTGATTGTGCTGTTAGGTCTTCACTGTTAATTGGCATTTTGGAACCAGTACTCATATCGCTCATTGATGGTTTAAGGATGGATTCAGACAAGAGCATGTTTTCTGCAGTAGATGATCGATTAAATGGAACAAAATGTTGGATTTTCTGTTCTTCAATGATGGAATGCCAGCAGCGCATATCGAAACTTACGTTAGGTTCAGCAAAAAATACTAAACGTACAGTTTTCGATTCCGATTTCAGCTCGATTTCAACAACTTTAATAAAATTGTCAGCTGCCAAGCGTCCACAAAGGGTCACTAAAGACTTTCGACAAATCTCTTCTGCTAATTCGGCGTCAGCTTCTTGCTGACGCATTATATGGAACAAATTTAATGAATCAATGACAGTTTTCTCTCTTATAATATCCAAAATAGCGTTCATTCTTGTTAATACTTTTTGGCTGATTTTGCGCTGTGCAATCTCAATGGCAAGACCTTTGCATTGTTTTTTCATTCCAGGAATGCTGTTAAGATATTTCATACTCACTGAAACATTCTCCACGTTATCAATAAATGATGAATCGGCAACAGGAACAACAATTGAAACACTATCTTGATACTTTTCAGGATTCACAATTTCTAATTTTGAGTCAACGATTTCAGAGACATCTTCATGGCGACTTGGTAAAGATGGCTGCTCAGAAGGCATAATCTGAATAATACTTTTTTCGACTGGCTCGGGTTCGAGAAATTTAAAGTCTCCGGGAGAAAACTTGATTGATACTCGTGTTGATGAATCGTCCTGGTTCTTTTGTGTAGCATCAGCATCTAATGCAACTTCCATTTTCGGAACACACATTGGCAGTGGAACTTGCCTTTCAGCAGCCTCGTTTGCCTTTCTTGTAAGCTCGGCAAGTTCAGCTATCAGATTATTACTTGATTCTTCGGCGAATTCGCGAGTAACATAACGTGAAACTCGCTGACGGCCCTCATCTTTCATATAGAATGTAGCGCCTCGTTCACGTTGAACTTTTCGCATTATTGCCCGAGCGTTGAGTCTACCAAGACCAAAGTGTTTACCAACTTCAGCCTGTGTCATTCCTTCTCTTCCCGCTTGTTCAATTTTCTTGTAAATTTGAATTGTTAGCGGTTGGTTGATGATTTGATTAGAGCAATCAAGAAACCCTTCATCATCTCCTTCGACATCATCTGTATCTTGAACCCATAATTTGAAAACATCAAAATTAGGATCGACAAGTTTCACACAGCTAATAGTTTTCTCGGTTTTGTTCTTATTCAGATATTCTTCTTTCGTGGCATCTGGTCTCAACTCACGATAAAGAGCCTTGGTGTTATAAATAAATACATCTGATCGTGATTTTACAAACTGCACGAAAGACTTTTGCGTAATGTTTAGGTATTGTTTCACCTCATCGAGTTCGGCAGCATGGAGCGGCTTTTCTTTAAGGAAGCAGAATAGTTTTTCTGTTAAAAGCATATTTGATGGACGAACCATAACAAAGAAACGCGGTAAATGTAGAAGGGCTCTTGCGACAGTTTGACTACCCGAGCGTATTCTCTGTTGGATTTGTTGTCTGTGAACAAGTTGATATTTCAGAAGTAAATTTCTGTTATAGTGAAGTAATTTACTATCTTTGATAAAATCGATGAGTGAAAATCGCCCTGATGTTGCTTCACCAAAAAAACGAGCTCTTCCAATACGTTCAAGTATGCAATATACAATATTGCTCATTTCAATTTCGCATCCAGCATTTTTTGGTACCAAAACTGAGGTTCGCATTGACTGACTCGCGACGATGACAAATTTGTTGCCATATCTAAGAAGAAATAAAAATTACTTTAAACATCTTTATCTGAAGAATTCAATTAAGACTGTTACTTTTTAGCAACATCATCTAGGCTCATTCTTCTGACGTCCTCCAGGCTGATACTTTTTCGTGTTTTAAATTCCTCGCATGAGCCTCTAACGTGAGCATCTTCGACAGGCGCATATTTGTAAATGTAATAGGATGATTTAACTTGTTCAGATATCACTTCATCAGGTATATCCTTATTGAATAGAAAATCAAGTCGGTCCAACCTTCCAGGCGTTGCTCGCGCTTCTCTGATTTCAAAAAACGTATAACATTTTTTGTTTATGATGAGTTTCCAAATAACATTTTGGAAGTTTTGATTCAGAGGCAGCGCAAGTTTCAGACGCTCAGAAAGACGAAACCACAATGCTATATAGAAAAAATCATGAATAAATAAATTGTAAACAAATGGAATTCTGGTTGGCAATTTTTGACTTATTTCTCACCATTCAGTGTGATTCCGTCTAATCCTTCTAGTGCAATCTCATCAGGCACTGCTACGGCAATTGGATCCATAGTTTGGCGATCCTTTTATTCGAAAAACCGTCAAGACTCGATCAGAATCAAAAATTTATTTGAATTATTTTTTTTTATGGCTTTTCTGGACCAGCCTGTTGTTTTTTCTTCCAAGGAGTACAAAAAATTTAAAAATTTCAGTTATAAAATTTGTTGCACTTATGTAGATAATTTATCTTCTTTTGTCTATCAAAATGATTTAAAATATAAAAGATTTGAATTGGCCAAAACTATTAAATTGAACAATAGAAGTTAATTTCCTCAAAATTAAGGAAACTTGAGAATTCCATTATTAACTCATTCAATCCTGACTGAGCGTTGAACACAACGCAAAATTTTCATGCCCCTGAAATCAGAATCGTCTTCGAGCACAATTTTCACATTTTCGTAAATAGACCAGAAACTAATAGTTTTTAACATCAGATAAACATTGCAAAACAGTGATAACAAGCTGCGGAGCACGTTGAAGTTTGAGGGGGTGAGGAAATGCAGTTTTTAACTCGGAAACTCAAGAAAAACTAAAAAGGAGCAACTAAATTTTGTTAAACTCTGAAAAATGGCTAAAACTCACTGCAAATCGTCCAGCAATTAAGCAAACATTTAGTCAACAAACTCAAAGTGTCGAAATAAAACATTTAAAATGTGCGACTCGTCATTCTGCTCGGACTTTCTTGCACTTTTGCAATCTTGTAAGTATCTTGCTCACGAATTGGTATTTTTCTCTTTCATCTGTATCGTCACTGCTCACCCGTCAATATCCACATCACTATGATGACAGTTGTTTATAAATTGGCAGTAAAATTACTCAATAGTATAGAATACATATCAAAAAGTCAAAACAGAAGAACATCATGTCGCGAAGCAGTTGAGCAAAGAAAATGTGGAGAAAGAAAAAAGAAGAATCGGAAAAGATGTTGTACATAGAAAGAGTTGTTGTAATTCAGCAATGTAAATTGTAATGCATTCATTCTTTCTTACTTCAATTCATTCTCTAGGCGATCAGCGATTGAGCAAAAAGAGCGATCACAATAATTATAAAGAGCTCACCAAAAAGGAAGTTGACGTTATACTAGGATATATTCAGTTGTGGCCTCAAAGGTTAGGAAATTTCGATTTTCACCATTATCATTCATTAGCTGCATTATAGATGGTTTTTCGTTTTCAGGCAATGTATGTGTTGTTATCGGGATTTAAAGAATTTCGATCGATTCAATTATGTGATTCAATCGCTCATAGTCCTTGTAGTTACAAAGCTTAAGGATATGAAAACTTTAATTGCAAACACAGAAAAGTTGGAGTTGAAAAACTTGGAAATTGACAAAAACAACGAGTCAAATGTTGCATCAGTAACTGATGAAGCCGCTGATAAACAAAATGATGTTGAGCATACCACTGCTGCTATTATAAAGCCAAGTGAGCCTAATGAGAAATTAAAAATTGATAGTGATGATGGTGATGAGAACAAATCAAAAATAGACTGTGTTTCGATCGACAACAAAAAGGATGACAACAGTAAGATGGATGACGTATGGATACTACCAGATTTGGAGAGGGTGCTGCTTTTCATCTCCAAAGTGTTCCTTCTAAATTTTCCACTTTATGTAGCGCATAAACACGGTGTCCATGGGCGAATTGACGAAATTTCGCAACAAGAAATTGGACAGCTTGCCGCATTCTGCGATATTCATGACACTGAAATTCCAGTATATTTATACCGAAATGTTTCATTGTTTTGCACAAATGGTGGCTTCACCGCAATGGCAGCCGGTTTCGAGCTGCCAAATCTACCCGTGTCAACTGCACATGCATGTACTGTTGCTATTTCAAATATTAAATTGTGGCTCAACTATCGCAGTATTGTCCAACAATTTGTTCCGCTGCGAATAAAGGTACTGCAGTATATGTGCAAATTGTGTGATCAAGATTTACGTTCGCCAGCGACGAAGTCTATGGCTGGTGAGATTGACTTACGTTTATTAGATGTTTCACTAATTTGTCCTAATTTATTTTAGATTTCATGTGGGCTGCTATCAAGGATCCACTTGATTCTCAAATAACGTTTGACACCGAAGGATTGGCACTCGCCTTCAAGTACTTTACGTCATCAACACTTACTATGAGACTCGCAGGAATGTCTCAGATTAATGCACACATCAATCTCTTTAATGACATTTGCACATCGGAAACTGTAGCAGAGGTAGAGCTCGTTGGGCGAAAGCTTGCAGATTGGCTTACGCAAAATCAGATCGTTTCACAGCTCTTTGGACCCAACCTGCATGTTGAAGTCATCAAACAATCTCACATTGTTCTCAATTTTTTGGCTGTTGAAAATCACATAACGGAGGATCACATTACATTGATATGGCAAGCTGCTCAACTTAAACACTGCTCAAAGCCGATATATGACATTCTGCCGTCGCTAGTAAAAAACCTTGCACCAAAACCAGCGATGCATCTGTATTCACTTTTGTGTCGATTGGATCCAAAAGAGCACACAGAGCAAAGCATTTACATTGTTAGTGCACTTACGAAACTAATTTGGGCTCGTGATAGAAGTCGCCAAATCGGAATGCATGACGTTTCTAGTGTGAATGTGTCGCGCAATGATATTCCATCGAGTTCCGAGAACAGTGTCAGCGGCAGTAACAGCGATGAAGATCATCATGATGAAGACAGTTCGGATGGAAGAAAGAGTCCAATAGATGTTGATGGATCTGATTCTGGCGCTCCACCATGCAAACAGGCCCGCAACATTGTCATGATGAAGAAGAAAGCATTTGCTGGATCGGGTGAAGACGTTAAGGCTCAAGCGGAAATCTATGATATTGAAAAAGAAAAGCGTATGGTGTATCCACAAATAGGAATTGGCTACAATACGCACAACACTAGTAGTGACGATGAATGCATGGACGTTACTGAAAATCTTGCGAGTGCTCGTAAAAAGTTGAGAAAGAAACGCCGAAAAATGGCACAAAAGATATCGCAAAAGGAACTCCAAGAAATGGTAGAAAGCATTTCAGATGGCGATTCTGACGTTGATCCTTTATTCGGCCACAGCGACGGCAGCGATAGTGGCGTTCGTGAAGATGTTTTGGTACATCTCAATAAAGACGAATCCTTTTTCCGAGCGATCACTGAGAATTGTCATCTCATGGATTATTTGAGGTCTGCTGAAAATGACGATTCGTCGTCGCCGATGAGCAACAAGTCTGAAAAAAACATGGCAGACTTTGATGATGAAGATTCACCATGTGAAGAAGAACTTGCACAGTTAGCGGCAACAGCACATTGCTTCCCGTCACCGCGCACGCGAATTGAAGCTAATCGAGCAAGTACGCCAAATAACATTCAGAAGTCCATCAAATCGCATGCAAAACAAAGTGGTAGTAATGAAAAGAATAAATCAAATTCAAGTAATGTTTCATCGCCAATGAGACCACGGTCACCTGACATTTGTCAGCCTGGGAATACGCTTCTTTGGGATCTTCTTCAAGATGACAAAATCGTGAGTCATATCATAGAATTTCTGTCGCTTATCATGAATCATATTGATTTAATATCTTATTATATCTATTTACAGGGATTTCTTGGTGAGGCCTTAGCATTGGAGACAGAAAAAACGTTGAGCTCACTGTTGTGTTTTCACACCGAAAAACATGTCCGCAAAAAATTCATCGAAGCTTGTCTATCAAATATTGCCAATAACCGAAGTGTAATAGTCAGCCTTCGTTTGATTCCCAAATTGCTGGCATCATTTCAACAGTTTCGCGACATTGGAACGCACCAAGTTACGCAATGGGCCGAAAGAACACACAAGATGATGCATCATTTTTTCAACAATCTCAAAGTATATTGCAACTTCATGAAACATTACAGAAACGGCACAAAGCCGCTGGATCAGTCTTCCATCTCATTGGTCAAGAATCAAAACGGTGAATTGATGTATTCGCACACGACGCAAATTCAAGTTCGATTACAATTCTTGGCATCCATTTTTTGTGACATTGGATCACAGAAAAATTTCAGGTAAATTACACAACTATTCCATTTCGTTAAACTATATTTATAACATAATGTAACGAACGTTTTGTAGATTAACAATCAGTCAAGTGGATGTCTTATGGTCATGTTTGTCGTGCGATCCAGAATGTGCTGATTGTTTGTTTCACTGGTTGCAACAACAGGCAAAAAGTGGTGCTCAACATGCACTCAGTCCATTAGCACTTCAGCATATTTACATCAAGAAATGGCCCGAATTGAAGCCTGAAAATATTTCGATGGTTGCATTGACTCTTTTCCAACAGCTTTTCATTCTGGGCTTGGCTGTTGAAATGCGCAGTGAGAAGGCTGATGCTATGGGAATGGACAACCTTTGGAAAATTGCACTACGTGCGAATGATACAGAAGTGTCAATGGCAGCGATTCAATACATCAATACATATTATATGGAAAATCAGCTAAAGAACGAAAAGGAATTTGTGGCTCAGTGTATGAGTTACTTGACACAAGCAGCGGAAGGTTTAAACAGCCCGGAAATTGAAGAAAAATCTATCATGTGCGTCCAACGAGCATTAATGTTGCTCAATACACATCTTGAGACATTTCAACGCCGTTATGCTTATCACTTGCGGAGATGGGCTCTGGAAGGAAAAGGAATTGTTTCACATAGCGCTTTACGAGCTGATGGTCCCGGTCCACCGATAAAAATAATTCTTCAACCAGGTGGCTTGTCCGACAAATCATATCTGCATCTTTCGCAGAATGACCTTATTGCAGACCTGAAGGCGGAAATTGGAAAATGGTGGGAAACGCTACAAGGAAACTCAAAAAGTTCTGGCGGCTCAGCTCCAGTTTTGGGAAATTTATTGAGTGAAGGCCCATTGCGAATTATTACCCAAGGCCAAGAGATTACTAGCGAATATGATGAGCGCAGTTTAATTGATGTTGGATTTAAAGACAACCAAATGGTTTATGTTTCACTTGGTGGTCGTGGTGGAAGACGTCGCGATCAACATGATCATCCATCAATGATGCCAGCACCTTCAAAAGATTGTTTGCCTACGGTTTTGCTACTTCAGTCACCATATTTCGAGCAGCTTTTCAAATTGATGCAAACCTTGGGCGATATGAAACTGATGAAGAAAAGTGGTAGTACAATGCAACATACTCAAGCCCAGGTGCTGTCGCGTCGTGTTTGGGATATCCTTGCAATGTTGCCAACGAGCCCAACGCTTCTTGATACATTCAAAAATCTCTCATTTGATGAAAAGACAGACAAATCCGATGGGAAAATTCACACAATCGGAGATGTCCTGGATCCAAATAATTTGCAAAAATTTATGTATTCGCTACATATTGTCGAGAGCTTGTGCAAGTCAAAATTTGCTGCATCAGTAAAAGCGGCATCAGTCGCTGCTGCTAATCAGCGTAATCAATTAAAGCTGAAGATTTCCAAGGCAAAAGGGTCGAAAAAATCGCCAGCAAAGGACAAAATTGAAAATCATATTGAAGAAATTAAGTCATCGCCAGAGAAACAAGATGACAAGAAAGAAGACAATGATGGACGCGGAAACAGTTCTTCTGATGGTGCTAAAGAATTCAATGGAGGAGCCGGAGATATCAACATGATCTCGAAAGAAGAATCATCGATTGAAATGAAAATAAAAAAGTCCATTGAATGGAGCAATCAATTTATAAAGAATGGCGGGCTTAAGCATCTCTATGATATTCTTATGTCTGGCCTTCTTCAACGCAACCGCGGCGATTATAATGAATGGCGTCACGATTGTTTATGCAGCCTGTTAAGAATTCTTTGCTTGTTGGGCGTTGAAGATTTAAAGCAAGAGGAAAATGTTATCGTTATTCCGAAATTAAATGAAGACATGCTGCGACTGATGGATGTGAAGAAGACTATCACTCGTATTTCTTCAATTCTCAATGAAGCAGCTGTTCCGTTGAAGGACAATCACTATAAGACTGGATTTTGGGGTCGATCGCAAGTAGTCAATTTTGCAATGAACCTTCTTGTATGTTTCGCTTATTCGTCATCTGATGCTCGAGACGCTCTTTGGTTGGATTCTCACAATTATAGCTGGTTGCAGAAACTCATTCTCGATGATCCCGATCCACATGTGCGAAGAGAGACTTGTGCAGCATTATATCGCTTGTGCATGGGAAATTCAAAAACTTATAGCGAATTGATGATACCATTGCTGGTCAAACTTATTGGATTTTTGCCCGTTGCTGAAGAGATGAAAACTCAAACAACATATTCAATGATTGAAGACGGAAAGGAACCGTATGGACAAGCGTGTCGTGACTATTTTTGGCTTCTGTCAAGACTCGTTGACAACACAACGCCGGACCTGATTAAAAGCAACTTGAATGAGATTCAAAATAATATGACAATTGATATTGAGGCATTGTGTATGCAAGTTTCGAAGCTAATAAACAATCGCGACTTTTTGGAAACGCGTCATGTTCAGGATGATGGACTTGTTGGTCTACTGAACCTAATGGCAAACTTAGTTAAATACGATCCGCCCTTTAAGTACAGTCAGGTTGGTCAACAATTTATTGCTAGCATCTTTCAATGTCTGTTCGCATTGCCAACTGCCGAAAATCGGGATCCACCGAAATGCAAATCTCAAGGTGCTCGAGCTGCATCATATGATTTGTTAATTGAGCTTACCAGAAATGCTCCAACCAACTACATGTTGTTGCATGAAATGCTTATCATTCAACATCGTCCAGGACCAAATTCTCCGTATCCTTGGGATTATTGGCCGCGTGATGATGGTCGCTCAGAATGTGGATACGTTGGACTCACCAATTTAGGAGCAACTTGCTACATGGCTTCATGTATTCAACATATTTTCATGATGCCACAGGCTCGAGAATCAATTCTGTCTGTACCAACTGATGCTCCAGTAAAACATAAACAGACTTTCAGCGAATTACAACGAATGTTTGCCTACTTAATGGAAAGTGAACGAAAAGCCTATAATCCTCGATCATTCTGTAAAGTATATCAGATGGATCATCAACCATTGAATACAGGCGAACAAAAGGATATGGCTGAGTTTTTCATTGATCTCGTTTCGAAATTGGAAGAAATGACACCAGAACTGAAATCCCTTGTAAAACGAATATTCTGTGGTGTAATAAGTAACAATGTAGTCTCATTAGATTGTGGGCATGTCAGCAGAACGCTTGAAGAATTTTATACTGTTCGCTGTCAGGTTGCCGATATGAGAAATCTTCAAGAATCATTAGATGAGGTTACAGTGAAGGACACTCTTGAAGGTGACAATATGTATACATGCTCACAATGCGGGCGTAAAGTAAGAGCTGAGAAGAGAGCTTGCTTTAAGAAGCTGCCACAAATCCTGTGTTTCAATACAATGCGCTACACATTCAATATGGTCACGATGCTTAAAGAAAAGGTTAACACACACTTCTCATTTCCATTGCGATTGGACATGTCTGGCTATGTTGAGAAAACTTTGATGCCACAGCACTATCAAGAGGAAAAAATGAAATCTCAAATGCGCCGCAAAGTGAGTGAATGTGAAAACAATCAGAATTTGACACATGCAGAAACGAAAAATGGTGACGATAAAATACTGGCTCAAGATTGTGAAATGACGGAAAAAAAGGACGTTGATGAGGAAGAGCAAATCAAGCAAGAACAACAAACAATCGACGAGGAGGAATCTGAAGATTTTAATGAGAACTACGAATACGATTTAGTCGGTGTAACAGTTCACACAGGAACCGCTGATGGTGGACATTACTATAGTTTCATCAAAGAACGTGACAACGGTCGTGGTGGACCGAGCGATCGCTGGTTTCTCTTTAACGATGCTGAAGTGAAACTTTTCGATCCATCGCAAATTGCAGCCGAGTGTTTTGGTGGGGAAATGACGGTGAGAAATTAATCTATGATTATTCTTTTATCGGTAAATAATGAAGCGCATTTTATTGATTTTTAGAGCAAAACATATGATTCAGTTACGGAAAAATACTTGGATTTTAGTTTTGAGAAAACAAATTCTGCCTACATGCTGTTCTACGAGTGGCGCTCGAATAAAGGCGGCAATGAGCAGCGCGATCAATGTATCAGTCCAACATCATCGTCAGCATCATCGATGAGTGGTGAAGCGAGTTGCTCGAGTTCTCAGCGCAATGAAATGACAAAAATGTCTGATGAGGCTACAACATCTATCGGCGATCAAACGGAAATGATGTCAACGGATGGAAACACAAATCAACAAACTGAGACTGAATCTTGTAATTTAAATTTAATTAGTGATGCGACAGCAGATTGTGATATAGAAAATAAGTCATCAACATCATCAGCTCCATTGGCAGTGGCATCATTGAATCATCTAGATCAGGCAACAACATCAGCTGACGAAACGAAACGGAAAACGGCTTTGGTTAAACAAAAACGGAAATCATTGCTCAACCGGGAACTTGAGGAATGGATTTGGCAGGATAATCGAAACTATTTGGTCGATCGTAACATATTTGAGCATACTTATTTCAAGTAAGTTAAAAAAAATGACCTTTTTTTTCGCTTAAATTAACCGACATACAATTGTTTCTGTTCAGCTTCATGTGGCAAATCTGTGGGCATGTGCCACAATCATTGCTGGTCCTCAATGATATTACCTTCCGAGCTGCCCAGTTGTCCGTTTCATTCTTTATTGAGACATTCATTCATGCAAAAGAAAAAGTAATAAGAAGATCTCCATTACTTATGAAAATAAAACTAATTGCTCCTATTTTTTAAGCCAACAATGGTACTTTGGGTGGAATTGCTAACTAAGCAATTCAATGCCTCCCAGGAAGCTTGCGAATGGTTCCTTCAACATATGTCACAAGATCAGTGGTGGCCAGTTCAGGTTCTGATTCAATGTCCAAATCAAATGGTTCGTCAAATGTTTCAACGCTTGGTGATTCATGTCATTCAGCGCTTACGGCAATCCCATTACGCATTGTATCTTCAAAAAGAAACTGATGAAGCAAGCAGTGAGCTAATCGGGGACAAATCCTGTGTCACAAAGTTCATAAAATCGCTCATTGCATTAATGGAAAATGGAGCCAAAGCACATTTGCGCCATCTCTCAGAGTTCTTTGGGCTTTTATATGAATTTTCTCGCATGGGTGAAGAAGAAACCAAATTTCTGCTCCATATCAATGTTATTCGAAGTGTTGCAGACTTTTATCTTGGTCACAAAAACCAAGATTGCGTAAGTATTGAATAATACTTGGTAATATTAACACATCATATAATTTATTTATTTTTGTTGATTGTTGCAGATCGACACAACATCTGATAATGATGAGAATTCATCAGACGAAGCATTGTCAGTAGATAAATCGCGTCCTGTTTCGTTGGATAAAATGATTGCATTAGTGGCATCGTTAGTTGAGCGATCACGTGGAACGGATCTTACTCTGCAGCTTGCTCAACGTGACTACACTGCAATTGCTGGCGGCAAAGGTTTTCCATTTTTGTATCAGCAAGTTAAAGACAACATTAATCCAAATCAAACAAGAATGCTGATACATGCACTTTGTCGCTATGATGAGCGATTAGCGCGTCAAATAATTGAAATGCTCTTCACAGCAGTTGCAAAACACACAGAGGTATAAAAAAAAATGATTGTTAGAAAAAGATTTGAAACTATAATCGAAGCTTCTCTTTATTTTTTTTTTATTTATTAGCTCTGTGGTCCGTTCTTCAAACTTCTAACATTGCTAACAGAAACAACATCTGGTCCATCAGGACTTCCATGCTTCTCACAATTGGTTTTAGAGCGCGTTTGGGAAGCTGCTCAATTTTGTCCGCAGCCTTCACTTGAATGGCTAGCGATGCAGGCGCCTCGTAACAAAGTCGCTCATTCGTGGATTCTGTCAAAAGCTGAAAATTGGGTCGAGCAATTTTTGATTGCTCACAACAACTTGCGAGTTCGCAACGGTACATGATTATCAAGAATTATTTGAACAATTTTTATCTATAATTTTTGTTTACAGCTGCTGCCAATTTGCTTGTTTCATTGGTACCATCTCAATCGTTCCGTCAGAACTATCGTGCCGTGTCCCATCACAAGATGATTGTTAACAATCAGCAACGCGAAGTCACCGGTGAAGCTCAAATAATATTGCACAACATCCTTACAATATTGCTGAAGCTGCTACGTGTCGCAAGAAATTACACTGAAATCAACAATCATGGAACTGTTAAGTTGACATCATATTTCGGCCTAATGACATATTGTATGATAACAAAAACTGAGAAAATTATGCTTGGACCACACATTCGGACGCTTTGGGACTTATTCCATCCAAAACTATCAGAGCCCAGCGTACCAGCACATCATAATAAACAAGCATTGCTGGCATTTTGGCATCATGCGACAGTCGATTGTCCTGAAAATGCCCAAATTGTTGCCAATTGCCCAGAAATTACAAAAAACATCGCATTTAATTACATTTTGTAAGCATTTCTTACTTCTTTCAAATTGTTATTTGTATTAAAAGATTATTTTTTATGGAAATTTAGAGCTGATCACGATGATTCTGAAGTAGTGCAGTACAATCGATCAATGCTGCCGGCATATTATGGACTTTTGAGATTATGCTGCCAACAATCACGAAATCTGACACGTCAGCTTGCTGGCCATCAAAATCTGCAATGGGCTTTCAAGAACATTACACCACATCCAACACAATATCCGCAAGCTGTCGATGAGCTCTTCAAGCTAATGGCACTTTTCGTCACGAAGCATCCAGATTCCACACAATCGGATCTCGATCAAATTTGCATTTTTCGTCGGCAAACATTAACGGCCTACATTAGTGGTCTCGATGCTCGTGTTTCGTGGAATACACTTGTGTCGGCTTTAAGAATTCTCGTGGAAACTGATGATGAACGGTTATTTTTCGTCGGTCATGGTGGCTTGACGATGTGCTTCGAGGCTCTACTGACATTACATTCCATGTATCATGAAGCGACCGCTTGTAATGTCACAGAGGATCTGCAAGATTTGCTCAGGGAAATTGTGCGACTTCTTCAAGCGCTGCGGAATAATTGTCGCGATACAAAGAAAAGAAATCCACCGCCACAATATTTCAAAGGCTTACCGGAAGTAATTCGACGTTTGGCAACGTTACTGAACACATTCAATCCACCAGAAATGAGAAAACTAACATTAGAAGTCTTGAAGGAGCTGGTTCGATGTTCACCAGTAGAATCAATTAACATTCTCACACCAATATTAAATCATTGCCACACTCAAAATCCACAACATTCGATGGGTCCGCTCGGAACATTCTTTCCACGAAGAAATTCCAAGAACTCCGGACACATGTCATCAACCTCCTCAATGCCCGCTCAATGGCCATCATCGAAGAATATACCGCGTCCACCTCGACCAATGATTCAAATGAACATCCCACGCACACAAGCATTTACGAATGTTAAAGGAGCTGATAAGGACTTTGATATGACCGTTGAACGTTTTTATAAGCCTTACCATGACTTTCTTGACGTTTTCTTTCGCACGGCTGTGACCTACAATGTTTTCAACGAGACTCTTCTCAATTTGAATTTGCTTACTGGAATCGAAGGCGCTGGATGGCATTTTCACTTCTTTCCAGCATTTTGGGTTGGAATCAGCAAGAACAAGAGTACGCAAAAGTAAGTAACACAAGCATTCTCTTAAATATTTTTTCAAAATGCTTCTTCTTTTTTTTTAGACATGTTGAACAAATCTGCAGCAATCCGCTGATTCATGAGTATATTGATAAGATACTGCGTGAAGAACGACCGTCACTCAATGATTCAATGATTGCAAACTTTGTTGAGATCTATTATGGCAAGGTGCTATCATAAGCATCCGATTAGTTATGTGCAATATTCTAAATAATTTTTTTGGTGTTATAGGTTCGAACACGTTTATCCATCTCAAAACTTCTCGATGCCATCTGTTCAAGCCTGGTAAAGAAAGAAAATTGGGATGAAGTTTGCGGTGATCTACATGCCATTCGTATCATTGGACAAACTGGAGGATTTCCTCCAGCATCGAAAGAAAATCTTAAGCGTAGTCTAAAATTTGTGCTACAAAAGACGAAAGAAATTGCTATTGAAGGTTTGTTAAATGGATATTTGCATTAAATGAAACGATTATATTTGACTCTTTCCAAACGCAGAAGAGTCGCCGCCAAAAAAACGTAAACTTGAAATGTCAGCAGATGATGATGACGAAGAAGCTGAAATGGATGTTGATGTGATAGTAGCTAAATCAACGGATGAAACTGAAAGAAAAACTGAAGAATCTTCTAGCTGCAAAGAAACTATAAAAAATGATAAAGATTCTTTAAAGGCTAATGACTTGATGTCAGCATCATCATCAGCAACGAGCTTTAGTTCAAATTCACTTATACCAGGTTCAAGAATGGAATTTGTAAAGGACATTGAAAGTCATATTGAAATCATTTTTGAGTGCTTGGACGATGAAATTGATGATAGCCTTGTAGAATCAGCATCCGGCTCGACATTAAATACAACATCATCAATGGAAAATGAAGTGGTTTCTGTTAGCGATTCGGGCCCATCACAAGAAACAAGCCGGGATCTAGATAAGAGTATAGAGTTGAAAGAAGTCGACGATAATGATGCATGCAAAAAAGATGAATCAAAAACTGAATAAGTCCCTTTGAAAGGGCAGTAAACAATGATAAACGGGAAGTAAATTAACTCTTTAAAAACGAATTTATTGAATGGGTCAAAAACAATGTTTCCCTTCTCTCTGGTATATGGGTGGATTTTTTCTCTTTTTTTCGGGTCATCATGTCATTAAACACGTTATTTTGGAAAAGAAAATTCATTAAATTAATTGTTGTTAAGATACGAATGCGGCACTTTTTTAACGCTATCAATTTTAATGTTTAAATGATTGAGGGGAAAAATATAAATAAAAAATAACAGCCAACCCGACAAGAAAAGCAAAGAACGTTGAAACTGTCAGCGGAAAATGTTGATCGTGCATCATGAAAGTTGTTATCTTTAATTAATCATTGAATCCAATTTTCCAACAATAGTAATCCAGTTTTGAAATTGTACTTTTTTTTTATAAGTTTAGCAATTTAATTTATATTAATTGGCAACGCAGAAAATCGTAATCGTGATCTTTTCCTTAGAATTTTAGTCGCCCGATCTTTTTTTTTTGTAAACGATTATTTTGAGTTGAAAAATCAAATTTGAAATAAACAAACTGATAAAAAGTTTTTTTTTTTTCTTTCTGTTCTGCTTTATTGAATTCCAGAAAATAAATTGCATAATTCTGTCAAGAATGAAAAAAAAAAGTAAATAAAAATTTATAAAAAAATGGTAAATAACGAATGATAGAAAAAATACATTTTTAAACAAAGAACATTGGTGAATTGTTAACAATGTTTGGACGAATTGAGCGATTCAAAAATTCACGCTTCAAATTGGCCATATCCAATTTTTCGCCGACAATATATTGCTTGCCGCGTGCCGCAACCAAATGAGCATAGTAGGTGGGAGCTACATATGATACTGAACGATTGCAGCGTGTAAACAGATGACAAAGATCATATGTTATTGCTTGCAGATCATCCGGCGAAATTTTAGACTCATTAACCAGAACACAGTATTTTGCGGGCTTTGTAACTCCCTGAATGGCGGCATGCGATGCCAAGAAGAATTGATATTGGAATGGATGAACGATATCCTTATCAACAACTGTGCCAGGCATAATATTGTTATTCCTTCCGTCGGAAAATTTTGGGTCAGTGGGAAAGAATCTTGTATGGTGGCGTTTTTGTACAACAATAAATGTAACTTTCGCTGGTGTATTTAATCCATAAATGGTTTTTAAGGCGCCACGAATAGCAGTCATTTCAAGGTTCAGAACCTCAGCAAATTGTCCATCGGAAACACCATCTCTGTAGTACATGAGCTTTGCTGGCAATCTTCCACCATTTTTCTTCTTATAAAATTGTAAATGATCGACCAAGATATCTTTGAGATCTTCAATCATTTCTTGTTTTGGATCTTGCAGGCGCCATGCGCACTGATAGCGAAAACCGTGCTGATCATAGCTTGCCGAAACTCCTACAACCGAAGGTATGTTGCGCTGATCAGGACTGGGATGTGTCACATCAGCTCCAACAAACATCACACCATCGACTTTTGAATTGAAAGTCAGATAGGACTTCTCTACGATCTCTTGATTTTTGCCATTTAACTTGGCATTGACTTTTAGCAAAATATTTCCAACGGTCATTAGCGGATTTCCTCTTCCCATTCGGAAAATCGTATTTGACTTTATGCATTGTGTTAGAATGCCAACTTTCAGTTCAGCTGCTTTCTTGACCATAGAATAACACTCATTGCGATCAATGATGATGACTACAACAAGCTTATAGCCTTTCTTTTGGCAGTCACCAAGTATTCCTTCCATATCTGCTTGTCGTGATCTTAGCATGTTAATGCTAAAAATATCATCGATTCCAGGTGTATCCACCAATCGCACGTTTTGGTTTTTGGCAACCTTTAAAATATTGCGTTTCAATTGTTCGACTGCATTCATAGGTGTTCGGTCATCACAATTTATAATGCACCATTTTATCGGATCATTTTCTGATTCGAGGAAAGCTCTTCCATTCCATGCACCAGATCGAGGCTGAACATTTCCATTGGCATATTTCAGTTCCGGTGGATCAATAACACGCGCGTCAATGTTTTGGAACTTTTTGGCTGGATCTACATTGATACCAAAACCTTGAATGTCGTTGCCTGGCGTGCTATAGTTGATTCTATGCAAAAGTTCTTCGATTTTTTTCTTCCGGTCATCTGTTGATGTTGCAGAGAATTTAATCATTGCTGCTGTCGCAGCTGGTGGACATTTTTTGTTAGTCGCTTGGCCTGCTGGAATCTCGCAAAACTCCATTGGCAAATATATGGTGCGAATTTTGCTTCCAACATGCAAACACGGCAAGTCTGGATACTGAAGACGCTTTCCTTTGACCCGTTCAAAGTATTCTCTAACAGACATTTTTGTGTTCGTGCTATCGTCCACGAACAATGCTTTGTTCGCAGATTCAACGAGCTTATTGAAACCATACGTTTTCATTGGTTCGTTTGGATTCAAACGATAGCCGATGCTAAGCATCTTTAGATGATTTTCTAGCTCAGCCTTTTTCCAAGAATCTTGTCTATCTTCAAGATTTCTTGGCAAATTTCCACGACCGATGTTTTTCAACAATACTAGAACTGGCACAGCCGATGGGAAAGCTTTGTGTGCCACATCAACATTCAAGTATAAGGATTTTCTTCCCATTATTGCCGACTGAAAGAGTCCCAACCACAATTCCATGTCATCGCCTAAAGAGAGTTGTCGCTCAGGCGTGAAGTAAAGAGAGCGTCCCACTGACACAGCCTCGTTTCTTAGCGTGAAGGCCTTGAAAACAGTTCGCAAGACAATATCAAGGCACTGAATTGCTTGAGACGGTTTGTCTTGATTCTGATATTGTGGATCCTTATAATGTTTCAAAACGCTCATATCGACTTCGGTTGCCAACTTGATTTTCACTTTGAATTTTTTCGAGCGGTCACCCATAACGGCTTCAACTTCACGCATAAATCCATCAGCTTCTAATGCATTTCCATCAGCTGTAAGCAACTTATTGGTGTAAACATTTTTACGGGAATCAAATGCAAAACGACAACTTTTGAAATGCTCACTCATGAAGCGATCCAAGGCTACAGGGAGCATTTTCTTCGGAATATCAGGATCGAATGAAACGTCATAATGGAAAGCCTTTGGAATTAGTTTGTCAACCAATATTTGAATATAATTTGCTTGAATAATACAAGTTCTTCCTCTTTTGCCTTCATAAACACTTCCATTAGGACTGGATTCAATTAGCGCAGAACTCTTCGAGGGAGACAATTGAACAGATTCTACTTTCCTAGCAACAACATCAGCATCAGAACTGGCTTTTGGTGGCAAAGATGTTGCTGGTTTTGACGGACCGGTTTCCGTTTGTGGACGTGTTATTTGCCCTTTCTGTTTGCCTTTTTGTTTTTTCACAGGATTTTCGCCAGATGTTGACTGATCATCCTGAGCCCCTTGTTGAGGAGGTGGTTGCGTATATTGTCCCGAAGCACCTTGTTGAGGTTGCTGTTTTCCAGGTTGTCTCCAAGAACTTTGCTGAGGCTGTTGTGCCGATGGTCCCCAAGAACTTTGCTGAGGCTGTCGTTCCGATGGTCCCCAAGAGCTTTGCTGAGGCTGTCGTGCCGATGGTCCCCAAAATCTTTGCTGAGGCTCTTGTGCCGATGGTCCCCAAACAGGAGTTGATCCAGAAGTAACCCCAGGAGGGGCAGCTGAAAACCTTGGAGCGGCAGCTGAAGCCTCTGGACGGGCAGCTGAAAACCCAGGAGGGACGGCTGAAAATCCAGGTGGATTTCGTTGTTGTTGCGGCGGTTGATTCCTTTGTCCTTGTGGTTGCGGACCTCTCTGTAAATAATGAACGCGGAAATAAATTTGATACATAATAGTTAAGAAGATTTCATCATTCTTTTACGTTTTGAGAATTCTCCTGACGGGCCTGTTGATCACCAGCTACATCTGGGTTTCCAGTTGGCGGCGGACCACCCTGACTTTCTGGATTCTTTTTCTTTTTGTCTGTAATTTAGTTTTTGATAATGTCCGTAAATTCAAAATGGAGGACTTTGTAAAACATGGACGGGTGTATTTATTTCAGGATAGAAATAAATTTTTTAATTTAATTTTAAACTTGCTTACTTTTTCCCATGACTTCAACTACTTAGTTGTTCCTTTTCGTGTTGGCTTTTAGGGTATATAGATTTTAATTTTGTTTTGTATCCAATTATCACGAGCTATCTTTCTTCGATGTTGACGTAAATTACCTACTTTGTAGACTGTAGTTTCTTTTGTTGCTCATTCCCAACCAAAAGTGATATAACATAACGAATCTCGTCTGAACTTGAAACTCAAAAGCTTTTCTGAGCCAATTGGTTTCTGTCTACATAGGGAACATGCATTTCCCCCCTTAATAACAACAACACAAGTCGCCTACGAAAAAAAAAGTTTACGGAATATATGCATGTTTCCATAGCTCATGTTTCTCTAAATAAATTATTTGACAGAAACGATGGCGCGCGGAGGAGGTAAATTTAAAGGCGGAAGGTCAACAAAAACCTTCAAGAATAATAAAAACTACCAAAAAAAGACCGGATACAAGAAGCACTCGTCAGACAGATACATGAAAGTAAAGCAAAATATTGAAATGAACAAGGAATCAGAAGATTACCTCAAACGCCAGCAGATTGGTAAGAATCTAGATCCAGTAAACAGCCCGACATCTTTATAACATCGTTTTATTTCAGCTGAATTAAAATATCAACAACGACAACGAGTTGAGGAGGAAGATTCTAACGAAGACCAAGATCAAGCCGAACAATCAACAAACGATTTCCAGGAACTCCTGAATGCTCTTAAAAAGTCTAAGAGACAGCGGAATGAAGTGGAAAGCTCTGAATCATCCGATGATGATGAAAGTGAGACTGTAGAAGATCCTCGCACAGGCGGCGACGGACAGGAATCTGACATGACGTCTGAAAGCGATAATGATGAGCAGAAGGAGATTGGATCTGAAGTAGACACAGATTTCGAAGAAAGTTCAGATGTAGAAAAAAATGAAAGTGAACCAGTACCGAATCAGGATGAAACGATAAATGTTGAATTTCTAGATGATTCATTAAACAATGATCTGCTCAAGGAAGATCGATCAGATTCTGAAGAGGAATTCGATTCCGACATAGAAAACGAGGAAAAGGTTTCAAAGAAAAATGCACAGCACATGAATCCATTCAAGAGCCATGTCACTCATGATCTGAGCCCAAAGCTTCTTGAAGCCATTTCAGCTTCGCCACCTAAAACTGAAATTAAGAAATTAATATGGCCATCACTGCAAAATATAATTGTTGAGATTCCGAAAACATCAATGGAGCCAGCAGCAAAAAAGAAACAAACTCTTCTGGGTGATGAAGAGATTTTTGCGAGTGAAGGAGACTTTCCCAAAATTTGCGATCCTAATCAACTTACAAACGAATTATCTATCAAGCAACAAATTGTTCAGAATATTCCGGATGCCAATAAACATAATCTTAAAACGGAAGTTTGCCTTACCCCACTGCAAAATGAATTGACATCAATTGTCACCAATTATCAAGATCTCTACTATCCACACAGAACTCATCAAAATGGCGAAGAAATAAGGTTCACTTATTGTATGCATGCCCTCGATCATATTCTCAAAACGCGTCAGAAAGTTCTTCATCATAATGCTAAACTTTCAAAATTAAGGGCCAGCAAGAAAAATGTCATTATTCCCGATGAATTTCGCGATCAAGGGTTTGTGCGACCTCGAGTTCTTATCGTTTTGCCATTTCGTGAGTCAGTTTATCGTGTTGTTAGTATGCTGATGGATCTCCTCAATCCGAAAGAAAAGACAACGACTGTCAATTATAAGAGATTTGTTGATGAATTTACCGGACAAACGCTTCATTTTCCAAAGAAAAATCCTAAACCAGAAGATTACGAGTTGACCTTCGCTGGCAACACAGAAGATACATTCAGGCTCGGCATATCGCTGACAAAGAAATCAATGAAATTGTACGCGCCATTCTATTCATCTGACATTTTAATTGCATCACCGCTTGGCCTGAGATTAATTATTGGAGCACCAGGCGAAAAAGACAGAGAATACGATTTTCTAGCTTCAATAGAGCTTTTGATTCTTGACCAAATGGAATTGTTTCTTGCGCAAAATTGGGATCATTTGTTGTATGTCTTTGATCATCTCCATTTGCAGCCGCAATCGAGACAAAATACAGATTTTTCAAGAGTTCGCTCATGGTGCCTGAATGGATGGTCGAAATTTTACCGTCAAACGTTGCTTTTTTCATCTTATGATCTTCCAGAGTTCCGTTCACTGTTCAATAATCGATGTCGCAATTATCAGGGCAAGGTGCGAACAGCTAATACCGTCCAGCAGGGAACTATTAGACATGTAATGATGCAAATTCCGCAAATATTCCATCGCATTGAAGTTAAATCTTTGGAATCATCTTTTGATACTCGATTTGAATATTTCACAAACACAATTTTACCACAATTCAAACCAGCAACAATGGCTCATTGTATGGTTTTTGTACCAAGTTACTTTGACTACGTCCGCATTAGAAACTATTTCCAGAAGGAAGAACTCAGTTTCATGCAGATTTGTGAATACACAAAGGACAACAAGATTTCAAAAGCTCGAACGCTATTTTACCATGGCGGAACACATTTTCTACTATACTCCGAACGTGCTCATTTCTTCCGTCGAATGAGACTGAAGGGCATACGTCATATCATTATGTATCAACCGCCAATGTGGTCTAATTTTTATCCCGAAATTATCAATCTAATGCAAGAAGTGAATCAAAATCCACGCGATGATGTTGTTAAGAATTCAATGAGCATTACAGTTCTTTACACGAAATATGATTTGCTACAATTATCGGCAATTGTTGGTCATGAGAATGTTGCAAAGATGCTTGCATCCAAAAAGCAGACGCACATGTTTATGAATAATGAATAGACATTTCCTTTTTTTTTTTAAATTTTATAATGAAATAGATGCAAGAAATTAAGATATAACTTTTTTTTTTATTACATCTTAAGATTTCTTTACAATAAATTATAATCGATTGGTTCGTTTTGAAATGTTCGTTTCCTAACTTAAAAAGGAATCCCGATGATGTCGCACAAGTAAATTAATTGCTAGCCTCTTAATACTGCACAGGAGAGAAAATTAAAGCTTTGTTTCTTTTTTCCTTTGCGTGAGTTATAATAAATTGATCGCCAATTAAATTGAAACCAACAAAAGAAATTATAAAATATTTAAATATGTTTGAGAAAATTGAGTAAATGTTGTTCTGTGAGTATGCGTGATGATCGGCACAAAAGCACCGAAACAGTTAAACAGATCTATTCATCCTGTTCTTCTTGATCAAATACAATTGTAGTATCATTCAAGTCCGATGCCGAATCAGTGACTGGATAAACTGTCGTTAATCCTTTATCTCCGCTCGATTCAAAGTCTAAATCTTCATCGTCCTGGAATTTCTTTTTCTTGCTAAATTTCGACTTTTTACGAGCCTTCTTGACAATTACTGCCTGGCCTTCATTCTCAACCAATGTGGGATAGTTGCTAAATTCACTTTGGGATTCATCGGATTGTAGATTTTCAGTTTTTGCTTGAATTTTTTGTATTTGCAGAATGATGTCTCGGTAGAATGTCTCGGCGGAAATTTCAGTGCCATTTACCAAGCGTATGGCAATATTCTCGGGGATGATGAATTTATCTAAAAATACAAAGCATAAAAAGGATGATTCAATTGAATGGATTGGAAGTTCTTAGCGTCATTCCAACCGCAATTGATTCGTGGTATTGTTGCATTTTTAGCAGCTGGTGACGGATCCCAAAGAAAAACGTAATAAAGACTCAAGATGATTGCAGCCATGGAAACGGTTAAGACGTAAGCCACCACAGTCAGAACACGAACAGTTCTTTGATTCTTCTTTGAATCGTAAAGCTTCTCAGCCGAATCATCCTTTGCCAGCTTTATCTTTTCTTCTGTCGTATAATTAATTTTGTAACTCATTTTTTTTTTTTTTTCGAATTTATTTTTTTTGTATCCTCATTTAAATATGCACGCGATTCACTTGACCGCAATTTTTTCTATTGATTTCTTCAAATATTTGTGTAAGATTAAGAACTGACAAGTAGGTTTTGGTAAGCTAAAGATTTTCTATCTATTTCTACAAGAAAATGAAAATGGTTTTTGTCTAGTTTTTGTTGTTCTTTGGAGAAGATTTATTGCGATTCGACTATTCGAGACACTATTATTGGAAAATTAAATGAAAATCCTCTTGCCAATCGCGTGCTGTGCAAATGCGTTGCGAAACAAATCAAAAACTTTATCGAATTTTTAGTTCTTTTTTTGCAATTCTAAATTGCACTTGAATGGAAAAAAGAAATCTTTCAATGTTTTTGAGGGAATTTTATTCTTTTTCGTTTGTGAATTTTCCCGAGAGATGGAAAATTCCATGAGAGGCACGAGAGAAAAAAATGGATCATTGGAAACTTGATTGGAAAGTTGTTTACATACTTATTTTTTCAACACTCAAACACGCTGCCTCGCTGCCATCTCAAAAGCTGGAACTTTATCTAGCAAGCACAATTTTTTAAGATAATTTTTCATCCTTGAGAATTTCCTTCCTTGCAATTTAAATCGATTCGATTGCACAATAATCCGATCTACTTAGGTAAAATGTTCCTTTTACGGGTATTAATTAACTTAAATAGTACGGTCATAAAAGCCGAAGCTTTAAAAGTGAAATACGCATTCATTTATCATAGGTACGCTATGTTGGGTTCAAAAGTTTACCTTGGTTGGTGAATCAAAATCTATTTTTGAAACAAAATTAAAACTAAAAAGTAACGAATTCACGAAAGCACTTTAAGGCAATTAATTCAAATTGAGTGTGAAAATTGGTATGCAGGGGCAATTGTGAGTAATCCAATTAATTTGTACACAGGAATGGAATGTTCTATTTTTCGCGCAATTTTCCTCATACCATCATTAAGAAAAAAAGAAAACAATTATTAATGATTCATCTCGACCGCCTTTTAAAAAATAAACAACGGACGTAAAAATAACAGAGGAAAATGTTTGATGAAGGCCATCACCTGTAATTAATATATTTTTTTTTTATGATTCTGTGATGCTGTTTGTGGGGGCGGGGGGTCGTGCCATTAAAAAGTCTTTCAACTTCAAAATGTCAAAGGAAAACTCATAAGTTGCACTCATAAGTGGAATTATTACCTTTGATAATGACATGTCGTTGTGGTTATAGATTGTCGGGCATTAGTACCTCATCATCGTCACCTTGCAGTCGGTTGCTGGTAGGACGGTCGGGATCTAATTTTGTTTAGCTACCATTAATTATGAAACCGTCTTAGAATTAATTTTTTTTTGCAAATAACTCACTCCAAAGGAAAATGTAATAAAGACTCAGCATCAAAGCAGCAAAACTGACGGCAAAAATATACGCCGATACTGTAATCACACGGAGAATTTTTGATGGCTTATCATCGTTCCGAAGTTTTATTGGATCTTCAACATCTTGTGACGAATTCTGTTCAGACATTTTTACTTAAATTTCCTATTTATTAATATTTCGTTGGAATCAATTGGTTTTCTTATTAAGTGAAGAGCTGTTTTTTCGCGATGCGTTTCGGATGAAATTCACGACTCGACTAACTGTAAAAAATGATGAACGTCGTCGCGGTTGTAAGTATTATGATTTTTTTTTCTTTCGCCAATTCTGACGTTTTTCTTTTTTGGTCTAATCGAATTAGACATAGCTTAGGAGCGATGGCAGAAAAATTACTTTCATCGGGCTACCTCAATAATAATATCGCGTGCCACCTGATTGTTCCCCAAACAATTCAACCAAGAAGATTACGCAATTGTTTGTTTTAATTTATTTTTATATTTAACGATATTCATTTCCTTATCATGCGCTTTTCAGGTTTGCATAACATATCCATTCTCCGTTTGGCCATCCTCCATGTCACTAATGCTTTGATTTTCTTTTATGTAATTCAATGCAAGTTACGAATTTACGAGTAAATAGGGTTTTAAAACTGTTTATGTTATTATAGAATGATGAATGAACATCATCAATAATACTTGTTATGCAATATTTTGGGAAAACCAAACTTATTTCCTCCTGACTAGACAATTTCAAGCACGAGATTAATTTAACAAAAGAAAAAAAAAACGCTTACATTACATTGAATAAATAAAAACTATAAACTACGACATTGATATTACAGTTATGAGATCAATCAATAAATATTTGTTAAAAATCACATCAATGCGGCAGAAGTATTTAATACATGTCCAGATCACCAGCATACAATTTTGGAAGTTCGCTTTCGAGCTTAAAGAAGAAAACATTTGTTTTGAGCTTCCAGTTGTCAGTGAAAATATGCTCAGAATTCTCATCATTTTGGAATGTTGAGAAGTACGAAACGAGTTCTTTGGAACCATCATCATCAATATCGGTAATGAGTAAGGAATTTTCCTGATAGTTCATATCCGGTTGACACATGAAGTCATCATCTGAATTTTTCAAACTGAAATTACTACGTTGGCAAAATTGAGTGATTGTTGACTGACTGGTGTTTTCAAATCGGGCGCTTGTGGAGTTAGTCGAATTAAATGCTATAAGAAGAATGTTCTCCTTTAAGAATCGTACTTTTGTTTTATATCCACTGTTGCTTGTTTGATTATTACTTTGTTGAGATTTCATAGCACGCTTTAATAACTGCTCATCACCGTCACGTCCAAAGCGATTCTTTTCAATATTATAACTGATTTCGGTTCCATTCCAAATCCACATTTTTATGACGAACCCATGAATGTTCTCATTGCGTCTGTTACCAAATGATGATCCATTGAGTGATAGGGCAGTTGGAACCATTGCATAAACATTACTATACACTTTTGACCATAATGTCCTTTTAATACCTTTCTGATTAATATTCAACTGAATTGATGCTTTACAATCACGCGGCCATGTTCCTTTGTTTTCAACAATTAGCTCTTTATCATTTACAGTTGTAATTGTCTGTTGAGTCGTTGTTGTTGATCTCTTTCCATAATATTTGTGCTGATTAATTTTTGATACCGGTTGAAGTTTCTTCAAATTTAATGGCTTCTTCGACATGAGCTGATATAGATCTGTCAAATTCCTGAATAGCTGCTGTTCAGTGTCTTCTTTAATCATGCAAATAAATTTTATGACAAATTCCGAATCGATTTGAAGCTTATGTAAATAGGTACAATTCTGTGGTTCCTTGAGCAATAATTTTCCATTGGCACCAGATATGACTATTAGATCAGTAGAATTCGGTTTCCCGTTCGATGAGCTCATCATGATTTCGTTGACTTTATCGCCATCGAGATCGGGAAGAATCAATGGAAAATCTAGTAAATCATGACGCGTTTGTTTTGTTGCCTTTTGATTGGGTTTGTAATATATCCAGTGTCCGCTCCCGTCAATACATGCCAACTGTCCATATTCATCAAGAACAAGACAATCTTTTGTTCCACTCTTGTCACAATCGATCAATTCGCAATCAATAGTTCGTGGCTCATTGGTCATTTCATTTGACCATGTAACTTCACCGGTTGAGCCGGACAAAGCAATAACTCCGCTTTTTTTGGGTTTATTCTTTTTTGAAGATACGCTTGGGAATATTTTGTCAACGCGATACATAAAAACGAGGTTTTTGGAATATTCAGACGGCGATGACGATGATCCTTGAGAAAGGACAATGTTTATGTCGCCTTTGAATTCAAGTTTCTCATAAGATTTTATCCAATTTCTGGTAATGAGGTTCTTGTCGCTTGAACAATTATTTTGGCATGGAAGGAATAAAAATATAAGCACCATAACAATAATTGTTACGATCGAGGATATAAAGCAGATTTTTCTGCTTTGACTCATAGGCTCATTAAAGTCGCGTACATTCTCACAATCTAGAATTTGAATTCGATCATCACTGAATTCACCTGACGAGCCATTAAGAAAGCTGCTGTTTGAAGTGCTTGTCGAAAGCATTATGCTCTGCTTATGTATTTCTTGTTTCACTAAAATAAATGAAGCATAATTTTGAGTCATTCATTAGAAAAAGGATATTTTGAGGACTAACCGAAAGAATTCTCGTGTATTGGTCTATAATCCATTATCCTTAGACTTTTATCTTTACTCCTGTTTTTGCTTTGATTAAAATTTCAACACTTTAATACATTTTTCAGCTTTGGAATAATCTTTTGATTCTACAAATCTTAAGGAAGTACGAAGAAAGTCCTTTTTCAGTGCTTGATGAAAGCGCGGAATTTGGTTCAAATCCAATCGAACGTTTCCTAAAGTTTGAACATCCTGATAGGCTATGGAGTAGGCAAGTAAATTACCTAAAAAAAGACGTTATATTTTTCTTATAAGAACAAAAATTCAACAATATTATTTATTCACTTGGAAGCATAAAAAAAATTGAAATGGAGCAAAAAAATTGTATTTTTTGTGGAAAATCGAAATCTGATCAGCTGATTGAGATGAGCACAAACTCTCTTATCATAGAATCCGTGTACATAGATTTCAATCAACTCATTTACGACTTGTTTCAACAGAAGGTAAGGAATTTCTCTGTTTTTCTTTAAAAAAAAAAAAAAAATATCTCCTAATTTTAGATTGAAGACAGCCCCAGCAACGTAATTTGTATTAAATGCAAGGATCTATTGTCAGAACTTTATGTATGGAAACAAAAAGCAATCCGCATTTTCAATCCTCATGATGAGCAGAAAAAAATCATTTTGCATGAGGTATCAATTTTTCTTGATGGACTCTCGGAATCAAAGCTCATTGTTTCAAGGCGTCATGAATTTCTCGCAATCCATCCCGAATCACAAAAACCTATGTTCGATGAAGCATTCAAACACTGGAAGCATGAGCCAAAAGAAGAAACAACAACAATTCATTTTGAGACTGATGTTTGTGACTTGGAAACCAAAGACGAGATTGAGAATGTGCTTGAAGAGTATGGAGAGTATTCACCCGAAATTTGTGAAATTGCTTATGAGTCTCCAGAAATTATCAACTATAAGGATGACGACGGATCCGATTCAATCATAACGGGTGAAACTAAGGGCGACTGGCTTAGGAGGAAAATCAGAGAAAGCAAATCTGTCGTCGAGGCCATCATTCGATACAATTGCTGGTCATGTGATTCTTCATTTCTGAATGCAAGCAGTTTAAGAGTGCATTATCTCAAAAAACATGAAAAAGAAAAGATTGCGCCAAAAAATCATCCAAAAAGATCAAAGGACACCACACTTACTGAAGAACAGAAACTTTTCCTTAAGAATGAAGTCCTTGATCGACGAGTTATCATTGAATCAACACATGGACCGAAATACATGTGGAAGTGCCGTGAATGTGATTTTACTGGCGTTTCTGACGTCAGCTTCCGCATCCACATGAAAAGAGAACATCTTTCATCGATCAACTTTAATAACTGCGTTGTCACCGAAGAATCCAATGAAATATGCGAAGATGACCGCGACATTGTTGAACAAAAGCTTTGGGTGCGCGAACAGGTTATTCGTCAAAAACAAATGACTCAAACAGCTGACGGACCAAAAATGGTCTGGACATGTTCGCAATGTTCTTTTTCAAGTTCAAATCGCGGCAGATTCAGAATTCACGTTCAACGGAATCACACCAATCTGCTGACTAAAGGACCCAACAAGCATTCTTGTCATGAATGTCGTCTTCGATTTGACGGCGAAAATCATTTGGTTGTACACAACAATTCGCATAAAATCTTTGATCTGACAGCACCGTATGCGATTTATCCTTCATGTGCAGAGTGTAGAATGTTTTTCTGTGCTGATACAGATCTGCTCATACATGAAAACAGACATTCAGAGAATCCTGAACTCTTGTTTGACGCTATGCCTTGTGTTGGCGTTATGCAAAAAAATGGCGAAGTCTTCATGAGTGTCAGTGACGAAATAGTAAGAGACGTTCCCGATGAAATTGCTGTACGATGTGGACATTGCTTGCGTACATTTGGATCAGAAACGGAAGTAAAACATCATCTCATGCTTCATCATTGTAAATCATTTGCATGCCCATTCGATGGACGTGTTTTTAACGGGATCCCAACTCTGTCTTACGGAATTCATTTACGTCAAATCCATCCGGAAATCTTTCCGGATTTACGGATTTCCTGTAGCTTCTGTAGAATGGATTTCGAAACCATTTACTCTAAGCTTAAACATATGAAAATATGCAAAGAAAAACAATACTGTTGCGATCATTGTGGTAGGAATTATTTGGGAAACTTATATTTGAAACTTCTAACAAAGTCTTTATTTTCAGGTAAATCATTCTTCAAAAAAACTGAGCTGTTGCATCATCTGAAAGTCGTTTTGGGCTTGACAGTATTCGCTTGTCATTACTGTGGAAAGAGCCATTTCAAAGATCAAGGGGATCTTAAAACCCACATCCGGTCACATACAAATGAGCGACCATACCCATGCCCTATTTGTCCAAAAACTTACAAAACTTCTTCAGCTCGCGCATCACACGTCGAAAGTCATATGGACGCTGCGTATGAATGTAGTGTTTGTCAAGTAAAATTCCGGCGGCGCATTTTGTACCAACGTCATATGAAACTCCTTCATGATGAAACTTACAGGAAAAAGGCATTCGAGGAAAACACATGCCGCATCTGCAATAAATCTTATTTGCGCCGGTCTCATTATAAAAATCATTTGAAAACACACATAACGCTTTAGAAAAAATAATAACTTTAATTTCATGAACATTCCGCTGGAGTGTTTAGCATCGACTTTGCCATTTTCTTAATTTTCGACACATTTGATGGTTCACCGTGTTTAGTCTCGAATTCGATATATTTCTGGATGATGGTTTTAAGCTTCTTCATCGGAAACGTGTTAGCAAGAATTCGTTCGTATAGTGATCTAGCGATCTCAATTTGCTTATTTTTGATCATCATATCGATGTATGTGAACCAAATTGGCAAACGCTTATTGTAGCTGGACAAGATCTTTTCAAAGATGGTTTGTGAGAAATCATGTTGTTCATATCGACTCATCACCAAAGCAAATTTGACCATAAAATCAACATCTAAAAATATAGCATTTTTGTATTTTTTTTTAAAACCATTAAATTTTCTTAAATAAGAGCAACAACTTACGATCTTTTTCTTGAAGACTCAAAAGTGATTTAGGAAGCATTTCTCGTGCCATTCTTTCATTTTTCATTTTCAGATATGCTTCACTCACTTGCAGCCACATATCGGGAAGCGACTTAAATTTCTTTCTCAAGAATTCAATAATCTTGTTGGCTTCATCAGATTTCTCCATGTCAAGAAGAATAGTTAATGTTCTTGAATAAACTTTAAACGAATCGTTTCGCTGCACTGCTTCTCGCAGAATTTCATTATAGGTTTCATCAGTACCATATCTTAGCTCTAAATTCAAAAGAGCCACCCAAAGATTCAACAGCTCGCCTTCTTCCCGAAAATTTACAGATCCAATTGCTTTCTTAGCTATTGAGCGAGCTTTTTCGATTTCAGCTGTCTCCAAATGAAAGGCCATGTATTTTATCCACATGAAGCTACTGTTTTTATCCTTCATCAGAGCTCTCTCAAATTGATCCGGTGTGTGCGGCTCAAGATTTGGATCTGCTAGTTCATCTTCAATCTTTCTGATTCGTTCTTCTTCATTAATGTATCGCTGATAACGTTCTGCGCCAGTAAGTTTTTGCTTTTTTGCCACATTCACCTGTACATCATCATCTGAATCTGGTGTACCTGCTTGTCGCTTTGGTTTGACTTCGGATTTCCAGAAATTTTGAATGCCTGGCAATTTCGATTGTTGACCCGTTTGCTTCTTCTTGTCAATGTGTGGTTCAGATTGTTGTTGCTGGTGCCCAGACTTTCCATTTTCCGTATTCACTTTCTTATCCTTCTTTTTCTCAAATTTACTCATGGTTGGCAAGTTTCTTCAATTATCTGCCGTGCATATGCTATCTTGAGACTCTTGATTGTTCGTGTTATACAACTCAGTTAATGGACAGTTTCACTTTAATGAAATTTGAGGTAAATATTCGGCGATACTTTTTCAGAAACACATGGTTACTAACACAATTAAACATTGGGTGCCATAATAAATTCTATCGCACAGATAGAATGTGGGAAATAAAAGGTTTGCGACAAAAAAACATGTAACATCACTGGAAAGTATCGTGGAAACCGAGCGCAAACACAACCAAATCTCCGCTCCACAAGTTCATAAGCGGTGGTTACACCGGTGGGGATCTTGATTTTCCGGTTTTTTTTTCTCTTGACTCAAAGCCAAGCTGCAAAAAATCATTAATTTCGATTTCCTGAAAGTACCTCAATCTTCAGTCCAGTTCACTTTTACTCGTAAGTATAGTTAAACATCATGAAGAATATTGTGTATATAATTTTGTAAGTTTTCACTGTACTCCACTTGTAAATTTTTACCACTTTGGTACTATCAGCAGTCTGTTTTTTTTTCTTAATTTTCTTATCAGTCATCTAACCCGTTTTCAATTGTAAGCAATTGTGGAATTCAAAGTAACCCATCGACTCGTGACTGACCATCAGACTGATGATGTGTTTTGATCTTTTTAGATGTTGAAGTTGAACATTTTAAATCAATTAAGAACTACTTCCAGAGCCTTTGCAATTGTTGCATCACGAACCATGTCTCAGTCGTCATCAGACAAATTTGGATTGCCACATCGGTACCAGGATGCATCGGAAAGTGTCTGGTAAGTGACACTCATTATTCAAGTTATTTCACCTTATTTCCTATAATGTTGACATCTCTATTCAGGGTTGAATATATTCAGTTGGCCTTGAAACATAAGCCAAAAGTTAATTTAGGTCAAGGATTTCCTGACTATGCTCCACCAAGCTATGTCACAAAAGCTTTATCAGATGTCGCTAATGGAAATCATTTAATGAATCAATATACGCGAGGTTTTGGCCATCCACGTCTCGTGCAAGCTATCGCTAAACTTTATTCGCAACTTATTGGGCGTGAAATTAATCCCAATACTGAAGTGCTGGTTACGGTTGGGGCTTACGAAAGCTTATATGCATCCATTCAAGGGCATGTTGATCATGGAGATGAAGTTATTGTCATCGAGCCATATTTTGACTGTTATTATGATATGATTAAGGCAGCTGGAGGTGTTCCTAGATTCATCCCTCTTAAGCCTACCAGGACTGGAATCATAAGTTCGGCCGATTGGAAATTGGATCCAGTTGAATTCGAAAAGCTCTTCAACGAAAAAACAAAGGCAATTATCTTGAATACACCTCACAATCCGTTGGGAAAAGTTTTCCATCTGGACGAATTGGAAATGATTGCAGACCTGTGCAAGAAGTGGAATGTTTTGGTTATTAGCGACGAAGTTTACGAACACATGGTGTTTGAACCAAATCAACATATTCGTATTAACACGCTGCCTGGAATGTGGGAAAGAACTATTACAATTGGATCTGCTGGAAAGACATTCAGTGTTACAGGTTGGAAGCTTGGATGGAGTTATGGACCAGCTAAATTATTGAGAAATCTCCAAATGGTCCATCAAAATACAGTCTACACTTGTGCTACACCCTTGCAAGAAGCTACCGCTATTGGATTTGAACATGAATTAGCCAGACTGAATTCTAGTGAATCATTTTTCAAGTCACTGGCTGTTGAACTAAAGCAAAAACGCGATTATATGGCAACATTCTTGACTGAAACTGGATTTGAGCCTACCTTACCTGAAGCAGGATACTTCATGATTGCTGACTACTCTCATCTTGCCAACAAAGTTGATTTGTCTTCGGAAACTGATGAATATAAAGATTATCGATTCACAAAGTGGATGACAAAGGTAAGTTAAGCTGTTAACATCTTGTTTGGTCCAAAATAATACTCTTCACTTTCGTAGAATGTAAGCATTCAAGGAATCCCACCATCAGCATTTTATTCAAAGCAAAACAAGCGTTTAGCTGAGGATCTTGTTCGTTTCTGTTTCATCAAAAAAGATGAAACCCTCGAGGAAGCTGCAAACATCCTTAAGAAATGGTATCAGAATTAATTACATTTTTAAAATTGTGTTTGTTCGTTGTATAAAAAAAAATAACAGAAATAAAATTTTAAATTTATTTTGCAATTAAGTAACAGCTGATTGTGGTGAATTTAAAAATCATGGCACTGATATTAAGACGTAATGTTTCGCGATTTTTAATAAGAAACACATTATCTGGTGTAAGATGTTTCAGTGCATCAGCATCAAAAGATATGGAAGCATCCCACTATGATGTTGTCATTGCTGGTGGTGGACTCGTTGGTGTTTCACTAGCTGTTTCAATTGGTTTGTTTATGTTTTGTTGCAAAATTTTGAGTTTCCTACATACTTAAGCGTTTGAATCATCCTTAGCGAAGAATGATACATTGGCCGAAAAGAAGATCCTACTGCTCGAAGGTGCGCCAAAGTTTAAGGAGCCATCAAGGGAAAAATATAGTAATCGCGTTTCAGCTATTAACAAGCAATCAGTGAAGCTACTGAAACAAATAAATGCATGGGAACACATTGAAGCTGTTCGCTGCAAACCTGTTATGCAGATGCAGGCAAGTTCTCAATAAATCTGTCTCGAATTCCTCTGACAATTTAATTACAGGTTTGGGATGCGATTTCTGGTGAAATGATTAATTTCAATCATCCAAACTATTCTGACAGCGTCGCCTGTGTAGTTGAAAATGATCTGATGCTGGAATCAATGTACAGACAACTCAATCATCTGCCCAATGTTCAAGTCAGAAACGATTCGCGCCTACAGAGTTGCAGATTACCCAAAGATGGAGCACCAAAAAGTGAAGTGTCCCTAAAATCTGGCGAAGTTTTCACATGCGATTTACTGGTGAGCAAATTTTAAAATCATTTTTTATTCAGATCCAATTTAAGAAAAGTTATACAGTTTGTTAAATCATCCACTTTTCTTGTTAATGCATCAATCTTTGAATCAACATCCTTTAGTTTATTCTTAATATTGATCATTAAAAGTTCATTCGATGGTCGTCGGGCATTGTAAGAGGTCTGTGGGGCCTGCAAATCATTTGCCGCTGCCTGATCAGAAACTGTTCTCTTTCGAAGAGTTTGATCTCTGTAGATTCCTGGACGTCGATAGTGAACATCTTCCTCAATTGAATCCTTGAACAGATTTAAATTCTTATTGTTGCGCTTTCGCCTAATACTTTGATTTCGATCACGACGTTCAGCTACAAGTTTGTAAATTGATGCCATTATATCGCTTGGGATTGATTTTTCACGCGGATCATTTGGTCTAATGCTCAATTGTAAGTTATACTGAGATGTCCGCAGCAACGCTTCACGCCTTAAAAATCTTAGAATTTTGGGTGGACCCTTCTTCAATAATCTCGAAAACAAAAGTCCTTCCAAACGAGCAACAAGTTCAGCTTGACGACTTAGTCGATTCAGTCCAGCTGATGCTTGTAGACCTTGAATGTCACTTACAGCGAGACCGACAAGGAGATTCATTAAAATAACAGTTACCAGAATGATAAATATGAAGTAAATTGCATGCGATGTGATTGGATACAATTGTGGATGCCTTTCGTTATCATTGTAAAACAGGTCTTCAAATTCTAACTCGCCAATCATCATAACCACAGTTTTCAAAATGGATCTGAAATTACTAAAATTGATCGAATCGTTTTCGAAGACTCGTAACTTAATTAACTTACGCTGGAACATTACTAAATGCTTCATGCCTTGAAAACAGAATACAAAAGCTTAATGCAAATGCCATCAGCAGACAGCAATAGGCGAGAAGAAATTTTGAAAAGTTTACAGCAACTAAATTAAATGAGAATTAACTAATAACGATTACAGTTAATTAAAGAAATTTGAATGCGTACCTTTTGTGAACATTTGCACATAAAGACCAAATATTGGAAAACGTCCTACAAGCATCATCAGCTCCATCCAAACAAGAAAAACAACAATTCCAGCGACATGGAATTGCCAATGATCGATTGTTGTTATATCCTTGAGTTTTTCACCTTGTGGATACTTAAAAAAAAGAAATTATTTAGCATACCAATAACCGAATTAATTAAACTTACAGCACATAAGAAAACACCAATTATTATGCTCCACTGAAGCCAATTTTCCCAATAACGAGCATAAACACTGAATCCATGTGCAGCTTGAAATATTTCTTTTCCCATCATCACGAAGTTTAAGAACATAACAATGTAACCAATTATTTCGATAGCTTCAATGTATGGTTCAGAGTGACATTTTTCCGGACAGTGATTGACAAAGACGCCAATTGCATATACAGTAAACATAAGAACGTAGAGAGCATGATAGAACAAGCTGAAGAGGAAAAATTTTCGAATCCGTCGCCATTTGAGGAACAAGAAAGTTTCACAAAGCGGATGCTTCAAGATCCTTTTTTGTCCGACTTCAATGAATGCTAACAAAAGTTCTGTTTCGCCACGTTCATAATTTGGCACCAAGCATCGAAAGTCCAATTTAATTTCACAATCAACATCTCCAATCTCATTTTCATTCACTTTAATTGAGGTGTCAAATTTAGCAACATACTTTGGTATCACCTCCGGTGTTCGACGAACAATAAACGATAAAGCGGAAACTCCTCCATTGGTTCTTGCTGTTATGTCTGCACCATGCTCGATCAACATAAATGCACAAGTGCTGAATTCATTTAAGGCTGCAATATGCAATGGTGTATAACCAAAATTATCAGCGCGATTGACATCCACTTTACTTTCGAGAAGAATTCTTGTGCAATCCCATGAACTTGTTTCTTTGACAATTGTTGCATGTAAAGCAGTTCTTCCATCTCGATAAGTTGCATTCACATCAGCACCGCATGCTATCAATAATTCCAAAGACTCAACGCCTTGCGACAAGCAGGCAATATGAAGCGGGGTCTGATCGTCAGAATTTCTGGCATTAACATTTGCGCCAGCATCAAGTAATAGCTTAATACAATCAACAAAATCGTCATCAGCTGCTAAATGGAGTGCTGTATTACGTTTATGGCCCATTTGTGCACGAACATCAGCTCCATGATCAAGCAATGCCTTCAAGCATTCAGCAAATCCCATTTCGGCTGCAATATGAAGTGGAGCTTCAGTGTACATTTCAGGCGTATTTGGATTTGCACCATATTGCAAAAGAAGCTGAACACATTTAATGGCATTTTTTTCAACTGCCAAATGTAATGCTGAACGCTTTTCAATTCCAGCATTAAGCTGAGCGCCGCTTCTATAAAGTAAATTAATGCAATCTGAATTTCCAGATAGCGCAGCATAATGAAGCGGCGTAAAAGTATATTGTTTGTCCCACGAATGTGATTGGGCTCTGTAGTGTAACAGTAATCTTGTCATTGGAGAATTTCCTGTTATGCATGCATAGTGCAAGGCCGATCTGCCTTTAGCGTCGCTTGTGTTTGAATCAGCATTTTGGCGCAACAAACGAGCTGCAAATTCTAAATTTCCATGCCAAACACAAAACATCAGTCCAGTATTAAGTTCGACAGTTGATGTAAATTCACGTAAATAGTCATTAGACTTGATGACGAGTTCAATAGAATCTGCTAACGGAAGGGATCGAAGACATGCTTCCAATTCTTGCGTATCCCAAAGCTGGCTATCATCTGGTAAATGGCATTTGTTAGTTGAATAAATCGGAATTCCCTCGCCGCTGCTCTCACTCGAAATACTTTTTCGTTCATCATCATCATCGCCATCGCTGCAAATTTCTTTACGCTCTTGTTCCTCACGATTCAAATCGCTTTCCTGTTGTACAAACAAATCAAAATGCCATCTTGAAATCATCAAAAAATACTTACAATTATTGAGAATCGAACGGAATCGATCATTGCAGATGCTTCAGATTAGAATTAAATAATTAATTGTGTTCCTAAACAAAAAAAAATAATAATATTTAAATAAGAAAGTATTGCATTCAAACAATTTATGATATCAATCGATCACAAAAGCAAATGAGGAGCAAATCTTTCCACGTCTAATCTAAACTCGAGAAATCGAGAAAGAAGGAATTGTATGTAATTTAATTTATTGTTTGTTTATCCCGCTAATTGAACACAAATACACACACTGCGATGGTGGTGAGGAAAAGTTGAGTGGCGCGATCGCTGTCTTCACATATGCGAAGAAAAATTATATTCTCATTTCACATAAAGTTGTTCGCTGTCTTTCATTATTTTCATGTATACTAATGGACAAAGAGTAAGACCCTTTTAGCTATTTTCAAATGGATGTCATGACTTCAAAAATAAACGAACACAAATCTTAATTGCAGCAGCACATTTAGCGAATTGATGTAAACAAATAAAACGACATGAATCAGAATGGCACTTGCAATTTGTCGCGAATATGGGACACATTTTCGATTAAATCTATGATGTAACCTTGCACATATGAAATAGAATAATGATTGCAACAAATTCCCGATACATTATCACCGATTTACCTTCACTTTTGTTATTAATTAGCAAATAAGTGCAAACAATGAATCAGTTCTTTCTTATTATTGCCGTTACAAAACTTTATCGCAATTTCACTTCTGTTTTTAATGTTTCCTCACCGTCTGATGATCACGGAGTGGAGAAATTTTCTTAATTTTCTCATAGGAAAACTTAACAGTTTTTTTTTCTCTTCTCGGAATATTTTCTGTGAGATTTTTCTTTATTCACGCTATTACTCATGCTACAAATCTAAAAAATCGATCTCTTGCTAATAATCAACAGGTTTCTTTTCCTTCTTTTTTTTTACACTTCAAAAATGTCAAAATAAGTTCGTACACATTCTTGCTTCTCAGGAGCATCAGGAAACATTGCAATAAAGGTTAAACGCCAACTTCCAATATATTCATGCGGAAATACCGCTGGTACTGCAAATATCGGATGCATGTCATATTCGATTTCATGCTGTAAAGTTAAATTTCATCAAATAAAAGGGATTCTATCTATAGCACTATGATATCTCACTCCTTTCGGAAATGGACAATGCTTATGCTTCCATTTGCGCGTTTGTTGGAACCAAGGCTGCGTAGGGTCCTGAATAACTTTACAAAAATCTTCATATTTTCTGTTAAAAACATTCACAATCCATCGGCCGCGATCGAATCTCTCCATGTAGATGTGACATTGCCAAGGTTTCCTGACTTCCTTTAGAAACTTCCATTTGCCATTGATGTAAACATGAGTGTCATTTACCGCAATGAGTTCCATTTCGCTAAAATCAAAATAGCCAGCTTGCTCTTCTTTTGTTGCACAGATTTCAAGCTCATCATGAATGAAGGGTTCAACTTTACAGATCGCGAATCTAACGCTAATAAAACTTATGATAGCACAACAAACAATTTTCAAAAATGCCATTTTCAAAATGATGCTCGAAATGCATGATGCATCAAATTTATATGCGCAATTTTAACGGTTGATCTTTATCATACTATATGTTCGCTATTAAGTTAATTAAGTAGATATTAAAATAAAGTCACAATGTTAGACTCATTATTATCATTTGTGTGAATGTTATTCGAATTGTTTTGCTAATCTCAAATCCATCTCACTAAATAACATACTTTTCTATTTTAACAGGTCGGAGCAGATGGTGCAAATTCAATCGTTCGCCAAAATATGGATGTTAACATTTTCTCGTTGTCCTATAAACAGATGGGCGTCGTTGCGACATTGGAATTGAATGCTGATGAAGCATCTGGAAATACTGTTGCATGGCAGAGATTTTTGCCAACTGGTCCGGTTGCTCTGCTTCCACTTTCTGATACATTAAGTTCACTGGTGTGGACAACAAATGTAGAGCATGCGAAGGAACTCATCAAAATGGAACCGGCAGAATTTGTTCGCTTACTTAATGAAGCGTTTATCAAAAGCTACAAATCAAACTCGCTGGTTGACAATGTTATGAAGACTGTTGAAGGTGTTTTGGCATTGAATAAGAATAAAGTTCAACAGTTACCTCCGAGTGTTATCAGTGTACAAGATGGATCACGAGCAGGATTTCCGTTAGGCTTGGGGCATGCATCATCTTATGTATGTGGTGGTGCAGCATTGATTGGCGATGCCGCTCATCGCGTACATCCATTAGCCGGGCAGGGAGTCAATCTTGGATTCGGTGATGTGCTAACGCTCACTGATGTTCTTGCTGAAGCTGTTTATAATGGAAGTAGCCTTAATAATCTTCAATATCTTTTGAAATATGAACAAGAACGATTGAAAGCAAATGTACCGATCATGTTTGGCGTTCATGCTTTACAGCGACTGTATTGTAACGATTTTACACCTTTCGTCTTGGCTAGAAGCCTAGGACTCAAAATCACAAGTATGACTCCGCCATTGAAAAAATTTTTTATGCAAAAGGCACTTTCTTAGTTTCAACATAAATGTTTTTTGATTATTCTTCTGAATACATTAAATAAAAAAAAAAATTCCTGAACTGCATCTTTTTTAACTGTCACTTTTTGATGTGTTTATTATTTAAATTCAAATTCAAGGTTTTTCACTCGGCTTTTGTGTTTTGATTTGTGTGATGAAAATATTTTATGAATGAGAATGACGGAAACGACAGCAATTACTGAAAAACCGGAAAAATCCAATGGTAATTAACAAGAGGAGTAATCGAGCTGTCATCAAATCAATTAAATTCTTTTATTTGTAGCGGATTTTTACAAATTTTGCAGTACTCTTTCCTATATTATTGTAATTTTCGTTATCGGTGTGCCGATGTGGTGGAAGACGACTGAAATTCATAGAGCATCGTTGCCATCAAGTGAGATTAAAGCTTTAGACGAAATTCCAATCACATTCACAATAAATTTGGGAGTGTACATCGCAGACAATGAGCGTCGACAGAAGTTTGTCGATGATCTGGAAGGATTGTTCAAGTCTAATGACATATTTAACGCAAGAGTCACTGGTATCAATATTAATGAATCAGTTATTGCTAATATAAGAACGCCAGCAAAATTGGAATCAATTTTAATGAATCATTATCAAGTAAAACCTGGCGACTTGCTAATAGCTGAATGGGCACACCTGGAAGATGATATTCTAGTTACAAATGATCGAACAATTTTCATCTCTCGTATGGCTTGTAAGTTGCTAAAATTTTTGTCAGTTTCGCCATTTAACATTTATTTACTATATTTTTATTCTAGCTTCTGAAAAGCTTTACCAAGTCATCAGAAATTGGATTGTTAGGGACTACAAAATTCGCTCCATCCTTGGTCAAGTGAGAACATTTGACGGGAAACAATTGCGTCATACTTTGCCACCACCATCTCCAGAATATGAAGTTTTAATTTCGATCCTAAATCCACGTCCTGATTTACAAACTCTTCATTGGAATGTTCAGCTAGCAACTGAGCGATATCTTAAACCATTCTTAGATGAATTTAGTGAATTGTCGACATTTATTCTGAAATCACAATGGAAGTATCAAGTGAACCTGAAGTATGATAGCAAGCAGATTAAAGATGGAACTAAGATGGGACGTCATTTTGCAATGAATCAAGAAGTTCTGCCGCATATGATTACGTCCATTGAACGGAAATTAGGTACCGATGTAGCTAATCGGCCTTGTATTCATTTAGTCGTTTATGCTCCACCATGTTCAATGGCACCCGTTTATATTTACAAAGATTCTCAGCGTGTTTCAAATCATACATTCGATTCCTTCATCTCAGCCAAGTGGGGTGGTATATTGATAGCAAATCCATCAGATACAAAATGTGCATCATTTCAAGAAATTGAATCCTCAGAACCACACGAAATTCATATCAGCTCCCATGAAGTGATGGATTTTGTCCTCTATGAATTGAGAAAGATTTTCGAACTTGAAGTTGAAATTCCAATACCATCTGTAGCCATTATCAGTCTCAGTCAAATTGGGCCGAGATTATGGGAGAAAGATATGTATTTGCGGAATAGTGCTATTCATTTGATTTCGTCCGCTTCGTCAACACTTCAATCACTTATTCAATTGCTGGGCGACATCAAGAACATCGTTATTGCTGATCACGTTGGTGACGAAGTGTATCGAGCATATGAAAACATAGTAAAAGCAAAACAGTTCTTGCTAGTGAACGATATTCAACAAGCGGTCAAATATGCGAGAGAAGCTTATATAGCTGCCGAACGGGCTTTTAATGATCCAAGCCTCTTAGAGCTGCTATACTTCCCGGAGGAGCAGAAATATGCAATCTACATTCCACTCTTCCTCCCAGTCAACTTACCCGTCCTTTTTTCACTAAGAAAACTGTTTAAGTAAAAAAAAAAAAATATTAAAAAAATAAATAAAAACATCTTGAACTTCTTTCACACATCATTCATTTTATTGTAGCATTTTTATTGCACATGTAAATGCGATGTAAACAATTAAAGAATAACGCTTCGATGCTTTAAAAATAATTTTGACACTGCTATGTCTAAGTAGTATTTAGATAATTAAATAATTATTTCAACACGTTGCTTTTAAATACATACATACATAATGTTTTTTTTTTTTGGAAATTGTGACAGCGAACGTAATGAAAAGAAAAAGTGTAAACAATACCCCGCTAAAAGTGCTAAACCAGCTGACCGCGTGTGCAGGATTTAATTAAGTTGGTGAGAGAGAAAAGAGAATAGAAAATAATCAAAATTATTTAATATTTTTCGTGACGAGCAAAGAAAACGAGTTTTTGCGATGATTTTTCAAATGAGCGCGAGAGAATGGTCCATAAAAAATGTTTTGGCTTTGGATTCCATTCAGCTTAAGAAACTTGTAACATTTAGTTCGTTCTGCGAAGTGATCGCGAAAAGACGCCAATCCAAAAAGAAAACTGCTTCTGTGGATCAACAGAAAAAAGTGTTTGTGATTTCTTTTCGGTGAAATCTTAAGCTCAAGGTGGCGCGTGAGCTTCTTGTGCGAATTAGTGATTTATCTACCTAGATATTTCTGCAAACCATTTTAAAGAAATAAAAATTCTCTGGATCATCACGATGGAAAAGGTAAAATATCGGAAACGGTGCTCGGTCATTTATTTCTCACGTTAACATTTTTTTTTTTACGCAATTTTTGTGTGGTGAAATCAAGATTCTTTTCTTGTACTTCTCTCTTTGGCTCATAAAACTTTAAAAATTACCATAAAATTTCCATCACATTTTTCCCTAAATATTGGATTTTTAAGAAATACACTTTTCATCATGCATCCACAACCTGTATGCCTTGCTCCCAATCGGTTTCCTTCAAAATTTATTAAGCTTTAAAGTTACGATTTTTGGCATTTATTACGCAATTTATTTATATTTTGGTCCCCAGCACGCTTTATATGTCTAGTAGGTTTCTTCCATTTGAATTCGAGAAAAAAAAAAAAATTATTTTGAAGTTCATTTTCATCAAAGCTTCCAAAATCATGTCCAACCGGTTACTAAGTCTATCTATATACTAAAATATATATATTCATCGTGTTGTGTCTAAAATATCTTGCAAATTACTTTTTTCCATTTGATTCCGTTTCGTGAATTTTCATTTAAATTATTTGACACCATCAAACTCCACACTCATTTTTATTTCTTAATTCATTGAGTTTCATTCAATTATAAAAGGCTATGAAGGAAAAGGTTCATACACATTGCACAATTTCATTGTAGTTGCATATTCATTTCATACTTCATTTGTGATTACTTGATCTGCTGGTGCCCTTTACATTACAAGTTATTGGAACAACCAGCAGGAAAATTATTATTTATGTGATTAATTATTGCACCCATAAAAACAGGAAAATTTTAATAGGAATTTGTTGCACAAAATTTTTGTGTGTGTGTGTGTTTTTTTTTTGAGTTTTGTGACTACCAGTTTTGTGTTCGTTTGATGGGCAAGTTTTTAAGGTTTTCAAGGTAGCCAAAGAAATAATATCTGATAATAGTTGTATCGCTCAAGTTCAGTGGTCCACATGAAACATTTGTTGGAACCGGAATATGTTTTAGCGAGCCGATTGTGAAAACAATAATTTTTTTTTTTTTGATAAGTTTTTCTGCTGACACCTGATGATCTTGAATATAACATTTTTGTATCTAGTATCAAAAAAAGTCCATCACGCATGTTGACGTCTACAAATTTGATTTGGACAATGAATTAGAGGACATTGCCAAGGATGAGTTGCGTGAAACGGAAGAAATGAGACAGCATGCGATTCAGGCATTACGCGATTGGGTCCTTCAAAATCCGCGAATTTTAAAAACACGACTGGATTCAAAATTTCTTTTGCGATTTTTACGATTTCGGAAATTTAGTATTCCGATGGCAATGGAAGCACTTGAACGACTTATGGTATTTTGTAATGGCACTTATGGACGCGGATGGTTGAGTCATCTGGAAATACAGAAGCCATCAATAATGAAACTAATCGATGATGGGTATGAATTTAAAAGATAATTGTTCATTGCAAAATCATTCAATTTGACCGTTCTTTACACTACAAACAGATACATGTTCTTCTTACCAGAACGTGACTACATGGGACGTAGGGTAATTTTCTATCGTCCTGGAGTGTCCAATCCAATGTCATCGACCGTTGGTTATGACGTTTTAATTTTTATGACTCTAGCATTTGAACTTCTGTTGGAGAATGAAGAAGATCAAATTAAGGGCGTTGTGCATGTGGCAGATGCAAAAGGCATTCGAATGTCACACTTTACAGTATTTCCACCAAGCTTCTCATTCAGAGTCGGCAAGAATTCTGAGGTGAGTTTATTTTTTTCAAAAAAATTTTTTATTGATGTAGGAAATACCCAAAAAAAAAATAAACCTGAAAATATTTCAGAAAACACTCGCATTGCGTCATAAAGCCTTCCATGTTGTTAATGTTCACAAGTCGTTGGGCATTGTAAGCGATCTGATTTTGTCACAGATGGGTGATAAACTGAGAAAGCGTGTTCATCTTTACTCGCACTTTGATGAGTTCAAAGCAATCGAAAAGAAACATTTGCCAAAAGAATATGGTGGAATAGTACCAATGAAGGAAATGATTGGTAAATGCACTGGAGTTGTCTTTCCAGGACATTTTATAATTAATATTTGTCTTATCAATAGAACCATTAAAGAAAGAACTTCTCGAAAAGCGCGATTTCTTCCTACGCTACTCTGAAATGAAAGTCAAAACAGAAGCTTATCCGCAACCAGTGCTGGAAGGATCAGCGAAGTCACTAAAATATCTCCTCAACTCGCCAGAGCTCTACGAGAAAATGAATAAGCACCAGGAAATTTATGGCGTTCAGGGATCATTCAGGAAACTTGAAATTGATTGAAATTTCGTTTTTGTTGCTTTTTTTTCAGGGAAAGTCGTGAAGTTTCGGAAACTTATATTTTTGTGATGGATTCATTTTAACATATTTTTTCATTCATTTTTCATATTTATGCATTTAATTTGGTTGGTTCGAACAATAAATCTCATTTTATGATGCATGAATATCATAAGCGTTTGTTAATTAATTCCATTGATAAAAAAATCTTTTGTTATTATTGAAAATTAATTTGAAGAAAATTTTGAATCCTTTCAGTTTCAAAAGAAGAGCATAACACCGGTCGATTGTTACAAGTTCACACTGTCGGATGAGTTGAAACAGATAGCGGAAGATGAGCTTCGTGAAACTGACGTGATTCGGGAAAATGCCCTTCAACAACTTCGTGAATGGGCAATTCAAAATCCACGCTTGGCAACGCTTCGATTAGATGCGAAATTTCTTTTGCGCTTTCTTCGTGCTAAGAAATTCAGCATTCCAATGACTCGGGAGTCACTCGAACGATATTTGGTACTCAGAAAGTACTTCTTTGAGGGTCAATATATCTATCAAAATTTTGACTATCGTTTGCCGCAACTATTGAAACTTTTTGATAAAGGGTAAAGAAGCGTCGGCAATAAATTTATTCATGATTTCGCTTCAAGGTTCTTAATAATAATCGAAATAAACTTAATTCCAGTTTCATATTTGCTTTGCCTGAACGTGATCATCTCGGTCGTCGCGTCGTTTTCCACCGACCAGCAGCTTTCGCAGCTGGTAAAGACATCAATCATGACATAATTCGATCTTATGGAATTGTCTTTGAAACGTTGCTGGAGGATGAAGAGAATCAAATTCGTGGCGTTGTGCATGTGCTTGATACAAATGGATTGGGATTACAATTCCTAACAGTTTATTCGCCACAGGAAGCTTATCGCATTTCTAAGAATGCTGAGAAAATGGTGCCAATGAGACACAAAGAGATGAACGGAACTTATCCACATCCGGCATTAAAATATCTTATAGATTGGGTTGTCTCAATTTTGTCGCAAAAGTTGCAAAAGCGCGTTCATTTATATATGAAAGTTGAGGACGTTAAGAGCATTGACGGGAAGAAACTTTTCCCAAAAGAGTATGGCGGTGTCATTCCTATGAAAGACATGATTGATATGTTCAAGAAGGAATTGGATGTGTCACGTGATATGCTTTTAAATCATGACAATATGCATGTTAAAATGGAAATGTATCCGGAAAGCGTTCGTATTGGCTCGGTTAGGTCCTTAAGTATTCCTTTGGATTCACCCGATGAAGCTTTCGAACAGAAGAACGATCTTTGCAGCATGGGAGGAGTTCAAGGTTCATTCCGAAAATTAGAAATTGATTAGAAATGGAAATTGGTGCAGTTTGATAATTTATTAGAACTTTTTTTTTTACTTTCAAAATATTCAGTGCAATTTTGCAACTTATGACACGACACAAGCATACAAACATTAGATGTCTGTTCCGTTTAAAAAAAATATGTATATATATATATTTATTCAATAAATCTGTTGCTGCCGCTGGAAGACTATACTTAAATATCATTGTGTGCATAAAATGGACATAAAACAGTTTTTTTTCTCTTTTTTTGTAATGAAAAATGCAAATTTGCATTACGCGCACGTGTCTGATATGTGATTTTTATTCTCAGTTGATGTTTAGCCGCCAAGTGAATCAGTTGTGGCATTTATTTATTATTTTGCCTAAGCTAAGAAATAGGAGTCGGATCATTAAAGTGACATTGCGATGAAGGTGATGACTAATGAGAGTTATTTCAAATCTTATGTTTAGAAGGAAGTTATCTAACAGATTGCACAATTTCTCTGCATTGCTAAAGGTCGTTCAACAATGTTTTTTTTTTTGTAAGTGGTGTTTCATCCCAAAAATTTATTCTAAACCATTTCTCTTTGAAGAAAGAAAAACAGCTTTTTTTAAAGGCAAAATGTGCATTTATGTTATAAAAAAAATACTATTTTGAAATAGAAAACTTGTTTGCAAAAGCAACAATAATATATATATATATATTTTTTTTTCAACAATAATATATTGAACCGCTGAAGATCACATAGATCGCACTTTAAAAACTTTTTTCAACAAAATTTGCTTTGCGATGCTTAATTGCTTAAACTGTTAATTTTAGTAACGAGAAATTTTACGACTTTTTATTGTTGTCAATATTTAATAACGTTGCAATGCTGGCGAATCTACTGAGACGATAAACCATTGAATGAAAAAAATGGAATCTTCGATTCACGGTCAATGAAAGTGATCATTGATTGTTTAAGTTACAGCTTCAAGTTTAAATCCATTTTCAATGTTCATTCATCGATTGGTTTTTTTTTTTTTTCAATCAGCTTTCAATGACGAAAAGTATCACGCCGGTTGATGAGACTTACAAATTTACATTGTCTGAGGAGACGAGAAAAATTGCCGAACATGAATTACGAGAGACAGATGAAGTAAGAAAAAATGCCCTTCAAGCTATACGAGAATGGGCTATAAGGAATCCCAGAATTGTGGCGATGAGATTGGATTCTGGATTCTTGTTGAGATTTTTAAGGGCCAGAAAATTTAGCTTGCCAATGGCACAGGAGATTCTGGAGCGTTATTTAGTTCTTCGGTCGTACAAACATGAAGGGATTGAAATATGTAGAAATCTTGATGTGAAGCTTCCAGTCATGCAAGAGCTTCTTGATCTTGGGTTTGGACATCAGAAATCTTAGCGTTGATTAAATTACTCATAAATTCGTTTTAGTTATATGTTTGCATTGCCGCAGCGTGACAGTCTTGGTCGTCGTATTATTTTATACCGGCCAAGGGCTTTTAATCCATCGAAACATTGGAATCACGAGATGGTTAAATTTCATGGAATCGTTTATGAAAGTTTAATGGAAGAAGAAGAAACCCAGATAAATGGAGTCGTGCATATAATTGACGGATCCCATGTAGGCTTTAACTACTTAACAATATTTACGCCACAAGATGCTTACAGAATTGGGAAAAATCTTGAGAAAGTGTTGCCGATGCGTCATAAAGAAATCTACGGCACAAATGTTCATTCATCAGTTAAGTTTGCAATTGAATTTGCTCTTTCGCATATGAGCGAAAAGATGCGCAATCGAGTTTATATTCATCGAAATATGAAGGTAATGACAACAATTGACAAAAGTCTGCTACCTGCTGAATATGGCGGAACTGTACCAATGAAAGAAATGATTGAAGCTTTTAAGAAGGAGCTTGAGGAAAAGCGTGATATAATTCTAAGTCACGATACAATGTCAGTGAAATTGGAAATGTATCCGAAAAATATTCGTGAAGGTTCTGTAAGATCATTGAAGACAGCAATTGTGGCACAGGATGCATGTGAATCAAAAATCGACATTTACGGCATGCCAGGATCATTTCGGAAATTGAATATCGATTAGAATTAATTTCATTCACTTAAAATTTATTTCCACTTTGTGTAATTTTTTTCAGCTAACAAAAACATATTTGTTGTGCTCCTCTTAATGATAGAGCATATTCATTAATAATCATTCCGTTAAAAATACATTCTACAGGAAGGAAGTGTTTTAGTTAGATTTCTGTATTTTCATTTTCGGTAATATGAAAAAAAAAAAAAAAAAAATTTTTTTTACTTTTGGGTTTGATTGGAAACGTTTTGGGGGGAAAAATGTGAAAATTCAAAAAAAGAAGAAGAAGAAAACTTAGAAACTATAGTCAGATGAAGTAGTAACAATCAAATTTACTTATTAATTATAAAATTGGATTCAGAAAAAGGGTTTTGGAGCATCGAATAGTGAAAAAAAAAATTAAGATTATTTTGTTGTTATCAATTCATTTTTCATTCATCGGCGTCCTATGCTTCTTGTTGATTATTCAGATTCAGCGATTGGAATTGATCTTGTGAAAGTTCTGTTACCATAAGTTGCCCATCAGGAAGCATGAGAACAACTTTTCGAGTACCGCCTATAAATAAAAAAATATAAAAATAATCTTTTCGTATTAAATGATTTTTGTTTGATTACCAGGCGACGGCTCATCAGCTTGCACAATTTCAGCAGTTACTTGTCCATCCTGGGAATCTCCACTCTCACCACCACCAACAGCTATCGATAATGGCTGTGTGACTTCTTCTCCGCCTGACGTTTGTGAATTTTCATCACCCTCTTTCATGAAAAACTGTTGCTCTTCTGATGGCTGTTCGCCAGCACTCACAGCCTCAGCCACGGCGGCATCAACCGTCATTGGTGTACCTTCTTCGGCAGTCGATTGTGTAGCATCTTCTGTTTGTATTCCTGGCAATCCAGCTAGCAGGTCTTGATCAGCTGACAATAAAACACATGTTTGTTCACCATCCGCACCCGTCGAAATCAGAATTGTTTCACCTTTCGCATTCTTTCCAGCGACTTGATATATTGTGCCATCATCGCCAGTTATGAAAATTGGACTGCCATCTTCATTTGTTAAAAATTGTGTAATTTGCTGTTGATCGGAAGCGTCACTTTCTTCTTGCTGTTCTTCCGTCGATGGTTCTGGTTCTCCTTCTGCTTGACCCAAAACCTTGCCTGTAATGGGACAGAGAGTCAATGGTGGTGGTGGACTTTGGCGATTCGTATCGATAGGCGGCAAATCCTCCGGGAATGGATCTGGAATGCCATCGTCATCATCGTCGAATTTTGATGCTGGTGTACCTTTCTTTGCAAAACGATTTCCTGGCGTTATTTGTTGTCCAGGTCGGCGGATGCCTTGTTGTGGTGTTAAGGTCTTGCGTGCGAGTGGTGCAGCAGAACCGCTTCTTTGTACTACTTGCGTACCACCCGGACGCGGAACGACACGGGCATTTGTCGGCGTTGTGCCGGGAGTTCCTCCTTTATTGATTGGTGATCGTTGCATAATTTTCTGAGCTAGTGTTTTTTGTTGGTTCTGATTTGATTGAACAGTTCTCACGACATTTACTGCTGGACTGGGACGCACCTGCGTTGGTGATGGTTTCGCAACTACACGAGTCACAACTGGTTTCGGTGTTCCACCAGTTTGATTTACTCGTACAATGCCACTTTGAATCTGATCACTTTTGTCTACGATCCGCACTTGGCCTTCTCCTGGCTTCTTTGTAATGACAGTGCCAGTTGTAATGGCTTTTTTGAAAACTCCACTCTGTTGCTTTTGACCAGCTACAATGACATCTGGTGACTTTGTTCCAACGACTTTGCGTACAACAGTCGAGCCCACCTGAGTTGGAGATCCATTCATGTTTTTCTGAATGGTAACGTTCGATGCCGTTCCAGTCGTTTTGTTGACTTGCATAATACGAACATTGCCACTCTGTCCAGCTTTAATAAGAGCCTCCTGTACAGCCGCACTTTCAGTTCTGATTCGTTTAACAGATGTTTGTCCGAGCTGTTGTGCCATTTTCTTTTTCTCCCAACTGGACTCGAGTTCATAATCTTCATCATCCACATCATCGCCATCCATCTCTTCATCATATTCGTCTTCATCTTCAATTTTTCGTTTTCCTGATGCCTCTGCTGTATCGTCATGGTGTTTATTGCCGCCAGTCCATTGTTTTACTTGATTGATAGCTTTTTGTTTAGATGAGCGTTCTGGACGATTGGGAATCGATGGTGTCGTCGGTGTAGAAGTGACAATTGGGGTTGCTTGATGTTGTTGAGAAAATTGTGATTTTGAACGCATTTCTTTCTGTTTGGCCAGTAAAATTTCAAAATTGTCAATAAGATCTTTGCATGTTTCAAGATGTGATGCAGGTTCCCATGTTTGTGGTTTCGTTTCCCATTTGACCAAGTACTCATTTTCGCGCTTTCTTGGATTCATACGTTTTGCCATAATCTTTTCAATTGCTGCTTTCTCGATGGTACTAGAAACCGGATCTGTGCGATTTATCATTCGAATAACATTCCTAGTAATATAAGAGTATGTTATCAATGTTATTCATGACCTGCGTCATAGTATCAAAACTTACTGTTTCGGAACTACGGATATTTTTTCTTGCATCTCATCAGCTTTACGAATGATCTTTTGATCAGTTATGACGATATTGCTGTTGGGACGAATGGACGGAACGACGCGTTTCACAACTTGACCTATTGGTTGTGGTCTTGGCGTTGGTTTTTCTGGTGTTAACGTTTTTGTTATCTTTACAGGAGTTTCCTGCAAAATTCCGTTACCAAACTGGAAATTGTATAAATTTTAGTTCGGTAATAGTAAAGGCACCGGCGAAAATAAAGAGAACTCACTCTTTCAAATGACTGAATAGTTCCCCCTGCTACCAGCCACGATTGTCTGGTACTTTCTTCTAATTGCATCCATGTTTGATAAAGGTTCCAAGCATTTTCTTCAGTGTCATCCTCCTGTTGCTGAAATTGGGTTTGTTTCCACAGCAAATAAGCCCAGATCTTTGGTCTTGTTTCACGCTATAATTATAATAGACATTGATAAAACTGACTTGCAGCGATCATATAAATATAAATTATTCATACACAATCCTTGAATGCCGAGATGCGCTTGCAGTTATTCTCTTTGTGTTCATTGAATAGATCCACAAAATGGAAAACACTGTGGCATTTACCACACACAAGTATGTCCGACTGAGCCATTTCCTTTTGGGCTCCTTAAATTTGAAAAAAAATATAAAAATTAGAAACTCACCAAAAAAAAAAATAAAAAAAAAAATAAATCGTATATACAAGCGCGAATCTAAAACTTACTTGCTACGAGATCTGAATTTTTCCCGATTTCCGATGGCTCTATTTTTTTCATCATGTTGCTGTAAAAATGTAAATAAACATTAGAAATTTTGATTTTTGACTTATTTGAAGCGATTAGAGTGCGGCAAATGATAACAAACACCACAAAATGGCTCGTTTAAGTAATTAGATGGATGAGAAGCCTGCTTTTTTTAAGCGTCTTTTCCGCGCGAATTCATTTTTTACATTTTTTCAGTTTCTTCTCACCTCACAAGCACTGTCTCGATCTGAATGAGCTAATTCTGCTCTCTTTTATTGTACTTAAACAATTCTAGGCTTGTTGGCTTTATTAATTATTTCGAAATAATTCTTCAGTTGAGAGATTGAGAACGTAAAATAAGGCAATTCGAGATTGAACCCGTCCGAACCGATTTTAATATCCTGGTGACTATTTTTGAAATTCAAAACGACGGTTAAATTTATCATAAACTTTAAATTTATTTTTCATAACGGTTTTATTAATTAATTTATGATATTTAATTAATCAAGAAGTACAAATAAAGCATTCTCTGTGATTTTATCAAATCAAATGCTTTGTGAGCATAAATGGTAAAAAGAATTGCAAGATTGCAAAGAGAAACAAGAAATAAAGCTTCCGCTTTCGGCCTAATGTGTGATCAAATTGTTGCTGTGTTGACTGGCCATAAGGATCGTAACTCATCGGAGGGGCTTGAGCTGCTGTTTGGATAGGTTCGCTCAATACTTTTGCTTTCAATGTACGAAGCTGTGTAATAACAGATTAAGTATTATTAACTGTAAGTTATTATTTGTAAATTCTCACCAAAAAAAATGCTAAGGTTGCACCACAGTAAAAAAGGGCGATCCAATAGCCCGTCGTTTCGAAAATAATTGTGCTGCATAAAATTGCTACGATGCTAGCATATTTATAGCCAGAAAATGCAACCAGATCTAGTGTACGGAGAGTTGTTTGAATGTTTGACACATATAGTGTGACCGTGTATATGATAAGCTCAAAAATGTTATAAGCGAGGGCGCTGGAAGCTTGGATGCCTAGCTGTTCTGGCGTGAAGCGTTTCTGCATTCCCAAAATAAATCCAGCAAGCACCACGTAGGTAATATATGCCATTGCCGGGATGTAGAGATCGGGAGCATTAATGTCAAATCGGGGCTGCACAGGATTTTCTTGATCATACTTCAACGACCAGTCCTTGTGAGCGAATGGGAAGAACAATAGGCGAAGTTTATTGAGGACGTACTTGTTGTCTACAGCGAAATAATATTTAAGCTTTGTAACTGGGATGTACTTCTCAAACTCTTTGTTCATCATCTCTTTGCCTTGATCGGCCAGCTTTTGACCATATTGCATGGCCATATCCTGTACCATGGGCTGTTGAAACATAGCAAATTGCTGAGGAAAACCAGCTGTGCCTTGCTGTTGGGGGATTTGCATTCCTGATTGTTGGTCATAAGGACTTTGTTGAGGTGTAAATTGATTGAAAGCTGAATAAAAATAACCGATATGATGATACCTGTTAATTTTGAATTATTTTGCTTACTACTAGGTGATTGCATTCCATAAGTGGGACTTGTTTCGGGTGTGTAATAGTTCGGCGACTGTTGCATGCTGCTGGCGTATTGAAGATTCGGCGAGAGTCCTGCCGTTGGAGCTGTTGGTGCAGGATTAAAGGGAACCGAGGGCGAAGTTCCACCTAAAGCATTTACATCACTGACTCTTTTGGCCTTTCTTGCAGGTCCAGCTGGAAGTGGCAAATTATCACAAATCCATAATTCGCCAGAAGAAGGCAACAACAATAAAAAAAAAAGAATTGCGAAAAATAAAAACAAATCACTTTATGCCACGATCGACATCTTCCTATCAGTTCAAACTATACATACCCGGTCGTTGATTTGGATTGTAGCTCATTGTGGAGAGAATTGACAAACATTCACTGCAGATGGAAATGAACTCAATAAAATTTGTGGTGATTTGGACGATTTTAGAAGTGACGCCTTGTTGATATGCCCTCGTAAGAAACAATATGTTCTTTAAGCAGAGTTGGTTTGATTTCAGCTGCACTCCTAATTACAATTTGGAAAATTTGGAAAAATTAAATTTCGCGCATTATCTAAGCGGACACGAAGCATAGGAAATAGCTGAAATGGCTAACAGTGAGCTATTTTACCTGAAGTGGAATAATTTTCAGCGGAATGTGAGGTAAATGACACGGAGAACATTAAAAATGAATTAACGAATTTGTTTTATGATGATGATGAGCTTGCTCCGACAAAAACAATCCATCTTCAAGTCACTAATGTGATCAATTTGCAGAACTTTGCAAAGGATATTTGAATCTCGAGTGCATAAGTAATAATTCGCTTATTTTATTTTAGACGTATGAGGGATGAGGAAGACCTGGTAGATATTACATTTGCTTGTGAAGGCAAGAAAATTGGAGCTCACAAGCTCGTTCTGTATAGTTGCTCGCCATATTTCAAAGACCTTCTGAAAGACAACAAGTCACAGCATCCCATCTTCTTTTTTCACGATGTCAAGTATGACGTGCTCAAGGCAATTTTGGAGTATATGTACCTCGGTGAGGTTCATATCTCAAATGAAAACCTTAAAGACTTTATTCGTGTCGCAGAAACACTTCAGATTCGTGGATTAAGTAAGGATACTAGCACAACAGATGATATACTAAACGAACCCAATGTCAATGATAATGCGAGCGTCGAAGAAACTTATTTACCGCAAAAGAGATCTGCAACTGAAGAACATCAGCTTCAGTCTTTTTCTACTTCTGGGAAACGACTTCGAATTATCAGCGAGCGATCACTGGCTCTTAATGAGGACGACGATGAAATGGAAGAAGAGATTCAGCCAGTCCGGGTCACTACCAAGCGAATTGAGGCGCACGTCCAGCCAAAAATCGAAGCTCTTGAGCTTTTCGAAGAACACATCCAGCATCAGCAGCAAACGCAACAAGTACAAACAACAAAGCCGCCCCAGCAAAACATTACCTACATGAATATGGACAATTTCACGGAGAAAACCAACACAGTTACCAGCCAACAACCAGCACCCCAACAACAGCAATCAACACGTTAGCTAACACAATTATTTAGTTTTTAGATATTTATTCTAATTATTGATTTATTTTAGAATATATTCAAGCAGGAACAAGCCAGCAACAATCCCAACAAGCAGTGGAATACAAATCTGGTAAAATTTGTGCTAATGGTTGCTTTGTATCCTTGAATCTCATCAACCTGTTGTTTTATTGTAGAAGACGAAATATGGGTGGAGAAAGCGATTGACATTGGAACTAATGCAACACAAAATGAGACATCGCCTAAAAGTACCCGCAACTCAAATAAGAACAGCGCTGCCTACAAAGCTAACTGTTTAACACCTCGATCATGTCCTGTCTGTGCCAGAGTTTATTCAAATGTTTCAAATTTACGGCAGCATATGCGATTGATTCACAATCCTCAAGCCGTGGTTTGCCCCATCTGCAATAAGCACTTCAATTCTGATCTCTACCTGAAACGTCATTATGCGTCCATACACTCAATCAACAATACCAGCGGTTCAGAAACTGAAGGAGTTGAAAAGAGTGCATCAGGTAGTAATTCAGCTAACAATTCCGGAAATTGGAATTATTCAAACAACGATGGAACTATTTTGCAACCTTAAATCATTATCTGGCAATCGCAGAGTTACTTAATTTGAACCGATAAAAACATTAAAGAAAATACCTCTTCAGGATCAGAATGATTATTTTGCGATAAGCAGCATCACAAAAATTTCTTAATTTAATAATGTTAAGGTTGTAGAAATGTTAGATAACTTTTTTTTTGACTATCATTCAGGCTCGGCATGTAAGTAGTAATGAACTATTTGTGAGTTGAACAAATTACGATTTTTAATTTTCACTTAGTAGATGTAATTAAAAGAAAGTTAAAACTTAGTGGAAAATGTTTAATGTATAGAATTCTTAGCTTGTACCGTCTAATAAAAAGTAAGATTTAATTTAATCTGTTGGCCAATCTTAAAATTATTGAATATATTGTACTTGGCTGTAATGGAAAACGTTAAATTTTAAAAATTCCATCTCGAACGCATTCCCATGTATATACATTTTGACGGAAACATTTAAATTGGAAGAAAGAAAAAAATCGCATGTGTTGCTGTGTTGAATTTTATCAATTTATGTAGCAACTTCTTAGATGCGCGCCGAGTGTTAAAAATCGGTAAAGAGAATTCTTCCCTGGAGAATTTGGAGTCTCGTTGCAAATTTCTTTTTATTCTCTCGTCTGACTCCGCCGTGATCGGAAGTGTTTTCCACGGGCAGTGAAAAAAGTAATCCAATTAGCGGTGCTACTTTGGAGCGTGGATTTGACATAAATTCATTAAATTTTTGTGATTTTTTTGCTATTTGTTTTGGATTTTTTTTTTTCGGCATTTTTCAAATCGGTTGTGCAAATAAAAAAGGAAATCGGAGTGTCATGTAAAACTGTGTGAATTGGAACATTGGAAACCACTTATTTGTAAAAATAAATTTACCAATTTACCAGAAAGAAGAACATCGATTATTTCTATTAATTGGATTCGACTTGAAGTCACCAGCCTCATTAGATCGTACGAGGTACGTGTTAATTAAGCCGCTTGTAAACCTAACTGTTAATTGAGCAACTTCAATCTCCAACCAAATGAATTATCAGCCATATGGCTGGGGTTGGCTTAGCGCAATCACATTCTTTGTGAAACACAAAACTTCACACCATTTGATTACTGAATGACTCACCGACCCATCAACATATGGCAACAATGCATTTTTCGGCAGCCGGCGAGGAATAAGCTAACACCTGTCCGCAATTCCTACAAATATGTTGTTGTGGTACGGTTTTTGCCTTTTTCATTTTCTGGGCCTGACGGAAGTACAAAAGAAATCAATACGCGAAGTCATTGATCAGGTGACTAATTGCATATGTGGGGACTCTTTTGTTATGTGAAGGAATCGGAATTTGCTTCAACAATTACATCTTATCAGCTCCATTTTGATAAGGCGTTATCTTTTTGCGGTTTGTGTACCCATATTTCGATTAAAAAAACACATTTTATATTGTCTCAAACGAATGAACTGACGGAAAAGGTGTAATTTCAGGTAGAGTTTCATTGTTTAATTGCATTTCCTGTCTTGTATAATTTTTTTTTCTTTATTACTGTCCAACTTCAGAGGCAATTGATTTTTTTTATTATAATTATTATGTTTATAATAGTTGTTCTAAACACGTTCCAATATCGGCCTTTTGAGAGGACTCGTTGGGGTTGTCGACTCATAGTAATGTTGCTAAACTGCATTTTACAATGCAACTTTCTGATCAATAGATATTTAAGAAAATAACGGGAGAAGCTGATGTAGGATTCTGATACATTTGTGGCTGTTTATTTTAGAAATATTAGAAAGTGAGCATGATTGCTGAATGAGATGAATGACAGTCAGTTCTTGCAACTGATGAACGAAACAAGTGAAACCAATCGGAAAAGAAAAGTGAAATTTCAATTAATATCAGGTGGTAAAATTTTCATCAACTTTTAGATAATGCCCGCCACAGAGCTACTCTCATAACTAATTAATTCTGCACATCATAATCATATGTTTAATACATGAATCGTGTCCATTGTGAAAAATGTTGCTCTAATGTTACGTCCCTAGTAGCATTTAATTGTATTGCAGTATTGTTTACTTAAACTTTTTCCTCGCGCACATTTAATTGGATTTGGTTGACTGAAAATTTCACTCTCTTCATGTTGTTTGCTGGTCAACATCTAAAGCAAAAACAGTCTGCGTGAAAACTAGAGCAAATTTTTTTTATAATTTGCGGAAAAAAGTGAAAATGATACCGACCGCTGTTTGCTATTTACGTTTGGTGGGCCAATGATATCGGTACTAAAGCATTTAACAATTTTGTTCATGTTGAGTTGTTTCATGCAGTTCAAGCAGAATAACAAATGAATTTTACAAATTTAAAATTCTAATCACATACCTGCCCGGTAGATAGTTGAAAGTGGAAAGTGAGATCGTCAGGAAATGGCGTCTAAAAAAGACAAACAAAGAATTTAACAATTGCTTTTGGTAGAAGCGTTTGATTGATCGTCAGATGATTGCGTTGTTGCCAAATGCCGCCAACAATAAAAAAAAGCCGGAAAATTTTATTTGCCTATTGTTTTTATTCTCCAATGAAGCGTGTGATATCGTGTGTTAGCTCCCCCTGTATCATGCTATCCGAAAAAAAAAAATTCATTTCACAGTCGAAATTTGATGAATTTAATTTAACATGAAAGTGATTTTTTTTTTTTTTTTTAAAAACTAACAATTTTTTTACAGTTTTAATGAAATTTGAATAAATTTGACGGATTCGCTACGCTTTCATTGTAATTTTCTTCTTTTTTTATGTTTGAACTTTAAAATTGTGATTTGTTTTATGAAATCGTGGGATATCTACTCTATGTCACCTACAAACTGACGGTCGAAAACTTTACGCTTCAAGGAACACACTGGATGCCATCTCTTAACTCGTTATTAATGTACATAGAGAGAGACTATGCGCCATCAACAAGTGTGAGACTGGTTGGGCAATGTTAGTGAATTGTTTGAATTCGGAAAAACATTGCAAATTGAATTAATTCAATGAGAAGCTTAGTTTAGCCTGCAAAGGGCTAATATGATATAGGTGATGATCGCGTTATGCGTGTTATGAGTTATGGGACGCGAGTTTTTTTTTTTTTTGATTGTTGCCTTTCTATGTTTTACTACCATCAAGTTGGTTTCAATTGCACCATGTTGCGTTACGTTCGCTTCAAAAACAAAATCTCCATCTCTATAATGTATGTTCCATAGTTTATGGTCTCTTTCTTCTTCGCTTTGCGCCCTCAACAATTGTTTCTTCGAGTCTAAATTAAATCTATCAACGTTTCGGTACATGATTATGCGTTTTGTTGTATTTAAATTGCATCTGGTTTCCGGAAAACCAGTGTGTGGATGAAATATTGTTTACGATTCGTGTGGTGATGCTAAACGCTTTCCAGACAAATTTTAATACCGAAAATAGAAACTTTTTGACATTTAGAAATGCTTCATATCAAAACTGATGAATTCATCATGTATATACAAGTACTGAGAGAGAACCTTTGTCTTCGAGCTGAAGAGTGAAACCATTCATTAGTGAAATTTTCAGAAACGAATGAAAAATGGCTATCAATGGAAATATCTCTCATCTAAAAAAAGCTTGGACTTACTGTTTCATTATCATGGACTCATGGACCCTTGTAGATTCACAATGTCGATAATCTACAGTTACTTTCCATCGTTTGCTTAAGCGTTTTAACAACGCACTGAAAATCATTCCGGCACTCTCAGCTGAATAATGATAGTAATACCAAAACTGTTTTCTTGAGCTCTTTATAAAATTAATAATTCTTTCTATTTCTTCCGGACACAATGGTAAATTTACGAGAGTTGGAAAAGAAAGCAATCGAATTAGTGAGAACTAAATTCTCTTCCAATACATCGATTTAATGCGATTGTGCAAATTATTCAAATTATTTTTAAACAACAGCTACGGAAATTTTATTCTTCTCATAAGATCAGTTCGTTAAATCATTTAAAGTTCAGCTAGAAGAATGATTGTTGCTGATCATACCAAATATGGATGCGCGCCACCATAATTGATAGACATCATAAGAAATCTAAAAATCATGTCCCCACGCGATATTTATTTTGTCAAAGAACAAATATTCGCGTTCCACTGCGGCGTTGTCAAATTTTATGCAATTTCGTGAAATTGGAGTTAGACGGTAAAGAAATGTCAGTTCTAAATTAGTAAAAAGAATCTGCAGCAAAGAAACGAAAAATTCGACAATGCCAATGATCTTGAACCATGTCTTTTATTCATGTACTTATTTTAATTAAGCGATGAATAGCACGAAATTATGAATCAGCAATATTCGTATTTTGTTGAAACAAATGTTTTATTTACCGTTCTCGTGTCATTGTCTAGCTAGCATAAAGCTGGATGGCTTAAGTATAAATAGCCTGCAAAAGCCATTTTAAGAAACCTGAGACTAAAACATGTTCTCTTTGCAAGGAGAACACAGCGATGAGTAAGAAAAGTTGTATTTCTACTTTTTATCTTTGTTGACTAAGTAACTTGAAATTTTATGCCACAAATGCTCTGAATTTATTTGCTCATTCAGAAAATGCATGGCAGTAATTTTCTCTATGCAAAAAATAGAAAATATGGAAGACTGTTATCAGCACCTTAAAACAAATTCGTGTTTTTTGATAATTTTATGATTTTTTATTTCCAAAACGTGACTTCAGTATAAAAGGTTTTGAAGAAATCGATTGATGGATATTGGAAAAGTATTCTTACGATAGAAACTTTATTTCCATAGTCAGGCTAAACTTGTTGACCTGAAAAAGAGAACGATGCAAGCAAAATGTAAAAAAAAAGTTGTTGCCATTCCGGTCTCGGTTTGCGGTTTATTTCCTTTCGTATTGAAATGGGATAAAAAAATAAAACAGCAAAACGAGATGCATTCTCAAAAGTCATTAACATAAATAAGTTCATAATGCGGCTGCCATATGAGATGCTTGCCCTATTTATTTTTGAAAAGTACATACAAGCTGTGTAAACAAAACAAGCGACACAATTGGATGAAGTACGGCACTGACAGTCGAACAAATGTGACAGTTGATTAGTTCGAAGCGATTCAGTGTTTGAAGGCCACTTCTATTGAAATATGCATGCAATGTTGTTTCCCACATCTAATCCACATAAATTCAGCTATCAGTGCAAATCACACAATCACTGAATAATCTTTTAATTAAATTTCATTTTCAGATTGAACCAAACGATGTTAGGCACCGATTTAGTGTGGGCCCGGGACCCACACGAAGGTTACATCCAGGGAAAAATCGTTGAGCTCGGTGCAACGGAGTACGAGATACTTCCAATTGAGAAAGGCTTTCAGAAACGGAATTGTCCCATCGAAGACATTTTCCCATCGTGCGAAGTAAAATCAGATAATGACGATAACTGTAAGTATAAAAAACAAAATCAAAACACTACGTAATTGTTTTTATTTGTTACGTAATTGTAATTTTCGCATTGCAAAAGCAAAAAAAAATTTGTCGTCAAATGTAAAAAGAATCAAGTGACATTACGAGACTATGAATCATTGTTAGAGAAAGCATCAGAAAAGCAACGATTCGTGTAAAATTATGTAATTCAAAGCATGGATGTTAATCACACCTACAAGCATTGCATTGTATAATTTTGTACAAGCAGAATGTAATCATTGTGCGAGATTTTTTCGGCCCATGCTGCTGCTTCCATCGTGAGGTCTATAAGAAAATAATCGTATTTATTTTTCTACTTTATTTCAGGCGAGCTGATGTTTCTCAATGAAGCGACATTGTTGGACAATATCAAGAATCGTTATTATAAAGATAAGATATACGTGAGTAAATTGGAAGCATCATTGTTTCGGATCATTTGTGGATTAAAAATACATTAATGCAATTACAGACTTTTGTAGCCAATATTCTAATAGCTGTGAATCCTTACAAAGAGATCAAGGAGTTGTATTCAAAAACGACAATCAAGAAATATAATGGACGATCATTGGGCGAGTTACCGCCGCATGTTTATGCTATTGCTGATAAGGCAATACGTGATATGCGTGTGTTGAAGATGTCTCAATCAATTATTGTCAGCGGCGAATCAGGTACAGAGAGAATTACAAGCTTTTGTTACGTCGACAACATTTTCCTAACATTTGAGAAACCTTTTCTTTTCAGGTGCTGGAAAAACGGAATCAACAAAGTATCTATTACGTTATCTATGCGACTCGATGGCATCTGCTGGACCAATTGAACAGAAAATCTTAGATGCTAATCCAATTCTTGAAGCTTTCGGTAATGCTAAAACAACGCGCAATAATAATAGCTCTCGTTTCGGAAAGTTTATTGAGGTGCATTATGATGGCAAGTGTCAAGTTGCTGGTGGTTATATCTCGCATTATTTGCTTGAGAAGAGCCGAATCTGTACGCAGAGTCATGATGAGAGGAACTATCATGTTTTCTATCTGTTATGTGCTGGTGCACCGCAAACACTTCGCGATAAATTGCAAATTGGAAAGCCAGATGACTATCGATATTTATCGGGATGTACGCAATATTTTGCGAACTCTTCAACTGATAAGCAAATCCCGAATACGCAGAAATCAAAAGATCATCTATCAAAAGGCGCTTTGCATGATCCAATTCTTGATGATTTCAATGATTTCAAAGAACTTGATCAAGCGCTTTCCAGATTAGGATTATCAGATGCACATCGCATTGAAATCTATGGTCTGGTAGCCGCTGTTCTTCATCTGGGCAATCTAACATTCGAAGAAAATCCAGAAGACACACGCGGTGGCTGTATCGTCAATCATTCCTCGGAGAAAACATTGCAAATAAGCGCAAAATTGATTGGTTGTGATCCACTGGAATTACGTCAAGCATTAGTTTCACGAGTGATGCTATCAAAAGGTGGTGGCATTAAAGGAACAGTCATTATGGTTCCTTTGAAGATTTATGAAGCCAATAATGCCCGCGATGCATTAGCAAAGGCACTTTATAGTCGACTTTTTGATCATATCGTGAGCCTAATTAACCAGAGTATTCCATTTCAAAAGTCAACTTACTTCATTGGTGTTTTGGACATCGCAGGATTTGAGTATTTCACTCTCAATTCATACGAGCAGTAAGTAATCGCCATCATCTTAAAATATCGATGAATGTCCATCAATCGAATTTGATTGAACAATAACAAAAATAATAATTACATAATCATTTCAGATTTTGTATCAATTACTGCAACGAAAAACTTCAAAAATTCTTCAATGATAACATTTTGGCAAACGAACAAGAACTATATAAACGCGAAGGTTTGAACGTTCCGGAAATCAAATTCACTGACAATCAAGACATTATCGAGCTAATTGAATCGAAAGGAAATGGAATTTTCACATTACTCGATGAAGAAAGTAAATTGCCGAAACCGTCATTTGCGCATTTTACAACTGAAGTGCACAAAACGTGGAGCGGTCATTTTCGTTTGTCTTTGCCACGTACGTCGCGCTTGAAAGCTCATCGTGTTCTACGGGATGACGAAGGATTTTTGGTGCGACATTTTGCAGGCGCTGTTTGTTATAACACAAACCAATTTATTGAGAAAAATAATGATGCACTGCATGCCTCACTTGAATGTCTGGTTCAGGAAACTGGTAACACGTTGATGAAGAAACTTTTCTCACTCAATAATGCGTCATCAACGAAAGGAAAATTATCTTTTATTTCGGTTGGATCAAAGTTTAAGACACAACTTCAAGAATTAATGGACAAACTCGAGCAGAATGGAACGAATTTTATCAGATGTATTAAGCCCAATAGCAAAATGATAGATCATGAATTTGAAGGTGGATTGGCTTTGGCTCAACTCAAATGCTCTGGCACAACATCAGTTCTAGAATTAATGGAATACGGTTATCCATCGCGAGTTCCATTCGGTGAATTGTACAACATGTACAAATCTTACCTGCCACCAGAATTAGTCAAATTGCAACCTAAAATTTTCTGCGAAGCGATGCTGCATTCACTAAAGCTCAACAGCAAGGATTTCAAGTTTGGCATCACAAAAGTATTTTTCCGTCCTGGGAAGTTTGTTGAGTTTGATCGCATCATGAAATCGGATCCAGAAAATTTGCGCGCTATCGTCGCTAATGTCAAGAAATGGCTTGTTCGGTCTCGCTGGATAAAATCTGCCTTTTGTGCAATTTGCGTCATCAAGAGTAAGTTTATTACATTACAATTAATTGAAATTTGAAGGTGTTAATTGCTTTAATTAATTGTAGTTAAAAATCGCATTAAATATCGCCACAAATGTATTTTAATGGTTCAGAAAATATTAAGAGGATATTTAGCACGAAAGCAACATCAACCGCGTTATAAAGGAATCACCAAGATTAAAGCTGTCATGTCAAACATGAAACAGATGGAAGGAATCGCCAATCAGCTTAAAGGCGAGCGGGAAATGGTGCTGAAACAAATTAAGGACATTGAGATTCAAGTCGATAGTGCAATTCAGAAGATTAGGGTTTGTGTTAAATCATCTTTAAATACATTGAATAAATAAAATATTGAAGTCAATAATTCTTTTGTAGGTAAATCCCAAGATTAAAGCGGCAGAAATCGATGAACTTTATAACGGTGTTGTTGGAAAGATGAATAAACAAATGAGCAGCATGAATACAAAACTCCAGGAACAACGCAACGCCGAAGAGCAAGAACGTTTACGACAGATTCAATTGAAAATTGAGGCCGAACGTAAACTCAAGGAGGATGAAGAGCAACGCATACGTGAGGAAGAAGAAACGCGCCGCAAAAAACATGAAATGGAAATGCGCAGAAAGCAAGAAGAAGTTGAGCGTTTGAGGCTTGAAGAAGAAGATCGTAAAGCTGCTTTATTGCTACAAGCTCAGCTTGAAAAGGAAGCTCAAGAAGACACAAAATATCGTCAGCAGCTTGAACAGGAGCGACGCGATCATGAGCTTGCGCTTCGATTGGCACAAGAATCGAATGGACAAGTCGATGAAAGTCCAACAATGAGCCGAAAGTATGTTTCACAAAAGTTTCAAATTGTTTTTATATTGTACAAAATTTCCCTTAAGTGTTTTCAATTCGATGGTCATCCATCATGTATATACCCTATTGTGCAATCGTTGATGGTACCAAAACAATAATTAATTCAGAAAAATAATTATCGAAATTTAAATTTAATTCCTTCTCTAACTTACCCCCTCAAATTTAGTGGCACTCCGGAAATGATGTTAAGCAATCACAATCGTCTCATCAGGTTTGTTACTTTTAAAGAAGTCTTCAAGTTTTTCCTTCACACTATTTAATGTTGAGCAATGTATGTTTGCTTCTACAGCTATTCCTTTACTTAGTTACTGCATTAAAACATTTACTACCACAAATAACCTGTAATTAGTCTTATTTAGCAACTAACAAATAATTTTTTGCTTTAATTAACCATCGATTTGCTTTGTTTGCTGAATATTTTTTTTTTACGATAATTTTAATGCTAATTTTTTCTATTTTCAGATCCGAAGCGATTCGTGCTCAACAACAGCAAATTGGAAAACAAAAATACGACTTGTCGAAATGGAAATATTCGGAACTGCGTGATGCAATTAATACGAGCTGTGACATTGAATTACTGGAGGCATGTCGTCATGAATTCCATCGCCGTTTGAAGGTATATCATGCCTGGAAGTCAAAGAACCGCAAACGCACAACAATGGAAGAAAACGAACGAGCACCAAGAAGTATAATGGAAAATGGTAAGCTACTATTTAATGCTATCTATGGAATTTTTTTACTGAAAATAACAATTTCACATTCCAGCTGCAAAAAGCCCAATTCGCGTTCAACATCAACCTAAAACGGATCCGAATGCGTCAGTTCATCGCTACTTTAGAATTCCGTTTGTGCGTCCAAATGCCAATCCGAATGATAACACCAATCGCGGTTGGTGGTATGCTCATTTTGATGGACTTTATGTCGCACGTCAAATGGAGCTTCACGCTGATAAACCACCGATCCTGCTAGTTGCTGGCGTTGACGATATGCAGATGTGTGAATTGAGTCTAGAAGAGACTGGCCTTACACGCAAACGTGGTGCTGAAATTCTGGAACATGAATTTAATAGGGAATGGGAACGTAATAGTGGCAAACCTTACCGCATGCTTGCTAATGGCAAATCATAAATAAAATAAATATCAATTTTAAATGGGCTCCATATAAATCGCGGGGAATAAAATTTGGTGCATTTTCGGTGCCTTTTTTTTTGGAACCAAATTTTATTATACAATTGCAAATAATTCCCTAACAAATAAAGACATTTTTCTTAAGAGATTTATAAAATTCCAAAAATTTCTTATTTGACTGAATTTTCACGATTTTTTTTTCTTAATTTTCCAATCACTTTGTGATGTTTTGGTTTCCCGCTTAATTCAGTGACCTTTCTTTTATTTTTTCATTGTTTTTCCTGGTTAAGAATTTTAATCAAGTGTAGCTAGAATGAAAAACTTTTGAGAAAAAAAAAACCTTATTTAAAAAACTATTTTGAATTATAATAATAACGATTTAAACGTAAATAATAAAGAAAGATTTATTGAAATTTAAGGACAGCGACTTTAACTGAATTGTTTGTGTTTTTTTGCTAACGTGACTGACTCATCGCGCGACGACAATCATTTTGATATCAGTTTATTTCGTTAAAGAGATGTATTTGGGTAGAAAAATTTATTTTATAGGCATTATGGAAGTGACACGAATATTTAGGAATTTTATTAACGATACAAAATTATCTAATTCACAACTTTTGCACACAACAATAACATCTAATTTCATATAAAAGGAACGAGAAATCTTCAATTCTAGTTGTACAACTTTAATGATGTTAATGATTTGTGTGTAAACGTAAATTGCTTTAAAGTCGTTGACAGGTGACCAAAAAAAAAAAAAAACAAACAAGAAAATTCCCAAAATGCTCTAAAATAAAAGAATTTCCATGCTCGAAATTTCGATAAATATGTCTAAAAATAGAAAGCACATCGATAAAAATGGAACAGCAAAATTCGTTATTTTGTTTATTGATAATAGATTTTAGAATCATATTTCATGATAAGATCACGAGGTGATGACTTGATGAACCTTTTGTTGCTTGAGAAGAAATTTAAATTTATTATTCTCGTGTGCTGCACTGCATGTTATTTCATCATTCGGCGCAATTTCAAGAGTCATTTTCAATTGGTTCGCCAATAATTTGATGCCTTCCAAATCTAATTCAATAAATTCGTGGATAGTTAAATGTTTGCGCGATTTATTTCCTGTCTTTCTTAAGTGGTGATAAAAATGATAAGAAATTAATTTCAAAATGCTTTTAACGACGTTGAATGCTGCAATGTTTTACTGAACCCAATTAAGAATGACGTCAAGCGTTAATTTCCATTTCACATTTGCTGTAAAAATTTATTACACATATGACATCATAGACGAAAATCCCCATAATGTTTTTTCAACATTCATCCAGTGAACGTTTCGAGAGTGAATCATTTTAGTAAAGACCGTCGACGAGTAAAGGCCGTTAAGCTGAGTAGTGCACTAAACTACTTACTCGTAAACGGATTAAAGAAAAAAAAAATATTTCCTTACGATTTCATCCATTTCGCACCTTAACATCATACAGAGAAAAAATATTTCGAAAAGTCTTTAAAAATTGTGCAAGCGTGAAGTGCGCAACAATAAAGAGTTAAAAAGAAAGTGAATTTTGAATCGTTTGTCATTGACTTGCTATTATCACACAAGCAATTATACTTCAGTGCAAAAGATATTTTATTGTGATAGAAAAGTTTTCTTGAATAAAAAAAAAGTTCTCGAAGACGTCACCAAAAGAAATAAATTTGCGTAACCGTAATCAGAACTAACGTGTGAAACTAGAAATATAAAAAAGTGACAAGAGAAACAAACTACGGCACCATCAAAATCTCAAGATGAAGGTCAATGCTTTAGGAATGCTAATGATGCTACTTCTGTTGATTTGCTCAACGAATTTTGGTGAGTAAGTTGGTGAATATACGAGCATTCTATAAGAGAACGTGCAACTTTGTTCCACTAAACGAGAAATCAAAACAAAAATTAAATAGCAAACTGATAATTGGAATCAAATCAACAGATTTTTATTACACTTTTGTTGGAGGAACGCAAACGATGGACATGCACGATGCATGTGAACTTTTCATTTCAAACTTGATCGTTGACCTGGTCTTTGGAATTCTGTCAATAACAATTTTTTTTTCTTCTTCTTCTAATGTTTGCAACAACAATAAAATCACCTTTGATTGTCTTATTCCGTCGTCACTCGTCTATATGGCAAGCGATGACTTTTACATTCATGAGAACTGTCCGAATGAAAATGAACAAGTTAATAATTAAATTCCATCTTTGTTGCTATCGGAACGTTATATTTTATCAAATTTTGATAACGAATTATCATCGAGTGCGGTGTGTCTGTGTGTATATGTGTTTATATGTGCTACATGTGATAAAGTGTAAATTTGAAAAAAATAATATTTATATATGTTCACACCTGAGCTGATAGTGACGTACATAATGATGGAGAATGATCTTACAACAGAGCAGTTGAATCAATAATGTTCGTTTCAAACTTCTTTAATAATTATAGGATGAACTAAGGCACTTGGGAAGGCACTGTAATATATTTTGCTATGTTCCATTAGTTAATTCTGAACCGAAATGAGGCACGTACCAATACTCCAGTGTCAAGCAGTACCTCTGATACCTTCTTAAATATTTATCAGCAGTGTTTTCTTGTATCAAATTTTACCAAAAACATATTGATGGCAGCTCGCATCATATAAAATTAAAATAAAATCCCATTCGGGGAATTCCAGCACATAACTTCCATAAATATCATTTGATTACGTAATCTGGGATTTATTGTGCGTTTGTGTGCACAGTTCTTCGTTTCATTTCAAGGAATCAAATATTATTTTCCGACGACCAATAAATAAATGAAAATATAAAAACATCCCCCGGCCCAGCAGTAGTGACACATTATTGCTCTACGAAAGCCGAATGAATTTTTGATGAAATCATTTTCATTTATTTGTCGTTGAATTTAATTATTGATGTTGAATCGCTACCAGGTCGGAAAAAAAGGTTTCAACTTGTGCTCGTCGATCCTGAAAAAATATTTTCCCATTTTTTTTTCTTGTTTTTGCCGCAAGCAAATGTCAAGCAAAAAAAAAATTGTGAAACTCTTGAAAATGTTATATATTGTAAGAGTGCACTTTAGAAATTTCCCGGGGAGATTTTTCGTTCATTCGTATGATGACAATTTAATTGCAATGAATGCAATGCACTTCCACAATACCGACTTACTTAACCGCGCGGCTTTGTTGAAGCGCGATTGATGTTTCTTTTGTGTTAAATATTATTACAAACAAAATTGCTTGTTAATTACTAAAGTCCAGTTATAATTTCGGAGAAACCTTTACAGTTGACTTCACATTGTTCATTTACTTGAACCTTCATTTATTTTCTTTCTCTATTATGCCAAGAGGCTTTGGAAGTCTAAAAATAGACCGTAAAAATTCAACCATAATTACTATGCCACAATACTGATGTTGTTGTTTGTCTGTTGAAGTATGTTTTAAGCGCCAGGTTTTTCGTGTTTCATTTTGGACATGAAGAAATCACGTGTTGAAAATTAACCGACCTATCCGAAATGATGGGTCGCTTCAATGTATGGAATTCCAATAAATTGCAGATTTCTTTTTCTGAGATTTAAAGCGAAATTCTTGGAGACGTAAATGACTGTCGGTGATAATGAAAGAATATTGATGCTAAAGAACTCATTGCGTCTCAATGTAGATTTTTTTTCTCTCGTTCTCTCTCAAATAAATCAAACGCAATCTGTTGTATCAACTGTTCTCAAGCTGATAAATTATATATTTCTATTTTATGTTCTATTTTATTTTAGTGCTCTTATCAGCAGTTCCGTTATCAGATGAACAAATAAAACCTGAAGAAATCGCATCAACGCAATCGTCAACATCAAATGAAACAGCTTCTGTTGAAACGACAAACGCTACAGCGTCTGCTGAAAAATTAGCATCAGAAAATGCATCCGTGGAAAATACGTCGGATACATTACCACCGCTGGTCTTTCCATCAGACGACAACTCATCAAAGAACGAAACGGCCCTGAAGATCCTTCAAAGCGTATCTAGTCAAGATGTCAACACATCGGAGGTGATAAATCGTTTCATTTCAATTGAATCATTCATTTTCTTAAACGCTCAGTACTAATTTTAATGACTCATTTCCGCGTAATTTCATGTCCATTTGTAATTATTACTTGTGATTTTTAGCGTTTCGTCACTAATTTTAGTTGATCGAATGCTCGTTCATAATTAATTTTATTTTTTTTTTTGAATATTTTCGATTTTTTTTTTTTTCGAATTTCTAGGAAATTTCAAAATCAACCGAAACAGCAGTAAATGTGACATCTTCTCCAGAAATATCAACAAATACGACTCAAGCCATTGAGACCAGTTCTGAAAGAAGTTCAACTGCAAGCGCAAATGGAACTGATAGCGTTGAAGTATCAGATAAGGAATATGATAATGAAAATCAAGAAGAAGACGAAGACGAAAAACCTAGCGATGTGGAGATTATGCAAGATAATAATGAGCAACTGGAAACTGAATTGGAAGAGCAGTTCGCTAAAAATGGATCAACAAAAGCCACAATCAATATGTTTGATGATCAGGTCACCAGTCAGCCAGCATTCCATAACGGTCATTTCGCACTTATGTTTGCTGGCATTTTAGTTGTTTTATCATTGGCTTGTTATGCTGGTTTAGTGCTATGGAGAAACAAACTCGAAAATCGATACGGAATGCGTCAACGATTAGTTACAGAAGACGACTATTACAATAACAACGATGTTCGATTCTTTGGTTTGTAGTTTTTTTTTTACCCTGATGCCAATATTGTTCCATGGTGCCATTTCCTGAAAATATTATTTTGACATTCTTTAAGCAAACAAACACAAATAAAATTAAAAGTAAAAAATATTATTGCGACTCTTTTTTCGTCCTCGTTCTGTGCGACTGTGATACAAAAAAAAAGCTGATAACTGATAAAAATTGATAACGAAATAGAAAAAAAAACAAAGCTGGAACAACAATAACATTCCAAATAAAAATGTAGAATGATGAAGTGTAATAAACAAATTGATTATGACAAAAAATGCGCATTTTCGTGATATATGAAATTTCATCCTGTATTAAGTAAATCCTAATGTTTTGATTTAACATAAATGATTTTTTTTTGTTTCACCAATGCAGTATGATCGATGATTGGCAGTGGTGCATACCAAAGACACAAAAAAAGACCAAAACTAATTCAAGACACTATATATTTAATTTCTCAATGCGCCATCAGATATTTTAAAAGCAACCCAAAACCATGTTGATGGGCAGAATTATTGTCGCCGGAAATTTAGTTTCCTTTATGCTTCACGACAATTGGGCCTAAGTTATCACCACACTCTTTGTTGTGTTCACCATGTGAACCATCACTAAAAACAGAAAGGAAATTCGTATTGTTACCTGATAAAAAGACAAATAGATGATTATTCCTTACCAGTAAGGCCAATTCTTGGTTTTCCAGCAGCGACAGAAGGCAGCCTTCTCAGTTATATCCTCAATATCAATCATGTCAACAACTTTGGCTTCATCCAGCCGAACCTTTTCGTTCACACGCTTTTTACGGCGTAAAGTAAATGGACAACCTGGACGTTGTGCTGCTGGGCAAAAAGCCAAATATCCAGTATACACAACTCCGGCAGCCAGGGCAGTCGGTGGAATAAGAGCTAACCAATCCTTGACTAAAATAAAAAAAGAAAAGAGAATGGTAATTTCGAAACGGCGGAGTTAATAAACCGCAATTGTACGTTTGTTGTTGTATGATGTGGAGGGGAAGAAATACTGGATAGGTGGAAATGTTGCGTCACAACAACTGAATTGGAACGGATTTAATGGATTACAGGTTTTGTGGCAAAAGCTTAAAATAAAGATGACACAAAATATGACCTTTTTCATTGATATTCATTATCAATAACAGCAATGAATAAACTCAAAAAGAAATCAGATTCGAAAGCGTAAAATTTTCTTCAGTTATTCGATACTTACAGCCAAGTTTGAACCATCCCCCAATGGAATTTGGAATCGGCAAGCCCGAAAGATAGTTAGGAACACTCTTCGTGATTAGATTAGACAGCAACTCCATTTCTTATTGCTTATTTTTAATTTTTAAAAATCTATGTGGGAGCAAGACACACTTATTCCGGGGGGACTTGAACAATTCACATATAAATAAATATGTGGATATTCCATTTATTTTGAAAACTGATTTTTATTTCATAAAATTATCCTGTATACATTTTAGGAAGGCACAAAACAGCAATTTTAAAAATAAGTCCAACTCTTGGTGCAACTGGATCAAGAGATCCAAAAATTCAAAATAACATTGTTAAAAAATAAAAGAGTATTCCCATTTGTTGTGGAATTGGCTTCAGTTATCCGAAGTCCGGTTAGTGGAAATAAAAAATATTAATGCGATGGATTCTCGCTCTGTCTTTAAAGTGGAATTAATAAAAAGTGATGAAGGCTCGCTTGGATTCTCGCTATTGGGCAAGTTTGCAGGAATACCTCACGTAATCTATGATGTTATTGAGGATTCCCCAGCAGCTGACTGCGAGGTGAGTACAAAAATTGTGAAATGGGAAAAAAATTGAAGAAAAGCAAGTTCATTGTTTTGGAGAAATTCGCCTTAATTAAGAAATAAATCCACATTTAACTAATTGATACACGGCCATACTTGCCAACAAATTCAATACCGACAAGTAAATCGATGAGTATCGTGCAATAATTGTGTGAAAACCCCAAAAAGCGAAATGCAGTTTGTTGTTGTTTTCATTACGCTGGAGCAAGAACAACTTAATATCTTTCAAATGATGAACACAGAAAAGAAAAAAGAATTTTATTTTCTAAATTTAACAAAATCCACTCAGAATGTGGAAAATTAGAGTCGCTGTCAATTAGTTGTAAAAAATATTTTCAAAATTTCGTGGCAGTGTCGTTGAAAGACGTGAGTAATTCAACATAGAACCCACTAAGGAGTCACACCCAATGCAGACAAACGTACGCAACAATAGAACAGAGCCATTGAAAATGAGTTCCCTTTTTGTCGACCGGATCGAAAAACATAAGAACCAGATAAAGAAGAATGACCAAAACAAAAGGAACGCTTGTAAAATCATCTCACGTTCTTAGACTTATCGCTCGATTTGTATCCTTTAACATTTTTTCTTAAAATTATTTCAATTGTGATATTACGTCGTCTCTTTTATGATTAAAATGATTGAATGAAGCGCAAAAATTAAATATGAATTCGCAATTCGCATAATGTAATTCTTTATGATAATCAACAATGCAAATATGAATGCGCAACGGGCTTCCCGATTTTCATTGAAAGTTCCGATTGATATAAAACAAAAGCATGATAACGGGTTCATTCTATAATGAATGGATGGTGGTCTTAGTTACAAATTACGTTCAACCCTTTATGTCATGTCCAGATATTTTCTTTTTCACACATCAGTTTTGTGCCTCAGGCTGTATAAAAATTTGCGTAATGGTATAAATGTAAATTGAGAATCAAGTTTTAAATACCGAAACTATAATTATATAATTGCTTTGCGGCAGTGGGCAATAATGCTTTAGTGTTGAGTCGCAAGGTTTATATAATATTCAATAATAACATTCTTGAAGGTCATTTTTGTGTGATTGTTTTATATGATTTTTCTCTCCTCTTCATCCATCTACATACACTATTCATGATCCGCGAGCTCTGGCTGTGATTGAGTTACAGTCGTCGTAATCTTATTGTATGCATAGTTGCTGTTTTGTTTGATGATGCATACCATCTGGTTAAAGTGTGAACGTGTGGTTTCATTTGAGATGGCAGAGCGGAAACTTTAGAAACACGTTAAAGATATTGCATAGTTAGTATGTTAATGAGTCGCCTTATGATTGGCACATGACATGTGTGCATTAGATATTTTATCATTATATGAAAAATGTGCTGATTCAATAAAAGCCGTTCACGAAAAAAGCTCTCACCTGCTCATAGGCAAAGCTGGTGACTTCATCTCCTTTTAAAAACCGCCCTAACATCATCTTGATTTATACTGAGAGATCCGGACTAAGCTCATTACATTATCATGCTCCAGATCACGCAAAATTTTCTGTTATCAATCAACCAAAAAATACATTCGCTAATGTTTTCAAATTTGCGGCTTTTGCCCGGGGGGATTTTGAAATCAACTTGTTTTTGTAATTAGATTTTGATCGATTTTTTCATGCGTTTGAGTTGGCTCTGCGATGTGAAATATATGTGCGATATGCGGTTTATAATGCTGTGGGAGCGTTCAAATGTCACGGAACATACACGTTTTTAAAGGCCCCACTAATATTCATTATCGAGTATGTATTTTGATTGATGCATTCCTCTTTTCTGACTGCCTTATCCTGGATGGACCCTTTAGGACGTGCTGCTTTAACACTTCTTCACACACACACATTCACAGAGAGATTGAAAATTTGTACTAGACACCTACACAAATTTTGCTGCGAAGAAATTGAAATTATCGTTGCCGTCGCTTTGGGAAAACTTTTATGTATTCCTAACTATTTTGGAATGTCGGAGTCGGAGCTGTTGAAGACTCGCTAAATATCACATGTGCCACTAAAATTTACAATAAATTTTTTTTCTGCTTTTTTCGTTTGTGGAAACGACTTAAAGTATTTCTGGAACATTTCGTTTAAATTTGCGGAACCCTCCTATTTGTTTGTATTAGATTTTAAATTGAGGTGGGGGAATTGAATGCTCTACTTCTATATGTACGGTCGTTTAATTTATTTGTTATTCAGTTTGCTAAATTTGGACTTTCAATGGTTACATTTTGCTATTAATTGCGTCTATAAATAAAAGTGGCCGTTTCGAGTCATTGCAATGTTACCCACAATAATAGCTTAGTTCTTTAAAGGGCACACGACATTGAAATTTAACAACGTGTTTATTAAGCAAAAAAAAAAAACTCGAATTCACAGTTCTGACGACAGTTTGGAATCTACGTAAATAATGCACCAAACAATTCAACTACGCATTTTAAAAAACCTGTTATCAAAAATTTGATAACTTCACCGCTCATTCACACAGATACAAACTTGAGGTTTCCGACATTTATACTTTAAAGACTAACGCTCAATAACACCACAGTAGAATTCCTTTGCCATCCCAATAGAGGCTTATTTTTTCTTCTTAAATTAAAATATTAAACCTTGCTAAAATCTTCACTTCAACTAATTTCCTCACTGACAATATAATTGAATACACGAGCGCGAAAACAAAAAGGTTTTTTAATCAGATAACTAAGCGGCAAGACACGCCAATTTCATAATAGCACAAAAACAATTGAGGCTATCGATCAGCAAGTTTAAATTGAATAAAAATAACAATAATAAAAATTTCGTTGGAGAAAAATGAAAATGAATAATTGCAAAGTGCAAACACTCTAAAAATTACTTAATCTATTATAAGATAAGAAATGACGCAAATTTTTCATTCGGTAAATTGTTTCACACATCAGCGGCATTTGCTACTATGAAATAAATTCGCGGAACTCAGCAAATCACTTCATATGATGCTGAATGAGATATATAAAAATCAATAAAAACTTGGAAAATTTTCGGGTAAAGATGAGCAGTAAGCTTTCTTCGCAGATGCATTATTTATGTACTTAATGAATCTTCACGTCCAATAGCGTCTATGCAGTCATCGCTCTGTCATTTTTGATAAAAAAAAAACCTTTCGATAACTTGCGTTTAAAGCGGCAATGACTTTTTGGCGACATAAAGATTTCTGTAAAGTTCTTAATGGAATTTCATGTACACAGCTGGTAGAGTGGATTGGATGCCATCATAAATCTATCCTTCGTTTCTTATGACATCGAAAATCTCTTGCATTATGTTTCGGAAAATGAAGAAAGCTTCTGAAAACTGAGTCAATAACTCGGTTAGATGGAGGGATGCTGGTGCTTTGAGAACGAGAGGATACCATGAGAGGTCATTTCCATCACAATCTCGAATGTCACTCGCTAGCGATATGATTAAGTATCTTGAAAAGAACCCATTTAACCATGACTTGCTCTTCGATGCTTTTTATCATTAAAAATTTGAATGTTCTTTCCGCACCATTTAGCATCAGTAGCAGTCAGCAGCTAATTGCTAATAAATTCATGATTTCTTGTATTTGGTAGCTGATGAATAAGCAAATGAAGGCATGAAGTCTATACACAATTTATAAATTGTCAAAATAGCGCTTCCCTCAAAGGGGCATCATCTAACTACCGTTCCTCATAATAAAAAACAGGGCCGCAAATGAAGGAATCAAAAAGCCCGATATTTAAGTTCCATATCGTCTCTCCCTTCTCTATATATGTCCATAGTAAAATCACCTTCGGTATGACGGTAATGATGTTTACTTCATAGCTGCTCTATAATTGCCCAGACTAACGCCATCATCTCTTTAAGCTTTTCATAAAATTGCATAATCATCTTAAGGTCCCTTTAATGAAATCAGTTCCGTACATCTCGGAAATTCATGCGAAAAGTAATTAGAATTTTAAATTCTGTGACTTCCCTCTGTACATTGATATTCGGCTCCAAAAGGCAGTTAAAACAAAGTAATTCAAAGTGGCGCCTTGTGGTCTCAAAACCATTGGACAGTTTTCCTTCCGTTCTTTTTATGTGTGCGTTTGATATGATAACAGTTTTTTCCCTTCTTTCAAGTCTGCTATGTAACAGAAATTAAATAATTTTGTATTCATTTAATGGCTGCATGCTCTACATGTGTCTATCACTCACGATGGAAAACAATTTTTCTTTGAAAATTTTTATTATTATTATTTTTTTTGTGAAAAAACCCACGCGCTTTATTCTGCTTCAGTAATGAAGATAGATTTTCATAATAAAACATGTTTTACAAAATGACTTTATTTCCATATTCAATGATGCACCGTCGGATGCCTTGTTGAGTGAGATGGTAACTGCGAAATGGTGGCACGAGAGATTGATCAAACAAATCCAAAGTTTCGACGAATTTCGAAAGAGCATTTTTGTTATCGCCAGATTCGAGGAGGCGTGTTGCGGTTTTAAAAAGCATATCAGTGTCTTGTAGTGATTTCAATCCCTTCATAATATTGGTAGATTCTCCACATTCGGTGCATTTAATCATAAATTCATTAGTTTCAATCGGAACGAGTAAAACATTTTTGCATGTTTTATTCATGCCTTCACATCTGAAACGAAGAATTGTGTCATCCATTTCCTTAAATGTTGGCCAATTTGCCATGCATGGTTGGCACATGCATTGAAAATGATATTGATTCAATAATTTTGATTGACGCTCTTCTTTTGGCATTTGCGTAAAAATTGGTCCATAATTCTCAGCGACCATTGAACCTTTAGAGATTTTCTTTATAGTTCTCAACATTACAGTATTTCCCCTGAAGTAACGGACAACACCAGGATCACATGAGTGGTTAAAGAACGCAACTGTTGGATAAAGTCCACCGCCAATAAATGTAGATGTTCCAACGTCATTCTTTCCTTTATATTGAAGTTCAGAAATTTCATGAGCATTAAATTGTAAAAATTGAAGATTATGATACAACAACTGGCCGATGTAGTTAAAATCATCCTCCGATTCATTATCCTCATAAAACCCACCAACTTTCAAACAGTAGTTTAAAAATGTGGCCATCAAATTTCGATGGAAAATGTCATCAAAAGTTCTATCCTTTTCATGAGTTACCAAAATGAAAACGCTACGATAATCATCATTAGGCAAATCATGAGTTTTTGAATAGTCCAAATTAGTCTTCAGATCGTTTAAATCATCCTTGATGTCTAAGAAATATTTCAATGATTTTTGTGCAATAATTCGCAAAGCCATTTGGCATGTAATGGATGCTCCAGAATTCCATAAATGTTGTAAAACTCCACATTCATATTTATGAAATGAATCCTTAGCATCGTCGCGACATTTCTCTGAACAGTAAATAATGTCGGCACAATTGATGCATGCGATTGGCACGATAGTACGTTTGAAGCAGCTCTGACAATGTGTCTGAGCGTAAGATTGAAGTAAACAAGAAACGTGCGGCTTTTCCTGAACTAAGAAAGTTCCAAGCTTGATATCAGTTGCTGCCTTTGCGAAACGCCCTTCATCTTCGGTATAATCAAATTCTAATGCATCACTAACAAAATCTTCAGCAACCTTCTTTTTGTTAATGGGAGTGTCTTTAGTGCCAGTTGCAACGTTCTTATCCTTTCGAATTTTTGATTCCATCTCAAGATTCTTTTGCAACATTTTAATCATAATTTGAGCATCCATTTCCAGCTTTAGCTTGCGTTCCAGCGGAATATTTGAATCGTCTAACGCTTGTACCGTTTCCCTGAAGGCTGTCAATGCAGCATTGAGATCCTTCTTTGCCAATAAACATCGAGCTTTGCGCTCTTTTAACTTGTACATTATTTCCTTGGGATACTTTGATTTTATAGCGCGTTCAATTTCAGTGAGAGCTTCATCGTACTGACTCTGATGATACAAAACGGCCGAACGATTTGCAAAGAGAATCGAGATGTCATTAGCTACAAAAGAAATGAAGATAAGCACGCACACGTTTAAAAAGGGAAATGCAATGGGAACTTACGACAATCTGATGGCAACATCAAGTAACTTTTATTGTAGAAATTCAAAGCTTCATTCCATTGATTGTTTTGAAAGAATTTGTTGCCGACTTTCTTCATCTCAATGGCGCAATTTTGATCTTTGTGAAAGAAAATTTCACTCTCACTAACGTGATAATTATTTTCACGAGCATGACGTTTCAGTTTTAATTTTTCTTCTAAGCCACTTACATTGTGGGCAAATTTAAAGCGCTCCTGATTGCTGTTGAGACTTGTGAATGCCTGAATTTCTTCACTCTTGAGTGTGTTTCGAGTATTTTGAAACAAGTTTAAGAAAAATCCTGGATGGAAGCCGTCCACCATTTTTTGATTAATTTTCTTAAATATTTTTAGAAAAAAAAAAAAAACTTTTCCGTTCGTTCTGAACGTGTGAAAATTTCTGAAGAGACTGAATGAGAAAAAATGTGGAATGAGCATTAGCCGGTGTTGTTATTTTTAGAAATCGTATATTATTGCTCAACCAACATCTTCTAGTGTGAATCATTAACGGAGAGAAAAACGAACTCCGAGTTTCTGTTAATTATACCAAATTTAGAGAACGTCGAAAGCAGAAAAATATACCTTTAAAACGCACAATTTAGTTATCAAAATTCCTTGCAATACCGCAAATGACAATTTTCTTCTGCAAAACTTTTTTTTTTCCATTTTCTCAAACTCTTTTGAAAGTCAAGGGAAAATCGATATTCCCGATATGAGTCCTCTGACCCATTTTTCTTAATGTTTGAATTTCCTTCAAATTTTTATCTTCTTGAAAAAGTTCCTTATGATGCTTATCCATGGTTTTAAAATCTGAGACTTTTTTTTGCTTGTGGAAATTTCGTTACATCATCCGTCAAATGCGCAGTTTAATTGGCAAAAAAGAAACTACAAAAATGTTCACATTGAGTAAAAGGCTCACGCAGAAAAGAAAGTTTCAGCAAAAGAAAAACATTGATAAGAATTGATTAACGAATCATTTCGCTCTGTTATAAATATTTATCTGTTTTTTAACCCCTCGTCTTTGTAAGGGGATGCGAATTTGGCAAGGGTTGTTTCTCTAGTTTCAATTTGAACTTTCTCGAAGGGAAACGACCTTCGGCATTTGGCATTTTTATTAAATTTTGATGGAGCTACTCCAATAGATAGCAAAAGGGGGATGATGAATGTGTAGTGCAAGAGTGTTGTTGACTGTGAGGCATATCAAAATTTTACCAGAGCAACATTTTAATAAAATCTTTTTTAGAATATTGCAGAAAACGCGTTTGAAATTAATTAAGAAAATTGCACAGTCGGCACATAAATTGCATACCTTTTAATACCCCAACATGATTCATTACTTTCCAATCGTCATTCAATGACCGAATAATTGCAATTGCACATGCATCGATATGTTGCTTCTGCGTGTGTTTTGTGATGCTCGAGAATAGATTGCTTTGAAATTGAATGACCAATATATTGCACCAATAAATCTATATCGAGTTCCTTCTTCCTTTTCTAGTCATAAAAAATCGTCACAACAACTCAATCAATGTCCATCGAAAAAAAAGAAGCAAAATATGGTGCAAAATGCCACATAGATAAATAATTGTCTAATTTAATTTAGCGGTAAAATTTCTCCGGCTCAAAACAAAATGAATTCTGTTGAGACAATAAATTATCTATTAAGTATATAGCAAAAAAAAAGGTTTTGATACCATCACCTTTGAGACAATATGAGCAATAAATCATAGAATTTAATCATAAGAAAAAAAGGTGAAAACTCGGTTTTTCTTTTCGGTGTGTATACATTTTTAATTCATCTTTCATCGATTTTTTGAAAGCATGATAAGCTGAGGGCATTTTCCAAGTGACGTAATAATAGGTGTTTTCACACACTAAGTTCACTGATCCGCCAATCGATCAACATTCCATCACGCACATGTCTATGATTTACATTGGCTGATAACATGAAGGAGAAAGTGACAGAGCCATTTAATATTACAGCGACACGCGAGAACAGCAAAACAGTTAATTTAATTTACTTATTTCAATGTAAAACATTATAGCGATTTATTGTAAGACGTTCGACAGACAGACAGCTATGCTTATTTGATTATACTTTGTTGATATGAATTGGGGTAAATTCATCCACCCTCTTATGACTATAAGCATGAATAAATGCATAAATCTACTCAAAATAAATCAATGCATGGGTACAAAACGGTTAAAGATTTTATTTAAAAATATTTTTTCGAGGTTTATAAATATTCAAAGATACGAAAACGAACATTTCGTACAGTTCGTATGCATGATATCTTTACAACCCACAATATCTTATCTAAAGCTCCGTTCTGCATAAAAAAAAATCTTGAAGAAAAATACTGTCTGAAATTTTAAACACAAATCTAATTGAATCGCAAATTCAACATGATGATGGAGCTTCACGCACATTTTTCTTGAATGTTTTCGCAAAAATAGAACTTTTTAGATGAAAATAAATTAGAACCATCATCATTCATTTCTCTTAAATAAACACATCGCTATCGAAGGGAAAAAGCTCTTCTTTTTTGCTCGCTTCAATGATCTCATGATAATTTCTATAAATCTACCGCAAATGGATCTTGTGAAACTTCGAGATATTTTATTTCTTGTATACTTATAACATTCTTATAGTAAATCCTTATTTTGTCATCAAAATATGTAAGAATAAATTGAATATGATTAATTAAATTATCACCAGCGACATGCGAACATATTGTATGTACACATACAAGGCTTTATACAGATTGGATGGATATGTGCACTAATGATTTTGCGTTGTTTTCAAAAAATCCCTAATATTGTTACAAAATATATTATGAGCATATTTTCATAGAGTGTCTAGAGACTTACCAAATCTTATGACCTTGGTGGCCAAAATCATATTTTATGTTTTAATATGTATATTTATACTCTATGGTTTTGATAAATTTTTCGGTTGATTACGGTTGACAGCCGTATGGGCATATGGAACTGTAAATATATAATTTGGTTGATGTCACTCGACAAGCCGTTGATGTTTGCATGTCTAATGAAAACCTATTTGATTAACAAATGAGCAATGTATATTTTCATTTATCATGCAAACCACCTTCAGCATCATTCTACCAGAGAAATGGCGTTGTGCAATCATTTATTGTTGTTAAAATAGATGATATATGATGAAACTTCTTGAATACTTATTTTATCACAAAAGCATTTGATTGAAAAGTTACATTGAATTAAATTTTAGTTTACGATGTTAAATTTCGAGTTTATCTGCAGAATTATAAATTTTATTGTGTCATGACAATGGGTCGCTACCGCAACAAGGGAAATCTAATAAAATATCCAAAAGAGAATCCAACCCGCTTATAGTTCTTCGTTTTATTTTTGTGAGGTAATAAAATTGCTGCTGCGTAAAGCTTTATGGTCATCGTGTTGAATATCTCTTGACAGCATTCCTTTTATCATCAGTTATTTCACCTTGAGGACACTGATATTATGATGCTTCAGATATATTCATTAAATGAAATGTATTTAGTTTACATCCAATGTTACATAGCATTTTCATTTCCATCTCAATGACCAAAAATGAAGAAAGAATAAGAAATTGTGTGTGTTTTTCCTGTGGGAAATTTGTTCTCCTTCATTTTATGCATTAGTAGATTCTACTTAGATATTTTAATTGCTTCCTTTTCTGAACTTCTTCTCTCAAGTATTTATGACATTGATCGCCAATTTATAATGGATTTCTAAACGTTTGCTATGAGCAAAAAATGTATTGCACATCAGTAACTGACAGCTACATGCTTATATCCATGTATTAAGCTTAGTTGATAGTGCTTGTTCACTGTTGATCCGTTATCATCCTCGACATTTTATCAATGACTCACCACATTCATTTTACAAAGGACATTGTGCCACTTTTTCTGGCATATAATATATTTTTCCCTTGTTTTTTCTTCTCTCGGTCCTGGATACACAGAACACAGCTTATAGAGTTTAATGGCTTTTTTCCACATGCCGCGTCAATGGATAATGTTAGTGTTTATCCAACGTTGTGTATATGAGCTTTTTGTTTATTTAATCCTAAGAAAATAGGGCGCCATTTAGCAATAGGACCATCACGAATCCCTCGATTATGAACATAACTCCCTTATGATACGCCGCCACAAAAAAACATATTCGAAATGTTTATCCCGGAACTGTTGTTGCTGTAGCTCTTTTGTTTAATGGCATCAGTAGTGAGTCGAATTGTCATCCTCGTATGAATGCCATCGACTTTTTATTCATAAAACTTTTATGTTGTCATAAATTTGATTTTTTTTTTTTTTACTTTTATTATGTCGAAGCATTAAAATTTGGCGTAGAAAAGCTCGCGCAATGGGTATTGAAAAAGCTTCTTATTGATACCGAAAAAATAAATATCTAGCAATGCAATGTCACTTGACATGAGAAATCCAATTTTCGAGGCACTAAGCGGCGAAAATATATGTTGTGGATTCAACTGAATCGTATAATAAGACAATTTTATCTCACATAAGAAGAAAATCGCATACAGTTTCACTTTGTTTTATGTCGCTGCACTGTAATAAAATGTTTTTAAAAAAATATGCTTTATGACATTAATTAATTGTTCAAAGCTCCAAAATGGTTCGTCATTTTTCTTTACGGTTGCATCGCATTATTTGTTTTTACAACTTAAATTGTGTGAAATTTTCTATGCTTTCTGAAAAACTAGGTGGTTGCAGTAAAAAGTCTTGAGCGTTTTGCAAGTGAATGAAAACGTCGTAGTTGCCGATAGCTATTGTTTTCATAATCTTCGCAGAGTCTTTGATGATGTAGTATTTTTTTCCATTGCTCGATACGAGATTCGTTAAGGAAAGTCTCAGAATCAAAGCATTTCATCATGACTTTCATTTCTTTTTAGATCCTATTTTTTTTTCTTTTGCTCACCTCAGCAAAATTTACCGTATTATGCTGCCTGAAGTACCCTGTCCTGTACCATAAATTTTGGGATTAAAAACAACGGTTGGAATTTAATTTGTGGGCTCTCTTTTCTATTGTCTGGCAGAACTCCCTCGCACCAGAGAAAGTTCATGCTGAAAAACAAAACCACAGAAATATTGTCCACCCGAATGGGAGTTTCCTCTGAAATACGTAATGGACCCGTCTGAGTGTCATCTCTAAATAATTCAGTAGAAAAAATACATATATTTATATTTTGTTACTTCTGTCCGATAATCGGCGATTGTTCCACTCGGCAGCAAAATAAAATTCACCGAGAGAGAAGGAGAGAAATGAGAGAAGCAGCTCCGAAAACCATGTGAATGAATAAAAGCATGTTTTTCTGTACTTCAATGTCGGCAGAGCTCGATATATTTTTGTTGTTGGCATTTTTTACCCATATTATTTTATTTTCGTCTACTGCTCAAATCGGGTTGCGAAAATATTGCTCTTTTTTTCTTTTTTGCTCAAAAATCGCACAACCTTAGTCTCGCAAGAAGCTCTGCTTCTCAGTTTCCTGAGAATCGTTGAACGAAATTGACGGAAAGTTATTCACATTTGTCCGTGGAATCGGTTTTATTATTAAATATTATAACTTTCATACATAAAATTCTTTGGTATGTCATTGAAAGCTTGTGTCTGATGAAGAAAAAGTGAAAATTGTATTTTATTAAAATTGAAGGAAAAAAATAAACATCGCAAGTGACAAGAAATTTTTCTAAATCCTGAATGGGCGTGTGTGGCGGAAATTAAATTTGATTTGATTCAAAAAAAGAAAAAAGATTCCGGAATAAAATAATTCATAAAAGGAGATTGAAAATAACATAAATTTGAACACACGTCTGATGTCACGTCGTAGCTGTGTCAACAATAAAAAGTGAATTAAAAGCATATCTTTGCTGCGTAGAATTTGCTTAAAAACTGTTTGTGATAAAAAAAATTTAAAAAGAAACTTGTGTCTGATGAAAGAAAAAAAAAATTAGTAAAAGAACGAGTGTCAAGTTATTTTTTTTTTTTTTTGATATTTTATTGATAACAGAAAAAAAGAGAGCAATAAAATAATGGTAATTAATGTCAAAAATGTATGCACAAAATTAATGTGTGATGGCTATACGTACATGAAAGTGCTGGTTCTAAGTGGATAGAAAGTAATTGGTTTTTTTTTTGTTGGATTAAAAGGCTATAATTACTCACAAAAAAAAAGGTTATAATTTAGTTATAATTAATTTATTGGATTAAAAAGTAAAAGGGGTTTTGCTGGTCAATCTTCAGGATACAGATCACAACACAACCAAGCGCAGTCACAACAGTTAACATTATTAACTTTAGGAAACTTTTAGGTAAATTTTAAAAAAGAAAAAATTTGGAATCACAAAGTTTTGAGGTTCAGCAATATGCCTGCTTATTTAGATTGCCTTTTGAGCCTGGAAGCTCTACGCCATTTAAAGGCAAATCCTTTTGCCATTGTCGTCGTTGAGTTTCGTTATAAATTGTTAATGATGAGAAAGCAAACGAGGTTTATTTTTCAAACGTATATGAAAAACTTTCATACAAATAGGAAATGAAATGCAAACAAAAAAACGAAGCTTATAATGACTCTGCCTGAAGCAGTCTGTCGACTTTCATAGTACTGTGTGACTGATTTTGCTAGAATGCGCGCCAAAAATCCCGTGTTACCGCGACTGAAATCGTGGTGACGTTTTCAATTTGGCGTCGCGGTGAGCAAAAGTTTCGCTTTTTTTCGACTTAATGCACAAAAAACTTAATGACATTGCGAAAAAAGTTCCCCAGTGTCCATGAAACAATAAAAACAGTTGTGACGGTAGAAAGTACTGCGAAAGTAACTAATGATGCAACTACAATAAAAACAATTTGAAGTCTGGCAACATTCACCACGAGTCGGGAATTTTTTACCTCGATTTTTATATGAAAGTTTGGTTTTTTTTTCTCTCCTACACTTTTACCTCAACTTTTTATGTGTAATTTGTGAAAATGTTTAACTTTATCCTGAAACCAAAACTGCAGTAAGCGTAATTATTTGAGATAAGAGTTGCAAACTGATAACAAATGACTTTAATGGCCTTACGAGGCCAATGACAGTAAAAGTTTTTGATGATTTAGAGAAATCTGAAAACTTGACCTAAGATCACACAATACTATTGCAATAAATTGTGCAGTTGAAGCTTTATTAACTTGTTTTGTCAGTTTGGAAAATGATTAAATCATTAAACAGTCTCTCAAGTTGTCGTTCTCTCCTTTACATTATTTTATTGATTTTCGCTCGCTCTTAAAAATCGATGGCATCGATGTTTACGATCATAAATGTCTGGCTTCGACAGTTGTTCGAACGGCTTTGTTTATTTTTCATTTTTTTTTTTTTTATTGGACTTTTTATTTTTGGTTGTGAGATGGAAATAGTTGAATATAAATTTTTTTATGAGTTTTTAATGGCAATGGAATGATCAAAAACAATCGTGATGCAATTGCAGCCAGATGCTTAAACAAGCCAAAGGCCACTCGCTACAAGACCTTCAGATATTTCTTTGTACCCGATGGCTCATCGCAAGTGCTGAAAACAAAAAAAAAAAAGATTCAATGGTCTTCCCCAGTTTCGCCCAAAACGTAATCTATTTAAAGCGTATATGATTATTGCACGTAAATCGCATCTGGTTTAAAAATATCAAGCTCTCGCTCGCGCGACATTTCGACTTTCAAGTAAACAAGAAGTGCGAGAACGAATAAAAAAAAAATGTTTATTGGGTTAATGAATTCAGATTCATTGGCAAAAAAGCTTCCTGTCGAAATAAAAAATAAATAAATAACTTAAAAGAAACTTGTAGAAGGATGAAAAATAAAAATCGATGTTGAAACTTTCTCTATTTGATAATAAACATTTCATAGGAAATCCATTTTGCCATCTTATCACAGTTAATGGATATTAAGGGATTTATTTTTATCGCATTTACAAACATACAGCGAAAGAAAGAACGTGAAAATTTATATTTCCAACCACAATTATATCGCCGTCTCTCTCTGTAATAAAGTCAGAGGTTATCAGAAATTCAAGCAATTTGTTTTTGGCGTGTGGCGTAATTTGTGGAAAAAAAAATGCTTTATTGAATTTTAACAAGAAACATCGTAGAATAAGTCAAGGCTAGCTCACAATCTCTTAAATAAGTAAATAAAATATTCGCGTAAATTACTCTTGACCTTGAATTGCCATAAAAATAAACCATCATCTTGATGATACCAGTTCATTAGTAATGTAGACAAAGAAAAAATAATAATAAAAACCAGGCTGTCGCGCTTAGTTCGAACCTATCTTATCTAAATATTCATAACGTATCAGTAACGCCAAATCATAACGTAACTGATTGAAATGCATGTGAATAAATAAATTGAGCAGAATCATATTGGGTATGAATTATGATTAAATCTGTTGAAAAGGTTAATTGGGCAATACGATGAAAATTTTCCACATCCAATGGCAAAAGAAAGAAGAAAAAAAAATCTGCCGGTCTGCCGCTCATGTGATGGCGGATCACCGTCGTTCGCTTTTAACTGTTGACTTGTCATGAATGGATGAACTTTATTTGTGAACCTTGCAAAAATATTTATTGAACATGTGCAAACTCATGCGATGGTGGTGATTTACTAGCGCTAATATTATTATTATTTTTGTTTCTGCCGAATTCAACAACTGACGTCAGCTCAGGCGATTATAGAAACAAATGTCTGTTTGTTTGTAAGCTTCTTTTTTGTCTGTTCCGCCTTGTTGTCTTCATCTTTAGCATCATTTGACGCCCTCATATGTACGTATAACACAGAAGCATAATGTTCTTAAATTTATTTTCTTATTGCTCTCTTCATTATTGATTAGATTCAATGGAACAATAGTGGGTTCTCTAGAAATTGAGCAATACAATATTTTTAATGTCATTGTTATAAGTGACACACGACGTGACGCGGAACGTTGTAGCTGGGCATCATGGAAAAATAAATCAAAATGCTCTGTGTTGTTGTTGTTGTTGGCCGAATTTTTTGGTTAATTCATTCGTTGTGCGCATTATATAAATCTCCATGCAATCCTGCACGTCTCAAAGTCTCAGTGTGCATAAAATAAAGTCGATAATATTTTCATTTCTTCGCGCGTACGTCGGCCGATGCAAATCACATTTAATTATGATAAACAGTTGATGATCGCTAAATATAAAATACCTGTTTTGAATGATAATGAAATTGACAACGCTGTATAACCAGACGAACCGCAACATATGTAAATGTGCCGCACGCTCTGAAGAAACCTGATTCGAAGATATTGCGAAAGAAATTTCCCATGCTTTAAAATGCCGTAATAATATTCAATAATGACTGTCGCTGTCGTTGAGAAGCACTTTTAGTTTTATTTGGAGTGAAAGTGAAAAACATGAAACAGTAAGTTGAACGAAAATGGACGCTCATGCAAAGGAAGACGATAATTTCTTGATGGAAAGAAGTGTTTAGTCATTTCTTCAGCCCATCGTCACATATCTAAGTAGATTTTCTCACGAAGAAAGTAGTCTTATAAAATTTGTCATTAGTAAATAAATCATCAAACGAGCAAATGATGTTTTATTTTTACATCCTTCGCTTCACTCGACATTCATCTGCTCCCGAAAGCTTTGTTTGACTTAGAAGATCGTTGCGACTGATTTAATTAAATTTTATTTGTTTTTGTCAGGGTTGGGAATTATCAAAAATTCATGTGAATATTTGAGAGAGAGAGAGACAGATGTGTACTTTCCATAGCCCGAGTTTTTTGTCTCTTAGCAAATGTTCGCCATTTTACTTAATGTTTACTCAAACGCATCTTAAAAAAAATACCTTACGAATGATTAATTGCTTTAAGTTGAGAACAATAACTTGTCTTACGCAGAAAGATTTTCCTTAATTGAATTTAATTACCGCAGAATCTTTCCTTAAAGTGTATATATCTATGCATTGCGTACATTTACAAATTTACGGCTCAACAGGTTTGATTCAACAATTTGCATTCTAAATGAAATCATTTTGTCGACAGCCGCATACATTTATATAAATTATTCAAAGTAATAATAACCAACAGCATGCGACACGGAAAAAAGCGCTTCATACTTAGGTACTATCATCACGAAAGTGGTCAACAAGTTTACGCGCTTGTTACGCTTAATTAAAGCATATACTACATTGTTTGTAATGTAGGAACCGTTTAAGAACCGTGGAAAATTGGAATTCGTGACGGTCATTCGGTAATTGCTCACGTGTTTCGCAGAATCACCATAACCATATAATCCGAAAACTAAGGGATCACCGAGCATGGATGAGTCAAAATGTATGGAGGCAATTAGTGTCATAATTTGTGTGAAATGCCATAAATATTCTCTAATCCACCAAATGTTTCTCACGCCAATGCGCGTTATCAATTTATTTTCATTGTAACAGTAGCAACACTCGACAGCATTAAAACTTAAATACGATCGTCGCAAATCACATTTAAGTGATAAGAGGCAAGCGTAAATAGTGTAACTGATACCAAATGGCTCCTAATTGTGTCCTATCCACTACTTTGCATTGATAATAGCTAAGTAAAATCCCACTCACCGAAACGATGGTGGCATGGCAATCGATCATGTTTCAATGTATCAATATTTTTGTGGATGTGTTTCAAAAATTAATTGACCATTCCCGAGGCATATACAATTCATTACAACAGAATTCTGCGTAATTTGTAATTCGAGGCGAGCATCTCTTGGTGACTCTGCTTTATGCCGGAGTGGCGTCGAAAAATCGAATACAAGCTTAACAATATCACCACGGAAACATAGCTCTAGCGGCGTAATTTGCTGATGTAAGAAGAAAACTGAAGAACGATAGGACCAAATCTCGCTAAATGTAATTTAATGTGGATTGAAGATTGATGACTGAATGGAAATAACGGATATAGGTTCACTGAAGATTTTTCTCTTCATCTTTTTTTTTTTTTGAAAATTTATAAATAAAATTCCAATGACCCTCCGCTGTCATAGATTACGATTACATTTTCTTGAACCGCCGAAAAAGTTAAATGTCAAAAGCTCTCAACAAAAATTTAATTTCGTTATAGAAATTTATTAAATTAAATCGTAGCTGCGAAAGCGTGGAAATTTTCGAAAGAAAAATTAATAACCTTTCGGAAAAAAGGGGATTATTAAATTTGGAAGCCAGAAGCTATGTAGATTTTAGCAAGGCGTTAGAATGTCCTTAATTGAGAAATCAAAAGCTGAAACTGTTTCAATTATATCTACAGCGAGCGTGAGCGGAAGCAATAAATACCACTCTAAGCGATTGAGAATCAATATTTTTGCCGATCAAAACAAAAAAAACCAAAATATTTTTGATGTACGCTAAATAGTTTTTGAATGTGGAGAGAGGGTTCGATGTGCTCCGACAAACAATCCATACCAACCACCTCGATTTCCCAGCAATTTTCCATCAATTTTGGAGATTGTGAGATTGATTTATTGTTTATCATCTGATGATTAGATAATGTCTAATCGTGTTTGTTTTGTTCGTGGATGATTTAACATCAATTTCGGCAAATATTGAACGATGCAATAATGGAAGGAAAAGTTCCAATCTGGCATCGATGTAATCTTCAAGACTTTTTTCAAGAAAATTGATTGTTTGCCTTTATTCTGGAACACGCGCGCACAATGCCAATGTACAGGGGGAAATGGAAATTGAAATATGGAAATTTGACAAGGAAAATGTGTTTATCATGGCACTCAAAAAAAATGTTCGGTTGGGGGTATGTAAGGCGTGCAAGTGGAACACCGAGAAGGAAGACAAAATTAATGTTATATTACATGGCATGCAATCAAAATTGTGGAAAAAAAAGTTTATTAGATTTCTTCATCCGTACAACTGGATGCTCGTAAAATGCTTTTTTTTACTACGTACTTGGCAAATCGCCCAATTTTGTTTTATCAGATGTCGCAGAGGGATGAGGGAGGTGGAGAGAGTTTGTGCACATAGTCAATAACAGTCTACTTGGTCTATTTTTAACTGCATCATGAAGCGAACAAAAATGAACTGCAAAACGAAAAAAAAAAAAAAAAACAAAACATATTGCAAAAGCAATTAGCAGTCAGCATCTGAATGAAAATAAGTAAATATTTACAATTTATTAAATCGAGAAAATGTTAATTTGACAACAATATCTATTTGTCGATTGTTATTACAATTAGTGCAATAATCGACATTTTAGTGCATGTCTCGCGAAATGATGACTGTATAGAATGATTGAATGGTGGTTTAAACGATTCATATTTATCATTCAATTGCGTTGCTAATATTTACATGCATTTTCTGCGATATGCTGTGCAAATAGGATACAGATTGTAAATATCAACAAATAGTTAGCGGCAACGCAATTTAAAATGGAAATTGAAAAGCTTTTTATTTGATGAATATTTTTTGTTTGGCAATCCAATTAGCGATGGTTCGCATTCTGCTGTCATAGTGTTTTATGTCCTCCAGACATCGTTGCCATACTTTCATAACATTTTGTTGAAGATTTGAGAAGAATTTTCTTAAGAACAGAAAACTCCTCCGCTAAAAGCGAATGAAGTCGCCTGTTCGCAAAAAGTTGAATTTATTGCAAGCAACAAAGATAAATAATTTCGCTTTATATTGGACATTTTCGCTTTACATCTTAATATCAAAATTTCCTTTTGCAAATTGAACTCAAAGAGCCAATCAAAACGAAGGTTTTATTGTTAATGAAAATAGATCAAAATCATTATAAGAAAAAAGAATTTCAATTTAAATTTATTCAAATCACACTGAAGTGCCATTTGTCGATGATAATTTTTGATTTTTTTTAATGCAAAATGCCTTTTTCTGGTTTACAGACGGCACAGAACTATTTTTATTTAATTGATTGGCGATGGGTGACATTTATAAATGTTGTGCTTTAAATATTTTTCTCTTCCATTTATGGCACTTGGGTGGATTTTGGTTTTATAATCGAAACAGACAGAACCAACTGCCGCACCTGCAAATATGATGAAAGCTATTAATTTTAAAATAATATTTGGAGCGCCGAAAAAAATGGCAAAAATAACTTCTGTTGCGTGTCTGGTGTTCAGTTTGCTCGCGATCGAGTTCAAAAAACCTGTCGACAGATTCACTTGAAAATCACACACAGGAAATTGGTATAGTATTGAATTGATTGCTGTTTCACTATAAACAATAGGTAGCTTTCTTCGGCCGATACTTAATTCAAATTTACATCATTTTTCAATTTGCCTCATGTGTATTTATTCCCCCATAACTCAATGAACCTACCCTAATGTATTTCATGTTAATACGATTTCGGTTTGAGATTTGTTTCATATATTTCACCAATTTGAACACAGCTGGAGATTTATGGATGACTACGAAAGTGTTCTTTATAGCTTGTACAACACATTTACGGAGTTTTGAAGCCGGAAATTGTCAATGTTCTAACAAGTTCCTCTTATTTTATGAATTGTTGTGAAGCAACATCAAAATAATGTTACGAAAGCTTTCATTTACATTGTGCAATAACCGTTTTGGTTTTAATCCCGTTATTTTGGCGACGAGGAAAGATAAAAATAGTCAATCGAGTGGAAAATATTTGTAAATTGAGCTCTTGATGTCATATTTAATCAACACTTACGCCAAATGGAGTGACATCAACACGTTACTATTTCTATTTGTTTTTTTCCTCATTTTAAACATTCGATATTCGAAGCAGATGAGACATGCAAACAAAACACTACGATAATAAAATTCCGAATAAACATGAAATTTAATTTGAAAAAAAAAAAAAAGAAAAGAAAAAATTCACTGCTCCATACAACATGTTTTGTGGAGCTTTTTGCATAGCTATATACATTAATTTATCGATTTTACTGTCAGTGCAGTGTGTGCACGGATAAATATACAAATGGGATACATACATTATAACTTAATGTAGGTCACTTATATGTAGAAGTATGGTGGAATTTTTTGCATCATCTAATAGAAATTAACATGCTCTGCATTTTATTTCTGCGCAGATTTCCTAACACGTTTGACTTTTGTGAATATATTTCATAATTGCAGTCGACAATTTGCCATTTTTTTAGGGCGCTAAAACAATGAACACAATCACATGCATTTAATTAATTTCAATGCGCTTTTTGCAATTAGTTTTTTTTATGTCTAAGTATTTCTTATCATTGCAGGTTGAAGCTGGCGATGTGATTTTAAAAGTTAATGGAACTGACGTTCATCGCTATTCAACCAAAGAGGGTAAGCTGAAATTCCTGCACAAAGCCTAAGTACGTGTGGTTTAAACTTTCTAATATTTCATCTCACTTTTCAGTACTAAAATGTTTACGCCTCTCAACCGATCCTGTCATCACATTGGAACTAAAGCGAGGTTAGTATGTATAGAGTTTAAAAATATTTTGTCATCTTCGCAATGGTGCCTTGAAACAGGTTTTCTGTTATTTTTTCTTTTTCTACCAAAACAAAAATAAAACCATTTTTATACAATATTTTTTCTTAAAACAAATCGCAATTCGCAAGTTGAGAGATTAAATTTATCAGTACTGTTGAAAAAAACTTTTTACTGAAGAAAGAAAATTAATGATTTCAAGTGAGAGACGACGGCGATGAAGCATCTTTTAAAAAAAGGTTTCCTTTATTGTTTTTTTCTTTTTGTTTAAGATCAAAAAATAAAGGATCACGTGCGAAAGTATCTGGCAACAAACAACAGCAATCATCATAATCAGCAAGAGAATAATTACTCTAGCTCATCACCGACACCAACGTCTCCGGTGATTAACACAAACAACGGAAATCGCGGACATCGAATAAGTTCATCCGATTCATCAGCATGTCGAAAATCGCGAATACCGGTTAATAATTCGCGCATTCCATCGCTGAGTGCTCCACAATCACCACAAACAATCAAGCCACGTTATCAATCCCACATCCCAACGGCAAATGGTTCACCAACGAGTGGCATTCAAAAGAATCCACAACCACGCTTTGAGGCCTACATGATGACCGGCGATCTCATTCTAAATCTTTCACGAACACCACAAAGTTCCGGTCTGTTGCCAGCTCAAGCGAAGAAGGTTGATAGTTTGCGTGATTCACCGATTCGTAGCCTAAAACGAAAGAACGGGACGGCACCGAAAGCAATTTACGATTCATCGCCATCGGACTCCTCACACAGTATCAATGAGCAAGCAGTAGCATCCTCACTCGAGACGGCTGAAAGTAACAATAATAATAACAACAATAACAACATTCGCAAAAATAGTAAATTAAGTAAAATGATAACGACATCAGGTGATAATCGATCGAAACAGATGAACAGTAGTAGCTTAGATGAAGATGAGGAACAATTAATAATGGATCATAGATCATCCAATGATCCGTCATCGAGTGACGATCGTAAAACGAAATACAATTTAACCAATATTGGCTGTGCAAATACAACATCATCATCGTCATCTTCATCCAGTAACACCACTTCAAATGGCACAAATTCTTCAAGCTCATTAGCCCACAACAACGAAAACTATGATGGCGGCGGAAGTGAGCCAGACCAGGTAGACTGTAATCGAAGTGGCTCATCGGCGTCGCGTGCTGGACATCAAAAAAGACAGCAATACAGTGTATTGCAAAACGAAGAGCAACAAATGCAAATTCATATGGATCCGAAACAATTGCACGTTACTCATAGTGCATCGATGTCTTCGACCACAACAACATCTTCAGCATCAACGACAATCAATCGCAGTGAAAATCTACAAACGCCAACACAAGATGTTAGCCATTCCGTGCCTACATCACCAACATCCTTATCAACACCACTACTGGATGCTGCAAAACGAAAAGAACTCGCCAGTTCAGTGCCCACGAGTCCCGAATGTGCCCAACAAGATGTGCTGCGACGTAACAGCAGCAACAGTCAACAGCAACAAAATGGAATGTGTGTGCGAAAAAATGATGCATCTGGCTTTCGTACTAGTCGATCGGAAGATCACTTGCAGCATTCACAGCGTGAAGGTGCAATGGGGAATGCCATTCCAATCGATATCGATGAAGATGTCAATAGTTCACTCAACACACTATTAGACACCCGACATGATTCAGAAAGTTCCCAGGTAATAGTAGTTTATTTTATTTGAATCTTAATTACATTTAATCACAAACGTCCGTTCGATTTTAGAATTCTGATCGTGATCGAATAGTGTGGACTTATAATGCTCCTGTGTCACAAACTTCAACATCGAATCAACAGCAGCAAAGTATTGTTGTTTCACCGACATCACACTCAAGCTCCATTAGTACATCACCACAACACACTGACAGTCCTGTCTCACCTACTTCCATTTCGAGTTCTGTGATGTCATCGTCGGGATCAAAGGGCAATAATCTAAATAATCATACAAATGGCGGCATTCACGGGTTGTTGTTTATGAGCGGCGAACAAAGCGTGTCGGAAGCAATTTCTAATATCTCGAGTCCCGATTATCAGGATGAACATGATCTACTCAGCGCGCGTGATTTGTCGGCAGCAATGGCAATAAGTGATCCAAGCGACTCAGATTCGACGCTCATAGTGGATCATCCCCAAAAGGAGCGTGATCACAAAGTTGTAATTCAGGTTGCCGCAAATAATGGCAATAAATCAGGAGAGACACTTAAAAGTTCTGAGGATGAATTGGCAACACTGACAGATGAACCGATGACATTGCTGTTGGGTAATCAGGAATATTATCGAGAATCCTCGCCACCAGTTTCAGATGATGGATCAGATGTTGATTCGCTGCATTCATTCCATTACTCACCAAAGGCGGTTGATATACCATCAGCAGTACGATTAGCTAAGCGTCTCTATCACCTTGATGGATTCAAGAAAAGTGATGTTTCCCGGCATTTGAGTAAAAAGTAAGAACAAATTTTGTTACCTATCGTTTGCGCGCAATAACATGATTTCATTTTAGTAATGAATTTAGTCGTGCGGTAGCTGACGAATACTTAAGATACTTCCAGTTTGAAAAGACAACGCTGGATGAAGCCTTACGACAATTCCTTAAGCAATTTGCATTGTCAGGAGAGACGCAAGAACGCGAACGTGTGTTAGTCCATTTCTCGAAACGTTTCTTGGATTGCAATCCAGGAACATTTAATTCGCAGGATGCTGTGCACACGCTAACATGTGCAATAATGCTGCTAAACACTGATCTACATGGACAGAACATTGGAAGAAAAATGACATGCTCAGAATTCATTGACAATTTGAGTGAATTGAACGATGGTGAAAATTTCCCAAAAGATGTCCTTAAACATTTGTATCAGGCGATTAAAGGACATCCCCTTGAATGGGCAATGTGAGTTAACGGTATCTTCCTTTTCTCAGGTCATTTCCTATAATTTTTTTTATATTTTTAGTGACGATGATCCATCAGAAATAAATCCAAAACAAAATCGCACCGAGGGTAGCCTTCCGGGCCCGCCAGTAGGACCAAATCCATTCTTAGAAATACCACAAAACATAGCAGCTGTAGAATACAAGAAGGGTTATGTGATGCGAAAGTGCTGTTATGATTCAAACAATAAGAAAAGTGAGTAAAGCATTATAAATGTTTTCTGGTTTATGGGGCTGCAGTGTCAAATTTAGTTGCCAACAAAATTGTCGCGTGGGCGATACCATTCCGCTGGTCCGATTATGTTCTGCTTCTTTTTGTTTGTCTTTATGTTGGGAGCTCTTTACCGTGCCATGCGTTCTCTAGATTGTTGTGATTTCTTTACAGCTCCATTTGGTAAACGATCGTGGAAGATGTTCTATTGTACTCTCCGCGATCCGCTTGTAATGTATTTGCATAAAGATGAACGAGGCTTCCATAAGAATCAGGTATATTGTCAGAATTGATTTTTTGATTCAATGAATCTTTTATTGTTAATCTCTTTCTAATCGCTCAGCTCTCGGATAATGTTCATAATGCTATTAGAATTCATCATGCATTGGCAACGAGAGCAAATGACTACACAAAAAAGCAGCACGTTTTTCGCCTTCAAACCTCCGATCAGTCCGAATATCTATTCCAGACGAGTGACTCAAAGGAGCTTCAGTCGTGGATCGACACAATCAATTTTGTTTGTGCCTCATTTTCGTCACCACCTCTTGAAGGTAACGGACAGCTACAATTAAAATAATTGAAACCATCATGATTCTCTATTTGTGTCTAGGTGGTGTCGGAAGTCAAAAACGCTTTCAACGACCTCTTCTGCCATGCTCGCAAACGAAGCTGTTGATAGTGAGTCTGATATAATTTATTCCACAATGCAACAACTCCTTAACTATTTATCAATTATCTTTAGCGCGAACAATTGTCATCACATGAAGAGCAGGTCATAAAACTTGAAAATGCTGTCGCTGAGCATAAACGTGGTACAGTGCCAACAAAAGGATTAGCTTTACAAAATTATCGAGAAAAGGAAGTCTACATGCAGTATGAGGTAAAATGGCAAACTCCTTTTTAACTGACGAACTCTTGCTGATAAATGGTTTCACTGTCCTCTGTTTTTTTTTTTTTTTAGCTGAAACGCTATAAAACTTATGTCTATCTACTTAGTTCCCACATGAATTCAAATCCAACGGACTTGATAAATATCATTATTGGAGCATCGTCACAGCCTACCACACCAACATTGGGCGAAGATGAGGAACTGCAACAAATTGGCAGCAGCAGCAGTGTTGCTGGTGCAAATAATGTCAATAATCAGGGCACAAACAGGTACAGTTATCGAGCGGCAATATATCGATCCGATGCACAAGGAGACCTGGGATGACGAGTCATGGGGGTTTTCTCTGCTTGCGTGGTGTAGGTGCAAAAATGTGGTGTAGGATTCTATCACTATCTTTTCCATTATTTAATGTCATTATTTTGATAAGTAACATCTTCATTATAACTGCCTTTCCCTAAATGCTTTGAAAAAATCTGCATGACTTAACGAAATAATCCGGTTGTAGGACAGAGAAGTCTAAAATTTTATTCAATAACACGCTTATTTATTCCATTCTCTAACTCCTGAAATGAAAATTGTGTCAAGTTCTTGTCTCAAATTTCGTTTTATTATTTCTTATTGAAAAATCAATTGTTTTCCAACAGCTCTTTTGGCCGATTAATTTGTTGTTGTTGTTTAAGAAACCGGAAAGTTTATCGCCTGGTTTGAGAACAAATGTAAAATCTATTTGCCCAAGAAATTGAATCAATATGGAAAAAATATTCATTCGATAGAATTTTGTAGATTTAAAGCTGTTGATAAATGACATAGATGAGAATACTTAAAGTAGGAAGAAGCCGATGCAAGAACTGGAACATAATAGTATAATTCTGTATACACTTGATAGTGAAACAAAGTCTATAAACATAACATTTAATTGGTGTGTAAAAAAAAAATACTTAAATCACGCAAGATTTAAAAGGATGAAAAATCACTTCAATTATAACAAAGCGAGACTGACATACAGATATTGCTTAGCTGAAGTGATGGAAGTAGAGAACAAAATAATTGCATGCTCGAGTTTCCTGATAAGAAAAGTAAATTCCGTTATTTTTTCCCTTTACTTTCATTTTCATCATTGAAATTCATCTTCCACTAAAGCGCTTTTGCACCTTTTTACAGATCCTCAAACTAACATAACATTGCATCTCACAACCTGAGTAAAATATAAATATAACACTAATTGGTTCTCACATACAATAACTCAATTTTGTTGCGCGCCACCTGATGAGCTAATTAATTAATCTAATTTTTTTTTTCTTCCAAATTTTTGCAGGAAAGAAATCAAAAACATGTTCAAGTCGTAGCCAAATTGAGACGATGACACAAATGAAATGATTCAATATATTCCTTTTCATTTGTGAAAAACAAACACACACACCAGAAATACAACAACAAAACACACGAAAAACCAAAATTTTCCTTCGACCCGTTTTTTTTGTTCCTCCATTGAATAGGTCCTGCATTAGGGTTTATTGCATAATATTTAAACAAAAGACCTTTAGTATGTATCAGTTTTCCACCTCTTCCAAGCATATTGTTAATTAATATATTTAATTATGTGTCTCTATCTTACTCCAATTTCAAGCATCATCAAGAAGCTACAAAGAAAATGTATCATAATTTATTTCCTTTCTTACGAACAATCAAAACACCATTAAAAATCCCAGAATATGAATTTACAGATTTGTACGTCAATTTAACAATTATAATAAACCCAAACAGTTTAGAAAGAATGGACATAAAAAAAAACCAAAAGTATTTCCTTCAGATATTATATTTTAATGTTCACAATAAATGTTCCACATCTCATAATATTTGAAGAAAGAAGAAGCAAGACGCATCGTTTAACCCTTCCATGTTTTTTTTTTTTTATTTTAAATTTGAATGAGTAAGACATAAGAAACAATTGTGGTCAAAACATGTTTTTATTCGCTTCATATAGTTAATGCTTAACCGACCTATAAAGAATGATTTAAAAATTACTTTAATAAGTTTTATTTCCTTTCCTTAAGATGTTGTGAAACAATTTTAAATTAAAATTGGATTTTTGTTTGTTTGTTTTTTTTGAGACATGCTTCAAACGAGTCAAATTAATTTGCAACGAATATTTGTAGTTCTCACACACTACAGTCGCTTCAACCCAGCTTATTTGAACTTTACGAGTTTTTTTTTTTTTTACTTTTATTATTCAGCTGAATATTTTTTTCCTAAGTGATTTTGCATAATTAATTATATGAGAAAAAGATTTGATGATATTACACAATACAGTGCGAGTAAACTTCTTATGTGCGCTCGTTGTTTTAAATGAAATTATATTCCCCGAAATATTTAACATGAAACTTATTAAAAGAAAGGATGAATAAAAAAAATGCATTTATTATATGAAGAGATTTTCGACATCTTGTTTCATTTGTTGACTCGAACTGTTTGTTTCAATACAGCTTGATACGCTTTTCACGAGCGAGCTTATTATATCTTTTTGATATCATAATGACGCAGACAATATTAATTATGTATGTTGCCACGCAAACGATACAGATATTGGCAAGTATAAAATATAAGATGTATCCAAGATAGATTGAGACCAGAATCGAAAATGCTGACAGGAACAATTGAAACTTGACCACTTTTAGGTTTTTGGTAAGAGCTGCAATTATATGAAATGTTATCACAGCTTATCAAATTCATCTAAAAAGCTAGATAAGTAATACTTACTAAGTACTGCCAGAGTTGCATAGAAAAATATTCCATAAATTCCATTCGGTTGTAACATGCTTTCAGGTAGAAACGTCATTCCAAAAGCTCTGCCAAACTTTGATTTAAAAACATTACTACATTTAACTGACGGAGAAATATCACATAGCGCATGATAATCGCTGTTCACTTGCGACATGACTTCAACATATATTGAATATCCACTCAATAAAATTCCAAGAAAACTCAAAACAAATATAGTAAATGAATGGTAAGACATCTTATGTTCAATTGAAAGCTCCAACTCTTTTTAGAAGACGTCTGCATCAAAACGATATCAAGAAAATATTTCATTCATTCATCAGTTTTGACCATAGACATTTTCACGAATTAAATTTTCGCCGTGAAATTTTTGAAAATGCAGCTACTGCTGCATATCTTGACCACTATCTTGAATGATCTACAACAGGAGAATAAACATGGTTTATTACAAGCAAATATTACAAATTTCGAAACAAGATCGAAAAGAATCATCCAACAAACTGAATGTTTCCAATTCGGGGGATAGCCAACTACGTTAATCGGAACCAAAGTTTCTCATTTCAATTTTGTGCGTGCAAAGGTAATTTTCTAAAATCTTCATCTAATTCTAATTCTTCCTAGTTTGTTTCTATTTATTTCATTACTACGACCATTGTACTGTGAAAATATGCAAAGCGTTGAGTGGAATTGATAAGAATTGTCGCGAAAAATGTATCTGCAAAATTTGGAACTTTTTTTCATTGACAAAGTTCGAATACTAAAGAACTAATGTCAGAAAAATGAAAAAATTATTGCATAACATGATTGCAAATCGTTCAATAACTCGATATTAAGGGGCTAACGATACTGTTTATCGCTCGAAACGCAATCTATTTAGGCACTTTCTTATGCACTTCCTTCAATTATACCCGCTAAATGACTCAAAAACCCATAATAATATGTTCCGATGTTGGTTCGGGAATATCGATCGATTGTCGTCAGAGTAATTAAAACTTTATTATTATCCTTCTGGTTCTGTACTTATGTGTTAAGGTTTATTTTTTAGGATACACGATCTCGATAAGAAACACAGGGATTGCTCTCTTATTCCGAAAGGTTCAAAATACAGGTTAAGGCATCAGCAGACGTCAACGAAAGCATTCATTAAAAATTTGCTTTAAGCGAGGCCATCAGACTGTGGTAAATATATATATAACAATATCATCTGCCATTTTCTCGTTCAGCGCTTAATATACATAATAATGTGTAACTGTTATTTGCTATATATTTCAGAATTATAATGCCTCGATCGAGAAGCCGCGACAGACGTTCCAGAAGTCATTCAAGAGACCGTAGACGTGACAAAAGACGAAATAGTCGTGAGAAATATGATAAAAAGGACCGCATTGAGTCTTCATCAAAGTCTCAACGATCTCGTGACAAGTCATCTGAACGTCGAAAGCATCGTGACAGAAGCAAGGAATATCGTCGGCGTGATAGAAGTCGCAGCAAAGACAAGTACAATGATTCACGAGATAATAAACGTGCAAGTAGCTCAAGTCGTTCCAAAAAACATCGTCACAGTTCAAGCAGTGAACGTCATCAAAAGAAACAAAATTCACACAGAGAAGAAACGCCATCACAATCAGGACCCCAAATGGAACTCGATTCTATTCAGATGCCTGATGATAATTCAACTCCGACAAATGCATTTGATCCACGCAGAACATTCGAGATTGCCAACGAGTTTTCGCGCGAGGGCTTTGAACAGTTCAGTCGCGACCATGGTATCGATTTCACTAATATTGATACCGAGGAAGATCGTGTTGTTGTGCATGAGAAAATGGAAGAACTACTAAAAGCGCATTTTGCTGCCCAAGGAAAAATTTATCCACCACCAAAGCCCGAAAAGCCGGCCATCAATGCAGCAACTGGCTTCGCTAATGACGGTTCATTTTTGGAACAGTTCAAGAAAATGCAAGACGAATACAAGCAACATCAAGAAGCGGAAAAGAAACGAATATCGGCCGAAGAACGTCTTAAGAACCTTCCGTTGCGGCGCCGTGGTGGAAAAATCCTTAAGACTGGCGTTGTTGCCAAGACAAAAACCTCAGAAGATGGTTCAGAAGTGCCAGCCGATCCATGGTCGTTATACCTTAAAGAAGTTCAAAAATACAAAAATGCATCATGCGATTCTGATTCCAAAACGCGTCCGCTTGTAAAATAATCAGCATCGCCTACGAAATCGACATTCTTATCATTCATTACCACACATTTTTATGCATATTTGCTTCTTTTTCGCGGGTTTAAGTGGATTTGTTGATTTTAGTTTCTCATGTTTCTTTTTTTTTTTTGTTTCCGTCATCGTGTCTCATCATCCAAAAAATCCTCAAATTCTTATATTTTAGAATCTTCTGGAGCTCAAGTTCATTTCAACGGATAAAAGCGTCAGGAAACAAACCAGTCGAAATGGCCCCAAAAGCAATTGATGAATCCAAAATTGAATTGAAAACCGCTCCATTCGATCCACGTTTCCCAAACACAAACCAAACGCGCTACTGCTATCAGAGCTACATTGACTTCCATCGTTGCCAGAAGGTCAAGGGAGAAGGTGCTGAAGTGTGCCAGTATTTCAAAGGTGTCTACAGAGCAATGTGTCCCAATGCGTGGATTGAAAAGTGGGATACACAACGCGAGGAGGGTACTTTCGCAGGACGTATCTAAATTCCTACCAACACGCAAATCTAATTAAAACGCGCATCCTTCTTAACTGGATATTTCAGCAGCCCTTGAGATTGATGTACAGTAAGAAAGATTCAAAATTTAGTTCCAAATATGTAAAACGATGAAATAAATCAGAACATACAAAATTACTCTTTAATTTGCGTAACTTTTAATTTTTTTTTTTTTGAATTTTTCCAAAAGTTATGAAAATTTCTAACAAAATATTCAAATTTAATCGCATGATCCGTCAAGCCAACCGTCCCGCCAACGTTCATTGACTTTGGTGCAATCGAATTCCGGCTTCCCCAGTTTGATATTCACTTTATTGTGAATTCTACAAAGCCACTGACTCAATGTATCCTGAGATTTGGTATCAGGTGGACTTTCCTTCAATCTAAAATTTAAAATAATGTCAATTATCAAGTCTTATTGGTAGAAAGTGATCGCCGTACACTTTTCGGAAATCTTTAGCGCAATATTCACAAGGATAAAGTCGTGACAAAATATGGAAGAAGCCGCTGACATCGGCTGATTGTTGTTCATTCGGCTTGTCAGGAAAATGGGCGGCTATGGTATGAAGAAGTCCCCATGTTGATCGTCCCAGCATGTCCTTATCCCATGGACAATCGTCACGTTGCGCTTCTACAGGATTTTCTACATTTTTACTTGCATCATCTTTCTTCTACATAGAAATGAACTTTAGAATTTCGCAATAACGTCAAAGATTATTTACTTACGCTTGTTGAAAGGGTTTTTATTTGTTGTTTTGCCCATGTTTTGAAATCAACGCACGTTCTACAATTTGCTGGATCTGATGAATTTCTTGGATCAATAGAAGGCATTTTACTTCACTACAGAATTTAGAATGTATGGTAAATATAATAGCGACGAAGATACCAACTACCATATAGCCCCCAAATGTTAACCGAGTCGTTGAACGCACTCAAGGGGCATAAAACTGCAGCCCATTAACTCGGAAGGATTGTGCTGCTTAATTTTTGTCAATTATTTATTGTTTAAACGACGAATCTAAAGTGATATTAAGTGCCTTTTGCGAGATAAGATATCCGCGAACCCAAGAGTATTCGTAAACGACTGATGACGGATCAATTTTTACAAGATTTTGATGAAAATTGAAATTTCGAAAAAAAAAAATTGAGCAAAAAATCAAAGAATTGAATCCACCACAAAAGGAAAAAAGAAAGAATCAGCAAACTATTTTCTAAACAATCTGACGATTTAATGAACCATCGAGACTTATCCACACTACACCATTGGCTGCAAAAATGTTGCGATTTCTAAGCAGACGCAATCGTAATCACCAGCAAATAAATTCGAGTGACATCAAATCACAGCGAATTCCTATAAATAAGAACCTTATTCAATGTCGAGTCATACTGCTGGATAACAGTGACATTTCCATCGAATTATCGGTAAGTTCCCATTATAATGATGAAGCCTAAATAGACAATTGGATACATACAGAGTAGTGAAAGAAATCTCCATCGTCGTTGTGTCCATATTATAATTTCTTAATTGGATTAAAAACATAGCAGTTTATGTGGACACAAAAGAATAAGAAAACTTTCTTTGAGAGAGCTCTGATGCAGAGATTTTGTAAAAATATATACGTATATATACACACCGCGCAAACAACAGCAGTGAAAAGAAGGCATAAAAAGAAATGGGAAAAGAGTCCAGAAAGAAGTTAGAAAAAGTTGAATGTAAAAGATATGAACGAACTAAAAAAAGTTGTAATTATGTGTGTGGGTTCTGTGAGTTTTGCTTACTCGCGCTCGTTGCTACTCCAAAACCCAATTGTTCAACAAACACAACCGTCAGATAGAAAAATATCCCAGTTGTACACATTCACTCGGTTGGCTACTTAGCAATGTAATGAGAAATGTATACAGACAGACACGGAAGAAAAATGTGTTTAAGAGAACAACAGATGAAAAGTGATTTTAATGATTTTTCCCTCATCACGGAATTATCTTATAAACGCAACACTTTCAAATGCAAATTACATTGACTTAAGTTTAATTAGCAAATGTCTCGCCGTGTCTCTCGCGATGGATGATTTAAAGTGAATCTGATTTGTTTTCTTCTAGTCATAATCACGTCTCATGTATTCGCATGTGTGGTATTTGTAATTTCTGCGCTTATCATTTCATTTAAAATTTAATTTTTTTCATTGTATAGAAAAAAGCCTTAGCGAATGACTTGTATGAGCAGGTCTTTTACACGCTAGATCTGATTGAAAAAGACTACTTTGGATTACAATTCACCGATGCCAATAATGTTAAACACTGGTTAGATCCTACGAAAACGATCAAAAAGCAAGTCAAAATTGGTCCACCATATACGCTGCATCTGAAGGTGAAATTCTATTCATCGGAGCCGAATACATTGCGCGAAGAACTGACACGATATCAGTTTTTCTTGCAATTAAAACAAGACATTTTAACTGGACGCTTAGAAGTACCCGATCCGACGATATTTGAACTTTGCGCCTTAGCTTTGCAATGTGAGTTTATCAATTATCAGCTATGATGTAATATGCCTTAATATATTAAAAATTAACCACTCCTTTCTGTTTCTTCTTTTTCAGCCGAACTTGGTGATTACGATGACGCTAATCATACACCAGCTACCGTATCTGAATTTCGTTTCGCACCTAATCAATCTGAAGAGATGGAAGAGGCAATTTTTGATGACTATAAGAAACTTCGAGGCCTGACACCAGCTCAAGCTGAGACAAATTTTTTAAACAAGGTCAAGTGGCTGGATATGTTTGGCGTTGATATGCATACGGTGCTGGGGAAAGATGGCTGCGAATATCATTTGGGACTTACACCAACTGGTATTCTCGTATTTGAAGGTGCTCAAAAGATTGGACTCTTTTTCTGGCCAAAAATTGGCAAGCTGGACTTCAAGAAGAAGAAATTAACGCTGGTAGTTGTCGAAGACGATGATCAGGGACGTGAGCAAGAACACACTTTTGTGTTTCGGCTTCACAACGAAAAAGCCTGCAAGCACTTATGGAAATGTGCCATTGAACATCATGCTTTCTTCCGATTGCGCGGACCAGTGAAGGGACCATCAGCACGACAAAACTTTTTCCGTATGGGATCAAGATTCCGCTATAGCGGCAAAACTGAGTTTCAAACAACTCAACAAAATCGTGCACGCCGTACAGTTCAATTTGAGCGACGTCCATCTCAGAGATTCGCCCGTCGCCAAAGTCATGTGCTCAGAGATCGTCAAAAACAAATACACCCACATCAAGCTGTTGAAGTGCAATCAGAAGATTCACAAACAATTGCATCTGGCACATCGACACCATCAGTCAATACAGTAATTCATCGAACAGAAATTAATGATGGTGCTTCCTGTAACAAATCCATATCGTCCAATGAAGACGTACAGCGTGCGGCAGTTCAATTGAAACTCCTTGAACTTGAACCCTCGGGTGGAAAAATGTTCCCAGAACACGAAGCTCCACCAAAATCGCCATTCTTGCATCCACAAGGCTCATTTGGCAAAGCCTCAATCAAAAGCTTCAAGAGCAATTGCTCGTCAATTCCCGACAGTCAGCTAGACACTTTACTGAAGTCAATTGTCAAAGAGCCGTCATCAAGTGTCCAAGCGATCAATGATGTCACCAGCATTAAGGTGGGCATCAATAAAACTTCAGAACTGGAAATGAACAATGATACGCTGCGGAAATTTAGCGACAAACCGAATAATCAAATTAAATTGCTTAATAGCGGTGCTGCTGCTCTCCCGCCGGGTCAAATCAAGTGTAACATCTTAAAAGGTAATTCAGCCTTTGAGGATTTCCAATTGCACAATCTTGATAATTCTGCATTCCTCGCAGCACGTGCTGAAGAAGAAATGCACTCAAAGCTGACAAATCAGCTTTTCATGTCGAACGGTACCGATGGCGGTGATGTTGCTGCTACATTCGTGGCTGTGGTGAGTAATAAATGAATTTTTAATGAGCATTTTCGGGTGTAAATTACTTGTTTGCGATGATGTGTTCAACGTGCGTTGTAAAAAATATATAATTTTTGTTTTGACCGCTTGAAATTCCAATCATCATCAAATATATTTCATTATTTCTGTTTCCGTGTGTTGATGTTGTTGTTTTTTTTTATCATTATTTTTCGTTTTCCCATTTTTTTCATCTGTTTTTTTTTTTTTGATTATTTCTTAATGTTGTAATATCACACATGTTATGCAAACGCATTAAATAGGGCGGCGATAAGTTGACATTGAATCTGAATGGTGGCTCATCGACACCATCAACAAATCTCATTTGTGCCTCACCGACAACGCCCAAAATATGCAATTTGCCTTCGCTAATTCCGCTAATTCCGACGCCGGTTGAAAAGAAAAATATCAACAAGAATGAAAGTGTCACGGTAACTCATTTTTCGGACTTTCATGGTGGTGTCGTGGAAAAGATTAGCGTACCGGTGACGAGTGGTTCAAGCGTGGAAAATGACCGGAAATCACCGAAATCACTGGAAATGTCTAAAACGAGCACAACAATTAGCAACAATCCATTTGCCGACGATATGATGACGACAACAATTATCACTACATCAACTGTTACATCACCAACAATCAAAATTTCTACCAATCCATTCCGCAGTTCGTTCAATGCCAATGAAAATGTTGACGATAAATCTATGAAGATTTCTTTTCCCATTGTGGTAAATAATCCATTCACTGGCGCTAATGAATCGCACTCATCAGATAATGGACACGACGATGTTGATGAAGCTAATTTATCGTCAATTTCATCAGTAAAAATTGACAACGAGAATAATGTGACAACGATACAGATGGAAACATTAAAAGAATCGCAAGCACACGAGACAACGCCTCAAATGAATGGCTTCAAGAAGGTAAACTATTTGCGATAATGGTCGAAGATAGTCACAATCAGTAGCCAACACTAATCTTATAGTATATGTATTTTGTAAAATTTAATTTTCACTCATGGTTGTAGTCTAAAATATTGTTTAACTGGAATATAGAAAGGATGTTGCATGTTTTTAGGTCTAAAAAGTGTCCATCAGCATTTGGTACACAAATTTTGATTAATTTAATTATTTTTCGTTCACAGGATGTTAATGACAATGCAATGCGAATCAATAATAACAATTATGAAGTATCACCGTGGCTTGTGTCATCTGAAATTGTACAATCAACGAAATCCAAGGAACCGCCAATCATTCGCAAGTCCGTTATCACAACACAGTTGTGATCTGTTCTGAATTACAAACCTTTTTTTTTTTTTGTTTAATTTGTCTAATTTGAATATTCCGTCGCTTAATTGTGTAACTTTATTTATGTTGCTATTTTCTGAAATACGTTTTAAATATTAGGCAGCAGCTAAAGCATGTGCATATATGACTTAATTATTATTTACATAGTGATTTTTCAAATGCGTTGAATTCATAAGGGAAAAAAGCGTATTATTATTTAAAAATGACAAGATGCAACCCCTTCGATAGGCTGTTATATATTCTATTTTCTTTTTTTTTTTGTATAATTTGATAGGACAATTTCAAATGGATTTCTATATGCTGGCGATTTTGATAAATTTGAAACGATTGCGTATAATTCAAGATTCCTCTATTTTCTTTTCATTCTGTCTCTTTCTCTCTACTAATTTTCTTAAAAAAAAATTGTCGACTCGATCTCATAAAACGGAAATTCCTTCTTCACGTAAACTCTTCTTAACTTTTTTGGGACTGTACTTAAATGCAATAATACTTAAAAGTGGACACGCAATTTTCATTACAGCTCTGTTCATTTGTTTTGTTTTGGGCACATTTGAGTGAGAAATTCCAGAGAAAAAAAAAGTGAAACTGTACTTCGAACATTCCGCAATAAAAAGTATAATTATATTAATTTTTGTTCCCCACTTGCGGAACAATGGAATCAATTTAGATCATCGAGAAAAATTCCCATTGCTGATGTGAAAACGGAATTTAAATAATAGGACGTGCACTTAATAAATTTTCAACACGGACAGTTAACTGACAAGTGCCATGAGAACAATTTTAAAACTCACGATTTTTTTTTTTCAACTATCCTCCTTAAAGACTTTTGATTGCATTTCTCATATCGGAAATATTTTTTTCAAAGAACTAAAGAAAATCAAAAATGTTTGAATTTTTTTTAATAATAACATTCCCCCGTCCGAGATTTTTTCTTCTTCAAGACATTCGCTATTAGATATATGATAAGAAAATCATGCATTTCGTTCGTCTTTGATTCAATGCCAAATTTTTTTTTTAAACTATTGATAAATTTTTTCTAGATTTATTGAAATTTTACTACCCCAAGTCAAATTGGATCAAAGATGAATAAGGGCAAACGTATAGATTAAGATTTATGAATTTCAATTTCAATTTCAAAGTACAATTTAATGGAGAAGGGTCGGAATTTCGAACCTTATCATGATTTTTTTATATACAGATAATGGAACAATTCCATAATGAGCAAAATCAAAAAAAGACGTTTTAAGGATTCTTAAGAAAGTTTTATTACTTATATACAAAACAAGAATAAATATTTGACTTAAAACAGATCTATTCAAGGAATGTAAAATTGATTGTAGAGAAAAATAAAAAGAAAATTTGAAAAATTGAATCGAAGATTTGTTTTGATGTTTTTGTAGATGTAGATGAATCTTATTTTGGCGTCTTTGATTGATGCTTCGCGATGTGTCGTTGCCACCAAGTTTTATAAATATATTGGCTTCCACATCCTGGATAATCACAACGAAATATATTCTTCTTTTTTGTGTTGTACTCGCAAGTAATTTCATGCATTTTCCTTTTTCGCTTGTTCTCAAAGCAAGGTCCGCATGGACAATATCGACAAATGAAAGGAAAAATATTAAAAGATTTGCGATGTGGTCGTCTTTTGATATATCGCAGCGATGTTTTTAGTGCACTAGATTTTTTGCTGCGCTCACTCCGTTTGTAAGACAGTCGTCGCATACGTGTACTCTTTTGTGGAATAACTGGTGTGAGAAAGTTAGCAGTGTCATCATAATCGGCTAAAACGTCATTCATTTCTATGTCTCTATTTTGTTGATTGCGCTTATTGGAATTAATGTCGTAATCTTCAAGTGATGTAATAGTAACGGGCAATTTCATGTATTTCATCATTGCGTTAATCGACTCTGATCTGTCAACGGGAACACTAACTTTACCTTTATAAATTAAACATAAAACATCCATGACATCGTCAACAATCAAATTTTCCGGCAATGAGAATTCAAGATTATTGTTGTCGAAAATATTCTCAAATTAATCTCACGGGTTATAAATTAATAAGTAAAGTTTCAATGAGACTTACCTTGAAAAAAGGAAATTTCCTTAAAACAATTCTATGAATGTGAATCGACTGAGTGCGATTTTTAAAAGTAAAATCAGTGTTCTCGTGATTCAATGCTGACTTCCAAAACTCTGGATATTTTTTGATACCAGGCTTCAGCTTTATGACATGCCTTCGTTCCATTGAAGTCCTGTTTCTTTAGGAAAGTAGCCAAGATATTGATTAAAAATTTGTCCAGTTTTGATGATAGACGATAGTCAGGGTCGGCGCCACAATAGGGGCGCAAAAAAAGGTCGTCAAGCAAACAAAGAAAGAAATGCTTTTTCGCCTCACCAATTAAAATTGCTTGGGTCGGCCCTGACGATAGTCCAACACAATCTCTCTCGCTTTCAGATAAATTCTCGTCGGTTCTTTTGGGGAAACAAAGAAAATTTTGTTCAACAATGAATTTTTGCGACGAGAAAAAGAAAACGCATTCATTAGAATTTTGATTAATTTGATTTTATTTCATTTCAGTTCATAATATTCATCGAATTTACAAAAAGGCCAAAGGAATTTTACACGGATGAGGGATGACAAGATTGATTGCGTCAGAGGAGGGAAGTCACATTCAAAGAGGATTAAACACAGTTTTCTTATCGCTTCGATTAACATTCTTCAGAAACACCATTGAGAGATTTCCAATAAAATTTTCCAACAACCACATCATTCCACTGATAATATGCAAAGAGATTTTTTTATATGACATCATCGTAATTATTATCACGTAAGGAAATTGCAGGCAGCAACAAAATAAAATAAATCATGTCCTGCATAAATATTAGCAATATCGAATCGAGTCAATTAATTGTCCATCGTGATTAAAATTTGTTTAAAAATTGTCTTTATCTAACTACGTTTTAATTATTTTTTTTTTTACCATCATTCGTTTCCGTTTGGATTTGTGGGAAGGATTTTTTTTTTGGGTGTCGGAAAACTTCAAAGCTTTTCATTTACTTTATTTTTCGTTCGTTTTTTATGGAAAAATAGAAAAAAATGTTAAGGATGTGCGTAATAAACAGGGATCAAATGTAAATGTCATTTTGTTAAGGTTCCGAAATGTTCCTTAGTGATAGTAAATTCATTTAGCTAACAGCAGAGCATTTTCCATTTTTATCTGTTTGAATGCATTTTCTTTCTTTTTTCTTAAGAAATTTATTGCAGGCGAAAAGTGTAGTGAAAAGTGAAGTGGAAATTTAAAGTTTCTTGGCGCCCAAACTCAATTTCATCGGTCCACTACGAGCTGCTCGTCTTGCTTCAAGCTCACGTTGACGTTGTTGTTTTTTCTCTTCACGCTTGCGACGTGCTTCATCGAGTTTTACATTGCCTTGAGGAAAAGGTTATAGCTAATAAAAAAATATTTTATGAGAAATGACAATTCACACCTGCACCAGGCTCATCGATTGGCTCAAATTCATCATCGTTCCATGCGGATCCATAATTTTCCCAATTTGAATTCGAATTTGAGCTAGAATTTTTGAGTGTATCAGCGCCACCAGATCCGTTATTCTTCGTTGGACTAATATTATTTCCTCCATTATTGTTGCTAACGGCTGATGATGAATGTGACTGTGAATTGGAATTGCTTCGTGATGCCGTCAGATGATTTTCATTTTCTTTCTCCTCAAGTTCTTCATTAGTTGGCTCTTCTTCAAGACTGCCCCACTCGTCATTTTCCCATCCATCGCGACCGTCATTAACTTTTGATACCGCCAGTGTATTGCTGGCAACATTCATATTTAAACTTGCACCAATCGTCGAAGATGCTTCACCGAGTGGCGATGATGGATCTTGAGAAGTCTGAATTAAGATAGACACTTTTAAATCGATTGCACAAATTGTAAAAATATCAATCAACTCACATCCATATCACCCCAATTCTCATGATCCCAATTGTCTGCACCATAATCAGAAGCTGATACTGATGTATCATTACTTTCATGTTCTAATGATGTCATCGAAGTAACGCTACTTGTAGTCGTTGAAATGCTGCTGCTTGATGGTTGTTCTAAAAAAAAGTAAGAAATGTTGAAAAAGCTTTCAATATTGAATGTGACAATAATCATACCCAGCGAAGCAGGCTTGCTTAATTGTTTACCAGTTAATGGAGGTCGGGGTCGTGTATCACTTTGTGATCGATAAAATTTAGCAGAAACTGCCGAGACAGCCCAACCGGCCCACGTTGCAGCAGCATTTCCTATTGTGGGTGTTGCTGTATGAACATCAGCCTCTAAAAAATTGAGGTTTTAGTTTATTATCATTGTTACTAATATTTTGAAATCTCTCACCCATGCTCTCTCGTAAGCTTGGATCCTCAGAAACACGTTCCAGCTTCCCGAGAAATCCACGTATCGTTTTAAAAGCTGGATCACGAACACTCTTTTCAGGATCAGTTGTGAGCGGACATAAAGCGGGCAAAATACGATTTGCAACCTCACTAAGTAGAAAATACTGTTGTGTAGCTGCCATCGCTAAAATGCCCGCAACTCTACTTGGGGGAAAAGGATCTCGCATGGCCCGAATAAAGGCCGATATAAGAACTCGTTGACGCACTTGTGGATGTAAATGTTGAGCAATTTTACCCAAACAGACTGTTGTATTCGTTCTAATACCACCTTGATCGTCTCGTGACTGAAGTCGCGCAAAATGTCTCAGCACCTCAACATTAAGATTGTTGTAGTTTAATTTCGGCGCTAAATGAATGATTGATTTTACAGTTTGTTCACGGATCGTTGGATTGGTATCGAGAAAACCGTGAGCAACTTGCGGGAATATCTGATCATTAATCACAGCCGGCGTCAAGTGGTGTACAAACATTTCGAGCTGTTGTAAGAGTCGTGAGCGTGTAACACGATCAGTTGATGCAAATAATTTAACCACGCATGGCACAATTTTTTTTGATAATCAGCCTCGTCCAGCACTCGCCCGAGCTTGAACATCGGCGCTAGCACGACAGAACCAGCATCACCGTATTCGTAAGCGGTGATCAGTTGTGGTAATATCTTGTGACGACAAACATTATCAGGAAAATTGTCTAGTTGTGGTGTCAAAGCATTGAAGAAACGATTCTTTTCAGCCTTATCTTTGATTTGTATCTCTTCCAGGAAGAGCAGCGAATCAACCAGCTCATTTTTAAAGAAACCCCCTGGTTTACGGCATCTGGTGATAATATCTGCTGGATTGGGTCGATTTGATGGATTTGCACCGACCAACTCACAGTACAATGGTGCAAGGGACTTCGGAATCTAAAAAAAGATTAAACGATACTGATTAACTCAACTTCCAAAATGGATATTGTCTAATAATTTTACATGTTCCAAATCTTTGAGATTTCCGCGAGCCCGCAGTGGTCCATTAAATGATTCCCACACTAAGCATCCAAGACCCCACATATCCGTTGAGCTGGAAGTACACGAGTTCCTTTTTAATGGAGATTACCAAGCTCCGTAATTAATGCCAACTCACCATTTTGTGGAATTTTTCAATTTCACCGGATCGCTCTTTTCGGGTGGATCATAAATTTCCAATGCTGGTGGTATTTTAACTGGTATGATTGTGTGATTATGTTGATTATTAATGTCCACTGATTGGACATATTCAAGTCCACCTAGTTTCCATTCACCACTTGCATTAACACACACTGACCAGATCGATACATTATTGTGCCGCAAGCTTCCATCATTGTTGAGGAATGATAGGGCACGCTGAAAATAATTGGAGCAAGGTTTGAATTAATTGTAAACGGAACTTCCGGGATGCACTTTTAACTTTGAATGGAAAATCATGCGCAATAATTGTGATGGAAAAATAAACGACAGAAGAAATTAAATCTGATAGCAAGTATCAAGACAAAGCAATAAAGTCCCGTCAGTTCAGAGTCGGCCACCAACTCACCGTTATTTGAAAGATTCCCCATGCAAGATACAAGTCTCTCCTGCCGTCCGATGGTATCTTGTCCAAGTATAATCCCAGTGGTTCCACATACTCGGTAGCAATGTAAATCACTTTATCATTTTCGAAACTGTCTAAAAATTGCAGCACTGATGGATGTCGCAATGTTTTAATTCTCTTGAGGCTGGCTCGTGCGAGTTCTACTGTCGTTTCAGAGCCATTCTTTATTTCGTAGCTGAAAATACTAACAACTTCGTCAGTTCCTTTTCGTTTGCCCTTCTTTAAGCTCCAGATACTTTTTTCTTCGAAGCCTACAATTTAACAATTAGAAGATGATTCGTCAACGAGAATGTATGAAATTTAATTAAAATATGTGTTGGAAAATCATCAGGAAAAACATCTTTTGCCTTTTATACTAAATTGGCTAGTTACCAGCGACATTCTCGATTACTTCATATGGAAAATCTTTTGTGGGATCTCTGGAGAAGAATGACCACATTTTATGGTAAATTAAACTCTACAATCCTTAAAAATTGGAACAAAACTTTTTCTTTCTTTTTCTGCTTGTAATTTCGATTGCGACAGAAAAAAAATCGGTATGCTGAACACATCCAGCAATTCTTTTTCAAAATCTTATCAATTCACGAGGGAAAATCCGTTATTGCGTGTCAAATACGTTAAAATTTATTAATATTGAATCGAATTATTAAAATAATAATTTTAGTTATTTATTTATAAAAAAAAAGTAATTTTCACATAGCATTGCTACTATATAAGTCAAAATATAAAAAATCCTTCACCATTATAACCAAATAATTATAAAAATAAAAAATAAATTTTGTTTGAATTTTGTGCTAATATCCCAAATTTCTCTTTTCGATTTGAACTTTTAAGGTGGTTTTCCAGTTTCATTAAAATAAGACTGGTTATTCGTGACATTTCCACTGAAACGTTTCAAGCTCATGGGAGATTATGATTCCACAGAAAAGAGAAATTTAGAAATTGCAGAACTAAACTATAAAAAAGAAATTCATAAGAGCCTTGAAAAAATTGAATTCTTCATACTTGTTTAACATGAGGATTCGATTAACTGATTATTATATTTCTTTTGAGGGTATGTAAATAATATCTGTGCAAAAAAGGAAAATAATCCGGTAGCTTAAAGCATGAAAAATCCTAATTGTCTTCAATGTGCAATAACTTTTTCTTTTCTATAATATCAGATCTACAATTTCGAGGGTATATTAGCGGCCTCACGTCATAAATGATTAACATTTTCAAATCGAACCGACATAGAATTGGCATTTCCTTTTTCATCAACATAGCCGATGGATCTATAGAATGGAATCAACTTGTCTTTACAATCAAGGGTCATTTTATAGCAGCCCAGAACTTCAGATAACAGTGTAACAGTAACAACAATCAATTTTCCGAGCTGCTTGCCACGATATGTGTCATCAACGACAACATCTTCCAATCGTCCTCGAATACCCGTTGAATGGATAAATTTACGTTCAATGACAAGAGTGGCAGCACCAATAACTTTGCTACTTCTTAGATCCTCTATAACAGTAACATAATAATCTCCCTTTGCTCGCATTTCGGCAAAACGATCTAAAATTTAAGGTTCAACAATATATCAGTTACTTGCTTAAGATGGGTATTGCTTAGAAAATTTACTTAAAAACTGCATTTCAGAGACTTCACCAACATTGGTTAACTGCGAAAGGCTTTGCATGAATCCACGTCGATAATCTCCACTTTTTAATGGTCGGACCAAAAGCCATGGCTCACCAGGTGCAACAGCTGTTACCATCGGATTAAATTTAGTTGGTGATCGAGTGAAATCCAGCTTTAGTAGAAGAGATGGATCATATAGATAAAGTTCCTGTTCCTGCAATAAAAAATATGTTATGAGCCGGTTTTCAGCATATCGTCGGATCAGGTTTTCTGGCCGTTGGCCTTGACGAGATTTATTTTTGGCCAATTTTATTCAATGCGACCTTAACATTAGATAATTATTTAAGATGCACAATGAACTCAGCGAAATGGTGTAAACTAATTAACGCAATTTTCTATAATTGGAGCGCCATTCATGCAACTGTTTGGCGCAGGAAATATTGCATTCATATTTGTACATTAGAAAAAGTGAAAGGAAATTTCTTGAAATTTGAAGAAACTGGGGCAAGGCTGTAAAGTTTTTATTTCCTTATCATGCAACGCCGTAAAGTCTTTCCTCAGAATTAAATAGCAATAAAAATTAATATCCAATTGTTCAATTTATTTCGCATCGCATGATAAGAAGACAAATGATAGGCTGGTGATGGTGATAACATAATATCCAAAAATCATGCAAAAAATGAATACGCAGGCAAAAAAAAAATCACCTCTTTAGCACCCATCGCTTCTTCTTCGGCGTCAAGAATGGGACAAATAAACTGAAGAAACACAAAGTCGAAATCCACTTTAACCAATTAATGTTTAATACTGACTGTTTTAATGAAATTAAAAATTAATGAACTGATTTTTCATCAGCTGGAACGTTCAACATTTTTACTGCAAACCAGAGCCTACTACATGCATACATATTTCTAAATTTTGTTACAAATTAAGGCTTTGCTTGAACGCACCCCATGAAAATAAGTTTTTTTCGCTTTTAAATAAATTTTGAGATTTTCTTAAAATGTCAATTGAAATTGAATCATCCGATGTTATACGGTTAATTCAACAATTTCTTAAGGAATCAAACTTAACCAAGACGCTGCAATCGCTACAGGAGGAGACCGGTATAAGCTTGAATACAGTAGACTCAGTGGAATCGTTTGTTAGCGACATAACAAATGGACACTGGGATACTGTTCTTAAAGTAATTCAGTCGCTCAAGATACCGGACAAAAAGCTGATCGATCTATACGAACAAGTGAGTCATTTTCTTATGTTTATAGGAGCTCTACTGACTTAAACATTCGCATTTTAGATTGTTATTGAGCTTATAGAACTACGAGAGCTAGGCGCCGCACGCTCACTGCTTCGTCAAACAGACCCAATGATTATGCTGAAACAACGTGAACCAGAACGTTATATTCAGTTAGAAAATTTACTTCAACGAGCATTCTTCGATCCACGTGAAGCGTATCCTGAAGGAAGTAATAAGGAAAAGCGGCGACAGGCTATAGCACAAGCATTGTCTGGTGAAGTTTCTGTTGTGCCTTCATCAAGATTGCTCGCATTACTTGGACAGGCATTGAAATGGCAACAACATCAGGGACTTTTGCCACCTGGAACCACCATCGATTTGTTCCGGGGTAAAGCAGCCGTGCGTGATCAAGAGGAGGAAAATTACCCAACTCAACTTGCTCGCCAGATTAAATTTGGAGCTAAATCACATCCTGAAGTAGCTCAGTTTTCCCCAGACGGGCAGTATCTTGTAACTGGTAGCGTCGATGGCTTCATTGAAGTATGGAATTTCACCACAGGAAAGATCAGAAAGGATTTAAAGTATCAAGCACAAGATAATTTTATGATGATGGAACAAGCAGTTTTGTCTATGTCATTTTCACGAGATTCTGAGATGTTGGCAACTGGTTCTCAAGATGGACAAATTAAGGTGTGGAAAATAATGACGGGTCAGTGTCTTAGGCGGTTCGAAAAGGCTCACACGAAAGGCGTCACATGCATTCAATTCTCTAGAGATAACAGCCAAATCCTATCGGCATCATTCGATCATTTGATACACTTGCATGGCTTAAAATCTGGAAAAATGCTTAAGGAATTTCGTGGACATACATCATTTGTCAATGAGGCCGTTTTCTCGCCAGATGGACACCATATCCTGAGTGCATCATCTGATGGTAGCGTTAAAGTCTGGTCGCTAAAGACAACTGAGTGTATTTCAACTTTCAAATCTCTTGGCACTGATCTTGCAGTCAACTCTATAATGATCTTACCGAAGAATCCTGATAATTTTGTTGTTTGTAATCGTTCTAATACAGTCGTTATCATGAATATGCAGGGACAAATTGTAAGATCGTTCTCATCTGGTAAACGTGAGGGGGGTAATTTCATCACAGCTATTATTTCACCGCTCGGCGAATTTATTTATTGCGCTGGCGAAGATATGGTGCTGTACTGCTTCAGTTGTACGTCTGGAAAATTGGAAAGGACGTTAAATGTTCATGAAAAGGACATCATTGGACTTTCACATCATCCGCATCAGAATCTGTTAGCAACATACAGTGAAGATGGTTTGCTGAAAATGTGGAAACCTTAAGATTAAGAACTTATTTACACAAGATTTCTGTGTGTTTCATTAAAAATTTATGTAGAAGATAATAAAATTAAGAAAAATATTTGAAAACGTAATTTGTGCCATCATGTATTCATATACTCTGCAGTGTTAGATGGCAGTGTACCTGGTGGAAGTGGCAAATCAACAGTCACCAGCTGAACATTATCAAAATAACGATGTTGCAAGGCATCACGTGCTGAAATTCTCTGGTCGGGGTCATATTTAGTCATATGTTGAAACAAATCGTTGGCATCTTCGTCACTGTAGAACCGATGTGGCATCATTTGACGTTCCCATTTTGGGAAGGATTCCTTATAATCAGGCAGCTGACGAATGTTTCTCCACACTGTATCATCAGGCGTTCCGAATTGTCGAAAAATTCTATAGAGCTGATCAATTTCACTGTCACCTTGAAACATTGGCCGAAGCATCATCTAAAGAAAAAAAAAAGTTTACCGTACGGGATTCACTAATACAGAAAATATTGTTTTACCATTTCAGCAAAAATTAATCCCAGTGACCAGATATCGACACCGGTCGAGTAAAGTTTACCACCGAGTAAGATTTCAGGTGCACGGTACCACAATGTGACCACTTCATGAGTATAGGCACGCAGCGGTATATTGAAAGTTCTCGCCAAACCAAAATCTGCCAATTTAATGTGTCCATTACAGTCCACCAATAAGTTTTGGGGTTTAAGATCTCTGTGAAGAATTCTAGAGATATGGCAATAATCGATAGCTTCAAGTAGCTGATGCATGTAACTCTTTACGAGCTTGGGTGTGAGAAGGGTTTTTTTGCGGTCAAGGAGCTTTTTTAAATCCATATCGAGATATTCGAAAACCATGTAAATGCATCCACCAGCAATGATGACATCAAATAGCTGAACAATTGAGTGATGCTTCATATTTTTGAGTAATGAAATTTCTCGCATAGCTGTTGACGGAATTCCTTCAGTTTCGCTGAAATAAGTGTCAAATTTAATAAATATCGAATGAATTTAGGAGAATATGGGTAATAATATCTATATAATATTATTTGACTGTGAAGAATATGTTGATGATGATGTAAGTTAACAAATAAAGCTGAATCTTGTGGTGCTACGAATTGTAATAAATTAAACGTACGGCGCCTCATGATACAGTTTCATTCATTTACATTTTCTGGTGTTGTTCATGTGCCAAGTGTGGGCAGATTGAATGCGTGAATCCTCTTACCATTCCAATCGAATCTTTTTCAACGCTACATCGATGCCATTTCGCTTGTGTCTTGCTCTGTAAACAATTCCATAGGTTCCTTCCCCAATCTAGAAGGTTGAAAAGTTACATGAAAATTTATTTGGATAATTCGTTGGAGAACAGCAAAATGTAAACAAAAGCGAAAAAATTAAAAATTTCGAAAATATTGATCATTTCTTACCTTTTCAATTTTCTGAAATGACGGAAGATGATTCAAGTCATTCAACATAACTACTAAATTTCAATATCTCTTTAATTTGAATAAATTAAGACACTTTGAAAATTTATGCATCTGCTGTTTATTCAGTGTACGTTCAACAATTTGGAAAATTGCGCGCCAATTTCTGAACTTCCACTTGGGTGTCTTGAAAAATGCGTCATACGAAATCAGTATTGACGTTCCCATTATGGGACTTATACCTTTGGCCGAATCAGAGACAGAACTAGGTAGGAACAGCGGCGAACGCTTTTTCAGAAGCCAGCAAAATTTATTACTTGAGTTGTATAGCAAGTTGTAGAATGGGGTACATAAATTCATACATAGAATGAATGAATGTAAAACATCCCCTTTATTCATCCCTGTGTTTATTTTCTCAATTGCTCTCTCTCCGCTCTCCGGTCTAAAAAAAGAATAAAACAAACATTCTCGCTCAGTCTCGTCTCGTTGTTCGTTGTGAATGCTTACATTACTTTAATCACCGCTGTTCAGTGTTCCTTAAGTTGTCTTCAAGTTCCTATACGTTCCCGCTGCACTTATCAGTATTGTAAATCTCGAAAAATTCACAGAAAATGCATCTAAGAAAGTGGAGTTCTTGAAGTAAATTACTATTTAAGTCAAAGTCGAAGATGATTCATGTGCGAATTCGCGATTTCAATGTATAGCTTCAAAATATGAAAATCAGCAGGCATGAAGTCTAATAAACTTAGACACAACCCGCTGAACAATGAAAATATAAATTATTTTCTATGTAAATTACGCCAGTTTTGCGATAATTAATCTGTCGCATGAAATCGTGTCCAATCAATCGGTCAGTCGCTCAAATTAAAATTAATATACGGTGAATTTTGCTTTGGGCAAAAATTCAATATATTGTCGCGTAAACGTCATTACGTCTGTCAATTTTACACAGTGTAAAACAAAAAAAAAAATATTAATTAATACATGTTTAGACAGACTTTCATTTTCACCGATAAAGACGTAATGCACTATTTAAGTAAGTTGCAAACAGATGCCTGTCTGTAAATTATTTATATCAAACGAAAGTGAGCGCTCAATTTCGAGTTAATTAAACTCATTACTATGCGATGGACACATTTTCATCCTACACTTATTTACTGTTTAATTGTTTATCGAGCTCGTGAAAATTATATTTTCTTAAACTTTATTACTCGTCCTCTACTACTACTACCCAGTGCAAAATAAAAACATGGGACGGTTTTTTTAAAATGTTTATTTCGCTGGCAGTTAATGCTAATTGTAAACTAGCACAATATTTTAAATACACAATACACGCGATTTGATGAAATGTTTAAATATCTGAGTAGAGGAATTTTTAGTCCATTTATCATGAAGAACAATAATAATAATCTTCATACATTTCAGTGTCATCCATTTATTCATATGAATGAGTCAATGTTTATACATGTTGCAGCGACCGCAGTTGATAATGAATAATTGTAATTAATTGCTCAGAGATAAGCAGAGTTAGCAGTGAAAATTCCGAAATGAGTTTAAAGTGAACCGTATATACCAAACTTGTTACAAATTTAAATTTGTTGTGCAAACAACAACTGATTTGAAAATAGAAGTCGTCTATCTATATACATTATCATCACTTTAACGAGGAAAAATATCATAGATCAATTGAACACTGAGGTTTCACTAACTATCAACATATAATGACGGTCAGTTATACCGCACAGGTAGCAACCTGCCGTGGATTTGGCTGTTTCCTGAAACTGTTATGGAGGTATGTTACTACTACTTTGTTATGTCGTCTAATTTACTAAACAATTATTACAAAAGAACTGCCCAAAACTAATTGTCGGAAACAAAAAGCACACGCTATGAGTGATTTCGATCAAGTTGAAGAACTATTATAACCAGTTGCGATAGGTCGTGACAACAATAAAGTTCAAATCAATTTGTTCACAAGAAAATATCAATAAAATGTTATGCCACTATCAAATTGCTTGTTTCATGAAAGGAGCAATGCACATCGTAACTACGACAATAGGTCAAACATGTAGGAAAGGTTCATTAAACTCTGATTGATAATCACTGCGAATGGCAATGCGCGCGGGGCGGATATCGTTTGAATTATTCATTTGCATAAAGCGCCAATAATGAAAGTTATGTTAAGGCTTGTGCGGCAGGTTTTGCATCATAAGACATTGACCGCGAAAAAATATACTTTTGGCAGATCTCGGAAAGTTTGTTTCAAGAGAAATTTGTCTGCTTGGGAATAACGTCAGATGATGTCATAGAAAACAAAGACACACAATAAAGCAAAATCAAACTAGTAAAACTGAAGGCAAAAGCGAAATTGTAAAACTAAAATTACGCGCAAAGTAATGTTGCCAATTTTTCGCCGACCAAAAAACCGGTTTGGGAATAATCACCTTATTCTCAAAGTGACCTCTTTTTCTCCCAAAAATAAAAACCTCAAAATCCAAGGAATTTTTCATTGCAAGTGACTGTCGTCATTTCAGTGATTGTCAATTTACCTTGCACAGAAATATTTCTACCTCTTTTTAAGGTATCGGAATTTGTTGATTAAAGCGTTGCATGTTTTTTTTTCTTATTGATTCGCATTTCGAGCTCGTTTCATTAGATTTTCTTATAAAAACCGATTGAGTCATGTGCCTTTATAATCATTTGGACACACATTGGAGCAGAAATGACGATTGGACTTCTTGTGAGTGAATATGTTTGAAATGCCCAACATGGAAGCGTAATTTCAGTTATATGTAGATACCGCTGAAGCTAACGCCACACATGACATACAATTTAAATCAGAATGTATGATGCTAAACCATCAGAGCACTAATTGAAATTACAGACCAAAGTGTGTGTTTCATGTTTCAATACATTTCTGCGACCCGCTGGTAAAATGACTATTTGACAAATGATATTCAAGCATTGTGGCGCGCTCACATAAAAAACGACCTAAAATGACAAATCACGGCCTGGAATCAGATGATTTTTTCATGGTAAGAAAAGAGCAATTGCGTATTTCTTATCAGTAATGGTGACGATGTGTTTGTTATAAAGATAGTACATCAAAAAATATACGAACTATATGAAATAATTACTTCATTGTTCATTGTAATGCTCCAGAAAATAACAGGTTTTTGTTGTAATGCACAATTTCGGAATCAAGTATCACATGTTGCTATGATCTTGAACTGGCCTTGATGCCGTAGTGGACTGACCTATTTCAACAAGCCATATTTTGCTCTTGGTACTATCGATCGTGAGGGGAAAAAATTGTGCGTTTTTTGAACTCGCAAAATGTTTCTCACGCCCTTGTCGAGATTCATAATCGATACTTCCTAAATGGTGCGATCGGCGATGGGCTTCTTTCCACGTTTTGCAAATAAAATATATTTATTGCGTCATAATAGTTAATCAAAAATGATTTTCAGTCAAATCAATGTTGGGCTTGGGATTCTCTCCATCTGTTCTCGTTACTTTAGACTGACTCTGTATGCTTTTCAAGGTCATTTGACATTTGTGTATGTGAGAACGATGTTTATTGAATTGAATTTAGAATATTATTTTTTCGGCAACATCAAGTCGGACGAAACATTTTTCTTCATTCAAAATTTACTGAATGTCATCAAAGGCCAGAGTGAGAAAATTTGACGAAATATGTACGAAAAAATACCCACAACATTATTAATTTAATTAACACTTTGTATATCCAACATGAGACTTTTAAATGTGATTGCTTCAAAATACTTTATGGAATTTATATCCTTGAGTTATTTGTAATTAAAAAATTGTTCCTTCAATGAGATGCTGAGTGAACGGTTTACATCAAACATATTAATATTGTTTAGAAATCAACTCAAGAGCGAATGATTGATGATTAAATTCTTATCGCATAAAATGTGCACTTGAATCGAATAGTTTGCACAATCTTATTTGCTTTTGATAGTTATTAAAATGCATTTATTGACCGCAAATAACTTGACATTTTCAAACACTTATAGGGTGAAGCTTCTAATAAATAATGCATTTATGCTTTGGTCAATTTCGCAATTATTGTGTGTTTATGATATGTTAAATTAAAACGATATCGTTACAAAATTACTCTTAAAAAAATCGATACAAGAAATATTTGAAATTGGCACAACTGTCTCTAAAAGTTTTGTTGAGTTTTAGCCAAACTCTTACACAAGCATTGTTGGTTCAGTGGTAGAATGCTCGCCTGCCACGCGGGCGACCCGGGTTCGATTCCCGGACAATGCAGATTTTTTTTTGCCTTTTTAATATTTTAATTTTCAGAGTTAGAATAGAAAAAATCAATCGAAAAATTTAACGAGAAAATTATGCAAAAAAATCATGCATTGTCCGGGAATCGAACCCGGGTCGCCCGCGTGGCAGGCGAGCATTCTACCACTGAACCAACAATGCTTAAGAACGATGGAAACTGGTCCGACATAAAGTCATGGCCGACATGTTAAGATTAAAGATGATCAAGTCACACACGTCTTAAAAAATTACTCAAAAGTGTATTGGTGAAACGAGTTCATTTATGTATAAATAAAACGCTGAATGATTATGATGTAATAAGATATTTAAGAAGAAATCTGATGCATGCTGCACATTATATTTAAACTATACAAGAAAATACGAGCATGTCATCTTGCGTAGGCTTTCTATTTATTGACGGCAACGGTGAATTTTGTGCCTTTCAGAAAAATTAATTGCAAAATTCGGCACAGAGGAACGATCATTCTTTATCTAAACATATCAGCGACGACGTTTCGCAATACCAGTTTCCATCGTTCTCAAGCATTGTTGGTTCAGTGGTAGAATGCTCGCCTGCCACGCGGGCGACCCGGGTTCGATTCCCGGACAATGCATGAATTTTTTTTTCTAGTTCAGCTTTTAAAAATATAACTCGTAAATACTTTGTAAGAGAATTTTATTTTGCAGAATTAGTAGCAAAACATTATGGACTCATTTTCTGATCCCTCCAATAATCTGCGATTTCATTACGGCTATATCTAGTGCATGGAAGTAGATTATAGCGGCTACTTGATAACTTTTGAGAGGCAAATGATTGATATTTATTTGATTCGATTTATGGCACGCCACACGAACAATGATAATCTTATTGTGTTGAAAAACAGCTTTATTTATCTTATCAGCAGTTCTTTATTTGTCTTATGCCATTTGCCCATACGAGGCCTGGCATGACGAAAAGCGACGACGGTAGTCAGATTTCTTATAAAAACGTCAAAGAAAATATTAATGTTTTCATGTTAAAAATTCTCTGCACCTACTTTATAATGGAAAAAGTTCTACAAATTCGTTAAATCAAAACTGAAGTGAGATTTTTGCAAAAAAAAAAGTTCTTGCATTGTCCGGGAATCGAACCCGGGTCGCCCGCGTGGCAGGCGAGCATTCTACCACTGAACCAACAATGCTCGAGAACCATGAAAACATTTTGACCAAACACTTATTTAAACATTTTTGGAATTTTTCTATACTAATTAACATTTATTTTATTTAATTTAATTTTCAGATGGCGAGGATCAATTTACAAGCTTGTTTGGCTTGATTTGACAACATTCCTGTTTGTGTATTATGTATTAAATATCACTTATAGGGTGGCCCTTAATGAAGCGCAAAAGAAAACATTTGAAGCTATCGTTAAATATTGCGATGAACATAGTAATTTAATTCCATTGTCCTTTGTGCTTGGTTTCTATGTATCAATTGTAATGACAAGATGGTGGTCACAATATACGGTATGAAGTTTTATTAATTAATAAGTTAATGTATGACTTTAATTCATTTATAGTCTATACCCTGGCCCGATCCAATTGCGGTTTTTGTGTCTGCTACAGTGCACGGACAGGTAATAATTAAAATGCAAATTGAACTGTCGACTTTTATTAGCGATGCTCAAAATTTTTTAGGATGAGCGTGGTCGCGTCATGCGGCGCACAATCATGCGATATGTTTGCCTTTGCCTAACGATGGTGCTTGGAAACTTATCACCAAAAGTGAAAAAGCGCTTCCCATCGTTAGCTCATTACGTTGAAGCTGGTTTAATGAATGAAAATGAGCGCGACATTATTGAAGATCTAAATCAGAAATTTCCAAAACATTCAAAACACTGGTTGCCAATTGTATGGGCGGCAAGTATTATAACAAGAGCTCGCAAAGAAGGACGAATTCGAGATGATTTTGCGGTCAAAACCATTATTGACGAATTGAATAAATTTCGAGGACAATGTGGACTTTTAATATCATATGACACCATCAGCATTCCACTAGTCTACACGCAAGTGGTGACGATTGCTGTTTATTCGTATTTTATAACGGGCTTGGTGAGTTTGACATTTTTTGGAACATACATGTTTTGATTATGTGTAGATATCATCTTTGCGCTTTTCTCAGATGGGTCAACAATGGATCGAGGACAAAGGAAAGGACAATGGCTACACGAATAAAGTCGATCTTTATTTTCCAATATTTAGTCTCCTGCAATTCTTTTTCTATATGGGATGGTTGAAAGTGGCTGAACAATTAATAAACCCATTCGGCGAAGATGACGATGATTTCGAAGTAAATTGGATGATTGACAGGAATTTGCAAGTTTCTTATCTGATTGTGGATGAAATGCATCATGACCATCCGGAATTGTTAAAGGATCAATATTGGGACAGTGTGCTTACTACTGAATTGCCGTATACAGTTGCTAGCATGAATAATCGTGAAGAACCTCCAGAGGCATCGACAGCCAACATCGAACTCAAAAAGGGTGGCGATGAGATTATTCCAATGGTGCCATCGGTTTTAAAAATGGATGACATGGTCGGTAAACATAGTCATGGAATGAACTATGAATTCCCTGAAAATGATATTGACAGCGATAAGGTTAGATGATACATCTAAAGTTATAGCCTAAAGCTTCTTTTAAAAAAAAAATATCTGGCATTTATTAAAGCTTTAATTAATAATTCATTTAAATACTTCCTCAATGCAACCAAAAATAGTTTGGGTGGTGGAAAACAAAACAATTAAAGATCAGCACTTTTGATACAACGCCGCATGGTAACTGAGCTCAGTTTTCTCAGAAGCTTCAAAGATTTAATCCACTTCATTTTCTGACAGCAAAGTCCTTGAAACGTAGCTAGAAAAACCATTTTAAAACTGGATGATGTCACTAACCTAATCATAATGAAATGAACACTTGCTTTATTTATTATATATGTGTGGGCGAAACATCGAATGGCGATTTTGTCTTGATAGACAATAAATCATAATTAATGAGCGAAATTGTCATTCGATTGTCGAAAAAAAAAAAAAACATTCAAATACAGAATTGATGTTATTAACCGTTTCATTATTCCTCAGGACCAGGACGACAATGCCAGTGGAATACACTTTACAGCACATGGACGGCGCCGTAATGCGAGTGGATCATCAGCGGCATCAATGCATTCCCTTGCAGGAACAATGTCCCGTGTTAATACGGTCACATCGCTTCTAAAACGATTCCTGAGTAAGGATGATAGCAAGAATGAAAGCCGCCCAGGAAGTGCCGCACAAGCTGAAGTTGGGAAAATTGGACAGTCATCCAGTTCAACAAGTATCGCTGGCAATAAATATCCGGCAAACATTGGCAGTATGAAAATCACTGATCAAATTATTGAGGAAGTTGATGAACAAATGACAATTACTTCAATGCGCAACAAAGAAGAACCACGTCCAACAGCACAAAGTATTTTTGCACAAATGACGCCTAGCGATCCAGTTGATGTTCCAGGACGTGTTCCACCACCGACATACCAGCGATATCATTCAGCTGTGGTACATGGTGGCGAAGATCGTACACTTTTCCCACCTGGAGGCGCTGACTCAATTTTTAGCTCATCTGCACCAGTGGGCAAAATGCCAACAAGCACGCATCTGCCAGAAACCATGTCGGAGTTTGATCCAAAACAGTATGGCAGCCAGGAAACGCAAAAGAGCTTGACTGCTGAAGAACTTGACAGCACAGCACGAGCCCCGCAGGCCGATGATGACTTTGAGAAGTTACGAATAGAACGTGAAGCAGCTCGAGTTGCAAAACAAAAAGAAAAGATGGCTCGATCAATCTCAACACAACAGAGCATGGTGAATCAAATAGAGCTCCAAGAACTCCTTTCCGAAGCTCTGACAAAGAAATCTTCCGGTGGAAGCACTCCAACGGCTGAAGTCCGTCCATCGGATGGAATTTTTGAACAGAATTTATGATTTTTCGATTGAAGCTGTTCATGCGAGCGATGATTTTTAATTCATTTGTTTTTTTAATCTTTTTGTCTCCCAACTCCCATTGAAGAAAAAAAAAAAAAACAATTTGCTTTAAGGAATGCATTAAACGATAGTAATCACTGTGGTATGATTGTGAAAAGGACTTTTTCTTGTGTTGGTCCATAAAATTGCATAAAATAAGAAAATTATTCGCTTTAAAATAAATTTCTCAATTACACAAGAAAGTTTGTGAAATTTTAAATTATTGTTCAATGCGCGCGCCTTAAATTTGCATGATTGTTTACTCTGGATAAGAAAAACGTGTGATAATTAAGAACAATAAAGACACAAATATGTACGCTATTACAAATAATTGGAAACACCAACGATTAAAAAGAATTCCATTACTATAGGGCAATTTCCTCAATTAACAAATTCCTCAAGAAGATATTACGCAACAAACAGAAACAGTTTTTAACTTAAACCGCCTTTTTTCTCAATCGAGAATCTAAATACTAACTTTTTTTTTTTTTTGTATTTTGTACGATAATAATCTGTATTAAAAATTTCGTTCCAAAAAAAAAAGAATCTGAAAATCCTCAAATAAAATCTTCGCTTAAATTTTAAATTGATTGTGGAAATTTTAATTTCATCGCAGATTGCTGGGAAATTTCAGACTTTCAGATATCGCAAGGAATTTTAATTTTATTCTTCAAAATTAATCAAAATTGAAGTGCACATGACAATCAGTTATTCGGATGATGGTAAGAAGCACAATTAAGGAATTGTGTAAATTTTCCAATTATTTTCTTCAAAATTTTCTCAGTTGCAACTGCTCGCAACATTGGAACATTTCTGCGTTTGCTTCTCAGATGGGAAGGATCTGTTTACAAAGTTTTATGGAAAGATTTTCTCGGTTTTCTTTTTATTTACTACTTCATCAACGTGATTTACATCTTTGGGCTTAATGAGGAGCATCGAGAATCGTTTCAAGCTCTTGTTAAATATTGCGCTAAATATAAAGATTTAATTCCACTTTCCTTTGTTCTTGGTTTTTTCGTTTCTCTCGTGATGACAAGATGGTGGGATCAGTATTGCGTAAGTGAATTTATGTTCATCATGTCGCCATATTCATATCAATTTGCAAATTGTAGAATATTCCTTGGCCCACCGGTATTGCAGTTTATGTGTCGAGTACCCTTCATGGGCAGGATGAAGTTGGTAGAGCTATGAGACGCACAATTATGCGATATGTCTGCTTGAGTCTAACAATGGTTTTCCGAGTTCTTTCGCCACGTATCAAAAAGCGTTTTCCAAGAATGTCCGATCTTATTGGAGCTGGATTGTTAAATGAAAATGAGTTGCAAATTATGGAAGATCTTGATGCGCAATATCCAAATTACTCAAAAAATTGGTTGCCAATTGTATGGGCTGCAACAATTGTGACAAAAGCTCGGGAAGAAGGACGAATTCGAGATGATTTTGCAATGAAAACAATTCATCAGGAATTGAATAATTTTAGAGGTTCATGTGGGATGCTAATGAATTATAATTGGATTTCGATTCCGCTTGTCTACACACAAGTAGTTATCATTGCCGTTTACATGTATTTCCTGGCAGCTCTTATCGGTCAACAACCAAAAAAAGCGGACTTGGGTGGTTTAACATTGGACAATATTCCATTCATGATTATGATTCAATATCTCTTCTACATGGGCTGGATGAAAGTTGCTGAAACAATGATGAATCCGTTTGGCGAAGATGATGATGATTTTGAGATTAACTTTCTTATTGATCGGAATCTTCAGATGTCTTATTTGATTGTTGATGATATGCACAATCAATATCCGGAATTGGTGAAGGATCAGTATTGGGATAAAATGCCATCGGAACTACCTGATGGAGGCAAAACTTTGATGCTAGGTCAAGAGAAGGAACATAGTGAACCGAGGGATATTGCCGACTATACTGTTGTGCCAAAAACAAGCATTATGAAACGTCGCGCAACATTCTCTATTAAGAAAAACACAAAACTCTCACGGCCAACTGAAGATATTGAAGCTCCGAAGTCATCAACAAATCCTGATTTAATTCCTCGCTCGAGTGTCACTGTTAATCGTCGTAATCTAGGCGAAGCTGATGACACAAATTGAATCACATTCCGAAGCGAATCTCGTGGATCAAAAAATGATCAAAATATTTTTTTTTTTTAAATTGCAAAATTAAAATTTTATTTCAAATTCAATTCTTTCTTTATTCTTCCCAGTTGGTTGTTGGTGGTTTTTACAAATTTTGACCTCTCAAACAAAGTTTTTTTTTTTGTTGATATTATTTCAAAAAGATTTTCATGGACAGCATTTAAAAATATTCAATTAAATGAGCTTTGGCTTTCCAGCGACGGGTCCATCAAGGAGAACTGCATACGATGGAAAATAAAAGCTTTTTTTTAAGCGCGCATAATTTTATTGCTATTCTTCTGTTTTTTTTTTTTTTTTTGTTTTTGATATTTTTCAGAATGTTAATTGAAGAAAGTTAATTCGATGGCAATTATGCAATTCATCCAGCTCTTGTTTCTATTTTTTTTTTACTTCTGTTAAATTTTCTAGCAAAATCATTTTGTGTCTTTTCTCAGCTTACATTATCAATTAATACAAATTATGTTCATCCACTTAACAGCGTTTATTTTTTTTTTTGTTTTTCATGTTTCTAGAAACAGTTAATTATGAGTTTGCCTTATTATTTTTTTTAAGTGCTCGATCGACCGGAATTGCGATTACGACAAAGAAATTGTTATGAAAATTCATCGTAACCGATCAATTACAGTCGATGCATTTTTTTTTTTTTTTTTTCATTTTTTGCATAATTTTCTAAGCGATTTCAATTAACTTTTATTGACATTTTTTTTACTTAAAATACAAGCATTTTTGGGCTTTTTTTTCTTATGCTGCCATAAAAATGTTCTTAGCGACGATGTTACATTGTGAATTTCAATTCTTCAAATATTATATGAGGCGGGAGAGAGATAAACAACCGAGATGTCTCAAAAAAGTTAATGAAAGAATGGAAAACTGCGCATTAAATGGCGGTACACGAAAGAATATTTAAGTTGTTGATTATAATTTACTGAGTATAGCAACGGCGGTATCTTGAGTTTAATGATGTGTTTTGTTGTGTTGAAAGCACATTTATGCAGTTTTTTTTTTTTTTTGTAAATTCCTCACTACAGAACAATGAAAGCTGTCAATGATCCTTGAAGCGTGTGTAGTATGAGAGATGGGAATGAAAAAAGCTATGAATTACAATCTAAGGCTCAAATCCCTGACCGCGTTCATTGCGCTGGGTGAGGATTAGTCATAATACCGAAAGCTCGTAAATACATTTATTTTTTTTTATCCATTCGTGATTCTGTTGAATTGCAAAACTAAGAAAAATGTTTCATTCATTTCCAATTTTTTCTTTTGTTACATAAATTTTCACATTTTCTTCTTTTTTTTTTCATTAAAAAAATACACTTAGCTTCTGCATCTTACGATAAATTACTTTCATATTATTATAATAAATTTAATTATATTCCTCTCATTTTTGCACGTTTGTGTGTGTAGAGATTTGATACAATCTAAATATATAAATATCAGCAATTAAAGCAGTTTTTTTTTTGTCAATATCATTAAATTGTTATCATTGATTTTTTTTTTCGGGATCAATTGCATTTGAGTGAAGATGAGGACAATGCAAGAAAGGGAAACATAGGTAAACATATATGTATTTAATCTAAATGTTCTTTTGAACGGTTCATCTAGTTCACCAGGAACAATAGTAACGAAATTCTTTGAGATTAAATTCGACACCAAAAGGCGTTTTAAGAAATAAGTTTTAGTTGATGAACCATCCAAATGAGCAATGATTTCACGCGTAATTAAGAATATTTGAAAGAAATTTTTCAACTAAAATATGCAACTAACGGTAAGTAAACGAAAACAACTAACGAAATAATTATTTTAATTTAGAGAGAGAGAGAGAGAAGAGACATACATAAATAAATTGCATATATAGGTAAAACATAAATTTGAGTTATGTTGTTTGTTGATTATGAGATTCAATGTTTCCTTTATATATTGTTACGTTGTAAATGGCGCATTATCAGGCATTTAGTGTGAACATTTGTGTCACACTCACAAAACAATTATGGCAACGAACGAATGAACGAATGATTTAAGAATACAGAAAAATAGTTTCTTAACTTAAATTGCACAGAAAGAAAATTTCCATTCAACTTATCAAGATATTTAAATACTCTTCAGCTTTGGTGTGAGGTGTGTCCAGACTGTGATTCCATGTCATATTTAATATTTGGAGCTCCATCAGACTGCAGTCAGTTGTGTTTATGTTGTGTCGTGTGTGGTTTTGAATGTTTCTGAAAGTGACATTTAAAAGCTTCTATGGAACTTTCAGGAGCTTGATCCGTCTTTTTTGAATGTAAGAGTATTCATAATATTCTTAAGTGTTTCACCAATTCCTTTTGAGTTTGGCGATTGTGAATCTGCTGAGGTGCGACTATTGGCCGGATGTGCATCTAGGCATTTTTGATACCGAAGCTACAATGAATGAAATTGCCATTATTAGTCATGCAAGAGACAAAAGTCACGAAACTCACCTTGCAGGCGGCCTCAATTGTTTTACATAAAGCACCACTACTCGGTTCACAGCGGAAAGCATGTGCGACAAATTTGTCTTGCGCCGTGTGGACAATGAAGGCGCAGTTTTTAACATTCTTACCGATGCCAAGAAAACTCAAGTAACGGACGCGAGCTTCAACAATAATTTGGTCATCGTCCTAAAAATGCAGAAGGTGAAGAAGAAAATAAAATCAATAATTTATTCTGGTGAAGGAAAACGAAAAATAAAACTTTGGCACAAAATAGAAATCAGTTTTCTTACCCCGCTGGGACGTACGGCAATCATGCTGGGCGAAATGGACACATTCACATTTGCCCAATTATCTGGTGCTATTTCACTTGATATTTTCTCGATAGCATCATTAATTGTATTCATGCCGACAGCTTGTTGCACTTCTGAACATCCAAGATATTGCGCACGCAAAACTTTCTTCGGTTCCTCCATTGGCGTTGGGAATGATTGAGCAGCTTAAAATAATATTTCGCAATATAATGTTTAACAAGAAACAATAAATTGCTTAAGAACTCTTACCATGTCTCATTCGTCGCTGTCGATTTTCGGTCGGTAAATCAGTTGGACGTACGGCACGTTTATTGGACGAACTTGTTCCATTATTGCCATCTATTTGGACTGAGCGTTCAATCATGATCTTCTTACAAATATCTCTGCGGGCGAAATGATATTTATATTGAGTTTTAGGCTTACAAATTCCACAATAAATTTTCGTCCTTTTTCACACAGCTTTACCTTAAGGTGTTGGCAATAGTTCGCGCCGCCGTTTCACAACGGAATACATGACACATGTGGACTCGCGTCAAGCGATCACGAGCAACGTAAGCAAAATCACTAAATATGAAATGGAGTGAAAAGGAAAATTAATCAATTTTCAGTTGCAATAAAACAGTGGCAGAACCAATGCCTAGAGCCAGAATCTCCGCAAATTACTTACCGCTCTCTGAGCGCATTACAAAAAAATTAATAGAATAAGCGATTAAAAAATCATCAAAAATCAATTTTCGTTTCGAATGAAAAATCTCCGGCGCAATATATTTATGTCATTAAAAAAAAGACCATAAAATGCAGCAAAACATCGCAGCCCTCACCTTCCATTATCACGTCCGACGCCCCACACTCGAATCGTGTGTATAGGTTGTGTATTGAGAACAGTCAAATTTTCAGGATCAATCAACTTTAGTGCACCTTCATCGAGATCCAAAAACAAGTCTTTGCCCTAAAAATGAGCAAAACGATTTATGAGAATTATTGCAAAATCAAATGACACCAAAAGTTATCGTCATCATCAAACGTACATCACCCCATCGACCGACGACATCGAGTAAGTCATTTTTGCCAAATGACAAGTCCAAAATGCATTTATTTACAGCTTTCGATGAGCGCTCAGGCGTGAGATCTTCTTCAGCAATCTCAACCCATCCAAGTGATCGCACAGCGAATCGAATGGGTTTGTCTGTATCTGATTTCAGTGGATAGCTGCGGCGTCTGGAAAGGTATTTTAAGGAATGTCTACGTTTACAAAGAACGTCATTCAACTCACTTATATTCCATATCCTTTCGCTTCTTATTTTCCTGCTCTAAATCTAAATTATGATTGGACGTGCTGCGTATTACAGTCGACTGTACATTACCAATATTTGTAACATTAGCACCCGTGTTACAGTTGCCATTCATTGTGCCATTTGGCGGGTCTGTGTTATAATTGTAGAATGAATTGAATGATACTGAAAATAGACTCCCATCACCACCGGGAATTGGACTGCAAATAGTAGATAATGCGTTATTGCAGAGTGACGTATGTTTAAATTAATAATGATTTACCTGGTCGGTGGTATGAGTGGTGTTTTCAGTTCCTTGGGCCACACGGGCATTTCACGCTGAATCGTGCCGGATTTAATGTGCCAGAAATAGTGACCGCCGTTATCTGGAATAGAGAAATCCAAGGTTCATGCATCAATCAACTAAAACAGTATTATTCAATTGACCTTCATGCTTCTCCCAACCCGGTGGTAATTTTTCACTGGTCATTTTCTTATCAGACCGCATGACTTTCTCGCTATCGTCTCTTTTGACGCCATCCTCATCATATTCGTCCTTCTGTTCGCCCTCAGGCTTATCTATCACATATTTTTCATTCGACTCATCGCTTTTTTCGCCATTCTTGTCGCTCGTCTGTTGATGTTGTTCCGTTAATTTGTTATCAGGATATCGATTTGTGTCGCTGAGAATTTTGTTTTTCCTATTTTTTTTGTTGTTTAAGAGAGTAATAAAATTGAAATTGTTGTAGAAAATCAATAAAGTTCGATGATGTCATAATAAAACTCACTCGAAATTCTCCTTAAGATCAACACCCATCGATTCAATGTCCAAACATGCATAGCCTTTGCGATTGTTCATTATAACTTTCGTTTCGCCACTGCGCTGCTTCGATTCCGACATAATTTCCTCAAATAGATTCTGATTGTGTTTTATTGATTTCGGATCCAAGTGATAATTGGGATTCTCATAGCTTAATAAACCGTTTTCTGTTATCATAAATTTTATGCAAATTCAAAAAAGAAAGGAGAAAATCGCACAATTTTAATTAATTTGGTAACGAAATGATGTCAATAAACTCGAATTATGAAATTTTTATTTCGCCTACAAAAGTAGAAATGAAAATGACATGAACGAGCCAAAAAAAATTATAGGAGAAGAAAAACTATCAAAATGCCACAACACGAAAAGCATTACGGTCGCTTTAATAAAATCCTAATGTAGTGACTACTAAACTTCCGTTTCATTTGCGTTTCGACGTATAAAGAGAGATTGTTCCTTTTATTTTGTTATTAAATCGATATGCCCTTTTCTAGTTTTCTCCCTTAAGCGCTTTTTACTGACAGGCGCCAAAAGGGGGCTTCAAAATTTGCTGACTTCAATTGTTCGGCGCCGCACATATTGTTTCACTTATTTTTTACAATCTCCCCACTCCATTTGAATAAATGGACTCATGGTGAAATAATTAATGTGAATGTTGTTGGGGTAGCTTAGAAAAGGGGTTAACGCAGGCAACGGCAGAAGCTAAAATGTGGTTAGAAACTCATAAAAAGCGTGCAAGAGAGGTGACATCCAGCTATTGCGACATGACAAGTTATGATGAGCGTGGAAAGCAAACAAAACATCGTTTAACATTTAATAAATAGCCCGAAATAACATGAAATCTCCTATGGGGATTGATGGAAAAATCTATAATCTAATCAATTTTGATGGTTTGGGCACGAAGCATCGCATTCACGTGCTCAAACAATAATCGACATTGAATTAATTTTTTTTTTTGCTTATTGGATGGAGGCGAAATGTATCGAAAAAGCCACGAAAAAAAGAAACACTGAAAAATAAATCAAGCAAACAAACAATTTGTGAAGCGTGATTTTATCACTTTCAGAAATTGATGGGGAATGTACGTAATATGTGATGTGATGATTATATAGTTATGTGGAGATCTGGTGTTGTTATATGCATTTTGGATTCAATTCAATTTTTTTTTTTTTAATTTAAATCTATTTTTGGTAAATGATATTTTTGGTGTTAAGTGGATAAAATGAGTTCAGCATTTAAATTGATCACAATGCACACATAAAGCAATATGAACTTTTATATGATTTGGTGCGGTTGTGCAACAACAATGAAAATATTTATGCAAAAACGTAACAACGATTTTTTTTTGTGGGAAAATATTTTACCTAAACATATTTCATCATTATCTAAACCAGGCTGATACATGTCCATAATATGTCTAGAAGTGCACCGAGCACTGAAAAATTTATTAGTTGTTTGAACGTCCTGAATTTGCACACTACTAGCAAAAACCAAGTACAGGACACACTTTTATGTTAATGTTTTTTTAATTTCGCAACTTATTTCACTTATGGACAAGAATTCATTTGATGTCTCGCAAAAATGTCCTTTATGCAAAAAAAAAAAATGCAGAAATTAAAATTTAAATCACACATTGAGTCACTGATGATGAAAAATCCCTTTCGGAATTCTATCAGCAAAACATCCGGTGAATATGCATCAGACATTGGGAAATTTAATCGTGCGTTGTGATTTGATTACATTTAATCCTCATTTTCATCCCCCAGTCAAATGGAGGCCGAGACCGGAATGAATGAAAATGAAAGCTTAATTGAATATTGGAAGCTGCCGATAGCATCACCGAACTGAACTCATTCCAGTGCTATCCAACTCTAGTAATGAAATTTCATTAAGTGTTCGCTCTCTTTCTTCCCTGTTTCTTCTTCTTCTATTTTTCAATGAGCTTCTGAATGTCATGCTCATATATTTATAGCTTATTCATGCTGTACGTTTCATACTTTTGTTTTTTTTTGCCTGTCGATGATGTTCCATTTGCTTGTTTTCTTTGCTGGTAGAACATCAAAAATATGACTCAGAGAGTTTCTTATACGATTACAAAAGCAAACACTCTCATCAGACTCCATCGCAATTGCGAAACCGACTCCCCAGTGAATGCCTTACAATGCCACACGGCAGGCAACGCAACAACACCAGCTAATGGTGAAAAAAAAAGTAATGTCTACACTAACATGAACCGAGAAAAAATAAACTTATGAGGACGAAAACATGTTTTTTGGTGCGGGGAGTTGGAAAGTCGATGAGGATTTTCGTTTATGGAAAATCAAACATCATCTTTTCGTATCGCACAAGAAAAAAGGCACATGCAAAAGTAATATCTGTACAACGAATAGTTAATAAAATTATACATATTTTTTCAGAGATTTCTTGATGATGATGATGATGAAGAAAAAGAAGAACTTTAACATAATTTGAAAAGTTTTTGCGCAATAAGCGTTATAAAGAAGAATCATCACCAAAATTAACGTCGATGGAGAGACATAGAGACGATTATTTTTCTTGGAAAAGTGGGAATTGCACAAGGATCAGTCAACGATTGAAACAAATGAATCGTTCTCAAATTACATAACAAAGCCCGTGAAATGTGAATCATTTGGGAGTTTTATTTTATTTTTTATTTTGTTATTTAGCAACCACAAAAGTTATTTGTTGTTATGCAAATGTAAGATCTACCGCGCGGAGACCCTGATTGTATTAATTTACCAATGGACAGCGACGGTACAGATTAAGTGGGATTAGGTGGCCATTGAGGAACGTGATTTTTCTGTTTTCCTTTATGTCGCATGTCCTTCAGTTTTATAGCGGAAAAAATCATGAATCATCGCGTTGAAGGGGAAAAAACTATCCATGACAAAAGCTCATATTTCGTTCACTTTCACAACGAAGCTCGGTTGAAGTTTTGCTATTAAGTTGTCAACTGTCGCGTCAAGACGGGCAATAGGATTGTATTGTTATTGTACAATTTGAAAAAGGAAATGTCAAAGTTTTACAATAAAAGTTGCGGTTGTGAGTCGAAAAGTTTATTGCAAATTTTTTTCTAATTAGACAGAAGAAGGTAATAATACCAACAAAAGCTTTTAACGCTGGACATTAGCCGAGGAAAGAGAGAACAAATTCTTTGTTTGATTTTCACCGAAAATTTCCATTTCCTTTTTTATTTGCCTATTTTGGACGATGCGGCAGAGAGGTGGGTGGCAGAAATTTAGAAGGACCCATAAAAAGGGGTGTGATGAGAAACATTTCTGATAAGTTTTTCGCGAAAGATTCTCTTTTCATTTTCCTTAAGCAATGAGTTTTTCGTATGTTACATACAGCCAGCAATATCAAATAAAAAGAAGTTTTTCCTCCCATTGATTTTTTTTTCAGCCACCCTCGATTTCACTCCGTGCTTTTACTTCTCTATAGTCGAGAGACAGAGAGCGAGAAAACCCACCCCAACAATGAATCGAAATGGGGGTAAAAAAAAATTCCATGAATAATCCAGAGAATTGTTATTCGTTATATTTGCACAATTTTTCCATCGCATCATTTTTCATGATATTAATGAATTTTCTTCTCAATGAATTGGAAAAGCTCCTTTCACTATGTTTATGCAGTAGTTAATAATACACACTCAACGGTTATATTTTTTGTTGGTTCTCAATAGCTTCAATATTCACACACTGCTTATTTTTCAAAGCAACTTACAAGGACAATTGCACAAAAAAAATAGTCGCACATTCATCGACATGGGAGAGAGAGATAGCGAACATAAAAGAAAAATCCTTTTTCAAACTCGAAGGAAAAAATATCGATTTTCTACAAATTTTTCATTTGCACTCGGAAAAACTTTTTAACACACTAGGAACTAAACAAATCGATTAATTGTTGATGCTTACAAGTTTTTAATAGTACTTAATGCATTTTAACGCGAAAAACTATTAAATTCCTTTAGAACATTTACTTTTTATTCATGGAGGAAAATTTCTGACTTTTATCGTTCTATCGCTCGTTACAGACTGAACGTTTTTTTTTTTCGCTATCGTAATGTTAGTTGTTCAGTGCGCAACTCTAGAGGTACGTAGCGAAAAATTATTTGAATTATTTTGATTTTAAACAAATAAAATCAACAAACGAAAGTTTTTTTATTTAAATTTTTTATTCCAGAATTGATTGAACAAATATATTTCATGCCGGTTTTACCGTGCCATTCACATTGTACATAAATAAGCACTTACATATTTTTTACTGATCATTATGTTCCACATTCCACGACACGTTTCTGTCCCTATTTCCTGACTGTGTTTTTGTTTTGATTCAATTTTCGAATTGTTTCTAATACCAGCAAATTGAAAATGTGGCTAAAATCCAAAATGAAGACATTTTTGCTACTTCGGAGAAGCATCAATATATCAGCAAGATGCCAAAGTCCTATTGATAATCAATCGTCAATGTCAATTTTTGATGTTTTCAATGCAAAAAAGCTACAAAAGGAAAGAGCTGCAACAAGGTAAGAAAAAATTTCTTGATTAAATAATTAACATTAGGTACATGCAATTAATCATTTAAGGAATGACGTTGAAACATTTGATTACGTGAAAGAAGAAGTGGGATTTAGATTATCAGATCGTTTGTATGACATCAAAAAAGAATTTATAAATGGTGTGGATCTCGGAGGAGGTCGTAGCTATTTAACTAGACACATTCTTGCTGAAACTGTACAGAATTTAAAGGTGTATGACATCAGCCCAACTATGTTACAGCAAGTTTATGGTACACCGGGCATCAATATCGAGAAGCATTTGCTCACCAAAGAAGCATTAGATGTAAGTTGAGGTGACCATATAAGAGTTATCCCTTTGTATAATAGCAGTTCTATGTTTTAGCTTTCCGAAAACAGTCAAGATGTTGTGATTTCCAATCTGACACTTAATTGGCTCAATGACCTTCCAGGTGTTTTCAAGTCCGTCAATGACTGTCTTAAGCCTGATGGAGTCTTCTTGGCTTCAATGTTTGGGGGTGAAACGCTTTATGAACTTAGATCCTCATTACATTTAGCCGAACAAGAACGTCAAGGTGGATTTGCGCCTCACATCTCACCATTCACTAAAATAAGAGATGTTGGGTCATTATTAAATAGAGCCGGCTTCACAATGCTTACTATCGATACAGATGAAATGAATATCGGTTATCCCAGCATGTTTGAATTACTTGAAGATCTCAAAGGCATGGCGGAGAATAATGCGGCATACAACAGACCACTAACGCTGAATCGAGATGTTCTGATGGCAGCATCAGCTATTTACAATGAAATGTATCCTAAAGAGAATCTAGAAACAAAGGAGAAAGGCGTACATGCTACATTTCAAATAATCTATTTCGTTGGATGGAAACCACATGAGTCACAACCTAAACCGCTTGAGAGAGGTACAGCAAATGCTTCATTTAAAGACTTAGGTGATATATTGACAGGTCATAAAAAAGTTTCTAATAAGAAATAAAAAAATGCACAATTCATTAGTAAATTTAACGAATTCAATGTGTTTTAAAAATAACATGAACCGCCACCATTTGAACCAACCCGATACAGAATTTTGTCCGTACTACTCATTCTGTGTGGAGACTGGTCCACTAGTAAGACTTCGCTGAAGCAAAAAAAAAGAAAAGAAATAAAAGATAAATCAATTAATCGCAAAAGCAGCACAAATTAACAGTGCATCAGTTTGTCAAGTGGAAATGTGTTGAAGGAAAATTAAACAAATTGCGAAATTAAATGAAAAAGTAAGCGAAAGTGTAAAGTGGTCAGAAAGTAGAAATATACAAAAAGAAAAAAAAAATTAAAGCACGAATCGCTGATTAAAAGTTGCATTTCATTGGTCGTGTAGGGAATATAAGCGATAAACTATGTGGTGAGTGCGATATTTCATTAATTAAGATTCATCATCACCCGACTTTTATGAAAACATGGAAATTTTCATTGTTTTTGTGTATCGATTTTTCAGTTTCAATCTTGAACATCGCTCAATTTTGAGTCACTCACAGTTGAGCCTTTTCCTGACTTTTATGACCCATTTGCTCGATGAATTAAAACATAAACATAACGTGATATTTTTTGATCGATGCGAAAGTGTCTCGTAGTATATTAAGTAGTATTTAGAAGCTGTTAATGGAAAATCGGAAGATGGACATTATTGATTTTTTTTTTTTTTTCATTTCCTTCACATCATCATCTCATCTCAACTGTTGTGAGATGCAAGTTGGCAAGGATGCGTGACGACATAAAATTCTACTTTAAAATGATGTTACTACTTTTTTTTTTGAACGTGCTATTCGAATTCTTAAACTCTTATCACGGTCTGGGAATCACTTTTGGATGATTGTGAAACGCATGATGATTTATAACTAGTTACCTTCCTTATCTGTATCTCTAATGTTTACGAAAACATGCACTCCAAGGCACACCGAAAAATTCCAATTTCTTATCAAGATTGCGACAGCTTAATTTATAATGAAGAAACTACAAAGAAATATCATTCATTGCAATATGCGTCTTGATTCTGCTCGCGTTGCATCACTCAAATGACACGGTATTGTGATGATGACAGCCCACGCATTCAATTGTAGCTCAGGAAATTCTTCATTAAACTAAAGCCTCTGCTAGCCGCACCCTCCATCAAAGCAAGCCCAAAGTCGGTGAAAATTGAAAATCAAAGCATGGGTTTTAATTAAAGCGGAATGAGTTTTTTTTTTTTTTTTTTGAGAAACGGATGTTGAGTTATGATCCGAAGAGCCACTTGAATAAACTTATTCTTTGATGGCTGCAAGAATCATCGCACGGTGAAAGACTAAAATTAGAAACTGGTTGATATTTATGTAGGTTGCATGTTGCAACTTTAAAGCATGTGATCGTCTTGTCAGGTATCGTCATGAAAGTGATGCTAGTGAAATGTATAGAAATCGACACTTGAAATCGATGCGCTGCTGATGACTTTTCCGATACTACGCCAAGTTAGTCGTGTATGAATGACATCATCAAACTTGGGGAAATTCCAACAACACCATTTCGATTGTGGAAAATGGCGAAGAATTTTTTTTCCTTCTGATTCTATAAAAGGGTTGATCCTTGTGGCACCCAAGACTGTCGTTCTATTGTATAAAGGTTCCATAAAATCCATCTGTGAGCCCATAAAAATTAACCAGTTTTGCATGTTTTCCTGCAAAAAAAGAAGAAGAAAAATATGCGAGGCAGGGAAGGAAAAAATGTCAAGACGAAAACCAATGTTGGCACTAAAGGCGCATGATCGTAGAATAGTTCGCAATCGAATGGTTGAAATGAACCAGAGCTGCAAACAAACTTTTATTAGATAATAAAATAAAAACGTAGCATACATACAGCCAAAAAATGAAAAAAAGGAGAACAATGAAGAAAAGCGTTGTGTGGAAATTTGTGAGTCGAATTTCGGTGAAAAACGAAAAATGTTTTGGCGCATGATGATGTAAATATTTTTGTTTGTATACAATCGAGTTTTTCTTTTGTTCATGAAAAACTTTCATTTTCAATACACTGCTACAATTACTTGATTAGAGCGAAAAGTAAGAGACCTCGTGACGTCACTGAATAATCTTAAACCCAAAAATAAAACCTTATCGATTAACGTTTCCACCTCAAAAGCTTGAATGCGTATCGCTCGGTAGCACGATAAATTTCCATTATTATATCATTAATAACAGTCCAAAATATGAAAGCATTTCTATGCCGTAATTGGTTTAATTTCTTGTCCACACTCCTTGGCTTTGACCCTTTACAAGAAAGAACCTTTTATCCTTTCTGACGTCGCCTTCTCACCGTCATCATTTTAAGTGCTTTATGACATTTGCAGATTTTGTTTTATTGATGGAGGTTGTTTGCGTGATTATTAAACAATAAAAATAAGAAGTCCCCGTTGCATCACATTTTATCTCAACAACAATAGAGCGCATTTCTTGTGACTTCATGCTATGAATATGATATTTGTAAGGGCAAAATTCCTAAGAACCTTCGATGTTGCACATTTTTATTGTTGTGCAAAATTTGCATTTACACGAACTTTGTTAGTGCATTTCATGCCTTATGCATGCCTTGCATTTTGATTTACCTAAACAATTCAATGCTGAAAATTAATATGCCTCAACAATGACGCGCTCTCAACCAACTGTATACATGCATTTGAGCAGTTTGATTCTTATAGAAATTTGACACATCTAATTCTCATGTTCCATTTACAAATTTCTTCTCATTGTAGATAGTAGATACATATACGCAATACACAATTTTTTGCAAATACTGAAATCATCCCACAACATTCGTACGCATCATTCGTCAGCCAATTTATATGATACATCTGGCGTTTTATGAGTCATTTACATATCTAGATACTACTTAAGAATTTTCCTCTTTTTTTTATGCATCAAACTCCACATTTACAGATTTCATTATTTTCTATGAAATATAAACATGCATGCAACATGATGAATTGAGAAACTGAGCGCACTGGCAAACGGGAATACATTTTGGTCGTTTGTCTGTTAATTAATTTTAATAAACAAACATTCGAAATGAATTTGTAAACTAAGCTCTCTTAAGCATGGGAAAAGAAAGCTGATGAATTTGTCACACCAAGGTCATATTCATTTATTATGATGGCTTTCCTGCAAATGATACAGTTTATACTACATGCACTCATCAATTGCAACTGTGAACGATCTAATCTCAATAAATACCGCTTACTTGCATATGAATAATTCAACGAACCGTTGGAACTAATCTTGACATTGAATATGTTGTGAAAATGCGGGAGTAAAAATTTAAAAAGGGATTTTTCAAATATTAAAAAAGGGGGAAAACAGATGATACCTTTTGACTATCAGAGTACTTTATGAAGGCATGTTTATTCAGATGGTGAATGGATTGAAATAACTGATACATCCCTATCCATCGAGTTTATTGCCGGCAGTTTGGTTGCAAAATATTGGAAATCATTTAAAAGCAAAATTTATTAGATTGTGTTGGAAAAACAACCCCTCGTTATAGTGTCGCTTTGGGTTGGTTCTCTGGCTACGATATTGAAATGAATCATGTTTTCCATATCGTGGATGTTTGTGGAAAACCCCAGTAGGGAAAGCTCCCCTAAAAACATTGAATCTTATTTAATTTCCATGCTTTTAGCATTACGGAGTGAGATTGCATTCGTAACTGCGCTTGAATTGTAATATCTTTTTAAATGATTTCTTTTCGGACTCCTGCATTATGCAAAGTGAGGGTGAATATTGCAAATTTTCTTTGCCTGTTAAATTTACAGCTTAATTTACATATTTTACATAAAAAACGACCGATCCATGACCATGACTCATTCTAGTGCAGTTTATCTTATCACTAGAGCTGTAAATTATTTTATGAGGCCACTGGCCTTTTAAAAGTTGATATAAGTACAATTAACGGGGAGCAGTCTTGTTATCAGTGCAACTGTTGGAATTTTTATTGTTTTATGGGAGTTGAAATATATACTTAGACGCCTCAAAAGCTGATCTCCGCTAGCTTTACGGTTGCAACGAGATGTTTCCGTTAAATCAACATCATCAATCAACTTATAAATTGAAAGTTTCCTACACAAATCTGAAAAATAAAAACAACCAACAGAGAAATATCGTAAAATTAATTTTCCATCTATTTTCCACAGACTGAATTAAATTTTATTGCGCTTCTCATCGAGCACGAAGACGCTTTATGTATCGAATGCGATTTGCGTCGCCATAGAGTGGAGCGACAAATTTTTTTTTTCTTGCTATTATGCTTACCGATGATTCAACGAATGGTTTCCATATGCTGAAACGAGAACAGATTCGTTGAATATTTTCTAGTCATAAATTTTATGAAATATACTTTTTTTTATGCTCAAGCATAATTTTGTGAGACCACAATATTTTTTTAAATTCCAAAACTATGGAAATTTTACGTTTTATCCTCAGAGCGATGACTAATTATAGATATTTTATATACGAAGCGTCTATCGCACCAGAATGGAAAAGTCACCATAACTTTAAAGGCAACTAGAAAATGAATTGTTGTGATAGCCTTAAGGAGATTTGTTTTTATCAAAACCTTATCACAGAACAATGCTTAAAGCATGTGCAAATATTTATATGAAATCATAAATTTATCATCTCCCTCGACAAGGACGTAACCTGCAAGTTCATAGAATTATCTGTTTGTTGGTGCACCGCAATTGTATTGGAAAACCTTACCTATTCTTTTTCTTCCGTGAGCTAGCTTCGTGAGCACACGAGGGAAAAACTCTCACGGATGATTCGGAAAAATTTCCCATTTTGTCATTTCGAATGTATGTTGCATTGTTGTTGTTACTTCTGTTGATCTGGACCGGTGGCGAAATCTGTAAAGCGCAATATCAAAATTTCCATTTAACAAAAACAAAAACATATGGAGAAGAATGCGAAGGTCTTAAATCGATTCAAATTCGCGGTCCTGACGAAATCGTTTCGCCATCGTGCACGAAAATATCGAGAAATACAGAAACAGTTCGGCTTTCTCAGTTTTGTGAGCATAAAGAACCCGACAAGTTGTCTCGAGCGCTGCTCTAAAGCAAAATAAAATCATCCGTTAGCCAGTTGAGATTTGGATCGCGACTGAGAACGATTCATTCGATGAAAGTTGATTAGACTTTTTTGTCTATTTTTTCGGGACTCCTCGCAAATGACCTCATCTAGAAGTGAAGAAACATTTCTCATTTCTATTTTTAATCATTTCTGTGAGATGCTGTGAGTTGGTAGTTCATCGGCATTCATTTGAAACGGAAACTAAATGAGAAAACAGAAATATTTATATGAAATTTAATACAAAATCAAAGCAAAGAAATTGTGCTGTGGTCGGTCGTCAGAGTGAAAGACAAGACAAGGAAATTAAAACGCAAATTTATGTTAATTCTGAAAGATTTCTGATGGAAAAAACGCAATTTAAATAGTGAAAAGTAAAAAAAAAAAAATAATTTGCGCATATCGTGTGAGTTAAAAGCGCCAGTGAAAATTAAAGGTTTTGGTGAAATTAGTGAAATGATTCCCAGCGAGTTAGTTAATTATGCTGCTGTTACTTCAATTTCGAGCCGGAAATCAATATGAAGAAATTTCTAAAGCTTCACACAATTTCCCCTAATGAAATGGGTGCGGAGCGAAAATTCACAGATCGTCCATCATTCGGACCTAATTCTCGTAATTCTCTCTCCTCATATGCATCAATTGTTTACATTCACTCTGAATTTCAGAGTATGAAATCATCGGCGATGAAACACGAGTTGCAAGTGTGGAAAAAGCGAAAGAATCTTTAAAATACTAAGCTATGTGTGCATATGCCTTCGTCGTGCTGCTTTCAGGTGAAAGATGCTCTAAAATTAGCTTATACCGCACGAGCAATAATTTTGCGGCCAACATCATGCGTCTCACTCTGTCATGGAATCAATCAATTAAATTTAATTAACAATCTTCCTATCAAAACATTTCATGAGGACTTTAAATGTCGTAGCTTATAGAATTAAGCTGCGATTTTGTTTACCAAACTCATGTTGACATAAAGAAAAACAATTTTCAATTAAATCACTTGAATTAATCGTTGATTGCAAAGAAAACATAAATTGCGTAACCGATTTTGAATACGTTTTTCGCAATTAAGCAAATTGAAAAGGTGTATGCGGGCGAATTGAACTGAAATGTCCTTGAAGAAAGGATTCAAGAGCAATCAAGACATTTTGATATAAAATCTGCACGCATTCGTGCATGAATGCTAAACATCAGTTATAGCCTTACGTACGTCACGGAATGAATAATGATTATGCAGATTCTATGACTTATGAGCCACAAAACAAGTGTTGCTAAAAATAAAAAAAAACCAAATAATTTGCATGTCACGTCCTTAAAGTGTAACACATCGAACTAACAAACCAAATTGGTGCGAGACTTTCGCGAGCTATTTCGAAATTTTGCACGCTCCACTGGGCGCTTAATATTGATTTTTCTTTCTTTAGTCCCTAATTGGCAGTAAACAAGAAGTTGAGAAAACTTAAAGGAAAATCGTCAAGACGACATGGAAAAAAACAATTTCATTTGATTCCATAATGAGTTAAAACCATGAATCACAAATTTCCATCTTGCCGTCAGCAAAACTGTCATCAAATCTGATTTCCATCTATAAGAAAATTGTCTTGTGAGTTATGAAGTTTTTAAGAGCCACGATCAATAAATTCGGCGCTTGAGGGGCAAAATTTATGTCACTGGGAAAAGATATGACAATCTGGTGGCTCTGACATCTGATGCAATTCATTCACTTCTTAAATTCTCAAATTCCCATGGCAAAGCCGTTCAGCAATTAACAACGTTCCCAATAAAATTGAGTAATTAAACATGTTCAGTCGTGCCCGCTGCTTCATGACTGTTTGTTAGTTTAAGACAAAAATTTATTTGAAAATCACACAACACATGATGGCACCCTAAATCTGTAACATACCATAAATGCAAGGGAGAGAAATGTTTCAAGAATATGACACATGACAAATATTTCTCTATACTCTGTGGAATGTTTCCTTTCTTCAGGCAACTGAGATCAGGACCTGCAATAAATCCCTTTCTAACAGTCTCAAGGGTGCCCTAAGTACTTCCTTCTGCATATTCAAAATAGTTCATTAATTAAAAAGGATTTTCACAATTTCTCCACAATCAACTAGTAAATGGCAGCGGCCGCAGCTTTAGTTTCATTTTGAAGAAAGAGTTTTCACTTTCATGTAATTCAAGACGACGATCTTAAATGAAGATTTATTATTCGATCAGGGAATGTCGAGCGCAGGTTCCTTTCTTCCGTTGTCATAAAATATTCAAGTGCATCAGCATCCCACGTACACTCGCTTTCAATGTTCTCTGTCAATTTCTATTTTTATTATACTTTAATTATGATTCGTTGCAGGCGATCACAATGTGTGCGATGAGTTTCATGTTACAGATTTATAGGAAATTTATATTTATTCACTGAAAAGAGTTTTTTTTTATGTTGAATACATGTTGCGTTGAACCTTTTATGGAATGCATACATTTATTTTATGCTCATAAATATTGGCCCTTAATGCGTTTATGCCTCATTGGCACTCAAGCTCTCTTTAGATAATTAAATTTCTGTATACATATACGGAAAAATTGAAATTTGAGTTCCAATGGCGGCAATAGTTTGTTTCATATGAAATGTAATTTTATTTAAAATAGGAAGCTCGAAAGTTTAATAAACCGAGGCTGATGCATGCTGATGATTCAGCACGAAGCACGTCCATGACAGATATTTAATATTAAACTCGGCTGAATTTTTAGCATATTTTATAGCATTTTTCCGACTTAATGACTTCGTCTGCACGCTGATAACGAAATGGAATTCATGTTTTCAACATAATTTGAGTGAACGTGCTGAAATCTACTTTATTTTTTCGTGGGCAATTAACGTTGATTAACCTTCACAAGTGCCAGCTCGATATTTTTGCAAGTTGTGTAGGAAATTTGTTGTCGTTGAAATTTGAAATAATTCTCATTTTGCAGCTGTAAAGCTGGTTTTGTATTTTTTTTTTCGTATCTCAACTGTCACAATAATAAGCAATATCCATGACGTCAATTATTGTGTGCATACACTTATTAAATGACTTTAATTCCAACAGGACTTTGACTCAATCTGTCAATTGGACTTTTGCTTTTGATGGCGATTGATGCACTTAGCGACGTGTGCTCCAATTTTCTGATGATTGATTGTAAAGAAAACAATAAGTGGAAAATTTTCATGTTTCTTCTCCGAATTCCCTGTCTGAATGTGTGAGAGTTTTAAATGCATGTTGATGATTGAGTGGTGCCGCGGATGGATGGATGTGAATAATCACAAAATTACATCAACAGCAAAAAAAAACGTTATCGATATTCATGTTTTTGAATAACAACAACAAATCATTGGAGAAGTTTCTCATAAAAAAGGCGGAAACCGAAGCTAAATAATTATATAGTTATGCAACAAATTATATCGTTACAATAACATAAATTGAGCTATTAAAATTTTGCACTATGGAATAGATTTATTTGATAAAATTTGCGCGGATTTCGAATCGTTTCGATTCTTAAAGATTGTGAATCAAAATTAATTCGGAATGGAGATTCAGGTCAAGAATGTTAAGTCAAATAATGATCTTTGGCATTTGTTTTATTAATTAAAATTTCTCATCTTTTGTTTATCGCATCGAAAAGTTTACTTTATTAATATTGAGAAATTTCTTGAAGAAATTCCGTTTCTTGGGCGATAAAATGTGTGCATACATAAACTTAAAGTCGAACGCTTTGCTATAAGAGCTATACAAGTTTTATAGAGCTTGTGAAAAGTCACGTTCCAGTTGCATAAGCTGTGAGTTCCATCGCACGTTGGAGACAAGAATTTTTTTTTACAATAGAGACGCTCTCTGCGCGTGATAAGATAACCTTCGAATATAAACTTAATCTTTGGAACAAAACAAATTGTTTCATTTCTCTTTTCGATACTGTATTAAATTCAGTTGGTTTTGGTTAGTCATCAGACTTTGCTAGCTTGTAAACACTCAAGCCAGATTGTGTCTCTCGCGTGTTATTGTAAATCTTTAAATTTCGTGGAACCAACGCAATTTTTCATTATATTTTTTTCAAAGAACGAGAAGAAGTATAAAGAAGCCATTCTAAAATTAAATCACCCGCGCCAGAGTCCAATATATAGCAAACAACTCAGAATATGTTTACAACAACAACAAAGCCGCCATTCATTTAAAATTAATTCAAATTGGCATCAATTCAAGCGGTTCACAGGGAAATTTTGTTTTTAAAGTGTGCACCACCACCGCAACGAAATTTATACATGCAAACATCCAGTGAGCACAAAGTTTTCGTTCTATTTTCACACACAAATCTCTTGTGATGTGATCTCATTCTCATTTAAAACTCCTCCATAAAGCAGATTGTGAAATTCAATGTGTGAGAGAAATTCATTGTGAACGGTTCATGATCGTGATCACTTAGTGCGTGCATTTAATAATATTTAATTCGGAAAAGAAAAATATTTGTGTAGGAAAACAGAATTTTCAAATTTGGTAATTCGGCTCGGCGATAGATTAAGTGTGAAATTATTTTCATCGGGAGAATAAATGGGGAAAAATGTCGTTCCGCAATTTTATGGGAAATGGAAAGTTGTCCACTGGCAGAAATATGATGAAAAAAAAAAAACATTGAAACATAAACGAACGAAATCGAAATTTGTGTGAAAGTTATTTATGCTTTTGCTGTCGATGAAATGTGGTTCGAACTAGATTAGTAATGTAATCGATGTGCCTCAACTATGGTGACTTGTCTCTCGTTCCCGCTCATACCTTGAATGGTATTAAATTAAAATTACATGCAAGTAACAGGAAGAAGCTTATATGACAACACAAATAACTCGCTTTGATGTCGTCAGTATTTTTAATGAAAAGTTTAATGAATCAAAAGTAATTTAATATAAAATGATAAGTCAGCTTGCGAGCTGATAACGAAATGACGAGAAGGCCATATTCTTATTTGCGAAAAAAAAAAACCTTGAAATGCACTGTTGCCAATTTTAAATTTGAAATTTCTATTGTTTCCCCGGGTTTACCACTTAATTGGTTCAATAAAGTTTGGTAAAAAAATAAATAAAAAGAAAAATAAACAAAATTTCGACGCTGAATAAATATTAATTTTCCTTTTTTGGGATTTGATGGCAAACCAACATCAATCAGTGGAATAAACGTAATTTTACGGGTCATAGCTTTGAAAATGTTTAATTGCATCGCTCAATAATCCGCTTCAAAATTTAAGTCAGTTTGTCAGAGCGGGTTAACGTGCCCGTTGATGGCATCGGCTGTTGCATAACAGAAACAAGTTTAACTGTTATATGATGGAATTATGTATCAGTTTTCAGACTGATGAGTGTCCATCTCACAAGAAAAAAAAAACTCCCAGTCGATCATCGTCTGAGAAATTAAAGTAACGTAATAAAATAATAGCGCTAAACTTTTACTTCTTACAGCTACAAAAATTAATTTTGCAGACCTGGTCATGGCGCGCATTAATTTCAAATCAATTAAAATTGCGGCCTGCAAAATGACAGAAAAAGGTTTTTGACTTTCGTGAGTTTTGCTTTAAATGCTTCTTTTTTGATTGTTGATGGAACTCACAAATGTTGTCTATTAAATGCGAAAGGGAAGCGAGAGAGAGAGAGAGAAAGAAGGAAATTGTTGGTTTCCGGTTCTATTGTCGCGTGCAATTTGTTTTGTTAAATGGCAGACAAAGTCTAACTAACTAACTTGCAATATTTATGGAAGCATTTTACAGATCTTGCAAGAACTTAATCGCATTAAGTAACAACAATCAATGTAATTGTGTTACTATGTTTCCTGTTAAAAACAAACAGCAATAACAATGAACTTCAAGTGAAGATTATTAAGCGAGACTATTATGAAAGCTGTTTTACTATTTGTTTTTATTTGAATTGAACAATAATTTAAATCAGTGATCAACAGTGCTCAATTAAGCGTCTTACAATTAAAGAAACAAGAAAAAAAACTTACAGAAAGAAGGAGAACATAATTTTATGAGAAAAAAGAAGTGCGCTAACAATTTTTACCTTTAGACGTTTGGGTAAATGTTGTTATTGCTTATCGTGTGTCTAATGAAATTAGTTGAAATGTATACAAACAATAACAAAATGGCACGCAAATGTGCTCGCAATGCTAAGGAGAATCATTTCGGCAGCTATGGTGTGTTGCACAAAGGCAACAGTGCAAATTATGTGAATCAAAAATATGGAATGTTTGATGAGTCATTTGTAAAACATCAAGATGGTGGCGATCGCTTTTCAATGAATTACTTTTACGATGTTGATCAGTCGTGTGTTGATCAACTGAAGGAGTTCCTTAATCGCAAGACAGGTAAATTTGAAATTATTCAATTGTCGGTCTATTGCAAATTTTGTCGGTGTCAGACATTGACGATATTTTATTTTTATAAGTCAAAAACTGTCTAGTGAAGTGCATAATTAAAAACATTCTTGACCATCACTTGACGTCTATCAAAACGGATATTTTAAATCTGTCTGGCGCTATGAGTAGCAATTAAATGTCATTTTGGCACAACGAAGTAGTAAAATCGATCGGGTTTTAGTGCCGTTAAATCATCACTTCATTAATCCAGGCGATCATCAGAGAAACGACGCAATTGAATAAAAACCAGGCCAAGTCTTTTTCGCTCGGTACGACCATTTTGGTTCCATTGAATCTTATTGTTTGCAAGATCGAAAAAAATAGCTCATGAATAAGGCAACGACAGGTAATTGATTGGAATCCATTGACGGGCGTTCTCTACCTGATGTTCATATTTGGAATTTTTCTTTTGACAAAGACCCAAAGCGATAGTGGGAGTGTTGCCTGTTTTAGAGATCAATGTGAATTAATTGGAGTGCAAATCATGGAAAGGTCATTTTAGATGTGAAATTTACTAAGCAATGATGATGATGATGATGATACAAACCCGGTGCAAAAATTAAAAAAACAAATACGCAAAGCCAATTAACTATTTTTATATTCGGCAATGGTCTTGAGTAAGCGTTTTCTTAAAAATCGTGGGTGCAAAAAAGTTTTTGCCGCGGTGTCGAAATAATGAAAAATTCTTAAAATTTCGTGCCAAGAAAATCTGCCACTTACGGAAAGAAGAAAATGCCTAATTGAAAATAAATATCATCGAAATGATGTGAACACGTTTCTAACGATCCTCCAAGATGTTCATACGCGTCTTCTTCCTCTCTGTTCCTGCCGAGCCTGCAGCAGAATTTTAATCGTCTATCAAGAATTTTTAAATATTGCTACGCTAATTCTAAAAAACATTCTGTTGAAGAGAAATTGTTTGTTAAAGAAAATAATTTACAAACAAGCGATGGCTACAGATTGAATTAGCTGTTTGTTGCAGGGATTAAGGCTGACGCTGATTGATCACTAACGTACCAAATAAAAAAGTGGCAGATTTCCATTTAGGTTTTCAGTCGATGTATTGAGAAGCATGTCATATATTTTAAGCTTATTTGCTTAATTAATTTTCGTGTCCATCTTAGCGGACCAGCAATTAACATTTTCATTCCAATGTTATGCGCGTGATCATCTGATATGTAAAATTAGTTTAAACCTCTCCAAATTCGTTCGCATTCAATAATTTTTACGATTGTATTGAATAGTTTTAAATGGCGACAAATTTACGGCCCATCAACTGGCATGATGGACAGTCAATGAGACCTCCATTGTTTCATTCATTGAAGGCGTAGAAAGTAATTGATATTTTGTGATCCACCTTCGTCCATAAGTAGTCAGTCGCCAAGTAAACATCAGCCCTGGCAGCAGCCCCAATCTCATTTAAAGAAATCTCACACAGCCAATAATTCAATAAACAGAAGAACTAAACACAATAACAACAATAAAATTGTGACACACAACAAAGCGAAAGAAAAAAAAATGTTGAATAAGCTTTCAGTCTATCTCTGAATTTCATTTGTTGCGGTTGAAAAGGTAAAAAAAAATTTGTCGGACGATTTTTTTTCGTGCATTGCCGGAATTTCGATGTTGATTTTTCGAGGAGGAAAAAACCGATAAATTTGCTTTGTGACCTCATTCAAATTCACATTTAACGATCATAATTTGTGACGTTTCAATCGAAAGCAAAAAACTTTAAATGAATATGTAACTAAAGATGCATATCAAGATGCCATGTTGGGCAAAAATAATAAATAAAACAGCGCGGACGAATTCTCGATGCAGCATAAACAACTTATGTGGTTCTCACAACTTTAGTCAACATGTGTAAAGTCAATTAAGGCTCATAAAGTCTACAAAATGGATTAGTCTTGCCTGCTCAGTACTAAGAAAGAGAAACAGTAACAGCAAGCAACAAGAAATAAATGAAATTTATATTAATAGGATTAGTGTGTTGCCTAATAAATGAAATGTATACGTTATAAAGTGACTTGTGTTAATTGGAAATTGTTCAAATAACGAAAAAGCTCTCTTGAAAATGAGCTGAAATGAGAATGTTGATGTTCCCCAACGATGCACAATTTTCTTATTTTTCTGTTATTGACTTGAAAACTACGCAGACCAACTCGATGCGCTCCATGAATAAAAATAGTTTCAAGTAAAAAAATGGTGGATTTCAATCACAAGTCTTAAATTTAAAGATTTATTGCTCTTCAGGAGAGGAAAATTACTTTTTGAGCACAGTTGAAGATTATGTAAATCTATTTCAACTGGGCGCCTCCATTAAAAGCCTTGAAACGTCAACAGATAAGAAAAATAAAATGCATTTTCAAAGCAGTTCTATAAATTGATCTATTGCACGATTTAAATAGCAAATTTGAAGAGTTTTTGTTCTCTTTTCTTTGATAACATTGAAAGTGAAACAACAACTATTTCTGTGATAAAATACGAACTTTGGACTCAATTCGAGCTTCTTCTGAATAAATTGAATAAACACGTGACTGATGGATTCATTCTAAGTAGATTGCACAATTCTAAATTGCAAATAATAATGATGAGCAAATGGGTCAAGATCTGGGAATTTTATTTACACTGCACGCCAGTCAATGAATGCAACTCATCTCACTCAACATTTTTATATTTCACAGGAATTAATTCATATCGTGGCATGAGCGACTATTCCACTACTCAACCAGCAACAGTCAAGAGTAAATTGATTAAAACTGGATTATTGACGCAACAAACGAACCCTCAGCAGATCGGTTTCCAATCGAAACCATCGGTACTGAAACAACCGTTATCATCGTTAAATACCAACAACAATAATTATGTTAGTCAGCAACAGATTAATCGAACAAGGATATTGTCACAGTCAAAAAACGTACGCAATGGCAATGAGTCGCATCTAAATGCAGAACTCAGTGACGATGCACTTAAAAGTAATGTGCAAATTGTCTTGAATAATATTCAAAATGCACTTCTAAATCAGCAACAAAGAAAGGATACGCATCAGGACTTAACGTATCAGGATCGTTTTCAATATTTGAATATTTTCGGTGGAAACAGTCCACCGAGTAACGGTGTCATTGTCAATCAGCGAAATTGTAAATTACAAAATTTAAGAAAAATGTCAACGAGCCCTGCGGATTCTGATAACATCACCAACAACAACATGGGACCGGCTTCTATGTTAGGCTGCTCATTTGCATCTGACTTCACGCATGACAATTCTGATTATCAGTGGTTTGTTGATTATGGGTAAGGGCACGAAAACCAATCATTATTTAGTCCTTTTTTTCACGAATTTAAAAACTTTCAGCTATAGAGATGGCGTTCAGCATCATAGCATTCTGTCATCGCTATCAGCCAGCTACAATGGAATTGGCGAGCTGTCGTATTATGATGATATGGCAAAGAATCTTGACGCGAATTTGGCCGAAGTTGATATGGAAAATTTTCGTAGCGAAGATATTCATTCGCTATTGAGAATCCAGCAAGAGGAAGGTTCCATAAGTTCAACGAGAAAACTGATACTCAAAGATCAAACGGAATTTGACAGTTCGATTTGTAAATCGGAAATTCTCTTTTCGCCCGTAAAGGAATCGCACATCAGTGTAGATTCGCTCGACATGGATGGATACCAGGATGACATCATTCTGACGTGCCAGGCAAATAAAAACAATTATACAATTGCTTTCGAAGGCAGTTGTATGTATTCGGATGAAAGTTACTATGGTGAGTTATTAGCTGCGTGCATGATTCATTTTCCGCTGATGATGATTATTCCGGTAATTTCTTTTAGATATCCCAGAAAATGGCAAAATAAAACAAAATTTGGACAACGCTATCAACAACAAAAAGAAAATTGAAGCTGACATGACTCAATCTGACACGGGCTTCACAACCTGGAGTCAATTGAAGAAAAGCAGTGATTTTATTCACATGCATCGGTGAGTTTACACCTCTCTTTTTACATTTCACATTAAATCTAAATAATTGTAAACATCTTATAGGTATCCATCGGGAAACACAACAATAATAATAATAATACTAACAACAATAATAATAATACGATAACAACATGCACTCATCACATCAGTTGTTCGGCTAGAAGAAGTTCTAGTATGCCCAATTTGAAGGCAATTCTGCAACATCAGGTAGAGCAATTACAACATCAGAATCAGTTGAATGTATCAGAAGTTGCAACAAACAACAACGAATCATCGATGGATACTGTTAATAAACTTAAGACAATGTTGCCGATGTATTCAGTTCCAATTACGACATCAGAATCTGAGAACCCTGCACCAATGAACAATTCAAGTATCAGCAACAATGAAAAGGTCGCAAATCCACCATCATTCAATTTAGTGAAATTGTTCATAAAACAAAAAAGCAGCTCATCAGACACATGCATGGATGTTTCGTCAGGATGTTGGCCAAGTGATTCTACAAACAGTTCAACAGAACATCCTGGCAATGGTTCAAACAATAATCTGAGTCGATTGCGTAAGAAGAGCATGAATGATTCTGGCAAATGTTCGGCATTGAGTCGACATGAAGAAGATGCTGAATATCAGCTCGACAGTCTCGATGCCACTCAAGTGAATGGAAATACTGGCGAAAAGAAGACAAATGATTTTAATCGAGAGATTTTCGATTCACCAACCCACAAAAGAATCTACAAAGATTGTGCGTTGAACATCAGAAATCAGCTGAAAAATCCACTCTTATTCAACGTCTTGAATAACAATGCCAACAGTATTAACAACAATCAAAGCCAGTCAGATGCCAGTCGTACGTCAGAAAATCTCACACAAATTCTCAAGCATGATGATGGCGGTTCCATTGATGTCATTAGCGCAAGTAAAACGAGAGTTCCCATTGATATGATCACCAAATCCATACAAACATCGATCCTGTTGCAACAACCTGAAACGAAAAAGTTACCTCAGAGTCAAGTGAAAATGATTCCACCATCGTTCTTATCACAGTTGAGTAAGCTCGGTGACCAACAACAAGCGCCAGTTTATGTTATTTATCCAAATTATGCCCTTCCCGATCTTGAATTCATCAATCAACAGCCATTGAAATTGCAAAAAGAAATCATTATGTCACCACTCGATTATCATACGCAGTTCAATATGACGAGAACATTAAATTTAAAGCAACAGAAGCCAACACCGCAACGCAGACGACCACAATCGCTGAACATTGATAAACTTCAACAGAATCAATATGAACACGTGCAAGACTGGAATTCTCTGCTCACGCTATTGCCATGTGACTATCGAAAACTGTTAAAAAATGTACCGGAAGTGAATAAAATTGCTGTAGTTGACACATCGTCACAAAAGCCAATGTTTTGTATGTCACCCCCAATTAGACGAACGGCAAATGGTTTAGCATGTGATTGTCAGATGCTGGTGCAAAATCATACACAAAATAGTTCAAGTTCTGGTGATAGCTCGCATCAACCGAGCAGCGGCTTTCGAGGTTCATCGACGATGTTGACAGATTCTGAAATGGAAGTGATTATTAATGGTGGCTCAGGAAATGATGCCATGCGAAATATGTTTGTCTATCAATATGATAACGTTCCGGAAATGGCCGGACACGAGCAACGGCCACCTACGGGCCGTCGTGGAATCCTTCGAAGGACAAATACGACATCAAATACTCCGACGCGCGTCACGAATATAAACATGCAGAAACCAAAGCGTTATAGTATGCTGGATCAGCCAAAGAGTCCACAACAGCAATTTAAGAATCTACCAACAGCTCAGCAGACGCAACAGGAAAAGAGACGTTCTCTACAAGAGCCAAATTTCTATAACAATGGTCTTGAAGAATACTTTATGAATATTGGCGGCAATAAGACATTTACAAATCGTTTGCCAAATTACATGAAAGCACGTGATGACCAGTCGGATATCGAGAAGGATATCAATCAGCTGATGACTGAGTTGGAGTTAAATAAAGCGCTGTCAGATAAACTTAATTATGGTAACCAAAACGGGACTGATTTGGATATTCAAGAGATTGAAGCTCGTTTGCGAGCCGAGAGCTTCTTAAATTCATTACCAAAATCGGAATTGAAACATTATGCGGAAGTTGCAAATCTGCTGGAGTGGCATCAACAAGAGATGCCAATTGAAAGCACGAAGCTAAGAAATGAAGTTAGTAAAGCTCTGTCATCAAGGAAGGTTTCTTTCAATCATCCATCACCGACTCCATCGCCCAAGAAACGGATTCATCTTCAGGCGCCAGATTTTGATAAGAAATTTACAACGCCTCCAAATTCGCCACAAATTTCTCAGCTGGGGAATAATTCTGGTGGTAAAGTGATGGATAAGAAACAACAGCAAAAGCTAGAGAAAGAAAAGCAAGATAAGATTCAAAGTAATCGCTTTAAGCGTCTACAAATTCAATGGGAATTGCTGAGTAAAGATCAACTGGAACATGATGTTTTGGAGACAAAAAGTGGCGGCACGACACCAACTGGTTCTTCTAAGCCCCAATCAAAAATTCCACGGCCTGTTAGTTATCCAAATTCAAAGTGAGTATAATAGAATGTCACAACATTCACTTCTTCTTAAACATTCTGTTCTCGATCTTTCTAGACAAACACCAGAGCTTCAAATTGGCAAAAATCTCCGTTCCCCTAGCAGAATGGCACCTCCAAAAAAATATACAACAACTCCAACCAATCAGACCATCACATCGCCGACAACTGGAATTCCGCGAACGCCAAACAAACTTCATACAACACCAAAGAAAACGCTTCCAGCTAGGTGAGTTTGTGTACAAAGAATTTAATTTTCTTTTATTTCCTTTTTTTTATTGCACAACCGTTTCTTGAGTAGATCTGTTAATGTGGATCATTATCGCGTTCTAAAGTTTCATGGCGAATTGCTCGTTGCCCATTTTGTGCGATCGCAATTGGATTGTTTAATTTTTCTTTGTTATTAAATACACGCTTTGGTGGATCCACTTTTTTGCTGCACGGTTCTGGAACTTTTGGTGCAGCAACCAAAACCTCTTTCTTGAGTTTTGGCTCCTTTTCTTTTTCCTTCTTGATTTCCACTTGCACTTCTTTAGATTTCTTTACTGTTTTATTTGGATCTGGCAATGCCCAGCGTGATCCACCAACGGGCGGCGAATTAATTTCATTAGCTTGATCCCGCGTGATAACAGAAGGCAGCTGCCAGGTATTTTGATAGCGTCCCCATGGACTGGACTTTGGGCGTTCGATTCCGGGTAACAAATGACCTCGATCGTTTGCAATGAACTTTGTTGTCTTGATACGATGACGGGGATGTTTTGGATACCAATGTGGTACTTCCCAATTACATAAACTTTTCGCTTTAAACTCTTTTTCAAATTGATTTGCCGAGAAATTTGCAGCCATTCTGTTAATTATGCTCTAGAAAAGTATAAACATCTGCTCGCTGACAAAAATAAACAAACGAAAATTTCCATGACAACAATTTGTTGATTGTAAATGACTACTTAATTGAATTTTTTTGTTTCTCATTTTAGGTCAGCAACACGCACACGCTGAATTAATGGAATTAATTGTATAAAAAAGTGCTCATCTGAACCGATGATGGACACGAAAGAAAAATCCTTTTTTTATATCTATAAGCATCATAAAGTGTTATTTTGTAATCATCATTGTACTCAGCACTATTATGGAAGGACGAAGTTCCTTTCTTCGAACGATCATTGAAGAAAATCTGAAATAAGAAGAAGAAAATTAATCATTTAGTAAAAAAAAAGAATATTAAAAAATATTTCATAAGACGCTTAAAGCTTTTGTCTCCAAAATCTATTTGAATCGCTTATTGCGCCGCTTAAGACATTTTTATTCTTCTGTTTCGCGTTTTATCCATGTTTGGAGTATTTTTGATAAACGATGCTTTGTTAAATATGTTTTGTAAATACTATTAATAAGTAAGATTTATGAAATTGCGCCATTATTAATCCATTGTGTGTGACACTAACTAACACCCTTTCTTCATCCAGAATTGTAATCAAAATTTATTGCATAAAAAACCGCGTGCTCTGTGACTCGTTTTTGATTCTCGATTTTTTTCTTCTGATTGATATCCTTCAGTTAATTATCAGAAACCAAAAAAGTTTAATGTTGATGTAATTAATTATTTTTGTTTTTCGCTTATCGAAATCAACACAAAAAAACGAACGAACATTCCCAAGATTAACAAATGTTTTCTTTGTCGAAAATTAATTTGAAAATTTTGCAGTTAGGCATTGGCAAATGCCGATGATTATTCGACTGACTTTTATTTTATAAGGAAACGAAAACTGAATTTTCCTCTCTTCAAAATTTCATATATTTATATTTAGTTGCTGCTCTCATCCTGTGACAATCAATCTTGTCATTTGAATGCTTATCATTTAGCTCAAAACACATCGACTCCTTTACTTCTTCCTTCCCACATTCAAAAAGCGACCACGATTCATAAGAATGATAAAACAAAAAATATAAACCGTGATGACTTCATAGTATCGACATTTGTTAAAAATGCATTTCCTAGTTAATTAAGCATATAATTTCGCTATTTTCTGTTCTGTAATAAATAAATAAAAAAAAAAAGTTTCGTGTGCCATAGCTGTGTGATGTTATGTGGAATTCATCATTGATCCACTTTGCGAGAAACGAATGATAAAAAAAAACTTACGAAAATTATGGCAGTTTTTTTTTGTTTGTACATTTCCTTCTTTTGAGCTTATTTTCCATCAAAATCATAAATCTTTAATTCTTAAAATGCTATACATATTAGTAACTTTAAGCTACTTTCATAACTTTACTATTACTTTGTAAATAAAACAAATTATGAGTTCATCTAATCCCAAAAAAAAGAATCAATTTTCTATTATGCAGTCGAGAGCTTTGTAGCTTCGAATGTCTTGAAAGACAAGTTGAAAGAAAAATCCTTAGTCATTTTTATGTGCATCCTTCAAAGTTGGTTTCTTTGCAATAACATTGAGTAACAAAGAAACCAAATAATGAGACCATGATGAATAAGAAAAAGTGTAATAAATTACTAGAAATAATTGAAGCAAAATGATATTGAACCTTCTTGAGCAAACAAAAAAAAACAATATTCATTGTCTATTTAATCCTTAAGATTTGGGGACACTCCAGACTAAATGGAGCCCCAAGGAAAAAAAATTCAAGAAAAATAAAATGAAAAATTATAAACCTTAAAAATAAACTTTTGTATGACATCATTTTAGAATTTAGGAATTTACGTCATTTCATTGTTGGATCGTCAGAAATTCATATGCGAGCGACGTTTTTTCTCTTAGAATTCCTTCTTCAAGTACTTAGAAATGATAAAGTCTTTGGGGAAAATCCAAAACTCACACGATTAAAGTGGAAATGCACAAAAAATTGAAATCTTTCGCACTCTAATCTTTATCGCAGCACTCATTTGCGGTCTCTATTTTCTGGCGCCTTAATTGAGTTTTAATGCGATTAGCGATTCTAAAATTAAAGAATCTTACGGCATTCCTCAGAAATTTTGAGTACTCTAAAGTCTAAACACTCAAATTATGTTCACGAAATTGTGATTGATCATTTTAAATCACTGTGACACAGCTCAAAAAGGCGTTCCGCTACTTGAGAATGTTTCATTTTTTGTGGAAGTATTATCGCTCGCAAGTATATAAACTTCGACCACGATTGCCTCAGTTTTACTTTTGAGCTCAAGCCATCATCATCGCAAGTCGCGCGGAAAATCAAAACAAAAAATCTGGAAAATCGTCATTTAAGTGAAAGTTTTTCATCAGTTGCATCATCATTATAAATCGTTTATGTTGAGCAACAGACTGTAAATTTGAATATACTGCATAATTCTACTAAAGAGTGAATCACTAGATAGCCAAGTGTAGGTAGATAGCAAAGCATTAAAACAGATTTGAATGTCGCAGCAGAGCAAAAAAACTTAAAGTTCAATCAATTGCATTTTCTTTATCGTTAATCCGAAACGTAAATTATGATTAACACAAGTGCTACCTAGTTTATCAGTTTAATCGTCGAGTCATTCCATTTAACAACAATTGGCCGGTTTCGTAAAAAAAAAAATAATTTTATGTTTATTGCTGTGCATTTTGATAACGAAAAATTCTTATCTTTTGTCCTCTCAGAACAATGAGAGTCATATTGTTATTGCTGATAAGTCATCAGCTGTTGATTCGCAGTGACGCGGTTGCTATCGCTCTCAATAATAATTGGACGCTCTCAAATATAAATAAAAGTGAGTACTTTGATTGTAACAGAAAAGAAATAATTCTTATTGCCTAATGTCGTTAAATGATTTTCGTCTTAAAGACATTTCAGTGTCAAATATTACAATTCCATGCGGCATTTATTCGGATCTTGAAGATGCTGGCATAACTGAATCATTACTTTTTTCGTACAATGACGTTGAGCTGCGATGGATTGGTAATGAGAATTGGACGTACACAACGGAATTTGAGGTAACGGCTCAGGATTTAGGACATACACATGTAACTTTAATATTCAATGGACTCGATACTTTGACGGAAATTTATTTGAACGGCGAATGGCTTGGTGCTACGGAAAATATGTTCATTCGCTATCGATATGATGTTAAGGAAATCTTAGTGGCGGTAAGATATTTCGTTCATCGATATTGATTTCAATTACATATTTACGTGCGCCCTTAGGGAATCAACGTTCTTTCAATTGAATTTGCGTCTGCCATCGAGGGAGCAAAGAATTTGAATATGGATGTACCGCCATCATGTCCACCGGATGTTTACAATGGCGAATGTCATATCAATTTATTACGCAAAATGCAAGCTTCTTTCGCTTGGGATTGGGGCTTAGCGGCACCATCTGTTGGCATCTGGAAAAGTATACGATTGGAGCTTTATGACTCGGCTGAGATTCGTACTGTAACGTACACATTGATTGAAGCAAATGCTTCTGAAGATGATGAAGAAAATATTCAAGATGATTCTTGGGTCATCCTAATCTCAGTTCACATGGAAACGAGTTTGGCTGCAATGGAGGTCGATGGCATGATGTCATTTGAATTGATGTAAAATTCATTTATTTTCTTTTAAATAGTTAATAAATTTAATTTCTTTTATTTAGAGGCGTAGATGGCAGTAGAAATCATGAGTATCTTCATCTTGTAAGTGATGAATTTGGCGAATTGACAGCGGAAGTTAATTTGACGATCGTCAAAGATCGTGTCGAACGTTGGTGGCCAAACGGAAGTGGCAAGCAGAGTTTGTATGGATTGAGAGTTCAGTGGGAAGATACGAGAATAAATGAAGTCAATTACCGCAATAAAACTTTTTTCACATCTGAAAGAACCGTTAATATTGGATTCCGAACAATTGAGCTAGTGCAAGAACCGATCGATTCGGGACTATCATTTTATTTCAAGATTAACAACATTCCAATTTTCATGAAAGGATCAAATTGGATTCCAGCGAGTATTTTACCTGAAAAAAGCGCCGATCTTGAAAAAGTTCGTGAGATACTGCAAGCGGCAAAAGATGCCAACATTAATATGCTACGAGTGTGGGGCGGTGGCGTCTATGAATCAACAACATTTTATAATCTCGCTGATGAAATGGGAATTTTAATATGGCAAGATTTCATGTTTGCTTGTGCAATGTATCGTAGCGACGAGGAATTTTTAGATTCTGTTCGTTTGGAAGTGAAGCTTCAAGTGCGCCGTATTCAACATCATCCATCCATCGCAATATATGCTACAAACAATGAGAATGAAGTTGCATTACGTCAGAATTGGTATGGTACACAGTCAAATTTCCAAAAATTTGCTGAAGATTATCATAAGTTGTATTAGAAACTGTTACTGATGAAACCAAAAAGCATGATCCATCGCGAGCAATTTTAACGTCATCACCATCAAATGGTGACTGGAAAAAGGAACAAGAATTTGGAATAGCATTGAATCCACAAGATCCCAATTTTGGCGATATTCATTTCTATATTGTTGATCACAATGGCTGGCGACCAGAGAATTACCATCAACCACGTTTCTCATCTGAATATGGATTTCAGAGCTTTCCAAGTGGGTGGAAGGACGTTAAACGGTCAGATGACAATTTAACACAACTCATCTTCCATCGGCAGCATCATCCATTGCATCATGGACCGATTAAATTTATGATTGAAGATAATTTGCGGGTGGATTTTGATGAATTGGACGATTGGAGTGATAAAATCTATTTGAGTCAAGTTTCGCAAGCAGTGGCAATTAAAACGGAAACAGAAGTTTATCGAAGTGGTCGTGGTGGATTTATGAATACTATGGGAGCTTTATATTGGCAGTTGAATGATGTTTGGGTAGCACCATCGTGGTCAAGTATTGAATTTAACGGAAATTTTAAAATCCTTCATCACTGGGTCAAAGAAATGTTTGCACCACGAACTCTCATTACGCAATTTAATGTTACAAATAGACTTCAGATTTATGGCGTTAGTGATGAAATCAATGCTCAGCCGCAGGAAATGTATGTCAAAATGAATCTTTATAAATGGACATCATTCCGTATAGTGAACACGCGCAACTGGACTTTCGTAATGATTCCGAATGCAGTAACGCTTGTTGAAAGCTTTGACTTGCATGGTTATATGGATGAAAATAAATATGGAATTTATGATCATATGGCAGAGTTCTTGCTTACCGACAATGAGGATCAAGTTATTTCCAGAAATTTTGCGTTTCCGGGATATTTTAAGGATGTTACATCGATCGGCGATCCTAAGCCCAGTTTAAAAATAACATCTAATCGCTGTGACAATGAATCGCACCGCATCACAATGGAAATAAAAATACAGGCACCTGCAATATTTATGTCTATCGCTTTGATGCACGACAAAATTAAAAAATATCAATTATCAAGGAATGGCTTCATTCAGTTAGAACCAATTCAGGTGATTCAAGTGACGTTCCGGAATCCTAACTGTAATAGTACTGTTACCGAGGCCGACTTTGAGACTAAAACATTGAATCAATTTATGATGTGATTAACTCTGGATGTTTATTTTTATCAAATAAAGTTCTTATATTATATAGTTTTGGGTTTTCTACTTAAATATTCTTGGCATTTAGTAAACTTTGAATTGAATCGCAAGAGTCTTGACGCAACTTGACTTTAACTGCATTTCGTAACAGATTTTTCTTCCATATAAAATCATCCAGGCTCAGTGATCCTTCATTATCAGCATGAACTGATTCTCTTTCCTTCATTTGCTTTACCCAATCGCTGGCAACTGATTCGCCAATTTGTGAAACAGAAACAAACTGTTCATCATCCAATTCATTGATATCAATAGTATGATAGCGGCTATTACTGAATTCGGAAATCGTTGCTGGCTTCTTATTTTCTGTATGCAATTGTCCGCCCGCGGGCACCAAAATCATTTTCCGTCGAGATTCAGTTTTATTTGTTACCTTAGAGCTTTTTTCCGAATCGAAATGATGGCTCATTACTTCTATTTTCGAGCCGATTGTAAACGACGACTTTGTACTGTCAAAAGGATTTTTGTCCTTGTAATTGTACAAAGACGAACTGGAAATAAAGGATTCAAAATCCATCGGAATCGTTTGTTCTGTGGTCATGTTTCGTTGTTTCCACGACGAAACTTTCTCGATGCTGAATTTTTTTGTCTCTGAGTAAACTGAGTCAGTTATTTCATGTGCAGACTTTGAGGCTACTAGTTGATCTATTTGCGTTTCGTTAAGGATGACGCCTTCGGGAATTTTCAGTACCCCACCCGATCGCTTAAAATCATTCCAACGTTCAGTAAATGGTGCCATTGAGCGATTGTAATATCTCAAAAACTCATGTTCTGGTACAGTCATTGCCAAAGTTTCTTCAATCATTTTATTGCTGACTTTGGAGAAACAACCAGCATTATCTTCCATAATCAGTTCGCCAACAGTAACACCATCGATCTTAGATGGATAAGTAATGAAATGAAGTTCGTGACTATTTTCGATGCATGATTGAAAGAACGTCATTGCACGCTCAGTCCACTGTTCTTGAAAGACAACGTCCTGACGGCTCTTTTCAAAGTTAAACCGAAGCGTGGCTGGTAAAGCGGCAAGACAACCGATATTGATAGCTGATGTCGAGGGCTTTATGGTATCAGAAAGTGGATGAATATTGAGCAGATTGCTTGTGTGCAGGGCGACTCCATAATCAATGGCCCACATAATAACTGTTAGCTTCATATTGAACTCCTTCACTTCATCAACCATGCAACGGATCCATTTGTTTGATAGTCTTGAGTAAAAAGCGACACGCTGAAAAAAGCAGGATCAGCTATGTAACATGCATATATCCTTAAAGTATTGCTTTTTCGCATTACCTCTCCAACACATGGTGTATAACCTCTTACTCGATAATTTGACATAATAAATGTTTGCAACTGTTTCTCTTCCTGTGCGCATTTTCTAATAGCTTCGTTGTTTGTCTTATCAATGTAGAAAAACTGATTTGGACTCACAACCGATGTTATAGCAATGTTCTTCAGGTTTTGATTCATCTTTCTTGACAGTAAGTAACTCGTTTCCTTCTTTTTTTGATGATTTAAATGTTCTGCAGCTGCAACAATTTGGTATCTTAGTGCACAGTCAGTAGATGAATTCGCAAGTGTAGATTAATATGTATGTACATATATACCGGTCTTGCACTTTGAAAAATTTTGAGAAAAAGGTTGATCTATCGTTGATAGTTTGGGTCAGTGCCTAAAATCCGTAACCTGACAAGAAAAGTTCGATGAACTGGTAGATCTGACTCGGACAATTTATGTATAATATAAATTAATTTATTATCTAATACATACCAATCTTATGATATTGTACAATCTTTTTAGCATCTATAGATATTATACAAAGAAAGAAAAACGATTTTTTTTTAATTTAAAAAACCGTATTTTGAATAGTCAGAGTAACAAAGTTCAACAGTGCTATGATTCAGACAGAAATAAATATCTATTAAAAACAATAAATTGCAATGGATGGACATGTTGCAGAAGCTTCTGGGGCTAGAGAGCGACCCAATGAGCCTGAAGAGAGACTGAGAAAAAAGACAAAGAAGCCACAAGAACGAAATTATGGCGTAAGTTATTATATTCATTTAATGTTTTTGTTGCTTCTTTTATCTACATTGGATATTTTCTTTAAGGCCACAAGCCCAACAGAATCAGGATTTAGCACAAATGCAACAGCTGTAGTGATAGATCCGTCGAATGTACCGCCACCTATTCGCCCCAGACAAAATCCAAGTGATCCAGGCTTATCACAGCAGATCGATGAAGAAGAAGAGAAAGAAATGCTGAAGTATGGAGCTCAACATGTTATCAAGCTCTTTGTCCCAGTTACTTTATGCATGCTGGTAGTCGTGGCCACTATCAACTCTGTGAGCTTCTACACAGTCAAAGATGTCTATCTCATTTACACACCATTCCATGAAAAATCTGATGATACCGGTGTTAAAATTTGGAACGCACTAGCCAACAGTAAGTGATATAATATTGAAAGCTCCAATCAGTTTTCTCATTAACTCTACTTTCAGGCCTTATTCTAATGGTTGTGATAATCATTATGACATTTCTGTTGATTCTGTTGTACAAGAAGCGCTGTTATAACGTTATTCATGGCTGGTTGATTCTCTCATCATTCATGCTTCTGTTCCTGTTTTCTTATCTCTATATGGAAGAAGTGCTTAGAGCTTACAACATTCCAATGGATTATCCAACTGCACTTATTATTATGTGGAATTTCGGAGTTGTCGGAATGGTTGCTATTCATTATAAAGGACCATTGCGACTCCAGCAAGCTTATCTCATTTTTGTATCTGCTTTAATGGCTTTAGTCTTTGTCAAATATCTCCCAGAATACACAACCTGGGTCGTTTTGGCAGTCATTTCAATATGGGATCTGGTTGCTGTTTTATCGCCAAGAGGCCCATTGAGAATTCTAGTTGAAACTGCTCAAGAAAGGAATGAACAAATCTTTCCAGCTTTGATTTATTCATCAACGATTTTGTACTTTATGGGAACCCAGTTACCAAACGAACCCACAAGGCCGTCCACTGAAGGAGCTGCTGATGGTAACTCTTATTCAACTGAAGTAGGAAAAGTGTCTAATCTTGTGTATTTCCTTATATAGAATCGGCTGGCTTTAATCGGGATTGGGAAAACACAGCGCGACAGCGTGTTCAGCAGCGTCAAATGGAAGTTCAAGCCAATGACCAGAATCCAACGCTCTACAGAACTGTTACACGTCCATCCGATCAGCTAACCGAACAGCAACAACATCAACAAATGATGGAGGAAGAAGAAAGAGGCATTAAATTGGGTTTGGGAGATTTCATTTTCTATTCAGTATTGGTTGGTAAAGCGAGTTCATATGGTGATTGGAACACAACAATTGCTTGTTTCGTTGCCATCTTAATTGTAAGTTTACTTTAAATGCTTCAATTATACAAATTTCTGATTTGCTTTGTTTTCTGTCTTTTAGGGGCTCTGTTTGACACTTCTCCTGTTGGCGGTCACCAGGAAAGCTTTACCAGCACTTCCCATTTCGATTACGTTTGGTCTTTTCTTCTGCTTTACAACCAGCGCTATTGTGAAGCCATTCACTGAGACTTTAGCATCGGAACAAGTCTTTATTTAATCAGTTCACTCCATTAACTAAATTGACAATTTTTAAATCAATCATTTAATTCGCATCCTCATCATAATTCATATCCTAATTTCTAATCCTAAAGAATTTTTCACTAAACAAATTGTGATTCGCTTAGCTATATAAAAATTCGTTTAATCCGGTTTAATCAACTTTTTTTCAATTATAACAAAAACCGAATAAAAACTCATTAATAGAGAACAATTTTCGTTTGTTTTTGATTACGTGTAGGGGAATTCCCGGCTCACTCTAAGAGCTCTTTAATAATTGCTGAAAGATTTATTTCTATTCTGTGTCAAGATTGAGAGTACAAGATGTATTTTCGGTAAAATTGTGAAAGAATTTTTCATTTTAAATTGATTTCATATTGCATTTCTTTACATCTAGAATTTTAATCGTTTATTTCCTTATCGGATTAACAAGTTTCAATCATTGCTACAAATTAAAGCCACCGTCAACATTAAGGCTCAGGTGTATTGTGGATTTCTTAAGACTCGATGGATATAATGAAACAGTTCTGAGTGCAGTGAAAGTTTCATCAGAAAATGATTGCATCGATAAAATTGAGGAATACAAATTTGACTTCTATGAGGATCTTCAAAATTTCTTGAGAAATAATAAAAAATACAGTGTACATAGTGATTGCATGTTGACAAATCTCAAGACATTAGAAACTTTCAATCTGATGTTCTACGCTTCATTTTATTCGCGATCGTTTTTAATTGAAGATGAAGAAGAATATATGAAACTCCAGAGAGAAGTCAGAGAAAAGTTATATAAGAAGTTATCAATTTCCGACCGCTTGTGCGATTCACATGACTTTCATCTTAAACAGTTCAAAGAGCTTGTGACTCCGGAGACTTATAATGGTGAGACGGGGGAAAGTTTGCAGCAACTTTATGAGCGAGATTATTGCGTAAAGAAATATTTCTTGGATCAGAACTGGATTGAAAGCTCTTATCAGTTGAACATGAATCCTCACAACATCGAACTACGCAGTTTGAACTGTGATGAATACATCAGTTATTCTAAGCGTTTTGTTCTTGAAGTTGTTCGCAAGCAATTCGATCATAAACTTAATGTAAATGATTCAAAATGGCGACGATGCATATCTAATAAGAAAAAATTGCATGATTTTTATAAAAACTTTATGCGAGTTTCTGTTCTTGCTGGATCCAACTTAACTGAAAGTCAACTAATTAAAGAAAGAATTCATTTTATTGCGAGCATGACGATTTTTGATCGAAATGTAATAAAGTGTTGATCAATAATTTAATCATACTGTGCTTGCATGTCTCTTATCACTAAATAAACTTGAACTTCAAGCATAAATAATTGATATATGTATGTACACAACTTTCGTTTCCTTTATTTTAAAAATTTCTTTGAAGCTTTAATATTTTTACACTTTAGCGGATTTTAGAATTTAAATGGGGGGAAAAACAATTTAACAGCTTTGTTACAATTTTTGTTTAATCTACTAATTCTTCCTTAAGTTTTGATAACAAGGCATCGCAAGTTTTCTTGGCGTCGCCAAGTAACATAGACGTGTTTGGCTTGTAGAAAATAGGATTGTCGACAGCAGCATAGCCCACACCAAGCGAACGTTTCATCACAATGACTTGATCAGCTTTCCAAACACGAAGGACGGGCATTCCTGAATTATCATTGCACAATTAATAACAGAAATACAATAGAAACACATAAATTTGAGATTGAAATGAAAAACTAACCTGCAATAATTGAATTTGGATCATCTTCAGCTGCCGAGTTAACAGTGTCATTTGCACCAATAACCAATACAAGATCAGTTCCGGAGAAATCATCATTGATTTCTTCCATTTCCAACACATCATCATAGCTTACGCCAGCTTCAGCTAAGAGTACATTTAATTGACCCGGCATACGTCCAGCTACTGGATGGATTCCGAAACGAACTTTCTTTCCGCGTGCCTTAAGAACTTCAACGAGTTCAGCAATTGGATATTGAGCTTTTGCAACGCAAAGACCATACCCAGGGGTGATGATAATATTATTGGCATTCTTCAACAATTCAACGACACCGTCAACATGGACCTCAGTGTGTGTTCCTACAATTTCAGCAGGTTTTCCACCAGCAGTTGAGGATGTACCGAATCCCCCAAGAATGACATTTGGTAACGAACGATTCATTGCCTTGCACATAATGTAAGAAAGAATGGCACCAGAGCTTCCAATCAATGCACCAACAACAGTCATTAGGTTATTATTCAGCATGAAGCCTTCAGCACATAATGCCCATCCTGAATATGAATTCAAAACAGTAATGACAACAGGCATGTCAGCGCCTCCGATGGCAGAAGTTAATGTGACCTATAAATATAATAAGTTAAAGTTTTGTTTAACGTACTTTAGTTAATAAAAATTTGTTCTTACGCCCATCAATGAAGACATGGCAGCGGTGGCTCCAAGCAATCCAAGACCACCCATCATCGATGGATCCATATAGAAAGCACCCATCGCAGCAACATTACCAGCTAAAAGACCAGCGTTAAGCCAATGACGTCCTGGCAATAACAATGGTGCTGAATTCAAAATTCCTTGGAGTTTTCCATAGGCAACTAATGATCCCGAGAATGTTACACCACCAATATATGTACCCAAGAACAGTGCAGTTCTCAGAACATTAGCTGCTGGATCTGTAGCCAATGTTGGGAAATCGTGCATGTACGTAGCAACGCAAGTCAAGACGGCTGCTAATCCAACGAGTGAATGGAATCCAGCAACCAACTGAGGCAAGTCGGTAATTTCAATTTTCTTAGCAACAACTGTTCCTAAAGCACCACCAATACCGCAAACACCTAACATTTGAGCAAGCACTTCGGGTGTCGGTGCCAACAATCCTAAATTCAAGTGATTTCAATTATTTAATTAGCTTAATAAATAGTAACGAGCTCTTTCAAAATTACCTAAAGTAGCAGCAATGCCACCTGTCACGCCGATCATTCCCAATGTGTTTCCTAAGCGTGATGTTTTCTGTGATGACAATCCACCTAAAGCTCCAACGCAGCACAAACTTGAAGCGAGATAAGCGATTTGATGAACTTCTGGCATTCCTTGGAATGCTGCCAATCCATATCCACCCAGGAAGACTGCTGCTGGGATTCCATAAAGGTAGCTGTGCTCTGGAGGATCAGTTGAACGCTTGAACATGTCCAACATGCGTTTTGTGACCAGAAATCCACCGAAGATGTTAATGAATGAAATCAAGGCAGCACCAGCTGCAAGTCCTTGAATGGCATTTGTTGGATAATAGCCACCATCCATCAGTAGAAGTCCACCAACAGCTGTGATTCCTGATATGGCATTTGTTACTGACATTAAGGGTGAATGCAAGGCTGGTGTCACACCCCAAACAGTGTGATAACCAACAATGCCCGACAAAGCGAATGTTGACATCATTGTAGTAAATGCAGGATTTGGTGAAACGACTCCAAGAGCAAGAAGTGTTCCCAGACCTGCTGTGTAGGTCAAACTGCTCTTCATAGTTTCTGTGAATGGATTAGGTGGAAGAACTTCTACTTTTGGCTTCACAGCTGCTGCTTGTTGTGGTTGCGCTGATACTGGGATAACCGGTGGAGGCCATGTAACGGATCCATTTTGTGTAACGATGCTTCCACGAACGACATCATCCTTCATGTTGATTTCAAAATGATCCTGTTCACCCATTGACAGCAAGAACTTTGAAATATTGTTGGCATACAAAGTTGAGGATTGTGTTGGCAGACGTGATGCCAGATCCGTGTAACCAATATGGACGACATCATGAATTGTTCGAACTTCCCCTGGCACAATTGTCTCAACGTTACCACCAGATTCAGCTGCCAAATCGACAATGACACTTCCTGGCTTCATCGACATAACATGCTCTTTTTTTATAAGAATCGGTGCTTTTCTGCCGGGTATCAAAGCTGTTGTGATAACAACATCAACTTCTTTACATTGTTTCGCAAATAATGCCATTTCAGCGTCAATAAACGCTTGACTCATTTCTTTTGAGTATCCACCAGCTGTGGCACCTTCTTCCGCAATGTTAATAGTAAGAAACTCGGCTCCCATAGATTCGACTTGCTCCTTAGCTGCTGAGCGTGTATCAAAGGCTCTAACAATGGCACCCATGCACCGTGCCTGTCCAACAGCCGCCAATCCAGCTACTCCAGCACCAATGACGAGAATTTTTGCGGGTGGAACTTTGCCAGCAGCTGTAATTTGTCCGGTAAAGAATCGTGGGAAGTAATTTGCAGCTTCGATGACAGCACGATAGCCTGAAATATTTGCCATCGAACTGAGTGCATCAAACACTTGAGCACGTGAAATGCGAGGAATACAATCCATTGCAAATGCATTAATCTTCTTTTGTGCCAAATGATTGAGCAGATCTTTATTTTGACCCGGATACAGGAATGAAATCAAAGTGCCATTGTCGCGCAATAAAGGAATTTCCGTTTCTAATGGTTGACGAACTTTAAGCAAAATATCTGAAATATTTAAAACATTATGCAATATTGTAACTGTAACTTTTCTATAATGTAGTTTTATTAAACTCACCAGAGTCCCATGCTTTGTTGCCATCGACAATATTCGCACCAGCAGCTGCAAAATCTTCATCACGAAATTTGGCACCTTCACCAGCGCCTTTCTCAATGTTCACTTTGAATCCTTTCTTTATCAGCGCAGCCGTTACTTGTGGACTCATTGCAACTCTTTTTTCATTGATCCACTTTTCCTTTGGCACGCCGATTGTCAAATTCTTATACGGAATACCTCGAATAGCTTCAACTGGCTTTCCATCTTTGTTCAATAATTTAACGGAACCTGTGAATAGTCGTGATGGATGTAGTGGCCGTGGCACCTTCAACAAATGTTCTCCGCCTAATGCACACAATCTAAGTACACCCTGTGACATTTTGGCTGGATTTTATCGATGAAATAAATTAAAATTTCGATAAATGCTGGAAAAATGAAAGTGAAAGAATTTTTTTTTTTTGTTAATTTCTGTGTTATCACTGTTATCAGATTCTGTACAAGAAGGCCCATGCATGCATGTTACACAAACACATGTGTCGATGAAGTTCTCTCGCAGAACCACGAATGAGAATCTTAAATGATAATAAAATGTGAGCCAAGACTGCGAGCTTAAATTGTGAGCTTGAGAGAGAATCATCAAAACTAACACTCGCGGCGCTGTGCGACACAATCAAAAGAAAAGTCAAAACTTTTTAAAAAATATTTTGCCGGTCGAAATGATGATTGGAGGCAAAATTTTTGCACTTGAAGAGTTTCTTAGAGTTAAAGAAATTCGTGGTGGAGATTTATAAACTGAAGGCTGAGATAATTGATTAGCAAGTCAGTCATTCATGCGATGACCGCGAATCTATTTTTGGGGAATGTCTGGTGCATTGAACTTGCTGGCGCTTTCGAAATACCACATGTGCAAGTGCATGCATGTTGCAACATTTTTTGCGCAATCTCATCGAAGCCACAAGAAGAAGAGCTTACCAACTTGTTGCTTCCTTTTTTTGTCTTCACTTTATTTCTCAACTGATAAGACGAATTCGATTGGACACATACAAAAAAAAATATAAAAAATAAACTTTTTTTTTTTTGTACGTTTCGTTCCCGTCTCGCTCGAGTCCAGAAAGCCGACTGAAGTCAACGAAATCGAAATGTATGCGAAATGTGGGCACTCGTACTGTGGGATGAGAAGAAATTTTGCTGCTCGCGAGAGCACAAAATTGGTGTGTTGTGTGTTTGTTGGTTATCAGTTGCGGGTTCCACTTACACAACCAGAATGCACCACCATATGTGCCTTAATTAAACAATCAAACATTTCTATGGTTCCATCGTTAAATGCTGATGATGTGTCGTAAAAGATTTTAATTTCATTTTTATTTCGAAATATTCTGTTGACCCCGAGAATGCGTGGAAGCCCAACAAAAATGTGCCAAACGTGAATTATCTTGATTAATTGTCAGTTTGATGGTTATTATTTTTCTGATTACTGATTTGAACCGGTTTCGAATGTTGATTATTCAGTCCCTGTTGATGAGATGAGAGCCTATTGCTCGACCATGAAAATTCAGCTAAAATGTTCGCACGCCATCAATATCGTTCTCTGTTTGCTCGTCTGCTAGGCAGTCTTTTTAGATTAACAGAAATACGCAAATTCAAATGTTTATTTTTGGAAATCATTGCCGCTACGAATACTGTTTGGAGCGAGTCCACTTCCACTTGTTTGATTTTCACATCTAAATGGGATTGCGCAATATTTTTTTTTTCTTCTTGTTTACAATAAAAGAACCTTCTAATCAGACACGCTATGAACGGTGTTTTTATTTTCTGTGCCTCTTCACATTTTGATAAATTGTTTTAAATTAGTTTGTTTTTGCTATTTTTCTTTAACGAATTTAAAGGAATGCCAACCAAGGCCGCATCATAATGAAAAATCAAGAAAGTTGTTAATTTTTTTGCACATGCTTGAGTTGCATCTAATGAATAACGAAGAAAAAATTAATGGATAAGAAGCTTTTATTCTTCTAGATTTTTGTAATTTTTTTGCACAATATTTTTATTCTTTCATTTTTGATTACAGACCTCGTGACATTTCGTGAGAATGTTAAAAGGTTTTTTTTATATAAAGGAAATTTAAAAAAGTCAATTATATTATTACTCAAGAAAGCTCAACGTGAAACTGGTTTCCTCAATTTTTGCGACAATTTCAGGTTTTTGATGAGATGTACGAAATGATGTTTTTAATATTTTTTTCATGGAATATGGGGATCATAAAATAATTTCCTACTTTTTATTTTCTCTGCTGACATCCAGAAACGATCCAAAGTGTTGCAAAAACAACCGTGTAGCTGTATTTTGAGTAGTTTAATTTTTCCCCCAAAAATCTGTGTAACTACACAAAACTTCTCAATAAAGAGAACAAGAACGAAAGGAGAGTAATTTGTATTTTACGCGTATAATCATCAGTCAGTTGATGTTCAGCTCTGAAACGTGAAACATTTCTGTGTAAATTTCGCCGCTTTATTATCGCTTCGTAAAAATGGCTTTCGCATTGAGCAAAATCGCAAGGATTGTTAATAAAAATGTCTTCGTTACGCCACTTGCATCGGTCGTGTCAGCCAGCAACTGTAAGTCGTTTTAAGAAACATGTAAACAACTCATTTTCCACAATGCAATATTTTTTCTCCTTTTGCGATCTCAGCGCAAAAAAGGCGGCTCATTTTCCGCAAATTTTTTTTCTGATTTTCATTGTATTTGTGTGCAACACATTTGTGTCCATGTATTTTAATTTAAACTAAAGATCGCTCAATAAGCACTGGATGGAACCTCGTGTGTAGAAATTTTAGTAAATTTAAATTTGAATGATTCTTCTTATTCCTTATGGAATAAATGTTAGCTATGTAGATTTGTTACGTATTCACACACCCATAATTTTGCGTTCAGCAAAACAGAAGTCAAATTCAGGTGCCGCATTTTAACGATCGTACAACGTGCCACACATTGCGCCAGCTGCTCTCACCACATTGATGGATTATATGGAAGTTTCCTGAGCTTATATCTTATCAAATTATCCAAGGCTATGTTTTACTCGATTATAAAGCACGCGTTACATAATTTCCACATTGCTTAGCGTAAAGAGATAATACGCAATCAGTGAAAAAAACGTTGCCAATCATAAATAATCTTTTTTTTTCCGCGGTATTAGCAAAAAAAAAGTTACTTAACTTAACACCGACGCGTATAGGACGCGTATGAAAATGGAATCTATAAATATCATGGAAAATTTGATGGTGGGCGCGTGATCGAAAAGTTTAATTTAAAAAGCGCCTTCTGACGTCTATTTAGTCATGGACTGTATATGTTCGATTGCGATTTAGATTAAATATTAAAATGACCTTCACATTCATTCATTTCAATTTTTTTTTTCTTTTGCTTGCACAACTGGAGTTTTTCTAATCTCATTTCACACATCTGAAGTGCCTAGCAATTCGGCTGATAAGAGCCTGAAAACAAGTTTACTTGATCGTTAAATGAAATTTCATTCGACAATTAACAAGCCGGTTCTTATCAAATTGTAAAACAAAAAAATATGCTCATTTCTAACTATGCATTTGCAATCAAGATGTTGCACTCAAATGTGATGACGGCGACGCGACAAATTTTAAAGGGCAATGACCCTGAAATGCTTTTATCTGTCTGACTTGGAAATCCTTGAAAAGCATGAAAACATCATCGTCGACGACCAAAAACAACAAAATGTGAAAAATCACAGAAAGAGAATTGCTTTCGTTAACGCTCTTGCGAAAAGTCGCGATTTCTTCCGGCAAGCTCTCTGAGAATCATGGAAAAAAAAAAAATTCAGAGACATTTTGAGTTGATTCACACATAAATGTCCCATGTCCATTGAATCTTAATTAATCAATATTTATTTTACAGATTCGACTGGAAAGCGTATTGAAGTCGCTAATCCCGTCGTTGATATGGACGGCGATGAAATGACTCGCATCATTTGGCAATTCATTAAGGACAAATTGATCTTTCCTTATGTCAAAGTTGAAGCTTTGTACTATGATTTGGGTTTACCATATCGCGATCAGACTGACGATCAAATCACAATTGATGCTGCTCATGCAATCTTAAAGCATAATGTTGGAATCAAATGCGCCACGATCACTCCGGATGAACAGCGTGTCGAGGAATTCAAACTCAAGAAGATGTGGCTGTCACCAAACGGCACAATCAGAAATATTCTCGGCGGAACTGTCTTCCGTGAACCGATTTTGTGTAAGAATATTCCGCGTTTAGTTTCGGGATGGACAAATTCTATTGTCATTGGACGCCATGCCTTCGGCGATCAATATAGGGCAAAGGACATGGTTATCGATCGTCCAGGAACAATCAATATTGTTTTTAAGGGTGAAGATGGTGTCACTGACACAACAGAAGTATACACGTTCAAGAATGGCGGCGTCTTCCTTGGAATGTATAATACTGATGACTCAATCACTTCATTTGCTCATTCCTCATTCCAAGTTGCTCTCCAGAAGGGTTGGCCCTTGTATCTGAGTACCAAGAACACAATTCTTAAGAAATACGATGGGCGCTTCAAGGATATCTTCGAAGAAGTCTATCAGAAGGATTACAAGAAGCAGTTTGAAGAGAAAAAGATTTGGTATGAGCACCGTCTAATTGACGACATGGTTGCACAAGCATTAAAATCTTCAGGTGAATTTGTATGGGCTTGCAAGAACTACGACGGGGATGTTCAATCTGATGTCGTTGCACAAGGATATGGTTCATTGGGTTTGATGACGTCAGTTTTGATGTGTCCAGACGGAAAAACAATTGAATCTGAAGCCGCTCACGGAACTGTCACCAGACATTACAGACAACATCAACAGGGCAAACCAACCTCAACAAATCCAATTGCCTCTATCTTCGCATGGACAAGAGGTGGCTCCACTTTTACCAACGATTAGAGCAATTTTTCATATTTCGTTTTTTCAGGTTTGGAGCATCGCGCTAAGTTGGACAACAATTCAGATTTGGCCCGTTTCGCCAAATCACTTGAACACGCCTGTGTTGATACCGTTGAGTCTGGTAAGATGACAAAGGATCTCGCTGGATGTATTCATGGATTACCAAACGTTAAGGAGGGTATGTATCTTCACACTGAAGACTTTTTGGAAGCTATCGCTGAGCAGCTTAACCGAACATGGAAGATGTAGACACAGCCTTATTGCATTTTCCCTCCAAATTTGTAAAAACGAAAACCTTTTGAAATGTTAAATGAAAAAGAATAAAAAAAGAATCAACACAGAAATGATATTTTTAAGATAGAATTGTAAAAATGTTTTATTCATTCCCTTAACACTTTCTTTAATTATGACGCATTTAAACATTGTATCAATTTAGTGCTTCCACCACCAATGGCTTTTTGAATTTTGAATAATTTCAGGAACTTCCTGTCTATTTATTGTGCAGCTGAATCCGCTGTCGATCCAATTCTTTAATATTTCGTCGAATTCGTCTTCGACACACCCAAATGTTTTAATATCTTCAAGAACTTTGTTAAAGTCGTTACTCAAGCCCTTAAAGTCACACAACAAGAATTCAATTCCCGATCGAACTTTGTAGACAGAAATGTCTGCTGATGAAAAGTCGTCAAATGTTATTTCTGATCTTGCGTAGACTCCGATATAAACTTCTAGCCAGTTCGATTGTTTTCTGATGTTAGCAAGCAGCTTTGACGTTTCTACTTGCGAAGTTCTCAAATCTTTTTTTTCACCAGAAATTCCAAATTCGTAAAATTCAATAAAAATTTTCTTAAAAAGCGACAGCGAAAGTTGATCACTGTCTTTTAATTGTTTGACTGAATATTTTCCGAATTCTTGGAAGATTTTGTTCAGCTCTGGCAGGTGATTCATTTCCGCTTTTTTGCAAAAAATTTCCTTTTGGTTTCTTTATTAGTAAGTAGACAATTTCTTATAAATTGTGCATTTACAAAAAAAAAACTTTTACATAAAAATATTTTTAGAAAAACCCGTGTCTGTGATGAACGTGAGAATGAACGTTAGGTATTTTTTTCTTGTATTTCATCTTAAACTCGAGTACCGAGGTATCTTTCTAAAATGAGGTAGATATATAAAAAAAAGCAAGTTATATTCGCCCTTGTGACCCAGTTTCCTGAATGTGAGATGATTATAGGAATCACAGATAAAATTAATAAATCAAGGAAGAAAAAAATTTAAAAAGTGAAAATAAAAATCTGTCGTCTTAGAAATAAACTCGCTCAGGCGCTATTCTTTTTAATGTAACTGCACAGAAGAACTCGGCCATCTGCTTCCAGAAGAAAAACATCTCCTTGACTTGTAGTGATATTAACTGATCTCGAGCTGCCCTCTTGCTGGGGCATCACACTAACATTTCTTTGAATATTATTAGCATCCTTGATCAGGTTGTTTGCTTCAATCACAAACAATGACATATTTTCTCCAGGACGTTTGTAAATATGATAGGCTGCCGAAACTTGTGATCCAAATCGAATAAGGTGCCCATTATTTACATTTTTTATTATTGTCAGCATTAATTGATTATCTGTCAAACCTCTACTCACTTCCATCAAACCAAACATATTTTCATTTTTCGCCATTTCCATTAATTTCATAAACTGTGCCTTCATATCGATAAAGCTCATTCGCTCAGCAGCTGTCGTTTTCTGCCAAGCGTTATACTTTCCGCCCAATCTTAAACTCCTCCAATGTTCTTTATCTTCTACTGTGAACTTTTTAATTTCATTATTGAAATAAGAATATGCAAATTCATTGTATGCCACAAATTCACTGACATTATTTGGATTCATCCCGAATGCAAACTGTCTGATTTTATTCTCTACGTCTGGTGGTAAATGACGTAGTTCAAATTTCGTAGCATGTAATCGGTCTGCACCATGAGGTCGAATTTCATCAAAATTTATTCTATCGCAACTAGATCGATTTGCAGTTACCTTGAGCTTGAACCAATCTAATGCTTGTTTACGATTGTGCTCTGATTTAATTTTGTAGCCTTGAATTTCTTTAAAATTCAAATATCCGTCTTTATATCGACATTCGTAGTTCGAATTATTTGCAAAAGCTCACTCAATGCATTTAGTTTCAATTTTGCCAGGAAATAAATGCTTATATTAACTTTGTTACACAACTGAATGCTCCCATATCCTTTAATACCATTTGGCACCAGATCTGTGATCATTGTAAAAATCATATTCCCACCAGAATCTATACGATGAAGATTTAGAAGTGTCGACACAGTGTTGAGGGTTTGTGCATTATTGGTTTCATCGATCCAGCGGAGTAGCTTCAAATCATTATTTTGTGCTAATCGAAGCTGATTGAATAAATTGATATCATCATGTGATAATTGAAATAATTCATTTGACATCAATGCCATAATTCTTGGCTGATTTAAATATTGCCTTAGTTGAGCAATTGGAATCGAATAACCATTTCCCACAACAAGTGTGCCATCTCCTGAACTAAGTTGTAGTCTGGGCATTCTTCCACCTTGTCTACCCAAGGCTATCCAATAATCAATAATATCATGCGTAACTTGGCCGGTTGTACGTTGAAGATGTTTGCTATACAAGATAATAGCACTAAATAGACGTGTGTCATCTTGAATGTGTTCGCGAATTTGCCCAAATGCTTCTGATTGACTTTGGCTTAGTTGTGCCAATATTCCAATAACTGCTTGGCGATCATTTGGCGATAGTTGTGCCATATATTCGAAACTAAAAACTTGACCATTGTATAAAAGTTTTCCTTCATTGAAATTAATTCCAAGCTGTAAAAGATTTCCTTCATTGTGCACATCTATCAGAAGTTGACTAAATCTTGTAGGATCAAAACCATTCTTGATTCCTTCGTAAAACATTTTTACCAATAACTGATCGTTTGCATAATTCTTCCTTAAATTATTAAACTCATTCTTTTGTGGCTCTGCAAGTCCCCTTGAGTATCCTTCTAACGCTTGATTATGAATGTTCTTGATTATTTTGCCAGCTGATTGATATGTAAACGCGGATTTCGCCCAGAATGCTATCGATGCTACTTGCATCAAGATATCAACTGGAGACATATCATCAAAATGCATTGCCATAAACACCAACGAATTTAACATGGCAACTGAATTCACTGTGAGAGATGTTCCATTGACAACATTAACAAACAATTTAAATCCATCAGTTATATTTTTTCCTCTAAATGCAAGGGAGGAAAGCCGCCATGTAGCACCCATAGCACCAAAGCTATTGAATAATATTAATAATCCATGTCATAAATTTGTTTACCTTATGAAAAGTTATGTTACCTTATGACATTTGCACCAATTCCAAGCCACAAAGTAAGCGATTCAACTGATCCAAAAGGATTAATGGACTCTGAATGGCTACCGCGATCATATATTTGATGTGCTGATCTGGCTGTACTATAACCAGCAGTAGCAACACCTGCTATAATGAATGGTAAAGCAAGTCCGCCCGTTAAAAATGTAGCGCCGATTGCACTTCCAATTCCTACTAATCCTGCTGAAATGTCAGTTACTTTTAGAACTGTTGCGCCAACACTCGCGCTTGGTGTTTCCCGATAACAGGCTCCTTTTTTACGGATGAGATTTCCATCTTTTGGATACATCACCTGACCAGGAGGCAATCGATTGTTGTCTGTCCAATCGCTGAATGTCGAATAAACTCTACCAATATTGTCAACGAAATTCCACGAAGACGACGCGTATCTTTTGAAACGAAACAATGCCAACGAATAAAGTTTGTTTTCGTAGTATAATGCAATTGGTAGCACTGTGATAAAATTCTTTTTATCGCCACCGCATTCATCATAAATTTTTTCGGCTACAACATTGATGGCCTCAAGGGACTTTCCTTTAAAGAAACAAAAATTTCCTTCTTCGGCATCTTTACATTCCTGCTTATTCCATTGAGTTGGATCACTGATTTCGACGTTTAGGGCGATCCCAATTGTATTTAAAAATTCTGCTCCGCTTAATATCTGAGGATCATCGCCTTTATCGGTGCCCCCACGATCCATATATCTAAAAATATTTTCGTTTGCCAACGAAATCCATTTCTCTTCTGAAACTTCCATTCTGATTTCCTATTGGTGCCACCACCAATGGCCTTTTGAATTTTGAATAATTTCAGGAATTTCCTGTCTATTTATTGTGCAGCTGAATCCGCTGTCGATCCAATTCTTTAATATTTCGTCGAATTCGTCTTCGACACACCCAAATGTTTTAATATCTTCAAGAACTTTGTTAAAGTCGTTACTCAAGCCCTTAAAGTCACACAACAAGAATTCAATTCCCGATCGAACTTTGTAGACAGAAATGTCTGCTGATGAATAGTCGTCAAATGTTATTTCTGATCTTGCGTAGACTCCGATATAAACTTCTAGCCAGTTCGATTGTTTTCTGATGTTATCAAGCAGCTTTGACGTTTCTACTTGCGAAGTTCTCAAATCTTTTTTTTCACGAGAAATTCCGAATTCGTAAAATTCAATAAAAATTTTCTTCAAAAGCGACAGCGAAATTTGATCACTGTCTTTTAATTGTTTGACTGAATATTTTCCGAATTCTTGGAAGATTTTGTTCAGCTCTGTCAAGTGATTCATTTCAACACTTCCAGAATACCATTTCCCAGTTCTCGAAGTTTAAATTTTCCTCAGATGCACTTCACTTTGCGAAATATTTTCTATAGAACACATGGATGAACAAATAATAATAGATATTAAGTAATCACATTATGGTGAAATAGCGCAAAATTTCAATCAAGACGATTTTTTGTCTTTTTAGGTTTGCTTATAAAGATTAGAATTTTTTTGGAAATTTATCTTAAAAATACCTTTTAAATATTGAATATTGCACAAAAGAATACTTCCTAAAATAAAAACATAAAGAAGTATTTTAAAAGAACGTTTCCGAACGAACGATTACAAGTCACTGAAAGCATAGTTGAGGCATTCTCTATTTATACACAAAAAAATATCGGGCGCAAAATTTGTGTATGTATTATCATCGAAAATGTTTTATTGTAATAAACGGTTTCTCTATCCCTAAAAGCATTATTTCTTCGAAAAGTTGTGAAGTTTCAGCGACACTTCTAGAATATCATTTCCCAATTCTCGAAGTCTAAATTTTCCTCAGATGCACTTCACTTTGCGAAATTTTTTCACAAACCTAAAAAGACAAAAAATCGTCTTGATTGAAATTTTGCGCTATTTCACCATAATGTGATTAACAACAAAAATATTTTTTCAAAAACAGATTTTCAAGACATAAATCTGATTTCTCGTAAAGAGCAACAACTGTCAGTTTGCATCAGTTTTCAAGCAATTGCAAAAAAAAACATAGAACCCTCCAAAAATATATTTTTTTTTTTTAGGCTGCGGAAATATGTCAGCAATGCAATCTTGTTCCACGCTATTTATATAGTTGAACTCGCTGTTGGTCCATTTTTTAAGGATCGCTTCAACTTCTCTTCGCGGGAACCTCCTACGCATTCCTGAAATTACTATTTATTTATGAACCAATTCGACGAGTTTTTAGAACGAATCCGATTTTTTCATTTCAATCCGAAATTTTCATTGAAATTCAACATCTTGATCATGATGACTCATGAAAACTCACCAGAATTTTCTTGTTTATTTTGTTTATTCGCTAAGAATTTTTAATAATTATTTATAATTTAACATAATTCGTTGACTTTTAAAATTTGTATAAAAATACCATAAAAAGTTAAAAGAATCAATTAAAAAATATTTTTTTAACAGTAAAATTATTTTCTGTGCAATCAAAAACAATTTTTTTCCATTCATCCATATCAACAACCTGAAAATGGGAAATACTTTCTTCATCACTGTTAAAGATTCTCTAAATTAAGTAACAATTTTTTTTACTTTCTGCCAATTTAACTTAATTTTAAATTTTGTCTTTTAATTAATTGTGGTGTCAAAATGTGTAAGAATAAAATATGTGTGTATTGCAAAGTAAATGCAAAAGCTCATCATGCCGCTAACAATTCATTTGCCAGCATTTCGCGACTTGTAAAGCTTGCAGCAGTGATACCGGTACGTGATCGACTTCGAGACAATTGTGCTCTTCTTTCAGCGCCAGCTGGTCTGGCGCCACGTTTTCTACGCTGATCCCGATTGCCAAACGCTGAGCCAGTTTGAAGAGCTTCAAGTAAACTATCCATGACACCTTCTTGTGTCTGAGCAGCATCAATGTCCACCAAGGCCAATTTGCGCTGATTTCTTTCTTGTAAATCCTTTTGCTGTTGCTCTCGTGACTCGCGAGCTCGTCTTGCTTTATCTTCATTTTCACGAATTTTCATGTTATCATGATGGGCTTGCAGGAAAGCGTCCTTAAACGTTTTAATGTCGGTAAAGAATTCTTCTAATGTGTATTTGTTAGGGTCGAAGGCAAAATATTCAGCAATTTCTTTGAACAAAGCTTCCATGTTATCTTGCATTTTGCCAAGTACTTCAACCTGCTTTCGACATTCGACCGAGAACTGTCCCATAACTTCAATAAAATGATCTTCTGAGGACTGTGGCACTTTGTTGTTATTCAAATCGGACTCAACATTCTTAAGCGATGCCATCATTTGTCGCATTGTCTTTTGAATGTTGTCGAGATTAACGCGCGATGCCTTGTCGACATGTCCTAGATCTTCAACAAAAGACAAACATTCAGGAAACTTTACTTCTATACAATCTACAATGTAATGTAGTAGCGTCTGTTTGTTCTCCAAATCCTTTGTGCTTGTCAGTTTCGTTAGAAAACTGATTTCAAATCCGAATGCAGCTTCGTTCCTGGTTCCAGAGTTCATGTAGTTGCCCAACAACAATATTAGTTCAAGAATTTTCGCAAACTTCTTGCTCGTTTTGATTTCTTGACAAGCTGCTGTTGCTGCAACGATATCCGGTTTGACATCGCTCACCAAATCGGTAAAATTTAGTCGAAAACTGAGACTTTGAAGTCGTGCACCAAGTCTCTTGATTTCCGCAACTGTCGCTGCAAACTTCTCTGCTCCTGACAATTCTTCACCTGCCGTTTTGATTTCCTGAAGGCGCTTCAATTGATCGGGTGGTGGCAGATATTGAATCAATTGTTGTACAATATTTGAATCCAGCATTGACATGTCGCATCGAAGCAGATAAATCTTAATTTGCTCGTATGACAAATGCTTTAATGATCCACCGAGTAAAATTGAGAGATTTTGAGCAGCTTTGGCATCTAGGACACGCAAATCGACAACAGTTTTCTTCGTACCCAATGATGGACGATCGGTTGAGTCTTTTTCGCCAGTAATTTTTTTCGCCGGTTTCGATGAGAATTTTGCAGCAAGTCCACTAAGAATATCATCAGATGCCAGCTTGTCTTCATGCACACGAATCCAAAATGAATTTTCGTTTAATTTTTGCGGCACAATTGGTTTCCAGTTTGCTCGCTTCATCGGTCCATCAGTGTCATATTTCTTTTTAGGCTTCAAACCATAAGGAAGAACTTCAGGCATTTTTGGTGCAGGTGGTGGCATCATTCCTGGACCCATTGGTCTCATTCCGGGCATTGGCGGAGGTGGAGGGCCTCCCATTCCTGGCATTGGTGGAGGTCTTGGTGCGCCCATCATTCCTTAAAAAAAAGAAGAAAATTTCGCAAATTTATAAATTATTCAATTAGGCATTGAAGTTAAAGATCTTACCAGGCATTGGAGGAGGCGGTGGAGCATTACCAGCGATTTGAGATCCAGGCATAGCTGGTGGCCTTGGAATATTCATCATTGGTGGTGGTGGCGGAATCGAAATTTGCGGCAATTTATTACCTTTACCGACTGGAACACCAGAAATTTCCATTTCTTTTATCTTTTCTTCAAGGTGTGCGGCTTTCGCTTCAGCTTCTTGCTTTTCCATCATCAGTTGTTCCATCTTCTTCTCATATTCTTCAGCGCGCTTTGTTTCCATTGCCTTGCTGCGCTCAACGAGATCATCAAGCAGAACAGTTGTATCAATGTGAAAATCGCGCGATTTAAAATTTGGATCGACACCACTTTTATGTAGCACAATCTGACTGACGCATTCCTCGATAAGCTTATAATATGCTGGCCGATAAACATGATCATCACGAATAAACAGCATATGCTGGAGAATTGAAAGGAAGTAAGGCTCTGCTGATGTATCAACAACTAGATTCTTGAGTAGCTCAAAACAATCGTTGATGTCATCGATTTCCAGACGTACGTGATCAAATCGCGAACTGAACTCTTCGTAGTCTTCCTCGCGGAAAGAATTGAAAATTTTAAAATGGTTCTCGAGACGTGTATCCTGTGCTTGTTGGACTATTTTTGAAAGCAGATCCAAACGATCGTAAAGTCCTGATCGCATCATTTCACAACGCAAGTGGAGTCGAAAATTGAGGTCGGATGGTGTATTTGTGAGGGTGTTGATGAAGATGAGACTGTGATAACACAGCTCACCTTTTGTTTCCGTTTTCTGGCCTTTCTCTTCCAAATCATGTTCGACAAATAAGGCGGCTACAATTGATCTGAATCGCTCACCAGTCTTATCAACAGTTGCGGCAGCATTTGTGACAGCTCGCAAAACCTTATCGTATCCATTACGTTCTTGAATCAAACAGAAGCCGGCTAAAAGCTTAACCGTTTCACACATCGTCTGAGGCTTGTTAGGATCCAGACATTGGGCAAGTAGCAGGACGGCAGCATGTTGATCTGGACGTAGGAGAACATTCAAGCCCCAAGTATTGTTCACAACAGCTTTCAAACATCTTATACATTCATATTCGATCTTATCAAAGTCTCGCCTTTTTTTGCACTCTCGCAGAACGTTAACAATTTCATCAATGCCCGGCTCACCGAATTCTTTAATCCAGCTAATTGGATTACTCGTGAGAGCAACACGAAGCGATTCAACACATTGGAGAATTTTTGATGCACTGTGATCGGCTTCTTTTAAATAATCGATATAATCGCGGGGTTTCTCGAAGCGGGAATTTGAACGATGCTCGGATGATGCTTTGCCTAAAATAAAATAATTATAAGAATTACTATTTTTGTCGTCACAGCACAATTTCCATTCGACTGATCTTCAAATGAGTTCTTTAAGAAGAGTTGTTTTGTATCTATCATTCACGTTTCTCTTGATGACTTTGGGATTTTATTGACTTTGGAGAATTGCCAAATTTTCAGTTGCGCAAAAAGAGCACAATGAATCTCCTCATCTCATCGCTGGACGAAGAAATGGGACCCGCATGCAATCGTGTTCTATATTTAGATGTGGCGAAATTAAAAATAAAGAAACATCACGCTTCCGCTTAATGGTTCGCGGATTGGACGAAAAATGAATCAGTTTCGCGCCTTTTTCACGTATCAATCCATCGCGTCGCAATGTAAGGTTCAAGGTCAACATGATTTGATCCAACAGTATAGGAATCTTGCTCACCTTCAAGCAAAAGCGAGTTTAATGGAATGCAGTTATTGTTATTGTCAGCATAAAGATTGCTAATTTATAAAACCATCATCAGCATCTTCAACAAGAAAGTAAAAAGCTTTCGCATGCTATGAAGCAGCAAACTGCACAATCACATGTGCGAATGACATCATAAGTGCGCGGGCGATATTATAGCGCTATATAATGATAAATGTGGTAGATAAGAAAAGTACATTCATTGATTATAGCAATAGCACACATTTTAGCGCTCAATGACAGTAAAGCATGAACGAAAAATTTGGGCGGATTTTGTGAAACGTAGTCCAGTTGTGTGGGAGTTTTATCGTCATCTCTATAAAAGGAACTGAACCCATCTTAAAATTTACATTTGAAATTATCGAATCGTGAAAGTCAATTTGCTATGGAGATGATGGTATATTGTTACGGTCACTTGAGCATTTTCACCTGACGAGAAGGGTTCCATTGTGTCAGAAAGGGGGAAAAGAGTGTTACTTTACTCACAACGGAAGTGCCCTCAACGCAATTTCTCTTACACACGTGTGACCAAGTGTGAACTGAACGGGGTTATAAAACATGCTGATATTTGTATAAGACTTAACCTTTAATTAAAAAAAACATTCTTTGAAGGTTCCCACAGTAACGCAAAAAGCGAAAAAAAAAATAAATAAAACGGAATATTTGCAAACATTTGAGAATCTCTTTTTATGAATAAGACGCGTTTACATTTTAAGGTGAAATTTCAATTAAATAACAAAATGCGATAGTAGGATAATATCAACTGAGCGCTCAGCTGAGCGCTAAATTGGTTCAAGGACACAGTGACAAAAGATCGGAGAAAGACGATTAGACAGTCGCAGAACAGAAATTTTTTTACCTTTTAAGTGCATTCGCAACATGTCACGTTTCTCATCTAAATTCTTTCGCATTAGTGGATCTCGTTTGTCCTTCGGTATATTCATGTCCTCGAGGATTTCATGAAATCGGTGATTCACTTCTTCGACTGTTAGTCTAAGAATCATATTTTCAACTTCCTGGGTATCGTAGTAGTCATTTTCAGCGGACAACGGACGCGTTCCGTTGGCGCTGTAAGTGTTTCGATGATTTCTTTTGGTTGATCGCGTAAATAATGTATCCAGGAATCCTCCTCCTCCTGATTTGGTTCTATCATGCTTAGACATGATGATTATATGACGTGCAAACGTTTAAAAAATAATTAATTAACTTTCTTTGTTTCGCGTTTTATGACTTTTTCACGTATCACAATTATCATTCGAATGGGTATTTGAAAGGCGCACCAAAAATGCTTGATAAGGCTCCATCCACAAAAACGGCGAATAGAATTTCACATTATTTTCATTGCAGCAACATCATTTGACATTTTCATCTGAGCACTTCGTTACTATATTTGCGTGTATTTGTGTGTCAATATCTTCTGGACGAAACAGATTAGATCATTGCTTTATGATGACTGAATCGCGGCGGTGATGACTTGTTTTCTTCTTTTTAGTATTCTCCCGTACGTTTGCCTCTGACCACTGTGGAAGTTCGTGAATTGCACAACAGCACCTTCCTCACGACAATATCGAAAATGAATGTTTTTATTTTCGTGAAAAACACTTTTCTTTTCGAGTTAAATGAGAAATTATTGTGAGAGTTGCTTTTAAATTTTCCTCTCGCGAATTGAAACCTGTTGATTTTCGATTTTCTTTTCGATTTTGTTCAAATACTCGATAAGTATCGGATGCTTAGGGATATTATTTAGATACTTTAAGTAGTTTTAAAGATGTAGCTCAAAGTTAACTCAACTATAATTAAAATAACAAAAGTAATCCAAAATATTGTTGTTGGACTGCCGAACCGAATTCATATGAACCTGAATTGCTGAACAAAAACATCCCCAAAGAGCATTTTTCGGTTCAGTTCAACGTCGTTGGTGTTTACATTTTAAAATTTCAGCGGAAATCCAATTAACAGGTTTCAGTCAAACGTCCTCGACTGCAGAATCGGTTTAGAACGTTCCAAAGCATATAAATATAATGGCCGGAGCACTTACTGAAGTGAGATTACTATTTCATTGCATTTGAAATTACGTTTTCTTAATTAAATTTGAATATTTTAGGAGCTTCGATTAAAGTTGAATGAAGCAGCGAGAGTAGCCGATGAATTCACAAAAATCTATTACGATCATGTTGATAAGAAGAAGAGCATGGAGAAGCTTTACATGGACAATGGATTGCTGGTATGGAATGGAAATGGATTTAATGGCAATGCAGCAATTCAGAAGTTCTATCGAGAAGTTGCACCAACTGAGCATACATTAACAACAATCGATGCACAGCCAATCATTGATCAATCGGTTGGATCTGAGACATTTCTAATTCAAGTATCGGGAACTGTGAAAATTGATGGACGCCGGAGCAAGGCCTTCCAACAAACATTTACAATAACACCGTTTCAAAACAAATATAAGATTGTGACTGATTGCTTTCGCTTACAAGATGGAATTTGTGGAGAAATTAAGCTAGATTAGCTAAGTAGTACTCTTTATTGGTTACGCAGAATAAATACTAAGCCTTACATTTTTCTTTTATTGAGTCTACAATTTTCTTTTTCATGTCATCCAATATTTCCTTCTGCTTGAAATAATTCCATACCTTTACGCCAATACCATTAATCTTAATGGCCTCGCGATGCAATATGATCGTTTTGCTTTCGTCTTTCCGTAGTTCCCGCATGACGCAATCAGGCTGTACACTCTTATCGGATTGGAACTCGTTTTCATATTTCTTATAAGCTGCATCAAGCTTTCTTTGAATTGTATCGCTGCAATTAACCGGACTCTCAAAATTATCTCCAACAGTGCTAAAGAAATCTTCCGATATCTTTTGTGTTTTCAAATACTGCACAATGCATTTTAAAGTGTCTTCATCTTCGTCAGCTTTTATGGCAATGACGGCAAGTGATGCCAGAAAAATCGGGACCTTCCTGTTCAATATGGATATAGAAAGAAAAATTAAAATTTCACTTTTTCCAAAAGCGATTTACCAAATCAACATCATCGGAGCACCTATCGATTCTAGAAACAGAAGACGAATGAACTAAGGAAACGAAGTTACGATGATATAAATTGTAAATTCGAAATTAAAAAATTGTGAGAATTGATTTAACTCGCACGAAGTGAGTTTCAGATGTGCTAAGTAATCACTTTATATTTCTTTTATTTACTCAAATATTATTTAATAAACATGGGCACATTTTTGTCTTATGGCTGTGTTTATGGAATCTTCGGTGATTTTTTTTAGCTTGTCCAACTGCTCTTTCTGATTAAAATAATTCCAGATCTGAACGCCAAGACCCTTGATTTTGATCGCTTCACGATGTAAAATGATTTTTTTATTTTCTTCCGTTTTAATTTCACGCAAAACGCATGTTGTGTAACGTGCAAAGTCTTTGTCCGCATTAAGTTTATCTTCAATTTTTGCATAAGCTCTGTCCAGTCTTCCTTGAATCATGTATTCGCAATTAACTTGTGTATCAAAATTTGTATTCACCGAATCGAAAAAATCTTCATTGATATTTTTCGTCTTTAAATATTTTACAATACACTTCAGAGCATCTTCGTTTTCATCAGCTTTTGTGACTGTGATGGCCAGTATAATAATAAAAAGTTTCCTAAGCAATATAATCATTAATTAAATATCAAACAAAATTTCCTCAAGGTCAATTAATTACCAGATCATTGTTTCCGAGGTTTTTGTGTGTTTCGCACGGTTCGAGTGACGATATGATAATGAAATGAACAAACTTTATTTTATTGACGAGAGATTGAAATGAAAATTATGCGGAGTGCAAAATGTCAAATGAGTGAATGATACTTAGCAAAAGTAAATAGATGACATTATGTTAGTCAGGGCTGAGCAGATGAATATTATTTTGAGCATCATTTGTGCATCTTTTAGCTGTGATTATACACTCCTGAGTCGATGTGAGAGAATTTTTGAGAGATTGAGATGCTCGGCATCTCTACACTGAAAGACACGCATCATAATGTGGTTCTCAATTTGATGAGATATTTATTTGAGAAGCAAAACGATGTCAAAGTTCATCGTAATTCGTAAATTATCAAAAATTTACAGAATGACAAAGTTCATCTATGCTGCCACAGTGATGACGCCGGACGATTGATTATTGTGTTTATCAGGTCGGGACACAATTTACGTCATTATCAGATATATGTAGTTTCAGTTGAAAGAAGTCTAATTCTGTAAACGTCTCCCAAAAAAAATGCCAGTATTCAATTAAAGTTTAGAAAGTGAACATCTAGATTTCTTGATTTTTGTGCTGTAACATAATGAGGTTTGAAGCGTTATAAAATTACTACATAAGATGACTTTTTAAAGACGTTTCATTGTGTTACTTTATAGGAAAACAATAATTTTAGCGGTCATCACATGGATCATGCTTTTTGATGACGCATCGGCTAATTTATCACTCCCATGTATTGTGGCCCACTTAAAGGCACACGACATTAACGAATATGTTCTGGAATCAGTCGACAGCACCTTTCCAGGTACTGAAGCTGAATGCGAAAGTTTTATAAGAATAAAGCTCGATGAGTTCAATGAGAAAATATTGGAAAATATGCAAGAGGATGAAAATGCTCGACAGCATGTTGATTGCTTTCGTGCTGCATCAGAATCAGAGGAATATGAGATTACAGCTTTAAGATATTTGGCAGTTGGTATGATTGATGTCGGTTGGAAATTCTGGCGAAGCTCAGCGAAAGAAGAGCGATATGAACAACTGAAACAGGAAATTGATAAACTGGGAACCCAAATTCTCGAAAAATGTGCAGCAGCGGAATTTTTTGGAAGACATTTTGACACGGCAATGGAAAAACGTCCATCATTGGAGAAGGGTGAAAATGAATATTGCATAAGGCGCTATTTAATCGATCAATACCTAATCGATGCCTTTGCCTACAATTTAATCATAAATCCCAAAAATATCACAATGGAAAATTATAATTGCGAAGAGATCATGCGATCAATTCTAGAGCCAGCTTATGAAAATCTTAAGAAAGACGAAACGGAATGTTCATTGAAGATTTTGAAAGAAAATAATTATTATGATCAGCTTCTTAAGCTTGAATTGCTATCAAAACTGACAATGACCGCTCACGAAAGACGCACAGAACGTCAAAAGTTCGTCGATGCAATGTTTGAAATTACGCAAAAAGCAAGAGATTGTTAATTTAGAGATAAATACTGTAAATTTTCTTTAATAATCTTTTAAAATTGCATATAAAATATTCAAAAACTTTTTACAAAAATCTAAAATTAGATTTCCTTTCGCCATAACGCTTTTGCAGTTCTTCTCGATCACCATCGTCCAGTTGTAGAGAATAACCAACTTTATACGGATTCATAACCGATGACTTGCGCAACGTTTTTGGCAATCCTAAAATATTTCCAATTTCGTGAACAATTCTTTTGAACAAATCTGTTTTGCATCCATCAGTTGACCATCGTTCGTCAGCATTAAAAATCATATCTCCAGACAGCTCAACATTGCCTGGTGGAAAACTGAACGAATTTGCTTCACCCGATCGAAATATTGCATGATTCATCTGATTGTCGAAACTAATATTTATATCAACAGGACCAATATTCTTTTCGATGAAGGTGATGTCACCATTCTGACTCCATAGGTCGAAAGCGCGTCGAAAAACAAAATCTGAATAACTTTTTCGATATTGATTTGGATATGAATAAATTCTATAACTCAAAACACTTTTATCCCATTTTGTCACTGTACGATGCTTCAAGCAACAAAATCCTTCAGGAGCACTTTCCACAGTGATAAGTAACCAAAATCCAAGAAAAATAGTGAAAGTTTTCATGTCGTCAACGGATGAAAATTCACAAGCGACTGCAAAATGCATATGAAATTGCATTGCAATGATGCAGTCGGAGAAAAATAAATAAATTATCAATTGCATATGTACATATTTTGTGCTCTAAATTTCTAGAAAACTATTTCTGGCAAATAAACTATTACTAAGTAGTTAATTGATTGCGTTATCGAGAAAGAACGTGATATAGCAATTATTGTTTATGAAAATGATGGAATTTTTTTATTTGTTCAATGAGCTGTAACTTCCTTTATTGGTTATGCAAATTTAGACTATTCAATGATATCAAATTGAGTGAAATCAAATATTTTAGGTCCATAAAGGTTTCTAACAGCTTCGATATCTTCAATGTCCAGGGCACCTAATGTTGCATTTAAATATGCAGCGTTCATAATGGAATTATGATTGTTTGAATGTCTTTGAATGCCCAAAGCATGCCCAATTTCATGAACAGCAATCCTAAAGATAAGACGATCTTGAAGATTCTTCTTTGAGTCTTTGAGCCAATCTTCATTTTTTGTGATAAAAATGTCACCACTAATTTCATGCGGACCTGGATAGAAAGAGTAAGAAGTTTCATGGTTCTGTCTAAAATCCATGAATCTTTAAAGATTTAAGGTTACGCATAATTCGTAAGAGTATGTTTTATAACCAGTATCTATCTACATACCTGATTGTTATATCAACGGCGCCTCTAAACTTTCTTATGAATTTTAAAGCTGCGTGCGGCTGCCACATGCCGAAAGCTTTCAAGAAAACATCATCGACGTCACTTTTTAATAAAGAATCTGGGTATTTAGAAACCTTATAAGTAATATTTGAATTTTTCCATTTGATCCAATGTTCAATTTGATTCGATGCTTTCGACAAATTGAGCAGTTTCTCGTACGTTGGAGTGAAGTTGATTTTAAAGGCTTCTTGAGATTCTGATGACGCTACTTTATCAGAAAATACAATTGAATTTATGTGGGGATGAGCTGTGCTTATAAACGCAAACATTAATAATATAAATATTTCTTGTTGCATCCTGAAGAACTTGTTCACTCTCTTAATTCACAAAAATGACTATTTTTTTTTTCTCATAAATATTCAATGAAAATCATTTGCTCCAGAATAAAATTGACGACCATGCAACTTCCTTGACTATAAGTAGATTCCATAAAAAATAAACACAATTTGTGAAACTGATAACAACATTCTTCCCCATCACTACATCAAAATCTTATCAAAAAGTTAAATGTCAGCTTTTTTTTTTTTGATTAATTATCTCGCAAATTTTTCTTTTATTTTGCATATTTCGCAATTTTTATTTTTTTTTGTCGAACCACATAAATATCCACAAATCATTGTTTCTAAGGAATTATCGGCACAGAAAAAACAAAACAAATAAATTAGCGACACTTTCTGATGGAGCCTTCTATGAAGATTTGTGTGCATGTTGTCACGCTGTTCTAATGTTAATTAATCTGCTTGACGACTTAAATAAATTAATGTGTATTTTTGAAATTTAGAGACGTATATACTGGAGCCAAACATCCTTTGCTTTCCCTTCTTCTTGTTTATGTGTGTATTCAGATGTATGCTGATGTTGGTTGTGTAATGGATAAAATGACTCTTTGGAAGGTTAATTCAAAATTTTGTCGATTAATCATCTGATAGACACACAGTGTTTGATGAATGAACTTATTGAGTGTTCCTGTAAAAACAAAAAGAAAAACAAAGGTTAATTAACACAATAAAGCAGGTGCCCAATCCTTTTTCGGGGGTGGCACCACAACAGGTTCAATATAAGTAGGATTTCCAACGTACACGACGCGCATGGTGTTTGTATATCCAGAGCCTGATTTCCATCCAGTAACAATCACAATTGGATCGCCCGATCTGATGAAGTCACGTGACTTTCCAAAGTCAATACCAAACTGGACACGAGCATCAACATCCTTCATCCAGTCATCAATTCTAGGTTCTAATTGATAGATGAAGAGCAAGCAATAAATGGTTAATTAACATGAATTATCAATGTGATGGAAATTATTAAATATCACCTTGGAAAATCAATGGCAAAATACCACGGAACAAATGACATTGGCGTGCAACTTGCTCGTATCGTGTAACTGTAATGATTGGACAGCGTGGACGATATTTGGAGATCAAATGGGCAGAACGTCCAGATGTTGTGAGGCAAATGATTGCCGATGCTTGGGTCTTTGAAGCAGCTTCAACAGCTGAGACGGCACAAGCGTGTGTGGTGTCGAGTGGCAATGGCTGCATTGACACCAAATCGCGGAAAAGATTCTTATGCCAGATGGCAGCTTCAGCTTCCATCTGAGTCTTGGCCATGGTAGTGATACATTCCAATGGATATTCGCCCTTTGCAGTTTCACCTGATAACATTGTGCAATCAGCACCATCCAAAACGGCATTGGCGACATCTGAGATTTCAGCGCGTGTTGCACGTGGCTTGTTCGTCATCGATTCCAACATTTGAGTTGCACAAATGCATGGTTTTCCAGCACGATTGCAGCGTGCGATGATTTGTTTTTGTGCCAAGAATACTTTTTCTGGTTCAATTTCAATACCCATGTCACCACGAGCGACCATGATGCCATCAGATTTCTCAATAATCTCATCGATATTTTGAATTCCCTGTTGATTTTCAATCTTTGAAATGATCTTAATGTTCTTGCCAGCTTCACCCAAAACCCCACGAATTTCATCAAGTGCTGATCCATCACGGATGAATGATGCGAAGACCATGTCAACGCCTTGTTCAACGCCGAACAGTAAATCGGCTTTGTCCTTTTCTGAGACAGCTGGCAAATCGACGGGAACATTTGGCAAGTTGACGCCCTTCTGTGAACCCAATTTACCGCCATTCTCGATTGAGGTTTCCAAAACTTCGCCGTCAATACTTTCAACCACCAGCGAGATGAGGCCGTCATCAATGAAAATGCGATCGCCCTTCTTCAGGACTTTAACCATATTTGGATAATCGGCATAGATTTGATCCTTATCGCCCTTACCAAACCAATCCTTGTTGGTGGTAATCTTGATCTTTTCACCGCGAACTAAATTAATGTCACCTGGGACAGATTGATAGATCGATAAGAACAGTTTTCTTTAAAAAAATTCTAAAAATTTACCCTTTTCAGCATTCAATCCAGTACGGATTTCAGGGCCCTTTGTATCCAATGCAATGGCTAATGGATACTTGAATCCCAAAATCTTTGTATAGTTGTCGACTGCCTCTCGGATATTTTTAATGGTGTTGGCATGATATTCATATGTACCATGCGAGAAGTTCAAACGCGCGATGTTCATTCCGCAACGCATCATTTTTTCCAACATTTCCGGTGATTGGGAGGCCGGCCCAATTGTGCAAATCAATCCGGTTAAACGGATGAATGCGGTCTTGGAATTTGGGTCGAGACGACACAAATGGTCCAAGTTTGATGTAGCTCCTGCGGCAACCATTTGAGGTAAGATAGTGCTCATCTAAATAAAAACGTAAAATATTTCGTGAAAATCAATATTCGCCATAAAAAGCTAAAAAAATTGTTTTGTTTTTGCAATCGATGATTGTTGGTTGCGTTTATAACGCTTTGATGCATGTTATGCAGGTTAATGGCACTTGCCGAAAATAATTATTCATGTAGAGAGAATTCGCGATTAAGTAATAAGAAAAAAAAAAAAATAAACGTGACACAAACCCAAAATTAAAAGAAATCTGATTGCAAATTAACTGAAAATAGCATCAGATGTGTTTGTTGCATAATCATTCTCGTGTTCTGAACTTGTATCGATGCGACGATAAAAAATAGAAGATTTAAAGAAAATAGCAAAACAACAACAAGTGTGGGCGATAGTGATAATATTTTTTAGTTGTTGTGATTTTCACGACGTGCACGAGCCGCTTTTTGTTTTTCGTTTTGCCCGAGGAAAAAAGAAAAATTTTCATATGAAAAATCTATGCTCGGTCAATTATTTGACCCCCAGAGACACTTGAAAAACCAAATTTTCTCGGCTTGACCACTTTTTTCTTATTTATAGATCAGTTGCTGTTATGCAATATTGTTTTTGTGTGTTTTAATATGAAGCTTCATTATTATTTCTATTATTCCATGTCCCAATCAACCATTCACCTAAACGCCCTTGTACAAGGACATAAAGAGTCGGCAACATTTTTCTTTTATTAATAGGCGCACCATATTACATTTTCATCACTTTTCAAACAGAAAAGTTTTCCTAAAGTTTTCTGACACCAGCGAAAACGTTTCACAATTTGGAAATATTGAAGGTCAATAGTAGATCAAACTTTACCATGTCCATGAAATGTCGATAAGCTCAGAATAGAAATCGAAAAATTTACCTCATGATTTTCAATATCAGTCGGGAAAACCATCTTGATAGAATCAATGAACAATGAACGATTTAGAAATTGGGAAACTCGTTTGCTACTGGCTGTTATGCAATTAAATGGGAAATTGCACTGCTTGTGATAACTTCTTTTGAACGTTAAGCCACTGAAATTTTCACTATCGATCCAACAATTGGAAAGTTTTGTGTGCGCTACAGCCGGTGGAGCAAATGAGACTGATGGCAAGACAATCGGAAAAATATTGGTGGAAATGTGGTGGTGAAAATTTTCGTTGCCGAACGATTTGTGACGTAATTTTGAGTAGGAATCGGAAAATTTCTTGTTGTATAAAATTATTGCGCGATGACTACTGAGTCGTCTGATACGTGATGACATTTTTCTTGAATTAAATAATCTTGGCGCGAAATTTTGGCACACTTTTCCTTATAGAAATGAAGGAAATGCATCGACGTAAGTGTCAATGCACCAACTAAATAAATGATGCACATTCTAATGACGTTCCCTCTCATTTATTTTCGACCAAAGTGGCCCATTTCTCGCAAATGCCGAACGCATTCTTTACTTTACTTTTGTGTTGGGGTAGGTTGGAGCGCCAACCAGTTGTCTTGTGAATGTCTAGAAATGTTTGTTGGAATATGCGCATTTGTAAAAATGATTTTCTCACGAGTCACTCGACGTAAAGCTTTTGAAATTTGAAAAAGCTTTCGTTAGTTAAGTCACGAAGGTTCAGGTGTGAGTTTGTAATAGGAAAAGTTTAAAAAAAAAATTATTGATCTCGATGCAGAAAACACTTAAGAAGCACAATTTGTTTCATTGATAATTCAATCCAAAAATTCTTGAGTCTCTCGAAGCTTTTTGATAATTAATAAAGCAAATATTTTTTTTTAGTTGGATTTCGCGGTACGTTGAACCGAAGTGATGCGTCAGAATATAAGTTCTTCCCCAAGTCGCAACGAGAGCGCTATCTTTCACGTGATTCATTGAAGTTCAGAAGAAAAAATGTTTCTTCATCATCCAGTGACTAAACGGACAAATAATCGCGACATTTTATTTTTATGATGCAATTAAAGTAATGCTTCAATAATCATCAGTTTTTAATGGCGTGCGACGATATTTAATCACCTGATGATAAGCGAAATTACTTAAACTTTGTGCGAGTGATTACGATTATTATGTATATAGATATATCTATTTAGATGGAAATTTCTCATTTTATTTTATGGCTGGAATTTCCATCAATGTATTGGTGACCTTCAAATGTTTTATGGCTCGTGCATCGCGGAGAAAAGTTTCTAAAATCTTTGCATCTTCATGTTGGTGGTAATCATCACCTGATTGTTCTACAAAATATTATTGCTGGCAGCATTTCTAAAGCTGATAATAGCTCAGCTGCTAATTTGTTATCAATTTGTTTCAAGTAATTTTGACCACATTTAAAGAAAAAAAAAAAAAAATTGTGGAACAAATGTAGCAAAGGACCGAACCCACATTTGACCTTTTAACCTTCAATTCGTATTCGTCTACAATATTGCATTTATAATTCCGGTATTTTAGATAAAGATGGGCAGTAGCCAAGATTTTCTATTATTTAAATAGTAATTAACATGGTAATCATGTCAAATTCTTGCGAGAGAGACCAAAAAAAACTAAAATGATTTTCCCTAAAAAAAGAGAAGAAAAAATTGAAATCGTGGAAAATTCCATAAATACCTTGTTAGTTTTCAATTCAGTTGAATGTTTTGCTCTAAAAATATATTAATATGAGATCCTTAAGGCGTTTGTTGAGCTTTCCTAGCTTGTTATTAAATTGATAAGTTAATATTTTCACAAAACACGATCAATATATATATGATATATATGTACGTCCGATCTTGTCGGGAGACTGAAATGAATGAATGAAAACGACTGACTGGAACGGGGAATTGCAAAAAAAAATAACGCACACAAACAAAGCATGCTTTCGATGGGTTGCATTTCTCGATGACGTCATAATTGCATAAAAATTTGGGGTTTTTACCGTATTTTCATCATCTGACGAAATTCAAGTTTCTCGACATTTTTTTTTTTTTTATAGAAAGCAAATGGGTGACGTCATTCATGAAATTTTAGCGCCTTACTGTGGCTCCATCTTTAAGAAAGTTTTTAATGCCCTTCACATGTTTCAACTGAATTTTTCCATGTTTTCCATGATTTTCGGTTTAAAATAAATGTTCCGAATTCGCATCAGGATTGTTATTAATAAACTGAATTTTAGTAGATCTTTTACGACCTAACCCCATTTTCTTATCGGTCAAGACGATGCATTTTCTTGCAAAAATCCTGCGCAATATTTACGCAGATGAGTGATCCATTTTGCGATCATAAACTTTAAGAACGCGATAAAAAGAAAACAAATACTCACACAATATTTAAAGCTCCAGAAAATTTGTTGATACGCTCTTGTGCGATCAACTTCCACTGTGCGACTGAAATCAGAACTGAAGCTAAAAGTCGCAGAATAGAGCACACATAACAGGTTTCGGATACTTCTACCATATTCATATTCGTTTTTCTTTGCGCATTCTGTTAATTTTTTTATTTTGCGAGAGAAGTACCAAAGTGAACAATTAAATTGGTAAACAGGGTTTTTAGGATGAGTTTTCAGTTTGTTCAATTTTGTCATTTTGTTTGCGCGTGAGCTTTGATCTCTTCATTCTTCTTGATACATATGTACAAAACAACTTCAGTTCATTCGTTTCTGGCGTCATATCAAGCCTTCTGTAATCATAAATTCTTCATGCCACGACCGCCGCAATAAAACAAATGTGCCGGCTTTCAGTGATTGTGTGAATTTCATGATTTATTTTTTCTCAGTAAAATTTGGCAACGTCGCATGAAATAATTGATTTATTTAATTGTGGAAGATCAACATATATGTATATATAAAGTGAATATTTAATGGATTCTGTCGCAATAAAGCTTTACACAAAATGCATGAACTTCGCTGCTATCAAACATCGAGATCAAAGACGGATGGATAGCTTTGAATCCCCATATATTTTACATCCAATTGGTGTTGCTTATATTTTATCAGAGGAAGCAAATATCCACGATTTAGTTGTTCTCATGGCGGCTCTTCTTCATGATACTGTTGAAGACACAAATACAACTTTCAGTGAAATTGAGGAACAATTCGGGGAAGAAGTCAAAACTATTGTTGAGGAGGTAACTGATGACAAGACTTTACCAAAACTTGAAAGAAAACGGCTTCAAATTGAACATGCAAAGATTTGCAGCCCAAAAGCAAAGTTAGTGAAATTAGCTGATAAGCTTTACAACCTTAGAGATCTTCAGAAATGTACACCACAGGGATGGACAAAGGAGCGATGTGATGAATATTTCATTTGGGCTAAGGCGGTGATCGACAATTTACGAGGCACTAATAAGAATCTTGAAGACGCTCTTGATGTCATTTTCCGTGAACAGGGTTTGATGTAAAAAACACAACAACATTTTGCAACGATATGAAATCGCACATATTTAATAAAGAGATTTTCTAACAAAATTTTATTTTGATTTTTTGCTTTCCATAAATTCGCCCATAAATTTTGCCAATGTTTCAGTCTCTTCCAATGTAATTGCATTGTAAAGCGATGCTCTGATTCCACCAACACTTCGATGGCCTTTAAGCTGTTTCATTCCCAACTGATCTGATTTCTGAAGGAATTCCTTTTCCAGGGCATCATCACCAGCAATTCCGCCAATTCTGAATGGAACATTCATGCGGCTACGACATTTCTCATCGACGGGACATGCAAAAAATCCACCGGAATTATTGATGATGTCATAGATTAATTTCGATTTGGTAAGAGATCTCTCTGCCATGCCTTTGACACCACCATTGCGTTTGAGCCATTCAAAAACCTGACCCATAACATAAATGCTGCAAATGGAGTGACAGAGGTTAAAAATTAAAGACAGTCATTCGAATTATTTCACTCACATAAATGTTGGTGGAGTGTTAGCGACGGAATTTTCTTTTGCTGCCACAGCAAAGTCCAAGAATGAAGGAGTAATTTTCATTGCATGTCCAATTAAATCTTCGCGCACTATCGCAACAGTAACGCCTGAAGGTCCAATATTCTTCTGAGCTCCAGCAAAGATGACACCGAACTTTGAAACGTCAATTGGTCGTGACATGAAATTTGATGACATGTCACAAACGAGTGGCACAGTCGTTTCAGGTACGAAGTTAAATTCGACACCATCAACGGTTTCATTATCGCAATAGTACAAATATGATGCATTTGAATCCAATTTCCACTCGCTTTGATTTGGAATTGCTGTGAACTTTGACGGTTTGGGAAAAACAAGATTTGTTTTTCCATATTTCTGGGCTTCCTGATACGCTTTCAACGACCATGAACCAGTCACCGCATAATCAGCAACGCCTGTGCGACCTAATAGATTCATACAAACAGCTGCAAACATTCCAGTTCCTCCACCGACCAAAAATAGGATTTTATAATTATCAGGAACGTTGCTAAAAAAATATATATTATTATTATCAGAAGCGTTTTAATCAATAATGTTTTTGCGGTTGTCTAGTTAGTTACAGCAACTCGCGACAGCTTTTAATGGCGTCTTCATGAATTTTCAGATATGTTGATCCGCGATGTGACATTTCCATTACAGACATTCCTGTGCCACCATAATTAAGAAATTCTTTTTGGACTTCAGCAAGAACCTGAAATTATTAATATTTTTGTAATCACTTTACTAGATATATGCTGCATTGTAAATCACTTCTTCTGGAAGCTTAGCAGGACCGGCAGCAAAATTAATAACCATTTTTACGATGAACAAATAAGTGATCAATTGTCGCTTTCAGAATAAACACTGAAATGACGACGCAGCAGCAACACTCGATCGCGGTTTCTTTTTTGTTTATGTATTATCTGTTCAATACAAATGGCTGATAAGGAAGAAAGAGACAGGTTCTCTTGTATGTTAGTTACTTCATTCTTTATTTCTTCGTGCTCACTTATACAACTATGAAGAAAGTTACGAAATATTATTAAATAATGGACTTGACGGTGAGAATATTTGAAGTTCTGAAAAATTAATTGGAAAATAAATTTTTATCAGGAAATTATAAAAAAAAAAAATCAAGCAAATCTCAGTAAGCTAAAATTCGAATGATTTTAATTTTCACATCTCAGTGTGCTAATGGGTAAGATACTTATCATTCAGTCTGGATTTTTGTGAAAATCAGTCGCAATTTTCTCAGCTCAAGAAATTCAAATTTTTCCTTTTGCAGCACATTTAAGTTATCGTTCAGCATTATGAGAAAGTCAAACTTATCAACGTTCGAGCATTTGCTCACTTTTAAAAGCAAAGACACTCATCATAAGACATCTAGAGCAACTCAAATTGTCGCAACGATTGGAAAAGACATGAGAAAAGAAGAATTGCAAGAAATGATTGCAGCTGGAATGAATATTGCTCGCATGGACATGAGCGATAAAGAAATTGATAAATCCACACACGAAGGTAATATCGAAAAGTTACGTGATGCATTGATCACATACAATATGGAACGTGGAAAGACACTGAAAGAGGGACATAAGCCTCGGGACGTTCATGTTGCAATTGGGTTTGATTTAAAAGGATCGCGGATCGTTACTGGAAAAATCGAAAGCAATGTATCAGTCACATTAGAGAAGGATTGCTCCATCAATTTGACAAATCACAAAAACTACGTTGAACATTGCTCGGATAAATGGATTTATATTCCCTATCAAAAACTTGTTGATGTCAATATGAGACAATATATCATTATCGGCAAAGATATCCTTCTGGAAGCCCAAGAACTGACAAAGGAAACCGAAAATTCAGTTGAAATCTCAGCACTTAAGTGCAAGATTATTAAAGGAGGTCCATTGGAGTCGGAAATGAGCGTTGCTATGCCTAAAGCCCGATTGGAATTGCAAGCATTGACATCGGATGATCTTGAAGACATTGCTTTTGCACGCGAGCAAAAAGTAGACATTTTATTTGTGCCAGTACGCAGTGCAAGCGCTTTTGGTGTTTTAAAGTGTCAAATAAATCCTGCTGGTCAAGATCATCGATTTTTGATTATTGCTAAAATTGAAGCTGAACAAGCCGTTGAAGAAATTGATTTAATTTTAAAGGAAGCTGATGGAATTGTGGTTGCCCGTAGTGTATTGGGTATTGACATATCCCCGGAATATGTCGTTGTTGTGCAAAAACAGCTAATTGCACGAGCTTTAAAATCTGGAAAGCCCAGCATGGTGTCATATGAAATGATGAGCGCGATGGGAAAATCCGGTTTGCCGACACATGCCGAATTAGCTGATGTTGTAAATGCTGTTATTGATGGTGCTGATGGTACGATTTTGACAGATGAGACAAAAGGCGAATATCCGAGTGCATGTGTGGAAGCTATGTCTAAATCAATTATGGAAGCTGAAGATATGATCAACTTTCCACACGTCATGCGCAATTTGATTTCGCATGTTGACATATTATGTGATCCAACAAGGAAGGAAAATGAGCATGATCATGCATTAGCCATTGGTGCTGCTCAGGCATCGATCGTCATTGGAGCTAATTGCATTGTATGTCTAACGAAAACTGGACGCACAGCTCGGTTGATCTCGAAATATCGTCCACAATGTCCAATAATTGCAATTGCACCATCACCATATATTGCACGTCAATGCCTCATTTATCGTGGCGTTTTCCCAGTTTCTGTTCCATGTGAGTTAAAAAGAAAGTTTTCAAAAATTGCACAATATTTTGTGAAACAAATTATTTTTCCTAATTTATAGCTGGCGAAGCAAAATGGTACGTGGATGTCGAAAAGCGCATTCAAGCTGGAATTCAACATGCTCGTGAAAATGGAATGGTCACAAAATATCCCGGCGTTGTTATTGCCGTTACTGGAATGCGTTCGGGTGAAGGATTGACTAATACTATGCGCGTCTTAAAAATTGAACGCGAATCGGACTTATCTGGTGGCAACGCAAACCTTACAAAATGATTGTACAATTTATTTGAAATAGTTTTCATTCGATGTTTATAAAAAAAATTCTTGTGTAATAAATCTCAGAAATTCTTGAAGCTGCAAGATTGCTAGAAAGTTTCCATTCATAATGCGTCGACAAAATGTAAAAACTTGGAAGGAATTTGCTAGAGGAACAAAATTGAGCAGTTAATTTTTCCACGATACGCCCCACAATTTCCAATGGAAAAATCATTAGTTTTTCCCTGACATGCTTCAAAGAAATGAATACGATTCGGACTGAATCCATTGTGATGAAAACAATAAAACAATTTTTATGAACTTTTCCCGTTCAACTTTTCCGGTACAGATGGAAAATTATTTAAATTTTCATGTGCTTAATTTACTTTGCCGAACGAACATGAATTTTCATGACAATTTTCTTTTGTTGCTGCAAGTGGAACAGGAAACATTAAAAAAAATTCATGCGATTTTCATATTTTCCATATAGTTTTTTTTGGAAAAACTTGTCTATGGAAAATGTAGCATGGAAAACACGAACCAGATTTCCGTCGGATGCAAGATTTGATTTTGGATTTATTTACTTATTTTTTTTTTTTATGAAACTTTGCAATGAATTTTCCCTTTACACTATAGTGACTTAGCGAAATGTGATTAAATGAACTTATTTTTATTGCACATGATAATTGAATTAAAATTGCGTTAAATAAAGCACACATCGTAAATATTTATGGCGAATCTGTTTGGATGACAATCCACATGATGAGGGTGCAAAACACATCATAAGAGAGCTCACCGACCATGAACAAATCTCATCACTTTAATCCACATTTCGTATCGTGAGGGTGCTGGCTGAAACATAAATATGACGACATTTATACATTTTGCAAAAAAAAAATATTTCACGAATCAAAAAGAATTCTCAAAAAAAAAGAAGAATTTTTTCCAAATTTTGAGTTGTGATTGTTCTTTTTTTCAGCAGCAGCCTTTCAAATCACGTTTATTGTTATGGCACGTGCCTGACATTAGCGTCATCCAATTTGTTACTGAGCATCACTTAATCAGTAAATGATTTATTTAACAACCAAAATTTAGGTGAATTGAATTAGTAACACGTGCTTCTGGTTAGAATCATGCAAAGTTAAGTCGGTTATAATAAACTTAGAGCATCCAACTACGTTACGTTGTTTATAACAGCTATAACAATAAAGCCACGTGATATGTTTTATTCGCGTTACTCGCAATCTTGTTTCGGGATCATTACATTCAATTAAACATCCTTTTTGTTCTTATTTCTTGTGATTTCTTCTTAGAAATAATGAAACAAAAGATGTAATGTGATGAATTTACTTAAGTTCGTGGCATGTAATTTCTCATTTTCTTGCTTGCTTTATCTTCATAATTCTTCACTTTTCCAACAAAAGCTTTTCTCATGTTTCTCTTCTATGCGGGTTTTTTATGACTTAATTTTATTTTCCTTCCAAAAGAAATGTCATTTAAACAGCTACAGTTATTCTTAATGGCAGAAGATGGCAAGTTAAAAATGTTGGCCGTAAAATGGCGAGTTTAAACATAAATTATTACCACCAACTTACCGCATCCTTGTGTAATTGTTATCATCATTCATTTTTTCTCATTTCATTCATGAGCCACACATACAAAAGTGAAATGAATCCACCAAGAAAGTCGTGACATTTTATATTTTAACATTTCGCTCAAGACAATAAATTTTTCCCTCCGCACTGTCTTAATAACTGTTTGCGATTAAAGAAGTTAAATTTTATTGCTCGCTCATGCTGTTGGCAGTGTGAATATAGTGTTCCTCTTGTAGGAGGGGGGTGACATTATGACGCGCATCATTTTGTATTCAGCTAACGGAAAATTTCTTTGTTCATTAAAAATTATTACTTTTGTGATTATGATTCGTTCGTTCGTTTTGTGAGATTTAATTGATTTTTCTTCAGGCTTCATTTCGTTTCTTATCAGCACCACGGTACCACGGTGCTTTCGTTTTGGGAATATCAATTGACATTTTTTTTTTTGCTTAACGGGATTTTAGATTCTTTATCGTATATTGTTTGTAAATTGAATTTGTGCCAGTGAAATTTCACTTTCGAACTGCTACTTCATCGCTTGAGGCAAATTCGATTTTTGGAAGCATTGAAAGTGTCAATTTCATGATGTTTGATGCTTCTGCCATCTCTAAATTGAATTTTCTAATATTGAAGCTTGTTTCATTGACCTCTCATCCATAAAAGGGCTGTTATGATCCGAATATTTCTTTTAATGCCTATCTGGCCATCGTTTGATAAGATATCTTCCAATGCTTCTACGCCATCGTCGAGCTATGAAACAAAAAAAAAAAGAACCAAATCGGATTAAATTAGGCGAAGTGTGATTGCCCTTTCATCACTCGTTTTTATTGCACAAGGGACTAGTTCCATAAACATTAAATATTATCGACACTCGTTTAACTCTCTTGCTGTCTGCCGTTAGGAAAAATTCATTTGACATATTTTATATTTTTATTATAACTTATCGTCACAAACAAACTGATTTATGAACATTTCGAAATCGGTTTTCTGCTGTTTTTCATGTTTAAATAACGATTCGCGATTTGCATTCGTTTTGTTGGAGTCACATGAAAGTTAAACGTGGCACATAAATATCTCTGCATAGACATCATTGCACATTATGGAGCTTGATTTTGGGTAGGCGAAATTGTGCGCCAATCAATGAAAAATGCAATAAATTAAATGGAAAACTTTTCGGTGAATATCGAAGGCGTTTCTTCTTTTTTTTTTCATTGCTCTTATCTGTCTCGATTCCAGTTGGATTCATTTGATTGGATTTTCGGTGTTTTCTCTGTAAAATACCTTTAGATACTCTAGTCGGCAGGGTATGGACAGTTGTAAAATAGGTTCAATTCCACATGTTTTTCATGAGACATTTATTATAGAAAATCCTTTCACATATTCCATACCCTGCTGGTTGCTGGTAAAATCCAAACTTGTTTTTATTAATGATCCAGTGAGGTGAGGAAAATTAAAACAAATTCATTTTAATTTCCCATGGCTGGCGAAAAAGGTTGGAAATAGAAAATTTCATTCATACAATATAGAAAACAATGGTAACAAGGAGAGTTACACGATTACCAAAGAGACAACAATTGTTGATGACATAAATTATAATTAACAACTGGAGCTTAAAACTTTTCAATCTGATAATTCCAGCAGCGGATTAAAAACACACAACAGAATGGAAGCTTGGCTGTGGTTTTAAATGTCAGGGTTTCAGTGCCGGGCATTCAAGATATAGCAAATGCATACATAGCACAAATAATATTATTCCGAACATCCACAAGTTCTGCTGTTGATTGCAATAAATTATGATTTGTTTTCATGATGATTAAATTTTTAAGCCGCTTTGCGAACCTTTATTTTTTATTCAATGGGCGGCAAAACTAGAGTGATTTTATAATGGGGGAAAAGTATCATCAGCGTTGGAACAGAAAAGCACTTCTGACATGAGCTGAATCGGGTCAAAAGTGTGCAGTCAATAAATTTTTATTTGTTCTCCTTCAGTGTGATCAGCACATTAAGATGTGAAAATATTTTTTCGCTTACAAACGAGAAAATTAACTAAGCTGAGAACTGAACTTTTTTCAGATTGATCAAATATTGGGATATTTCTTTCTTATTATTTATGATAATGACAATTCTGAAAATATTAAAGTGTGACATGTGCGAGAATGATAAAAGAAACGTTCTTAAAACTTCTTGAGAAATAGCAAACAGCAAAATTTAGTTCCAACAGTTCATTTAAATAATTTTCCCATCACCCATAAAATGCAAAGATTCACTCGAGTATGACTGAACATTGCTGGTGCTAGTAATATGCGAGTTTAATGATGATGAATTGCTAACGCGAAAATATTGTCTATGGAAGCTTCTAAATGTGCGGGAAATGCGAGACTGATTACATAAAAAAATTGCACAATTGAATATCGTCGAAATTTGACTCATTAGTAAAGTGTCTCGAGACAGGTCCTTTCTTGCTGATCAGCATATTTTGTATGTTTCAATGATGCAACCATATTCTCAGTCCATTTACAGACGACACGACTATCGACAGATTTGAATGATGGAAAATTCACTTGAAATTTGGATTGAGATTTGTGTTTTCATGATATTCATGTCACGTAAAAAGATTTTTCCAACTTTCTCTGAAATCTCCAAAAGAAAGTTTCAAGATCTTTATCGATGACCCGTCGCCCTAACCAAATTTGAAACAGCAATGAGAAATTTTCACACATGTTGTGTCTTATAAGGATGAATAAATAATGAACATGCAACACATTCAGATGTTTATTTAGTGAAATTTAATTCAAAAGACGATAAACTTGAGATTATTAATTACAATTTTCACACTCGACGAATGTTTTGCGGACTTATGTAAATCTTTCATTAGCATCCAAATTTTAATTGAATTTTAATTCACTTTATGCCAATCGAGTGAGTAGAAAAATGTGATAAGAAAGTAATTTTTCAGTGTCAAAATGTTTCGTCCTTAATGAAAAATAATCGACAACAACAAAGAGCGAATCATAAAATTATGTTGACGACCGCACTTGTTTATGTAATGAAACCAGCAGAACATATTGACGCAAAATGGGTCATGAATACTTTCTCGCTTTCGAAGCCTTGCCAGCATATGGATTAGTGGTTTACTTAAAATCATATCGTCATCACACATGGGACGAAAATATAAAAATGTTTTGCAATTAAATTCCTCATTGTTTGAGGTACATCAAAATGAACCTCACCAATTCAATGTTGTTGTTGAATGCAATTCGCAAATACTTTGAGGCACAAAGCATGTGTTTCTGAATCCAACATATGCACCAACAATAGAACTCAAAGAAAAACATGAATGATGTAATCCAATTCCCCGGAGCCTGATGATGATTAAAAAAACCAAATTTAGTTACTGTGAAATTTAGAAATTTCGAAACTCGGAAGCGAATCAGTTTGTCAGTCGAATCGATGTCGCGTGTCAGCATTGAATTCTGTCGACACCTGATTCGATGCATTCAATTTTTCCACCAACTTTCCTTTCAAGGGTAAATTATTTTCCGGGGATGAAACTATTTGTTAACATTTTGGGGTAAAATGACAAAAGATGCAGAGAAAGGAAATAAGCAAATTGGCGTGAAATTAGAAGGAATCAATTTTGCTCTGATTTATTTCGGTGTAAACTAAAGTAAATTTTGATTGATTAAACTGATAATTTTTTTTAATTAAACTCAATGAAATTCGAATTCTTCTCAACTTTTCCCCTCCAGAATTTTACTTTTCACCACGCCCAAAAAATGAGAATCTACTCGAAATCTGTGAACACATAAAATTTTCATCATTGCTTCGCAATCATCAACATAAAACATGAAACAACTTGAATACCGTTCTGTGATAAATACACATGTTTCACTGGAACAATATGTAGTGCGCACTGTTGGTGGGTTGTTATGAGAATCATATTTAAGATGAAAAAATGAAAAAATACCGATTAAAGGTATTTTATGATATTTTTGTTCATCCCCAAATACACATAAAGCTTAAAAAATGAGTGTGCAAACATATATTTTACCCTACCCATGCCCGAATCAACACAGCTAATCAACACTTTAACAGTTTAAAATTTAACCAGTTTTAAATTGACTTTATCAATTTAATTTAATTTTTGCACTAAAAAATTTGCTGATAATATTTTAAGGTTATCGAGTTAACAAATCTGTGCGCTATCAAATTAACAAAATTAATTTTCCTTTTACACTATAGTGACTTAGCGAAATGTGATTAAATGAACTTATTTTTATTACACATGATAATTGAATTAAAATTGCGTTAAATAAAGCACACATCGTAAATATTTATGGCGAATCTGTTTGGATGACAATCCACATGATGAGGGTGCAAAACACATCATAAGAGAGCTCACCGACCATGAACAAATCTCATCACTTTAATCCACATTTCGTATCGAGAGGGTGCTGGCTGAAACATAAATATGACGACATTGATACATTTTGCAAAAAATATTTATTTATGAATCGCAAATTGCAAATTTTCATTGCGAGGGGAAAGTTTCATGAGAATCGTTTAAGATTATTAAAAGAAATTGAAGGACCAAAGCATTATTTAACAAGGTTCACATCGCCAACTTGTTGTCTCGATAAATCATCTCGAACGAAGCAAAAAAATAAAAATTATTTTATGACGTGCGTGAACTTTGTTTAATTTATTCGCTTGTCGCCGGGTCGCTTGTGTGTTGTGTGTGACCACTTAACTAAATTGTGTTTCACTACTTTTATGTCCATTGTTCTCAACAAGCGAAAATGAAATTATTAAATTCATTTTTTGGAAGTTTAGATGTTTAATAAAAATAGTTTTGTCGTAAAAAGCTGTTGACGTGAAAATCTCATCCCGAGACTGGTGCCAAGAACAAATGAAAATGAAAAAATATTTTCCATTGATATATTAAACATTGAAGGAAAATATTCCCTCGAATGATGAATGGATTCGCTGTCTGAACTTTCACATATGTCTGCTTCTTTTAAAGTGAAATCGTTTGAGATAATCGAGTTGGTGGTTTGTTGCTGGATGGGGAGCGAAACGAATTGAAAACATTTTCCTTTCTCTGATAAATACATATCAAGTGAACTCAGTAGCGGTATTTAAAGTTAATTACATCAAGTATCATCAACCCCAAAAAATGTTGACTCTTGACTTGACACTCCCTCGGCCTGAAAATCTGAATTATAATAAGCGTTTTGTATGCAAATTGGAATCCCCCTGAAAAGCGGATTGCGGTCGCTTTTAGCGTTTTGTTCATACAAATTGAATCACAATCTTGTTTCGAGCTCATTTCATTCAATTATCTTGAAACCTTGTTTTTATTCTCCAACGTTGTTACCGATTTTAATGAGAACCACAAAAGTGGAAGTGAATCGTTTTGATGAGATTGATGTGATAAGAAAATTTCGCCGAGTTTTTAGAAGAAACTTTTTCCGTTTTTTTTTTTTTTAATATTAAAATTAAAAGAAAAAAAAAAAACATAAAAAAATTAAATTAATTCTAACTAAAAGACATTCAGTATATTTTCGTCCTTTCCAAATCCACTCGTTGAACTCGAGCAAAAAAGAAAATAATTTGAAATTGTGATGCAAATCATCATCAAAATGGAGCGCCATAAAAAGTTACGAGACCATCTTGAACCATATTCGAAGGAGTTCTGTTTTTTGGCAGATAAAAAAAAATATAAGAATTCATATGTGGTGCGACAAATCCGATTATGAAGCAGGCTCTCTCACCATCACGCATTTATTGAACCCCCCAAAAAGAAATGTTAGCACTGGAGTGAAGGAAAGTTGAGTCATAAAAAAAAAATATTTCTAGCGCTCAACACAAATCACCAAAGTCGAAGAAAAAAAAATATGGAAATATTTTTGTGCGCCAAGAAAGGAAATTTCGCTCGAAGAAAATCTTATTCAAATTCATTTCCATAAGGATCGGAGGAAAAATCGTAAAAATTATTGCTGGCATTTTCTTTCTTATTTTCTTTTTTTATCATCGAAGTTTCTTCGAATCGAGAAAACTATTTTTCATAATTTTCGATGAATAAATAGATTCAAAATAATTGGAAATTTACATAATGTTTGCGCGTTTGAGAGGAAACTGTGTGCGACAGGGGGTTGATGGTTGTAAGGCCAAAAAGCCATTAGTTTTTATGACTCGAAGAGTTTCTTTCTCTTTTTTTTTTTTCGTTCTATTAAATATTTGAATAATTTTTTTTCTGATCGACTATTTCTGCAATAAATTCAACCGAAAAAAAAAAAAAAAAATTAAATGATTAAAGTTGTTTGCAAATTCGAAGTTTGTTAAACTCGAAAGACAAATAAAATTGAATGTTTTTTATGGTTAAAGTTTTTATTTTTTCCTGCGCATATCTGAAAATTAGCTCTCAAGATTCTTTTTTCTTTAGTTCTCGAGTTGTGCAATTCAATGGCGAATGTGTGCTTGAAAACTGTAAATTTACGAAGTAGCGTTGTTGAAAGCCAATAAATCGCTTGACTTTTTAGAAATTTATTTGAAAACATTTATTTCATTTTGCTGAGAAAAGTTATTAAAATGAAGTGCTCTTAAAATATATCAAATTGCAAATTGCCACTTGATTGGTATTGCTTTGTTTTGTGATTTGAAGAGTCAAAAATGTCAAGAATTGTAACATAGCGAGGGTGATTAATAACATTTCAAATTGTGGTACAGTCTTTGCGTAACGCATTGATTGAAACAGGCAAATAAAAAGCAGCGCCTCAGGATGCTCCGCTGGTTCTTCGGTTAACTTTAATGCCCACGATAATGATAAATGAGCATCTTTTCCGCCTCTTCATTATGTTTCATTTTACTTTTTACACAATGTATCGACATGCTGTGGAGCAAAATTCGTGGGAGTGGCTTCAATAGCACTTTTAATGTGGGGGTGGAAAAATATTGAAAAACAGCATGTCTATGTACAGTGAAAATGTGTTTTCGGGCAAAATATTTTGTGGCTCTCACAACAAAAATTCAACGAAATATAAAATATTGAAGCTCCAACAAAAGCGAAAAGTTTTTGTGTTGCATAAATCGATAAATATTCTGTGTACCTCCTTTGGGTTTATAATGAGCATCATTTTGTTCAACTTTTTAAAATTATCGATTTTTAAATGAGAATAAATTAAAAAGCTCACACGACAAATAAAATTCCAAACATGCAAAAAGCTCATTTTTTGCTTTCAAATCTGGTTAATTAGTGAGCTTAAAATATGTTTAATTACTTGAATTGCCTGAATGAACTCATTACCAGTAAAAAGGATTATCTACATGAAAACGGATGTGCTTTTTTGTGCTCATGTAATTTTTAGAAAATATGTTTCAAGCATATGCAAATCTCGTCTGATGTCTTTTTATAATTCCCACAAAGTCGTTCCTAATTATCGTCATTCGTATAGTTGGAGATGGTTGCTTGAATGACTGCTGACTGCTGGTAGAAGTTAATTCAATTTGATAAGAACGGCACATGAATTAACCTCAAATCTTTATTTCTATTGCTAAAAGTAGAAATTTTTTGAGAGCATATTTTTTTTATCAAGTTATGACATAAAGTCTTGTCACTCATTAACTTCCAGAACATTAATTAAAATCAAAGACTTTTTTTCATGCCATGTGCCAACAATAATAAACCATTTAAAAGCTAGTAAATGCAACATTTATTTCGAATTACAATATGCTATTGAAATGCCGTAAACACAAAAACCAACATCAAGCATAAGGGCTGAAAACAAAATAAGTGGAACCTGTACCTCACATTTTAACCCTCACAGAAAATATTTATTTGACGCTCATACAAATATATTCAGTAAAATCTGAGCAGATGGGCAACGCAGGTTACATGCATTTAATCTCAAATTGCTCGTTCATCTTTTGTTTGTTGACTTCAATGAAGTATTTAAAAGTTAAAACATTTCACATTTGTAGCTGATTTATGAACGTTTAATTTAGCCTTCAGAAACTTTTTTTGCGCGTGAAATTTGAAGAGCACTTTGAAAATTTATAAAAAAATATTTTTGAAGCAATCGTGAGTACAAACTGTAGTTGTGAAAAATAAATTCTTATTTTATTAAATTTTTGTTTTTTTTTTTTTTTTTTTTTCCAACAAAAATTCTTAAAACATGATGCTGCTTTTGTGGCAAACTGACAAGCCATTTTATTTTAGCATATGGAATTACACAACAAAAGAGTGTCACCAAGAACCAAAACAAAAGCAAAAATAAAATGAATCAACGAAATTAAACAAATTTCAACACAAAATTCTCTGGCAAGCGAGACAAGCATCGTGGCATAAACATATTTCTCGGGTTGTTTATTGAAATATTATGACAAAAATATGTTGAAATGAAAAAACAAAACATTGAAAAAAAAGGAGAGAAATGGAGAAACAGATTTTTGCTGTTTCGCGAAAAAAATTCTTTCTTTGGCACTCCACGAAACCGTGAAAAATGTTCACGATACAGAAATTTATGGCCATGAAAATTTCCGTGATGAAAGTGTTTTTGTCTTTTATTGCTTTGTTTTTCGTGAAAAATAAGCAATTACACTACGAAACTGAAACTATTGAATGTTCTTCTTAGATGGGCGATAAATATCTATTTGGGAAATTATCATTTTGGCGAAAAGAATGCTGATGAGAAGGAAAATTTGCGATGTTTATGACAAATTATGAGGTCTCATTTACGAGCGTAGATTCTATATACAGTTTGCTCTCCCCAATCGAACCCTGTCACATGACATCTCACTTTATGCCTTGTTATCACGATTGTTTTTCCACAATTCTTCGGCATCCGCTTGGCGGAACAATTAAATTCGCCACGCACATTTTGAATTGATTTATGAAGTCAACCCCAAATTTACATTCTGTTCTCGTAAATAACTTTTATATTTTACTCTCATCCGAGAAACGAAAAACATTGAATTAAATTATGTTGTAAGTGCATTATGCTGTTTGTGTATTGCGAAACGAATTTCGTTCATGAATTTTTCACGCGCCGTTAGTAATTCGTTGCGGTAGCGATGGAAATAAAATCTTTGTCAGATTGAATTTTCTCGTGGGAATCATTTTCATGTTTTAATTTGTGCAATACGAATAAAGCAATTGAGCCATCTCCAAATTCTAATCAACATTGACACATTTATTTTTTTTTGTTTCCGGAAATTCACTTGACGCAAATCATTGTCGAAGGGTTGAATTTCAGCATGAAATTATTTTTTCTCTCTATTCGGCATTCACTATTCATTCTAGTTTAATTAGATTTCAGTAGAATTCCTGTAAGAAACGTTCGATGACAAGAAACTTTTTCAATTAATTTTCTCAAGATACTTTATAAGTTATTTTTTTTCTTTATTATAATTTTTCTTTTCTTTCTTCTATTGTGATTTACAGCTTTTCCTTGCTACTTTCCATTTATTTACTAGTTTTAAATGAAAAAAGCTTTTTAATGAACTTTTACATCAGAATTTTATGGACTTCATTAATTAACAATTATTTACTTCGAATATATAGATATGAACACTTATGAACATCTACATAGTAATAAGATCTATGCAAAATCATGTTTCTCTATCAAACTATCAGCAATTCTGCATTTCTGCACTGGAAACTTTGTGGTTTGACACATTTTTGCGTCTTCATGAGTTTCGTCTAACACAGACTTTTAATCAAAATGCTTGATTTATGTAATTTTCTGCCTCATCAAATATTGCCATCTTATACACAATTAACGCTTTGGAACAGTGTCCTTTCATCGATACAAATTGCATTTTTTTTTTATATCACAAAATTAATGACTAGAAATTTAGTTAATTTCATTTTCGCCGCGAATGATATTCGGCAATTTCGTGATCGAGTAGATCGCCTTCCTTGTCTTGATGTGCGGTCATATGTCTATTGAAAAGGATAAAAATAAAATTAAAACGTTTTCCTTTTAAATGGAAATTTGCTGAAACATACCTAGTCAAATGATGGCGCTCACGAAATGACTCAGAACACACTGGACACCTTAATTTCTCTTCCCGTTTCCTTCTATTTGGATCTTGAGTGTATTCATTCTTATGATGTGATCGCATGTGATATACAAGATCGCTTGTCATTCGAAAACTAATATTACACTTTGCACAAACGTTTTGTGCTGGAAGCGATAGAGCTCCAAGAGTGGTTGGCAATAATGTTGACAGAATAGCAGCCGCAGGATTTCTTATAAATTGTTCTGGTTGCGACATAAAAGCTGCAGCATGATGATTTGCGGCATTAAATTGAAACGCTTGGAGATATCCTTGCTCACTCGAATTATTATTATTTGAAGTTGTATTTAAATGATTGCCACGATAAAGCATCTGTTTGCTCTTACTCTGTGGTGAATATCCTGGTTGATTAATGGCTTGAAATGCACTTGCATTCATGAATGGTGGATAATCGGAACGGAAATTAGTGGATGGAGGACTGTAAGAAATTGGTGGACTCGCTGATGAGCAGCTTAGCTGATCAGGACTCATCGGTGGTGGAACTGGTGAATCAACATTTATTATCTGTGTAACTTTTGAGAAAGCACTTCGATGAACTTCATTTTCGCCAGTGTCATCACTCTTTTCTGAGGATGCTGTGCTGTTAAGTGATCCAGTGCTATAACGATCCTCATTATTCTTAAAAATTGACGCATATTCACTATTGATAAATATTTTATTGTTTCTTATCATTTGCTGATGATGACGATGCATAAGATCCGAACGAACGCTCAATTCACTGAGCGGATACGATACAGAAATTTCTGGTTCCGGTGAGCGATTAGCTTTCTGTTTTTGCTTAAACTTCTCATCCGGTAGCATAAGAAAAGCGACATCAAAAGAACGCTTCATTGGAAGTTTCGTCGTTGTCACTTCACTCAACTCATCACTGATAGTAATTTTTGGGGATGCTTTTAAATCCATTTGTTGTGCATTTGCAAATTCCATTGTCATTTTTAATTCCATTTAAAATTATTTTTTATTTTTATTTTTTTTTAACTTCACAGATTTGGTTCTATTTTAATCCACAGCTGAGTAACTGAACGCTTGCCGTATAAAATATGGTTCAACTTTACCACATCGAGAGCATAACGAAGACTGATTCACTTGTCAGATGGTGTAACAACTTTTATATAAAAATCATCTTGTGTATGCTTCCATTCATCATTTTCATTTGATACTGCCAAACCCACCAATGCGCATATTGTCGCACAGTGCTCAGAAATATGTGTATTTGTTACAAAAAGCAGTTGTTTTTACCCCAAAAAGCAAAAGCAGAACATATTTGCCAACACATTAATAGCTAACACTGAACTGGGTGTAGGGGAAGTTTCCATTGATGATGATCGCACACCATCGTAATCGCTGGAGTTTTTCCATTTGTGGGAGTGGCTTTCAGTGAAAAATGGAAAAAAATGGAGGGTGGAAAAATATTGAAACCACCAAAAAACGTATTTCGTGTATGTTGCACATATTGAGCATGGTTTTGTATGTTTCTTTTATATAACTTGATGCTTCTGCGAATTGAGAATTTTTTTTTTCCTTCAAGGGAAAATGAAGAAAACTAATCGACTTATTGTTTTAATCAGATTTTTGTTTTCCAATTTAATAAAGATTTGATTGAGTCCTCTCGAATCGGTTGCTCTTAGGGACTTCATCAGTTTCTTCTGTTCAACCCCTTCTGGACTTGATTCCACTTGTGAATGTTTGCCATCAAGTGAGAAATTATAGAAAATCTAACAAAATTGGCAAAATATTTTTTTTTTCGTGATTCCAATCGAGATTGTGAAATGTGAAAATGCTGATAAGACAAAATTTAATGCATGTTTGACTTATCTTCTTTTAAGGGGTTTTTTTAGTATCATTTTAAGTAATTCAAAAATGCTGATTAGAAATCAGAAATATTTTTTTTTATCGCACACAAGAATCCATTAATTCGATTCAAATTTGTTCATCATTAATGAGAACCTTGTTAAACTTATGGTTAAATAAAAATCAACTATAGAAATTGCACAGATGTTATCACTTCATTCCCTTGTGCAAGGGATTCTAACATTCTCCGACCCCTGAGTCGCTGTCGCTTTTTGATATTATTTTCTTTTTTTTGTTGTGTATTTTGCGAAGAGGGTTAAACCATTTAAAGTTCCTCATCATTGATGAGTTCATTTCACGCTGTTAGTTGAGAAATTCCCTTCTCTCAGTTAACCATCATATGAATCAAACAGAACAAGTGAAATTTATTCAGAGATTTCATTGAAATGAGGGTTAGACATTTAACACAAACATCATCATAAGGCTCAACATTTTCAATGTCTAGATGTGGTTTTTTAATCATCATCAGGTTCCGGGGAATTGGATTACATCATTCATGTTTTTCTTTGAGTTCTATTGTTGGTGCATATGTTGGATTCAGAAACACATGCTTTGTGCCTCAAAGTATTTGCGAATTGCATTCAACAACAACATTGAATTGGTGAGGTTCATTTTGATGTACCTCAAACAATGAGGAATTTAATTGCAAAACATTTTTATATTTTCGTCCCATGTGTGATGACGATATGATTTTAAGTAAACCACTAATCCATATGCTGGCAAGGCTTCGAAAGCGAGAAAGTATTCATGACCCATTTTGCGTCAATATGTTCTGCTGGTTTCATTACATAAACAAGTGCGGTCGTCAACATAATTTTATGATTCGCTCTTTGTTGTTGTCGATTATTTTTCATTAAGGACGAAACATTTTGACACTGAAAAATTACTTTCTTATCATATTTTTCTCCTCATTCGATTGGCATAAAGTGAATTAAAATTCAATTAAAATTTGGATGCTAATGAAAGATTTACATAAGTCCGCAAAACATTCGTCGAGTGTGAAAATTGTAATTAATAATCTCAAGTTTATCGTCTTTTGAATTAAATTTCACTAAATAAACATCTGAATGTGTTACATGTTCATTATTTATTCATCCTTATAAGACACAACATGTGTGAAAATTTCTCATTGCTGTTTCAAATTTAGTTAGGGCGACGGGTCATCGATAAAGATCTTGAAACTTTCTTTTGGAGATTTCAGAGAAAGTTGGAAAAATCTTTTTACGTGACATGAATATCATGAAAACACAAATCTCAATCCAAATTTCAAGTGAATTTTCCATCATTCAAATCTGTCGATAGTCGTGTCGTCTGTAAATGGACTGAGAATATGGTTGCATCATTGAAACATACAAAATATGCTGATCAGCAAGAAAAGATCTGCGAATTTTCACAATCGGTCTCGAGATTTCCCTTAATGAACATCCAGAGTCACAAATATGTTGCACACAATTTTCCTACCTAAACCAGACTGATAATCTCATTATGGAAATCAGTCAATTGTTAACGAAGGGTCGGAACTGTCTCTCGATTTAACCACAGCAGTGTCATCTACACCACAGATTGATATTTTACGGTTCACTCAACTGGATGTAAATTTAATGCTCGGAGATTTTCACGCTTCTCGAGAAAAATATTTATGAGCTTAAAATTGATTTCTTTTACGATAAATTTTCTTATCGCCAATCAATGATGCAAAACCTGGAACATTATTCAGGAAGGGCGAAATGTATGTTTGATGTATGAATAAAATCATCAATTGCATCATTATCATATTCAATGAAGCCAAGGTTGGAATGTTTCCTCCAAGAAATTCACATTTAAACAATCTCAACAAAGCTTAAAAAAGCCGATTAAAATTCAAAAAAAGAAAGAAAAATAAAACCACAAAAGTTATCAAAGACTGAAAACAAATGGAATGAACTCAATTGGAATAACTGATAAGAATTGCATTAGAATTGAAATTAAACTCGAGATAAACTCTTTGACTCATTTATTATGATTCATATGGAATGGGAAGCGAATTTAAATGATTTATCAGCTACTGGAAAGTTGAACGATTTCTAATCTGATTGATTCTTTCTAATTTCACGCCAATTTGCTCGTTTCCCTTCTCGACAGTTTTGTTATTTTACCCCCAAAAAAAAAAGAAGCAAACAAACAATTTCAACCCCGGAAAGGAATTTCCCATGAACGAAAGTTAGTAGAAACATTTAATGTATCGAATCAGGTGTCGATAAAATTCAATGCTGACACGTGACATCGATTCGATTGACAAATTGATTTGCTTCCGAAAATTCATCAATTTAAAGGCATGGAAATGTTGTCAAGTGACTTTTATTGATTGTCAATATTTTTCCTTCATCAATTGCATTACAATCGCTGATTTAATAAATTTTTCATCAGAAAGTTTATTTAATTCACGGAGAGAAGCTTCAAAGGCTTCGTCGACCATTTTTGCCACCTTTATTAACTCTTTTTCACCAATAATTTGCTTTTGTTCCTCGCAAAACTTTCCATAATTCAAGTACAAGCTCAATCGTAATGGATCTGATGGCTCCATTTTAGAATTCGCTAATTCAATTCCTTCCTCGAATATTTTGCGACATTCTTCAACTTTTTTCTTCCTTTCCGTTGCATTGGAAATTATTTCAATTAAATATTTTATGTAATTTGCTTTCATTCGTAAATAAAATGCTTTTTCAGCCCCTCCCAAGTTTGATGATTTAATAAGTGTTCCAATGAGCTTAAAAGCTTCTTCAATCATTGATTTGATCTCATTTTCAACTTCATTTTTAAGATCATCAGCGTGCTTTTTCTGATCTCCTGCACTTTTATCGGAAATCTGCAAAAGCTTTTTTCTCATTTCACGATGTTTTTCAATTCGAGCTTGGTAGGAATTTGCAAACAGTTCTCGTTCTTCTACTGACAATTTGTTCTCAGCATTGATGAAATTACTTATGAATTCTGTTGCTTTTTCATATTGACCCGTTTGATATGCCAATTCAGCCTTCTTTGAAAAATTTGCGGTGCTCATTGTTAAATAAACTTGATATATCTAAACACACTGAATGTTTGAAGTCGAGTGATGAAAATAATTAACGAGCATTTAAATTAAATTCATTTCAAACCTCAAGACCCGAACATGAACAAAAAAAATCCCAAAAATAACCGCAAAATATAAAAAAAGAATGAAATATTTGGTTTCGTCCAGAAAATAAAAAAATGTCACTGGAATCTTAATGACGATGATCGCACAACCACATTCAAGGAAAATTTTCTAGTGGGCGTGAATTTTCCAGGGAAATTTACAAGTATATAAAATACTGCAAATGTGTTCGCTGTTTGCTATCGTTGGTGTCAACAGAAGAGTTTTTTTTTTGGCTGCCGTGCCGAGTAACAAAATATTGAGTCCACCTAAAAAGCGTATTTGCTTTTATGTGTCATGGAAGTCTGCCAAAGATGTTCATTATCATTCGGAATTATCGTCTTTACAAACGTTTCCTTGCCAGCCACCATACACATGCTCCACTCCATGTATATGCATATGAGAACATGTTTCGTACAATATTATCAGATGTAATTTTTTTTATTTGTAATATTTTTTTCTTCGCTCGGAAAGAAATATTTTCTCCGTGTACTATTTTTTTTTTTTTATAAAAAAAAATATGGCGAAAAGAGCATTCTAAAGATGATCTCTTCAAATGAACTACCTAGATAGGTAGTTGCTAATCACGATTTTAAAATCGCTGACAAATGTGCATCTCGGAATGGAAGTATATCGGCCTCGCAACTCAAAAAAAAAAATTCATCGTCGTTGAGACCGCATCGTGTTGATTTACTCACTGATTGATACTAAAAATTGCGATTTCTTTAATTTTGTTGTGTGTTTGCCATAAAATTTGGTGCGCGTTTTCTTTAAATTGATTGCGCGTTTCTTCTATATTTGTTGAGCAAAACAATTTTTGTAATCGTTTTAAATTTTTCGATTTTAGTTTTATTAAAAACCTGAAATGAAGCTAACGTGGATTTTCGTCTTCTCGATTTTGTTTTGTGGCTTCTCTTCTGAAGGTTAATAAATCATAGATTTTATTTTTCGATAAGGTAAAATTAATTTTGATTTTTTAATAGACGAAACATATCCGTCACCCGGGATGAAAAATGTAATCGTAGGAGATACGACATTGTTTCGATTCACGCCAGATGATATTCCAGAAGTTACCGGAATTACAATAAAAAAATCAGACCTTGATGAACCTTGTGCTTCGAATTGTGCAATTAACAATTAGCAATCAAGAAAAGGCTTCAAGAAAATAATTCAAGGTGAAACAGAATTAATTAGTGCATCATTAACTTTTAGTTTGATTTGCTAACTAGACAGATATCAACTAAGCTCGTTTTGCCTAAGCACCATACGAGAACATTCACACAATAAACAACTTTTTTTTTTCCTTTTTTGTGTCCAATGAAGATTTTATTATGAAGTGATATGCAAAATAGTCGATGAGGGAATTTTTGTCGCTGCTATCAATCTCTAAGTTCCCAAACTTCCATATAAAACCGTCAAAGGACAATTTTATTAATGGATATGCATTTATTTCAGATAACTGAAAAGAAAATATTCGGCTTTGTTTCAAAGTTTGATTCAAATAAATCTATAATTTCGGCAGTAAAGTTAATTAATAATTTCATTAGAACCAAATACCTAATAAACTCCCCTTCAAGGTTTATTTATTAAACGCAAACAGAAACATTTCACATAATTAGTAAGATCACATTTTATGTTTATGTTTGCGCACGTTTACCGAACTGGAGTGCCATTGATATTAAATGCCACAAGGGGGATGAAAAACGATTAAATAATAATGTCGAAGTAAATGATGTGAATTGAATGGGAAATGACAAAAAAGGGCAAAAACGTGTAAATAATATATGTAGTTGCGAGTGAAAGGGATGGAATGCTAAAGGAATGTAAAAATGTGATATCAACAAGGGGGAAGCTCCATTCATGTTTGTTTTATTGTCTTTGCAAATCTCTCTGTTTGAAGGAAGTCAAGGAGGAAGTTTTTATTTCGGAATTTGGTCTCATCGCCTTTTTGAATTTTTTATTTTTATTTATGCAAATTTATTGCCGGTTTTTGTAATTTGCATAATAACTCTGAGTTCAAGGAACAATTTTTTCGAGTTTCTCTAATATTCATCTAATGTTTCCTGCTCTTCCGCTGTTATTGTGCAATTGAAAGCTTCTTGTAATAATAATGAAGTTGCTTCAAATTAAGGGATTTTAATGTTGAAAACATCAAAAGATTCTCTTGTAGTCTGTCATCCAGGTTTTTTTAGCCGTACTTTCGTAGTTTTCACCACATTCGAAGCTTCTATGCTCAACAGTCAGTAAAAGCATACAATAATGAAAATTTATTTTGCATTAGAAACCAACTTTTAAATGTATCTTCCGGCCTAATCAAGTTATTATTTATTGTGTTTGACCCTTTATCGTTTTTTTGTTTTGTAGCAACAAAATCAAACTGTAAATAAAATAATAAAATTAATCTTCTTCAATTATGTTTTTCATTCTTTGCACGGGGACAAACAATCTATAAACACAGTCAACAAAATGACACAAATCGGCTTAAAATTTAATTCCTTTCCCATTCACTGCGAGAGAAACTAATAATAATTTATTACATTTAACCGAATCAACAATGAACAAATGGGAATGAAAATGCTGTTGAGAGTATATTTAATCTTTTATTTTGGTGAAAACAAATAAAAATGAAAATACAATGACAAGCAGCAAAATTGGGAAAATTTGCTTTTGTGATAACAGAAATTGATTATTATTGGGATCTTTTTTGATGTGACACACTCACAATAAGATTGTGATGCGAACCAACAATTAAAAATTTAATTCTTTGGTGGCGCAAACCATCCGTGAAGACATTTTGGAACTGGACCAGGAAGATCATTAAATTCACATCTTCCCAATTCAGTCATTGTCTTTGCATCGAGCACTAGCAAACCAACACGATTCTCTTCACCATTACCCCAAACCATCGATGACAAAATTACGCCATCATCTTCATCAACGGAATTTGGTGTCGGAACAAATATCGGTTCACTTGGATAGCAATTATTCTCGCACCACGTGAGACAAGTTTTGCTTGTGACATCGACTTTAATTAAAGTTCCTGGATTTTCGGCATCAACATCTGAGCTGATTGCATAAAAGTACTGATAATCCGTTCCCAAATATTTCTCATAACTGATTCTTGGCGTTTCACATCCCAAATTACACAACAATTCCGGTTTACAATAAACTGAACCATCGGGCATTGCAAATGCTGAAGCACTTGATTCCTTTAATTTTACGAGATTATTTGACAGCAATTCTGTTTTGTTGATGCTCGTGTCATCATCGAAACTCATCGAAAAGAAATTTGTCATTGATTTGGATTTCTTTGGATAATTTAATGGCAAAACGAATCTCAATGGACGTCCGCGAAACATTTTTGCATAATCGGGATTATTTTGCATGCCACGCATTGTGTCAATGTACATGCAATTCAACATTTCCGGATCACGATAACAACTGATATCGATTACAACATGCCCATCTTTCTCATATTGATTGATTATGTGCAAAAAGAAGAACGCTTCAGCATGAAATGTGTGTTTAAGTTCACCAGATTCGCGATCCACCAAATGAATGTATGTCATTTTATCACCGAACCATTTTAGACACGAAATGAAAGGTTCATTAGTGATTTGTGATTTAATAACCGCTGGAACGGAAACGGTCAATGGCTGCTCAACAATAATAAAGAAATTCTCAGTAATGCCAAAGGTGTGCATATAGCTTGGATGAAGTTTCCAGCGTGTTGGAATTTCCGCAATCACTGAAGCATTTTCAAACATTCCTTCACCGCCTGGAAAGCAAATAATGTTGTAAGCGGGACCCATTTTTCCAACACTCATTCCCACATTGTAAACAGTTCCTTCGGGCATGATGTGTGGATGTGATGTGTGATTAACTATTCCAATGTGCTGTGTAAGATCCACACGTTCTAAAGTGTCCAACGTGATTGGATCAATTTTATGAATAACTGGACTTTCAGTGAAGGCGAAATACTCATCATTAAATGGATAAATTGAGATCATTGCGTTATCGGAATTGGAATCAGCTGGCTTGAACAGTGAAGCGACTCTGGCATAAAAGAAAATAAAAATTGAAATAAATTGTTTTTGATTGAATTTTTTTTGAGTTCTCAAAATAAATGCAAACCTTTGAAAAATGCTTTGACATGGATCCGGTACCGTACATGTTCCAAATTCAGAAACGACAATTCTGTTTGCGGCAAGATTCTTTTTATAAGAATCACTTTTGAGAAAACGACATTGATATGTCACGTGACCATCGACAATATTAAATCGATGCAATAGCGCAGCGCTATCAAACAAATGATTGTAAGTCATTTCGCCGACCTTAATACTACCAGGACCATTCCTGAGTAGACTTCCGTTAATCCATTTTGGTATTTCACCAATCAAAACGCCCTCAATAGGCTCAACAATTTCGTGCTCGCATGAACGAAGCCAAACATTTATATCGCAATTTGGATAGCAATTTTCTTTTGCTTGTGGTTGTTTGAAGGATGAATGATATTCCTCATCGTCATCAAGATCAACAATTTCAATTTCATCCTCCTCGTTGTCATCACCGATGATTTTTGCAACAAATATTTTATTGTTTTCAGTATTAGTTTTTTCATAAATGAAACGTTTTTTAGGTGCACTCGATGCAGACTTAGAATTCTGCTCATTACACGATGTTCGACGCTCCTTTATTGTTAAATTGATGTATGCAAACTCATCAGAAATTGCATGATCATAAGTAACGCCTGGCGTGAAGCTTTTGCGGCGCACAGTTTCATCATCATATTTTGAAAAGCGGCGAATTAACGTTGGAGTTGCAGCCAGACTCGAATGTGCTGTTGAATATCCAGGCGATGGAAGTCCATTCTTTGGTACAAATAATCCATCAGCACTCAATAAATCCAATCTCTTAAGAACTTTTGTTGGTGTACACGCTGGTGATTTTTCGAAATAATCCACTTGCGGTGGAAGGTTTAAATTGAGGTTTTCCGTCATTCTTTCACGAGCCCACTGCCAGGACATTTCTGAAACGTGACCAACGACAGAAACTAAACTGAATAGAAATGTCGATGTTTCTTCGTTTTTATACTCGCACGGAAAATTGGCACAAGAAATTCTGATGAAATATTTTACTTTCACCGACATAGGGCACGTACGTCCACCCGTGGGAACAAAAATATCAATTTCTTAAATTACTTTTACACTTATGGGACTTCGGCGCGTTTGTTATTATCGATGAATTTGAATCGCGTCTATCACGCTCCTGTGTCGCGCATTTTGGAATTGTACTCAATTTTAAATTGGAACAATCAATCAAGTGGAAATTAATTTTCCTTTTTCAGGATGAACCATAAAAAAGTTATAAGGAACATGAAAAAAGCCACGTGGCAGAAAAGTAGTTAAACTTTTAAACATATTTGGACTCACATGTTTTAAAATCGAGACATCAACAGGTTGAAAGAGTATATTTTTTTAATGCTACCAAATCAACAAGCAACTCGTCGTCAATTGAAATTATTTCGTATAAAATAATTCATGCGCGCGAAATTTCAATTATCCAATTGAGACAAATCAATTTAACTTAAAATTTTTCAAAGTCTTACAGCAGGTCGAAAAATAACTTTCTTGTAACACACTAGCTGAGAGCTCTTTCCAAGGATGAAGAGATAGATACGTAGAGTTACGATGTGAAAGGCCCAAGTGTTTATAATGGCAAGAAATTTTTATTAAATTATTATTAATAGTTTTAACAACATTTGTGTAGCAAAAGCTAAAAAAAAATAAAAATCAATTGGTAACCTTCAAAAACATGAAGATTTTCGCATCCAGCTCGAAATCCCACAACATAAACCAATAATTATTTGAAATATTTATATTTGCATCAAATCGAATTTTTTAAAAATCTTTCGGAATTCTATCACGCAAGTACGATAAAATTGATTGAGTTCCGCTCTCCAAAATTTGATGTCGTGGAGCTCTAAAGCTATTACCATACAGCAAAAGTGTTGTCAGCTGAGTCATGTTGCCGAGAATAGGTGGAACTTGTGCAATGTTGTTATTTGACAAATCCAATATTGCTAAACGCTTCAATGCACCGAGTCCAGTTGCTGTTGCATCAATAGATTCGATTTTATTGTCACATGCGAGAAGAATCTCAAGATGTATCAACTCATAAATGCACGATGGAAATTCTTTAAATCGATTATTGGCGACATTTAGCTCTCGCAGTGTCACCATTAAGCCCACTTCCGATGGCAATGTTTCCAGATGATTGCAACTCAGATTCAAATATTTGATATGATCGAATTGTGCAACGAATGGTTGAATCTCGACGAGTTGATTTGAATTCATATTTAATTCACTGATAATTGATCCGAGACGAACTAAACCCTCGGGCAATTTTGAAAGTTTGTTCTTACTCAAATCGATAATGGAAATTTCCGCTTCAGCTGCATTCTTTAAAACTTCTTCAGGTACTTCCGTTATATTCTTGCCGACTAACGTCAAACTATGAGTTTTCTTCAATTGATATTTGTCAGGGAATAATTTTTCCGGAATAGTAGTCGGCTGTAAAAATTGTGCACGTTTGTTCACCAATTTATTGTCTACTCCACCACGATCTCGTAATGTCTTGAGAATCCGTTGCGTTCCACAGGCAATGACGTCTCGCCTTATTGATCGTATCGGATTTCCATCAACTTGAAGGCTCACAAGATGAGCCAAAGTGCAAAGTGACGTAGGTAGGCTGCTAATAGAATTATTGGACAAATCAAGTCGCATCAAACTCTGGATCATCGCAATTTCTTCAGGAAGATTTTCAATTTTGTTGTCACGCAAATCGAGAACCTTCAAGCTTGGCAATTTTTCGCATAATTTTTCTGGAATTTCTTTGATGAAGTTGTTGGAAATGTGAAGCTCTTGCAAATGATCACAGCCTTCCAGATCAGGCAATTTATCAATGTCATTATGTTGGGCATAAATGAATTCAATTTTGCGTAAATCGCCCATATATTCGGGCAAACATTTCAAGTCATTGTGCTGCATATCAAGTTTGTGCAAACCTTAATAAAATATGTGAAAATTAAAATTCAAATTCAGTTTCAGTTCGCGAATGCTTACTTCTCAAATTGGTAATGTCACTGGGAAGTGACTTCAAGCGATTATGGTGAATAGAAAGGTCAGTTAATCGTGTTAAAAATCCAATGCCACCAGGTAATGATTCCAGAGAATTGTTAGAAAGGTCCTTTGAAAAGGAGACGGAATATTTTTACAAAAGAAAATAAGAGGTAACATTGTTAAACTTACAAGCACTTCCAACATCACCATATCACTTAAATCTGCGCTTACATCCACCAAACCGTTATGCGCCAAGTTAAGATATTTTAATTCGCGCATGCGAAAGAATTCGATTGGGAGTTGATCAATGTGATTGTGACTCAAATTGAGTTTCATTAATTTTTCTAATGCACCAATTTCCTTTGGTAGAGTCGTTAGAGCGTTATCTTGCAGCTGGATTAGTTATTATCATTTTGGCAATTTAAATATTTTGTTAAGTTGTTCTAAGATAAATTACTTACGTTTAAAACCGTTAAATCTGTAAGATTTTTGATACAACTTGAAATTTCGGTGAGAACATTTGAGGACAAGTCAAGGTGTGTTAACGATGTTTGATTCCACCATAAATCATCTTCGTTTGTCTTACGATTCAAGTCAAAAGCATCAGAAGTAATCTTTTCCGCATCCTGAATGAACCAAACTTTCTCCGGTACTGGAATTAAAATTAATGGAAATAATTTTTTGAATGAATATTGAAATGACCTTGAATGATTGAAACACTTGAACCTCGAATTTTAAGATATTTTCGCTTTGGATAGATCAAAAACTGCGACATCACAAATGAATCAATAATTCTAGACTGAGTGCAACGATTGACAATTTAATGGCTTTAAATGAATCGATTTTTTTTACTGAGTGGAAATAATGAAGGCGCGCTTTAACGCTTCATCTGATTGATATCGATCACAAAAGTACAATATTATAAAATATAAAAGGTGATTATGCTTTTGTGACCTTGAAGAATATTGCGCAAAGCAAACCATAAATTGCTCACTCACCAGATTTCAAGTTCTTGTTTGATAGCTCAAGTTTTCCAGTTTTAAGTGCTTGCTTCACGACACTTTTCGTAAGGATTTTGTCATCTTCTTTCGTTTCTTTGAAATGAAATAAAGGATTTAATTCTTCCTTTTTTATTCGACTTTTAACATTTGTGCGCTTCATTTTTCCTTTTCCATCAAGGGTGAACGCTTTTGCCTTGACTTTTGTTGTCGCAAAATATTTATTTTCGCTATCAAACAAAAACAAATAGAAACAACAAACACAATTGAGACAAAAAACATGAATTCAATTGCGTTTTGCCGTTGCGCACACGCAAAATAACTGAAAAATCATTTTGTCTGAAAAATTCTTCTCCATCTCCCTCTTTTATTTTCGGTACATTCAAAATATCCGTTACAGTCACTTACACTGTACTTTTACCTCGCAACTTTAGCTTTTGTAGCAACTACACGTTACTAAAATTTGAAAATTCGTGTGGATGATAACTAAAGTACTTCCCTAAGTATCTGTTTACGAGGGCTTTTATATTTGACATTGTCACATGCTTTTTAAAATGTTGCATGACATTTTATATTTTTATTTATACATTTTAATGTGAAAACCATGATTTAAATTGTGTAAAACCAACGTACGAGGGAAAATTAAAGTTAGTGCTTAAAACTGTTACTTCAAAAAATAACTTACTACGTAAAATATTTTCTACTATGATGTTTATTTTAGTAATTTTGCTTATATCATTCGCTCCTCATGGCGAAATTTTTATTAATAAACTTAATTTTTTATAAATTTTAATTTTTTCTACAAAACTGTTCTTACTTATCATAAAACAAAAAAAAAATAAATATTTTTCAGGCATCATTTGTGGTGGCAACACATATGCATGTACAGAGTTTGATAATTTTACGCCCGTAATTGTAGAGAGACTAGAAAGCTCAGTACTTAAGGTTAGAAATGACGCCCTTGAACGTTTGAATTCTTTAGAGGATCAGGGAAATTTTATGAATAGTGAAGATTTGACTACCTTAATGGATCAGATTTTGCAGCAAGCTCAATCAGATATGTACGAGGTAGGACGCGGTGCAATAATGGATCTTGGTGACTTAGGTGAGAGGTTTCAATGCTTTAAATGTAAAACATTCTTAATATTCATTTTTATCAGTTGACGTGTCATGGCAAGAATTGGCTGATGATGCTTCTGTGAATAACGATGTTACTGGTACATTGAAGGAGTGTGTTATTGATGACGTGAAAACCATGGTTGATTACACTTTTACTCAATTAGATATTCTCAATACAAAAATTGATGAAATTAAAGCACGATTTATATATAATTAAACATTACCTAAATTATTCAAAATCTTATCAATCGCAAACTGAATTAAGGTTGATTTAGCCATAAAAACATAATTATATGCGACATATCTAGAAGCAATAAAAAAAGGCGGCAAAAATGATGTGTGTTTTTTTAATGCAGCATTGCTTAATGACCCAGAAAGATAAAACGAATTGTCCCAATCGAATCGATGACGATCACCATCCACTAATCCGAAAAAAGGTGCAGTTTTTTGTTGTTGTTGTTTCAGTTGATCGCGAGCGATGTAAATAATATTAAAGCAGTTTGATAAAATAATCTTAGAAATTTTAAAGTTATTTAATTATTTATAAGTCTAATCAGGACCGTACTTAAATTGTTATTACAAGTCAATCGATTTAGCACTTTAGATTTTAATTAAAACACGGAAAAAATTAACATTCTTTAATATGCGTAATAAATTTTTTCTCATTGGAAGGGGGCTTTTACTCAATTGATTTTTCGACACTCAAGTAGAGAGAGAGTATGAAATACTCATCAGTACCAGTCTCAGTGTGCAATAAAACTCGGTGATGGTTCAAAATAAAATTAACATGCGAAAAAAAAGCTATTTGAATCTTCGAGTCCTTTTGATGCTTCTCAAGGCTTTGAATTTTCACGCGAGCCTAAGTAGTGCGGATCTTGTTACTACTCAAATCGATAATGGAAATTTCCGCTTCAGCTGCATTCTTTAAAACTTCTTCAGGTACTTCCGTTAAATATATTCTTACCGGCTAACGTCAAACTATGAGTTTTTTTCAATTGATATTTGTCAGAGAATAATTTTTTCCAGGATTGTGGTCGGAAAAATGTGCTGTAAAAATTGTGTACGTTTATTTACCAATTTATTGTCTACTCCACCACGATCTCGTAATGTCTTGAGAATGTCTTGATGTATTCCACAAGCAGTTTCTTGTCTTGGTTACGTTACTCGTTAAAAGCTCGTGAAGCATAAATAAAATTACTATAATTACAAAGCAAGGTGGATATGTATTTATTCAAGTATACTTTTAAAGTTGTTGTTCTGTTTATTTATTTACGAGTGCTTTTATTTGTGCTCGACACCTGCTTTATAAATTGCTGCAAGATATTTTATTTTATATTCTGTTTATTTATTTACGAGTGCTTTTATTTGTGCTTGACACCTGCTTTATAAATTGTCGCAAGATATTTTATTTTATATTTATACACTGCTTACACTGTACTTTTACCTCGCAACTTTAGCTTTACCAAATAATATTAAACGGCACCGTTATTTATATTTATACAATTTAATGTGAAAATCATGTTTTAAATTGTATAAAACCAAAGGATGAGTGAAAATGAAGGCCAGTTCTTAAAGTTGTTTCTTGAAAATAATTTTCTGATACGTAAAATATTTTCCATTTCCACTATGAAGTTTATTTTAGTAATTTTGCTTTTATCATTCGCTCCTCATGGTGAAATTTTAAATTTTTATACATTTTAATTTCCCTAAATGCAAGCAACTGTATAAACAAAATATTTGGTTTTTAGGCATCATATGCGGTGGCAACACGTATGTATGCACAGAGATTGATAATTTGACGCCCGAAGTCGTAGACAGCGCAACAAGCTCAGTACTACAGTATATAAATGACGGCCTTGCAATTTTGCAGTCCTACGAGGAACAAACAGTTACTCTGTCTAACACTGAATTATCTAATGCGTTGGACCTGATTGTGCATGATGTTGAACAGAGCGTATATCAGGTATTTGTCGATGCACTTATGGAGCTTGGCGAATTAGGTTAGAAGTTTCAACGATTTAAATGTAAAACATTCTTAGTAATATTCATTTCTATTAGCTGACGTATCATGGGAAGAATTAGGTACTGCAGTTTTATCGAATACTGATGTTTCTGGAACATTGGCGGAGTGTGTTTTTGATGAAGCAAAATCGATTTTTGATTATATCAACACTCAAATCGATTTTATCACTCTAAAGGCTCAAGAAGTTATGCGAAATATTGTCTAAGCAAGCATCGCTTTGTTATTTTTCGAAATCTCAATCTTTTCAGCATGCAAACTAAATTAAAGTTGATTCAGCCATAAAAAATATCTATGCGACATATCTAGAAGCAATAAAAAAGGCGGCAACAATAACAATGTTTTTTTTTTTTTTTTTTTTTTTTTTTTAAATGCAACATTACTTAATGACCCAAAAAGATAAAACGAATTACCGCAATTGAATTGACGATCACCATCCATTGAAATGAAAAAGGTGCAGTTTGTTGTTGTTGTTTCAGGTGATCGCGATGTAAATAATATTAAAACAGTTTGATAAAATCATCTCGCATATTTTATGTTCATTTATTACCGAACCTCAATTGTTGTTACTAATCAATCGATTTTGCGTTTCAAAATTGAATTAAAACACGTGAAAATAATTTACATTCTTTACATTGCGTACTTAATAAATAATTCGTGACTTTTCGCACACTGATCAGACAGCCAAAGTTCAATAAAAACAACTCAAAGTCAATTGCTCAAACGGATGGACAAGGTCAAGTGGCAATGCTGGGTTTCTGTGGTTTTTCTGCGGTAAACCATTGCGAAATATTTTTTTTTTATCAATTTTTCTGCGTTGACAAATTGCACGAAATTTTCTCATCAAAAATCGACTACTAAATACTGAAATCGTCTGCCATTGTCATGTTGCTCCGTGGTTTTTTTTAGTAAGCGGCATGCAATTGAAATTAAATTTATCTGTGGGTAGCATACTTTAATGAGGGTCTTGTTTAATGATTCATAAGAAAAATGTTAAAATTTATCATAAAGTGTAAAATATTTTCGGTCAAAATGAAAAGGTTATACCACTTCTGGACATTCCCAGTATCTCACAGAATGATAATTACATTCAACAAACGTTCAAAGCTTTTTACAGTCTCATTCTCCCATTCTCGCGAGTCACAATAAACTCATCCAGGTATCTCAGTAGTTAAAATAATTCATTTTCATTTGATCCATGAGCCGCGTCGTGCATGCTTTCTGCGGGCAATTTAACGGTTTATTGAAACTGAAATCGAAATTTTGAATTAATTGCCGAATGAAAGCGAAAATTGTACTTCCGTCGAATCTGATCGTTGGTCAGTGTGTATCGAAAAAAAAAAAAAATTGAATTTATGTAAAGTGGAATTTTTTACAGCTTTGAGTCGTCATTTGCATCATAGGCAAAATATGTAAAGTGATGGAACAATAAAAAAAAAAAAGTTGAAATAATTGTTTCAATTATTATGCAAATTTTGACAAAGAAAAGTGTTTTGTGATAAGAGACATAAAAATAAAATAAATAAATGTTTAAACTATTGTCAAGAGTCAATTTGGAGTTTAAAGTTTGAAATGTTTTGAGTTGCATTGAGAGCTTGTAATGAAAATGATCAAATTGTTGATAAATCTTGTGATTGTGATAAAGCTTATAAGCGCCAATATCATTACAAAGTGTCCTGATTATCAGATACATTTTGAGAAAATTCTTGGTTTTCGACCGCCAACAATTTCGACACAATCAACGAATTATGGAACGACGCTTGAGGAAAAAGTGCTCTACAAGGCTTCTTATCAACTGCCATCGGTTATTAATCTACAGTGCATGGAATTGTGCAGAAATGATCGGAATTGCGAAAGCTACGCACTTAATTTTAACAAATCTGAATGCTATGGATTCAGTAGCAATGAGCGAATGTTAGAAACGCACAATCTTTGGCGATTTGATGATCATGAACTTGTGGAGGACATTAGTGTCGTTTATTTCGTCAAAACATGTCTGAACAGTGAGTATTATTTTATTGGTTGCTCCAGAGTTTGGAATTTCCCACGAAAATTAAAGAAATTCTTCCGCATTCGGTTACGTCGATTAAAGTTCAGTGAATAAACCTCATTTATCTTATGATTTGCATGTCCTTGTGCAGCTACCGATAATATTATTATTATTATAGCCCACTAATTGGTACGTGAAAATTATTTTAATTCCATTTTAAACATTATATATTCGTTAATTCATCATGATTTCGTTAGTGTTTATCGAAAGCACGCGGCAAATGTTATTAACTCGCTTTACCAACTTTGTAAATATTGTGGGAAATTTTGTTTGTCTCATGATCATCCATTGTTGAAAAAAAAAGGCAGCACGACTCTCGTTTCAGCTTATTATTCGATGGCTCTTTTAATTCAATGAATTTATTGAAATCGAACGTGGTTTTTTGAGAACGCATTTTTAGTAAGAAGAATAAAACTTCTTGAGAATTTTAAAATGTTTTCTTTCTTGAATAGTTCCATTGACATGCAAAGGCATATTGTGGCCACTACTTCGCATACCTGGAAGCTCTCTAATTGGTCGTGGCTATTTAACAATTAACAAACTTATCACACGACGCGAATGCATTGAACGATGTTTATTTGAAACAACCTTCAAATGTCGCTCAGTATCATTTCAAATATCGCAACGAAACAACATCGCTCGAATGGGACTTGCAAACATTCTTAATCGCGATGTGATGGGTCAATGCATTTTGTCACGTGACGACAAGAATACGGAACCAGATTCATTTCGAGTTGCGCCCATTCACGATGAATATATTGAAAATCAATGTCATGTGACAAAAGGCGGTGAAGAAAATCAGTTTCTTGATGATCTTTGTGCATATGAGCACTACCCAGAAAGTGCTCTCATCTATGCTGAACGTGAATTCATTGGACTTACTGATCGTCATTGCCAGGAAAAATGTTTCAAGGAACAAAAGTTCTTCTGCAAAGGACTCACTTATCAGAAAATGGAACAAATCGAGAATTCGAGATGTTTCATTCATTCAGAAGATGTTGTGTCAATGGGTCCTCGTGCTGTGATTTCGCATCACAATTCTTATTACATGAAGAGGGTTCAATGTCTAAATTGTAAGTTGATGATGGCAATTTGTGAAACAATCGTTCAAATAATTTTTATTTATTTATTTAGTAAACGTTCGATGTACATCAGATCAAATGATCATTAGATACCATCCACGTCAATTCTTTCAAGGTCGTATATATGCTGAGAATCATGCTGATGAGTGCGGTGTGAGTGGTTCAAATTATGGTCCGACATTTTTGACACTTCCAATTGGGAGTGTCTTGAAGGAACATCGATGCGGAATCAATCGAGCATTTGATTATGAAACGCCCAATCGAACACTTATTTTTGCATACATCATCATTCAAAATAATCCTCTCGTGATGATGCAAAGTGATCGTTACATTAAAGTTGGTTGCATCACGCGAGTCAATCAAATCGGTTCCGGAATGCCTGATTACGTGTCGCTTGAAACCTCATTTGAATTTAATAACAAGAAGGATTATGATGGGAGCGGATCTTTGGTGATTGATACTGGCGGTGACATTCCAAAATTAAATGTGTACATTATTGATGCAGTCGACAATATCCCCGTCAAAGAAGCCAAAATTGGGCAAATGTTAAAACTTATAATTTCCATGGAATCACATATCGATAACTATGACTTGAGAGCTATCAATTTAACTGCCACATCTGAGTTTGATCGATTGGATTTGATTGGATCGACAGGCTGCCCGAAAAATATTGCAATATTTCCAGCTTTACAAAAAGAATCTTCAAACACGTCACGTCGAGTGGTCACAAAGTTCAAAGCATTCAAATTTGCATCATCACCGCAGCTTCGATTGAGCGTTAAAATACAATTTTGTTACAAAGTTTGCAATCCAGTTAATTGCGGTTATGGAATTATTTCGCATGGACGCAAAAGGCGTCACACAGAGCAGTCGGCAATGATTGTTACTAAAGGACTCGGACCAATAATTTTTCCAGATCATATTGTGACTAATGGTCAACTGAAAGAAGAAGTTTCGTCGACAACTACTACACAGGCACCGCTAGGTTCAATAAGATTTCCTGGTCCTGTTCATGAAAAATTAATTTCTGAAACGCAATATCTGTTTGGAACAAAAACTGAAAACCAGCCAGGAATTCGAGTCGATACATTTGGAAATCCTTTAGGCATTCAGCAATATGTCGCTGATGAAGAAAATGAAGTGGAAACTGATCGATTGGATAAAAGTCGTGAAAAGATTGTAACAATACCAATTGATATCACACTTAACATCATTGAGCCGGATATAAATGGAACTGATCGATTGGTGATTGGCGAAAATGATCAGCTTCTTGTGGCGGGATTAGGTGAAATAATTGCTATTTAATTCCATTTATAAATGTAAAGTTTTCTTCTAAATCACAGGATCAAATGACGGACTCTGTTTGGATCAATCGCTGATTATTGCAATTATAATATTTTGGATGATGTTTCAAGTTATTATGCTTCTGGGTTGCTGCATAATGGTGCGACGCTACAAGAAATTCTCACATTTAGATGATGACAGAAGCTCAATAGACAATCACGGCTACTATCCAGATTCGCTCGAAAATCGTCACGTTCGTTGGGCTGACCAAAGCTCTCATTCACATACAGATGTTTACTTCCGTTAAAATGCCAAAAGATGTTACGAATTAGTTTTTACCAATTTAATTTCATGTTACCAAAAATTAAAAAAAAAAAAATGTTAATAAATTTGCTTCTAACTTTTATTTAAAATAAATTTCTTGTTAACAAGAATGTCTTCAATCATTAATAATGTAATAACATTGATTCGTTCTTTGTCGTATTTAAGACAGAAATATTCAATTTATTTAACATGACGTCCTTTTACAAAGACACTGCAGATGTTTCTATCGTCGCCAGTGTAAATAAACTTTTGCAATTTTTGCTCGAATTTGGTTTCAGCCGTTAAATTTTCAGTGAGCACACATGGCAGTTCAAAATGATCGACAGTTCCAGCATAGGTATCAATAACTAATGCATCAAATTGTTTTCCAGCAACAAAATTTCCAACTTTATCGCTGATTGCAAGTGCTTGAGCTCCACCAAGAGTTGCTAAAAACAGAGCTTGTTTATAGTCGAGTGGAACGTATTTGGAATTTTCTTCAGCATTTTCATTGACCCTTCCGGTTCCTAAAACATTTTGTTTCTTCATGAAATTAAGATGCTGGGAAACGTCTAATGCAGATCGTATAACATCCAAAATGCTGATTTTATTTCCTCCAGAAACATCTGTACCGAGACCAACATTTAGATTACCAGCAATGAGTCGTTTGACGTCGCAAATGCCAGATTTTAAATTAGTGTTGGAGTTAGGACAATGTGACACAGATGTGCCACGTTTAGCAAACAACTCTATTTCTTCGTCCTTCAAATGAACGCTGTGAGCCATAATACATTTACTCGTAAGCAGACCAGCTGCATCGTAAATTTCCGCATAGTTTTTATGTCCTTGAAAAAGCTCTAAAGTAAAATCAATTTCATCCAAATTTTCCGAAATATGCGACTGAATATTAAGATCGTAAGTTTTAGCCAATTGAGCCAATTGCTTCATCATATCCATACTGCAAGTTATAGCAAATCGGGGTGTTATAACAGCATTGATAAGTTCTGAATGAAATCCGGCAATGTGTTGGATCACTTCAATGTTGTCTCTAATTGAATCGTCAGTTGACTTTTCACTTTACAACAGAAAAAAATGAACAAATTTAGATAAATATAAATAACATGAGCTCATGCATAAAGAAAATTATTTACACATAATAGGGCTGGCTGTTCTGATTCATGGCCACTTTTCCAATAAATGCCCTTTGTCCCATTTGAAAAGTTTCATCCGCCAAAATCTTGCATGCATTTTTATGAATTGTAGCAAAGTAGCAAGCGGTTGTTGTACCGCAATCTAGTGTTTGCCTCTGCAAGTGATAAGAGATTTAGGTATTTATTTTTACATGTACAAGACACGAAAAAACAAAACTGATAAGGATCATGATTGTAATATTAGCTCACCACTACTTTCTTATATACGTGTCTAGCGAACTTTTCATCCTTATAATTCGCTTCCATTGGGAATGTATAAGTATTGAGCCAATCAAGTAGGGGCTTATCCAATCCTAATCCGATGTTGGGCACTTGTGGTGCATGGATGTGCGTGTCAATGAAACCAGGAATAATGAACTGGTTCTCAGACAAGTGAATTTCTATGAACGTATGTTTATGTCCGCATGCCCATGACTCAAATTCCGGCTTCGTTCCAACTTTCACAATCTAAATAAACAGAAATATGACATGATGACTTTATTAATGTGCCACTGATAATTATTGATGATTAAGCACTCACAATTCCATTTTCCACTGCAATGAAGCCTTCGAGAATTGATTCAGACTCGGTGAATGACAAATTATGGAAGAAATTTCCGAAAAACACTTTACATTCCATTTCTGATGCTGAGTTCTAAGCAAAACAAAATTGAAGCAAAAAATAATGTTTCAAAAAATATTTCCAATTCTTAAAAAAATTCACGTGAAAATAACTTTAGTGATTTTAGTTCAACCTTCTCAACTTGTTGCTGAATTGCGATTGAACTTTTTTTTTATTATACGACTAATTTATATATTATCTCTACTACATATGTATACATAAGACAGAATCATATACCGGTACAATTTCACGATCACGACTAACAATTAAATTACACAATCGACTTTTATCGGTTTACCGCATAAGTACGTATTTAGAATTAGGATTTAATGTAATGTTTTCCATATGATGAGCCACATTATAATGTATTTAATTTTTTACTCGCTGCTCTACTTGTGGTGTACCATGGGCAAGTCAGTTATCTAAGCTTTTCACTACATTAGCAGGTTAATAATTGTCTTTTTTTACACACTCTAATAAGTGTATATTATATTGTACGTAGATACTGCTTTTTGAGAAGCGAAAGAGAACAAAAACAACTTGATGGGTTTACAGTGATGGATGAAAGAACTTGACGCCCAAAATGTGCACAAAAAAACCCGTTAAACTTACACTAGAATCACGCGAAAGAATGAATGAAAACATCATCTCGCACCATCGATGTTTAGGCATCGACTGAATTGGTTTGTATGCTAAACTTCAAAATATCGTTAACCTTAAATAACCTTTTTTCTTCTGCAATGATAAGATAAGGTGAATCATTTGAAGGGAAACTCCACCTGCGGATGTATGCACATTTTTGGATTTTTCGAATGATTTTTTATATGTTCGTGATATTTTCTATTTATAAATAAAGATAAAATCCCCCCTAACCTAGGTCAACTTTTATTTAAGTATCATGTAACCTTCAATAATTGTTTATGCAGATTGTTCTTGATCGAAATAATTATTTGCATTTGCAGCAACAAAAAAATATTAATAACGAGCTCTTGAAGAGTGAAGGAGCGTAAGCAACACCATAATAACACATAATAAGCAACACAGCATAACGACTGCTGATACCTAAACACGATGGCTTAATGCACAAAGGAATCATGGACTTGGAATAAAACAATTACACATCCTTTCCATAGAACGAAACAAATTTTAAAGGCCCGAAATGGGGGTGGGTGGAATGATGAGTTTGAGGAGATTTATTTAGAGAAAATTGAGAAAATTTTTTTCACTCTAATGGTCCACAATTGTTGCAAGGTTGGTGAGCATTGTCTACACATAATCTCAAGGATGGGTATATAAGGACAGCGAGAGAATCAATTTCCATTTCATTCTCTTGTGAATTTCATCATGTTCACTTGTTGAATGTCACGACAGAAAGAACCGTTCATTTTATATGTTGTGTGATAAAAATAGAAACAGTAAATAAACCTAGGTAGGATTTAATATTTAAAATTTAATTAGGTGAACGTTCTATATGGGTGAACGTGATACGGGGATCTGAAAATAGGAAGAGTAAAGCTGTTGCATTACTTTGGATACATAAAAATTTGAAATTTACAGTGTGTGTGGTGTGACAAGATAAATTTTGTGCAATATGGAAGGTAGTTTCATGAAAAGTCGAGCAATATTAACGGCAATAATCTATATGACACTGCTACTGGATAATATTTTGTTGACCGTAATTGGTGAGAATTGATTATGATTGCAAAATTTACTTCTCATCAATAATTAATTAAATCAATTCATTTTCCAGTTCCAATTTTACCCGATTATCTTGCATCGTTTAACACCAAAAATATGACAATTTTAAATATTCCGCCGAGTGTTCTGTACAAGAATTTTGATCTTCATTACATTCCCAATACAATGCTTAATAAGCATCCGCTCGCGGGAAATAATCTAAAGAACTTGACAAACATACAACAACAACCATCGCAAAATCAAAATCACGGTGGATATGATGCAATATTTGAAATGGAAAATGGAAGCGTTGGCCTTTTGTTGGCGGTTAAGGCGTTTGTTCAGCTCTTTGTAAATCCAATTGTGGGAAATCAATCGGGAAAATTTGGACACAAATCAATTATCTTTTTTGGCACAATTAGTCTACTTATCGCCGCGTTAATTTTTGCAATGGGCGAGTCATTCCTGATGCTTTTTATTGCGCGAGCTATTGAAGGTGTGGGATCATCGTGTATTAATGTTTGCGGAATGAGTCTCATTGCTCATGTAAGATTTAGAATTCTAGCTTCAAATAACTGTTTTATAAACCTTACAATTCTACATAATTTAGATGTATCCTGAAGATCAACAGCGCTCTAAAATCATGGGGATCATACTCGGCAGTGTCGCATTGGGTGTTCTTTTCGGTTATCCCCTTGGAGGATTTCTCTACGATTTTGTCAACGAGGCAGCGCCATTTATCATTATTGCACTTTTCCTGTTCATTGACTTGGCATTTCAGTTAACTTTCTTTGAATTCTCACGGAGCGAGGTGATGATAATGCGATTAGTTTAGGATACAAGCAAACCGAATGGAAAATCAATAACTCTCATATTTTTTGCTTCTTTACTCCTTTTATCATGTGTACGGCAGTAGCAGTGCGAAATCAATAGCGAGGAAAATAGGCCCAATACAACCAAATGGGTTCAGCTTATCAGCAATAAATTGGTTGTCATCATAACGTTGGCAATATGGATTTCAACGTCGGCAATGGCAATGCTTGAACCATTGCTGCCCATTTGGCTTATAACTCATTTGCATCCAAAAAAGTGGCAGTTGGGTACAGTTTTCATACCTGATTCGCTGGGTTACTTCATTGGAACCAATTTCTTTGGATCGCTTGCATATCGAGCTGGACAAATAAAAATGTCGGTTATGGCAATAATGGTAGTTGGAATCTCGTGTGCTGTCATTCCGGAAGCAAAGAGTGTTTCGAGTCTTATAGTTCCACACTTTTGTCTTGGTCTCGGCATTGGAATCCTCGATACATCTCTTGTGCCGTATTTGGCAAGACTTGCAGATATAATCACGATAAAATCTGATGGAAGTTCAGAATCAAACGAAGATGATGGAGCTTCAAACTATGGAAGTGTTTATGCATTGCAACAAACTGCCGTTAGTTTAGCGTATTCAATAGGTACAGAATAGAAGTTGATTTAATTAATGACATTAAATTATAATTACTTTCTCTTAAAGTTCCATTTTTGGGTGGCGAGCTTGCACAATCAATAGGCTTTCCAACAATAATGAGAATGTTAGGAATAGTAAATTTTGTTTACGGTCCCATCCTTCTGTACATCACAATGAAATATAATTTAAACGTAAGCTTCATAACCTCAAACATTGAAAATTCTCGACAATGTAACCCAAAATATAATTATTTCAGGGCTTAAGCTACAAACAACCGGATCTACTACTGAAGGAAACCAATCCAGACTACAGACGATTCTATGATTCTATTGAGTAAATCCTAAAGCAAATCATTCATTCTAACATTTATTAATTATTGATGATAGAAGAAATATTGCGAATTGATGTAACATAGAAATAAAGTGTGTCTACTTGAGTAAAATATTATCTGTTACAGTTGATAGCTCTCGCTTCCAGACAACGCCTTACACCTCGCTCGCCTTGCCCTAACCCTTCACATTATTTACAGAGGAGCGTTAAATATTTTTCAAGATAGTTTTAATTTCAAATTTTTAACGAACACATTCAAAGATTGTCGCACAACTACAAGAATAAAAATTTTGTAAACAAATCAATTGATCTATGGATTATCAAGAATATTGCTGTTTGTGCAATAAGCAGGACGATTTAATTGAGATATCAACAAACTCACTTCTCATTGATAAAAAATGCTTCGATTTCGGAACGATATTCAAGGAATTACTGCAGATTTCAGTGAGCTAAATAATTTAATACGAATCTGTCTTGTATTTATTATCAGCTGCCAAAACGAAGATTTAAATTATTTATTTTAGGACCCCGACAGCGAACTTGATACGAATTACATTTGCGAGGCATGTAAAGATCATCTTGTACAGTTCTTTCTATTCAAGAAAAGTGCAAACATCAAACCAAATCCTCACCAGCAAATGATAATTAATCAAATCGAAAGTTTCTTGGAGAATAAAAATCTTGAACAAATAGAGCTGATAAGAAAAATTAATTCGGTAAGTCTGGTGTATTCACCACCAGCCATTCCAGCTACAACTAATGTCGCAATTGAGTGTACAATTGATGAAGAGATTCATCAGTCAGGCATTGACAAATATGAGGAGCAAACGACACTAGATAATGAAGACACAATTCAGTCAGAGTCAGATGAATACGAGAGAAACAGTGAAGAAGCTTATGAGTCTGCTGACGAAGATGAACCGATAAAACACTATCAATGTAGAAAATGTGATAAATCTTTGTCATCATCAGCTGATTTTGATGTTCATCATTTTCGATCACACACAATTGTCGGCTTTCAGATGGAAAATGAAGCAATCAACAACCAGACATTTTTTGAAACCGAAATGGGACTGGCAGGAATATGGAACTGTGAAAGATGTTCAACCGATTTCTACTGTGATTCATTATTTATTCAACATCTAATATTAAACCATATTAATGATATTCTATCTTCAATCAATGAAAGTTTTGATATTAAACAAGAGCTGACAAATTCGGGATCAATCAGTAGTTATCTTAATTACATTGCAAATATACTTTCTAGTGAAAGTCAATCAATGAATGAAATCGAAGACGATATCAAAAATGCATTTCTTAATATATATTCCTGTGAAAATATTGAGATGGTTGAAGTTCCAAATGATCATCGTGAAGATAATTTTGAGGCGGAACAAATAGAGATTGAAACTTCAAACATCATTGAGACACCAATTAAAGACGAAGATCGAGCTTGGATACGTCAGCAGATTAATACGTGTAAAGAGATTGTACGTTTAGAATCGGGTGAAACTAAAGTATTGTATCGCTGTTCCTTGTGTGCAACTTTTACAGCCAACAGTGCTCCAAGTTTCCGTTATCATCTTGCCAACAAACATCTTAAAGAGAATGATAGAATGCTCATCGAAGATTCTAAAGTGGATTCCCAAATCATTAGAACTGTCAGAACTAACAAGAATGTTTGCATTGAGTGTTCCTTGAAGTTCAAAGATCAACGAAGTTTCAATGCACATATCGGGTTTCATGAACTCTTCGAAATTGTTGCACAGCATACAGTATTTCCAATATGTCATACCTGCAATTCTGTGTTTATCGATGAGGAAGGTCTCGAAAAACATTTGGCAAGGCATAGCTCAAACAAGAATATTCTAGAGCCAATAATCGTTCCTATTGGTGCTATTCAGTCACAAGGCAAAGTCGTAAAAGTCCTTGGCAATAAACCAGCACAGGAGTGTTTAAGTGATGATAAATCACTCTGGAAATGTGGTCATTGCTTGCAAGAGCGTTTTGAAAAAGAAATAAATTGCCGTTATCACATTTTGATTAGGCACAGCTCTTGTTTTACGTGTCCAATAGATAAGCGGGAATTTGAGGGCTACAAAGCAGTTTCACTTTACAGTCAGCATCTGAAAAATAAACATTCTACTCTCTTCCCTCAACTCTCATTTCCCTGCACATTCTGCCAGATTAGTTTTCCATCAATTTATGAAAAACTTTTCCATATGAAAAACTGCAATGAGAAAAAGTTCTGTTGTGATCATTGTGGTTAGTAGCAGCAAAATCATATCCAGCAGTTTAATTTTATTTTCTTATCGTTCATTTAGGTAAAAAATTCTTCAAGAAAGGCGAACTGACATCGCATCTCAAGTTTATTAGCGGGGAAACTTTCTTTGAATGTTCAGACTGTGGCAAAAAATGTGAAACCGCCAGCGATTTAAAGATTCATGTTCGCAGCCACACAAAGGAGGTAAATTTCCTATCAATCAAACAGTGTTGTCATTTAAATTATTTCTACCGTTTTAGAAACCGTTTAGCTGTAGCTTATGTACAAAGTCTTTTCGTACGTTGGCAGCCCGTTCAGCTCATCTGGAAACGCACTCGCCGAGCAGCTCATGTTTTACATGCGAATATTGCCCAAAAACTTTTAGGCAGCGCCAGGTAATTTTTTTTCCATGACCACTGTGTATGTGATGTGCGTCAGCAGAAGTTTGATAAACCATTTCCGTTTTTAGATGTACCGAAGGCATGTAAAAGCTGTTCATGAAGAAGGACAAAAAGTTTACGAATGTACGCAATGCTTCAAACAATTATCGCGATTACACATTTTGAAGCAACACCTGTTAAAAGTTCATTCACTTCAGACTTTAGACGCCACTAGCGGCTATGATGGTTGATCATGGTTATTTAGCAATAAAAATGATTTTTTGGTTTATTAACGAATTTAACAAAAAAAGGAAATTTTCTAATTCTTAAGCTTATCAGCACTAAGATATTGCTGAAAAAATTCTTCTATATTTTCCGTTTTAAGATCTATTCCACCGCCATGGCTTTTCAGATGACGTAACAAATGCGGGCGGGAGATGTAGGTCTTCGAACAAATTTTGCAAATGCACTGCTGCTGATACTCAGCGTCGTGCTTTGTTTTCTTATGCTTTCGAAGAATCGGACGTGTCTGGAAGAATTCCAGACATATGGTGCACTGATGTTTTTTGGTAGCATTATGGATGTCCATGTGACTACTGCGATTTGCAGACGTCTTGAATGATTTATTACAAATGGAACAGGAATAGGGACGCTGAAAAATTAAGTTTAAATGGCTGGATAACAAGTTTTCTTCCTTTTGCACTTTTTATTTTATGACTTACCTCATTTGTATGTGAACGACGATGTATATCGAGATCTGAGCGCGAAACGCACTTTTTAGAGCAGATTTCACAGCTAAATCTTTGCTCGCCCATAACCTGCTTCATGTGCCGCTGAAGCAGCCAAGGTGTGATGAACCGCTTATTGCAATGCGAGCACTCAAATTTCTTAGAATCACACTGTAACAGAGACGAGAAATTGTAGAAGATTTCAATAATCATTTCATTCTTCTTACGTCTTTCATATGAGCCAACTTCTCAAAACTAGAACTAAATTCCTTCTTGCAATATTTGCAGGTGTAGCTTACGGTTTTATGGATGAAAATTTCGGGATGTTTATTCTTAATGTGCTCTGCGAAATGTCGGATCTGTTTGTTTCCTTCAAAACATCTGGAAGGAAAAACGACGATCTTTTAAAATTTGACTAAGAAGTTATAAGGAAGAGCTCTCAACCTATTGTCTAATGGGCAAAAAACAGTTGTTGTGTGAAAAAATAGCTGATGCACTTTTAATTGGTCAGCATCGTTATTTTTCTGGGAACAATGAGCACAAAAAATAACTTCATCGACATTGCAATCCGTTTGACCTTCGTCCATATCCGATATAATTGTTTTATAGAAATGATCCTCAAATGCGCTCCCACGTTCTATTACTTCATTGCTCAGATCATCCAGAATACCAGCATCGTGTTTCTCAACATGCAATTGGTAGTCAAATTCATTGCTGAACATGATGCGGCAATAATTACACAGATATGTCGGCAAATGTTGTACAATAGCTTCAAATGATTCGTGACACTTTTCGTGCATATCACTGTATTTTGAGTCCTTAAATGTGATGCCACAGCATGTCGAAATTTCGTGATGGTTGCTTTTTACTCTTTCTGTCGTCGATTTTAGTTTGTTCGAGCAAATGTGAAGTTGAAGTTCTTCAACTGAAAAACACTCAACACCACAAGGACATAGTAAAATTCCATCGATTGATGCTTCAGAATTGTCTTCACAAATATCTAAATCGGATTCTTCTTTGACAGCTTCAAATAATGTCGGTTTGGAAACTGGCGATGATTTCAAGGATAAAGGTGGAATGTATTTATCTTCTGGTTCTGATTCCTGGCTATCGTCTTCAACATCTTGCTCAACATTAAACTCCTCCTCTTCATAAAATTCTTCCATGTTTTCATCTTCATGCGTTTCCATTTCAGTATAATTCAGTTGTTCTGGTTCATACATCACTTCATCTTCTGGTTTAAATGTAGCAATGAAACTATCATCGGAACTTCTTATTTGTAAATTGCCTCGATTCTTTGATGCGCTCAGGAACTGAGAAAATTGCTCAAATGCATCATACGTAGGACTTCCGTAAAGAATTTTTTTGGCGTTTAACTTGAAGCAATAAAAAGACACTAAACTATCTTTACACTCCTCGCAGATGTAATTAGTGATTTCCTCATTGACCTGAAAAAGTTGAACATTTAGATTAGCTGCCCGAAGCAGCGCATTTGCTCAATAACTTACTTCATTCTGCAGTACTTCAAATAATAAATCAGCAAAATCAATAAGTTTTGATTCAATTAGCAATGAATTGTTGTTAATCTCGTACAAATTGGCATTGCTGTTTTGACAAAATAAGCACTCGCATTCCTCCATTTTTCCTGTTTTAATTAATAAGAGAATTGGATACTAAGTAGGTATGCGTTGTTTACAAGTTATCAAGGGGCGTATGTCCATTTCCAATGGGAAAGTACCGAGGAATGCGAGTCGCAGAAACAAGAGGAAATCCCCTACCCTATTTAGTAATGGGAATCGCGGAATAAGTTCTATATTTTTATTTCTGAAACGTTTGGTGTGCGGGACAGTTGATAATAATTGTGCAACGATTATACTTATAGTGTCAAATCACTGGACGGTTGTTAATATTGAGCGGTATCGTGATTTGGAAAGGAGAAGTGTGAAAAGATGACTTCGTTTGAGGATTATGAAAGCTTATCGCCGAATGCTCCTGTCTCTGTCACGTTGCTTGCTGGAGCTCTCGCTGGCATTTCGGAACATATCTGCATGTATCCGGTGGACACTATAAAAGTAATTCAATTATACAATCTTGAAGCATATAACCTCGAAGAACATACAAAGTTAGAATATTTAGAAGAGGCCTTATTATTACATAAACACACATTCAAGCATATAGCGAAAACTGCCAACAATTTGCCTGTTCTCATGGTCATTATCACTAAATGTTCCGGATTTATGACAAATCATGACCTGCTCACACGCATGAGGTGATGCCAGTACACTGAGCAAACAGATAGTAGCAATAGAAAGTGTACATGCCGTGGAATTTTGAGAAATCATTATCAATTTACGACAATGTTCTTAACTCGGTTTTATATATTTTTGTGAGGTTGATTGTGTGGTGTATATAGATGCCGCAAAGAAAATAATCTCGTTATTACTTAATAATTTGCGGTGAATTTTAAGAATCGTGAATTTCTTGGCGCTCGTGTGCATAATTTGCATATGCTAAAGAAACTGGTCCGAAAACTTGGAACCGTGAACAGAGAGCTATTAAAGAACCGGGAACATTAAAAGAATGACATCAAAATAGTTTGCACTCTCTAAACGCATAGCAGTGGAAAAAAAAATTAAACAAATATTTTGACGCGGTCTTGATTTTTTTTTGTTGTAGCTGATAAGCGGATATATATGCACGATGTGATTGATGATAGGTTGCAAATATATAACGCACATTTTTTGCCCTCCAATTACGTTTGTTCTTTATCATTTTACACATAATGTGATAACGCACGAACTTTAAATTGACAGATTTGATCCGGCGTAGACAAAATTGTTATCTTAATCTGTGCTAATCTCATTTTCGCTATTCCCTTTCAAACTATAGACACGAATGCAAAGCTTATCACACGCTAATGAATCAATAAGCAAGATATTCAAGGACATGATTCGGCAGGAAGGGATTACAAGGTAAGCAAGAGCTTGCAAGAACGATTAATAACAATTTAACATGTCTCGGGTCAACTGACAAATTGAATATTCAATAATATCTAACTGATATGCCGTTTTTACTTGTAGGCCGTTACGTGGTATTGGTGCTGTAGTGCTAGGCGCTGGGCCTGCTCATGCCCTCTATTTCAGTACATATGAATTCACAAAAGAAAATTTGACGAGAATGAATGTAAATGATAACCTTAATTATGGTAAGATTATTGCTGCCGGTATTTAGTACTCGCTCGATGTTCATTATAATAATTATTCTTAGTTATGAGCGCTGCATCGGCCACATTGATACACGATGCAATCTCAAATCCGACGGAAGTAATCAAGCAGCGATTGCAAATGTACGATTCACCCTACAAATCTGTTGTCGAATGTGCAAAAAAAGTGTATCAAATGGAAGGCATTTCAGCTTTTTATCGCTCATACACGACTCAGCTCGTCATGAATTTGCCTTATCAAGCGATACATTTCTCCACCTACGAATTCTTTCAGGAGATGGTTAGTTTTGATTCTTATACTCTCTCGACAATTGTATAAATTGACAATTTTTGTTTTAATCTTTAGCTCAATAAGGAACGAAAATATTCACCAGGTGTTCATATGTTTGCTGGTGGAGCTGCTGGCGCAATGGCAGCAGCATTCACAACCCCATTGGATGTTTGTAAAACACTTCTAAACACACAGGAAGGTGGGATAGGTTCGACACGTGGCCTCGTTGATGCCGTCAAGAAGGTGTATCGTGTAGCTGGTTTGAAGGGTTTCTTCAAGGGTACTCAAGCTCGAATTTTATATCAGATGCCTGCTACGGCATGTTGCTGGTCGACATATGAATTCTTCAAGTTTCTTCTACATCGGACAGAGAAGAAAAAGCCTGACAGCACAACGAAACCGCTAGCTGTTCCTGTACCGGCAATTCAATTTGACGACAATAAATTAAACAAACAACCATTGCACTTCGTTCTACAAAAGGATTCACCAAATATCCTCACAGAAATACCCAGCGCAGGCCTTCATCCGCAAGCCACAACATCATCGGCAGCTTCAATGCCATATTCACGCGAATTACCAGCGATGTCTGGTTCGGGCATTGTTTATGCTCACACAATGCATGATAACTCACATCCCAATCATTCAGTGACAGACCTCAGATGGCCGTCATAAATCCAACAATCTGCTTTATGCTTTCCCATTTTCCCTCTTCCCTCCTCTCCCAAAGAAAAAAAAAGAAAACACCATTTGGGTTGGCCACGACCGCGAATCTGTTGATAAATATGCATAAAATTTGAATACATTTATTTTTTGGCCATGAAAAAAGTCATTCCACACACGACAAAAATAGTGCAGAATTGTGACATTTTCCATCAGCTATCGATAAATTGATTGATGCATAACAACAATCAACAGCCATGAAATATTGATGGATGACTGGCGAAAGCTATCCCACATGTTATGTTCTGACTCAGCACAATTAAACTCCATTTTTCAATATCTTTTTTTTTTTTTTTGCTGCGCAATATTCTTCCTACTATGGTACCATGAACTTGAAATTGAAGCCTACGAAAGGAAAAAAAGAAAAATTAGAAGAGAAAATTGTAATAATTCCGTCAATTAAAGAATGAATGACATCAGAATATTGATGAAAGGAAGCAAAGAAAAAATTCCTAATGGTCATTTTTCAATTTAGTACATTCGCTCATGGTGCTTTTGTTGAGTGGAAATATAATAATGTATATTGCGAATGTTCATGTTGACAGGGCTGACTGTTGTCATTCATTCAAAATTTTCTCTTGTTCTACTTAATCATAGATCATTTTGTGGAGCTTGTGTGGATGAAAGCAAACTTTTTCTCACAGGTCACATTAGCTAAAGCTCAAATAGACAAGAATTTTGAATTAATTTATTTTTGTGTGCTTTAGGGGGAAAATTAGGACATAAAGTGACGAAAAACCTATTAATCCCATAAAGAAAAAAAAATTAGATAACAAACACACTTAGTTCCTTTCCAAAATCTAAATGATTGGCATTGACTGGAAGAAAACAACAATTTTCTGTAAAATTCCTTCTCAATCCCTATCCCTAAATTGCTTGTATCCATCATCAATTATTCACGACACTGTTTTACTTGAATTAGTGTCGGGCAGGTAAATAGAGCAATGAAAAAATTCTCTCGACTGAAGTGCAAATGATTTTCCGGTGATCTGAGGAAATTAAACCTTTTGAAGAAAAGAACAATCGCACACACACACACAGATGTTTTGAAAATGCATAAAATCGATTCATTCGTGACACAATCGCGACTATTGGGGATGCCCATTAATGACGCTCGGTTATTTTTTTTTTGCTTCCTCCATATTATGAAATTCAGATTCTCTGAAATACCATTTCTCTACAAATGCCCGATGTCATAAATGGAAGTCCCCCAAGAAAGAAATAAAAAAGAAAAAAAATAAATAAGTGGCATCACGATGCTCTACAATCAATTATTTTCAATGAATATCAAAAGTTAAATTTATTCTGTTAAAATATTTTGCGCGAATTGTCAGCAACTGACTCACTCATTCTATTGGCATCATTATAAAAAAAGTAAAAGCAACATTTGCTCTTTTATGCATTTCACCTCCAGTGTGATGGGGTACGTGTGTAAATAAGATTTGATTGTAATAATTATAAATATATTAGAAATTAAAAAAAAAAAACTAGTTAAGATTGCATAACGAGTAAAGGGAAAAAGAAAACTTTGTGATTTCTTTTTGTTATCAGTTAGAGAATCACCAAGAATATTTTTGCTCCTTAAAAAAAATGTCGCTAAGAAAGAAAAATTCTAACGCATGAAAATAAAAATTTTTTTGGCTGAAGAAATTTGCAACTTGAATTTAAAAAAAAAAAAATCGTAACCTTGAAAAGCAGCGTTCGTATCTACTTAGATTAAGAGTTAAGTTATTTTTCTTCGAGGCGGCAGTCTGAAGTACAGGCACACTCAATCAGACAAATTTCAGCTCAGACTTGAATTGTGCAATGGTTTTGTTGTGCAATTTTTATGCATAGCATTGTTGAATTTTTTTTACCGACAAGTTTAATTGTGAGTATAATTGGCACTGAATGAAAGTAGAATGATTTGCGTAATATCTGGAATAAGTAGAAAATAAAGGAACAAAAAGTTTTTAGCATGCAATTTTTTTTTATTTAGACAATTTGATTATCAAATAAATCATTAGGTTCATAAGATGTTGTTCCATTCGTCGTCAGTTGTAATAGTGGATGCAGTCAGTCAATTGTTTGTCTTCTTAGGACGGAATGTTGGTGAACACTTTTAACAAAAGCAGTTTGGTCCACATTCAACTCCAGGGAAGCAGTTCTCGTTGACTTCCTCCTTGACACAGCAGCCTTGGCCAGTACTGCATGGTCCGCATCCTTGTGCTCCCCAGTTCATCCACATTGGCATCATTTTGATTTTTTTTGTTTGAGTTTGTCGGGTTAACTGTGTGAAAGGCTTTCAAAAGTTGAGTGTGAATTTTCTTTAGACTTCATTCAGTTTTTATACCAAAAATTTAGATTGACATATTTAGGTTTGTCCACAATTCTCCATTGTGCATTCCAAAACTGATATCGTTAATTGATTTTTAACCTATGCGGAACAAAGAAGCTTTCGAGTACTTAGGTTTTCTGGAATTTTGAAAAAAAAAAAAAAAACGGGCGATCGGTTCTCACTCGAGTTATTTTCGGGTTCGGCCCAAATATTAATAGAATTTATTAATTTTAATTTTTTATAATATCTGCTTCAAGCATCACTTCTTATTTTATTTTTACTAGGTAAATTTATTAGCTCTTATTAATAATTAAAGTAGTTTTTTTTCCATTGTTAGCATTATGACCTTCAAATTATCTCATTCAAGTTTTTGTGAGCATCTCACGGAGAAATTTCTTTCACTAAGTCTAAGATAATTTAAACTGCAAATTTAGAACAGTACTGAACATGTTTAGCTTTCTTAACATCTTAGATTTATTTTTTTCAATTTTTGAACAACTACTACATAGGGGAGTACTTGTGCATTTTATTGATGATTATTCTGTAGTTTGAAAATTATTTTCATTTTTCTGTATTTCATGTTTATATTGCCTTTTTCTCCTCCAGACTTTGAAAAATACATCGAATAGACAAGAAACAATTTTCTGGCAATGAACAATGTGATATTTAGTAATGGCTTTCTCGAAATGCGTTATAATTTTGATTTCTCGTCATTGTTTTTAGAAACGGGTCCGGACAGGTCGGAGCCGCTTTAATTTCGTGTAGACCCATTTTGAACGCGTCGAGGGACCCGAGTAAGAAACCCTACGTTCGAATCAATAAGAAGCACAAAATAATTGATACTTTTGATTTAATGATATAGCAAAAGAATTGCATTTTATTTATTTAAATTGTAACTTGCATTCGTTTAATAATTTTAAAATTTGTCTCCGATTCGGTGGTCCATTGGTGCTGCGTTTTGGTTTTGTGATCTAATTTACATTCCACCATAGCTTCCCTGCATTCCCCCTCCCATGCCTAAGAATAAAAAATTTAATTGTAAAGAATTAAAAAAATAATTAACATGAGCATGCACAATACTTATCACTATCAGTCACTATACAAACCTTGCATCTGCATCATCATCATCAAATAATACATCATTGGATTCATTTTGATTTGATTTTAAGTTTTAATCGGCTTTCGTAAAGTAGAGTTAATTGAAACTGATGAACTGCCATTGAATTGACTCGAGCTTATATAGTAGAAACTCTTGTCATAAATGTGATTGATTGCAATTTATTTTTGGAAACTAACAACTTTACGACATGACAATTTCTAGCTCATCACTCAATTTTGCAGTGTGTTTGCATGCCGGGCCCAAGTCAATAATTGGTTTCTCATGTCGATCATGCCCTTCGAGGCGTTTGTGCATAGCTGAATTTTTTTTACCGACAAGTTTAATTGTGAGTATAATTGGCACTGAATGAAAGTAGAATGATTTGCGTAATATCTGGAATAAGTAGAAAATAAAGGAACAAAAAGTTTTTAGCATGCAATTTTTTTTTTTTATTTAGACAATTTGATTATCAAAAAATCATTAGGATCATAAGATGTTGTTCCATTCGTCGTCAGTTGTAATAGTGGATGCAGTCAGTCAATTGTTTGTCTTCTTAGGACGGAATGTTGGTGAACACTTTTAACAAAAGCAGTTTGGGCCACATTCAACTCCAGGGAAGCAGTTCTCATTGACTTCCTCCTTGACACAGCAGCCTTGGCCAGTACTGCATGGTCCGCATCCTTGTGCTCCCCAGTTCATCCACATTGGCATCATTTTGATTTTTTTTGTTTGAGTTTGTCGGGTTAACTGTGTGAAAGGCTTTCAAAAATTGAGTGTGAATTTTCTTTAGACTTCATTCAGTTTTTATACCAAAAATTTAAGCTGAAATAGTTAAGTTTGTCCACAATTCTCCATTGTTGCATTCCTAAATCGATATCGTTAATTGATTTTTAATCTATACGGAACAAAGAAGCTTTTGAGTCAAAAAGGCGCACAAAATAATTTAAACTTCTAATTTAATTTTGTTTTAGCAAAAGAACTGAATTTTATTCAACAACATTATAACTTTTGCATTGCTTTTATGAATAATTTTAAAATTTGTCTCCGGTTCGGTGGTCCATTGGGGATGCGATTTCGTTTTGTGATCTACTTAGTTTACATTCCTCAACAGCTTCCCTGCATTCCACCTCCCATGCCTAATTAGAAATGATTTGATCGTTAAGAAATTAATTATCATGATCAGCACACTACTTATCATCAGTCAATATACAAACCTTGCATCTGCATCATCATCATCATATAATACATCATTGGATTCATTTTGATTTGATTTTAAGTTTTAATCGACTTTGGTAAGGTAGAGTTAATTGAAACTGATGAACTGTTAATGAATTGACTCGAGCTTATATAGTCAAAACTCTTGTCATAAATGTGATAGATTGCAATTTATTCTTGGAAACTAACAACTTTACGACATGACAATTTCTAGCTCATCACTCAATTTTGCAGTGTGTTTGCATGCCGGGCCCAAGTCAATAATTTATAAATGATTAATTTGAAAATTGTTTTGATAATTTTTTTTTATTGTCGAAACATTCATATTTAAACATTTGTTACAGATTTTATCCAGTTACGGGCGGCAGAAATTTTTGAATAAACACCGGGATGATCTTTATCGCCACACTGTCCACCAAAGCTCACAATTCCTATCAATCGTCCGTCATAAAGACGTTCTAGTGGACCTCCGCTGTCACCCTTTAAAAATTAATTTTTATTACAGTCATTTCAGTCAAGAGAAACAATTTTGTAATACCTGGCAAGAATCCATGTTGCCATTTTCCGATCCAGCACAAATCATATTGTCAGTAATGTAGCCGCTATAAGCGGTGGAGCATTTCTGCTGATTCATAACTAAAACGACGACCCCTCGAAGAAATTCATTAGATTCCATTTCATTATTTGTCAGTCCCCAACCAGCCGTTAACACTTTAGCTCCGTCTGGCGTAACATCTCCAATATTGGGCAACATTGCCGGTTGTCTCCTATCATTGAACTTAACAGAACTTTTAAGCTTCAAAAGCGCAAAATCACTATCCAATGTGGTGTCGCTATAATTTTTATGCATTACAATTCGTTCAACATCAATCATTACTCCACCAAATGAGCGTCGCGACGAACCAACTCGTATTTTAAAATCATTTGCTTGAGAACCAATTGCACAATGGGCTGCTGTCAGAATCCATAAATTTGATATTAGAGATGCGCCACAATGATGGGAGCCTTTCCGATGAATCGACACTAAATATGGAACGCTTTCGATTTGAATGACTTGACCACCGACAATCTTCCCACCACCTTCTGTATCTGCCACAATTAATAATTGAACCACTGAAAGAATAGCAAACGACAACCACTTGATGGTCATTTTGGGAACTTATTCTAACTAATACTATAAGGGTCATGCCGTGCGTCTATTTATTCATTTTCTAAGCATACAATTTGCATCAAATTTCAATTTTTCAATTTCTCACAAAGTACAAAAATAACAAAAGAATAAAAGAACGCGGTGATAAGAATTTGACTCGAACATATTTTTTGTTTTGCTTTGTCGTTATCATAAGGTCGACCAATTAATAAAATTAATTAACGGTTTCAGTGGGATGCACATATAAGTGACGTTCTTAAATTCCAGTATGTTGATTTATCCAATCACGAACAGATGAAACTTTTGCATAAATTCCGGGATACATTGCTTTTGCACATGACATACCAAATGAAACTATTCCCACGAGCTTTCCATCAGAAATTCGTTGCAGAGGACCACCTATGGGGATTTAAATATGGAATAAATTAATTTGCATAACTCTTTAAGTAAAAACTTACCGCTGTCACCTTTCAGATCGATATGAGGAATGAGAAATATTAATAAATTACTTAAATAAATGATCATATCGATACTTATTTACCTTGACAGCTATCTTTTCCATCCACATCATGACCAGCACATACCATAAATTTTGTTATTTTCGTTAGAAATTGTTTATAAGATTTTTCACAAGCATGTGAATTGATTGTTACCACTTCAACCGCTCGAAGATAATCAGAAGATTCTAATGAATTCATTGTTAAACCCCATCCAAAAACCATAACAGGGGTGCCATCACTTATCACATCATTAGCTTCGGGTAGCTTTATTGCTCTACGCTGATCGTTGTAGAAAATTTTTCCCCAAATTTTAATTAGTGAAAAATCATGATCGTACGTTTCGTTAGAGTAAAGTGGATGATCATAAACAGCCATCACATGATAAGTGTCATCTTCAGACTTTTGAACCATGGAACTTCCGACGCTAATTGACAAATCACTAATTTTTCTTGTTGGTTTGACTATTTCAGTGCAATGTGCAGCCGTTAAAATCCAACTATTTGAAATTATGCTTCCTCCACATAGATGATTATTTCTGTACATTAAAGTTACAATAAATGGCGCTTCTTGAATAGGAATAGGTTCCCCGCCTACAATTTTCGCATTTCCATCCGGTATCAAAACATTTCTGGTTAAAAAAGCGGATGCATTTAGGAACTGTATAACAAGAAAAATAAACGCCGAAAATTTTTCCATGACAAATGAATTAAGTTAACAAGCCTGAACTGATTTTTGAAGTGTCTCGCTGGTTAAATTTATATTACAACTTTGCCACCAAAATATTTGCAAATTTAATGCAGACATGTCATTTTATTATCTTATCTGTTGCTGTGAAATATACTCAACTTACAACCTCATTGAACATGACTAAGTAAATATAAAGTGCACAATTTTTTTTTTTTTTGAGCTTTACAATGTCATAAAACTGAAGTGCTGGAAGTAAGAAACGATATTTAAAAAAAAACGCATGAATTAAATAATTTATTATGTATTGTAATAATAATGTAATAAATTTTATTACAAATAAATGAATTATTATTACAGGCCATTTGATCGGATCAGTGATCATCAATAGTGATGTTGCTGGAAAATTTCATTATTATTTATTATGGCACAAACGGTTAAATTTAACGGTTGCAACCATTTGCGCACAAATAATTTGAACTCGATTGAAAAGATGAGGCGCCATGATTTTAGAACACCCATGGTTGTTTACAAAATAAAATCCGGAATTCAATAGAAAAATTTGTGAAATTAATTTAAAATGAGTGAAAATCCTTACGATATGAATTGCTCAGGTTTTGATGCTGACAAATATCTGCAAAAGCTGTTAAAAGTCAGTAAATAATGTTAGCGCGAATTTAGTTCCTAAATAACATTTTATATGCTCATTTTCTTAGAACTGTAATTTAAAAATGATAATGGACACGGAGGCTCTTATTGTAAAAGATACTCAAACTCTCCATAGCGAGATGCAGACATTGGTGTATGAAAATTATAACAAGTTCATCTCAGCAACAGAAACGATCCGACAAATGAAAACAGACTTCAAGGCGATGGAAGATGAAATGAAAAATCTTTCTGAAAATATGAAGGCTATCACCGATTCTTCAGATCAAATTACTGGCACACTACAGGAAACACGAACGCAACTGACAAAGCTATCCGAGAAAAATGCTTTGCTTAAGCGCCTGTCAGCTATTTCTTCCCTTCCTTCTAAGCTGACAACGTTGGTCAAAGAGAATAATTATGCGCAAGCTGTTCATGAGTACAAGCGAGCTCAAAGGATTCTACAACAATACGGAAATCAGCCCTCGTTTAAAGGTATTCAAGAAGATTGCGGAAAAATCATGGATGATTTGAAGCTCCGATTGAAGGACGATTTTCAAAAGGCAGGAAAGCAAAAAGCAACACAATTAACAGAGACTGGAGAATTGTTGCTGCAATTAGATGAAAAACCATCAAATCTATCAAAAGAAATGCTTCAATTTGCTACGCAACGTCTTCACGAACAGCTGATTATGCTTCAGGATCAAACTGATCGTGATATGATTGAATTTGTAGATATGGGCATTGATGGCTTCCTGAATGATCTGACCTTAGTCACCAGCTCCTTCTATGATATGTTTATTCAAAAGCACTTTGAATGCGAAAATGACAGCTTCCAGGATTTGGCACGTTCAAATCTTAATGACTTTGTCAGCAGCAACATGAATGATTATCTAAATATTGTCCAGGATCGAGTTGAAAATGAGACAGGTGACACTGAAATACTTCTTCGAGCACTTGATCGTTTACACCGTCGACTTTGTGCAATGAGAAATTTAGGACGCGGAATAGAAGTACCCAAAACAGGTATCGATTTGATAATTCATTCCGTTCAGCAGCTTTGTCAATCACACTACAAAGCTCTAAAAGATTCATTCAGCGACAGTTTAAGTTCAATTCGCTTGACTTTGGTTACGTCCAAAAACGATGGCGTTTCGTCTAGTCTACATGAGCTTATAAATACACTTTACGCGAATACCATTGAAAAGATTAAAGGCGTTCTTCAAGATCTGATGGTTTTTTTAAATCCAGAATGGTCATTTAATATTAAGACAGATCAAAAAGGAATGTCCTGCATTGAAGGTATACGTGAAAACTTGCTAGTTTCATTCTTACGTCACATTGCCAGTGTGATGACGTCATTCTCTGACATGAATTCGTCATGCCCCGCAAATCTTCTACTGGTATTATCGAAGGCCTGTTTGAAAATGGAGAAAGGTGGCATTCGATCATTATTGAATCTCGTCGATGAGCTTTATGACATTGATTCAGAGAATTCCGCCTCATTGACACATGAAACAGAGTTGAACTCTGAAATGCACGATGCCGCACAGATTCTTCTTGATGCTTACGTTAGAGTTCAAGGCCTTAATGTGTCTCAGATGTTGCGTAAAAGTGTTGAAACCAGAGACTGGATTAATTGCCTCGAACCACGCTCAGTTCGTGCTGTCATGAAGCGTGTTGTTGACGAAATGACAAATATTGATAGTACACTCGATGAGCTTTTCGAATCGGGCGGTAAAATTTCGTTATTTCCTGTTTTCTCACTTCTTAACTTAATGAATTTTTATTTTAGTACGAACAACGGCAAGCAGTGATTCCAGCAGGAAAACCCATTTTAGTTTACAAGGAAATAAGCAACAATATCGCTCTACCTGGTCAAATTATACATCATCGTCACAAATGGACACAAGTCTTGTTCATCGGTTATTTTCCGAGCGTGTCGATATTTTCAATTCAATAACTGAATTTTCCAAAGTTTCAATATTGAGTGGAATCATTAAAATAAGTCTCAAAACACTTCTTGAATGTGTACGACTTAAGACATTTAGTAAATATGGATTGCAACAGATTCAAGTCGATGCACATTATCTCCAAATGAATCTTTGGCGATTTGTTTCTGACGAAAAGTAAGAGGAAACATTTCTTTTCGTAGCGTAATTTAAATTTTTTTTTGTCTCCTTTATTATAGTGTAATCCATTTCCTCCTAGATGACATCCTTGGATCGTCTGTACTGAGATGTCTGGAGAAGGATCCCAATGGAATTCTAATGGAACCAAATGCTGTAGAAATTATTTGCGAAAGATTTTAATTTCTTTCTTTTTTATGTGATTTCAAAATTATTCCATTCTTTATTCAAGAAATTATTGTTCAATCCTTCTCGTTCGTAATTATTTATACAATCTTTTCAAAAGCATTGGCAATTTTTTCTCTCAATTTTGATGCACAAAAGTGTTAATTATGTTAAATATTATTTCTTGCTGCTTTCGAGATCAGCGATATTCACAAAAAAATTCATAATTTTTGTAACTTCTAACGTTCCATTTTCTTATCCGATTTATTTATTCTTTTTTTATTGATTTTTCGCACTATAATAAAATATTTTTCTCATTGTTAAACGTTTACTTTTGCGTTTACCAGGCGAAGGCCCACCGTGTGAATTTCATTAAAAAAAATTCCATATACTCAAACATTCTCTCAATTGCTCTAATTAGTTTAGAAGATCCTACAGACATGCAATTTTAGGCCAGCCTTCAAGTTCACAATTCTTTAAGTTTTTCAGAAAGGCTTAATAAGAGAGGATCAATCAGGATTTAAGGAGTTTAAGTAGTTCCGTTATACTTTTTCAGTATTTTCCAAATATTTCTATCTATGGCATCATTGTTAAAGAGGGAAGAAATTGAATTTGTGAATAATTAGTGATGAGTTAGTATTGTCGGAGTAGAAAATGAAGAAATTTTAGCTCATCATTTATAACGACTTACATGCATGTTACATGTAAATTCTCTCTTTCAACTGTGATGGACAACCCGTTAATAAATTCATGATTCTATCTAGTTGTTCTGTTCATCTTGCTTTTGGACAGCGGCCTGGACTTTTGCTTCTAAGCTGGCTTCAGCTGATGATGGCACCTCTTTACTGGTATCAACCATGTTGACGGAATTATTTGAACTCGTTTGCTGGACATTGACATTGTCGTAAGAAGAATTCTTCGATGTGCCAACTAAACCGTTCGGTACTATATCTGCCTCAGCTTTAGCTTCACTTTTGTTTGCGATAGCCTCGTCCTTTTTCGCTTCTAGCAGCGATATGAGGCTGTTGATACATTTGATAGCCTCACGGCGTGCATTTTTGATATTTTCTTTGCCTTCAGCATCAATATCATCCAATTTTAAGAGATTCTGTGTCAGCATTTCATCGAGATATGCATACTCTTTTTTGTTCGAGCCATCATATTTCTCAACGCTAGACATTAAATCCAATACGGAAGCTTGAATCTTTTGAATTTTCATGATTGAATCTTCAATAGCTTTCTGTTTTTCGGGCATTGATAGATCAACTTCCGGTTGTTGCTGAGTTTCAGTTGGAGCCTGTTGAGGCTGGGGTGATGGTGCACATTTAGCTTCGTGTTGAACTGGAATTTGATGTGCTGCTGCTTGGTGATTATTTGGTGTCGATTCCCGTCTCGCCTGTGTCTGGGCCGGAGACGGCGAACTACGAGTTTGTTGCTGAACTGGCGATTCGCTACGCCTTGGTGAGGCCGATGAGCGCATATTAAAGAAGTCCTTGACTGGAAAATTCTTTGCACGATCGAAGATAGATCCAGCTGGAATACGCATGTCACTACCAAATCCAATATCCATGTCTGAGTCATCAAATCCCATTGGTGGACGCGGAAAGCTTTGATGATGCTTCGGAAGGTGATCGAATGGCATTGAGCCAGATGACGAATCAGCTGAAGCAAAAGCTGATGATGAACTATGGTTTTGCTGCTCTGGTTGAGCATGAGATTGAGGCACATCATGCCCTGTGTTGATTATTGGTTCATCTCTCCCTTCAACGAAGATTGGGATGTGCCTGACTTTTCCACTTTCCATTTTTTTTTTTTCTTAAATTTACACTTTTAATGATTTTTTACCAGTTTATGCTGACGAAGGCCTTGTTGACTTGCTTAATAATGAGAGAGCTGAGCGAGATGTTACTGATGATTAATATTCCAAGAAAATTTTTTCTTGAATATCCGAGAATGTTCAAGAAAATCCGGTTCGACTGAAGTCGATGTTTTAGAAACCCTTGCAAGGGGAAAATCACTTGTCTTATGAGGCTGAAAAATAGGGTAAAATTTAGTTAAATAAATGGCTATTCTGACATTTGTCATACCAGCTGGAATAGCAGCCGGGCTCTATTTGATTCGAAAGCAAAGAGAGTATAAATGGGGTACGTTTGATCGATTGAAGTAAAAAATGCCGATACAGTAGGTATGTTTAGTAAAAAAATTCGCCTGTTAATATTTTTTATGCAGGATGGGTCAGAACATCGCACTCTCTGAAAGGCAAGCTGTTCATCATAACGGGTGCAAACACAGGCCTAGGATTCGAAGTGGCAAAGACACTTGCAGCTCGTGGAGCCACTGTAATTCTTGCATGCCGCAATATAGAAAAAGCTGAAGATGCTATCAAGCGTATCAAAGAATTCACAAAAGAAGGAGAACTCATTGCATTGAAACTTGATCTTGCCAGCTTTGACTCCATCAGGAAGTTCTGCACAATAATTACTCAGGATTATCCAGTCTTCGACTGCCTAATCAACAATGCTGGTAAATGCTTCCTATGAGTTCTTCCAAACATATGGCAATAATCACCTTACAATTTCAGGTCTTGCAGTTCAAAACAATCAGTCGACTAAGGATGGAATCGAATTGCATTGTGGCACAAATCATATCGGTCCATTTTATTTAACTAATCTTCTGATGGACAACATCAAAAAAAATAATGCCCGTGTGGTTATAGTTTCATCCCAAATGCATGAACGCGCTTCGATTGAATTCGAAAACTTTGGAAAGTTTACTGAAAAACCGCGTGGAGAACGATCAAATCATTTGTACAACAACTCGAAGCTGATGAATTTTTATTTCGCAAAAGAATTGTATAAGAGAGGCGTAGATGTACATGTATGTTGCCCGGGTCTATGCAAAACTGATTTCTTCAGAAGCTACGAACCGAAGTTTTACCACTATATTTTGTTCTCCCCAATAATGTTATTCTTCTTGAGGTCAGCTGAACAGGGAGCCCAAAACATTATTCATTGTGCAACTGATAGTAAGAATACTGATGAAAAGAATCCAGATAAATCGTTTATCATCATGAACCTGGAACAAACAAAATCAAAAGTAAATTTAGCTGATGACATTTCTGAACGCTTGTGGGTGGAATCCGAAAAATTGTGTGGTCTGTCGGAGTAAATGTGATAAATTATATATCAAGTAAAATATTCTACGTATCTGTTGGCTGTAGTTCTATTTATATCAAGAAATATGGAAGAAACAAAAAATTGAGATATGGAGCATAAAACTAAAAGAAAAACTTTCAGTGACAATTATGAGCACGACGACGATAAAATTGAATATATATTAGAAAATGTGCTACAAGACGATGATGGAAGTGATGAGTTCAAAGTGCTCGAAGAATTATTTAATTCAAAAATTATTAACGGTTGTCAATGTGTTAATTCAATTTGCTCTAAAAAATGTATTCATGGAGGCAACTATAAATTCTTAAATGGTGAATTAGTTTTAAGCGACAATCGAATTTGTGAGGATCTGATCTATGAATGTAATGACGATTGTAAATGTTCAACTAGAGATTGTATCAATCGATTTGCTCAGTTCGGTCCACGAGATGATCTAACAATTCAACAGTTTACAGGGAAAGGTCTTGGATTGATATCGTCGGAGCAAATTGCGAAAGGAAGTTTTATCTGTGAATATGCTGGTGAAATTTTAACAAAATCAGAAGCCATGAGAAGGGATAAGCAAAATCAAACAGATAAAAAAATGAACTATATCCTTTGCCTAAATGAAATCAGCACAGAATCCGGCAGCAATACATTTCAAACATTTGTGGATCCCAGTAAAAAAGGAAATATCGGAAGGTATTTAAATCATAGTTGTGATCCTAACTGTAGTGTCCTAAGTGTTCGCTTTGATTCCATCATTCCGAAAATTGCAATCTATGCGAATAGAGTAATTTTGCCATTTGAAGAACTTACATTTTGTTATGGCACATCCATTGTATTTGAAAAAGAAAGCAAATTATGTCTTTGTAATTCCTTGAACTGTAAAATGTATCTACCGAATATTTCATTCTCATAAAAAAAAAATTCAAAAGCAGAAATAAATTTAATTTTGTGTTTTACCTTTTCCAAATCTTAATCAGCATAAAATTTAGCATTTAAAATATGTGGATATTTTCATTACAGACTTCAATGCAGTTTTTTTTTGGGGATTTTAGTAATTTCGAAGTTAGTTAGAATTTGTTTCCTTTACTCCTTTATGACGGCATTCGATGGCTTTCATTATCTGATTCCTATGGTTCCGTTGAAAATGAGCTAGGTGTACACATCTGAATCTTTTGTGTCCAGGAAATATTTATTAATCGTTAGTTGCATCATTCTAAAGGAAGCACGTAAGGTGACACATTTCATCATTATGTAAGCTGAAAATAAAATATCGCATCACGTTGCTACGAGGAAAATTATTATTTACAAACATATATCTTTAGGGATTTTCAGGATAAAATTCCAAAGCGTTTGGGCTTCAAAGAACTGGAACGGAAGCTTAACTCATAATTGAAGCGACAAATTTTCAAAAGAATTTACTATCTACCTATATAATAAAAGTTGGAGAATAATATTTCTTAGGTATGCTGGTTGTAAATAAAATTCTTTGAAAGCTCAACAAATCTGTAAACACATGCTTACAAATTCTTGCCACTTAACAACGTACCCTCAAAAGATAAATAAAAGTAAAAACACGAAGATATTCTACTTAATCCCATTCAGTATTGCACAACTTTTTGTTTTTGACTCGACTATTTTACACGAGAGATATGCTTTGAGGGTTCAAAATTGTATGCAAAGAAAGAAAGGAAGCTTGCGGCATATTCGAAGATTTATAGAATTTTATCATTTGCATAATATATTTATTATATTATTATGATTAAATCCCTATCTTTAAATGTTACGATTTATAAAACTGTGATAAATATACGTGCCTCCTTGTGAGTATGCTCAAGACGCGCATGATACGTGTGAAGCCAATAAATACTGATAGAAAAGATATTTGGCGATTTAATTGAAATCAATTGTCAATTTATTAACTTCTTTAAAAAAAAAATATTTTTTTGTCTCATCAATTTCCATTTCAAAAGTTTTGATTTTATTTTTATTTTTTAAATATTTTCTTTTGGCCATAATCTTTGCGTCAAATTGATCAGCGAAATTAACCGGCTTGAATGTTATCTGAGGAGAAACTATTTGAAATATTGATTCAAAGTTGTGATGTTGTGTCGTGCCATACAGAAAAGTGTCTGATGATGTTTTTCGTAATTTTTATAAATTATTTACAAAAGTCGAAACATATTTTCGTGCATTTATTACAGCGCATGACTTTAAATATTCGGCTCGTGTTGTATTGTTGTGACAAGCTGAGAAGACGTTGCCGATCGGCGGCAATTTTCCCCATGCAGGGATTGCGTAAGAGTAAAAGGAAAAATAAATTTCGGGAAAATATTCGGTCAAGGTTAATTCGATTTTTCATCAAAATAATTTTTTGATTTATAAATTGCACTTGTCTGTAAAGGCAAAGTGTTCAATTTCGGAAATTTTAAAAATCGTGAAGTTGTTTATGCAATTTCTTGCATGCAGCTTCTCGATCAAATGGGAATCCATAATAAAGACGCTTTCGGTGAAACTAATGTGTCTTTGTTTGAAGTCACCATCATTATTTAGTCACAGAAAAGTAGAATTACTTACTCACAAAGAACTTCACAAATTAGAAAAAAATTTAATTAGTTGCGTGTTGTGCTAAATAAGATTGATTTGACACACATTAAAAAAATAAGATCAACAGCCGTGCAAGTTATACATCATTGAAATAACGTTTTGAGACCATAAAGAATGTGGCGAGACAAATCACAAAAGCTCACAATCGTTATAATGCAAAAAATAAAATATTTACCAATGATCACGTCAATGAACCAACAACTTAATAGCAGTCTTTTAACATCAAGATTAATATCGAAGAAAAATGAGTTAATTAAAATCAATATACATTGTATATTGTCTCTCCTTTATGGCTCCAGATCAAATATTAAGCGCCACCATAATGAATCTTGATTTGTGTGAGTCGCGCTGCAACGCGTTGTGCTCAAAAGTGTCGAGTGTGTATTTAAAAATGATTCAAATATTTTAACATCATTCTCATTTAACATCATTGGTGAGCAGCATAAATACATGTGCAAAATATTTTGAGTGTAATACAGCTGTGTGATCAATGAAGCCATATAGCGCAAAGTTATGCCTTAATATGTTATCACTTAATGACAACAACATGCACACATGTGACGTTATTAGTAAATGCTTAATAATCTTAAACCTGATAAAAATATGAATTACATATTAATGACTTGTGAGAATTTTTGATAACGTTTTATATAAAAAAAAACGTTTCTCTCGGAAACTGATGAAAAAAATTTTGTTGTAGTTTTTTTCTTTTTTGTCGTTGAATGACGTTTTTCCTTCATATTATTAGATCGTGTACACATAATATAGAGCGGAGAGATCTTTACGCTAAAATACATTGAAAAATATTATACTCACTAAACAACCACCATCAAAAGTCAAATTGAAGCTCAACATTTTTATATTTCTCTCAGCCAGTCGTCAGTCCGGTTCAGTTCTTTATCATTGTTTGCGGCCTGACTGAGGAAATTAAAGTAAAATATATAAATATTGATATATACATATATGTATATATAAATATTTTTAATTAAGCAACATCGCAATTACATTGAGCTTTTATTGGACAATTCTAGTCGAAGGCTCATCGAGTGTAGAACTCGTGCAATTATTTTTTATTTCGCGTAAATCCAATTTAAATCGGTTTCACTCATAAAGTGTCCCAGTAAAATAAAATGTTTCAAGAACAACTATAAATTCACTTCAAGTGTCTACAACTTACTCAAATATATGAAACTGATAAGAAACTTTTTTTTTTTTTTTCAAGTGAAGTTTGTAGGCAAATAAACCTCAAATGGAACCTTCTTTGCATGTTCTAGTTCAAATAAATAGCGAGTCGCTATACGAGCCATAAGCTTGTTCAATTTGAGGTCATCACAGGCTTGCAATTATAATTGCAATCAAATTTCGCAAGTTTATTTGATTTTGCATCGAGTTGTGAAAATTATAAAAAAAAAGTGAAAATCTCCCAGCATTTGATCGATGATATCAATAAAAATCTTAAGAAATTTTCTTTTCTATCTTCGCATGAAACAATTAGATGTGTAATAAAAAATAGCGCTGCGTAAAAAGTGATAATTTTCCTTTTTGAAATAGTCGAGTCGTGGACTGAGGAATATGATTCACAAAGTCATTTTTACTATAATATTATTCTGCCTTAGAAACACGACTTCTCCCACGGATCATAGAAAAGCCGATCCCTGTTAAATCCACTCGTTTTCTGTAATTAATTTTAAATTCAAATAAATATATTTAGTCAACATATCCTCACGAGGCAACGAGTTATAAAAAAGAAGCAAATTGTGGGGAATACGACATTTTCTCATGATTTTTTTTTTTTTTGAGTGCAGAAACAAAACAGTTGTGATTTCATCAGTTTTGATCGACTTGAGAGTCACCCAGTGCCGCGAGTGGAATTGAGGAATTTGCTTCTTGAAAGATAACTTTTTCTTGTTTTTCTAGTAATACACATTATTGTATATTTCTTGGCCTCACATCACACTCTTGCTCTGGGTGAGACATTTTAGTCTAGCTCAAGCGATCAGGAGCCAAACAAATTGCGATCGGCGCCTAAAACCACACTCGACCTGATTGATATTGGCGTCATTGATATGTGAAATATTCTTGCATAAAGCATCAAACGATCATGATAATTGATAATCTTTGTTACTACAGAACTCGTGTCGCCTCTTAATTAACTACGACTGATGTGCAACTATAAAAAAGAAAAACAAATGAAATTCGAATGCACATTTGAATCGAGTGCGTGCAAAGTTTATTATGAAGTATTAAGAATTGAGTTCATACTAGTGTAGATAATATTACATGCTAATTAGATTAGTGTTTTCATTTGTAAGGAAGCATCGCTGATTGCATGTAAAAGTGATTGTTACATTTTTTTTTTATTGATTATTTATGAAAAGTGTTTATGTTTGAGGGTAAAAAAATTATTTTAAAATTATAATCTGACAAGTGAAGCGGACACGAAAATTAGAAGAGAAAAAAAATTAATAGACATCAGAACCCGCAAGCAGCAATTGTCCATCGCAGCCCCAGCAACAAAAGTGGAATGATCACATTTTTCATCTCGCATGCCCAATTAGTTTCATCAAACAAAAACAACAAAAAATAAAGAAAAAGAAAAAAAAAATTGTATAAAAGAAAACAAGAATCACTGGATGTAATCCGGTTGTGTACCAAAAACAGAAGAATCTGCACAAGTGTGTTTAATAAATTGTAAGTATATAAAAACCATTTGCGTTTTTTGTGAATGTATTACTTTTTTCCGCGGCATGTTTATGTTGTTGTTTATGCAGAAAGAATTTCGAGAGAATTTAAAGGTCACGATGGGAGAATCTTTAGCCAATAAACTGCTGACGTTATAAATTCTGTGCAGAGATTCATAGACTGGAATGGTCAGAGGAATGTGTGATCATGGAATTTCTTTGTATATAAATGATTTCCGCATCTTTTATTTTTTGAGTAAAGAAAATTTTATTCAAGATTATCCGTTTGAATTAAATTATCATTATGAGAAATTCAACAGATGCTTTTAAGTGACTAAACAAACAAATTGTTTATCTATTTTGCAATTGCATCATTTCGTTTTTCAACATAAAACGTTCGCAAATTCCAGCGTAAATAAATTCAATTGTAGCTGAAAAAAGTGAATGAGAATCATTCGATGTTTGAGTGATTTTGGGTTTAAAATATGGGAGTAACTTCTGACATTTCCCACATTGCAACTGTATATTTTTTAATTCATTATTTTTCTCAACATAAATATCCAGATTTATTTTTCTTAAATACTACATAAATAATTGCTTTTCTTAAAATAAATTTCCTTCCTAATGAGAGAAAAAAGGAAACTCTTTTTCCGTCTGGAATTTAATTGCAATTCCATTGCACAAAATGCTTCTGCTTTTAATGCAAAATTTGTTAACATAAATAAAATACATAAAAATTTTCTTCGTAAACAATGAAAACCAAAATATGGTAAATATGGCAACACGCCGAACAAACACTTTTGAGTGTTTAAATCTTGAAATGATTTGTGTGAAGTAAGGTTTATAAACCGCATTTTATTTGGCTCTAAATCCTTTGTTCCTCCGACATTCATTTAGATGTGTGCGAAATTCCGCGTATTGTTTACTTTTTTCTGTAAAATCCCTCAACAATTTCTGATGCTTCAAACGTTTTAGCAAGAAGTGTTGATTGCAATTAAAATCACATACTTAACTGCAAAAACAGAAAACACGTGTGGAGATATTGCAAATCATCAAATACCATGCGTTTTATAAGGTCGTTGAAAATTCGCTACTTACGTCACAAATAAATAAAGAAAAAAAAATTCAGACTTGCAAATTAGATTTTCGATAGTATTAATCGAAAGAACCTTGACTGAAAGCTACCCGAAAATTGTTATTTTTCTTTGGCTCTTACACAATCCCTGCATGGGGAAAATTTCCGCCGATCTGCGACGTCTTCACAGCTTGTCACAACAAAACAGCACGAGCCGAATATTTAGTCATGCGCTGTAACAGATGCACGAAAATGTTTTTACTGCTCGGTTTTCGACTTTCATGAATATTCTGACGAAATAAAAATTACATTCACAATCTAAACGACAAATATCATCAGACACTTTTCTGTCTGGCACAACACAACATCGCAACCGTGAAGCGATGATTTAGTTTCACTTCAGAGTGCATTCGAGCCGGTTCATTGCTTGATGAATCAGTCATCGACCATCCCTTTTTTACAGTGACCATACCGCTGTTGTGTAGAAAAGGAAAAAACTTTTTCTTAAAAAAAAAAAATAACCAAAATCAAACGCAACTTTTTGGAAGTGGAAATTGATAAGAACATAAAAATAATTTTGTAAAGAAGTCGGTTCAAGAAGTTAATAAATTGACAATTTAGTTCAATTGAGTCGTCAGATAGATATCATTGACATAAATATATGTGTACCAATCGATTCGCTAGATATTATTTGATGATTATTTGTGCGATTGAAAGTAAATAAAACGAAGTGCTTATAGACTGCTGTTTTGAAGTCTCTTAAGACGAAGGCTAAAAAAAACTCAGAAAAACTCGCAAAACAATTCCCCACATACATCCAGATCGATAAGTATGAGCGTAGAAAATATACTATGCTACTAGGGGTGAATTAAGTTGTGCTGTTGCTCGTAAAATGGAATAATTATTCTCTATTATGTGGGTTGAATAGTCGACGGTCAAGAGCATAAAATTTATAATACTGTTGTGTTCAATACTTATTAAGCTCGTATGTGGGCTTAATGAGCAAATGAATGCATTTCCAAGTGATACATTCACAATTATTTGCATTTTTAATGAGCTTTTATGCAAGAACAAAAAAAAGTGATTCAGTGCTTTTACAAAGAGAAAATAAAAGCTGCAAGCTTTTTCATTACTCGATGTGAAGTGAAACATAAAGAGAAACAAAAATTGAACAACAAAATTCATTTTTTAATATAAAGTCAAACAAGGAAAAGTAATTTAAATTGTGAATTAAAAGTTTAACAATTTTTCTATTACTTAAAAGTGATGAAATGTAAAGTGAATAAATTGTATGGCAGGTGAAAATATAAATTTGTGGAAAATTTGTTTAAACACGTAAAACATTCTGTTGCTTTTCCGTGGTGTCCCCAAATATGAATAACTCAATGGTTTTGAATTAAAATTAAACATTATTCATTTCATGAGGTTTCAAAATATTTTTTCATTGCGAAATGTTAGATGAGAAAACTATAAATATTTATTGACTAAGGAACTGAAGTAAAATTTACTTCGCATTTGATTTTAAATCAAAAACTCCTTTTGGAAACAATTTTTTATGGTTAATTTGATGTATTGGAGATCAATTTCATAAGCTAAAGCAATTTGCTATTCACGCTTCAGTACGCGACCATTAAATATATAAACTCGAATAAAAAAAAAATTTCCCTACGCTACATCGCAATTTTATTATATTTATTTTATGAAAAGATTCATGCCCTACATAACCTCTTCTTATATAATTTTTGAGCTTCATTTAATTTAACTTGGATAGACGATTTTTCGGCTCAATCAGAAATCTAACCAGATTTTTTCTTCGGTAGAATTCACATTAGAATAAATCACAAAATTAATTTCGGCTTAAGAACGGAAGAAAGTGCCCATGAAGAAAAAAAAAACGAAGGAAAACTGCTCTTTGAAGCGAAAGAAAAATAGCAAAGGCACGAAAAACAAACAACTTAAAAAAAATATGCCCAAGAACCTTAATTTAAAGGAGATAAAGGTCAAGGCTTTTCGATACCGCGCGGTAGATGTAATTATTCATCACCAGATGCTTCATGAATCATGACAAACCTTTGCACCAAGCTTTTTGATGTAAATTTTCTAGCATGGGAATATTTCATAAATGGGGTCAATAAACGTTTTGGAATTTCCATTCTGCACATCAAATCGGGCGAACTATACTTTATCAAATTCAAAAAAATAACAATACTGGTAATACTTAGCAATTTGAATTTAATCACATGTTTCGACACTCTCGCGTTGAACAAGCATTCTGATTTCCAAATTGCGTCATCGAGTGTTTGTATTCTTCATGAGCTTACTGGTTTTTTTACTGATTGCAAGTGAAGTGTTTAATGGTTTTCACTGTTGTTTGCGATCTTGATTGATATTTTGTGTGTGCATTGTGCAAACTGAATCTCAAAGAAATAAATTAGGTTATTGCATCGAGACACAACTCACTAATAATTGCATACATTTCAAAGGATTAACTGTGCATGGTTTCAAACGGAAAGCTCGCATTACATTATTGCCACGTGGCAACAACGAGACAAATTGACACGTTAATTCCCATTTGTCACATACAATATATGTAAATTGATCGATCTCTGTGGGGCTGAGTGCAAGGGTCGATGTGACAATATATGATTTGCGTTTGTGCGAGACAATCACAAAATTTAGTCAAAGTTCACAATTTTATCTTGATTTATTAATCACCATTATTGATTTGCATGTCTCGACCATTCAAATCATAAATGCCTGAATAGATCACATTTCATGGTAAATTTGATACGAATCATAAATTCAAAATATCGATATGATATAAAACCGATGCGCATACGGATATATTGTGTCATTCATCAGGGTAATATTTTTTGCATGAACGTTTAATGGAATGATGGATGAGCGCTTGAGGGATATCGGAGTAGGATTTAAAGAGCAACTAATTTATTAAATATAATTGCTGCTGAAAATCGCACTAATCACTTTTTTTCCTTTATTATGGAACCTGCTGTGAAGTGGAAAAACACAAGAAAACAATTTCCTGTCCTAATTGAGAAGCTCTTTCAGAAAAAGGCTTTGAGGTTCTAAGCCTTTATTTTTGCATGAATTTGTGTCATATAATTTCTCTTTGAGTTGAAATGACAAGAACCCTCAAGATGAGTAGTCTTTTTTTGTCATGCAGGTTCAATGAGCTTCAAACACATTATTATTGCGTCTTTTCCCTTTAACTACCTGTGTCCTTCTATACATTGAGCAGATTCATGACGCAAAAGAAATCGTAAGTGCTATTAAAGAAGATATGTCATAAAAAAAGAAAAACTTATTTAGAGAATGGAAAATCAATGTTTCGAAACGGCATTCTGATTCCATATTATTATTTTGCATACAAATATGATTTCGCGATTTCTGATTTTAACATTTCTTGAAAGCTTTTTCAAAATAAGCTTTCTGAGAACTAAAAATAAAAACAACGGAATTAAGCCATTTACGGAGGAATGTCAGTACGGTTTCCACTGAGCCTTATCAGTGACTCATGCAATATATTTTGATATTGCAATTGAATAACTAAAAAAAAATTATTGAATGAAAAAATTATTCAATGAAAAAATTATTCAATTATTTCTAATTAAAAAAAAATTTTCTCATTGAAATTGAATATTGATAAATAACAAAGAAAATGAAGCCACAAAAATATTTTACAATGAATGCCAATGACGGCACACATGATGGAATACGTAAAATTGAGAATGTTATGAAATGCGATACAGTTTTATAACATTGTAAACGAGCTGAAAAATGTGTTATTATTATGTATATGTAGACGAAACACAAAATTTCTTTCCACCAGCACGGAAAAGTCAGAAAAATTTTATAATTTCGACATGTTTTATTATTGTAGGGGGTAGAACGGAATGGCAAGAGAAGCAACATGAACAAAATAATATATTTATATATAAATAACGATATATATATATATAAAAGTATACTTATTTTATGTTTTAAAAATCGATAGATTTCGAATGAAAAAGAAGCTATGAGTGTAACATGCTAATCGATTTTTTTTTTATTTCATTTTGATCAGTTTCTTGGGACGTAAAAAAAGAAAATGAAATAACTTTTATCTTCGTAGATACCTGAAAATTTCCTTTCTTCGATAGAAATTCAAAAATAACTTCAAATGAGAATTGCAGGAAAAGTTTCTTACTTCATGAAAACCTTTGAGCTACTTTTCCATTGGGAATGAAATTCACTTAAATTTTCTCTTCCGGTACAACTTTGTGGAAATTTTCTTAGTCCACTAAATAATTTTTCGCATTAAATAAATTTTTATTCAAACGAGCGAACATAAAAAAATCTTATGCTAATGGTAGAAGAGATGACGTATTTGTCTGAGTTTAATGACTGAGAAAAAAAAAACTGAATCCTTAATGTCATTTGTTGGCAGCCCCTTTTAAGAAATTCGCCGCATCTATTTGCTATTTGCTTAACAAATTTCTTGTGCATAATACGTCTCAATTTGCATAAATCTTCGTTTGTCTCAAAAATTAAGAGCAATATAATTAAATTTTTACTAAATAATGAAATCTTTAACAGTGAATTCAAGTTGCCATCAGCTTTGAACTTTTTGTCGATATATACAGAGAATTCGCATCATTGCCAATGGCAACAGGCAGAAAACTCGTGAAATAATTTCAAATTTCAAGTAAATACATTTCATGAAACATAAGAAGACTCTTTTTTGTTTTTCCTCTCGCTAAGTTGTCATGACACTTTGGCACTTTATCGGAGTTTAAATTGCAGACATCGAAAAAGCATTTTCCACCTTCAGCAAATTTTCAATTGAAAACACATCAGAGAAAATTTCTTGTTCATTTAAATGCTCGTTAATTAATTAATTAAATCATTGCGTAGGAATGCTTTCAGAACCGTGGGGTGAAGAAAAGTTAAATATTTTTTTTTACAAACCTACTCACCTACAGACTCATGCAGCAACTTTTAACAGAATATCAGTGCTTTAGTGCCACGTCACTAATGGTAGCGAGTTATCTGGATTCTGGAGAAAACCTATAATCAAACATTACGTGATGACATTGCTGATGAATGCAGTCCATGAATATTCTTTAGATATTTGAAATTTTGCTCTCTACAATTTCCTCACCGAGATATTTCCATCAGACTTCTTGAATAGCACATTTACAAACAATTTTTTGTAAGCAAAATTTTCCTTCCACGAAAAAATTTTCTAATTTGTTTAATTTTTAGTCTTCTGGAAGGAAACGACTTGAGTGAGGAATCTGAATTTAATGCTCAATAAAAGCTTATACTCTCGCATAATTTAATCATCAAGTGAGGCAACATCAACAATGCAAGTTGTTGAAACCTTCTTTTTTCGCATAAATATTACGAAGTTGAATTTTCGTCGACGACAATAAAGAACTTTTAAGTCTTCTTCGATCACCTCACACAGATATCATTCCAATAAGTAGGACACAAGCCATTTTATTTGTCTTCGCAATGAAAATTTTTATTGTTATCTGTGTAATGCGGAAGGTGATTGTATGAATGGGAGCGAAAGTTGTGACATATGGAATTTCTAAATGCTTCTGTGCTATCCTATATATGTACACGTCATCCTAATAAAAAAAAATTGTTTGTTCGTTCGGGTAATAAAAAAGAATTATACATTTGACCGGATTTCCCCATTGTTGAGCTTCTCCTTGCTACACTTTCCATGGGAACGGCAGCGAGCAAACGGGAGACAGATTTATTGAATAGAAAATTTCTATTGAAATATAATTGCAAATAGTTTGTTTTGTCGAGTCGACACAATGAAGTTGGCAATATTTTTTTGCGAATTAATGGTAACAAAAAGAAAACATTTTTAAAATTCCGACATTTGCTGTTTACATTGAGAGCTTTTTTTATAAATAAACTGACTGATAAAATTACATTTTTGCTTTCTCGAGATCAGGTTTCCATTTCCAGGTACATAATAAAATCTGTTGTTACCAAAGTTGTTTATGCGTTTATTAATATTTGCAAATCTGCCCGGGTTACATAACATCAGAATGCATGCTAGTTATTTTTAATTAAGTAGATATCTCCAGCATTTCATTGCATTGTGTAACATGATTCAGTTATTTTCACAGTCGTCAAGTTTCATAATTAAAATAAATAAATCAAACAAATGAAAGCATTTTTTATTGTGCAGTTGTGAAAGAGTAATGAAAATCTGTAGACGAACTTTTTTGCCCATGAAAAGTGCTTTATTTTTCCAGCTTTTTTTAGTAACTTCTCAAATTTCATGCGCATTTAATATTTCATATAGTGTCAATCAACTGACTATTTAAGGAAATTTCAAAGAAAATTTTTAATTTATTAATAAAATAATTGTGTCGATGCATTTTCTTCACTTTTATTCTACGACATCATAGGTTTTTGAATATATTTCTTATCAAATAAATATGTAATTGCTTTTTCACGTCATATCATATAAAATCTTCTTTTAAGGTCGAAATCATTCATGAAAAAGGGGTTTCTTGATTCCGGTCAAGAGCAATTCTTCTAGTCAAACTCAAAGATCAAATCGAATTTCTGCAAATTGACTTTTGTGTCTTTGGGAAATGGAAAACGAATGAGATTATTGTGTAATGAAATTTTTTGACTGCCTTGTTTTGCTCTTTTGATTGCATTTACTGATATGGACTTTCCTTGAAGAACCTTAAAGTATTCAAGCAAGAACTTTTATTATATAGTCAATATTTCACTGACAAATTGCCATGCACTCAATACAAGTGGAAATTTTCGTTTCCTTTTTGCTTGCTTTCTTTTTTTTATGTAGGAGTCACTTGTTGCTGTTGCGGGCAATAAAAATTGTCTTAATTAGCTTTTCTTTCCCGTTTAAAAAAAAAGTTTGAGAATATCCATAAAAACTTTCATTCATTTTCAAGGAAAAAAAAATCTGACGTTTTCGTACATTTATTTTTGTAAGCTCTCGCGACACTGCTGCCTCTTAATATGGAGCAGAAAGTTAGTGCAGAAAAGCAGAGATTTAGCACACTTCATTGGGAAAATGAAGTTATGAATTTATTGATGCTGTTAGATAAAATTAGATTTCCTTCGTCGCGGGAAGCAAGAAAAAGAATGTGGGAAGTAAAATGCTTGCATAACATCTTTTTGTTTTTGATGTGTTAGAGCATGTTGTGCTGATACATTTGTTGTTGGAGAAAGAAAATAAATTATTTAGGAGCATATTTTTGTTTCAGTACATGAAATTTCGTTTTATTTATTTTTTTTTTCGTTTAGCTTAAAGAGTTTTTCACTGTACAACAAAAAACGACGCGAGGAATTCTGATATTTCCCTCGTGAATCTAGATCGGAAGAAGAATTCCATGAGTCGGAAAAAAAGAACTTGAATTGTTATATGCGGAAAAGGAAATAAATAACTAGAAATTTAAATTTTAAATTTATCGGTTAGATTTAAATTTTGAGAGAGAACAGAAGCATCGTGGCCCCCTCAAGGGTTTATCAATCAACGGAAATTTTGACTTAACTTGCTCATATCAAATGAAATATTCATTTTTTTTAAATATATAATCAGGATGCGGAGTTTTATGGTACAAAAATTGTTTATCGAAATTGTAAGCTGCATGTTCTAATTATATAATTCTGTATAATTTAATTTAATAGGATGACATTTTTAGTGATTTTATGATGCGCTAAGAAACAAACTTTTCCATTTGCGAATAAAGATGAATTTTAATTTAATTAAATTTCCAGTTACTAAATAATTTAATTATTGCAATTAGTTTTATAATGTTTTTGAGTGTTGGTCATTTTTTAGAATATTCAATTTCAATTCAAACAAATAACAAGTCAAGACGTAAACTTGTTTACTATTATATTTATTTCATCCAAAATATCTGTGATTTCCGTTGCCTGACGCTGATATAGCAATGGAATGAAAATCACGATGAAAAGGAGCCTTCCACACAACCTCACATTCTTATCGTAATCAAAATATGAATGCCCGGAAGGATAACAAATTTATTACTGTTGTCTCGTTTATGCGTTCCACGTCTTAGCGTTGCTGCCTTGACATGCTTTATAGTGGAGGTTCTGCGTTCCTAGATGAAATTTATTATGTATCTAAGCCTTTGCAATATTTATGTTTTTTTTTTTTTTCTCTCTGCCACATGCATATTTCATCATATTTTTCAATTGAAACGAGATACTTTTAAAGGTGCTTTACGTATGATTTATTCAAGCTTCAAAGCTGAGCATTCCAGTGAAAGGATTTTAATTCGTTATATTCCTGACTCACATTCCTGTCAACAATTATTTTTAAGCGTTCGGGACAGGAAAATTTGTTTCATAAAAGACAAAAAAAGCGCAGTTTCTGAGAAATATTCTTATGTGATATATTATATAAGGAGGCTGTTTATTATAAGACGGAATATCTGAAATATCCTGTTATTTATTTTATCCTAATTTGACAGAACGCCGCCTGATTCACTACTACAAAAGTTTTCTTTACCGATCAACAAGTTGTGCTTTTCAAATGAAATCTGTTTTTTTTTTTTTTAATTGAAAACTAGTTGTTGACATGAAGAAATATTGGCTCCAATCAGGTACAATAAAAAAACACTTCATGCGATATCGAGCGTGTAAAAATGTCAAAATGATAAAAAGTCTTATAAACGCGCCCCAAAACATTTGTAATCGCTAATTAAATTTCATATATATTTTTCTCCATTCATTTTTAAGATCTGCTTAATATTTATAATTATGTTATGAGATAAGATCTCATCACAACACCCGCCAGTTCTTTCGCGCGTGTCACAATGTTCATGAACGCAATGAAAAAGAAAGAAAGAAAGTTTTCTTCTTTTTCGCTGAATAAGAACAAAGTACGCGGAAAATTTATTTTACATCAAATATTTGAGTTTGCCAAAATCTCAACTCATATTTCAATTTTAATCAGCTTTGTGATATCGGTGAGATAATTTTCTTAATGTTCCATACTGTTAAATTGCGATGTAATTTGTTAATGGAGCCGATAGAAAAATTGTTGCGTTCAAAATAAAACGGTCGATCGTGAAAGAGCTCACAAGTGAACCACCGGAAAAAAGGTGACAAGAAATTAATTAATAAAGTTTAATGAGATTATAAGCAATAATAATAAATAATATAATTCCACTCGAACTTCGAAAACTTTTGATTTCCATTTTGGCATCTAATTATAAAATTGGTTTCGGTAATTTCCTGTGGACAAATGATTAACCCGAAGGGATGAGTGTATAAAAATATTCAGATTTTAATGGGAAAATTAACTTCTCTACATTGATCCGATAACTTGCTGTCAATAAATGAACTAAGTATGTTTCTGGCAATGTGACCATTTTGCGTTGGGTCGTAAATATGAAATCGTGTTGTGGCATTTAGCGTCACTTTTCAGCGCGATAATCCTTCAAATAGCATAAATTTTTTTTTTTTTGATTGATACAAAAATAAAATGTGTCACGAGACTCCACGGGAACTTATCTATTTTTAGAAGTAATGACTTTTGTGTTAATTGATTATGATGGAATTAATTAACTCAAATTGCTTGACTAAAAGTGTGAACCATTCTGTAAAGAAAAAATATCGCGAAATTAATGAGCAATAAAAGAAACTAAATGAATCACTATTGTTCGAAGCATTGGCACTTGATATCAAATGAGGTCGCGTCAGTTACTTAGTTACAGTTTAGTTAATTTGTCGCCTTGAATAATTTACTTGGTATTTATGAACATAACGAAGAATATATTTATTTTTTAAAAATTTATATTTATTGCGAGAAATTTTTCAAAATATTTCGATATTAAATTAAATCATGCGACGCTATTTCAACCAAAAATTCAGCTCAAATATCAAAAGCCTTTCAAGGAGAAATCCAGAACAGAAAGTCATAAAGGATCACAACTCAATAAAAGGAATTGAGTAACTTGAAAATCAAAAATGGGTTGCGCGACACCCCTGATATTATTTGAAAGCTATTTGTTTGTTCAGTGAGTTTTCCTAAAATAAATAAATCTAGAAAATTCGATCGCTTGGAAAAATTTAATTCGCAAATGTTTTCTTTGCCTTCGATTTTATGTTTGTTTTTGTGGTTTGAAAGTTTATATTTCTGTTATTGACTGTGAGTGCCGATTTTTTTTTGCGTGCAAAGATGAATATTTCTTAAGAAAATTGAGATAACAATTAATTTTCAAGACCTTTGAGCAATGACACGAACATTATTTACACGTTAAATAATTTTATCTCCAGCATAGAGAAAATTTAGCCGTAAATTAATTAATTGTTATTATATTTTTTTTTCTTCTCATCTACGGCGACTGCGGGCGGAATTTCCAAATTTTCATTAGCAATCCTTCGTATAGCACGATTCATGTTACATAAAAAGCATTAAAAAAAATGTTGCGCATCGTAATTAGAAAGGAAACTCCACAAGGGACCTAATTAAATCTTTGTGATTTATATTTTCTTTGCAGATATACGATGAAAACTCAGAAAGTTATTTGCGAAGATTCCTAAAGAAATTCACAGTTGGTGAACCACAAGACAATTTTCATGAGCGTGACATCATCATTAATCATTAAAGGCCCAACAGAAGGTGCGTGAATACGCTTGAAAATCTGTAATCTTGCGCCCAAAGGTCGAAAATTCTTTCGAATGAACCACGATAACAAAGTGGAAAGCGTTGATGTTGAGCTATTAGCCGAATGTGGAAAAATAGCGCATCGTCTACGTAGATTTGAACACGAGAAGTGGTCAATAGAATTAAAGGATTTGCAAAAAAGAAGCCTTAAAAGCTTTGGGCAACTGCCACTTTCGTCATCACAATCGGTCGCGCAAAGGCTAAATGAATTTTTTGATGGCAATGGAAAGCCGGTGGACAATGCCGATCCCGAATTAGTAAATCGCATTCAGTATTTGGAAGATCTGGTCATTAAAATTCATTGTCAACAGGAATTTATGAAACAACAAAAGTTAGCGACAAATAGTAACAAAAAGGTTCACATTAAGAGTAATATGAATTATTCAGCACCGAAAAACAACAATAATGACCTTACGACATCACCACCCGGCATTCATGAGCTGCTCAATGATGATAATACCCATTCGTGTACTCAGAGCAGCGGTGGAGAAAATAATAATAAAACTAATGACGATGAGGATGACATGGATGAAAACAATCCCCCGCAAACAACCGTCAGCAATAAGAAGAATGTTCATCAGCATCATCATCATCACCACCATCAGCATCAGCAGCTGGAGAACACCAAAATTGCGAGTGATGACTTGGAATTGCTGTTATGTGAACTTAAACGTAAAATCGACTTTACTGAAAAGATGAATTGGTTATGTGAGTATAAAATTAAAGGAATAGCATAAAAATCATTTCATTGTATCGCAATTTCTTCGAAAATCCTCTTCTAGATATATTTGATCCTCTTCTAGATATATTTGAAGTCTTGCTTTCCACAAGGTTGAAAATCCGATTTATCGATCTCATTCATAATAATCCAAAGTGTCCTTTTTTCTGTTGGCAAATTCAATTTCAGCGAAAATGTCTGCGTAGCTTCAAGGACATTTAAAATCGAGACATTATGCATGTCGAATTTTGTCTCGATTTCCTTCGCTTTTTGATAATTATTCGATTTACAAAGTTTTTTCAATTACATGATATCGAATCACAATCAAATTCTGTTGTTTCCGTTCTCAATCAACATCGTTATGCCAGATTTTAATAATGACAAATTTTATTGATTTATTATGTAATCCTTAACAATGTCATTGAATGACAATCCCAGTACAATGTCAATATTAAAACTGATGATGATTCTCTCACTTTGTTCTTTATACAGTGAAAAATATTCCCAGAATTGTTACCCAAGTTTAAAGAACATTTTTTTTTGTGATAATCGATGCTAATTCGCCCTCGAACATATAAAATTGATTAATCGCAAACAAAAATTTTCTTTTACGCCTTTAAAAATAAAAAAAAATCATTGAGTTGGAAACCAGAATGTGTTTGAGCGTATGCTTGCACACTTACTCACCTTTTGTCTCATGAAATATTCACAACTTCGCTCCATGTTTTCAATGTTTAATGCTTTTTCATATTTTTCATTCACCGGAAAAAAAATAAAATCCAAAAATCCAAAAAAAAATAATAAAAAAATGAATTTTTTATCATATTCCTTCACATTGCTCTATATATGACTTACGTTAGGCCTTTCAAATCGTCCAAGTTTGCCACCACATCGAAAATCCAGCCTACCAAAGCATAGCAACGTGAAAGCCAAATTCCTTGAAATGTGTCATACGACACTTTCGGATGATGTTAAAGCCGCGTTACGTCTTCCGTCATTTGATTCATACGATTGGGAAGACTATGAAATTTTGCATCTCATGGAAATGATGTTTGTGGAATTGAATTTTATTGAGAAATTTCACATATCATCTACGCGATTGCGAGAATGGCTCTATGAAGTTTACAAACACTATAACGATGTTCCTTTTCACAACTTTCGACACTGCTTCTGTGTTTCGCAAATGGTAAGTCTCAATTTATAAGTGAATTTGAAATCTCATTATTATTAATTTCACGAAAGTAATATCATTTGAGAATAACACCCAATTATAAAGAAAACATGTATTTTACATTATTTGCGCTGAGAGGATTTGGAATATAATAATTAGGTTGCCTATGATTCACAATGCCCAAGATTTTCCAAATGATATCAAATTAAAGAATTTGCGTTGTAAGAAATTTTTGTATAACACTTAAAGCTCTTGAAGCCTTTGCGAGGATTTCCTAAATAGACAAAAAAAAAAGGAAGTAATAGTAATTCTTTCCTTTGAAGAAATTTATTCATACTTAATTAAACATAAAATTTAATTTTCCAAAAAAACGGAATTCAAAAGTTCAATTTCATTTTCAAAGGAATCTTGAATGGAAACCTTTTTACCGATCGTCCTTAAAACCTCTTCACTCATTTCTTTGAGTAGACCTAAATATTTTCTTTTTTTATATCTCTCTTCGCGTCCTATTGTCAATGATTCTTTTTTGTTGTTACTGACAACAGTTTTGGATTATTTAGCAAAAAAAAAGAAATCCTTTTGTACACAAATACTTATTGCCATTTATTTTTTTTTTATGCTGCCCGCAGATGTATGCAATCACATGGCAAGCGAATCTAACAAGTTGCCTGGGCGATATGGATGCTTTTATTCTATTGGTGTCTTGCATCTGTCATGATTTGGACCATCCCGGCTATAATAATATTTATCAAATTAATGCTAAGACGGAATTGGCATTGAGGTGAACAATTCATTTCTTAATTAAAAATACAAATTAATAATGCCAATGATATGAATCTTTTTTATCAGATACAATGACATTTCACCACTCGAGAATCATCACTGTTCGATTGCCTTTCGTCTACTAGAGAATCCCGACTGCAATGTATTGGAAAATATCACCAAAGATATGTATAAGTAATGTCACTTTAAACCTTTATTAGTGCGATTAAGTCAAGTTGTTATCAATCTCATATTTGCAGGGAAATACGAGAGGGAATCATTCGTTGTATACTAGCAACGGATATGGCAAGACATAATGAGATATTGACACAATTCCGTGAAATTATACCCATTTTTGATTTCCACAACAATTCACACAAAAATTTGGTGAGTAAAGAAAGTTGACTGAATTTTGTCTGTTTTTTTTTTTTTTTTATTCTCACAAACATTCCTTCATGCTCGAGGTTTTGCATTCTTTCAAAAAATGCCATTCATTCCATTTATTAACGTCGTCGTTATTTTCAGCTTTGTATGGTGCTAATAAAAGTTGCCGACATTTCCAACGAAGCACGACCAATGGATGTTGCTGAACCATGGCTGGATCGATTGTTGCAGGAATTTTTTGCTCAAAGTGCCGCTGAGAAAATGGAAGGCCTTCCTGTGACGCCATTTATGGATCCGGATAAAGTTAGCAAACCCGGAAGTCAAGTGCGCTTTATTGGATTAGTTCTGTTGCCGTTATTTGAAGCTCTTGGTGAACTTTTACCGGAATTAGTTGATTTCATTGTTATTCCAGTACGCGTTGCACTGGACTTTTACAAGTAAGAAATGGTGAATTCAAATTTGTGTGCAATTTAATTTGTCATATGTTTATTACATTTCAGACGATTGAATGATGCATCCCAGAAAAATCGCAAATCATTAACGGAAGGTTCGTCAGATGGTGACGAGATCATTCCGCGATCTCAATCGGGCATCAGCGTTCGATCTAGGCGCAGTATTCCATCTCTAAAATCCGCTTCTAGGAATTCTGTGGATGAGGAACCGATGCTTATTGCCGCCGAACTTCATGATCTCCCCGAGGGTAGCGAAAGTGGTGATTCTGAAACGGCAACGGAAGTCGATGTAAGCCAATACAATTAGAACTTTTAGTTAATAACTGCTTTTTCGTAATCCCACGAATGATTTATGGATTAATTTATTGAACTTAATCAACAGGTTGCCGAAAAAACATCGAAATTCAAGGTGGACACTGAAAGTCGTAATAAATTAAATTCCCAAATGGGATTACACCGGAAGTCCAATCATCGCGACAAACGTCCTTCGATGGTCAGTGAAATGGGGGGTAGAATGCGCGGATCATACGGTAATTTACAAAATAACTACAACTCACGTACAACTACATTTGGTTCCAACCGTGCGATTAGTCTAGATCATTATAATAACCATCGTCGCATGTCAGATGGTATTCAATCGATGACGGTCAATTCAGATTCAAGTGTCTACTATAATCAACGTATGCACGATCACGATGTTTCGATGCGGGCTGTACCATCGTCAGCAACGCCAATTTTAACAAGCCCACTCGATATTAAAGTACAAGTAATTGAAGACTCATTAAAAGTGCAAACTCAATCAACACATGCCGACGTTGCCGTTGATAATTGCGAAAGCCACAGGGTACAGTCGAACAATACAAGTAGCATAGCAAGTAGTAAAAGCCATAAGACAAAGTTGAGTAGTAGCGTTAATTGTAGCAGTAGCCCAAAATCAATAATAACACGCCTTCGACAATTGACGGGACGATTAACATTTTCATTTGATAAAGACTCACGACGAATGAGCGCTGGCAATCAGACAGTAAATAAACCAGCAACAACTGAAAACATGGCGCCTAAAAACAATAATATTATGCAAAATGTGTGCTGTAAAAGTGCAATGGAAAGTCGCGCCATGAGGAGTGCCGATGCAGCTGCTGCTGCTCGAAACCGAGCTTCTAGCCTCGATGTACCGACGCTTAGTTGTAATAATGCTTGCGCGAGTAGCAATGAAGGAAGTCGCAAGAGTCTAACGTCCACGAAATATGATGACGATTCAAATTCAAATACAGATAATAGCAATTTTCCAGCCAAAAAAGAGAGCGGAAGTGAAGTTGATGTACCGGACATTTGACATCAAAAGATTAATTCTTTCAAGGTTCACATGGCAGGTGTGGAAACTGATAGTTACTGGACAAGTTTTACGAATCATATTCGACAATTTGTGTGCCAATGCTGTGAGCGAGAGCATCAACAAGTGCCAACAGCCAGTGTCTAAAATTATTCTATTGAATGAAAGAAGAACTTTTGTGGTATAATTAATTAGAGAGAAACTTTTGTGATTGTGGCGTGGTCTGAAGCGAAATGACAAAAAAGGGACCGAAAAAGGGAGTTGCTGATGGGATTGAAAACAAGGAAAAGTTGCTAGAATATTATGCCAAAATATAAATTAAAAAGTCATGAAGCCTAATCTATGGAAATAACAAGGATATTAGTTGATGAATTTGTAGCTAGAACGAACATTATAAAGTAAGTGTAGAAATTCTCTTCCCGCTCCCTCTTCCTGTAACAAATTTCGATTTAAAAAAAAAACATGTATACATTTCTGTCAATGAACTAGATAATAATTGTCCGCAAGACTGTAATTATAAGTGGAGTGTATTTTATCAGATTGCTTTTCCCATTTGAGCGGTTGAATCATGATAAAGCTTTAACAACATACGAAACTTTTAATTATTAAACTAGCAAATATTTCATAGAGTTGAACTCTCATGCTGTTTCCCTTTTTGAGCTGTGGCTTCATGTATCTAAATGAATATTTTATGATGTTGAAAATTGTATGAAACAGGACTGGCACGAGAATTTTACTTCTAAATTTTGTGTGAAATTCGTTTTGAATTTCGTAAACCAATTTGTCCACTAACCTATAAGATTCGACTACTGTTGATAGCACACATCAGCGTTGCAAAATAATTTTTCACAGGAAAAAAGAGAGATAAAAGTTTCTATTCTATCCTCAATGGACCAACTAAATAAGTTAGGAACTATTCAGTAAACTAAATTATTTATAGTCGACAATGAATAACTTTTTCCATTATACCTGGCGCTTGCGGAAAACAGATTCAGAGAGTAACATGGAAAATTCTCATTATTAGCTTCCCCAGCACACACAATTTGCTCACGATTTTATGGATAATTTACAGAACGAAAGTTTAAGAATTTTTGATAATTAAAATATTTAAACATGAAAATATGTCATAACTACCTAGCATCTCACAAGCTCTGCAGCAAAATGAATACATGCCACATAATTTGGCAACTTTTAAAAACATGGCATGAGACATCATTTACGAGCATTTTCCCTCACTGCTATAATATTAGATATGCTTGAATGTTAAATTTTTCTTTAGCACTTAGTGAGCTTTTAGCTCGACTAACAAATTTTCACACCATTCGAATAAATTAATTTTCTTTTTCTTTCCACATAAAAGATTTCTATCTAATATAGGGAACATTAAGAAACCAAGTAATAAGAAGAATTAATTCAACTACAGGAACCATTCAAGGCTTTCTCTTATCCATAATCACAATATCTATTGAAAAATGTACGATGAGCGAAAAACAACTTCTTCTTAAAGACTACAACCACATATGTACGATGATAAGATATTACATTATAAACCAGTCCTTGTCGAACAAAGAAATCTTATGACGCTTTACACAACAAATAATAATAAAAATGCATTAATGTGAAAATGTGTAAAAAAAAAAATCCTTTCAATGATATTAATCCCTAATGTATGTAATGTTTAACTATACAGGCAACCCAAATTTGCCCAATTATATTCTCTTCCTACACACCTTTAATTGTATCTAGGCGATCGAAAAATCGATACCGATTTTCTATCAATCTTTATATCTAGATGATGAGAAAACGAAAACTTTTGAAAAGTTTCTATTCGAATAATTTGTACTTGACTAAAGCTTTATCTTACAATTATTCTTGCTTAAATTCGGTTGAACCGAACGGCAGGCAGAGGTTTTTTTTTTCGTTATCTTTAAATTGCACCATAAATGTTTTGTCTACCAAAAAAAAAAAAAAAGGAAACACTTGTCAATTAGCCAACAATTTAACCATTTTTTAATTGACACGCTCTGTGAATGAATAACATCAAACTATATCTTACTCCACAATCCACATTCTTCTGACTTGCTCTCGAGCTTGAGGAAATTTTCATATATCCAGCAAATGGAAATGATATATTTGTTATTTGACATTTCTATATGACAAAAATTACTCATTCATGAAACAAACTCGAGGAAAAAAAACTCATTCACTCGTTAGTGAGAAAAAGATGAAAATAAACTTTTAGCAAAAAAAAAAAGAGCATGAAAAGTAAATAAAATAAGCTGTATAGGTTAAGATAATTCAATTAAAAACTTTATTATATGTATGTATCATCGGTATGTGTGTCAATTTGAATTCAACTAAATATATTTATTACAAAAAAAAAAGCTGATTAAAATTTCTTTTTCTCCCACGTGGGGCATCAATTTTATTTTATTTTCGTCCACTTCGAAGCTCTCATAAAGACATCATTGGGTGGATGTAACAGGAAACAAAAACATCAAGGTGTATTCTACAAAACTATAATTACTTATACATAGATTGTTATATTTAATTAAATAATATCTAATTTATAAATGATATAATGTATTATAAAAAATGTGGAAGAGAGAACAAAAAGATAAAGAGAAAAAAAATTAATGTTTCTTTAATTTGGGTCTTAGGAGCAAATCCTTTGGGTAAATAAAGTTATAAACGTAAATGCTCTCCAATGGTTATCTTGCATGATTTATAAAGATTTCATCGCTGCCAAAACGTGATGCCATGTTGAATTAAATTATTCATTGTTTGTTCATACATGCTAGGACCGAAAATTGTTTACTTTTCATTAACACATCCTCAAGACGATGGAATAGAAATTTGCTTTTTCTTCATGTCTCACAAAAAACGATTCTACGTCCGAAAGCTTGTTGCTCAGATGGTTGCGACGTGAGTAACAAATCGCATCGTGGAGAATCATCCATATGAGAGACCTTGGAAGTTTGTTTTTTTAATACTCAACTCTTTTCAGAAAAATATCTCCCACAAAACTCAATTTATTTTATTTTTTTTTCAGCATTTTTATGAATTATATTTGCAAGGTTTTCATTCAGACGGTGAATAATAACTTGCGAGACTTTAAACGCTCAACATCGCTCGTTCGAAGAATATTCGAGCTCTGATATCATGAACGCGAAAGTTTTCTCGGTGCTGTTTGTTTTAGTTTATTGTGTGCACATCAGTAAGTTGTTTCATTGTTTTGTTGACTTTTGCTCTCGTCATATGTCTCGTGTGGATTAACCTTCTTTTTTTTCACTCGTAAACTCCTTTTGCCGGAAGAAAAATGCTAATCTCATTCATCAAGAAATAATAAAGCCAAAGAAATTTGTAATTGTGATTTTGAGTGCGAGGGTTGAATGTGAAAGGTCAATCGCTTGCTCAAAAGAGATATTGCGCTTAAAGTGTTCATGAATTTTAATTTGACTCAATTGAAGGGAATTAAATTTGTTCTGACGAGCGAAGCAGATAGTGAAATTGTGATTTTATGGAAATTGAATGTTGCGTAAGGCGTAAAGTTTACACTCTTCCAAGACCTTTCTTTATGTAGCTTTCTCTATTATCACACCAACTGATTTCATTCATTTACAAATAACTTTTTTTTTAGGTCAACAACAACTGAATCGACCAGCAAATCAAATTCATTCATTGACGTATAGTGAATCAGATTTTAATCCATTGCCTCCCGTCGCGCGTCCTACCACAACAACAACCTCAACCACCACAACAGAAACACCTGAAAGCACCACAAAAAAGAAGGGAGGCTTTTTCAGTGGCTTCACAGGACTCTTTAAATCGAAAGACAAGGAATCAACAACAACACAAGCACCAACAACATCAACAAAAAAATCAATTCAAACCATTCCGACTACAGTTAAATCAATTCCATTGAGTTCATCGACTGTAAAATCAGTGACATTAAGTACTAGCAGCTCTACAACTAGTACAACAACATCTGTAACTATCACATCCACAAGTGCCCCATCACGTATCCAAACACCAGTAAATATCCCAACAATTCCTCCACGACCATCTCAACCTTCAACTACATCAACTGCATCACCAAAGAAAACAACAAAAGATGAATTTCCGACATTGCCAACGGTCCGTCCTCAGCAGTCTTCTGTTACGGGTCCACAAAGCCCACCAGTGTCGAATGCTTGGGGGAAACCTATTAGTTTCGCTACAACAACAAGCACAATGAAACCGCAATCGATTCAATCAAGCACCGCAAAACCTCATCCTGACACATCCAAACCAATCGGATCGGGCTTGGTCACAGATGCTGAACTTTTAACATTGAGCGAATCACTCTTCAGCAAGGACATCCACAATCCTTTCAAATATGTCACAGTGAATTACCAAGGACGTACTCAATCATCGGCTTCAACCGATGAAGCTTCACAACCGTGAGAACAAAAGAATATTTTTAGAATAAAATTTTTAAAATTTCTTTTTGATCCTTTTTCTTTTACAGAATGCTAGCCATCGATGAGAAATTGTTTAGCATGAGCACTGTGGAAAAAATGAAGCTAATGTTTAACAACTATGAACAGGACACTTCGATTAATGAATATGTCACGCCTATTGAACGAAAGGAAGAGAATGATTTTATCGAGGCTGTTATGTCGTCACCTGTTATGAGGTTTGATAATGATGGTGTGAACTGTGTGAGGTCAAATGCCAAGCAATTTATTATTTTAGACATGCCATGAATTTCCTGCAACAAAAAGGTGTCGTCACACTAGATCCACAAACACATCGCGAACTGTTGAAAACGATTTGGTTTAATCTCTATTCACGTGGAAATGGCAAAATTGGTTCGTCAGGCTTCGAGCACGTTTTCTTGTCGGAAGTAAAGGACGCAACCGTCATCGGACTTCACAATTGGGTTTATTTTGCAGAAGCAGAGAAAGCTGGCGATTTAGATTATAAAGGATGGACAAAAAAAATTGATCTCGGAAATGTAAGAAAATTTTCTTGGAAAAAAATTCTCTCTTAAGAAAATTTAAGATAACAAATCTCAAATTTATAGAAAGGACAAATTGCCAAAGTTCGTTTTACCTTGAATGGTCTCAATAAGCCTTCAAATTCCTTATTCATCGGAACATCTCCTGAGCTTGAGCTTGCCATTTACACTGTTTGCTTTGAATTGCGAGCGGATCAAGAATGTCGATTGGCATACGGTGGAAAGACATTCAATATTGTGACACATTCATTTCGATATCGTGGCAAAAATCTCATTGGCAGCGCATATCCTGAAATATAACTTTATGCTTTTCAAGTTTACAACAATTTGCTGTAATGAAAGCATTTCAACTAAAATACTGCAAGATTTAGAATATCTCTCTCTTTCTCTCTCTCTTCCTTTCTTTTTAATTTCATCAAAATTTGTGCAATAATAAAAATGATTTGATATTAATTTTTTTCTTCATTTATATTGTTCTCAGAATTTATTTTCTTCTAAAAAGTACAATATTTAATTACAGAATGAAAAGCTTTCCAGACATGAAAAAAGAAAATTTTGTTTAAATTTTGTGAAAAAAAATAATAATAATAATAATACTCGCGAAACCACTGATAACAAACAAGTATTTAAATTGAATTAATTGTTTAGCTTTAAATAAATTGCTATACACGATTTTTCTTCTTCTTTTTTTAGGGGGCGAACGCACCGAAAACATAAATCCCAATAGTGGGATGGAGTGGTGAGGTGACTTCACTGGAGAAAAACATTGTTTTTCCAGCAGAAACAATATTTAGTTTAAACTTTCTCTGCATTTTCTGAATTTGTTGCGCACGAGAGAACGATAAAAGTCCATGTTTCCTTTTTCGCTCTTATGATCTATGAACATAAAAGCTTTAGCCGAGTCATAACTTTATTTCAACGAAAATGAATTGCGCAATATTTTATTTTTAATTGTGTAATGAAATTAAGTAAATCTATTTTCAATGTTTTTTTTGTGTGTTAAAGAAAAAAATCTTTCTTTGGTCGGAAATTTCTATTGGTCAAGTGAGAAAAAAAATTAATGTGTTTGAAAAAAATTGTGTTTTTGCAATTTTAACGTCACTAATAAATAATGTCCTTCCATTAAAAGAAGCATCACCATTTGGAGGCTATTATTTACGTTTGTAAAATATTTTTTTTTTTTGGCGTCTTCAGCATTTTGTTTGTGTAAGAAAAATATGATTTTGGTTCCAATTAAAAGTTAGTTGCATCATCACGATGCAAGTCATCTTCCGTCACTGTCAGTTTGTCGTTATAATTTCCGTTCTTCATCTCATGTCGATTTCTCAGCAGGGATAACTCTGTCAACAGTCGATTGTTTGCGGCATCGAGTTCAGCAATCTGTTGGCCTTGAGCTTCGATAACGCGTTGCTTGTGATTAATTATGAGTGACATCTTGTACTGTTCGCGCCGTAATTCTTCTTCCATTGCCAGCAATCTGGAATAGTGTACATCCATCCATTGGTAAATCAATCGATTACAATTTACCCGAATTGTCTTACCTGGAAATGATGCTTCGAATTTTACTGTCACTTTGATGTGCGATTGCATCATGACTATCGCTGGGATCTTTTAGTTCTGACTCTTCCAGTTTTTGTCGTAACATATCAACACTTGATTGCAATCGATTTATTTCCTTCTCACATTGCTCGATTGTCGAGCGGCTTGCATTGTTATTATTATTGTTGTTGCGCCTTCGTTTGCCTTCTTTGTGATGAATCGCTACTGGAAATGATAAATAATTGATTGAGCATTCATGAGGAGAACAGAATTATTCAATAACTCACTTTCAGTATCCGTAGAACTATCTGATAATGTTCTGGCCGATTCGACGCTTAGTCTACGTTCGTAGCGATTATTGAAGAAAGCCAATTGATTAGTTGTGTTGTTATTCTGATGATGATGATTGTCATAAATGCCATCATCTCGTTTGTACTGTAAAATTTGAAATGATGTTGATAAAATATTCAAAATAACAACATTTGTAGAAAAATCTCACCTGTGCCAATGGATTCGTTCTGGGCATTCGATTGCTGCCCATTCGTCGTCCATTAAGAGATGATGTGTCCATGAGACCAGGAACATTTGTTGATGATGATACTAAATTATTATTGTTGTTCATTACATTCTGACGATCCTCGATAACGATTCGTTCTTCACTGCTTGATGGTGTCAATGATGAGCTCTTGTTATCCATATTATTATTGTTGCTTCCATTTTGCATCTGATAAAGTGGATTCTTAAAAGCCAACGGTGGGACAACGGAATACTTCGGTATATTAATGTATTTGCCATTCAGCTTCGTGGGACGATTTGCTGTGCTTGCATTGCTTGATGAAGTTGAGCCTTGAATTTTATTAAAGAACTCAATATTCTGCTGGATGACTGACGTTCCATTAGGATTAACATTATGTCCATTGCTGGTAACCAGCACATTTTCAATTGGACTTGAGCTTTGCGATTGTGTTTGAATCGACTGATATCCTGATGAATGCCCGCCAATTGACACATTGCTTCCTTTACTTTTCAGATTTTGATGATGATTCTGCTGTTGCTGTTGACGTTGTTCCACTTCCTCACTGTATTTAATTAAATCATCAAAGTCTTCAAGGTCACGCGGCATATTATTGTTGGGCGATTCATAAGACGACGAGGCTTCATTGTGTGGAATTCCCAGACTTAATGCATTTGTACGATGGACATGATGATGCTGTGGTGGATGGAAATATTGCGGTTGAGCTTGTTGCGGTTGATTATATGACCGATCACTAAGCAAACTCAGTTGTGATCCATTACGTACATTATTATTATTACTTATGTACGGTGGCGGCGGTGGTGCCTTGTTGGCGGTTGTCAAAAGCCCATTGCCCTTAAAATGCGGTGTTGGACTTTTACGCACAAATGGATTGCTTGGATCCAAACCGATTTGAATGATATTTTGTTCATCGACATTTTGCATTTGTCCATTATTTCGTGGCAATGTGTTTGCTCTAATGGATGAACCAGCGGGACTCTTTGGCTCACTTCTTGCAAGACTACTGGTGATTTGATAGAAATTATCACGTTTTGTGCTTGTGATGTTATGATGTTGAATACTGTTTGCATTGTTGTTGGTCATCATGACGCCATTCGGATGTGATGTGATGCTTGATGTCGAGTGGGAATGCTGAAGTGGATTGAAGCTCATTTTCTGCTCGCCATTAAGTAGCGAATAAACTGTCGGATCATTGTAGCAGAAAATGTTCTTTTGCAATGAATTTGGCGTTAAAACGCCACGAATGATTCCGCGTTCGCCTGTTTGTGGATTCGACAAACCAATTTGCAATGAGCTTAGTGAGGCTTTGTGTCCATTTAGCTTCTCCAGCGATTGGAAATTCTGTTCCGATAAATGTCGCTGGTAATTATTCTCCGTTGATTCCTTAATCTGACTGATTCGCTCCAGAATCGACGACAATGGAGCCATTTCATTCTGCTTTTGTTGTGGAAGTTTTGGGAAGTTCTCAACTAACAGTGAATGTAGTACAGACAATTGCTTGCCTTGATCAATGTAACCAGACCAATCGAGAATGGAATCCGGTTGATGATTGTCAGATCGAGTCTAAAAAGTTATCATAATGTTAATTAGTTAAAACGTTACACAATAATGGTTAGAAACTCACCGAAATTTTCATCAAAAAGTCCTTCATTCGTGGTGCTTCTTGTTCGAGGAAGTCATTAAGGAATTCCATGAAATTCTCTTTGCCCTGGAATCTTGTAAAATTCGCCAGCGTCTGAAGAGTCTTTGCGACAAGCGTGAGATTTCTGGTTGCCCGTTGTGAAGGCAATTCATTGGTAATATTGAATAAGCTCGGCGACAATATTGCTGGGCACAGGAAGCGCAAGAAAATGCTCGCTGATATTAAATTATCAGCCATATCCTCACGCGAAATGTGCTCCAAACGTTCACGGAAGGTGGTAAAACATTCGCGCAATTGCGTTGGAAAATGTTTGTAACTTTCAGCGATTGCATTCCATGCTAGTTTAACAGCACTTCTTAATGATTGTTGTTGACGTGATAATGAACCACTGGCTTTGAGTGGATCGACTTCGCAATCACGTTCAGAAGAGATGATTTCATTGATCGGCATTGATAAAGTGTCCTGTAAATATTGTTCACCAGTCAACTTTAGGAAAGCTTCCATACTTTTTGTCGCTAATGAATTTCCGCGGAATGTTAGACGCTGATCACCGACTCGAAGTAAATCCAATGTGATGATTTCCGTAAGGAACTCTGCAGCCATTCCTTGATGATGCATAAACAATACCAGTGCTTGTCCGATATCTTCTTTTGCCTTTACGCCAATGACTGGTTCAAGGTTTTCGCAAATCTTTTTGTAGTTCTCCTTCAGATACGTTTGGAAACTTGTGTAAGCTTCAATAGGCAGTACATCTGTACTCTGGAAACGACATTTGATTCTCAGCGTCGGAAGTGGATCTTTTGTTGAACTCTTGCCAAGACTATCTTTATCAGACATGATTGGATACCAATCTTCTGAGAATGTTCGTGATGTGACTTCGTGAATGGGAATTTTGACTGTTCCCACTAGCACGTGCTTATCACGTTTCTTCTTCTTTTCACATTCGCGAAAAACATTCACATAAATTACGTTGATTTCCGGGATGTCTGGGAAGTCAAAGTGTTCGCCCCAAAACAACAAATCAGTTTTGAGTTTCACTGACGTTCGGCCGTACAGCGTCTTGTCCAAGCAGATCTCACAGAAATATTTCTTCTTTGGTGGCAGGGCTTTTGCTTCATAAATCCACATTTTTAATGAATTGTCTGTTCGTCGAATGTTTTCAGCGTTGGGTAGAATGGATTTGCGCAAGCTATAGATCCACAAATCACGTTCCTGACGTGATCCACAGCTGTAGTATCGCTCGCCGCGTGGTCCACCTCGCACTTGAAAGCAATGACGTCGTCCCAAAACTGATGAATGAACGGGTGCAACGCCAACAGCTCCAATTACTGATAAATCTGTGATAAGAAGATTTTTAATTTGTTATTATGTGCGAAATGTTAAAAATTTTCTAAATAAATTACTAACCGATGGTAGACATAACAGCATTATTGGATAACAAACTTTCATGAGATCGCGATCCTCTGATTCCACCGCCGCTGCTACTTCCATTTCCTCGCTTTGTGCGTTCCAGTTTTGTCACTGATTTTGTCCTTTTCAATGGATTTGATCTAAATGAGCTAATACTGTATTAATCGATTGACAAAAAAAGATATAAATAATTAGAATGTTAATTGAGTGACTTAATGAAAACGTGCATACATATCAAAACTACTAATATTAGTTTTAAGTTTTTCGATCGATCGGCAAAATTTTGATTGATTACACTAATTGAATCGCATCAAATCTTTTAGTCCACCAAAATAATATTAATGTGATTAACAGTTATTAACTGTGTGCAAAAAAAAAAGATTGGTGCTCAATAAATTATGAAACAAAATTAATAGCGATATATGAGGATGATCTAACTCACCGTTTCGAGAAAAATATTGTGAAGCGTGATGCTGATGACTCAGGTTTTTGCGTCAGCATTGGAGTGCTTGGTGCTGATCCACGTCGACAGGCTTTCTCATATGATGTGTCTGAAATTAAACAGAAAAAAATACCGGAAATAAGAAAATAATTTTTTTTTTTTCGGTTTCAATTTCAACATCAATTTCCTAAATTATAGAATCGCACAACTGCTCATCATCAGAAAACTTTTCGGGGAACAATAACAAGTGGCATCACAAATTAACAATCAATTTAATTTCGTTCATTAAACCTTTTATTTTGAATTTCCCTCATCACTAAATATTTTTTTTTAAACAGGAAGCCAAATTTAGAGCTCAATTAAATATTTTTCGTCTTGTTTCATTTTTCCCAAAAGTCAATATTTCGGTGGAGTCATTCTTGAGCCGTTTATTTTATATGCATGTTTTATTTGCTTGTGTGTGGCATGACACAACATATCGGACTTTTAATCAATCTAATACCGTACCCGCTTAGATTCCCTATGAGCAATTCGGCAGCACATTTTATAGGAAAATTAATTTACATATCATGTTGCCCTCGCGCTGCACAACGTATAAAAAAAAAATTAAATACAACATCATCATCAGCCAGTCCGGGAATATTTTGATAATATTCGGATTCTATTTTTCCCGTTCATTCAATTAACACAATTTCAATTTATTTGTTGTTAATTTCGTTGCTTAGTAAAAAGATTTCAAAATGCCGGAAATTTGAAATTTTGCTCGAGGGGGATCTTGGAATCGGCAACGATACTGACTAAGCTCGGCATGATAATTAGAATTACAAAAAAAATCATCATTACGACTTTAATCTTATGTTGTTCTCGTGTTATTCTTCTTTTACCAATTCACCGACCGTCAAGTTCTGACTACAATTAAACAACAGCAAAAAAAATTAAGGCGCGAAATGGAATTAAAAGGAAAACAACAAGAAATTGTCCTTCAGCGATATTACGCCGAAGCAAATACAAAAAACACACATACACACACCAATTCAGAGAACAAAGTGGAATTTCAAGATCTATACACGGGTTGTGAGCTAATCGCCATTCGATTTATTGTAATTTGATATTTTTCTCTTCTCCCGTTTGTGTTATTGCGCAAATTTCAAAAAAAGCTGCCCAGGCCACGTTCGATAAAAATAAAATATTAAGTTTAGGGATCCTATTCAATGATTTCAGGTAATTTTGCTTAAACGTTGGTCTGGGGTTGGTGCGAAGGCCTGTAGGAGGGGTAATTGAGTGTAAGTGTAGAAACAAAGTTTCTTCTCTCAATAATTAGAGATATACACCATCTCAGGTAGTTTCGCTTTTCGTTTATCTTTCTTTGTTTTTTCTAAGATGATTTTGCGGTTTTGTCAGTGCGTAAAAACAGATTTCCTCAAGTGGCGTCTCAGCAATCTACTTCTAATATTCCTAAAGTCCATCTTGAAATTAATCCTTTCACGAACCCCATCGACAGAAGGACGAACGTTTTAGTAACCTTAATGTATGATTCATTGCTTAAAAGACTGCGTGTGAAGTTATTCAACGCGCTTATTGTCCAAACCCTTCCCTCAAAAAATTGCGACAGCTATAACTGTCGTCTGTATTATAGTCGTTGGCAGGCTATTCATTCATTAGCATAAAATTTACAATAAATTATCGTGCGATTTTTTGTTTTCGATATGACAACTCCATTTGATAATCTGACGCTTGTCGGTTTCTTCCTTTTTTTGTGTTAAAAACCTGAATTTCGGTATACAACAATAACAAGAAAAAAAAAACTTTCAATAACCTTGACCACTATTCAAATATTGAGGTTAGCAAATTCCTTCTTCTTATTTTGCATTCCATATTTTGTAACACAGAAGTTTGATATCTTTTAATAGAATATGGCGCAAAACGAGCCATCAAAGGAAAACCTTATAATTTTGTGTGATGTAGTCATTAATCTAGAATTATCATTTCTTTTCATTCCATCTCACTGCCTTCTAATTATTCAAATGAACATATTTAATAATTTTTTTTCCTTTCTTTTGAGATATCAAAAGAGCTTTCTCTGGTGTAGATCACAAAACCGAAAAATTACACAATGGCAACAAACATCTATTCAAATTCTTTATACATCTGAAACCCTTTTTTCTTCTCTTTCTCGCTATTCAGTGTGCAATGTGAGTTAAATCAAATTCATTTGGTTTGAACATCATATAACTCGAACAAAGATTTCATTGCACAAACAATGAACAAAAATGTAAAACTATTTTACTATAGAACAACCGTGACAAAGGGAGACCTTTTTTTTAAAGGATTTCACAATTGCGATTTTTTAAAATATCATATTTGATAAAATCTTGATGCGCAAGATTTGATTTTATTGTGACCAAAAAGAAGCTCATTCAAGTGGCTTCTGCGTTCCAACCAAAAACATCAAACCAAACCCATAAAAATAATAATAACAACACGTTGCGTGATCTTGATAGGCATGTGACTTGAAACTTTCTTGGTAAGTCAATTGGTATTTTCAAATGTCCATCATCTGCCTGCCCGTAAATTTCTTTCTCTTCCTTTTTTTATATATATTTCTATGATGAATCCAAAAACTGCCCATCCCATTACTAAAATTTACAAAATATGTATAATTTATCCATTACAATCATCTGATGGGGCGGCAGATGTCTAGTCTATTCCGGGGGCTACTCAACAGTGATGATGATGATCAACGGCAATAAAGATTATCTTCAATTTTGTGGAAGTTCATTTTTGTCTTTTCCTTGTGACTTTTAGCGCTTCGATCCCCTCAAGGAGTCGTCAGACAATTGAAACATGATCCAAATGAATTAACCAGCAACATGCAATAACGAATTAGATTTCCATCAATGTGTTGGTCATATTTTCAATTTAATTACTTTCGACAATTCATTCACGTGACACCATAAAAGTTGATTGAAAATGGAACAGTCGAATAATTATTCTTTTATTATTAGAAGCGGGAGTTCATTTCGCGCGTAATCATAATTGAAAATTGCCGCGCTTTGTTTTTAGTTAATAAATTTATTGCTTTCAATATTTCAGTGGAAATGGCCATTTGCGAAGAGACGGAAATGGTTGGGCTCTATGTGTCCGGCTTTCGTATGTGCTAACCAGGCGTAACTGGACATTTATTCATTAGCAATATATTCCACGAAACTCTTCTTGCCAATTAGCAGCACACGACGTTTTCATTAAACGTGTTGTGAATAAGAATAAATAATTATTCCTAGCTAAATATTATTTCTAATCAAACTTCCCACATAACAGCTAAGGCATCATATTTCATTCGATGGATATCGATCATTTACAGTTTATGTAAACAATCGCCAGAAGAAGCAGGAAACGTCAACTCAAGAGTCAACTGTCAGAAGCATCATTTGTGGTTTATTTTTAGCAGTGAGAAAAACTTTTTTCTATTTATGGGAAAATTTTCACTAATTTTCGCGATAATGAGAGACCGTTTTACAGTTGCAATTGACGCTTCAATATGACCGGGAGTTCAGTATTTTTTTCTGGTTCATTTTAAGGTTATTCATCAATCTATAGATTCACGGTAAAAATTACTAATTTTCCATAACACATTTCAATTAGCGAGCGAACAGAAAAAAGCAATCAATGGTAGTGAAACGCTGATGCGCTTGACTTGATGGATTGTGCTCGGCAGTCGGCACATTGAACGTCAGAGGCGCTAATTGATTTCACTTGATCTAAAAAAAAGTGTAATCTTAAAGGTCTTTTATCAGTGAGTACTTTACTCGTTATGATTAAAGCTTCCCTCGATGTTGTAAAATCAAGCAGCACATATTTTTCTTTTATGCGCAACAAAGACTGAAAACAAAAACATTACAGCATATGATGCGATGATGTGGGAAAACTTGGCAACAACGCCGAAAACTCTTTCGCCTTATCTCGTTGACCCGTTCACATTGTACAACTCATTCTAGTGGCCTTTTTTGTTCATCATTTTTTTCCTTGTTCGCTTCATCGACATTGGATCACGACTTTGGAAACTTCTCTCTTTTATTGCTCATCAAACTTTCCTTTCAGACTGGTTACTCACATTGTCTGCCTGAGGATGATGGAGCTTACTTTTTAATTGAAAGCATGATTTAAAATGTTTGCACATCAATTTTAGCAATTTTGTGTTAATTTAGCAATTAATTGGTTGCATGTTGCCGTCGCTTCATTCCGAAAAAATGTGTTATAATGTCCATTAATCTCAACCGAGAAGATCTTGACTGGGTGAAAGTTTCATTTGTATCTAAATCGATACTCGAACAGGAATTGCATTATGCAAAATTAGCAATTTGCGAATTAGAAAATCACAAAATAATCACTCTTCAATCTCTGCACGCAATGACGCGTTGAACTCAATTTTCTAATAGCGATCACTGAATATTGTCGATCGCAATCTGCATCAAATTTAAAACTCGTTAAAAATATTAATCGAATGTATGCAGAATTATTTTATTTGTGTCGATTCAATTTCATTATCATTGCGATCATGTTTTGAATGCCATAAATTTTGATTGTTATGCGCCATGTCGAGTAAAACCGTTAAACATTCCTTTAATTATCGAAACAAGATTATGGTGAGGCAAAAATTTGAGAGACATATTAATTCAATTCGGTTGATCACACGCGCGTTGCTTGGTGAAATGAATTGCATTCCAAGGCAAAATGTGTGAGATTTCAACATTTCTTTTTTGTCTCTACTTTGCTTTAGCCGCGATTATTGCACAATAATCACTGGTTAGGTATGTCGAATTGAATCAAATAGCAAGCTTAATGAAGTCGAATCCAGCTTCCATGGCGCAAAATCTACGTGCGTTCACAATAAAACAAAGTTCAATCAAACATATTGAATACAAAGTTTTTTGAGTGACGGACACTAACAATTGATCGCACATTTTGTTAATGCCGCGGTTCCATACACATACAACAACATTTCTGATGGGACGCTGATGGAAATACATTGAGAAGAGATCAAAATCTTTGTCCATTCATGTCCAATTTCATTAAAGGCTTTTTGTGGCTTCAATTTACAAACGAAGACAAACTTTTGCTTCGCCCTTCGGTCAGTGGTGACCCGAAAATAGTTTGAACTCTTTTCTTTCTCTCGATTCTCCTTTGATGGACATAATAAATTAACCGCACCTTTAATCATCATGAAACTCGAGAGACATACGAGAAACTTAAGGCTGCATAGCAGATAAGAGAAATGGAAGAAGAAAAACCCACATGAGGAATCCCACACTGAAGAAGCCATTCAAGTGAACTATTAAAGCATTTCGGTTGTGACACAAAGTTCCATCTAAGTCTAAATTTAGTTGTTATTTACGCACACAAAATTGAAATGATCGAAATGCATCATGTCGTTGTTGACGTCTTTCACCCAACTTTTCATTTTGTTTAGAAAACTTTTTTTTCATCTATCTTGACAACGAAAACATGACAAATTTTGTTTTTCTGAGTTTCATCACGAGATACAAACGACCGTTTTGTGTTCCATCACAACCCCTTCGACAGTTGGCTTTCATTGTGTCATATTCAGTGAAAATTACGGTTGATGATGTCTTTAAGTGTCTCATTATTTGAAGTAAATTTCAGGTCCCAAAAGAAGTTGTTAAAAATTACTGGAATTCACATGAATGGGTAACAATTATTCGATCGAGTTGGTGTCTTTCTAAACATAAAAGTGTCACTTAAAGCGAAACCATGTCCGAGACATCTGGCAAAGGCACAATTTTACAAATATCGCACAATAACCATTTTTCTGCTCAAATGAATGCGAATGGGTTTTTATTAGAATTTCTATTTTCTGCGCGTCCAAAAAGGAAAGAAAAAGGGAGACCCGCAATTATGTATTTGTACGCATAGACGAATTGAACCCCGAAATGTTCAAGCTCGATTTGGACAATTGAATTTATGATCACGCAATAAAATTCAAATTGTGACTTTTATTCTGTGAAAAGGCCGGAGACGAGAGAAAAATAAAATTATATTTTGAATAAATTACCGAAAATATTTAAAATGAAGAAAGTCACCAACAGGGATGAAGCTGCCCTGCCTGAAGAAGGAATAAAATAAAAACTAAATTCACAAAACATTGGACAATTGCGCAAGGGACCCGAACACAATGTTGTGGACCTTACTGGTACGATAATTATTGCTCGTTATGTTTATAAGAGGTACAAACATCTTTTTTTTCTTCCGGACCCCGCGTGAAAAGTTTACGGTTCAAAGATTTTTGCCTCCTTGAAATGGTCTATTGCTTTGTTCCCCGATGATGATGTTGTAATTTACCGGCTAAATGGAAATTTATGAAACGTTAGAAAACAATTTTCATGCATAGTAAGATTGGTCAGATAGATTCTATTCAATACGGGTTCGAGATTTTTATTTTTTTGTTTGCTGGTTTTGAGTGGCACTTTAAGGAATTCTAATTGATTTTTTTTTGTCGCTGTACTAAGATCGGTCTTAAGATGGATATGGGAATATTAAGAGATGAATATTATTTAAAGATGAACCCTTTTTTTTGTATTATTCGCTCCCTTTTGATGTTCTCAAGATTATTGACAAAAAAAAATTCCATGTTTTGGTTCCAGAAATTCTTCAGAATCTTGAACATGTGTCACTGATCCAATATGGAATGAACCATAAAAACATAAAACTCGAAAAAGAGCAAAACAAAATTCAAAATAATTTTCTCGAATATATGTTTTTGGAGGCATCGCACCATCATGGCAGCGATTATGAATTAATCACCATCCATCATGTATATTTTAAATACACATAAGGTCCGTCTCTGAGTGTTCCTTTGCAGGTTTGACTTGAAAACGAGAAAAAAACCTAAAACTTTTTAGTTTGGTCTCCTCCATAAACATGGAAAATATTCGATCGCACATCATCCAAAGTAAAAAATGTGAATGAGCTAGCAATGATGGTAAATGAAGCACTAAAAATTTATGTTTAAGTTAAAAATTTTAACTATGAGATATGTTGATAAAATTCATCAATGACCGTATCCGTTCCGAATTGAGTTGAAAGAAATATCTCTTCAAAATATTGTACTTCTCAAAAAAAAAAAAAAAATGCTCATTCCAGACTCCATCAATATTTGTGTTATGCTCATTTTATGTTTCAAATGGCTGTACGTTAATTTATGTTAATTTCATTCAACGCCGTTGCTGGACGCTTAATAAATTTTTGTTTGCATTCTAACGAACTTTATTTCTTTCATGTCATACACCAACACATGAAAATTAGATTTCACTCAATATTGTTTAAGAATCGAGACGTGAAAAGAGCCGTCAACGGCAACGACGGAGGAGTTCTATACAAGATTGAAAAATATAATTTATCTAGTTTCACTTTGAGCCCATCTTTAGTGTCGTCTCATCATTTGTTGTGTATAATCTACAAATAAGGGTACGAGATGAGAATTAAAAAATTGTATCGCATTACAAGTTGCGCTCAAAATAAGAATGACGTTCCTGACACCAACGTCCATTGCGGAACCAGTTTTTTTTTTTTTAATTATTTGATAAACATAAGAACGCAAACCCGGCATAAATGAAAAAGATTATTAAAATATATATTTACACCATATGCGGAACGATTTGCGTATAAAGTGAATAAATAAACTTTTTTTTCTTATCGATTTTAATGAGCTCATAAAAATAGTTCGATGGTCGTTAACTTAATGAGTTTATTTAATCAACATATGATTATTGTTGGATTATTAATGTGCCGATTAAAGCTTAGTCATTTTATTTAACGGTTTGTTTGCTATCAACTTGTCTTTGGATGAATTTCCCTAAGAAACCTTATAAGCGTTCAGATGGATGTCAAACACGATTTTGAGAAATGAAGTCCCCAAAGCGATTAAAAGAAACTTTTTCTCGCAAATTCTTTACGAAAAAAGAAAACAAAAAATTTAAATGAAATTTCAAACCCCGCCAGCTATTCATCTGTTGTCATCTACCCGCGATAAAAAATAAAGTTGCGTAAACAACTGTGTAGAATTTGCGATAGGCATCGTCGCAAATGTTTCAAGCTGCGGCATTGTTTCACAATTTTTTTTTGCTGGTTTTGCTACTGTATGACTTCTTTATCTATCTGTTATTCAATTTGCGCAACATAATTTCACTAGTCCATTAAAATGGAAAACTGATTTTCTTACCCGACTGAGCATCATCGTCGTCCTTTGATGTTTTAACACAGGAATCTGACGATATTTCGTGACTTGTAGCTTCACGAAAGAATAAATCCTTAATCAATTCATCACAATTCTCTGCCTTCAGGTACAGTTCGAGTCGTTCCAACATTAAATCATTAACATTTACTTGCAAATTCTCATTGGAGTGCTCAACGCATTTTGTCGTCAGACTTTTCAGTAGCGAATTGCTACGTGATAATTTTGTTGAATGCGTACGACGAATGAAACTTAGGGATTTCTTTGGTGATGCAATGGCTTTTCGTTCATTTTGCAGTAATGCTGATGTGTCGGAGAGCGATGAGTAGTTGTGCGATAATGCAATTTTTGGTGTCGATTTGAGGATGAAGGAATTTTTCGGTGGAAACGTTGCAGCTGTTGCTTGCATTTCTTTAACTGGTAGCGTTTTAGATTTTTCTTTTACTGAAGAACTCGTTGCCACAGTAATGATCGGTGACTCACAAATATTTGTTTTACTTTGCGATTTGATTGGCGTTGATGAGGTGAGATTTTTTGATTTTGTACGTTTGTGATTTGCGTGCACTTCCAGGTTGCTGTCATCTATATTAACGCTTCCATTGAGCACAATTCCATAACGCTTCAATCGATTACTATCTTCAACACTCAACGGCGACTGATCGTTCGAGACTAACATAGCTGATGCATCAATAGAGTCATTCAAACTCCAATCGCATGAATAACCGCTCAAGTTCGGATTGTACATCTCATGTCCTTTACCGCTATCTTCTTCTAGACATGTCAGATCCTCTGTCGAAAGTGGAACATAGAAAGTTGAGCGACGTCGTGATGAATCATCCCCGAAAGATGTTTGATCAGCTGTTTGTAATACCAGGGCCATTACACACACTCGCGTACCAGTATCGTTTGTCGTAAGTCGATTTATCAAAATTCCTTATCACTTTTGCATTCGCGGCAGCGCTTGAATTTCGTTATCTATAAAATAAGTCGAATGAATGAATCGTATCCGTTGTCGTCGTATCACGCGTCTCGCGGTTCTATACAAATGAACGAAATCGCACACACATCTGAATTTGTTCTTTTGTTTTTTTTTTTTTTGTTATCAGACGCGGGCGTATTTCAAAATTTTTCTTATCTTTACTTGATGTATACACAACAACAACAGCATAGAAAAAGGTATCAACATAGAAAGTGCAGCTGTTATTCAGACGTTTGCTTGTGTCGACTTTTTCAGTTGCAAATGCGAATCTCCACCATTATAAAACCCAAGTTTATAAATCAAATGCTGGATAAATGTTTGTTTAAATACTTAGTGCAGAGTCCGATATTGAAATAAAAACAGTTAAGCTTTGAATATAATAATGCAAGGTATTTTTGTTGGCAATTTACCTATCGACGAGTAAGGGATATTTATGAATACATTTTGAAGCCCAATCAGTGATCAATAGCTGTCACATTAAATCATTTTTAATTTTTGATGATGAAGATCATTACAAGTATTTATGCAGAATATGGGGAGTTAATCAACTGTTAATAACAATCCATCAACCTTTCCGGGGTTGCAACAGAATTTACATAAGAGCAGCAAGTCCATTTTAATGGCATCAATGTCAATGCACATCAATGAAGCGAATGAACACTCGAGATGGCATTTTTACCGTTCAATCTCGCAACAAGAAGCCACTTCAGCTCAGCATGGGAACTTTCATAATATATTGGGAATTTATGATTTTTTTTTCTACAATATGATCCATGTGCATGAACCCTTTTTACTCTAAAATACTCAAGATCCTTTTAGGAATTGAATCATAAAAAAAATTGATCCTTTTTCTGATGCCTCTCGAACAAAAAAAAATCATGATGAAGTCATAAAAATTTATTAAAACCAACTTTTGAATAATAATAATAAAAAATGCGCTAGAAGCTCGATTGGCAGGCACTGAGCCGGAGGCTTTCTTTTGTTCTCTGTCAGAATGGCTTGGTTAGTTAATTTTTTTTTGTCGTTGAAACCCAGAAAAATTGGTAATTGTTTTATTACAAATTGGCAGCTGGTTTGATGTCTTTTATGACTTTTTTATGTGCGATGTTGATTCAAGATCACTATGATTTACATAAAAGAAATCTTGATAATTCTTCTTTCAATTTCGGGGTCCATCTCAACAACCGAATTTGAAGATATCATCTACACATAACTGATCTCGCCTTTTGTAGTTTAAACAAATTTTTTTATTGCATTTTTCGATGCAATTCATGCGAGAGACAACAAAAGAAGATCAAAATCCTTATTTATAGCTCCCATCTTAGATGCCTCGGCTGGCAGCATGTAATCCGCACAGAAAGACAACATTCATGCGCCCATTAGACAAACAAAAAAAAAATTATTTTTGTAAGTTTATTTTTATAGAATTGCAGTTTTACGACTTCATACGTTCGTTACATTGAGAAGTCAAGAAGCGAATTTTCTCTTAGGAGTAAGCAAGGAAAACTCATGGGAAAATCCAGAATTTTTTTTTTGTGACTTCTTTGATGGCTAATTTGGACTTTCCGAAGATATTTTCTTTTAAATTTTGGAGGAAAGTCATAATTTTGGATTTTATTCTCACAATTCCAGTTCCATACAAATATTTTATGACTCAAGAAATAAATTTTGTCACATTGCAACGATTGAATGGAAAAAGTCGTAAAAGTTTTCATTGCAAATTTTGTAAATATCAGATATGAAATATCGAAAAAATCGTTTGTGAGTCGTAAAATGTGATTCATTGATTTGGGTTTCGAAGGCTTTATGGGTGGATTCATGTAAGGATTCCTTTTGACGATTCCGCTACAAATTGTGTGTATGTGTATGCGTGTGTTTACATCAAATAAAGAACCAACAAATTTTAAACGTTACGATTGTGAATAATAATCGGACAATTACCGTTAAAATATTTTATAACGAAACCAATTGTTGTTTCCTCGAAAATCAGAAAAGCGAAAAATCTCTTATTCAATCGATGAAATTCCAAATCATTTTCTGGTGGCTTTTTTTTTTCGGTGTGTAGAATTTTTAGTTTTTAATCTTCGTCAGTCCACAATAACAACAATAATAATAACAACAAAATAATCGTGGCATAAACAATGAACCAGTGGAGAGAGAAATTCGAAAAAAAGAGATAAACACAATAAACACAACCCGAGCGAGCCGAGCCCGCAAAAACCGGATTCTCAAACTTCAAAGTATATGGCTGTTGTTGTTCGCTGTATTGCTGTTCATAAGAAAACTTCTTGATTACGGCATTCAAATATTTTGCCCAGAAGGAATTTTCTCTTTCGTTGCACTTAAATTTCGTTTGAGGGATTTTTTTTTCTATCGGTCGCGCTTTGTCGCGCAGTCACACACTTTTAAGTAAAAAAATTCTTAAGACACTTTTGTATTCACTATTTTGTCCGCCGAGATTAACACAATTTCAAGCTTGACTCTGTGGCACGTTCAAAAATTATTTTCAAAGTATGCAGAATTTTTTTTTTTTTTTTAAAATATTCAAGTTGCACTCAGTCGATTGTGTGTCTTTAAGTTTAAAACCAAAACTATCTTAAAGATAACGATAAAATAAGCGATTAAAGTCGAATCACGGAATGAAACTCTTAGAAAAAAAAAAAAAACTTAACGATCAACCGTTTTGTCCGATGAATAATTCAAGACTAAAACTAATGAATGTTATTTTTCTCAAGTTTCTTACACACTTTAATTAAACGTGTCGTTTCTGATGTTTTTCTTTCTATTCCTTTACGGTCTTTATAGTTTTTGAATGTATTGCAATGTTTCGACGTTTCTTCCACATGTTGAGTGAGTAAAGAAACAATCACCAGTTCCTCAGCTAAGCATTGCGATTTAGTGACATTTTCCTGGATAGATGGCTGCATTCTATGTGACGTTGCATTCGTTGCATAGCTGATTGTTATACAAGACTGCTTCAATGTTTTTTAAAAACATTGGATTTCTTCCTTTGTGTTTCGGTGGACATCGAAAGAAATTCAGCGGAAGTACTTGCGGGACATTATCGAAATTCAGGAAATGTCTAAGGACTTTTGTTTCCTTCCTTAAATCACTTTCAATAAGAACCAAGTCAATTAAATGCCGAAATCAGAAAAAAAGGAAAATTCCCAGAAGAGATTTTACGACCATTTGTCTCCCTTTCAATGAAACCATCTGAAACAACAATAAAGTCCCCGGATCGCGATTATATTTCTGTCAAAACTATTAAAACTAGAATCTCATTTGCATCAAACAGCATCAGCAGCATATTTTTTAATCGTTGAGGGATCGCGACGCGTATTTAATTCATCACTTTCATACATTTTTTACCTCTGCAAACGATTTGCATAAATTTTAATGATGCCCAGACGTCATGGCAGGATTCCCGCGCGCAGAAACAGTTCTAGCGCAACAAAAGACTTTATAATTTCAAAAGAAAGTCGTCGAGAATTTTTTTCAGTATCCAGAGAATTTTTTATTTCCTCGCAACAATGGCCGGTGGAAACTATAGCTAAGAATATCATTTAATAGGAAAGCGATCTCTCCATAAATCATAACTGTATAAGTATACTGGAAAGCGCCTCACAAATGGCAAAAATCATAAATTATTAATTACCCAAACGGAGTTATGAAAGGTATGGCTTTGTTGTAAGGACATGGACACATATTTAAACATGTTATAAATATCAAATATTAATCCTATTATGACTTCTTTGAATCATCGCAAAGCTAGTAGAAGGGATTGAAAATAAGGAAAGAGATTCCAGGTAATACGCTCACAAGATATGACTTGCAGGAAAATTAATAATCAAAAATATTGCGGCGCAGCTCGTAGATATTTTCTTTTTTTGTGACAAATTGAGAGTTGAAAATGGCATTCCATAGAGCTCGACAAATGTCGTGGAATGTCTAAGTCGATGAGGATTTAAAGAAGCTGAACGAATCTGTCCTTTTGTGTTCTCGTTTGCGGAAGGACCCTTTTCACAAGTCTTTGTGTCTGAACTTCACAAAAAAAAACCCGCAGCGAAGAGAAATTGCGTAATTTGCTTATTAGGATGTTCATTTTTTTCGATGTTTGTTTCCATAGTGAAGAGCTTGATCCCATAATTCGTCTCAAGGACCATCTTTTACTCTCAGTTATAGTTTGCACAATATTTTTTAGTAATTTTTCAAAGTGACATTTATTTTCCGGTGAAATGATTTCGAATGTAGGCACACGAAGGGGGTCCAGCAAGCAAGAGCATCTCGGATTACAACAGTTTTTTACAGTTCAGCAATTCACAATTGCTCGCATTCTTTTATAATTTTTTTTTGCGCAAACATAACATTCTTGAGGATAAATAATCGGGGTCGTTAAAAAGAGCCTTGGTTTGTGTGGTTGTATGAACTTTTTTTTTCGGTATTGAACCTTATGCCAGATTTTTTTCAATAATTAATTAGATGATGTTTATAAGTACAAATATATTAAGATTTGAGTAGCTTTTTTTTTTCGATTCGAAACTTCTAAATTCGAAATATTTTAATTTCTTTATGTGTTTGCGTTACTATTTTGCAAAAAAAAAAAAACATTTCGCAACGACTTTTCTTCTTTTGTGCTTCCATTGTGCGTTTCCCTTTTGCACAATAAACTATATTTTCTGTTGTTGCCTTTACCCAGTTTATTTTATTTTTTGTTGTCAACGCGAAAATTGTTATTATTTTGCCATTAAATCATCATTATTAATTGATTTATAGAACTCCCTTTCAGCATCCCTCCAGTGCCGAATATTGTTCCCATTCAACTTCCTTCCCGTGATCACTTCCCATTCTCGCTAAGAAAACTGAAGCTGTTGAAAACATGTATCGTCTCTTGTGTAATTGGATACAATTTTATTTTTTTTGCCATCGTGCAAAACGTGTCCTTTTATGCTTGCTGTGCCATCGAACACTTTCGTCCCGTCATCACAAATCATCAGCAAAAAACGAGTTCTGCGACAGCAAAAATAAGTAACTTCGCCGTCAAATATATAAGGAAGAAATAAAGGATGCAGAATTATGAGCACCGTGGATAATTGGAAACCTTTCACTTTTCGATTTTCAGTGCCATCACAAAAAGGATTAAAATGAAAAGAATTGAAATCATTCTGCCGTTGCTGGTTTCAACGTCGAAAGATACTTTCATTTTTCATGGGCTATAAAAACAGTGATTAAGAAAAAAAAATAAATAAATAGCACAAAGGCTGTACCGAGAGATCCTTCCATTGGACATTTCTCATGCATTATAAACTCGTTTTTATCTTACAGCTTTAATTTTCGCCCAGCGCAGGAACAATCTTTGTTTATGATGAAAATCCCATTTCTCCTTGGTCAATTTAAATGAGTTACATTTTATTTGCTCTAAATACTTGCCGTTGGGTTAAATATAGCAACAAGACCAGCATAAAACTGCAGAATCTGGATTTTGGATCTGCAGATGCTCTTTGCATATAAATAGACATGACATCACCATCTCATGAAATGACTCATTGGCGATAAAAGACATTCAAAATAAAGAAGCAAAACTGCATGCGGTGAGGCATCATCTGGCATTCTGGGTGCTTTCCATCAACATGGACAATTTATTATAAAACTAATCGCCTACAGGCACGATCGATTTTGGAGACATTGAGTATAGCGTAAAAACATCTGACGGATTTGTTGCCAAAAAAGAAATATCGTTAATATAATTGATGTACCCTGAGGTCATCACAACACGTCTAGAATATTGCCAAATGCGGTTTCGCAATAAATATATATTTATTTATTGTTTTGCAAAGAATCCAATTTTTCATTGAAGGCTATTGTGCAATGTGCGCAGTTAAAACACGGCTGCATTATGCCGAAACAATAACAAATCTATTGTAAAATTGCAATTTGTGGTTTTTTTGTCTTTTGTCATCGGTTCTTTCGTATAAAAATTGCATCAGAATTTTTGTTTTCTTGTTGTTTGTTATTATTGTTTCTCATTCCACCTGTCTGTTGGCTTTTGCATCTGTCTTCATATTGCTTCGACCGCATTCTTTTTTAATTTCCAGTGTGAGGACCCTTTCGTTTCTGCTTATTTCGTTTCTTGTGCAATCATATGATACACAAAAAAAGAAGTTCATAAATTATGCAACAAATAATTTCAAGTTGGACACCAAAAAAATATTTTTTAGATATGTAAATTTCTGAAATATCTCGTTCTTTGACTCAATTAAAAATTCACCACACTCGTTATTAAAACGACTCGAATTTCACTCAGTAGGAATCGTGAATGATTCCGGTTCTCCCCATCGAATATAAGAATCATAGAAAACGTGCATCAGGCGCTCAACAAACATTATTTGCTTGCACAATGAAAATTTTCTCAACACTTTTTTTTAATTAAAGAAATATTTATGAAGATTTGATGCAATAATATGTTGTTCCATGGGGTTTCGTTGTACTGAAAAAAAAAGGGCGAAGAAGTAGCGGTTTTAGATTTCAAACCATGTTTCATGAGCATTGACGCGTAAAAATCATTTCGATGGACTTGGACTACATTTTAAAGGTACGCACTTTGATGTCAAAAGGAAATGATTTCGAAGAAATAAGTAGAAACAACAAAAAAGAAACCCATCAAAAATGGATCCTTTTCATACCGATGATCCACACAGGAGGATGGTGCGAGAGTCATAAAAGAATCATCAAATTTAGAAGAGAACCGGGGGAGAATTCATTGTGTTAAAGTTCCGACTTCCGGTTTTGTTTTTGAAATATTCCATCAATTTCCATCATGTCATTCTCATCCATCCAGACGTTAGACAATTGTGATTTACTCAGCAGGTAAATGAATTAACGGTTTCAGGAACTATTTATGTGTAAAACGAGAGGGCACAAGTCGTCGTCTTAGTGTAGACAACGTATCGCTAATTGTCGTTAATCATTTATCATCATCATATTTACAATGTCACGATTTTTGCATCATCATTGCATGCATCAAAAATGTCAACAAGGACTTCACTGAATCATCGTCATTCAGGCTCAATAATCAACTATGACAAATTAATTTAATTTGCAAGTCCTTTCATTGAACCAAATGGGAATCATATTGTTACTGAATGTATTTTTACGAGTCCAAATTTATGAGTTACGAATCACCAGGGGTCGCCCTGGAGTTTCGAGCGATTGGGAGACATAAGAAAAATGAAAATAAATGAACAAACAATCTAATATTGTTCAATAACGAGCCCAAAAAAAATCAAAATATCCGATCCTCAAAATAACGAATTTCAACTTGTTATCAGCATGACAGAACGACATAACTAAAAAGGCAATATGAGGGCGTTCTTTTGCTGTTTGCGCGATGCCGGCACACATGGCGTTAGACAACATATTTTAAAATATGTTTTCTTATCTTATGGCATTTAAATGACTGTTTTAGTCATTCGTGCTCATGCGGGCACCAGTCAAGGTCTTTGATTTTCGAGCCAACTGATTTCCATGCTGACAGTTTAGAATTTTTTTCGGTAACTTCTTTGACTTCACGTGTGGTCGTTTAATTGATTGTAAAAAAAAAACGGTTATAGATTCTTGTTTTGCTGTTGTGGTGACGCATTGAGATGTATATAATTTGGTCAGTGCACAACAAAATGTTCTCAGAGTTGCCCTTCCTGATTCGCTTCAGTTCACACAATTTGTTTATTTAAAGCTCAAACATGCACTTACTTCTTTGGGTGTCCATCAGAGAATATTTGCATTAAATTTTAAAAATATCGCTCAATAACATTCATCGATGCAAAGAAAACAAATCGATATAAATGTGTTTAAATTTCTTAAGATATTTTTCTTTTTCATGACGAGTATCACCATCACTCGCTACTTAAATTAGTTTGAAATTTTCCCAGTAGATGGTGCTTACCAGCTTACCACCGGGGCCTTTCCTAGGCTATGTATCGGAATAAAAACCTTATAAATGTAGATACGCATATAAGGTTTTAATAACCCTCGTAGAAATCCAAGTAAATGCATTACGGATTTTATGGAGTATCCCATAGCAAAGACGCACATTCGTTTATGTTTATTTACGATTGAAAATTTAGTGAGCTATTTTTTTTTTTTTTTTCGAGGAAAATAAAAATGACGCGCCGTATATTTGTGAGTGGTCCTAAATATTATGCTTGTAGATTAGATATTAAAAAGCATAACAACTGATCAACGTTTACTTTATCTAGGCAACTAAAATAAGTAAACCAGAAGTATTAATATTGAAGCTTTGCGTCTCCGGCCCTGACAAGGTTCTTTTCTATCAGGTTAAAAACAGCACATGCCTAATAAAAGTAGCTCGAGAACATGCAAAGCGTGTAAACATTCCACTTGAGGTATCTTTCTTATCAATAAGTAAAAAATATTCTTATCATTCAAAATTTCTCTCTGTTGCCAGAACCTGATTTTCATCTACAAACATTATAATCTTTGCTACAACAAAAAGGAACTAGATTACAAGGACATCAGACCATTCGATATGAGCATGAAAAATGGAGATTTCATTTCTGTCGTCGTCAAACCCATTGCTGGCTCAAAATGTCCCTACTGCGGGGATGAAAAGAAGTAACATTTGTGCTGCGACTGGATAAAAATCCTGAATTCACTGTAACACATTTATAGATCTAATAATTTGAGACTGACCCACAATTGCCAATACAAACAATAAAAAGCTATGTTTCATAATTATCGAGTCGCTTAATATGTAAAATGACACAATTATGTTTCAATACGACACATTAATTCACTCTCAGCTCAATTAATTACAGTCGTCATATAATCCGAAAGTTTTCAGTTGCGATCTATTTTTACCTTCAATTTCATCATTATGAAGTCGCGGTAACGTCTTTGATTTGATAGTGGACTCACCTGAAAGAAGAAAAAAGATACAAAAAAATCGTTAAAACATATCATTTTAAAAGATGAATTTACAATAAAATTCTTAAGAAACCCGTTGAGGAAATCGAGAGTTCAAGGTTGCCTCTTTCGCGCCTCTCCCATCATCGATGTTTAAATGTCTAAAAACATCCAAAATCCGATCATTTCAACAAAGTACTTCATTGGCAACGGTATTCAACCTTCTCAAGGTCACAATAGCAAACTATTATTAGCATCGTTTATCATAATATTTTGTGATTTACACGTTAGAAAAAGGTTTAAAGCAAAAAGTTTGTATACAATGTGCTTCGCATTTCGTGTCCAATTCATGGTGGACGTGAGAAGTTTTCCTTCATTTTTTAAAAATATGTATTCTCGTTTTCTCAAAGCTTTGTTTATACAGCTGAATCACTCTTATTTTTGCCATGCAGCAGTTTTTTTTTGTCTATTTTTAAAAATATTGTTTGTGAATTTAATATTCCGCGAGTAAATTTGCTCAATTAACGTTTTATGATCCGTCTGCGGTGCTCCGCAAAAAGCCCGAAATCAGAAATAAACAAAATTCTTTTCTTTTTTGGCTTTAATGGATTTTCAATTTAGCGAAATTGAGATTAATTATTGATCTAGCATTGATTAAAATGTGAACCTCTTAAAGGGGAATTTTTGCGACTTTTTTTCATCTTCTATGAGAAAGTTCATTAACATGCGCCTCGCGAATCTTAAAACTTTTAATTCCGCAACCAACGGATTATTTAGTTTTACAATTTCCTGCCTTTTATTGCTATGAAATCCCCACTCAAAGCGTTCTGGTCATGATGGACACCGTTAAGAGAAGAAATATTCTATCAAAATATGTTGAGCGTCTGTGACACAGCGAATTATCCAATTCAAGATCTCATGTGGGAATCTTTAAGTCGCCATCATGAGAATTATTAAGATTTATGGTTTCCATCTCAAGTACACTTTTGAAACAAATTTATATTAAAGAGGTCTTTAAAGGGCGCTGATGATGCTTCGATTGAAATGCAATTTATGATCATGACGTAGCAGTTCTTTACATTCACGAGAGAAGCTCGGATTTATTATTTAATAACAATTCATTGCCAAACCGCACGATCATAGAAGTTGAGCATTCGAACAGAACCAAGCAACACGCTTCTACAATGATCCATTTATTAGTGATCGCATTTAATACACAAAAAAAAAGATAATATCTATCTCTCGTGGGGTGTGCAACCTGTATGATGAGGAAAACAAATGAAAACTGGTTTTGTTATAGGCAAAGCTGACAGACATCTCCATTACGACTCACATTTTTACACAATATTTTAGAGAATTTGTTTTTAGTTAATTTGTTGAGCGGCTCATTGTGGGTGGTTTTTTTTAATAAACGAAGCCGAGACAGAAATATTTCTCGGCATCAAATGTTTCGGTTTATTTCTAAAATTTTTGATGGACTAATGATCCTCACATAATTTTGAATTGTATGATGACTGTGACGTTCATTTTGTTGCTTGAATTGATTTAAAAGAAATACTTTCGCTTAACCAACGCGGGCACAGAAAATACTTAAATAGATCAAAAAAAACTGTAATTATGACTGTTTCGGATGAATCAGAAACCTACATTTTCTTTAATATATGTAAACAATCCTCATAATTGGGCTACATTGTTTTCATTTAAAATGAAACAGAAATCGTGACATTTCGTCCAAAGTTATTTCATTAGTTAAACATGTTAATTAACGGGGAAAAAAATTATGCGATCACAAAATTCATTATTGAAACGATCGTCGTTAATTGAAACTCAAACTTCTTTTTGTTGAACACGTTTTAAAGACAATGTTCAAATGGAGGTTTTGACTAGGTTCAATATACCGTGAACCAACTATTGCTGAATGAAATATTTTCCGGCTCATTATCATTCCACGTCGCGTACAAACCGGTACCGCGAAATAATTTAACCACAAAATACATTTTACAGCTGTTGACACATTCACATGTCGCACAATTATAATCATTTTATTTATTAAGCTGCACAGTTATGTTGACGAGAATCATACAATTGATGCAATCATCTTCACATTTGACACGATGGAACCGTTTGTGAAGCTTGCAAGCACTTTAAAATTCAATTAGTTCAAATTGATTCACTTAAAACGGCATTAAAGTATTTTCTTTCCACTCGTCAAAAAATTGTCGTCGTCAAGAGACGGAAGATGTTATTGCTTGGAAAACAACACTTTTCTAGCTTTGCTAATTGTCTGACAAACCTAAAAGTACAAAGAAAAAGAAATGGAAAAATACTTAAGGAAGTATCTTTTGAAGCTTTAAAGCCAATTGCATCATGCTCTACGTTTATTTACAATAAATACAAAGATTGTATTACAATGCATGAAATTCCAAACAATCGACTCGGTGTCACTTCAGATTTTCTTTTTCAAATGCCTAAGCATGCAGCGATATTGCGTACACGTTTCAATTTTCAAGTTGAATATTTTTTCTCAAGAAATTTTCAGAATTTTTTTTTATTTTGTGAATCCGGAAAATTTTCATTCGAACGTCAATGAAGCAAATCAAAAACAGATTTTTAATGAAAAATGTTGTTATTAATCTTACTTTCCGCCTCTTCAATTTCACCTCGAAGGCATGATCGTAATCCGCCAACACGCGATGTTGTGTTGTGTTGATAGGTTTGATGGTGGCGCTGCTGGTGCTTGCCGTAGTTCTCTGGTTGCACCGACATGCAATTCATAATTTTATTCTTCCTCTTTTTCACTTGTTCAATTTTTCTAGTTGCTTGTTTATGTTTCTTTTCAGTCGAGACTTTTCACTCGCACTTTTAACGATTCATGATCGATTGTTAGTAATTAAAATTCCTCTTTTCTCTTTTTAAATGTTTTCCCGTGTTTCCGTTTTATTTATTATGCATGTAACACATTTTTATCTAAATTCTTCTGAAGAAAAAGCACAAAATAAAATTCTTAGCACATAACAACGAGAAATGAATTCAATTCATTATCTCAAAGGCACACAATTCATTCTAAACTGATGAAAACTGACCACAGACAACAAAATTACTGTAATTTCTGCAATGAATGTTGATCATGATTAATTCGAATAAACGATTTTGGCTATAAAAATAAACAGTTTTAATTCACTGAACTTGGCATAACTTTGCAATATTTTTTTTTTCTTTTTCGAAAGTCACCAAAGCGTTCTGTTGTTGATAATCGCCTCGAAGCCCAATAAACATTGAGCTGCCTCAATATTTACTTCTTATGAAATGTCCATCAACACCATTATGGAAAGTGCAACTGAATTTGCGTTGAAGCATATATTAACTTTAAGATTGAATTTATATTGTTTTTTTGTGCAATTTCTCACGAATATTTATGAGACGTGAGTAATGCAATGTCGAGGAAGTCTTAAAAACTTAGCTCGTAAACTATTTTAGTATTGCTCGAAATCTCAAGGAGCAATTTCAATTTTAATCGATTTTGATTTGCGGCTTGTGTAAAACGCGGTGCACTATAGAATATTTTGTTGCATTCATCTCAATATTCACTGTTGCAGACTTTGAACCGAGAAAAAGCTAAACTAATTTGTCATAAAATATAATCGCATTAAAATGTCGGTGAGCATGGCGGCAAATGAATAATAAATTGACTGTACGTTTCCGGTAATGATTACAAAACATAAAAAGATTGCAGTTACACATCTTTGTCGCCGACAAATTTTTTTATTGCGCAAAAAATAAAACGAGTTTCCATTGAAATTCCAGTAAAAAATTGTGCATGCAACGAAGCGCCAAAGAACAAGAATCTGTGATACTCTTGAATGAATATTCCAGTTGAAGTCACTTCCATTATTAACCGACACGTTGCCTTTTTCGTCATTATCCGTTATACAATCAAAAGTGACTTCGTTGCTCTTTTTATGCCTCAATTCTATTTGTCAGAACTCACAATATTATTAATTTTTGATGAACTCGCTGCTAACCGCAAGCCTTTTGTAGATTATGAATCAGAATCAAATTCACGCGCTCGCAACAATTGTGCAATTGTTTGTTCAATTGTGAGTGGAATATTAAAAAGGAGAAGAAAAAATATATTTTGCCAATGATCATATAAAAATTGATTAATCTTACATTTCGTTGAATAAGTAATTGCCTTTTTTTCTTCTCATTTCTTTTTTCAATTTAGTTCACGTTTTGTAAAAAAAAAAGGTTAAATAATTTGCTCACTCAATCATTCACTCATTTTATTGATGATGTCTCAGATATGACATCTGAGACTTATACAGAGTGGCACTTGAAAAGTTCAAGTCAAAATTGGCCATTGGTGATCATGAAGAGCGGCAAATGAGGTAGCAAAAACATCTTTGAATGAAGTCTCGCGAATTGGAATGAGAAATAACTGCCGGATGGAACAATTAGACAACGTTCCATCTGCAAACACAATTCTTGTGAAATGCTTTGAGGAATTTCTTTTCAGATCTAGAGCCGCTGATTTTGAAATGATTTGTGAGAGAACAAATTTCACTCACGGACATTTCTATTTGCATTGTTTGAGTCAATTGAATTAGTGAGAAAAAAATTCTTAGTAAAAATTTTATATGAAAAATTACTTCCATATCGTATAAAACGATCAAAATATTGTCGTTTAATCTCGAAAATGTCACTAATGAATGGCCTTCCTTTGCTTTTTTATAAGTGGGAAAACCCTTCCGCTTGCTGACATGTTGTTTTTATGGTACCGCATAAACATATTTAGAACTTTGTCGCGTATGTGTCGCTATAAAGAAGCGGAAAATTCTTTATGGTCTGACTGCATGCATCCAGCACTGAAAATGTCACATAAAGAATTGAGTTTGAGATTTATTTTATGCTTGTCCGCAACGAGCATCGTCAACTAGTCGCATCCACACATGTTGTGTCAACCCGCATTTTCATCACATGTTCATCACTGGATGTCTCTCGTAATTTCACATCTACTTTTATCTTTTATTCCCCTTTTTATGCACCCAAGAGTGAAAGTGATTGAAGAAGAAAAAATAATTTGGAAGGTTTAACGATTTTTATCGCCAATGTCATGCCAAACATTGAAGCGCCGAGAACTGTGATTTTCCTGCATTTTTGATGGCTCTCATTCTACTTGATTGCATTCAAATTTCTAGGGAATTTTTTTTTGTTCCTTAAAAATAGATTTTCATCTGTGATCACATATTTTAAATTTGATTCTCTCAAGCCACTTAAGACATTTCTCTTAATTCACTCGACACTGTGATAGACTGCATGCATTCAGAGATGTTAGTTTTCTTTCTCGCACTTTTCAAACATTTCTTAGTCATTAACGTTTTATCATCTTCAGGAAGAACATTAATTTCTTCTTTTTTTTTTTTTGGGAATTCCATTTAATGTAGATTAATGATGTTATCGCAAAATGTGATTCACGAACGAATATATAAGGGCTAAATTGACATGAAGGATCATGAAGAAGATTGAAAGTCACTTGGGGTTGTTGAATGACAGTGCTACGAATGCAATCCAATTTACTAAACTAACAGAAAATTGTGTACCACAAATAAAGGTGAATCACGAAAATAACAACAACAACAAATATTTTTTCCTGAAACGTGTGTCATCCCTTCGGTCTCTGAACTACAAAAATGTTCTCTCTTTCACAACAACCCTCTTTATTTTTTCCTTTCTATTCGTTTCATAAAACTGAATGCGTTTTTAATCAAAACGAATCTCACTGTTTTTTCTAATCTTCATTGTTTTTTCTTCGAACACACTTTTAAACTCTCTCCTCTTTTGTTCTTTAAATATTTAATGCACTTTCATTCAAGAGTTAGATGAGTCATCGTCAGTTTCAGACGAATGAACGTAATAAAAATGCATAGTGAGTGGGGAAACCACATGATGCCTGAAACACAATCACAACTCAGGATATTGTAAAATATGCCATGAAGGAAGTATCAAGATTCAAACGCTATTGACAATTTTTATTGTAGCCTCAGACCTGTGATTTTATGCACTTCATAACCTCAAAGACTCTCATAATTTTTCTTCTTCTTAATACTTTACATTTATTTTTCACAATTGATTGCGTTTTGTCATTTTGCACATTTTTAAAAAGATTAGAGTCAATTTCTTATTTCTGTTGCGCACCACAGCTGTAAATAAGAAATGTCACAAATAACTTTTGTCTGCAGGAGAATTGTTTTGGTGTCAGAATGAATAATTTTCGCTCAAATAAGTCATAAAGCGCGAGAAGCAACATGCGACAAAACAGGAAACGTCAGATTATATTGAAGGAAATTTGTAGGCGAGTTCATTAAACTATAATCAAAGCTATGCAACGAACGGTAAGTAGTTAGCTACGCTTCATAAATTACTAATTCGAATTCTCTTTTTTTTTTTTTTTTTTTTTTGCATAAATATGTGTACAAAGCTTTTTATTTAACACAAATTCCACATGCGAACAACATCGACGCTTGTAAGACATGAAAAATGAGCGGCTCTTCAATGTATTAAATAATAATTTTTGATCAATTAATTATAAACAGAATTTCACTTCATCTTCTATCTACATTAAGATCCATATAGTGACTTCCATGTCATAAATTTTCACTCAACAAATGTTTTGTTTACATTTTTTTTTTCTTATGAATGAAGTTTTTTTTTGATGATGTTTTTCCATCTCGTCAAATGAAAAGCGGAGTTGCAGCGACAGTTAATTTATTTTCATTAACAAATGATTTTACATTGGGCGATGTGACATGTGGCAGTCTGTTAAGGTCTGTTTCAATCTGTTTTTTTTTTTTTCTTTAAATACGATCTCCCAGTGAGTTGACAAAATAAACAGCGGGCTCGATTGAAACGTCACGCTCAAAACTAAGACTTTGCGTCTTACAAGTCGTTAATTGTCTTATCGCAAAATGTTAAATTAATTTGCCTATCAAACAGCACAAAAAACAGCGGCTTTAACTGACGCCATCGCTGAATGAGGTTTTATCTCGATGTCACCAATTAATTAAACCAATCTGAATGACTCAGCAATCATTCAGCGAGTGATCGCAGAACACTAATATATTTATCGCAAAGACTTAGCGCTTCAATGAGTCGTGAGGAGTGAAGAGAAACATCAGAAGGAAACCCCGCATATCGATGGAGCTGAAGAAATAAAGTTTTGAGTTCTATTTTCGGGCACAGAAATGATCGTAAATTACAGAACAACCCGTGATGCTTCATCATCATATGTTCGACCGTGTTCTTCAAATGAAAACAATCTTAATGAAAAATTTATAGCTTGTTTCTTGGTGAGTTTCCATCGGGGTTTCAGAGCTTGAAATTTATCATAAAATGCTAATGAATCTCCCTCAAAGAAAATTAACTGGCTCAATGTTATTCCGTTAAATGAGATAGATAAGTGCTCTGGGAGAAAAATTGAAGCCGCCCACCTGACCCAATATTTGTGTCTCAATTATCAGCGACAGCCAAATGGGCGTCACAAGGCTTTCTTTCCAAAAGACATTGAAATTTTTCACAAAGCATATCCATTCATAGAAAGCACTTTCGTCATCTCTGGCTAATCTCCACTACGAATTGAAACTTGAATCTCTTAAAAATGAATCTAAATATGGGAAATCTCTTAAGAAATCTTTGTGAATTTTTTCCGTCTCTTTTTTGCCAAATTTTCAGAGCGATTTACACAACATCGAGAAGGCAACTTTGTCCCAATTAATTTAATTAACCGCAAAAGATCTAAAGAATTTACCACAGTACTGAAATTTTCTTTTTTTGTCTCATGTACAGTTACTGTCTGTTCATTCAATTTGCGCAAGCACAAATGGCGTTTGGCGTCATTAAATTTTCGCATTATATATTTTCTGTCAGAACAGAACTTCAGAAGTTTGATTGCTTACTGGAAAAGTTAATGACCCGTGGAAATGTCGGCTGTGATCAAATTTATTGGGCGAGTACGAAAAGCGAATAATGAAACGATTTAAAACTTACTTAATTTTTTTTTTGGAAGCAACAGATTGCTTTCGAATGATTGTGATCAGTATAATTTGTGTTTTGAAAATCATCTCTAATGTGCCAATAATTGTTCGTTTCCTTCCTCGCGCGATTTTTGCAATGAAAAACAATCTCGTCAAACTCGACATTTTTTTTTTGTGTTAAACAAATTTGGCGGTTCTGGTACAAGTGATATTGCAAAACGTTCATTTGATATAGATGTATACATATTTTAAATTTGCGGGCGTAGGTTCTTGGATTTTTGCCATAAAACTTTTATTTCGTGTTTCTGCTTTTGGAAAGACAAACAATGACATCGAGGTTATTTTAATTTGTGCGAATGATTCATATTTCAGATTGGTCTGGTGTTGATGGATCACTGTAATTATAAGCTCAGCTGTTGAGGTCAGAACGCCTGATAATCTACATTAATTGAAATTTATTCCCAGAAGTAGATTTCAATTGTTGTTAATTTGTGTGCGAAACTTTTTTCAATAATCACCATTTATGACTCAAGTCACTCAAGTGCAGCTGATAGACGACCAATTGAAGTCAGTTTCAAGGCTATCAATTAAGAATTTTTAAATTTATAAGTTGATTGAGATCTTACGACTTATGGAATGCAAAAAAGAAGAAAGAAAATTTGTATTTCTTTTTTTTAAGAGAAACTTTTTCTAAATTAAAATATTTTTTAATCGTTTTTGGAGCAGCAAAAATAGAACACAATTAATACTGAGCCTGTTTTTCCATGTCAAGCATTTAATTTGTATGATCACTTTTATTACCTTGAAGAGAAATTAATTAAAAATTGTAAACAAAAATACCAGCAAGAATCCATTGACTCGGATAATTCATGATTGGATTTTCTTCTCGATGGACATTAAAGCTAAAACCCATCAAAACATTGCAAATAGCGCGCAGCGATCGCGTTGAGATTTCACTTCAAAATAAAAACATTATAATTCTAAAGAAAAAAAAAATTGTGTTAATAAAAATGTTAATTATCGTAGATGAAGTTTCAATGAATAAATTTATTTTAATGATTCTCCCCTCCTGATGACCCAAAAAAAAAAAGTTATAATCTCCAGTACATTTTGCCGCTTCTCGCGAACGCATCACAAATAATATTTTGAAACCATTGAGATCCATCGATAGAAAAAATTAATTGACCATCACATTACAACTTCCTCGATCAGTCACACTAATTGAGCATCAGAAAAAAATAATTGTTTGGTGGAAAGCATTACATTTATGGACATTATGGAAGCGACTGAATTGGTGATGGAATGTTTTATATTTTTTCTCCAATCTCTGAATCCTCAAGTGGAACCGCATCAAATCAATGAATTAACAAGAGAGAAGAAATCTTCCAAGAAAAATTATAAACAGTTAAACGCGAATCTAAAGTCCATCAGGCTACAACCATCAGCCACCTTGAATGTTGTGTTGTTATATAATGACTTCCATTCATTCAATGTGTGCCAAATATTTCCATTTTCTGATTTCCGGCAGATTTTTTTTTCACGATTGCACACTTTGGAAAATAAAAATGCAAAATGATAAAAATACATTTTGTTGATTCATTTTCGCATCGCTCGAATGAATTGTACTCGAAATTTGTAGTTTGTTTAATGTCATTGAGCTGGAGAGAAATTCCCCGAAATGAAAATAAAAAAAGCATTTCATGTCAGTGACGATCAAACTTTTATGAAAAAAATTGTAAGCAAATGAAAGAATTCGTTCCATTCAAATGCAGCGGCGATCGTTGAGAGAATAAAAAATGGGCTGCAAAGAGCAGAAAGCAACAATGAGATGCAATGTGTATCGCTTTTCATTTTTTTTTTATTGCATGACATGTAAGCAAAACGACTGAACGTAACAATAGAGAAAAAAAATAAATATATTTTCAGATTTTCGTTGCCAAACAATGAGATTTATTTAGGGACAACGACTAATGCAGTTGTGTTATTAATAACATGTCTAGTGTTTCTCTAACCCTACGTGCGCCAAACAGAATTAAACATGAAAACGCACGCTGACTCTTGCGATAGAGTGAAAATAATTTTCCATAATGAGTAGCACACACATGAAAAAAGTTTTTTTTAAGCAGCAGCTCAGCTCGAGTATTACAAACACAGCAAACACTTTAAGCAAACAAAAAAAGAATACGATTTCGGTGTATACTCATAATTAATGGGCATTGTCAATCATGGAAACTCCATTAAAAAAATAAAACAGACAATCAGCAACATTGTTACCAAATTATGATGTCAGTGGCTTTTTTTTAGTTGTTTTATTAGTTTTTCTTCACTGCATTTTGTTTAAATTAATTACAATTATTAATGTCAAGGAACTTTATGGAAATTACAAGTGAAATCAACGCTGGATGATCATAAATTTTGACCATCTTTGCGCTTTGCGATAGTTAGTAGACAAATTTTCACAATTTTTATCATAAAATTTATTGCTATTTTTTTCAAGATTTATGAGGTGCTCGCGATTTTAACGCCACTACTAAAATATTTTACATATTTTTTTCTTCTATTTTTCATGCAATAAAATAAATGCAGAAACGTTTTTTTTTATTCTGGCAAAAGGCACTTTGCATTTGTTTTTTTTTTTGTTGTTTTTTTTTTTTTTACATTATATTGAGCCCCATCGTGGAGCCGACGATGCAATTATTTTTTATTTTTTCATGTGAACCACAAAACACTTTTTTACTTAAAAAAAAAACTTTCGAATTAATGCATTCATCATCACAGAAATAACAATATTCAGTTATTTGTGTTTGATTTCATCACCTTTTTTGTGGACTTAATTATGTGTGTACCTTTGGTATGAGCTTTTTATGATCAATTAACGATTTCTTACATGAGATCATCTCATCACCGAATCTGTGTTATGACAATCAATTAGCGACCGATAATCGGACTTCCAAATACATTCAAGATTACGACTGTTCACAATTCACTATCTTAAATTAATGTTAATTCGATTTGACAATTTTACAGAAGCGCAAAAAAAAATCATAAACACTGATAGTCACCGCGACAAACGAATGAAAAAAAATGACGTCACACGAAATTCTTTTGATTCTCTTGAAAAAGAGTAAACATTAAAAGGCCAAAACGACTTGAATGAATGAATAATTGTCGAATAAAAGTTAATCTTCCTAACGCGTACCGCGACGACGTGAACCGACCGACATCGACTCAATGAATGAAAACAATTTTTTTTTTACTCAAACGTGAGCAAAGTTTTCTGTTGATGTATAAACATCGCTTCATAAACATTGAGTTTTTACCCACACACAGAATAATATTTTCCTTCACTTGAGTTGTTTTTTGTTTGTATACGATGAAATTGTGCTCCATATTATGGAGGCGGTTTGAAGTTTGAATGCTTCTCGTGAGAGAATCTTGAGTCATGATGAAAATATAAGTTTTATAAGTTTATTAAATGATTGTTTCAATAATGCAACTGTCATTCTGGAATTTATTTGTTTCACACTACCGCAATATTAGACGACAATAGTAGATATTTTTTTCCAATTGCGCACCTTAAGTAGTACTTTCTGTTTGTATTATGTTCAAGATAACTTTTTTTTTGTTGATATTTATTTAATTTTTTTTTTTTTGTTGCATGCAAATATTGCTTTCGCAATTCAAATTCCAAGGAATAGTATTTAAGCAAAACATTAAGATGATCCCCACATGAAACTTAAATCGATGTTCAGCTCTCGCTTTCCACAACATAGTATCATTATGGAATCTGCGCTTCAAATTTCCAATTTCGATTTTTAATGTTTTTCGCTTTTTTTTGTGCGATTTTCTCTAGTTTGGATTATAAAAAAAAAAAACTGAAATCAAATTGAATAGCGATTATGTAATTTTTGGTGCGGTTTTCTCTTGTTTAATTTTTTTTAGCGCAGATTAATTAAAGTATGAGATGAGTTAATATCATGTGCGGGGATAAATGAAGGCATTGCTGGTAATTTGGTAATCCCTCAATTGTTTTTATTTTCAACTGATATCAAGCTTGCCTTGCGTGTGTGTTGCGCGTTACGGATCATTGGAGGTCTTTCGTGATCAACAATGCTCAACCATAATTTGAATTTCAAATGCGTTAATTGGTAATCTTTCAAGTGGATTCCTATTGTGGTAATTACACTTGCACTTTTCCTTTGTTTAATGAATACATTTTAATTTTTTTTTATTTCTTTTATCGTTTCCAGAAGTCATTTAAAAATTTGTTCACATTGAATGGACGATTGTGGAGGTCGTTTGGCTTTTATCAGAACCATAATGTATGGCTTAGACCCGATTCCCAAAGCCGGGTAAATCAGAATTCGTTGGAATTTTATGTTAATTTTTAATTCGCTCGCGACAAAATTTGCATTATATTTATTTTTATCATTTGGGGATTGTATGGAAGTGATGGAATTTAAAGCTTCTGATATAATTTCGAGTATTTCTGACATCATTTCAAAACTTTACCACCTATCTGATCGGGTAAATTTGTAAATTAAAGTCATTCGATTATGTTCCATTTCGAAGGTAAAAAAATCACCGCTCAGCGAATTCCAAAACTCATTTGCGCAAGTTCCAATTTCAAAGTGACAAACGATTTCCTCAATTTTCGTTCACATTAATTAATAAAATTTCATTGAACCAACTCACCTAGGCAGTTTTGAAGGGTCGTGTTGAGCTCAATGTTAGACGCATTGAAAGCATTCTCTTCCTCTGCTTCTTCATGTAGTGTTGGTTGTGGCTCCCAAATGGTTTTACGTGATCTTGGCCGCCGATCAAGCCGGATGCGTGGCAGATCAGCAAAGAAAACATCCGCTAACTGTAAACAATATCAATAATATTATAAAATTGCAAGATTTTGCAAGATAGAATAATAAAAAAAAGGAAAGAAAATCAGAAAAAAAGAAAATAATCAACGAAAAGGAAAATTGCCAGGAGCTGTTAATGGCACCAAATTAACTTACCCGGATTTCCCGATTGGGCGTTACAGGGATTATCTGTTAGTGTAATTTTGTAACATTCAAAGAAGAGAAGGGAGGCAGCATGGAAAAATAAATTTCATTTTTTCACGTGATATATTTTTAGTTTACGTAGAAAAAATATCGTAAACAGAGGGGAGAAAATCCTTAATTAGAAATTTCATGACTCACCGAAAGTTCCTCTGAGCAATATGCTGTGAATGTTTGTTCATCTTGCTGGAGAACGCAATAGAAGGGATACCAAATTAAATTTTTCCATTGGTTTGGTTCCGATTCAGTTTCTGTAATGTCGGGAAAAATTGAAGAAAATTAATTTCAATAAAAATTTGATTGGAAATTTTTACGAGAGTGAGAAATTTTTATTTTCGACTTTTCCTGAAATGTTCAAGTAATGAAGAATTGCTAATTTAATGGACAAATATGTTTGCTTGTTCTTTATTTGGTTCAATTTTCCAATCACCATGCGATTTTAATGTTTCCCCGGAAATTTCCCAGATTGTTAAAATGCCTAAATGCCTATTGATAATAACGATGTCTGAACATCATTATTAGTTGCTCTTTTTAGATTTCTTTTTCTTCTTTTCTTCTATAAACTCCGCAAGTTGATCCATTTCCTTTTCGTCAACAAAATGATCAGCGCGTCCTTCTGATTTCTTTGTAGTTTGCTTCGATGATGTCATTTCGCTGTTAAGGCGAGCCATTAGATTTTTGGCAACTTCAATGACGAGCTCTTGCTTGAAGAAAACAAATCCAACGATGAAAATTAGAAATAGTGCCGCCAATGAGTTCTTGTTTAATTCACTTTCTGGCTGCCTCAAGATTGGATTGAATTCCAATTCAAAATATTGTCTCGACATGTTGGCTGTGAAATGAATTGTGTCGAGTTTAAGCTTGTAATTCTTATCACTCAACGTTGTTGTCAATTCAATAAAGAAATTTTTTTGGAAATCATTTGCGCCAATTCGTGGCATAAATACCATCACATCAGAAATTGATTTGCTCTTTGGCAACATCAAATTTTCAATTCGTTGCGTGTAGAAAGGTGTGTCTGGCGAATCTTTCCTAAACATCTGAATCTTGAGTGATTTGTAGTGATCATTGTTCTTCGATTTGATTTTAACAATCACATCACAAATTCGAATCGGAATAACTGCAATGAAATTCACATTTAATGCATCAGCAGTCTCCACATGAATTGGTCTTTCTGAAGGCATTGATCGATCAACATTATCATTCTGACCCAATCGAATTCTATAATCGCATCCAGTCTGAAGACCTCGGATACGATATAGTCCATTTGCTTCTGTTGTCGCTTCTTCTTGATGATTGCTGCATGCCTCGGATGTCGAAACCGCTTCCACCTTTACATCACCAAACGGATCGCCGCTCAATGTTGTGATCTTGCCGAACACCGAATATGCAACGCGTTTTCCTCTACAAAAAAAAATTGCTTTTTTTATGAAAATCTTCAAAAAAAATCAGAAATAACTTACTTGAGATCAATGTTAAGAGTTTGTCCGTCTTGTATGTCGATAGTTTGCGAATTGGGTGTAAAATCATATTCTTTCATCATTGCTCGCAAATAATATTTTCCAGGCTTTAGAGAATGGAATTTAATTTCACCATTTTCGGTGGTTTGCATTGTTTTACGATAGTTTTCGACTCCGTTCAATGAGATTACAACATTTGATAATTCTTTGGCTTCTTCATCTCGAACTTGCACAATAATTTCACAGAGCTTGTGCCCGAGAAAGATATTCCCAACTGTATCGTAATCTGAGAATGTGTAACTTTCCTTCTCTGCTCTTAGCTCATAATCGATAGTTGGATCAATTGTTGGAAATTTAAATTCACCAAAATCGTTTGTAAGCGCTCCTAAGGCGGGCATGCCTGGATTCTTGGGGAAAGTGAGTGTCACTTGCACTTGAGAAATAGCGGGCTCTGTTTTTCCAGCAATTACTAGACCTTTAGTAGCAATAAAGTTTGAAGCATCATCTTTACAATCACCAGCACCTTTGAGTTCAGTAAAGCTGGGTTTGAATAACATTTGTTCATTTTTGGGGGTCAATTTTACTTTCTCATCTGGTTTCAGATCCAATTCCAATTTATAGGAAACATAACCATCTTCTTTTTCTTTCTGCTCAACAGGCTTCAAGACTTCTTTTGTCCCATCATTATATTCAACATCAATGGTGTACTTTTGATAGATTTCACTCAAAATCCTGATGCTGTTGCGATGACGAATTGCGTTGATATTTACTGGCGATGGATTTTTGGTTGTCAGCTCTTTTTTATCCTCTTCGAATATATGACAACCAGTTACTTTGAGATCATAAACGCCGGCACGTGGAACGCATAAAACATTAACACCGCTCGTAAGTTCAACATTGCTTTTCTCAACAGATTTCTGTCCTTCAACAGGTGAACCACGAAGTTTGTATGATGCCTAAAATTATAATTCCAATTATTTGTTTATGTTTTGACTGATGTGGGACGTTCACAAGCCGAAACTTGGAGTCCCATCAGGACAAATTCTAAAAAAAATATTAATTTAATTTAACATGCACACATAAAATCGTCTTTCAACACATTTCTTGAATTGCGAATAGTTATTGTGAAGTATAAAAAACGTACCAAGGCGTTATGACTGGAAATGATGGGACCAATTTTATATCCGTTTTGAACGAATTTCGGTACATTTTCCACTGTTGATTTTATAATAATAGTCTGTTTATTACTATCCCAACAGAGAGTTTCTGTTGGAACGCTCAGCTGATAACGTCCCGGCAAAACTTCTTCAAATGCATATGTGCCGTTTGCCAATGAGGCTTTCAATGATCCGATTTGATGGCGATTTTCATCTAAAGAGTTTAATGTCACATCGATGCTTCTGCAGCTGTTTTCTTCATCAGAAAGACATGAAACGACACCAGTTACTTTTGCTCTTAATTGAGAGAAAATGACATCATTAACAGAAGCTGAGTTGATTTCAATCGTCTGCTGAATTGGATAAAATTGCAAGCCACTGCGTCGCTCCTCATCGTCGATTATAACTTCCAAAGTATATTTTCCATTGCTCAAGAACATACAAAATGAACCGCCTTGTTCAGGATCAGAATTTGATTCGGTCGAGAATGTTGAATCATCCTTTTTGATAGCAACGCGGAACGAACGATCGGAGACAACTTTTCCGCAAGCCTTGAAACCTGAAGCGAAAATGTCCGGAATTGTCGGATCGCTCATTGAGATTTTGACTGTATGATCCTGAAACTGAAGATCATTTGCTGTCACTTGAATTGTGTACGTGCCATCCTTAATGTTCTTCAGCGTATAGCTTCCGTCCTTTGCTGTTTTTGCAACTTCCTTTCCATTCAATTTAATCATCGCTCCATTAATACCACCATTATTTTTTTGTGATAATAACACACGACCAGAAACGCTGAAGCCACTGACTTGGAAGTTTTTATCAAGCTGAGTGTTGTCTTTATTGATAGCTGTTTCCATTGAGCTTGGCGTTATATGGAATTCAATGCTATTCTTATCAACGTATGGCACAATTAAATAACGTCCATTAGCAAGATTTTTGAATGAAAATTCACCGGTTTTTCCGGCATATGAAAAACATAATGGTTTCGGTTCGAACTCATTAGAAATTTTCTGTGTTACATCGCCAGTTGGTAGCTTTTCGTCGCATTGATGACGATTTTGTTGGTTCTTGAGATTATAAATCAGAAAGCCCATTCGGATAGTTGGTGTCGAATCAGTTTTCACGCGTCCATTTAAACTAAAACCTGACACTAGCAATGAATTTTCAGGCAATTCTGTATTACCGGTGGTGACTGTAACTGAATGTTCAGATTTTGCAAAATACCATGACTCATGTGATGCTGACACAGCGTAGGATCCAGGCACGATCGGACTGAAGGTATAAATTCCATTATCATCAGTTGTTGTCTCACGAATCACCTGATTTTTGTCGTTCGATAGCTTGATATTAACGCCCTTTGCGCCGACATTTGACGGGGCATTAAAAATGTTTACTTTTCCAGTGATACCAAAGCCCTTGAACTGGAAATTTGCATCTTGTTTTGTAGTGCAGAGGTCGTTGACTCCATCAAAATTAAATGGAATTTCTTCAGGATCAAATGAGAACCCTAGTGGTGCTGAAACTCGGATAGTGTATTCACCCTTGTCATATATTGGCAGCACGAAGAATCCTGATTCAGATACTTCCGTTGTCTCTTTCAGGTTTCCATTTTTATTAAACCTAAAATGATTGAATTAACTTCTATTAACCTACTTTTGACAGAAGTGTGTATGAAGAAAACGATGGAACCATTTCGAACTGCTATTATACTAATTTGAGTCTGTGATTGCATAATAGGGTCTTACAAATTTCTAGAAATTAAGGATATCTACTTACAATTTAACTTGTATGTGGTTAAATTCCTTCAATCCTCGAACATTTCCATTAAGCGTGCAAAAATCGTCGAAATCTCCGTAAGCTTCTTGAACACTTAAGGCTATAGCACTTAGTACAACTAGTAAATGGAACCAGTTCATTCCAGATACTTTAAATTAAGCTAAAAATGATTTTATGAAGAAATCGAAGAGTGAAAAATGATGATGGGTGATGATGACGACGAAATTTTCAATGATGGTAAGTCCAAAAAACAATGCCATTGATAATTTTCCGAAAAATGAATTTATATTTTCTAGGAAATTTTAAATTAAACAAATGATGTCATTCCATAATATTTCCATGTTTGCACTGATAATATTGCGCACTAATTAATTTTATTAAAACCGGTATTGAAATATTGCGCCTTAGTATGAATATTCTGTGTATTTTTATTAGCGGCCATCCTGGAATTGCAAGGGTAATCCGCGATTTCGCGGAAAAACTTAATTTTAATCCTTCACCATCATACACAGAAACTTGCATCCTTTTTACACATTTGAATGAACCATTTTGCAAGCAATTTATTGGACGGCGATAATGACAGCAAATAATCAGGGCCCAGAGCATCGATTGTTTTTTGATCGGGTGGAAAGACTCGCTTCATTCGACCACGATTTACATGCTCTCTATATGCCGATAGTATATCAAATTTCTGTGTGTAGTTCATGCAATGCCAACACAATTCGCAAGCTTCTGTTCCACATGAGCTTTTGCAGGGCTCATCTATGCAAATATCTGCTTGAACCGTTAACGACTGAACATGTGCTTCCATTTCTTTAAATTCGTCGTATTTAAGGCTGAAATCCGTTTTCGGCCAGTAAGTTCCAATTCCAATCATATTGAACATATGAAATAACATATTTTCATACATTGGTCTGTTGTGCAATTTGGGAAAAGTTTCCGCCCACACATTTGGATGCATGTTAATTTCAATCAGTTTTAAATTAACATTTTTATCAAACAAAAAATCAAATCGAAACATCTCAAAGTATGAATGCATTGAAACATTTTCAAAATTCTTTTCCATTCCCTCTAAAATAAATTGTTCACGATCAAGTACAACTGATCTAATGCAATCTTCAACATCCTTCCAGACTTGAACGACATCAATTCCCATGTGTCGAAAATTGGCATTAAGAGCTTCTTTATACGTGTAACCTTTGCTGAAATATTTTGCGATCGGTCCAAAAATCGCGCCAGGAATGTTGTTGGGTGTTGTTATCGCGTAAGTATTAGAATCTGTGAAATTATTTGGGGTGTATGGTAATGGACAGAATCGCAAGAGTACATTCATTGAGTAGTAATAAAGTCTTAATGGATTTAATGATGTGATGACAACATAAATTGCAAAATCAAATTTATGTCCATCAAGTAGAAGCGGCTCATCAATAAATTCCTGTGCAAAATTTCCTTGAAATTTAAAGCCGTCGATTTGCATTTCCTTAAAAGTTTTAAATTCCACGCCTCCGTTGTCCTTTTTTTTCTGCACAAAACGCTTTTCAGGATGCTCAGTAGCGTACGCTCGAAATTCATCGAGATTTCTGAATCCTCTTGGAATGTATTTTGATGGAAGCATTGTGGCCAAATGGGACTTCGATACCAATGCGTAATTTCCTGGGAAGTGATTAATTTTTTGCTGTGGCTTGACGTTATTGAAATCTATTGGAATGTTCGATGGATAATCATAGCTCCATACCAAGTCCCAATCGTTGTTCATCAGCTGCCCTTTCTCTAGATTCACAACAATTTTTTCCAAGCCCAGTCGAACGAGAACTTTCTCAATAAATTCAAGATTATTTTCGGGATATTTTGCCCAACTGTAAAACCAAAACTTCGGCGCCTTTTTGACTTCATTTATACCGTTGATTGATATATTTTGAGCAAGCTCGACGTTATGTAATGACTGTGGTCTAATGTTTGCCTGATTATAAAAGCAATACGAAAGTGCAAGTAAATTCACTATAACTGATGAGATAAAAACGAATTTCTTCGACATTATCCCTTTATCTGATTTGACAATTCTCTTGTTAGTTTTCATTCTGATCTTGAAACGGTGGAACATGAACAGATACTGAGCATTTGATGTATCTGGCAAAGTAAAGTTTCGGTTGATAACCACATGCTTAAATATTAAGATTGCAAACAAAATGCAGATGCAGAATGGCGTAGATTACGTATAAATAACTTTATTTTCGTTGCCAATGCTACATTGTGGAAATGGTGAAGTTTGTAGAAATGGTGAAGTTTTAAATTTTGGGAATTTAAAAAAAAAAAGTAGAACACGTTTCATTTCAATGTTTGAAGCGAACTATCGCTAAGCAAAAAAAAAAAATAGTAGATTTATTTTAATATTAACAGATTTATTATGTACATAGTTGAACAAAAATAATGCTCAAATAACTTTTAAGTAGTCGCTGGGCATTATGATAATTAGGCCACAAAAAATCCAGTAGCTGATCTTAAAAACCACATGCATAGACAAATGTTTTGTTAAAGGTTTGTTTTGCATTGTTACGAAAATTTCATTACCATCAAACAGTATCTGTTACTATTTAGAAGTAACAATAAGACTTGACACAAGTTTTCTGTAAGTTCTGTTTCAAAAAAGTAAAGTGCGACTGTTTTTTTATTCACTCGAACAAAATTTTTCCAGCTGCTAGTCGTGAGTTTGATTGCAAAGTTCGCAATTTAAAACGTGAAAAAATTCTGTGTGATACTGCAGTTGATTGCCATAACAACCAGAAAAACGGCGACGAAAAAAATATATTGATTTTTCCTTCACTGAGATTTGGCGAAAATCTCGAATGGAATAGGGAACGGAGCGATTTAAGAGATAAATGTAAATGGGAAAGACGCAAGAAAATTGAAATCCAATTCCGATTACAAATCTTGAGAACTCCGAAGAACTCATAAAATTTATCAGGAATTTTAGTATTTAAAATTTTGAGAAATTTTTTTGCTTAATAAAAATACAACGCGTAGCAAGAAATGTTCAGATTGTGATGTTCAAATATTTTATTTTCGTCCCGGCATCACCATGGAAACCACTTGAATGAATCATCCGTCTGAATGAACCTGGAAAAACCGGTGGAAAATAAATTATGCAACAGTTTTTTCGTGATGCTACGAGAATTTTCTACAGGACTTGCAACTTTTCCCCTTCGCTTTTTGAGTTGACCAAATGATTTAAGTGGAGTAGAAATTTTTCATAGTTTTCCGTATTCATTTTTCTTTCTAGACAAGAAAGTTTTATTAGTATATGGATATGCTATAATATAGATATGCCGAAAATTATAGGTTTTCGGAGATGGCGCTAGTTGCTTACTGTTTTTATTATTGTTGCAATACATACGTTCGTTATTAAGGAATATATTTTTTAAGTTTTAGAAGAAACATTTATTGTGAACCTTAGATATTTTAAAGATGTATCATTGTCATTGCTTGTACAGTATTCACAGCAAGTCAAACCATAAATAGGAGAAATATTTAAGAAGGGTTGTGTCAAAACAGCTTTTATATTGTTAAAATAATAAATAGTTTAGAGACAACAAACTAGACAAATATATTTTGGAGTGAAATTCTTTTCGTAAATAGATTTACGTCAAAAGACTTTGCTCAATAAAAGTCATTTTATATCAAAGGAATGACAATTTGCAGAAGGGAAATTTTGATGGAAATTGAATTATGAGATCTCATCGATTCTGGTTTTGCTTCCATTAAAGTTTCAGATTTCCTTCCCTCATAAAATAAAACCCATCAATCTCTCTGACTCATGGGACAAAGGAAATTTTATCGAGTGACTGAAACCAAATTTAAAAATACTTGCATTTTTTGCCACACCACTACTAAAAATTATGCTATAAATTCAACGATGAACACAAAAACAGCAACAATTAATCCACCAAGCCATATTTGGAAACATCCCAAAAGTTTGTAAATTGTGATTACTTGGGGTATTAGCGACGGCTTTGAGCGAAGAAGTTCTCCATTGAAACATTTCTTGTGCCAATACTCAATTAATCCAGATGTTTGAAAGCGCTCAATTTTCTCATTGAGTACATTGAGCAGGAAAAAATCTTTCTTGGTAAAAATTACAACTGGAACTGAAAGCAAAATTTCTTTGCATGTCGTAAATCGATGGATTGGATCGTTAATGTTCTGATTGAGATACCAAACGTCATAAATAGAATATGATATGGCTCCATTGTATGATCTTTTGTTGATTAGTTCCACATACTCCTGCATTTCTAGTGTATTTGCCAGAACTGTTCTGAAATTGATATGGATGCAATAAAATGCAACAGTCTGTTCGGAAGTTGTTTCCTTACCGATTACGAATATTCTCAAATGCTTCATGAAACTCAATTGTTGCTAAATGACTGATAAATTTGTAATCCTTTCGAATCATTTCAGTTATCGACTGAGCTTCCTTATGATGTTTATTTCCTTTAATAATTTCGTAAAGCGATGCCTGATACACGGTTCTCATGATAAGACAGAGGATTAAAAACATTGATAACAGATATCTGCTAAAATTACGTCGTGGTAAAATTGGTTGCGATCCTCCAACTATTGCAATGAGCATATTCATCATGGGAGTAGAAATATTCCTTCCATACACAAAATTTCGAATTTCGATTGATTGACATTTAACTACAGAGATCAAAATGAATCCAATTATCAGGCAAGTTATAAAGGAGATCCATACATTGATTGTTAGTGGATAAAAGAGCTTCTCAAATGGGCTCAGTTGGCTTCCTGGTGAAATGATGAATACGATTTGCTGACTGATGTAAGGAACTGTATGCTCGAAATATTTCAAACGATTTGGCTTCAGCCAATAGTCACCAGATATAAGATCAGCACGGCCTTCTAGTATTTCTGAGAAAGCACCTGAAGCAGATCCATTGTCCAGCATGTAACCACCATAACCATCATAAACGCACTCTATTTTAAAGTTCACATAATCAGCGAGCCCTTTTAAAAGTTCATAATCTCTTCCGCCATATTTATGTGTACCATTAGGTAAATTTTCAATAGTTATGTATGGTTTCGCATCGTCTGCTGCTGCAAATTTCACTGGACAACTCATCATGTTTTCAAGTTTATCAGGATAAATATCATGAATACTTCTTACGAATGAGCCATTAACAAATTTATTGACTTCAACTGGCGTTGTGTTATCGCAAGAATCGTGAGTGAATGGAATAAATGTTAATACTGAAACAGATTCATCATTATTCTCTGTGAGAAAGATTACGTTAAATATTTGAATCTTCCAAAGCAAACTAAAAATCTCTTCGATTTCGTTCGTATTCAAACCATCAGTAGAGACGAATGTAAAATAACCACGGTAGTTAAATATTCTAGAGTTAATTTTTGCGTAAAACTTCATGAATCCTTTAAAGGAATCGAAAATAACAAGCATGCAAAGCATTGGACGATTTGCAATGAGTGCTATGCTGTCATGCTGCTCAAGTCGTAATGTCATTGAAGATTCTCTCAAATGAAATAATTTATCAATAAAATCGTTAAGTTTTTGATAATTGTCTTCTGCTGGTGACAAAATTATGTTGCAAGTATTTCGATGTTTCAAGAAAATTTGTGTATTCACTTTATTTATAACAAGAATAACATTTGGGATTGATTTCGTATGAATTTGCATTTGGTTAGTATTTTCTGAACCAAAACTTGAACACACACAGAAAATACGGAAGAGGAAGAATATTAAAATAAACCGAAACATGATAATGTTGAAGAAGAACTGAAAGTTCATAAAAATCAGTGGAAAAAAATTGAAATCTAATTTGGAGGATCATTAAAAAAGGTGACAAAGTTGAATGCGTCACAGAAATAGTAATTGAATCTTGATCACATTTGTTAGCATTATTTCACAAATTTATTTCCATTTCTGGTTGAAAATTTTGATGGTAAAAATATTTAGAAGAGTGAAGTTATGAAATTTAATCGTAATACTTTCCCGGAAGCTAAAATTCAATCAATCTCCGGCCAACATTGTCATAAAATATTTATTTATTTTATTTTTGATTTCGTGACCAGTGATATCTTTGTAGATCTAATTTGCTTCGTTAGAGAGCCAAAGACTTCGACTTTTTGAATTCATGTATCGATGTTGTAACACTGGAAATTATCAAGATGCTTATCAAAATTAGAGAAAGAACATTTTACTGAATATGTATGTCAACAACATTTAATTAACAGCATAAAGAACAAGTTTTAGTGCCATCAATGATTCTTCATTAAATTTACGATTCGACATTAAAAGATGGAATAGCGTCGTTGTGATGAGCAAAATTACGGATTTAGGATCCCATCCATATGATTTAATGATGTTAAGTGTTTTCAGCAGATGGAAGTTTATCTAAGCGTGATAGAACGAAATTCGCTTTTTTTCGCTCAACATTATAATGGTTCAATCATTATGTTTTATGGGCAATCGAGATACATTTGAGAGATATTTTATCGGAACAATGACCCTCACCGAAATATATTTTGCAGATGAGGGCGAATAGGAAAATCCAATATTTTTACAGTAATTTAGAAACATAAAAGACACTAGAACAAAGTGTGATGAAACAAATAACTTTCAGCACAATATAAAAATTTTTGGCAACATTACAAGATTAAGGAAAAGATGCCTTAATTTGCAGATCACCCATAATTTCCTCAGTGGCATAACGGACGAGCACAATTTTTTCTGGAAGTAAGGCAATGGGAAACAGAATTATATTCTTACGTGATCCATAGAAGTTAAATTGCTCACTTTGGAAGTCAATTGCGGTGTGCTGATTTCTACAAAGAGCGAAAACAAACATTCTCGCCCGTGATGCGAGATGAAGCTCGAAGATAATTGACAAACACTCAATATCGAAATTCGTGGCTTCGGTGATGTTCACCCGCAAATCTTTGGTTTGCGCAACTCATGCATTAAATTGGTTCGCTGTTGGGTTGAGCAAACATGTTTGTGCTATTTCACTTCGCATGTGCATTAAATAGGAACAATTGTTGTCCGTCGATTAGTCGATTGTTTTTTTTTTTTTAATTCATGAGCATCCCGATGGAAAACTTTCCACTTTAAGGAACATCGCAAATTCCTCTTAATTGGCATCGCCAACTTAGTATGAAAACTAATAACTTTCCGACCCATCACTTTTATATGCGCACCATCAATGGTGAAATTATTTTTTTTTGTGCAAAACTAATTGAATGGAATCTGCTCAGTTTTATAGCTTTGTGAACATCATAAATTTATGTCTGCCTTAGCAACTTGTCATTGCACATGTTGTCTCCGCAATATTTTGATGACTCATTCAGTTCGCTTGTTTTATTATTCCACATAAATGGAGCTCGTATGGCAAATTAGATAGATGCATGTTGAACACAAAAATAAACAAACAATGATTCCATTATAATTTAATTGAGTCGTCGACTTATTTGGGAAATATCTTGAACGAAAGGCAATGAATGGGTGTTGTGTTAAATAATTTGCGTTGTCGTTAATCAACTGCCATTTATGATTAAATCTCTTGCTAAATCAATATACAAAATCACACCTTTTTTTTTCAATTCAATAACATAGAGTGAGAAAGCGTTGCGCGCAGGCATCTGCAATGCGAAGCCACATTAATACATCAACAGAAACCTCACAAAACATTTCTTATTTTGCAATTTATTTCAATATCTTATTAATTTACCGCGATAGAATTATATCTGGAAGCAATCACACCATTTTATACGTTTCGAAATGGAATACAATTCATTCTTTCAACTAGTATGTTATAGATTCCTTGCAATATCTACTTAGTAGTTTTTTTTTTACTTTGTTAACAAGCCGGATCAAATTCGTTAACTCCACTTTTTTATGTTCTCCAGAAAATTAAAGTTTATGCTTCGCTTGATTAGTTATCTGAGACAAGTTTTTTTTGTGTGGCTGTAACTGGGAAGAGTCATCAGACATTGAACAGTTAGCGGTTTGCACCATTGATTGATGAAACAATAAAGATTTTTACGACTTTGACAGCGTTCTTTTAAATGTTGAAGTTCAAGTGCAAATTAAATTTACTGGTTGCGGTTTGTTAAGCAATTAGCAGAAGAAAATAATTTTTGCGCCTGATTAATTTCATTAATTTGCGGAATTTTTAGCAGCAAGCAAACCAGTCGAAATTTTTTTAGACATATTTTGAGCCGGTCGAAATTAAGGTCCAGAACTCCTAAATAACGAGCCCCAAACATAATTATTAAAATCAACAGAGCGCTTTTGAGTGATAAAATACTTTTCTTATCATTAAATGAAGTGCAATTTATCAGGAAAATAAATTAACTAACGCAAAGAACATATTTGCTTGCTCATAAAAGACACTTCACGCATGTTAAACATTTAAATTTGTCTCCAATCCAATAAACGCCGAAAGATAAATAGGAAACATTCGAAACAAATCTTAATTTATTCAGTTTTAACGAGATTCATGGAAATTGGAACCAAATTTCTCTAGCGGCGGATACGTGGAGCCGAGCAAGTTAGAAATTTTGTTTATGGAAATTGTTTAAATTCATCTTTGTTTGTTTATACAAAGTCTAAAAATCTGGGTCAAATGTGCATTCTTCAAAGTTGTGTAAACAATCCTAATATTCAGCTGATGATGATGATAAAGCCACATTTGTTTATCATAAGAAACCCTGATGATGGTGATTAACATGGTCATTAGATATCTCACAGATCAGAGTTATGGAAATTAAATTTCTCCGCGCTAGGCGAGTAAAAGGAAGTGAAAATATCTTTCAACACTTTCTCGATAGTTAACGATCATGAGAGTAAGACCATAAAGTAAAGTATGTCTACCTAGTCGTCCCTTAGGAAATATATTCCGTTTAAAATATTTGCATAATTTGAAACTGGCGCCAATAATGTTTTTTTTTTCTTTTTTAATTTTTATACAATGCACTTATACTGTAAAATATTGTTTTTGTATTCTTTGCTGCTTCACAGGCCAATCGCCTCTTTCCTTTTGAGACACTCACTTGCCATTTCGGAATCCATCAACGGATATTTATTCGCGTTGATTAAATTCTCATTTGTCTTTAAATGGGCCAAAACAGTTTTGTTATTTATTTTTGAGGGCGGTTTACGGTCGGTCGACACAATAATTGCATATGTTGTCCATTTTTAGCTTACTGACAAATTTATGGCGCTTCCAAATAAAACAATGCAAAATGGCAAACAGAACCATTAAATGATGAGCCCACGAAGCTTATTTTAATTTGATTTATCACGTGGATGCACCTTATATATAATGTGGTAAAAATGTCTTCAGATGTCTTCGGTTTAATAAACTTGATGTAATTAATAAACTTGATGTAATCTCCGCTACTAAATATGCCTGCACACTTTGGTTGCTAATGCCGGAAGCATTTTTCAGCGAAAGAAATTAATGTTATTCCTGTCTCGATAAGTGTGAGTGTGGAAGCATACATTTCTTAACTGGATTTCCTCTCGGATAAATTCTCCATATAAATACATAAAAAGACAGGAAATTGAAAATCTTTAGATTGCGAAATATATGGATTATATCTAGTTTCTTATACATCTACTTAAGTATACATTATGAAGCATAATTCAATATAAAATATTCATAAATGCTGGTAGCAGGTTCAAAAAAACCTTTCTGACTTAATTAAAGTGAAACGACGATGTTGTCTTTATAAGGAAGAAAAACAAGTAAAATATTCAGTCACGATTTCAATTTTACTTGTTGCATGGTACTCCAGTGGCCTTTTCTGGTGCTCAGACATTTCGCTCTCGGTCGTTTTAAGTGACACGATTTACTTTCTTTTAATTGTCAATGCGTCTCGCATGCAGTGTAACGAGTAAGATAATTGACTTAATCGATCATTTCTGGTTTTTTTTTTGCGATTGTAAACAAACTCTCGAACTATTTATTAGTGATTGTGTGCAAAATGATCGCATCGATGCGCAAGGTTGAAGTGAAAACTTTATTTCAAAATTAATTGTGACTTCGGCACATTGCTTGTGTATTTTGTAGGTCACGACGATGGGAGAGTGTGTCACGACTGACGGCAATAGAAAACAAATATTTCTCGTCCGCATTATGGATACACACAAAAAAAAAAAAAACAAAAATCGATGAGCTAAAAGCGCGCGACAAAACTTTCATTTCTTTTTATTACCTCGTCGATATCAAATTGCCTTGTCCTTGAAAGAGGACATGACATTTGGTGATTAATAAACAAATCGTTTCCAAGCGACAAGAGAATTAATTTTAATATTTCACATGAGTAAAATTGAATTCAACAAGTTTATTCCGCAGATGATTCTCATCAAGCATCAATTACGTAACTAAGCAAACAATAAAAATAAAGTTTTCTTCATGCATTTCAATTTCTTATGAGCTAAAATGAGCTGTAAATAAGACAAGCTAAAGTTTGTTTGGTCGAAGTCAAAATGGAAACACACAAAATCGTGAAGTAATTTTGTGAGAGAGCGATATGAAAATATTATTGGATTTTGTGAATAGTCTGAGAAATTATAAAAATTGGGAAAATCATTCAGCGTTGAAGCAGCAATAATACTTACTAAATATGCAGGGGATTTCCAGTTTTTTTGTTCTTATCGCGATCAATAAAAATATTTCAATGTTGTTCTTAGACTCTGTTGTTTAATTCTTTCATCGATACAATCTTTGATTGAGTTGTTCGATTACGCAGCCGGTTAATTCAGATTTTATGAGAAGTAAGCGCAATCGTCCATTGCATAACTAACTTCGAAATGTTACTGTCATTACTTACAATGAATGGCCATTGAAGCATGAGTGGCTGTCATAAAAGTCGTGCAAGTGAATTTGTAAAGCCGTTAAAATGACTAAAATCTCAGAAATTATTTAAAACTCAATTTTTTCTGCATTTGCGTTGACATTTTTTGTCATAGTTTTATGAAAATTGTCAAAAAAATAAAAATTTCTCCTCATAAATGTTATATGTTGTTATAATCTCATTTTAATTACTCACCACAACAGTCCAAAAATCCCTCAACGCGACTCGGAAAGGGAAAGTTCTTTGCTCTTGACATCTCCATCATTTGTTTCCTTTACTGTTGCCAAGAAATACGTTTCATTAACCTCTTTGAAATTGATTTCCGATTAAAATTCGACAATTTCCTCTAACAATATTTACAGTTACACAATTTATTCAAATTATATTTATGAGAGCATCCAGAAATAATCTCTGAAATCGAAAAGAAAGAAAAAATAGAAAATTTATTAGAAAATATTTCCTCAGCAAGAATGTTATTGAAAAATAAAAGTTCAGTCGACATTTGTCCATTCTGAGAACATTTTACGTAATTGCGTCTTCTCTTGCAAACGATTAAAGTGCGTTGTCTGAGAATGCTTACAGCAGCATTTGTATCAGGAAGTTGGAAGAAGAACAAAATCTTATTAAAAGTCTCATCATCATCAGAATAAATGAATATTCAAGATGATTAAGAATGCTGGCTACTTGTATTAACATTACACAAAAGAGCGAAAAAGATGAATTCATTGTTGCGATATAAATAAATATATAATACAAATGATGATTGCGAAATGATGTAAAAGCTTTAATAACCTATCCCATGTCGTTCACCGGCATTTTCCCATCAGTCCGCAAAAGAGCTTGACATGATATCTTAAGAGACAATTGAATACAGAAAACACGCTAAGTAGAAGGTGTGAATGCCTCCTTCAGTTGAGCTGGTGATGCTCTCATCAACTGACATTATCGCGGACATCGCGCTTTAAAATGATCAGAGTTCAACGATCATAGTTAGATAGATGATCAGCAAATTTCAAAACGAAATAAATTATTATTGTGTGAATATTTTTTTAGGAACAAGTTTTGCGAACTAATTCACATTGAAATAAGTAGATTAACTTTGTTTTGAACTCTAAACATCTGAATTACCCGATGTAAATAACTTTGGAGTTTTTATTTGTTATTTTCAATTAATTTTCATTCGAACAAAAAAAAAATCACGTTCAATGTTAATGATGAAAATTGCGTAATGAATCATATTCCGTTTGTGCATAAATTTCTCTCGTTGTTTCCCTATTGTTTAAAAAAAAAAGAAGTAAAATGCGAATCGAAGCCGAATGCAAAAAAAAACTCACAAACGTGCCTCGAATGCTAAATAAAATCAAATTTATGACTCACAAAGTGAGATATCAGCGTGAGATGTCGAACAAGTTTGCCTGCAATCAATCTCGCTGCCAATTTATTGCCGTTTGAGCTATTTTATTTATTTTTTATTTTTTATGTGAGGTTTCTGTTCGATTGACATCATTAGGTGTGATTTTAAAATCAATAAACACTTGCTAGTTTCGTGCCGGTTTTTCGAAAACTATTTAAAGCAGCAATTTTAATGCAGTTTATCGCATGAAGGAAAGTTCTTAAAATTCCCAAACACGCACAAAGCAACTTCCCAATTACTCACTATCAGCTGAGAACCAATCTACGACGTTGAAGTTTCTTTCTCCCTCGGCATTCATTAGTGCACACAATAACTCACAAAACTTCACCCTCAACACTGTAATTGAAATATCCTTCGCACTTGAATGTATTGTAGATAATAGCATTGCATGAGGGGTTGACTTGCCAATAAAACAGTGGAATGCTACTTATTATTGACAATGATTAAAATAAGATCCCCCCAAAAAGAGCAAATCATGTTGCCTCATAATCGGCGAAATTTAAATGTTATTGACACACTTTTGAGTTTTTATATGGGCGCGCGAAGAAAGCATTAAAAGTTATTTAATTTATTTTTATTACAATGCTATTACCATTCATGTATCAAGCGACTTCCGATGAAATGCTTCTTTTATTCAAAAGGCATTAACCCGAAATGGGGAATAAGAAGCAGCCTTCGTTTTAGTTCGATGAATGTTTTTTCATTCAAGACATTTTTTTGTCTACATTCAAATGCCCAGAAATTTATATTTTGAGAGGAGATTTCACTATTCAATTGACGAATTCGATCTATCGAAGACATTTTTTTTATTGTAATGATGCCGTTAGATTGATGATTGGGAGGCAGAGAAACATGAAATAGAGATTAAATTGTAATTTTTTTTCTTCTTCTTGCCTTTTTCTTTGAGAAATCACCAGATGTTGATGCCTTTTGAGCGGATTAAGTCACTTGAATTTAGTAAAAATGCCGCCAGCAACAAGAAAAAAAAATCATGTTTCACATCTCTCGCCGACATCGTCGAAATAAATCAAATCCATTATGATTTTTTGTGAAGTATTTTTCAAAATCTAATTTACAATTTTTTTCGCAATCATTTTCGATATTCATTCGACGATTGCCCGCGAAACAAATGAGACATTTTGTAATTGAGATTAGCGACGATTTAATTAAAATCAGAAAAAAAATGTCATTGCTCGAGGTGGACAAACTTGAAATTCGTGATTGTCGTTCGTTAGTCTAAAATTAACGCATTGTTTTAATTTCACCAATGATTTTATTTTTCATTCTTGGCTCATGTTGGCCTAAATATGTTCGATTCACCGACCTAAACCACACACATCACATAAAATATTTGAAATTCAGAGCGAAATAAATTGTGGCCATGAATTTTTTCATTTTTCGCTTATCATTGTGCAAACAATCGATCGTGTTTGCGAATAAACATTTGGAAGACAATGGAAATGCTGTTGACGGAATCAATTAAAATTTATGAATGTTGTTTCAGCCCACGAAATTTATCAGTTTTTTTTTTGTTACCTATTTAAATGTTCTACTTAAATGAATTTAGTTAATTGAGGAAGGTTGGTGAATTAATATCCTTAAAATGAAGCCTCAGTTAGTAGGAATTTTTTTTTGCTTCTTAAGATTTGCATCTTCTGAAATTGAAATAGTAAAACTTGATAATGGAACACGAGATCTTGCCAAAGCAGTCAACAAAGTTATTAGTAAAGTATTTGCTTATCGATATGTGACGGCAAATATCATTCCGTCAACGAAGAATTTGAAGGAATTTGCATTAAGAGATTTTATGGATGAACTTTTAACACAGAAAATGGAATCATCATCAGCTGAACCATTACTTCGAATCAACTCTAGAGATAAACTAATAATGGTCGAAAATAAACCAAAAGTGTGCAGTGTTATTCTTATCGATTCACTTGATGACTTCAAGGAATTTTCAACTCATATCGATCCTAAGACGTTTTTATTCCGTGGATTTTTTCTGATTGTATTGATGAAAGGAAAAATTAATGAGATGCAAGAGATCTTTAAGATTTTCTTAACGCTTCAAATCTTGAATGTAAACATCGCTTATCGGGATTCTTCAGGAGAAATTCAGGTTTCAACATTTTATCCTTACAGCGTGAACAATTGCAGTAACACAACGGCAGTCAAAATCAACGAGTTCAAAAATGGAAAATTTGAAAATTATAAAAACTTTTATCCAAACAAGATTCGCGACATGAAAGGATGTACACTAAGAGTTGCAACAGCGAAGAATGTTGAGCCATTCGTTTTTGCAAAGCGTCTTATAAATGGAAGTTACATGTTGTCAGGAAGAGACATAACATTGTTAGAATGCTTAGCAAATAAGCTTAATTTTAAAATCAATTATTCATTTATCGGCGATGTAGGATCATTGCTGGACAATGGAACATCATTTGGATGCATTCATGAGCTGATGGAAAATCGTGCTGACTTGATCATTGCTGATTTTTGGTTGAACATAAAACGATTATCACTCATGGACGCAACATTTCCCTACGTAAGTGAAATCTTAGTTTTTATAATTCCACCAGGAGAAAGTTATACAAATTTTGAGAAAATGATAAGACCATTTTCCTTCATTATATGGATGCTGATTTCAATATGTTTGATTGTTGGACTTGTAGCGATTATAATAACTAAACGGCAGTCGATTGAGGTTAGGGATTTCTTTTTTGGCGTCAAAGTAAAAGAGCCAATTTTGAATCTGATAAGAATAATTTTCGGTGTTGCCCAAACGGTTCAGCCGCATCGCAATTTTAGCAGATTTCTACTCATGAATTCGCTATTGCTGTTTTTAATAATCAGAACCTTATATCAAGCGTCACTCTACCAAATTCTAAATTCAGATGACCACAACAAAATAGTTCAATCAATTGATGAAATGATTGAAAAGGATTTTAAATTCTATGCGTCGTTAGGAACTGTAGATGTGTTAACATCTTATTCAAGCTTGGAGAATCGCGTTATTGCTGCTGACACTGCTATGAAGCGCAATATTTTAAAAATCATTCGACGAGATCCGTTGTTTAAAGGAACTGTTTCTGAATCAATGACAAGCGCTCTCTACTTCAATCAGATACATCACGATCAACCAGAAATCAACAAAATTTGTAAGCAAAAGTTTAAGACACTTCAGGTTGTAATTTTAATGAAGAAAGAATCCTTCGTGATCGGGGCATTAAATATTTATATCGAATTACTTAAAAGTGCTGGATTGATTGAATATTGGCATTCAAAAATTCTCGATTTGAAATATCGCGATATAAGTAATTCAAAAAGGCCGCACGTATTGACATTGCAGCAGTTATCTGGCAGCTTCAATTTGCTTATTTGTGGACATTTGATTGCTATCCTGTCTTTTATTATAAACTTTGCTGTACACCATTTTTCTAAATCTTCTTAGTTACAAGTCTGTTCACCGTTGCGCGAATCAAAATGTATGGAGTTAGTTCACTGATTGTGGTTTTTGTTCTGTTTTTGGTTTGAAGTAAAATAAATAAAGTTCTAATTTGATGAATTATGAATTGTAATCATTATTTCTGTGAGTGATTACCGAGTTATTACCGTTACTAATTTATGAAAATAAATAAATAAAAATGATTTCAACAAGTTTTCATGTACAATCAATTTTATGTCAGAAGTTTTTTGGAACTGGAGAAAAATGGTTGAGTTGAAAAATTCTTTTCCGTTTGTAAGTTTCTTAATTTTGGGTCATGTATATTCAAAGTGCGAACATAATCAGGTTAAAGCCACAGTACAGCTCATCGCTTATTATTATTCAGAAACGACAGCAAATATAATTTTTGCGAGTGATAATCAAATGGACTATGAAATTAATGACTTTTTAGATGAAGTGGCCTTAAACTGTTTTGGAATATCAAATGGAACAGTTCTGATTGAATCGTGGAACCGGATGAATGACAATGTTCATCGTAGAAAGGGGTTTAATGTAATAATCCTTAAGTCATTTAATGGATTTCTTACATTTATGAACGTGCTGGATCCACTGCTGTTTAGTTATCGTGCGAATTTCTTAATCATCATAATAAAAAGTGAAATTCCAGAAATCACAAGAATGTTTGAATGCCTATGGAAGAAACAAATTTTCAATGTGAACATAATGTTGCCAACTGGAGATGTTTTCACGTTTTTGCCTTTTGCGAACAATTCTTGCAACAACATGAACCCAGTGCTTATCAACCAATTTAAAAATGGAACATTTCTAAGAAGTCTCAGCAATTTCTTTCCAAATAAAATGAAAAACCTCGAAAAGTGCTTGATACGCGTGGGACTTACACAAAATAAGCCATACATTTTCAAGCATCAAAATGCCAGCGGAGCAGTGATTCTTTACGGACGTGAAATAGACCTCGTCGAAGGACTAGCTTTCGCATTGAATTTTGAAATAATTTTTGTTTACATTAATGACACGGGTTCACTGTTAGAGAATGGTAAAGCGACTGGAACATTTAAGATGCTGATGGATAAAAAGGTGGATTTAATCGTAGGCAATAGCAACTTGAAGCCGAACCGTTTGAAGTTCATCGAGAACACCACACCTTACATTAGTTCTCAAATTACTTTTCTTATACCGCCCGGAACGCAATTAAGTTCGTTTGAAAATTTATTTGGTCCTTTGCGCCTTCAAGTTTGGTTACTGTTGCTCTTCTATTTTGCTATTGGTGTTGCTGTTATTTTTTGGGCTAAACGACAGCAGTCACAATGTATTTCAAAGTTTGTCTTTGGAAGCAGTAAGAACAACAATTACTTGAATATGCTAGAAGCCATTTTTGGTGGCTCTCATAATATCTTGCCACGTGAAAACTTTGCAAGGATTCTGTTGGTGACATTTGTGATATTTTGTCTCATCATCAGGACACTTTATCAAGGATCTTTGTATCGATTTTTACAATCAGATATTCATCATTTAGAGGTGCAATCGATTGACGATATGATTTTAAAAGGTTTCAAGTTTTATGTTTCCCAATCGAGTCTTGACCTTTACGATGGCGATCCAAAATTCATTGGAAGGTAAAATGAAGATTTTATCAATTATACATTGACATTATTTCCATATCTACAGAGTTTTTCCACTCGGTGGCAACGAACGTGAATCATCAGTGGAAAAAGTTAAAGATCCTTCATTTAAAGGCGCTTATTCTAAGACATTGACTGGAGCTCTGTATATGAATCAACTTAGTTACAACACATCCCTGTATAAAATATGCAAAGAACCTTACATGACACTTCCGATTGTTGCTTGGGTACCTAGGGATTTTTATCTGATTACTGAAATCAATCGGAAAATTTTGCAATTTCAAGCTGCAGGACTTATTGGATATTGGCACTCAAAATCAGTTGATATGAAATTTCTAAACATTCAAGAGTCACAACAACCAAAGAAGCTCAGCATGCGTCATCTATCTGGAGGTTTTCAGATGTGGTTTATCATTTGCATTGTTGCATTTACAGCGCTCATTTTCGAAATTTATATCGACAGAATTAGAAAAAGAAATTAAATATGATGATAAATGAGAAGCGTGAAGTTAAATGATTTGCCGACGCATAGAAAAAAAAGGTCCCATGATGTGTAAGAGAAATTCGATTAACGAGTGTATCATCACGTTCCAATCATACGACATTCTATTTGACTACTGACTTTTAAAGATGTACGCGGTTGTTTGAGATAAAACTAATTTTGTAGATCATAAAATTTTCATGTTTCACAAAATGTTTTTTTTTTTTTTGAGTGTGTGATAAAAATAAATTTCAAGTTTATCTAAATTTAGTCATTCGATAAAATCCCTTCGTCTCTTGTAGAGAGCTGTTGAGGATTTCCAAGGGAAGGAAACATAAAACTTTACTTTAATTCCACAAATTTTGCTAGGCAAATCTTTCAAATCAAAAATATTTTTATGAACCTTCAGAAAATGCTTGTTTTGTGCGAAATTCTCGTAGCATCATGAAGAACTGTTGCATAATTTATTTCGCACTAGGTAGTGTTGTTTTTACAGGTTCATTCATTCAGACAAATGATTCATTCAAGTGGTCTCCATGGTGATGCCGGACATAAATTTTGTACAACAGAATTTCAGCCATCGCGCTGCGCTATTCTACACATATGTATGTGTACAGCTGCAGGGCAATTTATGTTGTTAAGGACATCACTCATTCATACAATTAATGATGTAATTCTTTATTATTGAGTGATTTTTTGAAGAGATGTTTTATGGTAATGGTTTACAATTTTACATCATCAGATTTACATTAAATTTACAGATTTATCTTCTTTACAGATTTAGTCGAGCTAGCATAGCCATATTTACATGAAACTTTATACATTTTTCATCAATATCATTATCTGAAATTCCAGAAGCATGAAGAAATCTAATTATGAAAACTCTCATAATTACTTATTTTTCTCTCTCTGCGGGAATCGCTCGAATCAATAGAACAATTGAAAGCAATCCAGTTATCTGAGATAAATCCATTTGTGCTGCTGAGAAGCTAAAATCCCATTCACATTCGACCAGAATCTGAGTATCGACTTTTCTTTTACTACGCATCAATGGGAGTTTTTACACTTGACTTGACGTTCCGTTTCCTAAACACACATTGCCAGCGTATTTTGAGATATAATGGCAACAGCCTCCCCAGGTTTTGATGTTCTCTTAAATAATATTTTCTTACTTTAAGCTCTGAATCAGAAAAAAGTCAACATAAATCGAACCAGGAAGAGCCATGTTATCGCGGTAACCATCAGAAGGTCAGAATAAAAATAAATCAAAGGTTGACTCTCGATGATGCCATCGATATTGCGCAATGTTTTTATTGAACGTCGCTAGGCAATTAATGTGAAAACATCGCTTTTATGGTTATAAAAATTGGCGTCACACAATTAAAAATCGCCGCAAGAGAATAAAGCAATCAAGAAACGAAAACAAAATTATTGCATCACATTCTGGACATTTCATAATTAATTGCTCGCTTCCTTTTGTGGTCAGCTTCATTAATGAAGCCCGCAACCACACAATTGCATAATTGTTTTAAAGAACATTCTAATTGAAATTTATTAAATGCTGACCGATTGCGTATAAAGAGCGGACAAGATTCTTCAAATGGGTCATGAAGCTGTTAATTAAATTTAAATTCTCGAATCTATAGTTGAAAATTAAGTCTTTTAGTATACTTAATTAAATGAACAGCTGCTATACTGTACAATCTCTTGCTCGCCTTTCATCTAAACAATTGATAAAAGTTGCTGATAAGGTGCTAACAGAAATTATCACTAGACAAACAGACAGCGGAACCATCGGCAAGCTTGTGATTAATGAATCTACATTTGGTAATGATAACAATTTTTGTTTGTTACTTTCTAAGTCAAAAGTTGCGGCACTATGCAAAAGTATTAACTGATAACACGAACATATGACGTCATTTCTTATAATAGCCCAACATTTTTCGTAAACTGATAGTCGGCCAACAATTGAATTATGTTTTTTTGTAATTATTTTATTGTCACTAGATAAACTGAAATTTATTTTGCCGAATGAAACATGAACTAGATATTACTCCTACATAAAAATATATTCCCAGAAAATATCCGTCTCAAAGTCAAACAAATCAAATTAAGATTTTTTTGAGACATGCATTTTCTTATTGATTTGTGCGAAAATCAAGAAGAAAACAGATGGAGACAGAAATTAATTAGTAAACAGCAGAAAAAAGCGAGTGGAAGAATTTCTTTTGTGTGACTTTTTGTTCATTCTGTGCGACGATGCCGAAGTTATTAAATATTTGTTCGTCACAGCACAAAAGTAATTAACACACTTAGGCTCGAATGTTGGACCTTTTAGCTAACGTACCAAGATTTAATTTTTGTTTTATTTATTTTTGTTGAAACATTAGAAACAAGCGTGTGGCTTGAAACGGTTCATTGAGATGTGCAAAATACTCGACAGATCTATTAAAGTCATTATTATGTTGATGATTTCCTGTATGGTTAAAGCCCATCAAACACCAATTGATGACTTCTTTCCTCGTTGCCAACATAAATATTAAAAAGAACACACACCTATTTCCTTTTTGACACTACCTGCTTCCATCAACGGTTTATTTGCACCATCAGCAATTTACAAGCTTTGGAAGTTGATTGTTATTGCAAATTTCCGGTTTATAGATTCCATGAGCCTTCTGGCAATATGTCTATCAACCAGCAGAGAGTTGTTGCGCAAAAATGAAGAATATTATCATTCAATCTTAATGGACTTCCAAATATGAACAAAAATAGAAATTCGAAAAACTATTGCAAGATTTTGCAACAAGTATCTCTAACGGAAAGTAAAAGTTACCAGGTAGGTTTCATTGATTCCACTTCCATTGAGCCATTGAAAAAAGGTTTATACTAATTTTCAGTACAACAAAAAAAAAAAAAACAGTCAGGCTTCGCGCATTGATTTATGCATATCAGAGTTGATTAATGGTTAGAAAATGCCAATCGAAGGGCAAAGTAGTATTTTGTATCATCAATTATCTATTAATCAAATTAATAAAAATTCTATAATCCTATTAAAAATTGGGTTTCATCATCATCACACAATGCTCAGCATTTTTAATAAATGTTTCCTGCTATCGGTTATTTTTATTTGTGGCACACAACGATGGCATTTCAAACGTAAATGCTCCAAATTAATTTATGCATGGCAGGAAGTCTCTCTCGGAATTTCTTCGAGTCGAGGAAAAGAAAAAGAAACACAAAGAAATTTTCCTTTCGTTTCGTATCGATGGTAATAAGAGAATCACAAGCCCAGATTTTGGGGAGTGGATGCGCATTAAAAAAAATTGAATTTCCATATCGGGGCAACCCAGCAATTATTGCCATCATCACGTTCAAGTTACATAAACAAATAAGAAAAATATTCAAAATCATAACATTTATGCTCTCAGATTTTTTCCCATCAATGTGTGCTTGAGGTTCATCATGCACTGGATGATGCAAACATATTTGTGCTCCGTATATTTTTGGCATATCACAAAAATGAATTATTGCCCATCAGAACAAAATGTACACACACTTTTTTTGTGGGTCACACGCACATCCGACAATAAAACTGTTGTCGGCCATTAATCATTATGAGCAAAAACAAATCGATGCGAATAAGTAATAAATAAGCATGTGGTTGGTATACCACAGCCTTCATTGTGTAATGAGCTTGAATTAAGTTTATCGAGATATATCTAGAAGAAGAGAAAAGAAACCGTTTAGGAATTTACTCGAAATTGAAACCGTAAAAATCAATTTCAGGTCATCGATGATAGCTCGCGAGTTCAGATCGGCTATAACAGATTCTCTCATTGCGTTTGCATAATATTCGGCATCTGTTGTGAATCATCCCGTGTTGTATAGATGCGGGTCATTCTCCAGTTTACTATTCAAGTAACGGCCTTTAATAGCAGCGCACAACACCCAAAGCGAATCCAACGAACACGATCGCAATTCGTGAAAAAATTCCAATCAAATTTTAATTTTCTTCTATGATTTTTTGTTTTTCTTCTGTTCATAAACATCGCACGAAAGGCGAACAAACGAAATCTAAAGAAATGGAAAAAAATCGCTACAATTTGAATTGTGTTTTTTGATGATGTAATTTTAAAGCCTGTTTCATTGTTGTTAAAGTTAAAGCACGTTGCGAACGTTGCGATGCGATGAAGACGATTTATGACACCGGTATATAGCGAAGGTGTTCAATTACAATTCTCACGCATTTTGAGGCATCTTGCGTTCCATTACCAAATACATCCTTCAACTTCTTAGATCGAGATTATTTGAAAAAGCTTCAATGACATTTCAGAACAAAAGTTGTTTGCTTTTATGTATGCCAATGAATTAAAATGGGAGAGAAATCAAATTGTCGATCAATTGTTTTGATTATTGATCTTTGCAATAGTAAACAGCGAAGTCCATTTGACTTGATTTCAGTTTGCATAATTTTAAATAGATCAACAGACTAAACTGTTTTGTTTATTTTTCGATGTTTTCTATGTCAGTTGATCGCTCGCACTCATCATCACATGTCTGACCGTTTAGCTTCGAAAACAGTTGGCAATTGTGAGAAATTCATGAGAAGCGGAAAAAAGGGAGCAATAAAAATGCAAAAAATTCCTTTACGTTCTAAATGCATTATCACGAGCGTTCGTGCACCCCTCTTGAGTTGTTTGTAGACCAATTTTACAGGTGTTTTCATGTTTTCTTTGCCCATATCGTGGCTTGGGCAGGAAATTCTAATTTTTTAACAATTTTACGAAGAGATGCATTTTCAACTTTTTTTTAATGTTTTGTTGTTTACCTCCTGAAGAAAAAAAGTCCTCAACATTCAACAGAGCATCACGTATTTTTTTTTTATGCACCTAATCGCCCCTTCACATTGTTCGATACATATTGTGAAAGAAAGGATCATTTCTTTACTCTGATGACGACTCAGGTAAGAAGAAATCATTCACTCTCTTATACAAACAAATTTCAATAGATTTTCTTGTGTTTCGCATAAGAAGAAGTTCAGCAGAAGGAAAAAATTTCAGGGGAAAATAATTTTGCCGAAACAAAAACAAAATGAAACTCACACAATAATTTTGGTCCATTAAATTCTAGCAAAGTAGATTTGCATCATTGACGGCGGAATCGATTTTCTTCTTTTCGAAATTTCTCACTCACACTTCCACTGATAAGATGCCAATCAACTTTGTGAGCCTTAAATGCTTCTTTTGCGGCATAAATTGAACGAATGTTTATAAATTGCAAAACCCTAATTCACTAAAACACATTCAACACTTTTTTGTGCTTACAGATAACTTTTTTATAACACTACCGATAAGGTGAAGCGATAACGCGAAGTATAAACATTCGAGGAAAAAAAAAAAAAACAATTTGCTAAACAATTTTCCCTTCTTCTACTTTTACTTGCAGAAATTCCACTTTCTTTAAATGGTTTTTTTTTTTGCTTCATAGAGATTGCTACTAATTTGTTTCGTGGCCTTCACTTCTCCGATAAACACTCACGCGATTTTGTGGATTTTCCACGCAAATATTTTTTTGTTTTCATCTGAGAGGAAATCGGCAAATTTTGAGTTTGACGAGATACAATTTTCAATTATTTTAATGTGAATGTTCTTCAACCGACCCGCATGTATCCAGCGAAAAATCGAAACTGAGAGGAGACGGAAAGAGACTGAGAACATGCAGAGCGAATTTTTTGAAGGGTGTTTACGATTTTCTTTGAGCAACAAACTTTTTTTTTACTAGCACAAAACACCCTATGCCAGAATATAGGTAATGTAAATGCTTTTGAAGTTTAGGTTAGCTTGGGTAAACTTAATGAATTATCGCTATTTTCATATGTGTATATTATACCCAAAAAATTTAATATCGTTTTTTTTACACCGAATTTAAGTCGTTACAATCAGACGAGGCTATTTATAATTGGTTAATGCTGTGCGTTTGTTATTCAGACAATCAGCTGATAAAGATAAAGAAATGGATAGTTGCGAAACATATATTGATGAGAAAATCGAGCTTGGACAGTCGCTTGTCACTAAATTGGAAGCTGACTTTGCTGGAATTGATGGCGCTTTGAAGACAAAAAGAAATATTGAGAAAGAAATTAAGTTCCTGGTCAAGGTAAATAAGAACAATCATCCTTTCGATAGTATTCAAGATCCATAAAGTTCAATTTTAGCTCAAATCCAAAGATAGTGATGACATCAGGCGAAAACTCCAATGCACCAATCTTAACTTCTTTAATCATCTGGTCGACTCATTGTATAATTATGAGGTAAAAAACATCAGCTATGCAGTCAGAGGTGATTGCGATAAACCAATTCGAGTGGATATTGTAGCTAGAGAGTATGAGTCAACATTATGGGTCAAGATCATCGCAAGAAATTCGGAATCTATCATTGATGGTGTTCTTGGTCGCTGTGAATATGGCTCTAAAGACATCCTGTCAGTGGCTGATGAATTTCTGGAAACTGCTCAGTCGAAAGTTAACTTTTTTAAGCAGCCTAAAGTTGTTTTTGACTTTCTAAATCCAATTGACGAACGATTGGAAGCCGCCTTGGAAGAAAAAGGAATCATTATTGGGCGAAAGTATAGAGAATCAAGGACGACAGCTCATTGTGAAGAAAATCCAATGGACACAATCCTAAATTTAGACATAACTGCAATGCTGGCGTATGTTTCCGAACTTTCAAATGGTGGAACCGGCTTCACATTTAAAGATCGCTTGATTGAAGAACAAAAAGAAGCTGAGCGAAAAAAGCCAGTCAAGGCAATATTGAACAAACTGTTTGATAATAAAACTTTGATTTGTTGTGAAACTGCAATGAAGTCTTTCGATGAGATAATTGAGCTTCTTGGTGGTGAAAATGAAAAAGTTCGGGCTGCCGATTTAAGAAATCGAATTAAAGTTTTACCAGACGTTCCGAATCCCGAAGAAATTATTCCCGTCGACCTAAGTTCTCAAATTAAGGAGCGAAGCAGAAAGATATTCTCCTTTGGTGTTCATCATAAAGCTATTACTATTTCATCGAATATGAGTTTCAAACGTGCAGCAAAAATGAAGAATTTCGAAGTCCCAATGATAAAAATTGAAGCGAGAGCTCTGACTGAGAGAAAACAAGAAAATTAACATAAATATTTCAAGGAAATTTTAATTCTCTTTCTGTAAGGAAATTTGCTGTGAAATATAATAAAACATTTTACTCCATGCTGTTATCCAGAAGTGCGAAGGGATTTGGTGCACGTGATGGCGGCTGATCTTCGTCAGAATCATCCGAACTTTCTTCTTTCGCAACGTCATTTGACGTTCGTTTGAAATCCTTTTTCATTTGATATTCGGCTGGGCGTTGAACAGTTCCTTCCCCATCAGAATCAGAATATTCATAAGCATCGTTTTTTGAATCTACTTTGCCCAACACCTGGATTTGTAGAACTTTTTCAAGTTCTTCATGTGATTCCCAGTATTCTTTTCGTTGACAATAGCCTCTTGGTTTAAGAGATAATGTAATTTTTCCGTCAAGAGCCATTCGCAAAATACTATTTGCAGCTCTGTAGCTGTCAGGACGAGCGGCTTTTGCTAAAATAAGAATTTGGTATTCACAGTGTCCATTGATTAAGATGTAATGTATCTCACCTGTATAGAATCCACGTTTTATAGCAAATGCATCACAAATATCCATCGCTGACCATTCTTCGCCTTTTCCTTCAGGATGCTGCATTGCAAGCAGATTCGGAATGTCTATGCGCTCGGCCAAATATCGAATTGACGCATATGGCTCTCGAAGCTGAGCAATTGGATAAGAGCCCATCAGCACTTGCAAGGATCTAGGAACTTGAGACGGAAATACCAATCCGGGGCAATCGCAAAGTCTAACGGTGTTGGTCAAGAAGATAGTCTGGAAATGCTTCGTGTGACCTGGTGTTCGGCTAACGCTCACAACTTTCTTTCCCATTAACGCATTCAGCAAGGAAGATTTTCCTACATTTGGAAATCCTACACAACCGATCGTCAAAACTCCGTTCTTAAAAAGCTCATGCTTCTCGAAATCAAAGTCTTTTACTTCTTCATGCATGCCTTCATACTTAACTGAATCATCCTCATCATCATCATCTTCAATTTGACTACTAGTCGCCATTTCATCTTGGATTTTCTTTTGCCAGTTGGCTAAATCAACTTGATCTTTCACAATCGCTTGACAAGCTTGATATACCTGAAGTGCGCCTTCACTGGCCATTCGCATTCGGCCACGACGGCGCCGAATCTTAAGTCCAGTTTTGTTCTGACTGTTACCTCGAAGATTGTAGGCTGGCAAGCTGGTAAAAAGCACGACATGAATCGATGGATATTCTTGCTCGAAGTACTTTTTCCAAGCCAAGACAACAGGAGCATCAACCAGATCTATTTTGTTCAATACAATTATGAAATATTTCTTCAATTCCTTGGTAACATAATTAAACAATGATTGTGGAAACATAAGAGAAGGAAAACGCGCATCAACTATCATTAGAATAACGTCACTGATTTCGATAACTCTCCACAGCTGACGCCAAGTTTCCAGATTGAGTTCAAAATAGCTCATTTGCTTCATGTCATCATAGTGGTTCTTCTCTATGTTTGTGATGTATTTGAAAAAGTAGCGTTCTTCAGTTGCCAGCAGCGTTTCCTTGCTCATATTAAATCCCCATTCCGGTCTTTTCGGGAAATCGAACCCTTCAAAGTACGAGTCATCGATTTCCGACTGCTCCTCAGTTGCATACTGAAGCCCATGCAAAGCCTGCTCTTTGAGCCGTTTTAGATCTTTTGGACTTTCGTTGTGAAACTGAAGGACATATTTGTTGGATTTAGATCTCGGATCCTTAATTGGCTGCATATTTATTTTCTGAACATTATGGAGCACTCCAGCGCATTCACTTCCTTCCTCTGATTCTGTTTCATTGATTTTTCTGATTAGATTAATTGGACCAGCTGCAGGTGAAAGAATTACGTTAGGTTGTGAAAATATTTGGAAAATATAAATTCTGATTTTTACATTTATCTTGACGTTTATGGATTAGCTGTTGTTTCTTTTGTTTTCCTGAGAATGGTACTTTTCTTCCGCCTTGAGGCATCTCGACCTTGGTTGATATCTTTAACTCGTTATTACTTAGTAGCGAAATGTTGAGAAACACGCATGAATAAAAGGAATGAAAATGTAAACAAATTTCAATGTGTAAAAAAATTACACTCTAGAGTTCTAAATTTTCACTAGGGCAGAGGACGTGTTCATAAGCTGACATTGATTTTCCTGGCTTTCTGCAACATTCCAAAAATTTAAACTACCCTGGTCAATAAATAAAGCACCTAACTAGCTAGACAACAATATGGCAAAGTAAGTAATTAATGACAGAGAGGCAAAGTAACAAACTTTCTATTTTTTGTTATGATTTTCTGAATCAATTTTGATGATTGGAGTCAGCTAAAAGCTGCTATGTGTCATAATCATATATCTGAATTACTAATGAGTCATAATCCAACATAATTTTAGCGCTGCAAAAGTAACATTTAAAATCACATTGACGTCGGATGCAAAACTCCCTTACAAAGTTTTATCAGTGCCTGAGTCAACTCCATTCACAGCTGTTCTGAAATTTGCTGCTGAGGAATTTAGTCAGAACCCAGCAACATCAGCTATTATCACTGACGATGGAATTGGAATCAATCCGTCACAAACAGCTGGCAATGTTTTCCTTAAACACGGTTCAGAACTTCGGCTAATCCCTCGCGATCGTGTAGGACATTGAACAACAATACGACTCTTGAACAACACCAGAGATGAACTCAAATATGATAATTTAATACATCTGCTGAATTATTTTTTATTTCTACGCCCGCAATGATTTTGAATTAAATAAAAATTTAAAAGAAATTTAAAGATGAAAGTCTTCTTTGGTTGATGGTTCTGTATTTAAGTTCCGTCGACGCCTGCCTATGTAGCCGAACTACTGACTTCTGCAGCAGGAGTGTACATTCCACGTCTCATCTGGCGATTACGTACGTTCAGCATTGTCTTATTAGTTGTTCGACGAGAGATTGATGGCAGTAGGAAACGCGCCAACTGAGCTGAGATCTGAAGAAGTGAATGTGGATAGTATCCGGTTGTATTGATAGCTATGCCAACTCTGGTGAGAGCACATTCAACGTATGTCTCCGGCTTTGGTGCCATCCAAGATCCTTTCTTCAATTTTGTCATGTTGGTAGCTAAAATTGAAAATAAAGGCAGTAGTAAAATAACGGCATCAAATAAAATCCAATATGCGACGTCAACTCACCAACTGGACCAGGCATTACTGATTGGATAACAATTCCATGTCCTTCATATTCTGCCGCCAAATCGGTTGAAAATTTGTTTGCAAATGCTTTAGTTGCAGAATAAATACTCAAACACGATGCCGGAACAATAGCAGACAGTGACGAGATGTTGATGATAAGACCACGTCGTCGTTCGACCATTTGTGGTAACACAATACTGCACATCATCGGCATTGAAGTGACGTTACATTTGATCATGTCTTGAATGCAATTTTCGCGATCGGGCACATTAAGGAAATAGTCCGGTGCAGAGTATCCCATGCCAACATTATTCACTAGAACACCAATTTCTTTGCCGACTATTCGTTGTTTAATTTTATCATAAATTTCCGGACCAGATGTGAAATTGACATCAATGACGGACGTTTGTACGTTGTAGGCTTCTTCAATTTCTTTAGCTACCGTTTCCAATTTCGATAAAGTTCGCGATACCAAAATAATATTCATTCCACGTTTGGCGAGCTGCAATAAAAAGACATCTCATTAAAACATTATTCTATCGTAAATTTTTAATTCATAATATTAGAGGTCAATAGATGCCGATTCAATCAGTGTATAAACAAATGCATTATCTACTCATCCTTGTTGCAACATTGAAATAGGGCATCACCTAATGAAGATGATTTCTAAGTAATTTACGACTCTCTACTACTATTGTGGTGAGTGGGAAAAATGTTATTTTTAGTAGATTTTTAACATTTCCTGGAGTTTAATTATAGTGCAACGTTTATAATATTGATTGAGTATTGCATTTTAACAGCATATTGCATATGAATTGTCTATAGCCCAAGATGTGTTTGTGCACTCACAGATTTTGCATATTGCTTTCCAATGCCATCCGTTGCGCCGGTAACCACTAAAATGAGAAAACACTTTTAAATGATGCCTTCGATAACATTCTTATTATTCTTAGCCTAATTAAAACATTAAATGCACACTTAGCAAAATTTCATTCGAAAGGTTAAAAATGGGACAACAAATTTAAATTGGAAATTTTTTTTTCGGTCATGACAAAAAAAAATGTTGGTTTTTAAGTCGAAAAAAAAAAATAATGCTCGTTTTCGGGTTTACTTATCATTCGACTGATAACAGTTTGCTTTTTTTTTTCTTTCGATAAGATAAATACGTGGACTTCGAAACTACGTGTTAAATTCATTAACTTTTACTTACATGCCCATTTTCCATAGCTCTTATAAACTATCGATTTTCCCGAAAAGTACGGTCCAAGGAAATTCTCATAAATCCAGCGAAATACTCCACAGAATAACTGCACGACAACAACAAAGACACAAAAATTCCCAAAAAATCCACAGCAAGACATTGCAGTTCCAGAAATAATTTTCAATTGAGTTTAATTAAAATAAAAAAAATGCCGAATTGAAATATTTCACGCACTGAATTTGCTTTTGTGACTCTAACATCGAACGCTCGTGAACGAGGGTGATAAGCAGACTGATGTATTTTTAGAACGTTAAAGGGAAATAACGCTCCCGCTTTGTTCTGCACATGTGCGGCATTACAAGTGGGGTACATTCTCAAATAATATCAGTATATGAAAATTTATTTTATTTCTTTAACCAAATAATATTTTTTTCTTTTTCAGGAATATTATTTGTTATCATTTCTGTACAATCCCTACAATAAAATTTCTCTCTTTTCTCTAGAAAAATCATAGAGTCTCATGTAGCTTGAAGGTTCTCCCTGAAAAAAGTAAGTAGTTGAATTTGATTGCCGGCTCGAATGATGTGTACACGTTGAATACTATCAGCTGTGTCAATTGATTTGCTTTTTGCTATCATCGCAAACTAATTGACATTTACTCATTATTTTTATCGTCTTTTTGATCCTGAATATATAATTAACAAATTTGATTTTACTTCATTTCATTTCAATAGATTTTTATAAATTTCAGTAATGTGGTTTTAAAGCCAGATGACAAATAGTTTAATATGACACGTTTTCGTTGTCAAACTATTTTCGCCGCCAAAAAGAGCTTCTCGCTGAGCTTTTTTTTAACGAAAAAATTTAAAAAGTTGGTTAGGTATGCAACACGATCGACACGTCCCGACTCAAACGTACATTTAAAAACCCTCGGTTAAAGAAGCTTTTTCGTTTCCAATTAGATTAGAGCCATTCGCAATTTTTTTGCCCCATCCAAATTAAGACTGACTATTTTTGTTAATTAATAACCAAAGAGATGTATCGCTCTTATTAATTATTATCAGCACGTGTATACAAAGAATATCATGTGGCAAAATGAAGATTTTAATTAAGTAATCAAGCCGAATTTAAGTGACAATGAAAATGGATCATGATAACGTACGATGAGTTTAATTAAAGTTAATTTAAACGATATCACTTGTGAACTTTCACATAAAGCCAAACCGAGACGACATGTGATCATCACGCCGATTCCAATTGGAAGAAATCTATTTTTGGATCAACAACAAAAAATCAAAAAAAAAAAAAAAAATTAATATATGGTGTGTTTACCACGAGAACTGAAAATTTCAATAATCTTGACAGTATTAATTTATTATTTCTGCTGTTTGCCGGCATGGATTGTTTGCTCAAATACAATTACCCAAAACAGTTTTATGGTGCCTTTCAGCATCAGTTTAATCTCTGTTTGAAAGAAATAATAATAAATGTCCCATTGTTGATTCAAAAAAAAAAAAAAATACTCAACAAAAGGAGTCATAAAACATTTTTTTCTCTTTCTTTCTTTCCCAAGTAGCTTTCGAGCTGTTATCACTATAATAGCAACCTCAAAAAATATATAGTATGATTAACACGAGACAGAAATTTGATCCGAATTCGTGTATTGACGTCAAACGAAGCAGTTTTTTTTCTGCTGAGACATTTAGAAAAAAAAAAAAACTTCAATTATCTACAATTTTTTGTTTTCATCGTTTCCAGCATTTTAAAATTGGAACCGAATGATACACTAAAGCGGAATTTGATGATCGGTCATTACTCCGTTTTTCTTTAAAGGTATGATCGATTTAAATAGTTTCGTACAGAAGAAAAAAAGAAAAATAATAAACTTTTCAATGAAATTGGAATAAAGTAGCACGTCAGAGCCATGATATTTAATATTTTTATTATAAAATTCAAAGGAAATGACAAATCGGGTCTTTTTTTAATGAAACTTTGAATTACAAATTTTGTCCGCGATGATTCATTGCTTGTTGATGACCCCTTCATATTCATACCAAAGCCGCGGGCTGGTCAGCGATTGATTAACAAATCAGAATTCATTTAATAGTTTAAATTTTTTGCGTGCTATTTAAAACGTTTCATTGCGATGATAACAGATGTGGGAATGAGAAAAATAATAAAATAAAATTATTAGCAAATTAATTGAAAAATGAGGCTTGTTTTTTTTTTGATCGTCGAAACATTGAGGCATCATTATTATCACGTAATTGATATTTGTGGGATTGAGTGAGAGAACGAGCGTGTGTGCTTGAAAATCGACGAAGGCCCCCATTTGATTCGCCACGATTTAACGACGTTGTTAATATAATCAATTATTTGCATTTAATGCAATTGCATAAACTGACCCTATCGTATAGATATTATCAACGACGCAATAATTTGACTATTCTGCTCTAAATGTAAATTCTATTGTCTATTTGCCATTGAACAATTTCATTGACATCGTACATGTGCACTGAGAAAATCTTAGATTTCGATACACATTTTTATCCAGTGTTATTACTTAGTATCAATTCCAACAATGTTAAATCGATAGCATCTAATGAGTAAATATTTAAACAACGAATTTATTCTTCATATTTGTGCGCTTGAATCGTCGTTGTATCTTAAATTTTTGCCCCAGTCCCCCAGAGAATGCGCGCGTAATTTGGATCATACAATTTACGGATTTCACACATCGTCGTTTTATTTCTTTATTTTTTTTTTTTTTCATTGTCCATTTCCAGTGGCAGAGTTTCTTGATTGAATAATTTCATTCTTAATCCTACAAGACAAAAGAAACTTTCACAACTCACATTTTTTACTCGTTGATCATCAAACATCATCAGCATTGTTCAGCGATTGCGTTGCGGGTCCAATTGTTGTTGTTTCTCTCTTTTTTTTTGTGTCTATGCCTTCCATGTGTTCCAAAATGCTGATGACGTAAATCGAAAATCTGTTGAATAGTGTTGGTGGTGTTATAAAATTTTGCTCGTAAGTCGTGCAATAAAGTTTGATGTATTGAGGTGCAGTAATGGGATAAAAGTCTAGTGGATTCAGAAAAGCAGACGAAGTACAACGCTGGCCCTTATCGACTACCTACATAGTATTTTGTATGTAGCATTGCGTGCCTACATGCATATGAACTCATGTATTATATATTTCATTCTCTTATTGTAGTGCATGTGTATTTCCAGTCGTTGGCATGTCCGTAAATGGTGTCTTTAAAATTTTATTTTTTCACATATAAAATTGAATTTTTTTTAAAAATCATGTGAAATATTTGTTAGACATCATTACTAACCAACTCCGATTTGCTTTCAAACACCATCAAACAATAAGTTCAACACAATTTTTTTTTTATTTTGTATATTTCATTCATTTCCAGAACACTTCGTAAAAAAAAAAACTTTTTCATTTTAGTATAAAAGTTGCAACGAAACGGCGAAGGTCTGTTTGGACCCGTGTATACAGATTTTTTTTATTGTCGGCTAATTTAGCGAAACTTTTATCGTTTTCGCATAACGCCGCTTGTTATCGGAACTAAATGCTAATAAATTGTTCTATGCAATCCGACACATCGTAATAATATTGTATTTATACAAGCAAGAATCAATTCCATCAGGCATCAGGGCATTGAAATCTTTCTGCCATTTTCAACTTCACCAACACTTGGGCCTCTCATTCATTTGGCGCTCTCCGCGAGACGCAATTAATTGATAAAAAAAAAAATAAAATAGAGGAACACACTCAATAATAACATACGATCGAAGGAATTAAATTAAATACAATACAATATAATTAAAAATTGTGTACTTTAAAAAAAAAAATAAAACCACCTGCTGATTGTGATCCCGGTTTGAGTGAAATTTCTAACGTTTAATGACGTCAAACATGTCTCATCGTCATGATGATGCGTAAAAGAATGCAGAAAAATATAAAATTCATTGTAAATATTGAAAATATTTTAATAATGATGATCATTTCTATCGATTTCAACTGAATGCTGAGCCCGACAGTTGCTCATTGTGACAGAAAGATTTTTTTTTTGCCATTTTCGTCAAATAACATTCACCTGGATCGATGTTGTAATAATAACTATTTTTTGCAAGCTGCTGTCTTTGTTGATTCACGCACTTAAAGATCCATTAACCAGCCTCAGAGTCAAATGAAAAGTGAAATGCCAAAAAGTAACTTTTTTTTTATTCGCCATCACACGAAATTTACAACGAGCGGTACCTGATCAATCAAATAATATTGTGCGGCAATGATATTTTGCCCTGAGGTACCATGCTATTCATACATCCAACAGACAATAACATACAAAAAGTGTTACATGTGGGCAAGGTGCTGACAAAAAATATTTAAACGGGTCAGCTGAAAGAGAAATTAAACAGTTTAGCTGATGCCGAAATTATTAAATATCAACGACACATAATTATCGCGTGCTGGTCGCAATTTATTATTTTTATTTTATTGCTGTGTATCGTATACATCCATAGTGTACACATATGATTCGGTAAACAAATTGATTCATCCGGTGGAACTTTGGATTGAGAAATGCAAAAAATAAAAAAAAAAAAAACTAATAATTTTTGCAATTGCGTGTCAGTGACCATCAGATGAAAATGATGCATTCCATATGATGGTATCGACCCTGGACAATGAAAATAAACATCTAGTTTAATTAATTGCACAAGAGAAAAATATATAAACTGATAAGAGCTACGGAACTCAGTGATAAAGTGAGAATAAAACATTTATGAAAATCGTTTATATGAAATGTTCATGCCTCTTAGTACCAGCGCACCATCCACACAAACTACATCCACACAACTTCCAACGTTTAAAATTTATGAAGATTTTGATAAGATAATTGCTAAAGAAGTTTATTTCACCGAGTCTGGTGAAAAGCGCATCGCACGTTTACTTCATTTTCCCAACATTACACCGTCCGAACAGAATCGCCTGCTAATGTCAGACTCAGGATCAGGTCAGTCAGATGATGAGGTGGAACAGGTGTCCGGCATTGTTGCCGGCACCGAGCAGCCTTATCCTCATAAGTCTCATCGCAAAAAGTCATCATCAAAGCGATCGCTAGATATGCAAAGAAAAATTTCCTTGAACAAATTGAGTGACATTAAGAAGGAGATTAATTATCATCAGCACCCTAATCAATCGATGCCAACAAAAACGTCCGACTCATCAACACCCTCTTCGTCGCCATCAATTAACTGCTCGGTGCCATTGAAGCATAATAAAACCCGATCCAGCGTCAGAAATGGAAAGATGTCAAGTGGCTATGAGCAGTATCAAATGTCATTATTAACTGTTCCGATGTCGAGAGATTATTGTGATCCATCGAGTGATGATTTATCAAGTGAATGGGACTCTGATGTGCCCGAAAAAGGCAGCGATGCAAACAACAAGGAATCTAAGGTAAAAATAAAATTTTATTGTGTAATTATTGTAAGAATTTCTTGTAATACAATGAATTGTTTCGATTCCATTAACTACTTATGCATAAAGTGGAACTAGAAAACCCCAAATTTTTATTGACGTACCAATTTCTGCTTCTCTTTTTTTTTTTCTTTTTGTGCGTGGCAAATTTAAATACCAGTCACGTAGAAGAATTTGTAGAGAATTTATATTCTAATTATTATGCTCGAAAATTTTGGTTCTAAACATATTGAGAAGCGCTCGACTTGAGAAGCGTGAAAAAAAATTTGCACAATTAAAATTAAATAAAAAAACGACGAAATACGTCAATCGCGATTCGCGGTTTTATTGCCTCATTTATATAATATATTTTTAAGCAGTTTCTGTAATGTAAGGTGAATCGCATGCATTTGTTATTGCTCGTTTGTTGTTTTAAATCTTGTTTTATTTATTTCGTAATTGTATAATTAATTTACAGTCATCATTGATGCGATTAAGTTAGTGAAAATTTCGTTTGAATTAATTGAAATAAATTTTTAGCGGTATTTTGAGAAACCTACTTCTAACGGGCTCATTACATTTTAACGTATTACGGTATACAGAATCTTTCATAAATATTCAGTTTCTTGGTATCTTGAGTCAATGACAGTTTTTATTTGGCAGCGTGTATAAATTTATTCTCATGATGAGCCAATGAGCCATCATTGAATTATCATTTGCTGATTTTTTTTTTTTGTAAATGCTTTAAACATTTTTCGTTTCCTAACTATCTAAATTAACATTTTTTATTTTTTTTTGAATTTACTTGAAAACTTTTTAGTCAATAATCGGATGGAGAAAACTCCGTAACATTGTTCAATGGACACCGTTTTTCCAGACATACAAAAACAAAATACGATATCCGTGGGTGCAACTTGCAGGACATCAAGGGAATTTCAAAGCCGGTCTCGATCCGGGAACGGTGCTTAAGAAGTTGACACCGAAAGAAGAAATTTGCTTCAAACAGCTAATGAATGATGTTTTACGGCCTTACGTTCCAGAATTCAAAGGCGCTATTGATGGTGAAGATAGTGAATGTAAGTTCCTTAGATAATATTTAAAGATGGAATGGATAAAGAAATTAACAATTGCCTATTCATTCATCAGCTCAATACTTGCAATTACAAGATTTATTAAGCGACTTTAGTAAGCCATGTTGTGTGATGGACTGCAAAATTGGAGTGAGAACTTATTTAGAAGAAGAATTATTGAAAGCCAAAGAGAAACAAAAGCTAAGAAAAGTGAGTTAAGATAGAGCCGTTAGACGTTGGAATTATTGACATGTAAATCTCTTTTTAACAGGATATGTATGAGAAAATGATTCAAATTGATCCTAATGCACCAACGGAAGAGGAGCATGCAGCAAAGGGTGTAACTAAACCACGCTATATGGTAATTTTTGTTACTAGAATGTTGAAATATTTGATCAAACAAAAATTGTATTTCCTGCTTCATTTGTCCAGGTCTGGAGGGAAACTATTTCCAGTACCGCCAATTTAGGCTTTCGTATCGAAGGCATCAAGAAAGATGATCTGAAATCAAAAGACTTCAAGACAATCAAGAGTCGTGAAGAAATTATGGAAATGTTTAAGGAATTTACTGAAGAGTATCCGCATGCTTTAGTGAGTTTTTAAGTCATTTTTCACAATGCACTTTGTGTAAAGTTTTCTATTTTAATTATCAGCCTAGATACATACAGCGTTTGAAAGCCATTAGAGCGACACTTGAGTGCTCAGATTTCTTTAAAAATCATGAAATCATTGGCAGTTCATTACTTTTTGTGCACGATAAAAAGAATGCCAGTTGCTGGTTGATTGATTTTGCAAAAACTGGGAATTTGCCTCAAGGCATTAAAATTTCCCACAAGCGTAAATGGGAAGTCGGAAATCACGAGGATGGCTATTTAATTGGGTTAAATAATATTATAGACCTATTCAGTGCTGTGGTTGAAGAAGGCTCCAGTCCAGACGAAGGATCATCTCTCCAGAGTAGAAGTAATTCGGACAGCAGCGGATGAGACGCTTTTGTTTGTTGCACGAAATAAATAGGAAAAATTCATTCCATGGCAAAATATTCTGATGCCACAAAAAAAATTCCATTGAATTATAAAGAACGCATTATGTATTTTAAGGCTAGAAAATGTCTAAAATATAAAGAAAAGAAGAATAATTTATGATAAGCCCTGATAAGCTTATTATTGTGTAACTAAAAGAACGAGAAAAATATATAATTAAAATTTAATTGATGATAAAAAAAAACATAATTCAGTTCTTGGTTCATTGTTATTGTGTTGTTTGTTATCGGAGTCCTGATTCAATTTTTTATCAGTAAAATATTTATTTGGTTAAAAATGAACCAGATGTAATAGCAGTATGTAGCAACCTTGAAATACATTTTTAAAGTTTAATAAGCTTTATTGCTTTACAGAGACATTCTCGAGGTTTATCGATCAGATCGGATTTCGTCAAGGTTTTGCCGTTTTGCCCCTGTTCTCAATGTTCAAATTAGCAGCTCTTTTGAATTTTAAATTTTCTGCGATATTTGAGGATCTGTGATATTTGATTTTCCTTTCTGGTAGATGGCTTTGTATTGGAAATACACCACAGGCTGAATGCAAGGCTGAAATGTTTTAAACCGAAAAATCTGATTTATGATGAATATATGTAGCGCCAAAATTCAATGTAGTATTAGTGAGCCTATGGAAAAAGGCAGAAAAAAAGGCAAACAGACTGAACGTGCCCGATGCAAAAGAACGAAAAATATGTCCGCAAAATCAATTTTAAGGAAAAACTTCAACGACCAGGAACCACCGGATCTACTTGTCTTCGGCTACCAATCAAAGCTGTATCGAGATGATGTGAAGGCACTTGAGTTTGATAGAGAATCACATCTCATACCAGCACCTTATAGTTCCCGAGAGCTGATTTCAAGGTTTGTAAATTTCATCGTTTCATTTTTCACCCTAATTAAGCTTATTTGTGCAATGTCTATCATCCCGAGTACATTTCGGGTTATGATTGACATTTCCATGTGATTCAATTTTGAGAATTAATGAACTTAAAAGCCTTATATAGAACAATTTTACAGCATTGATGAAACGACGTAATTAGAGACAAATTTTTCTTAAGATTCCAACAATCATCATCCCTTGAAACCTTTTTTCCATTCATTCACTTCCTCATCACATTCTGGATTACTCCGTATACTGGATGAACAACCGTCGATGCAAAATCCATTTTAAAAAAAATCTATAAAAAATTGTTTCTCTAGATGAAATGTTGAAGATCTGATGTTAAATAATGGCGGTGGTACGTATATGGTAATTATAAAGACGGTTCCATTTTATTCAATGACATTGATGTCTTATATCGGTGAAGGTAATATGCAGAATATCCTGCTGAGTATTCTACATATTGTCTTCCCGGTTGGCATTTCGAGAATCAGTTTTCTGGCACTCCAACTGAGTCCAGACTGTATGCTTTTCCTCTTCCATGAGATCTAATCCTCTCTTGTTTTCCCCATTTCTTTCCATCTCTACATTCAGATACGATGTCCGAGCAACACTTGCAGATATCGGGCCATTGGAGAATCACGAGCACTATGGAAATCGTATCGATTGTCTACCACCAGCTGAACAACAAGCAGAGTTGTTGGCAGAAGAGGAACGTTATTATAGCTTGTACAGAAATGAAGTCGAGGAAGAAATGTACAAAGGTTGGTTGGTTACATCAATTGTATAATCTGCAAAAAAATTAATATTTTCTCTTTATGTCCATTTTAGAAGAGCAAATGAAACGTCAGACAACTGGCTATAATCAAATTGCTTTTAGTTATGACGAATTTGGTCCTAAACAAGCCGAAAATGTTCTACCAGCAGAAGAAGAAAATGACCCCGAAGATCAGCCCTTTACACCATCAACGAATCTAGAATTGCCATCAGATATTGAAGTGCCTGGTACAGTCAAATTGAATCAAATAATCGAAAAGACAGCCAAATTTATTGCATCGCATGGACCTCAAATGGAAATTTTGCTGAAAACTAAACAGGCTGCAAATCCACAGTTTACGTTTCTAAATCATGATGGAAGTCTGAATCCTTATTATAAACACATTTTAGAAATGATGAAGGCAAACACCTATCCATGGCAAGAGGCAATCGACAGAAGTGAAGAAAATAGCCAGGATTCTAGCGAATCCAATATGAATGGTAGCATAGAACCAGAAGTACCTCAAAGCATCGTTATACCAACGATAAAATTTAAGCCATCAGCAGATTGTGCGTATACACAACTGATAAGTAAAATAACTAAAGCACCAATATCGGAAATTGAAGAAAAACAAAAGGAATCTGATGCAAAGCAAAATGAATCAAATTTAGGAGCTCCTGTGAAAGTTATTTCCTCGGGATTGATGGGCTTGATAGACTACAATTCCGATTCGGAGAGTGAACATGACGAAGAAGAAGAGCAACCAAATAAGTACAATGGTCCTATGCCACCTACGGAGCTTCAAGTAGTAATCGATAAGACTGCAATCTACGTGGCAAAGAATGGAACTGACTTTGAAGAAACATTAAGAAAAAAACATGATCCTCGCTTTGCCTTTTTAGATAAATCGAATGAATTCCATTTGTATTATTCTTTTAAAGTTGATGAAAGTCGACAATTATTTCCTTCGCCACCAGTTCTTATTTCACAACAACAAACCGCAACAAAGCATGAAGTCAAAATGCCCAAGACGCCTCCAGCTCCCGTATGCTTTTCAATTAAGCCAAAAGAAGTGAAGTCGCCCTTAAAAACTAGTGTCAAATTGCAAGCCTACAGCGACGATGAACATACAAAAACTGAGAAATTTCCTGATGTCCCAAGTCCATCTCGTTTAAACTTGGACAGTGTGGAAGAAGAATTGGAGCGTCAAGTTGATGAAATGAAACATGACCGCGAGGAAAAGATTGCAAAAGAAAAACTTAAGGATAAAATACTCAATGCAGCCAGAGAAAAGCTGAAGAAGGATGAACGTAAAAAGCGTGCGATGATTTTCATAAATCAAATTAAATCAACTTCAAATGGAAATGGTACTGCCAGCACATCAGCTTCCAATGGACATGATGAAATTATTAATTTGACACAATATGGCGACGATTCAGATGAATCTGTAAAATCAGTTCCAATGACATCAACACCACCTGTAGACAGCCGAGCTATAAGTGGATCAAGGAGACAATCGAGGTAAATTCGTTTATTCATGTGCCAAAGAAAATAAATTATGAGTTTACTTTGTTTTCAGGAAACGTTCATTTTCAACGGAATCGTCATCAACAGGATCTTACACATCTTCATCATCACGGCGCAGCTCAAGACGTAGTCGCTCAAGAAGCCGAAAGCGCTCAAGGAAATCGAAGTATCGATCAAAGAAGAAATATCGTAAAAGGTCTCGCTCAAGATCTGCCAGCCGATATTCGCGCAAAAAAAAGGATAGGCATGAAAGGGATCGGCGTTATTAAGACGCAACCATCCATTTTTTTTACTCGTCTCTGGAAAAATCAGTTCCGCAATCAGAACAAGAAAAATAAAAAGAAAAATTAAAACCAAATGTTTGAATTGAAAAAACGGAAAATTATTTTAACTACGTCACATCGATACTGAATAATGTTTGCTAAAAAAAAATGCTTGTCAAATCCTATATGTCGTGTCTTATTGATATTGAAAATAATGATTGAGAGACATAACATGTTTTTTAAATTTCTTGCATATTTTTTCTTCCAAATCTCAATTTTACGCGACAGTAATTTTTAAATGACGTTAAGTCGTGAGATAATGGAATTTAATTGGCATTCATTCATTAATGCAAGATGACAACATCTCATTGAAAATTCTGTGATCCGTGAAATTATAATGTGGCATGAAAGTAGCCAATTAAAGCGGCTCTATCGAAGCACATCGCGCGTTATCGCTGCCAAATATTTAAATAATTATAATTTTTAAATTGGGAGAATTACTGAATCATCATCGTGCGGACATGCAGTGATGATCGTATTTGGTGTATAAAGTGTACGATGAATGATGTTGAGAGAGGTTAGTGTCGGCAAATTCTAAATTGGATTCTCATATGTCAATTTGAATGAAGCACGTGATGTGACCCATTTTAATAGAGCACGAAGAAAACAAGCAATATAAGCCATATTTTAGCTTGATAGTGACACGTTTTTTAAAACTGATAAGACGATGAAATTTTCATGCGTAACTTTTTTTTCCATTTTTTTTTTATTTCATAAAATTACGATCCAAAATAGAAATAACAAAATTGCCAAAGACTCTATTTTTCAGACATCCCCACCATTTCCTTATCACCAGAATAAAGATTTTAATCAACTATATATACTCCCTCGGGCGCTGAATGATGTTTCAGTTGAAATCGAGATTTTGAAGTGAACAGTAATTGATGTGAAATTTAATTCCCAATTAGGTCCCGAAATTTTATTTTTCTATTGGACAGTTCTCTTAATGATCCAAAATGAAACTGTTAACTGAAGAAGTTGAAAAGCAACCGCAAATCATTGATCCATCGGAGTTGTTGCGTCCTGAACCCAATTTCACAGAAAAAGGACTTTCAAAGTTTCGCGACTATTCAATTGATGAAAATGATCCTTTGAAGGAAATGGTTCGGAAGACTTATGCAATGATGCATAAAAATCAAACAGTGGATTTTGTTAAACGTAAGTTATGGTTGAAGTTAAGCAATTTAAAATAATTAAATATTTTTGGTTATTTGAGATTAATTTGTTATAATGTTCAAATTATGTGATCAAATCAAATTATGTATCAAATTATTTATAATTATTATAATTAACAACAAAACAAATTTGTTTACATCTTACGATTTGTTTTTTTTCTTCTAAATCACTCGAAAACGATAAGAATTTATTGACATTTGTGAAGTAATAAATTTTTATTATGGAGGCTCGCATGTTCGTTTAATTCAGATTTTTAACCATAGCGAAACGAGCGATGTCAGAAGAAGTCGTAAATTCAATAGTTACAAAGATTTTTTTTTTCCCCGCAGAATGTCAATCGAATTGGCAAAAATTTGATCATATCAGACTGACAGTGCGTGAGGCATTAGAAAAGCTCAACGATTTGGTCGATGAATCAGATCCCGATACATCTTTGCCGAATATTGTGCATGCCTTTCAAACGGCCGAGAGAGCTCGTGCTGAATTTCCCGAGCACGATTGGTTACACTTGATTGGACTGATACACGATTTGGGAAAAATTATGGCATTTTATGGTGAGAAATATACTATTTAATTACTTTGTGCTTGTTATTTCGTGCAAAAACAATTAATTTTTATAATTAATAATTAGGTGAGCCACAGTGGGCTGTTGTCGGTGATACTTTTGTCGTTGGTTGCAAGTGGTCTGACAATATTGTCTATCGGAATGAGAGCTTTGTGGATAATATAGATGGCGACAATCCTAAATATAATACAAAATACGGAATGTATGAACCAAATGTTGGATTAAACAATTTAACACTCAGTTGGGGTCATGATGAGTACATGTATCAGGTGTTGAAGCACAACAAAAGCAGTTTGCCACCGTATGCTTTGAACATAATTCGCTTTCATTCGTTCTATCCATGGCATACATCGGGCGATTATGAACATCTTATGAAGCCTGAAGATGAAGAAACAAAAAAATGGGTCTTGACATTCAAGTGAGTCGGAATAAAATTTATCAATGTAGCGTAATCATTGAACTTCACTCATTTTCTTTGACAGCCGCTACGATTTGTATACAAAATCATCAAAAGTTCCTGATATTGATGACCTTTGGCCTTACTATCAAAGCTTGATTGACAAATACATTCCCGGCGAATTGGAATGGTGATTAATTACTTTTTTTTTTCTTATTTACCTACATAGTCGCATTTTTTTAATCTTGTAATGAATGAATTTACTAAAGCAAATTAACAATTAGTTACTTTTCAATAAACAGTTTTTTAATCGATCTTGCTAATTGATTTCGACCCGATTTAACAGTCACATCAAATTTTGCGGAAGTTTGTTGCCATCCTCATGAACGAACTTCCAATTTAATGTGATCTTTTTTTTACAGATAGCCTTTATTTTTAATTTTTATTAGTTTATTAGCTTTTTGCACTTCCAGTTGCATATGAATCAGGTGCATTTAATTTTGCTGCGGAATTTTCCTTGGGTACAAAAATAAAATTTGTAAGCAAAGATACAAGCAGTAAGTAGTGCCAAAGCATTAATTCACTAACCAGACACTCTGACAATTTTTTTTTTTCATTGTTGGATACATTCAATAACTTCAGTTAATTCAATTTATTTAGCTCAAAATATTACTGAAATACGAATATCGTTTGTTTATTTTCCAATAATAAATACCTAATGTATCAATAAATCAATTAAGAAGGAAAATTTTAATCCTCGGATTTATTTTCTGAGCTCTCATCCCAGTAGCCGTATTGTGGTGGCTGCGGCTGGTGAACAAAACCGCCATGATAGTCTGGATATGAATAATCGGGATTAATGGGACCGTTGGGGGGAAATTGAACAGGACCTTGATTGTTCGGGCTAGGATTCAGTTGATTATTATTTGGGAATGGCCTCTGATTAGGGTATGAATTAGGACCGTTGGTGTAAGGTCCCTGATTGGGACCGTTAAAGAAAGGCCCTTGATTGGGACCGTTAGGATAAGGTCCCTGATTGGGACCGTTAGGGTAAGGTCCCTGATTGGGACTGTTAGGGTATGACCCCTGATTGGGACGGTTAGGGTATGGTCCCTGTACAGGACGATTAGGATAAGGTCGAGGAAAAGGTCGGTTAGGATGTGGGCCTTGATAAGGACCGTTATTGATTGGCCACTGTTGCGGACCGTTCGGCATAGGACCTTGGTTTGGACCGTTGGGCGAAGGGCCTGTCAATGGTGGCGTATTTTGACAATATCGTGCGTTGATTTTAGCCAAGTCGCTGTCAGAAAATCCTTTTCTCTGACCCATTCGTTGCTCTTCCACTGCACTCTGAAATAGCGATATAAATTTTCAGGATTAAGCTTTCAACGAATGTATAATTTATTAGTAAACGTTATTAATATAATTATTAGATCAAGCGATTTAGACAAAGCTCTGCGGAATTCAAGTTTAAATATGATTTGTGTCATCGTGTCCAAACGAGCTGATAATAGATCCGATACCACCCAATAAAGCCCCGAAAAGCTGCGCACCGTTTCCATTTCCAGCATTTCCACTGTTGCCTCCTGCAAATGGTCGATTAGGTCTTTGAAATGTTGGACGTGTAAATGATCCAATACCCGAAATTGAAGATCCCGGTTTATTGTCGCAACTGTACATCTTGTTAATTTTCGCAAGGTCGCTGGGTGCAAACCCATCACGTTGACCCATATTTTCTCCACCACGCTGGAAATGCAAAATTTTGATAAAAATTCGAAAAATGTCAATGCCACCAATTAATTTAGATTGTTAGCCTGCCATCGTATAAAAGTGATTAATTTTGTTAAGTTTATTTGATTTTTTTTTTTTGGGGATTATAAATTAAGCTCTTTTGTTCGTGTTTATGAGAATTAATTAGCTGCAATACATTTTGTTAATTTTTGTAATATCATTGTCGCTGAACTTATCACGTTGTCCCATCAATTGTGTTTCTGATTCGCCGCTCTTCATGAAGTTAGGTAGTTGTAATCAATCATTAGTTAAATTAATTAAGGAAAATAAATGAAGAATGTTTTTGACTTACCTTTGCAATAATTGTTTTTTTACCGTTTTTAGAGAAGGCTGTTGATGAATAATGCATTACACTTCCGGTATCATAACTAACTCCATAAGCTGTTGTTGTTCCTGGGTCTGCCTTTTCAAAGTTGCCCAATGTATCTGTAAATGAAAGCTCGTCTGTTAAAACTGTTCAAAAGCTCTTTACGTCTTACCTTCTTTGATATTTTGAGTAACTACTGTAACAAAACCATCGCGATCTGAACGATTTTGTTCATGCAAAAAGCCAACGGCGTGCATAATTTCATGTAAGGCTGTTCCAATTTTCGTTGTGCATCCAGGTACTTGAAGATTGACAGCTTGTCGACGTCCAACTCTTCCAACACTGCTCCAGCATCCCGTTTGTGAGTTCTCAAATTGAATCCAATCTTTCTCAGTTGTGCGCGGAACAAATCGCAAACATGTCTTTGAATGATATTCAGCAATTGCTTGTCTGATTACACTTTCAGCACCAAATCCAGGCTGGAAGGTGTATGGTATGATGCCATTTGGCCATCTAGAAGCCGTTGAAACAATTCCATTGCGTCCTTCAGCTCTTGGTAATAACATATCACCCTCAAAATAACTTCCCAACTCTTCCGGATTTGAATTATTTTCTGGTGTCCATTCAACTAAAGCTTTTCCAACACGTTCATCTGGTTCTCCATACATCAAAGGTCCGATATGTGATAAATCAATGATTTCATCAATGATGTCATTTTGTTGTTCATCAATTTGAATAACTGGCTCAAGAGGATGACAATGAGCACTCACGAACAGAAATGATACAAAAATTATTCTAAAAATGTTCAACATCATTTTCGTTATTTCGCGATATTTTCAGGTTCCGAGTCACTAAACAGAAAACTTTTGAATGTTGCAAAACTTTTCCAAGTCATTTCTTTTTATACAATTTTCTTTTTTTTTATTTTTTTTAGCTATCTATAAGCTGACAATATAAAAGTAAATTTTCGGGACGGTCTTGGTTGACTTCAAGGAATATTAATCCATAACGTTCTGATTAATTAAGGTCGGTTGGTGGTAAGGTTTTTATTAAATTAATAAATGTCAAGCAAACAAATGACACATTAAAAATACAATAAAAACAATGAAAATTTTTGGAACAAAAAATTAATTCGAAGCAATATTTTATATTTCGTTTATTTTTCATTAAACCAAAAAAAAAAAAAGATAAAATGAACTTTGAAGGTTTTTCCAAGTCGCAGCTTTTGATTCAGTAAGTTGTGAAAACTGTTGAAAGAAACATTAAAATAGAAATATTTCTCCTTGATTTGGTAAACTTTATATAACTTTTATTGACCTGTCCTTAACATTCAACAATTATTAGCGGCAATCAATTTGATAAGCGAGCGACATTTTTATCGCTCAATAAATAACTTTCGAATGAAATGCGGAATTAAATAAAATCATAAATTTTATAAAAACGACGTAAATCATAAATTTTATTTAAGTTGATAAAAAAAAATGGTTTAAGCGTAAAATATTTAAAGGAATAGTTCAAAGGTCCAGAACTCACCTTCTTCCAATCATCGATCTGACATTTAACCTGAAACAGTAAAATGCATTTGAAACATATTTTTCATCCATTTAATTATATTTTATTTCTTTGTTTTTCATCAAGGGTTGATTTTTTTGTTTTTTTTTCGTTTAAAAATCGATTTTCTTTTCCAGTAATACAGAAAGTTTGATTTGAATCTTTGATAAGATTTTTTCTTCTTCATCTAATTCTTCATTCTAATCATTACTAAAAGTAGCATAAAATAATTTGCTTTTTATCTCATAAAATTGATTATAAATAATTAAAATTGTCCTATTTACAGCGAGCTCAATTAATAACACTCGACATCTTTTGACATTCTCACTTAAGCGGGGGGTATGAAGCTAACTTTAATTAATTAACAACTAGATTTTTCATCGATTGTTTTTCTTTTTACGTAGACAATTTTTTTTTTTTTTTTTGGTAAAATTTTCTCAATTTTTTTATCCTTGTGACGTCAAATGAGTAAGAATAACCGAAAAAAAAAAATGAAATATAATTATATTGCATGAAAGGAAGAAAACAGCGGAGATCATTTGAAAACTTTGAAAATAAAAATCCCACCAAAAGCTTAAGGAAACTCAATTTTGGAGGGAAATCATTAAATGACGTCACAAATTCTTTCACAATCAAAATTTCTTCAATTAACCTAATCAACCAGTAAAGTGAACGAAATTTTTAAACAGCATTTTGGCAATTCAACCAATGAAGAAGACAATAAAGGAAAAAAAGTCTTAAAATTCTAAAAAAAAAAATGAAATCAAATAAAGATTACAAATTGCTTATCACAAAAAAAAAGTGTTTTCATTTCTTCAAAAAAAAAAAAAATATGTTTCTTTGAAAACTGATATAAAGTTATTGAATGAAAAATAAAACGTTGGTTGCAGGACATGGACACATATCAAGCCAGCTATGTACATGAGGGAAGTAGTAGCGTAGTAACGCTGTAGGCAGCATTAATCAATTCAACTTGAATTTTTCTTGTTGCAAGGAAAATCTTCAATCCAAAATGTTTTTGTTATAAGGCACATTGAAAAAAATGTTTTGAATCCATCGCTTGGATGCTACTCAAATCTAATCATCATCTTTCTTATCAGATTTCAAATCGACCATCTTATGAACTTCTTCTGGCGAGAGACTGTAATGACAAAAAGTAAATAAAATTAGTAAAATTGTATAATTTCTTGGCAAAATTCCACTTATAACTCACCCAAGCAGTGCTTGAAGGTCACACACGAAACGATAAACATAACGTTTGCCAGCCGTCTTATGAATAATATTTTTATCATAATAATAACGAAGTCCTCGACTCAATTTCTCATAGTTCATTTTTGGTTTGTTCTTACGAATTCCCCATCGACGTGCAACCTGAAGATTATAAGAATAAAATCAATTAGATATTGAACTTCATCAATTAAATATTCAAATATTGTATTTACCTCATCAGGATCGGTCAATTTGAATTCCCATCCATCGCCGGTCCATGAAATGAAATTCTGGCATGACTTGTCAGTGAGGAGCTCAAGAAGGAACTGCCACAATTGTATTGGTCCGGAACCGGTAAAACATGGTTGTCCATTTGCCGATAGTCCAGCTGGCAAAAGAGTTCCACATAATGAGCTGGTCAATCCATTATTGTTGTTATTATTTTGCAGCATACTATAATTATTCAACAAGCTCTTATCCAAATTCAATGGACTCATAAAATTCTGCTGGTGATGATGAGCATGATGTGGATGACCCAATGTTGTGTGATGATGATTATGTGCAGGATGGAAATCGGTATGGTGAGGATGATGTGGTGAAATATTCCATTCATTTGATGAACTGCCGCCACTTTGCTGATTACTGGAAGCTGACGATGCTGCTGCACTACCTGGCACTTGCTGAAACTGTTGCTGGCCTGTTTCATATGATGAAAATTCATTGTAACTATCCGCCGATCCGCTACCATAGCGCGGAACTCTTGAGTAGATTCCACTTGATCCTGAATTTGAGTTTTTATAATGTGTCGGTGGCATATATTTGGATTCATTTAAGCCCGCATAAAATTCCGGGCTACTCTCCAAGTACGGCGATGACTGTTGCAGTGATTGATAGTCTTGTTGCTGATCATCATACACACTCGTTGTCGGTGGATGATGGGTAATGCCGTAATTCTAAATTGAATTAAAAAAATAAATATTTGTAACTTCTATTATGCCCTGAGATTATGTAAATATAATTTACTCACCGATGATAAATCACTTAAGCTAGGATAATTATTTGTTGAATTATTTCCACTACTGCTGCTATTTTCTTCCTTCATCATGGGATAAATACTTGTCTGATTGCCGCCTGTTGACGTTCCATTGCTTCCATTCCTGAGTGAGTTCATTTGCAAATAGGACATTTGTGCGGTAACGGACGGTGGCGTTGAGTTATCATTGCGATCGTGTAATGTTGTATAGCCTATAATAATAACACAGGAAGGAAAGGGTCAATCAATAACATTTTCACGATATTATGTAACGGGAGAAACTATTTTCCAGCTTCCTATTTGTAATAAAAACAAGTCCATCAATTTAATGTCTTTTCTCTCACACATAATTGACAATCGGTTGCGGTTATGAGGAAGGGAATGAGTAAATAAGTGTGGCACACGAGCAATTGCATTTATTATTATCATTGAATGAATTTTCAATTTAATGTGTCTGTCTGTACATTTCATTTGTTGAATGTTTAAATCATAATTTATTGCTTTAGCATCGATGCCTACACAACGCACATCACACAGCAGCAAAGCATCAAACTGTCTTTTTATGCCCATCAACAGAAACTTGTTTTATGATTGGTATTTAATGTGTTTCCGTTTCCGATATTAATTTAACTGTTTTATGCTTCTTTTCTTGATGTTTTTATTTCTCTCTGAAAAGCACATAAAAAAATATAACGCTTTGAATTGAGATGTTTTAAGAAAGAAGCTTTTAGAACTTTTTAATTCGATTGAGAAGCTTTCAAGACCATCCGCAAATGATGAATAAATTGCGCAATAAACAGCAAAAATATATTGCATAACATTATAAAACATTTCATTAACGAGAATCGAGCGATTGATTTATTGCCGCATTGTTTTCGTAACATGGATTGTAGTTCTGCCGCGAGATTCATTCATAAATCGCTGTTTAATACAATTGTGAACTTGTGCAAATACGTTTTTGTTTGTGACGTCATGATGGCGTTGCGACCCAGAACATTAAATCATCTTACGATTTGCTTTAAGCCTCGTGTCTTGCTGTCCGCAATCAAATATTTGATCTAAGAGATTTTCATTCATCAAAAAAAAGCTTGATCTTCTCACGGTTTACAGTTTATCCATGTATGTCACAAACACACACCTGTGAGTTTTTCGAGTTTCTTGATATTAGATTTTCATTCAACATTAGAAAAATCGGGGCGCGCAATGGAAAAGTTGAAAAGATCTTAGAAAAAACATCAAACAAAAGGCGACAATCAAATATTTGATGGACGCGAGTTCGCATGAGTCTCGTTTTTCTAGCGATAGTGATCAGTCACAAGTATTTTTGGACATACAAACAAATTAAAAAATAATTAAAAACTTCGTTGATTTGTGGCGTTTGTGTTGGTTGATTAAATATTGAAGATTGTCGTAAATTAGTTTTTTTTTTTTTTTTTGAAACAATAGAAATGATCGGCGTCGGTCGCGGCATGTGACATGAAATCCAAAAGGTTTAACAAGTAAATAACATAAACTTGGTTTTTAAAATATAACTGATGATATTTCAAAGCCGAACTTTAGAGAGAGTAAACATTTAGTTATTTTGTTTCTGATTTCTGAAATTTTTGTCTTTTGCATGCTCATTTTTCTAAGTTTTTATGTAATTATAGCCCCAAAATTGTGGGGGAGTTATCTCCTTTTTTAGCTTTTGAGCTTAACTTTGAATTAACTCCGAGGTTCGCTCGGAGCATTCTAGTACATCCAGAGAGAAAAAAAAGAGCAGAGTCATTGCGCATGAAAACGAACTTACACAATGAAAGAATTCCGATCGCCAATCGACATCACAACCAATCATATCAGCCAATCAACCAAAAATTCCGAAGCGACTCATAAGCCACGCCCATCTTAGTTTTTTTTTCTCTTGTTTTTTTTTTCACCAGCTACTTAGTTAGTTTACATGAATTATCGTCACAGCCAGAAAATGCTTAAATTGCTTAATTAATTAACTCGACATGCTTTTTTTGCCAACATTTGTATCTCGTGGGATGAATGATGGCCGTCTAGTGCTTAATTTTAAAAGTATTTACTAGGTGCAATTAATGTTTCATTTAATAAATTCTAAGATCGAAAAACAGTTATACAATTTACGAGTAGGTTCCAATAAGAAGTCCAATCGGCAGTAACTCGATTACGGACAATGGCAATCATCAGTAAATTGCTCAATTGAGTTAGAAATTTTATGAGAAATTAAAAGAAATTTTAATGGATGAACGTGAGCAGTTATGATCTTATTCATGGAAATTCTCCTTCCTCAAGTTCCGAATATGGAATTAAAAAAAAAAATCTATTGTATCAATATGCCATCTGTGCTCAGCAACAACACAAGTGATATCGATCATTTGCCTCTTCATCATCCTTACCCGAAAAAAGGGTCATCGGTGAGTTTAAGAAAACAGGTTGAAAGTGGAGGAAAAAGTTCTTTAACGTTTTTTTAATTGTCTTCGGACCTGATGGTGAAGACCCTCGACAACGACAAAAAGAAGCGCGCTATTCTTGTATCAGCTGATGGACATATTGAAAGTGTTAACGATTGATGATTAATTTTCTTTGACTACTAACAAAATAAAAATGAAGTTCCTTGGATCATTAATATATTTCAACGACTTAATAATTTCTGTCCTAATATGAAGGAACTTAGGCAATGCCGAATTGGATCACATGGATAATTATGTAATCAAGTTGTTGACAATTATTAAGAATATCGTGCCGTCAACACATCAAAACAAATTGCAGACTTTCATTTGCACCTGGGTGTTGTTAAAAATTCGTTCTGTTGATACACTGCTGTAAACATTTTACAACTATCGATGATTTGAAGAAGAATTACTCTATGATGTTTAACAGACGGACGCGAGAAATTGTTTTTTTCTTTTTTTCTCTGAATTAAAGAAAAATTAAAGAAGTGGAAAAACCACAAAAACATGAAGAAAATCAACAAGATTTGTGGTGAATTGGAGATTGAGGGCCAGAATAATGATGCAAACCGCAACCGAATCGTTTGAATGGAACAAACGAAATGGCAAAAAAACGATGTTTGATTTTTCCAATTTCCCATCGAGGAAAAAGGAAAATTGAAAATTTCCTGAATTTTTCTGATGAATATTTTTTTTTTTTGCTTGTAATTAAATAAAAATTCTGATGGTTCACCACCGAAATTTGCGAAGCCGGAAATTGCTTTTTTGATAGAAAATTTCGTGAAAAATTTCATCATTGGAAGCACAAGAGGAAAGCTCTTGAAAATTCAATTGCATCATTGACATAAAATTCGATCCAATTCACGTTTCATCCCCTTAAAAAATAAAAATAAAATAAAAACTCGCAACTTCCGCTGACATTGAAATAATATCAAATTACATCTATTCGAAAAGATGTTTCAAGAGCCTGAACGCACTTTTATGAAAATGGTTAATGGTTAGCGACTTTCGTAGAATTTTCTTTACCTGTCACATAACTGGCATCGAGATCCGTATAATTAATAAAGTTTGTTGCTGGCGGATAATCGCCAGCAAATGGTGACATTGCGATCATATTATCAATATAATTAACACTCTTTCTGTCACTTAATCCATCACTGTCATCAATTAATCGATTCTCAATGCACTCATCGTCATTATTGATGCTTAATCCGTAACTCTGAAGTACCATATTCAGTTGATTGCCACTGAATGATGGATTTTTTTTTGAATTATTGTTATTCACTCGATCACTTAATTGATGTTCAGCTGATAATTCCAGGATTGCAAATTTCGTTTAATTGTGCAGCAGAAAAATTTTCATTTCAATTAATCTCAAAACTTTTCTTAATTTCAACTTTTCACAAAAATATTGTAAGATTTTTTTCTTATTTTTTTTTCTTCTTAATTTCATAAACTTACAACGTCGTTGACGACTTCATTCGACTAAATTCAACGAGCTTCTGGTTCTGTATTATAAATTTTTTCCGCAGGGTAAAATTTTTTTTTTTTTTTTTTTGTAAACGCAATTTTGAGAGAATTTTCTCTCAACATTTTTATTCTGCTTTTAAATGTGTGATCGCTTCGCTCAGGCTTGGTTTTGAGTGGTGGGGCGTTGAAAATAAAAGGTTTTGTGAGTCTTCCCCGCATGCTCTTTTTCTCTTTTTATGCTTTATGCAATCACCAACACAAACATAAAACGGATGTTGGAAATTGTTTGTTTATGGTTTTCTTTTAAGCGTTTTTTTTGTTGCCTTTTTTGTGCTGTGTATCTGAGTCTTATAAAAAAAAAGTCGTTCGAGGGGAAACTCGAGCTGCCTATACGATGAAGGAATTATTTCCAACGATCGCGGCTATGTTGTCGGTTTTTGCGACAAACCACCTGTCTTTTTATAGTTTCTTGATCAACATTTGGTTTTCCTATCACTGGTCTCTTCAAAGTTTTGTCTTCTTCAACATCTGAAGGAATTATACAATGAAGAAGTCTCTTGATCTCTGATGTAATCCGATATGATTCTTAGTCGCTTCTTGAATAATTTCTAATTTTTTAACATCATTTTTTTGACTCCTTTTTACTAGAGTTCATAAATCATTTCGATGTTTATTGCAGCATGAGGGTGTTTTTTTTCCCTCATAGAGATTTTTTAAAACAATTTCACAATTTTAACACCGTGAGAATTTCGAATGTACCGGAATTTTCCCTATTCACGGAAAACAAATGTTTTTCCCACTTATACGATATATGTCGAGGTATTTCACCTATTTTTGTGCTTAGGGTTTGACAAAATCACACGGTGGAAAATCCTTGAAACACCCTCAAAGTGAGATGCATATTTTTTTAATGCACACAAATATTTTTACTTAATTAAACTAACTATTCATCCCTCATTTTTCAAAGTTTTTAAAAACATGCAGCAAATAAATTCCACCAGTGCATTTGCGTGGGAAATTCTTTCACATGTAAATAAATTGTCTCCCTTTTGTCCCGAAACCGGAATGGTTCGTGTGAAATGTGAATTATGTGTATCGAGCCGAGTTCAACTATTAGGTACAAATAACAATAACTCTGCACAATTTTTCGTTGTTTGTATTTCTGGCTTTAATTATCATTTTTATTGTTTGTCCCGCTTCGGACTCGGGGCTCAGTTTGTTGTCTCAAAAGCGCAAACCCAAAACAACATAAATTTGAATATAAATTCATATAGGGGTCAAATGAATAATAAATTCTGGTGGTCATTTGAATGCACCATTCATTTCATTGCATCATTAAGTACATCGCTTTAATCAATCAATTTATTTTTAGGATTTTTTTTTTTTGAAATTGTGTTGCAATTAATGAAATATTTTCGCATGAAATTTGCTGTTGAGAAATAATTATAGGTTTTATCAGATTCGTTGATCAAAGGACATTGAAGCAAAAAAAAAAAAAACCAATTAAAAACGTTTACACATGAATTAACAAGGAATTACATTTTTTGTTGCGCCCGGATCGTCCATTCGGATGTAACGAGCCAGGAATGTAATTAAGTATTTTTTACGAAGCCTATCGTCGTTTTATTAGCTATCCAGTTTTATTCTGTGTTGCGTCCATTATTAAGGGTTTCAGTTACAGGTGTCTCCACCATAAATAAGGGTTGAAGGTACGTTGGACATTCGAGAGTGTGTGAAAAATGTAATAGTTCGATAAGGGCTTAGAGGGTGAATTAATGAGAACTTTTGATTACACTTTTTTTTACATGTTTTCAGGTATGAAATTGGATTTTGTCGATTGAATTAGCTGCATTTAATTCATGCTTCCTCCCGCATTGACTAATGACTTTAGTGGTAAAAGCCGTTTGATGTGTAATTTGCAACGGTTCTAATTTCCATGTCCTGCATTTACTTTCCCCAGTTGCAAATCCCATTTTATTTTTGTTGTTCACTTTAAGTGGAACAAGCATCAAGCCGACACCGCCCTCAATTTGTAATTTCTCTAATTTAACCATAAAGATTTGGAATTTTCATGAATGGGCATTAGAGATGCTCGAATTGCCAATGACAATACCACGTGCTACCAAGTTCAACAGAGAATTTCCATTTATTCAAATACCATTCATAAATTTCCATTGATGGGGCTTTTTTTAGAAATCCTTTTAGCGCTCTTTCTAATCCCAGTTCATCCCTTTCTACACTAAAACTCATAATTGCCTTATTGAATTGCATGCACTTTTTTTTTGTATGTTCGCTCCAATTCCATTCAAATTATCTTCATCTCTGGCATCATTTTGCAATTGAACATTTCTCAAGAATAAAATAAATTGTTTGAATCAAGAAAAACTTGAAATGATTGTCACGTGGTCACACCCTTAAAATTTTTATTGTTGAAGACTCGCATCCGGAGCCCGAGAGTCCTTTTTTTCTCGATTCCTCAATTTCCCGTCGAGGATTTTTTTTTATCTCTCATTTCATCAAATTATTCGTTTCGTGAATTATTTATTTTTGCCCCATAAGAAGAGACGAGTAGCCCTTACTACCTTTTATATTTACAATACGTTTTGATCCTTTTCTCTATCTCGCTCTATAGGCATTCTTTCTCATCATTGCTTTTCTTACAGATCGCAATAATAATAATAATAATATTTTATGGAAAACGGAAATGAAATTAGATACTTGTTGATGATGATGAGGTTTGATGAAGTGATTTTTTTTCTATATTTTAATGCAGTTGAAGAACTAGTTTAAGAAACAAGGAGCTTGTTTAGCGGAATCCACCTGGTTATTTATTACATTAACTACTTAGCATTGGTTTGAGCTATAAACGACACAGTTTGATGTTCAAGAGAGACATTTTATGCGCAACAAATGTTAAATTGGTTTTACATGTTTAATGGCAAAATTCGCGCAATGGAAACTTGAATTTTTTTTCTTTCATTACTATTGAAGATTCTCGTTCTTAAAGAAAAAAAATGATGGGCTTGGTTTCTGTTCCTATTGTTTGCGATCCCTTCACAATTTCATCGAGCGTCTCATTGTTGGTTTTTACACATTAAAAAAAAATGGTAAATCGCGATTTGTTCCAAAAAAAATCTTAAAATGGCTTCAGAGAATTATTAAGAGAACAAATTTCCGTTAAAAGGGCAAAAGGATAATTTATCAAAAACTGTTGCTTGGTGTTTTATGACTCGACATCTTAATCCTAATTTTTATATCATAAAATTTATTCAATTCACACCCGCCGGTGGCAATTTTATTAATTTCTACAATGATTTCTTATTTTCTTGTGAGAAATTTCTCAGGAAAAAGGACGTTTTTTTTTTTTTTCGATCCATTCGTGATTATCGCAATTTTTAATCTCGAATGGAGAACAATGACAAAGGAGAAAAATAACAAAATTTCATTCTGTTGCCCTTTTATTTTTTAGTGTGTGCCCTTCGTGTCGAGTTGTAGGCACTTTTGTGGAATTGTTGATGCATTCAGAAAGAGAGAAATTTCCACAAAATAAAAACATGATAAATTTTTTATGTTCTAACCGCACACAGAGCTGTCATTGACGCATAATGTCATTCTGAGATATCGGAATATTGTTATTTTAGCACAATTTTTTTATAATGAATAAACAGTTCGAGCTAAAATTGCCCAGCAAGAGATAAGCTCGACAAGTATTCTGTAAACGAAAGGTTTTTAATCGCCTAAGTTGTTATTTTTTTTATGTTATCTCGCATCAAAATGAATTCGAAAAAAAAATTAATGTTTCATTCCATTCGAGTAATTAATGTCCAAAAAAAAAAGTTATTTATCCAACCGAGAAATTTATCAAGTGTGTGCTCGAATCGAACGGATGTTGACACATGCAAAGTCCCAATGTGCTTTGTAATCTCGTCTCCACTGATTCTCCCAGTTCAAATATTCACTCCCCGATGGCTCGAGTCACATAATGACTCAAGAGAAGAATTAAATTGTAGCACAAATTAAATGACTTTCATTATTTAAATGAGCTGTCGCGAAAGTCTTTTTTTCAAAGCTTTTTCATTCTTTCCCTTCGCTGAATTTGTTTACTGTAGTCCCCTCGACCGTAAAGTCCATCACCGAAAAACAGAGAAAGAACAAGAGTGAGAGCAAAGAATCGAGACCGGATGTCGGCTTTGATTTGATTTTCAGTAAATAAATCCGAAAAATATAATTTTTCACGGAATATTTCTTTTTTTTCCAGCTGTGGGATTTTTTTGGTTTGATGGATGACGATGGCGCATGTCCAGCAAATTGCCAGCGATAATCCCAGACCCACCCCCAACATGAAGCTTTTTTTATTGCGCGCGAGAAAAAAAAATTCCTTTGAAGAATTCCACTGAAAATTTGCGATTGGTTGCCAGCAGAAATGCTTCAAAGTCGAATTTTTCACGAATCAATTAAATATTTATTTAATATAAAAGCAAAAAAAAAAAGGAAAATTAAAAAGATCTTTTGAGCTCACAAAAATGATTTTTTTTTTTAATTGTTTTTCGAGGTTTTCACAAATTGCAAATTGCTCGCCTCAACCTCGATGACGGTTCAGAGTTTACGCTTTATTGACAATTCTAACGCAATATCATGCATGGAATTGAGGTTGGGCATGTTTCTTATGGTCGATGGTCACAGTAGGATAAGCATCACAATTCACGGTCACGATGATGTGTTGCGATGTCTCTCAGTCAAAAGTCAAATTTCGAAACTTCGAGGACGTTTTAATAATTTTTTTTTTTTTTATTTACAAACATTAAATGCGTTTAAAGTTGCAAAACATTTAATGAAAACAAATAAATAAATCTCTTTTAATAATTTCAACATTGAACTGAATTCAGTGAATTTTTTTTTATAATTGTGAGATCCATCAAAAGAAAAAAAAACTGTAACATTTGTACAAGAATCTTCATCATGGATCTTCTGCTTGCCCCCGAAGTTTTGCGCAATTCTATTTTCCAAATCCAAAAAAAAAACATATCTAAGAATCATAAGAAAATGAAAATCGAAAAGAAATAAAACTTGACTTGCGCTTAGCCTAGTTGTGCCTTCAAGCAAATCATTTGAATTTTCACAGTACTCTACGCTGCCGCGCACTCGCTCACTTGCGGCCCAATAGAAGAATAGTTAATTTACATTCGTAATCATGCGATCACTAACCAATTGGATCTTCTTGAACATTTGACGGAGCAAAGGAGGCAATAGGCAAAAAAAAATGAAAATGCCGCTTTATAGCCGAGGCATGGAGTGATATTTTGGTATGGCGAACCCAAAGAGCGATTTGTGTGCTCTACAAAAAAAAAAAACTAATTTACGTTAAAGTGATGTAATTTATGGGATGGATACCAATTTTTGAGATTCGGTGATTGGTGTTTTATGTGATTTTTGAGGTAATTTACATTTTTCGAAATTGCCTATTCGGATACTGTAATTACAGAGACAGAGAGCGCTTTTTAAAAAAAAAAACCACATGGATAGCAGTTATTAATATTACAGACATTAGATATCACTTTGAAGACCTTCATAGATTTTGATCTCTTTTTTATTTATGCATTTTAAACAGATAAAAGTTGTGTAACATTAAAATTAAATTATTATTACGGAAAAAAAAATTCTCCGACTTTGTCAATAAACAATGAAGATTCTTTCAAGTCGTTTCTCAGTCTTTGAAGTTTTTCGTTTTAATTTTGAATTTCTTCGAAATAAAAATATTGATACAATTTAATAAAAATCACTTTCATTTAAATAATAAAGCCATTGTAGAAGAAAAAAAAAACTTTTTTCAATTGAAACCAGCTGGAGGTGCTCAGCAGCCCAACAAACATTAAATCTTGGTGACAAATAAAGGCATTGAGTGCGCTTCCAAAGATGGTGTTAAAGGGAAACATTTTTATTTTAATATTATTATGAAATTAACTGAAATCATTTGTTCAAGGGATTGACAATAATAAACAAACGTGCACCACGCGAAGTTACACAGCATGAGGAAATAAAAAAATATCAATAGAAGGCGCTATTACTGTGCACTGCAGTAAAAAGGGCTTAATAACTTAATTTTGGTTCATTTATGTGCCATCAGAAATATTTCTTACAAACATTTTGCCCAAGATCCCAGTTACAAAGGCATCAACAGCAACATGTTTCGCACCCTTCGAAAAAAAAAATAGAGATTGTTTTTTTTTTCATAATAATTAATTATGGTCATAAAATCAAGATAAAATTTTACGTAATTAATTGTTTTAGAATGAAAAAGTCGTTTTGCTAGTTTTGATTTGACTTCTCGTCATTGAAGCTCTGTCAGTTCACAACTATTAGTTATACAAATTTCTGATGTATTTCATTCTATACTCAATGACGCAGTTTTCACATCTGACATCGAAAAAAGTAATTAGAATTAAGAACTGTAATCGTAATGGAAACGATTGAAAAGTTATTATCATAAAGCGTAAACTGATCAGATGTTTGCACAATTTGACCATCGTTATTAGCTCAAAATGATGCAATCTTCCGCCATCATTTTTCCATTTTGATGATTTTTCAAACTATCATTATTCTTCTTCTTTTTTTTCTGGCTTTAATTATATTTTTTTTTATAGGTTTTATATTTGCACAATAGTTCGAGAGGGAAAAATCAAAAATGCGTAACGAAATATATATTTTTTTTTGCGATTTTGGACTCGATAAAAGCCTATTTCCCTGAGGGTCTAAAAGCGCGACCATTTTACGGTTCTGTGAGTTTATTTTTCGCAGACGATGACATCATAACTCAACATTTTGTGGCCGCATAAATTAATTAACATTTTCATATTATTTCAGCTTTGACTTTAATTAATGCCTTTTTATTGGCTTTTGTTTCAAATCCATAATTGCTTTTTGAAAGTGGCAAAATTTTGTGTTTCAAGGGATTTTCCATGCATCGCAAGCATCTGCTCGGCAGAGGTTTTTTATTCGAAAAACTTTTATATTTTGCACATGCTTAAAAGAATCTCATAAGATAACATCACAGATGTTTAATTTAAATCGGTGACGAAAACTTCAAGTGCTCAATACCGGTAGTCGGAGATCTTTATGCCATAAAGAAATCAAGAAACTTGCAATTACCACAAAAAAAAAAATACTGAAAATCACCCATCATGATAATCATCTAATTATGATTTTTATAGTCGAAATTATCCATCAGAGAGAAAAAATTATAAACATCGACAATAAACCGAAGACTAAAGAGAAAGAATGTGATGGATCTGCTGCGTGAACCCTGAACAATTGAATTCAATTGCGGGTCCATCAAACCAACAGTAGCAATGCACGAAAAAAAGAGAAGTTAAATTAACACACATCACAAAAGTCTTGATGGACTTTGATGATGATGATGACAGGTTCCCTCCGATTACAGTCTGTCACGCTCTCAACTGTCGCTAGCAATGTTATGACTCATTCGTAGCTTTAATATTTCCCTGGCGTGATTATAAAGTTTTGATACGAAAATTGAATATTAATTCATTGGTGAGCTTGATCATGGCTTTTCTATGAGACGACTCTTAACTTCAATTTGTTTTTACCTTCAAAACCAACAGCAGCAAAATTACGCGTACAGTCAAAGAGACGACGACGAGTCGTTGATGAACTTCCGGTCGTTTAATTCATTTTGATCGGAGCGATGTGCGCGTTCTGAGTTCGAAGAGTGAAATGGGCTTTAGGTTGGTAATTAGATGGGCACTTAATTGAATTATCTCTCAATTTTTATTCCTTCTTCATCATGCCACACACACAAAAAAAAGACCATCACTCAAAAATGGTTAATTAATTTCCACAATTTTTTTCTAACTGTCCCAGAATCGATTTCTTTACGGTTTCGACGATGGAAGAAGCAAAAAAAAAAAGAAAGATGCACGAAAAACAATAAATCAAATTATTGAACATAAAGATGAGAGTTGTTTATGTTTATGATTTTCGGATATTAAAGCACCGAAAGCATCATAAAAGTAAAATCTGTTTCTCAAGCCATAAAGTCCGAATTGATCATTAAAAGTTGTTTTATTGATTTTTATTTATTTATTTTTTTTTCCAATTGAATGTCAACACGATGCGACCATAAAATAAGGTCTCGATACACTCGAATCGAAATTGGAGAATAAAAATCCATAAGTCGACCATGAAATGTAAATTAAAGCGGTTTGTTCACATCACATTTGAACATTAATAAAAAGAAAATATTCAATAGGTCACCTGAACCTGAAAAATTTATAATATTAGGATCAGATGGGTCTCGAAACCAATCGATCCGGTTAATTATTGATCAATTTCCGGTGTTTTATGGACAAAAATGTGGTTTCTACGTATCTTTGCCATCCGTTAAATATCGAATTTCGAAAGAATTTCGCAAAGCAAAATGAAAGTGCATTTTGTGGACAAAAAATAAATAAATAAATTCGATACGTTAATTTTTGATGTAAACAAAAAGAAGAACTATGAAGACAGCACCAAAAGCCAAGACAAGAAAAGCAGCCAGAAATAAAATGTGAAACTAAAAATGTATGTGACAGAGAGAGAGAGAGAGAACGACCGGAAATGAATTCACTGGGTTAGTAATGCGCCTTTCAGAAAATCTTTGTACGGAATTTATAATTTTTTTGGAACTTCGTCAGCGGAATTAACATTTCAATTTTTTTTGATGTTTATTGGAATTTGATGCGTTTAGTTCCTTTAGTGCGTTGAACACGTGCGAAATGCTTTCATGAATCGAATTTCAAACTCCTTGAAAAGATTCTTTATTGAAAATCTATTTAAAAGTTCTCTTTTGTTTATTATTCCAAGTGAAAGGAAAGTGAACGATTTCTTTAATTTTTGAGGAGTTTCTTCGGAGTTGACGCCCAATCCATCAAAATCCCTGTGATTTAATCCTTTTCAAATGCATGAGGCTTGCAGCCATCATCGCTCGTCATGTAGATAATTGTTGACAGCACTCATGTGTTAAATGTTTATCAATCATTTCATTTTCATGGAACTCAGTTTGGTTTTTTTTTTTTTTTTTTTTTCATTCCAAAATGTTGATAAGACACAGTGATGAGAAATATACAAAATGTCAAATTCCATTTTTATAAAACTTTATCATTTCTACGCTCAGAGATTCGCAGCAGTTGTCAACATCTGCCAGCGAACATTAAATTAATATTTTTTATTTTTATATCGATAGTCTGCTCTGCAATCTTTATTCACCAACAACTCAATTTGCATATTGAATCGCAAGCTTTTGTTGCTGTATATTCCGAAAAAAGGAATATTTTGCAAATTTTATATAAGATTTTCATCGCGCTGCGCGCAAGACCATAAATGAGCTTAAAAGCTGAATATCGATTGGAGCAAATTAAACGCTTGATAAGTACTCAATTTGCAGCTTTCCGAGTTCATTCTCAAACTTAAAAGTCACTCGTAATCGCATCGCCTTGCATTTTATGATTTTTATATCGCACCCGAAAGTCTCTACAACATGCAGCAGAACCAGCGACAACAATATTCAGCATTTACATTTTGCACATTTTACATCTAAAAATATTTATATTTTTTTTCCATCATAATTATTTTAAACGCTTCTCTATGCGCAATTTTAATGATACAGTTTATTGAAATGAATGGGCAACAGAGAGACGTCGTTTGAATGGTCGATGGTGGTTGGTTGTGTTCGTGTGTTCGTCCGGTCGCTCCGTGAAGCTTTCCATCAATGAATAAAAAAAATAAAAAAGAAATAGTTTAATGAACCGAGCTTGGTTTGTCGGAAGAGCAACAAATCTGATGTCAAAAAGCGATCATAAAAAAATAGCAGAAAAGTCAATTCATAAGAAAAAAAATCTGGTGCATGTCTTTCACTCCAAAGCAGATTTTACTGTCAACGCGAAGACAAAATTTGTTAATAATTTCTATCTTATTTCATTAATCGATCAACTGAATGCTGTTAGAAAGAAACTTTCTTTGCCTTTTCTGTCTCGCTCTAACCTGAATTTAGCTGCTGCTAATGCACTTGTTCACGTCACTTTTAATCAGCTCTCCAGCAAGAGATTTTCCGCTTGATTTGACTTTGCGTGATGGCTTTATATTTGCTTGCTGTTGTCTCGTGCACAACAAAGTGATTAATTATTTTGTTATTAACATTTCTCTATTTAACTATTTGCAATTAATTCGACTCTCGTTCTCACTCCCTCTCTCTCTTTTTGTCTCTCAGTCATTGCTATTGCGCAATTCAACTGCATATCTTTAGTCAACTTGCAATTTATGTCGCTTACTACTCAATCCAAAATGCGCGCGATAAAGAATCGTCTCCAAAATGGAAACTAAAATAAAATTAATTTGCTCAAACAAAAACGGATGAACGGAAGTTGAACCGTTACTAAAAGTGATTTTTTCTTTATTGCCCAAACACACATATACACACATCGCAACCGACAGACACAACGCATAATTTAGCATCATTAAAAGTAAAAAATAAATATGTTTGACAACAATGAGCTTTATTGCATCGATGGTCGGTCGGTTGAACCGTTGCAAAGAGAAATTTTTTTTTTTTTTGGTTTGTTTGATTAGTTCAAAGCCAAAGTTTGGGAACTGAAATTTCAGAATATATATAAAAACACAGAACCCATGAACCTGACATTCCCAAAATAATAATAATGACACAATGGGACGAGTCCTCAGACAGTCGCCGGTCATGGATGAGAGAATTTAATTAAATTATTTTTTAGTTTTGAATCGCAAAAAATAAACTAATTCTGAGGGGAATCTTAAAGTCACCGTTCGAAAAATTCTCAACTGTTTCGATTGTTCATGACCTCAAGTTGAAGTCAGAATTGTGTAATGCCCGTCAGCTCAATAAGTGAGCGTGAAAATAGATGGCAAGTGAGCTTCAAACAATTGTACTTTATGGCGATTCGGGAAGAGAGAAAAAAAAAAAAACAGAAGTTAATTATACAAAGCGGCCCCAAAATGTGTTTTCTGATTAACATAAAATTTAAATTTCATCGAAATAATACAATAAACAACAGAACTCTGTACACTTTTACATGTATGCTTGTCCATTTGTGTGTCTGAAAGGGGCAATCGGTAACAAGAACGAGCTCGACCATGAAAATCAGTTTCTGTTTTGAGGATGATTCAAGGCGAAAAAAATAGAATTGAGTCACTCACTACCACTGGGATTCGGTAAGTTGAATACATTGTCAGCATATGTGTATGTCTATTGCATTCGAGAGAAGAACAATTTTCGTTCAAAATTTTAGTGTTTTACAATCGCACTTAACCGTTAAAAAACATTTGAATAATAATGATGGACATGCTTTTTTTTTCGTGTAGAATTGAGTTGATGTAAAAAGCTTGTACTTACCACCAGCAGGAAAATTGCTGCTATCTACTTGTCCATTTAATTGATTGCTATTGTTGTTGCTATTGTTTGACGCTGAATTTGTGTTTGTTGTAGGTGTATTGCCACTAGATGATGTATTACTATTGCTAATGAAATCACTTAAGTCCGTTGATGATGTCGTTGTGTTTGTTACATTGTATAAGTTCTGCGCATCTAAAGGCGAAGATTTTTCGCAATCTAGTGTACAAGTAAAGGAAGAAAAATGAATAAATTGAATCAAGTCGTTCAGGAATCAGGTCAAATCTTGTATTTTTTTGTGTCGCAATCAAAATTCAATTGCAATGCATGGACAAAAAAAATTGAGGGCGATGGATTGGAAATTGAATTTTCTCCTTTATCATTATGAAGGAAATCAACAAGTGGACAATAAATTGCATTGGAAAGAAAACAACATTTTGCAAATGACGGAAATTTAATAAAAGGCCAAGAAATTTCATTATAGGTCCAGATGCAAGAGAGTTAAGATGTCGTGAAGACGAACAATTTCACAATTCAATTTTAACCCTTTTAAAATTGAAATTTAATTTCACTTCTTTTAAATTTCAATTTCAATCTCAAAACATGCAATTTTGTTTCTTTGTATTTGTTGTGCAATTGCAACAATTTTTTTTCTTATTTTCCTTTGTTGTAATTTCCAACGAGCTTGAAGATTTTCTTTTTTAAAAAACATTATTATAGCTCAATATAAGAATTTCACTACAAAAAATTGTCCAGATGTACTGTTGATAAGAATCGGTTCATCGTCGCTACCATCAAAAACTCTTCTTTTTTTTTTGGTTCATTATTAAAATTAAATCTTTTTGATTGGTTTAATTTTTTTAAATTATTCAGTTTTCTATTGTTATTCAAATTTTTTTTTTCGACTCATAGAACTCTTATTGCTAATAACAATAATGAACGAAAAAAATAAATGTAAATGAAATCAAATTACGATTCAACCGAAAATTTTCATGTTTCAGCAATGGCTGAAATGTTAATTTACTAAATAAAAGAAAACTTACCTTTTTGCAGAATCTCTAGATGTTCCCATAAAATGTCGCCGGTAAATGGTGGTGCAATTGCAAGGAATCCCTCACGTCCTAATCCAACAATATCACATCCATGCATCTTCATAAAAGCTTCAAAGTTATTTATTTCTAACGAAAATTCACGCTTAGCCCAATTCAGCCAAATCAGAACGTGCTCAGCAGTCCATTGACGGGGATCTATAAATAGATGGTAAAACAACAATAAAATCAGAGTAATTCTAAAGCAAATACACTTAATTGATTGAAGCCCTCAGAATATTTTGCTTTCAGCAACTAATTTTTTGTGACATTGAAAAATTTCAAAGAACTTAAAAAATAAAAAAAAAATTATTAAAATTAATTAACATGCGGGACTAATAAAATATTCTCTTCGGGCCTTTTTCATGAAATGTGCAACAAAAGGCTCATTTCCCATAGCCAAATCCACCTTTCAATCCATTCACTAACAAAGAGCCGCACACATAAAATTCATCACATTTAATTTTTTTAGTCATTTGAATGCAGGAATAATATATAATAATCAAAATTCAGAGTTTTAATTAAAATGACCGATAATTTCCATAATGGCACATTTGGTTCGACGCAGACGATTCGCATAAAAGAAGAAAAAAATACTTTTAAGGCGTTTTGTACAAAAAAAAAAGCTTAATAAATGTATAAATTAATAGTTTCTTTTGTCTTAAAGTGTGTTTCAGAATTGCTTCACAATATTTTGTTTTGTTTGTTGCTGTACTGAAGAAGCAACAAAATGAAAATAAATTAAATGTTTCACCTTAATTTGAAATTTAAATTTTGGGCTGCTAAAGTTAGTTGAAATAACATACACACATATGTACAGACATATTATTTTTGAGGTTAAGTTCTTCCGAAATTGTATTTTGATGAAATACGAATACAAAATAAGTGAATTAATTATTACACACAAAAGTGCATTTAATTCCGAATTGCATTAATTTCCGAAAGATTTTATTTCTTTGTTACGGTCATGAACTTGCTCTGAAAAATACACATGGCCGCGGGGTAATCTTTTATGAAATCTTCAGTACATAGTCTTTGATGACCATGGGAAAATTGAAATTCACCGTTTTATTGCGTTGACCCAGAAAGGCATCAAGTACCTTTAAAAAGGGAAATGCAGCCAAACATTGCTGACATTACCACTCAACAATCAGCTGGGATTAGGGCAGGTGCGATTAAATTATAATCTTTTGAATATTCTTTGGATGACATGAGTAATTTGTCTATTAAATTGCCCCGACACTTACCTTTGGTTATTTTATACGATTGTACTTCTTTTTCCCAGGACGCAAATGACGCATTCAGTACTTCAGTGAGTTTCTTGTTTGTTCCCGGCGTCAATGGTGGCATTTGTGGTTGATCTGCAAAAGAGGAGAAAATTTTACTTTTATTAATTAAAATGCAATTAAACGATCATAAATTTAAGATTAATGTCCGGTTTGCGAGTGGCTTTGAAAGGTGAATGATTAGCATTATGAGCGATGAGATTCAATCCATGACGTTGCATAAAAAAACCAAGTTTTTTTTTTGCGAGAGCGCGATAGGCGTAACCCAACATGCTGATCACATTTGTGTGCTACCTCGTCAGCAGCAGCAACATCATTTATCATTCCATTTACTGTCCATTCTCTCAATCTATTCACTCGCTATATTATTGAACGTCATAATTATCGTCTAGTGGCTCCAGAATTGTTTAAACTCATCTTGAAAAGCCGATTACACTTACTCAAGTACGAACGCGCCACACTCGAACCACATTGAATGTAACAACAATGTTTAAGACACTTCGAGTGCCATGAAGAAACTGGTTAAGAGTCAACCAGACGACATCAACTCAAAGCCACAAAAGCAAAAGCAAACAAAACAATTACATCGCGCCCCTCACGCTCAAATGGTAAGATCGAAGCCACAAGAATAGCGGTTAATAAATCATGGAGAAAATTAGTTCTTTAAGATATTAAATTAATTTCAATATACGAAAGAAAAGAGTCTCGCGGTTTTCTGGTGGAGATGTAATTACTTTTTTTCTTAACTCGCGCCATCAATGAGCTTTCATGATCGTCAACAGGTTACATTTTTTTTTTGAGTGTGGAGTTGTTTAGTCATGAAGCCAAATTATTAGTCAGCATGTGGTTGCTGCTGATTAATTCAATTGTAAGATAATTTAGAACTTTTTTTTTATCAAACATTTGCAATGCTATATCTGACGTCATTGTATGATTATTCGTATCTATATTCCGAAAAACTGAAAGGAGAGATAGAGATCATCACACATTAAAGTGGAGTCTCATAAACATCTAATGACTTTTTATATCTGAAAAGCATCCAGCTGGAATCTACACTTAATTTTGCTCAAGTAGCGACCCACCGAAAACGTACAGAAAGCACTCAAATAAAATTAAAATAAATTGATTTCTGCTTCTTGCAAACCTCACATCAAACATACATCAAGCTGATGAACATTGAAGCGAATAGTAAATGTAAAACATACACTTCATCCGTCTCGATGTTTTCATCCTATTGCTTCTTTATTTCTGTGGATATTATAATGCTCTCGAGAGGGCCTTAATAGACTAATATTTATCGAAAATCATCATGGTGGTCACGAGAACTGGAGTTTCAGAACTATTTAAAGAGATTTCAAATCAATGCTTTCAAAACTTCAGTCGATTGCTCCAGACATGATTTTCACAAAATTATATTGAACTCGTAACATGTCAATGATTTAAGAATTTAATTGCTTTCTTTCTTTTTACACAAAGCTAAAACTGGTCCGGACAATTATTAAGCGAATGGGACTTGATTTATTGTAATTATCCTCAAGTGCACCCGCTTACAACTCCCGCAAACAATACGAATGTTACGTGCCAGCAGCATTAAACATGAATGAACCTTTCAAGTGCATTCGATATTGTTATTATTGTGTGCTAGTGTGTCGATCGTCCGAAAAAGAAAACATGCATTTAAGAGCAGAAACATTGTGTAACGCATAATTTTGCCGTTGATTCTCGTGCAAGCAGAATTTTCACCTTCAAAATCACCGAAGGAGCACAAAATAGCTGGCAAGCATGGAAAGTGAAGATAGATCTTTTGCTGCGCCGCGCTCAGTGACTTTGGAAAGACTCGCGAAGTAAATTAGCTCGCAAAATGTATAATATTACAATATATTATGTTTGAAATTATTTCTTTCTTTTTTTTTTGTCTGGTCTTTTTTTATGATACACATTTATTAAATTATAGATTACAAATCTGTACATCAACAATGCGTTCTTATTATTCGACTTGCCTTAAACACTTCTATCTGAATACTAGAGCGGTTATAATACCAGAGACATTTTTTTATGAATATTTTCCAGTTTAGAATACATTTTCAGAGTCTAATTTTGTCTCTGCTTGTTGTTATGGCACACATATAAAAGAGGGTCCAACAACAATCTAATTACATATTTTTTTTCCGAAACAATTTTTATTTCACAAAATTTTCCAACCGTGAAAAAATCAGTTAAATTTTATAATTCTTTTTTTTCTCTCTCTCTTTCCACACAATTCGAGAATTTTCAAAGGTTGATGTTGTTGCTGTGCTGGACTCAGGCGAGCGAATGGCGACTTTGTAAAAATTGCCTAGAATTTTTCAGTTTGCTTTTGTTTCTTCTGTATTACGAAATCTGAAGGGGTCAAAAAATGTATTTACGACACACACCCAATACACAATAAAAAAAATATATATATGAGCAGAACAATGGGAAAAGTTTTGTTATGTTCGAACGGGCGATTTTTCACGGTTAATGAAATGAAACCTTCTTTTTTTTCGGGCATTTTTGGAGTTTTTGTACTGCCACTCATTTAAATCTCTTTGATAGATAATAAGAAAAAATGTATCAAAAACTTTTATCTCATATTGTGACATATGACTCACCTCTGGATGGTTTTTGATATTTGTTCAATAGACTATATTGATTTTGTGCATTACTATTGTTGTTATTTAAATTATTATTAAACGGTTTTATTCCAATTTTATTGTAGAATTGTTGCGGTGCTTGATGTTGCATATTGCCATTTGTCAAAAAACTATTGTTATTTGTCAACAGACTATTGTTATTTGATGGATACTTAAACGGTGTCCGTGTATGGACATTTTCTGCATAATCTATCCACTCATTGGTCATTTTGTGAGGTATTTTAAATAAAAAATCACTTAGATCGTCCATAGATTCTCAATAAAACTTCGTTTGAGGTTTTCTGTTCAGATTTCTTATTATCTACAACATCTGGCAACACTAAATTGTATTTTTTTTAAATTCACTTGTTTCCTTGTTTTTCTTTCTCAAATCGAGACCATTACACAAAATTATTTTTAAGGCTGATAGCAATAAAAAACAATTCAAAGAACTTGCACGCAGCGTGTTCGGTTCATAAACCGATAAAAGCAACAAAAACTGAAAAACAAAAATTTCATTTGTTCGTTCTGATAAGCGAGCAGAAAAAAAGCATTTCAAGAATGTGCAAAAAAAAACTCGTTTTTTATGCGTGTGTGGGCGATTAATATGATTTCAAAATGCCATAAAACCCCATAGTTGCTTGACCATCATAAAAAAGCGATATCATCGCGGCTATCAATTCCACATTTAATTGCGCTTAATTTATGTCCATATAATAATTTTCTATGATGTGTAAATGTGTCATCCACTTTCCTTACGAACAATTGCATTTAATTTAAATAAATAGACGAAATGACGAAAAGTACGATGATGAGGCAACAATTTTCAATAGACCAGTAGCCTGAGGGCATTTTCTAATGTAGCGTCATGCATTGAGATAAAGAGAGTTAAGAGGGTGACAATGAAGAAAAGAAAAATCCATTTAATTAAATCTTTTATGCACAGCAAACCCTCGGAGCAAAGTAGAGAGAGAGTGAGAAAACCACTGAGTTGATGTATTGATGGGCTTCAGCTATGAAAATTAACATTAAAAAACCGTCCGTCAGCTTCATGGCTTGTGGTTAATTTAAATAAATTCTTTTAAATTAAACCATAAATGTATTTTAATTTATTCAATTGTCCACTTAATAAGTCTGTGTGACTCTGTCTCTCTTTCTTTCTCTATCTCCCTTTCTCTCTTGACCTACGCTTCTACTCAAAACAAGACTCGAGCTTCTGCTTTTGATATTTGTTTATCACAAATGCTTACACTTACAGGAACTACGTGATAGTAGCAAGAGAAGTCAAGCAGCCGATTTTATTATCAATCAACATTCACTGTGTTCTACGTGCAGTGGCACTACATAGTCTTACTCTCCCTCCCCCTCTCTCTCTCTCTCTCCGATTCCTTTTGCGCAACAATTGTCTCACTGGATTAAACATAATATTGTGTGTGTTGTCGGGTGCTTTCGGGGCATAACAAAATTGAAAAATTGTCAATTTAATTTCATTTACATATTTCATGCACACACAGTCATCGCACGATATCAACTCAGGCTCAATTGATCTGATGATATTCATCAGTTATTCATGATTACAATAAATAGAGAAAGTCGCGTCTGCTGAAGCATTTTTGAACTATTTGCAATAATGTCGGGGAATTTGTTTGATTCCCTTGAAATTAAAACCGAAGTCACTTCTCCTTCGGGGTATAAATTATCTACTAAATGACTGAACTCGACAGAGAGATGAAAGTTAATTATCTGTATCGACCGAGCATGATCCATAAATTAATCTAAACAGCAGTTTAAACAATCTCAGTTTACACTCTCAGAACTTTCATTTGATGTCTAATCGAAGACATATCAAATTGCGGCTTGTTAGAATGTTGCTTTGTATCTTATTTCCAACATGTTTTATAAACAAACACTGATTTCATTCCCCTCCAATACATAAAATTTGTCTCAGATCATCACTAACGAAGTGATCAAGAAATCAAATTAATTACTGTCGATGTCAAAGTTTTTAACCTCGAAATAAAATTGTCTCGCGCCACTCTGTGCTCAATCAATTCGAATGTTCAGAAGCAATTCTATTCCAGTTTCGAATGTTTTTATGATGTGAAATTAAATTCTATTTGTTCATGAAAACACATTAATGGGGGCAAAATGTGATCTGCATTGAGTTTTATTAAATTAAATTGTTTTGCTCTGGCCACATAAAGCAATGATTGCAACAGAATCTCGTTTTTTTTTTTTTTTTGGGGTTAAATAGTTCAAACATACAAATTGATTTCTTTGCTTTGAAGCAAAATGCCCAATTAAAAGTCATTTTCACTCCAATGTAATTACACGCACAACGAGAATAATAAGAAGAAAAAAAAATTAGAAAACTATTTAAAAGCTGTCATAGCAAAGACATGAAGAAAACTGATTCTTGAGGTTAATTTTCTTGATTAATTTACTGCCACTTCTTTCGCGAGCTTGAAGATGAAAATATAAAAAATGCCTCGCGGGGTCTTTTATTATATAACAAAATTCTTGCTTTGTTTGTTACTATTTTTATTGGTGGCGATGATTATTGTGAAGAACGTTTTTCTCCATAAAAAAATGGATTTTTTTTTCTTCCATTCACAAAGTGAAAGAATTTTATTTATTTATTTTTTTATTCCCACACTTGAATGCTTTGACTCTTCGCTCTGTGCGGTTTTCTTTCATTTCAGTGTCAGATGAATCGTTTAATTAATTTCACTGTGCCAGGTGGATTTTGCTCTGTGAAATTTTTTTGTGACTTTGTAGCAATTTTTTTTTTATGATGGTCAGAGACAATTTATTTCTGTTGCCGCAAAACATGCGACGGTGAATGAGATTTTTCTTTGCACTTTCTTGAAACATTTTTCTTGGCAAAACACTTTTCAGAATTTTTCTTTTCTTACGTAATATTTTTATATTTAAATTCATACACTTTCAATTGCATTCAAATCACGCGTCTATTAGGTAGAGTTACTTAATCACTTGTTTCCTTTTTCTTTTCACTTCTTATTCTTGAAGTTCACCACTATAAACCAATCCAAAAGTATTTTTGAGCAATTTATGAATTATTCAATTGTTAATTTTTTTATGAATTTTTTTTTACGATTACACACTTTAAGCGATTTTATGACGCTACTAGAACTTTTAATTAATGCATTGAACGCTATTTTATTGTCGTCAATATCTAGTAGCAAAACAAAACAATTTATGAATTGCAAATTTATCAGTTAACTTTTTCAAATCCTTGAAAATTTCTTACGATTTTAATTTTCATATGCGGCTTTTTATTAAAAACCAAAATTAATTTAATTTTTCTCCACAAAACTTCTTCGGAATAGAACGAACAAATGTTGAATGTTGAATGAAATGAGTATGTTGAATGGGGAAACAAAATAAAAAAACAACAATTTTTTTTTGTTAAAAACATATATAAAAATACATGTAAAAGGTATCAGCAGCAGAGCGTTGTTTATGTTTGTAGTTGTACGATAGTTTTTTTTTTCCTCAGAGCTTCAAAAAGTCTTTACAAAAAACTCATTCATGAAACTCCAGCATTGGAGTTGTGTTAAAAGTTTTCTGTATGCGTTGTGCACTAAAAGAGAGGATAACTAGGGATATTACAATGTGTGAGTCGAACGGAAATGATTACATTCAAAGCAAGTTTTTTAAGCTCTTTGACTTTTAAGCGTGTATTTTATTTGGCTTCGGTTAAAAAAAAAATCGCTCGCGATATTCTCGAGTGAAAAATACATCTAAGCCTATACACAGTGCGACTCACATTTCCCATGTGATGATCGCGAAAAAAAAAGATCAAGCGACATTTGTTATTAATCGGAATTGCAAATTTTGCAGTTTCTCTAAAAAAAAATGCCGAAATATCGAAAAAAGAAATAAAATTTAAATTCCTTTGAAAGTTCATTAATAGACAGATCGGAACAAGAAGAATCATCATTAGCACCATATTGAAAGTGTATAAAAAATTTTTTATTCTTCTTCCATTTGGGCCTTACGATTTCCATTCACGGAGTTTTTTTTTTACGGAACAATTTCCGGTTGTGTGTCTTTCTATCTACGTTTCCATTATCAGTTTTACTTTTTCTTCTGTGCTTGCTATTTGTTGTTGTATATTCCTTATGGATATGTTTTAAGGCATTCTACCAATTTGGGGGGAGAGAGAGGGGCACCACAGTTTGAGATGATGAATGAATGTATGAGATACTGAGCCAAAAAGGCAGAAAATTGGGAAAGAAAAAAAAAAGAAAAAATCTCTGACCTTTTTTCTCATTCACAGTCTTTCTTGCTTTTGATTATAACAACAAAAATAACAACAACAACAACAGCAGCAAGAAAAATTTTATGAATGAATATTTTTTTACTACGAAAATTTCATTCATAAAAACTAGCTTAAATATGAGTCGATTAGAGAGTGCGTAAGAGCGATGGATTGGGAATTTTTTTTTTCTTTTCTTTTTGGTCTATCGATATGGAAGAGAATCCCCATTGTCTGGCTGCATCCTAACAATGGGCAACAAACACAAGTGCAGTCTCGCAGTTCAATTGATAGATCTTTAAAAGGATATTTGAAACCGAAACCATTCTCGAAATAGATTTCTTTCCTTTTTTGCACTTGGCATTTCGATGCGAAATGTTTTTATGAATGAGTTTTTTTCTTCTTCTTCTATTTTGTAAAAAAAAGGGAAACAATTAACTAATTGTGTTGTTTGAGGATCTTTTGCAATTGGGGTTGATCCCCCTATATTGTTGTTGTTGCCGATTCGAATCGTTCGATTAGATAAGAAACCCTAACCTCTACCTGAGTGCATGCACTTCAATCATGCCCTTGACGAGGAATTTTCCCATACGCATTTTTATGATCGTGATAAATGATTGAGATTGCAGGTGAATAAGCGCAAAGGAATTTTTTTTAGTACAGTGGTGTAAAAAACTATCAAAATTATGCTGCAAATGCAGTTTTCATATGCGCCATATTCTAAAAACTGGGGAAAGTCCAAAGGAGTTATTAAAACAGAAACTGACATGATGGTGCGGAAGATGGAATCCCTTGCGTCAACAAACAACAGCAAAGCTGATCCTTCGAGGCTCAAAAAAAATAAGTTGCCGTCGACATGATGCAGCAAAAAAAAAGAAACGTGTAAGCTGTAACATAAACATGATTATGCTATTGTGTATTGTTGTATTTATTTCAATAAATGACTAGTTACAAGCCCTTCGACAAAAAAATAATTCTATGTACGGTAAAGTCAAGTAGAATTATTTGAATCCTGCAAACAGGAAATTCCCAAAAAACAACTGATAATTACATTTTCGAAATTCTCACATTTCGTTACACTTGGATCGTTATCGATGAATAAGAAGTTCTTTGCCAAGGACAACAAAAAAAAACTAAAAGAGGCATTTGCATTCTCTCACCGGAAGTAACCTGTGAGCGGCACTGAGACAATTCTAAGTATTTTTTTAAGTTTCTTGAGAATATCTATGAAACTGCTGCTCTCCTGACGTCACAGAAAAATAAAATCAGTGTTTAAAATTTTCGACGGCAACTCAACAGCCGTTTTAATAATGTGACGTAACATTTCCTGTGTCAATTTTTACGATGTGTGTTTCTGTTCGGGTGCTGAATGCTTGTAAAAATACGAGGCTTTAGTAACATATATTCAGTCGATAATTACGATATCCTTTTCAACTACTTACACACTGGCTCCGTCACTCACATGCAACACTTGTCGTAGACCGAGATCAGATCACGATTGGAATGGAATGGTATTTTTATGCTTTTATATGTAGAACCATCAATTTGTAACACCTTCTTAGGCCGATTTATTAATGATCGCACACACACACACAAAAAAAAATAACTTAAAAATTATTATAGACATTTGATTTCCTTTGCGCGTAAATTCCTCTTCTTGTCTTGCTGAAAATTGCCGCAAAATGTGAATAAAAGTTTTATGCTGCCAGCGAAAACCAGATTTTCATTGATGAAATATGTATTTTCAAGTCATTTCAATGGTTTCAGATTTTCACTTCAGCATGCAAATTTGCGCTATGAAAAATTATCGAGTGCTTGTGCAATTATATTTAAATTTTTCGCATGATGATGCTACGCAAAGCATCGAAGTGTTTTCTTTTCGCAAATAATTGCAAATAATTGATGCTGCACTTGTGCAAATTATAAAATATCGCGATTCGCGATCGTCAAATGAAAAGAAAGAAAAAAAAAAAAGATTGAATTTATTTTGAGAATTTCCAAAAACAACAATCGCAAAGAAAAAAATTACTTCTCTAAAAATTGTTTTACAACTTCCACACTGAATAAAAATCTAAAGAAAAAAAAAATTTTTCATCATCATTCCATGAACCAAAATAAATATGATTTTTCTTTTCACATTTCCGAGCCGAGTCGGAGAGTTCTTTATTTTATTTACTCGAGGATGCTGTTTGTATAATATGTTTTCTTACACGATTCTTCTTTATGATATTTTATTTTTCTTTGGCCGTCTTTTTTTTCCATCTGTTCAATTTTTTATTAATGAATCTTGCAGTTTTCATCTCTCGCCATGCAACGGCGATGTAGTTGTGAATGTTCCTTCCATATGCAACGCGCGTTCGTAACATGAAGATGTATTTAAGAATAAAAAAGTGCATTCAGATGAAATCTCTTCAATGGATATAAGAAAGATGTGTAAATCGATGTGAGAGATGGAATGATATGAGAATGAAAGAGATGAAAAATTCATTCATAAAATAAAAAACTACAATTCCCCGACGTTATGGTAAAAAGCAGCCTCAAAAGTGCCTTTCTATGATTGCATTGAGTATGTGATGTAATCGAGGACTCAGAGATTTCTGGGGTTTCAGGAGCTTATGGTTTTTGGGCAATCTGATATTCAACATCCTGTGCCTCGAGAAATTATGAATTATGAATGAAAAAAAAAAAAAATTATTGAGTTCAAGTGTAACATTTACAATACAACATCAAATGCACAACAGGTGTAGATTTCAGCAACATAACCTCAAAAATGTTGTCAATAATTTTTTTGACATTTTTTAATTTTTGACTGTCACGGTTTGTTGAGATTTTCATTTGAGTTCCAATCACGTGCCGTTGCCATTAAAATGAGTTTTTAAGACTCGTCAAGTTGTTTTTCATTAACTTAAAAACATGAAAATTTCTTCGGGGCCTTCATCGAGTAGAACACGAAAGAGCCTTTATTAATTTCAGACGCAACGCAACGTCTTTTTTTTTCATCCCCTAAAAATCGTCATTTCCTGTCGTCGTTTTATACCATTGGCGTTCTTTACACACTCGCGAGATGAACTACAAGAATTAAACATGTGCAAAGTATCTTTCTGAGCATTCGACATTCATTTATCATAATCATTTTTAAACTGTTAAAGATTTATATTAAATCTCCATTTTCTATTACTCCGATCATTTCCCACACAAATTTAGCAACTGACAATTCGAAAACCTCTCGTTGGATGCAAAATATAGTTTCGGAATATTGCACGTGGGTGTTTAACGTGAGAGAGAGAGAGTAAAGAAGGTGGAGTGTAAAAAAAATTATTATTGTGCAAGAGATAAAAACTAATAAATTTCATTGAAATAAAAAATTATTTTCACTCATTTTTCTTAGGAATTGAAGTGGGAGAAAAAATAAATTTTTAAAAGGCGGAGAAAAGTGATTTGAATTATCTAGAACATTTTGATGTATGTGATTTGTAAATATTTAATTAAAGCTAAAAGACAATTGGAGGAAAATAAAGTAAATTTGATATTTTACAACAATTCCTTTCGAAGCTCTTGAAGATTTCTTTCTTAAGATCCCGACTAGAATTTCAAACAGAACAAACAAACATCGAAACGATAAAACAATGAATTTAGATTTCGAACATTTTCTAGTTTCTGATGGAAAAATTCACCGGCAATGGAAGGAACAGACAAATTGCCGGCGACTGGGAAACAAATAAAAATCACTCGAAATTATTTCCCTGAGCCTAGGTAGGTAGCAAAATTAATGTTTGTGAAATTTAAGATCATTTTTTATGGTTCTCGTGAGAATAGATTTCAGTGTGAATTGCGCGGATCAATTTCCTGTCCCTAGAGAAAGTCCATCTATCAATTTCGTAAAAAATTCGTTCCTCCACCCGCAAAATACTTTATCAATTTAGATTTATTAGAAGTTGTTGTCGTTTTTTTTTTGTTTCAAAAGAAATTGTTCAAAAATAATTTCTTGATGAAATTAAAATAAATTCATTTTACATGCTCGTCTTGTCGCATAATTAGTCATTTCCGTTTTCTCTGTTTAATGTTCGACTTTATTTTTTTATTATTTATCTTTCATTGGCTATGGATGTGTGCTTCTTATGAATATGCGATTGAGGCCCTTCAAGTGTGTGTCGTATTAGTTCTATGAATGAATGAAGTTCTGAAACTAGCACATGCGATAAATGGAAAATTCGTTTCGTGGAAAATGCAACCTTGAAATAACAAATTATTCATTCATTGAAGAAACATCGAGTCGATGAAAAATGTTTTCCACGAAATTTTCCCATTCATAAAAATAAATTGTTGTGATGAAGTTGTGTGGAAGTTGGAAAAATTATGAATGAAAAATTATTTTCCTTTGATCTTCTGCCGGCGAGTACACGAAGCGAGCGAAAAAAAAAAACTATACTTAAAATTATAATGAGCGCAAGTTAAAAGACTCGAAAATTGATTTTTATTTTGTGAATGAATATTTGAGAATGGTGTAAATATTTGGTTTCTGCGGTGTTGATTTACACCAAACCGACACCAGAAAGTGTCTTTCGATCTGGACAAGAAAGTTTTCGTTTGAAACGACAACTCTTCGCGAAAGGTCTTTGCTCTTATCTATGTAAAAATAAATCTTACGTCATAAATCTAATTTTAAAAGAAAAAAAAAAAATGTTATTTTATCGATCGTTAAATATTCTTTGGAACGGAAGTTCTGAATAAATGAAAGGAACTAAACTTTCTTCCCATTCCCGCGATATATCAAATCGCAAAAACAAATCTCAAAGCACCGCGAAAAAAAACCAAACCAAAAACAACATTAATTAAATCAATTAATTAGCGAATTAACATGAGAGACCTAAAAGAGTTACCGTTCGGCTGTAACAAGACATTCGAATTCATTCGGCGACTGAAGCCGCAAAAACACAATTTTAATTTCTTTCATAATTTTTTTTTTCGCTGTTTGTTTTCTTTTTTTTGCGCATTTCCCGCCATTTATGATTTCCTCGCGACCGGACTCAAACAAAACCATTCCGCAACTAGATTTTAATGTCTATTTTTATGCCATATTTTTGTGAGATTTGCATAAAGTAAAAAAAAAAAATTAACAGGTGAGTGAGTGAGAGAAAAAATCGTGCAATAAAATGTGTAATTAGCGTTAAATTGAACACAGGAGGGATGTCGATGGCAGGAAGAGAAGGTTATCGGGCCTGTTAATAGCAATTGCACAAGTTATCACAAGTGGCACTTTTGAAATGCAATTTTATTTCACACATCGTGTGAACTAATCGTGTCGATCCCAGAATCAACTTTGTTAAAGAGAAATGGAGATCAGGTTTCAACATGTTAGAAACGGCGGGAAATAGACATTAAAGAACCTCCGCAAAATGTAGAACTCAATGGTGGTCATCATCAACATGACACTCTACTGGCTGATCATCCTAAATGTTATGTCTCCAAAAGATCTTTTCGGACCGCCGTTGAGCGAAAGCGAAAATTTGAATTTCAAATATTGCAAAAATTCCAATTAAAGAATAAACATTTTGGTTTCGAATTGAATCAACAACGATCGAGCATTTTCGGCACTGGAGCAAATAAAACCAACGTTTTATGAATGAGCAATAATTTCAATGTTGATTGCTTTCGATTCTTTCTCGTTATGAAATGTTCTGACTGGCTTCGAAAAACCAGTTTTCTATCGCAACGATTCTTTTGCGGATTTGAAGATTGTTCCAAAAACCATTGACGAGGATTTGTTGATTTTTCAATATTCTTCAACTATTATTCGCCAAGAAATCCAAACGATCATTCATCACAATTTGTGATTCGTCGTCTTTTTTTCGTATTATGGTTCATTCATGTAATACTTGCAAACTTTTGAATGAATGACTAGAAATTCGAAATGATATCGGAGAGCACATCCTGTTTACTTCTCTTCGTCATCCGGTCACTTGAGTTTGACCTTTCTATCTCGTTTCCACTGCCTCTCTATATTATAAATATTTATTGATGATGTGGCCACCGTTAGGTTCTACACAATATCTTTACGATGTTGCTTGATGATCGACGTTGTCGTCGTTTTTTTTTTGCGCGCGCGTAAAGATTTTTATGAATGAAATCGCCGGATCAACAACAAAACTGGCTTTCTCGAGAGTATAGTGGAAGTCAAAGTGTGTATCTTAACGATCATCTTAATTTCCTATATTAATTCAATTCGAGCGAAATTCATTGAAAACAAAAAATATAATTTTGTTTTATGCCGTTCACGAGACAGAGATCATTGATCAGAATTGAGGTATTGGGCGCCAATCGTCGTTCCTTCCCTGCTGTTACACAAAATTTCATTTTTAATTAAGTCATCCATTTGCATAAAAGATAACGGGTTCAACGCAACGACAAAAATCAAAAGGAAAAAAAAACATCAGCTCAGAGGTGATAAATTAATAAATTGAAACCGACTGCACAGGACGGGAAGCGAAATTAAGTCAACAACAATATAGAAATGAAATATTATTGCAATCGATTTCCATTTACCAATGAATAGGGTGAATGATCACGTTCTGAACACTATATTGTAGATCGTATTGCCCTATTTTACATTTCTCTTATCTCGCATCGTACCATCACTTCAGTCCTTCTGAGCTTCATCACCGAAAAGACACAAAAAAAAAATTAATAATAATATTCTTTTAATGAATTTTAAAACACAACAAAACAAGCTCGAAAAGAAAGATACGAAGCGAACACAAGCCGTGGGAATTTCTAAACATTCATTCACTGGATCAAGCGAATTGAGCTACAGATAAACAGCAAAACTTTTTATCTGATTTTTCTTTATATACGACTGTCTTATGGATCTTAATAAGAAGGTTTATTTTCAGTCATAAGCGATAAAATAAGGAGACATGAATGCTGTGTATTACATGCTTTAGAAGTGTATAAAAATAGGCATTGAACAAGCCAACGAAAGAGGTGGAATAAATGTATTGCGAATATTGAGATGAAAAAAAAAATTTTTTTTTGTGTTGTCTGATGCTGGAGTATGCCTCATTTTGCAGTTAGAATAATCGGGCATCACAATCACGTACATTTGTATGATCGATTTAAGCAATTTTTCATTTATTTCATAAATAGCTTCTTGCACAGCAATTCTGATAATACGCTCGGGGGCAGGCGAGTGAAGTGAATTAATTTCGATATTATGCTGGCGAGCGTTGCGCATTTATTTTTTCGCATAGTAAATCTCTGTTTGCGTTCACATTAATTACAGATTCATGCTTGCTGGCCAGGTGGTAATCATAAAGGTATTGAGAAAACAATTAGGAATGACCAGAATGCTATGAATATGTGAAGAGTTGGCCTGCAATCAGCATATTGTTTCCTGTCAGATTCCATTCACATACAAATTAATGAAATGGACGCAATAAGAAAAATTAAGCGGAGAATTTGCATTGTAAAAGTTCTGAATTATTATTTTTAGATCAGAATCGATCAATCGCATACATAGAATCGAAAATGAAAGAAACCCCAAGGAGAAATTAAGATGCTTCAATGTCTTTGCTTTCTTGTCTCATCCTCCATCATCGTCGTCGTCGCACAGTAGTTTTATGAATGGCTCGTAATAGGCAGGCTGACGGAGATTAATTCATTCAGTTTTTTTTTTTCATCCATGAACCCAAAATAAAGAACTCATATAAAAATTCCTGTTTCTCGCATCGAATGAGCAGAGTTGAGCTGTTTGTCAGTTCAGCGAAGAGAGGACGATCATTAAAATTAAATTACAATTTTTCATAAATCAGTAATTGGATTAAAAACCTGAATTTCGCTTCGCCGTAAGTGTCTCGGCAAGCTCTCAGCGACATAAAAAATGTTTTGCATAAAATATGGACGGTGGTGAGTTGAAGCAATAATTTTTGCGAGCATAAATTATGCGAATAATCGAAAGTGGAATATTCAATTGAACATAAAAAAAAAATAATTCCTTGCGAGTGCCAGACATTTGATAGAGAAACATTGAATATTGATTTATTTTGAATTAAAATTCTTAAAGGGCACGCGACACGTAAAATCTGTTGGAAGTCGATTCGCGGCCGTAGACGCGACGTGATCGAAATTTAATTTTGACTTTCATTTGATTAATACTTACAAAGTTTCTTTCTTGCTCAAGGGAACTCAAGAATGATCGCAATGATGGGCACTCTTTTTGAGGCCGGAGATAAGCCATTAAAGCCATTTAAATGCAGCCCACATTCAATCAAGCAATAGCGTACGCTTACGTTGCTCAATTGTTCTTTTGCATTTGTTTCTTATCAGTTGCAGACTTTCGGCTGTTCTTCAATCGAAACTCTTGTGTGTGGTTTCAATAAATCTTGAAAAATAATTTTCGGATCTTTGTTTAAAAGTCGTAAAGAAATTCAAATTTCCATCGAAATCCATTCAAAATGTCAAATTACTGAAATTTATTTCAATTGTCTCGTTCGATTATTAAAAAAAAAAAACTTTCGTTTGCTCCTGTTGCGTGCATGTCATAAGGAATCCAAATCACGTTGGCACTCAATAACAACGAGAATTAAAATGCACATTCGCGTTGACATGATTATAGGTTTTCAGTTACATTATTTGTCACCATCAATAACCCCAAAAAAAAAAAATTGTAAAGAATTGAGTCGTTTTCAGCTCTTTTTCTCAAACAAATAAAGAAGTTTTTCTATTAAGAATGCACAACGCGTGCCCCCGCGCCTGACACAATCAGTTAAATATTGTGAAACTGCATCGCTCCCATATATGGTCGCTAGGTCCCCTCTCCCTTTGATTGATGATGGATTTATATCGCACTCACAAGTATCAACTTCAATAAAAATTAAGCATTTCCCTTCTGACGCGACACTTACGACGATAAAACAAAGAGCCAAAAAAAAAACTGTATCCAGCCGCGAGTCGCGCGCTCGTTTGACATGCGACATCAATTGCATCAGAGCGAGCACCAAAAAGTGCAACAAAGTGGCTGATTTTGAGGCCGATGCAATTTTCAGACGAGAAATTTTCGCGCGAGAGACGAATAAAAGTATTTTAATGAAATTAAATTTCGTAACAAACGCTCGTTGCATAATGCAATTAATTGCGGGACGGGCGCACAATTTAAACGAGGTGAATCGTTATCGAATTTATTTGATCGACACAATTAATTTGCAGCGTCTATTGCTTCACATGTCGTTTCGATATCTCAGAAATAATTTTTAATCAAATTCAATTTTAATTGATTGGGATGCAAAACTTGGAGCTGTGTTTGAGAAAAGCTAGAAAATTTCTTTAGATAACATTTTTTTTTTAGCAATTGTGAGCAATTTAAGAAAAATTTGTTGAGCGAAACGTAAATGAGAACTTGTAAAGCCGGAAACAACTAATTAGTGACCATTTAATGACTTTTTTTTTTGTTGTAGTCATCTCGACTTTTTTTTCTAAATTTATCATTTTATTATTCACAATGCATCATGTTTTGATGTTTTTTGATGGATGCAGCAGGTTCCCAGTAAGTTTTATTTATCCAATCCATACCCGCATAATTAATAAAGCGAGAAAAATCAAAGGATTTTGAGAATTTCCCACAATGAAACAATACATCTTGGTGGCCTCGCTCACCACAATCAGCTACCAACTTCCTAATTTAATTGAGCTGCGCGTTAATTAAGTGCCGCGAGTTAATATAATTAGATGACTGACTCTGACCCATGTCCATCAAAATCCACTAAATTGTGTTATTTTATTAAACAATTATTAATGTTAATAACTTGTTACGTTCCGAGATCGCCTCGAGAGATCTCTCTCGTTCTTTATTCAATTGCCCTTCTTTTGTCAACTTCCGTTCCATCATCATCGAGTGCATTTGTTGCTTGTTTATTTGGAATCGCTCTTTATAGTTCCTTTTTATGTTCTTACACACTATTCGCTTTCATTCTACATGTTTTCGAGATGTTATAAATAAATGTCGTTTTAGATTAAAGGCAAATTATGTTCTTCAATTAAGTGCAAAATGTGCATTTGCTGCTTCTTTGCGGATGGAAAGCGAGATGCTGCAGTGGAAGTGCCGTGGTACATTGCATAAAATGAGCATAAAAAGGAAGCAATACCGTATGAAAGTATTTTTTTCTGATTTATTGCACATTACAAACGATAAAAAGAAAGGGCAAAGAGTGAGGTTATGTATATACTTGTTGATTTTTTCAACCCCTTAATTCAGCCACGAGGGCAATGTCGCACGCAACATATTTTTTTTGTTGTTAGCTAATTTCATTGTAAATGTTGTTTACAATATTTCCACTTTCCCGCTTTTGAAAAACAGACAGAAAAAGGGTCGGAAAAACTCGTTTTGAGAAATAAACAAATTTATCTCTAAAAGGTGGAGAATGAAATCAAATAAAGTCATTTAAAATGAGGGAGAAATAGTCAATTGTCCTTTAACTTAATTTTATCGTCTACAGTGAAAAATTCTTTTTTCATTCACTAGCTCTAGTCTCTTAATGGATTCCCTAATTGGCTTTAATAATTGTGGTACGGAGCACATAATAATTTTAATTTTTTTTCTTTCTACAAAGCAAATTTTCCATGAAGGACAAACCTTTTAATTACAGAAAATTATACACATAGAAAAAAAAAACTGTACTTTCGCGAGGCAATAAAAATTCATTAAAATGAGAAGTTTTTTTTTTTTTGATTATGTCGTCATCATGAATGAAACAGAGGCCTCAAGAAGGAAAGGAGCGTACAAAACTAGTGGAAAAAGATCAAAGCAAAAGATTTTTATTGCATTCAAAAAAAAAAAAAAATCAAAAGACTTTTTAAAATAAATAGAAATGAAAAACCTCATGCGCACAAATAATTTAATCAAATAATAAAATAATCTGATTCGTTCACTCGTTTTTATTTTTCATCTTCTTTGTAGCTTTGACCCGCGTATTTTTAGTTGTTTTGGTCCAAATACTGAGGGGATTTCAACTATGATGCAACTTGAAACATAAAGGAAAAGATTTTAGCCTTCAAAATGTTTCAGAAGAATTTTGTCCAGGAAATGACAAAACTACATCATAGTCACATACCCTTCGCTGCAGCCACAACACATAATTTTAATTGTTTTTTGAATGCTTTGCGCTGATATCAAAAGAATCTTTTATATTTTTTGATTTCGGTTAATTTGTATAAACAGTGATGAAAATTATTGAAGCCTTTCAGAAGAATTTTTTTCCGTGTTCGGCAGAAAGTAAAAGATAAAGAAAAGATTATTGTTTTTTGATTTTCTTAGGTTTTGGCTTGTAATAACAAGAAGAAGAAATGTGATGTTTTGAGAGATTTTTAATCGTTCTGCCGCCACAAAACCCCGATAAACATGGTGAAAAGTCGAACCAGGTGGCACAAACGATTGCTACCGTTTGATCATATCCAGAGCACACAATTCGTGAACGAATTTCTTCTATTCACACATTTCTCCTACGAGTATTTACTACAAAGAAGTGTTTTATTTTATTTTATTTTTTTGCTTTTCAAACATATCCATCTTGCTCCTGTGCAAGTGAAATATAATATAAATAAATGAATTCAATGAAATTTGTTTAATGTTTGTATTCAAATATATTTTGATGGAAATTTATTATTGGACAAAATATTTATTTGAGGCCACATTTGAAAAAATATAAATATCATTTGCAAAAATAAAATAATAATAATAATTTTAAGCTCTGTTTTAGGTTCGACGTCTGTTTGTCTGTTTCGATTCCGTTAAACATTTCTGACGCATTATTATTGTGTTTTCCTCTGAAAAATCAAATAAACAATCGATAAAATCACTGAATTTATTTTAAGAATCTTAGTTGTGGAAGATTATTACGCGCAAAGATATTTTTATGGCCTTAAAGGCAAAACATGAGAAGCATCCGAAACAATCGAGAAAATCGTTTTTTTCTGTCTTTTCCATTTGAAAATGTTTACAAGAAATTTTTCCTCGCAGCGTATTTATTAGAAATTACGAAAAAAAGCAGTACCAAGCAGTCTACTGTGGAAAATGCTTCTTCTTTGTACGATTATTGGCAATTTGCAAATCTTGTTACTTGCATTTGTTCCCGCAAGAAGCATGACTCATGTAAACAGGACATCGACAGAAGGAAAGATATCAACTGAGAAAACTTCAAGAAATTATTCTGTAAATATTTAATTCACCGCAAAGAAATGAAAATATGAATTTAAATAAAGTCATTTTCTTCGTAATTTGTAAAAAAAAAATCGGAAAAGAATTTTCCTGAAATTTTGTTTATTTGATAAAAAAAAAACGAGAAAGAAAACTTTTTTTTTGGTTGGTTGGTTGGGAAGAGGAAGTGCAATGCGAAGAAGGGAAATCTTGCAACTCCAAACGACTAATTTTCATTTGAATCGTGAAAAGAAAAATCAAAAGATGTTTACAATGGTGAGGAAGTTAATTGATGGAATGTAAATTGTTCTGAAAACATTGCCGAGTGTTGTTTATGCTTTTGATTGCGCCTCGTCAGTGCGTTATGTCATAATTTAGTTGGAAACATTTCTTCTTCGTTTTTTGTGTGTGTTCTTATGACTGCTGCTGAATAAATATTTGTATAATTAATTGTTTTCAGTGGAGTTGTTCGCATCTTTTACATCTTAATCGATCTTTGATCGTTTTATTCTAATAACATAAATCGATTTGGGCGTCTGGTTTGGTCACACCCCGATGAACCAATGAATTGAAGTCACATTAAATCGATTAGCTGCGGTAAACTACCTTTCCCTTTAATCGCTCTGAGATGATCGAATGATTGCTTCCAAATTGAAGTCAGCTTTAAAGACCCAATCAAATCAATTCAAAATCTACCAGCGTTGCGTAACAATGAACAAATTTTACCGATTCATTTTTTTTTTCTGAAATGTGTCAACATGCCATTAAAAAATATCCATCAAAGCTTTTCCATATATTTTTGTTGTTTTTCGATTGATGTTGATTTTTGCTTTTTTTTAGTTATACCAAGAACTTCATTTTTGACATTTGAATGGAAATGTTAAATGTGTTTGTGGCTCATCAACACAAGGCTCTCAGATATCTCCAAAGTGACAATATTGTAATAGAAGAGAACCGTGTAAAAACGGATTGATTCAACAGCCATTAAAAAAATGGCGGATAATGACAACGACAATGAGCAAACTACGCCAATTTTCTGAATGGTGATTTTCCACATTTGAAAACAGTTAAAAATTTGTTATTTTTTTCGTGATGAATTAATTTGGGTAAAATGGCTGTAAATTACGTGCAAATGTCGTTCGAATAGCAAGTGAAATGTGACTTTCGATTTTCTGAATGTGAGCGCCGAGCCGCGTAAATGTTAAAAGAAATCAAACAAACAATAAATTCTCAGTCTTTCAAATTCATTTCAATTAATTTTAATTTGATTCGAGGGAACTTCATATGGACGCGGAATCGTCAGACACACAATCGCCAACTGTTTATAATTAATTTTATGTGGCGCAGAGCTTTTCCAGATTCCATTTGTCGATGATATTTTTTTTTCTGTAGTTGTTTTTCCAAAATTAGCCTTAGAGCGCAATGCACGAGATGGAAAAACTCATTGCAACTTCAAGCTATAGCAATAAACCCGCCATTTAATTGAAACCTAAATGATTGGAAATCATCATGATGATAACAATAACAAGCAATTATATGCTCACCGATCTCTGGCCCTCAAAAAAAAAAAAGAAAGAAAGCATTTTGACATGAACCAGAGAATGACTTTAGCGCCTCATGATTCTCAATACAACGATCAATTTCCTAAATAATTATCACAGTCAGCCAAAATTAATTTGATCTCGCAATGAGTGCACAGCTGGAAGTCGCATTGAAAAAAAAAAAAAAACAAATCTCGAACGAGAAAGATTTGAAAATATATTGAAGGAACATTTCATTCACAAAAACTGCAACATTATTTGGTTCATTCAGCGGGTGCGACCGTGGGCCATAAATTAATCATCAGCACGGCGCGCGGATCAGGTGGTAAGCGAAGGCAAAATAAAATGAAAACCGGGAGCTTGTAGTGTGATATGTCAAAACATCGAACAAAAAAAGAATCTCCGATGAGATTCTTGAATAAATAAGCCATTAATTAATTTATCATGAAATTTAATGAATTAATTGATGCTCATTTATCAACGTTAATCGATATGTTGTGTAAGCATTTAATGATGTCGATAAAGCAAACAAATTCTCGTTCTTAAACTCAAAAATGAGAAAATCAAGTCGCATATTTATCTGTGGCTTTAGGGCAAAATTCACCCTCAAATAGCACGCAATTGAGAATTTTGAAATTTCACCCCCGCGAGACTTAATTAAAATTGCGACATTTTGTGTAAATTTAATGAAAGTAAAGCGTCAGTCGCCCTGGAGTGTTGACAAGATTTCTTTTGGCAAATATTTAACAAGAAACCAAAATTTTAATGAAAAATCATTCTACTCGATTATGGACGAATCAGCCCAACCCACATAACAACTCACTGTGTCTTTTGATCTTACTCAACCGCAATAAATATGAAAGTCAAAAGACATTATGAGAATTTGGTCGTAATTACTTAATTATGATATTCATCACGATGACAACACTTGACCAGTAAATTAATTTTCTTTCAACTGTTTCATGTTTCTCTAAATTAATGACATTCATTTTCCAGCATTATGTGCCTCAATGAAGAATGGAAATGGCCCGTTTCTTGTTTTTTCGATGTAAAATTACATTTACTGAGTTGTGCCTTAATGACTCAATCATTAGAAGCTGCCTTTGATGGGGTGATGTGTCCAAAAAGAGCCACACACATCAGCACTGATGTGGAACCGAATAATCATTTCACAATTGCTCTGGAAAATGTAAATTGTTGATGACATGTAAGAGTAAAAATTAACACGAAATATGTTCTGCTGGAAATTGGTTAATGAGTCCGCGGCGGCGGCGTCGATTGTTAATATCTTAATTTACACAACCGATGAATTTCTTTTTGATGATGAGACACCTGAAAGAATGAGCCATGGAAAAGCAAAGTCTAATTGAAAAGCATCATCAGATGTTGGAATCAGTTGAGAAGAGAGAACCATCAACAAATAATAAATTATTGTCGTGTAATTACTTCCTGGGCATTCTGAAGTTCTATTTATTTTTGTGGGCTCGTTTTGTATAAGCTTCACAACACATACGTGTACCCATCTCAATTAAGGTAAATCACCGGTTTGATTTGCCGAATCTCCCACCATTCAATACTTAATCTCAGTGCTAGAGTCTCATAAAATTTGTGACTCAAATAGTGTGTAAACATTCATTTTTTGCCAATTTTCATTTTTTTTTTCTTTTTGAAACACCTCATTTCCCACCGAATGAAAGAATGGATGGATGGTGGACGGAACTATTAATGACGAGCCAATTACTTTGCATTATTTGATTTCTTTACTTAATTTCCTTTGGGGAAGCTTTCGGTGGTGGCGAAGAAATGAGATTTTATTTTCTTTTTCAATTGTTTTGCGCCTGAAATTCTCGAGACATTTCTCGCATTAATTTCACATTACAAACAACACTAATTTGATTATAATTTCGGAGCTGCTTCTTCATCGCAACTATATTTTTTTAGCAGTTTAAGGCCTAATTTTCCCCTACTTCGAGTCACCACAATTTATTTGGCTTAATTTACAAAGAGAAAAATTCCGAAAATTAGCGTGTGAAATTTATTCAAATTTTAAAACATGACAACTAATGAGCAACATAAATTTAAAATAAAATTTCTAAAGCCTCAAATCACCCTCATGTTATTAAGTAACTAACGGACCTTTAATCGGCGTCACTTTTTTTTTACCTCAAAAGTTACCCTACGAATTATTTTTTCTTTGGTGTAAATTTTTAACAATTTATAATGAAATTCCACATCTCGAATTCATTTGTTGTAGAGCTGCGATCAGTAAAACATGCAACAACCCCTCAGGTGATTTGGTGCGTTCGATGCGAAGCAACAAGACAACCCCAATAACACTCGAAAGTCAATTTTTCAAAACGAAGGCCATATGTAGAGTGAAATAAAAAGTTCCCACGCCTCACAAAACCATTCACCTCCGTTCGATATCAAAACATTGCCAGTGTAAGTTCAGAGGAAAAAAAATTAAGTTGCTTTTTATGTTTTTTAATATTTCGAGTAAAGAAAAAAAATTATTATGCACCTGCAACAGAAAAAACACACGCGTACAACAACAACTTTTGTGCAAGTTACTAGAACTATTGCTCTTGCTTCAACACGGGAAATTAATTAGTTATTGAGTTTTTTTTTTATTTGATCAGGTCATATGTTTTATGATTTCTAAGCATTGTCCAGGTTACTCAATGAACCTTCTTTTGTTATGAAGGAGTTTTTTAACATCGCGTTACGTGAAATGTATCGACAGAGCTGTTCAATTATATGTTTAAACTGCACAACATTTCTCACTTGAAATTGCATATTTAGCTGTATGCGAGAAATATTAACGAATCGCCTAAAGAGACAAGAATGTCCAGAGCAAATTGATTGTTAATAAAGGTATAACACACATTCTCTCATTCCCCTCGCTTACCAATCGCTTGAAGGATGAACATAAAAATTTATGTGGATGTATTTACTGACCAAAGTTCCGAGATTTAATTCTTTTTTTTTTTCAGGTTATAATGATTTTTTGCTCGTTTTAGTTTTATGCCACTTTCAAGTTATCGCAAGATTTATGATAACAACAAAAAAAAAGGAGTATGTAAAAGAACCTGTTGGAGCTTGTTTGAGAAACATCTGTTCATTTCACCAAATGGATGTTTATGGAAATGATTGGACATCAAGAACAAAAGGAATAAACAGTTACGGCGCTTATGACCAGTAACCGAAAGAGTGAATTCATCATAATGCGAGAGTGCCTCATCACCGGCAGTGGACGTTGAAGGTTTATTGTTCGAAATCAAAACACAGAAATAAAATTAAAATCATAAAATTTAATTTGAATACGTTTTCAGGTGAATAATGGACACGTCCAGAGTTTATTGCAAAACGCTGGAAGCAACTATAGAATTTACATTTTATTACAACTCGGTAGCATTCCCCTCGTGGGGACTATAAAAATGTTGTTAACTAAAAAAAAATAAATCTGTCGCGACTAGAGAGACACTTGTCATTGAGCTTATTTTAATGTCTATCGAGTATAGAACACGACACTGAACCACTCGCACAACTCGGCAAAAGTGTTAAAGGTCCATTCAACAAATAAAATTTAATTAATTTATCGTTCTAACAAAATCTGCTAACAAAAAAAAAAAAAACAAAACTTCGATTGTTTTCCATATATCAAGTGCCATTGTTTTTACGTTCTATATTTTTTATGTGGCTGTCGGTTTTTATGTCGGTTGTGTGTGCGTTCGTATAGAACAAAGGAATTACAATTAAAAAAAAAATCGCAGCTTTTTCACGTTTTAAATAAATTAATATCTTTTTCATACTTCGTCAAAATGAATGAAATACATCAAAGACACATTAAGCGATTTTATACATTTTTATGTTAATTAACCAACATTTTCAAGTCATCAGCATAAATTTTCCTGCGTTCCTTTTTTTTTGCAATTACACTCAATGGCTTGCACTGGATGCATTATTTTTTTCGGTAATTAACCCTTTAGCTGCCGTTTTGTTTACACGGAACCTTGATTTCTTAGCACAGACTGAACGCAAAAAAAAAGGAATTCAAAAATTAATCAGATGCAAATTATCAACTTTGACTCGTTGAATTAAATTTTACTGCTGCCGCCAGCCTTGAAAAAAAAATTGCACAAAAGCTTCACAAACAATTCGCCACACATTTGAAGTTCCACAACGCTCAATGCCGAAAATTATTACAATTATAACATGCTTCAGTTTTAAATGTCCATTTTGTGCGCACAAGAGATATAGATTTTTTGGCCACATTGAGCACTGATGCAAATATCCGGTCCATCGTTTATTTCATTTTTTTGCTTTTAGAGCCCAAATGTATTCTCCTAGAATTATAGCGCTTTCCAAAAACCATATGCGGCTCACTAGAAGTGTTTTACGATTTCCATGAAGACATTTCAACGCGTAACGAAAGGAGGCTCCGAAGCCTTTATCAATCATCTAAAGATCAATTTCCGTTCACATTTTGTCTTCAGCGAATTTCATTTTTCCGCAAAAAGAATACTTTTTTCTTGTATTAATGCTTCTTCTGCATTCGCCACGCGACTTTTTTCTCATCGTATCGGGACCGGAGGGAGGAGAGAGCTCATAAACGAGCGCGGCGGCAAACGATCGCCACGAGATGAAGCCCGAGATTAAATTAAGAAAGAAAAAACCAGCTTCGTGGTTGATTCTTCTTCTTGTTATCTCTCGTATAATACTCTTCGCCGTGGCACCTTCTTTTTGTATGTGGATATTACTTTTCTTATGTAGCATTACACCGACCAATTACTGTATTTAACTTTGAAGGCAAACGAGAAAAGTAATCCTCAAGTCGATGAATGATGCTTTGGTTGGTTTTTTTTTAGAGCAAAAAAAAGAATGTTTTGCAAGATCTTTCATTGATTCCCCTTCACATTCTATAATGAACTTCTAGTTAATGTAACGATATACCCGAGCAGGTGCAATGAGTAAAATTTCTAGTTTTCGCACGTTTGGATATCGCGATTTTTATTAAACAGCTTACCGCTTAGCGCCACATCCTACAATTGTTGAACCTCGAAATTGCACATAAATCTTTTGCGGCCAAGACAGAAACATTTTTTTGGTGTTATTTTATTTTAAGATTAAATGAAAACCACTGAAAAAGAAACATATATAACGAAAAGCTTTACTTTTTTTTGGGTTGATCTTGTATCCAATGTTTCTTGTCTCAAATTTGTGATATCGATCAGCAAAAGAAAACAGAGAGAGAGAACCCAACAAATCAGTGTAGGACTGAAGTTTATTGACTCAATTCGCAACTGATCTACTTGTGATGAAACCGAATTGATGCCACCTGGCCGGGGCTTTAAAAGAACGACATCTTAATACAAATGAAAAGGAGGAAAAGAAAAATCGATTTATTTCTGTACATTTACTTGGATGATTCTGTTTCAATGATTGAGATTGCGATCACTAGCGATTCGAAAAATAAAATTCGCAAAGCACCAAAACGTGTTTCATACATTTTAAATGAGTATGAAGTATCCATTCAGCATCATCAGAGTCGTTTCATTCATAAAAAAAAGCTATATGGCCTGAATGGATGTAAAATCATCAATGGCCAGCAACGAGATGAGATCCCATAGATGAGACGATGTTGGAGCAATCATTAGAACGGATAATTTATTCAATTCAAATGCAAATCGCTTCGCTCTCAAACTCAAGCGTGCGCTCGCGATATGTATTTCGTTGGCGAAAAAAAAAAACTAATTTGCATAGATTTAGTTTTTTTTTAAAAATAGTTTTTTATTTTCGCGCGATAGATTCCTGACACGTTCAATATATTGAATTTCATTTCACCGACTTGTATGTGGGTCGATAATTGATGGAGCAATTTTACTTAAGCATCAAAATTTTCTTGATTTCTTCTTTGGAATTTCAATAAAAAAAACTGCTTTTGATCGCTTTGAATATAGATTTGATGTTAAGAAAATTTAGAAGGATTAAAATCTTTAAGAAGATTCGTTTGTGGCTCAATTTCAATTCGAAATTTTTAATTAAAAAAAAAAAATTATTTTAATATAAATATATTCAATGCTGGATCATTAAACCCATAAGTTTTTATTTTTTGAACTAGAACACACATTGATGCTGCATGTTTAAAGTTACTTGAAAATATCTACTTAATTCACTAATTCTTTCTTGCATAAAAAAAAAGAATAAATAAATCGTAATGACTTCAAAACCGCTCAATTGTCTTCAGAACATTTTTAGTGTTTTCTTGATTGTATAACTTTCAGGGGCAACATAATAATTTACATTCATCGGTGCTGTCACAACTATTTTATAATTCTGTCATTTCTTTTTTCATTCATGATTTTGTTTTTTCATTCATTTTTTGCGCAATCTGATAATAAAATAAAACTGAAAAACTCGTTTTCTCTTAGTATTTATTGTATGAGATTGAATATTTTTAGAATATTTTGGCAGGTAAATCGAAAGAATAAAACTCACGATTCACGCAATACTCCAATAAATGAAATACCGAAGGATATCAATGAGAATGGAATTGATGTATATAATTAAAGCTCTTGGTCTCTCAACATCATGTCATTAGAGGTTTTTATTTCATTCCATTTTTTTTCTTTTTTTTTGTGTTTCTGGTTTAAAAGAAACATTTATTTCTTTATCGTCGAGAATGTTTACAATGTAAGAAGTCGGACATTAATAAGATTATGTTGAGATTTAATTTTTTGTTTTGTTTTTGAACCGATTATGTGGTTTGGAACAACCACAAAGAATTTTTGGGTCCATTAATATGTTCCATCCGCATTATAAGAACAATTTATTAATTAATTAGATCGGACCCTCGTCAAGATGGAAGCGCATCGCTGACCATCATAATGGTCCATTCCCATGTTTTCCGATAAATTCAGATAAATTAGAGGAGCACAAATTAATCTGACATTTAAATTTCAATCGTCACACGATGTCTTAATTAGCCACTCGACTGCATTTCTCTTAATTTAAATGTGTGAAAATAGTGGTTTCACTCACCAAGTGATGCATCTTCCGAGAGATCCGATAAGCTTGGCACCTTCTGAATGCTTCGTGGTCCATCTTCTGGTTCTTCTTTCAATAATATCGGCGGCTCACCTTCAAAGCCCTGTGGAAATAGAATATAAAATAATTATTATGATTGCGAAAGTCAGCAAAAACATTGTCGCCAGCACTGAAATGAGACACGGGACAATGCAAATGAAATTCTCGACAATTCTATAAGTACTTAAATTGCCCTCAGTTTCAAATTGAAGTCACGTTTTGTAGATATTTTTTTGCTCGCGCCGGCAGGAAGCATAACAATTTAATATTTAAATCTCACTTCACAATGAAATCATCTCCTACTTACTTAATTTTTAAAGTTCGTCTTATGTCTCAAATAAGTTTAGCTTGCAGCTTAAATTTAAGTTCGATTAATTTTGTTTACATTCAAAAAAAAAAAATGAAATTGGAAATTGAAGTTCAATTCAGTTTCCAAATTCCACAAAATCTTATTCGGATTCTCGGTAAACTTATTGCGAATGGTGAAACCAACAGGAGACAGACGAACAATAAAAACTAATTACCTTCAAACGGACAGGTAGTATAATTTATATTTTCTGGGCACATGCTACGTAGAGAAATGACAAATAAACAACACAGGGTTGACCTGATCCGGAGTTCCCCGAAAAAAAAAAAACTATTTCGGAACTCATGTGGAACCAGCAGGAAGTAAGTATAGAAATCTTTACTTGTCCCTTGTAATTTAATGGCAAATTTTATTACGAAAAGCGGTTCAGTAACTCTTGCAAGTGTTCAATTTACTCAACTGAATCGAAAATGCCACCAAAGTATAATTAAAAAAATAAAAAAATTCATGAAAATTGATCAACGAAATGTGATCCATCCCAGACATGCCCATACGAATCAGACGAACAAAAGAAATCTTCTTTTTATGACAAGCATCGACCACCAATGATCCTTTTTTTATTTTTTCGCTTCAATGTGATCGTCGTTGTAGGATCGACATCAATCAAATATCGACATGGAATTATTATTTTTATGGAAATTTGATCCTGTGAATTATTTACGTTTAAGGCTTCGAAGGAGAGAGAATTCCACAATGAAGCCTTTTTGATGAAAAGTGTCAAATTCACGTTATTCGATTCATAAAAAAAAGATTATTAACGATGTTAAATAAAAAATTCATCCTTAACGACAGATCGTAAACTACGCGGAAAATTATTGTTGACAGCGAATATATTTGTCTCTTGCTTGTGAGAAAGTTGCACTTGCGCCTGGATTTCGTTGCAATGAAATTTATTGTCATTTGTGATTATTAAGTTCAATTTGGATCGTAAAAATGTCACACGGCGTTAATAATGAAGATTCAAGCATCCCATCTGCGAGCTGAAGTCATTTTATATTTCTTCTGCCAAACAAACATGAAACATCATAACGAGATTATTAATAAATAATAAAAACAGCAAATTCCTAACGAACAACCGAGTGCTTTAACTGTAGCTTAGTTTCAATAAGAAATTTTCAACACATTGGGAAATAATGAATTCATTTGATGAAAAATCATCATTTGTTTTTCTCATCTTTTAAAGCGAAATGTGAATTTTCTTAAAGAAAAATTATCGCGTCGAGGAGGTAAATTTGTCAAAATATTTATGGCATCATGAATATATTTTTATTTACAAAACAAATACACGCAAAAGGGATTAAGAAAAGTGTCTTGAAAGATTGTGGAAAATCGCACATGCATAAAATAAAATGAAATGCCAAATAAAGTATTTAATTAAAATAAATTATATCTGCTTCTCAGTTGTGTTGATAATTAATACAAATTACTTGAGAAAATGCAACAAGCTCAATCAAAAAAAAAAAAAATCACAGTCGGTGACCATCACAGAGATTTCAATTCTGTTTTTTTTTTCATAATTGCTTGTTAAAATTAATAAACTCGCTCGAGATTTATTTTGACTGATGGACAAACAGAACATCGAGAATAGTTGACAAATATTTAAAAATATTTTTGTCGGCTTCGGAGCAATAGACAAATGAGAAGACTCCAGCAGAGAAACTTCCAAGAATTTTACGCAAATTGAGAAACTCTGTAATAAAATGCTCATTTCATCAGTGATGTCTAAGCTGAATAAACAAAAAAAAAAACTAAAGAAACTTCCACGCAAAAAATTTATCATGAATGAAACTCAAACACATTCAATCATTCAGCAGATGATCCACTCACGTTTTTCAACTGAATTCTATTTTTAAAGAAAGAAAAAATACGAAGCGAATTACGATGAAATGTTGCAAAAATTTATGTTTTTTTCTTTTTGACTGAATCGAGCTCAAAAGTTGACAGTTTTTGTGAATCACAAGAATATTTGCACATGTTGAAATTAATTTCATCTGATTCTGCATCTAACTGCATTGGACAAGAACTGCTGCAAATCCAACATTTCCACCCAGAAGACTTATTTAGAGCTCCAACGACAAGTGCCATGTAGCAATTCAATGTTTTGTTTCTGGTTGTCAGTGCAAACACATTTCATTGAATGACTAAACACAAAATATTCATTGAGAACTTTTGTTGCTTGTCAAGTAAAATTCGTAGAGAATTTTTGCAGCAGGAGATTTTACAAAACCGCAAGGAAATTGAAATTAATTTAATGGCAAAATGCAAAACCACAAATGGCAAATTACCGATGAATGGAAGCTAAACAAACAGGGGACTTAATGGAGAAATGTTGTTTGGGAATTAATATCCTGAAAGATCGATGACATTTGTCCTTCACTTACAAAGTTGCTTATCCAAACCTCAGTCATTAAGTTTACTATCTTGCAATTAATTCGCTTAATTGTCATTATCAATTCTTATTTGTCTTTTTTAAAAGATACACACAAATTTATCCGCAGTGGGACGAGTTTTGATTCATTCAATCGATTTAATAACTAAAGAAAAACGAATGATAAAAAACTAAAGCGAATAATAATAACCGGAAATTTCCCTTCATAATTATTAAAAATATTTTATTTTATCATCGTGATCCATCTCTCTGTTTGTTCGCTTTTGGTTCACTCTCGACCTCCAAAACGTGAAACGAGTTGTAAAACGGACAAAAAAAAGTCAATTTCATTCATAAAATTGATATTCTCAAGTTTTCATTCATCAAAACAAAATTTATTTATTTTTTTGCTTCGCTCTTCGTTTTATGTTCGCCAAAAATGAAACTGATGATATATCGCCACCAATAAAGATTGTGTTGTTATCGTTACGTAAGCAAAACAGGAAAAAAAAACAACACTTTGGTTAATTGTAATCGAGCCCAGAAATAAGTTTTTTTTATCTTATCGCTATCATTGTTTCTCGATTTCTTCTGTGTATGTGCGTGGTAATTTCTTATCGATTGAATCGATGGGATTTTATATAGCAGAAGAAAAAATTGCATAAAAATCCCCGACATTTCAGATGACCTGAAGGACATTCCCTTTCAATCATTCAGTCCTGCACGATTTTTGACGTGATAAAATTAGCGAGGTTGGATGCATTGCGATGCATTTTCTGGTCAAGGTCGGATTCGATGAATTTTCGTGTCATTTAATAGCGAAATTGATAGTGACACGTTTCGCAGTTTACTTCTAATTGCGCAACACAACGTTTATCGTTTATCGACGTACTTAATACCTTAATACTCTGCCGTTTATTGATCATTTCAATCCAATTCAAATCAATTAGTTGATATGACCGGAAGGTGAAAATGAAACAAAATTATTTTATAGATAAATTCCGATGTATAATTAGCAAAATGGGAAAAAATGCCAATTAGAATTGTAACAGTTGTTTCGCATATTTTCATGCCATCAATTGTGCATTTTTTTTCGCACATTAATTGACCATAAAAATTAAAATGCAACTTAATTGATGTTTAATGCTTTGCAATATTAACAAATTTATGACTTTATAAAGTTTCAATGTTAAAATTTATGGCTCGTAAACAAGGGGCGAGTCATGTTTCTTGCCACCACGTTTCACAAGATTCTCCGAAAAATGCAAAATTAACTAAAATGTGGGGGGGGGGGGGGAAATTGCAGAAAAAATCCACCGGAGAAACCGCAAACTGTCAAAAAGTTAAGAGTGAAATTACGTAACTTATCGAATGATTTCCTGTCCGATCAATATCTTAAACCGCTTCCGCTGTAATTCCAGAGCGTGTAAATTATTGAAACTAGAATTTTCTTTATTGTGATGCGCAATTTATCGAGTCTCCAAACAGTAATTTTTTTTGCTGCCTCGCTTTGAAACTCGATAACGCAAAGAAAAAAATTCGTACGAAAACAAATTTACAATTTAATGAAACAAAAAGAAATCAGCAACGAATGAGTTGACTGATTGATAAGCATTTGTGACTTTTGTGTGGAGTTTTTATTATTTTTTTATTTTATTATTTTGTGTTCTAAGATAAACAACAATAGAATGAAATGCCAAGTGACAAGTGATGGCAACGTATGTGTCGATTAGAGGGGAGTCAGTTGTCCAACATATTTTCTTTCTTATCTTTAACAAAAAAAAACAGTCGTATGATATAGAAATCACGTCCACATGCGTAACACTTAACAAACATTCTGAGAATTGAATCGCAATGTCAAGAAAGTAAAAAGTGTGTTTTGCGATCGATAAAAAGAAGAGCTTGCAGTTAAAAAAAAAAAAAAAAAACAAATTTGTCACATCTAATCTCGATGTGGATACATAACATGAAGAGAATAGCGAGAATGCTTGACGATAGACATACTCTTACAGCACTATTGAGATTATATATACATAAATAATTTTTTTTTTTTTGACTCAGTGGCGAACACAAAAATATGATCGTCAATAACTCATTTAATTTTGACATTGCACAAAGAAAGAAAGAAAAAATAAATAAAACATTTTAATTTGGCAAACGATATCACCGACTACAGTCGTGAAAACAAATGTTAATTATTCTGGAAGGGTTTTAAGCAACACATATTGCGAATTTTATATGCTGAAGAGGAATTAAATTGATTTATGATCGTGTGGAGAGTTTTATTTTTGGCTTTGAAAATTATCTGATGAAACTCAGACTTAACGACTACAATATTTAAAAAAATTCTTATCTTTCAACTACCTCTGTGTTGTTGCTTTTTTTTCTGTAATCATAATGTGACTCTCTTTTCTGATTGGATCATCGCTGTGAATAAAGCGATAACTCCTAAACAACTCTTTTTTTTATAGTTCCATTCCCGGCATTCAACTAACATTCAATTCCCAAAGTCAATAAAAAAAAAGCATGAAACCGATTAAATTTGAATAATAATCGACTCGCGGGTGCGTTGTCGTCGTTGTAGTTTGATACGAGGAATACAAAATTTTATGATATGTTTATTGTATGCGCATAAAGATCGAGAAATATTGACTTGCTATTTCGTTGCCGGCTAACGACAAGACATTCTGATAAAGGAGTGAAGCTCCAACGACAACAACAAAATTTTTCTTCCAACAATCAGAATTTCAATGAATAAATTCATTATTTTCACCGCGTCGTCGTTGTCTCTTTCGACATTAAGGCTTCATAAATACGATTGCTTTCGGCATTTTGGCTTCGTTTTTCTTTGTTTCATTCATCGGGTTGAACGATGGAAAATTATATTGTTACCAATGGCCTAGACACATCAAATTCTGATGAATTTGTTCTGTTTCTGAAATGAGCATTTAATGTCAGACACCAATCGTGAGAATCATTTGCACTGCATTATTCTAAGAATCCTTAAAATAAAAAAAAAGGATTTTGTCGTTCTTGCATGACAACGTTTGCATAACAATTATTTGAAGGGCTTTATCAGAATTGAAATTTGTGTGACACCTAATGCATTCAACTTCTTTAAAAGCCTTTCAAATTGTCAAATATATTTCAAAAAAGTTTTTTTTTTTTTTTCACAGTAACAAAAGATTTATTTTTAAGCAGGGCTAGGTAGCGATCGTGTCATGAGATGACGATGATTTCATTTGAATTCTAAATTCTAAAGGAAACGCGCGTTTATAACATTTGAAATATTACTTGCACGATTGTCTTGAGCATAATTTACCAACATACACTTATAAAAAAGAACACACTACGAAATCCATTCATGAACATATCCATAATGCATTTCTAATTAAGATTAAAAAGAAGAAATTTTTATTATTCTTTCTTTTTTGTTTCTTAAAGTGGCGAGCGCGCGATTCGAATATTAAATTGGATTCGAAAATATTTGGTTGTGATGATGAATGCAATCGATTTTTGGAATATTTCAACAATTATACACGGTTCCTTTACGTATGATGCGATTGAAGCAGAGAATATAAAACAGAAATAAATAAAACTGTATCGAGCATAAAACAAAACTTCACCTGAACATAAGTCAAGAATTTGACCGATTTCTTCTTTCTTCCTTTGCCGCTATTACTGATGATCGGTGTTAACTGTGGGAAGCCATTTGGTTGATTGTAGTGTCCATTATTCTGATTTGCCAGAGCACCATTCATCATCAGTTGACTAGCCATCTGTAGCTCGTACAATGTGGGTTTTGTCTCATAAAATGTTTGTTCTTGCAGAGCAATATCCGCTAAATTTGCTTCATATGTGTCCAATTCCATGTCAATCTTATCGGCACGTGTCGAACAACGGCATATAGTACGTTCTAAGATTGAGCTTTAGTGAGATCTGAAATTGGAAAAGCAAAAAAAAAATAATTAGTCGCATAACCTCAAAATGCTTAACTTATAACGTGATATCTAATTGTAAACAACTTCAATTTGCTACATGTGCCATTAATAGTATACAAAAATAAGACTATTTCAACATAAACATTCAATTTGCGTTGCGAATTCTTTTTTGTTTAGTTTAAATAATTTGTCAAAATTTTCATTTGCCCGCCAGCAAAAAAAAGGTCTCTTGGGGGTATTCTTGCATTATTCCTTCCACTTTGTCAATGCTTAAAATTGTAAAACACAGTCAACGTCTGCTAATGGAACATAAAAATACTTTAAAATGTATTCTGCAAGTGAAATAAAAAAAAAAAAAACTTTCAAATTTGACACAAAGAAGCAAAAGAACTGCACAAGACAAAATGTTGATAATGCCAGTCATAAATTTATTAAAAATTTGCGAACGCACAACAGTCATCGACTTCACTTAAATTCACTATTTGGTGGCCCTAAGACTCCTCCGCAAAAAGACAAAATAAATGTCTCAGACAATATTTTCCACGGTTACAGGATGAGTCCAATAAACGAATCATTGTCACCCATGAGAGAAACAAACAACGACGGAAAGAAAAATTGTCTGAAGCAAAGAAAAAAATAATAATAAAAAGTTTCTCATCAAAAAACTATCGACAAACGAAACCGAAAAAAAAAAATTGTCTTCAAGAAAAATGTTTAAGAAAAAGATTCTTTGTCGAATGAAATTTGATCTATTTTTTTAGGTCCTTTAAAGCTTGAAGCATGGATTGTGTGTGCAGTGCATCAGAAAAATGTGTTTTCAAACATCATAAAAATGCACCCATAACCAGGCAGGTCCTTTATGGTGCACATCTTGAGCTATAAGACGTTTATTTACAGTTGAATGAAGTTAGAGATAAAAAAAAGATTGAAATGAATGATATGAATGTGAAGTTAAAAATTGTAGATTAGTACAATTGCGATAAATAAGACTTCATTTGTGACACATTAAAATTCTCTTAATTAATGTCCCAAGATGCATATTTTGGTTCTTTTATTCAGGGCAATGATCCAATCGTTGTCGTTTGCAACATGTGTTTCACTGGTTAAAAATGGCAATAAATTATGAACTTTATCGTCGAAAATCTTCTAAGTATCTACTGAGAAAAAAAACACCATCATTTGCTTCTTGTCTTTAACACAAAACTCAATTAATTCCTTGAGTCAATCTGTTTTGGGACTTTGTTATGATGAGTTGAGTGTGTGAAAAGAAGGTTAAAAATTTTCATTTTTTTTTTTGTGTTGTAAACAACTTTTTTTTCCCAAAAATTGCAAATAACAACTCAAGCGAATCATTATTAATCGATCTTCGTTTCTGTCGAATAGCATCTGGTGGGGACAGCATTTCACTTCTTATTCGTCGGAGGATCAACGGAAAAGAAAAATTGAAACCAACACAATTTTCTGGATCAGCGAATGTGGATCAAACAAATAAACTTTGTCGGGGGAGAGATTGTTGTTTGACTCAATCTTCGTTGTTTATTTCAAACAATACGGAAAATGTATTTCCTTAGGTCAATTAAAAAAGGTTCTAAGGCCTTGAAATCATGCAAAAATAAACAATGATTTCAGATTTTTTACTTTGCCCTCATAACAAATCGAGTCACAGATCCTAGTCGAAGGCTCATTAGAACAAATTTCCTAAATAAGGACTCCAAGGAGCCGAGTATGTTGTAAAAATCTTGTAACAGTTTATTACGGAACTGAGGGACTCAATATCATAAACATTCTTTACCATTTGCTCGTTTAGATCCTTGTAGCGTTATAGCACTTGTAATAAATTTCCAGACATAAACAACATCTAAATTTGCTTTTCTTTCAATGAAATTTTATTTTTACTAATTTCAATTTCTTGCTTGAATTGAGAAGAACAGAAATTGTCAATTTATCCATCGACTTGCTTTTTTTGCAATATAATTAAAACTTTTTATTTTAATGGTTTGCAGTTGTTTTGACATTCATTTCATTTGAGGACCTGCATGCTAGCGAACATAAATTTATCATCAATTTGCAATTTATGATCGTCTGTGGCAACTTATATTTTAAATAAATTTGCGACAATCTCCAGTCGATGGTACAAGCAAACAGACGCCCACTCAGCCAAAGCAAAATCATAGGTATAAGCTGACAAACAAAGCACCGTCTGGAGTGGTTTCACATGTGAGCGGTTGCACAAAAGAAAAAAAAAAGACTGGAAACATGTTTGCTCGCTGCGTTGTCTGAGTTCATTATGGTATTGCTAAAAAAAATTTAATTCTCAATCGATTTGAACGAAATTTATGGCTCGTCCATTTGTTATCTGCCAGAACCGTGTTATGAATAATGAAAAATAGTCGAAATTCTAGAATTATTTTGCGAGCAGCGCGATTGGTGCGCGACTGGAAATTTGTTGAACTGGTCGCGATTGTGAACTTGAAAATAAATAATCATTTTAATTTATCGTCGTTATGATGCTGGTGATGTCAATGTATGTCACTGATGATTTAAAACCTCTTTATGCCACTCAAACACAAGCAGCGATTTTTGATGACTCACAATCATAAAATTATGTCAAACAATTTATTTCAATTGCACAAATGCGATAAAACGACAATTTAATGAAATCAAAAAGCTTGCAATGGCAATTTCTTCATTCGGGTTTCGCTCCCTTCTGATGATTATAAAAAATAGTCTCTTTCAAATATTAAACTAAAAAGTGTTTTGCTCTTTTAAATTTTATTCATATATATTTTTTTTTTTTACTTTCTTTCAAATAACGAAAATTTCTCATCGTCTCTAAAAATAAATAAACGTCATGCAAACATCAAGCAGTTGGAAAAAAGTACTCACGAGATTTGAGAAAAACAATTAGAAAAAGTTTGTATCTTTACAAATTTAGAATTTTTAAATGAACGTGGTAAGAATAACAAAAAAAATCAATAAACTTGATAAGGTTTCGAAATCCAAAAAATGATATCCTTTTGTTTTTCTAATTTGTTAAGGATATTTTTGATCCAAACGTGTCTTGTAACGATTTGTTTTCACCTTTTACAGCTTCCCCGTTTTCATTTCGTCATAGCGATGGGATATTCACGGTTGATTTTGGTTTGGTAAGCGAAGCAGGTACAAAAAAAAAGTTATAACTTCAGTGTAAAAATCTGAAGCTAGTTTCGAGCTCTTGAAACTCTCAAAATATTTCTTTATCTGTAATTCAAATATTATTTGAAAAAGAAAAAAAGTTGCAGAAACTTTTTTAAAAATCTTCAATTCAATTTTAAATATTCACGAATGAATCAGGCACGAAAAACCACAAAAATTATCGCTAAGAATCATAATCCTCGTCTCAAGGGCCTCATTCAGTAAGCACAAAAGTAAGAAGTAGAATTAATATTATTAACAGGCTTCAGAACCAGATCTCAATCAGACCAATTTTCGGTTATTCTTAAAGCAATCCTTATAATAACGATGGATCAATGTAAAGAGAACCAGAGCACTCGCACTTGAGCCACATTCAGTGATGGTTCTGTGATGTATTTATATACAACAGGCCAGTGTGAGTGAGAGAGATAGATTGGGATCAACTTGAAGTTATAGCAGCAAAAAAAAAACGAGACGAAAATGGAAGTAGAGAAATAAAAGGGAAAAGAGAACAAGTTCATAAGTGTTACATGATGCCAGTCACCTGCTGTGTTCCATCGATGGTACTCATCGGGTAATACGCAATGGAGTGAAGGCAAAAAATTATTATTGTGTATACACCCGAAAATATGTTTGGTGAAAGATGAGATAAGATTTCTTTTGGGGATTTTCTTATGGTTTTTTGGTGTTTATTTCTTTAACTTTTTTTTTTTGCCTCATCAAGAAGAACCCTTCAAAGACACACATACACACTCAATTCATCCAATTTTCGGTTATTCAATTTCATTTTGCCTTTTGCTTTGATTCCAATAACAATTTTTTTTTTCTGTCTCTCACAGACGATCGTCATGTGGATGGAACTGTGTTTATTTCTCATGGTTCCTTGCACTCATACACATGTCCAATGTTCATTCGGTTGATGATGATCATGTTTGATGTATAGTAAGAACATAAAAACGAAAAAAAAAAAAAAAAGTTCTCATCGAAGTCTTCTACTCGAATCTTCATTTCGAAAGTTGCTGTTTTTTTGGTTCTTCATGCACCGTGTTGGAAATATTTGGGCAAAAAAGGAGCATATGGTTTTGTTCCTTTCTTGTTGCTTTACAACATTTTGAACATATTGATTGCTTTTGATTTCCATTTGCACTATAATAAAATTTTCCCATTGTATACAATATTGAAGGCGCATGGGAATTAAAGAAAATAATTTCATATCTATCGACTTCTTTGTCTCTTCAATGCACCATAAACTTTTTGGGTTTGATGTACTGTACATTATGGAGGCGTGCGATTTATCATTTCAAAAGAAATCTGAAACATGTCCTAAGAAAATTGAATTTTTGTGTCGCAAAGTCATTATTGAGTTCGGAAAATGAAAACAGCTGATAAGAAGCTAATTTTGCGCGCATGCTATTTAGGGATTGATAAAAAGAAAAAAAAAATCTTAAAGGCTTCAAATTGTTTGCTTATTCATTTTTCAAAAGCCAGGTCGAGGAAGACAAAAAAAATTTCTGGGTTTCTCCCATTTATTCGTAATCAGTCCCATCAGGTTGGAATTATATCCGGATTAGCCGATAGAAGATTTTAAAATGCAAAAACAATAACAAATAAAACAATAAATCTATCGCAGACTGGAATGGGACACTTCATCGAAAAAAAAGGTGTTTTTGCCTTTTCTAATTGCACCTAAGAAGGGATTTAAAAAGAATTCATTCATAAAAATTTGTCTCCATTCATGAAAATTTGGACCCACGTGAGGTAAATATTTTATGAATGAATACGTTTAAATGTTACAAATGATGTCACATAGCAGCACGATTCTTTTTGCTTTGCAATCATAATCGTACTTTGAACGTTACGTAGCCGCAAAAAATATTTAAATAGATTTTATTTCATCGGCTAAGGGGTCAATTGGTTTGCGACAATTTGGAGTTCGCTCCCACTTCATTAAAACAAAATGTTTCACTGCCCTCTCTCACAATTTCATTTATTTTAGGCCTTGAAACATTTTAAACTGATAACAAACACATGAACGACATTTTATTATTTAATGGAAGTTCATTTGACAACGCAACACTAAAATATGGAAAAAAAAGTCAATTCGCAAAAGTTTTGTTTCGTTGTCTTTAATTCCAAAAAAAAAAAAAGAGAGCTATACTTTCATATGCAGCTGCTGCACATTCGGGCAGGTCAATATTTACCAGTTCGGGCTTCTCGTTCTCATTCTGAAAATTTACATTTGTTGCACAAATTTGTATAATTTTTTTTTTTTATCTCAACAAATATTTTTTCGATTCTTGTGAACATTTTACAGAAAATTCTCGTTAATGAGGATCAAACAGTGGTTTAAAGTTGTACGAGAGAATGTACTGTGCGATCCATTACGATCAGTAAACAACAGAAAGCCAACTTTTTTCTGAATGGGAAATAATTCTGTGGCTAAATGATGGCCGGAATGAACAATTTTTTGAATAAAAGACAGTACAGCTGAATTGACTGACATAAAGAGTAAGATTGTAAACAGAAATTAATTAACCTTTAGTAACATCATTGAAGAATTCTTCCCATCAGCATTACTCGACAACACAGTCTATAAACGTTTTGCAATTCAACTTTTAATCTAATTTGAAATTGAAATAGCGAAAAATGTATCTATCGAATCAACTTTTGATAGGGTCAACGAAGACATGCAAATCTTTAAAGTTATCTAACCCTTTCATGGTACGCTTCATTTGCAAGTGCAATCAATTCTTGCTTTTTTTGAGACTGTTTTTTATAATGAAGTTGTTAACCAGTCAATTTTGTCTTTTTAAGATTTTAATCATTCTACTATCGAATATAACGTTAGTTATCCATTTCTTACCTTGTTCTTTCAATATGACTAAATAATAAAAAAAAAAACGTCTTCGGATAAAAATCACAAGAGAAATCACAAGACAAAAGCCGAGTCTTTAATCCAACTAAAGAGATGCTTAGAAGAAATTTCTTGAGACCAGTTCTTCTAAATTTAAATCTGAAAAATCGTTTGCTGTTTGTTACTTTTTTATGCTGATCCACGAGAGATTTTATTTTTGTTCTCTACTTCGCGCTTGTAACTCTTTTTATAAATTTATATTCCATTCATAAAACGTCTCACAACTACACTCGAAGCAACTCGCCGACTTCTTCTCTATATTTCATTCAATAAACTCTTTTTTTTTGTGTATTTTTTTTCAGCTTCTAATTTTATAATTTCAATCGTAATCACATGTGTTTAAGACGTCGAAATTATTATTATTTTTTATTCCCTTGTTCATGAAACTCTTTTGTTTGTCACTTTTTTTTTATTGCACTTACACACTCACAAAAAACTCGTCTTTGGTCCGATTGATCTTTCAAAAAATTGTCTTTTGACCGCAATCAATTTATTATTAATTGGTCAATGCAAACAGTTTGTTGCGGGCAAAAATGCTCTTGATGTTGATTTAACCGAAATGAGAAACAAATTTACACTTTTGTTATTAAACTTCTTTTTTAGCTTTGGATACAGTTTAATATGCATCGAAAATTGCACATTTGAAATTGCACTTTTGTGCTGTGATCGCGAAAATTTAACTTTTGCTGTCCAGCCACACAAACTCAATAAAAATGCACACACGATAATATTGATATTTTTTTATTTTGATGATCGTTATTATAGAATACGAGAGTGTAGCGTCTTGAAGCACATCTAGAGCTAGAATGAAGTGAAACATCATTTTTTTTTTCACTTCACGAATGAAATAGAATAAGAGAGCGATGATGAGAGCCGAAACCCAACAAAGAAAAAGAACTGAACTGTGTGCTTGTGTGGTTTGCTTTTGTGTGTGTTCAAAGTCTGGATTGATAAAATGATGTGTGATCGTTACACTTCGGCACTCGAGTTGAGCTTGTTGCGATCACAACATATATTCTGAGCGAAAAAGAGCCAACGAGCCAAATATTCTGAGCCAATAGGTGCTGAAATCAAAAATATTCTCGGCGAAAATTGAGCATGATTTCATTCACAGAACCAGTTTGTAAAAATTTATGAATGAAACTTTTCAATGTGTTGAGAATGATTATTTTTATTTCATTGATAAAATTTTAAGTGATTAATTATTTACGTTTAGTGCTTTCCAAACGATGGTTATTTTTCAAACGGAATCAGTGCGTCACCTTTTTAGAGTCTGATAATGAAATAGGATAACATATTTAATAAACAAATCGGCTTTACGGCATTTGCTTATGAGCTTCTTATGTTACCTAACCTTCAAAGGCAACTTCAAAAGCTTCACATATGAAAGCGCAGATATGAAACTGCATAATCAATCGCAAAAGAAGTTTTTTTCCAACTTTGTTATAAGAATTGTGCGCGCGGAAACTAAACTACGTGCATGGTCAAATAATTTCGGCCAATTCTTTAATCTAGTTAAAAACCGAAAGTTTCGGCTACATAGGTAGGTAGCAGCCGAGTTAACAGCTAAATTAATAATAGCTGCAACTTGAGTCTTTAATGGCTACATGATTTCTGATTATTTTTCTGCTTGATTCATTTGTTCTAAGATTGGATTCAAGTTAGACAATTTAGATACATTTCATTAATTTTTTTGACGGTTTAGTTTAGCGAAAATTCAAACTTTGTCAGGTCCATCGACATCACTAACACTAGCATAACTTGTTTTTTACGCAATACTAACACATTTGATTATTCTACCGTAAGTTCTTGATTCGCCGGACGTCCATTTTCAGATTTTCCTCACTTTTCGGATAATTCACTGAAATAACAGGTAAATATGAACAAACCTCAGCGCAAAAGCCATTATCAGGTGAACCTAGTGGCATAGCGAACAAACAATTTTGAGGATTCTGCAGCTATAGTGAGTTAGAGCTTCAAATGAATCTAAAACTGATGCATCGAAATGTTACCTAATCGAAAAAGTCTTTGCGCAAACCAACCTGCATGATTCTATAATTAAAATCAACTTTTCCACTCCCCCCATTTCAGGAGCAATGTTGACTTCACAATTATGGTCTGGCATTCGCCAAATGCGTACAGTCGCTCGTCGTAATTTCGGTGTCGCTGCTCCAGCACTTCAAAAGGTCTCCGACCCAATTCAGCAGTTGTTCCTCGACAAAATCCGCGCCTACAAATCCAAGAGCGCGTGAGTATATTCAGCAACTACTTTCGACCGTTCAAATCTAAAAGAACAATATCCATGTTTTAGAGGTGGCAAGCTCGTTGATGCAACTCCAGAAATCGAACGTGAACTCAAGCAGGAGCTGGATAAATTATCTAAACAATACGGTGGTGGTGAGGGTGTCGATATGACCAAATTCCCTGAATTTAAATTCGAAGAGCCCAAAATTGATCCAATCAACCAAGAGTAAGCTCGACCAGTGATGTGTTGAATTATTATTCTCTGGATCATTGTGTATCGACGCAAATTTCTGGAAATGTTTAAGAAAAATCCCCTAAGAAATACGAAAAAATCCATTTAGTTGAAAACACAAAATAGCAAGTCTTTATTTATAAACATCGATAAATATTTTGCCATCGTTGGGTGGCACCAAAATGCTTGCTTACATATTATTGATGAGAAAATCGGTATATTCCTTTAGGAGAACCATCGAATATTCATCAGCGACAACATTAAATGTTCGCATTAGATCTTTAATTTCCTCGGGCTGGATAAGTGTTTTGTATGTACCAGCGCATGAGCAATATTCCATTATGTTGTCCTGCTTTATTTCCTGGCATCGAGTGCATTGAAGATCTTGAAGTGTGTATGACATCAACTTCCGATTTAAAACATCAAGAAGGCGTTTCTCAATTTCTTCTGTGTCATAATTAACGTAACAATGGGCGCACAGCCAGACGGGACTTCCATCCTTTAATACGCGATGTTTATCTTTTAGCAAATCTACATCGCGACAGTGATTGCATGCTTGACAAATCATTTCAGTCAGGACATAAGATTTTGATGTATCTTTCCAAATTGCTTTATCAGAAAATTCGCCCATTCCAACAAGACGGAGCATATTTTTGCGCAACGAATCCAACTCATCAGCGACAGATGCATCAATTGTGAGAATCTTGCATAAAGCGTTAATGAAATCCAGCGCTGGGCCTTCTTTGCTACGTCCGCCAATTTGATGCAATTTCAGAACAACATCGAAAGCGTTATGAGATAAAGTTTTCAAAGCTTTTGATGCATCGGCACCTTTAGCGAGTTGCTCGATATACAGTGTCAAGAAATTTTCCAGCTTTTCACGACATTTTCCAGTTTCAGGGAGAGTTTCACAAATGTTCCAATTCATTTCTAGCGCCATCTCGTCATTCAACTTAAAATAAACTTTTTAGTAACTTGGAATAGAAAGAAAGAAAAAGTTATTTCCAGCTCACCTCTTCAGTATTTTCTTCTTCTTCTTCTTCACCAGTCAGCTCATGCGGAACTTTGCCTCGCAATCCCGAATAGTTAAATGCATCCATCCACATCAAAAAGCTCCAGCACTGCTGATAAGACAACTGAACAGAATGAAAAAGTTCCTTGTTTCTGATGCTCTGACAAACAAAATCCGCATAACTGATTCCATCAGCAATCGACTTCTTGCCACTGTTGATAATAATTTTAGTGAAATCTGCATAAATGATATCGACTCGTAGCAGCTTGAATTCTGAAATGATTTGAAGAAAAAGTTTCTTCATCAAAGTATTTAATGATCGCCTCAACGCTGGATCGTAAAGAAAAGTGTTTGTGGATCGAATCCATCGATAGAAATGAACAATCTGATAATCGCTGTAGACATTTCGATTAATTGATACTTCACGCAGCCAGCCGTTGACCATTGAACGCATGACGCGAAATGCAGCTGAACATAAAGCTGTTTCATCATAGCTGGGTAACATTTGCAATAGATTTGGATTTGTTATCATGTCATCAAGAGATGCTTGTGGAATTGTGTCGAATGTGATTGCAGCATTAGCTCCTTCCATTTCCTGAATTCGGTTGCTTTGAAGTAATGCCGAAACTGCCAAGCTGTCAATTGTCAATTCAACACATACATTCGAATACAATCCAGCATTGCACTGCTGCACCAAACGATTGTCATCAAATTCGCTCAACAGAGTATTATCATCAGTTTCTGAGCCTCCAAGATCTGGTCGATATGTTGATGACCACCAAAGAATGAAATTATGTTTCTGAAGATGACGAGCGTAAAACAAATCAGCACCAAATAGAGCAGGGTCAGATGGCATGTTTCCAATTGGTAAATGGAAGTAACGGCCCTGTTCTAGCATTAAATCGAAAACTTGTTGATGGTTCAAATAGTGACGAATCATCGACTTCACACCATTACGCTGCCAGTCTAGTCCAGCTAGAAGTGATGCATCATCAGCAATATGAATTTGTGTCTGTGGAAATTCCAGCAATGATGGAATCGACTGGTTTAAGGAGAAGAGTGGAATGGCCGCTTGGATGCATAGAATTGTTGGTCCTTTCTTTTCTTGCTGATATTGAGTTAATGCTCGTTGAATATGACGATAAACCTGATAATTATGAGATGTCACTCAGTTGTTTAAAAATTGACAGCAATTTTATTCGTTTATTACCTGTTTCAAATCGATTTCGACATGGACATCAAATGTCATATCAGCTGGTGGAAGTTTCTCATCATCAGCTACTTCGTCATCTGACAAAAGCGCTTGACGTTCTGTTTGATATAAATTTCTCATTGTTGGAACCTGATTTGTTCTAACAGTGTCATGAACAATGACAAGCGCTTTTTGTATCGGCGATAGAAATAATCCCCACATGCTTTTCTTTCCAGATGGAATCATGTGATGGTACAAATAAATCCTTCGCAAATTCCCGCCATTCTTCAAATATGGCTGATGAATTTGACTTCGCTGTTCCAACTGTTGCAGTGAGAAAGAATCACGCTGAACGCCTGATGACGCAATTTGCCTGGCTTCTGATCGCTGAACGGCACAAGTGCATCCCAACAGCATAAGAGCTCTGAATTCAAGACTCATTTGAGTTTCATAGATGCCTTCAATGTCTGGTGCAGCAAGATCCACTAGCATTCCTAATCGATTATCACGAAAAACTTGTTCTGGCACTTGATACTGATAAAGATGATATGTCGGTCGCGATCGTGGCAAGATTCGATGCACCTTCTTCCATGTGATCTTTGTCGATGGATCATCACAGGGTGGAGCTAGCGTTCGTTGATTAACATAAAATATTCGTGGAATTTCTAATTTGATCTTTTGCAATTGATCACCAATCAAAGCCCACAAATTGTAGTGTCCATCTTGATCGATGGGAACTATTTGAATGATTTGCCAGGGAAGTTCGATCATATTTCTTTGTGTTCTTCTCAAGAAACCACCAAGTGTTGTCATCGGTCCACGGTGAACTTGGGCATCAGTAAGTGGAACATCATGTCGGCTACGTTTATTTTGGTCACCAGCACCCCGTAACTTTTTTCGCTGATCTAGTTGCCACTTCCACTTTTTCTTTTGGAATTTGATCCAATCAATCAGTTCTTCACGGGTTTTTCCCATTTCCGGTGATGGTCCAAGCGCTTCACGCCACGTTTTCGGTTGATTGTCTTCATTTTGATCAGTTCTTGTTCGTTTACGATTCGTTACAGCTGGAACGCCGCTGAATGTTGAGGGAATATTCCCAGCTGAATCTTCAATGTCACGAATTTCGGATTGAATCGATTTTGCGGAAACATTGAACATTTCATTAATTCTTCGTTGTTTGAAGACATCATTTTTTTCCAGCATTTTCTTATGCAACCAATCGGGATGTTGAACACGTGGAACAGGATTGCTGACGCCCTGCAGCGCAGCTGGAATCGTGATGATCTTTTGAATGGCGCCTCCAATGCGCTCAATGTAATAATTCCAATCGAGAATATCACGAATATCAACATCGCCCTCAATACTTGAGTCTTTCAACCAACGCCTTAAGTGATGCCGTCTAACAGCTGGCTCAGACTGAAAAATTGCTAATGGGACTGCACGTTCAGTTACTGGAGCTCCCTCGGGTTTCCTTGAGATTACATATTTACATGCTAATCCAGCGTCTTTAACCATTTGATCGCCAAGAAATTCTGCCAATCGTTTTGCTGTTGAGATGGATGTTGACTTCTGTCCGCCATATTCCTCCAACTTTTTAGACATGCTTCGATTCTCAGAAATCAATTCGAAAAGTTCTGAATCAGGCATATTGGCGCCTTTGCTATAGAGTACATCAAGCCAATAATTTGCAACTTTAGCGACGCATGTGTAACATTTTTCTAAAGTGCTTCCTTGCAGAAAAGCGTCAAAAACTTGCGATTGGAAAATCTTGATTAGCTGCAATTCGCCGCGACGTTTGATCTCGAAACCTTTTAATTCTGCCAGCGATCCATCAAAATTGAAAACGGCATAACGCTTTTTTAACTTTTTGCCTTCCTCTTTTGCAGCTGGTAATACCATTGCCAAATAGGGTCCATCGACTTCAAAAAAGATGGAATTTTCTGGTTGAATTGAATATTCTGGAAGTTGTCCATCCTGTGCTGCCTTGTCCAATTTATGATACTGTTCATTTGTAAAATGATCTTTTACCATTGCATTCAGTACGGCATTTGGGTAACTGATCGTAATTTTTGATTTTTTCGGTAAATTCGTCCGAATTTCGAAATCCTGCGGGAAAGATCCTGGCAAAATGCACCAGATTCCATCAGTATCCAGCTCAAGTGGTCGTCCAACTTTTTCAATAACTTCACGAGCTTTTGTGATAATATTGGAACCGGTCAAACAAACGATTCCACCCATTTGCATGCTGTGCCATCGGGCGCCACGTCTCATAACGTAGCCATAAAACGAATTCAAGATACATTTATGAGCCAGCTGAAGTGAATCATAAAGAACCTCGCGACCCTTTGCTGCTTTGATTTCACTGGCATCACCAGATTTGACAGCTGCGACTACTGAAGCCTTTGCAACTTTTGTTAGTCCTTTATATTCATAACGTCGATCACGAAATGCCCGCACAGTGTCAACATAAAAACTATTTTCCATCTGGCAAATCGTTGCACTTCGAGTTTCCAATCGGGTGATTTTGGTTTTCTTGTAAGCTTTACGACAATAATCAGAAAGACGTTTTTTCTCAAATGCGGCTCGATCTTCTCTTGATAGCTCATGGAATGCTCTCGAAGGGCCGCCAGGAAATAATGAAGGAAACTTTTCTGTTTCCAGCTGTTGCTGAATTCGCTGGAATTCACTAAAAAATTTGAGAATTTTGTAGAAAAATAAAATGTGACATAATTAAAGTTATCTCACCTTCTTGAAGCTGGAAGAATTTCACCTCGCCATAGCCAGTCCATGCGACGTTTACATTTTGCATCAGGTTTATTGAAATCACATGCAGCGCAATCCTGCTCGGTGACCATCGCTGATGGTTGAAGGCGATTTGTAAGAATAATATTTGGATACATGGCACCGACGTCAAGATGATAAATAACTGGCTTTTCCATTCTGCTTGGTGTGTCATGTAAATTCTGAAGTAATCCCTGAATCTGTTCAACGATTTCATCAAGATTAAGAATTTCCTCCATTGGAATTTTTTCTTCCACTTCAATGGCATGTTTTAGTACATGATGAACTTTTTCTTTCAGCTCGAGCAACATTTTACAATCCAATCGAAAGCGATAAGGAATATCAGCTCGAAACACCCCAGATTCGAGTGCTTCTACATGTCCACCAACGTAGGTTTCTGTATCAAGCACATGACCATCATCTGTCATCTTATTCAGCTCAGCTTGTTCTTTATTGGGAAAAATGATGTTGACATGAAAAGCTTCCTTCATCAATAGTGATTCGCACAAAGTTCCAGAACCTTTTCTAAGTACTTCATCTGGTTCCATTGGAATGATTGTCGCAAGAGCGAAGATGAACGGATGAACGTATTTCATATACAAATAATAAGTTGCAACAGCATCAGACACTGAATAGCTTGCCAGTTCTTGAGGATGCTCAACAGCTTTCCTGCACATCTCTTCTGGATCTAACTCCACAGGATCGTATCGCAGTTTAGCTTTCGCAACAGCTTTCAATCCATGAGAACCAGCTGGCAAATATGAATCACGTTTGACCCAACAGAAGCAATCCATGTGCATGCATGGACGCGACAAGTAATTCCCTTCGCGATTCTTGCTAAATCCGATTTCTCGTTTCATGTCAATATCATAAATTGCGGCACGCGTTTCAACAAAGGGCCAATCGAAGAAATCACCGTTGTAGCTAACAATAATGTGTGGCCGAATATCAAGAATATGATCGAAGAACTTCTGTATTAATGAAAGCTCGTTAGGCTCATTAAATACGACAAAATTTCCTTCAAACTCTGGCTTTGGTGTGTATTCAAAGTCATCAACATCGCTTGACACAATTTCGCGATTTGTGATAAGATATCCTTGTCCATCGATCATGTACGAAATCATCATGATCTGATCGCTTTGCGCGTCTGGAAACTTTAATGGGAGCTTCGTCGTCTCAATGTCATAGGCCAAAACAATTGGATCGGGACGTTCAATAATATCGGGACGTTGTGTAATTAAAGGAAGCTCAGAACCACCACGACATTTGATGTTATACCAAAGCCCACAAAAGATCTGCAAATCGATGGAAACACGAACGTGATAAGGCACATCATGTTCTCGAATGTCTGTAATAAAGTCCATATAATCAAGATTCTGATCACTCGTTGATGTCCCGGCCAATGATATTGACAGCATTTTCATGTAAAACGTGTTTGTCTTTTCCCGTTCCTTGTTCTTCTTTACCGCTCTATTAATCTCTTGGCGAACCTTAGTCATCTGGTTTGTGTTAATAAATGACATTTTGATAAAATTCTGCTTTAGGCCGGTGAGATGATTTGACAAATCCAAGTCTTCCTTTTCATATATTTCGATTTTTGCCGCCTGTCCCCCAAACTTTCGCTGCAAGAAGGAAATCACTTCATGGATTTGATGCTGATGTGATAGAATTAGGAAATAAGGTTGATAAATGACCGAAACTTTGAAGCGCGATGCGTTCATAGTGAGGAAATACAGATCCAATGCTGACACCAAACGACGTTCATTATCGAGGATTTCCGTCTAAAATAAGGTAAAGGATAATTAAGGAGCAAAAAAGAAGGCTGGTGCTCGTCAGCTTACCGAATGCATATTAATTAAATATCCGGTTCTCTCAATGCAATCTTTAACACGATCGAACCCATATTTGATATCAATGGCATCATTCTCTCGTGAGATTCTGTAGCTGGTTTCATTTGATTTAGGGAGATTACTTTCTTGGTTTTTATCATATGAAGAGGATCTGAAAATTTTAAATTTTGCTATTTATCTCGCAATTTCCATCCAAATTAAAGCTTCTCTCACCCGTACTGTGGATTCCACTGTGTCGGCTTTTGTGTCTTAGGTATCATTACTGTTATGTTCTTGTTTAAAGCTTCTGTGAAATTGAGGATTAAATATTTATTATTTTACTTTAGGCGCGAAAATATTAAACTTGAATGTGTTAGTAATTTTTGAGGTAATTTTCAAAAAATAAATAATTTAACGGCTTCCAATTTTCCATCATAATCGTGTCGTGTTCATGAGTTAGCTTTAGTTATATATTTACATAAAACATAACAAAAAAGTTTCAATGTCAACACTTGATAAGTGCTTTTTTATTCATTTATTCGGATACATTTTTATCAGTCATCAGTAAGCATTTTTCCCACAAATCATTGATAACCAGAACTTTGCGCTCATCGTCATCGATTTGCAAATCACGAACGGCAATGAAATCGGGATAGGATTCAACAAGCTGCTGAATAACTGTTGTATCATCTTCTTCAATATCAAAGAATGTTGGCTCATACTCGTGATACTCTTTTGAATTTTCAGTGTGAAAGTAAACACGCAAAGCATTCTCTTCATTTACCAAGCGCAGAATATTTTTCTTCAATAATCTGATGTTGGTGTCCAGAGTAATTTCGAAGGGACTGGTGACAATTCCTTCCTTGATAATGACTTTCTCACCGTAAACCGTGCGCTGTTTTTCATCCTTTGAGATGTATGGAGGCAGAGCATCTATCTGATACTTCTTTGACATCTGATCAACAGCGTCATCGACCGATGCATGATCAAAAATTTTATCAAACAGAGATTTGACTTTTGTACGAATTTCCGTTCTTTCAGGCGTGTCATTCTCCGAAAAGACAAGTCCCATGATTTGGTGAATATTTATAGGAAGCCCTTCGCGGAATCTTACATCAGAATTAATAGCGCTTTGAAGAGCAGCAGGAACAAGAGCTTCAAGGAGATCGGCATATGAGTTCCTCTGATACATCGATACAGTGATATGCAACGAATGTTTCCCTTCTACTGTTACAGCTTGATGAATAAAGCCGCGTGGAAAATAGAGCATATCACCAGGCTCTAGAACAACATCTAAAATTGGCTTGCCCAGTTCATCTTGATTAAAGTTTTGCGATGAATCACGAGCTAGAAATTCTTGAGGCGTTCGTGGATTGTATACACGCCAGTGTTTTGATCCTTCCAGTTGCAACACAAAGGCTTCGATGTCATCATAGTGGGGTGCAAAGCCCTGACTGTTTTGTGGAGTCAGATAGACATTCGTACCAACCATGCAATGAAAATACTCTTGCAACTTGCTGTTCATCTTATAAACAGATGGTACAAACGTTTGTGGATTCAATATACGCATAGAGCAACCATCGTCATAGTAATTCCAGATTCCTGGTGTTGTCTAAAATCAAAAATTTGGGCCATAAAAAAAACAATAAAGATACCTCTACTTACAGCTCGCCCTTCAGGATTGTGAGTTTCTCTGACGCCATCACGATAGCTCGTTATGTCGATGTTCTTTGTGAACTCCAGATAGTTGTCCTTAATCATACTGTTAATAACTTCGGTGGACAGGAGGTTTGCATAATAATCTCTAGATTCTGGGCGCTGTATCAAAAGAGTTTTCTTTTCCCAGTATTCGCTCATGAATTTGTCAACTGACACCAAGCCTTTGATCAGCCACTCAAACATTATCTTTCCTTCTTCAATGCTATTTGACGGTTTCACGTCATGTTTCTTTTCATCCACTACTTTGGATTTCTTTTGGTGCTTTCCTGATCCATTCTGCTCTACAATCTTGATACGTTTCTTTCCTTTCTTGTCTGGAAATAAGGTGAGGTTATTACTTGCTGGATTTCTTAAGCTCTAACAGTTCTTACTGTTCATCTTAAGAACAGATTAAATCTGTTAAAACTGCTGTACTTCTTTGCTAATTTAGTTGTGTATGCAGATGCCGATCTGCACGTTCACGTTGTTTTTTTCTTATTCTTTAGAGTAGTTGTAATCCCCTCATCGTAATCTTGTGTATACCATATTTTAATTTTCCATCGCTGCATCACAAAAATCAGTTTTCTACCGGAAAATAGACTCATCGACTCTAACAAATCGACTCAATCACTTCAACATACGTTTCTATCCTCATTCATCAAGTTATAACCAGCGTTAAAGGTATTTTTAAAATGTTTGAATAAATTTCGGCAAAAATCAATTTTTTATTAGCTTCAGCAATAATATGACAACACCAGCAGCAGGATTTAACATGAGTGGTGTGCCATCGTCAACGGGATTCACGGCACCAGCTACAGCTACATCTAACCAAGCAAGTCTAACAACAAACACAACAACAACACAGTCAGTAGCTCTTGAGAAACAAAAGTCACTCAATTTTTATGCCCTAGAAGAACAGCTTAATAAATGGACATTGGAGCTAGACAATCAGGAGAAAACCTTTATCAACCAAGCAACTGAGGTGAATGGTTGGGATAATATTCTGTTGAAAAACGGAGAGAAAATTGTTGAGCTGTCAAAAGCCGTTGAGAAAGTGAAATCTGAACAGTCGGCACTAGAGCAAGAGCTAGAATTCATCACAGCCCAACATGCCGAATTAGAAGAGTCAATCATTCCCTTGGAGCAGGAATTGGCCAAGATCCCGCAACAAATTGATGTCGAACGATCGCAAACATATTTAATGGCTGAGACTCTCGATTCCCAATTGAAGCAAATGAGTGAAGACATCAAGGAAGTTATTGAACACCTCAATGAAGCCAATAAGTTCTCAGATCCAACGGATCCGATGGTGCAAATTGGAAAAATTCTCAACGCACATTTCACATCACTTCAATGGATTGAAGACAAAACGGCTATCGCGCATAATCGCATTGATGACATTACAAAAATGAGTTCAGCATTGCGTTCAAGCTCTGATATATCAAAATCTTTCCGATTTGAATAATTTTTTCTTTTCAATACATTAATTTTCATTAAAATTGATCATCTCTTATTATTGAGAACTAATTAAATCTTTCAGCATTCATTAATTGGGCGAATTCCTATGCGTTCAATATCCGCGTTGGATTAATCTTGTTATAAATAAGCTGGTACTCTTCTTAATCCTTATAATGGATTTCGAATAGGAAGATGAAACGTGTGACAACGTATTTTTATGGAATTTCGGTTTAGGGCTGGGGAGAAAATCGTCTCATTCTAAACAAACCGCGTCCTAATCCATCTTAAAATATACATTACAATTTCTCTTGAAAGCTAACTGAAAGAATATGTTCATCATGCATGTCAATGCAAGCTTCAATGAAAAAATATCACAAAAAAATGGTGGATTAAGATGTTTTACGTAAGTAGTTTTCAATTCTATATGTTGTATTGAAAGTTTTTGGCATGTTTTTGTCAATTTTTTATGAAGCATATTAAATTTTTCATGGATTTCCACGTTGAAGAATTCAAGATTTTGAAGATGAGTTCAACTTGAGAAATTTAAATGACGAATACAATTTCCAGAAACCTGGAGTCACCAAAAAATAAGAGACAATAGCCCATGCTGCGAACAAAGAAGACATTCCATCGACATCCAAAATATTATCAATTGCTGTTCAATCAAATCATGAAGCAACAACATCAAAGTTCGAACCACCTCATCCGCCTCAAATTAAGATTCTTCTTGTTCAAAAACCTCCACCAGAGAAAACACCAGTTTCGTCCTTTTTTAAAAGAATTCGGAATCTCCTGGGTGGAAAATAGAAGGATAAAAATAATTTACAAGCATGTATGATGGATTATATTATATCTCTCTCTCTCTCTGATTATATTTATCGAAACATGGAACAAACAATAAATTGAAAATGAATATCAAAATATTTTTTTTTTTTTTCTTAAATCACGTTGTTGAATGGACATCGGATACGAAACAAAAAAAAAAAACGACACTGGCCGCTGTTTTAAAAAAATCTGAAAATTTGAAATTGAACTGGATCTTCGCTCTCATGAAACGGAACAATATCGTCAGACGTGTTGTTACTTCTATCGGACAAAGCTTACCAGATGACTGGGAATGGGACTAAGAAAGGGTTTCGCAAAACTACCATCAATTTCTACAATGAAGAAGATGGAGAAGACGAGGAAGTTTACGAGACTGTGGAAACCACCAACTTGAACACACTAACTTAAAATTTGTGTGTAGATAATTTTAGTGTGCCGCGCACACTATCATACTATTTCGAAATCTCTCGCGAATCGCGAAACTCTACTTAGTGTCGCCACTGTCTTAGACAGACCTCGTTCAATGATTTATGGGAAAAAATCTCTAAGAAATAGATATGCTGCACTCTAAATAGTTCTTATAAGTGAATATATCTAAGAATGAATTTTATAATGCTTTAAAATAGTTAAAAACACACAAAAAGTAAAAAAAAAAAATCCGAAAGACTATGTACTTAGTATTTTCAAGATATTCGCTCTCTTAAATTCATAAAAGCCATATGTGTGGTTTTCTTTAATGGATAAATTCTATTAAACTGACTTTCTGATAATAAAACAGTACGTTGTGTCCAAATATGATTGCTTTACTTGAACCACCATCTGGGTGATGAAAAAAGTCTATTAAACTCTTTTGACAATGTTATCTGTTGCATTGGTCCTTCGATTAGTAAATAAAACAAAGGCCCAATGATAAAAAAACAAATGAAAAAATCTGAAATGAAATATATCCACCAAAAATCATTCAAATAAGGATTTATACGATTGAAGTGATCAATTTCAATGAATGTATAGTGCGATAAATAGATGCTTAAACACATTCTAGCTATTGGTTGCCAAAAGCGATGCGATAAAAATGATCTTATGAATCCACCACTTCTAAGAATTTGACATGACAATGTTATCCATCCAATTGCACATGTCAAGAAAACTCTACCAAGGATTCCATGATAAACGATATAAGTATAAGATGGCGTCAAATTAGCGAATTTTGAAAAATCACCAATGAAGAATAAAATCGTTAGGACCCATCCAGCAGCTTTCGTCACGTTTTTCATTTGAAATTTCCTTTCTCGCAATTGATAAATAATGTAACCAACGATAAGTCCTTGTAACCATTGACCAAACCGATGATGAGTTTTTCGGTACAAAACAAAGCTAGAAGTGAGTCCACTAAAATTAAAATTTTTAATCAAAATTAAAAACTTATTCAACATTCAGTAAAAATAACTTACAAGTGAAGACGATAAGAAATTACTACTGCAATAATTACAACAAGAATTTGCATAAGAAAAACTAATTTGCGACCGCACTTCCACATGAGGTAAATGATGAAAGGTGAAATAACGTAAAGTTCAAAATCAACTGAGAGATACCAAGAGTGGCCGTGACACTAAAAAAGAAATGTTATTCACAATTTCAATGGCACATGATTCAAGAGGTTAATAATATTCAAATAATGTATATATAATATAATCGTTAAGTAGTAGCAAAACACAATAAAATGTGGTACCAACCACCAATTCATGCACACGACATTTTTGGAACGTTTAACCCATCCAACAGAGAAATCGTGTTAGCTGGTGCACTACTGAATGTCGGTTGAGGTCACAGTGATTCTTAGCGATACATATTATTTGACTAGAAATTAGCATTTTTTACTCACAATTCTAAAATGGTTGACGTAAACTTGTGCAAAAAGTAAACTGGACAACCAATATTTTCTGCAACTTTCAAGCTCCCACAGGAAAGCGTCAGGCACTGGATTTATGAAAACAAGGTTAGCAGCAAAAGAGCTTGCATACAACCAAACAAGAAATCCCACAGCGGGCCCATAACGCAAAAAGCGAGTGACATAAGCTTTCAGCAAATTAAATTTTCCTCTAAAAAAATAAATATTTATTCCGTTTAGTCGCAAAACGATTTTAGATTTAAATAATAAAACTTACGAATCGAATGCTTTTAGACACGATTGCGTCATGAGAATTGCACCGATAGCAAAAAATATGTCGACACCGCATGGATATGAATTAATAAAGCTTACAAGCATCGGTCGAATGTTTTCTGGTATTCTTGGTTTAACAGCTGATTCCATTCGTGAGAATCGATGACCAAGAACTATCCACATAATTGAAATCGCTTTGATGCCATGAAAGCAGCTAAATGTTGATGATGATTCATTTCGATCCATAATTATTAAATTTTTCCAATTTTCTTTTACTGAGAAAGCTGCAAAAATGTTTCTCGATTTCATTCGATCACTACAATATGTGCCTACAGCAATTATGCTGAAGAAAATTATAAAAGGCCAAGATTCTGCCGGGGCACTTACAGTCATAATAAAATAAAGCAATGCAAAACAAATCTTCAGAACGGTAAATCGATTAATTTCCCATGAATTATCATGAGATTTAATGAATCTGCTGAGTGCCCTCACTAGCTCTGTAAATTTTTATCTCAATTATTTTGGCAAACGAAATATTTCAATAAACCTACCGCTGTATCTCGATGATCGAGTTGTCATTTTCCGTGCTATTCAAAATGCTTCCAACTGGAAAGAGCTTCGATCGCAAATAACTGAGTTAGGAAACAAAAATGAAACTACATAAGTATATTAGAATAATGGAATAAGTAAACAGTTAAGTTAAGCATCTGTAAATAAAACAAACAATATTTTGTGTTTCAATAGAATCAACACCTGAATATTGTGATGTTCTACTATATAGACTTTAAGAAAAAGTCTGGAATGAAATATATCCACCAAAAAGCATTCAAATAACAATAATAAAATGCGTTGAATAAACAGCGATTGGTTGCCAAAAGCGATGCGATGAAAATGATCTTATGAATCCACCACTTCTAAGAATTTGACATGATAACGTTATCCATCCAATTGGCCATATTTAGTAAACTCAACCAGGCCTATGATTAATTATAAGTATGAAATGGCATCAAATAAGCGAAATTTATTTCGTTTGAAACTTCCTTCCTCGCAGTTGATAAATAATGTTACCAACGTTAAGTCCTTGTAACCATTGACCAAACTGATGAGTTTATCGGTACAAAACAAAACCAGATGTCAATCAAAATTATATAAAATAATTTATTTATTTAACATTCAGTGAAAATAGGTAGGTAGCTTGCAAGTCTATTGAAATATCTAATTGATGATATCAGTTGAATTGATAAATTATAATAATTACATCAAAAATTTCATTTGTAAATGATGAAAAATTAAATAAAAAAGCCCAATATCGGCCAGCTGTTTTGAAGACAAGTGTTTTCTTTCTTCCAGATGTTTTTCTATTAAGAAATCCTCTTCTTCTTTATAACGGCCGCTTCTTTATGAAATCGCCTCTGGAAGACTCCTATTCAGAAATCCATCAGCTGTTTTGAAGAAAAATGTTCGGAATGTCATTTTCCCAGTTCAATTTCAGATTTCAGTCCAGTTGAGTTCAACTTTACTGAATATCTTTGATGTGAATTCAGAGATGGTCTAAAATTTTGTGACACTTGGTTTTTAGGACGTCATAGGTGAACGGCCCAAGTGGAATTTAATCTAAAAAACGAACTTTTCATGAAATATTCACCTAATTTTTTTTTAATCAATAAAATTTATTTTTCTTTCTATAATTTTTAAGTAAATAAAAAAATTTTCATTTGGAAGAAATTCCGCTGAAGAAACTTGTTAACTTAATTAAAAATGGGAGATAAAGCTGGTAAACCGAGACTGGAACAGATGTACAAGAGAGGATGAAGATAAAATTAAGTGTGTTTTGAAACTGTTAATGATAAATCGCAGCTTATTTTTTTTGAATTTTTATTTTAGGTGACTTCTATGAACCTTTTGATACGGGTAGTAAATTTGCGAAGTTGCTCTACATAAAATTTTCTGCCTGAAGCTTGAAGGATCGTATCGAGAATCAGGCACTGCTGTCGGCTTTATACATTGAACCCCGTTTCTTTAAGAAAAAAAAAAAAATTGATTGCCTGAAAGTGACTTGTTTTAAATAAGGTAGAATGATGACTGCAACTTAAAACATGTAATGCAATCCCCCGCACGAGCTCACAATTCGCGAAAACCAAGGTAAATAAAAATATCTTATCGGCACTCGGCAGCTAATTTAGAATTTGTATTTTAACAGTGTGACGATGGAATTTAACATGAGACATGGTTATTTCCAGCCGAAAACTTATAAATATTACGTGCCAAATACACAACATCGAGATCAAGACATTTTTAATTTCTTGCCGTTTCTTCTTATTAACAATATCAGATGCAATTCGGAAACGTTACGACTGATGATCAACTTACAAGTTGCACTAAATCGTTTATTTGTATCGCAAATTAAAGAAAATTCGCCCTTGACTTGACTAAGGTCATTGATGAGTACAAAATAATTAATGGAATTATTAATGTCATGTCACCAAATAATGAAGAAGTTGAAGAATTCAACATTTAATACTATCAAGATTTTAGAGATGAGCTCAACTTGAGAAATTTAAATGACGAATACAATTTCCAGAAACCTGGAGTCACCAAAAAATAAGAGACAATAGCCCATGCTGCGAACAAAGAAGACTTTCCAACGACATCCAAAATATTATCAATTGCTGTTCAATCAAATCATGAAGCAACAACATCAAAGTTCGAACCACCTCATCCGCCTCAAATTAAGATTCTTCTTGCTCAAAAGCCTCCACGAGAGAAAACACCAGTTTCGTCCTTTTTTAAAAGAATTCGGAATCTCCTGGGTGGAAAATAGAAGGATAAAAATAATTTACAAGCATGTATGATGGATTATATTATATCTCTCTCTCTCTGATTATATTTATCGAAACATGGAACAAACAATAAATTGAAAATGAATATCAAAATATTTTTTTTTTTTCTTAAATCACGTTGTTGAATGGACATCGGATACGAAAAAAAAAACGACACTGGCCGCTGTTTTAAAAAAATCTGAAAATTTCGCATGGCTATGAAAATAAAATTAAAAGAATATTGCATTACACATTTGCTGAATTCTGTGCATAAAACATGAAAAAAAAATTTATGTTAGGCTTCATTAGCATGCATATGTTCTCATACATATATTTTTCCTCGTTTTCTGCATACACACGCGAAAAAAAATTCACCACACCACACAGCGACTCGAATCTCGAATCACTTCATGTTGAATAATATATAAATTGTACGTGCTCATCTCATTTCCTTTTTTTTTTTGTATTGTGAATTGAGTTTTTTTTTGTTACGTTAAATGGCACTTGCATGGGTTTGAGGTAACAAACTTTTTTTTAGTGTTCGCGGGAAAAAAAAAACTACATTATTATATATTGTATATATACACTGGGAAAGCTATTCAATGAAGGCGAAATAAGGAACTGAATTAAAAATGAGATGAAAGTAATGCAAACACCACGAGCGGAGAAGAACCGAAACAGCAGAGGGAGCATTAATTTTTTTTTTTCCATAAACTAGCTAACCACTTAACCATAGCAGAGTGGGTAAAATTTGCCGTTTCGAATTAAATGTAATTAAATTTGTTGTCAAAATAAACATGCAGCTATTAGTCGGCAGGCCAAAGCGCATTAAAACACACGCCAATATTGAAAGTGCATTCAAACGGAATTTAATGCATGCACGGCACGCTAATTAATCACACAATAAACAGCTTGTCATCACACTTCATGCTCATAAAACAAATGTGCGTTCGATGTCAATTTTTGCCAATGACGTGGAAAACATACTCCGACCGTCGTTATTATTTTTATTATTAAAACTCAAAATCTTTCGCGAACGAGAGAACTAAATTGAATGACTGAAATATTGTGGATAAAAATTCGTTTAATATTTTGTCATAAAATTATTTTTTATACTCTGCTGATATGAAGCAACATGCAATTAAGAGATCCTTTACACAGTCGGGCATTCCACTGTTATATGCTCAATATTTGTTGAATTTAACTTTTTTTCTTTGTGTATATCTATGCATCTACATATGCTGTTGATATTCATATTGCGGTCGAATGTTGTGATATTATGTTATGGTGCATGTTGTCAGAAATGTTAATTCTTTTTTTTTTTCTAACGCTTTCTCGCTGTATAATGCCATCGAAACTGTTAGCTGACACAAGTGGAATATAGCAGAAAAAAAGTTTTGTTAAACTAGTTTGGCGTCATATGTTGATAGCCAGTGGCATCATGTGAACCTAATTGTTCTTGCGAGCTGAATTTCCAGCAATGCCACTGATATTGTTGGTGGATGAAAATTAAAATATGCATTCGAGAATGAATGAGATGTATCATAAAACAGAGAAATATGATTTTTATACTTATATTTTTACTATGCCATAATTCCCCAAACTGCACTTGATCCTTTAGCTGGATGGACTCGAATAATGTTAAGAAAAACAACTCAGTGGAAGCAATTGCCATCTCTATAAATACATATTCTTTTGTAATTTTTCAATCTCAATGCAAATGTTCTTGGCACTTATTTTTTATGCTCAACAATTTTTACCTGGCCATCGGGAGAAATGATGAAAAAAGGGCCTGAAAACTAGCACTTGAAAAAAAGCTTCATCTATGTATAATTCACATGTGGACGAGGGATAATATGATATGAAAATTTAGTGTCCCAGCGGTGAAATTTTGGAGAATAGAATGACTGGCTTTCCAACGATTTCTTTGTAATCATATTTATTCTTGGTAATATCCTTCTTCAAAACACTCCAATCAGAGCCTTGCAAAAACTTTTCGATTTGCAACATTAATCTAATTTTAAAGTTTAGCATTCCAAAAAAAAAGTCGATTTAAATGCTACTTTCTTAACTTTTTTCGAGTTCAGCTTTTTTTTTTGCGTGGGAGTGGAAAGAAGATTTCTAAGGATGAGCAAAAAGAAATGTAACCTTGGAATAAATAAAAGTTTCTAACATAATAAAATCAGAAATAAAAAAAAAAAAAACAAAATTTTTAAAAAAAGCACCTGAATGGAAAATTTTTATCTGTAAACATTTCTTCTTTGGAAGTTCAAAGCCACGCAAATGAGAAGCTTCTGGGTAATTGATAAATTTATTGAGAATTTGCATTATTATTGCTCATCTAAATAATTTATCTGCATTTCTCTTGAATTTCATTAATGAAATTCGCGCAAATGACATTACAAATGGCACTCAATTTTTATTACTTTAAAATGTAACGAGAAAAAATGAAAGAAATTTAAAATTTTCGCATACAACTTTTCTCCAAAATTTTCTTTTTATTTATTCCAATGATTTCTTTGGGACTCGACATAAAAAGAACAGAAAATTGCTTCTCGTGGTTTTTTTTTATCGTAGGCCGTAAATTGGACACTTACGGAAGATTCGGAGCAATCAGTTGAGAGTTTTTCTTCTGCCAGTTCGTTGTCCATTGGTGATAATTAATTGCACACTCATCAGCTCATCGTTCCGTATATAAATTACTCACTTTATTGTTTACTTACGAGCTTCTTGTTGTCTGGGCTTTTTCTTGTAGAAATTCATTGGCAGCTCTTGACAATACAACAAACATTTCTCAATTTCGATTGATAAACGACGACACTGCAAAAGGAATCTAAGAAAAATATAAATTCATGAACGCCAATTAAGTGCGTTGAGGCAAAGTTACTTTTTGTGTTCATCAATTAATATTTATTAGGGTCCTGATTTCTTATGGACATAATGTGACGGTAATGCAGTCGTTACGTTTTTTGTGAATGATTTTTTTCACTTCATTGTCCCATCACCATGGTGAGCAAATCTGTGCTTGAATTAAGTTTTTGTTAATCTGTTTGTTTTTGTAGCTGGCAAGGGCAAATGTAAGTAAGTGTGGGAAAGTTTTCGTTTCAATTTTCCTTTCACGCTTCAACTCAGAAGAACTTTTCACTAAAATTTGTCTACAAAAAAAAGAAGAAAAAATAATAATAAAATAAATAAAAGTTTTGTGGTGAAAACTTTTTTTTTTTCAATTTTCTGCACTCGGAAAAGCCAGAAGAGAAGTTCAAACTTCTCGAAACTTTTTTTTTCTTCTTCTTCCATTTGTTGTGTTCCGGTACATAACAAACAACATTTTTTAACGAGTCAACAAATATTTAAGGATTTTTTATTTCCATTACTGAAGTACATTTTTGAATATATTTAAGTAAGAAAAAAAAAACTGAAAAATATATTTGTAGAGTTACATATAAAACTTCCGATTCCGGTATAGAGCTGATAACATTTAATTTAATAACTCTGATCATATTTAACTGAAAGCCATTTATGATGAGCCATTTCTTAATGCACTTTCATATCATCATTTCAAATCAATATTTACTCAGAACCGTAAAGTATTCAATTTTATGCATTGGTTCAATATGCTCGCTCAGGGCTTGTGCACTACTCTGAATGAAAACGAATAAAAATCTGCAAGGGATTTTCGTATGAAAGGAAATGGTTAAGAAATTTATGATGCTCACATGTATGCATGCAGTATGGGAGAGATAAAAGTATCATCACTTTTACTTTGGGCATCATTTGATGGCTGCTGGGAACAGAAAACTTTTTTTTTTTTGTTTTGCCTTTTTGCTCGACTTTCTCGTATGGGAGTGAAAAGTCAAAGATCGTAAATATTCATCATGGATGGGCTTTTCTTGCTTAAATCTCAATGTTTATGTTCATGTCATCGTGTGTTGTTGTTTTCGGGGGGGGGGGGCCGGTCGTAAAGTGAAAATACCACAAATTTGTTTTTGATTGATTCACTTTGTCATGATGTTTTATAGTTTTATGTAGATGCTTTTTGAAAAGGAACGATGAAAAAAAAAAAATGTTTTATCGTAAGTGAAAAGTTGTGGGATAATTTTAAATGCTATTTTTTAATGCTCATAAAAATCATTCTCAAATTTTCCTAATTACTTGATCTACAGAAATCATGTAAATTACATGGAAACAGAAATGTTAATTAATTCAAACGTTGGAAGAGAAAAAGAAAATTTAAATTTGGTTGTGGGATGAATTAAAATTTTGTCAAAATGGAATATATTATAAGTTACCCATGAGAGAATAAAGTGCTTCACAGAGCAAATTTATTTTCGCCTCCCACACTTAACAAATGGGCTACACCCGAATATAAATACCAAAAAACATTTTTCGCCTTCAAAATTTGCGTAAAATTTTAAATATTTTCAAAGCTCAAAAAAAAAACAAAGGTCAAAAGCATTTTTTCTGTACCTATATGATCAAATAATTGCGAACCAAATGAAATGAAAAGCACTTATCACGAGTTTGTCTGTTATTTGTAAAATGTCCTGAAAGCTCCACATAACAAAATATTTAACCAAAGCAAAAATTATTCATGAAATATTTTTACATTTGGCTCCTAAACACCTAAAAAATTATGAGCTCGAAAAATCATAAAAACGGAAATTCACTGGATATGCATGCACAAATTTTATCTTTTGCAAAACGAGGCTAAACGCAATGCTCCACATAAAAAAAACATCGTAAATATTTAATTAGATTTATGTTCAACAAATTATCTGCGGATGTTTATCCATAAATAATTTTATTTTCCAGCGGTTAAACTGAGTTTTTTTTAGTGATAAAATTTACTCCTCAAGAGCATTTTAAATTATTTAATGCATACAATTTGGGGATGATTTGGGCATGACAAAAAGAATATGATGAAATAAGACTGTCTGATTTCCTGTCAGGGCATCTCAAAATTTATTGAAAGGCGATTGATACGAAATCGAGAATTTTTCCCTATGGATTGCGAAAATAGAAGCACCTTAAGCTAGAATCTCAAATTCAGTATTGATTCTTTGGGGCCATGGTTCGACTCAATTGAGTTCAAAGTGTTTCTAAATGAAATGAAAAATGTTTTTCTATCAACTTTGAAAACTTTTCCTATCCCATCATTCAAGGGACAAATTGCCCTTGAAAATCGTTCGCTATCACGCCTTTTATTTCCTATAAAGCATTAAAATGTATTTTCAACATAAGTTTACGCCTGCTTGCTCCTTTGAAGCAATCAAATTAAGATAAGACGCGCGTAAGAAAGTTTTTTTTTATTGTCTCTCATGCTGTAAAATGAAATGGAGAAAATCCATTACGCACAAAATTCACTTTAATTATTTATTTTTCACGCTTGCCCCTCAGCGTAATCGGTTTTCCGATTGCTTATCCAATCGGAGTCAAGGGACTAAGGAAATGTTTTTTTCTTTAATTTTTAATCAACGCTTACTTTTATTTAGTTGATAAAACGAGGTCATTTCTCTCTGTATGATGCGAAATTGATCTCAATCGGTTTGAAACATTATCGCAATTAAAACTCCATCTCGTTGATAACAATTTGAGCTTAAATGGCAACAAAATCGGACCGAGCGAGCGTGTTTTGGCAATTAAGAATTAGATGTTATTCAGGATGGGTTTTAATAGCCCCAGAAAGAAGCCTTTTTATTATTGTCATTTTAACTAAAACAACTTTTAATTATTCATTACAATTTTGCTCTTTTTTTTCTTAATAAATATAACATCTTAGCATAAATACATTAAATCCATTTGAGGGCACAACATTGTGCGCACATTGTTTACCGATTGCTTCTCGAGCTTGCTGAAATTAATTGAGTTTATTTTGGTTGGCAACGATATAACAAATTCAAAAAAAAGAAGAAATTCGGGTAAAATTCCAATCCGGTCGACGAAATGATGCAAATCGGAAATGCAAATTTATGGTAATGCATTTGGCCGCGACCAATGAAAAATGTATCAAACTGTTTTTTTTTTTTTTTTTTTTTTTTGCGTTTGCTGTCCAGCGGAACTGTTTGTGCGAATAAAAAAAAATGAATTCACTCAATTTAAGCTCAAAAGAATTGCAATGACATAGATCAAGCGCATGGCGATTTGGTCAGATGCTTTTAGTGCTTTAAATGTTGATATTCTTTAAAAGTTTGCTATAATTCCCAATTTATTTGTATTTTATTTAACGATAACAAATCAAAATGCATTCACTTCAGGTTGTGATTTTCATGGCTGCTTTTTAGGGTTCATCGCGCTATAAAATTTGCAGCAAAAATTTTTTATGATAGAAGTTTGAAATTATTAAAATTTCTCTAAAAGCTGTAAAAGCTTTAATGAAAATTATGTTTTGATCGGATGAATGTCATCACACTTTTCATGATAACGCTATGATATTTTTTCACTGAATCATAAAACAAATGTCTCATGTCGACAAAACAAAACTATAATTCACTTTACTCTGGCATCAACCACAGAAAGCAAAATGACATGACATGGCCTGAAAATTCATTCACCACAATTGTATTTTCTCCGACGATTTTTCTTGGTTTAAGTTGCTTTTCACGAAGCAGCACAAAAATGTTGAAAATAAAGAAATATTATGGCTTTTCTTTTTAAGAACATGAGCTATTAAATAAGTGTTCACCAGCCCCTCGACAAAACTCAAAGAAAAAATGGTTTAAATTTTCCTGGAAATTGTTTTTCCTGTTTTTGAGCTTTCAACTTTTGACACAAAATTAATTAATTGTATTTTTTTCCCCTTGCCCGCCGTCTACAGAATCAACCTAGAGAAAGCCTTTTTTAGCACAGCGAATCTTTTCTGAAACAATATACAATTATGCAGCTCACATTTTTATCGCATAGCATAATGAATTATAAAAAGTGTCCTTACACAATTTCGATTCAATTTACAGCCCCGGCGAGTGTTAAAAATATTCTAAATGAATGAAAAAGAGAGAAAAAAAAAAGTTTTCTGTATGCAAAATGCATTTGTTATTATCTTGAAATTATCTTGTGTGATAACAATTGTTCGCTTTCTAAGAGATTCAAATAATAGAGAAAAGTCTGTTCTCCATAAAGATTAAATTGGGATTAAAATTCGGAAAATCCGGAAATTTATGTGATATTAAAGCTGCTTTTTCTGGAATTCAATTCGAGATTTGAAGCTTTGATTCGATTGAATTGTTTTTCTGTAAAATTATTTAATTTAAAGATCTTTGCCTTCAGTTGACGTTCATGTAATGCATACATTTTCATGCATGTTTCCCAGTCAAAATATAAACAAATTACTTTTTACGAAAATTAAAATTTATTCATTCCAATGATCTCTGTTGATGGCATCGAAATAAAATATAGTCTGAATGCGAGGATGCCCTGCTGATTTCTCTCATAAATGGATCTTCCTTAAAGCTCTTTGTAAATCTACGGAAATATTGAGAAGAAACCTCTTGCGCAAGTCCTTGTTTGCATGCTGATTGCTTGTTTGTAAAGCTCTCCGTCTGATGCTTATTGCTTGACAATCGCCCATGAAGCATTAATAATTTGTCTCGAGCATTTGTTTTGGCGCAAAGTGTCTGCGGCCACAAACAAAAACTTTAATATATTTGCCATTTTAAAACAAAGCACGCAAACATTCCTGCAGGAAATTATGAAATTTATCTTTTATGCCTTTTCTTCTGTATAAGAATTGAGTGTCGACATCAATAATGTATCGTTCGTATAAAGCTTTACATCGTTTATTCGCGCTTATTTTCGTTTCGGGTTGTTGTAATTCATTCAAAACAGATAATTTGAAAACTTTCACGAACGTGTCACGAATCATTGATCAACTTTTCGATGTGGTGCCATATTTTTTCTTCACTTTTCGCTATGGCTCGTCTTGGAATGAAGAAGTAGTTTTCGTGTTATTTTTTCTATATACAGCAGAAAATGGTTTTTTTTTCTCCGGGCTAATGTTGGAGACCCAACAAAATGATTGTGCAAAAAAAAGAACGGAAAATCTTGAAAGATTCTTTTTCATTTCTTACATTTTCGGATTTCTTTCTTCCTTTTTCACAGGCGCCGATGATTAATGATTGTTTTTATGATCATTTTTTTGTGATTGAATAAATTATCACTTTAATTACACTAAATGAGACGTTTCTCTCATTCGGATGTCCATAATGCTGAATGCTTTGGATTGCTTATTTTTCCCTTGGAGCTTAATTTCCTGCATAATATTTCATTCATTAATTGATTTAAATGTTTTCTCTTTCTCTCTGGTTATTGCTGCCGTTGTGTGTATTCAATAGGCTAACTGTGTAATTAGGTCTAATACCGATCTGGAAAGCCGGCAAGCATAGAATAGAAGTAATGTTTCGTAAAATATTCATTAGTTTATTCATTGCGAAAAGGGATTATTTAATAACGTTCTTAAAGCTTCTTGAAAGAGCCAATACACGCTCAATTACGTAATATGTTGTTTAGAAACGGGCTGATCCATTTGACCATTACTACTGCTCCCCGGGTCCAGCGTCCAGTCAGATGATTACATAAATCATAATATTTATGAGCATAAATCTGTAATGCAAATCAATAATTTCTGCATCAGTTATTCGCAATATACGACATTAATTGGCCTTGCATAATCACAATATTAATTATTTATCGCATTTCAGGGGTTACAAGATTTTAAGTGAACGAGCATTTTGGGAAATTGACCACATTATAATTAGTTGTGAATGTAACATTTTCGAAATAACTTTTTGTAAATCCAAAAGAAGTCGCACAATTGAGAATTTAAATTCATTAGCTAATGAGCTGTTTAAAATTGCCAATTAAATTTCTTAGACAATGCAGGAGCCGTTGATTGATTAATTACCTTTGAGGGCTCACAATTTTGTTCCTATAAATAACATTTGTGACGATCATGAAATATAAATTCCAATTTTGATAATTGAGCAATTTCACCAAACGAAATCGACTGCCAATTAACAATTAAAATCTTTTTGGAGTAAAAATTCCAAAATGACTTTTTTTTGCTGAGGAATCACATCAAGGATTCGTTAAAAAAAAAAACTCCAAGAAATTCGATTACGTAGCATAATTATATTCTACCTACAAGCGTTGAGGTTCTCAAGTTAATTTATTTGTTTTTCTGTAGATACATCATGATAATGCTTCAATTAAAATAAATTGAAACTCGCATTTCAGCGTTTCTCGAAAATCAATGAATGCGATGGCGGACTCAGTGTCAATCCACAAATTCCCGACAAATCAAGTGCTTCAAAATCCTTGCCGACTTTGATGTTGAAATGCAAAAGAATGTTTGCCGCAAAAAGGTTTAAAAACATTTTTGCCAACTCTTCACCGACACACATTCTGAACAAGAGAACAAAAAAAATATAATTTAATAGCTTTCCGAGGCAGCAAGTGGTCTATTAAGTGTGGCTCACCTCTTTCCTGTTTGAAATGGAATGAAGTTAGGCGGTGTGAAGAAGTTTCCATCTGAGTCAATGAACCGTTCTGGACTGTATGTATGCGGCTTTGGCCAAAGTTTCTCATCCATGTGAATTGCGTATTGCAATGGCAAAATCTTTAATTAAATCTGGGATTAATATTTTTTTATTTTCACACTTCACAACACGACCTCATTTGACAGATGTCATGTGTCTTACCATGGTATTTTTCGGTATTACGTAACCTCCAATGACCGAGTCGCCCAATGGATTCCCATGTGGGATGCCACATGGAACCACCGAATTAAGTCGTTGACTCTCTGCAATCGATGCTTTCAGGTATGGCAGATGTTCAATGTCGTCAAGGAGCAAATGCTCTTTTAACCCGTAACTGACCATTTCTTTATAAACTTTATCTTGCACATCATGACACATAGCGATGTTTAAAATGAACCATCGGAGAGTACTGAGCGTTGTATCGAGAGATGCCCCGAAAACATCGGCTAGTAAATAGTTGAGCTGTTTCAGCGAACAGTTCTCAGCGAGAACATCGCTATTTAATTCCCTTTCACGCTTCTCTAATAAAAAACTCTTCAAAATGCAATCACGATGCTCCAAAGTGTTCTCATCACATTCCTTCACGATGCCGTCATAAAAAATATGTGTTTGGGTGATTCCCGTCAGCAGAAAGTTCATGTTGCTTTTATTTTTTGGTAAAAATCTGTAAGGTTTCTTTTTTTTATTACTAGCCATCGAGGACTGATTATATTTATGTGCGGTTTAATGATGATAATTACCTCAGAAATGGCAGAAAGTTTGCCGCCCCACATACGCCAACCATTTTCACACCCTCCTCCTGTAAATACTGCAAATGCTTCCATGTCTCATCATTCCAATCGTACGTTATGCCAAACACAAAATCATTGACTATATTTCCAACAATATTCCTAAGGATGTGGATTGGATCGATTTCCTGTTGATTGTCGACATATTTGGTGAATTCATCAATGCATAAATTGATGCCATCCATGATACGATTTTGCATCGCTTCACGTTTCGGTCCATACTTTATCATGCCCAATTCACGTAACCATTTTTGCACAAGGCCTCGTTGATCCTTCCAAAAGGCGCCCTCCGTACAAATCAAACCTGAGTCAATATTTATATTGTAACAGAGACGATACATATGACGCACAATTTATCATATCTTGCGCAAAATATAAAGCCTAAATAACTTACCGTAGCCATGAAATATGCCATGGGTAATATAGAGTGGAACTCGACCCGAAAACTCATCACGTTTGAATGCTTCTCGTATCAGTGTTGCATCGGACAACACTACAGTGAATATTGAACCCATCTGTAGGCTGTAAATTTTGCCATATTTCTTTGTCAGTTGCGTCAACGATTTGTAGGGCTTTTGTGGATTCAAAAAAGGTAAATATCCAATGATGGGAATGTAATTTGCAAGCGGCCCGGGAGGAACATTTTTGAATTTTTTTCTGAGCCCTTCAAAATAAAGAAACAGGATCGATGCACATACTGACAAAAGCCAAAACCTAGTGATTTGTTGGTGGACCAGAAAAAAGGAAAAGAAAACAAATGTAAATTTGAAATTATTATTCAAGAATCGATTGAAGAAAAAAATGTTGAAATTCAAATTGAGAAATATGCTATGTAAATGGGATTTTAGAACTTGACATTGAAATTCGGGTACATATTTAAGAATGGACACAACAGACGGAGAATACTGCTTTAAAGGGGACATACTTTAATTACGTGCCGCTTTTATTTCGAGATTTTTGCAGTCATGAGATTAATTAAGTAAAGTTAAATCCTCGGATGCACTTTGGTCATTTGAAAGCAAATACATTGTCCCATATTGATTTTAAGACAATAAATACTAAGAAAAAAGTAATGTTATTGGTAATGCGAGAGGAAATTAATTTTTTTTTCTTTGGGAATAAATAATTTAATAACAAAACATAACCAAAACATCAAAAATATGTTTATGTTTGTATACTCACGTAATTTCTTGCATATTCAAATGATATCAAAGCACAATGCGCTGCACATATGGAGAGCAGTCACAGAACTGAGTCGTCAATCGTTGGTGTAGTTATTTTATAAGTCCCAGATATCTTTTATTCAAGTGATTTTAAATTATTGGAAAATATTGTTATTCTGAACTCCGGTAAACAGATCACAGGAATACTAAAAACGATTAAAGTTCTAAAAATTCAAAACTCTAGAGATCAGTTACAAAGGATCAAAATTGCATGCAATTGTACAATTCCGATGGGACGGGCTGATGACTTTATGAAAAATTGTTAACAAACAATAGTTTTATAATGAAAACTGAGAGTCCTGACTGATTTTTAACTAACGCACTGTGTCAACTTCTGACGGGATGTCGACATCAACTAAATGATATTTTGTCGCCTGCATCGTAGCCTACACCGATAACAAGCAATAATTTAAAAGAAATGAAATCAGGATGATAATCAAAAAACAACCGCCCTCTGATGAGCAACAGCACCAAAGCCAGAAGCAAACCAACAACAAGAAATATGATCAAAATCACATCAGCACCAACAATGGATAAAAATGACAATGAGGCAACTCAAATCATGACATATGAATACGAAATAAAAACCAATAATTCATTGGCGAAAGGCGACATAGCCAAAGAAGACAATGAAGCGATAAATAATATAAATACAACAATATTAAACGATAAAATCTGTGAATTTACCGACAGATTGAGGGTGAATATTTATTATGATGCGAAAGGTAAAATAATCGAACAATGATTGTGCAAAAAATATATCTCAATCGATAACGGAGTCAGCACGCAACGTTGATGATGACATTGAAAAATCTCAAGAATTTTTTATTACGAATCTGAGTTCAGCTGAGTTGTGCTTACAAAATGATGAAAATCCGATTTACGAAACTCATGAAATGAAATCGAAAAATGATCAAAGTGAATTTGTTGCTGATACAAATTGGAATGAATCAGTGTCTCAAGAGAACATTGAACCCAATTAAAATTATCAAAACTTATCAAATCTCGTCTTAAAATGAACCCGATTCATAGCGCTTTACTTAACCTCAAACTGATAATGATGTCTGCTCACAGAAATATTTTGATAAACAATATGCAGGTGGTAAACAACAGTAACTGTATGAATAATCATCCTCCATAGTAACTTGTGTACATATGCTCAAGCCCTGATAATGCTCAACATGAGCAACAGCAATAAGGAAATAGCGAGGGAAATAGATCATAATCTTTACAATCCGCAATCAGATTCCAATCATCAAGAGAACACTTATGAGTCCGCCCGGAATCCATTTAATTAAACACATGATTGTTATTGCTTGTAGCCAGTGTTACACAAACTGTATCCCGTGATAAAATAATATTACATTTAATTTTAATAAGCGTACTCGCGAAATATCACGCAATTCGACGTTGAAAATTTACCCTCTGCCGTTAATTGATCAGGACAATATTGGTTTCTGGCTGTAAAAGTACTAAAAGAAAAAAAAAAAAAACATTTTCAATTAAGGTTTCTTCAAAAAATTTGCCATTCACTTTTCCTGTAATCCTGTTTTAATTAATTTTCTTGCCAGGACAATTCTCTCGAGTTTGTTATTTAATTTTTACCTTCTTTTTTTTTGTTTTTTTGAAAAACAACCAAGTCTTGTCCCTGAGAAAAAAAAGGAACATCAAATTTGTTTACAAATAATTGTTTTACTTTATCAGCACACATTAAAATGTTGTTGAAAATCATTTAAAGCTTTCTTGTGATTTTGTTGTTTCTACCTCGCGAAGATTTAAAAGCTCTTGAGGCTTTCGAAGCGAGTTTGAAAAACGGCAATGGTTTCTTAATATTTGTACAGGAATCAAATTCGTGAAAGCCCGTCGTGTTGAAAGCCTATTAAATTAAATATCAAGACATTGCTGTAGAGCAGCTTCATATCTCATGAATAAAAATTTAATCTCGTTAAATTTTACTCAAAGAAATTATTTTCCAAGTAGAAAATGGAAAAATATCTTCGAAAAATTATTCGTGGAAATTTTCACAGCAATCGTCATACAAAGTTGCGTGCAGAAAACTTTTTCAACAATTTAATTTTATTGAGTCATTAACAATTTTCCGTCTAATTAGGTTCGACAAAATTTAAAGACTTGCTTAAAGAGGTTCCCGGGGAAACTCATCGTTCTTACACGTTCATAAGCAATTGTTTATCAATTTTTATTGCTTGTATGCGTAAAGTAAGTAATATAGAATTATATATTTCACGGAAATGTTGTGGAACAAAATTATCATGAGGATCTTTAAGACAGTGTTTCGGTAATAAAATGGATAATGCTTGAGCAACCTGCTTGTGTATTCATGATGAGTGCGTGCAAGCAAATCCAACGCCAAGTTGAGTCATGTTGTCCCCCTTTTTGTCGTCTTTCGTCACCGCGGCTATGCCCAGCATAAAATTTGAGTGTTTTTTTATGAGTGAGTTTCTCTGACTTTTGCCTTTTATGATGATTAATGGTGCAATGTTGTGTTGTGTTCCGCCAAAAAAAAAAAGAAGAAAAGTATATTAAAGAAAGACCGAAAAATCCGGGGCATGGTTGAGTGGCGACTCGCAAATTGTTTTCACGCGGCAAAATTTTGCACGCTTATTATGACTGCAACTCCCTTTTTCCATTAAACAATGACAATGAGTCAACATTTTTAAACGGTCCCCAAAATGGTTGTCATTTTGCGCTTTTTTATTGTGCTGGATGAATAAGAGATTTGCATAATTTGTGAGGTTCAAAGTGCCAAAGGGCCGATCATCAGAGGAAGAAAAACGTGTTGGCTTCTCATTAATTTTCATCACCTTCTGTGCGTGAATCTTATCTGTAGCGCTTCGTCCGAAAGCACTTTATATGTTGATAACTTTTTTTTTTTTACAAAAAATCGAGATAATGAAAAGTGTTGAAAAATGCCGTTCGCTTTTCCTTAAAATTTTTAACACTTTTAAATAATTTGCAACTTCAAAATGGGTTTTGTTGATGCTTTGTTTGTATCAAATTTTTTTTAATTATAATCATTCACTCCAGTGTTTGAATGTAACAAAATGAAAACTACCGAAAAACTACGATTTTGTTATTTCTTTACATACCAACGGAAAACAAATTTTCTCGAAAAATGTGTCAAATTTCACCCAATTATGTTGAGTGCCAATCCTTCCTTTCCTCACTCCATCCCACTACATTCCATTGTGTGTGTAAGTGTGTTGATTCATTTGCAAGTTTTCTCATTTAAAATTGCTTTCTTTTCGTTGCCATTTGCTTTGTTGTTTGTGTACAGTAAAGCTACATAGGAAAACTATGAAATCAGCAATAACATAAAAAAAGACGAATGTGAATAATTAAATAAATTATTGTTGTTATAAGTATTGCTGTGGGCGAAAATTCGAGATCAGAGAATTGTCTCTGACAGAAGTTGAAATATGATAATTAATTAAACGGCAAAACCAATTAAGAGAAATTTAATTGAAAATTATTCAGAAAAGAAACATTTCATACAAATCGAGAAATTATTCAATTATGTGTTTCGAAATAAGAACGATTAAGAGTCTTTAACAGAAATAACTTAAGTAGCTGTTGATTTAATGATATTGACTTGTTATATCCGTGCCTTATAGTCATCGTTGATTGTAATCGATTCTACTTTAAATGTTTTTAATTATTAATTACGGCATTGTTGTTTCATCGGAGTAAGTTTTATGAATCTTCAAATGGAGCATCGCAAGGAGCTTAATGCGTTTTCAAAATGAACTTCAGATTTATTTATTTGAGTTTATTTACATGAAGAATATTATATATCAATATTAAAGCACAAGCATTACGTTATTTGTGGGAATATTAAAGCTCTTCCGTATAATGAAATTTCAATTTAGGCATAGCCGATGTTTTGTGCGATCTCATGAGACTTTTAGTGTGCCTAATGGATTCCATTATCCCTTTCATCATCGGAAGCAGGAAAAAAGTCGCACATGTGCAAAACGATTTGTTTTGTAATCAACAGAATAAACAACTGTTGGACAGATTTCGGTACTTATATTTGAGTGAGAGGAAAAAACCTTTATATAATCAAGCCTGGCTAATGCTCTCCAATGAAGCGTCACAAGATCTAAACATGAACCAGTTTTGAAACCCGCATCAGAAGCAGCGAAAAGGAATCATTAAGCATAATTCACACGTAAACACAGTTTAAGTTGATTAAATTTCATCATCTTTTTATCACCTGGAAATAAATTCACACAAATTAAGTTATTTATGATGAAAATGTGACCACATATAAAATTATAATGAAAAGACTGGCATAGATATTTAGCTTGGTATAAAGTAAGCCCATATAAAGTATTTTTTTTTTTTTTTTTTGATAAGTGGTGCTCAGCAAACTGAACAATATTCGAAGGATGTGTAAGCTTGTATTAGTGATAAAAGTGTGGGTGGAAATCTAAGTAAATGTCCCTGGAAGAACTGCGCTTGATATGTTGTTGAGTGGATCAGAATCATTTCATTCTTTGGATATCGCAGCTAAAATGATAAATTTATGCAAATCAAATAAGTTCTCATAAATTTTCATCAATGTTCGCTGAAATGAGAATAAAAAAATTAAAATAATATATTTTTCGCGCTGAAAGCCATCAAGGGATTTTCAATTTATGCAGCCCGTGAAATTCACATCCATCAAACAGGAAGCTTCAAAAGCTGCTTACATTTTATTGAAAAGGAATAAAAATAAATAAACTTGACATTACACAGATTTCGTAAAATTTTTGAGTTATTTCAACGAGAATCATCAACAAACAATTTCATCTAGGCTATGTAGTTAGATAGGCGTACACAAATGTGTATGAACAATTGTTTATCACTCTCGCATTAGGACATGAAGATTTTAATCCAGATAACTACATAGAAAAAAAACATTCCTGAAATAATTCTCAATTTCCCTCGAAATGATTTTCTCTGAAATTTATGAATGGAATTTACAAGTAAACGTTGAGTTATTTTCAACGAGAGACGCATTTTTAATTAAAATGTAGCTTGGAATTGTTTTCTTTAAAGTTCTTCTTCATGCTTGTCATGGTTAGATAGAAATTGTATCAAACATTCGACGAGCAACGAATTTTCCTATCATCGGTCCTAAATTTTTTTAAAGTAGATACTTACTTTTTCATGCTCTGTAAAAGCTCTGTTTCGCACTTCATATCTACAAAAATTATATAACACAAAATTCGCAGCATAAATTCACAGCATACCCTAAATTTTAGGGTGAAAGAATGAACATTTTTAATGAATTTTTTTTTTTGTGATTTTAAATATGCAAAAGTTCTGCTTGCATGCAATCGGAAATAAATCTTGTGCAAGTATTTTCTGCCTTTTTGGCTCATGTGCTTTCATTATCGTAGATTATTTTCCGTCAAGACGTATTTCACACTTGTACAAATGAGATTTAAATCCAGAAGAATAAATTTTTGTTCTAAAAAGTTTTTGATTATTGTTGTTGTTTTGCTTGCTTCTTCTTTTTGAATTGAGCTTAAAGTTTTTTATTCTGTCAAATCCCTTTTTGAAAATAATCTTAAGCATATTTATTTTTCCATCTTAGAAGCGAACTTTTTTTTATTGCTCAATATTATTGAGATATCTCGTTTTTATCTTGGGTCTATTTATTGAAGTTTCCTTAATTCGGTTTAACAAAATAAAGAGATGTGCATTGAGCTTGATAACCAGAAGTATCTTAATTCTGATTGTGGTCCGCTTTATATTTCCTTTATCAGCGGTTTATTGTTTATAAGAATTATTCGCAAATAAAATACAGATATTTACATAAATGAAGGAAAAAGTACACTTTTCATTTCTTCAACGTAAATCTTGTTAAATTTTTTAAGAAAGGATAATTTCAGATGTCGGCATTTTTCATGCTTGAGAAATTTTGCATGATTCAAACGAAGCTTTCTTGTGCAAGTTTTTTTTTTTTTCTTATTAAATGATGATGAATGGCAAGTTCGCGAGATAAACAAAAAATTTTGCCCGGAGACGTTGAAAGAATTTGCAAACGCCACGCTCCGAAAAAAATCGAAAAAGCCAATTCTGAGAACTACTTAAGTATATCCAATGCTCGATCGAAGGACGGTAAAAAAATGAACGTCTTGACCTTTTTAAACGAAACTGAAATTTTCCGAGTTTTAAGACATTTACTTGATTAACAAAGCGCTGCAGGTGAAAATGAATAATTTTTTTTCTGCTCATTTCTGCTTCACTCAAAACTCGCAATTTCAAAATTATTCAGCTTTTCAAAATTATTCAGCTCAACAGAATGGAAAAATTCAACAAGAAACACAACAAGTAATATTTCAATCATCCAAGAAACAAGAAATGTCTTCTTCATCATTTTCTATAACTTTTGGATTTTTTTGGAATAACATTGCGACTAAGCAGGTAAGTAAGTATGTAGGTAATTCATGTATCTGGATTTGAACGTGTTATTTAATACATATTTATTTAGCTGCTTATTTTTATTGAACTTAAAGTACTTACTTAAGTACTTATCTGCTTAGTACATCGTAGTTCAAATCGGGACGAGGGTCAGTCACTATGTCAAATTGAACTTTTATTCAAATCGTTTGGAAAAAAAACTGCAGAGACCGCGTCCAATTATTAAATTAAGCAAGGTTGTTATTCTGTTAAGGGCAGATTAAACAGTACAATAACGGTGAGTGCCATTCACGCACATCAAGCAATAGAACATGAAGTTGTTTAAGTTTCAATCGATTTTACAACGCGTGCATCCATTTTCCCTTTTTTCCGAAATGGCGATCAAGCAGTCGACTTTTTTGTCACATATCGTCAAGATGATATTCGAATTTATTAAAGGCACTGTTAACGCCAACTACAAATTGCTTGATCGCTATAACTCAGGATTGCCAGTCAACGTTTCCTATGAACATAATTACAAGGATAACGCTGTAGTGAAGCGTCGAAATGCTATCAACGATACGCTGCTTGCTGACGCTGAAGTCGCCTTTATCATGTTAGCTCACAGGACAGCAGAACACGTTTTGATGGTAAGTTAATATTTTTAGATAAGGTAGATTAAATTCCTGTTTTCTTCCTACCTCAGCAAAAATCATGGTCGATGAAAAGTTTCGAATCATGTCGCGATGAATTATACTACTGCGACTTGGAATCGTCTACTTCAGTAGTTGGAAATGACTTGTTAGCTTCCTCAAAAAAACGTTCGGCTGATAGTCCCTTCGAAAGTTTAATGAAGTTTCCATCAGCAAGTCACAATAAATGTGGATTTGCGTCCGGTGTTGCCGCTTAGAGGTGATGAAGATAGCAAAAAAAAAAACAACATTTACATGCGGGACTCGTATTCAATGCCTATCCAAGTTAATTTCACAAAATGTGAACATTTATATGATATCGCTTCTTTATTTTGCCCCATGCTGATCTATTTTATGTTTTGGTGATTATTATAATGCATTAAAGACTCATTAGTCTGGCCCAACTACTTAACCATAGCAGTAAACGTTCTGCACTATTTAGATTCAACTTTTCATCTGTTGGCTCAAAGCCATTTAGCGAAAATTCGCAATTAATTTCCCATAATTGAGTCTGAATAGCCAGTGCAGATCTATTTTTATAAGACCGTCTGCTAGATTATCTATTGATTCATCCCTTCCTAAATATTTAAATAAAAAATATTTCATATTTCTTTGTTAAAAAAAAATTATAATTCATTCAGTTAAATTGTTTGCTTTTGTTTTTATTTCATGAGTTAATCAAATTAATGCTTTTTTTCGCTTGTTACAACATTTTTGATTAGATAATAGCTGTTCTCCAGTGCTTAGTTATAAGTAGATTTGTTGACAGTAGAGGTTACGAAACAGTTTGGCTATTTACATAAGTTTTAGCTCTATAGGAAAGTTCTTCATCTCAAAAAGTTTTTCTTCTGAATTTTCTAAATGCAATGGAACAAAGAATTAGCGCATTTATCAATTGTACAAAAACATCGAGCTACATATATACACGAAAAGAACTTGAAGGAAAAATGTGTTATATGTTGTGTGAGCAATTTATAATTGTTTAATAAACTTCTTTTCAGCTTATCGCAATGTACTAGGCATTTTTGTCAATTACGTCACGTTATTTTAAGCTAAGTAACATTATTTTGTTTATACCTGTTTCTTGCCAACAATGATTTTGATCAATAAATTTGTCTTTTAAAGCGTTTTTAATGAAAATTAATGGTGACGCAAATTGACACATGAATCCCTCTAGCACACACAATTTGTTATCTTCCACATAAAAAAAAATTAAATGAAAAAAATTTCAAAGCAATTTTATATCACAATTTTTAATCATTAAATGTTATTTCTTCTCATTTTTACGTTCATACGGCTCATTTATATCCATCGTTCGAAAGTGCTTGTGCTTGCTCACAACGTCCACCAACAAAATGAAAGGTATGATGCCAGCTAAATATAATGGAGATGTAGGCATAATTATCGGGCAATTTCCTCGGTGGCTAGGAGTAAAGACTTTATTAATTCCCTTCAGTTCACGTGTTTTTAATTAATGGATGTTGATTTACAGACGAGCGGGGAATAAAATAATAATCACTGCGGGGCATTTTTTAATGTTAGGCTTTTAGTTATCTGAGTATAAGTTTATTTTTAACATAGGAAAACAAATCTATGTAGCGTGAGATGCTCAATAAATTGAAATGATCCAAAAATCAGCCTAATGAGCATCAATTTATTTAAGTAGAAACCCAAAAAAAGGACTTTATTCATACACGCGGCGCGACTTTTTCCTATATGCATGCATCATCATACCTCAAGCCACAATAACCGATTAATGGATGGCAGGTTCATTCATTCGGCATTCATTATGAATTAATTATAATTAGTAAAATAATTTTTTTTTTCATTTTTCTTCAATTCTTTGTTACGTTGAAAATTTTCTTCTTATCATGTTTCATAAAATTTCCCAAATTATCCCTAACGAGCATTTAATTCCAACATCGATGGACTCAAAAGTTTAGTTAATTTAATAAAATAAAATGCAGTGAAGTCCTTCGTGAAAGAATCGCAGCGACGTCGTTGAGTTCATTGGCATGCTGCAGAAATTTCCTTATAAGTTATCAGGATGTTGACTTTGTTTACGTTTGGACTTGCTATTATCCTTTGGATTGTTTAATGTCTGATGGACATCGTCGGGACGCCTAGGATTGCCGAGCGTCACCAGAGCACTAGCAACGGCCAGACCTGATGACTGACCTTGCGGCGAATGAATTAATCCACCTGTGATTACAATAGCAAAGAATCGTAAGCTGAATAAAATTTAAATATCTTTTATCTAAGGCACCTGTTGGCATTCTCACTAGAAGCGACAAAACCGCAGCTTTATTTCCAGCACATGGCTCAAGTGCAATTGGACTCGGCGAATCTTTCTTACGCCTTCTAGAATTTGCTACATTAGTGGCGACATCAGTTGTTGGCGTGAGTTCGTTGTATTCACGATCTTTACTGTCAATGTCCACCAGAACCTGAGAGACAGAAAGGAAATTTTGTTTGTTCTGAAAATTTAATATTTCGAAAAAAATAAAATTTTCAATTGGAACCTGTGAAAAGGGTCTCGAGGCCATTTGTTCCATTTCAACAAACAGTCGCTGCCGTCGACGGAACATGTCATATTTCTGCTTTATCTTCCATAATATGGCGGCCATCAACAAAAGCAGCAGGAAGCATCTGTAGGGATGAAAATTGCAAAAAAAATATAGATTGAAGAAAAGAAGAGACATCCGCTGGGCATCAACAATAAAATAAAGACAAAAAAAAACTCACGTGGAAAATGTTATGAAAAATTGTTGCAAATTTAATTTCGGATATTGTGAGAACGCAATTTGTATCCACAGCGGTGGCTGGAAGTCATAAACATAAACGTAGAATGTTGTCATTGTGATGTTATTCTCAAAACCAAATTGATGATCAGCCTTTGAGAACCGCTGTCGGAATGAAGCGCTGCAATTAATGTTACTAAACAATACTTTTTCCGATTGATTCACTGTCCGTATTGTGATGTTCATTTTGGCTGGAACGCTGCACGTGATTGTAAAGTCAGCATCAATATCGGCTTTAATTGGTGAATTGCGGAAATTAATTTGCGTATAATGGCGATCTTCCTTTTTGGACAAATTGAATGTGAATTGATAATCGATCGTCAGATCATAATAACAGGAGCCTTTACTCGGATCGCCATGATAGTGGTTTGTTGCATCGCATTTTTCACAATGATCGCCAGCGAGTCCTTTTGTGCTGCAAAAACATTTTCCCGTTTCACTATTGCAATGTGTCGCCTGTCCATTGCATTCACATTTCTGACATTGACCGCCATTAACTGGATTTCCCCAATAACCAGGCTTGCATTTGTCGCAATTCGGACCAGATATATGGCCATTACATGGGCCACAAGTTGATCCATCTTCGCATATACTGTGACCATTGCACTGACAACTGGGACATTGTGTAAAATGCCAATGATTTGCGGGACATTCCATTAGATCTAGCGGCCCTGAATCACCGCCATCCAGACATTTTCCTAAACCTGTTTCGCTTCCATCGTCACACCATCCACAAGCTGGATCATCTCTGCATTGAGTACAAGTTTTATAATACGAACACTGAGAGAGTCCAGTCGATGGTGCGCGGCACTTTAAGCCATACGTTGTCCATTCGCGACATTGTCCGTATGGAAATGATGCCGTATATGCGTTTTTATCAACACAGCGCTCTTCATTTTGGCACCAAATACAATCCTCCTGTGTACAATTGGAGCAACTAGACAATGCTGAACATGATGGTGGACATGGAAGTATCTCGTCATTGCTGCGATTACCCAAGAAAATGCATTTACTGTTCTCAATGCTCCAGAAGCAAACTGGATTTGAAAGGCATGCAAGACAATTATGCAGCTGACTACAAAGAGGTTCAGCCTCTTTTGGACATTTTTCGAGTTGTCTTACTGGTTGCAGTGCCGTTGACGTCCGCTGTTTATTGCCTGTTGGGTCTGAACATTTCTCCAGTACACAAGAACCGCGACGAATTGCTGGATTATTGCAAAATCCGCATGCTGATGACGTTGAAATGCACGCATGACACGAATGTTGCTCTGTGCAATGTTGTTCTCTCGCAATATGTTGTTGCGTCATTTCCATTCGGCCGCGTTTCGTACACTTTTGAATGTATTCATCGCCGCGTTGGAATAGAAGTAATTTTTGAACTTCACCAGCATCCTTGCATTTTGATTCCTGATGATCCCAAACACATTTTGCGCCTGGCCGAGTATTGAGACAATTTTCAATTTTTTCAAAGCTTGAGCAATTTCCAGGCGTGTACCGAATCATGTCTGACAACATTTGTCCATCAAAGCCGCCATAAATATATAATTTGCGTTCAAATATTACTGCTGAGTGTCCGAAGCGTGCTAAATCTGTTTGCAGATCGTTGGGAATGGTATGATGATACCAACTGTCACATAATACATCATATAAAATCAAATCCATGCTATAGCACTTTGCGCCAAAGCTATGAGACGTGTCATTGTGAGTATTTCCTCCAAACACCAACATAAGACCATTAGAAATGAAATTGGCAGTGTGCAAATAGCGAGCGGTGCCAGCTGATGACAACATTGTCCATGTGAATGTTTTTGGATCATAGCTATAAAGCTTATTGCTCAGCAGCTGCTGCGATTCAGACTCACTGATGATTCCACCATAAACATAAACTTTCTCAGTTAGCTCATCATAGCTTGAGCTGTGTCCGTATCCACCTTTAACTGGATATCCGTTTGTCGGAACAATTCGCCATTCACGGGTGCCAAAATTATACTCCTGTACTGTGTTAAGAAATCCGTAGATTGGCGAATGACCAAAAATCACTAGCATCACAAGTTGAGTCTTGGTACCATTTTGGATTGGCACAATGTTTGCCGTGTGTCCAGCTGACTCCAACGGCAGAGGACACATTATAGTTATCGCTGTTGCATTACATGGTTCCGTTTTCACCGTTATATTCTCCCAATTGCGTGCAGACACGTCAAATGCCCACAACTCGTTGGTAATGCCGGAACTCTTTATGACACCACCATACATAAAGATCTTATCACCGTAAATTACTGTACTGGTACTGTATCGCAACAATGGTGAATTGTTGCGCTCAACGTGAACTGTCTCCCAGACATTTCCATTAAAATCGTATGCATAAAGAAGCTCTGACATTCTATATGTCTCACCACCGATAATAAACATCGTATCACCATAAATCGCTGTCCCATGTGATGCCGATCCGGGTGGTGAAAAATCTCTAGTTGTATCGATGGTTTCCCAATAGCCATGAGAAGCAATCTGACGACAGTCTGAACCGGCAAAACCTTTTTTACATATACATCGATGCCTCTCATGATCGCAATCGCCTTTTGGATGGGAACAGTTATTTGGACATTTAGCGATATTACAAGCGGCCCCCATATAAGCTGCATCACAAGTGCATCGACCATCTTCAATGCAAACACCATGACCTGAACATATCAGCGCTGTAAGAGAGAAAATTGTTTCGTTAGTTAAGTTTTAGATGAGAAATTTATTTTTAACAAAATCTTACATGAATCGGTAGTTGGACATGAGTCAAAACGATAGGAAATATTGAAGCCCGACATATTATAGGCGTCGTCGCTGAAGAAATGTAGCAGTGCTGCTCCCGAGTGTGCTACAACTTCCGGAATGCGGCGAATTGAAAAGTTACTTGTATACATTAAGCCGCTGCAGATTAGAAAGAAAGAATTGATAAGAGAAAAAAATTTAATCAACCAGATAGGTCAAGGGTGAACATTTTTTCATATCATGCATTTAATTATTATTAGGATTGGAACATTAAATGTTTTTTGATAGATCAGTTACAAATCTGTTTTCAATCCGTTTAGATCATTCAACGAGGTGTGAGTGATAAGTCACGTCGCACTGTTATTTAACTTTTTTTTTTTTTGCGTTGTTACCAAGAAGTTACACTGATAAGCGATTTGTGATTAAGTATATATACTTAGTTGAATCAATAACAAGTGACAATTGCATTATTAAGCAGCAATTTGGAAGAAATTCACTCACCTAAATACAGCTAATAGTGGACTCTGAACACTGTCTCCATCGTAAATATACAAATGATCCCATGAGCATTCAGTGGCGAAGCTCTCAATTCTCATTCGGATTCTTGATGGTGGCTTCTTTGCAAGTTTTGTACTATTTGTTGATGGATGGAAGTGATCGCGAGCATCTATGAGCCAAGAGCATTTAACACCAATTGAGTAGTTGCCTGGGCCATCATGAATAAAACCCTGTGGCTCTGTTAATCTATTTCGTCGTCAATCCGTCCATCACAACAAAAAATAAACAACGGGAACGAGAAGAGAAAGAACTGGATCATTGGACTCAATTTTCGATATTTGATTGGTTTTTTAATGACACATAGATAAAGTAACGGTGGTAATTACTATACAGCAATTGCAACTGATAGAATGTATCAATTGTTAATGCAATTAAGAACGTCGAAAAATGGAAATAGAAATGAAAAAATCCAAATTCCAGTCTTGAATGATTTTACCTTATTTTCCCTGCACAAAACTCACAATCCTTGCCCTGCCAGCCTTCATCACACTTCCTGGTTGTGTTCACTTCACCATTGCACGTTTGTTTAATGATAATTAAGAGAAATACGATGAAATATCTTATAATCATTTTTTCATATTGTTTTACGCGAAGCAAATACACTAGAATACAACATAGATTACATGCCATAACAGCGTTTCTCATGTCGTTGGGTGTGTGAGAATATTTAAGTGTTAGTATGCTGTGGATTACATAAAATTACATTCGTCTTTGTTTATGTCGAAAAAATATATAAATTTTAACTAGAAAGAGGCTTTAGAATGACATCCAAACAGTGATAATCGGTTGTTAGGGATGCAAAAATATACAAAGAATATGCGACTGTGTGAAAAGACATTCTGATAATTGATTTTTGTGAAAAAGTGTAATTCTCAATTGAAGCGTAAATTAAGCTATATCTAACAAATAACGATGAGCTCACTGAAAGTCGCTGTGCGGGTTCGCCCATTTAACCAACGGTAAGTTGTTTTCGAGTTATTTCTCAAGGCGCACATCACTGATATTTGCAGTAAAGATGATTAATTTTTGTCTTTGTCAGTCGACTCTTATCATCTGCTAAATTTGCTTTATTTAATCTTTCTTATTTCTTCCCAAAAAAAAATCAAATTAGCGAGAACGAGATGGGTGCTAATTTGATCGTTGAAATGGATGGAAAGAAAACCCGCCTAATGAAACCATCAAAACAAGCATCAACCCTTCGCGAACATCATCATGATTTCACTTTCGATTATAGCTATTGGTCGCTGGACAACAAGGACGAGAACTTTGTTGGACAGGATCAAGTATTTAATGATCTTGGAACGGATGTAGTCGATTGTGCTTTTCAAGGCTATAACGCTTGCGTTTTCGCTTACGGGCAGACCGGTAGTGGGAAAACATTTACGATGATGGGCAACTCAGGAGACCCAATGCTGCAGGGACTTGTGCCAAGAATTTGCAAATCATTATTCGGGCGAATGAAAGTTGGGCTAGAAGAAGGAACAGGCTACAAAACTGAGGTCAGCTATTTAGAGATTTATAATGAGCGTGTGCGGGATTTATTGGGTCCACAAAACACTGGGCATGCTCTACGCGTTCGGGAGCATCGAATCCATGGTCCATATGTTGAAAGTCTGTCACAACATCCGGTTAATAACTTTGAAGAAATTCATAACTGCATGAACAGAGGCAATCAGGAAAGAACAACAGCTGCAACAAATATGAATGACACCTCGTCACGCTCACATGCAATCGTCACCATCACCTTTGTTCAAGCTGGATTCACCAACAATCTGCCCAGTGAGACGGTTTCAAAAATTCACCTGGTTGATCTAGCTGGAAGTGAGCGAGCAAATTCCACAGGAGCAACAGGTCAGCGATTAAAAGAAGGTGCGCACATCAACAAGTCGCTGGTAACATTGGGAAGTGTCATATCATCACTTGCTGAGATGGCAAACCCAGTCGGACACAAAAAGTTTTATATTCCATACCGTGATTCTACGCTGACGTGGCTGTTGAAGGATTCACTCGGTGGCAACTCAAAAACAATTATGATAGCAGCTATCTCACCAGCTGATGTGAATTATAGCGAAACCTTGTCAACGCTTCGCTATGCAAATCGTGCGAAGAATATCATCAACAAACCAACCATTAATGAGGATCCAAATGTAAGGTTGATAAGAGAATTGCGCGATGAAATATCAGCACTGCAAGCGATGTTAGCAAGTGGAAATGTGACTTTGATGGAACCACAATTGAAAGTACTTGAAAATTTGCATAAGAAGGAAGCGCAGGAGAAAGTTTTAATTGAGGAATGGTCTGAAAAATGGCGTGAAGTTCAATCAATTTTGCGCGAAGAGAAGTCGCTCGGTTTGAAAAAGTCGGGCGTTGGCATCACGTTAGATTCGGAGAAACCTCATCTTATAGGGATTAATGATGAAATAACTGGTGTGACACTGTTTACACTTAAAGATGGTAACACATTAATTGGAACCGATGAAGCTGAAAAAACGCAGGACATTGTTCTGCATGGAATGGGAATTTGTCCTGAACACTGTCGAATTGTAATTCAAGATGGATCAGCAACTATTCATCCGTATGATGGTGCTCAGTGCTGGCTTAATGCGAATCTCATTGATCAACCGATGCCAATAAGCCAGGGAGATATTTTGCTTCTCGGACGTACCAACATGTTCAGGTACAACAACCCAGCTGAAGCAGCAAAACTTAGAAAAAGCTCAGCACGTTCAAATCGAATGGATCTGTCAAGGCTGTCACTACTCGCAGCATCTAGAGAAAATTTATGTAATAGTTTTATGTCGGATGATGAAAGTACATCACTGTTTTCAAACAACTCATCGCCCTACAAAAGCCGCTATCAACAACATTATGTGATGAATGAACAGTTCATTCGTGATAATCAAGAAATTCAGGATGAGCATAAAAAGATACTTAAAACCATTGAAAGTGCCTTGAAACAGCTCAATCTGGAACGTGTGAAGATGCACGAACATTTCAAGGGTAAAGTTCAACGCTACACATCCGAACTGGAGCAACTCGAGCGGAAACATTCGGATCGTTTGATTGTTATTGATTGTAAAATTGAAGAGATGCTAGCGCGACAGGAAATGGTGCTATGGGAAAAGAACAATGAAAAGACTCAGGTGAGTTGACAACAACTTTTGTTTCCTTTGTTCTATTATTAAGTTCATTTATGTTTTATTATTTCCTTATTTATTGTGATTTTTGTTATATATGTTTAATCACAGGTAGAGATCTTGGGTCGCCAAATAAGTGCCATTTTGACACAGCTCGATGCCAAGAAGCGTGATTTTTATGAGTTTGTAGCGCGCGAATTGCAAGAGCTGCAAGATTGTGGAAAAGTTAAAGAGGTTTTTATCGGTTTTGATTTTAGTTTGTACAAATTCTCTCATTTCGAATTTGATTTTAATATTTTTGCACAAATTATTCATTTATACAAATAAACTTTTTTTTATTTTTATTTTTCTACAAAGGATCACATGGAATTGCTACGCAATACTCCAGTGCAGGAAGATTATAGTGGAATTTTAATGGAAGTTGCAGAATCGCTCGACAGTTATTCGAGTCAATATTTGAAGGAAAATATTAGAAAGAATGTAAGTACATAATTAAAATCCTTCCTTATGACGTCTCAATGAATTTTCATTAATTTGCTCTCGAATTTCCTAATTAAAAATTAGCGAGACGAAATCGAACGCTATGAATTGGAGCTGATTGAAAAAGACAATTTGCTTGAGGAATCTCAGCACAAAATCGAGGAGATGGATGATCGGCTGAAGCATCTTGAAGCAGAAAATCGCTTGCTTTTAACACAAAAGAGTCAGGAAGAGCTTGAGAGAATCCAGCTAAAGAAGCAATCGTTGACGCTTAATCTTAAGCACACGACAAGCACCACCGACGTTCAAACTGATACGATAGGATTGGTAAACGGAACCGAAGCTGATACCACCGGAACTGAAACCTGCGACACCTTTCATACAGCAAATTCTGAATGCTCATTTGCATCCGCTCTGCCATCACCATTCCCGCCTAAAGATTCAGATTCCACTCAGACGGAAACAAACGAGTCGTCGAATGAACTTCCGGATGACGGAAAAACGTTAATGAGCGACAGTGGGGTGTGCCTGGATGCAAAGCTTAATGATCAACAATCGTCCAGCGGGCAATTGGCCGCAAAAGGAATTTTCGATGGCGACAATTTGTCAACAAATTCATCGCAAAATATTTATGAGCAACTGCTTCATGCTCAAATGAGTAAATTGCGTGAAAAAATTGCCATCAAGAAGGCGGAAATCATGAAAATTCTGGAGATGGGAGGCGAAAAATTGACATTGGACAAAATGATTAATGATCTACAGGAACTTCAAAGAGATTCGGTAAAGCTTGAAATACGCTTAGAGAATTCGCGCGGTAAGTTAACGATGTGCTTTTTTTTATTGGAGAAACATCTGATAATTGTCATTTGTTCCTCTCATAATACCAGATGGTTGCCTTTCGGATGGTGAAACATCAACAGATGCGCGCGAAGTATCCGATAGCATCACGGACAGTGATGAATTGCGTCATAATCCGATGATGATGTCGGGAACAATATCAACACGCGCCAATAGTCTAACGGCCAGTTTGTTTTCACATCATGTGATGACACGTTCATTGCCCACCGTCGAAGGTTCATTTCAGTCACTACGTGAGTAAAATGGAACTACATTATATGATTTATGGTTTGATGCCCATCGTTGGATTTACTAAAACAAAAATCGATTTTTAACTTGTTCCAGAACCAGAACATTCAATCAACATCCCCAGCTACATTGTTCGAGGGGCTGGCAAGCAAACACACTACGAATATGAAATCAGAATCTTCCTGTCGGATGATCGATGGCTGCTGTTGCGACGTTACAGCCGTTTCCGTGAACTACATTTGAGTATGAAAGCCATTTATGGTGAAAAGGTATGTTGGAAACTTCACAATATGTTGGAGGAAAAATGAAATTTATTCTAACATCAAATAAAAATTCCTTTATCTCTGGTTCAGGTTTCAAATATTGCCTTTCCAAAGCGCGAGTTGTTTGGATCAAATAGCGAAAATGTTGCAAAATCGCGTCGCCGTCAGTTGGAAACATATTTGCGACGTCTGCTGGTGGCTTGTTCGCGCATTCCCCAATGTCCCATCTATGATGGTAATGGGGGTTTAGGCTTGACAAAGGCAACGCTAATTGAATTTTCAAGCTTCTTCAAAAAAGGCCTTTTTGAGAATGGAAAGCATGGGACCGGATAAAAATAATTCTCATAGAATGATTGAATGATAAAATATTTCTCTCTTCCGTTCAATATTATATATTTTTCATGCGCTTTGCGGTTAAAAGATATTTCGCGGAAAAATCTCATGAATTTTTTTTTTTTCATTGCATAAAAAATGATTATTATTTAAAGTTTGGACTGATTCGATGTGATGTCTGATTATTTTTTTTTTTCATTGCATTGCAACCATGCAAGAAACAATTCTAGGGATTCATGCAAAATATGCATGAACGTTTTTTTCCTTGTTCACACGTCCACCCCTCGTCACTTTTCCTTAGCATCAAGTTCCATCATTCGAATTTCTTAAAGAAATTTTGTCCTTCGTCTATCGTCTATGTAAGAAAGTTATTTTATTGAATGACATTTTTGCGCTCTAAGATATTACACTGAAGTATAATTTGTGGAATGTTATATATATATATTAAAAAAAAAAACTGTGATTTTAACGTCAAGAAAAGTAGAAAGAAAAGCTAAATTGCTCCATCGTTGATGGTTAAAATCAATTTATCGTGTCTCCCATTGAACACAATTTTTTTTTTTTGCTTTCTTTCCATTCCTTTTGTCGTCATTTGCATCATCCTCTCCACGGAAAGTATTTTATCGATGTGCACCCGCGCTTTATGGTAAATGACTTGCTTAAGCGTATTTTTTTCTGCTCTTGTCGCCATCTAAGAAATAAAAAAAAGAAGTTTAATGAAATTTGAATTGGTAATTGGACAAACTTTAATATCAATTTATGTGTCGCCTTTCGCTGCTCGAGTGATGATGGTGATGGCGATGATGCTTAAATAGAAAGAAAGTCATAATTTATGTGTGGCACAAGACGAACAGTATAAGAAGAGTTCAGCTCATTTAATACTAGTTAGAAACGCAAAAAAAAGTCTCTATCCAATTTTTAAAAGGAAAAATGTTTTCCATGCCTCGATTCTAGGTGAATTAAATTTCAAATTGTGCAATTTCTCTCATCTTGATTATTTATTAGTTAAAAAAAAACTCGTAATATTAAATTGTAAGCTTAGATAAGAATATGAAAGATTATCATCAATGCATAAAAACGCATATTACAGAAATATGATAAAAGGAAATGTTTGTACCTTCAAAATAAATATATGTCCATCACTGCACGGTACACATTCACGTAGACTCGAGTTCCCGAAAATTGTGTACTTTCAAAATAAGTGTGATTGAATAGAACCCAATATAGCCACTAAAACAATGGTTTGTGTTAGAATTAGAAAATAAATAGACAAAAAAGAAAGAAGATATTTACATAAAAATATTGCACCAATGGTGATAGGTGATATGAGGAAAAATTCAAATGTAACATCACTATCTGATACCTCACAGATCTCTGCACATACATCACCGAATTTATATATACATAGATTGATATTTTATGTTCTTGTCCTTATCTGCGCGGTAATACGATAAATAATATTTATGTCCTCTGGATGACTTGTTGGCGGATAATAAAAATTCGTTATTTGAAAATAATTCAAGCATACACGCGACATTTCGATGACAATAAACATCAAAAAAAAAAATAAAATAAAAAGCAACAAAAGTATTTCAGTAAACATTTGATGGAATTTACATGTTCGACAAGCACTTTGCGCAAATAAGCCACAACAAACTACAAAGTCGTTTATAGAATAAGTAAATTTTGTTTCAATAAAAAAAATTGTTGGAAACTCTCGAGAAAAATAATTTTTTTTTAAAGAATGTTGAAAACTTTTCTTTCCAGGAATTTTCTAGATTACATCATCCATCAGAAGTATCCAATTAACTGAATCTCTTAAAGTTCCATCATATGACTATAAACAGTTTTTAAAAGTTTAATTAGTTGAGCATGCTATCAGCCGTCGTGTCTCTAAAATATCTTTAAAAAATATCTTAAGATCTAGAATTGACATGAAAGACTTATCTCACTTATAAATACTTATTTGTCATATAATGCAATCGATATTAAGTTAACAACAGTAGGACTAATAATAATTGGATAATCTATCTCTATCTAACTCCTTTTATTAAATAATTAATTATTGATTTCAAAATTCCGAAATATTTACCTTTAATTTATTTTACAATTTAAATGTAACGATCAAAATTTTATTCTTTTTTTCTCACTACATTCTTTGCAGATTTGAAATGGTTAAATTTAAGTTCTTCAGATGATGATGATGATAATGCCTTTCTTTTACATGATTGGATCCCTTTTGGAAAAAACACTTGTTTGTATTTTTTTTAAGGATTTCTTTCGACCCGTTGGGTTGAATTCTTTTTCGAATTGCGCTTGAAAGATAAAGAATGAGAAGTAAAAAAAAAGGTTCGGAATAATTTTCCCCTACAGCGCTTTCCATTCTTTAAAAAAAAGTATTTTCGCAATGCGAAAATTTCAAATTCATCTTGAAAAGGTCAAGACGCTTCTTTTTGCGTCCATCGATTAAGCGAAAACAGCGAAAATGCCCAATTATAAACTCAAATATTTTATTTTTAAGCGTGGCATAAAATTTGCAAATTCTTCTTGCTAAATTGCCATCCATCATTTGATTAATAACTTGCACATAGAAAGCTTCACTTTAGTCATGCCTAAAAGTTATTCAAGAATGAAAAATTATCGTAACCTGAAGCTTAACTTCTTCGCAAGAAATCTTCAAGATTTTGCATGAAGCAAACAATAAACCGCTGGTAAAAGAAATGTTTAATGGACTGCTCATCTGTTTTTATACATTAAATGGAATTCTGGAAATTTCAACAGACCCAAAACGAAAACGAAATATCTCAATTTTATTGAGCAGTAACAAATTTTCTTGCAGAGACAGAAAACAAATAAAATATTGTTGAACATTGTTTTCGAAAAAGGGAAATTGAGAAATGGGAAATTTTAAGCCCAATTCAAAAAACAAGTGAAAATATAATCGGCAAGTTTGTACAATAAAAAGTTTCTGGGATTAAAATCTCATTTGTGCATGTGCGAAATATATCTTGAAGGAAAATAATCTGTTATAATGAAACGACATTAGAAAAGGAAAACAGAAATATTTGCACAATATTTTTCACTTTGGTTGCATGCTAACATTTTGCAATATTCACATAAAGACGATTAAAAATTTCCGGTTTCTGCAAATTGAGTAAAGGAAATTCATTTGCTTTTCGAAAATCCTTGCCACGTTATGCAATAAAAAAGAAAAACACATAAAATAATTTGAATAGAAACCGAAAAAAAAAAAAAATCAAATTGTGTTTTGAATTTATATATAATATGAACTATATTTGGCATGATCTTTTCCAGGGAAAACTCTTTTATAAGAAAAATTATTGCTGATTGTCATTGAGAAAATTAAAATGACAAAATTAATAAAATTCTTGGATAATCTTTTTCCGACATCAAAATAATTTTTTTTTTGAGAAAATTGTGAAGATTGTGAAGAGCTTCGTGCTGTCGTTATCTGTATGAATTCAAATATTCATGACGGCTTTCATCGTCAGAATACCAGAGAGATACTTAGCTCCGTTTTACCTAAATTCCTAACTGCCGTATATTTTGAAGACATCTGAGCTAGAAACCCGAAATTTTGATTTCAACAATAATGCCGACACTTCCAACGTGAGAAATTTTAAAGCTCATGGAAATTTGTATTAGAATAGTCAAAATTTTGGATTTTTGGATTTTTCCAAGCAGAAAAATACTGATGAAAATTTATGAGTTGTTTGATTTTATCAACCAATAGCTAAAAGCGAGAGAATTAAAAGATTTAGATCTACTCAACAATGGAAACACAATTTTTTAAGGACACTGTTAAGGATTTCTACCCGCACTCCAATTTCTAATAAAGAATAAACATCTGTCGAATCAAGATCGGCAGCGAACACCAAAAAAGCAGAGATTGGGCCTTCTGAGCTAGCTATAACCTCGCACAACCTTTCATTATAATTTTATATCCGGTCACATTTTCATCATAAATAACTTAATTTATGTGCTTTCATTTCCAGGTGATAAAACAGCAAAGCTGGTAATCATGTAAACAGCAGGAGTAAAATAAATAAATAAACATTATTCGCAGCCCTTCCTTATATAGAATAATAATATATATTCGCAACGCACATATATGCCAAAGTTGTAAGCTTGAAAAAAAAAAGTAAAAAAAAAAAACTTTTTGTTTTCGATGGATCGTTGAAAGACTGTGAAAGGAAGCTTTTGCTCTTTCCTTGACGCTTCATTTAATTTCATCCACCACCACCGCTGCGTGATACGATTTTTCCACTTCAACTCCATCGTAATTTTTATGTTTGCTCCATCAAAATAAAAGACGTGTGTGTGTGTATGCTCCTCCTGTTGTTTTCATTTGAGTAGCGCTGGAAGTAAATAATTTGTTAGTTTCGTGTTTACATAACGGTGCCGTTTAATATTATTTGGTAAATTTTCATACTTCTGATGATACCATGAGAGCATAAAGAGAAGAAAAATGTACAACACAGGATTTATAAATGTTACACGACGGTGCTGTTCTCTTGTCATTTTATCAGAAATTTATTCTATCTAATGGAAATTTATTCCTAAAGGTTAATTAACAAATTATGATTCCGAAACTTATCGAAAGTTTATTTTCTTCGTTCCTTTTGTAATTGGCGCCCATTGATACAAGTTTTTAGTCGTAATTAAATTGGCAAAATGTTTTTGTTTTGTCTTTTTATGCCCACAAAAGAAGAAGAAGAAGTACTATGAGGGCTTTTCTTTTAATGAGAATTAATTTTAAAAAATATTTCTCGATGCTTTTAATAGAGTGAAGACTTTTTGGACCAGAGGGAAACATTGCAAAACTTCTATTATCGCGATGGCATCGCATTATCCATACAGTTTACTTTTCAAGGAAATTTAAGCACAACACGATGATGAGGGAAGATTGTAAGCAAAAAAAAAAATAGTTTTCAAACTAATTAAAAACTTTGATTAAACCCGGTTTATGTTACAAAAATGTTTCATCGTCCGAACAGTGAATTATCAAGCGAACCCCGATAGAGGGCGAGAAAAAGAGACAATGAATTCAAGACAAACAATTGACGAGGGTCGAGAAATAAAGTCATACCCAATCATAACTGAGGGAGCACACAAGCGGCTGATTACAAAAGCAAGATTTGCTAATTAAATTCAAATGTTTATGCGTCGTTGATCGGGTTTTGTTAGCGAGATGGACCGTTTTTCTCGTAATATGTTTGTTAACAATAAATTTTCTGGGTCGAGGATGTATTTTGTTGCGTCCTTCTGACTTGAAGCTTTCGAGCGGGAAAGTTAAATTGAAAAATAATACTAAGCAATATTGTTGCGAGATGGATATTTATGGTCGGAATGTTATCTACCACTGGTGCTGTTTTTATATCGCTCTATGAACTGCAAAAACGTGCTGTTCGATAAATCGTCGAGCTTCATAATTTAGTTTAGTGAAATATTTTGTAAATATGTTTTCACAGTTTAGATATTAATATGAAAATGGATTAAACTGGATGTGTTCGTCGAGCGTAATGGGTCGTATTTGTTGTTGGGTGACCATAAAAAGAAGCGAGCAACGTACATAAAACTTTGTGTTTATGCATGCTCATATTATTATAATTGAAAGTGCCTTTTGAGAAGCTTTATAGAAAAATGGTTCATTTAGAATAAAAAAAAGATGTTCGGAACCTTCCTCGGCAGCTTTCGCATTCGAGGCATTTTACAACATTCTGATGGATTTGGAGATTTGCGATTTATATATTCAATAAATAATTTTTTTTTTATGTTAATATCATCAAGATTTAAATAACATTGATAATATTTGATCCTGCTTACATCATAAAAGGGTACTCAAAACCATTCAATTTATTTAGATGAATGCGCCCAATAAAAGTCATGATGCATTGAGTTTTGATTGAATAGATTTTGGGTATAACGATAGGAAAAAACGGCATTTATTTACCATAATTAAATTTAACTACATAGAAACCAAAATTTAAAGCTTTCATGAATGTAAGCTTCTAATGCATTTATCAAATTGCCTTTGTTGTGTTTATTGGTTAAATCAGATTTGATGACCACCAGAAAGAAAATTGTGGTTTGTAAATTTATTTTGCTTCTCAACATTTTGGCTTCAACATTCATACTCGAGCGGAACAAAAAAAATCAAATGAATCCCATAAAGTTCATCATCTTTATATATGGCATCTAAGGAAAGTCGATATCACCACTCTAGAGCAATGGAAAAGCAGATTGCTGAATGAACATGATAACTTTTAATTGGATGAGTTTTGAAGCTTCTCATCGTCCAAGGGAAATAAATTTCCTAAATGCAATTTGATTCCATTGCAAAAAGTCCGCAAAACGCATGTTCTGGGACACATTCGATTCATTTAGTTATATAATTGGTTCAAACTTTTTATTTCCGCATTTCTTTCGAATAGCAAATGAAAGAAAAGAAAAGTCTTTGTCTTCTTAATGACGCTTATTTCTTCATACACAATATGATTCCCAGAAAGAAGCTTATTGCTCTGATATGCCTTCCAATTTCATACACAACATTTCTGTTTGAGTAATATCAATAACTTTTTCTTTTTTCATCTCGTCTGAAAAATGAAAATAAAGATTCACAAAGTTTTGAATTTTTTCATAACGAGAAAAAAAAATCTATTAAACTAATAAAAATTTATGCTGATAGTTAAGGGCGGGATGAGAGTGAAAAAAAAAATGTATATTTGTCTCCATATTGCTTCTTTATTAGATTAAAAAGTTTTTCTGCTCCCTATAACAGTTAGGTCGCTGTTCGACGACAACTTTTTTTCCCCACTCAACTGCCGGCGACAAAGAAACGACGACGTTGAGTTCAATTGCAGAATGTATTTGCGTTTCGATGGCGTGTCATGAGGAAGGAAGCTGAAATTGAAAAATATAATTTTACTTGGGGAAATCAAAACTATAATGTGCCATGAAATGGGACTTTTTATGTGCTCCGAACTATACATTTTGGTGCGGTTTCACTATAGATTAATAGCATTTTCCGAGAGTTGAGGAAGTGTGTGTGTGAGAGAGAGAGAGAGGGAGACTTTTATGAATTTTCTGCGAACTTTTATGATTGTATAAAGAAAATGTGTGTAATTTGAGTAATTTATGTGAACAACAACTACGTTGCGGCGCGAACTATCAAATATGCGGAAACGTCTCTGTGTATTTAACGAGTGAATTTGATAACAAAGGAAAAGTTCAAAGTTTGAAAAAACCAAACATGTTCACAATTGATTTCAAGTAGTTTCACATTTGAGTAAACAAAAATTTAAAATAGTTTTCAATCACATTTGTTGCCATGGAGTCCAAAATTCTGTAAATAGACTTCTCAAAATCTCTCATAATGCTTTTATTATTTCCAAAACCATGTCTGAAACATGGGCGAGCATTTTCCGTTTGCATAGCTGGCAGTCATCATCAAAGTAACCTCGACAAAGATTAAACAGCGACATAAGTTCCCGCTCTCCATCTCAATTTTCAGAGAACATTATTTATACAAATATTTGAAAAGTTTAAACAACTTTGTTTCGCCTGGCTATAAATCATCTCGAAGGATTATGACTTTTTATGGCACTGAACTGAGGCAAAAAGAAAAGGCGAGCTTAAAGTTCATAAAGTCAATGGAACACGTGCTTTTTCGGAGATATTTAGTGCTTAAATGTTAAATCTCATATAGAATTGTGTAAAGAAATATTATACTGCCATGAGCAGTATCGCAGTTATAGCTTTACTATAGGAATCAGTGGGAAAATAACGCACAGAAAGTTTCTTGTTCTGACACAAAAAATAGGTAATAAAAAAGGGAAAGTAACATTTGAAGCCATCACTTTTTTTCCTTTCAGATCTGAACCTCAACAACTCATGAAATGTCGACAGCGATGAATTAAAAAAAGGTAAATGAGTTAAGATTTAGGTGAATGTCGCCTTCAGGATGCCACATGTCTCGGTTTCGACTCACATTCAAAGCACATGTTTTATCAGTTACTTGGGAAAAATGGCTTTTAAATTCTTCTTCCTCTCATCGTTTCTTGTTGTGTTTCTTGTCGTTGTAGGCTTTTGAGGCTTTTTTGTATACGATATTTTTTTCTTGTTGCTTTTCCTTTACATTAATTTTCCATGTTCTTTTTTCGCCCGTGAAGCACAACAAATCATTCAAATGTTAATGTTATACGCCCCGAGAGTGATTGAAAGCTTCCCATGGTTGAGGGGAGAAAATTTCTTGTTGAAGATTTGCCTGTCTTGTTTCCCTTTTTGAGATGAGATGATTATGCATATAATAAGAAACAAAATTGAAACGCACGCAAAACGAAAAAAAAAAGAATGAACGATTTGTATTTTTGTCCTTCTAATTACAAATTTAGTACGGAAAAAAAGGAAAAGATATGTAAAGAAAAAGTTTTTTTTTTTTTACAAAAATATTTAATTAATTTGCTCATTCAGTCGAAACAATAGTCATGGTCAGTTTATTGATTTAACTAATTAATTTGACAAAGCCATAGAAATACAAATTACTCTCCCACTCCCACGTTGCTATCGCAAATTAAAGAAAACTTTCAGCTGCCGGCTGCGACGGCTTTAAATTTAATTAGTTTATGGATTTAAGAAAAAGAAAAGGAATTTCACGATATTGAAATTGCATTGTATGTCGCCATTGACTTTATTGGCTAATTAGGAAGCGATTCATGAAATCAATTCTCATAATTCATTTGATGAAGATTGTGCCAATTATCGGTTCATTCCTGATTATTTCTCTATTATTTATCTTCCGTTTTGCTGTCATTTCCTCGGGCCCGAGTCATAAAAATCTCAATGATGTGGAAGATATTTTTCTTCATCGGAAAAAAAAGGTTTTCACTGAATGAATGAAAAACCATTAATTAAATGTGAATCAAAATTATGCAAATGAAACATATTTTAAATTTGCTTTTTCTCGCAGATAATTTTGTTGAAATCACTATTCAGTTCGTGAAAGCGATAATATAAAAATCTAGTAAAAAATCAGATACGCGACTAGAAAATTAGAGTAAAATTTTCATTGTGGAAGTTAAAAGTCATTTGGTAGGGGAAAAAGTATAATTCATAAATTTAATTCAGTCGCCTGTGACTGATATTCATGAGCCGCAAACAAAAAATAATAGACATAAATTTGTGTGAAAGCGAGCGAACATTATGCGCCGGTATATATGCATCAGTGAGCTTTAACCGAATTTAAATTCATATCGAGTGCATTATTAGATTAAATACAAATATTTAGTCATAAATAATTTTTCCCATTCGATTATTTGTTAGTCCATAAATGCTTTAGCCAATTTATCTAACAAGCCAAAACGATAACATTGAGAGTTCACTAAGCATCATTACGCATTCGAGTTCTCGATTTGATATTGTTGGAAAATATATATTCTGAACATTTTATACATGAATTTAATTATTCTACTTAAACAAACGATTTTAACTTGCGTTGGCGAAACATTTCATTAATAAAATTCTTGCGGAGGATTTGAGTTAATTGCGTCATTATAATCAAAATCTAATATCGATGGTGATGTTTATTTTTATGTGTAGGTTTGTTTACTTTCAATTTTTCCTACAAAAATTCTAGTGGGAGAAATGGTTCCGTTAACATTGTTTGTTCCTGCAAAATTTGATGAATTGAAACCTTTTCCCTAAAAAAGGACGAAAAAAAAAATGATCCAGATAATTTTGCACGCGCTCATGATTGAAAATCGGAAAGACTTTGGACAGTAAATTTATTATCACCATAATGATGTATGGCAAATGGAGCTCATAGTTATAGAAGAAACATTGCCGAAATTACTTTCCATCGAGCATTTTCATTTCCTCGCTATGGCAAATGAAAAATTGCTGTCGATGGTGAAAATTTATCATTTTTATTTTCAATTTTGCAGTACGAGGAGGATACAATTCATGGCTGAATAGCATTTTTTTTTGGAGTTTAATGAAATGAATGACATTTCTCCATTCGTTGCAAATAATGATTTTTTTTTTGTTGTTGCTTCATAACTTTACAATCTCGCTCATTTTATTTATTTTTTTGAATTTCCAATAAAGCTTTCTATCCCCGCTGTTCATGCTAAATGGGATGTGAAAAAAGGGTTTGATCGATTTTTATTTTACATTGGTTTCTAATTTTGTTTGTCAGTTTTATGTTGGAATATAAAAAACGGTAATTTGACCTTAAAGCTGTGAAAAATATTGTGACTAGTGGGTCACGAATAGGATTCGCGTCGGAAGCTTTATACGATGGTTGCCACATTTGCTTTTGAATGTATTCACAAAAGGGGAAAAACATATAAATAAAATCTTCTTGGAGCATATAAATACCCAATTTAATTTGATTGTCTGTTTGTGAAGCAGTTTTATTATGGCATTAACTTTTAAAAAATATTTCAAAGCAACATGCATATTTGAAAATTTGATGATGTTTTCGATGCTCCTCTATGTCGTAGACTCATAGGCTCTAACGGAACTTTGCTAGTACTTTGCCGTACTTTGACTTCGGCACGATTGTTTTCAATGTATTTAGTTATAAAACAGGTACTATTTAAGTATATTATTTATTCTTCTCATTTTTTTTTAAAACACATGTTCAGTCAATTAAATGCCAACCAGCACCGTTAAGTGTTCTCGGAGAGTAATTATTCCTAGTACAAACGTTAGTGATATCGGTCACATAACTTAATTCCGGCTTCGAGAAAGCATCATTCAAAATGAATCTTATTATTACAGCACTTCTATTAGCTTATGCAACTCTACATGTGAAGTGTGAATATTTCTCGGCAACCGATGATCTAGAAATGCTTGCTGATGTGCATAGTGAATTGGTAGAAACGTTGAGTGAAGTTATTAAAAATAACAGTAACAATTTGGAGTTCTTCAAAAGGTTCGTTGCGTAATAAAATTGATAGAATTATTATTATTTTTTTTTTTCTATTTTAAACATTACAGGCGACTGAAATTTTATCAGCAGGAAAATAAATTCATGAAAGAAGATATTACAAAGTTCGTTACGAACCCTCTTAATGCTTTTTTGCTTATTAAGAGCTTGACCTTCGACATTGAGCTTATCAAGAGTCACGGAATTAAAAATTTGGAAAATTTCAATCTATCTTCATTCGATTTCGGCATTGATAATGCGGAAATTGATGGAGCTGTTGAAGGTTTGATCAAACTGCAGGAAACTTATAGACTCAAAACGAGCGATCTTGCAGCCGGTGTTGTCGATGGCGAGAAAACGAGGCCTCCATTATCAGTGGAAGATCTTGCGCTGATCGGATTGAAAGCATTTCAACTTAATATTATTAAATATCCCATCGACTATTTGAATTTAGCATTGAATGATCTACCAAAACTTGACCAAATTGATCGCGCTTATGTCAATGAAACATTTCTACTGCAAACAGCTATGCAAGCCTTTGACCGAATGAAGGACTATAAATCAGCACTGACTATAGCTGAAAAATTGCTTTTGAAGAATCCAAATGATAACAACAGATTATGGATAGATCGTCTATCAAAACTATCACAAAATCAAGGTGCGATTATTGATCCTTATCCAAATGAATTCAACAAAACTGGAAAATATTCCTACGAGAAAGAAACAATCCTTTTTAATAAGATTTGCCGAGACGAATATGGTGTGAGTCAAGAAGAACTTGCAAAGCTTCGTTGCGGTTATCGCACAACAAATGCATTTACAAAGATTGCTCCATTTAAATTTGAGGAAGCTAAATTGAGCCCTTATATCATTGTATTCCATGACATTTTGTCCGATGCAGAAATCGAAGCACTCAAAATCTTAACGAAGCCCAAAAGTTACAGAGGAACAATAAATAAGGGTAAGAAAGAAAATATGATTTGGAAAAAAATTTAAGGCAAATGCGAAAAAAAATGCTTTATTTTTTATTTAATTCATCAAAAACAGACGGCAATTCAACTGTAGTTTCAAAACATCGTGTAGCCAAATTAGCTTGGCATACTGATGCCAGCAGTCCCGTCGTTGCAAGAATTTCTAGACGTACTGAAGATATGACTGGCTTAACAACACAAACGGCTGAAACATTGCAGGTGCAAAACTATGGTATTGGAGGGTTGTACGTGCCGCATTTCGATTATCATGATAACAGATATCATTGGGAAGCGGGAAATCGAATTGCTACAACACTTTACTATGTGAGTATATTCAAGAACGTCATTCGAATTTCGAAATAAGAAATTACTTGGGAAAAAAAACATTTGTTCAAATATTAGATGTCGAATGTACACAAAGGTGGTCAAACCGTTTTTCCATATCTTGGTGTCCGCGTGACACCGAAGAAAGGCACAATGGTATTCTGGTTTAATGTCAATGAATCGGGAGAACAGGATCCTTCTACAAGACATGCAGCATGTCCTGTCCTTCTGGGAACAAAATGGGGTAAGTTAATTAATTTTAAAAGTTTTAAACGTGCTGGAATTTAAAACAAATTTTTCAGTTGCCAATAAATGGATACATGAATTTGGACAAGAGTTTCGGCGACCATGTGGTTTAAAGTATAAAGAACCAAATATCGATTATTTTGAAAATTATTTGTAAACTGAATTTGTACGAATTGCAGTTTTAAAATATAAAAAGTAAAATAAAATTAATGAAAAAAAAAAAAAAAATGTGTGCTGAAGTTGATGGTAAGATAATATCATTGGATTAAAATTATTAAGCTTTTGATGCGGCATTTTCTTTTTAGTATTGGATTTGAAGGACTAAAGACTATTATGAAGTCATGAGAATATCCACCTCTGAGCAATGGGATTACGAGCTTAAAAACTCGTCGTCCCCGAGAGAACTGTCCCCCACACAAAAACAATATTGCGACAAATATCTTATTTAGTTCATAGGCAATGAAGTGAAGACGGAACTCTATTAAAAACAAATTAATTTGTTATTGATGAAGATTTAATCTTCTCAGTTTCGTAATTTCGATGTGTGCTGCAAATTTCTTGTGCAGAACGAAGTGGCATCACGCACGCAAACATCGCTCTTATCGTGATTAAATCACAAGAAAACAAGCAATAACTGTTTATATTTCTTACCTCTAAAAAAATTGTTTTCTGTGAATTACTCACCTATTATACACAAAACTTCCGTTGCGCATTTTCTCGTTGGCAATGTATTAACTTGTTAAAGCCGTATATATACATACATATCTACATATATATAAATGAATCATTAAATGTGTAATTTAAGGACCTAAATTGGCAATAGGAATTTCCACTTTTCACTTAAGATATTTTCTTTTACAATTTCCATTTCAAAATCTCCCTCCCCGAGATAATTATTTTCGAGCACGCCATTGTGTGATTTTCACAACACTCGGGGGGGGGGGGGGTGTATAAATACAAACGTGGAGTTGAAACGAACAAAAATTTTTTCGTGTCAATGCGCCATTTTTCAATGAAATAATTCGCCACTCGATATCCTTTAAAATATCGTTATCGGTAATAAAACATCTCTGACCGGCGATTAGTGATTTGAATTTTTATTACTGCTGATTCATTGATCGGCTTTTGAGTCACGTCCATTCGACCCATGCCAATAATTTCCGCTGTAAATTCATTACCATTGCTACCGGGAAAAGAAAAAAAAAATTATTATCGATTACATCGGGATGAGAGATCTAATTATAAAAGAAGCATTGCCATTGACAGACAGTAATTAATGGTCTCTTAATTAGAATCTAAATTATTTTCCTAAAGTTATACTTATTACAACGCTATTAATTACTGCTTTACTTCCTGCAGGCTCTCGATGTTAATAGGATTATGCGAATATTGTAACAATTTCCCTCCAAATGATTTGCCTTAGTCTTTAAAAATTGTCCTTCGTTGTCCAAGCTACGCATTCGACATTAAAATTTTCACGAGAATAACCATTGCGTTTCCTTTTTTTCTCATCAAAGTGAAATAGAGTATGAAATTGTTAAAAAATCGATTGCCATTATTTCTCTTCCAAGACGTTCACATTGAAGGCACAATGCCTCATGTCGCCTTTGGATATTTATGACGAAAATGGTGATAAAAATTTTCCGCATCATAGAAGTTTTCTCAATGAGAAGGTATCGGAGAAATTGGGATCAGTTCGGAAATTAAGTCTATTGTAATTTCAGTCTCTAAAGTCACAATAATAAGTACCGACGGCTGTGGTCATTTATGTATTGATTTCTTCCGTTTGGCAAGTGAAGTCCACTTTTATCACACTCAATGTGTCTTTTACATCTGGTTTCACTCTATTAATCCATTTTTTGTGCACAATACTGCAAAATAGTTTATTTTATTTTTCTAATATGCTGTTATCATATTTCTGCACATACAAACAATAATTGTTCAAACATCATTTGCTTTCTACATATACTGATGTGTGAGTTTTTTTTTTCTATTTTTTTATTGAAGCAATTTTTAGAAACTTTTACTATAATTGTAACTCCGTTGGTTATGAAATTATGATCATTATCTATGACTATTACATGGTATAACAATGAACTCTATTTATTAATGTTAATGCTTTGTATTTGGCCATTAAAGGCGCGTGAGCATGTGTTAAAGAGTTTAGATTTTTTTTTTTGGAAGCTCTTTGATATCAGTGAAGTAGTTAGTAGTTAGAGAATTTAGGAAAGAAATGATAAGAGAGTGGAATAATCAACCTTCAATATTAATATGCATCTTCTTTATTTCAAGCTTAGCAAATTTATAAGTTACTTTTATTTTATAAAAAAAAAAATGTCGAAATTGAAACCCAAAAAATTATAGGCTTAATTTTGCTTTTTCCTTCAACAATAGATAACTTTATAATGGATATGAGATTAAGCTCAGAATATTGGCTCAAAGTTATCAGGAAATATTTCTTCACTGCCTCACTTCCTTTGTTGTGTTCAATCTTTTAGTATGCATAATGAAATTAATTTTAATGAGATTTGTCAATACTCATTAAATTGATTAATATTAAATTTGGCATAAACGAATTAAGGATATAAAACATAAATTTATTTGGATACTTTCGGTGTCACACTTTCGAATCTTTTATGAAATCTTGAACTTTTCTTGAAACTTCTTTTGACTTTACACGTAAATGATCTTTCTCTGGATCATCCCACGGTTGTCTTTCGCCTGAGCCGTATATATTATAGACAGTCGCAGCAATGATATAAACTGCTGCACAAATGAAGAATACATAGCGCCATTGACCAATTGTTGGCTGTTGAACAAATTTCAAAATAGTTATTTTTTCCATTTAAATTACAAAGCATACCTTTCCTTCGATGAAATTGCCGGCAACTATTGGAGCGAGAGCACCAACCAAATTTGCAAAACAATTGGTGATGCTCATGAGAACACCCGCATATCGCACGCTGATATCGAGATGATTAATTTTAAAACCTGCCAGCAAATAGAGATTTGTTGCTAAATAAATAATTTTCCATCAAAACATTTTCCCAATGACAAACCTGAATAAATTGCACCATTCATTCCTAATCCAATCATGAAAACAGCAATGGTCAATACACGATTACATCCGACATATGATGCAATAACTAAACATATTGCCGGAGCATATTCACCGATGCTCGTTGCAAGTTTCCGTGTAAAGGTGCGCTTGAAAATCCCTTTTATCATAATCCAATCGGCAATGAATGAGAAAATGTTACTGCAAATCCACATGCTGAGGTACGGAAGAGCCGAAAGGAATCCATTCTAATGTTGTGTTTTGTTGTGCAATTGAATAGTAAAAATTGTGTGAATATTTCTAAAGAATCGAAAGAATTTCCTATGCTTACACTTTTCAATGAAAATTTAAGAATCTGCTTCATGTATGTTGGAAGCTCAGTCATAAGTGTTTCGTAGCCATAGTTATAGCCCATATGGGCAATTAAAATAGCATAAAATGGCACTGAAGTTAAAATTGATTTCCATGGTATTGGTGGTGATGTCACCTTTGCTGTTCCCCACAATTGATCAACAATGTAAGCACGCTCATCGCTATTCATATTATTGTCGGATTGCGGATCGTCCTTGCATGTATATAAAAAGAAAATGCACCAGACAGTTCCGATGGAACCAAAGACGTAAAAGATTGATGGCCATCCACCATCGAAGCCATATTCAGCTAATAATCCTGATAGTGGCATCGAGATGACAGTTCCAAATTGAGCTCCCGCATAGATGAAAGCTCCCATTCGTGAACGCTCATTAGGCGGAATCCACCGTGCGAGCATCGCGTGTGTACAACTCGTTATTGGACCTTCACCGAGTCCTTGAAAAAACCGCACAACACACAACGCAATCCAACTGTGTCGTGCAGCCATCGGCACAAAAAATGCAAATATTGAATTCAACAACATTCCCAAACCAAGTATTATTTTTGGACTCATCTTCTTTGCTAGAATACCGAATGGTATCTGAATAGAAATTAATACTTATTTCATTGCGTTTCGTATTGAAATTAAATGTCAACAAACTCACCTGAGTAACGACATAACCATAGAAAAATGACGATAAAATGTAGCCTTGAAGTGCCGAGCTCCAAACAAATTCGCCATCTTGATGAATAGTCTCCTTGATATTGAAATGGTTTTTATCTACAAAAAAAAACAATTTACTAAATAATGAAAGAACTCACTTCGGTTTCGTTATCATTGTCGGGACACTCGTTATCAAAAATTTCGTCATCACGCTCAATTGCTGTATGGTTCACCTAAATGGATATACTTCTTTATTTTTATCTTATATCATCGATTACGCAGCAAGAAATATACAAAGCTCATTGATTACCATTGCAACTATTGCCACACTCATGTTAGTTCGCATAACATAAGCATTTGCCATCCCAAGAAATAGCATAAATGTAACATAGTGTCGTTTCCCAAATGAGCCTTTTCGTGAATAAATTACATAGAAATAAATGCGATTAATTTCTTGTTTCTCTTTTATTTTTGTCTTCTTTGGAATTCTATTTTGTTTCTATTTGTTTACTTACTTTTTGGTTTAGAAATTTCGGGCAAAATTTCTGGTCCGAATTTCATTATTAAATTTTGTTATATTTGTCACTCACAAACCTTTTTTATTTATTTTTAACACAAATGATTGCTCATAAGCATCTAATCAATTAATAAGCTGATTGCACGGTAATTGAACACTTTATCATTGCTCAGTGTTATTTTATTTTTGTATATCCAATTTTTCAGCAGCAATTTGCAAACAAAAGATTAGCACCTCATCAGAATGAGAATTCAGAAGCGACTGAATGAAATAAGAGAGTCGCTTTGAATAATATTTTTCAGATTGCACGCACATCCAATGAAACTACTTAAATAAATTCAAATTTTGTCACTTGATAACATGTTTTTTTTTTTTTTTTTTCAAAGCTTTTTAAATTGATGTCAATGATGGCATTCAATTCCGATTTTGAATCGCTTCCCGAGTATGAGTTGTTGTCTCACTCTTCTTGTATGCATATTAGTATGCGATGCTTATTTATTTTATTTCGCGATCATTAGCAAAATCGGTTCACCTTAAAGTACTACAATTTTCGTTGTGGTTGTTATTGGCTGTAAAGCTTCGTTTTTTGAAATTTACAACGAATTTTTTAAATTACTTTCATTGAAATAGTTTAAAAACAAAATAGTTTCAGAAGCTTCGTAAAAATGCGACATGCACAGCTGACGAAACTTAGTTTACTGGCGTGAGAGTTGAGCATTTGACTAAGTAGGTAGTTTTTGTAAAGAAAAATGTCAAATAAAATATTATTATCGGAATATTTCTCTATCTCTTGCTCCATGCTATCTCTGGAAATTCAATTTTTTGTTCACCAAACAGTTTACTTAAGTGCCACTTAAATATTGGTAATATTTTTTTTTCCAATTGCCACGATACAATTCAAAAATTATCCGTTACCTGAAGACAATCATTCTTTGCATCAGCTGCTGATAAGAAAATAATTTGTGGGCTAAAGGTGATTTTTTTTATTATTTCAAAGAACTAAATAAATTAAACTGCTTCTTATCATTGGTGATGATAATAAGAAACAGACTATCTGAGTAATGTTTGTGTTCTTTTCTTCTTTTTTAAGCCATAAATAATATATTTACAATCTTACATTTACAGAAGAAACTGCGCCTTTAATACCTCGTCTCCTCAACATTCCTTTTACTCAACCCATTTTCATTATCGACCACCTTCGACGTATGATATTGCTGCTCATCCAGTAGTGGATTGTCCCATTTCTGACGCTTGCCCGTTGCAAAGATATTGTAAAAGGTAGCGCATGCAAAATAGACGGCGGCTGCTATCATGAAAACTATTCGCCATTGACCGATTGTGGGCTGAAAGAAATATCGTGCGAAATATTTACAATAGAGAACAACAGAAATATTGCACAACACATACTTTGCCTTCAATTATATTTCCCGCCGCCATCGGCGCTAAAAGTCCCGCAAGATTTGCTGTGCAATTAGTAAAGCTCATTAGAATGCCCGCAAAGCGCGGAGTTATATCGAGGTGGTTAATTTTAAAGCCTGAGTAAATGCCGCCGTTGAGTCCGAGACCGATTGTTAAAACAGCGACAGTCAGATATCTTGAGCATCCAGTATATGATGCAATGATAAGGCAAATAGCCGGTCCGTATTGTCCAATGCTGTTGATAACTTTTCTCGTTGTTGTGTGCGAGAAACGTCCAGATTCAATCATGTGATCGGCAGCAAATGAAATTATGTTACTAAATAACCACATGCTGAGATATGGAAGAGCTGAAAGAATTCCATTCTGAAGTGATAAGGAAAAAAGTTTAGTTTGATTTGAGTGAAATTTTTTAAAAATAACTTACAGCTTTCAGTGAGAATCTTAAGACTTGTTTCATGTATGTCGGCAGTTCAGTCATTAACGTCTCGTAGCCATAATTCTGTGCCATGTGAGCAAATAAAATCGCAAAAAACGGCATTGAAGTTAGAATTGATTTCCATGGTATTGGCGGAGATGTCATCTGAGCTGTCCCCCATAATTGGTTTACAATGTATTTTCTTTCATCTTCATCAATTGTGTCATGCGATTGTGGATCTTCTTTACATGTCCATAAAAAGAAAATGCACCAGACAGTTCCGATGGCACCAAAGACGTAAAAGATTGATGGCCATCCACCATCGAAGCCATATTCAGCTAATAATCCTGATAGTGGCATCGAGATGACAGTTCCAAATTGAGCTCCCGCATATACAAAAGCTCCCATTCGTGACCGCTCATTTGGTGGAATCCATTTAGCGAGAAGCGCATGAGTGCATGGAACTGTTTGAAGGATAAAATTTAACAAACATAAGTATGAACAATAAATTCCGTTAACACTCACCGATTGGACCTTCGCCAAGTCCTTGAATAAAGCGAATAACGCATAACCAACCCCATCCGCCATTTCGGGCTGCAATAGGCACCAGAAAAGCAAACAAAGAATTCACCAGCATTCCCCATCCTAGAAAGCCTAAAGCACCATAGCGTTTTGCCAAAACGCCGAATGGAATTTGCGTAACGACATATCCGTAGAAAAATGATGCAAGAATGTAGCCCTGCAAACTTGAACTCCATACAAAATTGCCGTCTTGATGGTGGTTTGTCTGATAAGAAAAGCAAATATATTTACATATCAATTGTGTTGATTGAGATAATCTATTACAGATTGATCGCCATAATCAGTCTCAGGGCACTCATCATCAAACACTTCAGCGCCCTGTTCAATTGCTGTATGATTCACCATTGCCACAATGGCAACTGACATATTTGTTCGCATAACATACGCATTTGCCATGCCTGGAAAAAAAGATTTTGCGTAAAGATATTTATCTTATGATAGATATTATTCGATCACTTACCCAAAAAAAGCATGAACGTCATGTAATGCCGTGTGCCAAATGTTTCTGTTTTGGGAAACAAAATAAAAACATATTGAAATTGTAGATGGAATTTATTTTTTGTCGCATGTTCTGCGTTTATTCTCCGTCATTTAATTTATTAATTTTTGCGGTTTTTTTTGTAGGGCATCCGAACGGACAGGGATTGAGAAGTTAAACAACTTTCAGAATCATATAAACAAAATTTCAGTATCGCTTTTCCAAACCTGTTTTTTTTTTTGTTTCGTTGACCGCAAATAAAATCAAAAAAAAAAAAAATTTACGAAGTTTTTAGTCATTTCAATAATTCTTTCTTTTTTTTTTGTCATGTAGCAAATTGCCGATTGCATTTAAAAAATTACTTCGTTGTGTTTAGGTACTCACTTTTTGGTTTGGGGACATCCTCGTAAATGATTTCCTTCGATGCAGCCGTCATTTTTAGAATCACAGATCAATTTGATTAACCAGTTAGGAAATGTTGGAATTTATATCTAAGTTGTATCACCCAGTTGGGTGGTAAATTTATAACAAGTTGCAACTTTGTGTAGACACAATGATTCAGCTGAAGTGGAATGATAACAAATATGATGACTTTGTCTGAAACAAATAAAAAGAACGAATAAGAAGAAGATTACATTTTTATTTCGGGCGATTGAACGAGAAATGAACTTGCGTATCGTGTATTCATACCGATTAAATATTAAGGTGTGCTCTTTATGTCGTGATTCGCAAGAATTATTTATAAAGAAGAATGGACGAAACATAAAAATTTTTAAACATGAAAGTTCGATCATGCACAACTTCAGTAGATATGAGTAAGGAAATATAGTTTCAACATTATGACATCGTCAAATCGGTTCCGATTACATTTTTCGTAAAACTAAGGCAAATCATGAGGAAACGTCGGCTGTAAAACAACAATAAAGAAAATATTCACATAATCAGCAAATAATAATTATTTCAGAAACAACAAGAACTTTAAGTAGTAATTCAATCAAACTTTGGAAAAAGATGTTTGTGCATTGCACGTTTTTTTTTTTTTTTCATTTGATAAGGTGTTTTTATGAATGAAGTGCACACGAGAATGCAATTTTACATCGTTGCCGATATTATTTCACCTCGTCGTTTTTGAAAGAACAAAAAAAAAATAGTTTTTAGCGCAAATATTATTTAACAAAATATTTGTTTTGTTTCGCATAATTAAATTTTACATTTTACATTTTTGTGTTTTTTTTTTTTTTTTTTTGTAAATAAAACCTTGACTCTGACTGACTGCATGTTAAGTAGCCATGAAATTTCAAATTCAATCAGTGTAATCAAACTGCGCACATGAATACATTTTAATAACTTTGCGGAACCACCAAAAAAAAATGTAAACAAAAAAAAACTTTAAAACATTTTTTTATTTTTTTAGCAGAATTGGCGAAATTTTTGCACTCACTTTATAAAATTTTCAAGAAAATTGTGATCGAAATTTGAGGATTATGTTTTCAACATTTTTTTAAATTTCGATTCGTTTATTTTTCTGCAACAAGACTCGACCTTATGCAATCTTATATTTTAGTATTTGTTTTGAATTTTTGATTTCTTCCTAATTTCTTTCTTTTTTTTGGCGGCTTTCGTGTCACTTATTTCTCCTGCGACCTGTTGATCGCGCAAAGCCAGACTTTTGAATACTACATCGACAACGCTAAACAGGTGAATTTAAATAACATTTGTTTGTATGAATATCATCATTCGCCGCATCACGTTCGTTATTTTTCTTTTGTTTGTGTTTGCTTGTTCGCGGCTTGATCCACTCGATGTGTTGGTGTTTGGTTTAAGTTTTTGCAGAACTAAGTTCAGAGACGCGAACATAAAAAACGAATGCTGGAATGAGTAAAATGAGGTAGGTAAGGATTGGTCAACATTCAATGACAACTTTTTGGTCGAATAAAAATCGGTTGAATATTGAAGAGCGGTTCTTCCAAAATACTCTTAGAATATTACACGAGCTGAAATTCTAAGTAATGTTTATTGAATTAAGCATTGCATAATAATAATAAAATTCTGAGAACTGTCTGAAACCGTAGAAATATTTGGGCTTCAATTACAGAAACAAAATTTGGCGAATGTTTAAATTGCTTCACAGATAATTTATTGGCTCATTCATGAATTACTACAACAGTCGGACGAGACGTTTCGATCATGTTCACGAAATACGAATGTGTGTCAAAAAAATATCAACATGAAAAGAGGCCACACTGGTATCACGTATCTTGTTAATTGAGTGGCTTTTAGTTGGAAAATTAATATTTTTTTCCGCTCATATTTTGAGCGTGAAATTGTCCCATCATCTTAATTAGAGGTTTATTTTAGCTAATTAATTAATCAATTTTTTTTGCTTAATCATTGATAATTGAATAAATTGCTTTGTAACTCGATTGCTGTTCCGGAACGGAACAAACTTTCTGGATTAAATAATATCAACTGAAATGAATTTCAAAATTACATTTAATATTGACAAAGTTGTCGCTTTGCAGTTTGCTCAAATGATTTACAAACAAACTCATTGAGCAAACAACAATCGAAACAAAACGACGTACAATGAAATGCTTCTTTTTTTATCATTCGAGTGATATTTTTTCACATTTTCAAGACACATGTTTCAGGTCGTCTGATTGTGTCACATTGAAGATGAGCTCATTAGTTAGGGCATTATTCATCAAGCGGTTTACTAATCTAAAAGGCAAAAACGAGCATATCTTTTTTAACTGTTTACTTTCGCCTTCACTAAGTTTTATGTTAAGCATATACGATGACGAAGTGCCACAAAAGTCATAAAATAATAAGAATTTTCACTAATTTAGAATTATTCAAATGCCCTCTAATGATATTCGAAACAAGCTCAAATTTGCCAAATCAATTGAAATCTTAAAACTGCGTATTTGCCAGAACCATCCATCAATTTAATCGTTTTTTAATGATCAATCACGTAATAATTATATTGCTACCTTCTTAATTCAAAAATATCTATTTTCAGATACTTCGAGAACTACCAAAAGTCACAAAACCACAGTGAAATGGACATTATTTAGAGGATTTTTATTACCTATATAACGTCATTGGCTTAGAGAGAAACATCATTTAAAATATGCTTAAGGTACTTTCATTTGCAGGGATGTAAAATAGTAAAACAAAATAAATTTCTCATTTTGCAATTGTGTGCGATAAAAAAATTGTTTTAAAGATTAACATTATAAAATTTTGCTTTAGGAAATCGGAATAAATTTAATTCTATTTACAATACAAAAAAGCAAAAAAAAAACAATTAAGTAATTGTGACACACACGTTCATACGCCAGTTTTGAGTTGATAAAATAATTGCTTTACTGCTTAATTATAATGTCTTATCTGTTTAGTCGGAAGCTTAGCAACATTAAATAAGTAAGCATGTAATTCACGTGTTCATTCCAGCCAATGCCCATAATATGACAATTTTCTCAGCTCACATTTATGAAGCAACTCATTCATTTGTCTAAAAATTCGTAATGAGATATTTCGTGAAATTTAAGATGTTAGAAAAGACAATAAAATTTCAAATTATAGCAAATAATCATTTAGATATTCAAAACAAGATTCAATAAAGAATTCACGAAAAATCTAAAAACAGAATTAGACCGGTTCAATAATTTTAGAGCGATTAAATGTTTGCTTATTTGCTTGTGAGGTTCCTTTTTTAGGAACATATGTTTACATTTTGAATGAGCATCTAAATCTGGAATATAAAAATTTTTTAAAGCTGCTTGAAGAACTTGTTATGCAAGCGTCAATTTTTAGAAAAAAAAAAATAAAAATAAAATTTCACGGTCAACAAGGGTCAATACAGATATTACGTAGCACAGCAAAGAAAAAAAATTATTCCATCAAAGCTTTAAAAGTTTCTCATAACGATTGTCTCGACCGCAGCATAGCAATACTAACAATCGGAAGTATTACGGATTATATGCATGATCAAACTGCAAATTAGGATTTTTTTATATTTTTTTTTTTGAGTTTTTGATGAGACACAAAATGATAAATTTTTGTTATTTTTTTCATGGTAAAACATTTTTTCTAATCTAATTTTGCATTTTATTTACGTAGCAAAAAGGATTTTTGAATATTCACAGAAATATTTCCATAAAAATAGAACTTTGATTTTTAAAGGTGGGCAGTTTATTAGCAACAACTTATTTAATCATGACTTTTAAATCAAATCTAATCCTATAGTCAAAAGAATCTGCGGTATGTAGCGAGACTGGCGGAAGTCTAAAACCTCGCTACGATTTTGTTTGCAAAATTTCGTGCGTATTTTTCCACAACATCACGGCTGATTGTCAACTCAAATATTGGCATTTTAACAGAGAAAAGAGTATTGTGGTTTCATTGGAAGTTCTTAATTAACGTGCCACAATCGATTGTTTTTACCGGATTATTCTCGTGTACCGCGATTGACAGTGAAAAATCCACAATGAGCATCAATTTTTATTACCAAATTAACGCGTGCGAAATTTTCGAAATAGTCATAAATTGGCCTCATAATAAACTCATCCAACACATTCCCATCGAGCACATTCAATTCTGATTAAACATCGACTATAATAAAACAAAACACCGCACAGCACATGCTTCATCTGAATGGAAGTTGAGAGGAAAAAAAAAATAAATTGTATCAGCTTGGATGGTAAATAAAATATTTACATTTCAATTAAACGTATTCATTATTCATGCACAGCGCCGGCATTATTATGGATACAAAAAAAAAAAACTTTAATGATATTAATTCAAATTGTCATATAATTAAAGAGCAATACTGCTGACGTTTCACGTGCATTCCATTTCCAATTTTCACAACAATCTCGTGATATTCAAATGAGGATTTTTAACCATTTCATGACAATGAATAAGAATTTTATTTTGCAGCGAAGATTATAAATTTTTGGGATCCGCAAATTCTCACAAATTGTTTACGAAAAAAAAAAAAAAAAAACGAAAACAAAAACAAAAAATGTATCATTAATAAAAGCTTTCCCCTAAGCTAAACGGAATCTGAGCTTTCTAGCGAAGTACGTAACATAAATTCAGGCGATTTCATGAATTTCCATCTCGTTGGCTGTTTGATATCTCAGTAATTCAAATATTTGCCGAGCAATGTGGCGAGAGAAATCCCTTAAAAATGCCTTCTAAAATCTACATTGGTAGCAAGCTACCTTTTTGCGCCATTCAATTTTGTGAATAAAAATATCACATTTCTCATCAAAAGTATCTTGTAATCTCTAGCAAGTTTTGTGAAAGGGAGAGCTTTTATAATGGCAAATTGTATTGTTATAAAAAAACTCGAGAGAGTGAGATACAAAAAACAAATCTACAATGAAACCTTTTCCTACAGCTTGAGAAAATAATAGAACTGTTTTGTAAGTTATCAACATATTCGAACTTGACTGAGGTTCGCTTCTCCCAACTCTGGTAATTGTGAAATTTGCATGGCTCAGTCACCGGAAGGTGTACCTTAATTTCTGAGAAGGCATCTCAAAAAAAAATAAAATATTTTCTTCGTACCCGAAGATATATTTGAACCGAAAAAACAACCCAGAAACACAATAAATTTAAATATTTAATTTCACAAGAAGCAATCTGAGAAATGCTTTACTTTCTCTTTATTTTTACTGGATTTTCCAGGCTTTCCTTTCTACCTTTTCCTTTATCCTTTTTTGCTCCACTGACGAAAGAAAATAATAAGTCGAGAATCAATTTTCAAGTAAAAAAAAAACGCAGAATTCTCCCTGAGTTGTTACTTAATTCTTTTGCTTATTGGTTGCATACTTTGCGGTGTGCACGCTTTTCATATTGCGCAATTTTTGAAAGCACTATGAGAGGCAAAATATTCTTCATATTGAAAAACTTTCCATCATGGTCTTAGTTGATGCTCAAATTTTCAGAAACATTTTTCGATGACTGTCAAAGGAATTTCGCATCCTCAAAAATTTCCATAGCAACTCGAGATTGTTGAGCAACTTTTTATTTGCAGTTCAGAGTTTGAGAAAAAGTTTATCATCTTTTCTGCATGCTGTGAATTGCTTTTTGCAGCTTTATAAAATCACAACAATAATAATTTCCGAACGAAATTTCTGTGATCAAAAACTATAAATTTTTATTCAGAGAATTTCTGAATTTATGCGGCTTGTTATGCTTATGCCTTCTCTTATAAATAAAAAGTCAAGCAAAAAGTTTTTCTTTAGCTTTTTTTCAACTTTTTGATCTTTATTTTCCTGCACAGAGAAAACTTTACGAATTTTACGCTGAAATCATTGTTCATTCGGTTCCTCTTCTTTCTCTCAACTTCTCATTTAAATGCAATTTTTAAAAAATTACTCATTGTTGCTTTCTTTGTCATATATCAAATTTAAAGTTATTTTTCATATATGTATGAAAATTATTTTGAAAATCATTCATAACATATTGAATCAAATTTTATTCTTGATCTTGAAATATAGCACTAACATAATGTAAAGCTGTAATCCAATATCTCATTCAACTTGATGGTAACTTTTTATTTTTTTGATGCTCTTGTCTAATGGAATTCAATTTCCAGTGTTATATGCGAACAAAGAAACGAAACGAGACATGTCACTTACTTATTTCTCATTTTCTATTCTTTTTATGGGTGGCGAACGTCTTATATGATTTCCATTGAACCATCCGATTATAAATCGATGAGATTATCGCAAACATTTATTTGTCAGTAAACATCTCATTTCATTGACTGTATGGAAAAATGAATAAAAATTGATTTCTGAATGGAAAAGAAAAAAAAAATATTTGCGCAACGAAACAAAAACAGAAATTTAAATTTCCACTTCCATATTTACAATAAAATATGGGAAAAACTTCACCTCCAGCATTAGCATAGAAATTGCTCGTGCTTGCTCTGCAATATTATCTCAAGAACGGATGAGCTATGGTTGCTTATCTTTTTTTTCCATTTTAATTAATTACTTAATTTTGCTACTTTTAGATCTGACATTGAACAAATGACCTTCTTCAAACTTTATCGTTTTAAACTTTTAAGAATAAATATATTGAAATATTGATGGAAATTCGAAGATAATTAATCAGCTGTAATGGACAGAGTGAAGAATCGAGTAAAAGAAAATATTTTGCATTAATACCAATTAAACAATTTTAATTTCTCTCCATTGAAATTTCGATTTTTTTTTTGTTCGTTTTCGGATGAAATTCTTTCGCTACTTCTTCCTGACTTCTGTTGATTGTTTTTGTTCTCTGTTTTTTTTTTTATTATTTATAAACGAAGGAGCACTTGTTTGACGCTGATGCAAATAGAAAACAATAATACAAGGAGCGCTACGTGACTGGTTGTCGATACGAATTTGAGAACGGTGCATCTTGTATCGATAATGGAGCTGGATATATATATATATATATATATATACTTGTAATTGCCCACCAAGCTTCCCTGTCATATTATATGACCATGATTACAGAAAGTGCAAGTCGAATAAAATTTCAATGTCATTTATTTATTTATAGTCATTCAAGTGGAGTATGAAATTCATACTTCAGTGATACAATTCGCTCAGTGTAACAGCTCAAGATGTTCCATTACAATCGCGTGAAAATGACAATATGACAATCGCAATGTTAGTGCAATTTGCATCAAAATATGATTTTGGAATTTATTATGTTCCAACAAAGCATCGATCGACATGGTTCAAGCACATTAAAGTAGAGTGAAAATTTCCTTATTTTGAGTAAGGATTTATTTGATTTTACGTAATAATTTAACAGTAATTGTATTTGCAATCCCTATTCATATGGAAAGAAAAAAGAATGGTCAAGAATGTGATAGACTGTATAAATATAATGAAACACCACGCATTGAATATTGTCCCGGTGAATTATGGATCACTGCTCACAATGTGTCGGCAGTTGTCAATTTGGATAAACCACATTTCAATGACAATATTAAAGCTACCTAGGAAAGTTATAGAAAATAATGGGCATCGGTCAGAACAAATATTGCTCTGGGAATTATTAATATTTCCGAAATCCTGTAAGGTTTTAGTTGATTCATTGGGTGTGTCACAGAGTTGTAACGTTTGGGGAGCTTGCTCGTTTATCTATCATGTTCACCTTTATCCATCAACACTATCCATCGAGCTAGGCAATTTTAAATGGTCCAATATGGATATTTGGATATGACGCTTAGTCTTACTTTTAATGGTTGGGAAAGCCGATTAATTTTATTGCAGCTGTACGACATGTCTTGATTGCACCTGAAGACAAAATTGTTCACCACTATTAGGTGTGCCAGTATTACAGTATACTGAATATGCGTCTTGGTCATAGGTTACATCTTCAGTGTTTGGTGGCCATAATCAAAATGTTCAGACACGGTTTCCTGTGTATCCTCAATGTTCAGTTCCAGTTCAGTTATTGTTTTCAATTGATCATTTTGATAGTCAGTAATCTGAACTTCGTAGTCTCTGTTAAAATATTCTGTTTCCTGGCTATCTAATGGTGTTTCATAACTGAAATCCAGAAAATAATGCATCATAAAGTTCGGGCGCCATAAGTGGAATGAAACATTATATTAAAATCTGGGATCTGGATATTCATCAGCTACTTGAACTAACCACGACTTCAGGTAAGAAAGCTGTTCTGGATATTGTGTGGATCACAAACTTCCAGAATACATTGGCTAGTGTATCTTGGTAATAAAACTATTAAACTTAGGAATTTAGAAAATACCATACCATCACTTAAACTTAAAGATTTTGATAAAAAAAAAGTTCAATCACTTGCGTTCAATCCATCTGAAATGGTCTGCCTCGAGCGACATACAACACGGATAACGTAGGCTCGCAGTATAAATAGCGGATTGTAAAAAGCGAAGTCGAAAAAATTAAATATAATCAATCCTTTTGCTGTAAATTCAATTCCCAGATCAGTCCGCAACCCAAAATCTGTTTATATTACAGTTCAACAGAACAGAAACAATTTGGAACTGTAAATAAAATATCATAAAAGACATATGGACCTGAATACAAATGAGAGTCAAAGGGAATTGATTTTCTTCCTGATATCAAACCCATTCATAGATTTAGTGTAATCGTATATATACGAATCGTGTACAGATCATGCGTCTGATTTCGGCAAATGGCAGTTAAAAGGAATGCACAATAAAACAATTTTTGTTCCCAAATTTCTTAATAATAAAAAGAAGAAACATTCGATAGAAAAAGGAAAAGAATTCAATTTTCATCCGATATCAAATTAACCTTCCAGGTACAGAACACAACAACATTAACCTGCACAACAAATCGAGCGTTTGAGCCTTAATCAAAAACGTCGGCAAATCGAAAAATATGCTGATAAAATCAAAATATCTCTGCGATAAAATTCGACAATGGTGAAAAGGTATACGCAGGCAGAAAAAAAGGATTGATCCTCCTTAAAGGTTACAAGATTATAAAAAATTAAAGACTAATCAGCAAAACTCATTCCTCCATAACATTAAATATTGTACCTTTATTGCATCCTTTCCATGGCAATTAACTTTATGAATAACTTTGAAAGTGATGGTTGCTTTTTTTGCATTTCCGAAAATTTATTTTGCGCAACAAGGCACACAAAATTTAACGAATATCATATGAGACTTTTCGCTTTTCATGATTTGGCTGACTCGAGTGGTTTTGCATTTTAATAACTTTATACAACATAAAATTTCATAATAAATGAAAAATTAATGATTTGATTTAATTTATTTTGTGTGCGAGGGGAAAATGATGAATCAAACATTTTACCACTTTTCCTATTGTCGATTTGCAATTTGATGAAAACCAAAAGCCTCTGCTATGAATGCTTAAAATAGAGAAATTTGTTGCTAACTATACATGAGTCATGCACTGTTTGTTATTGAGCAAACAACAGTTGTTAGGGAGGTTCACGAACCTATATCGGTAAATTTTAATATTCATTATTCCGTATGTATGGTGATGAATCATTCAACTTGGGATCGGTGGTTTTTATGGTCAGCTGACCATTTTAAGGGTATTCATAGATTAATTAATATTTATTTCGTGATTACGTTCGTTTTCTCTCTTCTACGACTGGTTGAGACTACATAAGTAAGTAAATCTTACATGTTGAACGATATGAATTATTTTTTATGTTTCATTCACAATAACAGCAGGTTGCCTCCATGCTCAGCTCATACACACATTTTTGATGTCAGGAGCAAGGAGAAAAATAATTGTCCCCTTTTCTTCGAGACAGGTGTCACATGGAGAGAGATGAAGCAATTTCAACCGACCATAAAAATAAACTTTTATGAGCTTTTTTGATTGATGGTCCTTTGAATTGGATTCTGCTGGGTGAGTTGTTAATAAAATGTGATGTTGTGAACCCGCATGATACTTTTGTGAGAACACATACTATACTTAGACTTTTCACATTTTAGTCCAAGTTTCAGAACTCTTGTGAGAATTAATTTGCTGTAAAATTGATATTTACCAAAAGAAAAAAAGAAGAAAAATGGAAAAGTCTTTAAATGAAAATTAAAACTTTATTTCATTTATCTTCCTTTAAGATTTTCTATGCTGTAGTCGTACAAGTTTAATTGAAATAGTTTAGTGCTCTTTACCGTTTTGCTGATAAAACTTGTGCTTGTGAGAAATATAATATTTTTTAAGCTCGTTTAATTCAAAATGTTCAGCTTTGAATTTGCCGCAATAATCTCTTGATATTGCGCTTGTTGATTTGTGCTTAGTGAACTACATACTGAAAGTAAATCAACATTTCAAAAATTTTATTTCCTCATTGAAGCAGAAGTATGAAAAAAATGAATTAACTTGCGGAGAAATCAAAGTCACTCTCTTCAGTTTCCTCCTTAATTGCTGTTTTCAGCAAATTGGATCTAATTGTATTATCATCAGATTCACTATCCAGCAACTGCTTCACCAATTTCACATCGTCCCGTTTCGATGAATGCACGACACTTATTTCAGCAATATCCCCCCTGTTTGCATCAATTTTCCCTTCACTTTCAATTGATATGTTGTCGTTATCCACTAGCGGCGATGTTGTAGTATCGCCCTCGTCTCTTTCCAAATCTCTATCACTGCCTGATGTAGTGTGCTCAACATTTTCACTATTCTCTTGTGGAAATTGACTGGTTTCATAATTCACATTTTCAAGTACCATCTCGTTTGCTTGATGTGTTTCATACGCATCGTTCGATTCATATTTTTCGGCATCTGTTTCATATTCGCTTTTCTGATATTGAGTGCTGCTGTTTTCACCTGATGTTTCATTAAAGCTCTCTTGTTGTTCTGCATTTCCATAATTCAGTTCATTCGACTGATCTTGATGAATCATTTCATTCGTTTGGTAAGCATAATTTGCTGCAGTTCCTTCATTGTTTTCATACTGTGCTTGTTGAGTTTGATTATTTTGATCATCGTACATTTGTTGAGAAGTTGGAACAGTCTCGTGTTGTTGAGTTTGATCGTAATCATGATAAACATTCGAATCGTTTGTATAATTAGATGGATTCTCGTCGGCAACATAATTGTTCTGCTGATAATTGAAATCCAATTGTGGATTATAAAGATTATAATTGTTTGCTCCTTGCTGTTGTTCATAGTTCTGTTGAGTGTTATCAGGGCTTGTGTAAATGTATTCAGTTTGCTGCTGATCTGAATTCTCATAAGCTTGATAATTTTGTTCGGCGAGTGGTTCAGATTCATGTTGGTTTGTTACGTATTCATATTGTGAACTATCATACACTTGCTGCTGCTGGTCACCACCTGCATATTGGTTATCAAAATATTGCTGTGAGCCAACATCATTATTATTTTGAGGTTGAGCAAAATTCTCTGATGGATGAATCTTGATATCATTGTACGATTGCTGATACAGCTGTTCATTTTCAGAGGGGTTTTGATAATTGTAATTCGGTTCAATGTTCTCTTGAGACACTGATTCATTCCAATTTGTATCAGCAACAAATTCACTTTGATCATTTTTCGATTCCATTTCATGAGTTTCGTAAATCGGATTTTCATCATTTTGTAAGCACAACTCAGCTGAACTCAGATTCGTGACTTGGAATTCTTGAGATTTTTCAATGTCATCATCAACGTTGCGTGTTGACTCCATTATTGATTGAAATTCATTTCTTGCGCCGTCATTGTTCATTGGTGACGATGACAATCGATGCTCGTAATTTTCGATTATTTTACCTTTCTCATCATAATATTCACCCTCAATCCTCTCAATCTTGCGGTAGATTTCATTGATTTTATCGCTCAGTGCTGCCGATGTTGATGCTTCTTTTGTTGTGTTTATATTATTTATCGCTTCGTTGTCTTCTTCGGCTATGTCGCCTTTCGCCAATGAATTATTGGTTTTTATTTCGGATTCATATGTCATGATTTGAGTTGCCTCATTGTCATTTTTATCCATTCGAATCGTTGGTGCTGATGTGATTTCTATCTCATCGACATGTGACAACTCTTGTTCGACTTTCGATTGTGGCTTCTGGTTCTGTTGCTCATCAGAAGACGGTTGTTTTTCATAATGATAAATTGATGATCCTGATTCCTCACCTAATGGTAAATTATTGCTTTCTATCATTGCAGGCTGCGATTCATGCGATAACATTTCATTATCGACTGAGAGTTTTTCCAGTTCGTCACTTAATACTTCGTCAGGTGAAATTCGGTTAGAATTTCTACATTCATTTTCAGCTATTATTTGACATGGTGATGCTGGTGATGTAGTCTTTACCTCGGAAAAGTCGATTTGGGTTTCGACAACAATTTTAGGTATGATAAAATTTGATACATGTTGCGTATCTGTTAATGGATCGGCTTCAATAACCTTTTCCCAAACTTGATGCATGTTTTCATTCAATGCGCTATTCATGGAACGTGCCTCTCGAATTTCTGGTTCTACAATTGCTGATGATGTATCGACATACACCTGAGGGCCTTTGATATTGGTATCCGTGATTTTTAATTGTGTATTATCAGAGATCGAATAGTTTGGAGTATCAAGTTGTTTGATGGATTTTGAGGTAATTTCGTTAGTGGTTGTTGTTGAGTAATGCTTACCAGATGGTGGATCAGCGCGCCGAATATTTTTCTTCTTCATGATGACATCACATTTTTCAGCATCGCTCTCTGTCTCCTCATCGCCATCACTCATGTGAATTACATTGGAAACATTTTCTGATGAAATATTTTTTAATGGATTCTCCTTTGATAACATCAATGTTGACGGTTTTGGTAAGTATGGTCTAATAGCTGGCGCTGTTTTTGGTGCCGGTTGTATAAATGCTGCGGCATTATATAATGTTTCTGACATTTTCGAGTCGCTCTCGCCATCAATGTAATTAGGATTTTCTAGTGGCTGATTATGTATTGAATGGGAAAACGTTTTCACCGATTTCACATCGACTGATGGAAATCCCAATTGTGGGCTTAGATAATGTGCTTGTTGTTGTCGATTGTAAATTGAATTAATTGTTGTCGTTGGTGGTAGATATGTGTCATCATTATTGATGGCACTCTCGAAAGAGTATTGAGATATTTTTCCAACCGTCTGTTGATATTGCGGTAACATTGACGATGATGCTGCTGCCAATGATGCTGAATCATTTGATCGCATATGAAGAGGTGTGAAAGGATAAGAAAAATGTGACTCATTGACACCTGTTGTTTGATAATTGCTTGATTTAATTGAATTTGCTTCATGCTTGAATGGCTCCGGTCGGAAATATGATTGATTGTTCAATGAGCTGTGTGTGGTCGGATGTCGTACGGTTGAAGGAGCTACACTTGGATAACTGGATTTATAAGCGCCATCAGCGACCGATATAATGCTCGGTTCATAATTGAATGATTGATTAAACGGAAATTCCTCATATCTTGGAGCCACTTGACTAGGTAATGGTTTTTTGTGATTTACTGGAAGATACACTGCTTGCCGCCTCGTGCACCAGAGACTCAACAAATATCTCTCATATTGCTTCTGAGTACTCAAAACCGGATGAACATTGAAGCAAAATGGGAAGAAAGTAATAAAAGGGATTTTAAGTCTATAAATTCACATTTTTAACGTTGTAAATGTTTCATGTAATGTACCTTCATTGCTCGCAAACGATCCGTTTTCTGAGCCAGTACTGAAGCTTGATAGTCAATACGTTCCAGGTTCCGTAAAATACTTTCATTTCGTTCGGCACGTCGACGATTCTCCTCCATAAATTGCTTCTGTTGACTTTGTAATGTTTTAATTATTGATTTTTCACTATTCATGGTAAAAAAAGGAAAGAAAAGAAATATAAAAAAGGATACACGGCAGGCATCAGCACCCATCCACCGAATGAACAAAACATGTTTGAATTTATCGACCATAAAACAATCGTAAGCATATAAATTTGTATGCTTTTTTGCTTACCGTTCTGACTTTTCCTGATACATCTTCTGCAATTTATGGTCCAAAACTTGGCGTTTATTTTCACTGCAAATTATTGAAAAAGGAAAAAAAAAAACTATTAGATGAACAAATGTGAAATAAGGATTTTTCCTTCGAAAGTAAAGGGAATCGTACAAAAGGGCAACAGTTCACAGTATTTTTTTTGTGCTTTTTTATGGGTTTATTGCTACACATGTTTTTATGTTTGCAGCCAGGAAATATTTTGTTTGCCTTTCTCACAACTTGCTATTTTTTCTGTTTTTGGAACGAATTCAGATTTTAATAAATCAAAACACATTTTTTTGTGCTGATGGTTACATTTTTTTTTTGCTTCCTTCAACACTGCATTTGATTAAATTCAGCCACCCAGAAGTTTTTCCTTCTCTACAGAAATTTCTACTCTTCTGTTCCGGGGGGCAGCATGAGAAACAAAGCGAAAGTATACAAGCATCTGTTTCCTAGGTCATTGAAGTGAAACGATTTACAGTGTTACATATTGGAGCAAAAATGGGTTAAAAATTTTACTTTTCATAAATAAAAGTTTGCAAACTTCTCTTTGGCGTTGTCTAAAGTTTTTAAATCAAATTTCTGTCCGCCTGTCGTTCACTTACAGGTAACCTACAAGTGTGGGTTTTAAAACTGTCCACCAAAATAATTTCTCACCTTGTTCGTATTTTTTGCAATGAACTATCGCACATTGCCAGGTAGCTCTGATAATCCATTTTTTTTATAGCCAAAAAATATATGTTTCTTTATTATACTACTGCCTAGAAAGCTCGTCTGTTTTGACCTTTAAAGTGCTAATAAATAACCGAATATACTGAGGCATAAAGCACCAAGTTTTTTTGTTCCTCTTTTCAAAGTTAAGCTTGTTCTCGGTCTCAGTTGTTCACTCACTAAACGTTGATATTATTTTGCCCACCAAACCAAACGAAAACGCTTTCATTCTGTTCTTTTTTTTATTGTTCAACGTCACCGATAACAATGTTTTGTTCCGCGCGCGTTTCGGCTTCCAGGCGCAATTCGTTTTTATTCACCAACTGAATCCTCCTGTCACCATCGTCGCCAACAAACAACCAAAAGACATGTATTATCATTTTTTTTTTCTTCTCGTGCCATCGTGCCCTTTACTAATGCCCGAGAATTTTAGCTGGTACAAAAATCATTTCAAATCGTACACAATAACACAATTCTCGTGTTTTACGAACGCTCGTATATATATTTTTTTTGTTGCTCCTTCTGAATATTGACGAGCACAAAAAGTGGCTTTCAAGGTCAACGGTTGAAACACGAAATCGGTTCAGTGGCGAACTATAAATGTTGATGGCGGAAAATCGATCATGTGGGATGTTTACAAAACACCAATCATTCGTTTTGCTATTGTTATAATATTGTGAAACTTTAACGTCTCGTCTTTTCCTTTTTCTCTTGATATCTAACTTGTTTTTATTTTATTTTTCGAGAACACTTTCAATGAGAACTTTTCTGCTTCATCTGCTGAATATTTTTTATTTTGATTTAATCTGACTTATGAAAGAAAACTGAATGGGAACTAAGCTAGACTGTCACAATAAAAGACGTCGTGAGCGCTGAAAATACGACAGGTGACTGGCTGACTGTTTTTTTTTTTGGTTCGTTTGAACGAAGGGTGAGTTATATTTGTTCCATTTGTGTAGGGAACGTCTGTATAGAACTATGAATGAAATAGATCGAGTCTGAACTGAGGGACGATGTTTCGCTTGTAAAAGAGTATGCTAATAGGTGTTCGCAAATGCTTCCATGGAAACGATGAAAATTTGTTTGACATAATTTTCCGTCAAACAAAAAAAAGAGAACATTTTATAAAATAAATGTATATCCTTCATGATTTTTTTACTCTATAGCCGCGCGTGTGAATTTCGCAAATTTTATTATCCGGAAAATTTGGTATGGGCTTCGCAGGCGTGGGAATTAAATAAATAAATAATGAGTGTAAAAATCCTGCAAATAAGCCGAACTGATATAAACGATGCATGAAGTACCGAAAACCGCAAGAGCATAATATTAAAATTTAATTTCGATGTATTATCGAAGAGCGTAAATTTCCCGCTGGACAAATTAATGGAATGAAAGGGGGAAGGATAAACATTTTTCTTTTTTGTCTGAAAATTTGCAATCTCGACCTGTAATTTTCACATTAAATCTCTGGTGGTAACTTTAAATCGTTATTGAGATCGAAAAAGATGAAAGAAAATTGTACTCAACAGAGCAATTTGAATGGAAGCACCAGAAAATTGCGCAATCGATGGAAAAGTTTTATTTAATAAGGTTGTTTTTGCTGTTTATTGAATATTCAATTAAAATTTACTTTTCAATACGAGAAAATCATAATTGTTTTAATGAGCAAGACTGAGCCCATCGATTTGAAATTGGAAAGCACCAATGAAAATTTCTACCACTATTGAGCACATTCTCATTGAAAGGGAACATTTTTTGGCTCAGTTCTGTCGTCAATGATTTATACTTAATAAATATATATGTAAGCGCCCGTACGTTTAATTACTTTCCACATAAATCTGCAGAGTAGTCATAACGAAAGTAACATCACAAAACATTATTTAATTAAACACGAAAAGCGGTAAATTTGTAATGAGGTTGGGAAAAGTTTTTGTCGCCTCTTTTGTGTGGGAGAGATATGAAATTATACAAATTTACCCACTTACGTTTTCTTATCACGCCTCATGTTTTAAAGTAATTTGAATTTAAAATCCATCAATTAGGTTAGGAGAACATCGAAGAAAAATGTCAATAGTTCATTGAATGTACAATTGACACAACATTTAATAGAAAATATTAATCTATGCAACTAAAATACTCTCTTCTCATAAATTTTTCCATTAATATATTTTTTAAGTATTATATTTCCATTTTTTCATATTTCCGAGGTTTATTTTTCCTCTTTATCCCTGTCGACACTTAATCTTAAAGTACCACTAAAGAAAAGGTATTCAACGATTTATTTTGCACTGTTCTCAGGCGGTGAAACAAATCGTTGTTTATGCGGAAAGAAGGAAAATAATTTCTACAGCTTTTATAATAATTCTCAAGTTTAATGTTTAAGTCTTTTTCTGATTTCCATTAAAGCTTCAATTACAAATGGCAAAGGATTTGAAAAGTAAACAATCATAAATTCCGGAAAACCATCATAATGAAAAAAAAAAAAAAAAAAATTCTCAGGACAAACAAACGAGCTTTAGAGCAGTCTAACTTTTTTTTTTGTGCGCAAAATGGGTTCAAAAATTTACACATATGAGAAGCGTGTGTGGCAAAATTGGGTAATAAAATCCATTTATTTTATTCTGATGAATGTTCTTCGTTCAGATTTTATTTTTTCATATTTTCAAGCTTATCAACACAATTTACCTTAAAGCCTTTGGCACAGCGAATGCGAGAATTTATTTCTGAAACGAGAAATTGCGAAGAAAATACTTATCATTTATTTCACGAGAACACGGGTAGAAAAAGCATAGTAAATGAAATGCTCAGTCAAGTGATTAAATCATATAAAGTGTTTGAGCTACACCTCTCTATTTAAAAGCAATCATTCACTTCAATCGGATCGTACTTTTTATTCGTGTTGGCCCTCGCTGCTCTTTTAGGTGGTTGAGACTAAAACCAAAAAAAAAAAAAAATATGCATATTCAAAAGATTAAACGCTTCCTTTCTTTTTTATGTGCTTCCAACAAACACTTGAAATATTTCCAAAATTTCTCGTTTCCCTAACAAGTTGAAATTAAAGTTAAAGTGAGTAAACATAAGGCCAAAGCAGCAAAATGATGTGCAAAGTTATGTTTGTTTTTGCTCGTTGCTCACATTTTTGAAAGGGCTTCGTGCTTTTATGTCGACTTGAGTTACTTACTGAACAATGTGTTTATATTTGCAGTACGCAAACTGCTACTATTACCTTAAAATAATTTTTACACTTGAATGTTGATGCAGCTTACCTTAAAACTCAACTAATGCACTCGATACCCTTAATGGAATCAAGATTAAAAGTAATGTTCCGATTAATTTGATTACATGGTTGAAAGTTATTCTTTCTTTTTTTTCTCTAATTAAAAGTATTGAAAACTCCGTGAAGGATTATCTTTCTAGGTAGCACACGACTTAATTTAATTAACAGCTTTCAGGTTCATTATTCAACGGCAATTTTCCTCCCATGATTATTAATAATGAATGTTTATTAACATGTGTAAAGCTTTATTCTTTTTTTAACATTCATGAACTTCTTGAAAGTCATTTATATGCGAGAAATTGTTACCAAAATTTAATTACACCGAAAATCTATGGTCGTTCAGAGGAGAAAAGATAGCAGGAAGGAAGCGTAGAAGCATCCCGTAATGTGTAAAATGTAATTAAAGTTTAATGAACATGAAGGTGAAAAAGATGTGCAATTCCCATATCCCAAGATCTTATTCAAATGGTTTACAGCCAAATGTGCCCTTTTGAATTTTTAGGATTTTCCCTCAGTTGGAGCAGAAGTGAAAATTTTTGATCGCACTATGCTCCCTGCTCTCATTTCTAAAAATTTTTTGAAGGTTATTTAATGACCATTTTCTCTCATTCCTTCGAAACTGGTGGAAAATTTTTGTTAAAGTTACGGATTAACCTTTTTTGCCCGTTCATGGTAGCCATCAGACAAACAAGACAGGACGGCTGGCAGGCTATTTTTTCTTGGTCGAGATTAGATTGAATTGCCAAGGGAAGGTTTCAAAGATCAATTACCATTTTAGCTGTCTCTCAAACACATTAATTATAGCTAAAGGTTTAGGGTTTTCAATCTCGCCATGCACATAAATCAGCATTTTAATGGGAAAAGGCTCAACAATTTTTTTTCATCCGGAAAGTCCACTAGAAGTTCTGTCTTTTTTTTTTTGCGCAATCATTATTGTGAAAAGTTATTTTCGATTATATCATCTTGAACGATGTTCATAAATTTTTTTCTTCTCTGAAAGTGTTATTTTTTTGGTTTCTGCGGAGTGTCATGAAGTATAGTAACGAAATAAATTCTTGAATGAAGCATTATAAATATTTTTCTGCTCCTTCCGTGGAAAAGAATTTTCAGTCATGTAGAAAAAAAAATATATTCAAATTGTTCACAATGAAAAATGTTTAAAAATATCGCAATTTCTCGTTTGAAATCGTTTCTTCAAGAAATCGTTGGAAAACAATTTTGCGCTCAGTTTTTTACAGTGGCCTTAAAAACGTCATCTTGTATCTTTTCACGGCATATTCCCCCTAAGTAGCGCACTTGTCGTTCTTCGAAACTTTATTTTCCATGTGTTATATATTTAATCGATTGACAAAATGCCAAGAAGTGACTTATTCTACTCGATCACATTCGTTACGACATCGAAGTAATGTTTAAGAGTTATGAAGACTTATAAATTTGATACTGTCAATCACAGTAGTCGCTTCCGTTTCTCTGATTTCTTTCATCCTTTTCCTTCTTACAATGTGAATGTTCGACTTCACTTACCATTTTTGGTACGGAGTGTTGATTTAAATGACAACATGTGTGTCAAGAATATTCCAAAAAATTGTTGTTTGTTTGTTTCCGTCAGTTGACTTTTTGATGTTTTCCCTTTTTTTTTGCCTTTCCCCTTATTCATCCGTCGCTCATCTCCCATGGAATTGCCCTATAAATTGAAACGTTAAAAACTGTTACCAAATATTTTACCCATTCCCGCATCAAAATTTTATGTTGATTGTTTATAACACCAGCTAAACACTAGTTTACATGCTTGATTATCTTTATATCTTTCCAAGTGCCCTTTTCGAAAAACAAAAATTATTACATTTCTTATCGAAAATATCGAAATTAAATTTTTAAAAACTTTCGGCGCTCAAAAATTAATGAAAAATTTTTGCCCGTTTCAAAACTTTATTTCTTCAATTTGCGCCTGGGAATGTTTAAAAGTTTTTCTTAATAAGATTTTCAAATTCCTCGTGCCGTGGCTTTTATAGAAAAATGTGAATCTTTCCTCATGCGAATCATAAGACGATGAGTCGTTGAATGCCGCTATACAAAGTCCTTTCATTAATATCTAAAATTTAATTTTCCTTCATCAATATCCAACAGTTGAAATTAATGAATTTCAAGCGAAATGAAAAATCATATCATCGGATTCAGAGAACTAGGGCGATAAATATGATTGTTTTATGGCTTTTGATTATTTTTAGCAATTTCTCTTTTCTTTTTTTTCGATCCGAATTGTGTTCGTGCATATTTATTTCATTTCATTGGTCGCTTAATCAAACAAAAATTGTAATTGGAAATTTTTATTTCATATTTTTATTGTTTTCATTCAGCGATTAATTTAAAATGTTTGCTTTTCGATGTGTCGGAGTTATCAATCATTCGCATAATTGATGCATGAAATTCAAAATTATTTCATTTTCCACTCTCTTCCATTGCCGTTATCGATTTCTCGATTGTTCAGCATAAAAGTGTCACATACATACATTATCCTTACACAACTTTATTCAGTTTCATTACTAACATTGTCGAATAAATTTAGCAAGTTGGGAAGTTTTGCTAGTGAATATTGTCTATCGTAGTATAGTAATTCGGTTAATCTAGACGACGCCTGTGATCGTAAAAAAAATATCTTTATGGACAAAAATCTGAATTAATATTTTCCTCTTTTCTCCTAGATATGAAATCAGCCACAAATTTATTACCACAATTCATACATTTAGCATAATTATTACTGGTTTCCCTAACGACGGTTCGTTCCATTTAATCCACTCAGTTTCGAATCGAGCATGATTTTAGGAAAACGAGAAAGTGAAATCATGAATTTTATTCACAGAGGACATAAATTCGGACCAACATAACTTTCTAAATAATTTTGCAAGGGCCTTGAAGGTAACAAATTTTTATACAACAAATGTTTTAAAATATTTCCACTGTTCCCTGTGTTGCCTTTTGATTATTTATTCATTTTCTGCAAAATTGTTTTTTTCCGGAGAAGTAAATCAGATGCAATACATACCGTTAAGACTTTTTGTTTACGATTTGCTGTGATGTCATACTTTCATAGTGAGTATTTCATCCTTTAGGGACGGAAATGTGGATCTAAGTCTTGGCATTTGCACAAATAATCCGAAATTATTTATTTTCATACAGTCTTTTTTTGGAAAATTTATTTGGAGACAACCAGAATTGTACCGCAAAAACCAAGCAGAGAATTAATTTTGCATTTTCTCTCTTTTTTCCTGTGTGATTCCACAAAAATGTTAAACCAACTGCACGATTTTTGCTGACCACCAAAACCCGAAACCCATTTAAACCATCAAATTCTTCTTTACCGTAATAGCGAGAAAATTATTTTTTTCTCATAGAAAATGTTTTTTTTTTTTTTTTTTTCGACTAATGGCATTTGGCGTAACATGGATGTGAGGGGGGAGGAGAATATGAAAAATTGTATTTTGCCTTTTGCAACTGCTGAGAATTGAAGTTTCAAGACAAGCGGCAGTAGCACCAGCAGTTAAACCAAGTGGGTGGAAATGAAATCATTATGGCCAAATGCCAAAAAGGCATCATAATACAACTGAGCTTTAAATATATTTTGTTTTGTATACTCAAAAGCTTGAGAACGCGATACATATTCGGCTCGCAGCATGATGTCCACCCAAAAAAAAAAATTAATGGAATTCATTTCTTACTTTGTAGCACTTTCTTTTCGGCAAAAAGGTTTCAACATCAACCACTCGATTAAAGGAAAGAAAAATATTTACAACAAGCAAAAATCTTTCTAATCATAAAAAGAAATATTTCGATTCGTTTACAGGACGGGTCTCGTGTTAAAGGTAGAGAATTGCGTGGTGAACAAACGAAATTTCTGAAGAATATCGGTCCCATGCTTGTAATTGAATTCGAAGAGAAAGCTTTTTAAAAATAAATAACCCTGAGGAATGTTGCAAGCGAAAAACTCATTTTTCTAAGTAATGCTTTTCATCGTTTGTTCATATTGAGTTGAACCCACCATGATATGTTAGAGGCCGGTGCCACATAGGTGATGTGTGTACCTTTGTTCTTGACATTTAGAATTTATGAAAGGAAATTTGAAAGAGCATAAACGACATTCAGCATTTGGGTCTGAAAAGGGAATTTTAAAAAAATAATAATAATAATAAAACATAGAAAAATGTAGCGTAGTTGTGTGCGACTGCGAGTGTGTTTTAAAAAAAAAGAAATACTAAAGGAGCGTGGTGTTAAACAAATTGAGGTGATGAATATAAATTCACAAAAGCCAATTGCGTTTATACATCGGAGTGGCACAGCATGAATTTAGCTCTTTTCTGGCAGCGAACACAATATAATAGTGAGTCCTTTGTACGCTTGTGACGCGTTTCTATTGTTTTAAAAATGAAAAAACCAACACACCAGAGATTTATTTTTTTTTTATTTTTTTGTTCTGTGTGGCAGAACACAACGACCCAACTCAATAGCATTTTTGTGAATTACTTTATTCACTGCTTTCTTGAATGTGCCGCGGCTCATATTTAATTAAAATAAAAATGTGTGAAAACTGTACTTTAAGAGTATTTCGTGGAAAATTTCGGAATAATTACAACTATTCATTACAAATAATAATTAATTGAGGTATAATGTCAAACGTTTATTATCACAAGTAAGTATTAATAATTCAATAACATACATAAACATAAAAAAAAGTTATCGATCTTATGTGAGCCTAAATATATCAAAATTCCTGTAAATGAAGAATTTCTCTGTAGATAAATTTTCTAAGAATTTGTCTTCTCATAGATTTAGTAACCGAGAAACATCAGATAGGAATCTCGGATTCGGTAGCCCGCATGAGTTCCTTATACAATTATACATATATGAAAATGAATGATATCCACCTATATTTATTTATACATACATCTATGTAAGACGAAATCGAGATCAAAACATACAGATAATTTATACTAACAAAGCAACCATGATAGACCTTCGGTGTAAAAGTCAAACGCTCTCATATGCCTTGACAAACATAAAGCCCTAATTGATATTTAATTATAAATGCCATTGTTCACAAAGGTGCTACCATGAGCTCAAAACTATTCGATTTCTCTTCTAGCAACCGAAGTCAAATGTATAAATGTATCAAATTTCCACATAAAACACATAAAAATCAACAGCAAATTGTTACGGGACTATGACACATAAATCCTGGATATTTTTATGATTTTATAAATTTTTTTTTTTCGTTTTGTTTGGACGAATATTTATGTGCCATATGTCAGTTGTGAAGGAGAACATTAACAAGGGTTGAGTCAGAGACGAAACATTATAGTTTCGTGCAATAGCAAATTCAACACCAACAGTTTTTCATGAATTGTGGTTTAGTGTTATTAAAGCTAGTTGACTGGCATTTTTCATGCACATCACCAGCCATAAAAATAATTAATTTTTATTAAACAATTCACAGACGTATGTAGCGAAACACAGAACTGCAGTAGATTTATGAACAATATATTGTGCATGGTAATGGTCAGGGTCATCCCACGTATATATCACGAGGGGGTGAACTATAATGAGGGTCACGCAGGGATATTATGTGCCATCTGATTATTGTTCTGAATGTGTATAATATGAAAGAAGTTTTTGTTATAATTGGACGCACAAAATATCGTATCAGCAGCAGCATTTAATGAATTAACTTTTATTTCGTAAACAAATCAAAAAAGAGAATCCCTCGTATTAAGCACGTTTTAAGAGCAGAACATTTAATGTTTTTCTCTTCTGATGTTTCACGGATGCTTCATTGTTTCATTGAAACACTTGCGCACAACAAGAAACATAAAAAAGAAATAAGAGAAACAACGAAAAAAATGTAGAAAATAAAAGGCGAGAACAAGCGATTCAGTCTCATTTCGGAGCCGGAAATTGTAAGACGTTTGAAACCCGTGTGCCGTATTCGCGGAAAACCGATTTGCGTTCCTTTGAGTGAAATCTTGTCCGTACTAAATTATGTTGCATTAAGGGTGTGTATTTTTTTTTGTTTGTTTGTCCAAAGTTTATAAAGTAGGATATTTGTGGGAATCCGGTGTATCAAGCTTTCTTCCCATCTCTGGCATCTCCCTTGAACCGTCTAATTGCAAGCGATAACAATGAGAAAATATTCCGTTAAGCGAATGGGACGACAGCAAAGTGGATAAGAAAGGATTTGTTTTGTGAATATTTATGTCCAAGTGCTTTTCCTTGCGAGTGCTTTTTGTCTTTTTTTTGGGATTTTTTTCGCGTCACATAAGAAATGCTAAGAGATTATAAAGAAAAAAAAAATCCTTCTGTGAATTTTCAGCAATAAATTTTAATTTAATGGACAGTGGAAATGTTTTGTGAAAATTATGCAAATAATTAAGGACTGAACAAACAATTGTTTGTTCTGAAAGGATTCGCATGTGACTAAATATTTTTTTTTTTTCGTATTATGTTTATTCCGACTTATCATCGAACTTCTAATCAGTGTCAGATGATGCTTCAGCTGAAGCTTGGGGAAAGAGAAAAAAATTAATTTTCTCCCAGAAAATAAAAACATAATGTTAAGAGGAAAATAAGTGTTTGGGCGGCTGTGTATGATGATGATCCGAATGGCAAATTATGGCCTCTGCTAGTGAAACAATATATATGTATTTATTATTCGTACAAATTTGCAAACATAAAAAAAATGTTGAGTGTTTGTGCAGAAGAGATATCATCATAAAATCGCGCAAACACCATTAATATTGTGTGGATAGCTAATTTATATGAACGGCAAACAAAAGGATTAATGAGTTTTCAATTGCCAAAAAAAAAATACTGGCGTCCCGTTATTCTATAAATATAATATATGATATTTGGCCCCAATGTTTTTACACGCACAATCGTTCAAGTAGCGTAATATGTGAAAAAGAAGCTCGCGCTGAATTTTTTTTGTGGATTTTTTTCTCACGGAAGAAAATAGATTGAAAAAAATCTTTTTTTTTTTTTTTTTTTTTGACTGTATACAATGCCAATGGACCAAGCCGACAAAATGAGTGATGCCAGTAGCAAAAAAAAAAAAATTTGTTTATGTATCTTAAATAGCAAAATTGCGCAAAAAAAAATTGTTTTGAGCCTAGATTTGATTGTAAATGAGATGAGTTTTTTAGTGTTATAGTTTTGGCGAAAATAAATTTTGCCAGCGATGTACCACCGATGAGAGTAATGTGGTCCGTATGTGGTGCTCGATGCATATGTAATTCTGAAATTTATGGGAAAATCAGCAATTAATTAAGGTGAACATTTTCAGCGACGAGTAAACAACCCGACGATTGACAGTCGGAAGCATATAATAAAATTGAGCCACACTTGTGTAAAAAAACATAAGCATAAGCACTGAAAGTACGAAAACATTTTAGTTCGCCAATTTATGGTAAAGTTGGAATAGATATAAATTAAATATTTAATTTACCACCACATTCTTTACCCGCTATGCTTTTTTAAAAAGCAATCAGCATGAATGACAGTATTGGCTAAATATATGTTCCAAACATGCAGTAGGTAATAAATGTCATTGCTGTAAATCCATAATTAAAATAACTGTGCTGCAGAGGGGGTTCTTATTAGGAATATTTGCCCACGTCATCCCACTCACCGCGCTTGATTAACGATGTGCGATGTTCAGCAACAGCCAAAACCGCACATTTCATGCTCCCAAGATTCTTTAGTCTATCTTGGTAGTCTAAAATGTAAATGTTGTTGAAAATAAATATTTACTTTTACATCAACTCAGACCTGTTCAAGCAACTAAATTTTAATGCAATTTGAATAAATTTAATCGCTAATGTTGATTATGTTTTTTCGTGAGCAAATTGTAAACGATTAAAAGTAGCTCAAGAGCAGCATATTGCTTTGAAGTGCGTGCCTGATGATACATAAAAATTGCGACAATAACGTTTTATGCTAATAGCTTGACGCTTTAAATTCATCGCGACAATCACTGATGGTGATGGATAAATTGCAAATATTTAGACTATTTTTCCTACGTTGAGAATTTTTCACATTCAATTCTACTCACGCTGCCAGATGGGTGTGACATGCCTTTAATATCATCGAAATATTTTAAACCGTAAATTTCACTAAACAGATTTCCTGGGCCCGCCCGAATGCGATAATTTTTTTAGTGGGTTTCCTTTTTGGGGGGGGGGTCAGGTTTCCTATGCCAGAGAAGGAGTGAATAACTGGCAACGAGTTTAAAAAAAAAAAATCATATGTCTATTAATTTTCTCCAGCTAAACTGATGTTTTATTTATTAAATTTCCGGATGAATGGATTTTTAAAGGGCTTCTGATATTGAAAAAAAAAAATAATAATAAATAAATCGATATTTTGATTGAAGGTATTTTGCTCTAGAGTCCTTATTAGAGTAATGGGAATTTGAGAAATGTTTTAAAAAGGTTTAAGGGCAGCTTTCGGATGTTTCAGAGCTGTTCAGACAGACATTCGTTTTACGCATGAATTGATAAAATTGGCATTGGAATTTTGAACGCCTTGAAGTATTTTTCAAAGCCCTCTCAGCCCATCAAAATTTTGTCATTGCGTTAAAATTCTTGTTAAAAGTTTCCTTGCTGAAACAATTTGTATACTCTTCGGGGCAATTAAAGGAAATTTCACATTTTATGGGATTTAAATAATTCTGCTTCTGACTTTGTTGTCAGAAAATTATGTTGAAAATATTTGTGATTGCTTTCGATCAAATAAACTGCCTCCGCCGAACCTACAATGTTAACGAATTAAAATGCTGCTCAGCGAAGTTTGGGAATTTTCGAAATTATTTTATTTGATCAATGTTAATTTTCTAAGTAAGGGCGGCTTTTATGTTGGATTGGGAATATTTTTCATTTGTCGATAAATGACTAATCGTTGTTTCATTGTAAATAGCAGAGCTGTCATTGTTTTTCTCCTGAATATAAATATATTTCGGGCGTTAAAATTATTTAGACAGTCTAACAAAAAGCGAGAAAAAAAATATGATTTATAAATAAAACATTGCATGAAACTTTTTATTGCCGATATCTATAAACGTATAAATGGGGTAAATTCCGAATAGAAAGGATATGCAATCATTTACTAAATATTCCCAAGGCGATACATTCCAAGCATGTATAACAAAAATATCTTCAAACAATTTGGTTCTCTATACAATGAAATCGAGGTATCATTATTTTAATGATGAAAGATTTATTTCTAGAGCTTCGCCTTCTTAAATAGAGCTTTATTGTTTATTGGCATAACATAAAGCTTTTGAGCAAAATATACAATTCTTCTTTTGATATCTACAAAAATTTATTCAAACTTGTCGGGAATATATTCACACATTACATTTTTTGCCAGCAAATAACTTTTCAGTGAAAATTGAAATATTTTCCCGGACGGCAAAAAAAAGAAGAAAGAAAGAGTCAACACAGTCGTTTCTGTTGGAAAAGAAAATTCGCTGAATCACACATAAAAACAACATAAATTTGCCTGCAATCAAGATGTGTGCTTCGAATGTGAGTTTTGCTAAAATAGCGGAAAAAATGGAAATATTTATTTCCATTTCCAAAACATAAAAAAATGTCCTGATAAAAAAACATTATACGCGTTTTTTATTGGAAATCACTAAAACTGTATGGGCGGAAGATCATTGTGTCTACGTAGTGGGGCTTAACAAAATAAAATCATAGAATTCGAGTGTGTCACCAAGTTAAAAGTGGATGAACAGAAACCGAAACTGCAGACAATATTACCATTTATGTCGATTAAGTATGATGAGATGGAGCATAATGTGTGTCATAATGTAGATTGGTGACAGATAAACGCACAAATTCCGAAAGTGGCCAAACGAAGCAAAATCGAAGAGCAAAGAAATGTTTTATTCAGAAAACAAAATGCTTCTTCTTAATCAGATGGGATTTGATAAGAAATAAATAGTTGATGTTATTTCAAGAAGGAATCGGCCTTAAATCTTTCTTACTTACTCACTATTCATTTATTCCAAAGTTTCTAATCTGTTTTTGTTTCAGCTTCCACACTCAAATTCCCTCTTGACAGAAAAGAAAGAATTTCTAACTACCATTTGTGTTTGATTCTCGTGCGTGTTCTGTTTGTTTACTCGACAAATGAATGAAATACCTCACTATATAGCCCACTAGAGAACACACATTACGGCAAATGACAAAGTTTATGTTTCCTCATTTCTATCACTCTTTTACCTCCTCCTACTCCTTTTGCCTTACATCCGAAAGGAAAAAAAAAACATTCCATGTGGCATAAATCCTTTTTTATAACAAGACTTTTCATTCATGGCAATGAGATATGTTTTATATTTTCGTCGTCTTCTTCGCATCGTCATATAAATCGCTGCTGAAACATATTTTTTAGCCAACTTTTTTTTCTTATTCTGGTATTCGGGCGATGGCGGTGGAAGCAAAAATTGTGTCAAATGACGAAACTTTTTTCGGCTCGCTCAATGACGATAGGGACGGAGAAAATATTTGAAGGCTGCCGAAGAATTACTTAAAGCTCAAGTCGAAATAAATATTTTTTTTGTAAGAATATTTCGTGTCTCCTTTTGATAATATTTCGAAAAAAAAAAAAAAATGTATTTAAAGAAAATATGGGACGAAAACTTTTGTGGCGTGCCCCATTCATTTATCATTTTATGGACTGCAAATGCGAGAACCACAAATTAGTTTTGTGATTAAAGTTCTCTTGAAGCTGTCAAAGTTTTTTGGTATTTCCTTCGTTATTAAAATTGAATTTCAGCTTGAATAAGTTTCTTAACGATCTGCTCGATCTCTTTTTCTCTGACGCGGATCTCTAATGATCCAATAAATATTTATTCAAATGGCCCCACAAAATTGGTTTAATATTATCTATCAAAATATTCTGTTATGAGTTATGATTTTTACCTTCATAACTATTCTACTAAATTCAACTCTACTTTGTGTTGAGCGGCACACGGTTCAATCATAAAGAACTATTAAAAAAAAACGAAACATTATTAAAATATTAATATCGCTTTGCAATATATCTCGGGTCTTTCTCTCCTCATATACCTGAAGCATTCAATATTATGCTATTTAAATTTGTATAAATTTCTTCTTGCTTCGCCGGTTTCACATTTTTTTTATCGTGTGTTGTTCCTGCATAACGAAGCCCTGCATAAGATTGCTTTTCCATAAAAAATCTACCTTTTGGCCCCCCCAAAAAAAAATGTTTCTGGGATATTTATGTTTTGAAAAAATACATATCGCATATTTGTTTCGAGCACTCGCTGAGTCAAGCAAATTCTTTTTTTATTTTTAGAAGAAAATGCGACGAAGAAGAAAAATGAAAAAAAAAAAAAATTGAAGCAGAAAAAAGTGGTTAAAGAATCTCTCAATACATTGCCACAAGGGAATGCTCAGTCGTGAGCATTAGGTGTATGCGGTTTTGTTAACAAATTCGGTCACCACCTTCACTGGTTTTCATAAATATATCGTTCATACACTTTTACGTATTTGCTCATGAGAGTTCATGGAATTGGAAATTTTTTTGATACATTTATTTTTTCCTTTACCTTGCTGTCTTTTGATTCCAATAAGAGCATTTAAATCCAATTTAATCTACACAATGATATAGCTTTTTAAACTCTCCCCTCGGTGCCACCAAATAAAAAAAAGACGCTCCATGCCCAGTGTCAAATAGGTTTTTATTATATATTTAGTTTAAGAACCTTTTACGTTTTTTTTCTTTATTTTCCTTTTCATTTCACGACATCCAGCTGGTAAGCATTTCATTTCTTTCGAACAAACCATTCATGGTGTCATGTTCGATAATTGAAAAGTTTCAACAACTTTTTTTTTTCCATTCCAAACGAAAAAACAAATTCAGCGGCAGTCTTCATTCACATCGACTTAATATTCTCCCCATCAACACCCATAAGAAAAAAAATTACAATCTCCTCAAGAACTTGTCACGTGTGAATCATTCGACGCAAGGGAAAGAATTTCTTTTGATGTCAATGAAGTTCTCATCGTTAGTGTCGCTTTCGTAGAAGGGTTATTAAAAATATAAAAAAGATTTGTAAACATTTAATAATTTCTCTAGTCTTTTAAAAATTTCTTTCTTATATTTTTTTTTTTCGACATCATTTGAATAAACAAAATAATTTTTCTTTAACTTGTTTTAAAAACAAAATTCAATGTTTATTTACATGAAAAAAAAAAAAAAAGTTATATTACATGATTCATAATATGCGCTCAGGCTTCCGAAGGCCTGTGCATAAAGAACAGAGATGAAAGTGAACTGAAAAGAGAATAAATTTAAATCGTAAATTATGTAATTCTTCAAGCATCCGCTGAACCCAAATATCTTTGCCAGTTCATTCTAATTAAAATACATTTACAAATTTACATTTTGCGACTTTATGAATTCAATTTGCGCTTTTTTTCTGGGAGAGGAAATTTAAATGGAAACTAGCTGGATCTCTCGACGCTCGTGCGGGAATATCCAATAACCTCAAAATTGAATTAACACGTTTTCGTTCTCCGGGGAAATTGTCATTTTATGAGAAAACGTTACCAGCTCACAAGAAAAACCTCGGTAAAAAATTTCATCAAAATCCGGTTTCACCGCAATGTCTTTCGAAATCTTATTAATTTACCACAATTTGCGGTATTCCTCCGAATTGAAATATGAATTCATTATTTTTTTTCCAAATTCTTTGTTCACTACTAAGTGGAGTTTTCCTCGAAATCGACACACAAAACACATCACAAATATTTGCTTGGCGTGCGTGGGTGGCAAGGAAAATATTTCATTTCGCTTCTTTATGAGTATGGGGCAGAAAAAAAAAATAAATTTCGTATCACAAAAAAAAATTGGTTGGAAAACAACATCAAAGCTCTTCTGGTGTGACACACACATGCAGCTATAGATAGATGGATATATAAATTTGGAGTTTCTGCTTTCATCTGAAAATTATTGAGGGGCTTCGCTTTGTCGACGACGTTCGTTTTCGTTTAAAAAAAAACATTCTCGTCTGTTTTGTCATCATTCAGAAATTGAGAAAAATATATGTGGAAATTGAAGATTTTTCATTTGCCATCTCTTCGTCTCTCTCTATTACGAGTCGCAACGCATTAGCAAACAGAATTGACGTTTATTTTTTCACTGTTATGTATGTTGCCGCCTCTGAATGTCACAACAAGTAAACCTCAACTTGCATGAACATATGGCACAGCTCGAAAACATCATTGAATGGGAAATGACATCAGATGAAAAAGCGCAATAAAAGACGGAGAGCAATAAAAATCGGGGGTCCCATAATTAATATTCACATGCGTCTTCAGTTCAATGGAATGTAATATAAACTCAATGGAAACCATGTTAGTTTAATGCGCACACAAATCTTAGATTACAGTAGAACGTCCTTAAATGTAGGATATGTTATGTTTGGGGGAAACCTCTTTAGGAATATATAGGAATTTTAATGGCATCGCAAAGCGATGAAATTTAGCACCTTCTTATGGGTTGAAAGCCAAAAGCAATTTACTACCGTCGCAAGTTAACAAAAAAAAAAAAAAACACATTTAAGAAAGTGTAAGAACACCCATTAGGTTGAGAGAGCTAAATATTCATTTCATGGCATGAATAACAGCACAAGGGGACTAGCACTATAAGCATATGTATGCGACCGAAAATCATTTAAATGCAGAGATGGCATAAGGGAGCTTGATTAGGTTTCTAAACTAGCCTGAAGGTGATTATGTTGATCTAATTCGCACCACAACAGCAGCTAGTTTAGAAATAAATAAAAATACGATGAAACTTCATCAAGAGAAAATTGTTTTGATTTTTTAAATGGATTTTTCTTCTCCGCTTTCATTATAGGAAATAAATTTTCTTTTCAACTTGGAGGATGCATCAGCAAAAGACTCGATTGCGAAGTGGAGAGCAATTAATTGAACCATTTTAACCCAGTGAATGTGTGTATAAATGTAGAAGTTTTATTTAATGGGGGGAAAAGGTGAAGTGTATTAATTAAACTTGTGAAACTTGGAAAGCAACAAAAGAAAACGGAATGAAAGAATAAAAATAAATATAATGGTTAAAGAAAGTGTGCGCTTCAAAAGAAATTAAGTGATAAAAACATATCAATGAAAAGCATATTTACCATTAAAAGGATGAGCTACGAAAATATTTCTTATGCTGCTTTATGTTCAGCGTGCGTTAATGTGTTGAAATAAAATAAATTAGGAAAGTTCTATTCAGCGCAATGTGAATGGGCAAGGATAAAATAAAAGTTGTTATGGCAACCGACAACGACGACTGAAAACAGTCATTAAATAATACTTTAGTCCAAGTGAAAGCCGGAGCAGCCTCTATTCTTTCTGCATGGCGCATTTGACAAATCATAAACAGCTGCTAGAAATGATTACGAAAGTTAAAATTATGGGCGCAAAGGAAAGTTTTCAAATGGAAAAATTCAGTGCTTTGTTATTGGAAAATTGAAAGTGTGCGAAAGAAGGGCGCGCCCGTAAATTCTGAAACTTTAAAGAACAACAAATCACTGAAGCGCTTCGTAGCAGCCAGCGAGTGAACGAAGAGATTAATTCGAGTGTAAAATCGCCAAGGAAGAAAAACAAAAATGGATTATGCAAATTTAGACTTTCGAGCATTGGACTTACAACAGCACCAGCATCACAAATGTAAAAGCCATAAAAGAACGTTATTTAGCCATAAAGAAATATTGCTGGTGTTTGCATTAATTGGATTATTTACCATCCCCAAAACTGGTTGCGACGACACCGAAAACTTTCAGAAAAACAGTAAGTGTTGTTATCAGTTTTTATCTTAATAATAAGTCATATCGCAAAATAGAACAAGCGTGAACAAAACAAAATTGATGATATGCAAATTGTGTTTCCCACTTGGGGCTGTTTTACATAATATTCCATGGCCTCTTATCGCATATCTAGACAAATAATCATCCATGATTATGCCAAACGAGAAACTTTTTTTCTACCAAAAAACCAAAAATGTGTGTTTTATACGTCATTTAAATCTGACTTTTATTTCCTTGCCTGTTTCCAAAACTGCCAGAGATCATATTTTTACCAACAAAAAAAATGTTATTCTCTCATCTATGTGACTTTGTTATCCGTTATATTCATAATAGCGAAAGTTTTATTTTTCGTAATTATATATTGAGCTACTGCGGCAGCAAATCGGTGTTTATTACATCGCTACCCACTGATATCATTTTCATTTCATTAAAGAAATGCGGATGCCACAGAACAGCTTAAGAATAATGAAACTTTCCTTTTTGGCTCCCTTTTGAGGGATTAAAATGTTAATAATTAAAATCTTGTTTTGGAAAAGTTTTTTTTTTGCCTCGCGGCCGGGCCGATCCCAAGAGAAGGTGAACTTGAAAGTACTTAGATGAGATAAGTTTTTTTTTTTTATTTATGCTGAACAACTCTCTCGACCTTCTCAAAATTTTCAAGTTCAAATAAATAGAAGAATGGGAAAATGGTAGAATTTCAATCTGTACCGCAAATTGTTATAGCAACAGGTCCAGAAAATTTTCCTTATAAACTTTTTTAAATGCGCCAAATATAATACGAAGAAAAATGACTTATTGATTTGGCCTTAGACAGCTTCTTTTTCGTCGAATTTTTTTTTTTTTTCACTCTATCTTGGTAACGAAATCACGTCAATACTTGTAATGCGTTGGTGGCATGTTATTGAATGATATCTACAAAAAGCGAAGGAAATGTAAGATAACGTTATTTTTATTAATATTTAATTTTAAAACATCAACTGAAGTGAATGATATGTTTACATATGCATTAAATATTTAAAAGGCAACAGCGCTCACGATGTATATCATATACACAAACGCCATCAGTTTTCAAGAATAAGATTTATAATATTGAAGAAACACATACAAATCTTTCAACAGCACGGGCCGAATGTCATATGGACGAAGCAATTGGATTGCATTTACTTTTCACTGCAGGGCATCACGTGAAGAGTCTTATATAGGGATAAAAATGTTTTTTCCACTGTATTTATAACATGTAATTTATTATCGAAAATCGTCGTACATCATGCGAGCATTTGGAGTTTCATATTCCATGACAACAATAAATTAATGACAATTTTTCGTGCACTCTGACAAACAAATTTCCTCAACCGGATTACACAAAACATACGCCCACACATAAACAATATCGGATTCGATGATGAATTTCTGTTAAGGGTTAAACGACACTTTTTGGGATCCGGAATTCCTCGAGGGAAACTTCGAAACTATTGACTTTCGATCAGAAAAATAATTCACTGTCATATATTGTGTGTAAAAAAAAACAGTGAGGCGTCTTTATAAGTAAAGTTGATACTTCTTATAAGCTTTCACCGCTCGATACTCATTGTTTCCAACGATAGTGGATTAAGGATGAAAATCTTCGTCTTTTTTGCGCTTCCATTAAATTTTCTTCTTTTTTTTACTTCAACTTTCATTCAATTTCTTCTTTTTTTTCCTCAAAGAAAAACGTGGGCGTTAAACGTTGTTAAAAAAAGATTTTTAAGGATTTCCCGTTAGCCTCTTATTACTCATACAGAAAATATTATATTTTTTAAAAGGATAAGTGGAATGTGATGAATTCGTTAGAAACGTCAGGTGAAATTTTACTTAGAATTTTTCTTCCGCAAATAAATATTACGTCATTTTTGTAGAAATAACAGATGAAGCACGCAATTTATATTCGTTTCAAGGGATGATTGTCAGTTTCTTTTAGTCTCAAGTGCTTATCGTATGCTGCGAGAAAAGGGTGGTAAGACGAATAAGTAAATGGGTTTACTGTATAAACTCCCTCCATTGTGGAAAGCCCTTTTATCCGGAAAGTGACAAAAAAAAAAGAATTGAAATTTTCCAACATCATTTTTATCGCTTCGGAATGTCTACTGACTTCTTTCCTATAAATGAATGACTCGCTGTTGATTTTTCACTTGAATTTTTAGTCCAATTCTGTTCGATACATTTTCGTCACAAGGATTTTAAAGCGCTTTCACATGACTGACCTTGTCACGATGGGGATTTTCTGTTAATAAATTGTCGAAAATTTATTTTTTCGCGAATACGCCTCCAAATGTATCGATAGCATTTATGTAGGTATAATGAATTTAATAAGACAATTTCCATCTGCCGGTGCCGTTATCGGCGGAAGTTGTGTGTCGAACGTCAGAGGAACTGAAATACTATTTTTGGACGATTTGTTTTTCGACTGACGTAGCATTTTTCGTCCTACATTCTTTCATTTTGCTCCCACTTCCTTCGTTATCTATAGCTGTAAGATATTTTTTTCTTTGGAAACAGTTTCTAATCAATTGAAAAAGAAATCAATATCCTAAATGGAGCAAAAGTTTTCTTTTTTTCCGGCAATAAAATAACATGCCATTTTGGCTACGAAGCTAGATGAAATGTGTGTTGTGATTGTTTGTACATATTGAAAACTTTTTATCTATGCGACAGGGATCGTGCTAGTTTACCGCGGTGACTAATAGGTGACGAAACTTGTCAAAAGTTCCTTAAATGCCGATGAATCTTTCTTGTATTCGTCCTGACTGCAGTAATTGTGGAATGAGAGAAGGAAAATAAACTCAAGTCAGCAAATCTTAAAATACAACAGTCAGTAGTAGCTGGCTGTACGCAGATAAATGCTGATTGTTATATGCCAACACACGAAATATATATCCTTGGCAAATTTGTCAATATTTAATCTAGTTTTGTGCCTTTCTTGTCATCATTGGGCGGCTATTATTGAACAGCTCATTTCGTATTTTTCCCTTTCATGACCAAGCCACTCGAAAATTAATGTCAGCTTTTTTGATGACGCAACTATTAATTACTTAATTTGAGTCGTTTTGTTTTCGTTACAAGTGCTGGAGAAATTCAATTTCCCTTTCACAAATTTTTTTCTCTTTCATTATCCAGTAGCAAGAAACACTTCATCAATTCTAATTAAAAATGATTTATAGCACGCTGATATACAAATTATGAATAATCCATCGCTTTAAACATCATCCAACAAGTTCATAAATTATTAACATAAACATCTCGGCGCAGTTATAATTAAGAATGTTATATATCCAGTTATCGTAGTTCTCAAAATGAAGATGTAGATTTCAGAGCAATTAACTCTAAGCTCTGGAGGGATATCACATTCAATAAAGAACCAATTTATAGAACCCTGATGTCGATGCCCCTTGCTTGTCTTGAAATGAAAATAAAACGATCGTTTTCCTGCTTATTTTGGACCTGTCAACAAACATAAAAACTTATTCTGTGATGTAACAAACGTTCATTTACAGTAAAACAAGAGAGAAAAAAAAATCCATAAAACAATCATTAGATACCCGCATGCTGTTTGCTATGAGGATGTTCACAATTGTTCTGTATCGCTATTTAGAAATCTGCCACCCTGAATAAAACCTAGAGTCAGAACCAGAGATACAAAAACAGACCCAAAAAAAAAAAACAAATCTACACATAATTTTCTACATTTTAATTCGGCTCACTTACACCCAAGTGTGTAATAATATGGTGGATAATGTTGTTCTACGATGTTTCGGAATATTTTATTAGATGTGCAAAAATTATTATGTAAATATATATATTTTCTCGGATATTGACAAACATTCGGATTTCCATACTGGTAACCCTTGTTGGACTAGAATATTTATAGTCAAACAGTCTAAATTGCTATTTCTTCCTTATTCAATATTCACAACATCAACTGAACATTTTGCGTTTACTTTTATTGCACATTTTTAAGGATTCTTTCTTTTTCTTTTTTTTTAAAAAAAGCAAGCACGATCCACTGAAAATTGCGGACGGTAATGGGCACATTTGCTAGTGGATTTTTCTGTTAAACATTTTTATGCTTTGTGCCGTTGCCGTTGTTTAACATTTTGTGTCTTTCTCTTTTTTTCTTTGGTGCGGATTTTAAGATCTGTTTTGGAGAAGTTCACTCCGTCGGGTCTCCAAATGGTTATAAATATCTAATTTTAGATGAGGCTCTTGATGTTACTGTACGAGTGTGTTTAACATTTACGAAATTGTCTGAATGCGGCAAGTCGACCAGAATTTGTGTGACATCTTTAAACCGCAATTTTTTTTTGCAAGTATCATTGCCGGGTAAAGAGAAAATAAAGATTCATATCGCCCCATGAGGGAAATCTCTATCTCTACGGAAGGCTCTTGAATCTTGAATATAAATAATTTTACGCATTTTTAATGCCTCGAAAGCTTATCAAAATCACTTTTTTTTTTTTTTTTGCCGCTTCCATTGCTGTCCAAAATAGAAAACAGCGAGATTTTGCATAAATCTTCATTCACAATTCAATTAATTTGTACGCAAATGAAATTTTATATTTTGCGATTGTCCGCCGGGACGAATCAATAAAAATTATGCGCTGCCGCTGGTTGGTTTAAAATAAAAAAAAAATCCATTAAGTTTATTTTATTTTCCAAACTGCGGCGGTGTAAATTGTAAAATATCTTCTGCCAATTATTAATTCGGCAAAATTTACAAACTCGCAAATTGGTTTTTTGTTGAATATTTTTTGGCAGCGAAACATCTGGTGTCGGAAACACTATTTAAATTGAACTTTAATCAGTAAATTGCTTTATTTCATTGCTCGTTTGTGGACTCGGTTGCGGAGGTCTCAGGCTCTTTACCTAATCCACCCAAAAACCAATTTTACGTTTATCTAAATTTCCATTGTAAAAAGCTTGCGAAGCTATTTTCATATGGCGGGCAAACAACAAAACCAGCAACAGCTCGAAAAAAAAAGGTTCCTCACTCGTTCCGGTGAATGAAACATCGCTTTTTTACGGTTCCAGTTCAGGCACATCTAAAAGGATTAATTTTAGAGGAACGACAGCAAGCAAATAAAAAACCTTGCGTAATAACCATAAATTTCATGGCAATAGAATTAAATTACAGACAAACCTTTTTTCACGAAAAAGAGGAAAATTTCCAAAGTTTTTCTTCCAAGATGAAAATTCATTTTCCATGTTTATCGTGATTGCTCTCAAAGTGTCACTCGCGGAAATAAAACGACAAACATATTTCAAAAGCTGAACATTAATGAGATGTAAAATCTTTTTCACTAATTAAAGAAGAGCAGTGAGCGCGATCTCTCTGCCGATGACTGTAGAGGGGGGGGGAGTTGAAGGAGAAAAAGAGCAGGCATTTATTGTAAAAATTCAAATACGTAGAATTTTTTTTCCTTTAATGATTTTTCTTTGCATTTTGAACATCTAATTATGTTGAAAATTTACTCACGACTGCATATCGTGTGTGCGATTTTATCCAGTTCTTAATACTTGCTAACAATAACAGGGCTCCCTCCAGCGCATCTCACATTTATAAATGATTGATGGTTCTGCCGCATACTTTTCACAGCCCTGAATGATATAAACAATTTCTCTTTTTTTTCCCAGAAAAGCATACGAGTGAAATTTTTCGATGTATAAAACATGTACACACGTGTGCCGAAAGAAATGATTTCAGGTTATAAAATAAATGAAATGAGGTTTTCCTCTCCATAACCTTTTCCAAGTGAATAAGAAAAATCTTCTTTTTTTCCATTCATAAGCACCTACAAAAAAAAGCAGATAAAGTAGAGAACAAGTTCAAAGTCTACCGAGCAGCCTCAATCAGCGCATATCCATATCCAGTAAAGCAGTTTAAATTAAATGAGCATGGAATTTACCTTGCATGGTAGTTAACTTAGGATGTACATGTTTTAAATCCTAAACAGCAACAAAAGAATAAGGAGGACAGAGGAACAATTCTTCAACACCGTCATTTTTATCTTGCGCGAAAATTCATCAACAATTTTTTAATTATTATTGCTGTATTCGGTGTAATAAAAAGGCAACAAACGATTCACTTGGAACAATAAATCCTTTTCTTAAGCATTGTGTTGGCGTAAAATAAAGCCCCATGGCATGAAGAGAAGTATTGTGTCGATATACCGCGAGATTATGAGCTGGAGAAAATTTAATGGCTGTAAAGGATGGAAATAAAGCATTATGGCAATATACATATAAACAGACAAATTTTCTTTCACATTTGGTTTACCGCTCTCTATCTATCTATCTCTCACTCTCTTTCTCTCATTCATCCTTTTAAAAAGCAGCAGCAAGCAGTGATTAACTGTAATTAATCCAAAAGATTTTATCATGCCTTTTCGCTACAGTGCTGATATTGTCGAGGCTAATAATCTTCATAATCACACCAAAAATATAATTTCAACTTGTTTGCTTCACACCATAATCACTCTCGACTTTCACCCAATGTTCTGTGTTCATAAGTCTAAGCTGTCCTGATATCAGTAGAGCAAAACACACTTTTTTTCACCAGCATACGCATATCGTGTGTATTAACGGTGGAAATTTATTATTTTCATTATGATTTATATTGTTACATTATACTCATTTTCTCACATGGGCTTCAGATATGTGACTCGAGGGAAATTTTATTAGATAGATTGTAATTTTGTTGCTCCTGTTCCTTTGTTGCTCCATTGCTTATATTATTAGCCTGTGAATGATGGGCATTAATTTTTGAAGGCTCAAAATCGTGAACGTTGTTGAAGCTTTAATCTGGAATTGAATTTTATTGAAATTTGTTAGAGAATTCCATTTGCTGTAATGTCGTTTGCCCAGCTTAGATATATTTAAATTAAGATAAACATTCAAAGCATTTTCATTATTTTCCTGTTTTATTCGTATACAATTCGATTATTTTATGCAATTCTGGAATGTTCTTCGCCGTCGATCTACATAAATCTTTGGCTATAAAAAGCTGCTAAATATAAAAAAAAATCTACAAACAAAATGCATCGAAAAAAAAGAAGAAAATCGTGGAAAAGCAAATGAGAAAATATGCGATATGAAAAAAAAAAAAATTCAGCTTCATATAGAGAGAGAGAAAACAGCATCCAAATGATGTATGGGATGATAATTCACTTAGAATGAGCCATGTGATGAGTCACAAATTGGTTGCATAGCATACGGAAGTGGAATTCTATTAATTTGATTCCCAAGAGAGAAAGAGTGAGAGATAGAGACAGATAGTTCACATTTTCGAAATCGAGGCAATTGATGCGTAGCAAGAAAGTGATTAGATTTCTGGTTTATATTGCTGCCGGGGAGGGCGGCCAAAAAATTTTGTCATCTTGCTCTCTTTTTTTCACGACGATGAAGAAATTGGGAGCAAAATGTTTAAAAATATCCCACGAAAAATTTATTTCGTCACTTTACCTCACGGCAACATACAACACACGTGCCCTGGTGCAATGATTTATGCTTTAGCTTTAACACGAAAATGTTCTTAGCTAATGATGTGAAATGGAAATCATATACACTGTTCTGAAATTTCATTAAAAATGATTGATTTATTTGATATTTATTTGCTATACATTTTATTGCCATTTGCATGATCCATATTTAATAGTCAATTTATCTACTTTTGACAGATCAACAATAAATGCATTTGATAAATTCAGACTACTTAATGTAATCAAATGTCAGTTTCTTGATTTGAAACACTTCAATAAAAAAAAGGAGCAAATCTATTAAACGATGTCCCCGTGATGCGATACCAAATAGCCATTCCCCATTATATCCGATCAGATGGAAAAATTGATCGTTCGAATTGCTTGACTTTCCAATTTTCCAATTGATTTGAGATTGAGGATCTATCCAATGTCTTTTGTGATGTCATTGACATATGAACCGCGCTTATTGAAGCAACATTTTTTTTTTTCGTTGCGCCAAAATGATGAAAATATATAAAAACTTAGGAATTTTGAATGAATGAATACAATGAATGAATCCGTATGAAAAGACATAAAAGAACTAAGTGCAGTTTATGTCAGTGAGCTTCATAGCAATTTGAAAGCACATTTCACAGCACATTTGAAATTGCAATGATGTAAATTTTATACATTTTTTCTTTCAATATCAAACATGTCTTTAGCAATATGCATGCAAAAACGACGACAAAAAAAAAATTGCAATCTGAAAATAATATTTCATACTCACAATATCTCGTGGATGCATTGCATCAAGAGTAATAACGAGTATCATTCGCAATATTATTTATCCGTATGGAAAAAGAAGTTCAATGGAAGAGAAAAAAAAATTGTCAAGTGCAATTGACTCCCCATACACAAAGCCACAAAAGCTGCTGGTGATATTTAATAATATAGAGCGCGTGACTGCAACCAGCAGCAACGGCATCATGCAATATTTCATTCAGCACGAGCTATATATTTTCATTCAATTTCCTTTTTTTTCTTCAGATAGTGAAATTGCTTTAGATAAATACTCTTTACCTATAAAAGCAAACAAATCTGATATGTTTTAGTCCCATAACCACCATGGAAATAGCAGCATAGTTGGGATAAAATCTGCCTTACCCTTTCGTAGTTCCCTGGGCAATCGGAAAAAGCCGTAAACACATAAAAAATAAAATTGTTTATCGACCACAAAGAAAAAAAAAAAAACATAATTCTTATTTTGAATATCTTCACATATTATTTCCTTTTTATTCTCAGAGAAAGGGCACAAAGAAGAAAATATTTATGAAAATCTTCCACAAGAATAATGAAAAATTGAAGCAAGTAAACCCGAATAAATATCAGACAACAAATCCACTAGGAATTTACCTTTCTACCGAGCATTAATCTTGTTATTAAAACCCTTCTTCTCATATATTATGGTTATTTGTATGTTTGTGCATATGTTTGTCTTACATCTCTAGAAAAACTGTAAAATGAAATACAAATATATAAATTTTCATGTGAAAAACCTTTCTGTTGTGTGTGCGAAAACGTTGTTTTGCTCGTTAAGCACAGCAAAAAGCAACAATGGTTGAGGGTCAACCTCCGTCTGATTCGGGTTCGCCTGGTATGGAGCTTTGGCGGCAGGCCTCGGAAAGACCATTTCTTTATTTTATCAATGAATTCACAAAATGGTCACAATGTATATTTCTCTTTTTTTATTGTCGGTTTACAACATTTACAGCACTTTATTCGGAATTTTTGTTTTTTTTTTTTTTTTTTTGGAGTCACGATTTGATAATAAAAATTTTTATTGAGGTTTTTGGCGGGAGTAATTTATGAAAATATAGTGGATTCAAGATACTTTCTGTCACTCTCACTTTCTCTCTCTCCATCTCTCTCACTCGCTTGCAAACAACGCCTCGGTGATTTAGTATGTTTGGCGGCTTAAAACAAATGACTTTTGGAAAAACAAGAACGCACAGGAAGTGGAATTTATGACGCAGTTTGCCTTATGCTTATGAGGGTTGACAAATCTACTTAATTTTGTGATCTCTTGTGTAATGAAAAAACGAATCTCTGGAAGCATGTTTCTTTCTTCTTTTTTTTGCGCAAACGACATGAAAAAAATGCAAAAAAAGTTAATTATAAACAGAACATTAATCTACTTAATGCATACCCACTAAACATTCATGCCAACCAGCATCAGCCAACAATATTCTCTCGCTCCTCACATCACATTTTGTGACATTTTTATTTTTAAACCTCAACAGCAAAAAATGGTGTTTTGCATATTTGTGAAAAATGCCATATGCACAATGACGATTTCGTTGAAATTGAAGTTTTTTTTTTTTGTGTTTGTTAAGCACACTTTTGAAAAATCTCTCACTCGCGAGTAATTTTTTTTTAAAAACCTCGCGACACGATAAAAGCATGTGCTTGAAAAAAATGTCCGTCATTGTGCACTTGTTGTTTTTGATATAAAGGAAGAAATTTGTAATTCATGAATCATGTTTATTGAGGCAGCAAGACCGTCGGGGCGCAAAGTTTTCTGGCCGTAAAAACACAATAGAAACTTTTCTTGAACAATTTTAAATATTAATTCTACATCAATTTTGATTTTCGCTTATTTACCAAAACTGAAACTTTTTCTTTTTGTTTATCTCTACCCGAAATTGCGGGAAGCCTTTCATTTATTTATTATGAAATCCTCCACCATCAATTGCATGTCACCAGTTTTCATACCACTTAGCCTGAACACAGGAAATATTGAATCAAAACAACATCAAAAACCAGTGAGACTGTAAAATTATTTGTTCGGAATTGAAATAATCAGAACTTGCGAAATGTTCACTCGTCAAGTGAAAACCAACTGACGTAAAAGATATTCGTGTTGATATGTTATGGCATCTTCATATATTCCTTTGATCATTGAGCTTTCATTTTTCTTTGTTGTTTTGGTATTACCATGTCATGTTCTTTAATCGCAACAGGAAACATGGGGTTCACCATCATTTTTATGTTCTCTGCTTAGCTCATATACAAGCACAAAAATGCTAAATTAACAATTTTTGAGACCAACATAATTTTTTTCCCGGAGCTTTTAAAAACTTCCACGTATCTATATAGCAAAAAATAATGTGCTGCTTCCACACATCTATTTAAAATAATGGTAATTATGGGTGCACGGCATTCATAACCCTTATATATTCCACATCCTTCAAAACATTCACCAAAAATTCATACTCGTGAGCTTTCTTGCGGATCCAAAGCGTAATATTAAATGTTCGAATTCATTAAAAGTTAGAAAAATTTAAAAGAAATTTTCAGCAAAGAAAAATATTTTTAATGGAATATTATACTGCTTTTAATTATATATGTGAATTACATAACAGCTAAACAGCAAAATCTGTCTGCTTACTATATTCCATCTAACACGCCCACATACAAAAGCTGTCATTGTGCTTTCAAAAATCCGAGGATCCATTAAGTCGTCACTGGAAAGTGATGATTTTAGCTGTATATTAAATCAACATAAATCATAAAATTGTCTCAATAAGTTTCTTAGGCATCTCATACAAGCATACTTTTCGAAATAGGATGAAAATTTTTGCAGCTCATGCTGATGCCTTAAAAATCTAATGGAATTAAGTTCTCTTTCAAATCTTTCAATTTTGTTCTCTTCCTTGGATTGAACTTTGTACGGAATGTTTGTCACATTTTTTCTCATTATTTTGTAATAAATGTTATCGACATTCATTTTTTATGCACGCAAATTTACTGCTCAATATTTTTTATGATGAATATAATTCAATTTTCGTCAATTCAAATAAGATTTCTGTGTGAGCTTTTTGAGGATTAAATAAAAAAAAGAGAAGTATTCGATATATTTTTTGCACAGCAATAATAAAAATTTTCAGTTAATTTGCGCCTATATTGAAAATTAATAACAACATGAAATGAAGTACGATCACGACCACGACGACATTGATGAAGAACTAAATTCAATAAAATTTCATGTCTGTTATATCACAAAAGAGAAATGAAAGAGATTCCTTCAGAGCCATGTTGACCCTTAGAATCACGTTTCAATATCGATTTTTTTTTTTATTTGTTTCACTCAAGCTTTTTCCATCGAAAAGCTTCTTAAAGAATCTTCTTATTTGATCAGGAGAAATTTTGTTCACTCTTGGACTGAGTTGATAAAAAAAAAGACGGAAAAATATATATCTCAATTGAATACTTAACTCCATTATACATTCAAAACATGCTTCGGCAGAGAAGAAAGAAAGAAAATTCCTAGACGCAAATCCAAAAGCAATTATGATATGCAGTTGAGCAAACAACAAGTTTATCTTGCGACACCGAGTGAGGAAAATGCTTTATGACAATAAAAGGAATGTGTCACAAGATGATGATGAAGCAGCCGTCGTCTTTATTGTCGTTTTAAAATGCAAGCAAGTGTTGGATAATGTTTGTTTCTGCTGCTGTTGATGGCAATATTAGCAAATCTTTAGGGATCTATCATCTTCGTCATCAACATAATCGCTTAATTTTCAGAATAATGTTGAATTTCATCTTAAAATATATTTACCTCACATATAAAAAATTGCGTGTGTGCGTATTGCTGATTTTTGTACCTATAATTTTAAAGCAAAAAAAAAGAAAGAATATTATGTATGTAAATGGCAGGCTTGACAGAAATATGGAAGTTGTCAAAAATGGAATAAATTTGCAAACAACTTTTCTTTTGCTTTCTTGTGATTGAGTTTCGCATTTGCTTGAGTCTCGATATTTTCTTCTTCTTTACAATGTTGCTTAAGGAAAAAAAGCTTTTGCTAACAAAAAATTAATTTATGTAAATTACGCAAAAATATCCGCCTCGGCATTTCTGTTCCAGTAGAAAAATCTTTTTTTTTTCTTTGTTTTTATTCTAGAAATGAATTTCGCTTAAGTATCCTAAACAAATATAAAATAAATATTCCGTATCTCTCAAATCTTAAACAAAATTCTAGTTGAATTTTGCTTGTAGCTTCTTATTTACATGAATGGAAATGATGGAAAAGGGTACATGAGACTAGTGGTCAAATGATTATGAATTTGATTTATAACATTTTTCATGTTTTGCCTTTTAAATTATGATGAAGGACATCGACCCGCTGTATACAACGTTTGGAAAATTCTAGGATGACCAATAATTGTTTCTATTATTATTGTCATCAATCTAAAATTTAAAACCTAGAAACATACTTTATTAATGTATAATGGCCCCTCTTACGTTATTGCAACTCGATCGAATTCCCTACAGATATTCAACCACGTAATTGTGATACATCATGCGATGTCGCTTTGTTGTTGATTCTATTAAAGATTGATTGATGGGAATTTCATTTTTTTTATTTATCTGTCGAGTTTCACTTCAATCTCAAACCGCAAACCGAAAAGCATATGAAAGGATTTTATGCATTTTCTATGATGATATGGGACGTGGAAGAGAAGAATAGACAGTGAATCAGAATATCATGTTATACTGAGCAAACAGCAAAATGAAATTTATTTTGAGCCCGAAAAGATTCATTCGCTCTGCTTTCCCAATCTGCAATCATTCTTTCCTTCCAAATATTTCGTGTTCTGAAATTTCAAGTGATTCGAAACATTCGATACATCTCGAGCTTTTATTATGAGAAAATGCCGATGATGGCAACTGAATAACAACAGTAAATAAACAATTGACGACGTTGTATAAACAACACAGACGCATGCATTAACATTGACATCGACTTCTTCCCATTCCAATAATATGTATATATCCAATCTCTTAAAATTCTGAAACGTGGCGACTTGGAAATAAGTCATTTTATGAGAAAAAGTAATAATCTGAGACGGATAAGTGGATTCAAGAAAAAAATTAATAGACGTCTATCATTTGATACTTTGCAATCATTGTGACGGTCAAGGGTCATTCTCTAGTGATGCCTGTCTGAATAGCAAGTGCATAAGTTCACTTACCCCAAAATAAAGTGTCATCATTCAGAGACAGGTTTCAATTTACTATAAGTACAAAATAAACTGTAATCTCCGATACACATCCGAAGTATATATAAAGAACGATTTTTTATGAGCGTCTTGAGAAATATGTGCTGTGAGGCGCCAGGTTGTTGCCTGCCGTTTTATTCCAATAGCAAAATATAGAAAAAAAAAATCTATAAAAAAAAGTATGACATAACTCAAATTTAAAGACTTTCGACGTGAAAAATTTTCATTTGTGTTGGAAAAAATTTCCAACGATTTTTCTTCTTTGGTATGTTTTAGATTCAGATCATTTAAGATCGCGTTTAAATGTGGGGAAAGAAAATAAGAATGATTCTTCCAGCGCCTTTCGGTCCATTAAAAAAAAAACTTTTTTAATACGCGAGTTTGACGATGAGAATATAAATCCCAAATACAAAGTGTATACAAAACACATTTCGAAAGCGTTATTTTGATGGGAGGATTCTATATTATTAACGTCTGTCTGTTCTATTATTGAAGTACCATCGATTCAGTATATTTCTCAACTTGTCAAAAAAATTCGACAAAATAAAATTTTCCAGCTTCCGAATAATTTCGTTTTCAACAATAATCTTGTTCCACAATCAAAATAATCTATTTAAAAGCAGATGTTATATGTGGTGCATTTTCACCAAATGATGTTTATTTCCCCAATTCAAGTTTATTTCTCACTCGACGGGCGTGTACTGAAAAGGCAGTAAAAAAAATTCGATCTAAACATATAATTAAATTTGTATTAATGAACGAAAAAATATTATCACAAACAGAAACAATGAAATTATTTTCACTATGCGACTATTATTTTGTCTTTTGCTTTTTTTTATTTTGAGCGTGTTATGCAAGGCACTGCAGAGCACGATATACTAAGGCAGAGTATCTATTGCGAAGTTTATTTTTCCATCGAGTTTATTATGTGACATGAGATGAGTTTCTACTCGATTCTGCCTTTTCATTTGTATCGCAGGCAGTGAAATAAAGAACAAACATGTGCAGCACTAATAAACGAAATTATCGCATCACAAAAACAACGTTTCTCATGATAGATTCTGCTGATGTCATTTTGTCGAAAAAAAAAACTGTTATATATAAATATATACATACATTGATATATAAGAATAATGACTGGAGTAGCGACATCAGTTGTGCACATTTCAATGCATCATCATCACTTCGATCATATTCACTTTTTTCATGATGCTGCAGCAGTTGTTATTGTTGAAATATTCTAGATGACATATTTTACAAATGCTAGTTTATCTATTTATACTTATCTATAAAAAATAAAATAATATATATCGTGAAAAATTTTATTGCCAAATTTAAAAGCATAAATGTTTGTTGCCATGACAGGGTTTTAGGAATTTTGTATGCAAAATTTTCTCACTGCATGCAAAGTTTACAAAGGATTTTTTGTTTGTCGCACTCATTGCTGCATTTCAATGATTTATTTTGTTAGTGAGGGAGGAAAAATCGTCGTTTATCAATTTTTTTTTTCTATATTTTTGTAGTATCGATGCGAAAACTAGAAAAATATTCACTGAGACATGCGATAAAAAAAAAGTCGAATGCGGAATAGAAATTATCTATTTCAGCATGTTTCACACATTCGAACTCCAACGTCGAAGCATCGAACTATAAAAATGACAATTTTATTTCACTCCCTCAAAGTGGCTTGACATAAAACTGTTTTTCGCGATACACAGCGATGAGCACGTCAAACAACATAATTATTTTATTTCGATATATTTCGGCGAATGCAATGTAGGTCGATAGTTTTATTCAATTTTTTCCTGCAGCTTTTCTGTCTGTCCTTTTTTCCGTAATCGATATTGTTTGATACTGCACAAATAATCTAACTTTGTTCATGTCGTGAGAAAACGTGTTTGAATAATTGGAATCGAATGAAATTCTGCTTTTATTCGTGATTCCCGTTACGTGTAAAACTAGTTAAATTTCAAGTTGAATTACATTCATATAGCACCCATCGTGCAGCGTACAGCCTTGGCATGAATAATGCAAAGTGACTGTATTACGGAAACTTCCTTCACGTTTGCAAGACATGGAACACTCCTACGCGTAATCGTGCTGCCAAATTCAATAATGCATTGAGGAAATAAATTTTGAAGGAAACGAAATAAAAGAAAAACACATTTGCTGGAACCTTTTTCGAGACTTTTTATGATTTATACGATGGACCTGAGTAAGAAAAATCCAAAGCCTTTCAATCCTTCATCATTCACCACCGGCAAAACAATAAAATAAAAAATTTAATATTTTGCTGTAAAATGATGTTGCAGAAGTAATAAAAACTTCATCCCGTTTCGCAATAGCAATGGCGAGAACTGAGGGGCGGAAAACGACGCAAGATGAAGTTCCCGGGAAGGAATTAATAATAAAACTTTATAAATAAAACATAATTTGTAGCTTGGTGACAAAAATACAATAAAATGAAAGTTTTCGTTTTTTTAATGCAGTGCCAGGTTGTGGGGGAGCAGAAGTTACATCCCTGCGAAATGTGAAATTTTACGACAGCTCAAAATTGTATACTGAATGATTGAAAGCGCATTAATTAAAGCTTTTAAAGAGCTTTTATGAGCAAAAAAGTATAAATTTCAAGTCCATTTTATCGCCATTAAGTTCTTTTGTGTATGTCGCTCGTATCACTTAGTTAACACTGAACGTGTTTATTTGTGCGATTTAAACAAATGCAAGAAAAAAATTATTTTTAGCAAAAAAAAAAGCACGAACAGTTCTGAAATAAAGTTTTGTGAGTTGCATTAGAAATTTATGGAAAACTACAATACCTTCATTTGCCTGCTAGCAACACTTCGTCTCTTTCTCGTTTTGTACGTGCATGACATGTGAAAATTATGTAATATACTTTCCTTAAGCCGGTTCTTTAGTAAAAATTGCTCGAGATCTCTCCGATATTGACGATGACATTTGTTTATTTTATTCTGTACTTGCTTTAAGGACAATATTTCGTCAGTGATGTGTCTCTTAGAATTCCATGTACACACCGGATGTTGTTGCTATATTTAATCATTGAAATCTTTTTAACAATGATATCCTTAACATCATTGTGGAATTGTTCCTTCATATTCTATCTTTTTTTCACTGCCATGTAGAAACGCAGAAAAGACTCGCAAAACATGTGCAGTAATACTTTGTTTCCTGCATGGCTGGCTCGGTTGGCTTGTTGCTCTGCTGTCTGGAATATACAAAAGGAATGTTATTGCTATGCATAATCGTTTATAATGAAATCCAGCAGCAGCCATAGCAAAACGTGCATGTTTACAAAGAAGTGAAAATTATTGCAAAAAAAAGAAAAGAAGAAGATATTGCTACAAATGAATCCTGAAGCATGTTTTGTCACTCGTACAACAACTTCTGGCATTTCAACGAAAATTGGTTTTTGAGCTATTTTGATCGCATTCTCTCCCGCTCTCCGCCACTTAGAACATATCATTAGATGACATTAATTATTTCAAAGGAATTAGAACAAAACATATGGACTTAATTAGATTCATCACTAATTCGTCGTCACACTTCTCAGAATTAAAGCGACATAAGCATTTTATGGATTGTTTGATTATAGCCATACATCTTTTTTTGCGACGCTTGTAGATATTATGCAGAGCCTTTCGGATTTTATCAATTTAATGAATTTTAACCCATAAAAAATCTCTCTTCAATATGATTAATCGCAAGCTCTTAATGAATTCACAAGCACGGACAGAATGAATTTAAAGGATTAAGCCGAGGCGTATTCATTATGAGCAAGTGGATTTTTACTATTTTTCATGTTTGTTTTTCCTCGTTTTTTAGAGTTATGTTGCGTTACAGTTCATGCTTTCATATAGCATTTTTTTTAGTGTAATGCTGCCGCTGTTCAAACATTACAGTATTAAAACCTTCACACAAAGCGAAGAGAATAAACATGTTCGGTGTTTGATGAATAAATATTGCAGAGCTCGTTTTTGAGTATCAGCAAAAATTTACAGCAAGGCCTAAAATGGAAATAAAATGGAATTTAATCACATTTCAGTTGAACTTCCACAAAAGTCAAAATTTGCTATTAAAATTTGATTCACAAAATCCATTCGCTATTGTGTAACACAAGTTCACAGCTTTGCTTTTGGAAACATATTTTATCTAGATATTCATTGACATTGACACGAGCTAACAGTCAAAGACCCGTAAAAAGGTATTTTGTCACAAATTGTCCATTCGAATGTCAGCAGCGGCTCAATATATGATTGATACGTTTCCCTTTCTGGCAAACAAATCGAAATTTTCCAATGAAAAGCTCCTTTATCACAACAATGAAAATAAAGATTTTTATTTTCTCATGAACATTTTGGGAAATCATGAAAACAATTCTTGAGAAATCAATCTTCAATTTTGTCTTGTTTGCAGCTCGAAAGAATTCTAAAATTGAAAACATTTCCTTATTATAATTCTACATTTATTTTTCTTCAGTTCCAGCGCGCATCATTTGGGCAGCCCTCGAACGTGATGCTGAATTGCCTTGTGATCTCACGCCACCATCGCTACACGATAATGTTAAATTAGTATTATGGTTTAAGGACTCGGAAGGAATTCCAATGTACAGTTTAGACTCTAGGAGTGGTGGCAATTTGAAGGTTGCCACACATGCTGCCCTCGCTGGCATTATGGGCGAGCGAATATTTTTCTCCGTCGCTGACAATCCAAAGGATTCCAAGCTAAAAATTAAAGGCGTCCGACCGGATGATGGAGGCATGTACCGATGTCGCATCGATTACTTCAATTCACCGACACGAAATTTTCGAGTCAATTTAACATTAGTAGGTCGGTATTGATTAATAAAAAAATAGAAGTGTTAAAAGATTGAAAATTACGTTCAATCCATTTTCCAATATTATAATTACAGAGTCACCCGATGAGCCGCGAATATTTGATGCCCAAGGCAAGGAGGTCACGTCCGTTGCGGGACCATTTCGTGAAGGCAGTGAACTCTTTCTTTCATGCTCCGTAACCGGAGGTAATTTTCACACAATTTACATATTTTTCCCATAAAGAAAATTCGTCCATAACGATTCAGTGGCGCAATGCTTTGTAACGCTACTTTGAATAAATATCGAGCATAAAAAAACGCTACTCGTAACACATAAATACTTCCATGTTCCATACTTGGAAAATTACATCTTTAGAGTGCTCTTGCTTGCCTAATCTACTTTTTTTCCTCTCTCTCTCTATGGCTCATATAACTTTTGTATCTGGCGTCAGTACGACAAAAACAAGAAGAAAGCAACCAAAATTGTTGATGTTTGTTGCTTTCTTCATAAAATCGCTCCTTTTGCTGGCTGTCAGAGGCAGATTATTAATATAAATAAGTAATATAGCGCTCGAGCTCACATTTCAAAGTGGGTTTTCCTGTAAAGTCGAAGAACAAAAATCTTTGAAGTTTGCCGCTCGACGCTATTTCTTTGACTTTGGCAATCGCCCAGCGCGGTGCATTGAGTCAGAGTTGTTAAGCTAATAAACAGCACATTAATATTAATTATAAACTGACCACACTCAAGGATTCAGCAAAGTTTTGTTTTCGCTTTTTTTTTTCTTTTGCAAATTAATTAAATTGTGAATTAAAAAAAAAGGGAAACACTTGAAAATTATTTTTCCGAGTTGGAATTTTTGATTAATTTTATACAGTTAATGAAAACATTATAACGGGGCGCCAACCACAATTACTGACGCCGCTGCATTACAAATGATTTTGATGACAGACTTCTTGAGGGGTCTAGAGAGGAAAAAAAGAATCAAATTAATTACGCAACTTTATGTAGATGACTCATGTTCCATATAAATATTTAATTCAAATTGACTACTTACTGTTTTAACTTGATGTTACAATTTGTGTGAATTCGGCTGCTGAGCACTTGTGTTTCGCGCGGCATATGAATTAATTAATATTAATGACATCATTTCAGCATGAATTGATATCGAATATCCATTTACTAATTATTATTAGTTAGCAGAAAATATTTATTTTGTAATGCCATTTCCCATTCTCTTATTCAAATGATTTACAATCGATATTTTGGGTCAATATAAATTATAAAAAAGCAGAATTCTAGCGAGGGAGTTCAATGTGGGCGGCGTTGAATAATTTTAACCTAATGACATTATTCTGCCGACAACATAAAAATTTTTTCTCATTTAATCTTTCATCGATAATTTGTCACAAAAATTCTGCCATGTCATTACTTTAATTGAAGTGAACAACAAAAACAACAGCATTTATTGAGTTGGTCGATATTCGGAATTGAGAGAGTAGAATTGGAAGGCAGCTGACAGCGCTTTAATCGGATGAAATTTCTGTGGCTTTGGGGAGAATTCTCTTGATGGAATTTCTGAGAATACGTAATTTGGCAGCTTCTGAGATCTTGATAGAATCGAGAAAAAAAGATGCCCTCGAACAGATGTCCGCGATGTGCTGTGGAGCGTCTATAAATAAAATACATAAACCAACAACAAACAAAAAAAAAATTGTAGACCATTGATCAACACATCACTTCTAATCTCTTCGAAATGCGTGCTTTGTCGCGAGGCGAAGGAATCTGGAGTCGATCTAACTAATAGGCTTTCAAACATATGGAAAATGCCATTCATTTCAATCCCCTTGAGAATAAAAATGCTCAGAGGAAATATTTTTAGAACTCTGAATACAGAAAAAGCAAAAAAAAAAAAAAACTGTAAACACGAAACAAGAGCAATTTACATCGTGAGCGGACCCCAAAAAAAAAAAAACCATTTAAATCTCATTTTCATTTGATGCCATTTAAATTCCACTGGATCTTGCCCGCAATGGTTAAAAATGTAGACAAATGAAAATGCTAAAAAGGAAATGTGGGATAGGAAGCAAACTTAAGGATAGCTTATTATAATTTTTTTAAATGGATTTTTATGCGAATGAAAAAAGCAAAGCGAGCAAAAAATATATTTCTTTTTTTTTTTCGGAATTTATTTATTGTTGGCTCTTCCGGATTTTCCCTCGAGATAAATATGGAATGCAAGCAAATTTTCCATTCGCGAAAACAAAAAAAAAAGCAATAAAGGAAAATCTTTATTAACCAAAATTCTGTGGCATATCACTCCATTACAGGTCGACCAGCCCCGAAAGTTACTTGGTGGCGCGATGAAAAAGAGCTGATTTCCAGTGTTAGTCATCCGTCCGCTGATCAGGAAGCGTCAGCCATTGTTAATCAATTGTTTATTGGAACAATAACACGCGATTTCTTTGGAAGCCGATTGGAGTGTCGTGCACAGGGTTCAAAATTGTTGCCGTCTGTCGTTAAAGAAATTACTGTTCAAGTACATTGTGAGTGTTTCCAACAATCAAAACTTTTTAATCAGGAACATTAATTCTGTCTCAAGTAGAATTACTCCCGACGGAAAACTGTTTCCCATGTACTTTTCGCAATAAAAATCTTTTTTCCAATTTATTTTCTTTTTATTCCTTTTTATGTTTGCACAGTGAAACCATTAAAAGTAAAAATCGTTACACCAAATGAGTTGCTAACAGCTGGACGTCCCACGCCAATACGATGTGAAACGTGGGGCTCATATCCGCCCGCTAAAGTGCAATGGCTACTTGATGGTGAAACTATACGGCAAGCTGATGTTACTGTCAGCAGTGAAGGGCCTGAAGCTAATGTAACTTCAAGTATACTCACATTGAGAGTCTCTGCGGAAAATGATGGTGCTGAGTTGACATGCAGATCGGCAAATCCATGGTTCTTAAATGGAGCACTAGAGGACAAAAGACAAATAAGCGTAGCATGTAAGGCTAAATAAGCATTTACTCGACAATGCGCTTCTTAATATTTCAGCATCGTCTTTTTCTCTTCCTCTCTATTCTCTGTTTATTCCTTTAATCATCATTACCATTCAGATCCACCGACTGTGTCCGTTCATTTAGCAAATGAGGATCCGAGTCGCAACATAACGAGAGCCGAAGGCCAAAATATTACGTTGAAATGTCGTGCCGATGCGAGACCGGCTGTTTCAACATTTGGCTGGTACAAAAATGTAAGTTGACAATGACGTCGTAATCTATTTAATTCTCTTGCAGCCAAAATTAAATGCAAAATTATTGAGCAAAAGAGGATTTCCGCATAATAATAAGCATCTTAAAAGCTTTACATCTATTTTAAAAGCTTTCCACTACATCACAAATGAATTTCTGAGCCGTCTCCTTTAATAATAGCAACGAAACACTCATTTCACATTCACACATATTGCTCGTTACATTATTTTAAGTGATGGGTTTTAGTTAGTCGTTTATTTTGTCATTTTCCTCATTCACAATTTAACTGCGACAAACATAATTTTCAGTAAAATGCAGGGAAAATACAATTTTGAGATTTCAATTTTATTTTGTTACATTATAAAATATGCAAAATATTTGCAGAGAACAATGCGCTAATCCGGGAGAAAAATTACGTATTAAGTGACTTCCGTTAATTTTAATCGTTATTTCATTCATTTGGCTTTTTTAAGTTTTTATTTGTTGACAAAGAGCGATCAGAGTACGAAGGCAAAACTTTAGCACGTTAATAACATAATAACAATGAAATGTAATTTCCTTTTGATACATTTTGATACTCCTTTTTTTTACTTTTACTTTATCATACACATACGCTCCCGTGCGCCTTCAAAAATTTGGCTTTGAAAATATGTTAAGTGATAAAATTGTTTCTTTCTGTCTTTCCATCCTACGCTACGACAAAATCATATTTATTTGCTTGCCTCCGTAAACGCGTATGTGTCTTTGTCATTCATAATTTTCTGAAGGAAGGATGTAAAATGAAATTACAAAACATTGCTGAAGAGCACAATCTGCTTCAGCCCAAAATTCAAGCGAGTAATAAAGATAACACTTTTCAAAAAGCGTTTAAACAAGTTTCAAAAGCTCTCATCAAATGTTGAAAGTTTTCTTTTCTTTGTTGAACGATCGTCAAACGAATAGCTCAAAAAAAATCCTTTTTCAGCCATCAACATTTCTCTTTTTGATTAAATGTTTGAAATGATTTATGAAAATCAAACATCACTCATTGTCAGTGCGATTTTATTATGCGAGGCGGGCCCAAAATTTATTTCTGACATATTTTATTGATTTCTGTCCAAAGTCTATTACAGTATAAACCGATTTTGCCCGCTACGAAATTGATGGCAAAAGCATAGAATACAAATTGGAAAAATAAATAACGCTATTATGAGTTATCAATCGCACTTAGATACTTGCTCTGCTGAAAGATATGAAACTTAATGAATACATTTTTATTCCTTCCTTCGATATGATGCTTCTTCAAGGTTGCATCAATAACAGTATAAAGCACAGATTTATAGGAAGAACAAACAAATTCATAATCTAAATGTGAAAAAAAAACGAAGGAAAAAAAATCTTTCTTTTAACAAACATGCACGCATCTCTCTTCCCTTCTCGTCCTCACCTTTCCCACTCATCCACTCACTCACAGCAAATAATACAATTTAGCAATAACGAGAAATTGTTTGTCTTCCATTTATAGGGCATGCGAATGACAGGCGAGAATACAGAAACGTTACATCTAACATTCTTGGAACGTGAAAGCAGCGGATCTTATGCCTGTTCAGCGTCAAATACTGAAGGTGAAACACGTAGTTCATCGCTGTATCTCAAAGTACAATGTAAGTAGCAAATCATGTTATTCTCCCGCATCTAGTCTCTATTTTCCTTCAAATGTTACACAACTGCTGTTGGGCTGACTGGTTGCTTCAAACTGATATATCAAGTTAAATGAGGCAATAAATTCTGCTACACTTTCATATCAAACCTTTGCGTTACTTTCTTTTTCATTTGGTTGTATGCTAAGTAAATCATTCCATTCTGCATCGAAGTACAAGAAATGAAACGAAAGCTTTCTCTCTTAACAACCTTTGATGGCTCATCTGAAGACGTGCATTATTGTCCTCTATTTGACGATGAATTTTGCAATGTTCAAACCCGCATTTAACGAGATGAGCTTTTGCGCTGATGTAAGTTTTACCGCACAAAAATGAGCAACCTTAAGCTTTTAGTCGCAAAATTGGAGTTCAGTCATTTGCGAAATGCATTTTTGATTTGATCTTCTCACAAATGGAACCATTTAGGGGATTTTCTCTGGTCATACAGTATGATTATGTTGCTGGTTCATCGTAATATTTACTAGATGTAAACCGTAAAAAATGGCGGAAAGAAAAATGTACAGGAAAAAAATCAATTTCTTCTTTAATATATTTGATTACATGTTGGAGTGGCATTTGTGTATGAGGATTCCCTTGACTAAATTCCTCTCTCAACTGGAAAACCCCTCGAAACGATTTAAAGATTGATTGCATGATTTTGTTAAAGAAGATTGTTTCTCTAGCAGAAAAAAAACAAACTCGTTCAAAAAAAAAAAAAAACTCTGATGCATGAGAAATGAATGAATGAAATGAAAAATTCAATGATACTCTTGCACATAGATACATACATATGTTTTGGAATGAATGCTCAAGGTATTCTTAGTAACATTCAAATAAATATTTGAGTGGATGGATTGTTTACAAATGTTGGGCAAATGTCTTCATATTCTATCGAAATAAAGAAAGGAAAGCTTTTATTTTTCAGACGAGCTTTGAAATTCTGATTTCTGAACTGCAATGGAAAACGATCTGAAACTTAAAAAAGCGAAAAATTTCTATAGTTTTGTCATTTTAATATATTTCTTTTTCCAAAGAAAAGCTTTCAGCTGAAACTTCCAATGACTTTTGCTGATCGGGTTTAAAACTTCTATAATGTAGCAATTTGTTCACGGAAATTTGAAACGAAAGTTTTATAATTTCTTAAAGATGAAAAAAAAAGTTATTCATAACTGATGAGGAAAAAGCTCAAAAATGAGCTTTTCAAGAGTTTCCATTTATCCGTCCCCATGTTCATCGTCTGACTTTTTTTTTTCTTATACCGAAATATTTAATCATCAATAGCTTTTCATCCTCCATTTCAAATCCGTATGATTTATTATGATATTGGAGAATGAATTGTATTTGGACATGAATGAATGAATGACCGCTTTTGTAGCTAACGGGAGCTTTTTCCTTCTTCAGATATCAAGGGGAAAAAAAGCGTCCATCAATAATGAACACATCGAGCATGAAAGATGTGAGGAAGGGAAAAGAAAATCTGAAATGAAATATTGATACACGCAGGCAATGGGAATGGAATGAAATGTGTGAGTTTGGTTAATGCCAATAGAAAGCAAATGAAGAAGATTTTTTTATAAACTTCCGGGCAAGTTGCCTTTCAACTGTAAATGCTGGTTTCATTTCTCCATTTCACTTCTTCTTCAACGCCTTCCAGAAATGTTTAATTACGATAAATATAAGGTCATCAAGATGTTCACAACATAAAGACAGCTCACAAACGTGCAAAAAGGATCTTAATTTGCCGGCATTAAACATTTACAACGAGGAGTTTTTTTGTTTTTGTTCGCATCATTTGGTAGCTGGACAATTCATGCTTTGGTTTTCCTAGCAACAAATCCTGGTGAACTCTCTTTTTCTCTTATTTTCGGCATGGCAAAAGTTAAACACAAAGAAGAAGAAAAAAATTGAAAAAAAAAACCGGTAAAAATTTATAGAAGGAACAACTAATTAGAGCAATTTTTCTTTCTTTTTTTTTGGGTGAGGGCAAGGGGAGAGGGTAATTACATTTTCCTTCCTTTCATCGTATGCCAGCATCATCGTCGTTGTCGTTTCTATCATCAATAGCAATGATGATGTTCCATTGAGGTTTTGTCGGTGGGTATTTTTTTTTTATGATTATTTTTCATTTAAGCAACGGAAACAAACGCTCCTAGGAATCAGAACTTTAAGCATTTGTATTTAATTGCTTAAAGCAAAACCACAAAAACTCAAATTCGTTCAGAGAAGAAAAAAAAGGGTTTTGAACACACCCACGAGCCACATTCGACAATTCTTCCGAGCTACATCGATGATTGAGCAACTTTCCACCGATAAATCTCATGATTGTGAAATTAACAAAAGCGATTTGTGCTCAGAGTCGATTGATAACGATTGTTCGTAATGTGGTTTTGAAAGAACGATAAAGGAAAATTTTCATCCTGATGAACTGTAACTTTTAGTGCTTTTTTTCTGAGAGTATGATGATTGATGAAATTTAACGAAAGTAATATGGGGTGAAACACGCGACAGTTCCCAAAGATAAACTACGTTGAAACTTTTTTCATATGCCTTCTCAATGTCGCCGCCATTCTTGGTAAAGATATTTTTTTAAGCAAACAGAGGCCCAAAAAAGCAAAAGTTTAACATGAGAAATTTTGAATTAAATGAAAGAAAATTAGGAAACTTTTTCAAATATTTCATCGTTGATTCATTAAATTATTGCGTTTTGTCGGTTTCTGTGGGACTTTCATTCTTCTAATAACACCATTTTAGATGGCAATGAGATATGATCTCAATGGGGAATTTCAACGGATTCATAAGATGTATGTTCATAAATTGTGAAAACTTGTATTTGGTCCCCGAGAATTAGTTTTGTATGCGCAGAAATGTTCTCATGTTAATACTTAATGCTACGTAGTCATTGAAATAGTAGCAGAAATAACCAACAGCGAAATATGATAATTAAATTTGTGAATTGTTTCGAATAAATCATCGAGGACGAGAAGTTTTTAATTAAATTTATTTTTTTTAAATTTCCTTTTTCTCAAACCGCTCAGTTTCGCCGCGTTGCAAGCCGGGCACCGAGCAAATGTCGGTTGGTGCTTTGAATATGCATTCGATGCAAGTCAAATGCGAAGTTGAAGCTGATCCGGCGGATGCTGTAAAATTTCACTGGACGTACAATAATACGAGAAATGTTTCACCTGTGAGTATAATCACTTTGCTTTATGCTTTATATCATCAGAATGTATAGTGAGTGCAGGAAGAATGAACGATGAAATGGAAACATCAAATGTGATTTTTTTTACATCCATTGCTGCATTGTTTGAGGATTCATCGTTTCATGTACCTATATAATGCTCGGACCATTCATGAAATAGGATTACATTTCATTGCAGTTTGTTCACAAATGGCTGCAATGGAAATTTATTCTAATCCTCTCATTCTCTTAATTCTTCATTTATTGTCAATCCAACAGGTTCCAAATGCTCGAATAAATTCCCATGGACTACTCAGTGCTGTAACATATTTACCACAATCCGACACAGACATCGTTACACTCGCATGTTGGGCGATGAATACAATTGGACGTCAATCGTTCCCGTGTCTCGTACACATATTACCAGCCCGTAAATATTTCAATAACCATAAAACATCTATTCGGACATTTATTAAAATCGCACACACACTTTTTTCATTCATAGGCGTTCCTGAACCACCACGACAATGTGAACTGCGTAATGATAGTATATTGGAAGTGATATGTCAGGCGGGCAATGACGGCGGTCTTCAACAACATTTTATTCTCGAAGCAGTTGGTGCTACTTCCATGTACTTTAATAATTTAGACTCAACACGTAGTACACATGAAATAATAGATAATGAAATATCAACAATGAACGACCAAGTAAGGAAATTGTTGCTTTTACTTTGTGCCTAGGGATGGCGACATAGAAATCTGTGTTTAATTATTTATTCATGATATTTACTTAAAGTCCAAAATGGGCATAGCCATTAAAATCTTTATGATGTGTTCTCAAGACATCGCCCTGTGGGGAATTGTACTTTTTTTTGTTCTTTCAACGATGTGATTTTAACATTTCTAGCTTTTGCCATCAGTAATTTATCATTCGCCCGACATGACCTTGTACTGATTTATGTCTTTTTATCTTTGCTCCGTTTTTTTTTTGTTCCATTTTTCTCCTTTCAAACATTTGCTGCTGCAACTCCCATCCACATTCGTATTCAATGCGAAACAACAGGCTACATTGGCTCCATTAGTGCGACTTCAAGAAAATGTGCCTCAATTTAAATTACCTCCCTTAGAGCCAGGACGGGACTATCAGTTCTCCGTTTATGCTGTGAATGCGAAGGGCCGCAGTGATCCGCCCTACATCCTCGAACGCGTCAGAGTCGGTTCATTATTGTCACCATATGGTAATTGATTTTTCTTTTTCTTTTTTTCTCCATTACACAAATTGAGACTTTTTGTTCCTCTTTCATTCCCTTCCATTATTATATTGCTGACATTCAAGATGAAACAATAATATCAGAAGACCCGACGCCCGCCGAAACTTCGAATCAGAAAAATAGAAAAATAATTCAACAACAACAGCAGCATCAGCAATCACAAATGATTATTTTGGCTGCATTAATAGCGGCGGCTGGTATCATAATAACATCAATTGTTGTAGCGGGTTGTGTGGCAATATGTCGCATTCGTCGACCCAAACCACCGGAGCCTGAAGAAGTGCGCAAAAGAATACGGTAAGAATGAATAACGTACATATATCCTTATGTCTATTGTTTTAATGATTTCAATTAGTCTAATTAATGATTGTTTTGTATAATATTCCTTACAATAATCTTGATACATACCCAAACTGATAATAAAGAACATGTTTCTTCTTTGTTTTCCCATTACTGCAATTCACACACATAAAATCACAGACCCGCGCGAACTGACGTACCAAGTATGTATTGTGACGATACTGAGGAAGAATACGCCCATCAACCCATCGACATTCGATGCAGTCGAGCATCCACAATTCGTAGTACACGATATGTTTCTGAAGGATTTGTGCAATACTCACAACCAAGCCTCAACGGTACATAAATCTACTTTTACTTTTCTAATTGTTTATTCCTTCAATGCAATGTGCATGCATACAATTGCTTGGTAATTCTGGATGTTGCTGAGTTTTTATTTTGCTTCGCTTAACACATTTTCAGAGAGTGTTCATAGAATATCATTTTTGTGTAAATTTTCAGTTTCCAAAGAAATTCGTTGTGAAGCCATTTATTGTATCTCGGCTTGAGCATTGCATTTTTATTTTTGTAGGTACTTCGCATAATCTAAAGCACTAACAAATTCGTAATAGCATTAACATCCATTATATTTATGCAAGTATATTAAAACATAGTTTACATGACTTCACATCACTTTGAGCTAATTGTTTTAAGCTCATTAACATTCTACAAAGGTTACCTTAGTAACAAATCCTAAAAGAACCTCCTTGTGTGACAATGTTGAGTTTGCTAAAATAAACGTTTTCAAGAAATATTTTTATGGTACACAAATTTCTAGAGTTTTTTTTAGCAACATAAAAAAAGTTCATGCATTCTTTCATGCTCAGCTTGCCTTTTTATCGTATTTCCAAGAGCTTATTGAAAATAATTGCAAGGAGCACCGAAAGAAACTTCCGCTCAGAAAAGTCTAAAAAGCGTAGTAAAGCACAACGATGAATATAAAATCTCGGTAACTTTCTGGAGCTTCGCGCTGTGTTTCATAGTAACGAAACATGTAACGAAATTTGCAACATAAACAAATTGCTTTTAGAGAAACACGCCAGGTGCATTCTCAAATGGTAATAAATAACATTATCGCATGCAAACTGTGTAAGTGTAAAATGAAAACAATTACAGCAAGATAATTGAACAATTACTGGCGTCGAGAAGAGATTTAATTTAATGTCTAATTGAAATTGGTTTTTCTTCTGTAAACTGAGGTTTGTAACAGTCAATATTTGTAATCTCTTCAACCTCATTCCCGTCCCTTAAAAACCACTTACTTAATGCTTAATGATTATGCTCGAGTTGATGTCCTTTTTTATTTGCTTTGATTCAACAGTTAGATTTTAAAGCTATTCATGAAAGATTAACAAAGTTTCGTGCATGAGAGATCTTTAAACGAGCTTTCAAAATTTAAGACAAAAATTGGGACCTGTACTCTGGACATTTCTTTTAAGTCGTTTATATTTGCGTAATGGATTGTCCATCACCAATGAAAAGGACGATAGCCTTTTGATGACATGGCTACAGATGAAATAAAAAAAAAAACTTTTATCCTTTTTCGGTGATGCTTCAGAAAATATTATTTTTTACTTCCTTCAACGGATTACACACAATTTAATATCAATGTGAATCATATGATAAGCTTAAATGGTCCCCTATCTAAACATTTCACTTAAAGTTTCGCATTGAGCTTTTATCTGTCACTCAGGCCGTCACAGCATGTTTTTTCAAGATTTAAGGCATCCCATTCATATTGTACATATATATATAAATGAAAAAACTTTTATCCTTGGCTCCTTTTTCTTTCTATCCACAACGCACGAGGGAGGAAGTTGTTTATGTGGCCATAAATGGCAAGGAGACCAAGCTGAGCCTGATTTAGGATGCTTTAGTAAATAGTCATATATGGTTTCAAAAGCTTATCGATTTTTTATATTCTTTCACACTATGCCTTGCATCATGTTTATACAATTTTAAGTTGCTTGCCAATTCACTTCCATTACTATCATTATCATCATCACAATCAGTAGTTGCCAAATAAAAACCAAAATCACTGACTCCGTTGTTTGTGTATTTTTCATGTCTTTTTAACTGTTTACAGTTTATATTGCAGATCCCGATTTAATTCTGCCCCGCGGTAGCGATATCGAATTCACAAACCTGAACATAGGAGGAGCTTAACATAGCGACGAAACTTAAAAAAGAAAATGAAAAAATTAGTGAATCTAATTAAGTCTTATCACGTTTTTAATATGAAATTACAAATTACCAAAAGCACTTTTCGTCATTGTGATGAAAGCCAAGTGCATAAAGTTTTTTTTTTTTTGTATAAAATAAATAAGATGAAAATTTGAGTCAAAATAAGGATAACAAAGGAAACGAGAACACATCGATTCATCAAACAGCGAACGACGATGAATAAAGAGGGAAAAGCAAAGTTGTTTGCATATCTGGTGTACTGAAAAATCATTTAATTACAAACACGTGCAAAAATCATGATGAAAATTTATTGTGTAAAAAATAAAAAGAGAAACATTTGTAGGAAAAGTCAAGTCTTGAATAAAGTTTTTCATGTGAGCGATAAGAACTTTTTCTTCCAATCAGCTCTCAGTTTCCATTCTAAATTTTCTCATAGGAAAACTTTTTTTTTTTCTCTGTTCCTATTTGACATATAAATTTTCGCTGACAATAGCAAATTGATTTTCCATTTATTCAATTTGATAACAATGAACTGCATAATTGGTTCAAAAATTTTATCTATCTGGTTCTTTTCTTCTTCTTTTCACTGCAGAATTTTTCTTTCTTTTTTTGATTATTGATGAAAATTTTCTTTTCAAAAAATAAGCAGCTGAAGTTTCAATCGAATTGTGTTCTTTGCAAAGAAAGAAAAAGAGTCTTTTATACGAATTTGAGTTTGAAATTAGTGCCATTTCTAATAGTTTCTTAAATCTCACGTACCTAATTGAGGGATTTATCCCATATATTTAGAATGAGTTTTTAAAAGAAATTATTTCTATTTGTGAATGAGATGAAGAAGAAAAATTATATATATATATAAAGTTTAATAGCACGAGAAATCAAAAAATGAAAAGCGAAATATTTTTTTTTTCCTTATAATTTACGAGAGAAATATTATATCACGTTGAAATTCTGAAAAATGTTTTTTTTTTTTTAAATAGCGAAAGAAAAAAATAATTTAATTTTCTTGTGCATTGTTGTGAGCAGCACTTGAAATGAGCTTTTATAATAAAAATCCTGAAATTTTACGAATTGTGAATATTTTATTGAAAAAAAAAAAAAAAAATTCAACTGAGAGAATTTATTTCAAGTGCAAATTATTATATTTTCTTGAAACGATCCTTGACGCCTTATTCGGTTTTGATTCTAATGATATTATCTAAGTCTAACTTTCTAACTCTTTCTTAGTCATTGCTTTTAAGTATTTTCTTTTTCCTTAGGTTTATTATGAAAATAAGAATTTAACACATCCTTTTTATACACCACAAAACGATTTTATTACTGTGTAATTAATAACGAATCATATATTTTAGTTTCAGACAAAATCAATGCAAAACATTCACCATTTTTACAACTAAATAGTTTTAGTTAATTTATTAATTATTTTCCCACCATCAACTTCCCACAAATGGGTTTACATTCAGAAAGTTTTACAACTTCATCATTTCACATCATTTCTATATCACTGGGTTTAATCAAAATATTTCATGACACATTAATTTTTGCTCACATTTTGTTACAGTGAGACTTCTATCATACAATCTTACTACTATGTAAATTCATTTCTTTCTTCCTTTCGTCTTCTAATAAAAAAAAATGTTTGTTTTCTTATTTTACAGCCTTGTGAAATTTTCATTCATACTGTATAAAGAGCTTTTTGAAGTAACAGAAATGTAAATTTCACAAGTCACAAAAATCAGAAAATTTCCCAATAAACCAAAAAAAAAAAAAATGTGCAAAAGAAACTTTAAGAAAGTATTTTTTTTTTTGTTTTTGTAATTAAAGTAAAAGTTTTCTTTCTAAACTAATTGTAGAAAATCATTAGATATAAAAGAGAAAATTTATGTATAAAGAAACCAATGCAGAGAACAGATGTACTAAGAAATTATTAAAGAAAAATAAGAAAATAATAATAATAAAAAAATGAACTTTTTTGAACAAACATTTTCTGGTGGTTTTGTTTAAGCAGTTTCAGTTGAATCACTTAGATTGCTCGTCGTTCTCCTCTATTGGAGGGTCTTTATTATTGTTTTCCTTGTCCTTAAGTGTAAATGTTACCAAATAGCGCTTATTGCTATCTAGCTTTTCAGATGGCAGTGGTATTGATGTGCTGTATCGCTTATTGTTCGAATGACTAAATTCGAGAGACATTTTACTGTGGCAACCACGACTACTGGTGAGAATTTTCGGTAGGTAGAACGTGCCGACACCACTCGTTTTGTATGGTCCAAAGCCCAATTTGGGTATTGTGTGATGGTTCATCATTGGAACTGTGTGCAAGTGAATATTGAATAGAAATTGAAAAGCATTTTTTTTTTATTTTTCGGGATGTTGAATGAAAATTCTTAGTCGAGAGGAAAAATGAGTTGAAAGCACACTTACTATAGGCAGCACATGGGATTCCGGTATAGGCATGAGTGGCATGCAAACAACGATGGGTCTTTGTTGTGCAATACAATGCCTTTTCACAACGACTGAAATCGGGGCTTAGGCGACGTTCCGCCTGTTGGATTAAAATGAAATATTTTCAATTGTCAATTTTTCACTTCTTCATTCGCAAAATTCACTCTTTGTATTTCGTAGCACGAGTGCTTATGAATTTTAAGTTAAAAAAGAAAGTATTTGTTGTTTGCTTACCTCTCTATAAACCTCCGATATATTCTGAAAATTGAATGTACCCGGCTTCTGTAAGCTTTTAAGCGTCTCATACAGAAATAATTCGAAATTTTTGAATGTATATTCGCGCATTTGATATTTATTCAAAGTGCCACCGACTTCAAAACCCAAATCATTTACCGATTTATGATAATCGTCAACGGCACGCTTTACCAGTACGGCCTCATTCGATTTACAAGAGCGAATTTGAAGGCTTTTTAATTCTAATAAATGCTGAAATATCTTTCGCTCCATGTAGTACCTGAAAAAATGTGTAATAAATTTTAATTTACGTGAAGGTACGCAGGAGTTTTTTTTTTTCGCATGAAATATTTGCGCAATGATGTGAAGAGACGGTAAAGAGATTTTTCGGAATCAATAAGATAATAAAGCTCTGACGCAATTAATGGAATATCCCTATGGTAAAATAAAGTAGCTTACCGTCGAATGTTCTTCTGAATTGACTGCGTAACAGTTGTCATGTTACAAGCGCTTTTATCGCCCGGTTTACGGCCTTCAACTCGCGTACTACGTGGCCGATCATCGGCTATAATAAATGCTTTACGTTGCATTGTGGGTGCTGCTGATGAATGCGAAGAACGTGGGCCGGGAATTTTGGAACGATTTGAACGTGGACTCGGCTCAATGCCCGAATCTTGATCTCGCGACTCATCGATAACTTTAAAGCCTTCGCCGTCAAATACATCACGCTTTTTTGAGCTTTGTGGAAGCTTTTCAAGTGATGATGAATCGTCAAAATATTGCTGTTCACTTTCATAGTCATCATTAATCTCATTATCCATCGCATGGTAAGATTCGTCTTGAGTCATTTCTTCAAATTCCTTTAGCTTTTGCTCTGCATCATCACCATCATCTAGCACAGTAAAACTCCCAACCGACTCTGGGGTTTGGCTCTTGGGACGTTGAATGGATTCGGGCGAATCTTCTGGTGGAACTGGCGATGGAGCTTTGGGAATCTCTACTGGTTTTTCTTCAACAGGTGGTTCGGGCACATTTTCTTCAATAATCTCAATTGCAGGCGGTTCGTCACTTTTAAAGCTAACTTTTTTGCTTCCTTCAACTGTTGCGGCTGGAGCACTTGTAACATGCTCTTCTTGTTCCTTAATAATATCAGGCTCAATCGCAGTTACCTCAACTTTTTCACGTTGTTCAACCGTGTAGGTGGCATCTGTAAGGGCACCTTCATCAACATCAGTATGCAAATTTTCATGAATTTCAGCTTGAGTTGTTATTTCTTTGATGCTCTTTTCTTCCTCACTGACCTCCTCAGTGGTTGTTGTAGATTTCTTTGAAGCATCCATGGAAGTGTCTTCTGGAATTTCGGGCGTTTTGGGCTTATCAAACGATTTATTTTTGTCCTCTTGGCTAGTTTTCTTTTGCAAAACATTGGGCTTAGCTGATGGCGGTCTTTTCTTATTGGCACTCAACGGCGCTTTTGTTGTCTTTGAATCCGCTTTTGCTTTTGTTGCTGGTGATGCTTTGTTGTCATTCTTTTTAGCACTTGACGAAATCTCGACCTTCTTTTTATCTTTCTTGCCTTTCATCTGCTGATCTTTATCGTGCCCATTTTCTTTACATTCAGACGATTCACTTCCTTTTTTGCTGTCGGAGCTTTTTCTCTTTTTACTAGAATCGCGTTCATTCGATTTGCTACGAACTTTTTTGTAGCAATGATGCTTTCGTTTGATATGATAACAGCACTCATCATCTGACGAATCACTTTGTGAGTTTTCAGAAGATGATGCTGACGATATGGAATGTTGCTTGGATTTTCGGCGTCGATGAAGCTCAGTGGTACTTTTTGAGCGACTGACTTCACACGGTTCATCAACACGATGACAAATAAAAGTCTCACTGCAGCTACTCGTGCGTCTTTTGTGCTTTGAACACTTTCGGTGTTTTTTGCGATGACGATGCGATGTTTCGGATCCCGAGTCAGTATCAGAATTTTTTCCCTTCGTGTCATATGAGACTTCAATTTCAGTAAACTTTAACGGCTTAACTTCATCCAGTTCTGGCAAAATATTATGTGTTGTTGTTCTTCCCGATAATCTCAGTTTATTTGCCGGAAGACCTCCATGCATTTGAATATATTTGGCAGTAGAACGGAAACCTTTTTGTAAGGCACAATCGAGAGGCGTTTTAACAATATTTTTCGTATTTCTATAAACGCCATTAACATCAGCTCCCAATTCAATCAGCATTTTGCACATATCAATATTATCATTTCCTGCGGCTATGTGAAGAATCGTTCGACCATCGTTGCTTGACGTATTTATATGATTTGGTTTTTGTTGTAATAACCATTCAACAAGCTCAATTCGTCCCGATGCCGATGCTTCATGAACTGGCAAATCACCGCGAGCATTTCTCAGCCACAAATTAGCTCCACGTGAACTGAGAATTTTAACCGTTTCAAATTGACCTTTCGCGCAGCCGCAATGTCCCGGTGAGCGTCCTTTACGATCTTGGCGATTCGGATCTGCTCCCAAATCGAGTAGCTTAACTGTGGCATCAGCATGTCCAAGCGTTACTGCATAAAACAATGCTGTACAGCCATTTGAATCAATTAAATCAGTTTGAGCACCACACAACTTGATAAGCATCTCAATGCATCGTGTATGCCCACGCGATGCTGCACAATGTAATGCTGTCAATCCATCTCTGAAATGGAATTTATAGCATTGAATATAATTAGCATTTGTTAAATGTTGCATGATAATTACTTATCAGAGCTTTCAGCATAAGCTCCAGCCTTAATCAAAGCCAGTATTGCGTCTTCTGATCCAGCACTAGCCGCCCACATCAATGGCTGACGTCCGTCCTTATCTTCGACTTCGACCGTTGACTTTGGATGTTTGAGAAGAATATTTAAGATGTCAAGTGCCAACTTCGACGACATTTTATCACTTTTCCCCTCGTAACCGCACATTTGAGCAGCATAATGTAGTGGCGTTGCTCCATTCGTATCTGGTATAGATACTTTGGCACCAGCCGCTAAAAGTGCACGCAATATGTCAGCTTCACCGCATACTAAAAACGCACATTAAAGTCCATTAACAGTAAATTGGTACGATATAAAAATGGCTATGAATGGGTGAGCAATAAAAAAGGATGATAAATTATTACCTGTCGCCCAATGAACCACCGAATGTCCTTCATTATCTAACGCATTAACATCCACTTTATTGGCCAATAAAAGATTTACTGTTTCTTGCGTGCCCTGTATAACAGCTAAATGAATCGGTTTAAAGCCATCCTCGTCAGCCTGCTCCATTAAATGTGGCGCTGTCATTGCGATAATTGCAGCTGGCAGTAGATTCTTTTGTCCGGTGCAGTAATGTAACGTGTTTTTATTACTCCTATCGCGTTTCTGTATTGAGTTGGTCTGTAATTATAAAAATTGTGAGCACGATTGTACCCAATTTGATAAGAAAACCGACTTTAATATTGTTTCGAACAAAGAATGCTAAAAAAAAAATCTTTTATTTTTGTTTTTCTTGATGATCACCGGGCGAACTGAAACTGAATTTACCAACAAAAAAAGAACAAACAAATATCGGCCAAAAGCGAACAAGTTTTGCTAAGTAGGCGAAAAGCTAAGCAACAGCAATATTTTCGTATTGTTTAGTTACCAGACTCTTGGTAACCAGAACGCTTTTCGCCCCATGTTTACTGTTCTGTTTACACAACCCAAACAAAATGTAAATCCGAAATACCCTTTTTCGGTAGCAATGTGCTTGTAGATATTTAGTCGAAGAAAATTCGTTCTCTGAAGTAAATTGAATCGGTAGTGCCCTGCCGTGTGTACATGAGTGTGGGAGATTTGAGAAATGATTCAAGGAATGGTCCCATAACCATAGCTAAATTTTGTTCTTAAAGAAATAAACGGAAACAAATATTTTGATTCACTTTTCGAGCGAATGGATGTGACAAACATTTATTTCTCTATTTAGACAAATTTAGAGCAACAAACCTTTACACAACAACCAATTAAAAATAAAATCGAACGAAAGTTTTCCTTTTCGAGAGTTTTTGTTTCGTAGGAAATTTTTAATAGAAAAGTCGCTTTTGAAGATCCAGCAATTAGCAAGTGCCATCAATCAAATTATTGCAGACGAAAGTTTTAATTCAATTTGAATAATTGATGTCTTGGGGAATGTTTATAAATGTCACCAGGATTTTCGACAAAAGAAATTACCTTGACATGAAACGTCATTGACAAATAATGGAGAAGAATAGCAGAAGATGAAATGCAGAAACTTAAAGGTATTAGAGAGCATAATTTTAATAGCAAATATCTGGGATGAGTGAACGCAAAATGTTATGTGTAGAAGTGTTTTAGATGAGTAGAAACGAAATGTAAACATTATCGAAGGTCATTAATGTAACACTCAAGCTTTACAAAAACATATATTCGTATCAGAAAATTTCAATCTTTCGCTTTGTGATGGGAAAGAAATATGCTTGATAATCTTGAAAACTCATCAAGACTGTCAAAGACCCGCAACATGCAAAAAAAAAACTGTCCAACAATCAGCAACAAGGGAACCTTACATTTATGAAAGCAAAAAAAAAAAAAACGCTTATCGTTATCAGGTCATCGGACAACATGACAAGAAAGAGAGACTTGTTTAAATATATTCTTCGCATGTCACAGAATAATTTTACTCATTGCGCCGACAGACGCGCAAAAAGCAAAGAAAAGAAGAAAATGCCCTGAAATTGGCGAAGAAAAGAAAAAAAATTTAATTCAAGACTGTCAACGACGAATGATCAGATGAAAAGCAATGAGCTGAAAAGGACATTTTATGCGGCAGAAATGGAATTGATAACAGGCCACGACCTTTCATTTCAATTTGCATACTTGAACTCGAGGAATGTGCGTCCCTGATGGCATTTGGAGGGTTGCTAATTATTTTTTTTTCATGCTTCCCACTTTCTTATCCGACGCGGACCTTCTTGCAAGCTGCTGAATGTGAAAACGTGAAATTGTTTAATGTTATTTCAGTGGAAGGGTGTTCTTGATGTTGTTTGCGGCGCTAACACATTTGGCTCGCCGGAAAATTGTGTTACGTGAAATTGCCCTACATATTTTCTACGCCATATCTACGTCGGTCGAATAACTCAGCATAAACGAGTCTAAAAATATGCCGCGCCATGTAACACGCATTTCTGAGCTGAAGTTATTTGTCAATATATTTTTCATGCACATTTCATTTCAACCATGACCCAAATTGCAAATTTGACAAGTTTACAAATGTATCCGAAGAAACTGACGGTCTAAAATGGATAAACATGTGTTTACGACTTTTTGAAAGATATGCATTTTTTTCTTGTTAGCGCCATTTACCTGCAAGCGGATTTCTTTGATAATTGCTTCAGTTTTTCCCTGCTGACATGCATGCATCAAATTCGTACATCCGCCCTTCAGTCGATTCCGATCAGAAGACACATTTTCAGTGTCTACTGAATGAATGCCTTTTAGCGGCTCTAACTTCGTTTGATATTTTCGATTCAGATCCATGATGATTGGTAATAAACATTTTAAATGAAATTAAATCCTAAACACATGTGTGGCGTAAGATTGAATTTGAAAGCTTTCTACACGTAGATCGATTTTTTTCCTTTGGTACCGTGAGTCGCTGTCAGTCAATACTGCACTAAATAAGGAGGAAAATAGGAGTTCTACGGAACTTTCTCACTTCTCTGTTCTCGACTTAACCCAATTTGAATAAATTTCCAATCAATAACAATTTGCAGCAGATTTTTTTCATTCCTTTCGACATTCTCTTGCATTTTTCTTCACTAGTGGAATGTGTAAATAGCTCATGAAAAACTCATACAAAAAATATTTTTCCACTTTTATGCACATTTCTCTTTGTTTTGGGATCATTCAACAGTAACGTCAATAAAATGTAAAAACTTTTGCTTAAATAGCTAACTGAAGCTGAAATTTGATCTTACAATAAATGTAGTTTTTTTACATTTCACCGCACTGATGAACAATTTCTTGGTATAATATTATAAAGAAAGTTTTTCTGGGAACAAAACAATCTTCTTGGTACAATATTCAGTGCATTTCACATCGAATTAAAGCTATTTTCAATTTCCTCTCAGCTTTTTTTCCCCTTCCCGACTAAGTCCAGAGTACAGCCAGTGAGAAATTTCAATTAGGCGGAATTAAGCGCATAAATATCTAAGTTTTCTTTAGTGTTTTTTGCTACCACTTCTCCTTCTTTCATGCACTGGATTTTCTAGCTCTGGTGCACTATGCAGAGTTGATAATTTATGTTTAAAATTTCAATGTTCTGTCGCTTTTTTTTTGTTCGTTAAATCGGAAATCCTAACATGGACGCCCTTACTATGCTTTCTGTCGTTAGCTGTTTTTTTGCATCAGGTTTTCCCATTTTCAAGCCCACCCCCTCCCGACAGTGAAAAAATAAAATAAATCTGCTGCAACTTGAAATTATTCTTTAAGGTCAAGAGAACACTTGATTTAATTCTATTTGGTTGAGAAAGTCATTCAGAAAGAAGGCATCAAAAAAGAGGAAATAGAAAAGGAGTGAAAACTCAATTAATACCAATGTCAGCGCTGTCTGTGTAAGTATCACCATGACTACAAAGTTGTGCCATAACAATGAACCTTCCCGACTATTGAAACTTTGTGCGGTTTTCACACATTTTTTTAACACCCTTCAAAATGTTCTGTCTGAGACTTCACCAAAATTTCGTTCCTTGCCGAAGTGGGGCGTTAAATTCCTATACATCATATTGTCATGGAATAGTTTTGCAATCAATTCTATTTGAATTTGTCATATTTTTACTTAATTAAAAATTGTTATTAAATTTTTCAGTAATTAATTGCAATTTTGAGTTGGAGCACCAGAAGCAAGCAAGTTAACATAAATTTTTAATTAGATTTAAAACAATTTTATTGTTGATGTTGACATCATTCGTCTGGCTATTAAAACTAACTGTAAACAAATTATGTTCACTGAAATTAATTATTTTTCATAGCAAATGCACAAAAACCCCACGAACGGAGCTTTTAACAAGTTTTCACTGCCACGGAATAGAATTTATTTTTATTTTTCTTTTGTTTGAAAATGAAAGGCCACGTTCACGTTCGGTGGTAGTGACTGACTAAATCCAACTTTAAGAAATCTAAGGAAAATATGTGTTGTGGCGGTAAAGGAAAAATGGTTAGAACTTTCTTTCTAAGTAGTCGCGGGTTTTTTTCAGTGTGTGTATGTAGCACATAGCGATATAAAAGTAGCGATTGATTACACCGTCAACCGTAAATCGAAAATCGCATTGGTGTTGCTTTACATTTTTTTAGCTTTCGTTAAAAATGTTGTTTACTTAGTTCTCAAGAACGCGGGCTATAAAGTTTGATGGAATGTGCGAAACGCCTTCATTCATGACAAGGAAATACTCAGAAACTTCGGTTGATGATATAAAAATAAATATTTCGAGCGAAATTTGAAGCAAAACGTGCTTTTAAGTAGTTTTCTAAATTAAATTTTCTGCAAACGTACGACAATAGATGCAGAGCCTCAGATGGCAGTTGTACAATGAGACAATTTACCATGTAATGGAACTTGTATCAATGTAAATATTCGGAAGTCGAATAAACTATTTTCCATTCTGTGGATAATAAACAAAGCTTTCACATTTCCGGTGTTTTGTGTTGTAGGCGCACTTGGCAAAGTTTGCATGTATATATTTATTAGAGGACATTCGAATTAAAGACTTTGAATGTGTGTTTTTGTTGGATATTCAATCTATTTTTTTCCACGGAATTCAACCCTCAAAATTTACACAAGTAGACGGTAACACACAGCGGTCAATAGCGAGTTGTGTTGGCCTTCAAGTGGCAACGAGTTATTAATACCAGCAAAAAACACATACAGCTCACAACCTATCGTGCTTTGTCATTGAAACATAGTCCAGCGATAATAAAGCACCCATGCGCGCGCTCTTCGATTGTGCCTCAGAAATTTGCGAATGTCCGAGGAATTTTCTGATTAATATTTGGCGGCTAGAGCAATTTTTTTTACGATCGATTGAGCCTTGACATGAATTTTATGCTTCATTTAAGAGCTTTTGAAAAAATTACAAAGTTTTAAATTTTATGTTTTCAGAACAAAAATAAAAAGCGTTTTAAAATGGAATGGAAAATAATTATTTGTTCTAAAAGTTGATAAAATTCAACTAAAATTTCAAATTTCAGTGTTTTCATAAGTTTCTGAATAATTTTATTCATCATTTGTAAAAAGCACACTCATGTATAAGCAAAAATTTCCCAGCATAAAACTGGAAAAGCATTTTCTCATTATTTGAATACCCATTTAATTAAATTTCGTCAGTCATATGCTCAGCGTTTGATAGTTCCCACAAGCTCTTAACTATGTTTAATTATGATGAAAATGCGATTGCTATTAATTACAATTAAGGTAAAACTTTTTATTTTGTTGTGAATCTCAACTGTCAATGTTGATTCAGTGTGAACGTAAACATTAATTTTTGCAACATTGATAATGAAAATTCTGAAAACCGCATAATTTCGCAACGTTCAAAATATCATTTCCACGCACAATTTTGATTAATATTCTGTTGACTTTTCCACGCCCTTTTATATGATTTTATTTTTTCATTATTCAGGGTCATGGAAGCCACACGTTGACGGCATTTAACAGGTAGCGACGACATGGTCCCGCAAGCATTTCCTAAGCTATTAAAAATTCAAGCTTCATTGCAAATTTTCTTTGTTTTGGCGCTTTCGACGAGTCATATCTTAGTCAGCAACTAAATTTCATATTTGGCGTAGAATATTTTATTCAAATTTTGTGATATTTTCACGGGTTTTCGGGGTTTTGTTTCCGCTCAGCGAAGGAGGATTATTTGAATGAAATTAAGGAATAAATCTGCCGCTCGCTATAATATTTCATGAATAAAAAAAAAATCTAAGGAAAATATTCTGTCAACCAGCGAATATTTGGAGAGAGAGAGAGAGAGAGAAAGAGATATATCGTGTATTTTGCGTGACAATACATCTTTCGGTTAATTTGGAGGGAAGTTTTATTTGCTTCTTTTGTTACGCATCCCCTCATCTCGCAAAAATGTCTTAGCTCTCTATCTTGCTAAACTCCTTTGCATCCTCACATGTTATAGCATATGTGCCATGAGCTAAGTATGTGAAAAAAAGTATTTTAAGGGAAAATAAGAATACGATAATATGAATAAGGTGAGCCTGAATTCCTTTAACTTGTGAATTTATTGGAGTGCTCCTTTATTACTTTCGCTTAAAAGATTTTAGATTTTTTTTTCTTCTTGGTTTCTTTAAGAGGATTTTCCAATTCCCGTCATTCTCCCCCTCCTTAGCAATCTGTAAGTCAAGGAAACATCCGATGAAGATTGTAAAAAGCACTCCAGTATTTTTTTTTCTTTTTTGGGATTTTCTTGCTTGGGATGAGAAGATTTTTTTTTGCTTATTGATTGCTTAATAAACCGTTCATATTGCACACATATTAAAAATTGTTCCCTTCCCTTTCAAACGGAAAAAATAAATATGGAAAATGCTCAAACCATAAAAAAATATTTCGGAAATGGGAAATTTTTTAGGAAGTCTGTGAGGTTTTGTGGGAATGGCAAATCTTTATATGATTTACAAGCCACATAAAAAAGGGAAAAAAAATTATTTAATTGAAATGCTTTTTAGATGGGAAATTTATTTTCATAACAAATATCAAGAGTCAAAGCGGGAGGAGATGACAAAGGGCGATTTATCAAATGACAGGATGTGTTTAGGATCTCTCTTGAAATATGAGAAATTATGGGTTGAAATAACATTTTTCATTTCATTTAAAAATCCATTTTTCAATACTCCAAGTGTTCTTGGCTTGAATGTCCTTCGAATGCTTTAAGCTCGGCTTTCTGCTCGCCGAAATATCAGATGCCTTGAACGCGGATTAATTAAAAGTGAATTTCTTATATTTTTTTTTTTTTTCAAAATTTTCACAAATGAAATTAATTTCGTTCGTTATTCGATTATCGAATAAGAATTTTTTTCATGTTTAGCATCACGCAAGGCCGTACAATCATCATCAAATTAGAATTTAGTGTGAAATTCGTCATTGAAGGCCAAAAAATTGGTGAAACAATAAAAACATCCCGGTCAAAGAGTCTTGTTTGCCTTGCGGGGCATTTTTATTTCTCCTTCAACATCATGTCCGGCACGAAAATGGGAAATCCGAGAACTCGACACTGAGTGAGTGAGAGGAGAAATAGAAGGGATGGGGTAAGGGACAGCGACATAATACAGCCCGAAGGTCAAGATCATTATGTAAACTTTTTCAATAAAAGAAAAATATGTATATAGTTATTTTGACCTTTCTCCGACCACCATTCGACGGCATTTTAACTCATAAAGGAACTTCCCGTTGTAAAAAATAAATTCAAAATACATTTCATCGTTTTTCTTTCTCCATTCAGTGAGAAGAACTCCAACTGGATGTTTTACTTGAGGTTGATTCGCCACCCCCCCAACATACATAAAAGCTACGAGAAAATGATGTAATAAAAATAAATTCAAAGCTTTTCATTTCTCCATTCCCGATATACACTTTTCCTTTTTTTTTTCGCAATTCGTTTCTTCTTATTATATTTCTTTTCTTTCATTTCATAGCAATTATGTAAATTGCGGTTTACGTTCACTCGCTGTTTCTTTATAAAAAAGAGCTTTAAGTTGATTGTAGAGTGGAAAATGCATCTAAATCACCTTCTGTTGATTACATTGGAGGATAAAATGAAAAAGCTTAATCATAAAGTATCAATTTGTTGGTAGAGATTACCAGTTTTAATAACGAGTTTAAAGAACTTCGCTCATTTATAAACAGAACACACAAAGAACTAAAAGTGTGAGTGTATCGCGAAAGATTAAGAGAAAAGTTTGCGACATTAAGGGAGAAAAACATTGATTTCATAAATTACATGAAATTTAAAAAGTTCAATGAAACTTGAATATTTAAGCGAAGTAAATGAAACTCAAAGAAAAATAGAAACGGGCGAGAAAATGGAGAGAAATGTCAAGATTGCGATTAGAAGCAGAAACTGTCGTGAGGTGGAAAGAAAAAGTTTTAAGCTTTGATGTGACATGGAGCTTTTTAAGTGAATTTTATTGTACAAACGTGAAAATAATTGAAAAATTTACGCAACACTGAGCTTTGACGTGCGAAATCTGCATAATCTCCGAAAGAGTGAAAGAATGAATATCAAGATCACGAGATAGGTTTGTGTATGGTGTCGGTGTGGTATCATATATCATTTCTATGATATACTTTGACTCAATATCTTGACTGATATCTTTTGAAATGTTTTTTTTTTTTTTTTTTAAGCCAGGGGTTTATCAGAAGCGAGAGGCAAAGAAATTTGAATTTCAACTGATTGAAACCTATTCTGATAATAACTTTTCGCCAATAATGAATCGCTCAATGAACTTCTTCTGTTATAGTCAATTAAACTTTCTAATCAACACGAATAATTTGTTCAATTATCCAATGACTTCGCCGAAGCCGGGCCGATGAAAAATAATTGCGTAGAATTTCAATCACAGAAGAAAAGTTGACTCAGATTTAATTCAATAAAGCAAATATAATTCAGCGGCTCCATTTTCTGCGAAATCTTCAAGCACCAAATAAAGGAAATATTGAAATTTTCTTATTCATGTTGAAAAGAGCGAGCGGAAAATTTCCCAATTAAACTCCCGGCAAAAAAAAAATTGACTTTTTCAATTAAACTCAATGTTGACACGGGAATCTTTTTTCCCTTCTAGTGTTTGAATTAAAGAAGATGAACATTTTTTTCCTTTCTCATGATTGACTCTAACTTGTTATTTTCCCTTCTTCTTAGATACTTCTTTTTGTCAGCTTCCTTTCGAGTGAAAATTTCCTTGTTCATTCAGTTCAATAACATAAGAAAAAAATATCTACACATTTGAATGAATAATTTGCACAATTGCCTGATTGATACAATTTATTTTACGGTATCTTGCATCGTTTCCTTCATTCTTCTTTGCCTACCGTTGCCTTTCTTTACAGATACATATTTAGTATTGACACACTCAATCATTCAATAGACATTCCAAATATACATTTCACAAATTACTCACTTGAATGGATCGAAGAGGCTCCCGCTTTCTCAACACAAGACACCCTTTTGCTTGCTGTTATTTGCCAAAAAAATAAAAATAAAATGTCTCGTTTGTTGCTTCTTTATATTTCACCGTCGACTGAATGACTTCTTCTCGCACAACAAATGTGAAGATGACAAAAAAAAGTTATTCTTGAATAAATATTTGGGTCCAACCGATTTTGCCCGTGATCCGTTCGTGTGCTAACACTTGAATAGATTGAAACCAACTGACCGCTGGTTAGCACTTTTTACAAAGGTAAAGTCGATACACAAATTGTAGCTGAGAAGAAACAGCCATCACCATAGCATGTGGCCCGTGGAAGGACATTTCAATACAGTTATATTGGGTTTGAAATTGTAGTTGTGGCACCCACACAATTGGAAAATCCTTTTTTCCATTTACTTTATGAGGTCAAGAACAAAACAGTGAAAGTTTCATTGCTTCTACTAACAGAAGCAATATTCCACTCGATTTTTACATGAGTATGTTGATTACTTTCCATTTGTAAATAATTCCGTGACTTGAGCACGAATGATTTGGTGTGGTAATTAACTTCACGCAATTTAGATGAATCTCTGATGTTGTGTACATTCAAAACAAATTTTTCGAATGATTCTAAGTAGTGGAACTTTCCAAAGTCCGAAAATTTGGATTTTGTTAGCAGCAACCAGACTCTCTCTGACATTGGTGAGTTCCCAGAAATGAAGTCGAATGAATATGAATAAGTACGAGTCGAATTGGTATTTTGCCATTAATCAAAAAAATCATTTCAAATGTCAATATACCGCCCTCGCCAACATACTGAATTTTGTTGAAAGCTAAGTAAGTGTACTCACTGTTGCCTTCGCACAACAAATTGCAATTGAAATGTAATCCGTTCATGCACAAACCCTCGTACGCCACTGAGACAGTAAAGGAATTTTTTTTTTATTCCCTCAACCTCAACGTGCAAGTGATTGTGAAAGTCCTTGATTTTTGCTACTGCTATTTTTTTTTTGCTTTCTCGCATTTTATCGCGTAAATCAAAGTGTTGTTACAGGGAAGCCAACGACATTTTTTAATGTGGATTGGGAATAAATTTTTTTTTCGCCAAAAGAAATTTGTTCGCCGAGTGAATTTCCGGTCTGTGGTGACTTGGCTGGTGGTAGTTGCAAGGTTACAGACCCGCTCCGCACTCGAATTGGTTTGTAATTCAATTTATGGCCTTGCCGACTAACGGAAGCTTCTGAAGGAGCAATTAATTAGCAATTAAGGTTTCCTTTAGTGCTAGTACGCGATACCAAAGAGTCATTTACTGCGATTTGTTAATTTACCACAATTTGTGTAATGCTTTATCGAACATATTCAATATATATTCTAACGAGCTCAATTTATATAATTTGCGGTTTTTGCAGAAAATAAGCGTGCAAATCGCCAATTGTGAAATGATTTTTCAAGAGAGCGCGAAAAAATAAAATGAAATCAATAAACCGCCCCAGATTACAATTGCTAATTCTCATTCTGTACGCAATGTGCACGAAAATAGGATTAAATTGTAATTTATTTTATTGATGTCAATAAAAAAAAAATTATTTTGCTTTGCTACTTATTCACGCTGGTTGAGACTTCATATTTATGCCACTTTGATTTCAGTCGGGCGAAAGAGGAGGAGAAGGACGTCTGTTCCTCACTTTTCAGACTTACAATTGTTAACCGCGCGAAACATAAAACTTTCATTCCATAATAATGTTCTGGGAATTTTATTATTCAATGAATCTGAGCAGTGGCAGAAAAACAACAACAATATGCCATTAAATTCCACTTATATTATTTTTATTGTTTTCAAAAGCATTTGCGAAAAGCAGCAAGGACCGAAAATTTTGACGATGGAAATGCTTTTGATGACGGATGGCATATCGAATTCTTTTTTGCTCTTCATAACTTAGCAATTTCAAATCAATTCAATGTCTGAAGGTCATCTTTCACAAAAATAAGAATAAGAATATTTTTCGAAAGGAGAAAGGAGCAAAAATTTGCAAAAAAAAAAATTAAATGTACCATTTTTTCCTTGCTGGCTTCTAATCTCATTTATATTCAAATTCCGAGATTAATGCCTCGTCCCAAAGACATGTCATGAATAATATTTTTTTTTTCTGGAGCGCAATTTTAATTAAATTCATTATGAAAGTTATGGAGCGTAAAATGCTGGAAATGATCGGTCTGGACAGGAATAAGGGGGCTGCATGATGTGACTAATGTGTTTGATAGGCTTGGTTGAAAGTTCTGAAAGGCACGTCCGATATGCAGACGAATGAAAAATTAAATTATATTCAACCTAATAGCCAAGAGATGCACAAAAGTTACAAATGTTAACAATTGAAACGCAAAATATTTTCTTTTTTTTATAAATATCTGGCATTACTAACATTAATAAAACTTTGCTATGCTCCTAGGCAATTGTCAAAATACAATCAATATGCCCAATATTGAAGTTTAAAGTTCATTTTAAAAATAAATTCAATTTCATGTAAAGCCTCAACTCAACAAACAGCCCGAAGAAAAATTATTAGAAATAACTCACTCGATTTGAAGCTTCGGCATTGGAAAAATATACACAACTTCAAACATCCGATACCCTGCCCGATGCAAATGTAATAAAAAATGTCCTGAAGTAAAAAATGATATGTAAACATTTGTGTAGGCAACTCGTGGGCGTTAGAAGAATCAAGCCAAAGGTATACAATCTGCTTATTGACCTTGAAAGTTTTTCTTTTTAAAAGGTTTGCAATGTGAGAATTTATCGAACATTTAGATAAAGTCTACATGTATGGGAAACATGCCTGATGCTTTGGGTGAGCTTAGAATTTTAGTAGCTTACGGTATTAAAGTCACGTTAAATTAAGCTTGATTGAGTGACGGAGGAAATATTGTTTCGGATAATATGCTCGATTGAGAGCAGACATATCTTTAAATTGTTTGAAAAATCTTGAGAAGCTTCAATGAGAAATTGTTTAAAATGTCTCTAGCCTAATAGCAATGGATCCTGTGGGGATAATAAACATTTGATAATTTGATAATTACAACATTAATAAAATGAACCTGTTGCCAATTTCATATAATGTTCATCATCTTTTGTTTCTCTATAATAAAGAGCCAAAAGCCATAATAAACATGAGATATAAATAAATACGACAGACAAAGTTCAATCTCATGAACGTTCCATGTCGAAAGATGAAGAAATATACTTTGGTTTCCCTTCAAGGATCTTTCAGAAGGGTCGACGATTTGAATAGACAAGCAGCCTGACTTTGATTTCAACCGTGTGCGCGTGTGAGAGGGCAAACAAAAGTTTTCGTCAGATCAAGGGTACATTTTGATTTTGACTGCCATTATATTGAGCTTTATGATGAGAAAAGTTTATAACTGATGTGGTGGTGGCGGAAAACTTTATAACAAAGGAAATCTGGAAAATTTTGAAGATATTTATTTTGAAGATGTCTGTAACAGTTTTAAACATCTTAAAAGTTCCTTCTCATGAGCACAAATAACGGGCTTGAAACTTTTCAAGAGACTCGGATGTGCAATTAAATTATTTAATGAACCAAAGCTGCCTTAAAATTAAAGCACTTTTGCATCACTGAAGTTCAAAAAGTTCACACAATCTAATTCATGAGTGATTTCACAGTTCATTAGAGCTAAATAAGCTAAAACTATACCGCATGAAAAAGATTAAAAGCATGTTAGCTCTATAAACATCACTTTTTCATGTAGAAAATTTTCATAAGCCCACATGAATCGATGACTAACATTATCGATAGCAGCGATGATAAAAGTGAAGCGAAAGAATTTCGTTGAAGCTGCATCACGATGATGGACAGTCTCTCTTTTTTTATTCTGGGTGCGAATTTTTTCTTGATGCTCGATTAAGAAAAATTAAAATCAGTTAAATAAGTAACTATAAGGAACAACAAAATAATGAAACAGAAAATTTTTATCGCAATATAAATTTTTCACCGCTTTAAGAAATAACCGCTTTATTCATTTTTTACCATTTTATCATTTCCAACCGTTGTCAGATACCGAGAATTGCAATGGGCCAAATGAAGAAAATTTGATAGAACGAATCATCGTATCTGCGACGATGAGAGGTATACCCTTTTAAATTGATGGGGTGTTAAAAAGGACATTTGATAAGATTACACTTCTCCTCAAATTAATAACAGTCCTCGGCAAAAAAGAAGTTCCACAGAAATTGCTCGAAATTTCAATTTGCGGTTTATTGAATAACCAGAGAACTCTTTATAAAAATTATTCTGAATAGACCCAAATATTTCAAAATTCATTATGAAAAAAGCTCATTTGTGCTAAGTTGTCTATAAAGTCACATTTATATTAAATTACAAGTTATCTCTCTGTCCTAAATTTTCAGCGACTCAAGTTAGCTGTCTTTTTATTTTTCATTAGCATGACTTTTGTTTTGGACACATATAAAAAATTAAACATAAATTAAATTTTGAGAAGATTCGGGCTTGGGTCATGCAAAACATTCCAAATTCCAGGTGTAGATAATTTCAAAATTCTTCAGACGTCGTTACCATTTCACGAAGATTCGCATTCTTGAAGATTGTATTTAATGAGTGACATGTTTACAAGAGAACTTTAAACATTTAATTATAAAATAGCTTTATCATGCAATGCGAGCATTATTTGCTAGAAATCTATTGTCGATTTATTGAGATCGTATAAATGGCACAGTTAATTATTTATGCTTTATAAGTTACAAATATTCCTTTGTTTTCGGTTTGAATCATTAATTTAAAGAGTCTTTTTATTTATCTTGGCTGTTTGAAAATCGATCCGAGGTAATGTAAATTTCAGCTAGATGTTCAAAGATAGCAGCACTGTAGCATACAAGTCTCACAAGCTAGTTTGTACCAATAGCGGCTAGCGAGTAGAACGATTGATTGAGTAGCCGATTAATTGATTTTTTCCTTAATTTTTTTTAATTAATGTAGTTGAAAATCATAATTTGAATAATTTCTAATTATTGGAAAAACAAATCGATATAATCGTTATAGTAGCAATAAATTTCGAAATAGTGGTACTGACAAAATAGAAATAACTTTTGTGGCAGGATAATGGAAGCTTTGTTTCTTATGATGTACTCAATCCTCAATCCATCAAACAGCACTCTCTTGCGGAGTTATCGTAACATCGCAAACTATTTGTTAAAATTTTTCATATTCATTTTGTAAGTAATATTATTTATGACTTCTGCTTCTCTTATTTTAGTAACGACAAGTTTCCTGTGAATATCCACTTTTACAGATTTTTCTTTCTACGATCCTGGCAGTATTTGCTGGCTGGTCATTATAGGAAGCGTAAACGAGCATTGGTACGTTTCTGATAATTGACTATTCCATACTTTGCTGACCACCTTGAACGATAAACAACTTAACTTTTGGATGTGCAAGAATATCGGATTGTGGACAGGACAGAATGTGAACATTTGCATACATAGAATATCATAATCTAGACTCTTGAAAGCTTGTAAGAAGACATTAATATTAATTTTTATTTTTTTCTGCATCGTAAATTGTTACGAAACTCACGTAAATTATTCCGTTTTTAGAATTGTTCATCAGTGCTTGAAGATTCTCTGGTAGAAGCTTCGGAGGTTTAAGTGAAGGAATCCTAGCTGAATTGTATTTGCTTATATTGGTCTCATGTATCCTTAAGCTGGATGTGCATTTACTAGCAACATATTGACATTATTAATTAGTTCATAATAAGATTTCTTAACACCGGAAGGTTTTTTTATAGTTATTTCTTTATACATTTTTGCAGCTAGTGGTAAAGCAAATATTTCGAAAATAATATTAAAAACTGCACTTTCGAGAGTTGAACAAAGGATTTGGCACAGACAAATGGAAGAAGACGATCTGGATGAGCAATGAAATTCGCTTCATTTCCTATTATACGATGAACGAAACTTGATGAATCTGCTGAATTGATACCTATAACTGGTATTTAAAATGTTCGGCAAATGCATGTTCATAAGCTTCAAGAGGAAGCAAATCCAATTTTGTTGATGTGTCTTTTAGAATCTTTTGTATTCCTTCAGATTCCATATGTCCACCAATTGACTTTGCCTCTTCGCCAACAATGTTTAGCAAATTTGAAAGCTATTCGTAGAGTAAAAATTTAATCCAAAATTTTACGAAATTTAACGACAGTAAATAAAGCATCGATTAAGGTCAAATTTCTATTTGTTTTCTCGTTATCACTTGTAAGAATTGTTAATTTGTTTCCATGTTTCAACAATTTCTGGGTAACGCTGTGATAAACCGACTTATGACTAGACGATGGGCGTGGGAAAATACACAAAATTTCTGCAGCATTTTGGAGTTGGAAATTTATGAAAATGAAACAAAATCTAATTAAAAATTTCGGAAACAATTTAATACGAGTTTAAAGTGATACTGATGAGTATGTTTAAAAAATAGAGTCGCGCGTTATCAGACGCATTATCAAACATATAGTCAATGGTGTGCCTTCATAAATGGAGATACAATATAAGAGATTCTCCAGAAAGAGGAAAAAAAAAATTCCAAGAGCATTCAATAAAATTGCGATTTAAACGCAATAAAAAAAATGAAATTTAATTTATTTTCTGTGTATCGATTTTTGTGCGAAATGAATTTAAAGCTTTATTTCTTTTCAAACCAAATTGATGTTAACTCCTTTTAATGCTTCAACTCGCGCACATTTTTATGACTAGCTTTGCTTTGCTGATTGCTCGATCCATCTCGAAAGAGATGAGATGTAAATGTATGATCTAATAGCAAATGCTATAATTCTTACTGTCAGTTTATAGTTTCCATGGCATTATAATAATATAGCTCCGATATTTTATAGTTTTTGATAACATTAACAAAGCTAATACTTTTTGCTTAAGTGTATTAAATTGCCTGTTAATAATTGGGTGATCTATTGATCAAATACTATGCCACTCAACATTAACAGCAACTGGTTCGTGATTGCAATACTGTTATTCTGCAAACACTTCACGAAAGCGAAATATTTCAAAGGAAAAAAAAATATACAAAACATGAACAAACCAAAAAAGTCATAAATTATGTTTTATCATGTGAAAAGTATCAACACTTCATTAAATAAAAATAAAAACAACAATATACAAACAGACTAACAAAAGCGAGCACCAGAGAAACAAGCACTCAATAAACAAACAATAGTTGGGTTGATTTGTAGAAATGGTTTTTTCGGGTGAATGACAATATTTATTTTTTTGCGAAGGGTGATCTTCATTTTCAGGATTGCAATGCTCCATTGCCTCTATTAATTCGATGGGTTTTCGACAAACTAAAACGCAGACAGCAGTCGTACCGCAATTTTTCAAAACTTCCACCATGCGAAAATTCTCGCTCTAAAGTTAAGGCAATAATTTAGCGAGGCAGTGAAAAATAAAATAAAATCCAATAAATCTTTACCAATCAAAATATTTTTATAATTGAAATCAGTTGTGGAATGAAATGAAATTAAACACAGCAATGCTGAGTGCATTTTTCCACTGCTGCTGATCACAATGGATAAAATTTCGCGCGATGTAAATAAACTTTGGGGAGGGTTTTTGAGTTTTTTGATTCAGTGCAATGCAATTTAAGATTGGTATAAAACATATTTATATAAACAGAAAGAAGAGATTCGATATTTATAACAGGATTTATTAATGCTGCAATTTATGGAAGTTGGCAAAATGGCAGTTGATCGATTTTACAGACATTAAACATTATTTATTAACTAAAGTGATGCAAAAGAATATAAGTAAATTTACTAGCTCAGATTCCCGTCTTTTATATAAACAGAAAAAATTGAAAACTTTATCATCTTAAATGACTTTAATCTCATATAAGTACTGGAGTTAGTGAAATTGCGTTACGAACACACATTGAAAAATCACAGATTCTGTAAAATATGTTATGTATGAAATGTCTTTTGGTTAAGTGAAAAATTATATCGTCGTTAACATTCATGAGATGTGCAAAGTATTTTTGGCACATTTCTTTCAGCCACATACAAAACCACTCGACTTTATGATGTCTCGATATAAATAAATTGTTTTATATTTATTCATAAATTTTTTTTCTTTCGCGTCGAAATATAAATAAATTCCACACACTTAAAACAGTGCAACAAATAACACAAAAATGCATTTGGCGACAATAAAAAAAAATCCTTAACTACACCTCGAAAAAGGCGAAAAAACTGTGAATGACCATCATCGATGTGTCCATCAACAGCGATAAGAAATTAAAATCAAATAAAAAGCGCCGGTTTCTGTCACAAAAATCCATCGTCCAATGATGTTTTAAGTGTTTGACGTCGCAATATGAGAACCAATCGTCGTTAAAACTGAGCACACTTAAAAATCCTTCCATGGGGCGATCGAGACGCGCAAATTAAAATAACAAATAAAAGATTTATTGAGAAGCTTATCTTTGTGATTCGAATCATGTTCATATAAGGACCACCCAATTTCGTTAATTGTGTATCTGGCTTGTTCCTCAAAATTAAATATCAACGATGCGGGATTCCTCAAAGTCCACACAGAGTGGCTCATAAAAATGCGAGTGCCGGAAAATTAATGCAAACTATCGTCATCAAAACCAAATTAAGTAATCCGGGACAGTTAAATCTCCGCGTGATGATTCGCGATGTTTAAAAAAAAATATTAATTAAAAACAAAACATCGGTTTCGCGGGTCAGTTGGCGGCAACCAGAGACTGGTTTAATTTTAGGCCAATCATATCATTGATTTAATATTTTATCAAAAATTTGTATATCAGTGATTCTTAATAAATTATGCAGGCAAGCCACAATAAATTAACCTTACTGATGGATGAAACCCCGAAAATTAAATATACTTAAACCAACAGAACTGTTTTATGAGCTCCAATTTTTTTTTACAGATAAAAGCAAGAAAGACTGGAGGAAAAATCAACTTCATCACCAAAATGCAAGAGCAACAGAAATACTCAAGTTTTGACCGTTCAGTTACTTGAGTGAATCTGTTTGAATGATGCTGAAGTGAAAAAGATTAATCGCTCGATTGATTTGAAGGATTTTTATCAGTCTCATCAATTGTGAATCAAATTGCTTAATCGCGTAAAATGAAAACGATTGAGAATGTATGGCTTAATGTGTTTTAGCATTTTAATGACCAAAATGTTGGAATTAACATTTATCGCGAGAAACAAAACTTTGAATGCAGCTGAATTTAACTTATATTTGTGATTTATTGTTCCAAGGAATGGAAAACAAAATGACATAAATTCTGGTGGCGATTGCACAAAGCCGAAAAGTACATAAATAATTTTTAGCGCTCAAGCCGATTGCACAATTTATTTATTTATTTATTTTTTTTTGATTTTTCAATCAACCAAAATAAATCGCCAAATTAATCAAAAAAAAAAAGAAAGAAAATTACACGAAGCAAGCTCGGGTCTTATGCAAATTTTAAACTCTGACAACAATAAAAGAAGCATATTAACAGCTGAAAGAATCGCAAAATGAACTCGAAAAGTGAAGCATAACAAAACCATTTAAATTCAAATTGCGCAAAATTTCGCAAACTCCGACACAAAGCAGAGTCATAAAGCATCAACTCCGCCGCACGTCAATAAATATTCGACTCGTCTTTTGCGGGGCAAAATTTCGTTTTCATTCTTCCACTGTTAAAGCCACGACCAAACAATCAAAGCAACAAGCAGTCGAGTTCATTAACCAGTTCAACAGCCCAATAACGCAGGGTACAGAGAAAATATTAATTTAATTCTCATTCTGTGCCGTTCTGCATTTTATTTTTTTTGTGGGTAATGTCGGTTGCCAATGGAAGACGAACAATGAAATGAATTGCATCGAGTGGCGGCAAGATGATTTACAGAAATTGGCTTCGGACTGAAATAACCGAAAACAAGCGATTTTTAATTGCAAAAATTGAATGGAATCAGAAAAAGGTGTGAAAAGATTCCGCTTTTTTGTCAATTTTAGTTTCGCCTCGATCCATCTGTTAATTCATCAAAAATAAGCTTTTGTGCAATTCCATCTGGATGTTATTTCTCTCCTGATGAAATAATGTGATGTGATGAGCTTCGATAAGACTAACAATGGGAGTCATGATGGGTGATGGAATACAAAGTGAGCCGATTTATTTAAACGCTTTAAATATTTTGACTTTCGATAAATCAAAGTCGAGTTTCAAAATATGAATTCAATTGACCGTGCAAAATGTGCAACCTTATGCTGCTCCACAATGGCATACAACAGGATGGAGTGAAAAATTGGGTTTCTTTGTGTCGAAAGAGCCCTTTTTTTATTGTTGATGATCGTCCAGTGTGTGCCTAAAAAATCACCCAACAAATCACACACAATTGCTGTTAATGTCCATCGATAATCCGTCTTTGGAATCGTTTTGCAAAAACTGTCAAAACAAAAAAAAAATTCAACGACACCAATAGTGCATTGTTGGATGTGTTGCCATTTCGAATCGATTGATGGCAATTGAAGTCGAGTTCAAAAAAGGCGATTCCAAGTGTTGTTGAGGCTTTCGTATAATAAGAAACAAATTATTTTAAGAAGAAAAAAAAAAGAGAAAAATCATTCAAATTTGTTACAGAAAATTACATTTCGATGCAATTCAATTGATTCGAACAAACAAAAGCCGGACTGTAGAATGAATGTGATGGGAATTGTAATTGATGGATGATTGATCCCAGAAGGATTACCACTCGACCAAAATGTATTTTCTTAAAACTTTTTCTTGTGATATTGCACAAATGAGGGTTCCCCTTTGGATGATCGACCAAGAGATTGAGAGAGAAAAGACTGCGAAAGAGATTATTTATATAAACATCTTGCGTGCATTTAAGCTTTTGTTGATATTGTCATTTGATGGACTATTGAATTGATACTCAATGTAGTGTCTCATCTTTTTCTTATTCTTTTTCTGGCTTTTGGTGTTGAATATTGTTTAGAGCATTTTTTTCTAAATTGCACAAATCAATCTTTATTCATTCGATCAGTTGATACAGATTCCACAATAAATACCACGAAGCAGACTGACGCGATATTGCCTTTTATGTGCTTACTGCAAATTGCATTTAAAGCATAAAAATAAAAATGTTCTGATGGACAATTTCTCGAATCATCATCCACATTCCCGAGATCAGAAAATTGGCTTCACATTCGCCAGTCATTGCCGTGCAAATATTATCCACATGATGCAATTTGATTTAATCTTAATGATTTTAATTTTATGGTTAAAAATTCAACTGTTATTTTTTACTTCTTTTTTTTCTATAAAGCAGCGATTGTCATGCGATGTAAGATTGTCGCGTTGATCATTACGTCACATTCGTTTGTAGTTGCGAGATGTGTGCGGCCCTAAATGCATTTCTGATTGATAATCACCATCACAAAAGGGAAGAGAATTGTTTGTGGATCATATTCAATAAAGGAGAACTAATGAGGTATTTTGCAAGAAAAAATTCTCATTTTGACGAGCAACAAACGATCGAGATGTGTCTTGCATTGCCAACAAAGCCTCAACAGCACAACACAACAAAAAACAAAATCAATTTTTCATTTTTAACAAATAAATGACAAAAAGTGTCATTAAATTAAATTCAGTGCAATGTCTCTTTATGAGCTGCAAAAAATAAAAGAAAAGGAATGACAACCAAACCATCTGCATAAAGGGGAACTGTTTCTTGATCTCTCTTGAAGAGTTTGATAAATTGTCGCATCATTAATAAGTGATGTGACGTGTTCGTTCTTAATAAAAAAGAATTTATTTTTGATAATGAATGTCGCAAAAAAATTTATATTTTATTTTATTTGGGTAAAGTCATGAAAGTAATTTTTCTTTCTTATAGATTTCTTATATGCAATCTTAACGGGTACTGAGTTTTGTTGAGAATACAAACTGTAAAAGGGTTGAAAGACATTCAAAATGTCCTGCTTTCTTAGTATTCCAAGCAATTGTTATGGCTGGTGAGTGGTGACTCAATCACCCACCAAATGATTATTCAATTAATTCAATTGTTGAGCTCGTGTACTTACATTTCGATGCAATTGTTTTGTGAAAACAATAATTTTTACGCGCGTTAAAAATTGTACAATAAAAGAAAGTCCAGTAAAATTATAACAATAAAAACTTTACTCCAGTGGTGATATGCAGACGATCCTAATTAGCATTTTACCTTGTTCATGCACCAAAATTTTAAAAACTATAAATTTTCGGTAATGATTGAAGCGCCCCGTTAAATTCCTCAGGCGATGATTGCATGCAAAATGAACTAAAAAATTGTTACATTCCATATCAGTTCTCTTTCTCTCTTTCACTTACTTACTCACTCCCGACTACAAACAATGAGAACGAAATCCGCTAACCCGAAATAAGCACGGAGATGAAACCTGATGTATATTTATTGAAATCGAATCGGCTCGAGATTAAATATATTAATTTAAATCATACATTATGAGTCGCTAAAAAAAAATTTTATAAATCGCGCGCATGCACCAGTAACGCAAAAATTGATGGCCAGTCATTTTTTTGGGGATTTTCGCTTGCAGCGCTCAATTATTAGCTTAAATTATTTTGTCACTCAGCCCACTAAATATCATGAAAATTGATCGTGTTCTGTATATTGTTGGAATTTATCTATCAAATTTATATTTCAGGCTGTCTTATAAGCTCATCGAGTGTCATAAAATGCAGTAAGAAATGCAATACACAATGTGTGGTACAATATCTGTTTCATCTCGATTTTTCTGCTCTTTTGCCCAAAAAAAGCATTTTTATTGACACCAAAAAAAAAAAAAAAAAAAACAAATTCATTGGAATGGGAATTCAATGGCGAACTTCGCAGAGGGGACCTTCTTAATGTTTTCAAGTGTGATCAAGAAAGTCATAATAATCTCAGTTTATTGGACGATATTTCTTTTGGTTTGTACTCAATGATTTGGGGTATCTACAACAGACATAAAGAAAGAAACAGAGAGATATGCAACAGAAAAAAAAAACTTTTTTTTTTTTGTTTTTAATGTCATATTGATTTAAAAAAGAGAATATTTGGTGATATAAACAACAAAAAGATATTTATTAGAGAAGAAATTACATTAATAAAATATTGATTTTACAAACGCGATCATACTCACACATACACACATAATCATAAAAACAAACATGAGTTAATTCACATGCAATGACACAAATATTTTCTTTCTTACAAAACCAAATCAGCCAATAATGTTCAGCAGACATCCAGTGTGTGCTATTTTGCGAAAGCCGTTCTCAAGAAGAATCAGAGACATTGTTGTAGACTTAGAGAAAAAAAAAAAAAACAAAATGTGTATTGATGGAATAAACAGCAAAGTTGCGAGCAAACAGCAACAATAACAAAAGTAATCAACAATTTCGCGATAAAGAAAATGTCGAGTTGAAGAAATAAAGAATTAAACTTTCTGCACTAGGAAGCGATTTGTGTAGAGAAAAACAGACATTAAAATAAGTTGCAAATCTGGTGAGTAAAACAAAATTGTTGAATGAAAAAAAAAAAAAAAAATCCAATGAGAAATAATTTTCTTTGATCGCAATTGATATTGAATAGGGAAGAAATTGCTGTCTTTATAATATTCAGTGCTCGAATCTCTCGAATGGTAAGAAAATATAAAATATAAATATTGCAAAATAAAAATATATAAAAATTTTATTGACAAATAGAAGAAACAATAAATTGCTGGGAGATATTTTATCAAAACGAAAGCCATCAGTATAGAAAGAGAGAAATATACATTATTCGGTAAGCTTAATTGAAATAAATTTATGCATAATTTTGACTTGCGTCTTTTTAGTTATATTAATTTCGACATTAGAGAACTAAGTTTTGACATTGTTGAACTGAGTCACACAAAATGTCTCAGGTTGTTTTTGAAATGATCGTTTTGTAAATGGGTGGCCATTTAGCTTTCAATAGAGGCGAGTTTATTTCGCTAAAAAAAGAAAATTCTTAATGCCACTCATTCGCATTACACAAATGCGTCGTACGAGACTAAGCGAGTGATCGCGACTTATAAATTTCATTTCGATTCGCTTTCCAATAATTTTTTACTGTCAACAGTAATAGTGCAAAAGTCTCCCCGATGAATGGATTCGAATCTCAAGTAAACAATGTAAAGACAACATAAAAAATTTACCAGTCTTAGATTTCATCAAACTTCAACTAACTCAATCTCAGTTAAATATTATATAAGAAAATCAAAAGAAACCAAAGAACAAAATTTTGAATTCGAACGAGGAAAAATAAAATTTGCGAGTCCACAAACCGCAAAAATATTCTCGAGCTTCTGGAACTACAGTAATCGCGGTGTTCTTTTATTCCATGGTTGATTATGAAAATGTTTCATAAAAATAATGCAAAAAAAAAGAATACGTTTGGTATATATTGATATTATTTGCTCCGCTGCCTGCCAATAGCATGTAAGACGGTAGCTCTTTATTGTCTACATTGTTTAAGCCGTGACTTCACGATCGAGCTCGGATGCTGGTGCAACATAAAATATGGGCATGAAAGATCTTCCAGGGATTATCATATAAATTGTTATTTGTACACATTCGGAATCGCATTATTATTATTATTATTTCTACTCTGCTCTGTCCCGCCAGATGCAATTTGAATTGATAAAAATGGATCATTTGTTATTATCGGTGGCCGCGATGCTAATAAAATTGAAAATTATGTTCTCATTTTGTGTCGTTTGTGTGCCGCGCGCGCGGCATTGTATGTTGAAGCATCAAAGGATTGTTTTTGATAGCAGAAGAAAAAATTTATTCAAACGGCTCTTGATGTTGAAATTGGAATAATTCAAAATGAATCTCCCGATGAAATAATATTTCTGTTACGATGCATCACATTCGGTCGCATCGCATCATAAATAACTCAGCTCTGAACCCGAAAAATAATGCTCGTCCTTCTTATCCTAGTTTGCTGCCAGCACACAATGGGCAATAGAAACGAAATGAAAACATCCAGCAATATTTTGTCGCCCAGAAAATATCAAAACATTTTAATGGCGCAATGATAAAATAATAATTTTTATTTTTCTTCACATATCTCAAAAAATAAATGGGGTCGGGCCCATCGAGGATGAATTGAGGGCAACATTCGGGGTTGCACAATTTATGATGTAGAAAATATTTAGTTCATTGTTTGTCGTCATTCAATTGTCTCTCGGTTTGTTCAGCGTAGTCTTCAGGTAATAATATTTACACAAATTCGTAACTCTCAAAGTCAAATGACACCCGAGGACAATCCCAAATATTATTCATAAAAGGACCTCCCGTTCATTGTTCCCGAGAAAGAAAGAAAGAAAAAATGTTTATTGTCAAATGTCGTTTTGTTACCATTTAGTTAAGTTGGTTTTTTTTTTTCTCTTTTTCGGGCTCGATAATAAAAAAAGAGCATTCGGTCCGATTATTAATGATTGTGCCGCGCATCAGCTTTTGCAGATATAACCTTCAGACTTCGGAGGGTTGTTTGAAGGGATCATAAAAAATCATTGCATTTTTGATCGTGTGATCTCGTTATGCGTCTCATTATTAATGATGTTTTGCTCCTTGCCATTCCTGTAGTCCCATAACACAAACACGTTTAATGATTCTCTCGGGCACTAAGACGAATTTAATAATCTGCCAAATGGAATCATTAATTACAACCTCCTTTTCATGTCGCCTCAATCAAATCTAACATTCTCGTACTACAAAACATCACTTCGATATTGCAAGCAATTGCAATTCTTCTTTATTCTTGTTCGATTTTGATGGAAGTTCATTGTCTGGTTGTTGTGTGACTATTAATAATCAGATATTGCATTTCGATTATCTTCCGAGTTGATTGTTTGTTGGCATAATATTTTGATCGCTCTTCGAACTGCAACAGAATGAGTATTTTTGGAAACACGCAAAAAAGCCGTTTGAATGAATTTAACAATAGAGAATTGTGTGTTTTTGTTAATTTATGACATTCGATTCGAGTATAGCAGCAAAATTCTCTCTGACCGAGAAACCAAACAGGGCCTTCCACAGCAGTCCACAGTACAATGGCATTGCTCCAGGTATGGTTATGTGTTTGGTATTGTTTAGGCGCTGGCTTTTTATTTTCGGGGTGATAATCGGACTCCAAAACGCACTTCATAAAAATAGTCGAAAGTCAATAATACCGAGCAGACAGCAGCTAGTTTAGTCCGAATGTCCATAAAGAAAGAAAAGAAAAGATTGTTTCACAATTGAATGTTCAAGTTCGGAGTCCATTATTTTGTGCTTTTCTGGCTTTCCTCATAATATCAATTGTCTCTCACTCAACTACTCTGTTCACATCTATGGATGGTTCGGATCGGTTTTTGCTATTGTTCATTTTTTTTTCTTTTGGCATCACATGCCATCACAAATGTCCTATGCAAACAACAGACAAGACACAAGATGATGTTGTTTGAGGTGAGCTTAACACTCCAAAAATAAAAAAAATGCTGAATGAGTAACAAAGTCATGTTAACAAAATATTGCTCTTTTGTATGAATAATTATATTACATTACAGCACAACAACAAGAACGAAGATCCCAAACAATAAGACCGTTTAAAATCGCTTTGAATAAATTATCAATTTCCCCCTTCTTTTTTTCTTTCCAGTGCTTGGAACCCATCGCTCATAAACACCACTTGAAATCTCAATAAATAAATGAAATTTCTTGATTTTTAAATATGAAATTTTTGTGATCTCATTTATACCTGACACCACAAAACACCAGATACTGAAGGGAACACCGAAAGGTCTGAACATCTCTCTTCCGTTTCAAGTGGTCCCTAACCCTAACCCTTCTACAATGACTTTGGCACTTTGGGTTTAAAAGAATAAAGAAAAATCATATAGCGTGGACAATTTCTTATTTATTGCAATCAACTGCAACATTCTTTTTTTACTTTTTGGTGGTTCCTTATACACAAGAGATCTGGATCACATCATTAATTTAAACTTGAAAGGCCACTTCATGTGCATTTATGCAAAGCGAATTAATATATGAGTTGCTTGCATTTTTTGCTTTGCCTTTCTTGAAGATTTTTAAAAATATTTTTCGGGTGATTTGCAATAAATCTCTTTGACCGCTCGTCTAATCGTTTAATGTATGTTTCCCTTTTAACTGGAAATTTTTTAAGGACATTTATGAATTTGCATATTTTCAATTATCGTTCACAATAAAATTTGACCTGGAGTTTACTGGAAGTTGAATGCTCTTGACAACGTAAACGAGTTCTATTTATAATTAGTCTATGACTTAAGTAAATGTTAGCATCAATGAGCAAATGATGATGCCGCAATTCAGTTTATAAAAAAAAGTAAACTAATGAGCAACCAGAAGTTTCGTTTGACCTCTCATTTCCACACTCTCTTAAATAAGAGTCTCTAATAGCCTTTTTGCTGCTTGCCTACTGTCGCTTGGCGTTTAATCTCATTATTTAATTTATTTGTTTAAATTGATAGCAAAAAAAATACTAGTCTTCAAGTGAGCAAAGCACTGGAACATTAAATAAAATAATATGGAAAATTGTAGTTTAACTAACTACCGTATTTCTCGCGCCTTTTAATGGCTCGTTTCAATATTATTCCAGCTCTTTTTTTTTTCGCTATAATTCATCACCATCCGAACTCAAGATATCTTAGCGGCAGAGAAGTGAGAAGCTAAAAAATGTGGAGAACCAACAATAACACTTCGGAGTAATATTTTTGTTAGGCTTTTGTTGAAATCGTTTTATTTTAAAAATAATCATTTTTCTGTGGTTTTTCCTTCTTCTGGTTTTTGCTTTATAACATTTTTATTAAACAGAAGCTCGAATCGTTTGGAAAAATGTATGTCTGATTCAAGTCATAAATTTTGCTGTTCCTGCCATCGAAAAGTGAATTGATGCAATCAATCATAAAAATCAATAAAATGCAAATCTATTGAAATTAAAGCTCGCTCTCGTCTGATGATGAATCGTGGTGGATTTGTGGGATTTTTTCACTGCGCGCTGAAAGAGCAATTTACTAAAATTCACGTCTCAAACGTAACAGTGGTAAAATGCTCCAGTTGAGTACGCGACTACGATGAAAACATGATGAATCAGCTACAGATATTTTTACGATTTCCACTTAACAGCTTCAAACCGGTGAGTGCTGACTTCATTTTAATAATATTTCCTTTACGTAAAATCGCATTCTCATTATATCTCTCATGCTTTGGTCAAATCGTCTTTCTCTGTATTTGACTCTTTTGTCTTATGGAAAGCCCTGAAACAAAAGTTGCGAGCACATTATGACTATTAAGTCGTAAAATTATTAACAGAGATCGTGTCATTTTGTGAAATTCCTTGAATAATCACGTTTCTTTCTCTGTCAATCGGTTGGCGCATTTTTTTTTTCTTTTGAGTGCCATTCGAGGATGGAACGTGAAAATTGCACTCGGCGAGTGACTTACAGGTTCGCCGCAAAAGATACTCGCGCGATCCGAGGAAAATTGATGTAATGACAAATAACGCACATCATTCCATCGCGTCTAAAAGCTATTTGTGGTTGCGATGTTGTGTGTGAGAAACTACTTAGCAAAATAAAACAAACATTTCCATATTGGCATTTGATTAGCCATGAAAATACATCGCAAATGAATATTTATGCAAGCAAAGTTTTTTTTTTGCGCTTTTCTTGTGCAAAAATGATTTAATATGGAATTTTACTCTCAATTTTAATTTCATTTAAAGCAGGAAAAATTGTTTGCGATGAGAAATAATTTTATGCATATTGCTATAGCGCGTTTGAATCGAACAAAATGCAAAACTAACTAAGAAAAATGCTATCATAAATGATTCCACGACTCATCCGGTATAAACTCAACGCGACAGCGCATTAAGTCGCATCACCAATAATAGCAAAACTGTTGTTGCGACTTTGTTCATGCAAAAAAAAAAAAAAATAGGCAACTAGCAAAGTGAAGTGATAGTGTTTTGCTGGTCGTTTTTTGCAAAGCATTTGCAATATTGTGTGATTGCATTTTGACCCACTTGTACTCGTATATTGGATTTAGCCATTAAAAGTTTACATATAATTTTTTTTCTGTTCCATCTTCACTCAACTCTCTCTCTGATCTCAGCCATTCAGTTTCAAAAGTCATGAGGGAATATTGTTGCAGATATCGTTGAAGCTGAGAAATATGGATAGAAAATATAGCTATGGCTAGCCAAATACCAAAAGGCCATAAAAATACAAATATTTACTCAACCACTTTCCGCAATGCATGCGGACAAAATCGTGCTGATTGCTGATTTCGAAGCGCCTCAATCGACGATCAATTAAAAAAGCATTAAAGTTCAGTTTCCAATAAAACTGTACAAAAATATCGCTTTCGATTGGACATGAAATGAAAACATTGTAAACACAATTGACCACCAAATTCTCTTATGACTCTTCTTCCACTGGATGCGTGTGTGCGCCGATTAATATTTGAATTTGAATAAATTAGCATTTATCGCGCTTCTTAATTGTCTGGCTTCATTAGTCCAACACAACAATCTTGCTAGTTAACATGCAACAAAAAAAAAAATGGTCCAATTTATTTAGATTATTTATTTTTTCCTCGAATGTTTCTAAAGTTGTTGATGAAGGAAGCAACAAGAAAAAAAAAACTTCTAATCTAATTTTTAATGATAATAAATTTTTTCTTCGTTTTTTAATTCAAATCACAGAATTTAGAGCTGCAGAGCGGTATTTTGTGTGCTTCAAATGGGTGCTGTAAAATTTATAGATATCGTTGATACGCGATCGTCTAATGAATTTAGTTTTATGTTCGTTTGCCCAATATTCCCGGCCGTCTTCTTACTAACCAATCACCATAATCACCGTTTTTACGACCATTTCGTTGCTCGTTTTCGGGCATGTTGGCAAGTCGATTGCGGTCGTTCGGGTAATTTTTAAATGGATCATTTTCTTTGTGTGTCGCAGCCGGTGAAATACTTCCAGCAAGACTTAGCAGCCCATTCAAATATTGATTTGATGGTCCATCGACGAAAGCCATACAGAAAAGTGTCATTTGAATAATTCTTATTTTATTCTAATAGAAAATATTTCCCATCTGCAGTGATCTAAACTATTTATCGATCGTCTATAAAGAGCTCATAATAAAATTTATTGAAGCTCGAAAGAGCGTTTTTGTGTTCAATAATAAAGTGTATCAATAATACCTTTCTTCTAAAGCTTCCAAAAGCCAGACCACGGCCTTACAAATCAAGAGTATCAATATTTTTATGATCAACAATCCAATAAATTCCCAGATCTATAAATTGATTCAAAATCAGTTTGGGAAATGAAAATAAATTCAGAGAATTCATAGTCAAAGTTTACAGCAGAAGCAAATATATTAAAATGACTAATGAGAGCACAAATATTAGCCCAATACTGGACGCTAAATCAACAAAAGGGTAATGATGATGATTTGCAGATAATTTGATATTTTTCTCTTACTCGCTTTGTAAATTTAATTAATTTTTTTTCTTCCTCACCAAAATAATCTTACCATCAAAAAGTGATCATTCATTTGACTACATTAGAAATATTTTATATCATTTCTCACCGTACGTTAGCTGAAGCCATGAAATAATCCGAGTATTTCTAGAGCAACCGCTTATTTAATTATCGTATCTGGGATTATTTAGCCGGCTAGTTAAGTTAGATAACTCTTTTAAAAGCTTGATCTTGCTAATTTTGATTTAATTATTAATCTATGGCAAGGCAAGCACGGGAATATAATTTAATGTAGTCCAGTTATTTTAATAAAGAATTTGCTAATTGAATTAAAATATAACGAATAAAGAATGCATTTATTTTTGAGTGCTTCAAAGAAGTTCAGAATCGTGCACGACTGCTATCATTCACACCTTCTTGCAGATTTAATTTTTTATTTTTCGCCATAAAGCTGAAGATCTTATAAACTTATATTGACTTGATTTCTTTCATGAGAACTACAGTAAAATAATAAATAAATTTAAGCACTTTATTTTATATATTTTCTTACACTTAGCAAAAAGGTAAAATAAATAAAAATTGTGCAACAGCTATTAATCAAAATTCCGAAATGTGTGATGCACAACACGAGAAAAAAAAGGTTGAAAAGATATTTATTTCTTGGGCTAAAGGAATTTTTTGCACTGCTTATAAGATTGGAATTTCATACAAGAAAGTTTGAGTCTTCACGTGATGCTTCACATTTTATTTTTGATTTATTAATCTTTGATCAATTACCACCGAAAATATGTTTTATGTGTAGCAGCAATAATTATCTGCTGCACCAACGGTGTTTCGCAATCAATGGATGAGTAAACCGGCATTATACTGCAATGATAAGGAAATGAAGTTTTTGTTCATATTTTGGGGCGAAGTTGTTCCTACAACATCATTAATGCATTTCCAATGTAAAAATTATTATTACACTCAGGCCCGAGCTGAGTATGGAAAGCTGAATTTCAATCGAAAATCACGCTTATATTTTGTGTTTTTCGCAAGCACCATCGTCTGACATCATAATCGAACGTGAATCATTTGCAATTTTCATTAAAAAAATAAAATTGTTGCGAGCTGCATTTTTTTTATTGTCTCAAAATATATGCATTCATAATGATTCCTCGAGTATCCAGTTCGATCGGTAGCAGCAGTTAAAAAAAAATCTGTGTTGCGCAAAAGAGATGCTTAATTTAAAGCAAATAAAAAATAAATCAAAAATTCATGACGAAAGAATATTTTTGTAGTAGCGCAACACCAACAACAAACATTTGAATGTGTAACGAACGAATTCCACGGAAAAATTATAATCAAGAATGATTCGACGTCTTAAAGGTGGCCGAATTGTGTAAATAATGAAGGAGCGCAGAAAAGCCGAAATGATAATAAAACGAGGATTGCATCGATTCTTATTTTTTACTTTAACTACAGAGAAAGAGAAAAAAAAAAAAAAAACATTTAATTAATAATTGCATTTTGAGCTTTAACAATCAGAAAAACATGCAATAAAAAAAGTTAAACTCTTTATAAATGATCGCGAGTAAGATGCCAATGGAGCTTCTTTAATTGTTATTCGGTGCACCCGAATAAGAAAAACAACTGATGGAACATTGCGCAAAACTTAATCCTTTGATGATTTCAATTATTTTTTATTGACTTGCATGTTTGGGCCAATTAATATTTCTTGTATAAAACTTTCTTATAAGCGGATCTGTGTCTGATATACATAATTTTATTTTTTATAGCCGACCAAAAACTAAATAAATTTATTTGTTGCAAATCTCGCCCATTTTCAGTTGAACGATTTCTATATATCAAAATCCATAAACACCATAACGATCCGCAAAGTCAAACGAATAAATATCATACACACAATCATCATCTGCGATATATATTTTTTTTTCTTCTTAATAATATTCTTCGATTGTTGTTGTTAAACACAATAATATAACGTCAACTTTGATCAACCAGTAAAATACTCGTATAAACATTATAATATTAAAAGTCTCTATGTGTATTCTCTTACCTTGTTCTTCAGTTGTGAATTGACTCTTCTCATAACAACATCTCCTCTGCGGTGCGCTCTGCTGTCTGTTGTCGTGTTTATAAGCTCGAAAGAAAGAAAAAAAAAAACATATTTACGAAAAAAAAAAAATGTATCTCGATGAAACATGGAAAAAAAATATTTCTAAAATATAATTTTTTTTATTAAATAAAAATTGTAGTTTTCGACTTGAATTGAGAAATCGATGATATGTGTTGTGTTTCTAGTGTATAAAGTAAATGTGATTATAGAGATTTTTTTCTTCATCTTCTCGCTCAAGCACTTATGACTAGGTTAAAAAGTGTAGAAAAGCATAAATTATAGGAAGGCAGAAAAGAGAAATATAAAAGAAAAATATAAAAAAAACCAGTAAGATAGTGAATGGTGCTCTATGGAATCGCGCTCAATTTGAAATTTTAATTAAATTTAAATTCAGTTTGGTTTATGAGAAAGGTTAAATGTGAACTTATAGCGGCGCTGGGTTGGCGAGGCGAGAACGAGAGACACAAAGCCGTATAGTTATAGTTAGTTAGCTATACAACCAAGATCCCAAGGACAGAAACATTAAACGATAAATTGTTAATTTATTGAACGATGTGAAGATCTAATTGCTTGCGAGCTCTCAGGTTGTTGTGGTGCACGGTTGATGTGACATTTGTGTGCTTCATAAAAAAAGCAGTTCCGAATATATATTTCTCAATATTCGGCAGTTCAACAATAGTTTTAAAGAGGACAGAAGTTTAATTAATTTTTTTTGCTGCTGCTACTGCTATTGTCGACCTGATTCGACGCAATTATAAAAAAATCAAATAAAGTTGAGCTCGGCGAACAAAGTCAACAAATGGATTCTAAGCACTTTGCTAAACACGTGCCAGTGCTGGAGATTTATTTCTGTGAATAATTTTTTCGTGTTAAACAAATAGTTTAATGCTCAGCTGAACATATTCGATCATTTAGATGCTAATGGAGGCGAAAAATTGAGATCAAAAGGATAATGAACTGTTATTAACCAATTTAAATCGTATTAATCGACTACTATCAGGAGCTTGTTGGTGCACAGATGTGCACTTGTTGATATTATACAAAAACCAACAAGAACAACGACAAACGACCAAAAGCGCGAGATAAAACGAGTGCAAAACGCAAGCAAACTGATAATTTAATCAACATCAATAACAATTACTTCTTCGGCATTTCAACAGAGAGAGCGCAGATATTTTTTTTTTGCTTTATCTCGATAGTAATTTCAAAAAGGTAAATTATTTTTTATTTTATAAACAGTTTTTTTTATATTGAGAAAAATGTCTCTAGAGTGCTGCCGTTGTTGCGTAAATATTCTATACAGGAATTGGCTTACTTGTTGTTGCTATCATTCCAATGCGTTTCTGTTCATTCATTTTCAAGCGTCTTTGTTGAACCATTTTAGGAGTTCAATAATCTGTAGAATAATTTGTCACATTTTTCAAGTTTACCTGCAGTTTTTGTTCTACAATTGGTATTGATACAGTTAGGGATCGTTCAGAATATTGCATGAATAAAATGTATAAAACTTATTTTATACATTTAATAGTTTTCTGCCTGCCAAGAGCAGACTCACCTTGCATTTGTTAATTCTTCAATGCACTCCAACTTCTTGTGTATATTGAAATGAAAACGAGGAATTTTCTATACACACAATTGTTGGCGCGTTGCGTTTTGTTTGTTTTAAATGAAGAAAAAAGGAAGAAAATTTATTCGCTTTTGCCCATAATAAACGATTCAATTTGTTACACATAAAATTGCTTCTTCCTTATAGAAATTTATTCGCGGTTGTTGGTGGATTTACTGCCTTTGGTGCTTACATGTCCCATAAGAATTTCACTGCCAGACTCGATTCAATTCCAGTAAAAATTACTCGTCTTTTTGTGTACAAACATTGCACAATTGTTTCTTTTTTACCGCACAAGTTTATACCGATTACTCGAAATATGCCTCGTACAGAATACAGATTAATTTCTGGGACTTTGTAATGTGACTTTGAAGTTTTTGTTCCTTTTGTAAACATTGTAAAAAATGTGCGCACAAAACCAGAGTTCATTCGAACTTGAAAAACTTTTATCGTGTAGCCGGGAGTAAATATTTTTATTTATTTCTTTATTTTTTTTTTTTTCATTGTGATCACTGCCAGAAAAGAAACGTTTTATACTGGCTGTGACATATTTTATTGTCTTGAAAAATAATTTCATCTGGTTCTCAAACGATTTCTGTCTTTTTTTTGCTCAAATTGCGGTTGTGCACCCCAAAAAAGGGCTAAACTGGACAATGCCAAAAACGTTGAATGCAATCGTGTTGTGTCCGCGAATCTGTATCGCTTTATCCTAAAATACATTTTATTAAAAACATGGAAGAATGGCGAAAACACGATTAAGAAGCAACAACTTAACAAATTGCTTTCATTTTATTGCTCAACATTTTAGATTTACTTCTTTGACTTTGTTTTACTTCCCTCTGGTTCGCAGTTGTTCTGGACGATAACATAAATTTTGTTTTTGTTGGAATTGCTAATAAAATATTCAGCCTTTTCCCTCTGAAATGCCTCGCGCGAAAACAATACGCACGTAAATTCCATAATACACCGCAAGCAAGTCGTCGTCATTGAATGCAATGAGATTGTTGTAAAAAAAAGGAAAAAGAAAAATTCGGACGATAATTTGAATAAATAAATCATTTGAGCTCTTCTTTTTTATTATTATTATGAAAACTAATCATTCTGAGCTATAAAAGAATATGCTTCACCCGTCATAAAACAACTCAAAAGGAAAAGAAAAAATCATGTGAAATAAATATGAGACATGCCAAAAAAAAAAAAAAGAATTAATAAAGAAACGGTATTTAGTGTAGACGAATTGAAAAGATAGCAATCAACTGAGGTCCGCTGCAGGTTCGTCGTCTTGATGCGTAATGAAGTCTTTTGTTCATTTCTCTTTTATTTTATAGCGTTTCATCTTTGTTGTTTTCTTCGAGTGGCTTGAAAAACAAAAGAAGAAAAATATTAATGAAACAATGCGCGCGCGGACAGTGGAAATTTTTCATCTTAATTTCATTTCACTTTGAATTAATATTCGTACATTGTTGATTATTGAACATATTTCGCATTCGGCTTCGAAAAGTTTGCATGATGATGCGAGAGAGGTCTGATTATTAAATTTCAGTAAATGATCATTACACAGTCCAGCGGGCAAATATATCATGAATGCAGTTGCAATTGGCTTTCATTATCGAATTTTTTTTCTGGAATTGGCATCTCGTGAAATGTGTAACGATTCCGATGATAGGTCAACGGACTCTGTCATTTTGTTCTGTCTTGTTATGTTTTTGCTGTCTGATGCCTACCACAAGTCATTTCATAAGAAGGCAATAAAAATGCACCAACTACAATTAAACGCTTTTTTTCCTATGATTTATTTGTGTGCTCTTTGGAATGACCTTTGCGATTACGATCATTTCGCATATATGTAAGTTCAGGTTGTTTCTTCTTCAAGACTGCCCCGGAATGTCTTGCGATGTAAGGATCCTTCTTCAACTATTTTCTCTTTTCTAGTTCGCAATCTTTCTATAAAAGCTATAGCTATATATAAGCTACACATTGCAAATCTAACGGACATCACAAAAAGAGGGAGGATGGGCAATATAAATTTATATTTAATTTATTTTTTATGATGAATACCATCGAGAGTAAAAGATCGAGACCGAACTAATGTGAATGTGTTGTATACATGATGTGGTCATGTGAACTATACTCGCACTGCGGCGACCGCAAATCGCGAATGAAAGATCTCATTTTTTTTTGTTCTACAACTTCGAAAAGTTAAAAAAAAAAAAAACTAAAGAATAACGCAAAGATTTAATTAATTTCTCCTTCTATGGGGATGTGAGCGCACAACTATCTGTTTTAATATATAGTTTTATATTTGTGCGGCTTATTACAATTCCTAGACGTAAGTTAGATATCGGCCAGGTCATAACAATAAAAGTGAATTTTATGCTTTTTGTTTTCGGAATTTAACGATTGCGTTCCAATCGTGGATTTTGTGCGAATGGACAATTGAATGGGGAAATTAGATTTGACGATGATGATCATTAAAAATATTCAGCCCCCGCAAATGCAATTCCTCCCTGGCCTCTTGTATGCGATTTGCTTTTTATTCGCGCAATTAATTTCAATTGCGTCCCATTCCAAATTGACATTTGTCTCGCTCTCGTCGTATCTTCTTCTATTTATTTTATTTTCCTCCACAATAACTTCATTGCGATCACATTGCGCGCACAGGTATCATGCAAATATCAAGAGACTTTGAGACATGTAATTAAATTTTTTACAACTCATATAAGTTACAATTCTGGTGAAATGCACAAAATATTCAAATCGAGAACGAACATTATGCATTATTGCGATACTGAGTCGTATTTACAAATTCCTATTTCTCTGTTCGCACATATTCAACAAGTCCCATCCGGCTGATTTGCAAACGACGTCTATAAAAAGTGATAATTAATGACTTAATGATGCAAATATTACAATAAAAATTTGTTATAAACTAGTTCAAACGGTGTAGCTGGGGCTTGGTCTTGGGATGGAGACAAACGGACGGCCAAAGAGTAAATATACAATTTCTTAATATTAAACATTCATTTTTTTCTGTCCCGCGCGTATACACAGCAACTACACTCCCCATCACATCATGTTCATTACAATAACACTTTTTTTTGTGGTCAATTTCATTTGCGTTTCTTACCTGAACACGATCGTTTTTACTATATTGCTAACTTTTAAAGTTCCACGCCGCTCTCTGTTGCTGCTGCTGCGGCTTTAAAACGATCTTCATTTAGCATTTTTTAAATTATGTTTATTTATGTTAATAATTTTCACACACCGCACCGCATTTATCGACGATCGGCCGAGAGAGTTGTTTAGTTAAATAAGAGTTGGTGGACGCTACATGTTAAATATTATAAATTTTGATATTAATGATGATGTTACTATCTCTTTACGGTCAATTGGACAATTATTATTCACGAACGATATTTGTTGCTCATCGAGCACTTGATGATAGGTAAAATCTTATGGTTACCATACAATAATAACTTTACATTAAGTATAATCAGTAATGTTTAGCTGAGCACAGACATAATGAATAACCGAGTCACTTAAGGTCGCCTAATTGATGATGAATATAAAAGTCGTATGAGCTACTGGATGCTTTATTTATGATTTGCGTCGAAACGCAAAATGCCCATTGAAATTGAAGAACACTTTACAGTCGGCGGCTGTTGAGTCAATTGCCCCATAGCGTTCCAGCAAATGTTTTTACTTCGATGCTCTTCAGCAAATCAAAACGACGAATGAGATTAACATAAAAAAGCGATTCCCCCGGATCCATTATTGACTTGAATATGTGACTGTATGTGACTCGACACAACACAATTTGTCCTGGCCACATAAAAAAATAAGCATTATAACAACAGCTCAAGAGAGATGCTTCGGTCAACATCACAGAGATTCCGAGATTCCTCATTAGAGCGGGATGGAATGAATGCAAGAACCCGAGCAAATGCAATCGAACTCAGTTCATAAATAATTCAAATTCCTTACAGCGGAAATAGTTATTTCATGTATATTAGACATCACCATTTCAAGTCACCAAAGACATTTCTTTTTCTATCTGTTTATGGCTTTTTTTTTCTTTGCATTTAAAGTGCAAATTCTTAGCGAAATTTGTTCTTTCGGGACAGGAAAATGTTGTGCAAACCTCTAATGCGGTTCTTTCTACCATTTGTATGTGCGCGTCGGTAAAATTTCTTTGACTTTTGTAGATTTTTTGCATAATTTTTTCGTGCAATTTCATTATTGTGCGTTTTCTTTTCCATCTTTGGGTTGTTTTCAAGATAAGCATGATATTTGGTATATGAAACATGCCGTAAAGTATGCATGCCAAAATCACTATTTCTCTATAAATAAAATAAATAAATATTATTTTTATCATTTTTGGGCAAATATCACAGCAAAGGATTATCATTATGCAAATTTTGCTATCTGCAGAAAATGCGAGGTGCCATAATGCCTCACATACATACACACGAAACAATTTAAAATAATATTTTGCATATTTTTCCGTTTTGCTGTAGTTAAATGCATTTTTTCTGAATTTATTACGTCGCTGCATATATTGCTGAACCCGGTTTCTGCCGCACCATTTGGGATGAAAAAGAATTTAAAATTCATAAATTATCGCCTTAAATGAAGTTTTATTGTCTTTGTTGGGGTTTTCTTAAATATAAAAAAAAGCTCTATAAGAAACTTTTGTGCACAATGCGCGCGATGCCGCGCTTGAAACAGTCCATTTTGCCAACGATGGGTCATTTTGGTATAATTGAAAGGATTTCATTTATTGCCGATTGTAAAGCGATTAAATTAATGTGATTAATTTCGACGGGAGGTGCGCATTGATTACACTCCAAACTCCAAATTGCCTAAATCAGTCTCAGAATGAATGATTAATTAATTATATTGCTTCATAAAAATCTGAATGCCAGTAAACCGAGGAATTAATTAACCGAATAAGCTTGCAAATGTGCAATTTACGTGAATTCTGCCTCGCATTGTTCTCTCGCAATGAGCCTCGAAAATAAGTTTGATACGAAGGATTGGCAAATTGATTGAACACAACCGAACCGAACTTATAAATTGAGTCGCAAATGTTATTGACATTTTTTTTTTCCTCTGCAAGTTTTCAACAAAAATTCCTTTTGATTCACATCTTCTTGAGAAATGAGCGACACAAAAAATGCAAAAGACACTTTTTTATTGGATAACAAATCGAACAATTGAATTTAAATTAAGAACTGACGCCAACCCGAAAATTTGCATCAGCAAATTTCCTTCTCCATCGCGTTCCATCCTATGGTGAGCGCAGTCACAATTTGTATGATTTAAACGAAACAATAAAAGAGTGATGACACAATTCATTTTATTTTTTTATTTTGAGGGAGGTTGACGCAAATAACTGTGTAAAGGACTTCTCGCCGAGCTACTTTATTATTCACGCGATGCTTTTACAAATAACTTTCACAAGACACTTTACAAACAAAACTTTGCGCAAGGAAATTTTCCATCGTTACCGCGCTCAGTGATTTATTGCAATTTTTGAATGTTTTTCCATAAATATTTTTGCAATCGAGTGCAAACACAACATGAAACGACGATATCGAAAAACAAATGTGAAGCACGAAGAAAGAAGAAGAAGCTTTTTAAAATTCACAAGAAAAACTGCATTCAATATTTTATATTTTTTGTCAATTTTGTTGTTTTGTACAAAAACGTGTTACATATCTTAATTTGAATATCTGGCGTAGAATGAAATCGTTCGAGTTGAGAGAAGAAAAAAAAAAGTTTAAATTTGTGCATCAGCCCACGTATGAGAGCATTAATATGAGAAAACATGCATTTTGCAGGATTGGGAAGAATTCTACAATAATGTTACTTCTATTTTTACTACTCTTTTCAACCTTTATAACGTTACACGATTCATCAACTGATTCGGTCGATATAACTTTCAAAACTATTTTATTTGCTTGTTTTTGTCACTTACAATAAGCAGATAGATTTCATCTATATACACAAAATACAACGCACCGTTACTTGAACAGTGTTCGCTGGATTTAATAAAACTCAGTTTATGAATAAAACCTCAAGATCATAAAAAAAAACTCCTGAGAAATCATAATAAACAACGATAAATCTGCCAAAAAAAAATAAGAAAATCTGGAGATGTACACAAAATGACAGTCAAAAGAAAGTATTTCAAGAGTCTGCTTCAATTTCATGTAACCTAACACTGCAATTGTGATATTTACAACACGGGACAAACGAGATAAAGAGTCAAAAGAGTCTGTCGAAAAAAAAAGCCAAGCAGCCCAGATCGCGATATTGAACAATCAAAAAATATAAAATAAAATGCAAACAGACACAAAGATTGCACAATGCTGATATTGCACTCTGGTATTGCAGGTGAATTATTGAATAAGTAAAAAAAGAGCCACAATTTTTTACTTTTTGCAATTGCAAATCGGCAAAAACATGACTTTTAACAATGATCCAAACATTCTGCTACCGTTTTACTTACTTGCCTTGAGAATCGAGAGTCTCATACATAAAAATAAATTTTCCAACAATAGATCATTCCCGAATGATTACACGATTTTCGCCTTGCTCGGGCCAAGTTTGTGCTTTATCGCTTGAGTTGAATAAAGTTGCTTCTTTTTCCCTTTTCCGCGATGTGCAATGTGAAATGCTTTCTCATAATATGTGAGAGAGATCGTGTAGTAAATATATAGCATTAGCCCACTTTCAAGTAGTATGTATGTGATGTCATCTTCATATCGTGCCGGTTAAGATTGGAATTCGACTATACGACCAATTCATTCCTTAAACTTCTTGCTTGTCCATCCAAATACGACCAAGCAACAAACAAAAGAAGCTCATTGTGCAACTGAGTTCCACTTGAAATTCGGTCAATTCTTACACAAAAAGCTGTTAAACTAAAATCATTTGAAAACAATTTCACAACCGGTATCAATGTCATCAGACCGGGGGCAAATCGGATCAACTTGCTGTCATCCACTTCGAGCTCCATTTGATCCGATATCATGCCTCGTATCGTTTCTTTCTGTCTCACTGTCTTCTCAGTCACAAGTCGATTTAAAGCTAGCGATACAAAGCATTGCACGAAAGTGTGGATAGCGATTAAATGAATTGGAAAAAAAGAGAACAAGGATGGTGATCAGCAGTACGTGATAAAGCTTGTCACAGTGTCAAAACATGTCAATTTTACTAAAGATTTACATTTAGGCTTTGTGTTTTCTGCGAAATAATCACAATCAACAAAATATTGGAAAACAAACAATTCCAATTCGCGCAGTCGTGAGAAAAAAAAATGCGCTTGTTCAAGTTGCTTAGGTGACGATAAGAAATAAGAAGGAAACGAAATTTATTCCGATCACTGTTAAATTACTCTCTTGAGCTTGATTGAAGCCAGCAACAACTTCTTGAGGTCTTCCAAACAATTTATTTATTTTATTTTTTTTTTCTTTCATTCTCAACAATGATTCGAAGCCCATTCGATGGCATCAAGTGGCTTTGTGGCTTTTAAATAAACATTTATTCAGCTGGAATCAAATCGAGTGCTATGTGTGTGTGTGTGAGAGTTAATTCATTTCAATCTAGATCTATCTACCTGGCAACTGTTGAAATTGATTTAAATGGATATTGACATAAAGCTCTGTAAAAATGTAACACTTGTTGACTTATGAAAATTAAGTAAATTCATTCGTTCACTTGCATTGCACAACATTTTGTGCTCGATGTAAGCTGATTTTATAATGAATGAAAAAGTTATCCGAACAAAATGCTATGCAGTGGATGACATTTTGTTAAATCCGTATTATTGGCATCCGCTTTGATCACAATTTGAATTTATGGCATTGGCTTGCAATATGTTTTGTTGTTATAAGCATGAAAAAAAAAGGCTAAAACCTCGAGAAAAACTCAAACTAGGAAAAACCTGTCAAAGCCCTTTTAACCTTTTAATTCACACCATCATGAGAGTGAGATATGTTCGAAATAATAAATAGGATGAAACAAGCGATAGCAATCTACATGCAGTGCTGTCAATCAATTTATGTGGTTAAATTTTTTGATATTTTTATAAAGAATTAAAAAAGCAAAGATTCAAAAACTTCGCTAAAACTTAATCCACTTCGTGTTCTGTTCAGTTGCCCGGATGTCATAATTGCAAGTCAGAACTGACTGACTATTTTACTTACTCCATACAACCAGATTGCAGATTTCTGATGTGAAATGTAATAAAATTGCAATTTGTTTGTTCGAAATGGATGAAACATAGAAAAACCTATTCTCGACGGCAGCAGATCATCATTTTTTCAAGGTCAAACATATCGCCGAGTGTAACACGAAGGCGTATAATTAAATTTAGATTTTTTTTATACCGCATTTTAACTTAATCTTCAGCTATTTTCTGCTTAGTGCGAGGCGCAACAATAATGAATGATGTGCAAAAATGAGGCGATTTTTTTTAGCGTTAACAAATTGAATTTTAATTTTTAATTGAATGCAATTTTTTTTTTAACGAAAAGTATTCGTGCGCAGAACTTTTGCATGCGCTCTGGCGTTTGAAGGAACGAAGGAATCATCATTCAACTCTCGGATTTAGAGATTAAGTGTCATTATTAATGATGTGCAATATTTTAAAGAAATATTTCGTGTGTAAAATGTAAATTCTTTATTTTATAAGACGCGACCGATCATTTGTTGATGTCTTCAAAAGAAGGTAAACAGAACAATAAGCTTCAACCAACGCCCACGCACTTCACTGTCATATAAAAAAAGCCAACTGTCGTGTCGTTATGGAAGTGACTTTAATGATGTCAAAAATAAAACAGCGATCTCTTGATCTTAAAAAACGGTGCGCTGCTGGATCACATTTTATAGGGTATCATTTCTTTTTTGTTGTTTTTGGAGTTTATTTGTTCTCACTGTCTCGGTTGCATTGTAAATTCAACTAATTAGAGTCCATCACAGATCACGATATGAATCAACATGCAAAAAAAACTCCGTTTCATATTTGATCTCGCAAATTTTTTCGAAGTCATTTGCTTGGAACTGTCTGAAGTAATTAATTTCTCCCTTTTCTGCAAGATCAGCAACTGTTCTACATCTCCAGTGCACTGTTAAAGTCATTTGCCATTTTTCGTTTGCAATGATTATCTCAAAAAGGCATTTCGGTGTGCCCTCTTACGATGTGCAATCGCTCGAGTTGAATCTCATTCAACCTCTGATTTCATTTGTTTAAAGTTAACTGAAGAAATTTTTGTGATTTTGATGCATCGCTCGAGCGAGTGCACTGGATCACAGCATATACTTGGATGCTGGTTATCGTATGCAATAACAAAAATAAAATCAGGTTCAATTTCACATTACACAGCACATATCGTCTCATTGCTCTTACTTTATTTCTTTTTGGCCTTTTTCGTCGTTTTATATGATGTATAAATTTCATGTTTGAGGCACTTTTTGGCCTTTTTGATGCACCATTTCGATATTATTACAAATCGCCGTTTAATATCACGTCTCTTGCTCTCTTCACTGCGTCATGATTGGAAGGCGTAAACACTCAAAAAAAAGCTGTTTTCACTTGTTGCCTGTCGAATGCGGCCGAACATTATATAAAAAATATTTCTCAACGAGAAATCCATTCATGGTTTCCATCCGTAATTGAACTTTGAATCATAATTTTAACAATCTTATTGACCATTTTCGCGATGAAACATTTTTCCAGGGCACTGCTTCACCAGACATGTGCATGAAATTTATTTAGTGTCTCATGATCGTTTGTGCAATCATCAAAAAGTAATTTAAAAATTTAATTAACACCCGAGCTCTTAATCGACACCCGAAAGTGGTGCTTTCAATTCATTTTACTCAAATAAAATTTGGAATTTAGGTTGACCACACACTCACAGTGACACTGGCGCGACAAATCTCAATTGACCTTCTTGAATATGGCTGAGGCGAAATCGGAAAAAAACGAGAATCATCATCCAATTAACTAAAGTTTCCGTTTTGTTTGCAGAATATCTTTCAATTCACTTGATTGCTCGCAATCGTTCGTTGTTTTTTTTTTTTACATATTCACATATTCCCGTTGATGACCATTGCACAAACTCATATGTGTGCTCGCGATGTACTTTAACAAAATATTTATAATCATTTTGATGATGTAGATTTTGTTACAACTCAAATGCCTCAATCAAGATAATGTAATTTTCGTAAAGTGAACATCAACTTAGAGCGATATTATGTCTCATCGCATACTCAGCTCGAAGACGTCTCTAACGACTTTGGATGATCGCGTTCATGGACTTTTTCTACTCATTATATTGTTATGATTTTTTTCAAAGGTTTTCTTAAGAAAATTTCTGTGAAATTATTTCATGTTGTTGCATGACAATCGTTGATGGACAAAACGACGGTCTTCGATGGTCATTCATTCCATTGATGATTCCAACACGACCAGCGAGCACTTGTTCAATCTAACTATTTTTAAAAGTTTTTCTCTCTCTCTTAACACAATCGTCGTCGTCAATTTTGATGCCACGAAACAGATATCAAAGATCATTGAAACTCCTATAAGGTCTTTTGACTATTTGTTGAAAACGAATAAAGATCAGATGAGTTCATCGTGTGATATTGCAAATGGGCAGTTCGGCACATGAAAACAAATGACATGGAACTCTATTTGTTCCAATAGCTTTCTTAGTAATCATTTTAAAAGTCGTAAACCTAAAAGACCAAATCAAATAAACATTTTTTTTCGAAGTGATTGAAATTAAAAATCCATTTTTATGATGAGCAATTGATTTTAACGATTTCACAAGATTTCATTTTATTGCATCTTCGATGCGTTGTTTCTCAAATGAATTTTTTTTTCTTCCCATTGATTCATTTTTTGCCTAATAATTTTCAAACAAATCTCATTCATAAATCATTCGATACAGCTCACTTCTCTAGGCCGGATGACAAAAAAAGAAGGATAATTCATGACACAAATTTTTTATTATTTGATCAAGAGAAAAAAAAATATTCAATTCGACATTGGATAATTTTGTTGACAAATGATCTAAATGACACATCACAAATTTTGCGAAATGGATCATCATCAAGCAAACATCTTCTTTTTTTTTGGGTACGAATCATTTCCGTTTAATAACAAAAAATTGTTTGTCTGAAGAAAAATTGATGTTTTTCGATGGCAAAAGTATAGAAAAAAAAATTGTTTATCTCGATCTCTCTCGCTCTCTCTTTCTCGGAGGTGTTTTGTTCGCTGATTTAACTTCAATTTTTTTTTGGCTTCTTTCAACGACTCATCTCGATGGATTTATGGAATTCATTAAATATCTTATTTTCTACATCTGCCTTCAACTTCAAATTGAATATTGAGATCTCTGGCCCCACGAGTGCGAGACCAAAAAATCACAAAACACAAAATTGGCTTAAAAAACGCGAGTCTTTCTGCGGCGTCGCGAATAATCTTGATTTATTGGCACGCTATTTCGGTAGTTTAAGCTCTTTTGTTATTTGGTGCAACTACTCGACATTACCCGCGCCTGGGTATAACGTGCTGGACATTTAATTTGTAATGATTCCACGAAAATGTAGTTCTTGGTTTTTTTTTTGCTCATCAGAGGTGATCTTCTTTTGTGTAATATGAAATTGATGTTTGGATGATGATGAAGAAAAAAAAAAACAACGAGAGTCAAGTTTAATAGCGAGACAGAAGCAGTCGATTTTTAGATCTCAATTCTTTTGTGATTTGTTCAACCTTGAATAGCTCTTCACGAATCCACTGTATAATGTAGTGCTCGACTCTTGCGCAATCATTATTATTTTAAATCGGCGACTCATTAAGTCAGGATTAAAATTAGATCAATATAATTTGTTGTTTACTCGCAAATGCCGTGTTATAATCAACGGATCATATTGTGGCTAACCCGCATTGGCAAAAAAAACCCCAATGATCACAACACCAAGAATTAAATATCGAAAACGACAATCACGGGCACTTAATTGCCAACCGAGTACTTTAGAAAATATTATTTAGATCAGAGAATGTCATAAGGTGGCAAATAGAAATTATTTAAAGCAATTTTTTGACTTAAAATATTTTTACCTAAAATTCACGTCATCACAAATTTTATTTGCCACTTCACAACATTTGCTCCGAAAAATAATAACCGATCATTAACAGAACAGAAGTCTCTTCACACCGTTGCGATGTGATATATATTTACGGAAGGAACAAATAAACAAGACAAGACTATTAGAACACGAGAAACCTTGTTTTACATAAAAAGCTCATTAAATAAACTTTACCTGAGTAGATTAGTCCATTTTGTGCATGATGGCCGTTTTTGTGTTTCCGAAGTATAGCGACCCACACAACAACGTCAGTTAATATTTGCAAAGAGAGCATTATAATGATGATGACCTCTAGTCGCGATCGCACAGCACTCCGGTGCACTATGTGCGACTGGTGTAACATAAATTTGAAGTATTATTACACATTTTGAATCTCGGAAATTACTATTTAAATGTCACACTTAAATCTTGTGATCATTTGTTTTATTTGCATTAAAAAGCAATTCCGAGTCGACCATAAAAACGCTGCGTGCAGTAAAATTTCATAAGTTTTAGTTTCAGCGCAAGCTCGATTTAAAAATTAAAGCGAAAGAAATATTTGAATAAAAACATTTGCCGACATTTCAAAATTTGTAAGATATCGAAAAGAAAAAAAAATGGAGGTTCAATATTTAAACGCTAATTGAGTGTCATGTAAAACAAAGAGAACTAAAGCGAGCAGTCAAGTGAGAGAAACCCGAAGGTGATGTTTACATGTCGCAGAACTGCCATCGAAGCGACAATTCGACGACAATTTTCCACTCGAATGCAATTATGAGTTTTCGTTTTTTTTTTTTTTTATTTAAATAAATCAATTCATTTTTTTTTGTGCAATAATGAATTGCAACAAGGTGAAAGCAATTGAACGTTTTTAATTAAAGGAAATTTAAATTCGCGATGCGCTGAAAATGGTTTCTCAGGGCAAATTGAAACACGCAACAGTTAAAAATTGCAATTTGTTTCGAGCAGTTCGATTTGCATAAATGAAAAATATCATTTGGCCAGAAAATGGTCTGCGGCTCGCGACCAGCTCTACAAAAAGTTTTCACATATCGATTATTAGTACTTGTTCACCAAGCTTCCAATGGCTGATGATAAATTGGTGCGGACAGTAATAAATGTTAAAAGCCCAGGGAACATCTTGCGATTGCATATTCGTAATAACATTCACGATAAAAAAATTATGCAAGGAATTTTTAAAATAAAAATTTCGCCAAAAATGTTAACAAAAAATTGCTCTGATTTAATTTTTTATTTTCGTTCCACGAGCGAGCGATTAATTTTATTATTCTTTTTTTTTGTGGAATGAATAAATTTGCGAAATTTATGCTCCCAAATGTTCATTATAATAAATTCGAATTAAAATGAGAATTAATACGCGAATGAATGGAGCCATTATAGCGAATTGTAAAATATTTATAATATCGAGTTGTTTCGATTCGTGAAGCCGCTTCCACATGAATTTATATATTCGAACAACGCGATCTAGAATTTTTGCCCGCGAGTGTAAATTCAATAAAATAATTATTAATGGAAGTTCACTAATTTGAATAAGAAAGCTCACGGACCGCAGCCGTTGTAAAAATGAACAAATTCCGCTTTATGAGACCATCGCTGGAATAAATATTAATGGTAGCCGCAACTCCAGTAAGTCAAAAAAAAAAAATATTGAGACTGATTTATTAGGGAGGGAATGGATATGAGTTGGTTGGTTTTGGTGGATCGCTGGCGTATTAGACGACTTATTTAAACAAATTTAATGACTTCAATTTGCATTTTATTGTGACTGCCGGATTCTAGTTGAAAGGAGTCTTCGAAGATTTCCCCACGAGATCATTTTACCATAATCCGCAGTGAAAATTTACAATCAGATATTAAGAAAATAAAGTTTAACATTTCACATCTCGATAACACAATTGCAATTAATTTATTGACATTCACAAAAAAAGAGACATCGAAATGGCTACTCATTCTGCTACTTCTGCTGGAAGCAAACCGAAAGCTCAAATACTAATTGTTTGTTTCTTTATTTCGCAAGGAGCTCACTGAATCTGCATAATAAAACAGTAATTTATGCTTGAGTTTTTATCATCAGATTTATAATATATTTAAAGTTTAATTCCCATGCCGTGCTTGCCCGTGGCCGCCCGCAAGAACTGCAGTCAATGAGATGGAAGACCATTACAAGTGCCATACAACGACCTTTAATGTTTACGACGTTTAAATACAAATAACTCAAGCTGTCTTTAGCATCGAACGGGGGAGAAAGAAACATCACAATCCGATCACAAGCAAAAAAATTTATTTATTTTTTTTTTTTCGCCAATTATGCTGCCGAATGCATATGAAAAATCAATTATACGACCCGAAATCAAAATCGCCTGCTGATTTCATGCCAAAGCCGAAGCAAGAGAGAAGAATAAAAATAAGAAAAAAAAAATCAAATTGAAATGATATAAAAGATTTGTTCACTCAACTTCGAAGCTCGAACAAAAGTTGCAAAATGAATAATGCATAAATGCGTCGAGAGCAAAAAATATATAAAAACAGCAACAACAAATTGTGTAAGAAAAATGTGCAAAAATTAATAAAATAATTTAATAAATGCAATAAAAAGTCACTGCCAGAGAGTGTGCCTCGGCAACTGAAACGCATCAGAGCAATTAACCAATTGCGGATTATCATTTATGACACGCGCTTGCGTCGTCAACGCTAATTGATGGAATGTTGCAGCTCACAAATTGCAATCGGCAAGGTGAAAATTGATTTGGAAACTTTTTTTTTAGCTTGGAGAGAAATGAGAAAAAAACGCTTGAAAAGGAATTCAGCAACAAATAAATTATCAACTTTCTGCTCCATAAATAAACTGGAACTGTCACAGTCGTTGCATTTATAAGAAGAAAATTTGATTTGTGAATTATCATTTCGTACCAAAATTGGAAATTGTCACAGACATTTGTTGCAAATAAATCAATGTGCGCCGGTAATATGTCATTTTGTTTAGGGAGAGAGAAGGAGAGAGAAAAGTCAAATATCAAAAAAAAGCAAATTTTCAAAATCAAGCAGAGACAAAGTTGGAATTAAATTATATGTACATTTTGATAAATTGAATCAAATTGCATTGACATCGATGAGGAGAAACCAGTTGTTGCAATTGTTTTTTATAAGGCTATTTAATGTTTCATCTTCATTTGTTGTTTTCGGAATTGAAGCCCGAGTCGATCAATCGATTTCAAGGTAGAAGATGAATTATGGATTAAATTAAATTTATTGCCTTATTTTGCGCAAGATGCCATCAAGAGTAAATAGATCAACATCGATCCGATTTAATTCCTTCGTTTCGTTTCGTTTCATTTCTTTTTTCTTATTAATTCCCAATGCAACATTCACCAGTCTCGTTGAGTTTGAGTACTGCGTGCATTGCATTCTGGACAATTTATTTTAAAGTCAGTAAATGAAATATATTGTGAATTGATATCTGTCACAAATTTGATATATCATCTGGCCATGTCAAGCGAGCAGCAAGCCAAGGCAGCAAGTCAGTTTGCAAACGTGGACGATGAAAATGTTTCACATTTTTATTGCTCTCCAAGCAGACAGTTATTTGTACAACAACAAATAACAACAACAGCAAAAAGTTAATTTTTTTTTGCTAACAGAATTAAAAAAGAAATTTCACATGAGAAAGTAACAAAAAAAAAGAAGTAAATTCCAATCACAACTCAATTTTTCGATCACTTTTAATTTATTCACGGCTCTCGCGTCTCATTGCATGGATGAATTTTGATACCAATTTTTATTTTTTACTTTGTTTCTTTGCAGATGAATCAACAGTGCAAAGTGTGCGGAGAACCTGCAGCAGGATTTCATTTTGGTGCTTTCACTTGTGAAGGTTGCAAGGTAAAGATGATTTTTTATGCCTCATCATTTTTTTTTTGGGGGGGGGAAGTATTTTGATACTCGAATGAACGACTGATGATCTCACTGTCAAAGTAACAGCAATTTAAATTATCAGCAATGTCTCAACAAGACACGGAAAGAAGCATGTTGCACATTTAATGGTGTATCTTCACTTAATAGCCAACCATAAATTGTGTAGAAAATATTTTTCTTTTACACACAAAAGATCTTTATTGGCAAAAAACTGTGTTTTTAAGAAATATTCAAGAAAAAAACTATGCAAAAATATTTTTTCTTATCTATTGAAATGCGAACATTATTGAAACTAACTGGTGAATAGTTGTCGACTAATGTTTCGAAGAAAAAAAAAATGTCGCTCTGGCCATTAACATAAATTTCCTAATCAACATCCGATGTCATGCAGAGTGAACGTGGCTACAGTTATAAGGTTGAAAGGTTTTCATGTTGTGTCGGAATTTATTCTGCTGCATCGGCTTCATTGAATCTTTCACATCGTTCCGAGATGGCATTTCGGTCATTTTTCTGTGAAATGACCCAACCTATTTATGGTCAATTCCACTAAACATCATACGCAAAATTTATCACAGCACTAATAAAATCAAAATAGAAGCGCACAACATTTTAACCTTTTCGCTGTTGAGCAATCAGGCAAACACAATGATGACAAAAAATCTATTTTGTCAAGTCAAAAGTCGTAAAAACTCACTTTAAAATACATTTAGTTTATTTAAATTCCGTCAAAATACGCCATAAAATGTGAAAAATACATCCAGTTGAGTATACGAAACGGCCTAACCAGATAATTAGGAACACATCAGTCTGAGCTTGATAGTAGGAAACAAGTTCGAAGCAAATTGACTTTCGATAGCACCGAAAAAATATCAATAAAGTTTTACGATCAGACGACCGAGAAAGTGAGACAGAGAGTGAGAGAGAGAGAGAGAGCGCATTCACTATTGAGCCACAATGTATGATATTTAATGGGCAAATTATTCATCTACAAAAAAAAAAAAAAAAAAACACCCAAAAAGTTATTTAATTTTATTTCTGTTTTATTTCCACCGGTAAATGGCTCGAAGCGATTAAAAAAATAAATGTTTCTTCTTGTTTATGTGACTTATCGGCGTTGATAGAGCGCGCGAGCGGCAATTTTTTTTTTTTTTGTTTTCTAAGCGGACTGAGAAACTGTGCGGCTTGTTTTGACACATCCACTTCGACTAGATAACAAAGGGGGGAATATAATTATGCACGCGAGATTTATAAATTAGATTATCGACACTTCTGAATCGTGCCGACGAAGAACATTCAGCGAGGTTTTTTTTTGTGAATTTGAGGTGTAGAAAAAAATCGTTTCAAAAGAAATTAAATTTTTTTGATTATGAATATTTTTTTATGCCAAAATCGTTTCATATAAAAATTTCAACCCATTAATATTAATAGCTCTTTGACCAACTGGCTTCTTTAATACACCAATAAGTCCCCTGAACAGCCCACACCAAAGGCGCGACAACAATATAAAGTCCACAATTTATGAAATGTTTGTTATGATAGTTTTTTCTTACCAGTCGCAACTCGCAGCATTGAAAAGTCATGACATAAATGTCTTAATTAAAGCACTTGGTGCTTGGAACCACAATTCGGAGAACATCATTTCTGCTTAACTACACGCAAGAAATGATTATTGTCCAATAAATATTTACGATAATGCTGATATAGGATGATGATATAGTTTGATCTGTTCAAATGTGAAACGAAAATATTTTTCTTTGTAGCAAAACATTTTGCAGCAGAATTTTTTTTTATGAAGCCAAATTATAATAATTATTGCACAAGTTTTGTACACCGCTAGTTGCACCAGAAAAATGAGACATGATCATAAAAATTTATTACGTTTGTTAATTCAGACCGAAAAAAAAAAAAATAATAATAAAATTGAAACATAAATCTTGTTTGTGAAGCTCTGAAACTTCTTCTTTTTTTTTTGGTGTATTCGATAATTTCAGTTTTTGCACATTAAAACCCGAAAAATATGAACAGCATATATCCCTTGAAAGGAAATTTATGAAACCATAAAATAATATGTGGAGTAAGTACATCTCAGTACGGGTTTAATGATTAGTTACAATGAACATGAAAAGTTTAAAATTAATTGCTTCAATAGCATCGTTCGAGTTTCACTGATAATGCCACACGATAAAACAAAACTGGAAAATTAAAACAACTGAACTCGATATAATTCACATGTTTACTTATAACATACATTTTTTTGGCTCATTTCTTTGCGCATCATCGATCAAATTGATGCTTAAATTTAAGGCTACAAAATTACAAGACCGCACTCTCGTTCAATTGACCCAGAAATTGCACGGTGTGAACGCAAACCAATGACAATAAAAATAAATTGCTGTATAATACTGATAGGTATAGTTTCGTGCACTGATCCTCAGCAACAAACAAGCAGCAATTTGATAAAGTGCTAAAGTCAGGCCCATAAATTTTAACCGCGACTGAAACGAGCTGAAGCTTTTTCATTATTTCGAATGTGTTAAGTTACACGAGTTCCTTCAAAATTGAACTTCATCAACTATATTTTATAAAATATCGCTCGCATGCTATATCTATTAATTTCTGCAATCAACATATAATTAATCTCTTTAAGAAAAATCTAGCGAGCGCGAAACTGACAACTAACATTAAAACTTAATTGCCAGCATGAGCCGCTCGACTAAGTGAATGAGAGAGAGAGAGAGAGACTGAAACACGCGTGATAACCTTATAGCAACCGAGAAATATATAAATAAATAAATTTGCCTGGCTTGTTGATGTTATAATCAACACTATCTTGATCAAAAGAGATCGCGTCGTTTACTTTTCAATGTTTAATAGAAAAAAATGGAAAACGGAACAATTAAGATAAAACTTCAAATGTTTCAGATAGTTATAGTGTGATAATAATGAGTCGCTTGCAATTATCTTGGGGTTATAAACAAGCATTTTAATCGATTAAATCGGCTTAAGCATCATGAACGAGCGCCATGTTAATTGATCGGCAATTGGACTCGCGCTAATTTGTGTAATTTATTTTTTGTTCCCGGTTTTTTCAAATAAAATTTCGGCATTTCCGAAATAAAATCTATTTTGCCGCCTCATTCTGTTAAAATGTGATGAATTATTACGGCAATTTCTTTTAATTGGCTGATTAATACGATTTCTAATTAACTCGATACGAAGGGGAAAATTTATTATATCGTTATCGTCGCCACGGAGGCTTTTTTATTGAAGTAAACCAGATATTGGGCCAAATCAAAATAAATAAACAAACCGAAAAATATCGAGACCAAAACAAGAAGAAGAAATAACATAAGTTTGCTATCGAACGAGGACGTCAATATTAATAAATCCCAATACTTAACGGTTTTCAATGAATGTGTAAAAATCGAATTTGAATTGATCGGAATTGACCGGCTAGATATCAGGATGAATACGTATAATAAAAATTAGCATTTGAAATCAGAAAAACGTTTATAACTAGTTTAAAAATAAATATATTTATCATCAAACTATCGGTATGATTTGAGTCTCTGAAATACGAGACACAACGCAAACATCCATTAGATTTAACCATTTGAATATTGCTTGAGGCCAACAAATTCATGAGAAATTCTTTGGTGGCACACGACTCTCTTTCTTTAGACACTCGAGTGTCATCTACATGTTGTTTTTTTTTTTTTTGATACAATTTCACAGACCATCGACTAATCGAGTCCGTTTTTCTTTTGCATCATATAAAATGCTTGTTTGCCGCCAAAGTGAGCTCTCAAATTGGTGCACAGCACTTGGTGCATTATTTATTGGTGCAAAATCTCATTGAAATTGCCAATCGCCATAAATGGCCTTACAATTTGCTTTGACTTTAAAAGTGCTCTTTATGCAATATATTCCGATTGTATATAACTCTAAATGGAAATATCATGAATGCAGCTTGCGTTTTTTTTTTTTATTATCGTTGAAAGAATTATTTTCTCTCGTCTTTTCTTCAACCAATATCTTAAATGCATCAACCAACAACTTAAGACTCGAAAATTTCATCGCAACTTTAATTTTCAAAGAGATATTTTGAAAATATCAACCAGCCCAAAATTGAAACCATAACTTTTTGACGTGGCGCTCGCTGGTGGGTGCTTAAATCATTTATCAACTTCATAATATTTTCATGAATCGTATTTCGGTCTTTCATTTGTTTTCAGTCACAACTTCTTAACATTATTTCGCTTCAAAATATATAAGTATAATAAAAGTGTTATTCTCCAGTGTGGGTGGCGATTAAGGCTCTCACTCGCATACAATACTATACAATTTAAATCTCAACGAGGCCTATATTCGAGGAATTTATAACATTTAATGAATGAAAAGGAATTTGACTTTTCAATAATTTAATTTAGCAGCAACAAAAAAATGTGTAAATTGCGCGCGCGTACTCAATAGCAAAAACATAAACACAATCAACTCTAATTGTCGACAAGCATCAATATTTATAGAGCGTTTCGTTTGATCTCGAATTTTGTGCATGGTGGAAGTTGAGACACTTTGTAGGAATTGCTTACAAATTATTATAGCAAACTGAGTCACATAGTGATACATTCAATATTCATTACCAACTTCCCATAATGCTCAGTGCATTGCGTTAATACTGCTGTTGAATTATTCACTATGAATTTATATCACTGCAATGTGCATAAAGATTACTGATCGCGCTAAATAATTCGCGAATGATCCAAAATGATCACCTGCATTTTAATAGATAGGAACTTGATATTGCCAATGGCTGGAATTGTATAATTTATATATTTGTAATAATATAAAGAACCGGATCTGCCGTGCAATTGCACTTTATTAATAGTTATTAGTTTATAAAGCATCATAATATTCTTAAATATGTTTAAGAAACACACAAACAATCACCATTGATTCTACTTATTCTATAGCAATTCTGTGGCAATAAATATAAATCGGCCACAGTCAGAAGTCGCTATTGCATAAGTCGATTCAACAGTTCAGTTTAGTGCTTGCGCTATAATGGTTAATTATCATTCATGTGATGCCAATTCGCTCGTTTTGCGATTGTAAATAAGCATCCAGTGAGGAATTATAAGCCAATATGTCAACCTGATGCTTCTCTTTCTCCATCCAGTTTTATTTGCTAGAGGGACAGCCTTGCATTATAAATCGGAATATTATATGTCTATACAAATAAATATCAACAAGGCAAGAGTTTGCGCAATGACAAAATATTTATATTATATTCATTGGACATTAATAGCTGAATAGACGAAGAAACCAAAAAAAAAAATGAAAATTTATTATAAAGCAAAACAAATTAATAAGCGTTTAAATTTTACATCAGACGGCTATTATGTATATATCTATGTGCTTGTCGTACATGGTTGCCAAATGTATATATTTATTAAGTTAAATAGATTAATTTTTATCAGCAATATTAAAGGCATGCATGTTTACATAGATTATTTACAATTAAACGCCTTGGTAGAAAAAGAGGTCTTGCTGTCTTGCTCTTTGTTTTTTTCAAGTGGCAATCATGAGACTTTTGATAAGATAAAAAGTTTTAATAACCTCATTAAATGTTCACCAAAAGACTTCAGTTTGTTTCGAAGGGCTCATTGTGACAGTTAGAAATGGCGTATTTTGATGCCACTACGAATATTTTGCATGGCAGAAAAGAGCAATTTATTTATCGTTCCAATGTGACTTTAGGTCAAGTGCTGATGTTTCACTTTAGGAGACACCCAAATCAAGTTATCCAGGTTAATGCAGATGATGGCAGGGAAATAACTTGTGGCGAAATGGCGGACATGATGGAGAATGTTGCGAAGAATCTTCATCAAATGGGATACAGATGTGGCGACACTGCTGCACTTATCGGAAAGAGTACATCCTATGTAGCTCCTACATTTTTTGCTTGTTCTCTTATCGGAATTATAGTTAGTGCGATGGATCCATTCACATCTGAAAAAGAAATTGCAAGTACTTTTCATCGAACGAAGCCAAGATTGGTGTTCTGCGATAAAGACGTTTTGGAAAGAGTGAAATTAATTTGCAAAGAGTTGAATATTGAGGCTAAATTCATAACTTTGACTTCTGAGGGCAATTGTAATCCTAAAATTGTGAAATTTTTTAGGTCTCCTGAAGACATTGTTCTGTGAGTTATATACTTACATCTTATATGTTATTGCATTAGACTACTTAAATGAATCCCATTTCTCAGATGTGATGGCTTTAGAAAAAGTGAAGAATTGTGCTTAATAATTGTATCAACTTCCGGCACAACTGGTGCACCAAAAATGGTCAAAGTCTCACATGCCCAATTCTTGCAGCCGTTTCCGAGCGAGAAATCATCTCCTGATGCTATAACCTTTAGAATGATTCCACTTAATTGGATCAGCAGCTTATGGTACATTACTCAATCGGCATTGCATTTGCGCAAAAATATTATAACATCATCGGGTTACTCAACAAATATATTCATTGATATCGTTGAAAAGTTTAGGCCTACTGATATTCTTTTTCCAACTTCACACGTTTTACCGCTTATTCAATCGCAGCGATTTGCTTCTGCTGACTTTAGCTCTGTAAAAGTTTTAATGGTGGGTGGTCTAAATACATCTGCATACAAACGAAAAATTCTTGAAGAAAAATTGACGAATGGTCATATATTTGTAATTTATGGAATGAGTGAAGTTGGAGTTGGTTTGGCAAGTACTAGCCTTGGTTGTATTACAACTTCTATTGGACAACCAACGCCAAATACTCAAGTGAAAATTCTTAAGGAAGATGGATCAATTGGAGGGTTCAACGAATATGGAGAACTATTGTGCAAGACTTTTACTAAACCGTTAGGATACTTCGAAAACTCCAAAGATAACGATGTTATGTTAGATCAAGATGGATGGATTCATACTGGTGACATGTGCTACATCGATAAAAATTTGGAAATTTTCTTTGTAGATAGGAAGGCTTATGTAATCAAAACATTTAATGGAACGAACGTTTTCCCATCACAAATCGAAGATATTATTGAACAGATTCCGGGCATTGAAAAAGTATGCGCCACAAGCTTTAAGAGACGTGACGGCTTCGAAACGCCGTTGGCTTTTGCCATCAAAATGTCAGATTCCAAATTAACTGAAGAAGATGTAAAGAAAGAACTCGATAAAAAGTTGGAGTCGGAAACAAAAATAGTGTTTCTTGATTCATTTCCGATTTCGGCAACGGACAAAATCAGGAGGAATCTACTTAAAATTCGAGCTGCTGAATTATTTGATTCAAATTTCGCTTGAACAAATTTACAAAAAAAAAATATTTTTTTTTTCTTAATCGCAGTACTGAAGTGCTTAAGTAGAAAGTCATTTTATTTTATTCAAATGAAGTTATATCAAAAGCATTACAAATATATTATCATCCTATAATTTTTATCTCTTTTTGACTTTTATAACAAGACTTTGTTTGTTGTGCCTTGCAATATAATGTGCAACTAAATATTTCTCAGTTTCGCAATAACATTCACGTACTTAATGAAAATTTATTCAGTAGCCAAGAACCTGCTGTAATCTCAAAATTAATCGCAATAATTTTTCAGACTAAGTAATACTTTTTCTCTCGACCAGAGTTTAAGTGTCAAACAAATTTCACTACGCTTTACATTGTACAAAAACAGAGATGACTATGAAATAAAAAAATAACACCTCAGCAAATTTTCTATATCGAAATCTAGTTGGAGCTAATGGTCATAACAAATTATGCAATGTCGTAAAAAGCGATTTTACAGCAACTGAAGCCGTAAAATTCATTTGATCGTTATAATGTTGCTAGTATCGTTAGGTTATGATTTATGCTTCGGACCTTGACAGAACATAAATACTTATATGAAAACAAATCAAATAAGAAACAATTTGCATCTAGTTAGCGTAGAGTATAATGCATGAAATAGATGTAAAGACAAAGAGTAATTCGTTTCAATGCAATTAGAGCAATTATTTATTAGAGCCCGAAAAACAATAGTCAGTCAAAGCATTAATCGCGAGCTATTCCGATGTAAATAAGAAAACGAACAAAAAAATGCCAAAACATGTGGAGCGATGAGATAATGATTGTTAATGTCGATACATTAGTAGAACCACAAATATATTTCCACTCTACTCGTTGATGCTGTGTAATATCATCATCAAATTTAAATTGTAGTGCCAACAAAGCTTAGAGCAAAAGCAAAAAACTAGAATTGAAAAGTAACAGCGCGCTATGATTCATGATTTAATTTTCAAATCGTGAGAATAATTTTTTTTTCTTCGTCTGTCGATTCCATTTATAATTCCAATGCACACATCGCTGTCGTCGATTCCCTTTCTCAAAACTGCTTCATAACAGACATGAAATGATACACTAGAAAATGAGATTTGATAATGAAAATTTTCATGGACATTTAAATAAAGTTTTATTTTGTTTGTATCACGATTTATTACACCTGCCGATGATTTTGAACAATTTTTAGCTTACCAACTCGGTTTCGACTGGAAACTATTGATGATTATCATGTGAAAATTTATGACTTGAGTATTATACAAATGGTGCACAACAAGCTGTTTCGTGTAAAGTGTCTCATAGTCACATAAATTTCGCTTTCCTTCGTCCGTGCGATGCTGACATTATTTTAAAACTTCTGTAAAATCACAGCCGTATAAAATGCGAAATGTAATTAATGGGAGCAATTTAAGTAGACAAATTGCTCTGTTCCATGTAAATATTTATCTAATAATTTTCATTCCATTTTTATTTCTTTCTTGCGCTTATAGATCTCATAAGCCAAAAGTTGCATGAGAACAAATAAAGTAAAGGTTAAAAGTAGTCGTGTACATGCTACGAAACGCAATTAATTAAATAAACAGCAAGCTTGAGCTATAGTTCTGCTATCATGTTCCGGGGCGCGCGAAAAAAAAAAACACTTAATGGAATTATGAATACGAAATAGATGTTAAAAGGTGTAAAAAGAATATCAACTGCACTTTTTTGCATTTCTCAAACCGCGCCGTCGACTGTTTTATTGTCGAAGTGGCTTACGTGAGCCTCATTAACTGCTACATGCCGTTTTCGTTGAAACCATTCGATCGAATGCAATTTATTATATTGAATTAATAACTCTAGAATTTATTTTTACATGCAGTAGCACGCTTGACACAATCGATACGTCGAATCAATGATGCTCCCATAGCATCTGATTAATTTTTTCGAAAGGAAAGTTTGCAGCCCATAGCAAATTTATTAATGAAGTTTTTAATTGGAATTGGTTCATGTGAGTTTCAGATATAAGCAGCCGCCGAAGTCATGTTAGTAACGCAATTTTTCGGTTGATCGTTGCATCCCTTTTTCGTTTAAGTTACAATGCGGCGCCGATTAATCGTTGCAAGTGACCAAACTGTTTATTTGTCACATTATTAATATTTCGAGTCGCACGGAATAAATTGATTGGGGGGCAACTCTTATCGGGTCCATTGTAAAATTCGCTCGGCGCAAGAAAAAACTTATAAATTTAAGGCAATTTATTAAATCGAGTGCTCATGTAGAATATTAAGTGAACTCTTTGAGCTTGCTACAATATAAATGCGTTCCAGTGTGTTAATCAAAAAGTAATTATTCAAATTCTCAATTATCAATTTGTGTTCCAAAGATTTTTTTTTATGTTGCGAGGGCAAAAAAAATTGTTCATTAAAATCAATTTTCGACCTGAAATCCATTACATCAAAGAATGATGATGTATGTTGTCCATTTCATAAAATGAGGGAAATTAATAAACGATTTCACTCCCGATCGTTCCAGAACAACAACAGCAAAAAAAACAACATCAATAATTAAATTAAGACGATGATAATTTATAAATCGCTTTAAAAAAAATCGCCGCGACATGCAATTTTTCACTGAAATTCCCTCACACAAATTTATGTAATTTATCACACATTAACTCAACATATTTTTAGCGTGCGCGGTGAGCTTTTTCGGTGATTGCTGATTTTGAGAGGGCTTTGCACTGGCTTAATTGAGATTAATTACAAATTAAAGATACACATTTTGGCCACCAATCTTCAAGTTCATTGACATAATTCAAAGCAAAATTTAAGCGCTTAACGCAGAGAGATTTCCTTTTTAATTCGATCCCGTGAGCCAATTTTTAGCACATTCCGCTTAATTTAATTACAATTTAATGAACTGAACTGAAGACGTTTAATGTCTTTTGGGATGATCTTACAATCTCTCTCTCTCTCTCTCACTCTTCGCTCACGGGCAATAAAGATCAAGACCAATAAAGTTCAAAGATGTTTTAATATTTTTAACTTAACTGTTCTGGATTTCTTTTTAATTCTCGTTCAGCAGAGAAAAAAAATGTTTGTTAGCTATAAATTCACAGATTAAATCCACGAAAGTGCGCACACATGACATTCATTAATATCACTAAAAAAAATTGAAATAAAATTTACCATCGAATGACCGCGAAATGTTCCAGTTGTTGCCACTCACGTCGCTGCCCCCAAAATCGAAGCCCGCGAGCAAATCATTAAGAAGTGTATCATTAAAAAATAAGAAATATTTATGTACTTACATTGCGCTCCAATATTTAATTGCACAATGAAGAAATTAAATGTTTTTTTTTTATTTCCCCTCAAAAAACTAAATACAAAATCGTATTTCACAAGTGATACGTTTGCGAAATTCTTCATATCGGAGTTTGATATAGTCGTTGCTAGTTGACAAAATTTCTGAATAAAACCCGAAATGAAAGTTATTCTTTTGCTTGTTGATGCAACCAAAAAGTAAATAATATAAATCAGTTTTAATTGAGATGAATTGGCAGATATGCATCAGATTTCTCAGCAGCGAATGTACCCAGTAAAAAAAAAAAAACTTGACCAGATAATTGCACATGTCGTATCGCTGTTTTATTGATGTACAAACGAAATGATGATCAAATGAAATTCAATATTTTGAGCCAAAAAAAAAATCATTTAAACATCAACTTTAATTGTACAACACAAATTTACATAAAAAGGAATAAAAGTCTGAACCAGATATTTGCATTGCGTGAAGTAAGATGTGCTTATACATACAGAAAAGCAATTCCGCCGCGGCAAATCTAATTAATTTAAAAGGGTGATTCATGTAATTTGCGAATTGCTGACAATAATATTGCACATTGGTCTTTTATAGAATGTTTGAAATGCTGAACGATACATATAGAGATGGAAGGAAAATTGAAATTTCCTCTTTGCATAAATAAACATTTCAACGCTAATGAATTGGATTTTCAATAAACATGCAACAGAAAATATTATTATTATTATTGTACCGTCGACTCTATATATCTATCTGGCTAGGCAGTCAGCTCGCTTGAACGTTTCAGAACTCCAAAGCTAGTCAAGTTAGTGAGCAATATAGTAAAGAAAAAAAAAAAAAAACAAGTCAGTTGCATGCCACCATAAATTGTTTTAACGGCCTGCCTCATAGCGAACTGAACATTTAAATTATCATTTATTTCGATGTACTTTCAACACGACTCTCGACGACTTCGAAACATTCAGACAATTTTCTGGAATTGACAATAATGCTCAATAATATTAGCGAATCTATCGAGGCGGCGGCAGTGGGAAAAAAGAGAGAGGCATCGAACGATAATTAAATGCTAATTAAATGTTTGTAAAATGAATGAGTGCACAATTATTTATATATAAAATAATCGAAATCGGAGTGTTTTAAAAAAAAGTATGCTCATGAGCTAAACTTGGAAGCTAGAAGCCAATCTACAGTGCTAGGAGTATAATTCCAATTATAAACCAGATCAGCAGAATATTCTTTTAATTTAAATTATATTACTGAATATTGCACATTTCTCAGACAGCGCAACAGCTATAAAGTCTATAAATGATTTTTAATGATAATTATGAATCAGATAAATTATATTTCCCGGCTGTAGCAAAACTTGTACTTTACATTCGCAATCGTTGAGGCGACAAAAAAAAAATTCTGAATTAAAAAAAAAAAAAACGATTAATTTATCAAGGGACTTTTTGCGCCTTTTTATATCGCTCAAATATGATGTATAGGAATGGTAGATATAACATCCATCAGGGCTAAAATGTTAAGCTTAGATATATATAAAGTTTTATACGTTATACCTAGCTAGAGTATAAAAACAATGTATAAAACAACTAGGAAGCATTTCCATTCCTGAAGAAGTAGTTTTTGTGACTGTTATGCATGTTATTACTGAGCCAACCATCATCAGTGCGCTTTAGCCTGTAAATGCATTAATTGGATTAGAAATTTTATTATAACGATTATTGAGGTTTACTTAAGATTAGAAAAAAAAAACTTTTTGCTGCCACATTTTGATTATGCTTCGATCAAACTCTATAAATAATATATTTATGGTGTGAGATGTATAATGAAATGCAATGCAAACTCAGGTAGCTGGGAAATGGTTGTCGAACATAACACAACAAAAAAAATTGTTTCATAGCTCTTAATGTGCACATTCTTGATTTTCTGCACTACCGCAACGGCGGCTGGTTGGCTACAAAAAGTGACTTCTCATTAAATGTATTTTCTAGTGCTCTGTGTGCGCGCTCGAGAAAAGTTAATAGCTCTTTGAAAAAGGAACGCGAAATAAAAAAAAATATATGTATCGCGACTGTAATTATATTTCACACCTTATTGCAATTCCTCTTTTACACTGTTTAGAACGCGCGAGAGAAGAGTAGTTAAGGGAACTTGATATAGATCATACCGACGATTTGCCGCATCAATAAAACGCTTCACGGAAAATTTTTTACCTGCTACCATTGGCATTTTTTGCGCAAAGTCACCTTTATTAAAATTCCAAGATCATTATCGAAAATTTCAAAACGCGGAAAACGCTAAATGAGAGTGCCTTGAGAGCGAAGCTCAGCAAATAACTTCATCTCGAATGGATGCAGCTGAGTTCCCTCTTTCCGATTTAAGTCTATTACATCGTGAACTTGAGAATTTTAAATGCATAATTTAATGCAATTTTAAAGTTTGAGGTTGAAAAAAAAATTTTTTCGCGGATAACAAAAAAGCGCTTTGACTACGTTCGATTGTAATTCCTGTGCTGGCACAGTCGAATGCATATAAAATGTTTTATTGCCATCACAAAGTTCTCACCAAGTTCAAATGCTCTTTTAATTAATATTCAACTTGTGATATTGCACTTGAATGCAAAAGAATAGTCATTTAATAAAGCTCATTTGAAGTACTAAATGCTTTTTTATGATTTAAGAGATTCCGTCTCCAAGATAATTTTTTTCTTATAATAAATTAATGCCTTGCTCACAGCTTTTTGAGTTGAAAAATTTATGAGTTCTTTGAAAAAGCATTCTCTTCACAAGTGTCGAGAATATATCACATCACGATCGCCACCGCCGCACATATTCAGCATTAGGCTTGCATCGCTTTAGCTTCGTTTTTTTATGGTCACTTAATTAATTTGAAAATGATTTTTTATTGTGCAGGTCTTTCAGAGTGGAAAATTAATATTCACCGCTATTTAAAGCCTTCGGAAGGGCATGTAATAAAAACTTTTAAGTTGATAAATCTTCCGCCCATGTGAATCATCTCACGGGCCGATAATTTTAAGTTCTCGATTGCACGAAAACCGGTTATTAACATATAAACAAAAAATACAGTATTTTCGCCATTTTTATCACTTGACGAAAGGTTATGAACCCAATAAAATTACAAACATTTTTGATTCTAATTTTGTTTAACAAATTATTTTTCTCCTTTTATCTTTACAGTCATTTTTTGGTCGCACTTACAACAATCTTTCATCAATATCGGAATGCAAAAACAACGGCGAATGTGTTATCAATAAAAAGAATCGAACAGCATGTAAAGCTTGTCGACTCCGAAAATGTCTTCTAGTGGGAATGTCAAAAAGTGGCTCACGGTATGGACGTAGATCAAATTGGTTTAAAATTCACTGTCTGCTACAAGAGCAGCAAAATAAGGCCAATAACAACAACATCAGTCAAAACGGTAATGCAGTTGGAAGCAATCAAAGCTCGCCAAATCCAACACAACATTCCGGCAACAACAACAATCTCCTTCAAAATGACTTCATTTCATCACATTTTTTAGCTAATTTATACAATAGTTATAACAACAATAATGGCTCAACCAAGAGTCAGGAAATTAAGCGAATAAGTTCGCCAAGTGATTCAGGGGCGTCATCAGCCGATCCCGATGAATCCATCAAGATGATGAATAACAATAACAACAACAATTTCGTCACCAAAAGTAAAAATCACGTAAAGCGCTCAAACAGTTTTAGCAGCGAGAAATTACTGGAAAAAGCAAATTCATCGTCAAACGATGGTTACATTAGTCCCGTGATAAATAAGAAGATTTATCTTAACAGCTCAATGAAACCAATGTCACCATTCCTGCCATTCAATCTTCCTCATTCTCTTTCGTCATCAGCCCTGTCATCGCGTACACCAAGTACACCAGAATACTTTATGTTGCCTCTGCCGCATCACATTCCATTGACGCCCAGCCCATTACAAAAATTAAACTACACCGCCGACAATGAACAACAAAATGAACCGATCGATCTTTCAATAAGGTCTAATAAGCGATTGTGTGATTTCGATGATGATGATGACTTAAATGTTGATGACCATTCGCACCATACATCGTCACCATCACATGATGTTGCACCTGCTCTAGAAACACCAAAAACAGTTCCTTTAGATTTAACGCTTATGAGATCGAGTTAAACTGTTAAGCTGCAAACAATTATTTCGAAAGCCTTTTTTTACGAATTCAGCATTTGACCACACATCTAACAAAACAGATTCCATCGAGCCTTCATCATATGTCTGGCAGCAATGGAGAAAAATTGCTAGTTACAGCAAGAGAAAAAATGCGCCTTCTCTTTATTTTCTCATGAGATAATTTCACAAATTTCGACACCTGGATAGTCATTAGTTGCCAGCGGGTAGAACATGCCGGAACGGTCTCTCAACTCTATGAAAGCACATACACACGTGAAATTGAATTAATGCCCCGCAAGCTCACAAACTTTTATGCGGCGTTTAAAGGCTTTTTTTATGTAGTTATACTACTAATGGCAGTTTCGCTTTTCTCTATTATAATTAATTGAATTAATTTTTGTTTGTGAACGAAGGCAAAAAAAATATAAATAATATTGTGTGTATAGATTTAATGTATTTTAGATTACTTTTCTCAACTACTCCGTTTAAGTTTTTTTTTGTGGTTTAGTTTTCGCCTGTTACGCTTCGTTTTGTTGTTGAATCTGCGTGTGAGCTTGAAAACATTTAATCGAAAATTGTTGAATCTCGTGAATGGAGCAGTTTTTCGGTCTTCTAAATGAGACGTTTCAAGCTTAGAGGCCAATGAGTCAAGTCAAAGAACTTTTAATGCAACTTTTTTTTTTTTTTTTTCATTACACTCTTGATGGACGTCATTAAATAATAATTGGAAATTTCACGAGAGATAGAAAGATTACAGAATGAAAATTAAGTTCAACTGAACGATTTAATTTAATAATTTATTACTTAGCTAGGAAATTTGTGTCAATTCATACAAGAAAAAGAAATTTGTAAAAATACTCGAAATTAATGAAAAAAATAAAAAAAAATGTGAACTGATGTGCCAGTACTTAAATTTTAAGGTGCCAGTTAACGCAAAACATCTTTCTCCATACATTTGATAGGAGCATAAAGAATACTTAATATATAGTTTTAGTATGATCGCATGTTATTAGTTTTTTTGTCATTATTTATTTTTCGTATTCATTTTTTTAATATCAAAAGTGAAAAAAAAAAAAAATATTTCCTGAATTCTCTTTTTCTCGTTATATTTAATAAATTTTATTTCAGTTTGCAATTGTTTCAGTTGAAGCCGTAATTTTCAGTTTTGCCCGCTATCAATTCTCTTTCATATAATCAAACCATATGTCTATTTACTTAATCTGAATACTTCAACGAATAAAGTTTATGCATAAATTAACTGGTAATGCGGATAATCTCTAATAAATAATATATTTAAAGTGCTAAATGTTCAACACTAGATATATATTTCACATCGGCACAAGCGTCTTATCTCGACGGCAACAAGCCAAGTAGTTTGTTTCAACAATGCGTCGACTGCCTCGACCATTCGGACGACGACTAATCGAATATCGTGTGCAAATATTGGCAAAGCAATCGGTCCGAAATGAACGGCGTCGTTATAAATTGAATTAAGTGGAAAAATGAACGCGATAAAATCTTATTGAAACAAATTTCTCAATGTTTTTGTGTGTTATGTTATTGCAAGTTCGTGTTTTGCGTCATCGCAGCAGAAAACGACTGTTAGGGACTTTGAGCAGTTCACACTAATTCCTCGCGATGTTCATGTTACTTGTCTCTTATCGGCTTTTGCATATTATATTGTATAAAAACATATAAAAAACATATTATATCGCGATATAATCGCTCAAGTTTACGTCGCTGGAAATTATCGAGAACAATTTTTTTTTTTTCAGGGAATCAGAATCAAACGAATCATCACCAGGTTCAGGTTGTGCAATTATTGCACTGAGTCATTTTGATTGTATTCAATAATTAGTTTCCAGTGATTTCGCACAAATTTAATTCAGTTTTTTTTTTCGCTTGTCAAATCAAAGTCTGTAAATAATAATCGATTTCAAAATGCTTTTTTTTTGCGAAACTCATCAATTTAATTCCTCCCTTTTGATGACTCTGCAAATGTTGGAATTGATCAGTTCTGCAAAGCATCTTGATTCATAGAGCTGCCAAATCACAATTCCGATCATGGCAAATATTACGCCCACAGTCATTTTGCAGAATACATTTTATTCATTTGCAGCTTGCAGTGAAGAATTTCTTGAAATCGATTAATGAATTTCAATTTTTTTTTGCTTTTTTTCTCATAGCTACAACGTGTTTTCAGCTTGTAAAGCTCCATCGGCATTTTGTGCAATATTTTTTTTCTGTCGAAAGGGAAAAATAATTTTCCTATTTTGTTTCATTCTGTTTTTTTTTTTAATAACTTAACTCTGAACACTATTTCACAAGTTTTTCTCTCTCTCACACTCAATCACTTACTTCGTTTATACAAGTCTTCCATTCCATATTTCTGTAATCAGATTCAATAAATCTAGACAATTATTTTATATTATTTAATTTAATTTTCTAATAAACACATTTTCCCGCGCTGCGCTCACAGGCACAACAAAAATGGTATTTAGGTTGAAAGTAACTTTGCGAAATTGTTCTTTATACAGTAACTTAAGTCAATATTTTATATATTTCTTAGATGTTGTAAATTTTTATTTAGTTTTAAATGTCTTCATTACTAAAATTCCGCGCGCGCAATAAGAGAAGAAGAGAGAAGGAAGCTATTTTGTTTAATTAATGACAGTGTTGAGTTTCACATGCACTTTAATGTTCAGCAATTCCAAAGATTGAAAGTGATATCAAGAACATTTTGCGATGCTTCATAATTGCCAATTGGTGTATGCTGACAAAATTACATAACGCATGATTTGATACATTAAAATTCAATAGCTTACAGCCGCAATAAATTGCAACTAGATAACCTGATGGAAGACATATGAGGTGTTAATTGCTTTATTATGATTACATTTTCAATCAATTATACGCAATCAATTATTATTAATTCATTTCTGCTACATCGAAAGCAACACACAGCTTATAGCCTTAAGTGAACTTAATTGAAACCACTATTATGTGGCGCGGCATCGATGCAAGCGCAAGACAAGTGAGAAAGCATAAAACCAGTAGCATTTTTTTATAATAAAAACACTCTTAAAGGAACGTCACTTGAACGCCACAATGAATTGCACAATCAACAGACTTGCACTTCTTTGTGCACTGCTCCTTGAAGAAATTTTTTTTTATCTTGCACTCTTCTCGTAATAATAATTGAATGGTTCTTCACTCACTACACTGGATATTGATCCAAATCTTTTCGTTGCTATTTTTTCTTCCAAATACATTATAACCACTATACTTTATAGTTGAACTACCTCTAGATACTTTACAGGCAATCAATATGCGAGCATGACCTCAGCATATCACTCAATTTCATTTCTGCCCACAGACACCAACTTTGGAATTTTTTTCTGCGATTTCACCGCTTGCAACCTCAATGTAAAGTATAAGAAATTTTTGATCTATGACTTTAGCTGGATTACGGAAACATGAAAGCCGCGCGCGATTATCGAGCAGCACCGCAAGTGGCAATGAGTGCAGGCTACTTATTCGCATCTATGCGAATACACATTTATTCAATGGCAGAAGTCGCGATCGAGAAGGGAAGACAAACTATTATTGACAATAGATGTTGTGTAAAAAATTTAAAGAATTTGGCTTCTTGTGTGAATGCGGGCCCATTGAAAGTTGTGCTTCTGTCGATTGTCGTGTTTATTAAAAAATTCTCCCAGTTCCATATAAAATATCCAGTTATAATCAAAGAAATTCCTGGTGGAGAAATAAGAATATTTAAGGTTATGTATTGATAATGTCAAAACTCGCTTGGTGTATAATAGAGCGAATAATTTTTCGAGAAAAATGTGCAAGTAAGTCACGATCATGAAATGCGATCAGAAGATAATAGATGTAGAGAATCACTTTGGCTTCAAAGTGTTACAAATAGCGCTTTTGGGCCAATTATTAGAACATTATAATGTGAAAACCTCGAGTGGGCAATTTCATGATATAGGAAAGTAAGTGAAATTTTTGCTACATTTTCCGTATTTTTTTCCGCCATCACCGCTCGACTTCGAACTTTATACGCGAAGATTCATTTTCTGCTAAATTGATACAATCAATATCATGAAATTTACATTTTATATATGCACAGCGCACTGGAGCGCATGAATTGTTAATGGTGTGAAATATATTTCTGTGCCTCGAGCAATTTAAAACAATTCAAAGTTCGCCTTTTTTTTATTATTATTTCAGCATGCAAATTTGTGCCGCCGCATTGCCATAGAAAGCCAAACACCAGAAGCTAAACATCATTTGGTAGCTCTTTTTTTGTGTTATTTCTGTTGCCATTAAATTGTGCAGAAAAACCAGAGCTACTTTGGGTGCTTTATTGGCTACATGGAAGCGAACATGAAATAAAAAAGAGCGTCATGGTAAGGTAACACGATTCCATAACAACAAGCTGTATACAAGCCCCGAAGCCAGATAAAACCGCGATTAACAATTTGGCACATTAAATGGATCACAAGTCTCGTGAGAAAAATAAAAAAAAAACAACTATGCAACAACTGACTTAATGCTACTCACCTCGCAAACTGATTCCATCTCTCGATATCGTCAAATCAACGCGAAATTCAGCAAAGCAATAAAACTTAACGAAAATAACCTCAGTCTTATACCTCCAAAAATTTGGTATGCAAATTTTTTCCTTTTCACAATTTTAGCAAAACATTCATCTCATTTTACTTGTTTTATTTTAAAACCAATTTGTTTTCCGATATAACCTACTGATGAGCGCGCGCGACGAGAAACCGTCTGATGTTTATAAAACATTCAATGATCCATTTTGGCATTAGCATGTAAATGATGCATTTAAATTGTTTTTTTCAAAATTCAGCTTTTCTCATCGCTGACTCAAGAGCACACGCTCCACGCGACCATCAACTCGACGAGTCTCAATGTTGATCATTAATGGAATACAACTTTAACCTTTTAGTAGCCGGTCAATTAAGGAAAAAATTAGTAATCAAACATGATGTTAGCGTTTTAATCCAATCGATTGAGTGTGTGGAAAAAAAATATCGTTACGATAAATCAAAATATATCACGCACAGAAACTCGATTTTTGTGCTAATTGAGAGTTGCCAGCGATCGGCTGACGACTAATCACTACTCCGATCAAATGCTTTTAAATCAGTTCCACCTAGATGATCAGCTTTCATGACGCATACACAAACGGACACACTCACAAATATTTATGTTAATTATAACTTTTCTCACAAAAAAAAAAAAATTCAACATTTCTTATTAAATCGATGGACATATTTTATAATTCTTTCTCTCTTACGAGATGTTTATCGCTTCAATATATTAAACGTGTGTGTTTGTGTATGTGTTTGTTTTCTGTGCGACATTATGAATTCCTTCAGACTCGAATCGAGCAAATAAGAGGCAAAATATTTTGATATATTAATTATTGGTATATTCAACGTACACAAGTGACAATTTAATCGTTTGCTCTGCGGACTCCGCGCAGCAACAACAAGAAGCGCTCGCGAGATCGATGTTTATTCGACCAGAAAAATAATTTGAATAATTTATGAACTTCACACTTTTTTCACTGAGTAACTTTTTCACAAGAAAAAATGTCTAAAGAGCGAAATAATGTGTAGTTGAATGAAAGAAAAAATAATAATAATTCTCGCGTGCTATATCAAAGAACGGTTGTTAACTAAATGGATTCCAATGTTGGTGATGACCAACGCATCCGACCATCGATGTTGTCTGTTAATTAGATTTTCTTTGTCCAATCAAGCTCTTAATTATTGGAATCGCATAACAAAGCAACCGAAGCGCGCGCTTTAAAATAGTTTTTTTTTGTCTTCGGAATAATTTTTCACGATTCATTATAGAGAGCGATGAATCACTCATTAGTAAATAATATTCCCAAGAAATATTATGCATACAATGTATAGAGAGGCGATATATGGAATTTAAATCAGATTAACTTACAGACCAGAACCTTGAGGCGGGTTTGGCAAGTTTTCTAAAAAGACATTTGATATCATTCGATTTGATTTGTTGGTTTCCAATTAAATCTTTCAAATTCAAATTTTAAAACCCAGCCCCGATTTAACAAATGAATCCCCTCGTTTTCGATCTGTTAACAAACATTCCCGCCTTATACATAAATATCACTGCCGTCTATTTGAATCAACAAATGACCATATAGACATCTCTATTTTGCATTTGGATACATATATCTTAAGTCACTCCGATTTCGAAACAATAATTTTTATTTATGGTGTCGATCTTTATTATTTCTTTTACGGAATTCATTTTTATTTATTTTCGACTACCAAGATTTATTGTTCCATGATTTTTAATACAATTTTGGATGTTTATAAAATTGCCTAATGTTGTTGTGAACGCGCGCGAGAGGGATTTTCCTACTCTACTAATGATCTAATTGACACCGAAAAATGTCCGATGATTTATCGATTGATAAAAGACAATAAATCTAGATTATCTAGACTCTCGCTATAAGTCTCCTTCCATTTCACTGTTTTAATATGCCGCAATGCAAATAAATTTTAAAACATTGTTGTGAAAATTGTACCGTTTAAGGAAGGAAGACAAATATTGATGCTCCGCTTGTCAATTCATCACCATCACGGCCATCACTTAATCGCTGAACGATCATCTACCATTTATCCGTACAAACAGAAAATAATAATATTTATATTAATTGAATTTGTCAACCTCAATCCACTACTAGATAGAGGTAAATGGATCTTGACAATTTGCAATAGCCACCGACGATGGTACACAATGTAAAATGGAAATCAGTTAAAACATAAATTAAAGAAAAAAACCAAGTAAACGTCAAACCCATTTGTCTTCGAATGCTCTTTTATCAAAAGCACCTGTGTGTGTTTTAATGTGCGCCTCTTTCGACTGGATCTCGCGCGCGGGGCAGATGGGTTGAGAAGGAAATTCTTTCGGCAAAATTCCTTTCAACCCCCCCCCCTCCGCATCAAGCCCATTTATTCCAATGCGCTTCAAGATTCAAAATGCAGTGAATTGTGTGGCAATTTATGTTTTGTTTGTTTTCTCTTCAGAGCTTCTCTCTACTCGACGATCTCTTTCTCTACTTATAACATTTTGATATTTAATAATATATGTATTTTTGTGCATTCCATAGCGTAGAAATCAATGGACGGGAATTGTGATATTGCGATTATCTTTCTAATCTCTATTAATATTCATAAGAAAAAGAATTATATTACTATGCTTTCGAATCAAATGATACAGTTGCAACATTCAGCGAATGTCGCGCAATTCAGATCCAGTTGAAAGCTTAATTCATAAAAGAACACAATTGCTACTGCTTTCAGTTCTTTTTCTCTTTCTCGCTCTCTGTTTGAATTTGAGATTACAAACAGTTTTGCAATTGATTACATTTTTTGTGAAATAATTCTAATTGCATCAAAGTCAATTTTGCCGCTCTCGACCTAACTTGAATTTCAGCAATGCTCTGGCAAAAAACGATTATAAAGATAACAATTTTATTTCCATTGAATTCAGAATTTGATTTCGAAGCGATATTTCAAATTATTCCGTTTTATAAGGAAATTAGATTCAGAATGCCCATTACCTTTAACGAAATGACATTTTCAAATTCTCTATCCATTGAAATTACACTTAAATTATATTTAAATTTTCCTTCGATGCAATTTGGAATTGGCAGCTAATTTAACTTAATTAATATTTAGTCAAATCTACGAGGAAGCATCAAATCGAAATCATCAGCCGATGGTTGCATAACATCAAGGAACGAATTTGTGCTTGCGCATCTTCACTTCTCTCACCTCATATCATCATCATCGCACGATCGTCATCAATAGCGACTTAAAAGATCGCCATAGCAAGTTTTCATCAACTTTTCGATCTTAATTTGTGTACAAAGTGTTGAATCTAAATCAGATTAGTTAATTGTAATGCTTCTGGATCCTATTCAGGCAATCAATTATAATTTTTTTATGATACATTGAGTTAATTAAAATTAATCACTTTTACGAAACACTTTTAAGAGATGAACAAGAGAAACACACGCAAAGAAAATGGAACGCTAAATAAAACTAAACTATTTCACCTGTGCGATATAATTTGTAATAACAGAGAGCGCCCGCAAGCCTTAATGTGTTCTGAAATCAATTATAATGTATAGCGAAGCTTGAAAAAAAGAGTTGTTGCGCAAAAAAAAAAACTACAGCAAGATAATATTGTGCAAGAATATATGCATCGCACCGGACTGATATTTATGGCTACTTGCAAAAACGATGTTTTCGGTTTCCACGATAAAAATCTCTGCATCATGCAGCATGGTTGTTTTAATTAAGCAATGAAAACCAATAAAGATCAGGCTTGAAAGATTTTTGCATACCATCCAAAGCACTTCTTTCAAATAATAAATACACATAGTACATATATTCGAATTCAAACATCACCTTACACCTCTTCTAATAGCCATTATTTCAAATTGTATCATGATGATATTTCTTTACCGTTTTTTTTTTGTCTTCAACATATTATATTTGTTCAACAATTGCTTAAGTTAAGCCTCTCACCCCGCTATCTTTACGAGCCGATGCTCGTTCGTTCGTGTATAATTCTTAACAAATTCCATTGGCACATTGAACAATTTTTGGAATTTTCTAAAACAGCAGATTAGAGACAAGTATAAAGAAGTCGCATTTGAATACTGAATACAGACAATAAGACGAGTCTAGAAAACATTGGAAGATCAAATATTTATACACTCTATTGCCACAGCTCGATCGCCTCAACTCTATTGTTCTATCCAAAGCTTTAAACCAGAAACAATTCACGCTTGTAAAAAATTTATGTATATCGATCGCTATATTCACTTTACGTCTATTTGTTCGGCAGTACACCATATCTTTTAGTATAAGTATGGCTCGAGTTTATTATCGCGATTGTTAGACAAATGAAAATCTACAAGTCTATTTCTTAATTTCAAAAACATTCTAGTAATTGAATTTCTTCATCCATATTGAAAGAATTCAATAAAAAATATTTATAAGTTCCCAATTTTTCACATCGCGTTTTATTATCCAGTTTTTCTTTTTATTATTATTCGCAATTAATAATTGTTTGCTGGAGCTCAACATTAAAGATTTATTAAACTAAAACATGCCAATTATTTCGTAATCGCTTTACCACTTTAGTCTCTTAGTGTGCAAACAATTTGTAAGACGGTTAGCCGGATTTAAGGTTTCATCGAAGTCTTTTTTCTTCCTCTATAAGTATAAATGACAATAATGCTTTCAACTTGCGTACCGAACTAATAAAGCGTTGAGAGAAATAAATAGTCACACTGTATCAGTAAATCATTAAGAGCTTACAAGCTTAGAGTCCCAATTAAAGGTGCTAACATTGCATTACTTTAATATTCATTTTTCTCTCTTCATCTGCGTCGTTTTTTTTTTATTGAATGTCTAATAAATGCAGCATTATTTATCACTGAGACACTGAACTAACAATATTTCAATAAAATAATTTTTTTTATAATAGCAAAGCAATGAAAGAAAAATTAAAATTGTTATTATTTCATAAAACATTTCCGCTTTTATTGATCGCTGTCAAGATCTAATTTCATTTACGAAATGTGCGATCAACAATTACAAGTGGACTATAAATAAATAAACTTCATTCCGCCAGTGTAACTGCCGCCGGCTGTGCAATTTTCCAATGAAATTTTTCACAATTTGACACTTGTAAGTTTTATTAATGTAACACGATACGAGTATAATTGCGCACTTGCATCTTCATAAACAATATTGAGTTTCAAGTGTTAATTGGTTCGAGATCGAGCTCGATTCGAGCAGTGCATTGAAGAAAAATGAGTGAGTGGCGTATAGAGCTCCTTTTGTCATATTTATGCGAATACTATTTATAATAGTCTTGAGCTTTAAAGCGCGATAATGTACAGCTCTCGTTGGCTTTGAATTATATACTTAATAATACCTGTGTCTATGAATGACTCCAGCCACAGAGCACAGTGGGACGGCAATTTAAATGAAACGGAGATAAAGTATGATGCAAGGGCGATCAAGCAACTTATGTTTGTCAACATAAAAAATAATGACGAAAATTGTTAACAACATGCAACATTTGCTATAAGTGCAAAGAAATATTACATTTGACGTGCCCGATGACAAATCATGTTTCAACTATCGCTGATGCTAGTTTTTATTCATAATAGTGCACACCGGATTTTTATACATTGAATGAAATATTGCGCAATAAAAATCGATATCGATTTAGAAGAAGAGAAAAGAAATAAGTTCTCAGTTACAAAATATATAAATCATGTCCTTGATTGTTTGCACCATTTCACGTTTCGTTTTCTTTTTTCTTTTATTCACGCTCTGGTATAGTACGCTGGATGTCTGGTTGATTGCAATGTTAAGGTCAAACGTTTAATTTTTAACTGAATGAAAACTGATCTTATATGTATGGTTACAACATTTTAAAGGCAACAAAGTTCACTGCCATTGCGCAAGTTGTGTGTGCCCGCAAAAGAGACACTTGAAATACATATTTTCGACCGTTCTTTTTTTCCTTTAATGCTTCGCATCGCTTTTACATGATTCACAATATTATTTCCTACCAGTACCACTGGGGACAAGAAGACGACTTGTGAGAGCTCACCAGACAATAATTTCGAGGGAAATGAAAGCAACACGAAATGCTGAGAAGAAAACGAGTAAAAAAAGCATAAAAATCGTTTTGCTGCCAAACAATTCGTCTCTTCTTGAATTTATGTGTTTTTCGCATATATATGTACATCCACAGCACTGTGATGCTGTGGCCACATAAAACACGTTAAAAAAGAGAGTATAATATAATGCAGTAGATTATTGTGCAGTTATTGGCATATGGGCGCACCTTAATTGTAATAGATGAAGCGCACACAAAAAATGCGTCTAAGAAGTATTTTTATAGTCTTTTACTTCTCTCTTGCCATTATTGATTACGTACCTAAAGACCGTGAGAATCGATTAAGAATGAACTATACGAGCGCACAAAAACCAAAAGGAACATTCATTCAATAATATTAATTGCAAAAATATTTGTGGTTGCATTGAAATTATTTCATTAAAAGCCTCATTGCATTGCGCAGAGGAGAGAGGAGTTTTTTTAAGGAGATTTTTATCAATGGAATCTCGATCTTCATATTTTAATTCCTTTCTTTCTTTCGTTGTTGTATTTCTGGTTCTCGCGGTCGAGTGTGTGTGTATGTTTGTCGATTCGTTTAATTAAATTAAAACAAATTTTATGTTCTTTTTATTAAGCTTGAGAATAGATTTTGAAAAGCAAAGCAAAAAAAGGTATAAAATGTGTAATCGGTGTTGATTAAATCAATGTTGGAGGTTCTCTTTCATTAGCGCACCTCTAGTCAACTTGACTCTATATAGGTGTAGCTCGGGAAGTGATCACGGAGCAGCTTTATATTATGGAAATTTAAATAGTCATTTTAATTACATTATAGTGAAGTGAGTTACACATGTTGACAATATCTCGTAATCAACGCAAGATTAAATCTCTCTCTGTCTTTGCACTGTAAGTCGGACATTGAAAGGGCTTGTTACATGTAGCACACTTAATGGTTTCATAATTGTGCAATCATAATAAACAGTTTCTGCGTTACCTTACTTCTTTCTAACAAAATAACCAGCGCATTGCAGAGCACATTTAAATTCAATATACGAAAAAACGAATCAACAAACAGTCGTCTTACTCTTTCATAGCTCATCACGACCGTGAAAACAACTTCAATTGTTTTTAATGAAACGATTTGGTTGAATCGACGAATGCGAATGGAAAACAAAAACAGAAAATTCAAATTATCATTACTCGATAAATCGATTTCGGTTATTTCCTTCGTTTTTTTTTTTGTTGCTCATACACTTGCCGAGCTTCTGTATTCATGATGCTAAATTATGATTTCTTTCCTCCGTTCCCATTATTAGAAACAAAATATGAAATATAAAACAAATTGTTTAAGATGATGCTTTTTATGAAAATCTTCATCGCGTCTCGATTGATCCCGTAATTTGCCTTATGATGTGCTTCATTTTTAGGGTACAATATGTGAACCGCGATTCGAACGGCGCTGTAATGGTGAATTAAGTTTAACAAATAATCTGTAATTGTTATACATTAGAGAAAATTAAATCAATCAATCTCCACTCGCCTCGATGAGAGCAGGAAAACCATTTGTTTTTTGAAATCATTTCAGTTCTAATTGTTATTAAATTCGTTCGATGAAATCGATTTTTTCTTTTTTTTTTTGTTTGCGTTGAGCGATCAAAATTTGTGAGAAAAGTAATTGTCAAAAGTAATTTTATTTTCTACATCACAATTTAGTTCATCGCACATCAGCCATATTCCCGACCGCAATAAAGTCAATCATAAAACGATCGTAATCAATGACACGCAAAAGTCATTTTCGAGAAATCGCAATCTGTTGACTCGTCGCAGAAATTGTTTCCACTCTCCAATTAGCGAAGCGCAGCAAAGAGCAGAAAAGAAAAAAAAAGTGATGAATTGGACATAATCAAGAAACAAATGAGTTGAGTTCTTTTTTTTTCGGGGTTAATATATTTTTTAGTGTTGTACAAATAATGCAATTTTCGGATGAATCATTTCAGTGGAACAACTGCAAATTGATAATAACTGATTCATGATACTCAGTTTCTAGATTGCCATCGCATGCCATGCCACTGTCGTCGTCGTCTTCATGCTGTCATTGATTATCTCGCAAGCCATCAGCGCATGCATGTCAATAATTTTCATTTTTAGCAAAACGATTTAAATTATTTCATTTCTGGTTGACTCCAGTGTAAGTCTGCACTGGTCAATTTCGTTCTTTCTCGTTTATGATTAAAGCAAATAATATAGGGAAATAATATTTCTGGTTTTTTTAATGACTTAATTTTAAGTTTTTTTTTTTTTTGCTTCCAAATTGAGATCGAGATATCATTACACATCTTGTTCTCATGAGCAAACAGCTTATTAGCCCGCAAACAAACGAATCGGTTAAGATAAATATTATTGCGAGTTATTGCACTCTCACCCTCCACTCGCATTCGGAAATCGCAGAGAATTGACTCTTGCAAATAACAACGGGAAAAAAATAAAAGTTATGTCATTTGAAATATTTTTGGGCGTCGCGAAACGTTAATCTCGTTTTGTGCATAATTTAAGCGAGTTGCGTGAGTCTAAACTAAAGTCTCTTTACTCGAAATGTTTCGTGTGCAAAGCATGAGGAAGTAACGTCAATAACTCGTTTCATTTTGCTTACCTTCAATTATATTAGATATATTATTATTATGTACAACAGCGACACATCCACTCAAGATCATATTGAAGCTAATTAATGAGACGATTTTGGAAACAGGTCTAAATGATATTTCTATTCATTTATTAAGCGATCATTGATCGACAAACAGTTTGAATGACCAATGACACCAAGCGCACAACAATATACCGCCTAAGTATCATTTATTCATTATAATATTTATAATTCAAATATTTAATTTGATTTGCTTTTCAACACCAATTTCAAATGGTCAGTCACATCTGATCCAATGCTCGTATGATCGCCGTCGCCGTGGTTGTCCATTAAATATGAAATGTAATGAGCCGTAAATATGAGTGAATATCAACATCACACAAAACGACATGCGCAAAATGATATTATTATTCATTTCCAATTTGGAATCACAATTCAATTCAAATATAGCAGAAACTACAATATCGTGTATAGAAATATTAAACATTATTGTTATGATTTTGATTTAAAATGTAATTCACATTCAAAACAAATTATGGAACATGTTTGACATTTTAAATGAGACGATTGTCATCAAGTTCAATGCTTTGGATAATTTATATTCTGATTCTAGATCCAAAAATATAAATATTATTCTAATAAATTTCCTGCGATAAAACATTCACTGTTTCCGGTGCGAATGGAGAAATTGAGCAACATTGAACTTAAAGAATTCTTAATTTTATGTCATCTTTTTTCGTCAAAATGGTTTTGACAAATCAGCGCACGATCAACAAATCCAACAGCTTTACAATTGCAGTCACATCGCAGAGCAGGTTGAGAACTATAAAATAAATTTATAGACGTTTGATAGCATCTCTAGGAAATCTGTTTACCTCAAATGGTTACACAACAAACGTCAATTTGACTTGTGCAACCGATAAATTTTGAAGTTATAGAACTAGAATCAAGCTGCTCGAACTTGAACCAATAAAAATTCTCCAATCTGATCTTATTAAATTCGAGCTTGATTTAATTACATTAAATGTATATTATATAGAACCTAATGTTGCTCATAAATTAATTCACAAAAAATAAATACGAACAGAAATATTTTATAGCTTCAACGCTGGAGCGACTTGAGACTTGTAAGTTCAAAAACTGTTCCATAAAGATAATCAGATTACATTTTCGATCACAGTCATTTTATGATCAATTTTTATATTACTGTAGATGGGGACTGAAATAGGGAGCATTTAAAATCTATTACAGAAATTTGAGAATTATATTAAACCTTTTTTTTTTATTCTGATCGGAATGTGAGACGTGCATAATTATAATAATTTATTGTCTTGCTACTCGATTTCGAATGCAATGATAATTGTCTATAATCCCTCGATATCAAGGCCGTTACAGTCTCTCTGTAGCTCTAGCTTAAATATAATACGTTCCCTGTTAGACAATAAAATTTATTGAAATCACATGTAAAGCAAGCGAGATGATTATTTCTTCTTGGTGCTTATCAATTGCTAATCTTAATCATTTTTATTGCTGCTCTCATGAGCAAAATCCGGTTCGAATAAAATGAAATATATATATTTATTAATAAAAATTTCTTGGCAAAATAATGAAAATTACTAAATGATATTTTCTTACTCGCACCATTCTCGCATAATGTACTTTTAAATCCTGTAGTCGCGATACACATACATTTTTCAGGTTTCTTCTCATGTGATAAATAACATTGAGTCGCATATCAGAGACCTGAACAGTTTTTTTTTCGCGCGCTTCACAGAGCATCGCGCTTTTTTTTAATAGTTCTCACACCATAATGCACCAAGATTATTTGACATGCATAAAACACTTTTATTGCACAATCTTGAACCTGGCTTTGGCGAAGATTAAGAGTGAAAAAAGTGTGAAATTAATAGATGCGAATATGCATCATAAAAACGGTTTTATCTACTTCTTCTCACTAGCTATTTGCTGCTGCGATAAATTTTTTTTCGTGTAAAAAATTACTGACAAACAACAGCAAAATATTATTTTTTTGCGTTCATTTATTATCTGCTTAGAGCAAACGGGTCGCATCCGAGCGAATGCATTTAATGGAATTCATCGAAAATATTATGATATTGTCAAGCCAACAGGTTGCGAGCGTTATAAATTGAACTATAAACTCATTCGTATTTGTCTCTGTCAATTTATTCCATAAAAACTCTTAAAATTTTGTCTCGACGTGCTGTTTCTGCACCCATCGTCATCAGTCAATTCGTCAATGTTTAACCAAAAACAACGAAAAATGTAATGTTACATTTATTTTTCATAATCGTAGAAACTATTAGAAAATGGCATTGATTGATTGTGGACCTCGTATAAAAGAAACTTAGAGATTTCCTAAAAAGTCCACATGTTCCAATAAATAATCGGCAACTCAACGACAGACGCGCACTGTTAAGATGGTTATTCAATATGTAGCAGAAATTTATCTTGAATGTGTTTATTTGTCGAATAGACACAAAGTATATTCAAATTGAGCTTTTTCTCCTCCTTCTTCGTGATTTAACACGATCATCTTAAAACTCATTGATCGTCCATCAAATAGCAAATATTTATTTTTATTTTTGGTCATCAACTTGAGTTCTCAGAGCATTTCTAGTAAAATAATCTCGAAGCGTTGCTTTTTTTAAATGTTTAGTGAGAGATGGAATGTATAAAAAATAAAAATCTGTCATTGAGAGTGTTGAACAATCGACGTCTGACTTGACTTGCGATGTTTTTTTTTTTCTAGAAGCTTAAATCTCATTTATCCATCGCTTGAGATGACGTGAGATGCTATTGTTCCACTTCCATTGGAATTGATATGAAAATCACTCAGAACAATATCAAACAAACTTGAACTGATGTTTCAACAATAATATTTCGGGGTCGATACGAACGAAATATCAGAAACGCCCGTGAAAAATAAAATATTTATTTTTATCATGAGGAATTATGCGATCACATAAATAACGATGTACTTGGAATATTCCGTGGTGTGCCCCGCAAAAACAGTTCGCAGGTCAAGCACAAATATGCAATAACAATAAAATTAAACTAATCAAATAAACGATTCATGTTAACAACCATGTGCATGTAACGTTATGCTGGCTTTTGTATTTATTTATCAACTTAACTCTCATCGCAATTTCAAAATTTCTTCTCAGCCCAAATTCTAAAATGAACGGAAATGATGATGGAAATCGATTTTATTTGCTTCTTTTTTTTTTTCATTGCAAAATGAGCGCGAAAAAGAAGTCAAACGAATTGAAGTGATTTGCATGTACAATTCCATTGCTGAATTTTTGCCATCAACGAATCATATACGACTAAAAGTGAACGGAATAATAGACGTCATTAACAAACGTGCGAAATTTTTTGATCTTTCCAATAGCATTTTAGATAGATTGTCATTTTGGCACTACATTTATTTGTAGTAGAATTTGGATTTTAGCTGAAACAAGTGTTTAGAATAAGATATTCTTTATTTTCAACTACAAACAATGTTCTGGCAAAAGACACATTCTCTATTTTTGTGCTACGGTCAGCTTCATGTGTGTGGTAAAAATACTTGTTCTTGTTTAAATATAAATTGCAATGCATAATATTCCATATCAAAGATTCACAAGAACTCTTCCATTTTCATCAATAATTGTCAAGCCTCCAGTGTACTCTAAAATTAATCTTTTTTTCTGAAGCGCAGAGCTAGAAGTAGACTCAGTATCATGAGATGTAGCTGGATAACAAAAAAAACTATAATCGAAAAGCTTTTCAAAAATAATTTTAAGAATTTTCAAAAATGTTCACATTAAATTTGTCTTTATTACATTAATCTTAAGGAGATAAAAATGAAAACTATCTCAAATCATTCAATCGCGTAACATAGAAAAAGGTGTTAATGGAAGATTAATAGACATAAATCTGGATCATCAATGGATGATTCATAAGACTGTTGCCAGCGATACAATCAATTGTGATTTTCACTGTACATTAAAATTAACGTTGATTTGTGATCGCACCACTATGGGCGATCTCTGTGGTCAGTTCACATCACATGCGATATAATTTCGAAGCGCGATATCGAATAAATCACTTTATAAATCGATACATTGTTGGATCCAATTTCATGTGTGCGATCGAAACATTTTTCTTCTTTTTTTTTTTGGTATAAATGGACCGCACTGGAGTGAGTGAGAGTGAGAAAATAAAAAATCAATGTGTGTTACAATAAATCTTCTTTCATTTGGATCATCAAGCAATGTTGTATGATGGTCGATGAGATCAAACAATATTTCTGGGTCCAATCCAATTAGACCGCACATGGTGATGGTCGAGCACGACTTAAATATGTGGCTTTGGATGTATGCTTTTTTCCCTTTCTGTTCCGTCTCGCATTGATCGTGTAATAACCACATTAGTTCTATGGTGATTATGGCTGATGATCACCATCAATTTTTCGTGGTTGTAGATACAAAAAAAAATAACTAAAACGTATACAAACTTTGCCAATTAGATGAACGTGGTAATGTCGGATATGAAGGAAATGACACAAATTTTTGTTTTTGATCCTTTGCCAAGCGGCCGATCATCAAAGAATTACGCAACGGTAAAACCACGAAAAAAAAAACGATCAAACTTATAAATACGGAACTCGCCGAGCAGTTGCGTGAAGGACGTGGCCTGGCCCTTCATGATATGGAAATCAAAGCCTCATTATATTCGTCGAGCCCGAAAAATGTTTTACCTATAAAAAAAAACAATAAGAAATTTGAATAATGGATGAAACCTTTATTAAATTAAAATGATGTTACAAAAAATTGATGTTCGATCGCACAAATTTTTTAATGAAATATTGACTTTTATGCGCATGCTAAATTGTCAAGTAGTGAGCTCAACATTTCGAAAACGAATGATGCACGAATAAATATTGTTTTATGGAAATTGCTTACTTTTTGACAGATCCTCCGAACGCAACACTGGAGCATCACAAATTATTTTTAATATCTTCATGCGAATGTCTTGAAGCTATAAAAGCAATATATATTTTCAATTATCCATCATCATTATCGTCGCAAATGGCGCAACAAAATGCTTTTTAAATTATTTTACATTTTCCAAAATAAATTAAAAAAAAAAAAAAAAATTTTTTTTGTTAAAACTTTCGCTGTTTTACCATAAAAAAATACGAAATGCCACCAACAACAATATATTGCAGTTTAGATGTAAATCAATCCAGTTTCCATAAAAAAAAAGGTTTCCAAGCGAGATATAATTTAAATTAAATTTAAAGTGATAAATAATTGCGTGTAATTGCTGTCGCGATGTACTTACATGGCGTTCGTTTAAAATATCATTGCGCAATTATGCTGTTTTTTTTTTCGTCGATGATTAAAATCTCTCTCAATGACATGGAAATTTTGAAAACTTTAATTTTGACAATTTTGTATATTGCATCCAATAATGGCGTGACATTAATTTTACCACACTCTCTTTCCATAGTGATAAGAATCAGAGCAGAGCATGTTTCTTATGTTGCATTTTTATCTCCCGATGGGTAACAAAACCAAACTGATCACAGAACACCATCGAAATGATAAATATTGTGCAATTAGATGCGAACTTACACAAAACATTATTGCCGCGCCGCTGCCGTTTAACCGATTATCATTCGGGTATCTCTCCATGCGATGTACGATTTGTGCAAACAAAAAGCCTCATTTAAAGCCATCGAATGTAAATTACAAAACAGCCGAAGTCTATATCAGTTGTGAAAAATCTGTTGTTGTGCAAATGCACTGCCGCTGTTATTGCAATTGCACATAGTGCGAGCCCAAGAGAAGGTGGAAAGGCAAAGTCATCAGTAGCCGCGCTAAATAGCTATTAAGGTAAATTTTACTACTCAATTTTCTGAGGCATTAAAAAAAAGCCTTTCATCATTACTGAAGCTATTCCGTATAGTCAGCTGGTGTATTTAAATTTGCCTTCTAACTGCGGGGCCTATCAAACGCGTAGATCTTTCTCTCTCTACATATATTGTGCGGCCTGTTGATGTTGATGGCGCTTCGTTGTATAACAAATATTTGCGTTTCATTAAAAAATTGCTTCGAATTTATTCAAATTGCTCTTAGATTTCATCCGGAGGCTTCTGTTGATTCAGACGCTAATGCTGATTGCACTAATGTGTGTCCGTCACTCATTTGAGGTTGCGATACAATTTGACTTTTGCAAGTCTTGATATTGTCCATCAAGACGATCGTATGCAGACAGTGAAATCTGTTTCATCAAAATTGATTTTAATGATTTGTAATTGAAACATCTGAATTTCCTTCAGCAGCGGCCTGAGCGCATCATGTTCATAACTTTTTTGATTATTTCAAATATCATTGAGTTAAATTATGAAATCAATTCGGATGGATCTTTTTTTTATTGCGCTTCTTCCTGTCTGCTGATCGCATTTTTTTTCTCTACCTTTCTCTCTCATCAGTGGCTTTTGATAATCGCCGGCCCAAACAAACACATTCAGAGATTTGATAATAATTTTCAACACATTTCACAAGCGCCCTCAATCAGAGAATTCGAATTTAGTCAGATTCAGACCGCTAATTAAGATGTCGAACCTTTTTTTTTATTTTATTATATTTTTTTGCCATTCTTATATTTTTGTTTGTTTTAAGATTCTTCCGCCTAGGTAGGTGATTCCAGTGCGTTTTTTTTTGTGTGAAGGTCGTTTCGTTTGGTGCGATGATGATTATCGAGACGAGACCAATTTTCTTCTTTTTTTGTATAAAATTCTTCTTTCATCTTTTACCTGTTAAACATCTTGCACAAGTAGAGAAACCCTTCGGTGAAATGACTGTGTGTGCGCGATCATTACTCTACAAATTACTAAACATTATAATCTCATAAAGCTCTCGCAACATGTTCGCAATACCGCAAAGAAAACATCGTTTTTACATAGTGCATATATTAAGTTAATTGTTTAATAAACGTGCATTAGTTGAAACAACACAAAAAAGAAGAGCTCATCGGACTGCGGAGCTTGCCCTTATTCGGTGCACTATAGCGCTTCTTGAGACTTTACGTAGCAATACTGAATTGCTGTTTGTGTAAATGTTATTGGGTTCAATATCAGTTGATTTACAATTTACTATTTAATCCGAGAGTTTATTACGTTTAGACCTTTTGCCGGGAACATAATGTCATGTAGTCATAACACATAAAATCTTACTATTAATATCTTGCAACTATATCATCTCTATCTAAATATCATATGAACACATCTCATAGCTTGTAATGTCTTACTCCATTAATTGTCAATCATCAAATCGACATTCTTCAACCAAAGTCTGATCACAGCTTGACCGCGGGAACAAGAAAAGAAAAGTCAGAAATGACAGATAATAGACTTCGAAAATAGCATAGACACATACGGCTCAAATAAATTATTTTTCCGAGCACAGACATTAGACAACGACATGAATTGCTAATTTTAATTTTATACGCTAGCATAGTCTCGAATAGTCTTCAAAATAATGCACAACAAATTTCTCTTCAATGTTTTTTTTTTCTTTCTTCGCGTTTCTGTTGCACATTCTTAAAATGGAAACGAAACGGAAATCTGAATTTGAATGTTGCACTGGCCGCCGAATGAATCGAACCATTGTAAAGTCGCATTTTGTACGTATGCTTTATTGATTGTCAAGACCATTTCTGAAGTTTAGCCACCGAGCCACTCGATGTTGATGTATATTTAAATTTGTCGCTCTATCCAATCGACATTTCTTTATTTTAATTCCATTTTCTTATAAATAAAAATATATTTGTATCAAGAAAGGAAGTCGACTTTGAATATTTTTCTTAAAAACATGTTTCAAGAATTTTTAATTTTTAGATTCTTTTTTTTTTATTGCAATTCCATAACGACAATTTCAAAATATCATACCGAACCCGATCTGGTTGCTTTATTAATTAAATAAACACATCATGTCGAATTGCCGCTGTCAGTACTGTCGAAGGATGTGATATATAAATTGTTTTTATGATTTCAAATTAATGTCTGATTTATTTCATAGAGTGAATGAGCCCTACAATATGATATGGATTACGTGAGACTTATTAATATTACACAAATGCGCTCTTTATCTTCTCTTACAGTTTTTTTTTTCTTTTCAACTTCGTTCCTTTAAAAAGCGCACAGAAGAAATTCAACAAACCAAATATGATGAAAGAAATCATTCTAAATGCAAAGAACCATTTCGGAAGTTAACCAATATTCAAAATAGAATAATTATTGTTATTGTACATGAGAACGCACCTTTTTCGGTCTCCAAAGGCCGCTGCCTTTAGCATTTAAAGTAGACCTATGTAGGCACAAAATAAAATCGACATGCTTGAGAATATTTGATCTTTTTTTTTTGGGGCGTTTTAAGAAAAGTTTCTTGAAATGTTGCTGCCGTTGCTGTCAATAAAAGCTAATGGCAGTTCTCATCCATCAGCTTAAATCGCTTATGTTAATCAAGTGAAGTGTTTTTTTCCTTTTGAAACATGTGTAATTTGTCACCTAATATTTTCACAATTCATTCGCTCCGAAAAAATACTAAAAATCTCCATAAAATGATTTCAAGTTGAAATATTTTCTGTCAACTCTTTCAATTTGATACAATGTATTAAGTCCGAAGATCAATAACACGCCTTTCCCAAATAAAGTCCGAAAAAGTGCTTTTTTATTCTCATTCCATTCATATGAAAATTGAATCATTATTACGGACGCAAACACCAGTTGGACGCATTGACCATATTTCGAATTAAATCGAACTTTATTTTTCTGTGGCCTTAGAAAAAAAAAGAAATGCAGTGGATGCACCCCTTGAAGAGACCCAAAAATTTCATTGGAAACATTGACAAATGAAGCTGATTCGAATATCAAATTAGTCTAACACAAGTTATGTTAAAACGCTTCGAAATTTTTATCATCATTTCTAAATCTCCTGAGAAATACACGAATCCAGTATGAGGCAAATAAATGGTTTACGAGTTCTACAGCACAACAAAAAGCAAATATCGATTAGCATCCGGTGGATTTGAGCCGAGATATCGTACAAATTGTTTCTGAATTATCAATAAGGCCAGGACTCTTTTTATTTCAGATCCAGAAAAATCCAAAGAAATCTTTCTTCAATACAGCTAATCCACTTTACCATATGTCTGACTTTACAATTCCAAAGAGAGACTAAAAAATTATCATAAAAAAATCAACTTGCATTTTAAGACAAAAAAAAAAAAGTTAAATTTCGATAAAAGTAAAGTAAAGGAAAAAAAAAATGTGCAACTCTCGTTGACCATAAAAATTGTACAACACTCTTTTTACTCATATATTCACCAGAAATTCTTTCTCATTTCGAATTCCATGAACGGTGAATCGTGATCTTCCTCAATATTATTACATTACATTTTTATTTTATTTTTTTGTTAGAGTTTGTTGTTGCTTCGAAACATTCGCAAAAATTATCATAATCGTATTCTCGTTTAAATTTTATTTTTTTATTTTTGCTGAAATAAAAAAATTGTAATTTTATTAGACATTTTTCGCCGTTTTATCGATGATAGTGGAGCATTTGCACATGGTCTTTCCACCTTTTTTTTTGTCTGAGATCTTCCACGATATAGAAAAACAATTTCTCTCTAAAAAAATCACAAAATCACTATTAAAATGAATACAAAAATTTTATTGAACTTTTTTTTTATAGATAAAATGCCAAGTGACTGCATCATGCAAAACATGTTTTTTTTTTCTTCTCCTTCCACACACCATTTGAAAAGACACCAATTTTCAGTAAATCGCACAATATTAAATCGGATAAAGTTGGCAAGTTGAGCGAGGCCAGACAAGCTTTTCCGTCGTCGTCGTTCTTTATATGAAATTCATTAAATAGAGATTTATAAATACTCGTCGGGTCATAAAAGAATTCATTTAAATATTTTTTTTTTTTTTTTTCATTTTGCGCATTCAAAAGTAATATAATGCAGAGCTGTTATAATTTGTTATTGAGCTTGTGGGAACTTTATGCTATGATTCCATTATCGTTACAGGCCTGGAATGTAACGTCATTTTCCAGCTCATAGTTAAAATAAATATATAACTTTATAAAAGTTTTTAATTTCAATTATTAATCAAACTCGAGCCACAAATAGAAACTTCATTGTACTCATCGCTCATCCATCTCTCTACTTTACCAGTTTTATATGTATATATATTTTTTTATTTGCTTGTCATTTTATAAAAATGATATTGTGAACATATTAATGGCGAATGAGTAAATAATGTCATACATATGAGAGTAGAAATATAAACAGAGAAGTAAAAAAAATTATCAAATCACAAGAAATGAATACGACGATTACGCTTTTTTTGTGTTGACCACACAGGACGGTTCACAATGAAACATATATTTCTACAAAAATTGTTCATTTCTCACAGATTACAAAGTTTTTTTTTTCTTTATGTCCATCGAAATTACTAATTTTTCCTTGTCATTTTGAGCTCTCAACTCCGTTTAATCCCTCAACATTCAAGCCTAACTAATATCGAGCTTTAAATGATATTTTTTGCGGCAAGTGTTGTTCAAATGCTTGCGCACATCAGTTAATTTAGTTAGTTGGCTTCATGAGCTGTGTAATGGCAAAAACAACAACATTATTGTACAACAAATCAGTGCATGATTGCTAAACACGAGTTCTGTTAGTTTCACAACCGTTTTTTTTTTTTTCAACATACAAAAATCAAAGGCAGTCGGTCACAAATGGAAAAAAAAAACAACAACCAAGTTTCAAGGAAAGCTTCAGTTTGATAAAATTGCGCATGCTTCAAATACAACGAAATTCTACACTCGATTCACTCAAAATCGAACTGTTTGCGTAAGAGTCTTTCACTCATGAGAACTTTTTTATTTTCAGTGAATTCAGTTCAGTGTTTTTTGTCTTATCAAAAGTGTAGCACACAAATATTTTATCATTTTCTTTCTCTTCTCTTTATCTGTCTGTCGCATATTCCACACAGAAAAAAAGAGTAATCATAAATTTGATATCGCAATTTGTTTGCTAAGGGCTTAGGTTAAATCTGATTTTGTGGACTTAGCAAATGCAGAATAGAATTATTCAAATTGCTACATAATAAAAACTTTACTGGTGTATTTAGAAAGAGTTTGTTTGTTTTTATTGCGGAGGAATATCGAATTATCGATCCTATAATTTGGAGAAAAAAATCCTCCCCTAAAATGGCACAAAATTTTTTGTAAAATCCCCCGCAATAACAAAATTTTTTGCATATCAATCAGAAGGAACTTCAGTTTCTTGTTAAATCAATTAAAAATAATTGTTAACAATGTTGCATTTATCGTCATCGAGTGATTATGAAAAGCAGAAAAACAACAATAACAACAACACGGGCAGAAACAGTAGAAATAAGAAAAAGGGAGCTCCATTCATGTTTTTCTCCAATATTCTGAAGAAGAAGAAAATTTTAGGAATCGATGAGATAAGTGAAATGAAATCACGAGCTCGAAGTGAACCATCAGGTGAGTTTTTAAATATTAAAATAAATTTTTATTTCTAAACTTGTATCGATGACGCCGAGAAATGAATTTATTTCATTGTTTTATTTTTGATAATTGAAATATATATCAGTGAATGAATGAATTGATTATCAACACGAAACGCGAGCTCAAATTCATTGATTTTCGAAAATGTTATGACGAATTGTTTTTTTTTTTACACAATATTTTTATTAATATATTTTACAGTGGTTAGCTATAACTGCTCATTGCCTGTGGGACAACCGTCAATTTCAACATTAAGTCTGACACCAGGCAGAATTTTGGGTCGTGACATTGACCATGGTTAGTTATTTTTATTCTCTCTCTTTTCATTCGTTTGGAAGTACTTTCAATTTGATTCGATTACAGATATGCAGCAATTGCGAATATCACGTTCAGATAATCCTTATCTGCAAAAGAAACTTGCAAGTCGCGACGAGATGCATATGATCGATATGGAAGACAATTTAGAGGACGATGACACTATTTTAATTCAAGACTTGAATTCTCAAATGGACAATTTCGATCTCGATCCATTTACGATGCCCGATGTTCAAGAGCACATGGTACGCTCGCCACCGCCCATCTCATGGCGTCCATGTAGCGTTTTTAATTTTCCAACCGACAACAACAACACAATTACATCGCAGAGCAGCGAAGAAAGCACACACAGTGCCATATACTACTCGGAGAACTACAAACATCATTCACGCAATTCCTTTGACAATTACAAATTAGTTTAGAAATTTCTTTTTAGAGAATCTTCAAGAAATTAAAAAAAGAGTTTAATTAATTGTTATTAAATTTAAAGAAATTAATAATTATAAAAATGAAATCAAAGATTTTAATTTTTTTTGCTCCCTTTGAAAATTTTAAAAGTATGAAATATAAAAACCAAGTCTTAAGATATTCTTGGGAAGGTTTGGTGGCGATCACATAAATTGAATTAGTTGTTTGACACTTTGTTTTTGTCTTTTTGGTTTCCAGCATCGCGAGGCCTTACTTCAATATTTATTGGTGGTCCATTTTGTGTGAACAAATTGGATTCAATGGAGCCAACAAATATTGATTCTCGCGTGAGGCAGTTCCAATAAACCTTCTTGAGACGTAATCTGAGCTTTCATGTTTACCCAGAAATATATTGTGATCGCGGCTTGATACACAATGGGCATGATATGAAATGTCAACAATCATCGCAGAGTGCGACAAAACCAAGATGTGACCAAGAAATTCTCAAGAAATGAATGCATAACAAACTAATTTACATGTTTAAACAGTATGGAATCATCACAAAAAATTTGACAAACAACTTCAACGCAGAAAAGAGAAGAAAAAAGAGTCTTCATTCTGTCAAACATCAAATAACACCTGGATAAAATAAATGTAAACAAAGCCCGCGCAAATGGTTTATGATGAGACATAAAAGAGAGAGAGAGAGAGAGAGAGAGGTGAGAGAGAAATTTCTAGTGAACAAAATTTTCCAACATGAAATCAATAATTTAGAGTTTTTAGTACAGATAAATAAGGAAGGCCTCACGTACTCATGCCACCCCTCGTCACATTTTATGCTCTCGGTCATGGAGTGCACAACATGAATCACATCTACTAACATGCCTCTCTCAATACATGTGTTACATCATAAATATATTTCTGCCCTCAACCCTCATCATTTTCTGTGTACAATACACCATCCCTTAAAATATTGATTCTTTTTTTATGTTGATGTAATGCCGCGTGAATGAAACTAACACATTTTCATGATAAAATAAAATTGCACATGTGCAACATAATTCTCTCTATTTTTTAGTTAACAAATACATTGATAACGAAGTTGAATGAATGATAAAAAAAAGAATAGAACACGAGATAATAAATAATTGACAATATTCTTTTATTTAAGTTTTCGACGTATTTTCCAAACAATAAGAAAATAGTTTTCGAAAAACCACAGTGTACTGAAGCGAACGACAAAATCTACTATCTAAGTAGAAAGTTAAACTCTAATTTATGTCAATTACACTGTTTTGCTTAATTCGCTCTTTCATATAGTGATCCGAAAAAAAAACGAGATAATATAAATTCACTTCAATTTCATTCATCCACATATTTTTTGGGAGAATGTGACAACATACAACCGTAAATAGGTTTGTACGATTTTCGGTCGACGCTGTTGTCTGTATTAATATTATTCACCCGCGCGCTCTACTGCCAGAGCATGCGTATCGCAGTCAAAACAACACCGAAAAAAAAACTGAGAAAACTATACCAACACTCAGTCTAATGCCGTTCCTTATCTGTGTTCAACCGTCGACATCAAAAAATATATATATATATTTCTTTGGACGTGAAACAAGAGAGAAATTAATTCAATTTCAGTTTCGGAGCGACTGTTAATTAGTGTAAAAGCATTTTTGGGCTTTGAACAGCATCAAAACAGTTCAAAAATCGCAAAATTTAAAGATAAATTTGACTTCGGAAGCTCGTAATCAAAGAAGCATTTTGCAAAGGGTGGAAGTGAAAAAAATAAAAATACTTTGCGCATCGCTCTGTGAGTGAGAAGGAAAGCAAAAAACCAAGAAATATCGAAAAGTGAAATTAAAGTGACAATTTTTGCAATTTAGGAATTAAACGAATCATGACGGGTAAGTGAGAAAACGATTTTAATGGCAAATTAATGTCGTAAATTGTGATTGTCAATTTATGGAATTTCATTTCATGCTCGGCACTCATTAAAATCTATTTTTCCCTCATTTCATGTTCGACAAGCAACATTGTTATTAAAACTTTAAATGCTATTTACAAATACAACAACAATGGCAAGTAATTGGTTTTCGAAACACAGCACCCACACGCACATCACTTCCAAAGTCACAGACGTTCTCTCAAATTCTCTTAAAGCGTCTCATGCCGTGCTTCAAAAATTGAATGCTTCAAAATTTCTTCATCGAAATTCCTTAGATTTTTTGTGTTTCTTTTTGGATTTACTTGCGCGAAGCCAATTTCTTAGAAGATCTTTGTTTAATTGAAATGTGAAAATGCCTTAATTGGGTCTCGCGCTCTATGATCCATTCAACAAGGTGATCTCATTGTTAAGAAAGAAAAAAAAAACTTGTTCTTTTAGCTCATTTTTGGAACGTAAACAAAAGATCCGTAAACTGGTTTTCATAAGATGATGTTCTTATAGTCTTTTGAACTATCACGTGCTGAAACATCGTTGAATTTCAAGGTGTTTCAAATTATTCGTGATGTCGGATTGCTCCGAAATTGGGAGCATTCATTAAATATTGAATCGACATCATAATTCACTAATAAATCGATTATCCAAATTTGGAATTTATTTGATGCATTTTTTTTTTCAAGTTTGCAACGATTGAGGAGTGCGAACTAAAAGCGAGCAAATAACTTAAGGCGGCCTGTTCCAAAAGAGATTCTCAAGAGCTCTTGATCGTAAAATACAGAAAAGATCTTGGCGAAAATTTTTCCACACCATAACGCCATTATCTCATTTTTATTGTCTACTTATTGTGCACAATTTTCCGCATTCTTTGCACAATAACATATTTTTCAATTGCTCTCTCTCTCTCCCTCGCTCTCTGGATGATTGTTTCTTCGTTTCATTTGGTTTTTTTTTTTTCTTACAGATCGCGAACGTGATTATATTGGTTTTGCTTCACTGCCCGATCAGATTCACAGAAAGTCTGTGAAGCGCGGCTTTGAATTCACACTAATGGTGGTTGGTGAGTCAGGCTTGGGCAAGTCAACGCTTATCAATAGCCTCTTTCTTGCTGATCTTTATAAGAGTCGTCAAGCGACACCTGTCGCTGAGCGTATCGAGAAGACAACGCGTATCGAAAAAAAGACACTGGACATTGAAGAGCGCGGAGTGCGGTTGCGATTAAATGTTATCGATACACCAGGCTTTGGTGATGCAATTAATTGCGATGATAGTTGGCAAGTGGTGGCCGATTATATCGATGAGCAATTTCGTCAATATTTTATGGACGAAAGCGGCTTGAATCGTAAAAATATTCAAGATAATCGCGTTCATTGCTGTCTTTATGCAGTTCCACCTTGGGGTCACAGGTATATTTAATTTTTTCTATTAAATGTATTTCTAACATACACTCACTTACACAAACACACATGCATGATGTTATGTGAAAGACCATATCTGTTACATATGTATCTTTCTCTCTCACTCTCGCGTGGTCCGTCCACGACGATATGCACAGCAACGCGACCCAAAAAACAATCTCTTCTGCCTCATTATTATTGTAACTTTCCCAACATGTCTCATTTCTTTTCCGTTTTCAACAACAGTTTACGTCAAATGGATTTGGAGTTGATGCGTCGCTTACACAAAAAGGTGAACATTGTGATCGTGATAACGAAAGCGGACACACTGACACAGACCGAAGTGAAGAGGTTAAAGGCAAATATTTTACGTGACGTTGAAGCAAATGGCATTCAACTCTATAAATTTCCGGAATGTGATTCGGATGAAGATGACGATTTTAAACGACAAGATGCTGAGATGAAGGCAAGCATTCCATTTGCTGTGGTGGGATCAAATCAGATTTTCGATGTTGGTGGAAAAAAATTTCGTGGACGTCAATATCCTTGGGGTGTTGTTGATGGTAGCTGATGAATGAATTAATAGAAATAAATAAATATTTAAATCAAAACTTTCTTCTTATCAACAGTGGAAAATCCAATGCACAGCGATTTTATAAAACTTCGTACCATGCTCATTTCAACCCACATGCAAGATTTAAATGATACAACGAATGACGTTCACTATGAAAACTTCCGCGCTCAATGTATCGCGCAAATGTCTCACAATGCCAAAACGGGTAAAGTGCGAAGTGATTCGATTAAAACACCAACCGGCGAAATTGTCGTTCCTGTTGTAACTGAAACAGACAAGTTGCTGATGCAGAAAGAAGAAGAAATTCGACGTATGCAAGAGATGTTGGCTCAAATGGAACAACGATTGAAGGCAACAATTGATGTTTAAAAAAGGAGTCAAAACCATTAAACAGAAGATAGATATACAAGTGGTAAATTATACTCTCGAGAGGCTGCCTAGCAATCATCTGGTGAGGTGTTGAAAGTCACTTTTATAGCCACTGTTATTGCATCATACCATCGATGGAATAAGCACCTCAATTATTATTATTGTAGAATGGTTACAATTTGCATATAATGTTTGATGTATCTCTACCATTTCATCTCTCTCTCTCTCTCCCTCTCACACATACATATTTTCTACACAGAACCGTCAGAAATAAAACAAAACCGAAATCTCTTATTGAATTACTGATAAAAGGAAATAAATTCTTGTGCATTCATTCATTCATTCAATCTTCCTTAGTTGACTATAAATAGCGCGATAAGATTCAATGACAAAATTAACAGTTATAAGAATAAAAAAAAAACTTCACGACAACCTCAAAGAATAATCCCACGACAAGAGAAAATCCCAAATTAGCTGATAAGGAGCCTAGTAGCGTAAATGAATTTAAGTTATAACCTATAATTAATAATTTATTGAAATAATTTCTAATTATTGTAATAAAAAGAAACCAATTGCAGAACTCGAAGTCATATAGTTGTTTTGTTCTCATGCATTTTTAATGCAATGCTCGAGCCACAAAGCTTTGTATAATAGTTATGCTGGCGCATGGAATGTTGACGATTTACGATGGGAAATATACACCTTCTAAGCGAGTCAATCGACAAATGGTAGAACTTGCTAAATAACTAGGAATTTCACACACTCAAAATTGACAATCGCACAACGAAAAAACATGCAATTAAAAAGAAATTAAAGTCGTGGTCAATTGATTTTGTTGTCGCGCACAATATTGAACATTTTATTTTCTTCCGTTTTTGTTTGCGCCATCAACGCTCGCTCTTAAAGCGAACTTATCGAATCATGTCGACTCATTCAAGCGTTCGTTCATAGAAGTGTGTAATGCTGCAGCAGATATTCTGTTTTCGCGATTAACTTTAGTGCTAAATACGAGAAAGATGAAAAAAAAAAATTCCTTTTTTTATTGCAATTTTTTTTTCTGCACAAGATTGCAAAAGAGCACATACACACACCGCACTACAGACTCTAGATGGGAATCGACCATTTGTATGCCATCAAAATTGATTTGCATGTCATTGTCGAGTCGAAGAAAGAAGACTGCCACACAGCATACAGCACACAAATTTCTTCCCAAGACTTTTGTGATATTATTGATGTCGACTTTCAAACGAGTTCTTTTTGCATTTTGATATGACGATAGCAGTATGGCAAATGCCATTTGACTTGTTCTGCTTGTATGTGCAGGAAAATAATCAACATAACCTCTTAATTAATTTCACTTCATTCAGCAAATCAATTAATTTCACCACTTGATATTTATTTTTTTTTTCATCCTCATTGCGCGCACTCTCAGGTGAGATGACCAACATAAAGAAAGAGTCGATTAAGCGCGATGGCGATCAGGGAAATTAATTTATTTTAGTTCAAGTAACTCCAGTGCATCATCAAAAGGGGAAAGAACATGGTTAATAAATATTTTTATCTACTCTTCGCACACGGCGGCGCCCATTAAATTCACGATCTTCTAGTAAGGTTCACCTGTAATACAATGGCAAATATTTATTCAAAAGCTTCAGTATCAATGGTTCATCTTCAATAATTTATTTCTACTAAAGCAGGTTCAAACAGAGAAAATATTAAGACAACCTTTTGCGCAATTTTTATGTATATTATTTTTCCTTTCTTTTAGTATTATTGTTACTTTTATGTTAATCGATTCTGAACTTCTCGCCAAAGCAATTTTGTATAGTCGCAAAACAATCACCAGCGCTGAACTTTTTTAATATATTCGCTAAGTAAAAAGAATAAAAAACTGCAAAATAGCGCAAAAGAATGGACAATATCAGTTTTTTTTTTGTGGTCGATAAGCAAAATGCATCCAGACTCGATATAACTGCACAAGCAACATTTCGTGTTTGCTTGTTATGCGGAAGCGCGATCTTCTTTATGAAAACATTTATAAATATATTTAGCTAAATTCGAAACCTGCTACTCGAGCGATCTTTACGATGCAGTGATGCTGAATGAATACACATTTCTCATTGATACATCATCACATCAATTATATATTCTCATCCTTTCCAATTAGTCCAATGGCAAAGCTGCATTAATATTGTTTCTCTCTAGTCGATTGTTTAATAATATTGTGCTCCAAAATGTAATAACTCTTCAAGGTCCGCTTGTGATTGTGAATTGCACAATATCTATTCAATGAAGTCATAAAATCGCGAGTGCGCCAGCGAGTCAATATTAATTTCATGCAAATAATAATTATAATTTAGTTATGACAGAAATCGAAACAATTAGGCATAAATCACAAATGATGTCCGAAGATACTGATGTTTTGCAGCATCATTAATTTTTTTTCCATTTGCAGTCTTTATAACATGAGTCAAAGTCAATCGATTGCTACGAATAATAAAATTATGAAAAAAAAAGCATTTGAATGGATTCAACCAGAACTTATGGTTGTGAATCACAATAATGACCTTAAATTTAATTGAGGGAATATTTCTATAGCCTCAATGTGCAAGCGCACACGAGAAGTCTGATGAGCGTTCCAAGATAATGATTTTATCTGTTATTGATTGCTGTATTCATATTTTGTACAAAAACAAAGAAAAAAAAAACTGCAATAATATCTATACATTGTCTAATCACCAATTGACGATCATTATGTCGCAATCATAAAATCAAAAGCATCACAAAAAACTGCAAAAGGTCTCTCGCGGCTCGCTCGAATTTTTTTTTATTTTTTGCTTGTTTCAGAGCGCTGGTGAAATATTAAAAATGCTTAGACATATTATACGCAACCTCAAACCTTGAAAGATCATTATTGACGCGAAGAAACAATGATTTGATTGCAGATTTTTTTTATCCGCAAATTAATCAGACAATGTTATGTTCAGATGACACCCAGACACAAAAAATCTCCCCTCAGGCAATTGCATGTAGCTTAAGTGGTGTATTAATAAATAAATTGATTTTCTCTAAGCATTAAGTAATGGCACTGGTTGCAGTCAAGTAGAATTCAATTAATTTACAAATGCTGTTTTTTTGAATAATTAATCAAAACGTCTGACGGATGATTCAGCGATGAAAGACAATACTGAGCATATAACGGTAATGGAAAACGAAAGATTTAAATACGTTATCAGCGACATCACCGTATTCGTATTCTTAAAAGCTTGAAATTTTGTGAAAACATTCAGAACTAAATAATGAAAGTGGCTGATATTTTTGTAAAAAACCGATACAGGCATACTCACTGAATAAGTAAATATAATGGCCTAACAGTTGCACAAGTTATTTATCACACTTGTGTGTTTAAATTCGCTGAAATTAATCAGTATCAAGGAGTGAAATTTTCGATTCAACCGAAAAAAAAAAAATGTGTAATCATAAAATATCGCTCGCCATTAAACTAAATTACATATTTCGCGTCTGATATGGCAAAAATAAATCGATTTATGTTCCTTGTTCCACATTAATTCACCACAACTTAATAATATAAAAAAAAAGATATTTTAAAATAAAATTTTCATGTATTAAAACGACCTGATTATTTCGTTATTGATGGGCATTAAAATTGAATTGATATTGTGTGCGGTTTTGCTCGTCTTTTTTTTTGCTTCTTTTGTTTTACTTATTTTATGGCCCGCATTATTTTCGTTTCGCACAATGAAGAAGTTACATCAACTCATTCGATCACCAATAAATTTAAATCAATTTTTTTATTCGTGAACCGCCCAGAAAAATTGAATCTGCTGTTGGCAACTGGTGATAACAATCATCCTTTCGTAGCATTTCATGGTTCTCGATTGACTGGGTGATGATGGGCCTTTAACAACAATAATCAGGTGAATAATAATAACAATGCAGACTGGAGATCCTGGAAACAAAATGCGCAAAAAGCAATTCAACTTAAATGCTCGTAAATTATTATGTAAAAATGCTGATTTATTGAATTTTATGCGAAATTAATAAACTTCTGATTACGGGAAATTTTTTATGCTTCAAAGAGTGGAACGATTTATGCCAGCAACAAACGATGAAACAATTGATGACAGCGCACATGTTGATAGCATTTATTTTAAATTGACTATCAATTTTGGGGAAAAAGATACTTTAAGGAGCTCCAGTTTTATACTTTACGAGCCGCGGCTCCGAAAGTGAAAATTAATTCAACATTTTATTCACCTTTATACCACAAAACTACTCATTATCGCTAAATATAGACTTTTGTACCAATCCTTTCATCGCGCCACTTTTAAGAAATAGCGGGCGATATTTACATCAAGTGTCTGAAAGCCGCACACCCCGAAATGATTCATAATTACAATACTGTGTTGTGTGATAAATAGAGCGCTGCCATAAAACATACAAAAAACCATTCATTACAATTAGTCGTAATTACAAATAATTTAAATGTCTTCAGATTGCGCGCCGCTTAAAAATTACTATTTTGACAATAATCAGCATTGAAGTTAGAGAAAAGGAAAAAAAAAATAAATGAGAATCTCATGCAAGGCGCGAAATTGATTTGAAACCATGTAAAAATTGCAATTTACACTCGCCTTGTGATAGCTTTTTCGATGAGAATTGATTATGAAACGCCTTTGACTGATAACATCCAAGCATCAATTGACAAAAAAATGCAGTTGTATGATGACCGCACGTCAAACGATCGTTTTTCCTCCATTGACCATTGATGTGCCATAATTAAATAAAATGTATACAAACACTCGCGCCGTGATTTTCTCTGACCATTGAAGCCGCACCGAGAAGCCTTTAACCATAACCAACTTCATTTATTTTTGTGGATGCGCTTTGTGCACCATAATGCAATTAAAATGTCTTCAAACGATGCCGATAATGTACCTCACACCATGACAGAAATGTGAAGATGATCTTCTATCATTTGCAGAACAGAAATATCATTCAACTCCAGCAAGTTGAGGAGAATTGCAAGAAGATAACAGAATAATTTTTTTTAATTAACTTTCAACCTTAATTGTCATTCGAAAGTTAATTGTAAGGAAAGAAAAAAGTTGACAGTAAAACAAGCGAAAGACAGGCGTACGATTTAAAAGTATTGGTAGATAAAACAAGCTGCGCAAGTGCATTGTGAGCAAGCGGATATTAATGATAAGAACATTTGTGGTATAAAAATTACCGCCAATAAATTTAATTATTTTAAAGAGTATTTTCCTGTCATTTCTGTCTACATTAACGACAACAATCCATAAGCACCACACGAGTGAAGACATAGAGAGATGCAAAGGAGATTGAGATTTTTTTTGCACCATGAAAATTCCTTTAACGTGGCGTGAGTAATAAAGAAAAGCGCAAGCCCATCTTATTCCGAGCGCTGAATGAACGCGAACGACACACATTGAATGATCGGCGCGGAATGTTATTTGTAAATTGGACATGCATCAAAATGATGCTTTTATGAAAAAAAGAAAAATCATATTTCTCGCTATATAGCACGCTCGTTGTTCCGATCTTATTATTGGTGTGGAACAACCAATCAGCATGTGAAATATCTGCGCGCAATACATTTCACAATTCACTGTTGTGTTGTTGTTATTGTTGTTACTGGAAATCGATGATTTTTTGTTACAGATTATTTTCCCATCATTTGTGCCAGATCATTGCGATCAGCTTTTTTTGGATGCTTTCTGTATAATTTCATAATTGGCTCTTTCTTCCGCTGCTCTCCTCGTGTGTTCACCCATCGGCCAGTGAACATCTTACTCATAAAGTTTCAAAATCGCAATGACTAGCATCAAAATCCCTCTGGGGAGACCAGACACACTTGATTCAATATCGATTCAACTTCATCATCTTCATTATAATGATGTTTTGAGATCTAAATAGTTCAATGATCTGCGATAAAATAAAAATTCGAATCAAATTAGTGTTGAATTTGAATTTATTTCATTTAATTTTGACTTGTTGATTTCATTATTTATTGAAGCCATTTCAAAAATCGTTTTGCTCGCATTTTGAGGTTGTTTTATACTCATATCCAATCACCTCATCATTTTCCAAAAAAAAAAAAGAATTGAAAAGCTGTCCGGTCCCAAAAGCGTACGAAACTTTTTCTTATAGATCGTGTGATTCACATGTTGGACGCTCGAAGCTATTCAAATTGTCAATTTTATGATTGATTCCAAAACGTTATCTCGACATTAAATATCGATTCAGTTTTTTTTTATATTTATGGTTATATTGAACATAGCTCTATGGACAAATCAAGATGTTATAATTTCTTTCGATATTTTTTTTATGGTTGTGATCATTGGAATTTTTCATGTCTTTAAGATTTCTTCTTTTGTGACTAATCGTCGGACATTGCACAATTGATGTCTTTCTTTTCTGTTGTTCACATGACTTTAATTCACTTCCTCCGAAATGTATTAAGTTAATGATAATTGCACTGCTTTAATTTCAAAAACAACTTCAAATTGATCTTTTCATCCAAATAATTGTTGTTGTAGTGTTTGAATACCAATCAAAATATTGAATATCAAGAAAAAAAAGTTATTGAATTGAACTAATGAAGAAATTGGTAACAATCAAAAAATTGATTTTCATGTGAATTCTCTATCGGTTATGCCATTATGTGGATCAAAGGCCGTAATACACTGAGTTTTATTGTGTATATTACTTATTTATAGAAGTAAGATACTTAATAGCCTAATTGGAATTTCATTCTTTTGCTATCGGTAAAAAATTGAATTTCAATTTCAAAGACTTTGAAGCTGTAAATGAAAAATCGTGCAATAAATAATATAAAAAAAGCTGTTTATAAAAGCCCTATTAGGGAATTTCGTGTGGAAAAATGCCCTCAGTAATAAAGCACAATTCACAAGCGTGAACTTTCGTTTTATTGATTTAATGAAGATGCTAAAACGGTCATCGATTTATTATTATTCTCTACAATTGACTGAATACACAACGACAAAAGTGCACCATGACGCTAAATCACTAAGTCGAATATTATCAACAACAATAGTTTCATTTTGTTTTTTCTCCGTTTTAATAAGATTAAAGACCGCGCTTCACAATTCAATTGAATCTCGATTTGTCATAAATGCAAATTGATTTTTTTTTCTTACTATAATGCGGCATTGCGCGCATAGCGCAAAAGTCTCCTTTCCTTTGCGTATAATATAAGCATTGAAATATAGCAGAAGAAATCGTGTCATTAGTTGAGGATTAATATCGTCTTAATAATTGTTGTAAAGACGTGAAATTAAATCTAAATTAATTAATCGATAAAGTACCCGAACTCAGCGATCGATGTTGGTGGAAGCAAGTTTATATATTTAGCTGAGATGTACTGAGAAAGAAAAAAGAAAACATGTTTATTTTAGCATGAGACGATTATTACAAACGACGATCTTGCTATTTAATGAAAAGTGCACTTCGTAGAGAGTAATTAATTAGTTTCTAAAGTCCAGATTAAACTAATAGAGTGCCTTTCTATTTGTATGCAATACATTTAAATTCTATTTAGCAACATGTTATAAGTCCCGAGAGAGCTTTATTAATAATCTATGATGTAAAAACATCTATGAATTCACTAATATTTCTCACGAACCTTCTCGCCACAAAATCACCAACGGCGAACTGTGATTCGATCACACAACTTTAAGAAGAAAAAAAAATCGTCTGTAAATGAAGCAGAAAAAAGAGAGAGTGCCAATATCTCGAGAATCATGTAGATGACTAAATAAAAAGGTTTCTGCACAACTATTGATAAAACGTCGCGACTGGCGAGTGTGTAATTTTTCTACATTTTCACATCGATTTATTTAAGAAATTATTTCAATAATTTCAATTAAAAATATTTTAGACATGATTTGAGACAATTTAGCAGGTTTCAGATCAAACGGACTTCGCGATATTAATTGGGCAATTATGAATTTATTAGTAATGTCGGCTTGCTACCAGCAATGTGTTTGTTCAATATGAGTTAAAAATTAAAATGCTTTCGTCAATAAAATTTCATGCGGCGAGTGATCGCGCTTCGACTGCGATTTTGCGAATTAAAATGCATATATACCAATTGAATAATCGCAATTAATGTGTTTAATCGCAAAATGATTTTTATCGATCATGCTGTGATGAAGCATAAACTAATCGCGCGGTTGCAGTTTTCGCTTAAATCCCAGTAATAAAAAAATATCCCCGATTAACTTCATATTGAAGATTGCGATTTGCTGGAAATTGTTATTAAGCTTCCACCATTTCAATTAATCGACAAATCCACATTTAATTAATTTTAAAAATTTTAATGAGCTCAATTAGATGCAATAAAATTAATATCAAATTTTTTCTTTCTCTCTTTCTCTTCGGTTTCATATCATTTCTTTTATTTTTGATATATAAGATTTTATTGAGATTTTAGCAATATTACACTTCCAGTAAAAGTCGTGCGATTTGCGGAACGCTTAATCTTAATCGGAATTGACAATAATCGAACAACGAGATCAATGGAGCGAAGTCTCTTTTGTGGTGTAATAAAATTATTAATTGGTTTATAACGCGCAAATTGTGTGGGAAAGCCGTGCCTACATAATACCGCCGACCGATCAAGCGCAAACGTCTATTGAAAGCCAAAAAAAAACTATAATATTAGAGTTGAATTGTGTAAATTACTAATAACATAAGCGAAGCACAAACTATTTGATTCCCATCGCGCGGAGTTTGAAAAGAAACTTTTGGAAAATTATTTATTTGAATTCGAAAAATGAAATGAATTGTAAATAGATGATTGCTTAAGCTTAACTTAGTTTAGCATGATGTGACTTAGAATAGAATTCACTATTATGGGTTCAACATTCGACTCAACTAATCGCTTGTTTAAATACATTTTAATAAAATGTTAAATATGATTATACAATAACATCAGTCGGAATGGAGCTGAAGAGCGAAACACTTTCTGTTCAGAACCTTTCAGCATGTCTAACAATGAACAAATAAGCATTAATTTATAAGATTTCTCCACATAGAAAGAATGAGAAACGCTCAAGAATTCTTATTACGATTATTTGACCATTCAATTTGTTAACAATTTATATTAATTTTTCTTGTTGTTGTGTATACAAAACACTCCCGATATATTTTCCATAATTGGTTGCTCTTTTTTTATCCTCAGAAACTGGCAATGAGAAACAAATTCATAAAACTAGCGCGATAAATAAAAGGAATCTTGAGACCGATAATCGAAACATCTCGTGCGTAACAGTCAAAAAGCTTCTTTTTTTCTTACTTAAAATATAAACAAAAAAAAAAAAAAAACTTCGTTAATTTCTTTGAAATGTGCCATAAAAAGATGCTGCGCTTTTCACGCGCGCCGCAATATTTCATTTCAATAAACACCAGAAAGAAAAAAAGAAAAAAAAAAAAAAACAATTCTTTTTGAAACTCATAGAAGCAGAACAAACCCATAAATGATCGTAGCGAGTTTGTGATGTGCACAATAATAAAGGAAATTTATTGTTTATTAGACACCAAAAAAATATTGTGAAAGAATCTAAATCCTAATGAAGAACGAACCCGAAAGAGATAAAGCTTGAAGTCATGGACCTCAAGTTGAACTAAAAAGGCCAAAAAAAAGCGAAGCAATAAATAATCGAATGATGTGAAGGTGTTATTGATTGTTTTTGGTAACCCATTACATTATGTTTTTAGTCTGCTGTGTAGTTCGATATTCGTTGCCAGTTTCCGTTATAACACCTAATGCGACCAATTTCTCATCGAAGATTAACCGCATTGTTCTGAAATTGGCTGGAAAGAAATCGTCATCAGAAATTTCTTTCATTCAGCAATGGACGAAGAAAACACACTTTTTTTGCGCGTGTTTATTGCTCTGACAAAAATCGATTGCGGCATAAGATTATTTCGCAGAAAAATCGTGCAAAATTCATTGCTGACACTTTTTGGAATCTGACTTGGTAAAGTAAGGAAAGAATAAAGCGACAATTGAAACATTTTATCGACATGATAATCAATTAAATCTACTTGAAATCTCAAACCGCTTCTTGAAATTGCGCAAAGCGAATGCACAACAAAGTGTAGTTAGTATATGTATGCAAACATATTTCTAATTGAACTAGAATATGCACTCGTGATTTTTAAGGGACAATATAAATTTAAACATTTTGTAATTCCATTTTACAGCCAACGTCATGTGTAAAAATAATTAAACTTGACAGAATTGGTTGTTTACACAGTTTATAGCATAACATTACATGCATCAGGGATTCAAGTCTAGACATTGAAACGTGCCTAACGATAATGATCACAACTTAAACTTCTCATCCCTGGAAATTGGCCGAGAGGAGTAATCAAGCTCCAAAAGTAATCCTAACCAAACACTGGAAAAAAAAAAAAAAAAAAAAAAAAAAAAAAAAACATTTAATTCTCATGTTCTTTCGTGCCAACTTTAACTTTTTAACATACTTTTCACACATCCATATAACTCGAGCGCACACGGATGAATTGAATTAACAAACCCAAGCGAGCTGGAGAAATAAAATAAAACCACAAAAAATCACCTTGTTTTAATGACTTCAATGCTTCTGAGATTTTTTTTTATATTTAGGCAAACGAAGGAATGTTTAGCATGCATTTAAAGAGCTTCCATGTTTTTCAATCGTTAAAATTGTTGACACAGCTCTGGAATAAAATAATAAAAATAAAAAATTCTCTAAGGTAGCTCGCAACAATTCATTTAAATTGTTTTGTTACAACTCGCACACATAACTTCAGTGAGCTGCTAATAATGAGCTTTTAAAAAGTGTATAAATTCACTTGACTCTTGTTGTCAGACACAATATAAAAATTGCAATTTAAATGTGTTTTAGATTCGCGTGTGAAAAACGCCCACAGGAAAAATCACGAGCTCACTACAATCGAGTGTTGAGAATCGATTCGTAGTATAAAAGACAAGAAGGAGAAATAATGGTTTGCGTGTAATAATAATTCAATGTTGCACCGATGACATTTGAAGAATATCCGCCTACCCGTAAGTGAACTTGAAACAACAAGTCACTTAATTAGTTAAATTAAGTTATTTTCATTACGCCTCGGTTGCACAAAAACATATTTATACCTAGATCTCTCTTTCTATTATTGATTTAAAACTATTCACTTGATGATTTATTTTATTACCTTCACTGACTTCTTTTTATAGATTTCGAAATCGTGAAAATTCTATATCTTTCTCACTGTTTTTGTTGCTGTTGAACCAAAAGCGTCCGGCATTCGTGATTTTGCAATTATGCTTTATTTGCGCGCACAATTTCAAGCGCGATTTATTGATTAGTGAATTAAAGGCAGCAAAACACTTTTTCATGTATCGTGAGAGATTTTTACTCTCTGACTTTGCGAATTGGCAATGATTTTATTACCTCGAAAAAAAAAAACCGTTCATTGAACATAATTTTTCGCGCCCGATCCACATAAATCATTGCGAGGCGCACAATTTTTCAACAATTTTCCACCGCTTCGGAGGATTTATTAATATTTATGAGCTGATAAAAGGAAAGAAATTAGATTATTAATACGCTCATGTTAAAAGCAATTATCGTTAAATTCATTCGTTTAAGTGAGCGGTGTTTTGTAGAAAAATAGCCGAAAGGTGGTAACCATCTGAAAATATTGTTGGTATAGATTGCATACGTTAATTGATAAATTAAAACTCCACAAATGTAGCTAACCAAATGCGCAAACATTCACATTACAATCTGATTGAATCACCACCGCCATGTCGATCGCCTAAAATATCATGAAAATGTGTTAAAAAAATATCTATACTTTACTACAATATGGCTAGTCTTGAAAGCGATTCAACCAAACCGATCCATTAGCCAAAAATCGTTAATAAACAAATCTAAAATATCATGAGAACTGGACACAGAAATTTTTTGGGAATTATACAATCGATGTGTCACGTGCTTCTTAAATCGTTGATATCACTTTTTTACAATATTGATTACAGATATTTGATGCTCAGATAAAATAATTAATCATTTATATAAAACACATTTCAAGGGACAAAATTTACAAATAGTTCCTGTATGTATTCGACTATTTTTCAAAAATTATACACGATTCACACATATGGCTAAAATATATATTCAAAATAACACTCGTCGCTAATGATGTCACGCTTTTGAAGCCAATCATTGTTGACTTTTTTGTATTAATTATAATTGATTGGAATTTTATTTATACGTAATTTTTTGGCTGCTCCAGGCTCATCCTCAATCGCGCTTCGCGCTCATCGTGAAATATTGAAAATCGTAAAATAATCTTATTAGAAAGTAATTTTTCTTTTGATTTTTTTTTATTATTATTTCACTTCTTTATAATGATGTAGCTCGTTCGATTAATCGGGTAAGAGATGGTTTGCGGTGCTTGTGTCCTCCGAAAGTCCGCCGACCAATTTTGTCTTCATTAAAATCAGACTCTGAATGCGATCATCTCGCGAGGTGATGATAAATTGTGCCGAGATATTTACCAGATTTCTATCACTTCGTTTATATCAAACAAAAAAAAAATCGTATACAAAAGGTTTCGATAATTAAGCTCCATGAATCTTTCATTCCATTCCAGTGGTAAATGGAGACAAAATTTTATTTTTTTATTTCTCACTCGAAAAACGGTTTGGAATTCTTTTTCGCCTCAATCATCAGGTGCCGTGTGAGTCTACAATAATATAATATTGTAAAAGAGCTGTATAATAGTCAGTAGTGTATCACATTACGAACGACCAGAATATTATAGCTGCAAAAATGAAAACAAAATATTGTGCAAAAATCTCATAAATATCCCACGAAAAGCACTCCACCAAACATTTATGACGAGCATCTCTCTCATTCTTCAAGCTGCTGCTTTTGCTAGTGATCTTTAATACACAAAAATAAATTGAAAAAGTGAATTATAGCGCATTTTTTTCAGATTTTTTTTACGACTAATAATATATAGGTGCATCTCTCCGTCCAATAAACAGAGCTTCGAGAGTTTAGAGCGAATAATTTTAATTATATTCGATTCGGCCATAAACACTCGAACATAGTTGCACAACTTCAGTGCTGTGATATATTGTTGCACAAAATAATATTTGTTACACTTTCAGTGTTTATCGCCCATAAAGAGCAAAATGAAACAACATAAATCTTTCTGTCCCCGCGCCATACCGCCGTCATATATTTTGATGAGGAAAATCAGTGAGTGGATGCGATTTTTCTAATTATAAACGCACCGACATTCATGTTGCAAAATAAAAAGAAATATGACGCGGCATTTAAGAGCCAACAAAGTTGAAATAGATTTCATCGGCGGCCGGAGCCTTAATGGCATCATTTCATTTTCAGACCATTCAATGATGATCGGTTGGCGTGCGATATTAGAAAACGTTTCAACGTCGGCGAACAATTAACCGGAGAGCCGTAACAATAAAGACAATAAATGATTGAATAACTAATAACATCAAACGACCTTTCGAACCCTAATTTTAATATTATTTAAAGAAGAAAAAATTTGAGATGATGAAAGCTCTTCGGGAATGTAACGAAAAAAAAAAAATTATTATTGTGAGTAGGTGAAGAATATAAATCAACCATTGGCCGTTGAATGAATATTTATTGTCGTGTAAGCTGACGTGGTGTTGAAAAACTTTGTACCATTCCACTCCCGTCAACAATGTAGCAGAATATCAACTAACATTTTAGATTACTTAAATGCGATCGCACAAATGCGATCAAACTTCAATAAACAGCAATAGTTTATTGAGCATTGTGACAAGTACAAGCACTTGATCAATAAAATCTGAATTTGTCGCAATAATAATTGTAGATATTCCGACTCGTCGTGTGGTCTTTGAACTACATTTCAATCCATATTGCATATGTAGAGAGAAAGATGCGTATTCTTATTAAACTTGGTGCTAAAGTTAATTTAACAAGCGATAAATTGTATTTAAAAATTTTATTTTATAGAGAAAACTTTTATTGACGCATTCAGTGCTTATAGTTTGCTAGCTTATTTATCACATTTTTAATATTATAGAAAACCTCTTGGGACTTGCAATTTCCCTATGAAAGCGCTTGTGACGAACCATTAACCGGTGCATTAGTGCAACAATATTGTCAATTGATCGGTCGCTTTCTGTCCGTAGCACAATTGCGAGAACTTTTGTTGCAACTTGGAAAAAAAAAACTTAAACCGAATTGAGAGCAGAATAGTTTTTTTTACAACGAGACTCGTATACTCATCAATTTGCAGTATTTATTGACAGCTTAATGAAATAGATCCAGTTGAAAGACATGAAACAGAAATTCCAAAGGTAATAAGAATTTAATTTGATTTTTCAATTAGGCATGTCTTTGATTATATCTTTTGATTATTTGCATCTAATTGGAAGTTGGATCGAATAGCAACAATGTATATATTGCAAAGTGTAGTCGGGATACGATATTTATTTATTAGAAATTGCCTCCAGGGTCGCAAATAGAAATGTTATAATTTAAACGTTTTTATTATTTTCCTAATTGTCATAACCTCAAAACAGCATTAAGTAGCTTCGCTTCCTTTTCATTTTATTCTGGAATTTACGCTTGAAATTTGCTCACATTTTTAAATATGCCGACGCTAATGAAGCTTTCAAATTGGTCGCCAATAAAATCAAGCCAATTATCCAATTTAAATATTTCTTATCAGCGCATCACAAATTCAGCATCATTTGTTATGCGGCGCGACTCGCTTACAGTTTTACACTAAACTGGACAGAGACGATAGCTATCAAAAGCTAACGAGAGACGATCAACGATCGTTAATTGTCAACAAAAAAAAAAACACTTATTGATCGTTATTAATGCATAAAGTTGCCACAGTAAATATTTTTAATAAATTTCTTTCTCGTCTGTCTATATGTTATACTTTAGCCTTCAACATTCTCACCGTAATGAGAGGGAGAAAGACATTTACCCAAAGTAAGCAAGATCAACAATTTCCCCATATGCACTCCACGTGATTTTATTTATGGTTGGCTGCCTCGTTCGACCACTAGTGGTATCATCGCCATGGCGTGCAAGATAAAACGATCTATTTACAAGTTGTTGGTAACAGATTATGATCAACCTGCCATGATCATTAAAAGTGAGTTTGCACAGTGGAGCTTAACGTGACTGGCTAATGCAGAATACAATTCCATTTTAATTGAAAACTCACTTCGACTGGAGACGATCTGATGGAGCAGCATCAGCTCGCAACTTGTTCTCTCACACGTAGTGTGTGCTATGGATTATTTTTTTTTTGTTGAACTTGAAAAAAAAAATAATGTTAATTATTGTTCCTCGTCATAAAGGGGAAACCTGAAATGCAGCTAACAAACTCTTTCCAGTTGAAGTGATAATAATATTGCACTTGCGAAAGCACCTTTTTGCCATGTTTGTCTTTCGCAATTTTTATTTCCGACCATCAGGCATGTGAGATTATTAAATGCGCAAAAAAAATTACACTATGCTTAAAAGGATGGTCAAAGCTTTTAGACTGTTCCCAATTGCTACACAAGTACAAATTATGTTTTAGCACATTTCTACAATTTATGATTTTGCGATAAAGAAAAATGTTTGTTATTTCTTATATGATTTGTTTTTTTTTTTTTTTTTTTATTGTGTGGATCTACTTTTTTTTTGTTGCTTATAGGTGCGAGTGCAATGTAAATTAAATTGGATTTTTTTCTTTTTATGAGATCTGCTGTGTACAATATGGGAAATGAAATTAACCTATTGCTCCTTGACCACTCCTGAGAAATTGATACTTACCTAGGCTATTTGACTATACAATTTGTGTTATGAACCTGATCTTACGAAAAATTTATGTTTAATTTAGAAAAAAAAAAAGTCTTTTAAAGTTGAACTTTACGATCGAAGCGATATATATTTCAAGTGATGGTGCATGAGTCGCTAAATTTTTTTTACGAGCTTTTTATGATGCCAACAACAAAACAAGTAAAAAAAATCTTCATCGCTCTGAGCGAAGAAGCGTACTTTGAATAAAAGAATTCTTTTGACGCAAAATCAATGTAGTTCATTAAAGTAATAAAATATTATAATAAAAGTATCATTTTTATGGTGACATAAAAATAGTAAAATCGATGCCTTCGGTAGATCACCACTCGCGCCCAGATATATGAAGCATATAAAATTCCGAAAAAAAATGAAAACAACGACAAAAATTGAAAACAATAAAATTATTAAATGAATAAAATTTATTTTTAAATCGCCCATAAAAGCTTCTCTTGATGGCTCATCTGATACTTTATAACAGCGAATGATCACGAGTCGATTATAGACCAGATGGGGGCATAATTAATTTAAATTGTATCAGACACTCAAAAAAGGCGACATAGAATGTTATTTCTACAATCTGAGGAAGAGCACTTTTGATATGACATCACCAGAAGCATACACAGAGATACAGAGAGAAGGAGATAGAGAGAGATTATTCCACGCCTGAATTCCGCGAATGTCGAGTGTGATTTGATGTTGCGGGGAAAAATTACGTTCAATATGGGAGGATTGAATTTATAAAAAGCGACAATAAAAATTCAATATTAATATCGATAAAAAAGAATATTGAACGAATATGAAAAAAAAAGATAATAAAAAAAATTATTAAAATAAAACTTGCGACTTTTATTGGATCTCACACAAAACTGTGAAATATGAAAATGAGCGCGTTTGTATCGTCAGAGTAGTCAACAATTAATGATGTAACATTAATTAGTAATTATGACGATATAAACGCCCTCATTAACAGACAACTTCAGGTTCATAAGTCTTGCAAGTCATAAAATGTTTAGTTGATTGGGAAGTCAGGTGAAAAGCGGCTCAAAGGAATTACAAATTGTTTTTATTTTTGTTGATGGAAAAACAGGTATGTATCGAAAGAATTAACATCCACAGCTATTAAAGCGATTAATCTGTATCAAAACACTGGACGCGCGATCGAATGGGGAAGAAAGAAAAAAAAAATACAGAAATGTTGTTAATTAGAGAAAACGATCAGTGAACTCACCCAAGAGCCAATAATCTTTTAACTGATCTCGCTAATAGTAAAAGAAGCAAAGAAAGCAAGTGAGTCATCGGGACGACAAAATCGAACAAAAGTTCTTTCAGTAACAATGTTCATAAATCAAATGGATTATCCCATTGAAGTGACTCCTAACGTGATCCCACTCTGATATCATTGTCGTTTAATTGTGGAGCAGAGCGATTCCGATTCCGGCAGATGCACACAATCGTCATCAGATTGAGGCATTGGAATTGGCAAAAGATATAATATGAGAAATTATCTCAATGCGAATGTCATTGCATGTGGCTTTTCTATCTCTCCACTGATGATACTGCTGCTATCGGCCTGGGTCAATTGTATATATTTCAATAGCAACATAAAAGGAGACAAAAAGAATTCAAGGTGGAACGGAATTTCTCGAAATGAATCAAAAATTCCAATAAGGTACGGTCGCGATTGATAGCTGCTGCCTCATGTGAACCAAACTCGGCATGCGATTGTTAATCAATTGGGGAATCATTAAGTCCAGTCGCAATTAATTTCACATCGTTCGAACATCTAGTAAAATGTGATCAAGTGCATCAATTGCGTAAATAACGATTTCATTGTGAATAAAATAAATATCGTTCCATAGAAAAAAAAGCCTGTCCACCCAGTCGCTATAGTTCGTTGAGAGTCTCATTTCGAAAAGGTCATAGCAATAGGTCAATATGTATACAAAATTCCTCATCAATGGCAACATCTTCAGTGCTGGTTTGCTGAGTTTTTATGGTCAAGCTATACATTTGAATTATCTATTTCTTCTCCTCCTGCTCAAATGTTTTTCGGTTGACTTTGGGAAGGAAAACGAGTATTAAGTTCAGACGATGCAAAAGGGGGCATGGTTAAGATATTACATTATCCTGGCAACAAGCATGGCTTTCGTTGTTTGGAAAATATCGCTTTATGGGTAAAGAGAAAATTAATTGAAAAATGTCATATTTATTGTGTACAATACCACACAAATTATTATGTTATGCACACAATATTATTAATGATAATAATTCCATCATGAATTTTTTTTTTTTCAGCCCAACTTGTCTTCAACTATCGTGAGGATATTTACGTTAGGTTTCGCGAGATGCCAATAGGTCTAATTGAGAACATGCTAGCATACATGCGAAAAGCATATTCGATCAGTGCCAAATGAAGGATTTTTTTTATATTTTAAACGAATTCCAATCGAATTCTGAGCTCATTTGCATTTTAATGTCACAACAAAGCTGTTGAAATTCATGTTTTATATCGAAATTATTCAAAATATACGAGAAAGAAAAAAATCAATATTTGAAATAAGAAAAAAATAAATAAAAATCGAAAAAAATGATAATTTAGAAATGGTTTTATCTCACTTTTCTTAAGACGATCCATACATGAAAAGTATTGATATTATATTGTGGGTCACTTAAGGAACATGTTCAGAATTATCTGTAAAGGGAATTAAACGCTCCTTCCCTCGTATACCACAATAACAACGATTAATGAATTCAAATTAATTTCATTAATATGATTAAATAAAAAGACATCTTTCATAGTGATTGGTAATCAGTATGTAAATTGACCATTTTTGTAATATCGCGAGTTATTTTAATTCCTCTTCGATGAGAGCTCGCAGAGACAGAGAGGGAGAGAGAGATAGAGATAGAGAGCAAGATTAAAACAAAATCACTTTGCCTCGCGATCGTGCGGTGCGTTGTGGAATGACAAAACAAAGCGAAAATATCGAAATAAGTTGCAGATTTCTATACGTCCAGTGTTGTGAGACTCTCGCGGATTCAAAGAATGATGATTTATGCCCACATAAAAATATGTTTCGAGCTTCAGGCAAATTTTAGACAAAAATTTCATTATTTTACTGTCCACCCACACCGCCACTAGCTCCGATTGTGTTTTATTGTCTTCGCAAGGTGTTTAAGTCGTTTCAAATGCGACCGAAAAAAATAAATAAGAAAATTTGGAGCACACATTGGAAATGCTAATTTCAAATCACGATAATCCGATTCCGCATTCAGATGTCATTTAAAAATCTTCTGATTTACAATATGCTAACCCCGTCAAATGACCGCAAATTTAATTTAAAAAAATATATATATGTGCATAGTTTTATTTTCCTCGTCTCTTTCATCCCGATGAACATTACCGTTATCAATTTGGAATCGTCTTCTTTCTCATCTTGCACTGTGCTTCTTAGCTCGTTGTTCTGTATTTTCGTTGTCTTTTCCGTTAAAGTTTTCCCATAAGTTGAATATTTAGCGATTCTCAGGAAGGAAGTAAATCGATAATTAAGCTTTAAATAATTAAGTTATATTTATTCGTATGCATCGCGCATCCCAAAATGAATCAGGAATTTGTAACAATTAACCCTCAACTTCTTAAATTTATTAATGTCAATTGTTCAAAAGTAATTTTTTGCGTTTAATTATGGCATTGTGCGGCAACTTTTTCTTCAATTCCGATTATTATTACTTCTTGTCGACGGCTGTTGACCCAGCGCTCGAAAATTTATGCACTTGCACAAAACTCTCCGTGCATTGTCGTATATATATTTATTCAAATTAATTGATAATTGGATCCTTATTGTTCGTACAGAGCTGAATAATTTTGATTACCCATTGTTTGTGCAGCAAAGAAAAAAAAAGAGACGATCAGCAAAATCGAAATTTTGCGCAAATACGACACACGAGTCACTCTTGAATGTTTATTCATAAAATTAACTTAACATCGACACTCTTTTATCAAAATCCTCAAAAGTAATTTTCCCGACAAGCTATTTCGCCTAGAAAATGACTCATCGCATCGATCCAGCCGACATATAGAAGCTTGCTTTGCGGCATTTTCTTCAGCTCTCGTTGTACCCGAGATCAATGCGAATGAACATGAAAAGCAAATAAATTCACAATTTATGGTAATTTGCATTCAAATTTCTTGCTGTTTAGAATACGCTTAATGTCAAATCAATATATTTAATTTGAAAGCGACCCGAAAAAAAAAAGTGATACCAATAGCCATAAAAATGATATTTATTGCTGCTCTAAAGACGCGTCAAGTTCTGTTTCGGTCTTCGATTGTCGAATGTCGACAATAACGCTTAAAAAATGGCATTTTTGCCATCTCTCGAGCATCCACCCAAGGAAATAAACACACAATATACGCGAATCAATATCTCGCCCAAAAAAAAAATGCGCCATAGAGGGTCAAAGAAAATTTGTTAAAAGTAATTAATTTAAACGATCTCACAACACACCAAAACGATTTCAAATTGCTGTCCATTAAAAATGAATCGAGGCAATTTGAAATGAATTTAAATCCACACTTTATAACGATCGACATCAATGAATAAACGGACTGTCCATTTTTTTTTTTTTTTGTCTTAGTATTACGCTGAATGATCGACGTTACTGGACATTCTGATAATATGATTAACATTTAGTCGGTTGTCCAAAAATGTTTTGTATAATAAAATTCACTAAAAAATTGCTTTTCGCGCGCATGCTAATAACAACCGATATCGAAATGGTAATTGCACATTCTTGCTTGACGTCGAATGGCAAATTTTCTGAGATTTGAACGATAAAAAAGCCCATCATTGGCACCATCACGTCAAAACGCTTAATCCCCACAAGTCATCACCATATAAAGACTTTGATCTTAATCCACATAAACTCAATAAAATAATTTCCAAAATGTTAAAAGGAATCGTAAAAAAGTCTTCAAATAAAAGAATATTTCGCCATAAAAATCATATCAAAAATACATCCAGTGAGCTGGACCATGGCAGGGAGGGAGGGGGAAGAAGCGACAAGAGCTCGTAAAGAATCCATTTCATCAGCTCTAAACTTGATGCTTGACGACCCCACACGTGGAAAATGGAATAAATCGCGCGCCCCGCATCAAACGAATCACTTTTATTTCATTTTGCTGTCCATACGATCGATTCTATCCCAGAGGTCCCACCATCAAAAAAGCGCGAGAGGCCTTATTTCGGTGATACTAATTTTATTGTTATGATTGTTGTTCGAATTTAAAACATTTTTTCGGGTGATTTCCAACGACATTATTTCTTTTTATATTCGATTTTTTATTGCCCAAGCGACGACGACCGTTCGATTAAATGTTCAGTTCTTTTTTTTCGGTTCCACGTTGTAACGCTTCTCGTCATCCGATATTATTTTTTCGTTTGGTGGATCGTCATAAAATATTATAACCAAGCAAACTGATATAGAATATTCAATAAGGCCTCAAGCAGCCAGCAGGCAACAGTGTTGCTGTGTGTTCATGTTATAAATTGCCATAATTGTCACAGTAAATTGGTTCATTATCTGATTGATAATCAGTGTTTTTTTTATCGAAATCTTGTCTGCCTGTCTATCAGATCATGAATATATTTTGTAACCCAGATTATTCGAATATATTCAAATTAATTGAAGCATTTACATTGGAATGATTTTTCTCAAATATCTCGTGCGATATCAATAACATGTCGTTCAGATCAGTATGAAAACTAGATGCAAGGTATGGAAGAGTTAACTAAAAATCTACTTTCCAAACCTTGCACAATTCAAACATTCATTCAATTTAATGCCACCAATATTTCACAGCGCCCGATTTTCGTTTTCTCCCGAGAAAAAGAGAAAGAAAAGTAAAATTGATCGAGAAACGCGAGACGACCGAGACCAAAAAACCAACAACAGGTATCCGCTTAATGTACAACATTATCGTGACCCGAAGGTTAAATTACGAAGTAATTTATTTTCGAGAACATCATACACGAGGAAAAAAATCTTTAAGTGAATAAATATTTTGTATTTTTTGGGGTTTTCGGAATAAAAATCTAAGGCTAAGTGGGAAATATTTGGCAGTAATATCTCAAATCTAAAGCCATAAAAATCAAAAAAATCATAAGATTTTTACAAAACCCTAGCAAACGATTATGATGTGACGCAACTAACAGAAAAAACCGCAGAAATTAAATCCATTTTTTAATATAAATTTGTCATTTATCGGAGTAAAGTTATGCGAGAGAGCGAAATATAATTCTGTGGATATAAACATATATATATACATAAATTTTCTTTGATAAAAATGAAATCAAATTATATCTAAATGACTCAAAGTGTCATATTCCATTTTACTTTCACGCGCTTTGATTCCCGTTTTCATTTAAAAGTTCCACAAAAAAAAAGAACATTTAGAAAAAAATCGTTAGATTATTCACATTGATGGGAGAAAAAAACTAATTCCAATCGATTATCGATATTGTTCTAAATAAATATAAAAATTATCTTAAATATGTGTGACTCACAATATGAAAGAGAGAGAGAGCATCAAGCTGGTGCGCACACAAATGGACCATCAATTCAGCTTAACTAAATGGATGATCATTTTGTATATTCACCAATAACGAAAACACATCGTGCGGCTCACGATGGCCCTGGAAATTGAATACTATCGAGTTGTGGTCGATATTTTTTTTAAATATATATATTTTTTTCGGTCATTTTGAGATTAATTGATTGGCATACCGAGCGTGTTAAAGAAACCTAACCTATTTCTCTAAATAGCCAATCTCTTCACTGCAGGACACTCTGTAAATATTTTCAAATCCAATTTTTTTTTTAAATTACACAGATCGTCGATTGTTTTGTGTGGTTCCAGAGAGATAAAGATTCTTCTTCGTTTGTCCATCTCGTCATTTGTTGTACAAATTGAAATATTGCTTTGACTGATACAAATCTCTGGGGTGAGATATTTAAATTGATCGTTCCGTGCAGTGCTCCTTTCCAAAACAATCAATTAAATAATGCTTCAACATGCGAACGCGCCGCGCACCCAAACAGTGCTCACAGAGCGAGCAATCAAACAGAAAATCTAACAAATTAACAGTATTTTGATTGATGATTTGTTTCAATCGCTAGCGCAAACACACAAAACAATATCAAAACTCTTTATTCTCTTTTCAGGTGAGATTTTGTATCTAAAATGATTTTGTTGTGTCCTTCAAAATAAAGAAAAAGGATGAAAGAATTCTGATCGGTGGCGTTTCATTCTTTTTTTTTCATCTTCGTCATTAATGAAATCGAAAGAATTCGAAAATTCACTTGCTCCATTGAGCATCGAAATGTAATTAATCAATCGCACGAAATCTCAAGAATTTTGTTCGAATCATTCGGCTGGTCGTGATTTAAGTGTTTTTACTTTTTTTTTATTTTTGTTCATTTGCTTTTATTTATTTTTACTGTTTTAAAAGGCGCGTGATTGCTAACTGCAAAAGCACTTGACGATCGTGGGTCGAGCAGGGGATAAGAAAAGATGTGGCCCCAGCTCGAAACGATTCGAGCACTTTACTAGAATTTAAATGATCATTTGATGAAGTATCTCAAGACTTTTTCATAGACACACATAATCCATTAAAGTGATAACATTTTGACATGATGTTTAAGTTGTTAACATAAGACAGCAACAAAAAAAAAGTGTGTGTACGAGCTGCAGACACCTCTTTAGCCTTTTTTTTATGAATGAACTGTGCGGACCGAGTGTGCGAGATGGTTCAGTTGAAGAATGATGAATTATATTTGATAGAAACAATTCCATTTTTCGTTAAAATAAACCTCACAAGATTCATTATTCGAAGCATTTTAAAATAGCGATTCAACGTGACAGCTCGCGTTAAAGAATAATCATGTTATGAAGTGCTTTTTTTTGTTGGCTTATTAATAATTCGTGAAAGAGGAACAATTTTTTTTTTTAATAAATGATGTCTGATGTCCGTTTAATCAAATTTCTGTACTGTTTGACAGACTCGCGGCACTCTCGCGTAAACAGCTATTGCTCGTGCTAGATGTTGCTCAATGTCTTGTGCGCATCTCACATCGTGCTTAGACATTAATTCAATTAAAGCTTATGCTTGGATAATTAATCTCTAGTGCACACATAGTGCCGAGGATTGGCAACTTGTAAATCTCTGTGAGATTAAGGTTTGCAATAAATATTTTATGGCTAACTACCCTAGTCCAAGGATGTAACCTGTAAAAATTCACAACATTTCATATCGCATGCCGACTATAGCGCACGAAATCAATTTCGTGTTTTGCCGCATCGACTCAAGTGCAACAATCAGAGTTTGTTAAACATCAAAAAAAAAAAGAAGAGTTGCTTAATAGCACTTTACTGCTTGATAATCTCTTCCATTATTAATTTTTATTTTTTTTTTTTTATATACAAGTATATATATGTATATTCCTAGCATTTCTCGCGCGTCGCTCGACAGAAAAGCCTAGAGAGATAATGTTAACGGATTTTTAATTTTCCTTCAGAGATATTTTTAATAATTATTATTTTTATTTTTTGCACGGCTCGTGAACCTTCAATGCTTCAATTTTCACATATAAAAAATCATATATTTTATGACTTGCGTCTTATATATGATGAGAGCGGCAAAAGATATCTTATGATTTGAAGATGCCCCAAAACTTTCTTTAAAAGAAGCTGCTAATCAATTAATAATTTTTTATATGTTTACCACTCAATCGTGCTTCATAATTTTTTTTTATTGTACCAATTGCTGTATCCCACGATGAGTCCATCAATGTATAATAACAACAAAATCTGTATTAAACACGACATGAACCTCAGAGCGATGTCTAATGACCTTAATTTTGGTCGTTTAATGATTTCTGGACTCTTTTGTTTTCTGTGCGCGATGAATAAATTGAAATCATCATTATTGGCGTGGACTGAGATGGGGCATGATATAAATATATAAGTTAGACTCGCTAGCATGATCCACATGCGAGACTTTTCCACTATATCACGCGCCCATTGCTGATGATCGTTTTCCCATATTTAGAGATTCACAGTCAAGCGGTGATCTATTGGAGCGACCTTTTAGATTTCACAAAAAAAAAAAAAAAAACAATATGAAATTCATGAAGAGACCCGAAAAAAAAAAATTGAAAACAAATTAGTGTTAATAATTCACGCAACATTTAATAAATGTCTTGTTATTAATCACGAGAGAGAAGTGGAGTTGATATGTTAAATACATTTTGTGTTGATGTTTTCTGTTCCGCTTTTTTTTTATTCGGGGCTCAGCAGTTCGTCCGTACCAGTCATTTCATCGAACTTTGTCTGCGAACGTAGGCTGAAAAGCTCTGCGAGGCTAAAAAAATCATTTCGATTTTTTTTTTTGGCAGACGGATGACTAATAGAAACTTTAAACGCCAAACTCAATTTGAATAAGTGATGGGCTGTTGATGAAATTAAAATATGTCAGAATCTTTTTTTTTTATTGTACCACCATCACTGATGGAACTGAAGTGAATGAGAGATGATGGTGTATTATGATTAATCTACACTCGCTCGATCTAGTGATGTTCACAATTGTGAACGCGAGAGACTATTTGTTAAAATGAATTACATCCCAAACAATATCAGATCTCGCGGGCAATTATTCTAGACATGATCACACCGCGCACACTCACAAGAGAGCCTTCGAGGAGGGTGATAAATGGAAATGACAAAACTCATTCAGAAATTCATTAAACATTTTACATTTCTTGCGATGTTTAAAACAAAACAAACATTCATCACCATCCGGGGCAGGTTGAAGAATGAATTTCATTGTTTTTTTTTTTATTGCCGAAGGGGTGATGAATGCCCAATATTCATTTGATGAATGATCTCTTCGGCAGTGGTCCAGTGTTTGGGAACTGGATAGCCCAAAATAAATAATCAAAAGAGTTAATTAATTTTTTTCTATCTATTTACATATACGTAAATTCAAAAATCTGATTAATTTTAATTGATCTTTTTCAGAACTCACGATTTCCTCAAATGACTCAATCATCACAATGAAACAGAAGAGAAATGAAAATTGATGGAAGTTCGACAATGTTGTTTGAGAATCACCTGCAATATTATGGATTTCTAGATTTTCTTTTGTCTACCTGTTTTTTTTTTCTGCGATATAATGTGAGTAAAGGTTTTGGGTGGTCCGAGAGTATAAACTCATGAGAATTCAAGCACTAAAACCCATCATCATTGTAATTTATAAATTTTACAAAATAGACATTCTGCCTTGTGCCTTGCCGAGCATATAAAGCAATTAAGTAATGTCCCATTATGCTGCTTCTGTATATTTTTCTTTCTAGTGGCTTTAACAGCAAGCTTGAATCATTTACATTCAATGAATATTGTGTGTCGTATGGACATTTCATGCCTGAGTTTTTTTTTTTATTAAATAACTTTGCAATATAAAATCGACTAGGCATGATAAACAGACAAAACAATAAATGTTTGAAGTTTTATGGCTCCATTTCAATGTTTTTTATTTGTCAATAAACCGGGGTCTCGTTGTGGTATGGCAGAGATCACCTAAGCAGCACAAATGTCCATCAAAATTGTATGTTCGAGATATAGTTTGCCTTCCTACTGAGTTCTCTATCTCTGTATAGCAAGCAATATACATATAACAATATCGATTGCCTTCGCTCGATCAAGTGATTTATGTCCAGGCATGGCTTATTTGTTCTGGTTGGTCAGCAGCAACAGCAGCAAGCGAGCGATCACATGAGTAACCATTCAGGATGGACTTGGGTTTTATTTAACGGATTAATAAAATTTTTCGTTTCGGCTACATGCAACGCCACTGATGAGTTGTTTGAAGACTCATCTTCAGAGTGAATAAATCAAATCACATTTTCTTTATTATAAACGGTTCGATGGAGAACTGTAAAATACGAAATAAATTCATTGTTTGTGCCAGACAATCATCCGAAAAAAAAGACGTGAAGAGAGAAAGAGACACACATTGATGACTTTGGGTTTGGTCTCGATTAAAAGACGACATGAACTACGGCCCGTTCAGGTCATTATTGTAGAGAATTTCAGGAATGCTTCTCACTCTCTTGCCCAAATCGTTGTCATGGACGTCGTGCCCAAAATAAAATCGACCCATCAATCTAATCACAGCATGTAGTTTTGTCATGTTTTAGCATAACAATTTCTTATCCACTAAGAAATAACCACTTTCTTATCCACAACTGATGATTAGAACAAATAAATTCTTGGAAAAATTATATACAATCAGGTCATCTATTGTTAATGTTAATGTTAGCATAACAATCGGCCGCCACTGATCAAATCTATATTGGAAAAGTGTGGACATAAATTTTGTTTCGACAAACATATTATTGACTAGTTTTTTTTATTCTGTTGATTTGTTGATGACCATTTTTAACAGCGGTCTTTAATTTAATCTTTAATTTCACCTTGCTTCTCTATGAAAGCGTCGTGCAAAAGCCTCCCAAGTGCCCGAAAAAAGAATTAATAATGTCCAATAAAATTCACAATGTGATTCCACTCCAGCGCGCGGGGAATTTATTAATCGACATTTTATATTATTCTCTCCAGCGAGATTTGAATAATCGACCAAAATCGACCTCGTAAAATATATTTCTTTCTGGCTCTACAGCACCAAAAAAAGACAATAAATAAGGTTTCCCCATTTCTGATGCCAATTCTTCAACTCAGCGCGACCAAGAACGAGTTTCTTTATATCGTTATTCGCTTTATTTTTCGGTATCAGATATGAGAAATTATACACGGGAAGAGCGCGGGAATGAAATTAAATAGAACAAGTATTTATTCCATGGTGCTATACCAATTCTAGTTTACTTCATTTCACGCCAGTCGGATCATAGAGTCGAGCCAACATAATCAAATCGAGTTCAATTGGACACTTTTTATTCAATGTCTCACCGAGGCTTCCGATATAATAAATGAAACCGCATGTTCCGATCATATTAATTTCATGTTTTTATTGATTGTCGGAAATTTTCTCGCGCAATATTCAATAAAAATTGAAAATCGGAGAACATGGGAATTGAAATGAGTTTTTTTTTTTTGTTAAATTGAGATTTTAATCCGTAAAATGCGCTACAATTGAAGGAATTCGACAGAGTGTCGCTCTTGAAATGTCTTTGGTTGTTTAAAATTAAATCGTTTCAGAAAGAAATTTCCAAGAAATTCCCTCAATTGGAGCTCGATAATGAAAACAAATGAGACGACATCCATTAAACGGTTCATCTTTTTCGTGTGGAGTAGTGCGGAGAGGAAAAATGACAGAGAACAAAAGAAATTTCTCTTCATAAGCACAAGTAAATGAAAAGTGAGTGGACCCGCAGGGCTCATCGTATCAGAGTCTTGTTATCGTTCATTCAATGGAACGTATCATGATTCGGACCGCGCGGCGAACAAAAGTTAATTCCACACTCGAAATTGATCACATAAATAATCATACACAAAAACTCTTTCAAGATAATTTTTGTCGTGTCGGGTTTTTTGTACAGCGAACTCTATTTTTCCAGTATTTAATATCAAGCGAGGCAGCACACCGAAATTACACCCAAAAAGAAGCAAGATTCAGCGCCTTTTGTCATCATTGTGGCTCAATATACTCATCTGAATAACAATGCAATAATTATCATTTTCGGACAAAACAGAGCTACGGATTTTTTTTGTTATGCGGTTTGCTGCTTGCCCACCGGTCCCTGGCGACTGCCGATGTGTACAAAATTAAGCCTTTTCTGTCTCTTTCTCCCCCATTTGCAGAGCCTAATTTTTTTTAGCCTATTGTGAATTATGGCGTTTCATAAATATTATTCTAATTTATATTCACAATTATAATGGGCATTTTGAACGATTGTTTGTTTAAAAGTAAAACTCGAATGCCTTCGGGTTATGTGGTGGAAGATGTTCGCGAGATGAAAAGAAATTGATCTTTCGAGCCAAAAGTGAAAAAATATCGTTCCTTTGCTTCGATCAATTATCGGAATTTTTTTTTTTACTTTTTGGGGCAATAAATTATAATTTTCTGAGGCTGTTAAAAATAAAATAATGCTAAATATTTTTTTCTTTCTTCACAAGCTTTTGATTTATTTCTAAGGATTTTGAAATATAGTTGACGAAGAATTCAAGGGATCTATTTTCATAAAAAGCTTTAAATATTTAACAATTTTGAAATTTCTCTGTGAGATAAATATTTTAATGCTTCTGAAATGATTTTCTTTTTTTTTATCGAAAATTAGAAATAAAAAAATAAAAAAAAAATTTAATTTCGAGGTCGTAAAAGTTGGTATGCAATGTGTATTTTATTATGGATGGTCATAAAAACATCCCCAAATGAGTAAAGAAGAATGAACCAAAATATTGAACAATAAATTTTAAGGTCGAGAAATCTTACAATTTCCTTATAAAAATCTGTATCGCCGTGTGTGAAAAATATATCGAAGACAAAACAAACCAAAAAAATAAAAAATAAATAAAATAAGAGAACTTTAAATATAAGGCATGTTTTGAAAACGAAGCATAAAGGAATAAAAAAGGTGATAAGAATCAGTAGGAACGATACGATGACAAAACACTGAACAAACATAAACATTGGAGTGCGAGAATTATATATTGGGAAGATGTTGCCATCCGCTCGTTTTGTCGACCATAAGCTACTTCCAGTGAAGGATACGCATTGTAAATATTAATTTGTTCAATCTCCTTACTGCAGCAGGATAAAAGCTGTGAAACTCCTGATGGAAACTTGATTTGTTGATAAAAACCAAACAAAAATTAATCATCTCAAGCACCCTGAAAACATAATTTTGATATTCGTTCCTCATTCAAAATGAATTCGGCTGAATTGGCTCTTTTTGCATCTGGCTTCCCTAATAATTAGGCAGCATTGTGTTTTGATATTGTTGCTGTTTGTCGTCTGCCTCAAATGTTTTGATATCTTAACGTCTTTTATGTTTGTTGTTTTCGTGAAATTGCGAATGAAAGAGCGTAAAGATTAACCATCAAATGGGCCCAGAAAACAAAAACAACAAAAAGAAAATGCTGCAGGGAGAGAAGAAATTAATTTTCTACGTTTTTTTTTTGTGAAATCAGATGATCAAGCAACAATAACAAAAGCCCTTAAAAATTGTGAAATAAAGATGAAGAAAAATGCGACAAAACAAAGTCAAGAAGCATCGAATGAGAAAAAAAAATTTGATGATAAAAATCGCAAAGTAAGAAGAAAAAAAATCAAGAAACGAAAAATCACAAGAAATTGTTGCACAACAGAAAAAGGAAGAAATTGTAACGTAGAGATCGGATTATTACGATTTCTTGCGATGTTTTGTTATAAATTTGATTATTTATGGATCCACGAGGCTGTTTTAAGAATATTCTTCATATGCGAACGATATTCAACAAGTTTTATTTATATATCCCACTTAACTTTGTTAGAAGAAGATTCACCTTATCAGCAACATCTTGATTTCAGTTTCTTCAATAGATCGAAATTAGGGAAAAGAGAAATGTTAAACTATTTCTTTTTTTCGGAGATTTTCTGATATCAGCGATCGCCTAAATCACTCTTGAACTTGAATGGCGTTTTCGGCATTATGTTCCATTGTTGTGGCAAATATGTTTCGCATTAATAAATTTTTAACATTGACCGAGAAATCATGAAACAACAACAAGAAAAATTCACAAAAGAAAATTGACTTCGAACATAAATTATTGCACGAGACTCGTTCGTCTTCGCCTAAAAAGCCAAGAAGGAACAAGCCGAAAAAAAAGTCCGAAAAAAGGTGTCAAAATTTATATTCTTCGATATTCTTCGGTGGCCTTCTTGAAAAAAAAAAAAAAAAAAAACCAAACCAAAGATTTTCGAGTATGATCAACAACAAATAAATTCCTTTCCATGTTTGTGTAACGAAAAAAAAAAAGTGTCAAAATGTGACTTCGATAGATTTCAATCTATTATCGTTATATTAACATTTTGTTGATTTGTCCGCTCCAGAGCGGCCAGTAATTCTATATCGCATGTCGAACTAAGTCGAAGTTTTTAAAATTAATTAGCAAGCGCTGAGATGTTTTTATTATAATGAAAAATTCCACATCTATAAGAAAGATTTAAATGCGCGACCCGCAAGCGAACCCTGAATCATTTCAGTTTATGTATTAGATCCCTTTCGTTGTTTATTGTCCATCAATCGCTTAACGGAACTTGCCGTCTTGTAATGCTGCCTGTATTGTACTGTGCAACTTCAAGTATCATAAAAATACCAAAAAAAAAAAAAAGAATAGCCAGAGAAGAAGCAATAAGCGGCGGCGACGAGTCATCATGTTCATCAAAATTGAGCAATGATCTGAAGATTCACTCAAGTGTCACGAATGATGAAATAATTGGGGAAAAAAAAGCTTCAAAATCTTCCATCAATCGACGCGAGTTTCATTCGATGTCAATTGATCTACAAAAATCGCACGAGTGCGGTGCGGTCCAGTGATATATCGGGCCTTTTGAACATTGCCGCATCAATCGCTGATTCGTTAGTCAAAATTTCCCACTCTTTTTTACATTATATTTATTTCACCAGCCGTCCAGTCGCTTTACCATTACCCATGTATGTGTGTGCGAGCCTAAAGCCACAAATATATATCGAATCGTGTGTATTGTATAATACAAACAACCAAATGTTGTCCAACAAACATCATCATTCCTATTGCTTTTTTTTGTTATAAACACATTCAACAAAAGGCCGAAGCTAAGAAACAACACACGACGACGACGACAGGAACGAAACGAAACCGCGAAAGCAATGTTGAACGAGCCAGAAAAATACCCATAAACAGGTTAATTGGAATTGTGTTGTGATCTACTCAATTCAGTTGTGATTCAATGCTCTCCGTGAGCTAAACGCTTTTTTGAAAATTTTTTCTTCGTCGCTTCGCGCTCCGCAAAATAAAAGAAAAATTTCTTCAGATTTTTTTTTTATAATTTTTACTCACGCAGAAAATATTTTTTTTTTTTGTTTTATGTTGGTGACAGAAACAAAAATCATTTTACGAAATTGTTGATTGGAAAAATCAGATATTTGGCAATCAATGACATTCAATTTTGCCGCGACGTGAGAGTGACACAAAGCAGTTTTTTTTAGTGAATTATAATAATTTTACAATCAAACTCTTCGCAAAACGAACATTGATGAGAAAATAATAAAAAAAAAGATTATGAAAAGAAGAAATTGATCGAATCAAATTAATTTGATAGCAAATTTTTTTGTGTGTGAAATATCTTTAGCAGCAAGGCAGTCGTCGAATAATATATTTTCGATTGTCTCGCGTGCGAGACAACTGTTTAGAGTGGAGATTTATAAGAGGTCTCGTGGCGGCCCGTGGAATAGCATCCAAATATGGAAATTTGATGTGTGACCTGCCCATATAAAACATTATCGATTCATAACTCAAACAAAAAATATTTATTTAAAAAAAAAAATCCTCTCGGCGAACTTTTCTTAATATAAATTGGATAAATAAACATTAGCACATAACTAACGAGGTGGATTAGCCGATATTGGTGATCAAATATTTGGAATATAAAAATATGAGTTATTGATAAATTTGTGTATTCGAGGCGGACTTTGCGTGAATTTCAATGTGATTTAATGATGTTATGATTTATGAGAGAATTCTTGTAGTGGGGCAATCGAACATAAATCTATGAAATTGTGAATGGACAGTAATGGACAGCAAAGTTATAAATTGTTTTATTTGGGTGTGAATAAATTAAATTGAACTGCAACCGATGAAGTAACGAAGCACCTGTTTGATCGCTTCAAAGGAGATTTATGAGTGCCAAAAATATAATTTTGGACAAGTCGTGCAAAACATTTTGCTGATGTAATAAAATTTTACTGAATTATGCAAGATCATTTTTTATATTGACTCAGCAAAAAAAAAGAATTGAAACAAATTAAAAGTGGACCAAAAGTGACTCATTGGAATCTTCAGAATTTAAAGATTCAAGTGGAACCTTGTTGATAATCTCTTAAGAAAGAAGCAATTTGAAAAATTAGTGTTTATTTTTCTACTGAAAAAATAACAAAACATTCCAGTGTGCCCTCATCTCACTCTGAATCGATTGTCAGCAATAACCCGAAATAATAATAATAAAACCAAACCGCAGAAAAGGACTGACGTCATTTTACAATTCCATCAAACGAAACACTTTTGAGCGAGATTTTTTATTTTTGTGAAACTCCCGGAACGTCTTTACAGCATCATCAGGTATGAAGATTCAATTCTGAGAAATTGAATTTTATTGGAGTTTAATTAATTTAGAAAGAAATTTTCTCTCGCTCTCTATCGCGGAGATTTTTATTATTCGAGATGCGCGCAATCGTGATTTACTTTTAATGTCTTATCGGCCGCTGCCGCTGTAGTCGGGTTGCATTTTTATGGAAATTACTCGTGATCTTTATGATGCACAGAATTCCAACCATAATCGATGTATGACGATGAGCATGAAGGCGCATTAAGAGAACAGTAGTAACAATCAAAATAAATTAAATACCCATTAAACACATTTTCCGAATAGAATATCAAAAAAAAAGCAAGAAAACTACTTACCGTCAAAGAAAGCTTCTCTAATGGCTCGTATATAACTGTGGAAATTTCCAGGAATCATAGACAAACCGCCGCGTCGTCATTAAGACACTATTTTCGCCACCTTACGAACACATTCAATATGCATCTGAACATGATAAATGATGCAATGATTAATTTGCAATGTTTCAGTTGCTGTTGTGCACTAATATTGTTCTTCATATGCACTATTTTGATGGATCTCTTTTGCTTACGGGTGCACTCGATCGCGCGTTTGCACTCCCTCAGTACTGCGAGCGGCGGCCGTCACAATAATATGTGAAACATGCCGCCGCAGCCGATTTACTCGACGAGATTTTGCGCATGCAAACCATGATTTTTAATTACCTTCTCAGACTTCAAATTAGCCGCGAAACGAATTCTTAATTTATAGTTTTTTTTGCACTGCAAACACTTTTCCGCAACGAGAGAGAGAGAGACAGAAAATTAAATGTGTTGAAATTGTGAATTTGTTCTAAATTGTAATTCTTCGATATGAAAATTCTCGCCCACTTAGGTTGGAGGCTACCTAAGCCCAGCAATCATGAACCAGCAATGTAAAGTGTGTGGGGAGCCAGCTGCGGGATTTCATTTTGGCGCATTTACCTGCGAAGGATGCAAAGTAAGTTTAATTTTAATTTACGTTTTGTTTAATTCATAATTTATTTATGGGCTTGTGCAAACATCTCCTCGGCAAGAGCCGCTTGCTTCTTTTTTCGGCTAAAAGACATCTCTTAAAGAAATGCCGCCTAATGATTCTCGTGGAATACTCAAAAGCGAGCCGACCCCGCGGTTATAGAAATTATACGAATTTTAATAACCCATTAAAACTAATAAAATCGATTGTAAAGTTATCAGCTGAAGAGGTTCTGTACCTTTAATTGCTCCTTATTTCTCCCCATTTCCAACGTTTTATATCGCCTGTGGCCATGCGCGAAGGCATTCAATAATTAATAAAACCAGTAGAGCACCTCTGACTGTGTGGTTTACTGTCTTGGCCACCGACTAACTTATCCAATTTTATTACACCCCGAGAATGTTTAATTTTTATTTTCGCGTTGCGTCGTTTTTTGCGATTGCATAAAATAAGTGGAATCTTTTAAAAATACACACTTAGCAAAAAAAAAAGTTCCGAGCCTGTTTTTTTTTTATTTATCAACTCGCAGTGCTACAAATTGCTGTTAGTGCGCAATGATAATTGATAATTTTATAGACCTTTTTACAGGCAAAAATTAAATTTTCATCGTTTAGCAGATTTAAAACTAACAGAAATATTTATCTTGGGTATGGAAGCCAATAAAACTCTTTTGCCATAAAGCCTTAAGAAGAAGCGTATTAACCCATGTGAGGCCAACTAAATTAGCGCAAACCGTTAGCGTAAAGATGTCAAACGGACAATTCAAAAAAAAAGTCCATCTCCAATCCCAAGAATTGCGGACATTTACAACTTCTGAAAAATTGATATATTCAATTATCGCTTGTGTGCAAATTGATTTTGGCTAATAAATTCCCTAAGTAGCGAATCGCGATTGATTCTAATACTCAAACAGCTACACAATTCCATAATGTTTGAGAAATACTACAGATTTGTGATTGCGCAAAAATTTATAATTCTTTCATTTCTTTTCCCTCCTCGACAGTCCTTTTTTGGCCGATCATACAACAATTTATCATCGATATCGGAATGCAAAAACAATAGTGAGTGCGTAATCAACAAAAAGAATCGAACAGCTTGTAAAGCATGCCGACTTAAGAAGTGCCTCATGGTAGGAATGTCAAAGAATGGTTCGCGCTATGGACGCCGCTCAAATTGGTTCAAGATCCATTGTTTGTTGCAAGAACAACAGCAGCAAAGAGAACAGCATCAACAGAATCATTCTCATCAGCCGCACGATCTCATGTTTCTCAATCTGATGGACGATTATAGTAAGAATAATCACAATCGTGCATCACTATCGTCGTCGTCGCCATCGATAAGTTCACCTGATAGTCACAATAGCGATAGTTCGGTTGAGGTCGGTGATAAAAAGAAGGGCAATACAAATCCACTTCACAAGATCCCACCGAAAATTCCAACCGTGACGCCTGCTCTTAATCCGCCATTGCCATCCCAATTAGCGTCATTCTTTCAACTGATGCCGCCACTCGGTCCACTACCGCTACACTTGGTTGGATCGCCATTTACAAAATTAATGCCACCACCCCCGCTTACATCATCGGGCCATAGCTTTTTACCGCCATCGCTGTTTAGCAGTCCATTCCATGACTCCCTTCATCATCTCTATGCCCAGCAGCAAAATTTCCTTTCGTCGGCCGCTCAAATCCCATCGCCGTTAGCTAATCTACCAAATAATAATAATAACAGGGACATCATCAACAACAATCTATTGCATAGTGGGAAAACGACAGACGACATTTATCAGAAATATTACTTTGATAAACTTAATAAATTCGACGAACAGGATGAAGCAAATGACACCGATGTAACACCATCCAATTCTCCGCCATTAAAAGTTGATGTCAATTCACCGTCACGCTCACCTCCGTCAGCGTCCAATTCGCCAATCATTTGCGACGACATGGACCAGAATAATCCCATTGATTTGAGTATGAAAAATGAGGATCTGCTTAATAACAATACAAATTAGTTAATTTAATGTCTCTCCGCGCGCCGATTGTGAGTTTTGTGCGATGCCAATACACACAAATTTTTAGTGGCCTCGTGTTAATCATCAATCATTTAATGAATGTCTTAAGACAAAAAAAAGTGAAGAAAAAAAAACTGATTAAAGATGGACAACAGGTTTAACCCGAGCAACAACAAGCGATGTTCGACTGGACGACTAAATCAAATTAAACGCGTGCGCGAAACACCATGAATACCATATTGAACATATCAATTTATTTAGCAACTTCCTTTCGCGAAGTTCGATGGATCTTAGACATTTTCTTTTCATTTGAGGTTATAATTAATATTTAATTGTGTCCTGTACATGAGCTTTGTTATTACTACTGTAGATACATTTATGGCCAGTATTTTAAGTAAAGAGACGCTGACAAAGTAAGGTCGCGTTGATGTCCATCTACTTTGTTAATCCTCTTGAAATGAATGTCATTTAAAATAAAATATATATAAAATAATTTACATGCAAATAAACCTTCATTTGTGACCATTATAGATGATAAGAGAGAGAAAGAGAGAGAATTATTATTGAGTAGCTCAATAACAATAAATAGTTTAGTCACAAAAAAAAAAGAAAAAAAAATTAAAAGTTATCAGCTTAGAATGAGTAAAATATTTAAATTATAGCTAGGTAGATTATAGCCGTGTAGTCAACGATTTTGTTAAATTTGCAAAAACGAGCAAACAACAAGAAAAAAAGTACCAACAAAAGAAAATTTGTATAAACTCGCGAACAAGAATTGAAAATAAATATTTTTTGTGTGTAGTTTTCTCAACAAAATATTGAAGAGCAATAAATTATTTTTCATTTGAATAAAAAAAAGGAAAATAAGAAAAAAAAAAATCCAACTCGCGACAACCAACTAAAATTCTGTCAACGAAAAAGTTAATTTTGTCACTTAATTCGACATGTTACAGAGCTACTGATTGGAGAACATGAACATGGGTCCATTGGACGATTAGCCCCAATAAATCGTTGAAAAGAAACACACTTAACACGCAACTAATTACTGATTCTTTTGATGGCTCAATGTATAAATTAATGACATAATTCAAGTCCCATTAAAACCTGATTTATTCTTTTTTGCTCACTCGATTCATGGAGTGATTCAAATTGCGATTCATTGGCGATGCAAAACGCAGTAGCGCAACGGCGCAACGACCAACAAGTTTGAGTTCCTCAAGGGAGAGTTCCAGCTTCGTTCGACTACTTAGAGGTTGAGAGAGAATGTTTGCGCATCACAATAAATGGTTGTACAACTCATAAATCATCAATATTTGCTCACTGCTTGAGGATTAAATTAAATCGTCGCTTTCATGTCTCGCAAAATGTATTATTGTCGGTTGATGCAATCAATAAAAAAAAAAGCATTTCGATCCGCTGCTTCGAATGCAAGGGCTAGTCGCGCAAATACTTTACAGTTTCACATACAATTTTGCAAAAAAAAGGCACTTGATTAGCTAATTAATTGCCTCATTGAACAATGCGCAGATCCATTAATATGTGTTTTCTCTCATCTCGAAAATTGCATTTGAACCCTTGACATGTGAACTTGATGATGTAAGTTGACGTTAATTAGGAAAAATATTATTATATTACAAAATTTTAATGGATTTTCTGTTGACACGGATCTGTTGGATGATGACGAGCAGAATTCATCATATCTCATCCAGATATTCACAAATTTCAGCTCCAGTCAATACATTTCCATCTGTAAATGGTAACGCCTCTGTTTTTTTTTTTTTTGATAGGCGGAGTTTACGGAAAACCTTTACAATGGTAAATTTAACACTAACATTTCTGTTTTCTGTTAATAGAATTAACGTTTATTTTTATTATTTATTAATATATATTCACCCCCACAGCAAAAACTTTGAGCTTAGCTGCTACTTTATTTCATTTCATTATATGAAAGGAACAGGATATATAAGATTCAACTGGGTTCTACCGTCCGTAAGGATAAAAAGAATAGGTTGCATAATGGATAACAGCTTATTTAAATGTTTTGTTTTCAATCCAAACACTCTTAAGTACAATGTCGCCACAAATGTAAATTGTGTTAGCTAGTGATGGCTCGCATCGAAAATGATATTCAGCAAGTATCATATCATCGACGTAAATCAGGTAGGATCCATCCTGCGCTTCAATTGTCATTTTAAAATATTTTCCAGGACTCAAATCTTTCGAATACAAATCGGTACGCTGCTCCTTCATCCATTTATCATTCGAAAAGGTATTGCAACACAAAATGTGCTTTCCACCTTGGTTGGAAAATCGTGGATTGATGTGAAGCGGCACAGTTGCGTGCGGCCAAAAGAACTGACTATCTTGCAAATTTATTGTAAATGCATGTGGAAGGAGCTTGACTTTGCCATAAATGTGCAACTTTTTTCCACGAGTGAAGCTGCCACCCAGACGCCCCATCCAGGGAACGGTCAGAAAATCTTTTAATGAACTTTGAACTGGTTCTGTAGGAACGCAGTCAGTTGGCACATCTGGATAATTGTCGCGAAATATTTGATCGATGGTCACCTCTTTCACATCGCCTTTGACCTCGACTGTATTAATTTTCTTGAATGGAACACGATGCTTGTAAGAACCAAAATGTTTTCCATTAACTGCCATCATGAATTCACTTTCTGTCACAAGAATTTCAATTGAGAATTGGCTGCCACGGAACAAATCGTATTTTGCCGAATATTCACTTAGTGTCTCTTCTTCCATCCAAACTCCTTAAATAGGAAATTCATATGTAGTTATTTTTTTAAATTTTGTTGCAAAATGGGGTTCTCACCATTAATTCGACTATTGCGCACAATGTAATTTTGGGGCAGTCGTGGATTAAAATGCAATGCGATGTCCTGTTTACTATTTCCACCGGTTAAAAGATTTATTGAAAATCTCTCGCATGATCGAAGAACGATCCCAGCAATAATAAAACTCTGACCTGGAAGTAGTTCCTTAAAACTGAAGCTGCAAATTACTTCCGACTTTGTTGATACATTTGGACTTTGTGGCTTCAGCATTGCACCATTATAATCGCTTCCAGCTATTTCGCAGGAACTGAAAGAATGAACTGATAGATTCGACATAATTGATTGGAATGCAATGGGAAAACTTCGTGTATGGATGTAAACGGAAGTGAATTTTATCAGACTGAAGCAAAAACAACCCAAATGATAAGCAACAACTGACATTCAAACGCGAATTAATGGGGAAAAACCAAATTCAGAAAGATTATTGTTTGTTGTTGTTATTTATTGTGTAAGTTAGCGACTCCGAATTTATTGATTGTGTTTTGTTTTGTCCGCCTGGAAAAACTTTAAATAGTTCGGACTCTTTTTAATTTGAACATTGCTTATCCGATTCCAGCTCACCAGCGAGTAAGATTTCCACGAGAGATACGCAACCCAAGCCGATACCTTCAATCAAAATGAGCGTATTAAAGTCATTGGGGGCTGAAAGCCTATTTGGCGATGTACAGCGAATGGATAAAAGACAGGTAAAGTATAAAACTAACTTTGCTTGAGAAAAAAAGGCCACGACATTAAATAATTCTTTGATTTTACTATCTCTTGCAGTTCTTCTATCAAGTGCTTAGTTTTGGCATGATTGTGTCATCGGCACTGATGATCTGGAAGGGTTTGATGGTCGTCACTGGTTCTGAATCTCCAATTGTCGTTGTTCTGAGTGGATCAATGGAGCCAGCTTTTCACAGGTATAGCTTAAGTAGTACTGATTCCAAAACGTCAAATATCTAAATCTCGCTTGTTGTTTTAGAGGTGATTTATTATTTCTTACCAATTATCCTGAGGAACCGGTTCGTGTAGGTGAAATTGTTGTGTTTAAGGTTGAAGGACGCGACATTCCAATTGTTCACAGAGTCATCAAGCTTCATGAGAAGTAAGAAGATAAAACTGACATAGTGTTTATGCGTGACAACTATAACTAAACCTAAAATCTATTTTGTCTTTTAAGGTCTGATGGAACAGTAAAATTCCTTACGAAAGGTGACAACAATTCAGTTGATGATCGGGGCCTTTATGCACCAGGACAGTTGTGGCTTACAAAAAAGGACATTGTTGGGCGAGCTCGTGGTTTTCTACCATACGTTGGAATGATAACAATCCTTATGAACGAGTATCCGAACTTTAAATATGCCATTCTTGGTGTTCTGGCTATTTATGTGCTGCTTCATCGCGAGTAATAAACCAAATCTTTTTTTTTTGTAATAGCAGACTCTCCGAAACTTGCGAAACCATCTGAAGCACAGAACTTAAAATTTTCATTTATCATTTTTCATTTGGAATAACTTTTTTTATTCATTTTTTCGATGGCTTCCAGATTCAAGACAAGAACACTGAATTTTGAAACAAAAAAAAAACTGAACAAGATCAAATGAAGTTGGAAAATATAAATTCTTTTTGTAAATTAATTTGAAGCAACATCATCTTCTGGTTCTTTTTGTAGTGGTTTTGTGGTCATTTCATTCTGTAGCCGTTTCTGCTCTAAATAATCCCTGATTACATCCATGTAATCGTTCTTTGATGGCTTCGGTGTCCGCATAATTTCGTCGAGCATATTCGAGGCTTCTTGAGCTTCGACATCCATTACTGGGAAACACATTTCTGTTATCGTATTTCCTTCCTCAATAATTCCATCAATCACTTGACGATATTTGATTTTTTCTTCCGCAATTTCTTCACTCAATTTTCCAATTTCGCTATGCAGCTTGAGTCGAATTTCTTCTAAATCTAAAAGACGTTTTTCTTCAATTTCTAATAAATGCCGCAAATCATCCACATTCAGGGATAGCTCGTTAGATTTTTCTTTCAGTGTATCCTGTTTTTCTTCTGAAGCAGCATCACCAACCAACCAAGTGTCACCGATTTCTTCCATTTTGAAAGTATATGAAAATATTGTATAAAAAGAAAATATGCAATGCAAGCTTTGATTGAAAGAAGCAAATAATATCTTCAGTCATATAAATTACAAAGTTTTAGATAATATGAGAACTCTTATGATTTTCCCTTCTTGAAACGGAATCGGGCTTGACTTTTGCTGTATCGATTGCGCTTTTTGGGCTGCTCTTCTTCGTCATCATCATCTGCTGTTTGGTCCTGGACGAGAAAGTCTTCAAGTAAATTTGTTGGTTGTTCAATTAAGCTTTTGCGGTGTAATTTTAAATAATAGCGACAGGCTTTTGCAATAGCAAACCCAATTGTTGCTGCTATCATCACAAGAAACACCATTAAAATTGGATGACGAACACTTGGCTTAGTGGTAAATTGATCAGAAATGACAATGATGATTCCAAGAATTACGCCTACTCCACTTCCGACCCAGGGCACATTATTCTCCAACATTCTTTGTCTGTTGCACAATGCTGCTGTCAATCGTAAATTTGATATTATTATATCGTTATTTGGTTCCAGTTTCAATGCTCTTCCGTAATTTAATAAAGCTTCATCATATTGGAATCTAAAAAGGACCGTATGCAAATTGTTATTGACCAAAAAAAAAAATGTTTTGTCTCACGTTTCTCTTAAAACTTCGGCCTTCCGAAAGTATCCTTTAATAAAATCTGGACGTAGTTCAATGACCTTATCAGCGTCTGACAATGCATAATAGTACAACTTAAGTTTCAGAAATGCAAAACTGCGATTCGAGTATAAAAAGAAATCAGATGGATTCATTCTTAATCCTGTTGAATAAAGGGCCACCGCTTCCTTATAATTCCCATCCTTGATGCATAAGTTTCCTTGTTCTTTATACTCTTCAGGTGTTGGTTCTTTAGGCTCATCGCTAGCGGTCGACATTTTCTAATTTTATTTCTAACTAAAAGTATTGGATTGAAACCTTTTAAATAATACAATATCTGATATAATTTCTCTTGGTAATGTGTGAATTGAACATACACACTATCGCACTATATTTTTAACACAAACTCGCTAGTTAATTTATTTCAAACAAAAAAAATGACGGTACATATTGTTTAGTACATAAATTACTATTTTTTAGAACATCCTAAATTTATTAGATAAATTCAAGATATTATAAATTCCTGGAACTGGAACATTATGAATATTGTGAACAAAAAATCAAAACATTTTTTAAAAGGCCATAAATGAATTTATTGGGTAATTTTCAACAGTAAAAATATTTTCTTGAACATTAAAAACATTAATGTTGCGATATCACAAATAGATTTTTCTCAAAAATTAATTGTCAAAAAATCAGACTCATCATCGCTTTATATTTCTTGTGTGCTTAACTCTCAGGAAATTCGCAATTTTCCTCATATATCAATACTAATTTATTATAATGAGCCTTCTTTCGTCTCGGTTTGATGCCATTTTCTTCTTCTCCACTGCTGCCTGAAGACTCCAGTGAAAGTTTTGCTGATAAACCCTCAAGTTCCAGATCCAAATATAGCTGGCTCAGTTGATCATTCACTAGATCCGGCTGAACAATAAATTTCGAAATCAAATATTTATCATAAATCGCTTCTGAGAATTAATAGAAAATTACCTGATGGATTCCTTTAAGCGCATACAAGTCATCATTTAAGACATCGCCTAAAGTTTTTACATTTATTTGGTACCGATAGACGAGCTCAGGTGTAACATTTATATTGTCAAGCCAATGTGGATTTGGACGTTTAACAGGAACTTTTTCCTTTTCCCACTGCATATCTTCCGTTCCTTTGCTGGAGCCATATTTAGAACTATCACCACGTCCTTCATTCGATGACGTCGGACCCAAATCTGATGCTTCATCAGTCTTCAAAAATGATGAATAAAAGCTCGAATAACTTGATTCATCTTCACTTGTTCCAGTGTTTGTTGCCATCTGTTTTAGAATTATATTTAATTATTTATTTTCATTCACGTTGCAATTTTTTTTTTTAATTCACCTTTTCATTATTATCTCGCATATTTTTTAGTAAACCTTGTGGTGAGTCGGCCTGCGTGCCTTTTTTCGAGCTTTCGGAAAGCGCCTGGACAAAATGAAGCATACAAAAAAGTTCTTTATTATGTAACTTATCCTAAGTCTTACAATTAACACCGTAATGAATTTTCTTTAAATGCTAAGCTTGTGAATTTTGTGTAAAATCTATGACGTGTGTGAAATGATGAGTAAACGTTATTGAGAATGAAATGGGAATAATTTAAACATTAAACATACCCTGTTTACAACCGAAGCGGACGTGGAACCCATGTCTGCTTTAACGGATGTTGCTTGAGATGGTGGTCGTTGGTACACAGATGTTCCATGATTCTGTGAGCTACTTCCGATTGGTGTTGGATTTTTTTGTAAAACTGGTACTGCAATATTTTTTTTGTCAAACTGAAATGATGCGTTATACATATTTGCTTCGCTAATATTTGGATGGACGGGTGATTGCTGAAGTTGCATTTGATAGAATGTAGACGGATGTGGATACATCATCGATGGATAAAGCATGCCAGCTGGCATATATTGAACTGTTTGAATTTGTTGTTGATCTTGTGGTGTGATATTCTGTGGGATATAGTAGAGTGTAGGGAAGATTCCTGATGTTGCAATATGACTTGTATGTGCAGTTGTGTGTGTACTTTGAATTGTCGTGAGGCTCACTGAAAATGGTGGCCAAAGGTCAACGTTAGCATTCGGATATGTTTGAGGATTAGGCTGATTTAAATAAGGAGAAATTGTTGATTTTTGATTTTCGAAAATGTGCTGGTGCTTTGACGTTTTATGCGCTTCACCTTCCCACGAGTGAGATCCTGAACGCTTTAAACCATGAGAAAATTGTTGTTCCGTCGTTGGTTTTTTATTTTTTTCACCACATTTGCCTCCAGTACGAGCGACTTTATGGCGCTTGATTATCAATTTTTCCATATCCTCATTATGTTTGCATAACAGTGCTTCTGTAAGCGTTGGTGGAATGTAGCTACCAGAAGATGTTCCGGTTGATGTATTCGTAATACTTTCCATATTTGCATTGCTAGCCGAGCTCATATTGCCAGCACTTTCAGATCCACCACTTTCTGCGAAGCACTGTACCGGACTTAGATTTGTTCTCGTTTCAGCATCTCCCGTATCGCTTTGATCAATTTTTATCTGTTCTTGTTCTGTTTTTGTCACAGGTCTACTGTCGAAAAATCTTTGCAAGTTTTCGTTATAATTTAATTGATTATAGCTTGGTGGAGTCTCTGAGGAACTTTTACTATCAAAATAATCGTGATGTGGCGATATTTCACCCAGCATCACACTGTCTCGCTCTGAGAAAGTTAAATCAGCTTCCTGAGGTAAATCAAGTTTGAGATCAGCATTGGATCCAGATTTTGTAACTTCATCCATTAAAGTCTCCATGAAACTTGCGAGTGCCTGACATCGCTTCGACACCTGTTGCTTAACAGTATCGGATGGTCTTGAAATTGGCTCTGTAAGAAGTTTTAATATTTCTTCCTGTATTTGCTTGCTTTCATTTAAAACAGCTTCAGGATATTGAGTTTGTATGTCACTACATGCCAACACATTTGGATTTGAAGGTCCTTTCAGTACCCGATGATATCCAATTACAAATTCCAAATGATGTGACCAAGGATTCACAAAACTTGTCCATTCAGTTTCAATTGTAATGTAGCATTTATTATGCGTTAGAAAGCGATGTGGCTCTCCACAAAATGACGCGCCGGCTGTTTGTCCTTTAATCATAATCGTTTCATAAACTTCTTTCATTAATTTCATATCTTCGGGGTGATAAAAATCCATAATTGCACGACCGAGCATATCTTGAGGTAGAAAACCTAAAATGCTTGCTGTTCCATCGACATGACTCAATATGCCAGATGCAGTGTGCCTTGTTGAAAATTTTGTATGGTCACGTTGTACTGTCGTAAAAACTTCATCATTTACTAATAATAGAAATTTCATTGTTACATTCAATAATATTTATAACGACAAAAATCGTAACTTACTTTTATAAACACTTTTAACAGGTGTAGCACTAATAACAAGTAGCATGGTTGAGTTTACTGACGGGGTATTTTTGCATGCAAGAATGCTTTCATCATCTGGTGGTGCTTCACGAAAGCTCAATGAAAGTTTAAAAGGTTCATAACTGACTGCTTTTGATGTAACGCCATAACCGGTTTTTAAACCTCGATAACGACGCAGCATGACAAAGAGAGAATGTTTTGTTTCCTTGCAACTACTGGTGCGAGCTTCTGCCAATGCAACGCCACTAGTAATTTGACTTGCAAATGTTTGTCTATCTTTGGGATGGACAAAGTCTATGAAACTTCTTCCAAGCCACATGTCACGAGGGAATCCAAGACTGTTTGTTATTGATGGCGTCGTATACAATACCACACCATCATGCATGCTCATAACGCAGCAAAAACCTTCTTCGATAGTTCCCTTTTCAGTTTTAGCTGTTGATTGACTAGCATCGTAGGGAACGCCAGTTGAATCATTTGTAGCTTCAATACTGATTTCCTCTTCTACCGCCTTATTAGGTGGTGACGGTTCGGAAATTATATTTTCCGCACCATCTGAGGATGAGTTTTCCATTGTCGGTTCCTGATGATCCGTTTTTTCCTCTTTTTAATAATATTTAAAAGTAAAAATTCTTAAAATTCATTTATTTCTATTAACATACCTGTCACTGTCTCGGCGCTTGTTTCTGATGGCACCTCTTGTTTAACCACAGCCTTTTGTGTATCATCAGCTATTGTAGATGTGCTCGCTTGAATTGTACTCTTCAACTTTTTCTTTTTTCGATCCTTTGAGCGTTTTGATAGTGGTTGGGGGACAACGCTACTTGTTTGTGTTTTTCCTCCATATCCTGAGGAGCCTGATGAGTTACTTTGTCTCGATTTACTAGAGCTTCCACTTCTTTGTGATTGACTGTTGCTACACGAGTTACTATAAGCTGAATCTGATATCTTGGTGTTATGAGTTGATTCAGTGCTTTCCATTTTTGTGTAATTGTTCTTCTGCAAATGATTTAACATTACAAATAAATTGCATAGCCGCCAGCATCAGCTCATAATCGAATTCAATTTTACTTTGGATAATTATATAAATTTATTTTTATGTTAAAACAAAATATATTAGATGAGACCTGTTACTGACATGTGCAAGGTTTTGTTTCCACATGTCATAAGGAGAAATCAGAGAAAATAATTTTATATCACAGTAGATAATTTCATCGGGGAATGAAATTTTTAAATATCATCAGAAATGTTATTTTTTCATGCCACCAACGCATCTGAATTAAAATTAGATGCATATATGCGGAGACGAAATTAGAAGAAAAAATAAATAAAAGAGATTGGATAATACCTGTTAAAGACTTAACAGCTTCCATTACTTATCTCTATCATTTTCTGATTGAAATATTACGAAAATTATACGAAAAACAACGTGATGCCATTTTTGACCGTATAATGAAAATTCACGCCCAATTCAGTTATTCAAAATAAAAGTGCTGTTCTGCACATGATGGGATCTAAAGGCAATTTTCCCTCGTTTTCCCCACATTTTCTTGAATGAAAAGAAAAAGCTCGTTATTTTCACTGAACTTTGTTTTGTTGCATTTGTACTGCTTTCGTTCGAAGTTTATTTCTGTGCTGGTTATAAATAATTAAGAGTCATCTAATCAAAGATATGGTGGGAATTTATGTAACAAAAAAATCTCTCAGAACAGAAACTATTGTTTCAAATTTCTTTTCATAAGAAAAATGGAAAACTTATTTTCAGTTTATGAGTCACGCGGAGAACATACTTTTTTTCCAATGCTATTTTTAATCCCTTCCAAATTTACTTTTACATTTTGAGATACTGGAGGCACATGGCAAGTATTTCTTCCATATTTTGTGGTCTCTTTATAGCAGTATTGGCCAGCTCTTTTACAATTTTATATTTGCAGGTTAGTTCTTTCCTCACACCAATAATCATTCCACTCGAGATTCTTCTGCCACGGGAAATGGTCCTTTAGCTTCTTTTTGGCTCAAACTTCAGTCTTTTGTGGATGGATAATCAACAATATACAGTCATGCTCTTGCATCATGTGTCCGGATTTATCGAAATTGGGTTATAAATATATTATAAAGTTATGCTCTCCTTACATTGAAAAATATGATAATAACTACATATGTTCATGTGGCCCGAACAGTTGTGAGTTTTACAAATTTTTCAAGTGCATCCATAGAGAAAGTTAACAACCCGAAATACTCTTTATTTTCATAATCAAAGTTAGACGAGCCCAAAATTAACCTCATATGGGTCATTTCAAAAATAATAATAGAAAAAAATATTTTTTTTTTTTACATATATTTTACATACATGTATGTTCAACAAACGTGATATTGATTTATGTCATTTCAATTACAATTGCAGAGATGTTTACAAACAGTTGTTTTCAAGACGCACCTTGGCGTACGTGTGATTTTTGCATTATAAATTGCAATATAAAACTATAGCAACGTTTCAATTCGGATGAGGACTTCGGATACGAATAATTTCAAACGAACTTTTTCTTTTCATTATGGGGACATACTTCCGATCTTATTGGTAATAAAATGCGTGCATGAAATTTCCATTGTAATGTTAACATTGCTCTACTAATTGATGATGCAAATATGCTCAACGTCGCATTATCAAATTCTGTTAAATCACTCGACCCAATACTTATTTAATCAAAAACTTGCTGTGTGATATAATTTTTAGCCAAATAATCTCATTTTGAACACACTTGTTCAAAACGAACGCAAAAATATTATGAAATGCGAACATGTACATAATACTTTATAATAGGTACGCGATGTCTTACTATGATAATTATGTCTTATAGGAGGTTACCTAGCATCAAAGAACAGGTCAATGCCAGAAGCCAATAAATCTAGTTTAATCCAAATTCTTATTTTCAAATAAATTTGCTAAAAACTTCTCAGCACTATGAAAAATCATCCACTACTTGCTCTATTTTCTAAAAATATTTGTTTTAAATGTTGCATGTAAAAGAAATTGTATTTAGAATTAGAACACAAGCACTCAGATGTTTTTTTTTTCCATACTAATTGTGTATCAAAATATTGTATGGAAATGCATTCACTTACAATTCTTTTGTAAAATTAAACTTCTGTTTTCATTCAAAATTCACTTAATTTCAATCATTAATTGCAAAATTGCAACACTTTATATATGAATATTATGTTTCCTTGCTTCATGTATTTCACTTTATATTTGCTGCTAAATTAATCCAAATTAATATTTCAGAGTAAAAGTTTTTCCAAACTGAGCTGACTGGAATCTGAAGTAACACTGATTCATTAAATGTTTTTCAGCTAACAGTTAGGCAAAATGATATCCCACTGTGTAGGTGGAAAATGTTATAAGAAGTATGCGAAAACACATTGAAACTGATACAACTACAGGCACACTGTTGCTTTTTTCATGCGGCAGAACACGTGAGTTCAACAATTCAACTGATGTTGTGTTTCATAAACAAAGGAATTTTTTTTTTATTATTTCCATGTTAAATAACGTGTCTATATTAATGAGCCGGCAAACATGATTTAATACTTGCAATGCTTCTAGAAGAAATATTTGTAAATACTTGAAGAATGCTTATAAAATTATTTGTTTTCACCGAAAATAGAATTCAGATATCAAAAATCAGAAGTTGGACTTGCTTAACAATCGTGAAACGTCTGAAAGTCTGTAACAGGCGTGAAATAAAATTTTTATTTCCAACTGTCGATTTGTTATAAATTTGTTTTGTTTAGCAGCATTTAGTTGTTCTCAAAAAACGTGATTGATTTAGTAATTTAGTTTCAATACAAAATCGAATATATGTTCACGTACGCTTACACCCGGTATTTGACCGTTGCACTTTAATTGTGAGTCTACTTATATTTGCAACGTCACCAAATTCATTTTATACTTGAGATGTTTGCCTATTGCTTACCTACAATTTTATTATTTATTTGAAACCATACAAATGCATGGTTTTTAATAACACGCATGCTACTGATAAGATGATCGCGTGTCCTAGACCTTATAAAAATTAATAAATACTCCTTCAGCTGACGTCAAAATCAATCGATTCGAATTGAACTTCATTGGAATTGACGTTTGGTTTATATTAAGTGAAAATCTGAACTTCGATAATATCTTCGACAAAGCAATTTTTATCTCGACCATAGCAAATTTGAAGCATGCAAAAAAAAAAAATTATGACCTATATGTATATTGTAAAATATTAACCTCATTCCGATACAAATTCTTGGGCATTCACCGAATGGCATAAATGCATATGGATGACGCTTCGCAACTTCTTCGGCACTGAAACGATTTGGATCATATTTTTCTGGATTTGGATATAATGAAGCATCCATATGCAAAGCATATATTGGAATAATGACAGCGGTTCCTTTTTCAAGAATAATATTAGTATTAGGTATCGGATAATCATGTTTTGCAATACGCTGGACATTTATAGCGGGTGAATATTTCCTTAAAGACTCTGAAAATAATTTTATCATTCTCAAGTTCAATATTTCACTCCAATTCATTTTACCGTTGACACATTGCTCCAAATAATTAATTTCATTAATTACTTCATATGTCAGTTGATTTCCATGTTTTTCTAAAGTTTCCATAACTGATTTTCGAGCTTTCTCTTGAATTTCTGCGTTGATTGCAAGTTCATACATGCAATAAGTTAAAGCGGTTGATGATGTTTCATAGCCAGCAAGGAAAAAACAATCGATTGAGCTGCTATTTGTTCAAATGTCAATGAGCACAGCAAGTAGTATATAAGTTGTATATATAAGTATGTAACATCAATCAGAACAACATTTTATCTATATTTTATACGAGATTTTAAATTTTATTCCAATGTATTTTTCTCATAAGCATTTGATCACAAACATTTGAACCTATGAAGACACTGAAAGAATGTAAAATATTGGTCGCTGTAATTTTGAATAATCTTGAAATAAATAGTTTGAAATCCTTCAGTTGACGATTTTCTCTACATTTATAAAAATCGCCTCTCTGGGCGTCAAAACAAAATGTGATGGCGATATTTTCAATGGAACTGAAAATAGAAATCGTAAGAAACATTTTTTTGATTGCGTAAGAATCTTTTTTTTATACCTCATTCCAATACAAATTCTTGGCCCTTCACCGAACGGCAAATAAGATAGGAAGCGATCAGGATTAAATATTTCAGGTTCAGGATAAATTTCTGGATCCCAATGAATTCCCTGCACTGGAATCCACACTTCTTTGCCCTTTGGTAGAATAATGTCAGTATCGGGAATCTGATAGTCTTTTATTGGAGTGCGTTGGAGGTTTGACACAACCGGATATTTACGAAGAGTTTCACTGACACATTGTTCTAAATAATCCATGTTATTAATAGCTTCATAAGAAAGTTTACCGCCATGTTTTTGCAAAACGTCTTTAACAGATTGTCGTGCAAGTTCTTGAATATCTTCATTGATTGAAAGCTCGTACATACAGTAAGTCATTGTACTTGATGACGTTTCATAACCAGCCAAGAAGAAAATGAAACTTTGAGCTGCAATCTGCTCCATTGTCACTTCTCCAGATTTCTTTAGTTCAACAAGAAGATTCATGAAATCTTGTCGTTTAATGTTCATATTCTTCTCGCGATACTCAACAGTTTGTTTTGTTATTTGCATGTAGAAATTCGCAATGTCCTCAGGAAGACCTTTGATGTGAAGCTTTTTCGACAATTCTTTGAAGTTGTTTCTAATTATACGAGTGAAAGATGATGGAACAGTGGCAAAAATCTTTGTCCCCATTTCATAAAACTTTGATTCTTTGTCCTGCATTGAATTACATTCAATGCCAAATGCTGTTTCGCCAATCACATCCGTGGTGTACCTAGCAAGGACATCTTTAACTTCCAATTGACCAGTTTCAGCTATTCTCTTATCTATAGTTTCTAGCAATTTATCAGTAACATCAGCAATTGTGCTAAACATTAGTTTAAGCTTGCCAGATGTGAATGTTGGACTTAATTTTTGTCGCAAAATGCGCCATGGGTCATTCTCCAAGTTGAAGATGTGAGCTGATAGTGGATCGTCTTTTTCATTGAAATACAATCCACGATTTGGAAATATACTAAAATCTTTAACTAAAATGGTTTTCACAAGATCAAGATCAGCAACAAATAAAACTGGGCGGGCAAATAAGTAAACGCCAGAAAAAGCTTTTCCGCATTCTTTCGTTTTCTGATAGTAATCAATGAGAAACTGACTCAGATGATATTTTTTAAATAAGCCTTTGATATCTCCTTCGGGAAAGCTAATTGGAAACTGTTTCACGCCCAAATCACTCCAGTAGCGATACTTCTTGTTGATGTACAGCAATGCGAGTGTGAATAACGTTATTAGCGAGAAAACGATGAAAAAGTTCATTGCAAAATTTATATTTTTGCTTGATTATTTTAGAGACTTGCTGAACATGGACAAATGCTCTTAATATACTAAATAAACTAAATTAAATATATTCTGATCTCAATAGTAATGTAACGTTAGAACCTAACATTGATTCTGATTTGCATGCTTCGTGTGATTGTTTGTTACTACTTTTAAATTTGTGTCGCATCATCTTTATCTTTGTTTAAATAGCACCTCAAAGCGTGTAAAATCTTCTTTTTTTTCGTGATTCTTGAAAAATAAAATTTTTGGGATTCACCGATGATTCATCGTGAATTTCCACTTTCATTAAACCTGAAGTACATTATCTGGTTCAAACAAGGGCAATCCCTGACCAATGAACAGAAAGGTTGGCAATTGGACATTTGTGGCTCACATAGGTTCTTCGAAGAGATTCAAGACTAATAAAACTATTCAACAAGGTCGTCGTCAGTTGATTATTTATTTGAAACCATTAAAATACATTTTTAAATAACGTGCATGCAAGTACTGAAATCGCATGTCCTACCTACCTAGAGGTTGCGAAACTCCTGGTGAAACTTAATAAATACTCCTTCAGCTGGAGTCAAAATCAATCGATTCGGATTGAACTTCATTGGAATTGACGTTTGGTTTATATCAAGTGAAAATCTGAACTTCGATAATATCTTCGCCAATGCAATTTTTATCTCGACCATAGCAAATCTGAAGCATGCAAAAAAAAAAATTATGACCTATATGTATATTGTAAAATATTAACCTCATTCCAATACAAATTCTTGGGCCTTCACCGAATGGCATAAATGCATATGGATGACGCTTCGCAACTTCTTCGGCACTGAAACGATTTGGATCATATTTTTCTGGATTTGGATATAATGAAGCATCCATATGCAAAGCATATATTGGAATAATGACAGCGGTTCCTTTTTCAAGAATAATATTAGTATTAGGTATCGGGTAATCATGTTTTGCAATACGCTGGACATTCACAGCGGGTGGATATTTCCTTAAAGCCTCTGAAAATAATTTTGTCATTCTCAAATTCAATATTTCACTCCAATTCATTTTACCGTTGACACATTGTTCCAAATAATTCATTTCATTAATTGCTTCATATGTCAGTTGATTTCCATGTTTTTCTAAAGTTTTCATAACTGATTTTCGAGCTTTCTCTTGAATTTCTGCGTTGATTGCAAGTTCATACATGCAATAAGTTAAAGCGGTTGATGATGTTTCATAGCCAGCAAGGAAGAAAACAATCGATTGAGCTGCTATTTGCTCGAATGTCAATGAGTCAGGGCCTTTCAAATTCTTAAGTTGAATGAGAAGATTCATAAAATCATTTCTTACAACTTTTGGGTTTTCCTCTCGATACTGAATCGTTTTTCTTACGACATCAACGTAGAAAGCACCAATTTCTTTGTTTGTTGATGTCATGTGTAGCTTTCTTGCAAAATCTTTGTATGTCGTCAGGAAAGCTCGCTTCAAAAAGTTGAAGGAACTGAAAGCCTTTAATCCCATCACATAAAATTGTGATTGCTTATCTTCTAATGAATTGCAGTCAATGCCGAACGCAGTTTCGCCTGATTAAAGAAATGAAGTTAAAAAAAAGTCTTAGAACATAAAAGTTAAATCCACTGACCAATAACATCAACGGTAAATCTTGAAAGAACATCTTTAATCTCAAGTTGACCAGTGGTCGCAGTTTCTTTTTCAATTGTCGCAATAAATTTATCTGCAACTGCCACAATTGTTGGAAACATCATTTTCAGTTTTCCAGATGTGAATATCGGACTCAATTTTTGTCTCAAATTACGCCATGGATCATCTTCGATATTCACGAGGTGAGCTGATAATGGATCGTCTTTCTCATTGAAATACAATCCACGATTAGGAAATATATTAAAATCTTTCACCATAATATTTTTAATGAGCTCAAGGTCAAATGCGACTGCCAGAGTTCTAAAATAGAGATAAACTCCTCCAACAGGTCCCATTGGTTTAAGTTGCATGTACATCTTTCTAAAGAACTCTCCACTATGGTATTTCTTACTGATTCCTTTTGCATTACCGTAGAAATATTCCGGTTCAATGTATGGAACATTACGCTTCCTCCAATATTGAAATTTTCGATGCAAAATTATGTAAATTAATGAGATCAATCCAATGATAAAATTCACAAAAAATAACAGATCCATTGCTCTTAAGTATCACACGACTGGAGTGAATAAACCAAAATGAGATATTGGTTTATCATACGCCACTTAAAGGCTTCAGTCTCGGCTTCAGTCTACAATTGTTTAATTAGAGTCAATAAAAAAATATAGATTAGATTTCACAGTTATAAAATAAACTACAAACAAACTCGTTTTTTATCTTGCGCAAAAACGTCTAAAAGTAAATTACCTGTATATAATTTTTCTTTCTGTATAATCATTTACTCATCCACTGAGTAGTCAGTATTGGATGAACAGATGATACTTAACTGAACATATTTTTTTTTCTCGCGACACACCAGGCTGAAATATGTGAATAAATGTAAATTTACTGTGCTGGCATTAGGGTGACTATCTATTTGGGTTTTGACTGACTGAGACTGTCCCGTATTTTGGCCAAAAATCATCATTACGTCTAAAATTCGAGGAGTTCAAAAATCAGGATTTTTCATGCATCCATTTTTATTCACGAAAATATCTGGTCACATCAGTTATGTACATCAATGACACACAGCATCATATATATAAGTAGTATATATAAGCATGTAACATTAATCAGAACAACATTTTATCCAAGGTAAATAAATATACCAGGTAGGACGGACTAACCTAAATTAAAAGAAATCGCGTTTACGACTAACAACACAAAGTAGCGACTTTTTTTTTCTACTTTTTTCAACCTTTCTGCGTTCTCTTCGATTTGGTTTGGTTGAAAACAAGGCAGTATATTTAGAGGTGACACCAAAGTCAACAAAATCAAAAAAAAAATACTCAAATACGAACGACACCAAACAAATGAAAAACATAGGTACGAAATTTACAAGACAGATAGTAGAACACTATGAATAATTTGGAAAAATCCTACAATTGTTGACCCTCCAGATTTACTCAAACTGTAAACAACACAATTTTTTTTATTATTTTATTAAATACATGCAATAAATCATGCCTTGCAATAATTAAATACGCAATCTATATAATTTGTCATTGAGATATGGTATTTGGTTTGTTTTGTTTATATATATGGTATATAATGGTATATTTATTTACCTTGATTTTATCTATATTTTATACGAGATTTTAAATTTTATTCTAATGTATTTTTCTCAAAAGCATTTGATCACAAATATTTGAACCTATGAAGACACTGAAAGAATGTAAAATATTGATCGCTGTAATTTTGAATAATTTTGAAATAGTTTGAAATCCTTCAGTTGACGATTTTCTCGACATTTATAAAAATCTCCTCTTTTGAAGTCAAAACAAAATGTGATGGCGATATTTTCAATGGAACTGAAGTTCTGCTACGGTTAGGCTTGAATTTGTACTTAAGTAATATCTCTGCTAAACCAATTTTCGTCTCTAGCAAACCGGATCTGAAACAGTAGAGAATTATTTTGATATTAGATAAAAATCGTAAGAAACATTTTTTTGATTGCGTAAGAATCTTTTTTTATACCTTGTCGACTAGCGGGCGACACGGCCGAGATATTCCCAAAGAATGTAATTTATTAGTGGGTTTTTCTAGCCACTTAAATTTCCTGTGGAAGTTTATTTTTAATTCAACATAATTCAAATCATCTCAATATTATGACTTCTTACATTGGTTTTCCTCTTGGGAATATCGCCAAACAAATTTGTTAGCCGATAGATAATTAACAAATCAATTATGTAGGTAACTTCAATCTACAATGAATCTATGTGGGCTTTAAATTTATAAAGTGAGGTTGTGCAATTTACCTCTTAACCACGTTGCGTAATTCTTAGCTGGATTCTCAAGACGAGCTTTCATATTCTAACGACTTCTACAATAATATTCATTATAAATAATGGTGAGATCGCTGACAACTCTTACAGTTAATTACCCAACGATATGAGGGCTCGTATCGAATTGCGTGACTCGCGGGATTTCTATTTATCGCTCGCGATTGTTATTAACTAACTAATTGAACTTGAGATCTCGTCTCTTTTTTGTAATGAAATAATTTAAACTTAGTTCTATTACTCTTATCAGTTCTCTTATCAAGTTGTATTGAGTCTCACGCCTTTCTTGTGACGTGCGGCGCAAGAGGGAATTATTATTATTTCAAATGATCATGTGTGCCTATCATTTAACCAATTTTGTGCCGTTCTATATAATTTAAATATTTCATTGGATATAAATACATCCAGACAGCTTAATTTTCTTAACTACTGGTCGACGACATGTTCCGGGGCGGCTGTCATCACTCGATGCTGGCGATCCCTTTTTCCCAGCTGCCGTCGAAATGTGGTGACCATACGGGGTTGAAGTGCCATTTAATTTGCAATGGTGGTTTTATCATTATCGGAATAGAAATCTGTTGATGGTCCTCTAACAGAATGGAATTCTTGTATCGCTAATAATGCAGAATAAGTACTCATCTTGTACAATACTTCGATATGCACGGCTCTCGTCACTAAACAAATAAATATAATTCCCCAGCGTTTTTCTTTGTGTCTTTTGACGATAATTTTTACCGGGCCGAATGCATCCACACCCACACGAGTGAAAAATTTTGTAAATGCGTCGAGACGATACCATGGTATTGGACTCGTGCGTGGCTGTTGCGGCTTCGCTCGATGGATTTTGCAGACGATACAATTTGCCTTAATTCGTCGCACCGCTGTTCGCAGATTGATGATCCACGCGCGTTCGCATATATCGGCAATTGTCTTATCCTCACGCATATGGTAATTGTTTTCGTGCACATGGTAGACGAAGAGGTCAATAAGACTGTGCTTGTTGGGCAATATTGCTGGTCGTCGTGCCGCATAAGATCGTGGTGCAAATGTAAGCCTTGTGTCAAATCTGATAACACCGTCTTCATCCATCATCGGGTTCAGCTGGTATAAATCGCTATTTGACTCGATTGTGTTGCCTTTTGAAAGGGCGACGAATTCTACCGGATAAGCATCAAACTGTATTGATCGGAAAATATAATTTTCAGCTTTTCGCAGTTCTTCTGGCAACAAGTGTTCAGCCGGTTGTGGATTTTTCCTCAGTTTCATCTCCAAGAAACGTAAACGGAACGCTACAACATTAATCTTTTCCAATAACTGAAAGCGCACATCGGCTTTCTTTACATGCATGACCGGGTGGATTGAATCTTCCAGTACTATTATTGTTTCGGGTTGTTGCGGCCATTTCTCAGTGGACAGTTGCAGGAACTGTGGTCCATGGAACCATCGATCTTCCGAGCTGATTGTAGGATCGGACCATTTTGTAGCATCATCAGCTACATTGAGCTTACTTGGGACGTGTCGCCAATCTTGACGGGTTGACGAATCTAATATTTCAAGCAATCAGTCCAACAAACTGTTTATATCTCATCGCGCTTGAATTTATCCAAGCAATCACGACGCACGAATCACTCCAATAAATTGTCTTCGAAACTCGAATGCGATGGAGTTCCTTGATGGTGTTTGTCAGATGCCAGATGGAAAGTGGCTTTAAAGGTATTACTCTTGCTTTCCCCATTACTAGTGACACATCTACAATATTCTCGCGTTCGAAACGGAAATAAGCCGCGTATGCTAGCTCTGAAGCATCCACAAATATATGCAGTTCTACGCTGTAATCATCTGGATTGACAGGTGCGTACTGGCGCGGTAACCTGACGTTTTGCAAGTTCGACAGCTGCTCGATGAAGCCTGACCACATTTTTGTCAAACGAGCGTCAATTTCATCGTCCCATCGTGTGCCGTCGCGCCAAACTTCTTGCATAATTATTTTTTCACGTATTGTGTAATACGCCAGCAGCCCCAACGGATCAAATAACTTCATAACGATACGTAAAAGCTCTCGCTTGGTGGGGCGGTAAACTTGACTGCTGCTATGCGCGGATATGACTTCGGAATTCGCTCGATATGTAAATTCGTCCGCTTTCGGGTCCCAGTACATTCCTAAAACTTTTGTTATGTACTCACTGTTTTTATCAGGATCGCAAGATAACAGTTCTTCCTTCACGTCTCCCAATGGCAACTGCTTCAAAATTTCTTTGGCATTAGATTGAAAGCCAATTAAGTCAAAGCTAATTTCTTTCATGATGTTAATTGCGTCCAGGGCTACCTTATCGGCGCTTTCAATTGTCGGCTGACTATCGAATGCATCATCCATGAACGTTCCCTCAGTGAGCATTTCTACCGCCTCTGGGTATTTTTCCGTAAATTATTTAGCGTGATGGTTTTTTACTACTTGCGCACAGCAGGTTTACTTAGTGCATTTATACTAGTGACTAATGCACTCATTTCCTGTGTCAAATCCATTATCGTATGCGGATGGTGCTTTCATCTTTTGAACATCTTCCATCTGTTGGATGATGAGCTTATCCGCGTTACCATAAGCGGCACGCAATGGTTTGATAATTTCTTCAGCTCGTCTCTTCATAGTTAATTGAGCAATGACATGTTTACGTGCTGGATCTTTTAAGGCTTTATCCGTCTTCTGTACCAGCAATTGCTCAGTCATCACTTTTCTGTTTCTTTCATATGCAGCTTCGAATTGAACCCATATCTTCTTATCGAGACCATCGAATTCCGGGAAGGTTTCTAAGGTGAATGCGGATCGGAACACGAAATTAGCATGCGTTGGGTCATCGGCTGCTTCTTGTAATAACGGCTAGTATCCACTATAAGGCATAAACGGATACGTGAATGGAGGGATCATGGGCATTTGGGGCATTGTCATTTGAGGCATGGGCATTGACCGTCCTGGCATGTAAATTTGCGGAATCGGCATTTGCAGCGTCGACATTTGCGGCATTATCATTTGCGGCATGGGCATCTGAGTCATGGGAATTCCCGGCATTGGCATTTGCGGCATCGGCATCTGAGTCATGGGAATTCCCGGCATTGGCATTTGCAGCATTGGGATTTGCGACATGAATTGGGATTTGGGCAATCGATCGCCAGATAAATGGTGTGAAAAATATTCATTTCTCCGTCGGTGCCCATCGGAAAAATCAGATGCGAAGCGAAATTGCGTTCCAGCAAGCGGAACTTGTTGATCACAGCCAGCGAAATTTCTTTGCTGCGAACTGTTACCAGCAATTTGTTGCGCATCGCCAGTAGTCGGTTTTAATCTCATAGGCTCTGTAACTGATGGCCGTTCCGATTGAATTCTAGATGATGGTGGCTGACGCTTAGTAGCACCAGCCAGATCTGAACAGGAAATGCTGATTCCAGATAGGATGGACATTGGCGGCGCCAAATAGCTAAGCAAATTCAAGGGAACTTGATATGCGCGAACTCGGTTTTGCTGTTCAGCCACCGTTGGTTCTTGGTTGAGATTCTGACTAACTATTGTCTCAGATGAAGTGAGGTTCGCTCGCACCATCAGCGCACTGTTGCTTACCTGTCACCTTTTCCATATTGGCGGCATTCACATGTCTCGATGACGAGTTTTTTAGAATGTTCTCTTGTTCTTCTCTCAATCTATCAAATTCTCGGTGTTGGAGATATATAGGCTCTTTCGGAAAAGAAACAATTTACTCAGCAATTCTTTGGGATACAACACCCAGCAATCTTCAATTGCGTGTTGACACAGATTCCAGGATCCAACACCTAGCGATCGTCACTCGCGTATAACTTCTGCAGAACCAATCACTATGAAATGAACTTGGTTGCAACCAACTCCTCAAACACAATTTGTGGTGTTACAAACCAATTGTTTTATTCGCTAGAATAAAATAAAGTTTCGTATTACATGAACATAGGTTAACATTTGCGACTTACAATTAGTGATATTTCTTCTTAATATTATCAATGAACTCGCGGTTCAGAAGGCGCTAAATGCTTATGTTCTATGGAATGAATTCAGTTAATTCACGAATGTTTATCAATTATTTGTTTAAGTAAACTTACAAATAAGAGCAATTGCCTGCACGGGTGATCCCAAGTATTAAACATTTAACATAATTGGGCCACCGAATCTACAATTAAATTTGCAACTCGTAAGTGCTATGTTTTGCATTATATTAGCCATCAATTTTACCTAATTCTATCGTTTTGCTCGCTTATAAACTATAATTAATTCAATTACTTTACTTTTCACACTTTCTAAATGACTTCGAGTCATGAAATTTTTTCTCGCTAGCTGGCGCTTCCCACTATGCTTGACTCTTACTTGGATTTGTTGATCCTAGATTTATCTAAAAAAATCTTATTATATATAATCCGAATGCAGAAAATATGCCTGCGTAACACTCGGGTTGCTTTATCGTAACTGAATCGTGTTGTCTTAGGCACGGTGCCTGTTGACAAATTTCTATCTCCATCCGAATTGACTATGCACAACAATTCATTTATCTGCAGTATTGCGTCGCGTTGTGTATCTGTCGATACGGTCGGTAATACCGTTTGTTGAACACTTTCTGGTGCAATAGCTGAGTTAACTTGTGCAGTCTGCATCGTTGTTATCAGACGCTTCATCTGTTCTTCAAGCGCTTTATATCGTGCCTCCTGTTCCCGCGCTTGTCTATCACATCGCTCCAAAAATTCGTCCTTCATGCTCAGCTGTTCAGGTTTGCTTAGTGTATTTATACTAGTGATTAATGCACTCATTTCCTGTGTCAAATCCATTAACGTATGCGGATATAGCCTTGGTGCTTTCATCTTTTGAACATCTGCCATCTGTTGGATGATGAGCTTATCCGCGTTACCATAAACGGCACGCAATGGTTTGATAATTTCTTCAGCTCGTCTCTTCATAGTTAATTGAGCAATGACATGTTTACGTGCTGGACCTTTTAGGGCTTTATCCATCTTCTGTACCAGCATTTGCTCAGTCATCACTTTTCTGTTTCTTTCATATGCAGCTTCGAATTGAACCCATATCTTCTTATCGAGACCATCGAATTCCGGGAAGGTTTCTAAGGCGAGTGCGGATCGGAACACGAAATTAGCTTGCGATGGGTCATCGGCTGCTTCTTGTAATAACGACTGGTATCGACTATAAGGCATAAACGGATACGTGAATGAAGGGAGCATGGTCATTTGCGGCATTGTCATTTGCGGCATGGGCATTGAAAGTCCTGGCATGTACATTTGCGGAATCGGCATATGCGGCATGGGCATTGACAGTCCTGGCATGTAGATTTGCGGAATCGGCATTTGCAGCGTCGGTATTTGCGGCATCAGCATCTGAGTCATGGGAATTCCCAGCATTGGCATTCCCGGCATTGGCATTTGCGGCATTGTGATTTGCGACATGAATTGGGATTCGGGCAATCGATCGCCAGATAAATGGTGTGAAAAATATTTATTTCTCCGTCGGTGACCATCGGAGAAATCAGATTGCAGAACTCCCGCGAACGGGACGTGCTGCAGATCGCTTGCGAAGCGAAATTGCGTTCCAGCAAGCGGAACTGGCTGATCATAGCCAGCGAAATTTCTTTGCTGATAACATCCAGTGGATTTTTGCTGCGAACTGTTACCAGCAATTTGTTGCGGATCGCCAGTAGTCGGTTTTAATCTCATAGGCTCTGTAACTGATGGCCGTTCCGATTGAATTCTAGATGATGGTGGCTGACGCGTAGCAGCACCATCCAGATCTGAACAGGAAATGCTGATTCCAGATAGGATGGATGTTGGCGGCGCCGAATAGCTAAGCGAATGCAAGGGAACTTGATATGCGCGAACTCGGTTTTGCTGTTCAGCCACCGTTGGTTCTTGGTTGAGATTCTGACTAACTATTGTCTCAGATGAAGTGAGGTGCTCGCTCGCACCATCAGCGCACTGTTGCTTATCTGTCACCTTTTCCATATTGGCGGCATTCACATGTCTCGATGACGAGTTTTTTAGAATGTTCTCTTGTTCTTCTCTCAATCTATCAAATTCTCGGGTTGCTTTATCGTAACTGAATCGTGTTGTCTTAGGCACGGTGCGTGTTGACAAATTTCTATCTCCATCCGAATTGACTATGCACAACAATTCATTTGTCTGCAGTATTGCGTCGCGTTGTGTATCTGTCGATACGGTCGGTAATACCGTTTGTTGAACACTTTCTGGTGCAATAGCTGAGTTAACTTGTACAGTCTGCATCGTTGTTATCAGACGCTTCATCTGTTCTTCAAGCGCTTTATATCGTGCCTCCTGTTCCCGCCCTTGTCTATCACATCGCTCCAAAAATTCGTCCTTCATGCTCAGCTGTTCTTGTAATGACCACAATCTTTCGCGGTGCTCTTCCATAAGCATTTCGGTGACTTCTTTTACCCTGCTTTTTATCTCTTCTTGCATTCTGAGACGCCATAGTTCGTCTCTTTTAGAACCTGGCGTAACAAGATCCAAACCAAATTGAGATGATAACGCTTCATTACTTTCGCCAAAATATTCTAACGTGTTGGGTTCGAATTCTTCTTCTTCCAAAATCGGTTCCGTCGGTAGAATAGAAGGAAGCGTCATCCCTGGCTTCAATCTACATGGCTCACACATCCAAGGTGTTGAATCGACTTCAGGGCTCCAATTTATACAATTCCAATGGTGCCACTTTCGACATCTTATGCATATTGTCATGGCACTTTTATGGTTAGGATTGTCACAATTTGGGCATTCCTGTACTCTCCTTTTCCTGCCCATGATCAGATGAATTTACAGGACGGGTTGCAGGATATGTAGATACTGCTGACTTATGCTGCAGCAATTAATGAAATTTAAGATTGTCGACTAGCGGGTGACACGGCCGAGATATTCCCAAAGAATGTAATTTATTAGTGGGTTTTTCTATCCACTTAAATTTCCTGTGGAAGTTTATTTTTAATTAAACATAATTCAAATCATCTCAATATTGTGACTTCTTACATTAGTTTTCCTCTTGGGAATATCGCCAAACAAATTTGTTAGCCGATAGATAATTAACAAATCAATTATGTAGGTAGCTTCAATCTACAATGAATCTATGTGGGCTTTAAATTTATAAAGTGAGGTTGTGCAATTTACCTCTTAACCACGTTGCGTAATTCTTAGCTGGATTCTCAAGACGAGCTTTCATATTCTAACGACTTCTACAATAATATTCATTATAAATAATGGTGAGATCGCTGACAAATCGTACAGTTAATTACCCAACGATATGAGGGCTCGTATCGAATTGCGTGACTCGCGAGATTTCTATTTATCGCTCGCGATTGTTATTAACTAACTAATTGAACTTGAGATCTCGTCTCTTTTTTGTAATGAAATAATTTAAACTTAGTTCTATTACTCTTATCAGTTCTCTTATCAAGTTGTATCGAGTCTCACGCCTTTCTTGTGACGTGCAGTGCAAGAGGGAATTATTATTATTTCAAATGATCATGTGTGCCTATCTTTTAACGGCTTTTGTGCCGTTCTGCAATTCATTGTAGTCGGACACTCTTTTATAATTTAAATATTTCATTGGATATAAATACATCCAGACAACTTAATTTTCTTAACTACTGGTCGACGACATACCTCATTCCAATACAAATTCTTGGCCCTTCACCGAACGGCGTATTGGTGACGCTTAGTAATTTCTTCAGGTAGGAAGCGATCAGGATTAAATATTTCAGGTTCAATAAATTTCTGGATCCCAATGAATTCCAATGCAAATATGCTCAACGTCGCATTATCAAATTCTGTTAAATCACTCGACCCAATACTTATTTAATCAAAAACTTGCTGTGTGATATAATTTTTAGCCAAATAATCTCATTTTGAACACACTTGTTCAAATAAATTTGCTAATCACTTCTCAGCACAATGAAAAATCATCCACTACTTGCTCTATTTTCTCAAAATATTGTATGGAAATGCATTCACTTACAATTCTTTTGTAAAATTAAACTTCTGTTTTCATTCAGAAATTCTCTTAATTTCAATCATTAATTGCAAAATTGCAACACTTTATATATGAATATTATGTTTCCTTGCTTCATGTATTTCACTTTATATTTGCTGCTAAATTAATCCAAATTAATATTTCAGAGTAAAAGTTTTTCCAAAATGAGCTGACTGGAATCTGAAGTAACACTGATTCATTAAATGTTTTTCAGCTAATATATATACAAGAAGTATGCGAAAATACATTGAAACTGATACAACTACAGGCACACTGATGCTTTTTTCATGCGGCAGTACACGTGAGTTCAACAATTCAACTGATGTTGTGTTTCATAAACAAAATAACTTTTTTTTTATTATTTCCATGTTAAATAACGTTTCTATATTAATGAGCCTTGCAATGCTTCTAGAAGAAATATTTGTAAATACTTGCAGAATGCTTATAAAATTATTTGTTTTCACCGAAAATAGAATTCAGATATTAAAAATAATTATTTCTCATCGAAACTTTTTGGTCAGAAGTCGGACTTGCTTAACAATCGTGAAACGTCTGAAAGTCTGTAACAGGCGTGAAATAAAGTTTTTTTTTCCAAATGTCGATTTGTTATAAATTTGTTTAGCAGCATTTAGTTGTTCTCAAAAACGTGATTGATTTAGTAATTTAATTTCATTACAAAATCGAATATATGTTCATATACGCTTACGGTCGGTACTTGACCGTTGCACTTTAATTGTCAGCCTACTTATATTTGCAACGTCACCAAATTCAATTTATACTTGAGATGTTTGCCTATTGCTTACCTACAATTTTATTATTTATTTGAAACCATACAAATGCATGGTTTTTAATAACACGCATGCTACTTATAAAATGATCGCGTGTCCTAGACCTTATAAAAAGTAATAAATACTCCTTCAGCTGACGTCAAAATCAATCGATTCGAATTGAACTTCATTGGAATTGACGTTTGGTTTATATTAAGTGAAAATCTGAACTTCGATAATATCTTCGACAAAGCAATTTTTATCTCGACCATAGCAAATTTGAAGCATGCAAAAAAAAAAATTATGACCTATATGTATATTGTAAAATATTAACCTCATTCCGATACAAATTCTTGGGCATTCACCGAATGGCATAAATGCATATGGATGACGCTTCGCAACTTCTTCGGCACTGAAACGATTTGGATCATATTTTTCTGGATTTGGATATAATGAAGCATCCATATGCAAAGCATATATTGGAATAATGACAGCGATTCCTTTTTCAAGAATAATATTAGTATTAGGTATCGGGTAATCATGTTTTGCAATACGCTGGACATTTATGGCGGGTGAATATTTCCTTAAAGACTCTGAAAATAATTTTATCATTCTCAAGTTCAATATTTCACTCCAATTCACTTTACCGTTGACACATTGCTCCAAATAATTAATTTCATTAATTACTTCATATGTCAGTTGATTTCCATGTTTTTCTAAAGTTTCCATAACTGATTTTCGAGCTTTCTCTTGAATTTCTGCGTTGGCTGCAAGTTCATACATGCAATAAGTTAAAGCGGTTGATGATGTTTCATAGCCAGCAAGGAAAAAACAATCGATTGGGCTGCTATTTGCTCGAATGTCAATGAGTCAGGGCCTTTCAAATTCTTAAGTTGAATGAGAAGATCATGAAATCATTTCTTACAACTTTTGGGTTTTCCTCTCGATACTGAATCGTTTTTCTTACGACATCAACGTAGAAAGCACCAATTTCTTTGTTTGTTGATGTCATGTGTAGCTTTCTTGCAAAATCTTTGTATGTCGTCAGGAAAGCTCGCTTCAAAAAGTTGAAGGAACTGAAAGCCTTTAATTCCATCACATAAAATTGTGATTGCTTATCTTCTAATGAATTGCAGTCAATGCCGAACGCAGTTTCGCCAGATTAAAGAAATTAAGTTAAAAAAAGTCTTAGAACATAAAACATAATTCCACTGACCAATAACATCAACGGTAAATCTTGAAAGAACATCTCTAATCTCAAGTTGACCAGTGGTCGCAGTTTCTTTTTCCATTGTCGCAATAAATTTATCTGCAACTGCCACAATTGTTGGAAACATCATTTTCAGTTTCCCGGATGTGAATATCGGACTCAATTTTTGTCTCAAATTACGCCTTGGATTATCTTCGATATTCACGAGGTGAGCTGATAATGGATCGTCTTTCTCATTGAAATACAATCCACGATTAGGAAATATATTAAAATCTTTCACCATAATATTTTTAATGAGCTCAAGGTCAAATGCGACTACCAGAGTTCTAAAATAGAGATAAACTCCTCCAACAGGTCCCATTGGTTTAAGTTGCATGTACATCTTTCTAAAGAACTCTCCACTATGGTATTTCTTACTGATTCCTTTTGCATTACCATAGAAATATTCCGGTTCAATGTATGGAACATTACGCTTCCTCCAATATTAAAATTTTCGATGCAAAATTATGTAAATTAATGAGATCAATCCAATGATAAAATTCACAAAAAATAACAGATCCATTGCTCTTAAGTATCACACGACTGGAGTGAATAAACCAAAATGAGATATTGGTTTATCATACGCCACTTAAAGGCTTCAGTCTCGGCTTCAGTCTACAATTGTTTAATTAGAGTCAATAAAAAAATATAGATTAGATTTCACAGTTATAAAATAAACTACAAACAAACTCGTTTTTTATCTTGCGCAAAAACGTCTAAAAGTAAATTACCTATATATAATTTTTCTTTCTGTATAATCATTTACTCATCCACTGAGTAGTCAGTATTGGATGGACAGATGATACTTAACGGAACATGTTTTTTTTTTCTCGCGACATACCAGGCTGAAATATGTGAATAAATGTAAATTTACTGTGCTGGCATTAGTGTGACTTTCTATTTGGGTTTTGACTGACTGAGACTGTCCCGTATTTTGGCCAAAAATCATCATTACGTCTAAAATTCGAGGAGTTCAAAAATCAGGATTTTTCATGCATCCATTTTTATCCACGAAAATTTCAGGTCACATCAGTTATGTACATCAATGACTACATACACATATGCACACAGCAAGTAGTATATAAGTTGTATATATAAGTATGCAACATCAATCAGAACAACATTTTATCTATATTTTATACGAGATTTTAAATTTTATTCCAATGTATTTTTCTCAAAAGCATTTAATCACAAACATTTGAACCTATGAAGACACTGATCGCTGTAATTTTGAATAATCTTGAAATAGTTTGAAATCCTTCAGTTGACGATTTTCTCGACATTTATAAAAATCGCCTCTTTGGGCGTCAAAACAAAATTTGATGGCGATATTTTCAGTGGAACTGAAGTTCTGCTACGGTTAAGCTTGAATTTGTACTTAAGTAATATCTTTGCTAAACCAATTTTCGTCTCTAGCAAACCGAATCTGAAACAGTAGAGAATTATTTTGATATTAGATAGAAATCGTAAGAAACATTTTTTTGATTGCGTAAGAATCTTTTTTTTATACCTCATTCCAATACAAATTCTTGGCCCTTCACCGAACGGCAAATAAGAATATTGGTGACGCTTAGCAATTTCTTCAGGTAGGAAGCGATCAGGATTAAATATTTCAGGTTCAATAAATTTCTAGATCCCAATGAATTCCGTGCACTGGAATCCACATCGCCCTTTGGTAGAATAATGTCAGTGTCAGGAATCTGATAGTCTTTTATTGGAGTGCGTTGGAGGTTTGACACAACCGGATATTTACGAAGAGTTTCACTGACACATTGTTCTAAATAATCCATGTTATTAATATCTTCATAAGAAAGTTTACCGCCATGTTTTTGCAAAACGTCTTTAACAGATTGTCGTGCAAGTTCTTGAATATCTTCATTGGTTGAAAGCTCGTACATACAGTAAGTCATTGTACTTGATGACGTTTCATAACCAGCCAAGAAGAAAATGAAACTTTGAGCTGCAATCTGCTCCATTGTCACTTCTCCAGATTTCTTTAGTTCAACAAGAAGATTCATGAAATCTTGTCGTTTAATGTTCATATTCTTCTCGCGATACTCAACAGTTTGTTTTGTTATTTGCATGTAGAAATTCGCAATGTCCTCAGGAAGACCTTTGATGTGAAGCTTTTTCGACAATTCTTTGAAGTTGTTTCTAATTATACGAGTGAAAGATGATGGAACAGTGGCAAAAATCTTTGTCCCCATTTCATAAAACTTTGATTCTTTGTCCTGCATTGAATTACATTCAATGCCAAATGCTGTTTCGCCAATCACATCCGTGGTGTACCTAGCAAGGACATCTTTAACTTCCAATTGACCAGTTTCAGCTATTCTCTTATCTATAGTTTCTAGCAATTTATCAGTAACATCAGCAATTGTGCTAAACATTAGTTTAAGCTTGCCAGATGTGAATGTTGGACTTAATTTTTGTCGCAAAATGCGCCATGGGTCATTCTCCAAGTTGAAGATGTGAGCTGATAGTGGATCGTCTTTTTCATTGAAATACAATCCACGATTTGGAAAGATACTAAAATCTTTAACTAAAATGGTTTTCACAAGATCAAGATCAGCAACAAATAAAACTGGGCGGGCAAATAAGTAAACGCCAGAAAAAGCTTTTCCGCATTCTTTCGTTTTCTGATAGTAATCAATGAGAAACTGACTCAGATGATATTTTTTAAATAAGCCTTTGATATTTCCTTCGGGAAAGCTAATTGGAAACTGTTTTACGCCCAAATCACTCCAGTAGCGATACTTCTTGTTGATATACAGCAATGCGAGTGTGAGCAACGTTATTAGCGAGAAAACGATGAAAGAGTTCATTGCAAAATTTATATTTTTGCTTGATTATTTTAGAGACTTGCTGAACACGAACGAATGCACTTAATAGACTGAATATTTTTGTGGCTTAGTCAGTGCTTATATCTAAATACATAAATATAAAACTAGACACAAAATCAACAAAAAACCGTGCAATGTAATTCAAGATTAGAACCTACTTAAGTATATGTAGCAAATACCATGACAGGCAGTGTTCACAATCATTCTGACTTGCATGTTTCGAGTATTTCTTTGTTACATGTTTTTCTTTTCTTTTTTTTGTTCGTATCATCTTTATCATTCATAAGTAAATGGTACTTTGAAGCTAAGTAGCAGCATTTACCTACTACTTATAAGTGTTTTTTTTTATCTTATCACATTTATATGAATCCATATTTGGAGTAACAACCTTTTTCATTTTGCTAAACTTTTACGGCCGTTCTCATCAAACAGGCTAAACCAAAATTCAGTTTAGAAATCGGTTTAGCAAAATTTTCGTTCTCACTAAAAAAAATTCGGTTTAGGAATTAAAACCGGATTAGCTTTTGTATGAAAATCCTATTTAAACCAAATGTAAATCTGGTCGGGACCAAGTTTACAAAAAGTTTAAAGTTTAAAAGTAAATTTTCATATTTATTTTCTTAAATCCGAATATCTTCTCATTAAAATGTATTGTCTCGTTATATTTTTGTTTTTCTTCACATTTTTTTTTTGGTTTAGCACTTTCCAATATTTATCGTTGTCAATAAGTTTCAATCTCGTCTTTTGTCGAGTTTTATTTAATTCAATTTAATTCTGATTTGAAAGAATTCTCGTTGCTGCCGGGAAAATTCCAGACAGACACAACTTATATTTTGGACTTTCGTCTCGACTTTCGAGATTCCTATATGAAATACGGAATTTATAAACAGCCCCGAAATAAATAAATACTACGGCAGTTTTCGACAATATAAAAATCAGTCAAAAGTGAACTTAAAATAAGAAATGGTCAGTGAAGGCTGCGAAACAATAGAGCGAGCTCTCCATTGCTCAGTAGCATGTCTTTTGCCACCGTTGACCGATGATTTTGACACAAAACCAATGACAAACGAAATTTTTAAGGAATTCCGATCAATTCTGGTTGAAAAGCTTTATCTGCTGCTCGACATTCTATATCAAAACAGTAATCTGCTAAATGATTATGCCAACGACCTTCGTATGGTCCAACTACAAGCAAATCTTTTTCTATTGACATGTGAGCAATGCGAACCGAATCCATACTTCCAAACGGATCAGAAAATTCTCATTGACAGCCTCGAGAACCTCATAAGCGATCACCTGAAAAACTTTGACACTAAAGTTATACAAAAAGTCATTGAGACCTATAAAAAAGGATTGCGACAGGAGACGTGGAAGCGAAGCCTGGGACTTGTTCACGGTTTTCCAAAATTCTGTGATTTACTGTTCGAGCATCGGCACGAGATTGTTGATAGAGATCTGATGCTGTTCATTCTTTCAGTTGGATCAAACCTCGCCTCACATTATGATACGATCTACAGCACAATTGGATTGAAGATCTACCGAAAGCTATTAGTAAACGGAAACAAAGAAATATTAAAGGAAATTAACATTATCGGTGTGATATTCAAAGAAACTATCGCTATGACGCAGAAATGCAGCGAATTGGAATTCAATGATCATCTCTTCGAGTGCCTCTGTGTGATCGTAGAACTAGCTTTTCCACCAATGAGATTTGCGCTCTGGAACCAATTTGATGAAGTCATTGGCCCGTTGCTAACACGTTTCAGCCTGGAAAATGAACCAACTCTCACAACAATGATGGTGTGGAAAATTGTAAAACTTTGCGGAACTAGCTATATGAAGATTCCGGAAGCAGAGACGATTTCCAATTTTAGCGCCGAACAGATTCAAGGTTATTTAGGCCGTCTCAAAATAGCAATGAAGGAACAACAAAATCTCCACACCATGCGATGGACGAAACATCTGATGGAAATGATGGTTCGTGAATCAACAAAGATGCTTTCAGACTCCAATACTAGTTTCTCAATCATTCTCGGCTTCCATTCAATCTACATCATTTCCATTGCCAGTATCTATCCGTTGAAGCTCGGCAAAACTCTAGTAAGCTTCACACAAAGCTTGATCCTAATCCTGATGCGAGCAACAAGAAAGTTCAAAGTAAACACGAAAGTAATCAGAACCATTCAAAGTTTCCTGCAAACTATTCAGAGTCATCAACATGAAGACGAAGGGCTCGTTGGATGCATTAAGAAAATTCAAGAACACAAGTATTTCCACATGGAATAAGATGTTCGTCCTTTATTTAGTTTATTTTTACTCACTATAATTTACAATCTCAATTTTCCATCGTTTTCAGTAAAAAAGAACAAATCAGCCATTGTCTGTTCGCATATGAAAGCTTCGATACGATCACACATCTAAAAAGGATAAAATGAAGCTAAATAAAAAGTTAAGAACAAAATGTAACAAATCTTCACTCACTGCGTTGCAGTTATACTCTTTCAGCACTTCCGGATATTTGAAGCCATCGCCAGTACCGAAATTTAAACTCACTGTTGCACCTTTGTGAACCGAAATCGAAGGATAATAGGCGCCACTGTAAACGTTCTCAAATGCCAATCCTTGACATTTTCCATTCTTGAAGAAAAAAATTTGGCTTCCTGGATGAATCTTCAAATTCTTCAATGTGTCACTAACTTTGTCCTTGTCTTCATAATACAGATGACTCTTAAATTTGACGAGTGGACGATCCTTGTAAGTGTTGGGCACATAGCGAGCACATTCTAACTCGGGTAAAACAATCAAAAATCCAAGTGTATCACCTTCACCGTATCCTTCATTAGCGTAGTGTTTACCATGCGACTCGTGGAATTTTGTTCCTTTTCGTGAGCGCCACGAATATCCGAATTTGTCATATCCCAATGGTGACTGTAAATTTGCGTATTCTTGACCCCATCCAATGCGTGTTGCAGATCCTTCTGGCATTTCTTCGATTGTTGCTTCCCAGTACCAAGAACCGCGTGTAACAACTAAATAAACATTAAGCAATAATGCTAACAAACTGGATAAATTAATAACGAAAACTTACAATGAGTGCATCGTGCCATGCAATAACCCTTTTCACCAGTCACTGATAAGCGATCTTCAGAAACTTTCATTTGTGGTGCACGATCATGAAGTGCGACAAGAACCGCATTAGGTGTCAATACACGATAGAGCCATCCAGGAATTGGTTTACCAGCCCAATCAGGACTCTCATCGTATTCTTGGCGAAATGGTGCATGAGGATCTGGCTCAGCGAGAACATAACGATAACCATCTTTGTTGAATGGATGTTCCAATGGATAACCGTGAGCAGGAAGCTTCACAAGTGCACCTAAATCAGCATTGACGCGTCCCTTCTTGCCCGTGGGACCATTATTTTGATCATTTGCTGCGCCAGTAAACTTTCGCTTAGGTTGACGTCCCGCTTTTGATGAATTCTGAACGCCTGGAAATAAGATTTTATTTAATTGGATGTCGTAGCTACGTTAATACGAATGTCATTAATCACTTTCAGCTAAGTCCATTACTATTATACAATTCCAGAAGTTATGTTATCACAAGTATAAAATTGGTACTGCGTTTCTGTCGCAATCGCAAATAATTTTGTAGTTGTTTTGTAAAATTCAGATTCTTATTATTTCATTTTTTTGGTGTTTGCACGATCGAGATTAAGACAGAGACTCCAAATGGAAGAAAAAAAAATTGATGAAAATTAGAAAAACGAAAATAGTGAAATTAAAATAAAACTCGCGATTAAATTTTTTTTCTCTTTCGTTTGTGTCGGTTAATCAAGAAGAAGAAGAGTGAATTCATTGATTGCATTGTAAGCCCATCGTCGTTTGTTTTCATACATGGGTTGGATCGTCGCTCGAAAATACTGAATTTTTATCTTGTCGCGTTAGACTTACCATCATCCTTTTGACCCAGTTTGAGGGCATCGTAGTTTGGCTTAATTGTCAAGAGATCTTGCTCCACCAGACTATACATAATATCAGCGCCGTTGTCTTGAGATGCGAATATGTGTGGATGAGTCTGCAATGTCTTGTGAATTGTTGTATACCATGCAGTTGTTTGTTTTCTCGCCAGCGTTGTAATTGACTCCCAATACATTTCTAGAAACGGAACAATCTCACGGTCCCGACTAAAGAAGTAGCGCGGAGTTCCATCTTTTACCGTTTTACGCTGTAAGTTAGCAATCGTGGTGATGCACATCTGCGGCAGTGTTGCTGAAATTCGTCGATATATCTCGAGGCCTGTTGCAGAGCAGTTCTTACAAGTGAAAACATAATTCATTGAAAAACTGAGAAGTTTTCCCATTTGATAACCGATACAGCTTTCATGAAAGAATTTGCCGCAGTTGGTGCAAGACACCTCAATAATATTCAGATTACGATCTTTGCCGCTGAAAAAGGAATGCGAGTAATAATGAATTCTAAATTTTGTTATGTACCTAAACTGAAATGGGGCTCACCAATAGCAAGAAACTTTTTCAATGTTCTGTACATTTTCCTGGTTTCCTTCCATGATGATTAAATGTAATACTGCTCAGGTCGACGAGTTTCTGTTATCAGACAGTCAGTAATATAATACTGGACAGGATTTACGTATCGATTTTTCGGCGAGGCAAAAAAAAAAACAACAAACCAGGGGAATAAAAGCGTTAAAATTGGAGTAACGTCGTGTTTTCGTTCCCCTTGGTGAAAATTTTAAAGTATTGAACATAATAGACTTACTAATCAGATCTCAAAGGCATCTAATAAAGTAAGTAATATTATCATAGCTTCAGCGTGAAGTCCGTGATAACCATTATTGCGGAGTTTCGCCTAGAATCCATAGGAAAATGTAGAAAAATTGCTTCAAATATACGCCCAAAAATTTTCCATATTTCCTCCAACTGGTGCAACCAGCAAAATTCTATAAACACTGCCGATAGCTGTACTATATTTATATCAATCCTATGTCCAAGAAAACTGGCAGCAGCTGGATTAAAATTCAATTTAAAAAACAAACACTGATAAATTTTCGTTATTGCTGATAACGAAAAAAAATCTTTTTCACTCGCTCTGTTCAAGTCTATCCCAGTTTTGCTAGCATTTCATTCATTTTACATCGTTTAGCGGATGAGAACATACCATGTGAGTTCAGTAAATATTTGCTTAAATCAATCCATTGTCTGAAAAATAATTCGTAATGACTCATCAACCAATCGGGTCAATAACCAAACAACAACGACGGTGACAAATTAGCGTTCAATTGTAAATTCAGTTCACACCAATCAAAGTGATAACAAAAATTGATCATATTGAATCGCAGTAAAACCATCTGGTTATTGTGAAAAATTTCATTGATTTTTCACACTTAATTTCTGCGACTGCGCATACTTAGCTGATGTCATCAAAAAAGATAGCGACCAAAAATACTTGTTGACAACTCATAAAACAATATGATGTTAATTATGTGATTAATTCATTTGTCATTATTATTTCATTTCAGTTTTGTTATCAATTGGAAGCCAATCAACTGATAAAATGGGGTCACTATTCAGATCCGAAGAGGTCTGCCTGTGTCAGCTCTTTTTGCAGAGCGAAGCTGCTTATGCATGCGTTTCCGAAATGGGCGAGCTCGGACTTGTTCAGTTTCGAGATTTAAATCCTGATGTGAACGCTTTCCAGCGCAAATTTGTCAATGAAGTTCGTCGATGCGATGAGATGGAACGCAAATTGCGTTACCTTGAAAAGGAAATTAAGAAGGATGGTATTCCAATGTTGGATACTGGAGAAAGTCCTGAGGCACCGCAACCACGTGAAATGATTGATTTGGAGGCGACATTTGAAAAGCTCGAAAATGAATTGCGCGAAGTGAACCAAAATGCTGAAGCTCTGAAGAGAAACTATCTTGAATTGACCGAGCTGAAACATATCTTGAGAAAGACTCAAGTGTTCTTTGACGAGGTGAGTTTATCATGTTGTCCTTTATGTCTATCCTATGTCAAATACATGTTCTAGATTGATCAGTAATCAATCATTAAAAAAATCTTGCCCCCCACATTTATTAACCATTTATAAAGGCATCATTCAATGTCCATTTGACATGCAGATGGGTTAAAAAAAGCATTTTGAGTCTCATCTTTAACCTTTATCTTTATTTTTTATGATTTTATTACAAATAATTTTAATTTATCGGTAGTTTGGTTGGATTAACCTAAGTAGCTAGAAGAGCATGCTTCAATTGCACAATATTTAATTTTAAGTTTTTATTTTATTTGTGTTATGCAATTTTCTAAAATGGTTTAGTCACTAATCACATAAAATGTTATTCCGAAATTAACAATCTTATTGTGTGTGGTTCCATTAATTGCGATCATTACAAAGTATGTGCATTTTACGTTCCATCAAAATGATAAAGTCTTGTGTCTTGTGATTGCATAATTTTTGGGGTTGAGCCATCACATGATTGTGAATGTTCCCTTATCATGACATCGATAATAAATGTTTTCCTAATCCTTCGGGATTTAGTGAAAAAAAAAAAAAAAAAATATCAATTTCACCGGCTCATCAGTGTGACATCGTCAAAAGTTGCGTTAAACGATTTTGTTGAATGTAAATTATATTACCCTCGCTCGCCCTCGATCACATGGAAAACAATCCAAGGTCCAATCTTAGCGCTATCCATGTAAAAATCTTATGTTTACTATAGCATCCCATTTTTTTGTAGTATATTAAAATGTACCTACCTAGGTCCTAGATGCATCTGGAAGCTGCAGTAAAATTGGACTCTTGTTGTTGACAACTATATTGTTTTGCTAAATTATATATTTCCCTTTCCTTTTAGACGCCAGTATTTGTTAGATTATTTTTAATTTTATGTTTTTTTTTTTCTTACTTTTTCTTGCTTTTTTTGATTTTGTTGTGCCAAAAAAAAAATTATTTGTTGACGATAAAAAATGCTTTTTGCCGTACCAAAAAAAATGTGCTGCCGCCGCCGCCACAAAATTTCCATAAACCTTCCTACAAAATCCCCTAAAACAAAATTTCGCCATATGCACAATTTCTTGGGGATGAACAATGTTGGTGCGTGCTTTAATTATTGCTCAATTGCGACTGTGCCTCTACGTGGTGGGGTGCTTGTAAGTAGACAGCACCAGATTACCATGAGATGCTTGAAAATAGACATTCACAATTAAATCCATATTACCGTTCTCGTTCATCCAAATACGATGTGCGAACGCTACGTGTTAAATTCACTAAACTCCAGATGGCGGATTCACATCGTGAAGAAGAACAATTGAATTTACTGGAGGAAGCACCGCGCGGTGGAGCGCAACAACAAAACCTGAAATTGGGGTAATTATAAAAATAATAAAATTAAGTGAAAGCTGAAATTTTTTGTTCCCTCTTCCCCCGCTTAATGTTCATTGTACGTTTTTTCCTTTATGATTTCAATTATTTTACGACATTACACGAAAACTCAAATTCTTTCAGAGCTGCATCGACGACAATGAGCCGCTCGTTAAAAAATGTTTTAAGCTGATGAGGCAAGACAATATTAATGTTCCCTGTTTTTTTCTCCATTTTGTTGACTGTCCTTTTTAAAGGACTACGGACTCTCTATTTTCTTTTGTCACTAATACTGCGGTCTTCTCAAGATTTAAATGCACATATTTTATCGAGAAATTTCCTATATTTATAAAAATTAATGTTAATGTTGAATGTTTTATAATACTTAAGTGAACGAAAGAAAAAAAAATTATAACTGCACAACAGAATTTAATTTTGTAAGAAATTATTGGCATGTGGGATGATGTTTTATGGAGATGGGCCTGGATATTGTGCACCAAAAAATTTTAATTATCTTTGGTGAATTTATTTCTGGCTGCATTTTTTTCTTTTTTTTTTATTAGTTAATATTAGTTTGGTTTTTTTTTTAATTAGTTTTTTTATTTTAAATCATTCACTAATCAAAAATCATCGGATTCAGTCGTTATCACTCTTTTATCCTCCCATCAATGACGTTCCACATTATGAATTCTTTATTTCATTGTTTGATTTTCTTTATTGGAAACATTTTTTTTTTCGTGGGATTAACAGCAAGAGGGTGGTTTGAACCATCCCACCGAGTCGATGACGCGGGCTCTTATCACGGATGAGTCACGTATGGGCAACCAAATGGGGCCCGTCCAGCTCGGGTAGGTTTTTTATGCAACAAATTTTTTATCAGTTGTTTTTTAACGTTTGACTAATCCAAACACATTCACAATTTACATATCTAACAAAATGCATTTTCTTATGTCAAAAAAAAAAGATTCTTGGAAAAGTCCGTCGAACAGGAAGCAGACTTTCTGCCTTGGTCAGTAAAAGAAGAATGTTTTATTTTGATGTTGTTTAAAAATTCATCTTCATCAGCTCTCCTTCTTAACTTCATTATTCCATTAGCCATACACAGTTTTAACAAAGAAAACAATTCTATGCAAGCTAAAATGCGATCTCGTGAAAAAATTGCGTTAGAAAAAACAAATATGTGCATTTAATTCTCACGCAAGCTACAGCGCTCTGCCTTTTATTTGTGATTTCTTAGAATATTTTATGTGTTTTTTTTTTTTGCATTTTTTAGAACTTGTGCGGTGGTTCATGTGAATTAATGGCATTGGTTCTATCGAAGCCATTGAACCATCGCAATTAATTCTCTGGAATTATTTTAATATTCTTTTATCCTTTCTCGAATCTAGTTTCGTCGCTGGTGTCATCCTGCGTGAGCGTTTGCCAGCATTTGAACGTATGTTGTGGCGCGCTTGCCGTGGTAATGTATTTTTGCGTCAGGCAATGATTGAAGCTCCTTTGGAAGATCCATCGAATGTATGTTGCTTGCAGAGTTTTTTTTTGCAACCTGTCGAAACAATATTTTTCTAACTCTATTTCCCAGGGTGACAATGTCTACAAGTCGGTCTTTATCATCTTCTTCCAAGGCGATCAGCTCAAGACCCGGGTCAAGAAGATCTGTGAAGGCTTCCGTGCAACTTTGTATCCATGCCCAGAAGCACCAGCTGATCGTCGCGAAATGGCAATGGGCGTTATGACACGTATTGAGGATTTAAACACTGTTTTGGGACAAACCCAGGATCATCGTCATCGTGTTTTGGTTGCTGCTGCAAAGAACCTTAAGAACTGGTTCGTTAAAGTTCGCAAGATCAAAGCAATTTATCATACGTTGAACTTGTTCAACTTGGATGTGACTCAGAAATGTTTAATTGCTGAATGCTGGGTTCCTGTGCTGGATATTGAGACAATTCAGATTGCATTGCGCCGTGGAACGGTAGAAAAAAATTCTCTCCCTCATTAAACAAACATTAATTTCTTTCCTTTCAGGAACGCTCTGGCTCATCTGTACCACCGATTTTGAATCGAATGGAAACTTATGAAGATCCACCGACGTACAATCGAACCAACAAGTTTACAAATGCTTTTCAGCATTTGATTAATGCCTATGGTGTTGCATCATATCGTGAAATGAATCCGGCTCCGTACACCATCATTACATTCCCGTTCTTGTTTTCGGTCATGTTTGGTGATTTGGGACATGGAACTATAATGGCGTTGTTTGGATTGTGGATGATTTTGAAAGAAAAACCACTTGCCGCTAAGAAATCGGACAATGAAATCTGGAACATTTTTTTCGGTGGACGTTACATTATTTTCTTGATGGGATGCTTCTCAATGTACACGGGCTTTATTTACAATGACGTCTTTTCTAAATCACTGAACCCCTTTGGGTCTGGTTGGGCAATCAATTACAACACCAGCACAATTATGGAAAATAAGGCTTTACAATTGGATCCAGGCCGTGATTTTGGAAGAACTTATCCTATCGGTATGGATCCCGTTTGGCAGGTTGCGCCTTTGAATAAGATCATTTTCCAAAATGCTTACAAGATGAAGATTTCAATCATTTTTGGTGTCATTCATATGATTTTCGGTGTTGTCGTTGGACTTTTCAATCATCGTTACTTCAAAAATAAGATGGCCATCTACACTGAATTCATCCCACAAATGATTTTCCTCATTTTCTTGTTCTTCTACATGACAACACTAATGTTCATCAAATGGAATCGTTTCTCAGCACATAATGACCCACCATTCTCAATTCACTGCGCGCCATCAATCCTGATTACATTCATCAATATGGTATTGTTCAAGGAAACACCTGTGCTCAATGAGCAATGCTCTCCATGGATGTTTTCAGGTCAATCGGGTCTGCAAAAGTTTTTGGTTTTGAGTGCGCTTTGCTGTATTCCATGGATGCTGTTTGCCAAACCATTGCTGATTATGCAAGAACGTAAAAAGGCTCAACATCAACCGATAATGCCATATAACAGCGAAGGACAGGATGGAGAAAATGGTGGATTGGCACAAACACAAATAGCTCCGGTCGTTCAACCTGCAGCCCCACATGAAGAGCAGGAAGAAATGAGTGAAATATTCATTCACCAAGGCATTCACACAATTGAATATGTTCTCGGCTCTGTCAGTCATACCGCATCTTATCTACGTTTGTGGGCTTTGTCATTGGCTCACGCGCAACTGGCTGAAGTTTTATGGAACATGGTTCTTCAGAATGGACTTAAACAATCGGGATGGATTGGTGGCATCGCATTGTGGGCTATTTTCGCTTTCTGGGCTGTCTTGACTGTTGGTATTTTGGTATTGATGGAAGGTTTATCAGCTTTCTTGCACACATTACGTCTTCATTGGGTTGAGTTCCAATCGAAATTCTACTCTGGTCTCGGTTACGCATTCCAGCCATTTGCATTTGAAGCAATTCTTGATGGAGGTAGTACAGCTGAAGAATAAAATGGGACGCGAATGTAAAGGAAATTTCAACTGGACACATCTGGGCAGATCATGAACAAAATTCTATTTCATGCACAAATCATTTAGCCAGATTAAATTTCTTCAAATATACGATAAAAAAAATTCTCTCGAATTGATATAAAAAAGAATGTTTAATGGACATGTTAATTGAAAATCACATTATAATAAAAGAATCATTTAGCTTCTGTAGTAGTTGGATGATTAAGTAGAGTAGCAGCAAAATGAGAATTCTATTAATTAAATGAATCCCATCATGTCGTCGAGATACTGAACAAACTTCCCAGCATTACCTTCCTCATATTTTTTCAGTTTGCTTATGTCAAATGATGCAAGTGTTTCAGGAAGTTGTGATATTGTTGTGTAAAATAGGTAACCATCATTTGAGAGCTGTTCAGCGAGTTCTATTTGATGATTATGCATCAACGTTTCATTTACGACGACAATGAGTGGTTTTCCTCTTGTCAGCACGTCAATGCATGTTCCAGCGCCGGCATGACTAATGATCTAGCAATTCGCATATAATTAGGATACATGAAATAAACAAAGATATTTTAACTCACTAGATCAGCGGCTTCAATATGATCAGTAATTGAAGGTTTCAGATCAAAAATGTCAACATGAATGCCATTAAAATGTGACAAGTCAATTTTCTGACCTCGGCCGATTTGAATTGTTAGTTCTTTACATCCAAGCTGATCCTTTAATATTCTATGAATGTCTGGTGTTGCTAATCCTTTTATAAGCTCATCAAATTGTGTAGTTCCAACTGTTACAAAAATCTTCTGAAATTTCATATTTGTAAATAAATATTTATCTTGGTCAGGGCTGAGGGACCGTATAGAATTGGTGAAAGGTTATTTGTTGAACAAATTTGTTCGCAAAGGGTGTTCTATTCCAACGTTTTGCTTCTGAATGTTTTTCTATAGCCGTTTTTCTTGCAATTGATTTTACAGCAAAGGATTCCAACGCAATTGACTTTACAGCAAATGATTCCAACGCAATTGACTTTCGCACAATTGATTTTCTAGCAATCGACACCAGCAATCGATTTTTTTTGCAAGAGCTTTCTTCTGCAAAAGATTTTTATTCCAATGATTTTTTTTTCAAAGGGGTATTCTATTTTTCAAACGGTCGTAATTTTCAAATTGTTTTGAGAATTTGCCATATTGCGTTGAACGACTCAACTCGTTGATGAAGCAAAGCTTTTATTTTATTTAGGTAGGTGCATATTTTTAGTGTCAAATAAATGGCTTTTATAATATTTCAGCCTTTTCAGTTTTTTCTTGGAAAATTTCAGCTTTTCCAGCTTTTTCAAATTTACTGGTTTTTATCCATTTGTGACTTTGGTCGACTTTCTGACGAATGCAAAACCATTGCTAATAATCCCAAATTTTCCATTTGCTAGGTAGTTCGACCATTTTGTCGATAGGTTGGCGCATTCTTTCTTTGGTATATTCCTGTTAAAAACGATGTTACCAAATATATTTTTACTGTTACTTAACATATTTACCCTTTCTGGATTCTCTGCCATCTTTCTTCGAGAAACCTTTTTTTGCCAATTTTAATAGTTTTTAGTAGCCCAATTCATCGATAGGGAGAATACTCAAAACAATTTGAAAAATATGACCGTTTTAAAACTTGCTAAATAGTTTTGGGATAGAATACCCTAAAAACTCTATTGCATAGAAACCGCTTGCAAAAAACTATTGCATAAAGCTATGTAGATTGCTGGAAAATCGTTTGCTCTAAAATCATTTGCTCGAAATTAATTTTGTTTCAAGGAGGCTCTGTGGTCAAGAATTTTTTTTTTTTCAAGGGAGAAGCGAACAAATTTTTTTAGAAAATCCAAAATAATTTAAACCAAATTAATTTTTAAGAAAAGTTTCATAAATATGAAATTGGAGGAGTTTTTTGGGGGCAATGGAGGATAAGTGTGAAAATGGAGGATTCATCCTCCACCAGTGGAGGAACTGGACAGCCTACCTAAAACATCATTTTTTTGATGTTCGAATTAGGTTTTTAAATTTTCTCAAGATAAATCAAAATCCGCTATTGTAGATATTTAGCCAAACTTTATCAGAATTTATTTTGGGTTTCGTTAACAAAGTTTTGTAGCGCGAATCTTTTACGGTCAACAATAAAGTTGAATGATTATTTATTAAATATTTAGTTGCTCGTTGTTGTTAAATTAATAAATTATCAATATCGAGCTTACAATTTCGTTGATTGTTCCACTGGAAGGAATGCCATTAATTCGCCAATAAATAGAGCTCTTGCAAACGAAATTGGGTGCAGCGGTTTTGGAAGCTTTATTTGGGATTCGTAGATTTCCCATGGCCTTAATGAATTGGGATGCACACTGAATTCTAAATATTCTGTTGCATAATTTGATGGTTTATGTCTTATGTCATCGAATGCATTCCAATTTGAGCTTTTGACTATTTTTATTGACAAATTTAAAATATCAAATTGTGATTTGATTATCCACCGAAGATAACTGAAGAACGGAAATAGAAGAATCTGTCGCTGAATCATCAGCAGCACGTATGTGATGCAATAGATGAAAAATCGCAGTAATGCAAAAACAACGTAATAGGTAATGACTGTTGGTAAAAGGAACAGCAGTGTTGTGAACAGCATGGTAGCAATAAAAAGTTGTCGATTTGTGTAATCTTGTGACTCGATTCGGCCTGGTAAATTTGGAAAATGACAAGTAAATTAAATAGATATTAAATCATGGTTCTCACCTTTAAGCACATTCAAGCGTCTTCCGAGGACAATTCTCAATAGGGATTTTAAGCTATAGAATTCCAATTTATAGAGCATTGCAGCATAAATATAGAAGCAATGGGCATGGAGAGTAATTATTGTTATGACATCGCATAGCATTGCACATTGGAATGAGATTCCCATTAGTCCCGAAGCTGTAAGTGGCAGGAAGAGATAATGTATCGCTGGCTCAACGATTACGATGAAATTCCACCACAGATCAACGTGATATGTGAAACAGCTCAGCAAAAAATTGTTAAGCTGTACATTCAGTTTAAGGCCCACTGGTGACCCATCCAGCATTCCGAGAAGACTACGCAATCGATTTACAATGAATTCCGTAAGCTTCATGAAATGTGAACCAGGATTTTTTATATGATTTAAAAGAAAAAACACCAAAATGCCCATGAAAACATCAAGGTGAATAGCTCCTGATCCTGAACTGCTCTCCAAAATATTATTCCATGTTTTACAGTGGCGATAGACTGCAGTCTTCTCAAATATCGGTGCTATTGGTTTTATGATTTTTGATACTATGGAAACAATGCTGATTGATAAAGTGTGAAAACTTTCCGTGACCTTTTTTCTAGTCGTAATGATTATTTCATCTTGTTCTTTGAGTAATTGCGTCAGATATACATAACTGTTATTTGCGATAAGTTCATCTGACGGATGGACAATGCTACTTTCAAGGAATTTTTCCGGATCATACCAGATGAGTTGGATTGAATGCGGGATAATTTGTCGATCATCAATAAACACTTGGAATTCGCTGACACTGCTGCTCTGCCTGTGAAAGTAGTCATTTCCAAGTTCTACAGATTTACAGCAATTACAGAATCCAATCAGGGGTAGCTGACACTTTGGTATGCAATTTGGCGTTGTTGAATTAATCACAAAGAAATCGTAATACTCAGTCGTTACTTCATTATATTCCTGTTTGCTTGTTGTTCTTCTAACTTGCCCATAATGTTTTTGCTTCTGATCGGTATTGTCCGGCTCCAAATCACTCTTAGGCATATAAATCCTTACAACTTTCATTTTCTGTCGATTGACGACAGTGTCAGCAATTTTTTTTTTCGTTGCAATTACTCCAGTTGTTTTAGAAGATTATAGCGTTACTTAATTGCTATTGCAGGCGAGTAAAAAGCGCTTCAAATAATTCTACAAAACTCTACAAAATTATGTTGATAATTCCGCCTCAAGAAAATAAAATTTAAATTTTGTGTTATTTCGTTTTTAAAAATGTCTGGCTTTAATTTTGGTACGCCTAGCACAACGGGCTCGTCGCTTCCATCATTCGGCGCAACAACGAGGTAAGTAACTTTAAAAGAAACATTGAAATTTAGTTTATTTTCACTAATTTTGCAGCGCACCTGCATTTGGAACAGCCCAGCCTGTTCAACCGCAAGCATTTAGCTCAGTGGCATTCGGAAATCCTGCTGCCGCTACACCAGCAGCAGCGACTTCACTGTCGTTTGGTCAATCTGCAAAAACCAGTGGGTTTAATTTTGGAGCTCCTGCCCCAGCATCGAGTTCAGTCGGTTTTGCAGTTTCTCCTATTACATCTGCCCCCTCGTTTGGAGGATTTGGGACAAATGCAGTTCAACCGCAAGCATCAGTTGCTCCGTTGCTGGTATCTTCTGCCATCACTCCAGTTGCACAATCGACAGGATTCAGTTTTGGAGTAGCTCCAGCTGCCACAACATCTCAGCCAAGCAGTGGACTTTCTTTTGGAGTATCTAGTTCAGCAGCCTCGGCAGCACCAAAAATGACCTTCAATCCACCAATGACAACTCAATCTGGACTGAGCTTTGGTGCGCCTGTAACCACTCAAACAGGATTGAGTTTTGGTACGCCAGTTAGTGCAGTTGCTCCTTTGACTGGTTTTGGAGTTTCAACACAGGCCCAGCAAACAGCTCCGACTTTGACCCTACCAGCAGTCAGTACATCATCAGGTCTAACAGGAATCTCATTTGGGCAGCAAGCAGCAACGACGGCTGTCATGGCATCATCAGTTGCTCCGAACACAGGATTGAGCTTCGGTCTTGGAAGCCAACCAGCTCAAGCAATTCCTAACGGATTAGCACAGCCACAACCTGTTGTGTCGAATACTACAAGTGCTCAAACAACGGGCGGTCTTGGTGGAATCGATATGAATAACACACAGCCAAAAACGATTGAAGGAAAAAATGAAGCTACTAAAGTTAAAGAAACTCAGGTTCCAAAAGAAATCATTCAGACTGTTGAAGACATGAAGGCTTATATCAAACAGCAAAAAACATTGTCATCAGATATTGCTAGAACATCAACAAGAAAGCTTGCGAATGTCACCGACGAAATTCAGCGCCTAAATTGGACAATTCAAGAAATATCAAATGATGTTGATCACAATAAATCAGCCGTTAAATTATTACGCAACGACACATCGCGCATCATTCAGCATGCTGATATGGCCCAACGTACTCAAGAGACACCGAGTGGACTTCAATTTGAAAATGTTTTGCCACAAATTTATTTCAATGAATTGATTCACAAATATGAAAACGATTTATTAACGCTTAAACATCAAGTTGAGCTGACTGAAAAACATCTCCAATCGTTATCACATCCACAATCATTTACTGCACAGGATCTCAAACGTGGTCTTCAGCAGCTTCACGAAAGCTTCATAGCTCTTGCAGGTCGCCTTCAAGAAACGCATACCAAAGTCGATGCTCAAAAGGAACAATATCTAAATCTGCGTAAGTTCATGCTTCGCGATTCCACAAATGTTTTCGAAGAACAGCCAAAGGCTTCAACTGACGTTTCTGTTGGAAATCCATCAAAAGTTCAATATGGACCCAGTCCATTCTCAAATTCGTTTTTGGGAAATTTTAGTCTGGTTGGAAATCCAATAATGAATCCAGCGACAGCAGTTCCACCACAAACAACTCAGTGGCAACCATCTCAGCAGCAATCACAATCATTCTTCGGTACCGGTAATACAACTTTTGGTTTCAAGCGTTAAGTGAAAAAAAAATCGAGTTTATTAATTAAGTACCTTTTCCAAAAGAAAATAAAGGAAAATTTCAGTTAATATTTGATGCACAGACAAAAACAAACTTATTTATTTATTTGGATCGCCTTAGCTTCGATCTTACTGATCGTTCAACCAGCGAACCAATTACAGGACGCGATGAGCGTTTCGGTCGACCTGAACGTCTTGGCTTTTCATCTTTTGAATTTGAACGTTTCTTGTGAGTTTCTTGAACATTACTGGAAACGTCAAAATATTGACTGGAATCATCTATATCATTATGGAATAAGTTCATATACTCATTGAGCTGTTCATCTGACGGAACTAGTAGCGTAAGATCGACGGTCAATCGTTTCAGAGCTGGGTCAAATTGTGTTGCGAAACTGCTGTCCTCGCAATTAGTCTGCTCTGAAATTCTTCTAGGTGATGCTAATTGACCTCTTGACTGTTTTCTTGGTGTTTTCGTAATGCTGGTAGTCTGTGGGTCATCTTGATCCTGAACATTTTGGATGTCGCGAAAAGCCTGGCGAGGGTTTAAGAATGGCGTTGAAGTTCTCCGTGGATTCAAAATAGTCTCATCAATCATCGATGTTTCTTCTCTGATGGTCAGAAGGAGATTTGACTCAGCATTTGGGCTATCAATTGTTGTGCTCGTCATATCGTGCATCCTCTTGCGAGACAGGAATACTATGGGTGCATCAAAAGGAGCATTAGGATTTGATGTCATTGTTGTTGGATCAGAATAGCGATGCATTAGTTTAGATCGTAGTGACGATGATGCTAAAAATATACGTGTAATATTTCTGAGATAAATCAAAGCAAACTTACATTCTTGAGCGTTATTTGATATGTGAGCATTCATGACTAAGGCTTCGTTATTTTGATGCTGGTTACGCGGAGAATATTGATCAAAGAATCCAGGCATGGTAACTTCCAGATCGGTGGTTTCAACACATTTCTTAAGAGATGCAGTGTATGAGTTGAAGAACTGTGCACAATGCATGTTCATCATAGTAAAGCATCGACGAAACTCTGAGGTTTTCATTTTTTCAGCCATCAGCTCTGCTCGCATAGTTGTTAATTCTTTATTTGCTGCATGATTGGCGATCTTAAGCTCGTTCACCTTCTTTGATAGATCATAATTCAGAGCTTGGTATGTTTGTAGTTGATCTCTGAGCTCGCTCACTTCGTCTAGCTGACTTCCAACAGTTTCATCCATTACTTTCCTATCTCAATGCTTTTGAGCATAAATTTTAGATGATAATCAAAACTTTTACACAAGAAAATTGTAGCCTGTCTAAACTCAAGGTAAATAAATATAACAACAAACCAGGCGACAAACGGAGCAACCAAGTTAACGGACTTTGTAGACTTTTTGTTAGCATGCTCTTTGTAATGGTCACTTTCGGCTTTAAACGTCGGACTGGCTGATACCATCTTAAATTTTTCTTCTCGTTGATTTTCTAAAGTGAATGTTAAATCTGATGTTCTTAAAATACTACAACAAGGTTCACGGACTGTAAAATAAATTGAAGAACAAAACAATAGCTGAGCGGAAGCTGAATTATCAGCGAGAAATCGTAATTTTCAAATTCGGACGCTTTGTTGTTGGTAAGAGTAAGGAAGCTTGTACCCTACATCTATTTTCATATCTGATCTTGTTATTTCAGATCCACTGCTCTGAAGGCATCGGTGGTTATCCAGCATGTCGCTTCCAAATTATAAACCTATCGCACCCAACTCCCGTAAGTATAATTTTTTTTAAAGAAGAAAACAAGCTTCATAGCATGATAATAATGCAATTGTCTAGCTACCACTGTAAATATGAGAGCCTTAAAAACGTTGACAAATCCAAATAACCATTCGTTCAGATTCAATGTCGGAGCTCTCATATTCCATTCATCTTTTTTCTGCTTTTATACTGCATTTTACTGTATGTGTTGATAATTGCATGATAGGTTCGTTACAGAATTTTCCTTAATTTAGGGATCCCGATCGAGATGATGAACCGACCAATTAAAATCCTTTTACCTTAATCCTTAAAAATGAATAGACTTAAAGAAAATTCCCAAACAATTTGAAAAACAAACAAACAAAAAAACTTTACAGATCTGATGACAGCGGGACACCCTGTGACGTTCAATATATTGAAAGGTAATTGTTCACAATCTCTCATCTCGTACAGTCCCACATCTCGTCATGTTTGATAACTGTTTCCATGGGCTGCATTTTGTCTCGCTTTCTTGCTTTTTTCTATATATATTCCTATAATTAATTAATACCTGTTTTCATGTAATCCAAAGGCCTATCGGGATCCATAAAAAACATTTTTACACGTGCAATTTTTTCTCTCTTAAATTTAGCACATTATCATAAGCACCAAACCCGAAATTTGACATTTCTTTTCTTAGAACACATTAAAAATTTTAATCAATTTTCTTTCAATTACATGATTCTCCCATTCAGAGCGGTTACGTGCATCTGGTGGTGCACCGGGTGGTGATCGACGTGACCAAAGTCCATTCGTGCAGTCTCCACATGGAAATCCATCATTTACCCCTCAAAAGGCTGGCAGGAATAGTGCAGCCGCTGTGAGTAGAAAAGTCCGGTCGCGTTGCACGACTTACAAATTTTTACCTTCTTTTACAAACGATATTTTGTACGATTTCCTTTATTCTAGTTGGACTCGCGTGCGCCTAAGCCACCAAAGCCACCAGAGAAACCTTTAATGCCCTATATGCGGTACTCGCGCAAAATGTGGGATTCGGTTAAAAATTCTAATCCAGAATTGAAATTGTGGGAAGTTGGAAAACTGATTGGTCAAATGTGGCACGATCTCTCGGATGAAGGCAAGAAGGAATTCATCGAAGAATATGAACTGGAAAAAGTGAGTAGAAAATTTATCTTTACGAAAAATCTTTGAACTTAATTCATAAATAACTTGACAAAAAGGATCAATATCTTGAACTTGTTCGCGCATACCGATCCACACCCGATTTCGCCAATTGGATTCGTTACCAGCGTAAGAGAGGTATCTTTTAAGATTTCCATTCAGTGACTTCTGTAGTTTTTCCTTCTCTCACATGATTGAGCACCACCAATAATTATGGCGTTGTGGGCAGCAAAAGACCATTAAATGTGCTTGTGTGTCGTGTGTGTGGATTCTGATAAATTTCTCAGAGCTACTTACCCATGGTCACCAGTTTTTTTTTATGTTCACAATTCCTTAATCCAGAAATCATTCGCACAACCATCATAATTTTCTCTTTCAGATTGAGTATGAGAAGAGCTTGAAAATTTATCATAATACACCGGCTTATTTGGCCTTCTTGGCGACTAAAAGTAAAAAGTCTGGTATGTGTTTCACCAATCACATGTAAATAATCACTTTTATGCATGCTTTTCGAAATTGTTAACCAACCTTTTTCCTTGTATTATCGCACAATTGCTCACATTTCTATGATTGTATAATTAAAGATGCTGGCGATATTCATGAGCCACCACGATCGAGCTCAAAAAGCCAACAGCAAGATCGTCGAATTGATATTCAGCCGGCAGAAGATGAAGAAGACTTGGACGACGGATACTCATTCAAACAAGTGGCGTATGCTCGATATTTGCGCAATCATCGGTTGATCAATGAAATCTTTTCGGATGCAATCGTTCCTGATGTTCGATCGGTTGTAACCACTCAAAGAATGCATGTCCTGAAACGACAAGTTCAGTCATTGGCCATGCATCAAATGAAATTGCAAGCGGAACTTCAGCAAATCGAAGAGAAATTTGAGACAAAGAAAAGGAAATTTGTTGAGTCTTCTGAATTGTTTCAAGAGGAATTGAAAAAACATTGCAAACCGGCTGTTGATGAGGAAACATTTCAAAAGATTGTCGAACGTCAATATGAGTCAATGAAACGTGAAAGAATGCGCGCAATTGAGGAGCAAAATAAGCCACCAGCACAACAAAAGCCCGACGAAGTTTCAGTTCAGGCAAATACAGCTCAGCCTGCGGCCACATCTGAGCCGCCATCGGCTGAAGGGCAATCAACTGCTGAGGTGAGATGATGAGGGCATTTCGAATGCAAAAGAATTTCTTAGAATCTTTAGATAACCTGAATGGGAACTATGGACGATTGTAGATGGGTTGAGGGAGGGAGGCACTAATAGAATTCTAAGGATACAAGGAATGCAAGTCGTTCCTTAATAATCTTATTATATTATTAAAATAAATTTTGATAATATTTACGCAATAATTTGACTGCCACTTTGATGATGATGATAGAAATGTATGTTGATGAGCAAAATGTTTTGCAAATTGTCTCATGCTAGTTGATTTCTTGATCTTAATGATTCTGCCAGACATTTCACTCATCAAAAATAATATTCACTCATAGCGACTTTCTTTCTATATGTTGTTCTTTCACTCAAATTCAAAAAAAAAAAAAAAAAAAAAAAAAAACGAAACGAAAAATTAACATTTTTCCGCACCTTCACAGATGACTGTTCTGCACTTGCAGGTAATTTCCACAAGAATGAATTTTGTTGGCTCAAAAATTTTATTTATTTAATTTGCTTATTTTGAGAACTTTTATCATGAGCATGCATCGCTTTGATTGGTTTAACTTCTTATAATTTCTTTTCTCGGCTCTCGGATTTATTATTTTTATTTATGCTGCACATATCTAGTGATTTAGTGTTCTATTCTAACAAATTCTAGTTTAAAAAGTAGATTTCTTGGTGAAGTCATGACACACTTTTCCTTTTTATTTTAGTTTTGTAATGGTTTGTTGCACATTTTAAAGGCATTTGGAAATGAATTTCCTTTGAAATTTTCACTTAAATTATTTTTAGCCGATGGATATTGAGCCACCAATAAAGCCAGCAACTGATTCCGATGAAAAATCAAATGACTCTACAGCATCGCAGCCACAGCATTTGCAAGAGATGGCAAAGAGCACGGTTGTTTCAAAGGAAGTGACACCTGTTTCAGCTGATGAAGCTCCGGTTTGTGTAGAACAGACGCCAGTTCATAATCAAGTACCAGCAGCTATTCCGACTTCAATTCCAATTCAACCGGAAGTTGTCGTTCCACAGTCGCAAGCAGAGACAAAGCCAGAAATATCATCAGCTCCGCAACCAGCAGCTCAAATTCCTCATCATCCTGGAATCCATTCGGGTCCACCTCTGTCAACGCAGATTCCACCAACACCGAGCGTTTCTGGTCCAATAGCTCACAGTCAGGAAGCACCAATAGCACCGCCAAATGTCACAGTATCTCATCATCAAGGAATGTTGCCTGCCGGACATTTGCCACCTCATGGCCCACCTGGCGCTTACGGCGGTTATCCTGTTCAAGGCGGACCACCACCAAGAGCTCCTGCTCCATATTATGGCGGTCCACCACACATGCCACCTTATCAACAAGGCTACGCTCAATATTATCAACCTTATCAGCAAGGATATCAATATCCTGGTAAGAAATAATTTGTAAATATGTGCACATAATCTTGCAATTATTTTTTCTTTCGAAGCTTATACTCCACAAGGACAACCCTACGTTCAAGGTCCTTATCCACAAGCACCAGCCATGCATGGAGCTCCGATTTCACATCAACAACCGTTGCCAGCTACACCGCCAACTGCTGAAGTTTCTGCTCCATCAGCTGCTGTTTCGCATGCTGCAGAAGAAGAAAAGAATGGTAGCTAAATTTGATAAATATTTTGCACCTTCATCACTATATTGCACAACATACACGTAACACTCGTTGTACAACTATTGGACAATGTTTTTCTTTTTTTTTCTATTCAAATTTCAAACTATGACAAAAAAAAAATTGGAAAAAAAAACTATTTGCAGATATCAAAAAGGATGCAAGCGATAAGGATGAAGAAAAAGAAAAGTAGAAGGAGGAATGAAGAGAACTTTTTCATCAGTTTTACACATAATAACTAAGAATTTCAATCACCTACTCTCAAATATTTAAATTTGCATGTAATTTTTTTTTGTTCTGCGAAAAGCCGAAAAATGTTGAAAATTTCAAATAAATAAAATTTCAATGGGAAAAAAATACACAAACATATTTTGTGAATCATCATATTTTGTTGACCCGAATGAAATGTTGATTTTTCTTGCTTCGTTAGATGGGATTTCCACATGAAGCATGTGTAAAACGACTACGCAGCATTGTCTCAAATGTCCGAAAAATGTCTATCGCGTGGAGCAGGAAAAACAATTTTAATGTTTATGAAAACTATGCATAAATTATGTAACGCCTTTAATTAAATGAAAACCCACTTCAAGTGTTACATAGTTAAAGTACTGATCCTTTAACACGCGTCTCAGATTTCAACAAGCGTAATTTTCTCAGTTTATAAAAACAACAAACAATTCTTTATTTTTAGATTGAGTTTAATGATGAAGCTCATTGTGCACAAAATCGAGTCGAGTCCGGTCAGTATGGAAAAGGTAACATGACAGTAAAGTCGAATATAAAAGCGGAGCTCCTTCGAGTTGAAGGCAATGAGCTCTACAAACAAAAAAGATTTTTCGATGCATTGCTGAAATACAATGAAAGTTTATGCAATGCTAAACCTGGAAGTGAACAAATTGGATTGGTTTACGCTAATCGGAGTGCAATTTATTACGAGATGGAAATGTATGAAAAATGTTTAAAAAATATTAAATTAGCGTGTGAAAATAATTTTCCGCAAAGATATTATGAATCCTTCAAGAAGCGTGAGGAGAAATGCTTGAAAAAAAATCTAAAATTGCGTCGTGGAAATTGTCCAGAAGAGCAATCAAAAATATCAAAACTTTCGTATCCACCAAATAAAAAGCTTCCATTTATAGCCGATTGCTTGGAACTTAAAGTTTGTCCAAAATATGGACGATACATTATCACTAATAGGCAACTTCAGACGGGCGATGTGATTGCCATTGAAAAGCCAACATTTAAAGTGATGAAAGCTGATTCACGTTATAATACGTGCCATGAATCAAATCGATATGAAAGATGTGCGAATTGTTTGATGGATAATCTGTTCGATTTGATTCCATGTCCAAATTGTTGTGCAAGTCAGTTAAATTATTGTTGTAAATGCAATTTAATCTTAAAAGGATTTTTTTTTCTTTATTGAATTTCTGCAGCGATGTTCTGTTCAACTGACTGTCTGAAATATGCTCAAGAGCGTTATCACAAATACGAATGTCCTGTGATTGATGAGCTCCTGACATCCGGAATCACACAAATTGTGCTTAGAATGTTCTTTGAAGGACTGTCACTGTTTAATGGATCAATTGCAGAACTCGAGGAATTTATAAGTCAACATGAAAAAAAATTGCCAACAATTTTTGATATCAACACAAATGATGAGAAATCAAAATTCTTAGCAACGACCAACCTTGCGACTGTTTTGAATAAAAATCATTCGGTGTTTTCATACGAAAGCATATTCATGAAGCACGAAAAGTTAAAGAAAATGTGGACAACACATTTTGTGTTTATCAAGAAAATGCTTCAGCGATTTATTGCTATAGCGCGTTATGATGTGCATTCGATTGGTGGTTGGTCGCTTAAAGCAAGCAGAGCTGAAAAGGATGCACCAGAAAATAAGACATGCACTGAACATCAACAATTAATTGGCAATGGATGTTTTCTATTTTCATCGCTATTAAATCATTCGTGTGCACCAAACATTAGAAGACCAAATATTGATGATAAAATTGTGATGATCGTTTCAAGGCCAATTCCTAGAGGAGGGCAATTGTTTGATTGTTATCGCGCTAATTTCAATACAGTTCCGACATCAGAACGTCAAGAAGTTTTAATGCAAGATTATGGATTTCAGTGTGATTGCGAAGCTTGTTCAGGAGATTGGCCGCAGAATAAAAGTCTTAATTCCTTTAATGATGATCTTTTGGATTTTGTTTGGAGTCTTCATTCAGAAATTCCAAACCTGGACATTGATGAAATCGAAGAGAAACTGGATGAATGCAGTGAATTTGTTAACACTTACAATGAAAAGTATCCATCAGCTGAGCTCGTTATCGTACAAGAGTGCATCTCACAATGTCTCATTGCAATGACAAAACCGCAAATCCAATTTCCCTAATGAGAAAAATATTTTTTTATCAGATGACATTGTCAATGTCAACATAATAATATAAATTTTTAATTAACTCGAGACTAATAAATGGCTGTTTGTATATATATTTTTACTACTATTTACTACTACGTCTTACTACTTTCTTTTTCTTTCTTAAGACAAATTTATGATATGAATAAAATGAAATGTGTTTACGGTTTCACGAGCGAAAATTGTTTGCGTTTCCAAAAACAAAAGCATTGAATCACGTGACAAGAAAACTTGCCTACATTTTACGATTCATTCATTCATATTATGAACAAAAACTCTTTGTTATTTTTAGACCGAGCTCTTTAGGCAATTTTTTCAGTAAATAAAAAGTCAGTGACATGAGTACGAAGTCCGATAAAAAAGCTGAAAATCTGCGTGCAAAAGGCAATCAATTTTATTGTGAGAAGAAATTTTTTGATGCATTGTTAAAATATAATGAAAGTTTGTGCAATGCAGAACCTGGAAGTGAACAGTTTGGATTGTCATATGCAAATCGTTCCGCGGTTTATTTTGAGATGAAATTTTATGAAAAAAGTCTGGGGAACATTCAGTTGGCAAGAGATCATAATTACCCACAAAAGAACTTTGAGGTTCTAAAGAAACGTGAAGAAAAATGCATTGAAATGATAAAGAATCGAAATTGGGACTTTAAAGCATCAGAAGATTCAACTTTCTTTAAACTTTCTTATCCATCAAATAAGAAAATTCCATTCATTGCCAATTGCCTGGAATTAAGAATTAATGAGAAATATGGAAGGCACATCATCACAAATCAATCACTAAAAACTGGGGACATTGTTGCAATTGAAGAACCAGCATATAAAGTTATAAAAGCCGATTCACGTTATAATACTTGTCATGATTCAAATCGATATCAAAGATGTGCAAATTGTTTGATCGACAATCTTCTCGATTTGATTCCATGTCTAAATTGTTGTTCAAGTAAATTAATTCTCAATTAATAATTTATTTCATATTTAAGTAATAATTATTAATATTTTTAGCGATGTTTTGTTCCATTAATTGCAAGAATTCTGCCCATGATCGTTATCACAAATATGAGTGTTCGATAATTGATGAAATCCTGATATCAGGAATCAAACAAATTGTCCTAAGAATGTTCTTTGAAGCACTCACATTAACAAACGGTTCAGTCACTGAACTTCAAAATCTTATGAACAACAACGACGGGAATTTTCCAACAGCTTTTGATATCAACTCAAATGATCCAACAAATAAATTCCTGGCAACAATTGGTTTGGCAACAACATCAAATCAAAATCATGAAACAAATTCATTCGAAGACATTTTTATGAAAAATAAAACCCTCAAGAAAATTTGGGAAAATATTGATCAGTTCCACCTAAAGAACTTATTAATCAAATTTGTTGCGATAGGAAAAAATGATGTTCATGGAATCGGCGGATGGTCACTTAACAATTTTACTTCAAATGATAAAAATCATCCGAGCAAAAATCAGCAATTAATCGGCAACGGCTGCTATTTATTTACTTCATTATTGAATCACTCGTGCGCACCAAACGTCCGAAGGCTTAACGTTGATGACAAAGTTGTTATTATTATCTCAAGGCCCATACTCAAAGGTGAACAATTATTTGATTCTTATCGAGAAAATTTCAATATTTCTTCAACATTGAAGCGTCAGGAAATTTTAATGCAAGATTATGGATTTTTGTGCGATTGTGAAGCTTGCTCAGAAGATTGGCCATTGAATAAAAATCTTGAATCATTTGATGAAGATCTTCTGGAATTTGCTTGGAATATTCATTCAGAAATTCCAAAACTTACAAAACAAAAATTATTTACAACACTTAAAAATTGCTTTAAACTCATCAATCAGAATCATGAAAAGTATCCGTCAGCTGAGCTTGTTATCCTACAAGAATGTATTTCACAATGTCTCATCGCCATCACAAAACCTGACCTTGAATTCTCTTAGATATCTAGATAGAAAGCTACATAGCTACCTGTCTATGAATTCTCTTAATTCATACTACGAAAAAAAAAAAAAATTCTCACAACGTGGAGATTTAATGAGAAAATTAATGAACCGTCGGCTTTATAAATAAATTGCCAGTATTCGGAAAGCATTCATCGAGATTGCATCAAACATTTTTCTGCTTGTGTTTTGAAATTTTATTTTTATCTACTTTTCTTACATAAAAAATGAAAATGTGCTAGAACTATTTGTAGAATACCTGAAAAAGTGTTTAAGATTATGAAAAGTGAAGAAAATTTAATAAAGAAATTGAAAAATTTAAATGTTTCCAAATTGTCTGGGAATGAAAAATTTTCAGACTGTCTGGGAATTTTTTTTATTTTAATTATTAGAAGAAAAAAAAAAAACTATGAAATCGCTTTTCTCTCTTATATTTTTAGTCGGGAAATAAACAAAATGAAAGGAGAAAAATCCAATGTGAAATCTGATGCTCTGCGAGCTGATGGCAATAATCTTTATAGTCAAAAGAAGTTTTTTGACGCTTATTGAAATATAATGAAAGTTTGTGCAATGCGGAAGCTGGAAGTGAACAACTTGGATTGTCTTACGCAAATCGATCTGCGGTTTATTTTGAGATTAGGCTCTTTGAAAAATGCCTGGGCAATATTCAGTTGGCACGTGAGCATAATTACCCACAAAAGAATTTTGAGATTCTTAAGAAAAGAGAAGAAAAATGCATTGAAATGATAAAGAGCCAAAATCAAGGTATACAATCAGCAGAAGATTCCACTTTCTTTAAACTTTCTTATCCAGCAAATAAGAAAATTCCATTCATTGCCAATTGCTTGGAATTGAGAACTAATGAGAAATATGGAAGGCACATCATCACGAATCGTCAGCTAAAAACTGGAGATATTGTTGCAATTGAAAGTCCTTTTTGCAGTATTCTCATCGCAGAATCACGATTTGTTGAAGTGCCCAAAAACAATAAATTAATAAGATGCAGTAATTGTCTGGTCGACAATCAACTCAACATGATTCCTTGCCCTGAATGTTGTGATGGTAAAATATTCAATTCCAATTTATTTAAATTTCTGAACAATTTTAAGAAATTGTTTTCTACTTTTAGCAATGTTTTGTTCCAAAGAATGTTATGAATTAGCTTACAAGAAGTTTCATCGTTATGAATGTCCAGTCATATGTCAACTTTTGAAATCAGGAAGCGTTCACATGGCCTTGAAATTTCTATTTATTGGACTTTCAGCGTTTGGTGGCTCCATCGATATGTTGAAAAATTTCATTAATGAAAACGATAAATCAAAAGCAACAGTTTTCGATTATAATTGGAAGGAACTTAAATGGCCCGAAGATTGTCGGAATTATCTGAAAGCACTTAACTCATCATCGAGAAGCTCAAAAATATTTTCGTTGATTGAACATCAAGAAATATTGCGAAATCATCCAGAACTGAATAAAATGTTTGAAGATAATCAAAAATTCATAAATCAATTTCTGCACAGACAATGTGAAGTGTCTGATTTGTACTTCCACGGCATATTTGGTGGAAACTTGCAACACGATCATACACAAAATTCAGCAACAATGTTCAGCCAGTTACAGCAATCAATTGGTAGTGGATATTTTGCATTTGTCAGTTTAATTAATCATTCATGTCATCCGAATGTGCTCAGAATTAATGTTAAGGGCAAAGTTGCCGTAATAGTTTGTCGTCCGATTCCAAAAGGATCGCAATTATTTGACTGCTACAAGTATCAAAACAAATTTGATTTAATGAGCTACATAAATTAATTAACTTTTCTTTTAGATACAATTTTAATAAGCAACCAAATCCGGAACGTCAAATGAGACTGCAAAAAGAATTCGGATTCAAATGTGACTGTGAAGCATGTGAAGCTAACTTCCCATGTCCACCAGCATTAAGCTTTAAAGATGTGAAGCTTTTAAAATTTGCCAAAAAGTCATGCGACGAAATTCTCACAATGAAACCTGGACAGGCAATTAAAAAGTATCGTGATTGTTGTGAGATTATCGACAAAAACGATCACATGAATCCATGCATTGAAATGAGCATGCTTCAAAAGACTATAGCGACCTTTTTGCTACACCAGGCACGTCCACAATTTCTGTTCTTGCAAACCTAATCCAATACTAATATCCGCCAATTTCTTGTTTTATTTTGCTTTTATTTAGACCTCCATTTAGGCGTAGACAGCAATCAAGTAGTTTGTCTCATTGTCTGGTAAAGTCGTGTGCTGTAGTGATTTAAAATCGGTAGATGACAAATTGGAATCAATAGATGCAAACATTTCATCATTTTATTTTAAATAAAATTTTACAAGTTTTTTGATCAAGGAAAATTGATTGTAGATTTTGATAGTGTCAAAAAGCATTTGATGATACAGAGTTCAAGCAACACAATCTCCCGGCAAGGATAGTTTTGTTCACGATAATTGCGTTGCATGATATTTGCGAATTTATAAGCTAACTGAAAAGCTTCGTCATGCGAAAGAGATTTTCGTGGGTCACGCAATTGTTCATATTCCTTTTTAGCGTAACGACATAAAACATTATCGATACTTTCGAGCTCTTCGCGAAGCACTTCGGGATACTCAAACTGACATGCATTACAATCGCAAACAAACTGATAATCCATCAATTCCATTTGTCGAGAATTCTTTGATTTGAAATAAAAACTATCGCCAATGTAGCTATCGAAGATCTGTTCACCTGGTTGAATTGGTCGTTCGACAATGATAACCATACGATTTTCTACGACAATTCTCATAACATTTGCGCAACACGAATGATTCAAAAGCGAACAAAATGCAAAGCCACCATCACCAACGCAACTTCTGTATGGATCGCTTCGGTTCAACGATCGACCTTTGATGCCATGGAAGTTTAAAATTTCAATTTGCATCATTCGTTTGAGGAATTTCATTATGAATTCTTGATGCTTTGCCCAAATTTCTATCAACTTGGGATGATGCTGAAATACTTGGCTGACATTCTTTGATTTGACGACAACTTTACGAGCGAGTGCCATCATGCATTTCAATTGATTTCGAGCATTCGATTTATCTCTTGGATCGCTAAAATCAAAATCAAAAATTGTCGATGAAGCATCTTCATTGAACATTTCTTCGAGTTCTTCAATCGATTCATCACAAACAGCCAAAGCTTCGAAAAAGCATCTCAAAGCCATTCTCCAATTTTCAACCTCTTTAAAAATTTCATCGAGATTACATTCGTATTGATGAAATCTTTTGTCGGCTTCTTGGTGACATTTTGTGGAGCAAAACATTGTCGTGACGCAACTTGAACATGGAATCAAATCCATTAAATTGTCCATGAGGCAATTTGCGCAGAAAGTAAACATATTTGATTCCGGATATTCATCATCATCAGGATCAGTCTTGAGGAACTTGAAAATTGGTTTTTCGATTGCAATTACATCGCCAATTTTAAGAGCTTGATTTGTTATCACATATCGACCATATTTTTGATCACTTTTCACTTCCAAACAGTCGACAACGTACGGAAGGCATTCATTTGTTGGATATGAAAGTTTAAAATATTTCCATGGATTTTCCTTTTCATTTTTTTCGTCAACTACATCTAAGCATTCTTCTTCCAGCAAATCGAGACGCTCAAACTTCCCAGCTGGGCAATGCTCTTCGCGCGCTTTTCGAATATTTTTTAAGCACTTATCAAACAGATTTAGTTTGAAGTAAACGTCAGCACGATTTGCATATAGAAGTCCAACAACTTTTGTATTAGGCTCAGCGAAGCATAAGGCTCGATTATAACGCAAAAGTGCCTCATAATATTGTCCACCGAGATAAAGTTGATAACCTTTACCTCGTATGAGTTCAGCTTTGTCATTCGATTTCTGTGTTTTCATTTCGTAACGAGGTGGAAAATCTAAAATTAAAAATATCAAAATATATATAAAAATTTTAAAATCTCGAGAGGATTTTTCGCGCTTGGCATTGAAACCACATGTTGAATGATCTATCAAAACGATTTTAACCCGGGTATGGAAAACATTTCAATTACACTACGTTTACATCGCGATTCGCGATTTTATTACTTTAGTTTGTATGGAAAATATAGCTTTGACATATCATTGAAAAAACTTAAGGTCAGTATTCCAATCCATAATTATTTGAGTCCTAAGAATATTGGGTGAAATAGTACCCGGGAATGGTCGTGCGACTATTTTATTTTTAAAATTCACAAAAAAATGGTTCAATAAAAATAAATTCTTATATTTTTTTTTCTTTTGCGAATCATCTTATAAATTTTCACTTTGATTCCGTTCACCTTTTGAGAATGTCAAAACAAATCTTTCAATGATTTTTAGTACTCATAAAACTTTATTAAATTTATAAAAATGCAAAAAATATCAAAATTCACTACTAATGAAAAATTATCGTTTTTGTTCTGTTAAGGTTTGAATAGGTTGAAGAAAGTTTTCTTACTGAGCGCGCGAGCGTGAGATATGAATGAATTTATTAACTTTTTCGATTGAATTTTGGCACACGATCGCTGATCGACGTCACTGTAAATGTAGGCAGATCCGCCGACATGCGGCAGTAAATTTATTTATTTTATTTTTTTTTTGTTTTTATATTTTTTTTAATGTTCAAGTGACAAATGAAAAATGAGTTTTCGGACGAAATATTTAGTAAATTGTGGAAAAATGATTTAACACAATTTTAATCAGAATGCTTCAAATTCGTTAATTCGACGCTGCCTAGGAAGTGCAGAAGTTTGACAATTTTTGTAAATTCGCAGGTTTAGTCAGGGCAATGAGACATTGTGAGATGCATTCTTGAATGATAATTAATTCTGCTGATGGATAATGTTCATCATATTTATCAATGAATTCGCAACATTCCTTAAGTTTTTCAACCAATTCGTTTCGAGTTAATTTTCCAATTTCTGAATTAACATTCCAAGCATAGTCTAGCAGTTCATCATTAATTGATTGAAGGTTTCGGTTCAGTGGCCAATCTCCTGAACATGCCTCACAATCACATAAAAATCCATAATCTTGCATTAAAGTTTCTTGACGTTTCGTTGTTGGAGAAGAGTTGAAATTAGCACGATAAGAATCAAATAACTGTCCACCTTTTGGAATAGGTCTTGAGACAATAACGTACATCTTGTTCTCTATATTTGGTCTTCGGATGTTCGGTGCGCATGAGTGATTTAATAGTGATGAAAACAAGAAGCAGCCATTACCAATTAATTCTTGATGTTGATTTTGCTTAAGTGACCATCCGCCAATTGCATGAACATCATTTTTTGCAATCGCTATAAATTTCCGCAATAAACATTTGATAAATATTTGATTAGTCCTCCACATTTCCTTGAGTTCTTCGTTCTTCATGAAAAAATATTCGTATGCATCGGTTTCATGATTTAAATCTAATGCAAACGATAAATTAATTGCTGTAAGGAAATGTACTCGTGGATCCATTGATGTCACCTCAAATATTGTTGGAAAATCTTTTTGTTGCTCAACAAAATTCTCAAGTTTATTAATTGATCCATCGAACAATGCAAGACCTTCGAGAAACATTCTCAAAACGATGTACATGATTCCGGATGTCAAAAGTTCATCAATTATTGTGCATTCATATTTATGATAACGATTCTGTGCCGAAATCTTGCATTCGATCGAGCAGAACATGGCTAAAAGTCATAGAAATGAAAAAGTTAATAACATGAAACCTTATAAATAAATGTGATGCTACCTACATGCATTGCAAAAACAACATGGAATAAGATTGAGCAGATTGTCCATTAAACAATTTGCGCATCTTTCATATTCAAGATACTTTAGTTGGATTTTCTTTTTGAATTAGGATTTATCACTTTATATGTTGGTTCTTCAATTGCAACAATGTCTCCAGTTTTTAGTGATTGATTTGTGATGATGTGCCTTCCATATTTCTCATTAGTTCTTAATTCCAAGCAATTAACAATGAACGGAATTTTTTTATTTGATGGATAAGAAAGTTTAAAGAAAGTTGAATCTTCTGATGCTTTAAAGTCCCAATTTCGATTCTTTATCATTTCAATGCATTTTTCTTCACGTTTCTTTAGAACCTCAAAGTTCTTTTGTGGGTAATTATGATCTTGTGCCATCTGAATATTGCTCAGGCATTTTTCAAATTCTTTGATCTCAAAATAAACCGCAGATCGATTTGCGTAAGACAATCCAAGTTGTTCACTTCCAAATTCAGCATTGCACAAACTTTCATTATATTTTAACAGCGCATCAAAAAATTTCTTTTGACTATAAAAATGATTACCTTCAGCTCGCAGAGCATCAGATTTCAGATTGGATTTTCGTGAACACATTTGAGAAACTTGCTAAAATCAAAACAAATTTTACACTCGAGATTTTTTTTGCGACTAACGAGAAAATATTTTAAATGCGTTTGCTTGCACTGTCTACAGTTTCTGAATAGAAAATTATTTTTAGACTTTTTTTTTGCATAATGCATTCAATCGTACGGAAAATTATTTTACGTGCACCTTGCATTTTTACCTTTAGAATATTAAATCTTTACCCTGATAATACATTTTTTGATTGAAACAAAAAAGAAAAAAAAAAAAAAAACTGAAAATTTTTCTTTTAAATAATTTTCTAAATTTTTTTTTGCCTTGGCTTAGAATTATTTTCTTATAAAATTCGAACACTTCTTACCTGAACATGCGCTGATTTTAGAATATTTTAAGATAGAATAAAATGCATCTTACTGTGCACAGAACAAATAGCGAATTAAATTGAGAATTTTCGGTTTTAGAATATTTTGTCGAATCGATTGTAACAAAAACTTTATTTTCAAATATTAAGGAAACTGGTTTTCAGGTTTTGTGATGGCGATGAGACATTGTGAAATACATTCTTGTAGGATAACAAGCTCAGCTGACGGATACTTTTCATGATTCTGATTGATGAGTTTAAAGCAATTTTTAAGTGTTGTAAATAATTTTTGTTTTGTAAGTTTTGGAATTTCTGAATGAATATTCCAAGCAAATTCCAGAAGATCTTCATCAAATGACTCAAGATTTTTATTCAATGGCCAATCTTCTGAGCAAGCTTCACAATCGCACAAAAATCCATAATCTTGCATTAAAATTTCCTGACGCTTCAATGTTGAAGAAATATTGAAATTTTCTCGATAAGAATCAAATAATTGTTCACCTTTGAGTATGGGCCTTGAGATAATAATAACAACTTTATCATCAACGTTAAGTCTTTTGATATTGGGAGCACAGGAGTGATTAAGGAGCGACGAGAAAAGATAAGAGCCGTTTCCAATTAATTGCTGATGTTGACTCGGAGAAACTGCAGTAATATGATCATCAGGGCCATTGATGTTTCGAGACCAACCGCCAATTCCATGAACATAATGATGACCAATAATTGTGAGCTTTTGAAAAACTTCATAGGTAAAAGCTCCGTTTTCTTTCCAAATTTTCTTGAGGGTTTCATTTTTCATAAAAATGTCTTCGAATGAATTTGTTTCATGATTTTGATTTGATGTTGTTGCCAAACCAATTGTTGCCAGGAATTTATTTGTTGGATCATTTGAGTTGATATCAAAAGCTGTTGGAAAATTCCCGTCGTTGTTGTTCATAAGATTTTGAAGTTCAGTGACTGAACCGTTTGTTAATGTGAGTGCTTCAAAGAACATTCTTAGGACAATTTGTTTGATTCCTGATATCAGGATTTCATCAATTATCGAACACTCATATTTGTGATAACGATCATGGGCAGAATTCTTGCAATTAATGGAACAAAACATCGCTAAAAATATTAATAATTATTACTTAAATATGAAATAAATTACTAATTGAGAATTAATTTACTTGAACAACAATTTAGACATGGAATCAAATCGAGAAGATTGTCGATCAAACAATTTGCACATCTTTGATATCGATTTGAATCATGACAAGTATTATAACGTGAATCAGCTTTTATAACTTTATATGTTGGTTCTTCAATTGCAACAATGTCCCCAGTTTTTAGTGATTGATTTGTGATGATGTGCCTTCCATATTTCTCATTAATTCTTAATTCCAGGCAATTGGCAATGAATGGAATTTTCTTATTTGATGGATAAGAAAGTTTAAAGAAAGTTGAATCTTCTGATGCTTTAAAGTCCCAATTTCGATTCTTTATCATTTCAATGCATTTTTCTTCACGTTTCTTTAGAACCTCAAAGTTCTTTTGTGGGTAATTATGATCTCTTGCCAACTGAATGTTCCTTAGACTTTTTTCATAAAATTTCATCTCAAAATAAACCGCGGAACGATTTGCATATGACAATCCAAACTGTTCACTTCCATCTTCCGCATTGCACAAACTTTCATTATATTTTAACAGCGCATCAAAAAATTTCTTCTCACAATAAAATCGATTGCCTTTTGCACGCAGATTTTCAGCTCTTTTGTCAGACTTCATTATTGCAATCGTTTTCACTGAAGTGTCCAGCTAAGTAGTGACGAGTGATTTCTAACAATAATTCACCTAAAAATAAAAATTAATTAACGTTCCATGAGTGTTTTGAGAAACGTTGTCGTTAGTTTTAATACTTTTTTTTTAATGATAACATAACAAGAAGACGTTTAAACACGCGTATCAAAAACATTTCGTATCAAGTGATGCACAAGCGAGTACACATTTATTTTTAGATTTTCTATTTTAGTCTAATTTTAGTCTTAAGTAATGTTTAAATTAAATATGTTTTATATGTTAATTAAATGCAAAATTAATAAAATATCAATTGAATAGCTATTACCGATTCTTACGGTCCAAATTTCATAGCGATCTTCCAGCTTTTTTTCAAAAATATTTTTCAAACTCTATTGCAAAATATTCGCCAAAAAAAATTATGGCAAATGGATTTTTGAAATTTTACTTGTCTTAAATTTCAGCAATGCTTACAGAATAATTATTATGTTTTATTACTAAATAACAGTTAATTTGCACGTAAAATTTACTTTGCACATAATGAATGTACTATTTTAATAAGTCTCAAGTCCCTCAGTTTTATTCGACATTAATTGTTTGAAACTGTATTTCGCTTTGTGATTGCAGCGAAATGAGAAACAATCTTCTAAATCCCTTTGAAAATTTCACAACTGTTGAACTTTTGGTAATTTCGACACATATTTTTAATTCTCAATTGTTTTAACATATTTTTTTCTCATGCAAGTTTCACTTTTGTGCTGAAAGCTTATCTTTTATAAGAATCTATACTTAGATTGGATCGAAAATTTATTTATAAACGTATTTTTTTTTTTTCGAAATGAAAGCTCATCTGAAAGTTTTGATATCGCTTGGTTTTTTTAAATTTAGAGTAAATTTACCTACCTAGTAATGACTTCGTGAAATAAGTCACAGCAGAAATTAATTTTCCTCATATAACTGATTTCTAATTAATTAAAAGATTTTGTTCAGTGAATATATTTTATTTATACTTCATGAGTCTCAACATTTGTGTTAGCTAGTTGAAGGTAGCAAATAACAGATAAGGTAAAATATTTTTAGCAGCTTGAAACATTATATTCGAAAATATTAAGCAGTTATGTGTTCAATCAAGATTTAACTTGATTGATTCAAAAGGGATTTTATACTCAGTTTAAATAATAAATTAATTGCAAATTTACAAAATAAATTTTGATTTATTTTAGACAGTATGTACCTACATTGATTGCGTAATCGACTTTCGCGATAAAAATAAGTGAAACATAGCGAGCATGACAGAAATGGCATCTATAGGCAACATAAAATCAAATGAAAATTCTGATACGTTGTGAGCTGAAATCAATCATCTTTATAGTCAAAGGAAGTTTTTTGATGCGCTGTTAAAGTATAATGAAAGTTTGTGCAATGCGGAATCTGGAAGTGAACAACTTGGATTGGCTTACGCAAATTTATCTGCTATTTATTTTGAAATGAAATTCTATGAGAAATGTATAAGCAATATTCAGATGGCACAAGATCATAATTACCCACAAAAGAACTTAGAGATTCTTAAGAAACGTGATAATAAATGCACTGAAATGATGAAAAGTCAAAAGCGAGATGGCAGATCATTAGAATATTCAAATTTCTTTCAACTTTCTTATCCTCCAAATAAAAAAATTGCATACATTGTTGATTGCCTGGAATTAAGAAGTAATGAGAAATATGGAAGGCACATCATCACAAATCAATTACTTAAGACTGGAGATATTGTTGCAATTGAAAATCCTTTCTGCAAGATCGTTAAAGAAGACTTCTGCTGTCAACGATGTGCTTGCTGTTTTAAAGAAAACTTACTGAATCTTTTGCCATGTATAGGATGCAAAAGGGTCATGTTTTACTCAATTGATTGTCAAACTGAAGATCAAAATAATTTCCATAGTTTTGAAGGTCCAGTCATAGAATTTACAACGAAGTTTTTATCAAGAACCATGCAAATGGCGTTAAGAACATTTTTCGTTGGCATCTCAATCTTCCAGCAATCGATTGACAATTTCAAAGATTTCCTATGTGATCAGAAGAAATCTTGCACAATTTTTGATTACGACATTGAGGAAATTATGGATATCAAAGATCAGATATTAATGATCAATTCACTTGTATCAAGCGATGATATTTTTCATTATTAAATCATGAAATTCAAATATTAATCGAATTTTTATTGATGACAAGATGACTCTTATTGTTAGCAAACCCATTGACAGAGGTGAACAGCTTTTTGATAATTATGGGTAAGTTATTTCAATTTCAGGTTTAAGATTCAATAAATGTTTGTTAAATAATTTTACAGTTACAGCTTCACAAACGTTTCAAGAGATCATCGTCAACTAGAACTAGAGAAGCATTATAAATTTAGATGCATTTGCGAAGCATGCAGAAATAATTACCCGTTATGCCAGCATCAAGGTAATAGATAAAGTTTGTTTCACGCAAGCAAATAAAGCATGCCAGGAATTGTCCTTGTTAAATCATCAGAAAGAACGGAAAAAGTTTAAGGAGCTTTCGGCTGTTATTGATAAATTTCATAAAAGTTAACCATCGCTGGAATTATGTAGTTTAAGGGAAACCTCACTGGCTTGCATTGACATAATTTTAAAGCCGCCTTTCATGTTTCCCTGAGAAAAATTTATGTTGTTGATGAACTTAAGTTTGATCGTTTAAGTTTTTGATCGCTTGAAGATCTCCAAAGTAATTTGTTGTAGACTTAAATAGAAAGAAAATAAAATATTGTAGACTTTTCATTGTGGAAAGAAACTTGATAAAGATTTTTCAGCAATTCATTTAAATTAAAAAATAAATGGCTCAAAAGGATGCTTACATTTACACAGATAAACTCAAGGAAGCTCTTATTAAGACAGGCCAAGTAATAATTGTGTCGAAGAAATTCAAGGAGATTAATGACAATTCCGAGCGTGTAAAATTTCTTGAAAATCTACTGAAGGAACATAAAATAATACCTGAAGATGGAAAATCGCTTCGATTGTCGAAACAAAATGCCGTTGCTGATGCACTGCGAACACGAGGTAATCAATATTATGCAAACAGAAAGTTTCTGGATGCACTTGAGGCATATAATCAGTCATTGTGCACTGCTGAAGTAGATTCGGAAGCTGTCGGCTTAGCTTTTGCAAATCGATCTGCTGTGTATTTTGAGATGAAGCTCTATGACAAGTGTCTGAAGAACATTCAGTTGGCCAAAGACAACAAATATCCAATGAAAAACATAGACAAAATAAAGAAACGAGAAGAACAATGCCTGGAAATGATAAATAATCAACTTCCTGATACCTCAAAGCCAATTGGAGTTGAATTTCTGAAAATGAAATGCGAACCAAATCAAAAAATTCCATTCATTGCCAATTGCTTGAAATTGAAGAGTGATGCTCAGTTTGGTCGATATGTTATGACTGATCAGCCACTTAAAGCAGGCGATGTTGTGGCAATTGAAGAACCATTCTGTAAAGTTCTACTTGCAAATCATCGATTCAAATATTGTGCGACTTGTCTCAGTGACAATCTTTTGGATCTCATCCCTTGTCACGAGTGTACATCAACAATGTTCTGCTCAACAGATTGTTTGAAAAATGGCATTAAAATTTTCCATCAATACGAATGTCCAGTCATCGACAAATTAAACATATTGTCAACAAAAATTATGAGAATGGCTGTGAGAACATTTTTTGAAGGGCTCGATGTATGCGATGGCAATTTGGAAGTTTTTGAACAGCTTATGAAAAATAATCAAGGATCAAAACAAACAATTTACGATTTTGATTTTACTGATAATCAATCGTTTCCGTCGAAACGTAAGAATATTTTGTTAGCAATTGATGCTCTTGCCGCAAATGAAGCAGAGCGATCACAATCTGATTTGTTTCAGCGCAGTGGAATTTGTGCAATTCTGATGAATCTCTTTATGAAACATTCAAACCTCGGAGATTTGCTGGCCAATGAAAAACATTTAAATTTCTTTCGGCAGTTTATTTTCAAGCAGACACAAATTGCTGCATGTAACTACCATGGAATTTCTTATGGAATAATGAGAAAGGATGAATTGGAAGAAAATCCTCAATATGGATCGGGTAGTTACCCCTTCTGTAGTCTCATCAATCATTCATGCGCACCGAACCTTGTACGAGTGTCGTTCGAATGCAAGAAATATGTTGTTATTAATCGACCGATTCCAGCTGGTGGACAATTGTTTGATAATTATGGTTTTCATCACTGTTTAGAGGACTTCCAACAACGGCAAACTTCCCTGCTCACGTACATGTTTAAGTGTTCGTGTGAAGCATGTTCCGCTGATTTTCCACTTTACGGACTGCTTCGTACCGTCGACAGAAATTTCAATAAATTTCTTAAAGATGACATTGATCGTTTGATGGTATTCGACACGAAACGTGCTAAGGAAAGGTTCTACGCATACTGTGAATACCTAAACAAATATGATAATAATTATCCATGCCGTGAAGTAAGTTCAATTCAAGAATGTCTTCTTCGATGTTTCACAATCTTCACGATGACGGACTTTAAGTTGAAATTGTGTGCAAACTAAATTTAAAACAATTTCTTCATCTCCTTGTTTTATTTAGAAACATTTAATATTCTCTCAATAAATTTTTGTTATATATAAAGATATTACATCATGTCAAATAGGAATCCGTACAAGGAATTTTTTGAAGTAAAAATGTTCATATTATAAAAAAAAACACCACCAACGCCCACCAAAAAAAGCGGGGAACATTTAAAAATGCGTACATGTTAAATGTAGGGAAATAAAGTCACTTACACATTTTATTTTCTTCTTCAGATGCATTTTTAAAGGGAATGCATGAAAAGCTGGATTTACGGATAGCCTGTTGTTCCAATTTCTTAACCATATCTAATTATTGTGTGAAGTAGAATCGGTAAATAATGGTAGCAAGAATTCCCAACAGTATTGGCAAAAGCCAGTTCTTCATAGAACTAAAATAGAAAGGAAGAACGAATTTAGTTTTCAGCGTGAGGTGAAATATTATTATTTAAGAAAAAAAAAAATGTGACTCACTTTTCATCCTTTTTATCACTCGACCAATCCGGCTGAGGTTTTTCAGGAATAGCTTTACGTTCACTTTCAATCAATTCTCCGATTTTATATTTTTTCATAAGCTCACGGGCATCAGTTGAATGGCCAACATCTTCGAAATGCTCAGTTGCCTCTTTACCTGCTTGTTCCAACAAAACTTCTTCACCGCCAGGATGCTTAGTAGGAAATATAATTTTATCATTAGTTGTCAAACGTATTAAAATTATTTTACGTGTTGTAATGGTTGTGAAATAAGCTTCCCCAAAAAGGCTATCAGCCACTTTGCTGTTATCAAAAGAAAATAATATCGCTGATAACAACTCCCACTCCCGCTAAACGTGCGAGTAAAATTATAGATGTGTCAAATCATCTTGACATGCTGAGTAAAAAGCAAAAATACGAAATCTTCGCTTATGTGTATCGTTTCAATTAAATACACCACAAAAAAAGGTGAAATTTACATGTTTCGCGGTCAACTCGTCATGAACTTTGCACCTTTTTCCGCTCGCTCTACATCGTTACACAATCCACGAACTTCTTCACAACGATATGTGATTTCTCTTTTGATAACAATAGACAATGACTGTGAGAATTTTATAACAAAGAGTGATATTAGCAGTCAAGGTCTTGTACAAGTGACACACATACATACGGACAGATAAAATGATGACTGATGAGTATACTTTTTAAAAAAAAAAAACTTACGTACTTCATTAAGGAAATTTGTAACATCGTAAACATTATTGTGAATGACTAAGTAGGCTGATTTGTTGCTGTTATTGTTGGCAACATCCTTCAAACTGAATAATTTCGTTTCCTTCTGTTCATCGGCCATATTTTTTGGATTTCTTTTGGCTGAACTTGTTGATAGATTGAATTAAGAAAGAATACTAAAAAAATAAATGTTTTTTTGGACTGCTGAACCGATTGAATAATATAATTTGTTGGAGAGTCTCCGAATAACCGATCATAAATATATAGATAAGCATTATTCTGTCTGCACGTCCAGATCAGCAGGTAGAGAGCATGTCTAAGCCAAAAATAAATATATCGGAATTGCTAAAATTTCCACCAAATGGAAAGTACCTGAGAGTAGTTGCGCGTAAGATTGACCTATTTATTATTATGAAATTGTTATTCGAACGAGTATATTTTAGCAATGGTGCGCTACAGTAAAATGGAATTTCGATCGTTAGTAAGGAAGTATGGAGCAGATTTAACATTCACGCCAATGACGATCGCGAATTCGTTCTGTAGAAGTGAGAAAGCTCGTCAACACGAGTTTGAGACAAACAATGAAGACAGTCCGCTTATAGTACAATTTGCTGCCAACTGCACTACAGACTTTTTGCATGCTACACAAATGATCGCACCCTACGTAGATGGTGTCGATCTAAATTGTGGTTGTCCGCAGAAATGGGCAAAACAGGATGGCTATGGATCGTATCTATTGACAAAGCCAGAAGTGATTGAGGACATGCTGAAAACGGTTCGAAGAAATATGCCGGAAGCTTTCTCGGTGTCTATAAAAATTCGTTTGCTCAACAAGAATCTAAAGTCGACTATTGATTTTTGTCGTCAACTGGAAGCAATGAATCCTACATTCATTACGGTTCATGGCCGAACTCCGCGTGAAAAATCATCATCAGATTTTCCATCTGATGTGGAAGCAGTTGGTGAAATTAAGAAGTCTATTCATATACCAATGCTATATAACGGTGATATTACCAACCTCGAGGATGCTGATCGAGTCTGGGAAAGTACAAAATGTGATGGTGTTATGGCAGCAAGAGGAATTTTGACCAACCCGGCGTTATTTTCTGGTTATAAAGTTACACCGAAATCATGCATTCAAAATTGGATCAATATTCATCATCAGCGACGACATGAAATGAGATTTTACTTCTTGCATCATCATCTGGTGTTCATGATGGAACATGTACTTGAAAAGCCTGAACGAAATCGTTTCAATGAATTTCTTCAAACTCAGCAGGATTTAGATTTTCTCAAACAGGAAATGAACATCGAACCGCAGCCAATTAACTATCCACAAAGTATTCAATGCCAATATGACGACAGCGATTATAAAAATTTAATAAACCAATCTGGTTTTTGGGACAGCGAGTATTCACCAGAATCGTCCCATGGACAATATTTCCTGAGTAAACTTCATAGAATCCGTAAAGATCCGGATGATTATCTTGAATTCATGGACAATGGATCACTTTTCAATTAAATAGAAATAATTTTTTTAAGTATTGAAAATTTATTCACCAAATTCTGTTTTTGTCATAAAAAATCCACCAACTATAAACATAAATAACAATAACATAAAAAAATGCAATACTAAATGATCATCATACTATTGGAACTCAAGCCAGGCTAACCTTCTTTGGTGTCTCCGTTGTAACTGATTTATGATTTTTAAATATATCGTAAAGTGAATGATAACGTTGAATGTCTTGCTGCGTTAATGAAGGACGAGTGTTCGAAACGGCATGTTCCAGATGATCGATTCTAATTAATACATAATCTAAAACTTTTCCAGCATTCTTTCTTAATTCCTCCTCAATAGCATTCATGTTGGCTGTAGTCAGGACACTTTTAATGTCGGCACCAGTGAAATGATCCAACTTTGATGCAATCATTTTAAGGTCGATTGATGGATCAATTGAAAGAGATTTTGTGAGCCATTTAAGAATTTCTAATCGATCGTGTGCATTTGGCAGTTGACATTCTACTAAACGATCAATTCGTCCTGAACGCAATAATGCCGGATCAATTAAATCGGGCCGTGACGTTGCACAAATTATAGAAACGCCCTCCAGTGCTTTTACGCCATCAAGTTCTGTAAGCAATTGATTGACAACACGATCAGTGACGCCCGTCGAATCATGTCCCCGACGTGGCGCTAAACTGTCAAACTCATCAAAAAACAAAATACATGGACGAGCACTTTTTGCCTTCTCAAATAGATTTCGAACATTTTCTTCACTCTGACCGATATATTTTGCAAGTAGCTCGGGTCCTTTAATAGAAATAAGTCGAAGGTTCCAACGCTTGGTTATTTGATTAACAATAAATCCTTTTCCTGTGCCTGGAGCGCCAAAGAGTAAAATTCCCGCTTGATTACGCAACGGAGAATTTTCAAAGATTTTCGGGAACTTTGTTGGCCAACATAACACTTCTTCAAGTGTTGCAATCACATTATCCATGCCTGGAATTTTTTCGTTCACATCATAGCTTTCTTCATCATCAGGCACTTCCGTTTTAATACCTTCAAGACACAATCTGTTGGAAATTGCAAGTGATTTGTTCATCAATTCTTCTGTCAGCACTGGATGCATGCAATTTTCCTTAATCGCAAAGAAAATCGCTCGATCTGCAAACTGACAAATGTCCCCAATGTGATAACCTTCAGTTATTCGCACATATTTGTCCCAGTCAAGTAGCGAATCAATTTTCATATCAGCAGAACTGATGAATAATTTTTTAAAAAGTTCTCGACGATCATCAGCTTCCAGATTTGGTATCCTAACGACAGATCTAAACAGATAATAGCCAAATGACCGATAAAGGACTTTGTTCAGATTTGATAGCTTTGAAACTGTTACAAGAATCGACACGTGATGTCCGTAATCGTGAGTAAATTCTTCCAGCATGTATCTGATGCTATTGGATAATTTCTGGAGGTATTCAGTTTCTTGAGTATGATTTTCATCATGTGATTGTGCAGCAAGCGAATCCAAATTGAAAACAATGTAAACGGCTGGAGCTGCTTGAAGACATGACATTAGCATTCCTCGCATATCTCGAATAATTGATTCCACTTTTCGTCCTTTGTATTGAGCACAGTTAAAGATCGAAACTTTAATGTCCCGCAATTCCAAATTCTTACGAATTTCGCTGCAAATAGTTCCTTTTCCCGACAGTGGGGGCCCGGCGACAATGAAATTTGTCTGATCTATATTAAGGACACGAAATTTATTGATTGTTGGATGCAGACCGTTTGCAGTTTCTTCGATAATCTTCTGATATTTTTCTAATTTTAAGACATTTGTCAATTCTTCCTTCTTTTTGCGATTCTTTTTCTTTTCATCCTGCATCATCCCTGCATATTCATTTGGCTCACCACGTTTAACTACTTCGACAGCATTTTCTCGTAGAATTTCTGAATCGATTACACAGAAAGAAAGCGATGATGGAATCAACTTCACAGTTAGTAAATAATCGTCAATTTTATAAATTTGATTTTGATTTAAGACGAGCGGCGAGATTCTCGTGTTGTTTGTAATGTATTTCTTAAATTTTTCTTCCATGTCCTTAGCAATTTGTACATGAACATCAGAAAGTGGTACCATCTCAATGTTTTCCACGCAATTAATTATACATTTCGTTTCTACAAGCTCAATTTTTCCACCTGACGTTCCTTGCTCAAGCATCTTACCCAGTACTGGATGTATCTCGACTGCTTCTGGTGATACTTGATCACTAAATTTCACTCGAACGTGGTATTCCTTTCCAGATTTTGTTCGAATCTTATGAATCTGATTGCTATTAAAAGCCAGCGTCTTGAGAACATACACGTCATTGATTTGCGAAAATTTGGAAGCTTTACTCAGGTCACTGACCAATTGAAGTTTCATAAAATGCCTTTTCTGAGTTTCTTTAGCAATTGTTGCTTTAAGTTCTTCAAGTATCTTGCGGTGATTTGACTTGACACTAGATTGTGGAACGATAGATGACGAAAAAGCTTCTGATGTTATGATTTTTGGTATGTTAGAGGCACTTGCGCTGGCTACTAGTTGTTTTGTTGGACTGTTCTTCGATAGACTTGTAACTTGTTCTAGAAATTGGTTTGATTTTTCCTGCACTCGTCTAATGTTTGATGTACTGAGGCTACTGGACAAGGATTTTGAATCTTGTTCTGAATCTCTTTTCCTCAGACTACTAAAACTCGAACTCGTAGCTAGTGGATTTGCTTTTCTTGTTGATGGTGATTCCTCAGCGATATCAGACGGTCCATTCATTTGCTGCGCATCTTTTGTGCGCTTGAAGCTTCCTCGAGGGCTTATTGAAGGTGGCTTGCGAGCCGTCATTTCCTGAATCGTTTGCGACCAGCCACTTGCTGGTTTCCTTTGTCCACTTTCTGGTTCCAAAAACTTACGTGAGTCAGTAAAACTGTTATTGCGCCGCAATGCTGAAATATCCATCGTCCCGGAGCGTTCAATTAAACTCTTTCGATTCATTTTTGCATCTGAATTGGTCGTGGCTTCATTCGTTGCATTCGGCTTTTGTCGCATAAAATCTGGGGTCATTTTCCTGTTGATCGATATTTCAGTGTCATTTTGAATACGTCCATAGTTGAAAGGCGGGCTTAAACTATCTAAAAATAGATATAAAAAGGGAAATTTTTGCGAGCTCGGCGTTTAATTATAGACTTCTGCTTACCAACTACCGCGCTGACGGAAATTGATTTGTTCAACCAAATAACGATGTTCTGATAACGCCCTACGACAGAAATTTGATCCAATAACGAATTCTGAATGCGATCTGCTGACATTTCAGCCATTTGGTAATCGTCGCTCGACAATGTAATGTTGATAGATTTAAGGGGAGACGTATTTTGAATGACTGAGCAGGAAACATTCATGCCATCGCGAAGTCCCAAACCCTCTGCAACCTGTGCATTGATTCCGATTTCCTCAGCTTCAAATTGTGTCGATGCTTGAATGGCATTGGAACATGACACATAGATCTAACAGACGACAGGAAGATTTATGACCGGGCTCGAGCTTTTATATAACTTATTTTTTTTTTTTCGCTCGCTTACCGTTCTGTATTGCCCAGTGCGTCCATCGTTGAAGTTGATCAGGAGACAGCTACCTTTGCATGTTGAAACTAATCTACGATATGTTTCAGGTAGTATCTGAAATGCAGCAAGATTGAAGGCGTAAAAACGATAAAAAAAAACGATAATTGTACTTTAATTATTTACCACAAAATTTGATTTGATAGGTTTAAATTTTATTGTAAAATTTCGCGCAAACATCGCCTTAAGTCTTGACCGCTCTGATACTAAGTAATTATAATTGTGTAAATAACAAACCAAAACTATGTGTACCAAGATACAGAAATTCTTTAAGCAGCTAAACTATGTATCTATGTACACATAATGAAGTTCTCGAAATAAAACCATAACCGGTTCATAAGAAAAGTCTACAAAATATATGGCAACAACAACAATTTTTGTTTGTTGTGCTTATATCTATTAAGTAGTTCCTTAAATTAGTGTTTTGGGATAGCTATCTAATACCTCTGACATTGGAATGCAAAATGAGTAAATCGCCTAATGCCAAAGTTTGTATGGTATGTCACTACTGCGTAAAAATCTGTCTTAAAATCAAAAAATACAACCGACTAAAACACTGAACGCTGAACAATAAAGATCTTCTTTTTTCGCCTTAGGTATGCAGTGATCTGCCACTTGGACATAATTTTAATGCTGTTACGTGCTAAAGCTGCAAAGCCTTTTAAGAACGCAATGCCGTTTCAAGCAAGAAGTTCTCTTTGCACGTCGCTTTTGTCAAAAATGTCGCCTAGAAAAATGTTTCAAGGTGGGCATGAAGAAAGAATATATTATGTCTGAAGAAGATAAATAGCTAAAAAGAATGAAAATAGAACAAAACCACATCGAAAGGAAAATGATATCGGTTAGCGAAGAGTCCATGTCAAGTTAGGATCAATTTATTCAGTCGAAGCGATCATCTAAAGTAAAAGAAAAATAATGATCAACATCCTCGTTGATGTCAACACCACATCGTCACATCGTTGGGGCTATGACAGATAGGCCAAAAGAAACGCATACAAGTCATACAAAGAATTATGAAAACACAGCAGGAAGACTTATAAGCAATGAGCAGGATTATTCAAGAGCCAAGGGCGCTTTTTTAAATAAGCCATTTGATTCTTCAGCCTAGTGGACAAAATATAGCCTTCAATCATTGAGGATTTTCATGGTCTCATATCAGATATTCATCATCTGAAACAGTATCCAATTGCATGATTAAAAATTGAATAATATTATTACGAATTTTTTTAATAAAATCAATTATTGAAACAAAAACTCGACAATGAACTTCAATTAGTAAACAACAATTTCTAGTGAGCCTTCAGAATCAATTGAATCAAATTGAATGACGCGAGGCAAAAAAAATTATATCTACAACACAGATATATTTATGATAAACAAACTTTTGCTCTTATCTATTCGGGAGTAAAGCAGAGCTGCATGCAGCTCGAGAAATAGAAAGCTGTTTTCTTTCCGGAAAATCTATTGAAAACTTTTTCCTTTCCTCGATAAATTCCTCCAGTTCCTTTTTGTCGCATTTTTGAGCGCCGCCCACGCATTTGATATTTTGTGAGCTAGAAATCTAGTTTAGTGCTCACAAACGTGCTGTGTGAAGCAGAAGTGTTTTTCGTGAATTGCGTTGTAGATTTATCTTGTGAACTTTTAAAATCACAGTGCCTTCCAAGTAGTTAGTGAAATAGTTGATGTAGCAGAAAAAATATATTTTTTTTTTCAACTGAAATTTATTATTTATTTGCTTTTTTGGTAAATGTCTTTAATTAAATTTTGTTTTATCGATTTTCGAGTTCTTTGAGGAATTTAAGAATTTTTTATCGATTTTTTTTTTTTTTCATTATTCTTCTCGTATTTATTCTCCTTGCGAAATGAAAACCTGTTATCAGCTGAGCGCTCATAAAACAATGAGAAAAAAATTTTATTTATGCTCAAAAAAATTAATGAGACTTTGAAGCACGTGGAGAATTGTTTACGTGTTTGGATCAAGTCATCGAGACATATTCGCAATGGCGCTCTTCAGAGCTGCAAGAACATTTTTCAAGCAGCGACCACTAGTAGCGAATTGCTGTATTTATGGGACATTGTATGTGGTAAGAATGTGGTAATCTAAATGACTCCTGAAGCAGTTCCTTAAGATTTTTTTTTTATTAATATGTAGGGCGCTGAATGTTCTCAACAGACGATCACCAGGAAATTTTTGGTAAAAATTTTTGAGTTAATTGAATTATTTTAAGGTAAAAATATAATAATTTCAATAGACCTCACCACAACAAGATCTGGACAAGCCCATATTGGGCCGATATGCAGTTATGGGCACATTCATTTACGCACCGATTTTATACAATTGGTATAAATGGCTTGATCGAAAATTTCCTGGGACCGCGAAGATAACGATAATGAGAAAATTAATGTTGGATCAATTTATGTTAACTCCTGTATTACTAGTTATCTTTTATACAGGAATGTCATTGATGGAGAAGCGTTTTTCAGATCCATTCGATGAATTGAAACAAAAATTTATTGTTACATTCCAAAACTCATGTATGTTCTGGCTTCCAGCTCAGACGGCAAACTTCATTTTGATACCACCAACATTCAGAATTATCTACATGAGCTTCGCGTCGTTTTGTTGGGTAAATATTCTGTGTTGGCTCAAAAGACAAAAAATACACGCAAAGGTCACGGACGAATAAGCTTTAAAGTCAAGATTAACTCATTCATGTCACGAACTTCGATAACGAAAACTACGGAATTTTGTCTAAATTAATTTGGACAATCAGCCATAACGCAATTGGCGCTTCTAAAAATTTGACATTCATGCCAGAAACAGGAATTGTTAACAAAATTAAAGTGCACTTTTATACACACACAATCGGAATTCTTCTTAATATTGCACCAATCGCACAATATTTAGGATGACCACCATCGCCTTCTTATTATCATAGTTTTCTGTCTTAGATATGATTGATGAATATGATTGAAAATATTGATTTTCTTTTAAAAAAGTCCATATTTTAAATATATTTTCAAGCGAATTATTATAATTTATAAATGCAAAAATATGAATTAATAAAGCAATATAAAAAAAAATATTCAAGAATATATTTAGAGAAATTTAGGATTTGCTACACGAAAAATATTAGGAACCATTGCTGAAATGGTCGCGAATAATTCCTCCGAGATGTCATGTGGTAGAAGCAGCTGAAGTGTATTCAGCTCACTGCCGCTCCAAGCGCTCGATTCAATCATGAAGCCTTTCGTGCATTTAAGGACAAGCTCGGCTCGTCGAATGCACCACGACATTGTCATTTCTTCAGACATTTCATGTTTTAGTAGAGCTGGTATGGTCAGTTGATGACAGTCGTAACAATTTGCTACTTTAAGAATATTTCTTAAACCTAATATTGTTGGATTTCGTGAATTCATCTCTGATGTAGATTCATCGTATACGAGATGAAAAATTAAATGTGCCTGTGAGAGATTTGAATGTTTTGTTATGAAGAAATCTCCAGGCTTGAGGCGGCTTGATGAACCATCGCCGCAAGCATCGTTAATATTTTTCAAATCATCTTGAATCATTTCCAGCTGATCATCAATTTGATCAAAATGAAATTCCGTTGATAAATTTGCATTTCGTATGATTTTCTTATTTGCCGAAATTTGAGAAGTACCTGGTGGTGTAAGAAGAACGATTCCACACAGTGACGATGAATAAACTCCCAACTGGATGTTTCCATTTATCATCAACTCATCGTTCTCATTCACTATTGGGCTGCAAAGGTCAGTGATATCAGCTGCCAGAATTCTTATATTGTGCATTTGCTTAAGTTGCGATCCCAGATAGATTGTGAATGATTCTTCCATCAGAAACGGCTTCTGTGAAACATTCGGAAACATTGGTGACTTATTACCTACTGATGTTGAGTCTGTGGAAGTTAGAAGTTTCTGTCCCACTTGCGATGTAATCCATTCTCTATATTCGTTCTTCTGATGACCTTTCTTAGCTTCCAACTCGGATTCAAACTGTTTTCGTATCAAATTCGAGGAGCTATACTGTTGTGCCAGCAATTTGTTGATATCTTCCGAAGTAGTTTCAACGTCCAGCAGATTGATTTTTGAATCCATCACCATCTGATGAGCTTGATTTAGATCTTCAATCTCATGTTCCATTCGAAGCAACGTTTTTGATATTATTGATGCATAGCTCTTCTCTTTTATCAAGATATCCTGAAGTGAGCTGGAATGCGCCAGTTGATGATAGCATTGAGCAAATATTTCATCGTTTGACGGACAGTTTTTATCAGCATAATGTAGAAGTTCCTCTAAAATTTGTTTTTGTTTTCGTAATCAAAATTGTGGTTTATGTTGTATTTACTACCTTTGTACAGCTTTTCCAAATTCTTTACTACCTCATCCACATTAATCTCATTATTTTGCAGTTTTTTAATCAGCTCTGAATCCAGTTCATCATAGTTTTTCCTTGGTTTTTCTTCAATAACTGGACTATCATCTATGAAAAACATTTTTTTTTTTTTTTTTTTTTTAGCCAACCCAGCAAAACAAAACGTTCTTACCAAGGCAGTATATCAAGCAGACGTATGTATGTATGTATGTGCTACATTACTCAGGTTTTTTTTTCTAAGTAGTGAATTTATTCTATTTCAATAATTTATTTTATTTCAATAATTTAATTAAATGTGCTTCTTCAATCAACAACCGCTTAGATTTTAAAGTAATGTAGTTAATTTCATCAAAGCAAATAAACAATTTATTCCTTTGCTTCATTATCCTTTTTCTCATCGGCTGATGCCTGTCCTGATTTCTCTAGTTCCGGTTTAACAGCTTTAACTTCAGAATCTTCAGAGACTGGAACATGCTGGATAGGAATGACTCGTTCTGTTGGCTCGACAGCAACTGGTTTTGGTTTTTGAGCTTTGATGGTTAATTTGCCATCAGCACTCAAATGTGTTGACACCGTATCAATATCATATTCTTCGGGCAAATTATAGCGACGAGTAAATGCACGAGAAATAAATCCAAATTCATCTTCACGCTCATCATGCAACGCTTCGACAATGATCTGACGATCCTTAACTTTGACACTGACTTCCTCAGGCTTGAATGATTTCACATCAGTTGCCACCTGAAATTCATCCGATGGTTGTTTCCTGGTGCATGGTCCATTTCCACATCTTCCTCGGAAATTAAATCTTGGACATCCGGTGGTGGCTGGACGTTCTGGACAATTCATAGATCGTCCTCGTCTATGACAGTTCATTGATGGTCCATAATTTCGCTGCTGAGGCACAAACAGCATTGGAATGCCATCCGAAAAATTCTTCGATTGTTCATCTAAACTTGTATACATTTCATCAACCATGTTTAATAAAACTGGTAAAAGGGCCATTTTCTTGATTTCACAAATTTGGTTTTAACTGAATTAAATTTTTTTCTTTCACTTCGATGTGTTCACTTCGACGTTCAAAATATTTCTGATGAAATTGAATGAATGCTTGCCACATTATATACACCCGACGAATGTTCTCGATCAGTCGAGAAATTTTCTTCATGACGAATGTAATCATCGAACTATGAAAGTCGAGAAATATGACTTTAAATTTTTTTTTAATGTAGGAAATCTAAAAAGGAGCTGATAAAGAATTCATATTTTTGAAAAGTCATTGTGATGATGATTCAGCATATGTTGCTCGAGACATTTTGAAAGAAATTCGAAACGAAAAAAATTATGACTGGGAAAAGCTTTTAATAATCATAGCTTTCAATGAGCTTTTGAAAAATCAGAAGCTTCGAGATCGAGAATTTGTTTTACTAGGCGGAAATATTTATGGTGTTTAAATGGGCCACTTTTCTCTGATCAGCTGAAACGATTTATTCCTAATTCCTCGCTCAAATTCAAAATATGAAAAGCTCAACGAAAATCGAGACTTTAAATTTTTTTTTTAATATAGGTAATATAAAAATTTTAACAATGAATTGCTATCACAAGTTACTGACAAATCACAATTTCACAATGACTTTCAAAAAATTGTAATCTCCATGAATTTCCTAATTATGACGTTATTTTTTTTCTTTTTCACAATTATTTACCACTCGTCATGAAGAAAATTTCTCGACTGATCGAGAACATTCGTCGGGTGTATATAATGTGGCAAGCATTCATTCAATTTCATCAGAAATATTTTGAACGTCGAAGTGAACACATCGAAGTGAAAGAAAAAATATTTAATTCAGTTAAAACCAAATTTGTGAAATCAAGAAAATGGCCCTTTTACCAGTTTTATTAGACATGGTTGATGAAATGTATATAAGTTTAGATGAACAATCGAAGAATTTTTCGGATGGCATTCCAATGCTGTTTGTACCTCAGCAGCGAAATTATGGACCATCAATGAACTGTCATAGACGAGGACGATCTATGAATTGTCCAGAACGTCCAGCCACCACCGGATGTCCAAGATTTAATTTCCGAGGAAGATGTGGAAATGGTACATGCACCAGGAAACAACCATCGGATGAATTTCAGGTGGCAACTGATGTGAAATCATTCAAACCTGAGGAAGTCAGTGTCAAAGTTAAGGATCGTCAGATCATTGTCGAAGCGTTGCATGATGAGCGTGAAGATGAATTTGGATTTATTTCTCGTGCATTTACTCGTCGCTATAATTTGCCTGAAGAATATGATATTGATACGGTGTCAACACATTTGAGTGCTGATGGCAAATTAACCATCCAAGCTCAAAAACCAAAACCAGTAGCTACTGAGTCAGCAGAACGAGTAATTCCTATCCAATATGTTCCAACGACTGAAGAAATCGTAGAGCAAGAGAAAGCTGGCGAAACATCAGTCCAGGGAAAAAAGGATGAGGAGACTAAGGAATGAACCAGGGAATTTTTGGCTGACCCTTCAGCATCAATCATTTAAAACAACCTTTTTGTAGTTTTGTAGTTGGTAATCACCAACATTGAAAGGAAACATAAATTATTTAATTCACGACATGGGAAATCGAGTTTTATTCATTTATTCAGTTAGTTATCCATTTGCAGGCTCGTGATTTTCAGAATGGCTTATAAAATTAGTAGCGAAAATTCTACCGTGGCGGGAAATTCGGCCTCATCATTCCTGGCGGTGGCCCTCTTGGAGGCATTCCGGGAACCATTCCTGGGGGAGGTGGGCCGCGTGGTGGCATCCCTTGCATACCTGAAGCAATAATTTGTTATTAAATCCACCTTTGAAAAAAAAATATTTATGTGTCATACCAGTCGGTGCCATATGTGACTGAGATGGTCCACCCATACCACGAACAGGACCTTGTAGTCCAGCTGGGACTGCAGTTGCTATTGGTGCTGGCATTCCACGTCCTAGACAAACGATTATTGATAAATACTTTTTGTAATAATGAAAATGCATGATTTACCAGCTGCACGTCCAATGCCTGGTGTGCTACCGGCTCCCGGTATCGGAACGCGAGGTAATCCTTCTTCAGGCGGTGGTGGACCTTCGACTGTGAGCGAAACAATGTTTTCACCACGCAGTAGAACAAAGCCAAGTACTCGTTTTTCTTCACGATCTGGCAATTTGGTGTTCTTATGCTTGATTTTTCTGAACTCTTCGCAGTCTCCAAGTATCAAGTTCATATGTTTATCGAATGCTTTGAAGGTTCCGATAAATGTGCGAGAATCTTGCAAAACGATCCTTACGCGATAGTTAAGATGTTGTATCATCTTATTATTCTTGCCGATAGTCTAGAATTAGAAGGCAGATAATAGAAATTGTTCATTTTATATATAGCTGATATCGAAACAATTGCAATCGTTCATTGAGATAGGTAACCTCAAAGAATATTTGCGCAATATTCAACTAAACTGCAGCATTTATACTCACCATTTTGATCAGCTTGTGTAGTCCTTTTGCTTGTGTATCAGAAAAAATGCCTTAGACGGCTGTAATCGGCGACCTTTATGCTCAAATTAATAGATGAGTATGTTTGTTTACTTGAAATTAACAAGCTTAAGCTCCACAAATTCACTTCGCGACATCAAAAAATTTGTGCGTTCAGTGCGTTAATATTTTTTTGGTAGGTCAAGCTTAATGAAATTTTAGGAAGGAATTTTTCCCAATTTCCCAGCATTCTTTAAGCTAATAAGTTTTCTCGTAGGACTTTTCATCACAATAACTACCCATATAGTTATTGGGGTTTCAATTAATCATTTAAGTTGGCTGAAACTAGCGAAAATCTCAATGCAAAAAGTAAACTAGAATTTTTCTTAATTTATTTACAACTTTAAAGCCATTAAAATCACGGAAAGTGGTCAAATACTAATCATTTACATTCTGCTCAGTAGCAAGTCGTGAACGGATAGATCAAGAACAGCAGAAAATGCCCTCAGCCATTAATTCTGGAAGTGCTCAACTACAACAACAGATGCATGGCGACGGCTCCAACGAGGAGTGCGGCATACGCGATGTTTGGCGACACAATCTGGAGGATGAGTTTATTTTGATTCGAAAAGTTGTAAGCAAATACTGTTATGTAGCAATGGATACTGAATTTCCTGGAGTCGTAGCCCGCCCAATTGGTGAATTCAGATCAACAGCCGATTATCAATATCAGTTACTGCGCTGTAATGTTGATTTGCTGAAGATTATCCAACTGGGTCTCACTTTTATGGATGAAGATGGCAATACGGCGCCCGGTCTCTCCACCTGGCAATTCAATTTCAAGTTCAGTCTAACGTAAGATGCATTTTAAAATTTAATTTCACAATTTTTATTAATATTATAATCTACCTTAAAATTTTAGTGAGGATATGTACGCTCAAGATTCAATCGACTTGTTAACAAATTCGGGCATTCAATTCAAAAAGCATGAGGAAGAGGGCATCGATCCGATCGACTTTGCTGAATTGCTCATGACATCGGGTATCGTTTTGATGGATAATATAAAATGGCTAAGTTTCCACTCGGGTTATGATTTTGGATACTTGCTGAAAGTACTCACTGATCAAAATTTGCCAGCTGATGAGACGGAATTCTTTGAATTGCTTCGAATCTATTTTCCAACAATCTACGATGTCAAATATCTGATGAAGTCTTGCAAGAATCTGAAGGGTGGTCTGCAGGAAGTCGCTGAACAATTAGAAATCAGACGAATCGGCCCACAACATCAGGCCGGCTCAGATTCACTTCTCACTGGCATGGCATTCTTCAAAATGCGTGAGATGTTCTTCGAGGATAACATCGATAACGACAAGTATTCGGGGCATCTGTTTGGTCTATCCTTCAATCACGATCGCGTTATGCCGAGTGAATAGAGTGGTTTACTTGATGATGATTCGTTTGTGTCCTTTCGCAATATACCAATGATTTCTTAAGTTAAGAAATCAAGCTTTTTTGCACCATTAAATGTACCAAGATAAAAAAATATTTCAATATGTAATATGTGCTGCTTCACAACTTATGTGGCTCTAAAATTGAAAGAGCCCTATTTAATTAAACAACAATAGATATATACCTTTTTCGTGCTCTGAACTTCATAAAAAATTTAAAGAATCAAGCTGAAATTACAAAACATTATACAACTAAAAAAAATAAATAAAAATTTCCTGTCACAATAAATCCATTCAATAATTAATTGATCGTAGCACAAATTAAATTTATTTTCATTGTTCAATAAATTTTTTTCATTGCTCAATATATATGAATTGATTAGTTAGTTATCTATTCTATAATATGCAACCTATGTTGCTGCGTTGTTATTGTTGAGTGTGCGTGAAACGAGGAAATTCGTGCGAAAAAAAGGAAGCGACACTATGACAGCTGTTTCAGATAAGCAAAATTGAAATTGATATGACAATTGAGCTTAACACAGTGATTTTTATTAAGCTGATAAGAGCTGCACAGCCCTATCTAGGCAGTCATAGTGCTCACCAAAATTTGAGAAAACTTTTACAAGTAACCTACTACCTATAACTGCAAATGATGGTATAATACCTAATAATGTAGTGTAATTTCGTAAAATTACTACTTACTACTGACTTATGCTTTCTAAGAGGAGCGGAATGATGCTTTATTTTTTTCCGTTTGTATAAATTTTCTATACATCTAATTCATAAACATTTTTATTTCCATATCTTCCACTATTTTGTTACAGCTGAATATTTAATTAGTTTATATTGTCAAAAACTAAACTACGGCACCATATCATTCCCGGCTTCAAAAGTAAATAAATAAACAAATTCATTTTATCTTATGAGTCCGCGATGAAGACGGTACAATAAATTTACTTTACAAAGGAAATTACAAACGTGGAATTAAATTTCCCTTTTCCTATCAATTCTTAATATTTTTCCGACAATGCTATGCGTTCTTACTTGAAACATGAATAACGCCCGCGTTACTGCCGGTGTAAGACAGTAATCATATTTTTGAATTTTATTATTCGTCTCTCGCGCTCATTTGATCATCATTTATGACTATCTAAGAGTACAGTTTAGTCGAGAGTTTAGTATAAATAAATATAATAAATGATATATAATGGGAATTAAAAAAAAAAAGATGAAATATCATTAATTAACTCAAAACTGTCATTCATTTGTGATGATAAATGTTCTTCATCGAATTCAAATTTTGGCTTTGTTTTATTTTAGACATTTGCAGTTTACATTATAAAAGTTTGCATAATATGCCAAAATAAACCTAATTTACTTCTTGCACAATTTTTTCAATGGAGGCTCATGAGCGGATGTTGCTGATTTGAGCAAATTGTATTTCATGTTATCAGCAAAAAGAGTGCATAAAAGTCCAACGCCGTAGCCCGTGGCACGCTCGCCGTTATGAACAGGAGATGCCATGTCACAATGCATCCAAACTCCATCGAAATCGAAGCCAAGATGTGCATTTATGAAAAGTCCAGCACAACTGAAATCGAAGCCAAAGATGTGCGTTTATGAAAAGTCCAACATTTATGTGTGTTATTAAGAGTATTTATCAAATACGTAAATAATACCTGACTTGAGCGTTATTACGATCGGCAACGCTATTCTTCATATCAGCAATAGCAGACTGAAATTCAGAGAAATGCAATTCTGGCGCATATGGAATGGGAAACAACAAGTCACCAGATTTTTTCCCAGCATTAACAGCTTTCGATTCCCAATCTTCATCGTTCGTCAAGATTGCGCCGTGATATTTTCCAGTTGCTATTGCCTGTGCTCCTGTCAGTGTTGCCATATCCAAAATAACTTTCGCCTTTAAATCGCGATCGGCATAAACAACACCATCACTTAGAACTAAACGTCCTTCAGCATCGGTGTTATTAATCTCAACAGTTTTTCCAGAATACAGCTTATGAATGTCATCTGGACGAGTCGCTAAAGGACCGACCGAATTCTCGGCCAAACAGAAAACGGCATGAAGATTTTGTTTAAAGCCAGCTTTGACAGCAGCATAAAAACCTCCAAGGATTCCAGCAGCTCCACCACAGTCACGCTTCATTCCAGGCATTGCAGTTTTGCCCTTGATTGATAAACCGCCCGTATCAAAAACAATTCCTTTGCCAACCCATGCATAAACCACACCGTTCGCACCATTTGGCTCATGAGATAATACGGCAAGTGCTGGTAAGCTTTCAGTTTGAGCCTTTCCGACCCCATAAATGCCACCAAAACCACGTTCCTTCAGCTCTTCGCCACGAATTATCAGTGGTTTGATGCCAAGCTGTTTACCAACAGTTTGGATCTCATGTAATAATCCGGAAACGTTCATTTCGTTGCAAGGGGCATCAACAATTTTGGCACATAAGCGAACACCGTATGCAGATTCTTCGAGACACTTGATGTCATCTTCAGATAATCCACTAACGGAGCCATCATCGGCAATCACCAGAAATTCTACAGCAACCGTACCATGATCGCTGATTGGTTTCGTCTTTCTTGAATATAACGGGAAGGCTCTAGCGACAGCTATCCCTGATGCATAAACATCATCATACTCGCAGACGATTACAACGGATTCTGAGACACCGCCAATTGACTTGCTCTGAACGATCTTTGTTATCTCATGAGCTCTTGTCTTGGTATTGTGGCGCGATGGCGCCGGGCCGCTTAGAACGCCCACATTGGCGATATCTAAATAAAGAGAAACTGTACCAATGGGATCCAAATAACTCAGGGATGCCTGCCAGATGTTTTCGGTAACAACTGCTCCAAATTTTGGCGAAATATCAGCGAATTTTATTTTGTTTAGATTCTTAAGCTGACCAATCACCAGAACGGGATTTTCTTTAGGGCACGACGGCGACAAATCCTTGCGATACACTAATTTAGCCATTATTGAACACTAATTGGACTTTAATCCGTTTATTTCTGTTTAATGTTCTGGCTGATAACTTTCTTCTTCTTATTTGTGCAATCTACCGGAATAATAAAAAGTCTACAAAACGAGTTAAATATGTATTAAGTAAGTAGTTTACTTCTCAACAGCGACAAAAGAAATGAGAAAATAAAATTTTAAAAATGAACTTCACAATCACAAATTAATCAATAATTTGAAATGATCATCTCAGATTCGATCTAAAATAGCACGATAGTAGTTTTCAGTTTCCTGGTACAAGAGGCAATGCTACCTTACCTAATTTCTTATTCTATCATAGAACATAATTTAAAATTATTATATGAATTGAATAGAGAAGCGAAGAAGCGACTAAACATAACAAAAATATTTCTTTAGTTTTCTTGTCGCAAATTTGTCTACCCCTGGAATTCGTTCTGTGAATTTCTTCGGATTTTTTTTATATTATTGTTTTTAAATTTCATTGGTAATCAGTAACCTGTATTTTTCGAATCAGATCACCAATGATAACGTGAAAACATGGAGTTGTCTCGTAATATAAATTCACTTTAAAAAAAAATTCAGAAAAATGCATAAAATTGTATTTTTCAGATTGTCGAGTTCCTCTAAAGAAAATCATCATTGGAACCTTCGAACTCGAGCCAATCGATATGGTAATAAAAAAAATTTAATTAAATTTAAGGGTTCTTCGCACGATTGTAACACTGCTTGATTTTAGCTTATTCTGAAAAATGTCGAACAATGTGAATTGCTATTTATGGTATTTGACAAAAAGTTGAGGCTTACCATTCGCCCAAAGGATGTCAGCAGGCTCAAACAACACTATTCTGATGGAAGTAACTATTTGGATTTTAAATTTCGTCCAGCATTTGTTGAATACTTTAGAAGAAACGTTCCAGAAGGTATCTAAGCAGTTAAAAATCCTTGCTTATGACGATGTAAAGATACAGATTTTTTTTCTGTTTTCTTTTTTAGCACTTGAATTCAAGTTTAACTCTAAAAACAGGGAAGAATCACAATTTGTCCTTCAACTAGATGATAGATTGAGCCAAAGCGATAAAGGAATCCTTGCAAATTTTTTCTGCGATGTGATACCGATCGTTGATGACGATAGTGAGGCTGATGTTATTTTTTTTGGCAGTAGCAATGGGAGCATATCAAAGAAAGAAGCTGATTTAATACCTGCACAAATGCTCGAGGCAAATTTACGCAGCAGAGTGAAGGATGTTAACATCGACATTACTGATGTCGTTCACAATCTCGGTCCGACACCTTCTAAAAAGCAAAAATCTGATAACGAGATTCCAGTTGAAGATCCGCCGTTGCGCAATCTGCGCTCACGCAATCAGAACAATAATTCCCGACAAAAGCAAGCTGAACTAGATGATGAGGATTACAGCTCAAGCGATGAAGATCTTCGGAGGGCCATTGAATTATCAAAGATGGAAGCTTGCTGCAGTGAGAAACCCGATAGCAACATGAATTACAATAAGACTGAACCGTGTTTGGAGCCTTGCGTCCAGATGGATATGTTTGATAAGAGTCTTGTACTACTTCAGTATCCTCGGAACGAAGGCGGTGTTATTATTGGAATGGAAGATTACTTTTGCCTCAGCAAGCAGGAATTGCTCAACAATATTATTATTGATTTCTATTTGCAATACATTTACAACCAGAAATTGACAGAAGAGCAACGGGCTCGGACGCACATTTATCGTTCACATTTCTACAGTCTCTACGCAACATCCTCAAATTTCAATGGATGGAAAGAAGGTGACATAAAAGACAAGAAAGCAATTGAAAAACGCTATTTGCGTGTTAGTGGTCTTCCTGAAAACGGTTAGTTCAAATAACAAAGCGTTTTATTTTCTCTGCTAATAGCGGCAATTATTGTTCATATTTTAGATGTTAACATATTCGATAAAGACTTTATCGTGATTCCAGTGAACAGTAATGAACATTGGTATCTTGCTATCATTTGTTATCCACGATTGATGGGCTCATTCCGAATTGATGATAATACACAAGTCTTTGGTGATGATGCATCACGAGCACGTCGCGACGATAATCAACCGCCATTGAAAACATCTTGCGTCCTCATCTTTGACTCAGTAAAAGGAAGTAGCGCACGTCGTGCGACAACAATGAGACACATAAAAGATTTTTTACATTCAGAATGGGATGCAAAGTACAAGGATCAGATGCAATTTATCAAATCCAGCATTATAACAAATTCAGTTAAATGTCCTCAACAGTCGAATGCAACAGATTGTGGACTGTTTTTGCTGGAATTTATGGAGCGCTTCTTTGTTGGAGCTGATCCCATCGTGGATTTCCGACTTCCGCTGGACAAATCTGATTGGTTTGATCCAAAGATCGTAAAGCATAAGCGCAAGCTTATTGCAATGGACATTCAAAATCTCATGCATGAATCTGGTAATGGCGAATTAATTAAGAGCTTGCCACCATTGTCGTTTTGGAAAGATTCGCTGAGTGAGGGTCTACCGAAGGAAGTCGATAACAATAACGAATTGGAATTCAACAATAACAATGATAATTATGTGATGGATAACAACAATGGGAATGTAGGAAATTCTGCTGATTCTCAAAACGAAGCTGCTATAGTTGATAACGAAAACATCTCAACGTCAGATGTTCTAATTACTCCGTCAGAATTTTCAATCATGACACAACCAGCACTAGTTTTATCTCCAAAAAGTTTAGATTTATTAGATTTTGATCATGATTCATGTGAACAAATTGACGACGACTCTGAGACGGAAAATCAGGAGCCATGTTATGGACAAATGGAAGTGGAGCAGAAATATATCTCATCTTCAAAAGAACTAGAACAAGAAATGTGCAAGGGAAGTGAATCATCGCCCGTTGAGCCTCCAGAAATATTTTATGCAATGGAGACTCTCGCGGATTGACTCTAATATCAAAAGCTGCTTTTATTATTGTTACATTGGCACACATATTTTTCACATCACGTGCCATCAAGTACAAAATTGGCTCATTGATTGCAACAGGGTAATCTCAAAAAATTGACCCTGATTGAAGTTATAAGTCTTTCTATTTAAATTATCTGTTTAGTCAGACAACCGGTGCGCCGCGAGAGATTTCGAAATCGTATGGTAGTGCGCCGCGGCGCACTAAAATTACATACAAAATTTGGCTTAGTACGCCGCGATTCGAAAAACGTTGGCCGACGCTGATGATCTATTTAATTATAAATTAAGCGATTTTATTATCCTGCGTAGTTAATTTGTTCTCCAAAATCTTATCTCACCTAAAAGTTTTGATAAGACAAATCGATCGAACTTTAGGTATTTAATTTGCCTCATTTTGTAAAAAGATTTTGAAGTGGCTGGAATCGTGAATTGTGCTAAAATGCTAAAAATAATTATTTTATTATTTTTCATTGTTAATAAAGCGACGGCAACTGAATCTTATCTTGACGTTGATGCCATTTGCTCATCCGTTTTGTATTATCCAATCGCTCATCCGACGGACAGAACTCTTTTTATCGCTTGCATTAAAGGACGTGGAATGATAATAGGCTGCGATCGTGAGGGCGATGTTTTTGATCCAAATACAATAAGTTGCGTCCTGGCCAGTTCCATTGATAATATTTGCGAAAATATCTCAAATGGCATCTTACCACATGAAGAAAAGTGTGAATATTATATTGTTTGTGAACAATTTACACCTCTAGTAAGACGATGCCCGGAAAATAATATCTATGACCCATCAGTTCAAGGTTGTGTGTCGGGAAATTCTCAGACTTGTGAGCTTGCTGAAAAGGATTTGACAACGATAACAGAACAAACAACAATAAAACTTACAACGGAAATACCAGTAACTACAGAAATTGAGCGAACGACAGAAGCTCAAGATCCTCCCAAAGTTGGAATAAGTTTTGTCTGTCCTTCGAGTGGTAACGGATTAATTGCTCATGCAACAAATTGCTCGCGTTATTTTGAATGTCTTAATGGAATTCGGAACTTGCGAAATTGTCCATCTGGATTAATTTTTGATGTTATCACACGTCGTTGTGGAGCAATTGGGTCATCGTTTTGTTCGGTTAATATACAATGTATTTGAAGAACATATTAAGCTGATAAGAATTATTGATAACAAGCCAATTAAATTGAAAAATGAGAAAGAAATCATTTCCCGCAATTAAATTATCTTTAAGTATTTCGTGGTAATGGATTTATTGGTCATCCAACAGTTGCCGTAACTAAATAAGGGAATTTGGAACTTGAAATTACATCTTTCTTATTCATCGAAGTCGTCTTTGCAATTGATTTCCAGTTTTTAACAATTCTTGTTCTTGTTGTCAATTTGCTGTCTAACATTAACATTATTAACCTTGTAATGGTTAGTAATGTAAGTTACTTTTTTATTTATGTACAAAACAGATTAAACTAATCTCAAAGTACAATAAATTTGTAATACGAATTTAAAATATCCCAACAAGAGTATAGATAGATAGATAGAAATGTTAGGGCGGCTGCTCAAGCAGTCGATGGCACTGCGATCCGGAGATCTATCTGTTGTACCTACTCTACTCCTTATAGGGTTTAAGTAAATTCTTCTATTTTCAGATCTTTAATGAAGTTTAGTAGTTTTTGGGGCTTTGTTTGACATACTTGGTTGATGCCCATGCTTATGTTTTTGAAGTGTTTGACTCGTGTTGCATTTAATGATTTGCCAAGAGTATATTGTTTCCGGCATTTGCGTCACGATTCCATACAATTTTACATCTGGTACAAGAGGAAAACCTATATTTATTCATGCCGTAAACGGTGTGTTGATCATCTTGGAAACAACCCGAACATGTCTTGGTGGTGCTAATCTATGGTAGTGCGCCACGGCGCACTAAAGTTACATACAAAATTTGGCTTAGTACGCCGCGATCCGAAAAACGTTAGCCGACGCTGGTTTAACATTTGCGTTATTTGATGATCTATTTAACATTAACATTATTAACCTTGTAATTGTTAGTAATGTAAGTTACTTTTTTATTTATGTACAAAACAGATTAAACTAATCTCAAAGTACAATAAATTCAAACTTTAAATCGGCTTACGGATGGAGAAAATCGGTTTTGCTACTATCTTGTCCAAAATTACAATTAACCTGGAAATGGAGTGAGCGAGACGTGCGGCCTTAATGTTAGATTGAACCCACGCGGTGACAGCAAATTTTCTCTTTTATCTCTATCAACTATTGCAAAAAAAAATCTTCGATTCCAGCATCAATCAGCTGTCAACCAGCTAAATTACCCTATTAATTTAAATTATCTTAGATTTTCATTCCAAAGTGCACCAAAAATTATCTTTTTTTAATTGCATTCGTCTTATTTTTGCAACTAATTTTTTAATTGCTTTAGTTTATGAAAGTGATTTTTTTTTCTTCCGATCAACAGTTTTCAAATAATTTTTTTTGTTGTAGTGTATAAGAATTGTAATTTATTTATAAATAAAATTAATAATGCGGTTGATAGTGTTTTCAGATATCAAGCAATTGAACGAAATCAGCTGAAGTTTAAAATTTGTGTAATGCTTTTTAATTTTTATTAAAATTAGCTGTTTCAATATAATAGTTTAGTTTCATTTATTTTTATTTTGTTCCGCTAACACCGGTTTGGCCTCATGGGAAACATGAAAGCTCAAGCTGCAATTAGTTTTCAGTCATTATTATACAGCAGCATGTAAACGTTACGAAAAGAGCTAAACAAACCCAAATTAAAAAAGTTATTTAAATATAAAAATATGGGGTTCGTTAAAACTCCCTGTACGTATCTTTTCGATTTTTAAAGCTTTTTATTTCTTATTATTATTAGCCCAAACACAAGTCTGATATTAAAGGAAGAAGGAGACGAAAAAGAAGATTGCATCCTTTCTCTTCTAAGCTCCTTTTCCGGAAGTTCTTTTTCAGATGTTACACCTTCAGCATAACTTCGCCTCCGAAGCTTGCCATAAAAGAACTCTGTTATAGGTCACGGCGGCCAAGGATGACGCTGTACAAAATTTACCTTAAAGATTGTATAAAATTAAAAGTCTTCAATTAATAAGATTCTTCTAAAATTTCTTTCAACTGTAGGGATGTGTGTGTCAGTTCCTTTTAATATATGAAAGTTACTTAAATTTTGGCATGAATAAACTAATTTCGATTTCGTACATAACCCTTTATTGGTGAATTAGTAACCTGTTTAGCATCTCCAAAGAAAACTGTCACTGATGATGCTTCCTTGATGACATTTTTTTGAATGCATTGCGCCAAAATTTTTTGTTTGCGAGTGTACGCATCAAATTTCAGTCGCGCCACGTTCCGTTTCATGTACAGGGCCTGCTTTTCTAGCATATTTTCAAGCTCAAATGTGAGATATTCAATGTGGGATTGATTAGTTGGACGCTTTACTTCCAGATGCACATCAATGTTCATTGTAAATTTAACGAGTTTGATTTTACGTTCGCTGTAGCCACATTCATGATGATATTGTCGACTCGAATATTTCAAGTTTTCGTGATGTGGTTTACTATCGACCGTTTCTCTCGAATATACACCTCCAAGAAACAACTTGCAACCTGGATCAATCCCAAAATAAGCCTCTGAACGTAAATTTCTAGTAACGGGTTCAATTGTTGAGTTGCACGGTGGACAGTCTATTTTAATAGAACATGCCACTCCATCAGTAGCAAATGATCCATGAAACTTTTGGCGCAATGCATTGGAGAGTGTCAGAAAATCCAGCATGTTAACTTGATGGTATTTAGCAGCTACCATTTTACCGCATTCATTTTTGTACTTTGGGCACTCACCGATCGACGATAGCAACTGATAAAAAGCAAAAGCATCATAATTTACGTACAAACGTCCCGCTCGATATAAAGGAATCAATTTGAAGTTTTTCACTTGATTTTCATTGTTCCACTTCCATATCAAGTAAAAATCATTGAGATATGATAACCCGCGACCACTGGTGAGTTTGGAAAAATGACTCTGCGGCCACACAGGGAGCGGATCATTCTCATGTAGGTGGGTTTGTGATAGGTCCTTTGAAAATAGATATTTCATGTCTCGATACAGCATTTTATTGTCGTCGATGTGATACAGCGATTTGATGAAGCGACGTACTCTCGTATAACCATGCATCCACAAATTGTTATCAAAAATTGTGTCGTATTGACGTGACAATTGTACAAAGAGATTGGATCGTAGAGTCTTGTTGTATTTTCTTATCGCAAATCTATTTCGCAGTAGCGTATACTTTTCTTTTGAGCCACTCAGTAACATGTAAAAATATGGCAAAGATTTAAAATTACTCATATTCATGTAGTCACCATCATCCAGTTTTTGCACGAGATCCCAGGAAATTAGGATGGAAGCTTCGCGAGCCAACAAACTCATTTCAGCAACATCTTGATTTATTTTATCATAGAGTCTTGTATTTTTAATTACTGAGTTTAATGTGCATTTTATCACTTTTAATTCGTTCAGTTTTTGTTTTTTATCGGTTGATGAGGTTATGGGCTGTTCGTTATAACATTTTCTTTTCCTAGACGCCATTTTGACATGATCCTAGCGATGCTACAGTTGAAAAACGTAAATTAAAAGAAGAATTTAATGAATGAAAGTTGTTGCAAATTGTTTATTTCTTACATTTTCAATATTTTCACCGCGTTTCTTATTGAAAATTGGCGTTCCATTGACGGGATACAAGGAACATATGGACACAGAAATGTATTAAGTACTTAAATCACACACGTGCGAACACATCAAAATCAAAACGAAGACTGACTGATAAAGAGATGCAATTCGCATTATTCTCTCAAATTTCTAAATTGAATTATATATGGGCTCGGGCCCATTATAGATTACAATCACTTTCAATAGATGACCTGATTGTATATAATTTTTCCAAGAATTTATTTGTTCTAATCATCAGTTGTCGATAAGATTCTAAGAAATTCTCAATTTAATAAAAAAAATGCTTTGGAGCCATAAAACTTTAAACATTTATTGTTTTGTCTGTTTATCATGCCTAGTCGATTTTATATTGCAAAAAGAACTCATTTCAATTCTCATGTTCTCCGATTCTGGTTGGTAAAAGCAGCAACAGCAGAAAAATAAATATAAAAATTATCTAAAATATGTGTGACTCACAATATGAAAGAGAGGGAGAGAGAGAGAGAGCATCAAGCTGGTGCGCACACAAATGGACCATCAATTCAGCTTAACTAAATGGATGATCATTTTGTATATTCACCAATAACGAAAACACATCGTGCGGCTCACGAGCCCTGGAAATTGAATACATTGTAATGCATAAATGAAATGTAGGTCTAAAAAAAATTAACTTTCGGGAAATCACAAAGTCTGTCTGAACAAGCACAAGCAATTGATTTATTAGATCGATGTTTGTTGCTTCCTTTAAAAGTTTAGAGCACAAAATGTTGACAGTGTTGTAGACCTGTAGTTTAGAATTCCTTCAAGCTCAGAATTTCGCCAACGCTTTTATTATCTGCGCTACTGTTACTATTTTTTTGTGCATGCATTTTATCAAGGCGTATCGAAATGCGAGCTTTTTTTATGTAGTGGAAATATTCATGTTTCGCGTAATTGCGATTATGCAAATGAGTTGTTCAATCGAACGTTCAATTGAAGGGTGGATCGAAAATTTCGCGTGATGGCACAATTTCTTTCAATCATCCCGATGAAAAAGCAAACGTTTTTTTGTGTGATTTATTGATTGTCTGATGTTTAGTTGTGCAACGGTTTAGCCTTGTTTCGGTAGTTAGTTCACTTTTACCAGACAGTTCAATTCGTTTGAACGTGAATTTTCAATTTCTCCTTTGCAGCCGATTGTGAGTTGTTTTGTGTATTTAAGGAAGAATTTGATAAAGTTTTGAAGTAAATTATGGAGACATGAGACATGAGCAGATAAAGGCGGCAATTCGCCGCTTTGAGTATTTCAAGAATTTTTCTGAAGAAAAGGTTTGTAAGATTTCTAGGTTGCTTTATCACTGACAATGAGCTTTTCACTCTTAGATAACAGAATGTTGCAGCATCTCGCGAATTAATCAATATGGACCACAGGAAACAATTTTCTCACAAGATGACATCGTAAATTTTATTGTTATCATTTAAAAAAGATCTCTGATAAAAAAATTAATTAATTTCAGTCAAATTTCTCATATTTTGTGCTTTGTGGGAAAGCGATGATCCTTCAGTGTCTAAAATTTCGAAAGAAGAGCAATGGAATGTTTGAGCTGATTGTTGCCAAGAAGAAACCAAATGCTTTAGAGATTGCAATGTCCGCAATTTCCACATGCGAAAACCATTTAACGTCCATTACAGGCTTAGAATCTGATGAGAAATCTAGTTATGTCGAGCAACATCAATTTGTTGATGTTGGCACATTCTCAATTGGTGCGGTATTCGGCATCAATGAGGAAATGGAAAATCGTTTGATTATTGCCAGAACTATGGTTCAGTGCCTTCTTGTGCCACGTTATTGGCTCTTCCAAAAACCCCAAAATATCGGCAATGTCTGGCAGCGCATCAAACTTTTCCTTAACTCATCCGTACCATCACAGCAAAAGCTATTCGAAAACTTTTTGGCCAATCGAAAGTGGAAAAAGTATAAAAAGAAAACAGTTGATCAAATTAAGCGCGAATACAAAATATCCGATCCTGAAACGCAATTTTATAACATTCCACTCATTTGCCGAATTGAAGAAAGCTAATAAAGCTCTGACAATTGCGCTAATAAACGAAACAACATTTCATTTCTTATTAACATTTTTATTAAATCTTCTTTTGTGTGTCAAAATTACATTTTCACTGGCATCATCAATTTTCTGATGATCCGGACAACACTCTAATCTGTGATGTTCAATAATTAATTTTTTTTTTAAAATTCGCAAAAAAGTTTCTCCTTAATTACTAATTACATTTATGGCGTAACAATTACCTAAACTTGTAGTATTTAAAGAAATAAACAAAATAATCTGGAAGCATAAATAAACATTTGAAAACTCCACATTTAGTCAGAACATGAAAGTAAAGAAAGCTTAAGTTGAATTGCAGAAATAATTAATCCGCATCTGAACTAGATTGATGTTGTTGTTTGACAAACAGACTTTGTACATTCCTTTTCTAGAATCTTCTTGAATTTCCTAGAAATAAATTATCGGGAACACCATGATTGAGTGCCAGAATCTTTGAAATAATTCTGAAATCTTCTGCTGAACGTGTGCTGATACCAGATTGAAGTAAAAGATTTTGCAACTGATTATCTAAAGATTGATTAATGACAGCATCTATAGGATTAATTGATTGTTGGATTTCAACATTTCTTGATTGCGTTCCAAAATTGCCAGTTTGTCCAGCATCATTACGGAAAACGCGGTTGCGTGATGCCGTTTGTGGTATGATCTCAGTGATGGATGGAAGAACTGTTAATGGTGCAGAATTAAAAGTTTGGAATGATTTTTGAGGTAGTTCAAGATTTGTTGGAAGTGCAGTGAAAACGGGAATAAAATTTTGCTGTTGACGCACAGGAAGCTCGAGATTGGTTGGCAGTAGCGATAATTGCGATGAGAGCTGTTGAACATCATGTTGTTGAATTAAAGGCTGCGCGTTGGGTTGCTGTTGGCCGAATCCATGATTTTGATGGAAGAAATTTTGTTGTTTTTGGAATTGTCTCAATTGGAATTGTTGCTGCAGTTGATTTAGTGTCTTCTGAAGTTCAGGCTTATCGGGATTGAATTCGACTGGACCTTTAAACGGCAATTGTTGCTCAACTGAAACGCCGACTGTATGACCTAAAGGAATGCTGGGAACAAATTGAACATTAACTGATGATGGTGCAGATGGCGCTTCTAGTGCTTGCGTTTGTGGTTGCTGCAGGGCTTGAGCTTGTTGTTGACGCAACAAAAATTGTTGTTCCTGTTCGTATCTTTGACGCTGTCGTTGTTCTTCAAGATATCTTTGATTTTGTTGTTCAGCTAATTGTTGACGGTATTGTTGATCCTGGAAAAGTTTTTGACGAATTTGTTGCTCATCATGAAGTTGATGACGTTTTATTATTTCTTCCTGATCGCGCTGCTTAGCCTGCAAAAATCTGATTTGGTCTTCTAGTAGTCTTTGTTTTTGCTCAAACGCAAACAATTGCTGGTTAGAATTTTGAGTATTTAAAGTCGCTTGGATTGTTGTTGATGGAGCTTGAGTTGAGAGCTTCGTGATCTGACTCGATTCAACAGGTTGAGATGCTCTAAATTCCATATTTATAATTCTTTTTGGATTTATTTCATTACGAGTTGGATTTTTGAAAAGTGAAATAATTTTCTCTGGTTGCCCATTGACATCTTGTTGAACTGTAAAAGCCGCCAGCAATGGAGCCTGTTGAATTCTAATATCTTCCTTTGCAACTTTTTCAATATTTTCACCATCTTCATTTGTTGTTGGTGGTTCCAGAGTTGTTGTCGTTGCAGGCGTAATTGGTTTTGTAATAGACTTTTCGGAAGCTTTTTTCTTTGACTTTTCTTCTTTCCTATCGGCATTGACAGTCAAGCGAGTTTCAACACTTCGAGCTTGCTGAATGTTGGGAACTTGTTCGTTTTCTTCAGTAATCGGATCTGGTATTTTAGTGAATTTAATTTGAACATAATCTTTACGTTCTTCTACATTATTTGAAGGCTCCTTTGGTGGCGTTAATGTTGTTCTGGGTCGTGAAATTATAATTGTCTTAATAACTTCGTTTTCCCCCGATTTATCACCATCAACAGCAAATGAATGAATCTTCACGAATGATGGATTGTTGGTTGATGCTTCAAAATCTTCAGTTGTGCTTGATGATGTTGTTGCTGAACTGTCTTCAATTTCAGTGCTGTCTTCACTATCGAAATTAGTCAAAGCATCCAGCAGAGCCTTTCTAAGTTTCGGATCGATTGTAATTGGTGATGTCTGTGATGTTACAGCCGTGGGTGGTGATTGTGTAACAGCCGCAAGCGAGAAAGTAACCAGTGCCAGAAGGCACGCGCCAAATATCTGCGGAAAGATCATAAATAACATCGATTATTTTCGGTTATTGGAATGTATGGAAAGCTATAAATTTAATTATTTTTCTGCTAATTCATTGTTTCATAATTCGTGAAGCTGTTTAAGGTAAAGATTTATCGATCGTAAAATGAGCTTTTGATGAATATCCCAATTAATTTGCCATATGCGAAGCATTAAAAATTAAACTGTAAATTAAGATATTTTGAAGCTTATTATTGACAAACAAGAAATTAAGGAAGCCAACAAAATAACATGCACACGAATCAAGTGAACGCAAATGAGACCACAGAAGATGCATCATTAAATCGAATGAATTTGATGGAAAATTGCTCAAGACGCATTTATGCAATCACGAGAAGCATTAAATATTTGCTAAATCATTATGTTTCTCGATTTTTTGTGCGAACACGAAGCCACACTGAGTCGTATTTTGTAATCAATTTGCTTGGGAACATTGTCGACCAATTGTTGGATATGAAAACTCATTTTTCCCACAACAGAATTATAAAATTGAATAAGCGTACGCTGATCTGATTGCTATTGAATTTTTATGTGTTGTGCATTATGCGTGTTTTGTGGGTTGCAACTAGAAATGTGAGGAGGTTAACTATTTAAAAACGTTTCAATTATGATTTTTCTGCATCAAAATCTGTTTGAGTGAATGAGTTTCACACGAGTTTCATGCTAAAATAGGTGCTAAAAAAGTTTTTCTTTGTTATTTCTTGAGAAACTTCGATCCTTATCATGCAATTATTATTCAAGCTTGTTTAGCTTCGTTTTGATTCACTTGTTCGCAATTAAATACTAATTGAACAGCAGATCAATTTATTAATTTTGTAAAATACATAACCGGAAAATTATTTATGATGATCAAAATGTATCGATTTTAATTCCAATATTATGCAAAATAAAAGAAGCCATAAATTACTTCGACATCTGATCGAGGTTTGGTGTATTTTTAAATACAGTACAATGGTCGCAATGTTTAACAAATATCTTTAACAAACTCGAACGTATTTTACTCCAAATTTGTTGCAATTTTTTCGATTCCTATCTGCGTCTTTAATATTACGATATGGCATCTGAACTTCGATCATGATTCAATTTAAAGCCGGAAACTTTTTCTGTTGTGCAGTTGTCAATGTAAAAAGCTTGCGAATAATGATCACCTCAATGGAATTTTCCTTTCTTATTGAATAGTTTGATGACATTACATCACTATGTAGTATTTACTTAACATATACAATATCCATGAGAAAATTATCTTACACACTTAAGCGCTTAATTATGGCTCAATAATTGAAATATTTTTGAATTTCGCAATGTGAGTTATTAGCTAAATACATCATTAAATTCAAAGTAGGAATTAATGTGATGAGCACTTTCTGTGGTCCATTCCTGTGAAAGTTCATTAAATTCATAATTCACCGACAAAAGTGATTTTTAACCATATTCTTTTAAGGAGTTCTCTGAAAAGTCATGTTATTGATGAGGAACACCCACAAAACTTAACATTTTGACAGTTTTTAGGGTTGGGATGGGACGAGCATTAACATCTTAAATTGATTTTGAAGATCTCTCTTAAACTCATATTGAAATGCTTTCAGTTGAAGATCATCAATGAAGAAACAGAAAAAGAAGATTTTGATGTTGTGAATGAAATGCGTTAATTTGAAGCTAAAAAATTTTGATTAACTTCTCGTTTCATCTATATTATTAACTCTCGAATTATATCTTCCGATGATGTTTTGCAGGTTGCTTTCAATGTGAAATCGATCGGTAACACTTGAAAGTGTTTACAACATCGTCACGAAAAAGAAGCTTGCTGATGGTGAAGTGACAGTTCCGTCAACAAATATTGTTTTCATTATTAAAAAAAGAAAAAGTAATTAATTTTACATTGTAATTTAGTGCCATCATAAATGTTCGCGTAGTCTTCCTCTTTTGCCTTTGAGCTTACGACTTTCTCTCTTGATCCATCTCAATTTGCTGAATCAGCGACCATGTGAATTTTCGCATTTTTTTAATTTTTAGAGGTTGCACTTCGATGAGTGTCGCAAAATGTCAGAAATGTCTTAGTTAAATGTTTCACATCGGTCTATGGTGGTGAATCCTATAATTTAAAATTTCTTATTCCCTTGTTTTGCCTTTACATACACGCAATTTTTGAAATTCAAATCTGGTATGTCTTTTGTGCGGCTAATTTGTGTTGATTATTAAACGAAACATGTGATAAATTTCTTTTGTGAGAAATTGTTCAATTACTTATTATAAAAGCATCGTTAACAACAACAAACTGTAATACAATAATTCAATGAGATGTTTTGCTATGAAAGTGGCTTCGGGAGGTGCCTTTTTATTTGCATATGTGCGAGCTGCTCGTCAGTTACTTGAATTGATTTGCATATAAGCGAGCTGCTCGTCAGTCACTTGAACTGATTTTTTTTTGTTTGTTTAAGTTCCCTCCGCAAAAGTTGTTTCGAAATGATTAAAAATAATTAAGTCAGTGATTAAACTAATGAAAATATAAATTACGTCAACTACTCAAAAATCTATTAAATGTGAAGGCATAGAGATAACTATAATTAGCAAATTTGTTTTCTTTTTTTTTTTCGCCCTAGGTACTGTACAATAATGCAGCTTCAGTCTGTGTCAAAATTACGGAACATTAAAAAGCCGAAGCACTCTTTTGTTGTTCCAAAAGCGAGCTCTATAATTTTCACACGCCAAGCATTTGTATAACTTTTTTTTTTTATTGTTATAAAGCGCACCATGCCAGAAAACCGTGACGAGATTAATAGGTCCGCGATACATTTTAATCATAAATTTTCTTTCTTCTGAGCTTTCAACGAGCTCATAATTCGGTGGCGCACCTTTCAGAATAATCTTTAATCGATCACCACTACAAATCGGTAAATAATTTTATCAAATGCAATCGTTAATAAAACATTTTTAAGGCCCTGCGGGATTTCATAAAATAAATAATCAGTTTAATCAATCTCAGCTGGTGACTTTAGAAATTCCATCAAAACAATTCAATGGTTTTTTGTTTTCGCGTCTTGGGAATGAAAAGCACTTCTTGAAAAAGAAAACGTTATGTTCAGTCAACAAATTTGCATATCATTTTTTATTATTTTAGAATGAATTTGCATAACAAATGGAAACTTCCTCCATAAAATTGATATACAAGGAGCGAAATTTCGCACACGATAATTATAATTGTTGATCGCATATCATTGTTCATTCATGTTTAAATTTAATTCTATGAGCTCACAATGGAATAAATTATACGCATCGTAATTAATGCATGCCAATAATAAGAAAATTCGAGTCAAATATTTCCTTAATTTGTGTAATGAATCAGGTAAAAGTTGTATAAAAACTTCATTGATTTCATTTGTGTGCCAATTAAAGTACGATTCAACTTGTTGTTTTGTGTACAATTATCGGTTTGAGTGACGCAAAAATCAATTGGAGGTAGAGAAGATGATGCAACAATAAGCCGCTGCTGTACCAGGGCACCGGGTCTTGTCAAATTATGCTTTTTATTGTTGACCCAGTCAGCGTGAGCCTTACAAAGTACCATCATGAGAAATATTTATTTCTACGGTTGTTATCTCTCGCATAACAAGTTACAGGTGCCATCATTAAAATTTCTTTATTATGAGTCTCTGTGGTACCGCAGATGATGCAATAAAAATATAGTGAAACTAAACATTTTCCACTAGACATTTTAACAGCAAACGGAATCTCCTCAATAAATATTGGTCCACCATACAGCATGTCTAATTTTTTTATACGTTGCTTATAATTTGATTACGTTATTTACGAAGATGAGTTGTTTTGAATAGTTTCTTTGTCGGAAGTGTTTTTTTACAACTTGCCGTCTCATCTTGAAGCGGAAATGAATTACAAGTTATGAGTTTTCCATTCAATTGATATGTTCAACTAAAATGTCTTATTTTTTATGGTACTTTACCGTCAACCACATTCAATGTGAATAAATTTGTAAGAATTAAACATTTCTCATAATTTCAAATCAACATAATTCTCAATTGAATTTGAAGTCGAAATAAACGACACAAAAAGTGAAAGTGACAAAATAAAAATTCGATGTTAAGGAGTTCCATTTTTGGAATTTTTGTCGCGCAGTAAAGTAGACCTTGCAATAGATGCAAAAATATTTCGCAAATATTTGGAGGTCAAGATGAAACTTTCTCAAACTAATTAGCATATCATTTTATTCGTCAGATTTCATTTCGTATAATCGCGCGCTTCTGCAAAATCAACATTTTTCCTAAAGAAGAAATCTGAAACACGCACTTCTTTGTTGAAACCTGATGAAAATTAATTATGCAAACATAAATAATTGACGACTTTAACCCGGTTTCGATGGTCAAAACTATCGGTCCACAGCGTATCGGTTTTTTACACGAGTTAAACGATTTCCTGATTCTATTTTAGGTCTACCACATCGCAATATGGAAATCGTCTTTGATCTTTAGACTCGTCGCTTTAAGAAAACATTGTTACCCATGAAGATGATCTTTGAACTGCCGCGCACGATCAAAAGTGTTGAATGAATATTGTTTCCATTGTAAAATGTGATTTATTTGCATTAAATTGGCGTTGAATAGGAAAATGGGATTCAAAAGAGAAATTTTCACATGTTGCTTCGAGGATCGAAGATCAATGAACATCGCGTTTTTTAAACTTCACGCATCATCAAATTAAGGCGCTTCATAGCTATGAGTTGTGTGTGAGCATGAAATATTGATTAATTAAGGCTTAAGCTGTCAAATGCGTGTCTAAAAATTACTTGTAAAACTTTAAATAATTCACGAATTTCATTATTTTTAAGCAACACAGTTTATGCTAAGCTATCATTTTGTCGAGCCCGTTGATTAGTGTTTAATTTGCAATTAATTAGTGATTAACATTTTATTGCAGTCTTCCGATTAACAACAAATAAATTTTTGTGTGCAACAATTAAATTTCTACATAAATACGCGGCTTCAATCGGCCCAAATGAGAGGAAGTTCCATTGTCATGCTCATTTTATGGTAATCAAATTAACATCAATCACTAGATTTCGATTGGTGACAGCTTTCAGTTAAATAACAAAAAAAAAAATCATAAAAATCGAAGGTTGGGTCGGAAAATTTTCGTTATGACTTTCCACTGACACAAATTTCGTGTGCACGAACTCAATAAATTCGACAACAAATGAAAATGAAATGAAATATTTTAGGGCGAGCAATAAATTAAGCTTCATATCGCATGAAATTAAATTGATCTTCGCAGTTAGATATTAAGTGGATGAACTTTTGCAATTGATTCCATAAGTAGGGAATTAAAAATTCAATTGCTGTACCTTTTACCACAAAAAAAAAATCACGAACTTTGTCGATAACTTTGATGCTCCACCGCGCATCGTCGAGGCAATAGAGAGAAAATTGCAGAAACTTAATGAAATGTAATGATGACGGTTATAAAAATATAAAAAGCATTTTTTTAAAAATACCAATCTGCGAACAATGCTTCGATGACAGTTTTGACCTTTCTCTTGTAAATTGTTTATCTTGTAACAAGAAATGACAAAATGATGGCACCCAGGTATTTTTTTTTTTCGTGTTCAACACTCCATAAGGTGTCACTTATGGGATATACGAAGAGTTCGCAATCAAAACCGGATCTGAGGACGCGCAAAAATCCACTTAAAACACTTCTGTAAAGTATTTTCTTTTGAACATGAGAGAAATTGTAAATATTAATAATGAACACCAAAATATTCAATGAGAATATGAAGCATATTCATCTTAGTAAAAATTCAGATGAACGGCAGAGATAAAACTCGCAAAAATGCAGACACTTTAGTAAATGATTTTATGAGATTGCATAGTTTAGATAACATTGTTATTGTTTACTCTCCCACCTGTAAGCTCTTTTGCCAGCTACAAATTAAATTTCTGAAAAATGTGTTATTAAATCATTTCATAAACAGATGATAGTTTTGAATGAAATATATCTAGCTGAACTTAAAATGTCAAACGCATGCGCCAAGTCTTTGTTGTTTTCTCAATTTTATGCCAATAACCGTTTTATTGGCTTATGTTGACATAAACAAGTGTCATCATTTGCTGTTACTTTCATTCAAACTCATGATGCTACCAGATGCTCAAAGTATGATCCTCAAGCGAAAAAAAAATGAATGAAATTATGCAACAATTTTGACAACAACTAAAAATGAACTTTCAATTTTCAGAAAATAAATCTCACATCCATGTGCTTTGTCATACGACCCCGTTTTGTTGTTTCCATGTGATGTGTTGAATTCAGATTTTATTTATTTATTTTTCAATTAACAGTTGACATTTGCGTGATTACTAAGTGGCGGAAATATTTTCTCATGTTTATGAACATCAAGTACTTAAATTTTGTTGTATTTGGTTTATTGAGTAACGCAGGTAGAATTGCTTGTTATACTGATGCTTAAAATGGAAGAACGCCATTAGCGATGACCACAATGTCCGATCCATGTTTGATTAATCGATAATAAACAACTTTCGATTGAACTTTTTTTTTGCAACGTTTCTCAACTTGTTCCGTGTTTTATAACTTTATAAATTCCGGACTGAAGATGAAAATACATAAAATTCGATCAATTAAATAAAATGTAAGAAGGAGGCAGCTGGTAAGTCACCGATATGGAGAAAGTCTCGTAAGCTCAAAGGCAAACAGAAAGATGCAGCAAACATTTGTGATGGCATTGAATTGAGAAAACTAATTTCCATTTTGCAATGAAAACAACGTCTATTTGTTGCCAATTTAAGAAATGGGTACAGATTGAATTAACTTATAATGTCACTGAATATTTGAATTGCTTCCCGGCCATAATGGGTAATTTCAATTGAAAATGTCTGGAAACCTTTAACAAATTTCTTTTGACTGCTGAAGATTCGCTGAAACAAGTTTTCTTTTTATTTCCTTGTACGGTGTCGAGGTCACTTTTAAGTGCCGCCGATCAGTTTCACGTTGTGTGTATAAAGTAACCTGCGAGCATCATCGAAAGATTCAGTTCGAGGGGTTATTCATTTATTCACAGTGATGAAATGAGAAGTTAATCAAGATTTTCTTTCTTTTCATCGACGATCGTCAATTATAAATTTTTTTTAATGTTAGTTGAAGAGAGATTTTAAAAATCATTTGATATGTTGATGCTCATCCCATTCAAAACCGAAATATTGCCAAAATGTTAAGTTTTGTGGGAGTTTTCCATCAATAACTTCGCTATTCATCGAAAGCCTTAAGTGAAATATCTTTGGCTAAAGATCACATTTGTTGGTTGGTGATTTATGAAATTTTTCAACTTAAACTTTTAAAGGAATGGACGAAGTGTAAAGTGTACATCACATGACTGATCACTCTGATGGCATTTTCGGGGTTCAATGAAATAATTGTTTAAATTTGAATTGATGTCATTTAATTAATTGATTAACTCTTTTATAATTGAGCAACAATTCAGTGTATAAAATTTTCTTTTCAGATAATTTTTTGTTTGTTAGTGATATAAAATCGGCAGCACTAATCAATAAAAAAGGAAAGTTTCATTGATGATCGTTCATTGGCTTTTCGGACCGACAACAACAACAAAAAAAATGTCCAACAAACAAACAAAAAAAAAGTCAGAAAATGAATTATGAATGAAACAAAGTTCAGATGCCATAAAATATTAAGGACGCCCGTGTGTATCAAAAGAATTGCGAGAGCAACCGCACACACAACCTGAGGTATCGCAATATTGGATTGGAAAGAGTTTCACATTTTCTTTCGAAACTATGTAGAAATAAATTTATTACGAAGCGAAATTAAAAAGACTTAAGATTTAATCGATGGCAGGACGATGGTCATAAAAACCGCGAATTCATCACGGAAACGTCATAATTCAAATTTGTTTATGGATAGATATCAACATCACTAAAATTCGCAACAAACTACTTGTAAACCTCAAACAGCAATCAATCAAATTAATACTCCATCAGCTTCTACACTTTTCGACTGAGTTAGATTCAACGAGCGAGGCGAACTCCATTAATGACAGTAAAAAAAAGGCAGTTCAGCTTATGCAATGGATCAATGAAAGCATGCTGAACATAAAAATATGTACGAGCCATGAACTCGAGCAGTTAAAACATAAATTTTAAAAATGCTACAATACAGAAATTCACGAATATATTTTTTTTATCAAAATATCAGCGAACCAGCAGAAAATTGCGAATCCATTAATGAAGTGTAATGATGATGGTTTGGAAAAAAAAATTCAAGCAATTTTAAAAATATCAATCAAAGAATTTCTTTTTTTTTTATTTCTAGGTTTAGAAACGTTTCAATAACTTTTATTTTGTTTGAATTTCTATTGTTAATTATTATATTAAATTAAAATTAACCGGTTTTAAAAATGTTTCGAGAAATTCAATTAAAACTTTATGTTTTCAGAACGCTGAAAAAGCACGTGGCATTTTTTTAGCTTTCAAAAATTATGCAATATATTTATCTGAAGTGTTTAGCTTCGGGCGCTTGCATTCAATTATTTATCTCAGGTTCTAAAGAACTCAAAACTTTTTGATTGATCGATAAAAAAAAATTATTTTGCTAAGATTTTGTTGCGTCTTTATTTAGCTCTGCTCATCGGCTCATCGCCCAGGAAAAAAGTACTGATGAAAAATTACACAAGTAAATCTACCAAAAAAAGAAGACATGAAAACTTTCTCCATTTTTGTTGCAGACAATTTTTTTTTAACAACAAAACCTTTGCGGCAGAGCAGAGCTCAGTGAAGATGACACAAGTACAGAGGAACATTGAAGCATTGACGATTTTGCGACGTTTCAAAATGAATATAATTGGATGGTTAATGATCCGCATGATCCGTTTAATGAATGTATCTGTTTGCTGCTGTTCAATTTCGAAGCGAAAATTGTTAATGAAACTGATACAATGTGAACAATGTGAATATCTATGAAGGTGAATAAAATTCCATAGAATCATTTTTTTTAATCATAATTGAGTGGATCAAATCGATTTACGGCGATCAAGATCTTTATGGAATTCAATAAAAATCAAAAAATCAGTAATTGATCAGAGACATTACATGAATGGAAATTGAACCGCACAAAAGATGAATTATGACACTCTAATTGGTTTTGCATCATTATTGGTGGTTCATCTTCACAATAGGTGGCAATTAATTGAAGCGAGTTATGTATTTAAGTGAATATTTTGCGAATTCTCTTTGCGTAACTTAAAATTTAGCAAATTTCGAACCTAAAATTCCAAAAAATTTGGAGTTTCGAAAAATTTGTGAACCAAATTGTTTTAAAAAGTGGCAATACCTAAAAAAAAGGCAGCTTCCCATAATGCTGCCACAATTCATAAGAAAGCAAACTTCGCAAGATGAATTGCTTAACAATAAAACAAGAAAAATTCATTCATGAATATTTGGTGCTTAAATACACATTTCAGTCTTTGTTATTCTTAATTGAGAGTACGATTTCGGTTTCGTAATTGACATTTTAAGCATTAACGTCTTGGAAGGAATAGATGGTCGACGCTCATCGTGAACCGAATATAACACTCAAGAGACAAAATGAAATTGAAAGTAAATTGCTTATGAGGCTCATAAAGGAGGAATCGTTTCTTTTCTTGGAACCCATTTCATTCGCGTCTTTTGATTGATGCATTTTTTTTTACTTGCTCATAAGAAGATCGCAAAAAAATTGACTGTTCCAATGACCGTTTATGGAATTTGAAATATTACCAGCGCACATCGTGACTTTGATGTGCGGCGCGGCGCTTAGACACTCAACCGTTCTGGTCACGAATAGAGTTCATAAGCATTTCTCGATGACCCGAGACACGGTTGGAAGTCGAACGAAATAGTTATTTCTTTAATGGCATTTATTTCACTTTCATTTGCATGTCGAGAACCCATAACTCTATCTATCACATAAGGAATTGTTTGCACTCACCAATTTCATGCTTGCTGAATAAATGTGTGTCTTATTATTTAACGATTTAAATCCAATTAATGTTTGTTGAACTTTCTTAAATGTTCGACTCCTGAGCTAGAAAATTAAATTTCTTTGAAGAGAAAAAAAAAGAAGATTGAAAGGAAAATTCACTTTTAATTTCACTGTTGATTGTTTTTATGGAAAATATTCAGTTTTTTTTTATTTCTTAATTAATTTCCGCAAATGCTGAACGAAATTTGATGAATTTTTTCTCATATGAACTCAGCACAAGAAATTGCGGATGCGAAAAAAAAAATACTAATTCAAGCACACACCTTTTAGGCAGCAAAAAAAAATTCCGACTTCACTCGATGAACGTTCCTGGTAGACTGAATGATGAAAACAAACAGCGAAATAACTTAAGCAATATCTTGAGAAAAAAAAAATTAACGCGTGAAGATGCTGCATGGAACGTAATTGAAAACGAAACATTCCGCAAAGCTTTGCGAATTAAAAAAAATTAAAAGTTCATACTCTCGGGCATCAAAGCGATTCAATGAGCGATTGGAACACCTACAATGTTTCTGTTTATGTATCCGCATAAATAATTACAATCCTTCACCGTATTAGGCGGCCGATGCGTGACTTGATGTCGAAAGAAAATTTTCTATTGATGTAGATATTATGAAGCAATTTCTCCGGCTTATTGTTATTCTGATGAAGGTAACGTTTTTTTGGGACTCGAAGCGAATTTTTCAGTGAACCTAGCGAATTTTTGAAAATCTTGTTTTATAAAAAATAATAAAAAAATTCAATTAAAAGCAAAACGCAATTAGGTAAATGAAGCAAAAAAAGAAGAGAAAAGATGGTTCAATAAATGTTATTGCACAACCACTTCAAACTCTTTTGTTCTTCTTTAAGTGGATACATTTGTATGTTCCAAAATAGTATATTGATTTTTATGTAAAGACTTGCTGAAGATATCTGAGCGCTTCATCTGCTATATTACAATGCGTCAATTCAAGTTATGCATCAACTGCACGATAAGTTAGCCTTTCGGTGCTATTAACACTTTTGTTTGCTGCGTTTGATTTCTCTCTCATTCGATATTTCATGTTGGTTTAGAAAAAAAAAAATCATTCAGCACTTGAAATTAGAAATGTGGAGTGGAGAAGATGAATCATTTGCACATAATTGATTTTTATTTTGAGTTAATTTTTGTGAAGTTTTTAATTCAATTTTTTATTCGCAAAAAAAACAAATCCTCGAGAGTGTTACTTAAGTGATTTTTTGCTCATCTTCGTTTTGTTTATTTTCGGTTGCGGACAGTTTTTTTTTTTTGTTTGGTTATTTTCAAAAGTGGCACTTGAAGTCCATAAAAATTTCGCTGAATGGCACTTTCGACAGAGCTTCATGAAATGACAAAGAGTTCAAAATGCGACTTTCCTTAAATAAATTTACAGTCGATTTGCATTTCTTGCAATTTACTGTATTGACTGTTACCCAAAGCATTAATTTTGATTTCCATTATAAAACAATTAATTACAAAACGATCAATAAACATGAGGTTATTTAGTTGCATAAAATAATTTTGATGCTCAACTGACAGCTGTCTAAGCAGTTCAATTACAGCTAGCTTAAACAAACTATAGAAATACATTTATTTAATGATGAGAAAATGTGTAAAGAGATCTTTGTTCGTAACTCCCACATTCGGAATGCACTGTTGCATTCTCCCTTAACAATCATTTATTTAATTCAGTAATCGCGTCGCTGAAAAAAAAAAATTATTCGCTGCTTTTCGAAATAATTCGTCGCAAGTGAAAGCGAGTTAATTAAGCGATTTATGGCCTTTGTTCAGCGACCCCGTCAGGATGCGCAATTGGAGTTCTTTGTGGTAGATGATGATTTATATAATGGACTATTATTTGGAATGTCCATACTCTGATGGACATGTGTGCCTAAAATATCCATCAATCTACATACTTATTTTTGGCAATGTTTGCAATATTTTTGAACATTTTTCAAAAATAAAAAATATGTTTATTTGTGGCCATTAATTAGGGTTAAGTCGGGTCAAATGATGATAATTCAACATTCTGCAAATTTAAAAAAAATGGTAGGTTGAAGGCACTTACTTGTTGACATTCTCATATTTTCAATTTCTCGATGGGCAAACATTCAATATATTTATATTTTGACATTAAAATGTCCATTTGTAGCGATGCGCAAATAAGAAATTTCACAGATATATTCATCATCTCAGCGGAAGCTTTTGTTTGCGAATAAAACAAATCATTGATGGCGGCGGTGCTCAGAAAAAAAGCAAAATAATATAAAAGAAATGAAAACAAGCTGTCGTTGTTGTGTCTCTTTGGATTGTGCTTCAATCTCACAGACTAATTATGATACCGCAAACTTTCTTTACATACATACTCCTGCGACCTTTGCTGTTTATTGCCGACAGTTTTCTTCTGTAGTGATCAGATGTCAAAATTCACGAATTTACTTCACGCAAGCAGCTCGAGTTAATTAATTAAAAATATATTTAATTTGCGTTTCGAGCCGATACAAAATGATATGAAAGTAACATAAACGTATTTGAAATATTCAAAATGCCGTGGCGATGTTTCGAGGTTTAAGTGCCTACATTCTTTCCATAAAAGAATTTCTCTCTTAGAACGAAATAACCAGGGAAATATCATCAAAAATGCAAATTTGAGGTAGGACTTACATCTTCTGCTTAAGATTAACATCACAAATTCAAAAATAAGTGTGCACATGAATCTCAACATCTACCGCCATCTGTTGATCATTACTACAACTTTGTTTAGTGTCCAGTAGTGTTAGTTTGCTTTATGTAGTAGTGCACTCTTAAGCTCCAGTTCCGAGCCTTGCGGGGAAAATAAAGTTTGGATTTTCCTCTAAATATCGCGATTTTCCGGGATTTTGTGTGCGTGAAAGTGATATTAAGTAAGTGACAAAGTGACAGGACACTTGCGTTTATAGTTAGTTAAAGAAGAAACACTGCAAATTGGATTATATACTATCAAAAAGGTGAGTGCATATTTGAAATCGATTTTCGCCGATTTTTCTCGCATTCTATGGCTCTTCAATGGGTAATACTAATCATAAGATGCAAAACTATAGTCTAGAGATATAAGAATAACATCCCGTGAACAAATATTTCAATATTTATGGCTTTCAGTCAAAGTCAATGACCTTAATCAAAAACAAAAACAACAAATTCAGACATCGGGGAAAATTTAAGATGACGTCATTGATTTATTTGCGTAATATCCGTAAATATGTTATTTTGCACTGTGTATCAAATACTAAAATATATTTAAAGCAAACGTATCTAATGTATGCGTACCATTGTTATCATCCTGCGTTCAATAACGGTTCCCATTCATGAAACTTCTAAATTTATTCGCGATAAAATTTACATGAACGAGCATCTTCTCTCTGTTGCGCCCTACTCGATGGTACAGAATCATGAATGTTAATGACCATTGTAAACTACGTTCATACGGCGAACGTCACAACAGCAAATATCGTCTGATTTACATAATTTCACACAAGAGATTTAAATCGATTTAAATCGCCTATTATCGTTTCAATATTTTAAAATCTGTGACAACTTCAATGTAAAATTTGTAGCCACAAAAAGTGCACATCGACTTTCTAAATGCATCCTTGATCTGCTTTCAACCGTGCCAGACATCGGACACAATGCACGTGAAACGTTTTCTTTCGTCTACTTGTACTTATTCGGATGCGGATTGCATGCCTCTTAAATGGAAAGAAAAACGGTTCTCTTGGTGCTGCTGCTACTTCTTTCTCGATTTTGTTTCTTTAGTCTGAAACTTTACAATGGTCGACTATTGTTCGCATTGCTATCGTGACGGTACACGTCGCAAAGACAGATTAATAAGGACATTATCTGCTGTTAGCTTAGAAATTCATGACGATGATGCAAAATGATGATTGTAGTAGGAAGTTGTTGGTATTTGATGGTTTACCTTTGCTTATTTTACCACCAACCATTGTCGCCGACTATAGATCTCTTTATTGGCGTATTGGGGCCATCTTCTGAATGGTACAATTCCTTTCGTCTTCGTGCTTAAATTATATTGGGTCGATTGATGCAATTTATTCATTTTATGGGTGCGCGAAAGCATTATAACAAGCATTATATGTAGCGCAATTAGATTTTAATCTTCATCACGATGACGATTGGAAAAAGAAATCCATACTTGTGAAGTAGCAAAATACGCCAGAAGATCATTAATCATTAGGCAATTAAACGGTAGCAAACAACAAAATTCAATTTAATGATTGTAATCGTATGAAGTTAATTAAAGCGAATTTACGATTTTCAATTACGAAAACCTCGCTTGGTTTTTCTCTTCTTATTGTTTTTCCAGACTCACATGCAGCAGTAGCTTAAATCGATTTCCGAAACATGAAATGAACTTCTGTTTTCGTCACAAAAAATTACATGTTCCAATTAATTTCCAGCAATGGAAAACTATTAATGTGGTCTACGATATTTTCAGGTGCACTGAAACGATTCATTTTAATATGTTCCGATTTCCTCATAAGCCCTACTTCTGGGACGCTTGACACTAATTTATATTCTCTTGCCTATTCTCCATATATTAATATTGTTGCTTGCCTGTCGCCCCATTTGCGTAGCAATTCGTGGCCGCATACATAAAAGCTAAATCATAATAATGCTGTTTACGCAATCACTCGATACAATTTCCTTGTATCATTTTTTATATTACTGCTTTACATTGCATAACAAACAAAAAAATAAAATAAAATAAAAACATTTAAACTTTTCGTCGTGGTTTTCATCGCTAGTGCGCGCATTCAGTTTCAGCTTGCATGTGGCTTACAATAGCAAAACCTAAATAACTTACAATAAAAACATACAAACACGACGTACAACGACCGAGAAAAAAATTAATTTGTTAATTGAAAGATTTCCTTGGGACTCATTTTTTATGTTGCTGTAGTTTTCAGCTTACAATGAGCATACAGTTTCGTTTTTCATTCTCCATATTTGGGTTGCGTGGGTGTGCGTAGAGTGTTTGTAGAGGGCGGAATTTATGACTTCAACAGACATGTTTTGATCTGAACCTAGATGCGAAGCACCTGAAATCAATCATATCTACACACTTTTCTACGCACACCTTTTCGTTATCCTTGATGCGAACGATGAAAAAAGCCCTTGCCGAGGTCATACGACTGTATTGCCATCACGATACATTTGTGCCTTGTACATGTGAATGTATTGTAGATGATGGCTCTAAATTATTAAAACTTCTAACGCCAACACGCAATGGCACTCGAGCCTTCAAAGCTTCGAAGCAAATGCTTCGACTAATGAGACTAAAGAACTTTCGTTTTGTCGTCGTATTTCCTTTTACTCACTTTATCACAAGGATATTTATCATAATTTGTTTGGTGCTATGAGCTTATAAGAACCATTAGTTCAACACGTGTGCCATGTTTATGAAACTTTCTTTAAGCACCACATCATCCTAATCCATTCAAGTTATGCTTAGTTTTTGGGTTTGTATGGTGAATGAGGGTGTGTCGTAATGAACCCATGAAAATGCTGGAAATATTTTATTTGAATGAAAAATTGAAGCTATAAAACCAGGTGACCTCTTTCTGTGTGTAGTGTAGATGTAAAACCAATCATTAAGTATTAACAGTATTAACTGCAAAGTTCCATTGTTTGAAGAAAAAAAATCAACAAATGGCCATGTCGCTGTTGTTGTTAGTGGGCTTGCGGGAGAGAACAATTAAATTGTGAGGCTGATTTTGATTTGATTAGATTTTTTTTTATTACTCACCATGAATGCAAACCGCACTAGCACGAGGCAATCGCGGCATTTTACCCTGAAGTTGTCGGCTAAATGAGAGAATCCCTGAGAAGTTAACGGGAAAATTTTTGCGAGCTGTCGAGTGAAAAGCCATGAAAACATAATTGAATAGCACAGTTCATTTCTCCTTGTCACACATTCGCATTCTGTGAAAGTGTTTGAGTGTCTCAACGGACAGTGCAACAGATTTATCTTCTTCTGCTTTGTCACTGAGGTTATTTACATTTTCACATTTGGAAAATTATTTTTTGACGCGCCATAAATACCGTCAAGAGAGCTGATATTTTTCTCTTTTAAACGATAAATAATAGCTCAGAATAATTGAGCTCAAATGCGGAACTTAATTCAAATGCAATACTGAGGTTCTCCCTGTCGAATAATTCGGAAGCCTAACAACAGCAATTTTGCAATCTCATTCTCTTTAATCCATTAAAATTTCACTTTGCAATGCTATGAATTATGTGCATAATTTATTGGAAATCCCATTTAGATGTTGCACTGCTGATGCCGCTTGCCTGGATCAGTGAATGAATGATATACATATTTTCAAGTTGCAGCGATTTTTCGATGCAATCGAGTATAAAACGTTCAAAAGTATTTAGGTCGCTTCTATGTAGTTTCTACATTCTATTTGAGAGACCTCAGTTCAATCTCTCATGTTCTGCCTTCAAACATTGTAGAAGCATCATCAAGATGTATCTGTCTACACATTTCGTTACATTTTTTTTCTACGGGGTCATCGTCAAGTCGATTGCGTCATGATATTGCCGCTGTGTTTTCTTGTCTATTTTTAGTGCGATCTCTCGTTGCGCTTTGATTTATGACACAATAACTTCTGAATGAGCCCTTCAATCTGGGAATCATACTGTTCAATTTCGTATTTGGCCTAATTATTTCTTCTTGGTATATGTGTCTTCCTCGTCCACGAAAAAGAAAACCATGTCGGTTCATGCGTGTAGAGCTCATCAATTTATTTTTTTTCATGGAGGTTAAATGTTTAATCCTTGAAGATTATTATTTTGGGAATTCCTATGATTTATTATGAGCCTACATGGTGCTTGCCTTTCAATTTCTTTGATAAACGTTTTCATTTCCTTTAAAAATATTGAATTGAGTTCACAACTCAGACGAATTGTCACGAATTCAATCGAAAAAGAAATGCTCTCCATCGAAATTATGAATTGAGAGCACCTCAAGGGAATGCGGTGACGATGATTGAGAAAAAAAAAATAATAATAATAAAATATGAAAATAAAATATTATTCATTTTTTTCTTCGATTTATCACTAACCCATTAATATCAATTAAACCTTAATCCGTAATAAAAATCATTTTTCTTTTCGGTAAAGAAAATGTCTGAGAACGATAGCAGTTCCACTATTAACACGAGAATCGTTCGGCAATAAATACTGGACAATAATCGACCATTATATCAATATGTCTAGCTCGTAATAGTCATATTTCATATTGTTTATCGTGTGTTTCTTTTGAATGAGATACCTGATTTGAAACGATATGTAAGTGCAAAGTCATTTGTTTTTTCGTTTGTATAATTAGTATTTTTTCTTCTTCTATGCCATTCATTTTAAGTTCGAGCTTTTGTTTGTTGTTTACGGCATGTTTATGATTCCTTTTGTAAATATCCGCATGTAAAGAAACAATTTGTGACGTTAATACACCTTTAAAATTATGAAATTTAAATTAAATTAAATAAGTAATTAATAAGTAAAACAATCAAAATTTTAAACTTATAAATTGAGTGACTTTCTCTATAAATTTCCTTTTTCCTTCACAGATCTAATCTATGATATTTAGTGTTGCATAAGATTATTTGTGCTATTTTTCAATCTTTTTTTTGTGATAAAAATAAACACCGCAATAAAAAAAAGTAACATGCGCTCGAAACAAGGAAGAAAAGCGTGACCCATTTCAGATTTATAACATTTCGAGGTTGTCCATTTACCGTGAATGAACATGTAAGTCTTATCAAAAAAATAGTGATATTTTGCGCAAATAAAAAAATAAAAATTTTTAATCGCTCAGTCTTATAACCCATGAAATGAAATTTTGAGATATTTTTACTAGCGTAACGAATGTGTCAATGTTTCATATTCATTCCTTTAAGCGAACGGGGGCTGTTCAGAAATTACATCTCGCTTTTCGTCTATATTTGTCCTCTTATCACTAATAACCAAAATCACATATCTGCTCCCTTCACTCTGGAGTGTGACGTAATATATGAAAAGTCCCTTTAAACAAATACATTAAACTCGATCAGCAAGTTTTCGTGACAGCCAGTGTGGCATTTTAAAATGCATTTGCTCTATTTTATTTTCATTAGCATGCTTGCTGATTTTTCTGGCCGTGTCAAATTGGCTCATGCTCGCACGTCGACCGATTAAAAACAAATTCATAATTCACAGACATATGATTTTGAAACACTTTCCTGGTTCATTTCATCTGTAGACTGTACCGCGCGCGACAAGCACAGTTGAAATATTTCTTTGTCATAAATATAATAACAGCGCGAGAACTGAATTTTATCTGCGTCGAAAACACTATTTATATCGTTAATCTCTTTTTGTCAGTGTAAGTACTTACTCACTACACACATGTGATGTAAATGTACTTAAGCGATAAAGGTCATGGATATGGTAAAATTACACAATGAAATTAATTTTTTTTTTTGACAGAAGATGAAGCCCTTTTTCCTGATAAATACTTTATGTCATCATCACGCTGAATTTTTGTTGCAGTTCCAGTCACTTCCTAACCAATTCAATAAAATTCAGAAGCATTAAGTTTGAAAAGCCATGCTCCAATTTTAATTTGGCCTGATTCTTCTATAAAGGAAGGTTCATAAGTATTCAGCTGTGTTTAAAATTTTCTTCTTCAATCTATTTTATTGAAATGGCACACTATCGCACTCGGACTGATATTCTCGTGTGCTTATATGAGTCACAAAATGCTGAGATGTAATAAAATAAATTTGAATGACATATCTCAATCTACATTTGATGTCTCATCATTTTAATTTCATGTTCCCCGGCAGAACCTGATAAAATCGGCCAATGGCCAGCATAAGTTTGCTCAGTGTTTCTCGACCTAGATTTGCATAATCATAGGATTTTTCGGGATTCATTTTCCAACCTACATTTTTTAAACAGATTAAATTTTTATAACGAAAATTTCTTGTTCTGTTGTTGAGTTAAAAGACTTTTATTTTTGAGATGACGCAAAATTACAAAAATAAAATAAATCGGCAACATATTTCTTCGAGTCAATGAATTTCTAGATCAAAATCACTCCTAATCATTCCTCACATTCACTCAGTACTCCTTTGAATCGTTGTCCGAGATAAATTCTAATACATTATAATACGTCAGAAAAAATGGATCTTTGTAAGATTTGCAGCATTTTGCATTTACGAAATGTGAGCACATACAATTATTGAGTTTATATGCATTATTTATCATGTCTAAGTACTTCTGTGGTTAAAAGCTGTTTTACGAAGTGGAAACATCAGGCAAAGAAGGGCCATTTTATGTTGGACGTGTTTGAAACCTTTCGACATCCTGCTTTCTGAATCAATAATTGATTCGCAATGCTTCTGAAAATAAATAAGGTCAACGAGCTGGATTATAAATGTATCGATGGACGATTATGGCGACAGGCTGAGCCAATTTATATGAAACGTAACTGAAGCAGTGCTGTCACATTAATAATTGAAGAAGTTTAGCGAGGAATACAAAACTCTGTTCTTCCGATCAAAATCAATAACCATAATCCAATATGTCCATCAGTAAATATTTTATAGTCAGACCATTTAAATTGTTAAATGTATCAGAAAACATGAAAGTCCACATGAGTTCATCATTCATTTATGATTAATAATGTCAGATTTATAATGAGATCTTACCAAAAAGTGAATGTCTTTTATTTCATAAAGTATTTGACATTTCAGTTGTGACGATTCCATTTTATTGCAACACTCTGAAGAATTATGCAACAATGTCGAGGCTTGCGAGTCGCTTAACGAAATGTATAAACAGCATAAAAATAAAAATCAATATTTACTCATTTCAATGCGTCAAACCTCCGATATTTGATTTATGATCTATGTTTTATTTGCTTAAGAAAAAAACAATTTTGAGGTTTTCCACGGAACTAACTTAAAGAAAAACATTTAGCGATAAAGCGTTGGGGAAGAGAAAAAAAATCAGATCAAGGACTTCTTGTTATTATCAACATTTCCTTGTTCTCAGTTGGGCTTTCGTGCGATGTGATGAGATATATAAAACTGTCTGTATCATGAGGGCGATATAAATTTGCCGAAAACAAACTGTGCGCGTGTGTTATACCTCCGCTATCCGCTATACATATACACGCACTTACACACATCACAAAACGCAAAACGACTCATGTTGACCCAAATTTTTGTCGAATATATATAAAAGAAATAATAATGTTGAAATCATAGATAAAAACCAAGCCGAGAGTGCGAGAGATTTTATTTTATTTTTTTTTTTTTTTTCGGGCAGATGAACATTTTTTTTAGGCCTTGTGATAAATTTTTCTATTACTTTCTGAAGGACTTTTTTTTTGTGTATATACAAATTCGTTTGCGGTATAGAAAGGAAATATGGAATGAGCTGGTTGATGATTTTTTTTTTTTCGGGGTTGCCAAAGTTTTGTTTTAATCTCGATAGTTTATTGAATCATTTCTCATTTATCATTTTCCACACTGCATGCTGATGTCAGTCGTCACATTATAATTTGACTGAAAAAGAATGTGATGGATGGAATTCCGCCATAGTTGGTTCTATCATAAAAATTCTTATCTGATGTGTATTTGTGCTTTAGTCTCGTTACGTCTGCTACGAAACAAAATTGTTTTCCTTCTGAAGAAAACTGTTTACGACTTTTCGCTTGTTATAAAAATTTTCACGTTCTTTGCGGGTTGTTAAGTAGGAAAAATGTCGTTTAAGAACGGTAATAAAAATGTTGAAAGATCGTTATATTTTCATATATATTTCGGCTGTAACTAGGACATATCGATGGGCCCTCCTCACATTATAATGCTTTCATTTGACCTCATTAAAAAATATGGAATCTGATACACATACTTTTCTCCTTTTTGAGGCTTTGTTATGCTGAATAAATGCGGCTACAATGTAACTGTCAGAAGGGAATCTTATCAAAGTTTTGCGGCAACCGTGTCTTACTAAGTATTCGTTTTGCAGTTTTCCTTTGTCTTAATCTGATACTCGATGTTGCTGTGAAAAAATTGCAAGCGGCCCGTTGTTAACAGAAACAAAGTGTGGCTAACAACACAAACGGAAAATTATATTTAAACGTCGCGTTATTGTAGCTATTTTTTGTCATACATTCTCAATTCTCCCAGTAACTATGTTGTTGCAATGGTGATGAGATGCGAAAAATGGCGATTTATGCGCTTCAATTCCTTTGACTGGAAAATAAAATGCTCTCGAAATGATGGATTTTTTTGCCAATTGAAATGTGATTGCTGCGATGTACTAAAAAAAAAAAAGGTTAACAAGATAGGTCGTGCACAATTTTAGAGATCGTGGTTGTCGCCAGCGCAGCGGTACATGAGCAACAATATTTCGTTTTGCGACATTTAAAAGCTGAACGGAGAAAAATTTACAGTTGAGAAATGTGTTTATCAAAAAAAAAAAAACGGCAGCTGAAAAATGATAATCATGAATTGGTGTCGAGTGCATGCGTGCTCATATCCAGATGGCGATCATAATTCAAGAGATTTAAAAAAAAATCGGTGGGCATTTTATGACCTGTATGTGTGCAATTTCGGTTTCATGTTAATTGTTTTTCTCGCTTTGTTTTCACAAATTGTTTATGGATCTAGAGCGAAAGGCCGAGTTGGTTAAAGCATATTGTTTTTGCGTAAATTTTACGCATTTTTTGCAGAATTTTTGACGGTCTAAGCATCGCATATATAGAGACTGAAACATTCAGTTTTGATCTTGATCAGTGCTTTATTTAATCCAAAGCCATTTGTTTTGCCGAAAAAGTGTCGAGGCTACTTAGTGGAAATAGCTAGCGATTTTTTTTTCGGGGCGTCCATGACAAAATCAGCTCCATTAAAACCTTGAGACTTGCAAAAAAATAAATATATATATTTTTTGGTCATTGCCATTTGGATTGTCTCGAGATTAGTAAAAAAACTGTCTGGCAAACGATTTTTTTTTTAAAGAATGTTTCTAAAAAAAAAAGTTCACAACTCTTTGGGGATAAGTTGATTAATGTAAACTGAGATCCCGTCGTTAAATTCCAGCATCATCAGCATAAAAATATATAATTTCAACATTTCTTTGTCACTGTCTGTAAAAAATTTTCCTACGAAGCTCAACTGAGGACGAATAGGGCGATAAAGTTGACGGAGTTAAATTTCACAAAGCTGATTTTCAAAGATTTATTTATAAAACATAAGCAAAAGTTTTCTTTAGTCAGAAGAAACCATTTAAGAAAAATATTGCAAAACTTTTACCACAACTTTGTTGCTTACTCTTATACTTTATATTTCATCCAATTATTGGGTGTGCTTTAAAACTGTGTTCATCGTTGAAGAAGTTTTGACTTTGTTGAGGCTTTCATACCTTTTAATATTAAACATTATAAGAAAAAATAACAGAGTTATCTGCAAAGAACCAGACGCAATGAGGTTAAAAATATTTAATGAAGTGATGGAAATGGTTCGTGCATCGATAATTAAAAGTATTGGATGTCTTGCAAAGAGAAATATTCGAAAGGCAATTAAATAAGTAGAAATCCCATGCAATTTAATAAATCCATGAAAACAATGCAAGTGGATATATTTTTGGATGATAGCATCATAAAGGCACGCAATAACTAGAGCATGAAGTCGTCAGAACGGACCATAATTATTAACACATTTTCTGCTATGTCGTATATATGCAACAGTTAAATTGAGTGGGCAGAAAAAAAACGAGGAAACGATAAAAAAAATAGTGACGGCTATAAAACTTCTTCGCCTCTCATGCGCATTTATGAACTACATAAGTTTGTTAATTCTAACATAAATTCTTCATTCGGTGGTGTCACAGATCATTGCTGACTTTGTTAAAAATGAACATTTTTCACCAATTAACTTTCAAAATTAAATGTGGAGCATCAGCATTTCCAAAATTGAATTGGCCTCCGCGTTAACGCCAATTATGGGCTAGGGTGGCAAGTCACAAATGTAACGAAGCAAATAAATATCAACAACATAAGTATTCATTTTACGGCATTTTGATTTTTATCAGGTCATGGTCACATTAAATGTAAGTGCGCGAGAATAAACTTTTCCTCCATTCCCGAACGAAAATGAGAATCCAACATAACGCGGCGCATAGTCCAAGGACTTTTCGGTGTAATGATATTATGGTTGTAATCATATAGAAAGTTCCCTTGAAGAACCTATTTCCATGTTACCTGACTGTTATCCTTGTGATTTTCTCGTTTCACCATTCAAACGGCTGAACAACTTACAATTGTTCATCGAAGGTCCTTGCTGGCATTACCATCTCATGAATATTTTATTCCATTCAGAAAAATATAAGTGCCCTCCTTCCAACGCGGCCTCATAAGCAAAATATAAATATGTGTAAGCTGTCGCATCAAATTGCGATTAATATCGCTAAATCAACAAATAATAATTACAAATTTCCTACTACTGGAACAAAAACTTGCCGAGGTTTACAGTTTTAAGTTAAGCAAATAAAATGAAGGAGTGAGAAAAAAGAAGAATGAAAAAAAAAAAAAAAAACGGGCATGACCCTTTGAGCGCAGTATGCTCTTGACGATGCTTCATTGCTAATTAGATTTTCAGAGGCCGCAACTGACACTAATTGATGAACTTGGGAAAACGATGAAGAAATAATGGAACATTGTGGAGAATACAAAAAAGAAAAAAAAAAACGGTTTCAAATTTTCTCCACGACTTTTAAACGATATCTGTTCTGGACATTTTAAAATTGCAGAAGTTTTGTATGCCAAAAAAAAAAAAGTTCGCGAGCTACTCAAAATACTGACTGTTCAATAGGTGAGAAATGGTTGGTTGATCATGCTGGGGGATTTGTTTATTATTCTTGCATATACACATTCATTAAAAGGACGGATACATAAATGAGAGAGAGAGAGAAAGATGAAACTTTACTTGACCTCTTCATCGGCAATGTGGCTATAAAAATTCAGGTCATATGCCAGTTCGCTTCATTCCAATAGTGATCTTGATAAAAGCATTTCTCTCGTTCGCTTCGCTTATTTATTTCTCTTCTTTTTTATTTATTTATTTTTACACTTTTTTTTTTCGGTGGGCTTTCGAAATCATCAATTTATCAGTCTTTTTGAAAGCACACATTTATATTAAAGCCTGCACTCGATTGTGCAATCCGGATATTTATGGAAATGCAGGTCATCTTTATAATAAATTGGTGCCTCCGCAAAAAAGCATCGAATTTCAATCGCTGTAGATCTCAACAAGATGCTCATTAAACAAATTAAAAAAAGACATTATCAAGATGCCTGTCGTGACACGAAATTGCCATCAAACTATTTTTTCCAAAGTAGATCTTGTCGCTTTGACATCGAAAGCATGATCCATAAATATTCCATTCCTTTTCTTCCAAGTACGTATTTCATTATAAATACGTCCAGTGGAACGCGCGCACAACTGAATCGATACGAAATATGTTTGAAGGAGTTTTCCGTTTCCCTGAATTTTAGTTAAGCATTAACATGGCTTTGTCAGTCAAAATTTTGTAATCAAATTATATTCACTGTTTCATAAGCGTTTTACTATCTGTCATAATTTCGGATACATTTCCATTAACACGAATGCAGGCTCTAATTTGAAATGGTCAGTCATCCGCAATGAGAATTACAAGCCAGTGGCATACATTGTTACATGACGCAGCGAAGCTGAAATCAGAGTTGACCCACAGGCTTTCACAATGCATTTCACAATTCGCCTACTTCTATTTTCTCGGTGGCATATTTGTTGCAAAATCTGCTGCAATTCCTTTCAAATATAAATAAATTAAATTCTCCGCATTCAAGTTCCCGTGCAGTTCAATCTGGAACAGTAACGTTGTGATACATATAACTTTTGTATTTGCATTTTAATGATGCATCAAGCACATTTTGTATTCGTCATGAATTTCGTTGTAATCGAGTGAACACTTTCACATTTCGCATATTTTTTTACAGTCTCCTTCCTACTCTTGAAAAATCCTTTATTGTAAAATAATGTTTGCATGAAATCATAGCCTTGTTTTAGCTACATGGAAACTAAACATCACCGACAAAATGATTAGGCTCAATTAGAGATGATGGAAGCAAACAAAAATCCAACTGCGAGGAAAAATGATTAAAATCAGCAAAAGCGCAAACAGTGCTCAGTTGGAAAATTGGTAATGACATGGCACCTTGACTTTAATATTCACAATGAAATTAATAACACAAAAAAAACCTCTCAACAGCATTAATCTTGAGTATGGACTTTGATTTTATTTTTTTTTTGCAATCTTTTCAATAAATTTGAAACCATTTGCGAGCATGTACAAGATCATCAGAAATTATAGACAATTTGCATTTTCTGTTAATAGTGACGCAAATTGGAATTGAATACAAATTATTATCTCCGTGAGCCCTTTTGTGGATATCGCTATTAGTTGGCATTCAATACATTTTTTTCCGCATTGCCTGGCTTTGTTCAGTTTCTCTCATTTGTTGTTTCTGTGGTCGGTAACACAATTTTATCTCATTTTTTTAATTAGGTTTTTAATATAGTCATAGTTTGATAATGATAAGAAACTTTTTCCCGGAATAATTGGTTTCTAAGCGACTCAATAATCTTTTTCTTCCCATAAATTATTCACTTTTTAAGTATGTGCATCAAATTTTGGAAATATCTAATAAATTCCAAAATGCAAATGACCGGAAGCCACATTATAATTTGAAGTCTTTCAGGTTGTGGTTTAGTTTCATCAACAAAGTGATAACCTTCAAAATACTTCGATGATTACGTGCTCACATGCACACAACGCCAACTGATGGAAATTGAAACTAGTTTTCCGCAAGATTTTCAAATAATCAATTATTGTATTTGTGCAGTACACTGAATAAAAGCGAATATAGATGACAAAACAAACAAAAGGTGAACCCGATTCAAGGTCATTATCGGTTATACAACAACAAGCTAAAATATATTATTAAACACACCTCTATCAATCAACATTTGTAAACGGCACTGATTTTGCGCTATTCCAAAGAAGCTGGTCAGGGTCTGTGGTCTGATTGAGTGTCTGTGGCGCATAAATTTAGTGAACTTGAGAATTATTTACAAAACACAATATCTCTGCGTTGTGACATTATGTGACACACGATAAACATACAACAGAAAACGACATCATATCTCATTTATAATACCAAGGATGGAACCCCGAAAATGTTTAGCCATTTCCTCATCGAGTGCAAGTAAGACGCAAATACACGTTCCACAAATGGAACACTATATTTCATGTTACTATGCCCAAAACTTATATAAAAATGGTAATGAAGTAACATGACCCACAGTCTATTTGACAAAATGATATTCAGTTTCTTACACTTCCACCCACCAAAGAAAATAGTTTGGTCGGGTCAAAAAATTTTTTTTTCCTCGTGATTGCTACATGGCGGACATTTTAGAAACTTTCAATTATCTCGTTAAGGTCAATTTTATATTACGCTATACGCTAATGAATCGCATCATTTTGGAAAGAAAAACAATATAGAGAGCATTAAAAAAAATAGTAAAAGTGCCACAATTTCGAACGAAGCGGACAAGCAAACACTTCGCGCACAAATATACATCGAAAGATAGACATGCAGACAGTTAAAATGAAGAAGAAGCCAAACGTCGTGCAACAGCTCATTGCGTGACCTAGTAGTTGCTGTAATTCCTTGCTCCATTGTAGTTTTTCAATGATTTTTTTTTTCTCTCCGCTAAACGTGCTTTTCGAATGTTCAAATGAGCTCGGAATGCCGATGGCATCCATCTCTCGTTGATTCAATAATTGAGTTCAATGTTGAAGTTCGTTATCTGTATAATCTACCGTAATGAGCATCTTAAATGTCGCAATGATTCTATGCGCGAAAAAAGACCAGCGCTCGAAAGGATTACAATTATCAAAAGAGAGCAACAACTTCATTGAATAAACGTTGGGAATTATTACTGTCGGTAGGATATTCACCAGTCATCAAGTACTCAACTCTTTTCTGCATTATATTTATTTTTTCTTCCACTTTCAATTATGCTGTGCAGCTCACGGATGGTCAAGTCAAACGATAAAATATTAATTTCATGTTTACATCATCACTGCAGCTTTTTACAATTTTTATTGAAACAAAATACAGAAACAAAATCGCTAATTGAATTATCCTTTCGGTGATTGCCGATGTAGGGCGCCTACGCACACTTGCATACATAAATAATAGTATCTTGATGGCATAACCTCGCTGGATGGATGGAAAAAAGTGAAATTATCATGATTCGCTCAAGTACATATGGGACGGTCGCTTCACGCACTGAAACGATCTTGAGGCGTTGAACAATAAAAATTAATGTCAATTTGCATGCGATAATTATTGTATTTATTAGTCTCTCTATGCGATGGACAACGTCCAGCTATTGTGTGTGGCATTTAATTGAGGATATGGGCTTTGATGGTTCAGTAGAGATAAGATGTTGTGTACGTTGAGCTCCAATGTAAATTAAACATATTTCACATGTTAATAATTTGTTGTGACATGATTAATGTTGAAAAATCATTTGAGCTTATAAGTAGTTGCGCTGACATCATGTCCCAATTTCAATTATTATTCGGGTGCTTTATGCTGTCTACACACGCATACATAAAAAAAGGAAATGATCATCTAATTTGAAATTTTGTAATGCTTTTTTATGTGACCTAATTTTTAATTAGCATAAAATGGAAATTACCAAAAAAAAAAAAAATACAAACACGACCGAGTGGAAGTCAAAATTTGGGTCTTTTGATTTTACTTTTCATTTCTCTTTCAATTTTCTTACTTTGTTATTTTTTCTTTTTTGTTTTCTTTTGCGTGCGGCTGGTTGTGATCGCGAACGCGAATCGGGGTGAAAATGCAACAATGTTGTAAGCTGTTGACACACAATTAATTATTCAAATGGAAAGAAACAACATTCAGCAGTCCAAATGACTTTCGACGTTTGCATCAACGACGACAAGAGAGAGTGTTTTGAAAGCCGCCGAAATGCTTCTCAAGCACCATGCGCACTCAACATTAGCACCATGTTTGTTCACGATTTGTTGCAGGTCTGCTCTTTCGGCTTTTGATGTTTACTAATATTAACTTTGAACGCTGACACTACTACTAAAACAACCGTCAACAAATGTATAAAATGAAAAACGAGAAATGATGAATAAAAAAGTAAAACGAAGAGAGCGCGAGCAGAGAGCACTGTAATGTTTAAGGTTTGACCTACTAAAGACATCCAATTTGGATCATGGTCGGATATGCAATAAATGAAAAATATATGAATGTGATTTGCTGTGTACGGCTTTTTTTTTCGTGTGTACTTCGGTTTCTACTAATCTCCACTGCCGTGTTACTTTACTACTGATGATGTTTGACTGCCTTATCTATGTGTGCGCTTACGAATTATTTTTCTCCGATGGTTTTATGGACTGCTTTTGGGGGTTGTTGAAGTTGCTACAAATTGAAATCTGTTTGACGAATGACATTGCGAATAATTAATCATTGGCGCTGGGTTTGTGACAGAGTAAAACGCCCTGAAAGCCCTGACACAGTAATATTAAATAAAGCGCGGGAAAAAAAAATTCATTGTAAAATTTCATTGGATTGGAGAAATGTGTCACCAGCAAAAGCCAGCCTGGATGGTGGCAGTAATTAAATAAAAAAAATATGCGTATAACGCGAGAATGGGAACTAAGTGACGGTGTTAATTGGATAAAGACCAACATGAACATTATCATGTTAAGCCATTTAAATGGGTTTACTCTCATCGGCGATGCTGTGAAATCAAGCCCCCAGAAAGTGCTTCTTCTTCCTTTTTCTTGTTAATTCGAATTTCGAACGAATGAAAAAAAAAGTCCAAAAACGGAAAGTCAAATGAGAACTGTGCAGCGTATAATTGAGGTCTCAACAGCACCCGTCGACGAAGGCAGTGAGTCATGTTACAATTTCTTTTATTCTCGCAAGCCATTTCGGGTGAATCTTTGCAATCTGAAGCGCTTGCGAGTTGACCTGATGTAGAAAGAAAAAAAAAGCTCGTTATTAAGAAATGAACCTTTTAGGAAGAAAATTGGAAAGTTATCTTATGTGACAGTTTTTTTTTTTTTTGTAAATCGTGTGTAGGTGAAAGGGAAGTATCCAACCGATATTGGATTTAATTAAAAAAATAATAATAATAAATCGTTATCACGTTCATCGGGAAAGTTTTTTTTTTTTTTAATTCGCTTATTGTACCGCATTGCAACATCTCGAGTTGCGGAATCGTGATGCAGTGAAATTGGGATTTTTAGAACGAATGAATAATGTGAAAGATTTGAAGCAGCACCAGACAACATTTCAGCGCGATACAATTGGTAGCAAATTAATTGCGTTTTGATTAATGTGGCACTTTGAACCTGAGGAATGACTGGATATATCGCCATACGTAAATGACCAATAATAATCAACGCCCAGCTGGTCGATCAGATTTGGATCAACATGAATTTCTTGATTTCATTCCTTTGATGGTGGCACAGAGCTAATATAACACAATCTAATTGTCCATGGACGTGGCGCGCTATATTACTTACTAGTTGTAAACAAATTCACGTTATAAAGCTTGAGAACGCGCCGCAAGCAAGGCACAAAAACAAAATGTACAATGAAAATGAATTAAAGATCTTGATCTGGTGCAATAAAAAATTTATTGAGTACAAATTAATGGCAAGGAATTATTGTTGGGTTGGAACTTGAAGTAACGGAGTTATTTGTGTATTATTGTACAAAAGTACAATTTGCTGTTTATTGATTACTGCTTTTCTCGCGTTGTTTATAAATAAATTTCTAATCGTGAATATTATAATGAGGCCTTTGAAAAATATTCTGTTTAACTTTTTTTTTCTTCACTATTCAATGCGCAAACAATTTTTGAAATAAATCTTGACATCTAGAGGTGAGCAAGCAGCTTTATTTAAGTGTTGAATTGACGTATTTTAACTAACAGGGTATGGATAGTGTATGATTCCTATTCATTATCATATATTGGAATATAAGTGGGAACTAACTTATATCTATCCAGTTCCTCGGGACTGAGTCGGGAGCGTACTTTTTCAAGCCCTGCTTATTTTAGATACACTTTTCGCCATCTTAGTGACTACCATATAAATTCCAGTTTGCACAAGAACTTTTACAGACATTACCAACAACAAATGAATAAGCTTATGGTTTCGACTCACGTTTTCATGCAGAAACAAATTCTATAGGAATGTTTTCATCGTAATACCGATTTCATTCATCTCAAACATATTACTTCCACCCTCAGTAGTAAAATTCTAAATGTTACACAAAGTTTGATGCACTCGAAAGTAGAGGCATGAGGGATTTCTATGAAACCAGCTGGGATAAAATCTAACTTTAATGTGGAATTGAAGTGCCTAATAATAAATATGATGGACCTCGACTTTTTGCCAGTAGAGTACGCTTCTTTTAGAATTTCCTTGAATGAACATTCATCTAAGTCTCCATTTGTTATTCACTGATGATAAAATAATCGAGTAAAGTGCCATGGTACACCTCCCAAAGAATACAATTCTCCAATTGAGTGACTTTAATTACGCATATTGCCTTTCACTGTTTATAAAACAAACCTTTGCTTTCGACGGGTTGCGATGGAAGTTTTTATTCATTAAGAAATAACGTTGTCTGTGATGACATCGAGACATGAGTACAAATAAAAAAAAAAAAAACTTTTAGAAATTTTAAATTTAAATTTCTGCAACATGGGGATTCGTAAACATGACAACACAAAATAGGGTTTGCAGCATCATTGTGAAGTCTATTAAATATGTAAAATTGTTGATGAACTCGAGTCAAAAAGGGATGAAGAGGCTCCTGAGAATAAAATGAAGCTATTTATTTATTGCCTTCTCGCTAAAAATTTCTCGTTACGAAGTTGAACGAGTTGAACATGCAATGAGTTCATTCCTAGTTTAATATTTTCACAATTTGTAGTCGTCACCGCAATACTATACAAAAAAATTGGTGTACAGTCGTTTTACATTACATTTTGCCGAGCATTTTGCTTACATTCACAATTCAACATCATCTGGCGTTAGTTGCACGCTTGTTTTTCATTCTCAGAAATTTCCTCGTCTTTTTTTTTGTTGACCTGACTTGAAGTTAAATCTCATTTTTTTGTTACAAGAAAAGATATTGCGGAAAAATGGGAAGAATTTTTTTTTACTCGCTTTTTCTTCCTTCTGTTTAGCAACAACTGTAAACGACATGTACGAGGCGGAAGTCTGAGAACGAATAAATGCTGCTGAATGTGTAGCAGTATTTGTGCGGGGGATTTAAGCAATTTTCCACCCTCCTAATACAAACGAAAAGTTCAGGGTTAGAATTTTTCTTCTTCCATTTCGATACATTCAACTTTTCCAACTCGAGCGGCAAACCTTTCTGGTTGGTGGGTGGATTTGTTGTAGAATGAGTAGAGTGCCATTGTAGCGTTCAAGGGCTTTGTTCTGAGCATGATGGTGATGAGGTCGAGGACGAAAAAAGGCATCAGGCGATTAAATGAAAAATTCATGAATTCTGCCTTATTGTTCATGACGCACAAAGAGGTGTCAGATCATTAAAATTAAGTATTGCATCATTAGCCTGTGGGTTTGTGATAGTGGAATGTATGAATTACGCCACCAATTGGCCGCCACGTTAATTAAACTTTTATTTTCAACTGTGCACAACAACTGAAACCTCTCAAAATTAAACGCCAAACAAATTAAATTATAAGTGGATTATGCTCTTGTGTAAAACGATTTCTATAAAAAAAAAAATTAATCCAATGTATAGTGCAACGCATAGTAGGTAGTTCCACTAAACAAAGAAGTTTTAGATTGTTACATCATGTCATTAGACAGCGCAGAGTTTTTTTTTTTAATAAAATCTTTAGACGACATTTAAATTTCAAATACGTGTCGCATTTGCTCGATGGATTGGTATATAATTTTGTTTACCGATGTTGTGCAATTCTATCAACACGTGTGTTCGAAAAACCAATCATTAAAGGGCCATTTTAATAATAACGAATGAAAGAGCGTATTTGTGGAAAGTGTATAAAAATATTCAGATAAGAGAATAATTTTAGTCGAGGTTATTATTAAACATTTTTTTTTTTGGTTTCTCATTTGTTTACTCCACTCACTTGTTTACTGGAGCTCCAATGGCCCATTTACCAATAGTGTGAATTACAGTTTGACACTAAATGGATTTTACTGTCTAAATAGAGGTGGTACACTCAACTAGTGCCATGGAAGTTTCTTGCCTAAAATCTCAAAATTCGAGGAAGTTGAAACAAAGTTCGTTCTTGTTTTTGTTTTGTTGTAGTGTTTCTCTCGACTGTTTTTTGTTGTTGTTTCTTGCGGTTACGGCAAAAATTTCCTTCACACGTTTTCCAATTCACTGTCTAAATATCACATTTTCTGACGGGCCTCGATTACCTGATTTCTCCCTGGCTCGGACATATTTTTCGCGTCCATGGCTATTTATTGTGAGAAGTTTTGCTGCATAAACTCTCGAAAGGCAATAATTAAATTGTATACTATACACATTCGTAAAATGAGATCTAAACACAATTCGACCATAATTCAGAAATGAATTGAAACAGTCAGGGCATTGCTATTTTTTTATATGAAGAATATCTCTCTAAAGCTGAATTGAATTGTAGCCAAATATAATCATTCTCAATTCGTTCTTAGTACTCCTCTCTCAGTTGCTATGAAGAGCTCTTATAAAATGGCAATCTTCGGGGAAAATCGATAATTGAAGAAGCAGGAAATCCTCTTCTCTTTTTCGTGGCCCATTTCAAATGTTTATGTTAGCAATTTTTTTCTTTCGTAGGTGGCAGGGATAGCATTTTTCGCCTCAAAAAATTCTGAAAACTTGGTTAATAACTTATTAACATTTAGGCTGTGAATTAATAGCGAATTATCACATTTTGTTTCATATCCACCATTGAGCATTTATTCGATTCATTTCCTCATTCACATTAACTTAATAACAGTTCTGTTTGACGGTCACAAATCACTTTCAATATCAATTATGGAACGACTAGCAAAAAAGCTCGTCACAAATGACGGAAAGCACAAAGTTCGGGGAAATTATTATTTTTTTATATTCAGATCGATTAAGATGGTTTTCTCTAATATTTTTGTTTGCTTGCACACTCAATATCCTAGCTTTTCATGTACCTATATTGGAATGAATACAAATTCAAAGCGGCAAATGTATGAACGAGTAGCACAAACATGGCCCAATTTAGCCATTGGCACATTAACAATTGAAAACAATAATATAAACTGAGTCTTGGTAATGACTTTTTCAAATAATTTGTGCCATGATCGAAAGTGTTTTTATGTTTTGGAAACTTGCTAATTAATGCAAATTTCATAGCGAAAGCAATAGGCAATATCATTTTAATGTTTTATTCGCAATCGCATCAAATTTTTTTGCATGTTCCTCTTGAACGTAAAATAAAGGCAATCTGGAATATTCGTTATAAGAGGATTTAAAAAAATGGAGCTTACGGAAGATATAAATGCTGATGAATGAATGTATAAGCGTAAAAATATTCCCTCCATATTGTGCAAACGGAGCATGTTGAACGAAAATTTATATGAAACTTTATAAATATTTTCGATTCTTTCTTACGCAACATCTTTTATTGGGGGTGTGCAATAAGGGAAGTGAAAATTTATTGTTATTTAAATCTTCCTTCCCTGTCGCTCTTCTATGCAGTACGAGGGTGAAATCTTCGGATGGGTTTTAGATCGACCCAGATTTTACACATAAAGGACTGATGAGTGTCTGTTACAACTTCCTTTTGCAGATTTCAGTTTATTCGTTGAACACAATCTCTTTTTTTTCTTTCGGCGTACAATTTCAATTACCGTAAAGAATATATATATTCGTTTATTGCTGTTGGGCTCTCACAGTAAATGACGAACACGAAAAGACCTTTCATCTCATGTCGCGATGCCTGCATTACATGATTAACGGTCATGTCCTATTTGAAATATGCGAAAAGAAAATTTTTCCTTATCATAATTTTTTTTTTGTAAAATTGGAATTTACAAAAATAAAATTTTTGAAGAGAAAGAGATGGAGAAAGAAATTCGTGACGGAAACTATTTTGAAAGTGAAAGATGAATAGTAAGTATTCTATTGATGGACCTTGGAATTTAGACATCACATGAAATTCATAACATCACTTGCTGTGCCGTGAACTCTTTTTCCCGTCCCATAGAAATTTCTGCCATTATCGATAATATTGCTGTTACTGCTTCACATCAGATAGAGTAAATGGAATGAACAACAAACACACATGGTGTAAATTGCCTTGGAAGCTTTATTTATCTCATACAATCATCATCATATTGATGGCATCAACACACAGTACAAAAAAAGAGACACAAATTACTTTAAGGTCATAAATTAATAAAAAAAAATCCTTCGTTCAGTAAAAACAAAATGAAAATTAATTTTTATAAACGGTTGTCTGCGACGTACCGAATAATCCAGATTATAGTTGGCAATAGATAGCAATCGAGTACGATATTTATCAGAAACAATGTCTGAAATACTGAGCTGGAAGAAACTATACTTCTACTGAACTTCCTTGGCGATCTGAAACCAGAAAGGCACGAGTATTCTGAATCTCTAATGTACCTTTAATAAATAAAAGAAATTCAATAATAGCACAAATGAAAAGTCTTTTGTCAAATTAATTCTCATCTCACACCTTCTCGCTTTTCGCGTTTCGAAACAAGCTAAAGCTCCAACGTCAACGACATGTGTTGCACGAGATAAATGACACAGAAAACAAACGCTTAAATTTCCATAAAAAATGGTTCATTGAAAATGTAAACCATCGAAGGCTCTTGATGATTTGCATCACATGGCAAATGGCGTTCAGTCACTTGGAGTTGATTTATAATGTCGATAAGGAATATTTTCTTCTCGACAAAGTAAATCTACACCCAGAAAAGTTTATTCATTCGAACGAAATGCATTTGGTGCTCGGCGTCTTCATATGTGCGTGTGTTTGGTGCCACTTTATTAACGTCTGAATCAATAAAAAATACATTTTGCAAATATAATAATTGTGGAAAACACATATTTTATAAACTGTTGTGCAATTTGTTTGATGTGCTTGTGCTGTTGCATTTATGCCAAAGCGATAAATAACAATAGCAGAATTGTGAATTTTAAAATGAGGAAATTAAGCGGAGGTGTTGTAAATGAACGAATGCATTTCTTGTATGAGTTTCTCAATTTCTCCTTTCATGCTAGTAATGTCGGCGATTCCAATCTCGCACTGACGATTTTTGGCCTTTTTTTTGGTTTTTGGGACGAGCAAATAATGAACGCAATTTATTAATTAACACAAATTCAATTTGAACGATTCTTTTTCTCTCATTACAGACACATCACATAACTCGAGATTTCACCACATACAAATCGACGATCAAGCGCTTTCGTTATTCATTCGGCGCTTTAGAGAGTAGTTATAACATAACAAAAAAAAAATCATTTACAAAGAAAAGAACTGCGAGCCCTTTTTTTGCATGCGTTCGATTCGATTCCGCGAAGTGAATCGCTTGATTGGGGTGTATTGTTAAATGATAAGGTAAGGAAACATAATTTGCAAAATTTTATATATTTTATACTATACATATTGCCATCACTGCCACAATTTATGTCCATTTATGATGTTCAGTAATTGAGTTTGGAAAATCAAAATGAAAGAGAACGCACATAAAAAAATCATTGCCGACGATTTTATTCTTCTTTTTTTTTTGTTATGCTGCAATTGTGCAAAAGTTTTTACAATGCATAAACTAGCATTTGTGAAGGGACGCGCATCAGCGACGACCTGCAATCAGGCCACAGACATCAGACGACAATGAACCGCAAATGCGCGTAAAAAAGGTCGTTGCAGTATTTCGCTGCGATGCAAAAAAGTGATAATTTCGCGTAAATTATAGTTTAAATATTGAAATTGCCCGCGACGAGGCTGATTGCGTACATTATGATGCCATCCGCGTGTCTGGACTCATCGCATCACTCTCGCTTTGTGCTGGTTCATGTCTTTCTTTTTTTGTGGCGCGCTTTGTCGCGTACATCCTGTGCATAAAATATTTTTTTCTTTTTCATGAATTTTGCATTGGCTTAATTCCATTTTTATTCTTGCTTTCGCTGTCTGTTTATTTTTTATGTTCGGATCGTGAAGCATTGAAGGCATGAAGGCATGTCTCATTTTGGGCTCGGATATATATAATACAGCAGTAATAATATTAAAAGAACCAACAATTTACCGTGCTTCATAAAAAAAACCTACACCAAGCTGAAGCGATCGGTTGTGGAAAAGTAGGTCAGGTACCTTTCAGTTTGCTTCAAACCCTTCGCGTATTTATTTCTACAACGGATGATGCGAATTGCATGAAAGCATGAAAAATGCAACAATTGTTGTCTGGGTTTTGTTAATTTACATCCTTGTTTGCCTTTCAACCAGAGCATTATTGAAAGTTTTTCTCTTGCATGACGACGCGATGTGCGGTGCTTAATGGTGCTTTTGAGGGAAATTCCTCATCATCATCACATAATGAAATGATGATTTTAAGATACTTCTCATTCTCAACAAAAATATTTATCAAGATATTGATCGAAACGAAGCTGAGCTTTTCATACGGAAATGAATGATAAAGGTCATCATCAGACTCAAGAGCACACTCACTGCATCAAATGAGCTGATATAGTTCTCAAATGATTTTTTAAAGGAAGGGAGGAGTCGAGAACAGTTCTGATGATCAGTAATTAAATGAACATAAATTGCCATTTTATGCGAAAATTGTTCAATGCCACACTCAGTTAACAATGATGAGCACTGCTGCATAGTTATATGGGCGTGATTGTCATATAACGGAGATACCAACTACAATTATATAATTTTAAATATTTACTCACAACAAAACATTTTGATTTGAGAAAAAATAGAAATCTCTACAGGGTTTGTGACTTTTCAATTTAGATTGCAAGCTGAACTGATGATATAATTGCATTCTATCCAATCGGCATCATCACACGAGATCGCATGTAAGGTGCTTATTGAGCTACGTGAAATCGATTCGAAGCACTATTAAAATTGCTGAAGTTGATTTCGATTCGATCAAACTGAACATGAATAAATACACGCGGAAGGATTCATCGGTAAAACACATTGAGAGTTTCCGGCTGATTCCTCAAGTCCATCGCACACATCAACGAAAGAAAATGCACGAAATAGCAATATAATTAAAACAAATTCCTTCGATTTACTTTCAAGATCTTCGCATTTGTTTTGAGTGATGGCGCATTATATTTGAATTATGATTTTTATGCTTCAGTCATTTGCCGCTTTTAAAATGAGCGTTGACAGACATATTTAAAAACCCAGAAGTCTAATGAATTAGTATTTGCGCAAATTGCATACATTGCCGTGAACCTTCTGACGGCAAAAAAAAATAGCACAACCCTGAAAATGGTGATTGGCTTCTTGGATCGCTGGTTTGCGTATTGTAATATAACACAAGGATCTCTCGGGGCCTTTAAATGACTTTCGATCAGACGTCTCTGTTACTACTGATGAATCTTCAAGGGTGAATATTCAGTGGTCACTTCTCAGCCCCCACATAAAAAAATAAGGCAAACATTGGAATAGCAGTGAAGCAAGAAACACATAAAATGTGGGTAAACTAGGTAGCATAATGAATGACTCACTTTGAGCTCAATGCGAAAACAACCATATCAGATGAATGGGACGCTATTGATTTATTCAAAGCTGTGAACTTGGAATGATGCCTTGTGTGTTGTTGTTGTTTTTGGAATTTGCGGAAGTTGTTCCACACAACAGTTTACATGCTCTGATGTTTGAATTTTCACCCAAACAGAACAGCAAAAAGAAAAAAAAGTGGAACAGTGAAACCATTTCGTAGCATCCATTGTTTAGTAATACTGGAGAAATGTCAATTAATATATATATCATCATGACGTTGTCTTTCACATGTGATGATGCAAATGATTGTTCATAAAACTTTCTGCTAAACCACCGAAGCCGCAAACGGTCGATCACTGGTGAAACTTTGATCATTTCAATCATCATCAAAAACACAATAAATATCTCGCGATGCGCCAAAAACTAACAACAAAAGAAGTTTGAAATGCCGCTTTTGAAGAGCAGGAAACGATAAACATGAAACACTTTTGGAAACATTTACATAGATATCGCTTTCATTTCAACTTTAATAACGGCATCAGTGGTGTGTGTCATTGATTCTCGTGTCACGGGAGAAAATCACACACAATGAAGATGGAAATTTCCCTCCGGACCAAAACCGCATACTAATGGGTCGCATGTCGCTTCGAATTGAAAAGCCCGATAAAGATTTGAGTGGAAATCGCACGGAAAAAGCGAAAACTATTTTAATGCATTTTTTCCCAATCGCAAAAGCGAAATCGCAATTTATTATTGTTCATCAAAAAAAAAAAAAAAAAAAACAGAAGCAGACTAAGTTCAAAAGCGCTGTTGGTGAAATAATGAAAAAATGCACACGAACAATTTTCTAAAACGAATTTCACTAAAGTGGAAACTTACTTTGAAATTTTTTTTTATGAATAGGTGAAAATGAGTTTTCATTAAAAAAAAAATGAACTCCTAAAAATGTGAAAATTTTACAACTGAAATTTACTTTTTGCGGCGATGATGTTGAGGTTTAGACTTGGAGAAAAATTAAGCATCTGTCAGTAAATATGAGCTAAAGAAAAGTTAGTCGCAAGTATCGCAAAACCATTGTGCAATTCCTCATGCAAATTGAGACAACTGCATCGTTGACTTTTATCATCAATAAATAAAAATATGTGTAAACTTTCCATTTTTTGCGTAAAAAAACTTCACTTTCTCACTGACGATATGAGTTCATTCGCTACCTGCCTATTTTTTTATAGATGATTTATCACGCTATTGCTATCGGTTCTTTTTTAATAACTATGACTTTTCTATTTAATAACTAAGTAATAAAATTTATTGCGTAATAACATTAATTTGTATTTATTTAACCGAAATTGAACTTTTGCTAATAAAGAGATCATCCATCAAGCACGGAGCATTTCAGAAGCGTGAATGATTTATGTGAAATATTTTTATTTTGTCTCATTAGCTTCGCTAAGTGGTCAATCTTGTTGCTCATTTTCGTTTACTGACCAGCCGCAACAGTGATGGCTAAGTACGTAGCTGATGCGAAATAAAATAAAAATATATTTTAAGTGACTTCGGTCAACCATTCGCTTTAGGTAAAATTAAAGCAAATTTACGTATGCTGTGTTTACATAAAACCATAGCACCATCAACCGCGTAATGCGCACGAAACAAAAAAAACCTTATAGATAATATCCAAATGAAACGCTCCAGTTTACGATTTCGGCAAATAAATTGGCGTAAAGGAGATTCAGTTAGTCGGCAATGTGGAAATTCGATATTTCTTCTTTTCGGTGAAATATAAATAGTAAATTTTGCCAAAATGGAATTAGGATTGAAAGTGGAAAGCGATAACTACATTTTGAATAAATTATTGTCAACACCACAAACAAAAGTTCAAAAAATTTCTTTTATAATGAAAGAAAGTTCACTAAAAAATGCAATTAATTTGGAAAAATGTTTCAATTTGAAATCGATTTCGATGCGATTTCCTTTTTTTTCGGTGAGCAGAATTTAAAAATTGACGTTCATCAATTAACACCACCACTTGAACACGAAAATTTGCTTAAAAAAAGAAGAAAAATCTCGGTAAAAATTAAAATGTGTGGAGGAAAATTTGCCAGGAACGTGGAGCGTCATTCCGTTGTGCAAAAAGAAAAATTTTCAATTGCTTCGGCCAATTGAAAGATTTTCAAATCTAATTTTAGTTTCATCATCTTCTTATCGTTCGCTTTAAATGAAGTACAGTGAACCGGGCGCCGGAAACTATTTCGCATGAGAGATTTCCTGGCAGGGAATATGTGAACCTGTACGGGCTATTTTTTCGTGTAAATTATGGAAAGTAGCAATGATTTTGTAAGAAAATTGCGTAAAAATGCGGATAATGATTTAGCTCTTGTATGCAACAATTTTTTTACAACCGCCACACGTTGTATAAGACGCGCTTTCAATTTCACATTTCTTCAACACTCAAAAAAAAAAACTTTTCGATTATTGCCCAACGCGCTTTGTTTAGATAAATATGCGCAACCTTTTTCATTTTATTTCTTATTTTTGAGGTCTCCGTAAATACTTTTTTTTTCTCAATTGTTTTCAATGCTCGAATCGGAGATGTTTTGTTAATCTATTTATTTAACATGGAAATATCAGATGGTCACGTTGACGGCCTAAATAGCGTTGGGTGTGTGACATTTTAATCCTTCATTCATGATTGTTGCTGATGCTGTTGCGTAGTAATATTGTAACAATATTTTAGTCAAGTGCGTCATCTTCCAATGTTGCCTAGGTAGTTACTTGATTCGCCCTGTTAAAAGTAGTTACTAGCGACAAAGGATAATAAAATTGGTTTCATTGTTATAAAAACTGAGAAAGTCGAAATTTTTTTTTTCTAGAATATTATGCAAAAAAAACGAGGCAGTCACTCATCACTGTCGCTGCTTATTAGAAGACGCATTTCATAGCTACGTGTCGTTTATAAAGATCAAGGAAGTAAATCGCAAAATAATAAAACAATTCCACAAAAGATGATTCATTTAATAAAAAGTTTCTTGGCACTTTGCTAATTAAACCTTAAACCAAAAACTGATGTGAATTTATATCAAAAGAGCTTCGATACGAAAGAAGTGAACATTCATAACAACATGAAATCACTAAAGAAAATCTCACTTTCTCATGGTGAAAACAGCAAAAAAAATCTTTGAATCTCATTTTTGACGTCATTCACGGCGAGATTTCAAAGCTTGCGCATGTTTGTTGCTAATTGATGATTTGAAAAATACACACGTGCTTCATTGATTTCAAATTTAAATATAAAATGTTAGCATAACATATTGAGCTTGATTGTGACCGTCACATGCATGGCAACATCAAAGTCGCACGCGGGAGCCTCATCGTAAAGTTCTTGAGTTTCATTATACTATGGGCCTTAATAATTGTAAATTTTTCCTTCAATCAGAACAAGTCAAGGGCTCGCCAAGCGCTCAGCTCAGTTGCAGTGTAAACCCAGATCTATAAGCACAATTTCCCGATTGCTTCAATGCTCCGTTGCCGCGTTTCTCTCATATTAAAATAAATAAAACGAATCATTCACGAAAACATTGAAGAATTGTTGCATTTTTGCTCGATTCTCTCGCAACCAAGTCGTATAATACTCGAATACACTAATACATAACAAAAAATATTTCATGACGATGGAATTATATGAGCGAGAAAAAGTTAAAAAAAAGGCCAACACAAATACAATCAGTTGAAAACGAAGCAACCGAAATTGAGTGAACATTTCTCAGAGCGACAATCAGTTTCAGTTTTACCGTCGAAGAAGTAGTTGCGTTTTTTCGCGTTTCATGTGTTTTTAATATCACAAGAAAAATTCTCAGTTTTCAACCTCAGTTGCTAATTTGAACGGAAATATTTTTACATTTAATTTAACGACAACAAAAGCGGAAAAAAATAATTCGGTCACATATTTTCTCTGGATGAAAGTAGTCTCGAGGAGAAAGCTCGATTTATACAACAACCACAAACAGAAAAGAAAAAACCAATAGATCACAAACGAGTCCTTGACATCAACCGAGATTTGACGTCCTTCAAATTTTCATTTTCGATTGAAAACGTACGTGCAAAGCGCAGTCTGCAATGAAACTTCAAAATGTTTAATTAATGAAATCAATGGTAAAATCTTCAGTGGAAAAATTGACATTCACAAAAATCAGTGCTAAACTAACACTCGAAACATTCATGTGCTACAAATAAGACTTTTCCTCCAAACATACAGAGACACTGAAATATAAATAAAACTTAAAACTTTCTTGAGATCGTGAAACGAATACAGCGAAGAAAATCAGCTCACAGACAACTCGAGCTGAGTGAAATAGAAAAACGTTTCGGCTTCGCTAAAAAAAAAAAGCACAAAAACAAAGGCAGTTCATTCTATTCTAATCCGGAAAAGCCTTGGATTGTGAAGCTCAAACACAAATTCAAATGAAAACATACAGCAGCGGCTCGTACAAAACGAGTGTTCAGTAATTAAAATTCATCAGATTTCAAGAAAAAAAAAAAAAAATACTTTGACCTGTGAAATATCTTTTTAATCTAATGAATAACTCAATGAAGTGTTTAAAGATTTTGCAAAAAAGTACTTGAAATTAAACAAACAAAGCAGAAGTGCGCCGAAGAAATTAATTGGGCATTTAAAAAATAAAATACATAGAAGAAAATATTTGTTTAGTTTTCACCCAAATGCTATAAAAGTGGGTAAAGTGAGAGAAGGAAGTAATTTTTGTGAAAGTTGTTTGTGGTGCGCGAGCGAGAGAAGAAAAGTAGCATAATATAGAAAATTATAATAATTTTCAAAGTGAAATCAATTTAGCTAATATCGCATGTGAAATTTAGTGTAAAAAAAAAAAAAAATTAAATTAGAAAGGATAAAATTTGGTCGAGGAATATTACTATTAATTTCCACACGCCATTTTCTAAAGCCAAAAAGAGGATTTCCTTTTGAGAGGAAATTCGCCAAAATCGAAAATTTTTCCACCGTGTTTTTCCCGAAAATTAGTCAAAGTGGATACTCTGGCACTATCCGGCTTGTCTCATGTTAGGATGGCTCTGGCGAGGTAAAATCTAATTACTCATTCGATTGGGCACTCATTGTGCTGCATTTATATCTAAGTATCGTTTACTTTCACTTGCTGTTGTCACAACGCATTCACAATGTTGGTATATGTTTTATATGCCTGTATGGGAAAATGATTTTTTTTTTTGAAAATGGAAAAAAATGATGTGAAAGTTTGGTGGTTCCGTCTTTCATTTCCAATTCATTACATACTTTTTTTGAGAGATTGATTACAAGAGCAAATGAACTAATTTTTTTTTTGTGGCTTGACATGATTCTGCATCAACTTGAAAAGGATTTTCGTTTTTTTGCCAACTTGGCCGCATTTTCAAAGAATATTTGCATCGCTCGGAATGTCATGGGGATGTTTTTCTTGTTCACTCATGATATAAAAATAGAGCAACGTCTATTGAGCTAACAAAAAAAAATGCTCTGCGACTATTTTAACAAAATACTTCCGGATGAAACTTAATAGCAAAAGCTATAAACCTCGAAATCCCTAATTCAAAAGAAACAATTTGATTATCGACAATCCGTTCCGCTTCATCGACAAAAAATCAGACATAAAACAACAACTTGCTACGAGGCACACAATCAAAAGTGTAAATTAATCAATTCTTGTTTCTCAAAAATAAACTTGAAATTCAATAAGCTCATCACATGTTCGGTATTGTTATCAATTTTATGTTGGCAAAACTTACAAAGCCTGGATCACACAAGAAAAAAATATATAAGTCTGAGCGATCACAATAAAGTTGAACCAGCCCTAGCCGGTTTCACATAAAATTGTATTATCTTCTTAAGGTGATTCAGATACGATGGACATCTTCGTGCCGATTGCATGCACACGCAAAACATAAATATTCCACTTTAATTATCTCACTGAAAGTCTCTTTGAAAGTGGTTATGATTTTAACGAGCTCTGAAAAATTATTATAAGTATAAAAGTCATCATCCGACGAGCGAGCAAAAAAAAAATGAAATAAAGAAAACAGCAAATGAAGATTCTTGTGCTTCGATATTGCGAAAGCAAAAAAAGAAATAAAATTCTCGTTCTGTCTGCTCACAAGACCTTGACAAAGGGTCATTTAGAATCATTAACCGCGCGTCCACACACATACACACACAAACATTCATATACACACACTCGAAATATTTATAAACCGATTTAGCCTCGACAGGATGATGGCATGAACGGAATAATAAGAATCATTCTCGAGGTCTTTGCGCACAAGAAACAAATTAAATGTATTTTGTTTTGTTTTTTTTTTTTTTCTTGATATTCGTCTCTAACAACATTCCATTTGTGTTTTTCCTTTGCGAGCGATTTTCTTATCGACCGTGTGCACATATATTTATGTTTGATGCACTTTAATGCGAATGCGAGAACATAATCCAGAATTAAATGCAATTTATGATCGTAGAAGGCAAAATGGCATTGGCAAAATGGAAGGGTTTTTAAAATGGAAGTATGTTCGCCTACATAAATTGTATACATTATGTTGCGAAATGTATATCGTGATGATTACCATTCGTTGCTGTCTGTCTACCTAGCGGCAAGAATTTTGAACTCAAATCCAAGGCCGGGACTACAATTCGTTCATGTCAAAGTATGAGCTACTTTCGTCGTTACCAAATTAATGCTAAATGGTAATAATATGCGAGATAGAAAATTTTTTCGTTTGTTGCTCCAAAAATCCCAATCTCAGACCCAGCGAAACATAGAAAGCGAAACTCTTTATTTTGCTGAAATTCAAAAGTTATTGGTGCGTAAAAGCGGCAAATCGCGAAATATTTTTCTCGCTACGTCATGCGTATGTGAGAAACAAAATTTTTATATTCAAAACTATTTGAGAAAAAAAAAACCCTTTTCAAAGCCGTAAATTTAATTCTGTTCACGGTATTTTTCTGGTTTGCTTATTGAGGACGTAAAAAATGTTACCAAAAGCTAAACTCGCGAATCTTATTCTCAATATAAAGAAAAATATCATTTATCAATTTATGATTAAGTACTTAGATATTCGATGCACAAATGATATTGATTGATGGATGTGCTGTTATCAGGCGAAAGTATTTTAAATTTGTGAAACTTTTGTTTCTTCTTCTTTGACTTAATTAACTCGATAACGATGGAAAAGGTGAAAATCTTTTATATCTGCTCAAATCACTTTCAGATCTTAATAAAAATTGATTGTTTTTTTCTCGCGCAACATGATGAAAACTTGCACGAACTGATCGCTTTTTGTGTATATAAAGAGAGTGGTAATATTTCAGTTTACTCTAATTGTCTTGGAAAGAAAACCATTAAAGCAACACTTTCACTCTCTTGCGTTCACGATTTTGATTTTGAAATTTTTATTGTAAACTCCGAAATTATAAAAAATGAAACTAAACAAACAAAAAAAAAACGAGAAAAACACAACAAAATTTTTTTTTTCATGCCTTCTTTTAATTTACTCCAAAGTGTGTCAATGAAACAGAAAAAAATAACTGAAAACTGTTCACATTCGTATAGGCCAAAAGCATGAATGCTCAATTTATTTCGTGGCTAATTGTGTAAATATGTGCGCGTATGCGTGGAACGATGTTGTATATTTGTATATGATGTTTCAGGGTGATTCCTTCTAATGTTGAATGCTTTGACATCGTTTCTTTCGCGTTGAGGGCGCGCATTTCAAAAAAAAAGTTTGAAGGCATCTAGATGTCGTCGAGATGGGTAAGAAAGTAATTAATCTTCGTAGCTGGATCAGACGTCTTAATGGCTATTTAATGTTATAAATGGCGGAATCGAAATTTACTTGATTAAAAAAACGAGTTTATAAAAAAAAATGACGAAATTGGTTCGTTCGATAAAACACACATTTACGGTAGCCTCATAAAATGGTTATTGCTGTGGCCACTGGTAGTTAGGAAACACCGGTGATAAGACCATTGAACATTTGCAAAACTGTGTCAGCAATGATAAATAAATTGCTCATGCCTCTGATGAAATAAAGCTCCTCTCGATTTATAATCGTTTTCTGAATCATCGCAATAGGCTCCTAATTTTTCATTTTCCTTCCTGTCACCTCATTCCACCCACAAACATGCTCCTGCTTTCATACCATTTAGCATGCGCATGCTTTCACAGTAGTTGCTGGGGTATATGATGGCAGCAATTGAGATTTGCTGCGACTGACGATGATGACTTTGTGGAAAGAGAGAGAGAATGATTACAAAATGAATCATTCAACATTTTCTACATTTGGAGAAGTTCTGAATATTTGGCTTTATAGAAAGTGGCTTTTGAAAGTTTTTAAGGGAACGAAAGTAGCATCATACAATTTCCCAAATTTAATATTACAGAGCATTCACCTCAGTATAGCTTAAACGGGGTTCCCTTTATTATTTCAAGAAACACATTTCATTTTGAAGGTATGTAAAAAAAGGGGACGAATTATTGACGTCTGAAACAGGGTTGCTTTGCTATGCCATACATACATGTTCAATACGTAAGACGATAAGGGTTCATCATACTTTGACGCAATTACGGGGGAGAAAAATATATGTTTCTAAATAGTTAAGTAATTATTTAAAGGAAATAATATAACGATAAGTCAAATTTAAGCTAATGTCGAAAGGTTTCAACGTCAAACTTGAGTAGGTTTAAGCGAGTTATTTGAGCATCCTTAATTATTCATTTGCAAACTCTTTACATCTATAATTTATTCCATTCGTTTTCCGAATTTGCTTGCCATCTTGCCATCACTTGTTGAAATCATTGCTGTTGATCCGTTTAAAAATTCATTCATGGGCCGTTTTCTGCCTCAAACTTTCAAACTTTTTGCAGGAGAATTCTGATTCTTACTAGATACAATATATTACATTGAGTCCAGCCAGCCATCTGCTGTTGCTTCTCTCTTCTCCCCATATAGCCTGCGGGTGTAAAAAATTATTTTAGTATACATATCTACTCGTTTGTATGTACATAATATATAGAAAAGCTCAATATGATTTTCGGACACTGTGCACAGAAGCAATGAATTAAAAAGTCCATGGAAGTGAAAGTGAATTTTCGCCTGCAACCATGGAATCCTGTGTGTGGGAACAAATAACGTCCATTCACTCGAATTGTGCACAACATAAAGTTGTTAAAAAAAAAATCCATAAAACATGAATTTACCATTCGAAATGAGAAACTCTTCATGTTCATTAAGTCAATTAATCTTCTCCAATGTCCATTTGCCAAATGCTTATAACGATGATGGCTTGTAGCGCTCTTTTTTGGGTAGCTAAATAATAATCAATTTATGGAGTTTGAGAGATGGCAGAGATTTCATCGAGGGTGGTCCAAACAGAATGTTATTTCATTTTAAATAGCATTCCTCATTCGACCTCCGTTCAGTAGAACACACACACGCACAGAGATGGACCACATAGCGAGATTCTGTTCTTCGGCCAGTGTATGACCTCTGCCCCTCTGCTCACACTTCCCTTGACACAACATTTCTGTGAATATTAGATGTCTCATGTAATCATAATTATTTGCAGTGAATTTTAAAATATGAACCAGGAAGGAAATGCAGAAAGGGTTCATCGTTATACGCTCGATGGATGACCTTTATTTTAAACTAAAATTCTAAGCGGATGTTTATAAAGCGTCTTCCTTCATTTAAATTTTAAATTCAGCACATTAATAACGTTCACCTCCATTCTTAATCACAAAAGCAATCCGTAAGCGTGTAATTTGAATTTCGCATTCAGCTGGTGATGTTGACGATCTCGATTTACATTTGGATTATTCTACGTTGCGGCAGATCATCGTCACATTGCTCAGCATTTATTTCTTTTTCTAAATGAGATTATTAGCAGCAACCGACCTTGCAACCAACACCACGAAAGAAACGCGCTCACTATGGCATCACGATTGAGTCCAGCTGTGCGCGAGCCATTAAACGTTCACAATTAATCATCTGCCCAATTGGCTTAAATTATAATTGATGATTGTGATGATCCATGATGAGTTTCTATTCTCTAAATGACCATTTTTTTTTCTCGTTGCCCTGCCGAACACAAAACAACAATAGACCCAGACCACAATTTAAGTGCTCATCAGCACAATTTTTTGTATGTGTTCCCATTTTGTTCAACGTGCATACAAAACAGACTTAGTTTCTATGTTCAACTTCCTTCAAGACCCCATTTTCGTATTGTACTGAAATTTGACTCATTAAATTTTTTTTTTCTTTCGGTATTCTAATAAATATCAACTTTATTTCTAATTAATATTAACTTTTCGTGGCTAAATAAATTTAAATAGATTTTGCATTGCTTTTCCCTTGGCTCTATAATTACGAATTGTTAAATGATCTCTCGCATGTTAGTTTGAACGGTTTTCTGGTGTCTTTTATATAACTTTCATATAGCTTTTAAACATTTTTCGAAATTTGGGTTGCATTGGGCATGAATTTTTTTTCTGTGGTGTCAATGTGGGTCAAAGTAAAAAAAAAAACAAAACGTGAAGGATTTTCACAATAGAGAGATAGACTAGTTTTGATTCGCTGCATGCCATTAATTCACACGGTGATGGGTCATCACGAGAAGTTACTACATGAGGCAATTAGCGAGCGAAAAAAAACTTCCATTCCGTTTTTGTGGGAGATGTGCTCAGTCGTCAATTAAAATCGCATAAATTGTGGCAAATTTTGAAGTCTTAATTTACGAAATAGATATTTGCTCATCTCAATTAACGCCTTTATGTATTTGTGTGTCATTTTAGGTAAGCTAAAATATCAGTTCTTTTGGCATGTGGCCGAACGGAGCCACTGAATAATCAAGCGCCAGACTGTGATCAATGCCAATCATGAATGACTGGTGTTAAAGACATTCACACATTTCCAACACACTTCTCATTGTGAGCTTTTGCAAAAACTGAAAATTTATGACGGAACATTTAAAATAAAATAAACTGGTAAGCGAGACACTTCATAAAACGGTAAAGCGAGAGACAGCAACAACAAAATCTATCATCTAAATTTGAAATAATAAAAACGGCGACAAGGTCACGAAAATTAAAAAAAAAATCTTTGCAAAATACAATCACAGTTCAATAAGTTATCCGAAAAATACAAACTCATTTAAACGATATTTATGTTCGCGCTGAATGTATTGGTTATAGAAAATCTGATTTTATCATGGAATATTTTAAAAAAATAATCGGATCGGTGAAACTTTTCTCTGTTTGTCATGTTTGATATAAATCGAAGTAGAATTCATGTTTGCAGTTCTGTCATGCAGACATGACACGACAACAAGTGGCCTTCGTTTATTTCATACGAGGCTTCTGATTTAGATAAAGCTTTGGACTAATGGAAAATTTTATTTCTTCTGTAAATAATTGTAATTTTCCATGGAACTGTTCACGTGTTCAAACGCTCTTTCGCATTTGGAATGTCAAGGCTGCCATCAACGTCACACTTAGTGGGGGAGTGAGAGTGTTGAAGAGTGTTGGAATAAGAAGAAGCTTAACTTGATTTTCATGGGTGCTGATTCCATTTAATAATGACAATGAAGCCTCATGGAAAATTTCGGCATTATGAAATTTTGGGGAAAGCTTTATTGAGTGATTTATAAAACAAGAACTCAAAGAAGAATTCAAGGAAAAATCTACAAACAACATACATACATTGAGGGTAATATGAAGGACGAAATGGATACAAGACACTGAACGAACAAATGAAACAAAAGAGAGTCAGTTTTCTTTTATCTACGTCGTTGTTGCTGTTGCGTCTGTAGCAGTTTTGCCGACTGCCAGACAATGAGTGCGATGCCATTTTTTTCTGATAAAGAAGAACATTTTCATTTCGATTATATAAAGATGTCTCGCATTTCTAAATGGATCTTCTTAGTGTCATTCACTGATTTCTTTGATTAAACTATCGAATGAACTGGAATAAAAAGGCCACCAAATAATTGCCACCAACACTTCTCGCGATAACATTTTCACAAGTTTTCCAACACATCGTTTCATTAACCTCTCGCTATATTTTTTATATGATTTTCCTTTGCTGCTATATGTCGAGAGTCGCACACGAAAGCAGCCAGAAAAAGTCATTGTGTCTGATTTTGTTTTTGGGAACATTCGTTCGATGGCATTTGAAGGTGAATTTCTTCGGGTGTATCTGATGTTACTATTTTTGACATTCCATGGTCATTATTTATTCTGATAACGGTCGTGAAACGCATTTGCTCGGTAATTTTATTGCTAATTAGATACTTGATTAAATAACAATTGCAGGAAATGAATACTTTCAAGTACTCATTTTCTGGCATGTTGTTCTTATGATGGATTTACATCATCAATTATCAGTAAGGTCAAATTGCACTATCAGCTTAATTTGTTTGTCGGCAGGTTGATTTTCTCTGTTTATTGACTTCGCCCTTGAAGCTTGATCGTTATCAGAATTCGTTAGAATAAGCGGCAATCAGTCATCATTGTATTTGTGCGCTATACGCTGAGTACAAAATTTTTGTACTACAAATGTCTCGAGAGGACCTTGACCTTGGATGCTTGTTATAATTTTCTCGTACACATCGTCAAAAAGTGCCCAGACGAAGCCATAGCTTAACTGAATATACTTTATCTACAACACATATCCCACGCGCACGTCATTAATATCTATGTATGTCCATTTTCATATTTTCGTCACATAAAATAAGCAGAACTGTATTCTTATTTATAATGGGCTCACAAGATTGATGTTCACTGAGCATCCAAAATTTATTGACTTGACTTGCGCTTTATTCATAAATAATTATCAATGTCGCGTAGCGTGTGCCCGTGCCCCAACCAAGGTCACATAATAAATCTAATTATCGGTCATGAATTTTTTATGCTATTTTTTTTATCATTTGACACGCGAGCATCGTTTTCCAATGTATGCGAATGAAGGTTTTGAGTTCCATGCACATGTTTCCATCCCACTCCAATGAACGTCTGAATGTCAAAAGAGTTGCAGTCGAATATTAAAAAAAAAATTTGACGGTGCTTGGCTGGCTTGGCACATTGCTTGAAATCGATATCCATCGCAAGGGTGTTTCGAACTTTTGCACCCAGTCGACAAAAAAAAAGATTATAATATTCATGAAAGACAGAAAAAAAGAATTTTTGTAATGTGAGTTGGTTCAAGGTCATCGGAATGGACAACTTTCAAAGTGGGTGGGTCATATATTTTTCGGGTATTCCATAAATGTTCTGCTTATACGATCATTTGAAATTTTTCATCTACAGCTTCGTTGTTTGACATCACCGCTTTTAACGAACAAAAGTGAACAAATGTGCTAAATTTTTGATGTGAATATTCACAAGCGTGCAGCAGGTGATTTCATCAGCACCATCGCCATGCGACTGCGCAAGTCATTTTATTATTGCATTTGAAATGTGCCGAGAATGTCAATGGCAAACGGAGGAAAAAATTTCGTTTGCGTTCCACGTGCACCCTTTAAATGCTCTCCACACGAGCCGTCTCTTAAAAAATTTTGCAAGCTTTGTGAATATAATAAATAAAAAGCTCATCACTAACTTGACGCTTCATGCAGTAAAACCTTCTTTTTTTTTAATTCGATATGGTTGTTTGAAGAAGCATTCAAGGGAGTGGATGAAAAAGTGAGACCATCAGACAGAAATTGAAAATGGTTGTTAATTTGATTGCGTTTCTTTTTTTCTTCTTCCGAGATGTGGATTTATTGAGCATTTTCATTAGCTGATCACGAAGCCTGATGGTCACGCCGTTGTCAGTTTCAATTCGAAGGTGACATGTCTGTGACAGCCGCAACAACAAAAGGCCGGAAGTGTTCTACATGTCATACATAGGAAAACAAATTCATTGCTTTGAAGAGCAGCTCTAATTAAATTCAATCAGAAAGTCGCTCAGCAAAATGAAATCAAAATCATTTTGACCTCGAAATCAAAAAGAATGTGGCTAGTGATATTGCGCAGAATCGTACTCAAAGAAATCACACTTTGCTGATTTCGATTGTTGTTATTTTTCTCCGAATGTTTTTAATTCTCGAAAACGTACAACGAGCGCTGTCGGGAGAGCAAACCAGAAAACTTGTGATAACAATTAAATGCTCATCTGCATGAAATCACGACTGGCTGTTGTACTGTTCCTCGTTTGTCTTTTCTTTATTCTTATTTCGCATGAATAAGCATTTAAATTGCCATTTCGTGCTCGATTTGTCAGTCTTACGGAGGGTAACACCATTTTTATATATTTATACATTCATTATTTGATTTCTGCTTTGTGTGAAATATATTTCCTAAAACCGCCTAAAACGTTAATGAGAACATTTACTTTCGAGTGGCTGGCCAGTTTCCTGATTCTTAAGCTTTCTTTTTGGTAGCTCACTGGAATTTTTATTCACTCTTTGCTATAATTGGACTGATTGATGAGGCTGTCAAATAATTTCCATGCAATTCTGCATTTTGTCAGCTAAGTGTTCCAGTTTTCAACTGCAGCATTGCTCCATTTTCCCTTCTTTTCTTTGATCCCATTTAACTTTAGATTAATGCTGGAAAGTTTTCTAATATTTGTATTTTTCCTTCTCCTAACTATATAAATTGGATGAAGTACGAGAAAGAAAAAAAAAAAGACTTTCACAAATCGAGTACAATTTCACTCCAATCACTTTCGATAATACAACAATAAATTGATTGAAGTCACTAGGCGAATCGGTAAAGTTCATTTTGAGGTCACATTTCTAAAAATCCCAACATCAGTTCCGTGATACGAAATCGGTCATGAGCGAGCTCTGAAGCATTTATTATGTAACCGCAATGAAGATGACAATCAATATTTAAATAAAAGTCGAATTTTGGAGCGTGCATTGATTTGTGTTTGCGATATATTTGAATCAGACGCAAGTCCATCTGCGTTATGATAATTTATTCAGTTTAATGTAAACAACCGTCAGTTTTAGAAGCGCAATTTGAATAATGGGTCAAAGATGTTTCCAATCAGATGGTGCTTTATACCTTCCCTCCAAAATGACTCAATGATGATGTTCATAGACAATCACCTCGACATACATTCACATTGACACAAAAGATTTAGCTGTAAAGTTATGGATTTGGTTTATGAACATGAAGTTTTTTTTTGTGCTTTGTTCGTGATGCTTCGGCAACGAAAAAATGAATTCAATTAAAAAGTTGGTGATTGAGGATTCATTGCACTTTCACTTGAAGCCCATCGTACCAATGAAATTTAATAATAATAATATGTCAAAGTGAAACTCTGTCTGTATCATTACCAAACGAAACCTTTCTCTGAATGTTGTTTTAAATTTCACATTGAAAGTTAAGCGTAGGAGAAAATTTCCTATATAAGCAAATGGCTAAACACCTAATGAAATTTTCTACACAAAAAAAAAGATCCCGCGAACGTTATTTCCTGGGTTTCTGCTTAGATCTTGATTGATTGATGTTTCAATTTCTCGATGTCTTACTCTCTTTACAACTCTCTATTAAGAAAAGAGAGTGAGAAAAAACTCATCGTCTACAATTGTTGGAAAATAAAATAAACTACCAGTCGCGTCTCGATGAACTGAATTGATAGCCCAATTTTAATAAGTTAATCCACTGTAATGATTTTGATGCTCGTGCGCACAATATTTCTTCTTTCTTTAAACTTACCGCAAATTGATCAATCAATTGCAATGCTCAGATATTTCAGCCGTAATTTACTTATTATCATTCAGATTTGATCTATTCAAATGTATAAATTTAATTTCACAATTAAAATTATTTTGAATTTACATTCTGATTATCGCGGAAATATATTATGCAAACACGATCTCTTACAAAAATTAGAAGAAAAAGAGAAATTTTCAAATCACTTTTCCGCCTTTTTCTTTTCGAAATGAGGGAAATAATAAAGCAAACCTGATAAGCTGAAATTTTTTAAAACAGCGCGATATTATGAAAACATTGTGAAATTATTTTCAAAATAATTCATTTTCGGATTCAATTTGAGCACCACAAACAAACACTGGCAACAAAACAAAAATACTCGAAAGTTGATTTTCAATGAAACAAAATTTTCATGAAAAGAAATTTCTTTCAATTCTGTTATTAATGCATGTCCATGTTTGGCGCAATTTAGGTGAAAAGTTGTATGCTTCGAGTGGTCGAGTGTGATATAATTTTTTTTTTTTTTTGAAATTTTATTTTATTTTTTCATCTTTCTGTTGTCTGCACCGCAATTCATTATGCAATGTAAAAAGTGATAGATTGCTTTCTAAAACTGCATTTTTTACACAACCAATAAAATGCTTAACACTTGAACTAATTAATGACGGCACATTTTGTTAAAAGTCATGACTTAAAATTAACGGCACGATAATAGAAGCTTTTTTTATTAGAGAATTGGGCCTCGAATAAATCTCCGCTAATGTTGCTCCAATATGTTTTGCTATTAATTTTATCACATTTTCTGGTCTCTGCTCTGGAACAAAGCATGAAAAAAAAAACTTTCTACTGTATTTTTTTTTTGTTCCGAGTCTACAAAATGTTTATGCGGCCATTAAACACAATGAACTTTTGGTGCTTTATGGAGAAAATCATTTGTAATATTTCACCATAGCTAGAGATACAACTTAATTTATAGAATTCATGCGGAATTATATTCTCATGGGTATATTTCGCACTACTATTCAAGATTTTGTTTGCGAGCGGTTTTTTGTTTCGGTTTTGCTGTGCATGTTAAAGAAAATCTCATTTCATGTTATCATGCCATTGAGGGGTTAAGCAATAAGGAAAGCAAATAAAGAAAAGGTGTCTAGAGAGTCCTTGAGTGGCTTCTGGAAGAAATAAGTATAAATATAGAAAGGTTTCAAAACATTTCTACAAATTCTTAATATATATTTTGTCTGTATGTGAATGATTTTGCAGAAAAAGAAAATAATCCTTGGAAAAAGGACAATAAACGGCAAGGATTAGCAAACAAAAAATAAATTTCGACAGAATATGTCTAATAAATTTTTGTTTTTTAACAAGCATCACGAACTAAGAAATTACTTTACTCAATAATGAAACCACAATTTTGGCAAAGCACTTCAATTGCTGCTATATGATTGTCCTAGCTTTTGATGTCACGTATAGTTTGAAGGAGATTGTGGGTCGAACTGTTTCGGGGTCAATGAAGGCTTATGCTCTAAGCCAAATGTGATTTTCCTTTATTGAATAAAAACACGGATCGAGGTCGTTCCACATTCATGAAAAATATTTGCTAAGGCACACACAATTATTTCTTTTTTCGGAAAGAATGTGTTGAGTGCTCCATAACCATCATCATATCAATTTATCGATTTAGTATAAATAGAACACAGAGAAAAAAGAAAATGTTTCAACATGAACATCGTCTTTCGTCCTTCCTGTCGGAGAACAAATACCTTTAGTTTGAAGGCGACTGTCGATTTAGGCTCTTTGAAACATGACGATAGTGTACATTATTTTCGATCCTTCATCATATTCACTGACGATAATCCAATTTTCTTTTTCTATTCTGTGAAAAATAAAATGAACAACATAAATATTCAATTTCATTTCTATTATTATTTAATGATCGATTTCTTTTTCTTTCTCCATTCTTGATAAGAATCTCAGAATGTCTCCCTTTGTTTCATCACTTTATGGCTCCTGATTCTTCTTATATTTCATTTATGCCTCGACTGTTTTCTGATGGATTTCTCTATTTCTTTTTTTTTTTACTTCTACGGCACAATGTCCTTCGACATGGATCTTGAGAAATTTTGGGACAAGAAACAATCTCTAAAAAAAAACACCAATATCAATCAAACATCATAAGGACGTTGTGGAACGATAAAATTGTGGTTTCTACATTATGTGTACCAACACAATCAGAGTAAGGTCTTGAGCACATAAAATCAAGCTACCGTCAAAATGATGGCTGTTGAAAAAGGATCCCAATAAATCCTAGTGATCACATTTTGATGGTTTTTTTTCTGCTTCTTCCTTAAAGAAGTTCAGCATGGAAAATGTGATTATAGATACTTTTAATGTCGCTCATCGTAGACTCGTTGCCTACACATTTCAGCACATGATAAATTGCCCAGATGTTTCATTAATCATTCTACTCTGACTAAATACATTCTCCAGCTCAATGAAAAGTATCCTTCGATAGTCCCTGTGGGTGTGCAATGTTCACTGTGTGTATTGGTTTATCAAAGGTACATCACAAACTGTGCAGACCTAAAGGAATAGCAAGCAACACGATTTCACTTAAGTTTGTAAGAAGTTTTTTTTTGTTCTATTTCGTTGGTTATTGTGCACACATTTTAAGGATCCTTTTATGTGTATTGGTGTGTTTGTTACTCTATAGACCCATTCGTCCTTAGTTTGTCTTCTGTGCACACGTTTGTTTAGAAAGAAAAAAAAAAAATATATATATATATATATATAAATTAATTCTAGAAGAAATAACAAAACGTTGCTCTAGGTAAAAACATTTTTGTTTTGTTAATTTTTAGTTTTCTGTGTATTCTTCTTCTTTTTATTTTTTTTTTGGCGAAGGCTGTGTGAGCCCAATAAATGTTTCCTCAGTCTGTCTGTGATTCTAACGTCGTACGGGTCAACATTAAATGTTCGTGCTCGGTGCTCGTTTCATGTTTGTCACCGAATTTTTTTTAATAAAACATAATTAATAGCCGAGAGATTGGCACGCTAACTCTGTAATTAGGGTAGAATTCGTGGAGCCTATAGAACTTTAAGACTTTTGTTGAAGGATTTGTGATAATGATGATGGTATTGTGATTGGTGTTGTTGCAGATTATTTTAATTAAAAGGAAATTATTATGAGTTTCATTTTGCTTAGTGCCGCATTGGGCAGGTAATAAATATTTTCTTCGTCTTCGGGCATCGCATACACCATCAGATGGGATATCAAACGAAAATCATGAATTTGTTTGTTTCTTCTTTCGGTTGGAATCGTAAACAAAATTGTGACATCAAGATACCAAAAATAAGCTTAAAATTCAGCAGCTGATGGTGTCTTAACGTGCCTTGTTGTCGATCGAATAATAAACACCGCTTGTTTGTCGTTAATTTTGATTTAATGTCCGAAACCATTAATGGATTTCTTTCCTTTGGTGGTCATACTTCGTGAGCCTTTTAATTGGAATTTGCCGACAGTAATTAAGTGATGTCATATGCCACTGACCCATTGAGCTTTATTAAATAATCCTATGCTCCCTAATTATGATGTTATTGGCAATTCTCACATGCCGCTTGTAACCCATCAAATGACAATTAATTGATTTTACTTCAAATGGCGTTGAGTTTTTATTGACTTGAAGACTTCTCTCCAGGTCCTTATAGACCTTCAAAGTAAATTAACATGTTCGTTGGTAGACAGCTGAAAACGTCTTAGCAGCAATAAATTGAAAATGTTTGACACAGTTATGGGCTTGAAATTATTGTATAACGGAGCATGAGCAGGTGCTCCCATCATGCACACATAGAATATTTTAAAACTCACAATTTTCTTTTTAATTTTCCTTCTAGATTGCCGGTAGTGAACGACTGTCCGGCAGGTCAAACTGCTAGAGTTACATCCAACCTGCACTCGTCAAGCAGCACAATGGCAGTGAGTCGAGTGCCATCGCCGCCTCTACCAGAGGTCAATACACCAGTCGCCGAGAATTGGTGTTACACTCAGGTGAGTCATCAATTTTTTTTCTTCTACATTCTGTTAAAATGGTACATTGCATGTGATGAACCATGACCTACCGAACGTATAGTGGATTTTGTGGCTCAATGAAAAATATAAAAAAAAAATAATACTTTTAAGCTCTTCGGTAGTAATAACAATCGCGAAGGATGAATGATTTCAACAAAACATGCCCGCGAGGCATGTGGGGCTCAATATTTCGAGTGCGCGCACGAATCAAAAACATTAAGCAGTCACTTAATTTAACTGAAAGCTGAAATCGCGTGCGATCTTGAAGCTTCATTTGACGTTTTTTTGTGTCTCAACAAGTTCAATTTCTAAAAAAAAAAAAACAATGAAAAGAAATTCAATGAAACTTTCAAATGTTTTTGCAAACACTGAACGTGTTTAAATATTTAGATTTTTAACTCAATATTTTAAAGCACTCATAAGTTTCTCTCTAACGTTGCTAGTAAGTCACAAAAAAAAGTGAAATTGATAGGGAAATTATGACATGATGAAGCGAACTTTGGAACATCTTAAAATCTCAATTAAACTGAAGTTAATATTGATATTGCTTCCACATATGAAGAAATTTTATATATTTCTTCTCACGATTTTTACAGCAAATAAAAAAAAATACTCACAGCAACTGTCACATGAAAGAAGGAAAAAATGGCATGTGCAATCTCTTGACATTGAAAAATCGCAAATTTTATTTTATTTTTTTGTTATTATTATTTCGATGTCGTTAGTCGTCGTCGTGTACACGAATGGCTGCAAGTTGAGTGCCCTAGCATCGTGCTTTATAAAAAATGTATTTTCAACGTATCTGATGTCCATGTTCATTCTTGAATCGTCCATTGGCACCCGCGCGAACACAAATATGTAAGAAAAAAAAAAATCCGTAGTGTGCTGCTTTTGGTCAATGAACCTTCGTTGTTACCTTTTTTGCGCTTCTTTGATCATTCTTTCTTACCCACCTCAGTACATAATGTTCACTCAAACAGTTTAAAATTTTATTCTTGCACACGGAAAATGAGAATTTTTAATTTATCATCATTTTCTTTAGCATCAGTTAACAATCATCGCTATGTGCATTGCTTGAACGTTTAATTTATTTCATTGAATGAAACATTTAAAGAATCTGATGCAGACCACCCATTCACTTCCAAGGACCGGTCATAAATATTAAATGCTTTACCAAAAAAATATATGTATCTATCGTTGCTTGTCTGCTATTTGCCATCCGAATGTCATTTATTTCTGTATGTCCCATTCGAAACACATACACACTTTAAAATATTCCTCCCGCATTGCCATCCAGTCTTTCGTTAACGACGATGAGGAGAGAAATATGAAATAACTACAGAGAAATTATCGAACATTGACCTGCCGGCGTATTCCACACTCGAGTAGAATCATCATCGCCATGCTTTTGCTTACGAGAATGGAGTAAAAAAAAAAGTTTTATTTTTTTTTTCTTTTCTTTAAATTCAACTTATGATTATTATGTGTCATGATGGGAAGAGAGAAAAATCGTTGAACCATATCGATGGGAAGTTGAGGAGCTCTTTGTTGATTATGTTACCACAATACCGCGCTGCGTTATCAACATTTATGCTGCCATCTAAACGACTATTCGGTTAAAACCTCATTATGGTTTGTTTTATAATTTATTTATGGAGTGTTACAGTATAGTTAATGATTTGTCATTAAAATATGAATCGCATATGCATATGAATGCATTATGAAAGATCCATCAACCACATCATAAGAGCCATGAACTTAATTAGAGCTCTACGCACTACAGAGCATTTGTTGTAAAGAACTCGCACCCCATTGCGATCACTGTTGTGTGGCAAATGTTGATAGCTGTTTGACTATTTAATTGGCTTGAGCGTGTGTTAATTGATTTACATGTTGCTTTATTCTTGGCAAAGTTTAAGAACCTTTTAAAGAGAATACCGGAGCGATTTCCCGTTTATTTTATGGACAACGAACAAAAAATCTCCACATTTTGAATTCTTGGTTAGCAGGCGACAGCAAGAAAAGAATTTCAATTTACTTCAACTTAAATGTAGTAAAGAAAAAAAAATGAAATTGTTAGAAATATTCTTAATTTATGACTGGCATGCACAAAGATGATTCCTTTATTGGATTTTTTTTTGTTAATGAAATAAAAGAATAATTGAACGGTTAAAAAAGTGAATGACCTGAATGGATTCTAATGTAAATCATCTAAGTTTCTGAAAGAAACAAATCACTAAACCGAATGTTTAGTTATTTAGTTCCTTACCTTAAAAAGGCCATTTACCAAATAAAGTTCATTTATCTTTTAACATGTTTCAAGGTGATGTCAATAAAAAGTTTCGCAAACTCTACTTATTTTACTATCTAAGAACCGATTGCCATATATATAGCATTGCCGTTTCTCGTTCCTGCTATCAATTCTGTCTTCTTTCCATTTTCGCAATTTGTTTTCTTTTTCTTCCTTCCATGCGGTTTACTTCATTAGAATTCAAATGGTTTTTTTTTTGCTGATATTAAGCAGACTCAAACATCGAAGCGATGATGTAAAATACCTGATTCAAGGTCGTTTGGCATTAGCGGCAATGCTCTTGTTATATTTTCGATGGAACTTCATAAAAGAGCACTTCATGTAGAAATTAATGAGAGGAAACACCTGCCGCTTAACACTTTTTTTGAGTTTAACCACAATTTTCGGCTAACCCAAAATTTTGACGGTTTGCACCTTTTGACGTATTGAACAACTGACACCATTTAAATAACGAAATGTGGTGGTTTCTGGTTGCCATCAAATAAAAAGAAAACATATATTTTGAGGTCAGTGGCTGAAAGTATTCTTGGAAAGGAAGGGTCAAAGAAACTTCAATAAATAATAAACAACATTCTCAAGAAAGTGTTTCAATTGTATTCGGAAATATTTTAATTGAAAATTCATCGATGTTCGAGATCAGAATTTTTTAAATAAAAAAAAAACGAGATTGCGTTTATGAGCCGAGAGCGACGATGATGATCGGAACCGAAAAAAAGAGATCATTGCCCTTTAAGCGTAGAATATTTTCGTGTTATTTTTTTAAGTTTAATTGTCATTCATAGTCGGAACATGATCCATCTTACCAACACTAACAAAGAGCACGATGATGATGATTTCACAGCATAATTAGTTCCAATGCTTTCTCAATGGCTGATGGCTGATGCAGCGTTCTAAAATTATGTTTCTAAAAAAAAAAAAATAAATCATTCAAATTAACAAAAATTATGTAACACAACTTGATCGAGTGAATCTAGTACATGGAGTTTAGGTGGAAAGTTTCATAGCTTTGTGTATTTCAACATCATTCTGCCGACATTCGAAAAAAAAGAGAAATTTTCGGTATGGAAATGAAATGTTACATAATCTCAATCACAACTACAGCAACAACCGTCGACAAATTAATTTTCTCATAACGTGAAATCGAGTCATCAGATTTGAAAAGAAAAGTTTCACTTCATTAGATTTGCGTAAAGTTTAGAAAATTCAATAATGTCACAATCGAACGATTTTCTTGCTTTTTTTTCATGCATAAATGAAAAATTGTCAGTTGATGTTTTGAAAATGTTTCCATTCACTTCCTACTTTCGCTGCAAATCTAAAACACATTTTTCCATTTTTCCTCGTCATACAAAACAGCAACAATGAGATTAATTGTGCTTTATCTTTTGCGATATTTATTTACTTTCCGCTGCTGCTTATGTTTGCATGGAAAATCCTGAAATTTATCTCCGCTGCACTTCCAATTCGCCGTCTGTTGTGTGATGTGAAAAATTTGAAAAACGAAAGTGAATTTCTACGTCCAGTGCCATGATGCTCTTTTTCTTGCAGCACATCGAGCAAGTGTGAGTGAGTTAAACGAGAGAATAAAATTGAGTATTTAAATCAAACTGTAATGTTAATGTTTACTTTTTTGACGGTTCGCGCTGCCCCCTTTTTCGCAAAATGCCCTTTTTATGTAATAAATGCCTCATTTTATTTTCTCAAAAAAAAAAAAAAAATCCAACTTTTACTTTCATTTTCACTCGACGAAATGGTGAAATTTTGTAACTTTTTTTTTATTTAATTTTTTTTCGCTGGAGTTTTGATGGAAGTTTTCCTTTCTCAACTTTTGTGCAAAACAAAAATTTATATGTGACTGGGTGCAATAATTCGTTTTGCATGCAGCAGCAATTAATTAATGAAAGGTAATTGTCATCATCTTAAAGGTGTCTGTTGAATGGCAAAGTTGATAGGCTTGTCGCTATATTCCAGTTTTATCCTGTCGCGGCCAACATAAATCATCGCGTGTAAAACTTTCACACCGCCAACGCATCTACGCACGACATGTAAAGAAAAAGCAATATCGCACTCCACCATCTGGCTTGGCGTGCGGCTTTAACTGATTGTGCAATTGATTTTATTAATTTACATTCGTATAAATATTTGATGATCATCGCTGATGGACATGCGACCAGATCTCTTCGATTGACTGACACATATATTTGAGAAATTTGCACAATTAACATGCAAAACAGAAATTTCTCTCGATGTGGCGCTTGTGAAACTTGTGCAATACTGTTCACCTCGCGATATCACTCACTGAAGAATAACAAAAAATAATAATGACGATCATCATTGGCCTTTCACAATGATGTAAATGTTGAATGGCGAAAGGCACAAGGCGCGCGCGAGAGCTTGAGGAAATTGACACAACATTTTGATTGTGTATAATATTATTGTTGCATCTGCATTGGAGAGTCTTTCACAATTTATTTTCATTGTATTTGTGCAATGTTAAACGACATTGAACGAGGAGTGTTTGAGTGTTTGTATATGAGCAAAGAGAAAGAGCTTCGCATTCGAGAAATTCTCAAAAAGAAAGCTCCCCAATGGTTCGCGATCGCGAGAAAAGCGTGGTGGCGCGCACAGTTGCTATTTTGCGTCTGACTCGTTGGGCCACGCGAGTTATTTTCTGTCTTATTTGGATTAATAATTTTCTGGTCTCGTGCCTCAAGTTCTTGGAAGACTGTTGTAGTATTTAATAATTGATTAGAAAAAAAAAAACTATTATTGATGTCACAATGTGCGGCACAATTGATGATGGAGTTAAAACGCGACAACATGAGCTGATCTTGTTTAATGTTACCTATGAGAATATTAAAATAAGTTACAGTTTTATGGTAAAATATCAAACGAAGCCACAAAATCGGAAATCATATCAAGTGCAATATGAATATTAATTTGAATTTTCAATTTCAATCAACAGGTCAAAGTCGTCAAATTCAGTTATATGTGGACGATAAACAATTTTAGTTTTTGTCGGGAAGAAATGGGCGAAGTATTAAAGTCATCAACATTTTCTGCGGGCGCCAATGACAAACTAAAATGGTAAGTCAAATAGATTGATAAGTGATGAAGTTTTTTTTTATTAAACCTTAATTTCTTTAATTACAATTAGGTGTTTGCGCGTGAATCCGAAAGGTCTCGATGAGGAAAGCAAGGATTATCTCTCACTTTACCTGCTTCTCGTGTCCTGCAACAAATCTGAAGTGCGAGCCAAATTCAAATTCTCCATTCTTAATGCAAAGCGCGAAGAGACCAAAGCGATGGAATCACAACGAGCATATCGTTTCGTGCAGGGCAAGGATTGGGGTTTTAAGAAATTCATACGACGCGATTTTCTCCTTGATGAAGCCAACGGTCTTTTGCCCGAGGACAAATTAACCATTTTCTGTGAGGTGAGTGTGTTTCTCTGTTAGCGATCATCCAATGTGCACCCGCTCGATGGCGATTTTGTAATTTTCACTTTCGCTTTCCATTTTTTTTTTTCATCATCGCCATCATCATTTTGCTTAAGAGGGTCACCTCGGCATGTTATGTCACAATGTCGTGACTGCTCTCTTTTTGAAAGTCACACAAATTTCTTTTCAATTTCCATAATTCGAGCAATGTCACATAAATCATGTGCCAAATTTGGTAAAACAAAGAAACTAAGCCGATATGACATAACAGCTGTCTATGGCCCTCAAACAAAACTGATTTCATAATAATTGAAAACAGAAAAAAAAACTTTTACTTAATAGCAAAATTTTCTCTTTTTTTTGTTTCCTTCTCTCTTGCATCAATATCAAAATCTACTGAATGTGTGCAGGTCAGTGTAGTGGCTGACAGTGTTAATATATCAGGACAGAGCAACATAATCCAATTTAAAGTGCCAGAATGTAAACTGTCAGAGGATTTGGGCAATTTGTTTGACAATGAAAAGTTCAGCGATGTGACATTGTCAGTTGGTGGTCGAGAATTTCAAGCCCATAAAGCCATCTTAGCTGGTAAGTTGTTTATTGATTGACACATATATATTGATTTTATTTATTAATTAATCTCTTTTGCAATAGCACGTAGTCCTGTCTTTGCCGCAATGTTTGAACATGAAATGGAAGAGAGGAAACAGAATCGAGTCGCCATTACTGATGTGGATCATGAAGTGCTCAAAGAAATGCTTCGCTTCATCTACACGGGAAAAGCTCCAAATTTGGAAAAAATGGCGGATGATTTGCTTGCTGCTGCTGATAAAGTAAATAATTGATCATTATTATTTTGCCGATCGTGTTTCACTAATTAGCTAATTCATTAATTTCAGTACGCGCTTGAGAAACTGAAAGTGATGTGCGAAGAAGCGCTGTGCGTTAATTTATCAGTAGAGACAGCAGCTGAGACGCTCATTCTCGCCGATCTTCACAGTGCCGATCAGCTGAAAGCACAAACAATTGATTTCATTAACACGTAAGTTTACAATACAACATTTCTATTTACTTCCGCTTTAGAAAATTGTAAATTGTCTAATTTAAATCACATTAATTGATTTGAAAACTCTTCTTTGAAAACTCTCAGCAGTCACGCAACAGATGTGATGGAAACCGTTGGCTGGAAAAATATGGTGACGACACATCCGCACCTTATAAATGAAGCATTTCGTGCGCTCGCTACCCAACAAATACCACCCATCGGACCCCCGCGTAAACGCGTTAAAATGAGCTGAAATAGAGCATTGACATCATTTGTCAATAGTACCGTGATGTCATCATCAGCAGCCCATTCATCTCATTATTCATCAGTAACTTCCCAATTATTATCATCATCTTCACCATCATTGACATCATTGCTGCACCAGAAATTGACAATGCACAACCACCAACCGAAGCCATCATTAGCTCCCATCGCTCATAAGCAAATTGTGCTCAACGATATTGCAACTGGTCTCGCTCAAGCGGTGGCCGTTGCTGTGTCAGATGCCGTTTCATCAGTGCATCAGCAAATGAACAATCAAGAAATTCATCAGCGCCGCATTGAGCATTTCTCACATTTGCGACAACAACTGGAAAGCCAATCACAAAGTGGAACTACAACAAATACCAGCAGTAACAATAATAATAGCACCATTTTGCGTAAGCGACTCTCCAATATCAACATTGAAGCAGCCGTAACAACAGCTGTCAATCGTTACCTCACAACGACCATAAAGAACAATCAAAAGTTGACGCGCAATCAATTGCAGCAAGATGAGAATATTATTCTTGTAGATGAAAGCGTTTAATCAAGTAAAAGTGTGATTATAGTTTTGTTTCTTGGTTAATTTAAAAATTGGTCAGTGCATCATCAGCTACAGCAATGATGAACAATGTGAACTAATTTACAAAATAGTTTTACATTCTTAACTTTTCACAAAATAATTCAATTAAGTCACATGAATGAAAATAATAATAATAATTTACAAGTCATTAATGGGAAGTTACACAAAATAAATAAACAAACATAAAAAAGAAACAAATCAAGTGATAAGTGATAAAGAATTTATTTAAAATTCACACCCACACACGAAACCAATTCCTCGAAGCATCAAGAATCTTTTTTTTTTTTCATTCTTCATCATTCGGATGGTAGTAACAACAACCCATTTCTTCTTAATTTTTTTTTTGTAGAATTAAATGGAAGTTTATCGATAGCAAACACAAGAAAAAAAAGTTTGATAAGAAAGAAACATTTAGAGATTTAGTGTAGAAAATGTGAAAAACAAAATGATTCTGATGAATGATGGCATCATTCCTGCCCCTTTGAAATTTGGCTATCTCAAAATTCACTTTTAGTTGTTCAATAAAAATAATTGTTTTGTGTCGTGATGGAAAAAGAAAGAAATGCACAATAAAAACTCGATTGGCATAAAATTGACTATGAAAAAAGAAAAACAAAAAATGTATCAAAGTGAAAGTGCAAAGATCGAGTCAACAGAATTGGAAGTTGGGGCATTATCGATGGTCATTTCCTTTTTTTGTTGTTCATTTATAAAGCTGACTGTGCTTAGTCTTTAAATAATTGTTGCACAACTTTCCGCTGTGAAGATGACTTTCAACGCATTCGATTACATTTTTTTCTTCTAGTTAGACCTAAATTTTATTTAGTTTGAAATTTATGTATGCATTTTTCCACACCCACGCACGCGTCATTCGGATCGATTTTCTTTTGTGTTTCTTTAGATTCTTAAGACAGTTAGTCCATATAATAATGAATTGCATAATGAGACCCACCAAAACATTAAACGATTTGAAAAAGGACGAAATCATTCAAATGGAGTCAATGACCGGCTCTACGAGTTGTAATCATTTTTCTTGTCGTTAATTAATTTACGCAAACAACACAAACTAATTATTAGAAAACTTTTTGATTCATTTGAATCATAAATGTTCACCAACTTGATTCAAACCAATGTTCACCTATTGTTTTCCTCTTGTTGTAAATAATAATATTTCCTCCCTCATCGAACATCCTTTTCCGGTTTTCCCTCCTAAGTAATTTGTTTTTTTTTTTTTTTTTTTTTTTTTATTCTTCAATGAATTAATTTTTTTGATCTCTTGTTAATTATTTACATTAATATTTTTCGCGTATCATTGATAGTGAAAGTTGGAAACTTTGTAAATGTGTTGATCCATGTAATGGGGGGAAAATTCAATTTTCCATCAATCGTCGATCAATCGTTTGAAGCAGCGAATCGAGTGTTGATAAATCATTAGTAATTGATAAAAACAAAACTATAATTAATTAATTAAAATGAAATCTTGCATAAAAAAACAATGAATGTCTAGTACTATTAAACGATAATTTAAATCATTTTTACGTCTGACAAATTAGAAATTCAAGTATGAGGATTCGTCTATTGTAGACGTCACACATCCTTACGATGAGTCCTCAGTTAAGATTTTGTTCTTCATCTTAGTTCTTAAAATACAAAAAAAAAAAAATAAAGAAAAAATCACAAAAAATGGACAAACAACTTATGATTAATTAAATTTTATAATTTAGATAACAAATCAAATATGTTTCACTTCAAACAAAAAAAAAAAGATTTGCGTAGGAGTTATACAACAATGATGGAATCCTTAGATATAGTTAAGAAATTGAAAGTTGATAAATATGGAAAATTGCGGTACTTTTTCGGAGCAATTTGAGATGCACAGTTCAGCCAGAAAGATGCAGTGACAGATTCAATTGTTTCAATTCGGATGGAAAATGGCTTTGCGCGAAGGTTATGACGATGAAATGCCATAAGTTTTCTGTGATAAAATGCAAACATTAAAAAAAAATACAAAATGAAATTAAGTTGAATTAATTTGTTTTTCCTTAAAATAGTGTAGAAAAACTGTGAGTGAAAAGTGCCGGGGAAAAAAGAATCAGCAATTTTCATTCACATGTCTCACATATTCACTCTCACGCATTTTATTGTTTTAAATTAAGTTTAATAATGGAAATGCATCGCATCGAAACGAACATTTAAGCAGTTTGAAAAAGAAGCAAACAAAAAAAAATTTCGGCGAATCGTCGCTCACAAATTGCTCACACCCACAACATCCAATAAAAAAATCGAAAATGTCCGAAAAATAAAAAAAATCACAAAAAATAATTGTAGTAGAAAATAATAAAAAAATTTACTTTTTAAACTGATAATGACTTTTTTTTATTGTATCCACCACCAACACTTCTTCAAAACGACTCAAAAAATGCTGGAAATTGACTCGCTGTAAATAAAAACATCTTAAGTTTAAAGGAATTCTTGAATGATAACGACTTGAAATAGTTCGCGGGATAGAAATCTGGAAAAAAAAACTTTTTTCAGGAAAAAAACAAACTTTAAAGTGCTTTCAGTTGAAAGGTGTCGAATTGTTGAGTTGATTGCGAAAGCAGGAAGTTAAAGTGAAACTCTTTGGAACAAACACCAGAAAAAGGTAAAATATGTAACAATGAACTAAGCCCAGTGCCGCTCGATTTCATGTTATGAGAAAAATAATTTGTCTAAATATGTTTTGTTGCAGTTAAGTTGTGATTAAGATTGTGTAACATTTCATTTTCAAACAGAAAAGTGAAAATTTCTCTTTTTTCGAATGTCGGCAGAATGATGTTGAAATACACAAAGCTATGAAACTTTCCACCTAAACTCCATGTACTAGATTCACTCGATCAAGTTGTGTTACATAATTTTTGTTAATTTGAATGATTTATTTTTTTTTTTTAGAAACATAATTTTAGAACGCTGCATCAGCCATCAGCCATTGAGAAAGCATTGGAACTAATTATGCTGTGAAATCATCATCATCGTGCTCTTTGTTAGTGTTGGTAAGATGGATCATGTTCCGACTATGAATGACAATTAAACTTAAAAAAATAACACGAAAATATTCTACGCTTAAAGGGCAATGATCTCTTTTTTTCGGTTCCGATCATCATCGTCGCTCTCGGCTCATAAACGCAATCTCGTTTTTTTTTTTTTATTTAAAAAATTCTGATCTCGAACATCGATGAATTTTCAATTAAAATATTTCCGAATACAATTGAAACACTTTCTTGAGAATGTTGTTTATTATTTATTGAAGTTTCTTTGACCCTTCCTTTCCAAGAATACTTTCAGCCACTGACCTCAAAGTGTATGTTTTGTTTTTATTTGATGGCAACCAGAAACCACCACATTTCGTTATTTAAATGGTGTCAGTTGTTCAATACGTCAAAGGTGCAAACCGTCAAAATTTTGGGTTAGCCGAAAATTGTGGTTAAACTCAAAAAAAGTGTTAAGCGGCAGGTGTTTCCTCTCATTAATTTCTACATGAAGTGCTCTTCTATGAAGTTCCATCGAAAAGATAACAAGAGCATTGCCGCTAATGCCAAACGACCTTGAATCAGGTATTTTACATCATCGCTTCGATGTTTGAGTCTGCTTAATATCAGCAAAAAAAAACCATTTGAATTCTCATGAAGTAAACCGCATGGAAGGAAGAAAAAGAAAACAAATTGCGAAAATGGAGAGCCAGAAAGGCAGAAGAGACAATAAGAACGGCTCAAAGCAAAAACAAAGACAGGCGGCTCAGAAACAGCAATAACAATAATAAAATAAAACAGCTCAGGAAAGCTTTATTTCGAAATCACCTTGAAAAATGTTAAAAGGCAAATGATCTGATGAAAGAGAATTGTCAAAATAGAAATTCAAAAGATGGAAACAAGCTCAGAAAATGTTTGTGTCATATCATTTAATTAGGTACTTATAATTTTTTTTTTTTTTTATTATTATTATGGCCGGAGACAAATTTTTGTCATTTATGGCCGATCGCTTATTCTGGGATAGGAAAAACAGAAAGCTCTGTTACAAAAAACCTATCGTCTTTTCGTGAATGTCTACATAAATCTTTGTTGATTTGATCTTAAATTAATTGTGGTTATATATTTATTGTTTTACATATTGTTTTGCACTTTTTTTACTACGTCTCGAGTATTTCTAATTAGAATGTTCGCATTCTATTCGTTTGAAATAGCATGCAGTGCGCTAAGCGAGTCACTGCAGATTAATATTTTATTATCACTTGACTTTTCTGCATGTAGTACTGCCTCTCGCAAGACAGCTAATTCAGCTGTGAATATGCTAGTGCATCCTAGAACGTGTTTTTGAAAAAATAGACTTTCGTCTGCAAATGCAAAGCCAGTGTTGTTTCCGATTTTAGAACCATCTGTGAAAATTTTTTTGTATCTTCTGTATTTTGTCAGTTCCGATAGATAGTTTTGCTTGTATATTTCATTGTTTGTTTCTTGTTTGATATTCTTTGTTACGTTAAGGTTTAGCATAATTTTATTATTTTTGGTCCATGGAGGAATTGTTTCTTTATGAGGTTTTTCCAGCGAGATATTATTTAAGAGGTTATATTTGTCACATATACATACTATTTTCCCGGATAATGATTTTGCTTTTGGCGATGGTTCAAGTGATTTGATCTTTTTTACAACTTTGGGGAAAAGTGGGTGGATCTTGTAGACTAATATATTTAGTGCTAAGTTCATAAGTTGACTGAGTGATTTATTTTTGTGGTTTTTAGGTTCGCTTTTTTCTGTGATCTTTATAAAGACACATTTTCTTACTCTAATATTTAACTTATTATATTCAATACTGTTATTTGTGCGTACAAGAAGATGAAAGGTTTTCATTTCAAAAAGAGCTCCTGCTCTTAAGTACGTACCATTAAAGTTAAATAAATAAATATATAATAAATAATAAAAAAATAATAATAATAATAAAAAAATAATAATAATAATAATAAGATGTTTTTCTCTTCTAATTTCTAAAGGTAAAAAGCCTGTGTCTGCCAGTAGGCTGTCAGTTGGTGTTGTGCGGAAAGCTCCGGTTGCTAGTCTAAGTCCTTCATTTAAGACGCTGTTTAACAGTTTTTTCCGTGCTGTAGTCGCTGAGTCGTAAATGCAACAACCATAGTCAATTATTGGGAGAACAAGTGAATTAAGGATTCTAAGGAGTAGATTTCTATCCGAGCCATATGATGTGTGCAATAGTAGCCAAGTAAAAGTAGTAGAACAGAAATGTCGGATTTCGAATTTACAAAACTATTCCTTAAATTTTCGGTGCTTTTTGTAAGAAATTTTAAATGAAGTTTCCCTAGATCCATTTCTTCTAATGGATTGTTATATTTTTACTGCCAGTTCAGAAAACGCACCATAAAAAACGCATTGTAAAAATACATGGCCACGCAAATGTTTAATACCGGTATTAATACCGGTATTACCGGAATAATAATTTTTATACCGAAATACCGGTTTTGGAAAATAGGTTCGGTATTGAATGCACTACTCTTTACCAATGATCACTCTAAATGATCTATTTTTCAAGAAGTTTTTTTACGAAGTGAACCAAATTGCCTTTGAGACCAAGCTTTATAAGCTTCTGTATAATGAGAGGTTTGTATACTTTGTCGTACGCCTTTTCAATATCAAAAAATACGGCAATTAAAATTTTTTTCTCGTCAAACGCGTCTGCTATTTCTTCGTCTAGATATGCGAGATTGTCCAAAGTGGATCTGTGTTTTCTAAGTCCATTTTGATAATTAGATAACATCATTTTGTTTTCGGTTACCCATGACAGCCTAAAATATATCATTTTTTCTAGTACTTTACAAAGAGTATTTGTTAGTACTATTGGGCGAAAATTTTCAGTTTTGAGGGGATCTTTTCCTTCTTTTTTTAGTGGTATGAGCAGGGCCTCGCTCCATTTCTCGGGGAATTCTCTTTAACCCATATGTGGTTAAATAAGTTTTAGCAAGGGGTTTAAGCTTTTATGGCCATATTTTTTAGCATGTCAATATGTATATCATCGGGACCTGGAGACGAGGTTTTGAAAGTTTTTAACGCATGTAATAATTCATCTATTGAGAAGGTATTGTTGTATTCTTCAATACTGTCGCTATCGTCAGGAATCTCGCAATCAAGGTCGCCCGTAGAAATTTTATTTTTAAAAGTAGGTGAAAAGTTTTCGTCGCTGGAGTTTTCCAAAAAACTTTTTGCAAACAAATTTGCAATCGCCTTTTTATCGGTTATTAGTATGTTTCCTTCTTTCATTGCGTTTATAGTACATGTCTTATTTTTGCCGTTTAAGGATTTTATTTTTTGAAAAATTTCATATGAGCTTGCTTTACTATTAATTTATTGGACGTATTTCTCCCAAGACTGTCGCTTATTTTTATTTGAGATTTCCCTTAATTTATTGCTTAAGGCTTGAAACGTGGTTTTGTCCTTTTCCCTGAAATGGGCTCTGAAACGAAAGTATGCTTTTTTTCTTTCTTTTACTATTGTGGATAATTCTGCATTCCACCAAGGGAGCTGTTTTATGTTTTGTTTGACTGCTGTTTTAGGGATTATAATTTTTTTAAGTAAATAAATCTTCATGTAACTATTTAAAAAAGCCGTTAAATTTGAAACCTCCCTAAAAACCAGCAACTATTTACATACCACAAATGAGGTCACTTTCGCAATTAATTAAATCATCCCAAATATTCATAAACAAATGATAATTTTTTCCTCCAAATATTCCAAGTTAAATAAACATGAATCACCATGAAAGAACAGAAACCGCCAATATTTTTGTATCAGATTGCGATGATAGTTAGTGTAAATATTTATACGATTTTTTCAATCGTTCGGGAACATTAAATTATACATGAAAGAGGTCATCGAAATGCGACTAACTGAATTGCCTAACTCATTGTATATGGCCTTCCAGATATTCTCGGATGATCCAATTTAACTTAAAAAAAAAAAATTGTCTCAATGAGACATATGGAAATGAATTTAATCGACGCTCAAAAAAATGTGTGCTTTTGATGTAGTGTCGCCGTACTGTTATCAAAAAAAAAAATATTGTAGGCCTTAAAAATAAATTCTTCGATGGCCTAGAAAATTATCTGCTCAATTTATTATAAATGAAAAAAAAAAAACACAATTCGCTAGTGCCAAAAAAAAATGAAAAACATCACCAAATCTAAAGGTCAAAGTTAATCAACGAAATAATTTTCAGCGCGAGCAATAAAAATTGATTGCAAGCTTGTGAGCCCCGAAAAAATAGACCTTCAGGCTCATTTCCTGATTGAATCATTTGACATCGGTTCTATTAAATGAAGAGAATATTTACGCAAAATGCGTCAAGGACATCAAGCACTTCTCGTCCACGTCGTATTGTAACCTCGATTCTTTTTCGCTCTGCAAAATACACAGAAAGCTATTAGTGGAAACAATAAATTTCCAATGGAACCAAAATCGTCGGTCAATAGCAGAGAATTTGACGTCGGAATTGTAAAGTGACACCCACAAATGAGGCTTTCATGAATTTTCTAGAATTTCATGCCGTAAAGTTTATTGACAAAACAAACTTTTTATGATTTCTCTGAAATTCAACGAAACCTAAAATTAAATATATGTTGATGACGCAAAAGAAATTTCATTTGCCGCATTCTGATCGAAGATTTTTTGGCAAAATTATTTTATTGCCGCCAGTAAAAACAAGCGAGAGCGCGAGCAAAAAAAAAATTGTGCAAACAAAATGTGGAAAATGTATGTATAGTCCAAGGTCAAGGTCCTCTCGAGACAATTTGTACTCAATGTATAACACACGCGTTTGTGACGATGTTGTTTTTTTTTTCAACGGATTTTTGTCTTCTTGATAATAGCAATCACGATTCAAGGGCAAAGGCAATTAACAGAGAAAATCAACCTGTCGACAACTAAATTAAACTGATAAGACAACTTGACCTTTCTGATAATTGATGATATTAGTTGATCATAAGAATCACATGCCAGAAAATTAGTACGTGAAAGTATTCATTTATCTAACAGTTATTATTTAATCAAGTACTTATTTTATAATAAAATTAATGACTTTCGAGACTGTTATCAGAATAAATAATGACCATGGAATGTCAAAAATAGTAACATCAGATACACTCGAAAAAATTCACCTTCAAATGCCATCGAACGAATGTTCCCAAAAACAAAATCAGACACAATGACTTTTTACTGGCTGCTTTCGTGTGCGACTCTCGGCAAGCAGCAGCAAAAGAAAATCATATAAAAAATATAGCGAGAGGTTAATGAAACGATGTGTTGGAAAACTCGTGAAAATCAGCAAACAGTGAATGACACTACCTAAGATGATCCATTATGAAAGGCGAGACACTTTATGCAATCAAAACATAAATTTTTTTTTTTTTTATTAAAAAAAAAAATGATAATAATAATAGCATCGCACTCATTGTCTGGCAATCGACAAAACTGCTGCAGACGCAATAGCAACAAAACAACGACGTGGATAAAAGAAAAGAAAACTGACTCTTTTTTTTTGTTACATTTATTTTATTCGTTCAGTGTCTTGTATCCTTTTCGTCCTTCAAATTCCAATCAATGTGTTGTTGACTCGTCCTTGAACTCTCCTCTCGGTTTTCATTTTATAAATCACTCAATAAAATTTCATCAAATGTTTGGTTTTAATTGAATGTTCCACGAGGCTTCATCATCGTCATTAATAAATTGGAAACAAATAATCGGCACCCATAAAAATTCAGTTACGCTTCTTCTTAGTCGAATTCTGTTTTATCATTCTCACCCACGCTAATAATTATGACGTTGACGACAACCTTGATGAATTTGAGCTGCCTTTTAGTTCTTCATACAAAAAATTCCAATTTCCCCAAAGGCCGAGGCATTACAAAAAAAGGTACCGGCGAAAATTTCGTCTCAATCAAGGAAAAAAAAAATTTGTGAAAAACTCACACAAAGACAATTTATAGGAATTTCTATAACGAAAATTTCATCAATTTTTCGTAAAGAATTTTTTGTTTTTCTCAATTCAAAGGTCTTATCCGGGATAGCGCAATATGCTATTTCAATAATTACAATATCATTAAGAACATTTTCAAGATGGTTCTTTCTTATTGACCTCCCCCAACACATTAACAATTTAACAATATTTCTGACAAATGTTCAATTGCTTCTGATGGACTCGGATGAGAACCTTGGAAAAAAAACGCTATTCACACAGCTCGTGCGCTCAAGGTTCTTCCTACTTCTGATTATATCGTGAATGATAAACACGATTGCTGATTTGATTGATTCTATTTGTTTTTATCAAACTCGCTAATGTTTTGCGTCCATGATCCAATTATTCGGTGATTAAATTATAATCGCAAACATTTTTTCCGGGGCATTTATCAAATGACCTTGCTTAGTTCTTTTTTTTTCTCAACTTCCTAATTGCAAACAGGTAAACTCAGTTTGCAAGTAAATTAGTAATTTTAAATTATGATAATCGCAAATATCAACAATTGAAAATAATGAAAATTAACTACTGATTGATTGTTATCGAGAAAAATATTCTATCGTGTTTTTTTAAAAGCCTTGCCAAAGTCAACCGGTTGATAAATAACAAATTGACGTTTAAATATATATAATAAATCTATGTATAATATTTTACATTAATTATTATTTTTTTAAAACAATTAAATTTTCAGCAATTCTTAAACCTTTTTTGAATCTAAAAATTACTTTTGAGAATCTGTGGTTTTCCTTGCTTGAACTTTATTTATTTTTGCCGTTATTTTTGCCACAATCAATGAATCTTTTTTTAATTTTTCACAGCATATTGCAATTGGTTATTTATGTTTGTTGCTGAAAAGGTATCAAAATTCTGTCTTATTGAAGAAATAAAAACAATTTTTTCATTTGCTTCTTCATTAAGATTAAAATTTTTTATTCGTTTAATGTTCAACAAAATTTGTTTCGAGGTTAACGAACACAAAACGAACATTTTCTTATTCAATTACTTGCAAAGGAAAGCATTCAAATGTTTGACGTATAAGAAATATCCCGATGCTTTAAGCACCAGTACACAAAAACAGCTGTTTATGATGTGCTTATCTAGGAAACTGTTTGCAAAATTAATTAATTAATCTAAAATAAAAACACAGAAATCGAAAAATAATAGAATAATTTTCTGCAAGCTTCCAATTTAAGAATTTTATCGATTGAGATTGTTGATGTAAAGATTGTGAAGTTCCGTTTTTGGTGAGTTCTCGAAAAGTGCGGCACGATTCTGTCCTTCGCCTTTCTTCACCCAATGTCCATAAACTCGGAAAGCACAAGCATCGATAACCTGCAATTGTAAAGTAGATATTATCAATTGTTAATCAGAGAAATGTTAAAAATAAACGCACCTTTCGCAACATCTTGACACGGTATGGATCACGCATTGCTTCTTCAATGTCAAGCGGTTCAGGCGTGAAGCGCAAACGTTGAATCCTTATCATAGCTCGTACACACAATATAGCAAATTGGAACTTCTTTCTAGCATTAAATTGACTTTGCCGACGTAGCTGCATATTTTGATTGGGGTTAAGAATTGTTTATAGGAAGAATTCGTGATGTAACAAAAGTGATTAAAGTGATACAACAAAAAAAAAAAGGAAAAAAGAAAAAAAAAACAGGAAAAAGCAACAAATTAGTGATTATCCTTCAAAGGCAAAGCTCATTTGCCAATTCGAGTGAGCATATCTCACAGGAACCAGCAAGAAAGCTTCTATTTTTTTCTACTTAATTAGAAAAACAGTTTACAGTCAAATTTATGATGAAAACCAAAATATAAATTGATGATGAATTTTGTAGTCATTTTATCCAAAAGTTGCTGCAATATTTTTTTTAATCCTTTGTTAGAACTTTGACTGTAAACATGCATGATTGGTACTACTGGACATGGAGGGTTTGTGATAATATATATTTTTTTTTAATATGGTCATTTATATTTTTTTGGTATATCAAGTATTAAAATGTTTTTTTTTTTTTTTTTTTTTTTTAAATGCTAGAAATGATATATAAATATATATTTTTTAAACAATTAATAAAGTAAGGAAGACTAACGACAAAACAACAGTTAAAGAACAATCTCGGTAGACAAGAGCATTTGCATTTGCACATTCTACGATTGTCATGGCTTATGAGAGGTTCCTTGTCCGGCTCATTGTTATTTACGTCACTATTGAGTCTATTGAGTAAACTAAGACTCCTGAGCAGGGCACTTGGATCGATGATCGATCGGAAGCGACACATCCGACTATTACATTCTCTGTTATTGATTGTTTTATTAATTCTACTAATACGACTTCTATAAATGAAATTTATGTCCTGGAAAAACGAAAATCGCGTCAATTTTTTTTTATGTTTCTTTCGATGGTGCGATTTCACACAAAAAATTTTCTTCGAGTTATTTTTGTATGAAAAACGTTTTTTTTCTTTTTTTTTTTTTCAACAAAATGAAAAATTTCATAAAATTTTCTTTTGTTTCATGAAATTTGCGAGAAATTAAAAAAAGTATTTAACTCTTTGGGAAGGATTATGCGGATGAAGGAAGAACTAATCTGATGGGTTTCTGGTAGAAATCACATTAAGAAGAAAAACAGCAAATGAAAGATGAAAATCTTATCCATAAGGAAAAATTAAGAAAAAAGAACATTGAAAAATTTTGATAAAAACAAAAAAAAAACGTTATCGAACATTTATTCACAATCTCTACAAAAATCATTTGATGCTTTGCAGAAATTCTGAAGACATGAAAAGAAATTAATTATGCATAATAGTTAGGTTACAAAAAAGAAGCCAATTGGCATTCTAGAAAAAATAAAATAAAGCGAATGAGTTTCGGAATGATTTTTGTTTGTATCTAACTTAACATCTTTTTTTCTATCACAATTTATCACAAAGTTGTTATTATCAACAAAATATTACTATCCAATTATCAGTCAGTCTCAGTGTGCATCACAAATCATCACTAAACATTTCTAATATTGGCTATGAATCAAAGATCCAAAAATTTCGACTATTGGCAACTATATATGGATAAGAAAATGATAAAAATTAATTTATTTTTGCTGTTTTGTTAAATAACTAGAGAAAAATTAATTCGTCGAATTAAAATGCAATTTAGCAATGAAAATCATAACGATAATAAAACATTGTAAAATAAGCGGACAACATTTTAGCAAATACTTTTTTAAATTTCTCGTGTTCATTTTGAAAACGTTTTTCCTGAAATTATACAAAAATAAATTTTGATTTTTTAATTCACATCAAATTGTGGTAACAAATTGGAGGATTTTGCGATTTTCGAGCTTTCGTTATTTTAGGATTGTCGCAGAGCTTTTTTTCTGTAATTTCCACTCTGCTCTATCTTTCATTTCTCAAATTTGGCAAAATTCAGCAAAACGAGTGTGATTTGTGTATGATGTGTGAGTGTGTGTGTGTGCGTTTGTATAATATGTCAAAAAACATGAAAAAAATACTAATTTTATAATAGAATTAATAAAAAAATCGAGCATATATGTATATTATATATGTAGTAAGATAACAGAAACAGTCAAATGAATGTGTTGCGGAGAATTTAATTTTCTCATCTTAAAGCAACGTCAGGTCAGTCATTAGTTAGATGATGATGAAAGCGTGCAAGCATGAGCAAATAATAATGATTCTATAACTATAAAGAAAAATAGCCAATGACGTCACAATCGCCAAAACAGACAAATAGAATCTGACAGAAAAAAACGATCACTATATTACGCATGAGGTTAATATAGCATTCATTTTATCATTATTCTTAATAATAAACTTCTTTTTTTTTGTGCCTAAAAGTGTGACAGTGCACAACATCAGTGTATCTACCGCGATTAACTGTCTTTATCAAATCAAATAAAAAGTATGCTCTCAAATATACCAAAAAAAATATAATTAAAAAAAAAATGGGGAAAAAATCAAATATCAAAATCAATAATATTGAAGCCCTACCAAATATCCTTCGTCTTCCTGCTCTTTATTAATGAGCGATATAACAATGTTAACATGTTTCTTCGGTTCCTGCTTTTTAATACTCTCAATGTCATTACTTAAACTAATACTCGTCTCAGACTTGGCCGGCTTACTACTAGTTATCTCCTTACTTTTAGTCTGTTTTGGAAGTGGAATAAGAAAATAGAGTTTTGGTTGATTTTGTTTTAGGTGAAATTAGATTTCCTTGCGCCAGGCGCAAGATTGAATTAAGTTGTGCGATTTTAAAGCAAGGGTAGCCAATCCGTTAATTTTCCTTTTGCGAGAGACATTCCAAGTCAATTTGAAAACCTTGTGCATGCTTAAACGTTCCAATCATGTACCAATTTATTGAAAATAAAATATTTCAGAAAGAAATAGAAATGATAACAAAGCCCCGGAATCGTCAATAACAATTACATGGACAGTTTATAGATAGAGATAGTTTTTAAGACTAATTTTGCAAATAGAGTCCGAATAAGCGACGATTTTAAAAATTTTGCAGGAACCAATTTTTGCAAATTTTTTCCGATATTCGTAACGAAAACAACATGTAATGTTCTTCTTTTGAAGGAAAAAAAAATAATAATAAAATGAAAGCTTTTCCTAAACGACAATGAAATAATGTAAACCGGTAATTTGTGAAGTTAGTGTTTTTAAAAATTATGTATAAAAAACATTCGATGCAACAGAGTTAACTGTCAAATATGGCAAACCGCACACCAAACAAAAAAAAAAGTATGATGAAAGATATAAAACAAAAAGAGCAATTCACACAGTTTATTATCATCAGCTCTAAAAATTATATTGAGCAATAACTCTTTTGGTTTTATCAATGACATAAGTGAATTGAATAGGAAAGAGACGGACGATTGTCACAATTTAGCTTTGCTATCTCACTGAAACCCGTCCCCAAAATTCAGTAATAATAAAAATTTTGGTTTTCATGTGGACAAACAATATTTAATAGTTATTGGATCCCTTAAACCCAAAAAAAATTCAAAATAATTTTAATAAGAATAAATAAGTCGTTGGATCATTTACCAAAGCTAAATCACTGATACGGCTAAAACGTCTTGTTTTCATCGATAAACTTCGTTTTAATGGTGTGATATCTTGCTCAAAAAGCTATAAAATTAAAATTTTAATTTTGGTTTGTTTGTGTTTTCTAAAAAAATGTAAATTAATTTTTTGTTTTCTTTGTACAGAGGTCGTTGAATGTGATGTTGGAAATTCGTTGACTAGATATTGGGAGGAAAAGATCAACTGATAATGAAATAAATTATTTAAAAGGATGTTAAAAGGAAGGAAATGTGATACTTGAGAAAAAAAAAATTATTCTCGAAAAATGTTCACACGAGAAATTAGAACTTCCTTAAAAATTAAGATTTTAGTTAAATCATTTTACAAAACAATATTTAAGAGTTTTGTGAATGTTTGTTGAATTTTGCTAATTTTGCAGTCAATTATCAAATTTTCCAGATCGATTTCGAATTAGTCATATGCAAACATTTCTAAAGAAGTTTTCTCAGGTACATTGTGGAGGTGATGGAACGATTAGTATTTAGTAAACTCATCATGATGATCATAGCATTGATGGAGTGCATCAGTCATCAATGATGATTCATCATCACAATATTTTTTTTTTTGATTAATCAAAATAAAATCACTCGTAAAGTTGAATTAGAAATAAAATCAATGAGATTTGTCTCATATGTATCTGTTGATGTTTTCAAAAATTAAAAAAAAAACGAAAGATAAAGTGTGTGTTGATTGGTTTTTTTTTTGTTTGTGAAAGAGGCTGGTGGATAATTTCAGGAGAAGGAAAAGATAGTCTTCATTGTTGTTCATAAGATGAGAGATTGAAATAAAAGTCTTTACGAATAATGTCTTATGATATCGGGTACTTACTACAGTGTTAAAGAATGGATGCTTGAGACACTCGCGAACGGTAATTCGTTTTGCTGGGTCCACTACCAAACATTTCCGAATCAAATCTTTGGGATCCTCTACAATAAGACAACAATATGATAGCGAATGTTACAACTGAGAAGAAAATTTCATATTTATAGTATTTTTATCTCACGACTAACCTGAGATATCGGACCATTCGGGTGACATAAAACTATATTTTCCTTCCATAATATTGCGCAACATGACCATTTGTTTACGATGCCAGAATGGCGGGCATCCAACTAGTAAAGTAAACATAATAACGCCACATGCCCATCTGAAAAAAAGATTGATTAGCGATCACCTTTATATGAATTAGCACTTATGAAGATGTTAACTTCTAGGAACTAACATGTCAACTTCTTTTGCATATCCAGGTGCGTCATCGAACATATTACATTTAAGTGTCTCAGGAGCAAGGTAACCTGGTGTGCCACATAAGTCTAGAAATTAAAAAGATCGCCCATTCAAATTAAAAGGTGATTTTTGTATATTTAGGATCCTAAAAGCATATCAAGGACAACTCACCATATAGCTTAGCGCCGTCAGCCAGATGCCGTGCAAATCCAAAATCAGTGATTTTCACATTTAAGCTGTCATCGAGGAGAATGTTCTCTGGTTTTAGATCTCGATGGACGATATTTCGTGAATGAATGTAATCGACACCTTCAAAGATCTGGCGCATTATGTAACGTGTTTTTTTCTCCGACAATGTTACCACCGATGTAAGATAATCGAAGAGTTCTCCATGACGACACAATTCAAATACCAGAAAAATGAAAGCATCAGACTCAAATACATCTTGTAATTCAACTAAAAAAAAAAAACAATAATTGTATTCAGTTAATCAGCTGTTTAGATGCAATGCAGATGAATAGAAAGCATACTGATGTAAGGATGGCCCATGACTTGTCTTAAAATGTTTATCTCCTGGCGCGTCGCTTCCAGCATCTGTTGTGGGTCGTTGGCATCAGCTGCGCCAATATCAATAATTTTTGCTGCATATTCTTTGCCGGTTTCTTTGTCAATGCACCGACGAACAACAGATGAAATGCCTCTGTAATAATGAAAAGAAATGTTATATGAAATGTTTTATTTTAAAATCAATTATTTGCTGCTGACATTGAAGAGATAAGACGAGCCCAGAAAATTCCATTAAACTGATAACTAATGGCGTGCTATCACCGTGATGGCATCATGATATCCATAGGTTGCAAATTGCAATATATAATCTGATTAAATAATTTATACTGCTTTTCATAACATCATCATTATTTGCACAATGCCTATGCACTTTTGTAAATGTGATCTATTGCGCTTCTTTGTTATCATCAATTTACTAATATTGCAAGGAACTCTTTTTTCGCGAATTGTGTAAAATGAGAACGGGCATTTCATTATTTTATTGCCTTACTTTGCACTATTTTTTCGCTTTGTTGCTATTTTCAGAAGAAATTTTACTTATTTATTATTTCTTCTTCTTCCACTACTTGGCTTACATCGCAGTTTTTCTTTCTATTTCATTCGCACGGGGGCAAATAAGACGGAAAAAATAGTAATTTAATTTTTTTTTTGGGGATCGTCTCGCGTGTCGTCATTATGATGAGTTTTTAAGGGTCAAATGTGATAACGAAGCAACAAATTAGAAAATATTTGTATCTGGACATTTCGTGGTCTTTTGGTAGATTCCAATCTAAAAATAAATCTCATGACTAATTTGCAGTCTGCTGCGTATTATTTATTTATTATTATTATTAAGAAAAGAGACAAATGGAATCAAGGCCAGTAATTCAAAAATTTCATGTCTCATGTGTACTAAATCTTCTTCTTACCGTCCTAGGATCTCCTTTGGCTCATATTTAGCGTAAAATCCTTTGGCGGCATCTTTGTCCGGCAATAAATCATCCTCTTCGTCCTTCGCCATAGACGAGGACTGTTTTCTTAGAGACGGCCGGCGAGAAATTGTGAGGCGATTTCAATAACTCGTAGAAAAAAAAGAATCCACGAAACTTTTTTTAAGTCACGGGAAGGTCAAATTATGAAAAATGATTTTTGAACAATTATTGCGCGTTTTTACGAGCTTAGTTTAATCGACACACATGAACATTAAACTTTACTATTACTTATTATTACTGAATTGAGTCAGCTGCAACTCAATCCCTTTTAAATAAAGTAAAAACTTTTTAAGAGATTTTGGCAAAGGAGGGGCCTGCCACTAAACTCGAACTTTGTAAAATAAAATTCCGGAAATATTTTCCCTTCTTACGACGTACTTAAGTAAATTTCCTTAGGCAACTGAAGCTCTGTCGAATTTACTTGATACAATTATTGCCTTAGAAATAACTATTTAGAAATCTAACAAAATATTCGCAAAATATTATTGTTTAGGAAAATCAAAAGGAAAACAAAACTCATTTAAAAATGCCGTTAGATTTAAAATTTTTGTTATTTCATATTGAACTGCGAACATTTCGTGCGGTCTTATTTTGAACTTTTGAATTGATTATTTTGGCATTTATTCAGGTAGTAAAATCCATGGTAGAATTTATAATCAAATTATCTTTGTACTAAAACTTTTTTTTTTTTGGGTTTTATGTTTTATTTCAATAATTGCTATGGACATGCTTAGATTTATTTCTTGCTTGCTGCTGACGCCTTGGCGCTTATCATTTCTTTGAATTGCGATAAAATTTTGTTTTCGCGCTTTTGTCGTTCTTCTCTGCTAAACATTGCAAGTGCTCGTTTTTCGTCAGCCGAATAAATTTGATTTTCTTTCCTAATACGGACAGCTTCCATACGACGATGTCTTGAGCCACTCATGACATATCCAACAGATTCGAATGTTTCAATTTCATCTGAAGTAAGGCCAATTTCACCACGACGCGGAATTCTTTTACCTTCTATTACATATGAAGCCATTGCAGCACCTTCACCAGGCAAGAGTGCACGTCCCAAGTCCTTCTGATTCAATGTGGCTTTATTCTTACTGACAGGACCAAATTCTTCTTCATCTAAATTTTCCCCAGATCTTGAAGGTTTCGATTTGATACTTGATTCTTTAGATTCAACATTTTTTTCCAGCCATTGTTCTCCTTCGCTTTCGTTACTTGAATCGGAACTGGATGATGATGATGATGAAGCTTCTTTACGTTTCTTGGATTTCTTTTTTCGGGATTTGGTTTCTTTCTTTTTGTTTTTCTTACTGTGTTTTTTCTTTGAGGACTTGGATTTGTGCTTTTTCTTATGCTTCTCATCCGATGAAGTTTCATTTTCTCGCTGTGGTGATCGACCCCAAACAATCGAGATACCTTCAGTTCCAATTAGCTCACGCTCGAATCGTCGATTCTGCAGGAAGTTATCTTTTGGTGGCTCCATTTTGAAATGTTTTCGTCTTGCGTCTGTTTGTCTGAATTGTGCTTCATCATACATGTCATCTTCCACATACATATCATTTTTCCATCTGGCACTATCATCAGGTTTCTTGTGTGCTGGACTTGCGGTACGGGATTTTCTATGATGTTTACGTGGCTTTGATCTTGATCGACTGCGTGATCTTCCGTGCTTTTTCCTTCGATTACGATCTGCTGGTGATCGTGAGCTTTTCCTTTCAGATTTTCTGGATTTAGGACTTTTTGACCTTTTTCTGTCCCTTGAACGAGATCTTCTTCTCCGCTCGTATCTCTCAACACTCGACGATCTGTCGCGACCCATTTGCGTTGATTTTTTTCGTCCTAAAATGGAATAAAGCTGTAATAGTCGAAATCGTTTTTACGTAAACAATGAACAGGCGGACAAATTTTGACACAAAAATGCGGATGGAAACACAAGCATTTGCATTCCCCTTGCAACACAATTTGTGCCGAATCACTCCAGAAAAGATTTCAGTAAAGCAAACAAAACTGCTAAGTAATCGCGCAGTCAAGCACAATGGCAGGAACTCTAGAAGATAAATCTATTTGGGAAGAAGAGGAATCGCTTGGAGAGGAGGTTTTGCGAATGCCAACTGATGAAATTCAATCGCGAACCAGATTAATGGACAATGAGATCAAAATAATGAAATCCGAAGTAATGAGGATCACTCATGAGCTGCAAGCTAACAATGAGAAGATCAAAGACAACACTGAGAAGATTAAAGTAAATAAAACTCTGCCCTATTTGGTCTCCAATGTTATTGAACTGCTGGATGTTGATCCTCAGGTTGAGGAAGAAGATGGTGCAGTCAATCTGCTCGATTCTCAGCGCAAAGGAAAGTGTGCCGTTATTAAAACATCCACACGGCAGACCTATTTCCTACCTGTCATCGGTCTTGTTGATTCTGAAAAACTAAAACCTGGTGATCTCGTTGGTGTGAACAAAGACTCGTATTTAATTCTGGAGACACTTCCAGCTGAGTATGATGCACGAGTTAAAGCTATGGAAGTGGACGAGCGTCCAACGGAGCAATATTCCGATATTGGTGGATTAGACAAGCAAATCCAGGAACTGATTGAGGCCGTTGTCTTGCCAATGACTCACAAGGATAAATTTATAAACTTGGGCATTCATCCACCGAAAGGAGTCTTATTGTATGGACCACCAGGAACTGGAAAGACACTTCTGGCTCGTGTTAGTATTGCATTTGAAATGCGTATTGGAATGCATATTCTACAAATTGCACACTAATTTTCTGTTGTTCACTCATTTCAGGCTTGTGCTGCACAGACAAAATCAACATTCTTAAAGCTAGCTGGTCCACAGCTCGTCCAGATGTTCATCGGCGATGGCGCAAAATTGGTTCGTGATGCTTTCGCATTAGCCAAGGAAAAGGCTCCAGCAATCATTTTTATCGACGAGCTGGATGCAATTGGTACAAAGCGCTTCGATTCCGAGAAAGCTGGAGATCGTGAAGTGCAACGAACAATGCTGGAATTGCTCAATCAACTTGATGGTTTCAGTTCACAAGCTGATATTAAAGTTATTGCAGCCACAAATCGCGTTGACATTCTCGATCCAGCTCTTCTACGTTCTGGTCGTTTGGATCGTAAAATTGAATTTCCACATCCCAATGAGGAAGCACGCGCACGCATAATGCAAATTCACTCGCGTAAAATGAATGTTAGTCCCGATGTAAATTTCGAGGAATTGGCTCGAACTACAGATGACTTTAATGGAGCTCAATGTAAAGCGGTTTGTGTTGAAGCGGGTATGATTGCTCTGCGACGATCAGCTAGTACTGTCACGCATGAAGACTTCATGGATGCTATCATGGAAGTACAGGCAAAAAAGAAAGCCAACTTGAATTATTATGCATAAGTAAAGTCCAGTTCTTAATTTCTTTGTAATTGAAACAATTTCTCGCGATTCAATAAAAAAAATCCTCAATGAATGACTTTTATTTCCAAATCAAGTGATTTCCAGTGAAGAAAATAATTATTATTAATGGTGATATTCATAGGATTTAACTGATAACAATTTGAAATGCCTGCTGGAGCTATCAACACTAAAAACAGTTTAAATACTATATGAGAAGACTTATTACTGTACACCATCATTAGGATTATTCTGCTGGTTCTCTGGCTCATTCGTTGCAAGCGGTTGCTGCTCTTGATTTGCAGGTTCTTGATTCTCAGCATTTTGCGGTCGCTCACCTTGAATGGGATCTGGCGGTGGACGTCTCGAATAGATTATCATGCCAAGGAAAATCGTAATGAAGGTAATGAGATAAAGATCCCAATTTGAAGCAATGTTCTCATCGAGACCCATCAGCATTTTGAACAAATTGTCTTCTCTAAGTGTCTCCAGTTTGTACAGAATCTGAAGCTTCATGAGTGCAAGTGCTACTGGAATTTTTGCATCAGCATTTGTCTCTGCAGCCAAATCATAAAATCTCTTTGCAAGATGAATGTCCTTTTTCATTCCTAATCCTTGCTCATGCATGTAAGCGAGATTGAACATTGCTTGAGCGTTATGTTGCTGCTCTGAAGCCATTCGATAGTGTGATGCGGCCGTTTCATAATCAACAAGCCCCGTTCCAAGTCCATAGTAGTAATAATCTCCCAGTTTGACTTGAGCAGCTGAATAGCCTTGACCAGCCGCGCGTCCCCAATACTGAAGAGCTCGCACAAGCTCTTCTTGCTTGTTGACAAACATTTTAATTTCACTTCGATCTAATAAGAATGCAGCATTGCTTTGCGCAACTTCATAACCCAATTCAGCCAGCAACGCATATTGCATAAACGCTTCATCTGTTTTGTAAGCTCGATAATCTTGATAAGCGACCATGAGTCGTTCAGCCCATTTACCACGTTCTGCGACATTTTTGAAAAGCTCAACAGCAGTTGGACACGATCTCATCATGCCAACGCCAGATGCATGCATTTGAGCAAGATTATAGAAGGCTAAAACATGTCCTGATTGCGATGCAAGATTGAAATATTTATTTGCTAATTTGAAGTCTCTCTTGACGCCTATACCGCTATAATACATGTTGCCCAACTGCAGTTGTCCGTCGACCCATCCTTGATCAGCAGCTTGTGTGAAGTATTTTAATGCCTTATCAGTGTCCTTAGGAACGCCCTTTCCTTGCAGATACATGATTCCAAGACCACTTTGACCAACTGGATTTCCCAAATCGGCGGCTTTCTTAAAGAACTGAAGGAGAAATTTTATAAGTACAATGAAGGCAATGCATAGAACTCTAGACTTACCTTAAAAGCCGTTTCATTGTCCGCTTTGATGTTCTCACTGCCCTCCAAATATATTTTGCCAAGGAAAGCCATTGCAACAGCATTTCCGGCATTTGCTGCTGGCGTAAAATAGTTTAAAGCCTTTCGATGATCTAATGCGATTCCACGACCGCCTTGATAGTACAGTTGCCCTAATCCGACCTGAGCCTGAACATCGCCTTTGTTTGCCAGCAGTTCATAATAATCTATTAGGTCATTGTCCAAGACGCCCGAACTGAGACCAGAATTTTCCACTTCATCCAACAGTCGAATGCGACTTACAGCGGGCCCACCCGAGAAAGTGACTTCTGATGCAACTTTTGTGGCGACTTTGCGATAGAAATCAAGAGCCTTTTCGCAGCTATTGGGCACCGTCACACCTACCCAGTACCGATAGCCCAAAGCCATCTGAGCAAATGCATTATCTCCAATCGCTGACATTGTATAATGTACGAGTGCCTTTGCTTGAGAAACATTGTAGCCAATACCAGTTGCATACATAAATGCAAGACCCATGTGAGCTTCAGCATTTCCTTCTTCGGCTAGCTCTTCAAATGTTTTCTTAGCAATATCCACTCGAAGATCCAGTGGATTACCTAGCAGGTGAGACCAAGCAATATTGGCTTTTGCCAGTTTGTGGCCTTTTTCTGCAGCTTTATGAAGAAGCGCAAATCCATCAGCTCTATTCGACTGTTTTGTCTTGTTCAGAATTGTTACAGCTTGGTCGTAGAGTTTGTCAGCTAAAATTATAATATTTTCGTTTTATTGAATTATTTCCATTTTTTTTAGTTACCTTCAATTTCTTCTTCCGTTTTCACCCTCTCAGGTTCCTCAAGCTCGTTTCTGCCTATTTCTTCCAGCTCTTCCTCAAATTTTTGAATCCATTTTTCTTGCGATTCCAGCATTGTTGCCAATGTCTCGGAAATTTTTTTGCTATCACTGTCTTTAGACAAATCAGGTGCTTTTATTATTTTGATTCCTGAAGTAGGAAAATTTAGTTCATCAGCTATTATCTTCACGAATGTTTCTTCGCGTTTGTTAACCGCATCGTCATCAGTTGATTGGCGTGCGGCTGCAGACGACTCGTCATTTGTTGATTCCTCCTCAAGTGTTTTAGCTGATTTACGTTCATACTGCTTTGATTTGTCTTGCAGCTCTGAATCGGGGCCTTGTAGTGTTGCTGAGGCGAGCAAAATAACAAGATTTATTGTGAAAATAAAATATTTTAGCTCCATTTGTCTTTTCTTCTGTTTTCTCAGTCTCTTGAAAGCTTCATTGAAGTTTTATTATCAAAACGATCAAATTATTATGTAGTGGCAGCAATTAATTATTTATCTTCGGTTTTCTTGTAATATTTGTGATGTGGGTTTCAAAATAGACTGACGCTTCCCAATCCTTGACTTGTTTACGTTTTCACACGCTTTGCTTCAAATTTGTTTCGAGAAGAAAACTCAAAAACAAGAGAAATCAATTGTAGTTCTAGGCTCAAAATGGATATATCGGATCTTCTTGCGTACAAACCGGAAACAATCCCAAAACGCAAACAAGACGATGAGGACGACGATGAAGAAAAGAAAGTGGCATCAAAATTTAGCGTCAAAAAGCCGAAAATAGATCCAAAGATCCTTGAAATTGTTGATAATGCTCCAGAGCCCGATGAATCTGACAATATATTGGATGAAGGAGGACTGAAAAAATTATCACTCTTGTTTGAAAAGAGAGTGCTAAAAAATCAAGTTAATCGCTTGAAGTATGCAGATCAACCTGATAAATTTATGGAATCGGAGCTGGATCTTCACGATGCTCTGAAGCAGCTCCAAGCAATTGCGACTGTTCCTGATCTTTACCCACTGATGGTGTCAATGAGTGTGGTTGCATCGATGTTGGAATTACTCCAACACCCTAATACAGACATCGCATGCGCTGTAATTGAGAATCTGAGTGAGATGACTGACGTTGATATCCTTCATGAAAGCACTGACGGAGCTGAGAAATTGATCGATTGTCTCCAAGAACAGAAAATCACGAAACTGTTGGTTACGAATTGTCTAGAACGTCTCGATGAAACAGTTAAAGAGGAATCGGGTAAAATATCCGTCATAACGTAAGAAACCTTCCTTACCATTTCCATTTCATTAACTTTAGATGGAGTTCATAATACGATGAGCATATTTGAAAATCTCATTGAGTTCAGACCAGAAATGTGCGAAGAAATTGCTCAGGATCTATTTCCATGGCTGTTGAAAAGATTGAAAATGAAAACTTTTGATAACAACCGGCTTTATTGTTCAGAAATTCTTTCCATTCTTCTACAAAATAGCGAAGTAAACTGTGTCCTTTTGGGTTCAATTGACGGCATTGATATATTATTGCAACAGCTTGCTGTCTACAAGCGGCACGATCCTTCGTCAGAAGAGGAAAAGGAGTTTATGGAAAATTTATTCAATAGTTTATGTGCATGTTTGCTATTGAAAGAAAATCGAGCTCATTTCCTGAAAGGCGAAGGCTTGCAATTGCAGAACCTAATGTTGCGTGAAAAAAAATTGAGCAGAAATGGTGCTCTTAAAGTTCTTGATCATGCTTGTTCAGGTGTCGATGGCAAAGAAAATTGTCAAAAGTTTGTAGAGATCCTTGGATTGAGGACACTTTTCCCGCTCTTTATGAAAACACCAAAAAAGAATAAGAATCGTGTTATGGGAACTGAGGAATTTGAAGAACATGTCCTTTCAATCATCTCCAGGTGAGTCAGACAATTGTATTTGTTCAGCATCTTAAAAATTATTCTAAAATTTCAGTTTATTACGCAACACCAAAGGATCTCAGAAGCAGCGATTGCTATCAAAATTTGTTGAGAACGATTTTGAGAAAGTTGATCGCTTGATGGAGCTACATTTGAAGTATCTGGAAAAAGTTGAGGCGATTGATCGTCAGATAGAAGATCAGAAAAAGTTCAAACGTCCTGATTCTGTTGGCGATGATGAGGATGATGAGGCGTCAAATTACATGAAACGTTTGTCCGGTGGACTTTTCACTCTGCAACTTATTGATTACATTATCCTGGAAATTTCGGTGTCCCCAGATGGACAAAAAATTAAGCAGCGCGTTCAACAGATCCTCAATTTACGTGGTTCATCTATGAAAACCATAAAGCACATAATGCGTGAATATGTCGGAAACTATGGCGACTCCACCAATGCAGAATCACGTGAACATGAATCGCAACACATCTTGAGTCTAATCGATCGCTTCTAAATTGTTGATTGATTCAGTAGTTTTTTTTTCTTTCTTTATTCGTTAAGTAGATAAGTAATAAATAACTAACAACAAGATTGCGAAAGATTTTCTAGGAATCTAAGCATAAAGAAAATAAAAAGGTTCACTATTAAGGGTATGTACAAAGGAAAGTAGATTGAGTGAGAATGGACACATGCGGTTGGCAGCCCGCACAGATTCGTAGAAAACGGAAAAATCATTTTGAGCATGTAAAGTGTGAACTTTTACGCGGAATTCCTGTTGGACCATCAGTTTGCTCGCATACATGCAATCCTATTCTACGCAATGGATGACATTTATTTTTCGGATTTCCCCATTTACCGCGATATTTCATCCAGTTTGGATTTGCTCCCATCGATCGTTTACCTCTCGAGTCATTGTAAATCACTTCAACATTCTTCCACGTCTGCCAAGGTTGCCCGAAACCATTGATATCGTATAAACGTGGCACACGCACAAATCGATGCTTTCCTGGCGATGCCCAAAGTCCATGCGAGCCTTCGGCAGCAAAAAGCACCGGATGATTGTCGGACGTTATAACAGTCTTAGGAAAAACTGGTTGCTGCAGTATTCCTTTGCGTGTTTCTTGACTCTTGAACTCAAATGTTCCTGTTAAACGGTCATAAGTATAATACGCTCCTGCATCATGTGCACTGACATACATTTCCTTAAAATTAAAATAAATTTATGAAATCGAAACTGATTTTCTGATGTTCAAACTAAGTGCTTACATCTGGCTCCATTCGTCCTCGGAAGAACAAACTCATATGCTCCCAGTCGCCAACATGACTTCCAAATTCCTTTTTGGTACCCAAACAAATGTTAAATATTGGAACAAGCGGAATTGGAATAGGGCCTAATGGGCCCAAATTCAGTGTACAAATAGTTTTTCCCTGACTAAAAGGATAAAACATCCAGTAATTAACCTGAAAACTGGGAACATTCATGCTGATTGGTTTCTCGTGAATAATTTTAATGTCATCTTTAATTTGCTCGAAATCAGGACTTGTTGGAAGCGATATTTGATTATCCTTTGAATAGATAATAAGACTAGGCCCTGGATGAATTGTCTGCCATCGATCATTAGTTGAATTGCTTGATGTAGCGTTTGTCGAATCACTTGTTATGTTTTGCTCATTATCAGATCTTCGACGTCTCAAAAATTTGATTTTTGATTCTTTTCGAGATTTGTCATCAATTTCATTTGTTTCAATTGCTTCTGCGTCGATTGACTGAAAGCTTTTAATTGGCGGTTGATTTGGTGGCATCTGAATTGATCCTGAAACAGCACTTTTGTACTCATAATTATAAATTTCCGGTGTTTTCGTCAATGGAATGTACGGGTTTTTCTTGTATTGAAATTTGTTGGGGTTTTCAATTTCTGAAAAAATATTAAAAAAAAAAAATATTAAATCTGACGATACCGAATTGTAAATTACTTTTTACCGTTCTTATAGCTAAAATCACTATCGCCCGAGCACATTTCCACCTCAGCATAGATGGGCACTTGATTAGGATTTTCACCGTGTATGAATGATGTTTTGTTTTTCATTAAATTATCTATGATGAAACATCGAAAAAATAATTATATCATCATAATTATTAATGCGCAACAAACAGTATGAACATCATGCATTCCAAAAATTATTTAGACTAAATCTTACCTAATTCATCGTTGGTAACGAGAAACCAATTTTCGCTTGCATCATTAATTGGCAACTCGAAAATATATTCGAGGGATGTGTCCTTATCGAAATTCCTTCGCATGCGATTGTTCTGAATTGCTGTGCCTTGAGCTACATTATCATCGTAATAAATTAAATCCTTGTATCCATCATTCTCATAGTAATGACTATATTTTCCTAAATTATCACCAATATCTTTGATGTGTTTGTTGCTTGGCTTTTCACGTTCCGCATGAACATTCGAAAGAAACGTTCGTACATCGCCGGGTAGAAATTTTTCATTTGGTGCCAACCAAACGAGCGGCGACCAGGTTTTAACGAGCGTATCAACTGCAAAATGTAAGAGAATAATCGTAAATTGACCATTGTGAATTAAAGCCACCATAATGGAACATTCGATGATGAAGTCAGAATGTCATTGTGTTATGCAACTGGCATTAATTAAAATAAATTATCACTTGTGATTTAGTAACATTAGCCCATGCACCAGAAATGCATAAAAATCACCATCTCCATAAAAATTTATTCATATGACATTGAAACCATATTCGACGCATCAACAAAAATGTTTAATGTCAGATAAAAAAAGGGGCACGATTTGTTTATCACCACAGGCGCTTTCACTGTCAACGAAATGTAACACGCCATTTAAAGTGATTTGTTTGCGGCCTACGGGCATCGACATGATTTTTTCATATTGAAAAGGAAAGAAAAGGTCAAGCAAAATTCATTATTAACAAATTCATGCACATACACACACATTTAGATATGATGAATACATGACACTTTAACAGTTTTATGACCAGTAGCATGTTTGGTTTTCTGATTTAGCGGCGATTACAACTTCTTTGACCGTTTAATTTAACGCTCGGCCGATCAGAATTGAATTTGCTATTGTTTAACATTGGGCATGGATAGTTGAGAGCGAGCGAAAAGCAATCAGTGTTTCGTTATATTTTGTAGGTCACAAAGCATTTTTCTCGTAAAAAAATGAGCAACTTTCAAAAGCCAACGCAGATACAATAACAGAATTTTTCACTAGGTGCTTCTTGGACAATGATTCCATTAAATAGCATTTGCGAAATATCTAAACAGAAAACAAAATTGCATCGCCAAAGTTTGCTCGTAAAAAGAACTCATATTCAGACATTTTAATTTGCAGCTTTTTATGTTACATCATGAAGTGCCTTAAACAGAAATCTATCGAATTTGCATGTGCATTTTACAATGTAAATAACAAATATCATGTATGAATATGACAAGATAAACGTTCGCCACACCTGGAATCATTCAATCAGCAAATAAAGTTGCATGAAAAGTGATCTGCACGCCATTTAACAATTATTAGTTTTCCAATCTCAAATTTCCCCTCGAGCTTTCAATTTTCAATGACTTTCCTATTATCGGTCTACAGTAGACAGTAAGAAATGTCGCAAATGAAAGAAATTATGAGAGCTTATTATCGTGTATGCAATTTCGCTTTCGTTCACAGATTTTAAAAGATTGCACAAAATCAGGTTCTCATGTGATCATTGAACTACCTTTGTGGTGAACGAAAGCTTTAAAGAAATGGTTCATTGCGCTTAAATGGCCCGCATTTCTAAATCATCGCACGTGATCGATGGTTATTAATTACTTTTCGAAGGCGTGCTGCGGTTGAACGATATCAATTAAATGAAAATTAATTTTATGGGAAAGTTTTTGATGGTCGGCTTTGGTGGTTGTTTGTTATTGTTTATGTTGCACTGCCTACAAACAATTTTTTATGGACCACCAGTAGTGTGTAGAGCAAAGCTATGAAATTAAATTACAATTATTTGTGTGCATTCGTTTAGTTTTTAAGCTTTTCCGCAAAAGAAAATATAATAATTTTCACTTTATAAGCAATTGTCTACATTTCCTTAACAATTAAGGTAACATAAAGCCGAAAACAATCGTTGTGCATGTAAATTTGATAAAATGTAAATTCATAAATTCACTCTCCAGATAGATTTCTTATGAACACTTCTTTTTTTATGCTACTGGTTTTTAGGAATTTCTCGTTGCAGAAATTTCTTTTCTTTTTTTTTTTGCACAGTGCTGCAAATGCATCACGTTTTCTCATCTCAACGAGTTCTGTTTAATGGCGAAAATAAATAAATTTCACGAGACCTTGTTCAACACTCTCAGTAGCATATCAATGGTTTTGCGATGTCATCATATCACATTGTACATTGTGCCGCATAATTTATTGTCGAAAACGTGTTGATCGTTTCATGATTATAAGCAAACAATTGTTGTAAAATAACCGCATGGAAGCATTAATTTAGCATAAATCAACTTCTTTGATGTGGGGCTTTTTCTACCGCACAATTATAAAATTATAAAAAAAAGTTGTTATTTATGGAACATGAAATTCTTTTTCGAACAATTAACACTCATAAGCAGTCAAACATAAACTCACCTATTTCTTGCTCCGAGAATATCAATTTGGATTCCGTTGTGTAAACATTGTGAATCACCAATGTGATTATGATGGAATATCTTATTATGTTGGACATTCTCTCTAAGTTGTTTGGTGAAGTTGATGGTAGATATTTTTTTTTTTTGATTAAATTCCTTTGATTATTGCAAATTTTTTTTATCTGTTTTTGCACATTTTTTGCCGCAGAAATTTCTCTTGAGCTTCTTCGCTATGTTTCGCTGCAATTAATTTATACGATAAGACATTTTTTTTTTCGCTATTTGATGAGAAAAAAGAAAGAAAGAAAGGTATGCAAACTGCGACTGCTATCAGACACCAAAACAACATTAACATGAGTTTTAAGAGATTTGCAAAAAAAAAAAAATTTGGCGCAAATCAAGTTCAAGTTTTACTGGAATCGACTTTTACTTTTCCTATTTTCATGTACCATTTTTCTGTAACTATTCTAAGTTCGCTGAAATAAAAGCACTTCAAAATATCTATGTTGTGATTTACTCATGTCGTAGCCTTCACGAAAAATAAAAATTATCACTTATTTTGATGTCTCTTGAAGAGAAGGCATTTAATTATTTTCAAGATCATCAATATTGAAACACTCCAGTTGATTGCAAAACACATTAAACATCACAGAAGTAAAAAAAGCAACCGAAAAAAATCGACAGTCAACATTAAAAAAGTTGTGTAAATTTTCAAGGCTCCGCTTTAAGAAATCACATGAATTTTTAAACACAAATTTCAAGCAATCTTTAGTCTTTTCGATCGCGTTTTGTTATCATTTGTGCAACTTTCGGATACAGAAAAAAAATGTGGAAAGTTCGTTTATTGGAAATTTCTCAAAATCTTGTCGCGCAATTATTCAACTATAAGTTTGCAAATGGATTTGTGGATTTGTGGATTCTTGAATTCTATTTAACAAATTTCAATGATCTTTACCAGTTCAACGGATTTACAAAGAAATCGACTCAAGTACGCGAAAATACGTCCATGCTGAAGCGCGAAACTGAAGAAACTGAAAATGTTTGGGAAAGAAATTCTCTTCAAGAAAGAAAAAAATTTAACGTTGCAGTGAATTTGAGAGTAAAGCATAAAAACGGAAGAGAAGCTAAGTAGTAATCAGCATGAAGTATTTTTGGTTGAAAATTATGGCACAAGGTACACAAAGAGCGTTGTTTACATTTGAATTTTGTCACAATGATGCAATCTTGAGATCATGATGAGCCATTATGTTTTCACAACATATAAATTTGCCGGGTTTGAATCATGAATTTTCGAAATTCGCCAAAATGGAACATTGTGCACTCATTGATCATGCAAAACACACATGTCGACACAATTGAAATCATACCAACAGTTAAATGAAGTTTTACGTTTAATTAAATATAGCCCATCAACCTACTTTGGAGTTCGATTCGGTTACAATGCGTAGATATCGAAAACTTCACTCGAAACTACTTTTAATGTCAAAATGAAATTGATTAGAAATTAAATTTTTCAATTCTTTGTTACATTTTTTTTTCTTCTAATTATCAACACCTCGAATCCATCTACGCAGCGACATGAGCTCGACTGGTAAGATTTCATTTCCACCTCGCTCAATAAAAAATAAAATTTCGTTTTCTTTACTATCATGCATTGCCATTTCTCTTTTTCTCTCACTGGCGGCTTATAAGCGCTGGATTTTCTCTTAAATTCTCCATGTGATCGTGTCTAACAATCGTCGCGCAAAAATTATCCAGAAACATGCTGAAAACCAGTAAAAAATTTTCTTTTCGACGAACCACTTTTTAGTGGGTCAGGTTCACAAAAAAAACGCCGCCATAATCTCGCGAGAAGAGAAACAGAGATGAGTATTAATTTCCAACAGGTTTTTTTCAATTGCGTATAAGCACTATCGAACACTTCAAATGTTGAAAGATAAACTCATTTTTTAAGTTGTTAATTTTAATATATTTTTGCAATTTATAATTTTATTTATCATAAATTTTGGAAACATCTTCATAAGGAATTCCGCTGATAATGCGTCCCTTGAATGGACCTTTATCAATTTCCAATTTAACACTAAATTTATGTGTTTCGATGCTTCTGACGAGGGCTGTTGAGTCACGATAGGCTCCATTCAGTACTCGCACACGGCCATCGATTTTTGGAATTACTGTCTCGAGATGTTCTTGATCTAACCTAAATTTTTCGCCCGTTTCGAGAAGCTTTATTTTGCCTCGATATTTGTCAATCACTTCTTGAACAACTGCCTTTTGTTTGTAGAACTCATCGCCTAATGATTTAGTCATGACCTTAACAACAATTCCTTCAGCAAGCCAGTAATCTTTACGGTTCTTCAGCTCCTTTTTTCTTTCCTCTTGTTCCATAATGTCATCTAGAGCTGAACGCTTCGAGCTTGTGCTAGCTGTGGAGCGACCACTTTTTGAAGATGAAGAACTTTTGTATGACTTGACGCTCATTGTATCAGAATTGTCAGGAAGTGATAGTTTAACTGGTTGAGCCAATGGTGCTGGTGGATCTGGTCGCTTGAAAAGTTTTAATTCTAGTTTTATTTTTTCATCCTCATTCTCGCGAACAAGTTCTGTGTATTTTGTTTCAGTATCATCAACCTGGTCGTCACCTTCCTTCAGTTTTTTATCACGCTCAACTTGTTGTTCAATAAACTCGAGCAATCTTTCTTCATCATCTTTGTCCATTTTCTTCTTTTTGGCTACTTTTCGTTGTCTTTCGAGCGTTTCTGGATCTCGATCAATGTATGTTATCCACCATTCGTCTTCAATGAGATCTACAACGCAAATACCACTTTTTCCGAGCCACTGACAGAAGCCCGTGAGTGTGTGCCATCTTGTTGCATTCATATGGACGTGATTCTTATCCGCGATAACTTGCTGATAAACTTTATTGGCTTTGACTCGCTTCGTTCCAAACTGACGTTTAAGGATATCCATGAAACTATCGAAAAATTCCTTGCTGAATTGATAAGTGTATGTGCCAGAGTTTTTGCCAAATAGGAGCATCTGCCGTTGATGCGCTTCTGTATTGATGTGACATTTGAAACCATTTTCATCTCGACATTGTTTCTGACACATTTGGCAATACCTTAAATCCAAAATAGCAAATTTTTAAAATATAATCATGAAATTTTCACAATTTTTCTGCTTACCATCGTAATTTCTGCAATCCCTTGGATTTCATCTTATTTGCCAAGTACTTTGGCGTTCCTGCCTCGGCTCGAGGCATCTTGTAGCTTTGTTGAAAGGTGGAAAACTAATGAAAATTGATAAGTTCTTACAAATTATTATTTTGTAGGAAGAACAAGGGAATGAAACTATGGGAATGTAATGAAAACTCTAAACAGTGTGTTCAGTAAGGTAAAACTTTTCCAAAAAAATTGTTTATTGAAGTTATTTTTATTTATTGAGTGGATTAACAAGAATTAGCGAAAATGAACGCTATGAATTTGAACATTGACCGGAAGCGCAATGATTATGCATCGTTTTCAAATAAAATGACGTCAAAAAATATGGAATTACTGAATTTTTACAAGTGAGTGAATAAAACTTAATTCGCCTTTATATTGCCACCCTTCTTCCTAATTCATTATCATTATTGCATTAACTCTCTATCCAAAGTCCTCAAGGCACCCATTTGATTAGGCCCGAGGAATTCCATCAAGTTACAGCAACGCGCGTCAGTTCATCCAACCAGGGAATGAGACAGGCACCATCGAACCAGCTTTTCGCACAGACGGTTCCAAAAAAACAGCAATCCATCCCATCAAATGTACCAGTGTTGATATCTCCATCGATATTACCCAACAGCTCAGCGTCTCCGAGCTTTGATTTTAGGTATAGAGCCACCTTCTAAATATCTCGTTATTTCAATCTGATCTCTTTAGTTTTGATGATGTTTTTCTTCTTTTGGGTTTATTTTTGTTGTTGGTTATTATTTAAGCTATTTCGATTGACTTTAGTTCTGCATTTTGGTTGCCTGATTTCATTACAATTTTTCGCATGTGAACTTTATTTATTTATGATAATATTATTTATGATTTTTTACTTATTAAAATTTATTTATTTTAGGAACATTCGATCAGACACTTCTCTCGTTCCACCGATTCGACAGACTGCATCAATTTTTAAGCAACCAGTAACAGTCATAAAGACACAAGAGAGTAAAGTTAAATCAGATTTGAAACATGGTACACAAGAGAAACCAAAGCAATTGTTTTGGGAAAAAAGACTTGAAGTAAGTTAAAGTTTGCTGATGAAAACAATCTAAAATTTGATAAATAATAACAATAACTTTCTAATTTCACTAGAATTTTAATGCATGTGACAGTGATGGAACTGAATTCTCGACGATCGATTTACCTAAACAACTGAAACCAGTGGGGCCACATGTTAGAGATCAGACTTTATTCCAATCGGTTGCTACATCACTTCACACCTCAAACCATCCGGTAACTGGTCAGACCTCATCAAAATCAGCTCTCTCTACAAATCCTGGAGCATTTTTGAACCCAGATCAGCCGCTTCTTTACGCATGCTCTATCAATGACGAAGACATTCGAAAGCAGGAAGAACGCGTTCAATTAGCACGTAAAAAGCTTCAAGAAGCCCTGGCTAACTAGTTTTAAGTTTCGTAGATATGTATTTCATTATCATCATTTCAATCTCAAATCCCCTATTTGTATAAAATAAAACAATTCCATAGAAGATAACGCTGCGTTTTAAATTAAAACCTTTGATTGATGGAAATCTTTCCATCTCGAATCAATTAATTTGTTGGGTTTTTTTGGTTGAATTTAGTTGTTTATTTATTTGTGTGTGTTTTTTTTTTACATTTAACAAAGCATTTTTTTATAATTCAAAGTTTTGGTTTGGTTTCAATTTTAATTGTTTTTATCATATTTCCTTATTACTTTTTTTCATTCATTAATTAATTAGAAGAATAATAACTTTGGGTTGTTTTATGCATTCTGGATAACTAATTGAAGTATATTCTTCATTGGTACAATACCATGATTAGATTTCCATTAGCACTATACTCACAATTGTTTTGACGATGTTTTTTTTTTTTAATTATTTAATTAATTTTCTTTAAAAATCAACAATTTAAAGGTGTCTATAAGGTTTTGTTTGGGTGATGTTGATTAAATCAAAGTAATCTCGCTCTTTAAAATAGTTTAGGCTACAAGAGGCTTCTAAACGAATGAAACAAACATTGTCTAACAATATAAATTCAAATGTTCTACAAACGCAATGCAATGTAAACATTCAAGATACTTTTTAGATTTTAGTAAGCCCCAAACTCATCTAACGTTAATTCCTAAGAGTCTAGAAAAAATATTAAACTTAACAGGATTAACTATATTCACAAATTATTAATAGTTTCATTCATTCAATTATAATACTTTTTTTTTTTTTTTAAACTTATAACACATGATTTTAGTGCAATTTGATGTGATGACCGTTATCAAAGATGTCTATTTAGTTTCATTTTTATTTGGGGTGAGGGAGGGGGAGATTTCATTTATTTTATACTGATATGCATTTAAATTTGTTTTTCTTTTTTGTTTTCGTTTCGACTACTGACTTAGGATGTTCAATTCAGTAATGGATTTAATTGTAGAGGAGAGGATGAGCATTTGGCTTATTATTTACTTGTATATTTTAATTCATTTATAAGCATTGGAAAAAGGAAACAAAGTTAGCAATAATTTCTCTCATTGTTCAAATAATTTCGGTAAAGCCGGTAGATCGTTCACTTTCAGACGAAGGAAATTGTGAAGTTTTTAGCGAACAAATTTTCAATTAGGAACCGAAATAAGGATTGGACTAGGAAATATTACATTCATTAATTATTTCATTTAGAAGTGTAGTTATAATATTACTTCTTCATTATAATAATCTATCTGCACCAATTGAAGATATGTAGCGTGAATTTCAATAATTTAATGAGTACTTTTTATTTAATAGTTTATAACGAAGTATAAATATTTTTTTCTGTTGGAATGTTGAGCCACATGAATTAGCTCATTTACGGATGATTTCTCTGAAGGGGGCTAAAAAGTGGCATCACTGTTTGGACAGCTATATTGGCAGCAAACCCCCATTTAATTGAACGATGCAATGCCACAATTCAGTCTGTTCACAGTGTTCATTACCTTCGATTCGTGCTATATTCTCAATAATATATACACACTTTTTTTTTTGGCGATTGAAAAGATAAATCAATATAAAGTTGGCAGACACCATTTCCACGTTATTTTGTTATTTTCACGGACAATATGCGTGCCAGTTAAACATTCAGCCGTGCATTCAGCATTTTTTTTTTTACAAAAAGCCTTCATATTCATTAATTTACACATAACTAATTTCTCTAATCTAATATCGCTCGAATGGCAAATAGTTACTTAATGAAATCTTGACGATGATTTTGACAATTGGGCCGACCTACTTATAGTTTTTTTTTCTGTTTGTACGCAGACACCTTAATTTTTAACGTCAATGCAAAAGAAGTTTATCAAAAGTTTTCTTCAATTTTTTTTCTGTCATTATCTGCTGTCATAAAAAAGCTTTATTAGTTTTGTTATAATTAATTATGCTTAAATTCTATGCATTTTACTTTCTCAAAATTATTGACTAGATATATATGGAACTGAAATCCACAATGAAAATTCGCAACTTTAAAGAAACAAAGTTTTGAAAATGATATTACTAGTCGTAGAATATTGAATTAGAGAGCAAGAATGAAACTATAAATTTTTACAATTTAAAAGCTATGAGTAGTAATTAATTAGTTTCTTATGTCATTTTTTTATTACTTTAAGGCAGCAAAGATTCTATAATTTTCCATTTATCAATCATAACCATTCATTTCTTCTAGCAGTTCATAAAATCGATTTTTAAGTTTTCTTTGTCATTCACGGGTCCGTACTGCAAATTAGTTTGAAAAATTTCTCTTGCTTTTTTTTTTTTATTCACAAAACTTATTTCCAGTGTCGTTTAATTTAGTTTAGAATATTTTTTGTATTCATCAATTGTTTTTATTTCAGTTTGAGATGTGAATTTTGTAGCATTACTATATTGTAGTTGATTCGGAATTCAATATAGTTTTTGACATTGCTTTTCATCAAGAAAAAGTATTCTTATTTTAGTCATTTAAATAGTCCAACAGCACGAGCTTTTAAAGTTTTCATGTAACTTTTGTTGTGATTTTTTTTTTTAAGAAGAAAGCTCTGGTGAAATTTTCAAGTTGCCTATTGGTTGATATGTATTTGAACTTTTAATGTCTATAGTTTTAAAGGATCTGTCTACGTGTCGTCTCCGTCGAGATGCTTTTAGTGAAAATTCTATTTATAAGATTATAAAATAAAATCATCGCCACATCATAACTTTGACAGCTTTCGAAATTTGAAGAAAAATCATCATTTTTGTACTACTCTGTTTAAGGGATTGACTACTATATGGGTATAGTGGGTATAGATAAAGAGAAATAGAGAGCTTTAAACTATATACGTTTGTTGAAAGTTCAAATAAATTTCGATCGATTAATATTTATTTGATAACAATGTTTAAAAAGCTTGAACCGAGTTCTGGCAACTGTCGAAGTTATAGATTTTTTTTTTCTTTAAATAGAAACGTTGCATATTGTGAAATTTGAAATTATTTTCCAATCTTTTCATTGCGCTTGCATCTTCTCATCATTGCATCAAAATTAATATTGTTTAAAAACTTTATGATTGCTTAAAAAAATTGGCTTAATTCTTCATTAGCATTAGTTTCTCCTTTTTCTTTCTTTTTTTTTTTTTTTGGTTTTATTAATGTCCTTTCAAAACTAGCTTGTAGTTTGCATTTTGGTTTTATAGTTCTTACAGATTATATATAGTTTAGACTATTATTCTATTGAACAGCTTCATTGTAAAGATGACTAATATGTGTGGTCCGTAAAATGCTACATTACTTGAACATTGAATAGCTGGTTGTTCTGTAGCAGGTTGTAAGTTGGCTGAAATTGTAAAAGACATTTGAAAACATTTGTTAATAAAAAAAATCGTGCCTTGTGACGGGGTTACTTACAAGTTGCTGCCATCAACTGTGGCAAATATTTCTTCCAAAATGCACATTGTCGCAAACGTGGACCACGTCCAATATAGGATGTATTCATACCTAATTCTAAATATTGTCTGCCTTGTGCAGTGTGAAGAGGCCATTCAGGCAATTCGTCAATTAAACCTGGATTAGGATTTCTGAAACGTGCAATTTGTTAGGAAAATTTTTCATATGTTTGACATTGGCTTTAACGTTAAATAAAAGATGCTCACCCAGTTCGAGCGAAGTTTGCCCAATATCGCATAATGCGTCGACTAAAATGTTTTTCTTCTTCGAGGAATTCCAAGTCAGGATTTAATGGTTCTCCAAAAACATAGCTAATTTCATCGCCATGCATGACACCAGTCCATCGTGGCCATGGGTTACTTTTGCTGCGATGTGTATACAAATACATGTAAACATTATTGCCTTCTTCAGCATATCGTTGAGCAAATTCATTAACATTGCAAGTGAAATGATAGTCTCCAACCATTTTATCGAGAGCATCACGGTTACTATGCGGGTTATCTGGTTCATTCCAGTCTGTGTATTCAAAAATGATTGCCTGTCGTGCAGCACCATTAACGTAAGGATTTAATTCTCGCACAGCTTGCAAGAATTCTTCCCTGCTTACAGTTATTCCTTCTTCTTTCCGCAACAACTCTGTTAAGTAATAAATTATAAAGTAATATCCCTCCTCACTGTTGCTGCCTGTTAAAATATCCGTCTTTTTGAATCGTCCATTTGCTAGTGACCTTTGCGGTGTTTCATCCAAAAATGCGCCATCAACCACAGGCACAAATGGGAATTCGCAAATTCCCAGGGTTCCCCATTCATTATCGACCAATGTTTTAGCATCCTTTTCACGCAAGCAATCGACAGTATCAGAAAGTTTCTTGCGGTCGTGTGGGCAACCAACAGCTTCCGCGAGACGTAAAGCTCGTAATGTTGCTTCTTCACGTGTTACTAATCCCCACGGGGCAGTCGGTGAACCGGACTCTAGGATTGCACGTTGGAAGAGATCGCGTGATAGTGGCGAAAGAAGATGCATTGACACAGATACAGCTCCTGTGAAAAGAAAATGAATTTAAAATGTTTGTTAAAAGACAAGATTATCTTAAATTACCTGCACTTTCACCAAATAAGCAAACTTTGTTTGGATCGCCACCAAAACGATGAATATTGTCACGAACCCAACGCATAGCTAGATTTTGATCGAACAAACCAGTGTTTCCAGGCGCATCTGGTGTGCCCAGATATAAAAATCCCAAACTTGCAACACGATATTGCATCGATACAATGACAACATTCTCTTCTGCTGCTAACGTTCTGTGATCATAAACGTCTAACGTGGATGTTCCTGAATAAAAGCCACCGCCAAAAATCCATAGCATAACTACAGCATTTTTTGGACGTGGACGCGGAACTACAACGTTGATATAAAGACAATCTTCGGAAAGCTCTGTGTTTGGATTCCACATTGTGGAGCCAGGAAAGTCTCCGAAAACTGTATCGACAATCTGAACACATGAATTTGGTGGTTTTGTGGCATTGTAAATGCCTTGCCATTTTTCAATAGGTCGTGGATGCCTAAATCTGAGCGGTCCAATAGGTGGCTGTGCATAGGGAATCCCTTGATTAGGAAGAAACATAATTTGCCTTTTCAATTTTGCTCTAAACGATTGAGACTGTAAAAGTTTTCAACTAACCCATCCACGCATCAACCTTTCTGCCAGTCGGTGAAGTCAGTGTGATTCCACGAACCTTTCCTTTATCTGTTGTCACAATCAGTGGATCATTCTCTTCTGCATCTATAAAGGTAACGGTTTTCTATATGCAATGCTTTGACTCGATTAAAGAAAATGAAAATTCATACCTGGATTTGATTCGCGTCGCGTATGACGTCTCGTTGATGTTGAAGTAGTACCTAGAATTGGGGTATTTAAGCTTATTCCATGCTGGGGCTCATGCCCAATGTTTTCTCTCTCCAATTTCCCTAATTCAGGATCAACTACGCGGACAGCATCGCCGTGACCTAAATAAACGTCCAATGTAAAAAATGTATCTGCAAAGGTTAACAAGAGGAAGAAGAAAAAAAAAAAGACGAACGAAAAAAGTATGATAGAAACCAGCAGAGGAACGTAACCAACATTCCACCCATCCGGTTAAAAAAATCATAAGACCAGAAAATTGAGAAATGTAACAAAAATCAAACGGAAAAAAAAGAAGGAAGAGAGGGAAAATTTTAAAATTAATTTACAAATTCAACCATTTGATTTCGAAATTTCGTGCTCAAAATATCAAAAAATTCTTTCCATTACTCTGAGGGTAAAAACATTTCATCATAGAACACATCTTTTGTATCACATCTTTTGATATTTTTTTTTTTTTACTTTCTTTCTTGGGTATAATTTCAAGTTTTGTGCTTTTCAGTGCTCTGCGTGAATTTTCAACTCAACAGTGAGCAAAGTGCGATGCGAAAAATCAATAGTGACTGCGTGCGTTTCGGTGTTTTTTTTTTTTTTAAATATTCTGTGTACTGGAGAAGATTTTTCCGATTTTTTCTCTCTCCTCACACAATATTTATTCTAAACTGTTTCATAAAATTTTACTATATTTGTGAAAAATGTTATGCACATCATATGCCATTTTGCTACGAACTTTTTTTTTTTTTTCTTTGCAAAATTCGGCTACCTTGTATGCAGCATAACAAACTTCATGTAAAAGGTTAATAATATTTATATATATATATACTTAATATGTACATTTTCAGTTATTTATACAGATATTTGGTGCGCTGATTAGATATAGTTTCTATTGGTGCAAAAAATTTCGAAATAAAATTTGTGAATTTGTACATTAATTTTCCTGCTGCTGCTATACATAAGGTGCTGGAAACTCAAAAAAGTGTTTAATGTTAATAGGATAAACGAAGCTTATGATTCAGCTAATTCCTCCACACCGTCACATTGAAAGAAATCAGGGTCGTCGCTATGCAATATTGTATTTATACGAAGTGATGATTTTATTTATCGAAAATGGTAACTAAACAAACTAAACAGTTTGCTGTGAATGTTGTTTGTATAATTAAATGTCTATCAATCAAAGTCTACAAACATGAAACTGAAGGGAAGCGAAAGTTCGGTAGAAAATTATGTTTACTGAACTGTCTGAAGGTAAAGGATTCGTTCATCAATAAACTGTGCCGTTTTTTGGTGTTTTGTTAGCTTACGAAAAGGATGAGACAAATCATAAAAGAAATCATAATGATATTTCTGTTTGCTCCTAGCGAGTGCCTTCCTTTTGAATTGCATAACCCATATTAATGATATTTTGTTCATTCCGCCAATCCGCCGAGTTTTATTTAATTGATGAAATAATAAAAATATATATGCGAGAAATATTTATGCTCATTGAAAACCATGAATATTTAAATAATAAATTTAATTCTCGTCGAGTGCAAACATAAAAGAGTTAATGATGACAAGGCATTCTTTAGCTTCAAGGGCTATACAAACTCGAGAACACTCGCAATTATGACAACAGTAAATAAATTTGAAAATGTAGGCGCTCATGTTATATTTGTGTATGTCGCATAAAAGATTCAATTAGCCAATTTATATTATCGATTAATGCTGGGATAATCAGAGAATGTGTACAGAAAATGAGGCACTGTGGAAGCTTTTTATTCATGCAACTACATGTGTCGGACATACATATATATATTCTCAGGAAGCTCAATTATGATAACATATAAATTAGCTGAAGTTAGAAGAAGAAGGTGATAGGTGTTTTGGTGAAAAATAGCAATTTAACATTTAAACTATATTTAAGATACATGAAAAAAAAAAACAAAGTACTTGCCATCATCTTTAGATAGAATTGCTCCATTTAGTTCATCTATGTCTGAGGGTGATTGTTGTGTAATTTTTTGTCCTAATATCGGTTGTTGCTTTAAAATTGGTGAGTCCTGCTTCTGATTATGAATTATTTGAGCATTATTTGCCTGCTGATGCGATTGTGGCGGATCTTGGTGTTGTAAATCATTTAAACTGTTATCGTTGAAATTATTGTTGTTGTTACCATTACTGCCTAACAATTTCTCTAAATCATGGTGCCGCGCGCAGACTAATTGTAATTGTAAAATTGTATATAGACCTATGTAACATAATAGTATATGCCCGTGCTTTTGTGGACGTTTAAAAAAGGCTTTCGCACCTTTTTTGAGAATCTCCATGGTTTGGAGAAATCTGAAAGTAAATAATAAAATGTCGATTAATTCATTAATATTCTCCGACTCCATGAGAAATTAAATGATTCCATAAAATGTATCACGAAGTAAAAATTTGTAAGCAAGAATAGTAAGTTAATATGAAGATTACCCTGCCAAAAGTACACTCGATTTTTGATTTATTAACTCAACATTGACTTTTCTGTATATATTTCTAAGCGATTAGATTTATTATACGAATGAAGTCAGACGCACCGAAAATGTATCCCAAATCTCTAATGGCGTGCAAAAATGTGTAATAACATGGGACATGGAAAGTGCTTTTAAATATGTTTTCCTTTTTCTTCGTACCATCAACATAGTCCGTAAAAATTTGCCTCTAAGCAGACATAACGAGAAAACATTTGTAAACGGCATCATTTCATACATACATGTGTATTGCAATAAAATGTTCAACCTAAGGTCATTCGGTCATGCGAAAGTTAATTACAAATAGTTTGACTACTTCATTATTGTAATATGTTTTTTTTTTTTTTTTAAATAACAGCTTTGGGCTTTCTCTCGACGTTTCGCATCCGTCGGGCACGCAATTCAGTTCATCAAGATAACGTTTCGAAAAAAAAAAATCTTAGGTAGTAAGTAACAAGCAAAATTGATGGCGAAATGAAAGCTCGTGGCGTTTGGCCGACACATTCATGTGTACGAAAATTTCAATTAGGTCCAATTCTCCAATCAAAAAAAAAGGAAAAAATTAATGAAAGTTTAGTTTTTTTTTATATTAATTGCCGTTTTTCTGTTTGCTTTAGTCTTTCATTTGCATGTTCATTATTTGATGTAATTAAAAATGAAATATAAAGGGAGCCGAGTCTAGCGGGGTGAAATAAAATGCTTGGGTTGTAAGTGGAGGCAAAATGGAAATTTTGCAAGGTTTACATAAAATAAAATTGTCCTTTCCGATATTTTTCGGGTGTCAACTTAAACGTTTTCTGGGTTGGTTCCTTAAACATACACATTCATTTCATGATTCTTATCGCTCCGACAGTGTTATAATTTAAGCTCTTTACATTGACCGATTATAAAACGATGACAAAGCTTATAGAGAGAACTTGCTTGATATTCTTCGTTTGCTAAGACGAATGATTAAAAATAATTACCAAAGATTTATTAAGCTGACAAAATGCTATTAATGAATGTTTTTACGATTTTTTATCTTCACTCATTAATCATATGTAGATAAAAACAAAAACTTCTTTTTTTGAGACATTTAGGTAAGTAGTATAAAGAATAAGGGAAAAAGTTCCAATGGAATTTGCGGTTCTCGGAACATTTTTGTTTGGAATATTGTTGACTTTAGCTGTTGAAGTTTGTGGCTTGGTGTTGTTCACGGATGCGTTGTTTGAAAGTTACTCAATTGTTGTAGGTTATATAACCATAAAAGCAGCTCCTTTTGGTCGATTTCCTTGCCTTTTGTTTCATCAAGACAATAAAATTTCGGAATGATATCATTCCTTGACGTAGGCAGCACACAAACACGTATATTCACGCATTGAATTGAGTAGAAATTTTGCGAGGGTAAAGACATTTTCGCTCAAAGATAAATGGTTTTGCGATTTGGAGCATCATCAGCAGAAATCTAAAAATATCCACAATTGATACATTCGTCTGAATGGCAAAAATACTTCTATCTCTCTCGACGGTTATTCACACCGATGACGCACATTGCGGCTGTTTATGCTTAAGGACTGTTAACAATATGATTTCGCAAAAACAACTGCATCATCAAATCACATTGTACCATTTATTAAATTGCCGCGCGACATAATTTGACATTTGAGTCAATTGCTTTGACAGCCCTCATTTCGCATTCAAATGCACGTTTTTCGAGTTGAAAACAATGATGGATATGCCAGAAATATATACGCTTATGCAACTGAAGGTTTTCACATTGCGATTTGGATTGGATTTTGTTTGAAAAATGAAACGACATTTGACAAAAAAAAAAAAATGTTCGAAATACTCTAATTTAGCTCGGACAGAAGTTTGTCATGTTATGGGTTATGCATATTAATGAATCCCTAATTGCGAAGGAATTTCTGATTGAAAATACATGTATTGAATAAATTTCTAATGAATTATTCACAAAAAAAAAAAACTTACTAATTGTCAACAATTTTCACACGGAGTTCCTATCAGCTTCATATCAATTAGTCCAACAAGTTGAAGATTTTTTTCCTTGCCTGCCCGAAGAATTTATTCTTTCTTGAAAATTGTCTGCAAAAAGAAGAAAAAGAATTTTGAATTCATTAAAAAGAAAAAAAAGAAGAAAAATAATAATTTAACATATATTTTTAAAATTATGAATGAAAATAAAATTTTAATTAAAGTGAGAAGTCAAGCTTACGATGAACGATGCTTATTATTTCACGACTCAAGAGGAACTGAGTGCAAAAAGAGAAGATCTGGCAATTTTTGATGACCTTTATACTTGTTTAAACACCAAAATAATCACTGAATACATATTCAAACTGAACTAATGTTGTTTGACATCCGCTATACGACATTAAAAAAAGCAGTTCAGAAAAAAATTCTGTCCTCAAACTTCGGCTGCCTTGTTTGTGGCGCATTTAAGCATTCCTTTTTATGTTTCTCATAAAACAAAACTCAATATCGATTTTTAGCCCATAAATTTTTGAACAAAAAACATTATTTTCTCGTTTTCTGAGAAAACAAAAAATCCCGAAAAAAGTTTTGATGCTTTGAAATGGGATGCGAGAGGGCGAGGATAAATCTCCTTGCAAGCACAGCAATGAATAAATGAACATGAACTGCAAAGTGCTCTTCAATGTTTCTTCAAACATAATTTTTATTTTATGATTTTGTCCTTGAATCAGTTTTGAAATCAAATTTGCTGTAATGCGACGACATGGCGTCCTCTTTTTTCATGTTAATTACTAAAAGAGAATGTTGACTCAAATTTGTGATGCCATTAAAAATGTATGAAGACGCGATGAAAAAAAAAATAAAAATATCCAATATATCTCATCAATCGTAGCTGTGACCATCTAGAGCGAGAAATGTTAATTTGATTTAGGATCTAATCACTTCATCCAATTAAGGACTTGTGAATTTGTTTACGGCTATTTATTCAGGTTCAACGAGGAGACGTTGAAGAACATTCAATATGTTTTTCTCTGAATTGAGTTTTCAATTAAAAAATGTATAAATCCTGAAAACAAAAAGTTTTCTTTTCCAAAAATTTGATATTAATTATTTTTAATACAACAATTAAGATTATTTCAAATTTCGAAGCCCTATAATGTGAGTACGAAATACTGCGAAATTTCTTTGTGCTTCTTTTTGCATAAATTAGCGAAATAGGTTTTGAAAATGTATATATGCATAAATAAATACTCGAAATGAGTCAAAATAATAAACGAGAATGGTGCAATCATAAATATTTTAATTATTGCGAAACTTTCGCTCGAGCCTAAGTCGTTAAAATTGCTTTAGATTATTGTCTCTGGCAATTTAACTAGCACTATCAATATTGAAGATAGTTCACTCGCTTTCTGCCGCTCCAAACAACCATTGGCACAGTTTTCGATTTAACCTCTTACACTCTTGATTGACAATCGGCACGCGATTCTTCGGCAAACCCAGAATAACTTGTTTAAGTTTCAAAAGCCGGAGAAAATTATAATAGAAATTTCATTTTACAAAAAATCAATAAATTTTATTTTGTTAAGGATTTACTTTCTTCGAAAAATTTTATGGAACTCTCGGTTGGAAGGAAAAAATCGATAGTTTTTATTTTTAATTTTACTTTGTTTTGCACAACACTTTGCAGTTTTTTAATGGAAACAATTAAGTTCTAAATGCTTTTACCAATAAAAAAAGCTTCACTTGTATGGTTTGATTTATATTTCAATTGGTTTATGTTTTTTTATGAAGCTCTTTCATTCTCTTACTTAGGGTGTGTACAGCAGTAATCGTTCCAGTAGTACTTTACAGGATTCCTCGACTGTATGTTTCGTAATATTTGAAATAACCCTTACCAAAAGCTTTCAGCTCTATATACACTGCAATAAAAGGGTTTTAAAATTCTCAAGTTACTCTATGCATATAAAGAGTCCACCTCCGATATGATTTATAGTTTTAACCCAGTTGCTGTTTCTGACTGTATTTAAATAAAATTCATAAATATAAACAAGTTAGTGCCCTTAGCAATTGTTTAAACCGAACATAATATGAGAACGTAACAAACAGAACTTGCAACCTATGCGCCAAACATTAAAATGTAATCTGCTAGAGTGCAGCGGAATAAAACTTTTATTGCTCAACACTGAGCAGGATAAAATGGGAGAATAAAGAATTATAAAATTTAAGTTCTTAAAGTTTACGAAAATTTTGTCCCACAGTGCATGGAATCACAATATTTAAGGCACATGCTATGATGCGAACATTTAAGTTGCATTGTTTCAAACAATTTTCTATAAAATTTAATTAAATGCCAACCACATAGAGGGAATTGCATGATAGTCAAATTGTTGTTAATAGCGAGAAATTATTGTTAAATATTAAGATCAAGAGCAGGAAGCTCTAGAATTTAATAACCGAAAAGAGCGCAATATAATTGTGCACACGTACAGACAAAATTTCTGCTGTCATATTGTTCCATCTCTATATTTGCGTAGTTTTTGGCTTATTATTAATTCATTTGCGTTGCGAAAGGAGAAAGTTTCTTGTCATTTAGTGATGCCTGCTAGTAAATTTATATGCCACCACACACTGGATGCGAAGTAGAAATTCTGTTGGCAAACGGAAACTCCAGAAAAGTTTCTTACAAGTTTCTCAATTTGCCAGATGATGATAAAGACTCAGTGCGTGAAAAGATGCTATTTATTTTTGCTCCATCTCACATGCTCTTCTGTTACCGGGTGAAAGAAATGTGAACGCATTTCACCATGGATTATTGTCTATCTGTTCTACTTAATTAACTTTTTTTTTTTCAAAGTTTCTCGGATACTTCTTAACTGTTTTTAATATCAGCATACTTTTTTCTTTCACATTATGTGCATGGATTAGTTAAAGGTGGCTTTATGAGTAGCAAATTACTGCATTATATGTTTCGGGATTTGTTCATCTAACAAGTTTATCAAGACTGTAGATAATTTTTCATCATTTTTCTTTTGATATCCTTCTCTAGAAAGCTTCAAAGCAGTTTTGCAAAGTTATATTCAATGAAATACAAAAAGTATTGATTCTGCCAAACGAAAATAGATATTAATAAAAAAAAAAAATATAAGAAGCTAAAGAAAAAAAAGCTGAACCTCAAACATAGAAAATTTCATGAAAATTTAATTTTTCCCAAGCTTTCGGCAGAGCACGGGCACGAAAATGGCAACACTTAACCCATGTCAATGTTAAAATAAACAAAGCCAAACCTATAGGTTTTCTGAGGCTTTCTTGTTCAAATATAGACTTTTCTTTCCGGGGGAGTATCTATATATATTTTTTTCTAATGTCTATATGGCAAAAGTCAATCAGTTCGCTTTCCGTGTGTTTAAATTTAAACCTATTTTCCATGCTCGATAATGTAAAGTCTGTGAAAACAAATATCAGATTTATTACCGAATCTTCAATAATAATAATAATAATTACCACCATTTTATCACAAAATAATTATTATCTGATTCTAATTGTTTTGCATTAAATAATAAATGATAGTGCTGGTTTAAGAATGTGCCATATTAAATTAGACAGATAACAATATAAACAGGAACAAAAACTTTGCAAATTTTAATGTTTCATGTGAGAAACACCACCAAACCCCTAATAAAAAAAAGCATCATGTTTGCCAAAAAGTTTCTACCTATCAAAAATATTTATTGTATATACAAATACAAAGAATATCCATAAAATTTAATAGTCAAAGAATCGCAGGTAAAATATTTTAAAAGTATATTAGCTCTCATGCAGGCAAGGCATGCAATGGATATAGCAATCCGTTATAATATTTTATGGCACAGCAACAAAAAGAAAGGAAGAAATTCCTTCACACATGTTGATAGAGAGAGCGAGTGAAATGGAGACACAAAGGTGGACATCAATCCCTTTGGGCGATTATATGCTGCTTTTTAAGATTAAAAAAGAAATTTATTGTGATTGTGTATGTGAATACCCAAAGCAACATGGCTTAATAACTTGTGTATACGCAAAATTAATGGGCGCATATATAACTTCATGAATGGATCGATTTCATGGATGCAAGGAGACGTGTTATATAGGAAAGCTTCTCTTATTATGGCTCCATGCCGTTCTTATATCGGCAATAGCCCCCAGAGAACCAAAAAGGGTTCGCATTTTTTTCTCCACTGTGCCCACTATTGTGTACATAAAGCTACACAGCATAAAGTGAAATACGAGATGAATGTTAGATACACACATTGCCAATGTCGAAGACAAGAAGGCACTATCAGAATTGATGTCGCAATTATATTATGACGTCAAACAATATCGTGCGCTTCGCTTTCTTCTCGCAATCTGTTTCTCCTCTTTTTTCCAAAAACAAATATCTCTGCTGCCTTTTCTAAAGCAAATGGAAAAAATCGCATCCGAAAAAATTGTTCCAAAAAGAGAGTGAGTGAGAAAAAAAGGAAATGGCATCAAGACGATGGAACAAAAATCATTCATTTTTATCTGAATGTTCAGTCATATGCTTCGCTTTACTTCTTTCATCGTCGACTCAACGGAAGGAATACAAATTGCTCGAGAGTATAATATTAGATTTTTAAATCCAATTGTTGGCGCACAACCAGCTTCACTCGTTCGCTTTATAAATACAAATATCTATATATTCTTTTTTTATTATAGTAGTTTTATACACAGTTTTTTTTTCTCGCTTGTGGTCTTATGGCTTGAAGAATATTAAAAAAAACCACCAAAGTAGTAGCAAAAGCAAGCAAAAGTTTTATTTTTCCTATTGAAACGGAATACTAAATCGAATTTCTGCCTGATGCCTGCTTGCCGGAATGTTCCAAAATGACAAGCAATAAAAACAAGCAGCGCACAGTTGTAAAAAATTTATACAACCAAAAAGCAGCAATGCCATTTGCAACCTTGAAATGCAAACACAAAAAAAAAGGGTGAGTGGCACAAAATAAAAAAAGCTTCTTCTTTTTGGGATCTAGAGAGAATTACTTCTGGCAAATTCGCTTTAACAAATTTCAGAAGTTATTTTACCTGCGGCGTCAATTGTGTAATATTTTTCCATGTAGTTTCTAGTTTTTTTTTTTCTGTAGTCGCAGCTTGATATTAAGGACCATGATACATGTTATGAGAAATTTAGAGGAAAAATTGACAAAATTATTGGTCCTAACTTGTCAATGTCCTAACTTGAATCACCCAAATTGTCTTTAATTTCTTAAAAAAAAAAAAAAAAAAAATTAAGTACTTTGGTTGTTCATGTCTTTCGTAGCTCATCACTCATTCATCGCTCGTGACTTTTTCCCAAACCGGCAAATTTAATTAGAATCAAACATTTTTCACTCAATTAATTTATAATAGAGGCGTGACATTTTTTTTTGTCGGATCTTGCTTTTGCAACGCTTTAAGCAGCACCGTCGCTGATGCTGTCTTACGCTCGAAAAACAAATTCTCGGGTAACGGTGAAGAAACTTTTTTTTTGTGACTTTCGCAATAGCAACGCAGAGGAAAAACAAAATTAAAATTTAAATCTCCGGAAAATCGAGTCACCTTTTTCACCTTTCGTTCGGCGTATAGCAATATGCAAACTGAAGATAGCAACAACAGCAAGTTAAAGATAAAAAAAAGAATCGAGAGGGGTCTGGAAGATATGATAAGATCTATGCCGATTATTTTGCATATAAATTTTATCATAACAAAAAAAAAATATGTGTACCCAAAGCAGTAAGAAATGAAATGATTATGCAAAAAAGCTTTTTCCTGCTTGCCTGCCTAAATCGTATATTATATAGACGGGCCAGGAAAGAGAAAATGCTTCTTTCTGTTTCCTTTCTTTCTTTTTTCTCAGGGTGCGCTGCGAAAAATTTAAGTATTTTTTATCCTTAAATAATTTCCATTTTCGGACTTTTCATTGGCGGGGGCAACTTTTATGGGAAATGTTTTTTTTTTTTTTTACGGAGCTCCTACCAGAGGAGAGACATTTCGTTGGCTTTGTGAAACGACATTTGGCTGACAGAAATGGCAGAAAGGAGCTTTTGGAAATTAAAATTTGTAGAAAATGTTATGCCATCATGAGGTTAGATTGTAAATTTGATTTCTTTTGGGTGGCAGGACATAATTCTTATGAATAATGCACATTATATAATTTATAGATTCTTATCCTTTGCAATAAAAGAAAAGAACTTTTAAAACTTAACATTCTTATCTCGGTACAGGATTTGAAATTATTTGATATCATTTTGACACGAAGCTTCTCCCAGTGAAACCAGAAACGCAACTAAAAGTGCGCACATGAACAGAGGCATAAAAAAAACGTTATCATCATTAACATTACGCATAAATCACACGCAACATTTACAAAACAACGGAGTAAAGTACTTTGAAAAGTTGTTTTAATGTGATATGAAGTGGTAATGGAAGAAACTCGCTGTGTAAAAGGATAACGGTTGTGTGAGAGTTTTTTTTTTCTTCCTAAATACATGTCAGGTTGTTGATTTGAATATAATGAAACTTTCAAATTATAAAGCTCGTGTTTGGTTTCCATTGTTATATTAGTGTAGGTCAAATTGTGACCTTGAATTTTAAAACGAGAAACGTGAACGTTGGTTTTTTTTTCTCATCGAAGCTTTTCACGAAATATATAACCTTACTAAGTTATATGCAAAATACTAAGTTAAATAAAACAAAATCCCCAATGAAGTAAACTCGTTAAGACAATAGACAGTATGGCATCGAAAAGATAATGGGCAAAGTAAATTATTGGAACAGAAGTTCACAACATTAAGCTTTTTCATTTTTCTACATAGATTTCCGATGTGATCGAGCTTTTCCCTCACAGCTTTTTCTAATTGTAAATTCTAATCTAAAATTTAGCTGCAAAGCTAGGCACTCAAGTTAAGCTCGATAGGCCCTGAACATGGATTGCTGTTGTTTAATTAAACGTTTTTATTACTTTTTTTTCCTCGTTTCATTATACACATTATTTTTATGTTTTCAAATAAGACATGTTTGTTTGTTCTTACACTCGACGTGTTTCGGCAGGCTCGTGAAACTCATTGAGAACATCCTGATCAAATAACATTTGGTGCTATGTGAAATCATTAAAACGGACAGACATTGAAAGGCGTATTTTACGCTTGATGGGCCAATAATATAGGCAGTTTAGACTTGAATAAATTGCGTTTTCACATTATTCGCGAACAATAAAATTCAAACTTTTCTATTGAATTTGGTTGTGTGAATAAAGCTCCCACGGTGCAAAAATCAATAGTCACAAAGGACATTTCTCTTTTTTTTTTCTCTTTTTTTTTGCTTTATTATTTATCTGTCATTTTAGTCAGTGACTCAACCAAACTGATGCTGACACACGCAAAAAAAGGAGAAAACTTGCTTTCAGGTGTCCTAAGGCGCAGGTGGGAAGGAAAATGGCACAAAACCACAAATGATAATAGAAATGAAATAAAGAAAAAAAAATATGAAAATCAATTTATATCTTTTTCACATCAAGCCACAAACCACAAAGTCATTCCTCATTTCTCATGTCACTTCCTTGTCGCTCCATCGCTCCCCCCCAAGTAGCCGTCGAGTGTGCTGATGTTGATATAGAGATTTTATTTTCCCGCCCTCATTTCCACCTCCGTATATATTTCTATATATCTAAGGATTTTGCCATTTGAAGAATTCAATTAGTTTAAAGTTTAACAAATCGATCAAAATTGAGTAATTTAATTTTTGTTTTGGGAAAATAATGATAAAATTTGAGTAGATACGAAAGAAGAGATACTAACGCACACTTTCTATTTATGAAGTGACACGAACTTCCTGCTTTCTACATTTATTTTCCTTATCGGAAGCTTATTTATTTAAATCATTTGTTGTTAACTCTCATTCAGTGACTTTCAATCAGCGCGCACAATAGCAATGGCAGTATACAAAAAAAAAAGAACTTTTTTAATCAAAATAAATATCCTCATTGCACCATTTTTTCATATTATCGAAGGCGCTGCCATCATTGCTGAAGAAACGAGAGGGAATAAATAATTTCCTTTGAGTTCACAGAGAGAAGAGGCTCGCATTTGATTTTGGTATGTTATCTCATGAGATTGAATTGAATGTTTGTACTTTTCATCCACAAAATGAAACGTGTTAAATGAAATTCGGTTAAATGGAAGCTAAATATATTTTAAGATGAAAACCTAAATGTATACTAAGAAAAAGTAAAAAAAAAAAATACATTTCATTTAAGTAAAGATTTCAGTGCATATCTCCAGACATTATAGTCACATAACAAAATAAAATGATATCATTATTATGCAAATTCCATCTCTCGATCCCAAGCCATTTGAAATATCCATTGAGAAGAAAGGAACCGAGGAAAATAGATATGTGTGTAACAAGCAAAAGAGAATAGCACTTCAGTATCATATCACAATATTTATTTTTATAGATAAGCGAATCAATAATGTGAATCGAGAAATTGTTTCATTCTCTTGTTCTGTATTATGTTTAGCAGAGTCTTGCGGGTAAAAAAAAATATTGATAAAAAGGGAAACCTAAATTTCTGGATATTCTACTTCTTTTTTATGTTTCTTAAGATATCTGTTTTATGTCTCTTGTGCCCTCCTTAAGAAAAAAAAAAACATAAGCATGCACATTATATGAAATTATATTGTCCGCCATTTTGTGTATGTAAAATTGCCGATAAAATAAAAAAAAAAATTGAAGGAAGATATTTTGTAATAATTTGTACACGATTGACTTTACATGGCGAAAAAAAGAACGAGAAAAAGACAAAATACGCAAGGAAAATATTTGCACATCGCCGAGTGTCGAGTTGAGTGGAAACAAAATCATCGTGTAAAACAACATGTTCGCTGTTCGTCTTTTGAAACATCACGAGCAGCTGTCACCCCGAGATTAAGAAATCAAAATTGCTGAATCAATTGAGATATTTGTGAATTGTACTCACATTGATTTGAGATGTTATTGGAATTTTCTTCTTCTTTTTTTGTGTTGAGTTCTATTTGAAATTCTCTTAGAATTGTCCCAGCCACAATCACTTTGCTTTGTTATTAAATTACTATTATTGATATTTCACCAAATCAATATTTTTCTTTCTCTCTCCCTCTCTTTATTTCGAAGCTTGCACTGAAATTCACAATAATTTCCACATTTTTTTACCAACTTACTTGGCTTTATATCAAGGACATTCAAAAAAAAGAAGCTTTTCTCACTGTATTGGTTTATGTATTGTATTATATATAATTTTTCTTTGTATATTCTTTTCACTTGAAATATTATATCTGCACTCGAATTTCTTCTTATGTCTCGATTATGATTTCCTGTTCCACACAACAAAAAAAAAGTAAAATAAAATAATATAATGGCTCTTGTGGCGAAGTTTCTTTTTCTCACTCAATTACTTCTCAATTTTCCTTCTCAATGCTTGCCGCACGCACTTGAATCGAATTGCAATTTTCCTCAAGTGTTATCAAATTTAATAAGTATTTGAATTCACGGGATTTGAAATCGCCACAATTTGAAGTTCCACTTGTCTTTTTTCTACTCGCTTTATGTCTTTTCAGTCCATTCGACAAACTTAAACACAGCACTACAAGAAGTTAAGGAAAAATTCTATGCGGACACGAATTCCACCATATCAAGTGCACCAGAAGAATTTCTCCACCAAACTGTCGAAAGATTTTTTTTCCTTCATCGGTCGGTTGTGCTATCAAAAAATCATCTTTCTCTCTCGCCTATTTCGAAAATTTCGAAATCTTTAAACATATTTTTTCTTCTTCTTCTTGATTTGTGAGATTTTTTTTTTTTTTTGTAATTTTCTTCTTTTTACATCGTCTGACAGAGTAATTGCAAATTTTTCACTATGCACTCAAACAAATTATCAGTCACTGCTGAACTTCGAAAGTAATTAATTGTGTCTCACTGGCAACCTTTGTGTCCTTCAGTATTGCTTATGACAAGCACAATTTTTGGGCAACCTTTCGACTTCAGACACAATGAGAAATTAAAATTTTTTGTGTTCACATCGACACAACTCGCGATGAATTTTTCATATATCCCGCAAAAGCTCATTGGTGCGCATGCCATAGTGGGGGCCACACGAAAGCACAGCATTCCTTGTTGTTGGTTTTTTGTTTTGAGGGGAATTTATGTTTGGCATGAGGATATACATTGTCGAATGTGAAAAGGGGCAGCGGGAATACAAATAGTGAATTGATGACGTCGATGTGGCTGATGGTGAGGCAGCTATTCGAAATTAGGTCTATAGGAAAATAAAAATGCTTCTTTTTTTACTTCTTTTTTTTTTCGCTATCTCTCTATTTTATTTATAGATTTTCATTAATGCTGGACATTTTCAGTATCAGCATCATACGACTAAGAACATTAGAATTGGGGTGAGAGGGACAGAATCAGAAAGGGAAAGAAATTACGACCGCTGTTTGAAATCGCAATGGGAAATGTTAAATTGATTCAGTTTTATTTATTTACTGTTATTTAAAAAAAATATGAAATCTCTTCGATAAATATTTGCTGGAGATTAGCCGGGATGTGACGAACCGTAAGCATAGATAAATAAATATAAACCAAAATATTGAAAAGCACACGAGGAAAAAGTCAATGGATAAAGTATTCCATTATGCTTGTTAATTTAAATAAAATTGCTCTGCTTTGAATAGCCTGTAATTATTCACGGCTCGGCCTCATCATTAGTAGAGGAGCAATATTCTCGTTCATCACCGCTTAATGCTCTGACTGAATATACACTGGTGAACCGAAAACATAATTAAAATGCATTCACTGACATGATGATTGGGTTTGGGCTTTGAGCTTTTAAAACAAATTAATATCGAAAAATGCATTTACTTAATGAAAAAATTATAATTTCCCCGGTTTTCATTAACTTATTTCTTTTCTACGTCAAACAAAATGTTATGCAATGAGATTCGAATATCAACTGCAATGGCAAGTTGCGATAACACTTGAAGATTCCTCTTCCCTCGTACTTGGCCGACAGAAAAAAAGTTTTAAGTACTTGAGAATTTTAAAGTCGCTCTTTCTACACTTGCCTTCATCATAATCTCCTTAATTATGAAATTGCAACCTACTTCATCGAACGAAGCGATGCAGCACTCTAAATGCACGTGAATTGCACTCATTGCCTTCTTTCATCTCCGTGAATATAAACAGAACTCTAGCTCTGTATAAATACAGCGAACTAAATTACAAAAGTGCTTATAAGTGTTTCCATTTTGCATAAATCTAGAAAGTGCTCCATCATCATTCTATTGCGGACTGCCAACGGCTCTTCTAATGGATTTACTTAACGTGTTTTCGCTGCTTTGCTGCAGTTTGATTTGCTGTTCCGAATGCCATTTAGGGAGTGAGTATCTAAAGAAAAATATTTTGTTTTCATAAGATACGTGTGGATTTTTGTTTGGTAGTAAGTTTTCGGATGTGTATGAATTCTGTGTAATATCATAATTCCAAATCCGTAGACATTCTCAAGAGGATTTATAAGGATTTATTGCTTTTTCTTACTCGTCTTTACACTGCATTTAGCGTATTCTTCGCTATCGAATAGCCGAATCATATTGACTGTCCGTCTCGAGTGAAAATATATCTTAACAGCATTCATTGTACTTTTAAACTTATCTTTTCGTTTTCTTACAATTTTTATTTCTGCTTCCTTTATTATTCATTAAACAGTTGGCAAAGGAGCTTTGGGAACGTTTTCTGTCGAACAAGTTATTGAGAGGATTCAAGCCAGAATGCGATATGGATTCCCTTTGATTGGAATCTCGCCTCTGTGTCCCCTGCGATTAAAGGATCGACAATATACCATCAATTTATCATTTCTTCAGTAAGAATCGAATGCACACACAAATTCCAACGTGGGCATGAATCCAAGGACAAGTTTTTAACATTTTAGTTGATATATATATATATTTTTTTTTTTGTTTGCTTTCCTCCCAAGATTCAATACATCATTGCAAAATATATTTCTCGATGGCATGGATCGATTCCATATAAATTATGTAAAGTTCGGCTTAAGAGAACGATCCATGAACTTTTCATTGACATTCACTGACTTGATGTTGAATGGCAGTTACGGGGGTGATGGAAATTTCATTAATTACGTTCCGATTCAGGGAAAAGGAAATTTTAATTTCAAGGCGCATAGTGAGGCACAAAATAATTGGTTGACTAATTTGAAATTTCTTCCATAAATTATTTGTTCAATGAATTACAGATTTTACAACAAACTTTGCGGCTTTGGTGTCATTCAAACGATTACGAATGCAGATTGTCAATCTGACATCTAATTCAAGGATCAATAGATTTAAGGTTTGATTTAATTAATGAGGTTTTATAAAAATGTTTACATTGTTCTCCAATTTCGTTTACAGTCAAATATTACTGGTTTGAGTAGCGACAATCGCTGGACAACGAAAACCATAAACAAAATATTCAATCGATTAATCGAAATAGCAACGCCACGAATATTTGATTTGAATCAAAAGCTGTTTAATTACGCAATTAATAACATTATCGTACCGCGAATCAATAAAATTCTCACTATGTATACAGTGCTCAAACCGTCGATAAAATTGAGTGACAGCAAGAATGACGATTCAATACTTTTAATGGAGCTCGATGACGCAACAATCGTTAAATATATGAAGGAACATCCAATCACCTATCCAGATGAAGCGCGTGTTATTGGAATGCTTTTAAGCGATAAGATTTCGAATAAGAAATGAAATCATTAAAAGCGTGTGACAGACATTAATGATTAATTTACAAAATAAATAAATCATTTTATTTCATAGTAAAAACATTACTAACAAATTTCTCCTGTTATCATCATTGATTCATAAGCACATATCTTTATATCTATGACGAACTTCACTCAATCACTTGAAATATCCCAAAAAAAAAAAAAAATTAAAATGAATTATTATCATTGAAAATATTTATATTTAAAATTGAGTGGCAAATCAGTTTCGTTTGTTTACGTGTAGCAGTTGTTGTTTATCGAAGACTTACACTCAAAGTTTGTGCACCAATTGAATTGATAATCCGTGAAAAATGAACACAATGAATGTGAATAAACAGATGACTTTCAAAAATCCCGAAACTGCTTAGTAATTGAGTCGTTTTGGGGCAAACATTTCTGTTTAAAATTTTGTCGTCATTGAACGTAAGTTTGCTTTTTTTTGTGATTGTATATTTTGATAAATCTATCTCATTGTATAGCGTTCCTGTGCAAAATATCAATCATGATTAAAGTAAAAATATCTCTTATCATTATCAGACTCTCAAGAAACTTAATAAAAAAAATCTAATCAGGAAAGGAATTGTGTAAATGTGTGTTTGAAATAAATATCGCTATAAAACAATTGATTTTGTCCAAAATCGATTCAGTCCACTTTGTCTGACCGTGTCAAGTTTTCGTAAAAACAAATTGCTTTTAAATTAAAATAAAATCCCGGGAACGAGAGACATCAGCATGAAATTTATTGGAGTTTTGTTTTTTGTTGGATTAATTTGTGCCGCTTCTGCCAAATTTGCGCCGCTAGCTAGTCGTAAATAAATTTTTTATTTTAAATCGATATATATTTTTTTTACTGTTTTTGGATATTTTGGTTCCATTGGCATTTTATATTATATTAAAATAAAAAGTTTCGCATCCAATTTTCACGAACCAAAAATAGCCGCTTTGTGAACGATGATAGGAGGAGTAGAGGAAGAAGAAAAATATTTGTTTTTAATTAGTGAATTCATTTAATTGAATTTTCAATATTTATTTTAATGATCTATTGTGGAAAATTTTCCACCCCAAAATTGATTTTCCAACTCTTTCCTTTTCTCTTTACAGTTTTCGCATCGCTGTCGAATAAGCTCATCGAAGCTTATGGAATCAATGATCAATTTCTCGATTTCCTTGAGAGCCAACGTGAGAATTTCCCATGCGGATGGCCCGAATCTGGTATACCGCCCCTTGATCCTCTTTTTATTGAAGAATATTCAATGAAAATCGACTCAGTTACTGGATTGAATGCGTAAGTATTAAATAGCTACTTTGCAATCAATCGGATTTACCCATATCGCAAACATTGAATCAAAAATTTCTTATCGTATATAATTAAAACTTTTTTTCCTTCTTAGTATTGATTTTAATATGCGCGATGTCAACGCTTATGGCGCCCAAAATTTCAACATGGAATTTTTCAACTTTGCAATTTTGAGAAATCAAATTCAATTTGATGTTACCATTCCAGTTATGACTCTCATCGGCGATCATACAACATATGCTAGCTTGATCCAAGGAAATGTTAATGTCCCAGTTTCGGGCAATGGAAAATTCACAATGGATATGAATAATGTACGCGTTAATGGAACCGTTCAGTTGAGCACACTCGAAGGAGGATACATGAATATCGCAAGCATGTTATCAACAGTCGCCGTCACATCAGTTAAGCCGATCTGAGCGGTTTTGGATTAATGAATAGTCTTATCAATAGTTTGATTTCGAGCGCTGCACCTGGTATAATTGCTGATAATCAGGAATTACTCAATTCAGAAGTAAATGGCATGTTAATTCCTCTCGCTAATTCAATCCTTAACGAGAAAACCATGACTGATTTAGTCAACATGCTGGCGGAGAACAATATGAATCCACCTGAATCGCGTTGTCCAGCGCAGTAAAAGATGAATCATTTCCCATTAATATGCACATTACATCTACTTAGTCAATGCTTGTCAAGAAACTAACAAATATTGTCGGTTCAATAAAATCTTCGTGCATTCATAAATTCATCGATGAATATCAAAATAATTTATTGAAAATGTGGAGAAATTTATTCACAAAACAAATATTTTGCGACAATTCATAGACATTTATTTCTTGTGAATTCCACAGGAATAATTTATTAATGATATTTAAGCACGTGAAGTTCAACGAACAATAAATACCACGACACATTATTTGCAGATTAATTGCATGATAAAAAAGAAAAAAAAAAACATTTTTAATTTATGATGTCTTCGACATTTCATTACTTCTGATGTTTGGGTACACGTTGAGAATAATATATTTTTGTCCGTTCCTCAATCAATATATATGTGAATGAAACAAATAAATATTCCAATCACAGCTATGATATCATCCCTTGATGATGTCAAGCATTTATAGATGAGACAAGAACATAATGTCACAAAAGCTCTCCATAAATTGCTTATTGAAAAAAAAAAAAAATCCACGATTGACGTTATTTACGCAACCAAACGTCGAACGCATGAAAGGTTGAAAAAGAAAGAATAAAATAATTTCGCGCACACCACGCATTGTCACTAGGTAGCATTCCATTTACGGCCCGGCTCATCCATATGCCTCCTTGATAAGTCATAAAAGTTTAATGGCCGTAAATATGAGTCTTAAAGAATCGCATTTTTCCTTTTTCGGTTCGAATAGGAAGCGATAAAAAATATTGTGGGTACGACAATGACAGAAATATGCGGGTGGCGAGGATAAGAAATAACACATTAGAGGAAGTCAGTGGGGAAGGTAATATATCTCTCTTCACAAAGAATATGTTTTTGTTCACACACTTAATGAAATTTCATTTCATGCGAATTCAATTTCATTTCATGCGAATTCAATTTACTTGCATTTTATTCATTTTTCAATTTTTCGTCAATTATTTACAGTGCAGTTCATGGCATCCATTCGCTGGCTTTTTTTTAATCAATCAATCAATTAAATTTGACCTCCTTCCGAAACCATTTTACATGCAAACGAACATAAATTCTGAACAATAATCCGTTGTCATGTCACTGCAATTGTCAACTGCGCTGCATTCGATTGTTATGAAAAATTGAATTTGTGCAATTGATTGATATCAATTATGCGAGCAAGTTGTTTTCAACTGACACTTTTAATTGAACACATCTCAACCGGACCTGACCGAATTTTTGTCCAAGTCAACCAACTTCACTCTCACAGTGGTGCTTTTGCCTCTCTCGCACTCTTTTTTTGGGAAATGAGAATATTTAACTCTTGATTTAACTCGAAAAGTAGTTTATGTAGCGAGCAAATTACTGTTTTAAATGATTTCTAGACATTTCAAATGAAATTGAATCTTCAGTGATTCAATTAAAGGCAGCAAAAAAAAAAAGTTTATAAACATTGCTCCAGCGAGAAGTTTTCTTTATTCTGAGAATCCATTGCCAAAAACAAATTGCAGCACTAAGTTATACAACCATAGCGGTTTCTCGCTAGCTGTTTACAAGCACTCGTTCATGATTGTTTAATTTAATGCAAAATTTAACTGAAAAGTAACTGGCATGGTGGGAGAGATGAAAAAGAAGAGCAATTATAATATTCTTATTTTCGTTTTTTAATTCTTCAGAAGAACCACAATCGTTTCCAGCGAAGTGGAATATTGTTCGTGTGTGATAATACTCCAGATATTTACAAAAAAAAGCCAGGAAATTTTATGTGTACAATTTTTCCAAAAAATTCCAAATTGCACTGAGATCCATAACAGTTTTATTTTAGACTTTAATTTCATTTCCGATGTGTGCTCTAAGTCGTCATTTTTTTTTTTTTTTAAATAATCATGCGACAATTTAAACATCAATTTGAAGTTTTAAGTTGAAATACAAACAGCAAGTCACAGCAATAAAGTCATCAGCAGATGTCATAATTACAGATGACTAGGGCGCCAAATCGTTCGCATCAATATACCTTGGTGAGCCCACTTCACATAAACAACAGAAATGTTTGTATAGAGAGAAACCATGCAAGAAAAATCAAGATATCCACTTGAGATAACAATGAACAAAAAAGGTGAATGCTATTGATTGAGAGCATATTCAGTATTTCGTTTCTTTTTTTTGTTTTTGAAAAATAAGACTCTCATTGATATTTCGGAAAAAAGTGTATTTTTCAATATTAAAAACTTCCCATTCATGAGTTCCACGAAATGTTGTTGAGGGGCCGGGAAAGAGAGTGCTCAGTTGGCAGTTTAAAGAATTTTTTTTTATATTTCTGAGAAGCATGCCGATTTTTGCGCTCGTCCACATATGCCGGTTTTTTCACAGCTGTTGCACACACAAAAACAATGTTGATTAAATACATAACTTTGGTCAGTCAATTGCATACGAGCGGTGTGCAGGGGAAAGAGATATTAGGTGTTTCACCATTTGGTGTCAACCATTCTAGGAATTTGGTTTTATTTATGTTAATTATATCAACTCGCGGCTTTCTACATCGTTGACTTTGTGTCGGTCAAAATGAAAAAAAAGGGGAAAAATTGTAATCTGTCGAAAAGTATCAAATTTCATAATTCTCTGTTGTCTTAGTCGTAAATGTTGAGAAATTTGAGCTGTAATTATAAGTTGCGTTGTGTGGCTGAGAGAGATAAATTAATTAATTGCCAAATCCGGTTTTTGATTTCGGTGTATTTTTAATGACGTTTAATGATTGCAATCAATCGAAATTTAATGAATGAAAATCGTTGAAATTGCAACGAAATCGCAACGTGAATATTAAGTAATTAAATTACATTTTTAACCTCAAATCATAAAAAAAAGATGAAACAACGGCAGTCAGTTGTATTTCTTTTGCAAATAATTAAGCGACTCAGACATAATGACACCGTTGCAGGAGAACTGTGACTGGCTATTTTAACGAGCCATGTGATGATGCATCAGCAAGTAATGATAGCAAGTGACTTTTGTGTATCATTAAACCAATTAGAAACACTTCGAATGTAAAATCGCAAACGAAGATATCAATTGACGTAATGAAAATAATAGTTTTTGGGGAACTCATGTTTTGTATGTTCGTGGGAGTTGCTTGCAAACAATGTATGCGACGCGAAGCTTTCAATATCCGTGAACACTTAATTTAGAAAAACAACGTAATTGCTAATGAATATTCCACAATTGAAACATGCAATTTTATTTGCTTTGCTTTTTTGCTTCTGTTGTTTGTCATTTAATGTGAATATAGATAGTATTATTGATAACAAGAACTGCCAACATATTCGGACAAAACGAGTAATGATCATTTTTATTTGGAAATTGTCGCCATAAGTTTTAACTCCTTAAATAACATTTATGAAGTAAAATTATTTCATGCGAATTTAATGAATTTCTTCTGAATTTCTTCTGAATTCTTTCTTTGTTTTCGCCGATTCGGTTCCCTTGTGCCTCTATTTTGTGTTCCGGGAACTTCACTTTTGTTCTCTCTTTCAATATTGTTATTATCAATATCTTTTCATTCTTTTGCTCCTTCCTTTTGTTATTTTTTTTTTCTTCTTTTTTTTTTGCGAAACTTTCTTGAGGCGAATGGCAAGAGCAGAATGCAAAACAATTTTGTTGGTTGATCATTTTTCTGCATTTATTTATTTTCTTCATATATTTAATTCTTTATTTCACCACATTTTGCGCATTCAAGAATGTTTTTTTTTTCCTCTTTCGGGGCATAAAGAAATTTAAATAATAATTGGTCACATTTTGCGAATGAGGCACATGAAAGTCAGGGAAAGAAAGATAGCAACGACTAGATAAACCTTGTTCATGCACGCCACAAACTCGCCAAATTGCTAAAATTCTCATTCATGCTTTGTGCCTCGCGAGACCGGACAGAAAGAAAAAATTCCGATGAAATCAATTTGCTGGAATCAATGCCGGACAAGGCATTGCGGTTGAATATTTTTTTTGAAGGCCCATTCTGGCATTCGAACGCCATATCGGAACACAGCCATCACGTAGCATGGTAATCAAGTTGGACAAAAAGAATTTCGCAAAATTATTTTTCGTGTTGCAGTTTCTCTGAATTATTATTTCTTTTTCCTTTTTCTTTTGTTTGCATCCTCGAGGGAATTTATTTTTGCGCATCAAAACGTGATGAATAGATTTCAGCAATTTACTAGTTTCTGGGCATATCATGATGATGAGCTCGTCGATTTTATGGTCGTGATTAGTTGTGAGATGAACGATTGCAAAGATACAGCGAAAATTTGTTTCTTGAAAATCATTTTTCTAAGAAATATTTGCTGAGAAAAAAAAATTATCACAAATCATAAAGTTTTACGATCGAACAAAGTTATTTTTGTGAAATTCTTCGGAGCATCTAGAAGAAAAAAAAATTATACACATAAAATGATGAATTTTATTGTTTTATGAAGCTTCAAATTACACATTTTGTGATGTAGTGAGTTCATTCCAATAAGGCCATAAGTTGCAGGTTAATGCCTCGGAGGCAGAAATTCGTTTAAAATTTTTCTTCTTTTTATTATTCATATATTTTTTTTTTCATTCTTCGTTATGGAAGAACGTTGGATTTTTATAGCTTAGTGCTACGTCAATTATGTTTGCAGTTTTACTGATCCGATTTATGGGATTTGCTTTTGCCATGCTTATTTACCTGCATATGGACCATCTGAAAAAGGGCAACTCTAAGCGCTCATTTTTACTGCACAGATTTTTTTTTATGTTCTCAAACATTCTTTTATTTGCGCATCCTGAAAAATTGTGTTCAAGGATTTTTCAAGTAATTGCTGCTTAACACCCTTCGTCAGTGGTCCCTAAGGAAACATTTCATTTATTTCACAAGCGGCTTAAAACATCTGAGAAGAATGACAGCTTTGACACCTGTGAAAAAATATTTTCAAGGATTTATCCTTGAATGAGAAGTAGCATGCAAATAGATAAATGACAAAATATCGCTTCTGCTGCCTTCCACTGAAGCATTTTAGACAATTTGTCACAGACTTGCACCCATATCTGATATATGAACTTATCAAGAAACCTAACATGAATGCTATATTATGGTTCTTAATCTCCCACGAAAAGATCTGATCAATATTGAAAATTAATGACATGGTAGCAATCAAGCAGATCATGTTTACTCGCGTTTTAACATGAAATATTAAACAACTCCTTGTTCTTCTTGTTTTGTACTTGATTTTGTAAATGGGTTTCTCTTTTTTCTTATTTCTCTCTTTGCTTTGAATTTCTCTCATTTTTTTTTTCTTTCGTTTCGCAAAAAAATAATGTTCCATTCATTTCACTGTCGGCATTTGGACAACATAGTTGTGAATTTTAAGTCTGCCAGTAAATCTAACAAAAAGTTTTAAGTTAAAATAATTCTTGCGAAATTGTTGAAATTTTAGCAAATTCGTTAAGATAAAACAAAAAGGCTGAACATTGCTAAAGGCTGAAAGTGGGTTAATGTGTTTTTAAAATTACGAATAAAATTCTTGGAACGCATTTCATTATTCATTACGCGAAGCATTGAAATATTCCAAGAAATTTTAAGCAAGTTTTGGTGTCGAGTGAAATAAAAAGAGAAACCTTTTTTTTATGTTATTCATAACTGTGACATCAGACAGTTTCCAACAATTTACCATTGTGCGAGTGATTAACGTAATAGTCACGTGGAATACCCCTTAATGAAATCAGCAGTTTTTAAAAAAAAGAAAAACTATGATAACGGCTTCAAGTTTTATTCGATAAGAACAGCTAATTTGATAGTTTTTTTTTTGTGGTGACTCAACGGTGAGGTGACGCACGTTAAACATATGACTGGTTACCAGAAATGATGAAATTGTAAGGAAATATTCGTGTGATTTACCGATAATTGCAAACCGAAACGATAGAAATCTAATAAGACAACTCGATATCATTCAATCATATAAGAACTTTTTTTTCTGTGAGAAGTGAAACATACTGAACATAAACAATAAAAGTAAACTAAATCGACACCGAAAAACTTTTGCAATTTGAGTCACTGTTTAAACATAGTAAAAATGTTTAAAGCCATAAGAGACACGATGTCTCGCAGAAACGATTTAAAGCATGACCTCATCATTAGTGGATTATTGATCATCGTAATATTGAATACGATTTCTGTGAATGCAAATGTTAATCATTGCAACGATCGCAAATTTATGATCTCACAAAAAACGACACATATGCAATTTACAAAGGAAACAGTCGGTGAGGAGTATGCAGTTGAAGGACAATTTAAAAGTTTGCATTGCTGTGCAAAAGGATATCAAAGCATTGAATGGTGAGTTATCTTTTTAACTTCATATCTTAGTAATGATCCGTTTCCTTATGGAATTCACTGATTTTCTTTCCTTATATTACTTTCCTATCCTACGATAAAAATATTTTCAAATCGGATTTAATTTCGCGAAACATGCTCAGGTCAGAAATATTATTAACGTGATGTTCCAAAGTCCCAATTTCTCGGAAAATTATTCGTAAACATTTTTTTTTTTTTTTGAAGACGTGCTTCAATGGGTGTTTCCTGTCCTCGTTATTTGATATCAAATGTGCGATATTTTTTTTTTGGTCCGTTTGATCTACGTATCAAAATTGTCAGAATCTTTATAGGGCTTTAGTACACATATTTAACCACGTGTGATACGATTGAAATAGGAGAAAGAGAATACGAACATTTTTGTGATTTTTAATAGATTGCAAAATTGAAATGCGCAGACTCCGGAAAAATCTCCGTGTATCCCAAGGAGAACCAACTGCAGAGAGAAATTCGCAGAATTATGAAAATTACCAGAAAATTACCGTTAAAAATATATATTTTCTACACAATTTTCCTGGAAAAATTTTTCACCATCGCATGACTACAGAATTGCGATTGATTTGTGAAAATTGTATGGTTTCAATACTGTTATACAATGTAAAAAATATTTATTTTGTTACAGTTGCGACGCAATTTGAATGATTTCTTAGCAGAAAGGGCATCACACGTTGTTATCGGATGGACTGTAAAAAAAATGGTTATTGTTATCTTTACATGCCCGAATGACAAACGAGTGTTTTAATGAGACCATAAATATTATGATGTGATCTATCAGCAACAATAACAAATAACAAGTATTTCTTGGAAAATATTCAATTATGATAAACTATATAAATCTTAAATGTGAAGTTGGACGGAAAATTGTAATATAACCATTCAATAAACACCCTGAATATAGTCCACTAGTTGGGTTCAAGGTTCATCGAGTGAAGCGATTTTCCTGCTTACATGGCAAAATATAATCCGTTCAACAAGGTTTTAGGTCGCACATAAATAAGGCTTCAGGTTTCACTCGATAAAACACGAACAAAATATGTGTGAAAAGTCGCAAAAGCGAGGAAAATTTAAAACTAGACTACTTACCATACTTATATTCTCATATTATGTTACAATTTTTATTTTCTCTTTCTTTAAACTTTTGTTTTTAATTTAAAAATGACATTCAATGTTGACACAAGTTTCCTTTCACATTGAGATGATTTCATTGTTTAATGGATTATTATTTTCTAAGCAAAAATGCGGCGCCGCTCCAAGTAAAACATCAAACGAAGTATTTCTAAGAGTATTTTTATTTTCACGAAATTTTATTTGGAGCGCAAAATAAGCTAAGAAAATGAGGGAAAAAAATATTCGCGAGGAACTAACAAAATTTAAAAATCAGTTTCACTAGAATTTTACAATGTCTTAATAAGTACAAATGAGAAATTGCAAACATTTCGCTGAATCAATAGATCTATAAATATATTTAAAGCATCCAGTGCTCCTAATGAATAAACGAAAAAGAAAAAATCGCTACCAGAGAAATCTGACAAATCGGGAATTTTAGGAAAAATAATAAAAGATATTTACGCCCATACATGTACGTTTTCCTTATCATCATTAAGTGTGAACATTTGCGTCAATAGAACATGACATGACAAAGAAAAGACAACTGATGATTAACGATTTTTGAATTATTGTATTTCCTTATTTTGCAGGTTTAAAGATGGTCGAGCTTATCCATGGTCATCGGAACAAATATCATCATTAATTCTTTATCCGCAAGCTGCTAATCAAACAATTTATGCGAGACATGCAATGAAGACAGATGAAGGACGATATTCGTGCATTTTACGTAATGACACTTACATGATGGAGCATCACATCGATTTGAAAATAAAAAGTATGTTACACTTTCAAAGCCATCCTTCCTTCCTTCCTTCCTTTATCGATCCACTTCGTAGAAGGACTTTCTTTTTTTCCTTTAAAAGCAAATTAAATTTCTATTTTTCTATGAAGGCAAAACATGAAATTTCTGATATCAGAGAAAATTTCAGAACCTTCGTTTTCAACATCAAAGTTTTCTCAAGAAAAAAAAAAAATCAAATTTTAAATAAATTTTAATTTATTCTTTTCTAATAGGTTCATCGCCTGATGTTCCATTGCCAACCTTTCGACCTCAGGATCAATATGCTGACATTGGTGGTTCAGCGCGATTCTATTGTGAAGCATTTATTGGCAAAAAGGATTTACCGGATATTGCTATAAGTACAATTTGGTTCCAAAAGTCGGAAGAAAATAATGATGATGAATTATTGATTGATGGCGGAATACAGGAAGTTGTAAAGCGTGAAGATGAACAAATTGTTGGCTCTTATTTAACAATACAGAAAGTTGAATCACAACATTATGGTCGATATTTTTGTCGTATCGAAATGGGAAATTCCCAAACTCATCGATTGGAAATGTCAGCATCACTTATCAATGCACTTCCTATTGAAGCACTCAACAATGATCTCTTTCTCAATCCTTATTTCCTGGCAACTTGTGCAACAATTCTCGTTATTATTCTATTTTTTCTTGTACATTGCATTCGTCAATGGTGCACGAAACATCTAATCACTTTCAGCGCTACTGAAATGAAAGTTCTTAATTACAAAAATAAAGACATTGACGCATTCAATCAATCAAAAGCACAAAAAACAAATAAATTATCTACAATTTTTCACAATAAACCTGACGACATCAAAATTATGATCAATGGAACCTAATCTGAAAATAATTTCAAATTTTAAGTAAAAAAAAAACAGTTGTATCTCTACGAATTAAGTGTTTCACTATCAGGGTTAGTGATATTACATGTAAAATCTCTTTAATTTTTGGGAAGTATACATATATAATGTGTACAATGTACAGTTTCCCGAACATTGAAAAAGCTCTACTTGTAGGTTTATCTGGGAGAAATTACATCTGTATCTGTATTAGCATAAAATGCATGATTATTAAGTATCTATCAAACCCTAATGACTTCTATAAAAGTATTTCGGCTGTGATAAATGTAAAACGTTAAATATCTAAATGTAAAATTTAAATTAAATAAAATAAATGTAGATTATTCGACACATTTTAAAACGCTTATAATTTTTTGATTTTGATTTTATTTTTTGCATTCCTTTCTAGCCACCGTAATTCAAATTGAAATATGAGAGTTGTGAGAAAATGTGTGAGAAAATTTTCAACAGAATTTTCTTCTTACGTTTAAAAAATCCCTCATGCGCAGAATGGAAATCTCTTGATCTGATTGGCATTGCAAAATTATTGACTAAATTTTCTCGGAAAATACGGTTGCTAGCAGCAGCATTGGTATTCTAAGTAATAATTATGTCATACGCAGTTTTCTCATGAATGCTACGCAAATTCGGCAACCATATCTCCGTATTGTTATTATTGTTTACTGAAACTCTGGCAAAAGGTTTTCTTGCAATAGCAGCAGATCAAATTTCGCACGCGTTCAGTTTTAAGAAAACATAAAAACAAAAAAAAAAATTTTTCTCGGAACATAAACAAACAAAAAATTGTAAAGTTGGTACTTTTTTTTTACTTTCGGTTTGCTGATTGAAGTCGGTAGGAATGTTTATTTCACGGTCAGTATTAATTATTAGGAAAATTTCTGTCATCGAAGGGAAAAAAAAAATTGTTGACTTGAAGAAAAAATCTATTTGAAATCTAAACGTATTCCATTTCTTTTTTTGTTAAGTTGTAGACTGTTTTTTGATAGCTAAGTCAATCTTGTTAAAAGAGACGCAGCTAAATCAATGACATAAGTAGCCACAAAAATCACAAATGTATGAATATGCTACAAATCTTAATATTTCAGCCGAATTAATATATTAAATAAGATCAAGTTTCGGAATAAAGTTAAAAAAATTATTCAAATGTAAACAAATTATTTAACTTCATTTAATCTTTGCCATTATTGAAAACGAGCCAACACTCACCACGCAAAACATGATACCATAACCATAAATAACAAATTTGTTCGCCAATTGAACTGCCTCATTGCGGAGCATGAAGACTTACAAAATTCACCATCAAAATGATTTTACACCTCGCCCCAGTTCCACGAAACCCGTCAATATATGAAGCAACAAGGTGTGAAATATCCATTCAGACAATCTTAAGGGGAACAAAAATGTTCGTTGAAGCACATGAAAACAACAAATACGCAACAACATTTATCGGACAAAATGAATGAGAAAAAAATAACGTGTGACCTGAACAAAGATTAAGAGGAAATCTTTCAGTTCAGGATATTTTCGTAAGACTTTGCTCTTGACTTTGCTAAATGAATGATGATAAATGAGAATACAAATCGTGTAAATGTGAGAGTACTGTGGCGTAAACTTGATGATCGTGACTTATGGGTTTTCTCTAAGGGCAACTGCGAAGAAAAGTTCCGATTATTTTATTATTCATTGAACAGCATTCAATTTCAGGGAATTCGCATAAAATTATGCACTACAACTATAATTTGGCAGCAGTAAATTGCAAATGTAATTTTCACTAATTCCACTTCATCCAACTTCATGTTTTCGCTATAAGCGATTGTTACATGATTTCACCATAAATGCATAAATTATGAATTTAAACATAAATCAGATGAAAGTTTTAAAATATTTAAGTTTGGCATCATTGGTGGATGTAACCTAAAATAACAATACCATTTATGTTTGCGCGCCAATATATAATTTCATTTCTTACCGACACAAGTTTGATCCAGATGAAGTTTTCTAACCAAAACATAAAAATATGCCGTAATCAACGCTAATTGAGTCAGCGAATTATTCTCGTGTGGGCAATGATGAATATAAATGTAGATATGAGCCATGTAGCAATATGATTCATTGTGTGGTTGCATTTAATAACTGGTTTCAGGTATTACTAGGAAAATGATGAAATCTCTATAAGTGATTGATTCGCTTTTCGATCTACACAGATCTTTATGGTGCTTAAGTACAACTTTGAATGAAACAAGAACATTGAGAAAAAATATTTTCGTCATTTTTTATTGAATTTCTTAAGTTCACATTGCTTAAAAATAAATTGATATATCTGTCACATTTATATTTTTATTTAAATTATTGAACACTCAATAAATAAGTTAACATCTACTTAGTCTTATGTAAGTTAACATTTTCAATGTATGTGTATAGTAATGGTTTGTTCATCCAACCGAGATGATGCCATCAGCTTACATAGATCCATCATAAGCTCTGGATATTATGCTAAATGATTGTCTATGCGAAATGCATCATTTATATTATTTTTTTTGGCAAATATTAAAATTTGTAATCTTGAATGAACAAATCCAACGCCCTCCTCTCATGTCATGATGTTCAAAACATCGTCAAGTTCATTTGTATTTTTTTTTTTTTGTATTCTAATCATTTAGAGCTCGCGAAACTTCCTGCAGAGCTTATCGCGTGTCACTTAATTAATGGCAACGGCAACCGGCCTGGAATGCATAACTTTCTCGGATGTATTGACTTTTGGGTTTTTGAATTATCAAATGTTTTACTTTTGTAATTAAGAACTTTCATTTCAGTAGCGCTGAAAGTGATTAGATGTTTCGTGCACCATTGACGAATGCAATGTACAAGAAAAAATAGAATACTAACGAGAATTGTTGCACAAGTTGCCAGGAAATAAGGATTGAGAAAGAGATCATTGTTGAGTGCTTCAATAGGAAGTGCATTGATAAGTGATGCTGACATTTCCAATCGATGAGTTTGTGAATTTCCCATTTCGATACGACAAAAATATCGACCATAATGTTGTGATTCAACTTTCCGTATTGTTAAATAAGAGCCAACAATTTGTTCATCTTCACGCTTTACAACTTCCTGTATTCCGCCATCAATCAATAATTCATCATCATTATTTTCTTCCGACTTTTGGAACCAAATTGTACTAATAGCAATATCCGGTAAATCCTTTTTGCCAATAAATGCTTCACAATAGAATCGCGCTGAACCACCAATGTCAGCATATTGATCCTGAGGTCGAAAGGTTGGCAATGGAACATCAGGCGATGAACCTATTAGAGAAGAATAAATTAAAATTTATTTAAAATTTGATTTTTTTTTTTTTCTTGAGAAAACTTTGATGTTGAAAACGAAGGTTCTGAAATTTTCTCTGATATCAGAATTTTCATGTTTTGCCTTCATAGAAAAATAGAAATTTAATTTGCTTTTAAAGGAAAAAAAGAAAGTCCTTCTACGAAGTGGATCGATAAAGGAAGGAAGGAAGGAAGGATGGCTTTGAAAGTGTAACATACTTTTTATTTTCAAATCGATGTGATGCTCCATCATGTAAGTGTCATTACGTAAAATGCACGAATATCGTCCTTCATCTGTCTTCATTGCATGTCTCGCATAAATTGTTTGATTAGCAGCTTGCGGATAAAGAATTAATGATGATATTTGTTCCGATGACCATGGATAAGCTCGACCATCTTTAAACCTGCAAAATAAGGAAATATAAATCAGAAATTTATATAACAGCAGCGCAATAATTTCTCTCGAATTCAAAATTAACACAAAAGTTCAAATTACTGAGGAACGTGGTAAATATTTTTGTTTTTCGCGCAAATATTTTCATTGCAAGGATTTTAAGCCAGTTGTTGCTTGGTATTCCTTGGAAGTGATTATGATAACAATGAACTTTTCTTGAGGTTTCTTCACGTTTCTCTAAAGTGAAATTGTTTGAATGAACATGACAATAAAACATTTTGATTAAGCACCTAATGTCATGGTGGGATCAGTTTATCATTGTCTCTATATGTATAAAGTTTCAGTTGTTAATTTAGTCATAAATGCAACATAAAGAAAAGCCCCGTCTGTGGTCCCCCGAAAGACAGCAATGCATTCTAAGAATGAGCTTCTTTTGTTGTTTCAACTGTTGCCCTTTTCTTTTCATAATAATACGATCTCCCAAGAAACACTCGATTCGGTTTCTTCAGTTCAAAAACATATAACATAAAAAATATAAACGACTGAACAAAACAAAGTGATAACAATCTTTAAAAAAAACTCTTGTTGGAAACTCCGGTAAGATGTGGAATAAGAAGTGTTTTCAGAAAAAAATAAAATAAATGAGCGTTCGGCAAATGACTACAAAGAAGAAACGCAGCCAGGTTCTTGGTAAAAAAAATAAAACTGTTTAAAGGAATGTTTCGTAATAAGCATGTTACTTCATGTTTGGTTGCTAACAAAGTTGAGGCGACATTCTTGCAATTTTTATAGCTGGCTGAATCTAACTGTCGCATTAAAATGGGAAATTGAATACATTTAGCAACAAAATATGGAATGATACACATTTAATGGACGTGGCTTTCAAAATGTTATTCTCCATTAAAATCTCTTTTCCAATTAGATACCAATCTCTTCCATCATTTAACCATAATGATAAGATCATAAGTAAAATGAGTTATACAATAAATATAAATGGATCATTTTCGATCAATTACATAAATGTGTTCTTTTCATTACGGGCGCTTAGAAAACGCCAAGCGTAAATAATCTTGTTTTGTAGAGTTCCGCAAAAATATTTCGTGTGGTCACCAACGGAATTGAAAAAAACAAAATATTTGTCCGAGTGTTTTTCAATGTGTTTGCACATCACACCTTAAGAGCCCCGAAATGGTACAAGGAGTTCTATCTGTCTTCTATATATATATCACATCTATTGTTTAACATTTTGACGAAGGTTTCATGAGAAAAGGTGCAATTGCAGATATTCCTGTTTGTTTTCTCATAACAGGAGGTCACAAATTCTAAGAAACATCAGATCTATTATTTTTTTTTTTAAGTTTCGTTTCGTTTCGTTCCTTTTCTCTTTCTTTTTTTTTAGGGTGATCACAACAGTTACACAAATCTCACGTGTTGTGACTGGTGACGGTTAACGTACCATCAGGCAATTCAATTGCAAATTGCTATTTAAACTTCAACGGCTGTACGAAAGAGCTCTCAAACGAAATTAAAAAAAAAAAATATAAAATAAAATTTAATAAACGACCATTACCGCGAATACTCTAACGAGTCAATAACTTTTATCTCGGTCGACCCGATGATGCTCATGTTGCCAGTTCTCTTTTTCAATTTTTCAACGGCCTGAAAATTGCACTAATTTTATGATCATGCGCATTCGTATACATCAAATAAATTTATAGGAAATGCTCAGTTGTCGTCCCTTAATGAAGGTTATTTATTTGTCCATTTCTAAATTTGTATTCGTTTGACACCTTTTACCCGAGGTCAAAACCAATATAAAAATTGCTTTTCCCTGATTTATCATTGATTGAAAATTCCGAGAATCTGAATGTAACAAATTTGATGATAAATGTAAACTGTTATTGCTGTTCATGAGAGAGATTATGTTTTTTAATAAGCTACACAAAATCAGCAAAACTTTCTGAGAGCTTTTTCTTACGAAAAAGCTAAAAACGAAATAAAAAAAAAAAATATGTGGAAAACAAATGCTCAGATGTTATGCCGGCTTCTGAGAAATGTTCATGCCGATTATATTTATAAATAAGTAATCGTTAACAAACTCGGTAATGCGAATTTTTCATGCACAATTAATTGAATTATAACTCACCATTCAATGCTTTGATATCCTTTTGCACAACAATGCAAACTTTTAAATTGTCCTTCAACTGCATACTCCTCACTGACTGTTTCTTTTGTAAATTGCAAATGTGTCGTATTTTTTGAACTGATAAAAGAGTGCATTTCGCAGTAATCGATACCGTTAACATAATTAAAACTTAGAAGTACTATCGCCACGAGGACTTTCATGAGATCACATGTTCTTGAAACGACTTTATATCTTGGCATTTTGCTTGGATTTTTTTCTTCCTATTATTCACACTAATGACGTGAAATATTTATTTTCAAAATATTACAAATATTTTTTTTTTTTATTCAATATTATTTTTAATTATTTCATTTCAAGTACATACTTAATTTTGCTTTGATAACAATACCGAAGGTGAATTCCCCGAAACAATTTTAAGCGATTATTTAGAAGCGCTTTTTATCGCGAACACTTTATTTTCGCGAGCAAATTCCAAGAAAATCATTTTAAAATCTATTTTACAGATCGGATGAGATTCGCTGTCAACCACACAACTGCTCGTCGTAGACTGCTGAACGTCAAAACATGCTCCGATGATATTTCGTCAAACCATACTTGAAACGAAGAGAACTTTGAAGAGAAATAAACAACTGGAAAATGAGAATTGGGAATCTCTCAAATACATTTTTGAGAAATTTGATTGCTGCTTTTCTGTCTGACTGATGTTGCCGAGGAAGGAAAATAAATAATTTTTTTTTTATTTATGTGAAATTGAATCTGATGTTGACTCATTGCACCTTTAAGATTTGTGAACTGCTTTATTTTAAAGCTGGCGGTTTGAAAAATATTCAACCACTTTCTCGAAGATTTTATTCCAGTAGGTAACCAAGAAAATTTCAACGTCTGAGTCATGGAAAGATTTGGCGTTTTTTTATGAATCTTTTTTAAAAAAAAATTTGAGTCATCGATTTAGTTGTCAAGTCTTAAAAAAATATATTTTTTTTTATTGAGAACCCTAGAAAAAGATTCCCAATTACGAGCCCGCTGCGAAGGAACAGAGAAACGAAGCACCGGTGAATAACATAAAGATGATGTTTAAAGAGATTCTCAGTAAGAAAAGAAATGAATAGTTTGCTGGACCAAGAAAAAAAAACATAAAAGGCATACAAGAAGAAAAAGAACAACGAACAATGGGATAAATTCTGCTCGTCTAGCTATCGCATTAAAAATAATATGTTACATATAACAGGACATGCAATTTCTATATTTATGTGCGAAAGTTGAAGGCCTACCTTGGGTGCTTTCGAAACCACTAGATAAATGACTAGAAGAACGTAGAAAAGCTTTCAATTGATTTCCATTGCAAAATTTCATGTTAAAATCGCCCACGGCGGGAGCTCGTCGTAATAAAAATAACTTTTCTTGGTACAGTCGATGACTACTTTTATATAATGATGATGGATTTGAATAAAGCCAATTAGGAAAAATAAACACTTGAATTTTTCACATTGGATGAATTAAGTCATTTTGAATTCAAAGGAAATTCACAGACGACACATTCTTTCACCGTCAAAATGTGGTGCCATAGTGAAATTTCAATACGAATGCTTAAGATGCTGTTATGCGAGCGAATGGATCGCGAAAAAGAAAAATTGTATCGGAAAATAAACAGATATCGAAAATTTGTGAGAAAACTCATCAGGCTTAATTAATAGACAAATTGAGAGTTCTCAGAAGATATTCAAGACTTTTTTGAACGCAATTCTATGAATATTAGCAGGTTATGAAGACCTGAGATCTAGGTAGCTAGACTGTAGCAAAACAACTCGATATCGCTGAAAATGGGCATCGCGGAATGAAGAACAGACAGACATGGTGAACATGATGTTAAACGTAAAGAAATTACGTGATTGAAATGAGTGATCAGCTCAGCAACATGAGCTAGCATATCAAGTGTGAATTGAAGAGGGTAAATGCTTCCTTTCCAAGAATCTTTTGAATTATGCAATTGACACTTGGCAGTGACCTATCGACTTGTGCAGAGCAGGTATATCGATTGAATAATGTTACTATGACACTGGAAATCCCACATTCAATTGTTATTTTTAAATTCAACCGATTTTGTCAATCCCATAATTTGCGGCAGTCATAACCGACAACTGTTCATTTGAAGCACATTCGAGTAGGTGAATTCATAAGTATATTCAAAGGTTAAAGTTGGGTTGGGATTTTTTGATGATGAAATTGAATTTCGAACTCATCGTAATATCTTATTTTTACACGTGAAATATTTATAACGTCGTTTTTCGATCAACAATTTTTTTTTGTTCAGCAAAAGGACTTGAGGAAATTTTTCTTCAAAATATTCATTTTTTTATATAGAAAAAATGACGTTAGATTTTCTACGAAATGACGTCGCTTGCGGTGTTGAAAATATTTTTCTTTTTATTCAAACAAAAATTTTCTAAAAGATTAAATGAAAGAAATATTTTTCTTTAGTCATAAATATTTTAAGTTTGAAAACTGTAAACACAAATGTTAAAAAAAATTTAATGCAAAAGTACACTTTTGGCTAAAGTTGTTATACTTGAGAACATAAATATTTAGAATCGATTTATTGCAATTTAAAACCGTGTTATGCGGATTTTATTCTCGATCAATACAAATATGTCTTCAATCGGGTTTAAAGTCTGAAACCACAAGCATTTCCCACATTTTATGCAGTTGAGAAAATGTTTTTCAAATATAGACATTTTATTTTTGCCATGATAGCTGTTAATTCCAATAAATTAATAAGGTAGAAAATTTGATTTTCTTGCATGATCTCAATATGTTTGTAGGCGCCTTAAGCTGGTGCACTTTATATAAGCAGATCAAAATAAAAAAGAAGCTTTCGCTGTGCAACCTCTGGTTCCACAAATTCAGTGCATTTTAGAGATCATTTTAAATTTCATTTGGGTAAATTTTATGGAGAAGCGGCAAGAGCTAAAATTGAGAAATGCAATTCAGAAGCATCGCGTATCATAAATTCCTTGCAGACGTTTGCAGCATCATTCAAAAATGTATCATCATTTGTTGAACCATGATTGATAGGGAAATTCTTTCTTCCATCTAATTCGAACAGCGTTCCGTTGTGATTAACTAACGCTACGAAGTGGTTACTCACAGTAGGCAAACTGCTTTGGCCCTCAAGTGCGAGTGCTTGGTGAACTTCAATAAATTCTGTATCCTGTTCTAACAATCTGCCGCGTTCCTCTGGTGTAGCACCTATAGACTTGTCGTAGAAATTCTTCAGAACAGAGTCATCGGCAAGCTTGATGTCCTTATTATTGAAAACTGCATGCAGTAAAGCAACTGTGCCACAAGCATTACGCACATACTGACGCGTGTAATACAAATCAGAAGGATAATCATGTTTGTCTTTCAATTCCTCATCTTCTTTCTTACGGTGAGCTTCATAAATATCTGTAATATATGATTAATTAAATAGCGAATCATTCATTGTATTGAAAGGGCGTGGGAGGATACCAGAAACTGGAAACAACAAGAGTAAAGCCTTGACTGGTCTTGGAATGGAAGCCAAATCCCCATCCTCCAAGCTATAGACATCTGTCAGTTGATAATCTTCAGACGCTCCTAATTTGACCAGATACTTATTAAGTACCTGAAAAAATAAGAAGAAGACAAAATGACTTTCAAAAATGGCTGCTTTACATTTTCTCTCATTATACTCACATCTGGATTGCTTTCAAGTGGTATAACCCAAGTATCGGACATGATTAATTGATTTGCGATATTTTTATGATTTGATATTGCGCAAATTCAGTAAAAACCGTTTAATTAAACTACGCCGGTAAAAGGGACACAAAAGCCTACGACGGATGAGAAAATCAAAGCGTTATACCCCAAGCAAGGGGAATAAAAAACGATTTCAATCGAAAATAAATAAACAAGCACTTCTGCGCCTGAAAAATATCCACCTTTAAAACATCTAATTAAAACATTGAAAATGGATTCAGATCTATATGATGAGTTTGGTAACTACATTGGACCCGATCTAGAGGACGATTCTGAGGAAGAGGACTTTGAGGAACCAGAAATTGATGTAAAATACTCATAAAATGTGCCTTTCCGGCTTTTAATATTTGTTTCTATATTTTTAGGAAGATGCAATCGAAGATGAAGCTGAAATGGATGTTGATGAAGATAAAACGTCTAAAGCAGTTGTCCTGCATGAAGACAAACGCTATTATCAGACAGCACTAGAAGTTTATGGGCCTGAGGTTGAGACAATTGTTCAGGAGGAAGATGCTCAGCCGCTGGATAAGCCACTCATTGAACCGGTCAAAAAGGTGAAATTCCAGTTAAAGGAACAAGATCTTCCTGATACCACTTATTCAATGGAATTCATGACTGACTTAATGGACACCCCGACATTGATAAGAAACGTTGCCCTTGTTGGTCATTTGCATCATGGAAAAACTACATTCATTGATTGTCTCGTTCGTCAGACACATCCACAATTTCGAGACATGGAGGAACGTAATTTGCGCTACACTGATACTCTTTTCACTGAGCAGGAGCGTGGTGTCAGCATCAAAGCCACTCCAGTTACTCTCGTTTTGCAGGACGTTAAAGACAAAAGTTATCTAATGAATATTTTCGATACGCCGGGTCACGTAAATTTCTCTGATGAAGTTACTGCAGCAATGCGGATGGTTGATGGAATCGTTTTGTTTGTGGACGCAGCTGAAGGCGTCATGCTTAATACTGAGAGACTTCTGAAACACGCTATTCAAGAAAAATTGGCCATCACTGTGTGTATCAATAAGATAGATCGATTGATTCTGGAGCTAAAATTGCCCCCGCAAGATGCATATTTCAAGTTGAAGCATATTATTGATGAAATTAACGGTTTAATAACGTAAGTTTCCCGATTCATTTCAATTGCCTTCCTTATTGATAGAATTTTATTTTTAAGGCTTTACGGTAACACAAATCCGCAGCTATCACCGGTAATTGGAAACGTTTGCTTTGCCAGCTCGGTTTATGGTCTTTGCTTCACATTAAAATCCTTTGCCCAGCTTTATGCTGACACCTATCCTGGCGTATCTACAACTGAGTTCGCACGACGTCTATGGGGCGATATGTATTTCAATAACAAGACCAGGAAATTCTCCAAAAAGCCGGCTCACAGCTCAGCACCAAAAAGTTTTGTCGAATTCATCTTGGAGCCAATTTACAAGCTGTTCGCTCAAGTTGTCGGAGATGTTGATGGTACATTAGCTGATACATTGTCAGAGTTAAATATTCGCATCAACAAAATTGAAATGAGAAGCAACATCAGACCACTTTTGCGTTTGGTCTGTAATCGCTTTATGGGAGATTTTACTGGCTTTGTGGATATGTGCGTTGAACACATTAAATCGCCATTGGAAAACTCAAAGAATAAGATCGATCACATTCACACAGGCCCCAAGGAGGGTGTCCTTTATCAGGACATGTTGGACTGTAATCAAAATGGAAATCTTGTCGTGCACACAACGAAGATGTATCCAACTGATGACTGTAACATTTTTCTTGTTCTGGCTCGAGTTATGAGTGGAACGTTTTATAGCGGACAAGAAGTCAGAATTTTGGGTGAAAACTATACACTTTTTGATGAGGAAGATTCACGTGTTGTGCAAATTGGTCGTCTTTGGGTCTATGAAGCGCGTTATAAAGTTGAATTAAATCGTGTACCAGCCGGCAACTGGGTTTTAGTTGAAGGCATTGATCAAAGCATCGTCAAAACCTCAACAATTGTAGATGTGAATGCTGCTGAGAATCTCTACATCTTTAGACCACTTAAATTTAACACGCAAAGCATTATTAAGATTGCCGTTGAGCCAGTAAATCCATCAGAATTGCCCAAAATGCTTGATGGACTGCGAAAGGTCAACAAGAGCTATCCACTTCTGTCAACTCGTGTCGAAGAATCTGGCGAGCATATCATTTTGGGCACAGGAGAGCTTTATCTCGATTGCGTCATGCACGACCTGCGTAAAATGTATTCAGAAATCGATATCAAAGTGGCCGATCCAGTTGTATCATTTTGTGAGACAGTTGTCGAGACGAGTTCACTTAAATGCTTCTCAGAAACGCCAAATAAGAAAAACAAGATAACAATGATTGCTGAACCACTCGAAAAAGGTCTCGCCGAGGACATTGAAAATGAAACCGTGTCTATCGGATGGAGTAAGAAGAAGATTGGCGAATTTTTCCAGGTCAATTATGAATGGGATTTATTGGCGGCACGCTCCATTTGGGCATTCGGTCCTGACAGTACCGGTCCTAATATCCTCGTCGACGACACATTGCCATCCGAAGTCGACAAGACACTTTTGGGTTCACTGAAAGATTCAATTGTTCAAGGATTTCAGTGGGGAACTCGTGAAGGACCTTTGTGTGAAGAGCCGATAAGAAATGTTAAATTCAAGATTCTGGATGCAGTCATTGCTAACGAACCATTGCACAGGGGCGGTGGTCAAGTGATTCCAACTGCTCGCCGTGTGTCGTACTCAGCATTTTTAATGGCAACCCCACGTTTGATGGAACCTTATTTGTTTGTTGAAGTTCAAGCTCCAGCCGATTGCGTTTCATCGGTTTATACAGTTCTGGCACGCCGTCGTGGTCATGTGACGCAAGATGCACCAGTTCCTGGCTCACCGCTTTATACAATCAAAGCCTTCATTCCTGCAATTGATTCATTTGGATTTGAAACGGACTTAAGGACACACACACAAGGTCAGTCCTTCTGTCAGTCAGTATTCCATCATTGGCAGATTGTTCCCGGTGATCCATTGGACAAAAGTATCATTATCAGACCACTCGAACCACAACCGGCAACACATTTGGCTCGAGAGTTTATGATCAAAACGCGCAGGCGTAAAGGACTTTCCGAAGACGTTTCCATCAATAAGTTCTTCGACGATCCCATGTTGCTGGAACTTGCTAAACAAGATGTTATGCTTAATTAATTTGAATTTCGTGACATTTTTCGCAAAAAAGAAAATAAATGAAAACTTTGAGCAAAAATATTGAAAATATTGCATCAATTGATGATATTTGCCTTAACACTTTTATTTCAGTTGTTAATAGGAAACATCTCAGCTCAGGTAACAAACTTGATTCCGTTGAGAGCTTTGACAGACCAAATTTCAAGTTCCCTCGTCACACGTATGCTCTCAATTTTTACTTTTTTTGGCAGTTTCTACCAAATGCTTTCGCGTTTAATCTGATCTTGCTGAATACCATGAAAAATAAGTCACTGATTCGAGATAGCATGAGCTCATTCGCAAACTTCGATGACCGATTGAAAATTTTGATTGGCATAAAGCCATTGAATCGGGTCAGTTTGACTGCAAAACGAATATGAAATTTAATGTGTTTTTGATACGTGCATCAGATATCGCAAATGCGCAAATAATTCCATCGAACATGTGAAACTATGATGTCTAATTGAACAATTCATATTTGCAAATTGAAATTGTCATTGAACATATTTGGACTGTATTCTATTTATCTCGTCGGAGAACAAATTTATAAGTAAGATTTATGTTGCAACCAAAACATTACAAATGTCAACAATGTTGCATAGTTTTATATTGAAATCATAAAACGGAAGGAATAATCAAATTACTTAAGTAAATTTATGTTCGAAATTCTAGAATTAAATAATTAAAAAATATTCCGATAAATCACTTTGCAACGCCAAGGCAACAAGAAAAAATAAAATAAAATCATATCTAACTATGTATTTAATAGCAATCTCAGCACCATTATACGTTTCCCAGAGTTTCTTTCTCATTAAAACAACATGGAAATGAGTTTCAAATTGCAAAAAATGGGATCTCTTCCCGTAATGGCACCCCGGAGGGAAACCATCAAAGCGACGCTCTTGCATAGTGAGATAATGAATTATGAATTTTAAAACAATCGCCAGTGGCAGTGCCTAATTGAATTTGTGAATGAATCTAGTTTATAGCTCTTTGTAAAAAAAAAATTTATGTTCATCAACCTCGTGAGATTGGAAAATAGTTTTGGACTATGTAGGCACGAGCCAATGTCATTTGCGTGCTTTAAATCAGTTTGACAATTTTATTTAACTTCGTTATTTAACAAATTAGCCAATTTTTTTTTCTTGGGAGGTTTCTGACATCAAAGTTTCATGGCCATTCATTGGACGAATCCAGCACAAAAGCATAAAGATCCCCTGAAACAATGTTATCATTGCGCAATCAAAATTGACTGTAAATATTTATGAACAAAAAGCATAAGAAGCAGTCGACAATTTCTGAGTAAACTTTTATGTCGTTCTAGGATTTTCGAAAGAATACGAAAGCATTTATAAGTCTTCGATTATCTTGCGCGGTGCTCAATTTAATGCAATTTGCATACAATCATAATTACAACCTTACTGATTCCACCGACTCGCTGTCAATTTACATGCCACGTTGTGTGAACGCAAAATATTTGTTAGACTCTTAACTTTTATATGATTCGGTACCGAGCGCTGTGGGATTTTGCAAATTTTTTTCCTTCATTTGACGCTCCATGGGATTTTGAAAATTCTTCTAATGAAACAGTCAAGATTCTCATCACAAATCAGCAGCTTCTACGAATGGGGATGCAAAGACGCTGGATGCATGCTCCATAGTGACGTGAGTTGTACTGTAAGATTTTAATTAAGTGCAAAAATAACAGTTACAATTAACATAAAGCAAAGTAAGAAAACGACGCCATGGAATGTGCATCACAATATTGTTTCATTATGAATTTTAATTAATGTAACTGGCAGTGTAAAGGCGTGATACTTCTTCGTGGTGCCTCATTTGTTCTTATTTACAGCCGGCGAAATTGGGTAAATTGGAAAACATTAATGGTATAAATGAAATGTGAGTTTGATTTTTATCATCCGCGAGACTCTTTGTGAATTATGTGTCGTTATGCAGAAGACTGTGAAGACTGCGACATAATTAAAATAAATGAAGGATGTTATCAGTAAATGACTTCAACTGAATTTCATTTCCTGGGTCACAATTTTCGAAAGAATTTCATTTTTTTCCCTCGCATCGCGGTCAATTAATTAATTGGAATTTCTTGGAAAATTGTTCAAAGTGAAGTCTTTCAGTTTCGATTTTCCTGAAATTTCTAATGAAACTGCAAGTAAGCCTTAAGGAAGAGTCCAAGGGCACTAGAGGCTTCTAGCTTTTGTTGATCTCTCGCTGTGCGTTTTAACTTTTTATTCATTTAAAACATATTTTAAAAAATTAAGCTTCTCACTGAGAATCTGTTAAGTCTTAAAAAGAATTTTCGGAATGTACGACTGAAAAATGCTTTAATTGAAAAAGTGGAGTTAACTGGTCAAGAGTTAAAAACCCTATCATTAGCAAACTATCTAAAGATTCTAAAAATAGAATTTTTGTTAACTGATTAAGAATGATGCGTATGTATCAACATTCCCATGATTAATCGTCATTGTTTATGCTTTGTCGTCCGTTAGATATATTTATGTTTTACAAATGATTTCTGGTGTGAAATTTCATTCGCTGAAAAAGTATTAAAATTTTAACCGTCGTTTAAGTCGCGACTTAAGTGATTCTTTAAAATTCCCTCGACAGTTACTGAGTCAATTGAATTAAAATCTAAAAGCGATGAGAATTTGGGTCACTTGAGATCAGTTTAAAACCATCTATCTAAAGCGATGATTGTTTATTATAAATCTTTTTTTTTCCTCACGTATTTCGCTGTAGATTGTCTTTATCGTTATCGGAAGCTGAATATCAAATTGTTATGATTGACATTCAACATATTTGGTCAGTTTTCTATTTTTCTTTTTCTAGATCAACGTAAGACACAATAAAGAAAAAATAAAACTAAATTGATTTCAAGTTTAGTTAATTGCACATGATCGAGTGCATCCGCGGGTTTATTAGGTTGATTTCGGAATAACAAATGAGGAAGTCAAGTGAGAAAAATATAGCTTTCAAAGCATTCAAATTTTATATTTTAGTTGTAAATGTCAGTAGCACCATTTCGGCTTTTTTTTTTTTTTTTATAGATTAATGCATTTATCCATTAAGCGCGAGACTCGAGTAAAACTTCTATATTATGTGTTCTTAATTGGATTTTAAAGACATAAAAGAGCACTCTTTTGAATGGGATTTGCTGATGTTGATGATCCGAATGCATGTTGTGATGCAGTTTCGTGTTCGGTTGCTGTTTATTGGAGAAAGCTCACTCAAAATGCAATTCAGGTAAATCACTTAACAATGCAACAAGACAGCATAGAAATAAACTCATATCTTGTTTTGTGTTAAATGTTCTCTCTCTCTTTGTCCAACAATGGTAATGACGTGCTGCTAATTTCGAGTCCCTCGAAACGGTTATTTTAGTCATTTTCAAAAGGCTATTTATTAACTTATTTTGTTGTGCTTATTTAAAGAAAAATCTTTACACATCTCATAGCATAGCTAATATCATGAATAGCTTGACTTAGCCAATTTAAAGGCACAAGAGGAATAAAAGGCACAAGAAGCTCAGCAAACATTATCAGCGTGCAACACACGTAGCGATTTCCGGAACACTTTACAAATCCTCTTTAGTTCAACTCATAATTATGTTTTCACAAAAATCATTTGTAATATTTTTTTGCGCAGAAAAAAAAACATCGCGCGCCAAACTCCGTTAGGTTAAGCAAATTTTTTTAAGACGAGCGTACACAAAGCGTCCATGAAAAATGGCAAATTAAAATTCCGCACACGGCAAAACGAGAACACCATCAAAGTTGTTGTTCTCGAAAAAAAAGAGAGTTCAAAATAATCCACCTGATCTTGTTAACGCCTCATTATGATCACTTAAAATTTAATATTCTTGCACGCGTTTACTGCTCTCTTATTGCCGATTGCCGGTCGTTCTATCTTTTTGCCTGGTAAAGTCAAATGTTCTCTTCTTTATGCTCAAGTTCTGTCATTTTCAAGTTGTCACTTGCTAAGAAGTACAATTGCTTTGTGTGTAATTTCGAGAACGAAAGTCAACAGTTTGCAGAAAATTGCATTTCAGTGGTGTCAAACCTTAAAATGATAAAGCCTACTGGATACAGGCTGAATACGCAAGGATGATTTAATATGTCTGTGCGATGAATTACGTACAACTATTCAAGATTCCTTTTGCGCATACTTTTCAAAAGAATATTTATTTAAATTTTTAATTTTTGCTAGCGAAAAGCAATTGATGACTCAATGGTAGCATTTTGAAGCGGTTACACGCGACTATAATTATTGTAATTGTAATTTTGCATTATAAATTTTTCATTCATTGGTTGTTTGTTTTTATTTTATTTTTTATTATTTCTTCTACTTGTAAAAATTATTGACAGTAAGAATTGCATTTAAAGCACTAGGGATTGCTGTTCGGTGAGTAAACATTATCTGGAATCTCATAAACAGCAAAAAAACTGTAATTGAAATAGTTTATTGCAAGAAACTGAAAATTAGTTGGTTGCAGTTCTGTTTGTTTATGTGTTGCAATTGTAAGCGTTATTCGATGATAAGAATGATAATTTGCAGATCAAGTGTATAGAATTATTGGCGATGAATTAATTTATGATGCTAAATTACAATTCTTCAGCTGGCCATTCGATAGCATAAATTATTACTGAACATACCTCATCTTAATTATCATTTGTTCAGGAAAAACATGAATGTTCTTAAAATTTATGCTTTTTGCTGCTTAAATAAAGCTTAAATAATGACTCGCAACTACCGCCGCGCCTCCGAACATTGCACTCTGATAAAGGCTTCCGACAGTTTGTTCTTCGTGAGCATTAAATAGTTTCTTATAAAGCGAAACGCAACAATCAAATGTCTTTCTACGAAAACATTTATTCGACGAATCGGCGTAATAAACATTGAATGGTAGTGCGGACCTCGTTGCAGGTTGCCGGTTGCTATTGCTGCATCATTCAGCATTACCGAGATGAAATTGCAAGATTATTAAATTAATAAATGAAATTAAATTTCATCTCTAGGCTCATTCCAATACATTTCATCCATTCAGCATCAACATAACGTTTCATTATAGCAGGAAGAGCTTCTTAAAAAAAAAATAGTAATAATAGAATTTTATAAGCAGAAAACTGATTTGATAATTGCATGACGTTGAATTCCGTTGTCTTTCTTCACGCGCTTTCTGACAGGCGCATATTTGATAACATCTCTCTACCATCGTCTCCACTCTCCCAATATTGCTTTTGAGTTTAATTGAACATTTCTTCAAAGCTTTAAACATTTACAACAAAATTTTTTATTTTTTGACTTTTTTTTGCTTAGAAAATATAAAAATTGAAGAATTTTTCCAACGTCTTAAGTCATTAACGTTTGCTGCATCGCTTCATGCAGTTTCTTCCGTTAACTGTAATTCTGCGTATAGAGCAGAAAAAAGGGGGAATGGTCACTAGTTAAGCCACGTACGCAATTACACAACATACGTTTATGGCCATCAACGATCATGAACTTTATTGGTTGCTTTGAGCTTCTTCACTTATTTTTCTGAAAACCTTTCTCAGCAAATTATCTGGCAGTAATTTGTATTGCGAGCATGTGAGCAGTGGTGGTATTCTGCAGACGCAGTGGATCAATCGATTATCATCAAACTCAACACCCAGCGATTCGCCAACAGAAAGCTTCAAAGCACCAAATTCACATTTTAATGCAATGTTCGTTGGGTTTGGGAATTTATAAAGTGGCATTTCTTGATGCTTTTCGGGGCACTTCCAGTCGATTGGACAACAATTGTTGTCTTCATAATACACAGGAACACAACCTTTCGCGAGTCGATTAATTTGCAGTCCAATGCCGCAATCAATCATTTTGCAATTTTTGTTTTCCCTCATCGGAATTTTGTGATCAAAATCTTTCGCGCAAATACATGTTGAGCAAGATCCTTCGGGATAAAATTTTTGACCTTCGTAATAAATATTGCCGTCAACGTAACATGTTGCAAGTTGTTTTATGTCATCACCACAAATTGACTTCGGCGAACAACAAGATTCTTTCTCATATTGGTCGATACAATTTATGTTTTCGATAGCTTGCGGACAATCGATGTGAGCACAAGTGAATTCAGCAATATTTTGTCTTTGATGACAGTGACAAGGACCCCTACAAGGTACTGCTGAATCAATTTGCTCGCCAACTTCAAATGTTTGATTTTTGTAGAAGCATTTGTTTTCATCATTTTGAAATATTTCAGGGCATTTGAAGCTTTAAATAAAAATGTTTATTGTCGCGATATCAAAAGATATTCAGTTTTTTCACCTAATTGCACAACAGTCTCCATCGTTCTGAAGCGCTACACATCCGAGCTCTTCGTAGTGCCTTGGAATTGGTCGACAAATGACATTATCACAATTTTGAGTAGCAAATTCGAAGCTAACAATATTCGCTAAAAGATGAATAAGAAAATTACTTGACACCATTTTGAGCGCTCTTGCAACAACGATACTCGAAGTCAAACTAAAGATTAAATGAAATTAAGTGCAAAGAAACCATTGTAACCTTCGTACGATGAAACGAGTTATCGGGTGAATGAAATTTGATATTTTAATGTTCATTTGAAGCTTATAGATCATTATAATTGCATTAATAACTAACCGAGACCAATCAATTGCTGCTAATATTGGTCACTTGATGCAATTTGATATCTTTGGATAGAGATATTAATAAATGATTATAGTGATTTAAGGAATTTACGACGTCTTTGTACCAATGTAAACAAATTTGTAATTTACGGAAAATGCGATAAGAATCGAATGGAATACAAAAACACAATTCGATTCATTTGAACTTCCTACTAAAAAGAATGCCAAATAAAGCGACAATGTTTATGGAAGCTTCCTCCATTCATGTTACATCTATTCAATGACTTTTTGAAATGTCGACACCGCCGAAGGTTCCACCATATTTACCCGAAACGTGATCAATGGATGCAACTTTGTCGTTTTCAGTTTGGCATCTCTCTCGACTTTTGTTTTTGTGCTGAGATTTATATCGTGTAAACATAAATTATGCTCAAAGTTAATGCTTAATCGAAACATGATCATATTTTCTGGCAGCAACCATATGCATTTAAGTCGAATGTGAAACAAATCTAAGATGTTTTATTTCGGTTTGGAGAATACTTAAACATTTTTAAAAGATGGTTCGAGGAAGAAAAATAAAAATGCAAATAGCTAAAAGATGTTCATGTACAAATTCATTATCTTTTGAAGACGTCTATTACCAAACGGACAATGTGATGATAATTTATCATGTGTTTAGAGAGAAAGAAATGCTTGAAAGTTGAAAGGCTCTTCAATTTCATCCGCAACACAATTCACCGACTGTATAGCTAATGTACGTTGTGCTAGTGAATTTGTACAATTTGCTTAAGATAATCAATCTTGTTGTTTAAGTGCTCCGGCAGATAATCAGGAAAGAGATAAGGAAACAATTTTCTAACGGATTTCTTTTCGAAGGAATTTAATAATATTCAAACCGACGATACAAATATCTAAGCTGGAAATAGTTAAATAGATCATCATTCGACAGTTAAATATAGAAATTGCAGCGTCCAAATAAACATTGTAAGTATATGGGTGTGCACGAGCATCATTAGCGATAAGCGAAGCGCTCAATTTGTGTGTTATATAGAAATTTGCATTCATTCAATATCGATTTTCAATAAATATTTTTAATATGCTCGAAGCTACAATATCTTATCACAGTGCCGCGATGCTTGTTATTTATGTTCTGTTGACATTACATCCAAGTCACAGATATCGTACAATGAAATTTACATCGTTAGCCCAACAGATAAGATCAGTTGTGCGCAAATTTATGGTTGATATTGTTTTATCGCGCTCTCTTACCATGCATCCTCACGTTTCACTAGGTTCTATGCTATATAGAATAGCAGTTGATTCGTAAGTCATGTAGCACTAAAGAATTATCAAAGATAATGTTTCCTGCATGCATTACATAATTTATGAATATCACCATAACATTATTAAACAACGTGCAGCATAAAATTTATTTATTTTAGATGTGCATTTTGAAAAGCAAAAGCGTGAAAATACTTTGTGTGTTTAATCGATTGAAATCAATAAATTTACTATCAAGACATGGACTGACAGCGCAGCGCAAAAACACGATTTTTTGCCGTAAATGTGAGTTCATTAACTGATTTTAAATTATATTAAATTTAAATAACTTTCCGCACTTTTACTTCATGTGAATGAAACTTTTCCGAAACTCTCCACTAAATTGCCCAATGACAAAGTGTCGACTAATCGAATTTGACTTTGTAATGTAGCGAGAAATATCACAGCTCGTTTATCCAAAGTATAAGTTTACCATATATTCCAATAACCCATTTCACACGCTGATTTATTTATGCTTCGATTTGTTGCTTCTTCGTTTAATTCGCGCATTTCGATAACATAAAAAAAATATCGAGTGAATGAAAAGCTCTTTGGGGCTTTTGATGCTAAAGACTCTTTTTTTTGTGTACAAGACACATTTCTTTTCTTTAATTGGAAGACTTTTCTTTCATCGGCAAAATGTCGCTTTACGCTCTTTTGCAAATTGAATTACGCTAAAAATGGGAATAAAAATCACATGTGTCAGCGTCAGGGTCGTGTGTGTATGTTACATATAAAAGATTTTTGCGAACGAGAATGAGACCACTTAGCTGCGCTATTGTCAATTTAACAGTTGCAAAAAAATAAAATAAAAGGAATCAACTGGATGGAAAGAAAATCATTTTAATACTCTGTTTGGCATGGCACGGTGAGATGTCACCATGCAAGGTTTGTTCCGATTCTTTGTTGATGCTGGCAATGTTTGAATGAATAAATTGTGTTGACATTGAACGTTATGTTGAGTGCGCATGAGGTTAAATCTAGAATTGCTCATGAATTTATAAAATTTGAAACTGAAAGTTCAACGCCGGTGCATGATCCATAGCAAAAGATTAAAAAAAAAAAATTAATAATTCTCAAGACTGATGATTGATGAACTCGATGATCCGACAATATTCATTGTAACTGTGACTAGATACATTTCGCTTATGCACGCGATCGCTTTACGAGTAAAATGATCCGACTCTAGCGTATCTTTAATGCGCGCGGACACACACACATCACTTAAGTTTTCATCAATCGCCTTAATTGATTGTGAGTTCAATTAAATGCACGTAAATTCCGCTGAATATTCGTGGAATTTAAACAATTACTATCGTTTTGCTCTGTGTCCCAGGCAGGGAGGAAAATGATTTATTGCTTTATGACGGCAAAAGCGATTAACTGCAGTTTAAGTTCAATTTATAAAACAAACATTACGCAACACATTTTGATAATTATCATCCTGGTTGAATGAACCTTTTGGATTTGATGAATGGCGTCGAGGGGTTTAAAACCCTCTTGAATCAAAGATTGCATTAAAGACAACAATTATTTTCATATTAACATCCCCTCGAACATCAGCAAAAAAAAAACTGTTTCGCGTTAAGGCGCAAACTTGTAGCAAAGCATTAAGCCTTCAACGCCAAACTCCGTCAAATCAAGTGACCATAAATCAACTGACGACCTTAATGGATGGCGATTTGTTCTCCCAATATATCGCAAATTATCTTTTCAGCATAAAAATGGACAGCTTCACATATAAAAACACAAATATTTCCGTTTTTTTTATTTTCTTTCTTACTCCGCAAGGTGGTCGCTGGTGCTCTTCGTATGTTTACAACAATGCGTCAATATAAATACTTTTATGTTAATTCGCTAACTGGAAATGGGCAATTCGCTGATGTCAACTTAAGCTCATTTTGCATGCAATAATGTGGGCTAATTTTTAAGAAGCTCTGCTACGGTTGTGTTGCGTTAAAATCACTAAAGAAACATTTTAACAGGCGAATGAAAACTTACACGAAAATTTAATTAACAGGATTTAAAGAACATTCAACAAAAAAAAACCGAAATCGGGTTAATGCCAATGAAAGAATGGCTGCAAACAATGAGAACCTCCAGCTGCTTGATGTCGCATTCGATATTTCGTTGCTCTTCATCCGTCGATGATCAGTCTGGGCATGGATGAAACCAAAAATTTAACGCTTCATTTCGATCGAATCACGGGAACATCGCGAGTGTTGAATCGTGAGTGTCGTTAAAATTTACTACCGAAACATGGATTAATGACCATGATGGCGTTATTTTTTTTTCTTGTTAGTCAGTTATTGTAATCGTCAAACGGTAGTTGAACGACAAATGGTTTAATTGAAAAAAGATGGCAATTATTTATGATTCTTTTGCATTACCATCGTTGACTGAATATACATGCGGTGAAAAGACCCAAACTAGTCGCTAGTAAATGCGAATCAATTTACCAATTTCTTCAATAGAACGCAACAAATTGTAGATGAATTTGATTGGCAACATGTATAATTGTTTGCTGGAAATTGGTTGTTTGTCGGATCATCATATAAAGCGAAGCAGAGAGACAAATTGAAACGACAATGACATTTGAACACCAATTCATACATATGTTGATGCATTAAATTTTATGAATGAGCAGCTAATTTCATACCCAATTGTAAGCATTCAACAGTCAATAAACTCTTTGTGTGCTAGTAAAGAATTCTAACTGAATTTGATTGATTTATCATTTTTCAGATTACACACAAACTCGAACGCATATTATAACTCGCGAGACTCCCAAAATTATCGACAAATTCCGTTACATTTCAATCAAAATCGACCAAAAAAAAAAAAATTATCGATCTATTAATGCATCGATTAGATCGAAATGAAGTACAATTGTATTAACTATTGAGTTGAGCAGGAAATGTTGTTTTTCAGTTAGAAAATGCTGTTGAATTCGATTCTGAATGGAGCAGAATGAGTAATAAAAGCAATGAAATTAGCTTAAAAACCTAATTTTTGAAGAAAACAAATTTTTTTTTGTGATTTTTATTTGTCGATTATTTACAAGAAATAGCAAAAATTCGTTTCGCACCATGAGATTTTTTCAAACATTTTTATTGCACAATATCTTTTTTTTTTCGCATAAATAAATATTCATGAATGTTTTATGTTGCGGATTAATGCAGAACACAAGATCGATTAGTACCTTATCAGAATCGTACACCATGCACTTTATTATGTTAATCCATTCGTCCAGCATAAAGAAAACCGTTTCTGGAAACTTTTCACAGCCGAGCGCGATTCTTTTTTTTATTCTCAGCAAAAGAACTTTTTATTCACTTCAAAGAATGCAATGTAAGTGACTTTAACAAGCTTTATAAGAACGTTGTTGAACATACAATAGATAATTATGTGATAAGGTAGTGTCAAGCGCGGCGGGTCTTGAAGAGTAGCGATGGGCATCTCTTGACTATAAAGCCAAATGAATTAATTTGAATAAATCTACAAATCAAAATGTTTAAGCACAAATTTTCATGGAGCAGCTCTCTTGGGAAAAATTCTTGTGCACACAATAAAATTTTTATTTTTTTCTTATTTTGATTTAATCAGCACTTGATAAATGCTCACGTTTGGAGTCTATTTGAGAGGATTGTTATATGTGCGTTCGGAAACAATGGGATGTCTCAGGAATTCTGAATGTGGCTTACTAACTGAACTTTTCCGGTTCTAAACTGATGTAATTGTGCCAAAATGCAGAGAACAAAAACCCGCCACCGACAGCAACAGCAAAAATAAAATGTTTCGCATCGGAATGCGAAAACAGTTTGTTTTTTTATTTATTAATAAAAACATCACCGAAATTAATCTACCGCGATTAAGAACCAAGAAGCTTATTAAGAGTTACAATTACAATTTCTATGTTTCATCTCAAGCTGCGAGAGAAAGATCAAACTGCTCATTTGTTTCGAACGCGAAAAATCAACAAACGAAAATAGATTTTTGCATAAAGCCAATTTACGGACAATGTGGCGCTTTTAATTTAGGCAGATTTATTTAATTGAAGTTTGTTTTTTGCATTTCTTTTTTTCTTATTACCCGTCTACCTCATTTAGTTTCTTCTCCATTGCCGTCTCACACGATTTACATTGTGTTGTTGAAATCGATTCCATTGCGTTTTTTTGTGAGTGAGTTAAGTTTGTTCTTCGGCAGACTTCCCCCAAAAGTGTATTTTTTTTTATCATTTCCTTATATAAACAACGTTCAATTAGCCTCAATTGTTCTCACATTTTGGCGCTTAAGCTTCCAAAGTGAAATTGCGAAATTTATATATCTGCACCAATTTGGTTTATTAAGTCAGTATGCTAATCGACTGTGCGGCATCTCACATTGATAAACCAAGCATTCACTTTCTTTCCTTTATTTTTGATTCACCACTAAATTAAATTGCAATTTGCATAAAAAAACAATAAAAAGTAATTTTTATTAAACTTCTTTTTCTTTAAATAATCATTGATTGAATGTTGACGAAATTATCATTTATTTATTTTTTAAATAAATTTTTCGCATAAATTGTACAAAAAAATCAGAATAAATTTTACTTTCATATCATATCGTACAAAAACATTTTCTTTAAATGTGTGTCCAAATGACACATTTTTTCGTACGATCGACGGACGCAAGTACTGAGCTAAATGGATGAAAACTCACAGCATTAACGACAGTTCTGTAGAAAGATTATAATTATTAAGCTTTAAGAATTAAGCTAATTATAAATGCTTACGTATGTTCCTTTAGTATAGATACTAAAACACCATTTGCATTCCATATGAACACTGAACCATCAGCAGATCCAGCCGCAACATGTGAACTATCGGGACTAAATGATATTCGTGCAAAATCGCATCCGACTTTAAAGTTATCATGACAAAGAGATGTCAAAATTTGATTATTACGCAGGTCAATGATTTTGATTGTATCGTCACGTGCACATGCTATTAAATAATGACAATCTATTTTTGATGGAAAATATTTAGTGTTAAAATGTTTCATTTAATGTTTTCATATTGCAAACCTTTCGACAAGTCCAGCGACGTAATTTTTCCCTGAAGCAATATATCGTTCGATGAACAGTCAGTTCGTGTATCCCAGAACCTAATTTTCTTATCGAAATGACCGCTGATGATCGTTGAACCCGAGCCATCGGTCGTCACGAGATCATTGCAACTCGAACCGGCAAATTTCGTTTCGATGCATGCCCTACTTCGTAAATCCCAAATTTTAAGAGTTCTATCGTGACTACCTGTTACGATTTTCTGCGATTCGCCGACAAACTTTGCTGCCATCGTCTTTGAACTGTGTCCAGTGAGCGTATGCTATAAGCAATGTAAAAGAGGGAAGACAAAAAAAAACCAAGATTAATCTTGAAGTGTAGTTTCATTACTCATTATTAATGCAGTGAATGAAAATTCTTCTCATCCATAATCGTTCGAGTATGAAACATAAAACTCGTTATCTCTCGTAACATGCTGATTTAATTAAATAATTAATCAAACATCTTTTTATCATCGTGTTTTCAACATACTAAACATTTAGACAAAAGACTTTTCTCGGTTGTTGATAGTTAATTTTCGTTTCCATCATAGGTGAGAATAATGAACGAATGTGGCGATTTTTTGCATTCTTGGCGAGTAAATTTATTTTCCATCTAAAGGAAGATCTCGAGACTCTTTTCAGCTTATGATTTTCATTATGAAAGCTTAATTTCATTAAATTAAACTTAATTTCATTATTTGCCCAGTATAAGAGTTGTGTGCAGTTGCCGTTCAGTCGTCGTTTCTTTGATTTAGCGACATGCATTGAATAAATTGTATTAAGTATACTGACTCATGTGTTCAGCATTGTATTTGCGGTCGATATTCTCTCTCTCTCTCTCTTTCGCGATTATTCAGACAATTTATCTTTTCTTGTGTAATTATATGAAATTTATTTAATATAAACATTGCAAAATGAAAATAAAAAACTGAACTGCATTTTTATTGATATGCGAAGACCTCCTTCAACATGCAAAAAGAGCATAATTTTTATTGCAAATGTGCCCTTCTGTGTGTTCCGTTAAATTCGTGACCTTTCGACTCTGCCGTGCGAGAGCGCGCGATTCACAAACATTTGCTCGAATAGACCTGGAACAGACCTTAATGTGATGAACATAGCCCATGTTAGTAATGTAAATTCATCGTCTATTTGCCATCGGGCATTGTCCATTGTGTGCAATCTTGATACCTTTTTTTTTTTTTTTTTGAATAATTTTTAATTGGGGCTACAGAACGTCAATTTGTACTCATGTAATATTGTTTTAGTTATATTAATTCTAATTTCGTGTTTGTTCCCACATCACTTCAATTGCATCTTTCTATTTTGCTCATTCGAAAAGTACCGAATGGGCAGCAAAGCGCGCACGCAAATCTGTGACAAAATTGAAATTGATTGACTTTTCTATCGAACTAGAAACGAAGTTTACGTGACATCGAGCAAACTAGGACTTCTCATCATCAAAATGTGCAAGTAGAAAGAAAGAAATTGCATTGAATTCCATGTGATAGACGACGCATGGAAGTGGGGAAAAATATGAATGTTTCGGTGAAATGTTTTGGAATATGGTGAAAATCCATTGCCATTTATGGGTATAAGAATGACAAAGGAAAGAAATTCGATATGACACTGAAGGCGCCGATATAGCTGCCACCACATAAATTTAAATTTCAGTTGTTTTCTTTTTTATGCAACATAATAATGTTTCGTGATTGAGCTAATGCGCATTAGATTAAAGCATTATCACGGTTTAAGGCGCGATATACGTGCGACTTAGATGCACATTAGGAAACAAGAAATTATGCTTAAATGCCAGTAGCAAGTGCTTTTGTTAGCGCGTGCAAACAGGTTCATTATAAATGTTACAGCTAATAATATAGTAAATAATAGTTGGTTGAGAAATAAAGTTTGTTAAGATGGACGTGAATAAAAAAAGACGTTTATAAGATCAAAAATGTGCCATTTCGATTTTAGGTTGCAATTTCTTCAATTCTGGATATGTTCACTCGGAGAAAGTTGAAACGTTATTATTTTATGGACATTTGATAGATGCGGCAGATAATCAAGATTCTGTAGATACTTTTTTTTTCAATTGTATAAAAAACGCATTTTCATTGCGCTCAAAAGAACTGATCCAAAAGCTTGAACCGTACAAGTGAAAGAAATTTCGAGAAAAAAAAAACTGGATGTTTATTTTTATGGAATGTAGTTTTGTTTTGAAGGCATTGGAGAAGTGGGCAAGCGACCTCAAAGCACTTAAGACAAAAAAAAACTAACTAAATGAAATCTCTAGTAGAATTTGAGCAAATATAAAGAATTGAACACTGTCGGCGGTCCGAATAAAACTTCAAATCGTGTGTGCATTTTTCAACGTGTGCATTTGCTATGTTGCGACTGCAGCATTAATAAATCTTATAGCATTTGATATCCATTTATAGGCAAAACTATTTCAATGCATTTAAAGCGTGCGCTTCTTATAGTCATTTTTTGATAGATGCTTTACAATTAGACGACTCAGGAGAGTGCACTCACAAAAATAAAAAATATATATATCAAATGCATATGGAACAGCAGAATGTATCTCGCATTGTTTGCATTTCAAAACTAAGTAAATTTATAAACTTGGTACAATTTTGATCTCATAATTGATTATGCATTTTTGCATATAGTTTCGCATTATTGGTAACACAATGTTATCACCTATATCGCAGTCAGGCAGCAAGCGCAGGATTGAATGGAAAAGAGAACAAACATTATGAGCTTAAAATATATATTTTTATTCTAATGTAGTTATCGGAATGTGAAGTAACAATGCAACAATAGTCAACGCAGAGTTTATAAATTTTTCTTACTATTCTGTGTGGTATTTAATTAAAGACGAGAGGCGTACAACTGACCAGAACATAATAAAACACAACAATTTGATATTCTATATTTGCATACAATCATATTTAGACAATTATGATATTTAACATGAGAGCAACATGATGTATTTTTAATGTTCTTTCTGCTTTACAATAAAACACTGAATGGTTTTTCTCATATATTTATTTATATATGTATTCTGGTCGTTGGAAAGGATCACACACAATTCTATGATTGTTATACTGCGCAATGACAATCAACTCAAATACGGAAGTTTTGATGTTGATTGTTTTAATGCGAGAACAATGGATGGAATTTAAGACCTAAGACTAAGCTTACAGATTAATTCCAATAGATATGTCCCCCTGGCAAAAAAAAATTATTCAACACATACTTCTGATCTCAGATGATTTCAGCTGTCCAATTTGAGCGAATACGCGTAATTAAGAAATTTAATGGTTGGCCTAGTTCACACAAGCAAATAATTTGTGTCTTTTAGTTGTTATAATTTTTGGCGGGTGATATGACATGAAATTCTCGAAATCTAAAAGTTTTAATTAGTGAAGATTAATTGTACAATGCAAAGTCATTTTCGAAAACGAGGATTCCTTTGAATTGTTGGCGATTTCTATATAAATTCAAAGCTATTAACCATTTTAATGTTGCATTTTTTTTTTCAGGCTCTAACGAAATATTTTGAAATTTTTAATATTTCTGGAATGGTGTTTTAATTGCAATAATTTCTTAATTTTGCGCAAAATATTTTTCTCACCGGCGAAAAAGAAAGAAATACTGACACATCGCGGATGGCTGAAACATTTGTGTTCAAAGAATAAATTTACAGAGCTCTTTCTTTTCTGCAAGTGACGCTCAGCCGGAGAAATATATTAAAACTTAAAGCAAAAAAGAGACCGAAGATATCTCTCGAGCATAGCTCTAAGGTATTTAAAGTATGCGTTTGATGTTGCATAATATGAGAGAGAATGAACTTGATCAAGGTAAATGATCGAGCACGTGAGAAAAGTGCCATAACATGCCGTTCCTTGTCAACACATGTCAGTGTCTTGTGGTTTCGTGAATGTACTTTTTGAATATTTCAGAAAGATGCAGGGCAATAATTTTAACACAAACTCAAGTTTTTGCCAAAAATTATTTTTTTTTTTTAACAGATGAGAATTGCATTAATTGCAACTATAACTCAAGGTGAAGTTCAAGAAGAGGGAAAAAAAACACGAGCATCATCCGCTCAGCAACTCATACTACTAAACAGCAACTGATTCATCGCGAGTAGAGAAGAGAAAGAAAGAAGAAATTTCAATTGTACAATAGGAAAACAGAGCGTGTACGAAGAAAAGCTTGAGCTTGAATGAAATGAATATATCGTCAGCTCAAGAAGATTACGGAAAGTTATAAAACAACTTACTAGCATTGAATATTCTTTAGTTTTTTCGCGACCTTACTACGGTCAAGTTCATAATATATGAAATCACTTGTAGTCGAGTGCATGTCTGAAATTTTTTTGTGATCATTGAAAAAAGGAATAAGCTCATGAAATAAGGATCATTGCAAAATTTATTTTTTGGCCATTTCAAGGATTTAAGAAGTGAAAAATAGCGCAGAAAAAAAAATATTATCGAAATTTTGTCAGAATTTATATTTTCAAAATTTACACTTGAGTGAAATTCGTGTGCAGATTTAAAGAAAAAATTACAGAAACATAGAAAAAAAAATTAATTGAAAGATTATTCATCTGAGTCGAGCAGAAAGTCTGAAAATATTCTAAACACAGAAACTTTATAACGTTTGCGTGAGACAGGTAAAGAAATTCCTTCAGTATGAAAATTGTTGTTCTACAAAAATCAAAAAGCTATGATTAAATAACATAAAAACAAAAATTTTCATGTTTGCTCGTCAAATAGTGAAAGAGAAAAAATAAATATTGATTCTTCGTACAACTTCTTTGTTCTCAAAATAGAACGACGTTGTGGAATTTAGAATTTTAGAAGAACTGATATATTGTTACGTATATCAGCTAAAGTGACGACCGAGAGTGTGACGAGTTGCAAAGTATTTTAATGAAAGACTTAAACGAGTGTAGAAGAAAGAAATGTTGAAGTCGATTTTTCAATATGGCACAAGAAAGCATTCAATTTGTTATGTTGACTGAAAATGTCAACAGCATGTGAATCTATTATAGACCAATAATTGAATGTTGAGAATATAAAATCGCCACTTACTTTCTAATTCGATAACATGCATAAATCTAATAAAAAGAATAGTCAGTAATTTTCTCACAAGGTAGCTTCTCTTTAGCAGCACCGAACATGCTGAACTCAATATTTCATTGCCTCTATAGCCGCAATTCAAACAATTGTTCGTGAAGATGTTGTCAAGATAATAATAATGTAGTGAATCTTTACTTTCTATAAAAATCCATATACTTCGATAGAGAATGGAATAAACAGTGAATTTATAGATGCAGTTTTCCCCAAACCAGTACCACACATCCGATGCCATGACTATAATTTAAATTTTGACATTACCGACTAGAAATTGAAAATATAGAAAAAAAGCGAGAATATGTGGAAACAGGTCATAATCATGATTTTACTTTTTATATTCGCATAACTTTCCGTGAGATTTTTTCCGTCTTTCTTCTCGACATTGCGGGCAATGGCAAAGAAAAAAAATTAAATGTTTAAGAATTCAGTTGCAAATTCGCAGCATTAAACAATTGCGAATGGTCAATGTTAAATAGGCATAGAGTAAAACGAGATAAAAATATGTTCCGCAAAAAAGGCACAAAGAAAAATGTCAGAAGACTTTTTAGCGCACTTTATTCAACATAAACGTGATGTGATATGACAACAGAATGAACATTTATTACCCCTTTTCAAATAAATAATAATAGAATTGAAAATCGCTTGTAAACGCCACTCTGATTAAATTCACTACGACATGGTTTCACTATTTGATTGGCTATACATATGACGATGATTTTACGATGTCTATATTTAGAACGTGTTATTGGGTCAGAAGTGTTATTTTTTTCTGCTAAAGTATTTTAAACAAAAATATACTAATTTGCATAAAAGTAAATTCAAAACAAATAAAGCTGTTACAATTTCGAAGACAATAAATAACGCCACAAGACAAACGTGTCCGAATCGAGTGGGAATTTTTGTTTTATTACGGCAATGCTTAAACCAATTGAGACAACAGAAAGAAAGTAAATTCGTTAGCCGTTCAAAGAGAAATTAATTATGGAATTGGCACAAAAGAAATGCAATTTGGCTTGTTGATCTTTCCGAAAATTTACGACACCCACTCGCCTTTAGCGAAATGAGTTCCTGCATAATGTTCGACAAAAAAAGATGTTTCAATTAAATATCAAAAGCGATTTGCGCGATCAATAATGAAACGAAATTGTTAATTGGAATCATTTGCCGCAAAGTTGATTCCAATCTAAAATGAAGAAAAATCAATGCGAAAAAATGTTTATACTGTATTTTGACCCTATTTAATAAGAAAAAAATTACACTTCTTTCAGACGCGCGGACATGTGAGAATAAATTTGTGTGTTAAAACACTCACGATAAAAGCCAATTTTACATATATATTATAATTTAAATGAAAACTAAAACTATACAACAAACACCCATTTCAGTTTCCTTTTAATGCAGGCCTCAGGAAATCTGTTGCGCGATTCAAATGCATGAGAAAATGTTGAAATAAAGAGAAAAAAGTGGTCAATTCTAACAAGCTGTGTTCTGCTTTTTTCTTTTTCGAAACATTTTTAAATTGAAAAGAAAATTTTTTATGCACTTTCTTTTATATACGCTACGAGCTCAGCTCGGTGTGTAAAATATGTGTCATGAAATTAATTCTTTCAAGTTTGGCCTTCACGACGATACGGCAATACGAGCCGGACCGTGTCTGCAAAGTGTCTTAGATTTTTATTTTTTCACATTCAATGATAATCTTAATTAATCATCGCGAATATGACTTGCTTGATAGTGATTCATCAGAAAGGTTGTAATTATATGTGGCATTGGGTCAGAGATGTTAAATCGTTTAATCTTTTTGAATGCCTCCCTCAGATTGATATCACCCACGTCCATCAGTTTAACGATACTAAATGTGTGTCTTTATGACGGTGCATTTTCAGTCGAACAAACGAGCATTAACATAAATAAATCTTTCATCTTCCCCACAACATATGCCCAAAAAATGCTGAAACATTAAAATTCGACAACACAAAGCCACAATTCGCTTTCATTGCCTTAGCATATTTTCGCATATTGCGTTCTACTGATCCACATAGCATTATTTTGCACATTAACTCACCCAGCGTGTAAATATTTCTGTCTGTGCGTTCTTGGATATAACCAGAATCAAAATCAGGTTATGCTAATTAGCGGCTTATTGTTACTTTCTTTCTAAGCGAATTACATTGTTTTCAAATTAGTGCATTCATCATAGCGAAAATACGATTTTTCACGCAAAATTAAATAGTTATTGCTGTGTTTTACACCGAAATAGAGTTTGCAAAGATATCGCGCGCCGCAGAACAACAGGAACGAAAATAAAAATGAGAAAATTAACAAGAAAATTAAATTTCTTTTCCATCAGAACACCATAATTGGAATTTTCACGCTGGGGGATTTTTTTTTCCTAAACAAATAATGGGAGAAACGATAGAAAATATTTGGGTTACAACTGTTGATGGAAATTTGACACCTAAATTCTTTTTAAGCTCATAAGATTTTCGTTTCAATCTAAAATTTTCATTAGGTTAATGTAACGTATCGAAATTCTTTTACGAACGCTGATTGACGATTCGTTCCGATTTGTCATCGAATGTTTGTTTTGAAATGAATACACTGCTATGTTCATACATTATAGTGAGAGAGCAAAATATTTTTCAATTATAATTATTTTCGACTCGATACATGAAAATTAATATTCAAAGAGTCGAATACTTTGGACTGAGGGGCAATTTGTTAGGGATTTTAGGTGAATCATGGAGCAATTAAATATCTCCAGCTTTCATCTTTTAAATCACCATTAAACTGTTTACTCATTATGCTACTGGGTAATACACGCATCAGGCAGTTTCCTTCTTCACTGCATAGTGGAAGTAAATATAATAATGAATGGATATTGAAAATACATTAACTGCCAAAAAGGAAGTTGTACTCGGATCAAAGTTTTACAACATCGTCAACAAGTATGCACGTAATAGCGGAGCGATCGTAGCGTTAAAGGCAAAATAAATAGTATGAAATCCATGCAAAAACATATTCTTTCCAATCCTCTAATTATGGCTATCAGTATCCCATTGAAATTTTTATCGCTTTAAAGTGCTCGAAAAGGCATTAACAGCGCTATTCTTTATTACACATAGGAATCTCCTTTATTAATGAGCAACAATACAGCCGGGCAGCTTCTATACTTTATTTGTAAAATTACAAGTTGTTAACACGAAGCTGCGATAAGATGATTATTTTAACAATTCCATTATAACTCACAGCATAGCCACACAGATTATGTTAAAACTTACAATAATTGATCAATAAAACAGTTTTATATTTTATTTTAATCTGAACATTTCTCCACAACTAAATCATATCAAGATTTTAAAAATCAAAGAAACTTGTTAAGTTTCGATCCTTCAGGTCATAAAGCCATTTGGAATGTAAATATAGAAATTTATCGCTTTTGTAAAGAATTTCGAGAGACTGAAAATTACATAAAATGGATTTGGATGTTCAAATATTAATATATTATATACATATATTTTTTTACCTCTGTGTGGTGTTTATGCTTCATCTGAAGCGCATCTGGATTTTTTGTCAACATGAAAATCATACCAAAAAGATAACTTAACAAGCACTTTCAGATAATTGAATCCAATCAGAAATGAATAATTCAAGTATGTTCATTGCATAAAAGCAATCAAATGAAAGAAAAATATTGATCTCTAACGGATTGTAATGATACTAAAATAACTGGTACACGAGCGTACATTGCATGTACATATATTTATGACAGTATATTGATGCTCGACTTGTAAACGGGAACAAAGTTTAGAAAACGTTTATTAAATGAAATTAACCAGTTTTTCCTAGCTTAAAATTGCATCTTCATTAGGGAGTTCTGAAAATCACACCCACCTAAACAGAACATCATTTCGCCGTAACCATTTAAAATCGAAGAACATTTTGGTGTTAGGCCACACACCGCATGTGGATATAATGAATAAGATCTAGTTTAATGTTCTACTTCGATAGAAAGAATGTCTTTCATTCAGATGAAATTGATTCATGTTTAAGTACATGTTTTCACTTCAAAGTTGCAATCAATCTTTTAAGGCTGGACTTGTTTTTGATGTGAGAAGTGAAATTAATGTAATTTGAAGAAAATTTAGGTGAAGGTGGGAAAACTTTGAAGTCGTTTGTGATTTATGTTTATTTTGTTCATACGTGAACTTTTATAGGGTCTTACCTTTTAGGGTCGATACTGCCAGCGACCACCAGCTTTGCACGATGTATTTCATGTTTACAAATTTCATATTTCTTTGCGTTTTATTCTCAACCGAATTTCTAATTAATGATGAACAACAAACGCAGCGCAATACCGGACCTAAAGCGGTCAATTCTTTTCAAGTCGGAAGAGGCGCACGGGTGAAGATTATCATATAATCATTGCTAGTATTCTCTCCTAGGTCGTAACAATGGCTTTTATGTTGGTCCAATTCAGAAAATGTTACAATTTTTTTTCTGTATTCATTTTAAAATTCTCATAATTTTTTTTTGCTTTTTCCTCCTCTTTTGTTTATATTTTAATTCATTCATGAAACAACATAAGAAAATCCGTTAGATATTATATCTCTGTTACTTCAAATACACCAAAAATTTTACACTTTTTTCTTCGTTCTTAAACCGTAAATGCGCAATGACTTCTAATTTAAATAGAAAAAGATCTTTGTTTCATCTTTCGGTGTGAAATTTCATACTTTTACCATCAGTTTTTCCGCGTTGAGGCTTTGGGTTATTAGAAAAGTGGCTCACTGTTAGCACAATTCCTTCAAGGCAAATGAGTGGAGATCGACTGCTTTCGTAAATAAAAAAAATGGTTTAGCGCTAATGGTCAATTTCTCATTGCACATTTGTTGCAAGCGAAAAAAGGAAAAGAATGAGAAAATTGCTAGGAAGCCGCAACATTTTGCATAATTTACAATCAATAAGATTGTGAAATGAATTCTAATACAGTTATCGGCGGTTTTGATTTTTTAGCGCGCCTTGCATAACGTTTGTATTTCGACGGCTTGCACTTGACTTTCTGGCACGTTTTTTTGTGTTGTTGCAAGAATTATGTGTATTTGCAATGTTAAGAAAAAATGCATTTCCTCGGTTTTAAGAAGAGATAATATTTAGAGCCGACCACGCTTTTCTCACAAAGAATGGTTGCTCTATATTTCGATTAGGAATAGGTTTAATTGATGATCATGAAAAGCGATAGAAGCAAACAGTTATTTGTTTTAAATTTGCATGAAATATTGTATTTTACGCTTTATAGCAAAAATGTATTTTACACTTAATTAATAGAGACCTCACTGAAGTTTTATTACAGGATTTTCAATAGTCGTAAATAATGTTGCTGAGATTAAAAAGTTTAGCCGTTTTGTGCCTGCTAGTGATATCCTGCCTTACAATCGTCGACGCTAGACGACGACAAAGAATAGACTCGCCTTCGGAAAAGCCTATCGATGCACCAGTAGAAGAGAGCGTAGCAACAGTAACTGTCGCTGAAGTGACTGCTGAAAAATTGGAAGCACCTGCACCAACGACAACAGCTACAGTTGATCCATCGACAGAAGCTGATATTGCTGAAGAAGTTACATCGGGTGAAAATAATTCTAGTGAGGAGTCGCTTTTCGAAGATTGTGATGTTGATAACATTAGCTTTGAACTTGTAACAGGGTAAGATATCCGCAATTAAGATTTAAGCGACAACATTAATAAGCTCATGTAACCATTTTTTTTTTCTTTTACATCTCAGTTATGTATTCTCAGCACCCGAAGCTATGCTCGACTCGATACCCGGCACTTTAATGCTTGTCGAATGTTTGGAACAATGTCAAAACAATGATTCTTGCAGTTCAGTTAATTATGAAACTGGTCTGTGTATTCTTTTCTCATCAAATGCAGATAGATTGCCAGGTAAGATTATGAAATGCATCAATTTTTAATTTATACGGTAACCATTAAATAGGTTATTTGCCAACTAAATTGCATACATTATGAAATGATCTAAATTCTTAAGCATTATGAAGCGCATAATATAGCTTCAAACGGGTATAACAATGTAAATTGCACCACCACGATGTCAATGACTCCAGTCGAGATAAAGTGGCTACATCAAGTTGCTGTTTTTTTTCTTTTAACGCCTCAATAAGTTTTTCATTCGTTTACAAACTAAACAGAAAAAAGAGCAACACTCCAGAGTGGCAGCAGTGCAATTAATTGTAAATTAATAATTTCAAATCACATTGTGCCTGAAAGCTTCATTTTTGTAATGCTGTAAAGTTGGAAGCAGGATGAATCGAGTGATGAGGCATTAAATTATTTTATATCCTTCTATCATCGCCTTTGCCTGCATACTTATTTATATTTCTTCACTTAATATTTTTCCTTGTATAAATTATTAAGTTCATAATTATTATTGAGATGTTCTAAGAATTTTCAATAATTTTATTGCCAATCGCAGGCCTTTACGCAGCTCATTTAAATGGAATTTATAATTTCTATAATTATGATATCAAATGTGCGGTCACGAGTCAAACGTGGGATATAGTGTGAGGAAATCATAACTTAAGGTTGACAATATCCTGAGGAAATGTTTAACGATGAAATATGATCACTTCTTCCCATCTTGTATCATTGCGTGGAATGTGTTTATTTAATCATTTTCTTTGTTTGCATGTTCTCATTTCAGGTGCATTGACTAAGTCGCAATTTCCCGTATTCACTATTTATGCACAAAAATCTTGCTTGAAAATGCGCCCTTGTGAACGCGCATGGTGCATTGATAGAGTCCAAGGTTACGCATTGAAAAATCATATCAAGCGATCAGCTACTGCCATGTCTCGTCAAGATTGTTATGAAATGTGCTTTGGCGAAACTGATTTCCTTTGCAGGTGAGTCGTAAAAAAAAAAACTTTTGCTTTATTTCGCTTGATTGAATGGGCGTCAGAGATAATTTGGCTAATGTTACAGGCTCAATCATTATAGTAATGATTATTGTATTTTAAATTGTTTCATATAAATATTTAATCATCTCACATCATACAACCTTGAGATGAAAATGAAAGAAATGAATAAGAAGATTAAAACCAAATAAAAACTGTAACACGTTTTTTTTTGTTTTATAAGCGAAAAAGCGACGAGGCTTTTGGGGTTATTGTACGGTGTAAAAGTTGCCAGCCACCAGAAAAAAAAGAACTAATAATTATTGAGATGTTTTTATTCTATTTCATTTCACTTCTGGTATAATTACTATTTCTATTCGGAATCAATTATTTCGTGAAGAACTTCTTTTTTTTATTCTCTAAATTACATTTCTCGAATAACTTAGTTTCATGCTCGAAATGATTTTATGTAATTCGAAAAAAAAAAAAGAAAAAAGTTTTATATCTTTTTTATCACATTCGAGCCAAAGCAATAGTTTTAATCTGATAATCCGTAATAATGGATATAAAGGTGGTGAACTATTCTTTATTTCACTGGAATCAAAGTCAATTCATAATTATTCCCTTTCAACAAGAGATGTTAGTTATAAAGCAGCAAGTGAGTTTTTTATTGTAGCCATTACTACTAATGGCACTGTTTGATATGCTATAGAGAGATCTAACAACACAACTCTCGCTGTTTTATGTTTTCCTTCTATTTTAATTCAATTATTTTGCCATAAATAAATTCTCTACGCTAGAAAATTATTAATAATGCGCAGCAAAGTAGAATTGATGATAAGAATAAGAAACACAAGTCAAAGTTTATGGAAAAATATTTTTTTTTTTCGTGAGATAAGCGCAGAGAGAAAAAAAAAAATCAATGAATCGAGTTCCAGTAAAAGCGAAAGCAAACCTTTTCAGAGAGTTTGCAAATATCTAGGGAAACCAGGCATCGTTAAAATTAAAAACATCTCTTTGGATCTCGCGTCGCTTACGAACAAAAGGCATAAACAATAGAAACACGATTTGCAAAATAAATTGATCTATTCTTTTAAAACAATATGAAACATTTTTTGTTTTGTTTTCGTTGTTGAGCAAAAAACTGAGGAAAAAAAAGTTCTTGTTACCCAGAACCATAAAGAAATTATTTATTGGCAAGGCTTGCGCATGAACAACAAACATAATAAAATTTTATGGTTTTAATAATGTTTCGGGGGAGAATAAAAACAAGAGCTATGCCCGTGCTTTAATTTATTTCTGTTAATTTGCGAAGAAAACATTCTTTAGATTCTTTCTTCTCTTTTGCCAGTTTTTGTAAACATATTTTTATAACATTCACAGATCTGCCAATTGGTATGCAGCAACAAGTATGTGCGAGCTTTCGGAAATGGATCGTCTTACGCTCGCGGGCTCATCATCATTTGTGCAAAAATCTGACGCTGAATATTTGGAGAACAATTGCGCTGAAGAACCCACAAAATTATGCGAATTCAAGAGATTGTCGGGCAAAATTTTAAAGACCGTTGACTCGGTTTATCAAGATGTTTCAAGCGTTGATGAATGCAGAGAATTGTGTCTTAGTTCACCATACCGATGCCATTCGTACGATTATGGCGATACCGGTGAAATGGTTTGCCGTTTAAGCCACCATAGTAGAGCAACACTTGCCGACATTGAAGACCCATATTTGGCCGTTCCCGAAGCTGCAACATACGAATTATCATCATGTTACAACGTAACTATTGAATGTCGTGCTGGAGATATGATTGCTAAAATCAGAACATCGAAACTGTTTGACGGCAAAGTTTATGCAAAGGGCGCACCAAACTCATGTTCTGTGGATGTTAAGAGTGCACTTGAATTTGAACTGCGAATGGGTTATCAAGATATCGAATGTAATGTGCGTCAAAATGGACTCGGCAGATATTTGAATGACGTTGTAATTCAGCACCATGATATGATTGTAACTAGCTCCGATTTAGGTCTTGCCCTCACATGCCAATATGATTTAACCAACAAAACGGTTTCGAATGATGTTGATCTCGGAGTTACTGGTGATATTGAACCGGCACTGTCAGAAGAAGTTGTTGTTGATTCACCGAATGTTGTTATGAGAATTACAAATCGTGATGGAAGTGAAATGAAAGAATCAGCCGAGGTCGGTGATCCGTTGGCATTGAAATTCGAAATTATGGATGCACAAAGTCCATACGAGATCTTTGTTCGCGAACTTGTTGCTATGGATGGCGCTGACAGTGGCGAAATCACGCTCATTGACGCTCGTGGTTGTCCAACTGATCAATTTATCATGGGACCAATCTATAAAAGTACCGATTCCGGTAAAGTCCTCCTTTCGCATTTCGACGCCTTCAAATTCCCATCATCACAAACGGTGCAATTTAGAGCTTTAGTCACGCCATGTATGCCAACATGCGAGCCTGTACAGTGCGACGAAGAGGACTTTGGTGCTGGTGAATTGAGATCAATCATTTCGTATGGAAGAAAACGAAGATCATTGAACGATACGACCGTGAGTGAGCGAAAAATACGCAGTACTGATGCAAGCAAAAATCCTCAAGATAATATGTTGTTGGTGCAATCGATTCATATAACCGACAAGTTTGGATTCGCAAGCAAGCAACAGCAACCAAAACCGACCGTTAGTAGCAGTGAAACAGTTTTTTATGCTACGCCCGATTCTCAGAGCTTCTGTGTTAATGGACTAGGTAAGGCGGTATATTGATCTGTGGGACGGGGCGGGGCGTTTAATGTGGATTACTAATATTATTTATTAATAATTTTTTTTTACTTCCTCCTATGCCGTTCTAACAGGAATTATCGTTGCGGGAACAATCTTTTTATTGGCACAATTGGCCGTAATTGCTGTGTGGACTGTTTCATACCAGCGACGCCAGAAGCAGCGCGATTTCGAGAGCTCAACAATATCATCTACAATTCCATCTAATAGCAGCCGAACAGATTCCATGTGCAAGCTTTACGAAAGCGGTTATACTGGACGTCATTTTTAAGACAATATCATAAATGGAATCTTTCTGCCAATATTCCATTCGCATTTAATTTTCGCAATATCAGTTTTTTCCTTGCAATCACGATTCTCTTTTTTTTCAATATCAGAAAATCATCATCGCATTACGTAGACTGTAAGAGAACCATTCAGATTTTTCGATTTTATTTTTATTTTAAAACAAGAAGGAGAGAAGAGGAAAAACCCCTCATCTTGCGCGCGCGGATTTCAAAAATCCTTCAATTTAGTTTATAGTTTCATTAGAGAAAAGCCATGATCACAAAAATGGTATTAGCAGCATAATTCTTTTAATGAGCATTTTTATGCAACACACGCATTTCAATTTAAATTTTACTTGATTTTAGTTTTAATATAGCATTTTGCCACCTTGGAACTGAATGGCACGAGGTTAGATTTAATAGATATTAATTTCAATAATATACTTTTGAGAATTATCTTTTGAAATTTAGTTTAATTCTTTTATTTGTGTCGATGGGAAAAAAGGATGACGGGATTTATGAAGATTTTAGATAGATGAAAGACTTAACTTATTCTTTGATATTTGATTAAAAATTACAAAACCAACTCGCTTATCTCCTTATCCTTTTTTCCAAACTAAGTAGTTGAATAAGCGATTTTGAGAGAAAAATTGAATTCGACTTGGGATTCAAATTGAATTTAATTTTTGCTCATAATTTCATTGTTGAGGTCACAACTTGGGCGCTTGCTATTTTGTGGGTGCACCCGCAGAAGTGCTCGTTCCCTTTTGCAAAAAGTTGCTCACCTCATATGCCGTAAATGTTAGAAGAATTCATGATTTTTAGTTTAACTTTAATTATTTATTTCAAATTTCAAAACTAACAAGTTTGCAATGAAGGACGATTTTGATAAGCAAATATAATCTTTTGCGACAATAAATTTAAGACGAATTAAAATTAACACCGATGAACGAAAATAGAATTAAGTTCTTTCCGATCCACGACGCAAAAACGTAAAAGTATTAGTAATGTTATAAGGCGAGAAATTATAAATTTTTCGTTTCAAATTTGAGAGACAAATAAAAATTTGGAAAAAAATAATTTAGATATTTTTCTATATTCAGCTCACCCGCAATCGATGATCCGAAATACTCCACACTCGACTTGCAAAGTCGTTAGATGTGCCCAAAATGAGAGTACCCGTTGAATCAAAGTCCAAACTATTTACAGCTTGATTACTGCCAACGAGTGTACCACGGGGCTCATAGGAATTTCCTGTTCGGTTGAAAAAAATCTTTAGTTAAATTTAAACTGCGCTTCCTTATGATTATGAAATTCTTACCTTTTCCCACATCCCATAATTTCACTTTTCTATCTGCACCACCGGTCGCTACAATACGTTCAACAGGTGACCATCTTACAGCATTAATTTCACCATCATGTGCATCAAAGCTGATGTGAACTTTATTTGGTATTTCGTCGCCAAAATACATATTTGGAGCACCAGAAATTCTGTCAAAAATATCATCCTTTTCACTAACAGACACAGGACTTGATGATCGTCGAGCAGTGGCTTCACGTGCTGCTTCGGCTAGCTCTCGTTTCATAGTATCATTCTTCTTTCTGGAAAATAATGAACCAAATCTGACGTATCGTATTAGGTTTTAGGTTAGTGATGAACCAGGTGCTGGACATTTTTAAACCAAATAAGGTTAGTTGTGCAAAAGCAAAGGGCAATTGTATCTTTTTAACGGGCATGCATGGAAAACACTGAATACATATTGAAGTTATAATTTGTAATACTCACCTAAGAAACGATTCATTTTCTTCGTTCATTTTCTCAGCATCTTTCGCCTTTAATTTAACCAAACGCTCAACTAATTGGTTGTTTTCATTTTGTGTTTTGCGGAGCTTTTCCTCAAGTGAAGAATGAAGTAGAAGCAGTGCTGTATGTTCATCTCGTATTGTGCTATTGAGTTCTTTCAGTTCATTGATGGACGTTGTCAGCATTTGAACTTCAGCCTTAAGCGATTGATTAGCTTTGGTTTGTTCTGTTAAACTGTATGTTGGGAAAGACGATTTGGATTAGAAACCAGTTGAACATAGTATTACATCAACGCAGCTCACCTGTTGTTCCTTGCTTCCAGCAGTTTTTGTTGTTCACTAACTTTAACATTTAAATCAATGATCATTTGTTGATTATCGCTCTTCCTTTTGTGCATTTCAGTCAGCTCCTCCTGTTTTTCGAGGAGTCTCTTTTCCAATGCTTGTATTCGAGCCGTTGAGCCGATATCGCTCGCCCCAAGACCGCTTCGAAGCTTCTCATTCTCAATAGAGAGTGCGAGGTTTTCAGCCTTGAGTTGATGACTCTTCTCCAGAATCCGATGATCTGGAAAGTAAATGGTTGCACAATTTTTATCATTACACTGTTGCCGCATAATGGAATCGTCATGTTATTTAGTTTTAATTCCAATGCACTCACTATTCGTAATTATTTCCTGAAATCCACTTTCACGCTTGTTTCTTTCGCGTAATTGCTCCAGAATCGTTTGACGCCACTGATTATCGGTCATTGCGCAATATAATGAACTACTCTACACTGCACCTACACTGATTATTGTTGTTTTCACTATATTTTGCAATATTTTTGTTTTTCTCAGCAGCAACAACAAATGTAAACAAACCCTTGTAAGAAAAGCAGAAAAGTATAAAGTTCACGAAATAAAGTATACTATTTTTACTGCAATACTTGTTTTCAATTTTAAAGTTGTTTCAGTTTTTGTAAATTTATTCCGCTCTCTGGTAAATTTTATTTCATTAAGTCGCTATTGCATTATGTTTTCCTAATTGCATATACTCTACTTAATATTTATTAATGTAAAATATTTATATGTACGGATATATCGTCGCTCCAGTGTAATAATGTGCTAAGTTACATTGGTAAGAAGATTGTTCCAAATATTTGAAAACGTTTTCAACTCCACGCTATTCGGTCGCTGAAAATAGTTTTTGCTGGGTGTTTGCTATGTACCTATATGTTTTGAAGTCTTTTTTTTATTAAATCACTTATAAAGTTATGCAAATGACATTCTTTTGTTTAAAAAACGCGATAGCAATTATAAGCTGCATTATGTTAAAAATACTTAACCCATTTCTCAACTTCTGAATTCGTTTCAAACCACATTGCTGGAAGATTAAAAGCTAAAGAATAATAAAGGAAAGAACATATATCCAACATTAAGTAAGAAAGATGTCGGCATACATAAATAAATGGATCATTTTTAGAGTTGGTGTAAAACATGACACAATGACTGAACGCATATGTAATTTGCAAACAATCGTTAATTGTATAAATCTTATATACATTTGACTTTAAGTCAAAATTGTTTATTTATGGCATCTCACGCAACGCCACGTTAGTTGTCACAACACTATAACTAACATCTAAATTGATTTTAACGCTTCACAGTGCAGAATGTTTTCATAATTCATTTATGCAAAGCTAATGAACCTTCATACAATCTCAATTATTTTACTGCCTCTGTAATCTTGAGTAACATAAAAGTAAAATATTTTATAGTGCAGGACGTAGAAATCGTTTTAGGCAACTATTTGTACAAGTTTCAAAATGACAAAAAACACGCAAAAAATGATCAAAGATGCATGTACAAAAAAAAATTATTATTTTTATTGTTTTGTAAATCATAACATATTTTTTATGATTCTAACCCACGGACTACTATTAATATGAAAAGAAACCTATACATTGCTTCCATATCCTCAAGCTATTTATCCCATTTCAAAGAGATTCATACTTGCAATCCAAAACTCATTTCCCTGTTGCTTCATTGAATGTATGAAACTGTTATTGTTGCTGAGAAAACTTTTAACTAGACATCATTTTAAATCTACGCTGCCTTGTTGCATTGTTAAGTGGTTTACCTGAACTGCATTTTGAGTGAGCTTTCTCCGATGAATAGCATCTAAAACATATAGCTGCATCATAACATGCATTCGGATCATCAGCATCAGCAAAACCATTCAAAAAATCGCTTTTTAGTGTCTTTAAAATCCAATTAAGAACACAATATAGAAATTTTCCTCTACTTTAGCCTCTCAACCGAAAGGAAAATACATTAAAACCAATAGTGCTGCTGACATTTTCAGCTTAAACGTAAATTAAACAAAGTGATTTATATAATTTAGGTTCTAACCCTGAACGATTTGCATCAAACTAGTGTGAGCTTCCTTTCCACTACCAGAATTCTTGACAGCAGACGGTGCCATGCGGCCTTGTTCTTCCGACAATCTAAATTGAATTACGACAATCAAGTATGTGGCAATCGATGCAATTATTCCAGTGACTATCGATAAGTCCAATTTGAAGAATGATGAGGCATGAAACTGAATAGGTTTGATGGTGAAGGCAGCAACATTATCGTCAATTTTCTTTAGATAAACGTCATCGTGGATTGCAGCCTTGGACAATAGCAATTCACTCATTAATTCTCGTCCCTAAACGAATTGAAATTAATTCAAAATTCAAATCAGTTTGTAATACTTTGGCAAAACCAACCTCATTTTTGACTTTGTCGCTCGGCAACAGAATAACTCCAAACTCAATAATATGAATTGCTATCAATACGCAACTACAAAATGCAAAAATACGAACAGCTTCTTCGAATCCAAAACGCATGTGCATGATCAAATAGTAAAGCTGAACAGTGATGCATATAAAAGCAGACGACAAAGCAAATAATAATTGCCGTCCAAAATATTGATTGATCTTCACTGATATATCCAAAAGTGATCTAATTTGATCTAAAATAATATCGACTGTCTCATAAATTGGCATCCGATGTATGCGTGAATCCCAAATATTATGGTCTGATACCGTTTTCAATCGTCTGCTGACAAATTGTTGTTTCTTAACATCGCCCGCATGACTTATCTTATCCCTATTAGCTTGATTATTCAACTTAATAGTCTCATTAGTTGTCATATTTCTAAATGTAAAAATTGTTAATCACTATGTAGTTAAGATTTTATGCATTTGATATCACAGACATGCAACTCACCTTACGCATTCATTTAAAATGCGAATGCGATTGTGGATGAAGACCAAGCAATTAGCAAACTGGAAAACATACATCAAAATGCCCAGCTTCGAGATAGAGAACGAGATAAAATAGAAGATAGTCCAAATATGTTCAACATCGGTCATAACATTCGAGTGTAGAACGATAAAGAATGATCCCAGTACAGCAGTTGCTAGAGAAATTTTCAAATATGAATTGAATATCAATTAAACATTACAGTTTCACATATTCGATGAAATTATTTGCGATATCTTATGCACGTACCGAAACACATCAAATTTCCAATTCTTTTCGCAGTCATATTGACCCGATTCAATGATTTTATGCCAATTGAAATTTTCAATCGGTCGTCGAAGTTTCTGAATGAGCTCATGATATCTTGAATCAGTGACTTATTTTTCATGGTATTCAGCAAGATCAGATTAAATGCGAAAGCATTTGGTATGAACTGCAAAAAAAAATTTAGAGCATATTAAGTATGTGTGACGAGGGTACATATTCGGTAGCGACAAATCAATGCTATCACCTGAATCCAATTTGTTACATGAGATGTTTCTGATGGATTTCCCGTATGCCAAAAAATACTCAGAAGCGACAAAATGAAAGCGATTGAAACAAAAATCGATGGTAAGATGATAAGAAAATCATTCAAAATTTGTCGATGACGCTTTCGGCTGCTGGGCATTTCATTCAAAACGTACGGTGCCAAGCCGAAAATTGTGATCAGCAACTGAAATGAAACTGAATTGTGACTTATCAAATTTGGCATCTTGTGAAACAGTTTTGGACTTTCCATTATTTCTATTCCTTACTTTATACTAAATTGGAATCAAAATATGAAGCGACTTTTATACTCATTGCATGATTCCCTCGGGGCGTAATTAAGGCATCTGATTAAAATGAGATTGAATTAAAGTAACATCAAAATTCCCTATGTGTGTCGCGGGTAAGAATTAAATTGCTTAATAATAACTGAAACTAATCAAAATATTAATTTAAGACCTCACTCCTAGAAAAGCAATTTCATGGGTCGACGTCGTGCACTTAAATATGATGTTTAAATTAAGATTATCAATTATTGCCACCCACTAAACTAAATCTCTAATTGCCTTTGCTGAACGGTCTTTAAATGTATAAATGCAAGTTGAAAAATGCTATCAATTCATTCCTTGGAGTGGTTTTAAAACCCGCGAGAAATTGAAATTAAATTAACATGAAAAATCAATTATGAGCATAAGGAAAAATTTATGTTCAGCCCATAGCATAATCCATAAATAGAGCTTTAACAGAATTTTTCATTTCTTGGTTGCCTTTTGTTTTGGTTTAATTAAAACTATATATTTTCTTTTGGGTGTAATCATTTCCTCACAAATGAAAAATAGAAAAAATTCTCAAGATCGTGAACTTGTGTAAAATTAAAATTGCAATATAATTATTAATTACCTTTTTTGTCCGACGCCTAATTGGAATTGAGGAAAATGTTCAATCCTTTCTAACAGAAATGAAAGCAAATTTTATAGCAACATTTATCATGCGGGAACTATTCTAGCCTGAGGCTCTTTAAGCTGTTTGACATCCTCTACAATGATGGTCAAATCTTTTAAACTACCTGATGTAGAAATAACAAAGCAACATAATAATACAGCTATTAATGATCATCATTGGGAGATTCAACAAAGCTTCGCGCCATGAATTGACGATGTGCCACACAAAAACTGGGTTTTCATTTATTATTCATTCGACAGTTGCTGTCATATTTTATTACACGCGGAGAGGGCTTAGAAGTTTTGTGATGTCAAAAGTTGCGAAATGTAGATTTAACGATCCACAACATCATGTCTACAAGGTTGATTTCGCGTGTGCGAATTGAATCATTTTCAGGCATTCAACTAGATATGTTATTACAAGTCATCAGATGCTTATTCAAATGACACTCATTCGAGTTCGATTTCGTAGTTTTTGCATATAAAATGTTCTGACTTGCGATCTATAACGAGGCATTACGACGCAAAATCCGCAATTAAAATTTTTGATATTCTGAAGGCATATTCGAAATAAATTTCGTTCTGTCTCGCTTGCCATTTCTGTTGCTAAGAAATATGCTTTGATGGATGTTATCAAATGGAAAATCTCTAGTTCACGACTTTTATCGCAACTGCAATAAAGCTATTATTCAAACTTCATATCCGATAAGACATAATGTGCCATCGACAATCAATTATATCGTTTTCAAGCGATTCCTGCTTCTTGATTTTAAGTGGGCGCATTAACAAATCTGCATGAAGCATGAACGGCAACATTAGATGAGTCCAAATTATGCACTTTTAGAACAATTTTCCAGAATCATGCGTGAAAGCTTTTACTACAACTTGAAAAGTGTTTTCTTGCCTTTGATCTCATACCGCACCGCGGGGCGTTCAGTATGCTCTAAACACACATTCATTTTAAAGTATATTTAGAGCTATACTCATAGCAATGGAAGACACATAACATTGGATCTTTTTCCCATTTTCAATTCGATGCTTCGATATACATCTGTCAGATTTAGGAATAATTAAGATGTTGCGCGCAAAAAAAAAAAAGAAAAGATAATTAACTCAACGAATCTTTATAAATAATGTATATCATTCGCAACCCGCAAAGTCATTTAGCGTTTTTTTTTTGTTCTTCGTTTTGGATTGAAGAAAAAAGCAAAAGTTATGGCTTCAAATTTAACAGTCATTAATGGTATAGTGGTTAATGGCAACAAACTTTTAACAGAAAATAATTTCTGAAATTGATGTTACATGGCAACATTTAAAAATAGATTTACAAAAGTCAGATGTGGAAAATAACAATTATTTTTGCTATAATTGATTCGGGAATATATATATATATAATATATACATATATATGTGTAGCGACGCAATGGTACAGCAAACCGCGCAGACGATGACGACGATGTGAATTAGAATTGTGGCAACAAGACGCTGTGCCGGCTATTAAAATTCATTGTTGGGTACAATAACCTTCTTATAAACACCGTTCGCGTAGTAATTTTAATGCTTAACTGTCGATATGTAGTTAATATATGAGCATGTTTGGTGTTGTTGAATCTACGATAACGTAATATTGTTTAAAATTGCTTCCGACACCAGAAGTTATAATTACAGTCATTGAGATATTGCGAATTGCTCAATGGAGCTTACGATTTTACCGCAAAATGCTGCACAACACACACACACACATCTCATTTTATTTTCACTTCAAGGTTATTTTATTTCTTCTTCTTGCATGACTGAAATGGCAGAAAAAAGTGATATTGCTTTTTAACAACACTGAATTGTTGTAACAAAAATTCTTCCACGCGAATTCTACGATTGTTTAATGATTAAAAAGCAATGCCTGAAAGCTCATTTTTCGGATAAGCTTCACTAAGCAAATAAATTGAAAACCTCTTATATTTTCTCATGGCGATTTGCTAGAAACTGTACAATAACTAATAAATATTGTGTTTTTTTTTTTTTCGGCTTCCAGGCGATGACTCTAATTTGATTTTTTAGTGGAAATAAAAATTTTCAGGAAACATAAAATTTCTAGGCGAGCTAATATAAGAAATTCAAATATTCTCACGTTGGCTCTGCCAGCCTCGTCGAAGCGTTTCTGTTGTATTTAGGTACGTAGAAAAAAATACCAATCGACGACCAAAGCGAGAAAAAAAATCACTTGAAGCATAAAATATCTTTTGAACAATTTCTCCATCTCCTAAGTGTCTATGATAATTTTCTGCTGTTTTACATGTTTCCTAAAGCAAATTTCCTGCATTTTTCTTCCCCATTTTTCGCTCTGTCTCTCTTTACCGATTTTTTTGTTTGAATTTCATGAATAATTTAATCAAGTTGAAGTTTGTTCTGCCATTTAAAATGTGTATTTACGGTGTTTGGCAAGAGTCAGAATTCTTGGTGAATTAGAATGCACATAATTGTAGCGATGAAGGATGATAAGGGAACATTCACATTGCATTCTTAATTGAAACGAGTGTATTTTATGGCGATATGATATCATCTTTAGCGTGCGAGCGAAGTTTGTAGTTATATATATATATATGTGCAGTTCCTTATCGTGCCACGGTTTCTTCCAGTTTCCACGACAGTTTTGCGAAAATAACAAAAAAAAAGAATTACGCAACGGACTTGAAGAATAATGAACGAGAGATGAAACATTCATAGCTGAAATAGTTTGCGTTGCAATAGGTTAATCAACTTCTTTACTTCGTTTTTTCCATTCGCTTTTATGAATTTTAAATTAAACATAACCTTGAAAATAATGCGAAGCCAGTTACATGTGGTGCAAACTAAATTCTCGTGCTCTTTAACTTAAGATTCTCAGCATTCCCTGGCGCATTTTTTTTCTGCAACAAAACATCAATTGAGGTGATGTTTCAATCAATAAGCACAAATTTCTTTTAGCAGTTTTTTTTTTTTGTTCGTTCCATCCACTTATAAAACGGGAAACTCGCGGAATTTCTTTGGCGGATATCATCATTTGCAGAAAATTGTGATTTCCCTGGAATAGTTTGAAGCTCGTGACTTCACAATAATATCAGAAATTTTTGTTTAACCAACAAAGCTCAAAAGCATGCATTCATGTATGGTGCGAGGTTTTTTTTGTTTGGAAAAATACTTTTTTGTGAACTTTATTTTGCCAGCCATTAACCTTTATGGCAGCTCTTCAAACAGGCGAAGAGCTACAAGAGGGAGGCATTTGGCAAATAAAACACAAAACATGAACTTGATCACGGTATATCGCTTGCAAGTGAGTGTGCGCGCTAAAGCGAAATAGAAAACGGATTAAAAGTGAATTGAGATTGATCTTCAAATTGCCAATATTGTCGTTTTTTTTTTTTTTCACCGCAAGCTCTGGAATATTATGCATATATACATTCTGTTGCATGCAACGGTTTTAAAATAAAATTTAATGACAGAGTCGTGGTTTTTATTTTATGTTTCGATAACATGAACATCAAACTTCATTTAGTGAGAGTTCTAGGAACAAAGTCATTGTCTTTGGATGGTTCTATTGTTGGCTATCACAAATTTCCCATCTATCGTATCAGCAGCAGTAACATTTTCCAGAGCAAAAATGTTGTCCGAATACCATTCTTACAATGTAAGATGTGACTCAAGATTTGCATGCATAAGTTAGCATGAAACTATTTTTAATGCAAATGCAGCAAGTTTCAATAAAATTTTTATGTGAAAAGTGAGTTTTTTTTTCGAGAACGCAATTTCACTTTTTTCCTGTTTTTTTTTTTTTTTTCTTTGATGAAAAATGAGTGAATATTTTTAATGGACAGTGGATTTCAAAGATTAAGGTTAAGCTGAAAACAAGAATATTAAATGAAAAGCTCCGCTCATAAATCTTCCTGACACGACATGCAAAAAAAAAACTTTACGTTAGGTATAATAAACGTGCGTCGAAATGAGACACGCACATCGCTAAGTAACATTGATTGAGGAAATATAAGTAGTTTGAATTGACTTTTTTTTTTTTGCGCAATAACTAAATTTATAGATGCAAACTCGAGCGCTTTCCTACTTTAGATCTTCTCCTAAACATTGACTTTTTAATAGCTCATTAAATCGTTCATTACTTCAAGAAATCCACGGCTTTGGAATTGCTGTCGGCGAAATATAATGACTTATTAATTCAAAATTAATTATCTTCTTTGCACGTGAGGGGAGGTTGGTAAAACTTTAAAGCCACTGAAGTCAATGACACTTGGGATTAAAGAAACAAAAAAAAAGTTCTTGCACCGTCAATGCAAGAAATTGCTACTGGCTCTTGATGAGCAGCGTTGTTTTCCGCCTCAGGCAATCAGTGCACGCTTACATATAGAATGCACTTAATTTGATTATTGGCGCTCATTTAAAGACATGATCATTGACTTTTATAGGAATTAAGCTTTATGCTTGTTTCCATGTTTTCTTTCCTTTAATTTCGAAGCAATTTTAAATTACTCGTAAAACCTTTGGCGACTTATTATATCGCGTACTGATCAATATTAAGTCTATAGATTCGCTATATTTTTGTTTTCGTTGATTTACTGGAACTAACGAGGAAATGGTTTATTATTCCATATAGAATATAGTTTTATTATAACAATTCTGTGGTTCACAAAAAAAAAAATAAACATATAAAAAAAGAGTAAACAACACAAAAACTCTCATGCATCATTATATTGATCAGTTAGTCAATTATTTGAAATTAGAAAATTCCAATATCTTTCAGGTTTTGTTGATTGATCGTTAGTGATTGTGCAACAAAGAGCAACAGCAACAATATTAGCAGTAACATTCGAGTGAGAGAACCTGAAAAAAATAAGTTGCATGCAAATTCGAAAAAACAAATAACTGTATTTCACTATCTTTTTCGATCATCAAGTAGCTGCTAATAAGCTCTAATCGAAATATAGAACACAATGCCAGTGCGATGCCCGAGTGCTGAAAAAAAATTGTATGCATGCATTTGTTGGTGCAATACCACAATCAACACCATACAGCCATACAATTTCCACAAACTTTATTTTTCCATCGAGCTAAAGTCGTTAGATTGTAGAACAAAAAAAAAAAAAAAACAAACCAATAACTGTGATTGTTGGATGGATCATACTGCGGCGGCACCGATCGGTATACACATAATAATTCCAACATGAGAGCTTCGAGAATTTTGTGAGTTGAGATGAATATTAGAATGCTGACTGCAGGGCAAAACTCAATATGCACTGATCGACCAATAAACCACATTCGATCTCACGTTGTGTGTGAAAAAAAAAAAAACAATTCTAATTGTGAATTATAAGCGAAATCAATACAAGGCGCCGCTCATGTAAAGGCATACAGTTTCCTATTGCTGACAGATTAAAAGAACCAAAGAAACTCTAAACAGCATAAGAAAAATTGTTTTGCGTTAAAACGTCACTGAGCTGTTTACCGTTTAAGAATGTTTTGCAAAAAAAAAAGAATTCGTCTATTTAGAATTACACAGCAATGGCAATTAGTAACGGATTCCACGATTGCTGAATATAGCTTTGAATGAATACATAAACAATGATGAGTAAAATGATGAGAAAATCTGCACAAACAAAAACTTAATAAAATCTGATTAAATTGTATCAAAGCCATATAAAAATTCCACTGTAATTTTATTATGCTGAACTAAATTTTATAGGGTGTTGGCGCTGCTAATTACACGTATACATACATCTGAGTTGCATAGTGGAATTTCAGAGTTATAATGTACAATGTTGCAAACATTTCGTAGCATGATTTTCGAGTTGTAAATTTTCCAATGTCATCGCAATGGAATTCCAGAAACATTTCTCAAGCCAATCGTGAGTTGATTGAAGCTTCATATCATTTTTTTTGTTGCTGTTGGTTGTGTTGACGTCGTTCCACATTTTTCTCTTCTCTCGTCTGACATTAATCACAGATTATCGTTGTTAATTGGAATCAACAGAATGTCAGTTAGCATAAATTAATTTAAATTTAATCAATGAAAGATCTTGGTTAAATTTTACAGTTGATTAAACAAGCAGACTGCTGACAACTAAATTGATTTTTTTGCAAATACTTGCAATGCAATCCCTTCGCGATCGTTTACCATTCGCTGTTCAATATCCGATGAGATTACGGAAGAAATGAATCTTGTCGAATAAAAATATAGAGAAATGAACAGAGAAAAATGTGGTCAATTTGTGGAACTACGGTATATTTAGCAGCCGTACAGGCTTAAAGTCGTTGCTCTTCTGTAAGCCTAAAACTGTCTAATTAAATTAGTAACGATTTGTTGTTGCAGACTACGCTGATTACTCATCACGTCATGTTCTATGCGGGGAAGTTTATAGTTTCCTATTCTGTCAATATTAAAAGAATTTTATCGCATATTTTACATCTCGATTCAAGTCGTTCGTGTTGGAAAGAACTTTCAATTTTCAATTGCCAACTTTATTCGACGAGTTCGACTTAGAGCGTGTAGCGCTCATTTCAAAGCATACAATTCAATATGATTTTTAATTAGATAAATCTTGACATCGCATCTGTATACACATTTCTATAGAAATTCAAATAGATATTATAACTGTGCTGAAGTCTATAATGATAATTAAGATTATCGTGTGCAATATCAAACTTCATTCATTTTAATTGTCATTGCGACTTGTTTCGTGCACCATTTCTTTCGCATGAAGAAAATTAAATGTCAATTTAATAATGAATATTGTATCGTGAATATCATGGCATTTCTATCTTCACCAGCACCAATTATGTCTGCAGAGCACGAGTTTTGCATATTTCTTTCATTTAATTTTTTTTTTGTTTAATTCTCCATTTCGTAGAATTTTTCATTTTGAATAGTAAAGAATATTTTTTTTTTTTTATAGTAATTGGATTTTTTAAAAGCAAATAAAAGATTGTTAGAACTTTTAATAGATTTCATTTTACCGCATTTCAAACGATTTGGCAGTTTAATGATCGTCTTACGACTCGTAGCATTCCGCCAAATCACTCGATAAATGACGTTAAATAGTTAAAAATCAAAAGTGTATTTTCTTGATTTGAGACTTCGTGCGCAATGATTAATAACTTTTACATGAGCTCTGTTACTTTCGTTTATCGTTCGATATAGATCATCAGGCGTCTACATGACTTAAAAAAAAAACGTTTCTCAAGTGCTCGTGTGCCAGCGAAGATTGATTGTGTTCTCATGTACGAGATTGAAATAAAGCTCAAACCGAACCTCACACATCGAACGAAATCAATTACACTTTCATTTTGATTAATACAATACGAATTGCAATTGGAGTGCTAAAAATTGGAACAAATATTTATGTATCGATAAACATTTTAGTGGACGCAACTCACAGAGCACATTCACTAATAGAAAACACATTGTGTTCAATAATTTTTTGTTCAATAAAATTTTATTAAAACATTTTTATTTAAAAACCAACATTTTTCCTCAATAAAAGTGCATTGTTTGCGATGACTCTTCTTCAATCAACATTATTAGTTTATTGCCGTCCACCTCACATCTCATTTGGCTACATATATAGATATTTTTATTAGTAATATTCTGATTATTTTATGCTTCAAGAAAAATTCATCGACGTTTATATCTTGAGCAATCAAAAAAATCTTTCTGAACCAGTTTAAATATTACAAGCCGCAATTGCCGTTAGGGAGGCTCAATAAAACTCATTCTATGCATCAATTGTCATATAATATCTTTTACTTTACAGCGAGATGTATTGTAAAAATGAATTGCACAGTTTCTATAAATGGATGAGATTCTGAAATAATTATTGCCCATAATAAGCAGCGATTCTATATTAGACAATGTGATGAGGGAGAAGTAGTAATGCTCGAAATATACACATACGGAAGCATCATTTGTAACCGTTAGCAGTAAATTAATGACACATAAAATCGAACATTCTGTTTTTTGCCTCCAAAATCATAAAATCAAAGAAGAAAAAAAATTTTAATCTTTTTTCGAAGTGTTAAAAATTGGAGTTATAGATCCAGTCAATAACAAAATGAAAGATGTTATACAATTCTACTTTCTACAGAGAATTATTTCTGCCTTTTGAAACAGAAGTTTTAATGTTCTGTATTAACGGTTCTACACTGGATATTAATGAATTGCTTAGCATTCGGTTATGCTCTATTGGAATCGCATATCTATGTAATTGAAAGTGTAATAATGCGAGAGAGAGAAATTAAATTACAGTAATGTATTTACAAATGACTGCAACTTTCTTCGTGAAGAATCTTAACAAACGATGTTTTTTGCTGCGCGCATATTTAACCGATTTTTTTGTCACATCATAATGACTTGTTAGGAGAAAGAAGCATTTGTGGAAGCAGCGGAAGTCTTCAATTTTGTCTATTGCCAGTCGAGTCGTACAGGAAGTATTTCATGTTTTGTTGACATAATTAAGCAGCGATGATGTATATCGCATAATTGAAATGTTTTTTTTTTGGGTCAATCGTATAAATTAGTCAATGATTCGGTTGACTATTATTCAAACAATCAAAGGCAAGCTTTGGGCTCACAAATTTCGGCGAAATTCCGTCAATGGATTAAAGAGAGTGAAATTAATTCCCAAAAAAATAAAAAACTTTAATAAGATTTCCAAGGCAAAAAAAAAACGTTTATTAAGCTAAAGCTCGTCAATTCAATAAACGCCAAAAGTTTAGCGGCATAACACAATGTACGGAACGTCTTTCAAACAGTCTTTAAACAAAAGAAAGTCAATTTGTAGTAAAATAAGTTGCAAGATTCTTTTCCACCCAAAATAATAATAAAAAAATTAAACACCACAATAACCTAAATATCTTTATAAGCGCGAAGCACATGAATCCGACCGCCTTGAGAGCCGCTTTTCTACATCATTCAAGTGAATTTTAAATTTTGATACTTGTTTTGTTTCCGCAATTCCGAATTTAATCCAGCTCAGAATGGAAAGATGCTGTAAGAATTTAATTACCAGAAGTAACTGGTTCCGATGAAATTGAGACCGAAGCCCATAAAAAAATGTGTTGATTCGTTGAGGAGTTTATTGAAATTTTTAAATAAATTAGCATACCCCATTTCTTGATTGAAGTGCTTTCAGGTTTTTCCAGAGTCTTTTTTTTTTCGCAATCATAAAACAATAGTGGAATAAAATGAATTCAAACGAGTTAAGTTGAGCTATAATCAACAAAATTTACGATGAAACTAAATTTACAAACAATATTTCCGACCCATTTTCGTAAAAGTGACTAAAACACTCTCACAAATATTTACAAGATTGTAAATGCATCAAATTACACACTTGCCATTGAATAATGCCAATCTGTATCAGAGCGAAGAACACTCGAATTTCTCGCACGTTGCTTTCGTTTTATTCATTCGTGTGGCGTATCCCATTCTTAATGCCGCAATTTGAAACTTGCTCAGTTCCCATTACAGCACTTTTTTGTCGCGCGATATTTATGAAGCAGATTAAATGGCATCCAAATGCACAGCATTCAGCGTGTATTAAAAGAATAATAAACGTGCTGTGTGATGAAGAATCCAAAACACCAGTAGCAGCCAAGGAACAAATTCTCACTTTGATTTTTTTTTTCCTTTTTTCTTTTAATTTATGCTGATCGTATTCTTTAGCACGACCGTAATGTCGATTTTTTAATGGAGTTTTATTTCCTGAAAATGAATTCCCTTGCACTCAATTTAATCGAATGCAATAATATGCAGAGCAATGTATGTAGCATACGACTACGACACTAATGAACTCTAGGTAGTGAGCTTCGTCAATTTCGGGCGTTTAACAGTTTCTTTTATAGCGCAGAAAATATTTCTGAGCGTGGGCTTTCAATACGATTTTTATTGCAACCATTTTTGGTAGCATTTTAATGGTTTGACCCAATGATGAACCTCATAATGTGACATTGAAATGCTTCCCCAGAGAAATCGAAATGATGAGCGCCTTGCATTTCTACAAATCAGCGGACATTCCATGACCATATTTTCTAGCCATTCACACGAGTTTTTCAAGCTCGGGCACAATGTTTTGTGTGTGTTTTAATTTAATCTTGCACAACGCGTCGAATGAATGAAAAGTAAAATTGAAATGGATGTGACCTGTTTATCCACATTCATGTGATTTCCTATCCATATTAAATATATATATATATACTTTTTTTTTTTCGAATAATGTCAAACCTCCGAGCCAGACAAAAACTAGCCACGAAGATGCTGAATGCGATTCTCCAACATGTTCAATATGGAAAGTAAAAGATTCTCAATAACATTTATCGGTTTGTAATGATCTTTATGAAAGTATTATATTTGAATTGCCATCCAATAAAATATTGACTCTGATTCGATGGCTTCGACGATGGGAAAATGCATTATTAAAGAATCGTAAATTGTTTTGAGGAATTACAAGAATTTCTTTGAATCATTTTTCAAAGCAATTAAAATATTATTTTTCATTGCGTTTTGTTGAATTTCCGAAAAATTGCTGTTTCGGCATTCGCTCATTGAAATCTCTTTGAAATAATTTAAGCCGATTTGGCGAGTAAATTTTTTTTTCCGGCATTGTAACAGACCTTGCAGTCGTAAGGTGCACAAGCAACTGTTAAAAACGTAATTTTGCTGAAATGCAAGATCAGTTCATCAGCTGAGTCATATATAGTTGTTTCACTTCTTGCCGCGTTTTATTCTCGCGCTGCTGAAGGTAAATGTGTTTGTTAAAAGAGAAAATGTTGAAGTTCTCTTAAGAATTAACGTTATGCAATTTCACGAGCACTTCTCTCCGCAAAACTTCCTTCAACTCCCCAACTGTGTTTGCTTGAACAGTTTTAAATTAGAATTTTGATTAGTTCGTGAAATATTGTACATTAAATTTATTTTGCCCCTATCGCGATCTGACATTCCATTGACCATAAATATCGTTAAGGAAATGCAAATTTCTCATATTCCTGATTCACGCTGATAATATTTTATCATCTTTTTGCTTTATTTGCAGTTTTATCAAACAAGAAATTTAATGTCTTTATTACTTTGGTTGGCTTCAAGCTCGAGAGGTCAAAGCGTGATAAAGCTTTATTTATTTATGTTTTGTATAGATTTTCAGTTAAGGAACGGGAAAAATTAGTGGTAACGCGGCGCCTAATCTAGCTTATCAAACGATTGTATTGTAATCAATTTTATGGACAACTTCAATTCTTCAGTAATTCGAAACTAAAGCGACAACTATGCTATTGCAGCCCTAGTTTGCTCGATGTCACGTAGCTGCTTTTTCAGATCAATGCAAAAGTCAATCAGTTTCAGTTTTGTCACAGATTTGCGTATATTACGGCTACATGTGGAAACAAACATATTCATGGTGTAGTGGCAAGAATGCGATTTGATGTGTCACAAAATCCAATTAAAAAATATTATTCAAGGAAGATATCAGTTGGCCGCAAATCGACAGCAGCATGTATGCACAACTATTTAAGTCAGCGATTTTGCTCTGCTTCTCTCTCTACAATGCTGGTGCATGTTCGATAAAAAAAAAAACCGCAGGTCATGAGTTTAACGGAACGCCAAGTTCAGGTTCAATCAAACAAAATGTTGTTTCGAAATTCGAATGCACAAACAACTTAATAAAATAAAATTCAAATGTTTGAAATTGATTATTAATTGCATGTCAGTACATCTTGCTTTCAATTTATGTTCTTTTTCCTCGTGTTTATTTGAGAAACCGTGTTTTCTGCCGGCATTTAAAGCTCGAGCTTGATCGGTTGAATCGTTTAAAAAAAAGCGATATGTGTGAAATGAAGATGAAAGTACATTAAAGCACAGTTTATGTTAAAAAGTTATCAGGGAAAATGAAATTCATGTCAATTAACTTACTGACTTAATATTCTACATTTTCATTGATCATTTTCACTTAATCGGTTACAAACATTTACCCAAAAAAAAAAACAATTGAGGCTAATTGAGTGGCATTTAATGCGAGACATTTAATTTCATTTACGTAAAATTTTCAATGCCATAGAGTAGCTAGAATAAATGTGGAACTTTTACTTTGAATAATTATCTGAAATATTTTGTTTATGATTCATCTATGCATGGCGAGGAATATAATGTTTTTTTTTTTTTTATATGCAGAAAGTTTTAACTTGGTTGATGTCTATTAGTTTCTTTCAAGTCGATGATTTGTGAACAATTATACACGTTGCCGATTAAATTCAACTTCAATTTATTGTCTTTGATTGAAGAAATTTTTGTAAATCAATTCGCATTTTCCTATGACATGTGCTGTGCGGTTCTTTCTTCGTTACTCAACATCATCAACCATTGAAGCATTGTAAGCTGAGTAATGCAAAAGAATCATAAATAATTGCCATCTTCTATTCAATTAAACCATTTGTCGTTCAACTACCGTTTGACGGTTAAAATAAGCGACTAAGAAGCAAAATAACACCATCATGGCCATTAAACTATGATTTGGTAATAAATTTCAACGACATTCATTGTTCACGCTTCGAAATTAAAGCGAAAAATTCCTAATTTTGATGGCAAAAAAAGAGAGAAGAAATTTTAGATCTAAGAAGCCTGAACTTGCAAAAAGAAATTCCCACTAAACGGTTTTGTTACACACATCACTTGTTTGCCAGCATCTTTTGACAGTTTCCCGAATAAAGTGTAGCGGCGATGTGTCGTGAAAAGCGTTTCCATTCCATTATTTAATTGATTTAGACGAAGAAGCGACAGTTGAGTGAGTGAGCAAGCATAGAACGACTGTGTGAACTGGGTTAAACTGAAGTTACAATTGGAAGATTGTTTGCTGACTTGATTTTGTAAATCGTTTTAAATGCGGATAAAATAAAAAGTGTTACAGAAAAATTTAACATATTTATTGTAGTTATCTAGTTCGGAATTCATTTAATTATAAACAAAAAATGAGAATTATTCTGAATTTGAAATTTTGTGTTTAGTTAAAATTTAAAAAATTCCAACCAAGTTAAATAGTTGTTTTTACTCACGTTGTTGTTGTGTTTTAATTGCTATGCAGATAGCAAAACAATTATCTCTCAAATCCCACTCAACTTTCTTTTTGAATGTTTTTGTTACGAAACTGATCAAAATCAATTTATTCTTTCACCAACTTGCATTCAATTCAAAACATAAGAAATCGCTTTATCAGATTTACTTCTGTGCATTTTGGAGGCGAGTGAGACGAAAAAAAAAAAACTTTCGGTCGGATGCACACAAAAAGATGTTTGGGCTTATATCTAGTTAAAATGTGTCAGCGCATAGCTATGACTTTCAATGGCTTAATAATTAATTTCCTCATTACTTAAGAAAGTTTAACTTTAGTAATACTATCATTTCAGGCTTTTTGCTGGTTTTGTGGAGATTGGAATAAAGCTGAACAGTCTTAATCCCAATTAACGTGATTGTTAATTGAATCATTAATTTTTTTTTCCATCTTTACGATGTTTATCAGTCGGCATTTTTTTTTTCGCTTCTTTTCTCAGGTGCCATAACTCGTCGCGCACAAATTTCCACGTATCGGCCTAATGAAGCGACAAATTTTTTTATTTTGTTTTCGGGCTACCATTAGAAACACAATATAAATGTTGACAAAATTTTCTCGTTAACCAAAAAGTATTTTCTGGCCCACCGACAATCGTAATGTCACTTAATTGCGAGAGAGTTTGCTCCAATACTTCACTATCGGATTATCATTGAACTTAATCTGCAAAAAAAAAAACCATGAGATTTACGTCAAATCACAGTTTCTGTGAGCTTTCACCGAAAAATTTTACTTGAGAATTTCGCTAATAAAATTAATAATTAGACGATGTTAGCAGTTCCGAATAAGTAAAAAATTTTGCTTCCAACAATGTCGGTAGCGTAATGAAGAATTGTTAGACCGAGCTTTTGTTCAACGACATTGCTAAACATCTTATCGCAGTCGCATGTTTAACATCATGTTACATTTATGTTTTCGTCGTCGTAAGATCATTTCATAATAGCGAGCAACCGCGCACCATTAATGGAATGCATTATTACCAAAGAATTTTTCTTATTAATGCTGCATTTAAAGAGTAATGTTAATGCCTTTTTCAGCACCTCAACTGTTGCGCGGTGAAAGATAAAAATTGAATTGGATTACGATAGCCTTACACGGAAGCTAACTATTGGCTATAACATAAATTTTTATAGTTGACTTTATGTGAGCTCTTTTAAAAGGTTTATTAAATCAAAAATTACTTTTTCATTAATCATTCATGGAAGTTCATTGATCTGTTTCTTACTCGAAGGTATCACAAAAAGACTTCTCTCTCACAGAAAGGGCGGTAAATCACTAATCAATAGTGAAAAAAAAAATGTTTTGCATTTTTTTTATATTCAAAAGAAATTTCCATAATTCTGAAAACGGTCTTTCTATCAATAGTTTGCGATCATACCAAAAATGTATACAAAATGTTGCAAATAGCGCGAAACACGAGCGCAATTATCACGCTCGGCAGTTGGAATTTCGTTAATTAACATTCAAATGGCAGAACAGAAAATTTGCATTCCACTCTCAATATTTCCGTATTTGTTATTCGTTAATTGTTGACTTCATTGCACCCAATTAATTTTTTTATGGCTCACGTTCATGGTGCTACAGCATTTTGTCATTCACTGAATGCACCCGAAAGGCACTGTCTGATTATAAAAAGCTGTTAAGTTTTAATAAATTATGATTAATAAAGATACTTTTGATTTTACAGGGTTGCAGAAACTTTAGACAAATTGTTGACAATTATTTCCAACGTGAGTTTGCAGAGAGAAAAAAAAAACAGTTGGGCGAAACGTGAAGCATAACGTTATCATGGTCATTAATTATATTCGCTCATAGTATAAAACACTTTAACGACACTCACGATCTCTCAGCGTAAAATCGCGCGAAATTCACTGAAATTACTAGAAATTAAAGTGGAGAAAATGCTGAGTTACTTCTTACACTCGCCAAATCAATTTGCGCAAAAAGTGTTCTGGTGAATTAAGATAAAACGAAGCAATTTGTATCGGAAGAAAAGAATTCCGTAAATTTCTTTTGGATGTTTCTTTTTTTTTTTTTCTTTTGTACGATACAAATTAGCACATGCCAGTACTAAATGATGATTTATTTTGATATCATTGGCCTAGAAATTAATAAAAAAAAGTTATATCATTGAGACACCTTCATGCTGTGCATCACTCCATCGAAAAAAAAACAGCATTAACTTGATTCATTGATATCATTTTAAGTCGCAGATTGCTGAACTCACATAAAAACGGTACAATAATTTGCACTGCTCACGCTCAGTCTCAAGTTTATCAATCGTCTTTTCGCACAAACAAAAAAAAAGGTTGTTTTGAAATGTGCAAAAATGTGATTTTTTTTGTTTGTTGTTTGCAAAAGTCGGCATTTTATTTTATTGGCCGAACAAATCGCGCGCGACCATTAAGGTCATCGATAGCTTTTATGTTGTATGCGGCTTTTTTTTCTGTCCCTCTCAACTATAAAATGTCCCATATAATTCATCACGCGAAAGAATGTTTTATTCAATCTTTTTGATGGATTATTTATTCTGTTAAGTTGTGCTAAGTAGTTGAATTCTATTATTTACGACCCCAGAATAATGTCACAATGGGGCATTGGGATTTAGTAAAACATTATTGTGGAGCTAATGAGTTATAAAGAAATACGCATTGCATGAATCATTGTCGCATTTTGGTGGATCTTGCGATCAACGCGGTTCGACAACAATGGAAGTAAATTTAATAGGTTAAATTAATTCAAGCCCCATTATCATCGTGTGCTAATCAATTTCTTAAATAGCCATCTATCATTGGCAAATCACGTTGTCGGTTTTAAGGTTTCTTTTCCACTAATATGATCGCTTTATATCTGCAAAAATCTTACGTGAAGCGATGATAGGATGAAACACAAATAGACACAACAGCAAAAAAGGCACAAAAATTAATGATCATTCTTTTGATTTTCTGTTGTTATTTATTTCGTAAACACGTTAAAGACCTTAATTAATAAAAAGAAACCATCATAACAAAATATTGATAAATCATGGACTTACAGTTAGAAAAATGCATTCAGTGGACGGAATGTACCTAATTCAAAATGTCTCACAGCGCCAAGTGGCACCGCCTCATCATGGGTTTTTAGATATATACGTACGCGAACTGTGGCAAAGCAAAAGCTTTGAACTCACAAGCTGAAATATAATTGTTTTCTGAATTTCGAAAATCATTTTTAAATATTTTGTAGGAGATCACAAAAATAAATTAATGATCAGCGGCTGGTCAAAAATGCTTTCCGCTCAGCAAAGTCAACAAAACAAAATGTTCTCATACGTTCATCAAACGCATCGCGCATTTCTTCAGCTGAAAATCAATCTTTTACTTATATGGGGGCTGGCAAAACATGATCGTTAGAACCTTTTTTTCCTTCAGTAGTGCAAACGCATATTTCAGAAATTTTTATTGTTTCTGTTAATAGAAAACCTGCAGTCATTTGGTCGCTCTACTGATTCTGTAATCGTAGAGATGAGAGGAGAAAGGTATCACAATACAGCAAATCATCAAGATTACTACGAACGAGTTCTGCGGCAGTCTTTTGGAGCTTTAAATTCAAGCCTGAAATGCAATTAGTTTTTTTAATGACCACACAAAGCAATAAATCATCCTTGTACAGCTAATTGTTTAATTTATAGAGAATAAAAAAAAAGTTTTAATTTTACGTGCATTTAATTGAAATTCACATCGAATCTCTTACGATGAAAGCTCGCGCAGCGTTGGGCGATCAGATGACCGGAAAATCGTGCAAAGTCATGGAATCACAGTTCATTAATCATCTTATGCGCTAGTAAAATGATAAAAACAATTTTTTTTACTGTGCATTAAAGATTGGATGTTTTATTTTCCTACTTAATTGCTACATAGGAGTCAGCATGAGAAAATTTGCATTCTCTGGATTAAGGAGTAAAAGAAAAGTGGCAAATAAAGAAAATTTTCTCAAGTTTCAAACAAGTCAAAAAGGTGATAATGGTGTAATAAATTTTATTCTCGAAACATTTTGAGTTGATTTCATCAACTGGAGCAAAAACATGAGTCACAACGGCACAAAACAAAGGCAAAGCGGGAAATTCCAGCAGACATTGCAAGATGCATTTCTCTTTTTTTATTGACTTTTTAAAAGAAGAAAAATAAATGCAAGAAGCACAAATTTATGACTCCAAAATGTAACCGATCTCCAATTAAAGAAATGGAAAATGTGTCGTGCTTCATGCAGTCATCATCTGTTTGTTTTCAAAAGTGCACCAAAACAATGCAATATAGTGAAACTGATCGCACTGCATTGTTCAGTTGAAGACGAATCTCAGCGTTTGTAGAAATTTTTATTCAATTGGCAATGTCATAGCTTGCGTGTGAACTGGGTTGAATACCTCAAACGAAAGTGTTCGATGTTGCATTATCCACATGAAAAATTTGTGCAATAAATTTATAGATTTTATGATATCGAAGATGTTGATACGCCTTCGCAAGATTTTTATTTGTTTATTCCCTGAGATTACAACCAGAAGGTCATAAAAGAATAAACACAATGAGCTTCTATCTCTGTAGCGATCGATTCAAGAGAAATCCGTAAATTCATTACTAAGAACTGGTGAAAAAATGTTTCCACTTTGACCTAATTCAGCATTGCAAACTGTCCACTTTTTTTCAATCAATTCGTTATATCATCTCGTTAATCATTTAAATTGCGCTTGTTATATTGAAAAGGCTACACACATACTCAGCGGGTGACTTGGAAAGTGCAACAAGTGAATTTCCAATTTAGAAGCAGTCTATCAAATCATTTGAATGCAGTGAATAGAATAATTATTTACTGATTATAAGATACATGTAACACTCATATTATGGTGATTGATCATAACATTAGGCATTTTGTATAAACAATAAATTAAAAATGAGTTTTTCAAATTCTCGATCATTAGTCAGAGTCATTCGTGTCCGCCGCAATGATTTTTCATTAGAATTGAAAAACGTGTTGCGTTCATTATATTTGTATGAAATGCACCGCTGCGGACGGTTGAGCCGCTTAATGAATGGCGCTAAATATTGATGCATAAGCAGCAAAGGGAGATTGTAGGTGCTTTAGATAAAATTCGAAATTAATTTGTAAGAATGGCAGAATGGAAATTAAGTTATATTGAGTGTTTTAAATCAGTTTGCCGTTGAAATGAATTGAGCGCGCCCTCGGGGACTGCATTCTGATCGTAATTGGTGCAGTAATAATTCTTCAGCCTCATATGCTCACTTTAAAGTGCATACAATTAAGTATCTCTGCTGCGATAAGATGGAAATTTCATCCAATTATTCAATTTTCAATGGGCTTTGATCGTACATGACCAATCTCAATTGAAGTGGCCCTCGGTGTTTAACACGAGTGAGGGAGAGAGATTTATAAAGAAGCCACTGAACGCAATTCATAAAAGACTTTGATGTCATTATTTGCTTAGATTAAAGCATAAGAGATAATCAACTAGGAAATAACTGTACAAATGCCGGCCACGGATAGATATACCGTGCGGCTTTATTATTTGACTTATTTATTCATAGGTACGCTGAAATAAATTTATTGGGAACTTATGTGTAGCAATTGAAGAATGCACTTCATGAGCGGGATAATATTTTTTTTTCTATGCTTCAGTTAAAAGTTTATTTGTTCAGGTCAATTTTAATTTATTAGTGAAAAAAAAAAAAAATATTTATTTTAATAGACTTTCATAATACAATCAGATGTGATTCAGGGCAAAAGTTCGCGCATATCTGGAGCGCGTGTGTGGTTTACGGACTTTTTCCGTGTTATAATTTTTTTTTATTATATTGCAAACCGCATGAACCACAGAGGATTAGCAAATGAAAAGGAATTGAAATTAGAGAGCATCTTAATTTTACATGTATCGTTCCATGATATCATAAATGAATTTCCGAGATTCCAAATAAAGTAAAATTGTGCATGTTAATATTGGAGTCTCATAAATTTCTTCAATTGCCGGTTTCACTTTACTGCACTTTATCTGTTTCTCTTACCCAGGTCGATCGATTCTGTTTAGTATTGCAGGCCATCATAAATCAGTGAAGATGACTGCTTGCTATAGTCATTGGCACAGCATGAGAATTATCAAAAGTAAAGAGCATATAGCACTCAACGTGCTGTTACATTCATTTCATGTCAATTTCTTAGTGCTTCGCTACAATCGCTTCTGAACATGTAAAAGAAAAATAAAATATAAAGAAGAAAACTTATCTAACAACAAAAATGCTGAAATGAATTAATTAAGTTCTTATTTTTTTTTGTACAATTGCTAGAGGAATTCCTTTAAGCAGACAATCCATATAACTAAGTGGCAATCTAAACAGCATTCCGAATGCCTGCTGATAATTCAATTCAAATTGGATGCAATTAAATGGTTCTTAGCTGGCACCGTCGAATATCTGACGATGTTTTCTTAAGAGATTAGATTAAAAAAAAGTGTAGTCGGACAATCTAAGACTACCGTCGACATTCTAAGAATCAATAATACTTTCTATTTCTCTTGTGCCTTCATTTTTACGCGCAATGCCCACCAGAAGTAATGGTGATAATCTTGAAATGTTTCCATTCATCTCGAGCCCAACGCCCCAACAATGCAATGGCAGCAAAACAGATTGGAATCAATTTATTTTTTCATTGTTATCTTATGCGCACCGAAAGACTTTTACACAACACAGCAAGCCAAAGCAACGAGCTCTGGAATCTTTTCATGTGATTGTTTTCATTAGCCTCAATTATCAAGATTCGACTTCTGGAAACTCGAAAATGCTTTCAATTCTTAATCGAGGTGAGAAGGTAAAAAAAAAAATGTTAAAATTTCTTAGATTTGTCAGCTTTTAATTGCTTAATTATCTATTTCCTTGCCGCATTTGCTGAGTTTTGTAAAACTTAAAGAATTCAATTGAATTCATACATTGTTTGCAAGATAGTGAAGCGATCATTTCTAAACTTATAATCTGGAAAATAAGTTCTCGATGATTAATTAACTAATTTATTAATTGGTGGAGAAAATTATGCTTTGATATACAGCGCGCGCACATATATACATTTCACAGCTTAACGACACGAATGCATTTTTATTAGATGATACAAAGTGTTTGTTATTTTGACGGCATTTCCGATTGATCGCTTAATGATCTCACCGATGATTGGAGCGCGAGAATCAATTACGGAAAAGCGAACCGCTATTAGTGTCAAATTAATTGAACGTTTATAATTTTCTTTTTGGTTTTACAGTTAGATTGATGAGTACACAATTTTCGATTTCTTTTGATTTTATTCACAAAGCCGAGCAAAATATTGTGGAGAAAATGTCATAAAAAAATCTTAACAAAAATTCGTCAGGGAAAGTTGAAGTTCATCGATGTACAAATTTATTAAATCTTTTGGAAGGAAAACCTCTCACGCTATTTTGTACATTAAATAAATGCATGACTCGTTTTACCGAATAAGAAATAAGCTATAACGTCTTTAGGAATTTCAAAAATAAAAAAAGAGAAAAATTCCGATACAAGTTTATTGTAAAAGCTAAAACTATATTTGGATGCAAGCAGCGCAATGAAGTAAAAAATTATTTAAAAAGAAAACAATTTTCATATTGAGTGATTTGAAATGATTTCTAACATTCGATTGATTGTTTTTTAAAAATTATTGCTGCAATCTCCGATTTCCAATACAAATTCAAAAACTTTGACAACTTATGAAATAACAACTTATGACGAAATGTTATTCAATAATGCATAAGAAGGAATTTTTATGTGTGATATAAAGTTAAGAATTCAATTTTCTTTTTTTTTCAAATAACATAAAATAAGGAGCAAATATTCCTTGAAATATTCATCATACCAACAACCCTTCTTGAAATATTCAAAATTTATCACTTATGCAATCAAGTCATTTCTTGGCTTTTCTTTTTTCTTTTCGGTACCATTTTTTATGGATAGGGGTTGAAAACAAAAAAAAAAAAAAAAACAACAAAATAAAGAATTTTATTAATAAATTATGAATGTGCAGGAAGTCAGAAAACGATTCAATAGGAGGCTTGTGAAGAACGTGCATTAAAGAAGCACGTGAAATACATTTGAAATGAATTATTCATTTTCAATGAACCTCAGAATCTAGGGACGTTGTTTACGACCATAGAATTCTCTACGAAATGGCCAAAAAAAAAGTTTCAAATTCTATTTCAATCGCAAATCGAATGAAAAAGTTTTTCTTTTTTTTTGAATCGCAAACTTTATCTGAATGACATTAAGAATGCAACGTGAATTTTGTGGAAATTCTGCACAATTGAAAACTTTATTTATCAATTAAAAGCACATCTGCTTCAAGGCAAAAATTTAATCGACTGTTTTTTTTTCTGTGTATTTATGTCGCCCAGATCTGCCAGGATGCATTAACACTTTCGATATATAACAGATCGTGCGAAACATAAACTCTAGCAAAGGGCGGACGATGCAAAAAAAGATGGTTAAATTAATTGAACTTTTTGTTTCTGCTGATGCTCTCAAAACTGAAATTAAAATTCACTCAACCATGAAATCGAATATATCTGTTGCACGTATATCGAATATACACATTGGGATCATCAGCAAAATGCAATGTGCTATGAGAAAAAAAAAGAATCGACAAAGAGAAAGAGAGAGTTAGAGAGCTTTGCAAAGTGTTTCACAAAAGCAATTTAATTGCACTAAAAATTGCTCTGTAAATAAAGATATTTGCAACCGTTCGATTCTATTATTTTGAAATTAAATGAAAATTGAAAACAGGATTAATTCGTTCTTAAAGCTGACATCGAAAAGGATCATTACGTGCAATGTGTGCTAAGGCAGTCGTTACATTATTAACGTACGACACCTTCGACATCATTTTCCAATTTCAGCCTGTAAAAATGATAAAATGATTTCCAAGCTCATAATCCTTAATGGCAAATCTAAATCAGAAAAGTTTATTTTTGCAACCAACTGAATGAAAAGGATAATGGAGGCCAGGACAAAAATAAATAGAAAAAGTTTTTCCATTATCATGTCATCAAAGCTACACGCACATACCATTTCACCACTCAATCTTTGCTCTATTCACCAATGATATATTTTTTTAAAAATAAATTTCCCAACCGGACCCTCTCTGTCATCATTATAAAATGATTCATGGGCAGCATGGGAGGTACATTCAATAAGGACTGACAGCTTATCACGTCCATCATTGTCCATGGATGATCACAGGAAAATTTTCATCGATGGGATTTTTCCTTTTTTTTTATTAAAAATCCCTTTTTTCATCGTCAGATATTATGAAAAATGTAAATTGCTCAATTGCCTACATGCGAAACAGCCAATTTTTGTTTCATCAAGAAAAATCATTCAATTTATGGATAATAAATGACTCAATCAAATTATTCTCGGGATAAAAAGGGTACAGTGAAGACTAATACAGGATATCAGATACGCACGCAGCGATGCAAGGAAAGAGGGGAGAAAAATGGGAAGTAATTTGTTAGTCTGGAAAATTGATTGAAAACTTTCGTCACTAGGCGGCAATTTTTTCAGTTTAGTAAAAAGGACCAAAATATGTTGTTTTTCTTCCATAATCGAGTTGCGCTTTCTTTTATTTCCGATTCCAATTATTTCCGACAAAATGATTCGTCACCAGTTTTATCCAGAATCCATTGCAGATAGGAATGTAGTCTTGTGTTAACTGATGGATGTTTCGAGCCACATCCCACACCATAACTGACAAGTCCAATTACAAATTGCCGTCCTGTAGCTCAATTAAGGATTTGTAGAATTTAATTAATTTATAAATGAGCAACTAAAAACCTTTTTGAAAGTAGAGCGGAGATCCACTGTCAGAGCTGCAGGAATCTTTATCATCAGCATAAGTACAAATTTTATCGCCATTTTTTATTGAATCTTCGCATCGATCAGCGGGCAAAATTTGCAAAGAAACTTTCTGCAATTTTGTGGCTTGTGGTCCACCAAAGTATAACATTCCATAACCAGCAATCGTCACGTGCTTGCCATCAAATGAGCTAAAATGATATTTTAAGAATTTAATGGCGCTTTAAAATAGATCAACTAACTTTGCCTCAAAATTCCACGGTAGACAAGCAGGACCAACAGCACGATTAAATATAAACTGTTGTGTTGGTTGTATAAGCGCAATATCATTGTCCTGTGTGTACGAGAATTGCGAATATTTATCATGTCGTATGTAACGTGCCAGTTCATAAGGCACTGTGTAAATTGTATCATTTGGCGTTGTCAAGTCATGTTCACCCGCATAAATGGCAATGTTTTTGAGATCAGCATATATGGGTTCATTAAAGCAATGGGCACTCGTTAAACCTAAGAATGATGGCGTGTTTCAGTTGTTGGGTTCATATTGCATGTGTTATGATGTTTCGTTGTATTCTAACCCCATTTTTCACTAATGATAACAGCACTACAAAATACTCGATTTATTGACAGGGCTATGAGTGCCAACATTGAAGGAAATTCGTGGATATTTGCATCTTCACCGTTATAAATTCTGCCCTAAAAATATTATTAATGTTATTGTGTATGATCTTAACTAGATGAAATAATAAAATCTTGATTTCAACTAACCCTACGCATCCATCCACAATCACATCTAACTGAAATTCTTCGAAAATTGCAAGTGAATTTTTCAGTTCCATCATGAAATTGGGCGACATAAGCTATCACAATTTGGCTCATGATGCTTCTGCGTCTGATAGTTCTTATAGTTCCATTTCGACTGCAAAAATAATCACTACCCCGCAAATCCTTGAAGCCATCAACAGAAATGAAAAGTCGTTTGTATGGGCACTTGTACGATTCTGACTGATCGAGTTGCACCAGGCAGTTTGATTCTATAATATAATTAGCAGGTGCAGTGATGGTGTAACGACATGATGAAGCATTTCTCGTTTTCAAGGTGTTTCCGTAAGATATTGTGAAGGTCGCATCTGTTTCCAGAATGTAAGACTTGTCACAATTTTCAAACAATGCTGAACAAGAATAAATCATCGCAACAATGACAATCGCACTAAGCATTATTATCATCTGCGAGCTACACTCTGTTGAAATTCAACTAACACTAAATTGATGTAGAGCATCAGATGGATTTGACAAAAGACAGCCAGACACAAAGTCGATATGTGACGTTTGTTTACTGAATCAACAAGTTTTATATACATTTTTTTATTCCGTAACATAGTCACAATGACACAACTATAGCTGTTTATTGATATTCTATTGCGAAATAAAAACAAAATGTTTTCTGAATGGTATTTTATTATTTCTTTTGTTGTTGCAGTTTCTGACAGCCATTAGACCCTTAGCACTCATTTTGTTGGGATTCAGTTGCTGGATTACAATTGTAGGTGGATTAAATTGTATGTATATTAAGGGTGATTATCATTGTAACATGGCTCATTGAATTTCCCATTTCTCGATCTCGAAATACTTTGCAACCCATAAAATATCAATATTAGGCAACTCCCCCGAAAAAAATTCCTTGACGCAACGGGAAATGAAGTAAACGACGATTAGCCTTCTCCATAAATTTCAATATTAACTTGATTTCCCTCAAAAAATTAAATTTTCAATCAGCACCATTCATTCGCAGCATCCGCCTTAATATCCTGTCTTCACATTCAATTTCCATGCTTCCCCCTCAGAAAAAAAAATCGCACCGCTTTCAAATTTTCGTGACATTTCCCTTTTAATCTTTTTATTAGCTCGGCTCACATTTGCTCTCTCGCAAGTCGTAACGCAGGTGTTTTGCGATGTCATTACCGCCAACGCGAAATGTACATGACGCCTTAAAAATTATCATCGAATCTGTTTGTTGGTTGACTTCGTTTAGATTTTTTGCGAATCTGAATAATATCCTCATCACTCGTATTCAGTAGACGGCTGTTGTGAGGTTAGAAAATTCTTTCAGGAAATTGTTTTACAAAATCACGTTCAAATCTTGTATGTTCACGTTCTTTTTTTTTAAGGTGACACATTTCGAATTCATGTGTTGATGTTTTAATCAGAGGAAGTAAATAAAGAAGCACTCGATCCTTAAAGGTCCTTGACAAACTAAAATATTAACTAAATTAAATCATGAAAGGAATTGTCATCAAATATCCCCAAAAGACCAAAATCCCTCTCTCTCCCTATCTCTGTCCTTTCCGAAACGGATGAAAAGTGAATCCCATTGTAATCTACATTTTGCCGCCCTCTCATCTGAACTTTATCCGAGAGTCATAAAAATTTTTGAAATCATAAATATTTTACAAATTCTCCTCCATAACATTAACATAAACTTTTGCAATAAATCTCTTCACCCTTCATCAAACATATTTTAACCAGCATATTAGAATCATGTTTATGGTGCGTAGCAAGTTCTGTTCTGGGGTTGAGGGCCTTAATTCGGTCATATAAAAGTACTTAAGAGACTTCACATGAAATATTATTTTATGTTTATTGTTAACAGAAATAAATTTGACAAGTTTGTGAGCCGAAAGTTGCACATTGAGAAAATGCGACCAAGGAGAGCGGAAATGAAATTTTTTTTTTTCTTTATTACGAAACGAATCTTTTGGTACATTAAGCAAAATGAGGGAGGAACCCGACAAAGCCGATAAAACTGTTTTAGTTTTCTATGTTATTTAAATGGGCATCACAAGCAAGATATCTTCAGAAGTTTTATTTCAAAGTTTGTAATTAACCAAATTACAATTCGCTCTGTTCAACATAAAATTGAGGCATTAAGTGCTTTAGCAGCACTTAACCATTAAGAATTTGAATTTTGTAGGATTTCGCTTAACCACAAAAATCTGAATCATTCCATTTAAAAATCGGTCATATTTTTTGTGTTTAAATGGTATCATTGAAAATAGATCCGCTGATTGTTGCTCCGGGAAGCGAAAACAAAAAAAAATGTATAAAATTTGAGCGTGAAATTTTAATACGACATTTGTGATATTGCGAAATTTGTGGACTTGAATATTGATCAACAAAATTAATTCTTATCACGCTTATTGAATTTCATCATTGTAAAAAATACTTATTGAATGGGCATGTTAATTTTGTTACGTAAGAAAATAAATTTGTTATGTTATAAATATATAGAAATTTACAAGCTGTACGGTTTTGTATATATAATTCCAAACATAATTTTTGAAAAAATTTCAAACCGTTAATCTATGTACGTAACAAGGGAAATTTATTTCTGTGATATAAACCTCTAAATTTTAGAACATTCTATTATTATATCTAAAACATTATAAATTGTTTATATGCGAAATTGTTTATAAATTGTTCAATCACGGTATTTCCGATTTTGAAATAACATTTGACCTAATCAAGGTACCAACACCACAACACCAAAATCTCTTGCAAAAATTCTTTCAACTCCTTTCTGTATATCACTTTTGAACTTGGTAAAAATTTCAGTGCAATCAGTATTCGAAATATCAACATTGTACGGATTCAATGGCACATTATAAACTGAACCATCGATACAATTTTCCCTGATCATTCCAATGTCAAATCTTCAGTGAAATCACAATCTGGATATTGAACGTTCTTGTCGAATTCGGACCCAAAAAAGTTGTCGCCATCACATATTTCCAGTGTTCCAGAACCCTGTGCATGAAAAAAAAATTAATGTGACATTTGTTTGACATTGTGCGAGAAAAATAATAACCTCAAATTAATTTTTATTGCAGCCCCGCACAGATTGCAAAAAGAAAATAATCTGAAACAATTTCGGAATTTGGAACAGAAATATTTGACTTTGAATATTGATAAACAAAATTTGTTCTTGTTGCTTATTTTATTTCATCATTAAACAAACAACATAACATTTGAATTTGGGGTCAACGTGAAATAGCATCACTGTCACTGTTTTTTTTTTTTTTACAAATATCCATCTTTATTTCTGAGAACATCAAAGACTTTCTCACTAAATCGTTTCATATATTGAATGTAGTTTTGTCGCTCCATGCCATTGTTTTCGTCGGTTACTTCAGTTTTGCTCAATAAAATCACTCTAAAATGGTGCAGCAGATAATTCTCACTTTTCATTATATTTCGGATGGTTTCAATTGCAATTTCAGAAACTATTCCAATTTTCTGTGCATAGTGTTTAGATAATTCCTCCGAAATCCGGTCAATGACTTTTTTGCAATATTCTGTTTCTTGTTTGTGTTTCTTAAATTCATTATAATCATTATTAGCCCAATATTTTCTATTTATATAATTGATAATGCAACCTCGCTCCTTTTTCTTCAAGGCTTGATTCATTTTAAGATCAAATTCTTCTCCAAATTCTATTCCATCATCACAGATATTCATTATTTTATATATTATCCAAAAGGTTAAATTCTCTAGATGGTTAAGTTTTTCTTGAATTGTTTGCACAAGAGAATCATTCGAGCCTCCCAATTGCTCCTTCCGCAAATGATAGACATAGATGTAAATTTCGTGATTGGTAAAATTTACAATATTTAATTTTTCAATTACACAATCTGCGACTTCCGATGATTTATTGTAGGTAGCAATAATATTATCACGGATCGTTTTGTTTGTTTTTTCACGGATATCATGAAGTATCAGCATACAGTCTTCATCATTATTTGGAGCTTCATATTCAAAACTTTCATCCAAGAGATTCATAGATTTCAAATATTTTGCACCACAATCGAGATAAGCTGTTCCTACAAAACTTGCACTGCTTACTCTCACAACTATCAGTAATAAGCTCATTAGAAACATAAACATCGTGTCTGAGCTGCCTGCTTGAACTGAACTTATCATAACCAGGCATATTTCTCAATAAAATTCGTCACGTTCCTCGAGTACTCACTCATGAGAAATTTTGTGAGAGTTTCGTTTTCAGTTAAATTTCAATGATTCACTCATATGATACATTTATTTCTTTCCATTCAGGATCATCGTAAGTATGTCGGTAAACTGCTTAAAAAATTATGTCTCTAACTATAATTAATTTTTCATCAAAATCGCTGAAAACGATAAGGATTTCAACTGTACAGACTGAAATATATTTTTTTAATTGATATGTCATCAGAGTTCAAAATTTCTAGATAAGCTATACAGCACAAGGCAAGGAAAAGAAGAAATCGCGAATCATTTTTAAAAATTTCTCTCGATATATTTATTAAAGCAAAAAAAAAGAAACTGATATTTGTGTGAATTTTAACTACTTCAAATTAATAACATTTGACAACTTTCTGTTGGAATATTTTCATTGATATGATAAAGTCTGCACGGGCAAGAGCTTTAATTTCTGTCGTAATTCTTTCAACCTCAAATTCTTTCAATACAAATATCTTCTCGTAGTGATCAAATAAGTTTTCTGACTGCATCAATCCAACGATACATTCTTCTGCATCGTTTTTTGTGAATGCATAATCTTTGATGTATTCTTCAGCTAAAGTATCGCAAAACTCATTTCTGGCTGTTCCGATATATCCGTTGCAGTCAATGGTATCCATGTTTACATTTGAAGGATTAATTTCCATCGTTAAATTAAAAGAATCGATCAATTTATTATCAGTAATGTATTGGCGATTGCAAATATCCTGTTGCTGAACATCGATTGATTTATGAACAGATCCTTTTTCTGCCAAAAAATCATCAAAAAATTCACCATAAACAGCATCAGCATTACAAAGCGTCGACACGAAGTTAGTCATTCCTTCTGACTCTCTATAAATCCGTCTCACTGCTAACTTACGTTTTCGCTTTGATAAGCTTCTGGCTCGTTCGTACACAAATTTTTTCATTCCCAGGTCGGAAAAGTTCAAGGCTTTTAGGTTATCTCTGAAACAGCTTACATCATCTTTTGAAAGATCTTCGCTTTCAACAATAGTTTCGTACATCGTTTCCCTGAATTTTTCTAGGATCGGATCACAATCTAAATTTTCAGCCTGGACATAATATTTGAATTTATGATCGAGCATTCCTTTAACCTTGAGATAATTAGCGATACATTCATAAACTTGCGCTGTGTCAGTGACTTTTTTGGCAGCATTACCCAATCCCATTGAAAGAAATGAGCTCAGTAGCAATGCATATCTTTGAAAATTAAAACATTTTAGAATATTAAAAAATAATTCATTTTTATTCTCACCGTAAATTCATTTTGAATCCCAAAAGTTTGAGAGCTGATTACTAACTGACTTTCGTTTCGAGAGCGTTGAGAAATTTTGTGCTTATCTTAATCGAAAATTGTTTACAAAAAGATTTTCTCTTTGTATTTGGCTATATAGTAATAGGGTTTCTGAAAAACAGTAATTGGAAAAACACCTGTTTTCGGTTTTCGTATTTTTCAGAAATAGCTGTTAACATCTGTTTTTTCTGTTTCCTTTATTAATCTGATTTAACGTGATAGTTAAAAGTAAGTAACAAAAGAATTTATTTGCCATAGAAGAACTTCAGGAACACCAGCGCGTTTAGCGATCGGTCCGATAATCGGGATCGAATCTTGGTACAAAAATAAGTGCAAATTGAAAACACTCTTTCAACGTCCGTTGACGTAGGTTTGATTGTAAGTAGTGCATCGAAAAGCTTTTGCAAATTTTCCGTACGCTTACCGGTGTTTTTGAAAAGTATGAACTCTTGTTTGATCCACTTGAATTTGTCTTTGGTGGAGGCTAAGGTGGAATTATCTTTCCCCAATAAAAGTTCTAATTCTTCTTGAAGGCTCATTTGCTCTTTTAGTTGGAATATTTGAACGTTGTCGTTTTGTTGATCCAATGCAGAATCTTCTAGGTCGCCGAAAAGCCGTGACGCTAATTTGCCAGCAAAATTTATAGTATTTCTGGATGGGACATTGTTGGGATCCCTTAAACTTCTCAATAGATCCATAACGTTGATGTTCCATCTTTCATTTACTCGTTTATTCAGATTTTCATGCAAGGCTGAACTGATTGAATCCTTTTCCTCAGATAACTTGTTCAGCATGAAATCAATTACAGTTTCTGCGGTCACGAGCGTTGCGTCTTCACGACTAAGTGTTTCAACAGCCAGTTTTATTGGTGCCATCGCCTTTTGGAGCATCGCTAAAGCTTCAAAATCTAATTCGTTAATCTTTTCGAGGGCATTGAGCTCAGCAAATGTCTCAAAAAGGCACAGTTTTGTCTTGATTAGAGGACCAATCATTATGGGAATTGAGTTCCAGCGATGTTTCACGTCCAAATGAAGTTCAATCTCGATTCCGAATTCAGCAACTACCTTAGACTGGAAAACTTGATTGCGTACTGTAGAATCTCTGACGTATTTGACGACTTCACGAGCGGCCTTCAGCACTTGAGGGAAATCAATCTCATCACAGGTTTCATCTTGAACTATTTCAAAATCCGGTAAATTATCAAAAGTATCAATTTCCTCTGCATCATCAGAATCGAATTCGGGCTCAGTTGATTGAGTTACAGACTTTCTATTATATAAACTGTCACAGACACCCAGATGGATTCCATGATTCATGCAAAATTGTGCAATGATTCCCATAATTTGCATAAATTTCTTGTTAACTGCGGCTCCGTCTTGTGTTGAGCCAACCAAGTCCTTTTCAATATTGATGCCGAATGAATGAAAATGAGTAACGACTGCTTCAGCCATGGTTTCTGCAGAACAAGATCCGAAAATTCGAACCAATCCAGTTTTGTACGTCTTCTTGTTCTCATCGTCATGTAAATTAATAGCGAAATATCGTCTGCGACGAACTGTTGTATATTCGTCAATACTCATGCTGAATTTCCTTCCTCTTTCAATTTTCGATTTGATTTCACGAACCATTTCACTCTTTTTATCCTCGAAATCTTGATGAATGAGCTTCATGACATCACTTTCATTTGCAGGAAGTTTGAAGCCATCCCGGTTGATCGATTCCCGGATGTACTTGTTTCTTGTTATGGCTCTAATAGTGATGCCATCTGTGGCTAAGTCTGAAACTATTTCTTTTAGATTTCTGCGACGTACAAAATCAAGCATTGTCTTTGTCGTTTTATCATCTTGAAATGAGGTTTTTTCTCCATTAGCACAATCGATGTCATGTTTACTCTTTAAATGAAATTTCAAGGATGTCGTTGAACCTCCAGAACATTTAATGACTTGAAAACATTCATTGCAAGCAGCTGTAACTTCTTTTGAATGCGGATTCTTCCGTCTTGTAGCGTACTTCCAAACAGACGCCATTTCTATTTAATTATATGAAATAAATACGCGTTGAACATTTTAATCTCATTAAATATAAATACTTACAATTTTCTTAAGACAGCCTTCCTGAATCTATTGAAAAAATTAGAATTTAGAGAAAATTCCGCGTGTTCTCTGGCCAACTTTATATTGTACAAGTATACTTTTTTAAATTTGGGACAAACTGAACGCACTTTTGTTGTTATTGTTTCACTGGGGTAAAAAAAAGAGAAAAAAAAGCAATTTAAGTAGACTTTGTACCTAACATTTTATTTTCAAAATGAGTAGCATATGCGAAAAGAAAATCGGTATATTTTATTAAAAAACCGAAAAACATGTAGAATAAAAAGCTGTTTTCTGTTTTTAATTTTTGACCAAAAAACAGATGTTTTCCGGTTTCGGTTAACAGCTGTCAGAAACCCCTACTATTATAGTAATAATTTGATGTCTTGCATCAGTAAAACATGAATAAATTTCATTATTCTCCAATTTTTACATTTAACAGCATAATCGAGGGCAGAATATCTGCGACTGTGAGTTCGTCAGAAGTGCTGTTTTGCTGATTCGATAAGCTTATGCATTTCTGTTTAAAATCTCAAACATACTCAATGGAATTGTTTCCATTTTGTTCTCATTTTACAGATTTATTCTTTTACGTTCTGCTTCTCGTTTTGCTTTGGAAAATAGTAAAATGAAAAATAAAAGGGATTTACCTCAAAGGTAAATCGAATTTTCCATTGTAAATATTTACAAAGGGAAAACTAATTTTCGTCCGAAAGATAACAAAACTTCCTTCAGTTTCTCAACTTTCAATATTATTGGAAAGAAATAAATTTGATTCATTTGTTTCTGATTTGTGCCTTCAAATTTTAAGCAATATTTGGAAATTGATAATTCGAACAATGTTATTATTTCTGATTTCAAGATGATAAATGCTATCAGAAGTAATTAGTAATTTCATTGATTTAAGTTAATTCTGGTTCTTGCAAAATACTAAATAACGGATTTTGATTGAGTTCGAAACATTATCGAAAAGCTCTTCCAACACCTCCAAGGCTTCAGTTTAGAATTAACATAACATTGATTGTAAAATTTGATTCTGCTTGGTTTATAAAATTTATTCCACACAGGGAACTTAAAAGCTGCAGCATGATTCACAGACATACCTAGCAGTCGAGAAATCCAATTATTATTTTAATCACTTCAGTGTGGAAAATGTTCAGAACTGTTGGGCAGACAAAAGATCCCGGAAGGAAAACTTTTCACAAAAATTATAAAATGTATTTAAACAAAGCACATTCAGTTTCTTCCATTATCCTTGCACTCATCAAATGACTGCATAGGTTGGTGGATCGTCGGATTAAAAAACAGTATTTTACAATATTGGAGACCATGTAATTGCATGCAAAAATTGCGTCGAAATATAAAATCAATTAATAAAATGTTCGGAATTATTAAACAATTTGAGTTCTCGCAAAATTGAATAGATTCTAATGAAAACATTGTGAGTCTATTCTGTAGAGTCATTGTTTGTTTTTACTATGTTTCGATGTAAAAGCTCAAGTTTCTTTTCAAGAGCATTTGTGGCGGTGATGAACGACATCAAGAGCATTATTTCGATAATAATTGATGATTTTTTTTTTTCGGAGGATGTGTCTTGAAAATACATGTCATCAATAAGACTTACACCATCGTGCATTTAATGAGAATTTTCTTTCCCTTCGTTTGAAGGCGTTTGCCATACATTTTTTTTTATTGATTTTTTTTTCTTCCTGCATTTCGTGACAAAAGTGAAAGATCTAGTTTTATTACTGATTTATAATTCTTGTCATTGTGATGCTCTGAAGCCCTCTTGAAAGGTAGAAAAAGTGTTAATTGCTCTCAAGCAAGTCTTGCAAGAATATTCGATTTTATCTCTTTTGGAATGTAATCGTCATCGTAAGATTTAACAAATGTTTATTCATGATCAAACTTAATTTATTTTTCTAGTTGCATTCAAATTTCAAAATCAAAACAAAAGGGCAAAGGTTTCAATACCATTTGAGAGTTCTTTGCTTCTGATTTTGATCTAATTTGACTTACATCATTGGACGTGTTGAACATATTTAATTAATGATCATTCAAGTGTCGTAGCAAGGTTGCTAGAGAAATGTTTCGTTAAACGAGTCAATAAATTTGCTATCAAACTCGAAAAGTGATTAATAACAACAATTTTACGATTCCTGGGCGCAAAAATCTAAGGGAAGGCGCAATATATATTTATTTTCCGGATCTCATGCATCAGCGTTCTCTCTACAAGGAAATATTTAGGCATTCACTTATGGATCACTTTGATGAAAACTTGAAATCAGCAAGGGAAAATTAATAAAAGGATCTCAAAGGATATAAAAATTTATGAAAAAGGAAATGTTTTTTTTTTTTTTACTAACTAGGGTAGCGAATAATACTCGACAGTGACTCTACATAGAAATGTGCCAGTGACAGTTGATAGATATCAAGACATAAAAACGAAGGCTCTCGTAAGAAATAAGTGAAAGAAGCGACAAGAAATTCCAATTAAAAGAAAGATTTGTCGCATGATAAGTGATAAGCATTTAAAGGAAATAATTCTTAACGAAAGAAAAAAAAATCATTTGAGCTTTAAAAAAGGAAACTCGAAGGATTTTTTTATATTTCCTTTTTTTGTAGATATTTAAAATAGGACAATAAATTTTATGCTTCAAATCCGGCATTGAGCAGAGAAAAGTAAGAATTTTTTAATTAAAAAAGTTCTTTAGACTGTACTTAGAATAAAAAAAAATGAATTTCAAATCGATGAATAATAATCGACGGCGGCGGCGGCTGCGATGAGGCTCGTCGTCAATTCTTGCAGCTTTTGTGATTTTTCTTCAATTTGCTTTGGCAGTGAATGGCTGTCAAATATTGAGTGGGAGAAAAAAAAAAGATTAATTTTTTTGCAGTGCTTTAAATAGAAATTATTTAGTAGAGAAAAAAAATTAAAGAGAGATAATCGAAACGAATAATGGCGGCCAGCACAAGCTTTATGAACTTTAAAGAATAACAAGGGTTATGAGGTCGAGGTATTTTAACATCGATCCAAATTCAAAAGTTGTGTAAAAACATTGAAACTTTCAAAATCTTGATATCGAATGAAATTTCGTTTAACTGGAAACTGAAAAAGTTGAAAATCAAACGTTATATCCTGTGGCACAATTGGAATTCACGGAATGCTTAAGAAATGCCGTTTCCATAAAATAAAAGATGACGACTACAATCTTCATCTTAAATCGCTCATGATAGCAACAGTAAGTGAAAGTTCAACAATATCTAAGCCTTGCTCGCAATTTTATGCTTAGGCTTGCGAAATTGAAAATGCCACAGAATTTTCAGTTATCCTACTGCTTGCTTTGCTCTTATTGCCTCCTGAATTTCGCTTATTTCACACATTATGCAAATTAACATTGAAGGGGATCATCAAAAGTTTTATTTCTTGTAAATTTTTCACCCTTCTTTCATTTTAACGTTGCTTTGCTATGTTGCCCTTATCATTTTTCTTCTCTCCACCCCTGCAATCAAACTTTTAAAGCTTCCAACGCATTTGCATAAAGCCTTCATATGAGCACAATAGACATGTTTGCCTCATTCCTTTTAACGTGTGCTGGATGAAGAGCAAAAGTTTGTTGCGGAAGAAAAAATTTTGTTGGTTTCGAAAACTCATGTTGATTGTTTGTACACAGTTTAGGGGCTTTCCACACGTCGTCGTTAAAACATACTCCCCCCGACTTGCTATGCAATTAAATTTCACAAACAGTGAAGAGAAAAAAAAAGTTTTGATAAAACAATGTTTATGAAAAAAAATAAAATAAATAAAATATAAAATAAATGTTATGAAATTTTTTTTCTTTCAGACATGCAGCGGCAATATGTTTTTATGTAATTAAATATTTTTGCTGTATATTTTTCAAGAATGTCTGTCAAATATTTTCATATTGTCTTTGAGTGGATTTAGGAAATTTCGAACACGCTGAGAAAATAAATTCTTCATTTGTCATGAGTGAATGTGAAGTGCGTGTGGGTGTATGTTAAAAAAATAAGTTATGTCGTTACATGTTTATGGCAACGAATTGCTTTCTCGTTTTCATCAAAATCACGTAAAAAATTAAAACAACATAAATGGAAAATATTTCATTTTAAAATGGAGCGCGATTGGTGTATATGCTGTAATCACTTGCCATGCCCTTACCACAAGAGATGCCAAAATCACAAGCAAGCAATAAAAATGACTTTGTCGTAGCTGATTATATCTTAATGGCTTATTCATACAAAATGATTGAAACCTTCGGAACGAGCTTGCTCAATAAATGAATCGAAATAAATTCTTATCAGCAATTTTGATGTTATTAAAATAAAATCTTGCCATTAAATCCAACTTTATCTCAACTAAACACTAAAGCAAATGAGTGTATATGTCTATATGCTCACTCCTAATTGCTAGTAAAGTAATAAACGCTCTTTGCCTTCCATGTTGTTGACATTTTATCACTTTTTATTATCTACACACTGAAATCTCTTTATTTATCCGAAAATGGTAACAAACAAAAGAACTTTTATAATGACATCAGCAGTTTTCGCGTGTGTGTATATAGCTGTTTTGGTGTATGCTTTTAAGTCCTCTGGACATTTCGAGCTTTCAGTAAACGAGCATACAATTGATGTGCGAGCACAAAATGCTTATCTTGGCTCATTTTTTACTGTTAATTAGAGAATGATGAAAGCATGTTTATGTGTGGTCTGTTATCGCAGGCGTAATTCAAGGCGCACGTAAACGCGTTTATGTAGGATATCTGTATTATGAAACTTTTCCATAACAATTCTCATATTCTTACAACTTGAGAGGAAAGTTAAAACGCGAACTGATAAAAGTCATATAGGAACATGCTTACGGCAACATAAACATATTGCAGCAATACAGCGACATAAATGAAAAGAAAACACGAAACTTTTTGAAAATGCTATATGTACTCAAATCCCTAACGACGAGCATTTTTGCAATAGAGAACAGTAAAATTTATCGTCACATCACACCGCAATAGATGAATAATTTAGTCTGAAAAAAAAAAAGAAGCGGCAACAGAAATCTCAAACAATGGATGGCAAAATGTAAATTTGCAGTGTGGTTTTTTTTTTCTTCAATAAAATTGCTACACGTGTAATTCTATATGCACTGCAAGCATCGACATCAAATATTAAACATTTTTACATTTAACATTGAAGCCATGTTGTAATTTGGGAATGCTCACAGAAATGTTGCCATCCTTGTCATTTCTGATGGCAAATAATAACTTTATAGAATTAACATGTTATATCGTCGTAAGGTTACCTTCATTATCATTATATGGTCTTACTATATGAGCATCTAACACATGCCGAATGTTAATATTGAAAAAAATCTCTAGATACTGAATTATTAATGCGTTTTCAGTATCCGTAGAAGAATATACAAAAAAAAGAAAGAAAAACTCCAAAATGAAAAGCGCACCAGCACTGAATATTTGTCGTCTTTGGCCTTTTATGTGCCACAAAGTGGGAGACTTGAAAGGCAACAAAACTGTTTGAGTTTTGGAAATTGTTTCTTTTATTAAAAAAAGAAAAGTTGAACATCAGGCCTTCCATTCAGCAACATTCGCTCGAAATTGATTTCCATTTCTTGCCGTAAACAGCCTTTTCAACGATACATAACAATACTCGATGAATGGATGAATACATTCAATGCAATGAAATGCCAGAAAAGTACGTGGAAAAACATCCATCATTTATCATCATCAGGCGGGAATGAAAAGGAAAATTAATGGAAAAATTGAATCTTTCAATGTCATTGATTTCTTTCTTATTCCTTTTTTTTCCTTCGATTTTTTTCTGCAGTGCCATTGCGAGATGTGATTTCAGCATCCGGCACACTGACTCGAGTCACAAAAATCTGTTTAGAAGCGACGAAAGAAGGAAAAGGAAAAACTTTTCCAGTCATTGTCAAAATGATTTTCCGTTTTCCATTCACATTACTGTTTTTTTTGGACATTTGAGGCATTTCGATGATTCTCAATTTCAATTTAATTTAATGCCAGCTCCCATAAAAACGTTTCAGGTTTCAGTGCTTTGCTTCATTATAATCATAATGATATCATCGGTTTAGAATAAATTGCTGCCGAGTTTACAAGCTTCTAAATCTGATCGTGAGCCTTTAATAAGAAGAAGGGAGAATAACGTTTTGCTCTAAAAAATACACTTTTAGGCCCATGTGATACATTCACTTCTGCTTTTTTCCCCCCACATTTCTTTACAACATGCGATAAAAAATAATGACAATACAATGTTGAAATGATTACGGCTAACGATGGCAATTTTCAAATACGATGATATAATGCATCTTTCGTTCATCCTTATCCCCTTACTTGCGTAATTACATTTTGTTGTACAATGTTTCAAACGATAATAAATTGAGTAGAATGTTACATTAAATTGACAGAGCATTTTATAATATAGGGGAAGAGAAAGAGTACATCTTATCATCTCATCTCACTCCAAAACGAAATGAAAAACCTATTTTTGAAGAAAATTTATAGTCAACATCAGGTTCGCCTTAACATGTGACGGAAATTTGTAAAAAAAAAAACAATAAGAGTTTTGATATCTAATGATAACATTTAGGGTCAGTCTGAAAGCATAATTAATGATACGGAATTTAAGAGTGAAATTTTTCGTTCTCAGTCATGTAAGTGTTGAATTTCAAGGAGGAAGGTTGATTATGTTTGAGATGATTTTTAAGTAATTTTATATTTGAATGAAATAAACAAAAAATCGTCTGATAGCGAAATGAACATACATTTTAATTTTTAGGAGCTTTTTAGCAGTTTTTATGCTACTGATTATATGATTGCAAAATCGAAATCGAATAAAATGCTCGGTAAAGAGTACAACTGTACATCCAATGGTATGAGCTCGGAGGATAATTTATGTGAAAACACTTTGAGTAAGTTCCTTAAGAGTATCTATACAGATTGGGAGAATGAGTATAAAACTGGCTTGTATTCTGCGGAAAACTTAAAGTGCATGATTGTACGTTTGCAAGAGCTTAACGTGGCTGACGTTATGATGCAAATTCTCCTTTATCAAACTACCAGAGGTATGCCGAAAAGAAAGCAAAAGGAGGCTGTCAAATCAGTTGAAATCATATTTGAGAGAAAAGTAGCTCTTGCAACAAAGCTTTGTTTCTCGAGTAATGTGTTTGGCGAAATGTTCGATGAACTCTGTAACGATAAAGCAAGAAAAATATTAGATCGAGATGATGATAATGAAAGTGCAAACAAAAGTTACTGCACAACAAAATATATGAAGGATAATGGCTTTGTCAACATCACAATTTATAATATTACAGTTAATCCCAAGAATGTTCTATCGAAATCAGAATGCGATGAAATAGTTAAAAAGTCCATGAAAGAAGTACGCACTCAGGCAAAGCAACAATTTGAAGAAGAATTAATGCCGTCTTAGAGTCGGATGGAGTGCATCATGAAATTCATTTATAACAGCAATTACTATTAGAATGATATTAGAGTTTTAACTTTGGGCAAATTGCAAATTTCTGATGAATAGAAATCTCAAGAGCGCAATTTTTATATCGGAGCACTTAAAAACATGTACGACATTATCATAGAATCCAAAAATTATTTTGCATACTACTGAAGATTCCGAGAATCTGTGAAGAATATAAACAAATTTAATTTCCACAAGCATTTTCATGTCTAAACGATTATCTCACAATCCATTATCTCAAATATAACGAAAAAATGAAAATCATAATTAATATAATGAAACGAATTGAGTTGCATGCATTCCATAAAGTTCTAACGTCGACTTTTTGTGATTATATATTAATCACAAGGCATTGTCATGGAAGCGAAGGTGTCAAGGTTAAAACTCAATACATTACAAACAATTTGCATAAAAAAAACAGTGAGCACATAAACAAGAACAAACTGTCTGGGAATCCAGAAATGCAATCGAGCACTGGAACTACTTCCATTACACATGCGCCGCAAAGTTAGTAGATCTCCCGGTAGATTTCCACTCAAATTTTCATTCATAAAAATCATCTTCTCGGTCATATAAACAGCATTCCATCAGTCTGAATCCCAGTCAGTCGTAGGCGAAACTTCATTCGAATCAGGTGCATTATCAAATGTTTCTCGAAATACCAAAACCTTTTTTTTTCTTTTGGAGTGAATTTAAAATTTGTCCATCACTTTAAGAGCATAGTATAAATTTCCGGGGACGCGTAAAGGATATAAAACCTCGCCTGGATGCATGGGAAAAAGTGATGCTGTGAAATTGTCCTAGAACATTTTGAAATTGGCGAGCATGATAAAGGCTCCCTGGTTTTTATTTTATTTTTTGTTGGATGATTTTTATCAGACTGTAAATAAAGAGATTTATTTCATTTGATGCTTTAACAACAACTCAATTTATTGATCTCCAAAATATTCGGAGGCCGATGTGAGAAAGAAAAGCGTAGAAAGAAAGGAGAAAAATGAGAAATTTGGAAAGATTTCAAGAAAGCCAAAAGAAGAATATAAAAGTTTAATGTCGGTGGGGATTTGTGTCGACGAGAATGAGCTTTACTGGTACGAAACAAAAGCAAATACATTAACGACCCACCTTCATTACCATTTATTTATATTTGATTTGTTTCCGTAGCTTTAACAAAATAAACTTTGCTGGGGAACGAACAAAAAATAAATAAAAACATTAAAGGACCCAAAATGTGAATATAAATAAAATAGTGCAAACGTCTTCGCTCATAAATACTCTAAAATATATTGCATACATTTCTACTACAGAAAACTCTATAAAGAAAAAAAGAGTCTCGAGTGTTAGCTCTGGTGGAACCATAATTTTTGTTTTTTTGCAGAAGGAAATAAATTTTTAATAAATAAAATATTATTTTACCGTGTGCTCGAGTGCAGATAAAAGATAAATTTCACATAATTTATGTGCATAATGTGAGACAGAAAAAGAAACACGAGAACGAATAACGATAACATAAAAAAAGAAAAAGAAAACTCGCGTGGAAATTCATCCCGGAAAAAAGGAACAAAATATTGTTCATATGAAAATTTGTGAATTGTCGTGATTTATATTGGATTAATACTGTCACAATCATCAATTTATCACAAATAAAATAAAGATAAATATAATCGGCAGAGTGAAAGAGAAAGGGAGATAAAATCATCGGAAGCGAATTATCAAAGTGGATAAATCGAAAAATAATTTTGCAGGTAAAATGAAAATATCCACTTTTTTTCAAACCTCACCACACTTGAATACAGTCCCATAAAAGCGCTATCAATTCATCGAATATTTTATTCATTAAGTCAATTCCTGAGCAAATAGATGCGGATCGATTGGAATTAAATCGTATTTTAGGGTACAGAAATGAAACAAATGAAATAAAAATCGAGAAAAGAAAAGATACCTAACTGTGATTGAATTCGAATCCTTATTTTCCCCCGGCCTCCACTCCTCAGGGCGCAATAGCTCATCTATAGTTTTACGTACTTTCGACAACCAGACGAGCGTTCGGATGAGCTTCATAAAAAAAGCTCGGGCATTTTGTTCTCTCTTAGAGATATTCTAGCGTGAGTGTTGCTTCTGTTTTTACGGTCACTTAACATTTTTAGTGCCGGAGAGAGTTGTAAGTTATGGAAATTTTATGACATACAAAAAGCGCAATAACTGCGAGGATCCATTGCATGAGTGAGCATTTGGGGCTATCGCATAGGAAGGAAACTATCATATGAAATATTCAAATGTATACGAGTGTTATGAATAAATTTCCATAACTATTGTGCAGTTAGCTGTTGCCCATTTTGCTGCCTCCTTTTCCCCTTTCGAAACTATATTTTCTATCTCTCTCTCTCTCCATTTGCCCAGTATACACTGAATAATAAATCCTCAAACAAACTATAAACAATCCATAAAAGGATTAATAGGAGTGCATAGGAAAACTGAGTCACAAAGTTCATGATATACAATTCCTATATAGAAAGTGACACATGACCCATGTTCAACATGATTAGAAACTTACACAATACTGAATACAACTATGGTTGTTTTATATGGAATGACTATAAAACTCACTCATTCTTAAACAAGGCTCATGATGGATCTAAGTGTTTTTCCTGCTGCCAGTTTGGATTGAATTAGAAAGAATTTCAAATTAGTTGTGAAAAGGGGTCCGAAATATAAGATGGGGAGATGACAGGGTTGAAGCATATTTAACGAAACTATCCATGAGATGAATCTCGTTAGGATAACACTCTCGATGAAACAAAATTTTTTTACTCCACTGGGCCAGAAGAGCAATATTGATCCAGTAGAAAAAGTAAAAACGGCAACAAAAAAGAAATCTGTAGAGAAACTTTGCTATTTTAATATTCATAAATTTCATTTCTTCTTTTGTCATGAATGTATAATATGAGCTTTACTGGGTGACAAGATTCTAAAAACGCTTTCTCTAGGTAGTTTGTTGAAGGTGTATTTAAGGAAACTGTCATCTCGACCACATTAACGGTTATGTTTATTGTAACCTTCTGTGAAGGAACAATCGACCTAGCCACCCGATCTGATAAAATAATAAACGATGGGAAAACTAAAAATTTTAATAAACTTTTCACAACCAAACTGTTTGCCTGCAATTTGTTTGCTATGCTACGAAACCGAAAGAATTTTATGGGATCATTCTACATTCAGTTTTTTATGGCATTAGGGAATTATGATCCCGTTAAAAAAAAATAACTAACACAAAAAACTAAAAGCATTTTTGGCATTTATGATGACAATAAATATTTCTCCCTCATAACGATTCTGTCATTTCGAATACAGTATTAAAAAGAATAGGTTTTCACCCAAAGCCCGTAAGCAAAAAAAAATGAGCCTACACGTTCTAGAAAAATGAGTATTAATGATGTCTGCATGCTCAGATATTCGAAAAAGGTTCATAAATTTAAATTTAGCATCTCAAATAAGAGTCTTTAGTTTTTAGGCTTTTCAAGCATCGTTTGTCCCCGTGATATGTATTTTAGTCACAAAATCTATGAGTTACCCCAGAAAAAAAAAAAACATATCTACAACCGTTGAAGGAAATTGCGTAATCATGTGGTGCTAATGATGTTTAATCATGTCGAAATATTCTCATGATTTCACACCGAGAATTCTCATTGAACAGGAAAAATTTAGTCCAAGAAAATGGAGTTTAGATATTTTCATCAGTGACTGTCACATTAAATATTTGATAAAACCTGTTGAGCTTATCTGATTTGTTGTTTATTTCTTAAGATGTTTGAATAAATAAAACACTCCAAAGGAATAAATAACTTTCGAATAAATTCCTTCAGTGAATAATGCCAATTTTTCAATTCAAGGGAGCGTTTAAAAAGCTACCAGTTGTCTACTTATTTTTTGGTTCAACAATTTTAAACCGTCGCTGTAGTTTTAAATCACAAATAATTCATGAAGATCCAATTTCAGTCGTCAATGGGATGAAATTTTTGTTTGAATGAACATCAAAGGCAGGTTAATTGAATTTTGCAATTGAGGTCTTACGAATACTAATGGAAGAGAAGAGTATTTGGCGTAACAAAGCCAATCAAATTTTCAAACGGTGCTCGATCCACGCAAATGATTATTTTCCCATTTTAAACAACTTTCATAACAAAAAGTTTTTCTCCCGCGAACGTCAATCTAAAACGCTTCCCACAAATTTTACAGCCAACGAGCCCACCCAACAAATAATATAATCTTTTATTCGCACTCGTAATATTCAGTAAAGCAGGAAAAATCATAAAGATTTAAGTCGTCTTTTATTCACATTGTATAGTAGCTTCATGGTAAATCCGCAAAAGAAAATGTAGCAATTTAAATAATAGATCAAAGACAAAAAAAAATCGTGGAAATGGTTGCACGAGAATAAAGAAAGCTAAAATTATAATTATTTCATAGCAATAAAATGTCTCCCCTACAAAGGTTTCTCTTCGAATTTCGTGCTGCAGAGTTTTAAGACGACGATAAAGCGATGACAGGAGCCCGACGTCTCTCCTTGCTCTCTAATTTCACCCTGATGATTTCGAACAAAGCTATCAAGATTTCACATTAATAATCGTAGCAGCAGAAAAAATATAAAGGCAAGGAGAAAAAGTTTATGACAGGCGGCAGTGGGATGCTTTTGAGTCATAATAATTTTATCATCATCGCTCCTCCTGATACAATTATATGGTTTGTTTATAAAATATATAAAAAAAGAACGAGAGATATTCACACTGAAGCTATAACAACGCAATATAATTATGTTTCGCCTCCCAACAAAGTGTTTTTATATCGTTTTGCGTTCGGCCAACGCAAACAACTCATGAAAGCAACTTCATTAAAAGCTCATTATGCCAATTTTTATACAATAAAACTTTTTTTTTTATTTAAAAAATAATTCTCGCAGAAAGTAAACTTTTTTTTATTTCTTTTCTTTTTTTTTAACTGAAATATGACTTTTTTTAATGTCATTTTAGTCGCCTTTTTATCGAGCAGGTCACAAAAGTTGCATTCGACTCTTTAAATAATCAAATTTTGTTTTCAATTTCAAAGTTTTCTTTGCTTAAATTGAAAAAGATAAAAAAAAATATCGAAGAGAATGAAAGAGAATTCTGTATATTCTACTTCTGGGACTGTTTGAGCTGACAGACATTATATCAACAAGTTTCGAAAATATTTTATTCCCAAAAAAAAAAAATGATTTAAACATGACTCGGGAGAACCTTTTACGTAACAGTTTAGCATTTTTTGTGAGTGAACTTTATGATCATTCTCGACATAAAAATTCATCCTTTACATAAATCCATTTGAAAGATTGAGACATTCACAGCATTCTACTTATAAAGGAAACCTCAGAAAGAAATTTATATGCATCATGTATCATAAATGTCAACCAAAGATGTTTGTATGCGGGCTTATTAGTAAAACCTTAAAGAAATGTTCTCAACAAATACCATCATTCATCCCAGGGATTTCATATCCATCAGCAGTGGGCTCAAGCATCATATCTATGAATCCCTAATAAATCATTTCTCTCTTACGCGCATTTTCATCAAAGGAAGGAAATAAAAGCATATTACTGACATCACACATACATATTTTAACAATTTCTGCGCCTCATAATCATAAAAAGGTAGAGATTCACATAAATATTTCATTTTTTTTCACGACAGGGGAAGCATGCAGATTGTTTAAAATGTCTGGCATTCGGAGTAAAATGAAAATTTTCTGTTTGTTCATTTTTTTTTTCTTTTCTTTCTTGCATAAAAGTGAATTTCGTGTTAGCAGCAAAAAGGTGAAAAATGTGAATAACATTCTGATTTTTTTGTTTGCGCTTTTTAAATGGAATTTTGATGAGAAGTCATAATATACACACACTCAGAATGTTAAAAATTCGCATCCCTCAAATTGCGAAATGTACAATAAAAATTTTGAGGTAGAATTTACATATGGCATGAACGAGCTTTCATTATGCGCTTTTAAGTCGAAAGCTTTTGTATCATCGTATGTCATTCTGGTGTCATAAGGATTTGGCTTCACGCGCAGTAGCGCAAAGAGAAATGTCTATTAATCAGTGAAAACCACTTTTGCACAAGTTTGAAGCTTTTGTAAATAGAAACATAATGTTAATGGATGTTAAAGTTAAAACAAGTGTTTTTAACACGTAGAAAACTTTTGTGTTATCACAAAATGAAATATTTCTCTCCATCCCTTAACAAGTCGAAGTACAAAATAACAATTCCCTGGGCAATAAAAATCATATTATTTATTCAAACTCATTCACATCATATCCCGTAGACATGAACAATGTTTATGGAAACAAAAATGAAAAATTGCAGGAAAATTGCCTGGAAAATTTTACTGCTTTCCTTTCTTTGCATGAATATAAATTTAGTTCTTAACCGGAAAAGATTTATTTACTTTAAACCATGTGCTGATATGCAAGGGCGCATAAATAAAGGGAATATTGACAATGCTTATCGTAGAAAAACAAACTAATAAAATATAATGCTTGATTGAATCCAGCACAATTCCGACAATGGGGTGGAAATTCCTTCTTGTCCATTTCTTGGGCACATAAAGTGTGAACGCTTTCGCAATGACAAACCTTTTAAAAAATGGTAAAAATCGATGAATGCTTGCGTGACTAGTTTATATTTTAGCAGTTCATCTGGCCGCCCCCTATTTCCCGAAAAAAAAATTATCAGAAGAAATATTTGGCCAGAAAATAGAGAAAAGAAAAGGTACAGAAGTTGTTGAAATTCCCAAGCCCGTTCTCGTATGTGAAAAACCACCCTTAAACAGAAAGCACAACAACAAAACCCCATAAATATTTCCTACGATAAATATTCTCGGGCCCATTGTAAATGTCCAGACCCACTTTAGCATTTGCTTTTCTTTCTTTCCATTTTGGATTGAATTTAAGTAACAAACAATCGCCTTAATGCGTATCTCCTTTTGCCATAAACTCTATGTTGCGCTCCGTTAAGAGCCGTGTGTGCTTGGGAAATGGTAAATGTTTATATGGAAATTGAAAAGGACTATAAAAGGCGAAATAATTGTCATGAGATTTATGTTCATTTCATCCCTCGTCTGCTTTTGTTCCACTTCTTTAGCTTTTTCTTTCGTGTTTTTTCAGCAAAACACTTTCGCCATTTTACGAAAACCCCAAATCAAACAAGATGCGTCAGGTATCAATTGAGTCGGGGTTAAGGGCGAACGAGGTTCACGAGTATAAATGCTTCGTAAATAAGGAATCTTTATCATCGAACGACCTTAAAGCAATCCAACATTTGTTCTCGATCATTTCTCTTTGCGTGCAAATTCCATTTGAGTTCAGTGTTCTTGAATGCGGAGGTTTACCTCTGTCATGGTTGGCAGGCGAAGCCAGTAGACGGGCCATGAATGCAAAGTGTGCTTCATTATTATAAATAATATTACACAATTTTCTTCCGTAATCAGATTACAATGCTTGACGAAATTGAACCGACGATGGCAGAAAAAACGTCAGAATTCTACATTCACCAACGGGAATGCCTCAGATAGTAGAATGGCAGAGACAAGAAAAAATATATATATGTATATATATATAAATCTAAGACAAAAAGCATCATCTGGTTTTCATTACACGAGAGCCTTCCAACAATGAACCTTTAAAATTCCTCTTTCACTTATTTTCATGTCCCAATAAATTTCCAATGAAATAGAGCTTCCATAAAACAGTAATTCTTCTCCTTATTGACAATTCTGTTTACTTTCGGTGGGGGAGTCCGCTGGCGGAATTACTTAAAGGAAAAATAAGAGAATGAGCGGGAAGGAATGTATTGTCTTTTCTTTTGCTTTGGGTTGAAAATTTATGGTAAACTGATGTTGAGACGGCAGCGGCCCTTTTGAAAAAAAAAAAAAAAAAAAAAACAACAAAAACAAAAGGCAAAAAAGGGGTGAACGTTTGAGGGTTTCTATGAGATTGCTAAGTAGTTAATTAAATAAGTATAAATATAAATGTAGAGCAGTCAATTAAAGCACTCTCGATGAGGCCATAAGTTGGCAAAAGCTAAAAAAAGAAAGATCCATGGTTGGGACAGAAATTAATGAACATAAAATTGATGGGATGTGGGCGCGCCTGAAAGAGATGGGTTCACGTTCAATCATGATGATGGTATTTGCGATTTGATGTCAGGTTTTCAAAAATTCCTTTTCAAAGAAACGCAAAAAATAGACCTTTATCCCACACAAACATAGCCTCACAATCAAACATAACCTGACTAATTTTCTACCTTTTTTTCTCTCGTTATTAGAAACAATTGTTGATGTCAGAACTCGCATTCACCAACAAAACAATCATGATGGATCGACATTGAGGCGAAAATCGAGACTTGCAAAAATTACCTGCGCCAATCTATTTCCCAAATGATTGAGAAAATCATCAAAACCAGAAAAATCACTCAAAAACATGACATTGATAAATTCATGTTGTCCCAAATCATTTTCGCACCTAATTTTCATCCTTTCAATGTTCACAATCACAGCAACGACGACACAGCTGGAGCCAAAAGCCACACGAGACCATTCCGCAGCAATTGCAGAAGCAGCGGTGAATGGTTATGATAGGAAAAATGACAATAAACGTTATGACAATTTGTTCGATTTTAAGACTGACGTAAATAATTTATTGTTTCACCATAACCATGGCAATTTACCGCCATCAGCCATTTCCCGTAAGAGACGTGATGCGGCAATTCAGTCCCCGCTTGAAAACGAATCAATGGCTTTAGAGAAAATGCCGTCAAACGAAAGTCTCATACTGGATTTATCATTTTCCAATTTAACTTATTTCAATGTAAATTTAACGAGATCCATCGGCGATAGTGTTTCGTTACTGAATTTATCGCACAACTTTTTAACAGCATTTAATGCAAAACAATTTCACAATTTAACAAAACTGAAAGCTCTCGATTTGTCACATAATAACATCAGTGAGTGTAATCTCGATGAGTGTCAACTGCTGCGAGCGCTCAACCTGAGTGGAAATTCATTAGTTTCATTCGAATATTGCGGAAGCTGTGAAAGTTTAGAGACATTGGATGTGTCACACAATAAACTGACAACACTGACATTAACTAATTTAACAAATTTAAAATTCATGGATATGTCGTGTAATGAATTGAATGCTATCGATGCTGGCTGGCTTCGTAATAAATCAAATCTAACTGATGTGATTATGGCGTGCAATCGTATCAATGTAATCAATAAAGATCTATTTTCGCAATTGAAAAGCTTAAGGAGGTTAGATTTATCCCACAATGACATATCTGACATCGACAGTGAAACGTTCAACGATTTGCTGAACCTGCAAATACTCGATTTATCATTTAATCGCATCCATGTGACGTCACTGCAAGCACTTCAGAGCATCGTCGACCTAACAAGATTGTCGGTGGCGGGCAATGAGATGCTGCGAAATGCCTTACGAGGATTTGCTGTGACATGGAGCATTATGGAATTGGATTACAGTCATGTGGGACTGTGTCAAGTTCCCGATTCGCTATCACAATCTGTTAGGATATTAAATTTATATGGAAATTTTGTGAATGTGAGTATGCAAAAGATTAGCCTCTAGTGCAATTACATTACATTTTGAAATGCATTTCTCCGCAAAATATCATGTAGTTGGAACTAATTATATATACGAGTCTGCTTGCATCTGTTTTTTTACATCACTTTCAATTGCACATCTTGCAAGCGCAATAATTTGCATGCCTCCAACAGATATCAAAGTTTTCACAGCCGCCTGACATGAAATGAAACAAAACTTTCTTCCTTTTGAATGAAGAAACTTTTTCCGTTGTCTAACATGCCAAACAATCGTATGCCATCAAATCTTATAATTACGTATTCCTACAATGCTCCCAACCCAATTTCACAAGGCAAATGCGACGAGTTTTTCTTCTTATATAAATTTACAAATATGTATATAAGAAGTGCTATAAGAAAAGCTGAGCGATAAAGAAACCATTTAAATTATACCGTAGCTAGCAAATGAAAGGAATTTCTCGCTCGTTTTGTGCTTAAGTATAATATTTAACATAACATAAATTTCTCGAATTTGAAATTATACTTAATTAATTCAGTTTATCTTCGTCGCAATGTTCGGAATTGCGAGCGCATAAAAAATTGTTGAGCAAATTTCCAGCAAGTTATTTTCATTCCATTTCTACTCAAACTATTGCCATTGCTACCACTCTCCGGTGCTAGAACCTAATGGTTTCGGAATTTAAGCACCCTCCCCAACAACGGTGCGCGCGAAAGCGAAAGATTTATTTTCATCCCACCAACAGTCATGGACCACCTTCGTACTGATTATATTAATAACTCTATAACTCGCGGTGGTTTCTTTGCGATATCAAATTATTATTACTCATATTAATGTAATTTTATTTGAATTATTCAAATATTTCTACTCGCTCTATGTGCAGCGCACAAACCCGCACCAACAACATAAACAACAGACTGAGAATGAATTAAAAAGATAATAAAAAAGTTTTGTTCGCTGTTTATCTTAGAGATTTCAACAAAAAGAAAAAAAAGTGGCAAAGTAGATAGCTGGAAACTTTCACTCGGTTGTCTCAGTGACTGTCATTGCGCGGGAGTACGAAGGAAGTACTATGCAAACACAAAGAAAAATAAGTTATTCCAATTGTGAAAAGCAAGCAAAATTTCGAAAAATGAAAGAAAAACGAGGCAAGTCTCGCATACAACTTGCACAATGAACATAGAATAAAACAATTTCCTATCTAGAATGACAATGAAATGTTTTAAAATGTATGAACAATTCATGCTCTACGTAATCTATGCTTCTCCTCATAACAATTTTGCATTCAAGCCGTAGTTTAAATACTTCAACTTCCCTCGACAAATACATTGAGCGTGAATGCGTTAGAGAGCATAATAAATTTTCCATAGATAAATTCGAAAATAATTTGCGAAACAATAACTCGTCGCAGTCATTGTGTCCTTTAACAAGAGCAACTTGTCGAGGGGTTGGTGTTAAGACTGCTTCTTTTACTCCGACATCAGAATTTCCTTTTCATATTTCTGTCACTATCTGCATTCATTCGGCGCTCAAATGCGAACAAACATCAAGCGTAGCGACAGAGGGCTTTTTACCCCCTAATTCTTGATTGTCTCCGATTTGATGTGAATTTAAAGTTATTTTTTCGTTGAGGGTTCTTCTTAGTAAAAAAATAAATAAAATAAAATTCGTACAAGGATCACTGGGGCGAATTTCATCAACTATGCTAATCTAATTCCGTCCCCTCGAGTACACCAAATGAATATTCAAACATAACAAATAATCATCCGCCACCCCTCACTATTATAAAATTATCTGTGCCAAAATTAACTTGTTTCTATATCTAAATATGAATCTTTGCAGATAATTTGCAGTGGCGACTTTGAGAGCTATCCATTGCTGCATAAATTAGTGCTGTCGTACAACAATATGACATCGATTGAGGACGATGCTTTAGGACGATTAGAAATGTTAACAATTTTACATTTAGACAACAATCAACTCCTACAGATTCCATCGAGTCTTCCAGCTAGTCTCGTGAAGTTATATGTTCAACATAATCGTCTGACTGAAATAAATTCGGACGATTTCATACATCTAATTAATCTTCAAGTGCTGGACGTATCTGAGAACAGAATAATTTACATGCCCCAATTACAGTTGCCGAGTTTAATTACGTTAAATGTCAGAGCATGTGGTCTGGAAAATATACATCGGCTGATTTTAAAAACGTGCCCAAACCTTCGACATTTACTAATCTATGGAAATCTCATTAAATGTTCCCAACTAATGGCGCTTGAGCAGAAATGTAATGAAAATTCAGAAGCATTAACTAATGAATACATCAACGATGATATCGATTACAATCAGGATGATGTCGAGCGTAAAGAGAGACATTTAAATTCCATATCCCATTTTCATAATGACGGCGGTTTGGGCCGATGTTGGGATGAAACGACGACTACAAATGACACAAATGAGGGTGCGGTGATGCCAACAAAGCAAACGGAAACGGTGCCAAATTGTTGGAATGAACAAAAATTAATTACCTCATTTATTTCAACAAACGATTCGACGACATCAACAATTCCACCATCAGCCGCATCAAGTGACAATAAATTTCAACAAAATACATCCGCAGCAACAAAGGACAAGAGTGATGTGAGCCTATCAAAAACGACAATGAATATAAACAACAACAATACGCGTAAGATAGATGACAAGTTGATGGTGGTTGGTACCGATGGAACGATGCCATCAAATTGGCAAACGTCAGTCAAGGGTGAAAAGATGAAAAATTCCGGGGAGAGCAAAAAAGTCAAGCTAATGAAAGCGGGAAAATTACCAGTGTTTCCAGTTAACGTAGTGAAAATGAAGATAAAAACATTACGCAATGATGGCACAGCAAGCAGCACTAGCGGCAACAATAAAAATTTATCTCTCGGAAGTGTAGATGCGCACAAACAAAAGGGTTTAAATAATTTAATTTTAATGAAAACTAAACAAATTAAAATTGAAAATGCCAGCAACCGTGCTCCAGTTAAATCTAGTGGCAGCCCAGATAATAACATTGAGATCCATTCAAATTATCATGAAGCAAATCAGACAAACACATTCAATGGAAATTTAATTGATTTTGTTAATGCGGATTATAGAAAGGCACAATCATTATCGAGTAAATCTACTAACACACAATCATTGAGCAAAATTAAAGGAATTAGGGATAATGAACGCTCAACAACTTCACGAACTTCAACATATAATTCACGAAATTCAACAAATAATCGTAAATCAATGAGTCCCGTAAACATTTGGCCGCATCTCAATGATAATAATACAAGTCGAAATGTTCATAATAACAGTGTAAATGGACCATCATTAGCAACAGAATCGATGCCCAAAGGCAATATGAGCGGAAATGAAAGCATCGACGCAACAGATCAACAGCACCACATGCCAATAAATCACATGATGAATGGCGAGCAATCGGAACAGTGGAATGATGTGCGAAATGAAACCATTAGCCATCCGGGTCTGCTTGTAGTATTCGTTGGTGTTTCCATCGGGACACTTCTCACCTTCATCGTGGTTTATGTGTATCGATGTAATTTCATAAAATCAGCACGTCGTCAGCGAGGCTATGGTGGCAGTTGTGAGACCATTAACGAGGGTCGAGATGTATTAAATGATAATTTTAATGAAGAAATTCAGTCATTTACAATCGAAACACATAATCATTGTCCTAGCAGTCCATTGACAGAGCAATCGACAGTAAATCACTGCGATTTATTACCAATGGACATTTTGAACTCGACAATAAGCCAGTCAGTTGACAGGTCCAATATATCAATGCACTTGTGGTGACACCCAACACTGAATACATTACGCGACTGTTTCAACAAAAAAACGCGACACCTCAGCGCAGGAAGTGCAAGAATTGCGAGCAGCAACAGGACGTATCGATTGTTTGAGTGATGATTTGAATTTTTATATTCCCTGTCGTCTGATGCTGACACATATCACATAGCGCAATGAACGAGTACACAAACACGTAATCGCATGATATTTGTGAATTCATAAAATATTTTGCGTGTACACGCGCACTCTCTGCGGTTGTGAAAAACAGCTTTTCAACACACAAATTGTAAAATTGTCAGAAAATTCATATATATGCTGATGATATTGCTGGATGAATAACATGATGTAAAAAATGTGATGATATAGAAATGATTGTATGTATTATTATTTGTATTGCAATAGCAAACAGAATCCCGCATGAGGGAAAATTCAAAGCAAAAAAAAAAAAAACAGTATTTATTTCCAATTTTTCATCATTCACTTTAAAGAGATGTTTTTTATTTTTTTTATTTACGAAGCAAGAAGCTTCAGCGCTGGAAAATCAAAATTGTGTGTTATTTAAATAATGACACAACATTTTCAAAATGAATTTTGATTACATATGAACGTTGCCTCATGCCAAAATTCTATCTCGAACTCCCACGCAGTGCGAAGCGAAATGTGCGAGAGTGATCAGAATTACTAATTTAGGTTTTTGTATTGCAGTCTAGCAAATGCGGCTTCATTTCGATAACAAAACTAAAAGTCAAATAATTTTGGGTTTTGCGAATGAGGAAATTAAAGGTGATGATAAAAAGATATATAAATATATCTATGTATATTTTTTTTCTTCTTTAAACCAAAATCAATAAATGGTTTAGATTTTAGAGTCTACATAGAATTATAGAGAGCATAGTTTAATAAGAGTAAAAACAAACTTGAATTAGCTACTTCAAGTATTCCAATTTGCTATGTGTTTAGCAAGCTATCCTTCGCATCTTTAAAAAATTTTGGCATAAAAGAATGTAAATAGAACTTTAGATAATAGGAAAGAATAATTTTTGGATGAAATGGAGAAAAATAAATAAAAAAAAAAAAAAAAAAAAAAAAAATCGATAAAAGTGTAGAAAAGAAATTCATCAAATCTTTATGATTCCGCTTTTTAGTCCGCTTCTAATAAATTTCCCAGGATGTCAAAAAAAATTCCTTTTAACAGGTTTCAGCATACACACAAGTTTTTTTTTGCAAATGGAATTCCATTTCTCCTCAAATGGCTTTCAATATCCGGAGCATTCATTATCAGATTGAAAAAGTTTCGATGATTCTTTTTTCCAGGTTAGAATTTTCAGGTTTTTTTTTTCGACACAGAAAACTTCTTCGAGGGAAGGGATAATGGAAAAGTTTGATTATTTTACAAATGATGAGATAATCAGAAAACTCATTATCGGCCCTCGCACATCAATGCTCACAAATTCTGCTGATTATTGTAATTGAAATGTCGAGAAATTAAAGTGCTCCGAGTCCAGTTTCGTAAGTGAATTGATTTCGCAAGAGTAGAAAATGCTTGAAAATAGATATTTCAAGAGTCGACAGAAAATTCCTTTTTTTCTTCTTTCCCAACGACAAACCTCCGAGATTATAATCGTATAATATTGCCACCAGAATGCTTGTTATTTAATGAAACCACATACTGAGCACTGTATGCCTGCAACTGCTACTGCTGTGAATATGACACTAAATGTGTATGTTGAAAGCATGTAATTTCCATTGGAAAAGAAGAAAAATAGAAGAGAAAAAAAACTCCGAATGGCAAAGGACTTGTGTAGATGCGATAGATAAACAGACATGAAATGTGGAGGCATTCAGCTATTAAATTTAATTATGCTCAATCTCAATATAATTGCGAGAACCAACCGAACCTCAACTGAACTCAATGAACCAGCAAACGTTTCTTTTTCGGATACAAGGAAGAAAAAAGCTTTTGATATCAAATCAGTGAAAATGTTTGTTCGTTCTTTAAAATGTTTTACACTTCATGTAGTTTTATAACAGTTGAGAGAGCTAACGATGTTTTACAAAAAGGAACTGAAATGGCAGGCACATAAACGTGTCAAATGTTGAACGTGATTTCATAAAGCTTTGGTAGAATGTAAAAAAAAAACTTGAGAGCTCAATTTCATGCACAAATGCATACGAAGCGAAGTGTCGCTTGCCTGCTAAACTAAACTTTTAATTGCTTTAATTTATATCCTTTTCGTTGGTAATGAATGGGATAAAAAGTCAAGAAAAAAAAAGTTACATTTGATAATTTTCTCGTTGGTTAGAAAACTTTTATTTGGCGAATCAACAAATAGAAATTTAAGGCCACATATATGCTGAAGATGTTTCGTTTTCACAAAGATGTTTTAGTATCACGAAAATCCTTAATCACCTCTCTATGCGCATTTTTAAAGTCCATTGGCATATCTAGCTTCTGCGAAATAATACTTCTTGTTATACACCATTAACATCTCAGTTTCTGAAGTCGACAGCAAATCATGAGTTCGTGTTTACTTTTCAATGCAGTTTAATACACATTAGTTTAGAATTTCCAAAGAATTTCCACATCACAGAAATGCCGGGAGTCGATATTTTCACAAGGGAAACAAATTGTTTCAAATGCGTAATGTAAATCCATTGTGGTGTAACAAACTGTAGGCATCGATTTATGTACAATTATTTATGTCAAAGACACTAAACTATGGTATAAGAGTTGTTTATGCATTATGTGGTAAGCTCAAATAATTATTGGAATATTGTTGTCTAACGATTCTGCTCACAGAAGGCGCCCATAAATGTACATGTCAATGGCATTTTTGTTCGTTGTGATTGACATTTGCAAATATTTTCGGTTATGATCGCACTGCGAGATGAATAAAAGAGCACGCTTTATATGATTTTTTGAGATCTTATAACAAACATTTTGTTCAAATGCAAGTAAGGCAGGATCCTTAATTACATTAATGAAGTCGTGTTTGCAACTTTTTTTTTACACTTGTTGTTAACCGAAATTGTGGTTTGATGATGTGCAGGCAATCAATAAATTGTTGAATCTCATTAGAGAAGTACATAAAAGTGTCTGAAGTAATTTATGACCTTAATGAATGGCCGAAGAAATGAATCATCGGGTTGAACTTTTCCAATTTGATGCCCAACAAGACGTCCAACGTGTGTTCTGTATAATGAGCTTTCTTTTCGCAGGTTTATCGGAACATAACCTCAAATTCAACATAAATGTTGGATTAGTTAACATTCTCGCTCGAAAAGAAAATCAATTATTATGGCTTCAAGGAGCTGACTAAAGACGGTTGATCGTGATGGGCAGCACAACAAAACATCTTTTTAACTGTAGGCGAATAACAAAAACAATTATTGTGCTTTCTTATCACGTAGTGGCATTTATCAAGTCGTTTGAGTAAAAAAAATAGAAGTAATGGCATTGTGCGTTCTAATGGACTTGGTCGGTCATGTTTGGTGGTGTCTAGTGTGTCCCTCACACATTGTCGCTCGCTCTTTCATTCCTCCGATGATTTTGGGGCGTATAAAAACGCACCATGAATCTTAAGCAGCAATCAAAAATCCAACAAATTTTATTGTCATGTCTCATTTCTGTGTATATTTTCTTAAAGTCATTTTCACGTTCGAAGTTAGGGGACAAAATGGTAAATTTTATTACCAAGCAAGACTTGTTGCACGAGTAAATCATTTCTCAATTATTGGAATCATAACCAAGCCAACATGTGCTGGTTATTTTAACTCAACAAATGAACTCAAATGGGAAAAGAAAGGAAGAAAATTAACGATTTAGATCATAAAATTATTTTTTTTTATATATTTTTTTTTGCTTATCGATTTTTATTAACATTTGCCAGATCAAATTCTTGCGATGCGAAATAAAAAAACATAAGACTAACGAGAAGCCACAGAAGCGCACATAAACATAGTGATTCACCTTTACGACATAATGAATTCTTCGATGTTTACCCAAAAACGACATCACACGGCAAATTCGCATTTATGGAAAAAAAAGTGTAACAACAAATTTGTTTCCATACCTCTCTGACCTCCATCCATTTCGATAAAAATCAAAATGAGAATAAGGAAAATGTTCCATCAAAAAAAAAAAAGGAAAAAAAAGGAAAACAAAACATCAGAACTTAGAAAAAAAAAATATTTTCCACTCAGCACTCCCAAGCTGCCACACACAATCGAATTTAACTTAAGAATTCTGATGTTGTATTACAAATATAACTTTTTATGATTGTTATGGTTTTTTGTGTTTCTTGTTATTTTTTTGTGTGTGGAAATGGAAAACAGGAAAAAAACGAATGAAAATTTAGCAACAGAGTAGCAAAAAGAAGCCGACCGGGAGAAATAAGATTTGAGATTTTGTGTTCATCGGAGGAAAACATAGCATCCATTACAAGAGAATAAAAGTACGCGAATAATTTGATAAATTTTGCTGAAGTGAAATTCTAAATTCGTTTTCTTCTTATTCTTATATATCTATGTAGCATGTAGACAAGCTTTACTGTTTTTCATTTTAGCACATATACTACTTCTTCTCATTTATTTTCTTTGCGGAAGTGCATTATTCTAATTGAGCAACATTAAAAAATAAAAGAAACAAACTGCAAAAAACATGTTTACATTAGAATGAAAAATGGATTCACATCCGAATTCGAGCATAATAAAAGTGGTAGCAGAATAAAAATAAATAAATTGCTATGCAATTCGCAAATATGTCATAGTAATTGTTTCATTTACACATTTCAGCATCATGACTCATGAAAGATTAAAATGTTCAACTGTCAATATTAATCATGGCACAGATTTTCCCATTTTGTGTATGTGTTACAAAAAAAAGAGAAAAAAAGGCAAATTCAAGTCACCATCTGCCTTGTTTTAACCTTTGATTTATTAATGCATCGGCATGCGACATCTATTTGATGCTGTATAAAGCAAATCGAATTGTTAAATTGATTTGGTAATTGCTACAATCCTTTCATTGTGTCCATTAGGTTATTTAACATCAATTATGCAATGCAAAAGTTTATTGCATGTTTATGATTCATGCAACTATAACATGCCGTTACTTCCAGCGCCTTCACTGGTCACACATTGCTGGGCACTTTTTCATTTCAATGGATAAAACATCGTACGAAAATTGAGTTATTCCCACATGGTGTTGATGAAGTTATCGAAACAAGTAACAAGAAAAAAAAAACACACGCTGGACAGGAGTTTCATGTTTCATTTTCGATTCAATAAATATCAGGATATGCTTGGCAAGTTTGCAAAGGCAAAGAGAATTAAATATCCCATACAGGACTGTACCAAACCACTCAATATTATTGTGTATCGACATATGTGCCAATAACAAACAATGAAATATAATACGAGGTAATTTATTTAATGTGGCCAGTGCATAACAGCAGCATGTGTGTATAATTCCGGTAAATATTGAAACGACTAACTACTGCTGCTGCTTCTATTGCTGGAGTTGTGTAATATAGAAAGACAAATTAATTAATTTTCATGCTTTTGTTTTTGCCAATGGAAAATTTATGTTCACACAAGGGAGTGAAATTTGCGTTAATACGGTGCTTAGATGAGGGCTATATAAAACTAAATTGAATAATCAATAAATTTATAAATGCTGGACTTAATGACGACTGTCAGGAGTAAATGCTTTTCATTCCCGTTGCGACTTAATTTGTGAATCAGATTCGAGGATCTGATTTTAGAAATTTCGGGACAATTTTCAATTAGTTTTAATGCATGACTTGTTAAACAAAATGCTCTCATCAGTAGTTTCCTAATGAGTCGTAATTGAAATTGCAAAGCTTTTTCAAAGATAATGAAATAAACCCATAGAAAACTTCTTTTTTTACCTTTTATCCATTCACTCGTTTGCTTAACGCTCGATGAAGCCTTTTCATGTTATTTTCCCTCTAACAACATGCATCAAGTACATGTGAGCACTTTCACCATTGTGTCCCATAATCGATCGATAGCAACTAAAATTAGCATCCCGTCTCTATTTGGCAAGAATGTGCTCTTCAAAAAAAAAAAATCTGTCAGCAGCAAAAAAAAAATAAATGGAGTGCAGTGCAGGTATGTTGTTGTTCAATTGCAAAAAAAAAATTGTCAGCATGTTTCACGTCATATAGCAGGAGACAAAAATATGTCTGAATGAAAAACTACAAAAAAAAGAAGGAATTCTGCACTCCATTGAATGATGCGACTGTGAGTCTATCGCTCACTAAAATATTTTTCAATTCAACATCATTGAAAAATAAAAAAAAAAATCATTTCAATATTCAAATTGCACTCGAAAAAGCTTTCAGAGCGGATGTGAAAATATTATTTACAATTCGAATTGAATTGGTTTGAGGATTTTGGTTCGATAAACTCGATGGATTTAGTATTTGAGCTATGATGAAGCTATTTTAGGTTGTGATATTTTCGTCGCTGTTAAATATTTAATGGAGCGCACGGCTTCGGGTATGTTTCTAGTTTCTTTTGTACATTTGATTTTTTTTTCCGCTAATTGAAAGGCTGCAAATGTTTCGCGAATATCAAATTCCATTTAAAGTTTAAATGCTCCACCATTTTGTGTTGTTTAAAATAATTTGTTGAGTGAGCAATGCGCGAGAGGGAGAGAAAGAAAAAGTTAAAAAAAAAAATAAATTTTGAAACACAAACCAATGAAAATAATTGCTAGACAGCACAACTTTTAATGAACCGTTCACATAAAATGCGGTTTTAATTAAATGAACACATATTTTTGCGCAACGAATTGCATGGAAAATTGTCTAGAAAATATTCATCCAGCAATTTTTGTCAGACCTTGTATGGCGTTGTGTGGTGTTGTGTGAATAAAATGTGTGATAGGTTTTCGGGTTGAATTCAGTTTTTTTCTGAGTTTTTCTAGCTTAACTGGCGAGAAAATTGCTTCTACTGCTTGAGTTCTAAAGAGATACTTCCGCATCATTCCTTTTTTCTTTTTTTTTCTCATGAAATCGTTTTGGAAACAGTTTGTGGTGCATCGGGCGAAAATTTCACATGCAAATTTGCACACAAAGCTCTTCTGCAATTTTGCACAAATTAAAAAGAAAACTCGATTTAAGAGGTTTAAAGTATTATGATTCACTCCTCATTCCATTATGAACCATAAGCCTGTTTTTTATCATTTTCTGTCAGCAACTCGCAGCTCATTTCAAAATGAATAATTTTCTCGCATGAAATTAATCATGTCGTGTTTACCTTCCTATATACTGAAAATCAATTTTACCCTCAGCAATGCCGACATGACACTCAAGAGGCAATTTTTTTTTTCTTGTGAAAAAGCGTCTAAAGTGAAAATTAATTTCCATTGCGCAATAATATTTACATACAAAATATCGTGCATACTCTGTTCGCTCTTGCTGACGCCGATGGCAGGCAGAAAGTTGGGGAGCGAGAAATCTAATTTTATGGCAATTTTCGCAACATGAAAGGTGCAAAAATCACTTTCTTAACTGATTGAATTTGAGGAAAAGATTTCAGGCACATGTATAAGCATCATCATAACGGTTTACTGATAACATCAATGTTCACGCTTCAATATTCAAAGTTCATTATTGTCGGTAATGAAGCAGTCAATTGATTCCATACTTTCCAATAAAATTCCATATCGAATAATTTGATTTCGACATTTTTTTTTTTTTTGAAAGTGTTACTATATTCGTGTGACGCTTCTGTGGTGCGGTACCGAACCATCATCAAAATAATATATTCGGAAGAGCGTGAAAATTACAATTAATTGAATATTAATTTATTACTTTCACCACCAAAAAACTCGTTCAACGGTTAAATGTTTCGTATCGCGCTCGATGATGTTTTAGGCAATAAATTTGGTTTACGCGCTGGAAATTTATAATCAAATCCCATCAAAGAATGATAAATTTTTGTGAGAATAATAATGAATGATTAATGTTTCTCCGGTGTTGGATGGTGTTTTTCGAAAGTGCTTAAAGGATTAAGAAAGCTTTATTTTGGTTTTCTTGAGCAAGAAATTTCTCAATAGCTCCCGCACACAGTAGTAAAAGCCCATTGAGTGACGAGCGTTAAAAAATGTAAATATTGCCATTAACGACCTACCAAAAAGCAATGAATTTTTTCCTCGTGCACACAAGCTTTGTCAACTTGAGGCCTTTAATCTCATTTATCGCGATATTAATTTGAATATATTTGTCAAGGATTTTTCGCACTTTTTTCCACAAACACGCAAACAACTTTTAATTTTAAATTTTAGTTGGCAATTCATGAAGATTCTTTTGATGTTTAAAATGAAAACGAAATTACCATCTTCCGGGTTGTTTATGGTAATTAAAATTTTACAAAAAAAAAATTTGTTTGGGGAAAACCCGTATTTAATTGGAAATTTATGGGAACATTCAAATTTAGATTCTATAAAATTCCTTCTTGAAAATAAAGCAACTAAATCCTGTAGTGTGTGAATTAATAGTGATTTTTAGGACTTTCTATGTTATAGTTTTCTTTGCGTTCAAATTGTGCCTAAGAATATTAATCTTCATGTTTTTGCGGCAGTACCGGAAGAGTCTTTATACCTCTAGTTTGTGTACTTTATAAGAACAAACCCATTTATTTTCATCTCAGATAAAGCACACACCTTCCAAAAGTAGGAAATAAATGTATCATGATCATAATGACTACATTCAGCTACAGTGAAGACACTGCTACATATATGTTGGTAAAACAATAGAGTTTGTTTTGAAATAATTTAATTTAAATAAATAGCTGTGGGGCTTAATGCATACATTTATTTTAAAACCCCAATTCTAATCTGCGCTCGCCTATTATATCGCCATACAAACATAACAATTATGCCAACTTTGCATTGCTCTGTTTCCCTGTCTCTGATGCTCTGTCTTTTGATTCACAACTACAATGAGAAAGTTAAACAGAATAAATAGCAAAAAGCATGCATAACACAATTCAGATCAAAAACCTCAAAATGGCCCATTGTGTTCAAATCAGAGGGTATGAAGTTCTCAAGGGACGGCTTCCTTCCAGTTGCCATCAAAATAAACAAAGGGCTTCCTTCATACTCGAGGAACGAATTTCATCGTATACGATTATTGGCTCATGACTAAATGTAACATGTGGATTCTACGTGCTCAATAAGTATGCATCTTTTGGCAGTGTAAAGTCAAGAGGATAGACATCAACATTGTAAATGACATTTTACTAAATTCTCATCTTATCATTGGACAGTTGTGTAATCGTTTCGAGATATTAAAAAAAAAATTCCAGACAAAAGCAATAATTTTAATGATTATGGATTTCCTTCCGGGATCTTTTGTCTGATTCACAATGTTAAAATATTTTACCACTGAGGTGATTAAAAAAAACTAATTGGATTTTTGCCATGAAAAGCTATTCACATTTCTTGGCAACTTAACTACCAGACTCTTGTGTCTGTGAATCATGTTGAAGCTTTTTTTTTATTCTCATTGTGGATTAAACATAACAGGAGAACAAATTTCAGAATAAGTGTTATGTAAATCCGAAATTGAAGCTTTGAAGGTGTTATGATTCAGTTCCAAAACCTTTCGATTATGTGCCGGCTTCAATCGAAAGCAATTATTTATCAGCAAAGGTATTTATCACATTCCACAAAATGGATTATGGTCATGTTGACCAACAGAACAACTGATATCGGCTTAAATTTATGAATGTTCCAATGAATCTTAATAATCTCCTATAATTGACTTGAAAATTTTCCAATAGCAATAAAGGCCTCACAATTTGTTGATGATTTACAATCTACAAAATTCGTTTTATATTTCAGGACGCAAGGAAAAATCCTCTGTAAACCTTTTCAAAAATTGAGATTCCATTTAATGTTTCGCCTGACTCAGTCAGCATGGACGATATTTTGAACGCCAAAAATTTCGATGAAATTTAATAAGCAACTGAACGTCCTTTTGTTATGAATGCGAAGGAGAGCGAAGCATATTAAAAATACCAGTTTAGAAAGCACGCAGAATATTAATCACAGTTTAATTACATTTTATTATCTGTTGCCCCAATAAGACCATTCTTTTTGAACTTCAAGTTACTAATTTCAGTTCCTGAGGGTGAGTTTATAAGTTGCCGATGAACTGATATTTCCGATTATTCCAATTCATTCGAATACACTCGAAGTATTTTCGATTTCCGATTAATGGATCGATCCATTGAGCAAAGAAAATAAATTACTTTTGTCATTTTTATCTGACCCATCCAACGAATCATTAGCAGGAATGTTCCCTTTTTTCATTCTTTCTAGCACAACTTCTAGAAAAAGGACAAAATAATTGCAGCTTTATTGAGCATCGTCGCATGCCTGGCCTTTCAATAGAGGATTATGGCAAATTTCATAAATGCTTAGAGGAATTTTTTCCTCACAGTTGAACCCTCATATTCATTATTATATTGCTTACACACGCACCGTTGTCCTGTCGTTTTTCGTTTGCAGTCGATTCATTTTGTCATATCTGATTATATACATACTGTATGTGGATAGAAAACGTGGCAAAGGGATTCACCTTTATAACCTTTTTTTTCTTTGCTTTTCAAAAGTCCATATGAATTCAGGTGATATGATTAAAGAGACTCATTCTAGCGCATGTGAAGATAAAGAACTAAAGAAAGACTCTTCGTCATCATTACATTTAACATCCATATGTGGAGCGATCCAGTTTGCTTTCCTTCTATTTAAACCCACATAAAACCTAGTTTGAATCTGCACAATTTTCATAGCTTTTTATTTTCTCATATACTTTTCATCGCCCCAGCAAATGTGAGGCTTTTACAGTGATGCTGGACTAAAGCAAACAAATCTCATCGAAAAATCATTTTAGAAATATTTTTACTTTTTTTTTTTCGGCATAATATTTTACAAGAAATGCTTCATGCTTGAGCATAATATGAATGTTCTCAGTTTATTTATTGCCAATATTTTTTGACCGTGCACATAACATTTTTTATATATATTTTTTTTTATGAAATTTTAATACGTTTCTGAGAATCGTCGTACTTGGCTGTGTTATTTAAAAAAAAAAGGAAAGATGCTTTCAATGGAACTAAAAATAATCGTACATTAAATCACCATACACCATGATGTTCCCATCGTCGTTATTTGCAGTCGCATAATACAATTTTGAGATTAGAATCCCCTCTTTCATTCTGTAGGAAACCTCTATTTTTCCTCGCTCTCAATTCTTTTTTGCTTTATATAATAGTATATGCATAAAAAGGAATCATACATAAATTATGCATTTTCATGGAAACGTAATCTCTCATTTCATTAGCATTGCATGAGAAAGCGAAAAAAGGAGCTCATTTTTCGTAAGCATAACAAAAGTGCATTTTAATTTTGTTTTGCTAACTATATGGAAATAAAAGAAAATACAGCTTTTTATGTTTTTGATTCATATGTACATACAACATACAAGGAATACTTTTGCTCCATACATTACGCACTTCAGAGATGAAAAGTTTCGTTTTTTTTTTCGTTATATTAAAATTAATTACGGTTCATGTTTGTTGTGTTTCCGTAAGTCTACACTCAGTACATGTTGAAATCAAATTAAACTCCATAATTGAATCTAATGAAAAAAACGACAGAGAAAGGAGGAACAACATTAAACCCAATTATGGAACATCTTTTGATAATACATTTATGATTGTTTAAGGGGATGAAAAATCTTGGTTTTTTCGTGTCTTTTGGGAAAATTGTTATGTTTCCCCTCATTCGTTTTCATCATCAGGCTCTAATTAATTCTTTAAAAATAAGAGAATACATTATTTTTCTATTCAAACCTAAAGAAGAACACTTTCGAAACGAACATTTCGGGCGAAATTATATAATTAAATTTTCATGAAAAGCGCAAAAAAATAAACGCAAAACCAAAAACTGCCAGAGAAAGATGGAAAATGTTTTTTGATATTTAATTACTCATTGTTGCTTGATGCTGGCTGCGTGTGTACTGTTATTGTGTTTCCATCCCAACCCGTGCACTCAAAAAAGCAGGGAGGGGTACGTATTACGAGGGAACGATCGTTGGTTTCCTTTTTTCATCTTTGCGGTTGAATCTATACTAAATGCTTCACAATTTTAAAAAGTTTTATTTTGTTTGATTCAACTTGACCTCTAAAAAAGCTAATACACATCACACGTACGGTCCCCTCAATATGAAAAATAGAACACAACAGAAATGTTTCGCAATTGCGATCATGAAAAGCGAGCGAACGTGCTTAGAGAGACATCAGAGAATGAGCAATTTGAATTAATTACAAAATAATTCCCCAAATTAAAACAATAAATAAAATTAAAAGACGAAATGAAGGCACATTTTTCCAGCATGCTGCTTGTATCACGTTTCGCATTCCACCCAAATCTCTTTAATACCCCATCTAGCATTTGCCAATGTTATGATGAATTCGACGCAGTATCTTCAGAATTGTGCTGGCGGCATTCACAATTACATCTACACGGAAAGACAGCAAATCAGCAAGGAATTTTGAGGTTTCTATTCGATAAGAAAAAATAATAAAACATATATTTTTTTCTTTTTTTTTTTTTTCAAATAACTGCAAAGTTCCACATAAATGAAGACTCTTGAGGGAAATTAGCAATGTTTGAACTTCCAACTCGCAAATTACGGAACGATTAAAAAGCATTTTTTTAGACGCTCGCAAATTTTAATGAGTGTAATTAACCTTAAAAATATTTTAATGAACGAAAAAAAAATTTTTTTTTTTTCATTTGGCATCATGTAATGAATGTATTTTTTTGGTTTTGTTATAAAAAAAATCTCAGCTGTCTTCATCAGGCGTAAGCGGGAGGAATCGGCAAGCGTGAAGACGGTTCTGCTGTTACCGAATTAAGGATTGTGAAATTTTTCTGGCGTGTTCCACAACACAAGTGGCCCAGGCATCGACAACATCCGACGCAACATGCACAGCAAAGCAAAAAAATACCTATGCCTAACAATATTCCTGACAGTGTCAACAATACTTCATCATTGTTACTGATTCCTGATTGATTAAAAGAATCATAAGCCGAAACCTTTTAAGGTTCTTTCAATTATACTGTTTGCTTATATTTCTTACCTACCTGAATGTTGCTCGAAAATTCGGAAATTATCTAATGAAACTTAAATTGGATTAAACTACTGCTAACTACTGATTCGCTTGCAAACGCTCGAAGTTGTGGATCGATCGATGTTTTTGCAATGGCGTGCAAAGGGATAGTACCTTCATAAAGTAAATGTGATATTTGAAGGACGTCATTCACGGAACAATAATTTTTGGTACCTACATGTTTATACCTTACTTTAATGTGCGCCAAGATCCCCTAAAAATTCTCATTCGATCTGATTCTGGATCTGACGAGTGACGATCTTCAGATACATATATAAAGAACTACCTAAGTAATTATTTCGTTAGCAATATCCAATAGATATATTGATCTATATTGATATGCTTGGGAAGATGAGTGTTCTCCGAGTCGGAAGGAAATACTCTTTTGTTCACACTTTCTTCCTCTCTATAGGATTTTCAAAATTTTCAAAAAATCTATATTCATGCCCCTTGGAAATTTCGCGCCATTTTCAAAGGGTTCACAACAACCGAAAAATAAATTGTGATTCACATTGTAAAATAATTACTTATAGAGGAGAATCATGTCCATCTTGCTAGCTGACATTAATGCAACATGTTCCAGCTTGGGTCGCCATGACGGAAACAAATACTATATTGAAGAAGATGCTATTCAAAGCCTTAAAGTAAGATCATTCAGGTAAAATTCGAAATGTATTCTTCTGATCGCTTCACATTTTAGCATTTGATATGGATTCTAAGGCGTGACAATCAGGATTCACATGAATATCGCCGATACATTGGACACATGAAAGTGGTTCAGACAGATTTGATGCCAATGCTCATTAATTATTGCGAAGATCCTGATCTTTCGGATGTTTTACTACGTCTGCTGGTAAATTTAACAAATCCTACACTCTTGTTTTTCCGTGATGGCCTTCCAAAAGACGGCGCTGGACGAAAAACTTATTTGGATCTTGTAGAGATCTCGCAGGCCTATAAAGAAGCATTTGCCTTTTCTTCAGCTGCCTGGAGGGCACTAGCAACTCGTTTGCAGAAATTTATGGAAATTGTATGGATGATAAATAATAATGTTATGTATGACTCGAGTTAGTACGTTTTTTTGTCATTATAGGAAGTAGCTGATCGTATGGAAGAGCAGAGCCTAGTATTAGAACGAGTTTTAGTGCTAACTCGAAACGTTCTGCAAGTTCCAGCAAATCCTCAACATGAGAAACGAGTAGATAATGATATCAGCGTACACGATCAGGTCTTGTGGACGCTACATGAATCGGGAATGCTGGAACTGATTCTGTATATCCTCAGCTCAGAATACGAAAATCAATACCATCTACATGCGATAGAAATCTTGTATCTAATGTTTCGCGAACAGAAGGTAGAGACACTGGCAGATGCATCAGTACAACGAACAGCGGCTGAGAAACATGCAGATGAACAGGCGTTGATTGCGGCTCGTAAACTTGAGAAAGCAAAGACATTACAGCGATTACCGCCCGCCAGACATTCACGTTTTGGTGGAACATATGTTTACAAGAATCTCAAATCTATTTCTGATCGTGATCTAATTTGTCATCAGTCATTGGAACGAGTTGAACAACACGACTTTCATCGAAACAAAACGAAGGTGAAATCTAACTTCCGATTGGCAAAAGATGATTCAAAATACGAGCGACAAAGCGCCTTTTGTATTCGGTTATTTTTACGTGAGTTCTGCATTGAGATTATCACATCAGCATTCAACAATCTCGTCCGTCAAGTACGTCGGGTTTTGGAACGTAGCAACGGAGCTGATGATCACGGACATGATCAATCATATTTATTGTGGGCGATGCGATTCTTCCTCGAATTCAATCGTCTTAATGGCTTCAAACTTCATCTTGCTAGTGAAACGCTCAGTCCAGGAAGTATTCATTGGATCATCAGTCAAATACAACACGACAACGAAATGGTACAGTCAGATAAGAAAAAAAAAATCAAATGGAACCGTCGATTGCAGTTAGGTATTCAAGCATATCGTGAGTTTCTTATGAATTTGCAAGTTATGGAATTAGTCGAAGATCTGGATACGCAAGCGCTATTGGCCAAATTAAAAAATAACGTCTTTTATGTTGTGGAGTATCGCGAAATTATTTTGCATCTACTGCTGAGCTACAATGAAATTCATTACACAAGGTTTATTTGTGCTATATCTCAACAATAGCCGCAACCTATCTAATTACAAACTTTGAATTTCAGATCCTACTTACGCGATCTCATCGAAACCACAAATGTTTACATGAAAATGATGGAGAAATTCTGTCAGGGCAGTATTGTAGTTCAAACGAAAGTGCGGAACCCGAAACAGAAGCATACTAAAAAAGTGAAACCCAAAAAGTTATCAAAGGAGGAAGCTTCGGTGAGTTTTCGTAACATGCAGAAGAAAAAGTTTTTTTTTTATCGACTTGAAATTTTCACCAAATGCAGGCAAAATTAGAAAACGAGTGGGACACAAGAGTTTCGGCAAATTTGTCGGTTGTGTTGGCGAATGAAATCAACTTGCCTGAAGAAGAACATCCGGTGCCGTTTGATGCAGCATCTGAAAAACCAATTGATGATCAAAAGTAAATATGAAAAAGAAGTTTCATACAATAATAAATAGCTGAACATTTTCCATTCCAGAGAAGATTGCATGTTGCGAATCCACAAGTATCTTCGCGATGAAGACTTTGAAAGAGCGGTTTTGTTGATTCGTGCCGGACGCTCTTGCTGGACAGACACACAAACATTTGGTGAACAAAATGCGGCACCCGAAGATGAGTTGCTGCTAATGAAGGACATTTACTTAACGGATCTTCACCATGGTGAGTCGAGTTTGGATAATTTCATTATATAATAATTCGTCGTCTGATAAACTTCAAAGTATGAAGCCCATTTTCCTCTGTCGTTTCGCGGGTCGGATGATGAGGTTCCTTTTTAATTAATTTTCTCTGAGATGCGTTGCAGGCATTGAACGGAAAGAATGCAAAATTGTCTAATTATGAATATATTATTTTTGCAATATTAATAAAGAAAAGGTTTTCAAGCATCAATAATGGAACATTTATGCTGAACCTTCCCCGAGAATTCATCATAGAATTTTCTTAAACCCATTATTTTCCACTTCAATAATGAAAATAGACGGCAAGAGAAAAACTTTTACTGAAAGCTAATTTTTCACGAAGCCGATGAATTTTTTTTTCCTTTTTTTGCGTGCAGTCGAAACGAATTTTCATTTTTTATTTTTTGTTCAACGAGTGCCTTTTCATTTTGCCTTTTTTCCGTAGCGATTTTCTTTTCTTTTTTTTTTTTTTGTTAATGCGCCGAGTTTGAGAAATTTTCAATCATTTTTCGATAAAACGAAACACACAAAAGAATAACTTTTCCCTAACTCTGGTCTGGATGAATTAAAGGATAAGCAGCAATGGGATTTCTGGACGATTTTAAAAGTTTTTAATATTTTAAAACTTTAATATAATTCTACAAAGTTTTCTTTCTTCTACATTGCCACTGGCTATATAAAAAGAAGAGAAACAGTTTGTCCAGCAATAATTGAATTAGTCATGTGAGTTTAATGTGGAAGCAACGAAATTTTTTGTAGAAACACGATAATTTCTTAAGAGAAAATGCCTCGAAAAGTTTTCCTTCCTTCTATTTGATAATTATTTTAACTTTTTAATTGCTCAAAATTTCCCCGAGAGATGCTTGTCTTACCATTGTGTGTCGTTCTTGTATGATTCCAATGGTGGAAGTTTATTAATGCTGATCACCCTTTCAGATAATGGAATTACCCCTTTAAGGAAATTCTGGTGGGAAGTTGCGAGGGTTGATATGATGTGGAATTTCATTGTAGCTAATTTTCTCAGGATTCTCCGAGGTATTTTCCATGATGAGTTTCAATAAGGCATCGTTCGTGTAGCTTCTGTCCTTTTAACAATTAATTTTAATGACTGTCACTTTTGAAATAAGAGAGGGTTTGCCGCTGCCTTCTAAGAAGCCTCACATACATTTTTGATAGCACTTTACAGAATTTCATGGGGCACTTTAAGATTCACAATATGACCACATGGTGCTTAGTTTATTCACATGCCAGTCTCCCATTTTCTCGTCCTGATTTAATCAAAAACTTTTCGCATTTTCCGACAGAAACCAGAAAAATCATAAAATTTTTGAGGTTCTGAAAATTTATTTCCCATGTTTTTTGCTACTACGAATGCACCCCTAAAAGTGGCTTTGATTCTAGAAACGTTGTGAAGAACAAATACTCCAATAACTGGAAAATCTATGGAGTTGGTCTTTCCATACGGAAAATGTTTGTCCTCTCAAGTTATTGAAGTGTGAGGACGGCAAGCGAAACGTTTCATTTTCATTTTTCCCTTCTTCCTCTTTCATTAGAGTTGATGAAACCCATTTCTGTTATTAAATGCTTGTTTATTCAATTTCTATATTTACAATTTGTTGGTTATTCATGCTTCAATGTTGTGCGTGGTAAAATGTTTTTCAAAACAAATTCTTTTGCATTCGTCCCACAAGCTGATTCTCTAAAGTCTAAATTAATGTCCATTGCAAGTAAACAAGCCAGTAATTTTAATATTTGACTTGTGTCTCGTGTTTACTTTTTTGTAGCTCCATGGAGTTGCTGAACAAAATTTCCTGCCTGCAAGCACTTATTGAAAATCATTCCCATACAGGGTTTTTAATCATAACTTTAATTTTCGGTTCAATCATTCTGAAATGATTTGATCAGAATGGAACCCGTATCTCTATTTACTTCTGTGTATACTAGGTAGTGATTAGCGCTTAATTTGATTTTATTATCATCGTTGAACAAATGAGTAATTGAATTATCTTAATTGAATTGCGCTCGTTGATCTACACAGAAATTCACTTTAATAGGTCAGTCATTGCACAAAATTCTTCACATTCCTTCTCACACTTATTCATTGTAGCATTAGATATGTCCCATGTGTGTCTCTTGAGTACTCGTAATTGCTAATGCATTTATTGCACAGAAGCTTTCCGGTTTTTCCTGAAATTTGCCTTCGTATTGGGTCACTGTGCATCTCGTCCATCATAATTTCATGCAAATTTGCTCAACAAAGAAAAATCAACAAAAGCCGTAATCTTTTGTATCCTTTCAGATGATGCAGACGACGATGGAGCAGCCTTTTGGGATGAACTGGAAAATGCAAATACTGATGATGATGATGACGAAGGTAGTTTTATAAATTAAAATGAGGAAAAATTGCAAATTTCAAAATGTTAATGGATTTTAATATTCCTTTATTCAAAACATCAAAAGACGAAGAAGAAGAATCATCAGCATTCAAAGAAGTTATTTTGCATTTTGCTGACTTTGAAAAGCGGTAAGTAAATTTTCTCCATTGCAACAAATGCCAAGTTTTAATTTTTTACTTGCCTAATTGTGCGCATTAATAAGAGCACAAGAAATGGTTCCAATGACAATCCCGCAACACGAGAAAGGATTTTCCATTATGATTCGTTAAGTTTTTTAAGAGTGCGGTTTGTATGTTGTTAATGAAGAAACGTAGAAATTATTTTTCACAAAATTTCTTACAAGAAAATTTTCTACGCTCATTAAGATTTGTAATAACGATGAACAATGAGCACCAGGTGTTGCTGCTCGTACTTTAGAAATCACGCAATAATAAAGGAAAATTTGATTTCTTGCGGGCAATTTAGAATTCTCCTGATATAAATTTTAAAACCTCACAAAATTGGTTTTTCGGAAAATTCGATTTGCCTCGAGGTCTTTGTCATCCAATTATTTTCCACAACAAAACCAGTACGAGAAACAGAAAATGCGAATACAATGGAAAGCAGTGCATGACACAGAATTTGCCAATTTTTACGGGTATTAAAAAAACTCCACAAACAAATTTGCAGAAAATTCCTAACAAGAGGAAATTGTGCTTATTTTGTGTTCACGAGCTAATAATTCAAGGTTGAGGCATTTTTACCTGCTAGCGATGTTCTTATTGTGGATAAAAGCAAAGAGATTTTCCGCAAAACCACATCACCAACACACTTGCAGGCATTCCTCCCCTCGATTATTCCCTCAGATTTGAAAAAAAAAAAAAAAAACATCCCTCGCCAAATGTAAACATTAAACGAGATTTATTTCAATGATCTTACGACCAGAAAAGCCATCGTCGATGATAATTCGGATTGTTTACATCGTAGAACAAAGAAAATTTATTAACGATGATTATGTGTGTCCCTTGCAGGAAGACTCTGCAGAATGCTTATTGAAATTCTTTGAATATACATATTTTGATCCTGGTGAGTCCTGTCGTTCCAGCCGAAATGCTTTCAAGTCGAAAGACGGAAAATTAAAAATTAACGAAGGGAAAAATAAAATTTTCTTTGGATAATTTGAGCACTTCCTCAGTTTCTTTTGGCAACAACTGCTAACTCAGGAACGCCATTATAATTTATTCGAAAAATCTAAGTAGTAACATTTTATGGGCCGCAGGCATATTTCCCATCCCTCTCATCTATGTTTGTTATCATATTTATTTCTTTTGTTGCTTCTTTACAATTTTCAGTGTTAACTTCCGATTTCTAAGAAACTCTCTATTAGCGACAAGATGTGTATGCGTATGGAATTACTTTCCTGTGGGGTCTAAAGTGACCCACTTCTTGTATTTATCTCATTTTTTTTTTCAAGCTTTGTCTCATAATTTTTTACGACCTTTTTTTCGAAATTGTTTGTTCTCCCTTCCGGCATTATATCATATTTCACTGTTATTGTTACGATAATCGCTTTAAATAACTGTCGCTCCAGTAATATAAACAATGACAGGAGAGAGAAACAAGCGGAGCGCGATTCTTATCACTTTGAAAGATATAAATGATAAATTCTTAAAATACTGAATATTGGTCATTATCTTTATAGCTTTTCACATTGAGCAGCTTCCAAAAATTGTTATTGGATGAAAAAAAAAGGCTTTTATAATTGATGGTGGCAAAGGTAATTTTCATCATCATAGTCTGACAACAACAGCCAGTCATGCGTGTGTATGTCTTTTTGTGTGCAACGCTTCGAGCTGACCATTGAGACTATAAATCATCATTAGAACATGGTCGAAAGAGAAAAATTAATTAAAAATGTGTTGGTCTGCGTTTAATTAATTAATTTATGGTATCTGATGCAGGCAAATTTTTCTCTCATATTTGCCGGGCGGTTTCGAGTTGATGATTTATGACGTCAGAAGACTACAAAAATCCGATGAAAAATTACATCAGCTTTCCAGCTCGTAGATATGGATGAGAAAAGCCAAACACTGGTGCGCGAATGATAAGTCATAAAGTCTCAAGTGTATCATAAAAAGCAGCTATTTCAAATGGTTTCATTGTGTGAATTTATTTTTTTTTTCAATAATCAATATGAAAATTGTCTGTGAGCCCATAAACATATATTCCCGCGGAATATCGTTGCGCTTCTGATGGAATTTTCGATTGAAATAAAATTAAATTGCGGAAAAATTCGTTTGAGTGATGGATACGAAATTTTCCTTTATACACTTTTGATTGAAATTTCATCCATCATTTCATTCAAATTGAAAAAAAAAAAAAAAAAGTTTCATCGTTTTCATTTCGGTTTTATGATGCTACGTTTTATATTGATAGGAGTTTTTCTTTAAAAAAAAATTTTTTGATGAAAATTTTCCCGAAAAAAAAAGAAAAACGTTAAACTTTCTGTGCAAAGTGAAAGCACTTCAGTTTTCCTTTGCTGGTGGAAAATTCATCAGTGAAACTTAATAAAAACTTCATTTTAATCCGCTTCTTTTTTTCCTCATCTCGTTCCATCAGTTCTATGTGTAGTTCTCTATTAGCTTTATATTAACTCAATATACATTCCATGCAATTTAGTTTTTTTTATGTGAGGTGCATCGTGAAATTGAGAGATTGCATTTTGTGCATTATCTACATACGAAAAGGAAAAGAATTTCTATTTTAGGATTTTCAGGTCCGCTGTTAAAGGATCGTGTTGAATATATGGCGACATAAACTTTACCGCTAAATCCTTGCTATAAAATAATGAAGCGCTCAATTTATAGCCGAACTTTCCTCGGAGCAGACTCTTTAAATCCCTTTCCCACCATATTTAAATGCACCATTTTGTTGCACAGAGAACGAAGCTGTTAAGAACTCATAAATTCAAGTCGTGTTACACTTGTTTCTGTAAAAGTGCAAGCAAAACGGCGGGTGAGCAAAAAACAACATGCATCATCTCTTGGACTCGGTGAAACATGCGAAAAAAAAACTTTTCTTCCATAAAAAAATCATTTTAGAAAAAAAATGGGATTTAATGGGGGTGGGATTTTGCTGTATGAAAAATGCATAAAGAGTACACTTTACGCGAATATTTAATTTTCTTCGTAAGAAGCCGGTGGAAAGAGAAAGAACAGCGCTCTGCCGGAGCATTAAGAAGCTGGCAAACGATGAAAATTTATTAAATAATTTATGTAAAATAATAAATTTCCATTACAAATGCCCCGTGCTCTCGCTGCATGGAACTCGCTGATGAGGGAGGAAAAAAAATTGTGTAAAATTAAAAATTAGCCACGAGCTGGCTCGCTAGGACAGAAATGATTTTTTTTTTTGAATGCATTGGCTTGCTGGCAAATCGTTTCATCTGATTACATTCAAATTCCACATAATTAAATTTTCCAGAATTTTGCACAATTTTATCGCAGGCTAATTAATTTTCATAATTTTTTGCCGCTTTTGCAGTTTGCTGAACCCGAAAGTCGTGAGAGCCTGCACGTGGTCACTTCAAGGATGGGTGCAGATGAATTATCGTGAGATTAAAAGTGCCGTATCGCTTCTACATCGCATTGCAGTCAACCTCAACACACCCATAATGCTGATGCAAGCTCAGTTATTCCGAATATTTCAACAGGTGTTTGATGCGCCGCAGGACAATCGCTACGATGAACTACGTCGGTTAGGAATTTTTGTGGTTCGGCAGTTTGTTAAGTTGGCACCATCAAATCCAAAAATCTTTGCTGAGCTATTGTTCTTTAAGTCACATCGTGACTGCTATGAGATTCAACATGGCTACAATGGACAGTTTGGTAGCGATGAGTAAGTTTTTATAAAAATAATTTTTGGTGAACTTTCACTTATTTCCTTTTTGTATTCAGAAGAGGTAAAAACAAAGCCTGGAGCGAAGAACAGGAAAATGAATTGCGTCAACTATTTATGGAAAATCAGGAATCTCCACAAACCGATCAGGATGTCATCGATTGGATATTGGAAAATCTAATTGAAAAGTCACGAACTCGTCGTGGTGTCATTAAAAAGCTTAAGGAATTAAACCTGATATTCAAGGCACCAACGAAAAAATCAAATGCACAAGCCACCAATAAAAATTTGTTCATTCAGGAAGAAGATGATCGTTTACGTGAACTTTATGAAGAACATCGATTAGATAAGGACTGTTTGAAACATATCATGGAAGTATTCAATAAGAAACGAAGCAAGAAAGCTGTCATAAATCGAATGATTCAATTAGGTTTAGTTGCTGATGAGTCTGAAATAGAACCAGCAAAAAAGAAGCGTTTCAAGGATCGGCAGGAGAATGAATATGATGAAGAGCACTTTGAAAGTCTAGACTCTGACGATACAAGATCAGTGGATGGATTCCGGAAGCCAACAAACCGTACGAACATATCAAAATATCAAATCGACAATCGCATGGCAAATAGTCTTCGCTTGGAACTTGAAGAATCACTAAAAGATGGCATTGAATGGATTATCGATTCGCTAAATGAAGCAGCTGATGATTTTGAGGAACCGTCTGAGGATCCAGATGATGCTATTCCAATTGTTCCATTCAGTGAAGCTCAAAAGTTGGCTCTGGAGAATTTGGAATTTCAGAAACTTATGAAATGTGTCAATCTATGTGAGCCACAAGAGCAGGAAACTTATTGGAAAATTCCAGCAAATATGATGCCTGAACAACTTCGGCAGCGCGCTAAAATTCTGGCTGGCGAAAATGTTGAACAACCAGAACCAAACCATGGCGACAGTGATGAAGATGATGACGGAATGGGATTGTTTGATCGTTTGCGAGCTCGTCATGATAATATTATTTACAATAAGAGTGACAATGAAGAAGAACAGTCAACAGTCTTAAACAATCTTAAAAATAACAAGAAAAAAACTAAAAAAGTTGGAAAACCCAACACAAAGATTATCAATCAGCTGCTATGTATTGTAGATGAAGACCATTCAAATGCTTTAAAATGGATCGCAGCGACATTGAAGGACAAAGCAAGGAATAAAACCAAATCCGGAGTCATCGATGAGATGTTACTAGTTCCATCGGGAGATGATCAGAAACGAGCAATGGCAGATAACAATTTCCAAAAGATTCTTGCAGGTCTCAACATTCAGCGTCCTGATGGTGAAGAATCTTTCTGGTATATTCCCGGAACACTTAACTCAAAGGATCTGGTTAGCAGAGCTAAATTGCTAGACATCTCTGAAAACGCGAAGGATGGATCATCGGGCGAGGAAGCCGAACTGATTATTAAACGAAAGAAACCAAAAAGCTCAAATCACGATAATGATTTAGAGATTAACACGCAACAACTGAGAGAACGTTTGGCGGAACTGGAAGATTCAAGTGATAATGATGAACAAAATTTGAGTAGTACAAAAAGAATAGATAAAGTTTTCGATTCATCAGATGAGGATAATGACAATAATATCGCTTCAACTGCGCATTGCGATGATACTGAAAGCCGTAAGCCAGGGAAGCGTGAACGATCTAATGATTCGCCTGATGAAAACGAAATGAATGCAACCAACAATCAATTGAAACGGATTCGTAGAATTGCCGACAGCAGTGATGATGAATGAACACACTTGAATGCGTATTGTCAAACAATTTTCTTCCACTCAATATTTCAACATTGTTCTAACGGATAAATTGAAATTTGACCTGGTTTTTATATTGCTATTATGCTTTAGCTCAGAATTTTATGAATGATTTCGTGAGAAACAATGAAAATGCGAAACGTGAAAATAAAATCACCGAAATGGAAAATTAATTGTGTTGTTTGCTTATTACAGCACGCAATTATCCGAACAAAAAGAACAGAATTCTATTTACCTGAACAACAAAATAATTGAAAATAATGAAAGCGGAAAAAATATTACGGAAATTACGCGCTGTAAGACTAAGATTCTTCTGTGTGCATTTTCAAAGGATTGTCGGTTGCGGGTATCCGTATTCCATAGTATAAACTTTTCCAAATATTTGGTATCGGGAATCGTGATATTGACAAATCAGATATCTACAAATATTTGCGCTACTTAGGCTACGCAGCAACCTCAAAAAATAAAAGATTCTACATCTTTTAAAGATGCATTTCTTTCTCCAGCTGGGATTTTTTTTTTTTTTTTCAGTGAAAGCTTTGTTTCAAGCGTACCTTAAGGTTTTATATACCGAGATGAAATTTATTTTTTTTTATCCCAGTTTTTCATTTAGATGAATTTATGTGAGTGATGCGTGCGAGGGCTATATCCAGAATGAGTTACGGAAAAATGTGTGCACAGGCAAGAGAAAAGCTTTTAAATTAGATGAAAAGAGATTTTTTTTTCTTTATATCCATTAAAAACCATTGAATGAGAATAAAGGGCAGGTTCATTCTATTTTAATTGTTTGTTTGTATCATGATGTAGGCTACGTAACGATGACGTTGTCGATCTTATTTTTCCTCATTTTAAAAAAAAATGAATTCCGCACAATAAGGAAGAGACCTATTTTTTCACATAAAAGAAAATTTGGCAGACAATGCGATGCAGGTGAATTTAAATAAAATCTAAATGAATGTTTGCAGATCCGTTTTCATTTCAATCTGTTTGCCAGCGCTTTTATATGCAAACGATACTTGTGGGAAACATTATGATGATGCAATCAATTTATTTTCAAGCGAAGTCTCTCTTTCGTCTCAGTACCTGAAATTGATCCTTTAAGAGCATGCTGACAATATAATGGAAATTAGCTTCAAATCCCCTGGAAAAAAAAAATATCTAACAACATGTTTCACTCTAATTTCTTCAATAGCTATACAAACAAACGCAAGCGAGGATTTTTATGTTTTTCTGTCTAATAATAGTCTTTGCAAGCTTTCAATTTTGGGAAATTTCCAAGAATGTAAGGAAGCAAAATCATGTAATGTATTGTTGAAAATGATTTTTATCAACTGCATTTTTTTCCGAGGAAAGAAGAATAAATAAGGCAGCATGAGAAAAAATTTGTCGAACATGAAAACTAGCTGGCATGTCCATTATTGATTTTTCGAAAAAATTTCTATAACAGACAGAGCTTTTTATGATGCATCCAAAGAACCCAATTTCCTCCAAGTAAAAATTGATTCCATCGTGATAATAATGGCAGTCTTAAAGAGAAAAATGAAAAAAGAAAAATTTATAACAAAAGTACTGAACTGAAAATTGGCAGCGAATAAAATTGCTGTAATGATGGAAAGGGAAGGAAAATTGATGATGAAATACTTATGATGCTCCACATATGCACACGCGAACACTTTCTTTTTTCATCAGAAATTTTTGTATTTTTGCATATAAAATTTCTGAGTATCAATTTATTCTTAATGCCAAATGAAGCAAACTCAACAACTGAATACTTGCTTTAGAAAATTTTCAGAATTTATGATCACAAGGATGATTATTATAAGAAATTGTATTAAAATAAAAAGAAAAAATGCGTGGGAATCACTGAAGAACCAATTTCTTTTATAGTTTTTTATTTCATTGCAGAGCACGAAGATTTAATAAGGATAATTTTTCCGAGAAATTGTTTCTTTATATCCCCAAATTAAGTCGACAGGTGCGAGAAAATGAAATCTCCTCAACGCTTCTTTAATGAAACGTAATCTAAATCCATTACAGAAGAGAGTTTACAACTTATTTTACGACACTCGTTGGTATGATGAATATTCAAGCTTTTAATTAATTTTACAAAGTTTCTCTTATCTGCAATTAGTTTTATTATTTTGAGGTTAACTTTCAAATTGCTGTCATAATCTTAAATCAGACGAGCGCATTACTGTCAGACAAAAAAAATACATCTCTTGAATTGCATGGAATATAAATTTGAAGAAAGCTTTTCATGATAAATCTAAGTAAAGACGATTACTCTTCGTGATTTTGCCCCAACAAAAAAAAAAAAAGAAGGAAGGAAAATGTTTATCGCTAAAGCTCCAGATTGTAATAAAAATCATTCATAGTATCAGCCGATTGTCGTTTTGCAAGACAATTTGCGATCAACACTGCTGTTGTAATTATTATGTTGAATTCGCTTCATTACTTAAATTACGTTTTTTTACTTACATTAATAGAAAAATTTAATATCCCTAACTACTCCAATGCAACCTCAGCAAAAAATAGAAATTACACGGAATGCAAAAGTTCGTAAAGTTGAAATTATTGCTATGGAAAGTAGTGTTGAAAATACTCTTTAAGCGTGATTCAGTTTTCGTTAGTCTTATTTACGATACGGCACTTCAAACAAATAATAATAAAACATTTTTAATGGCTTTCTCAGCGCAAAGCCCAAATTTAAATTAAAATCCCACAAAGCTCACAGCATACAATAATGAAACTTTGTCCTGCGACCGTAATACTTAATCTCTTCGCAATGGTTCTATTTAGCTCTTAAACTGGCAGATTTAATAAAATCCCAATTTTATGCTCCGAAAAATTTTACATGATATAATAAATTTCATTTTTGAGAAGAGCTCATAAGACAAAAATCACATTTGAATGACGTAAATCCAAATCTGAGGAGAAATACTTTTCTTGATTCAATTATGAAAAGTTTCGAAACGGAATTCATTTTATTCATTCGAAAAAAAAATGCATAAAATTCAAAAGCTATTTTGACTGTAGATTGATAAAATTCCATGTCGTTGCTTTCAATCTATGCTTGTAAAGTAAATTTAGAAATCTTGAGGAATGGGAATGTTTGCAGGCGGTGAACGAAAGCGAAAGCCAATTTTAAGCTTTCAATTTGGTGAATGGCAAATAAATTCTAATTCCAAAATAATATACACAAAAAAAAAATCCCACTGCTTTTATCTAAATCTATTATTATTTCATGCAAATTGAAAAATCTTCTTAATAGTGTGATTAGTTTAGTTATTATGTCACGATTATTAAAGTTTCAATCAGAACTATAAAGAAGTAAGTTTCCTTAAATTTATTTCTGGAGTTGATCTGATTCAGGAAAAAAGTGATGCTATGATGTGACATAATTTCCAGATTGTGCCAAAGTTTTTTTTATGTTAAATTTCTGCAGCAAATTTCTCTTTATTTGGAGGGCGGAAAAGAATAAATAAATGAAAATCCATTTAATCTTTTCATTTGCGTCAAGGAATGAACGACACAAATAAAAAAAATCGCACAATAAAATTGAAATGAAAAGTTAAATTCCAGCAAAATGAATGGTGGATTATTGTTTACTGTGTTGACTTTTAGTCAATTTTCTAGCGCGCTGTGAGCGTTCATTTTTTTTGGGCAAACTGATGAAGGGGATCAAAAGAAAATGAATGAAAAAAAAAAAAAAAAAAAAACAAATTCAATTTAGGCGAAAATTTTCCTCCAGATCTTTTTTCCATAAAATTGGCTTTCAACTAGTGAATGCGAATTAAAATCGTCTTGATGAGGGTAATGATGATGATGGAGAAGACGTGAATCGAGTTGTGACAGTGTAAAATTATTTTAGGTCTTTTCCGTTATTACGTTTCGGGTTCACTTGCCATTAATGTCAAGCTTTGTTAACGAGCACTTCAATTGACTAAAAGTTGGTATGCTGACGAACTTTATACCAGAATGTACTGATTCGTGAAATGTTGCTGTGGAATATTAGAACTGTCCAGGAAACCATTTCTAATTTGAAAACCCCTTGTTGTAGTGAAGCTTAATTACTGTGTATTTAAAATTTCCGCGTCTTTAGCATTATATTTCTTTTGATTTCCTTAAAACTGAAATTTCAAACAAAATAATTTCCTAATCTAAATTGATATACGTACCCATAACAAATCCCTCAAAATGATTATATTTTGTCATGGATGAGAAAGTGGTTTAATCAGCAAAGCACTTGATGTTAAACATTCCGAGCTTTCTGCAAAGCTCCATTCCGAAAATGATCCAACAAGTTTTCATGTATTGCAATAAGCAATATAAAAATTTTATTTAAATATTACACTTCCAGCATGATTAAAACTAAGCACAAAAATCCAAATAAAGTTAAAAAAATTTGTGCTTTAATTATTATATTTAGATAACTTATGTCTAAGTGCCTGTAAATTTTCATTGAAACTAATCAATAACTTAATTCATTTGAAACAATCTATCCCACTTTTTGCAATTGAAATTTGCAAATGAGATATCAGTGCAAAATGAGCTCATTTTTTGTACAATAAAATTGAGATGAAAATGGAAAAAAAAAAACTTTTTCCGGGTCAACCCTGGGAATAAAAATTTCCCTAAAGATAATTTTTAAAGAGCAAATCCCATCGGTATGTTTGAAAAGGATTTGTTTTGTCGATGGGTCGCTTTTGTGGCTGATGGTGTTGTTGCTGATAGGCAATGAAGGCTTGTTGAAAGGGCGACATTTGATAACGACTACTACTGGCCGAAACTTGCTGTTGTGTACTGGTCTGATAGCGCGCTTGATTGGTGTATTGTTGTTGATTTGCGACCTTTGCCTCTCCAGTCGGTCGCTTTTCCCGTTGATTGTCGAATGAATGGGCCTCATTATTACTATTTGTGTTGTAATTTTCATTCGCAAATGACGTCTGCACATTATTTCTCGTTCTGCTGCTCGTTCCAACCATTTTTTCACTATCGTATTCCGAATTATAGGTTTTATATGTGAAGTAGGATTGTGGCTGTTGCTGTGCATTAATTGAATTAAAATCCAGGTTCACGTATTCGCTGCCAGCATTTTGATAATCCTCGTAAGGCTTGCACAGTCCCGGATATTTTGCTGAGTCAGACATACCATAGTTCTGGCATTTAGGACGTCCGCTCTGATATGGCTTCGATCCGACCACATTACCACTGTGGATATGTGAACAATTTATAAATGAATACAAATTATTAATTAATGTGCTTTGCTAAGGCATTTTGGATGTTTCGGCGTGCTCGTATATGAATAAAGTGATGGATGGAATTTGGCCGTTTTGCGCAAATGAAACGGGGTATTTTTAATTGAATGATTTTTGTTTTTCTGACTAGAGCGAATAAGAGAAAGATAGGACAGAAGGGTGTTCAGTAGATCATTGTAGTAGCAAAGCTTTATGATTCTCATAGGTATGTTGAAACATTGCCACAGTCACTGAGCTAATCACATATTAAAACTAGAATGAACGCAAATTATTTTGTGAGGGAAAAACGTTTTGTGATCTATCATGATGATGTTCCATGTTGAATTAATTAAAACAGAAAATAAAATGTATTCAACACTTACCCGGGACCATAATTGCACACGTACAATTTATTGTATTTTGCGTCCTGATAATAGCTGAAACCACAGCCAACAAGATTAGTGTCACCCCAAACGAGCTAGAAAAAAACGAGGTGCGTAACATATTTTGCAAATAAATTATGAATTCAAATTAGCGTTCTAACTAGGTAGGTAGGCTTGGTCTAAATGCTGGCACGAAGAATTAAATTTGAAATGGCTCATAAATGACGCAGTTCTGGGCCAGCTGTGAGATGTTTAATAAGTTGCTAAATGCTCTTCGGAAAAAAGTTATAATAAGATTTCCATCAAATTTTTCAGCTTAGGAAAGCTTTCAACAACAGACGAAACTTTTCTTTTCTCGTTTCCATTCGCTAGTGATGGCAATCGATTCCTTTTTTTCGACATTTAAGTCTTTGAAATAAATTGCCATCATTTAGGAAATTATTAATTTAGTACTCACTTGAGAATAATGTCCAGTTTTGACAGACCACTTGGCACCCCATGCATATTTCTGCACTTCATTGAACCAGTTTCTTATTCGTTGAGGAAAATCACCATCGTCATCGGCCAATGCAGCCGTGCTCCATAAAACACCCAAATTTTGTCCCATAATGAATCGCCCTGAATGAATAAATAATAAATTAATTTGTAAATATTTCAATTTATTGATTCCATTACGAAAAGGTTTAATTTTAACTCGTTTTGTTAGTGCATCACAATTGACGATGAATAGTAAAAGATTTAAACATTTTTTCTCCCCTGAATTTACCCGAAATTTGCATTCGAAAACGGCCTTTGTAGCATTGTTTGAAGTGCCAACGAAAATTGCTCAATTTAATATTGATTTGTGAGTCCTTTGAAGCATTGAAAATGATTAATTTGCACAAAATCGCAATCAAGTATTTTCGGTGAAACAACTCAGAGCAACTAAAAATCTAATCAATTCGATTCTGAATTTATAATTGAATCCCAAAATTTGTCAAAACGATTGAATTCAATATTGAAATAAATTTTTTAATTTCATTTTCTTTTTCCCATGAAATTTAAATTTTTGATGAAAGAAAAAAGGTTTTTCATTGATTTTCATGCATCGCTGAATTTTCAATTAAATACACTCACATCGACATCCAGAACAAACATGAAAACTTCAATGAAATTTAATTTAATTAAAAACCATACGCAAGATAAAAAACAAAAATATTTTCACAGAATAAAATTCAAGAGGATCACAAAATAAAATTAAATCATTTCCCGATGAAATTGAATTAAATTATCAGCTCTATTAATAATTTAATGAGCTTTTCACTGAACGACATTAAACATATGATGTCCAATTGGTATTCAATTGATAATACACATTTTAAATGATAGTTCACTGATGATCACTCATGTTGTTTTATTATAAAAAAATTCACATGCTCAATTTATGAGGCACTACATTCAACCAGTGAATAAATTCCAACCCCCCAATTTATGGTCAAATTTCCATTCAATTTCACACAGAATAAAAATGTGTACCGCAAAATTTTTAACATTTTTTTCATGATGGAACAATCACAATGAAAATATATGAATTCGCATCAATTGGCCGTGCAATGAGGTTAAATTGAGTGCGATGACAGTGAAGAATTTTCAATGACTCTTAACTGTTATTTGCGGTTGAAGCAGCATATCAAAACTCACCCAAATATCGACTCGGATCATGCTGGAATGTACACTGATTTGCCCATTGTTGGGCCTTGGAAGCTAGCTCATCGTCCCATCGAATTTCTTGCATATTTTGAGCAGCAGGTTGTCCATGAACTTGACCATTTGCAACAGTTTGCCGTAAGTAGTTATGCTCTTCAATAATAAGTCTTTTTTCCTCTTCAGTCACTCCATATTCTTCAGAAGAGAAGTAAACAAAATAAATTGAATAAATTTCACGTGCCTTAAGAAAAAAAAAAAGGTCTCAATGAACAACATCAAACAAGTTTCTATTGGATTCAGATAGTTCAGAAAAACCATTCACACAACTTAATCTTGTTGTCAGTTGTGATTATGGCTTTAATAAAAAGAAGAACACCAGCAGCATGTGCGAGATGGCACAAGAACATAAATTTAGAGATTAAATAAAAATTTTCCATCGAAGCTTAGCATCATCATCATTTGGCTCATTCTTAACGCACACGCTTCTCTATATTCGAGAACAGAAACTCGTATTTGTGAATGAATCTGATGAGTGAATAATTAATACCCCAAGTCATATCATTCCAAAGTATATATTTATGCGAAACTGTAAAATCCACATTTTCATAATAATATATTTTCTTTTGCAGTTCACTTTGTGGATCAACGCGAAGCACATGTGTCCCACGTGATAACGAAATGAGGCATGAAATTTTGTTTAAGTGATCAATAAAGAACAAAACAAAAATTGTTTTATGGCGCTCGTTCAGAAGTTGAGTTTGATGAAGTGGTTAACCCTTCCTTCTATAAAAAGGGCCAACTTTCGCTTTATATCGCGCTGAGCCACTTGAAAATTCCGGAAACGTTTCGGCAACTTTTTGTTGCCATCACATCATAAAAAAAGCTTTTCAATGTCACACAAAATTTTGTTTTTGATGTGATTTTTTTTTTCTTTTCTTTTTTTATTTGGCTATAAATCAAAAAGAAGATGGAAGAAAATTCGCTTTCTTTTAGGAAATACTCAGAAAAATTACCATCATTCATTCATTGCTTGAATGTTTTTACATAACATTTGAATTTGGATCGATGGTAAAATATCTCGACCTTGATGCCTTTCTAATTCATTGAAGTTCATGAAGCTTTTGCTGATCATCATCATTCGTTTCGATTACCTTGAATTCTTTTTTTCATACCTACTTCCATTTAAAGCACGGAAGCGATGTAAATTAAATTGATTTTTTTTTTGTTACTCACTCAATATTTGACAGCCATTCACTGCCAAAGCAAATTGAAGAATAATCACAAAAGCTGCAAAAAGTGACGAGCCTCGTCGCTGCCGCCGTCGATTATTATTCATCGATTTGAAATTCATTTTTTTTTTTCAACAGTCGAAATAACTTTTTTAATTAAAAATTTCTCGCTTTTCTCTGCTCAGTGTCGGATCTGAAGCATAAAAATTTATTGTCCCAATTTTAATATCTACGAAAAAGGAAATATAAAAAGTCTTACGAGTTTCCTTTTTTAAGCTCAAACAATTTTTTTTTTGTTAAGTATTTTTTTCCTTTTAATGCTTATCACTTATCACACGACAAATCTTTCTTTTAATTGGAATTTCTTGTCGTTTCTTTCACTTTCTTCATTTTTTTTTTCTTACGAGAGCCTTCTCTCTAATGTCTTGATATCTATCAACTGTCACTGGCACATTTCTAGAGTCACTGTCGAGTGTCATTCGCTACCCTAGTTAGTAAATAAATTTTTTATTTCCTTTTTTTTATAAATTTTTATGTCCTTTGAGAACCTTTTATTCCGTTTCGCTCACAGATCTGTGTGATTTACTTTGATGATGAGTAGCTTTGAAATACGAAGGAAAAATTTTCAATAATTTTTTCTCTATGCCGAGTTCAAAAAACTTATTTCGTCCACGCCAGTCGACTTCAAAACGATCACTGATTAAAGATTTTTTCTGCATGAAATAAATGAGAAGAAACTTTGCGAAAACTCTTGCCGCGAGAGCACAACTGGTGGGAGATGAAAAAGGCAAAAAAAAAAAACTGGATATTTATGTATTCAAACAACTTACTCCACAGACAGGTCGGCGACAAAGATGTAAAAATGTGATTCAAATGCGGCATCGCGTTTGCGAATTAAATTTAAATTAAACTAAACGAAAACATCTTCGCTTGACGCTCACACTTGTGAAGAGACTTTCATTGCCGCATGAATAAACGATCAAAACTTGTTGCATGTATTCGCGCTGCTTTCAAACAGAGACAAGATGGCACGACCAAGTTCAATAGAAGAAGATTGACTTTGGATCAAGAGCAAAAGAGAGATGGAATGATGATGATGAGATCGATTTGCATAAAATAAATTCACTCCGTATCGAATGAGAAGAAAAAGAAATTCAATGAAGAAATTCTGTCGATGAGCTTTTAATATCACCTGTCAGTGGATGAAAATTCAGGAATTATTTATCACTAATGTCATTTAAGAAGAAATTTCAATTTTGTCTTTTGTTGAATCAAGAAAAAAAAACTTTCATTTTCGACGATCCTCAATGACAATATTTAATTTTCGGCTTAATTTATTGGCATGGAGTTTTAATTAAATTCTTCTTATTTATGCCATACATTTACTGAAGATTTCGGCAATTTTTCCTATTTACCTTTCGAATTGAGATAGCAGAGATTTTTTGTTTTGTTTATTCTGTTAATTACTGTTTGCGATTTTTCGGCACAAAAGGAAATGAAGACACATGAAACGAACCCACAAAAACCAAAAATCACATATACGTGAGTCACGTCTGAAATGAGTTTTAATGAAAAGTTTGTTAATGCTTCAAAGGCAAGCTTTAATGTCAACAAGTCGTGGAATATTGCCAACCACAGTAAAAGTTTGCATAGCTAAAAATGAACATCATAGGGATTGTTTTGTTACTCTAAGAACATCTTGAAACATTTACACAGACCACAATCAATCTTTGTTGAAGGCTTAACATGGTTTAAATTCTTAGGAAGAAAACTGATGAAGCCGCAAAGCATTGAAAATTGTTTATTTTTTTGGTACAACTCAAAAATCTAATTTCCAGAAACTCTTGAATCTCCACAGAAAATGATAAAATTCAGCAGCATAATTGACCATAAAATGTCTTTTGAAGATTTTTAAATTGATTTCCCACAAGAAAATTGTTTTTTTTTTCTTCTTTTCTGTTAAGATGAATCTTAAAATAGGGAAACGACTGAAAAAGTCTTCTTACTACAAACACGATCAGACTTACTCTGAAGAATTTTTCTCAAAGAAGACCAGAGAGCAATAAATAAAGTCAAATGTGGCGGAAGAGTATTTCCGAAAAAAAAAAATAAAAAACCAATGTTGCCTTCATATGCCTGAGAGCTTTATACGAACCGCACAAATAAATTGAGTCCTTCGTTTGATTTTTTTTTTTGGCCCAGAATCCGTAAAATTGCTATTTATCACTTTTCGAGTCTGATGGCAAATTTATTGACTCTTTTAACGAAACATTTTGCTAGCAACCTTACCTCGGCACTTGAATGATCATTAATTATGTTCAACACGTTCACGATGAGGTAAGTCAAATCGAATCAAAATCAGTAGCGAAGAAGTCATCAAATGACATTGAAACTTTTGCTAAAAATCAGACAGCAAACTTCCGAATTCTTTTTTTCTTTTCCGTTCATTCATTGTTCGTCAAAATTCATCACTCATCAGAACTTTTGTTCTTGATTTAACTGTGAATTCATGTTGAAAGTTAATGAAGTTTTCACCCTGGGTTAACTAATTTGTTAAGTCTTGCGATGATGATTACATTCCAATAAAGATAAAATCGAATATTCTTACAAGACCTCCACGAGAGCAAATAAAACTTTTTCTCCTTAACTTTTTGAATGAACCTCTGACTTTTTTCAAGAGGGCTTCAGAGCATCACAATGATAAGAATTATAAATCAATAATAAAACTAAATCTTTCACTTTTATCATGAAATGCACGCTGAAAAAATAATCAATAAAAAAAAATTGATGTCAAACGCCCTCAAATGAAGAGAAAGGAAATTCTCATTAAATGCACGATGGTGTAAGTCTTATTGATGACACACATTTTCAAGACACATCCTCGAAAGAAACATCATCAATTATCCTCGAAATAATGCTCTTGATGTCGTTCATCACCGCCACAAATGCTCTTGAAAAGAAACTTGAGCTTTTACATCGAAACATAGTAAAACCAACAATGACTTCACACAATAGACTCACAGTGTTTCATAGAATCCATTCAATTTTGCAAGAACTCAAATTGTTGGATAAGCACAAACATAACAAAATTGCAGTTTTGCATAATTCCGAAAATGTTATTAATTGATTTTATATTTCGACGCATGCAATTTTTGTATGCAATTTCGTGTTTGCTCATCACTATTCCTCTCTAATATTGAAATAGAGACTTTTATGTAAATTGGTTATTCAGTCTGATGATCGATCGCTTTATGCAGTCATTTGATATGACTGCAACGATGCAACGAAATTTTCGGATAATGGAGGAAATTTTATGTACATTGAATTTGCCATAAAAAAGCAATTTCGTTTAGCGAAAAAATTCCAAAAATCTAGATATATCAATACATGACTATCGAGAGGCTGTAGCATCACGATGCTGGCGCACGTTGAATAGCAACAAAAATGCTTAAAGCAATTTGAATAATGGGCTGAAGCAGCTTTCATGTCAGTCACTTAATGTCAACATACGATAGGAAGAATTTAATATGTCGCTTTGATTGATTGCCTCTGCAGTTTAAATGTGAAGAATAATTTTTTTTTATCGCATTCTACGCAAAATTTTCCACTTTTGTCAACAATTTAGAACAGTATCTAAATCCTAAAAATGAAATTAGGAAAACTAATTTTAGGTGCTCAAAATTAAGAAGGACTTTAAATTTAAATTTCATGTTTGCGAACCAGTAGTTTGTGTCAGAAAATAAAAAAGCGATTTAAAAGCCAGTCAAATAGAAAGGCAACATCTGCACAAAAAATGTCACTTGACAAAATATCAACAAGGAAAAAAAGCTTACCGAACACGAGAAGGAGTCAAAAATTCAACATTTTCATGCTACCAATGAGAGAGAGAGAAAAAAAAAAAAAAAAAACAGTTTTTCGATTTTAAAATTGCACAAAGTTTTTTTTTTTTGTTTATGTTTTTTTGTGTGTCGCTATAAATTGCTAAAGTGCCATCCAGAAAAAGAGTTCATTGATACCGAGAACGACACAAAAAGCAAAAGATAAACGTTTTGGCATAAAAAAACATCGAAACAATTTTTTATGCTTTATTTCGTTGTGTCGGGGCAAAAATGTTGATAAGAATCAACAGCACATGTATTTTAAAATATATATTTGCGATTTTGTGCGCACGGTTGGCCCAAAACGAAACCGATAAAGATCAAAATGGCCCAGCATTATTTTAATGACTCTCGCAAAAATTGGAATCATAAAGACACAATAAATCAAAAGAATACAGCAAGAAAACAAACCTAGAATTTTACACCAAAAACAGTTCTCGAGTGCAATGATCTCTCATCGTCATCGTCCAAAATATCTATAATGGGATTCCGAGAACCAGATAACAAATTTATGCGACGCACAAGAATCTCAGCTTCTTTATTTACGTTTTTTTTTGAAGCAAATCGGTACCACAAAATTTCTGGTTATTTTTGATTAAACATGCAAAATGTTCTTTCGCAAAAAAAAGTTGTTTTTTTTTTTTTTTTTTTTTTTCGTGAGAAATTCTTGTTTGTTGCACAAATAGATATTGGAAGAGAAACTGTTTCAGACGTGTTATGATTGGGAAATGTGACGCTGAACAGATATTTCAATAATATATTTCAGCAATATTTCAGTAATATTTTAGGTCATTTTCACGCTTTATGGAGCGGAATATTCCCAGGAGCGGCAATTTTTTCCTAATTTTAATTTGACTAGTCGCGCCTCAACAAATGTCCGCCAACTGAGCTATAACGGAACATAAACAGCAAAACTGAAATATCCATTCGGGATTAAATCTCTCAGAATGCATAATAAGCACCATAAATAACGAGACAATAAACTTTAACGATTTAATTAGCATGAGCATTCTGTTAATTGGTCGCATAGTGAGCGTTAGATTAGGAATTGGATTCTTTTAATTAATGGTAATTATCAACCAATTAAACATTACTTATCAGAGCCATAGCTACGTTTTTTCGTCCGTTTCGGGTAGCCTGTTTTGGAAAAATTCCTACACGAGCACTCATTAATTAGATGCGCTAATTGATCATCGACAAATATTTTCGAAGCTTGAAGGCTCTTCTGAATTATATTTTTAGCCATCAGAGTTATTTCACATTAATTAATTAACAAAATATAAATATCAAAATATTTTTGGGATTGATGCCATAAATTTCGGAGAGTCACAAAAACAAAAATCGGAAGTTTCGTCACCATGAGCATTTATCATTCGCAGCGCAATTATAATAGCAATTAAAGCCACTAATGCGCTTTGCAAACCGGCAAATATTTATCGTTTCTATCACAGTTGCGGCAGATTTAACGAATGAATCATTAAAATAAATGAATTTTAAAGGTAGAGAGCTTTGAACCTTATTTTGCAAAAAGAAAAAAAGAAAAAGACCCTTTAAAGTCTTCGACTCTAAAAAAATGATGGCTTGCAATTCCTTAGAAAATCCGTTAGCAATAAAATTCATTAAATTATTTTTCTACAAGAATGATTTATGTTTGAACTTTGAAAAGTTTGATTAGTTTTCTGTTGAACTGCCGAGTTGGCAATTAAAATTGGTAGGTTTTCTTTATTTTGCTATCTCGGGCATTTCTCAAGGCAAAGTTTTGACAGTAACACGTGGTCAAATCCCAAGCAGAGTCTTTAAAGAGCAAAAACAAAAAGTTTATTTATGATACGCTTCAGTGATGTAATATTCTTTATTTATTCATATAGTTTAAGAGTTCGTTTTCCATGAGCATATCGATGTTGCTTTAACGTTGATTTCTTTGGCATGATTAAAAGGCCTGCGAATGATTTATATCATTATTTGAGGGCTTTTGTAATAATTCATTAGTGATTCCACTTGGGGAGCTTCTTGAGTATCATCTACTCTTTTGTGGTTACTGGTTGGCCATTAAATTGTTGAAGGCACAAAAGTTCTAAGAATAAATCGATATTTAATACTCATTAATGCTCCCACGATAACGGAATTGAAGGATTTAGCATTGTCTTTATAGAAGTCATTCAAGGATGTGATCATTGAGGACGGTCATTAATGGAAATTATGAAAGGAAATAAATATTCCGTTGTTGAAAATTGATGTATATCATTACAGTTTCAATTGAGCTTTATCAGTGAATTATGCAATACATTTAAGATATTGCAATCAAATATATAAATAAATCTCTCACAAAATCTCAACAAAGAAATTATTAAAATCTGAATTGCGATCTCATTAACATAAATGGATATCATTGAACAGAAAAAAAAATCGCTTGAGAGCAATCAAAGGAAATTGATTTTATTTAAAAACTAATTTTTCTGCTTCTAGAAATCATTTTTAACATTTGCAAATTTTGTTAATCGCAGTCGCTGAATTTCAACAGCAACAGAAAAAAATGATGAAATAAACAACTGAGTTCAAGAATACAATCAAAAAATTAGAAATGTCAAATTCTTTGCTGAGAACTATAAAAGTTTTTGGATGCCTCGGAATGTTAAAGTCACATCGACAACAGCAACAAAACCCATAAACATTTTCGAGCTTTTTTCCGTTCGTTTGTGTCACCAAATCCCTGCAGAAAGAAAATTATTTTCAATCGAACAATTTTATAGACTCGAGGGTTCGCTAAATGTTCAGTCACTCGTAAATTAGCTGAGTTTATTGATTTGATGACAACATTTAAAAATAAAATGGATAAAAACGTAGCATAAATGGCACATATGGAATTACCGAATGATCCCCGGTCCCTTTAAAATCACGATAACAAAATTTTCCAATCACAAATCTCTCAGGGAGACAAAAAAATACTTGTGATAATAAATCGAAAATGCTTTTCAAATGACGAGCTTTTCTATGCCTTCCCTTTTTTTTACCAATCCATCTATACACAATTCGAAGATTATAACGAACTTTCACATTGAGTTCCAATAAACCATAAATTCTGCTGAACAATGGAACAGCATCAGTGAAAAAGAGTAAACCGTGCTCAATGTGAAGGCTTTCCGGGAGGGAATGCCATGTGAAAAAAAACCAAGGGGAGCTTAGTGGAATAAATAACGTTGTCATGTGTGCGTTTATGCACAGAAGGAAAAAAATATCTTTGAGTGGCAAAAAAATGATGCCATAAATATGATGCCATCAGATAATAACTGAATCTTGTGAGTGGTTTGGTGGATAGAAAACCAATTTCACCCTTCCAGGAAGAAAGAATTTTCTTTTTTTTGTCGCGTAGCAGTGGAACGGCATACAACAGCGTATGAGCATACACAAACACACAAGCAAACAAAAAAAAAAACGTAATAAAATCAAATGGCTTTTCGATCCAATTTCGAGCTAATATCATGCGTGTATGTGGGTGTGCAAGTTAGTTTGATTTTTACTGCCGCTCTAAAAAATATGCCATTTGATGGCAAAGAGCAAATGTCAATGGTTCGATAGCACTTTTTTTCCAAATTGCCATTTTCGCTCCACAAAACTTAAAAGCACGTCGAAAATCGTGCGCAATATGAAAGGTAATCACTGCTCAATATTTTATTTCCCATGAAAAGATTGAAGGTAAACTGAAAGCAGTCAAAGCTTTGTTGAGGAAATAAGGATGACAAATAAATATCATTCGAAAATAAATTCCTATTAAATTCGCATCATAAATTTCAGTAAATCCTAATCATTTCGCTAAGATATCAGCTGGATAGTTGAAAGGAACAATCTCCGGCTTGCGTATTTCTGTGATATTTTCCAGGAGCAGCTAGGACTTTGTTGGCTATAAAATGTACGATATTATGTCAATCCACTTCCAATGATTTGCTTCTTGTAAAACCTAATAAAAATTGAGATTTAATAATGCGTTACAAAATTACTGGAAACGAGATTTCGAGGCAGATTGAGGAGAAATATACTCAAAGTCAGAAACAAACGCACACACATGAAATGAAATATTGAATTTATTGAATCAATTTCGAGGGCTGCACGATTGGATGAAAATAATAAAAATTGCCCATAAAAAATGATTATCCGGCAATTTATTTGACACATTTATCAACTTTTTCCCCCATTCGGTCTGCGTGTCTTTGGAGCTCCAAAAAGCTCAATAAAATCAAATTTTCAACAGCAGCAGCCTAAATCAATTTCACACGATTCCACGAAATCAGAGTGGATTTTAGATGCTATGGCAATATCTCATGAGAGTCACACACCCACCACGAGCGCATGTTTGCTTTCGGTGGGTTATCAAAATGTGAACGTTATTTAAAGAGTCGATCAGGATGATTCACAATCCCAATTGCCTAAAGTTTGTTTAAATTGCGTCGGCGATAAATTGTGATCCAGCAAAGTAATAAAATTCGTACGCATTTTGACAAATTTGTTTCGTAAAAATTGATTCCATAAAACAATAAATTTCTAAAACATGAGTGTGGAATACTAATACGATATTCAAATCATAATGGAACACTCCCATATAGGTGAAGCGAACTCACCAAAATGCGCAAAAAAAAGAAACGACCATCAATAAAATTATCACATTGGGGCATATAGAATCACGTTCCTAGCGGTGTGGCTCTTTTCATGAATCATTTGACCCGAAAGCTCGATGGGAAAAAAAAATCTAATCTGTTAGCACGAGGGCACCAGGCCAAGAAAGAAATAAGTCCCATTCATATAAAGTCATACGTCATAATTCTCCAGAGCGACGCGTAATTGATTGCCGTTTAAACTTTTTATATTCATGCCACCAAAATGTCTCTCGATCTCTTGACACCATTCAAATGCGATAGGCTCCGAGAAGATTGAGTTGTAAATGATGAATCATCACCGATATTGTCGCGTGGAGCTGACTAATACTTTATCAAAAACCGTTGATTTATTTAATTAAAGATACCAATAAATTAATTGCGAAATAATGAATGAAGCACCGTGTCAGAATATCAATGAAGCTCTAACAAGTTTCAACAAGTTTCGAATTATAATTCGATTCCTTACAAATTGTTGACACTTCAACGAACAAAAAAAAACAACGATGACTGATTGATATCTGACGAAAATCTTTCCAGGGAATTTAAATTTTAAATGCTTAACAACGAAACTTGTTACGAAAATCGTGATAATTAATTCAAAATTTGTTGATTCTAGTCAGTCGAGAAAGAAGCTTTTATGTAAAACTCGAATAGAAATCAGTTTGATAGTCATTGCGATTTAAAAATCTAGTTTAGATTTTATCGTCAATATCTTCTTAAATATTAAATATCATAAAAAAATTCTCCATCTGCTTGGCGTCTATTCAAATTGTTTTATCAGACTTTCAGTCCATGATAGTTACAAATTTATCCCTTTCCGTTACACATTGGCTGAAGAAACTTTTTTACGATCGCATTCGGTAGATATGGACAGTCTCATTCACAAACTAAATGGTTCATTCTTCTCAGACTCGTAAAATTATTTAATGAATCAATAATTTTTCTGAATTCCTAATGAACTTTTACGACTTTATATTTAAATCATAAGTTGGTATTTAATTAAAGATTTCTATGCTAATTTCTGCTGTTATTCTCTCTTGTTGTAATGAAATTTGTAATTTGTTTTATATTTACTGCCTTTATTCGACATGGTTCATGTAAACCGCGTTGTAGTTTGACTAATTTACGGTCTGTTTGATTTATTCGGAAGTTAGAGATTTTCCGTTGATAAGAATAGAGACGAATCTTGATTAAGTAATAAAACCAGTGTAGGAAATATCATTGGAATTTGCGCCCCAAACCAGTAACCCAAAAAGTCAATGAACATTTTCGTTCGGAGCACGTCGTCATCTTTTCATAGCCCTATGAAACTATTCCAAGTTTATTTCTGAAATTTAATTTGCATATATGTGCAGCACAATGACAGCAATTTGGGTGAGTTTTGCTGAATAAACATTTTGCCTCATTAAGTTTTAATCCTTAAATATGACTACTATGTGCGCTTCTAATGTCCCACAGGATGCTGCATGCAATGTTTTTTAATGAAAGAAAATCGATAAATGCAATTTTCACCAGATGCAATATCAAAAGTCCCCAAAACTGCTTCAATGTTAATTTCGAAATTCAAAGAAAAAAATAAATATTTTAATTTTACTTGTTTTTGAAAAGGAATTAAAGTTTAAACTTCACTGAATATGCCACAAAAAAATATGGTTTCGAGATTCGAGATAAACCAGTCTACAGTTTAAATTTTAATAAAGCCAATAATAAAATGGAAGATTTTTTTCAGAATCAACGGCAGACACAGAAAAAAAAGCTGGAGCAGTTTTCTAACTCTTATTTCGAATGTGAATGCTGCTAATTCGACGTTTTTATTGTTAAATTGGTTTGTTGAACTAAAATTAAAATTAAGTTTTTTTTTTTCTAACTTTGTTATTTTTAAATTCTTAAAAAAACAAATTTAAATTCATTTGTCCGATAAAACTAATGCAGTTTTGATAGTCGACATATCGTAAATCACTTGAAGGCTACATTTGAGACTCAAATTTTTTTTTGCTTTTCCCAATATTCTTCGAAGCGGAAAATTAATCAATTGTGACATAAATTTCTGATAATAAACTCGCTGTTTATTTGATTGTTAAGCTCTATTTTTTGGTCATTTGTTGGCGCTTAACACTTCTGATAATTTAGCGATAAATGTGAAGATTGTTAAAGACAGGTCGATGAGAAAAATAAATAAGTTGCAGGAGTTTTACTTTAAATTCAGCACTATAATCAATTCAAGAAAATATTCCGAAAGACATCTGATCATTTTGCCACAATAAGCAGAATCGAAGTTTTCCTTTCATTCATAAACATTTGCCATTTCAAAAAAAGATTATTCAAATGCTTCTCTTATAAAACAGAATTCTGATGGGATTAGGCAAACACTGATGGACAATATATTTCTGAATCCATCATCTTATCGCCAACACGCCCGTCTACGATTAAAAACTTAACTTCATTCATAAAAATCAGCATAAAACAAAAATCGCGTCATTTTCTAATTTTAAACTTCGCTCGCTCTTGGAACACAAACACTGGCTTGCTGGTAAGTGTCATTCGTTCAAGTTTATTGGCACTTAAGGTATTCGAACTTACTATTGCAGCAATGGTTCTCAAAATATCACATTAATTTCCGACCTATCGCAGTAAAGCCATAAATCGATTTAGTGTATTTTTGATGCCATCCGTAGATTGCGAAATTGCAGGAAAATAAATAAGCTCACAAAAATAAGTAATGCGCATAAAAATTAAGCTTGTGATACGAATAAAATTCTTTGGTGCTGGTTTTTTTTTTCGGATATTAAAGCAAATTAACAGAATCTGCAACGAAATTGTTGCCAAAATTGATTAAAAAAATATACGCAGATATATGTACGTACAAAAAAAGGAATTTGAAATTCATATCACGCATCGTATCTTTTGAATTTTTCGCCAAAAAAATTCACTTGATGGCGATTGAAGATTTATTCAACGATATTTTATTTTGCTTTGTTAAAGCACGAGTGAGATAGAGAGATTTATATAATTTACGACAGAAGATCATTCAACTTTGAATGGTTTTAATATAACGTCACATATATTCCTAAACAGTACTTAAAATTCAACATCTTTATATGCTAATGGTATAATTTACGAATAAATCCCTCGTGGTTACATTTGTCGGATTTTTATCCAAATCGTGGAGGTGAATTAATAAATTTCAGAGAACCCCTCTCGAGCGAAAAATAAACGACCAATTTTTGGTTATACGTGCTGCTGCCAGAAAAAAATATGTATAAACTCGAGAACTGAACAATTTTGTCCTTTCTGTGGTCAGCACCTCCATTGATTCGGTATGGGTCACCAATTTATTCATGTCATCAACAGAAATTTTGGAAAAAAAAAATTTCATCATAAATTTTTCCTTTTCGACGCAAATGAAAGTGGGGGCGATAAAAAGAGCACCAATAGAACCTTTCTGGAAAAAATAGGTTCACCGATCGTTGCACGTGTATATGTGTGCGAATATATACGAAAAAAAAGTAAAGCAACAATGAGGCCATAGGTTTGAAAATAATTTGTGCACGTTCCGCTCAACAATTGATTCCATTCGATGGCCATCTTTGAGGGCAATGAAGGGAGTAATATACATTTTCCTCGATGATGTAATTTTAGAAAAAGAAACGTGCTCCAATCTAAAACGGTTGCCCTTTAGAAGTGCTCGAGAATTGAATTGTTGATGGGAATCGATGGGTCGTTTGCCATCGAATATACGACGACATTCCGATTATGGATTTTCTATATGTGCCTGTCAAATTGCTCCAATAACATTCACCTTTATTTGCCCTTATGATGTCTGACTATTGACGTACCTAAATGTCATATTTAATATATTTACGGGCTTCATGGTGAACGTGACTGCACTTTATTCTACGTGTCGATGATTTTATTTTTATTAATCAACATCAAAGGACACAGCGATAAAATTAAGCACCGGAACTCAATCATCGACGAAATTAAATTACTCTTAATTTGATTTAAGCCAACAGTTGATGCAATAATGGTGGAAATGCTTTATTGTAATTTTAAATTGATTACAAGTAAAGCTAAAAACGAGTTCGGAACACTTTTTTTTTCTCTCCAAACATTTTTTATTTTATTTTTGTTGCGATGACGAATCTGATGCTGTAAACTTTTTTTTGTGCGATGTATGGAAAAAGGCCTTTTGCTGATATCAATTATGTTAATCTTCTTTATGGCTCATTTCAGGTGTCATCTTTTGACCAATACATCTATTAAGTGGAAATATGAATAATGCCCGAACGACATTTATGGGCTCGATCTGATTTAGACCTTCATAAATTGACGTCGATCAGAAACTTGATATTTTATGTCTCCGTATCGTCTCGCATTTCCCTAATTTATTCGGCACGCAATGTAAGCAGAACGGAAAACACAACAAACCTTAAAAACATCTTAATTTTTCTAGAGCTTTAAAGGCACATGAAACGCTTGAAAATATAAAAGAAGCATAAACAATGAGTCATCTCAAATTACTAAATAGGCCGTGAGAGGCAAAATGCTCATAAATTATCTTATTAATGTCATCACCAAAGATTGGTGGAACATTAATCGCTCATTTTGCATGATAGAATGAGCGTTTGTATAGGAAGGTACGAGATAGCGGGAGGCGAGCAATAAATTTTAAATCTCTTTTAAACACTTTCAATTGCCAGTTTTCTCATACTTTTCCCTTTTTCTTGTCGCATAAATATAAAGCTCCTACCTACCGTTCTGGTAAAACATCAGGTGAGTTACCGGAAAATACTTTGCGAGAATTATGAGGAATTACAATTTACAGGTTCTCGGGTTGTATGACTTTTAACGGCGATGATTGGGGAAACCTCTTTGCACCCACGAAAAAGCAAACAGCAATAAATTAAGCTAGAAAGGCGCGAAGATTCTCACTGTCAACATTTTTAGCGAGGAAAATTGAAATTTCCAGATGAAAAATTAAATCTATTCGATATCAAAGAGAAAGTAATTAAACAATTAATGACAACTTTGGGTTTATTTTGCTGTGGAAGACTTTAAGCCTCTAACAGAATTTTTTGGATTACGAAGTTATGATTCATATTTATAAAAAAAAAGTCAATAATGACACACCAAAGAATGCTGATTGTCACGGTATTTTTGAGATTGGAAATTATTCTCATTAGTGAAACATTCATTCGAACAACTGATGGTGCTGATAAGCTCTTGTTTTGCCAATCGTCGTGCAGGTGTACCAGGCGTTTGTTTTTATTCATAATTTTTCGCCAAATATATTTCATTCAAAATGTTTTTTGATCTTCTTTTCCTCCCCAGAGTGGAATCTCATGTTTCTCTCCTCACAACGATACTGGCTGGTATGTTGCCAAAATGATGTCAGCACCAGTTCCATGGGAATCTTCTCACAAGATTTAGATATCATAAAAGCAACCACATCTTTAAAACGGAATCATGCGGCATCTTGAAATGTGTTAAGAGACCCCGACTGATCATCTTATCACCATTTAGCGATCAATAAATAAATCGAATGCTCATGTCGATGGACTCAAAATATGATATTTCATTTACATTCAAATTGCTTGCGTATACACTCATAAAACTCCAAAAGAAATCGTCTAATTATCAATTCGAACATCGTTTCTCAGCCCCGGGAGTTGCGGTGAGTGATGTGCAAAAACCCATCGCGTTTGGTCATTATTTCGACTGCCTACTGGCTTTTATGGATGTCAATTTTTCGATTGAATTTTTTTTTATTATGCTCCGCGACATCATCAAACAAGCGGAAATTTGCATAATTGGTGAAATAAAATAGAGCTGCAGGGACGGGTTTGATACATCGCTTAGTCTTTCCTTTTATTTCATCCTTCTTTCTGTCAAATTAAACTCAAAAAAAAATTGATTCCTTTAATGGAATACAACAAGTGAGATGCCGCCGGACTGCAAATTGACAAAAAAAAAGAAAAATATTTTATTTATTCTTAAACAAGTCTGCTAATGATTGTGTAAACAAACTCATTAAATCTTCAAAGGCATTTTTTTTCTGCTCTCGCCTCACATCAACAAGGCAGAGAATCATAATGCAGAACAGGCACTGCCCTCAAGGAATCATGAGGTTTACATTTAGCACGTGAATTGAGAATTCTTTTTTGTTGCTTAACGTTTTTACTCGTTCTGGTTTTTTTTTTTTGTTGAGGCTCAACATGGATGAAAAAAGTTTTTTTTTTCTGACCGAGATTATTATCGATTTATCCACGGTTTCACCATGGGAAAACTCCTGAAAAAAATTGTGACTATCGGATAATGGTTATAATTTTTAATATTTTAAATTTATTTCATTTCACTTTTTTGTCATAAATATTCACTTAAATCATAAATAAAACATGGACATATATTATATAGTAATGATATATTTGTATTTTTTTTCTCTTATATATTAATTTCAATCATTATAATGAGTGAACATATTTAAATGATTTTGACAACAACGTGTTGTTTACTGATATGCATTTTGCTGCTGCTGATATGTATAATGTTTTATTTATCTCGTTAAACACATTTTTGGGCATTTCTGTGTGAGTTTTGCAATATTTTTCTTTAATACTAAAATAGACTTTATATGACATGTGTAATATTTTTACTGCAAATTGCATAATATCATATTTTCGAAACTGTTATAATCATAATTTTTTCCTTTCCATCGAAATGTGTAAATGCTTAAAAATAAATATTCATTGTTTTATTATTATTTTTGAGAAAAACAAAAAAAAAAAAAATTCTGCTATATAATTTTCCTCACATTTGCAGTGATAAAATTCAAAACACGAAATATAATTTTAATTTCATCCGCATCCATAAAAAAAAAGTTGTATTCTCTTTTTGTAGCTTCAATATTCATTAAATTTATCCTCGATGAAATACTCCAAAACAACACAAAACGGCATTCATCAAATCGCGAGAAGTGTTCGAATTTTTTCTCGTCCGTGAAATTTGCTCATCTTTACGTGAAAAAGCTCATTTGAATCCTCCACTCGAGTCTCCGTTTGCTTCTCCAAGGTTTTTGTTTTTCTTTCGAGTGTTTTTATCCTTTTTGTTGCGTGGAAAAATTTAAATGATTTTTTCATCACAAATTTGAATATTTTGCTTTCGTTTGATATTCAGGATAAGCACCAGAGGAGAAATATTTTTATTTAATTAAAAGTCCTCGCGTATAGTGTCGCAAAGCATTTCCACTTGACTATTCAAAGTTCAAGAAGATTCGTCATTTTAATTTATTTTGCTACCACAGGAACCAAAAGTGGTAAAACAGAATCCATTAAAATTTTGCCATTAAAGGCATGAGTAAAGAACTGCAATGAACATTTCACGTAAAAAGAGGAGCAATTTTATTTTGGCCTCAAATTTATCTAAAAATGATGTATTTATCATTTTGTTACAACTTCACATTCTCCTTAATTTGCATCATGACTCATGATGCTAATACTTTTCGAAGAGCTTTAAAGAATGATGCACAAATATTTGCGGTATAAAAAATATATTTTATCATTATAACAATTTGTGTCAAAATAAATTTCTCAGCTATTCAGCAAAACACGAAACGAATAAAACAAAAAATAAAAATCTTAAAACACATTTTGTTCATTGTTAATTGAAATTGACATATTTTTGCCATCGTTTGGTTTATCAGTTTTATATTTATATGATTTTTCTTCATCACCATCATCATCTACAGGATTATGCTAATTTGACCATTGATATATATTGTGATTGTGTTTTGCATGTATACCATTTATGAGTCATCAGATAGCTGGCTAATTTTTAACTTTGATTTTGAAAATGATTTTTTTTTATATATGTATAGATATATTGGGAAACCCGAAAAAAAACAGCACACGAGCGGACAAAATTGATTGAGCAAAAATATTTTTATGTCCACTAAATTTATTCATTTAATTCAAACAATTCATCTACAAATTAAAGATAAGCATTTTTGGAGCAGAATTTCGATACTTTTTATGGAAATGCTATTTTTAATGCATTTATTTTGTCACCTAAATCTTTTTTTTTTGCAAAATGTCAAAACAGCAACTTGATTTATTCACCATAATGCGCTTACATGAATCGATTACAATATTGTAAATATGTGTTTGTTTATTTCATAATCTAGAAATCTATTGATAACCTAATTTCATTTTAATATAGCTATTCACTGTAAGATCTCCTATAAAATGTCATCATTTGTGTGTATATATGTTCGCAAATCGAATCTCTAGAATTCATGTTTTAATCATAAGAAGAAATTTTCGTAGGAATGAGAACCATCATGTATTTTTTTTGCCCAACTCCATTGCAGAGAGATTTTTTGTGTATCATACAAATAAATTTAGGCCTAAAATACACAGAGTCTCATCGCTTTATTGACAAACGACAGAAATAAAACGAAAAAATTACTGATAAGAAAAAAGAAGAACATTCACTCTATTCGCAATATATAATATATATAATATTTTTATATCAATATACACACATTGATAATGCCTCAATATAAAAGTCTACGAAAATAATCAAGATTTATGTACCTAAGATATTTGTTTGTCTCTACAGTCAGTATAATTTGTATAAATAGTAAAGCTCATATAGTGGATATAGTTAGATCTAGAAGTGTGGGGTTTTCTTCTAGTTTTTCTTTCATATTCATTTTTCATTTGTTTAGGCTCAAGACGATCACAACGACGAGAACAATTGGGGGGGATACTAAAAGTTTATTTTCCTTTCTTCCCTGCTTTCGCGCATAGCCATCAAGGGAGATATCAAAGAAAGCGACAGTTCAACAATGTATAAAAGAAGGAAAATAAATGTTTGTCGGCTGAAGAATATGCTTCGTGTAGTGGAAACGAAAATATTATTAATTTGATTTCATGATAAATATTTTCTTCTAACTTTTCCTTTTGTTCTGGCAGCTGCTTTATTGACGTTTCCAATTTTTTTTTGCGAATGCCTTCAGGCCAACCGCTTACACCATACTGCGTGTGATATTTACGCATAAGTTGAGAGATTATTTGCTTAACTTTTCATCTACATGGAAATATTCATAAGAAAGCCTTTACACATATTGCACAAATGATATAATTCTATTGTGGGCATTGTGAGAATGAGGGAAAGATCAGCCCATATTTGGACTAAACACACAATAGCTTGGCTTTTGTTTGCTTCAATGGTTAATAATGTATATATATTTTTTTTTTCTGTTGTTGATAATCATATCTTTGGTCTCGAATTCATTGTTTTGCACAGATTTTCTTTTTCATTCCCCTTCACTCTATATTGTGTCGTCCATTTCATGCTCTGTTTGCTCATATCGTGTAATCATCAAATTTAATAAAACATTCCACTCTACTGCTGTATGCTTCTATAGTTTGTCTATTGTTTGCTTTTGTTGCAGAGCCAACTTTCAAGAGCGAAAGATATGTTTGTTTGTTTTTTTTTTTTTTGTGATGTGACGTTAATATCAAATAACATTTTTATCATGATAATTCCTGTTATATATCATAGAAGTGTATAACCATATTTTCGTTATATTCTGGCTTATATTAGATGTTTATGTTCTTAAAATTCTGTTTTATTTTTATTTCGGTTGCGCTGTATATAATATATTTGCGAATTGAAGACAACTATAGTGTGGCAATATAATAATGTTACTGACATTCATTTGATGCAGGCAATTTCAAGCCCTATGCCGGCAAAATGCCACAAAGTATAATCCACATTAGATATGTTTTGGCTTGCAAAATTGCCATGAAGCGTACTAGATTAAAAATAGCGAAAATAAGAGCAATAACAAAAAAAATACCTTCTAATAACACCGTTCAATTATGTAATTTGTGTCACATATTTTTCATGTTTTTAATTATTATAATTACAGATAGGCACTAATCTAATATAGTTATGCTATGTATATAAATGACCACAATTCTTGATATGCATTGATTTGCAATAATATTATTTTGTGTGTATATATTTATTGTGTGGGTGGGTAAAAAGTGATTAGGCTTTGATGTGGATGCAAATTTGTTGGAAGAACTGAACATATCTGCGATTAATTTGAAGTATTCCACAGAGCACCAGACCCATAAAAACCTCAATCTCAAAGGAAATTTGAAATTGTCGCTTTTAAATAAAGTGTGCACCTAAATTTTTCGGCGAGCACTGTGCTATAATACTAAATATCGTACAATCAGGGAATATAGAAATCTGTCCACTAAATTTACTATCAAAAGTTTTCGGTCATCAACATTAATTTTACATGTTTAATAAAACCATTTATCATGCAATTTTCATAGAAAAATATCATAAATTTCATTGGGCTGATATGTTTCATTGTGTGCTTGTGTCATCATAATCATTTGATAAATTCTTGATCAAGCGTGCAAATTTTCATTTATTTTTGTTTTCTCAATATAAATCTCACTAAACGCTCGCTAGAAATTTTTATTATTGTGTGGATATTATTCAATAGAAATATTTTTTTCATCATATTCGTAAAAAACTCATAAAAATTCTTAAAATCGAAAAGTGTCTCAGTTATTGTTATCATATTTTAAAATTTAATTTTTTTTTTTTTTCATCGACTTTTAAAATCTCTAAGAAAAGCATTTCATAAGATTTCTTTATTATTATTTTTTTTTTTTTCATCTAACATAGAGGTATATTTATTTGCATTTTAGTCAATTGGAATATTTTTGGGAGGTGTGTGGATGGGTAGATGGTTATTTGTAGGTTAGTGACAATCTATTGACAGTTAGCTGCTTTTCGGGAAATGTAAAAAATATTTTCCTTCTTTTTTTTACTTGTATACTCATGGAAAGGAAATTTGTATCATATTTTGTTATAATCCACGTGATAGACATTTTGTGTAGTTTTTAATATAAACTGGTTTTGTAGAATTTGCGTTCTTCGATAAGGGAAAAAGGAGAGGAATTTTTGACGTTAGAAAGGCCATGTTATGTGATTCATTTTTTTTCAAAACTCAAAGGTGTCGGGCTCTACAAAATGTCCCTATATTGGAAATTTTTTTCATCGTTTTATTGCAAAAGCATCGAGCTTCTAGCATTTTGCCGAAAAACATTTTTCTATCAAAAATTTTTTATTTCCTCAATTCTTAGACTTCAATTTTTTCCAATTCTGAACCACCAAGACCTGTAGTTTATCGAAATTTTGTCTGATAAAGAAAAAATAACCGTTCGAATCGCAAGGCCAGCGTGCAGCTATGTTGGATTGCACCATGTGCATTCTAAACACCAAAAACCGATAAAGTGATTCATCTAAAACACGAAATCTATGAAAATGTATAGAAATGAGGAAAATAAATGATTTGCGTTATTTATAAATGACTCCCAAAACAACTTTCGCTGATTATAAGGAGCATTTTACTCATTTCTTCTTTTGTTTTTAATTAGGTCTTTATGGAAATACTTGACGTTAATTTTGCAATCTCTAGAGATACCGCGAAAACCGAAGCGAAAAAAAAAACCGAATAAAAGCATTTCTTTTTTTTTTTGTTACAAAAGCTGCATATTTTCGAACGCGTTTTCTTTAAGAATGCTTCCTTTCATCCACAAATGTTTTAATAAACATTTGTAAATACACCTCAATCTCATATTTCGTGTCCCTTACTCATAAAAGCTACGGCCACATTATCTACGTGCATGCCACAATTTGTGTTTACTAAAATGCTGCAGTGTAAAATTTGATATGTGTCATTTTATTTCTTTACATGAATATCTTCATTTTCGTCTTTAATTTTTTTTTCTTGTTCATTTTATTTTTGTTTAAAGCTTCACCGATATGTTTTAAATTTTTTTCACATGGGTTTTTTTGTGTATCTATGTAGACTGATATGTTTTGCCATATTTTAAATTATGACAAATGTGATATGCTTCAATTTATTATTATAAATACGTCATTTTAATTACATAAAACGAAAAAGGAAAATAGTCACCTACAATTACCTCGAGCGCGATTTTTTACGAGTACAGTTTAGAGCCAGTCTAAATGCATTTGAAACGCAACAAATATTATATTAACTTAATTAAGCCAAAATTGTTACTATCGCTTGATGTTATTGGCTTTTATGAGAATCGATAAACAATCAACAGGATTGTCAGTAATATAAGTCTCTTCCAACTGCTGGCGCCATGATTGAATGCGTTCGACGTGCTAGAATTCGGGCGTACCTCGCAACCAGGTTTCTGTGGCACTGTTAAAGAGAAACACAATGAAACCAAAAGCAATCTAATTGCATACCATATAAACCAATTGTGGAAATTTCATAGTTCAGGTGACTTCTATAATAATAGTCACTCAAAAATAGAACTGATTTACGAAAATCGTAAATTGTATCATTCTAATTTTGCATCAAATAAATACTGTCTTTTAAGTTTGCTATCAAATTTCATGGTTTCATGGATTATATAATAACGAGCCCTGTAAAATGATTTTTATTTCTAAATAAATAACAACTTACGCCAATTTCTCAGTCGTGGGAGATAATCATTCCAGAATGCACATGATGTCGCAGCCGGACCACGGCCGTATTTATCGGCTCGCATATCTTCCTCGCCTTCAGCATTAAATGTATAGTAAATTGGATTTTCGGCCTTATACTGGGGCCAGTGAATGCCTACAAATTTAAAAACAAATATTTCAAACATGTGACAAAATTTTCAATGAAGCTTTAAGAAAGCTTTTATTAAACTCACCTTCCAGTGAAGGATTTCTGTGGAACGAAATGAAAATTGGAATCATGAAAATATTCAGAAGCTTTCAAATACGCAACTGCACAATATTACAAATTTTAATAGTTCGTTACAAGCATGAATAGAAAAAGCTCACCCAGTTCTCGCAAATTTGCTAACGGATTGCACCATCATTCGGCTGAGATCGCGCTCTCGTTGTCTGTATTGCAGTGTTGAATTTAACGGGTGACCAAAGATGTACTCTATCTCGTCAGCATGCATCACACCCATCCATTCGCCCCAAAGTGAGGTGCTGGTTCTCTACATAGATACAACGTAAGAGAAAATTCTTTTTAAAATTGAAAAATACTTTATGATGTTTCTCTTATTTTTCATGTTTTTTTTTGCATTTTCAAATGTAATGTTTTACATTTATTTAAGGCATCGCTTTCGAAGGAATATATGTACTTTTTTTTAACAAATCTTTTAACGACTTGAAAGACTATTAAATATTTATAAACGAAATTTTTGATAGCGTCGGTCTCGTGTGATTGCTATTGTTCCCGATTCAGTTATTATTCTTCTTTTTAACCATCAAAAAAATATGTCAACAAAACATAACCAGAAATGCTAACGAAGCGACCCTAACTCGAAGGCATTTATGTTCGGCTCTCAAGACAAACCTGACAAAAAAATTTTTTTTTTGATTTCCATTGCATGATAAAACGAAAGAAAACAAGAAAAACAAAAATGGCGAAGGACGACAATGTACATGCAACATGGACGATTTTTTTTTTCGGTCCCGAGCACTTAAAGTCACAACACAATTTTCAGTGAATTTATTGTGTTGACCAAAGAAAATGATTACAACGCGCCGGAAAAGAAAAACAATTTCCATTAAAAGTTTTGGTTTCCAAAAAAGCATAATACAGACATGGGAAATATTGTTTCAGAGAAACTTGTTGCTTGTTGATCAAAGACCAACCTCGAAGAAAATCAAAATATTTACGCTTCGTGATTAATCGATGAGCGATTTCGCAAATGCACCAAACAGGGTAAATTTCACAAGTAAATATAAAGCTTAAATTCCAAAAGTATCACATTGTTTTCTTTATAAAACATAAGAAAGTTTTAAAACGGCAAAATATATTTCTATGGCAATTCTGAATTGCTGCGTGAACAAAATCCATTTAATCTTTTAAGCGTTCACATTTCGTCTCGAAGTATCTTTTATTGAAACAAAAATAAAAATTAAATGAAATGAAACAAATAAAAGGGAGTTGGCAAAGACAATGGAAGAGAAGCTAACAAAATTGGAAGAATGTAAGCTATTCCCAACTGACGAAAATAAACGAAGTCATCTCACCTGGAGCTTGAGATCATTATTTCCATATTGGAATGAATTTTGAAATAAGCTTAGAATAGGGTGACCATTTGAGTGTATATGTTCGGGACTGTTCATTTTTTCGCCAAGATAGCCTCAGATTCGAGGATTTTTTGAAAAAAAAAAAAAAATCAAGATTTTGCATGCATCGTCCCGTCCGTCCAGTATTTTTGGAAAATATCTGGTTACCCGAGCTTAGAGCTAAGCCATTTCTCGTAAATAAGGCAATAAGTATGTTTGTCTTTTCAAGCTTATGCATAATACAAAAGCACAAACATCAAACATCTGTGGAAAATTCCATCTACAAACGTCGCGCCACAATATTAAACAATACGGAAAATGTGTAACTTATATCGACCAAGATATTGAACGAACTATTTTCATCATGTGCCTATTTTTCCATACCCACGTTTTTCAATTATGTTGTTAAATAAATAAAATACCCGAAACCACAATTTTATTTGCGTAACTTTAAGGCACAAAATATTTGACCCGATTTCGAACATTTCGGGACTGAATATTGAATATTTAGAAATGAATCCAGGTAAGGCCAAAAAGCCATGAGAGAATTTAGTTTCCAAATATACATATATACAGAATAACCTTCAAAATGAAAAGCTCGTATATATGATGAAGGATGAAAGCGCTTTATTGATTTTTATTTTGTTCATGCTGCGAAAATCAGATATTTTCACGTTTGGCAGAAAGAAAAAACATTATTTTGTGTCTTTGGAATTTCTTTACAGAAAATATAATTCCAAAAATAGAAAGAAATTGCTCAAAACTGAGATGTGATGTAACATGCAACTCATGAATTTATCCTTAATGTGTAAGTCAATACAATTGAGTTGAGCTATAATTTTTGTTTCCGAGTTTACTTGAATATTGATTTCATAAAGCTTTGCAACAATTCTCCATTTTGGATTTTCTTTATTTTTTTTACTGAGTTTCCACGTTTCAAAGTCTAAATACGTGATGGATAAACATGAATGTTTCTTGATGTCAGCAGAAATTGAGACAAGAGAAAAGCTTGAATCAAGAAACTTTCGACACTTTAAAGTTTATTTTTTTAATGTCGAGCTTAAAATCTTTTCAAAATTTAATACTCTCGCAATCACCAATAAAACATTGCTTCAGTTTTGTTTCTGCATAACAACATTTCTACCTCCTCCAAAATTTAATTCCTGCTTCTTCGCCTCGACGGATGAACTCTTGACATTTTACGGAAGAATTAAATTAATCTTTTACTTCTCTCTCAAATTACTGTACGCTACGGTAGCAGAGCAAAAAGCAAAGCAAAAAGCGATATTCTGAATAAAAAAAGAAGTAAATTGAGAAAATTGCGAGTGCGACGAGTCTTTCTTTTTATTTGGTTCTCATACATGTTATATATACAAGAGCATCCGTCGTGCAGCCAACAAGCTTTTATTTCATCCCCAGCAGTCGTATATATTTATGTAACTAATGTACATGAAAGGAAAATCAGTGACGACAGACAACTGATAGCATGAAGCAAATACCTAAGTGTATTTATAATTCATCTAATGTTGCGTATGAACATTAAATGATATGAAAGAATGTATCTGCTTCCTGGAAAATTTGTAAAACGAAAATTTAAAAATTAATGAGGATCCTTGGAAAAGCAAATGAAAGTCAATAACAGCATTTCGATTTCTTTAAAAACAATAATATTTCTTGGAAAATTTTCTTTAAGATTTCAGACATAAAAAAAAATAAAATAAAAAATAATCCAAATCCAAAATGATAATGGTTTTATAACAATTTTATGAGGCAAAATGAAATCAGCTTTACTCAAAAATATGAGCCATAATTTTCAATTTGAGTGTGACATCAAGTACAATTACAACGAAAAGCGCTTGAAAATCCACGCGAATTATAGGAATCCATATAAAAAAAAAAAAAAAACAACCAAAACATGGATAAACACGACGGTTTTAAGGTTTCAATATGATACATAGACCGCAGACGTAATTTAAAATGCAGGACATCTTCGGTCATATTGTTTTTCGCTCTTTTCTAATGACTTCTTCGTATTTCCTTTCATCAATTATTTAACATATCTTATTATATGAACGACTGAAATACTCACGTGAGTGAAATAATAGTAGTAAATATTTGCACCACGATCGGCCAGACCAATAGCAAATTCATTAGTTGGACAAATGAAGAAGTGATCAGCAACAGCCTTGGCTACTTGATGCTGATTTGAGTAGCCATCCGTTGGTGTCTCATAACCGGTATACTGTAACGAGAGAAATATCATTGAGAAAGTGAGGTTTATCAGGAAAATAATTCACAAATGTTATGATATTGAACAAAATATGCGCACTGAATGATGCACGGAAATTTAATCATGCTGTGAAGTTTCATCAAAACGTAGATAAACTTTCATTCGTTAACAGGGTCTGCACAAAATCACGTTCTACACTGTGGTACTCGTCGCGCTCTGGCTGATTCGCGAAAGAAAGATCTTGCAGCCCCTGATGCTCCCCGCACAAAATATAATTTATCAAATAAATCGCAACAGCATTCAGAGTCAGTGGCAGGCACCGAGAGGAGAACTTATGAGAAAAGGCTACCAAAAATCGTTAAAATATTCAGCTGAAAATTTTGTGCAATAAATTTGCTTCTTCATGGGAACAGAAAAAATGTCATGCTCAGTGATGAATTTATGGAATTGTTTCACACAAAATGCTCCAATACATGGCACAAGCGCGCGGGAGAAAAAAAAAGTTTCACATTGCCCTTGACGCCACTGCATGAGCATAATGATGTTATCAAAATTACGATCATAAATTGCCATTGGCCTCGGAAAAAAAATCGAATTAAAAAACTTTTGCAATTTTTTCCCACTTCCCATTTTCTTTTTTGCAGAATGAGTATAAATGGGGTAAAAAGTTGCCATGCACACTTGAATAAAAGAGCTTTCACGACAGCTTTCAAACTTGCACAAACAAAAATATAGTAATAAAAATACAAAATAATGATGATGATGAACAAGAAAACCACCATAAATGGAGCAACTTTATTTTGTGCTTTCCTGGAGCTTTTTCGTAGTAATTCGGAATTGTGCAAAAGTTTTATGCTTTTCTTTGCGCAACAACCAAAAGCTTTTACACAAAAAAAAAAAAAAAAAAAAAACAAACAGAATGCCAGAAAATCCCATCAACACTTACTAAGTCCCTTAAAAACTTTTCCTAACATACCTGAAAAATGATCGCTTCTCGTTCAGGCAACGAAACTTTGTTGAAGATTGTATTCATGATGTCGAGAAACTTTTCACGCGACAATTGTGTCGGCGCATCACGATCAAAATAATCGATGAAATCGTATAACAGAAAGTAGGTGCCTGAAAAAAAAAAGATAGAACAACAATTGATGAAAAAAAAAAAAAAATATGGTAAACGAAGCGCGTGGAACGTCTTGACAAATATTGTGCAAAACTCCTCAAAAATAATAAAGCTATTTCTCTATTTAGAATTCATAAATATTTTATCATCGCAAGCAATCTTGATATCATATGCTTATTTTTGGTTTCATACGTTTCTTCGTTAATTATATTCTCTGTAGCTTAGATATATATTCTCTGTGATGGAGCAATAGAACTTTGAGAAAGTTGTATTTTACAGGTCATCATTATCCCTTTTTTTATTTTACCTACTGTAATAGGCTCTGTTCATGTGTTACATTACTAATGCTAATGGGACGTTCGTTAACACACAAATGCTGTGCTCTACCCAACAATGCATATTGCTCCTACATAGTTTGCCCTTATATGTATGTACATATATATGTAGATTTCTAGGTAACATGAAAACGTGGCGTTACACAGCACACAAAAAACAACATAGCAAACACTTTCTATCTTATCATCGTTCTGTTGCAAAGGCATTTCTTTGACCTTTTGCCATTATCGCTCAACTAAATCGACCAAACCAACTAAAGTAAAAGGGAGCTGGTGCGACCGAGAATGAGAGAGGGTGAGAGAAAATGAAACAAGAAGAGTGGAAAGGAGCGACGATAAACCACATAAAGAATTCGTAAAATCTACGAGACTACGGCGGCGACAACGGCGCACACAAACAAACAGATACTTCGTCTAACTTGTTCCACCGATAAACTGACACACGCTCAGCAAAGTTTTGCTGCGTAAAGAAATACATTTCATTCCTCTAATGTGACATCCATAAGTCAAAGCACAATCTTGATATTTGCTGGGTTCTTTTTAGTTTGTTGTCAGCATGCTTGCTTACTCACATTATTACCGTTAAAATAATTATATTTCACCAATTGTTGCAAAACAGACTCACAGAATGAGGAATGGGTATGTTGGTGTAAAGAAAATTTATACAACTGCCATTGTTCGCCATGATGGCTTGGCTGTGGCGGCACCGTGTCGTTAAATTTTAAGCAAACGAAGGAAAAAAAAAATATCGAAAATCGTGATATTGCAATGATATATCTAAATGAGGAAAATGGAAAAGAAAACGTGTCGGGACGGAGTATTGTAAAATGTCTGTAGTAAATAAACCACAGACACGAACAGCAAAAAAATGTAGCGTCGTTAAATGTGAGCTTTTCCATGCGGCGTCCTATACATTGGGTTTTGTGTGTGTGTTTTTCTTTTTTTTCTCGCCTCGATCCAAAATGTCTTTTAAGGACCTAGTTGCCACACCACAAAGCGTATCGCGGTAGTGTGAGATATTTTGATAAGCAAAATGAGGTTTTCGTGACAGAAATGCTTAAATCAACCTCATCCCCCCCGTATTGAAAGCCGCGTAATCACACCTTTCGAAGGAATTTATTTCTCTTCCACTGCCCGGTGTGTTAATGCGGTTTGCAAGAAAATAAATGTCGTCTTGCTCAATTGAATTTAGAGTTCAAGCAAATATTTTTTATTTTTTTTTTTTTTATTATTGCGAGGCAGCAGGTTGTTAGCAAAACCTTAAAGCAAGATTCATATTCAGTTTCATAAGTAAAAGCCGAGCTGTCACTTTTCGACAGTCCTGGAAGGGAAAATGTATCTTTGCAACCACTTAAAAAAGAAAGACAAAGCTTATACAGCAGCAAGATCGACCTATCTCAAAATGTGTGCAAATGTTCACGTCAGAAGAAAATGGAAAATATGTGAATGTCTTTATTTAGCTTTATTTGTCTAAATATTACAAATAAAACCGTTAATGGCCTTGAACTTTCAATCCAGCAGAAATGTTCGCATAAAATTAATGCTATGAGTATATCTGATGGAGTTCTTATATATTCACGCTGACAGCGTAAAAGCTCTTTTACTACGAGCGGTAAAGGCAAACCTTTTTTGAATTCAGGATCGAATAGCGCGTGATGATTCTCGCTCTATACGGTACGTAAATATTTTCAGGTAAAAAAATCAATGACAGGTATCGAATTGAAATATTGTATTTCACGTGAGCATCAAAAATTGTATCTAATCGTTTTATATTTGAGAAAGCCTAAGTTCACAGTTTGATATTCGCTTAAAAAAAAGCAATGAAGCATTCGTTAAGAAATTGACGGGTCAAATCGTATCTTGCCTTTTGTTTATGCATCGTGTACTACATATCCCACTAAAACCTTTTGTGCACTCACTCATACGCAGCTTTTATTAGGCAAGGTCATGAGACACATACTATGGTGATGAGGTTGTTTCTTTTTTGTTTTCTTTCTCTTTTATCCACTGAGCTGTTCTGCGCATACATTTTTGTTCATGTCAGGACAGCGTTTGTTGCCATTTGCTCACAAATATTTATCGTTATGCGAGCTTTCAAATTGAGCTTTTTTGAAGCATGTGATTTGGTCGTGTGACCTTTTCGTACACAGTTTATACTAAAGAAATAAAAATCAATAATCAACAAATTGACCCAAGTTCCGCCTCACCAAAATGTTAGTCAATGAATTTTATTTATTTTAAAAACAACGTCCACAAATGTTACGATTTGATGGATAAATCATTTGATTTCGTTGTCACAATCACATGCTTGAAAAAATTTTCATATCATTAAACATACCTTCATCTCGATTGCTGCCAACTAGAATGTCAATGCCTTCCAAATTAGCCGTTGCGAGCATCGTTGTTGGATCTGCTGGCATAAATTCACCATCGATAGTTGGAGCCGATGGAAAGCCCAAAATACCGGAATATGAGTTCCATTGTTGAACGGAAATTGTTTTCGCATCGACTGATCGCATGCAATTCAAGACGGCTCGTGGCGATTCCTAGTGATAGTAAAATTTATCACAATTACCCGTTTTTATGTTAGCACGAGATCTAATAAAATTTACCTTTAACAGCGTCGCGTTACAATTACAATCGTCGATGAGCATTTCACCAACTTGTACAGCTTTCTCACCCGTCATATGACTCCATGGTGCATTTAATGTACCTGACTGTAAAATACCGCGTGACACCAAACCGCGAGTAACGGGTGACAATAAGTGTAAGCTAACGCTTCCACCACCTGTAAAATTAGCACAGTAAAATTATTATTATTAACTCACTCAAATGTTTATGTTTTAGAATGTTATAAGGTTCAACAAATATTACCTGCACTTTCCCCGAAAAGCGTCAAACGAGTGGGATCCCCACCAAAAGCACGCGCATTATCCTTGAGCCATCGTATTGCCAATGCCTGGTCCCACATCCCTTGATTTCCTATAAAATAATGCTATTTATGCAGGGACGTTCAAGATGAATAAAATTTGAAACCTACCGGGCGCATCGTCCTCGTGGCCTGGTAAAAAAGGTGCCAAGTACAAAAATCCAAAAGCTCCAACACGATATTGCATCGATGCCACTATAACATTTCCCACAGCTGCGAGAGTTTTTGCATTGTATATGTCTAATGTAGACGAGCCACTCATGTAGCCGCCTCCATAAATCCAAATGAGCATTGGAAGTCCCTCGGTGTCATGCTCGCCATGATGTTCACCATTTTCATGATGATTCCCATTTGGATGCTTTCCATTGCCATTTTCATGAATGCGTTCATGACGCAGACGAGCTTTGGCCGGTGCCCAAATATTTAGGTACAGGCAATCTTCAGATACATTGGTGTTGGGATTCCACATTTCTTCACCAGCAAAACCGGGAAAATATTCGTATCTATTATTTGTGCGAGGAAGAGAATTAAAAATAAATAAATAAAATGAAATCTTGATCATTTGTCAAATCAAGCAAAAAGGGCACAAATGACATTTGGATCCCAGCACGATTGCTATATTAATAACAACAAAACAGCCCGTAGCACAAGTGCTCACTGGGATGGAAGAAATCAGTGAATTTCTGTTGAAATCTAATTACGAAAGTCTGAAACAAAATGGTACGCATTAATTAGAGCAGCAAGAATTAACAAGGGATGGCTAATTAAATAATTAAAAATGCTACTCGCTTGGAAACAGTAAAGAATTGCAGTATCATGAAAATCAATCATTGATAATGGATTAACCTTTTAGTCGAAAATGATATTATTTACTCGATGTTCAAAAATGTTTCACGTGGATGATTGTCATGTTGGGAAAACAAGGAAAATTGAAATTGTTCAATGATACGAAGAAACCATTAAAAGCGAATTGTTGATAAATATGTGCATAGATATATACTGAAAATATAAACGGAACGGTATTAACAGGCTGCCTCGTTAAAATGCTTTTGGGTATGGTTCAAGATCCCGCTGAATTAAACAAAAAAAACCCACGTTTATGTTTTCTGGGAAATCACGGATGCAGTAAATCGATATTGAGGTGTAAATAAGTATAAAGCGCTACCATGGTAAAATTGTATCATCCATAGCTTATAATCTTGATATTCATCAGCCTTATACATATTTTTTTTAATTTTTCGCTTATTTTATAACAATGACAGATCCTTCAAAATGGCTGGCTAATGTTAAACTTAGAATCGTTCGCCTAAAAAGCTTATAACCGATAACATTTTTAAGGCAAAACCGAATAATTCAATTAAAGAAAATGAATCAAGAATATTAAAGTATTGTTACGAAAATTCGAAATTTTCTTCCACGACACCCGCCGGTCCAGAAACATAAAAGAAAAAGTAATTCGTTACAAATTGTGTGAAGCTTCTAACTGGAAAGTGAGTAATCACTTACAGAGAAATTCAAATATTTTCTCAGACTCTGAACTTTATTTATGAGCTAAAAGGAATATGTATGGCATTCCAAGGTTATGTATTACTGCATGAGATAGGAGTCATAAATAATATGTGTGGTATTGGCATATAAAGACAAGACATTTATAAATTCCAAGGAAAAATTTTTTATGGATTCAGATTCTTCGTTTCAGCTTTCGTTTCTCTGGTTAACCATTGTTCTGTCGCTCTGTAGACAATTGCGACATGTATACTTCTCTTTCTCATGAAAAATTTTTTTCTCCATCATGGTTTCAAAATAAATAAGAAGAAGACATGCAATAATTTAATCTCTCGGCGACGAAGCGCGCGCCAAGCCGACCAAACATATAAGAACACAACAGAAGCAAGTCAAAAACCCGCAAACCAAAAAAAAAAATAAAAAATAAAGTTTTTCCATAAATTTTCTCCCCTTTACGTGATTGTCATTTTCGATCGAACCCACTGTCGCTTAAAATGGTCACGAGAAAAACCTTAGCGGTTCCTTTTTCTCATGCTCAGTATCAAACATCCTTCGCCTTGTAGCTGTTTTTATATTTCATGCAAAAAAGCTCCAACAGAAAATCTTATCGCAATCGATTTTCTTCATTTTATACATTGCCCTCTCTCACACAAATGCACATTCTGCGATGGAGAATTCAATTTAATTTAATTTTTGTGCTCAATAAGTTTCCTCTTGCTGTGTGTTTTTCTCTGTTTGTTGTTTCAATCATTTCATTTTGATGTTTTTTCTTTTGTTTTCCTTTATATTTATCGATATTAACCCGATGAAAATATATGTTCGACCACAAAGTGGAGAAAGGCAGAGAATGAGAGAGCGAACTTCACAAGTTAAGAAGAAAAAAATGAGGATCCTAAGATGGATTATGTTTTAAAGAGAGGAAAAATACAATTTTTATGTTTCAGTCGAGGTTTCAGTCAAGGTTTCAGCGAGCGAGAGAAGAGCAATAAAATTTCTGTAATTAAATTCATTTCCTCACCTCTCTTGAATGCACGAGGGCGGTAATCTCGTTGCATCGTAAACCTGCACATGAAATAGATTTGAATTTGTATTTTTTGTTTAATTAAATTGAGAAAATCTCGCGAAATGAATTTTTCAGCTTTTTTTGCCTGAAGATATTTCAGGTGAAAAATTCATCTCCATTACGAAAGTACGTCAGCAATCTCTAATTCAAAGGCAAGAAAATAATGAGTACCTTCCAGGAAATGCCTTATTTATAAATCCCAAGTGAAGATCTGGTAATCTAATTAAATTTAATACTATGCAGATAACTAAAATGACACTCACCCCATGCCATGGTTCAGCTGGAACAGGCTTCCGAAATCTCAGACTTTCGATTGGCGGCTTTGCGAATGGAATGCCATGAAAAATATGCACTTCATGACCTTCAACAAATGTTGTTGATCCTCGTATTGGGCCGCTACTTGTTTGCACCACCAATCTATCCAGAATTCCATGAACTTGACACACACTCAACCATAATGATAAAATATAAAATCTCAACATAATTCTCGTATTTTGCTTTAGGGTTGAGAAATTTTCCGAAAAGCTTTTATCCACTCGTTGTTTTTTTTTTTTTTCACTTTTTTGGAAAATGTTCTCAGAAGGGCAAGGCAACGGTATTTAAAACCTGATATTTTCAACGTGATGGCAAACCACAGTGCACCACAACACGTACACACAATTTAGTTTTTCACAACAACCCTTTAAAAGTCTCGGGCTTTTGTGCTTTCAAATAAATTTTCCTTTTTCCTTCCACAACAATACAAAAAAAAAACTTGCCACTTTAATTAATACAGACTTTTAATTCTCCTGAACCAGCCAGAGAGAAACTCACTTGAATAATTTGCTATTGTTAGTGAAATATATTTTCATTGCACAATATTTATGCCTCGCGGTACACTGTTTATGATTTCAATGATCCACTTGATTATTTTCTAACCCGGGAATTTCCTTTTTTTTTATTTTTATACTGGTCTCCTTGCTGAACTGTGGAGAAGCGAAAGAATTGATAAATATAATATTTTGTTTAATTACGAAACAGATTGCAAACATCTCGTTCCAATTAAAAAAGGATTTCAAAATAAGATTATTGTTTGCTCTTTCGCCTCCAAGAATTTTCTTAATTGATTTTTCTTATCACGGGAGCTCTTGACATATATTTAATATTTTTCTTTACTTGAATTTATCATAAAAGTAACACAAACAACCGCAACAATAGAATAGAATAAATGCGTTTAAATAAGCAATGAGCAAAATGGATCGATATTTTATTGTGACAGAAGCGTAATAAAGTTGTTATGACGGTTTATTGATTGCATCAATGACCTTCAAAATTGAATTATTTTTCCACCTGCAATTCAGTCAGTCGAAAGTTACCGGATCAATGGTCGAAGTTCGTTGAATATCTGATATTGCTTTATCGTCGGCTCTCTCATTCTATTTCCCTTCTCTCCGATTACCAAATTAAATGCGGCTGTAGACTTCCCCCTCTTTAGAAAACATATCAGGCAAGCTTCCGATGAATTGAATTAGTTCTGATTTTTTTTTTATTTCATATTTCTGTGAAAGGCTTTTCGCTTTACCGCGCGAGACAAAAAGTTAAATGAAAGATGAGTTGCTGAGTGAACGCAAATTATTTATTAAAAAAAAAAGTTTCAATTGCCAAAAAAATTAAGTAAAAGTAAAAAAAAAGACATCAACAAGCAAAACGATGAAACAACAAATTATGTTTTAGATTATGCACTTAATGTTGTTCCATAGTTCGTTAATATTATCACAGCACACGACATGATATAACGAGCAACTTAACAAATGACTCGACATCTCTCACACTCTCTATATGTTCCGTGCCTTGTTATGCAATTTATTCTAAATATTAAATTCTTTCACTTTATTTCTATATGGCAGATCACATGCGCTTGTAGATTTCAATTAAATAAACTTTCTGTCGTGTTTATTTGGTTAGAGAATGCACTAAATATAAAAACAGATCCGGTTTATGATTAAAACCGACTTAGTGATAAATGACTAACTGACTCAAGCTGCAGATTTTATCACTTTTCAGCACTTTAACTCAAGTTTTCTAAACGCTCACTAACTCCTTTAAAATTAAACAAACTTATAATAAAAAGGAAAAAAAAAAAAAACAGAAACAAAAGCTTTATAGACACATTTGTAATTTCAAATTGCCTATTTCCTCGCTCATTACATCATCATACCGCTTATCAACGATCTAGAACATATTAAATTAAATACACATGGAACCGAAAATTTGTTGATTTTTGTTTTTATTTATTTACCGATGTTTACTCTTACATGTTTTGTTTTTTTTGTGGATCTGTTAAATTTCTTTGTCAAAATCATCATTTATAGCTCCAAAAGTAACGAAAAAATTCTTAATTATGCAAAGCATAAACTTTTAACATGACGAATTGAAACGAGAAAGCAATTGTAAATCATGCTATCTAGAAGCCCGTCTGGAACTAAATACTATTCAAATATACCTTGAAACCCGTTTAATTATTCATTCGCTACAGTCAAAGAAACAAATATGTGACAAAAACATTTGCAAAATACAGGATAACATTTTCTACCGTGTTTTATGTGTAAAGCTCCATTTTCAACCTTTTTTATTGGCAATGTCCCAGCTGAGCTAACTAGCCCGAGAGAAATAGAGAGGCCATCAAATTGAGAGCCATTTCTACCGTCCATATAACATTTCTAAGGTCAGCATAAAATATATGTATAAAGATTAACAAAATCGCCTTTCTTTCCTGTTCCCATTAAATTAAAATCTTGAAAGAAATACAAATAATTAATAACGATTAATGAGCGAGAGAAATTTAGAATTACTATATCAGAATAAATAATTTCTTGCTTCAATTTGAATTTATTTGAGGAAAATGCACACATCTTTTGACCTTGCATTGTTCATCTAAATATTTTCAGTTATTCATTTTAGCTAGTACTTAAGTAGTTATATTCTCGGGTATATTGAAAAAAAAAAAGAAGATCTCCAGCCTGACGATTCTTTTCGCTGCATATATCCTTGAAAATATAATTATGATAAAAAAAACCTTTTATGACCGAAATTTTTATAAATAAGATGAGCCACCGAGCAAGTGCTACCGAGATGATGAAAAATCAATTAAATAACTCTTTTTTTAAGATTTGCAAACTCATAGCGCAAATCATTGTCTTCACCTTAAAACGCTTGCTCGCGGAAAATTGAATTACACAACACACTGCTTGCAGATATCGATCAGAAAAAAAATAAGAACAAAGAACCGAAATCAATTGATTTTTATGTGCTTTTTATGTATTCCTTAATAATTCTTTTCTCCTATTTTATAGATTATGTGATGCGAAATGACTTAAAAAACCGAACTTCATAACTTAACGAGAGATAGAAAAATACTGAAATCGCTTTTCAACCAGTTGGTCGTAAAAACACTGTTTTACGCTGAAAATTGTTGTAAATATGTTTGGATGATTTTCGCAGTTGCGCAGATGAATGCTGAGAGAGCACATAGAAACAGGCTCACGAAACCGAACACGAAACTGAGCACATGCATGAGCTTGTTGTTTTGGTTTTGAAAGCTCTTATCATTTAATTCTGATAGTGGCCGTTATATGGAAATTAATTTTAGGGTAAAATATTCTGTGTACAATCTTATTCTAAGCAGCCAAAATTATAATAAAAGTTTGTTATTAAAATCTGATTTACACAAACATATTCTAAAACGTTGATTTAAATTTCCCGCCAGATTTCCTATTTGGTCGACTGGATATCTCATTATTACGCAACGCGCAATAATTTCGACTAAGTGTCTCTGATGTTAGTGTGGAGAATGTGAACTAATTTAATAAGAGAACGTATAGAAAAGAAAAACAAAACAATAGAAAATATTTCACATTCCTCTCAGTTCTTTGGGGGCTTCCATTCATGACGTCAAATGGACCTTAAAATCCGCTCTCCTCCAGCATGAGGTGAATTCCCTTTCAAATATATTTTTGCATGGAATATGCTCAACCGCCTCCTCCAAACACCCTGACGTCATTAATAGACGGCGCCTTTAACAAAAACAACTGTTTTAGTCATTCGATGTTTTCTGTTTCTGGGAAAGTCGACTTTCAGAACGTTTCGAAATTTTGATGCAATCAGATCGTGCAATTTAAGACAGTCGCTTAAGGTGTGAATGGATTAAATCAACAATATTCCAGTGATGCAGAATAACGGTTTAAAATTGGACAGAAACAATGGCAAAAGCCTCTTCCGGCGTTTTTTTCATTTTGGGCCGATCCTAACAATATGTAAGTGAAAGTAAACAAATCATTCGTCACTCTGATCTTATTTGGACTTTGGAGACATTTCGAACTGTGAATAAAAAATTAGAAGTATATTAGCACTTTATTATTATTTTCCTTCGTTTGGAATATTGCGTTCGAAATTTCTCATATAAAATAATGTCTCAACTAAATAATTTAATGGAAAAACATAAAACCTCAAGTCTATTAAAAAAGAGATTTATTTTTTCAACAACAACAAAAAAAAAAAAGAACAATAAGAAATCTAAATAAATTAACATTTGCGTGCAGTTCGCAATCTAAATTTGACTAATGTCCACACCAGTATCAAGTCGAGTCGATTTTCAATGTTCCTTACTGTGCTAACGCAGTGAAATGACTCTATGTGTTTATTAATTTGTAATAGCGACCATAAAGCCTGACAGCAAGTAAATTCATTATGTTCTGGTGCTGTTCGTTTCGTAGCTATATATAATTTTTCTATTAAAAAAGCTTGCTTTTGCCTTAAACTTGCATGCAACAAACACACGAATATCGTTGGAGGGATTTGAGTCAATTATAATGCATAAATACCTTCAAAATATAATCACAAAACATGAACGATTTACAACCTAATGGATTATTAATTTAAATAAACTTTACCGGGTAAAGGATCTAAGATTGTGGTGAAATTACCAGTAATCACGTGAGTCGGCCAGGTGTGACAACGTCCACCAAAAATCAAAAAATAACATCTACTTGCTCATTAGCTTTCACAGTCAATTAAATCACATTTTGATTGTGCGAGATTAGTAATAATGATGGTAAATGTAGGAAACATAAACTGTCGTATAATATTGAAATGCTGATTTTCGCTTTCATCACACGCTGATTTCTGTCAAACTATCAACTTTTGACCTTTTTGGTCATTCGGCATAGGCAAAGGCAATAACAACTGCGAACATTTTTTTTAAATTATTTATCAACGACAAACTTGATGGATTTATTTAATCGCTCAGAATTTTCTTTTAATGTTTTAACAATCCACATTGCTGCAATAAAACAAAGGCAAACTATTATAGTGCCAACCGATTGCTTATCAGATTGCGATCATCGCACGTGTTGTGTGTTCTATAGAATATGAATAGTAAAAGGAACTATAATATTAAAGGCACGCAACATTAATTAAGCTTACTATTGGTAGCAAGGCATTTTCTTTATGAATGGTTGTGGGAAATTCGAAAGGGAAATTAAGGAATCCGCACAATTATTTAAATTCTAGAGGTGTAGTCGGAAAGGTGATACCACAATATTTCCCCCAGTCTGGCTTATTTCTGACCCACTTTTCATGCAAAAGGCGGGAATAACTTAAATATTTGCTGTCAGAACCCTGAAATTGTGCATTAAATAACCATTAATTTTTTCGAGTTCCTTTCACCAGGCATCATCAAGTCTATCACACTACAAACACTTTACCTCAATTCCATGTGGTATCCGCCCAATAAGACCACCGGTGGATTTCTCAATCAAATGATTTTTATCGTGCTATCAGCTTTAACCGTACTCAACTTTGCCATGTCAGCTATTATGGGGCCAGCGTATTTACCATTTGGTTGGAAGCCAAAAAATAAGAAACACGAAAGTTACCTTCAAATGTGCACTGTGTGTCCAGATACATTCAAAGCTCCACGGGCTCATCATTGCCGAAAGTGCAATCGTTGCGTCACGAAAATGGTAATAAGATCTTTGATATTCGATTACAATTTCTTTCCGATTTTAATGAAGCTACTTTTTTCTATTTCAGGATCACCATTGCCCGTAAAAATTTTTAATTTCAATTTATATTAAATAATTAGTCAAAATATTTCATTTCAGTTACATAAATAATTGTGTTGGATACGGCAATCACTGTCATTTCATTTGGTTCCTAATATTTGCCATTGCTGGATGTTTACATGCTGCAATCATCCTAATTTGCTCACTTTATAATGGTCTTTATCGAGACTATTATGCATACTATCATATGTATGATAAGGCAACAGTAAGACTCACAACATGGACTTTAGTTTTCACCGTATTTAATATTGGTTTGTCCATTGGAGTTGTCATTGCTGTTGGAATGTTATTTTTCTTTCAAATGAAGTCCATTATCAGAAATCAAACGGGAATCGAGGACTGGATTTTAGATAAAGCCCAATACCGCCGAAAGATAATGGAGAAAGCGGCACGTGAAGCAGGCGATAACGAACTACAAGTGCAGCCATTTATTTATCCTTACAATCTCGGATGGAAAAATAATCTTGCACAAGTTATTAACTTCAGCTGTCTACCGATAGGTGATGGAGTCACATGGCCAGTTGTTGAAAAATGTGATCAATACACGTTGACGGTAAAAACAACAAATTTCATATTTCATGTTGCATGTTTAAATGACTCGTTATTAATTTACCTTTTTGAACAGTGCGAACAACTAGCGCAAAAAGCTGAAAAGCGCGCAAGAACACGAAGGTATCGCATAACATCAACAGTGTCTGGAAGTTGGATGCCATTATGGTCGCAAGGTTTCAAAGTGTGTATTCATCCACCATTGACAGATGAATCACGTATTGCCCTGCAAATCGGTGATATCGTGAATGTAACTCGATGGCGCAGACATTGGCTTTTTGGCGAAAAATCTGTTGATGAAACGGAAAACAACAACAAACAAAATGGTAAGAAAATGCTGGGAAACGGAAAAACGCCTCAAGTGAAGGAAAGAATTCGTGGCTGGTTCCCAAGACAATGTGCTGTTGAATTCATGGATGACAATGATGATGGCGAATTTGAAGTGGAAACAAATGATAGTAAAAAGCATAAATAGATTTTAATTAAAATTAATCGACAAGCACGATCAATTAATTCTATAATCACGACCAGACTTTTACAATCCAATAAAAAAAAGAAGTATTTTAATGCTTTGCTGTATGCACTTGAACAAACATATTCTTTTTCTTCTTATCAAAATATATTTAAGCTTCGTCTGAGATTTTCGGTTACAAATAATTTTCGTTTCATTTCATGAAAATATTTCAAAAATTTCATCTGTAAAATACGGGATATAAATATGTAGAAAACCAACACTAATGATCCTAAAGGACTACTGACAAGGAAAATTTCCAGCAGATTTCGCAGGATAAAAAGGAGAGTGTCTCGACTTAAACTGCTTTCATTAAAGACTCAAAATTGAAAATTTTCTTTGCGGTAAATATTTCGAAAGCAAATAAATTGTAACAGAAATCAAAAAAAGGATGAATGACCTAAAAATTGTTGCAAAGTTACTTCGAAATCCGAAATGTTTGCACATTTACAAAATCTATTGACAATAGATATTTGCTATAAAAATATTAAAAATCATTCCAATAATTCAATACGAATACGACAAAACTTATTTTTCTTGTTCTTCGAAATAAAAAAAGGGGTAAAGAACGCGGAACATTGGAGCAAAGCATCGTTTTTACACTACATTAAGCGGGAAATTTAGTATTATTATTTGTACCCTGATTTTTCCTCCCGTTTCCATTACGATTCGTGAATGTGACTGAAAAACGCTCGTTTCGTAGTTTGTTGCGAGACATCAGGGACGGGTTTAATGATGCAGCACCAACAGCCATCATAATAAACATTCAGCATTTTATTTTATTTTTGTATTGTAAAGCATTGCTCTTGTAGTTCCATTATGATTGTTATTTGTCCAACTCTATAACAAATATACTTTTTGAAGCACTTTATGAACGACGTCTGGACGGATGATGTTCAAAATAAACGATAAAAACTAAATCAACAGATAATATAGTGCAAGTAACTGGATCAATGATTTCTCTCAATGCCAATAATTGTGGTTTTTTTTGGCCTGAAATTTAAAGAGCTTTTCATGAGAACATTCCACAAATGATGTTCTCAAATCAGTAAAATATAATAAAAATGCAATATCACTTTTCTTATTTATTCACAATTTTTCTTTTATTGTTTTTTTTTTCTCATGTACAATGATTTTCTTTCAAACTTTGTTTGTTTATTTTTCTTTCGAAGACTCAAATTGTCAGTAATGAAGAGTCTACAATTTTCTTTCACAATGATTTTTTTTTTCTTTTTCTTCTATTACAATAAATATTTTCAACCACAATCTTTCTTCTTTTGATATATTTCCGCTATATTTAATTTATGAAAAGAAGCTATTAATGCCACTGACAAAGCACCCCCCCCCCTATTTCCGCTCAATTTTACAGTTAATTTGCCATCTTTTTTAATGTCGGCATTTGTATTTTCAACAAAATGTGTTCAAGATTTGACATTTTTCTTTTATTGTACAGCTGCGAAACAAACAGTTGTTGAGTCAACAAAGCAAAAATAATGAATTGTTTCTAATGGAGATGATCGTTTATGAACAATATGGAAAAATAAAAATTTCCAGATCAAACAAAAAGAAACCGGATTAATGTTTCTTAACATTCGCAAAGGCATAACAATAATAAATGTCACTGTAGGTGCTGAATAAAATCTTTAAGTGAAAGATAAATAATACATCGACATACATAGATGTGTATATTTATTTATAAACAAATAATAGAATGAAGTGACTTTACGCTGTGTGCTTTTTTCGGTCCAGGTGTGCCTTTTTCCCTTTTTTTTATCATACAATTTTTCATGTATTCAAAATTCTTATATGATTCCTTTACCAACTCACAACAAAAGGTTTACAGGAAATGAAAATATTAGAAATTCATAACGAAAACAAGTGGATTCGGAAAAGAAAAATATATTAGATAGATACATAACACAAAATATTTTTAACAATTTATTATGCTCTTTATTCAGAATATATTTCCCTCCACCCACACTTGTGACCGACAGATATTCTGATATGTTTTTCTTTTATTTTTTTTAACTTTCCTGTGACAATTCATAATTTTTTTTTTGTTTTTTGCTTTGTCTAAATCAATATCCAGCAGATGCGGGATGCGGTAAATGCTTTCAAGTATAGACTATTGTCGAATGCCATTTTTAGCATTCTCACCCACTGTGGTGCATCTGAATTAAAATCACTATTAAATAATTTACAACCACATGTTCTGTGTACCTTTTGTTATCAACTCAGGAATGTGTGATATTCAGGTCATTTCGAGAGGGAAAATGATACTAACAGAGCACAAAATTCTATGGAAAATATCAAAAGATTACGTTTTTGGCATTTAAAAAAAAAAAATATTTTGACGTATTTTCGAGTTAAATAAATTTCTTAACAAAACTTGCATTAAAACAACATTTTTTTTTTGTGTTTCATCTCAAGCTTTTTATAGTGCGATGACAATCGTTTGCGAATATGTTTTACAAATGCATCAAAGCACTTTATAACATTGGAATATGGCTTCCTATACAACAGCGCCATTATTCTATTATCACCGGAACATCAATAGCAATTTTATGAATGGCATCACTAGCATCACCATTATCATTTTCATTTGATGATGCACTTTCGTATCTGTTGCGTGGCTCGTTGAGTAAGCCACATTCAACTGCGGTCGATTGCCATATGGATCGCCGGCAATATCATTTAAATCGGGATTGATTGTGACATATTCATATGGCAGTTGCTCAGTTGATGATGACACTTCAGTCGTTAGCACAGTTGTGCTTGTTGTTGTTGTTGTTGCTGATAAAAAAGGAACATTGATATTAAGATAAAATTTTAAAATTAGATTTCGTTCAAAAGCTTCCTTTCCTATATCGGTAGGTGATGCAAACTTTCACGCATACATGAATCTAATTTAGTTTACCTTTCGTGGTTCGTCGGGTCGTGGTTCGTACGGTTGTTGTTGTTGTCGGTTTCTCTGTGGTCGTTGTGGGAATTTTGATTTCTAAATTGTTGATGGATGGATGAAAATTTTCCCAACCAAATGGCGCCAAGCAGAGAGTGAAAAATATATAAAACACAAAAAAGCTCTTCATTAAATTCGTAAATAATTGAAAATAATTGAATTTGAGTGGAAATGAAACATAATTTTATGAGATTTTAGTCATCATTAGACACCCAAGGGCAAAAGAAAAAGAAGAAGAACAGCAAAAAGTGCTCACCGTATAGACGAATTGTGCCATTATCACGTCCCATAATGTTTGAGGCTATACACGTATAAATACCGACATCACTCTCACTAAAATTGGATATTCGCATTCTTAGTGTTGCCTTATAATGTGACTCGTAGATTTCGCTAATGGTATATTTGTCGCCCTCTTGCAGGACATTCTGGCGCGGATCTTCTTGTGATGACATATAACTTTTTCTTAATGGTTCTTTAATCCAATAGCTCACGGGACGCGGAGAAGCTTCGATGTCGCATAAGATTTCAACGTGTGTACCCTCAAGAACATGCACCATTTTTTCATTTAAGATTGTGACATTTGGTGCAACTGCAGATGAATCGAGTGAAAAATGAGAGCCAAAAATGATTAATGGAACTTTGTATATGCAAAAGAATAAAACGTAATCCTCTTACAGTTCACATTCAGAAAGAGTCGTTTAGAAACTGCTGGTGGCACATCATTTTTCGCAATGCACAAATATGCGCCCATATTTCGACGATCAACATACGCTAAGCTCATCAAATCACCCTCAAACGTATCGAGTCTTCGTGTTTTATTGTTCACTTTCATGATAATTGGACTGCCATCATCACGGCGCCAGAAAATACCTAAATGTCAAAAACAATTTTCGAAAAATGCATAAAATCAAATCAGTTTGAAGTCACTCACGTGGTCGAGGATTACCGCTCGCCAGACAATAGAGGGAAGCATTATGACCCTCATTTACTGTGATATCCTTCGATGATTCTGCGTCGAGTATGTCGGGTGGCACTGAAATGGAAAATGTAAAAGTTCATTGTTGTCGTACAATGGCAAGTTGTAAAGCACAGCAGTGCGGAGGTCGTAGGATTACGTTGTGACAGAAAACTTAATTGGGTTTGCTCTTGTAAAAGCGCTTCTATGAGAATCATCGGATTATTTTACTTACGATGAACATCTATGCAGCCGATTTGCTTTTTTAATGGAGTTGTGTTGATTTGGCACCTGTGGTGAAATTAAAGAAGCAAAATATATGAATAATTATTAAGTTATAATTGGAATAATACGACTTGTTCTTACATATAACAACCTCGATCAGACTCTCTGATATTGCTGATTTTTAATCGCCAGACCTTCATTTCTTCGGCAATAACGCTGTAGCGCGAATTGTGTGTTACTACGCGACCCTGCAAAGCGAGTACTGTTTGATCTGCTTGCCGCATCCATCCCACTTTATAATCGTCAAGATTCTCAACATAGCAACTCAGCAAAGCTTCTCGCCCCACTGAAACGCTGATGTTCTTAATTGGCGATGTGAATACCGGCTCACGGTCGTGATTGGTTTGCGTTTCAGAATTGACTAATTAACATTGGTTGAAAAAGGAAATTAAATGAAATTATAAATGTTTCATAAGCAATTCAATTGAAATCGTGCAAACTAAGACAATTTGTTTTAAAAGCTTTCAACAAAACACAATTTTACCATATTTCATTCAATTTTTGAGATAAATCCTTGAGCCTCAATTGATTTTACAATTAATTTTATGTCGATATAATGAAAGAATGGAGCATCAGATGATTACACATCAATTAAGCAAATTGGAAGAATTTTTTTACTCTGTTCCTTCAAAAATAACCTTAAAAGCCAGCTGAGTCTTTCATTGGTGCTATTAAACACCTACCATATGCTTCCTAAGCATTTTGTTTATATTTTTTTTTTACTCGCTTCAGGCGCTTTAAGGGAAAATATTTATATCTTATCCAACTCAGTTCGCGCGGTTTAGGAGTTTTTCTAAAACACATATAGAAGCCCACCACAGTGCACCTGCTTGAGGAAAACTTCAACTATAAATAGAATCTTTTATGGAATTTTATGTCATATTCGCAACTACCTAATTATTTTAATTAAAATCAGTATTGCCGAATCAAATGCCAGAAAACTGCTGATAGAATTTGCATTATTTTAACTAATTGTATTTTCGCAGATATGCTAGGCTCCTCAAAACCTCAGAGCCTTTTGCTCTACAATAAGTTAAAATTAAAAGGATTGTAAGAATGAAATGTAAATAGCGTAATTTACCAATGCATCTTTTGTAGGTGTGTTTGTATTGTAAACATAATAGCGCGAGCTGTTTACTACTTAGTTAAATATATGTGTGTCACTTCTTGTATATCTGTTTCAAATGTCATCATATCAATTTACCACGTTCAGTAGCAGACTCAATTTGGAGCGAAGGAAAAAAAAAACTTTTTTTTTATTCTACCACTGTCGTTGTGCGTATACATATTATTTGCCACTTTTCAGATAATTTGATTTACCGACTTGGGAGTTGGTAGAATAAGTCCGCAAAAGGTCGAGAGAAGAAAGGTGTAAAAGAGATACTTGAGAAGGGATCGGAAGTAAGAAAAAAAAAGGATTGTAAATAGAATAAAATCAGCAATTGAAATCCGCCAACCGCAGAAGAAACCTTCGCTGCAAGCTCAAAGGAGTAAAGTTATGGCAACAGTAATGCAAATTAACAAGATAAATAATTCATTGAGCGTTTCAGTTGGCTACTTGACATTTCTTCCATCTTATTTGATGAAGCTTTTTTTTATGATGTCACTTGGGGTACAAAAAAACTGTCTGTTAATTAATGATGTAGTTAAAGCAATTTCATACATTTCTGCCATTTATTGCAGCCTTTTTTTTGAGCTCGAAGGCGAACAAAAGGCAACTCGCTATAGTTAAATAAAAGAACGAGAATTTTCATCTAATTAAAACAAATCATCATCATAATACGGAAAATATGACGAGAAGAAAAAGAAAGAAAAAATTTACCACCAAAAATGGTTCCTTAAGAAATTTTTTCACCGACAAAATAAGAAAATTTATTAAGCAAACAAAAGCAAACATTCATTCTCTCTCACATTTCAGTTCACCGAGAAAGCTTTTGTGCATAAATTTTCGAGCATTACGCAAAACGAACGAAAAGCAAATCTTTTTAAAAAAAAAAAATATCTTTAATGAACTGTAGCTTATTTTCTCTGTATTTTAAACCCCACACCCCTCTGTTGCCCTCTCACATGGAAAATGTTTTCATTCATAAGCATGAACGTGATTTATTCACGGAAGAATTCTTCCTCATCGGAGTCTTTTGCTTCAATTTAATTCATCATATACGCGTTAAAAATGAATCCTCAACATTGAATATCAATTTTTGTTTAAAAATTTTCCGCCATTCATATTCATTTGTTTCGGGTTATTTGATGCAATTTCTCATTATGCTTTCACAATAGCAATATTCCCAAAGCTTTCCGCACATCGCTCTCTACTCTTTTCGAATGAAGTCGTCCCGAGATAAAATTGCAAGCAATAAAAGTTCTATAAATTATTCTAGGAAAAAAAAGTTCATGAATTTTTATGGAAAATAAATTATTAATAATGAAAAACATTCTTTGGCGGGCGGGATGACTTGAAGCAAAAACAGAATTAAATATCATCGATGTGGATTGAAAAAAGAAAAACTTTTTTCGCTTGAATTTCGTGCTCATGTACATTTTGTGGGTTAAATTGAGAGGATTTTTTTTATTATCAATAAAATAATAATAAATTTAGTTTGAAAATATGTTTAGGTGAAATTTTCAGAGAAACTCCGATGATAAATCATGCAATTTTAGCAAAACAATAGTTTCCTGCTTTTAATGTGAAAATTATCGATGATCAATCGTCAGATTGAATTTCTTTTTTGTCTTCACTTGCTCATTTCTAACGCATTCATAAAGCTTCATTGATTTTATTTGATCATCAAGTTTGCGCTTCATTAAGATCTCATTTTAAACTTACAGACAGAAATTAGCTTGAGCTGAACAACAAAGAAAATAAACAAGCAAATTCAATAAAGGCATAATTCACAAACAATGGAACTAGACAGAGCTAGCAACGGGGGATTACTGATGGTAATCCGGTGAGCATTCATTTCGTTCAATGGATGAAATGAATTTATCAGCGAAAGAAAATGAAAAAAAAAAAAAATTGGATCGAATCTGTTTACTTGAACTTTTGAAAGCTTTTTCTTTTCCATAAGCGTGCATTTTTCTCCGATAGAAATGTAATCCACCCACAGTTTTCCACCCATTTCTCACATTCTTAACTGCGACTTGCGAGAAAAGAGCAATCTAATGCTATATGTGTATGTGAGCTCAACAGAAAAAAAAAATATTGAACTGAAATGATGAAATCTCCATAAGTGTTGTTCATAAATTTCATTTTTATCTCACAAGAGATTTTTCTTGATGGTGAACCCTCAAAGGTACTTTACAAACATAAAATTCAATCGGAAATTTCCACATGCAGTAAACGCGATGTTTGTCTATATCGACTCAATCAATTTATACTAAAACCCCATCGACAAACATTTCAACATACTAGAGAAGTGATAAAAAGGAGACTGTTTGACGAATATTTTTGAGAAAAAGCTTTAACCATGAGCACGAATCCATCAAATGTAATCGCATTGAATTATAAAAAAAAACTATTTCATAGCTCACGAATGACTGAAAGCTCCATTGAGTACCCATATAAGAATTCAATTTTCCATTCACTCGTCTCGGATGGCTGAAGCTTTTGTTTGTTTATGCTGAGCGATGGATAAAAATATAAAGGAAAACCAGAAAATTTTCAAAAGGAAATTGAACATGACAAAAACTTTTTTTTTTGCAAAATATCGAGAAATGACATAAATGTAGCATAAAAAAACGTTTTTGAAGAATGCTCGTCTATTTGATGTCAATTAATGAATTGCCATTATTGTGGGCCCTAATGTAAAAATTCTTAAAGGGGAATGAAACCGCCAAACAGACAAAAAAAATCTCTGCGACGGATATTAATCTTTATCATATTTTTTTTGCACTTTCTCATTCAGAGGCAAAAAAAAATAACAAACAAGCGCTCTCTACTGATACGGAAAATGGAAAGGTCAGCTTATAAAAGTATCATTTTGCAGTCAATATAAGTAAGATGACAGCCCACAACAACAACAAAAAAGAGAACAGCAAAACCGACACAGAGGGATTTTCCAGAGAGATTAATATGATAAATTGCAGAACACTCAAACAAAGTCCACAATGTTGGACAGCTAAATGTTGACGAATTGCAAATCTTTCATCGTCCAAATTACCGCTTACCAATGAAGTCTGCAAGCATTTCACGACTTAATTAATCTTCCCGCAACGTGTATAAAAATTCTGTGCGTGCTTACAAATGGACACGAAAGAAAGTGAAATTTCGAGGAAAAAAATAATCAAATTGTGATTGTAGTTGCGATCGTTAAGGAGAATGTTCCTTGAGATTTAATCCTCAGCTTAGTGCTCAGTTTTGTTCACTCTCATTGCATTATCATCAATTCATGTTTTGTTTGTATTATTTCGTTGCCATCAAAAAAACTTACAAAAGTAATTTATTATCACTCAAACGCCACCTCTCACTGGAGTGTTTGTTCTTCAAAGCATTCACAAAAAAAAAGTTCCGAGTTCATTCAAATGGATCAGTTGGTAGAACAGATAACCTTCTATACTTTAACATGCCAAAAAAAAAAAAAACTTAAACCATAAAAAAAATTGTTACCAACTTTCGTTGTTTTTGTTCAAAACAAAAAAAAGGAAACATCAAAAGGAATGTCCATCACTCGAATTGGAATTTTTACATTTTCCCTTTGTGTGTGTTCATGTCGAAAATCAAAACCTTTCACATAAATAATTCATCATAATATATGTACTTATGATGAGTTGTTATAAACAAAAAGTATGGGATTCTATCAATGAGAGCAAATAAATTTTAGTCGTTCCGCCCGAGAATTGTCGTTTGTTATATTTCTCTTCTCTTTTGGAACGGCCACATATGTTGGACAAAAACAAATATCTTCATCTTTAAAAGAATTCTATTCATTTTTTTTTTTTTTTCATTTTGATGGTTTGGAAAAAAAATCTTTTTCTCTTATTTTGTTTGTTTGCACCAGGTGTCCAATGGTATAGAAACTTTTCTTTAGTTGAAAATTTTTGGGGACCCATAAAGCATGGAAGATAAATAGTACACCATTAAAGACTAACGATATGTGTCTTCGTGTGTGCACGTATCATATTGATATTACTTATATCTTTCTCATATCATACCACTTACGAATGATATCTATTTTCATTTTATCTCATCACATTGATTGAACACATTGACAAAGTTGTTGTGTTAAAATTTTAGTTACAGAAAGTGTCATAACAAGAATTTGCAATGTAAAATTACAATTGCAATAATATTGCTGATGCATGTCCAACATTAATTACATTTTCGCCTCCCAACTCGATCATTTGTCTTGATTATATTGTCGAGGCTCTGACTTTTATAGAACTTTACGAAAGATACTGGTAAACTTTGCTCTTCGCTTCAACATATTTCCATTCCTTTTTTCCGATGCTCCGAAGGCGAGAATAATGATAGTAAGTTTGTGAAGGAGGTGTAAAATTTATGGTTTATGGAGAACAAGAAAAAAAGCTCATGCAGACTGTATGTAGTCGTTTCGATGAAAAGATACCTAGAGAAGTTAACTCTCTTCTTCTTTTTTGTCGGCGCATATTGTCCTTCGCTCATTCAATTCAATCGAAGTTTTTCATCGGACAAAGCACTACGTTCGATTTCGTGTGGAAAATTGCGGGGGATGAACAAAAATGTACTAAAATATCACATTACGGAATCAACACCTTCCCAAAATCGCATCCACATATCCAAGGCAAGAGCCATTAATAACCGACGCTGAAGCTTAATTTTGCTGGAGTATTTTTGGTTGCGGAAACATGTGTTTTCTGCTTAAAAATTCTATACATTTTTATCATATTTATTGCAAGCCATAAAAAAAGTTTATGTACCGACCGAGGTTGCCCTTTATTTGCCGAGGGTTTAAATAATTGATATTGAACAGCTCCAGATATAAAAAGACGGAAAATTTTTTCATGTGTGTTGACAATTTCCCACTCTTAAGCGGCTTCAATCTACAAAGTATTGAATCATGAAGTAGGTAGGAGTCGTCCATTGTTATTATTGAATTCGTGTGCTGTTACAAAGTTTGATTCGTTAAAAAGTTTTTTTTTTCCCTTGGTTTTCCTTCGAGACTTATTTTCCAAACAACTTTCATATTGCACACTTCAAATTCATTCAATCAACATTTTCCTGCACGACTACGAGAACTTTGCCTTTTTCAAATTTACAATAGCTGAAATATCAATGCTTTGAAATCTTTTCAAATTTCTTTTCTGTGGAAAGAAAAACTGAAATTCTTCTCTCGTTATAAGAACTTTGGTAAATGAACGTTTAGATACTGAATAAAGAAAGCTTCGAGTATTGAAAGCATAAACAGATAGAAAACTGAAAATAAATTTCTAGGAATCTTTTTTCTAATATTTTACTTATTATTCAGGATTTATTTCTTAAAATGACGTTTTTCGGAAAGAGCCACGTGACATTTGTTCAACCTCACTGAGATTGTAGAAATGTAAAAAATATCTACAAAAATATCCTACAATACAATTCCATGGCAATATCATCCACCGAAAACCAACATCAAACGTCTCTCAAATTTTTGTCACGTCTCCGCAGTAAAGATGAGAAGATCTTCCATCAACCAAATGACGCAATTTTTCATATTTTTTTTTTATTCCATGGAAATTTATAAAAAAGTTTTTCATCATGATTTTTTCAACCGGCGCGTTGTATATTTCTCCGATTTTTTCCATGTTTCATGAAAAAATATTCGTTGACATGTCACATGACGTCCATCAATGTTAAAAAAAATAACAGATGATAATTCAATTTCGAAAATTATAAGATATCACTGATGTACAGTTTCATGAAAGAAACAAATGAATGAATGAATGAATTCATGTGTCAAAGCTTAAAGATTTTTCTTTTGAATTTTACTAATGAAATGTCAACTGTCAAATCAAACAAACAATAAATTTCAAGCTGATATTGCGTAGTCAGCAGTAAAAAAAAGAAGAGTAATCACACAACTAATGTGTCATGAATTCACCACACATACACACAAATTTCTCTAGATATATGCGAAAGTTTTCTTTCAATCTTCACTGGAGCAGTAAGTAGTATTACCGTCAACCATAAAACCTACAAACCCACAATTCAACATATATTTTTCATTTATTCCCCAATGCGAACTTTGCATTTGCTAACATTCGTTACATTGTATATTGCGTAACTCCCACTGGTTCGATTTTGTTTTAGAAATTGTCGCAGAGCACAGAACGCAGATAATTTCTGACACATATTAGGACAAAGTATAGGAACGTGTTGTGTGTGTGTTTTTTTTTTGTGCGTCTCGACTTTCGATGTCGATGTCCCATGTGCGTTTGCATGGTGATCAAAGTTTATGGTTTCACCCCAAAATTCACTGCAGTATAGTATGTTTTCACTAGATGTAGATTTTTATCGCAATTCAATGGTAAAACTGAATACAAATATTTGAGGTCATTTGCATTCGCATTTGCTATACATGTCGTGTGTATCCAATTTCAGAATTGTACATTGAATAACAGCTACGCTTTCGAAAATGGGCACCACAACGCCATCGAATAAATCGATTTCAGTCATAAATTTATGATCGCCAAATTAATCAGCTGCAGCCGCGGCTATTAGACTTAAGCTTTAAATTCTAGTCGATATGAAAAAGATTAAATAACAGACTTCAATCCATAACATAGATGTCGATTTTTCATTTTCTTACAAACTCAACCTTTATTATTAAATCTCTTTTGCTTATACATGCAGGATAATGTATCAGCACAAAATGTTTTCAGCAAACAACATCAGGAAGGCACATTATTTATGGCTTACGAGTTGCTTGTATGCATGTGAAAAGTGTTTAGGCTTTTGGAAAATACCAATATTCCTCGCATTTTCTTCTCTAAAAATCTGTTGGATTTTTTCCTTCTTTTTATTTCTTTCCTGCCACAATGCCGATGTCTGATGAATATTAATTGAAACATTCACATTCATCTTATCCTACCCCTTAATTCCATTTTGATTTGGATTTTTCTAATGCATACATTCTTTTTTTAATGAAAAGCTTCCGACTAAAGCTCTCAGTGCAATGGAAAATCTCTTTCTTCATCCTTCATGCCGTATTAAATTTCACTCAATTTAAATCTTTAACATTTTAATGGAACAGTGAGTTCTAGAAAAGGTTAATTAAAACGCACGGAAACTTTTTTTTACTGAAGAAATAAGAAGCTTAATATTATGCTTTCATTGTGGTTTACTTTGTTTCAAAGCCAAATTAAAAAATTAAAGTTATGTTTAATATCAAAGGTATGTTCAATGTTCAAAATCGTAAAGTTTTAACAACTTAATTTTTCAACTCTTTCGCAATCTCTGACTCTGACATCATCTCAAAGGTCTCTCGAAATATTTGTGTTTTTATCTCTTGAAAATCCTTAAAATATAACACATAGACACGTACGACAAAAGTGGATTAGGTAGGAAATCACATCATGAGATTTGGAAAGCAGATCATCATAAGTAAGACAAAAAAAGAGAACCATCTTATTGTCGTCATAGGAGTCAAAGGACAAAATAAGCTAAAATTCAAGCCTAAATACATAAAATTTTCTCCGCTTTCTGTGGAATAATTTGCGCTTAAATTACTTTTTATAATTTCCCCAGCGATACTGAAAGTGGCTTTCTCTTATTTTACAGAAACGTGTATAAGTACTGACAATATAACGTGTGGAGGAGCCTTAAACGATGACAACAACACATACAAAAATTCCAAGAGATTTTATATTTAAATTAATTTTTCTATGGACTCCATTTTGCGAATAAAATTTTGTTCCTAAATTTTGTTTTGCTTTCTTCATAATAAATGCCGAAAGCTGTTTAGAGATTTAGCCGAAAATATCGCTTTTCCGTAATCATGAAAACCAATTAGCCATTCTGTCCGATGTGGCACATAAAATTTTCTTTTTTTTATGTTCCGAGTACAGCACTGACAATTGTTTACTGAATTTTACTGGTTCTCCTGTTCGCGACGTCGTTTATTTTGTTTTAATCTATCTCGCAGATGAATTTATACCAAAGTAATGAAATCACCATGAAAATGTGAAAAGAAAATTAACAACGCTCTCCAGAAGCTAAATGAAAGAATAAATTGGTTGTTAGATAGAAATGTTGGCCAGCCGATGGCACTTCGAGTTCAAGAAGATATGTCTATATTGCAAAGGTTGTTGCAAAGGCAACAAAATAATTTGGAAATATATTCCGAAATAAGTATTTTATTATAAATTTATCTGAAAAGGGCAATTGCCATTAAATTATCCAAAAATTACTTCCGTGGAATAAAAGAAATGAGATGTAAACAGTCTATTTAAAAGATGACTAAATTTTGTTTCCTTTATTAAAGTTGCTTTTTGCTCATCTTTAAACAGCAGAACCAATGTCGTTATCGTCATATCTGTGGATCTGGTGAAATAAAACGAAGGCGATAAATCATTTTCTTCTTTTATTTATATCGATCATTTTCCATTTTTTGCGACATGAATTAACAATCGTACAATTTAATTTAAATTTCGGAGTATTATCTGAGTGCAACGTTATGTATGGATGAACATCGATGCTTTATACTTCAGGATTTATACTGTACATCGTATTTGTTTAAAGCAAACAAGAAAGAAAAAAAAATATAATTTATTGTCGAGCCAAATGTTTCACACATTTTCCTCTGATATTTCCGTAAAAAAGGACTCAACAGAATTTCGTTCATCTTGCCCAAATTACATTTTTTTTCTTTCTCCTTCTTATTTGAAGCGAAACAGAAAAGAGCATTAGGCAGGCAATGAGTATAAACTGTCGGCTGAAAAAGAAATCTATTTTTCTTGGCAAGCATGAAGCATCTTCAGTAAATTATTGTTGAGAAGAAGGAAAATTTACAAACGTATTTTTTTTTATTTTATTGGACATATAACTCGGTGCCAGCATTTGGAGAATCACAACATGTGACGTTTAATGAGGAACCTTTTTTGAATCCGTCCAAAAGTCTGTAGCAAAGGAATCCACTTTACTGTTTGAGTCATTACGAGTTAGTTGTTTGCGAATTGTAATAAAACACCACCACATTTATGTATAAATTCTGGCAAACGAGAAAACCCCGGAAAAGCTTTCGGCATAAAAACATCTATGAAATACATACAAATAAATGAACACAGAAGGCATTTCAATTTCGTACCAAAACGATCACAGGGACATTTTTTTAAGAAGCATTTTACCATTTTCCACGAGGGACCCAAAATTGTGCAATCAAGGCATGTGATAGATTATAATTCCGGACTGAAATTGCTGCTAAGGTGCTCCGAAGGGAGAAAAAAGAAAACCCAAATGGAAATATTTTTTTTTTCTGGAGATTTTGAAGACTGTAAAATTATATCTCGACGCTGAATTTCATGGCTCTCGCGAGAAATTGAAAAGTCAAATCCATAATTATTCCGCATCCGTTTGAATAAGTTTTGGGCTTTTCTTCGAAAAGCTTTAATGCCTTTGCGTTGGAAATAGAACATTTTGTATTATTTGTGAGCAAATTTTCCAATGGCTTTGTGCTTAGCATATAAAATAGACATCGTATTATATGCGGTGAGTGTGGGAGTGAAAACGGTGGCAATCTTTTAGAATCACATGCGACAAGCAAGAAAAAAAAGCTAACAATACATAAAAGCTAAAAAAACAGCAGGACGAAAAAAAAATTGACGCTGTTGTGAGCTTTCGTTTTTGTTTTTCTTTTTATGAACAAACAAACAAGCAAAAAAAAGAACTAACAGCATTTTTCACAGCAATGGTGAAAGTCGTCTCAGTGTTTATGAAATTCTTATGGAGAAAATCTGATGCGACATCAACAGCGAATGTGGATCGAAAATTTGCCACTTTTTTTTCGTATCTCAAACACGGAAGCACTTGTGTATGTTTTTGTATTAATATTCGGGAGCATGTTGTCGAAATTCTTAAATAATCACTTAAAGCAAGATGTTGAAAATTTAATGAATCAAAGCAATTTCTGTCGTCAGATTCTAACGTCAGCTAAAAAAAAAAAAGAAAAGTTAAATGGTAATTGAAGCACGATGATCCAGTGTAAAGAAATATCAGAGAGGAGGCAAAATCTGTTAACAAAGTTCTTAAGAATGTATTAATATGAATTTACTGGAAAATCTTAGCTCTCCCAAAGTTTTCCCCAAATAGGAACTATTTAGGTCAACGATTCGATACCGAAACTGCTTCTAGACCAATTTCCAAAGAAGAATTGCAAAAACTTTGTAAAACTGATTATCGCTGAAGAATTTTTCTCATTGCAAAGTGAAACTTCTCGAGACTTCATCTTCTTGTGTTGCAGCTCGTTTGAAATTTTCGCATAAACCGAGCTCACTGATGTGTGATGTTCTGTCTTGTTTGAAAGGATGATTTTGTTTTAGTTCTGCTAAACGAATTTTTGCGGACAATGTCTTTTGAGCCATATCTTTCAATTTTCAAGCGTTTCGTACATCTATTTCATCGCAATGCTTGAGCTTAATTGAATTTTCTCTCTTAAAAAAGCATAAAAGAAAGTTATCCACACTTTTTTTTGTGTTGCTTTCTTTATTTCTATGTTCATTCAGATGCAAAAGTGTACGGCAACTATATTTTGTGAGCGATCCGATGAATATGAAATATATATTAATACAATTTATGATCTAAAAGTAGTCGAAAGCAGTCTAGAAAAGGATCGAGACAAGGTTTTTTTATGTTGTAAATTTTCAGTGTTTCAAAAACTAAAGTTAGGTTTAATAGCATTTTCGTCTCTATAACGATGGGGATCATAAACTTTAACGACCCAAGTCATCCTCAACAATGCGCTCGTCAAACAGAAGGTTTATTGGATTGCGAATAATTTGAATAAAATTAGTTTCCATTGAAATTCAAACAAATTCATGCAATCTTCGTTTCTTCACCCATTCATCGCACCCTTCACTCATAACACTGAAACTGAAACGGAAAGAGTAAAATCACTTGATTCTGATTTTAATTATGCAGCCCTTTTTTCATCTCGCTTAATGAATGTCGCCGTAATAATACAAATGAAACCTGAAACAGCTTTAATTAGAAAGTTTTTCATTTGCCATTTGAAACAATTGCAGATAAAAAAAGAGAGAAAAAATCGCACAGAGAAAAAATCACAACAAATATTTTCTTCTTCTTTTTTTTATTTTCCACAGAATAAAGGAAAATTGTCGCTTTACAAGGAATTTCTTTTTAGATTTTAATTGAATTATATCGAGCTTTATTTTTTTTTCCTTTATCGTCAACCCACCCTCATATAGCATACAACTCGTAGTCTCAGCAATCGCAATCGAGGGTTTGCGATATTTTTTTGGGTCGAAACAAAAAAAAAAAAAACACAAAAAGAAAGTGCTTAAAAAATTAATGCAAACCGTCCCAAAGTCGAATAAAAAAAAAAAAAACAAAGTTCCAAAGTCAAATTGCGAATGAAAAATCGCGGGAAAAGGAAATCTGTTCTCAAGGAAATTGAGCGCACGAGTTTAACACCCTCATAACTTTAGCATGTTTACAAGCGCACCATTCCTTATTTAACTTTTAGGGTGGCGTGATGTGAAATTGCTAAATTGAATATCACCAGAACAATATTTCTCTTGTGAAACATCAAACGGCTAGAGTAACACAATCGCATTCTTCTAATCACAAGGTTGTTTCATGAAACTCACCATTCGTGAAGTGATTTGTGAAAATGTGAAACAAAAGTAATCCAAAAAGTTGTTTCATCGTTTGATTTTTTAGCTTCTTTCTCGTCTTATGCTTGTTAAAATTCTTCAGTAACTTCTTTATTGACAACTTCGGAAAAAATAATAGAATTATTTTTTATCACCGAAACTCGAACCGAAATTTTTCTCTTTTTTTATGTTGTGTGTCATAAAATTTCACTGCATCATTGTTATATTTTTATTTGCATTTTGTAAACAGCATCGTGAAAATATATTGCAAGTGCAATGTTTTATTCCATTGCAATTTGATATGTTGAAGTCGATTGTCTCGTTCAACAAATTCGGCGAAAGATGGTAATGACTCTATTTGATTTTATTTCTTCGTATTACACTTTGCAATGTTATTCGATCAAAACTCCAGCAAGTCCAAATTGCACACAACAAATATGAGTCGGTTGAAAAATATCATTATTGCACTTATTTTACTGAGATTTTTCAAGGATGAAATGTGTCGGAAGGGAAATCAGTTATCTAATTCCAGCAAAGGAAAAGCAAAGAAGAAATTGAGTAATAAAATGTTTTTTCTTTAGCACTTTATCATTTGATTGAAATGTTTATTACACGAATTTTCCATTGCAATTTTGTTTTCCTATTCTGCTTTCTCGTGACAATACTTCCGAAACTTTCGTTTCTTTCGAAAGTTTTCCTCGATATGCAATTTAGGAAATTTGTGTCTTACAGAGACACTTTTTCTCACTGAATATTTATATAAAATTTATATTTGATTTCGAACATCCAAGAAATACCTTTTAACCCCGACAAAGTTTATAGCAACACTGAACGTTCATGAGCAAATTCTCCGTTCATCAAATATTTTTCTTTCATTATCTCCTTATCATAACTGAACAATGGTGCTTGTCAGCTGGAGAAGTCGTGAGCATTTCAGGGGAAATGAGAGAAAAATGAGATAAAATGTTCCTTTTCACAATGCTAAAGGGGAAATTTCACGAATCTCATCTCTCACATTGCTCGATGTAAACGGAAAATGAGAAATAAAATTGAAATGAATTATAAACTGCCGAGCACCGAAACTTTTCTCCACGTTGGCAGAACGAAATTTTGCGCAATAGAAATGCGAAAAAAAGCAATAAAAAATCAATTAAATGGAATAATTTGCGTGTACAGCAAACCAATTCATTAACCTTGCTCAATAGATTTCCAATTAGATTAATGCAGGAGCTCTTTTGACGGTCACGCTTTCATTCAGATTCATTCCACAATCGACCAAAATTTCCAGGACACGAAAAATCCACAGGGGTTTCCATGCAACCTCATTTGAACAATTGATTTTCACACTTTGCTTTAAAATTCCTGCATTTGTTTTGATGTTTGCAATTTCATTCTGAAATTTGCATTAACACTTTAAAACTCAAATTTACTAAACATCTTATACGATGAATTGCAATTTCATTTACATTAATATGGATTTGGAATTTCAAAAAATAACATGTCTGATTATGAAATGCTGCATTTACATTTTCACGCTAGTTTTCCCTTTGGTCGAGGTAATTAGGCAGAAAGTAAATCATAAACTGAAATAATTACCGAATACCGCGCTACAAAACCGCAACGCGCTATGTTCATATTTGCAAAATGCAACCTTCTTATTCGAAAACAATTTGTAATAAATATTTACGTCGAACTCCGGCAAACTGTCGACTGTGAAATTAAATTCGAGGGATTTAAATTAAATAATTTCGATATGAAAGTTCATTAAACAGTTTTTAAATCATTCAATTAATTAAATTAAATTGATTTATTGTGAATTGGAAAACGAAATCAATTTTCAGGTTTGGTCAATTGAATTGTCTGTAGAAATAAATTATGCCTTCAGCAATTTCAATTCATTATGGAATTTGTAGTTTGAAACATACAAAAAACAATCTGAAAAATTCAGAATTCCATAAGAGAGACTTCATCTCTCATCTGCCACATTTTAAATAGTATAATTCTTTCTTTGATGAGATGGTTTCAAGCATGAAGCTTTTTTCTGAACTGGTGAAAGCTCATTGCGCAACAAGAAGCCAAAATCGCGTTTTGCTCATTAAAACATAAACAACTCAAACCCCGCACGAATTTGTTTGAAAATTTTCATTGAAAAAAAATGTAATTAATGAAGGCAATTTACAAGATTATTCGCATTACTTTCAGATGTTTTCGAAAAAAATAAATAAATTTAATCAAAGGGAATAAGAGTCGACAAATACTTTTTCTATGCTACATTTTGTAGCATTAAATAAAGATTTTTTTATAATGCTTTAGATTATTTTCATTTTGTGCTTTTCCATGGATTTTTTTTAGCAAAAATGTTTACTTTTTGACACATTTACAGATCCAGTCCATTGCTTCTTTAAGTCCAGTTCCATCTAATGCCGAACAAGCTTGAATCTGCCAATCACGATCTTTCAACTTCACCAGACCTATCAACTCTGCCACTTCTGATGCTTTCATTGCACCAGCTAGGTCTTGTTTATTAGCCAGCACAAGAATGGGAACATTCTTCAACTTATCATCTTTCAAAAGCTCGTTAAACTCATCTGTACACTCGCCAATTCGCTTTCGATCAATGCTGTCGACCTAGAATTTGTAAGAATTTACCGTTTTATAATCAAATTAAATAAAATATTCTTGTTGTTATCAGTCCTAACCACGAAAATAAGGACATCTGTGTTATCAAAATAATTTTTCCAATACGGTCGAATTTTGCTATTGCCACCTAAAAATGCAATGTGAGAGAAAGACTTTAATTTAGTTAAAATAAATTACACTGAAATGAATTTGAGCTTTACCTAAATCCCAAACATTCAAATTCAAATTGTTTGATGATATTGATTTTATATTGAATCCAGCTGTTGGCGTTGTAATTTGAGGCGTTTCTTCATTTGCTAATTGTTTTAAAATCGTAGTTTTCCCAGAATTATCAAGACCTAGCACAACGATTCTGAGCTCTTTGTCCGATGACGAACGAAGTTTCCGCAATAAACTCAACAGTCCCTGCGGTGAGAAATATTTAATTGTACAACGAAAGGTTTCATGTTGGTAGGCATCATGAAACATCAACTGGGAATAGTAAATATCGAGCCATCAAGTGCCACTTTTGCCTAAGAGAGCAGTTCTCGCACAAGAATTCTACCAATGAGATATAATTGGCACTTTGGGGTTGAAAAATTTACTTTTTTCCCATTTTGAAAGATTTATAGGAAGGATCGGTATGTAGGACACTACACTAAGAAAATATTTGGCAATGGCAATTAAACTTTAATTACTAACCATAATTGATTTCTTTTAAATACTAAAACACTCAACCATATGAATTTATAATAAAATGATAGAACTTGAAAATACAATACAACTAAAAGCTTCCGGAAATGTCTGAAAGCTATTTTAATTTCTCTAATAATTTGCGTTTGATTCCTTTGTAGTTTTCTCCCAAACTAAAACTAAAATAATATTTCGTAACCATTAGTAGCGTCATTCAGTTAGAAGTTCAATGCCATTTGGACTAAACTACGCCTGTGAACTTTTTTTTTCGAGCCTCCATGGAAACACATAAATTCCACAACAAAAAACGTTCACCAACATAAAATTTCCATGTATAAAATGTGTTTGCATTTCCAGGTTTACAAATGCAATCGAATGAATAATGACAAAGACAGTACTAATCATGCAATCTTTTAATTATCCATAGTTGAGGTGTTTTTTTCTATTAAGCTAATCGATATTTGCTGTTGAATATTTCATGAAAATTTTGCTTTCGTGTGACAAAAGGACGCTCTGGAGATTGCTTATTGATAAAGGTGAGCTTGTTATTCATGCTCTCATGTGTTATTTGCACGATATTAAAATGATTTAATGAATTTTACTCCCTTTCTCTTTCTCTCTCTATATCACTCGTTATAAATATATGTCCTTAGAGATACACATTAATTACATGAAGCAGCATATTTACATTACATAAACATAATACATCAAAACAAGCACATGAATACATAAAGAAATTGTGTAATAATCTTAATGTAGCATTTATGCGGAAATCTATTTGAATTGGTTTAGTGACAGAAATGATTAAGTAATTAAAGCCCATGGGGGTTAATGTTATATTGTGTGTGTTTAGTTTGTCAAACATTGGTTTAGTGTTGTAATTGTCCGCCCATTCATTGGTAGGACAAATGAAGAATGAGAACTATAACTAGGTTGCCATAGATACTCACTCAAAAATGTAATGAAATAACTTTTAAGATGCTCTCATGTGCCGTAAGAAAATGTCAAGTGATTTGAGTGAAATTGACAAAACACTTTCCTTTGATTATTCTTCAGAAAAGAAAAGAGTCAACACACGAATGCACGCCTGTGAAAGAATTTTAATTAAAAAACTTTTGCGACACAGGCACCGCACGATATAAACAACAAAACTCTCATAAACATTCTCTGCTTTCTGGTTTAAAACATTCATCACCGAAGAACTCTCATTTTAACTTTGATATTAGCTGCAATATCTACTGAAAACACCTCCACGGAAATGAAGCATTAATTTTATCAAGTGATTTTGCTTCAAACATTTATTCAGCGACATTAATTTGTTAATCTTGCCTGAAGTTGAATAAAGCGGTTGGTTTATTAAATTTCTTCGGATTTTGTCACAAAGCAACAAAAAAGAAACCAATTGAAGTAGTACAATGTGATAATGATCAACTCGTACCACCCACAAATGTATTTTCCATTAATTTTGATTCCAATGTTATTTGTAGATCATTGATGGAAGGAAATGGTACATTTTTCTCCATCAGATTGGTTGCTTTCGGTATTTTTATGCCCTCCTGCGTTGGTTTCGTCGCAGTTAAAACGTTAAAACGTGACGCAAAGACAACATTCACCGAAGAAAATCATTCGAGAGTTTCGTAATTGGGACGAGGATTATTTTCGTATCACCTTTTTATAGCCATTAATTTTTATTTGCCTATGCTCTGGGTGATACACAGATTTATCTTTGAGATAGAGCTTCTTAAAATTAGCCACCACAAATCACTATCGTCTCGCTTTCAGACTGAATAGTAAAATTACTTGCAATTAAAATCCATTTTAAGGCAAAAATAAAAAATAAATAAGTAAATGAAGAAGGAAATTCAGGAAATTATTTCGGAAACTTGAGTAATTTGCATTAATATTATGTATAGATGACTAAGGCCTATTTCAATATGATTCCAACAAACATTTCTGATAGTTATAATGAACTGATGGGTCGAGAATGTTAAGAAATAATTGAGTGTTCTCCATAATAATGAATGTGCAATTGATATAATTAATTACGGTTGAGGAATTTACTTCTATGAATAAAACAACAACAAGTTATTGGAACAACAAACCGCACTTGATCTGCTAAATAAAAAAAAGCCCACAACAAGGCAAATGAGATGAATTCAATATTTATCGGATCATGAACATATGCGTGCAGGAAAAAACAGTGAAACAATAAACAACAATTTTTTTTATTATTCACGTGATTTTTAATTACGATTCCGACGACCGCTTGGCATCATCCAACACAAAAAAAGACCCATCCCTTTATAAATCTTTTATTCAGATCAATACAAATATTGAAAAATGCGAAAAAAAAGAAATGGCACTCTCAATGTTGCACAGTGCTATCGCATCCATATCACATCAATCATGGACGTGATGAAATCTCGTTGCATAATGGAAAATGTCAGAGAGAAGTGTTTGTGTGCATAAAAAGACAGAAAACATGTTTCAACAGCTTTGTTTTGTGGTTTTTGTTTTATCATGCTATAATTAAAAATGTGGCTGCATAAATGGAAACCTTTTGATGGTTGCATCAAAACTGCTTATATTTTGCTTGTATGTTTTTAATCTCTAATGAATCGAGAAATACAAACAGCAGGACAGGATGGATATGAAATGGCAAAACAAAAGTCAAAAAAAACCGGATTGACAGACAGCTAGAGATTTCAGATTCCGCAAAATTAAAAAAAATTAATATCCGTTTTATAGCGGTATTTTTTTATGTCGAGGGTAGTTTAAATGATTTACTGATTATGGAGCGGAATGATGCCAAGCGGAGGATAATGAAAAAGAGAAATGTTTAAATTGTTTACCACTTGTTTATTTTTATCCCTTAAATGGCGGATAATTACGTGAGTACGGGCGAAACATAATTTATAGTCGGATGCTTCTCGCTATCAACTTCATCGTTTTGGATTAATCATTCTGTTGATTTCACGAGAGAACCTTACAATTATTTCATAGCGTGTTCTTTGTAAAATTGTACGGTTCATTAAGCAAGTATACTCTGCGTACAATGCGAAATCTTGTTTGAAGTGTAATTCATATTACGATTTGTGTTCTCTGCCTTTGTTACCAACAATCTCGCAAGGATAAATGTTGAAGCCGCCACGCATTTTATGGGGTTTTATTTTATTTATCCCGTGATGCTAAATTAATAATTTATGCCACTTTTATGCTATTTATGCTCCACATAGCTTTTAGTGCTTATTTTTCTGAGTTTCCGTGCATTTATCTCGCTGTTTTCATGTACAAATAACCTCTTAATATTTACCTCTGTGTGCTGCATTTAGTGCCTGCTGATATTCATGAGACATGACGACGATGACGCACAACAAATCGTGACACTTACACGTTGTGATGAGATTAAATTGACGCTTATGTGGAGACACTCGACGGTTAAATCCTATGAAATATGCTTTTTACTGTTGTTCTATAGCTGATATCTCGAGGATATGTTGCGAAGGAATAGAATCACAAATATAGCCTTAAAAATGAATAAAAACTGAGCAAACTGCGAATGTTTACACAATAAAATGCGAGCATCATCAGCCATCCAATCCATGAATGCTAACACGATGTTCCGCAACATGTGATGCCTGAAAACTGCAAAAAAAGTACTGGAACAAGCGACGTGATATCAATAGCTGGAGAATTTTTTTTATGTTTCTGGAAATGAATTTTATGTATTTTCTGCCGAACAAATTTCCTTTTATTTAGTCACCAACAACACCACTCAATCGGCGCATGTGGTACCATACAATTTACAAAAATGTATTCACAGCATAAGATTATGTTCATCTTCATCATTTCCTTCTAAAATATTTTTTATGACAACAATATTACACCACTTTCCTCCAGCCTTTCGTTGTCCCATTTCCCGCATTTGCCACCAATTTTCCAAATATATAAATCATTCGGTTCATGTGCGAATATAATCCTGCCAAAAAATATTTTCAGCTCAATGACACTTTACAGAGTGAGAGCTTTTTACGGTTTCTGTTTAGAAAAGAAATCCCAATTTTATAGCATTCTCCCGCATTTCACAACCCTCTCCTTTACGCAAAATGAATTGTCGAGGATTTTATTTTTTTTTTTTCTCGGTTGATGGGTGAAAATTAATTTATACATTTCAAATGTGTCTTATTGAAGCGATTTACTTTAGTGGCATGTGAGTGCGTAGCTAAATCGATTTTTTTTTTTTCTTCTGAATCCTTCAGACCTTTTACGCTTCATTTTAAGATACTCCCCGCAAATAGACTCGCAATTCGTAATCCGCTCAATGTCTGAGCGAATGGTAAATTTTTTTTTCTTCTTTCAATTTAAATTTGAATATTACAGCGAGAATGAAATTTTCTTTTGAAAATTTTCCCCATTTTCTCCATTAGCATGTGAGTTTAACTCCATTTCAATCTGCTTTTAATTGGCTTTCGGGGAAAGGAAGATTTTTAATTTTAATTTTTGAATTGACTGAAGTTGCTGCAAGCTTTCGAAAGCTTAAACATAATCTGATTGGAGGTTAGATTTCTGTTCTAATCAATTACATAAAAATTTTTGTGAGAGCTTTTCACCTTTCAACAATTTTGAGTTGTAAGCATTTTATTATTTTTGATGCTTGAAATCTGTGATTTATGCAATTAATTTTAAAACTTGCTAAAGATTTATCGTCACAACAGAAACCAAACCCATCCACGCTTAATTAAGTTATTAGTTTGAGTACCTGACTTAAATTACGGCCATTGAAATATATATTTTAGCAAAGAACCCGCTTCAGAACGTAGCGGGAGGAATTTAACACGAGGTATGAACCACGATGAACAATTTCACAAACACTTGATTGCGGGCGGGAGGTAAGATTTAGTGGGTTAGATGCGTGTTATAAACATTTTATAACTCAATTATACTCCAAATTTATTGTCGCATATTTTGCAATAAATACATATTTAAAGAATTTACAGTGATTTGGGATGAGCAGGAATTGCAATAGAAGAAATTCTATAGAAGCTTGTGAATTGTTTTCAAACCTATAGATAACACGAATTCAATTTCTTCGGGGCAATTTTTCATATTATAAAGAATGTGCCATGCCATTGAAACATTTTAATTTAAATGCTGTCATGCAAGCACAATGCTCGAGAAAAAGAGGGAAACAACATTGGAAAACTGATAGAAAAGCAAGAGGAAAAAAGATCTTTATTAAACACGCATAATCGAGTTGAAGTAATCGATAGTCTAATTTATGCAGCAAATAAATACGAAAATTTGATGAGAAACGGCGATGATTATGTAGGAAAAATGTCTGTGTAAATGAGTGTTTCGTTGAACCCTTGAGGACTTGAGATGTATAACAGAAATTCGATTATGTTTTCATCATTTTCGGAATATTGCTTTATATGGTTGTCATGAGTAGAGTTCCCACTAGCGAGAGATGGAAAAAATAGCTAAAAGCCTTCAAAATTTTTTCGTGAAAAAAAAGCGAAAATGTCTACAAACTTTTCACTACATTTATTTTTACATATTTTGTTGCTTATTAGATATTAATCAAATTTTATAATTTTTCCTGCTTATTAGTGATGTTTGTTCAGCTTCCTCGATTTCAACTTCCTGCTGATTAATTTTTCATTCTTATGCTAATAATCCTAAAACCTTAAAAAAGTTAATCTTGGAAGCAAGAATATTTCAGATGTGAACTCAATCATGAGGGAAACGCAGAGAAACGGAGAAAAATGTTTTGTTGCATCGCATGTCCTTCGAAAATCTCTCATGAATTATTATTTCACATGTATAACTCAAATGCAGCAAATAAACAGCCTCAAAATTATTCATGCTTTCGCACAACAAACATGGAAATATTGAACGATAATAAAGACAACACCAGTGCTTCTTTCTCTACCACCCGAAATGTTAGAGTATATTAAATTGATGAGTGCAGAGAAAGAGTTGAATCAATTTGTGATTTGATCAACATTTCATGAAAATAAATTACCCTTACCGCCCCCCCCCCAAGGATCACTTCGTCATTGCTAATCAATATTGATTGATTTTTGATTGCATGAGATATTTTTTATTTAAAAAAAAAGGGAGACAAATTTGTCTCGTGAAAAGTGAATGAAAAGCAAAATCGAAACTGTTGAAACAATTTCTATTCGGCTTAAAGGAAATTGAATGAAAAGAGAAGAATTTTTTTTCTCGAGGAAAAGTTTTATCTGATTTTGTCATTTTATTTATTAGCAGAAATGTTCAACAAATGTCAATCGTAAGAGAGGGCAATTAAATTGAATCAATGATGGATCACACAATGCCTGAAGCTTCGAAGAATCTCTCAAATGCAAAATTATTATCTTTAACGATAATATAAATATTAAATTCTTGTTTGTTTAGTCACAATATCAAAATAAAACTTCCGTTCAATTTATCAATTTTTTAACATTTTGAGGTTATTTGTCCATCGTAATGCTAAAATAATAAATCATTCCTGCATAAAAAGGCCGAACCATAAATTGTGTTGTTGATGCGATCAAGCAAAGCCACTCTGAGCATTTTTCAATCATTCTTATGAGAAAAAAAAAAGTATATTCGTGTAAATCCTTTTAATTCCGGCTGGTTAAAGAAAACGGAAAATTATTTTATTTCCTCTCTTTTTAAAAAAAAATATATATTTATATTATGCCGATCACGTTTCGGGGACTAAGTAATGTTTTGTCTATTGATACAAAGTTTAATTTTCGAGAGAAAAGCTTTCTTCTTTAGTAAATTGAACCTATTAGCAAGCTGTCGAATATTTTATTAAATATTTGTCTTCTTTACAACCAAAAGAATTTCATTGATTTCAATAAATTCTCTTGAGCCTATTGCGTAGCGCAGACACTAGTAAATTTCTCGTTCCCCTAGAGCGGCTAATTCACTAAATAAATTATTCTCATTATTTTAACACTTTACTCGGTTGATTATACAGCTCCGTTGAATGAAGAGAAAAACATAAAAATGATGTTGCTAGAAAAATCGAATTGCTTTTAACTGAATTTCCAATGAACGAAATTGAAAACTCAGCAGCGAAATATAAATTCGAGTGAATCTCCAACAAGTTGAATGAACAAAAGTTTTTTTTTCTATTTTTATCAGGAAAATTTCATCCGTCATTTGCTTTTATTGAGACGTTTAAGGACTTTTATTGCATTTGGCGTTGTTGAATGGACAAAATATGTCATGAGATTGATTAATGGATCTGTTGGTGATTCAATAATGAATGTAGTTGGTCATCGTTCGTTCGGAGGATTTTGCAGAAAGCAAGAACGCTCATCGTTCTCGATTATTTTTAATTAAAATGGCCATAATTTTTTTTATTGCCCTTTTTCCTCTTCCAACATTCAGAAAGCGATAAATTTTGTAAATGTCGAATCGAACGACTAACACTAGGGAACAATAAAACTCTAACGGATAGATCCATGCATACCATTTTAATACAATGAAGCTCGAATTTCCAGAAATATTTAAACAATGAGAACTTTCATGCTTGATTCATCAATTATTTCATTTCAATTGATCCTTTTAAATCTTCTAAAGAAAGAATGCTCGAATCAATCATATTTTTTATAAATTTCGAAATTTGCCTTTCAAAACGAAATGAAAAAATAAAAATAAAATAAAATCTTGACGCCATTACAGCAAAGCAATTGGAATATATTTTTTCTTGACTGTTGTCTGCAATCAACAGCAGAACACAAATCACTTGAATCAACACTTTTTCCCCTCTCTTTCTCATTTTAATGGAATCATTCGTGATATATCCGCTCACGTTTACAATGTGCAAAAAAAAAAATGAAATTTTTGTGACATTTTTTTTTTGGTGTGAAATTTATTTTTGGCAGCAGCGGAAAAGTTAGTGAAAAAAATCGCGTTGACAAAATTCATGTCGTCATTCGTGTGTAAAATGGCTCATTTTGGCGGTGGTTGCATGTTCTTTCACATTAAGCCCCAGAATACAGGTGATGGCAAACAAATTTTATCCTTCCTGAATCTGAATTTTCTTCTTTTTTTCGAATGATTGAAGTCAAAAATTTAAAAGTTGTATCAACTTAAATTGTTAATTTACACATTTAGAACGATTGACGGAATGAATTTGCGTGATGAAAGTTTTTTTTTTGTACATTTCATGGCAGGCTGTCATCGCTTTGATTTAATGAAGTAAAATGATCTGCTTCAGTATAAATTCTCATCAGCAAAAAATTGTTTCGCAAAGCGCTCTTTCGTCAAAGAGAAAAAAAAAATTACAATACTCTAAGCTTCGTCTAAGACCCAAGAGTGGAAAGACATATAAAATTCGAAAAAAAGCGAGGCATAAACAAATTTTTCTGATAATTCACTTGACGATGATGCGTGAAATTTTCTTTATCATTATGACACTTTTGATATGATATTAAAGCTCACAATAATGATGTAATGGATCCTTGTAGCAGGTAAAGAGAAATTACAAGTGTCAAAATTCTATTCTCCTATATTAACGATAATGCAATTTCGAAAGTATCTTCCTGATGTGATGATAAAAGCAATTTTGCCAAAGAAATTGTTTCGTAAATATAATTCGAAAGATAATTACTTAGCATCCGACAAAGTTAGGTTTCGTTATGACTACTTAGGAATATATCACGAATATGCATGCTCGTGTAATTTTAATTAAATAAAATTCATATTTTCTTGGTTCTTCTCATGTTTCTAACATGTCACTCGTGTTCTGTATACGCATCAAACTTTTTCTCATTTTGTGGAAGATGAACAAAAATTGATAAAATCTTAATTAATTTCTTATGCTTAAGCGTGTAATGAGAAAGTTACATTTAAATACTGCTGTCGAAGAACTTTTCATGTGAAAAGATGTTTTTTTTTTTTTTTTCAGCAAATGTGAAAATATTTCTGTGTTTTTCAGCACTTTTCTTGATTTAAAACTAAAGCTCATTATAAATGGAAAACGCTTCATGTTAAAAATAATTTTCATGTTTTATTGCTGCCGTTTATATAAAAGCATGCTAACAGAAATGTGTTTAAATTCAACGACATGACTCGATGGTAAAGCGATGTCAAAAAGGAAATTGATTGATGAGTTTTCCTTTGTTCTTTCTTTTTGCTCTCAAAGAGAATAAATTCTTTGTAGAAACATTTTTAAAGCGTTTCGCTTCACAACTTCATCATCAGATGTTAACGAATCGCTGGGCAAAACTGCATACTTCCATTTCAATTTCATTCAAACGTATAATCTATTGAAAAGACTGTCAAACTCAATAAAATATTATCCGGAAGGAGAAACGAAAATGTAAATAGACTGCAGGTAGCTGTCATGAAAATCTAACGTACACATTTTTTGGCATGCTGCGTATTTTCATTACATCAAGAGAATTCAAATGGAAAGGTAAAAACCTTTACTATGACACAAAATAATGTTCCCGGGGTAACATATTTCGGGATAATTCAGAGTAAGATACATGTTCAACATTTGTATTTATCCCTCCAAAGGTCCTTTGAAAAGCTTAACGAATGCACTTGAGAAGCATCACCTATGATAGAAAACTAAGTAGATATATTTAGGCACTACAAGGTATAAAATATTTCATGGAACTCTGTAATTGAGTGAAACGAGAATCCAACAATAAATTTTCCCGTAAGTCTTCTTTGGCTTAACTTTATTTTTAAAAGATGTAAAGCCATTTATTTAATCTAATTCGGGGAAAATAAGAAAAAGTTGAAGAATTTCAATTTATTTTCACAATTCAATGAAACTTATCATGAGTAGCGAAGTAATTTCAATCAATGAATTTTTCGAAAGCTTTTTGAGTGGATATTAGGAATTTATATCTTATTTTATATGGAAATATCCTAATCTTAATTATTTTGAAGTCTTCTTAACATTATTGAGGTACTTAGAGCTTGTCCAGTGATCCATGGACAAATACTACTCATGAAAATTTCCATTAGATTATTTTGGAAATGGTTGAATAAAAAATGAAATAAAACGATTTCGTTTACTTCATAAAGCATCAATGACACTGACATCAAAATACACTTAAAGCTGTATGAAAAATGTTAGAGCTCTGAATTTAAGAACTTTACGCTTTTATAAATAAACCGCTAAATTCGGCATTTATATGTGACTGTTACAACATATTTCATCAATTAAAAATAAAAGTCCCAAATTCAAATAATGAAATAAAGTGGAATTTAATAAAAATGAATCAAATGTGAATTTTATAGAAATTGTAAAAATTTCATTACAATGACAACCGCACGATTTTCGTGGCATATGTGTCTATTTGTATTGCCGTCCATCAGATGCTTCATTATCATTCTGGAGCGTAAACCATGTGCAGCAGTTTTCTCTGTCATTCGTTAAAACATTTGCATAAAATCCACCGCAATTTAATTAAAAAGATTTATTCACGGCGAATTTGAAATAAGCTGAGAAGGTTTATTCTTATTATCATTGTAAATATTATATTTTGATATTTTAATAATATATTTTGATTTGCGAATTTCCACAGCTTAAATACTTTAATTTTAGTAAAAATTGAAAAAGTCCACAGAAATTAAAATTTTCTTTATGATCATTCTTGGTTTCACTTGACATTTCCACTTTAAAATAACTTCGGGCAAAATTGAAATTTACTTTTTCACAACTAGATACGAAATTACAGAAAGCTTTGGCATTTCATTTTAATTTGTGTCAATAGAGATCCCACTCATATTTCAACCGCAAACTTATTTCCAACTTATACCCGTTAGAAACTTTATCATTTACCATTCACATAAAGTTGATTGCGAATCAGACAACTTTTTAGATGTTTCAAAGAAATTGTCAATTTTATCATGGTATGGAAGCTAGATTGCATTACTGATTATGTTTACAATTTTCGACATGCCCTAATTGATGAATTTATCTTCTTTGTTTACCGCGCCGTTGGCAACCTAAAATCAAAACTTCTTTAAATTTTCCAGGCGCTTCAAATGACAAAGAAGAAAGTTTTCGATAGGTTTTCGAAGAAATTTTGTAGTTGTTTCTCATTTTCACGTTGGAAATTAAATCAACTTTTCGCATAGCCCTGTAAGAACTTTCAATCAGCATACGAACGACTCGTCGAAAACACTTGATGGATAAAATTAAGTTTTGAAATTTCTCATTTCAATTTTCCAGCAGCAAAAATATTTGATGCAATGCACTATCCCGAGAGAACAATTATTTGGCCCGAATTATACCCTAAATTATTGGCATTAAAGTGGATGTAAACGTGGGAAGCTCATAAATAAACTGCATATCATGTCAGAAGTCAATTTTAGCGAGTATCGTTTTATTGGAAATTTAACGTTGGCACATTGAAATTTAATTAACGATCGACCAACGATAACATAATAACAATTTAATTCACCTTCAATATAACATCAGGCAGGACATGTTCCACAAATAATTTTACTGATTTTGAGCATGCTGAATTATGTTCACAGATGTGGAGTTGTTTGTAAACATTTTTGTCTGATGAACTTCCCAGAATTTATCATTCATTCACTCGAGCGGGGAATTTTATTTGCATCCATTTTTTCCGGAAAACAATAAATTTTCCATATATTTCTTAAAATGAAAAAAAAAAATAAAATCACACGTGGGAAAATGGAAAAATATGATTTATGCTATACGGGCGGAAAAATATTTTCCACATTTAATTGGAATTTTATAGAATTTTCTCGTTTCTTTCGCGGCGGAAAGCCGAGAGACTCTTTTTTTTCGTGTATTTTGTTGTATGTGCAACAAATTTATCGCATTCGTTTTATTAAAACAAATAAAATTATTCATTTTAGCTGAGCGATGCATATGCTCTGTGCTTTCATTTTGATGATTTCGATAAATTGTGTAGAACGTTTTCGCGGAGCCTTTTTTGACAGCCATAAAATAATAATGCTCGAAAATAAATATCATTTGATATCGTAACGGGAAGCTGTGATGGAATTTCACATGAATGTCGAATTTCTGATGTAATTTTGATACAAAACAAAAGTTTCTTAATTAAAATTCCTTCACATACATTATATATCTCATCACTTTTCTTATTTATCCACTGAAGGAAAATTCTCAAACATCCAGAAGACAAATATCCAAAGATTTATTTCGAACAATTCTCCAACATTTTTGTTACGATTTTGTTGCTTTAATTTTCCTTTTTATCACGTTCATTTGTTAGTTCCGCACAAACTAAAACAATCGAAATTATCGGAGTTGCGTGTTAATATAATGAAGATTAACATGCCTCACATGCCTTCGATAGCAGTGATTTGATATGTGTAGAAAATTTTTTGCTAATAACTTTCTGTTGATTCAGTTGTTCATTCGCTGTTTCTAAATGAATTTGTTGATCTGTGCAGAGAACATGCCAATTTGAACATAGTTTATATGTGAAGCATGCTTCTGATAAAGAGCAAACAGCTATCATTGAAATCTAATCAGTTGTAGTAAGTCAATAAAAGAAAAGTCTACAAATTCTTCACTTCAATTAACTAATTACAAGAAAAAAAAAAAAAAAAAAAAATTAAAAGCACATGATTAATCATAGCTGATGCAATTTTGAAAACTTTCGAGTTTGCAAATAAAAGTCAATTATACGATTTGTTTGAATACAATCAAGCAGCGTGCGATAGATGAAAAATTCATCGAATGCGAAGAATTTTCGTGCACATGTCGTCGAGGGCGAAAGAAAAGGAAATAGATTTCAATGGCATGAAATGAGCAATTTGATAAATTTCAATCATTGAATCGGCAAAGTTTTATTAATACAGTCAAAATAATCATTAACTTTGAGCAAATATCGAGCACAATATTAAGATTGTCAACCAGTCATCATGAAAAATTCATCAAGTGAACATTCAAAAAAAATTATCGCGACGCGATGAAAGATTCTGAGAATGAATCGAGATTAAGAAGCACAGGACGCTCGTCAATAGCAACAATTCCATTACCAGAAAAAATAATTATTCCAATTCCAAAGCGTGAATTTACATCAATAGAACCGATTCGTGACAAAAGTGAAGAAGAACGTTTACGTGAAGAAATGTGTAACTCATATCGCTTCCTTGTAAATTATGGTGTATTTGAGAGCAACTTTGAGTGGCTTCCATTTGAGGTTAGAACGATTTAATGATGCTTCGTTATTAAAAATGTTTTTCAAAAAAATTTCGAAGTCTTCGAATGATGAAAAAAACAAACTTTCTTTTCATTCGAATATTTTAGATGTGCAATTACATCATGCAATTTTATTTTCAATTGTCGTATTTTTGTTTACAATCTAATTTTAGCTGCTGATACACATTTTTGACTACTTGAACACGCGTGATTTGTTGACAGTGGCAATGGTTTGCAGGCAATGGATGGAAGCAACACAATACTTTCAGCTCACACGAAAAGTTCTATTGCATCTTCAAATCTTCAAGTATTTGGACACGTCTTATCCAATGAATCGATTTGTTAATTGCTCAAGATTTTTTCCTAACATCAAATTTTCAATTGTTAAATTCACTCCAAAGAATGACATTTTTTGGGAAGATTACGGTTCAATGGTTGAAACGCTGACATTTAACTCATGCTTGATAAGCAAATGTGAGTTTCTAAGAATCATTAGATTGTGTCCTAATCTTAAAAAGCTAGACATCTCGCGATGCGATGATCTTTATAAGTCCTGGTCAGTTGTCAAGAAGCTCAATCAAGTCAAGTTGAAATTTCATCAAATGGAATCACTGGCAATTCATGAAACATCTTTACTGACAAATAGCGTCTTTAATTTTCTAGTCACATCAATGCCATATCTTACTTCACTGACGTTGGAAAATTGTTTTGGCAACACAAAACCAATTGAAAGAAGCGCCATATTAAACTCAGTAATTGCCTACATTACCAAACGCCCTGAAACAATTAAAGCTTTGAACTTAGTCAATACGCCCACTGACGATCTTTTTCTCGAACATTTAGCTGAAATTAAAAATCTTAAGCTCGACGAAATGCGATTGACATTTAACGGCACGGTAGCGACTGTTGGAAAATCGGGAATTATAACATTGTTGCGAAATCAGAAATATTTAAGTACTCTCGATCTTACTGATAGCAAAGGTTTGTCGAATTTATGTTTGATTGAGATTTGCAAAAGTATGACGCAATTGAAAAAATTGATTCTCACAAAATGTTGGCTAATAAATGATGTCGGCTTGAGGGAAGTCAGTCGATTATTGAGCCTACAAGTTCTGAACATTACCAGCTGCGACCGGGTGACAGATTTAGGAATTTTAGAAGGTTTAATTCCTCATGGTCGGAAATTTTTCAAGTTGAAGGAACTTTATCTCGGTCTGCTGCCTTACATGTCAATTTTGGCGATTTATCGCCTATCACAGCAATACGATGAACTTGAAGTTCTTGATTTATCGGGAAGCTCAAATTCGATTACAGACGAAGCTCTTCAAATGATCTTCAGATATCAATTAAAACTGAAGCATCTGAATCTGGATTGTTGCGCAAAAATCACTGATTTTGGTATCACTGGATATTCTGAGCACAGCGATGAAGGAAGCATCGAGAACTACATACCGTACACAATTAATAACTTGAAGTATCTACGTTCATTAAATTTATCTGGATGTTATCAAATTACTGACAAGTCTTTCTTGAAAACATTCAATCTTCCGGAACTAAACGATTTGAATTTATCACGATGTCACGCCATCACTGAAGTTGCAATCGTGGAATTGTGCAAAAAGTGTCCATTCATAGAAGCTCTTGATCTTTCTGAATGCTATCATATTGTCGACGACACCATTGAAATATTAACGGAAGGTGCTGTACGCCTTAAAACATTAAAACTTAATGGATGTAAGCAAATTACGGATGAAATCTTTGAATACATCGAGGATAATTGCAAATATTTACAGGTTAGAATGGGTGAAGTTTCTTGGATGTTATTTTAATGATTTTTTTTTCTAGAATTTGTATATACGACGTTGTCCAAATATTTTATCGAATCCATTTGAAGTACTCAAAGGCGTTCGCTATATTCACAATCGATAAAACGAAATTTCAAGATTCATATGACATTCTGATTATATGTGTGAAATTCGAATTAAAATGTAATCTTTTGCTAAGCTGCAGCTCAAAAAGCTTCTCTCAGTTCATTAAATTAGTTAGTGGCGAAGAATCAAAATGCAGAAATCCATAAAACTTTTATTTATGTGATCGTCGTTATTCATCAATTTACTGCTGCAATCGATATGAAATGTATTTTTTATTCGCCCGGATGTCAACCATTTATTGGAATCAAATCGGAACCAATTTCATCTTATCAACCGAATGGAAAAATTTAATTAGATCTAAAGAATAAATAAAAATGATTTCCGCATATCAAAAGTTTTATTTTATGAGATTACAATTTTTCTTTAAATTAAGGTTATTGCGGGCAGTTACTTGCGTCACATGTTTACTTACACCGGAAATATCTTAAAAAAAATGAGGAGTAACGCAATTCATATGTAATTAGCCCCACTGATAACAAAACATGAATGTGTTCGTTGCAAATAAAGTATTAGATAATATTTATGGACGTTTTATGCTTGTAACATTTTGACTAAATTTGCACCTGCTCAGGGAGAAGATTTACTAAAGAAGCTCCAGTATCCGGAACCGAGTGTGGCTATAATAAGACTTGTAATGACCGCACTAATTAAATTTACAGAATGATTGTTAAGGATTCGAAATGTGCCGCTAATTTTTTTGACACGTTCACCGGGGCACTCAACAATAAATCCTTCCGGTGTTTGTCCAGAAAATTGTAAAGTGGCACCTAAGAAACTATCTATCACAGAACCTAGCAGTCCAGCAATACCACCAAGTATTATAACGGGCCATTGTGCGGGACTCTCATTGAATGTTTGACTGTCGACAAAACAAAAGGTACCCACGAAAAATGAAAAACCTATTAGAAGACCGCCAGCAAAACTAACGAAAAGCCCCCATGGCGAGACCCCACCATTCGTTCCACGTGGTACTTTCTTTAATGAAGTTACTAAAAGTGGATCTGATCGTGAGAGTATTCCTAATTCGCTGGCCCATGTATCACCATTACAACATGCAAAACTGGCCATAACACCAATGCCTTCAAAATAAGAAGAATGATAAAATGTACTTGTATCAATAACTAGGTAGCACATAATTTCACTTACCAAGCCAACTGGCTACATAATTATTTTCAAAGTCAATAGGCCGCTCTCCAATACCGCATTCGATGATATGACAAAGTGCTAGCGCGCATCCTACTCCACCATTACAAATGACTTGGACCCAATTTCGCTGACCGCCAATTTTAAAGTCCTTCTCTATTTTGCGTTTAAAATCTTGGCGATATTTTGTCGCTCGTGAAGAGCTGAAGAAGAATGTAGCTAATATCAACAGGTAAACAGGTGATGCAATAGATAATATATGTGCAATAGAGAGTCCAAATATTGCCCCAGATAGATTGACTGACTTTCTTTTGTACCCATAAACCATAAAAAGATGTGGAAACAGTGAACTTAAAAAGGACCTCAGCGGTGTCAGAGAGTATTCTAAAAGAGAAAGTTTGAAGAATAAAAATAATAAAAGGTATTTGCAAGATTACCGTTTGAGTTTGTAAAGCGAGTTATAACCATTCCCAGTACCCAAATAACTAATGACACGGGCACTGACAAGAAAACGTAGATTAAATCTCTTGAATTAAAGCTCTTAACACTTTTAGATTCTGCCATTTTTAATGTAAATAAACGAATTGTTGAGCAAAAAAAATGCACCGGAATTGCAATAAAAGGGCACGTGAATAGGGATATAGTCACAATATTTTCAAATCAAAAATTTACGTTATCTCCGGAAAGTGACGATTCACAATGAAATCGTTTATTATTAATATTTACAGTATTAAACAGTTTAAATGTCACAAGATGCAAGTCGTTCCTTGTAGAAAGATACAACGAGATCTGGACATTTCAGATGTGCTTCTTTTGATGAAATCAGATCGGCTAAATCATGATCCTTCCATTTTATAAGAAAGTGTAGACTTCCACTCTTATCCGTTGCTCCAATAATCTGTTCTGGTGTGTATTTCCACAATCCCGAGCTTTCAGTTTTAAGATTCGCTGATGTGCTCTCTTCTTTTTTATTTTCGAGAAGCTCCTTTTCAAATGTCTCTATAGAATCTGGGCAATTAAGATTCGATATTGCTTCCCAGCTGTTATCATTTGCTGAAAATCCGACCTAAAATTAATGTTATTCATTATTCAAGCGATATTGTTTAGCTAAATATTAAGCGAACCCATTTTACGTAGTATTCCGTTATTCCGTTCTGTATTCTCTTATTCAGGATCTTTTCCACATTGCATCCTCTTGTCTTATTTTCCTCTTCTTCTATTAGATGTTCAGCATATTCTATTAATTCCTCCGACATTTTAAAATGTATTTTTTTTTTATTTGGATTTGTTTTTGGAGTACATCGACATCGTCTTAAAAACATTTCATCTAAAGTGTTTTATTTATAATCATACACATAAACAAATATAAAAAAACACATATAAACACATACACATTCATATAGGGCTCAACTTTTTTAGTCACACTATACTAGGGTACTTTAAATTTTAATTTTAAACAGCCAATTTTTGAGGAGGAAACGCTTTTGGTGTTTCAATTATTCTTAGACGGTTTAATATTTCAAAAATTATCATTTTTACTGAATAATAAATGAATTATTATTATATGATTCTATCGAATTAAAACTATTTTCATTTCAAACAGTTTTTTGTAGTTGCCGATGACGCTTATCGGGTCGAATATTTTTAGTCGTACAGTATCAAGTGTTGGTTTTTAATTTTTACTCTGTTTTGTGCTCAGTCGCTCAGTCAGTCCCTTCTCAGTCCCGGTCGAGTATAGACAGGCGTGTGGTCTTGTAATAATTTTTTCCTGATCACTTTTCATTAAAAAGAAAACACCAAATAATTGGGAATAAAAAGTGCAGTGAAATTAGATTGAGATATCAAGAAATTGTGCAAAATAATTAAGTTATTAAAAAAAAAATTATTTGCTTTATTGAAATTCCAAAAAAAGAAGACAAAACAAAATTCAATAAAAATGGATAAAAAATTTTGTGGATTATTTTTACTGGCGCTCGTGACAACACAATTCGGTGAGTTATTTTCCACTAAAAAGAAAATAAAAGTTGAAAAAATGTTCTCAAACGATCAGTGAAGTTATTTTTCAGTATATTGCAACATATGCATCTATAAATATTTCTTTTTTTTAACTTTTCATCTATGTTAAAATGCTATTTTGCACAGTTTAGTTTCTTGTAAAGCGACACACAGTTCGTTTTTCGTTAGAGATCGCTCGGGGTTAATGTAATCAATTTTATGTTTTACGCGAATTAAAAAAAAAAAACTTGTTGCTCTCTATTGCGAAGAAGATCTTCGGGTGTAAATGATAAACATATTTTATGTATAGAGAGTGTAAGACGTAAGTGGTCTCTGAAATCTTCGGATCTTTATTTAAATTCCTATGCTCTTAAAATCTTTAAAGATTTTCTTTCGGCTTTATAATAAAAATCATAGAATTAATTTATGGAATGATGCTGAGACCTCTTGAGAAATGTATTATATTGAGAATTTCTTTCGTGTTCTTCATGCGTCTTTCAATTTGATCGATTGTGAAACAAATATATGCAGGCATTATTTTGAATTGTGATGCAGCATATCAAATTAAGTTGTATCGACTTGGAAGTAATTCGTTTTAGTTGATAACAGAAAACTCATATGCTTTCACTTGAACTTTAAAATTTCTGTCGCAAATGAATTATAAATTGAATTTTGTTTATAAAAGAAATATAAAAACTACAGGAAATTAACGGGAATATCATGTGATGAAGAGGCATCTTGAGAACGCGTTTTTTGTGCAAAAAATTTTTAATTGAATAGATTTTTCAAAACGACATGTGTTCTTAAAAGTGTATAACGAAAAATTCAACAACTTTAGCGGTTCGATAGACTCTTGACATTGATGATGAGCATGTCCATAAATTTCCATCTTAATGTGGTGATGTCAGAAAAATTATTTTCGTTCGGATCCGCGGCCACCGTTGATACGAAAGTAACCCAGCAAAGTTCCACTCCCTACACAGAACCATAGAACAATTATTTGAATTATTTTTCATCATGCCGTCAAATTTTGTTACAAATTGCGATTATTATTAGATAACGCAAGCCGCAACATGAAACCTTTTAGCACTTTTATAAGGCTATAATTTCAGAATTCTTCAGAATCAGTGCAGTTTCTACCAAGAACGTAGAGTCTATGAAATATGAATCACGTATTTATCACGCCACTGGATTCCATAAAAATTGACGAGGTTTTTCACATTCGCAAAAAATTTGTGTGGTAAACGAAATGATAACAAATTAGTTATGCTTTAGTAAAAAATAATTCTAGCGTTGAAAATTTGTGGACATCAATTCGTTATAATATCCTGACCGCGTAAATCAAAAGCTTATAAAAGGAGGACATTAAAAAATAAAATTTGCTATGAAAAATAATTTCGCCAAAATCATTTCGTTATTCCTAGAATCTAACCGTTGCACTTGTTCAATTTTAATCCGCCTTTTTGAGAAACATAAAAATTAAATTTCGGAACATAATAAATCGAAATTCAGAAATGTAAAATAATTTTTTTCTTGGAAAATATCTCTGAAAATTTCATAAATAATGAAAGAGATGATGTTTGCTTACTACGGACTGGCCTGTAACATAAATATGATGAATTGTGCTGATAGGCACACTAAAAATCTAATGACTGAAAAAAACCAATTGTTTCGGCATGAGCCGACTGATATTATAGTGCTTACAACTATTATTAATCTTTTCTTGTAATGAGCATATGGAATCAAAGAAAATATATACTAATTAATGACCGCGAAATAAAAGCGAATGAATTGAAAAAACTGGACAAGACTACGTCAAGCTAGATAGAACTAAATAAGAAATTTCAAAGAATTTCTCCGAATATTTTCTGTTTAAAATTGTTTAAAACCGAAACTACACTTTAAGGTTCAATGATAATCTTCTAAGTTTTACGATATTATATCCTATATATATATATATATATATATACAGGCAACTGTAGGTTGAATGAAATATAGTCAATCTATGGTAATTAAGGAAAAATGTTTATAAAATTTCATTTAAACGTTCACAATCTGACACAATTTTCCTTTTGTCCGATATATTTTCTAGTATAAGTAGTATTTCTGTAATAAAAAGAAAAACAACAACATGAATATCTCACGCGATCTGAAAAATTTACACAAAAAAAATTCCTTTCATTCGCACAAACCAAAAACAAAAAAAAAAATGTTTTCTGTCTTCAAAATTTATTTTTTCAATCATCTCGCATATCGTAAACTTTATTTATTTACGTATGTGCCAAAATTCATGCACCATATAAACTGTTAACAAATTTTGTTGCTTTTGGCATGCTCATTATATGCCCGTGATTCAAGAATTAACTAGCACGATTTCTAAATAACATCAGCTGAATTTTCTAAGGCTTCAAGGTGACATTCTCTGTGATTTACTCATAAAAATACAAAAACAATTAAAATTGAAAAGATCATAAATAAAATTCTATAAAAAATATATAATAACAAATCGGCTGGTTCACTGGAGCAAGTTGATAGTTCAAAATTTTCAATTTGACAAACAAATTCTTTTTAAAGCGATAAAGAATTTTGTTGGAAAAAAAAAATCAATTAAAACTTGTAAGATTGAGATTATTTACATGTCTCGTCACTTTGCGATGTTTAGAAATAATGACTTGAGTATTTAATTAAGAAATGATCTGAGGAATGAGAGAAAAACGAAACATGGAAGCGGTTATCAAAGTGCGAGAATTTTAATCCTCTTTGTATATTCTTTATGAAAATATAAAACATTTGACTGACTTAATACATTAAACTAAAACTAACAAAAAAAAAAATCATCCTTAAGTATATGCGATGAACAATAGTTGAGCTTTATACGTTATTCTGCCGGATGTTTCGTCAGCGGAACCTCAAACAAAAATTCCTTATCAGATCAAAATAAGTCTGGTTTCTAGACGAAATGTATGCACTCATCTTTGAAATAGTCGATTCATTTCTTTGCATGTGGTCCTCGCGCACAATGTTCTCATGTTTCTACGTCAGAATGAATTTGCAGAATGTTGCAAAATGTTTGATGATCTTTTGTTTCTGACAAAAAAAAAATCGTGAATTTGTGAAATACATAAAAATACAATTAGTCTGGAACTAGTTAAGGATAGGTGTAAATGCCATCATTCTATTTATGGTAATATTTTAAAATTTAACATTTCTTTCATAAATTAATCATCAATGACCTAATGGTCGTTAAGTGATTTATTTCAATGATGCCATCGAAATTCCCATCTTAGTCTTAATTCAATGAATCACGCAATGAAATGAAATGGCATGCAATAAGGAAAGTTTGGTTTTTCAACCGGATTGACGTATTAATATTATTTAATAAAAGCCAATATAATTTTGAAAATAATTTACATAAATTTCGCTGAAACATTTTGCCTAAAAAAATGTCGGGCTCAATATAAACGAGTCTATCAACCGTGAAAAAAGCCGAAACGAACTCATGATAACTTACTTTTGTCCGCATTGCCGCACATACATTGCGTATGGGGTCAAAAGCCTGCATGGACTGTCTAGATTAATGCTCTAGAGTAATTTTTACTTACTTAAATGAGATGATAGAATATTTTGGCAATAAATTATAATTGAAAGCAATTCGCATGTCTGGAAAAATGGGGTTGGGAAATGTCGCCATGCTGCAAATGGGGGTGAACGATAACATCAGTTCAATGAACTCGAACCTCATTTTTTTGGGTAAAGTTTGTGCAACTATAGTTTATGCGTATAGTAAAAATTGATTTTCCCAGAAATAACAAATTCACGATGAGAATGTTCTATGCGATTCGAGAATTTGAGAATGAAAAATTGTTCATGAATTCTCCGATAATAAAACTGATTGCACGATGAGTCATAACGGGAAAATTTATATCTGTATGATATACGACAGACTGTATGTTATACACATTCTGGCCATTAATAAGAATCTCGAACGTAACAAATTGTTAATGGAATTGATTGAGAACAAGTCATTTTTATGAGCAGCGCCGTGCGTGTGAGTAAAATACAAAAGCGCACATATCCCAAGTGCACCATTCGGCTGTAAATAAATTGATTACGATTGTAGAACTTTCAATTTATATGATTTTAATTGGAATTGCTTCTTGACTGACGACAACGGCGATGAGTGAAGAATGTGCGGGTTTAATGACGACTTAAAATTAATACTCAAATGACTTCTGTGTGGCCTGGTTTTCCAAGAGCTCATCAGTTAATAAGTAATACGATGATTAAGATGAAGTGGAATTGCTGACTTCTTTAACAGCATGACACAATCGAGTCATGGGAATTTTGCTATGTTTGTAACGAAAAAATTCAATAAGGATTTGAACTATTTTGTGCACCAATTCATATGTATTATGAAGGTCATTAGAATCCGTAGGAAGCATCAACATCCAATAACTTCACACATTCATTTACCGGGATGGGAAAATCTGACTTCGCAACTTTCCTTCTGTATGCATAGAATACCAAATAAAGGGTCGGAAGTACTTTCACTGCCACGATCGTGGTGACATTTCTCCCATGAAATGAGCAGCAATATAAACGTTTAAATTATTTAAAGACCCTATGTTTATATGTACATGCTGCATATATGTGTGTCCCGATCCCCTTAACTGAAAAAAATATTAAGGATAATTTACTGAGCATAAAGAAAAGACAGCGTATTTGTCACACCAAGAAATAAAAACTGTTAGGGAGTCTCTGAAAAATCTGTAACGCGTTACTTCTTAAATACCTGTAAGTTGTTTTTACTCGGCCGCCTCTGTTGATAACTTACGGATATTACTAACGATCCCTTCGTATCACGCACCCCGCTATCACACTCGTATGAAACCTGAACCTCTATTGATTTCTCTATTTCTTCTGTGACCATTTTAATAGAATTGTTCAGTTCTTTTTTTGACCATAAAAAAGCGAACAATCCTGCGCTAACTATAATAAAAAAAAGTGCATCATCATAGTATTTATCGAAAGGAGAAATAGAAGTGCCCTTCACATGAAGAAACCTGGCGCTTCTCTTAATTCTTATACAAGTAGTCCCGCTGTGAATTTATCATTTGTTGCCATCGGATGATACTTTCTAGGAATTATTTTCTCGTTTCATCTTGCACCAAAATTTTTAAAGGATGAAATGGGGAAAAGGGCACATAATCATCATCAGCAGCAGGCAAAGTACAGATCCATCATCTCAAACAATAAAAAAAAATATCTTGCGTGCTTAAAGATTTTGAAAAAAGAAAATCTAAAGGTGCAACAGAATTAGTTCATGCACTTTTTTTTTTTTCATTCTTGTAACAAAAATATTTGTTAGAAACACGATTCTTTGTATGGTTGCATAGCGTACCTTTTTCAAACTCACCTTGTATTTTAACAAAAAAAAATAAAAATTTGTATGCAGTTTGCATATGGCTCCGATTTTACAATGTGTTAGTATTTCATTTGAAAGTCCATTCAGGATAAGGACACAGTTTATAATATTTCATGCCGATCGAATGCGAATGGTAACCATAGCAAACTTCTTTTGCAAACATAAAACAACAAAAGTCAGGAATGCTGAATGAAATGCATTCTGGGTCAGGTAGAAAAACTTGGCGTCTTAAAAAATTGATTGAGAATGTGCAATGCATGCACGTTCTTCACTATGGGGTGCGACCTTTCAGGAAATCCCATAATAAATTATTAATAATTTCTTTCATTTTAATTTCATTCAATATTCACATTTTGTTCCGTTACTAATTCGAATAAATATTAAGGATAGCACTGGAAATTATAAAGAAAAGGGTGCAATCAGCTACCGATTTCAATATCTGTCCTTCAGATAGACTGGAATTCAAGCAGTTAATTATCACTTTAATAATATTATAAGAATGATGCCGATGATTTCATTTTAATACTTTCTCACATGAATGCAAGTTCCATGTTTAGGAAGTGAAATGGAATTTTGTTTATTTTTCTCATTTCTTTCCCAAACAAAAATCTTTTATTACTCCGGCTCCAAACAGAAATACAGATAAATTTATACGCCCAGCATATGCAGTGGAGCAATTTTTTATTCTTTTTCTTTCTCTTTACAAGCCGCATTGCCCGTAACGTCTTAATCTCTTACTTTAAAAACAATTATATTGCTTATTTTGTAAGATGTAATTTGAGTTTTGATTACAATGTCAACAGACACATGAGAAAATAAAAGAAATAATAAATGCTCCATGTTGGTTTATGCATGGAGACGAGGACAGGAACAGATAAAGATGGAATGTTTTGAATTGTTAAATATGTTGATCCCTCTGTACCTCCTCTGTTTAACATTCCACACAACCGGGATCTCATTTTGTGCACCTTTTGTGTCTGCTCGTATTTAGTTGCGTTCAACCAAAAAAAAAAAATGTCTATTGGCATAGGCAGATAACCAAAAATTGGGAACTTGATATTTCATTCTTTTGATGCTGCGAATGCACACAAGTAACATTACACAATTGATGTCATCACTGGGTAACGAAAATGAAAATAATCAATTCTAAATATTTTACCAGCTGCGACAATTGAAAAAAAAAATAATCATTTAAGATTTAATGAAATGAACAAAAATTTATTTCCTTGGAAATGCAATTCGGACCAAGCTTTGCTGCCAAGATTGGATCTTTAAAATACGAAATGGGGAACATATACATAAATTCAGGTGCTAGAGCAGCGCGAATAACTTCCGATTTTCCGTGCAACAAAATTTAAAATATAAAGGCATAGCGTGACGTCTTCGAACGTGATACAATTCGATTGCGGGAAAGATATCTTTGTGTAAATAGGTCAAAATATTAAATAAATCGCGCGCTCAGCGATTGAAATGAAAATAAGCACATCGTAAAAATTTCTCTCAATGAATAAAAATAAATAAACGCAAAATAGTTCAGACAAAAAACTTGCATCATATGCATACAAAATTTCCCCTGTGGTCTGAAAAACATAAGATGGTTTATAATCACAATTTTTGGTTTTACAGAAAAATTAAGCTTGACATGCTTCTCCCATTTAATGTTGCGCAATTTTACACTATAGAAGCATCATCAGAATACTTAGTTGCCCGTTGTGATCCCTCTTTTTGAGATCCGATAAATTTTATGAGTCATACGTAATTTATTACAATTTACAACCAACAACATAAAATAAGTTCGTATATCCCGAAGAAAACTATAATTTTGTTTCTAGCTATGAATTTCAACTAACTGTCAAACAAATTGAACGAAATTTGGGTTTGAAGGACAGAAAACTAAGTTCGCTGTTGGCTTTGGTAGCTGTAATTTTTATTTAGGAACCTGAAGAGTCCAATATTCACACATAATCTTTCATTGTATTGAATGGGGTTGAAAGAAAAAAAAAATGCGATAATTTTATATGAAACAGTTCATGTCATTTGTTTACTCAACATGAGTAAATGGCAGATTATATGAAAATACATTTCCACTAAGATTAACATTATTGGATTGTTGGCTTTGTTGTGATATTTTTTTCAGTTAGATATTTTACGAGGATTATTTTGTTTTCATATTCATGCATTATGTAGTTTTATGTGAGTAAATCAAGGTCAAGGATGATGGCAACAGAAATTCAACACATATTTATGGAAGCATTTCTCTAACCTTGCACATTAAAGAACATCATTATATAGGCTTAGTGCCAGAAGTCCAATTTGTTCATAGGGTAGATGAAAACAGTTTTAAACAAACATCCTTCTATCTCATCCTAGATAGTATTGAAACAAAATCAGTTCGGCGCCCTCGTAGCAAAAATGGGTGAACAAAAATCGATTTCACTTATGAACTAAACTATGCTCCAGACTTCTTGACGTCGCCAGTCGGCAATAATGGTTGTTTGCTTTCTTCTTGATTCAATGATGATGCACATCACAGTGCCATGGATCGTTTCATTTTATGGGTTTATTTTATTCCAAAAGAAGAAAAACTGGCACAGATTCTGTCACTGTAATATTCTATTGTTACTGTTTACCATTATTGATTGTGAGTGGACGATGGTTGAAGATGAGTTGCTAAATGAAATTATTCGCTTGTTATTAAGTTTTTTTTTTTTCGTATTCGCAATTTTTTTTATTTGCACTTAAAAATAGAAATTTTCTGGGCGTGTGCTTGTGGATTAAAGATAGCGTATATTAAGTGGTTCATCGTCCGGCAAACATTCAAAAGCACTCGAGACTATATATTTTTGGCTCGCGCGACGAATGGTGGCGTAATTAATTTAACTAAATTCCAGCTGCCACAGTGGCGATTCATAATTAAAATTTGGTTGAACTCGAACGTTTGTGACAAAAAATATACTGAGCGACAATGTGGCAGCAGTAGATGTATTAACAGTTGGCAGTAGATTCAATGTGGTTGTAGAATACATAATTCTATTTTACAATTTTATAATGAAATTGAGTACTTAACTCAGCTGTTTAACAATCATTTGACTCATATGGCTAAGAACTGCATTTTTTTACTTTAAATATTTACATACATCTAAAAAAGATTGTGCAAGAAATTCATGTCAGGGAAGCATTTAAATAAAATGCTTCGCAATGCAATGTTAAATAGCAACATGGGCAAATGTTTTAACACCCACATTCGGAAATGTGAAAGAAAAAGCGCGAAAATTTACATATATTTGAATTAGGAATAAACAATAGGACGTTAATTTTCATGGCAACATAATTAATTCAAAAATATGCTTTGTGTACCTTGATTACATGAGTTATGCAACAAACATGACGATCTCGTGGTTCGGCATCAAATCTATTCAGTTAAATACAATTTAAAAACTCTAGTCACGTCGCATGGATTGGCCGCAAAACTTTTATTATACATATTTTTTGTACCTCTCAAACGAAATTTTACTAACAATTGGATGTGTCATTTCTTGGTTCATCTTAAGTTTTGGTGTGATGACTTCATGTTTAAAAGATATTTGACTCATTCATGCACGTTTAAACTTTCGCTGAAGCCCACAGTCATATTTAGCTTGCAATGTCTACTTTAAGATTTTGAAACATTTTTCAAGAATGACTGAATAGATTTAAGTGTAGGTAAGTGTGTGCTTCCTCATTCAGAATTCAATGTCATGCTGCTAAGTAATCAATCAATAAGTGTTTAATAAGCGTCGTTTATTTAATTATCCGTTAAAGAATTTCGGTTTTGTTTCAACATTTTCTTCGTCAAGCAAGGTCAATTAATGAGTTAATGCTCATGAATTCAAGCTTTATTTTCTGTTCCTTTCCGAGATTCATCAGAGTTTACGGTGTTTGCTAACAAGATTTACATTCTTCTTCGAATGTTCAGTTTGTGTAGTTTTTTTTTCGCGAAGCGATCTTTACTGCCGTTTATGTTTATTTAGTCGGATGAACAACAAACTCCTTTATTGACAGCAACGCGTAATAACCTTGTGCATGCTAAGAGAGAATGTTAAGAGGCTTTTGAAAAGAAATCGGAAAAAATTATCATACTAATAGAAAGAAGCTTATTTGCGTCATGACGAAATCATATTTCTGATCCATTTTATTAAGTAGATGCTGCATGTCGTCATTCCGAATGATGCAAAATCAGTGTGAATTTGATGACTACTCGATGACCACATATATGACGAATATGCATTCGTAATCGCCAAATTACATCATTAAAGCTTAAAATGTCAACAAGCAAAAGAGGCTATAAAAGCTTTAAACAGTACATGGCATTAGTCACTCACTCATTTGCATAATATATGCCAAAGAGAGGCGTGAAACAATGGCCAAATAAACTTTAAAAAAATATCACACATCACGTCGAACATAAAAGGATTTGCAAATATAACGGGCGAAATATAGTTCTGAATTCTGATGAAATATTTATGGCAGAACTTTTGAGTTGTTTGGCGACCATACATGGAATCCAGTCGACTCGTGGCACTTAATTGAATTTTCTCGCTTAGTATTCTGTATTTGGTATCATGAAATGATCGCAAAAACAATGTGGTGACTGACTTGTGATTCTTGTGAACAAGTGCATCGAAGTCTGGTTGTTGCGGATAATAGACGTGACATAAAAACAAGGAATTCAATGAACGAGTCAATTTAATGTGCATGAAAACTATTTTAACAAGCATTTATCATAATTGTGCTCTTTTCAAGGGTAGGTGACAGTATGTTGGGACATTTAGATGATGTTAAATGAATGAGCGAAAAAATATATCTCTCTGCCAACAAAGCAAAAAATATTAAATGATTTAATACCATTTTGTCGGTCTGCCATTAATCATTATAATTATTTACACTGTTGTGTAATGCATTCATCTCCGCCCCCTCTCCCCGTATTTATCTAGCACTTCTCATTTCTGCCGATCAATCGATGACATTATTAATTAGCAATTGCTCTGACATCATCATCTTGGCTCGATTCATTCATAATGTTGTCGCTCATATAGCACATGAAAACTGTTCTTTGTCAACGATTTTGTAAACTGCACGCATGTTGAATCATTGATATATGTATACGGTGGATAAAGCAAAGTTTAATTATAGCTATTGTGTCGTTTTATAGCAGCTCCACAAATGGTCACAAAGTATTGGCCCAATTGAAAAACAATTTGATAATTTGTTGTTGAGTGATTGGTCACACACGTGATAAACCTAGCTTCTTTTTTTATCTACAATGCTGCGTATCTAAATGGCATGTCTAAATGTTCGCATACCGAAAGGGCTCATTTAAATAATAATTTATATTTGGCCAATCAATAGCAGAATGTGTATGTTAAACTTAATAATGTGGATTCGTTTAAAATGCTGTCGCTGTAGGTGTCCCAAATAACGTTGTTTTGGCATTCATTTAGTTATTCACATTACTAGTTAGTTATAATTAGCAAAATGTTTGAAGGATTAAAAATTTGCGACCTGATTATCTAATGATTTATTTTTAAGATCAAACTAATCATCATCATCATAAGCGCTCGCCAGCAAAGATCAGGAGGAATGCTGTCAGTTTAAGTTTTTAATGAATAAACATGTGCAAACATCATTCGACGATTATCGAATGTTTATTAATAAGTGTTTGATTTTGAAAATGCGAACTGACAAGACTGTTTAGTTTTTAGCGGCAAACTAACATACATATATTGTAAAGTAATGACCGCGATACTGGCATTGGAAAGAAGAAATGTCAAATGACTTCATCAGCAATTAAACTAGAAAATCAATATTTATTCAAAAAGTTAGCATCGAGGAAATATTGAAAAATTGTTTGATTTTAGAATGACGCATAGTCGAAAGTAAAATGACGCCATACTCATTGACGCTCATAATAATGAGATAATAAATAACATTGCTGATCAACAACAAGAAATGATGTGATTTTCGTATTTGCCTTTCTTATACTGTTTCCCTTCGGAACGATTTACAAAAAAAGATAAATCGCGATGTAGTTCATTTAATATTTACCCAAACCCAAGGTGACAAGTGTCTGTTATGTATTTAGACATCGAAGCATGAAGTCACACAATTTGTACATTTACATCTTTGAGGATCTTGAAAGATATCGGAAAATGAGTTATTCATATATAAGAATTTCGACTTAAAACTTTTCGATTCATAAAAAAAAAATCTGCTTTAGATTATTAAATGAAAACTTTACGTTCATTTCATTCATTCATTCAGTAATGAGCAGAATTTCAAGGCAGTTATTAATCTTAATCGCGATTCGTAGCTTTGAGAAACTAAAATAACGATTATTGCGATAAGCTGAATGACGATAGAGTTGCATTTAAATTGCGATCATTTTACAATAAACGAATTATGTCATTTAATAAATATTTACTCATTTTGTTTGCTGAAAAATGAAAGTCGTGTTTGAGCTACCGTGCCGCGTTCTGTTCATTATGTATACAATTTTATTGCTTTCAGAGCTGCCTAGAAATCGATTTTACATCTATAAAAACTGAAACTGTTGTGCTATTTTTATAGACAACGATTGCGACACTATGCCAGCAGCATGGTGAGATATTCAGCATAAGTTCGGAATGCTTTAAAAGCATGACAGTAAGGAGTTCCCCTTTAATATCCGCTGATTTCTTTCGGTTTTGCACATATCGAGATTATGTTTCAAAGTAATGATATTTATCAAATGTGCCATCAACTTTCCTCTTTCTTCATGCTTTTAGGGGTAATCGCTGTTAACAAAACATAGGCATTAGAAGTTTGCCATCCGTGAATATAATCTACAGTGAATAGTTATTTTATAGTATCGCACAAATATTTTCTTCTATTAATGAAATAACGTTTTTATAGTCTCCTCACGAGACCTATTGTTGATATCTTGTTCACTTAACTGAATCCAGGTCAAACTAAATAATAAATAACGAAAACCCCACACAAAATGTGTCATTAAATCGTATATAGCGCAAAATCATTTCCCAATGTAAATGATTAAAACGTGTGCACACTTAATGGACATTTTCCTCAACGACGGAATCCTTGAGAAAATTATGGCGCATTTATCGCTTGCTTGATGAGGTTTCTTTACAATAACAAAACATCAATAGCAAACAGACGAGCCCAGCAACGCCGGCATACATTGAAATACTTGGCATAAAAATTTCAATAAATTTTTATACTCTTTAAATGGCATCTGCTTAGCTGTAGGAAATAGCTTCTAACTGCTTGCCTGCTACTGGTGTTGATTATTATCAAGCAAACGTAATTCAAATATCTAGCAGAAAATTTTTGACCGTCATGAAATTATTGCTGAGGGCGTTATCGGAACATAGTTTCATTTGATCTAATAGTATTAAAAACATGAATTTTATGTTTGGTTGTTTCATGCTGGATATGTCGAAAACATGTGTCCAGAAATCCAGAAGTCTGCAATAGAATTATTTCCTTATTCAACAATAAAAATATTCAAATCAAAATAAAAATAAACAAAAATTCCAATAGAATTTCCACTTCCATGTGCAACATAAATTGTACTTTAACTCAAAAGTAATTCAATCAATCAGTCTGAAAAAAAAAAAAAAATCTTATAAACACTCTCACGATTTTACGACTGCATTTTTAATCGTCGAGATATTTTTAAAAACTGGAAAATTTTCTTAATTTATTGTTTTTTTTTTTTTTTTTTTTTTAAACAAGTTGCAATTCGTGATTCAATCCAGAGCAAATCAAAATTAATTGGCAATGTTATTGAATTTATGTCCAATTAAAAGATCATATAAGAACATAATATTATGTAAAATAAGCTATAATTAAATAAACTACTATAATTTATCCATACTCAGCACCAAGCAAACATATGATTAAGAACAAATGTGTTGTATAAGCTCAAATTGTTTATTTTTATTTCGGTTTGAGAAAAAAATAATTAATTTTCTCCAGGAAAGTTATTAAAGTTTTCTCGAATTACAATAGAATGACACGACACATGATTCTGAGTGAATATGTTTATATTAATATATGTTCTTTCGTGTGTATGAGTGTGAAAGGCACCAAAACAATAAAATAACTTCACAAGGGCGCGGTTGTTTCTTTTTTATTCATTTTACTGATTCTCACAATAAACTAAATCCAAAAAAGAATGAAATTTTCATACATGTTTATGACATCTTCAATCGAAAGTTCTCTTTAGCAATATGATCACTCGCGTGAATGGAAATCATTCCATAACTAATAACTACTAGTCTCTATTTTGCTGATATTCTGCACATGGCCGTACCTTGTCGTTATAACTGAAAATAATTCACGTAAAGGACACCTACATTGCGTTAAAACAATGAGTAAACTGACAGCAATATCAGATGCCACCAACAAAAATTAATTAATTTTTACTGCTCTCTGATGATGTCATTTCAAGGTTGACTTACTTAATAAAACAACAAATAAAATGTTCATACTTATTTTACATATTTTTCATTTATGTCAATGGTTTTCATGATTGAATGCAATAAAAACTTTTGCAATTCTCTTTATCATTATTATTCACAAAATGTTTGTGTTTGATTCAGAATGAAATGTTTGAATTGCAAGGCATTGCGAAATGTACACAAACAGAAATATTAAAAAAAAAAATACATATTAATTTCTCGGAAGCACCACGGAAAAGTTCATTCAAAAATGCAAATAAATATTTGTACTTGAGATTTTATGGGATTGTGTAACACACACATATTTACATCAAAGAAGAATATATGTCTTTGGAGATCCCCCTAATGGATGCATTCATGACCCATGTCGACCTCTCGCAGGCTGCTATTAAATTTGGAATGCATGCTGCTGAAAATTCTTCTTTCTTCTCGAGAAATGCCCATAACATAAACAAAAAAAATTAATCAAAACGAAACTTTTGGGTCCGCACAATGAACGGTCGAACGGAGGAAAAGAGACAAGAAACGTTTTAAGTATGATAAATACGCCTTTGAACTCAATAATTTGTAGTTGAATGAAAGCAACACTCCCGGCTTTATATATATACATTTCTACATATAGGAAAGATAGATCATGTGATTTTTTTTGTTGATTTGAGTTATTTGGAAACATTTTTATTTAGCTCGACTAAAAAAAGAAAACATGAGAAGTTCTGCAACGAAAAGAAGGTTTTAACCACAAAAACGCATGTAACATATAAAACATTGTTTTGCTTTAAAAATAACTGGTTTGTGCTGCATAAGGGATTGCCATCATATCGACTTCGTCACGAAATATGGGAAGTGATCAATGATTTTTTACTACGTTGTATGCCCTTGGAGACCAACAAGATGTTTATTAAATCGCTGTTAATTAATCAAGTGCGGCGATCAGTCAAGAGATGTAAATTCCTTCAATAAATTGCATATTATAAAATAAAATATTTATTTTCAATGAATTATTTAAATTAATTAAATGCCGTTAAAGCGAATCTCTCACCACGTGTGACTGCCGATAATATGCATCTCAAATGGTCAATAGACAGCAGTAGCCTTCAAATAAATATAAAATTTATGAAAATTTATGGAAATTTTTTCCTCGTTCTTGTTTAGTTCCATGCAAAGATCGCAATTGATTGATTTTTTGTTTAAACAAGTGGTGATGAATCTGAAACCGGCCCTACAACTCACCAAAATCAGGTTTTTTTTTTTTTTGAATCATCAGAAAATGCTTTTATGCTCGCTTTGTGTATGTGAGAACGACTGAGAGAAGAATGGAATTCGGAAAATTAAGAAACCTACCTCAATGAATAACCTTTGGGCTCTGCCCGAGGTAAAATGTTCCGCCTTAAATGTTACGTAGGTATGAAAGTTGAAGGAGTAAGAAATCAAGTATATATCGATCAATAAATAGATTTTGTCACGTATCGTTTTGTCAGTTGAATGACCTAAAAGATAATAAAAATTCTAATGAATTAGATACTCTAACAACTACTACTTTGCCATTCATGTTTTGCTAGTATTTATACTTATATTATGAATCAATAGTAACGATATATTGATAATTGCCTTGACCTTTCTTTGCCTCTTCACATAATTTTTATTTTTCATTTGATCGTGAATTGATTACTATCAATTGATTGATATAAGCAATATAAGAGAATTGCTTCCAATTTTAAGTCACTGATGATCAATGATTCAAGATATTTCTCATTCAACAATTGTAACATATCTCGCAAAGTGCTTTTCATTCATCGAAGCATACAAAATTTTATTCAAACTGTCGACAGTCGGAGATCACCTTATGAAGAAAATGAATTGTTATTTATAAACCAAAAGTTCTTTTAAGTAAGAAATACGAAACAAGAAGAATTGTATGATTAATGATCGCATAATTTCAGACTACAAATTTCTTTAATGCTCATGTTTTCAAGAGACTTGAGCCAGCCTCGATAATTGATCTCTTTGCCTGAAAACATCAAATTTTAAATATTTTAAGACGAAAATCCCCAAACTTGAGTCTGTTTTTTTTTGTTGTATAAAAAATTTGATCTGAATATATTCGAATTTAATGTTGATAGAAATATTGAAATCTTCATAAATGAATTATTTTCGGAAGAGAATAATTTGTTTCGTAATGTTTCCAAGTTGGTGTGTGTGCACGTTTTCAAGTGATTTTCTTCTTCTCATTTTAATCTCCCATCAAACGATCTTAATATATCAAAATACAAGAATTGAGGATTTAAGGAGCTTATTGCAAATTGCTGAATTCAATGAATTGGCATTTTTTTATGGAAGCCAACGATAATTTGAAAAGATGAAGAGGAGCGAGCACCTTATTGAAAACTTCGACAGGGTTGAAATGATTGCTTTATTCAATTTAGCGAAGAAATCAGCTTTTTGTCTCCAATTTGTTTGGTGGCGAAGTTAAAAATCGAAATGGAAAAAGAACATGTTGGATCGATCAAAATAATGCTCTAGAGAAGAACGTGATGTTTGGCTGTAATTTATTCAAAGTATCAATCATTCAAATATTTCGAAATATATAAACAACAACAATAGCAACAAGAAATATTTTTTTCTCTTGTGTACATTCTCAAATCAATGTCTAAATATTATGATTTTCCTTGAGCATTTATTTTTATCTCTCACAACAAAATATATTTAATGTCTGCAGAAAAAAAATTATAAAACTAAATACAAATATATGTGTATTTAAAATATTCTAATTATCAAGTCTAGAGGTCAAGGAACTACTTAGGTCTGAACAGCATGAAGTCTATTATGTGTGGATGGATCGATTGACAGTTGGTCTATCTATCCTTATTTTATTATGGCAAGTTTTCCGGTCTGTTCTACGAATTCAGAAAAAGCACCGGTTAATTTGAAAGAATTTTTTTGTTAATATTTTGACAACGCCACCACTACATCAAATGTGTAATTTTGTTATTCTAACAAGCATGAAATGCATTTTAATTAAAATTTTTGCTGGCTTGGAAATATATGTTTTTATTTATGTTTTAACATGATTTATGGGTTGATTCAATCATTCTACGCCAGAGGGCCGCCGCAAAAAAAAGAAACATAATATAAAACAATAGTTCACTGAACTTCTTTTGATTTGTTGTTATAATTTGGTTTTTATTACATAACCAATTTTTTATTATGGCACACGAAAAACATGCTCTTTTACCTAACGTTGAAGGTTATAAGAATTTGTGAAACAAGGTTGAAAGATTTCGAAAATGTTCAATCTTAGAGACGTTCACACGGAACCAAATAAAAGAAATCATTTGAGATGAAAATCTATTTAGAACGTAACGTCGATTAGAAACTTATTTCTTGCTTCTTTATGTATTACATTATCTTTCTTGTTCATGATGATGACAATGGCCACCAATAGACATGATGAATATATATGGAATAAAATTGGAAAGTCACTTAATAGAACTTCATAAATCACAATAGCAATTAATGTCGGTTAGAATGCGATCTCTTTGCGATCAATTTGGAGTGTTCATAACAAAACTCCCAAAGCGATGACTTGCAACTTGAATTATTTTTTCTTGTTAACACCACTGAAATAAGCCGATTAGAAATTATTTTCACCATCACATGCGTACATTAGCTTTCAGCATTAATCAGTTAGAATTAGGGCGAGAGAATTCGAGAACAGAATTAAATTAAAAAGTGGTATGAATGTTATTCTTAGAGTATAAATTAATAATGAAGATATTAAGCATCAGCCAGGCAGAAACGAAAAATGTGCATGGGAATTAATTGTTCAAATGTGAGCGGTCTAGCTTCGATGGTGCTACAAAAAAAAGAAGGGGACTTAAGCAACCATAAAATCAGTCATAGTTTCTATCCTTATGGTCAGTTAATGAACATTTAATATGACTTGTGCTCGCACTACGCACCTGCGTTCGATTCATTTCCTCTTTCGAGTCCATTGTTATTGGGCCCATGAGTGCTGTACATACTGCAACTGACAACTGGCATCACAAATATTATTCTACAGTGTTAATTGCAAAACTCATGGATCATTAAATATTTTTGTTTAATTTCATTATTTTTAATTAAAAAAAAGAAGAAAAGTTGACAAATTTTAACATGAAAAATTAAATTGCTGTTAATTAATATTGCGGCTGTTTTGAGAGCACAATTTAAATTTATTGTTTATAAAGAATAAAAAAAAAGAAGTTATGAAACTTATATTCCCAATTTTTATTTATTAATTTCAGCTTATGGGAATCCAGCTGAAGAGAAATCTGATGAAGGCGATTACTTGCAAGACAAGTCGCAAGATTATGCTGCTGATTATGATGAAGAGCCAGAAGGAAACAAGCCATCGACAATTGATAGCCGAATTGACGATGAGGAATACATCAAAGCAAACTACACGGAAATCGCAGAAATTGGAAAAAGTGTTGTTCTCAAATGCAAAGGCGATATCACGCTAGACAGTAACTCCGTTTATTTATGGTATAATGGTTCACAGATAATATCACAAGGCAACACAATTATGTTGGTTTCTGCACAAGATCGGATCACGTTCTCGCCTAGTGATGGTTCATTGAAAATATCCAACATTAATATATACGACGAAGCCATTTACAAGTGTCGGGCTTTCCCGAAAAATGGACGCTTTGAGACAAACATTCATCTTAAAGTGAATGGTCCACCACAAGGCATCACAATCGGTCATAATGTTGATATGAAAGAAAATGTTAGCGATGAAACATTGGTTTATCGTAGCGGTGAAAAAGATCTACGATTTAAATGCAATGTTCGCTATGGAAGACCAAATGTAAAGATTGAATGGATTCATAATGGAAACACAATTCAAGAATCTCATGGAAAAGATCACGATCTAAAAATTGAAGATAGCGCAGTGCTAATGATCAGAACTTTGCATGCACGTCATGCTGGACGCTACGAATGTCTTGCTTCTAATGAATTTGGAAATATACGCGCTGGATTTGATATTGATGTTCAATGTAATGCAAAAAAAAATAATTCCTTTTTTTTCCAATTGGGAGAACTAATTTTGATTATATTCCATACCAGATGCTCCATTCTTTACGAAAAATTATCACTATGCAAATACAGAAGAAGGTGCCGATTTACAGATTCATTTACTTTATAAAGCTTCTCCAGCAGCCTCATCGGTAAAATGGTTTAAGGCTGGAAGTAGAATTCACGACAGTGACAAATACACGATATCAAATGACATGCATGAGCATCATGATAGAACTATATTAACAATCAAAGACATAACGAAAAATGATTTGGTGTCATATGAATGTCAAGTTGAGGTTAGAACATTATGAGTTTTCAATAAGAAATTTCATGATTTAAATATATTTCTTTAAATTTTAGAATGTTCTTGGAAAAAGGAAAGAAAACATAACTGTAGGACTTGTGCCATCACCTGCCAAATTCTTGGATTATAGAATTGTAAATAATATTGTATATACGGATTGGTTAATCAAAAGTCGTCAGCAATTGACTGAACTTCAAATTCTGTTTAGAAACAAAGAGGTAAATAGATGGACATTTTGATGAATACAAATGACATTTTATGGCTTAATTGCGTTCTTTTTTTCTATTTATAGAACGGTTGGCGACCAAAAACGACACAAATAACAAATAGGAATGAAATCGAAACGGGCGAATGGAAGTGAGTTGTAAAATCATTTAATTATCAAATTAAAATCATGAACATCGACCACAATAAGAGCTCATTTGAATAGAATTTTCTGTCCGTATCTGGCCAACTAGAAAATGATTTTCCATTGAAGAAAGCTACAGACAAGCCCCTTAATTTGTCAACAATTATTGCGTAAAAATCATTTCAAATATTTTATTATATCTTCTTTTTTTATTTAACTAACAGAGTTCAAGGATCCATTGAATTAATGGCTGGTGAATGGGAACTTATGGCGCGAGCAAAAAATACAGAGGGTTGGTCTGATGACCGGTTCTCGCGTGAGGTTCAAATCAAAATTCCAAAAGGTGAGTTCATTATTTATTTTAGCTTTTCCTTGAAAATCTATAAAACAAAATTCAATAAAAAAATATCGGTTTGGATTTTTTTTTTTTTTTTTTTTTCGTTTTATTTCCACCCTCAAAATTTTCATTGTCTAAAATGATGAGCCTCAACCTTGTGACTGTCCCATTTTTTTTCAAAATGAAATGTTGTCCGTTCCTTTGAACTGTGTTATTGTTTTTCTTTTGTCAAATTCTTTGTGCTCCGAACAGCTTTTATCAGTCTGCTTCTTCCAACAAGCAAAACTTTAGGTAATTTAATGAGTTTCATTGTTTTGCTATTTTCATGTTCGCCAATTTTAATTAATCCCTCATAAGTTATTATGAGTTCGTTACACTTGAACAATCAACGTCATTTAAGAAAAACAAGGCTTGTTAATTTTAGAAGTTTTTGTTCGTTTGCTCTCATTTGTTTTAATGCTTTAATGCCTAACTAGGTACATTAAAAAAAATCTAGTAAATGTTGCTTCCATCATTTATCCAAATTAATCGGTTGTTTATTAAAATATGGACAAACTTATATTTTTTGCAGATCATTCTATTGTTAAAAATATATAAATTAAAAAAAAAATAACCAAAATCATAAATATTTTAATTTCTCATTTTATAAATTGATTCATAATATTTGTATTTTTATTGTAGATGGAGATGAGTCACGGGAATCATTGAGAGTAACAGATTCTGCAATAGAAGTGAGCAGTCATTCAATGATTGGACTGATATCAGCTATTCTTCTTGTTCACTTTTTTGCTTAGATTAGAATGACTTAAATTAATATAGAAAACTGAAAAGAGCTAGAAATTAAATGAGTTGGTTGGAGTTGAAAATTTTAAATATCTCTTTTTTCCGTCATTGGAAAAATCTTGATATGAAGCGGTCGCGTTTCCACCTTTAACAGAAAATACCTTCGAAAGAAAATGTTTTGCGAATGAAAATTAATTTAATGAAGAATAGTTTTATGAATGAATGAGAAAAAGAAGTTGAAAATATTGTTTTAAATGATGTCTAATTAGAAACCAAAATCTATTCACAGTTCTTATTGCAAAACTTCATTAAAAAAATATCTAAAATGAACCAAAAATACCAAATTTAAAAGTATTTTTCTCTTATTGCAAACGCTTAGTTTTATTAGTATCCTGTAATATTTGTGTAATTATGTTGCGCGCGCGAAATTTGAATCTCGCTAGAGTTAAAATTAAATGTGTCTTTATTGCATTGAGACAATTTTGGTTTTGCATAATGGAATCTTGAGTTACAGCAGTCAACTGTCAGTCAAAATTGAAATAAGTCCATCGCTGTCTGTTGTGTACTATGAAAATTTCCATAGTTTTTTAAGAATATTTTATTGTAGTTTTCTTCTTTTTTTTTGTTGTTTTCAAGCCTAATAATTTAAAGTAACAAAAAAAAACATAATTTGCAAAAATAATGCAGAGAATAATGAAATGCTTTTTACAAAGAAAAATATTTAAAATTGTGCCTTGGATGTGGCCACGACGAAAGCCAAAATGTGTTTAATTAGATTCACTCACTCAGCAGCCTTCACCAACAAAGTTCATTATTCTATTTTATATATCTATGTAATACCGTCATCCAAAGCAGCTAATTAAAATATTTAAACATTTGTCTTTCATCAAAAAATAGAAATCTCCAATTATGCTTAAGAAAATTATTATATTACGCTGAAATAAGAAAGAATAAAATGATCAGAATGTTAAGGATTTCGTGTCTCACTTATGCAACTTGAGCAAGTCTCTGAAGAATCAGTCTCTAATATTTTATTGATAATTTTTTTTAGAATTATTCGATTGATATATTATTACAAAGGTAATTAAAGCAAACAGAATGGTTCAATTCCGTATTTTTTCCAGGATCCATGTGATAGCTGCCAATAGAAGCATCATTCTGATGCTGCATAAGATTCGTTAACAATGATTAGGCAGACGTTATAGCTATTTACAAGCGCCGCCACACAATTTATCAATCGCGATTGTATAAAATGTTATTGAAATTCTTTTTATCAAAATATTGTTATCATTCTCCGGTATAAAAATTAGACTTTTTTTTAATGTTTCTCAAATTTTAAGGCATCCAATTTACAAGCGCAGAAAAAAGGTTCAAATGGAAATTTTAATGTTATAACATTCGTAATACTTTCGATACTCACAAGAAAAAAAATTTAACATGAAAATCAGAGTGTGAAGGTTCAAAGGTACTTAAAAGAGAAAAATTTCAGTATTCGAAATGTTTGTAGATTTGTGTAATATAAGCCATAAGACTTTGCCAGTCGGGTCTCTCTTGTTGACACATCTCATTGATGTCCTGTAATATAATATTTAATTGTTGCAGCACAATGAATTTAAAAATAATTTTTGCCACGTACCAAGGTAGTCTTAATTCCAACACTTTCTGCAGCTTCAAAGGCCAAACTAAAATTTCGTTTCTTGTCTTGTGGTGTGAGTTCGTCATAAGGAATCATATAGGGTAGATATGAATGCATTAACGCTGAAAGTCCAAGTCCATCATTCCACGAGCTACTGCTTGTACGAAACGTTAGATTTATAGAGAAATAATTATTTATTTTCTGTGAAGGACTTAAAAGAAAAATGAGAATCTTACCTGAAATTGGTGATATCAATATTTCTATAGCCAACCGTTTTATTCTGGCACCACTTCAGTAAAGCATTTCGTTTAGAGCCACCATTCTTTACCAATGCATTCAGTGGATCCTTACGTTCGCCTAAAATCAAGAATTTAGTATCCCAACAGCCAAACGACAAAAAATACTTACTGATATCGCCATAACTGTTACGTCTCACATAATCGTGTTTATGATTCAAATTATGTGATGACAAGATCGATGAATAATATTGATCATCATTCTTTTGTGGAGTTGTAACTGTATAACGGAAAAATTCCATCAATAATGTGTGTTGTTTGTTTGCACAGATTACGAACTAATTATAACAATCTACATAATCATAATTGTGACTGCGCAAAAAGAACATGCAAATTAATTGCTACAAACGTTTAAGAAAAGTAAAATCATAAATAATTATATATATCTAGAGCGGAAATGAGTGATTAATTATTGAAAAAGAAATTGTCGCAATTAAGTGGCATTTGTGTTAGTTGTTAATCAATTAGATTTATTGTTGCACAATCAAAATAACTACAGTGTGTGTACGTTGCTCATTTTGTTAGTTAAACTACGTAAACATGCTCATTCCAAATAAAATCTCCTACCTGAATTCTTTTGCATACCATTACTGTTACCATTCAAGTTATTATTGCTGGTTATGGAATTGTTATTCAGTGTTTTTTCCTGCTTTTCTTGTGCTGTCGAATGAATTTTTTCATCTTGCTGTTGGTCCATGGCGGTAAGACTATTTAAGCTCGTTGCAGATCCCGATTGAGAGCCACCGGAAAGCTTTGCTTGCTTCGACGTATTTTCGATACTCTCGATCAAGCTCTTGACTGAGAGTCGTGAATCCTGACGAGTCATAAAAGGAGCAACAACTGGAACAATTGCTGTAGGCAAAATGCTATTTCCTGTGGTTCCATTCTTTATAACGTTTCCATTGGTCTTTTGCTTCCGACGTTGAGCCATTTCTTGCTGAACTGATGTGATAATGGACTGCTGTGATTCGTTTGAAGATGCAACCACTAAAAATAAAAATAATAAAATATTTAATAACATTTTAGAGCATCAATTATTGATGACATTAATCCCTCATATAATATAGTGTTCCCAACATAGCTTAAAAAATATTTGTTACACCACAATCGGCAAGACAACCGAGCGGATTCAGAGAGTTTTTTCTTTCTTTCATGTTATTTACAGATTCGAAGGAGGAACATCGTTCCTTGAACCTTCCTCCTGAATTCGCTCTTGATACCAAACAAACGTAAGGACGCAACAAGGTTTGACAGAAAAAATGAGCTCTCGTCACTTACAGTCTTCACGACTACTGTCAGTCAACAACGAATTGAACAACTTGGAATCGCGAAAAGAATATTGATCAATATTATTACGCAACAAAACTTCTTCGTAAACTTCATCAAAACTTATGCCATTCAATTCGGGATTTTCTGGAATAAACTCATCACGCTCTTTGTCCAACACGTAAACCAATTTTTTCGGAAGACTCGATCTTTTATTATCATTAATGTCATCCAACCTACGAGGCAGTGGTAATGGAGTCTTCTTTTTACTGAAGCTATCAGCTGACAACGGTTCTTCCAAAGTGTCGTAATTAAAATTCTCATAGACAATTTGTTCGTTGGAGCGATCTAGACTATTGATGCTGGTACTTCGGATTCGCATCAATTTATGTGTTTTGCTTTCAGGCTTGCGGATGCCATCAATATTATTCAATAGTAAATCATCACTTGACTTTGTATGGAAGCCATCGAAAGACTTAAATTCCCATTTTGTCGTTGGCAATTCCTGATAGCTCTTTGACGCAAAAATTGGAACTGGTTTCACAATAAGTTTGTTGATGTCTTCCGTACTGCGACTCGTTTCAATCGGACGAAACTCCACGGTTGGTTGTGTATGAAGATGTTCATTGTTGACAGCTTTTGTTTTGTTCTTGGGCTTTATGAATGGTGTCACAGTTCGATACTCGTGCTTTCGTTGCCATGGAAGTTCATTGTTGATGATTGCAACTTCATCTGAGTCTCTTGGCTGTTTTTTGGGAAAAACATCTCCGGCAAAATGAACGCTCCTCTCGGAGGAAATTACATTTTCATTGCTTGTCCTAAGCGCCTTTAGAATGTCATCTTGATCAATAGAACGGCTTTCAGTACGACGTGAATCATAACGATGCTTAGATAAGGTCCTTTTAAATGGTGTTACTTCATCAGCAGGTGCTGTAATAGGAACAAGTTCCTTATTTTCCACAATAATTTCCTCATCATCATCAGCATTAGCCAATGAATGATCGCCGTGAAACATAAATTGTTTTAATTTCAGAGTATTTAAGGAGTTTCTCATTCGATTAACTTCCATTTGAAATTCATCATGTGAAAGTCCTTCTTGCGCTTTCATTGAAGTCTCTTGTTTGCTAATGGCATGTCCATCATCTTCTGATGGGTTTAAGAAATTTATACATAATTTTCGTAACAAATAAAATCATGCTGAATTACTTGTGAACGGAAATCAAAACATTTACATCAACTTACGTTTATTTAGCTTCTCCACCTGTGTCTCCATTCCACGAATTTTATCACGCAACAATTTATTATCCAATGCAAGTTGCTCATGAGCAAGTTGAGCTTCCGTCTTAAAATCATTCGCAACGCGTACGCTGATAAGAAGATCCGACTGAAATTGTTCCCATTCTTCATTTTCTTGTCGACGAATGCAAATTTCCTTTTCGAGTTTTTCAGACTTTTCAGCTAAAAGACGTTCAGTTTCCCCAAGATGCCGTTGAGTCTTATTCAACAATGCTTCCAACTGAGCCTTATCTTCCATTAGGCATTTGCTTTGAACCTACAATAACATTTGTTTTGGTAAATAAAGGGACATCAGACACTACTAAAGCATTTACCTGCAGCTCGTTAGTGGTATCGCAAAGTTGTTGACAATCAGATTGAATTTTTGTTTTTTCCTGACGAAGCTGCTCAAATTTATACTCCATGTCGCTGAGTGCACATTTGGCATTATTTCTGGTAACTTTGCATTCCTCAACAACACCAGCAAGCTGATCACGTAATTTTTGAGTTTCGTTTTGGCTCTTTGACAATTGTTCTTGCAGCGTCGTTATTTCAATTTCCAGGTTATCCTTTTCTTTACGTGCAATATCCAGCAATTCCCCAAGATCCGATTTATCGCCAAGAGCTCGATCCTGCTCCATCTCTTCGATTTTTGAGCGTGCATTTTCTAACAATGTTGTCAGCCGACTAATTTCTATTTGCTTCACTGACACATCCTCTCTGACAACACACAATTGACGTTCAAGCTCCTTTCGATCAGCTGTTGTGGCATCGATTGTTGACTCCAGAACACTTATCCGCTCCTTCAACCGACTGCCATCGAGTTTGCTTGATTCAACCGACATCCTCATTTCATTCAAATCAGAGTTAAGTTCTTCAAGCTTGATAAGCAATTTTTCATGCTCATCTTGAGCATTTTTCAGAAGATCCACCAACTTTTGTTCGCGTTCCGATGATGCAGTATCTTGCTGATTTGGATCAAGAATGAGAAGCTTCTGAAGAGTTTCAACTTGATTCCTTGTATCTTCCAGTTTTTCCGTTTGTCGACACAATGACTGAAAGATGACATCCTTTTCATCTGACAAACGTTCATTATCAGTCTGCAATTCCAAGACCTGATTTTGTAAATCGGCCAATTCCTGGAGAGTTGCTTGCAATTCTTCATTCGTTGAATAATGTGTTTCCTCCATCTGAATCAATTTATCTTGTAAGCATGCAACTGAAACTTCACTGCTTGATGACTGTTTGTCCCAATCCGGAGACATTGTGCATGGAGTACTATCGAGATCAGCATTAATAGAAAACTGAGATAAAAAAAGGAATCATTAGCAGCCTTGCTTTTAATAAGAGGCAAAAATAATTAACTTACGTTAGGAAGAGCTATGGATGCTGGTGCAGAACTGTGGAGACGATGATGCTGTGTATTTTGAATAATCTGTTGTTTTTCGTTATCTGACAATGGAGATTGTACACTGCGCAAACGATTTCTTAGTGATTCATTCTCCTCTTCCAGTTGATTTAATTTTGAACCATTAATGTCATTAGTCTGTTGAAGCTTTTGAATGTCGTGTCGGAGCTGGTTAAGTTCATGATGTGATGATGTCAATTCTTTGATTTTATTTTCGAGAATCATGTTTTCCTGTTGAAGTTGACGTAACTCTTGCATAGTGGCCTGCTGTTGCTTCGTCTGGAACACGTGAAGAGGACGATTAAAATGTTTGTGTAATTAAAAGCTCGACAAATTGCGAAATGTGAATTAAAATGTTTTGTTAGAAGTATTTTTTTTTAAGTTTTGTTTTGTTTCATCGCCCACGCATTAAAATTTCAATGATCTCGCACTTGCATTGAATGTAATAAAGTTAATCAGGTCATGCATGTGACAGGAAAATTTCAATTGAAAGTGAAATTCAGACCAACCGAACATGTATGTGATGTGGTGGTGGGCAGACAAAATGTGAGAAAAAAATCTTAAAAACGTTCAATCCAATAAAAACTCACATCAATAAAAGCTGTTTCCAAATCCTTTGATGATGCTGAATGCTGTTCACCTGGTGATTGCCGTGATGTCGCTGATGGTAGATAAGGAGCATTGGTAGATTGTTGAGTGACTTGCTGCTGCCTTTGCGTCTGTTGCAATTTCTGTTGTTTCTTCAATTCTTTCTTATCATCTACCAGTTTCTCCTTTGAGCTGGCACGTAGAAGGTCATTTAACTTATCCTTAGAAGATTGCTTATGACTTTTGGATAGTTTTCTTGTTGCACCCAAATCAGCTGATGCACTTCCAGCATTTACAGTTGCTATGTGATCTAAGCTTGATGCCGACGCTGATGCCTTAAGACCAACAGAATGTGCTGGTGATTGATTGCTTTGCTTCGAATTTGTTGCTGTTGACGAGGGACTTGCACCTTGTCCTCTACGAAACAATGATTTTAGCTTTATCATGATGCCAAATGTTTTTTAATAATTTTTCCAAAATATCTTAAAAGTTTTTAACACACACGCGAGCAATAAATTATGGAAAGCTCAATGTTCAAAAATACTTTTTCTTGTGTTCGTTCAACGATCAAAAGATTTTATTTATAGTTCACTTTTTTTTTTGTATTCAATCTGTAGAAAAATAAATAAGTTTTAAATGTCCATCACAATTGCACTTGACATTTTTTCTATTTGTTTGCTTATGGATTGTCGGCTTTCTTCTTCTTCTTTTTTGCAGGCAATTCTTATCAGTCAATTTATAAATCTTATCTAGCATTCCGATACAGATGAGAAAGGTTTTCAAGATAAGAAAGTAAAATAAGAACATTCACTTCAGAAAATCTCTGATCAACATTATGCTGAAATAACGGATATTTGCACCAAGTGTTTGATGAAGACAATGAAAAAAAGAGCTATTGTATGCGTTGAGCAATATCAAGTCCACCCGTCTGTTGTGTGTAGCAGAAAATGCTGAGCATTATAATTTTAAATTCAACTCTTTTTTTTTTTTAAAGCAAAAAAATTGTGAAACACCAGAAGCGTAAAAAATGTGTCATATTAAAAGTTTTATTTAATTTAAAACTACTTGAGAGAAATATTTATATAGAAAATACGTCATCAATAAATGGCCTTGGCAAATGATTAATCGCAATAAATAAAAAAATACTGCTCGAACTGAAGCATGCGAAACGTTTTTGAGCACTTGTTTATGTTTTCACCGAGTATTGGATTTCATTTGTGAGTCATTGAACGGTAAAATTTACCAATGAATCAGAAGTTACAGATCACGTTCCTCTTAAATTAGTGTCACACAATGAATTTAGTGTTAATTATTGCTGGAACAAACATCACTGTATTTTCTAGCCGCACCCAATCAAGTTAATTGACATTTATTGTATACATGTGAAGCACCCGTCGATCAATATTTGCGACACCTTGAGCATGGACAATGTATTGGTAGATAAACATCTATTGGAATTTTTTTTATGTCGCATACATATTAAAAGAAGAAGTGCCGAAATTTTGACGCCGCCGATGAATATTAAATCAGTTTCGTCTGCAAGGATTTTGCCAGACGGCTGAAAATGGCTTACAGCATCACAAAAGCATCATCTTAAATTAGTTAGAATCCATGGTATGGAGAAAGAAAGGCGAATGGACTTTGCAGATTACCCAAGAATGGAATTAATTATTTGTCTTGTGTTTCATCTCGTCTCCCACTTAATATCTGGACTTCACTGTTCACAGTCCTTTTATGGCATATTGTGGAACTTATTCGCACTGAACGACCATCTCACTTGAAATCACTTTAAGAATAAACTAAAAACCCACCAAAATAATTGAAAATTTGGAATTTTTTCTTATATCAGGTTTAAATTACACATTACTTGTACGTATTATCTTATCGCAGAATGAAAAAAAAAAAGTCATTACATATGCTGATAACAGCTTTTACGATGATTGTTCCTCTGTGAGCTATATCGATAGACATAGTTTGCGAAATAAAATTTCCTTTTCCTCCCCAATTTAATAAAATATTCGACCCGGCTTCGATCATAAGATAGTGGGCCGATAATTATTGGAATTCCAGTTGTCACAAGCACAATTATAAAGTTCGATATTCAAGAAATTAATGAGCGTTGACGGTTAATTAAGTCAGTTTCTCAAGGAGCAAAAATCACATTTAAATAGGAATGCATTTTATATTGCAATATGTTTACTTGCTTTAGTTTGATGATCGAGATTAGACAAAAATGTCAGAAAATATTTAATTTGCAATAAATACATCCTGTACATACAATTTTGTTGTTTTTTTTTTTTTCTTCTAAATACACCATCCCCTTATATGGAGTTTCCTTTAAAAAGCAACACTATTAAATGCATTTTTAAAATTGTTTCGCGACAAATAAGCTACTTAGAGATGACTTTACGCTTTGTTGCGGAGAAGTTTTTATTTTACAAATAATGGATTTGAACATTTATAAATTTGCTTAGAATGATGAGCCACACATGAACTTCAATTATGCCGTAATATGCCTTCATGATCGTTTCCATGAGATAATTCTATCGATTTGCATTCTTTTAGGTTGCTCATTTGCTCAACATACAACCATGTCGCCCTGTTGCGTTTTATATATATATTATTAGATGAAGCCATCATCATCATGCCTGTTTTCGTTCAATATTGGCATTAACTTTTACTATGTTTCAGATATTGCGTTATGTTTATTTTATTTTATAAATTTCTTGTGAATCTATGCTGCTGAGGATGAATAATTTGTGGTAATTTTAGAGAAACGCAGTGTAACAATAGGGCTTTAGGAATCAACTAAATAGGTCTTTATCAACTTCCGATTGAAGGAACATTAGCCCACGACTACTTTTCTTCAATTTTTCTTGGCTTATCGAGCTAACACAACATGTTCGAGACCATTGCTCAACATTCTTTTATTTTGTCTGATTTAATTAAGATGGGAGTCAATAAAGAGATATATTTGAATAAAACTTTACACAGTGATTTAAATTTTTATAACACTTGGTTGCTATGCGATTTTATTAAAAGCAGACGACACGTCTTTGGCATGTTTGCACAACTGCTGTTTGACACACATTTGCTGTTTAATTTAATTAATCCGAGAAATTTCTATCAATTTCATTTTTTTTTAACTTTCGACAGAAAATGCCGAAGGAAATATGACAGAGGTTTTAAAGTTTTAAAGCGTCGAAAAAAGACTGCGGCCGGTGGATGTTAGCATGTTTTGTATCATATACGCTACTGATATACTTTTGACGGTTTGACCAATTTATAAGGGCGCATAATGATGAGCTACATGAATGTAACATCAATCGGCATCTCACTAAATTTTGCAAAACAAGCCAATTCGCGCTTCGGCATCATTTTTGCAGGAGCCGTTTATTTCATTTACATCATATAAGTACTTAAACACAGACTTAAGTATCCCTATCAATGAGGCAGAACAAGAAAATGCTGAACATTGGGAAACATTTAGGAATGATGAGTTTCCAGCCGAAAACTCTTTGTGTCGGCATTTTCAACATCGAGAAAATTTAAAAAATTCAACTGATAACTTATTTAGAAGATAAATTATTGAATGATGTTTGCTACTTAAGATCGAACGTTGTGTGTCAATAAACTCTCGATTCAATTGAACCTCTGTAGGACAAGTAACCAAGCGATTTAAATCTAATATTTACCTTAATTAAAATAAACAATTTATTCCTCACACGAATGTTTACACTTAAAACCAGTCAAGGGGCATGTCGCTCACAGATTTATTCAAAAAATTTACTCGTTATTTTCCCAACTTGATGATGTCAATGATGATTTAATTGATAATTTTAACAAATGATTTGTAATCACAGAAGAAATCATTGCGTCCCATCATATTACCATTATTAAGTCCCTTTGACTGCGCAATAAAATCTTGATCCATCTGCTGTTGCTTTGCTTTGAATTTTTTATTTGCATAGCCACCAATCGCTCGGAAGCCACCACTTCCAGGATGAGCATTCAGTACCATCGCAGCTCTAATAACTAAATTCAAATTCAATTGATGTAGTTGTTCATCGCGATACTCTGTTTGAAAGCAATCAGATAGTGATAGAATATCTGAAGTGCTTGCAATGTCATCTATTTCGCCAAACATTTTGAAATAGTTTGAGCTGATCATTTCAATAAAGTTTGCTGGCTGTGAACGGAAGCTCTCGGTAATAGTTTCAGGCTGATGTGTCAATGTATTTATCTTTGACTTTTCACCCGTTTCATACTTGGGATGAAAGACTCTGCCAAGACCATGCATTAGACTAATATTTTCGTTCTTACCAATGCCGCCATCAGATTTTTTTGGTTTCATTGACGTCTTCTGCTTTTTTCCAGTCTTCTTGGTTGTCTTAATACTTTGTACTACTGTCATCTTAAAGTCACTTTGTTGGCAGGCAAAATTTAAATTAAGAATAGCATTTCTGATGTCACCCTGAGATTGCTCGATAATAGAGTCAACAACTTCTTCTGAAGGATGCTTATAGAATGGACTGTAATTGACATTTGATTCAATCAATGCGCGTATTCTTTTTACACCCTTCTTCATCAATGTAACAGCAATCGGGTTGAATCTAGAAGTAATAATAAATAAATTGTGTATGCAAAGTTGCGACGGAAGCTTCTTACTCAATAGCATCGATCGCCAGTTCATTACGAATGCTTTCAGGAAAAAGATTGTATGCGACATTTAGGGATTTAGAATTTGTATCAGTTATAACAAATACAAGTGGTGACAATCCTTCCGAACTGAACTTGCGCAGAATATCCCAAAATTCGTCAGTCTTTTTCAGAAATTTGTTTGGCAGATCCTTTACCATAACCAGGCGATCAATGTTGCTGAATAACGATGGAAAGCGTGATGTACTGAATATGAAATCAGAAAATTTGTTTACTTGGTTCTCATACGATGAAGTATATTCGTTATTGAATTTTGTACTGTTTTCATAGTACAGGCTGCTTTCAACATCAGTTGAGTTGATAAATTCGGCGATGTCAAATTCGCAGTCTTTTGCAACCAGCTTCAGCGAAGTCGTCTTGGCACTACCAGTAGGACCGATAATCAAAAGGATTCTATTGTGCTTTGATCCGTTGTTAACCAGCTTGAACCATCCTTGAAGTTCCTGAAGTTTCTTAGGATGAATAGCAAGATCTTGGGTGCTCGTTGGAGCAAATGTTTTAAGCCAATTTGTAGACTGGAAAGCTTTAAGACGCTTTTGGCGTATACCATCATCGACGACAACGAGGTCTTCATTTTCTGATGAGCTGTCAAGGTCTTGTTGTGTACTTGTCTTTGTAATTTTCCTTTTTGTTGTGCCTTTTGGAATGCATGACAAATTTTCTGATTTTGATCGGCTGAGTGCCTTTCCTTCTCCGAATGCTGAGGTAAACCATGACTAGAAATAGATTGCATGTTATATACACATTCCTTTTAGATGGTGTCGCCAATTTGTCATTTGGCAGGTTAAGTAATTACCTTCGACATTTTCTCATCCGCTTTATGTTGTTTACGAAGTCACAGCCTACAATTTTAAGCCATGAAGCAGAGAATATTTTTCACAGGGTCATTCAAAAATGAATTGAAGCCTATACATCAACAATTTTTAACGAACGTTTTTCGAATTTGTTACCTATTTCATAGCTTGAACATTCATGGTGTATCAAATTAAAGCCAATAAGAAATAATTTCCTGTTTTGATAAATTGAATTCATGCCGAAGCGGAAGGAAATAACATAACATGTCTGAAACGAAAGCAAAGAAGGTCGTTCAAGAGCTGATTCAAAGATGGTACACAGGGAAAGTGTCGGAAGAGCGATTATGGGATATGTTTAAAAATGGAGAAAAAGTAGCAGCAGAGCGAAGAGTTGATGTGCTGAACAAGTTTTTTAAAAGCCATGTAGCTGATTATGACATTCACCTTGCTCAATACGAGAATAACATCAGAAAGAAGAAAACCCCTCTAAACGCATTCATAATCTTCCTTAATTCGGTAACACTGGTATCTTCTGTAGCCACAGCTGGTGCAAGTAAGACTCAGCTCGCGCCTTCCAAACTCAGCATCACGGGTCAAACAACGTTTGATAGTAAGATGAGCCTCAAAAATGAATTTGAAAGTCCTGCTTTATCATCAACACGAGTTGAACCTAATGAAGTGGTCGTTTCTGAGGTAAATAAAATTTCCTCAATTCCACAACCTTATTTAGTAAAAGTACCGTTTCTGTAACAAGCATGTCAATTTCACTGGGTTTAAATTGTTACAATTATTTTTAGATCAAAGAGCGACTTGCGCAAGCAACATCAGGTCAAAATCATAACTTGAGGCCATCAACAACACTTATGCGACCATCACTAAATTCCACTGCAAACAGTACCAGCAATCGATTACTAATCAAATCTCCAAAACCAAAGCCAAAACATTCTCTCGCCAACTGGAACTTTACTTTTGGAGATGAAGTTTCCCTGCCAGTGCAGTTAAAGATTCCAAAGCCGATTATCGGTCTACCAGCTACAGCCCAGGAGCGTGTTATAATTGCAGAGCTTCTTTACACGCTTATCGGCATCAATGGTACTTTGATAGTGCCTAAATTAAAAAATGTTCATTTTGATGGTAAAGAAAATTACGGTATTGCTAACAATTGGATTGAAAGTACATTCAGCAAAGGCACCATCGTCGAATTCGATCTAAACGAACAAATTCAAGAATCAATTCGAGACATTTTAACGGATATTCTTCCGCTGGCGAATTTCTACTTCCAAATTCAAAATTTCATTGAGATTTCTGGGGCGCCTGAAAGTGGGCAAGTCCTTCAAGCATTATCGGCAGCTCTTGCAAAGCTTATTACCGATTATTATGACACAATTGCTCAACTGGAATCACTTCATCTCAAGGGTGAATTGAATCTCCATAAATTACTTTTTTATTTGCGACCAATTCTGCAAACAATGGAAACTATTACTCAAATCTGCAACATGTTACAAGCTGATAAAGTGCGTGGCGGAAATGTTCTGACCCGTCTTCACGACAGCATTGCGCATTTCAGCGGCGACATAAATTCACAACAGATCATTATTTATCTGACACAAAAAGCCGCTGAACCGTACATGGAAATATTGAAACTATGGATTTTTAAAGGCGTGATTTGTGATCCGAAAATGGAATTTCTGATTGAAGACAATGAAAAGGAATGTCAGAATCCTGAACAAAATGAACATTATTTTGATGATTACTGGGAGAAGCGTTATGTTATCAGAAATGATAAGATTCCAAGATTCTTGGAGAAGCAGGCCAACATTGTAATGAGAACAGGAAAATATTTGAACGTTATTCGCGAATGCGGTAAACGAGTCACTTTTAATCAATCGCAAGCAAGCCTGAAATTTTCTCACACGGATGAGCATCACTATGTCAATATCATTAACGATGCTTATGCATTCTCATCAAAAGCCCTGCTTGAGCTTGTTATGGACGATAATGATTTAATGGGACGGTTGTTGAGCATTAAACGATATTTCTTGCTGCAGCAAGGAGATTTCATTATTCAGTTTATGGATGCATGTGAGCAGGAACTAATGAAAACTATCGATGAAGTTATTCCAGTTCGATTGGAGAATCTCTTGGAACTTACATTGCGATTATCGTCAGCAAAATATGACAAATATCAAGATGATCTGTTCACAACATTGCTGCCATTTGATATTGCAACGCAAATGACAAAAATCATTAAGCATAAAAACGATCATGATGATTTGGATTCAGCCGAATCATATGAGTTACGTGGTCTCAGTTGCTTCACATTCGGTTATAACGTTCAATGGCCACTGTCAATTATTATCAATCAAATCACAATCTCAAAATATCAGCTCATTTTTCGTCTTCTGTTCTATTGCAAACATGTCGAGAATATTTTGTGTCGTGTCTGGACAGCAAACAACTATGCAAAGAAATTTGATCATGGCACAGCTGAACTTTATAGAACTGCATTCACATTGCGTCAGCGCATGATGAATGCAATTCAGAATCTCGAATACTATATGATGGTTGAAGTCATTGAGCCCGTTTGGCATATTTTCATGCAACAACTCGCAAAAGCCAAGAACATTGATGATGTGCTGAACTATCACGAAGACTTTTTAGATCATTGCCTCAAGAATTGTATGGTCACTTATCCGGATTTATTAACGAGTGTTATTGCATTGTGCAATATTTGCATTGATTTTTGTAAATTTATTGAGGTGAGTGTCTTTTCTTATCTTCACTGGTCCTTCTTTGTAGCTGGAATCCAGCAAAGACTGGTGTTGTGTGTAATTTATTTCCTTCAATGCATTTTTTTGTGCCCACCGTAAACTATTTGCTTACACTTTTAAGGATTCACAACGTCACTTTATTGACGCTGAGCTGTCATCCATGCTGTCACGAAACTACATCGAGGATGATAGTTCGGGTCAATACGAGCAGCAGGTCAGAATGTGTTTCACGCTAATGACGTTATTTTGAAGTTTCTTTTCTTTTACTGACATTGACACACAAATCACAATTTTATGTTTAGCACAATTCACTTTAATAGTCATTACCAATTCAAGAAATCAAACGATTCACCGAATATTCTATTTTTTCAACAGCACGAACCAGCCACGGGAGCAATTGAGACTTTCTCGCAAAAAGTTTCACGCTTCGATACGTTATTCGCTACCGAGCTCATTTCTCTGATAAATCGTATTCACGAAATTGCCGAACAGGATAGTTCAGAAAAATTCATTTCTTTAATTCATCGCATCAATTTTAATAATTTTTATGGCAGCAAACTGAATCCAACCCGTCAGAACAACTAATCATTGCACAGTATCCATATTTCTTTTCCACATTTATCCACCGTGTTTGTTTCGAATTGTTTCACAATAAAAATTTAAAAAAAAAAAAACCATTTCTAATGAAAATATGTTTGTATTTTATTGAATAACTAAAGAAAATGTTTCAGCTATGAATGGGCTGATCCCACTCAGCTTTAGGAGAAAATGGAAAAATAAGAGAAAAAAAAGCTAACGAAATTTATAAAATGAAAAACTCAAAAGAAAAAAACTTAAAGAAATCAATTATTTCATTTTCGGTTACGCAGTGACCGCTTAGCAATTGGTTCGTCGGCAGCAGCAGCTGTAGCAGCATTTCGCCTGGCGGTTTTTGAACTTTTTGGATGTTCTTCAGGCTGCTTATCGTCTTTTGTCTCCGTGACTTGCGTAAAAGTTGTATCTTGCTTTGTAGAACGTCCTAAACGTTTTGTAGCTTGCTTGGGTGTCTTGAGTTCTTCAACATCTTGAGATATCTTTCCACGTCCTTTACGAACAGCAGGTGGTTCCGGAGTTGGTTCTTTAGTTATTTCCTTTTCAACCGAATGCGCTTCTTTTGATGTTCGACCACGACCACGTTTAGCTGGAACTTCCTGAACATCGTCAGGTTCCACCTCCAATTTTGCAGGACGACCTCGCGTTTTTATTGAAGCTTGTGGTTCCTTTTCAGCATTCCTTTTCGATACTACTCGACGACCTACTTTTTCAACAACATAATCGGGTTCTAAAACAAAAAAGTGATAAGCAAAACGATTCTTACGAAATTTTTCTAATAACAAACCATCAACTTCGGCAACTTCTTGTATCGCTGGAGATTTTGCTTTACGACCACGTTTGCTCGACTCTGGAACAGTTGAATCTAATTCAATTGATGGCGTTTTTGCCCGTCGACCACGTTTTGTTGGAGCTTCTTGAACTGTTGTAGATGTCGGATCTTCAATTGGCTTTGTAATCGGCTTTCTGCCTCTTCTCGGTGATTCACTCAGTTCTGTTATTTCCTGTACAGCTGTCAAGGCTTTTGCTCTTAAACGGCCGCGAGCTGCTGACTGTTGTTCAGGTGAAATTGTTGATGTGACTGGCGTTTGTTGTAACGCTATTTCAGGTGCTGGCATTTGATTACGTCTCCCACGACTGATCGGTGTATTTTCAACTGATGCTGGTATGACTTTTTGCGACTGTTGTGCCTTATGAGATTCAATTATTTTTGTTACTGCAACTTCAGCCGTTCGTCCACCACGACGTGTTTTCTTAACCGGTTCAGAGACAACATCTTCTTCTTCTAAAGATAATTCAATGACTTTTTCATTCTCGGCAGCTTTTCGTTTGATGGCCACACGGCTATTTGAAATCGATGGTTCTGGTGATCCTACTTCCTTCTTTTTGCGACCACGCTTTTTAATTACTGGTTTTTCGTCAACCTTTTTCGAACATTCTGCCTCGGAATCATCGCTGGGTTCAGTTTTTTTAGCATGTGCAGTACGTTTCATCACTTGTTCAGACATAGATTCTGAAGTTGACGATTCTTCCACCGACTTAGCTTCGTTTGCCTTTTTGTCATGAACTTTCTTGGATGAATGAGATTCAGCTGGAATGTATTTTGAAACAATGGGTGTTGAAGGTTTTTCAGGATCAGGTTCTATATTTTTCTTCATTCTGCCGCGTTTTGGTTTATTAATATGAAGCGAAGCTTCTTCAGCATTACCAGCAATTACTTTAGGAGTCTCAATTTCTTGCGTTGCTTCGACTTCATCAGGTTTTGCGATATCTGTTGATGAATCTGGAGAAACTTTTTTGCCGCGGTTACGTTTCGGTGGAATTTTAGTCTGCGTTTCGATTGTAATGTTTGCATCTTCTGACACCAAATCCACTTTCTTTTTAGGACCACGTTTCGACCTTTCAGTCAATGGTGTCGATATTGTTACTTCAACTGTTTTTTGTGCTCCGCGTCTGCCTCTTGAATTTGATTTTGGAACTATCGCATTCTCCAGATGAACCTCCTGTACAATTTCATCGTGCGATGCAATGTCTATGGCGTCTTCGCTTGTAACGTTAGATTCTATTGTGACATTATTACCGAATGCTGGTGGCAAATTTTCTGGTCCGCCGTTTTTATGATCGCGTGCTGCTTTTTCAGCAACGGCTTCTGGAATCTCTTCAGTCTTTATTTCCTCTTTCAATTTAACTTCCTCATCGGGCTTTTCAGAAACCGAGCTGTAGGCGGGTGCAGTTTCAGTAGCAATAATTTCTTTCTCTTGTAAATTTGTAATTGTAATTTCCGCAGAAACTTCAGTGACTTCATTAGCAAGTTCCTCTGTTATTTTTTCCCTATTTTTATTGGCTGTAGTGCGACCGCGTCTCTTGCTGGGAGTCTCAACTCCGTCAAATGATTTAATAGAATCGATTGAAATTGAGCGTCCTGGTCTGCGTGTTGCTGTTTTTTTTGGCGTTGATCCAGAAGCCAACTGCGAATAATCAACGCGTGGCCGCCTGCGGGATGGTGTAACTGGAATTCTATCATCATCCTGGTCATCTATTGTGACATACGCGTGCTTTTTGATGCAAGGTTTTTCTATGACTGGTTGCATTCTCTTATATTGAGTATCATCATCTTCATCATTTGTACCTTTTGGTGGCTCTGCCGGCTCTGGTGCAGTATTGTTCGAATCTGAAAATGTATCAATATTGGAATCAATAATTTCTAGAATGGAAGAAAGTGAACTAGGCTGAAAAACTTAATAAAAGTGGTGTGTTTTACCTTCATCGCTCTGCTTCGGATCTAGTTCACCGTCAATAGGTTCATGTTTCAATAAAATCTGTTCAGTGAATGGAGCTTCTTTCCCTGACGATTCTTCAACTGCTTCCACCTCTTGAGGCTGTTCTGGTATCGTATTTAATGGTTCACTCTGATCCGATTTCTCATCGATTTCCGGTTCCTCGCTACAACCGAGAATTTTTTTTAGCTGATCCACATGCTCGATAAATGATCGCCTTGGAGCTTCTTCAGAAAATGGTTCTGCCGCAAGAGTCTTGCGAGATGATGAAGTCTTTGTGACAGCATCTTCTGGCATTAAGCTAACGCCTCGTTTTTCAATAATCGGTTGGTCGTTTATGTCTTTTAATTCAATTTCTTGCTCAATGTGCTCAATAAAAGACACACTAGCGATGTCTTCAGATGGAATATCAACAGCAATTGTTTTTCGAATGTCACCTGGTCGTATCTGTTTTTCTGGAGATAAGCTCGTTGCTCGTTTCTCAACAGGTCGATCATTGACATTTATAAGCTCTTTCCGAAGCTCGACATATTCAATAAACGACTCGCTGGCATTCTCGTTAATAATATCGGTAGTCATTGTTTTACGTGAAGTCGTCGCTTGAGATTGAATTTCACTAGGAAGCAAGCTAACGCCTCGACGCGACGTCTGTTGCTTATTATCAATATTTTTCAGCTCCTGCTGCAGCTCGACATACTCAATGAACGAATCGCTGGCTTCCTCGTTAAAAACTTCAGTAGTCAATGTTTTGCGGGAAGTCGTTTCTTTAGACTGAATTTCACTCGGAAGCAAGCTGACGCCTCGACGCGACGTCTGTTGCTTATCATCAATATTCTTCAGCTCCTGCTTCAGCTCGACATATTCAATGAAAGAAGCAGTCATTTTCTCATTATTTGGCACTTCTAAAGCCAATGTTTTTCTACTTTCAACGGGCTTGATTTCCTTCATTGGTGACAAACTTGCAGCTCGGACATTTTCAAAGGGTTGATCGGAAACATTTTTTAACTCTTTTTGAATCTCAACGTATTCATTGAATGATTCGCTGAATTTATCTTCAACCGCCTTTTCCTGTGCAAGTGTTTTGCGAGATGAAATTGACTTCTCGCTAACCTCAATCGGTAGCATGCTGAATCCACGCCTTGTTAATGTTGGCTGATCATCAATGCTCTTTAGCTCTTCTTCAATCGGCTGATCATCAATGTTCTTTAGCTCTTCCTCAATTGGCTGATCTTCAATGTTTCTTAGTTCTTTCTCTATATCAACTTCGAGCTCTAACTGAGATGACTCGTCGCATTCATCTCCATTAGTATTTTCTGTAACCGAATCTATGAAGAAATAAAGCATGAAATTGCAATATACGAAATAATAATTTTACAATCTAACCTTCATTATCAGTTTTCATTAAATCGTCATTGATATCAACTCGACTGAACTCAGTTTCACTAAACAGCTCATTCTCGCATGGAGCAGCTGGTGATTGGTCTGTTTGAATCAATGGTTGATCTGCCTCAGGATTTAATGATTCTTCGCGACTGGTATCAATAGTCGTTTCGGCAAAAGACTGCGCTTCCGAAATTTGTCCCACAGCGATAAGATCTTCAGAGAATTCTTGGGTTGCTGGAATTTCATTGAAACCATCATCATCCGCAATAACTGTGTCATCTAGGTTTTGAAAAATTTCTGAGTTTTCATTGTCATCGCAATCTAGCTGCTGATCAGATTCCTTCCAAGAATGAACAACTTCTGATCGCTCAGAAACATTTCCATCTTCTTCAGCAATATCCGCCGGGTACTCTATGAAAGCAGATTCAATGGTTTCCGGTAGCATAGTTTCATTTAACAATGATAAACTAACTTTTGGAACCTCGCGATCTTGGTTATCAACTTCGGTTTTTGTTTGTTCCAGTGGAATGATGCCGTCTTCTCCTGTTTCAAATTCTTTTTCACTTAAACGAAATTTGAAAGCAGTTCCATCAGAATGTTCTGGTATTTCGCTGTTGGCATCGGTTTTAACCAGGTTTTCAGTATCATCGTTTTCTTCCGGCTGACAAAGTTCTTCATCATATTCCTCTTGTGAACATTCTTCTTCTTCTTCTTCTTCCTCTGTCTCTGATGATTCTTCCGATTCTGACGAGTCTTGGTTTCCCTTGTCTAAAGAATTGTGGCTGCTGCTTATTTCAAAAACATCTTTTTCAAGTTCTTCGTCATCACTGTCATCCCCGGTTTTAACAAACTGTATGAAGTTATTGCTAGACACTACTTCATATTCATCAGTTGGCTCTTGCTGATCACCAGATATTAAAGCCTGACTATCGAGTGATAAAATATCATCGGGTTCAGCAACATTCTCCTGCGTACAGCAATCCTCCGTTGACTGATTTAAAGATTCATTGGGATCCAATGTTGTATTAGCTACTTGCGAAAGATTATGCAATGATGCCATAGCATTTCCAATGCGTTTTCTAGTGCTGCGCAATGATTTCTGCGTAGTAATTTCTTTGTAGCCTTGAAGCTGATAATTTTCAAGAACTTCCGTTGAGTTCTCCATAAAGCTCAATCGTGTTACAGGACTCATAGTCAGTTTGAATTTACCTTTTGCGTTATCAATCAATTCCTTTGGAAAACAGGTCTTTTGCAAATGCTGAACGGTCTCTAAAATCGATACTTTGGGAGTTTGAACATCAACAGGCGATGACACTATTTCAGCCGATTGCATGATGGAATCATTTGGTGTAACGTTTGAGTATCGCGAAGACAAAATTTGTTCAGTTTTATTGTTACCACCAATCAGCGATTCCTGAACTTCTTCAATCCACTTCAAAACACGTTCACCACGTTCCTGTTCCTTTTGTTTAACGTCAGCAGAAGTGCCAACTGATGTAGATGCTTCTTCCTGATCATTGCTTTTCTTGGCTGGATACATTTTTGTGACTGGCGGTCGTCCGATCAATTCATCAAACTTCTTATCGATCGTTTCCATTTCATCCTTAATGACCTCTTCGAAAAGCATTGTCTCAAAGTTTGTTTCTTCAGCTATTGAATTAGAAGATTGTGGATTTGTGGAGCCCGAGTGTTGTTCTTCGAAAATTTTATCAAAATTTGATTCAATTTCCATTGTACGAGTATTTTCAGACATCCGTTCCGAAGATGGTGGTATGACAATTGTGCTGGCATTTTCTGCTTTTGTGCTAGCAGTTTCTGCTACGGTACTGCCATTTTCAGTATCTCTAGTTTTCTTGCCGTTCGCAGTAAGATCCAAACTTCCTTCAGATACATTGGCAACATCATTTTCAACGAGAACTGACGAAATTGATTCCAGCAGCTCCATCACTCCGTCACTTGGACCAGTAGCATTCTGCGCTGAGGATAGTCCTGGCGTTTTCATTAACTGTGCAACTCCCGTCACATTCATCAAATCATTGTTCGGACTCTTGTCAGGCGTCTTCAATAAGTTTTCAACGCCTTCAGCATCGGTTAAGCCGTCTTTCGGCTCGGCACGTGGAGTTCTTAGCAATTCTCGTACTCCAGCAACATCGCGCAAATCATTTTTCGGTGTTTTTCGTGGCGTCTTCATCATCTTTTTGAGATCTTCGAAATTTGATGTATCACTCGTCTGGTCAGATTGATTTTCTGGAACATTCTTGGGTAATTCTTTTGATGCTTCAGCTTCAATTTGAACGACATTTTCATCTGTTGGTTGCTCATTTCTCATAGTGTCATCAAACGATGAGGAACTTATTTCAATAATCGATGATAAATATGATTCATCAGCGGTGGACTGTCCTGTGATGTTAGGGTCTTCATCAAATGATAAAGCCTTTCCTTGTGATGTTGCTGAAGCATCATCAATACGCTTCTTGATTGTAGAATTTTTTATGGCTGATTTCAAGAGTATACGTGCCGGTGTCGTTTTCTGCTTTAGCGTTGAAGAGTCGCTCTTGAGTGCTGAAGATCGTGTCGGTGTTGATGCAGATTTCGCTGATAATGGAGTGATCAGATCAACAAGAAACATTGACTTCTTTTGTCCAGCCGTCACTGGAGAGTCGAACTCAACAAGATTTGAATGTGCTACACTTAGGCCACTCTTCGGTGTACTGATATTTGACTTGAGTTTATTAGATGTCTCTGGTTTTTCAGCGAGTGTCTTCATAGTCCTTGGTGTTCGTATTTTTGAAGCTGTTGTGTTAACGCTGGCCGTTTTAGCTGATTTCAGTTGCGGAGTATATGATGTAAGCAATATTTCGGAACGATTCAAAATTTCCAATTTTGGTGATGAGAAATTTTCCTTGTTGAGTGAAATGCCTAATGTCGGAGTGCTGAACGGCGTTGATTTATCAAGGTCGGATTTTGATGTGTCTTTCGTCGGAGAAGTTTTAGCCTTTTCAATAATTGTTTCCGTGTAGCTCTGATTTTCACTCTGGCAGACACTAAAATGAAGCGGTATTGAAATCGGATTTAAAGACGGATGAATTTGTCACTACTTCTTTACTTACCTGTGTATAGTTACACGGTTTTTTGTCTTTAAGCATCGAGTTTTTGGCTTCTTTTCTGCGTTTGAAGCGCTTGCAGCAGCCAATGTTCGCAGTCCTAAATCAACAGTCTTGCCTGTAAATTTTGCAAGAATATTAGATGAAAAAATCTCAGCTAGTTTTCACTATTAAGTTTTAACTAACGCTTGACGTCTGCTTTGCTTTCCCACCGCATCTTTTTGCCCATCAAATTTATAATATCGCCAGACTTGATTTTTCTTTTGGTCTCAACAACTCATCGTTCACAAGAATTGGACTTTCCTTGCACAAATTTAATGCCCTAATCTGCAATATAGAAGACGCAACAACAATAAAAATGGACAACGCAAAAAAAAGATTGTAGAAAATTACCGTCCCGGCTGAATCAACGGTGATCCTAAAATGAGTTTGCTGAATGCCTTCAAAATTAAGCCGAATATCGTTAGTTATGTTCCTGCCAATGCTGATCGACGTTTTTTTATGTGGAAGGTAAATAATGCCATCACTTCCATCCTTTTTAAGAATAACCAATCGGCCCGAAGCCAAACCAGCCATTTTTCCACTTTTTCACTCAAACTATGCCTTTTATTTCGTAAACTGCAAGCTTTGACGAAAGATAATATGTCTAGCTTTACTTTCAGATAGTTTAAGCCGTATTTAGCTCTGTTTTTGGTTCCAAATTTATTCTAAACCTTTTCACGGTATACTCACAGGCAAGGGGTATAGAATTCGTTTTTTTTACGTATACCTACCTACTATTTTTTTTACATACACTGTTTTTTTCATACACTATTTTTTTACATACACTACTTACGTACCCCAATGTATTATTTTACAGGGTTACGCAGTAAAGTTAATACTGGTAATGTGTGTGTAAAAAATCCCCTTCTACAATGTGGTATTTTTAAGCATGCGTAAGTAGCCTCCGGATTAGTGTAGGTATGCTTCAGAAGCTAAGCACGAGCCCTGTTACCTAATGTTTTCCGTCATCAGAAACCACCAATTATGCCCATTCCACCTTTAATAGGACGGATCACGAAAAACTCAAACAGTAGTCTACTCAAAGTGTGGCTTGAAATAAACAGCCGCAATGTTTTTAATCGTTATCAGCAACGTCATTCCGGAAGTTCATCATCTTTGATTTGAACCCGAGATAAAAATAATTCATTAATTAATAATTAACCCCAGCAAAATTTAACAGATAAGAGTAATAAGAAATCTAGGGATGGATGAATGAATGATGGGGGGTATTAAATTATGAGTGAACATAACTGCGTTTATGATGTCATTGGAATTTCCATAACAGATAATAAATGTCATAAATTTCCACATGAAAATTGAAATTACTTTTAAAACAATAAATTAATTAAATTAGATAAAACCTTCTGATAACGTCATTTCGTCATCAAAAATACAAATTCTGCATCACTTGTCATTCAAGCAGAAATAAAGAGTCAGTTGGTTACAGTCCTTCAAACAGAGAAGACATAGTTTATTATTTTCAAGTGAAACCATTTTAATTCCAGCAAAAGTTCAACCACATACGGTGCTAAAATCCGCCAGCTAACTAACATTAATCTAAATGCTTATACAATTTGTTTTTCCTAGGAAAATTCAGATCATGACTTTTCATTACGGAATATCAGATATTATTCAGATAAATTATTATTTATTGAGTCAGCTGCTATAATGAGTAAATTAAGTAATCTAGAGAAGAACATCTGTAGAAAAGCTGAATAAACAGGGATCTTTAAATAAACCAAAGCAATTAATCCATCGTGAGACACTTTCGAAAAAAAGATAATAAAGTTATGCCAATTGAAGAGTTGGTGCAAGCGAAGCTCTATTCCTGAAATCTCCGCATCTAGGGAAGGTTTTCTGTTGGTAGGAATTTGCTGAATACTGTTGATGATGATCGAGCTCACGAGGTTTTCCTCTCTATTGAACCGGATGGGGGATTGGCCGTTGAACAGAAAGCTGACGAAGCGATTTTGGCTGATGACGATGTAGAAGAAGCTGCCACTTTCATTCAACAGCCGTTCGGTTTAATGCTTTCTGAACATAAATTGGTAAAATCTTTCCAGTGCCCTTGTATTTTATTTCATATTTCTCTATCTATTTTTTAGCCACGTACCGTTAGTATCAAATCTGGAACAGATTACGATGACAATTTTAAAGACAAAAGGTTTGAAGATTTTGAAAACACAAATTTAAATACTCGATTACAAATAGATATTTCGAATTTTCTAAATCATTCACTTCAAGCGTTCGAGTTAATCCGATTTAAAAGCACTGCGAATTTTTCTGAAGCACTGAGAACAAACTCGTTTGGAGCTCGCAGAGCATGGAAGAGGTGATAAAAATTTTATCATTTTTAGGGCTCCGCACAAATCCAAATATATTTGAACAAATCCAAATCAAATGCGGTCAAATCCAAATCTTTTTTTTTAATATTTGGTTCAAATTCAAATCCTTTGAAGATTTGACCGATATTTGATCAAGATTGGTTAAAAATAGAAAGAAAGGCGTAGTTAAATTAAAACAAAATCTGTTTATTATTTAAAAAATGTTTTTAGAAGATTTTTGTCTGACATTTTTGTGTTTTTTTTTTTGGTCTCGAAACAGTAAACAACGGTCAATGTTTTGTCACTTTGCTCGCCTAAAAACATCAAGAATAATTGTATAAATACCTACTAATTTTTTTCCAATAAAGTTAGTTACATTAACTGCCACTTACTTACAACATTTGCTTTAATTAACTCACAAGCCAAATAGCGCTTCTTGTCATTCATATTAGCATCAGCCCCAAACAAGTGGTCCTTCGAGCAATAATAAAAAACAAGCGATCAAAAAACAAGTGATCAACAAAAACAATCAAGCAATCAGAAAAAAATAAAAAACTCACTAGGGCAACTGAAGTAAACTGCAACTTGGAAAACAAACCCACAAGACAACTGAAAGCAAAATATTGCAATTCAAGTACAACATACCAACAATATTTTAGAAGTAAAACCTTCTCGCCAGAAGGTATTCAACGCACATTTTAGAAGTAATCCCTTCGCAGCCCGCAAGGTTTCACCGCATATTTTAGAAGTAAAACCTTCGCAGCCCGCAAGGTATTCACCACACATTTTAGGAGTAAAACCTTCGCAGCCCGCAAGGTATTCACCACACATTTTAGAAGTAAAACCTTCGCAGCCAGAAGGTATTCAACGCATATTTTAGAAGTAAAACCTTCGCAGCCCGCAATGTATTCACCACACATTTTAGAAGTAAAACCTTCGCAGCCCGCAAGGTATTCACCACACATTTTAGAAGTAAAATCTTCGCAGCCCGCAAGGAATTCACCGCAAATAAACTACAGTCCACTAAGCCAATAAACAAATAATCTAGCAATGACTTTGAAAGGAATCATCGAAAATAAGCAGGATGCAATCCATTCTTTAGCCTTCAGCTCAAATTTTGCATTTTCCATTTGTTGTGCAACTGTTTCTTCATCGACAAGTTCTGGGTTTTTTAATTCCTCCATCAAAAACAAATTTTCATTTATCGCCTTTTCATTCGTTTCAATTGCTTGTTGCTGCTCTATAATTTTTCTTTTCAACTCAGCAAGAGATTGTTTATGCGGTTTCATCACTTCATCTCATTCTTTCATTATGTTTTGTATTTTTCTCCCATGCTGACTTTTTCATCAATTTTCGGCTCGATTCTGAAGAGAACAATTTCAAGATTTCTGCCACCATCACCAAAAACAATAATGTTGTCCCTTCCAGTTGAATAGTTTGACAGTTTGTAAATCTATTTACAATTTGTTGTCTTGTTTGATCGATAATTTTACTCAATAATTGCAGATAAATAACGCGGAAAACTAAGTAGTGAAGATGGGAAAAAATAATCAAAGTGGTTTTTGTTTATTTTCGACACTCAATTCAAAGGGAAGGTTGAAAAAAAAGTCGAAAAGTCGAAAAAAATGGGTTAGTAATGTATTGGGTTAGTTTGTCCTACCTGTTATATTTATTTACCTTGTCTATATATTAAACAGATATTTATTGAACTTTATTTATTTTGTTGTTGAAAATTGAAATTTCATTAATCTTCAGGAAAAAATTGCATCCCCATACCAAACATGTTTGTCACAAGCTGGAGTCGAACCAGCGACCTCTCGAATGCTCTACCAAGTTGTGGTTGCTTCCTATGTTTGACAATTTTTCCATCATATTTCAATTTAATATTCCAAATTCATATTTAATTTTGTTTATTTATTTATTAAGTAATGTGATTTATATATTATATATATTTTACAATAATCATTACTGCTACCCAAGGCACTATATTTAGAGGTGGCACCAAAGCCAATACATTCAAAAAAAAAATACACAAATACGAACGATCCCAAACAAATGAAAAACATACGAAATATACAAGTCAAATGGTAGAACACTATGGATAATTTGGAAAAATCCTACAATTGTTGACCCTCCGGATTTACTCAAATTGTAAGCAAAACAAATTGTTTTGATATTTTTTTGATTATTTTATTAAATTGAATGAAAAGCTGCTTAAGGGATTTAATAGACATCAGAATTGAGGTTTGAAACACTTGAAGAAATTCGAAGGGCAGTCCTATATTCGGAAATCATTCATACTGACTACCTTATGACTGATCGATTTCGTTTGATAGTGTTAGTAATTTTTTGGGGTTAGTGCTTTGGTGTCACCTCTAAAATAAACAACCTTGCTGCTACCTACCTACATAGGGATAAATGTCACTAAATCGAAGCAAGTTTCGAAGAATTTTTTTTTTAAATAAATATAGCTACCATAATTTTATTTTCTGCTTTTGAAAAAAAAAAAAAAAAAAACCTTTTGAACACGCTTCAGTATTTGTGTATTTGTTGGTTAAGAAAAAAAGGATACGATTCTCGATATATTAGAATACTACTTGCTACATTCGAAAATGGTTCATAACATGAAGCGTAATGCTACCAACCTTACAAGACACGCCAAAGTTAGGAGAGCATGTGAAACAACGATTTTACCAGGTCCAAAGAAATCTTACAGCGATTGCAAAAGCTATCGACTGCTTCAGCTACCCAATGGGCTTACAGCGCTACTAATACAACATTTTATAATGGAAGAACCTGTTTCGAGCTATGAGCAGAATCATAATATATATGGATCTGATGTTCCTTTTTCATCACTCACTAATGGTGACACTGAAGATAGTGAAGAAGAATCTGGAGATAGTGACGGATCTGAAGATAGTGAAAGGGATGATGAGCATGATAACGGAAGAGAAAAGATGGCTGCAGTAGCTCTCTGCATTGATGTTGGTAGCTTTGAAGATCCACCAGAAATTCAAGGCCTAAGCCATTTTTTGGAGGTACATACACTTCTTAATTATGATATCCAATCAACTACTTAGTTGGATTAATGTTACTTAAAGTTATTTTACTTTTTCAGCACATGATTTTTATGGGCTCTGAAAAGTTCCCTAAAGAGAATGAATTTGATCAATTCATCTCAGCTCATGGTGGCAGTGATAACGCAATGACAGAGTGCCAACATACTTTATTCTACTTTGATGTCGTGGAGGAGTCTTTGGAAGGAGGTGTTGATCGTTTTTCTCAGTTGTTCGTTGCTCCAATCATGCTACGGGATGCTATGGATCGGGAAATGGAAGCAGTTGAATCAGAATTTCAAAACACTATCAACGATGACGATGCAAGAATCGCACAAATAATAGCATCTCTAGCGAATGGACCCGCATCAACATTTACATGGGGTAATTTAAAGACATTGAAGGATAGCATTAGCAATGAAGAATTGTATAAAGCCGTTCATGATTTTCGTAAGAAACATTACCTGGCAAATCGCATGTATCTTTGTATCGAATCAAGTCGTGAACTTGACGAGCTTCAAAAAATAGTTGAAGATAATTTCTCAAAAATACCAACTGGGCCGCTGGTGGGCGTTGATCGATCAATAAATTTTCAAAATGCTTTTAAGCCTGAATTCTTTGAGAAAATTTATTACGTCAAACCAAAAGCTGACAAAACAAAGCTTTTCATGACATTTGTACTTCCGCCCTTGGCCAAGCATTACCGATCAAAACCGCATGATTATCTTGCGTATATCATCCAGCATGAAGGCGTCGGTTCCATCACTAGTTATTTGAAAAAGAAGTTAGTATGAAAACGCGTTTTTAATAATTTTTTTTTACTAATTGGTTCTTCCTTAAAAGCCTTTTAGCAATACGTATCATTGCCGGAGCTGATAATCAAAGTTTTGAAGACAACACGATGTTCACGTTATTCTCTATTGAAGTAACGTTAACGGAAAAAGGATACAATAATGTTGATAAGGTCATTGAAGCAATATTTGCATTCCTGTTACTGCTAAAAGAGACATCATTGCCTCAGCACGAAAAAGCTTTCATGGAATTGAAGAAAATCAAGGAAACCGCTTTTAAGTATCGTGAAGAAAAACCATCAACAAGTAATGTTGAGGAGCTCTCAGTCAATATGAAATATTATAATCACAGGGACATAATTTCCGGTTCCGATTTATACTACGAATTTGATGGCCCTTTGGTAATGGAGATGATTGAACGCCTCAATGAAATGAAGTTCAATCTCATTCTTCTCACTGATAAGCGCAAAAAATTTGAGAAGATTGAATCCTGGTTTGGTACTGAATATGATGAAGAAGGTATATTGAGTTTACAATTGCATAACTACAAGATTTGTAAAAAATTAAATTTTTTTAGATTTTCCGGCAGAATTTGTGAAATTATGGAACACTAGAAAACTTTGGCCTGAATTCTCAATGCCACCGCCAAATGAATTCATCTGCAGTAACTTCGATATAATCGCCGAAAATGAAGAATCAAATATAATCAGTCGCTATCCCAACAAGATCACTACAGCAAATGACAGCTGTGAGTGTTTCTATAAATTAGATGCAACATTCAAATTGCCACACGGTTATGTCTGCGTTTATTTGTCATCGCCAAAAACGATGGAAACGGTGCGCAACATGAATCTGACGTCACTTTACTCGATGCTGGTGAAACATTATTTGACTGAAAAATTGTATCCGGCTGTTTGTGCCGGTCTTGGCTATCAAATATATTCGGAAGAGAAAGGCATAGTTGTGAAGCTGAGTGGATATAATGAAAAACTTCCTATCCTCCTTGACATCATCACAAAGGAGCTAAAATGTGTTGGTGATATAATGGAAGAAACAGTTTTCGAGACTTATAGAAAACAGTTCAAGAAATATGTCTACAACAATCTCATCAGTTCCAAATTCTACAATAAAGATTGCCGATTGAATATCATCGAAGAAAATCATAAGTTTAACTATGATCGTTATATCGAAAGTGACTTTATCAACTTTGAGGATCTTAAGGAATTTGCTGGAGAATTTCTCAATGAACTTCGAGTCCAGATACTAGTGCAAGGCAATTTTACAAAATCGAATGCTCTTGATATCAAAGAATCGCTGCTAAAGAACCTAAACTGTAAGCTTCTATGCAAGCCATTCGAATCACGTGCTCATCGTTTGCCAGTGGGAACGAACGTTCTCTACATTAAGAGCATGTTGCCAAATGATAAAAATTCGACGACCACCAATTATTATCAGTTTAAAGAGAGTTCCATTAGACTTCAGTGCCTTATCGAATTTGTGTTGAAAATCATGGAAGAACCGCTGTTTGACATTCTGAGAACACAAGAGCAGCTAGGATATGCTGTTGGTGGTACCTATCGTTTCAATAATGGTATTTTAGGCTTAAGCATCACTATCCAAAGCCAGGAGAATAAGCATACCACTGTCGCAGTAGAGCAACGAATTGAAAAATTCCTGCACGAGAATGTCGCTGAAATTCTCACGAAGTTGAGCGATGATGAATTTGAAACGATTCAAACGGCACTGATTAAACTAAAGCACATGGTTGATGTCGAACTGGAATGCGAAATAAATAAGTTCTGGCCCGAAATAACAAGCAACGAATATATTTTCAATCGACTAGAATTGGAAGCCGACATGTTGGCTAAAATCACCAAGCATGAAGTGATTGCATTTTACAATGAAACTTTTGATCCAAAAAATGTGAAGAAACTTTCAGTACAAGTCATTGGTTCAATAGCTGATGAAGGAACTCACACCGAAGACGAGCATTGTCCAGTATTCGAAATTATGTGCAATCATTATAAGAATGATGAACAGGAAGTTATCAAAGATATGAATGAGTTTAGAAATTCGCTTCCATTGTATCCAGTTACAAAAACAGCAATCGATGATTAGATAAGAGATAAAATTTTCATTTCTGAGAAAAAAAAAAGAAATAAAGAATGGACAACATCCATGCAGAGCAATTTATTTATTGTTCAATTCAAATTCAAACTTTTTTCAATTTTTTCACTTTGAATATCCCTGTGCTTGCGAATAAATGACTGGAAATTTTGCTCCTCCATTTCTTCATCACCAATGCTGACAAATTTTTCTTCAGTGCCTTCCTCATCTTCGGATGATTCATTGCCGGGATGTTTTAGATACATGTCGGAGATTTCACGACCAGAATGCACTTCATTTAACAACGGATTTATGTTAATTTCAGCCGATGTCGATTGAACAGCTTTTTCCAGCCCTTTTTTCTCGTTTTCTACTTTTTCGTTCATCTTCTCAGTACGTAGCTTCTCATATTCAACTTTATAATCTTTATGGTATTCTTCTTCCGCCTCGGCGACCAGTTCATAAAATCGATGAAATCCGGTTCCAACCTTAGCTGAAACTCCACAGGATTTTAGGTCGTTGTAAAATTCATCAAGAGTGAGCGACATAGTTCTTGTAAGATTGCTGACATATGTCGTTTCTTGTTCCAGTGCTTCCTGAAATGCCTCGAAATCTTTCATCCAGTCGATTGCAAATTCATGGTTTTGAATATCAATTTTGTTCAGGGCAACAATAAATGGCAACCGAGCTTTATAAAGAATTGAACAGGCGTAGAGCATATTGGACATGAATGTTATTGGGCTTATTGATCTCACAACGTCCATCACATAAACAACAATGGTCGGAAATCTCGTTGCCAATGCTTCTGTAATGATTGTTCCACTCGCTGACCAAGTGAAGACTTCAATTTGGCCTGGAGTGTCTAAAATACAGAATTTGTGTCCATCCTCGCCAGCCTTCTCAATCAATTGTACGACTTTATCAAATTTGGTTGAGAAGAGATTCAATGCGGTGACAATTCTGAAATTATTCATGATGGTATTATGACAATCTGCTACACACTGATAATAAACTTTTCTTACCCTCCATTTGGGCCCAAATTATATTGCTTCATAACTTGTTTGTAATTGATTGTGTCTCGAATATCAATATTAACTGGATATGGACACTCTCTGCAGGCTGGATCAAGATTAATGATGTATGGGTTGATCTCTTCGCGCCGGAAACTTGCAAGCTTTTTAACAAAGCTTGTTTTTCCACTTCCAGCCATTCCAAGCACAATTATGCAGACAGGCTTATCTTTGATAACAAAATCTTCCGGTTTCTTAGGTTCCATTTCTGTATTGCTGGTTGTTGCAGCCGACAAAAATCTTGCTTCAACACGTTTGTTTACTTTCTAAGCGGGGCAATCAATGTGTGACCTTGCACAAGTAGGGGCAAGAAACTATTCAAATTTCAGGAAAATAATATTTTCTTTTGGACATTGACGTATTCTCTAAATTTACAGCATGGATGTAGGCGAAATTGATCGAGAAATACATATAAAGTCTAAAAGACCATCCGGTAAGCATGTTAAAACTAATTTATAGATCGAAAAATTAAGCTCATTGTCTAATTTTCAGATTCCAATTTTAAGCAACAAAGGTAAGAAAATTTACTTTTTTTTAGTATGAATCACACCTCATTTTATTGATTATTACTTTAAAAATAAAGACTACCTGCATGGCAGCCTGTGCTGACGGCGGGAACAGTATTGCCGACATTCTTTGTTATCGGAATAGCTTTCATTCCTATTGGAATTACGCTTCTATACAGCAGTAATGGGGTAAATGAGTCATCATCTCCAATAATACTGATAATTTATAAAATATTATCGTATTTGTAGATAGCAGAGCATATCGAAGATTATACACATTGCGAACAGTTTGAAAATGGTATTGGAAAAAATATAACTTGTGATGAAGTGATTAAGATTGATCCGAACAGAGGCCCAGCCAACCCTTGTAAGTGTCTGATACCATTCCAGCTTCGTACTGACTTTGAAGGAAGTGTTTTTATGTATTATGGATTAACCAACTACTATCAAAACCATAGACGCTATGTAAAATCTCGTGATGATGACCAATTGCTTGGCGAATTTAATTCTCCACCATCATCTGACTGTAATCCATTCCAAAAAGTATTTGTTGACAACAGAGAAGTACCAATCGTTCCGTGTGGTGCCATTGCTAATTCTTTGTTTAACGACACATTGAAACTCCGGTCAGAATCGCAAGGTATGGTTCCTGTTTCGAATACTGGAATTGCATGGCCATCAGACAAACATATAAAGTTCAATAATCCGCCTAACTGGATTCAAACCCTTAAAAACACTTCGAATTTCGCGCGTCCAATTGCATGGTCGAAAAATTTATGGGAATTAGATCCAGAGAATGAAGATAACAACGGACTACAAAATGAAGATTTGATTGTTTGGATGAGAACGGCTGCATTGCCAAGTTTCAGGAAGTTATACCGACGAGTCGATTACAGCAAAAGCGCACGATTTGATAACAAATTGCCTCGTGGAAGATACTTTTTGGAAATCGACTATCGTGAGTTAAAATCTGAAATTTGTAACATTTTTATTTGTTATTAATTTATCATACCCATTTGTAGAATATCCCGTTACACAATTTGGTGGAACAAAATTATTTATTCTCTCTACTACCTCAATTTTGGGTGGTAAAAATCCCTTCCTCGGCTACGCTTATATTGTTGTCGGTAGCATCTGTCTCGTATTAGGATGTCTCCTACTCTTCGTTCATCTAAAATATCGCAAGTAAGCAACAACAAAACTGCAATTCAAATTTCCGTTATTTAAGTTTTCAATATTTTCAGTTCGAGCTCGTCCTCAACAACAAGTACAACGTCAAGGACACCATATACCTAAACTGTTGACGGCATGAAATGAAAATACGTTCTGACGAATATCTTGAAAACACTCTACAAATAGCATAAAATAGTAAAACATAAAGTGAATTGGAGTAAACTGCTGAAAAAAAAGAACAAAAGTAGAAAATTTACTGATTGCAGTAAAAGTAATTTTGGTGTATCCAACTTTTTTTTTCTCTGCACATCTACAACTTTTGCACTTCATTGTCGTTATTAATTTTTATTGCTCTATGCACCATGGCACGCAAAAGCATAGCAAAACAATCGAATGAACCTAGTTCGAGTTTGATGCCAAATTTTTTTCTCCCTCCGTCCTCATCTCACCCTTGCCGAATTGATTTTTACATTAAAGTTCTTTTTGTTTATTTTTTTGTATTGGACAAAAATATCTACTGAAGCAATTTCTTTATTCGGCCATACAAATATTCTACCTTTTGTGTCTTTCCCGACAATTTATTTATTTCGTGACCAGCTAACGTCTCTAAGCTAAATATCGCTTAGTTAAGAGTTATCTACAATCTGCGTACTCCAGTATTTTTTTTCTACCCTGATTTATTGATGCCATTTCCCGCATCACACACAATCCTCCAAAAAATTAACTTGAAATGTCAAGGCTAAAGCTTAAATGCTTTATTTCTTTTTTGATGCTTTCTTTGTAAAACTAATTAATTTGCTAATGTTTTAAAAAAAAAAAAGGTAATTTTTAGGCTGATAACACACAATTTAGTGAAATTATGTCAAATTGCCGCTGAACTCTTAAATGTTGAATGATGTGGTGTGTGTGTCAGAAGTTATTTATCGACCCTACTTAGTAATCTATCTTTCTTATGTCCCCAAAAAATTAAGAAAAGGACTATGATATCGAGCATTCAAAATTTTATTAGTTCACTCACATAAAAAAGCACCGATATAAGTGTCCTTCAATGTAATACAAAAAGAAAGGTAACGAAAAGGAAATAAAGGAAAGAGAAGATTTCATGATTAAATGAATAAAGTGAGCGTGTAAAGTTTGGAAAATTCCATCAACGAAAAGGGGTTTTCCACCCACTTCGGATCCAACCATATGTTTATGCTGTTCAGTCTTAATAAATCTCTATCGCCATTCGAAGAAAAATGAAATGATTCATTCAGTTTCAGGTTCGTGAGAGCAATAAAGAAAAGGAGAGAAATTTTTTCGAAAAAGTTCATTCAAACAATTTCATTTAATACTTTTGGCGCTTTCGTGAAAAATTCCACTCTACGCAGAATCAGACAAAATTTGTTGTTAGAGCCATTGACGAATCCGAAACGAAAGTTTCTGAGAGCTTTCTTGTGTGCGGGCTATATTTGTCGGTGACGTTTTGTTGTAAATCTAAAGGCAATCGTTTTGAAATTCCAATTGATCACAACACATAGAAATGGCGCCCAACATTCGCCGAGGAAAATGTGAACTCTTCTTTTTACTGTAATTTTTCTCGCTGTATTTCCTTTCTCTCGACAAACACTCAGTCCCTCTGAAAATTTTCCAATACATTATGTTCGGTTTATATTTTGGCATTTTGTGAAAGCGCTCGACAGCACTTTTTTCCGACAAACACACAGTTTTTCCTCTTTTTTTTTTTTCGTTACGATGTTTTTTCGGCAAAGATTTTGACATTCAGTGCTAGAAACTTCTTCGCGATAGGCTCTAACGACACTGGATTTCTTACTTCATTTGAAATGAGTCTTTTGTAAAGCTGACAAGGCTGAAAAAATTGAAGGAATTTTATTCTTTGTAGCTGCTCAACGACAATAAAGAAAAGAGAAAAAATATTCCTTTTGCAGATTATTATCAAGTGATGGAATTTTCAATGGGACTATTAACAAGGCAATGCCAAGAAGACAGTAAGTAGAAAACGTTTTAGAAAGGTCCCCCTAGAGGGAATAGAGAAATTTGAAAGCGACACTTTTTTTAATTTGGGCTCTAATTGGAAGTGATTAGAGCGAAACATCTAATGGATGAACGTGATTTTACTGCATATAAATAGCATTTGAAGCCCTAGAATAAAAGGCGATGGAAAATCTCCCGCAAAAAATATTTTCAAGACGTAAAAGAAATCCATCGAATAGAATGCCGAAACACTTTCAGTCATCGAGTTAAAAAGAAAAACGCTAAGCTTGTGCAAAAACCGAAAAGCACAAAAGGAATGTTGGAAAAACTATCTGACAAGAAAAATCGATAAACATTTTTTTCCGGTAGAACGGAAAAACGGCTTTTGGTGAATCATAATAAAGTGTGTACAATGTTAAATTTACAAGTTTGTATACGGCGGTCACCGCTTTTGCAGAATTTTCAACATCAAAGAGAAATTTGTTATTAGATATTTGATGTGATGCTTATATTCTGCGATAGCCTGAAGCGTGAGAGCTTTTTGACCAATTCGATGAATATAAATAACCCAATCCCCGGCATGTGAAAACATTATTTTCAAGGTGAACCACCACTCTCCTCGGCCACTTCCCATATTCATGTCTTACCTTTTCTTGTCTCTGTTTCATCAATTGGAGGAAGAAAAAAAAAAACTCCCCAACCCGCTTCCCTTACAAACACAACGATTTTTTTTTTGTCAGTTTATTTTCTATATTTTTCTGGGGAAGAATAACACACACACGCACACAATCAACAACAAGAAATTCCATAAAGTTGCGGTGGGTGAGAACGCAACCCGCTCATGGGAAAAGTAGAAGTTCTTTTGGCGGATGGTTTGAGGATGAAAAGCTATAATGTACGTTATAGGCACAGCTTTTTTATACAAGTTCTTGTTGTCGTTTTTTTCTATGCCGCGCGGCTGTGAATTGACCCAAAAAGAACGAAGCAAATAGAGTTAGCCGATATTGGATTTTCACTGTGGATTCAGCTGAGAAAATGTGGGATTGGTTGGAGCGGTCAGTGCGGAATGAGCGGCGGGGTTTTTTTTATTAAATCTGGTTGACATTTAGTTATATAGATTTGTTGACTAGGTCGAATATCAGATATCCGTCGTGTGAAACGTTTACAGCGCAAAATTGAATTTGAGCTTTTGCGATGGGTCGGTGAAGTCATAAAATGATAAAAAGAAAAATATCAGATTTTATCGTATTTAATAAACAGTCAATTTGAGACTTGTATTAACTTCTTCAATTTGATTTGAATGTATTCGAATAAATTGAGATATATGCTCGTAATTGGATAACGAGGAGTATCCTTCGCACCACTTGAAAACCTTGACGTGCAATTGAATGGAATAATAGGTCTCATAATTCCACTCCTTATTCAATGAATATTAGCTTTTTTGGGTCCGTTGCTGCGCGATGAATAGAATGTGAGAAAAGATCAACTGTAATCTAAATAATTGCAGTCCTGTGGTGTTGTGCCGGCATTTAATCTATGGATTTTTATTTTAATCTTTTAAGGAATCAGTATTCCCACATTTATGGCGCTATTTTATTTAGATATTTTTCGCTTAATCTTTGCTTGCATTTTATGAAGCGCAATATAATTTATCGAAGACAAGAAAATCGAGAGGAAATACGTTGTAAAATCGTATGCGAATGATTACTAAATTATTAATTAATAACACATACATTCTCTAAGTACTTTATTGAAGGAAAACAGAAGAAAAACTTATTAACTCTCTCAGCTTTTGGTTGATGGAGGTTGCTCGTAAAAGGCAGTAGAATTATAGAAAATTTCTAAGAAGGATAATCTCTGAAAAAGGCAATCATCATATGAATTCTTCTCTTTAATATAATCTCAATCTGAAAGTGTCATGCTGAGTATCGCGCAAAAATAAAAGCCGTCATTGAAACACTCACAAGAATGATAAAAAACGAATTTATCATTTCCCTTTCAATCTCGCTCGTAATCGTGCCATGGTCCATGTGTCATGGAATGGTTTTGTGATATAGTGGCAGTTGGCACAAACACGGAGATTAGAATATTGCATCAGTCAATATTTCAACGGCAACAGTATACCGCAATGGAAAATAGTCATACATCCTTTATTACTCAAGAGATTTGAAATAAGTTTTGTGCGTTGAAGATAATTAACGAATAAATTTTTTTTTCTGTGGTTTTTATATCAGTTGCGGTTTTTTTTTTTAATTTATTCATTATCATCTATCTACGAGCATACGCATGTCACAGTAGTATACAGATTTGTTATCATTCGAATATTCACCATCCATCCATCTAACGAAGCACCATATAGCGTGGCTTCATGAGTATGATAATCATTCTAAAAAAAATCCCATTTTTTGTTCGTTCTTCACATCAACAGCAAACAGCTCTTTCTTCTTGTTGCGCTATGTTTTTATCGTTCTTATCACTGAAAACGAAATGAAACGTCATTGAGAGGTTTGAAAACGAGTAAAAAAAATTATAATAACATATACAATTCGGTTTTCTGACTTAATCATGCCGTTTAGTGATATGGAAAATATTCTCATGTAATGTCAACTGACTCAGAATCCAGGCAAAATACAGCTTCGAGCCACATACATACATTATGAGGTTTGTGCCATCGAACCGCATTTTACATTTTTCGAGTATATAAAGGATTTGAATGGGTACTTAAACAATTCATTTTGTTTTAAATATTTAACAAGTGAACATCTAAGTACGAGAGCATGAGAACTTGTTGGAATGGTGAAATTATTTGTGTATGTGTATCATGCATAACTGATGAGTATTGAAAGCATCTAACGAACAAACGTACATAGCAAGTGTAGTGACAACGTGGCACTCTGTAGGACATTTCGCGCAAATTAATGACAGATTCGTAATTTGATTCCTTCTTCAGGCATGACTAATTAGAATAAATTGATGAATTTCTAGCTGCCTTATGAAGGGACAAAGTATAAATCTTAAAACATCTTTGTCGCTGCGTGACAATTTCAAGTGATTTGTGAGGATATTAACATTAATGAAAGGTTGCCGCAGTGAGTGTGTAGCGGAGAATAATCACAATTTCTTTTTAGTGCGTTTTTTAAACTTTAAACATCGTTGATGCCACATATTTCAACGCAAATGTCATGGCATTTCCGACTAAATATATGTTCTTCTTTTTTCAAAAGAATGTCATTATATTGACAAATTAAATATTTTTTGCTGAATATCTACCGTTGGAAGATTGCGGTGGAAGGACAAAACTGGTGTCATCTCGTGAGGAAATTCGGCATTTCTGAACGATTCAAGGTGTAATTTGATTTAATTTTAAAAACATCTAAATATTTATTTTATTCCGGATTTTAATAATTAATCACAGGAATAGAAGAGTTATTTACAGTTAAATTTGCTTAGTTAACAATTTTCCATCATTATTGCGAAAAACAAAAGGAAAAGAAATAAAAATCTATTACAATTGATAAAAAGAGTAGATGAAATTTTCCGACTCGTTTCTTGGAAAAAGGGCTACATTTTCTGTCCGATTGACATGTCAAAACTGTATAATTAATTCAATTTAATTGATTTATAATAATTTTCCGAATTTAATTTTCATGCTATGTAGTTTTCAAAACTTAAAAGCATTTGTTGTTGAATTTTATATTCGGCGCCTTCATTGAACGCTTTTAGTACTTTATCAACTTGCGTATAAAAAATTATTGATTTTTTGGTTCGGGATTGCTAAGGAAAATTTTAATGGGTGAAAAATTAGTGAAATAGTAAGTGTAAACTGGTTAAAAGTTAATAAAAATATTAAAAAATTGACATTCTCAACGTGTCTTGTGATAATTAATCGAAAACAAGTGATTTCTGATAAACGCAAACGCAGAACTCTGATATTTTCTGAGCAAGGCAAAAATTTCATTTAGGCACAAGCTCAATTTTATTTTTTCAAAAAATCAGACTTTTGTGCGCTTCAAGACTATTTGTTTACATTTCGGCTACCAAAACACGCGTTTTCTTAATTGCATTGTCGCATTTACCGCTAAAAATGAAAATTGTGAATGAAAATGGGAAAATACTTGAACTAAAAATACGTGAAACGCCATTTATAAAAAGTTCTGTGTTATATGCAATTGTAGATATGGAAAAAAATACAAAATTTTATGTCTACGTGCGAACATTCTTTATAACTTCCTGTTTGCTTCTACTATATGCTTCGGTTTTGATAATGAATTATGTGTAAAATGTTGATTTCGATAATTTACAATTTATCTTTTAAACTCGGAAAATTTTCACACATAAAAATAATTTTATTTATCTTACGTGCAGAGTGTGAGTGAGAGATTATTAGATGAAAATTTATCCGTAGTGCATTTTTAGAGGAAAAAATAGAAATAATAAATTATCTGGTCTAAATTTAGATGGCTCATTTCATCAAATTGATTCATCGAAGCTTAGAAAGAAAAATGTATTTATGTTGTGAAAAAAAAAAAATCCGATCCTCATTAAAAGCCGTTCAATGAGAACACTTGCACAATATCAGATATTTCACACATTTTATAACACTTCATGAATGTTATGTTGATAAAGCTTCCTTCCTCGATGAAATGCCTCATGATAGTTTCAACTTGCATATATTCTTTCAATAGGTCGTTGTCATTCAGTTTAGTCAAAGAATAATACGTCAGAGTGAACCCGTTTAATTGAAACAAAAATGAATACACTGACAACCACAGAAACCATCGAGATGGTGGATGAAGGTGGCATAAGTGATACCTCCTCAGATATGGACAGTCGTCCTAGTAGTCCAGAGGGGAATTATGAAGACGGAAATTTACTATCAGAAGCGATGGACAATGAGGTAACGGCTCAGCTTATTGCAGCTGGTGTTGTCGGAGTGGCAGCCGCAGCAGCCATAACATCATCAAAAAAACGTAAAAGACCGCATTCATTTGAGACCAATCCTTCCATCAGAAAACGACAACAAAATCGTTTGCTACGCAAACTGAGGGTTAGTAAAATTTAGGGAAAAAACTCGTTATTAACAAAACCCATAATAAAAAAAAACTCCTTATATATCAACAGCAAACAATTTATGAATATGCTACACGTGTTGGTCAACAAGCGGTCGTTCTAGTTGCTACTCCTGGGAAACCAAACAATATTTACAAAGTATTTGGCGCCAAACCACTGGAAGATGTTATCAAAAATCTGCGCAATATGGTTATGGATGAACTGGAATCCGCACTTGCACAACAAGCTCCACCAAAAGTTCAAGATGATCCTTCGCTCTTCGAGTTACCGCCATTAATAATAGATGGAATACCGACGCCTGTCGAGAAAATGACACAAGCACAACTTAGAGCTTTTATTCCACTTATGCTTAAGTATTCTACGGGTATGTTTCAATAGTTTGATTATCTTAAAGAAATATTGATTTCATGAATCCCAAAAAAAGGTCGCGGGAAACCGGGTTGGGGTCGTGATTCAACTCGGCCCGAGTGGTGGCCAAAAGAACTTCCATGGGCGAATGTGAGAATGGATGCAAGAACAGAAGAAGAGAAACAGAAAATAAGCTGGACACATGCACTGCGAAAAATTGTCATTAATTGTTATAAATATCATGGACGTGAAGATCTCCTGCCCGCTTTCTCAGAAGAAGACGAGAAAGCAAATGCCATTGCAACCGCGAATGCCAATGTAAGTTTAGAAATGCGCAAATCACAACGCAATTACAAAAATGCTCTTACTATGCAAAAAATTTCACTGAAACTCATCAACATCTCCATTTACTTCCTTATCTTTGAAAACTTTTAAATGACTGGGAACAATAAATAGGTTGGAGTTCTAAAAGTTCACAATCCAAATGTCGCCACATCGTCGGTGAATCAAACGACAACGACCATAACTAGTTCAGCGGGCCACAGTAATATGAACAATAACAATAATACGATAACAACCAAAACCGAACTCCCTACAACAACAACCATTCAAATTCAATCGTCAAATCAATCGATGGCAAACACTGCTCATCAGGTTTGCATAGACGCCATGCAACTGAATGAAGTTGATGTTCGTACTAACCCCAAACTCTAAATTCTTGTTTTTTAATTTTTTTTTTCTTTTTGCTGTTTATATCATTTTCATGCAATTTTTGAGATAAAATTATTTAATTTATTTTGATTCTGATGCAATGATTGATGTTATTTTTTTTTTGGTTTCTGCCTTAGTTTCTTGTGTTCTAATTTTCTTTCTTTTTTTTTTTTAATTTTTTTACTTTTTATTTCCGCTTTTTTTTTATTGATTGTGACTATTCACCGATATACCTAATTCAGTTACTTTTTTCCAATTTGCAGTATCCTCAGACAGTATTGCAGACAAATGCTGATGGAACATTCTCATTGATCCAAGTTGATTCCAGTTCGTTAACAAATAACCCGTCTATAATAACGTTGCCAGATGGAACTACCGCACATGTTCAAGGAGTTGCAACAGTATGTTATTTTTCTGCAGCTCTTCTATTGGTCTTATCATAATTTCCGATAATTTATTCACCTTATCTAGCTTCATACACAAAGCGATGGTACTACAGTTCATACTGTACAATCCTTAGATGGACAAAGTGAAAATATGCAAGTTGATTTATCTGAAGCTTTAGGTCAAGATGGACAGTTATTAATAACAGGAGAGGATGGAAATGGTAATTTCTAAAATTTTATGCACCAGTTGATAAAGTTTAAAATTTCAAATCGATTTTTCAACAGTTTTCCCAGTTGCTGTGAGTGGAATGATAACTTTACCAGTGACAGCGCAAATGTATCACTCATTGGTTCAGCAACAAATTCCAAACTCCGATAATACAGTCTGCGTAACGCCTATGCAGGTACAGAATCTCATTTCAAATAACAATTTGTGTAGTAGCATTGCAAACAGTAATTTAAACGCCACGACAACGTACATTATGACGACCAATAATAGAAATGTGATAAATTTGCCACTTCAAGTTCCTTCCGGTCATATGAAAGCAATAATAACCAATACACCAAATCTTTATGCACCAAAAAATAGAAATAGTTTTAAGAAAAGTTTTTTAAAAAGAAAAATAATTAATTTAACACCAAAACCAAAAATTTGTGGAATCGCCAATCATACTTTTGACGAATCTTTGGCAAAACCAAAGGTTAATAATAATTCCTCAAATATTCGAAATAAAAACCAAAAAATTGACGAGAAATATTCCTCAATTAAAAGTGATACTGAAAGTAAAAAGTGCAACAGTGAGAGCAAAACTATATCCTTGATAGATGAACCTGACGACACTACAGTCAAAGAAGAAAATGATAGCATAGATGATAAGGATTAGACATATCTATCCGCTTTAGTCATGCAATAACAGTTCAAATGTTTTTTTGGATGGTTAATTCCTTCCGCTTCAAAGATCTCCCAAAAATGAATATAACAGCGCAATAAGCTGTTTTACCCTATAGTGCCTTAGATATTATCATTAAAAATGCGTAACCAAATATGGAAACGCTCATGATAAATTGAATGTATAATTTAGTGATTTAGAAAAGCACTATCTGTTTATGTATGAAAAAGGATGTTTAGTCAGAAATGAGTGAATTAAGTCATTACTGTAGTTTGCTGGAAGTTGATGTTGTTACCAAATTATATTATCATTAACGTCAAATGAAACAGTAAAATTTGTTTTTATTTATTAAATTTTAGATGAAATTATAAATGTTTTTTTTTTTTTCTCTTTTTTTGAAAGTGTAAATAAATTTTATGATGTTTGTGATTATGATTTTCAATGACTTAAATATTTTATAGTTGTCACATATTCAAGGTTGGTTTCTATTTTAGTTAAAAGCTATTTTTTCTTATTTTAATCAAACTAACATGCAAAAAATAATGAATGCTATTCATTTTTCTTATTCAAACTTAACCCTTACTAACCTCACTACTAACAACATCAACCACTTAAAATCTCATTCTAGATGGAGAGTAACGATACGATGGAAACGATTACATTAAATTCTTCAAATATGCCACAAGTCATGATTCAGGGCGCAAATGGTGAACTCAAAATGCTCAGTCTAGCAGATCTCAAATCATTGGGCGTAAATTTGATAGAGGACATTAAAGGCGACGATCAAATAATGGGCTGATCTTCAGTCATATTTGAATTGAATAACTAACTTTAATTCAAATATGACTTTAAACCAAAAAAAAAAATCTCGATGAAAAGCGCCATCATGAGAGAACATCAACCGTACTAACACTTCAATTGGCATCGATCACAAACCGATCGTATTGAAGTTATAATTTCATTAGAGATTTTTTTTTTTCATGTCGCGAGTATTTTCTTCAGTTGAGAGTGTACCTGACTCAAATTCCACAAAAAAAAATAAACTACTATCTACATAAGCCGAAATATCAACGAAAGTCATTAAAAAAATCTGAGGAGGCACAAATCAACCTACCTAGTCATGCATTTAGTCAAACACAATACATCAGAGCTCTCTCATAATTTATTCTAAATTCAATCTAGTCAAAAGGAACCAAAGAAATTTTTTAAGCGATTTATTTAAATTAGTAAAAATCATGAGGGTATTAAGGCAAATTAGTTATTAAGCTTAAATCCATTCTGATACGTTTTATTTTTTTTGAACGTTACTTGAAATTAGTGCAATTTTTTACGGAATTCCATTTTCTATATAATTTACCCGAGTGCATAGAAAAACAATACTAAAAATTAATTGAGGAATCTGTTGCATGTAAATAATATAAAAGATTCCGAGAAAATCTGAAACATAAATCCATTTTGTAGGCTCTAAGAATATACTTTTAAAGACATCATAGTTTTGATAAGGGAATTTTATAAAACATTCTAATCATTCGTGTATAGAATTAATTAAATTAATTTTCTATTCGCATTATTTAGGATCATCATTAACCAACTCTTCATCATACATGATAGTTTATGTAAAATAAGTTTTTAAATGGATCACATAGTATCTTAGATAGCTGTTGGAAAAGAGTTGGTTGGAAATAACTACTAATAAGTATTTAAATTTTAGCTCTTGCATAACGTAACGTACGTGTGAACATTTCAAACAATTATAATTATTTAAACTTTTTTTTTTTGTATTCAAAATCTCATCTTGATTGATTTTTTTCCGAAATTCTTTATTTAAGTTCTTGTTCTTTACTTTAATTTTACATCATCTGACTATTTTAATGATTGCATTTGCAATGTCTGTGATTTTATTTTATGATTTTGATCAATGATCTATCAATGATTATAATCCAACACCACATGTGATGTTTATTAATTTTTATTTTACAGAAATCTTTTTATTTATTTATTTCTATAGCTTCTCGAATCAATCAATCTAAATGTAAAAATAAAGTAAGATTTAATGTGAAACGAAACGTGAATTATTTTCTTAATTATGATTCATCGAAGCTTAGAAAGGAAAATGTATTTATGTTGTTAAAAAAAAAAATCCGATCCACATTAACAGCCGTTCAATGAGAACACTTGCACAATATCAGATATTTCACACATTTTATAACACTTCATGAATGTTATGTTGATAAAGCTTCCTTCCTCGATGAAATGCCTCATGATAGTTTCAACTTGCATATATTCTTTCAATAGGTCGTTGTCATTCACTTTAGTCAAAGAATAATACGTCAGAGTGAACCCGTTTAATTGAAACAAAAATGAATACACTGACAACCACAGAAACCATCGAGATGGTGGATGAAGGTGGCATAAGTGATACCTCCTCAGATATGGACAGTCGTCCTAGTAGTCCAGAGGGGAATTATGAAGACGGAAATTTACTATCAGAAGCGATGGACAATGAGGTAACGGCTCAGCTTATCGCAGCTGGTGTTGTCGGAGTGTCAGCCGCAGCAGCCATAACATCATCAAAAAAACGTAAAAGACCGCATTCATTTGAGACCAATCCTTCCATCAGAAAACGACAACAAAATCGTTTGCTACGCAAACTGAGGGTTAGTAAAATTTAGTGAAAAAACTCGTTATTAACAAAACCCATAATAAAAAAACTCCTTATATATCAACAGCAAGTCGTTCTAGTTGCTACTCCTGGGAAACCAAACAATATTTACAAAGTATTTGGCGCCAAACCACTGGAAGATGTTATCAAAAATCTGCGCAATATGGTTATGGATGAACTGGAATCCGCACTTGCACAACAAGCTCCACCAAAAGTTCAAGATGATCCTTCGCTCTTTGAGTTACCGCCATTAATAATAGATGGAATACCGACGCCTGTCGAGAAAATGACACAAGCACAACTTAGAGCTTTTATTCCACTTATGTTTAAATATTCTACGGGTATGTTTCAATAGTTTGATTATCTTAAAGAAATACTGATTTCATGAATCCTAAAAAAAGGTCGCGAGAAACCGGGTTGGGGTCGTGATTCAACTCGGCCCGAGTGGTGGCCAAAAGAACTTCCATGGGCGAATGTGAGAATGGATGCAAGAACAGAAGAAGAGAAACAGAAAATAAGCTGGACACATGCACTGCGAAAAATTGTCATTAATTGTTATAAATATCATGGACGTGAAGATCTCCTGCCCGCTTTCTCAGAAGAAGACGAGAAAGCAAATGCCATTGCAACCGCGAATGCCAATGTAAGTTTAGAAATGCGCAAATCACAACGCAATTACAAAATGCTCTTACTATGCAAAAAATTTCACTGAAACTCATCAACATCTCCATTTACTTCCTTATCTTTGAAAACTTTTAAATGACTGGGAACAATAAATAGGTTGGAGTTCTAAAAGTTCACAATCCAAATGTCGCCACATCGTCGGTGAATCAAACGACAACGACCATAACTAGTTCAGCGGGCCACAGTAATATGAACAATAACAATAATACGATAACAACCAAAACCGAACTCCCTACAACAACAACCATTCAAATTCAATCGTCAAATCAATCGATGGCAAACACTGCTCATCAGGTTTGCATAGACGCCATGCAACTGAATGAAGTTGATGTTCGTACTAACCCCAAACTTTAAATTCTTGTTTTTTAATTATTTTTTCTTTTTGCTGTTTATATCATTTTCATGCAATTTTTGAGATAAAATTATTTAATTTATTTTGATTCTGATGCAATGATTGATGTTATTTTTTTTTTTTGGTTTCTGCCTTAGTCTCGTCTTGTTTTCTAATTTTCTTTCTTTTTTTTTTAATTTTTTACTTTTTATTTCCGCTTTTTTTTTATTGATTGTGACTATTCACCGATATACCTAATTCAGTTACTTTTTTCCAATTTGCAGTATCCTCAGACAGTGTTGCAGACAAATGCTGATGGAACATTCTCATTGATCCAAGGGGAGAGGTGCGGGAGTGGGAGTGGGTGGAGGAGGTGTTAGGGGGAGTGGGTGGAAAGGGTGGTAGGGGGAGTGGGTGTAAGGGGTGGGAGGGAGGCAGGGAGAGAGATAGAGAGTCAATTTTACTAACAAAAAAGAAAATGTTGATTATTTATTTAACGGGCGCCTAATATATCACGTGACGACTGACTAACTGACTCCGGAACGCTCGCATCTAAGACTTGCTACAAATTTTTATACATAATAAAAACCTAAGAGAGTTTTTGTATATTTTTCTGATGGGGCCACTAAGTGGCCGCGCGTTTCGCTAGTTCTATATAATTTACCCAAGTGCATAGAAAAACAATACTAAAAATTAATTGAGGAATCTGTTGCATGTAAATAATATAACAGATTCCGAGAAAATCTTAAACATAAATCCATTTTGTAGGCTCTAAGAATATACTTTTAAAGACATCATAGTTTTGATAAGGGAATTTTATAAGTTATTTTATAATTTTTTTTCGCCATTTTAAAAGAATTTATAAAACATTCTAATCATTCGTGTATAGAATTAATTAAATTAATTTTCTATTCGCATTATTTAAGATCATCATTAACCAACTCTTCATCATACATGATAGTTTATGTAAAATAAGTTTTTAAATGGATCACATAGTATCTTAGATAGCTGTTGGAAAAGAGTTGGTTGGAAATAACTACTAATAAGTATTTAAATTTTAGCTCTTGCATAACTCTTGCATAACGCACGTGTGAACATTTCAAACAATTATAATTACTTAAACTTTTTTTTTTTGTATTCAAAATCTCATCTTGATTGATTTTTTTCCGATATTCGTTATTTAAGTTATTGTTCTTTACTTTAATTTTATATCATCTGACTTTATTTTAATGATTGCATTTGCAATGTCTTTGATTTTATTTTATGATTTTGATCAATGATCTATCAATGATTATAATCCAACACCACATGTGATGTTAATTATGGGAGTTACATATATGGCACGCCAGACCTATCACTCAATTTTAGAGAGAATATACTACAACTTTGAAACAAAACTCTGCAAAACCATGATTACGTTCAAAAAAACCCTTTATGTTTACATTTATTTGAAAAATTGATTGTTTTGAAAGCGCTCAGAAAAACAATGAGTTAAAATGAGCATTTTTTAAGAAAATGAGAGGGATTATCTGAAAACAAATTTGTAGTTTAAAAAGATAGATGTATTTTCTTCAAAGTAAATGCAAAATATGTAAAAATTTGTTCAATTAATATGCTTATTTTCGACAATTTTCCTTGCCGTGCCATATATGACACGTTCGGTATTGCCGAACTTTTTTTTCTTTGATTATGTTGGTGTAACATATGTATTTTATGCATGTATAATATATATATGTATATATATATATATATATTTCCTGAAGGAGATCACAAAAACTTGTCACTCATCATTGAATAAATAGATTATACTAGCAAAAAGCCCAGAAACAACCCTTCGATATAATATGGACGGAACCGGCAGAATGGGTCAGGACATCAATGCTTACAGAACTGACCCCAGAGGCAATAAATGGCCTGCTAATATTTACGTAACTCCTCGATGCAAGCATGAGCAACGCCTGATTCTTACATAAAAATGTTGGTGGAAAAATGTCCAATTTAGAATTCCGGCAAACAATAATTTAAGCGCATCATATGAAACAAAGCCAAAAAAAACAGCAGACCCCTGCGGGAAACACGCGGTAATTACAAATGTGCCATATATGTAACGGCGTTTTTTTTTTTCAATTTCCGGCTTCCTGAAAATTATTTATTTTTTTTTGAAAATTTTCCGGTAAATTAGGGACCAAGCTTAATTAATTTTCAATGTTATTTCAAAATCGGAAATTCCGTAATTAACGGGTAAATTTCTATTTTACAGAAATCTTTTTATTTATTTATAACTTCTCGAATCAATCAATCTAAATGTAAAAATAAAGTAAGATTTAATGTGAAACGAAACGTGAATTATTTTCTTAATACCTAATGTTCTCTCAAAGGATGTATGTGACTGCGTGGATATTCCTTTTCATTGATTTTTAACGTTTTTCCGTGTAAAATTCATAGTTTCCCTCCCTTTAATAAATCAAGGGGGAAAAAATCATCTATTGGCGCTTCAAACATCTAATCCTGTTTAAAATCTAATATCAGAAGATCCTAGAAGTGGCTGCTTCAGCTTGTTATCACCGTGAGAGACAGCCGAATCGTGTGACCCTTATCAAACTTGACATAAACAGGTAAATTTAGCCAAATATGCGTAAGACAGTTTTTTTGTATGGAGAAGAGCAAATTCCATTTTTTCACCGAGATCACAGCAACAAAAAGCAGCAGAAGCAAAAAAAAACGAGCTCTTTTTCAGACGCAAGTTCGCCATTTTCCTTGCATTTGAGTGCATTTAAATTGAGTGAAAGCTTTATAAAGTTGCTGGTTTCATTAGTCTAACCATAGTGTCTAGTGCCTAAGTAGAGTGTTACACAAATTCTTTCTGGTGAACTCTTTTGTAAGGTATCGAAAGCTCTACGCGAATGATGAAAAATTTTCCCTGTAACAATGAAGATTTTTCCAGCTCTATATTCATAAATAAAGCATAATTGCTGCTCGTTGGTTATTTCAATAGAGTAACCCAGCCTTCGAGTAGAGATAATCGACGCGTTTATTCAACATTTAACGGGTGCATTGAAAATGCATATAATATATTAGTAGAGTGCTGAAAAATGGAAGTTGCAGTTTTTTTTGCGTCTGGCCGTGGAACTGGATGAGAAGCTCTGTTGGCTAATTAACTTGTTTCCATTTTTATTTACAGCCCCTCAGCAAATGGATTGATTATTCGAAGCCGAATAAAACAATAAATAATATTTGCAGCATAAAAGATGGCAAAAAGACGGAACCGAAAGACATCAATTTCTTCTGATTCTGATGTTTCGGAGTATGATCAAAAAACGCAAGAGGAATCCGAAAATACCAACCAGAAATGTAAAGGGCCAGAAACCACCGCTGATAATACCAACAAAAAAAATAAAGTTAGTGAAAAATCCATCAATATTTCAGATGAGAATCCACAACAACAAAATCGAGATAAAAATGGATCAACTAATGATTCTCAGGAACCCAGTTCTAAGTCTATTGAACCTGATAAGGATATGCAAGAGGCCGGCCATTTCAAAAACAATGATCAAATTGGTGAAGGATCCGAGAAAATCTTGAATGAAAAACAAAAGCAAGATGAAAATGGATCAGAATCTAACGGCAAAATGATTCTGAATGAAATTGATGGCACGCTCATAGATGCACCTGAAGATTCTCTGGAAGAAATTTATGCGGAACCAGCTGAAACTCCAAAACCTACACTGCGCTTGGTACCATTAGCGAAACTAATGAATCCTACGCTTTTGATTAATCCATTAAATGCATCGAAAAGGTTAACGGCCAACAAATCGAGCCCTAGGCAACGTAAAAATGCATCATACATTGAAATAAGCAGTGATGAGGATGAGCCTGTACAAATTTCTCTGAGTAGTTCGGATTCCAATAGCACAAGCGATACAAGTAAAGCAATTTCTATAAAATCTTTACCGAAAAAAGCGAGCACTAATAAAAATCATAGAACCGTTAAATTAAGCAATGACACAAGCAATACGCTTAGCTTAAATGAACTAGAGACAGTTAAACGTGCAAAACCGCTTTCAATCAATCTCGTCAAAATGTCTAGTAACGTTAATAAACTTATGCGAACATATCGCATCAGTGAAGATAAGGAACGAAACTCGTTGCCCAAAATTGAGCCATGTTCAGAGACAGAAGATTTTGAGAATATGATAAGCACGTCAAAGATCAATAAAACAAAAGTTGATTTAGAGGAGGAAAAAAGGAAGAAAAAGTCTCTTGAACCAGAAACTAGTCACAAACGTAGTAAAGCGTTTGATATTGATGAAAGCCAGTTGGCGCGAGCCACTAGAAAAACCACAAAATCTATTATCACTAACGAAGGTTCAGTTTCTGAAAATGAAACTCGCATACGTTCTGTTAGAAAAAGTGCCAGAAATGTAAAACTGAAAACAAAAACAGCGATCGAGTCGGATGGAAAATCATCCAGTAACAATAGTATCCGTGAAGATGATTACGAAACAAGCGCATCACTAAAAAGCAGCCATAAGCAACCAGAAACAAAAAAAGAAAACCGACACACCAGAAATAAAAAACGAGCTGTATCCGCCGCTTCAGAATCTGATAGCACCGAAGAATACCAGGACACAGTGGAAAAATCTAGAAACAGCAAGAAACGACCCAAAGAATTGAACCCCATCCCAGAAATTGACGATGAAGATTCTAATAAACAGTTAAGTGAGAGGAAGAAAAACAAAAAGGAGCCTATAAGAGATGACCATACGCAATCAAAGCCAACATCAAAAAGGCTTCGGAAAGAGAGTAGCTCAGAGGAAGAGAGAAAACCTGCTACCAAAATTACTAGGTCGAATCGTTTAAATGCTACAAATCAAAACTCAATACGTTCAACAAGATCACAAAAAGAGTCTGCTCGCGTACCTGATGCAAGGAAAGCGTCCTCCCTTAAAGGCAAAAGAAATAAGGAAGCCACGTCGAGTGCTTCAGAGCGTGTCGATGGATTGCAGGAAAATGATACTGCCTATGAGATTGCCAAATTAAAGCGATCTGAAGAATCCTCAGGTAGTGGTGATGAGAGTCTAATGCAGCCAGTTAAGCTGGGTCCAAAACTATCCAAACTACTATCGACGTCATCACCTTCCGAAAGCGAACAAGAAACATCATCAAATGAGAAACAAGTGAATAAAATTGATGCAAAGAAACCTGAAGCATCTGACTCTGAGACTGAGATACCTGAAGAAGAAAAAACACCAATTCTGGAGGAGAAGTTTCGAAAGCGCAACAAATTTGATGAGAATTCTGCATTCACTGCACTCAAACAGAAAATTGAACAACGCAAAAATAAAGTTCCAAATTCAAAACCGCCGTCACGGATATCAAAACGCATTCAGCGAAACGTTGAAAATGATAAGAACTCACAGAATAGTTCAGAAAGGCGGGAAAGTTCCGAGACTGACAAAACTGTCAGATCTGACGCCGGTACTGACGACAGCGAAGTTGAATCGACTGTAAATTTCTAACGTTTTAATATTTATAGAGCTGGAAAATTCCTCTGATTGTCCTTAATTCTGTGATGTGTCCAATCATATTTCCTAACAATTTTGCATTTCATTTATTTGCAGGCTACAAAAACTGCCCTCAAGCTATCGTCAAAACGCAAGAGACTCCTATCTAGTAGCGACGAAGCACAGAACAATTCGTAAGCTACAAAATAATTGTTAAAGATTTATGTATGTTATAGTTTTTTGAAACATTTCTTTCAGTGATTCTAAAACTGCGCGTACGAAGAAACATAAGAAGAACATGAGCTCCACTGAGGATAGCGACTACCAACGTGAATCGAGTAATGAGAAGATGGACGATTCAGATGCAAAAAGTGCTGATAGCAATGAACGAGCTGACTCGGATGATGAGCGGAATGATACGGATGACGATGAACATGATAGCTCCAAGAAGCGAAATGCTAGTTCCGACGGATTGGATTCAGATCTAGATGACATCGAAAAAAAACGTCCTAAAGGGAAACGTCTAAAGCGCATAAAGAAAATGGCGAGCAGTGACGAAGATGGAGACGCCAACGATAAGAACAAATCCGGACGCAAAAACATACGTAAAATGCTGCGAACAGATAAATTGGATGTGACTACAAAGGAGGCAGCAAAGATTGAACGAGACCGTAAGCAGCGAATTGAGGAACGTCAAAAAATGTATAATCAATTCTATGACGAGCGTCCAGAAGAAGCTAAAGAGATCACAAAATTGGTTCTTGATTTTGATGAGAAAACCAAAAAGCCGCTTCTGCAAGTCGATAAGAAATTGGCCAAAAAACTGAAACCACATCAGGCGAATGGCGTTAAGTTCATGTGGGATGCCTGCTTTGAATCTCTGGAACGTTGTGAAAATGATATAGGCTCAGGTTGTATTCTCGCACACAACATGGGTCTTGGAAAGACTCTCCAGGTTATAACACTTGTTCATACATTGCTGAAGAATAGCGAAAAGACAAACGTGACGCGTGTTCTAGTTGTTTGTCCGCTCAGCACTGTTCTCAATTGGGTTAATGAATTTACCATCTGGCTGAAAGACATCGACGGCATGGAAGATATTTATGTTTATGAGATCAACAAGCTAAAACAGAATGCGGACCGAGCTAATAAGTTAATGGAATGGCACAATGATGGCGGTATTATGATATTGAGCTACGATATGTTTCGAAATCTCTCCAACGATACCGGGAGTCGATTGCGTAAAAAGGTTAAAGAATCGTTACAAACCAGCCTCTTAGATCCTGGTCCCGATCTGGTAATTTGTGATGAAGGTCACTTGCTCAAGAATGAAAAGACATCGATATCGAAGTCAATGATGCGTTTAAAAACACTCCGTAGAATTGTTCTCACTGGTACGCCTCTACAAAATAACTTGAAAGAATGTAAGTTGCATATGAAATTCATTAATCATTGTCGTTGTCATAAATCTCTGGTTCCCTTCAGATTTCTGCATGGTCCAATTTGTGAAGCCGAATCTGCTGGGAAAATATCAGGAATACATGAATCGCTTCGTGAATCCAATAACGAATGGACAGTACATCGATTCGACCGAATATGATATTCAAGTTATGCGACGTCGCTCTCATGTTCTTCATAAGATGTTGGATGGTTGTGTACAGGTAATTACAAGAATTAACGCTAAAAGAAATTCATAAAGCATTTTTCTTTTTAAAATTTTAGCGCCGCGATTATTCTGTGCTCGCACCATTCCTACCGCCCAAACATGAATACGTATTGTCTATTCAATTGACACCAATGCAAGTTAAACTCTACAAATACTACATGCAGCATAAATCGCGCTCGAACGATGAAAACAAGAAAGGATCGATTTTGTTTCAAGATTTTCAAAATTTGCAGCGCATCTGGACAGCACCACTTGTATTGCGATACAATAGCAATCGTTATGAGATCGAAATGCAACGTCGACGTGATTTGGAATCGGAGGATGAGTCTGGAGGATCGCTGAAGGACTTTATAGATGATTCTGAAAGTGCCGCATCAACATCCAGTTCAAGTTCTGCAGCTGAGTCAGACGATGATGAAGCAATCAGTATTCATTCAGATGATCCGAAAAAGAACAAAAAGAAAAAAAAGAAGAAAGGCGGTTCCACTGCTGTAACTCGCCGCACTCGTGCGATGGCTGCTACTCGTAAGTTCTATCATTAAATATCTCAAATGATTCTACTTGCTAATGATAACGTTCCTGATTTAAATTTTCCAGTTCCACCTGAAACCGACGAGGAGGTTGCTACTACTAAAAAAGAAAATCCCACCGAATGGTGGATGCAAATTTGCCCAGAAGAAGAACTGAACAACATTAAACATTCCAGCAAGCTGATGCTATTGATGTCGATTCTTGAAGAATGCGATGCTATTGGCGACAAGCTGTAAATAATTTGACATTCCACCTTAATTTTAAAACTAACGTTTATTTTCCAATTTAGTCTTGTCTTTTCGCAATCTCTTTATTCCTTGGATGTTATTGAGCATTTTTTGAACCACATCGACGAACAAACACAGCAACATGATGCACATGCATCATTTACAGGATCATGGACACTGGGACAAGACTATTTCCGGTTGGATGGATCAACGCCTGTCGAACAGAGAAATGTATCATGCAAACACTTCAACAATCCAAAAAACCCACGTGCTCGATTGTTTCTGATTTCAACTCGTGCTGGTGGATTGGGAATCAACTTAGTCGGCGCTAATCGTGTTATTATATTTGACGTCTCTTGGAATCCTTCACACGATATTCAGAGTATTTTTAGAGTGTATCGTTTCGGTCAAACAAAGCCTTGCTACGTCTATAGGTTCCTTGCGTTAGGCACAATGGAGGAGAAAATTTATGAGCGTCAAGTAACGAAGCAAGCAATCTCTAAGCGCGTCATTGATGAGCAGCAAATCGATCGTCACTACAATCAGAATGACCTACAAGAGCTCTACAGATACGATCTTGAACCGGATGGTGAACGAATTCTACCTATACTGCCTAAAGATCGTTTATTTGCTGAGTTGTTGAAAAAGTTCGAAGACATCATTTATAAATATCACGAGCATGACACATTGCTGGAAAATAAAGAGGGCGAAACACTAAATGAGGAGGAACGTAAGCAGGCCTGGGAGGAGTTTGAAGCTGAGAAGAAACAGCCACAATTCACTCCATATATGCAACAGCCGCAGATGCAACGGAGTATAAATGGCCCAGTTACGTCAAACAACATTTTTGGAATTCGCACAGACGTACTACTCAAATTACTTTCGATGAAAGCCCGATTGGATAATCCAACAATAAGTGACAGTGCTGTTAAACAGGCAATTCCAATGCTGATGCAGGAGCTTTATAAACAAATGGATCGCGGAGAATTGACAGTGCGTTTTTGCTGTTGGTCTGGAACATTCCTTATTTATCTAAAATTATTCTTTCTTTTAGCTTTATCAGCAACTTCTTGCATTATCGAGCTCATTAGAGGTTCCACAAGATTATGGAGGCCAGTTTCATGTGAATGAAAATTTAATGCGTCAAACGTACAATAGCATGATACCATCGACTTCATCATCACAATCCAATGCAAATATTTATCGTCAGCAAGTGAGTTTCCATACATTCCTTAAATTATTAGATATCTTAAACATTTTTCACCATATCTAGTTGGCCGAAAGACAGCAACAATTGATTCGCGCCGCTCATCATCATCGTCAGCAAATGATGCTAAATGAAATGAGTAATCGAGAGCCGCCCAAGGTCATCGGTGGCGTTATCGAAATCGACTAAATTGGAGAAATTGAGACTTTGAATTTTCCTTTTTTAACAACCGTCGTCAAAAAAAAAATCAGTTAATTTGCATCTCATTAAAAACGATTAGAAAAACAGTAAAGTTGAATAAGTTTAAATTGAAATGTCTTTATGTTAATTAAAAAACAAAACTCCCATTTCCCCACGCTTCACGAAAGGAACATATTGTATTGATGGTAAATATTCCAGATGAAATAAAAAGGAAAATCACAATTGAATGGAAATGCAATATCTCTTTTATTTATTCTTTGATTTTACCTGGAGGAACAAAATATTTAGCAAGTGATGGTTTCTTATCAAATGTACGCAATTCTTCTGCTCGGAGATAGATCCTAATGCGGATTTACTATGATATTATAAATAAAAATGACAAATCATTAATTCTTAATATTTGATTCTTTAATCATAACCAGAGAAAAGTGCGACGGAGCAGACAAGAATAATAACTAATTTTTATATAAGAATTAGCATTATCGCTTTAATGCGCGTTTATTTTTATTTTTTTGGGGACGAAAAATCTCAAAAAAACCTGTTTAGCTCTGATTCCCCTGTTTTTATTAAATTCTTAAATTATAACTATCGATTTGCTGATCCATCCGTTATTTCAGTGAAATTTCACAACGAGAGCACGTGGACAAAAGAAAAAAAATTGTTTAATCGCCAACAAATTCGCTTTGAAATTGGAACCAAGAAAAATTAAAAGACTTGTGATAAACTTCAGCGACAGCCTTAAGGTAATGTATATCGCACATAGGGCACTTCCACATCTTCCCCATCCTCATCGTTGCAGCAAATCTCAAACACTAACGCTCGTTCATATGGCGCAATTTCGCGCTTGGACACCTTACGAACAACTTCAGTCATCGGCATATTCATGCGTTCGGCAAGTTTAGCCTTCTGTTGGAAGAATGAGTATAGCATCGATACGCCCTGACTAAGCATCGTAATTTCCAATTTTTCCTGGTTCTTGAAGTAATCGAGAAAGTCGCTGAGCGTCATTTCGTTTCCATCTTCCTTTACACCACTCACTTCAAAACGACTCCACAATGTCCATTTGTTGCCATAATATTCCTGCTCTTTGGCACGTGACGGCTCTGAGAATGTTAATAATGGCAGTGCCAGATTAACGAAGCCATTTTTATAGCGTTCCAGGGTTTTAAAACTAAAATGGGATTTTCAAATTTAATAACAAAAAAAAAAAGATGTTGACAAATGTTAATCTTACCCTTGAGCCAATTTGTACAATTCCAAAGCAACACAGCCAGAAACCAATGATGTAGTAGTGGCAATGGCCGGAATGATTTTACCAGCGATCAGCTTCGACTAATGTTCAGAAATATTATATTTTATGTAACTGAGGAGAGCAGTAATTTAAATTTAATCACCTTATGCTTATCAGCCGGGGCGATTTTGTAATTTGCTGCGCGCAAATTAGATGCGGCAACAATAAAGTCCATGTGGAAATTAGAGTCATCATCCTTTTCAAATTCCAATGGTGTTACAGTGAAGGTTGGTTTTCCCAATGCATGCAATTCTTCGCACAAATTTTTAACGCGATCTTGATCATAAGTACCATTCATTTCTTGTTGGTGAGCCTGTAATGCTGCATCATTCTCGGCAATTTTTATTCCAGCTTTTGGTGTAAAAACGGGAACCTGAATAAGAATAAATTAGCGGTCTTCAATCTCATTTCCATAACAAATTACTTACATAGATCTGTTGAAGCATTTCACGCACCGCTAGACGATCGCGGACATGTGGCACACCATAAACTTCTGCTTTCAAATTTGCAGCGGCGAAAACGTAATCCAAATGTAGAGGCTCATCAACGTTGAACACAATTGGATCGGGACAACGTTTGGGTCCCGACCAAAACATTTGCCCTGATGACGTTTGTTGATCACGTGGGAAATTGAATAGCAATTGCTTGATTTGATTACAGAAATTCTCCTCAAAGTGAAAGCGCGCCCACTTAACGCAATCGAAAAATGATGATGGCTTCTCGTCGATTAATGCGCGCTAAATTATTAAAATAACTGTTAATTTTGAACGACAAGGAAATGAAAGTTAATTGTTTACTTTAACCGATTCCATCGTTTCCAGCGGCTGAACACCCGGCAATTTCAAAGTACGTTCGATGAATTTAGGATCATTGATGTACATTGATGCATTTTCAGCAGCCTGTCTGAAGATGCCCTCAAACATGTCACGAGCCCACTGCAACGTGTGTTCGATGGCATTCGGGAAGTTTTTCAGTGTACAAATCGGAATACTCTTTTCCGGTGGATCTTGACTGGAAGAGTATGATTCCGTCAAGTCTGGAACGACTACTTGAATGTTGCCCATTGTTCCTAAAGTGCCAGATTCCAGCAATGGCTTGCGGTAATACACGCAACGACGATCCATATAGTTTCTTGCCTCAACGTTATCCAATGCATTTGCGACGCCATCAAGGCCTTCGAAGAATGTGTCATTATAGAAATCTTCAGTTTCGGCACCAACACGTGTCTCTTGATATTCAACATTCACATAAGGATTCATCTTCTTTACAGCGCCCGCGGCAACGCGAGACTTCGGCGATTGGACATCATGCGGCCGGAATAAAAATTGACGATTCAAGTTGGACTTTTCGATGAGATCCATATCAGTGACAATAAGTTTTCCTTTTTCTCCTGCACCGATGCCCATCATCGCGAAATTCTTTAACAACTCACAACCAATTGCGCCGGCACCAACAATGAAGTAGCGCAAATGCCCCAATGTCTCTTGAAATTGCTTGCCAAAAACTGCTATTTGCGAATCGTAACGCGATCCAACCGGTGCACATTCTTCAGACGTGAGAACGCTAAGATCTTCAGGCAAGCATTCAATAGCATCGTAGCATAAAAATTGCTTAACAGGCATAAATTTTCCACTGCATGCCTTCATCACCTCCTGAGCGCTGATGCCACCGATGGCAGCATTAATTGGACATATATCACCATCTGATATTTTTGCAAACAGCTCCAATAATTCGTCCTTGGTGTCTTCCACTTTCAATTCCCGTGCACGATTTTTGCATATTTTCAAAAATTCTGCAGCATCATCGATGTTCCATGGGCGTGGATTGCGTTGGTTTCTAACCACATAGCGAGACAATGCTGTAAATGCGATATTAATGTTTTGTGGATGATCGAACTTTGACCAGTCTGACATAACGAATTCCGGTTCCAGTTCAGCTTCCTCCAGTGTTTTGAAGGAAATGTTTTTTGGCATTTTAACTTGCATCACAATGCCGCCACAAGTATAGTTGGAAAGTTCAAGTGTGTTGCCAATACTGAATGTGTAAGGACCCAAAACTTTTATCGGTATTGGAGTACATCCATTCAACTCAGTCATTCCTTGAACCTACGAATTGCCCAATTCGCGCGCGTCATAGGAAAATGTGCGTTTTACATGTGTGGGTGGCAAGCAGTCACGAATCGGAAAATAAAGAAGAAGAAAATATGATCCAAAAATAAATTAATGATTATCGTGCAATTATGGTAGCGTTGACGCAGTATCGAACAGGCAACTCACCTCGGTAAATGTCACATAATCACCATCCTCGAAACCATGCCGTACTTCATCCAAACATGTTACAACTCCTTCACTGTCTTTTGTGATGCCAGCGATCATTGCTGACTGTGGATTAGCGCCATTGACGTCATAGACTGTGAACTCTGGTCCGAAATCGCAAAAAATTTGTCCAAACAAACCGCGAGTAAGGGCAATGATAAGTGCAATATTGTGTTTGCGTGCAATCTGAGCAACACGCTTTTGCAAATCTTCATCATTCTCAGTCAACACCACGACACGGAACTTTTTGAGGAATTCATCAGTTAATTCGCCCGTGTATGCAATAGTTGGAACGTATTGATTCAGTTCCGAGAGGTGATTGCAGCTCTCTTCGGCACGATTCTTTCCGATCGATAATTCATTCAAGTAGAATTGCGATGACAAATCCTTCAACGTACAATTTTGCTGGTCATGCAATGTGACGGATTTAACGCCTGCCAAAATGACATTTTTTGCAATTTCTACACCAAGTCCGCCAATGCCCGAGATTAAAACGTCCGATACAGCCATACGACGCATTGCATCATGTCCAAGCACATAAAGCTGACGACTGTATAAACTTTCGTCGATTTCCTGATGATGATGCGTTGTTCCATCATTATTTCCATTCGCCATTGTTCGCTTTTGATGTTGTTGTTGTTGTTGCTGATTCACTGAATTATTTTTTTGCAATTCACCCGACGATGCTCCTTCTTGAGTGTGTTCTTCTGCTACTGTTCGTGCTAATGTTACTCCAACGGCCGATGAAGCAGTGTTGTTGGCAATTTCACAATCGATTTTTCTCTTCTTTGCGGCAGGTGAATCTAGTTGGTGCTGTCCCAGCGACTCAGACATTAAGCATATATTTAGAGACTGAGGATGTGATGGTGTTTGTTAAATGAGTGTGGTTTAGTGAGAGTGTGCTTTACACGATTTGGTTTTATCAGCTAAATGAGCAAAAGCAAACACGACTTTGACTTAATATTAACACTTTAGTGATCTAAAGTCAAGCCTTTATACTTGTAAACTGCTAAAACACTGATAATTGGGCTATTTTTCGTAATAAATATAGATTTTTGATGTGAACGCCGTCGCAACTATTCCGAAAAAAACAGACATGCAGAAGCCTACTGGATATGCCCTTCAACAAAAATTTAAACCTGAAAAAAGACGCTGAAATTTAATAACTTGATTTAATTTAAGCCTTTCTGCACCGTTTACACTTAAATAATTATACATAGCTTACATATTTCTAAGATTATTATTTGCTGAAAAATATTTGTATAACGTAAGAGGAGAATACAAGAACACATTCTACCAAATATAAAAAAAAAACTGATGATATTTTAACAGAAACACAAATTTTAAATTTATATATTTACCACCCCTCTCCCTGCTTGCTTTCCACGATGGGTTGCATAGTTTAATTTATTTTAAGTGCGTACACAGATCCAATAACAAGTGTACAGTTTGACTAAATATATTTTCATTTTAGCTCTTAATTGATGGACAGCTTAAAATTAAAGATTAGATGTTTGGTTATTGAATATATGCATAGATTGAAATGTTGTAATGTTTATATTCGATTCAATCACCAGCTAGAGGAACACCAGACAAAGGTATCACTCAAAGCGACAGAAATTCAAATCCGAACAAATGACGAGGTCCATATTGTTAATACAAGCAAATTCTTCTTGGTGAATCTTGATTCATTCTGTAATTTGAGAGTACAGGATGATTGTATGAGCTTCCGGATGCTGGTAGCTGATGAACAATTCAAGTCAGAAGTCATTGAGCTTACCGATGCATCAATCGAATATCAAAAGATTCAACCAACACTCAAAAATGAAGAAACATCTTTGACCATCACCTGTTCAAACTGCTCATCCCAGCTGACCGTTGAGAAAGAAGTGATAATCAGGAGAGTACTCGAATTGCCATCTAGCAAATGTGACGTATCAGACTGGTTTTGTCATCGTCACAGTAATGAAGAGCTTTTCCATACTGATGGATCTTCCTGTTTTAATGAAAAGACCCAACAATTTCAACCAAAGACAATGGATATATTTTATAGTCCATTTAGCCTTTTAGTGAATCAGGCACTATTTGATCAGAGTCGTTTGCGTCGTAAGAAAGAAACAATTTACTGCAAAAGGTGTCTACAGCTTTTGGGATATGGAAGTAGCTCATCGATTAGGTTCTGGTGGGAGTGTATAAAGTTTGGTAGAGAGTTATTTTATCCCTATGAAAATCCAGTCGATCTCATAATTGGCGTGATTAGAAATCATTTGGCCGGTCTTACATTTTTATCTCCTATTGTAAAGATAATTTTTGAAGCATCCGTGCCTAATGAAGGTAGAAAAATTCACATTCTGATACAAGTGATGGATAAAAGTCTACAGCTGTTCCGACTCAACCTGAAAACATTTGAGCTTGAAAAACGACCATCTATCAAGATAATGTATCTAAAGTTATCTGAGCAGACGGATGACAACGAAAGGGCACTTAAATATTGGCAAAAGGATATCAATATCACCACATTTGAACTCTCCTGTAAAATGTTTCACAAGTTTTGTGAGTACCTCTTGGATCAATCTCGTTTCATCCCCGAATCATATCGTTCAAATAATTCCTTTCAATTAAGCTATATTGAATTTATGTAAATAAATAAAATTCGCATACACGTTATTTTTTTTATATGAGATATTTTATTATTACACAATGCACCAAACTTCTTCAAACGCTGAGCACAGTTTTGTACATGTGAGGGCAGCTGATAACGGATAGTTGCTTATAGAAATGTCTTCTTCAGTGTAGTCAGCTTTTAAATTGCCATGGGCGAAAGCCCCAATTACCATAGCCACAGCTTCATCTTCTTTTGGAACTAATTCCCGGCAATTCTTGACGGTTTTGGAGCTGAATGACATCGCTATTTTGCGACAACCCACTGGCATATGATCCGACACAGGATTTTTAACAACGTGGAGTAGTCGAACTTCTGAATCATTGGCTTTGACTGTAAATTTATGGAGAAGTTGAACCATCAAGCCGGCGAATCGTTTAAACGTTCTTGGAATTCGTGTCTGCGGGTTGACTGAAATCAAAACATTCTTCTCAGTGTGGATGAAAACTTGAAGCAAACCAGCCCGATTTAATGGCGAGTCCATTAGCATAAGGAGCGACTGATGAGTAATATCCGGCCTGCATTGTCCTGGATCTTTTTTATTCTTCCTCATAACTTGCATGTGATCATCACAATTGAGCAACTCAAACGTATTACCAACCTTGAAGCGGAACATGTGAACAGTCTGATAAAATTTATAATTTGATGGACTTACCTTTACTGTTTCCAGCTGTGCTCCTTCAAGAACAACAATCAACCTTTTCTCATTTGGCTTTACATGAATTGATTTAACGTGTTTCGCCTTCAGATCAAATTCGCCCTCAGCTTTAGGTTTCTCCTCTCCATATTTGCGTTTACCCATCTTTTGTAAAATTCAGTAAAATCTGCTGTTTTTCAGTGTGTGAAAGAAAATTCCATGCGCATTTGTTTACTTCAATTACCCTATTTATATAGGGTAGCGTGTCAATTAAGAAACATAAACAATGGAGGAACTGCTCTCAAAATTGTCTATTAATAATTCAGAAGACGAGATTCAGGAAGCTCTTAAAGAAATCAAACAAAAATTGATACAGTCTGCTGATGCGTCATCGACAATCATCAATTCCAACGAATTCTTTAATGTAGCTGAGTTGCCGAATGGGTAAATCCGCCGCCTAATGAGTCAGCAAAATTATATTAATTTCGTTCTACCTCTTTCAGAAACAATTGGATATTAGCATGCGACATTCTAGAACTTTGCATGAGTAGCCTGAAAGTAGAAGAGGCTAATAACTTTACTGACATCATTGAGAAGATTTTGCGACATCCAAATCTAAAAATTGTCTCAGTGGGGATACGCGCAGTGGGAAAACTTGCGAAATCAGCTTCATCTTCTTCAGTTATTTCTGATTTGAAACTAGTGTTATTGCTCATCGAATGTCTACAATCGAGTGAAATTAATATCGGGCCGCCAACTATTGATATTCTGATAGATTTGCTGCCTTCTAATAACTTACTCGATTATCAGGAAGTTAAAAATCAGCTTGAAAACTCTCTCAACAGTACAGATGATGTTATCAGATGTCGAACCTACAACGTTGCTGTGGAAATTGCTAAGAAAGATGCATTTACAATGGAAAAACTACACTTTATTCTTAAACGTTGCATCAGTGAATTGGACAAGAATGACATCTTGTTACAGCTGAGCATATTGGAGTTGTTGAAGGAACTATGTCTCGTCAGTCATGGGCTAGTGTATTTGGAGAATAAAGGAATCTTTGACAAGCTGTTGAAAAGGATTGAAACAATCAATGAAGATCCATTAGCCGGAGTGCTTATCCCAGGACTTATGAAGTTTTTTGGAAATATTGCAGCAGTTCACCCTGAAAAAGTCATCAATCAGTATCCAGCGGTTATCAATTATCTTTTCGATTGCCTGATGTCGAATGATTCCCAGCTTCTATACACAGGACTCGATACATTGGGGTTTTTGAGTCGATCTGCGGAAGGGAAAAAAATTTTAGACGCAATTCCTGGTGGACAACTGATTAATGTTCTCGTCAGAATAATCACCTCCATTTCTAACTATCCAAGTGATTTAAAGTCACGAGCATTGAATTGTCTTGAAAACGTTTTTTGGGTGGACGCTTCATCAGCGATCAATAATCAGATTGCTTATATCTCTCGCAAGTGGTTTGATAGAGTTTTTCCATCCGACCTGAGTATGTTACTTAATTTATGTCATAGCCCCTTCGAGGACATCTCATTGGCTGCATTTGGATTGTTGCGGTCACTCAGTTACTACACATTTGGGCAGGACGCTGTTTCTCGGACTGGTGGCATGGTCGAATTTCTTATGGACAGATCTGTGAGATCAACACATGAAGTTAAGCAAATCAAGTATGAAATTATTCAAATTCTATCTGCATCCAACTCTTTTGATGCTGCTACAACTGTGCAACTGAATAAGTACATTCGCGAAGGCGCCAATTATATCCAAGCTCAAATGGAAGTAGTAGCTGAGAATCCGTAAACGGTCAGAACATTTAAATTTTTAGTTTAAAAATTTCTTCACCATGCTGTTAAATTCAAGAACTCACCCTATTGGAAGAAAAAATCAAAATAAACATTGGCATATTAAAGAGCTGGTTTATTGTAGTTCGGCTTTCATTTGAGTCAATAAAATGTTTTATCACGGAGAGTAGTGTAACTGCAAAATGAATTTGCAATCGCTTTTCCAAGATTTCAATCCAAGGTATGAATTTAAGCGATTTTTTGTTATTTTCTATCTAAACTTTCGTAATTTTCATTCCTCAGCAAGTTTGTAGTTCACACAAGTTTGTTGGCGTTTGTTATTCTTTTAGCACTTAAACTAGATGAACTTATTGTCTCATCATGGATAATCATCTTCGTCCCTCTGTTTACCTGGAAATTGTTAGTTGTTTTAGGTACATACAATAGACGTTCAGTTCAATGCAAATAAATTGTTACTTTAATAGCATGCGGTTACACTTTCAGGAAGTTTCATTGGGACCATCGTCTTTCTTAAAAATCCTCAATATCGATTGGAAAATGATTCGTATATTCAATTTAAATCCATGCTGATAAGCTTGAGCATCCACCTAATTCTGTTCATGTTTGAGTTCCTTCTCTGCGATCGCCTGACATCAGGAAAACATCTTTGGATTCTCGTGTTCATACCATTGATTGTGTCATCAATTGTGAGTGTGTTCTTTTGCATATGGGCTATCAAACAGCAGGAGAGGTCGTTTGAGTTGGAATTGTTCTTAGCTGTCAACGCACTTCAATTTGTATTTGTGCCACTTAAACTGGACGGGTTCCTGAATTGGAGCTGGGAAATAATTTTTGTACCAATCTGGATAATTTTATGTCTATCTCTAGTGATGATGCTCTATAGTTTGATATTTTGCTCCATCCTTATTCGAACACCGGAAATGTCATTACTTCAACGGCGCCAGGCTGTCAATTCAGCTATATCTAATATTCTCGTGCTTCCGGTCTTAGTGTTTCAAATTCTTTTGGCAGATAAACTCGACAATGATAACGGATTGCCTTATACCATTGTTTGTGGACCTCTTATGGTTACACTCTTTGCGTTGATATTGCTCAGTTTCTGCTCCAAAGGATCGTCGAACAAATTCTGGTTCGGTATGCGACAGAACAATTTTCTTCTTAATGCGCTGGGAGAGTACGGAAATATTTCTTATTCGTATAATCGCGATAGAAATCAAACGGTTGGCGACAGTGGCCAAAATCTGGAAATACAAGTGCAACAGCTAGAAGAAAGATCACATAAGAAAAATATTCCGGTCATACAACATTTTACAATCGATGCACCTGACTAACAATTGTCTTTAATTTCATAACATCCTGTGAATGCGGTAATAATATCTACGCGCGATCACAATTCAGTTATTTTTGTAATACAAAATGTAAAACGAATTGAAAATAATCATCAAATAAAATTAATTTAGTACATAAATACAATATTCGTATTAACCTTTCTGGTGGCATTACTAATGCAAAGATGAAAGCACTAAAAATAGCATGAAAAAAAAAATTATTTCGCTTTTGAAACAGCTTGTTCGAGATTTTTTATTCTATCCTACAACATGTATTTTATATGCATTAATGTGGCTTCTTGCTTTGATGCCTTTGAAAATAAAAATAAAAAATAAAATAAAATCTTTTATTGTGGCATGTTTGCCAAAATGACGACAAAATAATATAAAAAAAAAACTTATCAATCATGATAAACTTGACCTTGACTTAAATGATGAAAACAAAAAAAAAATGATGTTCGTTGAATTATTTTTCTCGACGAAATTATTTTCCTACTAAGTAAGTATTCAAAGAACATGAGACGAACAAATTCAATTATTGAAAAGCTAATATTAATGAGATAAATTTATCGATATCCTTAGAAACATCACTTGAGAATGTGCACATTGATATTATCTAATTAGCTATTCAGGCGATTAAAATTAGGAGAATTTTGTGAAAAATAAGTATCTAATTCCTTTTTTGGTTGTTTTTTTTTTAATTCACAAAATGAATTTTTTTTTTTTTTTTTTTTTTTCAGTAAAACACTTGGAAGAATTTTTTTTTAAAAGTTATAAATGTTTTCCAATAAATATTTGTTCAATTTAATCAAAAACATCGCGCAATTTTGTTCAAAACAGTTTTCTTCTGATTTTAAGAAATTAATTTCTCTTTAGAAATTGGAAAATTTTCTTAGAAAATCTCCATTGCAAAGCAAAAAAAAATTCGTAGGATGTACAGCCAATGAAGAAATGTTACTAACAGTCTTTGCGAAAGCACTTTAAGTGTTTAAAGCTGTAAAATAAATGAAAAAAATAAACAAAAAGGATATTTGCTTGTCTGAACGTTAATTTCAAAGAGAGAAAGAGGGTAAAGTTATTTTTACTACAAAACTATTAAACAACATCTCAACGTTTCTGTGCAACAAGTGTTTTATTTCTATTCTCTTTCTCTCATTAAGTTCCTTTTGACTCCTTTAAAAAACAATATCGAAGCTACATAGATAATATACTGATGTTACATATATTTCTACTTAGCTGTGTAAGTAACTGACAATTTAAGCGCTATCTCTCGCAAGCTTTTACAACTCACAGGCTCATAAAATTTCCTTGACAGGAAAACTTTATTTTCTCATCATATGAAACGCCTGTTGTTTACTGGTGCTCACATAAAAAAAACTCCATTCGTCTGCCGATCGCACGCGTTGATACAGAATATTATTTTTTTTTTTTTTTTGAGAAAATGAGAAAATAATATTTCTTTCTTGTGTCAGTTGTTGAGCGACCATCAAGAGGATTAAACGCGTTTTTCGGAATAATCCAAACAATTTCTCAATAAGATTGATTCATGAGTGGCAGACGAAAAGTTATCAGTAATATGTTGTCTGTTCCAAGCAACATTAATAAAAATGTATTGGATTTTTATGAACAAAACGAAATAATCATTTCATGTGTTGTCATTCTTGATAATTAAAAGTGGAAAGTTCGGGTGCACGAAATAAACAAATAAATAAATAAATCTTGTTTTATTATTGGAGTATATCGACGGCAGAGTGAAATGTGCATGTTTTTAAACTAATTGAAATTTACCGCAAATTAATTAAAACAAAGAAAATTATATTGGCAACCGGTGCATGCTGGTTAAAAATAGATTATTTTTGTTGATTTTGTTAAATTTTATTAGTTTTGCTACCGGCCTAATTCAATTTCATCGAAAAACAAAAAAATATTTTCTGTTGAACCGCGATGCTCGATTTTCTAGCTTATTAACATTCTGTAAATCACAAAAATCAAACCAAGCGTTAGTAATATCATTTTTATATTCCTGCAAATTTCGCAATTTCGCATTTTTAATTTTCCGCATGATATTTTCCTATTTTTTCGAGAAATTCTGAGTTTTGCAGCTGTTAAAAGTTTTGAATGAAAATCTTACCAAACAAAATGTAGACACCTCAAAAGAGCAGTCTCAAAGTGTTAATTGAACTCGAATTGAAAGTTATTTTTAAAACCACTGAAAAATATGATTTTTTTTCCTTCATCCAACTTTATGGATATTTTTCATTTATCTATCAAAAAATAAATTGTATACGCAAATACAGACATTTTTGCTCTTTTTGGACATTTTGAATTGCAACAGCGCCCGTAAATGGATTTCAATCTGAAAAAAAAAGTGTCAGGATATTGAAGCAATATAGATGCTACCTTAGAGGAACATAAACCGTAATAAAGACAAATGCAAAAGTCATGTCAAACTCGGTCGTAATTTGATATTGCTGAATTTGATTAAGCTTTTGAATGTAAACACAATTTGGTATTTTTTACGGATTCCGAATCACACAGAAGCATTCAATATTATACGATTGGAGCTCAAAGGCATGCCCCCACATTTGGTTGTTAAAATATTATTCATTCAGAATGTTTAAGCTATCAAAAACATTAGTATCAATTGAAAATGACGATATAACTAATCAACTGACAACCAAATTGAGCCAATTATTGACATGCTATTTGAGTGCCGAAAAACGACTTTTTTCTATTTTTTATCAACACTTTATACGAGCTCAGTATCAACAGCAATTTAATTGAATGACTTTATTTGTGCTATCAAATTCTGTGCATTGATACGAAATTTAATAGCAAACTTATAGTCAATATATTTCTTAACTGCGTTCAAATTCTTATTATTGAATTCTCCGAATTTGCCCAATTCATTTGCTTAATTAACAGTTCACAATTTAAAAATAGACTTGACGATTTCCTCAAGCTTTAGAAAATATCGTATTAATAATAAAGGGTATTCCAAGTCTAAACTCGATCCCTGCAGGGCTTGAATCGAAATCATCCTTTTCCAATCAGTTTTCTCTGATATTTCTCTGCAAAAATAACATTTTAATTATTTCGTGTTACGATAAAATCCTGAGATAACATATTAATAGTCCAAATGATAGTGCTAAAAGTGATTTGATTGAATAATCGAACGAATAATTCAAACGTTCATTGATTTATTTTTTGATCAGAATTTTTTCCTTAAATTATTTGTCCACCACAATAAAGTCATCAGTCATTCAACAGTCGATACAGTGTTAATTATTTCGCTGTATTGTGTCAATATTTATCGTGGAAATTAGACTATTCGCGATTTATTGAGCACGTTCTTCGAACATGCATGTGATGACTTTGCGGCCATTTTTCCTTTTTTTTATTAAACCTAACTAAATTTGTGCATTTTTTTATTCCCTTATTCACTGTGGCAGTATGAACACAATAAAACGAATTTGCTTGTTTTTAACCTAAATAATTACTTATATGAATTCAATTTGCTTCATTTATGTCAGTGTATATTTAGGTTGGTTGGACGTGAGAGAATCTGTCACAATGATTACAAATTTTAGTCATTTCAAAGTCATAATGAACATTAACCTCAAAGGCGAAATCATATAAAAAGTAATGTTTCTACCAGCAGCAATCACCGAAACATAAATTTCCAATTATCTCCTTGTGTAAAATGAAAAAGTGTGAAACCACAAGAAAGTGCATTTTGTTAAGTTCATTAATTTTAATCCTTTTACCAACGAAACGAACGCTCATTTGTGTCACGATTGCAATTAATTTTATGAATTTAGTGACACCAACAACACCTTTATTGTATGAAAGCAAAAAGTTTCTGAATGAAAACTCTACTCTGCTTCATCCGTTAATTAATGCAACACACAATGCATCGGTCGATGGCGAAATGAGAGATGAAAATCGATTACAAAATTTGCCCTGGTGGTGTCATTGCTCTAACGAATTGGAGGAAGTTGAGGTTGGTGAAATGGCAGGGAAATTTATGAGAAACAGATAAATAAATTTATCTTAAAATGTTGTGTCCGCAATATTTTTATGATTACAGAACGAATCCGAATGCCATTGCACGGGACCGAAGCTCTTTCAAATTCCACAAAATTTACAACATATCACAAGACTGTCGATAGCAAATGCGAAATATAAAGTATTAAGAGAAGCTGGACTGAGAAAGTATTCCGATTCATTAAGAGATATGTGAGTGGTAACCGAAACTCGTTATTTAAGTGATTCACCAAGATCTAAAAGGATTTTTCGACCATTTCAGAATTTTAACAAACCTCAATGATTTTTATCTTATCGAACCAGGAGCTTTTAAAAACACAAAGTTCTTGAGAACAATGTAAGAATAACAATTGTGCATATTGGAGCAAAAGGATTTATTTTATTGAGATAATTTTTTTTTTTTCTTTTTATCTTCAGTTACATCGCTCATGCCCCAAAGCTTCAATATATTTCTCCGGAAACCTTTAAACACATTTCATCACATTCCTTTAAAACATTGTATGTATTTTGCAAATGATATGTTAAATATATGTAGGTGACAATCATTCTTTCATTATAAATTTAAAAATTTTCAGGAAAATCATTCACTGTGGTCTGAGAGAAATACCAGACATGAATCTTTTATCAATTGGCATCTTATTACAGTTGTGAGTTCTTCACGTAAGGTGTTTCTTGTGATGCTAATTAAAGACATGACATTTTTTTCTGTCCAATTAATTAGTTAGCTTCTAAGGGTCTTCTGATTAGAAATTCAGATGCCGTTAAATATTAATTTAATTGAACTAATTTTGTTTTTCTCTTTTTCACTATGGCTGCAGAGACTTTGAGGGAAATCAAATAAGCGAAATTTTGGAGAATGCGTTGCGTATTAAGACGGAGCAACTGTAAGCAATTTATTTGTCACAAATTATTCTTCACATTTACCAAAATTAAATCAAATGAAAAATTTAACCCTTGTCAACAGCATCCTTGACAATAACGCGTTGACAACAATCCACAAGGCGGCATTCAATGGATCTGAAATTGGAAAATTGTAAGTTTCTATTGATGAATTTGATTGAATAAATGGTTATTTACCATGTAACTAAAATTTCTATAATTCCTTTTATATCCTCGCATGTGCAGAAGCCTAAAGGGCAATTTCAAATTAACACTTCTTCATGAATCGGCATTTCAAGGGATCGTTAACATTCGAGAACTGTAAATTACGCTCGTTTTGTTTGTTTTATTTGTTTCATTTGCCTCAATCAAAAAAAAAAAAAACCAAATATCCTTTTCTCACCCCAGGGATCTATCAAGCACGTCTATTGAGTCAATGCCATCGGAGAACTTGGACAAACTTGAAATATTGCGAATACAAAACACACAGTCACTCAAACATATACCATCTGTCTATAATTTTAAGGTAAGTAATATCCTTTTATAACAGATACTTGCTACTTAAATTACAAATGGAATGGAGTGAAGTGAAGTGATTGTTGCTTAATTCAAAAATGTCATTTGATATTTTTCAGAATCTAGAAGAAGCTTGGCTTACCCATTCATTTCACTGCTGCGCATTTAAGTTTCCATCGCGACATGATCCCATGCGACACGACCAACAAGTAGATCTCATCAGAAGTTTTCAAAAAAAATGTCAAAGTATGAGGCATGGAGACACACTGAATGCCAGTGGAGAATACTTTGCGAGTGTCCAAAAAGAACACTTTAATGAAGATATTCGCAAAAAACGTTCAGCATTGCGATGGAATCGTTCAAGTGAATCCCACATGGAGAATCGCGGTGAATTCAATGAAGCTGATAACAAATCACTTAATTCTATTTCTGACTATGGCGATATTGGAAATGCTCATGATGAAGGCGATATTTTTAGCGAAGGAGTTTTTGGCAGTGAACCTGCTACCGTTCCCCATGAAAGCCTTGAAGCATTGTGTGGCAATTTAACTTTAAAGTGAGTAAATATAATTGTAAAAAAAAGTGATGTTGTCTAGCAACGATAATTCAACTTGAAATTTTTCGCCCAAATCAATTAATTTCAGAGTGAAGAATGTAAAATGCTTTCCTAAACCAGATGCCCTTAATCCATGCGAAGATGTTATGGGCAGCAACTGGCTGAGAGCATCGGTGTGGATTGTTGTATCACTGGCGGTCGTTGGCAATGTTTCTGTTCTTGTCGTATTGTTTTCTAATCGCTCGGAATTAACTGTGCCGAAATTTCTTATGTGCAATCTGGCAATAGCAGACTTTTGTATGGGCTCATATTTGTTATTAATTGCGTCAATTGATCTGCATTCGATGGGTGAATATTTCAATTTCGCATTCGATTGGCAGTATGGTTAGTTTGAAATTAATTTTTGTTGTACATATCTAGTTGACTCTCTCAAATTATATTTGCTTTCACAGGGATCGGCTGCAAAACGGCTGGATTTCTTACTGTGTTTGCAAGTCATTTGTCTATATTCACTTTAACCATAATTACGGTTGAGCGATGGTTTGCTATAACACACGCAATCTATCTAAATAAGCGCTTGAAGTTCCGGACGTCAGTCTACGTCATGATAGGTGGATGGGTTTACTCGATGGTCATGGCATCAATGCCTTTGCTAGGCATTAGCAATTATTCGTCAACAAGGTAAAAGCTGTATCCCCAAAGGGCGCTTCCCCAAAGGGTGTTTATGCTTTTAAATTAAGTACAACATGATGTTGGATATCGTCGACTTCCTTTCAAATGAGGCTTTTTCATTTTAATTTGCGTCAAAGAATATTAAGTTACTTATAAGTCAACATTTCCTACTCAGAATTTTGATTTATATTTAAAAATTTAAATACTTTATATAGTTTTTCATTGAATCGGTGAAGCGGTAGAGCATATAAAATAATTTGATTATATTAAAGAGTAAAGTAATATATTTCCTTTGGGGTTCAATGAAATACGTGAACGTGATATTATTTTTTGTACTAAGTAAATGAAACTTTTGCATCAACGTTATAAACATGTTATCAGCTGCTTAACAAGGATACATAATAATGTATCCATTAAAGTTTTATTATCATGCTGATAAAGACAAATGAATTGTGAACGAAAGCTCTAAATAGCCCTCACGCAGGACGAAATAAATATGATGGATGGTTGATTCATAAAAAACTGAAGCAATAAAATTAAATTTTTAATGACTCAAGTTCCCGTTGTTTATTTCACAGTATTTGTCTGCCTATGGAAGCGATTGAGTCGGTCGATACAATATATCTCATAACTGTCCTGGCACTTAGCGGACTGGGTTTCTTCGTAATTGCCATTTGTTATGCTCAGATATATTTTTCCCTTGGTGCTGAGACGCGAGCGCAGAGTACATCATCAGGTGAAATGACCGTTGCTAAGAAAATGGCTTTGTTGGTATGAAGGTTCAATGTCCAGTAATATTTTCCCTAATAATAAATGCAAATAACTTTTCATCTGAACAGGTATTCACGAATTTTGCATGCTGGGCGCCGTGTGCTTTCTTTGGACTAACAGCACTTGCCGGTTATCCTCTAATTGATGTACCGAAATCAAAAATTCTCCTTGTGTTCTTTTATCCTTTAAATTCCTTCGCCGATCCATACCTTTACGCTATTCTAACTGCTCAATATCGACGGGATTTATTTTTACTTCTATCAAAATTCGGACTCTTCACTCAACGAGCGCAAAAATATAAAATGAATTATTCAAATCCCACTCACACCATACCATTAAATGTGATTACATCTGCTCGAGTATCCAACAATACGAAAAACTTTTATCGGCGCTCAAAGAGCACCAATAATAGCAATTTTAATCCATTTGGAGATCATCTACTTGCTCCAGATACTGATAAACAAGAGAATGGAAAGAATGATGATGGCCATGTTTGAAATTGATATGTATACACATTAAATTGCACAATCAACTTTATGCCCTTATTGATGGATGGATGCATCGCAAATTGTTGTGTCATAATCGATTAAATGTTATGACTCTCATACCCGATTAAATGTTAGAAAAAAATATTATTGTCAGTCAGATGAAATTAAATATAAAATTGTGATGTGCATAATATGTACCCATGTATTAACTTTGCGCAATTCATGAAGGCGGATACATGATTTATGGTCGATGTGTTCTGGAACTGATTGTTGGTACAAAATGAAAACAGAGAAATGCTCAGAAAGTATCTTAAATAAAATCCAATTTTAAATGTGATTTAACTTGTTGTTTTCGTAAATCCATTTCCATTCCAGCTTTAGTAAATTTTCATCGAATTTTCATGATGGAAATCCCTGAAAATATTATTTTGATGGTAAAAGTTTATTTTGCTTTCTTTTAATAATTTGTTTTACAAAGTTTTTACTGATTTCATAAAATAATTAAAAAAAAAAAAACATTCGCATAAGGTTAAAGAAAAATCTTTATCGAGAATGTACACGCGGACATTTCCTTATTGAAGTTTCAAATTAAAACGCCCTCATTCTGTCGAAAAATTAAGATGCTTTTTAAAATTTTGGCAAACTTTTGGCTTTTTCTCGAAGTTTTTGCAGGATGAAATAAACATAATTTTTACACTATTTACAGGGATTTTATAGGAAATAATAAATGATCAAATTTTGTTTTATAACCCTCATTAAACGCAGCGAATTCCAACATACTACAACAGTAATGATGTGATGATAAGCATGCAGTGCTGATACTTGATTATATTTTTTGCGTAGAACAGAAAATGGTTTCAATGAATTCGAAGGTTCGTCTGAAGAACACCAGCCAAAGCGGATCATAGATAGAAGGTTTGTGCGACATTAAAAAAGTCTCCAACATTTTGATAGAATTTTACGATAAAGTAAATACAAAAAATGACTTTAAAAATATTATAACATCTGATGAGCTTATAAGGTTGTCGCTTCTTCATGAATGCTGCTCCGATTTTTAAAATATTTATTAGATATGATGCTATTATTGTAGTCACTGGCCATGAATTCTTGATGAATATCCAAAAATTTCCATTTTTAAATCAAGCACAACTTATAGCTTCACCCCATTTGAGTACACTAAAGGAATTGCTAAGCATTCTCGATAGTTTTTTTTTATACTGTGTGAACGACGCTATCGAATAGATTTTTGCACTTCGGAATATCTAAATTAGCAAATTGACCTTTACCTTCACAGCTAATAAATAATTTGGTGTTTTTAACAATTTAAAAGTTGTCCACGATCTGAATTTACACACAGGATCATTTTTTCTCCTACTTAATGTTGAGTTTTTATTTTTAAACGTTTATTTATTTGATTAAAAAATCATAAATAATTTTCTGAATTCAACAAGAATAAATCCAACTTTCAAAATGAGATTTTTTTCAACAAGAAAAATTAAGTCATCGAGAGAGTATTTAAAGACCAAATAACATTAATATGTATCGATAATAAATACTATTTACATGTAAAACGAATAGAAAGAAAAATATTGAGTACTATACTTTGTATCCCAGCAAAAATGACGAACAGAACAATTTTCTGGGGAAAAATTGGTGCATAATTATTTTTTCTACATAGTGCAAGTGGCTTTATTCTTGGCTTTAATAAAACACTATGTAGAAATTTGTTGTAAACGTTGTTCTAGTTAGCCTATTAGCTTCGGTATAAGCATATATTAATTTATTAAATTTATAACGGTTATTTTGAACGACCGCTCTACTTATGAGAATGTAGTAGTGTTGACACTTGTTTATATAAAGTTTGCAAAATGCTATCTGCTTTAAAAATATCCCAAAAACTCTTCACCAGGCAATGTTTTCATTTCCAAAAGATATGGCAGCAAAGGTCTTATTGCCAATCAACACGAACATGCTGGAGTTGCAATGCGTCATTGCCTGGAAGTAGTGATTTCTTTTGCCAAAATTGTAATTCGCTTCAGAAAGTACCAAAGGAAATGGTGAATGATGCAAATATCACTATGAGCTATAATAATGTATTAGCTACCTAAGCAATTGTCTCTCTTTTAATTTTTTTTAGGATTATTTCAATTTACTGCGTATTGATAAGCATCATCTGATTGACGCTAATGAGCTTACAAAAAACTTCAGAGATGTACAGAATCAAATTCATCCAGACAAGTTTTCTGGCAAGAGTAAGGAAGAACAAAAACTTAGTGCTGAATGGAGCTCATTGATCAACAAAGCGTATACGATTCTCCAAAACCCTCTCAAGAGAGGAATGTATCTTCTGAAATCTGAAGGAATGGAACTTCCTGAAGAAAATACCATCACAGATACCGAGTTTCTTATGGAAATGCTGGAGCGTAACGAAGAAGTAAAAATAGCATAAAATAGCATCCTATTGAAATTTTCTCCTAACTATATATTTGAACGTTTGCTTAAGGTTGAAGATGCAAAAACTAAAGTATCCTTAGAGAAGCTGCTTGTGACAATTCGCGATGATATGGCTGAGCTTTCAAATCATTTCTCAATTGAATACTATGCAGGAAACTATTATGGGGCCCGTGATCATCTTATTAAACTTAAGTATCTGACATCCATCGAACAAAAGATCAAGGAAAGAATATCACAGCACCATTAAAAACTATGTAGACTGATGTCTGAATTGAAACTCGTACTGATGACTCATTGCCATTTCGGTGTAAATAAAATACCAAATTATGATACGTTTCTTATTTAGTCAGAAGTTCTCTCCAAAGTGCCTGCAACAGTGTTAGTTGAACCAGAGATGGACCTTTAGTTTAAAGTCAACTGTCAATGTTCTGAGAAATGTGATCGCAAACATCTCTGCTCTTAAAACTCTCTCGCTCATTAAGTGCTGTGCATGTTTCATTTATTTATACCTTATACATTTACGCACGTTATACACAAGCCGAGAGTAGTGAGTAAAAAAAATTACTCCATAAAAGCAGCATCAACAAAACAACATCAGTCAATTGTGCCTTGCCAGTGTCAGTGAAAAGTTGAAAAGAATCGTAAAAATTCAAGTGATACTTAGGAAGGAAACAGGTTTTAAGATGAATTCTCGTCAATGGATTTTTGTGGCATTTTATGCCTTTATGTTTTTCGAATCTGCTATCGCTCATAAGTACAAGTCCGGTGATTGTCCACAAGTTGAGCCAATGCAAGGATTCGAAATGAAAAAGGTAAAGAATATTCTAGAATTTGTGACTCAACCTCGGAAATGATCGATTTAATTTAATTAAACGATTTCTTTTATTAAAACCTTCTGACGTCACCAAGTAAATCAAAATTTGATAACAAAGAAAACGAACGACTAAAGTTCTTAGGAATTTTCGTTTAATTCAGATTTTACGTTCTTGTATTTTCTCGGAAGCATATTTATTAACAACCATTTCTTATCAAGTTTTAATCTGTTGACCTCACTAATGTTTTTATTCGTTAATATTGAAATTTTAAATGAAATATTTTTTTATTTTTTCAGTTCCTTGGAATTTGGTATGCGATTCAGAAGACTGCAACTGCTAGTGAATGTGTTGTTTATAACATCTCACAGGAAGAACCGGGTCAATACCTGATACAGCAACTATCACAAGACTATTTAATTGGTCTTGCACCATTCAAACACCGTTACTCATATACAGGCGAGCTAGATCAAGTATATCCTGACGTGCCTGCAAAAATGCGCGTCAAGTTTCCATTAAATGTACTACCAGGCAATGCAGTTTTTAAGGTGTTTATGACTGATTACGAGAGCTACGCTGGAATTTTTACATGCCAATCATTGCCCGTTGGACATCGTCAGTCAGTTACAATTCTCTCTAGGACAAAAGATATGGATAAATCTTACATTGATAAGATTCGCACGCGTGTTGCTAGTTTTCATGTCGATCCCTTTGATTTATCAATCATCAACCAATCCAATTGCCCAAAATTAGAGGAAGAGGTCAAACTGAACGTTGATATAACTCCGGAAACATTCTCATCGCAAAATATTGGTTCATGGGTTCGAAAAGCCGGAGAAAAGATCGGTGATGGCGTCGAGTGGACTGTTGACAAAGCAAAAACAATTTATAAGAAAGTCTATAGCAGTGATTCAGATGAACGGTCTAGTCGCTTGACTGAAGAGAAACCCACATGGATGCCATAAATAGCTTTAGGAAACTGAGAATCTCACGAAACATTTTTTGATTATATGATGAAATTACAGATTCATTCAACGAATTTAATAAATTTTTATAAGTAAAACTCGAAAATTTAAATTATCAGTGACAACGCGTTAGCGCGTCGATCAGTATTTTGGAACAAGGCACGAATCAAATGTTTAACTTCCTCAGCTTTGAATGTCTGTGAAATATTTGATGTTTTCCAGCTTTCAGTGATTTGAACTAGCGATCCGTCAAGAATGAATTGCAAATGCAACATCTTTTGCCAGGCGTTCACGATACTTAAAACATTGGTGTTGGCTTCGAATAACAGCTGCCCCTTTTCATCTATCGTTTTGATTACCTCAACTAAAGCATTTGACAGAGATGTTGAGATGTCTTCCATCACAATCACTTTCTTTATAAGGTCCATGCAAACAGTATCCACCAAGCTTCCCAAAGTCTTGTTGTATAATTCAGCGGGAAGAATTGTTTGCCAAACATTTTTCAGCAACTCCAGTTGGCGCAAGCATTGACGAATTGGTTTAAAGTGCTCATGGTTGACATTGCTGAGACTTTGTGATGGATCTAAAATATATAAAGAAATAAAAGTTAATTTCCGCAGTTCCTTAAAATATCTGTGCATATATATATAAAAAAATTACCGAATTCTCCCAAAATTTCAAGAAGCTGAATTTTCTGTTTGGCCACTTGACATTCGAGTATCTCAGTAGCTTGATCCTTGAGAGTTTTGGCTACTCCATCGATATTGTAATGTTCTATATCACGATTATTTTTAATCCAGAAATATAGAAACATGCAATTATTGTAGAACAAGGCAGATTGTTGGGGAATTTTTGACAGGAATTTGGAATGATGTAGCTGAATGGTAAAAGGATAGTTTTCCAATGATGATCTAATAGCTGCCATTAGGTTACTGGTTTTTTCATGATCTTCAGTACTACTAATGGCAAGTTTCAGAACTTTTTCCAGCAATTTGATAAAATCCACTGTACTCTTTGAAACCATTAGGTTCTGAAGTGGCAATGGAACAGAAGAAATTATTTCTTCAGAAATCGGCATCATATCGTGAAGATCGCGTTTGAGAAGTTCCGAAGAAGATGCCAAAATACTTTTCGTGAACTGCTGAAGGAAAAGCTCATCAATTTTTAAAGCGTAGTCAGATAGTTTCAAGTCATCCCCGTCTTCAATTGGTGGCTCAAAGAAATTCATTTCAATCAGTAAATTACTCATTTTACTGATGTCTGCCTTCATCGTGCACTGATTCTTCTCCTCAAATGTCTTGGGAATGCAATGAACAAGGCACTCATTGAAAATAAGTTCCATAAAATCTTTTTGGCGATCTTGAAAAATGCGTGGCAAAAAGTGGCCACCTTCAGGCAATTCTACATTCATATTTATCAAATAGAACAACACAGTGCGTAAATTTACAAACACAATTTGATAACTTGGTCGCAGCTCATCCGTTACTGGGCCAGTGTTGTATGAAAGGCTCATCACGTGCTCCTTTTCGTGACTTGTGACCTCCAGTGAAACAGCTCGACAAACGATGGGCTCGAAAATGTTTTTCATGAAGAAATCATTTACATCAACAAAATCATAATCGGCATCCAAAAGGGCAGAAACGCATTCAATGATCTTAGAGGTTTGCTTCGAGATAGACATCGTAACTGAGCGTGCCTTTGGAAACGATTTTTCTTTCATCTGCACGAGACTGTTAAATCGCATCTCGAGATTTCGAAGCATCGTTTCTTCTTCCTCCATTAAGCGCATCTTGAGTGCCATGTACATGTCCAAGCGACGAATGATCTTATCATCAGGATCATTGACCAGCAATTTAATGGTGCTGAGAATCTGATTGATTTCTCCATAGTTTTCTGTTTCATTCAGTTGATTGATTTTTTGCAGAAGATTATCAATTTTCATCAGCTTTAGCGAAAGATTCAATGATAGATTTCCTTCTTCCAAATCTTCAATCAGTCTCGATATTTCGTCATTGGCCTCATAGATGTTGCGCATTTCACTGCCCATGTTCTGTTCAAGGCTCACCAATTCATTTTCCAGATAAGTGCCTTCTTCAAGAATCGATTCGTTATTCACGATTTCAGGAAGGAAATCAACAAATGAGGATTGAATGTAATTTTGAACCTGCAATCAAATTATTATCTATAAGCAATCAGATCATTTAAGTAACTATTGCCTTTTAAATTTTACCTTTTCTTTGTAGGATTTAATCTCTTTATTTAATCGTACTATGTTCTTACGAGCATCAACATTTTCACTACGGTCAACCAGCTCTGCAATCTTCTTAATTACGCTCATTTTTGCGCTGTATTTCTGTATTTCCCAGTTTTTTTTTTGGAGTTGTTTACGTTTTTTTAAGGTGTCGTTGTTGAGTGGCAGTTAAAATAAGGGGTAAGAAAAAAAAATGTTCAAATCATAACTGACAGACTGAATAATGCCAATCTCTTTTTCGGCCGTCGGAATTTATGCAATTTCATTCAGCAGCTGATCGTTCTCGAGAACGGTTGTGCGATCATTGTTGTACAATTTAGCTTTACATTTTAAGATATTCGTTGTGTTTGTTTTCTGTTTGTGTTCAGAGTGAAAATATTTAAAAGAAATCAAAATGCTCCACTTAAGGAACATCATCAAAAATCCTATTGTCAACAAGGAGCTAGTAAAAATCCTGCCAGTTGCATTGAGCAATCAACAACAGCGCAGTTATGCTGACCACAAGATCCCAGAACGCCTTCAGCACATCCCAACAGCACAGAATCCATTGTTCTTTGACATGGTACCTTAAGATTTTTTTTTTTAAGTATGAAAATTCTCAACTACAAATTAAAAAATCAATATCCCACAGGTTGAATATTTTTTCCATCGCGGATGTCAAGTTGTTGAAGACTCACTCGTCGAAAACATGAAAGATAGGACAACTCTTGAAGAAAAACGTGAGAAAGTTAAGGGTATCCTGATGCTGATGCAACCTTGCGACCATATCATTGAGATCAATTTTCCATTGAAGCGTGATAATGGAGTTTATGAAATTATCACCGGTTATCGTGCTCAACATTCAACCCACAGAACACCAACCAAGGGCGGTAAGTAACAAATTCGAAAAAAAAAAATGTGTATTGCATAACAATTAGTGAGGCCAAGAGAATGAAGCATTCGAATGAGCGAAATTTTTTTTAATGCTTTACCGCAAAGTGGTTGTTGAAGTAAGAAGAAACCATTTTTCTGAGCCTCGTTTTGGAGTTCATTTGGAGTCAAATGTCTGGTTTATGTCTGGGCGCCGCGATAAAGTATAAAAGAATACAGTATCTAAAGTTATACAAAAAAAAAACTTGATGCAAAGCTATTCTTAGCAAATTGAGAAAAATTGGGAATCGCCGCAATGCAATAATGGACGAAAGAATTTGCAAAAACACGATTTTACAAATTCTAAAAATAATTTTTTCGAAACAAAAAAAAAGGTAACGATGAGTGAAAACTTCGAAAAAATATCCCTGGCATGCTGTAAAATTATTTCTGAGTCATTAAGCAGACAAAGGCTGTCGAATGTAAACACTGTTTTTTTTTTCATACTGGCTTATTGATTTCGTTTTTGTTCTATTCTACGACATCAGGAAATTGGGGTTTGTTGCAATTTTTCAATGAATGCAAAAAAAAATAAACGTTTAGACAATTATGTAACTTTAGAAAATAAATGGAGAAAATTGCAGAAAAAAATTAGCTGGAAATTATTAAACATTCTACGCATGTAACCAGAGACAGAAAAAAGCCTATTATCGGTCGTCGCGAAGAGTTGTTATCTTCATTAAAAAACAACTGGAAAATTAAATTTCAATGCCTTTCGGTTTCATCACGCCAATGCTTGTGATAACGACGAGTTCGTTTTGCTAACAATGTGTGTACACTTCTATTCCTGCTTGCAAGCTATCTGTGAACAATTAAAAGCCAATCGAAATGTTACTATCTCAAAGTCGCCACCAAATAAAACATATTTATGTTTCAATCACCACTTGACAACTGGTTAACAAATGAATGCAATGCTAATAAAATGAAGTTTTTGTCTGGTACGTGCCGGTAAATAAATCATCAAATCAGGTTTCTTCATCTGAACTGGTTCCTAAATTTTTTCGCACACTCAACATCATGTGGTTCTTATTTGTTGTGTATAAATATTATGTGATAGCAAAATAAGAGAATTGCTATGTTGCCAACTCTTACGATGTGCTATATTTATAATCAAAAAAAAAAAAAAAAAAAAAAATGAAATAATAAATATGGAACAAATTTACTGGTTACGCAATTCGCTTGCCGTTAAATAATTCAGATCAACATGTTTCGTATTTAGTATTTGCCCGAATGATAATCGCACATACAATTGGTTTCAATCTCACATCACACTTGACGCGTTCGTTGTTATTTGATATATTTATTACCTCTGCCCATTTATCACTGTGTTATCATTATCGTGTTCGAATATAATTGCATTTGCTATACGCTCGCGCGCACTAATAAATCTAATTTTCCAATCAAAATTCATTTTCACTTGATTTTATTCTATTAACTATTGAAATATTTTTCGACAAAGAGAAATGTGATTGTCACGTGCTGAGGATACTTTAAAAAACTTTCTATGATCATATGCAAGCGTGTTTCTTACTCATTGCCACAATAGAGCAGCGAACTGCGAAAGCTAAACATTTTAGAAAATTTTCGGAGAAAACAGTCAAAACAAGATTCGGAACCGGCTTTACAATTTTAACAAGAAAAATGAGAGGAAAGGGGGAAACGCGTTTTAATGACGATCACCAGCTTAAGTATGATTGGTGAAAAAGTCATAAAATTGTTGTTGCCCACATGTTTTCTGTCCCTGCGGCATCGGAAATTCTACAATGTGAGACCTTGAAAAAGGGTTAATGCTCTGACTCCTGAAGAAGATGAGTGGGTTTTTCTTTCCAAAATTGCCTGTCGTCAAGCTCGATTGAAATGTCCAATAATCAATGACGACTGAAAAATATTGCTTGTGCGGCACCACGTGCGCTATCAACATAAAAATTAAAAAAAAAAAAAACTTTTTATTTGAATTCATAATTATAACTTTGAATGAGCGTCATCGAATGTCCGATGCCAAATAAAAAGTTTTGGTTACGACTTGTGAACTTGTTTACGCGATCTTTTAGCGTCTCTGCTGGTTGTCGCAGCGTACTGATAACAATGTTAATTGTTTGCCACAGCGTCTTGTGCAAATATAATCTCCAAAAAAATACTTCAGCGTCTGTTGGCTACAATAATTCAATTAGCTTGATGGCGTTTTTAAAAGTTTCAGCTAAATACTTTTGTATACGCAAGGTGAATAGCTTTAATAGCAAAAAAAATCTTAAAATATACAAGAAGGCGTGCCAACAAATTAATTTCCCGTGACGTTTATCAAGCGATCATATGATTTGAAAATTTTTTGTTATCGCATGCAAATTGTTATCGCAACTGCCTCTTGCCCAATATAGCTTTGTTGTTCGATCTATTTCGGCGTTATCAAGTCACCAAAATATATTCAACAACAAAAATCAAATTTAATTTAAAGTTCAAGGCTGTTTCTACTGGGTCTTTCTCTTCTTCCGCTTGTTGTTGATTTGCATAATTTACACTTATCGAATTTTTCGAACGTATGTGACACATGCTTGAGACTGTTATTGTAAAAAATTGTTTTGTCTGCAACTAGAATGATTCAAATTAGGTTGTATTGGCCTCTAGCATGAAGAAAGAGAATAAAAATAAGATTAAATACATGAATGATTTCTGAAATTGTTCGCACAATGCACGCGTGAACACACCACAAAATATATTGTTTATATTTAACAAATTATTTTCTTACTTTCAGGTATCCGTTTTTCAATGGATGTTTGCCGTGATGAGGTCAAAGCTTTGTCAGCTTTGATGACATTCAAGTGTGCTTGCGTTGATGTTCCATTCGGTGGCGCTAAGGCTGGTTTGAAAATAAATCCAAAAGAATACTCTGAAAATGAATTGGAAAAAATTACTCGACGTTTTACTCTTGAATTGGCAAAGAAGGGCTTCATTGGACCAGGTGTCGATGTTCCAGCTCCAGATATGGGAACTGGCGAACGTGAAATGAGCTGGATCGCAGATACATACGCAAAAACAATTGGACATTTAGATATTAATGCTCACGCTTGTGTTACTGGCAAGCCAATCAATCAAGGCGGTATTCATGGGCGAGTTTCAGCAACCGGACGTGGTGTTTTCCACGGAATTGAAAATTTCATTAACGAAGCAACTTACATGAGCCAAATTGGTAATTTCTTTAGTCCTTTATTATTTTTCTGCACTCAATATTAATTATTTTAAATTATAGGAACAACACCGGGCTGGGGTGGTAAAACGTTCATCGTCCAAGGTTTCGGTAATGTTGGTTTGCACACATGCCGTTATTTGACACGTGCTGGAGCAACCTGTATCGGAATTATTGAACATGACGGATCCATCTTCAATCCAGAGGGCATCGATCCAAAAGCTCTTGAAGATTACCGCAATGAACATGGTACAATTGTTGGATTCCCACAAGCCAAACCCTACGAAGGCGAGAGCTTGATGTACGAGGAATGTGACATTTTCGTTCCAGCTGCTATTGAGAAAGTCATCACGAGTGACAATGCGAACAGAATTCGTGCGAAAATCATCGCTGAGGCAGCCAACGGCCCAACAACACCAGCCGCCGACAAGATGCTCCTCGATCGCAATGTTCTCGTTATTCCCGATTTGTATATCAACGCTGGCGGTGTAACTGTGTCGTTCTTTGAATGGCTCAAAAACTTGAATCACGTCTCATATGGACGTTTGACATTCAAATATGAACGCGAATCCAATTACCATTTGTTGGGTGAGTTTAATGAGAGACGACATTCTCCTTTCTGGTTGACTTTCTTTTGGCTCTCACAATTGTTTTTCTTTCTTTTTATTTTATCACGATTTCGTTCACACAAATTATTTTCATTTATCAAATTTCACCAGAAAACAAATCAAATCTCCAGCTTCCTGCTCTAATCAATCAATTTTGTTTTTGTGGTTGCTTTACTGATTTTTATTCTTTTTATTTTTCATCTCCCGATTTTTTTAAACATATGAAAAAAAAAATCACATTGCAAATATCCGCAATACTTTTTAGCTTCCATTGAAGAAAGTCTTGAGAAGGCCCTCGCTGACCGTACGTTGTTTATTTTTGCTTATTTATATTGAATGTTTCATACCTTTCCCCCAATGTGTGATATTTTTTTTTGCTTTTCCCGACTTATTTTCTTATTTTATCCTTCCAACTACGTCCTACACAAATAAACATTTTGAAGGACCTGCACTAAGGCAAAAGAGCTCCATTACCCCTGACACTACTCCCATAGTTGCGATTATGACTAATTTGGGTTCTCTGATCTATCGACTGGGCATGGGGAAAAATTAATTGCTTTTCATAGAGATTACCTACATAGCTTCATCAGTGTTGCATAAATGTTGGAGACTTGTTGATTGTTTATTATTTTGCTCTCTATTCTAGAATCTGTGCAACAGTCATTAGAAAGCCGATTCGGACGTGTCGGTGGTAAAATCCCAGTAACACCATCAGAGGCCTTCCAAAAGAGAATTTCTGGTGCTTCGGAAAAAGACATTGTCCATTCTGGCCTTGACTATACAATGGAAAGATCAGGTAAATTTAATTTGAAGTTAAATAATTGAACAACAAATTATTTCATATGAGTTTTAATTTTAGCTCGTGCAATTATGAAGACAGCATCTAGATTTAATTTGGGTCTCGATCTGAGAACAGCCGCATATGTCAACTCTATTGAGAAAATATTCACCACATATCGCGATGCTGGTTTGGCTTTCTAAAAAGCTTCGTCAAACCTGTCAGCATGATGAAGACATTTTATAATTTTTCAGACCTTAAATATAAACCAAATTATCATGCGCGTTTTTTTTTTTTAAATTTACCTTTCAAATTAAAGTCGAAAATACTATTTCTAAAATCGAAGGAAATAATAATTTCTGCCATAATGTTATGTAGTTTATTCACAGTATTTAAGCACGGAAAAGTTCATTTACAAAATTGCATTATTTTAACATGATAATTGTGAAAAAAAAAATGATAATTTTACAAAAATAATGCATTTTTTTCTAGGAACAAAGAAAGGAACTCCTTTTTACATTCGTGAAATATTTGGAGAATAAATATCTGTTTAAAACCTTTAAAAGAAAAAAAAAAAATGTATATATTTATTGATAGATTAATTACAGACTATCCATATTCAACAGGATCCTCTGGGGTTGTTAGGAATTTTTTTCTGCTCGATTTTCTTGATTGAGATATTCAAGTACAGCAAATAAAATAACGACATTTTGCGCCAGTTTTTTAAAAATCCAATACTTGTTCGCTTAAAAATTGTTCGGATTAGGACGTAAACATAACTTTTTAGTAGCTACGATTATTTGAAGTATAATCGTCATTAAAACTGGCGATAGCACGATGCTGAAGAAAAGACTGACAAATAAAAGTGATTTAGATTCAGACGAGGATGAAGATTTTAACCAAACACCTGCAAAACTTCGGAAAAGGGAGTCGAAAAATATTGTGACAAAAATCATAAATCGATCGAAAACTGGATTTTTCAATTCTTCGATAAGAAATAAGTCGAATATGATGGCTTTCAATATCATACCATCGGACCTAAAGTTCTGCCTAAAGGACATAATTCCGTTTTGCTACTGTGATGGCCACATATTTATGGGACTCACGGCATGTGGAAATTTTATGATTTCTTATAAGCGTATGAGCTGCGAATTATCTGCCATGAATTATGACTTCAGTTCTGGCTATAAATATGAATTGTTCTTTTGGATCTATAGGCCGCACATGCCACTGAGTAAATACGTAAGTGATATCTAATGTATTTAAACATCTGTTACCTTGATATTCATCTCGTTTTTACAATATTTATATATATAGTTCACAGTGAACTTGTTCGATGATCATGGTGCTGAAGACATAAAATGTGTAAACATGACACAATGGTTTGGCGATAATAGAACCTTAATTATTCATGGCTCGAGTGAATTGGATGATCAACATTCGTTCTTATCAATTGTTCGAGTTCCAAGCTTGGGATGCCTCGATTGCAGAGCGATACGTGAAAGTGAAACAAGCGATCCTTTTAACAGTCATGGATTATGTATAAAATGTAATTTAACTATTCACACAAAATATCGATACAACGAAAATACACAAAAGTTTCAACCGAAGATTCACCTAAATTCACCGAATTACATAATAATGTGTGAAAATAGTCTCATCCATACAATAAATGTGAGACTGGATATGCAGCGAGTTAAAAATATAGGAACAAACGTCATCAGTGAGAAGTATATGAGAAAATCTGATTCAACATGTGAAGAGAATTTAAAGAACGTTGAGGTAGGTCAGTCATACGGCGTTGAAGCGCCACTTGTCGCTCACGTTCCGAAAAAGATTTCTATTGTTGAGCAGATATTGGCAGATTTCTCAGAGTATGATGCTGCTGATAGTCCGTTATCAGATCCATCCACAGCAAACGAAGAAACTAATAATGTGATAGCTTATGGTTGTGAAAATTTTACGCTTCGTGTCGGACAAACAATACCGAAAAAATCAACAACGCCAAAAGATATAAGAAAGACTGATTATGGCGAAACATCCAGTAGACTAATAAATTGCCCAAAGTCTGCATCTCCCCCATCACCAGAATTGCTTGAGGCAGCTGCAAAGACGTATGAGTTCTCCGAGGATAATGAAAAATATGAAAAAATAAGCATTTTTAGGAAACGCCGATTGGCCGATAAAAAATATGAATTCAGTGAGGATAATAGTGAGAATATAATACCATTCAACAGGACAAGGAGCAAAATCTTAAGAAATGTGAGGCAACAGTTCGAAGTTCCCATTCATACTCATCGTGCATCTCCAAGTTATGGATTCAGATCGCCTTGTGGGTCGCCTGTCACAAATCGATCTATTAGATCGCCATCGGGATTTAGATCTCCAAATTATGCTTATCGTTCATCGCCAACACATCCATTTCTCTCTTCACCTCCAGCTCGGCACTTTGCAAGAATGTCTGGAAATATGTCTCCAGCGAACAGTGTCGATGATGTTCAGAAATATTTTACAGATATAATGAATCGTATCAGAGATAATCGTAGCGAATCAGGAAATGAATCTACTCACGATGATGTGAAACCGCTCAATAAGGACGTTCCTTTGTTTTCAAAAAAAATCATAAACTATTACGTGGAGGAAGATGACGCAAATTCAGTTGTTACATGTGAAGAGGATGATTGCATTTCACCTGGTTACCATTTAAGTTTACCAATGGAAGTCCATGCTGCATGCTATGCTAAAATGCAAATTGTTTCGAAAGCATCACTAAGCCGTCTCAAAGGGGTTCCTCGAGCAATTGTGACACAAAACTCATTCGATATTGAAACTTTTTCAATTCACATTGCAAATCTGTTGTGCAAGAAAAATAACAAGAAGTATGGAATTCTTTTTGATCTTGCATTCGAAATAATTCACGTGAGTTTTCTTTCTCTTAAAGCTTTCAATTATTTCGATTCTGAAATTTCTTCTAGGTTTGTCCATTATCGCATAAAGTTGTAACAGCTCTGATTCTACAATTCACTGCTAACGAATTTGACAGGCATTCGCAATGCTTCAACTGCTCCAACGATTCCGATTGTTTTACCCATAGAAAACTTTATGAAGGAACAATTTTGTTTCAATGGCAATTGACCGGACTCGAATGGAAGATTTTAGATTTTGGCCAAATGAAACAGCTGTCGGGTCAAATGAAATTAAGTCATCCTGTTCGCGGGAATAGACAAGAGATGTTGATAAGAAAACTACAAAGATTTACTAAGCGAATTTTTGGTAGAGACAGAATGGGTTTCGATTTATTCGATCATTTGAGAGTACTCGACAGTAATGAGGAGAAAAGTAAAGACTCATTAATAGATCTTCACAATGGAATTGAATTCTTTCGTCGTCAACCTTTTGAATCGCCGTCTTCTGTTTCATCGCTCTCTTCTAATTCATCACTATCCGATAGTTCTGATTCTGAACAGGAGTCTATTGATGATCAATTGATCAGTAACTAGCATATGCAATTTTAAAGTGCAAAAAATTGTGTTCTTTCAAATGAATTTCTTCAAATAATGGCACGTTTTTTGTTGATAAAATAAAGATTTCTTTTTCTCAATAAATAATTTAAGAATCATTCTTTATTTGATCGCTTAAAGACTCCCAAATTGTGGCTTTGGAAGTTCTTTTGTAAAATGTACATCATCCTGTAACAATGCGGGCACATCGGGGAGTTTTGTTTTATTATTTGAGTTAATTTCTCCTACATTAATCCAATTATCAGGCCTAAAAAAATCGACATTAAGAAAGAACTTTATGATCAAAATGCGAATACAAATACCTTTCAGGCCTGGTCAAAACCTTAAATGGTACAAGAAAAATATTTTGTGGTGCATTTTTCGAACGTCCTTCTAATGAAATCGTTCGTGTCAAGTCATTGTCCTTGTCGTCAGTACTTTTGTCAAAATTTTCGTCAGTCAATGTCCTTGTGAGTGATACAAAGTCGTCAATGTTTTCATTAAAAGACTTGTCATAAATCGGTGCATAACGTTTTGTCTGATGTCGTCCATAAAGTCCCTGATCTTGATTTGAATTTTGTGTCACTTTGTGAAGAACATTCTCCATATAAAAGTATTTCACTTTCGACGTCGTTGTCTCAGGTTTGTTCAGTTTTGTATAGTCATTGTATGCAATTTTTTGTTCATTCCCCAATGGGACATAAAAAGTAGTCTCTGGTCGTAAGTACCCATCAAAGTCCTCGTTTTCGTCTGAAGTACCATCAGTGTAAAAGGAAGGTTTAGAGTCACTGAATGGCTTCGGATAGTCATGAATTGGTACTTTCGTTGAATGTTTATTAGTACTCGAAATGAAAGGGAAAATGTTAGTTTCAGAATCGTCGTCAGAGTCGTAAGAAGTGTCAATAGATGTAAAAGAAAGTGAAGGAATGAGAATTTGCGAAGATGTAGAATGTAAAAGTTGATAGTGTCCATAGTTGTCTGAGAAATTTGGTTTTTTAGTCGTAGGTATTATATTGATATAATTAGGTCCTAGTGTTGTTCGTCGAGTCGTTTCAACAATAAGAAATGTTGACAAGTCCAATTTTCGAGTTGTTGCATAGGTCGGTCGATTGTATATTGGCTTATTGGATACTCGATTCGGAGAAATGTAAAGTGGGATTGCCATATTGTCATAGTTAATTTGGGGGCTAACAGAGCTCAGTGAACCTCCGCTATTTGATGAGCTTGTATCATAACTGAACGGTGTCGAATATTTATTCGATATTGGTGAGTTTGTCTGTCTGTCGTCATTTAGTCTATCAACATTATTTGGTGCTTGATAGCTTGGTCGATTGTTTTGATATGATAATGGTCGCTTTGATGTCAATTGAGTCAGTGGTGGGTAAATAGGATAATAAGAGCCTGGTCTTTGTGGATAGGTATAATAATTTTGTTTTTGTCTGTGATAGTCAAAATTGTTGTCATAATATTGCTTAATATTTCCAAGATGTCCACTACTGAGCCTGCTCTCAGGATCATTAGATTTTGATTCAGTGTCATCAAGCCGAGCTCTAATTGTCACAGGTTTATTCAAATAATACTTTGTCGCATTGTCTTCATTTTTAAAAAGCCTAATTGTAGAATTGTCAGTTATTTCAGAAGATGTGTCTTTAATCTCTTCGTAATCGTTATCGATTCGTCTTTCTGCAGTGTCTTTGGGTTTCTTTTGTCGTTTATCATTTGAGCGTTTTGTTGTCAAATCATTACCATTTGTCAGCGTCTCGTTTAAGTTAGCTTTACCCAACTTACTAAACGGACTGTCTGGTCGTTTCGTTGTCAGTTCAACAGTGAAGTCAAGTTTATTATCTACAGTCGGATTTGGCGTCTTAACCGTGCTTCGTTTTCTTTTTGGTCGAGATGTTGTCGTTGAAAAGTCCAATTTGTTATCGACAGTTGTTTTGTTTTTATTACTTGTCGTCCGTTTACTAGAGGTCGATGGTCTTTTAGTTATCGTTGGTCTTTTTGTGGTCGTTACTAACGTGTCAAAGTCAAAATTATTAGCAACTGGTCTAGACGTGACATGATTTTCAAATGTGCCTGAACCAATCATCACCAGGACATCATCATTTGGTTGAACAAAATTTGAAGCTGCAAAGTCATTTTCCTTGTGGAATGGATCACGTTCAAGCCATGCTGATAATTCAATGGGCGTTAAGACGCCAACTCCACAGCGTTGACGTTCGTTACCATGGAAATCGGGCGGTAAAAATGCATGTGGCTGAAGAAAGTTTGTGCTTCCCATGCTTCGACATAGAATCTGTAAATTTTAAAAATGTTTTTATTATTTGTTTTACAAAATGTATTTAAATCGACATCTTACCTGTGAAAAAGAAACTTCCCGCAAAGTGGCCAATTGTGATGGAGTAAATGATGATTCAAATCCAACATTTTCATACCAAAATCGGTCACCTTTTCTAAGATTACTAAATTGCTGCGCTATGATGCACGCAAAAGTTGGTCCCACTAAACCACCAACAACAGGTCTCTCACAAATTCCACCAACAAACAAATCAATATCCTCAACATGATTATAGGCTTTTCGCATTCGTTGAGCTGAGTTTGTACCAGCAACGATTTCCAAATCTTCCCACGTTCGAATCGACGATAAGCCACAAGGCTTTCTCCAGTCAACATAAGATGGCAAACCATGATCTCGTCCACGTTGTATATTGATTGCTGCTAAATCCATTCCAAATGGAAAAGAACCTGATTGAAATAAATGATTTGTCAACTCAGGGCTCATAAATTCATCTCGTTTTAACGTGCGCTGCGTTGCCATTCCGCGTATTATTCTATGTAATGATCCTTGGGTTCCAATATCGCCATGTGAATTTTCCTCATGCAGCGAAACGTTATTGTTGAGAAACCTAAAACTTGCATCACTTCTTAGAATCGATCCTTGCACAAGTGCATGTCCAAAGCGAAATGCTGCCGTTGAAAAGGAATTTGCTATTGAAGGATTAACTTTTGGATCATATTTCTCATAAAATCCTGACGCCAATAATTCTAAATCAAATAATCGCATCACTTCTCTACCGACAACCATTGGAAGAAATTCACGATACGTGATGTGTTGAAACATGGCACCAATTATTCGTCGAGTTTCTTGGTACAATTTTTCATCACTCCAATGTGGATTTAAATCGGCTAATTCAAGCGTTATTCGATTATGCTCAGCAACAAATACTGTGTGAATCGCTAATAATCCTGGCTGTTCACCCGCACGAGTATCACCAGCTCTTATACATTGATGACCAAATCCACCTCTCAAGCATGGATCTTCACGCGGCGGGCCACGTCCAAATAATAGCAGACCATCTCGTTGAATTCTTGAATTGTCTGCTGTTCTTGGATTGCTTGAATATACTGGGGATGCATCTATAAATGATGTGGCTTGATTTGTTTGCTCACGCCAAGACAACAAACAATCTCTTCGCTGTGCTGGTGCCGATCGCAAAAATTCTAAACATCTCACACCTAATTTAGCCAAAAAAGGATCATCGCGTGGAACTTTAATTGATAAGCACGATGGATGAGGCTCTTGCGAACGACAGCAGCTTGGAATCGATCCATTTATGCTTCGCGGTTGTAGAGTAGCAGTGATATCGTGATCTGTTAAAATTAACAAGTTTTCACATCTTTTTATGTTATTGATATTAATTTCTATTTTACCTATAAATTGACCCCACTGCGCTAATAGCATTGTAACTGGAGCTTCTTCATCACGATATCCATGAACGACTAAACTTACAAATCTTGCTGATGGCAGTGGTTCACCCGTAATCGATATTCTTACTGCTTCTAATCCATCTGAATATTCTGGTGATAAGAATCTATGGAACGGCATATGAGCCGAACCCCAGCGAGGTTTTCTAAAGTTGTTGCATGTTCCATCATGAGTTCTATAGCGTTTAGTTGCAGGCACACATTGTGGTAATTCTCGAGGTGGGCAAAATCCTTCAAGAGGTGTTTTCTTTAATGAAATCTTTTTCTTTGTCGCTTGTCGTCCGAGACCAGTAAAGTCCCAATCCAAACTGTAAGTCGTACGTTTTATGATTTAATTCCGGTTATGTTAGTCGCGATTATGTTTCATTTGCCGAAATAAAAAAAAAAAAAAATAAAAATAACTTTCATTATCGTTAATGAAAATCGAAAGTTTCACTTGATGGCCAATTAAGGTCACACACTGCTGTCCGCTGACGCTTTTTTATGTTTGCTTTTGTCATTGTCGTTTAACAAAAAAGATTCGTTTAGCAACAAATTTCATTTTCACTTTTATTTTTATGTCAATCGCTTTTATTTTCATTTTTCGCGTGCGACTGAGTTGTTCGCGCGACCACAGTTAACGTAAAAATAAACCGATGCTCATGAATGCTTGAAGTATTTAAGCATCAGTGAAAGTGGGAGGCTCTCGGGCCGACCTCATTGTTCGTCATTAGGCTTTTGTCGGTGAAGCATTCGGGCGAATATTGTTTTTTTTTTTTCTTGTATTTAGTTTGTTTTGATCGCGGAATGGAAACTTGAACATAAAGTTCATCTAATGATCGTTTAATGACGTTTCATGTGCACGTTAAAGAAGAAAATATTCCGATCTTGAAATTGGTGAAATAGAAACATAAGAATAAATCAATAGATTTCCCTCATTTTGCTCAATCATGCATTTGAAACGCTTGGCGAGAAATCGAAAGTGGAAAGTGTAAGTTTGATTTCTTGACATCATCTTTACACAAGTTTCGGCCATAAAGGGCATGGCGATGAAACGTTTAACGATGATACGAGAAATATTTTTGCATGATAACTTTCACCTTCATCGATGAACACCGCATTTTTATCTTCTGTAAAGGTCGTGATGTACACCGAACGTTCTATTGGAATCATATTGCTTTCATCGCTTCAAGATGAAATTTTGATTTGTAATTTTCCAGCTGAGAGAGAAAGTGAAATAAATTCGTATATCAATCGCTGGTTGTGTTATACTGAATCTGTCCTTTGCAATTTATCTCTTCACCTTTGAAGACACTTACTATAAGGGCATTTGGGTTAATGATGGTGTAGAAATCTCTAATCAAAATATCGATTCAAAAAAAAATGTAGATCTTTGGACATTAGGATGTTTTGACGGTTCCAATTCTGTTTTTGTTTTTCATGTTCTATTTCAATTGAAAATCAAGCAAAAAAGTGAAATTCGAAATTTGCTTTGACTTCAGAACTTTCTTTTGGACATTCAACTTATGTGCGGTTGTCGATTTTCTTTTTTGCAATGAACGGGCCCATTCGGTTCATTGATTTTTGTCAGCAATTGAATGGACGCTTCCAATGCAAAATAAATTCATTAATAAAGAAAAAAAGAGAGCTATAATCAAATTAAACATCGAGAAAAATTTCCTCGGTTTTCTCGTGCCATCAACATCTCTCGCACATGACATGACCATTTGTAGAGAAAGTTGCATGCAAAACAAGATTCCACCTAAGATGTATCTGGTCGAGCCTGATTTGCTACATTTATTCATTTAATCTTATAATTTTATGGTTAACTGATGCAAAAGATTTAAGTTACCCCGGAAGACGAGTTTTACTGCGAGCATGCAACGATAATGGTGTAACGGGAAACCAAACAAGGAACCTGTCACATGCATTGAAACGGGTAAATTTATGGTCCGGTCTCCGGTTATCATTTGTTTATCAGATATTTTTTTACTTCTTATTTGGATTGAGTTTCTTTTTTGCATTAAAAAGAAGTGGCTTTTGAAGTGAAATTGCGAATAGATAAATGGATGCAAATTGATCTTGTGAAACTTTCACGGCCATTTGGATGAATATTATTATACTGCACATTGTTCTTTGTATTATAACTTATAAATATATCATTAGGCAGTTCAATTTTAGAATTGCCACAAAAGCTGATGAATCCAAATGTCTTTTGTTTGCTATTGTGTTGTGACTTTTAAAGCGTTTCGAGTGCAACATGTTCATTATAAATCAATTAAAAACGGGGCACATGGGAAGTTCAAGCCACGACTCGTCAAATCAACAACATTGGAATTATACACAATAATTATTCTTGCTAAAATTCATTGTGAAATTTCACATGAAAAACTTTAAAGTGATTTGCTTTAATGGAAAGTTTTAAACTATTACACAATTAATCGTTCGACACATGTTCGGTCGAAAGTGGTCGTCACAAAACAATATGATGTTTCTTTCAGACTCGCGTAATGAAGGCTAAAATTGAATAATCAATAATCGAACGTTGTAATTGAAAGCACTTTTAAGTTTTTAAAACCAATTGTTTGTAATAATAATTCGGTAATCGCATGGTCAGCCACAGCTATTACCTTTAACAACAATGCGAGAATCGATGAATGTTTAAGCATAGATTACGTGACATCATCGAAAATTGCTTCATTTCTAGAGCACTTTATAGTTTTTTTTTACTCGATCTGAAGTATGAACCATTGAAAATGGAGTCATCAGATCGAAAACAATTTCTGACTTTATTGTCCGTTGAAATAACTGAGTTATTGGAGCTTAGAGCACTTGCATAAGTCACTCGCGACAAAGATGTTTTCGAGCAACTTAATGTGCAATTATTACTTTCAGTGCTTTTTGCTCGAATCGATTTTTTTTTGCGAAACAGATGATGGACAACAAGAATTTTGCAACTACTTAAGCTCTGAATTTTACAGACTTGATTTTTGATTCATCAAGAGCAATAATAAAAAAAAATCAGTGAAAGTTTTATTTTAAGTCTTCCTCGTCTGTTACACATGCATTCAATTAAAGCTGAGCGCATAAAATTAAATAATCTATGATAAAAAACTACTTAAATCTCTTTCACATGCAGATGCAAAAGGAAGCAACGAACGAAAGAAGCTTAGATAAAATGCCTTTTGTCTACGATACCAGTGGGCTTTAATCATTCCAGCTAGGTTCGGTAGAAAGCGAATTCATCTATGCGCTCAGCTACCGCAAAAAAAAGAATGAATCACTCGAGATTGAGTAATGAAAATATGGTAAAATGCTCCCATCATAATCGCGAAGATGTTTTTCATTTTTGTATTGTATAAAATAGATGCCGCTCGTATTGCACAAAATAATAAATATAAAAAACTTCCTCCATTGTTCTTCAAATTTATTTATGTTTGCACTGAAATTGCAGATGATTAAATTGAGAGGAACGCACTTTGTACTGCTCAGTGCTCGGGCAAATTGTTTTGTCTCTAATTATGTGTATTACATGACAGGCCTCGCTGAATGAGTGAAGAATTGCACAAGCTCTTCCGAAAGTATTATGATGCTGTCAAAATCTAATTAGATGCGGAAAATTTTAGGTTATGAATTGTATAATTAACCTCCAAAAATCAATGATTCACCTTCGGCATCACATTAGATCCAAAATTAATTGCTGATAAATTGTACCGTACCAAATCGTGTTGTGACAACCAACGCAAGTTGCATATAATTGTTATACAAACACCTTGCAGACCTGTGAGTGCTTTTCCCACGGCGCCATAATTTGCTTTAATTATTCGTTATTTGTCGCAAAAAATTTACAATTTTTGCACTCCAAAAAAAAGGTTAATTAAAAAAATATGAAAACAATTGTTACGATTATGACATCTTTTGTGTTCTCATGTGCCCATTTAGATTGCGTTAATTACAAATCTTGACAAAGGAGAAGGAAATTCCGTGCTGAGCATTATTCCGTCAAAAGTTGACAATAAAAGATTTTTTTTTTCGCAGAATCACTTTATAGTGAGAAATTATTTTTTTCATAATTTCAGCGCATGTTGAATAGAAACTGGTTCAATTAAAATTTGCTTCCACAATTGGAGCTGCAGATGGAAATGCAGTCAGTTGATAAAAAGAAAAAATAAATAAAATAACCTGATACAGTTAAACTTGATAAGTCGCGGAGAAAGTTGATTAATAAACATTTTTTTGTTTTCCCGCAGATGCACGTTCGCTCCGCATTTCAAATTGCTGAACTTCCGAAAGCCAAATGTTAAGTTTAATTGACCAGTAGCTGCAAAATTATACGCAACGGAAGTGCAAAAGCACCGCAGTTCAATCAGCAGGAAAATCAAGTGAAACTCTCGAAAACCGATTGGATCAACTTAAATCCGATATTATTAAATAAACGCGATCAATTTTGCGAATGATTTCGATTTCAATGGAACTGAATAAAATTCTTCTTCACGTGAATCGTGATGCGCATTATGAGTTAAGTAATTTTGGCACGATGCCTCGGGTTTTACCTTTCTTGTAGCTTTTTCGCCGCATATAAGCTAGCATAAGCGGCTCGCGTGTCGGCATCTGAAGCGTTCGACATTGGGGCACTAAACAAGCTCAATTGCGCTGCTGGATGCGATGTCTCGAGGAATTCACCTGCAAATAGATTTTTGATGGGATGAGCCTTTAGACGGATTGTACATTTTTTAAGAAGTTAAGTGCTGCTGACCTTTTCGTAAAATTTCTGGTTCCTTTCGCTCATAGAGATCAATCATGGCTTGAAGGCCTTGAAATGAAGCCGACTGAATTGCTTCATACAATGCGGAATTCTTTCGCCGTTTGTTCTTAAGCTTTGAATCATTTGCACCATCATCGACTGCAGAAATGTTTTTGTGGCTCCTTCGTGCTTCCTGGTCGCCTAATTGCATGTCGGGCAGCGAATGAATGTAGTAGATACTTGATTCTGTCAATAATTCCGTTGACGCATTGTAATCATCGGAATCATTGCTCAAGCTCATAACATTAAAAGATGATAACGTAATCAGCAACACCATAAATCCGCAAATGCTTGCCATCACCATTTTCTGTGTAATTTTAAATAAAATAATTTTCATTGTTGGCAAATGAAATTTTTACCAGATTAAGTTCGATTTGCCATCGCTAGCATCTCGAGTTATGATCAAACTCTGTAAAGAGTCATGTCGCATGACTTATTGTCTTAGTTTTTCATTGCTCAATATCTGATTGGCACTTTTTTTGCACAATTTCAACTAAGAAAACTATAGGAATGAAGCGCTCACTCCAAATGAATTATAATTTACTATACGTCCATTACGATTCAGTTGCCTCACATTTCATGATGGCATTTTTATTGGCATCATTTATTTCTTTAAAACCACAATTTGATGAATCCCAAGAAATTGTTTGTGGTCGTTGGCAGATGACTTTGGTAAATTGTTTCATGTTTGCTAATTCGTCAATTTATTCGAAATTTTGCGTGAATCGCACCTTTCAATGTACAAAATTTGATGGAAATTAACTTTCCACGAATCTCAAATTTATTTGTGACTTTGTTATATTCTTTTGTGGATAAAGCAGATGAAGAGAAGAAATTATTAAATGTTCTCATCAAATGATTGATGATCATGACATGCCTATCAACACTGAGCTCGGAATAGCGTGCATGATATACATGTATAGCGAAGGTAGGATGGTTTTATATTAAGTGATTCAGGGTCTCGTTTACAAAGCCTCATTGAAATTGATTATTTTCTCACACATCGCATCACGGAAAAAGGTTATTGCCTCCATCACGGAGCTTTTGCGATGTTGAAGCTTTCGGCAACGTCGCAAAAATGTACCGTAAATACTTTATTAATCGCCAATCAAATACCAGTGAATGCTTAATTGATGAATAATAATTTTCTAAATGAATTTAAATTTACATTCCCGTGGGGAATTATGAGAAAATTTCATAACACAATAATGATTGGTGGCATATGAAAAAACACTTTCGTTGGAACATTTTAGTTTTTTTTTTTGGATGAAAAGGAAATGGAAGCCAGCAATGAGATTGAATAATAGACCGATCGATTGCATAAGCTTTTTTTTACACAAATGCAATTAGCACTACGAGGTATTCACATGGAAAATTTAATTGCAATACATTTTTCGCTGAATTGATTTTTCACGTCGATTCCACTTCAGTGCCCGAAAAAAAAAAACGCCACGAAATCATCATCCATCAGCAACAATTCTTATGTAAACTATTTATTCGCTACTGACCTAACTTTAATTTCATTAATTAAAACCATTCGATAAATTAATTTTTTTTTTTGTTATCGATCAATCAAAAACGCTTTTTCTGATTCAATTAATTAAGATTCTGAGTTGATTTTGTGTAATTTAAGCGCCTTCGATGGACGTTTTGCATAACCTCGACACAGTTCTTGTACTTGAAAATGAAGCGAATCAGAAAAAAATAAACTTTCAAACTTGATCAGCGAATGAAGCGAGAACTAATTGAGTCCCGTATGAGTGTGATCTTGAGCTCATCAGAAAACTAACTGAAGGCCGTCGATTAATCCTCTTGAATTTGCGCGCTCCAAAGATGGAATGAAGTTAAACATATGTAAAAGAGAAAGAATTCTCTAACCTGAGAAAGGTGCTTTAGTCCATTTATACTGATGACGACATGAAGACGATGAATAAGAAACTCATGTAATGATTGCAAAGAAGACTAATAACAAGGTAGATGTCGAAAGAGAAAGATCAAAGATAAAATATTAAAGAGAGTTGATTCTTGAATAATAATCTTTTTTTTTGGCATCTTGGTGAAATATCAAATAACCCGAAAGGCTTTTTCGTTTGTAGCAAGAAAATTCAAGTAATTATAATTAACAACCTACAAGTGCACGAAAAAGCCGGTTTGCATGTGAATTCATTTGTAAAGAGCGTTGGACTTGTAATGAATGTTCTAAGGTTGAGCAATTTTTAAAAAAATTATTAGAGATCCCAAATAAGAAACAGAATTTTTTTATGAATTTTCAATAAATATCATGCCACTTAATTGCATTCGACAAACAGAATGGAATCGTTATCTATAAAATCTAGTCACTCAGGCACCTGGAATTGTGATTTTTGCACGAGCTTAGTCATAATTTTGTCAAACATTTTTGTTACTGCTTACCATCGAATTTTGCTTTTTCTTATTAGTATTTTTGCAACAAATAAAACCATGCAACAAAATATATGCTAATCAACAGCCTTCAAATGGATCGTGGCAATAGAGAGAGAGAGAGAGAGAGAGACAGAGACAGAGTGAGAGAAAAAAAGTTAACGAGAAATCTGTAGCGGCGCACCAAAAAAGTCATTTTAAGAAGTGGAGGCCAATACTGCTTGATAAAGCATTCTTTAATATTAAGGAACCTTAATTTATTTATGCGGCTGTTGGTTTTTATTTTCGACTTCGAATTGCGTCATTTGGTTGATCACCTTGCTACATTGTCGTTTGATGTTGAAGAACAAGAATTCTGCACTTTGCTTTCATTTTTGACTACAATCAATCACTGAAACCAATTTTTAATGAATATAATTTTTTTTTTATTGAGTACAAAAATAACAATTTATATGCAAAATACATCTTTATAGTTTCACTTGTTCATTTTCGTAAACATCGCGAGAAGAAAATAAGCGAAAGAAGAATTGTTAAGCTTTCAAAATTGAAAGCTTTGCTGCAAAAGAGCTTGTGAGTTTTATGTACTTGAGGAGGAAAAAAAAAATTGAGACCAAAGAGTCTCTAGGTCAACTATCATTGTATTCTCTTTCTTTCCTTTTCTTTTACACAATCGCGATGTACAAGTACTTTCAATACTTGCTGTTGTCGTTTTGTTGTTGGTCACAGCGGTGAAGCGGTGACGAATCAATCAGGGGTGGAATACTTAATCATATTGATCATTTCTTTAACATTTCTCTGATATTTTAATTCGATTTCTTAACTCTGATCAACTTTTTACTGCACGCCTCCTTCAATTTGGCATGTTTGTTTGTTATTATTTTTTTTTTTCTAAACTGCCGTGGGCTTCATTCAACATTTTTTTTTTGCACTGCAACGATTTCGAAATGCTTCATACTGATTCCATCAACGGAGTTATTGGAAATTTGTTGATTCATTGCAAATTCTAATTAATAACCTTGTTTTGTGGCAGCTTATTAATCGCATAATATTTGCATCGCATTAACAATTCCTATAGTGGCCCCCGAAAAAAAAAAAACTAATTGAATCGTACGAGGGAGATAGAAACATTCATTCTTGATATAAATCATATATGCGTATTAAATTAATTAATTAAATGCTAGGTAGATAGGTAGAGGTGTTAATATCGTACAACCTAAAATCTAAGTAAGATTCAGTAGTTCACGCTTACACTGTCGCACAGTTACAACACACATACACACGGCATATATTTTTTATGGAATTTGTGACACTTTCCTCATACACATTCTCATTCGAATTTTCTCTAAAATATATAAAAAATAATAATAAAAAAAAAAATATTTTCTTTATGTAGAAAAAAAATATTATTCAATTTAGTTTAAATAAATGTGGAGCCCATTTTAAGTTATGGTGGCACATCCTCAGTAAATTATTGCCTTCGTCCTGTTTGCGTTGATCGTGCCTTTTCAGCGTGTTCCTTTTCTCGCAGCTCCTTAATGGCACCAACAGATCCAAACATGACTTTTGCGGTAATTTTAGGGCCTTGTGTTGCACTGGTGCTGTTTGCACTGGACGAATTCCGATTGTTGTTATTGTTGTTCTGATTGGGCATTGCGTAGTTGTTGGGATATCCGACATAATTGTTATTCAAATCGCGTTCGCGATCACAATTCTTGCACTGATTAGACATCTTTTATGAGTGACGTGATTTAATAGATGCAAACTGTGTGGGCGTTTGAGGCAAACAAAATAAAAAGTTTTTCGTTTTGTGAATTAAATGAGCACGAAAACAATTTTCTCTTATTATGCAGGCGTTTAAATTATTCAACTGAGTTAATTGCAAGTGTCTTTCTTAATTATTTTGATTTTACCAATTAAAAAATTAATTTTTTAAGAAAAAATATTTCTCGCTCGTGCCTATTAAACTGCAGCTTTTTAACTATTTCTCATCTCCTAAGCTGAAGCATACTGGCCTGCTATTCTGCCATTCGCTCGCCACTTTACCTTTTACTGAGCGCGCTGCTCTCATCCGCGATCGGGGTCTCCCGATATTTTGTTGCTGTTTCATCATACAGCAAAACAAAATCTTTTTTTCGCTTCAATACATGCGATATACAAATTGATATTATTTCGAGAGTACGAGCCCGACACTGCGATGTGTGCTCGAAAATTCATTCCACCACGATACAAACGTAAAATTTGTAAAAAAAAAATACAATCTCCAGAAAAAAGATGAATGAATTGCGATATTTTGAAAAAAAAAAATAAAATAAAATAAAATAAATACTATGATTGTGTGTAAAGCGCGAGTCAAGTGCCAATAACGCTTGAACTGGGAGAAAGATATAATATATAGTCATAAGTACGTTTCACAATCGTTCGGGAATATATTGCGTTCGATTATTGAGCAAAACATGATACAATGTTACATACGTTTCTTGCGCTTCTCAGAATTCATTTGACTCATTTCTATATGATTTGACTCGATGTGGTTTGGTTATCTATGCATATTATGTTACATATTTATCATAAATTTTGTTATATTTATCGAATTACCGAAAAAAAACCAGTCGTCATAGCGAAAGAAAAATGATTTTCTCCCTAATTTTTTGTTTATTATTTTGCAGCTCTTTGTAGTTGTGCGAGCAAACAAGCCTCATTTGAATTTCTTTTGCGGAACCGAAACGAATGAGCGAAAAAAATGGAAGAACAAAAGAGAGACCTACTTATGGCATCAACGAAGACATACAAGCCGCAACAAGTGTGTCACTAGTTTTATTGCTGACTTCTTTTCTTCTTCTTATTCACTCTTCCCACCGATGATTTTTTTTATCTCTGTTTTCTGTAAATAACGCTTCACCTCGTATACGCAAAGTTCTTACAGCTGTGATTTTTGTAAGTAAATTTTGTCAAGGAAAATAAGAAGAGAGATATTTTCTCGAATACCATAGCTTATAATTTTGTTGAATGCCTTATTACAGTTCTTTATTATAATCGTCTACGAAACGTGCTGTATACATCTTAGAAAATTTGAATACTTCACACTTTAAGAGGATGATTTCTTGTTTTTTCATCTATTTACTTCTTGTAGATGTGTGGATTATGTCAGATATGTGCTGATGATGCACATTATTTGTTTCACATAACCTCCAAGTTATGTCATGTGTTTGAAGAACAAGATAAACCATCATTTCAAAATGATTTAAAAATTATTTCTAGTCCAATTAGAATCATTCGTCTTTGAGAAATATTTTTAAGATTCTTAGTTGCTCTGCAGAGCATTTGTAATACTGTCCAATGGCTTCATATTTGCTTCCATATTTAATGTATGAAAAATAGCTTAAAGCTTTTTCTCACAGAAAGCTTTAGTGTACCTAAGACACAAGTTCAAAGGAAATTCACAAGTGTTATAGACGCATATATATTTATGTTTCATCGCATGGATGCGCTTTTTCTCATCACAATATATTGTCATTAATATCTCAAAGAATTTTCATGGAATTTGCATAAGTTTTTGCTTAAACTCGAACAAACTTTATGGTCTTCTGTTTCTGGAAATTGCTTTAAAATATGCCATTGTTATCATGATACTGCAATCATAATTGCACAATTTGTAACTGTCCCAATCTAATTATGCTCCTGTTTTATAATAAGCTGTCAGGAATGCATACATGATAAATATTTTCTGCCCTCACTCGTAATTTGTAATTTATTCATTTGCACTTTTTCAACATTGCCACACGACAAAGATCGTTTTCGCATATAAATTAAGTCATCGTGTAAGCAGCACATCTTTCTATAGGATAGTTCAGAGAGCTCCTCCAGAGTGTCTTTATTGTAATAATTTCCATCATACAATGTTTCATTAATCTTGTTTACTCTATGGTTCGGTTGCGAGGCGATGCCCTTTATTGATCCGAATGATTGATATTCACGATTTTTTTCCGTTGTTCTGTTGTAAATAGATTTTGTTCGCTTTATCTCACTTAATAAATTCATAAAACCAAAAAAGCTCATTGGATAATGAGCTGTTATCGGGAGATGTTTGTTCTCCGTCTTATCAGTTAACCAGTTTTGATATTTTTTTATGAATACAAACAAGATTGATATGAATCGTGAGCAAGTCGCCACGCAATTTTGGATGCTTTTCAGAATATTTCATGTCGAATAATTTACAACCAGTTGCCTCTATATGACGGCTACACACGAAAATCCAATTTGTTATGCATGTGAATGAAGTTCCGTGAACGCTTTCCGATGAAACCAATTTCCAAGTGTAAATTTTCCTCACGCTTCACTTTTGCATTCCGTTTGACGAATTCCTTGGGAATAAATTTTAGATACATAAAAAAACCGACGTAAATTTACTTTCTCCTCGCGTTGCGGAACGGCTCTTATCAATATTCGATGGATCGAATGTTAATTCGATTTGATTTGATTGATCTTGATTTTGAAATTTTGAAATGAGATTTTTCGCACACGCAGAAAAGAACTGAACCCAAATATTTTGTTTTTATTTATTTTTTTGTTGTAGAAAATTTTTGGAATTCCTATCGATGACGAAATTGGATTTTTTTGGCGAAAAAAAAATGCCAATGAATCATCTGAGGGTCAATTAGTCGATTTGAATGATAAGATTTTGTCATAGTCAAGCGCCGTTATCTGACAAGCTAATGAGCTTTTCTTCGCAGCACATTCAATAAAATCCGATGACTTTCAACATTTCCATTTATTGTCATGAGTATCAATTATCAGACGATTAATGGATATTGTTAAACGCCTACACTGCCTCAACTATAGTTTTTTTTTTCGCGCATATGATTTAGTGCATCTGATGTGGTAAAATTTATGTCGGTAATATTAAAATTGTCGTAGCAAATATATTGTTAAATGGAATAAATATCGGATATTTGATAAAATAATAATGTAATGGTTCACATTTGTTTTTTTTTTTTGAATTTCCATGGAACATCTGCGAATTTCCGCAACATAATATCAAAAGAGATAGACAGAAAGAGAGAGAGGGATATTTGCTGTGGGTGTATAATCTGTTTCATATTGCACCACAATCTGGTTCATTTGAATGAAGCTTTTTTTTATTTTATATGTGATTTCGAATGTTGAAAGTACTTGCTATTTAAGGTTAAAACTCCGGATTATTTAATGTTGTTTAATTTTATGACAGAAAATGAGCAATTATTTGCCGTAGGGATCAAAACTTTATGGCAGATTTACAGCAGTGTACTAAGAGCTTCACTAATTTTGAAGTTTAACAACTTTATGCTTTATATATTTTTTTCTATTTAATGACCAGAAGTTAAAATTTTTCAAATCAATTACTCGTTGTGGTTATAACTGTTGAAAGCAATAAAATTACTCGCATTATTAGCAGACTCTGTAATGGCTGTCGGCCCATTGTTTTATGCAGACACTGAGCTTTATTCAATTTTATTGTAGAAATTTTTGATCCCATCATCTGTGGCTTTACGGAATTTGTTTGCTATAATCTGGAATGATGCAAAGTAATTTTGAATGTTCTTATTATGCACGTCACATGAAATGTTTTTTGTAATATTTATAGATTTTTATTTTAACTATTTATTTTGTTCTCAGTGTTCGCCATAAAATATTTTACAATGCTCTCTTAACCAGCCGTGCAAGTTGCCACTGTCCAAAAGACACACCGAGACATATTTTCATCGAAAAAGAACAAATGTGGACAGTGTTGAATTGAACGATTGCCATTGTTGCAATGAATGAACATTGAACATTCAGTTGGATGCGGAAATTGTCCAATAACAGTGACATCATCACATGTTGGTAACGATCTTGGAATGTCAAACTGAAATAATTTTTTTTATAATTTTTTAATAAATTTCTGCTTCAATTTTCACTTCTTACCTCGCAGCCAGCATTTTCTGGAAAATCACATTGATTTGTTGTTGGATTAAAATGGAGTCCATCGCGACATTGCTGTATAATACGTTGACCATTGATGCAAATGTAGAATTCATCACAAAATTCTGACTCTATAAACACCAATTGGTCACTCCCAGGAGGTGGACAACCGTTATCCACTCCTGGATCTTCAGGCGATGGAGTACTTGTAAATGTTGGAAATTCCGTTTGACATTCAAATGATCCTGGTGGCTGGCATGCACTTATTAAATGATTGAATTCCAGTTGAACTCCTTCAATAATATCACAAGATCCTTCACCAAATATTCCTCCAAGGCATGAGATCCACATAGTGCAACTGTCCGGATGAGCTTCATAGTATTTAATGAGATTTTAAATTTTATCAATATGTTCTTAATGCAACGCGAGTATATCATGGAATTTTACCAAACCATCCATTCGACTGTCCAATACAGTATTGTTGTCGCCACCAAAACGGACGAATTTCCTGTAAGTAATTCGTTCTCAATGCCCTTGTCGCATTTTTCGGTTTCACTAGATCAGTACCAGCAGCGGTTAATCCAATGATGGTCAGCACACAAACAAACTTGCTGCAATTTTCGTTTAGCATTTTTCCGTTCTAGATATATATTTAATTTAACATGAAATTCAAACAACAAATAAAATTGCACTGTAACCTTTCGCAATGTGGTGCCCGCTTTAAATAATTTTTTTCTTCTCTCTCTGTACTTTGATATCAGACAAACGCGAACACAATTAATGATAATTAAAATCAAATTTGACACAGCAAATTACAAAACCAGAAGTCTATATCAAAAGTCTTATCGCGATTTCTTATGGTAAACGAATCATCGAATTATCTTTACAAACTCGCGCGCTACTTGATGACCGAATCGATGTACTCAATCATTGGTCACATGAGTTGAGTATGACGCGCTAACCTTTTTCTTTGGAATCGAATTTTCTTAACGTGGGTTTCTTTTTGTTTAGATATGATAAATTTTAAATTGAAGTTTAGATAAGTCAAATTTTTTTTTTCTTTTTAATGAATGATAGATTCAGATAGCTTGGGTATAAAAACTAAACTAAAAAATGTGAACTGTTTATTCGTCTTGCCGAAGTTCTAGCTAAAAGGTTCTATAAATTACCCTTTAAAGTTGCGGAAAATTGCAGAAGGTTTTTATATGTGTAAGACAGTCTAACTAAAGAAAGAGTTTGAAGAGTCACGGAAATATTCAGAAATTTTCAAAGATTAAGCGGCTTCAATAAAAGATTTACAGCAAAACATTAGAAATATTCTGAAAAGTTCATCAAATATTAATAAAAGTGTCAGTAGCGAAATATTTTTAGAAAAGAAAAATTTTATTGAAAAACTGTCAAATTCTAAAAATTTAATTTGAAGTACAGAAAGCCAAACTCCAAATGTAACATCGACCTAAAATCCTATCAAAGTAAAGGAGATGCGGGCATCGTTGAATCGAACGATTTCCATTGTTACAGTGCACAAACAAACTGCAATCGGTTGGATGTGGCAAATCGCCAGTAAAATCGGGTTCACTGCATGTTGGCATCCGTTCTGGGAGGTCAAACTGGAAGTTTTAAGAAAATTTGACATGTTTAATTTCACATTATAGATACAATTGCATTCATTTTTATTCCTTACTTCACAACCTGCGTTTTCTGGAAAGTCACATATACTATCTTTAACATTCCAGTGTAGGCCATCTCTGCATGTTTGAGGAACTGCTTGCCCATTCAAACAAATGAAGAAATCTTCACAATAATCCGATTCCAAGAAAACCAACTGATTGCTTCCGTTTGGTGGGCATCCGCTATCGGGTTCAATTGGCTCCACGTCGTCATAATAATTTTCAAAATCATCGAAGCAATCAAATGATCCTATAGAATTGCATTGCCCATTGTTGTGATTGAAGTTCTCTCCATCACTACAACTTCCTTCAGCGACGAAGGAGCCACCAAGACAATTCAACCACCATTCGCAGCCATTTCGATGAGGATGGAAGCCGTCGGGTCTTCCTCGGCACGCTAAATCATTCCATGCGTATGGTCTTGCACTAAATGGATTTTTTCGTACAGTTTTTGCGTCGTTTCCAGCAATTAATCCAATAAAGGTGAACAGGCAAATACACTTGAGCAAGTTTTCACTCAGCATTTTAAATATTTATCAAAAATTTCCTTCAAATTTCTTTCACTTCAGTGTCAAACAACAAACTAACTTGCAATGAGCTTTCTTCACTCATTAAATACTTTTATACTTCCCATTTCAACGAAACATCCAGCTAATTAATTATAATTAACACAATTCGGTCTTTTTTTTGTTTTGACAAAGTCAATCAAAAGTCGGTTATCAAATCGGCGAATAATCTTCATAGATCGTGCAAGTCGATGGCAAAAATTTTGATGTGCTCAATCATTGGATTGGAATAACAGGAATTCTCCATTACATTTGCGATACGACGGCCTCACTTTAGGCTCTAACCCAAGGTTTGTTTTTTATTTTTGTGTTTTGATTGATGAAACCTGTAGACAAAAGATAATTGGGGGCTTGATCGTTTGGTAAACATTTAAAATTGTCTACGTTTCATGCAAGTCATTTCTTTAAGAAAACATTTCGTGCATAAATAATAAATTAATTTTTCACCATCATAATCCGAAGAAAATGCGAGATGTGACGTAGTTGGTTATTGTCAAATGACGTCATCGCGTTTTATTGCTGTGGAAGCTTTATCAGAGTTGGCCAATCAGAGCGCTTGGATGGAAACTTGTTGCACGTTTGTAATACTTTCATGAGACACCTTAAAATTTATTACGTTTTAGGTAAATTAGAAAAATCTTTTCCAGCGTGAAGAAATGACAATTTTCTTAGGGAAAAAGCAATCAAGGAAAATACGAAAGTTCGGAAAAGCTGTTGAAGAAAGTGCAATTTCTTACAAACGACAAACTGTTGCTTTTTCGAAACGACCCGAAGCATAAACTTCGTGCATTAGCCATCAACTGCGCGTGCTCCGAAGCGTAAAAAAGCTCCAACAAGTTGCACATTTTGATGAAACGAAGAAACTAAACGACATCAACGTCCAATATAAAACGAATGTGGATTCCAAAAATCCTTCAGTTGTTCGCGGGATCTGATGGAAGGAACTTAAAAGAGAAAAATAAGTGGAAAATTTGACAGAAACTCATTCTTTTGAATAGTGTTATATTGTTGTGGAAGCCAAAAAGCTCTTTGAGAATAAAAGAAGCTCAAGTTCCATTTGGATTTTTCACATATTTCCATCAAAAAATAAAAGCCCATCAAAAAGTGTTGCGTGAGGTGAGTGAAGTTAATTAACTTTTTTTTATTTACACACTAAATTGTTCTTTAATGTGGGAGGGAAAAATGTGAATTAGAAATTCCATCACTGACTTTTGCAATAAATCATGATTAATGACAATGGATTTGAAGTGTGTATGAGGATTAAAAGTTCAAGTTTCTTGAGCCTCATCTCAAAATCACATCATATAAAGCGATTAACTATTTCGAATCTAATGTATGTTGTGTGCTCGCTATCCATGTGGGATTATCGTATAAATCTTGAAATCCTCCTTGTGAATCGTTGAAAGCGATTTATGGATCTGAAATATCTATGCGACAAATAAATAAAAACGACAAGTTCTTAACATAATTTCCTTCCCGTAAAAATTCATGCTTTGTGGAAGGAAAACATTCTGCAAGTTTATATTACCCAAACAAAAATTCAACTATTACGACTTGCGATAGAAGGAAGAATTGTGCTTTGAGATTGCTATCATGCTTTCATATCACTCGATATAATTTATTTATTTTTTCAGTCAAAATTTATTTAAGATATTTTCGTGGTTTCTCAAACCAATGAAAGCGACACAAAAAGACCCTTTGACGTTTTAAGGTTGTAATGTTAATTAATTCTTAGTTACACAAAATAATCTGTTATCTTTCACACCTAATTAAAATGTTAATTGCGTAAATTCACTCAAGCACTTGTAAAAGCTCATTGCATTAGCTTAATTAAATCGGCTCTTGGCGTGAATATTAAAAAAAAAAATCTTTATTGAATTTGGGTTTAAAATATTTCGATTTCTTATTCTACAAATTATTTAACATAAAGGTTATTGGTTTAAGATTTTGCTCCAGCAAAAATCATTTTCGAAGTTAATTAAAATTCAAAAATAAATAATAAACATAGAAGGACTTCAAACAACGGAAATAAGTAAAAATTAAGTTTTACAATTTGATTTTCTTTCATGTTCTATGAAATTAAACTCCCTTCAGCAATTGCTATTTGCAAAAATTCAAAATAAATGATTTGAGATTAATAACCATCCGCAATCGATATTAATTGCTTTAAAAATACTGCTTTTCGACTGATGAATAATATTTTTTTTTTTGAATTTAGGTTTCGATTTTAAAGAGAAAAATTTATACAAATAATTTCATATTGTCGAAATTCAATTTAAAGTTCATTCGATATCACCTTTTATTACAAAACACACAATACCTGTTGAATTCGCACCTACAAAACAAAACATACAAACGAAGAAAATCTCGGCAATATTTTATTGTACTTAAGGGTGGGGGGAAAAGCTAAATGGAAAGCAAATTTATTTTATTGACAATTTTATTCCACAATTCATTCAAAACTTTAGTTGTAAATAAAATAAACATTCTGAAAAGGAATTTAATAAATTGATGAGGATATAGACAAAAAATGTATAAAATAAAAAAATATCTAATTATAAAATGGTTAACATTGTCTTCGCGCAATAAAAAAGTTCTAAGAACAAAAGAAAACAATTAAAATGTACGATAACATTTTGAGGTCACGGAAGTTGTTTGATATTTTTGAGATTTAATAAGACCCAAATTTCTAACGCAACCCCAAAATAATAAATTATATCCTGCAAGTTAATCTGTTATTTAATTTTTCTTCACAAACATTATTTTGAAGCAAAATGAAATTCCTTATGGTACTAAACCTGTTCAACAACGATCCGACGACTATTTTGATTGGGCGTAAACGAAAATTCTACTTGCAATTGCAATAATTCGAATTCTTATTTTATTTTCGTACAATTCAAATTTTAATGCGTAAACAGTTTCGCGGATTGATGACGCCATCGATTACGTGAATCACGAAAGCAACTGAAAAGCACATAAAAGAAATAAATATAATAATCGTGAAGCAGCCATACACTCATATACACATATTCCTTGAATGATTCAAAATTTCATATTATTTTGCCACTTACTTTGAATTCTATAAAACATATTTTACTTTGATCAAATGAAACAAGAAAAAAGAAATCAGGATGTAAGTCACATAACAGATTGAGTAGCGCAGTTCCATTGACGCGTAAATTCAATTCGGAAGGATTGAAACCTCTAATTATTTATACAAAATTTCTTTTGCATCAGCTTCGTATTATCATTTTATACAAAGAAATTCAAACCCCAACATGAAATAACTTTTACCCGTGGTCGTCTCTTATAATCGTTTTGCTCATCCAATGTCAAGACGTGAAATGTAAGTTTAACACGCAAAGCAATCATAAAATAACTTTTTGATGATCCGTCATTGATGATGATCCGTCATGATTGGTCGTCATTATAGCCAATTTACCACAATACGAATGCCTGTAACAATAAGAAATATATCCTTCAATCGTCACTTCATAAGAGGCGTATGTTGGAATTTAATCTTTGAAAGCAATAGAAATTTCCTTATGCATTAAATTTCGCTGAAAGCGTCTCTCGAGGCTTATTGGCTGTTTTCTATTTTCGAATGCATATCCACAATTCCATAACCAGCTGCTCTGATAATGCCAAAAACTGAATGATTTATGATCCATCCGACGCTTGAAATTGTTGTCACATTCTTACTCCCGCTCAAATTTTCTCAATTATTGTCAGTGTTTAATAAAGTCAACCATGAGCGAAATACTTATGTTTACCATTGCGAAAGAAACGCAAGTCGGCAAACAAAAAAAAGTGAATGACAACATCAATAAGCAAAATGTGAATGAATGGTTGTTGTGCAAATAGCTTCTTTTTAAGGTGGCGAAATTACTTTTAAACGATGTACATATATCAGTGAGAAAGTCAACATGGAATTACGAATTTTCACGATGTAACTATGTAACTCTTGAAAATTGTTGACCTCGCAGCGAACAATATTTATGTTTTCCTTATTGTTAATCATAAAAAAAATCTTACCATAATTTGCATAAAAACTCAAATTGAGTCATCAAACATTCGCACCGCGTATCAAAAAATCAATCGTCTGTGAACAAAAGGCGCTCACGGGCAATAGTTTTTCATTAAAATTCATTCATACAATTCCATAAATCTGTAGATTGTTTGTTTAATTCCACGTGGCAACGAAAACTCACTGAATGAAATAAAATTTTCCAATCGACAGCTTTCACTTTCACAATTTAAAAAAAAAGCATAGAACCGACCGTCACGTCATATCGATTCGAAATACTTCCATGAAAAGCCCCTGGGTGACGCTGTGCCATTGTCATATTACCTATATATCAGTCATGTTATGAATGCATTAAACATTTTTTTGCTCATCGTTTTCTTACGATACGAAATTATGATTTATATCGCTTTGGGATTTTCATTATTTTGAAAGTACACAAAATTTCGCACTTTGTTCATTTTAAACTCGCGTTGCCAAGTAAATGAAAGTGTTCTTTTTTATTGTTGGTGTCTGATGGCACCTCATGAAGCTTTTACATCATCAATTTTTTGCTTTGCTATTAGAGAATGCAATTTTGAGGTTAGAAGTGATGCAAGTTGAAAAATATTTAAATTGAACTTACTGATAAATTGATTCTTAAGCTTCAAATCTCATTCGCTGCTACGTGAGATCGCGATCATTGTTTTTATTCTCACGTAATTTTATTTAGTTGAGATTGAGTGATTGCAAGCTTCTCGTGGGCTTAAAAACTTGATTTTCCTTCAATTTATGTTTCCATCAATCGTATATTATCATTCAAGATTCTTATCAGCACATCAGTTTACAATAGTTTGGTTTTCTGCATTTAATAAAATATAAATAAGAATGTTGTCATTTCTTGAAGAACAGTCGTCTTAGTAGTGACATTTTCTGTTTTGACAAATTGGGAGTTATCGAGTTATTCCTTTATTTTAGTATAAAGAAATCTTTTTTTTTTCAGTTGGGACTGGCCCGTCACGTAATTCATTATACATTTTCTACATCGCCAGCTTTCGTTACCAAAATATTTAAATTTATTTCTAAAAAAAAAAGCTTAATTGTTAAATTAAAATTAACTTTCACAATCTTAATCATTCAATCTGTTAATATTAGGTTTGCTTACGCCAATGGAAGGAATTTCAATTAATCCATAAAATTAACTTTTTTTTTTTTCAATTAAGGCGCCATTAAATTTATTGCCATTTTCTTTGTCTGCTATCCAAGCAATATCCGCCAAATTCCAAAAAAAAAAGAGTTGCGTAAAATTTAATGACTTTGAACGTGAAACTTGTTGATGGTTCAAAAAGAAAAAATGAAAAAGGGGAAAACATTTGTTGAAACATGAGATTGCTCCAAGTTGTTTTGCGGAAAATTTTTCGACTAAAAAGTTTTTAGGGTTTTTTTTAAAAGGATTTTAAGAGTAAATTGCTATAGCAAGACAATAAAATCGTTTGTTTACGATAAATCCATCTCCTGCAATTTTTTTTTTTTTTGACAAATTAAATTTCCAAAATACTTACAAATTTCAAGCACAAATTCTTTTACAACAAAATAAATTATTCGGTCATTGCATTTGGATACCGAAAAATATCCATCGAACCCCATATTGATCGGATAATTAAACAGTACTCGCCGAATTTTATAAAAAAATTAATCTATAAAGAACACCAAGTAAACATTTCTAAGCTCACCCACGCAGCGTCCTTCTAGGAGATTGTCATTTAATCATTGCTTGCCGGTTTCATTGAGTATTTTAATGACTAAAAATTTTCCAGACGAGAAAAAAAATCGCTCTCCAATATCAATGGTTAAAATATTTGCATGTACCTAAATGACTTTCCAATTAAAGTTAAAATAAACTTTACCGAAATAGATAAATGAAATTTCCATTGATTACACAATGTTTGAGGAAATAAAGAAACTGGAAGCTTCATAGTCATCTGTTGCTCGTTGGGTCACGTTTATGTAAATAATGCTGTCACTTGTTTGCGGTTGTAAAATATATTTCATTTCAATTTTACTTGGAAGAACAAAAAAGGACAAACAAAATTCGCCCACGAAACGAGACATGACGTGAAATTGCAAAAAAAAAAAAAAAAAGTAACTAAATATAGAAAAATAAAACTTTGAAAAATAAAAAAGCATAGCGTGAAGTTTCAGTAAATATTAGTTTTTCAGATTATGTTTCTGGAACTGTTTATGATTTGATTCTAACTGGACCTGCACGTGAATAAAAATCAACAAATATTTAATCGACCGAGAAAAATTTGCAGTAAATAAATTTCAATCTGATTGTTTGAATAAATAGTTTGATTAGATTCCGAAAGAATGATGGTATTCAGTTAATACCTTTAGATATGGTTAGCATTTGCAGAACAGTGTGAATGCACATAAAATTTAAACCTACACATCCTTTAAGGCTTAATCTGCATCCCAGAGCAAAGAAAACAGCAATTTCCGTTAATTTTCTTATTACAAAGCTGCCGCTACTCTAAATGCAAATTCCAATTTATCTTGGGGACCGTTCGGAAACGCCGTCAAACCTTTATGAATCGCCTAAGGACGAGTACAACAGATATTATTTACAATCGCTCGCCGTTTTTTCCACGTTTTCATTCGCCCGTAAACAAACTCACGCTGTAACAGGTGATTATCATTTAAAGGCGTAATATAATGAGAATCGTAAATTGAAACTTATGTTGGCGATTCCTTTCACCAAGCAATGGGGAGCTTTGCTGCGCACATAAAAATATTCTGCTCACTCAAAGTCCACAAAAATCCTTTATGTTATGAATAACTTTTAAAGTGGAACAACCTTTTTGTGAAAAGAAAACCGAATGAAACAAAAACGTAAATTTAACCATTCTGAAAGTTTTTTGCGGGAAAAAATTTGCAAATATTGATCTTATTCATTTGTTTAAAATCTGTTTGAAGCTCTTAATTGTACCAAATCTTAATGGGACTTTACTCTCTGATAGCTTTGAAGTATCTACCCTGATTCCTTTTAAAATACGGATGACATTTCGTGTTTGTTATCCAACAGATTCATGTCGCTTGCAGGCGATTTTATGCTAAAGAAATTTTATCTCATGTTTTTGATGCGCAATGTTGTGCAAGTAACTTGAAGTATGATTTGTGCATTTGTCCATGTTTGACGACGAAATTCATTTGTCACTTTTAATGAAATTTCTGAAAGCTTTCTTTGATCTTTTGCTGATTGAATTTTCACTGAAAAAGGATTTTTATAACTTTGATCCATTTTAACATGATGTCAAATTACATTACACAATGATGACATCATAAGACGCTGAATATACGAATCAAGAAATCAAATTCTCGCTCATATGGTGCACTCGCGTAAATATTTATGACTTTTGTGGGAAGTCATAAGGTATCATGCATGATATAGATTAAAGAAGCTGTTGCTTTTTGTGAGTTGCTTGGAAATTTAAATAGGTGAAACTTTATTGAATTAGGAGTTAATTTAATCCTCTTACACCGTGATATTTATTTCTGTATTGCTCAAATATATTTGATAATATAGAATATGTGATGTTAAGGCGTTGTGCTCTAAAATATTATACCAAAAAAAATTATATTCAAAAACATGAACAATGATTCTTCACAGGTGGATTTGCTGTGCGACACGCTCGGATGCATAAAACGTCGTTTTATTAGAGTCAACTGGTATTATTAATGTTTTTACGAGTTAACGGCGCTGAAAAAAAAAATTCACTCGTGCATTTCGAAATATCTTTTGGTGTCGAAAAGCTTTTCATGGAAAAATTTACGACGCTAAGAAATGAAAATTAATCATAAATTGTGCATGAAATTGTGAATAAAAGTCGACTGCGTGTGTTTGTTTTTCACTTATTTATTGTCATAAATTACTGATTGGAATTTATTATTATCTTTAAATATCATCTACTTGTTATAAAAGAAGAAGAATCACCCAAAACAAAGTCAAGAAGGAGAGCTTCAATTTTCCGATTGACCAAACATTTCCATCAATTTTCGTTTCTTTTCACCATGATTTACGATGCTGAAAATTTATTCATCCCAAGTATCGTGCGATAAGGACACCACAAAAACAAGTGTAAACAAATAAAATTTGTTGAGGCGCAAAAAAATTATGAAAAATCAATAACAACAATTCAATACGCATACTGTAGAGCTTTCCCGCCCACAACAAAGCGTGTAAAAAAATGTTAACTTGCAGCGCCGTGAAACAATTTGACAGTTCGCCCCGCTTTTAAGTTTACAGCGAATGGTAATGATAAAAAATTTGAATAAAGTAAATGCGCATTCGACACAATGTCAACAAGTAGTTCGCCACAATTATATTTTGTCGACAAAACATTCTTGCTGTATATGGGTGGCTATGAATGATACATTGAAAGTTGTTCTGTTATTTGCATGTTTGCGAAAGAAAAATTTAAAGAATTTTCCTAGATGTCGGAAGATTTTTTTTCTTGTAGGTCGTTGGCCGGATAATGTTATTAGATATGCAGAAAAAACGAACTTCGTTTTATTCATGCGACTTCCTAATTCTACAATAACAACAACGTCATTTGTCCTAATTATAAGCGCAAAGTCAGTTAACTAAGCAAAACTCAGCAGCAAATTGAAATCCGAGCACTAATTTGTCACCATCAATTAGTCATTTTTATAAATTATGAGAAATGAAAAAGAAGCGCTCGAAAGAAATGGCAACGATGGAAATAATTTATGAATATTTAATAATTTTAGTTGCACTTTCGCAAGTAGTAAAGATACATAATGCTCTGATAGAACGTGGCAGCATAAAATATTTATAAACTACTACACGAATTGCTATTGAAAGCACAAGTGATGAAAGATGTGACTCGTACCACCTGTTGAGCATTGTATGGCGATTTAATGCTCTTTGTAAAATGGGATTTTTCTTATCAGATGCTACGGAAAAGTATTGAGTAAAAATTCTGCTCATGTTCATCGTTGCATGAAATTTATTGGAATTTTATTTCATTCTGCGGTCGATGGATACTTTTGAGAATTTTAGCCGAATTCAGATTCAATTCAATGTCTCTTCTTTGTCTTCTTGCTGCTGGAATGTTCACTTTGATGGAAATTAGTTTTCCATCCTGAGCTTTTTGGCATAAAAAATAAGCTTTAATGATCCGTTTTTATGTTTTATGTTCTCGGTGATTTCCTCTCATTGATGGGGACATCTTGACATAAACCTCTTAATGTGTGCATGTCTTTGGAGTATATTTAACGCTTATATTTGCTTTAATTCTGGCTTTGAGTAACGGGATCTGTTTTCATGAATTTTCCTCGTATAACACATCTGTTGAGCCGTTTCATACTTAATCTCTAACGAAATTTCATCTGCTCACGAATCGTACAAGAGTATTTATGATGTTTATGGATTATAGCTTTCCATTTTCTCACACTGTTGTTATAAATCCTAGAATTGTATTTCTATCGTCAGTGGGAGTAAAAATGTTATAAAATTAAATGAGTAATAATTTTTCTTTCCCAATAATTAAGCTACCATCAAAATGTGGTGCATTAAAAGCGACCACAATTTTATTAATCACTGGCTGGCTTTTGAGAGCCGCTTACAAAAATATTTGCAAGCCGAACGAGCTAATAAAAGGGATTTCAGAATGTTTAGTCGCCGCAAGGCGAGGGTTGAAATTACACACTCGTTTAGAAATTAATTAGAGTGGGTGCCACATACGATGGCAGCGTAGCGGAAATGTCTTGTTTAGGTTTTGGTTTTTAAAGAAATTATCAAATATTTGATTCTTTAAAATTATTTTTTAAAGCTTATTGTAAAACACAAAATCTCAATAATTTCACAAAATGCTTGTCATGTAATTGTCTCTCCGTCTCCATACATCATGTAATGGAGTGGAAATAAACTTTAAATCTCTCAATTCACATACACGTTAGTTTGAAACCAGAAACGAGAAGTAAAACTTTCAAGCTCATCATAAATAATCCAGCAATTTATTTTTAAATTCTACAACAGCTTAATGAAAACTTTCAAAGCCATTCTTGCTGACGCTTATACAAAACGGTGAAAGTTAAAGGATGTAGAAATTATTATTATTGAGTGATGTATAAAAAGTTATGGCAGCAATGAAAAATAAAAAAGAAATCAATATCGATATCGATAAATTTAGATGAGCATTGGATTTTTTTTCTTTCATTGTAATTAATTAACATCATAAAATGAATGGGAGCAATCAATTATGATGGCATAATGAAACTGTTAATGTTTTTAATCGTTGCCCATGACAACACATTCACTGAGTATTTCGAGCAATTTTTTTTAACTTTATTGGCATTTCTAAGATATTTAAAATTCACATGTTTTATGTTTTTTTTTTCTGATTTGATTTTTCACTTTCAGATCGTTCAAATGTTCCATTTAGATAGCAAAATGAAGCCTCGATGTTACGCAATATTTTTGACATTCGCCTTTTTGGCAACATCAGCATGTGGCGATTCATCGCCATCGGCATCCAATTCATCACCCGGGAAAGAATCAATGAATTCGTTGCCTATTGACACACAACGAGTTGAACGCTCACCAAAGTCGTACGATTTTGGTTTGGGTAAAAGGCGATACATAATAACGACCGGAGGACCAGGCAAAAAACGTTTACCGCATTACAATTTTGGACTCGGAAAGCGATCAAAGTGAGTACTCATATGCTGTCAACCCAAATTTTCTATTTGATTTATTCGTTAATCTTTTTTCGTTAACACACACGCGACTCACAGTCCATACGCCTATCAATTTGGTCTCGGAAAGCGTGCTGATTTTGATGAGCCGTTGAATTATGACGATGACACAGATATGTATGCTGACACAAACAATTATGATAAAGGAGGATTAAATCTGGAGAATTGGGAAAATGGCGGTTACATGGACAAAGAAAATGATATCGATGTGATTGCTGATGACAACGATCCAATGGGTTTGTGATGACAATATCAAAATCAAATTCCAACTTAAACACATTATTTTAATTCAATTTCAGTATATAAACGAGCACGACAGTACTCATTCGGATTGGGCAAGAGAGCACGCGTTTACGATTTTGGTCTTGGTAAGCGAAAGTATAATGATGAGCTTGATAAGAGACTTCCAAATCGCTACAATTTCGGTCTTGGTCGCTAAACTGATCCTGCGTTCTACCGGAAAGCTTTATAAATGACATAAGCTCGAACATAAACACACACACCATGCATCCATAAAATTTATTCTCTTTTAACTCGAAAAATCATTTTTAAGTTAAGTTCTCCTTCTACATGTATCTAATCCATATGGAAAAAACAGTCATAAAAGAGAACCATTTTAAACGTCGCTTAACCATTTTACTTATATCGCATGTAAATAAAGGAAAGTTTATCAGACATCATTCATGAGTGTTGTTTTCTTTACATTCAATAAGATCTTAAATGAAGAAAACCAAAAAACTAAATAAATAAACAAATAAAATGTTGTGCAAAAAATGAAGAAAATATATATTTAAATATTGCAAAATTGTTGAGAGATGGATTTGAAGGAAAAAAAAAATATAAATTGATGTTAATATTTGATTCGATGCAGGTGCTTTCGAGTTAAATTCGCTGTTAAATTTTATTTTGGGGGTCAGGTGATCTGCACATTCACACAGGGAACTGAATTTACCACGAAAGCACTTGCCATTTAATTATATACATATATATGAAGCCAGCCTAAAATGTGTAAATTCTAATGATAAAGTTGCCAAGAAATTTTTGAAATGATGCCAATTATTAAATAACAAAGCAAATCAATTACTAAGAATCGTTGCTCTTAAAATGATGCTCGCTAACAATGCTCCAACCTTCGAGAATGAAGCGAAATTTGTTGTCTATAATGTCATTGGAATAATATTCGAAAAAGAAAAATATAAAAAAAAAATACTTTTTTTCATTTGTTTTAACTTTTATTAATTTTTAATGGCAAAACTGACTATAAAAATACTTAATAAAAAAGAATTGTACAACTAAAAGCATCTAAAAGAAAAATTTAAAATCAGACATGCGATGCGAGAGAGAGAGAATGAACATCAACAAAATTATAAACATGACGACGAATAGTAATAATCTGAATGATTTAATAATAATTAGACTTGAATAAAGATGTAAGGAAAAACAGCCAAACATAAAGCATTCAATTGATTATTTTCTCTTCACTTGTGGCAGGCTGATCATCTTTTACTTCGCTGCTTATCTTTAAAATGAATGTAAGAAATTAGCAGTTTTAGCTGTTGATATTAAGCTTAGTGAGGATTGTATCAAAGGCAAATACGGATGAATAAAAAATGTATGGCTTAGTGCGAACAACTCCATAGTCTGCAATCAGTGATGGCAATTGACGACAGCGTTGTAACAATTCTGCAGTTATGTAGCCGGAACTATAAATGTTTTGAGACACCTGATCTGTTTGCATTAAATAATCTTTTTTGTACATGAAAAGACTGATCGATTGAAAGCCTATTGGACGACGGGAATTTTTTCGCATTCTCTCTTTGCGCAGAACATTTTGCTTAATTTGACTCATGATAAAATCGCCATTTTGCTTCAACATAAATTCGCGAATAATCTGAAGGAATGAATTTGATAATATTATATGAACATTAAAAAAAAAACCATACAAGTTGTCAACTTACGTCTTTCTTAGCATCAGATTGTGCAAAAACCCAAACGAGTGTACAGAGCGTATTGAATATTCCACAGTCCTTATCACACCAACGCAATAGCATTTGTGCAATTGTTATCAAGCCAGATTTCTATAAAATTAGAAACATCAGTTATAATTTATTATCGGCTTTGTAGAGGATTTATCTGTGTCAACTATACCTGAAAAGCATCTTCAGCTGTTGTTCTATATCGACCCAAATTGAGAATTATGCAACTGCAGAGTTCAATGACTTGCTTATCGATTTCTGATCGAATTGCTTGACCCATAATACCATAGCAAACCCCACACACTCTCTTTGCATCTGTTATCAACATGTATGGTACCGTTCGTGAGATGTATTCGACTTTTGCCAGAATCATAATGAGCTGAGCTGGATCATAAGATCCAGTAAGGAACTCAACAGAAATCTTTAATTTGGCTGATAAAGTTGTTGATGGATCAGTATTTTTACGAGCCATCATCAAACGTCGAGCGATTTCACGCAAAGAACGATATTTTTTCATTCGACGAACAACGCGTCCACGCCATGCAGCCTGAATGACTCGTGCAGCGCGATTGCGTTGTCGTTCTTCAATTACTTCCGGCGGCATTTCTCTGAATCGTTTACGAGCTTGTGCTCCTCTAATAAGGGCTTGCATTTTTATAACGAGAATTCGCAGGTCTTTAAATTTCTTTTGAGATTCAATAGCTTCCATTTTTGAGCGGAACTTTTGCTGAATGAAAATTGTAGCTTTACGTAGTTTTTGGAAGTCATCGCGATCTATTCTCATTGCTTTTGTTGCCAGATATCGATTCTCAATTATAATCACTGATTTCTTCAACTGGCGAAGGCGAGAGTATTCGACTGTCATTTTCTGATAACCACGGAAACTTTTCTGAATGACAACCGCTGCTCGCTTCTTTTTAATGAATTCAAGTCGTGCCAGTTTTGTAGCTTGGTTAGATCTAATGGATTTTTGCATCCAGACGATTCGCCGAATCGCCATTTGATATTCGCTTTGTTGCTTGCGCATTGCCATTAACGATCTCCAAAACTGTTGAATTTTAATTGCGGCACAGCGTTTTTCAATGAAATTGCGATGATCTTTTCTGGCTTGCAGTTTTTCACGGAAACGTGTTTGAATTTTTATCGTTTGTTCTTTCAATTTCAAAAATGCAGCTCTCTTTTTCTTCATCAGCTGATAGCAGCGGCAAAAAGTTTGAATTTTAATCGCCGCATCACGCTGACTAGTGAAATCCCGTCTGACTGCACGTCCCAGCATTTTGGATTTGTACAATCGTTGCATGGACAAAACTGATTCTTTGAGTTTTAGATATTCAATTCGCTGAACTTTCGTTTTGAGATATCCGCGGAAGTATCTCTGAATTTTGATAGCAGAAGTTTTTTTCTTCTGATAATCGTTCCGCTGAAGATCCATCATGTTTTTGGCTCGATAACGATTTTGAATAACGACTGCAGACTTTCGCCAACTTAAAAATTCAGAACGTTGACGTCTCATTGTAATTGTCGAGCGCATTTTCCTTTGAATTTTTATGCAAGCTTTTTGCAATGATGTGAAACGATTTCGATCTTGACGCATTCTTAATGTGGCTGCATAGCGAGTTTCAATAACATGCACTGCAGACTTTCTTTGTAAATATTCTGCTCGCTGATTTCTCATGCTCAATGTTGCACGCCATTTCAACTGGATTTTAACTACAAATTCTTTCAATTTCAAGAAGCTCTGCCGCTGATTTCTCATCATAGTCTGCGCCCTGAATCGTTGTTGTACAACCAGAATACTCTTTCGCAATTCTAAAAACTTTTGGCGCTGGTTTTGTGTCTGTCTGAATCCACGATAGAATCGCTGAATTGTAATCGTGGACATTTTGAGTAATTGATATTTATTAACAGCTTCATTTCGCAACATATTAGCACGATATCTCTGTTGTATATTGATCACAGCATATCGTAGGCTCTGATATTCGAAATTATTCTTTTGCATTTGGCATTTGGCTAGGTAACGAGATTCAATAGCACAAACTGCACGTTTTATTCTTAGGAAGTTAGAACGTTGCCCCTGGCATAATTTATTTGCACGATATCTCTGTTGTGTATTAATTACAGCTGATCGCAAATTCAAATATCGTTTACGTTGCTCCCTGCCAGCAATAATAGCACGATATTTCTTTTGAATAACTAGTGTGACACATTTAAGCTTTTCGAAATCTTTCTTGGTATCTTGCATTTGTAGCTTGGCTCTGAATCGCCTTTGGATTACAATTGCAGCAAACTTTAGCTTCAAAAAATCACCATGAGCTTTCTTCATCGCCCTTTGTGCCCGAAATTGACGTTGAACAACTGTCGCATAATATTGCAGACTATAAAATTGCATAGCGTGCGTTCTCATGAGCACTGTTGCTCGCCATTTTTGCTGAATTTTGATTGTAGCTGTCTTTAATTTCAGGAAATTTCTGCGAATACTTCTCATCTGAAGGATGGATCTCCAGCGATGTTGAATTAAAATTGTAGCTCGCTTTCGTTCAAGGTAATACTTGTTTTCGGCTTGCATAAGTTTTTTCTCTCTCCAACGTCTTTGAATGCAAATTGAAGCATTTCTGAGCTTTAAGAACATTTTCATTTCAGTTCGCATTAATATCACTGCTCGAAAACGTTCCTGAATAATAATTGAAGCCATTTTCAGCTGCACGTATTCTGCTCGCTGGTGTCTCATGCTCAGTGTTGCACGCCACTTTTGCTGAACTTTCACAACAGAATTCTTTATTTTCAGGAAATTTTGGCGCTGAATTTTCATCATACTTTGTGCTCTAAATTGATGTTGCACAACCAGTACATTATTCCGCAATTCCAAAAACTGTTTACGCTGAAATTGCGTCTGTTTATAACTACGATAAAATCTCTGAATCGTGATTGTCGCCTTTTTGTGCAATTGATATTTAGTTACAGCATCATTTCTCAACAAATTGGCACGATATCGTTGTTGCACATTGATAACAGCACGTCGCAGACACAAGTAATTTTCCCGTTCCTTCTTCATCCTGAGACAGGCTTCAAACCATTTTTGAATTTTTACGGTGTTATGTTGAACTAATAAAAATTGTTGTCGCAATCGATTGGTCTCGCATTGCGTTCTCCAGAACTGCTGAATTTTTATAACCGACATTTTCATTTTTAGAAAATTTTCACGTTCCTTTCTCATTCGGAACAGAGATTGGACTTTTGCAGCGGCAATATTTTCCCGATTCGTTCTTCGATTTCGTTGTACAATCGAATGTACAATTGCATGAAATTTCTTGTAAACGAGGTATGACTTAACTGTTTTCTGAATAACTATGGCAGACTGATGACGAACGAAAGCTTCCTGCTTGATGATCTTGATTATATTTGCTGCTGCTTGTAGCCTTTTAGCCAAGATATGATGGCGCCACCATACTTGAATTGCAATGGTTGATTGCCGCATAAGCAGAAACTCAGTGCGCTGGGTTTTCAATTTTTGAATGGTTCTGAACCATCGCTGAATGCAAATTATCGCTAGACGATTGCGTTGATAAGCGCGTCTTTCCAAGAATCCTCGAGCGTGTTTTTGAACAATAATGCAAGCAGAAGTAGTGGTGTGACGATAAATCTTGGTTTCCTGTCGTGATCTCCATCCACGATACATCTAGTTCAAAAATAAGTTTTGATTATAATTTCACTGGAATTAATGTCAAATCTCACCTTTTGAATGACTGTTGCAGCTTTGTCCAGCTTCTGTTGATGTCTTTTCTGAATGCGACGTTCAATCACTACCTTCAGCCACTTATTTCTCCAGAACTTTTGGATTGTAATGGCAGCATTGTTGAAAATTGGCGCTCTGAACTTATATATCATCTGCCAAAGTAGCGATAAAGTCTTTTCACGATGCCCGTCAGCAATGTCTTTAGCAGTTATATCACCATTCAAAATGTAATCTGCTGATCGCAAGGCTTTCAATGCCAAATCCACATTATAGACTTTTTGCAATCGTGAAATAGCAGGTGCTCGGACTACTTTTGTTAAATCATCTCGCATCAAAATTATTTCCATCACTTTCACCAATCGTACACCATCACGTAGATCAACTGCCAAATTTTTGAATGCATAATCAAATTCATCGATATACGTTTGCTTGTGCGTCAGAACATAATCCAATCGTTTCAAATATCTGACGATATCTCCATAATTAGCTAACACGAGGGAGGCAAACTTCTTTAAAATCTCCAATGATTCTTTGTAAGGCGCCTGCTTCACAAAAAGACAAGGATTTTGCTTGATTAAGCGATGATTCTTTGCACGATCCAGGAAGAACAGTATAAACAGGAAATTCTTAGCGGTGTGCTTGCGTAAAGCATCCAAGTACTTTTCTTGTTGACTGTATTTTCCATAATACTTCTGTTCCAGATATGGCGACTTGAACATGTTAGTAATAATAAAGCGCGTCATACCTAAGATGTCTTTATTTGATTGAAGATTTAATCGAACATTAAACACGACTTCCAGGCCAATCCGTAACCATAATGGATTATAACAAAGAAGCAATTCGAGAAGTCCGCGCTGCAAAACCAGATCCAAATGAATGTTTCTATCAGACTTTACTTCTAATTGCTTTTTCTCAATATTGGCTGTTAACTTGTTTAACGGTAACGAGATTTCTTTAGTCTGATAGAATTTTATGGCATCGGATCGTAACAAATCCAATCGAGAAAGATAGTAAGATGAACAAACAACTTCTTTTGTTTGTGCCAACTTGAGTTCTTTGCTCTGGACTTCTGTGAACAATTTTGCAATATCAATTTTTTCATTTTTGTCCGCTTCTAGATCAGCAGGAATTGTCACTAATGCATTAAGCCATTTCTTGAAAGTCTAAAAAGAAATGTATCTTTAAATTCTCATCCTATTCATGCGGTAAGAAATCAATTACATACCTTTTCAATTTGATCAACTGAACGTTCATCGAGGAACATTGTGGATGACAAAAATGGGTCGGCTGTTGTGGTGGCAGCAAAGGGATCTGGATTTTTATATAAACCAATGTTTTGTTCGTTGTACAATTTCCCATGCGTTATGTTAGCTGGCATTGAGCTTGTTGACGTAGCTGATGCTAGCGATAACGTAGAGAGAGATGTCAGTGACTGGCTTGCGAGTGATGAACGCGTATATGTATCCCGCGGAATTCTTGGCACTTGGAAATTAAACTGAGCTTGTTGCTGTTTCCAGGTTGTTGCTCTAATCTCTTGGCCTTTCGATGCTGTAAAAGTTTCACGACGTTGCATTTCGCGAATTTCGGCGGAAAAATTACTTTTTTGTGGTGGCGAAAAAGTCATGTGCACATTTTTTTGCGATGGACTTTTGAATTGTGGCTCTTTACGGATGCGTCGAAGAGTAGGCGATTGGTGGAGAGCAGAAGCATTGAAAGCAATACCGCGAGTCGGCGAAGCACGGTTGCCGACCGTTTCTAAATTCGCCCTTTTAATTTTTGGTGAACAAGTAGGGGTTGGAGATAATCCAAGTTCATTTAAATTAAATCGTGATGATTGAGCACAAATTTCTATTTCATGAAAATCAGCGTTGCTTGCAATCGACAAATCTGGTTGATGTTTCCCTTGAAAAAAATAACGGTTGTGTTCAATTGATGTTATGCTGCTGTCTATGTCGTTAAGATTTGGCATTGAACCTTGATTTGATGAGCGGAACTTATTTTTTCCTTCTTCTGGAGTTTTCAAAAAAGCTTCTTGCATTGACTCCGATAAAATGCGACGACGTGAATTCTGACAATCAAATTCATCAACTTTGAATGTTCTCTGAAAATTTCTACCGCTCGGTGAAGTTACATTGTCTTCAGTGATTGAAACTAAAGGTAGTGTAGAGATGACATGAGTTTTACCCAATAAAGACTTTTGATCGGTTATGATAAGCTCGATTTCGTTGCATGAAGCATCTCCAGCTTTAATGTAGGTATCTGATTCAATATCGTTCTCAAAAATGATCTCTGGTCTCTCGTCTACCCTTGATTTAATCTTTTGAGTCGCTGCAGAACATTCAGAATTTATCGCCTTCGGTACTGCACCACAATTACGACGTCCCGTTTGTGGTGTTTCTTGTTGTTGATTCCATGAACGAAGAACCTCCTGCGGACCTGCGATTTCTGGGGAGAATCTATGCTCCAATATGTTTCTTCCTGTTATTGCTTGCTTGATAACGACATTATCACGAATTAATAAATCGGGCGTTGGTAATGATGACAAATAATCTAAACGGCTTTCTCCAGTCATCTTTGTTTCTGTTATTGGTGTGAATCGAATATTGTCGAAAAGCGTAGAAACATTTGGGGGTGTTGCAGGACCTAAGTTTTCCTTTCCATCATTGGCGTTACTAACGGTTGAAAAGTTTATGTTTTCAAAAACATCATCAGTCTGTTGCATATGGACCAAATTATTTTTCTTGGGTGACTTGGCCTGACGGTGATGATTCTGAGATGTTGGAGCAGCTAAAAAGTTTTCAGTGATTTCTTGAAAGACTGTTCTTGAGGTTGTTGTAGTGATTGTCGTACTTTTTCGTGAAACCTGTTTCGATGGCGATGGTGATTTAAGCTTTAACTTTTTAATAGCAGTCACCGGACCAAGTTTTCGTGCGGTTGTTTTTTTTAGCTCCACTGATTTAAAAATTACAGAGACGTCTTTTTTGTTGTTGAAAAGATCTTGAATCTGAATTACTTCACGGCATCCGAAGACTTTCATTGGATTCCAAGTTAGCTCTAAATTAATTTGGCCCAAAGCAGGAATTTCATTTTGAGTCCATTCCAATGTGACGTTCAGCTCAGGCTTAGGAAGCTTTGTAACCCCGACTTTCAGTTTATCTTCGAAGGGATTCAGAAGAGTGATGATACGTCGAGCTGTTTTTGTTACAGGAACATCTTCGAAGGTAACCACTGCCTTCCCTGTAAACGGACGTAAATCAACAATCGTTGGTTCTCGGTCATCATTGCGTTTTTTAGCATTTCGAACGCGAGTTGGTGTAACGCTGCACTAAAAGTTTAACAACAAAAAAAAATTAAAGGTGACAGAAAGGATCTGTTAAAAATTATATAATTGAGAAAACTGGCAGTAAACATGCTAATAAATTGACAATTTCATAAGTTTGACGAGAATCTAGTATAATTAGGGCCTAGAGATTGCTTTAATAAGAACGAGTAAGGAAAATAAAGCGGCTCCAATATTCACCTCAAATGCGCTCATCTTTAGAAGGTCCTTCTAGTCCACGCAATACTTGAGCTTCTTAAGGCTTTCTTGGTGTTGTTTAAGAATTAATTAAATTACTGTTGCACTTTATAACGCGAAAACAATTTAGTAAATTATATGGTTTAAAATTGACGGTTGGTCACTAACACTATCAAATACTTTGACAACGTAGCCACCAGCTATAACATTTAAACATAGATGGCCCTGCAGTCGTAGCCAGCGCACCCTAATCATTCAAATTCTAAACCCAATTTACGTTAAAAATTGTTTTACACTTTTAGGTCCGATTCGAATTAGCAAATCCGAGCAAATAATGCAAACGATTTATCGTTATCGTATGGATGAGTGGAAATTGAAAGGCGAAGAAATCAATTAATTAATTATTGATATGATATTTATTAATTTTATTGATTCTGAATAAACGTGGGAGATGAATAAAATTCTATTTTGATAAAACGTACATACATATTGTCAATTGCTATTGAAAAAGGGGAATCAAATAAATGCAATGATAGACAAAAAGACAGAGATCAAGACGACTTTGTTTTACAATAAAATTTTCACAACATTCTCTAAAACAATTATTAATGGTAAACACATCGATTTTAATCAATTGGATCCTTTTTCTTATTATTGCTTAATATGATTGAATTCTCTTTGCCAATTCTATTAGAGTTATAAATGTAATTATCTTCATTATCTGTTACAAGATCTTCATCCAAATCGTCTGCATCTGTTTCATCGGGCTTCTTATTGTAATCTTCATCCAAATCGTCTTCAGTTTTTTCTATCTTCTTAAATACTTCGGAGCCTCCAAAATATCCTGGAAACGGTGTTTGCACTTCAGAACTTTCTTCCTCGAAATTCTCAGAATTTTCGAAATCATCTAATGGGTCAACAGCAATGTATGACAGAGCAAAACCTTTAAAACCCATCGTATCATCTGAATGGAATCGAATCATGAATTCCTCGTGCTCTGATATGACATCATGTGGAACCTGAAAAGAGAGTAAGAAATTTAATAAGTCGATCAAATTCTCAACATAAAACAACTTACAGCATTGCCACAAAAACGTCCATGCAATCGCCCACTGGAGTCATCGACGCCACTATATACCTCGACATAATCGTATCCACATCCCTTCTCTTCTTCAATCTCGAATGTCAGGAAAGTTACTTGAATATTTCGATTCCTTGATGCTTCAATGACCCATTCACAATCGGCATTTGAATCATAGGTTTCATCAGCAAAACGTGAATGTGAATAAATCATCTTTGCCTTATTCGTTGCTTGCAAATGACCACCGCATACAGTTGAATGCGTTGCAAAGAAACCTTTTCGATGAACAGATGCATCAGAATTAAAAATCATATACATTTGATTGGATGTTGAAGAAATTGGATGTGGCAGTTTTGATCCACAGAACCGTCCCAAACTATGACTATCAGGTGAGCTACCATCGTAAATTGCAATATGATCATAAGCACATTCCTGATGCGGCTCAATTTCAAACACAGCAAACACTAATCGAATCCTATGGCCGGGTGTTGTTGAAAAGTGCCATATGCAATCTTTCTGTGCCGGATACAAGTCTGGATAATTTGGCGAACTGATATGTCCATTTGGCGATGTTATTTCGAATTTACATCCGCCTTCCTTACAATCGTGTAAATTTTCGTGCAATGTAAATCCATTATGACATGAGCACATATATGATCCAATAGTATTTCTACATTCATGTTGACATCCCCCATTATTCTCAGAACATTCATCGACATCTGTCAAGTAGATTGCAGCAAAACCCGTTTTCTGAATTGTTTTATCAGATTTGAATTCTAATCGCAACACATTTCCTTCGCTGGTGATAGCATTCGGTAATGTGCTACCACAAAATACACCATGTTTCTTCAGACTTTGATCGGCCATTTTGGAATAAACAGTTAATGCATCATATTCACATACAGCCGGTTGATAAAATGCATTTCCTTCAAGATCAAAATGTGTAAAATTCAATGTTATTTTATGATGTTCTGGTGCCAAAATTTCCCAAAAGCATTCTTTATTTGTCGGATATTCTTTTGGGAATGATGGAGACCATATTGACCCATTCGATGCATCCAGAATGCCACCGCATGCTGTTTCACAAGCTTTTCTATTGCTATGCAATTCATAGCCCAAATGACATGAACATTCATAACCGCCCAGTGTGTTAATGCATTCATGTTCACATCCATGATCTCCATGTTCTGTAAAAAAAAAAGTTTCATAATCATTATTTTCAACACCTAAAATAATCTTCTTACCACATTCATCAACTTCCTTCATAAATGTCGCTGAAAAACCAGCTTTCTGAACTGAACCATCGGATACAAATTTTACAAAAAGCTTATTCGATGATGATCGCACATCTGGTGGAATTTTATAACCACAAAAGACCCCAATAAGATGGGAATCGGCATTGTCGCCATCGCGTACTTCAAGATAATCATAGACGCAATTATCATGATTTTCCACTTCAAATGATTGAAAATGAAGAGCAACTTGATACTCTTTTGGCACAGTTATTCTCCAAATGCACTCCTTGCTAGGAAGATATTCTAATGGGTAGTTTGGCGATTCGAGCCTCCCACCAGTCTCCAAATCCATTTCACCGCCACAAATCGCTGAATATATGTATGTAGATAATAAGTTTATTAAGTAAAATTCATAGTTCAATTCCAACTCACCTTCATATGTAGCAGCAAAACCTCGCATGCTGGGCTGAGCATTGGAGCTAACAAATGTCAGTAACATTCGCGATCCAGTCGTGGTTATTAAATCACTTATTTTTCCACTCCCACAAAAGCGTCCGAGAATTGGCGATTTATGCCAGTAACCATCACGAATTTCCAGATAATCCGTTCGGCAATTGTCCGATTTATAAATGTCCTGTAACGATTGCGAAACAAAAATATTTTCAATGGAAATTCAATTTCAATATTTCACTTAACTCACCAGATCAGTAATATTCAATAAAATTCTTTCGCCATGAGTAGCGGTAATCCTCCATTCGCAGCGTTCCGGCTCGTTGGTTGATATATAATAGCTGGGCGATGTAAAAGCACCATTATTATCCTGATATGTTCGACCGCATTCTATGAATGAATTATAATTAATTTCAATAATTAGAAATTTGAAAGAATAAATTTTACTTGGGCATTTGTATAAGAGATTAGCTTGGATGATGTCGCCTTCGCTTAACCGTATACGTTGACCAATTTCAGGTCGCTTCTTTCCTATCATGTCAACCGGAAGAATGGTTTCCAAATAAATTCCTTTTGAAAATGTATTCTTCGCATAATGCATGATGGAATTATAATCGTATGGCTGGCCCAATGAATTGACGTCATATTCTGGCATTACATCGAAATTATATTCCTGAGCTTTCATAATATTTTGTTTATTGATGACAACATGATTATCGCGATCCGGTCTTGTGTGCTCGTGCCAGAAACCAACAACATGTCCGAGCTCATGGACAACAATCCCGAATTTATCACAATTTTTGCCGATGGAAATAGCCTGCGGTCCTTGTCCACGTTTGCCAACATGGGAACAGCACCCGCATATACGCTCAGTGAAAACTATGTAATTTGGGTGTTCAAGTGGATTTCTTTCAACAAATTTGATGCACGTATAATTCTCCCAATGTTTCATTGCTTGCTTAAATAAAGCTTTATGTGCACCAGTAAAATTTCCGTCAACTTCATATGGAATAACGCCGAAGTCCCAAATGCGCTCCTTCTTTGCGGTGGCAGCTCGCGTTACGCGATGATGAACTGCTGGTGATAGATCAACTGAACGTTTAGTTACTTGCAAGAGCTGATCGATAGATGATGATGTCGGCTGATGCTTGTGGCGATTTCTTTTCTTAGTTTGTTTGGGCTTTATGTGCTTTTCCATTGGCGTCTCAGAAGCTCGACTCAATTCATGACGTAATCGTGCTAGGCGAGCTTCGTATCCGTCCTTGTTAGTTTCTCTTGAAATTTTATGTCTTCCTTGTCTTCTATTTCTATGTCTTTTGCGGACATTCCCATTTATGTTTTCAATATCGTCCACACTTTTACCGTTTCCACCAGAATTGCTGAAAATATTCGCCATTGTAGAGCGTAGAATTGGAGTCGATGTTGCGGTGATAATACGACGATAAGGCAGCATTAAAATGTTATCATCCCTATCAGTCACAATGTCCTTTGTATTTGACTGAATTTTGTTCTTATCAATATTACGAAATGCCATCACTTCAGCGCTAGATTTATTAGCTTTGCCATTTAAATATTCTGTCTTTGATGAAGCCAACACATGATCATTGAAATCTGTCAAATTCAGAATAATGTTTTCATTGTTTTCGATGATCGTAGCATTAATTTCTGGTTCAGCTTCACTAGTTGGCGGTGGTGTGGTTAGTGGTGATGCCAACTGAACGCTAAATGGAAACGTTTTCAATGATTTCGTTTCACCAGTGTTTGAAGAAGTCTCCTATAATAGAATTTTCAGATAAAAATGTTGAGGAAAATTATTTGTTCGCCTTACAATCATCGCTTCATTGAGCAACTTGTCGTTGTTATTTGATAATTCATTCTCAATAGCCGTTGCTTGTTTTATTTTTTTACGCAAAATATCTGTGAGACCTTCTTCTTCCACTTGGAGTCCTTCTTTCTTCCACTTCTCAAGCTCCTGTTGGGTGGTTTTTTTGTTTTTCCATTGCCATTCGCTCTCATAATTCACATCTGGTAAAGCAATATCGCCCATAAATGAACCTGAAATAGGGACAGAAAATTTTACTCATTAACTGAATGATTCATTCAATGTTGGCATCTTCCTTCTTTAATTAGATGCGCATCGATTCGCCTAATAAATTTCTCTCGAATGATTAATTTTTTTCTCAAATCACAGCATATTAAATATTATCGAATATTGAGAACAACAAACAAAGCATAAATTTTAAATTGATATTATAGAAAGCCCATTAATTTCTAGAAAAGGACTTTCTTTAATGGCATAGAATTTGCATTTTGTATGCTTCACTTGTTGTATGTGTACAGTTTCATGTATGGTAGATATGTAGTATGACTATTAAAATCGATATTCAATTCAAAAGATTCATGATACGGATTAACTTTCACAACTATCTTAATTGTTATAAATTGGATTTTAAATTAATTTGGGATTTTCATTTCGGAAGGACACTAGAGGATATCTCTATTGCTTTCACAAAATTGTATGTAGATAATAGCAATTGTTAGATAGTGTTTTGGGCCGCTCAGTTTTTAATCCTCTTTCGAGATATTTGCATTTTATTTTCCAATTTGTTTTTTTTTTTTTTTTTTCAGTTTTAATTGGTAGCCGATGAAAAGTTTTCCACTTGACGATGATCGTTGAACGTGCATGGGCATAATATTCCTTCACTTGGCCTCAAATTGAAAAAAAAAAAAAATGTTGCAAATTATATTTCATAAATAAAACAAACTCGTGAAATTAAACAGAACACAAATGCCGAGGGGTGAACAAAAAAACGAAATAAACAATTTATGAAAATTTTTCACCAAAAAGTATTTTATACTGACGAAAACTGTTGCGTGGACGAAACCATTAATTAAATTGTATATCTCTACCTAGACGTGCCAGAATATTTCCCTTAATTTTTTTGCACATAAATTCTGCATTCGTCAATATTCATGCACAAACATTCTTCGACTGAAGAAATGCATTGAGAAATCGTAGATCATGAATTATTTTGGGCATGCTCAAATTAGCATTCGTTTGATTTATGTTGCAGCAGGAAATGACATTTTTGTCGAATTTTTTTTTTGTGAGGAAGTTTGAAAAAATTATTTGAAACAAAACACAAATGTAAAAAATGCGAAGTAAAAATAAATAAATTTCCTCACTTACAACTTTACAAAATCTTATGCGTAAGTGTAACACAGCAACAAGTAAATTTTGGTAAGTAGAGTAAAATCAAAATTTCTTCTATTCAGAGACACAAAAACCAGATTATTTACATGAAATGTTGTGGGTGAACGTCAGGAATTATATAAATTAATTCTATTTACTCTAGCCCCCTTTCCAGAATTCATTCCATTACTGCAATGTTCATATTTTTACTTTAAAATCTGACGACCTAGAAGAAAATTTTATAACGTGTAAAACGTGTAAACAGTCAAATAGGAATTTAGTTTTATTGGTGCTGCACTTGTTTGCAAAACATGAACTCATTTCGAATTAATTTAATTCCATCCTTAGTTACAGATCCCAATTTCATTTATTAAAGAAGAAGAAGAAGAATAAATTAAAATCTTTGAATTATCGCAAAATTTTCGCATCTGGAAAATACAACACTTGATGTGATTTTTCTTTAAAAAGCCGCGTGATGAGGAGTTTGATTAAAAAAAAAAAAAAGAAAGCCAATTGAAAATATTTTGCATCGCTGAAGAAATGATTTTCGCTCATTATCTTTGTTGCGATTTTATGGAATTTAATTATTATTTTTTTTAGCCGCTCTTAAAACAAAATTCATCTACCAACATCTGCCTGAAAGAAATTTATTCATGAAATCCCACAATAATTTCAATTAAAATTCAATAACATCGGTGCAAGGCAAACTAAAAATTGTTCATTAAATAACTCAACTACCATGGTCAGGTGTAGAGCTGTCCTCGCGGATTATATTGCAGTGGATTAACATGGAAAGCCTGCTCCAATTTTCCGTGTGCCAATAACATCATAGCCGCAAATCGGCTTTATAGCAACATTGTCATCGACAACTTTTCCAATGCACCCAAAAACTAATTTACTATTTTTTTTTTTTATTTCATTGAATATAAATTGAAATAAATTGTTGCTAAAATTGTTTAAAAGAATTAAAACAACCTGCCTAAATTTAAACAGCAACGAAACATTTGAAATTATTAACTTAAAACTTTTAATGCGAAGGTTATATACACATAAACATCGCATAAATATATATTTGTATATTGCTTTCTTTTAATCCTTTCAAACAAAAATAATCCGTTTGCTGATACTTTGATGTTAGATTTGCGTAAGAGATTATTTTCCAAACATTCGTCAACAATGTGCATACAGAGAAGCCAACAAATGTTGTATGAGGAAAGGTCAAGTTTACACAACCGATAAGCGTCTTTCGTCCCAGATGTGTGTATAAATATCATGTATAATGAGGCCTAAATGTCTAGCTCATCTAATCATCTAAAGTTGAGATGTGGGGCCATTTATCGTTTTGTTCTTTGGTTTTGCTAAATATTCCGTAAATTGTAGAGATATATATTTATTACGAAAGTTCACAGAATTGATGGCTTTGATAACCTCAATGAATGCCATTTTAGCAACATATTTTGTCCTTCTGCTCAGTGTTTGTCCCATCATTATCAAAGGTTTCTATCTCGTTTGGGGAGATTTATTTGTGGTTCCAGCTTTGAGCAGTGGCATAAAAAAGCTGCTTACTGAAGGCCATGCCCTAAATGAACGAGTTTTCTTTGACCTGCATCCGCAACTTCCGCTCCCGTCGATTCACGCTCCTTTTCTAACATACAACAATATATGAAACCTCAGCAGCGGCATCATCTCAAAGAATATAAATTTTTAATGAAGAAAAAACGCAAAATGTTTGGTTTCGGCTGCGTTTTTATGGCATCGCGAGGGAGTAATATTTAAAGCTGATTACAGAAATATTTAATAACCCCTTAATTAAAATTACATCATTGTGATAACACTGCATCACCTTGCTTAGTTTCGATTTCCCTGTGGAATCTCGCAGGATGTTGACAAAGTTTTCTCTTTTATTGTATATTTTCACTTTTTTTTTTTTACGAATGTAGGAAATTATTTTTACGCAACATCAATGCACCACCAACGAGATTTAATTTTAAAGTATCAGAAGCACAAACAGCAATTAAAATCATTGTGCCTTTCAATTTGCTTTTCCTGAACGCCGGATGAATCAAATGGTTCAATGCGATGAAAAAAAAAAAAAAAGTTGAAGGCGACGTTTGAGAAATTACTTTTAAACACCTGCGAAAGTAAATATTTCGCAATTTTTTTAAAAGGATTTTGAGGCAGTGAACGGAAATAAGAAAAAAGTTTCGTTCGGCCATGATGGAAACAATACCGGCCGATATTAATCACGATTTATTTTCAGATGCCATCAACTCGGCATCATCCCCGACTTTTATTTTTTTTAGAACAAAGTTTTCCCGTTTGCTTCTATAACTTCATTTCAAGTTCTTTTTAATTACATTTCTTTTTCTTTGTTTCAATTAGAAAGTTGTTAATTTTTTATGGTTCATTTCAGGGACCGTTTTGATTTTATTGGCACAAAATGAAAAACAAAAAAAAAACTCAAATCTTTTTGGAAGAAGGTAAAAAGGTTCTAAATAAATGCTTTTCAAGTGCTATTTTATGTAGCATCACTTTTACGATCATTGCTTCTAAACGGAGAAATAAAGAAAATAAAAGCATCGATGATTCGCAAACATTTTGAGTGATGAATAGCAATGGAAATGTAAATTTAACTACTTAGGTATATAAGAGATATATATTTAAATAGAGAGGGTTTAAAATTTACTTCCCTTTTCCATCGTTGGCATGAAAATGATTTTTCCATGTCACACATTTCGGATCATTAAATTAAATTCCCATGATAATTTTGACAAACACTTCCTTTTTAATATAATTTGTTGAGAATATATTTCAATTTTTCAGTTGCCACTTTTGCTAAACTCGAAATTTTTGAACTTTAAAATTGCCAAATAAGTGATTTAAGCTTATCAAACTGAAAACTTTTCCTGGCATAGAAAGCGAAACTGATAGTCGAGTACAGGGAAATATAATATGGAGCGTGATAAACATCTTATAAATATTCTAACTATTTATAATCTTCTAGCTATGTACAATGTACATTGATTTGAAGTGTAACAACCAGTCATTAATCATAAATTAATTAAATTTCTGTTGTATCAAACACTGATAATGATTAATGTAGATGGGAATCGGGAGGCAAAAAATTCTCTTAAAAATTGCATAAAAAAAAGATTGCACAGCTCTCTTGTTTGTAAAAGTGTGAATAAGATTGATTACAAAATTCCGATATTTGATGTGACAAATGTGAAATCTAATCGTGAAACAACTCAACATATTTCTCAATTGCACTTTAAAGATATCAAGTCCCTGATAAATACTACCGAAGCCTCGTTTTAATATCGACACCATGGGAACTGAGAGAAAGAAGCAAAATTATGATTGTTAAAAATGCAATAAAAAAAGGAATATTTTCGAAAGAGGCATGAAAGCTTGAAGGGGTTTGCTGGAGGATATAATCTTCTTCATCTTGTCGCACGAAATTTATGAGTGAATAGAAAATAGATAACGAATGACGATGACGAAGGGTGAAGGATTGAAATCATTTTTGAGCCCATTCGTACAAACTTTTCTGCTCAAAGTGTGATTTGATGGGGCTGTGGCATGTTGGGACACTTGGGAATAAAATTGGGTTAATTATTTATTTACTCATACGAAAAAAAAAAAGTGCCACAAACAATATTTCAGAACTCGACATTTGTAATTTTATATGTTTAAAGTGTAATTAAAATTGAATTATTATCGTTGTCGTTGCTATTGGTAGCGGTGTGTATCTACACCTTTTTTGTGTTGAATCCCATTGTGGGTGTTTTACAATGGCTTGTTTGACTTCAGGAAGCAGCAGCATCCACCCGAACGGTGGAACCAAAAAAAAAACACACACAAATTCATTATGCATATTTTATAGCACACAGAATTTAGCTCCCCCATCGTCACTGTGAAATAATATCAAATTTTACCAGAGTAGCTCAGAGAACTTTACAAAGTGCCGCAATAAAAATCATAGTGGGACGATGGAGACAAATAAAATTAAAGACCTGAATAAAAGGGAGAAAGGCATTCGATGGGAGGGAGAAGGTTAAATGAATCCTTTTTTTTTGCTTTCTGCGAATTTACAAAGTACTTATGTAGTAAGGGTGTGGAAAATCCTGATACTGTCAGTAAATTGCACAGCACTTGTCATTGTCACGTCATAACGACGCGCGACATGAGCCTTTGTCACAAAACGATTTTAATGAGATTGGAATATTAAATGAGAACGTATAAAAATCTAAGAGTATTCAACATGCCTTGAGGAGATTTCAAAAGCCGAATTACCAAAAGAAACTCACCTGACTTGCATGGATCCATGTCAAGTTGATAGTCGGTTCGGGGATCAGTGTAAGGATATGTCGTATGTAACAACTCCTCGATTGTATATTTTGGCTTTGGATGTTCCATCTTCTTCAAATGATGACCGTTATTATGGTGATGCTCATTCGCAAATGCACCTTCACAAATTATTGTTGATTCAGTTAGGACCATCACAACAGCTAAAGCTAATTTCCACGTCATTTTTTTAGGTTCGTTTTGATTCAATCAAAAGAACGAAGGAAAAATTATGATCACAAATAATTTGCTGTTATGTATTTCGTTATTTGTTGTTGGCTGTGGAGCCAGAAGTTCTTCTTTTATATGATTTCAATACAATTAAAAACGCACTTTATTGCATCGATGCCATCCATCAATTAGAATAATAAAAAAAAAATCAAAAATTTCGAGAGCATTAAATGTCATATAGATAATGACAAATAATTATTGAACCGTGGTTTCAAGTTTCAAGCGGGCAAATTGTTTTTATTATTTCTCTACCGTCAGTGACGACTGTTATCATTCACGTTGCTGTGTTGTTTCCATTCACATCGAACATATGATGATTAAGAGATGAAAATATATTTCACAAAAAATAAAATAAAAATTGTTATACTTTTTCACTTGATTTGTGCTCCTCGTAATATTTTTTTTTGTATTCTTATAAGCACATAACACACTGCATTCGATAATTAATCTCTTATGTGAGCGTTCAAATATTTCTGAATGAACCAGCACATTTATTGTGGACCAACATAAAAGTATCCTTTTGAAATTTCCGATAAACAAAATTTCATTTCAATAACTTGAACTTAATTGGAATTCTCATCAAACAAAAAAAGAATATTATAAACAAATATTACAAGCGTTTATGGATTTTCATCCTTTCTCGGTCTCGGTCGGCATCAGACTGATTTTTAAAATGAGTGAGCGAGTCGTATAAGAAACATCATTTTGAGCATTATACACATTTTTGGAGAGAAATTTTCTCATTGCGACTTGTTGGACGATGTTTTTTTTGCTCTTTATAAGAATCCCATGTGGATGCCAAATGATGCTGGTTAGCATAATTTTCATGTTGATATTTTAATAATCGTGATCTTATATGAAACTTGAATTTACTTTTTAAAAAAGGAACAAAGACGCGCCCACAATTGTTTCACTAAACGTCTTAACTGTGGTGAAATTCAAACATTTTTTTGTTTTCTTCTCTTTTTCATCAAGGGACATCTCAAGCTGGTAAAAAGATCTTTTTTTTCGTGTTGACACTTTTTTTTTTGTTTTATTTTTATATATATATAATTTTTTTTCATCGTACAAATGGTTTCTATCATTTTCGGTTTCATCATTTGAAAAACCGGCAAAAAAAGAATAATAAAGAAAATGAACAACATTCAGAACAAACATAAATTATAATGCATAATTTGTTATCTTAATATTTTACACCGACGTTGGTTGGTGCTAAACATTAAACATTCGATGAAATTAAATTAACGACCCATCATAAAAAAGGCCACAATATAAAAGAAATCCTTTTTAAATGCTTATAAGACTAAAATTTTTGTAGAGTTCATTCTGATAAGATCTTCTGCACCTGTTGAAGACCGTATATAAATTTAAAACAATAAAATAAATTACGCAAGTTTTTTTTTTTTATCTTTTTTGGGTGTTTTTAGAAGTTAAAAGTTCAACAAGGATCATCTTGATCATGATGATGAAAAATGTAATTAAAGTCTAGAAAAAATAAAACAATTGAACTAAATAAAAAAATATATGAATTTTACACTTCTTTTGTTTTGACCATATTGCAGCAAGTTCATTATTTAATCTAATAAGGATTAGCTAAAGTCCCTATGAATTTCTTGAAAAAATATAATAAATGTTTCTGAATGCTCAGCCACAAATCGATTGCACGCTTTGTTTTATGTTTATTTATATAAATTTGTAATCGGATGTATTGCAGAGCAAGGTTTCATTTGTGAATTACAAAAAAAAAAAAAAAACAAAAAGGATATTTAAATTGTTTACACAGAAAAACTGAGCACTGGGCAATGTATACAATCACAAGTGAAACTTCGCACAATAATCAAAATCGCGATAAAAAAGTAGGATTAGTTTTTTTTTACTCTTTCAAAAATAAGTTAGTAAGTTTTACGACAAGCCACATTCAATTAAACTAAGGGTTTTTTGGGATTAGTACGTGTATCCATCACATTATAATGATAATGATCGCATGGACACCAATTTTGTTAGTCTCACAAAGCACAAGTTTGATTTTTTTTTTTTGTTATTTAAGAGAAACTAAAGAAATGCAAGAACTTGGTTTTTTTCCTGATTTGTGTTTAAACAAAAAAATTTCCAGCTCAATGGAAACTGTTAATAATCGACGAAATTTACTACGTACGTAATCGTTCCATCGCTGTAATCATCTTTATTCAGTACCGTTGCCAAACGCTTACTGTCAATTTCTGTGCCATCATAATAGACACTATAAGCAGGATCCTGAATTTCCTGATAAGGTACTGTACTAAGTGGTGTCAGTGTTTCATGTGTGGATGGCTGAAAGCTGACTGAGCTATTACTGGCAAGTGTAGCGATTTGGGGTGTTGCTGGGTGATACGTGAACTGATTATCAACCATTTTGACTTCTTCCTGATGATTATGGTACTCTTGTTGCGTATGATTGTTATTTATTGTGATGGTGTTATTATTGTTGTTGTTGTTATTATTGCTATTTGTAGATGTAATGATGCCTGGTGAGCTGGTAATAACTCCCGTTGTACTCGAATCCGATTGATCTAAAGACACAAATGACGAAGACGTATTTTCATGATAGTTTTCGGGCGTATCAGGACGTTCGATGTAAGGTGCATCGGTTATTTCTGGTGGTAAGTTCTCAGTTGGCACTGCTGTGGGCCTGAGCATCAATTTTTTCTGCATCTGATGACCTGAAGAGCAAGATGTGTCAATAGTATTCAAAATCACGAACCAACTGATAAGGACTTACGTGGAAAAAAATCGGATGTTTTGAAATGCTTACTGCAGATCCTATAATGACGGGGAACATCGCGTTCAACCTTCAAGATGCGTATCCACTGCTTTCTGTAAAAGCCATAAATGTGTATGTTTATATATATAAATATAGGGGACCATCGGTTAACTGTGCATTCTATAAATAGCACGATGGGAGAAAATCGATTTTATAAATAAAACTTCATCAAGAGAGCATCCGGAAAAATATTTTTAGATGTTGGTATCCAATGGGGCTCAATATGATGTTGAATAATAAGTTATATCTACCTCCGTGGATCCCTAAAACGAGATAAATGAAAAATGTTGAGAGCCTGTTGCAACAGCACTTGACAAAAGTGAGATAAGAAAATAAAAATAATTGCGCAAATTTTCACCTTTCATTTGGAAATACGTGTAGCGAGCAGTTTTCTGAGATAACCTGTTTGCATTTCGGGATGCTGCACACTGCCAGATGTTTTTTAAGTCCATTTGGGGGCGCCATCAATTAGATTAAGTTGACTAAAATAAATTTTTCTACAATGTACAAGTTGATATCGGTTGATGATTTTGGTGCCCTTGTAAAAATTACAAAAAAAATACACTTCTTATAATAGTATCATTTTCATATAAAACATACATAAACAAATTTTTAGAAATTCAGAAATATCTCCCTTACGGCAAAATGGCAGACAGACTAACTCAACTTCAGGATATGGTGAATCAAGTGAGTTTGTAGCATTCGAACATTTTGGAGTCCTTAAAATGAATTGTGATATTTCATTGATTTCAGCAAGCGGAACATTTTTGTAATTCGATTGGTAATTATTGCTTCTTTTTTTGCGCATACAAACTAAGTTCAACATTCAATTTAAGGTGTTCTCCAGCAAACGTCTGTGCCAAGCAAATTTCCTGGCTTTGATCGTACAGGATCTCAGACACCTCAACATCAAGCCCCACAAGAAGACTATGCCCAGTTGTTTTCTACTCTAATCACACGTTGTGCTAAGGACATTGATCATCTCATCGATTCACTACCAAGCGACGAAAGCTCTCAAGAGCTACAAGTGCAAAGTCTCGAAACTCTGGAAATGGAAAATCGTGAGGAATCGAAAAAGCTGGAAAAAGTCGTCAAAACAGGCGAGGAGCTCCTGGAAAAGATACAAGCAGCTCTAGCTGATATTGCAAAGCACATGATAGATACGAGATTAAATGAATAATTTACAGTAAAGTATAAATAAAGTTTTTCTACTAATAAAAGTAATTTCATAAACGAAAACAAAGATGACAACTTCGAGTCATCGATTCATTTCTAAGTAATCACCTTCAGTTCCAATTGAAAATCCATAGTCGAGTTATTTGAGATGACTCCAACCAATTTGTGAGTAAAATATACACTACACAAGCTACTCAAATTAAAACATCAAGCATCCCGCAATTATGATGTTAACCGTTAGTAGCTCACGCGATTTATTAATTACGTGTGTAGCAATAGATGAAAAAAGTTGGCACATCATCGATGAAAATTTGCTAAACATCAACGGATATTATGAGCTATATTTTCGCGAGTCATTTTGTCAAACCAAAAGTGATTAATAAGAAGTGATTTAAATGAACGGGGAAACATTTGTGAACCAAAAAAAAAATTGCAATTCCAATCTAAATGAATGTTTTTTTTTTTATTATTCCTGTATGACAACTACAACTGAATGTGACATCCCTCTATAACTGAATCTAGCTATTCGGTATAGTACGACTAGCGTATGACTACTGAACCATTTTAAGGTTTGATTGAAATTTAAACAAATTCACCAATCGGTTTTAAAATTAATTCATGAACCTGAACATGTTCATTGGTGGAGATAACATAAAGCACTGCTTGTGCGACGTCTTCGGCCTTCAGTTTTGGCATTAATTGTACAAGCTCATTGTCAGTACAACTTGTGATGATATCACCATCACAGAGTCCCGGTGAGATTGACTACATTTCAGAGGGATTAGTAAAAGAGAGTTAAACATTTTGGATTTTTATTTATGAATTCTTATTACCGTAATTTTAATTTGCGTCTGCAAATAAAGTAATTCCTGTCTGATGCATTCAGTGAGAGCAGTTATTGCATGTCTTGATGGTGGATACAGCGAGTTAAGTGGTTTACTTCCGGGAACAGCTTGATTCGTTTTATGACCAAATATTGAATTTATATTGATAATGTGTCCATTCACTTCGCGCTGCTTCATTGATTTGATGGCTTGACGAGTACAGTAAATATTTCCAATAAGCTCATTATCAATGATACTCCTAATTTCCTTTGAATTATTTTCGTCTGTCAATAAAGCTTTTGTATAAACTCCTCCGTTATTGATAAGCAGATCTACACCACCAAATGTCTTTTCCACCCATGAAAATGCTTGCTGCACGCCCTGTTCGTTAGCAATATCGCATTCAACGGCATTTAATTGACCCTTGATTTTCAAAAGTCCAACACGGAGTGCTTCAACCTTATCCTTACGCTTAGCCAATGCACAAACGATCAAACCTTGTTTAGCGAGCTCCTTAGCAACGGCAGCTCCAATTCCTTGACTGGCTCCAGTAACCACGCACACTTTTCCCTCCCATTTCTTCAGATTTTCTTCCATTTTCTTTGAGTTTGCTTTACTTGATTATAAAATTGTTGGCTATAAATCTTCACAATGATGAGGCAAATAATAATATTTTTCTCAGAATGAAACGATTAAATCGACTTTCCCAGACACTATTTACCAACCGAAGAACAAGACTAAACTGAATTAATAACTAGAAGCAACGCATAGTATTTATAGTCAGTGAATCCACCGTGCATCGTTTGTGCGCATCATGTCATATTTGCGTTGAAAGATGTGCAGGAACAGTCATTAGAAAAAATAAATTAATTGATCGATGATCGAGAAGGTGACGCGAAAACATTAAATATTTTTCACTATAGGAGTATGGGCGATAGGCAACATTACACAACGAAAACTTATTTTTGAATCATCCTCTTTGAAATTTAATGGAAATTTTATTCACATGGCCTTTATGTTAAGCTGCATTAATATTGCAATCGAATTTAAATTGATGTTGTCACAAACTATAATTCATATTTGTCAACAACTTAAAAATTTTGACGTGTCCCTATCAAAGATTTCTCTGTACGTCGTGTGATGCACATGAATACAAGATTATGATTAATTTACTCAATTTCACAAACATTTTTTTTTTTATTTCGAATGCATCACATTTTCATGAAACCATATCCACATTATTTTCTGCCAACTAAAAAATCTTTGATGTGTTTCAATCCATTTCGCTGATGGTTTCATTCAATTACGATTGACATTATTTACTTTTGTTACAATTTAATAAATGAAATATTATTATTATTTTTTTTTTGCAAATCTAGGATCGAATATAGTCGAATCGCAAAACTATTTTAAGCGAAATATAATTCACTTTAACTTAGGTAATGTTCAATAGATGGCGAAAATATGATTCCTTTAACCTTAAAACGATTTTCAGGAAATTTAATGTATTCAGCTTTTTGTGTTGTGGTGTTTGTCAACATTTAGGCGCTTAAGATACCTCAAGAATTTATAAAAATTACCAAGAAGAAGCCAAAAAAAAAACTGTTTGTTTTGTTTTCTATAAATTGTGGGTTTTCAAAGAAATTATCAATTAGTAAATTTCCGAAATGCGCAGTTGCTAATTTAAGTATGTATTTATTTCTTTTTTGTCACCTATTTTTGCGAACAATATTTTTTTTCTTTGTTTTAAAATTCAATTCACATAACCCATGAAGGCAACAATTTTATCTCGGATGGTTCTCACAACAAATTTTCTAAAATTGTTTAAAAAATAAATATGTGGGACTTAGGATACTAATCAACTGAATAAAAAAAAATTAATATTCATTCGTTAAGTACGGATGATTTAGCAAATGAAACGACTACCATGTGTCTCAATAGGTCCACCTCCGAAAGATCCATCATTATCATCATTTCTTTTACGCCAGTGTTGAATCATGCTGCGTGAATAATTATTTTGTTGATGTTTATCAAACAGGTGATTATCTGCACGAATTTTATGTTGCAAGATAGTTGGCAGCTGAGTAATTAATGGGAATTCGTTGTCTAATGAACTTTGATGTGATGAAGAGCAGCTGATGTCGTTCGAATCCACTTGTGGATCAGATTCGAGACGCTGATAGAAGAGAATATATGGAGTGTCTGGTGACGTGAGCTTATGCAATTCTTCGAGGGAGCTTTTGGAAACGTAATCATCGTTAAACTTGTACCATGCATCATCATCTCGTGCATACGTATAATAATGGCCACTATCCATTGACGATCCAGTGTGTACAACCGCAGCATAAATTGCATAATGAATGGTCTTAAAATCATCACTCGAATTCGTCCTTGTTTTCACTTGAATTTTCTCATCATGAATTACAGAATTAAATAGTTTTGCTCTTGTATGATAGCGTGAGTCGTATCTAAAGTGCTTCAGCGTTAAAATAAGATTTCGTGGAGGTTTAATCAGTTCAGTCATACGGACACCGTTGCATAATTTGTTACACGTCTCGCATGAGTATTGATTATCGCCCTCTGAAGTAAGCGTTTCTGTTGTAAAATAATAGTCCAACAGGCGCTGAACAGAGTAAGTCTTATCTGACATTTCATTATCTTCCGGAAATGACAGCTGAAGATCGCGAAACCAGTCGATGTTGTTGCTAGTGCTTGTGCAATTGGAACACATGTAGATTGTTGAAATCTTTCCGCCAAAGGTCCGATGAATAATGGTTCCATGGTTTAGTTTGCTAGTGTTATCAATCACTTTTTTTTTCTCTACACTTGGCTTTAATTTTGATGCTGCTGATGAACTTCTCACAATTTCGCTCGTACACGTATCCGTCTGATCAGTTGACTTTTCGTCCATTTCAGTATCGTTAAATTTTGAAGCACCATTCGATTCGCATTTTACATTTTGGACTTCATGAAGCTGATCAAGTAATGACCCAAGGAACTCGCTTGAATCTTGTTGAAAACCAGGAGCGAAATCAGCTGGTCGAACTAATTGCACAACTGTCCTTGGATCAAGTTCGGAGCGATGCGAAAAAAGCATTCTTCCAAGTAGATACTGGACCTCAGACATAACTGGATTTTCCAACTGTGACATTAACAGCTCTCTTGTGAACTGTTTGGTCATGAGCAATGCTTGAAATGTTGAGTTCATGTAACAAGTATTACCTAGATTCATAAGTCCAATTCGTGCGTTCTTGCCAAGGTGATATGGCTGATAACTGTTAATATTGGCCAGCGGCGATCGTTGATGAGCTGCTAGGAAATCAATCTAAATAAATTAAAGAAAGGTCAAGGTCAGGTCACAAGCTAAATTTCGAAATAAAGCAATAGCAATATTAAGTATCTTACGATATCACTATATTTGCTCCCAACAAGATTGTTGCGACTCATGAAGTTTGACAATACATCCATGGAGAGCTCGAAAATATCGCTTTTTTTGATCTTCAGATTCTCCAGCAGCTTCACAAGGCGTTGTGAAACGACATCAAAGTTTTGGGGTGTTGCAATTTCCATCATAAATTTGAAAATTGGAAACACACGAGGTTGCAAAATTTGTATAAGCAATGTTAGGGAGAGCGGTGTTAGATTTTTGTGAATGATTTTTTGCAAAGTTCCAAATTCGTTCTTTTCATACAATGATGTCAAAATCTGCAGAATCCATATATGCACTGGCGCAATTGGTTCTATCCGTAGATAATGAATCAAACTGGACGCAGCTCTCACCACATCGTCGTCACTGCTCATTTGAGACATGAATGCAACAGCTTCTTGAATTCGATCGTCATGAATAACCACAAGACCAATTGTAACCAATGACGAGGGTTCATTTTCCCGTATAATTTTGCCGTAAATTAGCTTGAGGCAACAATTGGCGATATCGTCATAGTCTCTACCTTTGAATTTGGTACGGACCCATTGAAAGAATTCTGCAATCTTTCCCGAATGACTTTGCAATGCTATTGATTCCAGCTCTCGTGGCATCTGAACAGACGCCAGCGTTTCAATAATATATTTACAAAAGAGTTTAACCTTGTCAACATCACTGAATGAATTTGACATCCATGTATCGATGATCTGCAAGATTTGCGTTATGCCATTTAAAGAAGTAGTCTGCGTATTCTTAATGTGTTGCTTTTCCAAATGCTTCTGAATTGCCATTTCGACTGAAGCTATGAAGAAAATGGTATATGACATGAGATTGTTTTGAATGATAAGACAACAGCAAAGACAACTTACGTTTATCACTGGTATTTTCTAGAATAAACTTTATAAAGGTCAGCGTATCTGGTACTTTAGGAACTTCAGATTTATTCAACTCAAGCTGAAAAATTCCCTCAATAAATGTATAAGGTTCAATCAATGTCGCAAAATCAAGAGCCTTGATGGATTGCAAAAGGACCCAGCCAGCTGCACCAGCTTTTGGCTTGTCGGGATTGAAAATGAGTCTGCAAAAAAATAATAGTTCACTAGTAGAAATTTCAGTAACATTCTAAGATAAATATCCTTCTTACTGTAGACTCAATACAAAGCAGTTTTTATCAGAACTTTGCTTTTCGCGATTTTGTTTAAACTCTATTGGGTTGATTTTGATTTGAAGAATCTCACTAAGGCTTTGTAGCATTGTCCAAAAATCATTTCTAAATGGAATTAATTTTTTGGAGCTCAAATTAATGTTTTTACTAAGCTTTGAAGTCAAAATGAACCGATTCGATAAAAAAAACAAAGTAGTGTGCGAATCTATATAATAATAGTCTATGAATTTCTTATGACTATAAACCTCTACTTAGAAAAATCATAATTTCGGCCAACTGTATGCATGTATTGTTTGATGTAGTTAATTAATGTTACTTAGGCAGACGATTCAAAAAACAGAAATTAACATATGCACATAATAAAATAAGAAAACGTGATCTCAATAAATTCGTTAAAAGCATGATCTGAAAAAGAAAACATCTAGAAAACGTGCTAAGATAAATTTTACTTCAAAAAGCGCATAAATAGATGAATTCTATGTTTTAATTTATTGATAAAATTTGATAATTACATAATTTATTGTTTATTATGTGAATTTTATTTTCAAAAACAAACGTCTCGTTTTCGTTTCATAAACTAATCAATGCACACGTTACCGATAATTTATTAAAGTGCATTTAAATGTTTTTCTAATTTAACTGATTAAGAAAGTAAATTTAAAGTTTTTCTTTGCGTACTACTTCATCATCCGAAGAAGATGAACTTGAACTACTAGAGCTTTCCTGTTTCTTTGCATTTGTCGTTCTTTCAGGAATTTTGTGTGTAAATTGTTTGCCAGCTTTCTCAACACAGTCCTTCACACGAAGCAGTGCAGTTTTGTTGATGTTTTCTAAGCACACATCTTTGATTGATTCATCAATAGTTTTAAGACATGCATCGGCATCATTGTTTTGTGAATGTATATCAAGTAGACAGCTGTAAGCATTTCCAACGGCACCTTCAGACACTTTGGCGTCACGCAAAAGGTTTATTAGACGTTGCACAACATTTGCATCACTTTTTTCGCGGGCATAATGGACAACTCGTTGGAACATGAGACGCGGAGATGCTGAAAGATATTTAGACCATAATGCATCAGATTCTTCTGTTTTGTTATTGATAAAGTAATGCATCCATAAAACATTGACAGGTCCTAGCAATCCTTTCTCAGCATATTTCATTGCAATCACTTCAAATTGTTTTGTAAATTCAGGTTTCCTTTCTAAAATGCCGACAGCACCTCCACGAGGAAATTTCTCGCCGATTTTCTTAATTTCCTGTTCTGTTACTGCTCCATCAATTTCCATTTCCAATTGCTTTAAATATTCATCAGCTTTGCCACCTGAAATGAAGCTGTGACAAAAACGATTGTCGAATGATAAAACTTTCTTCTGGTCATCATTCAATAACTGTCCAATTCGTTCAATCGTTTCTGAATCTCCAGTTGCAGCCAATTTGTTTAGATAAAATCTGAATATGCGAGGAATTGGGTTCATATTTTGTTGCAATAATTCAAAAACCAAATTTGTTGCCTGATTCAGACGACCGCTCTTAACAAGAGCTTCAAGTATGAGCGATTTGTCCATGAGAGAAACTTTGTCTTTAGCTTGAAGATTTTGCCGAGTATTCAATATTTCATCAATGTCACCAGCTTTCAAAGCAGTTCTAAATGTACTCAACGTGTCTGAAATTGGAGCTGCAGAAGTAGCAACCGGTTGCGACTTCCGTTCAACTTTTGCCTCTACTGGAGCTGTCGTTATTTCAGGAACAGTAAACGGTACTTCTATGTTCTGAGATTTCAGAAGTTCTGCTAATTTCGCGAGAAAGAGATCAGATGGTGTAGTATCTTCCTCTTGCATCTTTGTCCATAAACCTAAAGCTTTTTCGGCAGAAGCATCTTTGATATAGGTTTGTAGTAATGTGTAATAAATTTCGGCTCGATCGATGTGATTTAAATCTTTTGTTGCTTCAACTAATCCTTCAAGAGCCGACGGCATTTGTTCTTGAAGATAACGCTCACAAGCTGTATTGATGCGTCCTGGACGAGTTCTTAGACCTGGAGTTTCGAGAATTTTTCTAGCCTGTCGTACACGGCCACATTCAACGAATGAAAATACAAGATCATAAAGACTATTGACTTCACCATGAATTTCTGTACTGAGATCTGTCAAACGTTGTAGGTTTGTCGCATCCTCTTTTTGAATTAGACGACATGCAATTTCATTTTTCCATGGTGTAGAACGATATTTGCGACAAATTTCTTCAAACTTATCGACTGCTGCCGTCAATTCGTCTTGAATCAAATGAACTTTAATCAATGGACCGAGAAGAACATTATTGGGTAAGATGTAATTTGATGCTACTAACGCATCGAAGACCATATTTAGTTCTGATGAGTTTCCTTTTTCGGCAATCGAATTCAAAAGACGCCAGCAAGTGCTGTTATAATTGAATGGTCGATTTTCTGGAATATTTTCACGTTTGTTTGCTTCGAGGAATTTAACTGCGTCTTCAACACGATCCTGATTGACATAGAGTTGTGCTATTTTAATTGTCTTTACATCATCCAATGAAAATTCAGTATCCGTTTTTTTGATGTGATCGAACACTTCCACTGCTTTTTCCAGGTTATCAGCTGAAGCATACAAGTCAATGAGTTGAGCATAGACACCCGATGTCAGTATATATCCTTCTGCCTTCAGGCGTTCAACAATTGCTTCAGTTTTTTCAATATTTTTTGAACGAATTGCGCTGACGAGTAACTGACGTTTCAGAGGTTTTGTATTTTCACCTTTTTCCTCGAAGCGTTGGATGAGACGTTCAATTCCAGCCACATCCATGTTCACTATACCGCCAGTACGAGAAGTACGCTGCTTATCAACTATAGCTGGTTCTAGCTCTCCAGTAGTCAGTTTTCCTAGCATTGTAGACATTTCTGTCGTCATACTTTCGCCAATGCGTTCTTGAATCAACTCGGCTTTGCTGCTGCTGATGGTCAATCCTTGTTCAACTAAGCCGGCAAGAATATTTTGTAAAACTTCAACACGATTAACTTTGAAATGAATGGCAGCGTCAAGGACAATTTGACCAAGGATATTTGCTTTCAAATTGGATTTCGGGCTTGCATTTTCGAGACTCTCCGATTCTTCATCCTGTTCAACTTCACGGGTCTGATTCATCGTTAATTTGCGCGGAGCGCTATCATATATTTGACGCACAATTTTAATGTAATTTTTGTAATCCATTGTTTTTGCAAGTGCATGAACTAAAGGCTTTGAGAAGAGCGCTGGTGAATAAAAGGCATCATATGCAGTCATAATGTCAGCTGCCTTTGCCATATCATGTTTGGTTAATGCATGGAACGATGTTGATGTACTCGCACTTGCAAGCGATATGCCAGCATTACGCAAAAGTCCAATGACTGCATCAAGATCCTTCAGTTTAAGATTTGGAACTATATATTCACGGATCGTTTCAGCGCTGGGATTAATATCAAAATCATCTCTCATTGAATGCAGAATACTAATAATCTCGTCATCGTTTTTTGCCGAACAAATAACTGGCCAAAAATAGTGTTGACGAACTTCGTATCCCTTTGCTAACATTTCTTTTAGTAATCCTGGTGCTAATTTTGTATTTCCTGTTGTGAGTGCCGCTTCCACCGCAGTCATGATTGGTTTTGAGTTCATATTTGATTGTTCCATTTCATTGCAAATATCAATGATCTGCTCAATAGGGCGGCTTGCTTTTATCAATTGTTTGATAAGAAAATTTCCAGCATCGTTCAGTCCACCATCAACACGAGATGATCGTGGCATTGTTTTCAAGACTTTCATTGCCGAAGTTTCTTGGCCTTTATTGATGAGGCGCAGGATAACATTGACGGCATCCTGATTGTATCCAATTGTTTTCTTGATATTGTTAAGAACTGCATCAACTTTATCGCTGTGGCCATTAATTGCAAGCGCGTAACAAACTTCCAGAAAATCCTTGTCCAGCAAATGAATTTCTTTCTCCTCGCACAATTTGATGTATTTGTTTATTGATTCGATGTCACCTTTTCTTGCATATCCGCTTAAAAGAATTGTGTATGTATCGGCGCTTGGATCAAGACCTGCTTGTGACATAACAGCAATAATACCAGCAGCTGATTCCATATCGTCTGCAAACGAATGCCCCATTATCAGCGCATTGAAAACATTTTCATTAACTGGTAGTTGTTTTTCTCGCATAAATTCTAAAATTTGAGTAGCACCATCGATGTCACCTTGCTGACAGTAGCGAGAAATTAATCGCTGATATGTGACACTAAAATAATATTATTAACAGATAAATATCTTTGTTGGTATCAGCGCGGTCCTTACCGATTTGGCTCAACTCCCTTTGACTCAAGATCAGCAAGAAAGTTTGTCGGGGAAAAGTCGTACTCATTTTCCAAATAAACTCTCAACAAAGCATTGTAATGCGAAATGTCCATTGGTACGTTCAAATTACTAAGTCTATAAATTAAGGAAGTATTTAGATGATATTCGGCAATAAGGCTGGTTGGATTTTTCTTACGTCTTCCAAATTTCTTGAACCATTCTTGTACGGTTTTCTGGCAACTCTTCTGGAACGAGATTTCCACAACATCGAATGACGAGAAGTGACTGCGAGCTAGTTGCCGACTTGTTTATACGGATTTCGTCCAAAATTTCTTCAAGGTCGCGTCGTGAAATTCTTCCAGACCTTCGTACATCTTGATCGAGACGCTTTAACGAATTTTCAAGACCCTGATTGGTTATTGGAGCAGCAATAGTTGCGAAATTTCTAAAGATAGGAATTGTTTTTTTCGCATTAAATTAATACTCTAAGTCTAACTATATAGAGGTTAGAATCCTATTTTTAAATTTTATATGTTAGAATCGATTTATTAGCATATGACAAGCATTCCAGCTTATCGCACCAGCTATTAGATTCCGCAAGAATATCATTATTATGTCCTGATTATTAATCAATTGAAATAAATGTGTTGAGTATGATGCAATTTTCCAACAAAAAAATATATCTACTCACTTTGCATTACAAAGACATGTTACCGGTGCTGCACTTGAGACTACATCATATTCTCGGAAGTTCATGAAGTTTTTGCCCACGGACAGGAATCGAAAGAATTTACCGGAACGAAGAAAAGCCATTTCTATTAAGGATTATATTTTCTCTTATTAAACAAACTGACTAATCAAGGGTTGTCAGCACAGAAATCAATTCTATCAACCGAACAAGCCGGCAATTAGGAATATGAAAAACTCATGAAAAACAAAAGAATACAGAGCGAGGAAAGAAGTGTCAATTGTGTCAATTATGACTGTACATTTTCAGATGTCTTTTATTTTCTACAAATCAAGAAATCATCTAAAATTTCGAGAGTGCATACGAAGAAAATAATAAAAATTTTGGTATGCTTCATAGTTTAAAATATCCTAGATTAAATGTTTCTCTCTGTTTGTAGCATTCTCGCTGCATATCTTAAGTTCTTAGGTAAGTAGTAGCCTGCGTAGTAGAATTACTTAGATACGTAGTATGATTTGTCCATTCTGGATTGCTATGACGACCATTCATGGATTCAAGGGCCTTAAGCAAATCCACATTATGTGGTAATTTTAATAGTCCTTTTGATTTTTGGACCATTTTTTGAAAATGTTTATTACGGAATATTTACAAAAATTGAAATTCACAGTGTACCTAACAAAGTTATAAACAAAGAGAAATCGTCGCGTAAAGAAGTAAATAAGAGTTATTTTAAGAAACCATAATGGCCTGGAGTGGATTTCAAGTTTTTCTAGCAATACTTATGGTAGTCACCGGATCACTTAATACTCTTACGACAAAGTATGAGCCACATATGAGAATACAATGTATTTTCCTATTTAATCGCTGAATTATTTTCACAGATGGGCCGACAAGATAGAATCGCGAGGAAGTGATGGAAAGATAAGGAAGTTTGACCATCCTTTTGTTCAGGCATGTTTCATGTTTGCTGGAGAGATTCTGTGCTTACTCGTTTTCAAAATGATATTCTGTCGATTAAGAATGAAGAACGTAAGAATCGTATATTTGTATCATTCGTTTATTCTGATGACTCATCATTATATGGTGCTCATGTGATTGATTATTCCTTAGGATGGTTCTGAAGACCAATCGACACTTACAAAAGGCAATAGAAACTTTAGCCAATTTATCCTGGCACCAGCTGCAATGCTTGATATGACGGCTACCAGTACAATGTACATAGGGCTTAATCTGACATATGCCTCAAGCTTTCAAATGCTTCGAGGTTCAGTCATTGTTTTTGTTGCGATATTATCAATGATATTCTTGAACCGTAAATTGAAACTTCATGAATGGTTTGGAATCGCTTTCATCATCACAGGTCTTGGTCTTGTTGGATTGTCTGATATGGTGGCTGGCAGTAGCTCGGGTGCTGATCGCACGGACGTTTTGATTGGCGACGTATTAATTATTTTAGCTCAAATCATCACTGCAAGTCAAATGGTTTTTGAAGAAAAGTTTGTAGCTGGACTTGATGTTCCTGCATTGCAGGTAAGAAATTCTTTGGCTCACATTAAACTTACCCTAAACTGATTTTCTTTTATTTACAGGCAGTTGGATGGGAAGGCATGTTCGGATTCAGCGTTTTGGCACTTCTTCTAATTCCAATGTACTTCATTCATGTTCCTGAAAAATTTGCAAACAATCCACGTCAAGTTATGGAAGATGCAATTGATGCGTTCTATCAAATCTCGAACAATAAGACACTTCTAGTTCCCATCACAGGTACCATCATTTCAATTGCCTTCTTCAATTTCGCTGGAATTTCGGTTACAAAGGAAATAAGTGCAACTACTCGCATGGTACTCGACTCCATTCGAACTTTGGTCATTTGGGGATTTTCACTTATTATTGGCTGGCAAGAATTTCATTGGATTCAGCTCGTTGGCTTTTCATCTTTGATATTTGGCATGTGCATGTACAATAATATAATCGTTATGACTCCTATCCGAGCTATTGGCCGTAAATGCTGCGGCTGGGGAACAGAAGACCAAGAAGCTAATGAACCAATCATCAATCAGCAAGCAGATGCTTAAAATTCGTTGGTGATAGAAAGGAAAATCTTTCATGAGACTGGAGCAAAAACAAAAAAGAAAAATTGTATGTTAAAACAAAAATTAATTATATTTAATGACATTTCTATGTAGTAATATTAGCATGCTATTAAAAGCAAGTTCTGATCTGACGACTGTTATATGTATGGAATGTTATTCTCACTTTTACGCGATCCCATAATAAAAATATTTTGAATAATATCTTGTCACTTTATTTTTGTTAAATTGCATTAACTTTACAGAATCGTCCAAATACATATTTAATTTGAAAAATATACTTTGAGGTAATTAAATTTGGCGATGAGCAATGAAAGAATCTCGTTTAGATTTCCATCGTGCAACAAATAATGTCAAAACCATGTTGATCGAATAAACGGTGACTGTTATCAAATGGAATGCACCAGTAAATGTAGTAAATGTTCGATTATAAACAGTTGAATAAAGCGGGCCAGCACCGAGACCACTTAATGCCTCGAAACTTGTAGTTGCGCTGTAAATTTTACCGACTTCAGATCGTGGAATTACAGTTGATTGAAGTGATCTGAAAACTGGTCCCGATAATAATCGAAATAGTCCTAATGCCGATGCCACATATAGATGATACGATTTTGTAGCAAATGCTTTGATTGTGTACTCGATTATTGCTGATGTTAATGCTAAAATTCCCAAATGTATATCGGAAATTTGTAGAAGCTTTTTCAAGACCATTATTCCAATGAAGAGTCCAAGAACCGAAAGAGCAGTATTGGTGGAATCAAATATTGTGTACTCTCGCAAGGCCCATCCAAATTTTTCGCGTACAAACAAATAATTAACTGTTCCATTCCCATGCATCGTGAAAACTACCAGAGTCACCATAAACATAAGAAACCAAATCATTCTTCGTTCCTTATAGTGGCGTTTCTTGAATAGTGCCTTAAAGATTTCTTTGATCCTGTTGAATGAAAAAATTTCTCGCACTTGAGTGAAGGCGCTCACATTTTCTATCACGTTAACAGTTTCATCAACCATGAAAACTGTGTAGACAAAAGCCGTGACAGCGATAGAAAATGAAACAAGAAAAGCAGTGGAAGCATTTGTAGCAGCCAATATGAAGCTCGAGCTGAGGTATGCGGAAAAACTACCGAGAAAATTAAGAAAAGTAGTGATGCCGAGACGAAAGGAACGATTTTTCTCGTCACTAAGGTCGGTAACGTAACAGCAAATTGCGATATCAAGTGCAGGCCATCCGCCCATAAAAGTCATAGGCAATTCAGCAATAACGTAACACCAAGGTGTTAATGGCATAATATTATCTGAGATGTACGAGAATAATGTAATTATTCCCAGCGTTGATGTATATCCAGTGAATGACATAATCAAAATATTCTTTCGACCATACTTATCAGTCCACGAGCCCAATAACAAGCACATCATTGCGGGAACGACAGAATTTAGTAGCAAAATTGTCGAGTTGATTGTTGAAACGAAAGGCTGAACTTCTTCTTCTACGGCCTTAGTCACATTGTCGGTATTCAAATTGCTACATATTGTGACATTGTAACCCAATTGCAGACACATTTGTTTCAGAATTTGGTTTTGCAGAATTGCACTTGTCAAGTAAAATGCAAAATATATCGATAGCACAGCAGGTTCGAGTCCATAATTGAAGCGGACCTTGCGATGTCCTTCATCTTCTTTACACAAAATGGTTTCTTCTCTTATAATTTCACTTTCGATTTCTTGTTTGCTCTCCATTTTGGTTTCATATTACAACTGAACCCATCAATAGAATAAATGATTTGAAACAAATAAGAGAAAAAGAAGGTTAAAGCTTATCAACGATTGTATTGTTTAATTGCACTGATAACAAAATTTATGAATTTACCATTTCCACGTTTATGATCAATAATTTTGATTTAAGCTCTGTCAAACAATTTTATAAACGTGCACAATAAAGAATACAAAACTCAAGACCTTAATAAATATATTTAATAATAATAAAAGAATACAACATTATATGGATACCTCCCAATCTCTGGCCAAAATAAGGGGAACTTATACTCAGAAAATTTGGCATCGAAGAATATCAGTACTTAATCAACAATTACAATCTCCCTTAGCTCAAATCTGGCTACGTTACTGAAACCATGTTGGATGTTGGTTGACTCAAATGCTACATAGTATCAGGTCTGCACGACCAGTTTTATAGATTCATTTTCTCTGACGCAATTTAGCAAAATGATTTCAAAATAGAAAATAATGCTTACCTAAGTAGGACAAGAATTTAGAATTTCCATGCGAATCTTGGGAATTTAATTCTCAGTAATCTTCGTAATTTGTCGTTTGATTAAAATTTCAACAAAATGTCGTGGACCGGTTATCAAATTGGTCTTGCTGTGCTTTTAGTATTTTCGGGATCAATAAATACTCTATCAGTAAAATGGATGGATAACACAAGTGCAGAAGGACGAGATGGCGAAATACGCCGCTTCAATCATCCATTCTTTCAAACTGGCGTAATGTTTTTGGGTGAAATTTTATGTCTCATCACATTCAGAATTGCTTATCACTTTCTCAAGAAGAAAGGAAGTGAATTAGCAAGCCAACATTATTTGACACGCGGCTCACGGAATTTCAATCGATTTATTCTATTGCCTGCTGCAATTTTCGATTGTATGGCAACCACCTTGATGTGTGCCGGCCTCACAATGACAGAGGCTTCGAGCTTTCTTATGCTTCGTGGATCGGTGATAATTTTCGTTGCCCTGATGTCTATCTGCTTCTTATCTCGTCGGTTAAAGTTACATGAGTGGATTGGAATTGTTTTCATCACTATAGGACTCATTTTAGTGGGAATCGCTGATGGACAAAAATCTTCAAACGATGACGAAGATCATGACATGAGCGAAATGATCGTTGGCGATATTCTCATAATTATTGCGCAGTTCATTGCTGCATCTCAAATGGTTTACGAAGAAATTTATATTTCACGAATGGACATTTCGCCCCTGGAATGTGTAGGACTTGAAGGAGTTTTTGGTTTCATAATTGTGGCGATTGCGATGATTCCAATGTTCTACATAACAGCTCCGAATTCAATGAAAAATAATAATGCTGGTCAAGTTATTGAAGATTTTCCCGACGCCATCGCTAAAATCGGAAACAATATGATGCTTTTGTTACCCACTCTTGGAGTCATCTTTTCAATTGCTTTTTATAATTTTGCTGGAGTTTCCGTTACAAAGGAAATTAGTGCTACCACGCGAATGGTTCTTGATTCAATACGAACTTTAGCCGTTTGGATTTTCGGATTGAGTATTGGCTTCGAAGTCTTTCATTGGATGCAACTCGTTGGTTTCTTCTCTTTGATTACCGGAATTCTTAGCTACAATGACGTGATTGTCACAAAATTATTCCGTTAGAGCGATGCAAATTAAATTATGTTAAATAAATTTCAAGTATTAACTGCCATTGTAGCTGTCAAAGCATTTCAAATAATATTTCATAGGTTTTCAGAATAACCGACATCAGTGTATGTCCAGCGAGTCGGTATGAAAATGTGATTCATTGCAAAAATTTCATCACATAAAAAAATTCCTAAAATTCATTTAAAATATTTTATTTCAACGAATTATGTGCAATTAATTGTATCATCGAGCAGCTTGAGACAATTTTTTATCAGAATATAGTGAAATAGCTTAGAAAATAATGGAAAATCTCATGAAAAATGGAAATCATTACAATCAAGCAGGGGTTCTTAAACTATCAGAATAAAAAGCATTTTGTAAATTTTTGCATCCATGACGATACTCATCCGTATTTAGAAGGTATTTACCATATTGCATATTAGACTGTAACAGTTTTTGCATAAACAACTTTTTATTTTGCAATCTAGGCTACGTGAAAAAAATTCATTCACCAAGCCACAATCCAGCATTTACATTAGATTTAGCAAAGACGAAACATGTTGGCTTTCAGATTCCATCAAATGGCCATCACCAGGATACATTTGACTTTGTGATTGTCTTTGAGAACGGTGATGTTGTATCGTTGGCAGCAAAAACCTGGTAAGTTATTACAATTTTTTTTTTTCTTTTGATCCTTTCACTTTCTTACGGTTGTTCGTCGGTCCACCATATTTATTTCTTGTTCGTAATAATGTTTGCAGGAATTTAATGATCGAATGGGCCAATTGCATTAAGTTAAAATTGCGTGAACTGAAAATTTTGTCGCCAAAAGAAAATATTTATACAAAACCGCCAGAAATGCGTCCAATACTAGTATCTACCCGTAATCCAACGGACCCCCTCCCGCAACCACCTATGAATGTGGCCGACATTCCTGGACTGGAAGTGATTGAAACACATCACGAAACAATAATAAGTGATACACAAAATGAAAATGGGATAAGCAATATAGAAATTGAATCAACAATAGAAACACTTACAATAAGTGAACCATCATATCAACATAATATTATTAACAATGATAATGATGATGACGGTGCTGATCCGATAACAATTCCGGTGTTTAATTTTGCAACATCAAATACATCATCACAAAATCTCATCAATTTATTATCGAATCCGTTGCGTCATAGCAACAACAGCTCACGAATGATTCCATTTGGTGATGCATTCGAGATGGATCTGGAAGATGACGATGATGAAGGTCACGAAGCAACCGATGAAATGCTTGAAAACATTCCACCAACATCTCTACATATCGACTATGTACCTGAAGATCATCAGAATGTCACAATAATTCCTGTTGCACAATATCAGCAGCAACAATTTAGTCACTTGCCGAAAGATGCAAAAGTCACAAAGATTAAAATCGAAATGGATTATGATCAGTTATTTCTGGCATCGAGCTCATCGCCAGCTAAAAAAGTAGAGCCAACTCCTCAAGCAGTCAATAAAGAAACCGAGGAGGCATCAACTCAACGACAAGAGCCATCTACGTCAAATGGCACAAATGATATTCAAGTGGAAACTCCCAAACGAGCACCTCCTTCGATACCGAAAAGAACCCCAACACATGAAAAACGTAAGCTATCATTGCGCGAACAGCAAGTTGTACATTTGGAACGTGAAATTGGTAAAGAAATACGTTTCAAGTTGCGTAAAAAGGATTGCGTTGATACAATTGCATTCGTACCGGCATTCGGAAGGACTTGGATAGCCGGATTTAAACCCAATCCTCTTCTCTATGTGCTGCATGTTGGTGATCAACTTCTAGCCATAAATAATATTGTCATCAAATCTCCAGCAGATGCACATAAAATAATTAAGGCTTGCAACGGACTTTTTACAGAAGTTACTATAATTAGGTGAGTTTAAGGAATTAAATCTCAGTGAATGAGCAATTTTCAATGTTCAAACGCAATTTTTAGGCTTCCATTGGCGCGAATTTTTGTATTGAAGCGTGATTTCGAACAACAATGTTTGGGTATTATTCGCGACGGACACACACCAACAATTGTTGAAGTTATTCCCAACTCATTAGCATCTCGAAGTGGCATTCCGCCACGTCCACCGAACAATCACAGTGAAGACGATTCAATATTCTGGATCATAACCGAAATCAATTTTCGTCCATTGAGTCTCATAAATCATAAGAAATATGATGAAACGGATTTGCTACTTAACGCCATTGGTCTCGAGACGTCGCTGCTTTTGCATCCATCCGATTTCATTGCAAAACTCAAAAAGGAATTGAAGACACTGAAAAATTATCGTGATTATACTTTACAATAAGAATCATCCATTTATGAATCTAGTAAATTTTTTATCTCATTAATTTCGTACTAACAGTTTCTGTACTTCTTTTAAGCAGCAGCTATATACATACTTAAATATCATATATTTTTCACTGATGATGTTGTATACATACTTTTTGATAAAAAAAAATATTTCTAAATAAAATTCAAAAAAAAAAACAAGTGAATTCTTTCTTTTTTTTTTGGGAATGATTTTTTTTTATTAATTTTTGTTCCAAATGACTAAGTTTAATGCTCCATGAACGAGTCCAACTTACAAAGCTGACAATATATGGAACAGACGAAAAATGGTGATAATAAAAAAAAAATGTACAAATTTAAAGAATAGAAATTTGTTGAAAGGAAGCAATGCAAAAGAAATGATTTCCTAAAGTTAACTAATGCGTGTACGCTTTATAATTATAGCTCATCATGATCCTCTGATTTTTCATCGCCATCCTCAGGTTCATCATCATCGGCATCAATGTTCTCCTCAGTCTCTTCGGTCTCTGTTGGTTCTGGTAATTCTTCAAAATCTTCTTCCGCCTTATCGTCAAGATTCAATGCTTGTCTCATCATAAGATCGATACTATCGGCGAATTTTGATGTTTCTTGAAGCATAAATCCAGAACGCAACACAGCAGTGTCGAGAAGCACTTGTGCAATTTCTTTAGCTCGAGGATCTTGTGGATCAGAATCAATACGACGTAAAAGTTCTTTAATGACTGGATGACGTGGATTAAATTCAAGAGCCTTCTTTTGATTTAGGTAGTATGATTGCGACACATCATTTGATTTTTTGTGTGCGTTAGCTAGGGCGAGCCGTTCCATGTTTCCGGTCCATCCAAACATACTGGCAACAAGAACGCAGGGTGTGTTTGTCAACTTCTCTGAAACTATAGCTTTAGTGATTTGATCCTTGAGTCCAACATCAGAAAACCATTTTGCCAATGGCTCAAAACGACTCTTCATTTGCTCAAGTCTGGCTTTAGCCGATTCAGATTCTGGTAGAGTGAATCCTCCTTTGCGACGTTTTGGAATTTTTTACCGTCAAATTCAGGCAGAGCAGAGATACTGTATTCGTCAACAGCTTCGATAAGGTAGAGAACTTCATAGCCACGTGCAACGAGACGTTCAATAAACGGCGATTTTTCAGCTTCGGCACGATTTGAGGCAGCGATATAGTAGATCCATTCTTGTTTTGGTTTCATGCGTGTCATATAATCACTCAAGCTCGTAACTTTTCCATCCTTATCATTTGATGATTGGAAGCGCAAAAGTTTTGCCAAACGTGCACGATTGCTGGGATCTTCCATGACACCGAGTTTGATGTTTGTCGAATATTCCTTCCAGAACTTTTCGTAATCTTCACCTTCTAATTTCTTCAGTAAATCTAAAGCCTTACGAACCAATTTTTTCTTGATAACTTTAATCAATTTGTGTTGTTGTAATGTTTCACGCGACACATTAAGTGGCAAATCATCTGAATCGACAACACCACGAATGAAATTAAGATAGTTGGGCATCATGTCGTTGAATTCATCAGTAATGAACACACGGCGAACGTAAAGTTTGATGTTGTCTGATTTCGATCCGTATTTGTTGAAGCTTTCCGATGGCTGAACTTTGGGAACAAAAAGAAGTGATTTGAATGTAACTTCACCTTCGGCAATAAAATGAGTTTGAGTAAGCGGAACTTCTGTGTCTTTTGTCAGGCTCTTGTAGAACTCATTGTATTCCTCCTGTGTTACCTCACTAGGTTTACGTGTCCAAATTGGCTTGCTATCATTCATCAATTCCCAATCGTAAACAGTTTTTGTCACTTTCTTTGTCTTTGGTGCCTTTTCTGTTTCCTCTTCTTCAACGACGGCCTCATCATCAGAATCATCTTCTGATTTTTCTGGTTTCTCAGTGACTGGTTTTTCTTCCTCAATTGGAACTTCTTCCTCGACTGACTTGCTGGTCCACATGTAAATCGGGAAATTAATGAATTGAGAGTACTTCTTAATCAGCTGCTTAATGGTATCTTCTTCCAAGAAATCTTGAGCTTCTTCCTTCAAATGCAATGAGACTTGTGAGCCACGTTTTAATGTATCTCCACGAGGATCTTCGACAATTGTAAATCTTGAAGCATCACTTTCCCAAATATATTGCTTGTCGCTGTTGTGTTTCGATGTAACCGTTACTTTGTCAGCAACCAAGAAAGCTGAATAGAAACCGACACCAAACTGACCAATCATATCATTGGCATCTTGTTGATTCTCCTGCTGCTCGTCTTGCATTTTCGACAAGAAATCAGCTGTGCCCGACTTGGCTATTGTTCCAAGATTGTTAATGAGATCATCGTGGGTCATACCAATTCCAGAATCGCTGATGTGTAAAATTCGATTTGTTTTATCGGCCTTCACTCTTATCACCAAATCAGTATTGGTTTCCAATTCTGAACGTTCAGTGAGCGATAGCAGACGAATTTTGTCCAACGCATCAGAAGCATTTGAAATCAGTTCACGCAAGAAGATTTCCTTATTCTTGTAAAGTGAATTGATGATCAATTTCATCATGCGATTCACCTCAGCTTGAAACGTGTGTGTCTCGGCCTTCCAGATGATAAGGGAGGAGAAAAAAATACTGAGTCAGTAAATTGAAGGAAGGCACTTACGTGGCCCAATCATCGGAACGATTTGCTTTTGAGGGCTTTTTAGTTTTCATGAATGAAATAGAAACGAAGTAAATTTTCTATGTGCAACATACCTTCTTTTGAAGATCTTTTAGCTCCTTGGCATTGAGTCCATCGATATTAATTGCTTCTTCTTCACGCTCCAATACTTCGGCATCCGTACCCGTCTTTTTACCTAAATTTATGTCGACCTTAGGTTCTGTGCTGTCGGTTTTTGCATCATTATCGCCACTGACAAGCATAAGTCCTGAAGGACGATTAGAATTGATAATAATTTGTTATTTCCTTTGTAATAACCCCATCTTTGATGGCGAAGCAGCTTTAAAGGTTCTTAAAGACTGTTATATTTACCTGTAGATATCAGGACAATTCCTAATATTAGAGCTAATAAATACTTCATTGTCTTCAATTTTCACTAATCTCTTATTTAAATCGTCTGTTCTAGTTGAATGGTGTCACCAAAATAACCAGCTCAAACGCTCAAATCAGAGCTTCAATTAAACTGACGTGGTTTTAGCTTTACACTAACACTTGTTCAATCGCATGCGTCCCAATAAAATGGCGCACAGTTATGATCTTGGATTTCGAGGGGTCTCGCAGGCACAAAAAAATTATCTTTTTTCATAAATTTAATTAATATTTTTTTTATTGTCATTTCATATTTATGATTCATTCATGCTTGATTAATCGCTTGTTTGCATTTATAAAATTATAATTCCAATTGAATGCGAATCTATTCCGGTAAAAATATATAAATATATCCATCGATCTTGTTTTTATGCAAATTTGATATTTCTTATTTATAAAAAAATTTCTTTGTTCACTATTAAGAAACGTTAATTGATGCAGATGTTTGTTGATTTTCAGCAACACAATTAATTAACAAAGCATCATTAAGTATAGTAACAATTGCATACGCGTTTTATGACATTAAAATATAATATGCATATTAGAGCAGAAATTCCGCAGGATGGAATTTCTTAAAGAAAAAAAAAAAAAAAAAAAAACATTTATCGAATCGATTAAACATAACATTCTTCTAGCAACTTAAATGTTTCTCAACCACAAACAGAAATAAAAATTTCTCGAGTTATTGGAACCAAACGTTTCCAAAGAGATTCTAGCAGAAGCGTCAGCAGCAGCAACAACTTTTTTTTGGCAGACACGATTCATTTAATTTCGTTTTATTCGCAATTGCATTTAAAACATGAGCAAAGATTTTTGATTGATATGATGGATTCAAAATGTCATAAGATGTTTAATTTGTTTTAGGAAAGTTGTTTTAAATTAGAGAAGGAAATTTGTATTAATGCCCTATAATGTCATTTAACAGGAAGAATCTCATGACATTGTTTAATCAGATCCATCTCGTTATTATTAAACTTCGATATATTCTGTGATGTGTATTTTTTTTTTTTTTTTTGTAATTTCAGAATAGTTTTCTGATATTTTTTTTTCTTTTAGCAAATCATTTTTTCAAGCTCATTTTTTTTTCTTTTTGGCTTTTGAAACCGAACAGTTCGGTAGTTCGGTTTGCCGAACAGAAAGCATCAGTGAAAATGATTTTAAATTCGAGAAATTAGTGGTAAGTGAGGTACACAACAGCAAGACACAATGTATAAAATGCCAAAGAAGAAATTCAGTTTTGCCGTTTGTCGCGGAACGCCTTGTAGAGTATTTCATTACGAAATTGCTTCTCGATCTTGAAGGCTTGAGGTAGGGTAACTAATGGCAATATAAAGCAGAGTGAGAATTTAAAGCTCATTACAACAAATATGATATATGGTGTGAAGAGTAATAAAGCATAAAGAACGTGCGATGCCGTTCGTCCAATTAAAATTGCCAGTGTGACGATGCCAACTTTCTGGTCTGATTCCGAGTCACGAGTATTATTACTATGCAAAATTGCTTCCGTATTAAGAGCCAAAGGAATCGCATAATAAATTAGTGCCCAATTGATGTTACCGGTTTGTGACATGTACGAAAAAATAACAGATATTGGTCCGAAGATAATTAGAATAATTAAGTCACCGAGGGCAATGTATTTTAGGCCGATACCGCCCGTGTAGAGAAATGATGATGATAATCCGCCGAAATAAACCAATGCTAAATGCTCCATTCGAGCTGGCGACAACATAGCGAGTAATATGAATCCAATGCAACCAAGAGCATATAAAATGGCTCCTAATGATACAACCTAAAATTGTATAATATTCATTGTAATATTATGCTGATGGGTAATTATTCCATTAACTTACTTCATCCTTTCGCAAAATATGATCTACAAGTGTCCTATCGTCTGACTTCCGGTTATCGATACCTTTTACGTAGTCAAAATAAGTATTGACTACGTTTCCAGCACAATGGACCGTTATGACGGTAAACACATTTAGTACGAAAATTATCAAACTAAAATCGTGTTGAGCTGCTGGTGTACGATAAGAAATTGCAGCACCTAAAAATTAAAAAAAAGATATCGATTGTGTCCGTATAATATGGGTAAACATATGTACAAACAGATTAATTATGATCAAACAGGGCAAGTTATAAAGTGAATTTCGTATGTATATAAATAAATAACCAGTTTACAAGGTTGGAAATATATTTTTGTAGAATGTGAACTTGTGAATGGATGGACAATATCTTCCTCCCAAAGAAAAAAATTAGTTTCTTGAGCAGGAAGTAAATAGTCATCACATGAGCATCAGGTTTTTCAAGCGCACTCAAAATATTATGCACATAAAGGGGATTCCTGTATAAGCATAGCTGATAAGGAACTACTGTCTTTAATGGTAGAGCTGGATGAACTTACCCAGAATGGTGGGAATAATACTAGCAGATAAACTCCATACTCTTAGGGCTATCAAGTAAGCTTTCAATTTCGTTAAAACATTTTGGTTGGTGCGGGTGTCATTTGCAGGTTCATCTGATTTGTGTTCATTCAGTTGTGTACCATTTAGTTTCGTTCGTAATTCACTACTTGCAGTCTGATTATTCAGCATAATTAATTAATGTGAATTTGAGTTTGCCACACTTAAAATATTTAATAAACACTTGTTATTAAGCGCTTCTTTACAAACTGATGCACTCAATAGTTGTGTTAGCGGTATTGCAATAATTTCTCACGCAATTTAATTCATTTAAACTTGCTTATGCGAGCTGAAATACGAATTCTTTTTGCTGCTTATCTGTTCACATATACAAACACAATTTAACTAACATAAATATATTTATGATACATATTACACAGTGGGTATGTTCAGTTTTTTAAGTTTTTCAAATCCATAGGTATGTAAATAAATTATACTTGGTCTGTCTGGTATTTATAGTTTGGAAAAGTAAAAAGTATGCGAACAAGTTCAAGTCAGAAGTGTCAGTTGAGGTTTTTAATCTTTTTTCTTCGATGCACAGAAACTGAAACCAATAAACCATTTCAAGACATCAATCTCTTAAAAGATCCTGTTGATGTTCCGAAGATACCGAAAGCTTATTTTTTTTTTTTTTTTTCGATTTAAAAACAGTAAAAGTTACTATTTTTATCTATAATATAGTGGTTTTCCTTCTACAGAATGTACAAGAGGAATTGTTGCGAATAGCATGTATAAGGAATTTGTATATATACTTTTAGTGATTGGGTTTTTTGGTTTTCAATATTTTGTAAAATACATATACGCAATGTTTTTCGTTAATTTTGATAAATATTTTTCATGCTGAGGTCGATTTGTCTGTCGCAAAATATGTATGAGGCAACATGGCTAAGGAGAGGTTGATTTCTTCCGCTTATCACAAAGCTTGGAACTTTCTTTCGATGATCGAGCAACATTGGAGATCAATTAGAATTTTCATGATCAGAAATAATAATAAGCAAGACACTTCTTCTGCCAAGTCAACCGTAAGTTTACTAAGTAGGTAGGTATCTAATATGATGGAACCTAAATATACTGTAAAAAAATTAAATGTTAAAACTGTAACAATTCAAATTTTTGTTCAAATTTTACAATCCGTGACTTATGAAAGAAAATAAGCCTTATATACAGTGTTACGTTTCTTAAAGTATTCATATATCGTTGTGGCATATGGAATGTAGGAAAAAAAATTATTTCAAGATAGATACAATCATACTGATGAAAAGCCAACATATGTGGATATAATTATAAAAGGTTTAACCATAAGAACACGTAACAATAGAGGATGTTTTAAGGTTTTAAGGCGCCGGTTGTTGTTGCATTAGAGTCAGATTCATGTACCGGAATAATTTTTACGTCACATAAAGACATTATGTATAAAGACGATATAAAGTTTGTTATTGTATGTACTATTCTATACTATACTATTCCAGCATAAATTCCAGAGACATGTTATCGGTAAATTCAATCCTGAATCCAACAGAAATTATTCCTTCTATTCTGGATATTTTTCTTCTGAAGCAGCTGACGACTTTCGGTAGATATGTTTCGGCAATATTTGGATTATCTTGGATATTTCGAACAGTTAGATTTTTCTCCGCAAATTATTCGGTTCAACATGTTGGGATACTGTGGTACATGTTATGATTGACAGAGAAAAGACGAAACGGCATAACGAGGAATTTAATCAAGAATATGATTTACCTACATTTAGGCCTCCTCAGCTAAATTAAAATGTACAAAACCAAATGAATAAATGATCCTATAATCTTTCGTGATCAATATGATAATGTGGAGTGCAATATTGAGTACAGTTTACTCAAGTTTAAGTGATTATTTTTTTTTTAAAAAGGAAGACGATATTATTTTCTTTTATAATTAATACTTTAAAATACTTTTTATATTATTATTATTATAATCTGTCAATTCAAAACTGAATATTAGATGACACCGAATTTTCGTTTATATTTCTTTTGAGAACGGCCGCGACTGTTGAAAAACTGATTTTGAATTAATTTTGAAACTATTTGACACTTTTTAAAAGTCGCAACCTGTTCATGCCCACAACAGGATCGAAATTAAAAATGCTGTTGTCATCGTCTGCAATAAGCATTTTGACTGTTAATTCATACAAGAAACTTGTCTCGTGAACTATCAATCGGTTAGTTATGCGGAAATTCTCAAGTCAAATCACGTGTCTGCTTATCGGAGATAATTTATCTCCTTGCACAAGATTTATTTATAGTTGATTACAAACTTGTGCAATATGCAAACGAAGATAAATTCCATACCATAATACTTTATGCAGTTTATGACAGATCTAAAAATAGATCCATTGAGCCGGTATTTTAGCAATCAGTTACGCTAAATAAATGGTTAAAGGTAAATTGAAAAAGGCGTTTTTATTACCTGCCCACAAATTAAACTTATTTCAAGTTTATGGTTGCAATTATGATCGGTGATTGATCGATAACTCAGAGACAAACGATGCCCGAGCATAATCCACAAGCGTCGCACATCTTTAAAATCTTGACATTAAACTACAGAATGATATTATGCAACGCAAACTTAGTTTCTCGGCATTTATGGTAACTTCGACGGGGAAAGTAAAACTTACCAGTCAATATTGATGCTCCAACTAGTTGCAGAAAAAACGACATAATAGGTGATTAACAACAAGTCAACTAAACATGAAAGAGAAATGCAACGAAAATAAAATATATTTTTTTTTATTAAACTTGTTGCCGCGTGCCAACTTCTGATTGTTGCATAATTCGCTCTAATGGCACAGTGATTCGCTTTATCATTGGAGTAGGATAAACAAATATTGAAAATCATAAGCGCATTTCACTCTCATTTTCAGTTTAGAGAGTTGTTCGAACACCACGCTTGTAAGTTAAAGCTTTGAAAAAACTCGATTTTTTTTATTAATTTCTTTCAGTTTTGATTATTTCGAGAAGTTATTAAATTTCTTTATTTCCTTGGAAAAGTATTTTCTTCCAGTGGGAGAAAAATTGTTTGGTAATTTTCGAGAAAAGAAATTACGAATTAGTCGATTGAATCACTTCTTAGTGACCAAACGCGTTTTCACGGTACATTACAAAAAGTCTCCTTGCGATTGCGGCACTACGATAAAAGATGCAAATTTTAGTTATTTTGTGATTAGTTGTGCATTGCAATTCGAGTGAAACAGTGTTTTACATACATGAAGTGTTATTCATAAATTCTCCATTTTCTGACAAATTTTTACTTCATTTGCATCAATCACATCCAATGTATTTGATTCCAGCTGTTACTGGTTTTTCAAAGTTACTTGGTTCAAAGATGGGTATACGACTGCTTATATTGGCCGTTGTTGGACTCGGTGCTATGTATACTATGCATCTACTAGCGATGGACTGGATGAAGATACAAAATGGCGTAATGGCCGGTAAACAATCAGAACTTAAAAAAGTTATATCAAATACTAATAAGCTCAATTAATATAGCACGAGCATTGCTCGGAAAAAGAGATCTGGATGATGCGAATCGAAATATTACACAACTTGAAATTGAATTCGAGCGAAAAATCGATTGGGACAAAATTCTTCGAAAAGATCCATTTAATTGTGCTTTGTCATTGGTGTGTCAGTTGTCTGCTGGCGCCGAAAGAAAGAGCGATGAAGCCAATAGGATTTATGAATTTATTACGTGAGTCAATAGGTGAAGAACATTTTGATTGATTTTACTAATTGAATATAATGATTTTACAGAAGCACACTTAACAACACAAAAGTGCCGAAAAAGCTGAGAAAAGCTTACGATTTAGGTGTCGATTATAATCAAAACAAGAAAGAGGACTTTAAAAACTGCTATAAAAATTATCCGATTTGTCCGTATTCGGCGGAAACTATGTTGAGTCTGATTACGTTTAATAAATTTCTTTTCGGATGATTAAAATCGCTACTCAAACATCATAAATAGTGCGACTGTTATGTAAGCACATTCATGAACCTGGAAATGAATGTTTTCAAATCTAAATGTGTGCACAGCATTTTTTTCATAGTCACGCAAAGTAAATAACAAAAAGTATTTTTAAGTTTTTTTTTTTAAATATGTTTCAATGTCCATAAAAAAACATAAAAATGTAGTTTAATTATACAGTTTATTGATTGTAAATAAAGTCACAAGAATGCCATTTTACTTTCCATTGCGTTTCCGTTGATCGTGTCTTCTCCGCATGATTATGTTTGCGCGTGTTGATATTAACTTTCTATCCAACGTGTGTTACTTTGCAAGGACATTTTGTCAATTTACCGACCAAATTCGTAGTCATTCACCATCAGCCGTGATACTTTTCTTGTTTGAAAGTGTAAATTCATTGTGATTCCTGGGGAAAAAAGAAGAAAAATATTGTGCAACCAACGGTTAAAAAATGATTAATTTAAAAAACAAACTTATCAAAGCACATGCGCGGGAGTTAGCAAAAGGAAAAGAAAACAAATTTTCCATCGATAAACAGAAGAAAAAACTAGTGAAATAAGGATAAAATGTTTTTAATGAATTTAAAGTCACTTCGACTATTGATTTATCTATCGGGTCTTATCTCAGTTTTCCTTATCATTTATTACATTTATTTGTCAAATTACAACAAAAACATTAATCGACAAAATGAGCGACAAATTAATTTTTTGATGATGCAACAGCAACGTACGAGCAACTATTTAGATGGCAATGGAATTAATCCACAAATGAAACAACATCAGAAGGAAATAATAAATGCCATCAATCAGATGAACGGTCCAATAAATGTTGAAAAGTACGATGAGCGTGTTGTTAAAAATCGTGTCATTCGCGAGAAAGTGAAATTCATGTCGGAAAGTATGGATCACAATCATAAATCCGACTTGAATAGCGAGATTTTTAGTATGGACAAAGATTTGCTAATCTACAACAAGACTTTAAGTCATATGCACATATTTTATTATCTGCCCGTCAAATGGTATACACCCGAAAATCAATCCATCTATCAGCTTAATACAGTATTCTATCCCAAACGCGGATTGTACAACTACTCAATGATAGAATCAGCGAGAAAAATTCTCAAAGTACATTTCGAGGAGATCCGAATGTGCGGAATTGGAGTGATTGTTGTGAATTGGGTACCGAATAATCGTGAGCTCAACGATTTACTTCCTCTGCTCTTTAACATTGCTGGTGAAATTAATGAACATTATCAGGATTCACAAGTGAAAATTGCAATTCAAATTGGCAATTACCAAGATCGCACTATCGAAAGCATTCGCAATGATATTAAATTCTTCGTTGATAATTTCACGACAAATCCAAATTTCTTTAAAGTCCAATCACTGAAGCGTAGTGGACGGCCATTACCATTATTCTATATTAAGAATGCTGAACTCATCAAAGATTGGTCGAAGCTACTGACAAAGAACGGAATTTTAACCATCAGAGACACAAACTACAATTCATTTATCATCGCACATCTCGAGTGAGTTTCCTTTCTATTACTACTTAGATAATTTTCTTAAATTCTAATTTCCGGTTTCATTTAAAGATCAAAGGAAAGTAAAACAATTATTCGACGATCGAATTTTGATGGATTTTATACATTCAACATCTCCAATGGCGCCAATTATTTTTCAACATGGAAGAACTGGGAGAAGCTAAAGAAATTTGCTGAGATGTATAATTTGCTTTTCATTCCAACCGTTGGTCCCGGTTATCACGATGCTTCTACTAAATATAATCCTCTGCGACGATTCCGCAGCAATGGACAATACTTTGAAATTGGATTTAAGACAGCAATACTTCAGAAAACTGAATTTATGTCCATCGAGAGCTACAATAACTTTATCGATGGCACACAAATCGAAGCCGTTCAACAGCACAGTAAATTTCGTGATTATTCACCGCATGCTCCTATAAAGTATCTTCAAATTGCACAACATTGGACAAATCAATTTTATAAGATTAAACACGAAAACCTGCGACAGTTGGGAAAGGAGCGTTGTGAGAATTTTACGAATGCAACAATTTGTTAATTTTTTTTCTAGAAAATTTTATTTATTTTTATTAATTCTTTCTTTATATTGTTTGATGAGAGTGATGTATGTATGTATGATGATGTTAATAAGTACTGCACTGTGGAGTAAACATTCACAAGGATTTGTGGCAAACAATTATCCCAGAGCAGTAGCAACAGATGACGAATTTTTAACAGAAATTTTAGCTCAAATAAATTGAAAGTTAACTAATATTTGCGCTTATTGTCTGGTGGCAATCCATAACTTGCTCTTAATGCTTTCAGTTCACCTGCCTTACGATGCCCTTTAAATAGGCCGTGATTGTGTCGAGATCCTTTCGGAATTTCTAATTTATTTGTGAGACGATCTTGAATCGCTCGGGCAGTGCATCTGAGTGATGTTCGTTCCTTGCATGCCCAATAGATGCGATCCTTAGGTATGAAAAAAAAAAAATTTATTTCAGATAGGAATAAGGAAAAAATGTGCAAGTACCTTGAAGGTATTACGTTTTACGAAAGGATATCCGTCGAGTGTGAGAAATAGTTTCCCTTTACTGCTCATTGTGTATTCAATGTTTATTTTGGAAGCGTCTGAAAAGAAGAGAAAAATAAATTCTTAATAAGTCAGTCCCACTTAAATTTCAAACATATTTCAAGTTCAAAGAAGATTAAGTTGTTGATCGGAATCAATTTGTTCATGTTTAGATATTAACTTTATTATCACCATAAAAATTAATCATTTTCTAGTTTCATGATCGTCTATTTAGTCTTCTTAGTCTCATGATCTAGGTAATTTATCGTCATATTATTTTTTTCTTATTTTTGTAGCCGATCAAAATCAGGAACAACCCCATATTCCTTCAGCAACTTATGATTATGATGCAAGCTAGGTAGTTTTCTCCATAACTTATCGCTTGGTAGCACGATTTTGAATTGTGCGCGCTGTACATCTATAAAGATATGATACATATTTAATAATTGCTAAAAATCAGTTTCTGTAGCATGTAGAATGTTTACCTTAGTTTTGAAAATTGTTTGCAATGCCAATACAATTTGTCCCTGCACAATTGGCGCAGCACAACAGATGCTTATTAACAATCAAATTTAATTTGCGATTTATATTCATTGTATAACTAACGGAGGGATGCAATGTGTCTAAAATGAATTAAAATTATAATCGTCATTAGCTTAAAGTTCTAATCTTAGCAAGAATATGATGGTAAGAGAAAATGTCTCGTAAAAAGTCATACATACTTAATGCTAAATTATTTTATTGTTAGATATTTGTAAGATTATTTGAATTTTCATGTCTATCAAATAATGTGTGATGGATCGCCCCACCCAAGGAATGTTGTCTTCAGAATATTTAGTTTGGCTTTCTAGAATGGATTAAAACTTATTCAGAGATGGAAGCTTATAAAATTACAATAAGTTACCTGAAATGTCTGATTAGGAAACTTTAAATTTTGCGAGGTTTTGGTTTAATTGGGGGCAATCCCAGTTTGGCTCTGATTGCCCTTAGCTCGCCTGCTTTACGATGCCCTGTTATGATATCATGATTGTGTTTCGATGAAGCAGGAATTTCCAATTTATTCGTGATGCCGTTTTGAATTACTCGAGCTCTGCATCTAAGAGAAAAATTCTTCAAACTAACTTTCAATTATACCTTTTAAACATACTTCAATGAGGAACGTTCTCTGCAAGCCCAGTAGATGCGTGATTTAAATGTTTCACGCTTCACAAACGAATGCCCATTGAGGCTGAGTAACAATTTCCCACGACTGCTCATTGTGTATTCAATTTTGATCTTTGACTGATCTAAGAGAGAAAGAGAACAATAAATTGTAATTAAATAAATTTGAAAGCATTAAGAATTGCAAAAAAAATTAGTTAAATGAATTTGAAATTAGAAATATTTTCTCTTTCTGTATTACTTTATATATTTTATTCTAATCGAATTTTTTAAATATTTTAATTAATGAATTTCATCGAAGCACTTGCGGCAAATCCACGGCCCGGAGACGCATGAGGGACAGTAAGTGTCAATTTTATCCAGCACTTTTTTATAATTCGGATTTTGACATGATCTGATGCACTTAACGCAAAATCCACGCAATCGTTTGCGTTTCAATAGACAGAACGCATGTCCGGTGTTAAGTTGCTTGAGAATGTCCAACTCTTGAAAGTTTAATGGCTTGCCATCATATGTTATTATCTTTGATGCATCTATTGGAACCACTTTTGTCATTGATTTATCATCTATGGAATGAAAAAATAAATAAATTAGTAATAGAGAATATTGTAGCATAAGTTTATAATTATAAATGGAATCAACAAAATTAAAAAAAAAATCAATTTCAAAATGGTGTTATTTTAGTTTATTTGGATGATTGTGTTCGACATTCAACTGGATGATCTTTTTGCCGACAGTTTTGAGCGTTGATTTACACTTTTTCCTTCTGTGTTCACTGCATCGATATCTGACGGTGTTATTGGCGCCGACTGAGTATCGTCCGTAAATATTTCTATCGTAAATTAATCGACCAAGACGATCATAGCTCAAAGCATTGTTAAATTTGTGATTTCCTGAAAATGTCGAGGTTTGTAAGTTTATTTCTTCTTTATCGATAATTATTAATCATGATTATGAACTCCAGCAAATGTCTGCAAACATTTTCCTTTCGTCTTCAATTGTGCTGGACATTTGCGTGTTTTAAATTCGAGACATTTGTAAATGGACATGCAAGTGGAGCCACGAGTGAACGATCGGAAATAGCGATTGTCCTTGTAAATTAAATGCCCCATCGGCCCGATATCATAATTCATTTGATCACCTTCTGGAATTTGTTCTTCGTCGATTTGTTGCTTATTGATATCCTTCGATTTTCCGCTATTATTCTCGGTTCCTAAAATAAAAATCAGTAAAGTAATAAGTTCAAACTTTAAAATTATTTCACAAAAGTTAATCATCATCATGCAAAGAATGTATTCATATATAATTCGAATTCTATAATCGAGATTAGTCTCATGTAATGTGAGATTGTCATATCAATTTATTTTTATTTGAGTTGAAATTTATAATCATTTTCTTCATCGGAGGAATTTATTTCATCCACTCGATGGAGCATTTGGGCCTTTAGTGTTCCCTTTTTTCGTCGATCATCTATTATATCATGATTGTGATGGCCGTCGACAACTTCCACTTGTTGATTGACGTCGTCATAATTCTTACTTATACGATAATTATCGTTATTTATTCGGGCTCGTAGTCTGGCGCGACATCTGTAAATAATGTTACTTATTTATTAATTTATTTTAAAGTTTTCTGACTTTTTCTTCTCACCCAAAAGCTCGATTCTGAACGCAGCGCCAATAAACAGTGTTCTCCTTAACCCGATGACGGGTAAATCGATAGCCATTTACACATAATTGAACGGAACCTTTCAAGCTTGGTATGAAGTCAATTTTATAATCTGTTTCTTCAGCTTTCATCTGTTTCAATTTGTGCTGTTTTATTTTTTGCTTGGGATGTTCGATTGAATCTATGTTTTTAATAGAAAAGAAATAAAATAAAATGTTAGTTTAGTTTTGAAAATTAAATTATTAATTTTCAAGTTAAAAATTAAGTTTTGTAATTTTGGCAAACACAAAAACTATAAAATGCGAAAAAAAAAAAAACAACAATTTTTTTTCCTGTAGGTTTTTATTTTTATTAAATTTCTTTGGGAGTTAAGTGTATTACTCCTGGTGTTGTGTTTTCTTTTTGCGATAATTTGGATCGAGTCCGTATGAAGCACGTTCAGCACGCAAATTGCCCGCTCGACGTCGATATGATATCTGTGGATGATTGTGAAGAATTCCATTGACACTAGTAATGATTTTGTTGCGTCGAGTGTTAAACATCAATCGGGCTTTGCAACTAAAATCATTAAAAAAAAATTATTATTGAAATCGCGATGAAAATTTCATGAAACTCACTTGAGCGATGATTTTTGGCGACATACCCACGAAACCTTGTCAACATAAGTCTTCTCTTTCAGATATGGATGACCACGAAACATAAGCATCAATTTTCCTCGCTCAGTGGTAGTGTATGAAATTTTATTCATCTCAATTTCATTTTGGTCTGCAACGATAACAGCAAAAATGTTAGAAAATATTTTTACAAAATCGTAATCGCAAGATTGGTTTGATAGCAAGAAGTGTTAAAAACAAACTATCGCTTAATAACTTTTATTGATTTCTTAGAGCTGATGATAATGTTGATTTATCATTTGCTTTGTGTTCTGTTTTCTAAAATAGTTATGATTGTTTTTTTTTTCTACGGCGTTTTTGCTTAATAATAACTTCATCTCCGACACGATCATGGTTGTGCGGCCTTGTCATAGTGATCTTATTTGAGATGGTGTCCTGAATCAGTCGAGCTTGACATCTGTAGAAAAAAAAGGAATGTGAGCTTAATAAATTATCGGAGGCAAAAATTACTTAAACTGTCCACGATGTCGACAGACCCAAAATATTTTGTGGCGAAAATGTGAGTTTCTAAGAAAGCTGTGACCATTGAAACAAATGATCAATTTTCCTCTAGTTGATGTCGTATACAAGATCATATTATCTAAAATAACAAAGTATAATCATTATTTGTAGATGGGATTATAATTCCTATCACTATTAAGAGGAAAATAAATAAACAAGTAGTTCTGGTAACGAGGATTTATTTGATAAATAAATATTTAAATTTCTGATTTAGTTTTTTGAGCTTTGTGCTTCCTGCGAAATCTTAGACTTGCGCAATTTGAAGTAATTGGGATCCAAGCCACAATTAGCACGTTCCATCTTTAGTTCACCGGTCTTACGACGTCCTTCAACTGGCTCATGATTGTGTAACACTCCATTAAGTTTGATTTTGTTTTCGACAGTATCTAATGTTAGTCGCACTTTACAGCTGAAAGAGTTTTGAGTATTTAGTAATTTGGAAAGTATTGGCAAAGTTTTCATGCAATTTACTTTAACGCTTTTTTCTGTCGGCTGTAGGATGAAATTACAATTAAAACATATTCATTCGGAAATCGTTAAATCTGCTTACCAATGCCAAAACACTAATTTCTTATCCGTCGCTGCTCTTTCTTTGAGAAATGGAAAACCATCATAAACCAGCATCAAATTTCCGCGTTCAGACATTGCATAAGTTATTGTCAAAGATTTCTTATCTAAAAATAAAACATTATTTTCTTACGTTAATTAAGTTATAGCCATAGATAGAAGAAAGAATTTTTAGAAAAACGTAATCATAAATATTGTTTAACAACGCTTGAAATCTTTATTAGAATTCGAGATGAAAATGATGACTGAAGTCCATAGATTTTTATGATGTTCGAGTCTTGGCCATTATGAGCGCTTTAAATTCGCCAGGTTTTCTGCGCTCTGTTAGAATCGGATGATTATGTTCAGCATTCATTATTTTATATTTGTTCTTATTGAGAATATGAGCAATGCCAGCATGACAATTGAGAGCTTTCTGATGAATGCAGCGCCAATAATGTCGATTTGTTGAGCTACTCTTCTTTGTGAATGCATAGCCACGATAGACTAAATGCATGCCACCTTTCTGATTCATAGCAAAAGAGATTCCAACGTCGTCAACTTCAAAGCGTTTTAGTTTCGCATCATCTAAAAGGGAAAAGAGAAACAAATAATTAGTTCAGTTAAATATCTTTTAGATTCATTAATCTTAATTCAGTAAAGATTTGCACAAAAAATTTTAAACAACTATAATTTATTCTCTATCTTAGAATGTCTCTGATTTTATCGAATTTAATTTCTTCAACATTCGTGATGTTTGTGAATGGTTGTGCACTGGCTGTGTGATGCTGATGCGATGAAGTCCATTGGGCTTTTTTGTCGTTGTGACACGAGCTCTACAGGGCTTCTCATTAGGAATTGAGGTTCGGCAACACCAGTATACGGAATCTTGAGTTTTATTATTTTGAGCATAAAGAAAGCCACCATGCGACAATAATGGCTTTCCACGTTGGCCTCGAACAAGTTCCAAAACCTGATCTTCAAGAACTATCGCCTTTTGACTTCGCGTAACTTTTTCGTCATAGAACGTAACTAGAATGAAATGAAAATTTAATTAGTAAGTTAAATATTTGCTTACACTTATTGCTTTCACGATTATAAACTAACTACAACAGAAAAGCTTTATCAGGATTCAAAATTATTTTATTGTTAAAAAAGTTTAAAAGGCTTGGGAAAATGACATTCTTTTTCGAGTATGCAAGCGTCAGGATTCATTTTTCTGGAGCCCGCCAAAAAGAGCTTGCGTTGCCTCGTGGATTTTTGTGATTTTCCTGTTATTCGTTTTGTCTCAAAAATAAAGTGAATCCTTATCATGATTAGAAAAAAAAATGTTAAAAAAGAGGGAAAAAAAAATATTTATACGTCTGTCAAAGAAAATGCGAGTTTGCAATTATTTTAAACATCCTACAAAGCAATGTGATTTTAATGTTCATCTCCGGATTCTTCCTCCTCGTGGCCGTCTGACTTCGTGTCCTTAGGTCGAATAAACATTGTTTGCCTGCCAAAACGACGAATCAAAACTGCAGCACTGGAGAAATTTCGATAGATACTGATTGCCTTCGGATGGTTGTGACCCATATTGTTGCACATTGCCGTTTCCTTATCATGATTGAACACAATTCGCGAGCGACATTTTCGCATGTAATTGATGCAACGATATTGTGTTGATGAGCGACTTTCGCCAGATTTGATATATTTAAAGCCATCATAGAAAAGGGCCGTACTACCCTTACTGCTTGTTATCATTTCAACGTCATCCGTGATGTCAGTGCCAATAAATGCTAGTTAATTGAATTCAGTTATTAGAGCACAAAATGAAAGAAAAAATAATTTAAAATACCATCGGGATCTATATCAACTGCATTCGGTCCATGATCGTGATTACGCAATAGAAAAGCAATTTCGTTTGGGCGATCCATTTTAATCCTTGCTGGGCATCTGAAATTTATTTAATTATTTACTCAAACAAATTATTTATTTAAAATCAAAACACTTTTCTAGGTATTTAAAAGAACAAACTTTTTTTTGTGTTCCTTGCAACGATAATAACAAATTCCATCATTGTTCGTTATATGCAATGTAAATTTCTGATCGTATAGCACCAGACACTTTCCGCCTTTGCCAGAAGGAATGGTTTTGATGTCGTAAAAAACGTTGACAGAATCATTAATGTCTAAAAGGAATAAAAAAAAAGTTTAATTAGTTTAGAGAATTTTAAATTGTGCAATATTTTCGAGAAGATTTTGATGTAACTCGTGAAATGATTTTTTTTTTCTTGTTTGTTTTTCTTTATTAGTTCAATTTTTGAGAATCTCTACAATTGATGATTGTGTTTAGTACCACCAGAACAAGCAACTCCACTAATGAATGTGATTCGAGATCGACATTTTGTTTTGTATTTTGTGCAACGATAGTGGGTGGCAGTTTTTGAGTTGCCACACTTTACGAATTTTTCACCATCGAGAAAAACATATTTTCCACCTCGGTTTGTCTCACCAATCTGGACGCGCTTAGTGACATCAGTTCCTGGATTTTCAAATACAAACCCATCGTGATTGTGATCAGCCAATAAGAAACATTTTTCATCCTTAATAGCGTTTAACTTTAAACGTGCGCGGCATCTGGAAAAATAATTTGATATGAACATTTTTTCAATGTAAGACATTAATCTTTAAATTTACTTGAGGGTCTGATGATGGGTGCATCGATAAAATGCATATCCAGTATCATGATTCTGTTTATGTTGAACGAATTTCTCTCCTTTGTACTTAATCAAAAATCCACCACTACGTCTATATGTTGGAACCATTTCTATATCGTTGAAAATGTTTTCCAGCGGCAAATTATCTAGAAGCAAATTAGGCATATATTTAGTTAGCGAATAGTAATTTAAATAATCAAATATTTTCCATTAAAAGAATTTTATAGAAAAAAATTTGTCAAAATTTATTGAAATTCAATCAGTTGTCAAATTTTGAATGTTTCACCGGACGATGATTATGCTGCAAGTTTGCGGGATAAGTATTTTTATCTTTAACAAGAACTGCTCCTGGACAGCGCGACTTATCGAAGTGATCACAACGATAACGAGCAACGCTGTTGCGCGTAAAATGATAAATGAACAAATTGTTGCCATATCGAACTTTCATGCTGCCGTATGTTGTTGGCTCATATATTGTTTTGGTGCCATTCTGCCGAAGGATTTCTTCAGTTGTTAATTCCTGTTGTCTCTTTTGGGCAGAGTTAGTCTTTTGTTTCGATGGTTTTGTTCTACTGGCGGTTTCTAAAATAAAATTTATATTATTAGAATTGATATTGTAAAGAAATTCATTTCTGGGATCATCTGTGTTTTAAAACATAACTTTTAAAAATTTTGCGAGTTTCTTATCATTTTATTATATTTTGTTCATCGACCAACTAAAATTATACTCATTTAAAGCAATCTGAATTATGTAGGATTTGCAGTTTGAAAGGTTTGCGTGCGCGAGACGCTTCAACTTCGGGACCATGATTGTGAAAGACATTTCGCGATACTTCCAGGGACCCTAATTTGGTTATTATCAGTCGTGCTTTACAATTTCGACTGCGTTGTTTTGCACAAACCCAATATCTGCGATCGTTGAAAATTTTTGCACAGATGTATGTGAATCCGTCATAGAGAATCTTTTGTGCTCCACGCTGTCCTGTCACGAAAGTGTAATTGGTTTTGTCTGATTCGGCTGGTGGTGTTACAGCATAAAATAATTCCACTCTCGGCTCATCCTCGCGATCTTCAAAGAAAACTGCAAAAATATCATGAAAATTTATTAAAAAATTTCAAGAAAATGATTTTTAGTAAATTGAGAATGAAACAATTTTAAAACTTTTTAATGAAACACCATAGCATAATTAATGAGATTTTTTATTGTGGCATGTCAGGTTTATGATTGTGCTCTGGACACGTCAATGTATATTTAGTTCCTTCGAGATTCGTGACGGCTTTAGCTTTACATTTTGTTGCTCGTTTCGTAGCGCAACGCCAATAGACGCATTGTCCACTGCCTTTATTCCGAACAAAGCTGTATCCATTGAACACAAGCTTTGGATTTCCGCGTTGACCAGACACAAAAGTCAACTCGCTATCTATGACATTAAAACTGCCTTTCCTTTGTCTTTTTGGCCTGTTCGGTGCTAGAAAATCGATTTCTTCGTATGTGGTTTCTGTAACGATTGTAGAGGAAAATTTATTAATTTGATTGCTCTAAATATAGAATAACGTTAAATCCAAAAGTTATCATTATCTTGAAAATTTAGAAATGTACGCAATAAAATCGTTTCATTTTATTTTAAGAAATTAATTTTTTTTCTAATTCATTCCATCTTGAAAGATTGAAACATGTCTGATTCAGATGGGTGGTTGTGTTCTAACTTCTTTGTTTTTATCATTTCAAGATTATTGGACGTGATAATTCGTGCTGTGCATTTTAACAGTCGATTACGCGAGCATAGCCAATAGATTCGATCTTTTGATTTACAATTCTGGAAATATGAATAGTCTTCAAAAATCATCTTGGGCTTTCCTTTCGATGTTTGCACGAGTCGAATTGTTGACGAATCTAAAAAGATAGAAATTAAATTAGTGAATATTCATAAAAGTGTGACAAAGGTTCTATAATTATTTTCAAATACAAATTATTAAGACACGCTTTTAAATATTAACGTTTAGTTTTTTTTTATTTGACTCGCTTAACGATAATTGAAAAGGAATTCAAGATCCTTCTGTGTTTTGTATGTTGGCTCGTGCGAATGCTGATAAAACTGGCGAATCGAGGTTTGATCTGATTTTGTGATAGTCTGAACACGAGCTCTGCAACTTAATTTATAATACATCGAACACTTCCAATCCCGCTTGCCGCCAATTTTTTTATCGTTTGGTGTGAATGTGTTTCCATCATAAAATACCTGCTTCGTTCCACGTTTCGAAAGAACAAAACGAAATTGTGGCGTTTTTATAACTAAAACGAGATTGAATGAAAATTACTTTTATGCGAAATGTTTATAACATTCTAAAGTTATGATAAGGTTAGAAAGAGAAATCATTAATGACAAAATTGGAAATCTTTATTGAATCTTAAACTTCATACGTAGTTGCCTTACGTAATGTTTAATTGTATTTTTCATCAGGCGAATGAGAGTGCGTTGGTTTCGTTAGTTTTACATATTCAATGCCATCGATCATGTGAGTAACAGCTCGAGCATGGCATGTGAACTGCTTGTACTTTGTACACTTCCAACTGATGAGTCCTTTGTTCATCTTTCTGTTGATTGTGAATGAAAAACCATCGTTAAGCAGCTTGCGACCACCACGATTTGTCTGAACAAAATGTGCAATCATCACTGGCTCCTTTTTGGCTTTGATAATCTCGTACATCACATCAGCTAAAATGATAGAAAAGTCAGTTAGATCAATTATGAAAATTGCTTCTTTTTTTACATATCTTAATTTTAAAAATAAATCAAAGTTCTAACTAAAGAAACCAAAATCTTTATTTGGGGAGAAATTTTATTCCTTAATGATAAAAAGATTATTGATGATTTTGTTCTTATCAGCGATTAGTTTGTATCGGCCACTATTCCTATACATGCTCCGATCATGATTGTGCATCCTTATCATGATATTCGGTTCATATGGTGCTGATGGTCTTGTTGTAAGAGCAGCGCGGCACTTTAATCTCTGTCTGAGATCGCAACTCCAGTGCAGATTTGATGTTGATCGATTATTTAGCCGATAATAGAAGCCATTCATGTAGATTCTTGGTGTTCCGCGCTTATTCTCCAAATAGGTAACTGCAAAGTAAAAAAAATAAAAAATTAGTTAAATATTATTTATCAAAATTGATTAAACTAGAGTGGCAACATTAACTTAAATTAATATGCGAAAAACAACAAATTTTGCAAATAAGTAATTGAAAACTATTAAGTTTATTATAAAAGACAGAAAGAATGTTGCGTAGGGCAAGAATTCGAAATTATTTCTTGAAAATTTACGATTTTGAATTAGTTGAGCATTTGAGTTTGTACATCCTGCTTAGGTAAGCATCGGAAAATTAGCATCATCAACTCCCTTAGTCCACGCGAATTTTTTGCGGACAAGATTCTGACGAGTTATGCTTCGTTGAGCATTGCGAGTGTGCGTGTGATGGGCGACAGCAAGCAAAGCAAAATCTGGTTTTGAGTATTCTATTTTTGCTCGTGCACGACACTTGAAATTTCGATACAGCGTGCATCTCCAACTCATGCTGCAGTGACTGACAGTGTTGCGTAAGAAAAAGAATCCATTGACACGCAAATAATTTCCACGTTCCGATTGATAATATTCAGCTGGATATGTTTTCCCATCAACAGGCAAATCATTGTTCATGGCTTCACAATCTGCGAATTAAGAAAAATAACATTAATCATTTGAAGGTTTAGATAATCATAAAATCGCTGTAAAAAAATAGAGCTTTTTTTTGGGGTGGGGTTTTTTCGTTGAAACGATAAATATACAAATCTTTTATTTATGGGTCTAGATACGTAAAAAATCATTCAACAAATTCTTCAGTAATTTCTTCTTTGAAACAAATTTCGCCCTTTATTCCATGCATCGATCTCTGAATTCCAGATCGATTCGAATTTCCGTATTCGTCAGAGCCGTGGTTATGCCCGGGGCCTTTAAATTTTATCGCGAATGGATTTTCACGTTCAGAAATGACGCGTTGTTTGCATTTGTGCTTGTTATTCAATGTACAAATCCAATATACTGAATTTGCTGTTTTATAATGACGTTTGTAAACATATCCATTGATCCTGAGTCCTGTATTTCCACGTCCAGTTTGGAAATATGTTACACCTAGAAATGAGAACACAAATAGCATTAGTAACGAGAATTTATAATTCAATTTAAGCAAAAATATAATTATTCTTGGTATTCAAAAACGTGTTTCATGTTCCATTTTTTTTTTATTATTACTAAGTATTTTATTCAGTCTTGACCGATTCCAATTCTATTGGATATTTTTTATAGTCTTCCGTTGAATGATTGTGAGAGCCATTTTTTAAAGTAATTTTAAATGGATCATCGATTCGTGTTAACGCACGTGCGCGACATTTTTTGCGGCGACACAATGTGCATTGCCAGTAAACTATTCGATTAGACTGATAGTGGCGCTTGAAGACGAAATTGTTTACCAAGAGTCCTTTATTGCCTAAGCCAGTATAAAAGTAAACAGCTTTAATTCCATCTAGAAAACAGGAAAAAATGCAAAAAATTAATGTTAAATTCTTAATAGGGAATGAGTAATCGTCAAAATCTAAGCAAAACGCATTTTGGGTTAAAAAGTCTAAAACAATTGCTTTTTGTTTTAATTTAGATATATGGAGAACAATTTTTAAGGGGGAAAAAAAATAAAATTTTGAAATTAGCGGAACAGTGAAGTAATTGGGATAATTTTAAATGGCCGCTCTTCAATTTCATGACTGTGAATCTTCTTCGTCAGCTTCATGACCATTGGATTAGTAAAGTTAGTGATACCGCGAGCACCACAAGCATATTTCTTCTTCTGCAAGCAATGCCAATTGATGGTTTTTCCAAATGCTTTTTCTTTCACAAAGTAGAATCCATTACACAAGATGCCTTTTGAGCCGCGTGCTGTCTCATAATATTCAATAGGAATGTAGTCTGTAAATAAAAAAATAAAATTAGTGTTAATTTTTACAAAAAAAAAAAAAAAAAAAAAAAATAAGAATATATTAAAAGCAAGTAATAAAGGTATTGGCGGAAAAGATTGAAGAAAACTCGATATGATGGGAAAAAAAAAGTTTTTAAAGGAAGTATTTTATTGAAGCATTAAAAAATATCAAGTTCTGTCTTTATTTCGATCGGCGATGGAGCGGCAAATGCTGATGGCAAAACTGTTGATTTTTGTCGCAATTGTGATTGTATTTTTTTCTTGTAGACTTCATATGCTTTCTTATCGTGGGAATGATTATTTCTGCTATTATTTATGACGCGAAGCATCTCATCGGTAATGAATATAGCTGAACATTTGTTGCTTTTACTCAGTGCACATTTCCATGCAATATTTTCGCCAATTTGCTTTAGCCGATTGTAGATAAATCCATTCTGAGTTAAGACGTTTAGCTTTACACCAGCACGTTTGGGACGTTTTTCTCTTTCTAGAATGAAAATAATTTAGTTTATTAGTGATGGAATATGAAATAAAATTTAATATTGTACAATAAAAAAAAGTATTGAGAGAATCGTTGAAAGTATCGTGGATTAACTTTATTAAAGTTTTGTTTTAAGCATTTGTATCGACTTCATATCCTTTAACAAATTCATCCATTTCGTGGGGCATAATTTTCTCCTTCTGATGCGAATGCTGATGGGTCAAACGTATTGTTGGTTCACCGCTCTCTACTTTCGATGTAACTGCACCGGCTCGGCAGCCATATTTTACGTATCTGTTGCATCGCCAGAAAGTATTTTTCTGACTTTCGCGGTTCACAACATATTTGAAGCCTTCAAATACCAACATAATGCGTCCGCGTTGGGTTTTAGTAAATTGGAGTGCTGATGACAGAACAACCACTGCGAATGAGAATAAGTAAAGTAATTAATAAAGTGTTCAAACTGCTTTTATAACAACATTTTAAAACAATTGCACCAAAAAGGAAATCATGTCGTTAAGAGTTCTTAACATTCTTTATTCGTAAATTTTCGAAAGCTCTCAGAATCTACTCATAAACACGTTTCGATTCAAAAGGCTTGTGACAATGAGATGTTTCTTTGATGATTGTTTCATTTAAATCCGTATGAATTCGGCCGCGACATTTGTACTTTGTGGTGTAATAGACGCATCGCCAATAGATCTTCTTATCGCGTGTCTTTTCGCGTACAAAAACAAATCCGTTGTGCTCTAGTTGCGCTTTCCCTTTTTGACTCATCACATAGTTTATTTTATTGATGTCTAAACTTTCTGCAATGAGAAATAAAAGTTTTTTTTTATTAGTTTAATTTAGTTTCGTTTTGAGACATCGTACAAGTGACATAAATGCGAATAAAGAAGATATTGTTAATTTTGACTTTATTTTATTTAACTGTTATCAGTACATTTTGAATCAACGAAGCCGGCGATTTATCTTATTCATATGCATCACAAACGAAAAAATCTGGCTTCACTTGATCGAGATTTATGCTGCCAACTTGTGATTTGTAATTTCCACGTGTGAGTTCCATGTGCTCGTGTCGGCATTGTCCCATAATAAACTTTGGTGGATTTCCCTTGGTCATAATTATTCTTGCCGGACATTTTCGTGTCTTTGTAGACATCATGCTACATCGCCAAAGAACACGTTTCTTATTTTCATTCATAACAATGAATCGACAACTGTCAACTGTAATAAATTCGAACGAGTTTTTAATGTTTCTAGAGTTGAGAGTTTTGCTCACCCATAATAGCCGGTTTTCCACGTATAGACACACTGAACTGAATGAAATGCTCCAAATTCTCATCGACCTCATCTTTTACTACAAAATATTCACCAGGCACGATTTCAGTTTCTGCGAATGAAACAAACAAAAAAAAGTAAGTAAAGCATAGTGAAATTTCGATTAAAAGTTCATTGAATTTTTGACATGCTTTCGGTTATTAAAACAGATTTTATTAAAAATTATTTTCTTGATCAAGGATCAACGATGCCGATCTTTTAAGGATTCGTGTTGATGCTGATGCTGGCATTCGTAGTTCTCAGTTAACTCATCAACAATAACTATCGCTGGACACTTGGTCTTGTAGTAGTAATTACATTTCCAATATTGTCTTGCAGCACGTTTCTTGTTGCGGAAGTATCTAACGTTATCAAGGACAAGTAAATTTTGTCCGTTACGTTTCGAGGGCTCATAACGTATTCTTGAACATTCTGTGAATGAAAAAATAAATATTTAATTAAAATTTTGCATCTGAATCAATTTACTTCTTAAGAGAGTTTGATTCCGGTGAAATATTTTGAATGTAATTTTATTAACTGAGGGTTTTTCAGTGCTGTGACAGGTTTTTTTTTTATTTTAGCTATTCCATTTGTATGAGGCCTTCATCTTTCTCGTTGGGATCCAGGGGATGATTGTGCTCGTTGCGACGAATGATGCATCCTGGTTGTGATGTAAGTGTGATCGCTCGTGCAGGACATGCGGAGTGCCACCAGTAATAGTCGAAAAAAAAAAAGGTCAAACACATTAGATAAAGCTATATACTACTTAAAGAATTGTTAATCATTTAAACAAACGCAATGAATGAAAGCCGATAAGGGAGCAAGTTTCCATAATAACATTTTCGGAATGTAGCATCTCAGTAGATGTCAACAACTCAACTCCAATTTAACATTATTCAAACATGTGGCATTCATCATTATTTATAAATCGACTTACTTGGAGCATTTCCAATAAATTTTATCGCCATATTTGTTGTTTTGAATGTATTTTCGACCTGCACAGACCATCATTTGATTACGACGACCAGATTCAATAAATCGAAATGGAACATCGTAGGTAATTGCTGATGGGTAATTTGTCCTCTCTTGCTTTGATCGTTTCACAATTTTCTTTGCCTTTGTTTCCATAATTGTAAACTGATTGAGAGTTGAGCAGCTCTTTTTGTCCTTTTCCGAAAGCATTATAATTTCTGCATATTCATCTGGTAATGAGAAAAATAAAAAATTAATTTGAGAATTTCGACTAACTACAAAATATCAAATAATTTTTTTAATGAATTAAAAATAAGGCATATAAATAGTTTAAGACACTAATTATTAATTTTTATTTGTTCTGTGTATCTATTGGCATTTTAGCTTTTGGATCAGGATCATGCGTATGCTTTCCATTAATTGATAAAATATTTAGATGTAAAGCGTTATCATCGTCATCGAGTTTTGTAAATTCGGTGATAACTCGAGCATTACACTTGGCGCTGTACTGTAATTAAAAATATTTTATTTAATAAATTCTTGCATATTTCCGAGAATAGAAAAAAATCATTACTTTTCGGCTGCAAATCCAATAAGTCTTTTCATCAGTTGATCGATTTCTTACAAAATTATATCCTCCAGTACTGAGCAATTTGCTACCGCGTTGCCCGGCAACAAATTGTATTTTAGATGAGTCAAATGTTACATCAGCCATAAATTGCCTAGAACTATAACAAACAATTAAAAATTTGAATTTAAAAGGATAAAGTAACATACCCGTGCTTGAGAGATGGCAGAATATCATCCATTGAAATCATATCTGTGAGGGAAGAGACAAAGAATATTTTAAATTTAGTACAGTGTAAATAATTGTAATTAGCTGCTTAGAATAATACAATTTACAACGAAACAATCGAGCTGTAAAATTTATTTCGGTCGTATGCAAAGTAATGAGTTACATTGAACGATATAAATATGTATGTCTATTAATGCAGAGGCTGTGATAAGTAATGAAGAAAATAAATCATGCTTTAAGTTTTTTTTTTTTTTTTGATTCTTTCTTAAAATGGTTCATGATTGTGCTTTGCATTTTTTACAATAAGATGCTGTTCTCCATCCACTTCAGATGTCACAACTCTTGCTTTACATTTGTGCAGTCCAGCACGTGCACATGACCAATACATCTTATGGCCGGAAACTTTGTTTTTTGTAAATGAATAATTGCCGACTTTCAATTTTCGCGATCCTCGAAATCCAGTTATGAACTTGACAAAGTCTGCAAATGATAAGAAAAAATTAATTAGTTTTGTGAAATGATGGATGTTTCAACTTAATTTATAATAAGATTCTAATCGAATTAAGCATTTCGTGATTATTATAGATTTTTTCTGTTTTAAATTTTTATTTCAAGTATCTTATACAAATGATTAGGTTGCGCTTGATCTCTCTACAAGGTCAATCGTTTCATGAAGCTTTTACTATCGGTAAAAGGATGCGAATGAAGCAAATATGGTTTAACAATATCATTGCCTATCGTTTGGAAGCGCGCTTTGCACTCGTGTGATCGCGAGTTACTGCATCGCCAATAAACGCGATTTTTATACGATGAGCTACGGAAAAATGCAAATCCCTGATACACAACTTGAGTGTCACCGCAACGGACTAACTGTGGATTCATTGGCATCGGAACCATCAAATCTGGAATGATATAAAATTAAAAATATTAATGAAATTGAAATAATTGTCTTATAGTTAAATTGATTTACCTATATTTATTCTAAAAAATTATAAAAATTAAAGGAAATCAAAATTGTGAAACAAGTCAGTTTGGAATTGTTTTAAGGTTTTCTTTATTTTCACTTATCTAAGAAAAGTTGCCAATAATTGATACCATTTTTTTAAGTTGCCTGATTTTTGCAAAATGAATGATGTTCTTTTATCATCTTAATGCAACCACCATTTAGTTCGTTCACCATTATTTGCGCATTACACTTGATCTCAATGCATTTAAAATAACTACGATAGGCTCTACCGCATATTCTTTTGTACAATTTTCCACGGAACGAACACAAACTCTCGCCTGATTTTGATGATATAAATGTTGCTATAATGAAAAAAGAAAATTAGTGGCATTTTTTGTGAAACATATAAAATTTTGATAGTTAAAATTATGCAAAACGTCAAGAATTGTGAATAAACATTTAATTTTATTTCATTCAAATACGAACGATTATTCTTGATGGTCATCAACATCAATGTCTTCGTATAGCTCATTGGCCTTTTGACCCTTTCTTAATCTTTCTTCAGACAATTCGCAAGGACCATGATTGTGTTCTGGCTTCGTTACGGTGAGACCATTGACTGTTCCCACCATACGAGCACAACATTTTGTACGTCCATTGAAAGTGCATCGCCAATAAGTCTTTGAACCTGACGAATGATTTCTGTTGTATAAGAATCCGTTGTAGTAGAGCTGATATCGACCATGGGTTGATTGAACATATCGATACGTCTTACTGGCATTTAATGGAGGATAAAAAGATCCTTTTGTACATTCAACCGTTCTAACTAGAAAGAGATAAGAAAATATTATTGTTAGTCAACGATCAAAATGTGGACGTTTTTTATACTTCAGAAAAGTGACAAAACTTGTCGCACAAAATTAAAAGTAGAAAAAAAGTCATTTATTAGTCAATTTCGAGATAAGTAAAATCGCTTAAAATCTAATTGCTGGAACATTAATTATTTCTTGATAGATGTGATTTATTTAAGCGCATTTTGATGTAGCTCTTGACATTTGCGCGTGTTACAATTTTACATTGTTGCTTAAATACTTTAACGACGTGTGCTGTAAAACAAAATACGATTAGAAATTAATAAATAAACAACCAAAGGAAAAAGTCGCAGTAAAAGAAAACATACTTATGATAGAATCGAGAACTTCCTCATCAAGTGGAACATATTTTGGATCGCTTTCATCAGGCATGCACGAGTATTTAAGTGTCTCTTCGCCAAACACCAAAACAGCTAGTCGCACGCTATAGAGAGCTGGCTTGTCACAAAATATCTTCAATATGTCATCACGTCTGACAAAAACGCGACTTCCATTGTGCAATGCCATCATTTTTGGATCGGAAGGCGGATCAGGCTTTTTAACTGGAACAGCTTTAGCGATTTTTTTGCTTTCGTCACCGATTTCAAAAATCTCATAATCTGCAATGATACAATTTAAAAATGATATTAGATAAACATTCCTCAAGTTTTTCCGTTACAAACTAAATGAATTCTCTTATTAGCCGCAGAAAAAAAATTGTTTAAAAGATAAATTTTATTTGATTGGAAAAATTCAGCAATATGATATTCTTCTAATAATTCAACTTTTTATTATATCTTCCACTTTCACTACGAGCATATCGCTAGCACTTGCAACACGTTTCTTTTTTGATACGCGCGGTTTTCGATTGATCACATGCGAATGTGTGTGAAATTTATTAAGCGGTGTTATACGATGATTGATGGTATAAACCCGCGCTCTGCATTTCTCATTCCACCATTGATTGCATCGCCAGATTTTCTTTTCTAGCTTGTTGTTTTGACCCTTCACGTCTTTCTCAAATACAAACGGTTGTCCCAGGTAGAGCAATTGCGTTTTACCGCGTGTTGTTTGCGAATATCGGGCAATGGTTTCATCATCATCGTCTTCTTCTATGAGAATATCAGGAGAAATAAACAAAAAATTAATAAAAATTATTAGCAATAATAATTAGTAAGTGAAATTATTTCTAATTTTGTAGATTCTCTTCCGGTTCAATAATTTTATTTATTATGTTTTATAAATTTACATCAAGACATCAAAATTGTCCTTATCGACAAATTCAGGAGCGTGATCATGGATTTTATTAGTTTCGTTAATGATCTTGTTGTTAATTGTTATCAAACGAGCATTGCACATTCCTTTACGGAATCGTCTGCAACGCCAGTACACACGCATATCGCGCACGCTGTCACGACAGTAAACATAGTTGTTATGTATAAGCTGAAGATTTTTTTGACGGCTCTGTCGGAACATTGGAATCACATATTCACCAGCAGCATAGTCGACATCGGTCACTTCTTCTTTAGGTAGAATTTTCTTCATATTCCTTTTATCATAATGGCGTACGTCAACAATCTCGAAAATTGAATCTGCAACGATAAAGAAAATGTAATTTAATTAGTTTAAAATACTTAATCGAACACCACTTTGCTATTCACTTTGATTGAATTTTAACACGCTAATGATTGTATTATTATTTTTTTTTATTATTTGATTATCGTTATAGTGACAAATAGAGTAAATCATGGCTGATGATTATGTAATCTGCTACTGAGTTTTATCCGATTTTGCGTATCGGTTGTAAGTCGAGCTGAACAGCGATCGCATTTGCTGAGATTATTTCTGATGCAAACCCAGTTAGTCGAGTCTCTAAATTTGGCTTCTGTTTTGTAATGATGACCGTTAGGTAGCATTAGATGAATTCCTCCAACATTATTAGAAATGAATTTGATTGGTAGCTCATCGATCCAAATGCCTGGAGGATAAACTATAAAAGTTTGTTAGTAATTTTCGTGAACGTTGAAAAACGCGTCAGAGTTTTAACAAAATCCATTTTTTTTATCGAGATCGAATTTTCCTTTATTTCAATTTTCATTCATTATCATGAGCTGATCCTCAGATTTTGAGACGAGTACTTTGAATTTCGGCGGATGGCTGTGTGGTCTTTTGCCTTCCTTAATTGTGTTGTTATTGATGTGCGTCGTTACTCGTCCCGCACATGAATTTCTCAAACATACCCAATTGATTGTGTTACAATATTCAACTTTTTTGCGGTACACATGTCCGTTGTACCACAAGTTAAGTCCACCACGACGATTTCGCATGAGTTCAAAAGGAGCAGCTAAAAGAAAATAAAATTTAGAACGAATTAGTTTTCTTTTTAGTTGATTGTTTTTCAATTTTCAGTTAACAAAAACTTTGAAATTATTTTTTTTTTCGCGCATTTTTATGTTTTATTTGAAATCATTCTACTCTGTTTTTATAATTTTGCTATTGGGTAAACTTTCGGCATCTTGCAGATAAACTTTTGCAGATTTGTTGATTTTATCAGTTTCCGCGGGATGTGAATGTTCCAAAATGCAAAGTGTTACATTACTATAACTATTTAGAATCAAGCTCGCTCGACACTTTTGCGATGTGCATCGAACGCAACGCCAATAGTTATCGCGATTTTTACGATATAAGTAATTGTTTACGATCAAAAGTGGTCTTTTGCGTTGACTGTAAATACATAGAAGCTGGTCGCCTTTAAGAAATGCAAAAAAAAAAAGAAATGATGAGAAAGTTAGTGTAATCATATTTAACAAGATTTTAATTATTTATGCGAAAAAAAATTATTTTAAAATTTCAAATAATTTCGCTGAAAAATGGTTTATTTTTAGGTTGTTTGCAAATATAAAATGTTTATTTGGCTGCACCCAATGGACTACGCATCCAGTCTTCAATGTCATCATCTAGTAAACTTTTAAGCTCTAGATTTACATCATTCGATCGATTATCAGTTGCATGAGTATGCTCCGTTTCTTTTACAATCGTATTTCCATTGAGAATCATTCTTCCATTACATCTACTGCTTTTATATCGAATGCACAGCCAGTATGTTTTCTTATTTATGCGACGCTCATTACGATAAAGAAAACCATCGTAAACCAGCAATGGAGCCCCGCGTTGGCTACGAATGAACGTCCACATCTCTTTTTCGTAGGCCACCGTATTGTGATCAGCTTGCAACGCAACAATATTCAAATTGCGCAATTCTAAAAATAGTAAAGAATAAAGAAAATCGTCAGCTGATTAAAATTTAATCATTTTTAATGATCAAAAAAACAAAAACGCTGATCCATTTTAATTTTTGTCCCTTTCGTTGACTGGGACCGGTCATTTATTATTTAAAGTTAATCTTTAATCAATCTTAACACGCTCCTTTTCCTTCTTAAAAATCTTTAAGATTTTCTCGGTATGCGGTGGATGATTATGTTTCCCACCGGTCAAAGACACGATGCGTCCGTTCGACACTAAGCAGCGTGCACGACAACGCTCTTCCTTCTTTTTCCTATAAATGTGTATCACAATTAATGTCTTTCGATTTTTGGGTAGTGTTTTAATAAGCTACCTTGAATAATTATGACAGCGCCAATAAACTTTGTTCCCGTGGCTGCTGTGGCAGTTGTACAAGAAGTCATTATAGACAAGACATTTTGTCGCCCAAGGACTTGTGACAAATGTCAAATCCCCGCCTTGTTCTTCCTCGTCAGCCGTTTCGCGCTGAGGCTCTTCATATTCCAAATATGTTTCGTTAGGCTGAATTTGTATTGACAAGTCAGACTGATTGTACAATTTAATTTGATATTCTGTTTGAAATGAAAGTAAATTATGAGAAGTCTCGATTAGAAACATTTCGTTGATAAAAATCGATAAAACAAACAAAATAAATTCGAATTTTTAAATTCACAAAGTAAAAGCATTAAACGTTTATTCCTTCGAGACTCGTTCTACTAATCTAACAATTTTTTTTAAATTTTCGTTCTTAATTACAAACATCTCAATGATCGTTAACACTATTTTTCTTAATCGCTCGTTTCTTTAAAATTGTTTCAATTTGTGGTGGTGGTTCATGATTGTGAGCTCCAATGATTTTTACAAGGATGCCGTTCTTTGTTCGGCAACGGACGCAGCATGGTGTTTGTTTACGAGCAGTACCAAAGGTACAGCGCCAATAGATTGTGTCTTTGCGTTTACGATTCGATGAGAACCGATATTTTCCGACAACTAGCAATTTTCCACCCCATCGGCTTTTTATGTAACGCAATTTGGATTTTGTTCGTGTTAGTGCTGTTATTGCAAAAAGATATATGAAAAAAATATGAGAGTTAAAAGTTAATAAATGGAAAATCTTTTGCATGTTTTTTACTTTGCCCCGCAATAACAGAAAAAAAGAATGGAAATGGAATAAAACGCACGAACCAATTTACATGCGTGTTATCTGAAAGTCATTTTGAACCATTTCGATTTTGACACGAGTCTTATCATCAACTTCTTTTGCAGCATCGCTTATTGTTTTAAGTGACAATGTTCCCTTCCGACGAGCGTCAATAATGCGATTCGTTTCCACTGGATGATTATGATTTGCTGTAAAAATGTATTTATATTGAAATGAAAAATCTTGATTTTGGAGTTCGGTTGATTCCTTACCATTGCTATTTGCAATATACAATTTATCTCCAACAGACTTCACACGACCGCGACATCGACCTTTGCGATTATTAATGCATTCCCAATAGAAAATGTTACGATCGAGGCCTTGGCGACGAAAATTTGAGCGATATATGTAATCACCGTGCACTAAATGATGGCCACCTTTACGGCCTTTGAGAAACCAAAATAAACCCTCGCCATATTCATTGTAATCTGATAAGGAAAAGGGAGAGAAACAAAGTGTTCGATGTAACAATTTTCTGAACATTTTTCCAGTACCGAGTCATAAAAAGACGATTTTGATTTTTGACATCAGTAATTTTTTTTATTGTTTCTTTTCAACATGCACATCAAATCAAGTCCTGAAACATAAGAAAATATACCTAGTTAAGCGGCAGCTCACTCTCCATTGTGTATAGTCGTTTGTTTTCTAATTTATATGCTGGTGAGGAATGTTTGTGAGTCAAACGTCTTCTTATTAAATTATTGTTTTTTGTAATACAATTTGCAAAACATTTGTGCTTTATGAAATCCGCGCATCGCCAATTAGTGTTACCATTAGAGTAGGTAATTTTCTTGTTATAAATAAAACCGCCGAAAACTAGTTGTGGCTTGCCCTTTTGACTTCGCATAAATCGCAGCATTTCACCATCTGCAGTTGAATGAATGAGTAAAATGGGGAAAAAAACGTTGAAATAATTTTTAAATTTTTTTTCACCGACATTCGAAATGAAATTATAGCGTTTTTGTATGAGATATTCGAACGTGATTTTATAAGCAAGTTTTCTATGCAAGACATTCGAGCAAAAACGGAAAAAAACGAAAATTTAAAAGCACAAAAGCATTCGGCAGACTTCGAAATTTTTTTTTCTGCTGTTCTCGAATTCACTTTCATAACGTTCTATATACCAGTTTGTCCCAATATCATCTCTTTGCAATGCGTTTCGTTTTCAAGCTTTTCCGAGATGCCATCTCGAATAAAAAGCAGTTGAATGCTGGAAGAAAAAGAATGCATTGTTTACCGTCACTATAAAATTGAAACAAGTTACCTTTACCGATACCATTTTACCAAATACCATATTTTTTAACGATTTTCTTTTTCACTCTGTCTCAAAAAATTTGACTGATTTCTTTTTACCGTGTATATTTGTGAGAAAATTGGTTTTGCTTTGAAACGTTCAGCATCTTACCAATTTTACCATTTATATAAATTTAAGGAAAACTAAATTATTTTCTTAAAGCTAAATGCGATCGATACTAACCCATCAATATTTTGTCCTTTTGTTGTTGTTGCTTCTGTTCTGGTCCTTCTCATCACGCAAACATTTTCACGAAGTGTTCTGGTGTGCTCTCCAACGTTGCCAATTTATTTATTCTTTTTTGTTACCACTACACAAACTTTCAGAAATTTTGTCACCTTTTTTTAACTGACTGACCAGCAAAAAATAAATTGCTATTGACCGATTTATAATTTAAAAAAAAAAATAAAAAATTGAACAAGGATCGAATGTCAAACATAGAATGGGGAGATATTGGATGCAAAGCACAATTCATCAAGGGCTCGTACGTAGCATTTATAAAGAATTCAGATTGGGAACACTTTGACGGCATTTTTCTCATTTTCGACTCATTTGCATCAATAAAATCATCATGGGCTTTATATCAACATTTCTTTCATCTTATGCAACTATTCAGGTGAATAAATCTTAACGACATTCATTTTGAGTGTACATCATTTATTATGATCCGCTTCGCCTGAGGCGAAAATGTTAAAAGATCGATATAAAATATTAACGATAAATATGAATGCCTCTTAAGATTTATTTAGCTGTTTGTGTATTTCGCCTCCCACATTAAAACATCTTTATCGAGTGTTTTTGCGCATAATTTACATACCAATTTAAATTTAATCATTTTGTCACGAAATTTTAACCATTTGCTTCGCGCATTCCTACCTTAACATTTTAGATGTTGAGAAGTTTTTCCATTACTTTCTACTATTTGCTGGTTATCAAATTTTTGTCACACAATTTCTTTTTTCACTATCACACGCGATTTTAGAGATTCGAGTTTTACTTTTTCATTACAACACTTCACTCACACATTTTTTTTTTTGTTTCGTAGTTTTAGTAGCAAAGGTTAAAATTACTCGAATGTAAAGATAATTTTTGTGGATTGCGATACACGTAAAAAATATTAATACTAAGTAAAATGAAATTAGACACTAACCTTGGGCTTCTGTTGCAGACTGGTCACCTTCCGTTGCATATGTCTCGCTGAATCCAGATACACCTGCTTTCCCAGTATCATCGCCTTCAGTAAAGTATGTTTCATCGTATTTTTCTTCGCCATAGGTTACATCTTCAACGTATTGATGGCCATCATCATCTTGTTCAGTCTCTATTTCCTGTGTGTCCTCAACGTATTCCGGTTCAGTTTTAGGGTTCAATTGGGTCGTGTCGATAGGCAGATCAATAAATTCTGTGGTCTCTGATACTTTAAGCTGCTGTGGTGTAACAATTTCCGTTTCCTGGCTATCTAATGGATCTGGATGTTCTGGTGTTTGACTAATGCTTGTCTGTTGAATCTTAGCACGTTTTGGTGTAGTAGCAGTAGGCATAGCAGCATGCCGAGCAACCCGTTTGTTTGACTGTTGTGTTTGTACTAATGTCACGGTTTGTTTCTCGTCACTACTTTCTTCCGATTCAACTTTAAATGATTGTGGGCGTGTGGCAATGATACGTGCAGAACGAGCTCGCGTTGATGATTCAGGAAGTGGCGTCGATGTAACCTCTTTGGCTGGGGATGCCGATCCGGCTGCAGCTGTTGTTCCTTGTTCATTTGATTCCGTGAGTCCTTTAATTTGTAGCGCTTCTGCTGTGCTGATGAATGCTGGTAAAGCTTCTTGCTTCACATTGACTTCCCCGCAATACATAAACTGAATGAGGTCTTTAAGTGCTGACGAGCTTACATCTTTTAGGAATACTGTAAATTTGGGAAACAAAAAAGTTTATTTAGATATTTAAAAAAAAAAAACTAATGCTAATATATTGTATAACTTACCGAATGCGTGCTGATTTGCAGGCATCTGAGTGAACATTTTTCTGAAGTATGGCGAACAAACGGACAATACCAATCTATGAGCTTTGACCAGTTGCCCTTCGGCGGCGAGAGTAACATCAACAAGGTCTCCACGACATAGCGATTCGTGAAATCCGGCGGATAGGTTTGTGTTGAAATTGTTCCAACACAGTGAAAATTGTTCTTCGTCCGCCATGGCTTGGGGACGCTTTACAACTGCTGTTTTGTTCAACGGTTTTTTCTTTCGCTCGTTAAGTCTATAATAAAAAAAAAAGGATCTGGTTATTCATTATTCATATTAATTATAGACAATGCTTTGTGGTACATTTATGTTGTAGAAACTCTGGTATAAAAACTAAAACATCAGATTAAACATATACGCTAACATTATTCCAGCAAACTGTACTTTCAACATTATGTATATATTAACGCTATATGCGCAAATTTTTTCTGTTCTAACGTTTCTTGGCGCAAGTTGCGACTTTCGGATGAAAAAAAAGGGAAAAAAAAGGAATTTTGTACGCTTGCTTTAGCATAGGAATGGTTCGTCAAATGAGGAACATTGAAACTATTGACTGGATGCATAGCATATATGGAATGAAAAACTCGATGTTTCTACAAAATGGTTTCAAATTTTCAGTGTTTCAAAATTTTATGTTTAACCCGCACTTGTGACCTAATTGACGGATTGTCTACACATGAAAGAAAATTGCAATATTTCGCTAAAAATCGCCCCTTAACAGAAAAAATTTGATTTCACTTTGTTCCACGCACTATTTAAGTGATTTCCGAGCAAATTTTAGTTGGAAATCGGAACGTCTACATACTTTTTCAACACTTTTCTCTTGGCGTCACCACGCCATTTTTTTTTTTTTTCCATTTTTCAAATCACTTTTTGAGCATTTAATTAAACATATTTATGGGCAAACCCTATATTTCCGCAAACTACTTACCGAGATCTATGTATTCGCGATATTTTCCTTTTGATAAAGATAATTAATCTTTTTTAACACAAACACCGACAAATTTTACGTCCGCACTGTTCAAGATCTTTCTAACAATTGAAAATTTTCCGTAATTGTTCGTTAAAAAACTGACGTTTGGCTACTATTTAGCCATATGGACAACATCAGCTAAACCAGCGAATCCGAACTAATCTGGTACGTCAGAAAATTTTATTTTAAATTTAAATTGGAAGAAAATATCGACATCGACAACGGTAGTAATAAAAGGTACAACGGGCAAATGAAAAATCCCTGTTAATTCAGACGGACACCTGAAATAAAAAAATTAATTTAGCGATAATTTCCAATTAGTAAACATCGAACATAAATCTATAAAAAAAAACTTTTATATAATCATATATGATCATACTTTTACATATTATTTATATTATAAATTAGTACCCTTGAACTTTTGTTACCTTGGATTGGAAGGAAGCTTCATGATGATTTCATAAAGAGCAAAAAAAAACTATTTATTTTATTATTAAAATTAAAATCATCATTTGAAGATAAAAGGTACATATTAAATATTAAGAAGCATTTGAAGATTTTTGAAAACCGACGACGCAATTGTTATGGAATTGACGCTCAAGAATGTTTGCATTGTGTTCGATTTGCCAAATATATGAATAAATATTGTCGACATTTAAATCGAGGCAGGTCGAACCTGATTATATAACAAGTTATTCCTCGGATGCAAATAACAAAATTCCCAAAAAATGGGATCATTTGAATATCAGGAAGCAATAATCTTTGTTATTAACAGTAAACATAAAAAAGAAATTCAGTTATTTTTTCTAGTTTTTTTTTTTTTTTGTGTTCAATCAAAACAAACGAAGTCGCGCTTATCGAGTAAATAGTATTATCTTGACAATTTTAAATATACCTGATTTGTGAGAGTACTTATAAATAAAAATTGACCTAAAGCATTCTATTTTGCTCTGTTAAAATAAAACGAAGAATAATTTTTTATTGTTATTATAATTATTATGACCGTTATGATCGAAGATTAAGAATACCCCCCTAATGAGAATATATTTTTCGACTGTTTACTGACGTCATGTATATTTTTTGTTATTGAGATGAAAGCTCAGTGTCTATTACGACCTTCAAAACCATCCAAAAAAATAGATGAAATATATTTAGCCTGAACAATTTGTGACCCGAAGGATAACTAAGCATGTTTCTAGCGGGGTCATTCATTTCTTTTATCTTCATTTATAGTCTTTACGTAGTAATTTCAAATAAAAGTACGAAAACCCATTCTGAAAAAATATGGGTACACATTTTTAAATTAATATATAATTTATAAAATATTATTAATGTAAAGTCACTCTATAAAGTGATAAGAAATTTTTTTTAACACAACAACACATCATCGGTTATATTATAACGTGTCTCTCATTATCTCGCAATTATCATTCTGCGACCAACCTCCCTGGAAGAAACATTGCTATTCAAATTGAAGCAACTAATATATTTCGCTATAATCTAAAAGTTATTGTGTATTAAGGTATTAAGTAGAAGCTAATTGAAAATACATAGTGAATTTCTTGTTATCTGTAACGTCATTCTAACTTTTTGAATTCCATCACTGCAATTGGAGAGTTCACACTTTTTGGACAAACAAAAATAAACTAAAGTTCTCGCTAAGAAGTGTCAAAATCACTACCTTGGTACATATCATATTTCACATAGCAGAATATATTTTTTAAAATCTAAATAATTACTAAAATTTCAAAAAACCTGATATTTCTCAAGTGATTGAAATAATAGAAAAAAGTGACACTTCCTGCAATGAACTTTAGTGGAAAAATATACATACGCGTAGAAAAAGTATAAATAGCGAAGAATACGGGTAAGGGTTGCTCTTTTCCCCAATTTGCTATTGGAGAGTGGACACAAATCGATTTTTACGCTTAGCTTAAAATAATTAAGTCAGTCATACGATCCACGAAAAAGTGAGAAGAAATACAAGTATTTATAAAGTCCTTATTTAAAAAGCAGATTCCTGTGTATTGTGTATTAACATCAGCAGTCGCATCTTAAAGTCATTCATACGATCCTTGAAAAAGTGACAGACTTAAAGTCCTTATTTTAAACAGCAGATTCCTGTATATTGTACGTGAATATCAGCAGTCGCAACTTGAAAATGCCCGAAACCGTGAATGGATATGCAAATGGCAATGGCCACATGGGATTCGAAATGGAAGACAACTCATCCTTTCTGTTTACATCTGAATCCGTCGGCGAAGGACATCCTGGTAAGTTCTATAAAGTAATTAAGAAAATCATTAAAAAAAAGAAAGGAACTGGTGGGACATTGGGAGATTTCTCGGATGAAAAATTGTCGACTTAGGCAGAGTCGCAATAGACTGAAAAAAAAAAAAAATCCTGATAATAAAAATTGACCCTCGAGAGACCTTTCTCCCGCTTATCAGTCATTCACAAAATTTATAAATTAAATCACGCGTTTTGATGATCTTTAGCTAGATGTCTGCTCACTGGGTGCAGCCCCCATGTTTCTATTCCATTATTTTTGAGTGAAAACACGTGCTTTTCTTATAGATGGCTGCCGAAAAAAAAGAAGAAAAAAAAGTACTTTATTGTAATGAATGATAAGGCATATGTGAATTTTTTTAATTGAATAATTTTGCCTCAGACCCATTTTACATCATCATCATTCTATTTTCCGACACCTTTTTCTAAAAAAAAGTGGGCTCATAAAAATAATACACCACATCTAAAAATAAAATTCTGAGAGTGCCGTCGGTCTTGTCTTGATGATGAGAAAGCGATGATGATTTTTTGCTCTTTCGGCTTGAACTCCCATTGAATTCAAAACACGGATGATACTGTGCACCAGTTAGAAACTTGTCATCATGAAGCGGTAAACTTTATTTCAAGGAAATTAAAAAAAAAAAAAAATGCCACACGGGAAGTTAACATTCGGAGTTGAAAATAATATGAGACGCAAAACATTGTGCGTTTTAAGCCATAACAATACATTTTCAACACACACAAAAGTTTATTTTGAAAATATTTTATTCAAATTATTTTATTATTTTTGTATTTCTTTTTGCAGATAAGATGTGTGACCAAATTTCTGATGCTGTTTTAGATGCTCATTTGAAACAAGATCCAAATGCTAAGGTTGCATGTGGTAAATTGATTGATAAAAAAAATTATCGACTCGATTAAGTTGACTGCATTTCTTTTTTTAGAAACTGTTTGCAAAACCGGCATGATACTGTTGTGTGGCGAAATAACATCAAAAGGAAACGTTGATTATCAGAAGGTTGTTCGTGATACAGTTGCTCATATTGGATATGATGATTCTTCGAAAGGTATGTTATCAAACTTTTAAGTTACGTGTATACATACAAATTCGTAATTTCCTCCCCTACGCACTCCAAAACACCCCAAACATAAATAAGCGTTTCAGGATCTCTTTGTCTTTGAATTGAAACCTAAAAAAACCGAATCAAAACATTAAATATTTAATCACGGTGTAGGATTTGATTGGCGTACACTAAATCTCTTAGTTGCAATAGAACAGCAATCTCCTGATATTGCTAATGGAGTACACGTTAATCGTGCTGAAGATGATGTCGGAGCTGGGGATCAGGTATAATCCATTTTCATCAGAAAAGTTGCTCGTGGTTACACATTTTTTTTTGTAACGTCCAAAATATATTCATTTGGCAAAATTCATTCATTAATTAACTTCTCCAAATTACTCTGCAAATTGGTCCAATGTCTATTTTTTACCCGTCATGTGTTCCCATGCGTCACTGGTCTTATCTCGTTATGCTTGAAAGTCCATTCATAACAATTCTCATCGAATGTTGAACACATTATCAAATTATTTTCAACGCCCGTTTAAAGATTAATTAAATTGTAGCATGATTAAGTATTATCAAACAAGCCTTGAATATAAGATTTTTTTTAAGACACAAATTCGGCAAACAATTTCCTCTATAAAGTTATTTGATAAATTAATGTATGATTTAAAGGAACATTCATTGACTTTTTAAAGGTTTCGATTACAAAACATGTAGTATCATGGTCTGCATAGAACAGCAGAGTCCCGATATTGCAAATGGGGTGCATGTCGACCGCGATGATGATGATGTTGGTGCTGGTGATCAGGTATTTTTCATTCACAATAAAAATGTAGCGCAGACTTACTTCGTCTTTTTTTTCTTGCTGAAATCATAATATGTAGAATCAGCTAACCTTGGTTTCTATTGCCGTTAATCGCTATCAAGTTTCTTAAAATGACGATTATTATTCTACAGACTCATATTATTTGTATGTACGTGCATGTCTGTCTTTAATTTTTTGCCTGCTCTAATTATTAATTACTGCTTGGTTTCCTATTACGCTTAATTTTGCATGCAAATCATAATTCTAAACGTTAGTATTCATTAAAATAATTCTTTGTGTATTTCTAATAGGGCTTGATGTTTGGATATGCCACAGATGAAACAGAAGAATGTATGCCATTGACTGTTGTGTTGGCTCATCGCTTAAATCAAAAGATTGCCGAACTTCGTCGAAATGGAACATTCAGTTGGGCGCGACCAGATTCAAAGACTCAAGTGAGTAAATAAAATAAATTAGTCATAATTAATGCATTTTAATTACACAATGATGTTAAAATTTATCATTCGAATATTTACTGAACTATCTGTGAATGTGACCCTTTGATTACTGAGCAATAACAAACATATCATGTTTTCCATTTTGCTTGAACTGTTATGCTGATCAGATAATTTTTTAATATCCAGGTCACTTGTGAATACATTTTCCAACATGGAGCTTGCATTCCTCAACGTGTACATACAATCGTTGTGTCATTGCAACATTCGGAAAAGGTCACATTGGAAGTTTTGCGCTCGGAAATTATGGAAAAAGTCATTAAGGTCGTCATTCCAGAAAAGTACTTTGATGCCAATACAATTGTTCACATCAATCCATGTGGTTCTTTCATAATTGGTGGACCTCAAGGCGATGCCGGTTTGACAGGACGCAAGATTATTGTTGACACATACGGTGGATGGGGCGCTCATGGTGGTGGTGCTTTCTCTGGGAAGGATTTTACAAAAGTTGATAGATCCGCTGCCTATGCTGCTCGTTGGGTTGCAAAATCACTTGTCAAATCAGGATTGTGTCGTCGCTGTTTGGTTCAAGTTGCTTACGCTATCGGGGTCGCTGAACCACTGTCAATAACAGTTTTCGATTATGGAACATCAAATTTGTCACAAAAACAACTTTTGTCGGTTATTAAAAATAACTTTGATCTTCGACCAGGCAGAATTGTCAAGTTAGTATTTCCAAGATTTTGATGGTTTAATAATAAATATTTACTCTAATTGATAAAAATAAACATTTTCAGGGACTTAAACTTGAGAACTCCATTCTATCAACAAACCAGCTGCTATGGACATTTCGGACGTGAAGGCTTTCCATGGGAAAAGCCAAAGAACCTCGTCTTTGAATGACCAGCTGACGATATAGTAGCTGCTGATAATTATTCAGCATGTGAAATGGAGCCGCTGTGCTCTAAAAAACTTAAACTAGCATAAGTTATGCATATTTTATTCCCACAAAAAGTTTTAAATCCTTAAGATTTCAATGGTTAAAAAGTACATTTCGAAAAATATTATAAATAACATTTTGAATGCGTAAAATGCAAACAGGTTAGACCACATACTCTTGGAAGAATCTGAGCTATTTGAATATAATTTGTTCTTCATCTCACAAAAGAAACTAACAATGGAAGTAGACTACAGAAAGATAAATTTAGTTCTCCTACAATAAGTTAAGATAACCTTTTTTGCCATTTTCTTTTTATGTTCTAAACTCGTTGCAAAAAAAAAAAAAATCCAAAGTTTGGAGTCGTAATTCTAGATTAATCTTGCTGAATCACGGCATATTAGCGTTCCTATTCCATCCTCAACGGTATGCTCAATAAGATACAATGTGAAAATTTAAAAATGCTTTAATGCTAAATGTCGCAATACTTTCTACACATTTTTTGAGTCAGTGCTGAATATTTTGATTGCGAATTTTTTGTGGAAAAATTCAAACTGATTGATATAAAATAAGTTGCATTCGTCCTTGCACAAACAATTTTGATTCATTGACAATTTCGGTTATAGAAAATCTGAAATCTTAATTGAATCAAAACTTATAAACGGACGATGGAATTTCCATAAACAGTTACTGACCAAGCTATTCTAGAAAGATTGTGTTGTACATCTGATAATACAGGAAAAGAGCATTTCAGAAGTACACCGATTACAGTAGATTAATCGAAAAAGCAATGAGAAATGTAAAACATAGAGACCATCATGATCGAACTCGAATGATAAGTTTGTTCTGTTAAATAAAATTGTTGCCTGAATTTGTGATTCTCAAGCTTTGGGAACAAAAAAAAATTAAATAAATTGTGTCATTGAAATCAAACATTTAACTTTAATTTTATTTAGCCGGGGACATTTTGTCTTTTATGGCTTTCTTTTTCTTAATAATCTACATATCTCTTTTATATTTATATTATTGTTGTTACATCTTAATTTTTAGATTGAAATCAACCAGAAATCAATCTCGATTTTAACCAAAAATTTTTAACGTGTTTAGAAGTTTTGAACTTCATTGGTTTTGAATTTTATATTATTTTTCAGAGTGTGCTGAAGTTGAAGAAACAACACAGGAAAAAACAATTAAGTACTGAAATTAAATTAAGCAGCTATGGGACGCCGCAAATCTAAAAGAAAGCCACCGCCGAAACGCAAGGCCATTCAGCCGCTTGATAGCATGTTCAACTGCCCGTTCTGCAATCATGAGAAGAGTTGTGAAGTTAAAATGTAAAAAATAATAATTATTAATGCAATTAATGCCCTACCTAATGTTGAACGAATTTTTAGGGACAAATCACGAAATTCAGCTAAAATTTATTGTCGTGTATGTCTGGAGGAATTCCAAACATCAATAAACTTTCTCAGCGAGGCTGTCGATGTATATAACGATTGGATTGACGCCTGTGAAACTCAGAATTAAGTACTGGGAACCTACGACTCGTTTTAAGTTTTAGGGGCTAAATATAAGGATAATATCAGGTCAATATGATGAATGCTTTCAATTTAATGCTAAGTAAAAAAAGGAAACAAATAAAAACACCTCATAAGAGAATTCAAAAAAAGTTCCTGCTCCATATTTATATGCTTTATTTCTAATAAGTTTTTGGAAATCGGCATTGTTATGCAGTGTCGTGTCATCCTTTTTTTATATTAATGCTGATTCTTTACATAACATAAAAATACATTGTAAAACATTGTAATTAAATTAATGTAAAGTACTCGATACTGAAGTGGCACGAAATAGAAGTTTAAAAATTGGGCTACTGGCCAGACAGCCCAATCTGCGATGTAAATTGTGAAGAATTTTGACCTCATGAGGTCATTGGTACTGCTTATACTTTTTCCCTCCAAAAAATATGATGTATATAAGAAATGTGCAATGAAGATTGGTGATACTATCGTCTAAAGAGAAAGGAAGGAATAATATGTTTTCTATTAAGAATCCTAATTAACACCACGAGGGTAGAACTTTTAAGGAGTCAGAAAACATTTGACATTCAAGAAGCTAATATTCAACCGCTCCGCTCGCTCGCCGAGAAAAGTTGAACGTTCGTGAGTCAGAATTTTTTTAATATATCTAATACAAATTTGTGAATGATGTTATACTACACTTAAATAATTTACCTGGTCTGACAAAATTTTTTTCATAACAGTCTTTAGAGCATTTCCTGGTAGAAGTCGCTCCATCCACAAATACCTTACAGAGTAAATATACATACATAAAATGTATTGACGAATGCTACAATTATTTCATTTTTCTTAATTACGTGAAATGATGGAGGGGACCTTGTGAGATTCCAACCACGGTCAATTGCTTAAGTTTTTCCTTATCATATTGTATTTCTGATCCTTTCTTGTTTCGTGATCTCTCAATTTTTTGCGCTAACATTTCACCAACAAACATCAATGCTCCTGATGAAACCGTATTTGTCAATAACAGGTACTTTCCGAATACTAATCCTGGCTTTCCATTGGACTCTATCATTCGTGCGCTGGCATTCTTCAGCCAGCTTAGAAAAATTTTCATTTTTCACCAGCAATTGTGAAATGTTATGAAATTATGCTTCGGCACTCAATGAAACTGGTGCCAGAAACCATCCTAAAATGAAAAAAAAAATTCGTAAAAGCCCGATTATTGTTTGGTAGTTGGTTACCACCAACTACCAAACAAATTTCGGATCCTGTCGAACTACTTAACTTGGTATTGTTTGCTTAGTGTGGTGCTGAAGCTTATCTTGATAAATCAGCTTGTACAAATTTCTTTGAAAGTACCGTACATATATCACTGTTTACATTGGTTTATTGCGATAAAACGCGATTGGACTCTCTAACTGCTAAATGAATTCAAAGGAAACATTTCGAATAGTTCTGGCAATCAGATATAATTTATGGCGATCACAGCCCACTGTTAGATTCCACTCAAATCTCAAGATTCTTTACTTTGGCACTGATAAATTTTCACTTCCATCATTAAAACTGTTGTGAGTATCGCTGAAATGCTAATGACATCCTGAAACATGCTTTTGATTTTAGGTCTGAGCAGAAATTCAGCAGATTGGAAGTGGTCACATCATTCAAAGCTAAGAACAATCCAATAAAGCAATATGCTGAATGTAATCAATTAAATGTCAACGACTGGCCCGATGTCAAGATAAATCCTCAACTGTGTCGTCAGTTTGATTTGGGACTAGTAGTTTCTTTTGGACACATGATTCCAGAAGGCATCATCAATTCTTTCTCGCTGCAAGTATAATAATAGATTCCTGAAGAATGTTAATAATATCCTGTTTTAGTGGGATGTTGAATTTACATGCCAGTTTACTACCAAAGTATAGAGGGGCCTCTCCAATCGTTCATGCAATCAAAGATGGTGAATCAGAAACGGGAGTTTCAATTATGGAAATTCGTCCAAAGAAATTTGATGTCGGTGATATTCTTGCTACTGAGCGTGTGACTATTACTGATCACATGCTTATGCCTGAGTTACATGATAAATTGGCATACATAGGAGCTAAACTTTTGGTGGATTGCGTAACAAATATAAATAAATACAAGCCTCTAAAACAGGAAGATGCAGTTGCAACATATGGTAGAAGATTTTCAAAAATTGTTTCATGATATAATTCAACTACATTCTACTTTTGTAGCCCCGAAAATTGATGGTGACTTTTGCAAAATTCGTTGGAATGAAATGTCAGCACGAGACGTTTTCAATTTATATCGAGCGCTTTACTCATTTAAACATATTCAAACAACATTCAACGAAGAAATAGTGAAGCTAATGGAGATAAGCTATGAGCCTGCAGGAATTTCTGATAGCGAGACAATGATGCCAGTGGGATATGTGACATTTTGTCGGAAAACTAAAAGACTTTTAGTAACATGCGCTGATCGAAAATGCATAGAAATTAGTAAATTAACAATAGGCAAAAAGAAGATTATGTCTGCAATGGACTTTAATAATGGTTTTCTTAAAAAATGTAATGAAAATTTTAGGTGCTTTAAATAAAAATAAAATAAAAAAAAAACTGCCAAAACTTTTAAAAATAACGAGATGCTATTAAATTTGTGCAAACAGCTGGTTGGTAAATGATGATAAAAATAGAAAATTTTAAGAGAGAACTTCGAAATGAAAAATGATTTGTCGTGAGGGAAAAGTTGCTGGTGGCTCATTCCTGTTCGGACTTGTGTTACAATTACTTGGAGTATCAGAAAATGGTGAAAAGCTGGCACTTTTGTTGAGTGAATCTATTTTTACTTCGGTTTATTGGTTGTTTTTGTTGTATGCACTTGTGTTGATATTTGTTCTCAGCATAAGCTTCAAGTCAAATGACTTTCAGGTGATGCAGATGATGCGCTATTCTTCAAATAATCCATTAATTCCCATTTCCATATTCCAGATTGCCATTCGAGCTGGATTGTTGGGATATTTATTTGGAATAAGTCTTTACATTTCCTTCATTTTTGATGTTTGCTACAGATCATTTGGAATTTATCTCGGTTTCTTGACGATTTTTCACTTTTCGGAATATTTTGTGATATCCATCTCAAATCCCGAATCCCTCTCCCTCGACTCATTCATCCTCAATCACTCAGTTCAATATGGCCTTGCAGCAGCCCTTAGTTGGGTGGAGTTTTTCACAGAAGTTTATTTCTATCCAGGTGAGTCATCTCCAAAATAGTTACATATTGTCACAATTTTTAATCGTTCGAAACATTTCAGATATGAAAAAGTACAAAACTATTTGGGTCATCGGATCACTGGTGTGCTTGGGAGGAGAAGTTTTAAGGAAAATTGCTATGCTCACAGCTAGAAAAAGCTTTCATCACATCGTAAGCTCAAATTATCAATTTATTTTTCTCGTTTATTCATAAAAGCTTTCGTTTTAGGTACAATTTGAACAACATGAAGACCATAAATTAGTGACAACAGGAGTCTATAGAATCGTTCGGCATCCATCATATGTCGGATGGTTTTATTGGTCATTGGGAACGCAGATCATACTGGCAAATCCATTGTGCTTGATACTCTATTTCATCGCATCATTCTTATTCTTTAGAGAGCGTATCTATATGGAGGAAATAACGCTTATAAATTTTTTCGGCGACGAATACATAAAATACCAGAAATCTGTTTCGACGGGATTGCCTTTCATCTCAGGATATCGACTTGAAGCTTAAATACATCACAGGAACGTGTCAAATTTTTTTCTACACACAAAATAATTTAAATTTAATTTTTTATACTCTATTAGTCAACCGCTGCTACATAGTTAAAAAAAAAATAAATGTACATAATTTATTAGATTGCCGGTTTGTGGGCAAACGACTGTGAGCAAATGATTTTGAAGGGAAGTGGGAATTTTTTGTCTTTGGTCGCTTTATGGAAAAGCTGCGACACCTTAAACAAACCCCAAAAAATATGGATTCTTCCATACTTCCTACTCCAAGGATTTACAAGATTAAGATTTAAATATTTACATAAATAATGTGAGTAGGTATGTAAATATCATTGACAAAATAATCCCTTCTGTGAAGCCGTGAAGCCCTTACGGAATGTTTAAACAGTCCCATAACAAAATTCAAAACATATAAATAATTATGGGAATTTTGTCAAAAATTGGATCAAAAGCTTTAAATGTTGTTGCGATTGGATGCACATTTCATTGCTTTTTCGAATATGTAGCTGATTTTGTTATTTGTTCAGGTAAACATAATAGTGCAAATCATAAATTTAAAAAATATATATATATTTACTTACCTAATACTTTTTAGGAGAATCCATGAAGCCAACTCTCAAAAATAATGACATACTGATCTGTAACAAGCTTTCGCAGCGTCGAAATTCATTTAAACGTGATGACATCATAATTGCTGCTCACCCAAATCATTGCGATCAATTAATATGCAAAAGGCTTGTTGGTGTTCCCGGTGATATTGTGATACTTGGTAATGGTGAAAAGAGTCCCAGTGATGGCAATGACACTGATCATGATGACACAGAAGAGAGCCACAGGGGCAAGACCATAGTTATACCACGTGGATATTGCTGGATAGAAGGTGACAATTCGTTGAATTCAACAGATTCAAGAAATTATGGCAAAGTACCATTAGGGTTAATTAAATCAAAGGTTATTGCACGATTGTGGCCGTTAAGTGAATTTAAAGTATTTTAATTCAATTATTTGCTCAAAATCTATTTTTCTTATACATGAGAACTCTGAATTTATCTTTAAAATTAAGAAGTTTTAGAATCATTATAAGCTTGCAGGCGTTGCGCAATCCACTGATCAATTTTTGCCTTGAGTTCTGTGTCGTGTTTTAACATATCCATTGACAGCGGTGCTCTGTTAAATGGATCCGATTGATCTGATAGCAGATGCCGTGAAATTGTTTGACGATCAATTGTAATTTTGGAGCTGGGCAGTATGACAGGATCTCTCATCAGTGTACATTGAATTGGATCCAAAAATTCATCTGGCGGATTGATAAGAGCTTCGTCATTTTCCTTTTGTCGCTGTTCAACTTCTCGAATTTTTCCAGCAAACTCAATAATCTGAGTTATTAAATTCCCGGCACAGATTTTAACTGAAATGAGAATTTTTATCTAATCTGAACGATTTTAAAGGATCTTATGACATTACTTAATGTGTTTTCAGCAAACTTGAACAGCTCTGGTGAATATGATCTTCCGTCCTGCGTAACAGCCAAACAAAAGTTTTCGGAATCTTTCAAGTTCAAATATATGCTGCAGATTTCCTTTACCGTATGAGCTGGATTAAAATCATACTTTTTCTTATCATGCACCTAGAAAAGAAGAAATCAAAAATTACAATCAGCCAATGAATTTTGAGCAATATGTTTGCTGACCTTAAAATTCTTTTGCTTCGGTCCAACTAAATTAAGCAGGAAATAATTCAACATAGAAGCGATTCGATCAACCATGGACGAATGACAGAAAATTGCTTTTGCTTCTGATGTCAGCAGCTTCAGTATGTTTAGTGTATCCTTGCCAAGAATGTTATCGAAGCGTGCCAGCATCGAGAGCTGTTGTAGATTTTGCAAATTTTGCTGCCGTTCATTTTGTGGTAGAGATTCCCATTTTCCATTATCTCGTGCTTCTTCCAGCTCTCGAATTTGCTGTAAGTTGGTTAAACTTTCATCAAGTAGAAATATCGAATCGTTGATTAGAACATTAACAAATCGTAAGAAAATTGGAGCCTCAACGCTATCCATATTCGTTTCTGCTTCTAGCGACAGGCGTTTAAAACATTCACGCTGTTCGGGAATTTTCCACAAATATTCCATAATTGCATACATTGGTCGACGGTAATTGAACTTCTGCTCGAATGTTACGGATTGTCCAGTCATCTCTATCGATACAAAAACGTTTAGAAGATTTTCAACAACATAAAATCGATGAATGTGCTCATGGAATAGTTGCGTGTCGAGGGTGAATCCACTTTGATTTTCTCGTGGCAGCAGGCTCTCCAAGCCTTCAGCTAAATTTGCCCGCAAATGGGGATTTTTTGCACGCTGTGCACTTCCCATAAAAATCAAGATCATTGTAATAAAAACATTTTTAGCTTCATTATTATGCTTCACATGAACATCGAAATTCTTTCCAAATTGTAAATAGCTGACGATGTTTTCCAACACCATTTCTGGAACGTATTTAAGCATTACACTCGCTTCATTTGGAAGTGGTAGTTTAACATCATTCAGTTTCTGAGGTGCAAAACCTTTATCAGCATTTTGTGCATCGATCGACGTTGTGGCTGCCAGCTCATTCGTCCACAATGCAGTGGCCAAAAAGAAATTACACAAAAGCTCATCATTGCGTGGTTCCAGAATTAAATTTTGTAGACATAATAATTGTTGCGACTGTGTCGTCAGCGTATTCATAATTTGTTCTATCATATCTGCTGGTGCACCTTGTGCTTGTGAGTCCTGATATGCCTGCTGAATCCTTCCAATTTCACGATTCATTCGCATAACTTTTTCAATACACGTCCTATAGCTGAGGTCGATCGACTTATGTGTCATAAAGAATAATTCCGTAATGAAATTGTATTTACTGGCTGTAACACGTTCTTCGTTCTCGTCAAATGGTATCAGACACGTTTCCTTGTCAAAATCTTTCAGGTGCATTTGTTTTTCTGCAGTTTCTTCATTTTTTACAGCTGAATAGGTAGGATCAGTGAGAATAACTTTCAGCTGTGGCTTCATCAGCGGCAGACAAAGTCTCAACAAAACTCCAGACAAGCCAATCATGAACGAATCCGGTGCAGTGGTGTAATTTCCAAGTACCGTTGAATAATGCGTGTTCCAGATCTGGCCACGCTTGACGTTTGATGTTATCGCTCTGCCAATCCATTGCAAGCATTTATCTTTCGTTTCACCTCCAATCACAAGGAAGCCCTTAATCAGCAGGTGTAATGAATCGTGAAGAATCTTTAAGTAATTCCATAAAGACGATGACAAGTTGTTGAGAGCCACTAGACTGGTATTGTGCAGATTTTCGTAATACTCATAAGGTCCGTTGTTGTTCTTCGGCATGATTGACAAACACAGAAGCTGACCAAATAATGAGTCAGCATATTTGATTCCATTTGCATTTTCTGGTGGTGTCGTATAATCGAGCAAAAGGTTAGCCATTGCAGCGTTGGTTTTGTCGCTTACAAATGTCATCAAAAACGTTATAACCCAGTTCTCGAGTGATATCATCGTGAATTGTCTTATGGCTCGTAGACAATCGTCAAAACATCTGAAGATGACAGCTCGTAAATTTTCAGATGCGTCTGAATCTTGATCTTCAAGTGATTTTTTAATTATTTGTGATAAAAATTTATCTCGTAAACTTGGATCTTCTTCTTCGCTGTTTTTATAGATGTCCAGCAGTTGATTACTAATATTTTGATCTGCAAAAAGAGCAGGTTGAACAAAGGCTGTACAGGCATTCCTCACAACCAGTGTTTTTAACTTTTCGTAAATATCCTTATGTTCACTGGATGTATCATTCCTCATTTCAATGTTCAGGCGACTAAAAGAGTTATACAGATACAATATCACCTTGTGATCATCACCAGACATTGATATTAGATGCTCAAAGAAACAGTAATCTAGAAGATCCATTGTGAAAATTTTCTCATCGGATGTTATCAGTGCTAATTGCTCCTTGTTGGTATGGTTTGGATTTAATGTGATTTGCAAAACTTTTTCCACGATTTGATTGATTTTTTGCGGGTCCATCGTAAACGACTCTAAATGATTAGATGTCATTTTCAGCGTTTATTCAATTTCCGAAAAACAAAAGAAAAAAAAAACACACAGTGACTTTTGGAAAAAAAGAATGTTCCAATCCAACAAAGTTCAAAAAAAAATCGGTTCATGTACATTCTACGAGCAAAGTTCAATTTATGGATATAAATGGACGCCCGAATAAAAACATTATTCAATCAGTATAGCCACTGGATAACGGTAAACCCTGAGACTTGCAGTGATGTTGAAGTACTGACGAAATATCTCAGCTATTTTGCAAGCGGTAAGGTTCGTTTATTATTTTTCTTATTCTAATAAATTTCAATTTTTCGGCTTGCAGGAAGGCTAAGCGATTCCTCTGTGTTGACTGAAGGTCTTTTGTCTATCTCAAATCTAATTGTGTTATTCAATGATCAGCTTATAAGACGTGAATTATCAAAGGGCAGACCTCAAACTGTAAACCATGATGAAGAATTTAAACTGAAGTTGTTTTTGACAATTCTGGAAAATATTGAAGTATTCATTGAAATCACCTCACAAAAAGTTCTCGGTACAAAGAAAAAGTTCATCATCATCTTCCTTATACAAGCTGTAAAGTGCATCGGACGACTGGTATTGGTCTTGAAATTTAAGAATCGAATTTCCACTTCGCCAGCTTTAGAGCAGGTGAATCGAAAACATTTGGAACGCGAGCTGATAACATCTACTTCCGACATTGAAAACTTACAACCTGAATTTAATGAGTCTTCGACAATCACACTAAAACTGAAGCGATCTGGCAAGATAATTAGAAAAGTTAATTCACAAACACCGCCGCTCTATGCACGATCATTTAAAACTCCAGAACTTGAACCTACTGACCGATTTGGCTCATACAATCATCATGCAATCAAAAAAGCTGAGATTATTTACATTCTTAAGCCAATGATTCATCTTGGTAGTATTGGGCTGTTTGGTTACAAGTCCTGGAAATCTTATTTGCTATCGATGTTCTTTGATCTATTTAGCATTCGTCAATATTACAGTCACAGACAATCGCTAACAACAGAACAGAAAAAAGAAATGAGCAGACGATGTGTAAATCTTATTCTCTACATATTGAGATCTCCATTTTACGATCAATTTTCTGGAAGACGGATCGATTCATTTATGAAGGCGCTCAATATCATTCCATTTGCTAAATTGATTGTTGAACCGTATAGAGAGTATCTTCCAAGATATCAAGATACTTATTTCTATATGTGGAGTTCATAAAGTTTTAAGGTATTTGTTTCAATATATTTTTCTACTTACACATGTATATTATTGTTGGTGATTGGTAAGGAATAAAGGATTCATATTTTTCTTTTTTCATATTAAATATTCGCATTTTATTTTTACATTTAAAACAATTAATGTGTCCACATAAATACTGTAATTGTCATTTTGTCATTGCATGGGATTTATTTAAGAACCAATGGGCTTTAGGGTCTCTGCTGATGATTCAGGCGCAATTCTGAAGAGGCTTATAAGTTGATGAAGGTAATCGGGCAAAAAAGCGTAAGCAGAAAAAATGATTAAGCCAATGCTCGAAAAAATAAAGAAATCTAAAATTAGAAATTTTGATAAGAAAATTATTAAATCAGTCAGTTATCATCGTGACTTACAAGTCATATATTTAGAATGAGTCAGTTCTACATAGGATATCATGTGTAGTACTTACTGATTAACAGCTTTTCCCACGGTTCAAATATAGACAAGCAAGTGACTAATTCATATTTCTCCCATAATTTAAGGAGACAATTTTTAACACAGCTCATTTTGAAATTAATTTATTTTTACGATTTGTTTTTATAATTCTGTGACTTCGATTGTTGTTTTTGTTAAAATGCCCTTTTTTGAACATTTATTTTGTTTTTTTTTTTTTTTTTTTTTTTTTTTGAACTTTCGCATTTCAAATAAAATTTAATTTTGGTTTCGCCGTTATTTTATTTATATAATTATATCCTTGAAATATGCAATCTTTCAAACCAAAAAGGACTCATATTCCATGAAAAAATCCCAATCAGTTATCTCATTAGAAATTACCCATATATAATATTTAAATCAAATTCAATTTCTCATGCCATCAAAATATATTGTTGTTCAGGTCATTGCACATTTCTATTAAAATTATTTTGCAATCATGCAAAATCATTTAAAAGCGTGAGCGAATTTGATGAATAAATAAGAGAAGATAATTAGAGGTTTAAAAGATTTCTTCTTCTTCAAAAAAAAAAGAGAAGTTTGAATGAATGAATCGTAACAAATGAACCGTAAACACTTTCATTGCTTGTTGCTTGTATAACAAACAAAATTCATAATTCAATTTTCAGCATAAAAAACGCCATTCATTTATTTGGTGAGTTTTATTTTTGTTGAATGCGATACATAATTGCGATTGTTGATGATTTTATGATTAGCGATTCTCAGAGGGAAATTGCGAAAGTTTTCTTAAGAAAATTTGCTATTAAATTGCCAGTGATGCTGCTGAAACTTTTATAAATCTTCCGGTTCTTCGCGGCTGAATATACAATTTTTGTTTTCACTTATAATAAATTTAAATGCTGCGAGTAGACGAGTAGACTGCGAGCATAACTTTGGTAATTAATAAAATAAACTTTTTAACGGAAAATTGTTGAAATTTTATTTACTACAAGTTTCGTGCTCAAGAACATCATCGCGGAAAACTAAACGAGCAGGAAAAATTCCGAAACACAACTTTCCGGTGTATGCCACACCAACAGAATAACATTTTAAACGGTAATTAAAATTCATTCCACTAAAAACTTCCTACATCAAAAATTTTTATCCTTAAATATTCCACAAAATTACCACCAAAGGGGTGATTTTCGAAGACAATATGAATCAATTTGTGAGTACTTTTCCACTTCATTTAAGTCAATAGATCAACCGTAAAAATGTCGACATAATCTGAAGTGCAAATTGCAAATAAAACGTACACAATGAGGGTATAAATGGAAATGCAATGATGAGGGTTGTTGTGGGTGTGTGTGATGCAAGTTACAAGAACAAAACCATTTGACTTTCGACCCCTTGAAAAATTCTGATTTTTTTTTTATTAATAAAAAAAATTGTTAGCAAAAATGTGAGAAATAAACAATGTGAATGAAAACTCATAAAAAAATTCAAAATTAAGGGATGAAGAAGGTCGAGGGTGTAAAAGATAAAGGTCGTTGATGATAAAAACAAATTTTCCACACAATATGAATGAATTAAGTGAGTGAAAGTTTGTCATCAAATGTTCATTAGGCGGCAACAGAAGGCACGAAAGAAACTTTCATTTTTTTCCCTCCTTCTCAGATATCACAACCGGAAGCTGCGATACAAAAAAAAGAAAGGGAAACACAGAAAAGAAGAATATTGATGGTAAAATTGTGTCGCAGGATTGCCTGTTAAGTGTTGCCATTGTTTTTATCTTTATGGTTTTTTATTTTCTTCGGTTGCGCACCGTTACAGAATAACACGAAAGGGCATGGTGAAAAAAAAAAAAGAAACGGAATTGATAAGTCGAGAGTATAATGTCATCATTGTTGGGGTTTATTGTGTGTGGCAAACACATTTTGAGGCAACAGCGAACACAAAGTAGAACAAATAAAGGAATCTTGTAAAAATAAGAAGAAATATTCGTGAATTATGTTCGGGGTGAGAAAGCATAATGCCATAAGGAAGTCTCTGTTATCAGTAAACCATAAAAAAAATGTATACAAGAAACACACAAAAATGGGAAACTGTTACGAAGAAAAAGAAATGTGATGATATTTGGTGGTGACGGGTTTGATAATATTTTCAGTTTTGTAGTACAATAAAATTTTCTGCATTCATATAAAGCGCACTAAGCAAGGGCAAAGCATTTTCAGCCCTGAGGAGATGCAATGCCGATTCCGTAATGAGAAAATTGATTTTTTTTTCCAAAATCTGGAAATCAATTAACACTTTCACTTGCGTTGAATTTCATATGGCCTTGAATATTGTTGAGAATATTTATTTATTGGATATCATCAAAGATAAGTGGTGGAAATTCCACCGTGGAATGAGAATGATGCGATGATGCCACTGAGGCGAAAGAAAATATAAAAAAAAGGATTTGCAATGCGTGGAAATATCAAATTGAATAAATCTTTATCAAATTATTACGAGAAATTTCTTTAAATTGTATTTATATTTATTCACATGAGAACTACTGAAAGGGAAGGAAGCATAGAAAGGGCCCATTTTAAAAAGGGGTGACTTCGATGCTTGTTCACGCCAATTTAAACAATATTTGAACATAATTTTTTTTCTTCCGCGTGATTTTATTTTACATTATTTAATTCAATTGAATTTTTTTTGGATGATGTTTGGTGCGACAACACGAGAGCTTGAGGGAGAAATACAGAAATATTCCCTATTAGGTACGTTGTTGAGCGTAACCATATTTACACAAAATAAATTGTCTATTAATGTGCACATCATTCTGTTTATGTATTTATATTTTTTTTTTTTGATGAGGTGTACGATGTCTGGAATGGATAATAGTCGTGGCGAGAGTATAAATAAATTGATTTATAATTACATTATGGGCGACATTTTCAAAAAGCGGACATTGCTCAGGTAGTAGAAACGTTGTTTAAATTTCCATTGAAATATTACAGTTCGTGACATATAAGGCTTTATTTCCGTTCCAACTCTTTTTGCCGAAATTGATTGGGAAAACTTTTTGACCGCGCATTGGCTGGCAAAGCCAAAACTTTGCAATTTTTCTTTTAGCTTTTATAAAAGAAGAAAAATCTGAATTGGGATCGTAAAAATGTAAAAGGGTTTATGTTCGAATATCCGGTCAAGGGCTGAAGTCAAATTGAAGGATTGAGCAACATGAAAATGACAAGAATCTATAAACCATCTTTTTTTTTCTTTTTTGAAGATTTGTTGGATTGAAGAAAGAGGTTTATTTCAATACAAAATCTCTCAAACGCAAATTGAAATTGTTTATTTTTTCGCTTTTCTTGTGCCCGAGATCCAATTTCCTTCCAGCAATCTATCTCGTTCGGCATACATTGCCATTAAACTTGTTTTGAATGTATGTATCTATTTATTTTTACTCGGGAAGATTTAAGACACATCTTCAAGAGCTAGAAATGTGACAATTGTTTTGATTTATTTTCGCTTCTCGTTTGCATTCTTAAGAGCATTATCCTTCCTTTTATACGTATTATATGTGTGCTTCGCATATCGTATCAATAAAAAGGATTTTTTTCTGTACATATATCGCACCATGCAAAAGAAAAACAAATTTCCACTTTGATGGCTTTTCTATTTTATTTATTTGCTTCGAAGCAAAAGAAAATGTGTGAAAATGAAAATTGGCAACAGAAAAAAATGGATTATTTCAAAATAAAATTCACCCATACAACACATTTTCTTTTCAATCATCTCTCATCATGCTATTTTGAACCTTCCAGTGTTCTGAGCATTGGAGTGCAAATTGTTTTTTTATTTATGCAGCGTTTTTTTTTAATGCTGAAAGGCAAACATTGTGCTGTTAATTGCGAAAAAGTCTCGTGGAAAAATAATTAAAATGCTGATTAGATTAAACCGACTAATTGAATCAAGATGCTGTTTCACTTGATGAAAAATTGAACGAAATTTAATAAGAAAAGTCTAATTAAATGTTAAGACATAACCTTGAAATTTGATTTTACATTTCAGCCCAATCACATCATAACTGATTAGGTTTTTGAAATAAAAGTCGTGCATAAATTTTGAATAGGTATAACGAATGTTAGTTGTTGCATTCTCAGACGCGTGATCTGAATCAATGTCTCAGTTTATTCTTTGTCATCACAACAATCAATTTGACGCTTCTATTCATAATAAAAAATTGCCTTTCATGGGAAACATAAAAAAAGAATATTTTATAGAGAAAATTGATAACATTGCGCTTTTTATATGTTGACGCTATATTATGTTGAAATCAAATTGCACACAATGGATCACTCTTGTTACGTAAAGCAAAATTCTCTCGCACATGTTTCCTACAAAGAAACTTACTAATTTCATTTCCTGTAGAAAAAAAATATTTCGTCTGTAAACGGGCCTCGAATCATTGTAAGAACTAAAATTCAATTGTTCAACTTTTTCATGATTTTTCTTTTTATTATTTTTAAATAAGATCAAAAATTTATTTATTTTTTTCATTAACATTTAAAATTTTTGCCCAATTTTTACGTAAAATGATAAAGAATTGCACAATACAGAAAGTTTGATTCCTAAAAAAAGATGTATCCTTACAATTTAAAGATTAAAACTTAATTCCTATCACAAAACATCCTTTTTGTGCATTTTTTTTAATAGAAATGTTGTGCAACTTATATTATTTAAATCCTTATTATGATAAAACTGATCCTATTTTTCAATTGAATTTTGGAAACGTAAAGGAGTGGGTCAAATAATACCCGTCGCCGATACGCTATCGGGCTCGAGAGGTGGCGAATTTGTGGTTGTTGTTGGTGAAATTTTCGGAGAAGTCGCATAAACATTGCTTGATTGTGGCGGAGATGATGAAGATGAGATCAATGGACTACATCCAAAGCGCCATGGATAATAAACACCAGCATACATTGCTTGAAGACGCGCCTGAAGATCCAGTGCAAGTGTTGGATCTAACATTGACGGATAATGAATGCCCGTGGAAAATTGTGGTTGTTGGGCATGTTGTGAGGCAGGAAATGAAATTGGCAATTCAATTGTCGGTACAAATGGATACTTTCCTAGATGCGAATGATGATGATGATGGCTGTTTATAATTGGCGATGTAGACTTCATTGAATGGTTATGATGATTATTGTTGTTTGAGCTCCTTGAGTCATTATTATTGTTGTTGCTATGATGGACATTTGTGTGCCCTGCTCCACTTCCGTTGTGATGTTGATGATTTCCGTTGGATTGTGCGTTCGAATTCGGCGACTTTGAGAGGGTTTTCGGCTTCCTTCTCGGCCGATATTTGTAATCTGGATGTTCTCGCATGTGAAGAGCTCTGCAGATAAAACAAAATTTAATTTCGGTTTAATTTAATTTCCGTTTTCTGTTCATAACCATTCATCCTACTTTGTTCATCTCACAATGAAATAAGGAGATACAATAAACATTGGTCAATCATCACCCAGAGCCAGAGAAATAGAATTCATTATATTTATATATTTATTTTTGTTATTGTTACAGTACGAGACAATGAAAACATTTCATCGTCGATGATCTAGCACGGAGAGCAATGGCAGAGAACAGTAAACGATGAAAATGAAAGAAAAATAATTTCAATGAAAAGCTATGAAAAAATTGCCATTATCCTTTTTCTTATCAGCTCCACCAATGGACCATCATCATGAAGCAAAAAAAAATATATAAAAAGCTTTTCAATGGGGTTTTTTTGTTGCTGTTGTTGTTACTACAGATGTGGTGAAGGAGTGATTGTGCTACTGCTGTTGTGCATTATACTGTTGGCTTTTTATAATGCAAAGAAGAAAAGTCCTTTTTTATTACACTGAAAGGATCCTTTCTTGATACTTTATTTGCCATCATCAAGCGATTTTCTTCGTTTTTTTCTCTTAACTTTTTCTCTCTTTATTATTTTTCTTTTCTTTTTTTTAGTGCCAAACCCAAAGAAATGTTAAACATTGACGAAGGGAAAAATTGTAAATTGTGATTAAGCTCTTGACTTTTCTTTATTTTTCTTTCGCGCCATCAACTTTTGCCATGTTCCTTATCAGAAATCGATGATGTTTGTACAAACATTTATTTGTGATGAGTCAAGAAAGAAAAAAAAGAAATAAGAAAACTTGTAATTTGTGTTTTTCTTTTTAGCTGTTTGAGGTTAAAGATTTGATGCTTCGACTGAGGTTAGTATGAATAGAATACTTTTTTTTAAACCTGAACATAATGAGATTATAGGAATAAAATCTCAAACTTGTCAATAGAGTTGTTCGACAAATCTTGTAAGGAATTGAATTATTTATGAATGAAGTTATTGATTCACTCGTTTTTATAATCAAATATATTTAATAAGTAAATAATGGAAAATATTAAACGTCAAAAATTGATATCTTATCAAGTCCCGAAAAAAGGGTCTGGCACAAAATAATCAAAGAAAATCCCATAAAATTTTATAAATTTATTATTTGATTTTCACGTTTACTTGAATGCATATTTAATCCGGCATGTGAAGAACATAAAAAGGTATTTTTTTTTTGTGAGTAACATATAAATGGGAAAGAAACGCTTACTGATAAGGGCTCTAAAACAAATTTTGTTTATTTGTGTACTTTTATTGAATGTCACCATATCTACCATTTTATTGTTAAAACGATAAAAAAAGCATGGCCATTGTTATGTTATCAAATAAGTCTTTAGAAACTTAGTGGATAAAACCTTAAGGAGCAGTTTTTTTAGAAATTTGTTCAAAAGTGTTTCTCACGCGACTGACTTTGAAGCAATCAACGAAAATCATTTTAAAACTTCTGTGAAATCTCTAATCAACGATCATTTGGCAATGACACACCTTGCGCGCAAAATGCTTTCAATTTAATTTCGCAAATAAATATTTACACATCAAATTATATATTTCAAATCAATCGGAAAAGGTGAAAAAAACATTTTTTTTTTTTTTCGTGTCAATTAAATCTCGCAATCGCAAAGCCCCGACAGGTAACCAGTAAACTGAGCAATTATAACATGTCCGCTCCGCATCATATCATATATGTGCTTACAAACATGCAAATTAAATCAAAATGTTTTATTGAATTATGAGGTTTGCCACTGATGAAACATATCAAATTATATATAAATATTTATTTGTAGAAACTTGTGGAAAATTGCGATGAAAAACATTTTTTTAAAATCTTTGGAAAATTTTTCTCCCTTCATCATATTGAATCAACTTTTGATTGATGAATAGCAATTTAATTTGATGGTTTCATCTATTGAAAAACTTTCTGCGCAAACTGCATCGTCACAACTCAGCCTTTTCACACCGGAAAACTCTTTGAATTGCAAATTTTTGTTGCGAAAAGTTTTCAATGCAATTTTTCAGCGTCGCTGTAAAAAATCAGAAAGAAGTGACAACTATGACAACTTTTAAGATAATTGTTATGTGACAAACACAGTTTTTTGTAGTCATTACGATTTTTTGCGAGTTGTTATTCGGTGCGCATTTCTCCTTTTTTCCTCCCGTCAATCCAACGCCACCAAATTGCACAATGGCGCTTTAAATTGTGCATTGTTTATAATTTATTTGCATATCTATGGGAATTTTCAGTGATCGCGTGCGACTCGAATACAAAATAAGTGCACAATGAGTGGCAAATATTTCGAAATCGTTAAAAAAAAATGTTTTCCATCAATTTTCCGGATAGGACATTCATTTGATGCATTCAATATCAAAATTTCTATCGTCTCTTAATAATATTGTGAATTGTACAATGAACAAATCAAATATAATTTAATCAGAAATGCGACGCGAACGAAATGCAATGTCACGAATTTTCCGGGTGATTTTTCTTTGTTAACATTTTCCTTTCATTGGGGATTTAACATTTGATATTGAATATTTTAAACGATATTTTTTATCATAATTTTGAGTGTCCAAAAACTGCTGAAATAGCAGTAAACTGTCTATGGCTTGAGACAATGATAAAAATGCATTGAAGGGATAAAATAATAGAAAATTGGTTCCAGGAAAACATATTATGTCCTTTTGTTTTCACGGAAGCTTCAAGTGCTCCTATTGTTTTCATATTTGCATTTAAATATTGCTAAACATTCATCGCTCGACAAGCAATGTGTGAAATCTAAAAAGCTCTATCACAATTTTCAATTAAAATCTCACTAATCCGTCTATTGAAGAGCAATTTTGTAGCATTTTGTATTTGTTTTAAATTTTTTTTAGTGCGATAATAACAATTTCGATACAATTGTTTCTATTGTTTTGCGATTGAAAATTTTCCCTGTTCTTATTATTCGATCTATTGTTTTATTGCCACACAATTTCAATTAATGTGATTTGAAGAACAATAACAACACCCACACAACACAACATATTTTATACTTATGTAAGTATATATTAATTGATGATAACGAACAATCATATTTTCCTGGGATCGCTATCGCTATCGCATTTTATTTTGTTTTACTCCCCTGAGAGCTTAAATTCAAACTCACCTTAATCGTTTTGCCTCGTCAATGAACGGTCGCTTTTGCATTTCCGTCAACAATTTCCATTCAGCGCCAAGGCGCTTGGAGATTTCGGAATTGTGCATTTTTGGATTGTCTTGTGCCATTTTCCGGCGTTGACCGCGTGACCATACCATAAAAGCATTCATGGGTCGCTTAATATGAGTCGATTCCATGACAGCTGTTTGATGTTGACTTTTTGTTGAAAAACTTGTCATTTCCCTGGAAATTCGTTTTGCGTAATAAAATGTCCTTAAATTTCACACTTAAAATCCTATTCATCCACACTGGTTGTTCAAATCACAATTTTTCACTCAAATGTGGACACACAAATAAAAATGAAATCTTGATAATTTTCCATTATTCTGTCTTCACCACAATGGAACACAATATCCAACAATGGGAGCTTTGGTGCTTCACAATGACAATTTGTCACCATCAACGATTCAACAATGGCAGAAAATAAATTCCTTCACCCGGCCCACTAAACGAAAACTCAAAAAAGCGACGACAATGTGCGCTCAGGTCAAGCACCAGAATTGTTATGCTCTCTGTCATGGAATGAATTTGATTCAAATGCTTATTCTTCTTTCCTTTTTTACTTTTGATAACAGCAAGAAATATAAAAAAAAATGTTACAACAACGATACATTCTTTCCCCATCATATAAAAATGATCAGATGTGCGCGACAATGTTGGTGTTGCATACAAAATCACACCACGATAAAAAGATTCTATCCTTATCAGCATTTCTCGTTTTGTGTGCGCAAATAATAGAGATTGAATGTCCTTTTTCCTATTATTGTTGCTGATGTAAAAAAAAAGGGAGATTCTTTAACATCCATAAAAATGTGCCTTCCCAACAATGGACGGATAGATGACAACAAACAGAAACGCGCACAAGACTGATAACCAAAAAAAGAATTGTGCAAGAAAACAATGCGCATACACCCACTCACAAATAAAGAACACACGTGGTAGAACGTACCAGTGCTGTAATAGAATACTTAATCTTGATAAAATCAACACAATCTCGTGTTTCCGTATTGCAACCCTGTGTTTTGATACTGCAATTTTGGGGGGTGAATATTTTATGGGGGATGGTACACAAAAAAACAGAATTCTCGCAAACTCAATTCTCTCTCTCTTTGATGGTCACATGCTTCGTGCGCTTTCGATTTTGCGCGATGGAATGATAACGGCAATTTTTTACTGCTTGTCATTTTTAGTACACCAACCAATAAGAGCCAGAGTGGGAGGGTTCTTTTGTGCAGTGCTGCTCTTGTTTTTTTTTTTATTTTATTCTTGAGGCGAACTTTTTTTTTTACGCGCGAAAACATTCTTTCGCGGGATGTTGATGGCACTGAATCTATGTATCTACGCAAAAAATTTGAAATTTCGGAATTTTATCATTATCGTAGAAAGTTGAAAGAATGTCTTAAATCGAATTTGTAAAAGCTGAACTGAGAACTGAGCTGGCAATAAAAAAAAAAAATTTAATTTTACTCCTTTTTCTTGAGGAAATTTTTGCACAATGCCACAATTACTTAGCATTTTTAATAATCCGAATTTTATTGCCATTCTAACGCTGTGTTTGTATATCAAGCTGAAAGGCATTTTGTCTCCCTGCAATTGCTGATAGACACTTTCACTTAATTCTCATTTTATTTACTAGATATAACCCGTCAAAAATGACGGATTTTTTACTTCAGGGGCAAACTTATTTGATGTACCCGGATCAGACGCATGTAATATAACATTATTGGCGAAGACTGAATTATAATTTATACATACACACTCAATTTCCTTTTTTTATATATATAGGGAGTATTATTATTTCACTCGAATGTTTGTTCAGCATCAACATCATCGTCCTTTTGTGTGGAAGAATCTTTTTGTGGTCTTTTGTTCGTGTTTGTTTGTGTGTGTGTGTGTGGTGTCATTATTATATTTTGACTCTGAATGTGTTTTATGTTGCGTTTGGTGCTGCTATGTGCGCTCGTATTCAGCTTCGGGTGCTAAGAAGCTTAAAGTAATAAAAATAAATAAAGCGTTGGAAAAATATTTTGTTGTGAAAACTTTTTTGTCATAAAATTATCATTATTTTCTTTTACGAGAATTTCTGTTGTTGGTAAAATAATGGAAATCTTTTTTGTTCGGCAAAGAGAAAACAATTTCGTTTTCATTGTGGTGATGTGGTATCGTTTTTAATCTCACTTGATTGCAATTTTATGCCAATTACCGGCTTAATTTCGTGTGTAAATAACGCGATCAATGTAATTTAGAGTGATTTCGGGAGAATAAAATTGTGCATGTGAAAATCGAGATACGAATCATCTGCAGTCATTATTGAAAATATAACATAGACATCACAAAAGAGAAGAGCAAGTGGGAGAAAATATTTTTTCGGAGTTTACTTACATACATATTTGCACAAATTTAATTTGAGATATATTACAATGAAGTCTTTTGCTACGCATAAAAAGAGCAAAGGATGAGTAAACTTTCAACGAGGGAGAAATATTCCCTCTTTTTCCCATCGACACTAGGCATTAAACACATGCAAACTCTACAAGACGGGGATGAGAAATTTTTAGAATTTTCCCTCTTTTTTTCTCAATTGCTTGCTTTCCGCTTGTTCGTGTTTTTTTGAATCCGGATTGAATATGTTCACGCGATCCACAATTGAGAAATTTATCTCACATTTGTAGCGTTTTTCGATGGATGTCTCTCATCACTGGTTTCATTACGATTTTCTCATTCTTATAGGTTTTTTGTCGGTGTCGCTTATTCTCCCACAGTCAGAGGATAAGAAAATTTGGCGCGTAGAGTTTTGCTTACATTTAGTTGAGCTGCTGATCGCTGTGTATTTGAATGAAAGTGTTTTCTCTCTCTCTTTCTCTCAGACACCACAGCGAGGGATTCCCTCCAAGAGGAGAACAGCTGACTCACATTTTATACACAATTAATTTTCATTTTATTGCATGACAGAAAAATTCATTACATTCATTCATATTTGATCATTCGATATTAAATTGCGTACGAGTACAAGTTACTGAGCAGCAATTCATTACAACGACCAGAGATGGGTTTGTGTAAATAATTGTATTATGCAATTTTCAAAATTATTTTCTCTTCTATTTAAATCTTAAACATCTAAACACTATTTTTGTCCCCATCATTCGTTCACAAAAATGTTATTTAATGCAAAATATTTTTTTTTTTTTCACATTTGTTTTATACAATTATAAATTTTGGACCGGGAGGGATGTGAATAAGGATGAATGAAATTTAATATTTTCATTGTCGTTTTAAGATTTTCTCTTACCGGAATTTTCATCTTATAGCCTATGCACATTTTTGCGAAACTATTTAAATTTACGATTTTCTTTACTTTTTTTTTTTTTTTGTTTCGAGTTAAATCGAAAACTGAACTGAACTTTTAGTCATTTTTTTGCACGTCATTTAAAAACTCTTAAGATTCGGATTAGCATTAAAATTTCGTTATAATTATTCAATGAAACAAAAAATATCAATAATTAATAATAAGAAAAAAAAAAACTACCCCAAAATTTGGTTCCTCGCGCTTTGTAAATTATCCTTATCAACTATTTGAAAAAAAAAAAAAATCTTCGTTTGTAAATTGAAGTGTGTGAATTTCATGTGATTGACTAAAGGTAATATAATGAAATGGGACATTTGGATTTAGCGGGAGAGATTATGCATTCAATTCAGTTAAACTTAATTTGGGAAGTTCGATAAAGAAAAAAAAAATGAAAATTTATAAGTAGATTATGCTATTGAGCGTAATATAACATCTGAAATGATATTCTGAAGGAAGGGGGGAACTGTGATAACAGATAATTCTTATAAACATTCTCAGAACTTATTAGCTAAACATCAATAATCTTCCATTGTGTTGATTTTTTTTCTTCTTCTGATATTTGCAGAGCTGTGATTTAAACCACGCAGAACATGATTTTTTTACAGTTTGATAACAACTGAACCAGGTCTTAAAGTGTGTATTTGTTTTTTTTTTTTGTGAATTTCTTATCGATAAAACGTTCATTCTTAAGCGCTAGAAGAAAATGTACTGTAACTCACAATTATTGAAAAGAAACGCATAAGAAATTATAGTTTTGTTTACAACAAATTATTCGTTTTTGTCTTATCAGTTAAAGTTTTAGAGTTGTTGTTTTTGTAGTGTAAATCGAGAATTTGTTTTTCTCTGTTATTTTAATCTATCAAAGAAAGAAAAAGAAGTGTAATAAAAGCATCGATTGAAAAATTAACTAAATCGTCGAAATGTTTTAGACATTTCAATTCATAAAAATGTTTGTTTTCTTTTTTTTTTTTCGCTGAATCAATTCAGCGATTTTTCACGCAGCATTCCGCTCCTTAATTCATTCGAGTCTGAGTGTTGCCACGCTCTTCGATGGTGTAATATGTTGACCCGACCCGATACACCTCACTTGTTGGTGTACGCAATGATGGTTCGTGTGTCGCAATCAATCCAGATTCAATTTGTTGCCCATCGTCCGTTCGAATGATTGCCTAGGAAAATAAACCATTAAAATGATTGGAGAAAATGATAACAGTCAATTCATACATTGCCCAGGCTCCCGATGATGTGTCCTGGTAGTCCTGAGATTGAAACAGTTCCGTCCGAGTTTGTTGTTAAAATGTGCGGCTGTCCCGCTTGTTGTCCGTTAACAGTAATCGTTTGTTGATCCGAGCCAGCTTCCGTTGTAACAGTGATTGTGTTGTTTGCTCCATTGTCCGATTGTATGATTTCAGATGTATTTACAGAGTTGGGATCAACTAAATAAGAATGTACGTTTTTTGATTGCCATTCAATTTAAAGCAATCGTTTTTATCTACTCACCGGCCATGCCTTTCTTCAATTTTTTCGGGGTGCGTTTCTTAAAATGTCTCAATTCCAAATGACGTCTCAGGTTGCGTGACTGCCGGATCGTTGCCTGACAGATGGGACATGTTGCCGGTTGCTCAGATTGTGATTTCGATTTTGGCTCTAGAATAATAATAAATAAAATAAATTATTTCTAAATATCAGTCAGTAATGATTAATGTAAATGATTTTCATACTCAGAGACTTTTCCTTGGGCATTTTTGGTGTACCTTCCGTTTTGACCGTGACCGTTCCCGATGTATTCTGTTCATCAATTTGTTCTTCGCCAATTTGTTCAATCATTTCCGTAACTTGCTGTTCCTGTTCATTGCCTTCATGTACTTCAACTACCATTTCCGTTGATTCCATTGAGGGTGCTGCCGATGGAGTTGCGACTGAAGTTGTAACCGTAGTGAGTACCGTTTGTTCCGATCCTGATGCTTGTTCCAGTTTGATTACTTTAGCTGGGTGCTGTTTGCTTCCGGGTGCTTTTGGCTGACGAGGTTTTCGTTTACGTTGTGGCAGATATTGATTAATGACTTCCTTTGCGGCCTCATCGCTCAACTGATCGGGCATAATCTCTTCAATGACTTGATGATGCGTTTGCATTTGAGGCTGTGAGACGGGCATAATCAATTCTTCTCCCTTAAATTATTACAAAGTGCGTTTATTTAATTAAATATAGTTGAGGAATAAAAATGCATTCAATTTACAGTCATGTTGCCACCGACTTCAAGAATATGAGTCTTTACATCCTGATGAACGAGTCCTGGATGTATTTGAATGGATGTGTAAGCTGTTGTATCATCCTTGTGAGGAGCTTGTGGAGCAAGTCCTTGAATATTGAGACATTGCGCTGCCTGCAGCAACGATGGCAGCTGAGATGTATCAACATTCACTTCACCGCGATAAACAAACTCCAGCAGGGCTTCTAGATCGTTGGCTGATACGCCGGCTAACATTACAATGGGATGTTTGCATGTTGTATTCTAAAAAAGTGAAATTAATAAAATTGGCGGTTAGTGAGTGAATCATGTGGAAATTCTTTTTTTAGTTGAGAAGCGAGGTTTTGAATTTTTCCCTCGCACAATATATAATAAATAATATTGCAAAGTGCGCGCAGAGAAACCAAAAATACACGACCACATAAAGGGGAGAATAGAATGTACCTCAATTTAATATACACAAGCGCACACTCACTCACTCATTCAGAGGAATGAAATAATAATGAGGAAAGAAACGAAGTCGCTCTATCGCACAAAATGTTTGCTCGTTTCATTTTTTTTTTCTTTTTGTGAAATTCGAGAAGAATAACAAGAAAACAAGTCGTACATGAAAATGTGGATGGAAAAAACCTGATCTCTGACGCGGTTCAGAGAAGTTTTGAGCGTAAGAAGCACACTAGTTTGTGATAACGCGGACCGTAAATACACGAGAGATGTTGTTTTTTGTGTGCTTTAATATTTTCGCCGAGCGAAGAGCTCACAGAATTTCATTATTTTTAACTGCTCGGCCTCACGGCTCTTGCTGATGATGTTTCTTTTTTGTTGTTTTTTTTTTTTTGTTCGGGCTTGATGAAATTTTGTGCGCTGAGGATGTAAAATTATCGCTCGTTGCTCGACATGTGGATTCGAGTCGAATCTTTTACTGAGTGCGTAAATATGCTTTAAATGAGAAATAAAAAACAAAAAATGTAGCGATCAAAAGTCGTCGACGATGGACGGACGTCTTAAAAGGGCGATTCATGCGATGCAGTGAATAAAAGATCCCGCTATTATTATTATTGGGAGGCAGAGCATGATTTCTACTACTATATTTATAAATGTATGTTTGTGGCCTCTTATTTGATTTTCTTTTATGCTCCGTTCATTCTCACTCACTCGCTCGCTTCGCAAGAGTTTCTTTTATTTTAGAGGGTATCTCAGGGATGTCTGTTGGGACACAGGCAGCATGTTGATATGATGAGGGAAAGAGGAAATTTTCTCAACTTGGAGTGTATAAAGCTCTTACGGGTGGGATAACATTTTTACATTTCACTTTACGATATACACAGTTTTGTGCTCAATGTGCCCTCCTCTCAACTCTCATTAATTTTTGCCGTTTTTATTTTGGAAATTTTTCTTTCTGTACGGCTGCAGAATGAGCCTGGCGCTGTCAGAAAGTGTGTTTTCATTTTCGTCGACTTAAAATAGAGCACATTCAACAACCGAGATTGGTACACTAGGCTAAAGCTAAAGAATGAATATTTACTGTGAAAGCAATTTTCTTCACTAAATTTTGGTGCAAAATACGAAATGAATGAAAAATTAATGGTGGTAGAATGATGATGTGTGCTGTACTTACTTTCAGAAGGTTCAAAAGATATGGGCTTGCAGCGCATAATACGATTTTGTGCGCTTCAAAGGAACGGCCCTCAGCAGCTAGTGTGACATCCATCAAATCCCCTTGGCATCGTAAAAGCTGTACGGCTGATACCAGTGATGTTGAATAATCGCCCCACGAAAGCGAATAAACATTATTTGGAATAGACATTTTGAAAAAATTGCCACGAAAAAAATTTCACAGCGTCGCTTCCTTCAGCAAATTTAATTCACTTGTTTTGCACGCTTCAAACACAAATTTTCCACTAATCACTATCGCAATAGGATCCACACGATCCAAAAATTTGTCCAAATGCTGATTTGATATTTTCAATTCTGATTTTATGAGAATTTTCTCAAGAGATTTTTTTTTTCACTCCTCAAAAAACGAAATGGTGTGTGCGAGTAACTCATACAAACAAACACATTCGTCGCTCTGAGAACATGTAAGAAAAATGTACGTATTGGTTCGCTATGCCGTGGATACAACAAATGACAAGTTTTAAAAATTCCGTCTATCTTTCATTTTATAAACTATCCATTAAAGTAACAAACCTAAATTAATCAGCCTTCAATTGAAACAAGTGGCTTTTAATGTGACTCGAGCATTTAACAATAATTTCAATCGATAACAATATGAATTCAAAACGCGCTTTTCCTTTCATATTTTAAAATTTTAACAAACTTGATGCCATTGTGCTGAAGTTTTCAATATTCGATTATTATTACCCCATTTTTACTTTCAACATCGTCTATCTCCCTTATCAGTGACTAAATCACGATGAGACTAACTTCGATGCTGAAAAAGGTTGGAGAAATATCTAAGAAATATGGCAACTTTCCCGAATCATATGTGAAAAGGTCGATGGAGCAAGTTTTCTGGAAGACTCCTCGCGGTGTTCCACAATATTTAAATCGTACAGTCGAACGCAAGAAGTGGAGATTTACTACTAATCGGCCATGGACAGGACAATTCAGACAACAAAATATGCCTGGCACCATTAGAAAGAAGGTCTTTATTGAGCCTGTCGGTAAGTGATTCATTATAAAATGCCTGAGCGATGTTAATTCATATCATTGTTTAGAGAACTGGAGCTTCTTTCGTGGTGATCGTGTGGAGGTATTAGTTGGACGTGATAAGGGAAAACAAGGAATCGTCACGCAGGTTTTTCAAGAACGCAACTGGGTCATTGTTGAAGGTCTTAACTGTCATTACCGAATAGTTGGCAGAACCGAAGACTATCCAGGAGTTCTTATCAAATCAGAATCACCTCTACTTGTCACTAATCAAGTCAGACTTATTGATCCAACCGACTTGCAAGCTACCGAAGTAGAATGGCGATTCACTGAAGAAGGAGAAAAAGTTCGCGTATCAAGCAGAACGGAACGAATCATCCCAATTCCAAAAATGAACGATGAAACGATTGATTATAAATCACACTCGACATACCTCACTAAGGAAAAGGACACCGAAAGTAAAGTAGTTACAGAAATTACATTCGATGCTAAATTGAGAACCTTTGAGATGGACATTTTGGAAGAAATGGGCATTCAAGAAGATAGAATTCCCAAAAAAACTTATTGGTATTAGGCCCACAATAAGATTTTGTTTACAAAATAATAAAAAAAAATAGGAATAAAGAAAATCTAAATAGAAATTTAACGAAATATTTTGGAAGTGCATATTTGAAAAACCAAAATGTACATAGCAGTAAACCCCTTAAGAAAATAAGAAAAGGGAATGGTCACTGAGTTATAAAAGTTTTTTCAGAAAGACAGGTCGACATTTTTTCCTGAAATTAATTAAACTAACAATTATACCGGATTCAATTGTACATACTAGGTAACAATATCATTGTATCAATAAGTCTTATCAAGTTTGTCTCCTTTTAAATGTAATTATTAGTGAAAATTGAACCGTAATGGTGGACAAAGAAAATGAAGGAAATATAATATTTTAAGTTAAACGCGTCAAGTAGGCAATTTCAAGTGAAATATTTCGTTCTACAGGCAATATCGACTTAACAAAAGTGGCAAGTTGGCCAAAAAAATGAGTAATGAATCAGTGTTTAGAGATCAACCTCACTTTCCTTCATTCAATCGAAAAAAAAAATCATGTCGCGGATCACATTGCCAAGAGTACCCAAGATCAGAAATCAAAGTGCTTACGAAATGGCATTAGCTCAAGTCAAATTGAATTCGTTTGACGACATAACATGATACTATTACATTTTCAATAGCTATTCCAATATTCTACGAGCATCCATTTTGTAAATTTATCTTGAGAATTTCCTTAGATAATTCTGGAATGCAATAATGATGACGACGACGTAATTAGGGAAATCTCCGCTATTGATAACTGAAAAGGTTTATTGTGAGCCTTCAGGTAGTTTCTGAATCATCTTAAAAAGTTGAGGAAAATTATGAATCATCCATCATTACCTCTATTAAAATCTTATCATCTTTTCTAATAGCTGCAAATTATTTTAGTAAAAAACAGTTCTTTCTGCGCTCTAATAATAACATGCAGTTTAATTTTGCTGCCGTCACGCTCATCGAGTGTTGGGGCCCGTCAAGAAATTGGTGCCCCCAATTTCAATTAATTAAAATTTGCGGATTGTGAGTTTTTCATAGTACTCCGCATTGTGCCTTGTTTCCGTCATTGAGAATTGCAAAATCGCAATAAATCAATTTGATAACTTATTTGTTTAATGTCCTCATTTTAAGTAGGTCGCTCATCTTATATGTATAGAACTTGACCTAATCTCAATAAACTTACCAAGAAGCGGTCCTCTAAAAAAGCCCTTCGCTTAAAACAAAATATTTAAACCACAAAAAAAATGTGTTCATAACTGTATCATCCGTTCACTACATGGATAGGAGATTTCATTTATTCAATTATCACGATAATTGGTTGGCAGAAATTAAAAAAGAAAAAAGTTTACGACTCATTTTTCATTCTTCTGTTGCGATTTTAGACTAAAATTTTTAGTTACTCTAAATGAAACGTGCGATGTTGATGCGAAAAAAAATGATATCAATGAACTTGAACTCTTTTTTTCCACCTTTAAATTCGTCGTCATTCATTAATGTTTGCTCGTGTGCGATGACCTAATACGACATTACGTCTTTTTGCTGTTAAATTTGCAATGCTACTTAGCTATGTTGGATTGCAAGAATGGTTTGTCTTCCTGTTTTTTTTTTTTTTAGGATAATCTTGAGATCTCTTCTGCTTGAGAAGAGAATTTTTTTTTTTTTTTTTTTTCAAATTCCTATCGTGGGACAGAAGATAGAGAAAATGAAGAATGTGTGGAACAGTCATTGGGCTAGGTCATTGAACTTTTACAATCTTTTTTTTTTTTTTTGAATTCTTGCACATAACGAAATACAAAAAAAAGAGCGAAGAAATATTGATAAAGACGTGGGGTTGAAATAACTAATTGGGTTCGCTATAATTTTCCGAAGCAGCAGAGTAGAGTTTTGAAAATAAATTATTAGACGACAAAGAAATTTTATGAACATTTTTCTTCCTTTAGATTTTTTGTCTCGTGTCCAACGTCAGCTCTTTGAACTTAAACATCTCATCGTCCCTTCAATAATTCACATCAACATTTGAGCATAAACTAAAGCTCAAAAATCCAGTATCAGCTTTTTTCTTCTTTGTGAAACATAAAAAGTGATAAAAATAAGAGTAAAGAAAAGTGATCTCACTCCTTTCACCCTAATCAAAGCGCTCACAGTGTGTAACTTGGACAAAACCATCAAAACGGAAGACCCCAAGCAAACGGGGCCCGAGTATCGTGGAACGGGGAGGGACTCAAACCCCCCCGAGATTCGACGCTGGGTACCCCCAACATTGCGCCCTCAACATGGACTCACCGAGGAGGCTCGTCGCGATGAAGTTTTCCGAAAAGTATAATAATCAACATTTTCTGAATCCACAATTCGACTAATTTTATTGTGTCTTTGCATTTTTCAGGTTCGAGGTATTTTGAATAAGCTTACGCCGGAGAAATTTCAACCACTCAGTGATGATTTGCTATCTTTAAATCTAAACTCGAAGAAAATCCTGCTCGGTGTCATCCATTTGATATTCGAAAAGGCATTAGATGAGCCCAAGTATTCATCTATGTACGCACAATTATGTCGTCGCATATCGAAAGAAGGACCAACACTTGAAATTGAAAGCGATAGCCGTTATACATTTGAAACGTTGTTAATTCGCGTATGTCAGGACAAATTCATAAATCGTACGCAGTACAGTGAAAAGATAATTAGTGATTCGGCCAATAATGATATCGATGAAGAAGAACGTCGCTATATTGCGAAACAAAAGATCTTGGGTAATGTTAAGTTCATTGGCGAATTGTATAAATTGGAAATCCTTAATGCAGCGACACTTCACAAGATGCTCGAACAGTTGCTGGATAAGAAAAGTCGATCCCATCCAAGTTTGGAAGACAGATGCGAGGATATGGAATGTTTGTCGCAAATTTTCCGCACATGCGGCAAACAGCTGGACACAGAAAAGTCTAAAAACTTGATTGATCAATATTTTGACATCATGGAACACAAATCTATTTCGTCGAAATATCCGCCGCGCATTCGCTTTTTGTTGCGGGACATTATCGAATTGCGTAAAGACGGATGGAAGCCACGCAAGGTGGCACGTATTGAGGGTCCCGTACCTATTCAGGATCTGAGCACAGACGAAGAATATATACGGCAGCAGCGTGACTTGCGCACGCGCACCATGGAATACCAGAATCGTAACAACGATCGTAACTGGATGGATAAGTTGCCATTAAGCTTACAGTCGATGAACAATTATGGTGGAACCCTTTCAATGACCAGCTCAAGTTCTTTGATTACAGGACCGTGAGTATTCTGTTTATTATTCTATTAGTAGGTTATAAATCAATTAAAAATATTTATAAATTTTTTCAGTTATAATCCATCAGGAAATGGGTACAACAACAATTATAGCTCTGGACGCGATTCGATGGGATCGGGTAGTGGCGGTTACCGAAGCAATAATATGATTCATCGCACTCATGATGGACCGAGATCAGATAAATATGGCATGGGCAAGTACGGCAATTCTAATGATGGAAAAATGAATCGGGATAAACCGCGAAGCAACATGCATCATCGTCAACAGCAAAATGATGATTCTGGAAGTCAGAACATTCGTCACGGGCATCACATGAATAACAATCAGAATTCTTATCAAAACTCCTATCAGAATTCATACAACAATGGTAACATTAATAACAATAATGGTAATAGCAGCAATATGCTGAACAACAAGGATTTGGCGCCACGCTTCAAGCGCACCATGGTTACACCAACTACAACCAGTTCAGTTGATGATTTGCAGATGCGTCCAGCTCCCAACACATTGTTGTTTAAAGCATCGAGCATTAAAACAAATCCATTGCCAATGAATCAACAGAATCGCAGTAATACATCATCACCAGGTTTTCAGCAAAATATCAATGTTGATAACCTGATATCACCATTCAGCAGCGCAATTCAGTTGAACAATGGAAATGGCAAGCAGCAGAGTCCAGGACAGTCCCCAGCTAGTGGACAAAAAACATCGTCATCTCAGCAACTGCCACAACATCATTTCATGACGGCTGCAGCTCAAGCTGCAGCTAAGAATACTGGCACACAAAATAAACCACTTAACTCAACATCATCACCAACTCAACAGCTACCATCTTCTCCCCAAAACGTTCAAGCAACGCCAAAAGATCAGCATCTCATTACCAAGCAGGGATCAGTTGAGAAGCCAAAGCAAAAGAAAGACAAAGGAGCCAATCGTGAAGAGGTTATAAAGAAGGTGGCACAATTCATCAGTGATATATTATTCGAAAAGGATTTCATGGATCATCAACAGCTTCTTAGAAATCAGGTTATTGATGAACCAGCTCATCAGGAAATAGCAGACACACACAACAACAATGGACACACAAATGGAACTGCTGAAATAATTGAAAATTGCGAAAATGGCATTGATGATAAAAAAGAAGATTCCGAAAATACTGTTGCTGCTATCGCTGACGAAGAACCAGTTAATGGCGACGGGAATCGAACACTTGAAGATGTAGTCAAATTATATTTGGACCTCAAAGTGCCTGAGAAATTTCTCAAAGATTCCACCATGAAACTGATCAATGAGTCATTGGATAAAGGTGATTTGGCGCATGAAACTGTTATCGCGTTTATGATGGCCTTGCAAAAAGACAAGAAATTGAGCGCTAATCAATTATCGGACGCTTTCCGCGGTGTCGTTAATGGAATAAGCGAACGTGAAAAAACTATTCCGAAAATAACGACTTTGGTGGCTTCGCTGGTCGCTCGTGCCATCTCAAAGAAAATTAGTAAACTGACTGACGTCGCAAGCATTACCGAGAATGGCCAACATTACCCTCTGTTGTTGCTCGTGCTTCAGCAGTTGCATAAAATTGTTGGTGATGTCGAGCTCGTCGAAATGTTTAATGCCAGTAAAATAAATCTGATGTCAAGTTTGCCCGAATGTGACCGTACAAAAGATCGCTTAGCTGAGATTCTCGATGATCGTAAACTGAGCTTCTTACAGCCACTGTTACGTATTGAATCAGAATTATGGCGTCAGATCCAGGCTGATTCACAGCCACAGACATTCTACAAATGGATCAAAGACAATGTAGATCCAGCACGATTCACAGATCCTGGCTTCATTACTGCATTGATGACAGTTTTGTTGCGTTATATTACTCAAGTAAGTTGAACAATTATTGCTAGTTTACTATCACGCTATATTAATAAAAACCTCTAGGAGTCAACGTTCCCAGAGGGCACCGATGCATCAAAACTGCCCGATAAGACAACAGTTGAAACTGAAAAGAAGATTTTCATGTCATTCAGTCGGATTTTGAATGCATTTCTGAATGGACATTTGGATTTGCAATTAATTGCGATCTATGCATTGCAAGTCTTCTGCTTCCAACTTCAGTTCCCAAAAGGTGAGACTAAGCGCTCTTTTCAGCCATCTTTTGAATTATATGATTAATTTATGTTTTAGGAATGCTGTTGAGATGGTTCACAGCACTATACGAGCTTGAAATAGCTGAAGAAGAAGCATTCTTACGTTGGAAAGAGGACATTACTGATGCTTATCCGGGCAAAGGAAAAGCACTGTTCCAAGTCAATTCATGGCTTACCTGGTTACAAGAAGCCGAATCCGAAGAGGAAGATGATGAATAAAGTGGTTTAAAATAAAAAGTATTGACAAAAACTCCCCCGCAGTGAAAAAAAAAATTAATGACTGAATAACAGTGAAAATGAAGAACTAAAAAAATATGCAAAAAAGAATCGCAAGTGAAATGCACATGCGCGGGGGAGAGTGTAACGAACGTTTTTTTTACTTATAAAATTGTGCAAACAAAGAACTGCTAAAACCACTTCTACATCACTTCCATTCGTAGCATGCGAATTCACTGAAAACTACGAAATGCAATGTGTGTTGTTCTCCTTTTTCAATGTTCACATATAACAAACACTATATAATTACATTTAAAATTTATAAGAAAATAACTGATGAAACTTCCTAATTAGAGCAAATGCAACTCGATTCGAGTGGTGACGTCATTTTTAATAATACAAATTAACGTATCATATTTTTTTTAATTCTGTTCGTTTGATCATCAATCAATATATATGTGTAATAAATTAAAGTTTGTGTGACATCGTAAGACATAGTCATCCCCAATTTTATTCCCTCCCTACCCCTCATATCTTCAAAAGTGTTCTCCATTTCTTACTCTGTTATTTACCTTGTGGTGTCCATCAAGTGTGACATATTTTTTGTTCTTGGGGGAAATATTGAATTCCTTAATATGGAAAATTAAAATTTTGTGCATCTCTTTTAACAACATTATAAAAACATAATAAAATAATCATTAGATAATTTCAATATTGCACTGATTACAATAACCCATTATGCTATAAAAAAAAAGAAATCGTTTGTTTACCCATCTTCCCGCATACATTATAAAGGATAAAGTTTTTAGCATAAATTGTAGTGAAATATAATAAAAAAAATCAATATATTATTAGCTTCCATCTCCCTTCCCTAAAACTTTAATGTTGCAACCTGTCTTTTTCACGCTTCCGTCAGTCGTCAGTAAGCAGCAATTTTGCGATAGTGCATCCAAATATAAGTTACATCTCAATCGAAAATTGGTGTTCATGGAATTATACAGTAACGTAAATTAATTGCACCATCCCACATTAACATAAGAAGCAACATTGGGAAGAGACATAAACGAACCATGTCCACTAAGTAATATTTAATTTGCACCCTCACAGAACATTAAAAAAAAACATACACTTAGTAAAAATTCTTTTTAAACACGCGCGATTGTTGCTGATACGGAGTTAAAACTAATTAAGCTAAAAAAATACTTTTTCTGGATTGAAAGATTGATATAAAAAAAATTATTGTAGAATAATCAAATTGCATTGATAAACCTTTAAAAAATTAATAAAACAAAAAAAAAAAATGTGAAGGCAAAAGAACTAGAAACGAACAAACAAAAATTAATTTCTTTCAATTTTGAGCACTCGGGATGTGGGTGAATGACTTAGGTCATGGACTCATGACTACCTTTTTCAGTTTCAGATTGAACAAAAACGAACTGACTTATCGATTTTCTAGAAGGCTCTCATTGAATCATCAAAACAAAAAAACAAGAGAAAATTTTGCGGATCATGATTATCCATGAATCATCCCATCACTTCTTTGTCACTGGCAGGTGCTGTTCAATAACGAATCAAAACAAAAAATCTTTTCTTCTTTGTCTCAAGTTTTCATTTGGTTTTATTTTTCATTAATTCAAGATCGTTTTACTGGTTTTTGTTCGCAATGTCGACAATTTCTGGCCCAAAGAAATTTGCTTATCTTGCTTCTTAAGTAGTTTCCCTTCTAAATAACTTAACGTTTAATTTTCTGAGCAAAAAATAAAAAAAATCCTGACTTAAATTTGATATTCAAAAGGAATGGATCTCCCTAGCGATCGCTTGATTCATAAATTGTGAAATCAGTATTGAATGTAATTTGTGTGAGAAAATTTAAATGATGCAATAAGAGTTAATGAAGAAATCGAATAATTGTTGTTTGATTTAATCGACTTCTTCCATGTGCGAGGCATCTTCAGCATCGTCCACCAAAGGTGGCATATCTGATGTGGCTGGTGCAGCGGCTGGCTCGTCTGTTGCCATTGGTTCTTCTTCATCAATACCCAAACCCAACTTAATCATGCGATAAATACGAGCGGCATGCACTTGTGGTTCGTCCAATGAGAAGCCAGAGCTCAACAATGATGTCTCGTACAAGAGAATACACAAATCCTTGACTGCCTTGTCGTTCTTATCAGCTTCAGCTTTTTGGCGCAATGTTTCAATGATTGGATGATCAGGATTGATTTCCAAGTGTTTCTTTCCAGCCATGTATCCCATTGTGGTTGTGTCGCGGAGAGCTTGAGCTTTCATGATGCGTTCCATATTTGCGGACCAGCCATATTGTGATGTTACGATACAACATGGCGAATCAACGAGACGGTTTGAAATGATGACTTTTTCAACTTTGCTGTCCAACACTGATTTCATAACCTTGCAGAGATTTTCATACTTGGCCTTGTCCTCTTCGCGCTTCTTCTTTTCCTCGTCATCTTCTGGCAATTCTAAGCCTTCCTTAGTGACGCAAACCAATTGCTTGCCTTGATATTCTTTCAATTGTTGGATAACGTATTCATCGATTGGTTCAGTCATATAAACGACCTCGAAACCACGCTTCTTAACTCGTTCAACAAAGGCTGAGTTTGAGACCTGTTCTTTGCTCTCACCAGTAATGAAATAGATGGATTTCTGACTTTCTTTCATGCGTCCAACATATTCGGCCAATGAGCACATCTCATCTCCAGACGCTGATGTCTGGAAACGCAGCATATCAGCCAACTTAGCACGGTTGGTGGAATCTTCATGAACACCCAATTTCAAGTTTTTGCTGAACTGAGCGTAGAACTTCTTATAACCTTCCTTGTCTTCAGACAGTTCCTCAAACAGTTCCATGCATTTCTTTACGAGATTCTTACGAATGACTTTGAGAATTTTATTTTGCTGCAACATCTCGCGTGAAATGTTCAGCGGTAAATCTTCAGAATCGACGACACCTCGCATGAAGTTCAAATAATCGGGAATGAGATCTTCGCAATTGTCCATGATGAAGACACGACGTACGTACAACTTGATGTTATTCTTGCGCTTTTTGGCTTCAAACAAATCAAATGGAACCCGACGAGGAACAAAAAGTAATGCACGGAACTCCAGCTGACCTTCGACTGAAAAATGCTTTACAGCCAGATGATCTTCCCAATCGTTTGTCAAGCTCTTGTAGAACTCGCCATATTCCTCCTGGGAGATGTCATCGGGATTGCGTGTCCAAATGGGCTTGGTCTTGTTCAGCTCTTCGTCTTCAGTGTACTTGACTTTAACGGTTTTCTTCTTTTTCTTGTCCTTATCGGCCTTATCATCTTCTTCATCATCACCGACATCTTCAATTTTGGGCTCATCGTCTTTCTTTTCCTTCGGTTCTTCCACTTCAGCTTCATCGTCGCTGACTTCTTTCTCACGTTCCTTCTCAACAACCAATTTAATTGGATAACCAATGAATTGCGAATGCTTAGTAACAATGGTCTTGATCTTTGCTTCCTCGAGGTACTCTGCCTGATCTTCCTTGATTTGCAAAACAATCTTTGTACCACGTCCCAATGGCTCTGTATCATCGGGTGTAATTGTGAAGCTACCACCGGCAGATGATTCCCAAATGTATTGTTCATCATCATTATGCTTTGATGTGACGGTGACTTTGTCGGCAATCAGATAAGCTGAATAGAAACCGACACCGAATTGACCAATCATGCTGATATCGGCACCAGCTTGGAGAGCTTCCATAAATGCCTTGGTTCCAGAACGAGCAATTGTTCCAAGATTATTTACCAAATCAGACTTTGTCATTCCGATACCAGTATCGATGATGGTCAAAGTGCGGGCTTCTTTATTCGGAATAATCTTAATGTACAAATCTTTTCCTGAATCCAATTTTGATGGTTCCGTAAGGGATTCATAGCGAATCTTATCCAATGCATCTGATGAATTCGAAATCAATTCACGCAGAAAAATTTCCTTGTTTGAATAGAAGGTGTTAATGATCAAACTCATAAGCTGAGCGATCTCAGCTTGGAACTGGAAAACTTCTGCTTCTTGGGCTGGCATCTGAAACGAAATACGCAATCATTAATCAACTATCTCAAGGTTATGTGAAAATTCAAAAACCGCATTTCATCAGCTCTAAAATTTTTAAAAGTACAAATCGCATAAGGAGCATAAAACCGCATAAAAAGCATATTGCAAAATTTAGTTGATTCGAGAAGCAGCCAACATTCTCAAAGCGTCAGAAAAATCGATTTCCGGAAAAATTTCCTACAAACACGCGGAGTCTTTTTTTGCAATTCTTTATTTCGAGTTTTTCGCAGACTTTCACAGTTTTCACATTTTCCCTTAATCGGCTTACCTTTGTTAATTATTTCTGATAACTTTATTCAGATTTTCTTCAAATTTGCAGCTCAATTTCAGTGATTTTCGATAACTCTTTGTTCGGTCAACCTAACTTTTCGGTCTCTCAAATATGAATGATTTGCAAAGCTTGCTTCGCCGTTAAAATATATCTTTTAATTTAAGAGAGAAAATGTGGTGGGGATAACGAGACGGCATGATGAAAGAGAAAGATATGTTAGCACAAAACGGAGAAGCAATGAAAACGTTCTTGTTTTGTTATATTGGTTTCCTTTTCTTTTGATGGAAGATATTTATTTATTTTAACTAAGCATCTTTAGGCAAAGGATTGATGATCAACCAACGAAATTCTGGTTTATGCGAATCGGTGGTTTTTTCTTATTATAAATCAAAGAATTAAATCTATGTCATTCAATAATTTTGAAACAAACGTGAAATTCCTGCTTTTCAAAAACAGAAAAACTCTTGCATTCATTTCTATATTCGAGTCAGCCAATCCTTTATACCTTCACCACATATTGTTTATTTATTTAACAATGTCTTTAAAAATAATTTCTGAATTATGCTTATCATTACTTAAACATTATTTGAATCTACAATTTAATAGCCATTCTATACAAAGCTATTTGCCGAGATATTTGTTTTCCAGAACGTTCTGGAAAACAAGAATAATATAGTTGTCCTTTTTACGCAACATTTTTACGCTCTTTGCTCATAATTTTATTCTTTATTTCCCCGTCGGATTGTTTTCAGCGCCATTCGCTCACTTTTATGCATCCGGATCTAGAAAGTTCGAGAATGTTCGTTGAAGTTCTTTTTGATAAATAAAGTATTTTGAGCGAAACTTATTTATAGAGATTGTGGAACCAATGTATAGAAACAATTTTTATTTCATAAAAAATCGTAGCATTTTAATTTTCATTGATAATTTCTCGTTTGAAATTGGCTCAAGAAAATTTTCGTCTTCCGGGCGCGCTCTTCTCTCGGAATTTAAATTTTCAAATTTTGTTTTTGTTTCAAAAAAAAGTCGTTAAAAACGTTTGAAAAGAAACGGAAAAATGTGCAGGATTCATCAAAGTATGTATTTGCTACTATCGACCGAATTATAACAGTAGCACAAACCATTTCACAATATAAGTAAGTTAATATGATGAAATTGAATTCAATAAATGATATTGAAACTGATTTGTTTAAATGAAAACAATTTCTCAATTTTTTTTTTCGAGTTTCTTTTGTTCATACCGAAAAGTGGATAATAAAAGCTTTTGTCATACCATGTAAACTGTAACGAAAGTTCACAAAATTTATGTGCCGGTAAAGCAGAAAAATGTTAGATTATAAATATTTAAATATAAAAAAATCAGTTAAAGAAAGCTGCAAAAAATGACAAATCATAAATACGTGATAGCAAATACTCTTTTATAGTTTGTCTATTGATTTGCATCTTATTTTATCATCAAACTCAATAATAAATAATAATAATAAACCAATCAATGATTTTTGATAGAAATAAAAAAATCTCTCATTTATTTAGAGTATCAGAGGCAAGAAATTTCTTCGCAACAGTTGCGCACGACTGATGAACATTAAGCGACACAAAACATTTCCAATGTATGTACACAATTGAAGTTCGATGAACTCACTAATACCACATAACAAAATTTGCTGTTTGGCTCTCTGGCTCTGAATTTTTTTTTGTATTTCTGTATCATTCATTTAGTTATTCACAACACACCGCGAAATACACTTTAAAAAACGTGAGGTTAAAGGATTTTTGTGTAAAAATAATTAATTTGGATAAGATAAAATTAAGGAAAATAAATATCTTGATGGCCTTTCATTTGGGGCTTAATTATGGATTGAAATAACCGCTAAATTGTACTGAATAAGTAGTGAATTTTTCTGTTATTGCTCCGCATGTATGTGGGAATCATTAAAGTTTCCGGTAAAAAATGCTGATAACTGAAATCGTGAATGAACTGTTTGTTAACATGGCCATTAAAAGTAAAGTTTACATTTAAATAGTGTCTGGAAGGAAAATATTATAAGCCTAAGCGAAGAAAATCAGTTGAAAAGGATCAATGTCCTGAGAGAAGAAGAAAAAAAAGTGCATGAATAAGAAAAGTTTTTTTTTTTTTTTTGCTAACGAAGAAGAAGAGAAAAGAAAATTTCTTGGTGAGTCAAACACGGAAGTGAAGTGAAAAAAAAAAAACGGAAAAAATAGAATTTTTCCAGTTAGTGTTGAAGCTTTCCCGGAAAATAATGTGAACTTGTGTCTAGCTGTCGTAAATAATTAAGCAGCCGGTTGCTAAAGGAAAAAATGTGACAATTTTTGAATCAATTAAAAATAAAATAAAATAAAACAACACGGACTGATGAAGAGACGAAAAAATCTTACGAAATTTTAGTCGTATAAATTGTGCACGAGACGATAACAGGAACTCTAAAAAAAACAGCATCGCAAGATAAACTCGTGGACAGTCGTCAAGGTTGGTTGTTAATATAAAATAAAAATCCGTGATCAGTAGTATTAAGTTTTAAGTCATCTGCCTGCTTAGTGTTTTCATTATAGGAAGTTCCAAATATACTTCCGTGGTCATTTATCAATAACTTCATCATTGGGTGACAATCGCGTCCATGAATTTTTATTTCTTCTTCTTGCTCGGTGTGCATATTTGATTTTATTAATGAACGCAAACAACAAAGCGACGTTTTTTCAAGGCAAACGAGTCGTATAATTGCGTTGCTGTCTTAAGCTGATAAATTTGGCAACGACGTCGGTCGTCGATATATCCAGTAGATATCTCGTAATTTATTTTTCTTATTTCCTTTTTGAATTATTTCTAGATCTGCATTGTACAAACATTCCCGTTATAAATATGTGGACATGGCATGCATGAAGAAGAAATAGAAAAAAATGAAGATAACGGGCAATGCAAGTACGCTTAGGACATTAAAAGCATTGTTAGAATTGCACTCCAGCACTCCACGTGCCCACGTGCTCATCGCTCTCTATTCTTTGTTCGTATTATCTATTTTTCGCGAATAATGGACGTCGAATAAACTCTTATCAATAATAAAGATATTAAAATTAAATTTGAGATGATTAGCAAAAAATTTTTAGTATATCAAAAAAAAAAAATTTGTATATATACGCATTCAAAAACATACGCATTGAAAAAATATTGTACGCAACGCGACTGCGAGGTCATTGACATTGATTTTTCTTCTCTCGCTCTCGCACGCTCTACGCACGTTTTCGTCCACCACAACAATCAAACGAATTTTTCCATTTTTCCGTTTTGGATGTACGAAATAAAAAAAATGTTAATGAACTTTGAAGCTTCAGCTGTTTTGACAAGGACTTGATTTTCTCGGATGATGGCTTCTGGAGCATCATCCATCAATAAAACTAAATACTAAACAAATATTCATATTAATTGCAAAATTTGCATTTTTATTTATTCTCAGATATTTAAACGCAACAGCAGCAGCGGAACAATCAATAGATAAATTCGCGATAAAACATTCTTCTTTTTAATAACGATATCGAGTTCAAAAGAAATCAGAGAAAAAGGAAAGCTGACTATTTGTTGCATGGTTTTGGGAATATTAGAATGGCGGATGACAATGGTTAGATTAGAAAATTCAAGGTAAGTGAAAGCTTCATCTACAATTTAGCGGACCCTTTCGTCGAACCCTCCTGTTTGTTTATTTTATTTTATTTTTTTTTTTCGGCAACGAACGAGTTTAAAGGTGCACACGGGGAAAGTAGAAAATATTGAAGATTATCAAAAAAAAAAAAAAAAAAATAACGGTACACCGGTTCCATTATTATACAAACGAATGAATTATTTGCCATTAACAAACAATCGAAACACAATTTGCATTAGAAAGGCATGAAAATTTCACAATACTTTGAGAGGGCTGAAGGGGACCAACCGAAAATTAAATTTCTCCAGATTCCCTCTGCGAACATTTCTATAACGGTTTCCCACACATGACCTGACCGTCAAAATTTTCAGACCATTTGCCGGTAAAGAAAAATAATGAATAAAAAATAAATTAATAATACCGATGATGGAAGTAAAAGAACCGGTTGAATAAAAAAAAAAATCGTTCGTCGACCGGCTTGAAACGGCGAATAAGAAAATGAAGCAAAGCCGAGGAAGGTTAAGCAACATAATATTGAAAAAAAAAAAAAACTTTCGCTTATAACTGTTCAAGTTGTAACGAAGAAAAGCAGATTGAATAAGAAGTGATCATAAAAAATATCTCGCTACTGATGCACGTCTTTGGGTGCATCATAATTTTAAGGATAGTTAGGTGCGATTGAAATGAAAAAAAAAAAAAAAAGTTATGTTATGTTCTGAAACATAAAAGTAAATAATTAATGTCGCCAACATCATCGTGCGATGAAAATAGAAGTAGGAAGTAAAAATTGTGTAAAAGCAAAATAATTTTTCATCGAGATAATTGCCAAGAAATGCTCAATTCAATTTCATTTTCCTGTCTAGCATTTGCTCATTGCTGTTCGCACAAAAACAAGAGTTGCACGAACTGTAATTGCAATCTTGAAGGCAAATTTTATTGAATGAATTCATTAATAGGACGTTATCATAAGACTCATATTGGCCTCACAATAGCAGTGGAAAAATCTCATTTGGCATTGACTTCGTTTTTCGACTCTTTTAATCAGTAAAAGGAAAAGTCAAGAACACACGATCGCCTCAGAATGTTTATACAAATATCTGTGGCGTGAAAAGAGACAGATAATTAAACTATAAGACGGTCAAAAGCTTCCGTTATATTTATTATACATTGAAATGGAATCTTGAACCTAACCTTAAAAGATGATGCTTGCAAAATTCACTTAATCGACAATAGTTAATAATATGAGCGGTAATGACCTATATGAGGTATCGTAAAATTTTCAAAAAAAAAATTCACGATCACGCTTTAAGCCTTTAAGCAGTCGTGACAGATTTTAAGGACTCCTAATTTCAATGTCTATTGACTAAATGCATCAATGAAATGCTGCTTTTGACATATTTTATTTCGAGTTCATTGTATCTAATCGCGCATACGAAAGCAAGTGAAAATGTGTTGGAAAATGATGTAATAAATTGGAAAACACAAAAAAAAAAAACTGCAGCCATGAAAAATATTTTCGGCACAAGTACGAACACACAGACAAATACACTGAAACGCCCACCAAAAATAGATGAAATTTTTGCGAAACATTTTTGTGTGTCTTCTTTTTAAAGGACAAGGATCTCATCACAACCTTCAACTTGAATACTTCGTTTGCGGTTCATGAAATGCTTTGCGTGTTTTGATGTATATGTTGATTATTACGCATTTTTTGGGGGTGGTTTTGATGATTGTATTCGGAAAGTTTAATGAACGCATTCGGTTGTGAGGCGAGAAGTCAGTTACTCTCCCCATTCATGCTTTTAACATGCGATTGCTCATATCATTGGTAAGCGATTTGCGTGTGAAAAAAAAAGAGTACCAAGTTGTTTCGGCATTGGGTGCCCCATATCATTCACATACACGCACATACACACACACATAGCGCTGTAAAATTGCGGTTGAATGACATCGGGGAAGCGTCGAGCTTGTTTGCTCACTCTCTCACTTTGTTTCTTCTTCAATTGTTCATTGTACTTCCTCATATCGATTTTATTAAAATTTTATTCTTCTGCTGCTGCAATTCGTATGACTGTCATCGGGCGCTTAACTGATTGCAGCATTGATTTTTTTTTTGTTTTCCAAAGCTACTTACAATGATCGTGATGAGATTTCTCATCATGTTGATTTTTAATATTATTTTACGTGCGTGCCCTCGACGCCCAGAATATGATAATGAAATTCTCGCAGCTTCAGTCATGACGATATGAGAGAGATTCTTTGCGCGCGACGACAGTTCACTGAACTTTGGACGTGAAATTTATTTTCGAGTTGAGTCAGCTTTTGATGTATTTAGCGAAACATTTGGACGATGTTGTGTTCTATTGTATCGGAAGGAACTATGAAGGCTCAAAAATGCACTGTTTGCGCATTAAATAATTTGCATTTCGATAAAATGACAAATTTATTCAAATATAAAATTTGCAATTTAAATTTTATGTACGTCTCGTATCGATCTCTCGGATGACAATTGATCCGAAATTTTACAGCACAGTTCACGAAGATCATTCTATACGTGCTTCAACCGGGCAAAACATGTCTTAAATTTACATAGAATGTGTGTCAAATACAATTTTAACATTTCAAATTTATGCATTTTTGGCTCATTCATATTTGATTGAGATTTTTTTTTTGTTCTTTCCGTGAATATAAATCAATATTGGAGTGAATGCAAATCATTCAACTGATATCCATAATGTGGACTCAATTTTTATATGTGCTTTTTTCATACTGGTTATAGAGCGGGTGTAAGATTGGAAGAAGTGATGGTATGAGATGGAGATAAGAAGTTCATTGAACTGTCACTTCATTATATTAGTCGAGCCCTGAGGCGTCCAATGAATGAAACATTTATTTAAATAGTTGTCTACTCTAATTAAACAATAAAAAAAAACGAAGTGGAATGACACCACACGTTAAGTATTAATTAACGTCAAACGTTAGAATAAACAAGCATCCCTTGATGCCGACGTCCAAACAATAAACATTCAAGCAAAGTCAGTGATCTCAGAATTTACAATATTAAAAATTGTTATTATGGATAGAAATCTCAATGTCAACCAACATTCAAAATCAACAGTTTCGTCATCAACAATTCCATCCCCCGAAAAAGAGTTCAATGCACTTTAACGAGCCACAACGTCGGCATTGCATAATACACATGTGCAAAGCATAAATACTTCTACAATGCACAAACGATCATACGAGAATTTGTAGACGAAGTCTCGGGCGTTTTAATGGCCTCAAAATGCGGAAGAAAAATTTTAACATTTCACATAAAAAGGCATTAAAAGCTGAAGAAGAACCGCACAAAATTTTCTTTTTTTACATTTATTTGGCATCTGTTTTGGGTTAAAATTATTTTATTTTTTGTTCAAAGTAGCATTTGTCTTATGCAATAAAATATTTATAGGAATTCAACTGCAGCGATGGCTCATTGATATTTATTTTCGGGACCAATGGAACCGTCGCCAAAACTGTTTTCGAGTAAATATTGTACAGTTAGTTTGATTGTTTCGTGTAACCACTTCCTGGACAGCTTTTTTTTTGTTATTTAATTTTTTTTTGTGCCAGTCAAGTTCACTCATCCATAATTCTCATGCTCATCATCACTCGATGCACCACCAAAAAAAAAAAATGAAAAGAAATGTACATTTCGCAAATCAACCAGTTGAATGTATGTTTCATGACCGTTTGATATGCTTTTGCACAACCACAATGAGGTGTTGCGATGATTCAAACGGCGTCCATTTCCCATTAGCATCGTCATCGTTGCGGTATGGAATCGCAATAGCGCAAAAACTGCTGGCGAATTAACATTGAAATTCACAAAAGTAACTGTTAACATTTATTTTTTCATTCATTTTGTTTAAATAAAAACAATTTTTACGGCTCTCCAATGACATTGAAAAAAAAAAATATTAGCGTTATTTCGCGATAATATTTCAGGCGCTGAGTTTTAAATATCGTCACGTCTGCAACTGTTCACTAGGAATGTCATCATTTACATTGTGGAAATTTAATCAGAACTTTCGAGAAACTTCTGTTGCTATGAAAGCTTCGCGTGCGCGTAAGACGCAGTTTGTCTTTATCTAATCAATTTACGCGTAAATTTTCGAACTCTTTCACAATCGGTCAATGGACTCGATAATCAAACCAGCGTGATATTCTTCTACAAGAGAGGATGGAAAGTTTTTTAGCCTCCACACGCATTGTGTGTGTTTGCCGGCTTTTTTTTTCCTTAAACATTGATATCGCGCGCCTATCATGATGAGAAATTGCGTACGGTGCTTGTACATAAAGTTTTTGGCATTTGTGTTGTGCGAGCGTTTTTTTTTTTTTGAACATTGGATCAGCTGCTGTTGGAAAAAAGCTTCTTCTACTAAACATTTGCCGGTCCTATTTTTAGTTAAGAAGCATTTTTATTTTATTTTTTTTTTGTTTTTCGGCGTTTAATGAACTCTTGGTGTGACTATGTAGACGTTGTAGAAAAAGAAAAAAAATTAATCAGCTGCCGGCACAAATGAAATATCTCTATCTATTATGAGAAACTAAAAACATCTAATTGATCTGAATCGACGCGAGAGGATATTATCGATTAAACAGCACACCAAGCAGCATACAATAGTTCAGTGACTTCTTATCATTTTAGAGAAAGAAAAAATTGTTTCATTAAAAAAAGCATCAACGGAAAATTTGGCGCGCAAACGCAGCAAGTTAGAACATTTAATTTCCTCTCTTGGTGCTCTCTGGGCGATGACAAAAAAAAAAGAACAAACTCCTGAAATGTTCTGCTCTCTCGCAAACATACACATCGCCGTCGTGGGTTCGATGAACTTCAAAATAAATAAAAACATTTGCCCTATACATCAGAACCTTGTTGCACATGTATTGAAGCGTATTATTTGCTGTAATGTTTTTGTAGCATAATTTTTTTTCTACAATATTATGCTGATGGTGTTGGAATTACATAAAATATGTGCAGCCCGAAAACAGCGTAGAGCTCTCATGTTGTTGCGTAGTTTTCTTTTTTATTTTGCGCCCTTGCAGACAATTTACAAGCCAGTAATTTACATTTCATTGTCAGCTGCAGTATGTATGAGTGTGTATGTGTATGAAAACTGCAAAAAGTCATGGGACGTGGACTTGCTGCGAAAGGACAGTCGTTGGCAACAATTTTTTTATGCTGCTTAATGGGCACAATGCCTTTCCTTGCATTCAGCATTGATCGCATTATCCTTTTTATAGCATGACACGAGATATTGGATGCTATGTTCATGAACTCTCTCTCCCTCTTCCCAAGTGAGAAACTACTAAGTCCATGTTGCATGCACATCATGATGTCAAAGAACCCATAAAAACTGGCGAGCATGAAACATTTTTGCAATCCAAATAAATGGCGACATTGAAATTGAATTTCTTTTTTCATCCCTTTTTGCTAGCACGAGCGATGAAAAAAAAAAAATTGCACAGGGCGTGATGGGCGAAATGATTTTATCGAACTTTGTAGAGTGTTGTGTTTGAAACCATCTGCAGATGCAATCGTCTAGCATTTGAGACGATTATATCGAATGCAAACATGAAATTAAATATCGACATTTTTTTTTTGCGTTGCTCCTGCAGTCTGGATGAATTTTTCACTCGCCGAGAGATATCATTGGCTGTCAATGTTATTAAATAGAATTTTGAAAATGTAAACGCCACGTCAATATTTCAATGGAAACACTCGAACATTAGTTTTCTGCACTTGATTAAATATCAAATATCTTTCATCCAAAAATAAAGAAAATAACAAATATGCGTGAGCAAGAATTTTTTTCGCATTGAGTTCAATGAAATATGAAATAACGGACATTCACACATGCGTAGAAAAAAAAAAAAAAACAAGTAAAACTAATCTTCAATTTCCAACCCTGAGCATGAACTTGAAATTTATGTTTTGTTATTTATTTTATAAATTTGCAAATAATAAAGATAAACATAACCCAAAGTCAATTATTCTTAAGTATTGATACTAATGTTTCGGATAGAGCCCGGAAAACTGAAATTATGAAATTTACCGTGTTTGCCCCATCAGCAGTTTTTGTTGCGAGAGTCTCATCATCCATCGAAGCCGTGGCCAAAACATTCTTGAATTGCTGAGTTACTGGTGACGCCATCGTTGTTCGGTGTCTGTATGTGTAAGCGAACGTGGGACCACGTTTAAATGGAATTGCCAAAATAAAGAATGTAATCGCAAATGTGAATAACCGGCCTAGCAAATAAATGAAAAAGAGGAAGAAGAAGCATATTTTGATCGGGGTTTATTGACTTTCTAACGCACTTTTTTTAAATGGTCTCGGACGTTCTCGGTTTTGCGAGAAATAAAAAGAATATCCAATGGTCGTCGGTGAACAAACACAGCTGATTAGTAGAATTTTATTTGTCAAAAAAGGCAGTTCGACACATTTCATTGACCTTTGAATATTATTTCTGTTTAGTAAGAAATTTTCGCGGTCGATCGAATTTCATAATTGTTGATGAATTGCTGAAAAATTGTTCAAAATTTGCAGAATATTAGTTTTGAATTGCGTCATTACATTGAACGTAATTAGTCAGTTAAAACAGGATGCTTTACAGTTAATCATGAAGAGGAAAATAAAATAAAAATTTTGCAATAACATTGCGAAATAATTTTAAAAAATGGTGCAAAAACTTCAAGGAACTTTCTTTGACTTCTTCTTCTGTCGACATTAAAAAAAAAAAAACATTTCAAACATTGCTTATAAATCAAATTTATGATTGCGATTGTGTCTAATGTTTCATAAATATTTTTTGTTTATTTCGAATTTTCATGTATTTTTTATGCTCTGAACCTATCCCAACATTTATAAATTAACACAACAGCAAATTTTGCGCTTTGCATCTAAGGAATTTATTGATTCGATGTATTTATTGCGAGTGTTGCAAGTGTGTGTTGGTATTATGCAATTTTTTTTTTATTTTTTTTTTTTGAAAAACAACGGGGAGAAAATGTCTGGAAGCCATTCTGGGTTCATTGATTTCACGATTCAATTTATCCATCTTGGTATTGCAATATGAATTTAGGTCGACTGGATGTCATTTCATGTCAAATTTTCATCGAAATTAATTCACTTTATTGGGGGGGAGAAATGTTTCCATTGCGATCCATTGAGCAATTCAAAAATAATGCAAATTATGATGGAAATATGATTTTAAATGCGCATTTTGATAATAAATCTCCGATCTGTCATAATCGCACAATTCCGTAAATGAAATCTAAAAAAAAAATCTCCCTATTTCATAACGAGAACAATAAAGGCGATTCCCATTTCTGCTCCTGAAACTCTTCCATAAAACTCGACGACTGAACACGAAAACAACAAAAAAAAAACGATCGATAAAATTTATGCTTGTATGAGTTTGTGCAAACGGGGTTGTTGCCCTTTTTTCAGGGTCGACATAAGTCAATGAACTGTCGACTGTTCTCTCGCACTCTCTCATTGACGAAATATTGCTACGAATCTCCGCCAAAATATTACACACAGCATAATTTCTTGATGTGTGAGACACGCGACGCTCACAACATAACTTCTCAATAAGTTTCGCATGCGAGAATGATACGCCACAAACAAATTCAAGAATGTCATAAAATTTCAGAATTTTACAAAGAAATATTTTAAGAAATTTTTATTTGCAAGTTCTGCGGTTTTTATTTTATTATTTATTTTTTATTTTGGTTTGTTAAAACACCATGGGAAGGATTGGTAAAATTCATGATATCAAAATCTGTTGCGCAACAGTCGATAAAGCAGAGCGAAAAGCTTTCAACTATAAATTCAATTATTTAATAATAGATGGCGCAAGCTGAGTAGCAGCAGTTTAAGTTTTCCTAGCGGATAAAATATAAATTGTCGGAAAATCAATTTCGTGTTCGATGTCTCTAAAATCTTCTTGTTACTTAAAATAGCAGTAGACGACTTAACGGCTTTAGATATAATTATGATAAAACTTTTTTTTATCCTCCTAAACTATAAATTTCTGTTTCAATTTCTGATGTTCAAACGGTAAGAAAAATCTATAAACTGTCAATCATTGTTGTGTACGTGCGATAGAATGTCACGCCAGAACTGTTGGCAGCGCGACGAGACAAAACATTGATTTTGCTTTCTATCTTTAGATGCGCGTTTTTTTTTGCATGTATTATGCATTTAACGAAATGCAATTTTACAGGCATGTATAAATTAAATTCCAACACTTTGAAGTTTTCAGATTTTTCTTCTTCTTCTGAATGTTATGGAACTAATTGCTGAAAATTGCGCAATCGAAAAAAAATACTTCTAAGACTTCCATATTACATTGCAAATGAAGCCATTGAATATGTAAGTTCAACTCTGTTGGTGAATCAACGAAATCGAGTTGCAAATTGCACATGCACCAGAAAAAAAAATATTAAAATTGCATTTGTCTGCGTCTATCGCTTGTTGTGCAAATCCACGACCTAGTGCAAGCTCAAGTTTGTTAACCCCTCAATGCTAGAATTATTTTGTCATTATGCTGCTTCGAATGACAAGGAATGTCATGATGGTTGAAATCTAAATTTGTGTAGAATCCATGGCAATTGTTGAGGTAGATTGTTGTGGGTGGGTGATATCGATTTCACAAAATATTTTTTTTTATCATCAAATTGTAGAAGTCTAGGGATAAATTGCACTCAAAATTATTTCATAGCTGGTTTCTATAGAAATAAAATTTATTGCAACAATTGCAACAAAATTTCAGTAGCTTTGGCAATGAGCATAATATGAAACGTTAGACTACAGACCAATTAGTCATGGATGAAAATGGAGAGTTTTGACATTGATGGACTCGCCAGTGATCATCTCAAATCGCATAAGCATAATATTGATGGTCATTGAACATTTTCATTATGTAAAATTTCGATGTTTTCAATGATTTATGACATCTGCCATTAAATTTCTTGAATGACGTGCATGAGACTGCACACAAATTGCGACAAAATCCATCGGCCACACACAGTCGGTCTAAAAAACTAAAGTTGATTGCACTCTCGCTGTTGATGCGCTTCCGCATTTTCAATATAACGATTGCACTACACTACTTCAAAAGAAAATCGCAAGTCTACAGCAAGAACGTGATGATAATTAGATAGATGAGATTTTGATGCAATAATTTAAAACAATATCGCGTGATGAGTGTTTGTGTTGTGAGCTTTTCTCATATTGTGCTTTTGAATGAATAATTTCCACAATTGTGCCATAATGTGCCAACACATTTTCAAGCGCCTGAAAAAAAAAAGCTCGACAAAAATTTCTAAACGCTATTCGCGAGGCCATGAGGTGAATGTCCTGAGTGAGCTCGTGTCGCCTTCACTAGCAGCAATTTGACCCAATAAACTCGAAAAGTGCGCGAGCAAATGATTTGTGCAAATATTTTTTATATTCTGCTCTCGATTCTACTGCTTCGATCTATAAAATTTATTATGATAATATGGCTTTTAATGACAAGCGTTTTGTTGATTGTGATGATGATGCCAGGAATTGAGTTCACACAATTCGAGTTGATTCAACAGTATATGATTGAATAATAAACATCGAGTGGACTTCCTGTATCAGATGACATCGGTTTGGTTGCATAATTCACATATTATTGTAATTATGATCTTCTTTCCAACGAAAATTTATGTAAATTATCTTTGTTTTTTTTTTTTTTTTTTTTTATATTCGATTGGCAAAAGAAAGTTAAGTGGCTTTTGTGGTGCTGAATGACGCGCGCGAGCCACTTTTAATATTGTGGCACTTTCACGATGTCATGGATAAATGTCATATGGATCCAGTTGCGTAATATTTAACATGATGCGAATGTTTCTTTATATTTTCAGCTAAAAGTTTAAATCGCGCACCTCGTTGCTCTTTCTTTTCATATAATTTTATTAACATTGCAACCTTCAAAAAGTTGACGTGAATTTATATTTTTTGTTATTTTTACTATGTGCGAACGCAGCCAAGAGAGAAAATTTCACCGTTAACTTTAACTTGCTGCTGCGTAGTTTCGACAACTTACGTAACATTTTTAAATATTTTTCACTTTCATTTTTCATGTTGAAGTTTGCAATAGAAAAAAAAATTTGAAACATGTCAATAAACTCTGAGCATGATTCAGGGTCGTTTTATAAGTAATGACGCATGTTTGTTTGTGAGCTTTTTTTTTTGAGCATTTTGATATGATTCATTTCGAAGGGAAATGATATTTCTCGCAATCTAACCTAGAAAAGCACTCACAACCAACGTTCGGTACTATTGAGAGCAATGAATCTCCTTCACATACAAAACAACATCAACGATTAAACCAAACAAAACGTCCGCTCAGGGTCGTAATTACAGATAAAAGATACTTTCCTGTTATCATTCTCATTTTTTTGTGCCATCTACAAAACTCTCGAAATCTCTCTCTCTCTCTCTCGCACTAAAAAGGTCCAGGCTGCAAATGTAAAACTTACGATTATAAAATACCACTCTGAGTTTGTTTTGATTTTGACCATGACTTTTTTGCAGTTCCAAATGCGCAGCAATTCAAGAGCTCGCGCTATTTGCTCATAATCTTATAAAATTGCTTCTGGCAATTGCATTCAATAAAATTATCGATGGCGCTTTAATGCACGACGTACAATTTCTACGGCTGTATACAATATGCATAGAGAATTGCCCAACTGCTTAATTTTCCATTTAATGTACGTCCCAATCAGTGTTAGGAATAGTTAATATTGAGGACACTCATTTCCATTTAAGTAAAATATGGCATCGGTCATAAGGAAAAAATAAAAGAAAAAACAATGTGTTAATAGAACTAATCGCGTCATTCAAAATCAAATTGCTATTGTGCAAATATTTCTTATTCGTCCAATAATTTACGACGACTGGGAGGAAGTTTTTCTACGCTAGAGAACATGAATGCGAACCAAAAGGAGAGAGCAAGCCAGCCAGCACAGAAACTGGGGTAAAAGGTGAATGATCGTCGAAGGACATTATTTCCATTTTTCTCCTTCAACCCTCTCAATGTTCCTCCCCTCTGACGTTGGCTGTAGAAAATGTGGAACTTCACCATGGAAACCAAATATTGCATGCAATTTACTGTGGTGCTCCAATTTGCTTTAAATGACGACAAACGTTAAAGGATGAATGTGAAGAGATGTGCTTGCTTGCGCGCATGCAGTTTGAAAATCAATGTGCAAAATTTAATGAAATTTGTCAACTTACTTACATGAACGAAGTACTCTGATTGATGAGATATTGTTGCGGTTAGAGCTTTCTAACCTCAAAAGTTGTTCAACCCACAATTAAGTCGATTGATTACATAAAGAATAAGTAGCAAAAAAAATGTCAACAATTTTCCCGCAAGTGAAATTCCATCTAAAAAGCTCATTCATTTCTCTAGACAATTCATCTTACGATTGGATAACACCTCGACACAAAATAAAGGTCATTGTTTGCCTTACATCATCGAATGAAATATTTCCAAATTATGTAGTTTATTGCAACAATAGTCGGAAAATTGAAATTCATTATTAACACTCTGAAGAGCTTTTTCAGACGATGAGCTTTCGTCACGTACTTTTTTTTTCTACTTATTTTATATTTTTCCGCATTGTTTGGCGCTTCACGCGAATAAAAAGAACAAAAGACAATCCAATTGCAAATCCATAACTGAGTTTTATGCATAAATTTGCAATTGATTTGGTTAATTGAGTGCAGTGAAAGTTACGTCCATGGCACGTAGAATTCATAATCATCGCGCGACACTTGACCACTTTTCCTTCTTCTTCGCTTTTTTCCACTATATTTCATTGCCATTTAAGGGTCACAACTGGAAGTTTCTTACTTTTGATTGCATTTTTATATAAAAACAACTTTTTCAATCTTTCAACTTGTCGCATAATCGTTTTAATGACTCGAAAACATTGAAAATGCTTGTTCTCTCATAATGATGCCAGACGGATTCCAATTTTTTTTTTGCACAATATTGCGCCCCATAGTGTGGGATTTTAATAATGTGAGTGTGTTGAATGTTGTAAAATATCGTGAAATTTTTCAAGGCTTTTTGTCAAAAAAAAAAAAAAGTTGATGTTTTTTTTCCATACTTTCACCTTTGAAATAAACTACAATTGAGTTGGATGAAATATAATGAAATGCTCCCACTTAACAGTGATGGCTTGCAGCTGTCGAGTCGCTTGAATTTTACACACACATTTATTCCGGTGAAATAATCCATTCCACTACAGTCCATGACTGTGCAGCATTTCTTGCGTAAACATCAGTTTGCTTTATGTTGGCTCATGAGAGTTCGTTAAACTCATGACAGCCATCCATTGCGGCATTATGCTCGTGAGGCTGATTGGCAAATTCATTACAGCGAAATGAGTTGCTCGAAAATTTGCGTAAATAGCAGCATAAGCTTTTCGAAATGTTGTAAAAAAATATGTTTCGTTCCATTTTTGCATCGCCTTAAGTTGAAAATGAAGCGCATCAATCAACATGACAAGGAAAATTGGTAGACGCATATTGCGGTCGATGTGTGGGGCAAAAGGAAATATTTGAGCTAACAGGCGATAGAAGTTTTATGACTGACCTTAATTACTTCACACACTTTCCATCAGTGAAGATTTGTTTTTAAGTTATTTTTATGATTCATAACTTAAAACAGCTGAATAAATTAGATTTTCTCGGAATATCTGCAAATTGCTTCTAATTTAATCATAACATCAAGAATATCTTGTTACTAAGTAGTATTTGCGTCATTTGCAAGGAATTCTGATGACTAATCTCTGCAACGGCGACAAAATTTTTTTATGCTGCCATGACCAAAAACCAATGTCACATTTTATTTATCAAATTCAATTAACGTTCATTTTTATGTTCAATCGAATCAAATGCAGGAAAATATTACTGCAAATGGTAAACATTCTTGCAACATAATGGATGCAAATATGGAACAATGCACTCTCGCCTTCAGTCAATGTTGTATTTTGTGTCGTTGCGTGCGTTCGTTTTATGTGTTTTAATCAACATACATCTTACGCAACATCTTTCACTTTTCTTTAATTTATCTACATCTCCATTTCTATAGACGCTCTGTGATGCTGTTACAACTTTATGGAGTTATTAAAACACAGTCGAATTTATGTTGTAGTAATAATCGGGTCATTTAGAACTAAACAAAAAATAACTTTGCTGCGTCGACAATTGGAAAATTTATTTTAAAAATGTATTTCGTAAATGCTAATTTTGAGGAAAATTTATTTGCAGCACGTGAAAATTAATTATTTATGAAAATAATCATGTTCATATTGGATTCGTTGGCACGAGAGAGATAGAAACGATTGAATGGCGGACAAAAGAGAAAAAAAAAGACAAGGAAAACCAATTGGAGTGAATGAGACGTGCTTAATGTGAGCTTAGTGCACTCAAAGAAATGACCAGCAACTTGTAGCGTTGCTTGAGTAAACGGTCTAAATCTAAGTCAATTAATTTAGGGAATAAAGAACAATTACTTCACATTGCAAAGAACAGCAGAAAATTCAAGGAATTAAAAGCAACGCATCATAAACACTAAGCAACGTAGCATTAAACATTTCCAGCAGTGTAAATAAAATGAAGCTTTACGAGCGTCTGTGGTGGTGAACTGAACCTTGCTTTATCATGTCTGTATTAGAGAGTTCAATGGCTGACCCAATTTTCCTTCTTCAACGGGAATTATTGTAGGAAAAAAAAATACAAACACACACAGCTTGACTACGTAAAACAACAAACTTCAAACATGCTCTCGTGTAGCTCGTTAGCGTTGTGGTTGTTTGTATTAATTTTTTTTTCTTCTTTCTGTTATTTTTGTAAAGATTATTTTTTTTTTCTTTCATAAATTTCGTAAGACATCCAATAGTTTGGCGTGAGGGGAGTTTTTGGGTGCTGTTGGAGTTCTTCAAATATGTATATAGAAACGTCTGTCGATGTGTGTCGTAATTCTATCGCTGATGATCGTAGCGAGAACCACGTTTTTACACCGAATTAATTCCTTCAAAAAAAAAAAAAATGTTTCTCGAGGTTTGTTTATCATTGACGATTGATTTCTGCGGCATGATGTGATGCAACATCAATAAATTTCAATATATGTACGTGACTGTAACATTGTAAATGCGCTTCCTATCGTGTTTCTTTAGATAAAGAAAGAAATTGGGACACAAATATAATTATTGACTTTATCACTTATAAAAAAACGCCAGACGTTCAGGGCTCTCTCATGTTCACTTTGTTTCCCTCTCTCTCTCTCTCCTTGCTCTTCACAATGCTACTCGTGCAAAAAATATTTTTGTGTTTTTTTCATATTTTTTTTATTATAAATTCGAAAGAACCCTGACCTCAAAAACGTTATTACGCACATATATGAGTGAGACGATTTCGCCGATCTCAACGATGACTGTTCTGCTACTCTTGAGCAATTCTCTTGAAAGCATCAAGGAAAATAAAATAAAACTAAAGTTTCGATTTAAATCGAGTGAAAGAAACTTTCTCTTTGGTTTTTTACATTGTAAATGCTGGATTGTAATAAAATCTTGTGATAATCTTAAACAATTTTCTTTTGTTGAATTAGCAATGGAATCAAATTTATCAAGGTCCTGTCATCCTTCAATTTAATTGACTACTAAAAAAACTCGTTTGTCAAATGCTTAATGGTTGAAATAAAATGATAACTTTGGTTGCATCATCAGAATATTAAAAATGAGAATTGATAAATTCAACTTAAAAAGAAACAACTTAAAGACACAAAAAATAAAAGTAAAAGTAGACTTCAGTTTCTTGATGATGATGATGACGAAACTGGCTTTTTTCCATTACATTTCGGTTTCTTCTTAATTCGATGTGACGTTTTGTTGGCGCTCGTCTGTGCGTTTTTAAGAAATATTTAGTAAACCAACAAAAAATGGAATCGGAAACTTAATCGAAAGTAAAAATTCGAGGCATTTATTGAATTGCGTTCGAGCAAGCTCAGTTGAATAGTTTGCTCCATTTTAGATCGAAAAGTCAATAACTGATTCGGTTTAGCTCGAGAGCAAATATCATGTTCCTGTCATGCCTTTAAAAATGAGGTCTTCATTGTCAAAATATTTGCCATCTGGTATCATCATCGCTAATGAGAGCGCCTAGCCGAAACATTGACCGAAAAAATGCGTGTAATGAGGAAAAATATGCCTAAGAAAAACTTCTTATTTACACCCCATAGAGAAAAAATAATACTAAACCAGCAAAATATATATATGGAAATTGATTCTAATTTTTTCACGTGCCCAACTTGTATAACACGAAAACCATCCGAGCAAATATCACCGAACACTCGCCGATCATAATTGACCTAAATAATGCGTTCAAAATAGATTTTTTTTCCTTGCTCGTTGGCTAATGTTTTGCTCGTTGGTTTGTTTTACAATTTTTGATGGGACTTTAGAAATGGAAAAGTGATGGAGTGAGGGGGCGTGTGGATAATGCAATAAAAAAACTTTTCATGCATCAAATTAAAAATATTCTCAATTAGTGACTGTCTAGCCGCAGTTACATTCCTGCACTTTTCAATAATTAAAGTTAAATAAAACTCGTGAAAAATAGAAATCATCTTGCAACAAATGTCTAGAATTTTATTGATTTTTCCGGTTGAGAAAGATGCTAATAAAACAACATTTTCCAAGTGATTAAACTACTTGCCGTTCCAATTTTGCCCCTTCGTGGAAAGTTCTTTTTTTAGGATGCAGGCACATTGAAGTTTCGTGAGCACTTGAATGTCGAGATAGAAGGGGACGATTAGAGTTTTGATGAAAGAAACATTTTAATGAATCATTTCTACAATATCGATGATACCATGAGCAGCTGCACGAATTCTCATGCGATAGATTGGTGATGGATTACACAACTTCCTATTGCCATTATTTTTTTTTTGTTCACAGATTTAGAAAGTTCCTTTCGTTTCACTCTCGTTTCTTTGGTTTGCCATTTATGCAGAGCCATCCAGTTAAAGGTTTCATGAATGAGAACGAAACTTGATATTGGCTTTTGTTTATTCCATCACCGCCGCCGCCGTCTAAAATATACAAAATTTCGTTTCTGGGTCTGCTCTAAAACACCCTAAAAATATATATATATACATGTCCATTTAGTTTGTTGAATGATCAAGTGTAACATGCCATTGTCACTCAAATCATGTTCCATTTTCCCCTCCTCCGCATACTCACTGAAAAAAAAAAAAAAACAAGGAAATCTATTTTCACAGCGAAATTTATTTTGTCAGATGATGTCGAATTGGAGCCGAAAGTTGGACTAACAAAAATCGTACTTTGCTTGTGAATCTCCGATAGCATTTGACCCGAAAAATCATGTTGACGTTTTTATGATTTGCAACAGAGAATTGTCGTTAATGGAATTGTCGGTTAGAATTATTACAGTCATTGCTGTAGTAATTATGAGCTTAAATTAACTATTTTTTCCACTATCAACGTGTGTGGTGTTAGAAGCTAACTGTACTTTTAATTCAGTGCCGCACTAAGAAACCAAATAAGAGCTCTTAGCCAAAGGCAAATTACTGGACCTGATAACACTAGTAAAAACATGGTGAAATTTAAAAAATGCGACATAAGCAATTACCTACAACTGATAACAGAAAACCGCATCAAGTGATATAATAGAAATTGTATAATTTTCTTTCCGTTACACTGAATGTCAATTGGGTGAAAATGGCGACCGTCACAAAAAAAACAACAACAAAAAATAAAAATTGTTATGAGTATACGTGACAGCCTTGATATCGGTTATTCACATTTTTATTTCGGCTCAGATGATAAAATATATGTTGCAATGCTGCACACGCGCTTCCATTGTCGAAGTGAAAGAGGTATTTTTGAAGGCGATCCGTGAGGACTTATAAAGAGCTTCGTTTATTTTTTGCAAAAGAAATTAAATTCACATGCAACGGGCGTCACTACTAGTTGCAACATAATTTCTCAACCCAGACAATTATTTTTTCCAAATAATACTTAATAAAAAATAAAACTTTCCGGTCAGGGTCGTTGAGTTTCGCTGTCGCACGCATTCTGCTTCTTGCACTTTTTACATATCCAATTTAATTGCGCGTCCTTTTGGCAAAACGGTTTCCCTTGAAATTGTCTGCATAAAACAAAATATCCATTTAAATAACAAAATTAATTCTTTCTTCCATTTCTTTTCAGGTGAGAGCCACAAATTTATCATGAAATCGAAACTGTTTTCTCGGTGAGTTTAAAAAAAAAAAAACAATTTAAAAAATGGCCCTCATGTGAATATCATCGAATTGAATGTAAAGCTCAAAAAACTACCGAAAAACATCATCGAGACATTAAAATAAAAGTCCTTGAAACCGATTTTTTTCGGTTAAAAATTTCGAAAGCCACCAAATAACAAATAAAAAAGTTTTCACAGCCCAACAGTTCATTCAACTCAACCGCTGATGTTTGCCAAAAAAAAAAATGTCTGTAACGTAACAGCCATTTCATTATTCACAACTTAATTTCAAGTTTTTCAAGCATAAATATGTTACACAACGCTGATGCGAACGTCCGCTGCTTTCACACATTCAAAATCTATACGGCGATAGTTTTGAGGTGGATTTTATTGTACTCATTTATCATTCTCCAAAAAGCGATTTATAGTCAAAGTCGCCCGGCTGTGATCAACCACAAAACTTTTAGTGTCGTGCAAAGAGACATGGCTGTAAAAAAAAGTCCAATATCAAGCTCAAGTTTTAATACAAATATGCGTCCGACACATTCTCATAGTAAAAAACCAAAAACTAATATAATTAATCTATGACTTTGCTCCCAAGCTCCAATGATCACACAATGAAAAACTATTAAAAACTATAAAACATACAAACACACACACACAATTTAGCCATTGCTGAGGTCTTTGAACTGAAATGAAAAACTAGGTTACATGTTAGTTTAATATTGAATCATGAAAAGAGCTATAAATATAATAAAACTAAGCAAATACATAGGCGAGAAACTATTTAGCCGTCATGTGACAAGCATTTTGGAATTGTCAATTTAATAGCTTTAAACTGCTTTTAAGCTATGTCGAGACTCGAGATGTCTAAAAATGATTTTCATCGGACGAAATTTTATCTGAATGTGTTGGCTGCGTAGTGGGTGAAAAAAGCTTTTTTGTGCTTCATCAGGATCACCAATTTATGGCGTCCGACTCATTCCGTGGCAGAAATGTTTGTAGGTTTGTTTTTTTTTTTTTCTATTGTTGCAAACAGAAAAAAAGCTCGTGTAGAAAGCTTTCGCTTCCGCCATTTATTGTGTGCCTGAATGGATTCGAAACTAGACTGATGAACTTTTCCATTTTCAGTTCAATGTGATTTGTCAGAATTGTGGCATAGTCGAGGGCGTTTGGGTAAATGCTTGAATTATGGTAATTTCGCTTCCTAGGCTGAAAAACTTTTTGGTAGAAAGAGAAGCACGTTCGATATGCTGAAAGCTTTCAAGGCTTGAGGAAAATTCGATAAGAAAATGAAAGCGCTGGGTAAATTCCGGTAGACATAACCTCAAAAAAGAGGAAAAATGTATCCTCAAAAAATATTACAAGTCTATTGAACTCGATTAAAAAAAAAAAATTGTTATGCAAAAACCTGAAAAGAGATTTTTATTTTCAAGTTTTGTATTGATAGTTTTGCCTCGAGAGCAAGATCGAGTCGAAAATGGCTGTCAAGAGCACAATAAAACACAACTTTTTTTTCGCCATTCAAATCTTTCTCTAACGCGTGGTTTTCTTTGTGTGTAAAACTCCCGTGTGCTGCAGAAATACTAGCGTTGAGTTTGTGAATTGTAATGGCCAAACAGGCGAACGACCATGTCGAGGCCTTTTTTTCTATTACCAAATATTAACACAATCCATAAATCATTCAGTTCAGCAGCAGTTAATATGAGAGAAACTTTCACCATTGTTTGGGTTGTTTTGTCGTTTTCTTTGTTGGCCCATCTGACAACATTTGCTGCTTTTGCTTTTCGCTTATTTTCGGCAGTTCATTCACCTCTCGTTGAGGTTTAATGCTAATTTAGATTATTATTGGCAGCTCTATAATTTGATGGATTATTAAAAGAAAACAATTTCGTACCATATAAATGTTGATGGAAAGGCAATAGGCAAACAATAGAGTGAAATATATATATTTTCCGCTGTTTTCGCTCTAAAACGTGCCATCAGTAACTATTGCATGATCGCGATCACTTTTACTTTCTCCTCATTCGCTCGTATTTTACATTATTTTTTTTTTTCCCATCGCATTTTGTAATTCAATTTCCTTTACACAATTCATAGTTTTCCGTCGGTTTTATTATTCAACTCAGTTTCTGATAATGCAATTTGATTTGATTAAAGCGCGTTTGAATGTGTATAGTCGATTATGCAATTCAAAATTAATGATTTTTGACCGAAACAGAAACAGAAACAAAAAAACCTTCAAAAGCGCATTTTTAATGCTCTCAAAAAATTTTTTTTTTTTTTTGCTTACTCCCACTTGCATACAGCAACAGTAATGACGCTCGAAGCCAAATTAATTCTGCCAAAAACATGAAATTTTACAATGCGAACGAAAATTAATTTAATCTAAGCCAAAAGTCAATGCACTGAGCGGCTCAGTTCTGTTGCAAAAAAAACCGAACTCGAAAACAATTTTCAATGTTGCACAATTTTTTTTTTCTCTGTTTTTGTGCAAGAAAAGCAATTTTTTTCTACATCATTTTAATTTGCTCAAATGAAAGCGATCAAAGTCGGATTATTTAATCGGTCAGCAGCCGACTAGCGCTTAACTATTACAAGCTATTACATAACAATTTCTGTGCTGTGCTGGGTTTATTGATCTCGTAAATGTAAACATCACGCAATTTTGAAATTATTTGCACTCGAAAATTTTACAAATGTCGAAATAACTTTTAACCAGTCTTCTAGTTTCACACCTTTCGGTTTCAGTTGAGCACGCAAAAAAAGACTTTCTGTGAAACGTTTTTAAACATGCGACTATTTAACTAAGAATTTGTACATTTCTTTTGAATTCCAAATTGGTATATTCTACATTTGCAGTGATTGGGAAAATGCATACAAATTGAGAGATTCCAAGAGAGCGAGTTAACATAATGCGTATAATTGCAAACTGGTCGATTATGCAACGTTAATAATATATGTGAGTTTGCACGAGTAACGAACGCACTGTCTTAAAGTTGCACTTGGCTTTCTGTGTTGCTTGGTGAATGTGCAATTTTTAGGTTATGTTTGTGTGGCCACAAACTTGAATTGTCTTTGCTCATGAGCCCTGTCGCAGTTTGCGTAACATTTTGCTATTTGAAATTCAAAAAGTGCGATAGACTCGATCAATATTGCTCAATATAGAGCGAAATGTGTGCATTAAAAATGCAAACGTGAACTTGTTTGACATAAAAATTGCCATTATTTAGAAAGTTGAAAATTATCGTTTTAATTGCGGAAAAATTTTGAAACTTTGCAGCTGGCTTTTCCTGTGCTCAATCGATTCGTTGCATCATTTTGCCTTTTCTCTCTCTAATATTAGCAGCATAAAAATGGACAAATTGCATCGCTTACATAACAATCCGTCTCTCGATTTAAAAGAAAAGATGTTTCACGAATATTGAAAATGTTTTCCATTTAAAAACTTATTGAGAGTAAAACTTTCGTGACGATTAAGAGGCTTAAATAAATAAACCAATCTAGTCAAAGCATATTTGAAAGATCAACAAACTCTGGTGAACTGTTTTTTTTTTTAATAACCTCGAAAGTATTATTCAATCATTAATCTTTGTATGTTGTCAACAATAAGATTGTGAGGAACTTTCACTGCCAAAATCAATGTATACTCAAAAATGGCAATCCGGACATGAAAGGAATAAAATTTAATGTTAGAGGTTAAAGAGGAAATTACTGAAATTGACTTTGATGAGAAACAAATTTTAAGGAAATGCCCTTTGATGTAAGATCACGATCTCTTATTATAGTAATAATGCTGGTAGTGGCAGAGAAACATCATAAACTACAATTGAATGTCGCGTGAATTCGTGATGGGCGTCTTTGGCTGGAAAAATCGGGTTTCTTTCTTTGCTTTCACTTTCACAAAACAAATTCACAGCATGAAGTTTAATTAAATTGTCTTCGCGAGATGGTTATACGATGGTGAGTTTAAACTTGACTTTTAACCATTCAGGTAGATGTTAAACGAAAGATTATTATTTTATTATGGATCGGCAATTGCGTAACGTTCTGCTCGAGAGCTTTCACTTTCTGCATGTGTATAAGATTAGATACAATTTTATGAAAACGAAAGTAATGATATAAAACATCGAACCTTAGCATTTGATTTTGAAAAGAAAAATTGACCTTTTAATGGAAGAAAATGAAACAGGAAGTGACTATGGCCGCTGCGCGTATTAAGCTCCAAAGCTGGTTTTTATTTTATTTTTTTCAGGGTTTCTGTCAAGGTGAAGTGATAAATTTTTATTCAAATAAACATGACGTAGTCTAGCACTGCGCACAAAAAATGACATGGCTTCGTTCTCTCGGACCGCCACAAAACTCGAAAATGGTGTTGCAGTTTTAGTTCCTGGTTCACATATTTTTCTCTGAAAAATATCGAATGGAATGTAAGAATCTTTTTGCCGTAACATTTAAAAAAATTTCTAAATATAAAAAAAGGAATCTTTAAAGATCACTTTGCAACATGAATCATTGCGAAGTAAGTCATTATGAAACATTACTTGTTTCGCTCGGCGACCTTTAAGATTCTACACACGGCTCTGTGATTATTATAAACCTAAGTAATTGTCGAGCATATTTTCATGAATGATTGGTGTGTCCTTAAAAAAAAGCCGCTAAACATTTTCTACCGGGACGTTTACGAGCTATAGAAAATATTTCTAACGGTAATTAAGCTCTCACTTGCGATCGTGAGTAATAACTTTTTTTTTTTTTTCTCCACAAAGAGCTCTCAAATTAAACTCAACGAGCCCAGACCGTATTTTTTACTTGTATTGACACGTTAGCACATAACACAAAAGCAACTTGCGACTCATAACTACACTTGGATCTCCTTGAAAAAAAAAAAAAAAAAACAAAAAAAAAACATTTCTTACATTTTAACATTTGCTCGTGTAATAAACAAAAAAAAAAAAAAAAAGTTGATCACCATGATAATAACCTAAAATGTTATTGAATGTTTTCGTTGGAATAACTAGATGTGTGGAGATTTATATAAAAAAAGGGGGTGCATTTAAGAGTAACGTTAAAAGATGCATAAATATGCGGAATTCATCAGCGCTAATTAATACAGCCTTCAATAACTAATATATATATATATTTTTTCCTTTCGAACCAATGAGTTGTAGATACTCAGATTTTGAAGTTCATAATAATCAATATCAAGGACAATGGACGGCGTCGTCTATATCTCCTTCAGCTTGAGCACGTTTTTAAGCCAAATAATTTCCTGCACCAAAGCATGAGGAAATAAACACGGGCTATTGATCAGCGGTCGGCGTTTTGAGAAACAAATAATACATTTTTATTAGACGATTTTCGTCGTTAAAGCAAAAATAATATTTGGAGGCTACTTGCATGCCATTCATGATCGTTTAGCTTACGATATTTATAGTATTTTGTGTGTATGCTTCAGATATATCTGATGAGCTGAACGGGCATTTAACGGAAATTTTCACGCGAGAGGGATCAGGAAAAAAAGTTCAGTTGACGTTTAAGGTTAAGTGAAAATGCCTTAACATCATCACAATCTTCTCAGTTCGTTATTGTTGCCGCAAAAAAAAAACGATGTGTTACTTATAAGAAGTCTCCATATCGACACGATAATTAAGTAATAAATACTTCGTTTGCCGAGACAAGTCCAAGGACTTTACGTTATAAAATGGCCTGGATAAGCGCAGAGTTAATATATTAAAACTATCGTTGTATTGATTACTGTCTACACCTTCAATTTGTACTGATGACAGAATTTATGACAGTCTTAAATTGAACTTGTATTTTGGTTTATGCTGAGAAAAAAAAAACTTCAAGGCAAATTTGTGGGTTTTAAAGACTTTATCTAAAAAATGTCGTTCCAAGCCACCAGAAGCAAAAATAAAAAAAATAAAATTATCGAATATCAAGTTCATAAAAAAAATCTTCTAGGAAGAATCTTGAAAGCCGCAAATGAGAATGAATCTTTGCCATTTTCAAAATGATGGCCAAAATCTTGTTGACCCTGTTGTGCTGTATAGTGCTTACAAGAAAATATTTTTCCTCATTTGATTCGAAATGTGCCGCATTTGGATATCTGTATTGTGACCACCGGTACAGTTAACCGCAAACAATTTTTGTAATAGTTATCTGTCGATGCGACACACTCACAATTGGATCGCCAATCACATGTGATGAATATTCTCTGTAAAATATCGTTTCCTTATTATTCACCATTAAAATGCGAGAAAAATGTCGCTGTCTCGATAGGTTGCGTTACTCATATTTTCCAGACTGTCGTCATTAATTAATACGCACATGGTGTTTCAAAATAATTATAAAACAAAAAAAAAATATGAATTTAAAATTGAAAATAAAACAAAAAGAAATTGCTATTTTAGTCGCCAAATGAAAAGTTAAAATTTTGATGAGCATGTTTAAGGAAGTAACTTTGGAAGTAACTTTGGAAGTAAAATCAACATTCAACGAAAATGGACGATCGGTCGAAAAATGTTCTCAAAATGAATGAGAAACCACACTGCATGGCCTCGCTCTTACATCTCGCGCGAGCCGCGCTCAGCTCAAATTGTCGCTTTTTTTTAGAGGCCAAGACTGAATCGTGTTCTTGACTTTTTGGATTGTTCTTTTTTTCCACACTGTGCTTTACATTCTTCCACGCTGCGATCGTGAACTGGAAGTTTTGTTATAAGGAATTATATTTAATCAATTTTGTCCCCATTAAATTTTTCTTTTTCGGACATTTTTATCAACATTGCTGGAGTGTAATCAAAGTGATAGATAGGAGTTGACTTGTTATCACTGTTAACCTAAATTAACCAGCAATTTTGTTCTCTATTTTTAAACATTCAGAAAAAAACGTACATAGAAAAGTGTGTGTCGATGAGTTGCTTGCCAAACGAAGAAAAGATTTTTAAGTCTATTGCGCAAAGGTTGATCTTGTATAATACGCATACTATCAACAGCAGCTTATGCAATTCAACTCATTATGTTTTTTTTTTTTTTTTTTTCTTCATTAGGCGCATAATTTTATACGAAAAAAAAAAAACTGGCTTCGAAAAACGTGATTAATTATTAGCATTTCTTTTCTTCGTTTCCCATCCGCGTGCGCCATTCGATTTTAATTTCCCTTTCCGTCAAATGTCTGCAAAAGCTAGCGGCATTAAGCGCGTCGCGTCATACATTTAAGAAAACCAAGCTCAAAAGAGAGATAGTGAGAGAAGTAAAAGAAAGTAAAAAGATGGTGGAAGAAAGTGAAGCTCACGGCTGAGGGCAAAACTAACGGAACAACTGAAAGAAGTTAACGGTTTGTGGCGTGTCTGCGATTATGAGAAATAACGTCAATCACTCGTCCATGGATGGCTTTTCCGTCTTTTTCATCTTTTTACACGCCATCATTCTCCATTGTTTTCATGCAACACTTGGAGCGTATTTTTCTTTAAGAAAAAAAAAAAACTATTTTCGAAGAAAAAAATTAACAAATTTCCGGAAAGAAGCAACAAAAAAAAAATGTTTCAATTGTTTTCTTAGGCAAGTTTAGAAAAAAAACGAAAGTGAGGAAAATGAGCGAATCATAAATCACACGTGCGCTTGGGGATCGTCAATTGGTTGTCAAATGGGGAGAAAAACTATTCATTAGTTGCTAGAAATGAAGTGCCACAAAAGACAATTGAGCAATAAATTCTGCTCCGATCAGCCTCGCCAAGTTACTTCATTAACATCATTCGAAATCTAAAGTTGTTAAATAGTCAGCTCAAGCTTTGAGCTGTTTCCTGTCAAGCCCAGAAGCTGACAGCAATTAAAATAAAATAAAATAAAAACTCCAACATCAATTGTGTGCCAATTTGCAAGAAAATGAAATCTTACGCAATATGCAATTGATTGAAACGCATTTGATTGGAAAATTGCATTCGTGACTTTTCACTAGCCGAGACGAATAATGGTTTGACTATTTTTTTTTATGCAACAATTCAAATGATCGAGAACACTTTGGCAATATTTATTTTTACATAACTTTCTAATTCATTTGATACATTCATTAATTTTTACTCGTTGACGTAGTACATAAATTATGATGATGACTCTGCCATGTGGGTGGACATGAGTTGGAAATTAAAAAAAATTAGTGAATAATGAAAGTTTTTGAAAGTGTTTGATGAGTTCGAGTGTTTTTTTTTTTTTTTCGTATTTTTAGTAACCCCGGACAACCGGCATAATATTTCAGCGAATAAACAATGAATCTTAATGAATATCCACTGTCCCCAATCTCATTGTGTACTATAATAACGTACAATTTGCATTAGGAATGTTGTTAATCAGTTACTTTCTATAATTCCATTCTAACAAGCGAACCTAAAGAACAAGCACCATCAGCAACAAAATAACGAAAAGCGTTGCGCGAGAACCGATTTGGGGAGAATTCATTTTCATTTACAATTTCGCTCGTAAATGTTCGCGTTTGACCCAGAAAACTCCGTGTTTACATTTTAGAGTGTGTGTGTGCATGGTGTTTGTGCGTCGAGATATGTCGGCGATTCTGATATATTCCGTTAATTATTTTCATAAGTATTTAAATCGTGTTGGCCGCGGGTGACCGACAGTATAAAACTATTGCGGAATCTAAAACTCTTGCAATACGTACGAATGAATGCCAATAATGAGGTGAATGCCCCGGGAAATGATGGCATGCAATTTTGCTGTGAGTTTTTTTTTTACGATATTATCTAACACATAATTTACCCTCTCTTGCATACTGAAGCGCTACGATTAGATGGATTGAGGAAACTTAACAAAGCAAAAAGCAGCCATTTCACTCTCGTTGAATGGCTTTCCATTTCATCAACATCAATTCTATTTTGGTCTCTCATTCGTACGCTGCTGGTTGAGCTCTGTAAAATAGATATGTAGCTGCAATTTTAGTATAGCTGAGTTTGTAAACAAAAGTTGAGCACAGCAAAGCTTTAGCTTATTTTTGGGGAGCTTTTTGTGAGTGTAGTAGTAATATGGTATCCTACTACATACTTCTTCTTTCGTTTCCACACTCTTTTTCAATGTGCTCTCTTGCACATTTCATATATCCAACACTTTGTTTTCATTGAAATATTTTTCAATTCATTTTGTAACCTACTTTGGTCCGGAGCACACGGATTTTATTTTCATTCTTGCATTCACTCTCGATCGAGCCATTCAGAAAAAAAAAAAAAAAACATTTCTTCGGCGCGATACTTTTCCCCGAAAACAACGACGGTTGAATTTGAAAAAAAAAAAAAAGTTCGGCTTTTCATTGAAGAAAAGAAGTTTGAGTAGTTTTACACGAAACGCATTCGTTGCGAGAGCAGTGAAAGAAACATTTTTTTTTTAAGTTTCGTTAAGAAAATTTCAAACGTTTATCAGCACATAAAGCTTTGTGGAATTGAGAAACTAGACTAGAAAAAATAAAAAAATAAGCAACAACGCGGAATTGCTCTTTTTCTACTTTGATCGTGAGCGCGTACCATTCTACAGAAAGAAAAAAAAAAAATATACATTTCGATCAGTTGGGTATTTCAATTCATCATCAACGATACTGATGGTTGGATGCTACTAACGATTATTAGTAAAAAAAAGAAGAGTTTAGAAGAATTTAAATGAAAGAATTGTGAACAGAAATTATTGTGATCAAATAAAAGAAAGAGAAAAAATAAATAAATATTTTGGAAGTGAAAGTTTTAACTGAAAAATATAAAAAAAATAATTAAAAGACTGAAAACAGAGACTTATAAAAAAAATCGTATAGTTTAATTAACAGCATAGTTTAATTGAATGGATAATTGAAAACTATTTTTTTTTTTATTAAAATAAATATTTGATGGTGCGAAAAGTGAGAATATCAAATATTGTTAGAAAGTTCAATTGCAATTTAGCAAATGGAGATAAAAGTTCACATTCGCAAAGCATCGAGAGAAAAAAAAAATCAGCATCATAAAAGCGTCTCTTCCTAATAATAATTGTGGCTTACGAATTTAACATTCAAATTTGAAATAAGGAAGTAAATTCGCTTAGCAATCTGCTACGAGAAATCGTAAATTGTGGAAGTTGTTTGTGTGAAGTTTACGGACGTGCAATACAAATGTCGAGAGAATTTTTGAAGGATATTTAATTCGTTTTTTTGCATGAAGAAAAAAAAAACGTTCGAATTAAAACTGAATGGAATTTACGATTTTGTTTGTGAGAACATGAAACTTCATTAAGCTCTTTTAAAAGTCGTGAAGAAAAAAAAAATCCGAAACAACTTTAAGCTGTGATGGTGTGAACTGAACAATAGAGACTTGAAACAAACAATCGCTTTGAAAAAAAGACTGTTTAGTGACCTTTATGTTATGCTTGTGAAATAGAATTGCGATCGGTGCTTTCAGAAACAAACACACACACAATAAATAATTTTGCTCAATGACCGATGGATACAACGAGATTATTTCATCATCAACCACAGCACTTCCGCAATAGAAAGAGAAAATAGAAACACGGTATCGATCGGTTAGAAGAAAATATCGTTACAAACTATCAAATACAGTTCAATGAATGAACGGAAAAATTGAGCAGAACCTGAAGTTTAAAGAAAGCAAACGGCTTCGGAACATAGAAGAAAATGGATCAGCTCAGCGAAAATGAGTCAGATATTAATAACGTAAAAGCCAAAACTAATGACGTCGTTACGATAGTGTAAAAGTCGTTGTTCAAAATTTAAAATTTTACACAAATTAGTGGCGAAAAACAAATCCCTAAAAATCGCTCGGCTTGTGATAAGCTATCGAAACTATAAAACTATTGGCTTGTGTGAAAAATCGATTCATTCATAAAAATGTGGAGCCGCTGATAAGAGTGATTTTAATAAAAAAAATATATATATTTAAATAAAAGAAAACAGTTGAAGATTTGTGTAAAAAGTGAAAAACGAAAAAAAAAAAATTGAATTTCGACCGGACAAAAAAAAAAAATTACGACCACAATGACATCTCTGGGGAATTACGGTAAAAATTCGTTATCAGCTTACCGGCATTTTTAATATTAATTTTTCTTTACGCTGAAAAGAAAAAAAATATAAACTGAAAGAATTTCTCAACAAAACGCGAGCTGCGTCTTTGTTTGCCCAACGACATTTCACCTTGAGACGAAAATTATCGGGAAATTCACTTGATATTTTTACATTCACAAGTTGTTTACGATCGACGTTTCTGTAAATGCTAAGTGCGTTGTGAAAAATAAATTCATGATTTTTGTTGTTCTTTATTGCGCGATTGATTCACCATGAAATGGCTTAAATCAGGGATTTCAAATGAAATTTGCGAATCTTTAACAAACTTGACTCTGAAAAAAAAAAAAAGAAAAGAAAATTCATTTCAACAGGAAAAACAAAATATTTCGCACATTTTTACTGAATTGTTGTACATTTGTTGAGCAATAAAATTCTCTATCCCGACGTAAAACGAATGTTGGGACAGGTCAGTTTACTGCCACAAATGATTTTACGTACAGACTGTTCTATTTTTTGCTATCGCCATCGCCACATTTTGCTTTATTTGAATGTATTATGTGCGATCAAAATCCAAATGACAAAAGCATAACGCAATTTATGGCAAACAGTCATTCCGAACAAAACGCTGGAAAAATAATTTGACAAGCGAAATTAGGTCGGTAATTTTTAACGTTTTGCAAATAATAATCGCAAATTTTAATAATTTCCAATGTGTTGGAGCGCAAAATGAAATGTGTTTGAGCAACAGTTTGAAAATTAACGTTAGTGTGATTTATTGAAAAAGCTTAAAAATATATTTGCAAGGAAAAAAAATTATGTTTCAAACGAAAGAAAGAAATAAAGCAAAATCATCTATAAAAGTAACATACTGTATCATCAATATTATGCAATTTCATGATATTCTCTCTCACCCGTTCAAAAAGCTTTCGATGTGTGTGAAGAAAAAAAAAAAGCTCAATCGAGAGTCGGAGAGGAAAAACTGACTATGAGTTGAATGAACTGAATGTAGGTCAATAGAAAAACTCACACACACCAAATGACAGAACTTACGTAATAAGCATATACTTTTAAATTAATAACTAATCAAGTTCTTCAATTGATTCAATGACCGCGGACATGTGGATCACTTCTTGATTTATTTTTATTATTATAAAACTATTTTCACGATGCTCAAATCAATTTGAATTCATAAAACGACAACTTGAAACAAGATCCACAATCTATCGCGGAAGTATTCTTGAGGAAGAGAAAGTATCTTTAATGGATCGTCATGCAATAAAAGTTTTTTCTTTTTTCCATTTGTCAGTGTCATGACCTTTTCGCTCTTTCTTTCGTTTCTAAAGCATTTCCCTCTCCTCCCTCACCAGGAACCCTTTTTGCGAAACCGCAAATTCATGGCGCGCACAAAAATCGTTTAGAAGAACAATGCAATTGTAATGAAACATTTCAACTACACATTTTTAAGAAATTGAGCCGCATGAAAGAAGTAGAAAAATAAAATATTTCATTACTTTCTATTTCATTTGGAGACTAGCCGAAATGAATCATTTAATCTTTAGCGCTATTTACATTTCGATCGTGTATTTGTTGATTTGGCAGTGAAAGCGAAATTTCTACGTTATTTATTACTGTGAATCTTTCCGAAATGAAAGGGAAACTATGACATGGGCGATTCACTCACGACCATTACGTCATTTTACTTTTAAAGTTAAATGTCAACTTTCATGTTGCGATATTTTAATTAAATATTTTTTTAACGCTTCTTTACAGGAATTATGACTTTAAGTCGCGGTCCATACAACGAGCTCGATAAAATGAGCCTTTTTCAGGATCTTAAACTTAAGCGTCGTAAAGTTGATTCACGGTGTAGTAGCGATGGTGAATCGATAGCTGACACTAGCACATCGTCACCCGATTTGCATGCACCTTTATCGCCAAAAATGTGCGATGGCCCAAATGTTGGAAATCAGAGTGGCGCTCACCTACAATCGAATCAAAACCAATCTTCATCAGCCTCGTCTGTCACTTCCGGCACACCGCCGCCTTCTTGTACCCCACCAACACCAATCGATCACCATTCATCTGGACATGGAAGTTCGAATCAATTAAATACAAATAGACGGATTCTATCCGTTTCACCAAAACATTTAGAAGAGAATAATCCGACAACGACGTCGGATCAATCAGCACGTGCTGAAAATGACACGAAACCAAATTTTACTAATGGCTCTAATAGCGGAGCCAGTGTGATACGTTCATCAGTAAATGCTGATACTATTCGTCCCAGATCTCATTCACCAGAGCCATCATCGCCTATAAGACGATCACCATTTCATCCAACGTTATTGCATCAGCAGTTACAAAGTGGTGGTCATAATAGCAGTAACAGTCCTCATCATATTCGCGAGAATGAAAGTCCATCAAGCCAGCATGTAACGGTTCTAGTGACACCACCGCGTGTCAAAAATGAAAGTAATTTCCTCATGAATGCCATGACCAGAAAGTTGCCACCAACATCAACGTCAAACTTGGTTATGGAACATTCACCACTTCCTTTAACTACACCACTATCTGGTTTATCGCAATTGCAACAACATCATCAGCTCCATCAAGTTCAAATACCTTTTCCACCTACTAGTATCAGTGCGCAGCTCTTTAGGCGCCATCAAACTGGCCAGACATCACCAAATAATAACAGTTATAGTCCACCGACGTCTCAGCCTCAATCTCAGACGACACAACAATTTATTCAACAACGTATAAAGCGAGAGAGGTCACCAAACCAATCATTGACTATTATACCATCGCACCATCCCATGCGACAACCTTCTCAAATGTCTCCTCACCAAATTCCTATTTCTTCGGCTGCTACAGTCTTGCAAGGTTCGCCCATTCAAATGCGAGCTCAAATGCAAGGAATGAGAGAGGCAGCAATGCTATTTCGTATTAAGAATGAGCCACAAATGCAAATTGGACCACCTGCCTTTATGAGCCAGCACAATGTGCAACAGCGCATGGCTTGGGGCCCACAAGCGAGAATCAATGGCGTAAAGCCAGAAGTGATTGGTGGTCCTTTACCATCATTGAGACAAAATGTTTCACCTCAATCGTCACCACAGCAAACGTCACCAAATCAAACTCCCCCCTCAAGATCAACACCAACTGTTATCATGGGTGAATCGTGTGGTGTTAGAACAATGGTTTGGGGATTTGAGCCCGTCATGTCATCCCCTCCACAACAACAAGTACAAACACCGACACCGCCCAATCAAACACCACCAAGTACATCTCAAAACTCTAATCACTCGACAAGTTCAAATCATTCGAGCAGTAACAATGAAGAAGCTGCTCATTTATTGCTGAGCTTAGGACAAGGAGCAAGAAATTTAATGGATGTAAGTTACACGATATGTGATCTTATCAAATGATATTTTGAAATATTTTATTTATTTTTCAAGAATCGTCCGCGACCTGTTGGAAGGCCACATGCACTAAATATGGAAAGATTGTGGGCGGGAGATTACAGTCAATTGCCAGCTGGACAACAGTTGCATGCATTAAACTTGAGTGCACAACAACAACAGCAACAATGGCTGGGTCAACAACAACAACATCACAGTCATAAGGTACAATCCTTTGTTATTTTTTTATCGGTCTAAAAGCTAACAAAAAAATTAATGATTTTTAAGGAGCATGGTCTGGATGAAATGCATCATGATGAAGACGATCAACCACTTGTATGTATGATATGCGAAGATAAAGCAACAGGTCTTCATTATGGCATCATAACATGTGAAGGATGTAAAGGCTTCTTCAAAAGAACTGTTCAGAATCGACGCGTTTATACATGCGTTGCTGATGGTACATGTGAAATAACCAAAGCTCAGCGCAATCGCTGTCAATATTGCCGTTTTAAGAAGTGTATTGAGCAAGGAATGGTACTTCAAGCTGTACGCGAAGACCGAATGCCTGGTGGACGAAATAGTGGAGCTGTTTATAATCTCTATAAAGTCAAATATAAGAAACATAAGAAAAATAACCCGAATCAAAAAGGACAACAGACACAGCAAGGACATGGTAAAGCAACTTCAAGTAATACTGAAATGAAACCATCATCAGCCCAAAGTATAACAGCATCATCACCAATTCAACAACAGATGAAACAAGAAACCAGTATGAACCTGCCATCGAGTCTTTTGAATGGAAACATTCTTAAAGCAGCCCTTACAAATCCTAGTGAGATTGTTCACTTAAGGCACCGTTTGGATAATGCTGTCAGCTCATCTCGCGATCGCTCAATAAGTTTCGAGCATGCTGTCAACATGATTCAAACACTGATAGACTGTGATGCAATGGAAGACATTGCAACTTTGCCACACTTTTCTGAATTTTTGGAAGATAAATCAGAAATTAGCGATAAATTGTGCAACATTGGAGACTCAATTGTCCATAAGTTGGTTTCATGGACAAAGAAATTGCCATTTTACTTAGAAATTCCGGTAGAAATTCATACAAAATTATTGACAGACAAATGGCATGAAATATTGGTTTTAACAACAGCAGCATACCAAGCAATGCACGGAAGAAAATACAGTCAACCACAACAAAATCCTGCTACGGGACATGCAATTACACCTGATAAACATGATCCTGAATATGTGCAAGAGGTAAATATTTTATGATAAAAATTTCATTGAAATAGTTTTACTCATTGTAAATTTATTTTATTTTTACAGATCAATGCCCATTTGCAAACCCTTCAAACATGTTTAACAACATTAATGGGCCATGCTATTTCGATGGATCAACTCAAGTTGGATGTGGGTCTAATGGTTGAAAAGATGACTCAAATAACGATCATGTTTCGACGCATTAAATTGAGGATGGAAGAGTATGTTTGCCTCAAGGTATACATATTATTGAATAGAGGTGAGTCATAAACATTATAATTATTTATTGAAATCAATTAATGAAATTTATTTTTCATTAAATAGAAGTTGAATTGGAAAGCATTCAAGAAAGATATGTGCAAGTACTCAGAAGCTATTTACAACATACTTCGCCACACAATCCTGGACGATTGGGAGATTTGTTGGCACACATTCCTGAGGTAGTAAAATAATTGTAAATATGTTTCTTAGTAAATTCTTAATCATTTTATTAATCAATTTTCTAGATTCAAACTGCCGCTAATTTATTGCTCGAGTCTAAAATGTTTTACGTACCATTTGTATTGAATTCGGCGACTACAAGGTAGCAACAAAGAGACTTCTTCAACAGTTGGAGAAAATATGGCATGAAGTCCAATGAAGTCTAAAATATTTTGTGTGATCCGTGCGAAATGAACTTAAAATGGTGCTATCTTGTACATATGCCTCACTGTTTGTTGAATGTTTTTCGCAATGCCGAGATAAACGTTTTACTCGTATACTTGAAGCTTTTGTCGATGGAGTTAAAAATCAATGCACATAATACAAGCCATACAATTTTAGAGACTATAGTTAAGAAGAATAAGTGTAGTCATTACGCGTGCCTGAATGAGAAAAAAGAAGAAATCTATAAAAAAAGGAATGAAGATGCATATAAGACGTCGATCAATGCAAATTGGATCTGTTTTCTAATAATAAGATGCATGAAAACTGAAAAATCTAAACCATTTATTAACATGAAAAATGTGGGAAACAGCTACCTGATTTACACATGAAATCAATTTTTGGTTTGTACTAAACTGATAACATCTACAAACTTTAACTACTATAGCATCTCTGATAATGTAACTCTCTGTCTATTTTCCCCCTTTTACTGAAGAAGGTTTCTGGCAAATACTTAAACTAAAAACTCACAACAACTCACAATGTGAAAGCTTTTAATGTCATTTGTAAAAAAAGCATATTAAGCTTCGTGATGTCATTTGAAGCTTTTTCACACAAAATATTTAAAGAAAATATAGATATATTATTAATTGCATCAATACTATGAAGTCTGATATAATATGCCTTCAAATTATAATATTTAAAAAAAACACACAGAAAATATTCTGATAGCGAAAATTATGTTTTATGATTTTAAAAAACAATTGATTTTTAAACATAAATTGAGATAAAACCAGATTAGACAAAATTTAAACAAAAGCAAAGTGCAGTCACTTGATATATTTTTATAGTCCAAAAGTAAAATTTATGAGAAAAAAAGAAAGATAATATTCAAAATTAAATGCTTTACGTTTCTTGGCTATGTCATCATCTTCGAAAGCATTTTCGATTCTAGACTAAATTTTATAATGTGGAAAGTACACAACATCATAATGGCTATAATTTACATATACTATAAGTTTTGTGTAATTATCATCAATTTCACTTTCGAACTTTTTCATAAAACATATCTTTTTTTGCACTCACGACTCTAGCGCAATACCTACATTTCTTACTGCCAATGAAAGTTGTATCGTTTTTTATTTGCAGAATCCGAACTGATAACTAAATTTACAATGCACAATTTGAGATAAAAAAGAGAATAAGTAAATTGAATTCCACCGCAAAAATATAGCCGGAAAATTTCCCAGCAAACACACGGGTTTTTCAATACACGAGTTTTTCAAAAAAAAAATCGGAACTAAATTTTCTTTCATAAATAGACTGATCATTCGAATTAAGCTCACTTCATTAGAAAGCATACACACAAAACAAGACAGACGGCTAGAGGAGAGGCTATCAACCGTTTTTTTTAAATATAAAACTGTAGTTATTAAATATTTTAACTGTGTATAAAACGAAATCGTGAAAAATATAATACACACCAAATTCCTTTCCTATTTAAATAGCATTCAGCAATATTCGCTAATAATAATTTAATATCTTCCAACATTTTTTTTTTTTTCAATGTTACCAGCAGACACAATTTAGAAAAAATCGCGATTCACATTAGATTGTTTTTAATTTCGTTGTTTATTGTAAAGAAAGCAAATGGCTATATATCGAAATATTTTTGTTGATGATAACCAAAAGAAATCATAAGCAGTTCTAAGTTACCAAACAAACTTGAAATTATCACCAGAAAATTGCCAAATATCAATTTGTTTTGCTAATTGTAAACGACACTGCCATCGCTACAAGCATAAATAAAAAGTCTGGGATAAAATGCATTCAGGGAAATCCATTCATTCGAAATCATTAAAAGAAAATCTTGCTCAGAAATAAATGTCACCTAAATTTCGGACCTCTTTTTTTGCATTGTTAACGCGATGCAAAATTCAACAACTCTGAACTGCCGATCGAAACTGAATGAAAAATCTCTTTGCATATAGTTGTTGATATATTTCTGTTCACATACATCAAATTTTTTTCACCATAACAACATCAATAACTCCATCAAAACTCTTTTACTCTATATTTGAACACTTTTTTTTTTTTCATCCTAACTAATGTTCAAACAAGCGAACTGACGAAATCTTTATGAAATAATTTTGTTTTATCGTTTTATCATTTTAGCCTCAAACACAGATGCAATTGACAGATGTTTAGAATAATTTTGAAAATTTATCTTTTCGGTTCTAGTCGCGCTACGCAATGTCATATTCTGCCAGCATTAAAACAAATCCTGTCAATTGTTGTTTGAGGACAAGGATGAAATGTTGAATTTTATAACATACTTATTTAACTTTTAGTTTTGTAAATTAAGATAAAACTTTGATATAATGAAAGCAAAAACCAGCAAACACTGCCACAATGTCGTTTGTATAAGTTTTATTGAAGCGTCTCAAAATTGATGCCAACTTTAAAGAGCACAATTTCTAGAGAATGTAATGTAAACTTCTCTCCTACCGGAACTATAAAAATCCAATTTAAAAAGCACCCAGACACAAATCCATTTTATAATATGTTATGATGCCATTAACACTATCTATCAGATTCTTATATTTTCCGCATTTTTTTTAAAACATAGATTCCTTCTTATATTAGATCCTTTTCACAATCACAATATATGATTGACAATAGACTGATCAGGCTAAACTTTTTTTTTTTGATATACTTATCCCTCTAAAATTTAAACTTTTTCTTTCTCTAAATTTCGATTACGTTTAGATGTAATTTTGATTTTTTGTGATTTTTAACTATTAGCTTATGTAATATTAGAAATAATTAATGCAAATTACGATCTATGTCCTTAGATTTTAGTTTTTGACGATGTTGATGAGATTTGTGTGATTCACATGAATTTTGTCATTTAAACCAAAAAAAAATTAATAAAGGATTTATCTTTTTGCTGTTTCAAATCATCACCATTTTGTTTCTCGAGAAGAAAGTTTAATTAACTCAGAAAAGAAATACTTAGAAATACCCAAAAGAAAAAAAAATGAATAATTATACTAAAATGGTGCTCCTAGAAGTTAGAAAATGTTTGTATTTAATAATAAAATGTACATTTGTTGTGATCATGACGGAAACGTGAAACATTTGCGTCAGTTGGAAATTTAAAACATGAAACAAAAGTTTCCACTGGCTCCGATTATGACACAACACCAAAAAATATTGAAAAAGCCACCAAAATTTTGTTCGGTTTTCCTTGTAAGAAACGCCAATTGTGAGAGTTGTGGAAATGTTTCTTACAAGTGATATTGTAAAAAGTGAAAGAATGTGAAGAATCTTATATTGATTAATGTAGCATGTAAGAAAAGTAGTTTGATAATAAACCTCTTTCTAATTTAGCCTCCTTTATTTGAAGCTCGATGGAACCGCACGAAAAAAAAAAAAAAACTGTAAAATAAATTTCAGCGACAAAATTGTTGTGGATAATTTTCGCCATTTTCGACATTTAAGATTGCAACTTTCTTTTGCATTTTTAATTTTTCTAAAACAAAAAAAAAAAACACAAATTTGGATTATTCAATTAACTTTTAAAATTTTTCGGATTTGTTTTTGCATTGGAGAAAATTAAAATCAAAAATCCTCACACTATAAACAAAAAATATAATAAAAATTTTCTTATCGACATAATTATAACATAGGCTATAATTGCAAAAATCTTTATAAACAATGTATGACGGGACATGTTACCTAAAGCGAATTAAGATATAAATTTTCTAAGAAACAAATTACGCATCAAAACTAAATTGTCATTGTTTAGTCTCATTTGTGGACTTTTCAACTGTCATTTAACGTTTAACAAATTGAATGATGATGTTGAGGAAATTTATATATTTACCTATCCGATAAGAAGGAGAAATACCTTAAAAATTAAATGTAAGTTAAAATATATTATTATGAAAACACAACCTAATTAATTAATTAATTAAAACAATTATGATTAAATATTGATGAGAAAATTGAGAAAAATATACGATGAAAAATTATGAAAAAATATCTTTTAAAATTGTTTTTTTTTTTTTTATTTAAAAGTCATTATTTAATTAATTTTTGTTACAGAGAATAGTGAATAAATTTTTCCGGATTTGTTTTCGCTTCAACAATCTCAGGATTTAAATAAGCGAGTAAAAAATAAATTAATTCTAATCGCAGATCAACTAAATCCATAATTACATTACATCCAATCTTTTCTTAAGATGATCCAATTCTTGTTGAATTTCTTTCGGCAAGTCGTTACCAACTTGAGTATCGAAGTAGTTTTGAATTTCAGCAGCTTCCTCGAGCCAGAAATCTTTCGGAATTGAGAAAAGTTCCTTCGTATTGATCTTTTGTTTGAAACCTTCCAAGTTCAAAGCGTCTTCTTTCGGAATATAACCGATGGGTGTCTTGTCATAACATTCTTCATTATTTACTCTTCTAATAATCCAATCAATAACTCTTATATTGTCGCCAAATCCTGGCCACAAGAATTTGCCATTTTCATCTGTTCGGAACCAATTGACATGGAAAATTTTCGGCACATGTCCGCCTTTGCTAAAGCAACGTTTTTCCATGCTGAGCCAATGTTTCATGTAGTTGCCAAAGTTATAACCAAAGAATGGGCGCATAGCAAATGGATCATGCATGACAACTTTTCCTTTATGTTCAGCAGCTGCAGTTGATTCTGAGCGAATTGCAGCTCCAACGAAAACTCCATGTTGCCAGTTGAAAGCTTCATAAATTAGTGGAACACCTTTTGGTCTACGTCCACCAAACAGATAGCGCTTATTGGGACACCTTCAGGATCTTGCCAGTGATCATCAATAATTGGGCAATTGCCTGCTGGTGCACAGAATCTTGAATTTGGATGTGCTGCTGGTGTCTTGCTAACTCCCAATTCCCATGGGTTACCGAGCCAATCAGTAATTTTAACCCCTGGTTCAAGTTCATCTTCAAGACCTTCCCAGAAAACGCCACCATCAGAAGTGTACGCTACATTGGTAAAAACTGTGTCTTTCTTTATCGCTGCCATAGCATTTGGATTGGTTTTCATTGATGTTCCTGGAGCAACACCAAAGAAACCATTTTCAGGATTGATTGCTCTCAATTGTCCATTGCGTTCAATTTTCATCCAAGCGATATCATCACCGACACATTCGATTTTATATCCCGGCAATGTTGATGTCATCATAGCCAAATTAGTTTTACCACAAGCAGATGGAAAAGCTGCAGAAATAAATTTCTTTTCACCATTTGGGCAAGTGACTCCAAGAATCAACATATGCTCAGCTAACCATCCTTCGCGTTGTGCGATTGTGCTTCCAATTCTAAGAGCAAAACATTTTTTTCCCAGCAAAGAATTTCCGCCATATCCAGATCCGTAAGAAACGATTTCATTTTTATGAGGCTTGTGCAAAATTATGACGCGTTCAGGATCGCAAGGCCAAGCTTCATTCTCTAGTTTTCCATTAGCTGGCATTCCGGTGGCATGAATGCTTCTAATGAATTCAACATCGCTTTTAATGATTTCATTCATCACTTCAGCGCCCATTCGTGCCATGATGCGCATTGAACAGACAACATATGCTGAGTCAGTCAGTTCAATACCAATCTTGCTGAATGGTGATCCAACTGGACCCATTGAAAATGGCAAAACGTACATTGTGCGGCCTTTCATGCAGCCAGGGAAGCGATCCATTACAGCATCGTAATAACCTTTTGGGCAAATCCAATTTCCAAGAGAGCCCTTGCAACCTTCTTTAGGCGTTGGAATAGTTTCTCTGCTTGTCTCAGTGCAAATAAATGTCTTCGATTCGACACGAGCGACATCAGCTGGATTAGTGCGAGCCAACCAACAATTTTCATATTTTGGTAGCGGAATGAACGTTCCAGCATCTTGTAAGATTTTTATTAAATATTTATTTTCTCGTTCGCTTCCATCACAAACATGAATCTTATCAGGTTGCGTTATAACCGCGTATTCCTCGACAAAGTTTCGTATTTTAAACGGCAAACTCGAAATGTCTCCATTGTCACATGGAATTCCACCAATGGTTTCATCATGGAATCTAAAGTTATAAAAAATAATATAGTTAAAAATAATTGTTCTCACAGACAGGATGCATTAATGTTGAACAGAAGAAATGGCATATGAATATTTATCATCATCTGTCAGTTATGTTTTGTTCATGCCTTCGTATTTTGCAAGGGTTGTTTCTAGGTAAAATTTATATTTTTTTTTAAATGTTCGTTTTCGTAGAAAATATTTGTTTGTCAAGCATTTTAAATGATGCTATTTGAAAAAAAAAAAAATGATATTTAGATGTGAGTACTGACTGAGATACATATTTCTAGACCTTTTTAGTTATTCTCCCAATTCAGGACTTGTTAAAGTATTAGTTATCAATAAAGTAAATTATTAAAAAAATAACTATGCAACTACCAGAACGGCTGAAACATTAATACGTAAGTAGTAAGTTTCAGAACTCGTTTCAGTGATAATCCGAACGAAATTGTTTTTATTATAAACCTACATAGCAATAACTGACAATGCAAAACTCACGTTTCAATGAATTCGTCAATTATATCTGGCATTTCGATTAATCACTGGTTTTCTTAGTTCCAAAATTACTAGTTTACTAACAGAGTTTTAAGTTAATTAATATTTATTAATCTAAATAAGTACTTTAGAATTTTAAAATAATTGTGAAGCTTCACTGTTGGTTTTTACACTTTGAGATGAGTTTCTTAAGTGAGCACATAAGAAGAATTTGTCTTTTTATATGCCGAAGAATCGGAAGCAGACAATCTCGAAGAAACCCGAAGATTAACGAAATTGTCATACATACTTATGTATATCATTATCTGCACCAACGATTGCTCAAATCATGAAAGGTCGAGCCCCCCGTAACCAGATGATTTTAGGAAATTTGTTATGTCTGAAATTTTTTGTTGAAAATATATAAACAACAAAACATTTAATACGTGTCTGACTGAATACGATGTTCATTGCGTGATTTTAGTCGTTCACACCGTCGTTGATTGCGTCAACATAAAAAAAAACGTACACACAATTCTTTTCTCTGACATTCCACATCGTTCTCTTCCGACGACAAAATGAGAATGTTGTTTTTATTTATAACAACGCGACTTGCCTTCTAAACGAATTGTTTATAGAGATCGTTATCATTGGAGGTCATTTCATCAAATTTACTGCGGGTGTTGATTTTATTTATTATCACATTGTTGACTTTACAATGTGTTAATTTTCCGGCTTGTGTCTATTCGGGATCGAAACCCACGTGTTGATGATACCGTGGTGATTCAATTCTTCAAAATATCTGATTGATGTGTGTCTAATATTTAAAACAAGAAAAAGCATTTTATATGTGATTTTTATTTAAACTAAATTCAGAAAAAATTTAAAGGAATGTAAAAGGGAATATATGAATATTTAGTATTGATTTTAAAAGCATGTATGTAATAATGTGTGTAAAAAAAAAATTTAATCCATTAGTTCCAATCTTTTCTTAAGATCATCCAATTCTTGTTGAATTTCTTTTGGCAAATCCTCGCCGACTTGCGTATCGAAGTAGTTTTGAATTTCAGCAACTTCCTCGAGCCAGAAATCTTTCGGAATTGAGAAAAGTTCCTTCGTATTGATCTTTTCATCCAAACCTTCCAAGTTCAATGCATCCTCTTTCGGAACATAACCGATGGGTGTCTTGTCATAGCATTCTTCCCCATTTACTCTTCTAATAATCCAATCAATGACTCTTGTGTTGTCACCAAATCCTGGCCACAAGAATTTACCATTTTCGTCGGTTCTGAACCAATTGACATGGAAAATTCTTGGGACATGCCCACCCTTTTCAATGCAACGCTTTTCCATTCCCAGCCAATGTTTCATGTAGTTGCCAAAGTTATAACCAAAGAATGGGCGCATAGCAAACGGATCATGCATGACAACTTTTCCCTTATGTTCAGCTGCTGCAGTTGATTCTGAGCGAATAGATGATCCAATAAAAACTCCATGTTGCCAGTTGAAAGCTTCATAAATTAGTGGAACACCTTTTGGTCTACGTCCACCAAACAAGATAGCGCTTATTGGAACACCTTCAGGATCTTGCCAGTGATCATCAATAATTGGGCAATTGCCTGCTGGTGCACAGAATCTTGAATTAGGATGTGCTGCTGGTGTCTTGCTAACTCCCAATTCCCATGGGTTACCGAGCCAATCAGTAATTTTAACTCCTGGTTTAAGTTCATCTTCAAGACCTTCCCAGAAAACGCCACCATCAGAAGTGTACGCTACATTGGTGAAAATCGTGTTTTTCTTTATAGCTGCCATAGCATTTGGATTGGTTTTCATTGATGTTCCTGGAGCAACACCAAAGAAACCATTTTCAGGATTGATTGCTCTCAATTGTCCATTGCGTTCAAATTTCATCCAAGCGATATCATCACCGACGCACTCAAATTTGTATCCCGGCAATGTTGGTGTCATCATGGCCAAATTAGTTTTGCCACAAGCAGATGGGAAAGCAGCAGAAATAAATTTCTTTTCACCGTTGGGGCAAGTAACTCCAAGAATCAACATATGCTCAGCTAACCATCCTTCGCGTTGTGCGATTGTGCTTCCAATTCTAAGAGCAAAACATTTTTTTCCCAATAGTGCATTTCCACCATATCCAGATCCGTAAGAAACGATTTCATTTTTATGAGGCTTGTGCAAAATTATGACGCGTTCAGGATCGCAAGGCCAATTTTCATTTTCTAGTTTTCCATTAGCTGGCATTCCAGCTGAATGAATACTTCTGATGAAATCAACATCACCTTTAAGGAATTCATTCAATACTTCAGCGCCCATTCGTGCCATGATGCGCATTGAACAGACAACATATGCTGAGTCAGTCAGTTCAATACCAATCTTGCTGAATGGTGATCCAACTGGACCCATTGAAAATGGCAAAACGTACATTGTGCGGCCTTTCATGCAGCCAGGGAAGCGATCCATTACAGCATCGTAATAACCTTTTGGGCAAATCCAATTTCCAAGAGAGCCCTTGCAACCTTCTTTTGGCGTTGGAATAGTTTCTCTGCTTGTCTCAGTGCAAATAAATGTCTTCGATTCGACACGAGCGACATCAGCTGGATTAGTGCGAGCCAACCAACAATTTTCATATTTTGGTAGCGGAATGAACGTTCCAGAATCTTGTAACAGTTTTGTTAAATATTTATTTTCGCGTTCGCTTCCATCGCAAATATGAATCTTATCAGGTTGCGTTATGATTGCGTATTCTTCGACAAAATTTCTTACAGTAAACGGCAAACTCGAAATGTCTCCATTGTCACATGGAATTCCACCAATGGTTTCATCATGAAATCTAAAATGAATTAAGAAAACATTTTGTTAATATTGTAAGTCAGAAAGTCTCTTATTCATATTTTTGTAAGTTGGATACGAAGTCCATGTTATTAAATTACTGCTCGGGTCACTTATTTGAATACGAGCATACTAAAATTCAGCCCACATTTTTTTGTTATGCTCTGGAATGACCGGCGCATTTATCAATTTCATTCAATTGCTTTTGACCTTCAGAACATTTACAATATTATTATGTTTAACTTAAGCGTCTTGTTCAGAGAGGTCATTCAATGACATGGATTTGCAGCGCGTGAGGAAAACCATAAAACAATTTTCGAGCACTTTCTGAAATTTGTGTTTGCATCACTTCAGTAAATTGAAAATTTCAATACACTTACATTGTGTCAGACATTTTCGCTGTTTTTACAAGACTTTCGGCTTAAAATAAAAGTCGTAAAATTTTAAACTTTGCTTTAAACAATTAAGAAATAATTAAATATTCTTCCAAAATTCCAACTCCTGCCGGAATCGAAGATTATTTAATCGAATGAACTGTTGTTGAGGTGGCAGCGACTTTTATACTAATAAACGACAATCTTTATCAGGGGCCAACGACGACAACAACAATAAAAAAACCCGAAGTGGAGTCATAGCAGATAAAACGATCGCGCGTTCCAAACAAACAACAAAAAAACATTCAGGGATGACCGAATTTGGAATTCTTTCCGTGTATTTTGCCATAATATTTCTCATGTCGGGTCTGCTTACTCTCCCCTTTTCGATGTTCTTCGTTCATTCAAATTATTTATTGTTGCTTTGAGCGAGGCATTCTTCACACATACACACGCTCAACATAAACGATTCTTGTTGCCTTCAACCGAAGTTATAAACGCCGTGCCGCGGTACACGAGAGACTTCAAAATCCTATGAAACTGCCCACGCACGAGTGCACGACACACATGAGATTACATATGATTCCATATAAATTTTAAATTAGTGTGCCGCTGACAAAAACGTTTGTGAAGCACTGCTTTAACGTAAATTAAATAATTTCGGTTTTGTAACCGACAGCAATTCTGGTATTCGCTGGTTTTTTTTGTATTCGTTGCTTTGCTGGAAACATGAAGATAATTCGGAAACTTTCGTTTTTAAAGGAAAAAAAAAACATCACCAAAAATTAATTTAAATTTTTTTTTCTTCTTTATCAAAACAAATAACTTAATTCTGAGACATTCAAAGAAATCTTAACTCGTAAAGCTTGTTTTATCACTAAAATTCTTAATTCATTTTTTCTAATCTATTTCTAACATTATTTAATTCTTCCTGAATTTCGTTTGGCAAATCGACACCAACTTGCGTATCGAAGTAGTTCTGAATATCTGCGACTTCTTTTAACCAGAAGTCCTTTGGTATCGAGAACAATTCCTTGACATTAACATCTTGCTTCAGATTATCTAATCTCAATGCACCGGATGAAGGTACAAGTCCGATTGGAGTCTTTTCATAGCATTCGACACCATCGATACGTTTTAAGCACCAATCAATGACTCTGGTATTTTCTCCGAAACCGGGCCATAAGAATTTACCATCTTGACCCTTTCTGAACCAGTTGACGTGGAAAATTTTGGGCATATTTCCTTCGAGCACTTCACAACGTTTCTCCATACTGAGCCAGTGTTTCAAATAATTGCCAAAGTTATAACCAAAGAATGGTCTCATGGCAAATGGATCGTTCATAATGACTTTAGATTTGTGCTCAGCAGCTGCTGTCGATTCTGAGCGAATTGCAGCACCAACGAAAACTCCATGCTGCCAGTTGTAAGCTTCATAAATGAGTGGAACTCCTTCAGGTCTACGTCCACCAAACAAGATAGCGCTTATTGGAACACCTTCAGGATCTTGCCAGTGATCATCAATAATTGGGCAATTTTCGGCTGGTGCGCAGAATCTTGAATTTGGATGAGCTGCTGGTGTCTTGCTCACTCCCAATTCCCATGGGTTACCGAGCCAATCAGTAATTTTAACTCCTGGTTTAAGTTCATCTTCAAGACCTTCCCAGAAAACGCCACCATCAGAAGTGTGTGCAACATTTGTAAACATTGTATTTTTAGTACAAGTTGCCATAGCATTTGGATTTGTTGCCATTGATGTTCCTGGAGCAACACCAAAGAAACCATTTTCAGGATTGATTGCTCTTAATTGACCGTGTGAGTCAAATTTCATCCAAGCAATATCATCACCGACGCATTCCAGTTTGTATCCTGGCAATGTTGGTGTCATCATAGCCAAATTAGTTTTACCACAAGCTGATGGGAAAGCAGCAGCGACATATTTTTTGGTGCCATTTGGACAAGTAACTCCAAGAATCAACATATGCTCAGCTAACCATCCTTCGCGTTGTGCAATTGTACTTCCAATTCTGAGTGCGAAGCATTTTTTTCCCAACAATGAATTTCCACCATATCCAGATCCATATGAGACGATTTCATTCTCGGCGGGTTTATGTAAAATTATCACGCGTTCAGGATCACAAGGCCAAGATTCTACAGACAATTTTCCATTTGCTGGCATTCCAACTGAATGCAAACATTTAATAAAGTCAATGTTTTTGTTTGTTATTTCTTCCAAAACATTGGCACCCATTCGTGCCATAATGCGCATTGAGCAGACAACATATTCTGAGTCTGTCAACTCTATTCCGATCTTGCTTAATGGTGATCCAACTGGACCCATTGAATATGGCAAAACATACATTGTGCGGCCTTTCATGCAGCCAGGGAAACGACTTTTTATAGCTTCATCATAATCTTTGGTGCTGATCCAATTTCCAAGAGTGCCCTTGCAACCATCTTGTGGTGTTGGAATTGCTTCTTCGCGTGTTTCAGTGCAAATAAATGTCTTCGATTCAACACGAGCGACATCAGCTGGATTAGTGCGAGCCAACCAGCAATTTTCGTATTTTGGCAATGAGATAATCGTACCAGCATCTTGTAATTTCTTCAACATCATATTATTTTCACGTTCACTTCCATCGCAAATGTGAATTTTGTCGGGTTGCGTGATGAAAGCAAATTCTTCGATGAAAGTTTTCACTTTCAATGTGAGACGAGAGACATCACCATTGACGACTGAGATTCCTCGGATATTATTAAAGAGGCTTGGTGCCGAAAAGGACTTAGCGTAGTGTCCAACTGAGGTGGGCAGTCTGTAAAAAAATAAGGAAGTAAATTATTGATTAGTACTTTTTATTTGCGTTTAATTGTTCATATCAATTCAATATTCGACTGATAATTAATTATTTAAATGTGCACTGAATTTGGATTTTAAACTTGTTTTGTATTTAAAGATCAGGTTCACTAAGCACAAAGAGAATATTTAAATGAAACTTTCAAGCGTTGGGACTTTGAGACTATGAAATTTTCTAGACACGTTGCATCATGCTTTTGTAACTTTAATTGCAGCCAGAAATTATTACTACTAAAACGACACTTACGGTGTGAAGATTTTTTCAATAACTTCAGGCATTTTCACGATTTATTTTTGAGTGGTTTGAATTTCGAGTAAATTTCACAAAACTTTGAGGAATGTTTTTTTTTTTTTTTTTTTCGTCCAATTAGAATTTGACTTTAAGCGTTTGAGTTCACTGCTATAGTTTATTATTATTCATGATATTTTATAACTAGAATTTTGCAAATGAAAATTTCTCTTATAAGACTTTTCACTTGATTTGGGATCGAGTTGATTTCTTTGAATGAAAAATCGATGGGATGGTTTCGACTTTTATACCAAAACAGCGACTGCTATCAGCGGTTGACGACGAAGGCACACCCGAACGTAAACGAAGGCAGAAAAAAAACATGCCAGCTTGTGTAGCAAACGAGCGATCGTTTCAAAACGAATATTGTGGACGAGCCTCCAAAACAACGAAGTTTATTTAATTGTCATTTTTTTTATATTAATTTCTTTAATAATAAATATTATTAACTTACGCAAATCCGCATCTAATAACGTTTGTCAAGAGATTTGTTATCACTTATTTCGATTTCTCTACGTCAGATTGCGTTCTCCGTGCGACAATTTGATATTTTTTATTCTCGTTATTTACAAGTAAATCTGGAGCTGATGTCTGGAGCATTCATTATTTGCTATCAACTGGCGTCATTCAGGCAGAAATGTTTTCGGGTATAATGTTGATTCCCATCACAATATTTAACTGTAAACAAGACGCAATATTTTTTTTTTCCAATACCAAACTGGACTATCATCTTTGTGACGGGGAGTGGCATTTGGAGTGTGATCCAGCATGGTAATGGACCACATTATCGCAAAGACCTCCACTTCAGCCATTTTTAATTGGGAGGTCAGTAATTTTCCACACTCAAAAAAAAAAAAAAAAAAACAAAAAAAAAGAAAAAAGCGAACATAATATTTACTCTGTTCGAGGGGGTCATAACATTTACAGCTTACTTTAATTGCAATATCACATCACAATAGCAAACTTTTTAAATATACCTAATTAATCTGTTTGTTTACAAATAGAAACGTAGACTTTGCCTCCTAAATACTATGAAAAAAACTGCTCTATAGAATTGCCGTGCCGTTCAGGTTTGTAAATCAAAACATTGGTCACACTTCTACCTAAGTATAGAGAATTGCCATGTGGTAGTAGTAGTTTGATTTTTTTTAGTCGTGATTGCATTACTATTGTCATGAAAGGCGACTATAGTCCATGGTTCTCTGTTATCGTCAAAGCGGATCTTAAAGTCACAGAACATGTGCGACAATAATAATAATAAAAAAAAACACACTTGAGCCGAAGTTTCGCTGTCACTCTCAGAAGGAAAAAAAGAGATTTCATTCCGTTCATATAAAGTCAAGCCTCCCGCCCGACTGAACTTTTGTTATCAGGGTTTTTAGGGGTTTTGATATTTCTGATTTCAATCATGAGCTAATATCATGCATTTACTGAAGTGATTGACAATTGTACGCGTGTCATAGACTTTAGTCCCTTATAAGCTGGAAGAAAATGATTAGTATTTCTAAATATAAAACGACACTCGAAAGATTAAGTTTGGAATCCATCGGGGAGGAAGAGAAATACAAACTATATAGAAGCCCATTTCACGATCATCATTAAAAATAAATGAAACCTGTTGCTTTGCGTTGTGGGAACGTCAAGCTCCAAGGTGACACTTGCGGAAAGTTATAAAAACGAAAACATAAGAAACTTCATGAAGACATTTCATCAGCAAATAGTGAGAAGAAAAACATTGAGGCATTTGAACTATTCATTCGAGTGATCAGCTGGTTTCATATGTACATTCAGTTGACAATAAATGACATCAACTGGGGGCACACGAAAGATAAAAAAAAAATATTTATTGACTTGGACATAAATTGTTTCTGATTAGGGTACTTGACGAAATCTAAAGTCTTAAATCTTTGAAGTGGAGACAATTGAGTGTGAGAACAATAAACATTGTGGATTTTTCATAACAACATAACAGAAGACTAAAGTCCAATGCTTCGTGGCACGAATTCATTTTGCGTGTGTCGTTATTATCAATGGTATTTTTTTTTTACTAACTCCATCTGGAAGGAGAATTTTAAGATAATACGTTTTTTGCCCAAGAAAACGAGAACTAAAATGATGCACAACAGTGAACCCCAAAATCTTATCGTTCCACAAAAAAAAATCAACGTCATTATGAAAGGAAAAAGAAAGAAAGATTGTTCGGATTCATCCAATCCAAATATAACTCGCGTAGATTGAGTTCATCAGTCTGATATAGCAACAGCAAATTTAATTAGTAGAAAATAAGACAAGGAATAAAAATATACGTAACACGAGTTCATCTCTTTACTTCGCTCTTATCGATACGATGAAATCACAAGCGACGATCGTAAACGCTTTATAGCTGTTGCTGATTACTTGCGCAAAGAACTCACTGATGAACCTCTAAAAATATATTTTTTAAATTCTGTTGACTTAACAAGAGATGCTTTCAGATGAAACAAAAAAATTCTCAAAACGAGCTAAGCGTGTCAGCAAATCCCATAAAAAAAAAACAAAAAACATACACAAGAAACGTAAAATTTTCATCACCAACCAGGCCTTTGTTTTGGGTGTTTTCTGAAATGAACAACAAAAAATATTCATACGAGTTTTAATCGTTTTGTTGCCAAGTGGATTTTTTTTTCTGTTGATCGGATGTTTTCATTCGCAAACAGTAAAACAGTAAAACCAGCGATGAACAACAACAGTTTGTTGTGACGCCGTTTTAGCGGAGTCCTCTTGGTCGTTCGAAGTGGCATCGAATGGAGCTCAAGAAACAAACACACGATAAGATAACATGAGCTAGTTTTTTGGAGTTTCTGATGTCGTCATATCTCTGTGCTGCGTGGCCTCTTTCGACCCAAAACAAACTTCTACTCCGACAGAGATGAGTTATTTTTTTGTTCAATTTAACGTTTTTATTAATGCCACGCGAGCGCGTGTTTTTTTTATAGTCGAGCCCTTGATTCGTTTGTAAATGGGGCATCATATAAAGTCTGGGTCAATTTATTAACTAACTGCAATCTTAAAATGTGAAACCTCAAAACATCGGCTCCGTAGGATCTAAGACGTTTTTTTTCTTGTTTTGTCTGTGAAAAAATTGATTGAATTTTTTTTTACAGACAAAATAATTTTGAATTTTTAATTGGAGTGTGATGTTTATAGCTGAGCGATAAGAAAAATATGGGAATATTCGGAAACCTAGCTGAAAGCTTATACGTAAAGCATATATATATATAATAAGAACTTTCATATATGCTTTCAGTTCAAAATTGTGTCAGTTAAATCTTCTCACCTTCGGGTTATGATAACATAAAATGTATGAAGTAACATCACTTTGATATTATATTTAGTAGAACAGAATTTGTGTTCAAGGGATAATTTTCGATCAACCGATGCTTTCACGATTAAAATACTGTTTGCTGCTGATACGAAGTTGGAATCGAATAGCATTCTCTCAGCTATCTATCGCTCAATTCGCCGCAATTTAATTTCAAAAATAAAATTGCAGCAAGTGAGGAAATAAATTTATTTTTAAATGAAACATTTATTTACATTTTCACAAATCGTGATTTGAGAAGTCATCGAAAATAATTGTAGAATTGGAACATTACTTTCTTATCAATCGATTTCATTATCGTGTGTTCCCAATTTAAAATACAGTAAAAAAAAATTCGTTTACGCCAAAAATAACAAATTTATTAATTTCGGAACATGAAAACAAATTATACTTTATAAACACATTGACATGTATCGGGATTTAAGAAACCTCCATTACAGTCGATATTTTTTGGGCAAATACATTCGCAAATATTTTCATCAAATATCATATTCCATTTACAATCTATAATTTTCTCACAAACGCATCTGCACTGCAATTCATCCCATACGAAGCCAGGAATGTCACAAACAGGTTTTGGTGGTGCCTTCACGCATTCACAAATATTTTCATCCCAAACGAGGCCTTTCTGGCAGTCCTGAACTTGTTCACAGGAACAACTTTTTTAAATAAAATTAATGAACATTAGCAATGACAGTGAGATTGTTTATAAGTAATTAGACAATCTTTTTACCTGCAAGTGTCTTGATTAAAGAAAAATCCAGTTTCACATTCTTTGTAATGATCACATTTGCAGCTACAAGTTTTTTCATCAAAATACATTCCAGGGAAACAATATTCGCCTTTTGGACAAATGCAGTCACAGAAATTTTCATCCCATACAAAGTTCAATCGACAGTCGGTATAATTACTGCATATACATGAGCATGATGCTGCATCCCAATATCTTCCATCTGGACAACTTGGATCAAGATTCTCGACACATTCACATAAAATCTCATCAAGAATTAAACCATCTGGGCATTTAATTAAATTTGGATCACAAATATCTATTGACGGTTCTGACGATGGAGGTGGAACGCAAGCGCAGCCATAATTAATATATCCGGGGGGACAATCGATAGCACACAGCAGAGGTATACATTCGCATCTTGCATTATCGAAATAAGAATGTTCCGGGCATGAGCTTTCTGCCATCCAGCACGCACTCGACGATTCAATAGGCACAGAGGGTACAGATAAATTCGGATCAAGAATGCAAGAACAAGTTTCCATGTCCCAAATGTAATCAGGATTGAAACAAATTTGAACACGACAACCTTCGACCGGAACGCATAAACATTTACCAGTTGAAATATCAAGAGCATATCCATCAGCACACTTTATATCACAAATTATAGGACTTTTCTCGGTTGTGGAATCCTCGCTTGGTGCACCAAGTGTTGCAGCAAAATAAATTGCAAACAAACAAAATATCACTTTAAACTTCATCTTGAAATGATTCTATTCAAATGAATTTCCAATTTACAGTATTTGTCTTTAAATGCTTATTTGATCGTGACTCATTGCAGAATAAAATAATAATAACGACAACCTATTCACGAAAATAAAATTTTACTAAAACTTTAATGCTTTTTCAGAAACTCATTAACTGGTGTAACTTTTTGGAAAAACAAAACTATTTTTAATTTAACAAGCTGAATTCGGAACTATTTCTGTGGGTGAAACTTCCGGAGATGACGATAATTCAACAGATGAAGGATCTAGAAAGCATGCACAGCCAAAGTTCAAATATCCAGGTGGGCAATCGATAGCGCACAGCAATGGAATACATTCACATCTTGAAGGATCGAAGTCAAAGTGATTAGGACATGATGTGATATCACAAGTTGATGATGATGGTTCTCCAAACGAATAATCATATACGGTTGAACCTGTTTCGAATTCAATCGACGCTGCTCCGGAAAAGTCAACGTATGCAAATCCAATAAAACAAATTATTATTACTTTAAACTTCATGAATTCAACAATTTATTTGCAGTAATTAACAATTTTCAAAATATTAAATATTTATAGCTTGAGAGTCGTGAATTACAGTTCCAAATGCCATAAATCCCCATTTTCAAATGAAAAATCGATAAATTATAAGTGAGGTAGCTTCGTGCAAGAATTTTTTAGCAAATTAACGACGTTGGTCGATAAATTTCGCACGTGTTTGCAAGCATAATTTTTAAGGAGAATTTCAATCATCATCATTCAGTTTGTGAAGAGCATTCGAGAATGTTCATTTTGCTTGTCGTTTTAATAGTTTTCACTTCCAAATACTCAGAATGTGTTTTGACATTTCCTGGTGGAACAAATGGCGTAAATAGATAAAAAAAAATCTTAAACAAAATAATTTTTATTGCTTTATTCAGTTAAAACGTAAAAAATTTGCTGTCATGAATTTGTGTGAAAATATCAAGAAGGGACTTTTTACATTCGTGAAATATTTCACGACATGATTTTTCGGATAAGCCCAACTCTTCTGCTTTCATGTAGTCATAATGATTTGGGTTTGTGATCGTGTCAAATGATGTTGATGGCCTTAAAAGATATCGAAGCAATAAAAATTATTTTCGAGCTTTTGAAATAAAAAAAGCTCACGTGAATATAATGTGAAGAAGCTCAGAAAACAATCCGGATTCGTGAGTAAATTTCGTTTCGGCAGCTTCACAAATTCCACGTAAAACACAAGGACGTCCTTGAAGTCCTTTGCTTTCCAGAAATTTTCCCATTCCATCATACATCAACCATCTAGTTCCACTGTTATCAGCAAGTTCTTCGTTACTAGCTTTTGGAAAATTTTCTATTTTCGGGGTCATTTGATCATCAGGAAATTCATCATCGAATGTTTGATCGTAATAAACCGATTGAGGAATTATTTCGTCCTTCAGCTTCACATTGCTAACTTCTTGAACATCCTCAACATACGACTCATACTTTTGTCCCGAATATTCATCAGTCATCACTTCACGACGTTTTCTTTTTCCATAAGGAAAATCATGCCATTGCGTAGCGACATAATTAACGGGAGTATAATTTCCGAAAACACCCGGAAAATAAATCCATTTTAGTTGATTTACCTGATTTTGGGTCCGAAAAATGAATCTTCTTAAAATAAATACTTTCTTGATCACAATTAAAATTTACCGTGTCTGGCAGAAAATATTGAGCTTTCAATACAAGACCTAAAGTTATAGCTTCATGCTCCAGATTTAATGGAATACCAATACCAGAAATAAGCTGATGACGAGTAGGAGATGTCCTGTGGAATGGAATTTCAATGTTTGATTCCCAAAAATTCTTTTAAAATTTCCTCTTACGGTGGCACAACTAAAGTTCTTTTCCCTCGAAAATGTGAACCGTCAAATTGTGCAAAAACTGTCAGACAAAGAATCAAAATTAAAAATGAAAATTTCTCCATCCCTTCACAAGCGAAATGTGACTGATCAAAAGAAGTTGAATGCGGTTCTTAATCGAGAATTTCTCTCTTTCCAGAGAAAAATTTGACTCTCGGCGAGTGTTTATCATTTTAATTAGAACATTTCTAAGAAATGGTTTCACAACACGCTAATTGAACTTAAATATCCCGTTATAAATTGTCTATTTCCAGTACGTTGTTGCGGCCGCGTTTCCGCTTGATTTGCCTGAGAGAAATGTTTTTGTGTCATATAACTTTGAAGCTAATTATGTTGTGCCATCGGAAGCAACACAATTTACGCAAGATTTTTACGAGAAAATCGCGACAACTTTTGGGATTCGTGATGGACTTAAAAGTCGGCACGTGAGGAGCACGAATTTTTTCTCGAGACAAAATATTTACAGAATAATGGAACAAAAAATGGACATGTAAAAAAGTTCAATAAAATCTAAAAATATCCACTTCAAATTAACAATAAATCTTTTTTCCCAGTTACGGCTTTAACGGAACTTCTTGTTTGCTAAGAACAATTTGTGAAATAGCTGATAGCGATTTACATTATATGAATGGCGCTTTTGGGACTCTCATCCACATAATTTTTGCTCCGTCATCGTCATCATACGAGCCTGGAATGAAAGCCTACATTGATGCAGAGAACTCAAAGAACTGTGCAGCTTATAAAGCCCATTGTAGTATGAGCCTTTTAAATGCATTCTCAACTGTAATAGCTTAAACATGGAATTTGGGTTATTGGGTTTGAATTATTTATAGGTTAAAGAGAAAATTGTTCTCTTCTGAAAATAAATTCTCAATTTACACTTTCAATTAGCACCAAAACTCCAGAGTCGATAACTAAGATATGTTCTTATATTACTGCCCTTGTTCCGCAACTGCCAACATTGAGATAATAACAATATATTCCTTTCTCACTCTCTCAATTATTACGATGTGTAAAAATTTTTCCAACTGGAACACAATTCAGTTACGCTTCACTTAAGTCAAATGAGCAAGACGTGCACGGGAAGATGAAATTAATTTCTTTGCGGCCATTAAGGCTCGCTTTCATTTTGTCGTTGTTGATTTTCGGTAATGATGGTGGAGCAATAAATGCTAAAAATCATACGCATGCAATTCAGAAGCGTGCAGTTTTTTTTCCGTCGCTGTTGTATCCTTACAATGCTTGTACGGGAATTTTAGTTGCTATTGCAATTCCATTGTCACTGCCAAATCGCAATGTGTTCGTTTCGTATAACTTTGAGGCTAATTACAACATGGCAAATCAACCGTCAGACGCGTTTCCTGGACCGTTAGTTAGATTAAGTTTAGTGCCACTCGATACAAGAATTAACGCCGCAGACACGTCACCAGATGATGTATTCGCCCAGAGAAGTATAGACGAGGAAGTGAAAACTAATGATGAGGAAACGACTGAAAATGTTGAAAGCTCAACAACAAAAATAATTCACAAAAGAAATATCGATGAGACAATAATGCTGACACGAAAAGGCGTCTATAGGATAATTGAAAGCAGGCTTAATTCGTAAATTTTGTTACAAGTAATGATTAAGAATAAGTGACTATGATCAATTTTGTTTTCAGAAATGGTTTCAATGGTAAGAAATGTTTGCTGCTAGCAATCTGTGAATCAAGTAAACACTCACTTATGGAACGTAATGGTGCATTGGGACACATTCTTCACATCATATTAACGTAATGGTTTTCGGAATTCATCTGAAGAAATAAATTAATTTTCTTTTGTTGTATTTTTAGTCCTTCTTCGTCAATGGATGAAAATTTGCCATCAGAATATTTAAAAGCTGAGAATTTAGGTCAACAGTATAGATGTCGAAAATATGAGAACTATTGTGGTTTTAGTTTGCTCAACACAATTTCAACACTTGTATGACGCATATCATGATCATTTAATTAAGGTTACAATTTACACGAATAAACTAAGAAAAATAATAAAACTCAGAATTCTTTCAAACCTTCTAAAATCTCTCAAGTTTTTCTTTCTTGTTACATTATGTGTCCCACCACTTTTCTATGTTTTTTTTTTATTGTTTTAATGTCAGTTGTTAAGACATTTTCAGAATGATCAAACGTCGGATGTAACGCAAAAAACAAAAAATGATAATTAAAACCTTGGAGCTTATTATAATTGTGGCAATAATGTCTCAAGAAATATGTTGCGCAAATCAAACGGAAAATATCAAAACTTTCAAGAGAAAATCTTCAAAATCGAAATCATTTTCAACAAAATCCTTAGGTAGAGAATGTGCAATTTGAAATTCTGTGAAATGAAGTTATTTTTATTAAATCAATTTTGTGCCATCAGATAATCCGAAAGAATCAGGACGTTTTGTGCCTCCACCTCCACCATTATTTCCATCTTTACTTTTTCCAGTTAATGCCGGTAAGCACGGATTGGATTAAATTAAAGCAGTAAATTATAAAAACGTTAATCAACTTCTATTCATCAGCTACTGGTATTTTAGTTGCTATTGGTAAGTTTGCAAATAAGATGTTTTGCCCTCTTAGTAGACAGTGAGTTTCCTTTTTTTGTATTTTCTAGCAATTCCAGTGCCGCTACCAGAACAGAACGTGTTTGTGTCATATAATTTTGAAGCTAATTACAATATGGCAAATATTCCTTCAGATTCTGTTCCCGGACCGCTCATTCGGTTGCATTTAAATGATCCATATCCTTCTGTCGATCCAAATGCGGATCCTAATTCAGAAGATGCGATTGCGAGAAATTTAAATGGAAACAGTGCTGAAGACACTGAGGATATGACTACACAAATTCCGGATGATCAGCAAGAAATTGTAAGACGAAGCATCAATGATGACGCAATGGTCTTTACAAGGACAGGTGCTTATAAATTAATAGAAAGTAGACTTAATGCGTAAGTGATATCCAGATAGTTTTTTTTTTGTTTTTCTTATTAAAATACATGAAATAATTTTTAACTGCAGAAATGGCATAAATGGCAAAAAGTGTCTGCTTATGGCAATTTGTGAGTCGGCAAAATTTCCATTCTTAGAAATAAATGGAGTAATTGGGCATGTGCTACACATTATTTTAACGTAAGCTACTAATTACTTTAATTTATAAGGAACTTAATTATATTATTCCATCAGACCGTCAACGTCCATGAATGAGAATTTACCATCGGAATATCTTAAAGCTGAACAAATGGGATTGCAGAAGAATTGTCTGAAATATGAAAAGTATTGCAATTTTGATGTGCTCTCTGTGTTTTCCAAAATCGCCTAAATTAGTCTGAAAAATGCTTGTTTTTGTTTGCTATAAAAAAAAAAATTTATTGCCATCGTAAGAATTTTTTTTTGAAAACATAAAAAATAAATTGATTTATAAAGAATTTGTCAAATTGTCAAATGTCTTGTTGGGGCTGAATTAATTTAGGCATCATCAGCTTTTGGTTCATCATTGCACATATTTTCTTGTTCAGTATTATCATCATTGGCATTACATCCCCCAGCACCCTCGCAAGCGCCAAAGCATTGAGGCCACTCGATCTGTTGAAGATCATTTTCAGTTAGAGTGTCACCTTCTTCAAACTCATGTTCTTCTGTTTGGAAGATTTCCATGTCCATTATATCGCAAAAATCATATGATGGAAGTAGTTCCATGTTTGCGGCTAAGCTTTGACTTATCTCTTGTGGGAAATCGTCATCAATATACAAATCTTCAGTCGATTTTAGTTCCTAGGAAAAAAAAAAATATTGAGTTTAGAAAAAAAATTTCGGCATGAATCATTTGCGTTGCAACTTACGCCGATTTGTCTTTTTGTCATCACAGCCATCGATTGAGAGCGATCGTCGTAGCGAATTGATTGGAGGCTTTCAGCAAGATTTGATGCAATTGAGATGCGACCGGTACTTTGCACTATAAAAAAAGAAAATAAAGAACTAAGAAATAAAATTTTAAAATTTTTTATTTCAACTTACTTTGCTGCAAAATTCCAGCAGGAATCATTGTAAATCCGCAATTACGGCAAAAATATTTTTGCCGTTTACGTGCTTGTCCAACAGCATTAGCTTCACGACCACGTGCTGCCATCAGGCTACTGCAACTAGCTGAAATTGCTGTCGCAGCCGCATCGCAAGGTGTTTCTTTTGACTTAAAATGCATTTGAATGCGCTTAATGAGCTCTGTGTTGTTGCACAATGAGTGACGACTGTTACTCATCTCTTGAAATTGTTTCATATGACCTAAATCACTCGATCGTCTGGTTATTTTCTTCATGTTGACAGTAACTTTAGTCGTAATCTTCTTTGGTGTCTGATTAATTCCTGCTTGACTGACTACATTTTCTAATCGCTTATTGACAATTATCGGAATGGAATGTTCTTCTTGTTTGCTAACACTTTCTTTAATTGGAAGATCAGCTGACGGTGTAAAGAAAAATTCTGTGTCAGTTTGAGTTCCTTCATGGACTGACTTGTGAAGATTTTGTTGTGGTGTAAAGAATTCATCATCGTCGCCACTTCGTGATGTTCTACGAATTGCTCCCGTGCGCCCTGGCGTTAATTCGGAATTTTTATTGTTGGCACTGTACGTGGACTCGATGATTTTAACAGCATCACGAACACTCGTTCGGACAGGAATAATAACATTCTCGTCGTTATCGTATTGTTGCCCTCGATCATTGCGAATTGTTGTATCGAACACGACAGAACGATCGGAACGTTGCTTCTGGATAACATCACTCAGCATTTCCGGCATCATTGGATAATATTTCTTATTGATGTCCATTTGATTAATTGAACTGTTGTGCAATTCCATATTATTGACTTTTATCAGGGGAGATTTATTATTAGCTGGCGAGAATAATTTTATGTTGATGGAATCGTTTTTCTGTTCCATATTTGTAAGCTTTAGATTTGATAATGATGCGTCAAGATCATTGTGATGAATTCTAATATTAACATTGAACTGCTTTTGATTTTGTTTTCGTATATCAAGATCAGGTGAATTGTTGATGTCCTTCTTTCCTTTATTTTCACAGGATCTTGTGCGGCGTCGGTCTTCATCAGAATTTTTTCCACCTGAAGGCTTTCTGTTGTCTGATAGCCATGCATTACGACGAATCTTATTCTGGCGAGCAATTGGCGTATTCGGTAATGAATAGTCACCAATTGCGAAACTATATGAGCTTGAATAGCAATTGTCACTTTCACTGCGTTTAAGAGTTTCCTGGTTTCGTTCCGTAATCGGAAGCTCATCAAATGAGCAACTGCGATCGTTATTTGGCACTTTAGAGCTTACATCATTGAATTTTACTGACTGTTGTCGCTGGTGTTCTTTCACAACCTCCGAAAGAAAATCAATCTTGTTGCAATTCTGGGCAAGATTGTCTAGCTCACGATTCATTTTGGCAAATTCATCGTTCACGGCTTGACGTTCAAACAATTCTTTTACAGATTTTTTGGGTTCATTTGTTGGTACTTTAAGACGCTTCTTCAATGTACTCGTTCTTTCATAAATGACATCTTTATCAATTTTTGGCGTGTGCAAGCGATTAAAATCGAAGAAGCTTTGATACATTGTAGAATTGGTAAGTGATGTTTTGCTGGTTTCCATCTCTTCTTGTTCTCTGCGTCGTGTTGGTTTTTTCGGTGCAATAACTTTCTGATCTTCAACCGATTTTCGGATACGATCCAGAGCATCGTCGTGCAGAATTCCCGGCTGATGACTCCATGAAACAACATTTGGTTCCATTTCTGAGCTTTTGATGGAGTCACTAATGATTTTTGAGGTATCACGTATTGTCATTTCTAGAATATCCGCAGATGTAATGGCATTTTCGACTCTTCGGTGATGATCTGCATTAGCGTCGTAAGCAACTGGTTTCGTGAAATAAATTTTTTCAGATATCTTTTCATTCATTTTTGGTGATAGCAGATTTATTGAAGCTTCATCCTCGATAACCGGTTGTCGGTATAGTTGTTCAATGATTTTGGGCTTAATTTTCTTGTGGCCACTTTTTGATGAATCGTAATCAAGCTCATTTAACATATCAACAAAGTCAGTGACGTTAGAAGTGCGTTCACCGGCATTGATTAGTAAACATTTTTCGAATATCTCTAAAACTTTACTGCATTCCCGATTCAGAATTGGCAATTGAACATTTTGTTTCTTATAGGCATCAGCTAGCTCATCATGGTTGTATATAACAAATGGAACACATCTATTGAGAGCTTCCCAGACCATTAGACTTAATGCGAATGTATCGGATCGTGTCGTTGGTAAAACGTGTTCAGCTGACATGTCGTACGTTGGCATCATGAGCTCGGGCGGCTGATAATAATGCATTGAAAATTGTCGTCGATATTCAATTGTATATGGCAAGCGATACTCGTCCTGGTAAATATCATCAGTTACAAACTTTGAATTGCGATTGTAGAAATTTTGTTTAGAAAGTTTTAAATAGCGTTCTGCTATCAAGAGATCAACAGGACTATCCATGATGATGTTGCTGTTTGACGTCTTAAGAGTTTGATGATGAATTAGTCCAATCGATTTGCGTGGTAAAATTTCCGTTACAAGCTCAAAACAGGACAGTTTGGCGACCAGAGTATCATCACGGAGAAGAATTGCGTGGCTGCTTATGTTTGAATGTACATAACCACACTCGTGTAGATACAATACAGCTGAAGCAACTTGCTTTGCAACATATACAATCTTTGGAAGCGTTAATGTATGATCCTAGAAAAATAATTTTTAAGGAAAAATGTTTGAATGTAAATTCCACTTTAACACTTACCATTTGATGGATATAATGATTTAGAGTAAAATCAAATGGTTCCATCACCAGTGACATTTCATGCAAATTGTCATCATAACAAATTCCCATTAGAATGACGATATTTGCATGTCGAATTTGACTAGAAAATGTTAAAAACAAGAAGAAAAAAAAATAATAAATCGCCGATCTCACATTAGAATGAATTAACTTACGACAAAATTTCAAATTCACGCTTGCTGGCAACATCAGCACACTTGCTCGTGCTGTAATTGTTTGCCATTGTTTTGCGTAATGTAACTGGCGTTGCATGAAAGTAACCGGTTGAGAATTCTAGAGGTGTCGGGAATGAGTTTCGCAAAATTCCCGATTTGTACTTGATGTCACGTGATTGAAAGATCTTCACGTTGTTTTGAATTATTTGATAACGTTGAATACATGATTGAGCATCAGGAATCTTATCGTAGTTCAGCAAATTGCGTGTCCACTTGGTCAACGTATCGAGTTCCTTGATAATGTCACCGCTTCGAGCAGCCGTTAAAGCTGTGTCATTAGATTTGTCTAAATCTGTCACTTGAACATCTTTTCTGCGATCAGTAAATGAACCCTCATGATAGGGATCGAATGGAACTTCATCCGTGCGTTTTTTAATGATTGAACCATCTTCATCGATTCGTGAATTGAGTCCAAATTCAGTTGCAAGGAATCGGAAGTTATCGTTAATAATTTGTTCGAACTTTGATGGTGGTAACTTCTCGAGAACAGGAGCCGGAGTGTCAGGCAATGGTGGAATATCCAAAAGTGAATCGCGTTCATTAAATGGCAATGCATACTCGACTTCATCACCATGTTTATTGATTACTGTCTGATATGATGGAGATAATCGACGTTGCATTTTCGCAATTCTTTCGGGATCTGAAGAGAGCGATGTACTGCTAGCACTTTCACCAACTGAATTTACTTTCTCGGGATTCTCTTGACGCATCATTCCTCTGTAATTCTTTGATGATATCACAAATTCATCATACATTGATGTTGATTTAACTTCGTAATGCTTAAAATTGCCATTCGCAAAATCAGTCGATTCAGATTCAACTGATGCTTTCCGTGCAACTGGTGGCTGTGGTGCTTTACCTTTTCGAGAACTTTTGACACGACGTAAAATATTTTTTCCCAGCGAACGTCTTGGCGTCGGTTCCTTAGGTTGTTCTGGCGTCAATTTATAATTAAAGTAGGGTTCACTATTATCATGATAGAATCGGCTTGGTGGACTAGTAACACTGAAAGTGTAATCGTCTTCGCCATTTTTAAAGCAATGATTTTGTTCAAATTCTTCAATTTCATCGATGGTATTTGATTGTTGAATCTTCTTACGATTCTTTCTTTTCTTTTCGACTGAATCGCCTTTCATGATTGGCAATGAAAAACGATGATTTTTTGATGCAGAGTTATCTCGTGTTGGTGTTACACTGTTGTAGATAATAGCATTGTGCTCCAGACGTCTAAAAGCTTCTTTATTCTTTCGCTCGTCACGTTTTATTTGAACCAAGCGATGACGCTCATTATCATTCATCTCCACATCGCTTATCATACCTAAATCATCAGTTGCCGATGTTTTGTCAATTGCTGATAATGTTGTCTGACCAAATTCACTAACATTTTTTGTCTCGTCAAGACGCGCAAAACGCTGATTGTTGCTGTTTCGCCACTCATGAAATTTACTAATTGCTCTCATGTAGGCTTCATCACGATGCTGATTTGGGCTGGCTAGGAAGGTACTGCTCGGTGGTGGTGCACTCTGACGACGTTGACGAGCTGTTGAATCGATTTCCCTAGCAAAAAGAAGTCAAAATTTCGTTAATTATTTATTTTGCGAGAAATTTTTTCTTTACGTTTTCATGTTGATTTTGTGGAACTCAATTCCAATTTGTGCAATTTATACGCATAGTTGATTGCGATAATTTGCGCAACTAAACATGATGTTTCCATACAATTTAACATTGCTTTAATTGTTTTGGAAGAAATTTGATGCTTGTCAAAATTTAAAGCAGCCATGGAACTGATGATTACGCATCATGAAAATGGAGTTAATTGGATTTCACAGGCATCTGATGTGCTATATATTATCTTGGCTAACCTAAGGTTGATATTTATACAATTAAAGTCGCATTCCGTTCCATCGTAGGAATGCGATCATCTGCTGATGAGAAAAAGCAAATGAGGCACAACTATAGTAGAAAAACAATGATCTCTCATGCACTTTCAATTAGCAATTAATCTAAATAACTTTACTCTTTTCAGGTCTTTTGTTTTGCATGTTGGTAACATGTAATAACATATATTATAAAAATATATGAAGCGCTTGAAGAAAATCGCGCATAAATTAATTAGCAAAATTCTCATGACTGCCATAATCATCCCAACCACAAATACATTTTCGTGACACAACAAAGGGTGTAAGGTGTAAATATCACACATGAATATGAAAAACCGAAGTGAATTTGTTAATTGAACAATCGTGGGCTAACACAAAATCAGACTCTTCACTAATTATACAATCTTTCTCTATGTTGAAACAGATACCGTTAAAAATATTCACCGATCAACGAGCGCCAAAGATTGTGTACAATTTCAATTTAATCGATATTCATGGGATATTCATCATATTTACTATTATAATTGCGATTGCAACACTCACGATATGTTTACAATCCGGTAAGAGTCACGCGAGAAAGTGATTAATTGACTATTAAAGTCAGCCACTGATTCAATTTCAAAGCTTATTTAATAACGTTCCAACGTCTGCAGTCAGCAGTACACGTATGTATTTATAAGTGAATGAATGAACGAATGAATGGATCATTTTGGCGGGATTTTTACGATTAAAATGAAGCATCCAATTAATGATATGATTGTGAGGCAATTAACAGAAAGTTGAAGAGATGTGTCGCGCACATGACATTTCCGCTTGTGTTTCGACCAGTGTTGAAAGATGGTAAGAAAAAATTCCACTTCCCGCGCTACTAAATCCATTAATTTGAGAATTTCAGAACACCATGTCGCAACATCAAAACAGTCAACGAGAATTTAAAATTTCTTATAAAAGATGGGAACAAATGTTGATATAATTGAGTTAATTTTGTTACATGTGTGTGTGAAATTAGCACTCAACACATACAGTAAATATTATAGACCATTTGACACGTTGTTTGGTACATCACTTTTACGATCTTCAAGCAGAAAAAAATTACAATAAGATTTTAGCTAATCGCCTTTGTTCAGCGTTTTTTTTTTTCAGCGGCGCAATGTTTGAGATTAATAATTAATTGAACTTTTGTCGGATGGAATTTGAAAGAAAATGAAACTCATAAAGCGAACTGTGTTTACCGGTATTTTTTTCCGATAAATCAAACGAAATATGAAGCATGAAGATTGAAAATAAATCGAAGAATTTAATCAAGGAATTCCCTTTCATCAGCACGAGAATCGATGAAAACGAAGAAAACAAAAAATTTCTCCAAACCTTCTTTCACGGGAATTTCATTGATTGAGTTTACAAATCCATTAAATGCACCGCAGACAAAATCAAGTGAGGTGAATTTTATTTCCTGATCCAGCCGAGCGGACACACTTTTTTTTATATCGGAAATAAATCACTTTGAAAAAGCGGCAATTCGCGATTTTTTATGTTTGATTGTCTTTAAGAAATTGAAATTGAGTACCGGCGAAAACAATCAAGCAAAAATCTCAAACAATAAACAGAAGTAAAGATGAAAGAAACGAAATTCGCAAAATGCTTAGATTTGTTTTCCTTTCATTTGGCAGAAATTTGAAAGCAAAGTGTTGAAGGCACTTTGCTTGTGGAATTCAAGTAAAATATCTAGAGTGAAACATTATTTATAGCATTTTTCTTCTTCGTTCTTTTTTTACGTGCAATAATACTTCATTTTGAGCGCAAACATCCCACAAGATTTCCCCCAATTTCAATAAATAAGAAATTGTTTTACTTTAAAATTTTTCAGTTTTGTTGTTAGTTCTTCAATTTAAATCTTTTGTAATCAATCAATAAAATTTTAACTTATTTTCGTTAATTGACATCTTGAAGGTGAGAAATTTTCTTTTCCTTCTACACATCATTCCAGATGGAGACTATGAAGGAATTGTAAGAAAAATGAAAACAGCCAAAATTTAATTTGATCATCAGCATGTGAATAACAATGAAAAAAAAAAAAATTACATTGCTCGGTCTGCAGGGAGATATGGTTCAGTAATTCCACCTGACGCTAAAAATAGGTTTTTTTCAGTGTGTGTTTGGCAAATTTTTTTTCGCAGGGTCGCAATGGGAACAATGCAGCATGATAAATAAATGACTTTCAAATGATTGGTACGCGAGTCCATCACATATTATAAACAGCTATATTATAGTCGCCGGTAATGGCTTACCGAGAATTCTTTTTAATCAGAATTTTGTGGAATGGAAATTGAACTGTATTTTAATAGTTTTGTTAGGAATTTTCTGAATTCTGATGCGTTTTTTTTTGTTGATGATGATCTTGAAAATTAACGAATTCGTTCCATAGAACGCTATGGGAACCGAATTTCAAACGAATGCCAAACCCACTTTAACTAACCATTGTAGGATGTAATAAAGGGTCCATCAGGTAATCGCGATCCATCGATCGGCAATATAATATTGGCAATGATGTACGAAGCCCCATTATTCATGGAAATTCCCGCCATTAGATTTTTCTACCTCATATCCCGTTAATTGTACATCTGCATGCCAATTGTCTGCGATCCAACTTCAACAATGGAAATCTAATGTGCCCCCAAAAAAAAACTGTTTTCATAGGAAAAACAACAATAACAAATGTGCAGGTTTGTAACTGCCAGTAAGTGTTAGCGCGCTAGCTAGGATATGTAATCATCAAATGTGATGGTGTTCTAGGATAAAGGTATTAAAGGCGAGTAATTTGAACTTACTTCTTAATCCAACCGATTAATCCCATTTCAAGTGTCCTTCACGAGTGATTTCTAAGGCTAATTAATTAAACGACTTCTTTAAGCACTTATACCAAATTCATTTATAATTCTAATATTGCGCCTATTAGATTGGCATCACACGATTTTACACGAGAATTCACTCACAAGAAATCTCTTTAATTAATAATAATCACAGAGAATTTAATTCGCTCACGATGGTCTTAATTTTATTTTGGATGTTATTTCAACAACTGATGGAAGCAAACTAACAAAATAAATTCAACGATGGTTTTTGATGGAACAAACCGATGGAACAATTTATATTTTCCTCTATAGGCCGCATTTACAGTGTTGTATCAATCACACAGTTAAACATTTTCGGATCAAGTTTTTTTTGTTTACAAATATCGAAGAAATATTACTAAAATATATTGTTAGGTAGCTCAACAGCTATACCAGAACATCCAGCAGTTTCGGGAGAAAAATGTCGCATTCATTATATAACAAAACAAAGGTGAGCATACGGTTTAAATCATTTGAATTTAATAGATTAAGATTTTTTTTTTTCGTTATGTTTATTTCAGAAAGCCAGCGCTGGTGGTATAAACAGCTTCAAATCCGAGCATGATGACATCTGGGATGATACATTGCTCATTAAATATTATGAGGAATCCATACATCTGCAAAAAGAGGAAGTGGCTAAACGAATTGCAATGAAGACTAATAAGAAACAACCTCAGAAATCTGATGAGTCGATGGAAGGCGAGGGTTCCTCTTCAGCTGCAGAATCTGAGGAGCTTAAAGTTGGTGACTTCGTTCGAAACACTTTTGAGGATGGTGTTGACTATGAAGCTGAAATTATATCAATGGACGAAAATGACTTATGCTTAATTCGATATATCGGATATGGAAACGAAGAGACGGTTAAATTGGAAAATTTAGTAGCCTCATGGGGCGATGAAGTGCGCGAGCAACAAATAATACAGGCTGAAATAGACCAACAACAACAAGGCTCAAATGGGCAGGAAACAGCTCAAGGAAATTTTCAAAATTTTATGCTTAATAAGTCTCAGGGATTCCAAAATGCATCTCTGCCAATACCACCAATGGTAAGAATGACTATCTGATATAACGGCATTTTACTAATTTACAGCATCTATATTCTATAGCCACCACTTCCGCCAGGCATTTTTGACAATACCCAGGAGTCAGAGCTTATTTCAGCTATGCTAATGTCCTGGTATATGAGCGGCTATTACACAGGCTTGTATCACGGTCAGAAACATGCTCAGCAAAAGCCGGAAGCAACAAGCACTACAAAGCAAGGGAGACCTACGAAAGCTGAATCAACGTCGTCAGCAGCGAGCGAACAGCGCAGGATGAAAAAGGCTCGTCGTGCAGAAAACAATTTTAAGTAAGAAAAGAGTAACTAAAATTAAATTTTCCTTTAAATATTTTATATGATTTTTATTTTAATAGAAAGTTAATAAAATTGATAAGAATTACATACGAATCTGAAACTTTCCAGCCTTGGTCATATACTTAACTCCCTTGAAGGGCTTATACTTGACATCACCATATAAATCTAGCCGATTTACTTTTAAACCAGATACTGCAAGTTGCGAGATGGTGAATTGGACATTTATTGATGGATTTGATTCAAGTGCAGCACCAGCAGCCACGGAAACTGTTCCGCGAATGTTGGGCAATTTCTGGACATCAATTCGGCCAATGTCCCAATGTAAAATTTTACTGGTTTGATCGAAGGTGTACCGTCCTTGTGTTGTTACTAATGCACATGTCACAACGCTTTTTGGCATCAAAATTTCAAGCTTGACGCCTTCAAGAGTCCTGCCGAGAGTGGTTTTTGGGCCAACTGTTATATCAAGACGTCCCTGTTCGCCACTTTTTAATTGAATATTTTGTCGAACATAAATAGGAATCGCCACGATAGATTGTGATGTCACATGATATGACATCAAACGGAAATTACCATCTGGTGGAATGAATGAAAGGACACGTTCAGTCTCCCAACGCTTAAATCTAACACATGGGTGGAAGGAAACATCATCCAATAGACGTGGATTAACAAAGGATAAACTGAGATCAGGCATGCCAGATAATTTGATGCAACAATCGATATATCCTTGAATCTCAGCAAAAACAGTTGTTCCTGATTTATCAATAATTGCATCAACCTCTTCAATTACATCGAAATAAGCTTCGTTGTTTGTATATTTGACTCCACTTCTACGCCAAGGAATTGCTGAGAGAGAACCAACCGGCAGAGTATCGCTAAAATTAGACTTTCCAGTAACGGTATTTGCAATGCTTCGCAAAATATTCGGTGGCTTAATAAGCTCCTTAAGAATATTGGATTCTGTTAGCGGATAGCCATTGTCCAGCATTTCTTCTAATAATTCATAGATCACTACATAATTTTCCTTTATGATAGTTTCATTGCACTCGGAAAAGTAGTCTTCAAATGTATCGACGACCCGGTGAAGAAACTCGATCACAAATAGGGGAGGTCTATGTAGAGTGGAATGAAACAAGGATAAATACGGTATTCGAATTTGCTATTCCTCAAACTTACACATCCTGTTTGCAGACAACTACTAATGAAACCCCACAGCGTTGGATGGAAACGAGATTTGTTAATTGAAATGATGTTGGGATGACTGGTGGTACGTCCTGAAATAACACCAGTGATGAGCCAAATTGACCCAAATATGATATGATTTTACTTTTCTTACATTGGAAATTTTCAGCTTCTCCAAGTAATAATCGCAAATACTCTTTGAGATTACACTTCGCCAGTGCTTTTCGAGAAACACATCACCCGATGAATTGATAATAAACAGACTTTCCATTCTGTAATGGCAGAAAGGATCAATTATTATTAAATATACTCCACGAAATGATGTCAACAAAAACTTTGCATAAATTTTTTTAACAGTGTACGAAAACATCGACTTCTTAAGTACTACGTTGTTGCGTTTCCTAATCTCGAATTTAAAAAAGACATCTATCACCGAAATCAAACCTACTTAAATCATATCCTAATATCATCTAATAGATTACAGACAGAGACTTTTCTTATTTTTCGTGTGTCGTTGTTGTCAAAAATTTTAATACATTTTGAAAATTTCCGCGAAATCAAACAATGAATTTGATATGATAATAATTCAAGATGTTAAAAGAATAACCTTATTGTAAAATTAAAATTCTTATACGATTTCAGGAAGCCTCGCCTTTTAATAATGATAACACGATTTACGATACATACGCATAAATAATTGCGAATATCCAAGCTGAGTGTTCTTTATAGCGATCCACTTCCCTCATTCACAAAAAAAAGTTTTAGTTCGGACATAGCTTAAATAGACAAGCAAAAACATTTGAATATGGAGAATGCAAATCACACATCATGAATTCTTGATGCTTTCAAGATGCACAACTAAATCAAATAACAATGATATCTATATATATCTATATAATATAACAATGAAGGATTTCATTTTATATGCTTAACTTTGAAAGTGATGCCGTTTTCAAGTTCGACGCATGTAAAATGAATCGGAAATAAGATTAAATGAATTTCATAGCATATCCTCGGATTACTGCTTACTAAATCTCTTTGAAGAATTTGAAACGATCAGAAAAATAAATGACGTGTCAGGAAATAAGAAGAAGTTTTTTTTTTTTTTCATATTTTGCACAAACAGATAAATCCAAAAGAGCGCAAATGACGAAATATTTGAGAGCGCGTATTTTTTGAATGAATTACGACCAAATATGTTTGTGCCAATGAATGAAAGTTATTTGAAACTGAAGGATACTTTCATGGAAATATTGAAGAAGAATATACCTAAAGCATCGAAAGATGACATTAAAGAGCTTCAGGAAAACTTTCGTTTTATTAAAATAGGGAAGTAAAGTTTAATTGATGAAACGTTTAAGCCATAATATGGAGCATAATTTGAATTTGAAACGTCGTGAATGGCAAGTTATGTAGAAAACATTTTTGATTGACATGTGGTGCTGGTATGGAGAACGTGAGGTCAGAATTCTTGATCAACGTAAACCCCATGAACACATCAATGATACAGAGAATGTAATCAGAATGTACAATACTCTGAAATCGTGATCGCTTAAAATATAAACATAATGCGTCGAAATATTGTACAATACTTATAGAAACTATAATATAAATAGTATATGCATGCGCGCACATGTACTGTAATTTCCTGCAAAAGTATGATTATTATTCACCATATATGGTGGAGACGGATAGCGTAGTATTTAGAATCATTTGAAATATTTTATGTTCTCAAACCTAAGGAACTTTTTATTTGTCTCACTATAGAAAATATGTTCGAATAGATTTAATTTTGCACAGCAATAGCATACATTGCGTCAGCTAAATGTTTAATTTCATCTGAATCTTCGCAATGTCTTGCTAAATTTTCGGCAATAAGTTTATCACCGAAAAGTGATCCAACCAGCGAGCAAGCCATCGAAGCGATCGTGTCTGTATCGCCTCCAAGCGATATGGAATATTCCAGACACCGATGGAACGGATTGTTTGTGTCATCATTTATTTGGCTGTTTCTCAAGAAGCAATAAATCGATGTTGGAACAGAATAAAGTGCATTGACACTGTGTCCCAGAGTATTCACAACTTCTTCATTACTTGGCTCGAATTTTTTATTTAAAAGCTTTTTCATTTGGTTAAGCTGATTTGCATAATGTTTTTCCCCAGCGATGCCAAACCTATAGGAAGGAGATTTAATTATTACATGAAGGAAATTAATCCTTACATTATTTACTCATCTGTCCCTGTCTCCACAGTTGACATCCTTTCAATAAGTTCATCGATATAATGGTTCACGTTTAATTCCTTGTTGGAATCCATTTTAAGATTCTGATGTATTGCAAAGGCCTGAATAACTGCGCCGTTTATCCCAATTGCATTTGTATGTGTGATCTCAGAAGTCTTCTGAACCATATCAATCAAGAATTCATTAGACTTGTTGAGACAGTATAAAGCTACAGGACTTATTCTCATCGCAGCTCCTGAGCCGAAGCTTCCTCTACCGTTATATTGTTGTTTTCCTGGAAGTGTCACATCTTCGAATTTCGTTTGGCGTAGCTTATGGAAAACATCAATTACGCCATGCCCATAGCTTCGATGTGGTTCTTTGAAATATTCTTTTACAAAGTTAATTGCCAAATTCTTTTGATAATTTTTTTCATCGTAGTCAATTAAACAACGAGCTACTGACTTTGTCATTGCGGTATCATCCGTGAATTTGAGACATGGAGCGGTGAAGTATTCACCTGAAATGGTCAATATGTTGAAGCATTATTCTACGTCTTAATTAAACTTACTGCGAAAAATCTTACCTTCGAGCTTTTTAAGGAAATTTTTCAGAACCAATCTAGCGCCCGAATCTAGAATTTCTCCTTCGAATGCAGCTCCACAGCCATCTCCGATTAACGTGCCGAGAAGTGTTCCACGAAATTTAGAATTCATTATTGATTGATAAGATCTTGGATAAGATGATAAAATGAATACACGGGAAGGAGAACTATTTACGTTTAAGAATGTAAACAAAAAAAAAACTCGATTCAAAACTTTAACAGTGTAGGACTGGAACCCTACAAATTACAAAAACGAAAAAACTGTTAGATGGCTTCTGTGATAACTTTTGCTGACACCAAACATAAATATTGAAAAATTAAAAACAGTTGTCTTGGTCGTGGACTTGATTGATTTTAATTTACATTAGAATATTGAATTTAAAGATCCAATGGCCATTCTGGTTCCTCAATATCAAATAGGTTTTCCTCCGACAAATTTCCAGTGAACCAAGAAATTTCTTTAACGTCAATTTTCTTTGGTTTTGATAAGCGATTTCCCATCTTGTATATTAAATAAGTTAAAATTGCAAGACCAAAAAAATTTAGAAATTGTCTCATTAAGAATTTGATAAAAAATGTTTGCTTTGATCAGACTTTCCATAAATGTGGTTAGTACAATTGAAATTTGCAAAATAGAAAACTAGAATATATTATAATTGCAGTCTCCGGACCCCTATCCGATTTTAGAGAAGGAAAGTTTCCTGAAAATTTAATCGAACTTTAGAAAATGCTCCTGAATAATTAAGATTTTAACATTTTTTTTTTTATTTTAAATTTTTTAGAAGGAATCGATTCATAACTTTTCTGTTATAAAGTTTAATAATCATAGTTCTTAAATCACAAAGAGCCTGTTTCTTTTTTTCCATCAAAACAGGAATTAACGGGAATTAGCCATTTTTCCGTTTTATTTCAACGCATTTGTCATTTCCCGTCAAAAGATTTTTTCTCTGTCACGTGTTAAATACAAAAATATTTTCATAGAGAAATAAACTACGATTCTTTTTTTTTTGTTTATTATTTAGTTTATCAATACAACAACAATATAAAATGAGAAAAATGTAAACAGGAGCGTAGGAGTATACAGAGAGATGTAAAAATGATGTGTTGAATTTTGTTTGTTTTGGAATTGTGAAAAGTTTTTGATGCTTTTTTTTTGTGTTAAAGTTAATTTTCAGTAGAATTTATTAATTATATTTCCTTAGTTACTTTCTAATCATTAGAATCTAATGATAACTTCAAAGTGTTCAATTTTTCCACGATTTTATTTTCTTCATGGACATTCGTTTGAGTCGCGTTATTGTTGATAGAAAATCATCCTTTGCCTCTTCATCGCTGAGAGCTTCGCCTTCGGAGAAATGGGATCGGTGATGCGAATATGGAAAATCCATGAGGTCACGCTGATCCGGACTGTATTTGTGGTGGTGCTTTGTTTTACGTTCGGTAGATTCTACTGACTTATTTTTAATGCGCGATGTCGTTGGATCGCTGAGCATCGATTGTATTGGAAATTTTGATGGTCTACTGATTCCAAGACCTTTTGTCTTATCGACAGATTTGACTTTGCGCAGTATGGATGGCGTCGATTGTGTTCGTTCTTGAATAATAAATCGACCCAATTGTTTCCAATTGGCTTGTGTCTTGTAGACATTTTCATCTTGCTGAAGAATTCGCTGATGCACTGGAGTATTGACATTATTTGGTTGAATTTCTTCCATTAAAATGAAATTATTTGGATTGTCGAAACGACGAGCTTTGAGGAGTGCTTGAGCCAAGACATCTTGAGCTGTGGCTTTTAAGGGTACACGTAACATTGCATAAGGAATATCAGGTGAAACGTTATAAACGCATACAACAAAATGTTCAACATTTTCAATAGATGATAAATCACTTAATGTTGATGTTGTCGCACATTTTGATGGAGACTTCTTGTGGTTGTCTTTTGTAAATGCCGACATATAATCCGATTGTTTATCAGTCGCTGTCACACCTATGCGACGTACTGATGTAAGCCATGCACGACTACTTGGGTCATCGCCAATTTTCTTAAGTATAAAGCGCCCTTCTCCTTTCCATCTTCCTTGTGCCTGAAGTGGTTTCTCTACAGCATCAAGCATTCTTTGCTTCGGTGGTAAAACACGATCTTTCTTCTCCCATGATGGATATACTTCTTCCACCAAAACAAAGTCATTAAGATTCTCCAATGGTATGCCACCTTTAATCAGAGCTTGTTGTAAAACATCCTTTGTTGTGCTCTCCTGAATTACTTTTAATATTGTATAGGGTTCATCAGGTGTTACACCATATACGGTGAGAAAGAATGTTTTTCGCTTTCCCTTATCGTTATCATTGTTCAATTGATTGTTCAAAAGCTTTGATTCCATTATCGATAAATTGTTTTTGGTGCGATCCATTAACGATTCGTCATAACAACTATCTATTGTTTCCTCTTCGATGCGCGAATATATGAAAAGCGATGCCATGTTTAGTAATAAATTAGTTGATGAACGCAGGCACACATGACGATAACCCGAACGCAGTGATTTGATGGAAATGACACGTTGAGCCAGCATAAAGCCACCTTCCGAATCGTAAACGGCGAAACGTATAAAGGCTAAATCGATGAAATTAACACGAAAATAAAACGTCTCATTCCATATAGGATTGAATGCATTACGCATTATTGCTTTCGTTTTACGTTTACAACAATCACCGGGTATTCCAATTATTTCTATTTCAATATAGGGACTAGATAACAAATTATTTTGGTTCAAATATTGTCCGCTGACAACATTTATAACAATTTGAGTCGTGTGTAATCCATCGAATTCCTTTTCAAGCGGATTAAAGCGCCGATACATGAGATGTGATCGGTTCCACATGATACTTGGTTTACACACGTAACCATAATTATTGGTTTGCTCAAACATGGCACGATTGATGTGCATTGGTAGATCCTCGGTTTGATAGTTGAGTGCAACCATTTGCATGCCGAAACCCCAAAAAAATACTGGATTAAAATTGGACGAATCGATTCGTAATCCAGCTGGATATGTGCGAATCAGTTGCGTTTCCGTATGTGCAATCACAGCCAATGGATGTTTCCGGCAAATTTTTTTCGCATTGGCTTCATTAATTGATGCGCATTGATAGCATGGATGATTGACATTAGCAATTGGATACTTCTTATGAACAGTAATATTGTTACTGCTACTACTACTCTGCTGATATGATGCCGAAGCTGTTGATGAAACAGTATCCTGTTCACCTGATGTGTTTGATTCTGTTTCAGCATTGCCACCATCCCCAGTCGTAAAGATTTTAATATTTGATCCTGTAACGCTTGTGGACGTTGATGTGAGTGATGTTGTTGTCACATTTGTCGTCAGTGTTGTAGATGATGATGCCGATAAAACACCTGATGGTGTACTGGTTCCATTACGCTGGTTAAAATTGAAATGGATCCATGGATTAAGTCCACGAAATTTGATCGCTTGAATATATGTTACAAGATCTGAAAGTTCACGTGCTATCTGATTACTGCGCTTTTTTGAACGTTCCTCCATTTCCAATTTGCGAACATTTGCTGTGAATGATGTGATACTGTGGCGCGTATATTTGTCATCGATTGAACCCCATATATTGTAAGTTTTATCATCAAAATTATCGATATCGTCATCGTCCTCATAGTCACTATCTTCAAAATCTTCATTTAGTGAACCTGCTGAGCTATTTGATATGATCGAACTTGCACGACCTGTTATATTCGTTTGGTGTCGCATATAGGGACTTCTAAAAATAAAACAACGCCAATTGCGGGTTATTTGTGATATATGTACGTGGGTGCGGGTAAAAGCTAAGTTATTACCTTGGTGAGCTAATACCAACCGGCAAATCCCCCAAGATCTTTTTATTTTTAATAATTATCTTGTATTTCAACTGTTCGGGCGCCGGCAAATATGGTTCATCAGTATAATCGATGTCGAACATAAATTTTGTTATCAGCTTATCGCCAAATGTTGTCTGTGAAATAAAAAAAAACAAGCTTAATAACTGTAAACATGTTTGTTGTCCATTTCACATAATCTGGATGCAATAATATTTAGAGCTTAACTTTAATAAAGTTTCGAAAGAAATATGTCCAAATGTTTGTCAATTCTTGAGCCGAGTAAGCATAAATCTTGAATATATTTTTTATGTGTACCTGAAAAATTTGTGCCATTCGAATTTGCTGCTGCATGGAACAATGATTTTCAATTGATAAAATCACGGGATATGGACTCGCAACAAATGCTGATTTATTGATAGCATCAACCACGGCCCGAAATGGAATTTTCGATGTGAAAGTATGTCCATGATAGATGATTGGATAGCCGTCTTCACCATCCCACGTGTCCAATTCGACTTTAGATATTTCAATAAGAAATGTATAAGAAAATTGTAAGAAATTGATGAAATGTTTACAAAACATTGGCAAAATATACGAAAGTCCTCTTGTAGCAAAACTCTTAAGCACGAAAGAACTTTTTGTAATCGCAAGATTAGTCATGTAATAATTACCGCTATTTTAAGAAATCCCACGAATGGAAAGAAAATAAAATATTTTTGATATTATTAGAGTAAAAATTAATGAACAATTTCTTCTTTCAATTTTACCATCGACAGCCAGTTAACAGAACTTGACTATAAAGTTCAACTGAACTTTCACCCTTTAATTGATGACCCGTCAAATAAGTGTTGTGTGATGTTGCAACAAAATAATGCGATATTGGCAAATTCATGTTCATTTGTTCGGCCATTTTCGAAGGGCAAACGGTTTTCGTCATTGCATAATTGTCCTTATCCATCATATACCTCGCAAATCCTTCAAAACTAAGCAAATTCTCCGAACGCAAATATTGATCCGGCTCATGGCGCTGAGAAATAGAAGATGATTGATATGGCATTGAGAAACAAAAAATATTTTGCATCAGAAGGGTAAATAAAATTACCTCAATAATAATTTTAATTTCGCTTTCATTCGTCGATTCCATCTGTCTTGTTTCTAGAAATTTCTTGAAGGTATCATGCGTAATGACTTGAGTGTTATTCGACATTGATGGATTGCCACTCGAAATTTGCATTGCTGTCAATGGACTGTAGTTGCCGCAGTAGCCAAAATTTCTAATTAACGTATTAAATAATTTCTTTTGCGAATATTTCGCTTGCGATAGTTCAAAGTCCAGTGAATTGTTTCGTGTTAGTAAACCTGCGTGCGCGTGAAAAAGTAAAATAAATTGCAATTAAATATTGAAACACTTAAGAATTAAAAACGTTTTACCAATTTTTTTCTTTTCAGGTATATGAAAAAGCTCCGGCGCAGACCGGCTCTTATCACTATTTAATGTTATTTTACTTTTCCATGTTACCGACAATTGGTTAAAGATATCACGTAAATCTTTTCGTGCAATTAAACTGGAATGACATAATGAGAAAGGAAAATATTGAAAGACATTAAGTCACGTTATTGTAATGATAAATGAATAAATGCAGTACAATTACCTAAATGATCGATAGAGTGAAACAAACGATAGAAAATCTAAATTAGTATCAAATGATATGTTGTTAAATGCGCTATAACGTTTTGATGAAACGGTTGTATCACAAAGAGATGCAGGAATTTGCTGGGCTTGAGTCGATTGTTGTTGATTCATCGAAATTTGAGTTTGAGATGATGTTGGCTGTAGCAGCGGCGGCGGCGGCGTCTGTTGTTGTTGTTGTGGTTGGTTGAGCATTTCAGAAATATTATTGTAGCTAAAAAGATTCACCACAGATCGTTTTTTTTTCATGCTCGACGTGGACGATGAGGAGGGCGTTGGTTGTTGCACTTGAGGTTGGGTCGTTTGTTGAGCGAGATCCTTTTTGACGCTATGAACTGAATCTGGGGTTGATGAACTTGTTGACAGAAATGAAAAATCCGTTGCACCAAATGCCTATGAAATTATTTTGTGTTAAACAAATTTTTTCACTATAAATAGACGAAAGAACATTATCTATTTACTCTGATAGCATCTGATGCTAATGGCTCACATCCGCCATTTTCATAATAAAGCTGTATGTAAAGTTCCTTTAGCCATAGCATCGAACGATCCACTAAGCTTATTTGTTTTCGGATGCCACGCAACATGCACGTCAGCCCAACGTACCATAGTCTATTATGAAACCGGATTGAGTGATAGCGGGAAAGATAAGATTAGATGCGATTGGAATTTAAAATGTTCTATCAACTCACCTAGCTAACATTGGAGGACACAATATGCATAAAATTCGATTTTCATTTAGTGATGTTCCGTACAATATCGACACGCAACTCTCAACATGTGTCAAGCCATAGCGTCGACCGGCTGCCAAAATATCTTGATTGTAATCCTGATTTCGTGATCCCATCGAAATGTCTTTGACTGTCGCCAAGTCTAATATTCCTTCGTCCAACGTGTGGAATATTCCATCGATGTCGTTCATGTTATACACGGGCTTGGTGACAGTACGTGGCACAACATTCTCCTCGGGATTGATTGCCACATTAAAATCCATCTGAGATTTAATTCGACGCCATGCAGGTCGTTGCCACGAGACAATGGAGCAGCATCGTTCCAAGCGAAAATAAACATACGATGAGCCGGTTTGGGTGTCAGGTTCCCACAAAACTGCAGTCGTTCCATGATGTAGTATCTGTTGTTGTAATTTTTTGATTTTAATATATGAATAATGAAATAAATTTTCCAATCAATAAAGCAACAGTGTTATCGAACATAAATTCTCTTTATAGAGTTGGAAAAAAAGAACGAAATCAAATTTACTTGCAACAGATGATGATCAATTTTATTGTAGTTGGTGGATGATAATGAAACTAAGCTTATGCCATGATCATTAAATAACGTTTGTACTGGGTTATAGTTTCCAATCTCTAATTCGTAATCTTCATCGACTTCATGTAGTGTTTGATTCAATTCATTGTTTAATTGTCTCGGTGTATTCGATGCTTGTCTGTAAATGAATTTCCGTTTCGTCATTTGTTTTTGTTGGCATAACGGTTCGAGCGCGATAGATTAATAAGAATTGACGTCGTGATGGTTGTGCGGGTCGAAGGGGGAGAGAAAAAAGAATGAAATTTATCGTGAAAATGTTTATTCAGTTAGACGTCACTATATAGTTAGTTCACAATTACCTCAGATAATCTAATAAACTAGGCGATGTTTGTTGACACAATGCTTGATGATGTTCCAAAAATAAATCAATTTCATTCTTTATCATCTCCATCTGCTCTAAACATTCCATGTCGGGAATTTTTTCGCGTTTTTTTAGCTACAGACAACGATGATGATGTGACATGAAAATAGAAGAAAAGGGAATTTAAATGCAGTAGAAGAACGTGCTTGTGTTACATGTGTGTGTGTGGGTTTGTGAAGTAGGTAGCTGCGGTTATAAAATTGTTTGCATCGTCATTGTGACTTGTTGAAGAAGTGATTTGATTGATTTTTAATAGGTTTTGTTCGCCTTACCTTTTCACATATTTCCTCGATTGGCGTCGATTTAAATGATACATTTGTGGACGATGATAAGGCGATTTTCAATTTGTCCAAGTAGAATTTAAAGTATGGTATTACACGACATGTTGGTATCTCTAATGCTCTTGTCAGATTCTTCTCGTAAACGGCAGAGTCAAAGGCGGAACACAGGAATTCATAACAGGATATATTCTGTCGCTCCGTAATTGACGGCCAAAATGATTTGTTCTGAAGAAATCTATTTAGACGCAATTGATATTCATTGTGAGAACGAAGACAAGAAAAAAGAAAGAAAAAACATTACAAAGAGATAAGAAAAATTGAATTAGTCTCTTGAAAATTCAGTTGCCATTTCGAAGCAAGACCAAAATTAAATTGTGTTTTCAGATTAAAGGAAACAAAGGTAATTTAATTATCACACTGGAACATTAAATGATTGATGTTGTTGATCGACCAACGAAGGCAAGTAGTTTCCTCCGGCCTACAGATCAATGATTACAATTCCTGGAGGCTGAATGAAACCCCTGCCTTAATTTGTCATTTTATCAATTTTCGGCTCATCCATTATCTCGATTATCAATCTGAAAGCGTAAAAATATCGAAGTATATTTGTCCATTACGGCTAATTACTTACCTAAGACCTGTAATAATTTCTTTTGCACCAATGAAATTGCCAACGTTCCAACATGTGATTGCAACGCGTAATAAACATCCAAATGCTGCGCGCCGTTCATCGGGTAATAACTGGGACAGAACGATATACGTTGTCCATGAGCAGACATCGTCAAAACGTTTCCTTAGATTTCTGATGGGTGAATTGACTCGCTCATCGTTCACCTTCCCTTGCAAATCATAAATTGACTCAATAATAAAATCGGCAACTGAAGTCTATCACGCGCGATGGTGAAGGAATGATGAATTGTTGATTCAACCAAACAGCGTAGAAAAGCGGGGGCAATAAAAAGTATAAAAGGAAGAAAAGTCATTAAATATCAACTTCTTATGCTACCGCGAGAAAAGGAACTTTCATAAATTTGTTTTTTTACGTTCCCCCCTCGTTGCTTTTGGTTGGCATTTACGCCTTCACAAGGGTGCCTATCCTCTCTATTCACTCCCCTTAGGCAACCCAACACTGAATGCAATATTTTATGTAGGAAGCATTTTCTTATTATGTCTAAACCTAAATTGACTTTTACGATCAACAGACATTGCCATTGGCAACCACATTGAAAAGCACGAGGTAAGATATTTCACGAGGTGACCTCCCATGAAATTAAATATGCATCATGTCTTCATATACATATATCTCTGACTAAAATATAGTAAACTAACTTGATAATATAACTGGTATTCTGCATCAGTTAGTCGTAATGCTACCTCCTCCGGAAAGTGTAGAATATTTTGTAGCTCTTCTAGGTCACTGGAGAAAGGTGCACTTGATGTTAATGATGCTATGAGGCTTTGCGCTAAATTATTTATAGTATTGATCCAATCAGTATTAGACAACAGTTGAGGTGTCCAGTATGCAATTATTTTTATATTTCGTGTAGGTTGATGTTCCAATACATTGTTCCAACGTCAGAATATTGATGAACAAAGGGCAACCAGTAATGTGTAGAATAGTGCGTGGGTAGGTCGATGAAATTCAGTTGAGTGAAAAAAAAAATCAATCGTTAAAAATAAACAATTTTGAATAGATCGATATCAGTTACATGCATGTCTCTATTGTTTGTACACTTTTCTCGTCTATTTATGAGCATAGAAAAATTATTGAATAAGTAAGTACATGAAACATATTTTTCTGTGCTGAAATATTTTCGTGACACACACAATAGATACATAGTGATGTGAGCTCTTCAGTTCGTCACAGTCATTTTACTCAATTGCAACTTGAAAATAAATTGCGTTATGTGAAGAGACGAAATATTAAAAAGAAAATAAATATGTGCGTACCTTCATCAGAATCGAAGCATATCTTTTCTGTCTCATTACTTGATATATCTTTGGTAGTTTCATTGTTTCGATCAATATTTAAATCTTTTTCTTTATGGTTGCTAGTTGTATGATTATTGTTCAACTCTTTGTGATTATTGTTATTGTTTTCAATTCCAGAACTGTTGATTGGAAGACTGGGAGGGAAGGCTTCACGCATTATTTGATGCTCGATGCGTCGACATTGCGGCGGGTCAGTGTTGGTGGATGGTGATTTTATTATGGTCTTCTTATGTGTCAATAAATTGGATTTACAATGTTGTAATAATATCGTGTCAATCCTCTTTTTCTTTTTTGCGTCTTTTTTATGTCGCTTTCAAAAGATAATGATTTTGGATTTTATTATTTTCGCCTTTCAATGATCAGTGGCTTTAAAAGTGCTTATCAAAAAAAAAGTCCTTTTGTGCGCAGAGCGAAATTGTGAAATCTCTTTTATTCACTGATTTTTCACAAATTGCCCAAAGACAAAAGCGAAATGAAGAAAAATCTGTAATTGAATTTTCCTCCAATAAAAAGGATTTTCTTTTGTTTCTGATGCCTCCGTTAAATGATTATGTTGAATGACAGACACTTTTTGTGCGGTCTTCTTTGTATCTTCTTCTGTCTTTTTACTCTGACAAAAATCAATTTTTAAGTTCTGTTTAATTTTTCTGTTGCCGTCTCAAAAGCAGCGGCTATCTGAATGCTAAGTACTCTAACATCAGCAATGATAGTACACTCAAAGATGTTTCGCGACTTAACGAATTTAATTATTTACGATAATTTACTGTTCGATGAGAAAATGAAAATTGCGATAGTGTAGCTTGCTTCTCTTTTCTTTCTATTCGCCTCCAGAAGTTTTACTTTCTTCTCTTCACTGAGGCTCTTGATATTTTGTGCACTTTTACCACACAAAATTCTTCCACACCCCGAAGCTGGAAAATCTTTTTATGCTTTAAACAAAATCGTTCAAACAAAGCAAAAGTTTTCTTATGATTTTCCTCTAGTGAATTTCCACCCTGTTGGGTTTTCGTGGTAAATCTGTATTCTCTTTGTACTTTTGAGTGTGTATTGCTGTGAGTCTATCTAATATGATTACCTATATCCAAGATTGTAAGAAGAACAGAAAAATCAAATAAGTTATATTTCTTGTTTATTAATCATGAGACTGATGGAATTGCGAATGTGAAATAACAACAGCAACAACATAAGTCAACAAATACAAAAATTTAAGAGCAAATGAAATTTCATTAAATCGAAAAACAAATTTCGGAGTTTCTTTTAAGGTTTTCTTTTTCCCTTCGTTGCTATGAAGTTCGTAAATAATCAGACCTCTAGTATGATACTCCATGAACCAGATATCATCTTGAACTTTTTCCATTTCAATATGGTTAAGATTTTCGGTAAATAAATTGTTTGTACTTGATTGAAAATTTTCCGCATGTGCGTTCACCTTCAAGGACTCTTTGTCAGTGGCTTATCATGAAATGCTTTTAGCAAGATATTGCAAAACAAGAAGAAATCTCACGTCGCCTAAAAATTTCAAAAGCTTTGTGCGCCATTAAGTGAGTTTAAGGATTCTTGTTTCATAAGATAAAGCCGTTGTGTCGGTTTTACTTGAGTGTGTGGGAAAACAATCGCACCAGATATCGTTTTGTTAAATAACGTGACATTTTATTGGCTTTCGTGAGATCTGCTTATCGCAGGCGCGGGTGCATTTAGGTTCAATCGTTTCACAAAAATAACGCTTCGATCAATTACTTGCTGTATTGTTCAAAATTTTCCGGCTGGATGTAAAGAGACAGAATTTTATTTCCGAATTATTACCGCAGAAAAATATTCATTTCAATCCTCATCTTGTATTAAACATGTTTTGATATTTATCATAAAAGTTTTGAATATATTTTGATGTCATGTCTTCGTTTTTCAAGGTATGACTTTTGAATAGGGTTTTATATTTTCAGTTAAGCTCAGCTGTAATAAAAGGGAAGTTATCGTTTGAACAGCTTCTTTTAGCATTTGAAATATTTATATTATTCATGACAATGTATCATTTGTGAAAGTATGAGAATGAAAGCAATAGTGTTAACAATAGACTTCATTCCCATTAAGATGCTATCATGAATTCACCGCCCAAGAAAGCTCAAGAATATCAATTGCAATTTGATCATTTTCACATGACTTTTAAAATATTTTACGCAATTTCATGCAATCAAAAACTCAAAATGGCGAAGCAATGTGAATGGGCAAATAGCATAATTGTTTTGATTGTGACACAATATAACCAAAAAAAAAAAGTCTGACAAAATTGTTTCTCATAAACAACATAAATACAATTTATGATGATAAATTGTAACGCGTGACGCATTTCAAAGGGAAAAAAAAATAGGCAAAAGCGGAAAAATATTTAGCGCAATTATTTCTTTACAATTTACGATCAAATGTGTTCAATTTCACTTCGTTTTTTGCATTTCTAATTGCTTAATCAAACAATCGTTGACGGTACCGATATTATTTGTATTTGTTCCCGCTTGAGAATAACTTCAAACAAAACTCAAACCACGAAGTATATTTTTCAATGAAATTCTGACAACTCCCTGAATCGATCGCTGTTAATGAGTTTACCATGCAATCGAGAGGCTTGTTTACTGTTTATTTTATTTTCCTCATTTCGTGGAATAAAAGTTTAATTAATCGCCACAGAAAAACTTTTTCACCGAAACATTTTCCTAAACACATTTGAAATGAAAAAAAAAAAAAAAAAAAGGGTTCAATTTATTGCGACTCGCTAAGTAGTTTTCCAACAAAATAAAAATATTTTTTATGATGTGATGAAAGTTTTATCAAGATTGCAAAATTTCTTTTGTCATATTTGAAAGGAAACCATTTGGGGAATTAAACTTTGTTCTTATTATTATTTTTCGAGAACGAGATTTTGAAAATGTTGCGAGATATAAATATTTCTTCGGGCAATATTTTTTCTCCAAGGAGCCGCAAAATATCTTTTTTTAAATTCTTTTGACTGCTTTTTATCGTTTTTTCCTTTGTTTATTTTACAAATTTTCTTTCAGCGTTTTTTTGCGGAGCAAATAAAGAAAATGTCTCTCGATTCAATTTTGTAATTTAATATTTTTACAATTTTCATTTCGAATCATTAGGTTTGTTTACTTTTTATAGGGCATCGATTATGAATTATGCAATTTATGTACCATTGCCACGATAAAGTATGAAGACGCATAAACATGGGAATCAATAATGTTTATACGGGGAAAATTATTCCCAAAGGAAAACTTTCGTGTCGAAGCTCAATTGCTACCTAGTCGACCGTGAGAGCAATTTTCTCACATTTTACCGGTCGAAGATTTTACGCTTTGACTGCCTCTAAAATAACGTTTGAAACTGCTCGGGAAGATGTAATTAATGAAAGCAATAATAAGATTTTCCTCCTTCACAACTTTTTGTAAATAAACATTTACATTTCAACAAAAATTCAAAATCAAAGCTGTTTATTTGAAGGAAATATCAGATGGCATTTTCTTTCTAATTTCTGTGGTTTTTAATTACATCTTTAATGAGAATTTTTTTTTTATTGAAATATTTCGTATTGCCTAGGAAAAGGTCGAAGAAAAGTAGCTTAATACGAAAATGCTTTTTGCCATTTTGGTGGAAAAATCATGTTGACTGGCAGGCAAATCAATGTTCATAGCGTACAATGAATTCTATTTTTAGCATAGGAAGCTTAGTTTAATTAATCTGTCATTCTCATTGTCAACGTTCATTTGTCCATTTATTTATAAAGATTTCAATAGACTAAGAGCAAAAAAAATTCATCGGAATTATATTTTGCTCTTTATAAATGTTTAAGCAACAACGGAATTTAATATTCGCTCGAGGAATTTACTGTTTGTTATCATGAATTTTCATTATCCAAATAATTTTCTTAGCTTTGCCTTCACCGCCCAATACTTCCCGCGCGCATTCATTTTGACTAAAAGCAGAACTTTTCGTGAGTTGAGCAGTTTTATAATTTTTTTTTTCTCTCACTGTTTGACGTGGTATGGCAGTGTGCTGTTTATACACTCTATTTGACGATGTGCTTCTTAGTATTTGGGCCTGTGGCGGATTTTCATTCATTAAATTATTTTTTAAATTCAGTTCACGAAATAGTCAAAGTTTGTTTATGAGTACGTTACAAATTTCGCTAGAAGGAAGTCGCACTTTTCTTCTTATTTATTTTCTGACGTGATAAACAGGGATAATTTGGAACGTGCAACTGGAGATTGTAAGCTGACATAAAACAAGATTAAAGATATCTATTTTGACAACAACATCGCAAAATCAAGGGGTGCAGACATCATGTGGAGCATGAATATTCTCGCCAAGTTTTCATGCCTGTTCCGTTTGTTGTTATTTCTTATGCTTATGCTCATTAGCGAATCAACATTTTCAACGTGTTCAACATCCATAAAATTATTCCAAAATTTGTGTCACTTTCACAATTATGTCCAAAATAGCAGGAGATCGCACTACATGATGCCAATTCATTCATTAAATTAGTACTGAGCCAATTGTTTGCATTTGAATACGCGGGCGTTCGACTTATGAAATATTAAATTCAGTTTCCTTATTTATCGGTAATTTTTATGATTTGCCGCCCTTTTATGATTTTTTTATTTTATTTTATTTTTTTTTCGTGTAATTCTATTCACTTCCTCGTTTCTAAGCTATGTTTTCAACCATTGTTAACATAATAATTTTATTTTTGTGCCTTTTATTGTGCGCACTTTTCTTTTCCATTTCGATGTTATTATTCTTGTTTCACATCTTTTATTCATTAAATTGTTGCTGAAATAAACGCAAAGGATTTTTCGCTGTATTCAAATGCGAGAATTAACTCGTAGAACAGCAGTTTCTTTTCGTGGCACTCGTTTTTGAATATGACAGAAAAATTGTGAATCTGTCATAAAATATGCTAATTTTTAAAGGCACAGCAAGATTCCAACCAAGAAAATGGTTGCGATTTAGTCAATTGACTGATTGCATAAGGAAAGGAAACAAGAACAGACAGACAAAACGCAATACGCGCAAAAACTACTTGCTGAAAACATAAATTTATTTTGCATACAAATAGAAGCTTATGGAATTTCAATTCCCAAGATTCGCGTTTGTCTGCGTTTTGTCTTGGGTTCTCTGTCAGCTTTAATAAAATTTCACTTTTGTCTTGTGACTTGTCATATCAATTTACGAGTGTTGGTTGTTCTCGTACGTCAGTTTGAAACAGAGCGCGCACACACTTACACCGTTATTACGATAGAATAAATTATGCATAAAAGTGACGGAGCAGAATAATTTTTCACTGACTGCGAGAAGACTGAGAAAATTTTAAGGACATTTCTTTTTTCGTTGCCATTGAATCGTGTTCTAGCGGATAACTTGCGTGTAAGCGATTAATTTTATGGTTGCGAGAACATTTCTCTTTCAGCCCACACACTCGGAATAAAACAACATGCAGTCATCTCCAAGGATGAATTTGCCAAACATTGAAATTACATTTCTTCTTCTTCTTTTATATTATTTATTGTTCTTTTTTTCTTTTAATCAGGTGAAGGAAATAAAATGTGTTGGTTTTAACGATTCGCTGGTGTGGACCAAATTCTTAATCAAGGATTTCGTTATCCCAAATCACAATTTTACGACTGTTTGAGCAATAAGAATCCTCAACATTTTCATATTTTTAGTTAAATTAAGAAACGAAGCTTTTTTTTTACTGGCAAAAAAGGTCATTTCTAAGGAGAAAATCGAAAGCTTTGGAAAAATAAGTCCTGAAAAATATGCTTGGGCTTTCTTGAGCACTCAGCCGAGTTAGTCAATCAATCAATCATTAGAAGTAACATTCTGGCAAATCAATTTCAGTTTTGGCCTATTTCCCATTCAGTCTATAACAACCTCGTGGTTAACCAAATCATTCAACTTTATCATACATATATCAAACTGTCGAAAGCTCTAAAGCTTATAAATGTACTATCCGAGAATTCTGAGGTTAAATAGTTTAAACTTCCTTTCATCTTAAAGCTCAATTTAAGCCGAAAACAAAATTTCACTGATCTCTAAAAGGAAATTAAACTTTTTTTCCTGACTTCAAATTTATTTTTTTGAGTAGCGGAGGGAGCAGAGCAGGAAGTAAAGTTTATCATCGAAATGAAAAATGACTTTTCCACTGTTACTTGTTCGTGTCGTGATAAACGAAAGAAAAACCAAAAACATTTAAACTTTGAGATTTATTTTAAACAAAAATCTTCTTTTTCGTTGTTTACATAACAGAGCTTTGGGGCCAAATGATGATGGAAATAAATTGCATTATAATTAAGTTTTCTTGTATATGATGGAAGTTAAGACGAATTTTCATTTTGTTTCGCTACATGTTTTGTTTTAAGAGTTTGAATAATCCAGTCATGCGAAAAATATTAAAAACAATGAGTTGCGAAATGAGAGACGATGAAAAATAATTGCCTTATGTGTGCTGTTGGTTTAATAAAGTCCATCAAATACTTCGAACAATGATTTCAAATTATGTTTCGCTGGCGATTTCCAAGTGGTTTAAATAATAGAATGAATGTAAGGACTGTGTAAAGTTCCCACAAGCTTCCACCACAATCGATCCATTCACCAATAATAAAAGCATTGTATAATATATTATGAAACTTCACTGTTTTTCAGAATTGTTTAACAAGGGAAAACACATTAAACCAACATTTAATTTTTTTTTTCATTAATTTTTTTTTCGGAATGATAAAAATTTATGAATTGCTCCAGGGACTTGCAGTTGGAGTTTTCATAATAGAATCAGTTAATTTTTCACTGAAACGACTGAAGCGTTCTTTTAATTCCGGTTTGAAGCAAGTCCCGTGCTAATCTAAAATAATTTCAACTGTAATTAATTTCACCGATGTTTGTTTGCCAAAGTTTCGACGATTAATTAATATTAACGAATGGACAGAGTTTAATTAAATTGAAGTAAATTTTCCCGCATCAAGTTGAATAAGCAGCTTTCATCCTGCTTCGTCCATATTTATATACATTTAAATATTAATAACATATTTACCACCATGACTAAAATATATTATAATAAAAAAACAAATTAGAGAACCAAACCTGTGGGACGGTTTTATATCATGAATCGTCCACAGCAATTTCTCAGTAATAGTTTCGGTACGTGTTTCAATATGACGCATAAATGTGATAATTTGAAGGTGTGTCAAGCACGCATATGGATCAATAATTTAACGATGCCATAGAAAAGATAAAAAAAAAATTAATTCCAATCTCTCAATTACTTCTTTTTTTTTTTTAATAAATGCTCCCTTAATGTTTATGAATAAAAATTGTGTGCAGTTTTCTTCAAAAAGCATTTGGACGATGTGCGGATAGACGCATCGATCGTAAACCGAACATTCGTTTCGGGAGAATTTATGGCAACATAAATTTATGAATGTTTGCGGGGAAGCCTTAATAGCGACCATCATTTTATGATAATTAATATTTCAGAGAGTGTTTAGACATAAAACGAGCTGTCGCTTTTAGGGCAATATATAAATTTCTGCTATTTAATTAAATTTGATCCATAAGAGAGTGCCTTAAATAAAATCACGAAAACCTAAGTAAATTCTTTTAACCCGGCTTTGTTGATTAACTAGACAGATTCCTAATTAAAATCCAAAATAAGCTATTTGTTTCGGAAAGTCCTTGGCGTACGTGACAGTTTGCGATGAAATTTGTACGAACTTTTTTTTTCTGACTATCAAACTACGTAGTCAAATTCTATTTTCATATTTCATTGTTTGCCAATAAACAAACGTCACTGCTCTCACTTGAATTGGGCCGAAGTTCTCGAGAATTTTCCTTCAGCAAATTTATGCATATATTTAGAAACCTGTCGAATCCCCAATACATGCCAAGATATGCATGAAGCAGAAAAAATTCTATTTCTGTCACGAATCACGATCATAAATTGATACGCAATGTCTATACTGCGATAAAGATTCGATATTTTTTTTCATACATTATGAAAGCGACTTTGAAAACAAGAGAATCATTTAAAATGTTAATCCAGTTCCATGTGTTTTTGTCAATTTAATCAACATTCAATTTCGTGCAATCACAGTTTTCCACAATAATACGTAACCTCTTCAAGACATGATTTGTGCAACTGTTTGTATGCAAAGAAATTACATTTCTTTACAGTAATCAAGAACATACAGCTTAATGGATCTCGAGTGTGGTTAGGAATGAGAACGAGCAGAGAAATTAAATTCATATGTTTTACATACAAAAGTTTCAGTAATGATTACCACCATCAAGCCCACACTTAAAGAATGGTAATTTAAGAATGGCCTCGTTATTGAAACAGACGGAATAAAATGAGAAAAGGAAACCGTTCATATTTATAACACAAGTTCCTGCGATTACTTTTGTTATTTACACTGTAGAGTACAGTCGGATGGAACTTTGCTATACATTCATTGAAGCACGTGTTCAAACTATGAAATTAGAAAAGTTTTACAGAGCTTTCTTTGCACATTAACAACCCATACACACTCATTTTCTCTCTCTCTTTCACATACTATCTCTCTCTCACATACTATCTCTCTTTTAATAGTGTTGTTCTGATTATTGCAAAAAAAAATCCACTCAACATCAGTTGCAGATGAATAAATCTCCATATAAAAATTATACGTTTCATAAAAAAAAAATATTTTTAATTAATGGGTTTTATAAGTTTACTCTGCACCCTTATCACCACATGAATAAAGGTTTGGGAATTGCCTGCTTGCTTTATTGCCTGAAGGGTTTGGCGTTGAAAAGAATCAATAATATAATTCATTTTGCTAACTCCCTTATCACAATTGAGACACACATGCCTCTAAAAATGTAGGTCATGTTGTTGAGCTTTCATTGTTGCTGCCACTGATTTATTTCTTTTCATTCCGCGTCTCATGTAATTTCAGCACAAACAGCGTTTCATAAAATGCAACGTGAAAGCATCAATCGTTCGATAATGGCAATCGTCGAGGTGGAAAGAATTCGCAAAGTATTATTCAAATAGATTGTTAATTTTATTTGCATCAGTCACGGTTGAAGGGAAGTTAACGACGAAAGAAAGAAGAAGAATGAAACATTACAAAAATAGAACTTCAGGCTTAGCTAAAATACAACAATGATGTTGAATGAGATCTCTCTGTCGAATCTAATGGTAACGTGGGAGTTGTTAAAACTTTCTTAATTAAGAAAAGTAAATATCAAGGAGATTTTAGGCTGGCCATCGGAAATGATTGGAACAATGTCTGACAATGACAAGAGCATCCCTTTTAAATCGAAAGCCTCTCGATATAATAATTTTAGATAGATTTGGTTCTTGAGAAAAAAAAAACTGACCATGAACTCCAATTCTATTATCTACTACCGTGCGTACCGAATACTTAACCGAGACCATGAATGGACATTTTTTCATTCTTTCCTCAAGTCCTTCGTTCCAAGTTCTCTTCTTCGATTTCATAATTACGTCCATTGGAAGAGCAATCAATAATGAAGCACACAAAAGAGCTTTTGTGTTGTTCCATAAGCCTTTTTTTTGGGTGGTTGAATGAAATTATGTTTTCTACGTGTCTTGGTGAATCATTTTTTTTTTGGATATCGAGAAGGTGAAGGATATTTTTTGCTGCAATGTCAAAACATCTTTGGTGAGGGTTGAATGAAAAAAAGGTTAATAGAGATAAAAAAAAATTCGACAATACGTAAATTTATGAAATAGCATGCCCCTTAAATAGGACTCGTAGAACTTTTCAAGAATTTAATCAAGCATTAAAAGTCATTCCGCTATTTATTTATTTTTCCAATCATCAAGTTAGTGTGTACAGTCAAAGGAAATTATTCTTATTTATTTTGCGTTGAAAATTGACAAAAATTCATTCATGAAAATAAATCTTTCAAAAATTTTATTTATTAAATTTCGCGTTATATTTTGAATCAAGAGCTTAGGGATGCGATTTATTTATTTTTCTTCGAAAAATGTTCAATCCTTAATTTCCTAAGAATTTTCTTTTCATATTTATTTTATTTCAAGATTTCAAAATAAGAAAAATGTTTTTATGCATGTGATAAAAAGTGTTGCGATAGTGATATGCATATGACAGTGAGTTATGACAAACATTCAATATCAGTCAAAAAAAAAAATAAGGGATAATAAATATCACATGAAAAAATCACAATGAAAATTTAATTAAATTTTTTTACCGCGAATTTTCACTTTCCACATTCAAATGACATATTGCGAGCTCATTTCGCCCTGATTACCCACACAGTTAAACATATGTTGCACGATTCATTAACACTCTGACATAAATATGAAAAATTAATTCATCATTCAAATTGTTAATTCTGCAACCTTATTTGTTTGGCGAGATTTTTTTTATTGGTTTTACACGTAAATTTAAATTAATTTTGACATTTGCTATTTTTTTTGCTGTCCAATTATTTTCACAATTTTCCATCTCGATCAAACTCCCGCATACGAGGAATTTCGATTATACAAAAGGTATTCATCTCATGTCAAATAACACAAAATAATGCGTGTGGGCGTTTAAAAGCATAATCTCCATTACAAATTTTTCATCACGTAATCCTCTCAAAGCTTAAAAGGCTGTCGAGAAATATTGAAATAATTTTTTTCTCTCATTACATATTTATTCTTTTTTAAGTATTCATAATTGAAAAGTATTTTGCTGCATTTTGGAAAATTAAATTTCAACAGATGCGTAAAGAATACAAATTCTAATTTTCCTAAAAAAAATAAAAAACACACCAGCTCAAGTTGTAAGCCAAATGAATTTCTGTCTCACCCACATTATCAGGAGACAACTGACATATTTGCAGAGGAGTGGTCGGCCTTAAATGAACTTACTATACTTATAGTTTATTTTTCACGCCCTAGAAATTCCCAATTTTAGCACCAGTTATTAACATGTTCAATTGTGTTTTGTGTTAATCTAAATTGAACAATTTTCAAAAATTGTTGTCGTATTTATATCATTAATGGAAAATTATTGCTTGCCACCATCCATTTCAATGCTTTTTCAATCGGTTATAAAAAAAAGAGAGAAATTTATATTGTTATTTTGTTTCACAACTCAGAAAAAAATCACTGGTTTTGATTGAATAAAAAACAACTGTTTGTTTATAGATTTAAGGCGCAAAATAAACAGAAAAAAAAAGTTGGGTCAGCAAACATCAGGCAGAGTAAAAGAAAAATCGAGAATTGGAACATACACGTACAGACGCACATTTAAATAAATACTTACATACCAACATCACTATCTACATGCACACCAACAATCCCATATCTCAATCAATGTTTCCCAAACACACAAAATCAGTTCATCAGAGTTCAATGCTTTAAAACTTCATCGATTTTTCGTTTGCTATCAAAACATTTTTTCCGACATTTTTCCATCCATCTAAAAGCCCCTAATGGAGCTTTCAGTTTCATGAAATTCATATTCTTACACAAAAAAAAAGTCAAAGAGCTAACATAACATGAAAAAGCTCTTTCAGGAGGAGACATTTGAGACCTGAACAACAGCGTAGGCGGCAATATAGGTAGGCAGGTTAAATTTGTGTCGAATGGATAAATTTTAATGCAAATTACTGTTTTGTATCATTTGCAGTCGCTTACTTTCCCGAAATGTATAAATTATAAACGTCGAATTGCTTTTTTCTTGATTGCTTTCTTTCTGTTATTTTCCTTCACTTGTTTGCGTTGTCTCAAGATTTTATATTGTTTTTTTTTTTTTTTTTTTTTTTTTTGCTAGCAGCATAGCATATTCCTTTTCATTAAGATCTCTATAATTTCCTTATCCTTAAAACATTTTTGCAATATCATTTTAACTGAACAACATTATGACTAACGATCGTCAAAATAATTTTTCGTGAAAACTTAAACTGGCTTACACAAAGATGTTCACATCATTTCGCACATTTGATAGAATTTTCACAATTGCGATTTTCTTTTGCACGAATTTTAACTTGAACACAACGAAAAACTCATTATCAATTCTTCTTTCCGCCCATTTCCGAGAATGCCTCGAAAATTCCCTTTGCATCATAAAAGTTATGGCAAACTATAGAATCAGCAAAAAAAAATGTATAAAATTGAACGAAGTTACGAAAAGAAATTTAACTTAAACTTTGACAGATCCCCATCTGGCCCACCACACTCGACAAGAGTGAGAAGGAAGCAACTACAATTTTAAAGCTAAGAAAATAAAAAAAAAAAGGAAAATAAATTTAAAAAATTTATTGCTGGTTTTTCTAGTTTATTCCATAATAAAGGGATGATAGCGACATTGGGGAATAGAAATCCTATAAAATATTTAGTGATGTGTAATAAAAAAAAAATTCTAACCACAGCACGACTCGTCTCGAACGGTTTACACTCGCGAAAGTCCTAAATGAAACTGAAGAAAATTTTCCGAGTGAATTTCTCAATTGTAACTTTTCGGCTCCTCCGCAATTATAGTGAGAGGAAATGTGAGCGGAATAATCAAATTAAAAAAAAAGAAAGAGAAAGAGAGCTTTCAAGGAAATTATTATTAAACTGGAAGCTTCGAAAGCTCTCTCGGATTCAAACTTATGATTTTGCATGAAATATTAAAGTCTATGTTTTCTTTTACTCATAAATGTTATTCATTATATACAATAATGTTATAATGTATGCACTTAAATTCTCATTTAAATTGTTTACTTTCTGTACTAAAACTCAATACTTAGCATTAGTGCGCATGATAACGTTTTTGCTCTCATTTCATGGATAATTCTCACAAGCAGGAATTATGAAAATTATTATCAGTCTCTTTAGTAAAATATGCGAAGGAATCTTCACATCTACAGTATCACACATGTTACCTTCCTTGACAATTTTCAAAAAATTCTTTGTCAACGCTTTGCAATAATGAAATCATCATATACTTAGATTAATTAAATTAAACGTTTACACGATTTGGTGCTTGCTAACAAGGTAAAATAATTGAGCTGGAAAGAAACGTCCCACTAAGAGTAAACGCTACATTTTGCTAGCTAAATAACTTTGAGCGATGTTATATTTTGAAGTGTTTATTGTTTCTTTGAAGCAATATTTCCTTGTTTAGTTGTTAATTGTCAGTCTTGATTTCGAAACAAATGTTGTCAACTTTCAGTTTAGTAACAAGTAAGTTGCAAAAAGCAAATTTATCTTAATAAATATACTACAGGAACATTCGCAGGAAACTTACTCAATTCTTTAACAAACTTCTTCGTAATATCTAGAGGCGCAATGAAATATTTCAAAAAGCTTATGCAATATATTTTCAGTTTATTGTTTTTTAACAACAAAGTTGTTGTTCTCGAAGTATAACTTGAGTAAGACTCAAGAATAATTAATTTGGGAGACAAACACTTTCTTAATACGCATTCGTTGAAATATTTTACATCAAATGACAGGTTCAAGTAACTCCTGTCACAATATGGATATCAAAAGTTGCAGCTTTCCTGCCAAAGTTAATTTTGCCCCATAATTCTCTCTTGAGTTTGACATGAAAGCTTATTAATTGAATTAAAGGTCAAACAAAAATAAACACGCGTCACTCAGAATGACAAACATTTTTTTAAGGACGAGCGGTCAGACGAATAATAAATATTTAAATGTTCTGTTCGTGCTTTCGTGCTTCAGACGACCGACACACACCTAAAGTCTCATGAGAAATGAAAAAAGTTTCAATTAGTGATAAAATCTCCATCATTAAGAATATCACTATAAGTTGAGCGCTTCAGCTAATTGCTGAGAAATGGAAAACTTTAAATGAAAAATTATGTTATCATTTTGCAATAATAAAAACAAAAGAATCTCATTGACATTGTCACTGCTTCTCGTTAGAGTTTGTACTTGAAATTGATGTTGGCTGTGTTTTCTCAATTTTCATTAAAATAAACAATTCAATTATCCCAAAGCATTTCAAATTATAAGCCATCAAATGTTTAGAACGATAATTTAATTAACTTGTTGTCATTGTTTCGTTTCGGCGAAAAATTCTAATCTCAATGAGAAATGTTTATTTTACGAAGGCTAAAAAGAAGAACAATATTTTTGCAGAAAACTTTTTAAACCAAGTTTTTCAAAAGAAACTCGCCTTTGAACCTTTTCAATTATAAAAATTTAAAACTTTCTTTGATGGGTTAGGAGTCTGGTTTGTTACCGTTTTTGGTTGAAAAGCTTCCGAGTGAAGCGAAATTTTTACGATGAATTCTTTGGAATTTAATTCTATTTCTTGTTTAAGCTACAGTGAAATTTATAAGATTGTGTAATTCATTGCGACTGGTATATTTTTTTTTTGAACTGACCTTCAAATTTGTTTCTGACGAGCACAAAGTAGACAAATTAGAACAGCTTGTGTAATGTTTTATTCATAGATTATAAATATCGCAACGCAAGTAATGTTATAGCCAGCAACATATCATTCGCTTCCTAAACCTTCTTAAAATAGAAAAATGGAATTAAAAATTGAAGAAGCTATATAGAAGAGAAATGTTCTAGCAATTAAATTCCACAATAAATTCTCGCTGCCATCTCAATTTTGTTTGCCTTTTTCATAGCAACACAGGAAAAATATTGTCTCGAAGGGAAAGGAAAACATAATAAATTTCCCTTGGCTGTTTTTCTGTCTTTTGCAAGAGCCTACTAAGGGTTTATTTAACGTCAATTATTAATGTCCAATGTATTTTTGGCATTTCTTTTCGAACAAAATTGCGGCTGAACATCGAAAACGGACATATTTCGGATCGAATATTGCTCAATATGCCTTATGTGACTGAAAAATAAATCATAGTGCTTGCTCCTGCTGTGCGGCTTATCACAATTGACAGGTAATTTTTTATAATAAATAATTTAATTTTATTTACTGCCATTGACATTGCGAGTTCCGGTGTGACTTTCCGGTTTTATGTTTCATGTACGCTGCTTTAATCGAATCAGAAAAATGTCATCAAAAGAGACTTATTTTAAATCGTCTGAGGATGCTTCTATTGCTAATCAAGTACACGAAGAAATTTATTTGAAGGATGTTAGTTCTCAAATTGAAAATGTCATTGACATGAATGATTTCGAGAGTGGATCAGCAGGCCTCACTTTATTGCCCGTAAATACTATTTTCAAAGGAATTTCAAACGAGATTCCACTCATTAACCTAACGGATCCTGTACTGTCACATGACGAGTCTATTAAAATTTCCTTCACCGAAAGTATCTACGTAAAGATGACAGAAAATGAAAGAACATCATACATTGAAGCCTTAAAACTGCTTTCAATCGATGATACCGATGAGGAGCGAAAGCTCATTAACGATTTATTCAAAACGCAATATCGAGATTCTGACCTTTCATGTTGTCACTGCTGCTGTATTTTGTGAAAGAAAATATGGATTCATTTTCTTATCTTTATCGGAAAGTTATCTGGCAAGTAAAGTGTACTTTTATCAGCTGTTCAATAAAAATAATACATCATCGTTATGCTGACTACGGGTATAGTATTTGGTAGCTCGTGGGTAGTGTATCGATGACGTTTTTGTATATTTGCCACGTGCTGATAGAAATCGATTTTCTTTCATGAAATTACATCGTTAAACGAACTCATTATTTAAATAATTTGAAAAAAAAAAAAAAACTTTGACACCCGAGTTGCCAGCGTGAAATGTTTTCTCCACTTTCGTCGAAGTAGAAAACTTTTTCATCGCTCGGCGACTCCAACAATGATGAAAAATGACTTTTCTCTTGACTTGTAAGCAAGGAGAAAAATTAAAGTGTCTGATTTTTCCATCGCAAGCATTAATTTTGGTGCTCAAGGATAAACTTTCAGCGATTTTTTATGCTTTACAACTTTAGCTTACTTTTCATTTTCTCAAGAAAGCTTGAAAGTATCAGCATGAGACATGTGAATGTAACGAATGTTCATGGATACAAGAAGCTTTTACTGGCTGTGATGTTGATGAGTGTTTTTGTGTTTTCCCAGTGACTCGCTGTTGTGTCCTTTTTCGATGAACTTTTGTTAAATGATAGGAAAACAAAGTAAAGAGCAAGCAGGAGTTTATAGATAAAATCTCTGCGGTGAAGCTGAAAGAAGCCATACGATTCAGATTATTGTGACACATGAACTTTTTCTTTTCATGACCTGCCATTTAAGAGCTTCATGTTAATGCATATCGCTCTAAATAAACCTCGTGAGTTGGTGTACACTCCTACGGGGAAAGCGAATATCAATTAAGCTTTTTAGTTGGGCGGTTAATTTGGGTATCTATCTACACAATCGCTCGGCTCATTGAAAGACCTTTTCCGAAACTTTTACTGCTTTCATTGGATGAGGAAAATAAAACGACATCGGTAGCATTCATTCACGTATCTTAAACTCTAATATATTAGACGATTAGATTTAGGTAAATGCTGAATATGCCAAAATGTGGGACAGTTAAATCGATTTTCTTGTATTTACGTTTTCCCACGAGTCTACTTCCTTCCAAAAGATGTTAAATATCAGCCTCAAATAATTTGTAGATTCCCAGAGATTGTGATAGCTGTAGCTGAAAGGAGATAAATATTAAATCTGGGTCACGCTCATTTTATCAATCTGGAACAAAAATACCCATAGGCAAAATACAAATACATATCACAAAAATAGACTTGAAATTATTCGACAGGGGAACAATCACGATTTACAATAAATAAAAACGAAAGAATTCTCTCCACTTATCAGATTGGATTTATGGGTCTCATGGCTCAATATGTTTGTACATATTGTTGTATGATACCTTTTTTCTTTCGATGCTTTCAACAGAGAATATAAAACCAACTGTATCGGAACTGATAACGTTGAACATGGCAAGGCTATAACCACAAAGACTACATGAAAGGGACCCGATTTTTTCGCAATTGTTAGGAGGGAGTATTAAAGCATGCTGAAAAATAAATAGAATTATCTCGATACGGTGTCATTTTATATATTTTTTCGAACATTTTCAATTGCTATGTTGACTTTAGGAAGTAGAAAAGATCCCATGACAAAATTGAGATTGCAGGACTAAAATGAACATCGGTAAAAAAGAGTTTATTCAAGAAGGATATTGAATGTTTGAATAAATATTAACTTAACATCTTCATCTTTTTTTTTGGATATGTGTCATTTGTCTATAAATTTTCCCATTTCGATGGTTTTGCATGTTATCGCAATGGGGATGTTTTAAATTTAAAAGTTTGGAACCTAATATCATTGAAACGAAATTAAATTACCTACAATAGAAAGTAACGGAGCAATAATTTTCGGCTATTTTGAAACATAATTTTTATAAAACCAGAAATGTTCGACCGAAAACAATTTAAGGACCATAATATTTATTATAGTATGGAAGGTTCAAGAATTTGACGGTTGTTTAGATCTGAATAAATGTTTCGTTACTTTATTCCTTTTTTAAGAGAATTTGAAACAGTTTCAGTTATCTGAAGAATGTTTTCGTAAGTATGTGTAAGCAGATTTTTTCCCGATCTTCTTCGAAACGTAGAAAGTATATTGTTGCGTGACCCAAATGATGAAAATAATTTATTCTCTCTTCTTCCTGGTTATAATTTTTTTTCCTTATAACTTTTCCTGACTATTTTGTTTGTTGCGAGGATAAGAGATAGCATAAGAAAATTTATTATCAATATCACTTTATTAAATTAATATTTAAATTACTTTCTTTTTAACAAAAGAAAGAAGTATTAATTGAATTATTGAGAAATTTTTCTTTTTCTTACTTCCCGTTTTGCTTTCAAAATCGCTTAAATTAATTGAATAAAGAGCGGTTAAATTATTTGATACTTTCGAGATTGCCGAATGTCATGATCCTCTGATAAAATATTGATTGCATGGCTGAAGCAACGAATCTATAGAATAAAATGATTTTTGTTTTCAATTAAAATGTTTCATTTTAGGGGAACGGGTAGAGCTGAATAAGTCACTACTTGGAACGCACAAAATAAATTATTTCAACCCCTGACCTTAATAAATTTTGAAATTTTATCCATTGGAAGAACCAATGGAAGAAGAAAAGTAATTTCGAAAAAAATTCTCCCTCAGCTGACCGTCGACATTTTCGTAATAATACATTTAAAAGCTTCGAATTTACACAAGTAAAAGCACCCAGGATGGAGTAGAAGCACCAAAAAAAAAAAAAAATCCTGAGCAAACAACTGAAATTGTAATTAAATCTCATTAGGTTTACACTTAATTAGAAGAACTAACGTTTTAATTCCAACTCAAACTTTGCTCCATTTGGGAAATTTTGCGTTATGTGCTGTTGAGTCATAATTTAGTACTCTTCATTAAAGTATTAAATTGTCATGAATGTAATTTGCAGAAATAAAATACATAGGCGACATTAACAGTGCTTTTGGTTTAGTGGCAGCAATTTAATGAGAATATTAAGATTACACTCATTCAACAGACTTCGCTGCCGCAAAGAAATAAATTTTCATCACATCGCTCAGTTCCATCCGCGAAAGCTTTTGTCAAAAATTTATTTTCATTATTTTAGGATTTTCGGAACACGATTTTACTATAGCCTCGAAAATGAAGGGACGAGAAAATTTTAAGATATTTCCATGCTTTTTATGGGACTTAACTTTGCCACACATTAACATTTTTGGCAATATTTAACAATACTTATTACTTTAAAGATTTAACATTATTTAAAGGGATGTCAAGAGGATCCTTCGAATATGTCAATTAATTCCAAAAATTTATTAATTATAAATTATAATCAAAAAAAAAAAAAAACTCATTCTGTCTCGACAGTGTCATAATCATTTTTGGGAAAGGCAAATAACCTTAATTGGGATATACTTATGTTTTCAATTTCGCTGTTTTAAGAATTTTCCTGCTGTGTATCTTATACATACATCCTCACCCTGACTTCAGCGCTGCATCTTGAAACATGTTTAAAAAACAGGTCGCGATCATAATTATTAATGAAATTAAATTTGATGGAAAGTCTTGTAAATATTTGCTTTTAATTATCTTTTGTATTGTGTACGAGCTGTTCTTTAGAAATTTTGGTTCGGGTATTGTTCAAAAAAATTAGCTCAAATAATTAATAATTACTGTTATTTTTTTTGTGGAGTAGAAAGCCTTCTGCTGGCTTGGCGCTTGTAATATAATTTATGGTCATGCAACCGCTTCTTAAAACATAGAACAAATATAAAATAAATTGCTCATAACTCATTCAACCCTTCATCCTGTCTTTCGATATAAAAGTGATTAGGAATTTCATTAAATATTACCGTTATATTCTTTCGTTGCTATTTCAATTAATTAAATTACATACTATAAAAACTGAACTACTTTGCTCATTTGTTCACTCCGTTGAAAATTGAATAATTAATTGTGATGAACACATGCATGTAGGCGGAACAAGTATGCACTCTTTGAGTTCAAAGCGAGATTTTTTACCTGAAACGTTATTGAATTTACTACTCCATTTTCTACGCTTGTTTTAGTACTATAAACATCTGTGCAGTGCTTAGTGCAAAATAAAGTACCAAGCTCCACTGCCAATATTTAACGCTCATTTATGCATCCGTTTAGTAACGTTATACAGCCACCCAGCCAATCAATTTTTCACACGTTTGCTGAAAAGCTGCACAGTAGATATAGAGATATCTCATTTAAATTTTCTTAAAGAAAGTAAAAAAAGCTTTTAGCCGCACCCACACTGTGATAAAATAATATTTTGTTCAATCGAATATTGTGATAATTTCCATTTAATAAAATGTTTACATCACGTTCCATGCACAATGATTCATGAGTGGGAAATGTTCATGTTTATGAGCAAATGCCGAGTTTATGCACGAATTATTTATTTACATATGAAATTCCTTACTCCTTGCACAATTAAATATGTGTTCGAGGGGTTCGCGTTCAGTGCATAAATTTCGAGATGAATCATAAAATTTGGCATATCTGCTTTCTTCATTCATCAGCATTATGTCGCCACCTACACTATCATATTCATGTATGCTTTCGTAACCCAGAATTTATAATTTACTTCTTCTCTTTTTGCTTGAAAATCAATTATGAATTCAAAGATTTTTTCGTTTTCTAGCGTTGTTTTCTCCACTGCATTCATCAGCACCAGCAGAGTTTTTCAATGATAGCTGTTGACAGGAGCTTTAGTTAAATGGAAATTGGAAAAACAAATATCACGTCTTGCTTTTTACGATTCCAATAGAAAAGAACAAGAGTGCACAAATCATAAAACTGTCTGGAATAAATAATTTTATCTCACAAAATACTTTCTTTTTTTTTTAGATTCATCTGTTGAAATAGCAAAATGTTTACAATATTAATTTTCCAATAGGTTGTTGATTCACATTGATTATTCACATCCATGATCCATCGCTCATTAAAAAAAAATGTGCATCGCTATTTAGATATTCTACCTACAATATGAGAAAAATTGCGAGTTGCGAATTTAGCGAAAACTGAAAACCTTGCAGCGAGGAATAAAAGAAAAGTTTCATTCATTCATTCACTAAAACTATTGACGAGATGTTGCGCGATGAAAAACAGCTGAATGCAAATGATGGCGACATTTTACATAGTTGAACGGAAAATTTTCTATTTCTGCTTCCATTTCAGGCGTCAAATTGAGTCATTTATTTAAATATACATTTTCACAAATTGTGGAAACTTGAAATTTTGCTTCGTTTTATTTGGTGAAAATTGCATTTGGCTAAACTTCCTTAACGTTGAAAATATTTTATGTTTGTGGGAACTTTTCATATTGTCTATTCACGCATTCTATAAAGGTTAAAATTCGAGTAGTGACATAAATACGCACGTGAGATATGATCATTGAATTAGGAAAACACTTAAAAAAATCCTCTATTTTTAAATAAAAAAAAAAAAAATTGCGACTCTAAAAGTGAAACGAACTTGTTACTTATAAATTTTATACAAAGCAATAGCCAAAACAATTTACATAAACTTGTCTTCTTTTTAAAAACAGAAAAAAAAAGTATAAAATCTGTTGCATATTGACGTCATAATTTTTAAAACTTTCCGCAAGGTTAGCTGTAGAACTTTTGATAGATAGTTCCACACACAATAACAAAATACATAGTAGCATGAGCCTGAAACCTTGCCTGAAACATATGAGATTTGAGTACTAGAAACATCATAACTGTTTGGGTAATTTCGCGAAAATCGGGAACATAACATTGCGAAATTTGTTTGGTCGGTAAACTATATTTCAGATTTGTTGATTAGGATTTTGGTTACATAGTAAAAATTTTCTGTGGAAAAGTTCCAAATTCTTATGAATTCTTGATTTCTATAAATTTCATTAAAGAATTTTCTTAAAAGAATTGCGCAACATCAAATTGCTCAATATGGAATTACCCAGTGGATTATTCCCCATTTCACAAAGTCGAAGAGCTTGAAATTATTTATTTTTTATTAAATGATTCATTAGGCTTCGTCTTGTTTACATTTGCAACTAATAACGTCAAATTTATCATTTTACATTCAGTGTGTTAAAAATTAAAGGTGAAATGGCTCAAAGTGGGAAAAAATTTTATGGTCGTGGTCATACAAATTTCTCATCGAAAATTTCTACAATTATTTTTGATTTGGATAATACTTTAATTCAAACTCGTAAGGCTGATGTGAAGGCAGTAAACAAGGTAATAGCTAATCAATTATCGGTTACAAATTCCAAGTGCCACATAGTTAATTAACACATTCCTGGCTCATATAATTAAATAATAAATTCATGTAAATTTTAATTTTAAGCTTGTAGAATGGATAAAAAAGCAAATATAACTGTTCTTGACACATGACATTCCTAATCATTGTAAATTCATTACCTAATATGAAGAAATCATAATTGATTAAAAAAAGAAAGAAAATCGTGATGCAATAAAAAAATTCACGTGTGACGAGCAGAATGTGGCCCGATTTCAATCTAGTACAAAAAGTTCAACACGAGTCTATCGAAAAAAAAAAATTAAACAGAAATTGAAGTGTAAATAGTTCGGCAATTATAAGCATATTCGACGCAGTTTGAACTGAATTCACAATAGAAACATTGTCACGCTTCTGAAAGTATTCGAGAGCAGTTTAATCGTCAATCATTGAATCAATCGGAAACGTCAATATTAAATGTAAACAAAGCACATCTCGCTCTTAAAGCGCAAATTTTCTTTGCCTTTCTACACATCGATTACTGGTCACACGAGAGATTCTGAAGCATCAAATTGTAGTTAACAAATTTACGGTTGTCGAAAAAATAAAATATCACTGGAGTAGCAAGACACGAAAAACGTTTAAGATCGCCTTCGCTCGGCAGTGTGATTATCATCATCATTCCACATTTAGAACATTATTTTCGTGTATCTCGCGTTATTTCTTTGAGAGAAGAAACACGATTTCACATCGCGGCTTTTGAAGTATATGCTCGGGTGTGAATTGTGAATTCAGTTTTGGAAGTCTGAGTCAAAAAAATATCTAAAAATAAATTCGTTTGTGCCGCTCTCCCGTCGTAGCAAACGGAAAATTTCATTCGAAAGAGGAAAATTCATTTTTCAGTTTCCCGTGTGCGGTCGGAAAAAATTGAAGCCAATTTCGAAGAGACTAAGTGAAATAAGAATTTAAAAAAGGAATTATAATAAAAAGGAAGGAAGAATAACTGAATCCATAACATGGCTGATAAAGTGTCTGAGCCCATTAAGCAATGCGCCGCAATACTTAAAGGTGCAAAGTCGGATACAGAAAAGTTCGCTGCGCTCTTCATCGTGACGAAGCTGATAAAAGCAAAGGACTGTACTCAGGCCGGAAAACGTGTTCTATTTGAAGCGATCGGTTTTGATTTTCTGAAGAAACTTCTCACAAGTAACGAAGTGCCAGCCGAATGTCCAGCTCTGGTCTACAAGAGTGTGGCTTTGTCAATCTTGACTTGCTTCTGTCAAGATGAAGATCTGGCAACTCATCCAGATATGCTGGCAAATATTCCAGTGTTTTTACAAATCGTTCAAACCGCCGATGATGCTGATAGTTTAATTGTAGTTAGTGAGGCCTATAGCTGTCTGCAGAGCATTGCACTTTATGATGCCGGTCGTAAAGCACTTTTAAATACTGCTGGATTGGCACGTTGGTCGGAAATTTATTTGCAACAGAGCTTCCAAACAGATGAAGCTCTTAATATTTTGGTAACGTTGGCAAATAGCTTCGGCGCTACCGCATGGGACTCAAATCCGAAGGCATTTCACGATTTGATGCAACGACTTTCTCTCGACTTCCAATCCGACACAACCGATCGTAAGTTTGAATTAGCCGAAATTCTGACGTCATTAATCTTCAGCTGTCGTCACGATTTGATTCGACGCAGTTCTGAAGGTGAATTATGGCCTGAGAGCTTATACAAAGGGATCAGTGACATTTTAAAGAGTCGCATTACCAAAAATCAACGAGATCCGGCTCTAAAATTGACAGCTCAAATTGTTGAATTGCTGGGTATCGAATGGACTCTGATGGATGTTGAAGATCCCAAAAAATTCTTCCTACTTCTGTTGCAATTGGCAGCTATTGAAGTTCGAATGCAAATGGATAATAAGAGCTTCAATCAGGCACTTGCCAATGCTGACCTCATCACATCTTGCTTCCTTATTTTGGAGTTGTCATTAAATTTCATGGCCACCGATCAATTGGACTTTGAACAAAAAGAAAAACAACAAACATACACAGCTCTCAAAGGTGCCTTCACAGCTGTTGTTAATGTTCTAACGAAATTGTCCAACGACAAACTCAGCGAGAATTTGGATGGTAAAAATAAAGCTTTTGCTTGTGCAATGGTACGTGTTCTTGGTGCATGGTTGGCACAAGAAACATCCGCAATGCGTCAACAAATTTACAAGATTCTACCATTCGTTTTAAAGTTGTGTAATACAACCTTCCATGAGAATCGCCAATATAGATTGGACAATAAGAGCGAAACTGGAGAATTTGTAGCTGATGGCCCAATGGATATTTTGCGCGTATTTTTACCAGCCTTATGCCATTTGGTAGTTGAAGATGAAGGACGGAAAATATTTTTAAAAGTTCAAGAGGAAGACGTTTTATATGAGTTTATCGTATTCCATTGGTCTGTTGCTCATTATAAACGTCCGCCAGTGCCACGTGCTGAGCGTCTTAAGCGCATGAATGAACCAGATCCAGAATTGACACCACAACAACTTGAATTGATGAAGGATTCACGTTCAGCAATAGTGAGCGCATGCAACATATTAATGAACATTACAGTTCTTGAGGCCAAATTTGTCGAAGACAGCGTCACTTTTAATAACATGCTCAAATTCATTTTCAACAACTTACCCGAATTTAAAGATACGCCAGAAAATCTGGTTGCGTTGGGCCATTTATCCATATTGGGTCTGCTATTGCTGAAGCAACAATCGAAAAAAGTGAAAAAGAACGATTTTTCCATTTGTCGCTACATTCAAATCACAATCCGATTTTTGTGGGATGCATACACGATTGACGAATCAAATGATCCCGAAGCGCTCGTTGTATCTATTACGTATAAAGAATATTGGAATGAAATCGCTGAATTGTGGTTCCTGGGAATGCAAACAATGTGCAGCATTTTACAACAAATCCCTTGGATCTCTGAATTTGCCATTGAGAGCGGTTGGGCTGAAGGCATTATTGATACGTTGAAAAAGGTTCGCATTGGAACATTACAAGCAAATGTTAAATCGGCATATGAAGATTTCTTATCACAACTGATTGATGCTAATCCCAATGTTGCTGGAGTACTGAAGAAAGCTGATGCTTTGCGTGTATGCAGAAATCATCGACTGATGGACTTGGGCAAAAAGCTCTTTGGTGACTAAGATTGAAATCAACCACTCGATGAATGCTGAAAGTCAATTAATTGCATTACGTTTTACTTCATTTTTGCATTTCCGTCATAACAAAGAAAAAAAAAATTGTCACAATTTTCTTCTCGCTTTTAATTCTTTTCCATAACGAAACGCGCTGACAATGCGCTGAGGGAGTGAGACTTCCTGTTTTTATAATATCCATTGGCCATTTGTCCTAATTGCTTCTTCTTTTCATTCATCTAAATTGAAATGCTTTTTGTATCTACTTTGAGAATTTTTTTTTGCTGATAATAAAAAAAAAAAAAACTTTTTTTTTCGATGTAAAATCGATGAATTATTTTCTTCAAAAAGTCACACGAGAATTTTCTCAGGATAGTATAGAAAATTATGTAAATTTTTTATTAGGCACAATATGATATACGAAACATGTTTTTCTGATGAAAGTTAAAGTTGTAATTTTCGGCTCTCTTGAATATGCGTCGTACTTTTATTTTTTTTTCTTCTTGGGATATATCTAAAAATAGAAGAAAAAAGTTTTTCCGTCAGAGTTTTCCTAATTCTTTCGTCAGACACGCATTTGCGTGATGTCACTACTCTGGATTCGTGCAATTAATGATGCGTAAGCTGTGGTTATTCGTTATAGATTTTTTTTTTCTTTTCGATTGGAAAATTTAGTCAAATGCAATTTCCACCAAAACAGTAACTCAATTTCAAGTTTAGACGATTCGTGAAAATGTAAATTTAAATAAATGACTCAATTTGACATCTGAAATGGAAGCACGAAAAATTTCCCATTCAGTCACGTAAATCTGTCGCCATCATTTGCATTCAGCTGTTTTTCATCGTGTTCCATACCGTCGATATTTTTTTTTTTTGGTGGAGGAAAATGAATCACAAAACTTTTCTGTTATTCCTCGCTTCAAGTTTTTCAAATTTCGTTACAATCGCAACTCGCAATTTTCCGATTTTATTGCGATGCATATTTTGTTCATTTATTTTTTTTATTTTTTATAAATTTATTTACTGTTTGTTTCATTTAGCAATTTAGCAATTTGTGAAAATGTTAACATCCTTTTGTACAGGAGTTTGAAAATTAAGAAACTTTAATGAGGCGAGAAATTTCGGAAAATTTCGACAAAATCTGGTATATTAATTAAGAACTGATGCTTTCTGGTATGAGTATGATTGGCGTGAGGGCAAAATGTGAATGGTTGGATGACTTATTCTCGCCTTCAATCAAAATATAATATCCGCAAGCTGTATACATTTCGTATTTTACAAATCAGCTTTATGGTTGACTGTTCAACAATGTAAAGGAAATTAAATTTTTCTACCTTCCTAGGTGCCACTTATTTGTCATTAATGTATTGTTAGGTCGACTCGAAAATATTTTGACCATTTGTCATGCAAATAAGATTTATGATTTACATTTTGAGGTTTAATTTATGCACAGTTTTACCTTCTCGTAAGATGACTTCATATGGTTAGTTGCCATCACAAAATTCTGAGAATGAATTATTTTATCTCTTTCTCTCTCTCTCTCTCTCTAATATTTGTTATTCATATAAAACTCTGAAGGTAGTTTAAACATTTTAAACACGTTACTATATATTGTCCACAAATATCTTCACTAATATAGGATTACATTTTGAGCTCATACATTATTTGAATGAAAAATCATCTGCCGACCAAAAGGTTTCCATCGAGAGAATTTTAATTAAATAAGTATAACAAATTAATTGTATGAGCTTTTATAAAAAGCCTTATGGCTTTAGGAGAATAACAACTTTTCATTTTAAATTTTTCATTAACTCATTCTCTAGTCTGTAAGTTTTGTACAATCGTGAAAAATGATGTGACTTTATACATTATGTATATAAATATGTTTCCTTTTTTTCCTTGGGTAAACGAAACATTTTGGTAACATTTCAAAGTACTTTATCATAAAATCAAATTTTACAAATAAATCTGACAAACTTTCTCATTGTGAATCTTTATTTCTTTTCTGCAATTTAAAAAAAAAATTGAAATTGATGCTGAAAAAAAAAAATTCCCATCTGCCGAAAATTTCTTTTTTGCGTTTTCACATAAAAAAAGGTTTCCGAATTGCTTCACGAACGGCATGGAATGGGGAAAGAACAGGCAAATTATTGCACAACGAGCTATTTGAAGGCATTTCGAAAGTGTCCGGACAATCCATCAGTGTCCCTCGATCAATGGCGTTCCGGCTTATGGCAAACGGCTCTACCTGAAGACTATCGACATTTGACCTTTGATATTTATGAACAATGGCTAAAGCTCCGATATCACTACCTGGAATTACCGAGTGATTTGGTACAGATGCTAAAACAATTGCGCAAAAACTATTTGCTTGCAATTATCACGAATGGTCCGAGTGCAGCACAATGGGAAAAAGTCAGCAAATTGGGTCTGAATATGAATGGTAAAAGTTCCCTATTCGATTGTATACTTGTATCGGCCGATTTACCCTTCGAGAAACCCGATCCGAGAATTTTCTTGGCGGCTTGCAATTATTTAGGTGTTGCACCGTCCACCTGCATTATGGTCGGCGATAAATTGGAAACAGACATACAGGTAAAATGCATTTCAATTTTTATCAACTTTCATGCACAATTTACTGAAAATTCGTTCCCGTATTCTTAAAGTATATAAAAAACATTCCGTTCAATTGAAAGTTTTTCTTTTTAATCTCGAGCCTCCTCAATAAATATTGTCCTTTGACTTAAATAATCTTATTTGCAAAGCATAAAATTATTTCGATTGTATTCAATTGATCAATTTTCAATGAATAATCAAATAAAATAAAATTTTATGACGCACATTTTGACAGAAAAAGAAAAATTCTAAATGATCATTAAAAAAAAAAAGAATCATTTTAATTGACGCCATTTATGTTATTTATTATGCAAAGCACATACATCGATTTAATTAAAATATTCATTGCAATCAATTGAATACTCTCAGCAAATTAAAAATTGAGTGGTATTTAGAAGATGAACAGAAATTTCGTGACATTCTCATGAATTTAGATTTGAAAAAACCAAACGCACACAAATAAAAATCTTAAAGCTCTCACGAAAAATCTTCGCCAAATAAACAAGAGCAAATATCAAGTGGTGGGTATGCAAAAATGTCAATTAATTATTTATAGAAAAAAAAAACACTCGAAAATATCTCTCTCCTTTATAAAACAAATCAAAAGCTCTTTGATTATGTAGATTTAATTTTGATCTCCGCTCCAGATGAATAAATTTTTCTCCATTTGCTTCGTCTGTGTATATTGTGATGAAAATTAATCGTTGAACTTTTTCTTTTTCTCAAAACAAAATTAAACAAACAAACAATTTATTTGCTAATTGTTTATCCGAAAAAAAAAAAAAAAACACACACACAAAAATTTGCAAAAAAATAAATAATTAGGGTGCCATCGAAAGTAATTTGATGGCGAGCGTATGGATACCATTAAATTACCCAGAGCCTATCAATGTCAGTCAGCAGAGTGTCCATCCTGACATAACAATAAGTAACATTTACGAGCTGAAATCTTTACTGATTGTCGATGACCCAACACCGCCCGTTTCAACTAATCAAGGGCCAACGACCAGTGGCAGCACAAAATTAAAGCTTAAAGCGTCACGTTCAACTGGGACACCATGTGCGCCATTGTCAACAACATCTTCAATGGTCTCGAGCTGCATTGGCGCCGGATGTTTTTCAAAGTCAAAAGTTGCAGTCTCCAGCACTGCTCCATATCCAAAGCGTTTTTTGCCACCACCAGATCTGTACAACAATAATAGCAATGCATCAGACGGTAGCTGATTGAAAGCATCTAACAGACTCTTTGAAATGCTAGCAAAGAATATTCGATTTGTTCTGCTTAATGGAATCTTGTAAATTTTTTATTGGCAGGGCGTGGGTGGAAAAGTAGAAAATAAATATGTGCACAATAAGTTGCATCAGAAAAATTTCTCTCAAAGAATAATTGGGAATTTAAAATTTAAAAATATCTTTATAGCAAAACATTACTGGTCAATAGCCATGATTGCGATACGAATAACAAAAACATCGAAGTCATTCAAAAATCCACCCTCAATATGATGCACATGAGAATATATATTTTTACTTCAATCATGACTCTTTATTTTTGATGATGAGGATGCCAGTAGAGAAATTTAGAAAACAAATAGCTGAATTCGATTCAAACAGACAGCAGTGCACAAACAGCAATCTGTAAACATTAGTTGGGCGTGTTCTGTGTAATGGAGTACGGAGTAAAAAAAATATCAATAGAACATTAATAATAAATTTACTATGCATAATAAAACATCAGAATTATTGATGCTTTGCAAATGAACAGAGCATAAATCTTAGAGATGATGGAATATAAAATGAATTTTAATATTAGAATACATAAAGTCATATCGTTGCTTTTTATAAGACAACATAACATTACTTTACCACATACTCACATTTATTATGCAGGCAAAATGTGGAAAATGACAAATTGCGAATTTATGAATGTGGCAGTGGCACAACCTGAGTATAGTTTTGCAGAATCCTTTGAAAATGTTTTGTGGATTTCGAGATTCTCTAATTGAATTTGAAAATTGCCAAATCATTTCAAATAATTATTTTTGGCATTTTGGATGAATTTAAAAATCACATTTGACAGCAAAAAAAAGGCACAATAGAAATCCATCAACACTGAAGCAATGCATTAATGTGAAATAAAATATGATAATGATAAATTTGAGAATCCATTATCGTCGGGGGGTTCAGACGAAACACATTAAACTCCCCACTTGATGCGATGGCATAGGCGATACCGAAAGTCGAAAAAGACATCAAAATGATTTTATCCAATTTGTAATTTGTAAATATGTAATTGCGAGCTCGTTCGGTCTAAATAATTAAAATCTAGCAGATTTTTCGACTTAGGTTAGCTTAAGATTAAATTATGAGCAATTTATTCTCATTGATATGAAACCAACATAAAAAAGACCTTCCGGGATAAGAACTTTTTTAGAAACTTACATATGCAAACATGATATATTATTTCCATCCATGAATCCCCGCATCATATGAGAGCTTTTTATGCTTGGGAAAATCATAATTTAGCCAAGCTCTGTTTTTTTTAACATTTTGCAAAACTTTTTCTCTTTTTACAACAATTATTTAAATGCTTATCACATTGCTCGTATATATGTCTAACTTTACACGGCACAGATTGCAATGCATAAAGAAAATTTCGCAGCTTTCTAAGCAAAACATTCGCCGTGTAATGAAAGTTTCCTTTTTTTTCTTTGTAAAAGCTCGTATTTTATTTAAAAAATGAGAACAACAAACAGCAATTAATTAAATTATACGAGTTCTTCTCAACTTTTTTTTTATGTAAGAGTGAAAACATTTAAATATTTCGTAGCTTGATGAATAGCAGTAAACACAGATATATTTACATATAAATAATATAACATTTAAATAAATCCGACAGCCATGAAAAAAAAAATACAAAACTGCACAAAAAAGCGAGAGAAATGTTTGGTCAGCATTCATCTCTTTCAGAATTTATTATATTCAAAACATTCAAAATAAATTAAACATGCAATATATGCATGCATTTTTATTAAAATTTGATAAAATACAGAAATCCCATTGAAGTTGCAAAGAACCAGCAACACTGATTATCTGAGTATAACTAAAACTATTTAATAGTAAGAGTTCATGGCTAGAGGGATTATTTTGTGCACTGGCTCAAAAGCTTTCTTCTATCAAACATAAATATAATGAATGAATGGATCATTTTTTGGCTTTGACAAGTTTCATTTTAATGGAATCAAAGATTGTGGTATAAAAGCATAAAATTTAGAAGTGCTTGCTATAATATGGGTTTATTTTATGCGGCAATATTTTTTCACACAAATCACTTTACACCCCAACCAGAGGTTCTCTGAAAACATAATAAACATCATGCGAAAGCTTGTAAGGGATGAACATGAATTAAGATATTAGATTTAATGGCACCAAAAGCTTAAAAATTTGAAAGCGAAATATTTTAAAGACTCATATGAACAACACTTCTCGAAGTCAAAATCTTTGAAAAGTAAGGCAATAATTAATTAATTTCGACTATAAATAATTTAAAGTAATTCAGAATACGAATTGCTTCAATGAGAAAACTTTCAACAGAAAGAGAAAAATTTATTACGTAAACATTTTTATGTCAGAAGTAATTGATGGTTGAAGCTTTTAAAAAATGTGAAAATGACTGCAAATTAGTAGAAGAAGAGTTGAGAAAATTATTTATGTGGATGGACAATAAAATAAGGGAAATAGTTCATGGAACAGTTGAGTTGAGAAATTTTAATACTACAAATAAGCAGATGCAAGACCAGGCAGATGTTTTCGTCCCACAGTTCAAGTGAAATAATTAAATTATTTAAATTCTGAATGAAGGATCAATTTAGTAAAGCTAAGCTCTTCTTAGGGATATAAGTCACAAAAATTCTATTTTTCCACCGATAAAAAAATGTAAAGAAAAATAACGATGAAAAAATTGAGCAAATAAAGATTATTTTATGCACTTTAGGATGAGCAAAAGATGACTTTTTACGCATGTTGGTTAATCTTCTATTTTTCTTTGATGTTTCTAGGAAAACGTTACGGAACCTCTAAGCACAATGCAGAAACTCCACATTGTGACACAATTGACAAACCACTCCTTGTATCCTACTTAAATCTTTTATAATCTCATCACAAACTCGTACAACTGGAAAAAAAGTCAACTTGTTGGGAGCTTTTAATGCATGCAGAACGATTTTTATGTTAATACAGTTTCATCCGATTATTATGCATGCAGACATTTTGCAGTTTCGTATCTTTGTAGCTTTGTAGCGTTAGTCAAGCGGACTGCTTATCTGCATATAGGAAGTGGGAAGATTCGAAAGCAAATTGTGAGTGAAAAAAGGCATTATCATAAGCGTGACCTTCAAACAGGAAATCTATCGTGGCTTTATATGTGACATAATATATCCACCGAGCTTTTTTTTCCTATTATGCAATATATTATATGATGAAGACTTTGTAGAATATTTATCACAAGACTTTAATAATGTTTTTCGCTTTTATGGCTTTGTCATTTTGTAATGTTTTTTTTTTTTCTTGTACAAAATAAATGCTTTCTGTTGCCATAAGCAATCGTATCATAGCAACAAATAAAAACATGTGTTTTAGAAAGGAGCAAAAAGATGATGTGTGCTTATCGAGTTGGAAATTTTAGTTTATGGGACATATTTTCCTTCTTTACCATTTCCCTCCCCTCCCCCCACAACATCAAATAAATTGTGAAGGATAGAGACCGCCACTTTTATGCTTCACATCATGTGTATCCTACGATGTTGATACTTTTTGAGCCGCAAAATTGATTCTGAACACATCGAAGAAATTATTATTAAATATATTATAAGCGATTTAACATTGGAAATAATTTCGAAATTGTTCATGCTTTTATGCACTTTTTTTTCTTTTCTCGAACCTTCCACCTCCAATGGTTTTGTTTCACACACAGCTGATCAAAGCAATAACAATTGAATCGGAAAAAAGGTTTACACATCAAAATCGCATATGTACGAGATCCATAAATAGTTGGCAATAAAATGAGAGCTGAACGTGCGAGCCCTTTTTTTGCTGATCAAAACAATAATGTCACCCATGTGAGCATCCTCACAGCTTTCATAATAAACTGAGTGCATGATTCCGGGCACACAGTAGTGGGATAAGCATTCATCTCAATTAACTTGATCCCAGCATCCATTCTTGTAAACTATAGTAAAGTTCTTTGAAGCAAATTTCTAGTTTCTCTTTAATTTATTGTTCCGCTCAGGATTTATCCAAAGTTTTTCTTTTTTTCCAGCAGTTTAACCATAGGAATTTTATCATTTGATATCTTACATTTCAAATAGATGAAGAAATTGTAAATTATATAAGACATTTTCACACCTACATCTAAATTTATTTGCTACTTATCTAATTAGGGAAGGCGTTTCAGAGACCGCTTAAGCTGCTGACAGATATCTCAATGAAGCTGTTAAACCATTTAAATTATCAATTGATTTTAACAAAGCCAAATTTGTTATTTCATCGTTTCCTTTTGCGCACTGCTGGTGATTGACTCGAACAATGAGAAGAAAAGTACATAAATTTATCTTTCCATGGCAGTTATGTAAATTTTTTGTTTAATTCGATTTTCTCAATACTGCAACGAACTGTCGTCTGTTACATTATATGAATCTAATGTTCTGTTTCGAATCTGATGTTTTTAGCACAAGGAAGCGACAAAACAATGCCCATGCGCACAGTTTCGCGAAATGTATACAGCCATGGACTCTGAGAGAGGTTTTAGTGGAAGCTCTCGCCTTTTTAAGAGATTCAAATGTTTGTATTGTAAATACTTCTCACCTTATACGATGTATCGCAGTGTCGTTTAAAATAAATCAGTGCGAGCTTACATTTGATCCATGGAAGCTGGAGAGCGGTGATGTATGATTGTGGTGTTTCATATGAAAATCTAAAAGTAAATTCGACAAAACCAAAGATAAATTTAATAATAAAAATAAATGGATTTGAAACAAATGCGTAAGGCTTAAATTGGAAAGCTCGGGAAAATGTTATGACATTTATCTGCACATGTTCCACTAAAAAAAAAGTTGATGATATATGCAAATAAAACTTGATGCGAGGAAATTTCAACATTTCATCTCTTCCGAAGCGATATGGGCAAATTAATTTTAGGAACTTGGAAATGGCTGCGCAAGACAATTAACATGCCATTGATGTACGCAAATCATCGGCATACGCTCGATCATAAACGCTTCAAAACATTTTTATTTAATTTATTTTCATCGCTTTTATTTTTATTCAAGAGGATACTTTAAAAGCAGTTGGCATAATCCCCTTACACAAGCAGCGAACATTTTGGAAATGATATGCAAATTTACAGCTTAAAACGTTTTTTCTTGCTCTATTTCCGAGAACATTTGTTTTTTATATACATTAAACAATGGAGAATGAGTCCTTGTTGCGTTGCCGTGACGTAGAAAAACAGATGTCTTGAGGGAAAAAAGAAAAATACGAACGTAAGGCAATGATATTAATTTGTTACTTCATTTGACTCATTCATTTTCACGTTTCAATCAATGAAGTTGAAGATTTTCGTAGTTCAAACATGCGTAAATAATATCAAAAAGCTTTCACCTAGAAACACTTTTTCAAAAGGAAATCAATGACGGAAGTGCGAATTGGAGAATTGACAATATCGAAGAACAACAAGAAGAAAAAAAAATAAGTTTGCGTGAAAAGTGAAAATAAATTTCTTTCGAAAATGAAAAAAGTTTTTCCTACATTGATCCCTAGCAAAAGAATTCGATTCGCCGACTCGTTGGTGAATTCGATTTCGTTTCTTTTGCATCTCCAGAAATTTGGAATGGGGTTCATTCATGAAAAAAAGAAACGAGAAAACTGCCATGAATTAATGGTACGAGAGTTGTAATTTACGTTAAAGCTCGATAAATTTGCTTAGCTCCCAAGTCCCAATTTTGTCCCTTGGGAAAATAGAGTACGATTCATCAGCATACAAACAGCAGTTGATAAGAGTTTGGACTTTATTGGATTTTCTCCATTTATAAGAGCGTTGCTATAATCTCGAATAATTTATCTTTAATACCTTTCCCGGCTAAGTAAACTTTTGCGATGAACCCTTTATTACAAGCTTCCACCCACGTCAGCGTCTATTTGGAACATAAAAGGAAAGAATTATTTAGATTTCGGCGTACGCATCTCGTCAAACAAATACAACAGAGAAAAGAAGAATCAATTCATCTGTATTTGACGGAAAATCCAATAAATATATTTTATTGCAAGTCATCCCATAACAGTCCAACGACTTGATTGAAACGAGATATAAATTGGATATCACTTTGGAAAATAACTCGAACTAATAGCATTGGATTAAAGAGATTCCTAAAAAGTAAACAAATAAATTGTAAAATCAATTCACAAATGATTCAAATCAGCAAAGCTCTTTAAATGTGAAAAGCTTTTCAATCATTGCAATCAGAAAATGCAAACAATTTGCTGCAAACTTATGAAAACGTTTCCTGAATAACTTTCAACATTTTCCTCCAAAATCGGGACATAATTAAAATAAATTATTTACGCCAACAACGATGAAAACTTTCAACCATTATTTTTGAAATTCCACTAAAGGATGTTTAATGAGCTTGCGGTCGACCGTAATCAGCTGAAAGCTTTACATAACGGATGAGAGTTTTGTAGAGTACTACTTCTGTCTACAATACACCTAGAAATAAAGCAAATATAATTTTACACAGCATAAGATCCTGAGCATCATTAAACAAATAACTTCTAATTGGAGTGTTTGCTGTTTAAGAAATCGTCTTCCTGAAGATTCGCTTCGAGCATTTACGTGTGGAAATATTAATAAAAAAAAAAAAAAAAAAACAAAATATAATTGAAATGATCTTTGCTGTGAATAAGAATTTCGGAAATTAATTCTGTGAAAAACTCTGCATTTTCATTCTACTTATAATGTTTAAGTTGGTATTGGCCAAAATTCTGAAAATACACAAGAATTTGGGGCCTCCTTTCATTTAGAAACTTGATACTTTTTCTATTTATCTTTCCTCAATTATCCAGTATATAATCGGTATTATGTGCCAGCAACAAAAGTTTGTAAATATATAAAGTTCCATGACCTACTTGTAGCTATTTCCTATGTGTATTCGCTTTATTGATTGGTGTATTATTAATTGCCTAAGGAGCTTCGTATCGAAAATTGAAGCTATTAAGAGTGAAAATTTAATTAATGATTATGAAAAGTATTTTTGTGGAATAGATATATTTTGTAATTAATAATTAATTTCATCATACACATATTTAACATTGTACATAAACATAATTCTATAGGAACTACAGAGATTTACGAAACTATAACTAATGAGACTGAATCGCTAATTATTCTCATCAAATATAAAGCATCTTTTGACTTCCGTAATTTCAAATCTCCGCAAGATTTTCTCCATAAAGATTCCTTGACGTGAAAAAGTTGCGAACATAAAATAAAAGGAGAAAAAAAAAACTTTTCCAGTTATTTATTGAGGTGTTTAATGAGATTTGAGTTTCGCGCTCGCATTCTTAGGCTAAGACAATCGTTAAACTTACCTTGTTGTATCATCATTTTAATGAACATATATACGGTGCCAGAGCTATGTCACTCTTGAGAAATGTTAACATCGTTTATGCGATTAATCATTACCTTGTCTTTGTAAACATAATTAAAATTTAATGACTGTTTTTGTGCTTTTTCGCAACATTCGAAGGAAAATCACGCGGAAATTCAATTAAACATTCTTTGCACCCTAAATTCAAATTTATCTATTAGCGTTCTAAGAAAGGTCGACGAATAATAATTAGTTGATAAATTTTTCATCGCGATTTCTCATTCTCTGATCTCGAAATGCCCGAGGTTGCAATTGGAGAGCGAAAACCTCTTCTGCGGGTCTTTTCGCATAGAAATTTCAATTTGTCTGCCTCCGTCAAGATTTTTAAGAGAAAAATAATTCATTGCATAAATTATCCTTGCATGTTCGTCCTTTTTGTTCTTGTGACTAATGAGATAAATGTTCTTTTTTTTTTTTTCTTTTTTTTTGTACAACTTTTATTGTTAGCAAACGAAGGTGATTTATCTAAATGAGTCTTGTACTTAGTGATATCAATCCTTGCGACATGGCTGATGTGAATATTTAACTGAAAGACAGACATCAACAAAGCTCTCGAACATTTCCATAGAACTAATTTATCTGGATCAGAAATATAAATGGCCACTCAAATTGATCACGAGACAGACAACAAATAAATTCGATGAAATAAGGAAAAAACAGCTTATTAGTACAAGCGAGTGATAATTTAATAACTTTTCATTATTAATTACTGAACGATTTGTTGGATTATATATATATATTTATTTATTTTTTTGGAAAATAATCATTGTGATTCACGCCATAAATATTTATTAAATCGTAATCAAACTCTTTCGATTAGAATTTTATGCAAACATCAATCTTGTAGAATGAAATTGTGTGATATTGATTTCGTTTAATGTTAAGACGATTCAGCGAAATAACCTGAAGTGAACGAGGCAATAAAAGTCAGAATAAAAACATTTATCAAGCACACGTGCTGGGTCTCAATGACCCTTGAAATCAACAAATGAAACATTTCGATTTTCCATTGAAATCTCATTCGAATATTTGATTCAAGGTTTCGATTTATATGTTATATCAGTGGAAATCCACTTAATGTATATTTTATATTCCGCAGCATACTTCCATGGGGCGACCTGGCGACTTGGATGGACACTTTTTGTATAGTGCCACTCTTGAATCATTAATATTTTCATTTATATAAAAAGCATAAACTGAAAAAAAGATGTGACACAATGTTCCATCATTCGGGCGGTCGGTTTCCATTTGTTAGATTATACATACAATCTTTGAACATAAAACATTGACCCCATTTTAAGTTTTCTATCTCGTTTTTTTTTTCTATTTACCTAACTTCATGTCGCAAAAAAGCTCATTAAATTTCTGTTTCATCACATTCAAATTCTGCTGAAAATACTGTTGACGTAAAACTTTTTCTTTATAGCTTTCTGCATACAACATTGATCAAGAACATGTATAGAATGTCACGTATCGCTTTTTACAAGACTTTTTATGTCTTACAAATGGATTACTTGCTCTGGAATGGAACACGCCTCAGGAAACAAAACCTCGAGTTAAAGTTGTGAGCTTGTAATCATGTGACGAAAAGTATCTGTCGAAAGCTACATTTCTGCAAACAAATTGCTACAGATGTTAAAAACCGACGAAAAAAAAAGTGTGTCCATAAAACATTTCATATGATTTATTAATACCATAATTCATTCTTTTATAGCTTATAACTGATGAGCAATTATTGTGCCCCGAAATTATGGTTTCGAACATTAACATTTCGTTAAACATTCAATGAATTTGTTATCAAATCAATTTACGGTCAATTTAACATCAATGTTGTCATTTGTTCGATTTATTTTTAGAACTGAATCACTCGAGGGTCATGAAAACTTTAGAGAGAGGAAAATCGTTCTTCTTAGAGTCAAGATCGTCAGTTTAATGATGCTCATTAGCACTATGCCTAAAGCAATCATGCATGTCTCTCGCTTTTCAAAGTAATTCAGTTTTCCGTTGACATTTTATTGGATAAAGTGTGATTCTATGTAATTGCCAGAGGATAAATGAAACAAAGCATGATTAAAGTAATAATGTTCACATTTTAGATAAAACGGAGCATCATTTTTGCGTGTAAGCTTTTAACCTTGACTTCTAACAGCCACAATGACATTTATGTACATCAAGAATATCAAACAAGATTTTTCTTCTCATCTAAATATACAGCGACTTTATGTTGTCTATTTTGTCTCAAACTTGAAAAGAATTACCAAAAAATAACAAAAATTATGACGAAAGAAAAAAAAAGAAAGCTGTTTTAAAGCAAACAACTTTGTCGTTGAAAGCAAACAGTGGAATGATTGTCGTCTCATTGTGAAAACTCGCACATTGAAAATTTAGCTTTTTGAGCTTTTTTAGGATTTTCGCAACTTATTTTCATGGTTTCGTTGGTATCGATATGTGTGAAGTTTGTGCGTGCTCTTTTTTTTATAAAACCAGCCTTAAAAGTCGTTGAATGATATTTCTTAAGATTTTTGTGGAGTCAAAAAAAAAATCATTTGTCAAGAAAAAGAACTGCGCAGAAAATCTAATTAATTTTGTCCACATAGCTGCAAGTTATTGATAATATGGGAAAAGTGTTTCTACTGATTTATTCATAATTGGACCCTCGAAAGCTTTTTTTTGTACATTCCATTCCGCAGTCGACTGTTATTTTATCATCAGAAAAATTATGCAGCTGTTGAAGTTCGAATTAAATTTTCGTTTTTGCAAGGCTCAGTTTGAGGCGTAAAAGTTGGTTGGTATTAAAGATACAAAATTTATTCTGATTCGTTTAACAATGTGAGCCGCTCGAGAGAGAGTGCATGTCCGTTTATTGACGAGGACTTATTCAAATTATCCATCTGTTTTGTTGCTCATATTGTGCTTTTTCTTTTCCATTCGACTTCTTTGCTTCGACTGAATATTTTCGTTTCATGCTCAAGTGCCCGTGACTTTGTTTCCTCTAGCTGGCGGCATGTGGAAGAATGACTATCTATGTTACAGTTGATCGATCTATTCTTGGAGAATATTTGATATTTTTTTGCCACATTTCGATGTCATTAGAGATTTCATGACAATGATAACAATTTATCAATTTGATTTATTGTGAATTAATCGAAGCGATGCGGTCGGCAATGCTTTTCAATTTCCTGAAAGAGATTGGAAATCAAATTTGATAGTCAAATTTATGTGCTTTAAAGGAAATTTAGCACCTTGTAGCTGGCAACAAATGCCAACATGTGACGATTAATTCATTCATTGCTTATTCATAAATTTATTGATTTCCAACGCTCCAAAATTTTGTGACATTTCATGTCGTAAATTTTGTTGTAATGCTCATAAAACATGTTACACCTCCCTCATGCTCACTCTCTCGCTCTCTAGATTGTCATAAAATTATTTTTATGGAAAACGATACGTTGAAAAGAGGTAGGAACATTATGGTTCTCCCATGCTCAGCTTTTAATGTCAAAACTTCTAATTGGAAATTTAAATTTTCTTGTTAATCAAAGACAATTAATTATTAAACTTTACTATATTTAGGAATCGTCAAAAAAAGCAATTAAAAACACTTTTTGACATGATGGAAATATCTAATTCGTTTTAATTTTGATGCAAAACTTTAAAGGAGAGAAAGAAGCAGTCAAATTTTCACGGCATATCATAAAAAAAGCACATAATTTCGAATAGGATGTTGGATGATGTGATGGTTTTTTTTATACTTAGAACACGAAAACACATGCACCCATTGTATGATGATGATTCCTCGTTCGGATGAAGGAATGAGGAGAATGAAATATCAAAATTAAGTAAATCCCTTTCTGAAAGTTTTTAACATGATTAATTTTTGCTATATACTTATGCTTCGAATGACACAAAATGAGGAGAGTACATTAAACATTCTTGAAAGCAAATTGCTGTAAGCAGCATCATATTATGTCGGCACTAGAATGAGCGACAAGAGACGACGGGAAACATGTAAAAGTTATTATGACATTTGTAAATATTTAATTGTGACTTTTGAACAGAATTACAAAGTATCAAATTTTCATTGTGAGATTACTTTCATTGGAAATTTGAAGCAAAAATTCGAAAAAGAATTTTCGCAGGGAAAGCAGTAACATCATCAAGATAAATTGCTCAGTAGAAAGGTTTTTAATGAAATTTTAGCATCAAACACTTATGAATAATAGAAAAAAGTTCTCTCACATTTGCATTGCTGAGCTGAACATTTTCATCATGAGGAAAACAAATTTGGGTGTCGTGAAAAGAAAATTTCCAGACAGCAAACTAAATTACAAAAACGTCATTTGTGTTAAGTGACGTAAGATGAACATGAATGCCAATAGATAAATATTTGTTGTGATCCATTAGCGCTTTTAAATTGCACTAAAGTGTTACGACATCGAAATTTGATTTACCATTTACCAAAAACATATATGCATAATAAAGATATTTTATTGACACTCAAGTTACCTACCGATGGCAATTTTTATTTTCCATTTCCACCAATGTCACAATATGTGAAATATAAATCGAAACAACTTTTTTAAAAACTTTTTCTAAAAATTTATAGTCACAAAAAGATAGCATCCAACGTGGGAAATTTACACCTGATATTTTAGGATTATTTATTGTTTTTTTTTTTTTTTTTCGCTTGCTGTCTATACATGTATTGCAAAGCAAAGCATTCTCTTGGATAAGCGCCTTTCATTGAAGCTTATGCTCCTAATAATGCTGCATGAGCGGAAACAACTAATCTCGAGGGAGCTTTTTCAAGCTTTAAACATTTTCAACTAATCCTTTTTCCCATTTTTAAGGGAAATAACATGACGATGTAACCGTAATAGAACAAGATGTTGCAATTTGAAAAATGAAATAGAACTTGCAGTAAATTTTTTTTTTATTAAATTTCATAGGATCGTGTTGATTATTTGGGGTGTTTTTTTTTTTTTTTATCGAACGCTTTAAATGCTAAGCAGTGCTGAAATATTAAATGGAATAATGCTGAAAGCTTTTGCCCAGATGGGAAAGTGTGGTTTTGTTGATAATTTCAGTTTACCCTTATGAGAATGTTAGCAATCGTCGCAGGAAGTGGATGCATATACTGAGCATGGAAACTCTGCTGACTTCCATTATTGTGCTACATTGAATTTTATATTATGATAATATTGCTGTTATTTAACATGATTTTACGGTTAACAGAATTATACAATCTACTGTCCCAAAAATTATCAACCAGCGTCCACTGAGCAAGAACATTTCAGCTCAAACCCGCGCTAGGATATTTATGTTTTCTTGTTCCTTTTTCTCGTTGGTACAAATGCGCCATATCTTTTTTGTTGGCAATATGGGATCTGCTATATCTCTCAATCACTGCTTGCAATCTCGTTTTCGTAAATGTACCCCTTTTTCAATGGGTTTTTTGAAAATTGTGGGTTGCATGGTGAAAAATGATGAAATTTTGTAAATGTTTTGCATAATTTGTCGGGTACTCAATTAATCCTAGATTTATTGCTGTTTGATGGACATTATCCATTCATTCAGTGAACATTTGCCATCAAGAAATGACCCTTCTCGTTCTCTTGAGGGTTGATGAAAAATTTGATAAAATAATTCCACTAAAACCCTCAACAATCTTATATTAAAGGTCTCGACTGAAGAAGTCACGAGTTTGCTAGAAATGAAAATATATAAACGGCCAAATACCAGTCATGACAAATATTGAATTGGTGAATTGCCTTCACTATCTCGGAAACATATTTTTGTTTATCAAATACATATTATCAATCGATCATTGTCATCAGTCCCACAAGTTTCATCACTCATGATGTGTGCAAATAGGGCGGAAAATTTGTTTGAGTATGGCTCATGTCGTTTTCTTGTCTCTCGAAATTGCCAAGTCATGCACAAAGAGATGATTTCTGCCTTTTATTGTAGTATGCGACATGAATAATATCCATTTATAGCTCTGACATTGAACGCAATAACGATAATAATAATAATAATAGTTGTATGTGCTTGTGTACAAAAACACATATCGAAATGATGATATGGATCAGCATCGAGTCAAGTGTTTGTAAATAAAAAAATATTATGATGTGCCATCAATGTTGCAATTTATCATATCCCCGATGCCAAAAAAGCGTTCAACCGCTGCAGGCACAAAATGAATTCATCATTTCTTTTTTCCAGAATTCACAATTATTAATCCACTTGACGATTTTTGTAGTCATTAGTTGCGACAATTGGAGAGACTTTATAGCAAGAGATGTCCGCTGTAATCGGTGAGCCACTTGATGATGGAAGTAGCAGACCAAAGTACTTTTTCAATGTCAACGAAACGTTTCGCATTCAATGAAGCTTTTTTTTCGCTTTTGCTCTTCAATGATAATATTTTTGCGGGCAGTTGGAATGAAGCATTTATTCCGAAAACGTTTCCGTCAATGGAACATTATTCACTTTTTATGATTTCTGTTGGCGAATGAAATATCACGGGCCACCTTGCTGTTGTTGTTGTTAACATAGTCAACATTATGTTTGCGGAAGTCCATGAATATCCGAGCTTTTGAGCTTTTCATTACCTTGGTGTTTATTAAAAAAGTTCCCAGCCTGTTGTTGTTACATTTTTTTTTATATTTTAAGTTATACCATTCCATTCGAGTATATGCGTTAGTGTTTTACTGTGTATGTGTTTGGAAAACATAAATTCTCTCCATGTTGATATAATGTAATGACCCCGACCTTAAACGTGGGAAATCATGCTCCTTTACCATCATAATAAAAAGCAGTGCTGTGGCAAGCTATTAACAGTAATGGTATTCCTCCTTTCACATGTTATCTTCCACTTATTTCTTCGTTTACACACACTCGCCATTAGTGTAATGTCATGTCGCAGCTCTTTGCTTGCTGGCCGACATGCTTGTATAAGTGCGCTATCAACTGAAAAGCTTCAACATATCCGCTGAACAACACGAGCAGGAATAAAATAAAGAAACTGTCTACTACACATCTGATAGAATTGATTCCATTCTTCTTATTCTTTTGAAAAATATTATGATCCGATTTCTATGTTGCTGTTTTCCGCTTTTTCTTGAGTGTTTGTGAAACATATCAAGATATTGAGAAAACTTTCCTCGGTCTGAGAATTTATTGTTGTGACCATATTTGTACTATTTTTACATCGCAAGCTAAAACTAACCACTATCCGCTCCTTGAGGCTACTATCTGTCGGACTCAGTACGTCCTGCTTGCTTCCTTAAGAACTTTAAAGGCTCTTCGACTCAACAAGCGACTCACCCACATCAAAAATAAGATGTGCTTTAATTAAATATTTGTTTACATCAGAAAGCGGATTTTATATCTAGTCAAAAAATAAATGCATAAATAAAAAACATAAATGAGTAGCATCTGCTAGAGGTTGCCAATTAAATGTAATCATCTTCATTTGATGTTTGCCGGAAAGCTTTTTATAAAATGTTATTTTTACAGCGGTCGCTGCATTTTTTTTTTCAGGTTTCCACTTTTTATTAGGCTCTGAATGATTTAGGTAGAAAAAAAAACTTTTGCTCTCAATTTCTTGCTATTTACAACATAAGCTTTTTCATGATAGCTTCAACCTTTTTTTTGTGGGTCACAGAGAGGATCTACTGAAGTGAAGCCTTTTTTTTGTAACGTTCACGCAACCCTTAATAACCACTCGAATTCTTACGTTTGGTAAATGGGTCTTTGGTTACTTTTCCTTTGAATTTCTTGCTAAAGAAAACACAATGATGGGGCGAAAACTTCTTTATTCACGTAGTTGTAAACTTTGTAATCTGACTTCAGGTTTAGCGTATGTTAAGATATAAAAAAAGAGGTTGTTAGTCTCAACCTTTGCTTATAAAAATATATAATAAAAAATAAATTAACCCCCACATAAAGAGTTTGATGAAAGTTTAATTTCGGCAAAAAAAAAGAAAGAAGAAACCCCTTATGAAAGAGACTGCGAGACGAATGAAAAAAGTTTGCGAAATGTTTTGCTTTCTGAGTAGTTCTTAATAAACCACCAGAAAGGCAAAGCTTTCGTCGCAGCGTCATAAGAAATAATTCCTTTCAGACAAAGAATTTAAAGGAAATGAGAATTTTTCTCTGGCGCCTTTATATTCATCGTCATCGAGCTTTTCTTCTTCATTTTAATAATCTCTCATCATATCGTAACAAATGATTACGGCAATATGAAGGTGATGTGCTTTGACACAGGAAAGAAAGAAAAAGGTTGGCAAGGATCTCTGAATTTTTTTTTCTTTTCGTAAAGATATTTAAGGGATGAATAATGTTACTAAGAAGAAAAAGAAGAAAACTTTTATCATTCTATCAAAATTGAATTTAACTTCGCCCTATAGTTTCTCATTTCTCAAGACATTCGACGTTTCTATATCGCATCATCTTTCGTTAAAGCAAAACTGACAAAAGAAACTATTTTTAGAAGTGTAAAAACTTTTATGTACGAAAAACTGAAACATCCTGGACAAAAAAAAACCATCTGGAAACCTAGTTTTATCGCCCATGGGAAAAATCAAGTTTTTTCATCTGGAATGAAATGAAATAAAATATCATTTGGAGAATTAATTAGGGCAAATTCATAAACTTGAAGGATAATTGATTTTGAAAATGAATATTATTTAAACTTAAATTGTTTTGTCCTTGAAAATTTCTCTCCTTGAATATGAATTTTCACTTGAATTTTCCTTTTGCTGTCAATGTATAAATCCTGGGATGAAATGCATGTGATGAAAAGTATTTGACCTGGAACATTAATCTAGTACAAAAAATGAGTTCTGAGATAAACACTGGTAATTTTTATTAATTTTGCTATTAAATCTTAGTGAAATAATTAATTAAACACTATCAAATGATAGCTCATATTGTGGTGTATTAGTGAAATCGGAAGCTTCTCAGCTGTTGAGACTGAAAATTAATAAAAAATTGGAATGCATCTTTTTTTTTGCAGAGGAAAATTTCCTGCTAACATCAGAAAACCTAAGAGCGTCGCCTGAGCTATGGCCAGAAAAGATTCCTGGAAGTGAGAAATATGCCAAATCAGCTCACAAAAATGCGAAAGAGAACGACAATGGACTGACTCAAGATGATATTCGTCAAATTTATCGTAAGTGCCAAACAAATTAGCGGCTCCTTTGATCTAATAAGAATCTTTCAGAGCTGGGTAATCTTCCAAAATCCGGAATCATTGCTGAGATTAAGCGGCTGTATGACGAAGGATACCAGCTAGGTATTGATGAGGCGAAAGAGATCACAAGAGGGAAATATCTAAATATATTTACAAATTCCGCAATTAACCATCGAAAGAAGTAAATCAACAGCATCCATCATTACGCGACTATCAGAATCACTTAACAGCATCTTAAAGTCATTAATATTGTTTTTTTTATTAAAACATAAAATTACACTTTTCATTTATATTTACAAATAATTAAATTAATGCTCTGAATATTTCCGCAGAAAGACAAACACAATGAAAATATTTGTAGAAATTCTTCAAAAAAATACATCGTCAAATTTTTCAATAAATTTCATCTTAACAAAATTAACCTTTCTCGTGTTAATTTAATGTAGCTTTGTTGGGTGTTAATTACAGCGAGATACATTTAGAAAATTGTGGTAAAAATTAATTAACGTCAAAAACTTATTTTTTCTTCGTTATTGGCTTGCAGCTAACAATTTTGTTTGTGCATTTTGATAAGAAATTCTGTGTTAAGTAGATAAAACTGATTTTAAGACACATTTTGGTATTCTCCATAAAGTTATTTGTATAAATTTGAGGGGGGGGGGCATATTCCAACGAGTGCAATTTTAGTTAAGTGACAATAAGATTAGAGGAAAAAAATTATTTACAAAAAGGCTTCCAACGAGTTTTAAATAAACATTTTTTTTTTTTTTCATGTCTCTGACCAATTATTTTATCGATAATTTTAATTTAATCATGAATTCACTAGAAAACTATTTTTGTTGCGAAAACAGTAAATAAGCATTTTGCGCGTTTATTAATTCCATCCGCCGGTTAATTTATGGAACATTTCTTCATTTAGCGTTTGATTGTTTTCCTTTGATCGCATCGACATGAAAATGTAACCGCCAATGAATTCATGCACCACTTTGCAGTCGCATGATAGACATGAGAAAACCGTATTTTCTCCTTCAAATTGGACCATCATGCATTTTACTTCCCAATTGACGTTCCATGCCTAAAAACAAAAAGTGTTAAAACGTCTTTGAAAGAAACTTCCAAGTTGAAGATTATTCTCACCTTCATTGTATTGTAACGCCAGGTTTTAACATGATCTCCAGAATTCATGTCCATTTGCATGATACGATTATTTGCAACTCCAAGTAGACACGGTTTCTTTTGTCCATCAAATTTGATAACGAATAATGTGACGCCATATTCAGGCAGCGATTGCCAGGCCTTGATATAGTTAAGCTTTGAATCAACAAGTGATAAATCTTTAACATTTGCATGTGCTTCCAGCATACGGTGTCCAGCTTTGCTCTTCAGTTTCTTGGCGAAACGTGGTGCAAGATATTCAGTTGGATCGATATTATTTGGATTGATGTTAACTGATGGTGCTTGTGCTGGTTTTTGCATACTCAAAAATGAACGAATGCTAGAAACTTCACTTTCATAAGAGCTGTCAGCAAGTGAACGTCCTTTAGATGCTAATCGGCATGCTGCCATCCATTTGGCATACTGTTCTTCGTTATCACATCGAATCCAAACTTCGCTATTTGGCCCATTACCAAATTCTGGCGGCACTTCCAATTTAATGTGGAACTTGCTCTGTGCCAAATTTACTTCTGGCGTTACTTCACATCCGCGCAAATTAATCGAAACTGCTGGCAATGCGCTGCTGCGTGATTCTTCGCGACTCTTGAACAAATACAAATGCAAATCCTTGTATGTGAACCAGTAACGTTTGTAAGCTTTCAATGTGAATTTTCTTGGCCTAAAAATAATATAAAAATATTAAAATTTGTCGGAAAACGTTGAAAAGTTTTAACAGCATAAAAAAATCGATAAAAGATCGATAAAAACTCACTTGAAGAATCTCAAATAATCCGATAATTCTGGTATGTAAGTGATGTCACCGTTCTTTGTTCCTTTCTGTGGCCCTTCCAATGTTATTTGAAGTTCACTTAAAGCAGCATCAATGTCGTCATCACCGCCATTATCCAAGCTCGATGTATCGATACCCGAATCTGGTTGTGGTTGATCATTTTGTAAGTTAATTTGAAGCTGTAAGGCACCAAACATCAGCATCTCTTCTTCGGTGCAATCAAGTTCTTCATTCAACAATTGCCACTTGGCTTGTTCGTACAACTGATTAATTCTGACCTGATCGTACTTGGGATTCAAATCAAAGAATGAATAATATTTGAAGCGTAAGCAGAGCGTATCAAATTCACGAATGCCCTGCTCCATGATGGACAGCGATGAATCGAGCCATCTAAATAGAAATCAATAATTAGTTTAATTATTTTATAGATATACCCCTCAAATGTAACAGTTTAGCTTACCCAACATTCATTCTGGCACGCTCGACTAAAGTTTTTGGTCGAACCAATTTTGAAATGGCCTCAGGGCTCGGTGCCCGTGGACTGTAAGCAAGATTTTCAATAAAATCTCCAAGACTAGACGATGAATCGTTGAAGTTGTGATGGAATCCATTTGTATGGTGACGCAATGTGCCCGTTGGTGAGCTTATTGGTGTGCTCCCTTGTGGTGGTGGCGTAGGTGTTGGACGCTGTGATACTGGTGCACACAAAAATGGACGGTCATCCAAGCTGTTGTCACTTCCATGGAAGCTATTGGCGTGTGTTGGTATAAATGTATTTGTGTCGGGTGCTGGATGAATGTATTCGCGACTATTTTGATAATTTCCATTCTGCTCTACCAGCATTTTCTTTTTCGGTTGATCGGCATAATTCTTCTTCAAATGCTCGGGTGCGAGTGGTTTGCATAAAGACAGTTCCTCCGGATAACGAATGCCCAAATCCTTGCACAATGACACAACTGCTTTGAACGTTTTCACCGAAAAGTCAACGCGGCAATCCAAATAACGCAGATCGGGAATCTAAAAGGAAGATAAATGAAAGTTCATAAGTTTGGCGGATTCAACCTCTTAAGTGGAAATAAGAAATATTTTAAATTGTTGCAACATTTGCACACCTGAACCAGTTTCGTTCTTTATTCATTCATAAATTTACTAAGGCTGACTCGGTGTCCCACGCACAAAAGTAACAATTTCATTCATGAATTGTCGTTTATATGTTTTTTTTATGGTATAAGCGCAAAAAGAAAAAAAAAAAAAACGAGAACAGGAAATTTTGCGAAGGTGTTTTTGAAATGGCATGAAGCTGGAATGAGGCGCCCACGAAATTACAGAAATATATATTTTTTTTATTGAATATTGTTTCGCGCCAAATTGATTTTATTTTATTTATTAGCAACGCGCTTCTTGTTGTGTGGATGAGCGATCTGACAATTTTTACGTTCTGTTGTTGGCGTATCAACAAATGTTTGGCGTTTGGCATCTTTACGAGCCAAAATGAATCTTAAAAAAAAGATACAGAAGACTCGCAATAATTCCAAAAATAACTTGCGGCGATCAACGATCATGACTCAATATGGAATGCTGACGCTGAATATCAACTCAACGATGCCACTTTGTGATTAATTAAATGTGCGATCATCAGCGAATTCAACAGTAATCGAATGATGGCATCATTGCCATTAACACATAATTCGAATCAAGCACTTTATTCTTGTTTGTGTGTGGTAAGATGAGAAGCTCTTGCGGCCATTTGATTTGCATCGTCAAATTTATAAATATGTTGATTTTAAATCGTGGTCGAATTGCGGGTAATAATCACCTTCTGTGGCGATGGGGCGAAGTAGATCAGATACTATATAATTTTCATGCACGATATTGGAATTTTTACGCCCCATCCCGATGGCGAATAATCGTATAGAAATGTAATTGCGTGGGCTGCCCGGTCAGTTTTTCTATTTGTCTTTTCAACAGCACTTAACACTCAGCAGGTTCACAAAACAAAAAAAAAATCCATAGCAATTTACATAAAAATCACTTCAACATTCCACACGAATAACAATAACTAGACCCCACATTAAATATTCTTGTCCGAGTTGCGGAACATTTGCGGAATGTGGTACAGAAAGGAAGGATTAAGTGAACAATAATACCCGCCGTCAGTTGTTGCGTAAAATTGGCGAGTAATGGTCATGGGAGAGTGATTTCCGCTCAAAATGGAAAATTGACCAAAACCGCCCTATACACCTCCAGTTCCATTGTTCTTCAAATGATTTTCAAATGACAAGCATTTTTATGATTATTTTTTTTTTTCAATCTGAACAAAAGACATGGAAGAGCCATTAACGAGCGCAAGCTGTTTAATTATTCAATTATCATGCGCGCGACTACAAATGGTCAAAATAGATTTTTTTTTATTACTTTTCTTTACCATTTTCTTCTTCACTCTTTTTGAAGATTCGTTTTAGCTATATGACGCGATTCTTGAGACGTTTATTTCGCATCGGGGTGCGAGCAAATTTGGCTATTGTTAAAATATGCAAATATTAGCGCGTATGTCATTCGAGCATCACCAGCAAAAAAAAAAACAGACATTTTTATATTTGAAGAGCTTGATTGAAGGCTTTTATGAACTTGTTAGTTTCATGAAAGAAAAAAAAATTCAATTGTAAGTAGAGACAACAAAAAATTGTCATTCAAACAGTGTCAACAAAAATAATTATCATGATTCAATTAAACGTGTTTTTTTGCTCATTTGCTTAACTCTTTTTTTTTTGCTTCTTTTCTTTGTTGTTTCATGAGTTTGTTAACCTTTTGATTTTGACACTGTTTTTAATTGGACTTTTGTGCCATCCAATTTAAATTATGCAAATCATGGCGATGGAAATTATCTTTAATTTCGTCCAAATCCAGTGTTGGCAAAAAATTGTAACACTCGACAGAAGCAAATAAATAACAATCATTGTGAATGTCATCAGTGTTTAAAATGTTCATAATTAAAAATGCACTTTGCCATGACTATTCAGCGCTCTCTGTGCATATGATGTAAGTAAACATTTGACTTGTCACCGTATTTGGTTTCTTGTGCTGAATGGAAACATTCAACGATGCTGGTAAAATATTTAATGGCAAAAACCACTTGTGACTAAATTGCATGTTTTTTTCAATTAAAAAAGTTGGTCAGATGTGACCGTAGAGGTTGAGAGTGAGAGGCACTTTTAAAAATGCTTATTAATTCAGTTGCTTTCTTAAGTACCATCTCATATTTTATTAAAATGCAAATATTATGAAACATAATTATTTCGAATGCTGTCAAATTTACTTTAATTATAATTGCCATGAAAGTAATTTACCTGAACTCGTAAGATTTTGTGCATTGGTGTAAAGTGTAGCAAGGCATCGGCGTGCAATCCAACCTGATCCAGTGTGGAGCGAGTTCGTGTAAGCCAAACATTTCTGCCGGGCCACCATAGAGCATGATCGGACCAATCTTTAGGATTTGCTGCAAATAGAAAGAAAAAAAAAAGATTAAGACGTTAATACATAAAAAAAAGTTCTTGACATTCTTTCATGATTATGCTTGTTTTTTATAACCCAATTTTTCCCGCCTCACAAAATTTTCATGCGACTGTGTATCGCCTTAAATGCCACAATAAGAATTTATTTTCTGGAAATATTCGGTGCCGAGTTTTCTTCGGTTTTTCTTTACATATAAAAGCGAAACATAAAAATCATTGAATAAACCGACCCACAATTTATTCAAACGTTATGAAATATATGCTTGTAATGATTTGGCCTTGAATTGCCATTTATATATATTTCTACATCAGAAAAATCGACAATAAATTTTTCCAATGGAATGTGTTTCATCGTTAGCCGCCCGCCATTAAAGAATTGAAGCTCGGTGTGGGAAAGAAAATGAGATAAAAATAGCAGACAAAAAATTGTTTTGTTGGTTTGTGCCGGATTTTCGAATCGATTGCAAACAATTTTTCCCATTGACGAAACGGGAAATTCCATTAAGCTGGGAAATCACCGATGAGAACACAATGTTTATTTACTCAACCCGCAAAACCCTTTCTGGATGCCTCAAGCAATAGAAAAATCGCTAATTGCTGTGAAAACTCGCCAACATTATAACGCGATTAGGGAGCTCAAATTATATCGAGGAAGAACAAAAATTTCAGATTTAAACTGGAGCGAAATTTATTCAAAAGAAAACTCTACAAATTAGGCCAATTCAGCTCATAAAACGATCTACTCGAGGAGACGATGACGATGCTAAGTAATTGAAATAATTTTTCATTAAAAATTTCCCTCCAAATTGCTCTAATTAATGGCAAACGATTAAGTTAATTGCTTTTGGACGATTTCACAAATCTCGGCATTTGCCTTTTGAAAAAGGTTTTGCGGTTTTCTAATCGCTTATTTATAGCGTGAAAACTTAAAGGTGTATGTTGTATAATTAATTTTCTGTCTCGCGCTTTATTATCTACAATTTATCTGCGGTTCCTATTTTTTAAACAACTATAAAAGAAATATATCAATGATTGATTTATGTTGCGTCCCACGATCTTATAATTTTTTATCGTATTTTTAGAATCAACCGTCACACAGTTGAAGGTGATTGTTCATGCTCTCATTGTGTTTTTTCGATCGATTCGTTTGATCTCGACACAAGCTCATTGAATGAACTGTAATAATTCTTGATTTCACAGGGCAACATTTTGTCTTGTTTCGTTTGATTTTTGCTCATTTGTAATTTTTTATGTTTCTGCATAACAAGAAAAAAAGACGCAAACAATACAATCAATTAATCTTAAAAGATTTCTTCGATCTAGTTTCGAGCTCTTCGTGACCTATTTAATGCGTGACCTTCGCGATTGATTTCAGAATGAATGTTTTAATGAAATACAGTTGCGCAAATGTATCCATCTGTCTCAATACGAAAATGTATTTCTTCATTCATTTCTGAAATCGAAAGTGTGTTCTGGCTGTTGTTACAGTTCATTGAATTCAATTAGCTTCTTGATTATGTCAAACGATTTGCTGAATGATTTGAAATGTGAATTCGCTAGAAATTTTTGTTTTGTTTACGCTTTTTGCTGTTGACAGAACTAACCTATATTTTGTCGGACAATTTCGACCTTAATTGTGTCTTTTTTCTTTTAAAAATTGCAATATTTATAGATTTTTGCGATGAAATCATCGCCTCGACTTTTTTTTTTCTTGGAAACTGTCAAGTTAATTGACTGACACAATCCAGTGCTGAAACAGTTTTTGCAGTATCAATGGCGATGAGTAACAAGAATGCCTAGTGTTTGACTCATAAACTGTCTGGAAAGTTGGCAGAATATCTCGGACCGAGATTCTTTTCAACATTCATTAATGTTTCTTTCATGTCTTTCCATTGTTTATCATCGTCCAGTACAAACAAACACAATGAAAAAAATATTTTTTAAAAGAAATCATTGAAATGATCGTGACTTGTGACCGTTCGACGCTTTATAAAATAATTGAGCAAAACAAAAAGTTTATCATCAAAATCGTGTTCCTTAAAGTAAATCATTTCACTACAATGAATACATGCGTGCCGGTAATTTCTTGTGAAAGGCTTTTGGTTTAATTGAAATCATCCTGAACGAGCGTCTTAATAACGGCTTAAATTTTCCCCTTTGTCGCATGCCGCGAAAAAAAAAAGTTTCAACCGTAATTTTAACACACTTATCTGCGATCAGCAACGTTAATTTTTACACCTTTATGGGCCTCGTGCACGTTCAGGCATATACAAAAAAGTGAGTTACAAAAAATGTTGATAAAAATTATAGCCAAACGAATATTAGAATGAACATCGCCATTAAAAGTTGTTTATACCTCAATTATCTGTTTAATCTAATAATTTTGCTTTCGGGGCTTTTCATGACTTTATTTTTTATTTTCCCCCATTTCATATTCTCTCTTGAAAATTAATATATCATAATCGTAAAGTATCATAAAAGAAATAATCAATCAGCGCTATCAGTGATGAGCGATCTTTATGAACTTTCATAAAAAACAACAACAAGAACAACCCGATTAATCTACACAACACTGCACACCATTAAAAGTTATGCAAATGGACGGCACGACAATAAATTCAACTTTTGTAATTGCTCCAAAACAAAACGGCTCAATTGAATATTGTATCTAATACGACTAGCTCTGACCATAACATAACCGCATGTCACCATCAGCATAGATAAAGTGACTTTGTCGTGCTTTGGGTCTTGTCCAGGTTTTTATTCGCCCTGGTGCCCACATAGAGCATAAATTACACATTCGTTTCACGTTTATTCTGTGTTGCTGCTGCTGTTAATTATTGTCGACGCAAATATTATTTCGTATAGTGCTAGCGCCGAGTTTTTGGGGTCGCCGAGTCGCGACAATCAGCGCGACATGTCGATGGAGAATTTTGTAATTTTTTATGTGCTTATCGAAAAAAATGTTCAGCATTTTTATGCTTTTTATATGTACACCAAACATTTTACGGCATTTCTTTGATAACCAGCAATAGGATTAACATAAACGATATGCATGCTTAATGATTTCATTCATTGCGATTTGCCCATTTTTATAGTCAGCACGTAGAGTGCAAAAGGAAAACAAAATCAAATAAATTTGAGGTGTGCGCCGAAAAAAGAAATCAACGAGACGCCCGTGAGAGAGTGAAGCAAACCGTGAAATCGTGAAGCTCGATGATATGCTGGTTTTATTATTAGTCTAAAAGACTTGACGGAGGTGATTTATTGTTTCGCATTTGGGGAAGAAAAAAAAACTTGCACGTATATTGTGAATATCAAATATCGTAGCCTCAGTAACAGAAATAATGATTTTTTATTTTATTTTTGGGTACGAATCAAAAAAATTCCCAAAAACATGAATGGCCATTAAATGGATTAGGTTACTTAAATGCGGTTTTTTGTGAATATTCTCGGAAGGGATATCATTAAATTCAATTCTTTCTTTTTTTAGGAATTCTAACCCACTGGCGAGCTCTTCAAAGAGACTTTATGGAAAAATAAATCAATTCAACAAAGATCTGCCATCATTTTAAACGTTGCATAAAGCCTAAACCCATCAAATTTCATGCTTAATCTAAATAATTCTTTTTCTTCAAAACTGTATATTTATATGTACACAGCCCGAGTGCGCTCTTCCGCATAAACATCCACTCAAAAGTCTCGAGTTTATTTTTTTCCTACTTGATGCTTGTGCGCTCAGCGATTTAGAGGCAAAAATTATAGCTCATTGGATTGTAATGTAATAGCATGAACATAAAGGCATTTTTATTACAATTGTGCAATCGTTCGCTGATCTTGTAAAATATAAATCCATCAGAGAGAAGGCAAAATTATAGAAACAGTCAGGCGAGAGAGCTGATAAATTATCGATACAGACATTAATGTAGTAGGCGGCAGTTTACTTTTACTCATTGTTCTGGTGTTATTTTCATTTAAATGCTTTTAGGTTAATAACTCAATTCTATACTAAAAAAAACAGGTTGTCAATATTGAGAAAATTTTTTGAATAAAATGTATATTCACTGCAACCGAAAACTCGCAAATTGAAAGTCATAAAAAATTTCCCTAATTCGATTTCAATAAAAAAAAAATCAATTCAATAAAAAACAAAATTTTATTACTAGGTCAATGAAGTGATTATTTTACGAGTGCTAAATCGGATTAAAGAGAAATAACATCTAGGGGAGACATTTGACGGCAACGATGGTGACTTACAAGCCATTATTAATCATCTTATGCGAGGCGAATTTCGTGCAATATTTATTGTCTTAGCTATTTAGTAATGTGAAAGTGTAGTAGACGTTATAAATTTATAGCCGTTGAGAATTGTTAGTCTGATGATGCATTACAATTGAGTCTCATACATAGCGTTTTGCGCCGCTCGCTGAATAATTTGTCATGATAAATGAAACAAATTGTAAAGTTACTAAAACAAATTTATTTATTTTGTCATGAGCGACGGAAAGCTGTAAAACCCAATAATCCCGAAGACAAATTGTCATTTCCCTTCTGGTGAATAAAACACTTTTTTATGAATGCTACACTCAATGACTCGCAAGCACGACACCCCGAAAATTGCTCCAAATTGAATCCAATTAAATTGTTCTCGTGATGGACATCAATAAAAATGTCAAGTCAAATAACTGAACAGTCAATTTCAATAAAAGTTCTTTTATAGTGCTAATCATTTCCTTTCTTGTAACTCTTTTAAATACTGTTTTTGAATTAGCAAAGGAACAAGAAGATTACATTGAGTCATTCACAATTCACGGCAACATAATTATTAAGTAGAGAAGTAACAAGAATTTGATTAAATCTGCTGACTTTTTATGCAACAACGCACACATTGCTTTTTTTAAATTTGCGGAAGAATGATTCAATGATTCTCCCAGAATATTAATGACTTTTAATTAGCATAAATCGTCGTCCGATGAGAATGCCCCAACAATAAAAAAAAAAGTTCTTCGTCATGACTAAGTGACTTGTTTATAGTTATTTGGCGCCCAGCAATTTGCAATGCACTTTGCATTCAGTCTGATAAATTTGCATACCCATTGCAACCGAACAACATGCTATTTCGGTTCATTAGCGTGGAGTGTGAAAGGAATTTTGTTGTAACATGTTGCGCAGGCGATTACAAAACTTCTTTTTTATGATATTTAATTTCCTCGACATATTTATTTAATCTATTGTAGCTTGAAGAATTTGAATAATTTTTGCGCAATAAAATTGCCCGAAATAGATCTATAAATCTTATTATATCCACTGATCTGACGCTCAGGGCTGTTCATCCGCTTTGTTTCTTTCCTCTGATGATTGCGTAAAATATTTCAGCGCGAATTTCCAGACCAAGCAGAAGCTCATAAATTTTCATTAATTGAAAATCCATTTAATAATAAAAAAGAGATTTTGGCGTAAAAATATTCATAATTTTAATTTATTTGAATGCGAATGTAAAAAAAAAGTTTCTTAATTAAGCCAGAAGCCAAATCAAGCATTAAATGTCTTATCATGACATTTTTACGCTGTTGTTTTTTTTTTTTTGGCAAAATGTTATTTATTCAAATTGAAAATGTTCCTTTGAGATTGATATGAAGCTTATTTCTCGCATCAACATTTGTAAGGTGAATCTTAATTTACAAAAATCATCTGACTGAGAGAACTTAATTGCTCCACAAAACGAAATTTGTAATTTATTAATTAAAATCAGCGAATGCGAGTTTTGGCTTTCGAGTTTTGGTTTTCTAGAATTTATTTCGATTAAAACGGCGCTTTCTTAATTTGCATAATTTCAAATAAAGTTAGCAGAAAATTTTTTTTCTGAGGAATAGCAATCTCATGAGCTCGTAAAAAAGCAATTTTGGAGAAAATGAATGTTGTTGAACCGAAAAAAGTATAATCAAATCCATAAAATTGGAGTTTTCAACCATCGCTACAAGCTATTAACAATTTTTTATGAGTGCAAATTGAGTTTTGAGATTTTTCTCGGCATTTGTCTCGGGGTTTATTTGTCCACCTTTCGATTGCCATTTAGGGAAAATTGACAACAGCTTTGACCATAAACAAACATCCAATCTTGGACGTATTGAACAAACCTTTGCCGAAAAATTTCATTATCGAGTGAACCGACTGTCAATATTAAACGAAAGCCTAGTTTCTTATTTTTATTCTCATTGTTTTCACATTTATTCACGCCAATTTGGTCTCGCTATTGGGCCATATGTTCACTGGGTGAGGCAATAAAGTTGCTTATTTTTAGCTCAACAAATTTTTGTATTTAAAATTCTTACTCTTGAGAAATTGCGTGCAACTTTGTTTATTTTTAATTAAACATTCACGAAAAAAAAAAAAAAACTGAGAATTCCCGTATATGCTGAATAATTAAGCAGAGACTCATACACTTATTATAAGAACTTAAACGACCTTCAGGCAAAGAATTCATGCATGACGCAAGTGACGAAACTTAAACATATACAAATATCAATCATTTAATTAGACCTGTGTTGTGTATATGTCAAGAGTTTTCAATGAAAGTCCTGAGCTCACTCATCGTGTTTTCAACTCTAGTTGATTTTGAAGAAATGGCGCCAAAATAAACACAAACGTTTTTTATCTTTTGTGAAATACTAATAATGTTTTATTCACTCTCATTTACTCGATTTCACGACTGCTTTTTGACAAACTACAAATGTGAACTCAACATCAAGTTACTGCTGATGCACAACAATAAAAGTCTCTAAAATTACTTTTAACTTTCATTAAATGCAAGGCGTCCTAAAACACGCACCTTGTTAACTAACATTATATTTATATAATATGAGCACATTGAGCTCCCCCTCGGCCACTTGCTGTTTATTTTTAAACCCATCGAAATGGCATCATGTGTCTTTTCTACCTTCAGCATTCAATGTTTACTTTGTGTAATTAATGTGATTTATTGGATGCATTTTTTCTTTTACGATGATGCTAATGTTTTTTTTTACTTCTCGAAACATACGCATAGTCGCAAAGCAACGAGTCGAGGTTCATTGTTTTATGATGCATGAATTTTCCATTTAAGTTCGAATATGATTGAGCGTTTGTTGCATCAGTGGATGATCTGTTTGTTGAAAACTGCCGGACAATTTAATCTCATTTAGTTTTCTCATTCCGCCCACTAATGTTATTGTGCAAATGCATCATGTGGAGTTATTTTCTTGTCATTTTTATCAAATCGCCTTCATGTTTATGTAAAAAAAAATATTAATCTGCGTATAAATATTTAATCAACTTTCCCCTAAAATAATTCTAGCAATCAATTTCAATGCTGTCATTTGTTGCCCTTAGCAAAAAATATAATTAATAGTGCCAGTGGGCACTTAGTAATTCCATCCCCCAAAATTCAATCAACAAATTTTGTCATTGACGGAACTAATAAAGACAAAACAAATAAATAGAGATCGAACGTACGACAAACATTTTGATAAATATATCTCGATTGTTGTTTGCGACAATTCCAGGCAAAACCCACAATCAATTTTCATTTGATTTTGCCTCTTCAGATTCAGAAAACTCTCGACAAAAAAAAATCATCGATAACAATGGACCACAACAAATAAATGCATTAAGGAGTCTGCCTGCCATTATGCCAATTTCTCCCGAACAAAAGATGCTTGAACAATGTTCCGTCATTAGGTTCGCTGTTATTGTTATTGATTGTGAGGTTTGTGCGTGCGTGTGTTTGTATGTTGGCAACATGACCTTTTCTTTTATATGCCAAAACATAAAAACCTATAAAAGACTCCCATAAAAGGTAGCAAATCGGAATATCGCTTTCACTCCCATCTTTTACGCCGCGATTTAATCGATCGTTTCGCTCGTTGAATGCACATTGAGTCTGCCAAAAAAATAAAAATATTTTCTTGTATGCAGAGAACGCCTTTTGTGTCTATTGACCTGACATCCTAACCGTATCTTTCTAACACCCTCTCGCTCTCGCTTCATCTTGCGCAATTTGCTATATTATGGACCCATTTAATTAATCGCAATTGAGTGAACAAACGAGCAAGCAAATGGCCATTTAAAGTAAATTGAGGTGTAATTTAATTTGATTATTAGAAGCATGGCTGGTTGGTAGACGTTTGCCGTTAAGTTAAAATTGATGATGATGGAAGCTGTTTGAGATTATTGCTGAGACCGTTTAAGGAGATTATTGTTTTTGTTTCATGAAATGAAAATGTAAAAAATCAAATATTTAATAGCGTTGCGTGGAAATTCTTCAGTGACCTTTTTATCACGGATTTCAGATGCAACTTTGTAAATTTTTCATCCACCAACCTACATCTTGGAGGTGTTTAAAGAGCTTCGTTCGTAATCTGCCTTGGTGTACTTATTTAGAAAAAAATTGTGTCACATCGAAGCTTAGTCTATTGACCGTGGGCGTAAAAAGTGCTCTGAATGGTGTGTGCACATTCAGTGTAATTGCAAACGAGACTTCCATATGGCTAACAAAATGGAATTAGATCATCCGAATGGCAACGAGAACTTGAAACAAATGTGAACACAGTTAATTGCGAAAAAATTAGCCAGCCCTATGACTTCTGGTGTCTTGTTGACTGATCATTGAATGAGTGATACAATCAAATTACATCAAATTGATAATTTAAGTTCAATGGCTGGCGTTAAAATTGTACGTTTTGTGTGTTGGCTCTACTTGGTGAGGTCATGGCTGCACATTTTATTCAATTTAATTTGTAACTTAATAATTCCCGTTTTTTACAGATGTTGTTTACATGTGTGTGGGAGTTCGTAATGATTTCATTCGCAAATACATTAATAAATCACTTAAAAAGTATTGGAAATTATTCATCTTTACAAAGCAAAATACAGATGAATTTACAAATAAATTCTTCCTTACTGCATTCAACTGTCACATCGACTACCAACCTCATTAATTTAACTTGTAAGGAACCGATTACATCAATAACTATTAGTGTTCTAGTGAACTATTCTTGTTTCACATAAATTTTGCTGCGCTGTCGAGTTAATTGAATTTTGCGCCATTGCCAACTATAACGACGTGTTAGAGTAAATCGACTGACATTGCCCTGGGAAATGGCGGCGTGGTGTGGAAATGGATGGTAATTATGATTTTCAATCTTTCAATTTAAAGAAAAATGTCTGTTGGAATTTGACGCACGTACCTCTTGTTAAATTGGTTTTAATTTAAAATGAACATGCAACAGATTTAATGCATTTCATTCGCACCTCACTTTGTGCTACAATCTTAATCATTCTTACTTATGATTGCCAGTCTTTAGTTACACTCCTAGGGCTTCACTGCGTTTTCAACCACTCTCCATTATGTCTCATTTATTCTCATAAATGAAATTTCTCTTCAATATCTCAAATATCTTGCTGCAATTAATCTGTGCACGTTGAGGGGCTGATATTGTGATCCAACCACATCGCCGACATATCAGTAATCTCTCGCTTTCCAGCAACATGTATCCAACATACATTTTTGTGATTGTTTCATTTTGCGGGATTTAAATTAAAAAAATGCGGTTTCCCCCAAAGTGTAATAAAAAAAAGTAATGTTGCACATACTGCTGCATCAGCACGATCGACGTTTTTACTAACTGTTGTTATTGTTGTTGGAGGCAAAGTGCGGAAAAGATAAATCTTTTGATTGTCAGCGTTTTTAATTAAATACTTTGTCGGATTGTTGTGCATTGCTTTTCCATCTAAATATTTTACTCTTTCTCTCTTTTAGTTGCCCCTTTAGCAATCATTTGAAAGCTATTTATGTGCTTTTTTAAGATCGAGCACAGGGCAAATAAATATCGATTCTGATTTTTTTTTGCTTCTCTCTATCATGCCATGCAGCGCTTTGATTTCCATCTCCCGATCATCTGCATACTTTCTCTCCCTCGGTTCTTTAATAAAGTTTTTTTTTCGCTGTCTTCTGATTGTTTGTGTTTATTTCACAATTCAATTCAAATTCAATTGGGTTAAATAAACAAGCAGCATATGAATGAGGATGTGAAAATTGATATCAAATGAAAATTAATTAGTTGATTTCTTTTTTGTGCTGTATTGTTGTAGCATTTTGTTTGCTCTCTTTCAAATTGCAATTTGATACAATTTTTTTTTATTGTTGAGTGATTGAAATTAATTTTTCTCGATTTAAAACTTCTCTCGGAGTTCAAGTGGAATTCCAATTTATTAAAGTACTTCGATATGCCTTGAGGGCTTTGATTGCAAAGCTATTTCTAATGAATCACAGATTTGCAAACTCATTTTTTTGCAAAATACAAACAATTTGAGATTCAAATCTCAAATAATATCTAATAATAACAAGCGATTTGTTGTTTCAAGAAACATTCAATAAAGTGAATTTTGCTGTAAATTATAACTCGAATTAGCCGCGATCATATTGTTTACAATCAACAAACAAGAAAAGTAATTTCAAAATACAGATTTATGTGATAACATTAATTACACGAGCGCGAGCCCAATGTTCTCGACATCAACAATGAAATGAAATACGTGAACTTCACGAGAAACGTTGGTCAAGCGACTAGTTTTCAATGACAATGGAACGGAATTGTAATCAATTTGTCTCAGCTAATTAAATGCTATTAAAAAAAGTACTGAAATTTGAGCCATTAAAAAAATTCAACTCGCGATTTGCTACAGCGCTAATGGCTGTAAAATCATTTTAATCTGTATCTAAATTACTCTAAAATTTCAAGTTTACGTAATCAAGTTCTGAAAGATGTTGGTGATTATAAGTATCTACCTGCTACCAAACCGGTTCGCCAAAAAGTTAACCAGCTTTTGTAAATATTATTTTTTTTGTTTTTAAGAATAAATTTAAGCTTTTTAATGAATTCTTTTGCCGTTCGCATGCCGAATTAAAATTTATTGCGACGTAAAAATTCGAGAACAACATGGCGATACATTAAGTCTCAATTACACGCAAAACTTGAAGCGTAGATCTAAACGATATCAACATTTTATTGGACGTTATCGCATTTTTATTGATAAGATAGCGAACGAGTTATTTTTTTCGTTTAAATCTCACGTAAGCCAATAGTTTCTAGAATGATTGCGAAAATTCAGTAAAATGTGTTTTATGTATTTTGGGTAAACATATCATCAACACCACGCTCGGGTGATGATGTAAGCGCGAAAGTTTTTGTTTCTGCGTAGGACTTTTTTTTGTCGTCAATTTTTTTTACTTTTTCTTTGGGAATTTCGATTTTTTTTTAACCCACACAAACCGACAATCGTAGTCGCGTCATGCCATCATCATGCCCAAATGTTGTTTACCTTCGATAATTTTTTTTCCATATTTATATCACCTTTACAGTGCTGATAAAACTCGAAATTAATGGTCTTTTATCGCTCGACGCGTCGCAATATATGATACTAGAAATGGAGTGAGACGTCGATAGGATTCGAACGAGCGATGAATTACTGCGCGCAAAAAATAATCAAAAGTGTAACGAAATGGCATGGCACAGCTTGTGGGCACACATATAGGGAGGAGTGAAACGTGTGCCATCGATATAATTTATTGCTATTTCTCGACTCTGAATTCTAGTTTTTGTTTGTTTGTCTATCTCTTGTTTTCTTAATTTCTAATTTAAAATGAAAAGTCATGATCTAAATTTCTTATTTCGCTTCTCCTTTGGCTTTATATTTGCTTTTTCTTTCAAATGTCATTTCACGTTCTGAATGTTTTTTTTTTTTTTGCTTGTTTTAAAAGCTGTGAAAAACGTGAAGAAATTTTCTTCTATATGTGCCGAAAAGCGACTTTCACCACTGCTATCTGATTTTCAGAAACAACAAAAAAAAGTATACGATGTATTTTGACTGGAAAAGTGTTAAAGTTGATACATTAAAACATATCTCTTGATCGCTGTAGCACAATCATAAATACATAAATTATGCTAATTTCACTATTTAATATCTTAAATCACTTTTAAGCATCGCTCTCCAAGTTTAAATGCAACCTCAGCATGATTTATGACATGAACCTTGTTAATATGCGAGAGACTGATGAGTGACAAGCTTTTGTGTAATCATAATGGAATTAAATCGTTTAGTTTTTTTTTTCTTAATGAATGATTTACAAAGCAATCACGTTTTGGCTCATACAACTATCACAAAGGAAACATTATATGTAATGCGAATAATGGTATTCGATTAAACTTCATTTTAATCATTTAACGTCATCTGCTGATATCTTTTGCTCTTTTGCTGTCTATCAATGATCGAATAATTTTATTCCATCTCAAATTACTTTCGATTAGTAACAGAAGCTTCGATATAGATATATCTAAAATCACAAATGTTTACGATTTTATCTCAATTATCCTAGATTCAGTTTCCAACATCTGTTCAGCATTTTCCTGAAAAATCAGCATCCAAATGGCGCAAGAGTGTTTCATGTTTACTCTAAATGTATAAAATAATCTTAACCATTAACACATCATTTGTTATTCTCGAAAGATTCTACTTCATTGCGAGTGAAACTCGTGCCATTTGGATGTGCTTGTGCTGTAACATAGATGCACATATATTTTACATAAACCTCAGCTGGGTTGAAACCTATTTCACGAGATTTTAACAAATAAAGATTTCCGTCGAATTGGTTTCCAGAAGTGCTTTTCAATTGCGAGCGCATGCTGTTCAAATGTCAATTGCAATACAAAAGTTTCAATCGACACATCGATTTGCTTTTACTTTATTAGAGGCTATATATACTACAACGCGCCAACGAAGTGCTTTAATATTTGTTTGTTATTTAAGTCATGGGAGGGTATGCACGAGCAATATCTTTAGCGTGTGCTCATTAATACAAATCGACTTTAATGCACTCCATACGGCTTTCAAAGCTTATAAGCAACATCAATGGGATTTTCAGCTTCACAAGAGTACGAGAAAAGTAAGAAAAATAATTCATGTAAAAAAAGGAAGCAACAAATGTTAAACATTCTCCAAAAATGCACGTGTCATTAAACAATTTTATTACAAACATGTTTGCAAGATATAAATGCTTTTCTACAACTACGTTTCGAAGTTGTTCTGAGAATGTTTCAATTTCATTTATACTTAAAAAAAAGAAAAGAAAGACAAGCATTTGGGAAGTTTCAATGACGATGTCATTATAAATGCAAAAAAGCTTTTATCTTAATCGTTATTGTGTGCAGTTTGCAGTCTTCTTCCATCAAACACACAATGGCAATGAGATAAGTCTTCATGTATTTCCAGTGTTTGGCAAATACATTACAAATATATCTAGGAATTTTGTTTGCCATTACCTGGATCATGTTGGTTTTGTTCTTGTTGAAGAGAGATTTGTGCATTGTATGTGCAAATAAAAGAAGTTGACAACATTGCACAAACATAAGTCGTTACTTATTCGCTCTTTTTTTTGCTGCATGTATCATAATGGCAAGCAATAATAACTTATTGTATGCAAGTCAAGATGTTTTTCACGTTATTTGCTGTTGATCTCGCATGAATGAGCCAGAAAGGAAATAAACTGTTCTTTTTATGTTTCTCCATTGCAGATTTTGTTTCTTTCTTTCTCGTAATTTCACTTTATGGATTACCAAGCGGAACTTTCAAAATATTTATTGGTTTGGCTTTTGGGGTGTCTTCGACCCAGTTGGCAGTGAAACATGCATGAACATCAGAACTGACAATCATGACAAATTACCAAAATGAACTCTTAAAAATTTTGCACAAAATCCCACAAATGAATGCACAATGCCAAAGGGCGGCGGCTGCCAAATTTTTTTTTTTTTGCAAAATGTGGTGATGGATTTTATGTTTGATCTCAATATTGTTAACAATGCTCTCATGATGGCAAATAAATTCATCACTTTTCTGTAACATTTTTTTTTTTTCGTTCTCTTCGGTTTCCATTTGAAATTATTCTCGCAGCTTAAATGTGGCGCGATACTTATAAATTACTCAAATGTATGTATGATGCCGCTTCACAACATAATTTTTACGCTTTATGTTCTCGCGGCTTATCCTGGGGATGAATTTTTTTTCTTTGGATGTCTCTTTATGTAGTAAAAGAAGTTATGATGATGCTCTGGAGCAACTTAATTTATTATTAGATTTTCGCTTTAATGTGTAATTTATGTTAAAGATATTTTTTTTTCTTCTTCTTCTTCTGGTTCCAATTCTATCATTATTTAATTTTGTTTCTTTGATATTGAATCCGATGCCGCGAAATTAGAATCATAAGGAAATCAGTTATGCTCGCGCCCATAACTGAAGCATCTAGAGAATTTGTAATATAGCGCTGCCCGTAATTGCGATCATATGAAATTTAAATGTTTGATTATTTTTCATCGTCGATTTCTTATGTTGTGTGAGAAGTTTCCATAAAGTTTCTGATTTATGGATGCGCATTGTTGGCACAAAATAAAAATGTTCTTTACTCTTTAAAAAAAAAAATTAAACAAGAACTATTAATTTTCATGTTTTTCATGGGTGATAACATAAAAGATTTTTATGCTTAAAACATGCTCGTGGAGCGTTCTCGTTGTGACTTTATAAAATAAATCTGAAAAACATATGCATTGAGGTTCCATTTTGCCGTCGACTGAATTCATGCCTTCGAAAACCATTAACATTATTCAATTAAACGTCTCTCGACTTTCTGTGTTTGTCATAAATATAGCAACAAAACTGAAGAACAAAATATTTTATTGGCTGTAAAATGTTATTGCTACATCTTTTGTGCAATGAATTTCACAAAGAGAACGAACTTGGTCGTTAAGAATTATATCGTCATCGGAACAATTTTTTTGTTTACATTTGTGCAATTCGCATCTAATGGAATTGTTTACGTTTCGAAATTTAAAATCTGTATGCGATGGATATGGATCATTGCTCGAGTGGCACAATTTTGCTGTATGTATAAAAGGTCAAATACAGGAAGGATCACAAAAGTTGTGTCCGAAAGAAAGGCAAAGAACAATTTAAAAAATTTCTTTTAGGATTCATCTGGTGGCCAGATGATTTCCATTCAAGAAAATATCTTCGTATTTGTGTTTGCACTTCAACGGGACTTGTGCTCAAGATAGAAATATGTTGGCAAATGAATTAGAACCTTGTGCAGCATGCATCCAGTGCATTTCAGGACCCCCGGTAGAATGCATCCAATGCGCAGATTGACAGATGTTTATTTTTGTAATGTGAGGGAGAATCAAATGCTCTATATTTGTTAGAAGTAGCAGCTTGGGCCCGTAAAATTAGTGGCTTTAAATGTTATTCTTTCATTCGTTCATTTATTTATTGTGTTGCAGTTGCAAAGTCAGTGAGATTTGTACCTTAATGCACCGACATTAATGGCTTCCACCCTCTTTCCGCAAATATTAAATTTTATAATCCCTCTAGAGGATTGAAATTGCTGTTATTGCACAAATCCCATTCAGCTTAAAGTACAAATTGGACGAATAAACAATGAACTTAATTCTATTTTTCGCTTCGCTTCATGTTTAAGCAGCAATTCAAAATTAATCACACTTTCCGGTAATTAAGTAGGTGGATTAGTTTCGATTGATGTTGGATAATTAATGACAATCTTTTTTTGGAAGTCGAAAGTACTTTCGGACATGAAATTTACACGAAAACTTTAAGCACTTGATGAATTGAGCAGAAATCATGACAAGTTTAGTTGAGATAATATGTTTAGCATTCGAGTGGGCTTAATGAGGACTCAACTTTCATGGGAATGTTTTTTTACATGGTCTCTCAGAAATTTAATTAAACTTGCTTAACATGTCGTTAACTTTTAAGAGCTTGACATAATTTTGGAGTTAAAGACAAATTGAGAAGTGCAGATGGAACTTTTGTGTTGTGCGGCAAGTCAGATCTCACCAGATGTGAACAAATAAAGGTAATTTCCATTTCGAAAACCTCATTTTTGATCGTAATTATAGTCAATCGCATTAGGTTTGAATAATATTCCAGAGAAAATATTTTTGCTGTGTCATAGTTTTGGATTGAATTTTAAATTTTGTTTTCGAGATCACCCAAAGAGCACACAATTAATCAATTTATCAGCTCTTGAGTAACCTTTAGTTGATGACCTCAATCTCTAAGTGTATTCTAATCTTCAATTGCTCCCGCTGGACTCGATTTATTGTCATGCTGCTAATGAAATAAATTTCAATTGCTGCTTCATTTACATCTTCCATGGGATTCAATAAACTTCTCTGTTAGATGTTAAACGCGTGCCAGAATAAGCATTTGATCCGATAAGCATAAGAAATTGAGAAAACGGTTTTATTCGAAATTATGATGGTACAACGACATCAATCATGCGATAAAGTGGAATAGAAAAGACTTGAAAAAAAAAACGGCATTTAAAGTGTCAATTGAACGAATTCTTATTTTTTAATTCCATTCATCAAAAATCAATTATGATTAAAAGCTGAACAACTGAATGAGAGTTTTGTGTTAATTGATGTATCGAACGGTTCACAGTCCATTGTGAAGTCAATCAATCGTTGCAATGACTTTTTTTTTGAAGCAACACCGCGCATCAATTCAACATTAATTCCCGGCGATTAGATAAATCAACATTTCTTACAAATTTTCCGTCACTCCGTCCGCTCCAAATGGAATAGCTGTTAAAATGTACCATCAACAAATATTTGACACAAATAGATAGATTTCATCAATTTAAAAGCAAATTAGTGGAACAAAACATTAAATAATGAAACTTGATGGGAAAAAATTTCTTTCTATTAACGCATTTTTGACATATTTTGTGTCATGTCATGGATGGCCATTGATGGAAAATTGTGCAATTTAAAAATTGTGTTTATGAAAACTTTCGCATTCTCACGATTCGTCATCGATCGATTATGATTTTAGACATGATGCGAGTGCATAGTGAGATGGAAAAGAGACAATTATGTCAACTATACATAGACAATTTCACCTGTATAAAGTCATTTCGATGTCATCATTAGGTAACGAAAATGTGTATAATTAATGCGCTTGATTGTGATGTTGATTTAAACTTAATTTACTTCGAAACGCGGCTCGTGTTGGCTTCGATGGCATCATAAAGTAAACAGTGGAAGCAAAGAAATTCAGTTAATATTCAATCAAGATAGATTTCCCCTCCCCCCGAAATGAACATAGGAGTGCATTAAGATAAATACAGACCTAGACGCGATGATAATTTATTGGTAGATGTTGGTAATTTTCATAAACTCATGTACCATGCACGATGCGAGGAGGTAACATCGAGATGAAGATACAAACAGAAATCATTAAATTAATGGCCGGTAGCAGTTGTGAATGAGCTTTTTATGGTGATTTTTTTTTGAAAAGCTATAAGCTAATAACGTGTTGCAGTCTTCACTAAGAGAAACATTAGTGACTTGATTGATTCCTTAGAACTGAGATTTGTGTTTATTGTGCAGAAAGTGCCTAAAAATTGCCTTATGCCAATTAATCAAAAATAAATTAATGTCTTTTCATAATGGCATTTTGCGGAAAGTTCAAAGTTTGCAACCTGCTGAGCATCGGGGCGTTACGCTCCATCCTCGCTCCATTGAATTCAAAAATGTGTCTGCGATAATGATTTGAAAACAATTTCTTTAATTATGATATTCGCAAATTGCCATTGCGAGCATTTGTAAAACATTCCAGGAAATATTTCTTAGAATGATTTTGCGAAATAAAAATAAAATATCTCAAATAATTTTTTCCGGCAATAAATTTCTTTTCATTAGCTCTCACATACCACCTTGACCCCTCTTGTGCAATTCATCTGTGTGTCTTTTGTGTTGCTTGTTTTCGAATGAATGGAATCTAATAAAAGTTCGACATTTATGTGAAATATAAGAAACATTTCACGCTTCAAAAATTTTTGAAATTTGCTGTTTTCATGACAACAATTTCCATTTAAATTTGATTTTTTGCTATAAGTCCATCATACCATAAATGGACACAAACTCATCAGAATTTGTGTGGAATGTTTTTTGATAGTTTTCTCATGAAAAATTCCATGTTAAAGTCGAGAGAAGCGTGTGGGTCGCCGAACGATCATCCAGAGTGATTCCATTTAAATGCAATAAATATTTGTCAAGCGATGCCATCTAATGGATATCAAGTAAACTCAATCCCCGACAACAAAGCTGAACTTATATGTGAGACTTTTATTTACTTGAACGACGCCTTTGCGATTGTTGTCAAATTTGAAGGAATTGAAATAAATCGATTTTCAACGACAATCGCAAAAAAAAAGAAGTTTAATTGAAGTTTTTTAATTGATTGAGCTTCAAAGTGTAGCATATTACAACAACAACAAAATATACCTCACGTAGCGAAGAAATTCTACGACAACGATATTTTGTGTTATTTTTAGGCAAAATGTCAATTTAAATTGATGGCGAAAATGTCAATTTCATGGTGAGGAGATATTTTCATGTCTTCGGAATGCTTACGAACGTGAAGTTTGAATTTCACACATTTTTTCATGCTACATTCGAATGCGGGCATTTAAGATATTACACGACTCACGATTGTCAATAATATGCACACAATTTTCCGATTGCATGCGCCATCAAATTGCCACCGCGGAGATTTCTCTTTTTTGCGGCCCATCTTTGGATTTCCTGCATCATACATTTGAGTGATTCTCAATTTGGCTTACCTAGAAAGACATAAACAGAGGGAAAAAATCCATTTAATTTAATTAGATACGAAAAAAATTCATATAATTTTTATAGAGATTAATTCCAATTAGTTTCAATGTACATTCATTTCCATATTTTTCCTTATCAGCTGTCGCGACTTTCTCAAAGACATTTTTTGTTTTTATTTTATTTATAAATCGAAAAAAAAAATCTCTGATCGTATTCAGCTTTATCACTTCGTGTGTGCGGTCGTTTGGGTCAAAAAACAGGCATAAAAAAATTATAATTTAATTCAATTTGAAAATGCTCTCTGGAATGCTCTTTTGACATTCAATGCGACTCATGCATTTAAATCTTATCGCACAACTGTTTGACAGTTGAGACATTTAAAGAATTTTCCTTCTGTTTTCCTAGATACTCGAATGAATTAATCGACAGTTGTTGTTATGATAACTAAAACGCTTCACATCCTCAAATGTATTCAGCACGTGGACGTGTGTGCAGCCATGAGTGAAATTACGTTAATTAACTCATTTCCTGACAAAATTCGATGTGTCGCACGACAGAAGCTCTCGAAACTCCATTCATCCATTTAAACAAAATCATAATTAGTTTTGCAAAACAATTTTTCATTTTAACATTTTAATTAAAACAAAATTTTACTGTCTCTCACGGAGCTTGCATCTGCCTTTGTTTGGTGAAAAAAAATATGTGTAACTACTCATAAATTTAAGGGTCGGTCAAAATTGCTTATTTGATGTCTTCATTGTGCATTGAAGATCCAAAAGACGACAAAAAAAATGGAAACATTTCAGACCGGAAATCCTTTCGTTAAATTTCCATTCGTTGGAAGGTGCATTTAAATATGAAATTAATTTTTGTTTACTTTATCAGTACAAATAAGCATCGAATGCTCGCAACTAAGATTCATGATGACATCGAAGAACGTTAACATAACTCATAAAGAGATTTGAGCCACATGTTAACCCTGAAGCCGCCTCAAGTAATCGTAAATTACACGTCTCGCACATCATAAGCAACATTCTTAAGAACTTGATGACAGTCTCGCCGTTATACAATTCCGGTTGACAATATTGCAGCATGATTTATATCACTTTGTTGTAAGAATCGTGTAAAATTAATTGTTACTTTCCTCGTGAACCCATCAAAGAGCGTCTGAAGATTCTAATGAAACCCCGGTTAAGCTCGACTGTGATTTCTCTAGTTTGAGTTAATTTTATTCGAAAGAAAACCGATTGAAATGGAAATTATTTTTTTTTTGAGGTTCCTCGTGGTGTCTGCTTACATAAACATGTGTTTCCGGGGTTTTCTACTGGTTTATTTCAGTTATTTTCTCTGGATCTGCAATTGGGCGAACAAACTATTTTAAGAAGCATTTGGTATGGAGAAATATGCGCTTCAATTATTTCATCGAAGCAACACTTCATATCCCTTTTCCACCCTTGCCCTGGAGCGTGTTTCTCATAACCGCAAACTGAAGAAGGAAATGGCAAATTGCGGCAAAAAATAATGTCTGAATGAACCTCATTGTTGATGTAGAAAAATTGCAAGCTGTAAAACTATTTTTCTGAGGTTTATGTTTTGTTATGCGCTAACAACAAAGACCTTCTTTCGTGATGGATGACAAATTGTCACGAAATATCAAGCGATTCAAGCACTCCCTTTCACTACACGTTCATGTTAATTTACAATGAACTTTACCGATGACTGTGAGGCTTCTGATTGATTGTTTTGCGCCGCATTTTTTTCCAGCGTGATATTCATAAAAAAAAAAAAAAAAACAAAAGTTTTTTGATAATCTCAATGAATTCTCAGCACATCGCATAACTCCAGGGCCACTTTTCTTCTTCTTTTTTTCTGTGTTGTTTACTCTACGAGCTCAGCCATTCGTAAACAATTGATGCGGGAGCAAAACGTTTACACGTTTCAAAAGGTGTTTGCCTTTTGTATGGCACCATCCAGTATGTTGCTCGCGATTTATGAAATCACGGCGGCAGTTGAAAGAGAGGTTATGCAAAGATCCATAACCTCAATAAATGACATTAACAGTAAATTTTCTCCGGCTAAGCGGTTTAAAGCAATAGATATCGACATGCCCCCAAGTCAAATAATGTCTCAAGTAGCAGATAATTTTCCACTTTAAGTGTCGCGACAATTATTTGCTTCATCCATTTGATTGCGCATCGGGTTTATTTATTGTGCAATACTCGATGGTGGAGAAGAATGAACCATACTTAAATAAAATGTAACATGAGACCATTAAATGGAATTTGTTTTTTTTTTTTTTTTACTCATGTATCAGCTTTACGATGTTCATTCGTGTGAGAAACTAATGAGTCCGACTACCGAGTGCCAGACACATCAAGTTTTAAGATGAATCGCGCACTCAATGACTCAATGGGAAATGTGCGAAATTTTTTTCTCATCGACTGTTATCGTCAATCGTCGACTCATTTCATAGACAGCTAACAACTCTAAACAAAGTATTGAAAGTTCATTGCGGATGTACGCGAAATGAAAGTTTTTTTGTCCTAGTTGCATCAATTCATTCGACTCGATGATTCATTCATCCCGTCCCGAGGGTTGATTGTTGCCAGAGTCCGCTTATCTACCACGTCAAAAGTAGTTTTATGAATCACCATCGGTTGACGTTTTCTTTTCGCGTTCATTAATCAAAATTGCTGCATGGTGACCGCACATAAAGTCGAAAGCGATGAAGGCATCAACAATTTCCCACATTATAGTTATCGATTTGTTATAGCGCATTCGAATTGATCGGCAAACAAACATAATGCATTTGCGATAATGGACATTGATTCCGACACAATTTACATTTTTATGTAATAAATATCCGGAGAGAAAATTGCAATTTTACTGTTCACATAATAAATCATTTGATAAATTGGAACACAAACTGGAGAATGCTGAAAAACATCATTCGATGATGAAAATTTACATAATATAATTACTGTCGTTAATGCTTTTTTGCCGTTTTTTTTTTTTTGTTTGAGCAAATATTTCATCGAACTGAATGACGCAACATCACTAGATTTAATTTCGATCCGATTATTATGCAAACGATTCAATAAATAACACACAAAACCAATCAGAATGCCACCATGATGCTCTGAGACATCTGTTTATTTAGCAAATTTGTAACATGACGAAACCTTTTACAACCTCAACGCCCAATTAAATATTGGCCTTCGGGAGGGTTAAATGCCAAGCATTAAATGACCCATTCAGCCCATCTATGGTGATATGCGCACAATGAAGAAAATCGAATTTGCAAAATCATTTAACGGCACAGCAAGTGAGCGAGGGAGAGAGACATCAATCAAAGCCACAACGATGGTTTATAAAATGCTGAGACATGTTAGAAACGAATGACCTCAGATTATACTCAGGCAAGGTGTGGGCTGTCACGATCACATGCTCATTTACCAAAAGCTATCAATTAAAGGAACAGATAACAACTTGAAAATCTTTTAATTCACAATTTTAAACCACATTTGGCATTCAAATAGATTATTCAATATCCATTCATCTCTTCATTAATTCCAATTAAAGTTCAAAATATAAACCGAATAAAATCAACGCACTGGAGGTCGCGAATAGCTCGCGCTGTTGGATTCAATGTCAAGTTCAAATATGGAAATTGTTTTCGTGGCGCATAAATTCGCGAAAAGAGAAAGAATTAAGTACAATACAAGTTTTTATACAGTTGCAGATAATCTCATTTGAATTGCAAAATTGGCACGATTGCCTTTAAACTTCCAGTGAATATCTAAATTTGGATCGTTTCGCAGCTCTGCTAGCAGCTATGGAAGAGGTTTTGTTTTCTTTTGGCAAAGCTTTTAGCAATAAATTGATGTTCACAGTTATTCTCTCTTTTGCGAACAGCTGAATCAGCAATTTTGGCAAGTGAAACTTTGTCGATGCATCAGCAGGAAATCGCAAGTTTTACATTGCAAACTTTATCCGCTAGTCGAATGAGTATATAAATATAGAAATGACATTGATCACATGTATGTCGGTACTGATAAATTGTACACAATGGAATTCCATAATGTAACAACACCACCATCAAGCTGGAAGTCTATTACTGCTGACTTCACTGAATTCCATTCGAACGAAGCTTTCATATAGACTTCATATGGTCAATTGGTGTGTGCACTGGCTCTATATCTAGAGCTCATCAAGAATGTCGCGCAATTCTGCAAAGTGCTGACTCTGCACACTCCGCACACATTAAACAAAATATGAAGCATTCGAGTAGGCTCGTAAAGCTGAATTTCCATAAATAGTCAACGCGTTTATAAGAAAATGACGCTGAAATATTCCCGCAAGTCGCTCAAGGTTGTTTTAAAAGCATTTTTGCTTGCGTGCGTATGTGTGGAGGTTGCTGATGTACTGATGTGTGTAAAAGGAATCGCAGCAATTTAATTCAAAGCACTTTTCTCTTTCTTGAATTAATTTCGAAGCCTTTTTTTTTTTTTTTAGTAAAAAATGTTCTTCAAGGTCGCTGCGGAATAAGAAAAACAATTTTTATCCAATTTTTCGGTGTCTTAATTCTCTGCTGTATGTAGTTGTGAGGAACAACATTCTTTGATGTGATCGCAGCTCTTGTGCGACGTAGTCAGATTCGGTGTGATGGCGTTTGCATAAAATTGATCGCTTCATTATCTTTCGAGTCTCAAAGTGGTTTCAGTTTTATTACACAATTTTTATTTATTATTGAAACGATATCGACGTGTCAGGTTGAAGTTTTGCGGTGTTTATTCTCGTGAACAAACAGCCTCTTAAAATGATTGAACATTCCATCTCATGTGGAACCTGAATTTCTTGTTCCTTCATTTTCATTCGCCATGTTTATCATGCAAAAACAATTTTTCGGCGAATTCGGCCTGTTGATTTCAGAAGAAGCTATTAAAATATCTTCTAACTCACTTGTTTTGCCGGCGATTCGTAAAACATAAACACCATCAATTGACTTTTGTGGCTTTAGTGGAATTTATGTTTTAACCAAATTTTCCGCACAACCTGAAGCCAAATAAGGTATTCATAAAGTTTTATGTTTTTTAATTTTTTAAGTGTTGTTCGTCCCTTCACAACGGACCGCACACAGATTTTTTTTCTTTAAATTTCTCTTTTTTTATATTGATAATGATACCATTGAAGTCATTTGCAATAAGCAGCTGCCGAAAGAGCTGACGGCGTCTGTGAAAGTCTCACGAAAACAAGATTTATGCAATTTTTGGTTACTTTATTTGCAACTTCGAGCAATAAATTTTTCGATTTGTTCAACGACCTTCCAAGAATTCTTTGTTCTTATGCTCTCTGGCGACAAAAACTTCTCGTACTTAAGAATGTTATTTGGCGCTGAGAAGCGAGAGATGGATTACAGAAATTTTTTATAGATAAGAGGCGTCTTCATATTTCATTTAACTAACACACATATGCATGGAGTTCCAACTCATAATTACATCATCATAAAACATTTTATATTTCTTATCTTATCAAACCAAAAGTGGAATTAATGTCTCTCTCTTATAATAAATATATATTCTTCCATTCGTTAGATTATCTTTAAGCATAAATTTATTTATCTAATAAATTTCATTTGATATTATTTATGAATGTCGGCAAGACTTCAAGCTGAACTCTTGCTGGGATATCGACTGTATGACTTGTGGGCTTCCAATCGGCGGTGTAATGGGAGAAGCTGGATAATTTTCCAGTCTACTTAATCAACCATCAAATGAAACATGAAGACAATGAGAATTATGCATGCAAAAAATTCCCAGAATCGTTTAACTCTAGCTGCCCGGCAGCATTAATTATTTCATTAGTCAAAACTATGCGGGCAAAACTGACACCGAGTCGTTTGTCAATTTCAATTTAAAATCCATCGGAGCCGTTTGTATCCATAAATGAAGCGTTTTGTTTGTAACAAAACTGCTGATATTTCAATTAAAATTGCATTTAATTATGAATGCCATGAGCTATATTACTCCAATCGGGACAGACTGCTAATTCATGGCATTTTGTGTGCTTGCCAACGGCCAATGAGATGACCAAATTGCGTATAAAATATTGAATTATGATGGCGCCATCAAGCCTCGAATGACATTGTGCCATAACAGAGCAACACTCATTGAATATCCATGAAGCAGACATTTGACTGCAAGACTTAAGATGACGATCACGACAGTTTCCTTGATAATTCAGTCTTACTTCTTGTTCGCTATTAATGTTGGGTTTAAATTAACTACTGCATCTCTATTCAAAGTTGCAAACAGCAGCAACAAAAAAAAACTCTTAAAGATTTATCTATGAATGGAAATAGTCTCTTGAATGATCAGTATGAATAGCGATGTCGTCATTCAAGACGTTCTTATATTTTATGCCAATTGCGATTTCATACACTCATTAAATCATCTTTTAGAATTCCAATAAATAAGCTGCCGTGAGCTCACATTGAATGTAATTTCCAATTATTTATGCCCATTCTCTCATCTTTGCCATTCAATGTTGCATCTTAAAGATTCATCTCTTGAGGAACCGTTGTTTTATTCGATACCGTTCAAAAAAAAAAAAAACACATTTCTTATAGTTTTTATTTATAGTTTTGTTGATAAATGACTCAATGACTCGATTTGTGGCCATTTTTGGTATGAAAGCGAACTCCATATTTGACTCAATTTGCTGTTCGAATGGAAAAGTAGATCGGAAATATCAAGAAGAAATCCTTTTCTTTGATTGCGACATACCATACAGTAGTTTGCATAATTACACCATGTGACTATGAGTGAAAATTGAGTCTGCATTAGGAATTCCAATCAAAATCGATTTCACTCCCAGCGGTAAAAACTATTAAGACTTAAATTTCTCTCATTGGTAGAAAATGGCGTGAATTTTATTTTATTTTTTTTTCGGAGTGAACTCTAGAGAATCTCATTTCCATATATTTATATTCTTTCACAATAAAAAAAAAGAAGAATTGTAAACAAGTTGGAATGAGAATGATGCATAAACATTATAAGCCAATGTTGGTGAGATTACATAATCAGGAAACACATAAAGCCAACGGTTTTTTCTCTTTTTTATACTTCAATCATTTCTATCTACTGTTCTATTCAAATATCTTTAATGGGTTGACGTTGTGAATGCTTAAAATGGTTTATGGTTAGTTTTGCGCGCAGTGGTAAAGATTATAAATTCTCTAATGTTGCTATTGTACCCTTTGACATAATCTACATGTATATACAAAAGAAAAGCCCAAAAGATGATGGATTTGCATCTGATTATGGTGCCCACAGAATATTGTTATATTGTTTGCAAAGTAGTCATCAACAATAAATGAAAAAGACATTTACCAATTTGTTATGCGAAGGAGACATGTTCGCGACCCATATATGGTAATAACATTTAATCGAAACTGAAAGGATGACATAAACCAGAGAAGATGAAGAAAACAAAACTGTCAAAACAAATCATATCAGATCCGCTATCTGGCTTTACTTAATCATCATATACCGAGAAGTGAAAAAACCATGTGAATAAGTGTTTCAGTTCCCCCAGAAAATCTCGTTAGACATTTCAGGCTCAGTTTTATTTTATGACTGCTTGACATTTAATCTCTGCTCGCGTACATGGTCATTGCTTTTGAGACTTTCGAGGCTGTGTTGAAGTGACCGTTTTTCATGGAGTTTTCTTTTATTTGTGGTCTCGTCGATGGTTTTAAAATATTTTACAATTCGTGCTTTTGACCGTATTGATGACATTTCTCTCTCTCTCTGCTTTAAGAATAAATATTCAAAGAAATATTTTTGTTACTTGTATTATTCTTATGTTGTGTTTATTTGTTTCCTTTCTTATTCTTTTATGGTTTTTTAATATTTCATTTCAGTCTCTACGTTCGTGCTCTTTTTTCGGGTTTTAAGATTTTCTTAATGTCATTGTCAGGGTTTTCTGTTTCTCATTATCGATGCTTTTTGTCATAAGAACACACATACACAAATTGTGGCTATTTAGTAAACGATCTTCATCGCTTCAACGATTGAATTTTTTTTTTGTATTCGGGTCTCTATGAATATTGTTAAACCTTTTCTAGTCTACCAGAAAGAATGTTCATTGTCAGTGCTTCTCCACCTTCCAAAATTCCCAAATTTTTGTTACTATTCTAATAATCGATTGTGAACCTCTGAACTACGAGTAAATCACTTCAACATGGAATTTCATTCGATTGCATTTCAAACAAATTCGAAACCGACCGAACCCTATTTTGTCAAGAATGTCGGTGTGGCCTTCTGGCCTTCCGTAGTGATGAGGGATCCATAAATTGGTGATGTTTATTGAAATTGTTCTGTAGGTGATGGCAATGATGGCTCGTAAATAAATCATATGAGAGAAATGGACAGTATTAGTTTGAACTCCTGTCATGACGATGCTAGTGATGATGCTGTGAGTTACTAGAAAGTGAAGAAGTTTCTAATCTCATGGTCCAAAAACTGTTAGAAGGATAAAAAAAAAAGTTCCCATAAGCCTAAAATGTGCCGGAAAAATATGAGCAATCAACTGGCGCGTCTCAAGCCCTTCAACAAATGCCCATATCCGATAACAATCAGTTCGGAGATCCTTTTTTAGAGAACAAAAATAAAATAGAATTGACAAAACTAACAAAATTAAACTCTAAAATTACCCGCATCGAATTGATGCTCATTTCGGTTCCCATTGTTGCCGCCGCGCTATTACATTGTCACAACTTGGGAGGGTGATCGGGTAATTTATGAAATTGATACGCAGTCATTTCCCTGGGTCATAAAATTGAAATTATTATTTTCTTCTTTAAAAGAACATCGAAATAGACTCAAATGATTTTTTAATAAAAAGAAGAAAAAAAACCAAAACGAGGCCGCTATTAAAGGGCCTCTCGAATATTGTTGGAGAATCCCTTTTGATTTTAATTTTCGAAACATAAAATTGATTCGAGGGTTTTCTTTTATTTTTTTATGATCAACAAGGCACAGTTTTAAGAAACTCTCAAAACTTTGTTCAGCACGAGGGTTCGATTGGATCTTGAGTGCATCATTTTCGGATATTTGTAAACTTTACAGTTTCTCTGTTTTCTTCATAATGTTTTCAATATCTTTAAATCTGTTTCAGAAGCGTCATAAATTTAACATTGACAGCTACGCCCTCAAGGCCGACGTTGTGCTATGTGTGTATATGCATAAGGATGGTGCGATACATAAATATAATGTACCTGTTAGTATGTTTCCGTTAACTTTCTCGTTTCTTCACGGCATTCATTCAATTGTCTATTTTTATGAAACTATTTTTCATTTCTTCAATATTTTTCTTGACTTGACTGGATTTTGTCGGGGATTTTCTTGATATTTCGAAGCATTTCTCATCTGCTTGAGATTTTTTTTTGTGCTGCTTTAAAATGCTACATGAGACTGTGTCCATGGGGATTTATAATGTTTGATTCGGAATTAGTAATGAAGCTCAGTGGCGTTGTGTGATCCTGAACCATAAGAAAATGTCATTTTTTGCTTTTTTTCCCAAGCAGTAAAATTGTTGTGACTTTGCAGGTCGCTGCAATTTATTTTTAATGTTGTTTTTAAGTTGTTTTTAATTCTCCCAGTGCCGCCACTGTAATTTTTCAAAATGTTTAAATTTAAGAAAATGTTTATAATTAAAACAGAAATTGTGGCAGTATGAAGAAGAAATGAAACTTCAATCGATGATGAAAAATAAATGTTAATGGTCGTTGGATGTGCTAAAAATAAATTCTCATTTGAAACAAAGCTGCATATATGTCTCTCTATCCCTATCTCCTTCGCTCTGGCGGCTCTCTTATTCAGATCAGCGGCGTTGGTTGTTTGTGACTTTTACACCCACAATTTACGAAAAGTTTTCGTGCAGGCCCAATTAGCAGTAAATTCGAAATTCACACAAAATTCACATCATTTCAATTAAAAGCCACATATCTCGATAATCAAATTGAGAATTTGCGAAATTCGGCAGCGACACACAGAGCAAAGTCGTGCACCAAAAGTTCATCAATTAGTATACACTCGAATCACGCTTTTCAGAGTTAGAAATTAGTTGTTGACTCTCGTGATTTGCAATCAAGATGGAAAAAACCGTATGTTTAACGTCTGAAGGGAAATTAGTGTCATTCGCGCGATGTTTTGTTTGTTCACAAAAAAAAAGTAGAAAAAAGAATTTAAATTTATGTATTTAAGTGAAAATTTCAAGGTTTATTTTTCGCGAGTATTTAATTTTGTGTTGAAAATCGTAAAAAAATATACAAAAAAAAAAAATATTTTCATTTGTATGAAAGAATATTGTTAATGAAAAGCAAACGATGCGAGCTTGTGTTGTGCTGGCTGGCGGCTGATGATGACATCATTTTCTTAAAATAACTCGTTTACTTCTTTTAAGAAAAAAAAAATATTGTGTTTTATATGAATATTTTCAAGATCCACTCGATGCTCTTTTTTTTCTTGTCGAAGTTTCTTTAAAACAGACGAAGCGCAGAAGACACTCGAGTAATAAATTTGATTGCCCTCTGAATTGGCATATCTCATTTTGAGTATATATTCAAACTATCAAAACAACAATCTTCATCAATGTGTCCGTTGAGCAAATTAACGTCGCATGTCTAGCGGTGGTTTATGATCGACGAAATTTTATATGTCTGTGCAAAAAAAAGAAGCACAAACCAGCAGCTTTCGTTTAATTGCCGATAATCATCGGCGGGAGTAATAATTTAATTAAGCGGCCAAAAAATAGGAACCCCTGACAACTGACCACGAAATGAACTAGCCGCTCGCAGGCAAATCCAAATGATTTAATTTAATCATAGACTTTACACAACAATGGGCCACAAATTTCTTTCAACCACGCGACCATCTGCTGGCAAAAGTATTTTCGCGGTCTAGCATTTTGAAATGGATGACACAATTATTAGTGTGTGGGCTTCCCCTGCTAGATAGAACATAGTTCGACCACCGAAAGTCGAGTGTGTTATCTCCATAGGGAACTATAAAAATTAGTCGGTCGAAGGCAGTTAAACTTGCGGTCGTTAAATTAATTGGAATTTTATTTTTTATGTTTCTGACCATGAAAAAAAAAAATCTAAACACGATATTGACGTTCATTCTCTAGACGTTGCCCATCAATCTATTGTTAAGCCAATTTCCTTTCAAATCGACAAATGTCTCAACATGAAATCTATTCGCCCTCACATATCATCATACATAAATCGTTGACGCAAAACGACAAAATAACAAAAAAAAGTTGTGCGACCACAAAAGAGACAAAAAAAGAATCGATCCAAACTCATTAATTTCAATGGCATAGTGCTCGGGCTATTGTGTAAATAGTTTTCATTAAATAGACACTTCCGTGATTTACAGCCATTGAGGAATCTCAGACTCGTTGCGCTATAACTTAATCAACAAATTAATTTGTGGCTTTTGGCGGTTTTTTTTTTTTTTTCAGTTTCGGAACTATTAATTTAGATATCGTCATGCGACGGACTTAGCGTGTCTCGTGTCCATTATAATTTCACAATTAGTACAAAAAGTAAATAAATGTTTTGCAACATTTTTAGGATGTGATTTGTGTACAATATCTGTGAAGCTGTAAGATGGAGCCATTAATAATGTTAACACAGATAAAAAATAAAGAAAAATAAAAAAAAATGCAACAGGTTGAATGTGAATTTATTGTGCATCAGGTTGAGCAATAAACACGAACCTGGATTCTTAAAATGGGAAATTTTTACAAGAACTCGATACCTGCTTTTATTTATTGCACCTCAAGAGCCTAAATCGGGCATTTTGTGAATATTTTGCCCATCTTTATCTTTATCAATATATCTGAGTGTATGTGTCCTCGTTCATCGACAGAATTTCATTTGTTTGTCCATTATTGGAACAAAAAGAAGTTCTTCACATTTAGTTCGCTGCATGCGAGTTAAGTCGCGAAAAGTTTTAATTTCATTTCTTCTTGTTCTTTTTGCTTCATTTCACATTTTTATTTGAGAATCTAATGGAGCATGTGAACACACATGTATAATATACATTTTTTTTCGCCGATTTCTGTAGTTGTTTGAGAATAAGAAAATCAGAAAGAAAATGAAAATGCGATAAGAATTCAATTCGCGAATGACGTCACGCAAATACTTTGGCCGCTAACGGTTGTTTAATCCTTCTTATGATCACATGTGTGTGTGCATTATTCGCTTGGTAAATCAAAACTCTGTCCTTGGCGCTTGAAGTTTTGTGCTCCTATAAGTCGTGACGCAATATTACAATTTCACCCACGATCAAGACTTAAATATAAATATTTATTTCTGCTTTTTTTTCTATATATGCTTTATACACACATCGTGGTCGTGTGGTTTGTTGTTTGTAGATGATGAAAGACTCACATTCGAGTGAATGAGAGAAGGCAGCCAGTTAGCAGAGACCCGACACCAACACATTCAGTGACTTTGAGAGCTATTTTTAAGATTATGAATTTTCTTCATTTTTTTTTTGTTTCTGTCAAGTTTTTGAAACAATTTTTTTTTATATCTGATAAGACGACTCACCTTCAGTTTTTGACAGTTTCAGCATAACACCGCCAATGTGCAAATCGCCTTTCACACGCAACGTCTTCTCCACTTGGAGATCCGTGATCAAGACACGTAAATTCCATGTATTATCGCCAACGTGAATCATTGTGAATTAATTTTGTTACTCTTTTTTTTCGTATTAATTCAACACCTTTTTTTGGACTTGAGAATTTCGTATTCGTTAAAAGCTTTTTTTGATTATTCATCAACAAAATATTATTTTCTTATTTCCTTTTTTTAACATTCACTAGAATTGCGATGTCTCACGATCATCAATTTAATAATTCAGCAGCACGTTATCAATTGTATAAAATTCCTTTTTTTGTTTGTTATCAAAAAATGATTAATTTCAGCACTCAATAAATAAAAGATTCAACGAAATTTCTCGACAGCAATATAGGCATGTCTTGATAGCAGCGCGATTCTCTTGAAACTAAAACTGTTAGGAAAGTGTAAAGAAATTTGTTGTGTTGGGATGTGTATTTTGTTTCCTCAACACAAGCATGAAGCAATACAGCGCGATACGAAGTTTGTAATGAAAAGAGTTTGGTAGTTTTTCCGTGGAAGTGAGGTTCGCGGCAAGGGTTGCGGGAATGGAACTTTCATGCTATGTAGGATTTTCTTTCATGACGACGAGCAACGACAAATGTAGAAGAAATTAAATTTATTTATTTATTTTTTTTTTTCAGGAAGAATTTTATTAAGCGACTTTAGAATGAGTTAAATTTTAGTTAGAAAAAACGCCTTCTTCCGATGAATCCTTAATTTTCTAACAGCAGTTCCCATGATGCTGATGATCCTTACTTGGTTTGATGGCGGGAAGTTCACGATCTACTTTTAATTCAGTCAGGTCGCGTCGCATTGAATAAGCGTCCTCACCATCGGCATAATATTTTGGCTCAATTTCAAGTATCTTGAATTTAAGCGAATTTGTGTAGAGATTAAGTGCAGCACGATTAGATTTTCGGACATGAAGGCTGACATATTGGGCATCGAAGCATTCGACCATTGCATATGAGGCTTGATTCATTAACTTTTGAGCGAGTCCCAGTCGTCGATAAGGTCGTTTAACGGCCAACGATGTAATGTGACCATGCTTGCTTTCTTCACCCGGTTCCGGTTCTTCCATCTTGGCCAATACATATCCGACAATATTTCCTTTATCGTCTTCAGCAACATAACTTAGCTGAGGCCATGTCAGACCATGATAGAAATAATATTTCATTTGATAATTTTCAGGCAAGCATAATAAATTGCAATGTTGCATATTCATCAGGTCTTCTGGTTTTGCGCAGCGAATATTCATGATGACAAGTTATGATAAATGGATCAGTCGCGACGGATTTTCTTTGTTTTTGGTTTCACTTCAACTGGGTTGTCCTTTGGATCGTTCAAGTGACCCAACAGCTCACGCACTACTTTGAAACGGAGCAAGAATAGTTTGTATACTAGGAACCAGCCTAAAATTAAAGCATGTAACAAAGAATTGTTAATTTTATTAGGTCCTGATTCTTTTTTTTTTATTTAGACCAAACTACCCAAGAAACACACGGAAATCACAACAAAAACAGCTGACAGGAATGAAAAAGCAGCTTTCACACCGTCAATTAAATTCATTGCATGCTTTTGAGATTACAAACTATAACTAAAAAAATAATAAAAAAAATGGTTGATGAATGTGATGATGGAACTTTGTGGGAAACGTCCATCAGTGATTAAAAGCAACACAAAAGTAGCTAAAGTATTAGAAAAGCTTATATTAAGCGCATTTTCTTGGGATATGTGGATTCATTTAAGCATAAAAATGAGCTCAAAACAGATCGAAAACGGATTTATTAAGGGGATTCTGAAGTAAATTTAACGATTGAGGCATTTTAATATTGAATGACATTTTTAAAAATATATTCCGAAATATTTATATGTAATTTGTCTTTTGATTTGAACGATTAAGGAATCCGACTCCACGGATTCATGTGTCACACTGAATCATAAAAAGCTACTTAATTGTTTTAAGATAATAATTGAATCAAATAACAATCACTGTTTGGGCTTCCGATTTTTTTGGGTTAAATTATATTTTGAGTAACTTTTTGCGATTATTTCAAAACAACGGTAATTCATGTCAATGTTATGATGTAATAGACATTTTATTGAATATGATAAAACAATTTACCGTGTGCTTTAAGACTTAATTACAATCGAAATTTGCGAATTTAAATGTGAGAAAAATTTGATTTCCGAGACGAGTAAACCTCCGCGATGACACAATTTTATCGTTAGCATTCAAAAAAAACGCGAAGTTGTTTACGAGTCTTCATCTTCATCACACAAATGCGAAAGCTTTAATTCCTTTGCTGATTTTTGTGCAGGACTCTTACGCGGGTTAGGGTCTTTGCGTGGCTTCTGCTTCTTCTGTCCAACGACGTACTCTGGCATAACAACTTTAGCGCCATGTAGCTTTTTGACATTAAGTTGCGGATCTTCTTCAACTGGGTCTTCTCTGGGTTTCAATTTGGTGGATTTTTTGAACACAATTTTATCGGCGTCTGAATCTTCTTCGTCCATTTGCTCTGCCTGTTTTCGATCTTCTAATTCTCTTAAAAAGTTAAACGCAGCTGATGTATTCATACGATCTGAAGTATCTGAAACATCAGATAATGTGTAATGAGACCATTTCTCGGGATTGCGCTAAAAGATAATTTTATATTATTGCTGTTAAACAAGGAAAAGTGACACGAACCTCATAGTCTGGGCGATGACGAGCTCTTAACACTTTGTTTATGGGTAGGTCAGGCCTTTTAAACAAACTATCTTTGTTTTTGTATTTTTCTATGCCTTCATTTCGACTTCTTTTCCGTGATTCCAATTGATAATTCTGATCTTTCTGCTCTAAACTAGTTCCTTGGATACTTTTTTCAGCTGCAGTCAATGACTCAAAGAGTCGCTTCTTTTTCTCTTCAAAGCTCAGATCCATTCTAATGTTTTAAATCCTTTGAAAAACGATTAATTAAAATTGTCGCGGAATGTAAGTAAACAAGCCAATTCTGTCCTCGCGGCATTAGGGAGCGTTTGTCAAATTTGTCACTTGTAAGACATTGGTTTAATGAGTGGTGCTGTGCTACTCCATAGAGTGCATTTTTTTTTGAAATTCGATCGATAAGGCACAAGAAATACAATATTTAGGTCCGTTATCCTGTAGGTTCATACGTAGTTACTCAATTAAATTGCAGCAATGGTAAGTGCGCATCAATACGATGATTTAGCAAAAAATTCAAACTTTGACCTGAATTTTTTCGCTCTATTTTCAATTTCACGACTTTATTTTGTAATTTGCCATTTAAGGATGTGTTTATGATGATCAGGAGGAAAAAGACGACAATCTTTACTGATGCAAAGGACAATACGACTGTGCTGGAACTAAAGAAAATGATCGAAGGAATTCTAAAAGAGTCACCAAAAAATCAGCAACTATTCAACAAGGACAATGTTCTGATGGAGGATGATAAGCAATTGCTGGATTATGGAATTACAATGATGACAGCCAAAGCTCAACAGCCTGCCGTACTAGGTTTGGCACTACGCGTCGATCACGAATTTGAAAAACTGGAGATGTGCCCATACTCGAATCCACCAGACCTTCCCGATGTAATGAAGAATAGTAGTGACGGTGCAAATGGTGAACAAGCCTAAGAGATCAACAGGACTTTGTTCACAATTCGCCATAATTGTCAACCTTGGGGAATAAACGACACATTTCACATTCAGTTTATATATTTTGTTTTAAAACGATTTTCCTATCACCATCCTTTAAGATTAATAATGAAAACCTCCTTAATGTGGATGGAATTCTGCATACACAGCTAAATCAAATTGTTCTTTTTAATTTATTAATTCACCACTTAAATTTACTCTGCGTTTTGTAACGAACTATGCATAAAAAGTGTGTCACGTCAAATCTAAGTAGGAAAGGAAAACATAAAAGCACGCATCACACAGAGCCTTACCTAACTGAAATTGGATAAAATTGATTGAAAGTGCGGCGTAAACAAAATTTATTAACTGAGAGGTGGATGTGGATGGCGTGAATGGGATTACAATAATTATAATTTATTTTTATCATATCCTATGAGAATCCAATACATTATTTTCTTCTTTTTTTTGTAAAATTATTTCATTAAATAAAATCATTTTTGATGTATAAAAAATCTACTGTTCTTCTTCAGCACCTGTCGGCAATTCGATGATAGCCCCATTATTCAGTTCTTTCTCTTCCAGATACTTTACAAGCTGATCTTTGATGAAACTAACGTAATGTGATTTTTCGTTGACTGTTCCAGGAAAAAAGTGTCCACCAGCATGGTGCAACGAAACTGGATCAGCGAAACATTGTTCCAATTTAATGCTCAATTCCTTGGGGATGATTTCATCTGTTTCACCGGAAATGTGAAGGGATGGAACCGAGAATGGAGCTTCGTAACAGTTCTTGTGTACCAATGATCCGCTTTTGAAGCCACTACTGATTATAACAAATTTTGGTTTGATGGTCGTCACTAGATAATTAGGAGATACGTTAAAGTCGGTATGCTAGCAAAGATGAAGCAACTTACTGTTTCTTTCGCTGAGCCCACAAATGACTGACACGAAGCTGGCACCCTGACTAAATCCAATTAATCCTTGATATTCTCCTTTTGCCCATTCTTCTTCAACGAGTTTCAAGCTTTTTTCAAATCCAATCGCTGGTCCAGCTTGATTTGTTCCTTTGAAGCTGCCATCATCCTTATTAAACCACCAGCTGCGTTGTTCTGCGACTGACTCGTCACCTTCATTTAGGGGTTTTGCCAAATGTGGTGCATCAATATATGTGAAATTAGCGAGACTCTTTAAACATTTCCTGACACTTCCAGTTTTGCTTCTAAAGCTTTCTGCATTCTGACGATATCCATGTAAACAGAGGATATTTAATTTGTCGCAATCTTTTATTTTTATCTGTTGGTCTTTTTTAACCATTGTGCCCGGTTTGTGAATGATGTCACAGTATTTCACATTCAACAGAAAAACAGAAAGATATAAACAAAAAAATGTGGCCAGAAATTGAAGCGGTTAAAAAGGAAAATAAGCGTGAATTGACGATCAGTGGTGAAGTATTGTCGGAAAGACTCACGAAGAATGATGGTCGGTTGGATTCAGCACTGTACGAGCAGAAGCAGCTTAATTTTCTTCAAATTACTGGATCAAACAAATTCTACAAGCTCTTTCCAGAAATTGCGAAATTAGAAAATTTGCAGACACTTTTACTGTTTGGGAATGTGATCAATAGCATTCCAGGTTAATATCCAAATGCTATCGTTAGATTGTTAACTTATACATTAATTTTTTAGATTCTGTTGGTCTATTGACTAAATTAAAAGTTCTGGATCTTTCAAAGAACGAATTAACGGAGTTCAAACTTGATTGCACAACGATGGAACACCTTGCAACAATCAATGTTTCGGATAATAAACTGACCAGCTTTCAGCTCAAGAGTGCGTCCATTCACAATTTAGATGTTTCGTCGAATCAGCTAATTACCTGGCCAGAGATTCCTTCATCGGTCACAGACTTGAAGATGAATAAGAATCAATTGAAGGAAATTCCAGAAGATCTACAATTGCCTAATATGAAAATATTAGATCTGTCAGATAATCAAATTACTGCCATTCCTAAGAAGTTTGGTTCCTTAAAGCTAAAGGTCTTCAGCATGAAGGGTAATCCATTAAAGGACAAGAGGTTATTCAAATACATCGAACAGAATCAGGCATTGAAGGCAATTATGGACCATATAAGCAAATTTGGTGCATCAGATGCACCATCAATTAGCAAGAAGAATGCCGAGAAGCCAAAAGAGAATGAACAGGAACAAGAAAAAGTCAACAAAATCATTATCAATAAATTTGATGAAGATTTCAGAATTATTTACGACCCATCGGTGAAGAACATTCGCGGTTTTATACTTGCTTGTATCATCCAGAATTGCAATTTTACTTCCAGTAAAATGAAGGAATTTCTTCAAGCTCAAACGAAACTTCACGATGGATTGTGCAAGAAGCGCGAAGCGGCAACAATCGCTACCCACGATTTAGACATGATTTTATCAAAATCACTGAAATATGCATCGAAAAATAAAAACGACATCAATATTCAGCCGCTCGGACGTCACAAGACGATAACTGCTGATGAATATTACAACAAATTAATTGCCGAAGCTGAGGCAATTCGAAAGGAAAAGAAGCGATCACAATTCACGGGAGTCTACAAGTTTCTTCATTTACTCGACGGACAAGAAAGTTTTGCATACCTTGAGACTGAGTCCGGAACCTGCTTGAGTCTGCCACCAATGACAAATAGTGAAAACACAAAAATAACTACAGACACAAAGAGTATCCTTGTCGAAGTTACCAGCAGCAGCAACGCAGCTATTTGTTACCAAGTCATGGCTGAGCTGCTTGCAAAAACCTTTGAGTTAAATATTTCCGGTTCAGAAGATGATAATGAAAAGTTCCTCGAGCTGAAACAAGTTCGCATCTTGAACGTAGAAGGCAGTTTAAAGACGGTATATCCTTCTAAGCCTGATCTGATTGATCTCGAAAATGAAAAAACTAAAATCATTCGACCTTGATAATGCTTCAAAAAGAACAGAGAATTTTATTGCATTTTTTTTTTTGCAATCATATTGAGCCCGGAAAACTTCACAAAAAATGTGCAGAAGAGAAAGATATTCATTCATTCAATAAACACACATGAATCTACTTTGATGAACTCCTTGATGAGCTCGATGTATCGCGTCTTGATTTTTTAGTAGAGCGCTTTCTAGAACTATGACGTCTAGTCCGTGAGCGCTCTGATGAAGTCGAAGAACGTCGTTGGCGCGATGTACTCTTTTCTTTGATCTTTTCCTTTACCATAACTTCAAGAACTTTCTTTGCTTCAAGAACGCGGCGCTCAAGTTCTGCCAATTCATCATTTTCTTCATCTTTGCGTGGATTTTCATTAAGCTTTGGTGGCGAAGGTGGTGTCTTCCGTGAAAAAGCAACCGATGATGACTTTGTCAGAACAGGTGGCTCAGGAGCTTTTCTTTGACGGCGTGGTGATGATGATCTTGAGCGTTTACGACGTTGTGAGCGACTCCTGAGTGTTATAAATATATATCAGCATTTTAATTCTATTGTAATTTAAGTTAATTTACCTGCTGCGAGAACGGCTTCGTGAACGTCGATCGCATGAACGTCTCCAGCGATTTCTGTTAAAACTTCGATTGTTATCCCATCGACGGTTATCGTTGAATCGATTTCTATCCGTTTTGAAATCTCGTCTTTCTCGCACAAATCTATCGCGAGAGCGGCTTCGAGCTCTGATTGGGCTTCGGTCTTTGGATCGTCCATTCTTTTTTGTCAAAACATCAGGTTTTTTGACTATTTCAGTGTTGCGTTGTTCCTTATCTGAGTCACTTTCTTCATAATCTAGGGCGTCATTCAAATCGTCAGAACCAGACTTAACGATTGGTCGTATTAAACTGCTGGCAACGGTTATAACGTGATTTGTTTCAACTTCCGATTTTTCCTGATTGAGCTCATAGAATGATTTCTTTTCATCGCCTTTAGTTAATGCTTCATGATGACGTCGCTTTCGTTCTTCAGCACGTCGATTGATCTCAGACTGTCGAGCCTTTTTTTCTTCTTCCAAACGTTCAAAATCAGTCATTTTAATGACATTTTTCTGAGCAACCTTCCAATGTGGTGGCGTAACTGACCGTGAGCGAGATCTTGATGGCGTTCTATACCTAAATGTTCCACGACCTTTGATAATTCGTCCACTGCGTGAATTGGGAACATTTCGTTTGGACCATCCAAAACCTTTTTCTTTATCCTTTTCATTTTCTCCATTAGATCGTTCAGATTCTTTACGATCGCGATCACCACGCATCAGAAATTTATGAGAAACTTCAGGAATTTCGCTAGGATCGATTTTTGTTAATGAAACCATTGGATTCACCATCTCATTTTCCGACTCCAATTCGCCTTCCTCAGCTGACTCAGTTCTACAACAAATTATTATGATAAAACATCATTTTTCACAAGAAATTTCCTCACTTTTCTTTTGCTGCTTTCTTATCCTTCTTCTTCTTTTTTTGTTTCTTCAGTTTTTTTGCACTTTGGGCGGAATCACTCGAGTCACTGCTAGTGTCACTCTTAGTTGCTGATTTCTTTTTCTTTTTGTCCTTTTTGGCTAAAAATTGAATGGTCATGTTTATAAAGGCATCATTCAAAAAATTATTTAACATACCTTTTGCTTGTTTCACCAGCTCACCACATGCTATTACTGTCGCCTCTTCTAAAGGTCGTGAATTACGATCGACAGGTAAATTTTCAATTTGCTTGACTATGTCCTGGCCAGAAACAACTTGCCCAAACACTACATGAATGCTACAAAAAGGAATATGTATTTGAACTAATGTAATCACTGAATAATAAATGAGAATTTACTTATCCAAATGTGGAGCAGGTTGGGTGGTTCTATATTAGAGAAAGAGAGGAGACAAACAAAAAATCGTCAAATTCTGGATACACAATTGCTGTTCAGGTCGCTCCGCGGCAGCTTGCATCAACACTCACATAAAGAACTGTGATCCGTTTGTATCTTTACCACGATTAGCCGCTGACAAAAGGAAGGCTTTGTCGTGCTTCAATTTGAAATTTTCGTCTGCAAACGTCCCGCCATAAATCGATTCGCCACCAGTACCATTGAAGTTTGTGAAATCACCAGCTTGAATCATAAAGTTTTTTACGACGCGATGGAATACTATGCCCTAATTGCGTAAATGTAAATTTAATGAGAAAATGGATAGGATGGACTCTACTACTTAATGGTGGGTTAGTTACCTTGTAATATAAATGCTTTCCAGTTTCCTTGCCCAAACCTTTTTCACCAGTGCACAAGGCTCTGAAATTCTCACAGGTGATCGGACAAATATCATTGTAGAGCTCAAACACTATTCGGCCTGCTGATGTTCCACCAATATTTACATCGAAATACGTTCGTTTACGATCCATCTGTGAAAAATCGATTTTTGTTATTCTAGATTAATAATCTTTCAATGAGCTCTCGCCTTCAACTGTTGAAGATGCTATAAATGTTATGAATATACTGAAATTATTTATTAACCAGTAGCCAGTTGAAATGAACAAGAAAAGTTAATCAAGCCAAAATAGAAACAATTTTCAATGCCGTGATGACTAAACTGTCGGAGTTTTCATGCAAACATCAAAGCTTTGAATCATTTTTTTTATTGCTTGGCAATATGGAAAGCCATGAAAAGTTCTGACCTCTCAGAAGTAAATAAACCGGTAGTAATAAAAAATGAAAACAATTTGGAAAATAATAAGCTAAGATGAAAGACTACATTCTGAAGCATCACGAAGCTGATATAGTAGCCATTCTCAAAGCGGAGCAAGTTGAACATTTGCCATTCCTGGCATTACGCATAGACTTGACAGTCCTGAAAAAAGACAACATTATTTTGTTCAAGAAAGTAACGCATCGCATCGATGTCTGGAAAGAGCGTCCGAAGTGGATACAGGCCTTAAACGATGCTCAGGATGCGATACTTGAAATGTCATTGAACAAAACAATAAAGGCATACATGACTAAAAAGAAAAATTTTCCTGTGACGTTCTTTAATTCACCAGGATCGGATAATGAATTTCCATCGTACTTTGAGCTATATTCTTTTATTCAAGTTGAAGGTACATAATATCATATGTAAAGGTAAAGCTGCCGATTTAATGAAATTATTTTTTTAGCCATCATTTTTCGATCACGAGAACGTCGAAAGCAGGAAGTAAAGCGCGAATACACATGCAGAAAATGCAAGAAAACAATGATGGTTGAAGCTGATCGCCTGATTGGGTTCCATTTTGAAACGCCAAGTCCTTGTCCATTTACTAATGGCTGCAAAAGCGTTCTGGTGCATGAAAATCCAGGTGAGCTTCGGTTGGACTTGACAATAGACTTTCAAGAAATTCGAATTCAACAGCTGAGCAAGACATGTTCAACCAAGGCTTTAATTGTTGAACTGGATGAAGAGCTTGTTGAGTCGTGCTTTGTTGGGGATCGTGTTACGATTTGCGGAACATATGAAACCCGATCGGAAAAAGGCTTTAATGACCACACGCCTGTTATTCGCGCGATAAGCGTTGCTGTTCATGAAGCTCAGCAACGCATCAATAAAGATCCGACGGAATTATTATTTCTTGTCAAGGATGACTGGGAAAATGATCTCGAACGTCTCAGTGGCAACGAACTGACAGTGCGTGATGAAATGTTATCTTCGATAGCTCCGGAGTTAAAGGGCCTTTATTTACTGAAAATGGCTGTTGCGCTGATTTTGTGTTCTGGTGGGAAGGGATCTCAAGATAATAACTCCAGTCAATTTGTGCCAACATCTTCTGCGACACGTGAAATTTCACATTTGCTAATGGTGGGGGATCCAGGATTAGGCAAAAGTCAATTGCTAAAAGCAGCAGCCGAAATCTCATTGAATTCGGTTCGTGCTGTCGGCTATGGTTCAACTTCTGCTGGCCTAACTGCGAGTGTATTCAAAGAGGACGGAGACTGGCAGATTCAAGCAGGTGCTTTAGTTAAAGCAAACAATGGCGTTTGCTGTCTTGATGAAATCAACTTGCTGCCAACTGCTCATCGTTCATCGATTCACGAAGTTATGGAAATGCAAAAAATAACAATTGCTAAAGGTGGAATTCGCGCTGATCTTCAAGCAAAAACATCAATTCTAGCTGGTGAGAGATAATTTCAAAGATTATTTATTTAATTCTAAATACCTATATTTCTTCGCTTAAAGGAATGAATGCCAGTAATGCAGTTAAAGGACGCCGCTTGGATGCTAGAAATCTCTCAATTGAGCAATCGCTTCTCACTCGCTTCGATCTGGTGTTTGAACTGGAAGATCCGCATGATTTATATTTTGATGAGCTTATTGCTGATCACATTTTGGGCATGGGAAAATTTGGTAACACAAGTCACCAGTGGAAAATTGAACGTCTGCAAATGCATATATTTGTTGCCAAGGATATTGATGTGGAAATTAGCCCGAAAGCCCTCGAAATTTTGCAAAAATATTATCAGTTCTGTGCACAACATCCGGAAATCGAAGTTTCAAGAAAGTCTATGCGATTTTGGAACTCCCTAGAGAGACTAACAAAGTCTCATGCGAAACTTCTCCTTCGATCACGTGCGGAAATAGTGGATGCTGTTTCCATCATCTTGCTGAATGAATCATCTTGGAGTTTTGGATATCTTATGGGATCATTTAACGTAATGACCTATGAACTTCCGATTGGACCTACAAAGCAATATATCGTTGAGGTACTCGAGCGAATGCATTTGGAGCATTTATTAGGTGAAGATGAACAAAAATGTCCGACGAAGGAGGCAGCTCAGCAGTCACAAAAATGTAATAATTTTTTTAACATGAATGACATCGACGCAATCTTCCAAGATTCCGATTCGGAACCAGAAGCGAATTCATGTACTCAAAAAGCAGTCACATCGCAAAAAATTAACGAATACTCGAAAGTAACTCAAGATTCAATTACTTCGCTATCAGATGATACGATGAATTCTAAGCCACAAACTTCAAATAGGTCACAACAAGCTTACATCGAGAGTCACCGTAAAAAAATCCGAATAGAACCAGACGCGACATTGACGGCAAATTTGAATGCATTAAATGCAGCTTTTTTAAATCAACCAACAGCATCTGAAGTACCAAAAATTCAATCAACAGCATTTGAAAAATTGAAAAAATTTCAGTATCAAGCATCGCAGTCCGCTGAAAGTCAAAAATCATCTAAGCCTTCTCAAGAAATTGTTAAGGAAAATATTCCTGCAGAAATTAAAGCTTCAATACGATCAGCTCAAGAAGAGTTTATTGATAATATTGATTCATTTGATTTTTTTGGGGATCTCTAAGCGCATTTACTAGAATGAATATGCGATTCTTTTTAATTTGTCTTTGTTTCATTTATAATAATTTAACTCATCGCCCCAAATATAGTAGTGTCGTCTTGTTTGTTGTTTGAGCCCACAATGAAATATTTTGCGAAATATTCTGCGTAGGTTATTAATTATTTTCGGTCAGTATAATTACGTTAAGCGAATAATTACTGAATTAAAATCTGGAGCGCGTCGAAATTTACAAAATGAATTATCAGTGATATCATCGCGATGTTAATTACTTATTAAATACTAAACTTTTTTGGAAGCGTGTTGAACTAATTTGTCGAAATTTAATTTAAAATCATTTCAATTTGGAATATTCGCGAAAATTATTTTATCTATAATTCAAGGGCGGTTAAAAATGTGATATTTTTATGTTCATTGTGGCATGTTCAAAGTGCATTTTATCGCAGAACACAATCAAATAGCAATGTTGGAAAATGTCGTCGCAGTAAAAGTTCAACAAGCGCAAAGAACTAATGAGCTAAATAAAGCATTTTAATTAATTAAATTTTTTTTTAAACTTTTTTTTGCTCTTACATGCAAAAATATGCAAATGAATTTGCATGTTTGTTGAATATCAAATCACAAAAAATGAGTGTTATTTGCTCACGCCGGGTGGCTCAATCGCGGGAGGGTTGATAATGAAAAGTTATTGTGCACATTTGAATATTATTTAACTTTTGACTCAACCACTATGAGCATTCGATCCAAAATCTGGGGCGTTGCATAAAAAAAGTGTCAAAAGCAGAGTTTGCAAATTGCTAGTGAAATTGCAAAGCGGTGAAATGAAAACGAAAAAGAAAATTGGATAAGGAAAGAAGCGTAAAATTTAATTAAAGGAAAAGAAAGAGCTGCTTGATCATGTTTTGGGTCTTCATGAAATTTTGTAGAAAAAGAGCGTTAATGAAAGGTTCCATGAACGCTCCTCGTTGAATTTTGCCGATAATAAACATGCCTCTGCAGTCGACAATTTAAAAATTTATTACAAATTTAATCAGGAAAAGCTGCCTGTGTGCATACAAGCACAACACAAAGTTGCCGGTGATTAATTAGTTTATAATAGAAAACTACATTTCTTCACATAAACCACCCACATGACACGCAAACATGTTTCTTGCATCAGTGACTGTTTATAGCTTATTATCGTGAAAACGCCTTATTTTAAATTTTCTCGTTTACTTACTTAAAATTTTTTTCTGCCTTACTAAACTCATAAAAGTTTTAACTCTTGTGAAAGTTTGCCACTTCTTCGAGAGCTTTAAAGCAGCTTTTAAGTCATTTTGCGAACAAAAATTTGTTGCACAAAAATGAATTTTCTTCATTGTACTTAGTTACAGAGGAAAAACCTTAAAAAATATTTTAAAAACACTTTTTAATTGGCAATTTATGCAGGTTTGAGGCTTGCATAATGCTTCTCACGAAAACATAATTTTGTCGCACTCGTTTATGCATTTCGAATTTTTGATGCACAGCTTGCGCTCATAATAACAAAATATTTCCATCAAAACGCAAACAAAAATAAAAAAAAAAAAAGTTTTTATTTTAGCACCGTACAAAAAAAAATGTGACGCCAATTAAAATCCAAATTCGTTGAATTTTCTTTTCCGACGAGTTTTGAGATTTTGTTTTTATGTCTCATTTTAAAAAGTAGAAACGGCAAAGTTTTCACCAAACACATCGGAAGTTTTCGTTTCCCATTTCCTACATCGAAGAAAATAAAACATGACGATAAATTATGTTAATTCTAGGAAACAATAAAAGCTTTTTATTTTTGGCAGACATTGAGCTGAATCAAAATACAGAGAACGGTTAAAATAAAAGTGAATCGTGTCTGAAATTTACATTTTCCATCTCATGAATCCGTTTCCCAAAGCTTTAATAAAATTAATCGATTCAAAGGTATTGAGATGATAGTCAAATCAGACCTAACTGTGAACACTACGAAGAACTCGATAGCGTTGAGATGGCAAACCAGCGATTGTTGGTTTTGTTGCCTAGTGAAAACTAAGGCAAAAAAAAAACTAATTAAATCACATCTAATAATTTCTGATTATTCTACTTTTTCCATCGCCCTTCGCAACTGAGGCAACCGTCTTGGGCATAAAAATTCCGCCACGTTGAACATGATAACGTTCAGTTGATAAGGATAAGAAATACGCTCCTCTCAGCCACCTCAGCGGCAAAAGATTAGAATGAAAATGCTCGTTGTTGTAATAAATGAACAGGAATTATAAAAAGATTTCCATTTGAATTACGATTTATTTACCTTTAGTCTCTGTAAGATGGTACACGATACACTTGTAGGCTATAGGCCGTAGGCCATAGGACAACTGAATGGACAAAAAATTTACATAAGTTCGCGAGTGCCACTTCTTTGTGCGTCATGCGACCACATTTCGACGGCAGATGGATGCACGAATGATAAAATATAAATTTATTTTCCTTTACATTTTAGTAACCGGGCTTTACCTCGAGAGCACCTAGAAGGTAACATGAGAAACATAATAAAAAATAAAGATAAAGATTTTTTACCGCGCTCCCAAATTCCTTCCGCTCGTCATGGCACCTATAAAATTTATGAAGCGAGCACAGGAAAAAAAAAGTGTGTACACAATGGAGCATTGGAAGCTGAAGGGAAAGACTAATTGAAGCACACATAATGTCCAATTTCTTCCTTTGTTGGCGTTTTATATTAAGTTTCGGTCCGTCGCATTTTCTGTCTCAAGTGCTCACTTCAAATGGACGAGATTTTCGAGGAATTTCAAAGATCAAAACTTTTATTCACTTAAACAATTTTCATGTAAATTTTTCTTTGTGTTGAAATTTATGAAACAAAGTTTGGCGAGAAACTTTTTTTTGTTCCATGATGCTATTGACTGTGGGTGGGACTGGCTGGTTAAGATTCTTCGCATTTAATTCAGTAATCGTCTGAACCTTCTTTTCTTTTTAAATTAAAAAATGGTCGATAGATTTTCAATATTTTTTGACCAAAAAAGAAGAAAATCTTGAACATTCTTTTTTTTATTTATTTTGTCACTGAGAAACTTCCAATGACATGGTTTTTTGTGTCGTTTAAAAAGAATATAAAATAAATTTAAAGGTCAGTAACAAGCATTCGTTCAGTGTCAATTTTACGTCTAATCCCTCGGTCTCCTGGTAAGGATCTGCTGAACCTCCCCATGAGAGAAATGAAGCCAACAATATAAAGCTAAAGTGAATGGCAGAATTGTAAACCCTCGAAAATTTTACCAGTTTTATTCTGAGACTTCTTCTGCTTGTGAGATTATGCAAAATATATTTCGTTCATAAATTTAATTTTTTTTTTGAGGGTTCGGACGATAAAGGTCCACAAGGAAAAGTGTCTTGGTTTAACGTTACTGATTTTTAGAGAAAGGCAGAAAAAAGAAGAAATGGACAAAAGTTTTTTTTTTCGGTTTATCGGTCAAACTGTAATGGAATGGAGTCTCGAATGTATGCGAAAGTTTATGTTTAAAAGCTCTATTGAGTTCCTTATGGGTCCATTTTTTAATCCGGAACATTTAGCTACAATATTTTGCTCGCAAAGTTGGAAATGTATTACAATAATAAACAAATTTAAACTTTTTCCTTTTTTTTTGGTGTGTGTGTGTGAGTGACAAAATTGAAAGGTGAAATACATTTTTTTTCCATTTTGTGGTTTTGTTGATGCTCGTGAACAAAAAAGCTTTTGAGAGATTATATATATATTTTTTTTTGAAAAGAAAATAAATAATTGTAAGATTAAAAGCCCAAACTTTTTCTTCTTCATCAACAAAAAGAAGCTTCCTTGCTGCTTTCATGTAGAGCTTTCAAAAAAAAAAAATATTTGTTTTCATGTTATAAAATATTCGTTTAATTTTGAGGTTATGTTTTGATTGAACATTTCTTAATCTCGTGTTTGTAACTCTTATTTTTTGTTTGGTTATTATTTCTCAAAAGGGATTTTTGGGCCTGCTGAATACTTCGAGATTCAAACAGTGGGGAAAAATAAACATTTTAATTAACATTTAAGTAATTAAAATTTTTATTTTTGAAAGAGTTTTGCAAAGTTGCGAATTTTCTTTCGTGCGAGTTTGAATCAACTTTGAAATTTTCTATTGAAACATGAAAGTACTGAAAATTGTTACATGGATAAGCTGATAAATTTCAGCGCGTTCACACATGAAAAAGAGCTATATAATTCGATAACATCTGTTAATAATAATTCCGCCATCAGATCAGACGCAATAATTTACGGTGTTTTGCACTTCGTTCAAGGATCATAAAAAGTCATAAAGCATAAAAACTCCAATTAAAATTTATCGATTTATGCCAATAAATTTTACAGTTTATTATCGAATTTTTCAATTAAATGATCAGCCATTAGCCGAAAAAAAAATTATTTATGTTGTTCTATTGTGGCGGAACCGATGAGAGGGAATTTGATGAAAAATTGCGTTGGGGACAACAAATTGTTGAGATTTAAGAAAAGAACCCTAAAAAATTCACTGAATTCCAACATGTAGTAGAAAATGAAACGGTTGAGAGAAGTGGAAAAATGAATCATTTCGATTACCACTGAACAGGAAGAAAGGACACAAAAAAAATGAAGCGAATCGGAGGGAAATAACCAAAATAATAAAATATTTATAGCTTCCCGGTCGATCCTTGAAATAAAAAATTCTGTTGGATTTTATACAGCAAATTTCAACCCGAAACTTTAAATTTGCTAACTCGTCTTATTTTTCGGAGATTTCCCACGATGTCTTCTAAGAGTCTTCGGCCTAAAATACTCGAAAGGAAGAAAAATTAAATGTCGTAAAAAAAATGTAATGATCGGAGGGGTCAACAAATGAGCAGAAAAATACAAACCACAAGTGTCGATGGATGGATCCTCTTTTTCGCTAAAAGATATTTTTATTTTACTTATTGTAAGTAATAGCAAAGCCTAGAATGGATTAAACAATCTCGAAGAAAAACAAATTAAAATTGAATTAATTACGAAAATCCTTCTTTTTTGTGTCCTTTCATTTAATCAAATTAAAAACGGACAAAAAAATTTTTTTTAACAACCGTCCATAGAACTTTTATGCGACTAAAGTTCAGCCAAGCGAAATAGCGAAGGCAGGATCATTGGAACTTTTTTGAACTTAATTTTGCCATTTTAATTTGTTGGATTTTTAGACGAACAATTAAATTGAAGGACAAAACTTTGCAGTCCATTTTATTATGAAAAAAGAAAACAGCAATTCAATACGCAAAACGCATAAACAGTGAAATGTATTTTTATCGCATCGCGGGAGGATTAACACAAAACAAAATAATCGAATAAATTTTCTTTTTTTTTCAGTACTTTTATTGAGTCATAACTTTTATAATATTGGGTGGGTTGTTTCGGAAATTGTTTTGCGGGGTTTTTTGTGTGTGTGTGGCAAAATCAGCACGAAATTTTACAAATCATCAAACATAACTTTAATCTTCAAAACATGGAATCGCTGGTTTTCTAATGAAAATTTTGACTAATAAATGAGTTTTCATAAATATATATCATAAGGAATCATGCATCAGTGGGTTTTACTTAATAATCACAGCTCCAATTCCTTGCACCAAAACTAATGAAATTACCCCCACCAGAAAGCTAATATGCGCAACACGGCTGAATTCATGAAAAGCTATTAATTAGTGCATATCAGCATTGTTAAAAAATAGGGTTCACAATAATACACATAAAAACAAACATCATGTCATAAAAAAATAGAAAAACAAAACAAAAAAAAATTTATGCAGCAAAACGAAAGAAAAATATTTTTTGGCGTTTCATGCAATCGTCAACGTAGGGCTGTTTCGGCAACTGATGCCAGCAATTATTTTTGTGCATTCTATTAAAAAAGATATCATACGAATGCTGTGACATGATTGCAAGATACACCTATGGCTTTGATATATAACTTTTTTCTACTCGTTCACTGCATGTCACTGTCGGCTGACAAAAAAAAAGCTGCAGGTTAATTAAGAACAAACTGTGTGTTGTCCCGACTTGATCAACAACATCATTGAGATTATTTTGACTTTATCGAATTATCTATTTAACACAATCAATGTCAATAAACCGCTCGCAGTACGCATTTTTCCCATAAGCACTTATTAAAGAGCCAACATCTGAGGCATGCCCCTAATTGAGTTTGTTCAAACATTGGATGGTGTTCAGGAAAAGAAAAAGCTTCAACAAATTATTTATCATTTAGGCTATGTTTGGGCGTTTTGAGGCATGACTTCAATATAAAGATTCGTGAAAATAAACAGTCAACTCACATACATATAAACATTCCAAAAAGAACAGAAATTAGATTTAATTTTGCACAACATGAATCTGCAATAAGTTGATTTAATCCCCGACACTGAACCTCATTCGGCATTCGCCCATGAGCGAATAATTTTTATCCGTTAAATAAAATTAAATACACACCGACAATTGCCACGAGAGTCGAGACTATATTACGCCATTACGTGACTTCCTCGGTGAAATCCTTTTTAAGCTTTCAATTTGCGTTCCTCGGGGCTCATTTCGCAGTTCAACTGACAAAGAGAAAAGAAAAAACAAGAAAGAAATAGAACGTACAGAAAGGCACACTCACAAAAAGGACCTCCTTGATGTGATTAGAATTAAATTTTATTCTTCTTCTTTTTGATACGCATTTTGCGTTATTGCAAGGAATTTATTTCTTCATGTCATCTGAAGCCGATTCCATTTTTTTTTTTTTTCGTTTTAAGAGGGTCATTGAAGCAATAGAGGATTGACATAAAATGGGCTTAAATATTTATTTTTTTATTTGCTGCCCTTTTTTTCGAATACTAGCGGCAATATTCGTCGTTGAAGAGCTTGCTTTTCTTATTCGAAACCTAGCGGATTATAATCTTTTGCACAATACATTCGAGAGTCCTTTAAAAATTATAAAAAAAGAGTAAATAATATCGACAGATATTGACGCAATTCTGTCAATTTCAATTGACAACGGAGCCTCTTGATTTAACTTATATTTATTTTTCATTTCTCCAATTCACTCAGTGTTATTTTATCCAGCTCAAGTTTGTGTATCCTTTTTCATGCAGACGCTTGACAAATCAATTTTTTTTTCTTAATACTTGAAATGAATTTTGACTTTGATGAATCGAATGATCATCAGCTCTCATTTCGAATGTTCTTGAAAATTATGCTTATTATTGTTGAATGGGATATTCCCATAAATGATGCATGACAAAGTCTTACCAAAAACCTTAAAAAGCGAAATCTACAATTGAGCTTGAGTGTGGTGCAAGAGAAAAATCCGTCGAGAAGAGAAAAAAAAAATGTTTGGAACGTGCTTTTACATCTCTGACTACACTTGAAATCATATAACTTAAGATGAGAATGAGAAATGGATACATTTCATGGAAAATAAAGCACAGCATAAACAGCAAAAGAAAAAATTATTATTATAAAATTTCATTCAGAGACGACGCCGTACGATGTTTCAATTTTACGATGACTTAATATTAAGATGAAACGATGTGAAAAACGCGTGCACGAAAATTAAGAGGATGCTGAAATTATTATTTATTATATGCTTCATGCTACACGATGCGATGCTGATCAATATTATACTCACTCCCTGGTGTTGTGTGTCTCCATTATTACGCCTCGGTATCATCATAATAATTTTTATTCATGAACATGATCCAGCAAGCGAAGCCTTATTAGTATCTTATATATATTTTTTTTTATCATCATTTAATATTGCATGCATACAACTTACGATCATTAAGCGCTCAATTATTTTCAATTAATATCGAATTGATGTTATATTTATAACTATAAAACTCTTTTCAATAGAGCTATAAGTATTAAGAACTATTTTTATTTCGCAAATGTCCGTCAGAATTAATTGTAAAAATACAAATTGCCTTTCTTTTTCTTGCTGATGTTTTGATAAAAAAAAAGAAAAAGTTTCTTTCCTTTTCAGAGCTTTAGCGAATAATAGAAATGAAGTATAAACACGAAACCTACAATGATTGCAGATAGATTACAGCCAAACAATTCAACAAAAGTCTCGGCATTAAATCGTCGATCTTAATTTTATCAATTTTAGTCCCATGCATCATTATTATGAGTAAACATTTGCGCAAGAATTATTGTTGCGAAATTTAGCAGTCATCGGAGGCAACATAAACAAATAATTCAGCGCATAAAGAAATCGCTAGCCTCATAAATATGGGGTCCGGAGTTGTAATTGTTATGATATATTACTTCTTCAGCAACTTACGCATAACAATACAGCTCATTACTAGGTCACACATTTGAGCGTTCATGTTATAAAAAGCCATGCCAAGCTAAGATATTGAGCTTTCCCCGAATACAAAAAAAATAACGAAATTGTGAAATTGTTTTATGAATTTTATTCACGCTTTGGGTATTTTCTGTTGTTCCACAGAGCTTTTGTTGATTAGATTTCTGTGCAAATAGCACTTTGTCGTTAGCCAGCAATCGTTGTAAATAGAACGCACAGCAGACTTCCATTAAGATTGTCGATCGTAGAACTATTTAAAAGTTTCATTGATACAGTTTGTAAAACGCGAGAGAGGGAGAAAGAGGAAAGATAAGATATGCAAATTATTAAATCGGCTTGTTATCTTTAAAAACACTTCAAAATCGGTTACATTTTATTCGAGTGCTTTCGCACGAGGCAGCAGAAAAAACACTTAAAAGCTCGCGCCTTCCTTTGTAAAATGAAAAAAATATTTTCCTTTTCGTAAAGCTACAACAACAATGATTGGAATGCGAAATTAAATGGAGCAAGGAATTGAAGTGTGGAAAATTGCTTCAACACATTTCCCCACTTTTAACACTGTTCCTTTGGGCCGGCTATATAAATGGCAAATTCATTCATTAGAGCGTGACACTTTATCTCGATGACTATATTAATATATATAGTGTGAAAGTAAACGCTTGGAATGTGTGACGGCTGGTACGTTGTGACGGGTTCAAAGAAGCGTGTGAGCGCGTATGTCATAAAATATTTAGCATTTATTTCAATTTTGTAATGGAATTTAAGTCGTAAATTATTCACAATTTATTATTGCCGTAAATGTAGCACAGAAAAAATCCTTTCTACTTAGATTTCTTTTCCTGATGGCGGTTGTGGTGACCTCAAATTTGCCACTCACATTTCTCCACTATATGTGTGGTGGCATTTTTATTTCGCAAGCCATGCGTGGCCAATTTCAATTCTTTTTTTTTTATTCATGCCATGTGCGTGTAGGTAGGTAGAGCAATTCCAAGTGACTCACTCGCAAAACTTTTATAGAGCTTTTCTGGATCCTTCTTGTTGTTTTAGCTGCGGGTATATTTAAAAGTGATATCATCGAGCCAGCTTAAATGATTGAAATTTAATATGCGGAAAATTATTTCTGTTGAAATCATTAAAGCTCATGTGACGTCATATTGTGACAACATCTATTACACCGCCTTGAGAGAAATACATTCGTTGTCCATTAGATGCCACTCAGCAAACGAAAATATTCTTCGTTTCAAGTTGAGATTGTGATTGCTGTGAAGGGAAAAGTTTTGCATCTCGAAAGCATGTCCCCGGTAATTGTAATGACTTATGGGTGAGAGAGAGGTAGAGAGAAGAAAACATGTAGAGCGGAAGCAACAGCCAGTGAAGAAATTTGCGAATGGAAATTTATTGATTGATTTCTTAAGTGATGTAAACTGAATAGCCTCGTTCTGATAATGGTTTTCCGCTCACCGTCATTGAATAATTTTGTTTCGTATCAGCAATCTTCATGACATTCATCACGCAAAATTTCTTGAAATAAATGTTTCATACAACTAAAGGAAAAAAAGCAATTCGCAGCCATTGCATTTTATTTATTTATTTATTTTTCTCTCATTAAATTTTTCACAGATAGATATATCCACTTGCTCCGTCCCACATTCATCGTTTTCATTCTCTGAATGGCATCAAATAAAACAAAATGATAATGAAAGATAATGATAACGTCCTTCGCCATTTCTTGTAATGTTTTACTTTTTTTTCGGTAGGTGCTTAAGAGAAGAAAGGAAGCGAAACATGCTGTCAGTGATTCAGACAAAATAGCATCTCAAATTATATTCGTCTTCAAGGAATATCAGCCGTCGAATCTCAAATCTCAGGTCATCCGTTTTAGGTATACAATTGAAAAGAAAAAAATCATGGAAAATAATTTCAATTTTTCAGCGAGCGGTTTCCTTTTTTTTTGTCCCTCGCATTTCCTTTCCAACCTTTTTCTTTTAAATTTCTTTTTACATTGCGATATAATAATTTTCATCGTATTACATTCAATTGAAAAGAAGCGGAATGAGATTGCTCATTGCTATACAATGTTAATTATTATCTTCAGTTTGAAAGAAAGCTCATCGTTAGATATTTGCTGGATTTTGAAAAACACATAACAACATTGCGCGTTCATTGCTTTCAAACATTCATAAGTCTTCTGGACGTTGGTTATTTTTGCAGTTTATCCTGATTTCGTTAGACTATAATTTAATTCTGTTGTATAATTGAAAGGGTTTTTTTTTTCTAAACAACAAACTCGAGCATTTTAAAAATAAATTTTCTTTTTGTGGGATGGGAATACGTCGGATCGCAAAATGATCTGATGGGTTGCGTAAGCTTGTGTGCATGTTGATTTATTGTTTAGGATTTATATTTTTAATTTAAATTCTATTGTACATATCCAGCAAATTTATATACACATTTTTTTGTAACTCAGTAAAAGAAGGAGTCAAAAGAATGAACGGAAGCTATTGAATTTTTCATTTCATCATTGGCTCCCACCCCCACGGAGTGGCCACCGACAATGCTCTCTTTCGCACACGTAATTCATTGTTACAACAAGAGTACAATAATAATATTACTGACGGAATAATGATGCATTATTCAATCTGTCTGGGGTGATTGAATAACAATATGAATCCACAATATTGCGCTTGAAAATGTATCGACGAAATGAAGTTGAAAATGAAAAATTGCGATGAGAACTGGAGTAAATAGAAACTCCATGAAATAACATCACACTTTGATTAATACTTTACTGTGTGCATAATACATTAAAGCTTGCTAGATAATGCTAAATCCAAGTGGAAAACTCTTTGATGGTGCTGCTTTTCTGCTTTTTGCACAATCTTCCCACCATCAGCATTTGACGCTTGATTTGCTGGTTTATTTTATCAAGTTAGGCAAACATTTTCATTGGAATTCGTTCACAATGTTTGTGCTTGTATATGCTTGATCGTACGTGTGCTTGCCATTGCACATGTTTCCATCGAGATATACAAATTCCCATTTTATCTCGAATAATTTATCAACCGGTTGATCATTTGTTTATTTGCGAATAAAAAGCTCATCCTCAAAAAGAAAGTTGGAAATAATCAGGAATACAGCGTAGAGTGTTTGGATGAAATGGCAGAAAAAAGTGTATTACCAGCAAGTTTCAGTCTTTTTCACAATTTGCCTCTTATGTATGCTGCAATGTCAGCTTTCAATGATGAGAAATTTATGCTGAACACATTCTTTTGAGTGTGCACATAACTTAAAATCGGTGTCTCAAGCAATCTGTTTTGTTGTTCGTTTCAAGAGTGCTGTCGTGATGTTTGCTGCCTAACGGTACATTCCCAAAGGACCGCATGCTGCTGTTACTGCTGTTACTGTTTACATTTATACAATAATGTGATAAGGTGAAAATCACTTTTTGCCAATTGAGTTAAGGAGCTTTACATTTTAGTATGACGCTCAATGACGGAACTTTTTTGTTTGTAAAGACTGAAATGATAATATGGTTTTCTTAACCAATATTATTAAGTGTAAATATTTGGTGAAAACTCGAAAAGTGATATATTTTTCTTAGTTTTCTTCGTCTTCGCCGTGGAGAAATGTTTCTATTGTATAAAAATATGTTTGAATTGCTTTCAAGCTGACGTCACGTTTAGACATTTATAGCAGCATAAAAATCTTTTAACATTAAAATTTGTCACATCAAGCAAAAAAAAAATATATATATAAATTCTGCGCGAGAGTTTTCTCTTGAATTGTTAGATACTGTGTAATGCCGTTTCAAGTCATTACCAAGAAATCGTAGCGAAGGGAAAAAATTGTTTGCTCATTGCTACATAGTCTCATCGGAAGCAATTGAGTTGACAATTTTCTGACGTCGTCAATGAATAGAAAAGAAAATGAAAAACTTTCTTTAATGAATTTTCGCAAAATGATATCAAGAAAATATTTTGAGAGATAAAATGTCTCTTGAATAATTTAACATTATTAACGGAAACATCCAAAAAAATACTACTCAGATTTCTGTCTTCTTGTAATCGCTGCAATAATGCAATGAATAGAAATAATTTCTATTAAGCGGTAAAATTCTGTCAAATACTTAAACATAATCTACGTCATAGGGATATAAAGAAGAGAATAAATAAATAAAGAAATAACCACATAAAAGTCTATTTTGAACGAAACATTATACGGTCGAATATTTGACAAAAGACGTGGTAAGAAGTTTTCATAAATTTTAAGCACATACAAAAAAATCCCCCAGCGAACTTATGAATATCATTCATAATTCGTAGCAATATAAAGCGAGCACGATAGCTGTGTTTGCATTATAATGAAATTTGATTCTTTTACATTATTCGGGTATTCTTTTTCACACTAAAAATTTCATGAAATGTGAGACTTGATTCTTGATGAAAAATGCGTGAGTGAAATATGTGGGGATGAGAAGATATTTGATGTTCCACAAAATATTGGTGAAAATTTTAAGCATTGCTGGCTTATTAAAGCTTTTAAAAAGAACTTTAACTAATCATTCGTTTACCAAAGCATGACATGGCAATAAATAACAAAGGCACCACAACTGTCTCAATACGTCTGTTTATATAGCAGTCGAGATTATAAATTTCCCATCTATATTTCTATCTCCCTATTTTTTGTTCTAACCCTTCCAAGTCAGTGACATATTCATATACACACCAACGTGATAATCGTTTTCTTTTTTCACTTCTATTGATAAATGTGTGTCATCCGACTTTGACTATAAATTATCTTGAAAAGAATGATTTCATTTTTTCTATACATGACGGAGACATTATTCGATATTGAATGGTTTCGATGAATGAATGCTTTACAATTGATGTATAGGCTTCTTAGACATTTTAGGTATTTTAGATAATGCGGCAGTCGAATCGACCTGAATGCGTTGAAAACAACATTATTAAATATTTCCGCTTCAAGACTGAGCCACATGGATGCTGATGAAAATCTATGAAAGAAAATATTTATGAAAAGCGAATGAATGTGATAGAGCTTTCGGAAATTTCCATCCGATCAAGCTAATTGAATATGAAATCCTTTATTTGATCTGTGATTCTGACTACTGACCGGAAATGCATCAAACAAAATTGAGTTAGCATCGATGTCGGATAAATAATTTAGTGTTTTTTTTTTTTTTTGTTGGGTTTAGGTGTGTGTATATCTATGTACCTCTCGAGGGAGATGATGGAGGCAAAGAAATACTGGTGCAGATTGCTGAACATTTTATGAAGATTTATAGTACAACATGACACTTCAAATTCTTCTTCAGCAATCGTACAATCACTCACAAACTCATCATTCTGTGCTTGAATTAAAAGATTAATTTTACATTGTGCATCATTGTCGGGAAATTGTCGGAAAACCTCCTTCTCTCCATTCGCTGAGCACTTGTCACTATCTAGCACACGTCTAAGATAGAGTTATGCGAGTGTGTACACAACACAAAAGCTTAATCACTTTGCTTTTGCTGCCATATTCCCGGAATCTTACATAAGATAGCAAAAATGCCACAATGTATTAAAGCTATAATGTCAAGAGGGCTTTTCGTGCGCGCATGAGGATGTGAAAGCGATGATGAACAGAAGCCACAATAAGAGGCATTCTCGAATGGAAATAACAATTTATGGTCAAAAGTGTTGTTGAAACTTTAATAAATTAGTCTCATAGTTTTGACATTTTGCCTTCGCCGCATTTCGGTGCTGCTACATGCATACCACATAGTCATTTGTTGTGGCTTTTGTCTTGCTCTGCAGAGAAAACACTCGAAATATAGGAAATGTAATAACGACGCCATCTCAAGGAGTTCATGGAATATGAGGATGTAACATCCAGCAAATAATTATAATTTATACATTTTAATAGGAAATATTTTGCCATTTTATGGTTATACACGAAAATTAATGAAAGAAGATTCTCGTCTTCACATCATCCTTTCGTAAATTTTGTAGCTTAAAACAAAAAAAAACTTTCAAAAAGCTTTACTATTTGTGATCGTCATTTTTATTTATTCACTTGAAAATTTAATTCTTTTTGTTTTCTAACAGTTGGAAATTTCTTGTTTTTCTATACAGAATGAAATGAAAATGTTTATAGCACACAGTTCGCTGATATTAGAGGAAGGGGAAAATAAACTCAAGTTCTAACGGACAGGTCAACAATATAAATATTATCTCATTTATATTCACCTTGCATCTTATGTTTCAATATTCAACGATGTCTACTTAGCAATTTATTTCATCGTCTACGACTTTGTGAACTGTCTGAAAATTTAAATTTTCAGGACCGACCTAAGCCGCTATCTATCATCATCAAATGAAGAATTAAACTTGTGCAACATCTGCGTACTTGTGGGTTTGTTGATAAGCCACGTATTATTTTAAAAAGCACAAATATTTGAATAACCTTCAAATATGTATATTATGTTTGTTGTAACATAATGTATCACAAAAGTGACTAATCTAGATTAGATATAGCATCATTGATATACGCCCACGTTCAAAAAAATATTATTGTTTGCAGCTCTTCTGTTAGTTGTACCTGCTTCTTTAGAAATAATGAAAAATTTATTAACCTCTTTTATTCATAGTAGACAACCTTTCATTTGAAATATGTTGAAACAGCTTAAAAAAGTTTAAATATTTCAGGGATCAAAAATCATGTAAAATTATAACTTTCGAACTTTCTCTATACAGTGTTGTAAATTATAAATTGAAACACTTGACCAAGTACTTGACTTAATTTCTCATGCAATCTTGAATAATTCATCATCGTACAGATTGATATTGAAGCCCTTCTACGAAAACGGAATTAGATTTCACATGCTTTCAAGTATATAAATAGAACGAGAACAACAGCTATGAACATGCCCAAAATGAAATTAAATTTAAAGCAATTTCATTTCTTTCCTCCCTCGATAGCCGTTCAATGCCGATAACAAAATGTTGCAATCATGCTAATAAATGGAATTCAGTGCAAACAAAGGTCCCTAGAAGTCAGTCACTCCCAGTCTAGAAAATATAAACAAATTATTTCCACAAATATCAACAAAAAAGTGATTTCGTATATCAATTAATGGCATAATGAAAGAAACATTAGATCGATAAAGTGTGTATAACAAAATAATTTGATGGTCCATAATGAGATAAATTGCGACATCGAGACTAGATTAATAATATTTGATATTTTGCTGCAATAAATAAAGTCCTATGGTGCTTGATGAATGAAATTGATCCCCAATTGAGAGGCGTTTCCGGATAGATTTATAAGCCTATTAAGCACTATGTGCCCATTTTGAATGTGCGTAGGTCTCGGGTGTAATTACATGTGTGCTTTTGATGGCTCGCTATTTCAGTATCCAATTTTTTTTAATTTCCTTGCAATTTGCAAAAATTTTGCAGACGAAATGTCAACAGACAATTTCATTAAACTTCAAAAAGTCGCGGCAAGATGTATTACTTTTATTAGAGAAAACAGGGTCGGCCTTAGAGCTCCACTCAAAGTAGTAATTTCGGCGCCCTCCTTCCTTTTTGATAACTAAGACCTGTTGAATCTTCAGCTACTACAATAAACCAAACTTTTCTGAAAACGGCACCCCCTAAATTGCGGCGTTCCAGGCAACTGCCTGCTTCGCCTGTACCTAAGGCCGACCCTGAGAGAGGAAGTATAGAATTCATTACCAATGATGTTAGATATCAAAAAAGCGTATTTCGCGTGTTCAGAGGCCATTGAGTTTCCCATGAAATGTTGATCAGGAAACGCAGAGAAAAATAGCAAATGGCATTTTGATGAAAAAGTAATTGAGTTATGTTTATTCTGTTTTGTTCTTAAGGTCGAAATAAAAAGTCTTCGAGTTCAGAATTTATCAAAATTCATGGAAAGAGACATTATTCACAGTATTGAGTTTCACTTTATCATCCCCAAGTGAGTCTTTAATTGAATATTTCAAGAAAAATGCAACAGCAAAAAAAGTGTTTTGCAAGTTTTGTATTAACAAGAAAATTTGTTCGCTTTCCTTTTCTGAGAAGTTGTCGAGTCATTTACACAAGTCAAAAATCGTTTCGTAAAGATTTTCATTGTAAAACACGAACAACAAAATGCTATATAAACTTGAAAGTTTTTGCCCCTGTTTGTAAAATGAGAAACTTAACGAAACCTAAAATCTAAATTTTAATTCAATGCGAGCATGTTGTAAGCAGAAAAAGCAACATCTAAAATTTTGGAGGGCAAACATAAATTTTCTAAGAAAATATTCTAAGGTCATGCCCATAACAACACACAAAAACTGCTTGTAATTTTGTAGATATTTTCATATTAAATATTTCCCTCCGCCTCGACTAAAGCATTCTCTTCACAAATCAATGTTCATCGTAAGCTTCTATGGATAATTTAAGGATTAATTAATTAAAATCATGATTAATGGATTTGTTTATGCTGGAATAGTTCAAAGGATGGATTAAATAATTAATTATTGAGCAAATATTTAAGATGTGGTAAGTAAAAAATTCAATTGAAATCTTAAATTAAGATCTCAAACGTCACTGAATTACTGTCACTTGAATATTATTTAAACTGCCATCAATATAAATATTATTATTGATATTCTCCCCACTGAAAGAACATTTTGCTCTTCGTTCAGGGATAATAAAGCAATAAAAAAAAATAATTTTTTTTTCCAATTAAAATTTATCCAATTTTGCCAATAAATTTCAACATTTTACTATCAAATTTTCTGATCAAATGAGCAATGAACTTTCACCCAACATCAACTGAAAATTGTAATTATTTTTTCTGTTTATCGAGCGAGGCAAGCGATAAGAAATTGTCTCCCGGAAAAATATAAATATGATTTTGAACCCAGAAAAAAAATCACTACATAGACTCATCAGACTATCAGAAAATGAAATCGTCGAGGGGACTATAGAAATATATTAACAGAAAAAAAAAAAATTCTTTTACTTCCTGACCCCGACAGACTCTAAAAAAAAGACTGTGAAACCAAAGAAGCATGAAAAGGAAGGGACAAATTTTACAGCTAAACCCAAGGATCATAAAAATATTTATAGCTTCCTGGTCGCCCAATAATAAAAAGGAGCTCCCTCGATGGTATTATGTTTAAGTTGACTCCAGTCTATGTTAAAAATGCATTCATCCTGACGCCTCTTACGAAACACCGCCACTTAAATTCCTTCATTTTTTGTCTGCTTTCAATTTGAAAGTATTTTTCTCGCTGCTAATGCTCCGAGAGCTTGCATATCATCGTGATTTTAATGACTCTCTTCAAAAACCTTTTTCATCAGCGAAACGTGCCCAAGTTTGCCGTCTAATTAAAATGTATATCGTGAAAAAGAGCCGACAATTTTTACCCTTCTCGTCTGCGAATATCATTTTCATCGACATCCTATGACACAATATAGCATTGGGTGCGCTGCATAATTAATAAGATTATGCTACTGCTTTGCTTTGTTGATATTGAAATGGTGTCGCAATCAATAGCATACTTTGAAATGATGTTGCAGTCATCTACAATCAAGAGCAACTAACAGTTTTGAAGTTCCACTTGACCGTGGTCCTGAAAAAAGTGTAAACTTTTTTCATTAAAAGTTGCAACTTATCCTTTTTTATACCAGCAATCAAGTGCCATTCATATTTTGCGGAACAACTTTATTTCTCTGATGTAAAACACTTGTGAGGGCTTTAAAAATGAAAATTTTTTCCATGAAAACCTGTTTATATGATAAAGCTGAGGACATTTTTTATCACATTAACGCCTTTAATGGCAGCACCATCTGCTGATGTTAAAAACACATATAAATGAACACTATTCAGTATCATTGAAACTGAATATCGGTTGACTGCAGCACTTCTAGAACTTTATGAAATTCGGTTGACTCACGAAGACTTGCTGGGACACAAGCGCTTTTGAGCTGGCGGTTTACAAGCAGCATTTTAACAATAATGTCAGTCTCAACGTCATCGAATTCTAATTGCTTGATATTCGGAAAGTGCATTACTGTTGGGAAGCACATAAATAGTATGATGGATGACAAATTTGGCATATCGTAAGCGAGGACAAGAGAAAAATCAAATGAAAGATCAGTAATATGCCGAATTGTGATAGTGGTAGTTCCGATGCACGCCTTCAGTAGACGGCATAAAAATTGTTCACCCTCAGCCTGATAATTACTTGGTGCAGAAATTAATATATCCTGAATGCTTCTATTGGTAGTGAGCGCAGTTGGCCCCTCGACGAAATATGCATGAACTAATGATAGAGTTTCTAAATTAAGGGACAAAACTGCATTCATTAGCTTAGGATTGCACTTGCTATCACATAACGTCAAATTTTTCAAAGAATCTTGATTTTCCAGCAATTTGATTAGATTCTCGTAAATTTTCTCGTCGAGGCTGTCGATCCAGAGGAAAAGCTTCTTCAGACGCAAATTGTGAGCATTGACAAAATCATCGCAAGTAAGAAGTTTGAGAGAAACATTACTGCTCAGATAAATGTCCTGGAGACAGTTCTGGCTCAGAAAGAGCGCTTTTATGATGCCTATTTCGGATTCACTATGACAAGGTACACTCTCGAACAGAAATTTTTTCAAATTGGGGGCATCAAAGAGCTTGAGTGCTTTCAAATGATGTAAGCTGAAATCAATTTCCATTGTCATCAGTTTTGGCATCTTCACCGGCTGTAGATCGGTTTCGATATAGTCGGGACTCACTTGCAATTCAAACATCTCAATAGACTTAAGTGAATCAGCAACCGAATGGAGAACATGAACAAGGTCTGATACTTTGAATTCACACTCACTAAAGGTAAGGCTGGTTATCGTAGAACCATGATTGATGAAGAACCTTGATAGGCCAAAGTCTGGACTTTTCAACTCCTCAACAAACAAGCTCTGGTACTTGCGACTGCTCTTAATTAATGCCACCTTATTAGAATGATTTTTGTGTGCTCCTGGCCAGTGGACTGTTAACGACTCCATGAGTTGCTGTGAACTAGCTATGACATCGGCAAATTGTGATGAAACTGTTGTCATATCCAGCACTGAACAACATGGCAGCAAAATCAGAATCTTTTCTAGAATTTCATTTGGCAAATCCTCAATTGTTGTTGCAGACATTTCTATTGAAAGTTAGAACGGAACATTTAAAAACTGCAATTTAATTTCAGATTAATTTAGCGACAATTACCTAATTACCTACTAAGACAACAGAAAAAAATAAATATAGACTTTATTGTCAAAAGAACGAACACGAATGGAAATTATAATTTTACAAATTTGAAATTTCGAAACATGTCGGAATTTGAAACATCGCCATCCTTCGTCTGAATTAGAATTAATGGCAACATGATTAAATTTATTTTGATTTACGACAAGCAAAACGTAATACGAGAAATCTGAACAAGACATTCTTCATTGATACTGCTGCTTTCATTTAAGAATAATGAAAGGCATAACATTTGTAAATTCAGTATTCTAGTTTTGTAACCCTAAGTACTCCGTCAATCCGTCGCTGTTTTTCTTTAAAGACTTTCGTAAAACACTTTGTAAAAGATAAAAGAGATTACAGTATAATATCGTGTTTCCAATCACACGTCACGGTGTCTTTTTCAAAGAAACAACCAAAATTTCCATTTTTACATCTCAGCATTGCACAACAAAATTTAATGACGATGGTTGTTTGAATAAAAGTAACCTTGAAATAAAAGCTTAATAATTAATGAGCGCCATGATCTAGCAAACATTAGAAGTCGCCAAGTGACAAAAGCGAAAAGGCTTTAAATTTGCGGTGTGGTGAAAAATATGATTCAAATTTGCGGTGTGGTGAAAAATATGATTCAAATTTGCATTGCTTTTGGTCGTAGAAAATGTTTTCTTTTGTATCGTATTGTTAAGATTTCGTTTGACAGGAAAAGCATGAAAGAAAAACGCTAATGACAAAACAAAAATTAAATCAAAAGGCATTACGACGACTGGCATTACGAGGTTGTTAGTGAAATGTAATTTAAAATCTGGCTCTGTGAATTGTGTTTGTTGATAAAAGGAATGGAAGTGTTGGTAGTTGAAACATTTACGGTAAGATGCCTTTATTTGTAATGCCAAGTTGAGCAATTTCCTTTGCGAACAATTTAGCCTTTATATATCCTGCAATCCTCTTACGATAATAACTGATGTTACTATGTATATACATTTATTCCATTATTTTGCCAAGGATTATTACGTTGTTAATGCAAATTACGAAAACATTCATATTTATGTTGAAAAGTTTCATCTTCTATTTATTTGCTGTTGAAGCAAAATAATAAAACATGGGAAATAATTTAAGTAAAATAACTTTCAGAGGCGCGACAAGAATTGTGTCAGAATAATGAAATTTTCATTGAGAAATTTCGTTTGATGGACAATTTTACAAATTACTAAAGGAAAAAAAAGTTAAAATATTTTGCAACCCCCAGAAAAGCTCTCCAAATTGCAACCACGAAGTCACATTCACATATAAATCCGATCCTTTTAGATACATAATAAAAGCGAGGCCCATAAATTTTTTTTGTCTGTTAGATCTATTGACTTTAAGAACCAACGTTTGACTAAAAAATATGACGGCGGGATTATGGAATGAGTGATTTATTTCTTACTGTTGCAAAAATTCCTATTTTCTCTGAGCTCTGAACGAATTTTATTTTTTTCTTGGTCTTTTGTAGCAATTTCCGAAAGTGGATTAAAAATTTTATGGATTTTTTCAATAAATTCTCATCGAAGAGTTATAAATTTCCGTTATATTATGTGCACGAAAGCCCGAAAATTTGTTGTTTGTCGAATTCAAAAGTGTCCTCAAAAGCATTTTCGTCCTTAAGGACTTATCATTTAAGTGTGCAAACATGCAACGCCATAAATTTAAAAGAAAAAAAAAAAACTTTTACATTTTTCCTCCAGCAATTTTACTTCGTTTTCTATTATACAAAAAAATATTGCACAAGCACTTTAAAGAATTCACCTCCCACACTTTACAACAAAGCCATTTTTTATACACGACATGAGGCTAACAGTTCCCGGAAGTAAAGTTATTTGTAAATCGCTACTGATCTAGTTTTTTTCCGCCAATTTTTCTATTTTCACATTTCTTTTGCGCTTTCAACATGAAAGCTTTTTCTTTTAAGGCGGCGTGAGTAAGTGAAAAATAAGATTTATGAATGCATTGCACACAATTGCACAAAAAAATGCTTTAACATATCGTAAGAAAATGCTACACTGGCGAGATATGAGAAGGAAGTTCCTTATTTACCTTTGTGTCAGCATACTTCGAGTTAAGCGAATGCCAGAACCAATTTCACAAAAAAAAGATACTCCTTTAAGAACTTAAGAATCTAATATTTTACATAATTTATTGCGCTACAAAAGCTTGATGTTAAACGAAATAGGAAACTTTTTGTCTAAATAATAAAAATAAAAATCCTCTTCAGTGCCGACGTCGTCGTTGCTGTGATGAAATAAAATAAACAAACTTCAGTACCGTAAACATTTGCAGTGTAAGAGCTTTTGAGCGGGAAGCGTAGAAGAAAAAAAATGGTTTACCTTGAATATATAAAGCTGAGCCGTAAATTCCAGTGAATTTATACATTTAAGGGCTTCCAGCGAGACCGATAAATTTAAAAAGAAGCCTTGCAAAAGCGATTGGGATTTTGTGCAAAGTGCAAAAAAGAAAGACTCAAAAAGCTAAAATATCGAATTTATTACATGGCTTGACATTCCATGAAGGCTACGTCGAAGGCATTATAATGAAGCCAATTTGATTTCCGTCTGTTATGATATTTGTTTTCTTTATCATTTATCAATTCGGTGCCGATCAATTTGAGTGTTGTCATCCGGAGAGGAAAGCATCTCGGACAATAAAATAAACTTTTGCTATTTATTGTCGACTGGCATGTCTACATCGCATCGATTCAATGTGATTAGGTGTGGAGCTGTTTGATTGGCAGAAAGAAAATTATTTACGACTTGGGCAGGTTTTCTTTTTAGCTTTCGATTTGGCTTTATTACGTTTGCTATATATATGAAATTGATGTTTTTGTTGGTACATCGTCGGAGAAAAGTCAATAAAGCGATAAAAGAATTATGACTATAATCATATATCGATATATACGATCTGCTTGCAAGTAGTTAGATGGAAATTCCTCCGCTTCAAAGCGAATTTTATGTGAATTTTTTTTTTTTTAATCAGAAATAAATATTCAGCTCTCTTTGAATTATTGCAATTCGCATAAGAAATTCGCAATGTGATCATGTATTGCAAAGGTAGCACAAATAAAACATTTTGAATCGTAAAAAAATTCAAGACGATTAAAAATTAAAGTTGTTTTTTATAAGTTTCATCTGCTTCTTATGGGCTGTAAGATTGTTGTTCTTTATTAGAGTTTACTACATACTAAGCTTCGACACATAATAATATGCCGCTCATAACAAATCTAATTTTATGCTGGACCATAAAGCCAAGATGCTATCTCATCATGAGACCGGAACGAGGAAAAAAATATCTAATAAATGGGAAAAGGACGAAATTATTCTCACATCATTATGTTCTCTATATGAAAAAAAAAAAATAAATCTATACATGTATAATATTCCATCGCAAATTCGATATAAGGTTGTTTTATTTCATACGAATGAAATGAAAATACAAATACAATAATAACAAAATGAGCTTATGCTGTTTAGATACGGCACAATGTAAAGTGAGCACGAAGCATTTGTTTATTTTATGGAAAATTTATTTTACGGTGCCAGCTCAAAAAGTTATGACAGCGAACAGCAATATAAAAATGGCGGGAAATGGAGCATTGTTGCACACACTTAAAAAATTGTAGTTCGGGTTTTCTCGCTTGTTGAAGATAATAAATTTGAATTAACATTGAACAGATTACTTTCAAGTTCTTTTTGTGGTATATCTCTGTCGTCAAAACAGAGAAAAGTGTTCTGGGATAAAAAAAACAACGACACAATAAATAGAAATATCTCACTTTTATAAATATCTAAACAGCTTTCGAAAACCAAAATATTTTTCGGGGATGGTCATAAAAGTTGATTTCTTATGAATTCATTTATTATTGAACTGTTCAGCGGAATGATAAACGATAGGTGTTTGCTTGTGCCATTCAATGCAATAAAAAAGAATTCATTTGATTGGAAAAAATATATATAGCAAGCGTAAAAGAGCTCAAGCCATTTGAAAATGGAGCACAGCACGAGACTTTTTTGTGTGGATTGTGCAATTTTCGGAGCCACAAAAGCCGTTCGAGGAAATTTGGTTGTTGTTGCTATACTTTATTTTCCGCCCAGGAAAACAAAGCTCAAAAAAAAAAATGTTCAGGACACTTTGAGGATGATGTTACGTTAGGCATGATTTTGAAATTGCTTTGGGCAGACACGAGCCGTGCTATAGAATTTTTTTTTTACTGTAACTTGCTTTAACTGATATTTTCCCAGTTTATAGCTTTGCCACACTTTAAAAAAATATCATTTAATTTCATTCTGCTCGTGCTGTTAAACATTGTTTTTAGGTTAAAATTGTGGCTGCAGAAATAAAAATATAAAAATTCTGAATTCCAGTTTAATTTATTACGTGACATCTCAGCATTTAATTTCCTTCGTTCTCAATACATGTTGCTGTAAGCCGTAAGCTCCATTTAATAAATGATTCAGAATTAATCTTCGAGGTAAATTCAAACGAAAAAAGAGAAGATTATATAAAGTTCCTTAAGTACATGATGGAGGGGGACGAGTTTAACTTTCTTGGATGTTCTTGACAATTTCTCAAACGTGAAAGCATCTTCAAAGTGAATTCCTTTTTCAATATTTTAGCTACCTAATTGAATAACGCGAGCAATTTATGAACTTACAGTTTTTTTTATGTCGATGAATATTAATTCATTAAAATTTCAATTGCTCCATTTTTAACGAGCCTTGGGGTACTACTGAAACTTTTTCGGTTTTCAAGCTTCTGTCGAAAATTTTCTTCTCTTAAGTTATTTAAGTCTCTTTAAATTTTTGCCCATAAAATTTGAATAATCTGCCTTTTATATAACCAAAAAAAGGCTTTCGGAGTCAAGGCTCATTATACTATGAAGCCATAATCCTTTCAATCAAACACCGTTCATGAAATGTTTCGAGTGTTATGAACTTTAAATAAAATTCAAAGTGACATTTATTTATCTAAACTTGAAGCCATAAAAGTCGAAGTAGATAGTAAATGATTTGAACGAAGTGTTTGCCATTTATCGCTCATTGTGCGCCATTACGTTTTCACACCATAAAACTACGTAGTATTAAAGCACTTTATCACTATCGAAGGAAAAGAAATGTGCATATAAATGTGGATGCTGCTTGCTGTTTTGTCATTTGTGTGTTTAGGTGTTCAAGAATTTTTTAGTGCTGAAATATGGTGCAGAATTGTGAGAGCGAATAATTAACACAAAAAAAAAAAAATACACATTATGAACACACAACTCACACTTAATGTCTTGATATCAGTACAATGATGCAATAAAATTAAGAGGTTTGTGTGACTCGAATGAAAACTCCAGGCACGAATTATTAATTTAACACTTTGGTACTTAATCCTGCGTGAATGGTTTATTTGTTAATTCGCAGAACAAGCTAGACAGTTAAAATACAAGTCACAAAAATTCAATAATATTCAGCTTTTGACCTGAAAGTAATGAAAAAAAAAGAGAAATCCATTTTCGTTAATTTTATTAAAAATTAAATTTTCATTTACATTTTTTTTATTTGTTTTTGATAAACATCCAACAATGAAATTTGTTTATGTTTTGCCTTCATTCACTTACAATAAATTAAGTAGAAATCAATATGCGACGAAGTTATTAAAAAAATTATATCAAGTAAAATTACTTAGTTCACATTTCCGCTACATAAAACATATTTTTTTTTTTTTTCGGGAAATTGTTGAATAATAAATTGAAAATACATTTTATCGATTGTTTGGTATTGGTTTCATTATTATTGTTGTTGAACCTCCATACATTTTTTTTATTGTTTTACCAAAGTGTGGCTGCGAATTTCCTAGTGAATACAGGATTTTAGAGCAAAACCATCGATCAACGATTGATAAATTGTTTATAAATTAATCATTAAATTCTCCTAAGCAATATTGTTATTCGGTCTCAATAAATATCCACAGATATACAGTTTGTTGTCGGCGGACTAACCGCAAATAAGATTGGAATTGTTAACCAATTTTTTTATGATGCTATTGTTGGTAGGTGACGGATTTTGATGATGATAAATTGATTGAAACTTTGTGCGCTAGCTATGCTGAAAAGCTTTTATTAAAATCTATATGGTAAAATATTTTCAAACTCAATTTATGTCATTTAAAAATAAATTAAAAACCTCGTTTAGCTGCGGAATAACTCTTCTACGAATTTACTAAACTTTAATTGCTGAAATAATTAGCATAATTGCCAAAAAATGTTCACAAGTAAGAAAGGTTAAAAGAAAATTTTGTTGAGCTGTTTTCGGACAAAAATAACAAAAAGAAATATTTTCGCAAACGAACAAATTCCTCAAGGAAAAGCTTTGCTGGAAAAACATTTCCCACCATAACATTCTTTGCATGTTCTAAGATATAAATCGTTCAATGTTTACATACAAATGAGATTTCCTTTTCTTATCTGTTTGTTCTATTTGGCGCCCTCTCGCACGCTTTCCATGCCTATGTACACAAAATGGAATGCCATTAAGCATTTTTGTGTAAAATAAACTTGAGCGATGAGAAAAAATTTACGCTTAATATATTGTTTGGTATTCGTCCCTTTTGTGTACATTTTTGTAAGAGAAAAAAAAGGGCTTTCAAGTTACAACATTAATGTTGTTATCGTTTTTTAAATTCATCATTTTTCATTTTTTTTCCTCTCGCTGAAGTCACTGCAAATAATACGCAGCAGATCAGATTATACGTACAAATCATTGAAAAATGAATAACATCTGTGAACTGGGCTGAACTATTTGTAACATTTTATTGCCTTTATCGAAAGGACGAGACTGGGGTGTGAAGTGAACGAGATATTAAATTCGAAATTATGGAAAACGCGTCATCTGCTAGTGCTGCATTGTTGTTTATTTTACTTGCAATAAATAAATATATGAGTAACTTTTTCGTTATTATTTCTTTCGAAATAATTTAAGTTTTACATTTCAAAAGTCTCATTTTTTCATCGTCTTTCAATATATATTTATATTTATTATAATACATTCATTGTGCTTTTATATAATATGATGTATGAATTTATATTTACAAAAACTTACAATGGATAAACTTTGGAATGAGACTTATGGAATTCTTACTTCTCCATTTTTTTTTTCTTTTGATTTCAGTTCAGAATTGAAACTGTGATGAAATTTTTTCCAAAACTGGGTTAAACATAAATTACATTTACTTCTTTTTTTTACTTGTCGGATCAGAATCAATTCAATTTATCAACGACAAAACGTAAAATGTATGCTTCTCATTGCTGATAACGTTGTAATAACTAGCAGAAGCAATTTTACGTATGAACTATGCTGCACTATTGATACGCTCATGCTGTGCATCGCTTCAGGATGTTCGCCTGTCGAGCGGAAAGATTAGAAAAAATATATATATCCATAAACTTAAATTCGAAATGTTACATAAAATAAAGTTACAGCATAGAATTTCACTGTCTGTAGTGTATCTAATTATCCGAGCTAATTGAAAAATACTGACAGTTGTACTTAGATATCTGCTATACAGAGTGAAGCAATACAGAATACATACCATTCAAAACATGCACCCGAATGCTCGCTATAATTGCATTACTTGGTGAGCAAGAATATTTTCCGGAATTCGTTTCGTCTGCATTCTGGATCAGCAAATGGCTCGTTGTGATATCACCTTTGCGCGTCTCAATCGAAATACCGCCTCGTAATGAATCATAATTTATCACCTGCCATTAGTCAAGAACACAAAAAGGGGAAGAGAACATGAAGATCATGAGTACATTTATGATGATACATGATGACACTGAAGGTGGAACTAGTAGACAACTCGTAAAGTACTCAAAAGAAAATCCTCTCAACAGTCACCACAATCGCTCATGAAAGAAAACGAATCAGGTGATTAATATTCTCTCTGTAGACGACATGAAAATGTTTGCAATATAGAGCTTACAAGATGACAAAAGAATCATATACATTTCTGATAAGAGTAGTAAGAATACATGTTAGTAATGCTTACTCAAGGGCTTATAGCTCAAACATTCCTGTTCATGTAGCTCTTTTACTTAACATATGATTCATGAACGAGTAAATATTTATCAGGAAATTACGTCTAACATAAAAGTATATCATCTCCTCCTACGTTTTGCACCACCCAGTTCGCGAAAGCTGTTTGAAAACATGTACATAACTTACATAATATTCGGGAATTTCGAGGCAAAACCGCAATGAGATAATTTGTGTTTGCAGAGGAAAATCATAATTTTCGGTTAAAAGTTTCATTATTATTCTCTCTTTAATCTTAAAACATAATTCCCATTTTCGGCTTATGGAAGCGCTGATTGTTAATTTGAATCTTTATTTAGGAATTCGCACGCAAAATGTCTCAAATAATTACGAGAATTTCGGTTATATGTTCGCAGTACCGCAATAAACATAACTTATAATTTGATATGTCTTGAACAAGCTGCAAAAAGTGTCTGCGTTATAGAAACGTAGAAATGTAAGTCTGCAATTATATTCTGAAAATGCCAACGAACTTTTTTTTGGATTTGCTTATAAATCCAATAAACATATTCGTCACCGAGACGCTGACTTAACACAGTCAGAATTTATTTTTAAAGAAGTTGTTTCTATGTAAAAGTAATGAAAATCTATCAATGAAACGTCGAAGAAAATTTCTTATTGTAATAAAACCATTCATGCATTTACCTCATCCTCGTGATACCAAAATATGAAGGCGGGTGATTCATCGGGTCCGAGGCGTATTGTGCAAGTCAGGTTGATTGTAGAGCCTTTTTGAACATAAAAATCTGGTCCACCAAGGATACTCGCTGTGGGTGCTTTAAGTAAAATTTGACAATAATTTAATTTTCATCGCAATCTACAGCAGTCAGGCGGCGCCGACGACACCAAAAAAAAAGACAGTTGTGATCATGAGCACAATTTTGAAGAACTTGAAGCACATCACAACACAAAGAAGTGGCCCGTGTTCATAAATTTAAAGTTAATGGAAATTACTATACTTTAACGTTTACTTTTATAACTTTGAAACCAGCGAGCCTGGCACTCTGGCAAAAAATTGCTTCAGTGAAATTATCCAATTTGGTTTGTGCACGAAATGAAAAGCGTTTATTAAGAACTAAATAACGGCATAATGAAAGAGCTTTCAATGTGCTTTTACTCGGTCGTTATAGTCAGCACATGACGACGAACACTTTGCAGCAAATAGAAAAGTTACAAACAATTTTCTATTTAATTTTCATGTACACCAACGTTTGGGTTGACCGAAATGTAAATACATGTTTTAGAAAACGATTCGCAATTAAGCTCTTAAGCTTTTCTGACAGTAGATGTGTATGGTTAAATGCAGTTTGTCGAAGTTTATCTTATACCGAATACAACATTGGGGTGCTACCTAAAACTAAATGTTATTGTATCATGAAAGTGCAAAAGTTTGTCTTCAAACCTTACACGCTGTGCTTGTTCATATCACAACAAATGAAAATGATTCAAAGCTAATTAATAATAATATTTCATTTTACTTACCAACCAAATTCAAACGGACCGCATAGCTCTTTATTGGTTGCGTGCTGATCTGACATTCGTACAAACCTTGGTCTCGCTTTTGAGCAAATTTGATTTGCAACGTCCACTCATCGGTCTCTTTATGATGTGTCGTTGTAAAGCTTTAATGACACATAAAAAACAAAAATCAATACCGAGGTGTTTGGAGGCGAATTTGTCTGAATAAAGAACTAACCGCTGATCAGTAGTGTACGTATATGTACCGACAGTCAAAATATGTAAATCTCGATGTCGTATCCATGAGACCTGTTTGAAAAGCAAATTGAATTTACATCATCAGCATTATATTTATATTTTGTGTACGTGCATCTATGAAATTGTGTAAATTTCGGTCGACATCGGCAAGGGACCATTGATCAATTTATTGTAAGAGGGCGAACATTTGCACACATAAAATCATTGTGAAATGGAACAGAAAATTAGAAAAATGTGTTCTTTTTTTTCTTTCTTTTTCTCTGTCTAGGGGTTGCTTATATTTTGAAACGGAATGGGGGGCAGAGCACTTTGAAAGGAGGCAAAGCAATGGAAAGGAAAGTGAATAATTTTAATGCGATTTGTAACTTAATTATCCGGAAGTAATTCAATTGGAAATTGACCAGTAAAATGTTACTTTAGTGAATTGTCCGGTAATTGTTAGCTTGCAGTTGCTTTACTGAACTTGATGCGAGGTCACATAACCTCAAAATAAAAATCGATAGTCAGCCTTTAAGCTGAATGCCGGAAGTTAATGGAGGATTTTTTTATTTTCGATAAATTTATGAGTGAAAGAAAAAGAAAACAATGAAGCAGATTGTGGTTTGGGAGGAGGGTTCAATTGTGCTTTGGGCGCAAAAGTTTTTTTTTTCTCTCTGGTTGAAATGAAATTGGGATCTTTATAGCAAATTATATGTCATTTCCACACATATTACACAGGACGCACCGTGTGTGAAGCGAAATATTTCTCCAACGCCTTTTTCCACTTACCGTTTTATTTCCTAAATTTTTTACTCTACAACTTAAATATGCTGATTTTCCCACTAGCGCTGTAACCTGTCGAGTGAGAGAAATTATTCCATCATAAATTTTCATTTGCTTCGTGGAGCGAAGGCACAGAACTTACATTTCTTGGGATTATCGGATCAAAATATGATTCATACCATTTAGGATTCGTATAAAAATGAAAGGGATTAGTGGTGGTAATGTCGTGTAGATTATTGTAATTTCCGCGATGATTTTTCTCTTTTGCGTTTCGAAAACTGCCAAGTGATAAATCTGCTCAATGTCGTGCAAAATTTCCGAGAAACGAAAACAGAAAAAAGTGATTTAGATTAGATTAAAATACTTTCTTTTTTTTTCTTTTCTGTAAGCTCTAAATGGAAGAAAAATATATCCAGATTGAAATAGTGGCTCGCGTCTACGAATCTTCACTGTACGCGCTTCCCATTTTTATGCCATTACCATAATTCAATTTGCCAGAATACAATGTTTGCATAAAAGGGATTCAGTCTGAATTTCAATGTCCTTCATTCCGAGCGACGCTACGCAATATTTCAATTGACTTGACCCAAAAGCAAAGATTTATTCGGGCAAATGTTTGCTTATACTTCGCTCAAGTGTTTTTCGAAAGGATGAGCCGGAAAATGCGGATTTGCATTAAAACGAATTGTAGAAGGAGAAACAAAACCAAATTCCACTTGAAGGCCAAGAATGTCAAAGATACGAGAGACTAAATTTTCGTTTTTCTAAGCTCACAATAGCAGTCGTAGTGTATCATTTCAATCATGGGTTCTTTTTTACGGATGATGTATAGCCCGAGGTTCTATCGTGAATGAGTAAATGTGAAAACCGCAATGAAAAAGAAGAGGAAAAAAACAATTATACATGTATGAACTCACATAAATAGGAGTTAAAAACTTTGTCGAAGATACAAAAAAGAAAGTTTGAAATCAGTTTTTCGGGAAAACATAACACAAATGTTTAACAAACATTCCAAAATAGCACAAAAATGTCACAAAAATAGAATCGTTCAAGTTTAGAAATAATGTAAATTTTTTTATAAGCGTTTTTCGTAGGAAAGCAGATTGCTTTTCATGAGCTTTTCGCATTATAGAAAAAGAAAAAATATGTTTGTATTTATAGACAAAGAGAAAACACGAAGTGATAAAAGCCGCGTTTTCAATGAAAGTCGTTACAAAAGTCGTTGACAAAACTTTTACTCACGTTTGAAATTTGCACATAGAAGACAAGTCATCAAAAACTTTTGAAGTTCATGTTGTAATCGAGTGATAAATAAAATTAATATTAAAAATTTATTTTCTTTGAGATGACGAACGAATTCTGTCGATGCATTAAACCATTAACAATAATATTTTTATGTGCTTTATAGATGTTCTGCAAATGCGAATGAAAATTTTATTTGCTCTCCAATTATAGTCAGAATTCTTAAAGTGGTTCATTTATGTCAACATTTCACTCATGAAGCACATTTACCAATTCAATCGACAATATTTAAGTGCTCCAAGCAAGAGCGAAATAAAACTAATTATAGCATAAGAAACTTTCGTACTCTAAGGTCTGTAAGCTGTTCCAAATGTATGACATTTAATTCGAGTTGGGAAAGAAAGATAAATAAGAGCATCACCAAAAGAGCACATGAAAGCCAAATAAACTATTTGCTCTCAAAAGTTGTCTCGTTCAGATACACAAAATTATATTTTATTATTCCATAATTATAGTCAACTTCGTTGCAAAAAAGCTCAGTCTTCAGAGTTGCATCATCAAATCTCGTCGTTAGCTGGCATTTTAATTATATTACATTTACATAGTTTGCTCAGCTAGTGACTGCGAGATGAGTACAAATTTAATTTACAAAAATATTTTTTCAAGCACTCGCCAAACTTGATGACATTGCAGATTAAATAAGAAGAACGGAGCCTAGGATTTTTCTGAGAAGGATAAGTCTTGGGAAAATTTTCCATTCATAAAATGTTCACGTCACGTTGTTCTCTAATATGAGCCCACATATTCGATCAGAACCTATCACGTGACATTGTTTGATGTTAAACAACGTCAAATAACAGCCTTGTCAAAATCAGTGCTGCTTCATTGAAATTTGATATTTCCTATATTACATAACGCCTTTAAGTTAAAGCCGTGCATATCATATATGACATATCGAATATGAATTCATTCTATAAACTCAATGACGTTTATACAACACGGCAGCTCTAGAATCCTTCCTAGAAGTCAAGTGTCTTATTAATTATTTAACTTAAACAATTGACTTTTCTATCGTGTTAGGAAATGTCAATTTCCAATCATCAGTAAAACATATCACCTCACATATAAAAAAAAAATAAAATACACGACCATCTCTCAAGTTTAAAATCCAATTCCGGAGAAAATTGCATTGATCGTCCATGAGGGAAATAAATTTCCTTGCGGGTTTTCTGGCAGTGACTTCTAAAGGCAATTTCAAAGACATAATTCAGCCCTCGACGCTGAGAATTTCCACCAGCAATCCACTTCTATTAGAATCAATTTCGTTTATTGCGTTTATTATCGGAGCGAGGGCACATTAATTTCCGAAGCGCTCCATGTCGCTCCAATACCACCAACATCTAAGCTGAAAAATCATGTCATCCAACAAAAAATTAGCATTTAAATGAGTTTCAATAAATTTTTATATCACAAAAAATGCGCGCTATGCTTTGTCGTCGACGTTGTTGTGTATTTATAAATTGTAGCTGCCGGGTGTTAGAAAGAAAATAAAAAAAAATATCCCTCAAGATGCTCCTTCAAGATGAAAATTTTCGGTTTCCTTTCACCGATAACACTTTCGACATCATCATCGTATTTATGCGTCGGCTTGATCGTGCCGCAAGCGGAAACAACAAAACATTAAATAAAAAAAACAAGCCATTTTAAATTGACAAAGGTCGCAGAACATGATAAAAGAATAAAGTTTATTTTTCTCGCCCTTTTCACGCCGAAGTGCCTTCAATCTGATATGGGACATAATGTGTCTACCAATTGTTTCGCAGTAATTGATATCGCCTTTCAGAGTCGACTTAAGAGAACGAGAGAGATTCTGTTTCGGAAAAAAGGGATGACATTCGACAGCGGGCACAACAGAGCTAGTGTGATAGCTCACTATTAATCTCAGCTCTTCACGCCTCGTGTAATGATTTATGACTTTGCACATTATTTATTATTTAAAGAAGAAGAAATATCGTTGAGTAACAAAAAAAAGAAAGAATAAAATGATGAAAATATTGATTTTCTGTTATGTTATGTTCCTCTGAAATATTTTCGGTTGTTTGAGATGGGTACGGAAAAATATCAATTTCGAATGAAATCAACATGATGAACGTAGTACAAGTAGCAGAAGAAGTAACGATTTTTCAAATAAAATAACTGTTCGTTCTGATTCAAAGCGCGCTTCGCATGAATTTCTCATTAAGTTTACAGACGGAACAGTTTTCCATTTAGGCGTCAGTGGGAAGCTCCGAGAACATTTTCATGACACATAACATGCACAAGGTCAGGTCATGAGGATATGATGTTAAACATGGCCATTACAGTATGGCATTATTAAGTTGTATACACGTTCCTCGTGATTATTATATTCACAGATAGTCGTTGCGCAACAGGAAACTTTGATGCACTTGTTTTGACGAGAAAAAATAACGGAGTCATTAGAAAAAAAAAATTGTGAACACTTTCATGTTCAGTGAGCTTTAAATTTATGAAACTGGAGTTTGTGATAAATATGCACAGTATTCGCATCATAAATATTGCAAATATTTTGTAAATTATTAACGGAAAACCCCATAAAGAGCTGTTTGCTTCAGCGTTTTAATGGAGACTAGAGGTTTCCCAGAAATTTGCCTTTGCAAATGATATTTTGCGTAGAAATTCCAACAATTTTGAAATCCATGAACAAAATTAACAGCAAAAAAAAAATTAAAATCCACCCAAATTTTCATTAAAGCTTAATTTAAACTTTTTTTTTTTTACTTTCAGTTGCTGACGCTTGCATGATGTTTGGCAGTAAAACCGCAAATTTATTTAACCAGAGGGGAAAATCTCATTCATGTTAGCGTATTTTTTATTAATAGTTGGCACAACATTTCATATAAACCATTTGGGATAAAGCATAAATGATATTAACTCATAAGTGAAAAAGCGTCGAATAAAAAACTTGACACGCGTCACTGCTGAATCGTTCCCAGTTGTTTTATCAGCAGGAGTAGGTTTTCACAGTTTACTGAGATCTGTTGTGTGTGTGTCACTGAACAGCACTCGATGTGGAACCAGCAGAAATTACTATGACGGAGCCAGATATAAGGATATGAGTTATCACGTATAATGGTTGAAAAATGGTTACGAAAGCAGTTTTCATGTTAAATTGTTTTGTGTTATTCAGTTCTTTCATATTTTCTCCATTTTTTAAAAGTTGTGTTGAAAAAAAAAATATAATTTTCAAAATTGTCGGTCGTGCCCGTCGCTCGTTATTCTCGCTTCACCATCCTCATAACAAAACATGTATCGTGATCGTAAATTTATGCTCATCGTGTGCATTTTTATTTTTTGCTAGCTCAAGTTGGTGGCTGATGCCGTTACAATAACCATCGCCATTCAGTTTCCCGGTTCTTATTACGATGATTTACTAGAAAATAATTGCATGCTCTCTTTGTTTCGAGCATTTTGTTTATGAAATGTTAATAGTTCCATAATGCATGAGAAATTGGTTAAAATTATAGTGGAAATATGGCGCTTTAAATTATGGCTTACGCTGAGTTTGAGCAGCTGCATAAATTTAAGGAAAAAAATAAAGTTTCAGCTCATGAAAAATTCCCTGGAGACCTAAATGTCAGATCACCCACATTCATCAAAATTTCGACATGACAACTTTATAATGTTGTCTGTTTTTCAACGAATCTCGAAAAAAAAATATTCAAAAATTCAACAGAATACAAATTTAAAAATATATATCAATCATATGCGCCAATTGTCATTTAAATAAAGCATTTCATAAAGCATACAATTTATTATTCACCAGTTTGGATTTCACGATGACAACTTTTTTATATGTTGCAATGATATAAAATACATGACACGAGGGAGAAATGCGAACTGCCCCAATTTATAGGCACAATTTATTCAATTTGATGTGAAATTCCAATCGCAAGAGGAAATTTTTGCTTAAAAAAAATTGTGTTTAATATTTTTATTCATAAATTTTCAATTAATATGATAAATATCGTCAATGTTTTGATTATAAAATTCATCGTCAGTTAATAAAAAAAAAAGAAACATTTCCCTCAGTTGATGTGTTTTTTAAATGGTGAGGCTCATTCGATATGCAAAATGTGCAGTGAACGGAGTAGCTGATATATTCATTTAATAAACTCAAAGCCATTTAAATCTTTTTTTTAATTCGTATTTCAATTTGTTCCACAAAAATTCACTCGAATGGAAGTCGAGAGCAGTCATTTTTATGGTTCAAGTACAGTCAGAAAAAGAACATCGTCATTAAGCAATGCTGTTCTAGCTTAATTACATTTTAATGATTTTCAGGGGAAAAAAAATTAAAAGCTGCATTTGAAAGGAACCAGAAGCAACATAAATTTTCAGAAAAATGGAGCAAATTTCTATCGTAAATTTTCTCCAAAAATAATTGGAATTTTAAAAGCATTTTAAATTTTCAGAAAATTTATTAAATTTTCAACTCATTGAATTCGATTGAAGAATTTTCCCATTTCCCAAGCTGATTTTCCTCAAACAACTACACAAAGAAAGAGAAAAATATAATGAAAATCAAGTTTCAAAGCTATGGCAAATAATTCAAATTTATTAGCACTCAAATTCTAATTTGGGCTCGATTATCTGGCAGCACAAACACAAAAGGAAATCTGTGTTTCAAGTATTTGGAATAACTTTCAATAACTATTCACATAAAGTGGATGAAAATGCCAAAAAAAAAATATGTTTTCCAGTTCTGTTGGCAGCATCTTCCATGTGTGTGCCAAATACGAGGGTACTATTAATGATTGAAATATTTTTCATTCCCATAGCTCTCCACCACCCATGCCACCAAAATTTGAACCCATTTTGGAATACCCTTAAAATTTCTGTAAACAAGAAAACAGCTTTTCATACACATATATGTACATATATGTATACACATTAGAACATAACATTCAAACACGCATAACGTATAATAATATCTCTCAGAAATGGATTAATATTTGAGATAGTTCTCGAAACAAGATTTATTAGATCCTAAAATGGCAAAACTTATTGTGTGTACTCTGGATAACTTAGAGCTCATTGAGCGCTATCGTACCACACCAAGTAGAATTTATTTTTCGGGAAAATTATTTCAAGCAATTCTCAAATTCCGTGAGCAAATAAATCTCATTGCGAAATTGCTGCCCACAATGGAATAATTCGGCAAAAGCTATTTGGTGAAAATAGTTCTAAGTTTGTTGCCATACATCATACATTGCCGAGGAGGAATGAGAATATGAATGAGGGATGAAATTATATCTGATAACAAAGTATCACATATAGGGCCATTATAATCGTTTGTCGACATTTGGCCAAAAACTCACACGAGCGAGTTCCAAAAAACATCCATACGTCAGAGAGAGGTTTGTTATTTTAAGATAAAATATTGAATTATATACTTATGACAAAAGGTCATAGCGACACAAATTGTCTATGATATAAGAAGAAAATTTGATGCTGACATGTTATAAATAAAAAAAACAATGTTATATACCATTTATAATGGGACCATCATGTTTCATTCATTTTTTACAATACCCAAGAGCTGATTTTACAGAAAATTCTCTCGGCATGTAATTTATACCCAAAATCCCAAAATGGAATGAAAACTTTTCTGAGATGAAATGCATAATTTTACTTCATTCAAAAGTATTTAATGTCATCTAAATATGTTGGTTTGTGAAATCGATTTGCATGTCGGTTACCGTGTGTTTGTTGAGTACGAAGTCATTGTGTGGAATAATAATTTCAATGTTTATTTTAAATCACATTTCATTGATTTTTCTCGGCATCATGAGAAAATGTAGGCAATGGAACGACAGCAGGAAGGGGCTGCATGTGAAATGATGAGAAAAGCGATCAATTTGAATGTGAAAACGTGCTAGAAATGGTCGATTTGATGTGTGGTAAATTGTGCCATTATAACATTCCTTGGAAAATTGAATTGATATTCAGCAGCATCGTAAGCATTTGTGGCCTGGTCGACAACATGCTTCGCCATAAATTCAATTTGTATGCTAATTTGACAACCACTTACGGTAACATTAACAGTTTATTTGCGTTTATGAATATTAAACAGCAATTATAGAATGTCTGTTCAATTTTGAAATGGTTATAATAATTACGATCGGTGGTAGCATCGATGCTTGTCTGGAGTAAGCCCATAACAATTTTATGTCGTAACAACTTTATTGGAAACCAAATATTTACAATAAAAGATTCCGACAGCATCTCTCCTTGATTGCACAGTTCAGCGATTTCTCAAGAACGCTCAGATACGTTCATCTTTCGCTTCAACAATAAACACTGCTCATCTCAATTGGAGCGAAGAATGAGTATTCCTTAAATAACTTAAATTTCATCAAAATGTTGAGTCTTGAACCAAATCCAAAAGCTTTCAAGAAAATGGCGCCATAATTCATTACCGAAATTGAGTTTTGGGGACTGTTTATTTCTCACGTTCATCAAGTAATTTATCGCTTCACAATAAATCTTCTCTTGCCCACTGTTTTGATTTTCGGAACAAATAATAAAATGTTACACCACTGATGTATGAGAGCCATCACGTCAATACATTTCTGCTTTCGCATGACTTTTATATGCTTAGAAATTGTAATTTTTATTTCAGCTTCCTTTTTTTTCTCTCTTATGTCCGCATAATATAGAAAAGACGATGTATGCCAAATACAATTACTGGCAAGATATTTATTTATTACAGATTTTTTTTGCTATGCTTTGGCTAAATGTATGGAGAAAGGTCATGATTTAATATATGTATATAAATAAATATAAGAAAAGAAAAAAATGAAAACAAGTACGCAAATTGGTATAATAAAAAACCATTTTGCTTCAATTAGATGACGAGCTTTTTTTCTTGCTGCTTTCATTAAATTGGACTTGTCACAAAAAGAGGCAGCAAAGTGAGTATATTAGAAAATTTATTTAGTGGTGCGAGGAAGGGGTATGGTGGGGGCGATAAATGAAGATATCTTGTAGATATCTTGTTGGTGTCAGCCTTTTTGTCATGGCCATCGTCAAGTGAGGCAAGTTGACAAATGAGTCGAGAATTGTCTGGGTAGGGAAGATTGCGAAAGATGGGAAAATTTTAAAAGCAAAAACAGTACGCAAAATGTTAATGGACATCAAATTGTTCGCTCTGCAGCTGAATTGCATGAAAAGAAGGTACACAATTATATTCCATTGTTCTTTGCAAGCTCAGCACAATGTTCAACCTCATTATCACATCGCGCTGTCGGAAAGTCATGAGATGAAGCGCACACTGCTGCTGAAAAGGTGACAGATTATTAAAATAATAATTATTAAACATTGTCTTTTGGCAAATCCATTCTAGATACGAAAAGTTTTTTTTCCCCATCTTCTTCTTATCGAGGGAAAGAAAAAAGTTTTTCTTTCTTTTCTATAGCAAAGATGAAAAAGTTTTCTCGAGTGTCGAGTATTTTTGTATTTCACTGGCGCGCTTGTTATTATAACAGATGAAAAGCTTTGCAAATTTATAATATTATTTCTTCTTCTTTTTTTTTTTAGTGAAATAAATATTCATGCGATTCATGGGAAATAAATGGCAAAGGTCGAGTAGTGAAAGAAAGTGTGAGTGAGAGAGAAACAGACATAATCTCTGTCAATGCTGATGCCGTGTGATGATGATGAACATGAAAAGTATGAAGAAAACGTGAGATAAATGATTTCCTTATTTTAGGCTGTCTGTCTCTGTGTCGCATAGAAGCAATTTTCATCTTATGATGGGTGTTGAAGGTGGATGGAGTGATAGTTTTATGGGTGCCACACGTATATTGTGATTAGGGTGTGAAAAATGGTATGAAAGAAGGAGCGACTCATGAATTATCCTACACAATTTTGTGATGTTTTCTTTGTAAATAAAACTTAAACAAGAAAAGTTTGACATGAATTTTTGGCTTCTCTTCTTTAACAAATATAGCTCGGCCGACTTCTCTCCCTGCCAATCCTTTTCAGTCACACATGAAGGAATAATGTCTTAAAATCCAAACGACATAATGCTGCAGGTTTGGCATAGCGAGTGAATATTATGCTTGAGCGGGGTGAAATGTGAAAAGCGATTCCCAAAAGTCATCTTATGCGATGTAGTTCTTATCTCGATTGTGGAAAAAAAAGAAATAACATCCCTGTCGAATGCCGATTGTATATCGAGATAAAGTTTGTTAACAGTTTTTCTTTCATTGCTTGAGATGCTTACGATGAAAGAGGAAAATTGAAAATCAAAGTAGCGAAAAGCATTACATTAAATCCCTCTTTCATTTTCCTTGCTGGTTCTTCATTTCGACTAAATAAATAGATCCTTCAAAGTTTTTCTTTCTTGTTTCCCTTTTCTATACTCTATAGAGCAAGAAAATAGAACTTGAGGAAAAAAAATATCGGAAATGGCCGCTATACTGTGAAATTGCCTTTCCGTACTTTTAATGGAAACTCTTTTCCATCCTTTTAATTTTTTGAAGTTTTGTATTTTGAATCGATTCCAATATGAATGGAACTTTAATTTTGGGTATTTATGGGATAAATTAAAGTTTGAGAAAGTGTTTTATAAGCATTAAATAAATATATTTACTTCCATCCTTCTTTCTGCTTCATCAATTCCGCCCTTTTAAAACTATTAGTGCTGGTACGACGCCATATGAATAAAACATAGCTTATGAAATAAGAGCTCGGACAGTATGCTAAATAAGCCCATGTAACACAATGGAATACAAGCGAGAATATAACTCAATCAGAAGAAAAAAAAAAGGAAACTAATTTTCTTGCATGGAATAAATTAATGAACCCAACAATGGAACAGCCAAATTAAAAGCCCGATGAGAGCACATAAACGCAATGTAAACAGTGAGTGTGAATTTTTTGTGAATCAGAAAATAAGGGCACAATGGCACAAATGAAACATTTGTAAGGAGAAAAAGGCCAATAACTAAAATTCGGCCGCCAAAATGATAATTTTCGACGTAAATAAACGTTTTTCTGCCCTCGAAAAAGTTCCCACTTATATTCTATTAATATATTTTCCATTTCACGATAATTCTGTAAATATATCAAGAAAATGAGGCACAATCATTTTACTTTCATTCGGAAAGGAATTTCACGATTAAAAATTCAAAAGGCGATAAGTATGTTTTTGACCTGAGCTTTATTGCTTCCAAAACAATCGAGTTTTCTAATCTCATTAGAAAGTTATCAAATGCCACTAACAAGGTATTTACAAAGCGATTATAAGTGTGTGCTGATAAACTGTCTGTTATCGATTACACAAAAACAACGAAACGAAATTTTACACGCACCAACCGATGTCCATCAAATATTCAAGTGAAAAGTTTATAATATTACATCAATTCCCGGTGATTTATTTAGCTGCAAGAAGCAAAACTTTTTCATTCGCAATTTTTCATTTTGTTGTGAAAAATTGGTATTTTGAACAGCCTGAAAGTTTCATCACAAGACATGATGGACGATTTTTAGCCAAGAAAGCAAAAGCTAAGGCGAAAACGAAAGAGAGAGCGCACAAGATGCTCATTAATTTTCATACTTTAATACTTTGATTAATACCCAAAATTTATGTTTTGAAAACGCATAATGTTTGCTTTCTTTACAGGCAAAGCAGCAAAAGCATTGGGCACGTAATAAAGTATATTAAAAATAATTTCAGATAATTTCAGATAAAATGTAGGCGCAGAAACGAGTAATTGAAAAAGTTTGCTTTATTTTCGTATTTTTTTTTTTTTTTTGTAGAGCTTCAGTTATACTCTGCGGCGTTGCCATCCAGGTACCAATGTGCGAAGAGTGTGATTTTAATTCGCTCAAAGGATCTGCACAATCATCGCAGTTGCCTCAAGACTTGAACTTGCGATATTAAAACTTTGTTGTTCGTTTTTAGGAAGAAGAAATTCTTTATGTAAATTTTGGTAATGGCATCAAAATGAGTCTCACTTTTTTTTTTTTTCAACGTCTTCGTATTATTCTATAATTGGAAAGGACGCATTTCGCTAAAAAGAGCCTTAAAAATGCTCAACTCGACGGGAAAGTCGGAAAAACATGTCAGAATTCATTTGGAACAATGTAAACTTTTTTCTGATTTTGATATTTCGAGTTGGCAGTTGAATATTTTTTCGGAGCTCGGCTGTGCTTTTCCCCTCACGCGCTTTTTGTACTGCGAAACAATTACGGAGAATTAAGAATTCTATTGCAATGCCGTTGGGAAGGGAAATGAATTGAAATGAAAAAAATAAAAAATAACAACATAATTTGTTACGCAAACAGAGATTTAAAACAAAGAAAAAAGGAAAGTCTGAAAAAAATTATTGTAAACAAAAGTTTCTAAATAGACATTCAATTAAATGCGTTAGGAAAATTATACTTGTTGCTGCCTTACTGCTTAACTGCCACAAATTGAATTTAATTTCAATCTGTAATGCCTTTAACGGTAAGTATTATTTAAGAATTCATAAAATGATATCAGCGATATAATCATGATGATGGATAATTGAAGGTGCCGTGCATTGCTTAAAATATCATTGGCTTTCGTATTTATTTAGGTTCGAAAAACCCTTTTTTCGGCATCATTGCTATCAAATAATCCAATGAAATTACTTTGAAATGGGTATAATAATTTTCCATTGCTATAATCGCTATTTTGCGTATCAATGACTCGCAATTTGTATTTATGGTACAGAAATCTCACATTTATCGCCTACATTTAAATCTTTTATCACAGTAACGTGCCAAGGTAGCAAAATTATCGATACATGTAGGTTTTAAAAGCTTTCTAAATGCTTCACGTTTCCATGCTCAAATGACCCAGGACAGGTGATTGATACTTGTTTTATCACACGCCCAGCAAATTTATATTCGTCTATTCTGTGTATAACGCTAGACTGTGTATGTATAATTAAGTTGACGTAACGGTTTTCCGTTATCACTATGTGCTTCCGGTAATTAATTAAAACTATCCATCGTTTGTGCTTTTTCGTTGTGACTCTCTCGTTATTTAAATTAGTATATATATATATATATATAATTATGGCTTGGTATAGCGAACCCGGTTCTCATCCGGTGCAATGAAAGCTACAATTTTAATATTTTCTCTGTGAGGCAAAAAAAATTCTCTGGCGAGCTTTTACATAAAGTTTATTTTTTTCCGGATACTCGTTACTCATAAAGCATAATTTTAATTATGGTAAACTATATATAACCAAAGTACAGCATGCATAATACATGAAATTCAAAATCATGTTTGAGAGCCCGTTGGAGCGTCGTACGGGAAAATGGGCAAAGCAACGAAGAATCGAAAAATTTCTTTAATATTGTTTGTGACCTGGAGCCGAAGTTACAAACTAAAAAACGATAAAAAATAAGCCAGAGGCATTCAAATATACCGCTTACCTAGGAAATTGAAGAGACAAACAAACGTATAAATCCAATATACCGGTCTTAATCCAAGCCTTTTCATAGTGAAAAATATTATGCTTTTTCTTTGCCGTGTACCTTGTGAATGAGCTTATAAAATCGTTTTTATGTGTGCTAATTTTATAGGTTTATAGATTTTCTATTATTTAATCAACACATTTTATGCACAAAAAAGCTCTATCGCAAAGCATCACGACTCTATTTTGCGAAATTTAATGACAATATTTGTTTACGGCGATGGACTGCATATCTCATACATGTGCTTTTGCCTTTCTCTATTGTTATTGTTGTGGTGTTGAAAAAACTTTTTCCTTTATAAAAATTTTCACTAGGAAACTTTTTTGTTGGCTCAAATCAATTTCCCTGCCATTTTCCTATTTTTCCTGTATTTTACCGTGCTTTGTCTATATTATATGCGAAAAATATATTTTCCTCCTTTTTTGTTTTCAGCCATAAATTTTCGTTCAATATTTGTTGCTAATTTTATTTCACATTATTTATGTTTTGCTGGCATTCACAAACACATACCGCACTCATATACACTCAAATGAACAAACCCAAACACACACATACAACATAAATGCTTTGTTTTTTATTCATTTTTCGCCACATTTATCTCTTGCTATTGCAATTTATCATCGTGGAGAAATATGCTTTGCTTAATTCAAATTGCCGCTTGTGATTTTCATTTTCTGTCTGCCAGAGTTAAATTGGATAACATGCGGCAAAATATACAGACGAATGATGTAGCACATATCATGTCAGACTCATTGATTGTAATTTTTCTGTGAGGATGGCAGCAGCTGAAGGAAAGTCCTTTTAAAACTTTTTCTTTCCTTCACCAATTCGTCATGAGTTGAACAAGTTTTATAACACTTTTGTCACAAACTCAACACATTATTTATATTTTATGCTCGTTATAATAATATTAACTTTGCGGAATACTTATTTATTATATTCTAACTCAATTCACAACTCCTTGGTTCATCCAGTCAGGTAGATATAATTCATTTCCTGCTCTTTAGGCATTCAAAATGAATTCATACGTATATATTTCCATAAATTAAACTGGGAATTGCTGTCGGTGATTATGATTATGAGACCTAAATTATTATTCTTCTTTTGTTTCGTTTGCCTTCTCGTTTTGCGAAATCATTTTTTTTTTTGCTCTATAATTTCACAAATGCGAATAATCCATCATGGCATTAACGGATATTACACGAAATGGAGCTGTAAAAATTTCACAACACTATAAAACACACTATGATGGAATTATTCATCAGTTGCACACATTTATTTATTTTTTAATAATCTGATTTATTCAGTTTAATGATGGAGACAATAATGTTTTGCAGTCCGTGCGACTTCATCCTAGAAATGTGACTGAATGTTTTGCATCAATGGTTAGTGTTATGCAGAACCTCTGCCCTGGTGCGTACTGAGCGAATATGAGTGAAAATGCATGTTTTCTTTTAAGGAGAGTTTTCAAAAAAAATTCCGAGTATTTTGGTCGGAAAATACGCTCTCTAAGGAGAGACATCATAACACCCAACATAGCCCACATCCTTTTCCATATAAAAATGCTCGCTCGGAAAGAGATTTTCGAAAATATCACTGAGACGAAGTAAAATTGCGGAGAATCCTTTATAGATTTTCACATTTTTTTGAACAATCTCACAACTCAATTTCCACGTGACGCAGTTTCGTGAGAACAGAATTTTCATAGAAAATCCATAAAGGACGATTCTCAGAGGATGCAGGAAAGGAATTGTGGTTTATGAAATTCTTAATTGCTTGTCGCCATAGATGATTTAGAGGGAAATAAAGCGTTCAATGGAAAATGTTCACAAGTCATTTTACAACGAAAATTTTCTCGTAATTAACGTTATTAATCATTTATATTTTAACTTCACGCATACATTTTACATTTTCCAATTCCATTAACGGAATTCCATTAATATTTATTTCATAAAAGAGTCAATAAAGCTTATTTATACCAATGATGAACATTTGCGTGGATTCTCCATAAATAAATTATGAATCGCAAACGATTTTTATGAATGAAAATAACTTAAATCTTGCTCTACTTAGTCACTTAGAGGAATTTCGTTATCGACAAACTGAGCAACAAGCATTTCACGAACATAATTCAAACATTTATATTACTTGTATGTTGCTCGCGTTCATAAAAATTCTCAAAATTATTCAACATTTGCAACGCACCGTAAAAAAGTCGGTGAAACTTTTTTTTTTTTTTTTTCGTTGAGTAGAGAAATTTTATTTCATGTGTGTTTAAAGTGTTTTAAGCATAAAAGCTAAACGACTGTTGTGACGTGCATGGTGTGGCGGATAGAAAATATTTAAATTTCTTTTGAATTTTATAATTGATGCATTTAAATTCATGTCTATGATAGCGACACATATGAACGAATTCTGATTAAATTCAATAGATAAGTAAGATACATCCGTCGTAGTTTATTACCAAGAACTTTGAATTTTCCATTCAATGGGGGGCAAAAGTTCATCATTGGCGATATCATTGACAACTCACGAGGAAGGAAAAAAGTCTATAAAACTTTTAGTGCTCGAGCAAAATGACATTTCGGTGAACGTCACCTGTTATTTATGTTGATGACTTATTCGTTTTTCGTGTATTTCTCTGTTGCTCTTGCCAACTACGCCACGCAAGTGATAAAAACCTTGTAAATTTAGCTCATTCCCACATCCTGTTTATTTTTTTCTCAGGCAATTTTTATTCAGCGATCGAGTAACACATCCAAAATTTGCGAGCCTCAAGTATATTTTTTTTTATGTACACATTTCAACATGTTCAATTCAATATTTACTTACATCAACCGAATGTCAACATCTCGTGCAAAACAGCAGGCAAAATGAAAATTTTATACGATCCGAAGCCATAATTTCATTATCCTAATGGAAAAAAGGGCTCACATTTAATTGAGCTTTAATAACACATTCAGAGACAGTAAGCATCGAATGACATGTAACAGCTGAAATCATTTATTTGATATTTGAAATATTGCTAATTATATATTCGAAACAATAACAATACTGTTTGAGCTTTTACTAAATGATAACATTGGATGGTTTGGCATGGAAACTTTACGTGATATTAATTTTATAGTAGCCGTAGGGTTGGTCGTCAAATAATCATTGCTTTAAAGCAAATTGTGAAATGTAACAATGAGGATAAAACATAGATGAAGGTTAATGTTTGTATGGTTGATTTCGAGAAACTTGCCAACATACAGACCACATGAATAATAACAAATAATTTGAGTTGAAATCGCATGAGAAGATTTAAAACGACAAGCGAAACGTGCTTAATCCTTCATTTCGCATTCACATTTCAACCGAAAACAGTAACAGACGAACTGACTTTACATTGTTAGTCTCAAAATTGCATTGTTGATGTTTAGGATATTCCTGTTTTCTTCTTCCGAACGATTTCTCTTGTGAACCTTGTGTTGATTTCTAAATAAGCTCCAAATAGAAGAACTATTTCAGGCTTATACTGTACGACATTCATGTAAATTTCACCAAAAATTATGCCATTTACAAATTATTTAAATCAAAAATAAGAAACAGCAACATTACACTTATACGATTTGCATAATCACACAAATTGGCTGCGAAATCATAATAAATGTGTTGCGGCTTGTTAGAATTAATGGCATATCATAAACTCGCGACTTTGCACAAGACAATAAGAGTGAAACATAAATTTTTGCTCGCTTTGAAGCCCACGCAATAAATTTGAAATATTTAAATAAAATGAATGGAAAACTCGCTTACGCCAATTGCACAATATTTAAAAGCTCAAATTGACACATCCAAAGTAACGACTCGAACCTAATTATAGCCATTTATTCTTGAAAATCTTTTGATAAATCTTTTGAACGTTCCTTTAAGTTATATATTTTCTTAAAAATATAATTGTTTTTGAAAACACATACGCCGCAGAATATTTTTAATATTGCTAATCTGAGTGTGTTTTTGAAATATGCTTAACAAAAGGAGGATTAAATTCGTGTACACAAAGCATGACAAATGAAAAGAAAATCTGTTTTCTTGTTGCTTGAAGGATCAGAAAGATTTTTGTTACATCTAAAGATTATTTCACAACAATATTTAATGCTTTCGAGATGTATTAAGATAATTGACAGCTCAACATTTTCAGCAACACCCAACCTATTGAAGATGGTTAGCTACACATACGTATTTGCTGGTAACATGGACAGCCATAATAGATTAATCTGTATGAAAACCTCATAAGTAAATAATTAATCTCAAGACAGCTTCGAAATCGGATCATTGTGTAATGGCTTTGAGATTATTTTGTGGGCAGAATCAGAAAAATACAATGTGAATCCATCAAAGTTCAAGAATTTAATATTTTCTATGAAATTCCTACAATTTGCTTCTTACAATTATTCCCCAGATTAGTTTTCTTTTTATCGTTTGACTTATATCAATTTATGGCAATTTTGCGGGAATAAAGTAATAAAAAGTGTTTGTTTTTCATGATTTATTAGTTTTTGATAACGAGAAAATAAATAATTGTACCAACATCCAAAAAGGCTGTGAAATTAATGTTTGATTTAATTGAGGAGGATAAGAAGCGAAACTCAACTATAAAAATTGAAGCATTAATTTTTTGACTTAAAGTGCCTTAGGCATGCACTGATTAGTTATAGTGAAACGCACCACATTATTTTTATCAAGAAAATAGCAAAAAAATGGAAACGTTTCCAGATTTTCATCTAATATTTGCTTGCAATCTGGTTCATTAATAATTCTGCGTGTAGATAGATTTGTGGTGAGCATTCATGCACAACATTCAGCAGATATTTATTGAAAACGTGACCATTTGTCTAAACATACAAAAAGGAAATGATTATTGTTTTGGCTATATTAAATTGACCAGACAAATATGGGAAGAAAAAACTATAGAAAAAATCGTGATTTATGCGTCAACAAATAAATAATTAATCTGTCGACAAATTTTAAGTAGAAAAATAATTGACGCATTCCGAAATTCGTGTGAAATATGTGGAAATAAAAAATGATTTGTGTCTCATTTTGCGGCATTAACAATTAATTATGTTGCCCATGTGACATGACGCACATGCTGTTTCATCTAGATATGACAAAGTTGTCGGTTAATTGTAATTCGATTTGGTTTGCAGATGAATAATTTGTTTCGAAAGAATGCGGTCCAAATTATTCTGTGAAAATCTCAATATATTGTAGAAATCATCGTTGTATCTACTATTGGAAAATTTGTATCCTTACGGATGAACATAGCACAAATGTTAATTTATGTAAACATATTATATTGTTCTCAAATTGCTTTTATCGCAATGGAATTGAGCGATTTATCAAAGTTCAGGATCAGGTGATTGTTGTTGGCTGTTTGTATATCTCCATTTAGACAAATCATCAGGAACGACAAATTTTGTGCTGTTTGATTTCTTAATTGACTGTTTCATTACTCGAAGCTTAATTCTTCTTCTTTCTTTAAGGTTTCACATCCCATTATTATTCTATGCTCGGCTTCATATCTGAAGAAAGAAAGCTTAATCATTTTTCTCCCCGTAATATTTTACCATCTTTATTCAGCATTTTATTAATTGGCGATGTCAGGTGTGCTGTGAAGTAGAAATCCTACTTATTTATAACAACACGGAAGTGTTCTATGCTGATTACCTTTTCAATTTTATAAAATGAACATATTTTTTCTCATAAATAGTTTCTTTCAAAAGATGAAAGATGAAATTATCCAGAGCGAAAAAGAGATAAAATTAAATAATATTTTCGGATGCACTACAAAAAAAGGTTGGATATGCTTTGGAGGATGATTCGTTGCTTAGTGCTTTGATATTCAATTCTTTTGTTCGCTCTTAATCGTATCGAGAGGAAAAAAGAAAGCGCTCACATAAATTATGCATTTCTGAACAAAATGTAAGAAAAATCCCGAAAGTCATCGAAAAATTTACCCAAAACTCTCGTTGACAAAAAATTGTAAACACAAAAGCAAAAAAATAAATAAAAAAAATTCACCGAAAGACCATATTTCAAAAATTGGTTCTGTCAGTAATGTTGTCTATGTCTTCTTCGTTTTCTTTTTGGATTTCACGTAAAACTGTCATTTAAGCTATTTGGGAACTAAGGTTTTTTGTTCACATACTGTGAATGATTGAGATAATGCAAGTCGACCCGACAGTTTATTTAAAGTTTTTTTTTTTTTTTGAGAATTTTTGCCGAAAGAGTTAAATCCGTTTTTGGGTCTCGAGAGTGTCATCTGAAATGTGTTTATGATTTTGGCCCATTTTTTGTGTGTTTATTGCCACTCCGTAATCCAAATCAGTATTTGGCTATGTTGAAAAACATGAACATAGGAAACCAGTGTGTCATTTAATCGTTTATTTGTTTCAGCACAATACGAGGCTTATAACAGCCGCACACTCGAGTGGTCACCGCTTCAAAGTGATCATCATTAGTGGTGCATTGAACAAATATTTTATGATTGAAATATGCGAGCAAATTGCCGTCGACAAATTTCCCCAAATGTATCATATGAATGAACCTGTTTTGGAAAAATTTATTTATTTTCACTGAGAATTTTGTTTTCTTTGTGTGTATTGACACCTTTTGAAATTGCACAACAAGCGACGCCCGATTCCCGAAGCCCAAAACAGTATCTCACAGCAAATGGGTGAGAATGTTTTAAATTCACAATTGGGAATTTCCATATGATATCAAGCAACAAATGAAGGGGGGAAAAAGTAGTAAGAAACTTCCATGATTCGTTTTATGATAGAAGAATGAACAATTAGCCTGGCTATTTAGTTGCCTTTTTTCTGTGACTAATGCTCGTTTGTTATGATGATAAGTGATTATTACTATCATCATAATCCGGAAACCCTCTTTGGAGTCAAGATATTAATTGTGTTGGGGATATTTTGTGTTGTGTATTTTTCATATTCTAGCATGTCATTGATAAACGGCTATGGACTAAGTAGCGTTGTAGTTTCCCGTACACATTGACAGAGAAAACAAGAAAAATAATATGTTTGCATAAAAGTTGTAATCATTCTATCCACAGCTATGCATCTTTCGTTTCAGTTGGTTTAGGTAAGTTATACTTTGTGTCTTCATTACAACGAGCTTCGCAAAATAACTATATCTGAAATTCAACCCTTTACTTCAAACTCAAGAGTGAACTGCAGGGTTTCGAATTATCATCTACTTTTTTTCTATTTCTCTCTAAATTAAGGCTTGGATCATAAGATAATGCTCATGAACCTGTCAGTCCTCATTGTGTTCAGGCTAGATAAAAGGCTTGCAGAAAGAGAAATTGTTCAATTTTATGCTTCCCTCTCTAACTACAATTAGAAGTTTTTAATTATTCTCAATTGTAGCAAAGTATCTCATCAGCAACTTTATTTTGGTTCCGCGCGCCTTACTCCAAGGCAAAATATTGCTACTACTTAGAAAGGGAATCATGTGCAAAGCAAAAAAAATTGACGAACATTTTCCTCTTCATTTTCTCTGGATGGGAAAATATTCATCTTCATTGGCCTGATAAAAACAGCACCCACTTCATTACACTCATCAACAACAATCTATATGCACTCAGGCTAATAAATCCATCATCTCGATGAATCTTCGATCATCATCAGTTTGTTCTATGCATAAACATGATATCATAGTTAAAGTTTGAAGGATATATGAATTATTTTATGAGAGATATATGACCGCAGTGCTGTCTATGCATGTATATATATTATTTATGACATTGTCCCACATAAAGCCTTGGATATACATGAATTTTATCGCACACATATGCGACATAAAGAAGCAGCGTAGTCATGCAATCAAGTTTTATTTCCAAACAGTTCATTTGACACACCAGTGTGTGCGTGTGATTTGGTTAAAAAAAAGTTAATTAAGAAGGCTTTTAGTATCGTATTGCCGCACTCGCCGAATACCAATAATTTCTGACAATTTCATTTTTATGATACCACTCGAATGTAGGCGAGCTTTTTAGCAATGCCGCGAGGGTATAGTGTGTGAATGTATATGTGAAGCAAGGGTAAAATACAATTAGTAAATTGATGAGTTGGAAAAAACACCACTAATTTGTGATGAAACTGATGCTGGGTGGATGTTGTTTGTGTTGAGCAATAACGTTGAGAACTTTTTGCGGCATTAATTGTCAGATTTTGTTTATGGCTTGAGCGCTTTTTTGTGCTGTTATGCGAGAAAATTATTACAATGAATGTACTCGAGAGCTCTATCTATAGACTATAGACAAGTTTTCTCCCACACAAAGTGATTTAATGTAATTAAGTCCGCAACTAAAATGAATCTACTCCAGGCTTAGATATTGCAAAATCAATAATTTTTCTTCAACTTTCAACATTCTCTCACTGTTGTTATTAAGCTATAATTGAATTGGAAACTAATTTTAGGAAAATTTTCCAATTTCAAGATATCATTATGCACCTCATCAAAATTTATCCTCATTTTAGGGGAGAATGCTCTAAGTGGAAATAACTTTATTTCATATTGCATCAAGTGCATTCAGTATATGGATTATGGTGAAGATCGTTATTCATACAACCGGTAAGCTATTCTATATATATGTACATATATATTTGATTCACATTGCAAGAGTAATTCTTTTTATGGGAATAATATATTTATACCTTCACAACATTGCAGTACAAAAAAAAGTACAACGTTTGAAATATAATAACTTTGAAGAGAGATTGCAATAAACTCATAAATGGAATGATGGGGAAGATACGAAATTTTGCTTGCGTGTAATATTATGCATAATAAATATCATATTAAAAGCAGATCAAGCACAGTTGAAAATAATTTTCCTTTTCGTCTAAAAATTACGTCCTCGAACGAAAAATATATTTTTTACAGTGAAACCATGAAGTGTAAAACGGTTTAGAATTATTAATAAACTTCCATGTTTATAACGAACAGCAAAAAAAATGTAATTTATATGATCTGCAATTATTTGAAAGTTGTTGAATGAGCTTTTAACTGCCACAGCTAGATAGTTGGCTTCCAGGGTTGATGTTGATTATAGTTAAAGTGATGATAACAAACATTGTTACAGAAAACATAAAAATAAATATTTTTCACTTCACTATTGCATTCACCCTGAATTTTGAGCTAGAGTAATGCAAAAATAAACAGTTAACCACAACGTTATTATTAAAACCAACCAGTTAATAAATCCAGTAACACGGAACATGATAAATATCTTTAGTAAATATGTTTTTGAAATAAACTTTTGCAACGTTTCAACTCAGTTCATTATAATTTTAATATTTGCTGAAATGATTCATTTATTGTAATATTACGAAACATTGGTTGAAGTCAGTTCTCTGAAATGTCTCTTTAACAATTTAACTATAAATCATTTATTAAATTATTATTGTTATTATTAAGACATCATTCATAAGTTTTCAGAGAACGTCGAACATTTTTACTTGTCAGTTGTGGAATAAACGAATCAATTTTTCATTCAATATTTTATACTTATTTGTTTGATTGCGATTTAAGGCGAATTCGCATTGCGAGCAATAATAATGAACGTTTGACTCGTAATATTGATACATATACAATTTTTTTTTTCATAATATCATAAAACTTTCTCGCAGCTAACAAAATATTTGCTGAAATATAATTAAAAAAAAAAAAAACTTCCATCGTTGCTTAAGGGCAAATCATTTACACGATGAAAGGAAGTAACCAATTCTATTCTAGGATTGGATAAATATTGAAACACACAAAAAATCTATTCTTTGTCATATAAACCGGAAAATGTGTTTATGTAAATGCTGAGTTTTCCGAATTCAATTTTCATGTCAGAATGAAAATTTTAACAGCAAAAAATAATAACCGCGAGATGGTGGATCATTAGCAGGCGTCTAAAAATTGTTTGCGGCATTTGAGGCGGCACCAACAATTTACAGTTCTATTTTTTTTCCTCAGCAATTACCACACATTTGCTCACTCATTAAATGGAACATTTTGCATAGATATCATTCAATCTCTGGCATTTTTGTCGAACAAGCCATCAAGGCGTGAGGAAATTAAAATTATCAAGCATTTTCTATTATAATTTGTTTGCGTAATTTAATTACATAAATGATGCAACATAGTTGAAATTCTCATTATTGTCACTTCTCGTACCACGACGTTTTCTGATAGCATACAATGCCACTTCATGTCGTTTAATGATAAGTACCGAGCATTTTAATGTTATTGCAATCAAATAAAGATGCGATAAGAGCTACTACTACTCGGAAAACGAAAACAAAGGAAAACAATTAAAACAATTGATTTCTTCTTGAGTGTTTCTTTGGTTCTCTTGTTCCAGGATTTTATTAGAGATTTTTTTCCGCTGAGCGATAAAATTTGCTCAACTTTTCTTGTGCAACGGGTGTTTGAAATGTATGTTTGGTCTATGTGAAGATAATGATGGAGTGAAAAGACATTGCAGTAAAATACGTTGAAAGTACATGAAAAAGAAATTAGAAAACTTTAAAGTGCAAACTTATTTTCTTTCATTCACTCTCTGTCAATTTCGACCTTTTTTTTAAGTGTTTCATCGTAATTGATTTTTCTTTTTCATTTTTTTTGTTCATTCGAAAATTTATTCTAAGGACTTGTTTTATACTTTTGTCATGCTCAATTAATTTTCACATGAAAGTGCATTTTGTCGATTGAAACAAAATTCACGAAACATTTTTCGATTTTCTCTCATTGCTTCAGAAAGTTTGAAACCCCTCAAACCATGAAACAAATTTATGGTGACATTAATAATCCTTCGTCGTATTCGTTGGAGGATTTTTCACTCAATGAAACCTTTTTTTCGGTATTTCTTCTTTTTCCAAATCGAAGCCTTTTTCTTCCTTTGAAGTTTTCAATTATTGAAAAATAAAATAAAGACGATGGTTTGAGGCGATAGCTTTAAGCTTTTAAGACGAGTGGTAACGACAAGGAGTCAATAATTTATACTTCAAATGCAGTTTCCTGCTTTTACCCGCTTCATTTGCCGAAAGGGAGCATCTCTTACCAACAATCTATACTTCCGCTATCTTATTTTGACTTAACGGAAATTTATTATTTTTCTTCGATGGACGTCCAATCTGTCGATCTGAAGACACAAAGCCAATGAAACATGATAAAGAAGCCTTAACGAAAGGTAGAGAAATCATAATGCCACGTGCAACTGACTCGAATTCCTAATGAACATTTTAAATAAACATCTTTCAATTTCTGAGGGTTCAAAGGAAGATAGAAAGCTTGTCGAATGAAAGAAAAGGTACCATGCTGGGTTTTCTAATTGAAAATTAAAATCAATAAAACTTTCAGCCCGTTGCTCAAATACCTTTCGAAGGCCCATTTTTTACACGGCTGGACGCCCATTGAACACGTTCAATTCTATTAAATCACCTTTAATTGATTAATTGGTGGAAAATAAAGAAAATTAATTTTTCTTCTTTTCCTTTTTGAACTTCATGGCGCAAAGCTTTCCATCACAACTGAACGTGAGAAATACTTACTTGAGAACATTTCTTTATTATCATTGAATGATGCTTCCGATCGTTGAAAGAAAAAATAAAAGCACAGAATTTTTTTTGCTCTATTTGTCCTCATTTGCAGCTCTCAATTGTAATTGTCTATTAATTATTTTGGATTCATCGGATTTCTTAGAGCATTTTCTCACAACTTTTGACAAGCACTTATTTTGGGCTGTCACTTTATATTTGAAAGAGATGAAAACATATATTTTTGGATTCATAGAATATTTCGGAAGTTTCCATTTCAATGATTTGACGATGTTAATCTTTATTGAGATGGAAAGCTGTACCTAACATGAGCGGTTCCCTTATTAGACCGATAACTCATTCAATACTTCGCTAGTAAATGGACAAAAACAATCCTCTCACTTTCTTTTTCACTCTCCTGTCACGATTTTTGAAATTTCATTGTCGACACAAATTGAAAATTTAAGCTTAATATCGAACGTGAGATGAAGAAGGAGAAAAGCACGTCCCGAAGAGATATTGAAAAAAAAAAAACCAGCAACGAATCCATCTCATTGTACGACAAATTTTCACAATTTTAAATTAGATTTTAATTTGTATACAATTGGCATTACAATGTTTAATCATTCCTGATGTTACTTGGAAAATGGACGAAATTCTATTAGGTAAATTCTCGCGCCATTATTTGCAGTTTAGTAGAGCTTACAGAACCATTTTCGTTAACATAATTTACGTTCGAACGTTTTTCCGTTGTCGACCCGAACCCAAACTCAACACTGACAGACAGGTTTTGCGTAAAAAATAAAAAATTATAAATTAATCAAATGCGTGGACTTTGACTGAGCGTATTGTGCTAGAGTAAATATTTGCCGAACGTTTTGTATTAAATTCTAATTTATTATGTTTCATTACTTTCATGTACATGAATGAGGCGGCTACCTTGGCATCAAGTAATGGCTTCCTTTTCAACCTTATGTTAGTCTTACTCGATTTCCAAATTAGGGCAAATATTTTCCCTCGTTACTAACGCTCTTTTTATTCTTAAATTTCGTGCTTCTATGACAGTTGAGGAATTTAATTCGTTGCGTGTTATCTAAGCGATGCGATTCAACGAGAAGGAAAATTTCAGTCGTTTCAATCAAAAAAAAGAAAAAAAAAAGAAAAAGAAGCTTTCAATTCTCCAGTTTCATGTACGCTTTTATTATTATATATTTACACAGCCGAAAGATATATTTTTGCTTCTCTTTCGCAAATTCCATTTGCTGCGTATATCATCGACTTCAATCTTGCTTTATCACAACTGCTCGCTCTAATATATCAAACAAATCAATCAAATACAATGGAAAGTCAATTTGCTACATAATAAATACGATACGGAAATAATGCAACATTGAAATAAAGTTTTTCTTGTTTCTTGAAATGTTTTGATATCGTTATTCGGAGAAAGGCCCACAAATTTATAAAATTCTCTACTTCTTCGTTCGAGTTTGATATATGCCTTTTATTTCTGACACAGGTATTTATCTAGGTACAGCTACCCATATGATACATGTATTATAATATATGTATGTATATATACCACAAAAAATTATTAAAATTTATTGGAAGTTTCAAGGTTAGCTACCATATGAGAGCTCTTGAAGAGAAATTCACATATTTATTTAATTAAATAGAATGATTTCACAGCTGTTTGAGTGGGTTTTGGTGTAATTTTATAGTGTTCATTCATCGATCATTAACATATATTTAAGTTGATATTTCATGGGATATTTACGAGAAATTACGAAACACTTAAAGTATTTTTGTAAGCTTCATAGCACGTTTAAAGTTAAACTTGGAATTCGAGATCCTGAAATTCTTTCTGGTTGCAACTTTTAATTCCTCGTTTCTCCTTTAAAACTCGTGCTTAAACTTCTGAAGGTTGAGAAGATATTTTTTTTTTGTTTTTCGATGAAGATTCTTCTTAAGCTCTTGCAATTCCGACGAAGAAAAATGCTTCGAATGAAAGTTTTCTTTCTATCTACATAGTCCCAAGAATCGTTTACATCTTTCATGTTGAGCCTTGAAATATGGAAGAAAAACAAAAAAAGGTCTCGAAACATTTTTTTTCCTCCTTCGAAAATATGAATCAGATAATGAAAAGAGATAATTTGTGGAAATACGTAAATAACTTCTTCTTTTTTCTTTATTTTATTTTTTTTTGGAAAATTTCGAGTGAATTTAAAAACCCTTTTCTCATGTTTACAACAGAATGAAAAGCTTCACTGGAGAATCCTTGAAATCAAATTATCTGTCGAGCGATTTTTCTACTCTGTGTCAGCTCATAAAAACCCTAAACTTGATGCCTTTTTTAGTAAATAAAGGATAAAAAAATCTGTATGTATTGTATGTATGTGCGATGTGGCGCCAATTGTTGTACGTTCTAATGCATTAAGCTTTTCATTTGCCAAATCATGAAACTCAATTTTAATTTTACTTATAGACGCTTCTTTTCTCGTGTCAAGTAACGTTTTTTTATGCTATCGGAAATCTTGGTGTTCTTTCCATACAAAATCATCGTTTCATTTGGGGTGATTCTTTAATGACGTCACAATTTAGTGTTTTACATTTTGAAAGAATAATTTCTAGAAAATTTCCTTAAAAATAATTGAATAAGTGTTACGTTATTGTGATGTAGACCCATGAATCCCTCAGTTCTGTTGACTGTATTTAAATAGAATGCTGTAGAGAGGGTAAAAAAAATGTTTCATATTTATATATTTACATCAAAAAAACCCACAGCATCAAACGATTTCGTCGATAAATATTGAAACATCAAAGATTCATGAAATAGCGATTTGGAGTCAAAGATGATACTCATAATTCCTGGTGGATTAGCAATGTTATTCAATTTGATATCGTGTCTGAGTCATATACATAAGGAGCTTACAAAGAAACGATGGGAAATATTTCCGATGATTCAACATTTTTGTACGCAATCTTCAAGAATTTCTCAAGCGCTGTGAAAGCTTTTTATGATTCAATGAAACTTCAGCAATATTTCATTTTATTGGAATTCTTTAACGATGTATTGATGTTTCGTTCGAATGTATCATTCGTATTTAGCTAGTACGGGATAACATTGAAATTAACTAAAGCAAAAGCAAAGGTTTTATAACTGCTAATTAAATGCTTTAAGAAAAAGGTTTTCAAAGGAATTAAATTGAAATTATTTAAATCAAAAACATCATTAATTGACTTTCAGACCACGGGGCATATAGCAGAAGGAAATGAAGGAAATCACTACGCCACATTACAGCATAAAATGTAAAGCTATTCTCTTGCATTTGAAGCATGCTAATTAACAAGCTAGAAGCATAATTGCACGTCTGCGTTGATAAATGTTCAACGTTGTGTGCCTGCAATTACATTAAACAGACGATAGACGACGATAGATAGAGAGACAATTAAATTTCATTTAACTCCTAAGCGATGAACAACGTTGAAAGTTGTTTAGCCTAGTTTTCAAAGACTAATAAAATCATTAAAGTTTAGCATGAATTATGCTGCAAATTACTCAACTTTCAACCGTTCAAACTGCTGTGACATTACTCGAAGAGTTTTTCAGATTTTATACCGCAAACGAGGGAACTTTTGAGTGAAAAATATACAGCTCGAGTTTTCAAAATTGATGGAAACATATTGTTTACTTCTTCTGTTTTCCGCGAGCTTGAATTCAAAACGAGCTTAGAAACAAGATGTTTTCTTCTTTAAGCAAACCATTACATTTAGAGCGTCTTTTGATGAAGTCTGAATTAAATATTTTTTAAACGACTTATTTTTTGTAACGAAACCTTTTATGACAGCGGAAATTCTTATTCTTGTGACCTACAGCATGAAATAATTCTTATTTCGGTTCGGAAAAATATCCGAGGGCTCAAATAAAAAGTTCTTTGCCCGGCGAAAGAAATTACACTCGAGGAATTCCGCAGGCTTGTAAATATTTCCTTGAGAAAGCGAATACTCAAATGCATTAACATTTCAACGGGTTGTTTTTGAAATTTAGTCAGACAAGGAAATGTTAAAAAAAAAAAACATTGATACATGTACTACACAATTTACAGTGTTTATTCAATGTTATTCAATTCGTATTGACATTTATTTCATAAACAATATTTTTATAATTTTTACGCATGTCATTCAAGAATAGCAACAGCAATATTGTGTATTTTTGTTTTCTAACTTCGCATAGGAATAATATTTATTTTTTCACAAAAAGAAGAATATTTCTGAAGAAATCATAATTGAAAAAACAAACAAAAAAATTTCTTTCGAATCTGCGCAAAAATTATAAATCTTTGTTCATCCAATTTTCCATATTATGTATCCATCCAGCATTCCAGTCTCGAAGTTAAACCCTTTTTTTCAATTTAAAAGAATCTTTGCACAACGAAGGCCTCATTCGTCTTTGATGTCACACTTCGTTATCAGTTCACTGGCACGTTCGACATGAATCACATTAACTTCTTTTTCGTTTCGCTAAAAAGAAATTCTGCTACATAACCAAATGACCTGATTCAGATGCCAAAAAAAATCTTTTCCTTTCTTATCATCTTGAGCGGGATTTTATTTTGTTTATTCAATTTTCTCGTTGAATATGAAGATCGCTTCGCATTCTTACGATAAAACATGTATCATTGATAATGATGAAAAAATGTGAAGGAGGAATGAAATGCGAGAGTTTCGAACAAAAGATGGAATTGTTGAATCGACGGATCAATTTCGACAATTTCATGTTATAGTTATTCATGAAATTCAGTCAGAATATTTACAAATACTTAATAACAGAAAAAATATATAACATCATTCATGTAGCAATCCCATGAAAGCTTAAAATATATTTCTCTGGCAACGAAAATTGCCAGAATCAAAACTTTACGAAATCATTTTATTTACCTGCTTACTGAACCATTCAACTATCTATCCATAAAATAATGCTCATTCAAAATAAATTGCTAAAAAAATCAAACTCTTGAACAAATATATAATTCTGCAAATTCGCTTTCGAAAATTCCTATGCTGTTATTTCTCAGCTGTATCACGTATTTTGGGATTTTGTGTGAAACAAATTGAATGATGTAAAACAATTTTCAACTGCAATTATAATCATTAAACATGCAGCTGCACCAATAATTTTGTGCTATTCACTATTTCATTGGATACAATATGTTTCATTTCTTCCTATATGTTACTCGGAATAGTTTAATTTGACTAATCTGTGTTTCACAAAAGTTCTTATGCATCAAAATTAGCATTTCGCAAAACATGAATCATTACCACTAAATTCTTATTCTTTATATTTGTACGGAAAAAGTTTTATTTTTTTTTTAAATGTGTTTATTTATATGCTACCTCATGTGAGTGAATGCCATTTTGTTGTTAGCAATTTTCACAATTCTTTTTCTCAAAATATTTAAAAGTGGGCTGCTCTAAAAGTTGCGTTTTTAAAGAAAAGTTGTTTCAATAATCCTAATACCATGACGAAACAGTTGCATTTTTCAACTCTGAATCTGAAGATGCATAAACTTTTTATAGTTGTGCAGCAAATATATTCAGCATTTATTCAATTTAAAGAAATACTTCGAGCGAAAACAAAATGCAAAACAAAATTGCATTAAATAAGCCGCAAATGAATTGTTTAAATACAAATTCTCCGAGATTTGTGCTACAAAACTTGCAAAAATAAATTTCCATAGGGGATTGCTGTTGTTATGCACGCTCTCTGACCAATTTTCAAAGTTTTCCACAATAATTGTTTTTTTTTTTTCTAATTGGAAAATTCAGAAAGAAAAATCGAGCAAAATATTATTTAGAAGTTACCGGGCAAGAGATTTAAATTACACACGCGTGCTTGGCATCAATTAATCACATAAATGTTTACTTTCTGCCTTAATGCGTTTTTTTTAAAAGGTATAAAAGTAATTCAATTTATCTTCGAAATCTTGGTAAATAAAATAAAAAAATATCGGAATTTGGTAATGTAGATATTATCTGAAACCTAAATCAATTTTTGTTTCCTAAGTAAAAAAAATCCCACGCATAACATTGAATGAGAAAAATTTCGACAGATTGAAGCATTTTCGGCGAAAATTCCAAGTGGTCTCTCTAAGAATATGATTTCGTGTTTCATTATTTTTAAATTATTACATCAACGTGGGAGCCATTCATGGGAAATTATAATAAATAGCTAAGCTGTGAGGAGATGATGGAATTACATGTACATAGAACAGGCCTCTCATTTCTGCACTTTTAAGCGCTTCCTACCCGATGTTTGCCAAAAAAAATCGGCAAATCCGAAGAGTTTTAGACAAAAATTATGTACTTCCATATATTGACCCGATTTTGCGTCAAAAATCTCTATGAAGCCTATCATAGATGTGGATTGTGGTGTAGATAGATTACGAATACAATCAAAATACTTATTCAGAAACAAAACACATTATAATTTTCACAATTTTTCGCTCCTGTTAACAAAAGTTACATTATTCTAGAAGCCAAAAAACAAAAGCAAAATCATTTGTCATTGAAAAATTTCTGCCGAGGAAAACTTTTATGTCCTTGCAACAGAAATAGGAAGGCAAGAAATCATATTTCATGAAAGATATTTTTCATCTTACTCACAGAATTTTTACGGGTGGGGAACTTCAGATTATTGATGGAAATTCGTTGCATGGGAAAAAACAGCAACAATGGAAAATGTTTCTGGAAGCGAAAGCCCAAACTCGCTTGGCAGAATACTGCAAAAATCCACTCGTGCCAAAAGAAAACTCGTTTAAAATAATAACTTATCCAGACTTTGTACAATCTTAAATTACATACTACTTTTGTTCGTTGTATGGAAAAGTGGAGAAAAATTGTTCAACCGGGTGAGAATTATGGAAACTGCTTTAAAAAAAAGGATTCAATAAAGTTGCATAAGTAGCTCAACATGAAAACGTATAGAGGTACAAAATCTCAATAATTCCAAAGCTATGTTATGTAGAAATATTCTCAAGGCTTCTGATGCCATCAAATGATCGTACATAAATTCTCAATTGTCATTGTGAACTCAAAAACGAGTTCTTCAGTTGAGCTTTGGAACTCCTAAGAGCATCATTAGAAAATGCTTCAATTTATTCTTGTTGAAATTGAAACTAAATAAATAATCTTCTTTATAATTTTGCTTCTAAGTACAAGAGATGCTGACACATGGGTATGTATATACTAACTATGCATACACTAGATATGTATATACATCTGTGCACGAATGCGATGCAAATCAATTATTTAAAATGAAAATTTCAGAAAAAATATCTATTTTGAAATTTTTCCATGAAAATATTTTCTTTATTTTCTGTAGCAAAGCTGGAAAATATTATTTAATATGCAGTTAAATTTATATGTCACCGAGAGGATTTTTCGAAAAGCCACCACTTTTAGCTCTTGCTGGCCACATTTCTTTAGCGTATTTCTTCTTCTTTTTTGGTTCACTCATATCATAATCGACCATCATTTCGTGATCATTGTTTGATGGTAATTTAAACTGAACTGTTGGTATTGCTGGTTTCATTTCGATATCAGGAGCTGGATTGGGTAGAGCTGGAAGAATCTTTGAACCGTACAGCATAAGTGAATCTACATCTGGATATTCTTGTGAATCGCTTGCTGTTGATGGCAATCCTGCATAAAGACCTGGCGCAGTAATTATAGGATGATGCAAAATATGTTTATACTCCGGGTGTTGAGGAACGGATGGGAAGCTAAAAGATGGTGTTTGCTCTATACGCATTCGTTTATTTGTAATAGGAATCACAGTCGATTGCACCAGATTCCGAAACCGTCCAATGCTTGGATCAACATCTTCCGGATTGATTACAATTTCGTCCTCATTAAAGGTTACTCGCTTTCGCTTGAGGGATTTCTTATTGTTGAAATTTTCATTGATGCCAATCAAACTTATTTTGCGGTTGTTGGCAGTGTTGTATTCGGTTAGATTCTATTAAGCAAAATATTTGTTATGTGATATTTATTCAACATTATAAGAATCAAGTTACTTACATCAATCTCTTCTTCCGTCTCAGGAATAGCATCTGACATAGGTAGGTCTTCTGTAATAGTAACCTTTGGTTTTTCACGTAGCGTGTAGTTCCTAGTACTTGCACCGAAGTGGAAACAACTGTTAATTTGAACGACTGTGGGTTTGTGAGGTTCAAGTCTTATCGAGCCAATAAATGTTCCATGCGTGGATCCTAGATCCACTAGGTATGAAATGTTCAGATGTTTGTGATAAACAAGAGCTGCGTGAACGCGACTACAGCTAGAGTGATCGATCCTGAAGTCGTTCAAGTCAGGATTACGCCCAAATAAATAGCACTGTGTAAAATAAAGTTTATTATCACTGATTGCAAATTCTTGAAAACTATGATTTTACCTTTTTCTCGTCAATCATATTCTTCTGAATAAACTTATCATCTTTATATATATCTAAATGCAGGCCCGGTGGTGGCTTACCAGCCCACGAAGGGACTTCATAAGCGCAAGACATCTTTTTAAATGTAATTTCAAGAAACTTGACTATTCTCCGGAATAAACAAACGACTACTCTGTAAAGAAAACGGCGATCGATAGAAACGCCGTACTTATTAAGTCGTTTCCATATAAGTAGATAAAGGAATACGTTTCGTTTTTATTTCATTTTCGTATGTATTTATTTCTAAACGGCATTTTTAGGTAATTTCGATAAATAACAGTTTGACAAATTAAGTTTCATTCATGAATGCTTGCTGGCATGCACGATGCTTCCAGGAATTCGACTGAATGAATGTTAAGTTTTATGATGATAATAGCTCGCTTAGAAATTAATGGGTTTTCCTATATAGGCAGCAAGGTTTGCTTCCCTTAAAGCTTCCGCGCAGGTCTAAAATTAAGAATGACGATTAATATAATGAATATTTATTATTGAATTCTTATTTTCATTTTGATGAGAAGCAAATTCAACTTACAGGATGGGCGTGACACACACGTGCGACGTCCTCAGCTGAGGCACCATACTCCATAGCCAAAACAGATTCATTAATCAACTCTCCAACACCCTACGCAGAATATTAAAAATAAAAAGTTATTCTCCAACAATGTGATATTATATTTACGGGTCCGATCATGTGTGTTCCCAAAATGCGATCTGTTGATTTATCAGCAAGAACTTTTACGAAGCCATCGGTTTCATTGTTTGTCTTTGCGCGTGAATTAGCGGCATATGGAAATTTACCGACTTTATATTCGATGCCTTCCTTTTTCAGATCCTCTTCCGTTTTTCCAACCCATGCAACTTCTGGATGTGTGTACACCACTGATGGAACGCAATTGTAGTCAAGATGCACTGGACCACCCAAGATACCTTCGACGCAAATAATTCCTTCGTCTTCGGCTTTATGAGCTAACATTGGACCGTGGATAACATCACCAATAGCATGAATGTTTGGAACGATGGTCTGCAACATTGCGTTAACTGGAATACGACCACGATCGTCGGTGGCGATTCCGACATTTTCCAAGCCAAGTTTATCAGTGTATGGACGACGGCCAACACACACTAAAAGGACATCGCATTCAATGTCTTCCTTAGATCCATCTTTAACAGATTCAACAGATACTGTCACACCATTGCCTGTCTTTTGTGCTCCCATCACTTTTGTTCCCAGCTTAAATTGCATTCCTTGTTTGGTGAGAATTTTCTGGAAGGATTTTGAGACTTCGCCGTCAATTCCAAGACCTCCAATCGAACTAAGGAACTCAACCGCAATAACTTCAGTACCAAGACGTGACCAAACTGATCCCAATTCCAGACCAATTACACCAGCTCCAATAACAACCATTCGTTTGGGTACTGTCTTCAACCGCAAAGCACCTGTGCTGGACACAATTGTTTCTTCATCAATTTCAATACCTGGGAAAGGTGTCACTTCCGATCCCGTAGCAATAATGGTGTACTTTGCGTTAATTGTCTCAGTTGAACCATCCGCCAATTTTGCTTGAACTTCATTAGCTCCAGTGATTGTTCCCCATCCGTTGAGATGTGTAATCTTATTTTTCTTAAACAACTGAGCTATGCCACCAGTCAAAGCTTTGACAGAGTTCAATTTCTGTTGCATCAGTTTGTCCAGATCCAAAGAAACTTCTCCAATATTTACACCACGACTGGCAAGATCACCAGAATGGGCCATGTGATAGTAGTGAGAGTTGTTAAGAAGAGATTTTGATGGTATACATCCAACATTAAGACATGTTCCTCCAAGCGTGTCATTCTTTTCGATACAGTACGTTTTCAGGCCCATCTGTGCGCCTTTAATTGATGCCACATAGCCACCTGGACCACCACCAATGACAACCAAATCAGCTTCATGTTGGCTAGAGTAATAGCGGCTCGAAATTGCACCCGTTGCACGTAAGGTACTCAGATTTGTCTACAAAAAGAAATTTCATTACGTTATATAGTGACGTGCAAAATTATTGTGCAAGATCAAAAAAGCGATAAGAAGAAAACGCGACGATGACGATCATAAAATCTCAAGCCTTCCACTAAATGAAGATCAATGTCAGGCTGAAGAAAAAATTATTATCTAGATGCTTTCGAAGCTTGTCACTTTTGAGGAAGGCCATGAAAATTGCATAACACACAATTTTCATTGAAAAATCAATGTTATTCGAACCGAATTCACCTTTGACAATATTGTAATTAGTTGTCGCATGTTTGTCTGCATGTTGATGACTTTTTTTATATTAATTTCGATTGTTTGTCCAAAATATTATGACTATTTTTATTCTACGACGACGATGCCGTACCGATCGAAAAAAAAAACTCGCAAGGAATGAGTTTTGAAGGGAATAATCCAGTGCGCCACAATTGTAATTACTTTTCGATGTCGAAAAAATGATACCGAATTTTTTTTACATACCGGTATTTTCGGTATATGTTTAGAAATAGTTCGGTATATATCGGTATCGTCGTCGTATGCATTAATAAATTTCAAGGAAATACTTTATTTTTCTGTTGGGAGATTTATCAAATCTGCAGTAACCTTATCAAATGTATTGATTAAATTTAAGTAAATCCAGAGGTCAGAAGTTCTGACTCAGAACAGAGCGATAATGATTGCGGAGACATAAAATGTGTGCAAGCTTTGAGGTTACCAATACAATATCAATCATGCAAGCTCATTTTGACGCATACAATCTGCAATATCAGCTGACTACAAGTTCGTGTTTGTAAATACATATATTTTTCTCATTGTTGTTCCTTACTCCGCTTTAAGCGACTACTTATTAGAGAAGTGTGAAGTGATTATAAAGTCTAATGGTTAATAATAAATAGCGTGATAATCGATACAATTGTTTTTTCTCCGCGATGTCTGACGACGATAATCAGCAACAGGACGATGAGCAAAATATCTTATTGGAAGTAAAAGAAGGCGTAAAAAGAAAATATGCGTTAGAACCAGCATTATTTCTTCTTTTTTTCGGCTTCAATCTAACGGGAACGATATTGCAGAATCAACTTCTGAAGAATGTTTGCCTATATTATTATGGATACAGTGAGACAATTTGTAATAATTTGAACACTGATAACAAAACAAAGGAAGTTGAAGAAGAAATTCAGCCTGAGGTTGCACGAATTGTAATGAGCATCTCGCTTATTCATTCAATAGTACCAGCATTCCTGTCATTGTTCCTCGGACCTTATAGTGACAAATACGGAAGAAAATTCGTTTTAAATTTGACCTTTGTTGGATTTACTCTAACACTTGCTGCGATATCCGCAATATCTTATACTTCTGACTATGTTGTTACGCTAAATCCATGGAGCTATGCTTTAGCGTATATACCAATGATGCTTTCCGGTGGCTGGCCTTCGATGATCGCTGTTGTTCTTTGTTACATTACTGACATAACTGAAGAAGCGAATCGATCTGTTCGTTTAGGAGTCGTTGAAGTCATTATTTTTTTCGGAGTCTTTCTGGGTATTGCAAGTTGCAGCACCATCGTTCAAATGACGAATCCAACTACGGTCTTTATAATCTCATTAGGTTTTGCGATAATAGCTTCATTAGTAATGATTTTTATAGTTGAAGAAACTATTCAAATTCCTGATGCCACGCGAGCTGAAAAGATGAAGGCCTTATTTTCTTTAACAATGGTCAAAGAAATGATTGTGACACTTTTCAGACGAAGATCATTTAAAGAACGTCGCATTTTGCTATCTCTTATCATCATTCTTATGTTTACCGTTTTCACATTAAACGGTCAATCAAACGTGTCTTATCTTTTTGTAAGAGAAAAGTTTGGCTGGACAATTGGAAAAGCAACACAATTTGATTCCATTAATTTGCTAATAACGATCACAGGAAGTGTGATCGGCTTGAGTGTGCTGAAGAAGCTGCTTCATTTTTCTGATTTATCACTTGCCGTCATATCATTGTTATCAGCAACGGTTGACTCAGTGATAAAAGCATTCGCGACACAACCTTGGCACATGTATATGTCATCAGGATTAACGCTCTTTAAAGTTTTATCGAGTCCTATGTGCAGATCAATAATCTCATCGATCATTCCAAACAATGAGATTGGTAAAATCTACTCTATCACCTCTTCATTCGAAGCTCTATCTGGACTGGGAGCGGCACCGCTGTATGCTTATATCTACAGTCAAACACTAACCTACTTCGCGGGTGCCTTCTACTTAATAACAGCGTTTGTTTATTGTATCAATTTGCTTCTAGCTTTCTTCGTGGGTCGATGGAAGACTCGTCGTGAAATGCTTATGAATCCTTATACATCTATTAATACGTAATATAATTGCTGTTGCACAAATTTTATTTTTAAGACCTTTTATATGCTACAAAAGAGCTTCTATTTTTTAAACTGGTGATGCACCTTAATAAAGGGTTTAATCCTCTTTCATTCGAATTATCGTTTTCTCCTTCAAATTAACAACAATACCTGGCTCAAGGCCGAAAAAGATTTGTCGTGGATCTTTGGATTCACAGAGCATACCAAACTCAGGATCATCTTCGATTTTAGGAAGTTCGTAGCCATACTTCTGTGACAGCACTAGACGCTCATAAGAAATAGCTTCAGGATCAGCAAGATATCCACGATTTTTCGGATTTGTATAATATTCAATGGCATCTTGTGGTGGAATCATTCGTTTTGGAATCGGAACACCTTTTTCAAACCACTTCTTAGGATTTCGTAACACTTGCAAACTGTGCATATCATAATAGGCAGTTCTAATGATGCCTCCATTCTTCTCAATAGTCGCAATTACCAGCTCACTGGCATGTTGAACTTCAATATTCACCTTACTTTTAAATGTATTTGCACCCTCATCAGTCAACTGAAATCCAAAGTGTCGCTGATCTGGTTGGATGTCAAATACACCGGCAGCGCAGATGCTTGCAACATCAATAGGTTGTCTAGTGTCAAGACGATCAACATCAATCATCAGCTGAAGTTCATTTAACGTTATTGGAGGATACTGACGGCGAAGACTACAAATGGAGGTAATTTTAAGCTGAGTTGTTCAACAGCTGAGAAATTTTCTGAAAACTTACTGATGACCTTTGTAATAGGGCTCATATCCAAAGCGCAAATAGAACGGAGTATTTCCGGTTTCGTAACCCAAACGCATAAAGTTTTGTCGTTGCCCAGATCCCTTGTTACCCGCACCATGCTTATCGCCACCTAAAATGGTGTGTTTATTAAGGTTCATTTTAATAACATTTTTCATGTACATATAATATTTACTAACCATGCTGAGCTCGCCCCCTTTTATCTGCTCGTTTTGAATTTGGATTGTCTCTTATATTGCCCAATGACACTCGCGGAAGATTGCGCAACATTTGAAGAGCTTTCTCTGTCGTTTGTTTAACACTTCCCATTGTTGGTTTGTTCCGTATTTCCTGTAATTAACGATTTTTTCTTTCAGGCGACAAAGCAAGGGGGACGATATTTTTGACTTTCGCAAATGTCAGACAGCCAACTTACAAACAAACATTGACTTTCGAAGCAACTATATCGGTGCAAAATATTCATCGCCCTTTTTTAGGAAAATAAATTGATTCGACCCTAAAACTTATCAATTAATAGTTGTTAACATCAAAAATCATCCACTATGAATCTGGCGGAAGTCAACAAGTTGATGTCATCATTGAAAATTGCGGTTAAAACGCGACATAGAAACTTGAGAAATATGGATGGTCCTGAAGGAAGAATGCTTAAATTACGCAAATCAGTGACCGCTTTGTTTAAATATGAGCGATTAGAGATGAACTACAACCGTGCTGATGAAGCTAGAGGCTATGCAGAGAGAGTATGTATGCATCCGTGTGCATAGATCACATCATAGCTAACCAAACTTTTCATTCTTTACAGCTCATCTCTGATGCCTTGCGAAATGGAGATAAGCACAGGCCAACGATGGAAATGGCCGATTACTGGCTACTTGAAAAACAGCTCGTCCATAAACTCTTCAAAGTGCTATGTCCACGCTATGAAAACTATAATACTTCCGTTACGAGAATGTATAAAGCACCAAGAGAGTATCCTTGCAATCAATATGACCGCTATCAAAAGAGAAGCATTTTAGAACTTCGTGGAAATCCATATCCTTCTGTTTTGCCCGATCAAATGCACAGGAATCGAAATCTTATTCATAATGTTCTTTTGGATGAAGCTAAGAAGGAGTTCTACATAAAAAAATCAAAAGAAATCACAGAGGAAGTTAAAAAAAATGAAAACATGCCAGATATAATAATAACTAAAGAAAATGTTGAGAAGATTGTTGAACCATAGAACTTATGTATTTAATGTGAACCTATTTAGTTTTGATTAAAATGAAGAATATTTAGCTCGCAGGACTTTAACTGTAAAATTTTAAATTTCATGATTTTCGAAAGTCAAAAGAAAAGTAAACATCGCATTTATCAAATGAATTTTTGAGGGAAAAATTACGGAAAATAATTACTTAGTTTGTGATTGGGTGATTAGATGCCATTCAAATTTAATCGAACAAAACAATGGGTTCTCCGTCACCGGTTTGTGAATGATAATGAAAACAACTGTTTTATTTCTAATTTATTACATTTCAGAAAAATTCATCAAATTCCACAAAAACGAAATTTCAATTTCTTAGTTCCAGCCAGACGATAAAAAGAAAATCGCAAAATATGAATAAGGACCCACTTGAAATAAAGCGCTCACGCTCTCTAAGCTCTGCTGTGACGCCACCAAATTCTAACGAAATTAATTTCAGTGGTTGCTTCTATCCAGAACATGCGAATTCTGCGTAAGTTCTAAATATGTCTGGACCACTGGACAAGCATCATCAGTTTTATAAGCTTCTTCTTATTTTTAGATTCGAAACAGTTGATGACTTCATTTGCTATAGTCCCGACCCAGCACTGTCAAGCGAAGAAACATCATCACAAAAGGAATACAAATTCAGAGATCTATTTCTGCAAAAGGAAAATTGCTTCAGCACAGCTCATTATCTTCCACAATGCAGAGAGTGCGAAAATGATCCGATGGTCAGTAAATACATTTGTCGCTTTTATGAATTCAGAAAAATCGAGCGTGATAATGGAACTTGCAAAGTAGCAGAATCGGGATTCCTCGACGGCCATCTGGATCCAACCAGGGAAGACATCGAACTTTGGTCGAAATCAGATAAGAAACTTGAAACTGACAGTGAGTCTACCGATTACATTTTAAATTGTATCGCATCGCAATTCTGTGAAATGACCGATGAAGAGATAAACATTGCAAGAAATCTTAAATCAGGCGAAGTCATTTCATGGAAGCGGTCAGTTCTTCAAGTTCGAGAAATGTGTGATGTGTGTGAAACATCATTATTCAATTTTCACTGGACGTGTCGAGATTGTGGAACATGTATTTGCATTGATTGCTTCAAGGAGCGACAAAAAGGATTCATAAGATGGAAGCTAATAAAAAAGGTTGACAAGGAGGAACGTGATCAATTCTTTTGGTACAAATGTGCCACGGGGAAGCAAGATCACGATTTGATGTTGACGCAAATGACCACTGAGGACACACTTTTCTTCTTAAATGAAAAGTTGCATAAAGTAAGTGAACAGCGCGGAATTACGCAAAAATGCGGCTGCTCATTACGCACAAAAAGCTGTCTCCTAATGGAATCGAAGAACATTCTTCTCGAAGGAGAACAACAGCCACAACCAAATCAAAGCTATTTCGCATTGAGAAAAATGATAAAGAAACAGCGTCACAAGAAAAAGCTGTCAATGGTACGCCGATTAAGCCTTACAGAATCAAATCAGATTTATCCGCGCATTAAACATCGATGGATTTGTCAAGGACGAATTTTAAAACTTCTCGAACCGCTTGAAACAGATGATTCTTATAAAATCTTTCAAGACCAGTGGGAGCATGGCAAGCCGCTTATTATCGGTAACGTAACGCGAAAGATGAATCGAAAAATATGGCTACCTAGCTATTTTAGTGCACACTTTGGAAACGATAAACACATTTTGATTGATTGCAAAAAATCAACAGCTATCTCGCGTGTACCAATGAAATACTTCTGGGATGGATTCCAGTCAATTGCGAAACGTTTGCCACGAGAAGGAACCGACAAATTAGTGCTAAAACTAAAAGACTGGCCAACGTCCGATGACTTTGCTGACATTCTCAAAGAGCATTTTAAAGATTTCATGAATAATTTGCCAATGTGTGCTTACACCAGACGCGATGGAAAATTCAACTTAGCCCGATATCTTCCTGATCACTTTTCACGACCTGATTTAGGACCCAAAATGTATAGTGCTTATAGTCAAGGATATCCTGCAAATAATGGATCAACAAACTTGCACTTAGACGTTTCTGATGCCATAAATGTAATGGTTTATGTCAGTAAGCCTCACGATGCGCATTTATCACCAAATCAGTATAGTACAGAAAAAATTAGAGTTGCACTCGATCATGCTGGCGCCGATGAAATTGATAAGCAACGATGCAATAAACTTCCTGGCGCTGTTTGGCACATTTATCCAGCTCATCAAGCAGACGACATTCGGGAACTGCTGCATGAAGTGGCAAGGGAAAAAGGAACACCACTTGGGCCAAATGATGATCCAATTCATGACCAAGATTGGTATTTGACAAATGATCTTAGAAAACGATTAAAGGCGCGAGGTGTTGATGGCTTTACGCTTGTACAGTATGAAGGAGATGCCGTTTTTATTCCTGCTGGTGCTCCACACCAAGTGCTGAACATCCTGGATTGCATTAAGGTTGCACTGGATTTTGTTGCACCAGAGAATTTGCCGGAATGCTTCAACCTGACTGAAGAATTTCGCTTGCTTAGTAAACGTCATGCAAATCACGAAGACAAACTTCAGATAAAAAATATTCTATTTCATACCGTCAAAAACTTAATTGTTGACCTTCCCGATGCCATCTGATCTAATTCTGCTCACGATCATAACGAGCCAATATTTTGCTTCGACTTTGTAATCTGAAAATGTTCAGTATTAAAATTAAAGGTTTAAATTACCTTGTTGAACAAGTCGAAAACTCTTTATTTTAATCAGTTTAGGTCACGTTGAACCCTTTTCATTGACAGTAAATGGAACAAATTTGTATGGAGGTGTCCGCTTATGGCATCAAAAATATATTTAGGATTATCATCCTTCCCGACATTAACAAATTGGCCCAGTTTAACATCTGCTGGAGGATAGTGAGAAACTAACGTGCACAATTTGTATGATATAGAGATAGAATACTGCGAGGTGCCGACGAGAAAAATCGACTTAGATCTTACTGAAATTAATCAATTAACGGTGGCATGACGTAAATTGTATCGAACTTTCTGCTGGAAACCTCGGCATTTATCCAAATGACTGGCGATTCGTTCAGTTCCCACAGCTGTCTCGCATAGCGGACATCGACCAAATATCGCTGAACGTTGCGAAACGAAATTATGCACCGAGCCTCCCAAATCATCTGGCACAGTCTCATAGCTGTATGCGGAATCGTCCAGGTCGATAACATCGCAAAGTTCCGTTACATTTTCAGAATCTTCATTTGTTAGATCAACCATCGCACGAGCCTGGAAATTAGTTTTTGTTGTTTTACATTGCCTTGGCTTCGGGTCCATGTAGCGCACGTTTCTAACATACATTTTTTCTGGTTCACCAGACTCACTATTTGTTCGAGCCATTTCAAATACTCTGAAGAAAGTGCCTCCACAGTTTTCTTCATGACCATCCCAGAAGTTCTGCGATTCATTGGGAAATATTTCGGATCTAATAACACCATGAAATGGTTCATATGCACAACAAATCCCAGTGCAATGAAACCAGTCATTTGCATAATCATCTTCAATACCGGTGAATTTGTGAAATGTCTGCAATTTTGTTATTTAATGCATGTCTCAATAAAGATAAATATTTTCAACTCACAGTTATTTCAGTGTTGATTGTGCGATTCAGAAATAGCATAATATCACGGAAGTTTTGATCGTGTTTGCTCAATTTGGTAGTGCCTTTTGTGACTTTTTCTAAATATATGTGAACAAGAATGTGAAGTATTATTGAAATCAATTGGATTCGTGGACGAATCATTGCCGATAAGCTGATGAGAGTTTCATTATGGCTTTCAAAGACTTTAAAGCTGGAACTGTCGCTGATCACTCTATTTTTATCCCATTTTATACTGTGCTTTACATCCTTGAGCCATTTTCCAAAATAAGAATTTTTGAATTTATCAAAAACCTGTTGAAGATTTGTTTCCATGTTAACTACACACCATTCTTGATTATTTTTCAAATCAATCCAGGTCTTCATAGATGCCATAAAGAATTCATCAGTTCTGGTTCGTTCTCGTTTGATCTGGAGGTGAGGAAAATTTTTAGCGGTGTGCTTTGAGGAACTGTTAGTCTTTTACCGTTATTGCTTGTTGATTGTGAAAGGAAACTTCCCCCAATGCGGAATTAGAATTAACTGGCGACCTGCTTGCTGGCTGTTTAGAGGAGGATTCAAGACTCGCGTCATTCTTATCTGCTGAGTAATTCACACCATTAAGTTCGTGATAGAGATGCCACGCAAATTCCAAATCTTTTTCCACAGTGTTTGCCATTGCGTGATTATGTGTTTATCTATTTAATAATATTTTTTGACAACTGCCATAGAGCTTAAATTTAAGGCAAGTTTAAAATAAGTACATGTTTGCAAAAATATCTGTCTGGCACTTTCGAAACTCCTGCTCCTTGCTTTGAGAAAGTACACAACATTTTGATTTACGCTGCTCGCAATTGATTTAAAAAATTCCATCGAATATATATCCTGAAGAACAAAAGATGGAATTCTTTGCTCTTAGCAACAAAGTTGTGTTTAACAAGAAGGAAGAACAGCTTGGTCGATTCGAAACAATCTGCAAAGTTTCCTCCTCCAACTTGTTGGCGTTCACTTCGGAAATTGATGTAACCAGCTATCAGAAAGGCTTCTTCGTGTACATACTAGACATCAACTTACCTTGGTCAGCCTACAAAGTAACATCCCGTAAATATCCAGTAACGAGTTTGGAGTGGGATCAGTCTGGATCATTTCTATTGGTCGCTGACTCGTATGGTAATGCATCAGTTTATAATCAGAAAAATCTTATCGACGAGTGGCACGAAATCAGTTCAGTTGTATTTCCAAAGTAAGCAATACATAACAATTAAATGAAATGTTGTAATATGTTCTGAATCGTCCTTTTAGTGAAACTATTATTGCTGCGAAATTTTTCCATAATGGTATCAAGATCGCTAAATATCAGTATGAGAAACGCGATCAAGTACTTTATAGTGAAAAATATCAACGAGCAAAGTTTCAACCAAGTGTTAGGAAATTTGGAGGTGTTCCGGACTTTGGTTGTATTCTCATTACGTCTACCGGCTTAATTGGAGCATTCTCAGTGGAACCCAATAATTCTACAAACAATAATCAAGAAACATGCCAGGCCACAAAAAGCCTTGGCTTGACAAGAAATATTTGCACTACAGCTGATATATCATTCAGAAATGGCCAGTTTTATGTTGCCGTCACTAACGCCTCACAGAAAAATCCGATGATCCAATGCTATAGAATCAGTATTGAGAAAATCGATGAAGATACATTGAATATAAACAGCAAAGCCCTTCCCAGTTTCTTCCTGAATGAAGGAGGTATCACAAAAGACATGACGGATACAAAAATTGTAAAACTGAAATGGATGTCGCAAGAAGATTCTGATTCGTTAATTATCTCATTAAATTTTACCAGTGGCAGTATGGTTGAGATCTGGTCAATGAAGGAGGAATCCCTACAAATTCATAAAGTTTTCCAGACCAACAAGAATGAAAGTTATAAGACATTGATGTGGTCCAGTCAACAGAGTTATCGACACAGCAAGAAGGTTGTTGATGCAATCACGACAAAGGTTCCATTTGGATCCAATTTTTACATCTTTATTGCTTATCATGATAATTCAATTCATTGCTTGAATCGAGAAGGTTTCAAACGGATTGCAATTCATACTGTTAATCTAACAGCGTCAGCAATGGAACATCAATCAAAGCAAACTAAAATCAGCACAAAAGTGGCCGCGATGGACATAACTTTTATGGGTCATATGTTATTCGCTATGGACTCAATCGGTCAAATGTCCTGCTTTCGTTTAAATTTCGATCACATCATGAATAATTTAGTTCAAGCAGTTAACCTACTTGAATTCTGTATGATTTGTGGTCTCGACACTCTCGACTCAATGCTGATGATCAAAAATCAAATGCTCGACGCAATTGTAGATAAAATGACGGACAATTTCAATCGTCAACCAAATCATGTCACACAATTTTATTATGTCAAGTTTCTAACGATGAAGATCAATTTATATCGGTTGAGCGCGAATGGCCAAAGCAAATCTCACGACCTAACGTGTCTATTGAATCTCATTTCAATATCAACAGGATTCAAGAGTCTTCTTCGACCTGCCGATTTGATCACCACCAAAAATGGTCCAGCTGAAAATTTAGCTAGTAAGTCTCAAAGCTGTTGAAGCATTTCAAACATTTACTAATTCATGAACACATTTTCCAGTGAATCTATCGGAATCCAGCTTACAGGATGTCGATAAAGTACTGCTTAATCTTGAAGCCAAGGATTTTACAGTTGAACCATCAACACTTCAATCAATTCAAGTACTGATTCAGTTTGTTGCAGATTTGGCATTGAATATTTTAGCGAAACTTCCCGAAGGGAGAACGTTCCTAAACACTAACAAAACGACTGGAGATTTAAGTGACTTTACAGCACTGAACACGATTCGAGAACTGTTAGTGATGATTCGCATTTGGGGATTGGTTAATAATAGGTGTCTTCCGGTATTCTCGCGATCAGCTGACAATCTTGATATTTTGGCTACACTTTTCCGGTTACTGACGAAATTGGCACCAAAACCCTTTTGCCCGAATGATGAATTGCTTGACGAATGCTGTCTGCTACCGAGTCAAGTTCTTATTCCTCAACTTCAATTCAACACGCCACGAACTTCACTCTCATCACCAGCTATGGCAAATGTAATTTTGCCATTACAGCTGGAATATAATGTTGAATGTGAACAACTTGAATTTACACCCGAAGTTCATTATATTGAAGGCTGTCTGATGATGAATTCAATCATTGATTCAATTAGATACATTCAATTAGGAAAGAGCTCAGCAAATCTTAAACGCTGTTCACGATGTGGAAGTTTTACAAGCTTAAAAAGTATCGCTCGAACAGCAGCAATGAAAGCATGGGAGAATCGATGGAGTCATTCTTGTAAATGTGGTGGACTCTGGAAACTCGAAAAAGTTTAAACCGACAATTTGTGCAGTTCTCTTTTTTTTATCTCAAATAAACATGAATTTACTAAAAATTGCCGTTGAGCTTTAAAGTCATAAAAAAATCCACTTATGAAAATTGACTGTGAAGCCATTAAGAAGGACTTTCACATCATAAAATTAAATCAAGTCGCGATGGTCATTTATTGGACAATGTTGATAATTTATTACAGCAAATATAGTTCATTCCCGCTGAGTCTTCCGCATGAAAACCTCTAATAAATGGTCAATTGTTGCAAGTCTTTCAAAATCCATAAATCTTAAATGTAAATAATTTTATTATCCGCGCAACTTTCCTTTTTACCACTGTCGCGTCTTAGAAGACAAAAGAATAATTTTTTAGATTTTTGACCCTTTCCATGACCCCTTTCTATTGAAATGACCATTGTCCATCGCGAACGAGAATAAAGGGTGAAAAGGAATTTCGGCGATTTATCGCGATAGCTGTAATGCACAATGGGTCAAATATCTCAGATTACTATCGTTTGTTGTGAGAATATTTCTACATGCCCAACAGACAAAATGTAAATAGAAAGCACCTTGAGATGGACATTTGATGGAATTACTTCTCGTCTTTTATGGTGATTTAATATTTTCGCGCGTGTTTTGATCATTACAATGACCCCTTCACAAAGAAAGTGATTTTACAGTTGAGTGCATCTTTTGATTCTTCGTTTTTTTTTTCTTTAAATCCTTTCACAAAAATAAATAAATGCATCAGAAAAAGATTTTTCCCGAGGAATTCATCATGAAATTTATCAGAATTTTTTCGTTTCCGTAAATTATTTTAGAAAAAAAATCTTAAAATGTGCATCGAGCAAAAGGGTTTGAAAATAAGAAAATGTGCAGAATAACTTTAAGATATTCGATTAATTTATTGTTTTTTTTTTTTTTTTTTTTTTTTTTCTCTCCCTCATAAAGTCAACAATAGAATAATCAAACATAATGGAATTTAATGGCCCTCCTGTTACTATTGTTTGTTTCCTTTTTGCAAAATCTCTTTTTCTTCAATCGCATTGTGTTGGAGATGCGTTAAGTTGAAAAGTTTTTAGGAAAGAAATCAGAAAAATCTTTACAAATGTCCTTGGCTCGTGCTGCTGATGTTGCAAAATTTTCTTTGATTGTCCTTTCAAATATTATTATTGAAATTGCTGAGGGTGGCTGGACAATGGACGATAAAATTCTATCTGGCTAATCGATTTTCCCGAACTAAAATACATCCGATGTACAAGCAATGGTTTCCGCAAGGAACTTGAACAATTCCTCAATTAAATTTTAAGACATCTGGCTTATATTTGTCCTTCTGCTGGGTTCCTTTTTATCGCAATGATGATCTTTTGGTTCAATGACTTATGCAACAAAAAGGGGACAACTTCCTTCACTGCGATGGTTGGTTAGCGAGTCCTTCAAGAACCGCCAAAAAAAAAATAAAGAAAACGGAAAATTTCACGCTTTGATGGCGACGAGGAAGAAAATTTTTCGTTATTTCACGACATGAAAAATTATGTAATGCCGCTTTGAATGGATCAGTGTGATCATCAAAACAAAAAAAAAAATATCCTGCGGCAATATCCTTTTACAAACTTCAATTAAATTTTTCATGCGATGAGAATTTGAGTTTTGACAAATTGGCACAATGCTCTCTGATAAAAGAAGATTGTATAGAATTAATTAAGCAGAAGAACTGAGCCGCATGAAAAATTGCATTCATCGATTTCATCGAGAGAATTAACGAAGAAATCGATTCAATGAAATGAAAATTTATGGAAATTTTAAAACTGTGAAAGTAAAGATTTACAACTTTGTTATAATCCTGAAGTAATTGTTGAAACTTATAAATGTAACTAAAAGCAGGAGTAAAGGCAGGAGTAACTAAAATATTTGTAGGAAACATAATTTAATGAATATCACTAACATTTAAATAATATTTTTGATTTTGAAATAATATTGCCCACAATAGATAAGAAGAAGAAAATTTAAAGGGCTCGAAGAAACATCATTGTCGTCCTTTAAATTGTAATCGAAACAGGATTGCTAATTTGCATAAATCTGCCTGCATGCCATTAAAGGATTGATGTTGGCGCGAATTGTGTCACATGCAGATTTTGTGTATGTTTTCAGCCCTCTTCAATGGAAGATTAATTTGAGCAGCCTGCCAGCTGTTTGTCTTGAAGATTTCCATTCTAATGGTAATTCTCATTTCAACTGTATAGAGGAACTTCAAATTAGATGGGTGACAGGTAGCAAAACGTTTTCTAAAGCTGATGATGATTTGCATATTTCATGAACTGTGATTGATTTAAAATCTGCATGAAATTGCATTTTTTGACTCGTATGATGGCATTTAAAATTTCCGCAGGAAGATTTTTGTTTCCTTATCCGTCAACAAACGATGACAATCAACAAATAATTTTTCAACGGAATTTTAGTTTTCGTATTTCCTTCTTGGGTCAGCTGAAGCATTTGATGAAAAAGCATAAGCCGCGCTCAATAAAATTTTCCTTCTTGAAGAAGGGTCACATGCACATCTGAAGGGTCCGGGCGATCGAAAAGATGTGCAGCAAAAATCCATGAGAATGCCGAATGCGGAACATGATAAATGGGCAGGTAATGAAGATTCGATTTGGTTCCGTATTGCAATATTCTGAAAACAGAATTCAATTTATTTGATTGCGCAAAAAAGACGTCTTTTGTGTGTCTTTAAAGGAGACAAGGGGAAGACGCAATCGCAAATTTATGATGCAAATTTATCAAAAAATTTATGAATGGATCATTAATTAAATATCAAAATTAATGGAACTTTCTTTCCATGCAACTAACGTATTTCTTGTTTCCTTAAAAGAATTCCTTACGAATGTTTAGAAGATTATAAACCAATAACATTAATCCCAAATAACGACGATGTATGGTTTCGAGTTGATTAAAAGCATTTCTTCTTGTCCCCATCATCAATGTACACAAAAACAATTTCCCTTGATGCCGCATTACTTAGGAATGAAAGTGAAACAGTTATGAAAAGATTTCTTAACGCATTTTTGCATCTGCCTCTGAATGTTGAAAGTGAATTTTCTTTGCACCCATCGGCTTGATATGTTTATCGGGATTTTTTTTTTCCTTTTTATTCCAATGGATGGGTGCAAGTAAGTTGTATATCGTCTTGGGGTGAGATATCTGACTGCAATTTCTATACTCGACAATGTATATAAGACGCTAGTAAAGGTAGAAACTATGTGTGTGCATGTGTGTCTGTCTCAAATGAGAGCTCAGTACTGTTATTAAACGACTTAAGTCACCCTCCGTTTGCCGTTAAACACAACGGAACCGTTTGCGATGGCAATCAAGTCAGTCATGTCAGAGGTATTTTGGGAATCTCTTGCGCAAGAAACTTGAATTTGTATGCTGTTTCTTCTGCTGCTGCTGCTGCACATTTTTATCGAGAGGGGTTCTTAAGGGCGCACTGTTTGTTGTTGCATTGCTGGATTTCAAGAAAGTTTTCCCTCGCACGAGAACCGTTGATGGAATCAAATCCATGCCAGTTGGCAAAATAGAAATTGCCAAAATCGAAAGCCATCGATCGTGAAGTGCAATGTTTTGGCTGATGAATTTCTTACTTCCTGATTTTTTCCAGCTCAATAGACCTGAAGTGATCGAATTTCAAGACGTTTATTTTAAGGACAAAGCTATTCCTTGTCGCGATTCTCGATAGAATTTCAAGATTTTTGTTTTCCCTTTTAACGCGATGTTCTCAGATCGTTGAGTTAAATGGAATGACTCATGAAAAATTTATCACCTAGGATTGAATCCTTTTTCGGATCCTTTCATTTCGAAAGAAAATTGAATTTGGTTTAATAATTAAATTAATGGAATTTCGATTAACATTGGCTACAACGTGATGCATTAAGCGTGTCTGGATTGCTGAAAGGGTCCATTAAGTTTTCCCATAACTTTTCATTTATCTCTCGGCGGGCACACGAAAAAAAAAGGATTGTCTAATGGAATGTTTCAACAATATTTTCACTGTCGATGACACGTCAAAAGCGAACAAAATGTTGTAAAACATAAAATTCAATCAACCAAAGAAGGATGCCGCAAGGATATATCACAAAATGATTCATATTGACGGTTTGACTCTGGGAGTGTATTCGGGGCTATTTTTAGTTCCTCATTCGTGCTGTATTCGTTGAGTCATTAAATTATTCTCGATGTGTGATAAAAATAAATAAAGAAATCTTTAACTGCATTTTTCCTTCACTTAGTATTTCTTGTATTTTTCTTCCCTTTTTGACAGTTTCTTTAAAGTGCGATTTGATTGAAGAATTTCCGTTTGTTCATTGGCATAACGACATTCACGTCCCGATAATCACGGATGCTGCACTTTTATTGCATGCACACATTAAAAACTTTTTTTTTCCTTTATTTATGAGCTGTAAATTGATGATGATTTCACTTAAGAATTTTTATAGCGACATCAATTTCCAAAATTTATGTCTTAATTAATTTTTGTTTTGTATCATGTTGCTATTTGAACTGCTGAATTTCACTCGCTGTGTGTGTCAACGCATTTCTCGTAATCAAGTCCTGCACGCTCCCATGGTGCAGAACTTTCTTTATTAGTTTCTTCCTCAAATATTTTTCTTAACAATTTGCATAAAATAACCTTGAAATTGATGAAAAAAAGAAGAAATTAAAGAATTCTCAAGCGATAAATGAAAGAATCGTGTGACAAAAAATTTATATTCATTAAATAAAGAGCGAAAATTCTGATTTGCAGAAGCTATTTAAATGCAAAATTCACATTCGCTTGCGCAAGAAGTCTGGAGAGTTTTGAGAGTATTTTTTTTTTTTTTTGATGATCGCCATAAAAATGTATATTGGCAACGATCGTCACATATTAAGATGCTCATTAAGAGATTAAAAATAACCATCGTCAAATGATGAAAGAAACACTAAACGCATTATTAAGATGTTGACCTGTATTATAAAAATTGATGGACAAAAACGTTCATTCTTATCGGCTTCGGTTGTGCAAAATGCAAGAAATAGAAATTAACATTTTTTTTTTGTTTTTGTTTTTATGGAATTTATTGCCACAAATGTTTCAATGTTTTGTCGCTAATGAACAGCAAATTGATATCCGCTTTATGGTAATGCAAGTCATCGCAGCTCATATGAAAATTGATATTGAACTTAATTAAAATATGGGCGGTTCTCACTTAATGGGATCGCCGTTTGGGGTCTCTTCAAATGCGTTATAAAGGCCAAACAAATTTAAATTAAAATTCTTTTAACTTCTCCTTATTTTCTTCAGTGGTTTATTGCAGTTGCTGATCTTGCGCAAAACAAATTAAAGTTTTATGACTCTGTCGCGGGGAGCAATTATTTATTTATTTTTTAGAAGCGATTTTATGCTGTGAGATGTCCGTTTTATTAACAAATTTATTTCGTTCTTGTTGTGAGTTTGCTGTAGACAAATTAGCGGCAATTATGGAATGGAAGTATGAAGGCAAGATATGATGTGGCGGTATAATTAAATCGAACCCCTTTCATTCATTCAGAGGTGTTGTAGAGAAAGCTAAGGGACTTGGCACCAACTTCTTATTCAGCACCAATTAATAATTATTGTGATTATGAGCAAATGATACCTCCATGGGATGCTGTTCAGAACTGTTTGCACATTGAGTCGATATAATGTTGCGGCAAAAAAATTCTTATGCTGCAATAAGAGAATTGTAAAATCATAAATTTGAAATATGTTTGAAAATCAATTTTGATTTCTTTTGTGTGTTCTTTTGCTTTGCGCCCCTAAGACGTTACCGGTTTCTGGAGGGAAGCATGGAGAGCGCAAATTTTGCCTTATTGCAATAAGGGGTGGAAATTTTTCATGGGTTTTTGGCGGGTAACTTCTTAGTTGTAAACTGCTGTAGTTTATGTTTTCACATAAAATTCCCTCAAAATGTCTGTTGATTGAAATCAAGTTCCTTGACGCAATGAACATCGTACAAAATCATTAATTTTTTCTTTCACATAAAAATATTCCCGCCGAATTACACAAAAAAAAAACATCCTGAAAATAAATCATTAATTTTTTCAGTTAAAAGTTCCCAAGAAATCAATAGAAAATTAATAAAATTCCAATTATCTTCGCATTAACCCTTTCGATCCCTTTTGAGTGCTGTGAGGCTTGAGATTTTTTTTTTTTTTTGAAAGTTTGTTGATATAAAAAATGATCTGAAAATGTGGCAACATGGATCCTTTTTCACATCTTTCGTCCTTCTGTATAAACAAAAAAAAAAACATGTAAATTAAATAGTTCTTGCGGTTTCTTTCCTACTGTGGCATTGATATTCTTTTGTTCTGCGGTAAAGGGAAATTTTGTTAAATTTCTGGCGCCAAAAGTTCCAATTGTGTTAATTATTACTTAACTTTATCCAAGTGTTCAGCGCGATGGCAATTATGTTTCATAAAAAGTGTAACAAATACATTAATTTAGTTCCATCCGTGCATGTTTTTATGAAAATTTTAATTTCATGAATAATTTTCCTCAAGATCCTTGTTAACGACTCTAAAGACATTTGAGCTTAAAGGGTCATCGACTGTGGAAAATGCTAATGCACTCAGAGGATCATTAAACGAAATTTTACGATGCGGCAGCGCATGAAAAACATACTTTTGATAAAGGATCGCACGAGTCATATAACTGATTTCACATATGGCCCACGCCAATGCAAAGTGCCCATGAAGCGCCAGACATTATCAATATAGTTCTCAAGGTCCCATTAACAAAGTAAAATTGATAATTTTTTAACGAGCCATTTGTATGTGGGCTGACGGAACGTTTTATAATTGATAAAAAGTAAACGCATTATTGCGTGAATTTGGCTCGTGCTACGGGTTAAAGGAAGGCGCATACCGAGTGTCCTGCACACCAACATTCGAAATGTGTAAATATGCATTTTATTTCTCTTTTTTCCCCCTTCAAGTGGAACAGTAAACATTTCATCGATATGATAATTTGAACTTCCTCGAAAAGGCACATTCATTAATATTGCGCGGCTGCATATAAATTTATGTATATGTAATATTGGAACCATATGTTGCGCTTCGGTCTTTTGTTGAAAAGCCTTCAGATCGTTTCTTTTTTTTTAATATTCATTCTAATGAGTCCTTATGTGCTGTGCTCGCTACACATAAAACGACATCAAGGAGAAATATTCAATTTCGATGGTTCGATGCCCTCACTCTGGATGTGTGTCTCTCGTTCAATGCATTTTTCGGGGTTCCCCCATTTACAGTTACACCTGGTGTTAAAGGAATCATATGTTTTTTTTTTTCACTCTTAGTCCCAGTTTTGCCCTTTCATGTTCACGTCAGTGCTGTGTTTATTTCGCTTTGTCATGCGTTTTTATGTGAAATGCATTTTTCTGCTGCTACTCGATATTGAATACAACTCGAGTTGAACAATTGAATTCATTACACATCGAACCAGTTTTTTTGCGAAAAAAATAGGAGGAAAAACATAATTCTTGATATGCCTCTTGGGCTTAAAATCTTGTTCGGACTCTTCGAACTTTATGACTTTTTAAGGTTTGGGAAATTTGATGAAATTCGAGTAGTATCGAATGGAATAGATGTCAATAACCTCGAAAGTTTTCAACGCAATAGAATTTTAGGAAAATTTTGAATTTTGAAAAATTTAGCAGCGTAAAAAAGGCAATAAGAAGGAAGTGATAATTATGCTCATTTTGTTGTTTCTTTTTCTATTATGATTCAGTTCTATTAACATAACGTTAAAATGAGTCCAACTTATGCATAGTATAGCGCGCGATACTTCTTGCTTGAGTGATCTTACTGGAAGAGTTCTTTCGTAGTGAATGATATGCATCTTAATGTCCAACACAAACAAATGTTTTACAATTTCGTTGAAAAATTCCATTGACTTTGGACGATATTAAAAATCGCCCGCTCAAAATGACAAAACTTCTCGCATGACCTCAACTTCTCAGTCCGTTTGACTTTTCCTGTGGCAGGTTCATTGTTTGATATAAATGCGACAGGTTGATCATAATTGCGGACTCGAGGGTAGTTTTCTTGTCCTTGTACATAATTTCTCGTGTCCACCGAAGCAAGTCTATTCCGAATGTGAATATATACCGAAAATTGCTCAACTGTGTAGTTGAACGAAGATATGCTTCATGTTGCAATGCGTTGGTTAATTATGCATTATGGAGTGGAACGCCTGGATGTACATATATCGTGGGCCTGTTAAAGTGCGCCAAAAAGAAATAAATTTGTCTTAAGGCATTTTGAAAGATTTATGAATGTTGTCATATGATACTCTTGGACTGTTCAACAGGAACTTTAGAATTATTTTTGCATTTTCTTAAGATTTTATGTTTTTTAAGTGTTTAAGGAAGTGCCAAAGGAAGAAGCGAAAAATATCCATTCTTATCTCTAGTTTGTCGCTTGTGGCATGCACGTGTTCAAATGTTTCTCGACTTCAAAAACTGTTAAGAAGAAAAGAAAAGCATCAATCTTCTATTATAATGCAAAAAATTCACAGTTTCCTTTGCATTGTGTTGAATTTAGTTCGGGTGGTGCGATGGATCATTTTCTAGCATTGGTTCATGTTAGTCATTTAAAGAAGAAGCAGAAATAAAGACAATTTTATGGGGAGAAGTCTAAGAAATGTTGATAATCATAAAAATTTTGATTTCCTTCCGCTGAAATTTAACTCAAAGCTATAACAAATGGAAGGGTTACGAGATAGATGTCTCGGGCACTGAACATACTGCCAGTGTGTGCGTGTTTGTGGCATCAATTTCATTCCAAAAATTTTTTCCAGAAGACAATTCCACTTCAATTCCCTTTCTTAAAGTTCTGTGCTGTCTTTGTGAAGTGATGCGTGACATGAAATGCACATGATGTCCAATGTGCGATCGCTTGAAAAGGGAATCACGGGTTGCGAGTTTCGGTGATCAACAGAGTAATTTTAATGTATCTGCCTTAAGAAATAAAAGGTTCCATGCAGCTCACACGCCCATTATTAATGCTTATTGACGTTTATGCAAATTTGCCTATCGTCGTGTGATGCCTCCTTTATTCGATTCGATCAACAATAGAACGAAATTATCCCAATTTTGTTTCCATCGCATTTGAATATTTTATTAACATTTAATTCGGTGAAATTTTCCATTTATTGAGTTCATTGAGCCTTTTCTTAAAGAAATGTTCATAGAAATTTAAATTAGATTTCGAGCAAACATAAAGATTTTCAAATAATGAATGAGCATTTTGTTTAATTTGCATGAAAATAGATCGCGTTTAATATTGACTCATATAACCGATGAGAATTTTGTGATGTAATTCACTAGAAAATTATTCCGCAACATATTGCAGTCAGCATCTGGCTAATATCGAAATTAATCAAGAGATTTTTTTATAATACCACACGAGTTGAGAAATGAAATTTAATATTTTTTTTATTACTTAATTGAGTTGACAAAAGCGATCAAGAAAATATTTTAAAACGCGCAAAAACCAATTTGAACCCATATCGAAATTCAAACATGTTTTTTTAAAGTTGCATAAAATAGCAAACTGTTTTTGGAGTCCCAATTGGACATATGTCTCCGACTTAAATAGCTCACTTCCGTCATGTGTTTGTTTTTTAACGACAAATATTGCTTATCATCAAAAGTTCGTCAATCGTTCATTCATAAATTCTCATGATTTAATACTATTTTGATAAGATAACAAATTTTTTTTTGTTCAATGAATTTGGTGATAACATTTTAAAGAAAAACTTTTGCAATCCTAAATAAATATCAAGTGAATTCGTTTAGGCGCCAAATGAGAAATTAAATGCCTGCATGGATGTTGGCTGGAGTCAGGAGTCTATTTTATGGTCTGAGTCTGATCGATGGACTTCTCAAAATGTTAGAAAAGAATCTTAAGAAATTGCAGAAGAAACAATAAAAAGATCTCATGTTTTTTTTTTTTTCAAGTCATTACAAGGATTTTTAAGGATCGTTTCGCATTGCAAACAAAAAGATTGTGGACCACCCGATGGGTCAATGATGACTTGCACAAAATAGCAATTTTCACTAAAATAATTTTTATTTATGTTGCATTTAGAAATCTGATAACTTTCATGAAAAATCCTTGAAACTTGGATAAAAAATCTTCTCTGAAGCTGTTCCCGATGATTAATTGCAAATGCAATTTCTTGTTATCGATCATGCTTTTGTCGGTAAAATTGCACAATTGCATTTGGCAAGTGTTTCTTTTGTTATCAAGGCGCCGTGCAATAAATTTTCTGTCTGTGTTTTTCTTTTGCGAGAAAGTAGAACAATGAACATGCTGAGTATTGTTGATAGTATTGTGCTGTGATGATTCCCACGAAGACAATTTGTGACGCTTTTTGTGAGAACTTGACGACCATAAAACACCAACGATGATCATCCCTTTAAAATACTTCAATATTTTTAAAGTTATGACAAAGTGAGGTTAAGTTCGCGCGCAAAAATATATTTGAAAATTGATCCTTTTTGCGGTTGGTTCTGCCTTCATTCGCATCGTGATCCTTCTTCAAGAGTCTTGTTACAAATGATTATCATGGTCAGAAGTCCATAATTACAATTTTCACATGAAATTGACAGATTTTACATCTTAAACAAATATTTCACTCCAGTTTTTGACATTTCTCCATTAGACGATAAAGAATTCTTGAGATTTCTTTGCGGCATTTGCGAAAATTAAAGGTCTACTGACTTTCAACTAGAAATGTTTAATGGATCTGACGCCCGTCAAATTATTTAGGACTTGAAGTTTTTTCAGAGGCTGGATGGGTAAAGAAATCATCTGATACAAACTTCTTGCGGATCGTTTAGAAACATAAACATTGCACAAAACATATTTCTTGAAGAAATTGGTTCATCGATGGATTTTGACCTGATCCTTTTAAATTTCCACTTGTATGAGATGGAATTTCTGCTAAAAATATTAAAAATAGGTTACAACATCATTCCGGATGTCATGTTTTCTCTGAAACTGAGGGCTGCTCCACTGAATAATTTATGAAACGTTGAAGTCTCAAGTGACAAATTACAACAAACATCATTTCTTAAATTTTTGGCGCGAAATTATAATGTCGATGAGTTTCTACTAAAAGCATAAAAAGACTAATCGAAAAAAAAAGAAATGGCTAAGTCGGAAATTTAATGGACTCCGATGAGATCAGGTGTTTTCTGATTTGATTCCTTTTTGGCACAAGCCCTAAAAAAAGAACAGTAAAAAATAATACGAACAATAGATCACCCACAACCACAAAGGAAACCTGCTACCAGAGAGTTTCTTACCTGTTTCTGTTTGGGAATTCCTATTGTTATTAATAGAAGGTGAATGGAAAAGGAAAATCTAACATGAAATTCGGAAGATCTTTATAAGGACTTTTCAGGTTTTGCAATCAAGTGAAATTTAAAAGTTTTTTTTTTTTACTAAACATTGATCGTACGTGACTTTATGTTAAAACTTCAAATCAATTTTAGCGCCAAAATCTTTAAAAGAAGATTAATAGAAAATTCTTCTGGTTTGCACATGTTGATTTGCTACGCTCTGGAATTTCGGTTATTTCCTAACTTAAGATAAACACAATAAAACTTGCGCATGTTGAAAATTATTTATGTTACATATTGTCATGGTCATTACATGAATCACGAACACATGCTGAATGAAATGTACCAAATACAAAATTTCATGTAACATTAGTATTTTTAAACGACAGAGTAAAGAAATTGTCCCAAAATTGCAAAACTACAATGGGTCTTTAAAGTTTTAAATATATACCATTGAATTTCTTTGAGAAAAAATTTGCATAAATTTAAACGAAAAGACCAAATAGTCCTTAGCAGCGGCAAATAGTTTTGTTCATCAGAAGAATTGATAATGAATTCGTTAAAAATTTGAAATCTTGTTACTTTCTTTTTCAAGATAGGATTAAAATTGAAAGACATCATCAATAGAATTTTAATCTTACTTTTTTTTTTTAAGAAAATCCCTTAGAAATGGGAAAAATAAGCAAAACATTTCTTTATGCGGTTTCTGGTTAATTGCATTGCAAATACTTATTTCATGTCTTCACAACATGTTCTTTATGACTTCGCACGAACAAACATAAACAAAAGCGAAGATCTTTATGTTTAGGAGCTAAATTTGCGCCAAAAATCTATCCGCTTCGTTTATGGTCTGTTGACTTTAAATCACTCAGGATGTTGATCAAAATCCTTTCATTCTTTAAATAAGTTAAATAAAATCAATTTCTTGATTCCTACTGAAATAAAATTTTGTTTATTTTTCTAATTCCAACTTGAGATTGAATTTGAACCTGTCTGCCCCATACTAAGTAAGTCGATTTGAAAGATTTCTTTGCTTCTTGGAAATTTCTGCTTTGCCGATTCCTTCATAAATAATGGAACACGAAATCCGAACATGTATAATTATTATTGTTGTTCTTTTATCAGATCGAACACAAAAAATTGTTTATTATCAGTCATTTGTGAAATTTGTTCTATTGTTCAATCATGATGGACACATAAAAGATTTTAAAGGAAAAAGAACTTGCAAAAAACTTCATTCCATCAGGTAGTCCTTTAAATTTTAAAGGAAAAGTATTTTTCTTTGTGTCCATCAGGTTCATGTTGACTCCTTTCTCAAAATATATTTTGCTCCGTCAGGCTTCATGTTGATCTATAATTTCTTATGAAAACTCTTTGAATATTGTCAGACAATCAGCGGGAAATGATGAATTTCCATAACCAAACTTTTGTATTCTTTCTTGACAGCTTTTAAAAGGACACAATTTTTTACAGTTAGTTCATGACGACCCCAAACAATAAACAACCGAAGCTAATTCATATTCCGCAAGTCATTAGTCTTAGTTCCATCATGAAATTCGATGCATAAAATTAACGATTTGCATAAGGTGAAACTAGACAGTCATCAAAAGTTGTAAGCTTTGATCTTCTTTTCGGAACGAATGAAAAATGATTTTCCTTTGAAGATGCATGAAATATGCGGTGAATTTTAGCGCCAAAAAATCAACATAAGAGCGATTTATGGTTCTACCGAAAAAAAAAAATCGAATAAAAGTAAATCATTCATTTACTTGAAAACACCAAACCACAAATTTCCATTTTAATGGCCTCTACTGGCAGCTGCGTATTTGATATCAATGAACATTGTGATTACATTACAACATATATATTTTTTCTGAATAAGTGAGTATGCCTTCTACATAAACTAGAAATAAAACACCGTTAGTTGTGCGACACGTTTATCATGAGAAATTATGATGGTTGTGCTAATGCTTCCAAATCACATGTACAGTTGTACAGTACTGATTCGAAGAATGTTTTGATATCAGTTGAACTATTTAAAATAAACAGTAAAAATTTAACTGGGAATTTCCACACGTGTTGCTTGATGGTGGTTTGGTTCATACATTGTTTATGATGGTTTTGCATTAAAACTGGAAATTGTCATTTACTGGATTCGCTTTTTTTCCTATGATTGCAATCAGGACATGCAGCACGAATATAGAGAGTGACAATTGTAGAGAGGGGTTGAAAACGCTCGGCACCTGGCATCGGAAAATTGAAACATGTGAAACGGTTTTTGCATGGCAATAGTTTTTGATTTGTGTAAATTTCGTTCAGGGAACAGCTGAACTTTTGTATCTAATCATTTTTGTATTATTCAATGGAAAGTGTCCAAGCAGTGAAATTGTTGCCATTTCCTTTATTATTAAAGTTTATTTTTAATGAAATATTTGCTATTAAATTGTATTAAGGAAGTCGAATTTCAATTAAAATTTCTCTTTAAAAATTCCTTTGAAGAATTTCATCGACACGTTTTTCAATTCGAGACTTGTAGAGCGTATTAATTGTGTAATCGATTTCCTTTCGCGTATGAAGTGGCGGCCAAAGAGTTGTAATTGCAAAGAGACGATGGAATCTCGTTTGCTCATATGCTGTTGTTTGCATTCTCTCAAGAGTTTCAAGTTCCTTTAAAAATTGCTGATTGTATTGAACAACTGACTGATGGTAACGTTGCTTGCATATCTGGTCACTGAAAAAAAAGTTTTAGTAATTGATTTTTCGATTTCACAACTGACAAAATGAGCTCACTATGGAACATCTGATTTCGAATACTTTTTTCCATGCTTGCACGCATATGGATCAACTTTCTTGATCTTTTTGCGACGCTTCTTTTGTTTATCATCAGGGACCATCATCTGGTACACTCAAAATTAAAACTTATCCGATAGAGAAAAATTATTATGAAAAATATTATTTTATTGATAAAATAAAAAATCGTTTCCATGACTTCAAAAGTCAAAAGATAATTTTTCAGTTCCTTTCACTATCGTTGCGAGTGACACTAATATTTCACCGTAGGAAGTTGTGAGCAGATTTTTTGTCTTTGTTCCATCTGCAAGAATCTTTGGATCCCGTAATTCTGGATTACGATTTGTGATAAGGTTTATAAACGATGACCAGATGTTGGTGGCACGTGGTGTTACGATTGGTGCTCGCAAAATTGCCGATTCTGTTTTCTTATCATTCGATATGGAACAAGGAACATGCAAACGAGCATAACCGAGATTCACTTCTGTTCCCCACATGTTAGTACCGTATAAGCTGAAAACTATCTGTGGCCCTGAATGCGAAAGACGTTAAATCTGATTACTTTAAATGATAAACGATAAACTTTCAACTCACATCCAAAAATATTTGTCGATTTGAAGGTACACTCAATTGGCATGTTGAAAACAATTTCATCCGTTCGTGTTCCTCCATTTGCACATTGTGTGATTCCTGATCGCACACCTGATACCAATTCCCAATCACCTCCAGCAATGACATCATATCGACAGAAAAGTCCACTACCATCAGGTCCAAGTGGAAAATTAACAGATTTTAATTCGCCAAGAATATTTAAATAAAAGAAATTCTCTGTTGCCATTTTTTGAACAAATTTTGCTTTTGTTTTGTTATTGTTTGAACACCATCGCAAGTCGTTTCTATGGTTACTTCGATTGAAACATAATTTCTTTCGAACATGTTCTAAAAACATAACACTTTATGCTCGTACATACTTTCTGAATGGAAAAACAAATGAATTTCAAAAACCTGTTTCTCATTTCTGTTGAATGGTACAAACAGAGCAATAACAACCACCGCCACCACCACCACTATCATCATCATCATCAATATCATCGGATGGACCTCAACACAATTGTTTAACGAACAACATAAAAATTCCTTCCATGAATCTTTCTTACTGCGCGCTGATATTCAAATCGGTTTATGTTCATTTGCTTGCTTGGTGGTTCTTATGATGGGGCTTGATGCTCATTGTATGTTTGCCATGAATCCCGGCACGAAATATATTGTGTAAACATAATATCGATATATGCTGGTGCATTGTTTGTTTAGAATTTATTGTCGTTGTAATATGAACGTTATTTATTTTCTCCAAAAAAAAAAAACGCCGACGACAGCCCTGATTGGAAACCCTTTTTATGATGGTTCCATCGAAAATTATGGTTATTCAATTATACCTGTTAATACTCAAATAAAAAGAAAACCCTGAAGGAATTCCTTACAGGACATAAATCACACTTTTTGTGTTCATTTGATTTCATCATCAAACATTGCGCATGAACTTAATATCCATGACCACGAAAGTTTTTTTTTTTGTTTGAATAGAATATTTTTTTAATCCTTTCGATGGACATGAGATTATTATGGACTCAACGGGTCATAAGGATTATGATGGAAGGTCCGTTCATGGTTCGGTGATTTCACAAAATTGTTAAGACACGAAAAAAACCTTTTTAATTGGATTTACTACCGAATGTGATCCGTTCATTCGTTGAATGTCTAAAGCCTTTAATTTCAAACGTGATGGCTGGCGGGCCCGGAAAGGTTCATTGCCCTCCATTCCCATCATTCAGTGATTTTCAATCTAAGGGACTTGATCAAAACAACAAAACTGTGATGTGTGGAAGGTGGAATACTAATAAAAAAAAAACGACGCGCAAAAGAATTTTTGATGTTCATTTAATGTTTATTTGCTTTCATCCAGTAAAGGTTCCATCAATGGGCGAACAAAACGAAGAATAAGAATTTGGAAAAAAGCGATTTTTAAGGCACTCAAATGGAATTTTTAATTGATGTGAAAAGAAAGAAAAAAAAAACCCTTTTTTTGTGTTGTTGATTACACAATGGAACCGTCAAGCGATTATCACGCTGTCGTTTGCTTCGAATCCCAAATAGCATAGCACGTTGAGGAAGAAACAGAGAAAAAAAAGACCGTTAAATTTGGGTGCGCCCCGCTCTACATCAGGTTTCTCATCCATCGATCAGTGTTTATGATGACATGAAATCTTACCGCAAATTGCCTACATATAATGTGTCAATATTTGAATTCATAAAAATTCAGATTTTACCCATTTCCGCTTGATGAAAAAAGCAATCCCGATTTTTATGAGGCTTCTCAATCGCTGTTGATTGTTATATTAGAATGTTGGGTGCGGTCTCGGTTTTCTAGACGTCCAGCTGGGATATCAACGAGATAAAGTTCATGCGTGGGCTTTATTATTAGCCTGATATCAAGTCGACAATCAAATATTAGAACATCAAAATTAGCATAAAAATGTGCTCATTACAAAATTTTGAAAGCCGCAAAACTCGCGCTCATAACTAACGTTGATCAATCTTAATCACGGCAACGCTAAAATGCTAATGAAGTTGATTAGTAATTCAGGTCCTTCATTTGGCCCTTGGTGGTGTGACAAAACAGCGGCAAAAAACATGAAAACGGTCAAAATCGTGTTGGAATTTGTGAAGTGTAAAACTGGTCAGTTGGGTTTGATTATGATTTTTCATTCTGTCAATGAGCGATTAATGACGGCAAACGTTAGAAAAAAAAATCTCGTGCGTCCCTAATAAATCCTGATGGTCATTCGTCCTAATGATAGCTCGAAAATATAAAAAATTGTGAGAAATTTAACGCCTCTCGTTTGGAAATTTATTGCGCAAAAAATAACAATAGCAAATTAATAAAATTGATCATTTAATAATTGTTTTTTATAAGAAGAAGCAAAATGTTTTGCCATCATGATTGATCGAGGCATTCATCGATCGTGAGGCTACTTGAGCATAATTAATGATCTTTAAAACATCTCAAATTTCACTGGAATCCAACGAATTATCGGGGGAGAAACTTGTTGCGCAACAAAAATCAACATGAACCTGATTGATTCTTCAGATATTTTCTTCTTTAATTCTTTTATGATTTTTGGATCCTTTTGATGGATTGTCATTCTGAAACATGAATAGAAAATGAGATTAAAATCAGGTTCCATAAGGATGAGGGCACTCACAAAAGGACCTTAAAAAGTATTTTTCGTAGGAATGAAATGTCTCAAGTCATTGTTTAGTCTCGCCCGCAGCTCCATTTATTTTCTTAAACTTTTGGTTTTCTTCCAAATCAGTAATAATAATAATAATAAAAAAAAAATCTTGAAAAATTTCTTTCGTAGATTAAAGAAAATAAATTTCAGAAGGAAACGTTCACGAATGATGTTTATGTTTTTCTTCTCCTTTATCGTTAGAAATAGAATCTCATCCTGTCTATAGGCATCGCTGATGTATCTCGGCATGAATAAAATACAATAATAATGTAAAGCACTGGATGTATCAAGTCAGAAAAGAATAACAGAAACATAAATCAGATACAGAAATCATATTTCATAATATGCGAGACGGTTGGAAAACGGTTCATCATATTGATGGGGTTAAAGAAGAAGTTCCATGAGACGTGAAGCCCTACCCAAAATGATGATGCCTATCAAAACATACACATTCTCACACATCACAGTATCGTTCTGACTTTCAACTGATTCTTTTATTTCTGTTTTTTTTTTTTTTTTTCTTTAATTTTCTTTCCGTTCTTTCATTCCACCTTCAACCTACAAAACATGAAATTTCAGTTACACATGAATAATGGAACAATAAAGCCATAAAAGACGGTTTGGAACGTTCCGTCGCTCGCTCCTTAGCTCGCCCTGTGAACAATGACTTGCACTGGCTTTGTGATCTCTTATCTCTCTCGTCCAAACTTTTTTTTTTTACTTACATTTTTCTTTTTAGGTTTTTCGTTTTCGGTGTGCGCTCATAAGAAGAAACTGGTTCTTGGTTATAACATAACAAAATGATCATTGCTTTCGGGGCCTCCAGGAATTACTTTAATGCTCCATTCCAATTTTCAACGGCTCCGAGATTTTTCTCATGTTCCCTTTTTACGTTGGAATTCTTTAGTTTTGTTGTTGCATAACTTTTCTTTGTTATGCTCTCGATGCCTTTCAAATTCTGCAATTTTTTTTGTGTGCAATTTCTCTTTTTTCCATTATTTTGATGGTTTCGCGGTTTTAACCAGTTTTTTTTCTGTCGCTTCCTATTTAAGTTTTTTGGTGCCCGCGAGCATAAACATAATTGGAAAAGCCGTTTAAATATGTTGCGCAAGAAATTCAATTTAAATTCTCAGTTCATTAACCTCATCAGTCATCACACATTGACAGGAATCAAACTGATAACGAATAAATCATTCGAAAACATTCCATCACCGACATTTGCCCGGGAAATCTTTGCGTAACAGCCCCTAATCATATTTCCAGCACTTCCAGTTTTCCCGTTAAAGGAAAATTTTTTTCTTATTGCCCACCCCTCTTTTTGCCATTCTAAAAAGGGAAAAAACCGAAATACACAAATTGTGATTCCTTAAAAGTGGCTTGCAAATCACACAAAATTGTTGGAGAAAAATGTCGTAAAAGCATCGAGTTGTGTTTATAAATTGTTGTCCAAATAATTGTGATTATTAAGTTTGTAACCCCATTCACTGTTTTATCGCGATTTTAATAAGAGCCACACATATAACCAGGATTTCGAGACAGCGAGAAGGAAGAAAGAAAAAAAAAATTCATTCCTCAATTATTTCATTTCATTTATTTCATTTTTCTGTGTTTGATGTGAAAAGCGAAACGAAAGACAAAGTTTCGTGAGAGAAAATTGTTTAAGATTAAGTGTGAAAACGTGTCCGTCAACATTTCGGGGCACAAAGTAGCCAGGATGCCAGAGCAAAGCAATGACTATCGAGTAGTTACCTTTGGCTCTGGTGGTGTAGGAAAATCATCACTAGGTAAGAACACAGAAAAAAAAAATCATTTTCTCGCTAGCCGTCCACCCACACGTAGTTGTAAAAAAAAGTACATAATTTTCGAATGAAACAATTTAAGCTCACGTTGAGCTGAACACAGTGTTTGTGCTTCACACGGAAATCCCACACAGAAGCGCGAAATGCCATGATGGCACATAAATAAATTTGTTTTCTAATATATATAATGCTGTGACGGGTTCCGTTCATCGATGGCTCAAAAAATAAATGTTTTATTCATAGCGAAGAAATTTGTTATCGGAATTTTTTATTGACATTTTTTTCTGCTTTCATTTTTTTACAGTTCTTAGATTCATTAAAGGAACATTTCCAACGAATTACATACCAACCATCGAGGATACTTACCGTCAAGTGAGTTTCGTTCAATTGATGATTTCTTTTCTTTGCTTCATATTACATAGTTTTGGACTCAAATGGCGCTCATTGTAAACATGTCACACTTTATTGATGGTTCAAGATCATCGGAATTGATTGTGCAAATATGCTATGTATGAACGGTTTATGGATGACATCTATCAGACTGTGGGCGCCAATAATGTCACTCACTCCCACTTGTTTGTGATGCTTTTATTCTGTCATTTTGCAAACTTCAATTATTAATTTCATAAGTCTATTTAATTATTAAATTTTCCACTCTATTACTCGCATCAGGTGATAACATGCAACAAGAATATTTGTACACTGCAAGTGAGTAAATGGATGTTAAAAGTAATAAGCAATAATAATAATGATGATGATTTACAATTTGTAGGTCACCGATACAACGGGCAGTCATCAGTTTCCGGCGATGCAGCGACTATCAATAACAAAAGGACACGCTTTCATTCTCGTGTATTCAGTGTGTTCGCGCCAAAGTTTAGAAGAATTGAGACCAATATGGCAATTAATTAAAGAAATAAAAGCGGAAAGCTTGAGTTCAATTCCTGTGATGCTCGGTAAATAATGAACTTATTAATATTAAGTTTAGAGAGTACATTTTAAACATTCTGCTGCATGTTATTTCCTTAGTTGGCAATAAAATTGATGAATCTGCGGAATTGAGAGAAGTGTCACATGGCGAGGGTCAAGCGCAAGCGGCTGAATGGGGCGTTCAATTCATGGAAACATCTGCAAAGACAAATCATAACGTTACCGAGCTCTTTCAGGTACGTTTTACGATTATAAATATTTAAAAAGTATTCGCTATTTAATGTTGCTATTATTTCCAGGAGCTGCTAAACATGGAAAAGAACAGAAATGTTTCGTTGACGGATAAAAGCAATAAAAAGAAAGGCAAATCGAAGAAAAAGGAACAGAATGGTAATGCTGGTGCGGGAACATCAGGTGAGGGTGGCAGTGGTGGCAAAGAAAAGTGTCAGGTTATGTAAAATAAGCGAGCGGAAAATGGAAACATTTTCACTGATAGCAACAAAAAAGAAAAACTATTTTTTTAGAAGAACAAACTTTTTTTGTGCAAATTAGTTTTTTCAGACTTTCGATAACAATTTGAGCACTTTTGGAAAATCTTAAACCACTTTTTCGATTCTCGCACATTAGGTTTGCAACAAAATTAAAAAGAAGAAAAGAAAATTAAAATTAAGGAGCATGTTCAATTAGCATAAACGATTTTCATTTGAATCGAATCATTGAAACAATTTAAGTTCTCCAAATTGAAGAAGAAGAAGCAAAATTACAATTTATGAGAAATTGAAATCTATTTTTGAATGAGGAAAATCTAAATTGAAGAAAAAATCGTTTATGACGAAATCTAATAATATGCTACATATCATTACAATTTAATTTAATGAGAAGTTATGTCATGGAAACCTAACGGAAAGTCATTTCTATATGTAAGCTCGCTTAGTCACGTGCGCATGGCATATGAATTCGCTAACCATTATGAAAAACGCATCAATCCAGACCAAGAAAATAAGATGAAATTATATATTGATAGTACCTTTTATGAAGTTAATTATATTACCGATTTTTAGTAGGTGAACAAAAAAAAATGTCGTTAACACTTGGAAGCATAAAACATTCTCACTGACTAAATAGTAAATATTGCCCATTGTTAATTTCTCCCAATTTTTATCGAATACAGTTGCGTTTTATGATATGTTTCGGTGCAAATCTATTACAGAATGGCTTGCCATTTTTCATTGAATAAACACTTAATTAAGAGGATTATGAGGTAAAATAAAAATATGCGAACGGGTACAATTTAGATTCAATTTTACATGGATAAAGTAGTACATTGATAAATATATTTTAAATTAATTGAAGTTCATTATTTCTCAATTGATCCTAAAAGGAGCTATTCAGTGTCGCAAATATCGAGTTTGTTCTCAGTGGCGATATTGAACGTTAATTAATAATTGCATATGACGCTGAACAGCTTCAAATCTCGCAAATAAAATATAAAAAAAAATTAAAAATTTAAAAGTGAATAAAACATTCTAACACAAAATTGAACAAACAACGACGATAAGCTTAAAAACAAGTTATTAACCTTATATTGAAGCAAACTGATAAAAGACAAAAAAAAATATTTGCTTTTTAAAAGCTTTTTAAAAAATCGATAAACAAAAAATAATCAAAAAAATGACATGTTGAAAATCTTAATGACTATTTAATTATTGAATAAGTAATTTAAATAAATATATTGCTAAGTTGTCGGAGGATTTTTTGAATAAGAATTCTAGATTCACATTGCTCCATCCTCCCATGCCATCTTACAATTTTCTCCATCGAAATTTCATCTTTCTAAAATAAATCTTTCACTAAATAAATCAAATTTAGAAAAAAAAAATTCTGCAACTAATTACCAAGAAAATGACAAATCCCATTAAAATAGTTTTCAATTAGTTTCATAGATTTGGATATCAATAGACAAGTAGAGACTTTTTGGATTGAATCGAACGACACTTTTATTACGATCTTGTATTCAGTAACACGAATTTAATAAATTGTTAAAGTAAAAAAAGAATTCTTTGTTGAGCAAAAGTATTTGGTTCAAATGTTAGTAAACCGCCGCGGGGATATTTTTTCCGTTTCTTTAATTGACCATTTCAATGTATTAACTATAAATATTTCTTTAAGATTATCCAGCAGACGAAGATTTTTTTATAATATAAATCGTGAATACGAGAATTAAATATTTATATTTTAAATTAGACAATTTATACATTAAACACACATCTAGAATCGGGAATCGTGTGAAGAGCGCGAGAAAGATGGAGAAAAAGTAAACAGAAATTGATGCTTGAAACCTGATTTTGTTCACACAAGTGCACACAACGCGTCAGGCCATAAATTACCATCAATTTAAGGCGAAAGGATTTCGATGAAAAATGTATAATAAAAAAAAAACTGTTTACGAGGCAGAAGAAGAAGAAGCCAGAGGAAAAGAAAATCCTTTCACTCGACATGATGAGACTAATGACGCTAATCAAAAAAAAATGTGTGTTCATTTTGTTCATGGTGTTGCTGGATCATACTGGAGCATATTGGCGGCAACGGGAATGAAATCAGAAATGAAATCAGGCAACACCGCACTTTAACGCATTTAAACATATTTAAGATAATTCTCAGACATATTTCTTTAATGCTTTTTGAAACAAGGAAAATAAAAAAAATTTAAAAATTTGTTAAAAAAAAGTGTTATTGGGATCAGTGAAATGGATTTTTTTTTCTTTCGTGTGTGGATGTGCAACGGCTAAGAATATTTTTATTCATTTAGAGCATCAAATGAGTGAGAGGTGCGTGAGAAAAGCGATGCGTTTTTAATTACAAGTTTTATTTGTTATCATTTTTAACGGCTCAGCGTAGACTTTTTTTCTACGACATGAGGATGCTGCTGAAATGAATATTTTTTGTGTGTTTCTTAAAGGTTATTGGCTTATGGTGGCACCATGGTGAACGTGAAGTGTTGTTTTGCATGGAAAACATGTGTTTATGTCATCATTGCCATTATGAGATCACGTTCATTTTGATTGTTCTCTTTTAGGAATTCGCTCGGCATATCGACCACCATCACAGAAAGTTCTCATGAAAAATTTGCAATGAATGAGAACTTCCCGTCGCATTTTTTTCTTTCCGAAGGCAAATTTTTGTTGTTTAAAATTTTCAATGTCCATTGTTTGGTGAATTCATGTTGGGTTCATAAACAATAATTGCAATGTTATTTTGTAATTTGAGATTATAATGCGATGGATCTTTTTTTAGAATGAGTCTGAATGTTCCATGCTCAACAATAAACTCATAAAAAAGTTTTCTTTAAACATGTTTCATTTATGTGGAGCTTGAGTTACTTCTAAGTATTCTTGGGTTTTTGTGTTGCAAAAATCAAATTGATGCCGAAAAAATTCACTTGAACTGAGATAAATCCATAAAGTTCTTGAGCCGATCGAATGGAATTTCTTTTGATTCTATTCACATGCTGCATTTTACGATGAGGATGTGATTTTAACAAACAATTTAAAATATTGTGGGACGTTGGCGCCGCAATTTGATTGATCATTGATGAAACTTGAAATCCTTGGTGGGCGAAAATTCCTGAGCAAATAACTGATTTTTGATGAATTTAAATGAATGAAAGAATCAGGTCACAAAAATGTTTAATGAACTTCCCAGAAGATTTTCAGGACCTTCGAACGTGGCTTTATGTTCATTGCGAAATTCGACAGATTTATGGCACAAGTTCAACTTTGGACCGGAAACTGCACACTGATGTATTCAGATGGCTTCAAAAACTTTAATTGCTCATGCTGGGAAGTCAATTGTTAACTTAAAATATGTTGTAATAACAAAAACTGGGCAATCACATGTCGGTTTAGTAAGAAGTAAACAAACACTTGTTATTCTATTTTCGAGCTCCTTCAACTGTCAAGTGATTATTTTAAGTAAGTCAGGAATTTTAATTTTAATGGTAAAAATCTGTTGAATTATCGCGAAACTGAAGCTGAATGGAAGGAAAATTTGTCTTGAAAATATCTTGCAAAAATCATCTTTCTAAGGAAAATCGGTCACTAGAACTTCCTTCTCATGCCTGAAATATGATTTCTTTGTTCAATCTTCTTGATGATGATTTCCAAAATCACTTTTATTTTGTCGGCAAAAAAAAATCATGAAATGTTTGAAGAAAAATATTTACTTCTTTTGAACTTGCGAAAGAAAGCATAAATTCTTGTGAAATGCTTCAAAACATCAACCGGAATGATCTGTTTGTTCCATATTAAATGAGTTTATTGATATTTTATGATGGGCATGTGAAAGGCTTTTCGCCTTTTCTGTTTACTGTATATTGCCATTACAAATGCGATCCTTGCATAATAATGTTCAAGGACATTCTAAATTTTGGAGCATAAAAATTATAAAATTTTATTGATTTTCGTTCTATTTCTTGATCATGCTTAAAGAAATGAGTTCATTGAAAGAATTATTCAAACACCAGCAGTTACGATACATTTAGAAACGAGTAAAATTCTTGTTTCATGAACCTGATTGACTACATAAATGGTTTTCTTCTTTTGAGACCAGTAAAGTTTTAACAGGCTTCAGTATATCTTATCAGATATTTAATTCTGACGAAACACAGAGAAATTGACCATCATTTCTAAAGATTTCTGTTTGATTGTGTGGTCTTGTAATAATTCTTTTGTTGACTCTACAAAGCATCGATTAGTGATAAAATATAATCAAATCTAAATTGAATGTGCCCTCATCTTTATACTTTAAGCAGGTTCTATTTAAAAATTACGTCTTCAAAATCGTTGTGTTTCAGTTTGAAACTGAAATTTGTCCAGAAGAATTTACTGACTTCTTATTCAAATACTTTAAACTCAGATAAGTAATTCTGAAGTGTATCCACTCAGAGATCTTCTTTTATGTTTTCGCAATTCCTTTCTTTCTTTTTTGTGGTGATTATGGGAAATAATTTTTTGTGTGCTTTGTGTTCTTGAACATGCAATTATTTGCTCTAAAGCATCGAAAAGTTTTCCAGGAAACTGTTTGAGGAATGAAAAAATGAATAACAATAATTTTGCGATTTTTGTATTGAGCATTTAAGATCTTAGAACTGGTTAAATTTACATCCGTGGAGTCATAAATTCCCTAATTAAGAAAATCGAAGGAGGAATTAGAAGTTGACACCTACAAAATCCCTTTTAATGAGTCTGCGGCTTAATTCTTTGAATCCGAATATCTGTTTAATGGACGCTTTCTGCACGTTCTGTCGTGGGCGTTTGAAAGAATAATTTTGATATTTAGATAGTTAGGATATAAATCGATCCTTGCTCCATTTCTCTCACTTTTATTATTACGGAAGATTCTTATCAAAAGAAGGAAAAAACTGTAGGCAGACTCGAAGGACTGAAATTGATCCATCGGTAATATAAACGAAATTTGCCAAAGACGGCCATAAAAGGCAAAGAAATGAAATCCTTCTTCTGCGGATAAGGACAGAAATATGAATTATCAGGTAAAATCGCGACATAGCTGATCAGTGAATTCAATGGGTTGAATATAATTTTAATTAATTTTAGTTACCACCTTCTGATCTCACCCATCAAACGCATATTAAAACAAACAATCAATTAACTTGACAAATTAATGCACCGTGGGAACTTTAAAAGAAGGTGGTTTAATGGGAAGTTTGGGACATTAATGAAGAACTCCAAAATAAATGGTCAAGTTCTTTACAAAATTTTCTGCTGTAAGGATGCAGTTTATTACACAATTGTTGGACATTGTCCATTATTATTTTATTTGTTGTCCGAAGAAAATTGCAAGACATTTTCTAAAATATTTTTAGGCAAAAGCGAATTGTCCATTATTCAAATGTTCATCAATACAAGTCTCATGTAGAGTTCCTTTAATTATTTGCCAATTTAAAATAAATAACTGACCAAACAAACATTTGTTGTGCATTTCAAGTGGACCCAAGTAGTAAGCATTTGAATAAAATTGCGCAATATGCTGTTTCTTTAAGAAATCATCCGTGAAATTATCACAATCACATCAATTTGTCCATCCAATGAACATAAATTTATAAACCTCCAGAAACAAATCATTATCCTGAATTTATTGCAATATGATGTTACAATTGAATCAATGAAATAGGTTCGTCATTTGTTGTTAGTTTCATCAATTGATTCGATCAACTACAATTCCTTTGCAATTTTATTTCGATATTTTTTTTCTTTATCAAAAGATTTCGCAGAAGGAATTGATGATCATCCGAAAAATGTTTGCAATGAACAGGTCAGAATCAGTTCATGGGAACACACCTGATACACTTAAGTTGTCTCAGGACGATTCAAGAAAAATTTCTTAAAGATTCGATTCAGTTCTTGAGAGTTGTCTTGAACAATGATTTGGAATCCCGAACTTGCTTCATTGTTTCTATGTGTTTTGCACCCACTGCTAAGGACCCACAATCTAATGTCTCTGATCTGCTTGATGTTTGTTGTTGTCGCTTGTCTTCTGAGCCTGAGAAAAAGGCAATATGTTGCTGGATGTACATTTTTACATTAATAATCTCAATTTTTTAGTTCTGCCAACAATAGAAAAGAAGTTCGGAGCCCAACAATGATGGACATTTTGCAAAGAAATTGCGTCGAAGAAAATAAAAGTCGGTGAAAGAACTTTAAGAAGTCAGGTTCAATTGTTGATGAAGAATAATGGGACACAGAACATTCATTAGTTTATTGTGATAATGAACCTTTGACTGATTTGAATTCACTTTTTGTTAAATGGACACACTCGAAATTGCATTTCATTGTTGAGGTATTTAAAAGTTTAAAAGACCTTTTCTAATTTCAAAGTTTTCCTAGAATCGCGATGAAGACCTCACACTTTTCTTAAACAACCGCAGTAATATTTTTTATTTTGGCGCGAAAGATCGATAAAAATTGATAAATAAATTGGACAAGTTTATTGATTGTGAATGAAATATTGCTTAACGTCTATAGTTGAGTCCTTTTTGATACCTCAATTGAGTCCATCAATGTTGATTAATTTGAATGCTTTTTTGTTATCTTTTCTTTTATTGATTGCTCCTAAGGAAATTTTCTTCAGTAAAATAAAAATTTTGTTGCGTAATAGAAAACAGAAAAACATTTCATCGAAAACGCAAAATCATTTTTAACAATTTCTTTGTGTCTATTTTTCGGTTTGATTTCTTAGAATTTTTGGCAAGGAATTTTTATGGTTTAAAGTTTTCTTTTAATAACAAAATAAGAAAACCCGATTCCGATTAGATAAATTGAAGGTCCAGACGACTTCTTAAGAAGTTTGATGTCCTTAAATAAAAGATTTGAATCATGAGACAGATATTGAGAGACACTAGAAAGATATGGCATTGGATCTCCGGAATATGAATCCTAAATATGAGCGTTAAAATATCAATAAAAGCCTTTTTTTCTTTCATGATGTGAATTCCATCAGGTAGTTTCCTTTTTTTTAAGGATTCAATCGCGCGCCAAATTTCTGTTTTGGTTGATCAAACAAAAAAACGATAAATCTCTGATGAAAACCGTCTCTCCTTTGCCGGTAAAGTTTACCGCTAATTTGATGAACAAATAAAATAAACACAAAATTCTTATTCTATTTATATCCGCATTTATCACACGATGACCGTTAAACTCATTCAATAACGCGAGCTCTTTAAAAAGTGAAATGTCCGTTAACTAGTTTTCTTTAATCATAAATCAATTTGCATTCCATAAACGGATTTTAAATCGGCTTTCATTCCCTTTCTTTCTTCGTTCTTTAATCGTCTCAGCGAAAAATTGACTAAAAGCAATTATCAAATAACAGCATTTTACCGGGCATAAGAAACCAGAAAGAAATCTTATGTGTGTATTCTTGTGCGGTTTATTTTTTTTTTGTTGTTGGATAAACTGAATGTATAATAAAAAAAAAATATCTTGAGAAAATTCGTTATCAAATCTTTCTTTCACACTCGTTCTCATCTCGTGTTCTTGAAATGAACTGATAATTTCTGCTGCTTTAGAGTACTTTTAATTTGGTTGAACAAAATCAAAGTAAAATAGTTTTAATTAGGAGCTTTTGGAAAAGAAATTTAAGAACACGATGAAGTTTAAATTCAACATTCGGCAAATTGCAAAATATTTTAATTAAGAATTCATTGAAATGTCTTTTAGAGTGTTTGCGAAAATCTAAAATGAATTGGTCTTTATTATATGAAACTACTTAATATCAACACAATTAATTGAAAGACATTTTTAAAAGTTTCAATACGAAATATATTTAATTTAATTGCATTTAACGACTTATTGATTGAAATAGAAATTGATTAAATTGCTGACTGAAACTTGTCACCCTCATTGATGAGCAATTACTTTCTGCTCATAGTTTCTTCCTATTTCTATTCAGAATTTGAATCAATTCCATTAAGTTATTAATTGAAAGATTTATTTACATTCTCGACGTATTTGTGGTCGGTTCATTTTATTTTTTGAGGAATTTATTTTAAAAATTTTGAGTTTAGCAAAGTCGAGCAAAGTAAAGTTTAATTGCAGCAAATTGCAGTTTCAAGTAAGAAGAAATGAATTTATTAAAATAAAGAAAATTTCGTTTCCATCAAGTAAAATTTTCTTATTTTAGAGGAATGACATTTGTGTCGACATGTTTTCAAATATCAATATTTTATTGATTTTATTATTGGCTTTAATTATATTGATTTTGGCCATTTGCATTCGATGTCGGCGCACGAAAATCAAAGTTAAACAAAAAACTGAGAATACGAACATGACATTCGAAGGAGATGAAGAAAGGAGAATTCAAAAATACTGGAATGCAATTAATCGAAAATTGAAAATTGAGAAAACAACAAAATTAAATGAAAATGAATTTGAGATTTTAGAAATTTTTAGTGTTGGAAATTATGGCAAGGTCGAAAATGGAATTTGGACGAAAGTAAACGAAAAGCCAGAAAGTTTTACTACAATTAAAAAAGTGAAAGTTGCAATGAAATCAATGAAAAATTCTTACCATGAAGAAAGTGTTGAACATTTTATCAAAGAAATTAAAACATTGAGTAAATTTAATGCGTCGCATATTGTAAAATTCTTTGGTTGGTTCATTAGAGATTCATTTGACATTTATATGGTGATGGAATTCATGGAGCATGGAGATCTGAAGACATTTCTGCGTAAAAATAGACCCGTATCTAAATGTAGTCAAGTATCTTTTGGTGATTACCAATTAGCGGTTTTACCAACTCGTCTGGAAATTAAACCAATAGAACAAATGGCATTAGAAATTGCTGATGGAATGATGTATCTAGAGTCATTAAGATTTATTCATCGCGATTTGGCAGCAAGAAATTGTTTAGTTGCTTCTGATTTCACCATTAAAATCGGGGATTTCGGTATGGCTCAAGATATTTATGCCGGTGACTATTATGAAGCATTTGAATATAACAAAATGCCTGTTCGATGGATGGCTCCAGAGAGCCTAGAAAATGGAAAATATTCATCTAAAAGTGATGTTTACTCTTTTGGTGTTCTTTTATGGGAAATTGTAACTTACTGCGAAACCCCATACAAGGATTTACTGAATGAGGAAGTAAGAGAAAGTATTATTAATGGGATCTTACTGGAGAAGCCAGAAAATTGTGACGATTTCCTATATGAGCTAATGGGAAGATGCTGGAAGCATAATTATGATGAAAGAATCAAATTTCTTGAGATTATTACTTCACTATTGCCACATGAAAGTGAAAATTTTCGCGCAAATTCCTTTTACTACAAAGTTATATCAAATCACTGACCGCAGATTCGCAACATTTAGAAATCATTGTAAGAAATATCACACGCACAATGTCTCAAAAAGATTTATTGATTTGTAATTGCAAACATCCTCATCATTGTTTCCATAAGACACAATAAACTCCAATTAGCATTATATCTCGTGGGGTTAATTGTGGCAAATCAATGGACTCTGATTGTGCGTAAATTATTTTCCTTTGATTTTTTTTTCCCTGCGTGACTGGTGTTATTAAATATTTGATTGATTGAACACAAAACACATTCCGAACAAATGAAACCATTTGTCGATGGCTTGAAACCTGAATCTTGTTAATTATTTGCCGTGCGGAATTAACTCGCGCTGCCTCAAGTCATCGACACTGGCATTGAAATGGCAAAAAGTGGTTATTTTTTTGTATAAGATTTTCGAGATTTTATGAATGAAATTATAATAAAAAGCCATTCAAAAGTGTTGTAGCATATTCGTAAGAGTTCTTTTATAATCAGCTCTGCTTTTTTGTCGTCTGTTCGCGTGTTTTTGTTGATAAGAAAACAAAAAAAAAAAACGAATTCTAAATATATAAATTTGATGAATGGGCACAATTTTGAAGTACCATAGAAATGAAAGTAGTTGATGTAGGTCGAAATAATTGAAATTCGTTTCGACACCACAACTGCCTAGTGTACGGTATTTTAATTGATTCACCATTTGCTCTTATCGCATTTTGATTGTGTTTGCAATGTCGCTTGCCGCCCTTTTCTGAGATATCGATTTGTGTACGAAAAATGCGAATTACTTTTACTTTAAATTTAAACCAATAAAGAATTTTTTTTAAAGAAGCTACATTACTTATGGATATTTCCTTCTCGAATACAAAATATTCATTGATAATTCCTCAAGGTTAGAGACTGATAAAAAAAGACAATAAAAAATTATCTTTTCCTTCTAATCCTGGATTAATTTATTCTAAGAATAACATAAAAAGCTTCAGCACATATAAAGTTCATTTGACTATTAGTATATTACTTATCCAGTTCCAACTTTTATCAGCAAGAAATATTTGCATAATTCAATTCGCAGAGTTGATTGTTCGTCACTAGCAATTGTCCATCAATTACTGCCAGTTTTACTTTCGACTGTTTGAAGTTGTACCAGGATTTGCTGAGAATTATATCAAGAAGAAGCTGAGTCGCCGTGTGGGTCTCTTTTGCATAATCAACCGACTGTTCCCAACGAGATTCATTGTGTGCGTTTTGGCGCGAAAATTTCGACTGGTTCCAATATATAAAAGTGTCTCAACCATATCAACACATTCCATATTACATGTCACAGTATGATTGTATTGAGCTGGTTTCTCAGAAGAACTACGCGAACCCAGTGTAACGAGTTCGGATTTTATTCGATGAAACTGCTAATTGAGATTTCTATTTCAAGATCTCCGCAAAAACGACCAAGCTGGAAGCATTACATGGATGACATCATTTGATCTCTATGGCTCTTGTTCACTCTGCATCTGTGGAACATTAAACGAACGAACGTTATATCAACGCATACTGATCGCCATATCAAGTCCCAACGGTTCGGCTGACTGGACGACTTTTATGTACCATACACAAAGAAACCCCATAAAAATGAGAACATACGAAAGCAATTAACATGAGCATACATCCAGAATCAGCTCCACCAAAGGATGGAGCAAAAAGAAGTTTCGGCGAGAGAAGAAAAAGATTATTCAACGGAAATTTTTAGCAACAACAACAAACTTTGCTTTGTTGATGTTGTGCGGCGTTTCATTCATAAAAAAAAATAAATATGAAAAAAGTTCAAAAGAGAAAGATGAATATTAGTCGAAGGGTTGTGCGTAGGAAATATTTTAAAGGTTTGCTAAGCTTTTAGAAAAATTTAAAAATTATACGCGAGAACTTTTAAATCTATAAGTTCCTAATTTTCGTCCCCTCGAACGTCGTCAGTTCTTTTTTCTTCTGTGGAATTTAATCTTTTTCCACATGTGCCTCGCATTTTAGCCTTCGACTGGCTCTCGGGGCTCATAATTGATTGTCATTGTTGTGTCAGAATTAAGCGATTTCGCGGGCACATGAAGAAATTTCAATTACAAATGAAGCTCAAACAATCGACAGTCGACGGTTCCTTTTCTTATCCAAATCACGTTCCATTTCTTTAAAAACTTTTAGAATAGTTTTGGCCTTCACAAAAATTCTTTGTTTCGTTTTCGCAAAAAAAAAAATTAAATAAATGAAATTGCTCAACTGGGATGGTCATAAATTAAATTCCCGAAAATAGCCGAAAGCTCAACTTTTGTTAGCGATTTTTTGCTTCTTCTTTTCGTTCCCGCTTAGTGTGCGACTCCAGAGGAACCTTCGAAATGACACGCAAACGTCTTATTAAATTGCGCCAGAATTCCAGTTGACTTCTTCTTTCTGTAAGACGTTCTCGTTTTAGCTGGTCTCGCGATGCCATTCGAATGGATTTGTTTATCAGCATTTGGTTAACATCACGAAACCATAAACAGCAACGCGATGATATTTATGTCATTGAGACGATTAATTAAACATTGTGGGGGACATTATGACTGTGTTTATTAAAGTCATGTGACACAATTCTCATCGTGTGGTCCTTGCAGGGAATTGTAATAAATGCAAAATAAAATCATTTTAACATTTCAAGCTCATTCACATGATCGCTCTTGTAATTCCCAGCAAAGAAATATTTGCGCGTAAATATTTATTCAATAAATTTGCATGAACATCATAATTGACCGTTTCCATTGTGCAAGTGTCTTGATGGCTCATAAAGCAAACGAAATATTCCATAAAACACATTGGAGCAAAGAAGTTTTCACTTTCGTTGACGGAAATTTATTTTCAACACGATGGCAATGTGCGAAATGCTAATATTCATGCACCAACACGACAATGATCTGAGATGAACTCCAGATGAATGAGATCGCACATACAATTATGAATGAATGATTTATGAGTGCTAATAATCATAATTGTAACGGTTTCTTTCATTCTATTTACGAGCTCTAATTGAATCGCGTGCGTTGCACTAGACAGACAATGGGCTTGATAATAGCAAACCTCTAGCAAGCTTAAAAAAATTGGCAGCTGCATTATTCAGTTGATTTTTCACCATGCGCCCAAACACATCTAAACACAAAACAATAAAAATCGTAATCAAATTGCACTTCAACAGAACACAAAAAAACTGGGCAAAGTCGTTCATGCTGGTGGTTTATTGTTTTGTTACGACGGGGTTGCACACCCTCTTTTTGAAAAGAAATACGACAGGGTGAAACGAGGGCGCTTGATACGATTGTGTGTGCGTGAATACGTTGAAGTTAATCACCATTATTCGGTATTGATAGCTTTTCGTCTATTTACAATTTCAACGGAAATTTTTTTTATTATTTGTTCGCAATTTTGATGTCCGTTAGAAATTTAAGGAATGTGTCTGGTGCAGTTTGTTATAGCTTCTGATTACAAAATAGTGGAATGTCTCCGTCCATTCGGGTGACTTAGATATTCGACTAAACGAAATTCTGCGAATTTTTCCTCATTTATCGGAAGTGCAGCAGAAAGTTGCGCGCAACAAAATTCATGGGAATTGTGCGAGTGAAATTTCAGTGCGCGGTCGGCTGAGTAGCAAGCTGATGCATGAAAATATACTTTCATAATAACAAATTTGCCGTCTTGTTGATCGGGTTTCGCTGGCAGCGCCATATGTTACTGAAGTATAGTTTTGAAATGTCACTTTTATTTATGCTTAAATTAAGTCAACATCGGTTGAGTTGCGATGTAATGAAAATGTCCTTTCGAAAAGTTCATTGAACTGATAGATAATGCTTTAAAACAATTGCATAACAAAACGTATCATTTCTTTCATCCCTTTTCTATCTCTAACTTTTTTCCCAGATCAACAAACAAAAACGATCCTAATATTAAATTCACAGGAGCAAAAAATATTTTGCATGAGAATTTCTTATGCAAACTCGTAACTTTCTTAAATAAATTTCTTGCAGATGCAGAAAAAAATCTTTAGGGGGTAAAATCAAATAAATTTCAAGACAAAAAAATCTGAAAATGTCACCCCAAAGAAAATTTCTTTTCTAAACATCGTTAAAAGTTTTTCATTAAGGATCAAATCCTGAAACTAATAGAAATTCATTGAATCTCGTCAAGTGAGAATGATAATTAAGTTTTATGTTTTTGACTGTTTATTTTAGGTTCTGCTGATGATTTATGTTGTGATGTCATCAGATTCTCCCGATCTCAATTCATAAGACTTGTCTCACAATTGCGGACACAAAAAAATAAAGAAAGGCTGTTAAGATGTTTGTTCAGTTTAACGAGATATTTTTTTGCTTCTCTGGAATGATTTAGAGATGAAACAATTACAGAATATTCATTGTATCTTATTTTTTTGTTGATTTTGATAGATTCTCAACAAAAAATCTCGCGAGATGATCATTATAATCCAATTAAATCGTTACTACTTATGAAACTGTAGACGTGGATCTCACACCAATTGAACAATTGACACCTATTTAGGATTCATTCTGTTACAAATTTGAGCAATCATTTAACGCTTTTTTGCTGTTTTCTGTTCATTAATGTGAACTGGAGACATTTAAAAAGTGAAAGCGCACATACTTGTGACACTTACCAGACTCTGATTTGTTGAATTTTTAACGCGCGATTTAGAAGATTCGAACTTAAAAGGTCAAGTTAATCCTGCTGATAAAAATTCTGCTTTGACTGTAATTTATATGCAGAGAAATTCACAACCTGAGGAACTCTCAAGCATCCTCTATAATATTTTAGACTTAAACTAGCTAGACGCAGAACCTGAAATCGCCCGAAATGCCCATTTCGAATTATTTGATGCTATGAAGATTGAATTTTAATTAGACAAATTATTTAGGGAACAAAATTGAGGATTAAAATGTAATTTGAATTTTATTAAAGGGATAAAGTTAATGGTCCATCAAAGATGGGTCAAGTCAATGAAATCCGGTTTTATTGTAGTTGATGGGTTGTTTTAATTTTCCAGTTTTCATTTGAAATCATGCAAATCAGATCCATGATCGTTAAAAACAAACAGAAAATTTTTCATCAACAACAATTGTTAATCCACAGAATGTTTGTAATAAAATTGCAGACCAAGGTGTTAGTTAAAAACGAAAGGAAGTAAATTTTCTTATGTTGAGAGCGAGGGTGGAAATATGTGGTGTCTCAAGCATATTTCGCATGTAATTGTGGGTCTCGTGTGAAGTAACAACATCTGGAAACATTAAAGCTGCAGTCAATAATCATGAACTGCAAAAAATAATTTAATTGATGATTGCCAAATATAGGGCAATAAAAGAAGAGAAAGAATCCTAACCTGGGTCACTATCAAAAGAAATCATGAAGAAGAAGAAAATTTGCAATGCTTGAGGATGATTATGAAGCAGATGCAGGGGTTTTTATATAGAAGTTTTGCATCAAATGTACAAAAAAAAAATTAAAATCATCAAAAAATTGTGTCATTGAACTTCCTGAAAAAATTATTCATTGATCACTGTCCACTTGCCAAATGTTGATCATGTTGGTGAAATTGAAATTTGCAGCTGTAAAATAAGCGCGATTGTGCAATAGAAATATACCCTTCATAATATTCCATCATGCGATTTTCATCCTTATATAGCAACAACTTAGGGATGCTTTTCCTTTGCTATTGCTCTCCCTTTAATGGCACGAGACAAGTTTTTGTTGAATTGTTGTTTCAATTGCACCCTAAACAGGATTTAAGATTTTTGCATGAAAATGTTTTAATACTAACAAATTCACTGAGCAGATGGCAAAAGAAAAAATAAAAGCGGCGAAACCGATTTTTCATTTATGATGAAAATTTATTCGGAAAATTACATAAAAGATTTCAATGAACAAAAAAATGGAAACTCGCGGAAAATTCTCAATTTTTCGTTTTTACTTGAATAATTTAATTTCGTTAATTTTTATTTAGATTTATTTCGGTTCAAAAAAAAATTCAAACAAATTCTTTAATGAGAAAATATCCTCAGTAGAATTAAAGAACTTTCCCATCAAAAACCCTTCACGATGTAAAATGTCCAGAATGGAAATGGGATCGATGAACCTTTTTTTTTGTTGTGAATTGCAAAAAAAAAATCTTTTGATACATCTGCCATTGAAGCATCAGACCAGAAAGATTCATGTCTTAAAACTGTTCAAATCCCTTCCGTGTTCTATCAGAAAAAAGGATCTTTCTGATTTGTTCTAGTTTATGATATTCTTCTGATTTTCTGAATTTGAGATTTATTTAAGTTTATGTTCAATTAAAATTGATATTCTGCAATTCAATCCATAAAATATTTAACTCAAATGCGATGCACGGAAGTAAAACTGATTCATAAATTTCAATAATACATGAAAAGTATTTCTCTGTTTTGAAGGTTTTTGAACTTTTAAACATTTTATGGCATAAATTTTTATCTGATATTAAATTTGACCGATTGAACTTGAATATTTAATTTTTTTTTTTTTTGAATTGAAATAGTTAAAAATTGGTTCACATTCAGATAGATATATTTGAGGGCCGATAGATACTTGAATTGTCTGTAAAATATGCAGATGTTCATCATGACTGGGCAGTACTTTGTGATTAATTTTTTATTGCTTATTAGTTTTCGATCCATATAGAGGACATCACCACCTACAATTTTTTAACATATGATCCCAAATTATGAAACAAGTCCTCGAGAGGTAGTCAAAATAATAAAATTCCAACATATGTCGATGATAATAAATATTTAATAATTGAAGGATGTGATTAAACGATTGAGTTGAGTCCCTTAAAATAAATATTAATATCTAAAAAAAGGCTCCAAACATCCCAAGATTAAAAAAAAATCATAATGGAATCTAATCAGCTGATGGCAAGGTCATTTCCATCTTTCTTTCTCCTTCCATCCTTAGTTGCAAAAATCCTTGATTCTTTTTTTGTTTCATTTCAAAAATTTGGAAGAAGAAGAATTTTGTTGGCAAAAGGGCTTGAGACGATGCAAAGAAAATTTATTTTTGTTGTTGCTTTGCCGGCACCTAAAATTTTTTTTTGCTTATTTCTTTGTGGTCCTTTTCTGTTTCATTGGTCGTACAGTGAATTATGATCTTTTGTCCCATTCGCGCTAAAGAAGAACAACACAAAAGCATCAGACTAAATCTTGCAGGAATCTCACAGATGACATTTGTTTTTGTTGTGAACTTCCCCAAGATACTGATTGATTTCTTGATTCGTAAATTCATAATTCTTCTTTTTAAATTTGAACTATTAATTTGGCTGTTTCTCGTGAGCAAACCTTGCACATTTTCGTTCTCTGGAAAACCTATTTTATCGATTAAATTTTTATCCGCAAAAAAAAACTCAGCGAATTGATTTTTCTCCTTCCCTTTTGCGGTTTTTCTTATGAGCATGAAGATTACAAAAAGTGTCTGCGGCTTAAACAGATATAATAGATAAGAAAAAGAGCCAAGGAGGATTGAAGTAACTCGTTTGTATCTTAAAAATATTTAAAGTAGTTTGTTAAACTATTCAGCCTTAATTTAGTTTAATTAAAAATATTTCTAGGCTACGAACCAATGTAAAAAAAAATTACCAGATGTAATGTCCCTCATCATATTGAGCTTGCTCCTTGCAGTTCTCTTTGTAATTTCTTAACATTTTGTAGCTAAAATCAATTGAAAACAAAATTAAAGAAATGAAAAATTTAATAAAAGAAACTTCAAGAAATTCCCTCTGCACAATTTTGGTTCTGTTTGTGTGCGTTCATAATGAAGTTCCAGACATAAAATTGTGAATTTTCTTCCGACTTCAATGGAAAGTTTGTTCTCAATCGCTTCAGTGCATTTCTTCGGCGTATTTATTTGAATGCTATTTTATATATAATGTTTAAAGTGAATTTCCTCTTTATGAAAGCTAATTATCTTCAATTTGTGATGATGATCGTCATCGTATTGCATGTTTGGGGAAGTTGATCTTCAAAGCAATGTTGCCAGTTTTACGTAAAAACAAAAGATTTACTGAAGGAAATTTTTTATTTAACAAAATTCGATGTCAATGTCTCATATTGCTAATCAATTCGTAATCGCCTTTTCCACTTCCATTCATGTTTGACACACTTTTTGATGGTTTTACAACTTTAAACAGCCCACGCAAATTGTATTTTGCGGTTTCAGTCAATGAAATAATTCTCTTACCACGAGTCAAAAGAATAAAGTTCTTTGTGTATATGCTCTTAATTTGGACATGATGGCATGACGATGTCAAGTTCTGCGGAAGAGAATTTCAGATTACAAATTTTTCGCCGGTTTTGTGATTCAATTTTTTTTTGGTTTCGCGTGCTTATCAACACCAGATTTGTTTTTTATTTTTTATTATAAAATCATCATCATGCTCTAAATATGAAACATCTTTTTTTGGTTGTGATGAATTAGGTTGAGATCATGGGGGTTGATGCTCCTGAATGTTTACTGTTCATACTTATCTATAAATAAAAAATTCTTTATGTCTCCTTCTGATGCTTCCATTGCACCAACACAGTTTTAATTCAACATAAATTTTACTATGCTGGAGTTGCTGGAAAGGGACCAACACATAGAACTTACTAGAGAGAACAAAATGCAGTTACGTTCAGGACTTGCTTACAGCTGTCGATTTTCCCTCCTCGAGTCTACACTAGTTTTCAATTCTGTGGTTTAAGGGAAATTTAGGAAATTGAATGAGTGAAATTTTCAATCTAAATTTAGAAGACTTTCCCCGATTTTCACAAGAAATTTCATCAGCAACTCAGGGCGCATTCAATGAGAATGTGTTGAGCTGGTTGATTTCATGCTTGTTTGGGGTCTTCGATCTCTCTTACAAACACATAGCATACATCAGCATAGAATCATAAATTATTCTTCCAACATATGTTCTCCTCGTTTAATATCTAAGTTAATTTAAAATTCCCACTGTCGCAATCCGGAACCCTCGCTCAAGTCATTTCAAAAATAAGCATAAAATAAGACACAGAAAATTAATTCATTAAAAGTTGTCTGGGAAATATTGAGACCCTTGCCTTGCGCAAAAAAAGTCCTGAAAAAAATGCCGGTATAAGCTGAAAAAAGCAAATGCGAAATAATTAAAAATAAAAAAGTGTAAATTTTTGTTCACATAATTGTTGCTGTGAAAAAGTCGATTTGGCTTTTCACGAGTCTCGAATTCATTTATTAATTTTGCTATTTACAATCTAATGTTCAATAAAATCTTAAAATCTTTCTAAAAAGTCAAACAACATTATTCTAGATAAGAAACTTGTTTCGCACTTTGTTTTCTTCATTATTAGTGGTTGAGCTCTTGGCTTCAGAATAAACTTTATATCGTTTTATATGCACATCAATCTTTGTCATCAGTTCTAATTTTTCTTTTTAATTTTAGGTGTGTAGAGTAGTTTTCTTTTCCTTTGCATTATTGTTTGCATAATATTTTTTTTTATAGTGAAATTTCTCCACTGCATGACGAAAAAAAAAAACAGAAATTTATTGCAATTCCTTTTTTTTTTGAAATTAATTTTTTGCTTTCGCTTTTTCGAAATTGAAGAAATTTCACTGGGCTTGTCGTCGATATTCGAAATTCAAAAAATTTTACTATTTACATATTTAAATCAGCTTCTCAGTGCACTGATATCGACGTAAGGACTTAAATGATTATTTTTGAAATTTCTTTTTGCACGCTTTTTTTGCATTTGCTTGAGTTCAGTTTAATTTTTATGCAATTTTGTTAATGTTTATCTTCATGTGTCCACACGGTTTTTGTGATACAGGAAGAGAAATAAAGAAATCATAAGAAACAAATCATAAAATTGGCAGTGAATGCAACATAAAATAAACTCAAAATGAAGAAATAATAAAATAACAAAATTAACAGTCAAATGAACTCTTTTAAAACGTGCGAAAAAGAATTTTCTTAATTAAGATAAAAAAAAACCGTTTCTACACATAATTTAATTTAAAACCTTGGTGCTATCAGAAATTTAAATTGCATTTTTTGTTTTCTTTTTTTTCCCTCAAAATAAACATAAATCTTATGTCCCAAAACCCTTTTATCGCCTCAAATCACAGATAAAAAAAAATTAATTTTCTTTCTTTACGATCGCTCTCAACTTATTTGACAAAAATCATAATTTTAATTTGTGGGTGGGTTTGATTATAGATGAATGAAGGATGAAAACTGAATGAAATTTAATTGGTTGCACAGTAATTTTCTATTTTTCAGCATTTTCACGTTTTGTTTATCTAGCACACAAATTTATTTATATCAAACGAACACGTCACACATTGAGAAATTCACTGGAAGCCTTTTTTCAGTATTATTTAAAGGGAGCTTCGCGAATCACTCGAAAGTAGAAAAAAAATTATGGATTTAAGCTTTATTCCTTGTTCAGTTCTCGTTGTTGTTGTGGTTTTACTATATATAAATTTCCTAAGGGTATTGTTTTATGATTTTGCAATTATAAAAATATAAAATCCGTCCACGTTATTCTTTTCTTACAAATTTCGATTTCGTTTGCGGATGATTCTTGTTTTTCGCGATTTTTGCAATTTTAGGAAAAGGAATTGCGTTGTTTCGAAGAAAATAAATTTATCTAAATTATCATTACAGAACCAAACGTGATCGTGACTTAGTGAGTCGATTACTTGCCGATGCACGAATGTCGCCCGTCCAGCTCTTTGATTTAGCGCGGAAAAGCTTGTACTCTTCCGAGAATTCTGGCTCCAGCATTGGACGATACGCGATTGGATCACAGAGGTCTGAATTGTTTTCGAAGAATTCTTTATAGCCGCCATGCAGCAAGTAGATTTCAGGATAGTGAAGGGCTGGATATGAATCCGTGTTAGACTGACGATCAGTGTTTCGTAAGAAGCGTGATCTGTTAAAAGGAAAGTTAAAGATTATTTTCTAAATTCAAGGCGAATTGATTTTGATGTTAACTTACAATTTAGGTCCACGTTCTGATGAGAATTCACAATGGAATATAAGAACATGTCGTTTATTTCCATCGACAGCTACTTGAGGTGCCATAGTCTTATTATTCACTAACTCGTCTAAAATCTGTTCTTGCGTATATAAATTAAGTGCTCCTTGAATGTGTCCGCCATTGAATTCGTATGGATAACGGCAATCAATAACTCTGTATGAAGCAATGTTATCATCAAACTCGCCAGACAGCAAACGACGCATAGTATTTGCGGAAATTGATCTGAGATCTGAATGACGTCCATCAATGAGTGGCAAACTGTAAGGCTTACTAAAATCACCAATCAAATTAGGCTCCGATGAAGATCGGGACAATGCATTCATAATGACGGCATCATTCATTGACATGGATTTACGAAAGATAGGACGACGTACATTCGGCTGTGTTGGCAAGGGCATAAGGATCGGAGCAGTTGGTGGCTCATTTTCACTCTTGTACCTTTTGCTCTGAATCGGGCTCATTGTTGGTGGTTCTGGTCGCTTAAAAGCTCCGGTGGATACATTACGATTGCCATAAGGTGTCACATTATCGCTGATTGATTGCAAACATTGACGTTCTGGTGTCGTTATTAGTGATGTAATAGAAGTATTCTTTGGCGGGGTTGGACTGTTAAAAAGTCTATTCTTGACGCTAGCAGAATCATCCATATTAAGACATTTTCGAACATAAGAAGATGGTCGCTTATTGTCAGGTGTCATCTTCGAACTACTCTTAATGTCTTTGCAGATGAGTGAACTGAGATCGGTGGGTAATTGAGCATCTTCATCTATACTCTCCATGTCAATGAGGTCCATATAATCATCATCCATCGATTCCATTGAGCCAGATGACAGACTGTGGAAGACTTTAAAAGTACTTCGTTGACTGTTTCCGGATGCAATCAAGCTTCCGCTGGTGATGGTCGATGTTGCGATTGAGTATTTTGATGGTGTGCGCTGATGGCTAGTGGGTGATGTTTCATTTGGACGCTTCGGTTGTGCGAATGTGAACGCCGACTGTACTGTTGATGCATGACTTAATCTACTATTGCTGGAGCCTCCAAACCCAGAATCCATCGATGATGAATCATGTTGACTATTAAGGAGTTGCACATTGTTTTCGATTGTAAACATTGACGGACTACTACCCGGCGAAAGGAGAGCCATTTCATCACCTCGACATGGGCTGATGGGACATGGTCGTGGGCTAGATGCTGGACCCATGGCTGATGTATAGAATGAGATGTCATCCGACATGTTTTCCTTTCCGGGCGAATCACATTTAATGTCGAAATTAACATGTTGTGGGGCGGCTGTCATCCGAATTTGGCGACCACGAGTACGTTGTTCACGTTGACGAGACGCTGGTGAAATGCCAGCTGAGTTGATGGTAAATGTATTCGATATAAGTCTATAAGGAAGAAAAATAGGAGCATTTTATTAATTTTATGTATTAAAAACAGATCTTAAATACAAATTTAATTCAACAAAATATTTTGCCTGATGATGATTGGAATATTTAACGAGATGGACGCTTATGAATTTCATTCGAACTTGAATATAAATTCAAATGTCAGTGACATGAAGCAGCCAACACATATGCTGGAAACATAATTTATGATTCTACGCTAATGTATGTTATTTGTAGGAAATATCGAAGCCGTCAAGCAAACGCGTTAATATTTGAACAACCAATACATTCTCACTGAATGCGCCCTGATAAAATTTCTTGTGAAAATCGGGGAAAGTCTTCTAAATTTAGATTGAAAATTTCATTCATTCAATTTCACAAATTTCCCTTCAACCACAGAATTGAAAACTAGTGTAGGCTCGAGGAGGGAAATTCGACAGCTGTAAGCAAGTCCTGAACGTAACTGCATTTTGTTCTCTCTAGTAAGTTCTATGTGTTGGTCCCTTTCCAGCAACTCCAGCATAGTAAAATTTATGTTGAATTAAAACTGTGTTGGTGCAATGGAAGCATCAGAAGGAGACATAAAGAATTTTTTATTTATAGATAAGTATGAACAGTAAACATTCAGGAGCATCAACCCCCATGATCTCAACCTAATTCATCACAACCAAAAAAAGATGTTTCATATTTAGAGCATGATGATTTTATAATAAAAAATAAAAAACAAATCTGTTGTTGATAAGCACGCGAAACCAAAAAAAAAATTGAATCACAAAACCGGCGAAAAATTTTTAATCTGAAATTCTCTTCCGCAGAACTTGACATCGTCATGCCATCATGTCCAAATTAAGAGCATATACACAAAGAACTTTATTCTTTTGACTCGTGGTAAGAGAATTATTTCATTGACTGAAACCGCAAAATACAATTTGCGTGGGCTGTTTAAAGTTGTAAAACCATCAAAAAGTGTGTCAAACATGAATGGAAGTGGAAAAGGCGATTACGAATTGATTAGCAATATGAGACATTGACATCGAATTTTGTTAAATAAAAAATTTCCTTCAGTAAATCTTTTGTTTTTACGTAAAACTGGCAACATTGCTTTGAAGATCAACTTCCCCAAACATGCAATACGATGACGATCATCATCACAAATTGAAGATAATTAGCTTTCATAAAGAGGAAATTCACTTTAAACATTATATATAAAATAGCATTCAAATAAATACGCCGAAGAAATGCACTGAAGCGATTGAGAACAAACTTTCCATTGAAGTCGGAAGAAAATTCACAATTTTATGTCTGGAACTTCATTATGAACGCACACAAACAGAACCAAAATTGTGCAGAGGGAATTTCTTGAAGTTTCTTTTATTAAATTTTTCATTTCTTTAATTTAGTTTTCAATTGACTTTAGCTACAAAATGTTAAGAAATTACAAAGAGAACTGCAAGGAGCAGGCTCAATATGATGAGGGACATTACATCTGGTAATTTTTTTACATTGGTTCGTAGTCTAGAAATATTTTTAATTAAACTAAATTAAGGTTTAAGGTGGAATAGTTTAAAAAAAAAACTACTTTAAATATTTTTGAAGATACAAACGAGTTACTTCAATCCTCCTTGGCTCTTTTTCTTATCTATTATATCTGTTTAAGCCGCAGACACTTTTTGTAATCTTCATGCTCATAAGAAAAACCGCAAAAGGGAAGGAGAAAAATCAATTCGCTGAGTTTTATGTTGTCGAGATTTACGAATCTGAAGGAGATCACGTAGCATCAGAAATTCAGTTTGTTTTAATGTAGCACAACTACTTCGTTTGAATTTCGATTTCTTTAAGTTAATAAATTTTAGTCACTTATTCGTTTGTTTTTTTTTTATTTTTAATTATTTTTTGGGAGTTCTCTTATAATTTAATAGAATATTAGTAAACATACTTTTGTCACATCTTAAGATTATCATTCTCAACTAGATTTATATCCTTCGAGGCACTTGAGAAGTTTAATATTCAAAAGACTGCTCAAATAGGAAGAAGAATACGACAAAAATTATGAGTCTCGTAGAGGAAACTGCAAGCGGAAAAAGGAAATTTACCTTGTGCATTCACAAAGATCAGGATCAAAATCATAATCATTCATGGCGTTATCCAACATTGTTAATATTTTTTTTTTTATTTTCCCTCAGAATTTTTTCAGAAACAAATTTTACTTTCATTCGCTTCACGCACTTTTTGTTTCCTTTTCGGAAACTTATTTCACAGAACCGTTTCAAAAACTTTCTTCTTATCTCAAATTCATTTTCACTGAGAATTTATTTATTTATTTTTGCTGATATTAAACTTTTCTTTCACTTTTTCTTATCTTCTTTCTTGAATTATTTATGTTAATTGTTCTTGTCATGAAGTCCTTGACATTATTTTCGTTGGTAAAGTCCTATTTATCTGAATTTTAGCTCGAATAGAACCGAGAAACATGAGAATAACCGGCATACAAAAAGATCAGAATTGAAAACACAGAAAAAAACTGATATTGAGCAAGCTGCAAAGAGAACTAAGAAGCAGATGTTGCCTCGCCGAGAACTATTTCACGAATGTTTTATTTTGTCGATCGTGTATTTGGTTTTATGCTTCACGGTCGCATGTAGATGTGTGTGCTCAATGACTGAAATTAGGGCTCGGGTCCTTAAATGTGTGAGTTATTGAGCTCGGACTGATGGAAAATTGAATGTATTTTCATAAAATTACAAGAATTATTTTTGAATACCCAAAAAAAAGTTTTGTCTCCTTCACACATTTTTCCCTTTAGATCCTTTACTATGAGTGGATACTTAGGTAATAAGTCTTCCTTCTCTAGCGACCCATTGTCCAGGTAGGCATGACAATGTTTAATCAAATCGAAGTTTATTTTTATATTGATGAGGCTGTGATAGACTAATGGACAACATTCTTTCATTCAAATATCTATTAATTTGTTTCAACTCTTCACAAATGACCGCTAAATGGTCGATGCAATGTAACAAAAAGAAGCCATACAAAAAGCGCGGAATTCCGCCAGATCTGTTTTGAATGTTTGTGTTTCAATCATTATGAGTATCATATCAGTCATCAACACACATGCAAAATGTTCATAACAACAACAAATATCATCTGTGAGATTCCTGCAAGATTCAGTCTGGTGCCTTTGCGTTTATTCTTCTTTAGCACGAATGGGACAAAATATCATAATTCACTGTACGACCAATGAAACAGAAAAGGACCACAAAGAAATAAGAAAAAAAAAAATTTAGGTGCCGGCAAAGCAACAACAAAAATAAATTTTCTTTGCATCGTCTCAAGCCCTTTTGCCAACAAAATTCTTCTTCTTCCAAATTTTTGAAATGAAACAAAAAAAGAATCAAGGATTTTTGCAACTAAGGATGGAAGGAGAAAGAAAGATGGAAATGACCTTGCCATCAGCTGATTAGATTCCATTATGATTTTTTTTTAATCTTGGGATGTTTGGAGCCTTTTTTTAGATATTAATATTTATTTTAAGGGACTCAACTCAATCGTTTAATCACATCCTTCAATTATTAAATATTTATTATCATCGACATATGTTGGAATTTTATTATTTTGACTACCTCTTGAGGACTTGTTTCATAATTTGGGATCATATGTTAAAAAATTGTAGGTGGTGATGTCCTCTATATGGATCGAAAACTAATAAGCAATAAAAAATTAATCAACAAAGTACTGCCCAGTCATGATGAACATCTGCATATTTTACAGACAATTCAAGTATCTATCGGCCCTCAAATATATCTATCTGAATGTGAACCAATTTTTAACTATTTCAATTCAAAAAAAAAAAAAATTTAAATATTCAAGTTCAATCGGTCAAATTTAATATCAGATAAAAATTTATGCCATAAAATGTTTAAAAGTTCAAAAACCTTCAAAACAGAGAAATACTTTTCATGTATTATTGAAATTTATGAATCAGTTTTACTTCCGTGCATCGCATTTGAGTTAAATATTTTATGGATTGAATTGCAGAATATCAATTTTAATTGAACATAAACTTAAATAAATCTCAAATTCAGAAAATCAGAAGAATATCATGAACTAGAACAAATCAGAAAGATCCTTTTTTCTGATAGAACACGGAAGGGATTTGAACAGTTTTAAGACATGAATCTTTCTGGTCTGATGCTTCAATGGCAGATGTATCAAAAGATTTTTTTGCAATTCACAACAAAAAAAAAGGTTCATCGATCCCATTTCCATTCTGGACATTTTACATCGTGAAGGGTTTTTGATGGGAAAGTTCTTTAATTCTACTGAGGATATTTTCTCATTAAAGAATTTTTTTTTTTTGAACCGAAATAAATCTAAATAAAAATTAACGAAATTAAATTATTCAAGTAAAAATGAAAAATTGAGAATTTTCCGCGAGTTTCCATTTTTTTGTTCATTGAAATCTTTTATGTAATTTTCCGAATAAATTTTCATCATAAATGAAAAATCGGTTTCGCCGCTTTTATTTTTTCTTTTGCCATCTGCTCAGTGAATTTGTTGGTATTAAAACATTTTCATGCAAAAATCTTAAATCCTGTTTAGGGTGCAATTGAAACAACAATTCAACAAAAACTTGTCTCGTGCCATTAAAGGGAGAGCAATAGCAAAGGAAAAGCATCCCTAAGTTGTTGCTATATAAGGATGAAAATCGCATGATGGAATATTATGAAGGGTATATTTCTATTGCACAATCGCGCTTATTTTACAGCTGCAAATTTCAATTTCACCAACATGATCAACATTTGGCAAGTGGACAGTGATCAATGAATAATTTTTTCAGGAAGTTCAATGACACAATTTTTGATGATTTTCATTTTTTTTTGTGCATTTGATGCAAAACTTCTATATAAAAACCCCTGCATCTGCTTCATAATCATCCTCAAGCATTGCAAATTTTCTGCTTCTTCATGATTTCTTTTGATAGTGACCCAGGCTAGGATTCTTTCTCTTCCTTTACTGTCCTATGTTTGGCAATCATCAGTTATTTAATTATTTTTTGCAATTAATGATTATTGACTGCAGCTTTAATATTTCCAGATGTTGTTACTTCGCACGAGACCCACAATTACATGCGAAATATGCCTGAGACACCACATATTTCCACCCTCGCTCTCAACATAAGAAAATTATTTCCTTTCATTTTTAAGTAACACCTTGGTCTGCAATTTTATTGCAATCATTCTGTGGATTAACAATTGTTGTTGATGAAAAATTTTCTGTTTGTTTTTAACGATCATGGATCTGATTTGCATGATTTCAAATGAAAACTAAAAAATTATGACAATCCATCAACTATAATAAAACCGGATTCCATTGACTTGACCCATCTTTGACGGACCAATATCTTTAATAAAACTTTAATAAAATTCAAATTAGATTTTAATACTCAATTTTATTACTTAAATTGTTCAAATTCTAATTAAAATTCAATCTTCATAGCATCAAATAATTTGAAATGTCTCAGGCGATTTCAGATTCTGTGTCTGCAAGCTTTCAGCCCAAAGATTTTTAGAAGATTCTTGTAATTTAAGGAAAATGTCGATGAACAACAAAAATATGATCTACTTCCACTTTTCCCAGCCCAATTTATATTATGCAATAGAATGGAATGATTTTCTTCTGAAACGGCAGAGCAATGATCTTCTACCTGAAACAGTTTTCTAGGATCAGGATATTTTCAGGAGATGCTCAGTTAATGGCAAAAGACACAAAGTACTAAGACAACTACATATTTTTTTTTGCTGAATTGCAACTCATTTTGTTCTAATCTAAAATTTAAGCAATTGTGCCACGAGCTGAGAGCAGGAAAAAAAATTAAAACGCAAATATATAGAATTTTAAATGTGACATAATTATTGCGGACCCCGTTTAACACATGCTAGAAATATCTAGCTTCTACAACAGGATTTACGAATAAAGTTCATTCAACGGTTGGAGATATTTTGCATATAAAAACGAGAAAGCGATTGAGTTTTTGGGATTTAATTCCTCGAATTGCTAAAAATTTGCATAGAAATTGTCGTCAACGCAGAATTTTAATAAGCAAACTTTAACTTGATCTTTTAAGTTCGAATCAGTTCTCAGTCGTGAATGAAAAACTTCAACAAAATCAAGTCTGGTACGTGTCTAAAATCTTGGCGCTTTCACTTTTTAAATGTCTTTAATTCTCGTTAATGAAAAATGAAATCAGCAAAAAGTCGTAAATAGATTGCTCAGAAGTCAGAATTGTGATTGAATGAATTGCGAGAACGTGTCAATTGTCCATTTGTTGCGAGATCACCATCTTCAATTTCAAAAGTAGTAACAATTTAATTGGATTATAATGATCATCACGCGAGATTTTTTGCTGAACATCTAAGAATCGACAAAAAAAATAAGATACAATGAATATTCTGTAATTGTTTCATCTCTAAATCGTTCCATGGTAGCAAAAAAAAAATCGCCCGTTAAACTGAACAAACATGTGAACAGCCTTTCTTTCGTATTTTTTTTTTTTGTGTCCGCAATCGCGAGACAAGACAAGTCTTATGAATTGAGATCAGGAAAATGTGATGACATCACAACATAAATCATCAGCAGAACATAAAATAAACAGTCAAAAACATAAAACTTAATTATCATTCTCACTTGACGAGATTCAATGAAATTCCGTCAGTTTTGGAATTTCGATCTTAACAAACTTTTTCAGGATATTCAGAAAAGAAATTTTTTCTGGGGTGACAGCTTCAGATATTTTTTTTGTAATGAAATTTATTTGATTTCACCCCTGAATTTTTTTTGCTGCATCTGCAAGAAATTTATTTAAGAAAGTTAAGAGATTGCATAAGAAATTCGTATGTAAAGGAATTTTTTGTTGCTCTGAATTTAATTTTAGGATCGGTTTGGTAAAGTAAGAAAAAAAAAAATATTTTAGGGATGGAAAAGTGTTGAGGTAAATGACATTTATTGTTATGAAATTGTTTCTAGGCATTGAACACGAAAAACAAAAAAAAAAATTAAAGTTTATGTAGTCGCATCAAAAGTTGGATAACAAAAATATACGCGGTGAATTTAATTAAACGATCGCGACGTGATTGAAACTAAATTTTCTTGTGACTCTGAAATGCCAAAAATTTCTGTTTGCAGCGTATGAAATCGGCAGGAAATGCCATTAAAATATTTCTTCTTGAATAAATATGAAAGAAACGAGTTGGATCATTCAAAGAAATTCCTTTCAGCTCATTAATAAACTCGAAGCGTTCAATGCTCATGAAGGTCAACATATGATAATCCAGAAATAATATTTCTCACACCGTCTTATTGCGTAACAATGAATGAATCTCATGAGGAAGCAAATCAGGGACCAGAGAACAAAAAGATGGACAACAGATTTATATAAAAAAAAAAATTGATCCTGCGAACGATTGTGATCATGCTTCGAGCGCGTCTTGAATAAAATATTCTCTTTATCTAAATTATAAAAATTTCAAGTGGAATCATTGATGAATGAATTCCGTAAACTTTCCACATTCATAAGATAATTCATGTCTTTCTGTTCCTGAACAATCCTCTTACGATGAATACTTTAAAAGTGATGAAAAATGGGATTCAATTAATTTTTTTGCATTCCGGCTATCTTACAATTAAGTTTTTTTTGTAAGACAGTCATGAAGCTCATAATTTCGTGATTGCTCAGCAATTTTGGTTTAGAATTAACACGCGACCGAATATTGCCTACGATGGCATTATTTATTAAAACGTCGAATGAAGTGTTTTTTTTTTTTTTTTTTTTTTTTATGTGCGTTAATCTGAAATCCAACACGTTTGTTTTGAGCAATAAATTTGCGAGTTAGAAATCTTCGCATCTTAATAATTTTCTTTTTTTCTTGATGATCACGCATTTTTTTTTATGTTTCTTGTATTAAGAGAATAATTTATATGGAAATGTAAAAGCGGCTCGAAATTATACTGAGCGGAGTAAAATATTCTTAAGAGCGCTTAAGATTTCTTTGTAAAAAAAAAAATCGTTATCAAATCTCTTTTGTGCTATTTACTCCTCGTTGAACGCTGTGTGAGGTTTTAATTTAAAACTTTTTATGAGTTTAATGACTCAACAATTCAAATTTTATTGAAACAAATCCTTTTTAGATTTTATTCCTGCAGATCAAATTTATTAATAATGCAAACCTTTAATTAGGATCCAATAACTCATCCCTAATTTAAATTATAACAATGATCCTGAAAACCATAATGAACCACAATATTAAAGCAGATGTTTATCAGCCAAACGGTTCTTCAATCGATTTGTTGCCATCGTCAGTTAATAACAAATTTTGTTTGACCTGAACATGTGCTCATAGCAACGCGATAGCGATCAGTTTATTTTGCATAATCACTCAGCAACCAAATTAATTATTGATAAAACAAAATATTTCATTGGAACAAATTTAATTGAATCGGAAAATTAGTTGCATTTTATTTTTCTAATTTTTCGTAAAAAAGCGTATGTGAGTTTTTTTTGGACAGTTGGAAGGGCTTCGATTAAAAAGTTTCCTTCATAATGGACAAATATTCGAACCAAGTAGCACTGAGTGAAGATAGTGAAGAAATAACGCGAATTCCATTCATGAGGCGAATTGTTGAAAATGCAATTTTAGACGAGAAGCGTCAAAATGTGATTCAAGAATTTCTTAAACGCAAAGATGAAATGCCAAAATTGGTGACGGACGAATATGATGACGATAAAATTGGAATTGAAAAGCAGTTAGAGACAAGCGATAAAGTAATTTCTGAGTTAGTTCAAAATGGCAACGATTTGATAACGAATATCCAATTGGCCAATGATCGTCGTGAAGTTCAACGTCGAATTAAGGAAGCAGAGCTACGTGAAGTCCTTCTCAATGATTTGCAAAATGAAGCTCAACTTTCATCTGCGAAATTTGATGAAATTACATCGAAATGGAGTGAAATGGATGGAGTCTTGGACCCGATAGAAATTCATGAGAATCTTGAAAGTCAAAAATCACGAATAAACGAATTAATTGATCAAAAGATGACTATAATTAATGAGTGCAGAGATGAACTGAATTCTGCTGACACCAGATATATAAAGGATATGGATAAACATACCAATGACATTAACTGCTTAGTAGAACGCATTGACAAGCAAATGGATGTCATGAAAAGAACGTATCGTGAGCATTTGGATATTCTTGAGAAAACTATCGACGATGAGCGAAAGATTCTACAAATTGTTTCAACAAAAAAGTGGGAAACGATGTATGATAAGCGCTCAGTGAATGAAGAGACAAAAATGCGTCGAGAAGCTGAGAAAGCAGAATTTTATTCGAACGAATTGCGGCGAATTCAACTTGAACATGAAGAATTGATAAGAGCAACTAAGATTCGCATGGAAAATGATAATCAGGCTTTGGAAATTGAAGTTCAAAAATTAAAGCGAAACATTATGTTGAACTCGGAAAAGTTGGAATATAATTTTGAAGTTTTAAAAAAGCGCGAAGATGAGAATGTGATGGTCAGAAATCAACAGAAGCGTCGCTTATCAAAATTATCAGACACAATTTTGAGTCTTAAACGTAAATTAAAAGAGGCAAAGTCAACTTGCATCACTGAAACAAAAAAATTTACCGCTGACATCATGAAACTTCATGCAAAGATTCTCGATTTGGAGCGCAAAAGTGATTTGTTTGCGGAGCAAAATAACAAAAAATATTTGACAGTTTGGGATATTAATTATGAAGAATGTGAGAAGGCGATGGATGAGGTACTAAAAATTGATAAAATGTTATGGGAACAACAATTAAATCTAGAATGGGAGCGACCTAATATTCAAGTAATTCGCAAAGAAGAACTTAATTCCTTTAAGATAGCGATGGAAAAAATTAATGGACCGCTAGAAGAGCATGACAATGAAACTGATACCGCAAAAGCCCTTTTGCCAATCAACGCTAAAAAAACGTTTAAAACCCGCGAGCAACATCTGATGGAACAGAAACTAATGAAAATAATTTTTCGAGCTATTGCTGATAATTCAGGATTTTTAATAGAAGAAAAACTGAAAACTTTAATGAAGCCATACACAAGAACTGAACAGACGCTCGTCAATTTGGATGCAGTTTTTAATGCTTTAGGAATTTTTCGCTCGGACGAAATTGATTATATAAGAAACTATTTCGCACCATTCACCAGTTGCAAGAAGTGCAACAATAATCCATTCGCTGAGAACTATCCCGAAGATGTGAGTTGTGAATCATTTTATTGGAACTTGATGTTCTTTTTATTTATTATTATTTTTAGATTCCAATTGAGTGCTTGGATGAAGATCATGAATTAGAAATTACAACCATGGACGTCTATAAAGCTCTCGTAAGGTTCACGAAAGACCATTCAACATCAATGGATAAGATGATGCCAAAAACAAATATTGCATCACGAATGAGTAAATCAAAAGACACTGTGACGCGTTTAATTGAGACGAAGGATGTTGAAAAATGTTTTGAATCCTTTAATTTCCCTGTTGAACATGAAAAGATTTGGAATGTCCTTGATGACGGACTTCAACGTTATCTGAAGGTTTTGCGAGAACGCGAAACACTTGAAATGGATTGTGAATTTTTGCGCAAGCAGAATATGGAATTGAATCATCTACTTGAGAAGTATGTTCCCGAATCATTTAATTAAAGTTGTTTTGTTCATCAGCTGATTGTCCAATTGAGTTAATAAAAAAAAAATATATAAAATTTTACTATTCTTCGAATCAAACGAACGCAATTTATTAATTAACTGTCACTTTTCCATCTCCACACTTGCTTCTATCGGGTAAACGATGCGGGCCGTCAGCAGATTTCTTACTAACATTTATACATTTTTGAGGAGTGAAATGACTTTCTCAAGGTCGATGATTTATTCTTATCACAATTCGTGAATGAAATTGTGCGTGAAATAATCATCAATGACTACTTAGTTCAAAAGATCATAAACGGAACTTCAATTTACAAAAGCTGCCATTCCTTATCAAAATGTTTCGCCACAACATTGAAATTGTCTGTTTATGTTTTTCCGCCCACTTTGTGATATAACAAAAAAAAAAAATTAAAATAATCCCACATAGTAAATAATAATTGTAACAATTTAATGTCGCTACATAAAAAATAACAATTGAGCGATACATTTTAAGGTTATCTTTGGATTTATCCGTTAAACGTTTTTTTTTTTGTTATCTAATGTTGCCGCTGCTCATTGTGGGTAGTGATGCAAATGAAGATTTATCATCAACGGATTTTTCGGCTACTAACACAGTGAACTTCATCCGCTGTATCAAAATAATAAAGAAAGATGATTATGTTGATGTTCTCATAGTGTTGATGCAACAGCATAATATTTAGAACCAGCGCAACGAAAATGACAGTTGAGAATGTAAACAGAACATGGTTGGAACCCCACATTGCGATGTTTATGTATGAAAAAAATAAAATAAACGACAAATTAATTTAATTAAACATCATGTCCAAATTAAAACATGTGTTGATGATGTCATATATTTTGTGTCTGATTCGTTCTATTAAACTGAAGTCTTAAAGTTCTGGTTGGCAATAAAAAATCTTTGGAATGCTGTTATGCAAGTTCATGGAAATATTTTCTTAGAATCGAACAAAACTTTCGACTGAGTCCTTAAAATAAATTTATGACACAATCAGAAATGTGAAACGTGACTTGAATTAGAAAATTATCAAAAACAAGATTCAATTTAAAAAATTGCAACGAATTGCGACAATGTCATTTTATGTTATAAAAAATTAACTTAGCGACACATGAAGGATTGATGATAGTTTTTATTTATGAATGAGCAAGAAGCATAAAAGTCCGTTGCGTGAAAGAAATTTTATTTCTTGTTTCAACATTTCAAGTTCAGAGGTTTTGATTATAAATATTTGATATGGAACTTCCAACACCATTAAAATGTCCAGCACATAAAAATAAACTTTCGCGAAATACATTCGCGGGCCGCTCTCATGTGAACAAAACCTGTTGAGATTTGGCGCCAAAACAAAACCAATACATGAATCCATTCAAAAGCCGGTAAATGATGATTTTGCGGTTCACATACATTTCTTTCGACACGTCGCCATATGATTCTGTATCGCAAAAAAAAATCCCCATTCGCAGCAATGCAGACCCACACAACGGCATCAACTTTCTTCTTATTCATTCATTTTGCTTATCGTTTGTCTTGGAATTTTTGAATGAAATTTCAAGCAATTTTAGAAATGTTGAAAGTGAAACTGGCAATAATTGATTAAATAACAATTGCAGAGCAGAAACTTTAAATGCGTGAATTATGTAAATTATCGTTGATGATTAGAACTTTTTTATTTTATTTTTGACTATAATTTATATCGTGAACCAATAATTAGAAAAGCCGCGAACAATTTCAATTGATGGTTTTAATAGAACATAAAGAAATTGATGCTGGCACTTGTTTAACAGAGATTTCAGTCAGCTGAACAGATGTAGTGCTTCAAGATTTTGTGTTTCTTCAATCAGGTCTGAAGTTTCTTCTTTCTCTGTCTGAGAATGGAATTTTTTTCCTTTCAATTTGTATTCACATCCAACAAGTGCTGAGCTGACTTTTGTCCGATTGTACAATTCAGAGCGAATCAAATTTAGCGGATAACTTTAGCAAATGCATCATAAAACTTAATAAACTGTTTATTTTCTTAGGTTTTCTTTGCTGATTAATGAAATGAGAAAGTTTTCTTTTACCGCGGGCGGTCCGTTAAATTGAAATATTTTTCTGCTGCTGATAAGGAATTGAATTCAATTTTCATGATCATAAAATTGGTTTTTGTATGATCTCAGCTCAGCGTGAGTTCGTGTTAAATTGGATGGACCATCCCTTCATTTTTCTCACCATTAATCAGAAGTCCCTCGATTGGAATTTCTGCGAAGAGTTCTTTACGCATAATCAATTTCTATTCATTTCATTACTCGAAAATAGTCCGCAAAGAAACGTTTACTGCTTACGATTGCGCAACCTTGTAGAATTTAATTTGTAGTTTATTGTCCATTCGGTCGGGGCTCTTCTAATTTCAATCATAAATCAATAAAAAGTTAATGCGTGAAACAATCGATGGAACCTGTTTTGTTGCTAAAATATTTTCGCTTTTCTTTTTTGCTTCGACTTTTTGTTTCATTCCGCAAATAAACAACAACAAAAGTCGTCTTAAGAATTTTTATTTCTGAAACAAAGTGCTTGCTCTCTTAAGAAATCGGTCTGAACTGAATGGTAATTAAGATTTCTTTCGATCGATGATTTTATATTTTCTTTTGTGATAATTTCAGTTGATGATCATCTCAATTCATTCAATCGCGTACATTGTAAATTTAATAAACATTCATTACGCGAATTATTCGACGTGAGAAAAAAAGCAAAGAAATCAAAATAGTTAATTTTTTTTTACTGCCGATGAATTGTATTTGCTCCACAATTGGGCAACAATAAAGAATTTCTTAGCTCGCGCCGAGATCCATCGAATTGATGGCGAAAAATAAGAAGGAAAAGTTTCTTTTTATCTTTGATTTGTTTTGTAGAATCTTAGGATGATCATTGGATCCCATTTATGGAGAATTTGCGCAAATTTTAAAGATGTGAATTATTTTCGCGGTTGGTGATTGATTTTGTGAGGTAATTGTTTGTATGTGAAATCTGATTAACCACTTCATTTTGATTCGTGAAAATTGTTTGATTTAATTAAAAAAATTTATATAAAAATTCTTTCAAGTTATGAATAATCTGATAACATTTGGAAACGTAATCATCGCTCAACAGGAATGAATGGAAACACTGCCTTAAAATATTTTATTCATCGAATTAATTTCAGGATTTTGTATTCATAAGATGTTCCATAGTGATGGCAAAATAGAATTCGTTTTCTGTGTTATATTACGATAGATAAAATAAAAACCAGTTCTCTAGTTTGCCGGTCAACATTTAGAAGAATAAAAAAAAAACCATATACAAAAGATCCAGTGCCCGGCCAACATGAATGATTATCAACATACATCAAAAAGAAGAAAAAAAAGTCTCGATTCGCAGTCTTTGACTGAGAATGAATTCCTTTTAACTTTCGATCCAACCGCGCACCATCAATAAAACAACTTCAGGTCGTTATTTTGCAATTTATTCTCGATGAGATGATGGACGTGATGGAGTGGATTATGATCCATTAAATAAAAAAAAAATAATATGATCATGTAACTTAGAATTTTTCTTACTTAAGTCGATCGCTTTGTTTTCAGATCGTTAAATTTATTTTTGCAAAATTATTCCGAAAGTAATTATCAAAAATCAGAAATGGTTTAAGTAACAATTTTGTTGACGCCAAGCAAACATCCCCCGAAATATGGAATGTCAGAAATGTGCGAGAACAAAAAATTGCGAACAAATATTGAATTTTCATCGTGCGATCTAAAAACTAATTAAGAATCGATTTCAGACGAGAAATGGGATTTGTTGGCTTTTGATGGTAACAAACGAAATCGCAATTTTTGTTTGAAATGCGTAAATATTTAAACTTCAAGTGAGAGAGAAATAAAATAAAGGAATGAGATTAAGATTCATCCGAATCATCATCTTCACATCTCACTTGCTCGTTATATCACAAATTACCAGTTTCAGTTCATTTCAATGTGTCAGTGGAATGAATGAACATTTTGATTTTTACAGAACACCCATCAAGGCTTTAAAAAAAAGTGTTTTAAATTTTTGCTTTACGATGACGGTGATGGATGATGATGTTTCACTTTTATCAAAATGTCTCGAGTCACGATTTTGACCTTCGCACAAACGCTCCCATTTCGAATCGTGATTGAGTTCAAGGATATTTATTTGCGTAAAATATATTTACAGAGGATGTTCAACTTGCGGTATAAAAATTGGATCCGTCATGGTATTGCTCAATTTCCTTGGGGCACGATCTGTTGCAAAATAAAGGAAGCTGGTGCCGTTAAGGATTTAATTCCTTACTCAACGGATGCTCAAAATATAATTTCATGGATGTCACGTTAAAATCAAAGACTTATTCAGGAAGTATCGAACAACAACTGACTTTCCGTTTACGCAATAAAACTGATAAAACGCGGTAAAAATCAAAAGTTGAAATTCTATTTGAAATCGACAAGAAATATTTCAATTTTCTAGTCAAAATAAAAATTAAACATAAAATGTTGAAGTTTAGCACAATAATTGACCTTCGTCTGCTCCACTTATCATAGAAAAATATTCCAGAGTCACGCGATAGAGTTGAAAGCCGTATCTAGAAGAATCTCTAAAATAATCACAAAATATTTCATTCATTTGGATCAATTTGCTGCTTTCAGTCTGATTACCTTCCTTCCTAAATCCAGATTATCGCCAAGGGAAATAAATCTTAACGTATTATCTCACAATTTTGTTTGTTGAGAAAGTTTTTGGTGAGTGAGCGAATTCCGAACTCTGTGAAAATTCCATTGGAATGTGTGGGATCAACTTCAATTGAAGGTTCCGACCACCATGAAAAAGTGTTCTCATAATTCACCTGAATGGAATTCCCTACTTCCATCATCCGCCCTTAATCTTCTTTTGTCATTTAAACCTTCAAGAGCTCCAGTAAACAACCAAATGAAAACATCAAAAAAATAAATAAATAAAAAAACATTTTTGTGAAATGATAAGTGGCGGTGAGTTCCCTTTTTGCACACACAAAACCCATCAAACATATATGAAAAAGTTTTAATTTCACATGAATACAATTCAATAAAAGAATTCACTGGATTTTCTATTCTGATGGCAGGTAATGGTCCATAATATTCACTCTCATTCTGCTACTCCTAATTCCGCATCCTGTTCTTTTTTATTTTATTTGCACAAGAAAAATGTCTTTGAAATATTTTTCTTAAAATTCAAATGAAAAATATTGTTAAATCTAAGAAAGAAAAGGATAACGGGAATTAAATCCTTGTGATGTGCAAATATTTGCCGATGGACAATGTGAAACGAAATCAATGCAGTTTCGCACGAGGACATTAGTCATGAACATTCTCATTGATTTATATTAAAGTCGCTGTGAAAAGGGTGAGAAAGTCGATCATCAGAATCAATTAGAAAGAATTAAGAACTTTCTTCAAGGAATTACACAACGGAAACATTTTATAAAATTAAGACGTTTTTAGGGCCATCAGTTAAGAAACAGACTAAAAATTAATCGCGTTCAATTTCTCATAAATTTCTTGAAGCGCAAAATAAAGAAGAAAATAAGAAATGTTCATGTGGGTTCGAAGGATTATTTCTTTACTTCCAACTGTTTCCGAAACTTGCACTTTGCACAATGGGAGGATTTAAAGACGATCTTGACATTCTTTCCATTGTTATTGCGCAGAACTTTCAACATCGATCAGAATTTTATTCTTGTGCCACCATCGATGAGATCTTTCCTTTTTTCTAACCAAAAAAGATGAACATCAAATTGACAGTTACTTGCATGTTGCCTTCCACTAAAGCCACATCCATCATTATTATTTTCAAAGATTTCCAATGAAACACGATCGACTGGAACGGAACTTGTTGAAAGTTGATGTCGTGATGTACTTTTGCAATATTTCAAAGATTTTCTTCCTTTCGTACGACAAACATCCTGTGGTCAGATGTTGAAAAAGGAACAAGAGCGTGCTAGCCGGGAAGTTATAACGGCAAGTGTCCATGCACAGATTACTCGAAATGTAAAGCCGTTAAGCAAAATTTTTAGTTTTTGTTTCTCTGGGCCAGAGGACAAAATCCCTTTCGGTAATTTTAGCAGGATAACTTTCTTTTGTTTTCAGCCCTTGCCGATATTATGTTGCATGCACAATATATAAATAAATTACATGAAAAAGTTTTAAATTTCATTTTCTTGTCCTGTTTAAGAAACTCTCAATTGTGTCTATATTTTGATCCCTCTAAGCGTAAATATTGCGATGTCCTGCACTGAGATAGTTTAAGAAAGGGTTTCACTACTTTCGAGGTCCTTGCCGCGGGTCTAAAATAATGATTTTGAAAATTGTTCCCATGAAGATGCTAATGTGACAGTGAAAGTCTTTCTGTGCAGGGTTTTTAATTATGTCCTATCTTGTGGACATCCCTTCTTGTCCGATAACAAAAGAATCGTGGACCAGTTAAGCGATGATTATTTCAACTTTCCACTGCATTTGAGTTTGTTTTGACGTGAAAGTGAATTTATGGGATGAAAATCCTTTAGCGTGAATGAGGCTGGTCCATCATCAGCACAAATAAAGAGATTAATTATGCAAAATAGGGAGAGTCCATTTAGAAATTGTGATCCGGGACAAAAGAAATTTAAGAATGTTTGATCGCTAAACGAGAATTTGATGGTAGTCTTGAGATGATGTCAAAGATTTTAAAATTGGTCATAGTGGAATCTCGTTGTTGAACCAGAAATTTAAATTCGTTGCAGTTACAAATATTTGTGTAAGAGCAACTGAATATTTCATTCATAAAAACGGTTAAACTTCCGTTTTGATAACGACATCAATAAAGTCTGTTCCAGTTGTGCAAAAAAAATTCTTTTGAATTAATATTGATAACCTTCGGTCTCGCAATCATCTGCCATTTGATTCAATTTGGTTTCAATATTTGCACAACTAACATAATATTTTGGGATTTTCTTATCAAAATAAATCTTCTTTTTGTGATGACATTTGAAGGTCATAAAAATCACGTATTTCGTCATTATGATGACACTTCATTGAAAATTATTTATTTCGGGTCTTCATTCATCACTTTTCTCAATATCAAACAACTTGAGAATTTCTTGGAATCCATAAAAGTTCTTAGCACTCGGTTCCCACACCATCGAAGTGCTCCATTAAGAATCTTCGTCAAGAGGTGCCAAAAAAGGATCGGCACAATATAAGAAAACTTTAGGAACAAAGAACACCAACCGTGAATTTTTGCTCAACATCAGTTCTATAAAAATGTCCAAGAACTGGAATTTATTTAATAAATTGAATATTACCGTTATCAATAAAATCCATAGAAGAATGTTCCAATTAAGCGATACATCACCACACCGGCAAAGGACCGTTTTCTTAAGAATTTTATCGTTTCTATGTTTGATCAACAATAACAAAATTTTGGCGCGCGATTGAATCCTTAAAAAAGGAAACTACCTGATGGAATTCACATCATGAAAGCAATAAACGGCTTTTATTGATTTTTCGAGTGTTTGCGCAACAAAAGGAATAGACAGAAATATTCAGGATCGTCGCGATCGTTAAAATTTTATTTCTGAGTCTGAAATCATTGTCAGGTTATCTTAACTGGTACATGTCCTTACAGAAAACCAGCAATTACTCATCTCATGATTCAAATCTTAAGGACATCGACCTTCTTAAAAAGTTATTTGGACCTTCAATTTATCTAATCGAAATCGATTTTTCTTCTTCTTTTTTGTTGTTGAAAGAAAACTTGAGAAATTTCTTCCCATAAAAATTCCTTGCCAAAAATTCTAAGAAATCAAACCCAAAAATAGACACAAAGAAATTGTTAAAAATGATTTTGCGTTTTCGATGAAATGTTTTTCTGTTTTCTATTACGCAACAAAATTTTTATTTTACTGAAGAAAATTTCCTTATGAGCAATCAATAAAAGAAAAGATAACAAAAAAGCATTCAAATTAATCAACATTGATGGACTCAATTGAGGTATCAAAAAGGACTCAACTATAGACGTTAAGCAATATTTCATTCACAATCAATAAACTTGTCCAATTTATTTATCAATTTTTATCGATCTTTCGCGCCAAAATAAAAAATATTACTGCGGTTGTTTAAGAAAAGTGTGAGGTCTTCATCGCGATTCTAGGAAAACTTTGAAATTAGAAAAGGTCTTTTAAACTTTTAAATACCTCAACAATGAAATGCAATTTCGAGTGAGTCCATTTAACAAAAAGTGAATTCAAATCAGTCAAAGGTTCATTATCACAATAAACTAATGAATGTTCTATGTCCCATTATTCTTCATCAACAATTGAACCTGACTTCTTAAAGTTCTTTCACCGACTTTTATTTTCTTCGACGCAATTTCTTTGCAAAATGTCCATCATTGTTGGGCTCCGAACTTCTTTTCTATTGTTGGCAGAACTAAAAAATTGAGATTATTAATGTAAAAAATGTACATCCAGCAACAGATTGCCTTTTTCTCAGGCTCAGAAGACAAGCGACAACAACAAACATCAAGCAGATCAGAGACATTAGATTGTGGGTCCTTAGCAGTGGGTGCAAAACACATAGAAACAATGAAGCAAGTTCGGGATTCCAAATCATTGTTCAAGACAACTCTCAAGAACTGAATCGAATCTTTAAGAAATTTTTCTTGAATCGTCCTGAGACAACTTAAGTGTATCAGGTGTGTTCCCATGAACTGATTCTGACCTGTTCATTGCAAACATTTTTCGGATGATCATCAATTCCTTCTGCGAAATCTTTTGATAAAGAAAAAAAATATCGAAATAAAATTGCAAAGGAATTGTAGTTGATCGAATCAATTGATGAAACTAACAACAAATGACGAACCTATTTCATTGATTCAATTGTAACATCATATTGCAATAAATTCAGGATAATGATTTGTTTCTGGAGGTTTATAAATTTATGTTCATTGGATGGACAAATTGATGTGATTGTGATAATTTCACGGATGATTTCTTAAAGAAACAGCATATTGCGCAATTTTATTCAAATGCTTACTACTTGTGTCCACTTGAAATGCACAACAAATGTTTGTTTGGTCAGTTATTTATTTTAAATTGGCAAATGATTAAAGGAACTCTACATGAGACTTGTATTGATGAACATTTGAATAATGGACAATTCGCTTTTGCCTAAAAATATTTTAGAAAATGTCTTGCAATTTTCTTCGGACAACAAATAAAATAATAATGGACAATGTCCAACAATTGTGTGATAAACTGCATCCTTAGAGCAGAAAATTTTGTAAAAAACTTGACTATTTATTTTGGAGTTCTTCATTAATGTCCCAAACTTCCCATTAAACCACCTTCTTTTAAAGTTCCCACGGTGCATTAATTTGTCAAGTTAATTGATTGTTTGTTTTAATATGCGTTTGATGGGTGAGATCAGAAGGTGGTAACTAAAATTAATTAAAATTATATTCAACCCATTGAATTCACTGATCAGCTATGTCGCGATTTTACCTGATAATTCAAATTTCTGTCCTTATCCGCAGAAGAAGGATTTCATTTCTCCGCCTTTTATGGCCGTCTTTGGCAAATTTCGTTTATATTACCGATGGATCAATTTCAGTCCTTCGAGTCTGCCTACATTTTTTTCCTTCTTTTGATAAGAATCTTCCGTAATAATAAAAGTGAGAGAAATGGAGCAAGGATCGATTTATATCCTAACTATCTAAATATCAAAATTATTCTTTCAAACGCCCACGATAGAACGTGCAGCAAGCGTCCATTAAACAGATATTCGGATTCAAAGAATTAAGCCGCAGACTCATTAAAAGGGATTTTGTAGGTGTCAACTTCTAATTCCTCCTTCGATTTTCTTAATTAGGGAATTTATGACTCCACGGATGTAAATTTAACCAGTTCTAAGATCTTAAATGCTCAATGCAAAAATCGCAAAATTATTGTTATTCATTTTTTCATTCCTCAAACAGTTTCCTGGAAAACTTTTCGATGCTTTAGAGCAAATAATTGCATGTTCAAGAACACAAAACACACAAAAATTATTTCCCATAATAACCACAAAGAAAGAAAGAAAGGAATTGCGAAAACATAAAAGAAGATCTCTGAGTGGATACACTTCAGAATTACTTATCTGAGTTTAAAGTATTTGAATAAGAAGTCAGCAAAATCTTTTGGACAAATTTTAGTTTCAAACTGAAACACAACGATTATGAAGACGTAATTTTTAAATAGAACCTGCTTAAAGTATAAAGATGAGGGCACATTCAATTTAGATTTGATTATATTTTATCACTAATCGATGCTTTGTAGAGTCAACAAAAGAATTATTACAAGACCACACAATCAAACAGAAATCTTTAGAAATGATGGTCAATTTCTCTGTGTTTCATCAGAATTAAATATCTGATAAGATATACTGAAGCCTGTTAAAACTTTACTGGTCTCAAAAGAAGAAAACCATTTATGTAGTCAATCAGGTTCATGAAACAAGAATTTTACTCGTTTCTAAATGTATCGTAACTGCTGGTGTTTGAATAATTCTTTCAATGAACTCATTTCTTTAAGCATGATCAAGAAAGAGAACGAAAATCATTAAAATTTATAATTTTTATGCTCCAAAATTTAGAATGTCCTTGAACATTATTATGCAAGGATCGCATTTGTAATGGCAATATACAGTAAACAGAAAAGGCGAAAAGCCTTTCACATGCCCATCATAAAATATCAATAAACTCATTTAATATGGAACAAACAGATCATTCCGGTTGATGTTTTGAAACATTTCACAAGAATTTATGCTTTCTTTCGCAAGTTCAAAAGAAGTAAATATTTTTCTTCAAACATTTCATCTTTTTTTTTTGCCGACAAAATAAAAGTGATTTTGGAAATCATCATCAAGAAGATTGAACAAAGAAATCATATTTCAGGCATGAGAAGGAAGTTCTAATGACCGATTTTCCTTAGAAAGATGATTTTTGCAAGATATTTTCAAGACAAATTTTCCTTCCATTCAGCTTCAGTTTCGCGATAATTCAACAGATTTTAACCATTAAAATTAAAATTCCTGACTTACTTAAAATAATCACTTGACAGTTGAAGGAACTCGAAAATAGAATAACAAGTGTTTGTTTACTTCTTACTAAACCGACATGTGATTGCCCAGTTTTTGTTATTACAACATATTTTAAGTTAACAATTGACTTCCCAGCATGAGCAATTAAAGTTTTTGAAGCCATCTGAATACATCAGTGTGCAGTTTCCGGTCCAAAGTTGAACTTGTGCCATAAATCTGTCGAATTTCGCAATGAACATAAAGCCATGTTCGAAGGTCCTGAAAATCTTCCGGAAGTTCAGTACAATTCTGGTACCAGATTCATTTATCAAATACAGTTTGAATTTTAATAAATTTTCGCTCACCAAGGATTTAAAATTCCGGTAATGACCAAAATTTCGGTGTCAAAATACCGTAACAATCGTCAAAGTCACCATCTGAATAGAATCACTAGAAATTCCCTTCATCGGCTAAAGAACATTATGGATTTATCTCAGTTCAAGTGAATTTTTTCGGCATCAACTCGATTTTTGCAGTAAAACAAAAAAAAAAAAAACGGGAAAAATACTTGGAAGTATCTCAGGCACCTAAATGAATGAACGAACATGTTTAAAATATATTTTATGAGTGTATTGTTGAGCATGGAACTTTCAGACTCATTCGGAAGAAAAGGATCCTCGCATTATAATCTCAAATTATGTAATAATATTGCAATTGTTCTTTATAAAACCAGCATCCATCCATATATTTAGCTAACAATGAATAGGATCTTAGATATTATTCTGAAACAAAAACTGTATTATGAAACAGAAGCTTTTGAAGGAATGTGATGTGAAGTTGTGTGAATGTTGTAACGTCATTTAAGAAGGTTTAACATCTTTAAACGAATTTGAACAAAATATTTTAAAAGTAGATATGTGAATGAAATCAGGTTTTATTGAGCTTATTTCATTTTCAAGTCTCGTTTTTCTTCACAGGTTCATCGTACAATTAAGATAAATATGTAATTCTAGATTCTAGATGATCATTAAAAGTTGTTAGAAACTGTTTGTTCTTTTTTTTGATCCTTCCCGCTGTGTCATAATAATCAAAATGTTCCAAAAGGATTTTAGTCTGGTTTATCACAGTAAATATATGGTTGCGGTTCAACTTAATGCTAGCAGTTCTCAGTTATTTTCGCTCTTTACATAAAAATCTTAATTCTAGGAACCGCTAGAGAACCTAAATGGGCTAAATGGAGCAGTTTCAGGTATAAAATAAAGGGTTGAGCATTTAATGACTTTTCGCGATTATTTTTTTTTATTATCGTTTTTTTTTTATAGCTAAGCAAGCAGCATATCTTTCAGATCGAGTATAAAGTGTTTTGAAATAAGACGTACAATCAAAAAATTTCTTTGTACGAGTTTTACATTATTATTTAATTGAAATTTAAAGATATGTTGTTGGTGTTTATTAAGTTTTTTTATTTATTTTTCTTGCTTATTTGGATCTCATCGTTTTGTGAACGAAACATAAGATTTTATGTTTTAGAACATGTTCGAAAATATGCTGGTTGAAACGACATTAAATATGTTAGCTCCGCATAGTTAAATACCAGAGATTTACTTTGATATTTCGATTCGTTTTTTAAATTAAGAACATGTTTCATGAAACCTCAAAAAGGAAATTTATAGCCAAAAGATTTTAAAAAATGCGACTCTGGACGAAAGATTTTTTTTTTTGTTTCGAGAAAAGGTTGAAGTTAGAAGCAAAATATCTGCATTGAAGTTTAGGAATAGCAATCTTATAGTTTCGTGAATTTCCACATGAAAGGATTGTTTCCGAAAAGAGGATCATAGCTTAAAAGAATTTAGTATATTATGCAAATTTGTTGTCTTGCAATGCAATGAACACTTAATTTATATTAATGGATACCAGATTTTCAATGATTTGCGGTTGATATAAAGCTGTTTTTGAAATGAAACTACTGGAAAAAAAAACACAAAAGTTTGGTTATAGAATTCATTATTTCCCGCTGATTGTCTGAAAACCACATTCAGTTTTCGTAAGAAATCTAAAATATCAGCATGATAGAGCAAGAAAATCGTTTTTGAAGAAGTAACCAAAAACCTGATGGACATAGAAAAGAAAAATATTTCGGACACTACAACTTTCAAACGACTACCTGAAACACAATTTTGTTTTAATTTTTCTCAAATATTTTTTGTGTCCATCTTGACGGACCGATATTAAGATTTTTTAACAATCGATATGATAAAAAGAAAAACAATGATTGTTATACATGTTTAAATCTTAAATTATGTTTTTTGTTTTTGCGCAGTAATTATCCAGGCGGGAACTTCTACAAATCAATGAAATCTTTCCATCTCGTCTCGAGTGAAAATTAAGAAGGCACAATTTTGTTTCAGAAACAAATAAGAAATAAAAGGATTTGATTAGCATCTTGAGTGATTTCAAAATAATAAATCAAAAGCGGAGCGAAGAAGTTTTGGCGCAATCTTAACTCCTTGACAAAAGTAGATATTCACTTTTGTTTATATTTGTTCGTGCGAAGTCATAAAGGACATGTTGTGAAGAAATATTTGCAATGCAATTATCCAGAAACCGCATAGACATTTTTTGTTTACTTTATTTTGTTTTGTGATTTTGTAAATGAAAGAAAGTAAGATCAAGGCTCTGTTCTTGCTTTGATTTTTAATCCTTTTTCAAGAAAGATAGAAAGTAACAAGATTTCAAATCTTTAACGAATTCATTATCAATTCTTTTGACGGACAAAACTATTTGCCGCTTTTAAGTACTTTTTTTTTGGTCTTTTCGTTAAGGATTGTTGTGGAGAATATGTTTTGTGCAGAAGCTTTTAGGATTAGGTTTAAATATTTAAAGACTTTCATTGTAGTTTCGAAATTTTGTTAAAAAAAAAAAAAAATCGGAATTTAATCGTTAGAAATAAGTGTAACATTATGAGTTCTTGGTCATGCAACGACCATGAGACAGTAAATAGCAGAAATTACTTTCCACATGCATACTTTTTAGTGTTTGTATATTAGGTTACGAAATAAATAAAGAAGAGAAATAAACTACAGAGAATAATAGCAAATCAACATGTGCCAACCAGAAGGATTTTATTTTAACTTTTAGTGTAAATATTTTTGGCGCTTAAATAATTCGTTTCAGTAATTTAACATACAATCACGTCGATTTCATTGGATGCACATTAATTGCAAAACCTGAAAAGTCCTTATAAAGATCTTCCGAATTCATGTTAGATTTTCCTTTTCCATTCACCTTCTATTAATAACAATAGGAATTCCCAAATAGAAACAGGTAAGAAACTCTTTGGTAGCAGGTTTCTTTTGTGGTTGTGGGTGATCTATTGTTCGTATTATTGTTTACTGTTCTTTTTTTAAGGCTTGTGCCAAAAAGGAATCAAATCAGAAAACACCTGATCTCATCGGAGTCCATTAAATTTCCGACTCAACTGCTTAATTGCTTTTAGTAGAAACCCATCGACATTATAATTTCGCGCCAAAACTTAAGAAATGATGTTTTGTAATTTATCCCTCGAGACTTCAACGTTTGCATAAATTATTCGAAGGAGCAGCCCTCAGGAGAGTTGCAAGAGAAATCATGACATCCTGGAGTGATGTTTTAACCGATTTTTTAATATTTTTTAGCAGAAATTCCATCTCGTACAAGTGGAAATTTAAAAGGATCAGGTCAAAATTCAACGATGAACCAATTTCTTCGAAAAAACAAAATGTTTTTGTGCAATGTTTATGTTTCTAAACGATCCACAAGTAGTTTGTATCAGATGATTTCTTTACCGATCCGATCTCTGGAACATTTCAGTTCACAAATAATGTGATGAGCGTCAGATCCATTAAAACTTTCGAACGAAAAATCAGTAGACCCATTCAATTGCGCAAAATGCCGCAAAGAAATATTTGTTTAAGATGCAAAATCTGTCAATTTAATGTGAAAATGATAATTAGGGACTTCTGACCACGAGATTCATTTGTAACAAGACTCTTGAAGAAGAGCCACGAAGCTTCTGTAGGCAGAACCAACCGCAAAAAAGATCAATTTTCAAATAAATTTTTGTGAGCGATATAAGAAGGTAAAGTTTAGCTCACTATGTCATACCCTTAAAAATATTGAAGTATTTTAAAGGGATGATCCTCGTTGGTGTTTTACGGTCTTCACGTTCTCACAAAAAGCGTCACAAATTGTCTTCGTGGGGATCATCACAACACTATCAACAATTCTCAGCATGTTCATTGTTCTACTTTCTCGCAAAAGAAAAACACAGACAGACAATTTATTGCACGGCGCCTTGATAACAAAAAGGACACTTGCCAAATGCAATTGTGCAATTTTACCGACAGAAGCATGATCGATAACAAGAAATTGCATTTGCAATTAATCATCGGGAGGAGCTTCAGAGAAGATTTTTTATCCGAGTTTCAAGAATTTTTATGAAAGTTATCAGATTTCTAAATGCAACAGAAAAAAAAATTATTTTAGTGAAAATTGCAAGTCAACACTGGCACATCGGGTGGTCCACAATCTTTTTGTTTGCAATGCCAAATGATCCATAAAGAACTTTGTAATAACTGGAGAAAACATATAAAACCTTTTCATCGCTTTTCTGCTATTTCTTAGCAATAATTTTAACAAACTGAGAAGTCCCTCGATCACGCACAGAGCGTAGTAAAATTCTACGGCTCCAAAATCGTGTTTACGGAAGAAAAGATAAGACAACATTGTTTGCTCACCCTCTGTCGTCTGAAATGTCCTCATTTTCCTCGACCTCGTTCATTGTTATGTCCTGAATTAGAAGCTCTAAAGTTTCATTTGATTCACTGCCGAGTTCATCTAAAAAAATGTTTTACACATATTTAAAAGTATATAACGGATGAAAGAAAAAGCATCTGGAATGTCAATAAATTTGATGAAAATGTTCTATTCACATGTTTTCCGATGATCGTTTAATTGCATTTAAGAATCATGAGAAAGGATGTGAAATAAAAAAAATTAAAGGATACGCTCAACTGTAAAATCACTTTCTTTGTGAAGGGTCATTTTAATGAACAAAACACGCGCGAAATTATTAAATTACAATGAAGACGAGAAGTAAATTCATCAAATGTCCATCGATCGCAAGGTGCTTTCTATTTACATTTTATCTGTTGGGCATATAGAAATAGTCTCAAAACCAATGCTTTTAATCTGAAAATGATGACCCATTGAACATATCGCGATAAACGGCCGAAAATTCTTTTCACCATTAATTTTTGCTCGCCGGAGACGATGGTAAATTTCAATAGAAAGGGTGACCTCTTGAAAGGGGTTAGAAATTTAAAATGTCATCTTTTGTCTTCGCGCATGAAAAATATTAACATTTTTAATATATGGACTTACCCATTTTATGTCAATAATAAGAGTCCAATTGATAAATTTATAAAATAAAAGTTTTTTGTTTCACTTTTGTTGGATCTGAAATCTCAGTGACCTTAGTTTGGAAAAAAAAATTTGTACCATATTCTGATAAGAAGATTTATTCCACGTTTTGACAGTAAATTTGCATCACATTCATCATCTGAACACTCACCCACTATGTGTCATCACTTTCACGAAGTTTTCACGAAAAAAATACAAACGCAAACTAGATAAATCGTTTTAATTATGCCGCAACTGAATCATGAAAAAAAAATCTCGTTGATTCTCATTCGATTTGAATTTTCGGCGCCAAAAACCGTTTATAAGAAATCCATCAGAATAAAATTGGAACACTGGAAGCAAATTCACAGCCTATTATGATTATCTAACCAAATAAACGAGAAAATATTTTCTGATGAATTCAATTTTCATGCACAAATAGATTGAAATTCCTGAAATGTAAATGATTCAATGAAAAAGTCAGAAATTAAATTTTTTTACTTAAAGTAATTAAATTTATTGCAGTCCATTTCTTATCATCTAATTAATTCTAATCAAGCGTTTCAGCGCAATTAAAGCTCTTTCATAAAAGAGAATCCAGTCTCCATTCTCTTGCCATCACATTCAACGAGATTTGACATTCACAATCGGTTGTTTCGTAAAAATTCCGATGAGGATGTTAATACACTCATGATGGACAAAGACCTTCGTTGTTGTTGGTGTTGTTGTTGTTGTTGGTGGCTGGTTGATGGTGTTGATGGAGAATCGTTTTCGTTTCTAAATCTCTTATTCTGAATCGGGCTCAATGACGAAGTTGCGGAGCGTTTGTATGAAAGGGTTCTTAATGATGAAACGTTTTCTGGTATAGTGTGCAGGTATTGACGTTCTGGAGCGGCAATCGTTGAAAAATTGTCCATGTTTAGACGTTTTCTTGCTGAGGGACTTGTGCTCTTCCGTGTAAATGCATTTAAATCAAGAAAATCATTCTCCATTGACAATTGACACAGGGAATCGTTTCGACTTGGACTGATTGGACATGGCATTGGACTTGCTGGTGGACTATTTTCGGTGAAGAATGAAATATCATCAAACATTGTTGGTGTGTGGCAAATAATGTCAAAATTATTATTGTATCGTCCCGATGGTGATGAATTTGATGTAAACGTTGATTGACTTGAACTGTAAGCATAAAATCAAAAAAAAAAAAATTATTAGAAAAATTGCACAAAAAAAAGTTTTTGAACAAAAGTCACAAAACGGATTTCGACAAAATTTTCTCTCACAATAAAATGACCTTGTTCATGGACATTTAAGAATGAGCCGCAAAAGAAATTTAAAAGTCAGATTAGAATTGCGCAATATTTCTTTTCTACATCATCGAAGAAAGTGAAAGGAATTTTTTTTTTCGCACAAAACATAACTGGAGGACAGACGGGGGGAGAAGAAGTTTGCCAGCTGCTAAGAAATATCAGCTGATATTGAAAGAAATTTACCTTGAGCCATCATAATCCATATCGAGATCGAATTCAGTGAATATCATCATATTTTCCATTTTTTTTTTTATTTATTTAACTTATTTTTATGTTATTTTTAATTTATCAAATTTTTAATTTTTTTTTCGCTTTAACAAAATTTTAACTTTTTTTTTTTTAATTAAACTTTTTATTCCTCTATCGCCAGAACTTAAAAAAAAATTCTTTATTTTATTTATTTTCTTTAGAAGATGTTTACTCGTCGAGAACTATTTCACGAATGTTTTATTTTGTCGATCGTGCATTTGGTTTTATGCTTTACGGTCGCATGTAGATGTGTGCTCAGTGACTGAAATTAGGGCTCGGGTCCTTAAATGTGTGAGTTATCGGTCTACGTATGGATGAATATTGAATGTATTTTCATGAAAATATTTCAAAAGTATTTTTGAAATACCCCAAAAAAAAACTTTTAAATTCTCCTTCACACAGATCCTTTATGAGTGAATCCTTAAGAAGTAAGTCTTCCTTCTCTAACGACCTATTGTCCAGATGAATACAAATTTTTTCAATCAAACTGGAATTTTAATTCTGATGTTGTAATGGACAATAATGAAATATTATTTTTTTTTTTTTATTAAATCTTTATTAATTTGTTTTTTTTTTTTTTTAACTCTTTACAAGTGACCGCTAAATGGCCGAGATTCAATGTAACAAAAAGAAGCCATACAAAAAGCGCGGAATCCCGCCAAATCTGTTTTGAATGTTTGTGTTTCAATCATTATGAGTATCATATCAGTCATCAACACACATGCAAAATGTTCATAACAACAACAAATATCATCTGTGAGATTCCTGCAAGATTCAGTCTGGTGCCTTTGCGTTTATTCTTCTTTAACACGAATGGGACAAAAGATCATAATTCACTGTACGACCAATGAAACAGAAAAGGACCACAAAGAAATAAGCAAAAAAAAAATATTGCATGTGCCGGCAAAGCAACAACAAAAATAAATTTTCTTTGCATCGTCTCAAGCCCTTTTGCCAACAAAATTCTTCTTCTTCCAAATTTTTGAAATGAAACAAAAAAAAATCAAGGATTTTTGCAACTAAGGATGGAAGGAGAAAGAAAGATGGAAATGACCTTGCCATCAGCTGATTAGATTCCATTATGATTTTTTAGAAATTGTTTATAAAGTTAAATAAATTTCAGAAGTAATGATCAGAGGAATGTCATGAACTAGAACAAATCAGAAAGATCCTTTTTTGATAGAATACGGAAGGGATTTGAACAGTCTTAAGACATGAATCTTTCTGGTCTGATACTTAAATGGCAGATGTATCAAAAGATTTTTTGCAATTTACTACGAAAAAGGTTCGTCGATCCCATTTCCATTCTATGCATTTTTCGTAATGAAGGGTTCGTGGTGGGAAAGTTCTTTAATTAATATGATTGTGTAACTTCATCAACTAAATAAATAATAGATTTCTTGTGTCCTAACATAATTGTTAAATCTGCAAAAAGGATAAATAAAGCTAGGTAATGCAAAATAAAGTGTGAATTTTCCAGGAGTTTTCATTTTTGTTTACTGAAATATTTTCTTTTAACGTTTTCATTCTACATGAAATTTATTAAAAATTTATATTTTATTTATATCTGAAATTTTCTAAATGTTTGACAGAATTTTGCATCTGCTTCATATTTGCACGCATTTACTTTTCACATAAAATGGTTCTTCTTCTTCATGATTTCTTTTGATAGTGACCCAGGTTAGGGTTACTTCTATCCATTTATTGCCCTATATTTAGCAATTTTCAATTAATTTTTTTTTATCGTCATTGATTATTGACTGCAGCTTTAATGTTTCCAGATGTTGTTTCTTCGCACGAGACACACAATTACATGCGAAATATGCTTGAGACATGTTTTCACCCTCGCTCTTAACATAAGAAAATTTATTTCCTTTCATTTTTAAGTAACACCTTGGTCTGCAATTTTATTGCAATCATTCTGTGGATTAACAATTGTTGTTGATGAAAACTTTTCTGTTTGTTTTCAACGATCATGGATCTGATTTGCATGATTTCAAATGAAAACTGGAAAATTAAAACAACCCATCAACTACAATAAAACCGGATTTCATTGACTTGACCCATCTTTGATGGACCATTAACTTTATCCCTTTGAAAACAAAACTCAAATTACATTTTAATCCTCAATTTTATTACTCAAATTGCTCAAATTTTAATTTTAATTCAATTTTCAAAACAGCAAGAATCTTGAAATGGACATCTCAGGCGATTTCAAATTCTATGCCTGTCAGTTTTCAGACCAAGATGTTTAAAAAGTTTGTTGAGAATTTGGGAAAGGTCGATGAGCATCAAGAACATGATCTACTTTCACTTTCACTCAACCCTATTTATTTTATGCAACTAAGAATAAAACGTAAATGAGTGATTTTTCTATCAAGGGCTGAGCATTCGCAATTTATACCTGCATCTCTTATGCTCGGGATCGAATTAATTTAAAGAGAAGCTTTCGGTTAATGGCAAAAGACACAAAGCAATTAACCGCACAGTTCCCTTTTTTTAAATTGCGACTTCGGCAAAAAGTAAAATAATCAAAGGGCGTAACTGATGAATTCAATCGAAGAAAATCTTCATCATCTAAACTTCAGACAATTGTCAACAATTGAAATGAGAATGCAATAAAAGATATTCAAATGTAAATCAAAATTTAATTGTGACATAATTTATTGGATAGCCCAATTCATACATTTTGGAAATGTCTAGAGACTAGAAATGACAAGATTCATGAATAAAGTTCGTTCAACGGTTTAAAAATGAATTTTGCATTCGAAATCAAGAAAGCGATAAAGTTTTTTTTTCAATTTAATTCCCCGAATTGCCAAAAATTTGCATAGAAATTGCCGTCAGCGCAGAATTTTAATAAGCAGAAATATGTAACTCGATTTTTAACTTTTGATCAGTTGTTCAAATCGTGTGACGAAGAACTCAATAAAATAAGTCTGGTGCGTGTCTAAGGGCAAACGTTTTATGCGTCTGAATGGAATTTGAATAAAATCTCTGCGCTTTCACTTTTTAAATGTCTTCAACTATCGTTAATGAAAAATGAAATCAGCAAAAAGTCGTAAATAGATTGCTCAGAAGTCAGAATTGTGATTGAATGAATTGCGAGAACGTGTCAATTGTCCATTTGTTGCGAGATCACCATCTTCAATTTCAAAAGTAGTAACAATTTAATTGGATTATAATGATCATCACGCGAGATTTTTTGCTGAACATCTAAGAATCAACAAAAAAAATAAGATACAATGAATATTCTGTAATTGTTTCATCTCTAAATCGTTCCATGGTAGCAAAAAAAAATCGCCCGTTAAACTGAACAAACATGTGAACAGCCTTTCTTTCGTTTTTTTTTGTGTCCGCAATCGCGAGACAAGACGAGTCTTATGAATTGAGATCAGGAAAATCTGATGACATCACAACATAAATCATCAGCAGAACATAAAATAAACAGTCAAAAACATAAAACTTAATTATCATTCTCACTTGACGAGATTCAATGAAGCTCTGTCAGTTTTGGAATTTCGATCTTAACAAACTTTTTCAGGATATTCAGAAAAGAAATTTTTTCTGGGGTGACAGCTTCAGATATTTTTTTTGTAATGAAATTTATTTGATTTCACCCCTGAATTTTTTTTGCTGCATCTGCAAGAAATTTATTTAAGAAAGTTAAGAGATTGCATAAGAAATTCGTGTGTAAAGGATTTTTTTGTTGCTCTGAATTTAATTTTAGGATCGGTTTGGTAAAGTAAGAAAAAAAATATTTTAGGGATGGAAAAGTGTTGAGGTAAATGACATTTATTGTTATGAAATTGTTTCTAGGCATTGAACACGAAAAACAAAAAAAAAAATTAAAGTTTATGTAGTCGCATCAAAAGTTGGATAACAAAAATATACGCGGTGAATTTAATTAAACGATCGCGACGTGATTGAAACTAAATTTTTTTGTGACTCTGAAATGCCAAAAATTTCTGTTTGCAGCGTATAAAATCGGCAGGAAATACCATTAAAATATTTCTTCTTGAATAAATATCGAAGAAACGAGTTGGATCAGTCGAAGAAATTCTTTTCAGCTCATTGATAAACTCGAAGCGTTCAATGTTCATGAAGGTCAACATATGACAGTCCAGAGAGAATATTTCTCACACCGTTTTGTTGCGTAACAATGAATTAATCTCATGAGGAAGCAAATCAGGGACCAGAGAACAAAAAGATGGACAACAGATTTAAATAAAAAAATTTTGATCTTAAGAACGATTGTGATCATGCTTTGAGTGCGTATTGAATAAAATATTAATTTCACGGAAATTATAAAAATTTCAAGTGGCCTCATTGATGTAACAAATTGAACGAAGTCGAAATCTTTTCACATGTAAAAGACGATTCAAGGTTCTTTGTTTTTTTTTTTTTTATACGCTCTTGATTCTCAGACATGGAGCGGCCCTCTTCTCTTAAGATGATGAATTCTTTAAGAGTCATGAAAAATGAGATTCAATTAGATATTTTATCACAGGCATTGTATTAAATCAGCTTTAATTCGGGCTTAACGATGTCGAGTTCGTTCATGGGAAGGGCTCAAAAGGATATAATTTTTAAGGCTTCGTCTGGATTAAATTGCTGAATGCCATGTTTATTAATGGAATCAATTTTTATAATTTTATCAGTTCATCTCAAGAAATCTTAAGAAGCTCAAAAATAAGATCTAATTGACATCAAAATGTATCCAATTACCCTTCATTGAAAATCAGGTTTTTGAAAATTCTTTCTCACATTTTTTTGGTTTCTTCAAATATATAAAATTGTGCAACATCTATCGTGGACACTTGCTGTTGTAAACGTCCATTCTTAACCCGTTCTGGTTCCTTTTTCAACATCTGACCACAGCATGTTTGTCGTACGAAAGGAAGAAAATCTTTGAAATATTGCAAAAGTACATCACGACATCAACTTTCAACAAGTTCCGTTCCAGTCGATCGTGTTTCATTGGAAATCTTTGAAAATAATAATGATGGATGTGGCTTTAGTGGAAGGCAACATGCAAGTAACTGTCAATTTGATGTTCATCTTTTTTGGTTAGAAAAAAGGAAAGATCTCATCGATGGTGGCACAAGAATAAAATTCTGATCGATGTTGAAAGTTCTGCGCAATAACAATGGAAAGAATGTCAAGATCGTCTTTAAATCCTCCCATTGTGCAAAGTGCAAGTTTCGGAAACAGTTGGAAGTAAAGAAATAATCCTTCGAACCCACATGAACATTTCTTATTTTCTTCTTTATTTTGCGCTTCAAGAAATTTATGAGAAATTGAACGCGATTAATTTTTATTCTGTTTCTTAACTGATGGCCCTAAAAACGTCTTAATTTTATAAAATGTTTCCGTTGTGTAATTCCTTGAAGAAAGTTCTTAATTCTTTCTAATTGATTCTGATGATCGACTTTCTCACCCTTTTCACAGCGACTTTAATATAAATCAATGAGAATGTTCATGACTAATGTCCTCGTGCGAAACTGCATTGATTTCGTTTCACATTGTCCATCGGCAAATATTTGCACATCACAAGGATTTAATTCCCGTTATCCTTTTCTTTCTTAGATTTAACAATATTTTTCATTTGAATTTTAAGAAAAATATTTCAAAGACATTTTTCTTGTGCAAATAAAATTAAAAAGAACAGGATGCGGAATTAGGAGTAGCAGAATGAGAGTGAATATTATGGACCATTACCTGCCATCAGAATAGAAAATCCAGTGAATTCTTTTATTGAATTGTATTCATGTGAAATTAAAACTTTTTCATATATGTTTGATGGGTTTTGTGTGTGCAAAAAGGGAACTCACCGCCACTTATCATTTCACAAAAATGTTTTTTTATTTATTTATTTTTGATGTTTTCATTTGGTTGTTTACTGGAGCTCTTGAAGGTTTAAATGACAAAAGAAGATTAAGGGCGGATGATGGAAGTAGGGAATTCCATTCAGGTGAATTATGAGAACACTTTTTCATGGTGGTCGGAACCTTCAATTGAAGTTGATCCCACACATTCCAATAGAATTTTCACAGAGTTCGGAATTCGCTCACTCACCAAAAACTTTCTCAACAAACAAAATTGTGAGATAATACGTTAAGATTTATTTCCCTTGGCGATAATCTGGATTTAGGAAGGAAGGTAATCAGACTGAAAGCAGCAAATTGATCCAAATGAATGAAATATTTTGTGATTATTTTAGAGATTCTTCTAGATACGGCTTTCAACTCTATCGCGTGACTCTGGAATATTTTTCTATGATAAGTGGAGCAGACGAAGGTCAATTATTGTGCTAAACTTCAACATTTGATGTTTAATTTTTATTTTGACTAGAAAATTGAAATTTTTCTTGTCGATTTCAAATAGAATTTCAACTTTTGATTTTTACCGCGTTTTATCAGTTTTATTGCGTAAACGGAAAGTCAGTTGTTGTTCGATCCTTCCTGAATAAGTCTTTGATTTTAACGTGACATCCATGAAATTATATTTTGAGCATCCGTTGAGTAAGGAATTAAATCCTTAACGGCACCAGCTTCCTTTATTTTGCAACAGATCGTGCCCCAAGGAAATTGAGCAATACCATGACGGATCCAATTTTTATACCGCAAGTTGAACATCCTCTGTAAATATATTTTACGCAAATAAATATCCTTGAACTCAATCACGATTCGAAATGGGAGCGTTTGTGCGAAGGTCAAAATCGTGACTCGAGACATTTTGATAAAAGTGAAACATCATCATCCATCACCGTCATCGTAAAGCAAAAATTTAAAACACTTTTTTTTAAAGCCTTGATGGGTGTTCTGTAAAAATCAAAATGTTCATTCATTCCACTGACACATTGAAATGAACTGAAACTGGTAATTTGTGATATAACGAGCAAGTGAGATGTGAAGATGATGATTCGGATGAATCTTAATCTCATTCCTTTATTTTATTTCTCTCTCACTTGAAGTTTAAATATTTACGCATTTCAAACAAAAATTGCGATTTCGTTTGTTACCATCAAAAGCCAACAAATCCCATTTCTCGTCTGAAATCGATTCTTAATTAGTTTTTAGATCGCACGATGAAAATTCAATATTTGTTCGCAATTTTTTGTTCTCGCACATTTCTGACATTCCATATTTCGGGGGATGTTTGCTTGGCGTCAACAAAATTGTTACTTAAACCATTTCTGATTTTTGATAATTACTTTCGGAATAATTTTGCAAAAATAAATTTAACGATCTGAAAACAAAGCGATCGACTTAAGTAAGAAAAATTCTAAGTTACATGATCATATTATTTTTTTTTTATTTAATGGATCATAATCCACTCCATCACGTCCATCATCTCATCGAGAATAAATTGCAAAATAACGACCTGAAGTTGTTTTATTGATGGTGCGCGGTTGGATCGAAAGTTAAAAGGAATTCATTCTCAGTCAAAGACTGCGAATCGAGACTTTTTTTTCTTCTTTTTGATGTATGTTGATAATCATTCATGTTGGCCGGGCACTGGATCTTTTGTATATGGTTTTTTTTTTATTCTTCTAAATGTTGACCGGCAAACTAGAGAACTGGTTTTTATTTTATCTATCGTAATATAACACAGAAAACGAATTCTATTTTGCCATCACTATGGAACATCTTATGAATACAAAATCCTGAAATTAATTCGATGAATAAAATATTTTAAGGCAGTGTTTCCATTCATTCCTGTTGAGCGATGATTACGTTTCCAAATGTTATCAGATTATTCATAACTTGAAAGAATTTTTATATAAATTTTTTTAATTAAATCAAACAATTTTCACGAATCAAAATGAAGTGGTTAATCAGATTTCACATACAAACAATTACCTCACAAAATCAATCACCAACCGCGAAAATAATTCACATCTTTAAAATTTGCGCAAATTCTCCATAAATGGGATCCAATGATCATCCTAAGATTCTACAAAACAAATCAAAGATAAAAAAAAACTTTTCCTTCTTATTTTTCGCCATCAATTCGATGGATCTCGGCGCGAGCTAAGAAATTCTTTATTGTTGCCCAATTGTGGAGCAAATACAATTCATCGGCAGTAAAAAAAAAATTAACTATTTTGATTTCTTTGCTTTTTTTCTCACGTCGAATAATTCGCGTAATGAATGTTTATTAAATTTACAATGTACGCGATTGAATGAATTGAGATGATCATCAACTGAAATTATCACAAAAGAAAATATAAAATCATCGATCGAAAGAAATCTTAATTACCATTCAGTTCAAACCGATTTCTTAAGAGAGCAAGCACTTTGTTTCAGAAATAAAAATTCTTAAGACGACTTTTGTTGTTGTTTATTTGCGGAATGAAACAAAAAGTCGAAGCAAAAAAGAAAAGCGAAAATATTTTAGCAACAAAACAGGTTCCATCGATTGTTTCACGCATTAAATTTTTATTGATTTATGATTGAAATTAGAAGAGCCCCGACCGAATGGACAATAAACTACAAATTAAATTCTACAAGGTTGCGCAATCGTAAGCAGTAAACGTTTCTTTGCGGACTATTTTCGAGTAATGAAATGAATAGAAATTGATTATGCGTAAAGAACTCTTCGCAGAAATTCCAATCGAGGGACTTCTGATTAATGGTGAGAAAAATGAAGGGATGGTCCATCCAATTTAACACGAACTCACGCTGAGCTGAGATCATACAAAAAGCCAATTTTATGACCATTAAAATTGAATTCAATTCCTTATCAGCAGCAGAAAAATATTTCAATTTAACGGACCGCCCGCGGTAAAAGAAAACTTTCTCATTTCATTAATCAGCAAAGAAAAACCTAAGAAAATAAACATTTTATTAAGTTTTATGATGCATTTGCTAAAGTTATCCGCTAAATTTGATTCGCTCTGAATTGTACAATCGGACAAAAGTCAGCTCAGCACTTGTTGGATGTGAATACAAATTGAAAGGAAAAAAATTCATTCTCAGACAGAGAAAGAAGAAACTTCAGACCTGATTGAAGAAACACAAAATCTTGAAGCACTACATCTGTTCAGCTGACTGAAATCTCTGTTAAACAAGTGCCAGCATCAATTTCTTTATGTTCTATTAAAACCATCAATTGAAATTGTTCGCGGCTTTTCTAATTATTGGTTCACGATATAAATTATAGTCAAAAATAAAATAAAAAAGTTCTAATCATCAACGATAATTTACATAATTCACGCATTTAAAGTTTCTGCTCTGCAATTGTTATTTAATCAATTATTGCCAGTTTCACTTTCAACATTTCTAAAATTGCTTGAAATTTCATTCAAAAATTCCAAGACAAACGATAAGCAAAATGAATGAATAAGAAGAAAGTTGATGCCGTTGTGTGGGTCTGCATTGCTGCGAATGGGGATTTTTTTTTGCGATACAGAATCATATGGCGACGTGTCGAAAGAAATGTATGTGAACCGCAAAATCATCATTTACCGGCTTTTGAATGGATTCATGTATTGGTTTTGTTTTGGCGCCAAATCTCAACAGGTTTTGTTCACATGAGAGCGGCCCGCGAATGTATTTCGCGAAAGTTTATTTTTATGTGCTGGACATTTTAATGGTGTTGGAAGTTCCATATCAAATATTTATAATCAAAACCTCTGAACTTGAAATGTTGAAACAAGAAATAAAATTTCTTTCACGCAACGAACTTTTATGCTTCTTGCTCATTCATAAATAAAAACTATCATCAATCCTTCATGTGTCGCTAAGTTAATTTTTTATAACATAAAATGACATTGTCGCAATTCGTTGCAATTTTTTAAATTGAATCTTGCTTTTGATAATTTTCTAATTCAAGTCACGTTTCACATTTCAGATTGTGCCATAAATTTATTTTAAGGACTCAGTCGAAAGTTTTGTTCGATTCTAAGAAAATATTTCCATGAACTTGCATAACAGCATTCCAAAGATTTTTTATTGCGAACCAGAACTTTAAGACATCAGTTTAATAGAACGAACCAGACACAAAATATATGACATCATCAACACATGTTTTAATTTGGACATGATGTTTAATTAAATTAATTTGTCGTTTATTTTATTTTTTTCATACATAAACATCGCAATGTGGGGTTCCAACCATGTTCTGTTTACATTCTCAACTGTCATTTTCGTTGCGCTGGTTCTAAATATTATGCTGTTGCATCAACACTATGAGAACATCAACATAATCATCTTTCTTTATTATTTTGATACAGCGGATGAAGTTCATTGTGTTAGTAGCCGAAAAATCCGTTGATGATAAATCTTCATTTGCATCACTACCCACAATGAGCAGCGGCAACATTAGATAACAAAAAAAAAAAAACGTTTAACGGATAAATCCAAAGATAACCTTAAAATGTATCGCTCAATTGTTATTTTTTATGTAGCTACATTAAATTGTTACAATTATTATTTACTATGTGGGATTATTTTAATTTTATTTTTTTGTTATATCACAAAGTGGGCGGAAAAACATAAACAGACAATTTCAATGTTGTGGCGAAACATTTTGATAAGAAATGGCAACTTTTGTAAATTGAAGTTCCGTTTATGATCTTTTGAACTAAGTAGTCATTGATGATTATTTCACGCACAATTTCATTCACGAATTGTGATAAGAATAAATCATCGACCTTGAGAAAGTCATTTCACTCCTCAAAAATGTATAAATGTTAGTAAGAAATCTGCTGACGGCCCGCATCGTTTACCCGATAGAAGCAAGTGTGGAGATGGAAAAGTGACAGTTAATTAATAAATTGCGTTCGTTTGATTCGAAGAATAGTAAAATTTTATATATTTTTTTTTATTAACTCAATTGGACAATCAGCTGATGAACAAAACAACTTTAATTAAATGATTCGGGAACATACTTCTCAAGTAGATGATTCAATTCCATATTCTGCTTGCGCAAAAATTCACAATCCATTTCAAGTGTTTCGCGTTCTAGCAAAACCTTCAAATAACGTTGAAGTCCATCATCAAGGACATTCCAAATCTTTTCACGTTCAACAGGAAAATTAAAGGATTCAAAACATTTCTCAACATCATGAACGGTTCAGCTGATAAGCATCTGTTTCAATATTTTGGTTCATTATGGTTTTCAGTATCATTGTTATAATTTAAATTATGGATGAGTTATTGGATCCTAATTAAAGGACGAACATTTTTAATGAAATTGAATTGTCGAGTAACTAAATGCACACATAAAAAGCTTGAAAATATTTAAAATCTCACACAATGTTCAACGAGAAGTAAATAAGTAACACAAAAGAGATTTGATAACGATTTTTTTTCTACAAAGAAACTTTAAGCGCTCTTAAGAACATTTTATTTAACTGAGAATAATTTCGGGCCGCTTTCGTATTTCCATATAAATTATTTCCTCAACGACAAGAAACATAAAAAAAATGCGTGATCATAAAGAAAGAAAGAAAATTATGAAGATGCGAAGATTTCTAGCTCGCAAAGTCGCAAATTTATTGCCCAAACAAACGTGCGGGATTTTAAATTAGCGCATATAAAAACACTTCATTATAGCAAAACTACATAGTAGGAAACATTAGGTAAATTAAGGCGAAAGAAACTAATTTTCTGGTCCATAAATAATAATTTGAAGCCTTTTCACAAAACCTGTCAGAATAGTTAAAGGCTTCAACTAAGAAATTAATGTCATGAAAAGGGGAAGAATTATTTTCTAGCGGAGTTCTGATCTACTTAGGATAGCTTTCCTTTGTTTTCAGCCCTTGCTGATCTTATGTTGAATGCACATTAAATAAATTACATGAAACAGTTTTAAATTTCATTTTCTTGTCCCGTTGAACAAATTCTTACTTTCATCCATATTTCGGTCCCTTTAAGCGTAAATATTGCGATGTCCTGCACTAAGATAGTTTAAGAAAGGGTTTTACTACTTTCGAGGTCCTTGCCGCGGGTCTGAAATAATGATTTTGAAAATTGTTCCCATGAAGATGCTAATGTGACAGTGAAAGTCTTTCTATGCAGGATTTTTAATTATGTCCTATCTCGTGGACATCCCTTCTTGTCCGATAACAAAAGAATCGTGGACCAGTTAAACGATGATTATTTCAACTTTCCACTGCATTTGAGTTTGTTTTGACGTGAAAGTGAATTTATGGGATGAAAATCCTTTAGCGTGAATGAGGCTGGTCCATCATCAGCACAAATAAAGAGATTAATTATGCAAAATAGGGAGAGTCCATTTAGAAATTGTGATCCGGGACAAAAGAAATTTAAGAATGTTTGATCGCTAAACGAGAATTTGATGGTAGTCTTGAGATGATGTCAAAGATTTTAAAATTGGTCATAGTGGAATCTCGTTGTTGAACCAGAAATTTAAATTCGTTGCAGTTACAAATATTTGTGTAAGAGCAACTGAATATTTCATTCATAAAAACGGTTAAACTTCCGTTTTGATAACGACATCAATAAAGTCTGTTCCAGTTGTGCAAAAAAAATTCTTTTGAATTAATATTGATAACCTTCGGTCTCGCAATCATCTGCCATTTGATTCAATTTGGTTTCAATATTTGCACAACTAACATAATATTTTGGGATTTTCTTATCAAAATAAATCTTCTTTTTGTGATGACATTTGAAGGTCATAAAAATCACGTATTTCGTCATTATGATGACACTTCATTGAAAATTATTTATTTCGGGTCTTCATTCATCACTTTTCTCAATATCAAACAACTTGAGAATTTCTTGGAATCCATAAAAGTTCTTAGCACTCGGTTCCCACACCATCGAAGTGCTCCATTAAGAATCTTCGTCAAGAGGTGCCAAAAAAGGATCGGCACAATATAAGGAAACTTTAGGAACAAAGAACACCAACCGTGAATTTTTGCTCAACATCAGTTCTATAAAAATGTCCAAGAACTGGAATTTATTTAATAAATTGAATATTACCGTTATCAATAAAATCCATAGAAGAATGTTCCAATTAAGCGATACATCACCACACCGGCAAAGGACCGTTTTCTTAAGAATTTTATCGTTTCTATGTTTGATCAACAATAACAAAATTTTGGCGCGCGATTGAATCCTTAAAAAAGGAAACTACCTGATGGAATTCACATCATGAAAGCAATAAACGGCTTTTATTGATTTTTCGAGTGTTTGCGCAACAAAAGGAATAGAGAAATATTCAGGATCGTCGCGATCGTTAAAGTTTTATTTCTGGGTCTGAAATCATTGTCAGGTTATCTTAACTGGTACATGTCCTTACAGAAAACCAGCAATTACTCATCTCATGATTCAAATCTTAAGGACATCGACCTTCTTAAAAAGTTATTTGGACCTTCAATTTATCTAATCGAAATCGATTTTTCTTCTTCGTTTTTTGTTATTGAAAGAAAACTTGAGAAATTTCTTCCCATAAAAATTCCTTGCCAAAAATTCTAAGAAATCAAACCCAAAAATAGACACAAAGAAATTGTTAAAAATGATTTTGCGTTTTCGATGAAATGTTTTTCTGTTTTCTATTACGCAACAAAATTTTTATTTTACTGAAGAAAATTTCCTTAGGAGCAATCAATAAAAGAAAAGATAACAAAAAAGCATTCAAATTAATCAACATTGATGGACTCAATTGAGGTATCAAAAAGGACTCAACTATAGACGTTAAGCAATATTTCATTCACAATCAATAAACTTGTCCAATTTATTTATCAATTTTTATCGATCTTTCGCGCCAAAATAAAAAATATTACTGCGGTTGTTTAAGAAAAGTGTGAGGTCTTTATCGCGATTCTAGGAAAACTTTGAAATTAGAAAAGGTCTTTTAAATGTTTAAATACCTCAACAATGAAATGCAATTTCGAGTGTGTCCATATAACAAAAAGTGAATTCAAATCAGTCAAAGGTTCATTATCACAATAAACTAATGAATGTTCTATGTCCCATTATTCTTCATCAACAATTGAACCTGACTTCTTAAAGTTCTTTCACCGACTTTTATTTTCTTCGACGCAATTTCTTTGCAAAATGTCCATCATTGTTGGGCTCCGAACTTCTTTTCTATTGTTGGCAGAACTAAAAAATTGAGATTATTAATGTAAAAAATGTACATCCAGCAACAGATTGCCTTTTTCTCAGGCTCAGAAGACAAGCGACAACAACAAACATCAAGCAGATCAGAGACATTAGATTGTGGGTCCTTAGCAGTGGGTGCAAAACACATAGAAACAATGAAGCAAGTTCGGGATTCCAAATCATTGTTCAAGACAACTCTCAAGAACTGAATCGAATCTTTAAGAAATTTTTCTTGAATCGTCCTGAGATATCTTAAGTTTATCAGGTGTGTTCCCATGAACTGATTCTGACCTGTTCATTGCAAACAGTTTTCGGATGATCATCAAATCTTTCTGCGAAATCTTTTGATAAAGAAAAAAAAGATCGAAATAAAATTGCAAAGGAATTGTAGTTGATCGAATCAATTGATGAAACTAACAACAAATGACGAACCTATTTCATTGATTCAATTGTAGCATCATATTGCAATAAATTCAGGATAATGATTTGTTTGTGGAGGTTTATAAATTTATGTTCATTGGATGGACAAATTGATGTGATTGTGATAATTTCACGGATGATTTCTTAAAGAAACAGCATATTGCGCAATTTTATTCAAATGCTTACTACTTGGGTCCACTTGAAATGCACAACAAATGTTTGTTTGGTCAGTTATTTATTTTAAATTGGCAAATAATTAAAGGAACTCTACATGAGACTTGTATTGATGAGCATTTGAATAATGGACAATTCGCTTTTGCCTAAACATATTTTAGAAAATGTCTTGCAATTTTCTTCGGACAACAAATAAAATAATAATGGACAATGTCCAACAATTGTGTGATAAACTGCATCCTTAGAGCAGAAAATTTCGTAAAGAACTTTACCATTCATTTTGAAGTTCTTCATTAATGTCCCAAACTTCCCATTAAGCCACCTTCTTTTAAAGTTCCCACGATACATTAATTTGTCAAGTTAATTGATTGTTTGTTTTAATATGCTTTTGATGGGTGAGATCAGAAGGTGGTAACTAAAATTAATTAAAATTATATTCAACCCATTGAACTCACTGATCAGCTATGTCGCGATTTTACCTGATAATTCATATTTCTGTCCTTATCCGAAAAAGAAGGATTTCAATTCTCCGCCTTTTATGACCGTCTTTGGTAAATTTTGTTTAATTTACCGATGGATCAATTTCAATCCTTCGAGTCTGCCTACAGTTTTTTCCTTCTTTTGATAAGAATCTTCCGTAATAATAAAAGTGAGAGAAATGGAGCAAGGATCGATTTATATCCTAAATATCAAAAATATTCTTTCAAACGCCCACGACAGAACGTGCAGAAAGCGTCCATTAAACAGATATTCGGATTCAAAGAATTAAGCCGCAGACTCATTAAAAGGGATTTTGTAGGTGTCAACTTCTGATTCCACCTCCGATTTCCTTAATTGGGAAATTTATTGTTAATGACCACAAAAATCGCAAAAATTGTTTTGCAGCTCCAGCAAAAATCTCTAAATAATTTAAACTAGAAAAAAATTCTTAGGAATGCTAATCAATCTGTTCATGCATATAGTTAGATTCGCTGAAATCCTTTAAGACGTTAATCCAGCGTAAAATAGGATAATAATTTGGTTTTATAAATCCATCAAAACAGAATTTACTTGTTTCTAAACATACCGCAACTGCTGGTGTTTGAACAGTTATTTCAATGAAGTCATTTCCTTAAGCATGATCAAGAAAGAGAGCGAAAATCCCTCTTATTTTATAATTTCTCTGCTCTAAAATTTAAAATGTCCTTGAACATTATTATGCAAGGATCGTCCGTAATGCAATATGCAATAAACAAAAAAAAGGGCGAAAAGCCATTCACATGCCCATCATAAAATATCAATAAACTCATTTAATATGGAACAAACAGATCATTCCGGTTGATGTTTTGAAACATTTCACAAGAATTTATGCTTTCTTTCGCAAGTTCAAACGAAGTAAATATTTTTCTTCAAACATTTCATGATTTTTTTTTGCCGACAAAATAAAAGTGATTTTGGAAATCATCATCAAGAAGATTGAACAAAGAAATCATATTTCAGACATGAGAAGGAAGTTCTAATGACCGATTTTCCTTAGAAAGATGATTTTTGCAAGATATTTTCAAGACAAATTTTGCTTCCATTCAGCTTCAGTTTCGCGATAATTCAACAGATTTTGACTATTAAAAAAAAAATTATGCTTTACTTAAAATAATCACTTTACAGTTGTTTGTTTACTTCTTACTAAACCGACATGTGATTGCCCAATTTTTGTTGTTACAACATATTTTAAGTTAACAATTGATTTCCCAACATGAGCAATTAAAGTTTCTGAAGCTATCTGAATACATCAGTGTTCAGTTTCCGGTCCAAAGTTGAACTTGTGCCATAAATCTGTCGAATTTCGCAATGAACACAAAGCCACGTTTCAAGGTCCTGAAAATCTTCTGGGAAGTTCATTAAACATTTTTGTGACCTGATTCTTTCATTCATTTAACTTCATCGAAAATCAGTTATTTGCTCAGAAATTTTCGCCCACCAAGGATTTTGTTTTCCGTTAATGATCCATCAAAGTGCGGCGCCAAAATCCTAACAAATGTTTCAATTGTTTGTTTAATTCACCGTCACATCCTCATCGTCAAATACCTTTTGAATAGAATCAAAAGAAATTCCATTCGATCGGCTCAAGAACTTTATGGATTTATCTCAGTTCAAGTGAATTTTTTCGGCATCAATTTGATTTTTGCAACACAAAAACTCCAGAAAATGAAAATACTTGGAAGTAACTCAAGCTCCACAATGTGGAGTCTAAATCAATGAAAAATGTTTAAAGGGAACTTTTTTATGATTTTTTTCTTGTTGAGCATACATTCAAAACCATTCCAAAAAAAAGTTCCATCCATCGCATAATAATCTCAAATTACACAAAAACATTGCAATTATTTTTATGGTACCATTCAGCTTCCATTCGCCTAACAATAAAAAAGAAATCCCGAACCACAGGATTTTTTTATGAGGAACAGTCTTTTTAAGGAATTCTAATTTTAAGGATATTTTTTATTATCTTTTAACGGATCCGAGTAAAATATTTTTCTTATGTGAACGAAATCAGTTTTAATGTAGACTAGTTAAGTTTTTAAGTCTCGCTTTTTTTCACAGGTTCGTCGTTCAATTAAAAGAAATATTTAATTACATCTCTGAACATTTCTGATTATATCTAAATCTTTGTTGCTGTGTCATTAAAATCGAATGATGCCACTATTGACTTCAAACGGATGAATATTTCATAACCTTTATTCTAGGAACCGCTAAATAACCTAGCTGGAAGCGAATGAAACAATTTCAGGTACTAAAACTTGAGTTAGAACATTTAGAGTTTGATGACTCTTGTCGTGTTTTTTTTTCTGGCTTCAAGAAACCCGAAACATCATTAATTTTAATATCGTTGCTGTTATATGAAACTCTTTTTTTTTGCTGGATGTTATAAGGATGCACTGAATCTTACAAATAACATTTTTTTCAACACTTTCATTCATTTTCTACATTTCCACATGAAAGGATATTCCCGAAAGCGGACCAATGTACAAAAGAATTTACTTCTTTATGCAAATTGTCGGTTATTGTCGCTATGCAATGAGCGCGTTATTAAATTAATGGATTTTGAAGACTTTCAATGGTTTGCGGTTGGTTTATTGCTTTCGTTCAAAAGCGAATCCTTTCTCTAGATGTCAAATTTTTGAAATGATTAGAAAGGACACAAAGGTTTGGTTTGGAAATTCATCATTTCTCGCAGTTTGACTATTCAAAGAGTTTTCATAAGAAATTATAGATCAACATGAAGCCTGACGGAGCAAAATATATTTTGAGAAAGGAGTCAACATGAACCTGATGGACACAAAGAGAATACTTTTCCATTTAAAGTTTAAAGGACTACCTGGAATGCATTTTTTGCAATTTTTCTTAAATCTTTCATGTGTCCATCATGTTTGAACAAAAGAACAAATTTCACAAATGACTGATAATAAGCAATTTTTTTTTGTCCGATCTGATAAAAGAACAACAATAATAATTGTACGTGTTTCTGTTTCGGATTTCGAGTTCCATTATTTGTGTAGAAATCATCAAATCGGAAACTTCTTAGAATCAAAGAGATCGTTTCAGATTTATCTACATACAGCAGTACATTTTCATAATTATTTTCTCAAGTAAGAATACAAAAAAGTAAACAAAATTGAATTTGATATCAAAAAACCTAAATAAAATTTAGAGAATACTCGCTGAAATTATTCAAAGCATAAAAATAAAATAAATGTAAACAAAACAAAGACATGTTGCGAAGAAATATTTTTAATACAGTTAAGAAACCACAAAGACATTTTTTTTTTAACTTTTTTTTGGGATTTTCTTAAAGTCCTTTTTATAATATCTTTCAATTTTAATCCTTTCTTGAAAAAGAAAGTAACAAGATTTCAGATCTTTAACGAATTCATTATCAATTCCTTTGACGAACAAGACTATTTGCCGCTGCTAAGGACTATTTGGCCTTTTCGTTGAAATTTGTGGAAATTTCCTTTCTTAACGAAAATATTCGGATCAGGTTTAAATATTTAAAGGCTTTCATTGTAGATGGTTTTACAATTTTGCGACATTTTCTGTATCGTTAGGAATACTTTACATGAAACTTTTAATAATTCAATATGTGTAAATATGTGATTCATGTAGCGATCGTAGACAATATATCTAAAGGAAGTTCCATTCCACATGCGAAAATTTGATTGTGCTTCTCTATGTGAGGAAATAACAAAAATGCCAGAGCGTAACAAATCAACATGTGCGAACCAGAAGAATTTTCTATCAATATTTTTGGCGCCAAATTGTTTCACGAGTTTTAACATAAAGTCACGTAAGTAAATAAGATCAACGCTTTAAAAAAGATTTCTCTCGCAGATCCTGAAAAGTCCTTATAAAGGTCTTCCGAATTTCATGTTAGATTTTCCTTTTCCATTCACCTTCCATTAATAACAATAGGAATTCCCAAACAGAAACAGGTAAGAAACTCTTTGGTAGCAGGTTTCTTTTGTGGTTGTGGGTGATCTATTGTTCGTATTATTGTTTACTGTTCTTTTTTTAGGGCTTGTGCCAAAAAGGAATCAAATTAGAAAACACCTGATCTCATCGGAGTCCATTAAATTTCCGTCTTAACCGATTTTTTTTTCTTATGCTTTGAGTAGAAACCCATCGAGACTGTAATTTCGCGCCAAAAACTTAAGAAATGATATTTGTTTTAATTTGTCACTCGAGACTTCATAACGTTTGCATAAATTATTCAATGAAGCATCCCTCGGGAGAGTTGCAAGAGCTCTTTTAGAGAAAACATGACATCCGGAATGATGTTGTAACCGATTTTTAGCAGAAATTCCATCTCATACAAGTGGAAATTTAAAAGGATCAGGTCAAAATCCATCGATGAACCAATTTCTTCAAAACAAAAAAAAAATGTTTTTGTGTAATGTTTATGTTTCTAAACGATCCGCAAGAAGTTCTTAACAATTTATTTATTTCTTTGCCGATCCAACCTCTGAAAAATTTCAAGTCATAAATAATGCGACGGGCGTCAGATCCATTAAACATTTCTAGTTGAAAGTCAGTAGACCTTTAATTTTTGCAAATGCCGCAAAGAAATCTCAAGAATTCTTTATCGCTTACTGGAGAAATGTCAAAAACTGGAGTGAAATATTTGTTTAAGATGTAAAATCTGTCAATTTCATGTGAAAATTGTAATTATGGACTTCTGACCATAAAAATCATTTGTAACAAGACTCTTGAAGAAGGATCACCATGCGAACGTAAGCAAAACCAACCGCAAAAAAGGATCAATTTTCAAACAAATTTTTGCGCATATTTGCAACCAGTCGAACTTTATAAATGCATTTTTGAGACTCACCGTTCTTGAAATTGCATTCTAACTTTGATGTCGATAAATCACAGAAATATAGTTTTTAGAATGTTTAATTATGCAATTCATTAGAAAATCACATTTGAATGTAAATAAAAATAAATCGCGTTTTATTGAGCTTCTATATCTTCAACATCATCTGTAATCAGCTCAGTGTCGGCTCCGTTTTCAGCATCATTCTTCTGCTTATTTTTCTCTTCAAACTTGTTAACATCTAAGACAAAATAAATAAATCATCAGCCGTAACTTAAGAAACAAATTCGCAACTCATACCATATTTAGAAATATCAGCATCAAGCAGACGCAACATGTGTACTGAATCATTGACGTCAATATAAGCACGTAGCGTTTTATTACCTCGCCATCCTACTAAACGCAGCTCCAAATTCTTCTCTTTTTCCAAGTAATGTAGGATACAGCTTCCAGAACTTATGGCATTGTGCTGTAATTGCGAATCGGTAGACAGATCCGCCACCTGAGGTGGCTCAAGAGGATTCAAATTGTTGAGCATAGTGATGAGATCACTGCGAGAAACATTGATTCGACGCTGGTCGCCAATGAACTGATCGACATTATTTAATCCTTCATGGGCAAGACTGAAATGCATAATGAATAATAAAAAATAACTCAAATTATGTAGTGAAAAAATATCTCACCGGAAGCTACACTCCATGTTACGGTTGTCACATCTTGAAAATGTCTTGACACCTGAATTAATCAGCTTTATGTTGTGTTCATTGTTGATGATAACTGATCGGACCTCCGGCGAGCACAGATAAATGTTCTTTTTTTTGCCAACCTTGCAGCGTGTGAGCAGACATTTAGGAAGGAAATCATCACGTAGCTGATAAAATTTTTTGAGGGATGTGAAGATCTCTTCGTTTTCCTCGAAAAACACAAATGGATCCTCACGAAAGCCATAGTGAACTTTCTTCTTCTTGCGTGGATTTTCCTCTTCTTCATTTGCAGCTACCGCGATAGTGTCACCATTTATGCTGGCCAATTTTCTGGCATTGCTCTGAATTGCTTTCTCATTAACTTCTGGTTCCCAGCTCAAGCGTTTTTTCTTCTCAAGTACGGCAACAAAGAATGCTCCGGTATTTTGTTGATGAGGCAGGACTCGAATGCAGTGTTGTAAATTGTAATCAGCGACTGTTTCAGCTGAAGGCGCAAACATCTCACGATGAATAATCGTATGGAATTCTGATGGTACATCATTCCAAGACTTGAAGAATTTTAAGTCTTTTGTTCCGGGTTCCCAATAGTTGAGACCAGGACTATATTTCAAGCCATTGATGAGCCCACTGGCATCAACGATTTCGAGTGCTGCATCTGTTTCGCGTATAAGTCGGCATAGGACAGCCTCATTTTCAATTGGATTCAATGAGCATGTCGAGTAAACCATTCTTCCACCAACTTCCAGCATTTCAGCGCCACGACGAGCAATGCGATATTGAACACCATGGAGATTCAAAGCTTGTCCCTGTGACCATTTCAACCAAATGTCGGGATTCTTACGCATCGTTCCATCGCCTGAGCATGGCACATCAGCAAGAATTCTGTCAAATTTTAACAATTTCAAATCATCACCATCGGCATCGTTAATGAAGAGATTCGGAAATTGACCGGCTTCAGCATTCGTTATTAGACAGCAAGGTGAATTAAGCCTTTTAGCTTGATGAACCAACATATAACATCGCTTATTGTCAATATCATTCGCAATAACGAAGCCAGATGGAATTTGTCCTGTTCCGCCACTGTGAAGCGCTTCAATAATCTGAGCTGTTTTCGATCCTGGTGCTGCGCACATGTCAAGAACCTTGTGATTTGGTTTCACATTAAGAACAAGAGGCGGAATCATCGACACAGCTTCTTGACGCGAAATATTTCCAGATTTTGTTTCAGCGATTAGAAAATTGTGCAAGCGAAACAGCTTCTCTGATCGTCGAATGTCCTTTCTTGAAAGTTCTAGCTGCCAAGCTAGCTCACCTGGATACCAGCTAAAGCTTTTTGGCTTTAGGGACTCTTCATCTTCTTCCAGCTCTTTTAACCCACTCATGTAATCCATGGACAACTTTTCTTTTACTATCTCCAGTAATCTTTCACTTTCACCTTTGCTGGAGGTGATCCGGAAAGTTGTCGGCAAATTAGATTTCAATGTGCTGATGAATTGATCATATTCAGCTTCTGGACAGACTTTCAGATGTTTGTAATAGTTCTCAAAATTATCATTCTCACGAACAATCTCCTGATAAGGTTCTGTCCGGCGTTCGCCTGATACATGCTGTTGTTGCTCCTTATTCTTAAAAAAATGTTATTCAAAATTTTAGTTTTCATAATTTTTCACTTTATTTACACTTACTTTAGCATTTCTTTTACGTTGAGCAAAATGATTAGGTTTTCCTTGTCTACGCTTTCCCATTTTTAGTTATAGTTAACAATAATAAGTCGAAGAATCTTATTAATTTATTATTTTCAATGCGGTATCAATTCAACACGTTTTTTTTATTATGTTTACTAACACATTCACAATTATAAATTAATGGATTTAAAACCCCAGTTTTAATCTTAGATTAACAAATTTATAGCAAGTCAAATTCAATATAGTAGTTTGACAACTTCAGCACTAATACGACAATTATTGTCGACGATTATTATAATCGTGACAAAATAAAAAGTACATAAAACTTTTTTCTTAAAGACGTGTGCTGTTAAAACGTTTTCAATGGCGATGGAAAAAATTATTTTTGTAGCAATTCTGATAACTTTTGCTTGGTCTGCAAATGCAAACTGTCCAAACTGCAAAACTTTAAAATATGGCGCGACAACCTGCGAATGTGGTCCGAAAGCCGCAAAAGTTACACGCAAATACGCTTGTGGTCCAGCTTGTGACGCAATAGGAAGTTGCTGTGACCATAACGTATGTCCATCATGTGGAAATCCGCCGTATTCTGCTGATGAATCCTGCATCTGCCAACAAGCAGATATAGTCAGGCGTTTCGCAAAATATGCTTGCGGTCCTGCTTGTGATGCTGCTGGATACTGCTGTGATATGCCAGCAGTTACTAAGAAGCCAAAGACAGAAACATGTTAAACACATTTTGTCATGGATAAATAAATGATGTAATATTTCACTTTGTGAAAATTAAAATCTTTCAAATGAAAATTAAAAAAAAAAAATAAAAACAAGATTGAAATGCAATCATTCAAACAGATGCTGTAGTCTACGTCAAGATCTACGTGTCTTCAAAATATTGGAAATTTTTTTCTCAATAAAAAAACATTGACGTCAAGATCAAGAATAATGTTTTCGGTTCTCAACTGAATTTGAAAATTTAAACTGCGTTGCTGACTTTTTCACTGGTGAACTTTACAATTTTTCAACACTTTTTTTTTCACAAGTCAACAAGTTATAGCGTTGTGTTTACATATTATTATATTATTCTCAGTCCATATTCCAAGAGATTTCTTCTGACATATTCTTATGTAGTCAGTTTAAACACTATGGCAAATCTCGCGAAAATTGCCACCTACATTGCGGTAGGAGGGTTGACAGCTGTTATGTATATGCGCTACCAGCTTCAAGATAAAGTACGAAGGCAACCTTACTTTCAGGTAATTTTCAAGTAATATTTATGATAATCAAGTAAGTTCTTAAATTACTTTCAGTCAGCATTTAAACTTGTTAGAAGTCATGAAGGTGAGACAACAGAATCTTTTAAAAAGGATACATAAACATTTATTTTTATTTAAGGAGCTAAATATGTATTAGGAGAGCCCATCAAAGAGGCCGGCTTTGACCTGGGAGAACCAAATTATTGCAACCACGAGAAAGCACATTTTGAAGTTAAGGTAAAAGGCTCAAAACAGAGAGGGACAATATTCTTTTGGGCCGATAAATTAAATGAATCCCCAGACTGGAATATATCGAGGATTGAGCTAGAGCTAAAGAATGACGACAACAAGCGCTTAGTTATTAAAAAGTCTGAGTAACATGCTTGATATTGAGTTTAAGTAATTAAATAAGTAGATTTGAAATTAAATCTGAAGCTTCCTTTTTGAACCAAAAGTATCATCTCAGCTTAACACAACTGATGTATAGAAAGAAACAAGGATTTCAAATTCAAAGGACAAAGGGAAAACTGTTTATGGTGCCAGAAATCTTTAAATGTATTATTTTTCAGATGAATCTCATTCTCGCTCTGTTTTCTCTTTTGACAGTAAGAAATTTATGGTCTTTTGATTCAAATCAAGAAACATAAATTTGGTAAATGTGTGAATATCAAAACATTTTGCCTACCTAGGTATTTTAAACAATATTTTCGATATACTTAAAAGCTTTTTTTGCTTCATATAAAATTAAAATTGAAAGTATAAGAACTTGACTCAGTAAAATTTATTTTCAAGGTCAAATTAATTAAAAATTTATATTGCAACAATTTGTTGATATGTATGCTAAACGATATAAATCATAATGATTTTGTCACCCTTGATATTTATCACATTAACTCATCGTGCATATAAGCCTTAAAACAACATGGACGGAAATCATGAACGAAAAATTACATGGCTCTTTGCCGCAAAGAGCATATAAGAGGCTGAGGCTGAAGAAGTCTGTTGGGGCGTTTTGTGCAATATAGTCACGTAATTTCTGAAGTGTATGATTCTCTTCTCTGCATTGTTGCCTCAACTCCTTTTCATTGTGCTATTCGCGCTTTATTTGTTTCTTCTTTGCAAAAGCTTCTTTCAAACATTCATACGATTTCTTTTTTGATCTTATTTATGAAAATTGCAGCAACTTGTTCCTAATGGGAATTGAAACCCTTCCATTGTTCTTCCATATAAGTATTTACAAAAAAAATCAAAATCATGATAAGCCATTTTTGAAATGAAAGTGAATTTTCATTAAGATGTCTGCTCTCAAGACAATTCAACAAAGGTTGAAAATTAAAGTGAATGGTTATCTACTTAGCTACAATCGGAAGACACAGGATTTTCAATGCTAAAAATGCTTAGAGAATTGCAACGAACGCTCAATGACATTTGTTCATTTTTGGATGTGTCATGGTTTTCAACATTCTTGTTGAAAGTTATTGTGGAACTTCGCATGCGATAAAAATAAATTTAATAATCAAAAATCTAGCATGAAGAAAATGTGCACTACAGGAAGCACAAGGATATCGAGGAAACAAATAAGCAAACAATTGGCTTCAACAATTGAGAATGATGGCAAAACGTGCTGGGTACGATGCGATTAAATGAATTGTCCAAAGATGGTCCGATGTTGACAATACAGAAGAGGGAAAAATGGAATAACCCCAAACTGTGCTTCTCTATTGTAAACAGAAGCTTTAAACTTTGAGTTTGTTAAATTGGTTTATCGCACATTGGGCATGCGAGTCAGGCAACAGCAGCCAACTGCAAAAACTAGTCTCAAGCTGCGACGTTGAACATAAATAATTGAAGTGGATTAAAAAGCTCATGCTCCATAGTGGCTAGAAAGATGAAGAACCATTGGAAGACACAAAGCATACAAATATTGTTGTTCCTTGCCAATATTTGCACAATGCCACAGCACAAAATCCTCCGTGTGTGTGCTTTTTTCTAACTTGCAGCTATGGATGGACAAAAACTGAGCAATAGTCGTAAATTTTCAATTCTTTATTCCACAACTTAAGGGAGTCATGATAAGTTGTGTTATAAGCGAAAGCGAGTTAAGAACCTCTGCTAGATGTTCCAAAGATACCTTTCTTTTCAATGCAATCATGCAATGACGTCTCCAAATACTTATATACACAATCACAGTATGGAGTCAAAATTGTTTATTTGCACATACAAGAAGCTTCACAAATTTAATTTTCCTTTTTCTTTGCTTGCTCGCTCCATTCTGGCAAACAATTTCTCGTGTTTCATTTAATTTTGAGAAAACAGCAAATAAACAAGAATTTTCTGGCCTTAATTATACATTTCTGTCGTCTGCTGCTGATGTTGTCGAGTATCATTTTTGACATTTCTCGGACGCAATTTTTCGGAAGTTTTGCTAGAATTTCTAGCAATAAAGTTTACTGTTGGAATGACGATACCTTAAGACGAATGCCCACAAATGCCATTTGATGCCGAATGATGAAAATTAAACACACAAAAAACGCCTCACAAAATTTTATCGTTTAGTTATCGGATGAGTAATTTTTATATTTCTCGTACTAATAAATTATTTTTAGTTTCAGTGATTTCTTATTGGAATTAAGTCGCAATCGCATCGCAACTGAATTTCTTTTTGCGCTACTTCACATCGCAAGAATACGACAAGATGAAATTTATGCAAAACAATTTCCGTACATTACAGTCGCTTTTTTTCCTCAATCGCAGTTTTATTTATGCGATTTCTTACCATCGGCAATCAAGTGCTCGAAATTGTGAGTTAGGTTCTAATACGTGTATTTTATTGCAATTTTATTTACTCATTTTTCTACTGTTATCAATGCTTAACAATGAAAGTGCATTGCACAACAACGCCCAAAGAAGCTACTGAACATACTGAAAATATCCAGATAAATCTGCTCTATTTAAAATAGTTGTGCAAATATTTTCCTCCAGCAATTCAATTTTGCACTCGGCATGCAACAAAAAAAATAAATATATAGTTCATGTATGGCAACAGACAGATGAAGATTGAAGCAATCCTGTATTAGAACTGGTATAAGTTTGAAGCTTATAATTCCGTATGCTGCTTATAGCACAGAAATGAAAGCACATTCACAGTGGCATGAAATGGCAAAATAATATTATAGATATGGGGCATAAAAGGTGGAGGAGAAGGAGAATTAAAAACATTTATTTTTTGGCTAAAACTCGAGCATAAAGAGTGAGAAGTATATATTGTGTATATACTATGTATATATGGAGAAACATTGGCTCTCTGGATATACAGGATTAAGTGGAGAAAAAGAAATAAGAAAACATTTGAAATGAAATTGCAAAAATGTTTGTTGGATGGTTCAAGAATTTCAATTTGCGAATTTTGTTGTGCGAAAATTCATCAAACTTGTAAATAAGTACTGAACTTGAAACATCGTCAGTTTCATCATTACTTAGTAGAAATTTTGTTGATATGGATGTGACAGAACTTTTTGCTATGTTCGGACAAAAAATGTTTCCGACTTATTGGTCGAACTAAACAAGTTTACTTATAACTGATATGGAGGTCACGTCTGGAATTCTGTTTTGCTGAATGGAAAAGGTGAAATTAAACAAACACATAAAATATTGTTAATTAACTTTTTTACTCTTGTCGAATGTATTTCTTAGAAAACATTTGTTTTCGGGTAAAAAATCGTCGGATCAAAGAATTCTTCTGCAGAAGCAATTTTCAAGATTACAGAGTAACGTTGTTACAATGAACCCTCACATCACCGCCCAATCTATCATCTAGCTTTTGACAGCGCGCTGAAATTCAAGTTATCCCACAAGACTTCATCAGCAAAAGGTGCCAGAGAGAACTTGTGAACACTTTAACATCAAACACCACCCACCCGCCCAAAAAACTTCATATTTTCTACGTTGAGTGGCAACAAGAAGAAAAATAATAAAAAGAAGTAAAATTCAAGCAAGAATTTCTTATAAAAAAAATTGCTTTGTAACACTTTTCCATTCACACCCTTTTGCTTTGTTGTAAGCCATCGTATCGTCTTATTCGCCTTGCCCACAACTCAATTATCCTTTGAAAATTTCTCCTTTTTTTACTTGTTTAATGAAATTATGAACATCTTTGAGAATTTTTCAGAGACATCTTCTCCAAGATGAGATACGTGCACAAGCTATTTAAATCATTATTTTGAGAGTTCGCATCTTGAAAGTTGAATTTTATGAAATTTTCTAAAGAAAAACAAAATTGTTCGCAAAAAAGCTACCATAAATATTAAGACGTTTTCAAGTTAATAATTTTAATTTTCTTAACGGATTTTATGTTCTTTCGTTTTTGCCCTGTTTAATTCACTTTTTCTTTGAACGCAACCTGCTCGGGCAATTTACCTAATTAACATTTTTCGCACGTGTCGACATAAACAGAGCAAAGATGAAAAATACTTAGCAACAAAAAGCAACTACTAAAATACATCGAAGACACACGAAATGTTTTCATTATTTTTCTATATTCGGCAAAAGAAAGGAAAAAACCTCTTTACAAAAATAGAATAAAAGCTCTAAGCTTTTGGAGGGATGGGGGGGGGGTTGTTGCTTTTCAGAGTTTCAAGTCCGAAATAGATATTTTTTCTTTCTTCTTTCTATGTCGCTGTGACGCTGATGTTAAAGAAATTAAATTTCCAACTGATAAAGAATTCTTTCGTACCATCACGGGAGCATAGAATAGAATGATATTAAATGTATACGACGATGGAGGAAATGAAGGAAATTTTTACGAACCGTCCACATTACGAACATGAAGAATTCTGTTTGTACTTTCAATATTATTTATTCGACATTCTCAAGGCTTCTTCTTCTTTTTACATCTTCTTCCGCCGTTTGATCTTTAATGTGATAAAATTGTGTGATACATGATGTCGAATCTACAAAAGTTTGGTTTCCGCGCCTCGCGTGTAACATTCACGCCAAGGATGGAAAAGCAAAAAAAAAAAATACTCCAACAAAATTGTTGTTAAGAGCACTTGAACGTTTTCACATGGTTAATTTCATAAAGCTCTTGAATCAACAGTAAAGTATACTGTAAAAGAAAATTTATTTGTTCACCAAATGCTTTATGTGAAATGGGATTGGATTTGTTAAAAATAAATTTGAAATTATTTGTTGTGTGCAATCAAAGAACTTAAAGAAAAGTTTAAATACTTCTGTGCTTCCGGTTAAATATTCCAATTGCAAATGTGTTTATATTACAGCAGACAATAAATGCATATGAACGAACATTACATAAAACTGAACACAAGTTATTGTCTTAACTCCCACTTACCCCTTTCAAATATAAAAAACGATTGAGAAATAAACTCTTCCTTCTTTATGTTGTTGTTATTACCGGTTCTTTTCTTTTTTCTTGTCTTAGGCCGAAGGTAAGCATGGAGGCAGGTACTGTTACAGGAAGGAAGCAGGCAATTTCGTTTTAGCTCTTTTCTGATATTTTGATATTTTTCTTTACGGCTTTAAACAAATATACGTTAAACACGGATATTAGAGCTGTAATGGTATGGAAATTTCATTATATTTTATATCGTCAACTTGATACATATAAACTCTTTTTCCCATCTTTTGTTTTTTCTCTGTGCCCTCAACCTATGTTGGATTATTCCATAAATTTTATCCCAATGAACTTTTGCAGGTGATTAATGAAAAGCTTATTGACATAAATTAGAATTTGACATTCCTCACAGAAAATTATAACACTAATAAATATCTATTGACATCATTACTGAATGTTTCCACTGCTGCAATTTTCTTTTTCAAGCAAACTCTATAACACAATGGAAAATATGTGAATGAATTTACCTAAAGAATCATTCCAATGAGGCCCTTAAATGAGGAGGATTTTGAGATTTGGCAGTCGAAAGTCTATAAAAAAAGGAAAACGTAAATTGAGAAGGGCAAATAACCATCACTGGGGGATTGAATGGCAAATCCTATCCGCAACGTTCAACTTACATGGTTTTCTCGTGCATATTTTCCACCTTTTCAGTTGTTATTGTTGCCATCAAATGAGATTTTCTCGGCTTTTTTTTATTCATCCGTCAGAAAAATTTCCATTTCCATTCTCACCGTCACTGTTTCTGATTCGATTCGTGTTTTTTTTTATGCGACAACCGCTTTTTCTCTGGTGTTTTTTGCAGTGGAATATCAAAAATCTGTCAAAATTCTCACATTGGTGAGAGAAGTGATGGAAATCACATCAAATGTTACTGCTTTTTTTGTGTAGGATTTTTTTTTTCCAAATAAATCTGATATTTCCATTTATTTTTTACTTCATTTGCTTTCTTTTGTTTTTCTGTTCATGTTTCGCGTTGGCAGACGCGACGATGTTGCTTTCAAATGTTTTGTCGCCACTCTTTGGTGACTCCCGACAATGTGATAATTCATTTACATCTCTATTCTTCAACCCAAAACACCCCCCACACCACGAATGCCATCAAAAACAAACAGAACCAAAAAACAAACAACAGCAAACTTTGTTGTAGAGGAGAGAATTGTTGAAGCAGCAAGAACTGAAAATTCATAACTTTGCATTTTGATTATTTGCATTACAATGAGGAGGGAATTTTTCATTTGAGCTTTAAAAGCTTTCAAACTTTACAACTTTTGTTTGTGAGTTTTTTTTTTGTTTTTCTTTTTTTTTGTTATTTATATCCAAACATCATGAGGACGAGAGCGAAGAAATGTCTGATGTTGATCATTTGCATGAAAGAAACTGCTCGAAAGCGCTTTTCATCGGAATTTAAATATTTCTATTTTGTGTTTTCTTGTCATCAGCCAAATGAGATTGGAACGTTTTGTGTTAGTCATGATGATAAGATTGTTGATAGTGACATCATTCAACGAATGATCCACTTACATGTATAAAGAATGAAAAATATGTAATGGAAGCTGATGCAAATTTTAAGATATTCAACATCAATGATATAATAGTTTCATTACACCAGAAAAAAATTAAATATTCATAGAATATTTTCCTTAAATTTATGTCATGAGCTGTGTATACTGCATAAGATTTTGCATAAATTATGTAACCATGAATGTGATCCATGTGTCAAAATTTATATGTTACGTATTATTTTTATGCTCCCTGAAATTTATACGAGGAATCAAACGAAATTTTGCCTTTTGCTGATCTAAATGTTCTCTGTGTGGCTGCTCATGAATGACTTGCTTTTTTTTCTGCTGGTTGAAATGAAATATTGCAGATAGAGCCCATATAGTCATCATCATCATCGTCGTCGTTGGCACACACATATAAATTGGGGAGGCTTGATATGTGTATGGTCAATGAATCGTTTAAATTTGAAAATCAACGAACCGTGATGTAATTCATAGCACATTTTTAGGAATTTTCCAGCCTTGATATCATGTAAGTTTGTCCGTCTCTACGAAACATTGAGTCCCATGCATGATGAATCCTATCGATCAAAAAATATAAATTTGTTTCTGTGGCGTGGCAGTAATTCATTATTTTCAATACAAATTGATACACACAATATGTAGCGCATATTTATGCACACGATGCCAAAATTCTAATCATTCTATACAGCAAGGACACTAACTAATGAAATTTGACATATTTGGCAATAAAAGCTCAATTTTAAATGCATGTTTATTATGGATGTTAGTGTGGGCTTCAGTCAATTACGGTCTCTGTAATTTTCATTCTGGAAACAAATTATGCAAACTCTAGGGATTGAAAGTAATATCATGTTTCATAATTGCATGTAAGAGGAATGAAAAATATTTTGTCGTAATTATGGAATCGAAGCTCCTATTTGTCGCCGAATGATGCTGCACGATGCTGTTATTAATGTACAAATTATGGTAAAATGTAATATGAACTGATTTAAAAGTCATTAATTACGAGCACGTTTGGTATTTTTAAACGACTCCTATGGAATTAATATGCTTTATTGCAGGTTTGGCGTGAAAAAGCATTACCATTTTTAATGATCTGATGCAAAGCGCAATTTCGTTAAATGCACATTCGGAAAAGATGAATTTAATTAATTTACTTTACAAAATAACGAACAACTTGCACGTTATATTGATTGATGATTAAATGTTATTTTAGCAGTCGAGGAAGTTTATTTTTTAATTGCACAGTCAACATTCCGAGAATTTACTCAAAAATGAATTGCATGAACATCGTCAATGAGCTTGTATGAGCATCAGTGAAAACAGTTTGCGAATAGAAGGACAAACAAGTGTCATTGTATAATTTTCCTCTTAAGCGGTATAACAATGTATTTGAACTAACCAAAAAAAAGGAGGGTGATATCAAAGTTATTTGCCAGCACAATGTTGAATTCACAAATATCCTAGTAAATCGTCCCATTTTAACACTTCGCATGTAAACATAACAAAAGATTTATTCCGGCGAATGTTATGAACGATGCCAAGGATTTCATGTTTGTTGTTGTTTATTGCACGTGGTGAATTGGAAAGCGCCAAGCTGAGAGAGATTTTCACAAAAATGAGTAAAGGACATTTCTGATTTCTCTCTTTGCGGCATCATTCGAATGATTTTTGCCAAGATTATTGCCATCAGTAGCACAAAATTTGAGAGAATTGCGAGAGCAAAGAACACCAAGGACATGCGCCGCACGCATGTCGACGAAAATCCTCGCAGTCATATTTGACGTCACAGCATTTTGCTTCATGTCGATGATTTGTGTTCAAAATATTTCGATTCCTTTTTTTTTTGCGCCAAAGACAAAATTAATTTGATGGAAAATATTTTCACCCCGTGCGGTTTACCAGTGGGGGGATGTAACTCGCAAATGAAACAAATGGAATGTCATAATATTTTTAAAATCTTCTTTTTTTTTTGGCTAAATAGGTAGCGAAAGAAGAAAATTAATTAGACAGAAAATTTGTGCACAATTGTGCGGGTGAAATTTGTTATCAGCAAATGTTTTACTTTAGATTTTTCTCATCCACCGACATGCGAAATGTCTTTTATTCGAAGGGTGGTGAAGTGTGAGTTTGGATTGCTTCTCATCGCATGGGAAAAAGGATTTAACATGCTCCATTGTTTCAGTTTTGCTTAATTCCATTATGTGCACATCATAGAACCAAAATTATAAAGAGAAAGCTCGACAAGGTATCAGTGGGATGGGTGACGTAAACAAAAATGTGTTCACGCACACACACAGACACATAAGTAAAACCATCATTAAAACATATAGCATTTAATTAGACCTAAATATGAAACTCTTTATTTTTATTTTTTTCATGGTATATTAGATATTTCAAGTTGACTGACCAAAGCACTGGACAAGCTAGATCCTTTCCCCATGTTTGTGCGGAGCCTAAAGTTCTGCGCCATAAAATCCAAATGGAATAAATGGATGTAATTATGGGCTTCTGGTCTCTGTACATAAATGAAATCTATACAGAAAAACTATCGGAAAGTTTTCATTTTGCCTAAGTTGCGACTTCATCAAAAGGTTAGTTTTAGTTTCTTCATAGGTTCAATTCATGTTTGTTATTGGCATATGATCATCAAAGTTGCATAAAAAACTTCTGACCCATAGCCATAGTCCAAAAATGCCCATCGAATTATCCTATAATCAACTTTAATTAAGATACCGACAAAGTTTTATAGCCGCACCGAAAAAGCTCTTAATTTCTTTTAGCTTTTCATGGTTTATGATTTTTTGATAAGAGTCTGTAAATGAAGATGCTAACTGGATGTTTATAAAAGATGTTTGTGTGCATAAGGGAGAAAGTAATGAATGGTTAGACGATTATGTAGCAAAGAAAGCATAATCCAAATCAAAAATTAATGAAACTTTGCCACATCATTAGAGTAAAATTGCTCTCGTAGATATGGGGGGAGCAAGACATAAAATTTTTATATTATTTTGCAATTTTCGAAAAATCGATGACGAAGGAAAATTTGAAGATGCAACATCATATCACATCCCCCCTCAATCAGAAAACGACGCCAATATTTTTTTCATAAATATATTTACCATCTTGATGACGTTTTGTGTCGTAACTGAATTGATTAATTCTCATTCAGACTCTAAATTTTCCAAAAATAAAAAATGTTTACATCGTCATCACATATAATAGTTATGTGGCAATCTCATACCCTTACAGGCATCAAATCAAGCAAGCGGCTCCTCTCCGAAATGAGATGGATGTTAATGTACATTGAGGCTAGAAAGCATTTTATTGTCAAGGCAATAACATCGACAAAATAGAGCAGAGGAATATAATAAATTTTATGTCGTTCGCATCGTCATATTCCCTAAACGGATTGTCGACATTGACACACAGACATGCATAAACATCGTAAAACAATTTTATTTCCCTCTGAATTGTATACTTAAAGTGCCCTGAAAACTTTGTTTGTCGTTTGTCAGTCACTCCCAGATGAGTATGAAGCTAATTAATGGATTTTGATGCTGTTTGATGTCAACATTGTGAGATTTCGAAAAATACACATATGCACACAAAAATAAACAACAATATTGTTTAAAGTGCTTTAAAGTCGCCTGAAAGTTGAGAGGAGTCAACAGTACCAAATTTCACGTAGCGTGACGAGTGATTAAGTAAAGCTGGACATTGTCAATTCTCCAAAGACATTTTTAATATTTTTGCTGTTGAGCAATGTTTTTTTTTATTTTGTTAATGTCTCTCCATTGTCACTTTTCTCGTGAGCGGTCTCTCAAGCTTTCAACAACAATAAAAAGGGAATTAATCTTTTTTTTCTGTCGCTGTCACTGTTTGTTTTACTGTCCTCTTCTCTTCACACAGCCAAATGATGTCCTACGAAATTTACATGTTTTTTTTTATTTATTTATTTTTTTTAAAGTTATTTATATTTATTATTTCAAATGCAACTTTTCATCAGAGTATTAGCCAAGCATAAATGCTTGGGGTTCGCGGTACAAAAGGACATCAAATAATATATTATACCGAACGTCACAAAGGACATACTGAGAAACAAGTTAAGCTCTCATGGAGGCTCGACCCTTATCAATTTATAAAAATTTTATTACCGTTTTTTCCCCTATGCTCCACAAAATGATGCTTTTTTTGGCGTTTGCCATTTAATATTAGACGCTTCACACACACTCATGATGAATGATATGAGAATCAAGCAGCCGTTTTCATCAGCATTCGACGAGAAAAAAAATTCAAATGAAGCTTTATGTGATGATGGGTACAACAATATATTGTATGCTAGTTTATTTTCTTTTCATGACTGATTTGGGAATAGAATCAGCTCACAGTACTTGCTGGCATTGAGGCTCTCTTCAGGATAAATATTTATAGGAAAGTGCAAAACCACAGCATAAGTAAATTGCTTTTAAATCCCCTAATTCCCATTTGAAAATTTTCATAGAAAACTTGACATCACCTACAAACAAATCCCATTTATTTGTTATTCAAATAAACCTTTTTTTTATTTACGACACAAGCGACATTCCGAAGCATGTTCTTTATGTCTGATTTGTTCATTTTTCTCTCTGATTGAGCCCCAGCGATATGATACTGTTTCCCATCGATACAAAGTGTCTATGTTTCAGTCGAATCATAATTTAAAGCTTTGACTGCTCAATATTGCATTTTTATTGCTTTTTTCCTGGAAACAACTTTCAGTCCAAAACGAAGAGAGAAAAAATTGTGTTAAAAACTTCTATTTGTTTGACTGTTTGCTTCTGCTTGTGCAATTTTTTTTACGTCCGCTCGTTGGGGGTGCAATATTTAAATATGACTTGTGCAATATTTTTAATTTTCTTCCTTTGGCGGGAAACAAGAAATTGCAATGCAATTTTTCTGCCATTAAAGTCGACATTTAAGCATGAAAAATGTCCTACAGTTTTTGTTTTCGTGCAATAGTTATTTATTTAAATAAATATTGGAATGTTTTGAAAATGACGTCATTGATTAAATAATAAACGAGATCTAGAAGAAGTTGATTGAGAAATATCTGGTAGCAATTTCATTTGAACTAATTACCGTGGGAATAATCACACGCTCACATGCTTTGCGATTCGACCTAATCAAAGATCTAATTGAAGCAAAAGTGCAACAACATCACGAATCGTAGAGCAAAAAAAAAATTAAATGTTCACAAACAAACCGAAAGAAAGCGAAAAAAAGGAAAATAATAAAAATCGAACATAAAAGCACATCATAAAAACAGTTGTGTGCAATTAATTTTTTACTCACTCTCGTGCTCCGTCTTTTGATAATAAACTCTGGGTTGAGGGGTGAGGGGGGAAAGAGCGACACATCCGAACAACAAACATAAAAATTCAATAAATGATCTACGTCGTGTTTTTATCGCTATCAAAGTTCTTGTTGGTTTGCTGCTTTACCAAAAATGGGAAATTTTTCTTCTTTTTGTGCTGCTTTTTTGTCGTTATTTTTATTATTGTTGTTTCTGCTTGCCGTCGCTTTATCAATACGCCCTTGCACAACGACATCGGTCTCTTTGTTTATGTCAGACGAAAAAAAAAAATATCAAACGAAATAGCAAAACAATGCTCTGGAATTCAATCGTGGGTTTTATCTCATTTCGTGTTTTGAATCGATAAATTCTACTACGACACTATTAATCGATAATCGTCTCTGTAATAAGTGCTTTATTATAGCCGTGTTTTTTTTTTCTCCATGTGCCATCTCCCAGTACTAACCAGCAGCTCAATTGCTAAATTGTGTTCAGAAGCATTTCGTGTTTTGAGATGGGCATCCCCACCAACCAAAAAAAAAAGAAATAAAGTCCCATAAAAGGGATCCCCAATCGAGATTCGAATTAATGTACAAGTCGTTGGAATAAATTAGATTTGCGTTCATTGAGTAAGCGAATCGCTGTCGTTTTGATTAATTGCTTTTTAAGTGAAATTTGTTGCACGAAAAATACAAGCTCGTCGGTGACAATGAGATGTTGACGAGTGTCATTGGCATCAGAAGGGTTGAATCATTCATCAAAAAAATAAAATAAAAAATATATAAAAAGATGTTTAAGTCTCGGGGAAGAAAAAGAAAGCAACGAAATGCCATCAACGCAAATCTGACGAAATCAATCTTTCATTGTCATAATTTCTTCGCGTGATATGATTCGCTATTTTTTTTTTCTTCTCCGCAATTGTAATCAGAATTCGCAGAACGAGGAGTATGAGATATTAGCTGTGATTGGAATGGCGTGAAACAATCATGGCATTCAATGATGTGTATTCGGAGATAGGAAATTTTCTATGCTGCTTGTGAAAAAAAAAAAGATTCTTCATTTTTATTGAATTCTTTTTCCTTTTTGCTCTGAAGTTGCTCGTTCGCTTTATTTTATAATTCGCAATATAATACGCTCCCTCAATCACAGAGGAAAAAGAATTCAAGAGATTGAATTCTTGGTGCATGTGAGGTGCGATTGTACGACATTGTTCAATAAGAAAATGATTTTCTAACATCGCAACAATTTATGAGACGAACAGACGTTTCACTGCAACAAAGAGAAAAATTCAATAAAACTTTATTCCATTCCTATGATGTACATCAATATTCTTCCCTCACTTTGATTTCAAGGATCAGTTTTCTCTCGATACATTTCACATTTCTGATAGCATTTGTTGTCAGCCTCAATGGATAACTGCCAATGAGATAAGCGAAACTATTTTTCAATTTATTTCAAGTTCTTTTTTTTTCGTTCATTTCTATTTTTGCGAAGCGCAAATAAATATGATCACAAAGCTTTTGCATTTATTGTTTGACACTTGTTTATATCGCGCTGACTCGAAGCAATATAATATTGCAATCTCAACTATCGCTTCAAGTAGAAATGTGGATGTATTTGTATGTAGCTGACAAAAGTTTGCGTCGATAGTTTCTCCCCTTATTCAGTGTTATCGCATCCAGAGCAAAACAAAAACACGAAAAAAAAAAACTTTTTTCACTCGATATTTATTTTTTTTTTTTCGCAAAATGGCTTTTTAAATTTTTATGATGTTCGAGAGATATTTTTATAACTGCTAAAGTTTTTTTTTTTGGGGATATTAAAAATTGAGAAGCTGTACAATTTTTATATGTATTTGATGGCACTCTATCTGGTTATGTTTTTTTGAAATTTCCTATTTTGAAAGTTTTGCGGCTGCTCGATTGCTGATATCATGAAAAATAAAGTTGTGCTTAAGATTAGTTTCAGTCATATCACCAGAATTAAACATCACCAAGAATATCACGAACAGCAGCACATTTATTCAAAGTGACAGAAGCGACAAAGCCATTTCCGGTTGCCTGGCTCGGTCTATATTACAATTAAATAAATAAATAGCATCAAGGGGATGGCATCAGCAGTGGCAGCAGAGCGAAGACAATCGAGGAAATTCCCTTTTGAATGACACAATTTTTCATTAAACATCTAATTTCCTCGCTCCATCACAAGGCAAGGCATCCGCTCCCCGGGCATGGGCGAATGACTGGCAATAAATTTATTTAATCTATCCTTTTTCGACGTCATTATCTTTCCGCATTATGTTCGGCATTTCGTCATCAATATTCATCAGTAATAACACCAGATGTAAAACTCAAAATTTCCTCCCTGACACATCACAGTCGTACAAGATTGCGAAACGATCTCAATGAAATTAATTTAGCTTTGAGTGGCTGCCGTTAAATTTGGATTTAGATTGCGATTTATTACGCTACTTTTCACTTTCATCTCCCCTCGCGTTGTCTTCCAGTTGCAGTGACTCTAGTGATACACTTACAAGGCGGGAGTGATACTTCTAAAACATAATCTAGTTAAATGAGTGAGTCTTTCGAATTAGCGACTTTCGGATGATAAAACGTTTGTGACATGAAAGGCAAAAAGAAGAAAACGAAAATCCTTAAAAGCTTTTCCGCACTGAGAAATTAGTATTCTAATATTAAGAAAATAAAATGTTCATTGTCGTTTGCGGAGTTGCGTCACCTAAATTTGCTAATTAAATTTTTCAATCTTTTTCTTTGTTCACACAATTTCTCACACCAACCAGGAAAAGCTCAAAGCTTACAAATAAATAAAAAGGGACAATACAAATTTCATCATGATATCATTATAATGGAGCAAAAGCCTGTGCACAAAAATTCCGATGAAATGATACATTATGAGTTTTAAAAATTCCGCAATTGTTTCAACACCTATTGTTATGGAGTTTTTTTTTTCAATACTATTCACGCCATTAAATATTCCATAATGTGCTTCAAGTTTTTGCAAAAAGTAATTTTTTCATTCTATCAAAAAAAAAAAACGTGAAAATTCTATGAAAAGTGACAAAAAAGGTTAATTTTCGGTGAGACAAAAGACAAAAATATAATAAATGGACTCCTTTCATGTATTTGACTGTGTTATCAAACTCTGGAAGCCATTTTATACATTATGAAAGCTTTTTTTTACCCTAAACTCCTTCCATTTACAAGTCACATCTAAAATAATTCAATTTATTTCTTGGACTTCTTTTTTTTCCCTCCACTCTTTCACACTTTTGCAGCAATGTTTTAAACTTTTGTAATTTTCTCATGATGTTGTCAACATCTTTATTTGATTAATTGTTACTAAAGGGCTTTAACATTCCTTTCCTTCCTCTCGACTTTTCGACTCTACGATCAAGTCGTCATTCACATTTCTGTCCTTCCATTTCCCGGGCTCACAAGGCTCATTGAATTATATACATTTCAGATTTAAGAGAGAAAAAAAAGGATACAAAACGTATTAAATTTATATATTTTTCCCGGTAGCAAGAGATGGGAATGTTATATACGCTTAAGTGAAATTTTCGGTTGGGGAATGTTTTTTACAGCCGCTTTACTTTCAACTTTCAGGTGGCATGAAGTTATATGGTACTTTTTTCAGATTCCATAAATTAAAATTCGTGCTGAAACAATAAAAACAAACAATTGTTTCATGAGCGAGGGAAAAGGAACAAAATTTCGGATGTGTAGAATAGGCGCAAAAGTGTTTTTTTTTTTTTTTTCTGATAAACTCCCGTAGTCCCGTTCACATGATACATGTGTTAAACTGCCTGCGTTTTATCGCTCATAAATTAACTAACAGAAATTTATTTATTATTATTTTTTTTTTTTGATATAATTTACGAAGCTCTAAATATCTGTGCGCTGGTGATGTTTTGTCGCACAGAAAACATGACACTGTATGATGTTTATGTGGGAATAAATGCGAAGAGGGATTTCTGCAACGCTGTGCGGGTGTATAAAATTAATGATATTACAGCAACTTAAATTATGTGTATACCTTAATTGCCCAGCATTTCATTAGCTGTAGTGCCCAGAGTTATTTTTCGCCATGTACATACATGATTCCTGAAAAATAATTAAAATCATAATATTGTGTGTGTGTGTGTGTGTTTTATTAGAGGTCGTTATAATCCAGGAGCCCTGCAAATGAGAAAATTAAAATGGAATTAGGTAAATTATCGAAATTATCAAAACCGAATTTTTGAATTAATACACCGCCCTAAATTTCCCGACGAATATCTCTCATTACAGATTAAAATGCGGCTTTATTAAATACAGTCACGGATACCTCCAGAAATCGCGGCATCACATTATTTTCGTAGGGATGAAACAGAAAATTCTAATCAAATTCAAATCATAGGGAAAGCTTTGCGGTTAATTTTTCTTTAATCCGTGAATGTATTCGATTCTATCGCGCGATATCATTTTAATTTCAAACGTGCGAGGAAACTATGGTAGAACTGTCATCAGGCAGTTGCTTGAATAAATAATTGCTCGCAATAGTGGAAAAACCACCGAAAATTTTGCACTATAAAGATCTTTCCTTCCATTTCTCCGTGAATTGGTGATGAATGAACGAACCCCAATTGGTTGGTGGCTTGAGCAAGGTTTACAGCATATAGTGAAATTGTTTGTACATGCATCGTTGAAATTTCTCGCTTTATTTATGGATTTAAAATTATTTGAGGAGCTCAAATTCACTTCGAAACGTCTGGATGTTTGTATGATGTGGTTTTGTGTGTATATGTGTGGTTTGGGAATTCTAAGAAAATGATGTCACATTAATGTACATTTAACTACAACTCCGCCATAAATTTGACGTTATCGATGGACGCATCCACCCTATCAGCAGAAATGGTATACTTCCAAGCTAATGTTATTGACTGATGAAATTCCCATTTTATGCTTTTGCTCTTCCACGCGCGTCATATTTACATAACATTTCCACATAAATATTTTGCATGCATACATACATCGCTGTTGAGTAATTGTTGAATTTTCCGTCGGAATCTATTTCGTTTACTTTCAAGTATCTTATTGAAAATTAGAATTTGTTGAAAAAGTAAAACAAACCCCACGAACTTGCTCCCAACCCGAGAAAAGAAGGAGAGAGAAATTGTTTCACGGACCGATAAAAATTTTAATTTCCGGTTTGGTTTGTATAGTATGGTGGGTGGAGAGAATAATGGGGTAAGATGAATCTTTAATGTGAATAAAGACGTGGAGAAAGTGTGAGCCATATAATGTTGAGTGTCAGTGAGTTGCTTCAGACTTTATACGCCATCTGTGGAAAATCTTGCAACAAAGTTCGCATTGTTTAAATTCAATTTAAACTTTATGTACATCGACATTAACAGTTGGAAAACGATGATCGAGCAAGCAGGGGCATTTAGTGAAATCTTTAGCCAATTAATCTTTGGGGAATACGTATATCCATGTAACATGCCAGTAGAGAACCGAACAATGAAAACACAACTAGAGCTTCATCTCTATTTTGATTAAATTTTGCTTCTTCAGTAGAACAAAACAATAAATTCTACTCACTGCTACCATGCATGCGCCAAGCAAATGAATTTCGGTAAATGTCTATAATTTTGATTTATTGCACGAAACTAGACGAGATGCTGACTCGAGTGATTTTTTTTTTGCGTCGCGCTCGTTTTGATAAGAAGCTTTCAGCTAACTTAAAATTCGAGCGGAAAATCAATTTTAATGAGAATTGGGAATTATATAAGATCAGTTTTTAAACCTCATGGCTATTGACTCCCATTTCGTAGACCGAGGTTTCGTTGTTTGCGATATAGAACGAACAATGCCAGAGATGTTTGGAATGGGTTAGCAGCAAAGTTAAAGTGAAAATGAAAATTTCTAAACGTAAAAAAAAGAAAGGAAAATTCAAACATAAATTCTAATATATTTAAAGACACTCAAAATGCAAAAGACAATTGAAATACGCAAACAATAAGAAAATTTTTTCCGCCAAATTAATTTTTATTCCTTTTCAAACTGTTGAGATATTCTTCGTTGTTTTCATGAGTTTTAGCTCACATTGGGTAGCTTCTGCTCTAGATGCTTACGTTGCCCTGAAGCATTTTCTCTATTTACGATGTACGACATCTTAATAGAAAGAAACAATATGACAAACTTTCTTAGAGTTTAACAAAAAATTTTACAACAAATGTCAGTGTTGTTTATGAAATCACGTTCCAATGTTAGAAACGATCTTTGTCTGTTCAGCATCTTAGCAACGCTCCACTCTTCGCTGGGCACCCGAACGCACTTACATTATGCCAAATAAATACAAAAAGTTTGAATGAGAAAATGATGAAAAAAAAAAAAAAAACAAAAGCAACAACAGAAGAAAACTTATTTCATTGTTAAAATGTAAAAACTTTTTCAATTACACATGTACTTAATTGAGATTTTCTATTTGATTTCACTTCTGCTTCTTTGAAAAGCATGAAATTGAAATGTTTTAGCGGTTTGCCACAATAAATCCAAAAAAAAAAAAAAAGTTATCAGCAGACTATTAACCAACGTAATATGACTTCAGCTTTACTCATCAAACTTTTTCATTCAAGTTTCTTTTAATTATTCCAAATATTTGATGAAAATAATTATTAGCGATTTTTTCTCTTAAGTTCTGTGGGAAAAGTTGAACAAATTTTAATGTTCTAAGATTATTCATTTTTTTTTTTTATAGAAAAAATATATTCCGACAATTTTTCCCTTTCACAATATTTATTCACAGGCTTCTGTTTACGACATTTATTGCTCCTCTAGAACAATAAAAAGAAAACAGTAAGAAAGTTAAGTGCTGTCGAGCGCCCGCCCGACAAGCTAATGGTAAAAAGCTCAAAAGGTGTTCGAGCTTTCTTGCTTTCTTCCCCTTCGTCTAATTTCAAACACTATAATATTGGCTTGGCTTTATCTGATAGCATTAAATACGATTCAATAAAAGAAAAGAGGGAAAAAAACGAAAGGAAATCTCGGAAAGTGCTTTGAGCGAGTGAAATTACAGATCTCTGGATTCGAATTATTTCTTTTTGATAAAAATCAATTCTTCGAAACTTTTCGTTTTATTTCTCTACATTTCTTTCTCCCGTTATCTCATAAAAAGCTTTCTGAATTCTTTATATTGAAGGATTTTGAATCGTCTTCCGATCAATAGACTTTTGCAACTAGAAACTTATTGATTTCAGAGAAATACAGAGATTTATTGTAATCGACTGAGCTTTTTTTGGCAGATTCCTTCATCCAAATAACATGAGAAATAAAATTTTGTATTTATTTTTGGAACCAAGTTACGTTGCGTTGCGATGACTTGAAACATATTCACCATGATTTGAGTTGAAACCTTTGAAAAATTGTTGCTCATATCAATATTTCAAAGGCTTTTTATAAAATCACTGCTTGGATATGAATATTTTGCGCATTATATTATAAATATACATATATAAGTATGTAAAATGAACAACTGAAGTGTAATAATCACCCTTGATTGTCTGCATAAATAAATATTGAAATCTTATTAATCCGTTTCATTGATTCAGAATCATATTGACTTTCAATTCTTAATTTTTTTTTTTTTTTCGTTGGTATTAGCATATTTAAAATCAAATGATAATTTTTTATGCTCTTAAAGTTTTTCAATTATGATCAATTTAATCTCGCCAGCCAATAATTCAAACAGCTCAAAATATGATTTCTCTAATTAAAATCCCGAGTTTTATCTGTTGAAGCAGAAAATTCAATTTTCTTTTCATTTACTTTTCTGCTGCTGCTTTCTTTTACAAAGAAAATTCATTTAATTTTCGTTTTTTTTTTTTCTTTTTTTTTAGAGCTTTGTTAAACAATATGAAATTGATTTTATTCCGGGATATAATTTTTCTTTCTTTTCTTTATCTGCTGGAGGGATAAATTTAATGCCAATAACAACAATAGGGTTCGTGAATCTAAAGCGAGACTTGAAACAATTCTTTATATCCGCATTCGAGCCAAAATTTCCTAATCTTCATCACAAATTGACTGTTGATTGTTTTCTGAAGTTTTATAAATTGATCGCTTGTGAAATTGAAGCATCTTCAGGTATTTAAAAATTGACTTTAGCAGTTCATTGGATACATAAAGCGGGAAAATTTCGGAGGAGAGGAAATACATAATTTCTCTTTCATCTTCAAGTTATTGTGGATGGAACAATATGAACAATTTCACAAAACGGAAAAATTAAACTTTTGTAATTCGATTTTAAGGAAATTAAATTTTAAATTCAAAGTAAAATTATTTCTGCTTGAATCAAGAATTGTAAAATTTTCTTGACATTTTTATTGTCTCTAACTTTTATTCTGAAATGAACTTTGCACTTTACAAACAGGCAAACTATATAAATGGCTTTTATATCACTTTTAATGATTCCACCTCATCACAGTTCATTTAACGACATTTTTGCCCTAGGCAATTTGCTGTAGGCGGAATTTCTACCTAACAATTTTTTGGTGTGGAAAATTTTCGCCTTCAAAACTTTTGCGAAAACTCACTGATTTGGCAATAATGTTGAAAATGCTTTTTAATTGCAAAATAATTTTTTATTCACGCTGAAGATTTTCTCCGGTGATATTTCATTGCTTTTACGGGTCGTTTCATTCTATCATTATACATAAAAAAAAGAGAATTTACTTAGTGTTGAACGGAACTTGATTTAAAAATGGTATAAATTTACCAAGTGAAAAATGATATCGGGTGTTCATTTGATAGTTTCAGGACACGATACATTTATTTTCTTTGCATTTTTTTTTGTCATTGTCCTTACAAAAGGATTAAAGGATTGATGTAGAGCATGTATATGTACAGCCGTCCAAACACGAAGTAAATAAATTAAAATGTCATTTCGACATCACATTTCTGTTTATTTTTCAGTCACTCACCCGACATGGACATGCTCGGATATCAGAAAGAGGTAAAGAAAGACAAAAAAAAAATTAATCCACCCAGACTGGTCTCAGGATGTGAATGGCTGTTCTTATAATCGTACTCAATCTTATAGTTTGACAAAAGCCCAGTGGAGCAGACTTTCCTTCAATAGTTATTTACTTTGGAAATAATGATGTTATAACAGCATTTGGTCACTGCAGAGTTTATCTGTCGCAAATGATCGACATGAAAATTTATATTTATGTATCTATTAAATTTAATTTCACATTTCGATGGCAATCCAGGACAATTGAGATGTATTTCAGTGACCAGTATCCACAATGAATCAAGCGCATCCACTTTACACACTCACTCATACATGATAGGAATAAAGAAATTGATACAATATTTACTCCACTGAATGACACTCGTGTGAATTAATTCAAGAGCAAAAGTTTTTTTTTATGACCGATTTGAGAGCGTTTCGAGAAATTTATTCAATTGGCCATCGACACTATGAATGGAAAGTGTTTGCACGTGATAAGAATGAATTGTGAAGTTTCGTTTTTTTATAAACTGTTTGCATAATTGCCGGTTTTATAAATGGGGACACTTTCAGATGCTCTAAGGTTTAACAATTTATTTGCATAATATTCCTATCTACCATAAAAGTATTTCCGGAACTATTTTCTCCAAACTTTTTTTTTTCTATTAATATTGATCTTGAATGACACGATTAGTCATTATTGAGCTTGTCAATCTATATCTTCAGTCATCATGTAAAGTGTTGCGCTATAACATTAATTAATCTTGTTAAATACTTTCATAAACGTGATTGGGATAAAATTACGTAATCAATGAATTTTGTATAAATAAGTGGATTCTTTAATCAGCTTCTTCCATTAACTTTATGTAGAAAGCATGTGCCAATAATTGAGTCATCTTTTTATTACCGTCGTCGATAATATAATTTATGGATAAGTTTGTCCTGATGATGGTTGATGGCTTAAGAGTTAGAATTAAAGGATTAATGAAGAAAATAATTTTTGCTTCGATAGCAAGTTCGTGCTGCTGCTTTGAGTAAAAATGAAATAAATGAAGTGAATATGTATAAAATTTGCTTCTTCATAGGAAATCTCATAATTCCCGGCTCCAACCAATATTCTCTGAAATCATCATCTCCGATAAAAGGATGTGGTAAAATCATAAATGAACATCACATAATCTTAAACCACACTCATATAAAGTATCATGAATGCCCTCGTCAGCACAATGCCTTATTGAAACGCTAAGCTGGCTCATTTCATTTTCCAATAATTGCCATTTCAGTCATGGCTCAAAGTTTCTCATTTCTCGGGGGATATTAATATATTTTGGTGGTTTTCGATACACCAAAATGAGCTGATATAACACATAATGATCATTTATTTTGGGTGTATTGAGGGCGTGGGCTGTTGGTGATTAATCCGTGAATAAGAAATATGATTTATTTGCACTCAAAACAGAAGAAGTTAGATTAAGACACTAAAGCTAATTTTCCTTAATTTAATTACATATTTTCCTTATGGCCATCTTATGTGCTTTCTTTCCAATTGAAATGACAAATTTCATGCAATTTATCTCGTTGTGGAATGAATATAATGAACAGTAAAGAAAAAAAAAATTAAGCTCCTATGGGGAGTTAGCCTCCAATGAGTTGCTCTCTTCATTAGATGTTTCCTATGTTGTAATTGTTTGTCGAAAAATTATATATGTATACGATGTAAGGAGAAAAAAGGAGCAAAAGGGCGGACGGAAATAAGGGAGGGGAGAGTAAAAGAGGATTTTCTAAACCCATCGAAACAAATAAGAAATAATTAAATGACAGAAAAATCAAGATTTTTTTCTGTTTTTGTATGTTTTTGGTGATAGCGCACCCCCCGAATTGAAGCAGGATGATGAGCTTAGGATTTATTCTAGTATTTATTTAGTAAATAATTATTTCAGTTTCTATATTATTAAGTTATTTAAGATGTAATAGGGCTTTATCGATGACTGATAATTAGTTGTTTTCCTTAGCTCTTTTGATTAGAGAAAATATTTATTTTTGTTCGGCGCAGGATAAGGTCAAAAGGTCTTAAAATGTTTTCACAATGAAACTTTGATTAATAATATTTTCTTCATCTTTCATTAAAAGCAATTACACAGCAGAGGTTTATTTTTGCTGTTTAATATTGTTACCCGTAATTAAATGTCAAACATTGAACAAGTGATAGCTTTCACTTAATCTGATATGTTTGGTGTAGGATATTTACTGAAATTATTTTATCAATTCACTTTAATGACGTCAAAAAAGGTTCAGTTTCCGTTTCACGTGCAAGTGAAAAATGTTGCTGAATAATTCACGAGGAAGGAATCGTAAGATAATATCATCAAGGGAGCACTTAAAAACCATTTTCAAAGACTACATTTCTCTCGTTTACTATCATAATGATACCAAAATGTATTTAATAAGTGAATCGACACACCAACTAGATTGCTAGTTGTGATATTCATCAGGGGAATTGCTTCACAGCAGACATCGTTTCTTTATTTTCTGGAAATTATTTGTGCAAATTTATTTGTTAGTTGGTCTCTTTGGTAAAATCTGACGTTATCATCATAGTCAACGAGAATACAGTAAGAACTAGTAAAGAATAGAACTACCATGAAAGTGAGAAAAGAAATGGTTTTCAACTATAAGACGTTTTAATTCCCAAATGATCAGAGATTATCCTTCGTCATTTCCTTTTACGAGCTTACAAGCTCCACGTTCGGAGCTCTCGGGCTGCCTCAATATTAATTCGATTTTATTGGGCAAATGAAATTATTTCTAATAGATTTTCTATATAACATTTATTGGTTCGAGCTAAAGGCAAAGAGACAATTTCTTCGGGTTATAAAATAATTTTATTAGGTTTTAATAAAATTTTCGCACCACAAACCATCATCGATTGTCATAAAACTTTGAGCCGATAATCATGCCAATGAGCTGTGTTTGAACGAATATACAATTTTTTAAAAGAACACTGTCAGTCCCGGGATTATAATTCAATCATTTATTAGGACACAGAATACGACTTCCATTTTTGTTCGTTATGCAATCATTTCAGAGTGTCACAAGGGTGATAAAATGAACCGACAATGCCACTCGTTAAATGAATTTCGTTATCACACTTGAAAATTAATTAAAATCACACAATGTGCAAATTGAAATTAAGATGAAAAGTTCTTTGTTCTTGACGCAACGAATGAGGGGATAATTTGCAACATATTTTTTGAGTGCATAATTAAAATTATGATAATCGTGAACAGCTCGCAATGCACCCACTATAATCAGAAATATAATTATTAGCGAATTAAAATCGTCGAAATAAGTTTGGAGTCGGGTTTGATTAAGCAGAATATCATTAAAAAACATTTTAATTTCTCAAAACGCGATAAATAATATTTCCTCAACCACGAAATGCAAAAGTTTTGTTGCGCAAAATGTTCTCGGTGAGGGAAAATGTGAATTCATTGCTTAATATCGCACAAGTTTTTGTTATTCAACTTCTGGTCTTAAATTTATTTTTTTTTTCGTGTGGTTTTTTCCTTACAAAATGAGAATTTTCCGACAATTTTCTCTGTCGAAAAACTTTAAACAATTTCTCGCGTGAAGCAAACATCTCGCAGAAAACAAATTAGAAATTTTAATTCACCGACATTTTATGAGTGTTTCTCACGTTGCGCTTTTTTACGCCATGGCAGAATGTGATTTTGAGAAAACTTTTATCAGTATTTTTTTAATCAACATCATGCTTGAGCAATTAATTATTTGTACAATCGTTTGCTATGGGATTATCGTCGTGTATTTGGCTCCATCAAAGGTTAGACAAATTTTCCCAGCTCGCCAACAAACTTTACTGCTGTTCCCTTATCTTCAACACGACAACATGAGTAAAATTTGCATAAAATTGAACAGTTCCAGTAATGCTGTAAAGAACAATTGTTTCATTAGCTTTCGTACATTTTTATCGTATATCACAAATGGCGACGAACAAAAGTTTTTAATTTAATTTTGCACTAAAAGCTTTTATGAATATTTTTCACTAAGCTTTTTGTTGTAAAAAAAAAAACTTTAACACAATTAAAAGTGCCATATTTTATTGGGCAAAATTTTCAAAGCCACTAAACCGCCGCTTTTCTTTCTCTCTTTCTGCCTAAACGAGCCAATTTTTCCACATTCGCAATATTGAAGCTTTCTATCATCATAAAGTATAAATGGAAAGGGGCACCACATGAAAAATTGACGAACTGGGTTGAGTGGGCTGGCTAGCGTTTTGAGCTCTCACTTTACTTCTTCCAGTGTCCCCTTAGTGGTGAGGCTGATGCAAACAAAAACCAACTGGGAGTAAGACAGACCAAAAAAAAAGTCTTAATCAAGTTGATGAAAAAGTGATAAATGCGAAGCAATTCATTGCGTTAAGCTTGAAGCATTTGACTGGAATTGACTGGGAAGTGTGAGTTGACTGTTCATAAATTTCGCAAATCATGTGAAAATGGCTCAAGCATATAATTTTTCCGGCTGCAGTGATATTATGATGGAGAGCATCGGAATTAAGCAATTTATTTATCAAAATATTAAATACCCTCCCTATTTAATCCTCCGCATCAAAGCTTTAGGCGAATGCGCCGCGCTTCGTTAGATTTATGATCGAAACAATGGGCCGAGTATGGAAGATGGATGACTGTTTGAGCTTTTTGAGATTTGTTTGTGTGCTTACGCTCAGTGGCCTTTCCTGAAGGCAAAAAACGGAATTATCGACGTAATTTGCACAATATTAGCGGACAGTAATTCAAAGCCGTTAAAATTTATAGCAGCCAGATTGAGTAGAAATCCTTAGGAAAATTTAAATGAATGTGAGCCTATTCACTGTGAAAAGAAGCCATCCTTGGAAACATTTTGATTACTAAACATTCGATAAGAATAAAGTAAATATGCTTTTTTTTACTGTGTATTTTAAATAAAGTGAAAAGCGATAAAAGCAATATCTCAACCGAGAGTGATTGATGCATTAAGTGGCTGGCTGGCTGGCCTGCCAACGCAAGCGAAATTCGGCTCCAAAAAAAAATCAGAAAACGCGCCAAATTGAAGTGTATTTAAAGGCCCTTTTTTCAGAATAAACCGCTCAGGTTCTCGTGCACTTCAGAGTCCCAAGCCAATAAATTTTTATTAAAAAAAGGTATTTTTATCTCAACATAGAAATAGAACACATTTTTTGTTGTGGTGCTGCTTGCTATAAAAATACTCAATGAGATACTGCCAGGAAAAATATCAAATTCACGCAGAGTAAAAATGAAATATAAAAAAATTGCAATAAATATGGAGAAAAAAAATCCCTAAAAGCGTTTCATATACAATTCAATATTTAAAATATTGAATGAAATCGTTTGAGATATTATATATTGCACCATCACTTGTTTTATATATCTCACTCCCAGAAAGTGTGGAGCGAAATGTATAAATCGCATTTAAATTTTATTGCAACTCACACTCTTTGTTCGAAATGGCTGCTGATGTCACTGAGCAATTTTTTGTTATGTTTTTCATATGTGAGTATTGGAAGCCTTTTGACTGCAAGCAATATTAAATATTCTGGGGATGACGAATTTTGAAGGCAAATGCACACACACATCAGACAAAAGAGAGAAAAAAGACTGAAAACTATAGCTGTGCATAAATATTTTGTCAATAAATATGACATTGCTATTTTAATCAAACATTTTTTATGCTTCCATTTTTTTCTGGTTATTTAAAATTTATTATTCAGTTTTTATTTATGGTGCCGGGTCATGGCGGCGAACATGCAAAAGCCAAGTCAAAATAAAATGGAACTTTCATGGGCATTTTGTCAAAAAGCTTTTGTACTTTTAATTTCTGTAATTGAAGCCTAAAAGCTTTCACATCACTGTTCAAATGAGCCCGTTATTAATAATATTAAAGCCAATGAGATAACATGAGAAATATTTTGTTGTACAAAGTTTGCATACTGTATATATGCAAATAAAAAGCATACAAAGAGAAACATACAAAAATTGGTTGAAATCGACGTATTTTCAGTGTATACAATCGTTGAGTCGGATGAGGCCACTTTCCTGAATTATTTATGGTGTTCATTTCATTAAAATTATGGAGAGGAAATAGTGTTCATGTTATCAGGACCATTTGTTTGGCTATTGATCAATCGACGTGATTTTGTTTCTATTCTCACAAAAAGCCGCAAGTAGCCAAAAAATCGCTAACGCAGCAGCATGTGTATGAATATTTGAAAAAAACAAGAAGTAAAATAAAATAAAATTTTTGCCATGTAACCATCTGAAATTGATAGTCGAGAAATCAGTCGATGGAAAGTCTCAATCATGCGGCGAATGGGAGAAATGTACCAATATTGCAGAAATAATAAATCATAGAATATTACAATAACAAATGATATACAGCACAATGGGTCAAAGCTGAAAGACAGCGCATAAAGAAACATAAAAAATGGTTGTAACGCAAATTTGTGCTTAATACGAACTTTGACAGCAACCAACCATCTTGCGATACAATGACATTTTCTTTTTACATTCGAACGCTATAACTTGAGTCAGCGAGAAAGTGAGAGAGAGAGCTGAAAAAAATTGTCATAAAAATCTATCGATTTCTACATCAGCTTTCAGCTTATTTTTAACTTGAAAGATAGTTCGACAAAAGCTTTCTTGCTCCCTTTAGATAACAGAATTACGCAACCGACTTTTAAACCGACTTTTCGATACATAAACAATTTCATAGAAAACCTAAAATAAAATAACAAATTTTATCTTTATTAGTAAATCCAACTTTGATTGTTAAACATATTCTGCATAGTGCAAATTTTCCACAATTCTTCGAGAATAGCTTGTCTGGAATCAGAAAGAAATATGAAAGATTTGCTGTATGCCATAGCCGAGGAATGAATTCAGTGGCATTACTGTTGTAGCAATATACAAAGACATCTCGTGAATAACAGCATTTTAATTTGAAATTCCATTGAGGCATTGCCAAAGATCAAAGTCAAAAATGTGATGGCAGGAATTGTATGGAACAGTAATGCTACAAACGCGTTCGACGTGCCATCATACAAAAAGAAAACGAAAAGAAACAGAGATCTGAAATTAAAGTTTGACTTTTTCTCCTCATTAACATTCAGCCCTTACACAACTTTATACCTCAAGCACGCGACAAAGGTTGACTTGAAAGAACCTTTTTAATTACTTTTCTGCTTTCGCATTTCGTTTGTGTCGATGACGAATGTTTCTTTGTGCTCTCGCGCAAAAGTTAAATTGCTTCAAGTTTACTGTCTTTTTATGTCTTAATTAGATTCCTACCTTGTGATGCCCTAGATGTTAATTATAAATCACCTCCAACAAAAAGAAACGAAAGCAATTCGAGTGATGACAAATTAATGAAAATTTAAGTCTGTCGTCATGAATACCGGCTTCCACTCGACATCCCAATACCGAACTTCCAGAAAACACAAGAACAATAAGTCGTTGTCACTTAGGTACCAAGCAAATACGGATGAAAGAAATGAAACATTCAAACAATGACACTTAATTCTTCCCGAAAAGGGTAACATTGCTGCATCGAAACCATAAATTTTGAACATGATAGGATTAGATGGAATACAATACATGCCGAAGAAGGCGGTTCATAAATATTGAAGTTATGTATATTTTATATTTTTTCTTCTAAATGCTCATGACGCAAATGACAAAACTGCAGAATTGCTCAAAACGCCGTCACTTTATATATGCTACTATATAGAAAGCTGATATTATTATTTCTATCATTATGCTAACAACCATAGAGAAAGTGGAGAAAGAAAAAAAACTAGAAAGGGAGAAAAATCAACATATTTTTTCCACGCCGAGGCTTGTCGGTTGTTGCCGAACTGCTATAAAATAGCATGGAATAAGCACACTCATAAATACATGATGATTATTATTATTGTGTATGCTTCTTCGTGGCGCCATTGTTTTAAAGTACACGGAGAGAAATCTTCGAAATCAGTGAATGGAATGAACTTTAAATTCTTTCAGTGTAAATGAAAATCATGTAGAATGTTTGCTATGTATGTGCTTTACCCCATCTTATGTCTCAAAACGTTATGAAGGACATTTATACAGAATCGATATAGCGCGTTTATGTGTTTGCAATGCTTTGTGACATTCGTGGAAAAAAAACCGAAAAGCAGCAGAAAAATCATGTAAAAAGAACATTTTTTCTGGGTCATGTTCTGCCGTCTCTGAGAATTATTTTTGCATATTTCATTCAACCAACATGAAGAACTTTGCATTATCAATTCATTTTTTGAGCTCATAACTCTTCGGGCTAAGTAGCTAAGCATTGAAAATTGTGTAAATTTATGTGTGAATATTTTCTGCTGTTGTTATTTCGGCTCCTTTTCGTCACATGAGCATTTGAATTCTTTATTCCATTTTATGCTTCCTCGCATCATGCATTTTGAATTTTTTTTTTGCGCGTCAAATCGATATTGACGTTATGAAGAAGAAAAAGAAAGAGAACTTCATTGTACTGCTTTTGGCTGGCAGCAAACCCTCAATATGTTATATGTGTTTAAATTTCCTAACTGGGGAGGAGGTTTGTTGATAGTTGTCAATATGTTTTAAAGCCATTAAACTTAAAAGATGACAAAACTTCAAACAATATCAAAATTCTTGTCAATATACTTCATGAGCAGTGAATGAGTGCTCGAAGGCAACACACACATAAATCTTTTACTGGTGAAGTCATTTTTAGAGCATAAAACAACAAACTAAGCTTATTAGTAGTTGGCTTTTGTTTGGATATGTCTTTGACGACGATGATGATGCCGCCTTCAGTCACCAACATCGATCCGCAATCTAAAGTGTTTCATGAAATTTGATGTCGACAACTTTTGCAAAACAAATAATTGTTTGTTATTGAGTTTGACTCTTTATTTTGTGTCTGATACACATATCAGAATTTTTCAACATTTTTGTACTTTTAACCTTTCTTCAAGTGCCTCTTAGAGAGATGGAGAGAGTGAGAGAGAGACAAAATATCTCCTGATAAAGTAAACTGCCGCAGGTTCATTTCAAGCCCTGCCTGTATATTTTTTCTCTTTCTCCTTTCATGCTCATAACATCGCTTTCAAAAATGAACAAACAATTTATCGCAAAAACAAAATCTCTGAAGTGTTTATTGAAACAGAGAGTAAATTTTATGGCGAAAAAACTTCCACGGATCGTGTATTTCTCATGGTGGAATGGTGTAAAATGTGATACCATAAATTTCAACATAAAAGAGCATGAGGAGTGGGGCAAATAGGTAGTCATGGACGATGGATAATAAGTCCACTAAAGTCCAATCGATGCGAAATCAAGGAGATAGAAACTCACATCCGGGCTTTACAGCAATTGTGAATCATTTAAGCGTAAAATTAAGCGAAAGAAAACAAAAAAAAAAAGTATTCGAGATTTTAATAATTGGAGCATAAGAAAATTCAAATTTCCGGCTTAAGAAGCTTGGATGGGTTTTTTTTTTGTTCTTGTTCGCTTATCTCTCAACATGAAATAAATTTAATTGCATTGGTAGCAAATTGTCAGGGATTAAAGCGACCCGCTCACAAAGCACAGCACAACGTTGTTAAGGAAAGAAGGGTAGAAATTGAAGGCAAAGCAAAGACGATGTCAAATGTTTCAGATCAAGGCAAATGCGATAATATCTTAAGACAGCCAACAGCATAAAACCACTATTATTTATTGTGAGACATGCCTTAACAGATATACAAGATTATTAATGATGAACATCCTGCTGAACTGATTTATAATTAAAAGACCATTTCGCTTGATGAGAACTCAAGAACCAACAGCTGGCGAGTGGGTAAAGAAGAAAAAAAATGAAGAAAAATGAAGAGGCATCAGGATGTGGGCGGATGGATTTATGGGATACAAAAAGAAGTCTCTCATACGAGCATGACACAAAAAAAAAATAACAGCTATGCTAAACCCTTTGATCGACTCGTTTGATCCTAGAAAAGCTTTTCTCAATGAATATTTTGCAAGCATTTACTAATTAAATTAAAATCGAATTGAGAAAATTTTCCAATGCAAGGAACTTTCTCAATCGAATTAAGTTATTTTTCATGCGGTTTTTTTTTTGAAAAATTGCTTCTTTTTTTGTATTCTGATAAATTGATTATGCGAACAATTTCCAAACTAATAAACTTAAAATTGAATAATGTGTCCTAAATGCAGTCATTTCGGTTTTCATGCGGTGCACATATTCAATATAGTAAAAGTTTTTCTAGCAAATTGAATAAATTGTTTTTCATTGTTTTTTTTTGTGTTGTTTGTTGCACTATATAACATAATCATTGTGATTGACAGGTAAAGCAACTAGGCAAATAAAGCAGGAATGTTAAAGGAGCTAAACTTCCTAAAAATATCTAGTACCAACTCCACGCCCTTGCTATTTTCCAGTTTGTTCTTAGTAGTTTCAAAATTGATTTTCTCTTCCAATTTCCCGTTTTGAATCCTACAAAGTCCTTTACAGACGCAAAACTTAAAAAAGTACAAAAAAAAGAACCAGAAAAAAAAACATTAAAAACTTTAAAAAAAAAAACTTGATGGTTGTTTTTTTGTAGTCTTTGTTCTGGACAAAGCCACATGAAAATAAGATTTATTGGTGGTTAGTTGTTTTGTCAAAGTTCTGGTCACAATCCAATCGATTGGGAAGCTGCAATGTAATGTTGGCAAACGTTTTTTTTTGTTTTTTTTTTTTTTTTCGTTTTTTCTATTTGCGAATTTTCAGATAAAAATTATTCGATCGTTTTTTTTTTTCATTGAAAACTTTTTTTTTAGATGAGTTCCCCCCCCCCCCTCACAAAATCCACAGACAACTGGAGAATGCTCAGATTTAATCATGCATTTTTTTCCCTCCCACTACGACGATAATTGGGAGTGATTGTTATATATTTTTTTTGTGTATTGCGAAAAAAAAAAAAGTTTTGTCTCAGTTTTACAAACTTCCACAATGGTGTCGATGGAAAATTGTGTCTGAATGCTGACAGAGAGAGAGACAAATAAAATTTTTCCAGCTCATGTAGAAAACTGCCAAACTTTTTTTTTCTATCATACCACATACTACATACAACCCCGTCATCAGCATCATCATTTGTTTCCCGCTGATTAAATATGTATGTGAAGTTACATGTTTGAATGGTTTGTGCAATGGGTGTACACGATTGGGATGAGTAATGTGGTACAAAAAAAGAGTTCCATTTAATTCTACTTTTTTATTTTTTTTTTTTTTAATTTAATTTTTTTTATTCTACTTTTTAATTAAATTTGTTTGCATTTTCCCAGTGAGAGATATTTGCTCGCATTGTGCAATTTTCAGACTTTTGTTAGCTCTCGGCCAGTTTACAATTTTTTTTTTCCTATCGCATCGAAATTTGAACAATCTACGAGAAAAAAAAAAGCAATCAAGACTCTGAATTATGAGTTGTAGAATGTTCTTTTTTTTGTTGAGAATCTTAAAAGTTATTACAAATTTTTCGTTTTTAGAGGTTATTACGTTGATATCAAGAAAAGTAAAAAATGTACTGTTTTTTTTTATATCTTTGAGCATAATTTCTCTCCATTGAAATATTCATGAGACCTTTCTTTGAATCTTATTTTGTTATTATTACATTACATGGGCCACCGAACTGTCGTGTAACGGTTGCTCCCTTGAGGGCACATACGGTAATCTTGTTCTATTCGATATTTTTCTTTTTCTCTCGATGACTTCTGTCAAGAATCGACGAAGTAAGTCATTTATGTGCCCTGCCAAAAATGGAATATTTTGATATGACAAGGAAAGAAATTAATTATTCAATATCCTTGATTTATGTTTTGCTTTCTTTCTCTTAAGTGTATAAATAAACAGATTTGTGACAGGAGTCAATTCGCGTTCGACCGTAATGTTTTATTCACGAACCTTCGTTTTTTATAAATCGTAAAAAGAATACTGAAGTAGAAAAAAGAAGCCCCATGGCTTTACGAGAATCAAAAGCTACTAATGAGACATTTCCTACTTATAAAAACCAAAAGATTTTCTAAAATTTGCAGGCAACTTGAAATTTTTCGGTAAAAGTTTCAATAAAGATGTTTCAGAATTCGGATAAAATGTATTAATATATCCGAGGGAAAAGAGATTTCAGATCCGTTATGTGGTTTGTGGTTCCGTTTAGTTATATCTACTTCAAATATAACGTAAAGGTTCTGGATACGAGGGGAGCCTTTCTAACAAAAATTTCACAAATTAAAAGCTTTCTTAGGAATTTATTAAATTGTTAGGCTTTCGTCATGGCTTCGAGCATATCCTACATGCGAGAGTTACAAAGAATAATTTACAAGTCTATCGGTTCCTTACAGAGGCGTAGCCAGGGAAAGATATGAGAAATAATCTCCTCTTTCGCCATAATATAATTGGTCCTTAAATCTAAGAAAACCGAGGAAAAACGGAACAATATTCTCCCTCCTAATTCTGTTGCCCTTTTCCAACTAAGCAGACTACATCACTGGTATTAACATATGCTTTAAGGGAATTTATATGGTTTGAACATCTTTTGAAAACCCATCCGCCTGTTATAATATACATATAAAATCTTTCATTGCTTATACAATTTCCATCTATTTCACGCAACTGCTTCTATAGTAAATTTAAATCGGGATTAAAGATTTTTTTTTGCAATGTTGTCATCAAGAAGAACCAAAATTTGTCTATAATCTCAGAAGAATAGAAGGAGAGAAACACCATCAGCAAAGCAACTTCCACCGCACACAAACAAAAAGTATTCAAGAAATGTGCAAAAAAAAATATTCTGTGACAAAGCCGACCTTAATGTTAATGTCCCTTTTTTTAAATTATATTGATGTGACATGGGATCGGAGGGCCAGTGATAAGCAAGATTTTTTTGCTCTCTCTCTGTTTTCAGTGTTTGCTTATTGTTTATGGAAAATAATGAATTTAATTTAATTTTGCTTCCATCGGACGGCCGGTCGGTTCAAGTAACTCAAAATATGCGAAATTGATATTCCACAAGAATGACATTGGGGTTGGAATTTTTTCCACAAAACCATCCAACCGCCTTCAATTATTTTACACTACCTTTTTTCCTTCGTCCATCTCAACTTTGGCACTGGCGATGGGAGAAAATTCTTTGGTCTGTTTTATCAGTTCAGATCATGTTTCTTCACCATAATTTTCTCGGGATGTCCATGTCATGCTTTATTGCTCGAACCCAAAGCCTAATACATTGTCCGAACAGGGTGTGAGTGTGTTGAGGACTGCCGAGCGTGCCAAAAGTGTGATTTCAAGTATTTTGTTTCTACTAAAGATTGTGAAAAATTATTTTTCACCTTGATAAATTGGATACGGGTCCACCGCCTCCCGAGGAGCAGCTACCATAACAATTTATTGCTCAGAATATTTCGTCAGATTACCATCGGAATGAAATTTAATCATGAGCCGCAAAATGCCTCGCAACGAAACGATGTCAAATCATCAAATCACCTTGCCAGATTTCATTTGTGGGTCCATCTTTGAAAGCATCATTGCGCAACATGCCAACCACACAATCAATTGGCTGTGCTTTTTAAAGCTTCGATTGTATAGCAGTTTAATTTGGATGTTGCCATTGCCATGATTGAGTGATTTTTATGCACGATTGTGTTCGATTCATGGGCTTTTACCAATTTTCACTTTTTTATGTGGAAATAAAAGTGACTTTCAATAATATAATGCCAAATTGATTTATTTATTCAGCTGATTGACTCTTGCCAGATTTTTAATGAATCGCTACGGCACTGAAAAGCTTTTGTTATGTGTCGTCGTTCCACAGCGATGGTCATAAAACAATGAAAACGATTTTCATGTTTCATTTTTTTTATTTTTCTGTTAATTGAATAAATTATAGTTTTTTGATTCACTTGATAATTTTTTTCTTCTGTTTGTTGTCGCTATTGGCTTTTTGCGATTCGTGCGCTGCAAGCAAACAGACGCTGAATGGAGGAAATTGCGTATTCGCGATGGTGGAAAATTATTTAATTGACGATGTTAATTCACGCGCACGAAAGGGGACGCTTCGCAAATTATGAAGGAAAAAAGTATCGAAATTCTTGTGTGGTCGTAACATGACTATGCTTTTTATGGATTGCGAATCTTTGCACTTAAGCAAGTAGGAAAAAAAAGTATTCGGAGAAAATGAACAAAATTTGATTGATCATTTTGATAATCACATTAATTGGCTGGTAAGATTTCTGCCAGTAATAAAAAGCGACACAGCATAGACTGTCAAAAGGGGTTTGTTTGATTTTGAGCTTTTTCAGTAAAATTTACATAAAATTTCCATTAATGATAATTTTGATTTTGAAAACAGGAAAGCTACTGAAATATTCAATAGTTGCTAATTTATAGCATCAGTTGCTGATAGATGTTTATTTGTAAAATTAATTGATAGTTTATTGTTGCGAAGCCTTTAAAGCTCGTCAATATTATTTAAAGATATTTCAGATAGACTCAATCAATAGCTAATAAATTCATTATTAATAAACTTGTCGTTACATTATAAATAAGTAATTAATTAAATATTGCTATTGTGAATAAGTGGATGAATGGCACTTGCCTCCAGATAAGTTAATTTATATATATATATATATATATATATATATATATATATATGTATACATTCCCTATTGTTAGATTTACTGTCAGTAATATGTTTGATATGATTATGACAATAAACATTTTCACACTTCGACCTTTTACCACCTCCAGTATCGTAATATAAATTTTCACACTATTTGCCAATAAAATCACAGTAAAATGCTTCAGATCATAACAATTGATTCCAATGAAAGAGCAATTGACTTCTGCTATTGTTAATACTTCAAATATTATAGAAACTAATATTTTCAGTAAATGAAATGTAAAACAACTGATGTAGAAAACATTTTCATAGTAATAAAACTTTGAAGAGATTAAAAAACTACAAAACTTGCAAGCTAATGAAAATTCCACGAAGCTTTTTCATCATTCAATGTAGGCAACGCACAAGTTGATGAATAAAATATAAAGCATATATGAAGATGCTGTTGCTGTAAATTCTTGCTTCAGAAATTGTAAATTGCATTTTGAACGTGATTTCATTGCTACATTAACAGAAATCCTGTGCAATTTATTCGCTTTTGCATATTACTGCGCTGAATGTTTGAGCTTATTCTGCGCTTTTCAAATGAAAACTTTCTCATTTATTTTGCGGAAAGTTAATTGCTTGCAAAAACTGCACAATGCTCAACTGCCTGAAGACCATTTAAAGCTCTTTAAACAATTTAAAAATTTACAGATTTAAAAGATTTTTTTCTGTTTCATCGACGGAAAACATCAGACGAAAATTACCTGTCATTGTCGAAACATGAAAAACCGTATAAAAAAATTATTCATTGTTCCCTGTCGGTGATGGCAGAGGAATTGTGGGGAAAAAGAAAGAAGCAATTTTGATGGCATGAAAATTTACAGCTTTCGTTCCTTGCCAACGCGCCGTCGTCTCATTTCGCAGTCAAAAAATTGAACATCTCGTGATGAATTATCCCATCAAATCTGTATAATATCCCATATTTTAAAGTTAACTCGCGGCATTATTCCGGCGGAGGGTTGATTGTTGTTGATGAATGGTGTAAAATTAGAGATCTAATTTTGTATTCTACACCTGATTTTTCCGCCATTGCTTCACTCACCCTAAACTTTAATGGCGCCTTGAAACAAGAAACAACTCATTATAAAGATAACAAATTCGATAAATTTACCATCAAAATGGAAGGAATAAAATTCATTTAATTTCTGCAAAATTTGACTTTTTATGACGCATTCAAGCTCGAAAGCAATTACACACAGAACAAAAATGATAAAATTGTAAAAATGCTACTCTGTTCTACTTCAGGTGCTCCGCCAGCATATCACATTCTACCCATTTCGACATCATCACTGTATGCCGTAATTAGATGCCATGAAAAGAAATTACATCAATTATGCACGACACAAACATGTGAACAAGTGAGGTGAAGGAAGGAAGAAAAAATGTAATACATCAACATCACTCAAGAGTTATATGATGATGGTGCCTTCAAGGTGCAGACGCACACATACACACATAAAATTTATCCACCAGCAACATGTATTATTATGCTAATTTTAATGTTGAATTCACAATTACCTTCAGTATCAGGTGATTCAAAAAACATTGGCATGTCTAAGCATAAAATATACTTGATGGTTTAGTTCTGATGGCGAGTTGGGATATTTGGTGAGTGCTGTGGTGCTTCGGTTGTGGTTTTGGACTCCAATGCGGTATTCCAATGGGAAACTAAAAGGAGCAAAATTGGTTCATATGCAAATGTTAAATTCATATATTCATGAGCACCCATCCTTGAACATTGATCAATTTAATCTCATTTTCTTTTCATTCCTTTTTTTGCCTTTCTTCAGAGATGTATTTGGGGTTATCGGTGATATGTATGCGTACGCCTTAGTAATATGCATAGGAATGGATTGAGGAAGCAGCAAAAGCTCATAATGGGAAACACAAAATGAAAAAAAAAAAATGTATTCCTTTTGTTTTTTTTACGCATATTTTGTAAGGGAATGAGAAACTGAAGCCCCACAACAATAATAAAGAAGAAAAAAATTGGACTAACATTTTTGGCCGCCTCGAATGCGAATCTGCCTGAGCAATTTAGCCTTATTAATTTTATTTTAACATTTTCTGCTCCTCTGGTTCAATTTGTGTTTCAGAAGCCACTTTGTGATTGTGGTGGATTCACTCAATGGCGGCTTACACTGTCAGTGCTTTTCAAATGCGAGCCGGAGACATTTTATTAGTCACGTAAAAAATGTACGAAGGCTCATTAAATAATAGCTGATGATGATTGAAAATGATGAAGGGATGACGGGCTGTGTGATGGATAATTCTTGACTGATTGCTAGAATATGCAGATGGGATGCAAAGAAAGCGAGGACAAAGAAATATTCATATAATTGACAATTGTAAGCATGCTCATACCTTCTCCATGCGATTATTGCAATGCGAGAAATCTTGAAGAAGTAAACTTAAAAAGTCGCAAAACACATTTCCTTCATCTATCAAAAACATTTTTAGAATTAATGAAATTTCACTTTCGATCAGATCAATTTCAATTTCGGCACGATGCGAATGATAAACTTCATTACATTGTAATAACAGCATACGAAGCGGGAAACCACTTCTTATGTAGGTATGCCAACACAGCCACAAAATAAATAAATGTAGCATCATCATTATCATCATCATAGTTTACATTCCTTTACACATCATGCAATGAAATTTGTGAAAACATGACTGAAGCATGTCACATGTCGATCGATCAATTTTGGTTTCGACATTTCTTTTTTTTGTCAAGCCGCACAAAAATTCTCATTTCATCACCAAACCCTCTGAACATAAATTTCATATCACCGTTGATGCGGTGACATTTTTGACTTGTTCCAAAGAGATCCAAAAACATAACGCACGCAATTCAACATTCATGTATTCGCGATGTATATCTAATTTTACAGGCTTCTGCACATACGCAATTACATCAGCAGTCGAACACTTTTATGATTTTAATGCCATCGAAGCTTGCTGTCACTTTGTACTTTCTATGCCTATTGCCTTCATCATTTGTATTGCGAACACCACGCACGTCAAAGCCCAAATGAAATATACACGTACAGACGAATTCAAGTCAGATTCAATGAAATTTTCGTATTCAACTTCAATGGGCTTTCCATTTAATGTAAAATTTATGAGAGAAAAAAATCTTATTGCATTGCCTATTTTCGGGTAGATAATAATATATCAAACAAAACCGCGCAGTTGTTAAAAGAAAATGAGAAAATAAAATTTGTAATGAGATTTCGACAATTTAGAAAGAAAGAATATAAAAATTTATCTAAGAAAAGTTATTTACATTTGTTTTTTTTTTATATTATTTTAAACATGTATCATCATGATTGCATAATCGAATAATCCCAGAATGATAGACGAGTGTCTGAATTGATCCAGTTCAATTATGTCACGTTATTATTTTGAACATGTTAAAGCTTCATTGAAATCATTACAAATTTTATGTTTTTTATTTATGGATAATAATTGAAAAACGCTTGAAATGTGTTGATATCCTGTTCTGGTATCTTGGTAATAGGCAATAAGGTTTTCATAAATATCTGAAAATAGTTGAATTTTGTTTTTTGATCGTTTTTATAGCAATTTCGGTAAATTCCTAGTTTGCAAATGCCATTTAAAAAGCTTTCATTTTTTTTTTGTGTCGCCAACACAATCGCATCAAGTGATTTATCGTCATCCTCTCTTTTTTATTACGGTTGAAGCAATTTGCCATTTGCACATATAATTGAAATCCTGTTCCAAATACCATCATAATTGAGCGAAAATAATTGTTGCATAAAATTCTATTTGAATGTTCATCTTATTGAACCTTTGAACCTTCTTTAGAGGTCGAGGCGATGGTAAATAATTTTTGTGATTTATTTACAATGGAAAAAAAAATTCTCTTTGCTTTGTGATTTTACATCAAAATGAGATTTTTATGATTTTGTCAGCCGAGCAACAACTAATGGAAATTAAATTACGTCAGAGAAGCAAAATAACAAAATGTTTAAGGTACTCAAAGTATGCGACATTATTAATAAATTTCCCCCCACATAAAAGCTGCTTACAGCAACCGAAAAACAGCTCTTTAAATTTTCATAATTCCTTTTGTCGTGTTTACTTGTAAAACATTTTTAATTTTAGCGGAATTATTCAGTTCTTATTTTTATGAGTTCATAGAAGCTATTCCTTCTCCATAGAATGAACTTTTATAAAAAAAATTTATGTATGTTTATTTCTCAAAACGCATGTTTCAAACATTGATGGTATTCAGAGAAGAAACGAAAGCATTTTTATCTTTCAACTTTCATTCGGAAAACATCAAAACGTATGGAATCTAAAAAAAAAATAACAACAGCGAAAATCGTTGGATAATTTATTTGCTGACTGACGTGCGCTGTGTTTAATGTAAGATTTTCTTCCCCTCGTCATTGTTATGCCATGTTTCGACAGTGTGAGGGACGAAAAAAGATGTTTTTTAAAACTTTTACAAACTCAAAGTGAACAAGTATGTTGAAAATAAAAAAGTTTTCGGCGTGAAAGCAAGAAAAAAAAATAACAAATCGGTGTCACGATGATTAATTGCTAATGATTTCTGTGCTTTTGATGCCAGTTCAAGAGTTTTATAAATAAACAAAATTCTTTTAATTTCACCTCAACGGTAAACGAGGAAAAAAGCAAAATTGAAAACAATAACAACATTAAGCGAATGATGAGTTTTAAAATTTTCTTATGAAAAAAATAACAAGCAATTACGGTTTTCTCAGACAGAATAATATAAAAAAATCGAATAATTCCTCACTCCACAATAAGCACTCCGGAGCCGGATTACAAAGTTAATAATATATTTTCTCGATCTATTTTTGCATTCAAATAAAATAATAATAATAGTATAAATAGTAAATCAATAGTTGGCAATTATTTTAATATTCTGGATTTTTGGAAAGTTACAAAAATATAAAATTTGTAATTTTATGTTTGAAAAAAATTGAAGACGGTTCTGTTTTGCTCAATTCCGATTTAAGAGTTGCGAAACAAATTTCCTTAAAATAAAAATTATGCAGAAAGCTGGAAGGTATATGCTTATTGAAGCTTGTTAGCTTGTTTATGAGATCAAGCGCAAAATGTTATATTATTATACAGTACTGCATTATGCTTCACTTTTACGTACCCCAACCCAATCTACGTAAATTATAATAATTAATCCTGCATAAAATCATAACAATTCAATGTATCAGTTATTTGAAGTAAGCGTCGTGATACATTTACAAAGGAAAATGAAAATGACTATGAATAATTCATGATTATAACTATTTCCTAGATCTGACTATTTACAATTCCTCCACCATTTCTGAAATGTCGCGCTGGTGCTTGTATCATTATGAGAAAATCGTTCAAAAATATGCTTCCTACAAATGAGATTCACTATCAAGTTTGTTGTGAATATTTGCTTTTGTTTCTTTTGCTTTCTCGAGGAAGATATTTTGTTTTTTTTTTTTTTTTTAAAACTTAAAACAAAAGGAAACAAAAATTTTGTAATAATTTACATTTTCTTTACGATATAGCCTTAAATTACGTTATGCAAATTGGTGTCTATAGTCTTAAGATTTTGATAAATAATATAACTTTGTATAATGTATGTATAGTTTACAGCTCAATTGCTTCATAAATTAATGCATGAAACAGTTGTCTTACGATCCTTCTGGCTAGGCATGAATTAAAGATATTGATTGAATGTCAAGTGATGCGAAATTTTTTCTAAAACCTACCGATCTAACTTCCTTCAGCTGGATTTAATTTTAGGAAAAATCAGAACATAAAGCCTTCAGGCCTGAATAGCATTAACAACAATGCTTAAAACAGACGACAAACAATACGCCAATTCGCCAATTCGAACGACCGGAACAGTGTAGGTGACCATAATGTCAAACGCAACAAAAGAACGAACAGGAAGGACTGATGCGGATGAGAAGGAAAAAAAAAATAGAAATTCGATTGGAAAGAAATTGAATTAAACTTGTTACTTTTTGTTCTGCTGTGTGCTGGAAAAGCTTTTCGTTGTGAAGCAGTGATTTGTTACAAATTGGATAAGGGACATGTTTCGTGTAACGCTCAAGTTTTATATCGACACTATTAACATCCAATTATCCTTTCTGCCAATTGCTTTGAACATTTTTTTCTTCTTTTTTGTCATTCTCTCTTCCTTCAATGTGACAGTTCGGCGCGGGTTCACAGGATTGACATCAATTTGATGTGCGTTTAACTGGAATACGCTTCGGAATATAAATGAAACAATTGAATTGCGATCGCTGCCAAGGACTGCCATTCACAAGCGCAAAAGGAACATAGAAGGTATCGATATGAAACCACTCTTTTATGTATCGGCCACAGAAATCAGTTCAGCAAACACAGATAGCTGGAGAATTCCAGAAAAGCGATTAATTGCTTCGCAATGTTTATTCTTGTAAGGCGTGTTGCCCAAATACTTCGATTAATGGTGGACACATGACATCAATGGCATCTATACAATTTAATTTCTCACCTTTTCCTGTTTATTTGCTTTGGTCTAACACAGCGATTCAATGCGGGAATTTGGAGTGGTGGGAGGTATAGGGAAGTTATAAATATCCGTCCACCGATTGTATGAACCATGTGAAGCGATAGAGTTTCTAATAGATTACACATCCGGCCATATCTACAAAACTCAATTTGCTTCGCTCTAATTGAGATATTAGCTATTTTTCCTTTCCCTTGTGCTATGTCCACAATCAAGCATTCAGCTTACAAAATACACGACACCGATTTTATGTAAAATCTTTTATGCTCGAGCAAATTTATAGCTTCACAAAATTTTATACAACGCACAGTACTTGCTCATATTTGCGGATATTTCAATTCGACATCCCCCGATTTCATGCATCCATATCGAAATGGAAACCACAGGGATAATGTACTACCGAAATTTAAATTTCATTGTCGCTCGGCATATGCATATGGACCTGAATTGATTTCTTTTTTTTATTACAAAAGGTTATGGGTTCAATGCGAATGAATAGTCTTCCAGCTTCTCTACGGAACCAATTAAGTCTCAATTGGGACATCGTTCATTAATTTTCCGCTTCAGATATATAAATAAATTACAGAAATTTTTGTCATGGAAATTGGAAAAACAAATTGAGCATCAGCGATAAACAAACACTGGCGCTTAAATTTGTTCCATTTGTGAAATTTAAATTTGTCATTCTCCTTCGCAGAAATCAATTGCTGAACAAGTCTTGTATGCGTGTTAACTTTATCGAGATTTTCGATCATATAAAATGCATGAATCTCTCCCACTCGATATAGGAACTAAAAAATTCACATACAGAGCGCGAAAAATGACATGTCATGTTTATATCAATATGGTAAACATTTATATGCGGATGAGTTTTTTATGAGTGTCATGATATTTTTTTTTATTTACCTGAATATTTTTTAACATTGCAGGTATGCTGTGAAATTGCCTTCAATGTAAATGATGCTGAAAAACTTTAGGTTTATGTCAAAAAGCCTTTCTTACCACGTTAAATTTTTATTTGCGTCTCCTAAGGGTGTTACTTTAATTGAGCGCCTTTTGTAATTATAAATGAGTTTCATGAAAAACAACGATATATGTCCTTGAGCACAACATGATTCCACGTACAATATGTATGGTACTAATTACTAAGTTCATATGCAAATGAGGTTTTTTAAAGTACTTTGTTGATGGCACTCAGGAAGTTCATACACACTTGCACAAAATTCTGTTTATTCAGCGGTTCAGTTTATCCAAAACACAACGAAACTGACTGAATCGTTAAACAGAATTTTCTGTGGTATAGGTAAAAAGTAATTACAAGTCATGACGAAGTGCTTCATTTAGAACAATAATATGTACGTTGTGGATTATGCTTCGTAATAGATTTATTTTTTTCCCTCTAGTTTTTTTTTTTTTGTTTAAGTAATAACTTAATGCGCTTGGAGCCTTTTGCGTATGAATCTTCTAAATATACGAGCTATGATTTTTTTTTTGTTGAGCATTCACGTTATTGTCATAGATTCCGGCAAAATAATAAATCCGTGTCCTTCTCGTTTTTACTTATTTGATAAAATGAAATAATTAATGAAACATGTGACCCGCAAAATTGAGACAAAGAAATACCATCAATTTGCAAACGGAAAACAAAAATTTAATTATATATTCACGGAAATTTGTTGCATAGTCAGTAAAATGAGATAAAATTCGTTAATATGTAATACGTAAATATTTCCTGTACGAGTTTTCTGATGGAAATTAAATTGAAATTTTCATTCAATGGATTTTGAAAATTCATAAACACTGAAAAATCTAATGTATTCTGCTAACGATAAAGCAAACGCTTAAATTTTCACAGCTTCCGTGCCCCAAAAAAAAAAAGAAGTAAAACGCAATTGTGATGAAAACATAGTCACTTGATGCATTGCAAAATTTATTACGTGTCAAATTTTAAATGATCTGGCATTGTATGTATATAAATAAAGAATTAATAAATTTGCATAGCTATTATATAGCCGGAATTCTCGGCTCAACTGCAGCATTTTAATTTGTGCAATATGAAAAAATATTTATCAATAAAAAAAAAATGCAAAATCGTTTCGAATGAGGGGCGTGAAAACCTAGTGCGAAAAATTATTCATTTGTTTTCGGTTGCGATATTTAAAAAGCACAGGGCGTGAAACTTGCACCATTTACAACCGTTAAATTCCCATTTACCTCCTCCACCCCCTGGCATGTAATTTCGCACATAAAAAATATGAAATATTTCCATTCGACTGCAGTGAATTTGCCTTCATGAAGCTGTAAGTCGAGGTCAATTGGACGGAACTTCCTGTAATAAAAACGCTTGCTACGAGCACATAAAACAATTTAAAGCGGAACGAGCGGCAAAAAAAGTCAGATTGTGTAAAAATAATTAAAAAAGTTTTATATGCAATTATTTTACAGGTTTTTTTTTTTTCGAATATAGCTCAAGGTGGGCATGGCGGAATAATTTTCTGTGGGTCGCATAAACGTTATCAAGATTCAAGGTTTGTGAACTTGGCTTTATGGCAACGACGGTAATAAAAGAAAGTTCCATTGTGCTCGTAAATATTTTTTCACCGATATTTTAGATCATCGAGTCCTTAAAATATGTTTCAGTGATTTTAACTATGATGTGAGCACAATTTTTCTCATCGTTTTTCGCCAATTTTATCACGAAATTTCTCTCAGTTTTCGCTCAAAAATGACTGAAAATCATTATCCAGTGCAAATACTCTCACAATGACGAAAATTTCTCTCATTCGCAATGATGAAAATGAAAATGCCTTTACAGCATCACCAGATAATCATTCTCGCAGTCATGCTGCGTCAGTTTGAAATTTTATTTTATCAGTTTTCCGGAACACATCGACCAATAAAGACATGAAATTTTTTAATTGCGGTTGTATAAAATAAAAAGTTATTTCTATTCTTGAGACCAAAAAAAAAAAAAAAAAAAAAAAAAAAAAAAAACAAAACAAAACAGCAAAAGGAGATGTAAAAGAAAAGATCCGCAAAGTAAAAAAAAAGAAAGAAATGTAAAAATCTTCTACAACTTATAGCGTGTCTGAAACAATACCCGAATGAATGGTACAACTGTGCCAAACCAAAAACTTTTACAACGAATTCGAAATTGAATGTCGAGTGAAATAGAAATGTAAAAAAAGCCGAAAATGCGAAGCGGAAGAATAATCGCAAAGTACATAAAACATGTTTTTGAAACGGAATCATAAAATTTTTCAAAAAACATGTAAATGGAAATGAAATTTCCTTAAAAATAAATAAAAGAATTCATTGAGAAAAAAGTGTAGTGCGAAAAATTTAAAACAAAAAATCGGAATACAAAAAAAAATGTTGTGTTTGTGATTAATTAGAATATAAGAGGCAGCATATATTTGTAATCACATTACATTTTCCTCTTCCCCACTCCCGCCATTAAACCGACGAAATAATGTTGCAATTGTTGGTGTTCATAAAATTACTATTGTTTGGATTACTGTTGGAGCAAAGTTTTGGCAACATTGAGGATGAAGCAAGTAAGGATTGGGTGAAATAAAAACTCATTCGTCGGCATGTGTGTTGGAAACTAGTGCATTGTAGGAAAATTATGAAATTTGAATTTTCCGCTTGACTCCGTTTTTCCTTGCATTTTCCGAATTTAAATCGTCTCATCCCATCATAAAACTAATAATATCCATAAACTTTTATGGGGTGGAAAAGTGCATGAACGATTTCAGAAGAATTATTCAACTAAATTTTACCATCGCGTTGGCATAACGGAAAACATGCTGAATACGGTTCAAAATTATGATATTTTAAAAGAGAGCTTTGCGGTAGAAAAACTTTTTACTATTCGGTGTGCGGTTGAAAAAACATTCAGCTAAAAGCAGACGAGGGAGTGAGAAATGCTAGTTTTCACTTGCAAACTAAACCTCATCATTATCTCTCAATAAACAGCATAAAAAATGTTGTGCCCCAAAAATCCTTTTTTCCATGAATAAATTCAAGAACGTGGCTCGTTGCTTTTGTTGTTGCTATGTTTGAGGTTGTAACACATTTCACTTCATACATAATTCTGCCAAGCTAGAAGAAAAAAAAACTCCAAAGCTTTCGGAAACGGAAAAAAGTTTTTCTTTTTCTTTCGGTCCGGTCCTCTGCCCGCTTTTTTGTGGACGATAAAGTTTCCTGATAAGTTTCTCTGTTTTTTTTTTTTTTTGCTGAATGTTCAGTGCCGTTGATGTCCTCGTCCAACCCCTCAAATGTCATGATTAAATTTATTTTTTTTTTCTTGTCGCACTGCATTTGACTTCTCATCTTGCCATAGCCATTTATTTAAATGATGTTGATAATGTTTAGATGAAATTATTGTCCGCTTTCTATTCTCCTAGTGCTTCAAATGATGGTCTTTCCAGATTCTCCGGTAAATTAAGATGAATCGTTTAATTTGTATATGTCAGATTTTGACAAGATTTTATGGAATTCGGATTGAACGCATTTTGTTATGGCTTTAGCAGAAGGCAAGAAATATCCTAATTGGGTAAATGGGATAGAGAAGACCCTCTCAGAAAAATGTTACCTTTCAAAATGCCTTTTTTTGATATGTACAAAAGTTCGGTCCAGACTACGACAAAGCTTAGTTGTTTGTTGCTGTGCTTCTCCTCAAAAACCTAAATTAGCTGATTTAGCAATAAAAAAAAAAGTAAAAACATTTTCATGATTACAATTTGTTGGCAAATTGAAAAAGGACAGACAGAAGGAGAAATAATTAGCAATATTTTCTCGTGTTTTCTGTTTTGTTTTCAAATTGTGTCAGAACTTTTTTGTTGTTTCTCTCGTCTGTTATCAAATTAAATAACAAAACAATGGAAGCTTCTTTTTTTTCTTGTACGTATTGCATACAAAATGATTTCAATTCTTTGCACAACTATGAATATTTTCTCACGAAACAATGCAGCAGAATTTTTTGCTGCCAACTTGCAAATAATTATTTATTTAACTTTGCACTCACGCGACTGGAAACTCGTTTCCAAGGATTTCTTTTCTTGAATCATTCACAAGAGAAAAATATTAATTAAGATAGTGCTCGAAGACTGTTGCTAGTTTTCTCCAAAAAACGAAACTTTGTATTTGTTCCCTTTTATGTTTTATTTTTTTTTTTCATTCGCAACATTGTGTTGCCGCAAAAGTGTTGTGATTGAGAAATTCCCATAAAAAAAACTTTGCCCGTGCTCGATTCGTGGAAGAAATTAATTCTATTTGAAATTCTCAGTTGTCAAGTCATTAAAATAAAGAAAATTGTTAATTGAAAAGTTTTCTGTGAAACTTTCCATTAAAAGCGATATTTTCTTATCGAGTGAATAATTCCTAATAGATCTAAGCTTTTTCATAACTATTCGCAATTATAATTTGCTGCTCGAGGAAATTTCAATAAACTTGCATAAAGTGTTCTGATGATGATTTCTCAGCAATTAAATTTCAGTAGCACTCAATTAAACAATAATTTGCAGCAAGTGAGATCATTTCGATGGACAACAATTCAGACAGAAGTTGATGATGCTCAACTGGAGCAGTTGCATAAGATAAATAATAAAATGTTGATTAATTTTTCATAACATATTATAATTGAAAAAAAAAATAAATTTCACACTTGAACTTTTAGCACTGGAATGAAGAAAAAAGTTTATAAAAAGTTTTGTAATTTCCCAAACACGTTCCATAACCAAAAGCGTTGATTTTGTTTCAAAACAAATTTAGTTTCCTTTAGACACTTTCGGATATATTTTTCTTATCAATGATTTAATCACTCGACATTTCTTTCGCTTCCTTCGAGCAGATGAAATGTTTGTAAATTTGACTTTAATGTGTTTCCGGAATTTGGTGAAAAAGTAATAGAAGAAGAAGAAAAAAAATTCCGTTGAAAAACAAACTTTGGAATAAATTATGTGCCTCTTGCTTGTCTGGTGCAGTGCTTTGAAATGGAATGATACGGAAAACGCAAAAGTTAAACTTTGCTAATACCATTTCGTAAAAACCTTAGTCGCTCTAGTTTCTTATACTTCCTTTCTACAAATAATATTCCTTTAATTACAGCTGTTGTACGAAAGGTTGAAGCTGTGCTGGGAAAATTTGGACAGTTAGCTTGTAATCTTACAGCCGACATCACGAATGATCGTGTGGCATTAGTGATTTGGTACAAAGAGGGTCAGACGACACCCATATACAGCTACGATGCACGTGATTCAAATGCTGTTGATGGTGGCAGCCATCATGGCACTAATCTCGATGGAAAATATTATTTCAATACATCATCACTTAATCCAGCAACATTTTCCATTACAAATCTAACGGCAGAAGATGATGGAACTTATCGCTGTCGAGTGGATTTTCTTCGTAGTCCAACGAAAAACACAAAAGTCCAACTTCATGTTATTGTGCCGCCCGAGAATTTGCTAATCCTCAACGAACGCGGTAAACACATTTCTCATTATATTCTCGGTCCCTATAACGAGGGTTCGTCAATAAATTTAACGTGTATCTCATCGGGTGGTCGTCCACTTCCACAGTTAACATGGTGGCACAATAATCAATTACTCGATGGTGTAATAACGAGACTGTCTGATAAGAAAATCAGAAATGTTCTTCATCTGAAGAATCTCGATCGAAAAGATTTGCTTAGTAGTTTTACATGTCAATCGTCGAACAATAATTTAACCGATCCAATAACATCGTCAGTCATGATAGATTTAAATTGTGAGTAATGCAGGCTTTATTAGTTATCAATTTGACAAAATGTAACTTAATTAATTTCCTCACTTATTTCACAGTGCGGCCTTTAACAGTTAAAATTATACAAGATTTAAAATTCATGTCAACAAAACAATCGTACGATTTGAAATGTGAAGTGCGCGGATCACGTCCGGCGCCGAAAATTGGCTGGTGGTTGGGCTCCATGCAATTGACGGCGACAAAAGAGTCGGTTAGTATAATTATGAGCGAATGAAATTCTAAAATTTGTGATGTGCACCGAAATTAAATTATTTCATTTCATTTCATTTAATTTTTTTTTTTCGTATTTTGTGAACAAAAAAATTTGCTAATTTAATGGCTCTCTCTCTCTCTTTGTGATGCCACATGTATGCATAGCAAAATCCGTAAAATTACCTTTTTTTATCCCAAAAAGCATTTCTATACTTTTTCTGTACAATTCCATTAGCAAAAATGAGCAATATACAAAAAAGCATACATCGAAAGCACGACGATTTGCTAAATACCAGCAGGTATATTTTAATTTCAATTTTATTCTAGCCAATTCACCTTTGCTAGCTTCAGTGGTCAGCATTGGATAAAAATTAGTGTGAAATGGAGTGTGTTCATTTTGCAGGAGCAATAATTGCCCCGAACGCTTTCTCCTGCGTTCTCAGCGGAATAATAAATAAAATCATTATGCAAATATGTGTATTCGCCAGACTTTGCACTCACAATTATACGAGTGCGTCTATATATGCATACACATTTTGTGTCCTTTTACCGTTATCATGACTCTATTTCGAAAATGAAAGTCAAATATAATTTGCCGAATATTTGCTCGTGCATGCTGACAGTCACTTCCAATTATTTAGCTTGCTTAATTGAGAGTCGAGTAACGTTAATTTGAACTCTCCTTTTTTTCTCGTTTGTTTGGTATGATATTCAAATGCAGACAAAGCGGTAATTTGAGAGAAGCCATTGAGATATTGTCGTATGGGCCCATAGATGCGGGCTTCGTTATTGTCGTTTGAAAACCAAACAAAAATTAATTAAGACATATTTCTGTTACAGACTTCAAAGGATGGCAATCTGACTGGTTCCGTGCTCTCATACCATCCGAAAATTGAGGATCAAGGGAAGTTTCTATCGTGTCGTGCCGAAAATCCGCTTATACCCGATTCGGGCGTAGAAAAAGGATTCAAATTAAATTTGCATCGTAAGTTTCAAATGTTTAAAAAATATTTTCTGTTTAAAATTTATCCGATGAATTTTGAAACGACAAATTTATTTTTTGATGTGTTCTCGTTTCATTTCACATAGATCATCCGCTCATAACACTCGAGTTTGGCACAAATCCGGTTGTACAGGGAAATACTGTTGGCGAAGGTGCGGATGTTTACTTCGAGTGTAATATTAAAGCAAATCCATGGGTGTATCGTGTGGCATGGAGGCATAATGTAAGGAAATATTTGATATCACCCAGCGGAAATTCGCTTGAATTATTTAAAAATTCTAATCTTTAAATATTCAGGATTTTGAGCTTCATCATACACCACAGGAAGGAATCATAATCTCAAATCAGTCTCTGGTGCTGCAGAATGTGACACATGTAAGGATGGGACAATATACATGCATTGCTAGCAATTCGGAAGGTGATGGTGAAAGTCAACCTTTTCAGCTTGAAGTTCAATGTAAGTTATTCTAATTAATCACTTTAGATTTATTACGTTTCATCGTTGTTCGTATAACACTGAACGACGGCATGCAATTCCGGAAGAGACCCCAAAACGAAACATTTAAATTGCTGTTCTAACCCCAAAAGAACCCAAAACTTGCCAACATAGTTTATGAAACAAAATACATTTTTCATTAGATTTGGGAAAATATTTAACTGACGTTTCTATTTACCCAAAATGCAGATGCACCCGTTTGCCGACCAGGCTTACCACAGACTTACAGTGTGGATCGTGGCGAAATTGCTGACATCAAATGCGAAGTGGAATCTAATCCGCCAGCACACGAATTCAAGTGGAAATTCAACATGTCGGTTAGTGAAATAACTGAGCTAACTGCATCAAATGAGGAAGTGAAAAATACTCTGAAATTTAAACCGCAAAGTGAAAATGATTATGGAACTGTGCTCTGTTGGGGATTAAATTCAATTGGAATGCAAACCGAGCCGTGTGTATTTCAAATTGTGCCAGCAGGAAAACCAGAGCCTTTGACTAATTGCACTGTTGTTAATCAAACGCAATACTCATTCCAAGTGATTTGTGTGGAGGGTGATGATGGCGGATATCCACAAGACTTTATTGCTGAACTATATTTTGCACGAGAGAAATTTGTCACAACATCAATATCCTCAAGGTATTTATCAGATAACAAGAAAATATGAAAATTGATGTTTTACATGAGCCTGAGAGTTCATAACATATCTTTATCCTTTTAATTGTGACCTTGAACTTCCTTCCACATCAATCTCTAACAATAGATATGCCGTTTTTATTTTCTTCCTTTCTCCTTATTATCCTTTCATTCATATATTTTTTTCTGATTTTTATTTCTTGTTTGCTGAATCGACTAAAATGATATCATCATTATATATGTTTGTTTGTGTGTATATAGGACTCCGATATTTGATTTGAAAGGATTGAACCCTGGTAATGAATATGAAGTTGTCCTTTCGGCGGTCAATAAGAAAGGAAGATCACCACCTTTTGTATTATCAGCATATACCCTTAAAGTTCCTGAAAAGCACACTGATTTAGCAATGACTGTTACAACAGCATTAATGCAAAAACGTGAAATCCTAATGACACTTGCTGGAAGTGTTATAGGGATTATTGTGATCGCTCTAATAATAACAATTGTCGCCAAAGTTCGTGGATCAAGAGGTTTAGATTCGAAACCAATGTCGACCAGTTGTAGTCTTCCACCGCCACCAATAAATGACAATTTGGATCCACATCAACATGAATCTCCCGATAGTTCTGATAAAAATCCTGATATAATTCCACATACAACACTCGAAGAATGGCAGGAGGCAAACAAACAGATTTATGGAACGATGCATTATAGAATTCCCACATTGCAGCCGCATCTATATCCACAGACAGCTGCTGGAGATGGTGCTTACAGTCATTCTGCCAACGGCATGATTATTTATTCGGGCGCCACACTGGGTCGACCTCAGATGAATAATAATTTTAAACGGATCGATTCTAATGGAATTTGTGCTCAGCAGGTGAGTTTAGAAGCAATAACAACAGCAAGAGCAACACAAAAAAAGGAAAATTTTGAATGGAAATTTTTTCATCTAACAAAAATGATGATTTACATTTTTACTTTTTTTTTTATTCTTTAAACCTATCAAAAATGTTTATCATCATTTGGGCCGGTGGCGTGATTAAAATTCTAACAGTTGCGTTGGAAATCCGAGAGTCAGTTCCGTTCTACTGTTGTGTTGTAATCAAATTTTTTACGCACAATTTAAATTCGATTTATCGATAAATTATTTGAAAATTCAATTTTTTTTCGCTTGTCTGCATTTCATGTTTAATGCCATTTTGCGTTCAGTTCGATTTGGCATCACCACCGTTACAACATCACCAGAACTTTTATCTACAGCAACAGCAACATAACCATCCCCAACAGACTCTTATGGTTGGAAGTTGTCAAGGAACTTTTCAGAATCCACTAGTAAATTTAAATACATCCACATTAGATAGATTTCCCACACCGCCTTCATCATTATTCGTATCTACCAGCTCAACTAATCCTGTTTGCAGCTCTAATGAACCGGTAAGCATCCATGAGATTTATTGTTAATGTTTCCACATCGTTGAAGTTTCGTTCGAATTTCATTTGATTTTTCTTGTGTAAACTTCTTTTTTCACATTGGCGTTATTTCCATAAAATATACAAATTGATTTTAAATTATTTGTCTATTTTATTATTGTTGCTGTCTGCTGATTCGTGTTCTTGGGCGTACTGCCAGAGATCCATACTGAAGACTGTACAAGAAATACCATACTACAATCAACAGTCATCGACGAGCAGTCATGAAACTCCATTTTGAATTTTTTTTTTCTTTTCGCATTTTAATGTTGAAAGAAATAAAATAAAAATTATGGCAAATGATGAAGAAATATTGGAAAAGTAATAAAATGAAAATGTATAAAGAATTAATTTTTTTCCCAAAACTCTCATAAAAATTGATTTTTTTTTTTACTTTCTACTCATTCTTTCTCGATATCATTAAGAAATTGCACAAACATTTCCCTCATTTTCAGGGTTTACAAATATTTTACGCTGTCTAACTGAAATATCTATATATATTTTCATCCCTCGTTCAACAAATTATCGACCTCTAATTCACCGTTCATTCTTCAGCAATCGTGCACACACAAAAAAAAGTAACAGCACGAAATTCACGAAAAAAAAGGTAACGAAAGGAACTAATTGAATAAAAGAAAATTGTAATTGATTAAACATGTGACATTGTCGGTGTTTGTTCAAGCATAAAGACATAAATTCCAGGAGAAAATTTTATTTCAAAAGGATTATTTGGCTTTTGTCGTAAGCCATTTATTTCCACTTCTTATCCTATACCGAGAGACTTTCATCTCCATCATTCCCTTCGCTGCTAACCTTACAGAAAGAAATGTTCGTGTCGACTGCGTGTATATTTTCCTTTTTTTTATTATCGTGAAAGGTGGTGTCGCAAATAATTAATAGCTTGATATTTTAACAAGCTCCCTAACAAGCCAGAAAAGGAAAACGCCTAATCCTAGTAGCAGCCGAGGCAGAGGCACACAAACAAAAATGAAACCAAAGGACATAAAATCCACTTTTTTATGCGTTAGATCTTTTCGTGTAGTCGTAAAACTGAGAATGGAAAAACAATGTTAATTAATTAAATCTACACGGATGAATGCGCAAAATTGAGATCGCTTCGAGAAATGTTTCTTAACTCTTCATAAAATTCTGAATATTGGTGGCAAATATCAAATGTCATCGATAAGGTTAAAGCAATCAAATGTCGATAGAGATGAGAATCTTGAACTTTTAAAGTACTTTATATCTAATTGCCTGATTCAATTTGGCGTATTAAACTTCATAAAGACAATTTTTCGAGTGTTCTCAATTTCACTTGAATGGCGAGCGATGTGCTCGATGTTTCGTATAAAGAGCCAACGACAGAAACATTTAACCCAGAATTGAGATCAAGAGCTTATCAAATCTAGTAAAATGGATTTTTCGAGAGCCAAAAACAATTTTGTTAAGTTTTGTGGCCAGATGTTAAATTGGCTTGCCGATGAAAACCTCTTTATCTCTTCACTTCTTCATCCTGAACTCGATTTTCGTCATTGCTAAGATACAAAATTTATTTAAAAGCATTTTCAATTCGTTATAAAGTGGATTGGCATAAATGGATTTGCAGGTTTGTGGGTGTGTGTATCCATAAAAGGACCTGTCGGATGATAGCTGCTGCTTAGATTTGCTAAACATTGTTGAAACAATAGATGACTTGAATTTGAATAATTCTCTATAGCTGGTTGAAACATTCCTGAATCTAATGCAATATGCTTGTCGGGGAGAATTTTAAAGATTAAATTCTCAAAATCAATTTCTGGATTTTGTGCCTCATCATTGGTAGCTTATAGAGGATATCGAAACTAAAGAGCTTGGATGGATTATCTCAAGCTTATGTAGGTGAATTCTTCCGAATTCTGTAGGATTTTGTGCCTTTAAAGTTTTATCCGATTTTAGATGCTCAATTTTCAGGAATTACGCAAATCATCGCAAAATGCTAATCAACGGAAAAAAAAGGTTTAAAGTGTGAAAGCATTTGTACATTTCGCTTTTTTCGCATTCACTTCATAAAATCTGCCCATAAATATTTCTAGCTGTTCATTTGTAGCAACGTGACAGGCTTTAAATTGTTTACAAATTGGCGAAACACAAAGCACAATCTTCCCTTCTGCCATCATCACAATCTTATTTTCCATCCTACAAAAATATTTTGAAGGTAATAGGAAAGAATAAGTCTTCTCCTTTTCTCTTCATCGATTTATTGATTTTATTTGTACAACGAACACATTTCCATGTACATAAAAAGCTAAAAATTTGTAAACTTTTTCTACATTGCTCATATATGTACTTCAAAATCTATTCTACAGTCGGAGATTTCCGTCATTTTTGACGAGATATATCTAGTTCATAATATTTTTCGTAAAATGCTTTATGCATGGAAATAAAAGGAAGCAACAAATTTTTCTCCTTCACAATAACATAAATATAAACACCTACGCAACCGAAAGAATGACAGTCATCTCTCTCTCACTCCTTCACTTGCTTTTCAACCATTGTATCAGGCAATAAATTTCCATCAAAAAAGGGAATTGAATAAAGCTCATCGCATACAAGCGCTGAACACTTCAATAAATCAAAATAAAATCCATCGGAATTGAATTGAAAATATTTCCTTCGAAGATTTTTTTTTTATTTCCCTTTTTTGGAGGGAAATAAAATCAAGCATTTTTGCGACGAGTTAAGACAATAAAATTCCCTCAATTCTCAATTACATTAGGTATTCATCGAATGGCATCTGGTTGAAGCGACGCCTGAATTTGTGAGATTTTACATTTCACTTTTTATCGTTAACGATTTCGGGAAATTTATCACGTTATTGACATTAAATTTGCGCGCAACCTTGAATTGAAGCGCGAATGGCAATGAGGCGAAGAAGATTGACCGTTGCACTTTGGTTTTGAATAAACAAGTAGCGCTGCCTCTAAATGATCATTTAAGTTAAAACTCTAGAATGAATGCCTCCAAATTTGATTTACGTCAATTTGACGATCGCATCTAAATTTGATTTCCAAAAATTTTTGGGTGCTTGCATTTTTCCAGTTAATGTAATTTATATCCGCGCAAAATGCCACCGAAATATGATTTTGTCCGAAAACAATCAAATTTGCATTAAATGACACGCTACAATTGCGGACAATTTTTGCGGAACGAGGCAATGCCATAAATTCACAGCAATTCTGATGGGAGCGTCATCGGGAAAAAAAATTTATCAGTGCTTTGAAAAAGCTTATGGTTAAATATTTCATCATTTTATGAGCGACGAGAAATCACAGATATGACCCGAATCAAAACAATGACACTTTTGGCGTCGTTCAGATTTTCTATATGTATAAAATATAATTCGACCAAGCCCCGTGACAAATTTTCTATATTTTCACAATATTTTCAGTGTTGAATGCGTGTGTATGTGTGGGCTAATGTCCATCAAGCAATATGTGAACAACGGATGCATGGACATTGACAGGCACAAATCGAACGTAAATTATTGCTGTTTGCCTACATGAAGGACTTTTTGATAGCAATTTTGCTGCTGCCTGACGGCTTTGTGTGGCTTTGGCGCTTTCACATGAATTGCAATACAAAATTTATTTTACAAAAAAAAAAGGTTTTATGGCACTTTTGAACAATAAGCGGCCTAAAAACTCACTAGAACCAGAATAAAAGCGACCAAAAAATAAACAGACAAAAAATAGCAAAGCTTTTATGGCACCAGTTTGCGCTTTTAGTTTTATGAAAATTATAGTTTCTCGCTATCAAAGCCAGATTTTCAAAAGTCATTCAATTTCCACCATCCTTCTAAAGCTTTAACCACCAACTCATCTAATGATGACGAGAAACTGTTATTCTAAGTGTTATATTTACACAGTCAACGATGGAGAAGATTACTTTTTATATAAATTAGCTGTGTGTACATTATTTAAAAGCTCTCTCCACAGAATATTTCGCGAATTGCTTTCCTGCATGAATAAAAAGTAATTTCAAGGGGTAAGTAGAACAATGAATTTCCCCGGCTAAAAATCATTAGTGAAAATGGATTTCCATGGCAAAATGGAAAACGTCAAGAATGAAGAATTTCGCAAAACAGTAATTACGGAAAAAGTCATAAGGAGAGTTTCAAAGCTGTATGCGAGAGAATAGTGTAAACGAGCTGTGACTCGCCATAATGTGCCGCAATAATTGTCATGGAATTTAATTAATTGTGACACTTTTCGTTAGTTTTCTTACAGTTTGTCGGCTTTAGTGAAATAAACAACAACAGAAAACTTTGCCAAGAAAATTTTCTCGACAAAATTAAAAACAATTAAATCGAAATTTATGTTCCTTCAGAATTACCTTACGGCTCTCTGTGCCAAACCAAGGAAGGTGTTTCGATAGCTGTTCTCTGAAAATTCACATAATTTATTAGAGTTTACTTATTTAAAGCACATCATTAAATGATAAAATTTCTTGCCATTTTCCACACATGTTGTTGCCCTGTAAACGATTTACTCTTCTTTAATGTCAACAATGATCGGTGAAAATTGCGATTTCATTGAAAAAAAGTGCTTAAAAATAAACTTTTAAAGAAAACTGCGAAAAAAGCTCCGAAGGGAAACTTTATTCAAATCATGCTTGAATAAAATTATGCTGCGATAATAACAATAATTTCTCGACTAATCTTCTGTTAACTGTCTGCATGCTTCAAATGCAAAGCAATGCCCCGAACTGTCGACAGAGAACTTGGTTCATCGAAACAATCGAAGCATTTAATTCTCGAAACTGGAAATGATGATAATTTGTGACTGTCATCATACACGTCTCACAGGCCACATCGTCGCTATGTCTTAAGATAGCGAAGAAAAAAAAAACGGAACATCATCTGGAATCAAAATTGATTCAATTACTTATGCTTGAGCATGAGCATCGAGATTAAGATGATTCTGAAAAATTGAATCAATGTCAAATCGGCAAAGATAAGAACGTGAAAAAAAAAATCTTGGTTGAAAAATGTATCTAATGGCAAGAATGGGAGAAAGAGTGAATATGCAATAATGACCAGAGAATGAGAAGATAACAAAATTACGAAATATATGTGTCTCGATTGGTGGGGAGAGATGAGCATAGTGAAAAACAAACATTAAATAATGTTTGCTATCCATTGGAAATGATAACAGAGAGTGAGCAAAGAAAAATTCAATTGATGTACAAAAATTTGACGGAGATTTAAAGCTATTTGAAAAGCATCAGCTGAGACTTTGAACGAAATTTATGCAATTTATGCAAAGCAGAAAATTGACCACATTATGATCTACTTTGATAGAATATTTTATGCTAATGATTTGCATGAGAAATGTATTATAATGGTCAAAACTGGAAAACCATAAGACCGAAAAATGGTTGCATATATTACTTATTTATGCTTAAAGAAGTTTTTATTGAGCACCACCGAACAAAATGACACATATAAGCTTCGGAAAAATAAATATTTGTGGTGAATTTGATGAGATGAAGAAAAAGAAAAGAAAATTTAATCAAGCTAATGATGATGATCCACTTGGAAGAATGATTGTGGAAGATTTGAGGAAGTAATAAAGAAGCTTTTTGATTATTAGAATAGAGAAAACGAAAATCTTCGAAAACAATTGATACCATAAAATAAATGCCAAAAGTACTTAAATTGTTTTAGCAAAAGGACCTTGCTGACACATAAATGGGACTATTGAAATTTTACGTAGTAAAAGATTTTCTTTTGAAGAATTCTCTCACTTCCCCTTTAGTGCGCGATTCGTTAAATTTGAATTTCGTTTCAAAAAATTCTTTGTCTACGACATTCAGAAAAGTTGCCAAAAATATTTATAACATCTGAAAAACCAAAACAAAAAAAAGAATACCCTTGACACACAATTGCTGTTTTGTTTTGGCTTAAGGCTTTTCCGTGATAAAAGTTGGTGTGATGTTGTAACAAATGTGTTACCAAATCGACCTGAGCGCAAATGGCATTAAACATGATATTCAGACAAGCGAAAAAAAATTGAATTTTCAAATAATTTATCGATAAATCGAATTTAAATTGTGCGTAAAAAATTTGATTACAACACAACAGTAGAACGGAACTGACTCTCGGATTTCCAACGCAACTGTTAGAATTTAATCACGCCACCGGCCCAAATGATGATAAACATTTTTGATAGGTTTAAAGAATAAAAAAAAATGTAAAAATGTAAATCATCATTTTTGTTAGATGAAAAAATTTCCATTCAAAATTTTCCTTTTTTTGTGTTGCTCTTGCTGTTGTTATTGCTTCTAAACTCACCTGCTGAGCACAAATTCCATTAGAATCGATCCGTTTAAAATTATTATTCATCTGAGGTCGACCCAGTGTGGCGCCCGAATAAATAATCATGCCGTTGGCAGAATGACTGTAAGCACCATCTCCAGCAGCTGTCTGTGGATATAGATGCGGCTGCAATGTGGGAATTCTATAATGCATCGTTCCATAAATCTGTTTGTTTGCCTCCTGCCATTCTTCGAGTGTTGTATGTGGAATTATATCAGGATTTTTATCAGAACTATCGGGAGATTCATGTTGATGTGGATCCAAATTGTCATTTATTGGTGGCGGTGGAAGACTACAACTGGTCGACATTGGTTTCGAATCTAAACCTCTTGATCCACGAACTTTGGCGACAATTGTTATTATTAGAGCGATCACAATAATCCCTATAACACTTCCAGCGAGTGTCATTAGGATTTCACGTTTTTGCATTAGTGCTGTTGTAACAGTCATTGCTAAATCAGTGTGCTTTTCAGGAACTTTAAGGGTATATGCTGATAATACAAAAGGTGGTGATCTTCCTTTCTTATTGACCGCCGAAAGGACAACTTCGTATTCATTACCAGGGTTCAATCCTTTCAAATCAAATATCGGAGTCCTATATACACACAAACAAACATATATAATGATGATATCATTTTAGTCGATTCAGCAAACAAGAAATAAAAGTCAGAAAAAAATATATGAATGAACTTGGTTGTGACAAAAAGCGCCGTGAGAAAAAAGACCCAATGTTTCCATTGTCTGAGATTGATGTGGACGGGAGTTCGAGGTTAAAGTTAGAATGATAAAATTAGTTCTGAACTCTCAGGTTCACGTGAAACATCAATCCAAATACATATTCCAATATTTCTTAGCTGCTTTTCCGAAAATCTCGAGAGGTTTAAACCTGAATTTATTTCTTTGTTCGATGGCGAAACAAAAAGGCTGAATAAGCCTTTTAAAAAGGCGCTAAGTGGTGTCAAGAGATGTTTCTTTCATCAAAGGCATCGCTTGATACATGAAAGATCAACCGAAGATTGAATTCGACATTTTTTTTCGCGCTGAATTAGAGTATTAAAGCTAAAACCTGTGTTCTTCTTTTTTCAAAAGTTAACCTAAATATTTTTCTTTTCTGAAAATCTCTCTGCGGAGGCTCAAAATTTTAGCATGCACTTCACTGAAAACGCTGTTGCCGCAATATTTTTTTTCCAATTTTTCCAACTTCAAAACAATAAAAAAGCGTTTAAAATGAAATAATAGGTTTCGCTAGTGTTTATAATATGAATCAATAGCATGCCACATCAGAAATCATGCAAGCTTCAAATAATGTATGAATGGGCTTAAGCGTAGGATTCATTTGTCAGTTATGAAAGCTTTAATATCCATGTTACAAAGCATGTTCAGACCTCATATCACTTTTTAAATAATCCCAGTCGTGCCATTCACATGCACTTCTGATAATCATTCCTCTCTTTCTCACTTAAAGACTGAACTCACTTTGGTGCTACAACCACTCGGAACCCGAAGTTCTATTTTTAGAGCCATATTAAATCGCGATACATATTCATGCAACAACATGACAACAAAACGAAAAAAAAAAAATATGTTTATAAACAATTTTCCGCGTTTTACATATATCAAATTCACCGTCATCATCATACATCAGAATTCATTATTCGCTGCTGCCTGCTGGCTCATTTCGTTCAGTTACTGATTAAAGAGCTTTTTTTTTGAGTGTGTTCAAAGCTAAAAACGTGTTAAGTGGACTTTGAGAAGGCTTCGCAAATTTGTATGAAAGAGATTATTTTTTAAATGATTTCCAAACGCGAATATTTAGCTGGAGATGTAAATTCATTGGGAGCTGTTACTAAACGTGTCCCATCAAAAATGGCTTTGCCATTGATGTTGCAATCGCGTGAGTTGATTTATTCTCTTTGATGGGATTTTCTTTTTCTGAACATTTCGTCTTTTTAAGAAATTCAAATCAGAAGGAATTTATTCGGAATACGCAGCAAATTTTTTCAGCATCTGGCTTCATATAATTACAAATTTAAATCGTTGGGTGAGTTGAATTTGCCAAAGTTTTGAAATGCAGCACGAAGTAATATATTCATGAATAAATTAACTTTTTAAGCTGCCGAACCGAAACAAGTTATTCGAGCATTGCGGACAAAGAAATCGTGTGACGATGAGCTAGAAGTAAAAACAACAAAACCAATTAATATTGATCGAAGTTTGATTGACAGGTCAACTTCATGGAAACTTCCACCGAATATTTACAAACTGAATGATCCATTGATGGAAATGTGTAAACGGAAAATGGGCAAGAAAGGACAATTTCAATGCTTCACGGTTGATAGAAATGACAGCACCATTATAACACGATTTGGGAGCAACTTGAACGGATATTGTTTAAAAGATTTTTATGATATTCCATCTGAATTTGATCAGCAATCAAACCTATCAAATAAACAGAAGTTTTTAAAAGCTCAACGATTTCGCGAAATCCGTCGCGATGGACCGGCGCCGGATGCCTATTTCCCAAAAAATTATACATTGAAACCAAAATCTGATTCAGTTAAAAAAATTACCAGCAAAATTCCAATTCTCTTCTATGAGCATACGACTGTGCCGCAAAAAGCAATGTCATTCCAAACGCCATCATCGTCACCTGCACCAGGGCGCTACAATCCACATGATGTTATTTGTTCGTGCTATTTAACGAACAACAATAAGAAATGCCCTGGGAAAATTTCAGGCGATGGACACAGTCATGTGTTTGATTCGACAATACTTCGACTGGTGAAACCGATCAAGATGGACAACATTCGAGCGAGGAAATCGAAAAACTATTTTATAGATGACAACAATGTTAAACTCGACTATCGTCAATCATTCGTGCCGGAAATGACATTCCACAAATGCAAACGTTCCATAAGCGCTGAAGGGATGTCACGATCAAAATCTGAAAGAGAGATTCGATTCAATACGATAATGACGAAGAAGAAGTCATTCAGCAACAAGAACAATATTGCGTTTCTATCAGCAACACCACGAAGTGTGGGACATAAAAGCACTTCTGTCAAAGTGATTGACAAGCAAAAAAGAACGACACCCAATGATCGTCAAGTGAATACAAAACATTTGACAAAAAAGCGTATGGACGAACTGGCTACACCAAAGAATCCACTATCTAGAGTCGGCACAAAAGAAGTGCTAATTCCTAAACCCTTTGTAAAGCAATTGAATGCAGATTCGCTTGAAATTCTACTAGAAAACACTGATGAGCTCAACATGGAAAACAATCAATGTTTCGTATTCGTCAGTTAAAAACTTCATGAGTCAATTTCTTAACTTATTTCTTTTTTTTTTCTCTCTCATTTTGTATTTTACAACTTTACTCAAAAATCAAAGTATTTCATTTTGTGTTTAAACGAAGGAAATGCAATTAAATACTCTCGAATGAAATCCAATAAAACTTTATTTTTCTTCCTTTTCGTTATTTGTTTTAAAACAGAAATATCTAAAAGTTTTTACATTGCACAAAGCAAAGTGGGAGAGAAAGAGAAAATAAAGCATGAACTGTTTAATCTAGTAATTGAGTAACATTACAGAACGAGTTATATTATTATGAATGATGATCTATCTACTATTCGTCAGGTTGTTTGTTTAAGCTTCATGTTAAAATGAATAAATCTGAGTGAGAGATTTTATCAAATATATGTTTTCTTTGGGATATTTGCAAGCCATTACATTGAATGCACTCACTTTTTTAATGTTGTCGAAACTTTAGACTTTTGCCATTGGTGCTATCTTGTTTTCAAGGAAACTCTTTTTATGTTGAATGAAGAAGCATGAAAGCTCGTATAAAACTTTTGCAATTCAAAATTTCTTTTTTTTCTTCTTTCCTTTTTATATTTTTGCGAAATTCCACAAAAGCTCAAGATGTGTAAAAGGATATTCAGCTGAGTGGATTACGAAAGAAAAAAAAAAAAACTATCGACACTTTTATTATTGTCGAGCGCTGAAAGAAAACTTAAGCTTTTGAAAGCGTTCTGAGTTGTGTTTAGGACTTAAGAAAGTGAGGTTATGCTTTACTTTATCAAGATAATTTTACTTATGAAATGTTCTTCGTTTATCAGCAAGATAAAGGAGAAACTATTAATAAGCAAGCATACTTTAGAATGGAGCTTTTCATTAAAGCACAATTCCCCAAATTAGTTATTCTTCATAGAAAAAAATGCGAAAGCTTTTCTTTATGTATCTGCATAAAAATTTTGCAAGTAAATTGAATTCCAGCATATCTGAAACGGTAATGAAAAATTATTTGTACTTTGTGCTTCGGGAGAAAAATGTTTTTTTCCTTGTCTCGAAATCGCATTATGTTTTAAAAGCTTTGGAGCTGATGATAACAGCGGAATAATTTTATAAATGATGAATATTTTTTAGAACAAAATAAATTTAAAATATAAACACCAATAAACATCATTTAGGAAAATTTCCTACAAAATTGATGCATACAAAATATCCATAGAAGCTTTTCACATGTTTTATGAGTGTAAAATGTGAATTTTTTTCAGCGTACACATATCAGATTTAATTGTCCATCAAAGACTGATTGATGAAATGAATCAAATTCACTGACTGCGAGCGTTTCGATGCGAGTTTAGGAGTTAAATTATTTTTACATTTTTCACGGTTCAAACACAAATCAATTTGATTTATTGCGTCGTATGTAGGACTTTTTTTTGCAATAACAGCAACCGCCATTGTGGTTACACAAACAGATGCACAATCTAATGTTGGTCTGATTTTTTTTTTTGTGACGCCAACAAAATTCTATTTTTCGACGCCATCGCTCGATGATAACTCAACAGCTGTTTTTCGTATGCACGTGGAATGTTTTCGTGAAAATTGTTTATGATTCAAAATCGGATGAAAAATTGTCATGTAAGAAGAAAAAAAAATGTTACCAGCTTATCAAATCAATCAGAGCTTCTTTTTGCGGTTTGTTCCTAATGAAATGAGTAAATTGAACAGCAAGAGATGAAAAAACAAGAAATCGACTTCTTGTGATATAAATAAACAAATAAAAGTTCCTTTGTGTCATGTATCCCGAAAGCTGACAATCATTAATGTGATTTTTCTGTTTCACATGACTCCAAAAGCGATTTGACCATTCATCAAATTTACTCGCTCGATAGCTAGCGAACGAATAAAGGAAGAAGTGGGAAGAATGAAGATGTCAGGAATTGTGGAACCATCAGAAAGAAGATCATGTCTTGTGATTGGCATGCGAAGGAAAAAGATTTCGTGACTTTGATTATTATTTGTTATGCGAAACAATAACAAAAAAAAAGGGGAGATACATTTTTCACACCCCTTCGACTGCCGCTCGTCCGCCCCAATCGTTACCATTTCATTTGGAAGATTCAATTTTTATTTTCTTTTTGTCAGAGCATCATCTTAATCCTACTATGCTCATGTCCGAGCATAAGTAATCTTGATTTCGGGGCAAAATAAAAAATATTCCGTCGCATATTCGCATTGAACGACGATGAGAATGTTTACGGTTTACAGTGTTTAATCATTTATTCCATGCATGTTCACAACTTTCAACCTCATCAATTTAATTTTTCGCTCTCTTCTGCCATCTACAATGAGCTAATGTCAAAAAATAATAATAAGAAAGAAGAAGAAGATTTCATGTCAAAGCAGTTTTCACCACACATGTTTCATGTAGTGAAACTTTTTTTTTACTTCGAACAAGTTTATACTAGAACGTAAATATAGTGACGCGGTAAGAGAAAAGCTTTCTATTTAATTTCATTGTCAATTGTTTCCATCAGCTCATTTTATCCTCCATCATCTATGTTTGAAAAGCTTTCGTGAATAATCTGATTTGCTGGAGCATTCACGCTCTGTTCATTTTAGATTTTTCGCTTAAAAGGTAAACGAAGGTTATTTAATTTATGGATAAGCGTTTCGTTCGTGAAATAAGTTAGGCATTAGCAATGTAAATTTTAAACTTTTTAAAAGGTTCAACGGGATAAAAGTTTGCCATTATTCACTTCATTATTCAATCTTACATAAGCGAATATAAAAACTCAAATATTTACAAAATTTCTGAAGGATTTCAATAATTTTTTAAGCATATGCATTTACATTCAAAAAATTATCCTGTGATAGAAAGGCCAAAAGCTAAATTCCACTCCATATCTGCAACGATATCTATTAAACTTTTCATTGTTCTCATCCATAAATCATCACTGTTTGCACATCAAAATTGCATTGTTTGCCATGTTTGCTTCTCTCTCATGCTAAATTTTCAATAATAATGGATTGATTTGCTGTGTTATGCACAATGATCAGGCCCAAAGTTTTCCATTAAAATTGGCGAAATGTTAAAATGCAAAATAGCAATAAAATCTTAGCCAGCAGCAATGCTAGAAAGAAACCAAACGAACTGTAACGGACAAGGGAACAAGACAATAAAATGATACCCATTATATCACTGAAATGGCACAATAATTGTCTTGAGATTTAATTAATTGTGTCACCTTCTTTTCTATGTTTTGTAACTTTGACTTTCATGCTGCTGGTGATGCTCGCCCATGAAAGCGATTCACCCGTCTCACGACAATCATGTGATGGCTATTATATTCCATGTCGCACACAGGAAAAAGAAAACTGAAATTAAAACATGAGGACGAACAATTCATTTTATTTTGCATCGCAAGCCAAAGAAGTCCTTTCAACAATTAAATGAAAATTTATGTTTGCCACTAAATAACTAAATTGTGTCGCTCATATTGTGTGCGAAATATATTTAAGCAACTTCATTTTCGGTGCGCTATGAAAGTGTTCGGCGAAAATAAAAGACGAGAATTGTAATTTATTTCCTAGTATTACTTTCTTCACTGAAGCTCCTTTTGTGGTCCTTTTGTATGTCGGAACGGAACAAAAAAAAATTAAGAAGCAGCGCTATTTGTTCAACCTATTTGTCAAACGCACACGATTTTCAGCCCACTGATGCTACTTCCTTTTTTGTTGACGAGAAATTGAAATGAATCTTCATCACGATGGCAAAAAAAAAGTTAACTGGAACGAGCTTGTGTCCTTGAAGGTATTTTGCAGCTACAAAAGTTTATCTCCCGCCATCATCAGCACATCTGTCACATCACCGTAACCATTACACAGTCGAGTGAGGAGCATTTTTTGCGAATATTATTTAAAGTCGTCTTGCGAGATAAAAAAAATTCATCTGGTTTTTTCGACAAAGCATATATTTTCCCAACAAACACACAACATATTTTCGCTCAGCTTATCAACTGCTGCATTTCTACCACAGGCAAATGTTGGTACTTGTTCACATGCTGATGTTGTAATATCACGTACTCGCAATTCATCATTCTTCATAAAATATCTTTTCTTGCTTAGAAAAATAATCATCTAGAATTTTCATTAATATTTTTTTATAGATATGATCATAAAGATTCAACAAAGCTCATATAAGTAAATATGAGGAAGCCATTCATCGATGGAGTGATAACTTGCAAGCAAAATTTTCGTGTAATTGATTTTCATCATGGTCGAATATTGCATAGTAATAACATTTCGTGTTCTTTAAGAACGCTATCTTTCGTTCTCTCTAGATGCGTCCTTTCCTTCATTCTAAGACATCAGGTGGTCGCAGCAACAATAGTTTATGAATAAATTGTAAATGTTTCATTTTCCGTATTATAATAACCTCAATAACGATTCACTGAATATTCTGCATACAGGAATATTTATCGAAACGTATTTCCTTGAGAAACCATCTGCACTCCTACACACACGCACACCAAAGATACTCCAAAATCGATGAATTTCTAATGTGATTGAGAATTGTTTTTGGGTATTTTTTTTTATTGTCTTAACTCGTCTTTACTTGATTTTATTACCAAGCCACGATTTGCTGTTCTCCTTCCTTTCCCTTCGGCAGTGTTCAGCAAATGGCGCGGAAGGCAAAAAGAAAACGCGTTTTGAGCTCGCATAAGGATTTTATTTTGATTTAGTGAAGTGTTCAGCATTTGGTGTTCGATGAGATTTATTCAATTCGCCTCTTTTGATGAGAATTTATTGCCAACTGAAATTTTTCGATACGGGTGTGAGCGAATCTGCTTCGCGCATCGCATCTAGCGAGGTGTGAGAAATATATACATTTGAATCAATAACAATAAAAGTTCACACAATTCTCAGATCTGTTGTTCAGGCGGCGAAATTTTGCGTAAGAAATATTGATGGGAATTGTTGGCGGGAAATGAGTCCTTTAGGAGTAATCTTTGTATTGTGCTTTAACGCCTTGTCACAATAAACAATTTGTATGCTATGCATACCATAAGCAATTCACACACTCACGTACATACATATATATGAAGCCAATCGAGTGGCATGCACGCTATCCGACACCTCCAAAACGTGTAACACCATCTTCGTGTATATATAAGATTTACCTTTCTGACATTAAACATTCGCCAGACATTTATTTATTATGTTAATGTTCATTGTTTTGCTTTCTTCTACGTTTTCCTTTTTTTTTTCCTTTTGCCACCATAAAAAATAATTTACTTATATGCTGCCCTCGCGTCCTGGCTCACACCATAATGTGGAGTATTTTTATTCAACTTGTAATGGATGCCATTTCATGGTAAAAAAAAGGAACAAAGAGGAAAGAAACTCTTCAGCTATAATATGAACTTTGTACTTTATTGTGAATGGAACAATAGAAACGAAATAAACAGGAAGGAAAAATAATGTTTACAACACATTTTACCATCCACATACTCGCTCCACAATGTGCCTCAAGTAAGTAAAATCATCCACATATAGCCCATCGTCTGTCGAAGATTTATAGTCGGTGTTTGTTTATCGAGCGCGTTTTGTGCCGCACTCCGACTGCGAGAATTAAGCAAGTGGGAGAAAAACAATCATAAACAGAAAATGTGAGCTTTGCTTGAATACTTAACAATATATACATATTCAACAACAATTGGCATCGGAATCAGGCACAGCACATATAAAATGAGTGAGAAATTGATGGTGAATCATTTAATTAAATTTATTTATAGAGATTTCGATGGAATTTCAATTTGAATTCAATGAAAGCACCTTAAAACAATAATAATAAAAAGCTCACAACAAATGAATTTAATTAACTCGAAAATGGCACGTGGAACTAGTTGATTTCGAAAAAGCATTCCGTCTGACACAACAATCGCTTGCGTTAACTTAAATCAATAATTGGAATTTTTATTGCCAGAGACCGCACTTTTGTGGCTTCTAGATAGAACTGAAAAACGTCGTGCGGCGCACAGAAATATTTAATTGAAAGCTCTTTTGCTCTGTAAAAGTTCGGCGCGGTTAATTTTAAATCGATGAAAATTTATTTTTATTATTTGGGTTCGATGTGCGGTCAGGTTGAAAGTTCTGGTTTCATCGATTAATTTTCATTTTGTTTTTTTTTTTTTTTCTATAGCTAGTCGGCATGAGAATGAGGGTAAACTTTGTGGTTTTAATGGCAACGCGCGATATTGATCGAGGCCAATATAACGGATTGGATTTCGGGTATTCCGTTCAACAACCATCATAAGTCTGTTGATTTTGTATACGCAACACGAAACCATTGAACCATCTCATCATGCGCTCCGTTATCGTTATGCGGGTGCCTTTCAGTTATCGGGATTCATTTTGCTCTGTCAAGTTTTAATTAAAATCTTTCGCAAACAAATTGAAATCGGAACTTCAGTCGGATGGATGAAGCTTACCAGAGCACTTTAAAAAGAGCTTTCTTTTTATGCTTAGCTTCGCTTCGCTCATCATTCGCCAGTCTAATTTGAAGCAAGCTGGCCACCAAATGAACAAAATGAACCTAAAACAATGCACGAATTGCTTGTGCGTATATAGTTAACAGCTATTTTGGGAGAACTCAAATGGTTTTAATTAAGCTCTTAACATGTAATTTCCATTAAAAACATTCCCATTCTAAATGAGAAAAACATTTGAATAATCGTTTTGGGGGATGACGATGGATGCCACTAAAAGTCCTATGTTTTTGGAACCGATGCCGAATGACCGAAAAAAAGAAGAAGAAAAAAATTACTCAGCAGGGAACATTTTATTGCTCATTTTATATTTTTTAATTTCTGCAATTACACTCGAAAATAAATGTTTAAACTGGCTATTGGGGGATGATTAATAAAAATGTCACAATAATTTCTATTTCAATAAGAAAATAAAAGTTCCGCTAGGTAGGTAATGAAACAAAATTGACGAAAATTGCCAAAATGAACGGAACCTGACGGAATTTTACATTTTTTTCCCCCTCGTGACTGGTGTCGGCCGCAAATAACATTTGTTTAACATTTTTAAAAACAGCAATTGTGTTTGTTGAATGGAATTTCATATATTGTGAGGGTTGGAGAAGAAATATTTGTCGACACAATTTTTTTCCCCTTTCGCTGGAATTTTCCGACAATCAATTGACGCTCAACTAACAATTAAATTTTATTTTCCACACCATTGTTTTGTGGGTGCACAAATATCGAGCTATAAAAATCAAGTCAACAATCAAATAAAACGAGTTTTTAGTTTCTGTAATTTGGGAAAGTTTTTTTTTATCGACCACCCTAGCAAAAAAAAAATCCTTTCAGTTCCACTTTCGCTATGAATCTAATGACCTGTTTAAACTTTTTTAATTGGGTTCATGGGAATAGTTTTGCTGGTCCAACAAGTTGAGCTTAAACTTTCATTTAATGAAATAAAAGAACATAAATGAATGAACCTTCCCTTTATTTCATTCGGCACAAATGGAGTTATTCAATTTCAAATGCGATACGAATAATCCTCGAAAAAAAAAAAAGACAACAAAAACAAATAACAACGATATTTAAAACTATGTCTCTGATAAAAAGCACTATTGCCATCATACATATTCAATGGCTCATACAATGATTATGACTTTTTAAAATAACACTGAAAAAAGCCGATGGGACGGGACACACAAAAAAAAAACATCAGCAATTCTCGTTTCAATAAAACTTAACGACGAGCGGAAAACTCGAATGCGGGACACAAAAAAAAAGAAGAAAATTCTTGTTTGGCACACTGGCTGGCTGTTGTTTTGTTGATGAAAGTTTGGAGTTTTTTTTTCTGTTGTTAAAATGGGAATGATTGCAATATGACATAACAATGATATGATATTTTGAATAGATATCACGTGGACGTTTATTCCACGTAATATTCAAATTTGCCCTCGTTTTGTACACATCCGCCGTTTTGAACAATGGGTTGTTCGAGTCAATTGAGTGTGTGTTGGAATGGAAGTGTTATCAGGATATTTTTCCAAAAAAAAAATTCCCTCGATTACATTTATTTTTGCTTTGTCAAGTTCAAATGATCAAATCCCAACTTTCTAAATATAAAGTTGCGCAAAATTTTTGCCCATTAAACCTAATCAAAACATGTAAATTTAATAGATTTTTGAAATGCCATTTTCCAGTCAACTGATATTGGATGGGAAACAATTTAATGTTCAAAGCAGAAATTTTACGGCAATTCTAGCGTTGAAAATGTTATTGCACAATCAAAAGGGCTTTGACGGCAATTTTCGAGAAAGTTGCATCGTTTACAATTTTTTGGGGTAAAGACTGAAACTTTGTTAATAGCTAAAAGTTAGTCTCCTTGCGCAGAGAAGCACTTAATATTTCATTCTAAAATTGTTGCAATCAATTAGTAAACTTTTTCCTTCAGTTGAGATTCTATTAAAGAGCTTTCAATTCAATGAGCAAATGCCGCTATTTAAGAAAAAAGTAATCATAATGAAGCAGCAAAAATTCTAAATTCTCTCACCGTATATCAAGCAATCCTTAGTTCATTGCATTGACTAGTTTAAAGTCCATTCAGGTAGAAAGCACTAGCATAGACATAACAAAAATTTCTCCATGTATAAAAGGAAAGAAAAAAAAAATAGAAGCTATTTGTGCAAAAAGGTTATTGAGGCCAATGAGGATAATTGTGATCGTAAGGTGGAAGGGAGAACACGTTTTAAAGGTATAGCAAAAGGAATTTTCGGAATTTCAACTCATATTTTATTTATCAACTACTAGCTAACAGGTAGTTTTGGAAATGAGATTAACCTGGTGTGCACATTCTGATGGACCGTAAATCATGACAGTTAATAAATTCCCGAGCACTTAAATTTACTACACAAATTTTTGAACAGCTTTGAATATTAGATATAAAAGTGCTCAGATTTCGGAACATGTTTTGGTTGCTTTAATTTTTATTTTACTAAGCTTTCTAAGCCAAATATTTGAATGATTGAAACGAAGTAATTAAAAAGAAAATTTGCGGAAATATTCAGATTGAACTCTTAAAAAACTTGTTTTTGTCTTTTTAATCCACAAAAAGAAATCATTTTCACACGTGGGCGTAAAAATGGCATCATCAGCTAGGCATTACATAATGAATCATCATCTCACGAAAGATCATTTTTCATTTCAGAGCCAGCACCAACACCTTTCACACTTGACTTTCACTGTTTCTATCCCGTCAGTCCCACATCAAGACGATTCGTGTGATTTATTACACTCCAGGATGAACTGAAACAATAAACATATTTACGCCAAACATAAAAGTTTCTATTAAATCCATTCACATAAAATGACGCAAACATCAGAAGTGGGAAAAAAACATTTTAATTGAAATTGAAATCATTTATTGTTAATTTTCTTCATTTTGCCATCAAGAAGCTTCCATTTTTAATCCGTTACGCCTTAAAATCACATTGATGGATGCATTTTAGGATTTCAAACTCTTGTTGGATCCTTTTCATTGTATCGATATTTTCTTGTTTGTTTGTCATTCTTACAAAACTACTCAATAGAAATTGAAAATGCTTAATAGGGGCTCTTAAAATTCTATGTAATTAAGATAATTTAAAGATTTTCTTATTTATTGGAACCATCTCGGCTTGCTGATTAATATCGCATGTTGCCGTAATTGGTACTGCTCGCTGGGCGTCCTCTACCACCGCGACGGGCCCGTGCTCCGCGATTCGGTGGAGTTGGGAATGTTTGCTGACGATTCGGGGAGCCTGTGTCAAGAAATGAATATTATTTTAAAATTAACTTATTTATTATGCATTCCTACCACCCATTTGCATTTGCATTTGTTGCTGCATATGAGCCTCCTGATTCCAGACAATAGGCGTTATTCGATTTCCTCGCATTTGACCTCTTCCACCTCTGCCACGCATTGAAACTGGTGGACTTTGACCTCCGCGTGCTGAACTAGAACGTGTGAGGATAGTATGTGGTTGTTCTAACATGTCGGCTTCACTGGTTTCATCCTAAATATGAAACGAATTAGTTTTGCAATATCCTATAGAGAAGTTATTAGAACTCACTTCAGTCGTTCCTGCTGCTGATGCTTTTTCACCCTCAGAACTGACACCGTCTCCACCCTCGTCAGTATCTTGTTGTTCAGATGTTAATTTTTCAGTCTCGTCTTGTGTTTCGGAAGTTGACGCACCATCATAATCTGATAGCAAAAAAAAGATTGTAATAAATTTAGTTGTGAAGCTTAAGTTTTAATTTTATTCAAATTAACCTTCATCGGCGCCAGTGATACAAATTTCCGGAACTTGTCCTTCTTCTTGACTTGATGAGCCGGCAACTGGTTGCTCTTGTTGCTGAATGTCCTGCTGAATAACAGTTGACATACTTGATGATGTAGAGCTGGTACTGGCAGAAGTTGAGTCGTTCATTAAATTTTCACCAGGCGATGGCTGTTGTGGTAAGCTTGGAACACTTCTTCCGCCACTATGCTCTTCAGATAAATCAATTCGTGTGTCGTCCATTCCTTCAACCATAGGACGTACTGTGGTGCATGATGACGATGTTGATTCCCCAAATGTGAAGCGAGCAGCTGCATGTGGAACTTGTGCTGGATTTGGTGACGATACTACTTCGGAGAATCCATCGTTTCGTGAGCGAAACAAAATGGGTGTGCTTGGCACAATGCGATCGTCTGATGTCTCATCCTGAAACGTTTGACTCATGAGCATTAAGTGTTGGGCTTGCTGACGTGTTGTTGATGCATTTGGTGACTGACGCCACTGAGATGTAGCTGAGGGGCTTAGGCTAGTACCGGAAGTTGATGGACCTGCTTCTTCGCTTCCATTACCATTTCCGCTTCCACTAGTGATGCTTTGAATTTGTTGTTGATTCTCTATTTGACTTGTTCCGGTTGGTTCAGCGGATTGTGAGCTTTGTCCAACACCAGCATCAACAGTCACCGATGATGAGCTCTGGTTAGGAACTTCGGAAAGATCTTCAATTTCCACTTCGTTATTAGCACTCGATTGAATTTCATCTATATCAGGACCTTCGTCCATCTCCTGACGTTCCATTTCGTAGGCATAGTCAGTTTCAATGCCATCGCCTTCAAAACCTTCGGCATTTCCTTCATCAGGCATTACCTCATCGTCATCATCATCCTCGTCTTCTGATGAAAGCACAATCGCATCATCCTCTTGATCACGCTGTGATGATGTTGGCACCTGATATTCAACTTCCAGACCAGATTCAGAAACACCCTGAAAAGAAAATTTCAATACCAGATTGTGTAAATTTATTAATAATAATTTCCTTACTTGGAAAGTTCCTTCCTGAATGCGAGTACGTTTTTGTGGTAGAGTCTTTTCTGGTGCTTCATCGTTTGATGTAGAACTATCACCTTCGACATCACGTGGACGTTTATGAGAACCAGCCTGTGTTGTTGTTACTGTATTGCTGCTCGATGCTTGATGGTGTGTACTCATAACAACTTGTGGGACCTACAAAATCCAATATTTTATGATAAGAAAAAAAATTATTTATACTAATTATCTCACCATAGAAGATCCTGAAGGAGTACCAGACGTGCTTGGTGCTTGATTATCCAAATTTTGATTTTGCACCTGTTGATTTTCAACACGTGGCGATACTAAAGCCACCGCTTGCTGAACTTGTCCAGCAGTCACAATTTGAATCGTTGACGATGTTGATGATGAGCTTTCACTCGGTGGAATTTGATCTAATTCCTGGCTTTGTGATGAGCTTTCGGCAGCATTTGTACTTGAGCCCATTGGTGTTATAGCAGCAACTACGACTGTTGCGGAGCTAGTAGCTGGCATGTAATCAGTATGGCTGCTGGTTGGTGAACTTGACATGGCTTCACCAGGCTGTGAGCCGGTTGTATGAACTTGTTGTTGTGGTGGAACGAGAGCAGTGACACTGGCACATGAAGGTCCAGAACCTGAACTGGCTGTTGTGCTGCTGCTGCTACTGCCAGATGTTGATCCTTGAACACTGGCGACATTTGTCGTTGGCATCACAGCGGCAGTTCGAGAATTCTGAACAGAAATTGGTCTAATTGAAGCCAAAGGTGTTTCGCTCGATTGTTGACCACCACGCCATGGTTGAACTGTTGCCGATTGTTGACTGGGTCCAGCCATTGGTTTCACATTAGCAGTTCTCGTAGAAGCGTCCGCTGAGCTTTTCTCCATCGTGCTTGTTGCTGGCTTTGAACTTTGACCGACACCAATTTGTCGATGCAACTGATTAAAGCGTTGCATCAATTCACTTTTTTCGGCATTTTGTTCATTAAGATCTTTTTCAAGACGTTGAATGCGAGTATCATATTGGGATTTCAGCACGCGCAATGCTTGCTCGTGTTCTTCATTTCGCTGATCGAATTTCGTCTTCGTGCTGGTCAATTCTCTAGCAAGTTTCTCACGCGTTTCATGCATTGTTGTCAACTTTATTTTTGCTTGTTGCAGTAAAGCTTTAAACGATTCTTCCCTTTCAATGACAGCTTTCAGTTCTGTGTTTTCCTGTTGTAATTGCCCTTGTTCAGAGCGTACAGATTCAATTTCTTGCTGGAGCTGCTGGATCCTGGTTTCTAGTTGTTTGTTGTCCTCAATTAGTTGATCCTGATTCGGGTTGGTGCTGGTACTTGGTTCGCCAACTACGGTCTCAGAACTTTCGCCTTCCTTAGCAGTTCCAGCTTCGACTTGATTTTTCAATTCCAAAAAGCGATCTTTGTAGCTCTTTGCAATTTTTCTGATCTGCACTTCCTTCTCTTTGGTGGCCGCCAATTGTGTTTCTTTATTGTTGAGCTCTTCGGTGAGTTTCTTCAAATCATCATCCTTGAGGTCCATTTTAAGTTTCAGATCCAAAAGCTCTTGTGACATTTTTGTGCTCGACTGGCGGAGTTGCGCCAATTCATCTGCGACTTTTTTGCCGTCATTCTGTTGCTGCAATAGCTGACGTTGGAGATTCAGAATCTCATTATCAATGCGCGTTTTTTCCTGCTTCATTTGCTGGAATTCGTCGCTTGTTTTCTTGTGTTGATCCTTTTCTTGTTGCAACATTTTCGCAAGATTTTCTCGTTCGCTTTGGAGACGCTTCCAATCATCTGGTGAATTTTTGTTCGACCGTTCAACCAATGTATTGGCACGTTGGCGCCATCGTGTTGCTTCTGTTTTCAGTGAAACATTCTCAAGAGCAAGCGATTCACTTTTGGCATCCAGTTCACGGTTCTTTTCTTGAAGCGGAATGAGTTCATCTTCAACTTTCGTGACTCGTTCCTGAAGAGAGTTGACTCGAATAGCTAAAGAATCACGCTCTTCACGCAAGATGCGATTGCTATCGGTAATTGCATTCAATGTCTCAACTTTTCTCAACAATTCTTCGTGCTTTATACTGTTCAGAGCATTAGTGTTAGAATCATCAGTGCCTTTGTTGGACAACGTCGACTGTGTTTCTTCCAGTTTCTTCTGAATCAGTTGCAATTCTGATTTGAGACGAGCATTTTCAGTGTGGAGAATATCAAACTTAGCTACAGCAATGTCCTTTTCTTTACGCAAATATTTAATGACTTGTAACAGCTGTTCACTTGATTTTTCATCATCCGCTAGTGAGCGATTTGCCATAAAATTGACGTCAGTGGCCCCAGTTCCCATTGAATCATCAAGTGACTGCGACATATTAATGGATATCTTTGTGCTCAGTGCTTGAAGCTGATCATGAAGAGCTTCATTCTGACGATCCATGTCTAGCAATCGTTGTTCTAATTCAGCCTTCTCACGGTTTAATGTTTCTTCCCGTTCGCTCCATAGCTTCTTGCCATTCTCAAACTTCTCTTCAGCTGCAACACGAGACATCTTGAGATGATCATACTGCTGACGAATTTGAACCATTTCATCCTTCAATCGAGCCATTGTCTTGATATCGTTAGAATGAAGAATCATTTCGTTGGCATATTTTTGTTCCGCCGCTTCCACATTAGCAGCTAATGATACCGAGCGCTCACGCAAATCACGCAACTCACGATTGTTTTCGCTGATCTTGGTAAGAGCTTCCTTTAGATCACTTTGAGCTTTATGTAATTGCGTGTTTGTATCACCAGCCATCAGCTGTTTGTTATTAATGTCAAGTGAAATCTCAGTTTCTAATTCATCAACACGTTGCTTCAATTGAGCTTCACGCTTCTTAGTTTCTGCCAAATCAACATCGACCCGTGTCTTGTAGTCTGTATACTTTTCATTAGTTTCCACCAATTGTTTTTCGTACGATTCAGCCATGTCGCAATATTGTTTTGCATGCTCTTTCGATAGATTCAGCTCTTTCTCGAGTGCTTCTTTTTCGACGATAATGTCCGATAATTTTCCTTCCAATTCCTTATTACGTTTGTTGGCTTGTGCAACAGGATTCTCGTCCTGTGACGGTGTCAATGATGCCTGAAGTTTCTTACTAAGCTGATCAATTTTTTGTGTCTTCTTTTCGAGTTCTTCGCGTGCTTGAACGAGCTCTTCTCGGAATTTCGTCGCTTGCGTCTTTTCTTCTTCCATTCTTTCTTTTGCTGTTTGTGTCTGACGTTCTAAATGTGATGACAGTTCACGGAAACGATCTTGTTCTTCCTGCAAGCGACGACGGAGAGCTGAACATTCTCGAGTGAGCTCATCCAAACGTCCTTCCATGCGCATTTTCCCTTCGTTTTCAGAACGTTCCATGCTCGTTTTGATCATTTCCAGATTGTTGAGAACTAAATTATTACTCTGACGTTCACGATAGAGAACTTCACGTTCCGCTTTCAAATGTGATTCACTGTCTTTAAGCATACGATTTTCTTGCGTCAATTTCTCAACTAACATTTCAGAGCGATTTAATTTTGTGGTGGCATTCAGAGCTTCATCACGTAGGTAAGTTAATGATGTTTCATGTTTTATTATGGTTGATTCGTAGTTCTTGTTACGTTCTTCAAGAGTCTGAATTTGTTTCTTGTATGTGGCAATGTTCTTTTGTTGAAGCTTCAATTGTCCGTCATGATGTTCGACTTGAGCACGAAGTTTGCAGTTGGTTGTCGACACTTCACGCAGTTCAGAACGCATTGAGTCAAACTGTTTATTAATCATCTCTTCATTTTGATTCTTTTCTTTGCGGTAATTTTCATATTCTTCCTTCATCGCTTTCAATTCTTTATCAGCTGATTTAATTTTGCCTTCCAGATCTGCGATTCTCTTATCTTTTTCGACAACAACACTTGAATTGAGACCCGCTGAATTGAGACTCGTATTACTCGCACTTGGCGTGTTGTCATCATCGCCGGTATCCATAAAAGCTTCAACCATACTTGAATTCTTGCTGGGACCTTTCTTACTTAGCTCGTTATACAACTTTTTGTAGTGTTCACGTTGACCAATGCACTTCTCCATCATTCGAGTTTGGAGCTCCATATTTTCTTGCATGTCCTGCAAGCGCCGAGTATAGTTCTCGATTTTAGCTTCATATGTTGCCTGATCCATGTGACATTTCAATTCATCCATTTCATCAATCTTTGATGTCAAATCCCGAACAATGGCCATCAGTTGCATATTGTTGTGTTGCAATTCTTGAATGTCAGTGAATGTTACTAGTTTCTTGGTTATTACTTCATTCCCACTCATGTCAGATGTTACGGAATCATCTCTAGAAGGTCCTTGTCCGCCGCGGGCCTGTTCAATAATTTGAAGCAAATGACATACTTGGCGACTCAAATCCTGTCGATCTCTATGAAGATCCTTTGTTTGCGATTCCAGGCTCTTGACTTTCATCATTAATTCTTCAATTTGTTGTCGCATATCGACACGCTCACGAATCAATGTTTCTAATTGATTGTTGAGCTCAGAATTGGCTTCATTTGCTTTTTCGAGATCAATTTGTGTTCGTTGAATAATTGGCGCCTTTTCTTTAATTTCTTCAAGAACCTCTGAGAACTTTAATCGCAAATGCTCATTGTCTTTCTTGACGCGAGTTAGTTCTTCAGTTGTGTTAACATACAAGGAATAAATTTCAGTCAGCGATTTTCCTGACTTGATGAGTCGACTTGTGACGGCAGCAGCGGGACACAACTTCTCAACAGCAATGTCAACATTCTCTTGTTGTGCGGTCTTCAATAAATTATTGGCATTCTTCAGCTCATCCTTAAGATTTTCGACTGATTTTTCATATTCCTCCATATCTTGTTGATGTTGCAATTCCATCTGTTTACTTTTTGTTTCTAAATTTCCATATTCGTCCGTTGCTTCTTTCAAAGTGGCTCTCAGCTCTGTCACAACGGAAGTGATGTCACGTTGCTCATTCAGAACTTCTTCACTCTTTTGCTTGTAAAGATCAGCCAGTTTTGTTTTCGCCAGGAGTTCCTTTTGATATTGTTCCATCATTTTCGAAAATTCTTCACTTTGTGTGAGAAGCTTTTGAGAAAGTTCTTCGACTTTTTCATTGAGTGATGAGTTGGATTCCGTAAAATATGCAATTTGAGATGTGGCAATGTTTAGAGCTTCCGTTTTTTCATGAAGTTTCGTCTCGATCGTGATTGTGCGAGCGGTTGCCTCCGAACGACATTTTTGAAGTTCTTGAATGTTTCGATTGAGATCAGCTGTTAGCATGTCAATTTGATTTTGAAGCAAGACACGCTCTTGATCAAGACGTTTTTCCTGCAAAATTATTAAATACAATTTAGCAATTACTAATTGATGATTTCTTAGGATAGCAACGTTTACCTTGAATGCAATGTTAACTTCTTTGTGTTGAATTTCATCAAATTTTGATAACGCTTCACACTTTGAATTGATGGCTGATTGAAGTTGTTGTTTCAATGACTTGACATCCGATTCCAAACGTTCAACCTCAAAATTTCTACGTTCGACCATTTTCATCAGGGAATCGCGCTCGTCGACGACACCATTTCTGTCCTTGCGATATTCCAAAAGCTCAGTGTCATATCGTTTAATTTTTTCTGTCATTTTTGAAACTTCCTGTCTTGATTCATCGAGTTGTTCGCGCAATTCCTGAATACATGTCTGCGAAGACTGAGCTTTCGCGAACTCATCTTGATATTTCTCTGTTAATTCCGCAATTTTCTGCTCGAACTCGGTACGCGTTCCATCTACAAAACCGGTAAATCATTTTAAATAGGTTAGAATGTGGAACAAAGAAAATTACGGTTCAAACGAATTTAATAACTAATGACTATCAGACGCAATAGCCAGGATTCACAATTTTGAAAAGAGCAAGTTCAAAAAGAAAGGACTGGGAAGCAACAAAATGTTGCACATCATCAACTGACCGGTGCCTCCTCTTCATTATCCTTCAGTAAAATATGCAAATATGCACTAATGTATGTTCCAAATTGATTATAAAAGCGATTGACTGATAACAGACAAGTGTCTGAACCTTGAGAATCCATCTTTCGGAAGCCATTATGCGGCTTTTTTGCCCCAGACACACGCGATGCGAAAATTTAACGAAATTATTGCATTGAGACAGTCGGATCCTGCTTTTTATATTAATTATAATATGGGCAATAATGTACTCACCAATGCTAGAACGCTGTGTCTCGTAGAGCGCCTTCATCTCTAGGAACTCCGAAAAGAATTGTTCATACTTTGTTCGTATATCTTCTGGCAGATTCTCCTGCTCTTTCTTCGACAAAGCATTCTTCATTGTCACTGGCGATGTTTCGTCAGTTTCCATTTTGCTCTTAGATGTGTTTAATTCCTCACTAAAGTAGTTTCTTCGCCAATTAATAAATTTTTGCCTCCAAGAAGTTGTTCAGGGTTTGGAAATCAGCAAAATCAGAGTTATAACATCACATAGACTATGTATGACCAAAAAATTTTCCCCAATAAAAATATTTAATTGAGACAAATTAATCTGTAAATATTGGTATGCGTCCCAGATTACTTCAGATTAAATTGCATTATTTTGTCTGTAGATAGAGCTTCTAGCAAACATCATTTAAGTTAGATTTAGGGATTTAGGTAGGTGGTATTGTTAAATATATCTATGCCTAAAATAGGCGTAATTTTACGCAAATAATTCATTCTCCTTAGAGAAATTGTTAAGCATTTGCAAATTTCAGTGAAAAACCGCATTTAGTCCCTTTAAAAACATCTGAGAACAAAGAAAATATAATTCTTGAGCAATGACGGATGTCGTTAATAAAGGAAGTGCTGATGAGAGTGAGGAAAAACAAACAGCTGTGGTAAATAATTGCAAAATTAAAGACGAGCCGAAATGCTTTAATTTTTTTTTTCTTGCGGTCTCTCAGCGAAAGATGAAGAAAAATCATTTATTATAGTGATTAAATAAATATCATACAACGTTAATACTGATTATTAATGTAAAAAAAAGGTTGAACTTGACTTTTCACGCAATAAGAAACTTTTCTTTTTCTTTTCAATCTTATTGTTTGCGAGGCAAAACGAATCCATTTTATAATCCATTTTTTTTTTTGTAGAGCTTGACTGAAAACTCGCCGACATCAGCAGGAATTGAATCTGAGTATGATACGGCTAGCACAAATTCACGGTCAGATAACGAACAGGACGAATATGAAGAAGATGAGGAAGACAGTTTAGATGATGAAGCCACTGGTATGATTTACTTATTCCATTTATTAAGTTATAAGATATCGAGAAGAAAAAATCTCGCCTACACAAAATATTTGAAATTTCAGACGAAAATGAAGGCGAAATAATTGATGATGAACGTGAATCAGGAGATGGTCAAGAAGAACTAGAAAGTGAAGGTGGAACCAAGAAAAAAGTTGATCACGATGAAGATCGTAGTAATCCACAATATATACCCAAGAAAGGTACTTTTTATGAACACGATGATCGCACAGCCGAAGATGCTGAGGCTGCAGATCAAGAAGAAAACTCAGAAACTATTGCAAATAGCAATGAAGCTCTGTCGACCTCCAGTAAGGTTCTTTCTTCGCAGAATCTAAAAATAACTCCTAAACAAGTTAAAAAACCTAAAGATGCTGATCGATGGTCGCATGACCGTTTCAATGAAATGGAGCAAGCACCCAAATCACGAGCAGAACTTGTAAATGCATATGGATATGATATCAGAAATGAAGACTGTCCACCTCGCCCTAGACGTCCACGTAAATATAACCGTAACCAATCAAAATACGATAGAAATTGGGAAGATGAAGAGGCCTATAAAAAAACCCAGGCTATGAAAACGCCACAACGACGTATCTTGAGACCGGAAGATTTTCCTTCACTTGGTTCAAGCGGTAGTGGTAAAAATACTTCACGAAATCATCAACGTGAAAGACGCTCTAGTCTCCACCAAGATGAAAATGATCCGCAAGGCTCATCAAATTATCGCTCTCCAATGAGAAATCGAGAACAAAGAGAATATAGACCCAGAGAAGATCGTGGTCCTCGTGACCAACGTAATCAGCGATATAATAACGATAATAGCAATAACAATAATGCACGAAATGTTAAAGGAAAGAAAAACATAAATTTCAATCACAATATTGAATTTAAAAACCAGAACCAGAATCGTAAAAACACTAATTATGAATCCTCACAATCTAAAAACAATAATGTTTTAAATCAACAAATGCAAACTTCTTCATCGCAACATGGACCGTCATCTTCACAGAGTACCACTCAAACACAAGCGCCTGGTCAGAGATATAACAACAATGAAGCGCCTTTAGCCACTATGAGCTTTACCAATAGCAAAATGAACAATGCTACTAATAATTCTGGTGCAGCTCAACAATCGAGCTCATCACGTACCATTTTAAACTTTGATAACTCGTCACAAAATTATGGAAGAGGAAGCCGTGAAAAAGAAGTCAATAGCCAGCATCAAGCTCAGATGCACCAGCAACCACCGCAAATGTCTCCCAATAAAAATCTTTCATACGCTGAACATCAAATGGATCAAATAAAATTACTGGAGAAAAATTATCAGCAACAACAAGGTAAAGCTACTAATTTGAATCTAAACCAAGTACAACAGCAGCAACAACAACAGCAGCAGCAGCAACAACAACAGCAGCAGCAACAAATTCAAAATATGACGAATATGCAAGATGCTTCAAATAATATCATAAATAATTCAGAAATGACAAGATCAAAGAGATACTCAAGTCTTCGTCAACGATCCAATTTGAATGAAGCTCCATCAGCACAACTTCAGCAACAGTATCTTCCCCAATATCATCAACAAGAAATTGACCCATCTCACGCTCAAACTGCTGTGCAAGCTCAACAAACGCAGGCTTATATTCCACAGCAACAACAACAACAACCACCGCCATCGAATATGATGGGACAAGTACCCGTCGCACCAGTTGCTCAGCCAACTAGTGTTCAACAACAACAGCAGCAACAACAACAACAAACGCAGAAATATCAAGCTGCTTATTATGCTGCAAATCCTGCAAGCGAATATGCTGCTCAACAGGCTGCTTTAATGAATGCCATGGTTGAGAAATACCAATATCAGCAACAAACGGCCACAGCTCCGCCACAATATTTGCCGCCGCAACAGCCACAAGCTCTTTACATGCCTACTCAAGCTCAACCAACTCAACAGCAACAAATCTTAAATTATGTTTCTGCTATTCAACCACAAGGACCCACAGCGGCACCAGCGTATTCTCAATATACAAATTATCAAAATTATAATATTCAAGCTCCTGGCACCAGTGCAGGGCCAGTTCAGCAAGCTCCACCGCAGCCTACTGCCCCTGCGCAATCTCAGCCAGCACAACCGATCTATCAAACACAAAGTGGTCTGACATATTATCCGAACGCTGCTCAAATTCCTCCAGTTCATCAACAGAGAATAATTCAGCCTCAAAGGCGTCCCAATCCAATTCCAATTCTTGCTCCACCAGACCATAAGAAAAATCAAAGCAACCCAACTTCTAACGACGATGGCGATAAAAATGCCGATTCCGATAAAGGTGCAAGTGCGGAAAATATTGACCATATTCTCGATAACATGTTTGTTCAACGAAGGCAAACTCATGAACCCCCTATAACAACAATGAAGGAATCACCTGTTTTACCTATGAATGACGATAAAAATGATCTTATTAACGACGGCGTAAAGGTAATGTTAACGTTATACGAAAAATAATTTATTAACTATTTCCTTCCCCAGGCCATGTCAATAACTGATGATAAATCAGATGGAGCGAAATAATTCTATGTGACGAATGTCTTTTAAATATTAACATAATATTTTATGTGCTGATTTTTTTTTTTTTATTTTATTTCGTCAAATTTTTGTATCCTATATCAAGGACTAATAATTGTAAATTGCCGCATGCATAAATAGACAAACATTATTCAAAAGTTCAATAAAAACTGATCAATGAGACGTTTAAAAAAACATTTAAGATTATTTTTATTATTCCATAAATTCTAATTGACAGATATTGAAAGGAAATTTGTCTTGCAGAGCAAAAAAAAAAAAATATTTCCTAGAACTTTTGTGCTAGAGGAAAATCTTTATAAGGAAACCGAAACTGTTGTTATTGTAAACTCATTTTAAAAAAGAAAAGTTTTTTGATAGAAGTTTTTTGCTACCTACCTAGATAGTACAGGAATCATGCAGTGAATTAGTAAACATTTCGCAATTTTATGAACCTAAATGAATCTTATCATCTGTGAAAATTAAAAAATAAATTCAATTCAAAAACCGAATTTTACAAATTATAAATTAAAATTTCTGCATGCATGACTTCGAAAATTCGCACACACCGCAAAAATCTAATATTCATGAAACTAACACTGGAATTTGTATTTATAACTCTTCCGATAGCTCACGGGCACATTATCGCTCGAAATTTTAATGATTGGTGCAATTGTTCAAAACTTTCATCCAATTATTTTCATCCGGCGAGTATTTTCATGTACCTTCGCATTCTCTTTGTTTTCATCATAAAATGGTTAACACTCATTGCATTTCATTTTAATAATAGCAAATAAGATATATGAAAGCTTATAAAAAATCACTTTGATCGTTTCACAGGTTGTGATTTTTCACGTTAAATGTTACTAGTGTACGGCGTGCAGTAATTGTTTCAAAGCTGTGTCGTTAGTGACAACCTGCCTTTTTGCACAAATTGAGTTATCCGACTCATCAATTACATGACAGTAATTTCAATATATTTTATGCTTAAGATAACATCAAAGAGCATATCCTTTTGACATCAGCGACGTGTTTTTTACCTTTTTTATTTTGCTAAAAATACGCCTCTAGGTAGCTAGCTATACATTATGTACATATGTTTCTTTTTTTACTGTTGGGGTGAAATATGTTTTTTATCACCTTAGATATAGGCGCTTTTAGTTCTTATATCTCCTTATTTATAAAGTATCAAAAGGAAATTCAATCCTAAAAACTTTTTTTTTAATAAATAACGCTGTAAGTACTTAGTAGACGAATGTATTAGAACAATGAGTTTAACAATTAATTAGAGTTTATAGTATTTAGTCTCTGGATCTTTTTTTTTCGATTAATATATTGCAATCTTGAGCTAACAGATGTTTGTGCCTAAATAAAGGATAAATAAGATTAATTCGTTTCTCATCTTGTATGATTTCTTTCTCAGCGGTTTCCGCTTTTTTTTTTCAATAATTTTTCAGAAAAATCAAATTTACCAAAAATGTTATGTCTATGTTGCCATAGCGTAAAATACCTCTGGAATGGAAATAAAATTTTAATCATTAGATTCTCAAATAAAGAATTGTTGGGCTTCAGTTCAAAAAAAAAGCACGAACCAACATTGATCGAAAATGTTAATTAATAACATAATTAGAAAATTAATATTGCAAAATCCCAAACATCAACAAATGAACGGCGAAAAAGGGTCGACTGAAGGGTTAAAATTTTAACTGATCTCATAAACCACAGCATTCCAGTGAAACAGCGACATGCCTGCATTATTGTGAAGCAAGTACATGGATGGAAACCGCTAGCAGCAGAAAAGCAAACATTTGCAAAAAAAATTGTATTGTATGGCAAAAATAACCATACCCGTTGCTCAAATGGGGTGGCAATGCTCTCAGAAAAAAAACCCTCTCATTTCACGGCTGTGTTTTAATTTAAACCGTGGTTATGTAATTAAATATTCAGTAAAATTTTATTGTTTGGACAAAATGAAATTAAAAAATCGCAATCCTCCCCCGCAATCGTTTGCATAATAATTCAATCCAAAGTGTGTAAATTCAGTAAACATAACCTTAATAATATAAGATCGTAATCAATTAATCCTCTCAAGATAAGATTGCATAGGATGGATAGCTCAGCTGGACGGTTGTTTAGGTGTCCGAAATAGAAGCTTTATAAAATCTTTTATTTTACTTTTCCAATTCTATCCCCTTCAGATTTTTCTTCAATAATGGATGATGATGATGACGATGATGATGACAATGCATAGATATCATCAACCAATGGTAGGGAGGCATTGTCCTTTTCACTATGTATATTATCATAACTCCGCCTTTTAAGAGTTTTTTTTTATCAGAAAATACAAACTGAAACATACATAAATCGCATAAAGATTGTTGATATATTTAGTCAATGATTTTATAATTATCATCATTTTTATTAAAATTAATTTAAATTGAAATTTACAGCGAGTGAGAACGAATGTCACAATATTAGAGTTTTCAAAGGAATTCAACTGCTTTCCGAGATTTTTTTTTTATTGCTTTTAAGCTCGAAGAGGAAATTAATTGAAAATAGTTGAACAGCAATTTTTTGTTTAAATATATAATATTTTAAAGATGTGATAAATTCTAAGCTACTTCCAAGTCGGACTCATCCTCGGAATGAGAGAAATTTGATGAATTGTGATTTAGCGAAACAGAATCCGCCTGATCTTCGACCGTATGTGTAGGATTGTTGTTTGAAACATTAGAATGCTCTTCTTGGATTTTTCTTATTCTTTCTTGCTCTTCGCGCTTCTGCTTACGCCATTTTGCTAGAATTTTATAATTTTCATAATATACAATTAGTTTTATTTATAAATGTTAGGACTGCTAATTTTTTTTAGTAGAAACATGTAAAAATGATTTTTACCTCGACGGTTTTTAAACCAGACCTTTGAAGAACAAAAAAAAAACAAGGAAAAATTTGAAATTAGAAAAATTATTGTTAAATACTTCACAATTTGTCGTTTACAAGTTGTAAGTTAATTGAATTATAATTAGCTCTTTCACATGCCGTATACCAATATGATATGGGATCATCCCTTCTTTCAGCCTCTTGTCATTCGAAAAGTTACAAAAGCTTTAAAAATGAACACAATTTTTCAAACGCTATTTATAACGAAAGAAAGGACCATAGCACATGAACAATGTGACAAAGATCGACTACAAGTAAATTAAAAATGGGCCATTTTTTCTTTTGAGCCGGAGATGGATTGAAAGAAAGGATTATTGGGGGATTTTAGGAAAAAAAAAATTGTTCTTTTCTATCATTGCTCGTAAAAAGATTTGCAGTTGTGGATTTGATTGTGCATTTGCTTTATGTTCCTTTTGACATATTGTTGACGTGCTCATAAAAAGCTTGTGAAAAACCCGATAGAATGCATTTTTGAAATGACTAGGCATTTTACTTTGTTTTGTTTAATGTAATTAAATTATTTCACTATTTAAATGTGAGTACCACTCAAATGGATGTCATTTAGGAAGATATTTTGCAAGGGGTGCCGATTGAGGGTGACAAATTGAACAAATTTATTTATCAATTCTTAAACAAACAAAACCGCATTAGACAGCAAAACAAATTAACAGCAAAACTTTTCCGCTTTAGTTGAAGGGTGAAAATGAAACCATAAAAATATGTAAGACGACGGGAATTTTTTGGTTGTTCCGTTCATGCGGCAAATGTTGAGTAAATATTATCTCTTTCAACAGAGAGGCTAGAAAAAATATATTGAATCACCCTCAATGACTGAAGCCACTAAGCACCACTCAGAAATGATATTTGATAAGATTTAGCTTTTTCTCCCATTTAATAAGAATGCCAGGAAGTTAAATGAAATGTGAAAGAATTATTTAAGAGGGTTGGTATGTCGAGGGCTAAAGCGTTTATTAAGTGAACTCACCTCAACTCGTTCTTCCTTAAGGTCAACTTTTATTGCCAACTGTTCACGAAGCACAACTATTTAAGGAAACGAGATAAAAATAAAAATAAAAAAATATTCTAATATTTCGTAAATAAATTGTGCAATTTTTTTTTTTTGAACTCACCATCGGGATAATGTGTCTTTTCAAATGTTGCTTCTAATTGTTCAAGCTGCTCTTCTGTGAATATGGTTCTGCATTTGTAAAAATTATTTTGTTTAGTTAATTTCGATTGAGAAATCATCATATAATTTCTTATTTACCTGTGTCTTCTTTTTCTTTTGCCATGTGAAAGTTCACCGTGATTGAGAGCAACATGACTGTGAATTTGAGCCGCTTGAAGCATCTGTGCGGCATGCATGTAGTTTGGGTAGAAATTCGGATAGGTAACTGAAATTATTTCAAGATTTTGGTTTTTGTTTTTAAGATTCCAGAAACATTAAAACATCACTTCATATCACCATCACTTTAACATCTTAATCTTATTTACTAAATATAACTGTTAAATTATTATTTCAGTATTTCTTTTTTTTATGAACAATTTTCATGCACTCGTTTTAACTAAAGTGCATACCATTATTTTTATATTATGTTAATTCAAGCACACATAAGAAGACTTTGCGGTAGGATGAAAATGTAAAAAAAAAAAAAAAACGAAACATTTTAAAATATTACAATTCCCTCGGGAAAGTTTTTCGCATTAATAAAAATATTTAAGAAAAAAATCCCCTTCAGAAATTACTCAGTCGGGACCTTTAACAAAAGTGAATCTTTGCACAAGGCCGGAAATAAAGACTTTTTTTTTGCAGCAGCTTTCTTTACCTAAAAATTCTGGTGATCCAAAATTTGATGCTGCCAAATGTGTGATATGTAATCCTGGATGGTGTTGAAATAAAGCGGCAGCAGTTGATGCCATTGATCGATTTGATCTATGAGGACTAGACTGAAATGTTCCATTTTTGATGAATATATTATTCTCATGTGTCGGTGAACTCGATGGACTTTCTGAATAGCGTGTTTGCTTTGCCAAGATGCTGTCGATAGTAAATAGTGATGATGACGATGTTGAAGATGTATTTCCATTTAAATGCTTTTCAGCGTTATTAAAATTGTCACTTTTTATCTGTTCACTTAAACTGGTTTTCTGTAATCGCTGCTCAAAGTATGACATATTTTGTGGGCTTATTAAAATTTTTGAGCTTAGGAAATTTTGCGATTGCGGTGACATTTTATGATTTGGACATATGCTATCAGCACGATTTCTATTCGACGGCGATGTTGTCTCAACCATTTCTGGACTTGCTGATGAACTACTATCCTCAGATAAATGATATTCCGATTTAATTCTAAAGCCACTTAGTGGCATTAAACTTGATTTTATTATTGTAGGTCCAAACTTGGCTTTTTCACTAAATATTATGTTTTTTTTTATAATTGTTTCCGATTAAATATCACCTTTAAGACTTAATCACTTTTTATGACCGTTCCGATTGAGAGGTATTTTATTAATGAAACATTTTGTCATGCTGCTGTGCGGACAAGGATAACTTATTTTCGAGCTGCTTCGAGCCATTTTTCGTTTTCGCCGACATTGATGTTTGATGTAGTTGTATTTTTATTTCCCCTTAAACAAAAGAGGGGTAATTTTATTTTATATTGTACTTGTACTTAGGAAGAATTACATTTAATTTATTTGTATTCGCATTATACAATGGGTACGTCAAAAATTCCTGCAATAATTACACTAACACATACACACATTTTACACGTTTTTATTTTGGCTTTTGCACAGTTACTCAGAAAGGAAATATAAGAAGCTTCGTTTGAGATGCAATTATCCGTAAATAACTTTCTACTCTCATCTATTTTCAGTTTCGCTTCTTTTTATTATTATTTTATTTTGTCAGACGAAGAATATTCGATGAATAAGTACAATAAAATAATTAGTTTTTAATTTGAGATTTTATAAGAACAGCGCTATCTGAGACAACACGAGTATCAGAGCCATTATCTTAAAGGATTGCGACTTTAGTAGAAAACGTTATGATCAGACTGATGGCACGAGTCAACACCAAATCAAAAAGAAAAAAAAAAAAACCACTCTATCTATCTCGCTGAGAAAAGAAAATATGTTATACAAAAACCAGAGTATGTTTTCCCCCCACCAAAAAAGGCGTGGCTTACTACTAGCAACTTGAGCGTTTAATTTTAGGGAAAATAAATCTTTCAGTTTACATACAAATTGCACATGGACATGAGGTTTAAGCATTGACTCATTTACTATGCTTCCCAGGCTGTGTACATTCACATTATCTTATAGATGGTTATTATTGGACAGATGATGATAGAATTAATGATTTTTATAATGGAGGAAATGTATGATAAATAATGTCACTGAACAGCATACATGAATCTAAATTTGTTTTAGCCTTAATTTTTTTCATTTAATTAAATCGTCAAATCCATCAATTCAGGATTCATGTAATTTCTTAAATGTAATTTTGTGAATGCGCCTTGAGAAATTCTCACGAAGAGTTTAACTCTATGACTACTTACGATTATCGTTCCAATGAGATTTTAAATGAGATAATCTTAAATGATGCAGTGTAAAAGCACTATGGAGATAGTTAAGATGGCTTATATCCAATTATGAAATAGAGACTAAGTTTTAAAGCGATTTCTGGGATAGTTAAAGCGAGATTTAAAGTTCGAAAAACCTTATATCTAGCAACGATGTTTGAAAGAGGAAACTGTGAGAGGAAAAATAAAGAAAAATATACCAATAGACCGATTTTAATATTTAATCGACTCAATCAAACAGCAGGAAGGAATGTCGGCAAGCAATGACTTCAAATATTTAATGCTGATGCCTTAAGTGAAAAGTTTTATTTACCGTAGATTTTTTTTTCTTTCTTCGTGTTGTTTCTCTATAATTTTTCTCTTATACAGATGATTCGACCTATTCACTAGACTCTGAAAGCGTGCAAAAGACTCTTTCTCTTATTTCATAATAATTCACATTATGTTAGAATCAGATGCAAATAGTAATGTTATAATGCGTTTGTAACTTGTTAAAAGGAATATTTCTAACAATTTTCTAACAAATCACTTTATTAAACTTTGCTTATTCATCGCCCTTAAATTTCTTTTAAATAGAACTCGCCATATTATGTATATGATTCCAGCACAAACGATATTATATCACTCGGTTAAAAACTGAAAACTTAATAATTGTGCCATAATTGTAACTTGAATAAAATCTTTTTTAAGTCATTCATTAACAAAACAAAGGAAATATTTTTATAACTTTTGAAATTAAAGGCAATTATTTTTTTTTTATAACTTATAAAATCGCGAGAAGCATTCTTGTGGAGACGTAATCACAATTGAAAATAAGCAGGAGTCTGTTTTCGGAATTCCTTTATGTGTTCAGTCCCATTGTTGATTTATATATTATTTTGTGTGTGACACAATAATCACAACAATTATACAACTGCTCTTGCTTGCTTGCTTGCTAATCCTTTCAGCCAACAATAAACGTTTATATGTTATATTAAATAATGTATGTATGTATTAACGGAATGAAATGATTGTGCTTGTTATCAGCAAGCGATGCCTTACAAGTTCCATTCTCAAACCTTTAATAGCTATGAAAAGACTGATTTTTGTATGTTGAACCACTTATATTATTATTATTTGTGACTAAATATGAAATATCCTACAAGCGTAGAAGGTTTCGCGTTGTTTTGACATTTAAACGCCTCACATTGAACTAAATTGACGCAAATCTCTCATTGCTTGCCGATTGCATACACATCGCTGATTTGATCTAAAAAAAATAAAAACAAATTCGGGTATCGCAAGCAGCAACATAATCTCAAGCAGAAACACAAAAAATATCCTGCGGCAGTGAGTTTCGGATTTATTCGAATTATTTTTGTACTTTTTCAGAATGCTTTTTTTTTTTTGCTTTAATGCGATCTGACGCGAGTCGCTGTTTTGTTGAGAAGGAAAATACTATAGAATTTTTGTCTTCTTTTTTTTTAGTTCTCTTAATTCACGGCGTTTTTAACAATTTTAGGTAGTCAACATTCAATGAAAACAGTTGAGAGCAAAACTTTACTTGTTTAATTCCAATAATTCATCGCATCGCCTCAAATTGGTTTAGCAGCAAAGCATTTACCAAAAAAAAAAAAAGAATTCTATGTATTACGGTCCTCGCAAAAATCAGATGTTTTACGTTATGTTTGTTTGATTTGCTCGATATTTTTGCGTTTGAAAACATTTGATTGGATTTTCATTCTTCAAATCCCTTCGAATTAGGTCTCAATTTTGTTTAATAAAAAACCAAAGTGAAAACAAACAGCCTAAGGCTGTGCTCCATAGGAATATCCCTCTCCTCAGTATATAATGCTCAGCCCTGAAAATATAATGCTCAGCCAAGAAAAATTCAATCTCCAAGTAATCTCGCAATAAATGAAAATATAAAAGGATTTTTCCAAGGAATGTGCATTGGTGAATGATACGAGAACAATCTTTGATGGCATTTCTTTCCCAGTCTCGAATGCAACGTCCATTCAGGGAATTGTGTTTTATTTCTATGCTTCAAAATTTTCCCCATAAAACTTAGAAAATTGGCCCGGAAACCTTTCATTAGCGTGGAAAAACAACCCATTTTGATGGTATAAAAGGTTGAAAATATTTCTGTGTATAAATAAGTAAGTGCACGAAGATCTCGAAAAAATTTCGTTTCGATTATAGTGAAGCAGTGAACCCCTGGCAGCTGTTTATTATGTACGAAACAAAGAAAGTCATAAGTTGATTATCATTTAAATATTAATGATGCTGTCAAATACAGCAAACTGAATTATGATGAAGATGCCGAGAGAAGTGATAACAATAGACGAATGGAATAATATGGGTAATGGCTCGAAGGCATTTAAGGAAGGAATTTATTCATAACAATATTTATTTAATTTCATAAATTATTTCATTCCTTTTGTGCTTCGTAACTTTTGAGCTTTAGCTTATTTATTAAGATGAAGGATGTACAACAGTCGTCGCCATTACGTTATGTTGCCGCCCCTCTAAGTCTAAGGAAGTACTTCTTATGTATTTATTTATATCATTTTTATCATCTTTTTGCAAAAAATATTTCTTCATCATCCTTGTATCCATTTCGGATGACAGATATAAATGTGTTTCACATAATTTTATTCATTCCTGCTTTTCTTGCTTTCTCACTCTCTCGAACTTGAATCACGTATTTGAGAGAGGAACGAGACAAATATAAAAAAAATTATCTTCTAACATTAAATAAATGGATGTTAACAAATTGCAACGAATTTAAGCTAAATTTTCTTCAGGCCACGAGCATAAGAATTTAAAAACGATTTTAAGCTCAATACAAACAAAATCAAATTTTCTCTGCATTTTGTGGCTTAGCATTTCTCAAATTAGTTTTATAATAAAAAAAAAATGGTTGGACGCAATGTAAATAGCCGATGGCTCGCTCGACGTCAGTTACCGGATTAGTAGTAATATGTGTGTGTGTGAAGCATGTTTGCGTAAAAATAACAATTTTCCATTGTAATTGAATTTAATCTTATACTGAAATACACCAGAATGCAAATAAAGTTGGCTGAATGATGACTGGAAGCTGGCCCCTGTTATATTTTACTATGTGACAAAATTTAAACGAGATACACATTTATTTCATTCAAATATGCTGAACTTAAACGGCAATGATTTTAATCCACTTTGTCTTGGCAACGCTGCTGATGTCAGTGTAAGGTTTCACTTACTCTGTTGAAAGAGATTTCAAAATGCATTTGATATTTTAATTTGATAACTCTTACAAGTGCCAAGATCACAATCTGATAAAATGGAAACGCGTGTCATTCAATTATGTCTGATAGAACTACCCCCTCGAATCGATAGAGCTAGCTCATTGACCTTCTTAAGTATAACTTTCCATAATCCATTAATATCTCTGCATTTACGTGCATTCTTCGAAAGACCGCTTTAAGAATTATACTTTAACGATGCTTATCCACATTGGTTTTGATTCAAGCACAGCAGCAGCAGCACATTAGGTAAACACCTTTAACTTAAAAACAAATCAAATAAATTTAAGGAATTCTCAAGTAGCAAAGAAGTAGCAGCATCATAGTTGAAGCATAAAATATCGGCCTATTATTAGAGAATTGTCAATGACTGCTTTTTTCGGTCTTTGTAGATTTGTAAATATTTGTTTTGCTTAGAGTTTTAAAAACAGTAGCCCATCTGAAACGATGATGGACCCGCGTGAGTGAACATGTCAGTTCTTCAACATATATATTTTCTGACGATTCATGTTTGATTGTTTTGATTTGTTTTCATTTTACGGTTGGCGGCAATCAATGCTTATATTCGTGGTGATAAGTTGAGATTTAAATCAATTGACTTAAGGTCTTTTTTTCTGTGCCATCATTCAAAATTTAAAAGGCAAATAAAAGATTTTTTTCAGTCACAGGACCACACACGATTTTTTTTTGGGTTTTTTTTTACAAATTGCATGTCTTTATTGTGCTTGATAAAAATCAATAAAAAAAAACGACTTCAGATATAATAATCCTATGGTTTTCGATGGCGTTAGAAAGAAATACAACAAATCTGCGAGATTTAGACTTCTAATTGTGTAACAATAGCCGTGGATTATGCGCATACAAGGTTTTTTTTGGTATGTATAAATACATTTGTTATACATAAAATCGATTTCGCCTTAAAGCAAAACGATTTCTGTATCTACTTAACGTTTAATTTTGCTTTTCCACCAAATTCTCTTTTGTTATTCTTTGCCATTTTTTTTCCTCTCCGTAAGAAATCTTGGATAGCAATTGTTATTTTTAAAACCGAGATATTTAGACGAATTGCTTGAGAAATAATCTGATTTTTTAGGATGATTCTGGCATAGATGTATAAGTAAGTATTTACCTAAGCGATATAGTTTATTTAATTAACTTATGAGAATTTCAACATAATTTTCCGACCTAGAATAACCAAAATAAATTTTTTATAACATCATATTATGCTAAAATAACAACATTACCCTTTAAAATAACACATACATCATAAATTGAGCAATGAGTATCAAGTGCAGCACTTTAAAGTTCTTATGATAAACACCCTCTCAATGAAAAAAAAATGCCCCGCGGCAAAAATGCTACCACAAACGAGAAACATTGAATTGAATTCAATCACTTCAAGTTCTTATCATAATAAATCTGCAGAATAATTTCAAAGCGTACGGTAGCTAAAAAGGGCCCATTGATGTGTTCTATGGCAACGATTTCTATATCATTTTTACGCTTAAAACTCATCAACCTGAGTGCGATATGCACAACTGTATAACACTGCTAAAGGGCATTTGATGCTCTAACACCTGATAATGACGAATAAGTGTACGAAATGAATTTAATTAATTTGTGAGCTCATTTAGAATAAAATAATTTTTATTTTTGAAGGATGAGTATTTTAGGATTATCACAGCATGAGTTAAAACCTCAGAAATTTTGCCGCTGCCGGTATTGGCATAAGTACATTTCTCAAGTGATTGCTACCATTCACGAGTAATTTTCTGTTGTTTGGAGATAAAGGCAAGTCGAAATATTATAAATTTCAGTTAAATTGGGACCATTGTTTTTTATTTTCTTGTTTCAGTTTCTTTTTTGTTTGGCAACGGAAGTTTCTTAATCAAACTAAAATAGTTTAAATTTTTTTTTATTTTTAAGTAATTTGATATTTTGAGCTTCCAATTTTTTGTAACGCTCAATTAGGCATAAATTATGTGCACTTTGTAGAAAAAAAAAAAAAAATTAAATATTGAATGACATATTTGAATAATATTCGTCAAAAAAAAAGCGATGCTAAACGCGGTCACACCTTCTTAATATTATTAAGTATTATTTTGTGAGCCCTCCTACCAATATTATTTTTGTTTTTCCAACAATATTGAAACGATTGATTGAGTTTTGTGCATAAAGTGAAAATTATTCCTAGAATTTAATCCTGCAACTAAAGAAATTGTTAGAAGTAAATCGGGCATAAAAAATACTTATTTTAAATTATTGAAAGTTATGAGAATTTCAATGATTTGTAAATAAATCGGTTCCATTGAAATTGTTAAACATGGATGATTGAATTTTGCTTTGTAAGGATCAATCGCTTTTTTTTATTCAAGATTTTTTTTTTAGTTATTTTCTTTTACCGACGGTGTTTCACGGCCATTTTATACTCGTATAAGTTTAAATTTCACAGTGGATCAAAGGATCAGTATGAAATTAATCCAAACGACTGTATGTCTAAAACGATAATCGTACAGCGTATTGCAGCTGTTTCGAATTGATTATGTCATTTTCAAAAAAAAAAAAAAAACTTTTATACGCTTAGTATATGCATTTAGATGTCCTGCTTACGGTTGAAACGAATTCACGAATTCAATTGATGGTTTAATCCGATCTTTATTTTTTTCCTTGTTTAATTTACAAATCATAGGGACTTGGATATTGTTTAGCAAACTTGATCGTTTGTAATGTTATGAAAATAGAACTATAACGAGCAGACATGGGAAAGGATATTCGTTTGCATAATTTCCTTTTAACATAGCATAAGTAGCACCATTACTAATAAACAAATCCTCCTGATGGATTAAGATCGACTGTGTGTAATGTAATGAATGATTTTACAGATTTTTGCGATTAAATTAAACTGAACTTTACGAATTTATGCGAAATTAATACGGAAATGAATTACTTAATAAAAACTTCCTGCTGAGCGCATTCTTTTGGAAAAACGAGACCCAATTGTTATACGAAATCAGGTACCGATATAATAGCAAAATATTAATACTTATACATAAATATATTTTTTTTTTTTTTGCAAAGAATCCATCATTGAACAGAATATGCACAATAGAATTGTAATTTATAAAAGTGGTAAGTAGAAAATGAACATTCTTTGAAACTGAAACCAAAAGTTTGTTAGGTGTTTTGAGAAACCCTAATCCCTCAATTGAAATTCTGAAAGCACACAAACAATTGACCAACAACATGATGTAAACATTCTTTATAATAACTTAATTGTTTTGCCTTTTTCTAAGGTTGAAGGTAAAAGTGGAATGAAAAATGTTGGAACAAACTGATGATGGCTTTAGATTCAATATTGTACCAGGATAGATATCTTTATGCCATGTTACAGTAAGCTTTCACATTAATAGAACCCTCCAATTTTTTTCAACCAGAGTTGGAACGAACTTGGTTGGTATGGCATTTTTATAAGTAAAATTAGCTGATTGAAGCTGTAGGGGCCAAATTCAAAAAATTCTCAAAATGACCGGAATATTATTGCGACTTATTGCGTAGGTAATGCGTAATCTGCGTAAATCGATTTCAGCTATTGCGCCCACATATGGGCCGAGTTATTGCGAAAACAAAATTTTGTACATACTAAAATATTACTATGAGCAAAGCCGTTTGGATTGATGATCTACTAGAGCTTATTAAGAAGCCACTTTATTTGACAAACGATGCAGACTTTTTATTTATTCTTGAAAATTTTATTGCGATGTTTATGGTTGGTTTTATGCGAACTTGTACACTCGTACATAATGTAACGATTTTTTATTATTCGAAAATTTTACAATAAATTTGCAGTGCTTTGAATTTTACAATAAATTTGCAGTGCTTTGAATTTTACAATAAATTTAGAGTACTTTGAATTTTAAAAATTCGTTAAAAAATTAATTTGCAATTGAGAAAGATTTCTCAATTTATAACGTAAATAATTTATAGCGAAACATAATGAAAATTTTATTGTAAAAATGACAGAATTAAGAAATATATTAACAAGTATGTACAAAATTTTGTTTTTGCAATAACTCGGCCCATATGGGGGCGCAATAGCTGAATCGATTTACGCAGATTACGCATTACCTACGCAATAAGCCGAAATAATATTCCGGTCATTTTGAGAATTTTTTGAATTTGGCCCCTACAGCTTCAATCAGTTCACTCCATATGTAAGAGTAAACAGAATTCGCTTTTGAGCATCATTTATTAAATCAATTTCTCAACATATTGAATTTATCAATTACTTAATTTAAAGGAATCTGCAAATTAGTTTAAAGGTTTAAATCTAAGTCATGATTTTATTAAACTCAATTTTCCAGTTTAGCATGTGTCCAATACTGTTTGTTATCTTTGAAAATTTTTACTGAACTTTGAAAAACAAAACAAAATAAAAATACGCTGATAATGGAAGAAACTTAGTTGAGTTGTGTGATCGACTGACAAAATTTATTACAGCAATCTGGAAAAGGTTGTTTGTAATTATGGGTGTAAGTGCAAGCAGGATCAACTTCATGCAGGCATGTGTGAACGGTTATCGTAAAGTCTTCAGAGCAAAAAACTGCTAAACATCGTGTGTTGTTCGAATTTGCTGTTCCAGGTGGTAACTTAAAATCTTCATATTCGCAAACTTCCATACATTCAGGATATGACTCACAATCTAAAATTTGTTATTATTTCAAAACTACTAAACAGAATCAGTCTAAAGTAAAAAAAAAAAAAAAACAAACCTTGTCCAACTGAATTGACGATAGTGAAAGATGAAGTGATTGCTAACGGAAAACACGATAACACAAAGAAACAACTCACTAAAAACGGCTTCATAGTTTGGTGGGTGCTATTGAACTGATGCCGAAATAAAATAACTTACCAGCTCAATAAAAGACCTTGAATGAATTATTGTTCATGTCAAAAGACATGTTGACGTGTTGACGCCGAGAAACCGGAATATGGAAATAAAAATTGGAAGATATAAATTTAAAATGAACTTGTGTTTCTATCACTTTATTAATAAAAGATGCAAAGTATTATAAATACAAAGATAAGAAAAAAATCAGTTGCGTCTTCTTGGTGTTTCAGTGCCACAGCATTCCGGATAAAGTTTAGAATTATCTTTGTTGATCCATTCAAATTGGCCAGTCATATCAAATGGACATGGAGTGATCAAGATATCGAAATTACTTGCGCAGCGAAGTAATCTACATTTCCCTGGCTGATTCAAATTATCTCCGGGGAAAAGTTTTGCACCATCCCAGCTACAATGTGAGCCGCATTTTCCATCAAAACATCCTTCGGCGCGTGTATTTTTTATGATTGGTTGAGAGAATCCGTGGCAATTATCAAAAATGACAAGACCCAGCAAACAAAGTAAGATGATTAATTTCATGGTTATTGCTACCTTATGTGACTTGAACAGACAGAGCGCCGAAAACAAACTAAATAGTAAAAAAAAATGTTTCTCACTGCTTCTCGTTTAGCACACAAATTGATAATCTTCACGTTGAAAATTCTATTTCGAAAAAAAAAAAATGGCCGAAGGGAAATATACTTAAAGCGTTTGATTATGATTTATGATGACAGATGAGCAATCATGAATCATATTGCTGAACTAATGCTGAATCAAACTGTAAAAAAAACTTCAAAACAGAGTTGGCAAAAAAATATGAAATGTGGAATTTTCAGGAATAAATTCGAAAAATGTCACGTGTTTTTTTATTATTGTTAAATACTAGCGGAAGTACTCGATCTTTCTCTAATTATTGATCTTTGATGTAACAAAATCGGGTGAGGGTGTTTTCTTCTGTTATAAGTTATTTTCATTAAAAGAAAGCAAATCACTTAAATGCATTTTTATTGTAAAGCTGTGCGATATGCAATATTTTGAGTTTTCTTTACAACCAGGAGCAAAAATGTACAAATTCGATTTTTCGAAACTTATGACATCATTTGAAAATTCTAGGCCTCCGAGGCCTGAGCTATTTAAAGCTTTTCCAAGTATGTATGCATGTACATTGTACATAGCTCCATCTTACACATTTGTGGTGAAATTCATTATTTTGCTACCAATCGCTGAGCCCTTGTTACACATTTGTGGTGAAATTCATTATTTTGATACCAATAGCTGTGCCCTTGCTGTTGGTCAGCTCCATAGACCTTGCCTGGTAGCAAGCTAGCGAGCGAATTTTTTTCGGAAAAAAGTCGACGTCGACCTTTTCCAGGACCCAGAAAAGAATTGTCAGAAGGTTTGGTGACGATAGCTGCAGCAGTGGCTGAGTTTATCGGAACAAACAAGCAAACAAACAAACCCACATTCTACTTTATATATATAGATTTATTAAGGTCTTCAGTTAACATTTTAAGTATTGTAGACCATTTGCGATTACGTTAAGAGCCAACTAAATGTCACGTGTAAAATATCACATTTTTCGAAGGCTACATGTGATTTTTCGACAGTAGAAATTGCGACATATCAAAATGTCACGCCTGTGGAAATTTGTGCATAAATTTTATGCAATATTATAAATTTTATAACAAATATGGCATAAATGAAGAAAATCAAAATGTCCGATAACGAAAATATAAAGCAATTGCTCCTGCAAATTTCTAAAAACGTTTGGAAGCGCAAAATTTGATTTTTATTACTTTGCTAATTTGCTTATTTAGAAAATAATATTTATTTACATTTATTTCAAAACCTGCATACCTATGTGGATCTGGATGGAATGTGTACATTTTTAAAAATGTGTGCATGTGCACTGTGTACATTTTTAGAAATGTGTGCATGTAAAATGTCGCATTTTGTTTTCTCTCGAAAAATCTCACATGGTGAAATGTGACGTGTGCGGAAAAAAATGTGTTAAATGCCAACTCTGCTTCAAAAAAAAAAAAAAAAAAAACAAGTTTTTGAATTATTTTGAACATTTGGTAATCAATTTTCAAGTTCAGCGCCGAGTTCAATTTATTTTTTTCTTGTACGATCCCGCTTGGGATATTCTGCCCACTTCTCGAGTTCAGCCTTTACTTGGACCTTTTTTACATTCGTTTTATGTTTTCAGCTTCTCTGTTTGTTCTATTTTTCCAATCAATTTTTGAGTCACTTCCTGATGATAGATTTTCTTCGAATTTTGCCCACATCTTCTTGCTTGAAGACAATGCAATATTCAATCATTCGTTTTGCAATAAATCACTTAATTTGGTTAATTTTAATTAATTTCATTTTTATATGGGAAGAAAAGCCATCTCGGATCGCACCTTTAAAGGTAATGTCCATTAGAATAGGTCAAGGCCGAGGTCAAGGCCTATTCTTTTTGCATAATGTGACTTTAATATAAAATAAATTTGTAATGTCAAGAAATTGATTGCAAAATTTGTGATTGAATAACATAAAACGAATTGCGTTTAAAAACGAATGTTTTTATATTTGCTTGTTTTGTCTGTGATTGTAGCTTAGTGAGGAAATAATAATAACGAGATATTCGAATATTCGAATATTTTCTATTCCAACGTATGTTGCGAATGAAATTAGGGACCGTTCGGAATCCTACAAGGAGATAATTCAGAAAAAATTATTTAATATATTCAGCTATTATCTATTAAGTTGTATAGAAACAAATTTCTATGAAGAAAACAAGTAAAGAAAGCAATTCACTAAAACACTTGGAATAGAAATTCATTCTTTAGAAGAGAGGGAGAAGATAATTTTTTTCGTTGAGCCTTGAGATATTCGAAAATTCTATAAATTCAAAATTACACTCTTCGAAACGAGATTTCTGTTCCTAAATTGGATTATCTTCAGCATTCTACAAAAAAAAAAGAAAAAATAATAAAAACACTTAATTAAGAAATTTCTATGTGAAAACAATGCCGCGAAGCCGAAGCAGCGATACGTTCAAGTCGCGCAAGGAACTTGTTCCGCTTAATGATGCAGAGCTCTTTGTTATGGCGTTTGAAAGTATGTAAAAAAAGTGAAGCTTTGTTTAAATGGTGCATACTTGTAATTCCCCAATTTTAATGTCCGTTTCTCTGTCATTGTAGAACCAACACAGATCTATCGATACCTTAAGACTCGGTCATTGGCATCGGTAAGTTATTATTTTGCAAAAGGCGCTTTGTTGGTGAATGTGCATTTCTCAAGGCTCTTTCGCCGAGATCAATGACCACTGTTGATGACGAAAAGTAGATAGTTATTGAATTTCATTTCCTTTCTTTTTTAAGCCACTGTTTCTGCATAGAAATCTCAGTTACATGCGAGGACGATGTATACGGAATCATAAATCGCGCGCCACATTTAAGATTGATTCGATGCTTAGCAGCATCCAGAACAAAAGCCAAAAACCATTTGAAAAGCTATCAAATAACGAGAACCTCATCATTGCCTTCATTCAATTTAGCGACAATCAGTTGACAACAAAGTATGTAAAGGTGGAAACAAAATTAGAAAAGATTTCACATAAGCGCCGCAAAGAGGGCACAGCCGGACAAAACCAAATCCACATCGGTGAATCCAATGTTATTGTTAATTCTGATGAAAACGGTACTGATAAGCTGCCAGCTGTTTGTGTATCATCAACAGAGTTTGATCGACTAGGCGAAAATGTTCAGACAACATATCAGTTGACATTTGACATTGAGTCAACACCATTTCCATCAAATACTACTGATGGCGATGAACCACCATTAAAATATTCATGTTTCCGCAAACAGTACCATGCTGAGCTGGAAGTGTTTGATAAGAATGGACGTAACTTACTGGTGAATGGAATCTATGATGTCACAGCTCTTGATCGTCATGCCTTTCGACCTTCTCGTAAGCTGTGTTGGGAATCATTTCCTAGTGAAACTGATCAACATATCGCCAACTGGGCTGAGGAGGTTAACAAATACTACTTCTCAGAAGAAGACTCGAACCCCTTCATGACATTCGATCGTACACCAAAGATTCAGCTATACCTGGAATGGACACGAATGAAAATAACTGGCAACAATTATATCACGCGTCCGAAATTCATTACGGATCAAAGTAACAACAACAACAAAGAGAACACATCATCAAACAACAGTGTGCATCTGACAAATGGAAAAGTAAACGAAGTTAATGGCACAAGCAAGGAATTGGATGTGATGCCTAAAACATTTACGTTCCAATTTATTTTCAACAACAGCGCCAAGCAGCGAACGGAAGAGCGTTTTAACTTTTTGTGTCCCTGGTGCAGCCTCGATTGCATGCGCATATATTCACTGATGAAACACCTCAAGCTGTGCCATGCGCGTTTGCTATTTCAGTATATTGAAGATGAAACAAAGTGCCGAATCGATGTTTACATCAATGATATGTACGATGGGTCGTACAGCGGTGCTCCACATGATGTATTGCTTGGAAATCAGCGTCAGAATGGTCCAACCCGACGTAACGTAATGACAAGCATTATGGTGTTTAAGCCCCGACGTCCAACATACAATATGTGTGAATTCCAAGAGGCGGATGATGCGGAGATGGATCAACAACGACAGTACATTAGCGGACACAATCGGATCTATTACCATAGTGAAACTTGTATTCCCATTATGCCCAAAGAGCTCGACTATGATTCTGAAGGTGATCCCGATCCTAAATGGCTTCAGCGTACTACAAAACAAATGATTGATGAATTCACTGATGTTAATGAAGGCGAAAAGGAATTGATGAAACTATGGAATCTTCATGTGATGAAACATGGGTGTGTATAGAACAATTTTAATTAATTGCATGAGCAATTCCAATTAATCAGGTATGTGCCTTTTTGTAGGTTTGTTGGTGATTGTCAAATTGCCCTTGCTTGTGATCTCTTTTTGAAAGAAAACGGCCGGGAATTGCTGAAGAAGAATTTGTATCGCAATTATATTGTGCATCTTGGTTCAATGTTCAATTATGGTCTCATCTCACCAAAGATCATCAATGAGAATATTCGAAAATTGAATGTGAGTTATTTTTATATACATCGCGAAGAATTAAAAAATGATTTTTAAAAATTTTCTAAAGAAACTTATGCACGAGAATGAAGATGATATCAATGCGAGTCGAGCAGCGCGTCAAGTGCAAATTGTCAACTGGCAAGAAAAGGAATCGAAGCAACAGGTGAAAGACAATTCCATTGCAACTCCATCAAGAATGGCACAAAACGCAAAAGATTTATTAAAGAACAACCGGAACGAATCGAAGCTAGAAAGTGTCAATGCTAAAGTCACTGCCAGAACGCCGAAGAATGGTGATGTCCAATCGGCAAATTTAGGCTCACCGGCTGGGCCACTCAGCAAAATGAAACAAAGCTTGAAACGTAAATTGTCAATGGCTTAGTTTTAAAGTTTTCTCAAAAATCCTAGATTTTTTAATTCATTGAAGACATTTCATTTCGATTACCATATTAACATTATTTCACACATATAGACACACGGCACCACAATCATTAAAATTGCCATCAATTATTTCAAGACTTATTTCCAAAACATGTTTCGCAATACACTGCCAGTTAATCCTAAATGATGAAGTTACTAGCAGCGTAAATTGCCGATTTGTAGCATAATGCTAAAGAAATTTAATAATAAAACAAATATTTTTGCAATTAATCACTTAATACTTTACAATTTATTTTATTTCTCCATAAAATTGACACTGTAGTGTCGTTTGCAATTAACGTCATAAAATCACTTTAATCGCCTCTATGAAATGAGAGTCAGTTCAGAAGAGACTTTAAATCCTCGGGCAGCATCTGCGTAAGATGATCCAGTTGTCGCATGAGCTGATCTCGAACATCCCTTTTGATTGAAACATGTATGGCTGGCTCTGGTGGAAGAAGTGTTGAATTCGATGTTACTGGTATTTGGAGTTTTTGTTTAATGCATAAAATCATGTCGACAATTTCTACTTCCATTTTGCCATTTGACCATTTTGATAGATCTTCGCGTGCTAATGCTTCCTGATGTAAAGCTTCTAATTTCTCTAGCTGCTCCATACGTCTCGCTTCATACCATCCACGAAAGTTTGCTGATCGGAAGTACCTTTTATACAATCCATCAAAGTCTCCTTTTATATTCGAAGTCAGATGTGGTCCCGAAAGATCAAGAGTGCTCAGAAATGTGTCTTCTTTAAAATGAGCAGGTGCTGGAGGTGCTCGAAAAGCAGAAATATCTTTCGCAAGTGGCATTAGCGTACCCATATATCGTTCTAGTGGTATCATAAATGATTGTGTCAGTTCGAGGAAATATCTTCGTAAAATAATTGTTTGCACTGATGATGGCCTTCGATTTTTAACACCATTAAGAACTTTCTTTACTATTGATTTGTCCTTTTGCAGGTACGGTTTATACTGAGTAAAAATGGAGCTCGTATGATCCATAAGGAATTTCTGAATGCTTCTAACTCTTTCCATTTTCTTATGCGGTACATGATTTTCGCTATTGTGATGGATTTGTAGTGGTTCACTGATACGGATTGTATGTGGCCAGTTTTGTAATGTCTTTGCGAAATACGGATTTGTCACTCCAATAATTACAGACTTCGGTGATGCTGAGAATTCGCGAAATTCTGTGTTGTGAATTGTAAAATAGGGAAATATTTCTGGAAAGTAATCCAAGGGCTGAATGAGACTCGTTAGTGCTTGCACCATGTGACTGGAATCAGTTGGTGATGTTGCTATAACGACTATTGGTTCGCCAAGCAAAACAAGCTCCCACATAAGCTGAATATGATGAATGATTGTATGAATTGGACCGAACAAGTCGAGCTCGTTTGGCGATGTGATAGATATTGGAATCGTTGATAATGATGACGAGTTGTTATTTGTGAGATCTTCTGATCCAAATGATTGTGATGAATCTGACAAAATTCTATTGGCAGCAGCAGGTAGGAAGATTTGAAAAATTATGCCCAATATGGGCAATGTTAGCTGAATATTAGCACTTAGCCTCGGCCATAAAGTGACTTGATCCCAGCCTTGCTCTAAAGCAGTGGCACCTGATGCAAAATACGCTGGTGCCCATCGTTGAGTGAGCTCATAGAAGAAATTATGAAACGGTAATCTTGTAATGATAACAAAGCTCTTTTGAAAGTAACCTCGTTTAATTGAAGAATCTTTAACTTGTCGAAAATAAATGTAACCCCAGAAATGGCTCATATCAGCTTTCAGATGCTGCTGGCACTCACGATTGTATGCTTTCTGATGTGATGTCAATGGAAACGAAGTTCTTAAAGTGATATGAAATCTTGTCTCATTCCTGCAACCAGAGTTTGAATCTGGAAATGCCATGTAGCTCAAATTACTCCGCTCAGTTTCTGTCAGGATGGCTGTTGGCGGATAGATCTGCTCAATAACTTGTCCTTTGTCTATATCAAAGTCTACTATTGCAATACAATGCAGATAGTTTGTAATTTTTCCTGTTTCTTGCCCCATTTCAGCAGTTTATCTCACTGATTTGAAGATCATTTGCTTTTAATATTGGATTTGACCGTCTAAAATAAAGACTAATGTTCTAAGTTTGCAAAACAAAGAAAATCAGCGCAAACTTTTTTACTTTCACTCTTGTTCTAAAGAAAGGTATACACATTTATAAATGCCAATGGGGGGAAGTACGCTATGAAGTACGTCAACGTACATGAAAACCGATACCCCCAGATTTGAATTTTCGCGCAAATTTCCATCATGTGGAATATCTTATCACTATCTATTTTGAAGAAGTTGAAATGTATATATTTCAGGCTTCATTTCTGGTTTAACGGTTCTGGTTCGGCTTCGGTATACATTCTACGAAGTTTGACATTCTCAGTCAATGTTAAAGTTTTGTAATTCTAAATGAAAGTTATTTCTTAAATCTCTTTATTGACATTTGACATGATATAGGTATGAGTAAAAACGAAACTTGAAAAGACTTTTGATCCCAAGGTGTACAGGTTGCGTATTTTATAAGGTGTCAAATTTATTGACCATAAAAGTTCAACTCAATTCAACCTTAAAAATTAATCTAGTTTGACAAGTATTCAATTTTGGGTCGTCTAAATAAGTGAAAGGGTCATTGCAGAAAACTCTCGTGGGACGCTCATTAAGATATATTTGAATATTTTCACGATCCAACATTGTCTTAATGTCCCAATAAAATAATCGATATTTTATGGGACAATAAGAATGCAAAACATGAACTCTTCTATTAACATCTTATAAGCTTTTCACCTTTTGCAAGGATATTTTGTCACCATGAGCTTGAAAGAAATTTTTGACTTTTAAATATTTTTAATGCTTTATTTTTCTAAATTTCTTTTTATTGATTTTACTGTTAACAAAAACATGTTTTTGTAGGATAAAGATAAATATTTTATTTGCGCGCTTCTTTTTCCAAAAATAGCTACAAAGGCATGACATTTAACTTTTTAAACTGAAGAAAGGAGTTTTGCGAAAAATAAAAACATAAATGCGTTTTGTGGCTTCTTCAAACACGCTCATTTATTTGATGTCGAACAGCTTGGTGATATTAATTTTTGTCATAAATGAAATTATTCTATTCATTTCATTTGGTATTTAGATAATACACGTGTTTGCAAACAAGCCATAAAGCTTTGTTAAAAATAAGCTTTTCTTATGCTTAGCTTTAGTGTAATGACGCAACATAACATTTTCTATTAATTTATCTATAGACATGAAATGAACCCCACGAAGCGACACCTGAAAACAAACACCTGTTGATTCAAGAGACGCTCTTTCCGAGGCTCTTTCCTTCCCGAATATTACAAATTGAGAGCACATTTAAAACGATTTTTCCAATATCAGTGAAACTCTCACTTTCCAATGAAAGAACATTAGGAGAAAATTGTTATGGAATCAGATAATGTTGACCGTCAGTTCTTGATCAACTGTTGAATAGAACAGAAGAAAATTGATCAATGCTGGAATTAAATAAGTTGAAAGGAATCTGAATAAAAAAATAAATAAAATAAAAGAGCAATTGAAATTTTTAGAACCTTATTGAAGTGGAATATTGTTTATCTACAATTGAATCTCTTGGGCAAAGGATGCTCATTAAACATGAAGTGAATTTTAAGAAAATTTATATTTCGCAAACGAAACAGCATTGCATTTTAATAAATGTGGATATTCATAAATAAATAATAAAAACAATAAACCAATCTTAAAAATGATACAAATTAATTGAGTAATTTTTACATAAATTCGTGTAGGTAACAAAAATTGAGTTTTCATAAAACTTTTATTTGGGATAAAAAAAAAACTAATTTGGATACAAAAAGGAAATTTAAGAAGGTGATTTTAAATGAAAAAAGTAACATCCCACAAATTAAATAAATCAAAACTGTTTTGTTTGGCAAACAATTCACTTCAAAAAAAAAACAGCTTTAAGCATTTCACTGAAAATTTTTCATCTGGGATTTTTTTTGATTGTTTTGCTCTATTTTTAACTAAGTAAATTACAAAAAATATCTTTTGCATGTACTGGTATTCAATAGAATTTCCCATAATCGATGATTTCTGAAGCCGCAAAACAAACACCGCACCGTTACGGGTAGCAACACCAAAATCGTTCACTTTTACTACTTATACTTTTAAATGGTCAAAACCAATGATAAATTTTTGAAAGAAAAGTACAATCAATTGCGTTTCACTCAAGATATTGTAATAAAATGATAATGGATGTTCAAGATGGATAGTCTAACTATACTGATTATACAATTTTTTTTGTCAAAATTGTAATAAATATAGCATTATAATAATAATAATAATATGATGATGGTGATGACTGCATATAATAAATAATCTTCCATTTCCAATTTTCTTATTCCATCATAAATACGCTTTTCTTATAATAAGAGAATAAACAAAATATTACACGAAATGTATAGTCTGACGAAGTAAACTTATGTTATTTATCACAATCATTTCGAATGAATGGCAGTCTTGATGACATGAGCATGTCATGATTAGCTATAAAAAATTGTTCTTAGCTACAATTCGTTAACCCAGTTAAAGATATGTGACACGACCATACGACCATGCAATGGAGAATCTTTCATCTCAAGTCTACATATTTCAACAATTTCTCTTTGTAACACACATTTAGTGAATAATTAATTAGAAAGTAATTAAGTCTCACGACCAATATTTGCTTGATAAAATTAATGCCGCACAAAGATAAGGCACTCAGATAAACGCAAAACTCAATTACGGAACACAATTCGATTGAATAATATGTGGCAACATTCACAGCAAATAAATAAAATTTTCTCTCAAAAACTTAACAACCGATTACTCTTAAACACACGCAAATTCGCTAACGATACTTGAAGGTTTATTATTTATTTTCATGTCTCTTATACGAACCGTTCAAGAATTAAAATGTAATTATAACGCGCGACAAAAACCTTTTCATATTCTGTTCAAAGCTTAACAAAATATTTAATGTATGAAACATGTTTTCTTCGTATGTGGGATGCATTAGTGAGTGATGTCTAGTAACGAAATTTCGATAAGTATTAAAACATTTCGAATACTTGAAGCTCACACATTTTCAAATTCAGGAAGGAAATATATTGCCAAATTATTTATAACTTACATTTATGGACGACCCACTTAAGAACTGAAAATTATGATCTGTTCGGAAATAAATATATAGAGTAAGCATTTAGTTTATTATTCATTGCACGAGAATTTCGGAGGCAGAAAATGTGTATTAGAACTTCAAAAAGCATAAAATGTTAGATGAGAGTTAATAAAATTGGATGTGGTTTATGGATGCGAGTCGGAATGGACTTTGGATAAAAGATGAGCACTAAAGGACTAGAGGCGCCCTCATACCCCATCGCCTATTTTCCCATTCTCGCACTTAAGCAGATCTATTTCTCTGTAAAAAAAAAAAACATTTGGGATTTTCACGGTTCATAAGATTGCAATCTTTTTACGATTAATTGAACGTGAAATCTTGCAGCTGGTGGGCGATTTCATTGAGAAGCAATCCTTTCTTTTCGACTCAATCGAGGTATTGGGGTGTTGAAGAATACAAAGGCGATTGTGAATAAAGCCGGAATCGTTTCATTTGTATTTATTCGGTAGCATTAAGCAATGCCAGATGACTGATTGCAGCCACTCATGCGTTAGAGTGACGAATTTCTGTGACTTAGTAAAATAAATCACTGCTGTGCAAGAACATAGCACTTTCAATCAATTTGCTTACCGCTCATGCCTACTTAATTCTATTGAGAGTAAATTTCCCTTGAAATTTCCCTTGAAACCTATATTTTTCTTCTCACGAGCTACCAGTTTCCATTATGTTGGAAGAAAACATTTTGAATGTTCATTTTTTTTTTACACTTTCTACTGCTCACACTTGCCTCAAGCAATCTTTGACTTTCTTTCACGTGAGTTAGATGAAAATCTGGTGGAAATAACGTTTTTTTTTAAGGAAAATTAAGAAAACAAGTCAAGAAGGGTTTTAATTATTCAAAAGTGTTTTCTTTTCTTTTTTTTTAAATAATAAATAAATTAGTCAAAAAATTATAAAGTTGAAGGATTTGCGTCATTCATAATGAATTTAATTAATTAACTCAAACCGAGTTTGGGTGTGAAACAGGATTAAATTTGGCAAAATATTTGAAAAGTTTTAATTTAGAGAGTTAAAATTTTAACGGGGTTTCGCCCAAAAGGAAATTCAATAATAAATTGACAAGTTTCAAGAATGCCAGAAGTTAGGTTATATCAGTCAGTAGAGTTGTGAATTGATAGGTGAAAATTGATTGATTATGTTTTTCTCCAATTTGATTACCGTTTTTTTTTTTTTCTTCGAACCGTCATTCAATCGATCGATCGAAGGCCACAGACAATCAGCAAATTAAATTTGATTTCCTCATAAAACATTAATCTGGTTTCATTATGCGCTATTTTTAAATACCTTTTACGCAAGAATTTTTGTTGAATGGAAATAAAATTTTGCATCGCCCACAGATTAAAAAATAGATGAATGAATAATGTAAACTCACCAGAGAAAAAAATAATGACAGAATGAGAGCAAATGTCAAGAAAGGGACGAAATGAGAAATTACTTAATGTATTCATAGAAGATTAAAATAGAAATGAGATGCAACGTTTTCTATGCATAATTAATGCATTTATTATTGAAAGCAACGTCATTCATTCAGTCATTTATTTATGATAAAGCTTCACTCAATTTATGTTGCTTGAAATTTTAAATTAAAGGCGAACGTTAATAAGTTGTGCAAACAATAAACATTGGAATTTACGAGGAGCTTTAAAGAACAATGTTGCTAAGTACAGATGGAAAAGCTTAAAAACGAGAAGTGTTTATTTCGCAATAATTCATTGCTATGCTACCATAAAAGCTAAAATGTGTTTGATGATGCATTGAGACAAATGGAAAGTCGAGCATCTTTGTGTATGTTTTATGATAACCAGTTAATGTGTTTATTTTCCAATTTTCTCGTAGTCCAATAAAACAAACGTACATTTATTTGAGTGCATGAAAACTTTTATAAGTCCAGCACTCGGGTCGGTTTTTGATGCCATAATTTATTGTTTACGGTAAACGAACGGTCAAGTGCAATTTGAGTTTCATGATCAGAATTTTTCCCGTCGACATTATTGACAAGAAAAATTAATCGAAAAGAATCGTGAAAACTTTATAAGACAAAAGAAAGAAAAGTTATTTTTAAACGTTTAAAATTTTCCTATTAAATTAACAAACAGTAAAAAGCAATTAGCCGTTTTTTTATGTTGTATATTAGGGAAGCAATGAAAATATTTGTCGTCTCAAACGTTTGCGACGCATTAATAAATTAATTAAATGCAAACACGAAAACCAAAAATTTATTCCGTTTATTAAGCTCGAGGAGTTTTTCAGTTGTGGATTAAAATTTACATCGCGATAACAGTGAATATCGCTCAAGTTGTTATCAGAAAAGGAAAACACCGCCAAATGGTATTAAAATGGGTACCAAGACACTTAAAATGGGTCTTTAGCACAAAACGTTCCCATTGAATTAAATGAAGCCTCAAAAGCTCAAGAAATATTTTTCTTTTTTTCTCTCGGTTGCTGCTTGCTATTGAATCAGCGTAAAACAATCATTTTAGCAGCAATCTCTTTAAGAAACATTTTGCAATAATGTTGACAAAGAAATTAAATACTTAATTAATTTTTTTTGTTTGATAATTAATGTTGAAGCTCGTCTGGGAAAATTAAAATAAATAGTTATGAGTCTGGTGGCAATTTATCACTGAAAATATTGTTGCTGTTAATGAGGTTATGAAAGAAAGAGGGTATGAAATATTCTTGCGAGATAATTACTTAATAACTTCAAAATGATCTTTCATTAATCATTTTTCTATTGTTGATATGTCAAATGAATTAGATCAGACGCATTTCTACATTAAAGTTTGTGAGCGTGGGTGGCCTCAAATATTCATAAGATGAATTTATTTGATGCAAACCAGATACACATGTGTAATTAAAAATTGAATAAATAATTTTCTTCTTAAGCAAACTGAACCACCAGAAAGATGTAAACAATATTAAAAACACGATGAAAACATGCTTCAAGTATCATAAAATCAAATCTTAATGATTTGAAAACAACATTTCTAATACAATTGCAAATCGTGTAACTGGATATCTTATTGGATAAACAGATATATCTAAATTGTGATTTATTCTGAACTTTATTTCACTAGCGTAACTTGATCATAATTTTCAAATGACTTTCTGTTCTTAGTGGAGAAAATAAGTGAGGGATGGATGTTTCATTGATTATGTCAGTTAAAACACTGGACGAGGGTTTTCGGAATTTATGACACCCATACAAACATATTTTATTGTAAGGAAATATTCTGACAAGTCGGGGATTTTGTCGGAAAATTCAAAAGAAACAACCGACGTCATTTTAGGGTGAAGACCCCTAAAATTAGTTTTAAATTTATGAGAAGTGAAATCTTAAACCTGAGTCAATTCTAAATTATCCAGTGGTTTATGTTCATCGTGTTGATAATATGTCATTTTTTTACCCAACATTGCGTTCATAAATCTGATGGTTGACTTGATTTATTTCTTTGCAGGATCGGAGGAAGGATAATTTGATAAATGGAGTCATTATTGGAGCTCGAGCCCACTGAGGAGGTTCATAATAATTCTGGCCGATTTATGGTTTTATCTGATGATGGTATGATATAATTCAGTCAGCTTTTCTTTGTCGACTTTTATTCGACGTATTTTTATATCCATCATAATCCACAATTTTTAAGTATCGCGTATCATAATGTCCGTGCAACCCACGCCATTACTCGTTAATGGGATTCGTGTTTACTCATCAAATATTATAAAATTATCAAAGACCAAAATTTCTCTTTAAAGATTTCCTTTAGCGCAATTGTTCATCCTCTCAACAAATTGGAATTTGCCAAAAGTAAATTTACATGTTGATGTTACTTCAATTTTCGCATATCTTTCATTGCTCTTTATTTTTATGAGTTTATTTTGTTATGCTTTTAAAACGAAAAACAAAAAAAAATATTTATTATGAAATGCTTTTATAAAGTTCTCATATATTTTTCTGAAATCGCAAAATTCTGCATCGTATGATGTGATGATGATTGTGATGTTGGAAATATTTTCATTTAATGCTTCCTGGTGATGGTACACATTTAACTTTAAGAATGATTCTTGTCAACTTTCCACATTGCCGTCATAATATTCGTGATGATTCAATTCGATTCATTATTTCGATTACAATTAACAATATCTTTTTTTATCTCCATCACCATAGAAATGATATTCGAGCTACCACCGAATCTGCTTATATTGCTTTCAATACTTTATGGTACAATAAGTGTGCTCGCCGTCATTGGTAACACACTGGTCATTTGGATCGTCAAGACCACGCGCCAAATGCACACAGTCACAAATTTCTTCATCGGTAAGTGTTGATAATACTTTCAAAGTTTCTTAATAAAGCGTTGCTATTTTCTTCTCATATGCATTCGTAGCTAATTTAGCACTTGCGGATGTGATTATTGGACTTTTCTCCATCCCATTTCAATTTCAAGCAGCTGTCCTACAACGCTGGGACCTTCCGAGATTCATGTGTCCAACGGCACCTTTTGTACAGGTCCTCAGTGTGAACGTATCTATCTTTACCTTAACCGCCATTGCAATTGACAGACACAAAGCGATTTTAAATCCTTTAAGAGCTCGCAGCTCCAAACAGGCATCAAAAATTGTCATTGTAGTCATTTGGCTGTTTGCTCTGATTTTGGCATTTCCAATTGGCTATGGACTAAGAGTTGTGGATCTAACGCATTTTATCATTAGTGAGTATGATGGAATACATATAATATTTTTTTGAGTTCTATCTATGCCATTAAATAATTTTCACAATTAATTTTCCAACAGATGAAAATTCCACAATCGTTCAAGCGAGCAATATAACGAAACCCTTTTGTCAGAATGTCAATTTGGATGAGGATGAAATGCTTATCTATCGCTATACGCTGGTCCTCGTTCAATACTTGATACCGGTTTTCGTAATAAGTTTCGTCTACATTCAGGTAAAAGGAAAATAATAAAATTCATTAGGGAATCATCTAACATACGAAAAAAGGATTCCAAAAAAGAAAGTCTCAAATGACTCTTAATTCTCAGATGGCAGTTAAACTTTGGGGTTCAAAAACTCCTGGCAATGCCCAAGACGTTCGCGACATTAATTTGCTTCGAAACAAGAAGAAGGTCATCAAGATGCTCGTCATTGTCGTAATTCTGTTTTGCGTCGCTTGGTTCCCACTTCAGCTTTATAATATTCTCAATGTCACCTGGCCACAGATTAATGAGTATCGTTACATCAACATCATTTGGCTTTGTTGCGATCTACTAGCGATGTCAAATTCTAGTCAAAATCCCTTCATTTACGGAATCTATAACGTAAGCTCTTTGCGAAAGCTTAACGAAAAGCTCTTCGTTTATAAATTTTAAAGAAGCTTAGCAATCATTAAAATTCAAATTTTCGCAATAAACAGGAAAAATTTAAGCGTGAATTCTACAAGCGATTTTCGTTTTTTCACAAATTTGGTTTTGGTAAAAGATTTCATCAGTCGGCAAGCGGAATTGGAGCAACAGGTGCAACCACATTGACAGATTATCATGATAAAACCGTGTCAATGTATAATCCAAATCGAACATCATTTTCACATCATTCCTCGCATTTGGTTAAAAAACCATGCTGTGCACGTAACGAAATGCTTTTCCAGGGTGGCAATGGAACTGTGTTTAAAAATTCATATGCTGCAGATGTGGATGATGATGACAATTTTACGATAACATCTAACCCATTTATTGATAGTCAAAAGAATTATAACTCCGAAACAGAAGGGGAATATGAATTTTCAAAATATACTTAATTTAATTAATGATAAGTGGATAAATGCAACTGCTGAACAGTTCCATTTATTTCAAACAAATAATGTTAGAAATGATTGATCGAAATAAAAAGGAAATATTTTTAAATAAGTTTTTTTTTCCTATGGGGAATTTAATAAAAAAAAAATTATTTTCACCAATTGTCTTTCTATGACAAATTTGCAAGGACAAGAACTTGATCCTGAAAGGGGCAGAAACATTTCAGGAATTTCAATTTTGACTGTCGACCTGTATCAGAAAATAAAATACGATTCTAGAGGAAAACGAAAACGAATACCGCATTCATTTCAAATTTCCTGCCGACTAATTTTTCCCTATTAAGCCGCATAACATTTAAAAGTTCCGTTTCTCATGATTTTCTATTTCTTAGCTTCTTTCTTCATTGCCATCAAGATTATCGTAGCTCTTGCCATAGGTTTTAATAAAACACGTAGGTGGTTAAAATGTTGTCTTCCATATAAATATTTAGTGTGACACAATTTACAATTATCCCCAAAAAAAAATTTTTTTCGGCAACTTGTTTCTCGGAATCTCGGGAAAATTTCTTAAAAAAAAAAGGTTGTGCGACTATATTGTAAAGTGAAACAGTGTAATGGCCTAGAAATAACATCCAGAACAATTGTAATATTAAAAACAAAAGCTACAATTAATCAGAAACGTTGCCAAAGCACATTAACAAAGTGAAACTAAAATTACCTCGCAAATCTACTACAAAAAAAAAAAAAATCAACGTAAAATATGGATATTTTCGCATTTATCTTTATCGGATTCACTATCTTTGTATTGTGCTCACTGTGTGGATTCTGTTGCAAGAATCGCGATGAGGGCGCAATATTTTCAAGTAAGTGTTATCTCTGTTCAAATAGTGACATCAAGTAGCAATCGATGAATCACACAATTTGTGAAATTTTTTTGATAACATCAACTGACTGATCATTACTGAAATTCATTTACAGCACCCGTTGTTATCACGTCGCAAACTCATCAGCCAGTCGGATCTGCCTACCCAGTGTCAGTTCAAACGATGACTGGTCCTGGTGTAATTCAGACAAGCTACCAGACAACAGTGCCATCACAAAATGTGCAAATGCCAATGCCATTTAATAGTTCGGCATCGCCTTATCCTCAAGGTCAATACCCAACCGGCGGGCAACATCCCCCCTATCCAACGAGCCAGACTGCTCCTTACCCTTCACAAATGCCTTATCCACAGCAAGGATATCAAGGTCAATCAAATGCTCCCTATCCAACAACACAGTCAGCTGCTCCTTACCCAACAGCATCACATCTACCAATGATGGATCCGCCCGCTTATAATGAAGTTGTCGGCAATGAAAGTTACCAGAAGCAGGCTCCATACAATCCAAACTACAACGCTTAATTAAAGCAATCTAATGTGCCCATAAAAGAAAATCAAATTAATGTTTCCCAATAACATTGAATGTGTCTTAAGGTTTACATTTTCGCTTAGTTATAAAGTAATGCTATATGCGAGATTTCAATCTATAAACAATTGTTCTAGAGAGATTACAGATACCTCTTTTTTTGAGTCAGTTTTTTCAAACGTGCAATGAACAAAAAAAAAAGAACATTTTTAAGAAATGCTATTTCATTTTTTTTTTAGATTTTTAGCGCGTTTTTATAAGCGAAATGTGCATGGTTATACGTTTAAATAAGCTGCATTTCGATGCATGTTTTCTATTCGCAGATTTCTTATTTTTATTACACAACATGTTATGAAGTTGCAAAATAAAAAGAAAAGTAAAATATACACACACATATAAAATTTACAAAAATCTGAACATGTTTTTAATCAGAGGGAAAAGGTTCATCAAATTTTTAGGATACACCTGTTGAGTTGGCGCGCACAGCGAATGAAAGTGTAAATTAAATGTGTAAAGCAAAAACCTTTAATGTCGGCAAAAACAAAAGAAAATTTAAAAGTTAATTATGAAATTATTTATTAAAATGCAAACATCTGCAGCGCAGAAGGTTAGCCTTAAAAACAGGATCAAAATTATTTATTTGGATAGCAAACTTTGCGTAGTCCCTTTTACAATATTCTTCACTCCAATTGCTTCCAAAATTAGCCTAAAACTTAGCACATTTTGGGGCTTCTTAATTGATGCTTGCTTGAAAAAAAATGAGAATGATAAGTTCCAGCAATGCTGTTCTTGCCCAAACGCAAATTATTGAAAAAGTTTTGATCAACTTTTTCCACAGTTTTCAAAGAAAATTAAGCTTTATGTCTTTGATGAAAAAGCAATATCGTTTTAAAGATTAACAATAACGACATTAAATACCAAAAATCTAGTAAAAGATAAATAACATTTTAATGTAATAAAGTTCATGTTATTTGAGTACATTGTAAATCTTATCACCAGCTCTAAGAAAAACGTTTAGAAATCTGACAGAAAAACGCAAATCGTTCACTGAACTTCGAACGAAGTTTAGAAGTTTTCTATGTATAGAAAAAACTTTTTTTTATTTCACAATAACATTTATCTTACATCGAAAATGTCACCCCTTACGCACAGCTATCGATTATGGTGATTTACCTTATATTTGAAGGCCTTGTGCTGTGTGACGCAGAGTTGAAGTTTCTGCAAAAATATTTGTTCAGCAGCATTTAACGCACCCAACTTTATGACTGATAAAAGCAAAAGAAAAAAATAATAATAATAATATCTACGACCCAAAGGCGGGAGAATATTTTACAATCCAAAATTAGAAGCGTCAACGGAAGGGGAGTTTTTGTTAAGGGGAGGAATTTAAATGGATCAACATCATATATTAAATTCTTTAGAGGGTGCGTTTTTGAAGCTTTCCTTGCTTCGCAAAAGTTTCATTGTCAAACTCGCAAAAGGTTTGAAAAAGCGGAAGGAAAAGCTTAATTAGCCCTAACACAGCGATATCCGATTAATCAAAACGACTCGTCGCTGTCTTGTTAAACCAAACATGAATTGCTAGAAAATAAACGCGTTGTCGCGTTTTCCTCATCAAGTCATCAAAAATCGTTCCCTTCTTTTTTTTTGCTTGTTCACGAGCTTTTCTTTCATTTGAAGTCCATTCAGTTATTAAAAAAAAAATAGAAAAATTACTTGGGGCAATGATAAAATACGGTTCATATTGGACTCAGCTTTTAAATTTCTGCTTTAATTTTTTTTTTACCAAAAGAATTCAAGAAAAAAAAAAGAAAAATTTAATTTCCAAGATCTTAAAATTCGTTTGATGTCGGTTTGATTCATAAAATTGTTAGCCGGAAAGTATATAAGAAAATTATTAAAAATAATTAATAGAAAGCACAGATATCTAATAATTAAAACTTCAGACAATTTTTATCACGATATAACTGTCACGTTCTCGTGGACTTTTATGCCGAAAGCGATAATAAAAAAAAGTTCTCAAACAGATTCAATTAAATTTCTAAGTGATGTTTGCGACTGACATGAAAACCATTATTTTCCGATTCTTAAATTGATCAATTTCATTCCTTTTTTTTCATAAAATTTTAATGACATTTCCTTGTCCTGAAAATAATTTTGGCATCAATGATTTTTCGATCATAAAAATTCAATAATGTTCAAAATTGATTTTTTTAAATTTTTGTTTATTTATTTATTTTTTCCTAGTGACGCGAGCATTATTTTTTTTTTTAAATCGATTTCACTCTAATCGAAAAAAGTTTCCATTACCTTACGAGAATATCTTGGGTACGATTGTTTCAAATGAATCCACATAAATAACCTAAACACGCTTTAAAAGTGATATTACACAATAAGCTTATTGTTTGAAAAAGACATTTCTTTCAGCATCGACAGGAGTGCTTTTTTTCTCGCAGCTCATATATTCTCATAAGTCGAGAACATTGTTGAAAAAAATAAAAATAAATTAAGTATCGATTTATTTCTATTCGTTTATCTATCTATTGGTTGTTGTTACGTTGTTTGCTACAGTTATTTGTCCTTTTGCATCAGTTGTAATAAAGGATTGCGATAAATGACGAGTCAATTGCAAAACTTTTTCACTTTTAAATCAATTATTTATTGACCCTACGGATCTACAAATTATTTGTTCTGAATTTTAAACTGGTTGTCATCCGATGCAAGTTAAACTTAAAACATTTATTTTCTTGAAGATTCATTCCAATTTCACGTTATACTCGTACGATATTTCGATTAATAATAATTCACTTAAATGCACTATTATAGAAAATACTTCAAAAAATCTTAAATTGATTTGACAATTTTGAGATGTCTAACATTAACAGGAAATCATTGAACAAAAAGAATTGACAATTTGTGAACAATCCTCGAAGGTAAAATTGATATTCCTCAGACAGTCATGGAAGGAGGAATCGCTATATCAAGATAAGTAAATCTCCTTCAATTCTGCACTAGATAAGTAAGAAGTGTTGTGAGTTGTCGTCGCATTCAATTTCGTGAGAAGTCTTTAAAAACCGTAGGAAGAAAATACGAGTAAATGCGACTTGATTTTAAACGACATTGAAATTGTTAGGAATAAATTTAAGAATAAAATGTAAAACAGGCTTCATTGGTGCTTCATAAGAAAATAAATGTAGATATTTTAGGAATTTTATTTTAAGAAGAAATCTATTTTATTTTCGAAGTGATTATTAATATTTATGCTTGACCGTTATCGCTTGACCTGACCGGTCAGTTGTCAACTTTATTGTACCGCAATCTTATGCCCAAGGAAAACAATTCGAAGATAGAGGCATGGCAATGCATTGAACTTTAATAGAGCATGACTAAATTCAGTTAGAAATAATTTATATTTTAATTTATAAACCATCCCACGAGAACAGCCTGAGGAACATCAAAATTCAATAAAGCTTCCATTATTTGTGCATGGTCCGATTCAGTGAGCACACAATTTTTTTTCTGTCATACTTATATAGCGGAAATGGAGTTGACAATACCTTATCATCTCTTGAATATTGAGATGATGGAAAGTTGGGTATTAAAGCCACAAGCACACAACAAAACTATGTATAACACCATCTGCTAGTTTGTTGAATGACTTTCTTTATGGCTTCCGGATCTTTGACATTATTATGTGCTCGGAGCTTCTCATGCTACATGATTTGATGAGAAGTTTAAAAAAAATCCTTGTATTAAATTTCTTCTTCTTTCTCTTTAGATATGCTACATGTGTCACCTCGTAACACCAGAAAATTAAAGTAATTGTCATAGTAGAAACCAATTCGGAATCGTTGGTAAATTGCATTATCAAAGCTTAAAAAAATATTTTTGAAACGACTTTCAGCAATTGCCAAATTCGATTTCAGTTCGACGTTCGCATGTATTGAAGCGCGCAATGTTTACCCAAGCTATGTTTAGGGAATGAATTGAAAAACTTGGTGCAAGAAACTTATAAAAGGTGTTAACTTTTGGCTTCTGAGTTTTCTACTTTGTTTAAAAGTCGTTCAACTCATTTTTTTTTTAATTAAACGGTAACGACAAAGCTGACATATAATGATAGCTATTGAGTTGTGCGAATTAAAATGTATAATTTTCTACGTCAAGAATGTCTCTAAATCTGAAATTTTAAATGACACGTTTCATGTCTCATAAAGAAAAAAAAGTAAATTTCCCAGTATCAAAGTCATTATATCTTAGACAGGTGATGGAAATTTATGCGATTTGAATAACATGGGGGAAAAAAAAACTTCTTATTTAAAAGCATTTCGCAGCATAAAAAAAATAAACTTATACATATAAATATGTAAATTTTCCTTTTGGTGGAATCCAGTTTGATTGGAGCGTCACGTTCATAATAAAAATCATCATGGCGCAATTGTTTAAAGAAAGTTTTAAATGAGAAAAATGTCTTTGATAATTTTTTTTTATGTTTCAAGAATCGCGAATGATGGACACAATACGTGGCATGACACCTAAATATGTAGATTTTTGCGGGTACAAAAAATATTTGAAGGGCGAATGCAGCCAACAAAAAAAAGCTGATTGACCTTGTACCATCAAGAGATAAAACCAAATGGAAGCATTAATTTCCTCAGCTCCAATAATGAATCCATTTAACAAATTATCCTTCTATCGATCATTCAAAAAAAAAATTAAATGAACCATCAGATTTATTAACATTTAAATTCATAAATTTTATCTGTTTATTCAAATATAATATTTATTTGTCCTGTAAAATGATTCGCTATTTAACCAAGATCTGTGTTTTCAAATCATTAAACGATTCGATTTTATGATGCTTGAAGCATGTTTACATCTTGTTGTTGATTCAGTTTGCTAAGAAATTGTTTATTCGATCTGTAATACTGTGCCTCTGTTTTGTATCAACTATGAACATTTTGCTTATTGTTATTATTGTTTGAGGCCACCCAATCTTACAATAATTCATTTGCTCAAATTCGTTTAACATGTCAACAGCAGAAGAAATGATTGATGAGAGTTCATTCTGAACATCACAGCCTGAAATTATCTTTTAACAATATTAGTAACTTCATAAATCATGGATAGATGCTTTGTGCAAAAGAATCTTCTTTCTGCCAACATTAACAGCAAGACGATTTTCGTGCTAAACTGCCATTAGACGCTTAACTTACAATTTGTTAAATCTTTTAAAAATAATATCTTTCTGAGATGACTTTCAACATTAGTCAGCAAAATGTGTTTAAAAAAGAATTTATTTGTTAACGTTGTTGAAATATGTTTCCAGGAAAGAAGACTGCTCCTAATATGAGACTCTGATGTTGATTGTTGATTCAAAGCTAAAACATTATTTCCTTGAAATAATAAAATTTCAGGATACTCGAAAAAAAATAAAACAATATAATTTGAGAGCTTTTTTTATTCAATTTGCGCGTTTCCTTCTTCCGTTTTATTCTATTTGTTCTTGAGAACTCACTCGTGAGAATTTTATGATTTTTTCCCCGTAAAATTGTACGATATTTGCTGCTGTAACGTTTAACGGTGTAAATTTTAGCTCACCGTCGAAAAATCTACTCAAGCATAAAGAACTTACTTTTCGCGTTATGTTTGCATTAAATAAATTAATTTGTTTTTGTGACGCAACAGTTTGAGATAGCCAATATTTATTTATTATCATTGATTTAACCAGCTGAAACTGTTACCTACTTAATTGCTTTTTATTTATTCTTTATTGAATTCAAAAAAAATCGCTTTTGAGAATGGTTGTTGTCATTTTGTCAGAAAAAAATATCTAGAAAAAATCACGTTTTTGTTAGTCGATGTGACGACTGTTCTCATCAATGGACTCAACTAGCAATCGACCTTTTATTGACCATTAAATTATTGGTAACAACAACAACACTCGAGGGCTTTGCTTTATACATTGGCGGACTGCACGTTTTATTTGACAACGGAAAAGTTTGAAAGCAAACACATTAACCGGCTAATAAAAAGTTACACAGGAAATATTCTTCACTTCCATTTGTCTCAACACAACAATATATTTCGCAACGCAACAATATATTTTTACGATGCTATAGCAATGGATTAAGATGTGTTTTTTTCCTTTTCCAATCATTATTTTGTTGCGGCTGACATTATATTATACATTACCTACCTACGTACTTTTTTCTGGCGCATGGTTCGGATAATGAATGAAGTCTTAGAAATTAAAAGCTGTTCTACTGGAAAGTTACTCTGGAAAGTCTCTTTTTTAGAGGGAAATTGTCTTTTGCCTTAATACGTGTTCATTGCTTCTCTTCTCAATAAAAATCAAGCCGAAAATCGCGAGAATCAAACCGTTCTCATTGACAGACCGACAAAATATGCGCAACGAATACACTAGTTCAAAAGTCTGCTAAAAATTTATCAACAAATCGCACATTGCAAATCAAAAAATATCGATTAACATTAAATACGGCTAGATAAAATGCCGAAAGAGCAATTTCGCGAATCGGATGTAATCAAAAAGATTTCGCATGTCTCATTCTGCATCGATTCGGCTCAGGAAATACAACAAACTAGTCATTTGCAAGTGAAACAAAAAAATCTCTACAACCAGGACCAAAAGAGGACTCCCGTTCAGAATGGTGTGTTGGATCTGCGGATGGGTGTCAGCCAAAAGGGAGCAATGTGCGAAACATGCAATCAAGGCCTGAATGAATGTGTTGGACACTTTGGATATCTTGATTTAGCACTTCCCGTATTCCATGTCGGTCACTTCCGAGCGACTGTCACCATTCTCCAGACAATATGTAAAATCTGTTCTCGAGTCATGCTGAAACCTGAAGATGCAAAAACATTTAGCAAACGACTAATGAATCCAAACTTATCTTATCTGGCAAAAAAATCGATTCATCAACAGGTACATTTCACAATTTTCTGTTCTATTTACAATTTCTCAACCGCGTATTCATCTTATTATAGGTCCTAAAAAAAGCCAAGAAAAACTCAAAGTGCCCACATTGTGATACAGTTAATGGAGCTGTTAAGAAAGGTGCCGGATTGATGAAAATCGTTCACGAGCCATTTAGAGGCAAGAAGAAAACTGATCCATTAGTTACATCAGCAATCGATGACCTTTTAGCGGCATCAAAAAACAACAAAGAAATGGAACAAAATGTGGGACCAGCATCGCTGATTCAAGAACTGAATCCAATTGAGGTTTTGGCACTTCTAAAAAATATCCCGAAGGTTGATATTCCTCTTCTGGGTATGACGGCTCCAGATGCAGACCCAACAAATTTGATTGTTACTCGTGTGTATGTACCTCCAGTTTGCATTCGACCTTCTGTGGTGTCAGAAATTAAATCGGGAACGTAAGTTGTCATATGATAAATTACCAAATCAAATAAATATTTACAATCTTTCGTAGAACTGAAGACGATCTCACAATGAAACAGAGTGAAATTCTTCTTATCAATGATGTTATTGCAAAACATATGAACTCTGGAGGAAAAATTGAATTAATTCAAGAAGATTGGGATTTTTTACAACTGCATTGTGCACTCTATTTCAATAGCGAGGTGTCTGGTGTGCCTCTAAATATGATGCCAAAAAAAGCTACACGAGGAATTGTCCAACGTCTCAAAGGAAAGCAAGGTCGTTTTAGAGGGAACTTATCTGGCAAGCGTGTTGATTTCTCTGCTCGTACCGTCATCTCACCAGATCCAAACCTTATGATACATCAAGTTGGCGTGCCAGATCGCGTTGCAAAGATTTTAACATTTCCCGAACGTGTCAATTCTGCAAACATCCAAAAATTGCGTCAGATGATTCGAAATGGAACTGACGTTCATCCAGGTGCAAATTATGTTCAGCAGAAAGGTGCCAGCTTCAAGAAATATCTAGCCTATGGCAATCGAGATAAAGTGGCGCAGGACCTAAAAATGGGGGATATTGTCGAGCGGCATTTGATTGATGGTGATATTGTTCTTTTCAATCGTCAGCCCAGTTTGCATAAGCTCAGTATCATGTGCCATACAGCAAAAGTTCAGCCACAGAGAACTTTTCGTTTCAATGAATGTGTTTGCACACCTTACAATGCTGATTTTGATGGTGATGAAATGAATTTACATTTACCACAAACTGAAGAAGCGCGCGCTGAAGCTTTAGTACTGATGGGCAATCGTTCAAATTTAGTTACACCGCGCAATGGTGAATTACTAATTGCTGCAACACAAGATTTCATCACCGGTGGATATTTACTAACACAACGTGACGAATTCCTAACAAAAGAGAAAGCAATGCAACTTGCTACTTGTATGCTTTCTGGACCTGATGCAAACATGGAAATCGAATTGCCACCACCAGCGATTCTAAAGCCTCGTCGATTATGGACTGGAAAGCAAATATTCAGCTTGATTATGCGACCAAACAGCAAATGTCCAGTTAAGGCAAATTTAGCAACTAAAGGAAAGAACTATACCGGTAACACTGACATGTGCATCCGCGATTCATATGTCATAATTAGGAATTCACAACTATTGTGCGGATCAATGGATAAAAATACAATGGGTTCTGGTACAAAAAATTGCATATTTTACGTAATCTTGCGTGATTTCGGTGAAGATTATTCAACGAAAGCAATGTGGCGTTTAGCTCGAATCACATCGTACTTTATGATGAATCGTGGATTCTCATTTGGCATCAGTGATGTTACACCAAGTCGAAAATTGCTGGAAGCAAAGCAAAGACTTTTAGAAAATGGCTACCGCAAATGCGATGAATATATCATGGAAATGAAGAAAGGAACTCTTCAATGTTCACCGGGTTGTACACCAGAACAAACTCTTGAATCAGTGATGCTGAAAGAACTGTCAAGCATTCGTGAATTGGCTGCAAAAGCATGTTTTGCTGAGCTACATCCAACAAACAGTGCTCTGATTATGGCACAATCCGGTTCAAAAGGTTCAAACATTAACATTTCGCAGATGATTGCATGTGTGGGCCAACAAGCTATCAATGGTAAGCGAGTTGGTAATGGATTTGAAGATCGAGCTTTACCACATTTTGAAAAATTCTCAAAGCATCCAGCCGCTCGTGGCTTCGTCCAGAATTCATTTTATTCCGGCCTTACTCCGACTGAATTCTTCTTTCATACAATGGCTGGTCGTGAAGGTTTAGTCGATACAGCCGTCAAAACGGCTGAGACGGGTTATTTGCAGCGGCGTTTAGTTAAATGCCTAGAAGATCTGGTAGTACAGTATGATGGTACGGTTCGGAATGCCATTAACGAAGTTGTTGAATTCATCTATGGTGGCGATGGGCTCGATCCGGTATTCATGGAAGTTAAGGATCGTCCTGTTGATATGGATCGACAATTGATGCACGTTCGTGCTAGTTATCCATACCGCAATGAAGAGAAAATTAGTGCAGTAAATATAAAAAGCTTAGCTGAAGAAATTTTAAATAGCATCGATTACGGAACAAGTCGCAGTGATTTTAAGAAAGAGTGTCTGCAGTTCCTGGACAAAGTGTCATTACGAGTTGTAGAAATTGAAAATAAATATCAACGCTTTGGAAAAGTGTCAGAAGAAATTGAACGCATCACAGCTGGTCAGGTTGAAGAGTTCCTTAAACAAGTGAATAAAAAATTTAATCGAGCTGTTACGGAGCCGGGAACAGCTGTTGGTGCATTGGCTGCTCAAAGTATCGGTGAACCTGGAACCCAAATGACATTGAAAACTTTCCATTTTGCTGGTGTTGCATCGATGAACATCACTCAAGGTGTTCCTCGTATTGTAGAAATCATTAATGCAACGAAGACCATCTCGACGCCAATTATCACTGCTGAAATTGAAGACAATACAAGCATGGAATTTGCGCGAAAAGTCAAAGCGCGAATTGAGAAAACAACATTGGGCGAGATAACCTCATTTCTAGAAGAAGTTTATCGCAATGACGAATGCTTTCTTCTCATTAAACTTGATCTAGATCGCATACGAGTGCTGGGTTTGGAAGTAAATATTGAAACAATTCGTTACTCACTGTGCACATCAAAATTGCGTCTTAAACCAAATCAGGTTGAAATTCATGGGACTTCGATGATTGTTATTCAACCAGATCGCGCCAAACATGGGAACATGATAAACGTAGAGTTGCAAAGACTAACAACGCAAGTGCCACGCATAGTTATTGCAGGAATTCCAACAGTTTCGCGAGCTGTTATCGCTGTTGATGATTCACGTGGTGCACCAACTTACAAACTATGTGTTGAAGGCGCTGGATTGAGGGACGTGATGGCAACTTATGGAGTTATTGGTAAACACACGAAAAGCAATAACATTTGGGAAGTTTACAATACGCTGGGTATTGAAGCAGCGCGTACGACAATTATGTATGAAATAACATCCGTCATGGAGGGTCACGGTATGAGTGTCGATCATCGTCATATAATGCTCCTCGCCAGTCAAATGACAAGTCGCGGTGAAGTGTTGGGAATAACTCGGCACGGGCTGGCAAAAATGCGAGAATCTGTCTTCAATTTAGCATCGGTGAGTTGTTTGATTAGAAGCTGATGAGTCAATTTCTGATAAGTTTTTTTCTTCTTCATTTTAAATATATTTAGTTTGAAAAAACGGCCGATCATTTGTTTGATGCCGCTTATTATGGACAAACAGACTCTATTGATGGTGTTTCTGAGCGCATTATTTTGGGCATGCCAGCATCTATCGGGACCGGCTTGTTTAAATTATTACACAAACACGAAGACAAGCGAATAATTCCGGCGCCAATTCCAATATTTGATGCTTTTTAATAAAACTAACTTGTCGGCAGCTAAAAACTTTTATTGATAGGAAAGAAAACTGTTTACGTGAATAAAAACGAAAAATTAAATTAAATTGAGCACCAAATAGTGGCAAATGTGATGGAAGTAACAAGCATCCAAGAAGCTACAACAACATTTGATGCATCGCCATCATCTTTATCATCGGGTCTTGAATCTAAATTAAAGTTGCGACCATAGATACCGAAAGTTAAGAGATCCTTTAGTGATCCATTTGAGACCATTACGAAAGTAATTTGTACAGGACCTGAGCTAGTGGTGGAATAGAAGAATGATTCAGGTCCAAGTGGCATTATTGAGGTATCAAGAGTAGTTGGCATATAAAAGTATTGTCCTTGACTATCAGTTGGCATTGTCGCATACAGTTGAATACTTGTCCATTCAATATTGGATTCATATGTTTCATCTCGCAAACCGCAGCTGGATAATTCTGTATTCAGACATGCAAAAATTGCACAAGTTGCAACACCGCCATCAGCAAATCCGGAAAAAGTTCTATTGCCATCGTAAGCGGCTGCCCGATACCGGTAATTCCGCGAGTTTGTATTCATCCGACCAGAGTTGCGAATTCTGAATACACATTTAACACTGTTATGAGTAATTGTTATATTTTGCTGAACTTCAATAGCGCTGTTTGCATTCTCTATTAATACAGTGTCATAACGATCAAGATGATCACGTTTAAGTTTCAATGTTTTCATGTGTTCAGGAACATATCGTATGGATTTATGAAGTACAAATGCATTGGCATTTGTTCGCTTCGGAACGGTTGCTGTGTAAAGTTTTGTTTCAGGAATACCTTGCATAACTGAAACTAATGATCCGTGTTGCGCTGCATAAATGCCACTTCCGGTGCTTCCTGCTACCGGATTATTTCCACCAGCGGCCAGAAAATTGACGTTATTCGAATGAGCCCAATTTTGTTGTGCCTGAACAGCTGTCAAGAATGGAAGCTCGCTGTACCAATTTGCGGTAAAAACAATATCCGTTACACCCGCGTCTCGTAAAAGTGCCAACGCCGGTCGTCTAAACATCAAATCGAAACAAATAAAAGTTCCAAACTTAACGCCAAAGTCCGTGTCAAAGGTCACCAATTCTGGCTTCGAAGGTCGATCAACTTTCTCGCCGAATAAATTAAACTTTCGATAACGCGCAATGATTTCACCGTTTCGATTAAATACGACATTTGTGTTGTAGTAGCTGAAGCCATCATCACGATCTGAACATTTTCGCGGATCACTATTTGCAATCATTTGTGGATCGGGACATTTTGCTTTTGTTGCAATATTTATAACAACATAGCGCTGAAATTGTTTTGCTGAACAGGAAATTTGAGACAAAAAACTGCTTTCATTGAAATTTTGATGCTTGCATGGTGCAATTTTTTCAGCTGACAAAGGAATTTCAACAGCTGTTCCAAAATTGTTCAGCGTTGCTTCGGGAAAGACGATAATATCCAAGTTTGCTGGTGCATTTCTCATTATATCCAAATATTGTTGCTGACTCGATTTCAGACGCTCATTGTCATTCAAATCATTAAATCTGTCATAGAAAAATTCTACGACTCCTGCTTCATATGATGGCGAACTTGGCGTCGATGCCTGTTGGGAAAGAAATAAAGTTAATGTTTCCTTAATATTGCGTTTTTTGCAAGTTATTACTTGATATGAAGATTCCACAAAAATTAATAAAATCAATCCGAGAGTTTTTGAGCTCATTGTAAATTGTTTTCGGTTCAACGATTCACTTGATACTGCTTTTTTTTCTTTATCTATAGCTCAGCTCTTCTTTCTACCTGATACGTTATCAATTATCGCTTCACAATAATGACGAAATGAATAATGTCGTTGATGTACGATCATCTAGCGTGTTAAGCTTCTTGAATGAGTTGAAATAATATGCAGAATTTAAACTCTCTCGCACCTATCACAATATTATTACGATTAAGCCTCGCTAATTGCGCCTGCCAACCAATAATGCCATATCTTTATTCTGAAAAAGTTGTTTATTTTCCAAACAAAACCTTTAATTACTATGGTGCGACTTCGTTGATTAGAGTGAGAAAGAAAATGTATATTTTATGCAAGCACATGTTCGATTAGTAAATACGTTCTCGGGCATTATTTATTAACAACCCCATGTTAAATAACAAAGCCACGTGCATGCCGCGTGCTTGTGTGGAAGATAATGCAATGAATTTATTTACAATATATTTATTTCAGACAGTTTTATACAGTTTCAATTGAAAGTTCATCGTATGTAAGAATCCATAATAATGAATAGGGTGGGTTCAGCTATTAAATGCAACAAAAATATTACCTAATACATAAGCTCTACATACTACATATGAAAAGACCAAAAATTGCACAAATTGATATGTATAAGGTACATAATTATCAAATAAATAAATTAATTATTTTGCCACCACTTTGTATGCGCCTGCGAAGGTTGATTAAAATTGGAAATGCTTTCATTAAAAAGTGGATTTTGAACGGGTTTGCCATCGCGAACTAAAATAGGAATATGAACACGTTTAACGGCATTTGGCGATGGCAAATTTGTTTGATACATGACAGGTGATTTCTCGTGAGTAGCGCGCTTTGTTTTGTACCGATGGTTCTGGAACCAGATCTTAACCTGTGTTGCAGTAAGTCCAATTAATTGCGCCAAATGTTCTCTTTCCGGTGCTGACAAATATCTTTGCTGACGAAACCTTCTTTCTAACTCAAATGTTTGTGATTTGGTAAATAGAACTCGACGTTTCCGCTTCTTTTCTGAGCAGTGGGTGGCTTTCAATGGAATACCATCAGTATGTATGTCAGTTGGAGAATCTTCTAAACTTGCAATACTATCAACACTCAGATCATCATTTTGAACTTCAGTTTGTTGGTTTGAAATGTTATTTGTCTTAATAACACTCGTCTGCAGCGACAAATCACTTGATAAGTTTTCGAATTTCTCTTCCTTTTTAAGCGTCACCAGTTGTGGTAATAAAGGAATATTCTGTTGAAAGCTTGCACTTTTCGATGGAGCTGTTAAGTATGTAACATCCGAAGATGATGCATGCGGGCTTGTTGAATCGGGACTAACTTGAGGTTGACTTTGCGGAAGTTGTGATTGTTGTGGATCAAAATATGGCACTGAAAGTTAATTTAATTAAATTTCAAATAGTTTTCTTTTTTTTTAGTCTTTACCGAAATTGTTATTGGAATCATTCACAAGAAAGCGATTGCTTAAAGTTGTCGGCAACATTTGATTGGCGTTATAAGAATTTCCAGCAATAGATGGATCAGGTGAAAAATAAATATTTCCATTGTAGGCGGAAGTTGGCCCACTGGCGAATGTTGCATTGTAAAACGGAAGATCATTTTCGAAGGATGATAATGTTGATGGAAGTATTTGAGGATAAGTTGAATAATATGATTGACGTGACTGATAATCGTTGTATGAATAATCCATTGGCGATCGTGATGGTTTCACATCTGCGTTGGTTTCATTATTCAATTGTAGGATATCACTGATATGAAAGCCCGACGATCGATGAGGGTTCTTGTCGATGATTCTGTTTAATTAGTTAAAAATTAATTAAAGAAATGATAATGGATGGTTTATTAATTACGGAGGATGCTTTGAGCGGTAAAGTAAATGAGCCATCAGAAAATTTGGATTCCATCGCAGAGGCATCAACGATAAATTGAGATTTAAGAAAAGCTTTTCATCGAGCTTTGAAAACTTTTTCGTCTCCATATTAAAAGAAAATTTAGGTTAATTTAATCAAGAAGCCACAACACTTCGACGTCTCAATAAAAACTGATGGATTTTTATTTTTCAATCAGGATTTTATTTGCTTTGCTTTTGTTGCGAATTTCCGAAATTGTTTTCAAAGTTTTCCCAACCAATCAGAGCGATGTGGGCGTTCCCGAGTGAGTTTTCAGTGATTTTTCTTTCTTCGATTTCTTGTAATTTTCCCAAATCGGGCACTACCGAAAAAGTTGGAAATTTCATAATTTGCATGTGAAAATTGCATAAAGCTTATACCAAATTATAGATAACAAGTTTTGCATGGAAAACAATCATCATCGATGGGCCACTTTAATAATGTTGCTTTGAGGATTTTCATATAAAACAAATGTCGAGGATTTATTTGAACAGCATGAAACTTAATATCGAGTCACGAATAATTTTGGATAATTCTCAACTGTCGGCTTTTGATGTCTCAATTTTTCATGTGTCATTTAAAAAGTTGATATGATGTTGATACATCTATTTATCATATTTTTACACACGGTCACATGTCCCACAAATTAATCCATCAATTTTTATGTATCAGCCAGTGCTAGGATCCATATTTTTCAAATGTGTATAAGAACCACTCATCATTCCAATTAATAATTACTTAAAGAACAATTCTGTTGCTTGTTTTTATGATTCCTTGGGAATTTTCACATCTGGATTTTCATTTCATTTCTGTTCTTTAATTCATTCGTTTGTTTTCTTGATTTAATAGATTGCACAAAGTTATTGTTTGAGGGGCTTTTTTTGCCGTGTTCGTGTTGTAAATCAGCCAAAAATTGCATTTATTGCCTAATCAATTTGTGGCAGTTTAATGACCCGAATCAAGAACCAAATTGTAACTCAACTTGACATTTGATTGCCTCAACAAGTTGCTCAAAATTTTTTTTCAAGCATCATGCGATCTAGGAAAACTTTTTTTTTTCTTCATTTGTACACTCATTTTATTGAAAAAACTTTACAGTTATCAAACAGTAAACATTGCATTGCATGTTGGTGCAGCGGACATATTTTGCGCCCTGCAATTTTATGTCAATATTTAATGCAAGTTTTTTTTTTGCGTTATCGATAAGCAAATAAAAAAAAGAAAGAAAATATTTGTAATGGAATTTTCCAAACATTATTATGCTTCAAAGTGGATGCTTTTAAACTCACTCCTTTGTGTAATCAAAGTCACCGTACGGCGGAATCATCTGAAATCCCGTCTCATAAACATCATCGACATTCACAAAATCAACACTCAAATTTTCCACTTGATTTGTGCACATGTTGTTGAGTTAATTCTTCTTTTTGTTACTTGTTAATCTGGTGACTTTTTTGCTGATCAGCCACTTAGTGGTTGCACTTCAAACTCAAACTCCCGAATATTTCTGTTAAGAAAGCTAATTAATGTCCATCAGAAACCACCGTTTTACCACCTAGCCACTTCAGAATACTCGTAAAGACTGACCCGATCGAGGAAGCTTGCAAAGTATTGAGAATCGACATGCAGGCAATCGCTTATCAGCATAATATCCACTTGTGCCACTCGCATTATATTACCAATTACAATCAATTTTTTTAATGTGTTATCAATAGAGCAATATAGTCGTTGGTGTTATCATTATCATCATTCACAAAACTTCAACTACCTCATAAAGAGCACTCGACAAGGAACGATAACGTAACTCTTTAATCCAGAATTGGATGCTACAAGTATAGGATGTACTGGAGCTTTGAGAATTTTTAATTCCAGTTCTGTCATGTTTAGCGGTGTACTCCGATAGAATTGTATTTAATCTAATCACTCCAATATTGTCGAAATATGATGTAAAGCAATGAATTGATACATGCTGATAACAGCGACCACGAAACATTTTATTATTGAATCAACATCAATTAAACTGCCAAATAAAAAAAAAATGTGGCTCAATCAATTGACATTTTAACAATCAATAAGCTCAACAACACCAAAAACAAGTGCTGCTGATAACGTGCGCCAATATAACTCCGAATGGAAGCGATCAACATAATGATGGATCAGAAGTGGAGGGTTTTTTTGCTGTTTGTTTGCTGTTGAACGAGCCACAAATCAAAAATCAATTTGTCTCCATTGAAATTGAAGTGCTCTACTTTACCAGTTAATAATGACACTCAATTAGCAACCCAAAAGTGGTGCTTGAACTTTCTGCACTCAACATGAGCGTGCCGTGGGAACTTTTTTTTTGATTTTTTTTTTATGTTTAGTTAGAGCTTTTAAAAAATTTTTATCTGTTGGAAAATCCTTTTTAATTCCGGTCATTAAACTATCACTAATGAAATTTTTTATGTCCGTTTAGATATTTATTTAGATATGACATGAATTGAAAGAAGCCTCTCAAGCAAAAATTTAATTTTTTTTTTTGCAAATGCTTAAGTCCAAACAAAAATATTATTGCTGATTCGATCTCACAGAAAGTCCTAAAACAATCGACAGAAAGTAGTTTGATTTTTGCTTTCAAATTATAATTATTTTCGATTATTTTAGTATTAGTTTTTTTCCAGCTATTAAAAGCTTATGATACTCTGAATATATTATGAACATGTGTACATATCATGAATTCCACAAGTCGAATTTTCTGCTCAAAATATATTTAAATTGCTCCCAAGAAAAACTCGAAATTTTACAACCTTTCAATTATTTTCGAATAAATTCACAACTCGTACCCATTTCTACTAAAAAGAAATACAACATGATTCAATTATTGGAAGCAGTTTATTTTTGTAATTAAACTTAAAAAAAAAATTACTTTATAAAAAATACTTTTTTAAAAAAAAAAACACGTTTTTCCCGTGTACTAAAAAGTAGAATAACGGTCTTTAAAAATTCAAATTTTGCAACGCGTATGTCCGTGGAAAAATGAATCACTGACATTGTATTTTTGACAAAAAAATTCAGCTCGATTGGAGCATTGGAAGTGGTCGAAAATTCGATTGCAAAATTTGAAATTTTGCGGACAATCAATCAAACACATAAGAAAGCAAGTTAAGAAAAATGTGGTAATTAAATCTTCGGTTACATTTTCACAGATTGTTTCTAATTTTATGTTGCTGAGCAAGCTTTGCAAAACGTTTGGGAAAAAAATGTTGAAAAGTTTCCTGTAAAACAAATACTGGCTGGTCTGGTTTAGTGGTGTGTGAATTGAAGACATAAATTTGTAAGCAAAATAAAAAAATTTATTAAAAAAACACTTGGTAGCATTTTATTCCGGTTTGTTAAAACATAGTTTGAATTATGTTGGGCTGCTAAGCTCCTTATATGAATGTGTAATATATATGATACCGGTACATGAATTAAGATTAGAAGCGTGATTCTTAAAATAAAAACTTTTGCATTGTAGCAGCTTTACTGTGCTTGTTTACGTTTCCTCAGCACTAAGAAAACAGCGGCAGCACCTCCCGCAACAGCTGCCAAACAAATAACAACAATAGCCCATGTAGGGAAGCCAGAGCCACAGTCCTTTTCCGTATCAGGAATGTATTGTTCAATATTTTTTTGCAGTTCGTCTTCATTTTCTATAAACAGCAAACTTGTTGTGTAGAACGAATTAGCTATTTCATGAGTCTTGAAATACTTATCCTAGAAAGTAACATGATAAGGATTGACTTTTGATATGATATGCTTATGTATATATTTTAAGAATAATCTTACAATGCATTCCATTTTTTCTTTTTGTGATTCTTCTGGATACATTTTATTCAAAACCTTCCTTATTTGAGAGTAAATAGCTGGGTTCACTGCCCTCTGTTCCTCTGATAGCTTCAGGCATGTAACAATGACGATAAAACTAATTGCTAATATTCTGAAATTTTAGAATTTTTATGTCATCGGCCATCGCCAGTAACATTTTAATTTGTTACGCGATGTCCCCACGATATTTGGGGGCCTCCAAATATTTTAAAATTTCACGCTATTTATACATTTCGGAATGTTACATTATTATGTTGTGAGGATATAAAATTTATATTTAAGTTTTTTCAATTTAATAAAAAAAAATTAAAAAAAGAACTTTTTCATTGAAAAGTCCGGTTTTCAGATTTCATTTTTACGTAGTTTTGTTTCTAGATTTTTCTAGGTTAAGAATAGAAACTTCTAGAGCCTTCGCTAGAGATTGAAAAATGCGTGCGCACAGACCAAAACTCAAACGAAGACTGACATTGAGATTTCATATTTCAATAAAAGTGAAAATGAAATCTAAAAACCGATTGTTTTCTGAAATGGCTCTTTTCATTTCAATTTTTCCTGAACACTGATACAAATATATTTATTACACTTCCTTCATATTGTGAATTATGTTTCGCTTGCTTCTTGCTGATGATAATTACGTTTAAATTAGACTTTGGTGAATTTAGGCAGAGAATTTTGATGACTCATCCATACTGAATATGTGAATAAATTACTTGGGGGTAGCAAGTATCTGAAGAGATATTTTGAATTATAAACGTTCGTTAGAAATAGAACAAGCAGAGATTGGAACAATACTATTGTTATTGTATTGTTGAATGTCATCGGAACAATACAATATATTGATATTGTTGAATAAGACAATACAATATATTGCTAACAATACAATATATTGTTGGAACAATAGTATTGTTCCAATCACTGAAGAAAGAATATTTTTCCTTAGTAAAATACTCGGTAAAATAGAAAAGAGAATACAAACAACAAAATTTATAAAGAAGAAGAAGAGATTTTTATTTGACATGAGTTTAAAAAAATTGTTGTATAATTACTTAATGGTTGAACTTATATCTGATTATGCCTCTACGGCTCTTAAATCAATTTGAAAAATAAAAAATATGTATGATGTTCTTTAACGTGAGTAGTGTGTAGCGAATATGTAAGTTATTGCACAAGGGAAATTATTAAAAAAAAAACCTTGCAATTTAGGTGTAAAAAATAAAGAAAAAATTAAAGGTTAAGTATTCTAAAGGCGATCAAACTGGTTTTGGAAGCCGATGTTTGACTCGGAATGGAAGCGAATGCGCATTATAGTTGCCAAGATCTTTGATAAAGACATTTTCATGTACTCTGAGCTTTATGTGGAAATTAGCAGCATCTTTTTGAATGAACTCTTTGATGAGAGGAACTTTTGATTGCTTATGCAGCTCTGAGATGCGGACGAAATGTATAAAGCATTGTTTAAAGAAATGATGAATAAGTTTGAGGGATATTACAAAATATTCACAGATAGATCCAAAATTGACAACAGAACATGATATGCGGTCTATGAACCAATTAATGAAATCCAAAAACGAATCCCAGAAATCGCTATTGTATATACGGGCATACGGCAGTCACTTGCTGTACAAGAAGCAATTAATAACGCAGGCAAATTAAAAAATGAAAAAATATTAATATGTAGCGACTCTTATCGGAAAAAGAATCGGAAAAATGTAGAAACCGTAATACAAAGAATAAGGGATAAAATTAAAGAAACCAACAAAGAAATTATAATAATGTGGGTGCCAGCTCACATCGGAATCAAAGAAAATGAAAAAGTTGATGCAATCAGCAAAAGATGCTATAAACAGAGATATTGAGGAAAATTTTGAAAACACAGAAACTGATATAAAACGAGAAATAAAAAAGAAAATTAAGGAAAAATGGGCAACCGAATGGAAGAATAAAGACAGAAATTCCAGAATAAAAAAAATAAAGAATACACACAAAATATGACTAATTTAAGCAAATTAAATAGAAAAAATGAAACAATAATTACAAGACTTAGGCTAGGATATTCCAAAGCCATTCATTCATACCTTATTGATAAAAAAGACGATGAGTGCTCTTCGTTCCATAACTGGCCGTATGTAAAAATGTAAAAAAAAAATTTAAACTCTGGTAAACATTGACATTTAGATTGCATCTTTTTAAAGTGACTGAAAATAAATATTAGTTGTTCAATTGCGCTGGAACTGAATTTATGACGCTGATTTTGGCGTACGAAACTTGTTTTTTTTTTTTCAAAATTATGAAATCGTCCTCCTCCGGTGCGGTCAGAAAAACTTATTTTTATTCATTATTGTGCATTGAAATTTATAAAATCATAAGAAAATATATCAATCATTTTGAAAAAAATTGCATTCTTCCCACATTTTGACAATTTTATTTAAATATCCCTTAATGTAACACCATATTTTACCCCATCCAGAGCCACAGTCCTTTTCCGTATCAGGAATGTATCGTTCAATAATTTTTTGCAGTTCGTCTTCATTTTCTATAAACAGCAAACTTGTTGTGTAGAACGAATTAGCTATTTCATGAGTCTTGAAATACTTATCCTAGAAAGTAACATGATAAGGATTGACTTTTGATATGATATGCTTATGTATATATTTTAAGAATAATCTTACAATGCATTCCATTTTTTCTTTTTGTGATTCTTCTGGATACATTTTATTCAAAACCTTCCTTATTTGAGAGTAAATAGCTGGGTTCACTGCCCTCTGTTGGTCTGATAGCTTCAGACATGTACCAATGACGATAAAACTGATTGCTAATATTCTGAAATTTTAGAATTTTTAATTTCTTATAAATATGTATGATAATTCCTAGACTTTCTTCATTTTGTGGCTTCTGTTTTGCTTGCTGCTTCTTGCTGATGACAATTACATTTAAATTAAACTTGTTTCATAAATGCAAAATAATAATATGAAAAGCAATACAATTTAAGGTTCTCAGAAATATGCTTATCAGCGTGTTATAAAATTCGACACCACTGAAATGTACAATTACCGGCTGATAATCTGAATAATTATGTTTTATTTACACATCCATGAAGTAATGAGAACATGATTTTAGCTTATTTTCGCATGCTTATGGGTTTCTACGTCAATCAAATAGCTATAAATATACTCTTGCTCGAATCACTTGGTCCGTAGTTTGTGATTTAAAAGCTCAAAACGCGATTTAAAGGTCATGAAGTAAGAATACCTATCAGTGCATATTTATTTGCTGGGTAGTTTTTTCTACACCATTTATATAATTGCAGAGGACTTGTCATATTATCACTGATTTTGGCTTTGGTCTTCTGTCAAAATAAAAACGAGTACGATGATTATTCATCTGAAGCATCTAAGTATAGTGACGAATTTTACGTAGACCGATGTATGGTATGAACGACAGAGAGCTGTAGAGATCATCGCAATTTGAGACAAGACAATATTGCTGATAAGTTTCCTACGCCTGAGTCAATCGCCAGAGAAAAATTGTTGAAGGAACTAAACTTTAAATTTAGTCACTGAAGCCATATATTGGAGATATGGGTGAAGGATTTGTAGACAAGCTAAAGAAGAAAATTAATAATATCTTCTCAAAAATTAAAGAGTTGCCTAGGAAGGTTTATAATTGGTTTTCAGCACAGACGAAATAAATGTGGCTGATAACTTCATTCGTCATCAAAAAATTCAAATTCTGCATCACTTGCCACTTAAGTTCGACTCAAGCAGAAATAAGTAGAAATAAAGAAACAGTCGGTTACAGTCCTTCAAACAGAAAATACCTAGGTAGTTTATTATTTTCATTTGAAACAATTTAATTCCACCAAAAGTTCAACGGCGTACGATGCTTAAATCCGCCAGCTAACTATCTAATAGCCAACTCAATGGCATTTCTCAAACATTAATTCTCAAATTGCTTGCACAACATTTTCCTGCTAAATTCCTGCATTTTTTGATTGTTTTTCCAGCCTTAAAAATCGTTTCGATTCCCAAATAAAATAAATTTCCTTTGCTCTGAAATAGTTTTCAATGAAATTCGTTTTAATGGGGGGAAAAAATATGTTAATGCACAACATGAAAGAAAGAGAAATAAACATATTATTCATTTACTTCAGAATGTGCACTTTAAACTTATGTAATTAGCAACATATGATTCGGATTTTTGAATTATAAGACAGGATGTAAATGATTTAATTGATATGGAAATATTATTTTTGATGTATTTATTCATCGGCTTTTGTGTGACGTCATCCTCCGCGGAGGATTGTTCTTCTATTCATCGTGAGTGTTTGCATTTTAAAGCCATAATCAGGACCGTAGAGAGGTTGGTCAGGGCCCCCTGAAAATTTAAAAATGGACCCTAAAAAATATAATTCATATACTAAGTCTTAGAAAGAAAAATTTTGATGGGCCCTTTTACTCTGTTGGGTCCCTTAAAAAGTCTCGCTTCTCACCCCCTCTCTATGGCCCTGGCCATAATATCGCATTTAATTTCACGCATGAGTTCCATGCAGCGCTGATCTGCTTTTTGCTTTGCGATAAGAATAATATAACTTTAATCTGAATTTTCATGCGGTTCGCTTGCACACTTTAACCAACAGTCATTTACATGAATTTTTGGGAGAGTTTTTAGGTTTCGTAAAAGATAATTGGCTACTGACTTTGATAAATATTTCTTAATTTCCTTGAAATCGATGCATATCACGATAACAGTGCGTAGTGCAATGTAGGCAGTAGTAATATCTAGAAAAAAAATAAACAAAACTGAAGCATATTTGGTTAATTAATGCATGTAAATCATTAAGCAGCGCGCTTACTTATACATAATATTTGTTTAACAATCATTCCTTCGTGTAATTTATTTTCTAATCTAAAAATATAATTAACACGTTTAATAGTTTAGCACATTACAATTAGCGTTGTCTAGGAAATACTCTCGAATCGTTTTCAATGCTATGGGGAGCCATTGAGCGCGAAGTAAACGCTCTTTGCAGAGAGTGAAAATGATGTGAGCTCTTTGAAAGTCTCATTAATTTTTTTTTGACTCTCTTATTCTACAAATGTGATACTCTTAACTCACGTGGTAAATTGCACAGTGCCTTAAGTTAGGACACATCGTAATTTTTCTGAAAGCGCTTTGCATTCACAGTGCGGCATCTCTTCAAAATTTCCTGCTATAATGTAGAAACTCTTGAGTTTTCCAGATGCTGCGCTATTTTTCTGCTGACATGACATTTCAGTGCCATTTGGGCACTTATTAATAGCCAAGCGTTCTTTTTTACGCACATTTCTGACCTACAACAAAAAAAAAAATAAAATTAATATATAAAATAAATATTGATGGGCAGTTTCGATAGTCACGCAACATTTCGCTGGTAGCAATTCCAGTGATTGAACAAGAAGAAAATTTGCGATTTATTCTGATGCTAATGAAATTGTTAAAAGTTTGTCTCATGTTTTGGCATTTTGATGATTCGAATAAATTAAACTTGAGCATGTTTTGAAATTATATTTAGAAAATGAAAATATTTCACGCGAAATTCACACGCGCCTAAAAATAAACAACGGCAGCAAAAAGGTTTACTAGAAATTTTGTCACTAGACTTTAAAGAATGCAGATTTCCTGTAAAGTTTAGTGACTTTGTTACAGAAAATTTATTAAGAAATTCAAGCAATTAATGTCAAGGTCGGTATAGTGAGTGATTCACTGACTGGCGGGCGAACAAAATCAATTTTTAATTTAGATAAGATAAGATATTACGTATAAATTGATTGCTTATAAATGTAACTTTACGTTCATTGCTCATCGATTTTATTGTTGATGCAAACGTCTACCACAATTTTTGCTGTATTTATTTGTGATAATAAAAAAAATTCTTAAAACAAAAAATGACACGAACAAAATTATGTGAAGTCGAAATCTAAAAATATTTGCTTCTCACACTTGCTAAATTGCTTTTGCATGTGCGTTGTCTGATAATAAGCATCTAAAGATTTTCGGCGCCAAAAATTCTCTGCTAGTCATAAAATATATTTATTTATATTTTTATTTATTATTTTATTGATTTTAGGAAATTTGCACATGCCAACATTAATTCTATTTATAATTATAAAGTGATAAATTAAGAAGAATAACTATTGCAAATTGAGACTAAAAACTATTTGAAAAGTGCACCCGGTTTACTAATTGCATAATCATAATAAAATTGCAACACGTCATCGCAAATTTTGTATATTTTTGCTTCTTTTATGAATTCGAGAAAATAAAGTTTTTATGTGTAATTTGAAACTTTTGTGCAAAATTTATTTGAAATGTGAAGTTCTTTGAACAAATTTTTCACGCCAGTTGATTTTTCATTTTTTTTTTTCCCCATCAAAAGTTAATTCATCAAAATAAATGAAACAATGGAAGTGAGGTCAAGTGAACGTTGAATTAGAAAATTATTAAAAGACTCATATTAACATCAATAAAATTCATATTAAATTCTTGACAAATGCGTCTCATCAAAATTACTTGGCTATAATCTAAGTTATACCACTATGTTGCATCACTCAATTTGAGTCTCGTTATCGATCATCGTGGAGAGATAATAGTAAAATATTGCATACACAAATATCTAATATAAAAAGAGAATATAAATAATTGATGCCCTAGAAAATGTTTAATGAAAAGTCGTATCACAAGTAAATTGTTAAAGTTGCTATTGAATTCCCAGAAACTGTCACCAGCATTTGGAAATCGCCCGTCAGCCAGATCATGAGCAGGGGTCAACATATTTCATATGGTTTTTACTAATAGAAATAAAACAAGTTTCTTGTGTGAATGAGCAAATTGTCGCTCGCATGTAATATGTAAATTTGAACTTGGTGCCTACCACTGATGTAATCTGATGCTTCTATTAAATCAGCAGTATGTTGGTTGGGAATGTGTTGGCATTAAGATTTTAATCGGAAAATCTACTTGGCAGTGCAGAAGTCCAAGAAAAATTTTAGAGAAAAAGAAATTCTGAAAACGGTAAAACGAATTTGATTTGACGGGCGGCTCATTACCATATCCAGCAGTGTAAACGTAATTTGCCCATCAATTTTGCAAACTTAAATTCTTTATCGGTTACCTGTTAAGCAGACATGTAGGCGACGGGAGACCTTTTGTGTGCGTGACCAACGGCCGTCTTAAAGCTTCATTTATGAATTTCGCTCATGTTCATTGATTGCACAGCAAAAAAAAAGTTCTGCGACCTATTTATGGAAGGCTGCGTCGTGTGAAATATTTTAAATCAATAGAAAACTCATCCATTCTTTTCCAGCTGTGGTCATGTAATTTAAGTCAGAACCGCTGTTTACATTTTGACCAAGGCGAATGTTACAACGCCACACAATGCAATGCATCAAATTGATGTAACTAGGTGCTAGAAATTAAAAATAAATTAATCGTCATGCTCTCAACCTACATTTATTGCGGAAAAAGAAGAAAAATTCAACAGCGCAAATGCATTAGTAGTACAAGCAGCAAATTGCTAGTTTTTATTGTATTTCTGTTCGTTCTTGGCATGTTACTATGCCATCTGATGACTGAATCCTTGCGATGATGTAAGAAGCCGTTTTGTGCCGCTTACTCACATATTAAAATAAATTGAGTTTTAATATTGTACGCGGAATTGAAGGCACTTAAATTAAAGAGACATTTGTAGCATTTAAATTAATCGTAAAACAATTGAAGCTCCATAAAATCAAAATTTTATTAGAAAAAAAGATTTTAAGTGTTTTTTGTTGCAATTGATTTGTTGCAGTCGCCAATTGTGATGTATTATACTCAGCTGACATTGCCCTCAATCTCTAGCATACGTAACGGAATCGAAATGTTTGCCTTTTACATATTAATGGCAATGCAATATGAGAACTTCCTTTCTACCAAAGAACTTTATTAAAAATTTCATGTTCAACATAAGTTAGAAACTTGAGATGGAAGCAGAAAATCGATCAACCGTTTAAATATAAAAATGGGTCAAACTGTAGAAAGTAATAGAACTTTTCCACTTGTGGCAAATTTAACATCTTGTAATGTGCAATGTTTGTTTTTTGTGTTGCCATCAAGTCGCGAAATAAAAAAAAAAAAACCAAACATTTAAATTGCAGTTCTCTTTCAAAAGCGTTGAACAAAAAATAAAAAAAAATTGAAATGCTTAATAAAGAGTATGAGTGATTAGTTGCGAATGGGTGTGCTGGTTGTATTGTTATTTTGGAACTGCACACATGACTTCAAATAACGCGAAAATAAAAAGAAAATAAATTCCAGAGATTTATTAGTCTCGGCATAAGCTTCAAAAAGTCATTAAAATATTTACACAAAGCAAAAAAAAGGGTTAGAAATATTATAATAACTTGCCGTTAAATTTACAATAAAGAATTCATAAAAATATTTTTTTTTGTTGTCGACAGATTATTTCAATTATTAACGAAACATATTTAATGTCTCGCCATGGCGTAATTTTCGAAATGCAATAAAAAAAAAAAACAAATCTCTCTGTAATTTGTGCGCCATTTTTTGAAATTCTGATTAATTACAAACTGCACGAAAGCCGAGTTTGCTACCAGGTTCAATAAACCTTTGACGACTGCACATTTCTTTTATGTTTGGTGTTTGGTTGCATGTGGTTTAATCAATACAACACTTGAACCTATTGGGGAATTACTGTTATTTGACCGGTGCTGCATTGGTGATAAATATTTTATTGGATTGTTGTAACAGGATATGCATTTACGAGTTTTATTTTATCCATGATTTATTACAAATCACAAAATCTTCTATGGAAATGCTGCTTACAATCACATTCTGATCAGCTTATTATGAAGTGTAAGCCACTTTGTATATAAGCCGTTGGAAAGTTAATGAACCAGATCTAAGCCAGACATGTCTCAATTGACAAACGACGCTGTCATAATAGTGACGAGAGACTGAAAAGCCGCAAAACAATAATACAAAAATGGTCGAGTGTCGCCATTTGTCATCGGGTTCGCAGTGATGAGATTTTGTCGCAAAGCTTAATTGTCCAACATGTTTTATACTAAAAAGAATAAAAAATACATTTTGCAAAAGTCAATTTGGCGAAAGTCATAAAAACTTCATTTTTTCGGTTCAAGTTGACTGTTTTTTACAGTTTAAATATTTTGGAAAAAAAAACAGGAAACCGTCTCAAAACAGTGAAGAATAATTGTATTAATGAGCATTTGTTGTTAATTAATGCTTGAAGACAATTCATTCGGTGACCTCATAGCAACAATTTATTTTTGAAATGTTGACTGCCACAACTGCAGAAATGAACTCACTGAAAGCTAATTCGGAAAACAAAATTAAAAATAAAGCCATAAATTATGTCAGGGATGAAAACCTTAGAAACAACTGCAACGCCGAAAATATTCCTCCACATCCTTCATGTGCAAAAACTGCGATACATTTCGCGATCACATCGATGCTTTTTTTTAAATTGTCGGCCATGAAATGATGTAAGGCTTAAATATTTTTTTATGCATTTTTCTGGTGATTAACAATCATGACGAATTTTGTTTAAAAATAATCCGTAAGCTTTCATTTTTAGCTGTGACAATTGTGTTGTGTACTGTTGTGTGGGACGTTCATTCATTGGTCAATGTGTGAGTCAGAGACAACTGTTGCGCTGCCGCGAATTTGTAACCTTGAACATTGAAAAGCCTGTTCTGCTGAATAAACATTCGATACAAGAACCTTGAAAGAAAAACGCTAATTCTTTGTGAAAGAAAGCGAGTAAGAAATTATTTGATACGATAATCCAAAAACAGCAATTGAGAAATGAGACAAAAAATTAATTTCAGCCATGATTTGCTTGCCAAAAAGTTTCGACGAATGTCGTTAAAAGAGCTTTAAATATCGCGATGAAATTATTTCCATTTGCTGTCACGATGTTTAATTGCGGACTGTGATGTAACAATAAATGAAAATAAATTCCGTTTTATGTACTTTGTGCAATTAGCGCAGCCAATGAACATTATAAAGTGCATTTTGCTGTATGCATATGCACTCGAGCCACTTTATGCGAGTCATTTCAATTAATTAATATTTCTCGAAGGGATTGTTCCAAGATGAAAGATCTTGAACCGCAATGATGCAATTGATGAGTTGCATGAATAAAACAGGTTTCACATAAGATTGTTTCATTAATTCATTGTGATTGCCAAAGAAAGGAAAGAGAGAGAGAGAGAGAGATAGATATGTTGTGAGATAATTGGATCGTATCTGGAGCAATTGTGAAATGCAATCGAATCGAATCGCTTTTCATTGATACACATTCTGACAGCATAATATCAATGGAATCACTTAATGAATGCTGCTAGATAATAACTCAATTAAAATCGTGGAATTTTCGCAAGTAACCTCAGTACGATTTTTCTGTATAAATTTCAGTTCAATGAAATGAAAAATTCATTCATAGATTCGACAGAAATTTTAGCGCGTACACTCGGCATGTGGTCAATAATTGAACAATAATTGAAATAACAAAATGTGTAATATTTATTTTGAATGAATGAATGGACACTGCGTAACACCGTAAGTTGTAAAATAATTTGACGTCGTGTCGTCCCACGCGCCTTCAGATGCCCCAAATCAGCACCTGATGTAATTTCGAGATTATTTTTTATTACGCAATAAAATTCAACAAATTCAAATTTGTATCGCTAAAAAAACGCCAACATTTTCATGTTGCGGCGGAGCCACATAAATAAAAATCAATAAATCAAATCAGGCAAATGAAACAATTTTCCGAAATATCTTTTCTTCTTCTTTGTTTCTTTCTAAACGAGCTTAAAATGTGATTAGAAAGAAGAACAGATTGAATTTGTATAAAAATAGCTGCAGACAACAAAATATCCGGAGAAGTTTCATTTGAAATTTTGAGCGCGATTTTAAAATTCTTCTGTGCGATAGGTTCCAAAATCATCGATTCGTCTGGCGCAATTGTGGAATTGAAAGCAGGTCAAATATTGTGCTGGAAATTATGATAAATTGCCGACGTGACAAGGAATTGATTACACAACAGAAACCTGGAAATTTGCTTATCAGAAAACCGCAAAACATAAAATTAACGAAATTGCAACAATTTTTTTTAATGATTTTCTGGTTTGCCGACAAAGAATTCCTTGAATTTCCAATTCCACTGCACACGTCTGCATTTATTGCCCGCAGCTGTATTATTTTTTCATCACCAGCCAAATGACTGCGAGAGATGTTGAAAGCAGGTTCATTGAAATTTCACATTCTTATCAACGATTTGACTTTATTTCCTTTAAACCGCAATTGCTTGCTGCTGGTAAATGAAGTTGTTGGCATTTTGCACTCAATAAATATGCACATGCGCGCGCCATATGAAGAAAGCGGAAGATTTTTGTCTAATGAGAAAATTAACAGACAACTGTGAAACTTCTGGAATCGCAGTTTAGATCACAATGAACGCCCTTTGTAGATTAACCGACATTGCTAACTGCTTTTTATCGTGAAATAGCTCCAGCGTTGCTTTGATTTTATGTTTCTGTGTTTTTTTATGTGCCTTAATGTTTGAATGCAGTCGAATTATCGAGAAAATCTTGCATATTTCTGTCCGATTGGGTAACAAACAATTTTTTTCCCGTTCTGAAAACTTCCGGAATTGAAAAAATTCCGATCCAAGTTTTTTTTTTTATCACTTCAACCTTTATCGCGCTCGTTTGTTTAGCATTTGCGTAATGCTTTTGTAAAAAATCGTGAAGGTTATTAATATATAGTCTGTTGTAACAAACACTTTGTGTTACAATATTGTGAACCACTGATAAGATAACACTGCTTATATTAGATCAACGCCAGCCGTTACATATTGCGTAATCCTGCTGAAAAACAATTGCGAAAGACTGTTGACAGAGTTAGATTAAAGGTTTAATTAATTATATTTATTCTTTCAAGTCAAAATAAAGTATACATCATGCGTTTGTCGCTTATACACATTCAGAATCAACATCTATAATCCTAGTTATAGTCAACTTTACATCAAATAAATTATAATTAATTTTTTTTTTTAATCTGAAGCCGAAATTTTTTTTCTATTAAATTTTTTTATTTTCGTTGGTTATCTTGTGTTATTGTAAGTAATATTTTTGTTATGTAAGACATCGGTAAAGGCATTCTTGTTGCATCATGTAAGCAGTCGGTATAGATTTTTTATTGAAATTGATTTTTTTTTATTTGTTTGCTTGTTTGTTCTAATATAACATCAAAATGGCGTTCACTTAAAACTGGAACAGTTTTTTTTTTTCTTTATAAATTTTATATTGTGTGACTGTGACACAATTTATATGGCAAATTAGGACTAGTAAAAGTTCATTATTGAACGCAATTTCAATTCGTATAATCTAGATGAGGCACAGCCGAATCAAAAATAATTTGTTTTTAGAATGACAAATATTCAAAATGCAATTTCTATAAACTGAACCAAGAACTAAGCGCTGTGACGACACTTTATAAATTATTTGAAAGTCTCGAAATGAAAAAGTTAAATGGATCTTAATGTTTAAAATTTTGGACTTAACTTTAATAGGAAATTTAAAAATCAACTGAATCATTTACACATGGTGAGAACAAATAAACTCTAATCGATGGTTTCTGAATGACTCATAAATATATTAAGTCGTGTAGATAATAAAAATATAAAAAAAGTTTATAAAACATTTTATCACATTTTCATGATAAAAGTTACCGAAGAATTGCTGATTAAAGACCACCAAGTTTTAACACCTTCTTGTAAGATTTTTAACACTCTTAAATATTCAGTTTAAAATAAATTATTAATACTTAGCATTCACATTGGTTCAGCGCAGATTTTTATTTTTTCTTTAAATTTTGCCTTGAAATAATTAATTTGACAGACCTAGATCTGCAATGGCTTTCTCCAGAAACTGTTTTAATTTGCCATATAAATGCTCACGCCAATACATATTTTTATCGATTTCTATTTCGGCCAATTTGATGCTTTTCTCAATCGCAACCAATCCCAGTTTGTTCGCCTTCTCTGCGAAGCGCTTAAATTGTTCTTTGTGGTAGTCTTTATTCATGAATGTTGTCACCGCATCGACCATCTTCGAGATTGTTGAAAATCCATCACCGAAACTGTGAAATTTTCAAATTTAAAATCAGTTCAAAAGACTTTGAAGTACTCACTATTCAGCGATTTGTGAGATATTCGAGTAGAGGAAATCAAAGGCCAATTCCGAGCCAATAATATTTTTGGCAACCGCTGAAAATGCTCTCGCTCCATCTTGTTTTCTGATTGATGAATTCGTTGAGATGGTCATGTTCAAGTATCTGTTTAACACAATAAATTAATTTTAAATTTATGGCCTTACTTTAAGCAACTTAGCAATAATTTACTTTGTTAATAAAAACGGTTTCTGTGTACAACCCAAAGCGTCCAAAATAACTTCTTTTTCCGCAGCACTTGTGGTCTCTTCATATTGTTTCAACGCAAAATTCCATTCTTGAACGCCGCCTTCACGTAATGTTGTGCAATAAATTGTTGACTTGAGATTTGGTGGAATTCTTCCGTTCAAGGAAAAAAAAATTAAATTTATGAGAAATATAAATTAAGCACGTTCTTACTTGTTTTCAATTTTACTGGCAATCCATTCGCGGAATAAAATTTGAGCTCGTACTGTACAACGATCAATTCCAAATTCACAAGCAAGATCGACAATACGCGAACGATGTAGCAACTGAACGTCGGTTTCATTTGCCTGCTCATCGAATCCAAGCTCATCGTAAGGGCTCTTAATGATATTGCGCATTACAATGCGATAGCTTTCATATGCCGGTTCGCGCTTTAACATTTTTGAAAGATAATCAATGCCATTAGCAAAAGACCACCATGAGAGATAATCATAAGGCGTTCGCGTGATCATTAACGATAATGTAATTGGAATATCATAATCGGCGATTTCAGCTCGTGCCAAGTTATAACCGTCATCAATGAGTTGAGCTCGTGCAACTTCTGGAAGCTTGTTGAAATTATTAACCAGGTTCTTCCATGACGATGCATCGTAATTAACCCGATAATATCCAGTTCTGTTTATATTCAAATAGATCCAATCATTTTCTTGCACGGCATTCGGTATGACAATGTGATCTTCTGTATTTGGGAGCCAGTGTTCGGGAATCTCATTGAATGGTTGGCGTTCACTTGTTGCGTATGAAATTGGAACAAACCATTTTGTTTTATCTTCAGGATCGAGTTTTGGAAGGAAGTAACGATGTTGTGAGATAATGACATCGGTGCCATTACGTGTAACAGTTACAACTGGAAAACCAGCACTATTTACAGTCCACGTATCCATAATTTCTTTAACTGAATATTCATTTTGGAGAACATTATCTTTGTGAGCATTTACCGTCATTATTTCCCACAAATCATCCTGAACAGCATTGCCATATGCATACTTGTTCAAGTAATTCCTCAGACCCATTAAGAATGAATTTTCACCAAGGAAACCTCTCATCATGTTGACCATTAATGCGCCTTTCGCATAAGAAATCGGATCAAAAACTCTTCGAACGTCCGATTTTGTTCTTACAGGAAACGAAATTGGATGCGAAGAATCGTCACAATCCTTGGGCATCGCTTTTTGGAATTCATTGATTGTTATTGTTGGGAAGTAGTTCCAATCAGGTTTAATTTTGTCCATTGCGACATATTGCAAATAGGTTGAAAATCCTTCCTTCAACCATAAATCGTCATACCATTTCATTGTAACTAAGTTACCGAACCACTGATGAGCAATTTCATGAACGAGAGTAAACGAGACTCTCTGTAAATGTGAGACCGAAGAGCTCTTCTTGCTTGTTTCCGGCACCAAAAGGGCAGACTCTCGGAAGGTAATCAAACCCCAATTCTGTTGAAAAAGTCCAGCAAAATAATCAAATTGCATTTTTTGATTCAGATTGTTCATAAATCTTACCTCCATTCCATTAAAACCGAAATCTGGAACGGCAACCATGTCAATTTTTGGAAGCTTAAATTGAATACCAAAATATTGCTCGAAAAATGGCAGTGAAGCGGCAGTGAGAGCATAACTGAAGCTGTAAATTAAAGACGCAAGTTGAATAAATAATTCCGCAAATTGTTTCAAATTGAACTCACTTAGTCATATTTTCGTATCCAGGTCGCGCATACATTTTAATATGTGGCAGTGAATCATTATTAGGATCTGATTCCTTGGCAACGGCAAGATCAGAAATATGGAAGGCTACAAGATACGTTGACATTTTTGGAGTCTCTTTAAAATTCTCTTGAATGTATCCGTCGCGGACGGGACTAAATCAATTAATGAAATTAGATAATTGCAGAAAATCTTTTTAAATGCTATAAACTTACGCAGTTGATTGAACTGGCATGTTAGACATGAATGTTGTTTTCTCTGTTGGTCGAATCAAACTTATTCTAAAAGTTGCTTTCTTTGATGGATTATCAAAGCATGGAAAAGCGCGACGAGCATCAATTGGTGAAAATTGTGTACTCACAAACCAGCTATCAGAATTGGTTATTTCATTTTTAAATGATCCTCGATAGAATCCTTGAAGTGTGTTTGTAAGTTTACTCGCGAATTCCAAATGCACAGAAATATTTGTTAACAGATATTTCGTCGCTTTCAACGTTATCACGTAACTTTCGTTATTTTTACCATAATCACAACTGTATTCTAACATCTCTTCAACATCCTCGCGATCAACTTTGAACACATCGCAATTGCTTATCGTTATTTCTGTTATGTCAATAACAATCGGCTTAAATTCTTTAATCGTTAGATCTCGTGTGATTCTAATGTTAACGCTTCCAGTGCTGGTAAAATTTTCAATATGCGGCTCAAGCAATAAACTGTAACATGAGTCAGAAATAATCTTTAAATAAACTTTGTAACGAAAATGAAATTTTAAGCTTCTTGTGCTTTATCGCATTAATTTGCAAGTGTATTAAAAATTATTTTGCTTACTCGTAGTGTGTCGGAGTCCATCCATCATGGAAAATAATTTCGTCCTCGAGTATCGGCTTATTCTCATCGCTCAACACAACATCGCCATTGGTATGACCAGTTGAATGACCATTTGATGAAGCTTCAGTATCTGGCGGTGATTTCCAAAGGCTACCAGAATGCACCTCTGTGCTGTTTCCATTATAAACTCGCTCACTAGTGCAGCTGCATATAACAAAATTAGTTATTTTCATTGCATGTTTTCAAACAACAGCAAAACTTTACCTCGGAACTAGTAAAACGTAAGTGATAATCGCCACGAAAATCATCAAAATTATCGTTACAAAAAGGTATAATAATCCACAAAATCGTGTGACGAAGAAGCCGTCCGCAGTATGATACTGATTAACAACGTACTTTTGTCCGTTCTTGGTTTTGAGCTGCCCACCTTGAAATACCAAATGGCAAACATTAGTTATTTGGTTTCCCAAAAAAAAAGCGTAGATCAATAAATTTAATTAAAAAACAAGAAATTTGCTAAAAAAAAAATGATTTCAGAATAAAATAGCTGCAACTTATGATTTTACGGCAAAAGTACAATAATTTTTAAAAATCATTTAAATTTTTATTCCGAAAACTTCCAAAAGAAACCTTTTAACGGCGGGAAAAAAGTTGTTTATCACTCGAATTTACAGCGAAAGACTAAACATTTCTCATCGATTTCGTGCGATTTTATGCGGAAAAAAAAATCATCACAATATGAGCGAGTCGCAAATAAATTTCGTCAACTCAACCTTAAGATTATCATTGAATTGGATAAGATTTGCCGTTCGCGGGCAGTTAAATTTTATTGTATTTACACAACAGAGCTTACGGACGACTTGAAATTTAACCGGCTGCAATATTGAAAAATTAAAATAAGTCAATTAGCAACAAGAACTAGAATCTATAATACATTGTCCCATCAAACAAACATCGTCATTTTTCGGTTGAACGCGTGAGCTGAATATTAAGTTAATCACTTTTTTTTTAAAGCAATTTAAAGTTGTAAACATCATTCAATGTCAATAACCCAACCGAATAATACGAGCGCTTATTTAGTTGCTTTTTTCACAGCAATGCTCAACACATTGTGCGTAAAATGTTAAACACACGTTGAACTTGGCTATTGAAATGATTTCTTTTTACTGTAAATTGATATCCATTGATCGTAGAATGGAATTTTTTTTATTAATTGAACGTTGATTGAATGATCATCATGAGATCATATAGCAAACCTAACTGGTTAACTGTAAACAGCTTGGAAATTCTTCTATTCTGAGCTTCTTTGTTACGTTAATTGATGGAAACCCTGGATTTTTTTCCAATCATTTTCACTTTGGTAATTACATGCTGATAAATGAACAATTATTGGCGCTTATCGAACGTGTGCCAAAAATACTTCAAAAAAAAAAAAAAACAAATTATCACGTTATTGTTGTTTGAATACATAACTACAACGGGTTAATAGAGATCTCACTGTCACAATTTCACTGCGAGCCTAAATATTTCATGCGTTCATTTTCAGGTCATGTCGCTGCACTTCTGAATTATCATAAACATGACGTTATACCGTTAATAAATTATTAGCATTTTATCCATTCACAAACGTCCCACTCGAGTGGACTTTTCATTGCATCATATATGCATGTCGGATTGTCGGATTTCATGTGAATTGTGTTGTGGCTGTGCAGTCGCGACATTTATCTCGTCGAGCGAAAGTAATTCATGATTATGATGGGAAAATAAAAATGTCATTAAATGTCTGATGGCTTTTAATAGTCGCTCACGGTTGTTATCTCATGAAAATAATTGTATTAAAATATATCTTCGCTTTATGTGGAGACCAATGAAGCAAATTGACCATTTTGTGACTCAATCAATTAGAGCAATTTTCGATACCCCTTTAGTCACAATGTGCTGTCACTTGTCAGACAACAATATCTGTCTGATGCTCTCATGAGACAAACATAAAAACTTTGACATTTTACTAGTCAAAACATCCATCAATCAAAATATTTTAGCGGACGATGCTGTCCAAAATTGAATCGTTAAAATGTACCTTACTCAAGCTCGCGTGGAGAGTTCAACGAATTTTAATTGTTTAATTTTGAGTTGTTTGCGTAGAAAAATCTATTCAGAGCTTGTAATTATAATTACATGATATTTTCTGTCTACTTTGCCTTTAAGTGTTGCCCGTTCCGAATGACGGGATGTTTACAATTGTTCCAATGGCGCTTTCGGTAAGTGCTTCGAGTACCGACTCAATAGCGCTCAATCAGTGCCATCAATGTAGAAAGAAATAAATTGACGGCGAAACAAAAACTAAAATGTTTACGATTTTAGGAGTGCGCAAAAAATGAAGACAAATTGTCGTGAAAAAAGATTTATGTTGGCAAAGCATATACATAAATGCTTAAAGCAATTAAAGCGTTAGCTACGCTCTTGATAGTCCAAAGAGAAATCTAATGGGAGAATAAAAGTGTCATAAATGGCAATCGTGTGGAATAAGTTTCAAAACACTCGGCGATATTGTGAAGGTCATTCTAATAGAAAAATTCCGATAATAAAAAAAAAGTCTACTTAATATCACTAATTGACGCGTTTTTCTTAAAAGTCTCTCTGTGTGAAAAAGAAAACAAATGAACATTAGAGTAATAAATATTCGATCTGACAGCGATGCGTCTGTGGAATAAAAGTTTAAACTCAATTGATCTTCGCAAAGGAAAATTAAAATAAAAACATTTTTTAGGAAATTCTTTTTTTTTATTGAAATAAATCTCCACTTTTGAATTGTTCGGCTGCTCTACTGACCACACACAATTCTAAAAAAATATTTATACGCTGCACTCGGATTCATTCGAGTGGATAACAAATTTATTTAAATTTAATTTTGACGCACCCTGAATTCTGAAAGTTGTTTCTTTTTTTCTTTTTTTCGGTGACATTTTCCATGATAATGAAAAGCTTTTTTTTTTTAATAGCTCGTGAAACCAATTAGTTGAAATGAATTTTGCTGTCGCGACGTTCCACATTACTTTTCGTAGCTTATCATGTAAATAGTGCACGGAAAACAAAAACCGCAGCTGAATTTTGTTAGTTTTCTCATCCACGAGGGAGTTCATTGACTCTTTTATGTTCTGCAGTCTCCAAAAACAAAAAAGAACAAATTAATTAAGAGTTCAAACCTTCTTCAACCCTTCCCTCATTGTTCGTATAAGTTACTTTTGAGCTATTCAATTTTAGATTGTGTAATGCGATAAGAATTTTAATTACTTTTCCTCTTATCTGTCTCCTCAAATGGCAGTGAGGAATTTATTATTTTGGGAAGAAGCGAGTTGAGTCAATTAAGTTTTCGTGTGACTGGAAATTAAGCAAATCAGTTTGCTGCACCATCATCCAGATAAATTTAATGTCTCGTCAAGTTGTCTGAAACTTTTTTTTTCGACATTTTAATGAAATTCACATGAACTTGATTTATTTTTATTGACAAACTGGTTTTTTGCAGCTTGCGCTTCTGCTAGAATCGCGATAGCACTTTACTGCTTCATTGTCATGTTGTAAATCTCTCTCTCTTGGCGTTGTTATTTGTTTACACAACCTTTATTTTCGCAATCTGAAACTCAAGGATAAGACTTCTGTTTGCAATTAAATGTTTAAAACAAATCTTTCAGAAGCTAAAGATCGCAATGTCATGCATGGAACGGTGATTCAGCTTTTATTTCATCAACCGCATCACACAATCGCACGTGGGCGTATTAATAAGCATCGCCGATCATATTCCCGCGAGTATAGTAAAAAAAATAATCCAACGCAATGCTTGGCTATCACTATTTTCGAATTGTGCAACTCAACTCGATCAAATAACAACAAGAACTCTTTTCTCGACAATAAAAAAAATTATTATTGAACATTTTGAAATATTACAACATAAGTGTTAATAAAAAAAATTCTTCACTTTGAAGTTTTAGTCATTAAATTTGACCTGAATACGACTTCATCGCTTCCATCCGGTGAAGTGGAGATCTGAGATCTTCTGGATTGCAGTCGAACACGTTTTGTGCATCTCTCCAGACGATGCAGCAGATATTTCATATCGTAAATAAAATACGTAAATTCAAAACTCGTTTATTCCTACGCATGTTCCATGTCAAATATTTATATACACAGACAAACATGCCATGGCTGGTAAGCAGATGGAGAGAAGCTCCGATTGTGTCTTCGTTGTTTTGTGTCTGGGGCTTTTCACACCCTTTACTTCGACCTTAATTTGATTTTTATTCATTCATGAAGTTCATTTAGCCACATTTTTAGGTATAGTGAAATCCATGTGGTCAATTTATCTAGAATATATTTTGCTATTTGTCGGATCGTTAATTGCTGCTATTATTAGATGTTTAAAGTAATACTTTAAACACAAAACAAGACGAGATTCTTTTGAAGCGCCAAGTGAAATTCACACTGGCAATCAATTCAAAAAAAAAAATCGCGAGCTTCTTCATGAATGAATGTCTTCCTTCTATCTCTTGTAAGTGCCATAAATTATATAATTAGCAAAATTTTGCCGTGCAAATTTACTTTGCTTTGTTTACCTTTCTCCACATTATAAGATGTCATTGAAGATTCACAAAATTTATTGCATGAACGAATTTTTATTTATGGATCATAAAGCTAATGATCAATCTTAACACAATCTTGAGAAATCGCAGTTAAATATTTAATAAAAAAAAATTAATCTGAAATCAGTTTGGTGGAAACATGGAATTTCATTCTCTTATGATTGATGGCCGCCGGCCGCTGGGAGATATTTCGTTATAGCTGTTTAGATATTTCGCCGAGTAGGTGGTCACGCATTGAAAGTTCTTTTTTTCGCCATAAATTCAACGTAATTCAACCAACGTCTCGGGTAAATAAAAAACTGTTCGAACATGCATTGGTCGACCATTAATTTTAAATCGATAACATGGAAAAAAAATGTTTCTATTTTTGAAGGAAATTGCACATCACATAAATAATATGAAATTGAATGTAAAATATAATATGTTTATGTTGCAGTTTTTGACCATAAAAGTGCAAAAAATAAATCGCTAAATTTTACGGCACACAATTAATGGGAAATCATAAAAAAAAAGAATTATCATGCAGTTTGCTTTTATTCTTGTCTTTCGTTACCTTCCATGACCGGTTCTATTTCGTCTTTAAGTTCATTGCGCGTGTGGAGTATTAATGATGTTAGTAAGAAATGCAATATATGAAATGAAATCGGGCATTAAAATGTGTTTTATATTTATCTTGAGATCTAAATAAGCTAATAGGACATTTGATATGTTTCGCGCAGTCGGCACAGCAAGGAAACTCTCGAGGGAGATTGATGCGTTGCTTATGTGACTGTCAGGAGCCAGAAAAATATTAATATAATGACGGACATGATTTATGTTAGCGCCATGTTATCTGACGTCTTATGGCGTTTAAGTTTTATCTTTAGCTCATTAGCTTGATAGCATAAAAGTTGTGGTTAGTTGCCGATTGTTATCAAACTAAATCGACCATTTAGACTCAACCAAGCTGCTATGAGCACTCAATTTATTTACGAAATATATTTATGTAAAACTTATATTTTCTTCTTTTACTTGAAATGTTTGGCAACAGAATGTTTCCTTGCGTGACATCATAAAGAAAATATTTATTCGATTTTCCACTCTTGAATACTTCGACTCATGAACTAGAACTTGCGAAATGTTTTCAGTTTTCGCACAAAAATTTTATGCGCTTAATGAACATTGTTGTTTCACTGAATAAAACGTTTTATTATTTTTAATTAATTTATTCCACCTCCGACGCGCGCACAGTGCCGCCTTTCGTTGCGATCTGTTTCTTACTCGCAGAATTGTTTAAAAAATCTCAGATAAAAATAGCAATTCGCCGTAGAACTCTCGAACACTCACCTTCGTTTATGTAACCCGACTCCATGTTGTTGTGTGATTTCATTGAATATTTTTTTGTTTTTTTTTTTTGCGAATTTATTAATTCTTTAATTTGGAAACTTTCAGCTGCTGCAATATTTGCACAGTTTGGTATAAAATCTTAAATTATTTTTCACTTCTTCTTATCATTTTATATTTCCTCTCTGCGAAAAATAAAGTTATTTATAAGAACGTTTTTTTTTTTTGCACAAAAGAAAAATCCACTAAACACTTTGCACAGATCTTTAATATTCTGTTTTATCTGTTTGCGAAAACAAACAAAGTTCACGAAAACGCGCAAAAAGTCGAGAATTTCCGAACCAAATTATTATATTCAAGGTCACTCCAAATCATGAATAAATAAATAAATAAATAAAATTGCTTGAATTTTGGAAGACGCGCAAACATTTATTTTTAATTCCCTTCACGTTGTGGGTCGATAAAAATAAATAGCAATTTCACATGAATGTTTCTGTGTCAGCACTATGCCGATCGCTCTTTTTTTGCATTTTCCCTGGTGACCGAGTTTCTTCGTTTTACTGTTCAGAATCTGTGGCGCCGCTCTTCCACATTTACCCTCTTCCCAAAGCCCAAACTCGTGCTATAATCACATCACTCTATGAAAATAAGAAAAAAGTGTGAAAATAAAATAATTTTCTTGTTGTTGGATGTCAGCAGTGCCAGTGACTAATGAACTCACTAAAAACTAAATTGCACAACAGTCGGAAATTTGCTCTCGCGTGCTGGCTGAAAGATATTGTTTTTTATGATGATTTTCCAGTGACATAATTTCAAAGTCTTATTGTAATCGATAGTTTTTCTTGCGTTCTTAACTTATTGTGACCAACAAAGCTAAGCTCGCCGACACCAAATCTTATCGCGAGATATTAATTCGTAAGTAATTTTGTATTTATACTTATGATTCGAAATTATGATTAGAAACGCCCAGCAACTCATTATGTGAGCCGATTATTTTATTGGTATCTGCGGACGTGTAACTGAAGATTTGACCTTGAATTATAACTAAACCCCGGCTAAAAAAATGTTCACTTTGAAGTGTCCTTTAAAAAATCATCTGCGATATAAATAAATTTGAAAGTGATAATCAAAGAATTTTTTTGCCAAATTAATTTGTGCTAAATTTCAGTAATTTGCGCATACAATTTCATCACATTCGAATTCATCTTCATCCCATTTTCGTGACTCGAGGGAGCATCAGCACATTTAACACCAGAAAACAATTTCCAAACATATGTTTTGCAATTTTTCAAAGTTCCAATAAAATGTCTGGTTTTTGTTTTTTTTTTGTTTCTTTTTTTTTTTTGGGTGGTTAGCTCGATTATGGCACTGAATAATTGTAGCAATTTTTCATGGAGATCTTTCATTGTGCAAAAAAAAACGCCTGACGGCAACATTTTGAAACATTTAAATGTGAACAAAAAAGAATTCGAGAATTTTTTATTTCCGTGAAATGCATGAGAAACCCAAATTCTGCCAACTCGAAGCAGACACTTTTTTCATTACACAAAATTGCCGCTACAGCATGAATCGCGAATTTGAGCCAATGAACTCGAATGTTAAAGAAAAATATTTTTTTATTTTTGTTGTTTGCTCGTCACGAAAGAATAAAAAAAATTGTCATTTCAGTTGAACAGTTGAAACATGATCTGGGTGTTTCAGTTTTTGTTTAGTGGACTACAATTGTTAAAAAAACTCTTTTTTTTTCTAATTCACGAATTGAAATGCAAATTTTCACCATCGATCTATTTCAATTCGAATTCATTTATTATAACGCCTTCGGATTCAATTTCTATTTCTGTGTGAAAATTAAACTTCTTTTTCCTAAATTAAAATTGAAGCACATTAGTCTTGACGAACGCGGAGCGAATGAAAATCGCGTCAGAACGAGCGATCAATTTGGACGAGACTGAAAAATATGTCTAATTTTCTTTTTCCACCGGCAAACGGCAAATAGCGAAATTCGCTCTCATTTTATTTTATTTTTTCTCTCGCAACGAAAATGAAAATGACAACAACAACAACGAGAGAAATTTTGATTCCGATGCCAACAACATAAAAATGCAACAAGGGCTGGCTGCGAGACCTAAGTAGCAAAACAATCATCCAATGTTTTATCAATGTTTCTCGGTGTGCATTTACTGCATTGCTGCATCGTTAACCATTTATTATTAATAGAAAGAACCATTTATTGAACAAAATTTTGACAATTTCACAGCATGTAACTTTCGAACGCATTAATTACAACCAATTTAGCAGCTCATCATAATTTTATTTTTTTTGAAATTTAATAAAATTCATCATGCAAGTTTTAAAATTGTTTATTGGAGTGGAAGCCATTTAAATAGCCTTCAGTGAATTTCGTAGATTAATTTAAATGTCGTAAATGAAGACACAAGCTGGCAATTTCCCTAGAAATGAAATAAATCAATTAGCCCTGGATGTGACCGTCATCGAATTAAATAAATGCTCCATTAAAAGTTCAATTCTTCTGATCGTTTCCGTTTGAATTTAAATTTGATTTTAAATTAGTTGGAAAATTGAAATTTATGCTTTTCCATTGCACAATGTTGATTACTGAAAATTCTCTCAGTTACAAGAAGAAACAAAGCTTCCAACTTTTGGCTTCCAATGAAAATATGTTTGACTTCAAACATTATTTTGTTTGTTTTGTTTGTCATTTGTGTTATTTGATTTACTACACTGAGGAATATTTCCTTCTCCTAATGCATATTGCTTTAACCACACTTAACAAATTCTTCGACAATGCCTTTTGTAAACATAAGTTCATCATTTTTTCTTTTCTCTCTTTTTGGTTGTAAACATTCGGAAAGTGATCGCTGCGCGTTGCCGGTGTGGAGTGTAAATATAATCAAGTTATTTTGATGATTTAATTTATCAAGTAAGGCATAGAATTACCAGTTATTCAGAGAAAAGAATAAGAATAATTGTTATGCATGAAATTACTTATTGCCATTGTACTTCAATTGTAAGTTATTCATAGAGAAAAAAGGCATTCGAATTAATCACCTGTCTGGTGATAAAAATCGGTGAGAAAATCGTTTAAATTGAAAACGTTTAATCATTGCACGGATTGAAGAATTAGTCATTAAATATTTTACTTATTAGTTTTGTTAACTGAGCTGTTTTATTTGTTCGCTATCGTCACCCTGGCTAGAAACTCAACAAAGTTCGTGGGATTTTATTTAAGGAATATTGCGCAAATTACATCACCACATGACTTTTTCTATTCTCTGAAAACAGAGTTTTAAAGCGATTCATTTAAGTTTTTTTTGGCGTTATCAAAATGTCTGTAAACGTAATTTGATACCAAAATTGAATAACAAACGATTCGAATTCATTTAAACGGAAACGCGGCAGTGACTTGGGAAGGATTTTTAATCGATCGACATCATTGAACCAGAAATGTATTTAGGGGGTTCTTCCTATTTTGTATTTTTTTTCCTGTTACCAATTTCAATTTACGTTATCCAAACATTATTTTAGTTTCAAAAATCAAACTGCTAAATTGTGACAATTTTTGTCAATTCTCAACATCTGCGCAGCACAGTCGCTCTGATTATTTGTGTAACAAACAATGAACGTTTTCGTGGTTGAAATTCTCATTTTGACTTTTGTTGTAAAGAATTTTTCATTTTGTGCAAATTTATAAATCGGATTTAATTTCTTTATTCCCCGATGAAAGGTGTGTCGAATGCTTATTTCATTTCCAACAACGATTTGACCCAAATTTTGTTATATTTTCTTATTCTCTCGTTGCCAAATTCCCTTTTTATTGGAACACCTTTCATCGGATCCTGAAATTATGTTTGGACACGAATGCACTCACCCACGCTTGATGTGGAATTTCCATTCCCAATTAATCAAGTAATAATAAATAATAACATAGTCGAAAGAATTTTATGTTTTACATCAAAAAAAAAAATTTGATATAGATAATCAGGCAACAAACTCTACAAATAATAAATTCACATTCTTTCTTTGTTTAATCAATAAAATTTTTGAGAATGTTTGATGGGCAAAATTAGGAAATTTTGCGTTATCATGTGTGTGCCCTAAACACATTATGATTTCCTAATTTATGTCATGTTTTTATGATACCACTTGATCGAAAACTAATGAAAAGCATAAACTATGTAGTTTAAGGTCACTGCTGTATATTATTAGACATCAAACATTGTAGAGCGCGAAATAAAGATATCAAATAACCGACATAGTTCATTCCCTCTCAATGCTGAACAATAATTTTTCTTCTAATATTAAGATATCAATCATAGCTTGGGCTTCAATGCAAATATTGACTGATAAGTTGCGTTCCTTGTAATAAAAAAATGATATATCAAATTTCGTCCCATGACAACGTGCCAGACTCAGATATGGGCACAAACGATAGTGAATGATAAATTGAAATGGTTTTGTTGAAAAATTGTGCAGAATAAATCGTTTGATTCGTTTTCATTGTTATTGTGCCAGCAAAATGGAACAAAGAAAGATCTAAAGCTAAGCGAATGTATCAAAATACATTACCTACGCACAATTAAATGATGATTTTGTGCCACATGTTTCTTTTAAAATGGATGTTGTTGAAAAAAAAAAAAAATAAAAATTGATAAATAAATCTAAATGGAACTTTGGTGGACATTTGCAAGTGAATTTACATTTCAAAATGTTTAATGAATAATTTACAAAAGCAATTTTTCAAGCAAAAAAACTTTGTAAACAAATATTAAAACTTTTTTAGGAACAACAATGGTTTCACTGCGAATCGTTTTGACGACTTAGAGAGCACATTTCGTGACCAAAACATATAACAATTTTCGCCTTAAAGTTATGCATTCTTTGTTTTATTTTGAAATTAATCGTTGTTTTTTTTTATTCAGTTGTAGTCAAATAATATATATAATCAAATATATATAGTGATATTAAATATGATGGGAGAATTGGCGTTAAGTTGCAAAAGCTAAAGTTGCGAGGCAAAAGTACAGTGTAATTAACAAATTAACAGTAATTAACAGTGCAGTCAAATAATTATTACCCTACAAGAAGTTGCGAATGAATAAATTGAATGCAATTATTATGAAAAATTCCGTCAATGGACTTCGCTTCTAGCATCGGCACAAAATTAATAATAATATGCGCCATACGACTATAAATTTTAATATAAATGCAACTTGTTTTTATTTGTTGGTGTCATTTGTCAGACACTTTTCACAAACACCACGTGTCCTTTCAAGTGTTTGATCAGGATATTTCTTGTTGGCTTTCACAACCCTAAAATGAAAATAAACATTTTGCTTCTTCCACCGCACCTAATTAAGACAAATACGCTTCCTAACAGCAACATACCGTGATGATTTCTTAAATATTTCTCATGTGTTGTTTTAAGTGGTCGAACCGATTGCTATAAATCACTCGTCAAGTTCCATATTTTCCCTCCATCTCGCTGTAATGCAATTGCTCACTAATTTTATGATGATACACATTAATTAATTTATACATTTTAATACGTTTCGTTCCGTTCTCCAACAGATGAATCGACAGCCATTCATCCATTCATCGACGATTTTCTTCAATCGATCGTGAAACCGTTGAAGATTTTAATCGTTAAACTTCCAGCATGTGTTCGGAAACTGAAGTCTCGCGAGCGCAGCGCAAGATTGCGCCTTTGTGATCAAAAATTTAATGTTTATTGTTATGATTATGAACATTGCGCTCGTTAATTGCCGTCATTATAAGATGTTGTTTATTTGTCGCAAAATGTTTTCATTTGAACAAACTGCCACGAGCGAATTGCAATGATAAATGCTTTCCACTCAGTTTTTGTTTCCGAAACAATTCCACAATTCCTCGAAAATTGTATCTAATCCTGGAGTCAGACTGTCTGGTTCGCAATGCAATCTGAATAATTCCATATGCATTTCATCCTCAGAAAAAGAGCATGTTGTCCTTTAATCTCTTGAGTTGGACAATTTTCCTTTTTTCTGCCATTCAAGGATAAATTCAGTGAAACAGGATATTCTCGAATGCCTTTTAGAAGGTGAATGTGTAAATGTGTACAGTATCGATTTCAACAAATGTTTCACATCGCGCTTCTTATGTGTCAACATCTGAAGGCACAAAAGTTATTATTATTTTTTTGCTACTCACAAGAATTCGATGTTTTAAAAAATATTTAAAGATACAAAAAACGAACTTCTTAAATAAACAAAAGCTTCCATCCAAGCGCTAATTAGAGTGTGATTTGTTGACAAATATTTTTTTAAGTGAAAATATTTTCTTAAGTGTCAAACGCAAGATTCCATCAAAAAATCATCACGCAATGGTCCCACTGACATCATCTAGTTTCCTGTTTCGGTAGGTTCTCACATTGTTTTACAGCTCTCGCAGCCATTGTAAATCAGCCGAAAAGTTTATATTTTGGATCATAATTTGAATAAAAATGACAATTAATCTTTCATTAATTAGAATGATCGTAAAAGATTTGAAATGTGAAACATGAGAATTTTTTTCGGTTGAGCAACATTTCAATTGCTGGAACGGATTTGGAATGACTTCAGCACAAGCGGCAAAATGATAAGCAGTTCCAGTTGAAATATATATTTAACAATTTTCTTTTCCTACTAAATTCTGTGCTGAAGTGAAAAATGTGTTCCATCGCTAGCGAACGCCCACATGTGGATCTCTCGTTTGTGATTGGTTGAGACAGTTCAAGAATGAAATTCTTTAAAGATTCAGTAAATTTCGAAGACATCAGAAGCGATCGAGCTGTTGTCGCATGTGGATCATTCTGTAAAAATCAGTAAAGTGAAAGATATTGTGCAATAAAATGTTTTCTTCAGATATTGCATCGGCAAAAAGCGATTTTTATGATCATCATTATGGACTACAAACGCAACCGAGTAAAGGATTTAATAACAATTATTGTCCGTCGGTTCCATCGACATTTATATCGCCACCAAATTATTCAGATTCAGCTATTTTCTCGCAAACGCCACTAAGCATTTACAACAACTACAGTCCCAACTTTCACTACCATCATTACTATCAGAATTTTCCAGTGGATTGCGGATATCATTGTCAAGTGCCAACGAATGGTAATCTTCAAGATAACACATCAAATTGGATGCGAAAATACGATTACGATAATCAAAAGGAATATTTTATCGCCAATACACCACCCACGCCTTCTGAGTGTTGCGACTTTGAGGTCCCACAACAAATTCAACATCCCAATGTGTCTCCCAAACCGCCGCCAAGAATCTTCAACGATATTGATAAAATATTCTTTGACGATCAAAAAGATTCGAACTTCCCAATCGCAGGTGGGCAAAGTTTTTGGGAACAAAATAGTGATAGCGAAAATTCGTGCGGAAAATTTACAGGAAAAAGTGCAAAAAGGACCGAAAAAAGCAAATGCGAAAAGGACAGTTTAGGACCGGAAAAGATACATGAGAACGGTCAGTTGAAATTTTAAACTTTGCGATGCGTCACATGTGGACCGTTGTGATCTATTTTGTGCAATTTTCTAGATAATAATAAACATTTTGTGAATATATTCACAGACAAACCTCCAAAGTCACCAACAAATCGTAAGGAACGAACAGCATTCACGAAGCAACAAGTCAAAGATCTTGAAAGTGAATTTAGTCATTCAAATTATCTCACAAGACTACGTCGCTACGAGATTGCTGTTGCATTGAGCCTCAGCGAACGTCAAGTGAAAGTCTGGTTTCAGAATCGGAGAATGAAATTCAAGCGAATGAAAACTGAAGATTCCAGTGATGATGCAAGTCTATAAAATCATTTGTGTCCTGTAAATTTTAATTAAAGATTTTTTTTTGTTTGGAAAAAAGGAATTAAAATCCGTTTTATTTCAACTTTACTCGAGTTATCCAGTAATTATTTCTTATTGGCTCCTTTTTTCTTGCCTCTGATGTCCTTGCTCTTTATAACTTTTACAGTCTCAGCAGATATTTCTTGTGTCACCAATTTCGCGGCCAATTTCAGTTTCTTGTCGGCTTTTACAGGTTTTTCCTTCAATTTCTTCTTGTCAATTCCCGTCGATGATTTTGCAAGTTTTTTAGTTTTAATTGGAGTACTAGGAGCAATGTTTTCCTTCTTCTTTACATCCGATTTTGGAAGTGTAACTTCTGATGGCGATTCTTTTGCAAGCTTTAGTTTTTTTTGTGTCTTATTCGTGACTTCGATTTCTGGGGTTTTCTGAGGTTTCTTTTTCTTGCCACCATCTGATATTTCGGGAACACCTGGAGCTTCTTTTTTCGCTTTTTTCATAGCTGGTTTTGCTTTTTCTGTTACAACTGGAGCAGGTAATTTTTTCGCAGCGTTTCGTTTGATTTTGGCTGGAACGACTGGTGCTTCTGCTTCAACGCTTTCTGGCTTCTTTTTTACTGGTCTGGTTCTCTTTTCCGCTGGATTAGAACTAACTTGCACAGCACGCTTTTCCTTCTTTGTAGGTGCCTCAAGTTTCTTATTTGTTTCAAGATTACGTTTGCTAACATCTTTCGCAATTCTAATGGCATTATCAAGTTGAATCTTCTCGTCATCAATATTTACTTCAATTCCGTCTTCTTCTTCATCGGAATGTTCCGAATCATATTCAAAATCATCGAACTCATCATCAGAATCAATATCCAATGTCGCTGGATCGAAGGTGTCATCAGCTTCATCATCTGTATCGGGGAGTTGGTCGATGGTCATTCCTTTCGATTTTTCAGCAGCTTTCATTACTTCTTCCCCCATATTTTCAGCTATTGCATCGACATCATAATCAATGCCCAACTGTGCGAGCTTTGCTTTAGTTTTATTGAGCCTGGAAAAAAATGATTTATTCGTGCTTTTAGTTATTTTACTGGTTTCACGCCTCTTACTTCAATCCGATTTTCTTAATACGTTTTTGCTCATCTTCAGTTGTCATCAGCTTATTGGTGTTTGCAACTACAACATCACGAGCCTGGATCATTTTTGATGTTAGCACCTTTTCTCCATTTTGCTTTATTTTCATGATACTGCTTCGGAAGTAGTCGTGTTTGATGTCCTTAGGCTGAATGAAAATTGTCTTAATGATATTCTTGAACATAATGTAGTTGTTCATTGCTTCAGCAGCGATTTGAGCAACTTCCGGATAGCGAAATTCAATGAATGCATATCCTTTTGATCCCAGTGTCTTGGGGGATCGTGCCAGTCGCAGGCGTGTGATGGCTCCAAACTGGGAAAAATATCCACGCAATTGTTCCTCGTAAAACCCATGCGGCAGATGTTTGATGTATACAATCCCACGTTTGCGCAGCCTGTGCTTCTTGCCCACTTTAGTGTCTTTCTTGGATTTCTTGCTTGCGAGCTAAAAACAAAGTGTGAGGTTAAAACTTTGTTTACATATTTTTTGTTCGTATTCTTACAGATTCCGAAACGAACTTCTTCTGTTTCTTCACAGCATCAACCTTCTTGACTCCTTTTTGCTTCGACTTTTTAAGGACAGCTGACATTTTAATTAATTATTGTTAGAAACGATGCTTTCGAAACGATTTTGTTGTTATCGGCAGAATGTCCGAATTGAATTTGAATTCAACTCGAAAATTCAGTTTGTCGAATAAGTTTGAATGAGTTTGTGTTGACACAGTAGGTGCTGTGTTGTAGAGAGTATATTTCAAAAAATGACTTCTAAGATTGAAAAAATGGTTTCTATAAGTGGTGTTAGAAAGGGGTTATTGCCATCAGACTCTCCATATCTAAAACCATTTCGGCTGTTCTTCAAGCAGAATGGAAAAGAGCGTAACTGGGGTAACTAAGATTTCAATCTAGAGACTTCAGATCATATTTGTCGTTGTGTAATATTCCAGCTCGACAAATGAATATTAATGAATGATTCATCTCTTTCTAAGATCTTGTCAAGGCTCATGATTCGGTTGCTGTGATAATTTTTAATACAACTCGCAACAAACTTGTTCTCGTTAAGCAGTTCCGTCCTGCTGTGTATTACAGTCAGATACAAGATGAATTGGCAAAAACTGGAAATGTTGATACACAAAAATTCCCACCAGCAAATGCTATAACACTTGAACTGTGCGCTGGAATCGTTGATAAGGACTTACCATTGAGCGAGATAACTCGCGAAGAGATGGTTGAGGAATGTGGATATGATGTGCCTGTAGAACGAATTGAAGAAGTAATGAGATACCGGTCAGGAGTAGGAACGACTGGTTCATTGCAAGTGCTTTTCTATTGTGAAGTTACTGACGCTGATAAGATCACTGGCGGCGGAGGCGTCGATGATGAAATTATAGATGTTATTGAAATGTCTGTCGATGAGGCCAAGAAACTTGTAAATCAAGGAACAGAGCACACAAGCCCACCATCATTCCTGTTTGGTATACTATGGTTTCTTACAAATAAGGCACCAAAGCATTAGAAATCACTTCTTTCTCTAAATAAATTCATGTTTTCTTTCTTGACCTACCACAACATATTTTCAATGAATCCGTTACACACACATCATACGAATTTGCTGATGATTCAATTCTTAAACTTTATTTTCGTGTCCTCTAAATTTATGTATTATGCAAGAAATGCAGTTACGGTATGTTTAAATATGAAATAAAATTTTAATTTAAATCGAAAATAAAATGCTTGATTGTATTATGTATATGTAGTATGAAGTTTCCTTTGCGTAATGTTGAATACAGTGGATGAAGGTCATTATTCATTAAATATTTTTATAATGAGGAATCTATTTAAATTATTATAGAACAGAGGCTCTATGCATAGTAATATTACTAGAAAAATGCCGATGAACTGTCTACACACATGGCTCAACATAATTCCCTGGAAACAGTCCAGTTACACCATCCATTACACCTTCCCACCTAAAGAGATATGAAAGCTGTTGATTAGAACTCCAAGTTTAGTAAAAATTATTCAACCTACCATCCATCATCATTTTTCTTCAACACATAAATAACAGACGATTCCTGGAAGCTGAGTTCGTCGTCCTTGTCAGCATAATAATCATAAATTGCAACAACTGTAAGAATGAAAAAGCTTTGAAATACAGGTATGAAAACTTTCAGCATCTCATGATTTTCACCTTTCTCAATATAATTTTTCGGTACCCAACCTGGCAAGTGTTGGTCATCGGGAACGATTGGTGCCACCAGGCTCTGTTGACGAGGGCGTCCAAAATCAGCATGCTCTTCTGGTGGCGGTGGTAATGGTGGACTCTGAGAGCCAGGTCGCGGCATATTACGCGATAAAGTATGCAATCCAATATGATGAGGATCTGGCATTTCATGATTTATCGTCAGCGGCGATGGTGGAGCTAGGAATTAATTTTATTAAATGGAAATTTATTGAAAAATATATTTGCGAAACTTACGAGGCATATTCATACTGCTGCGATCTTCGAAAGTTCCAACTTGCTGCATTTGTTGTGGCTGCTGCATTATTGGATGAATCATTTGTTGATTAGGATTCAAATGCATTGCAACTTGTTGACTGGGTGGCATTGGTAGAGAGCTATAGCCGGGACCACGATCAGACGTTTGACTATTTTGACGTCTTGGATGTCCGATTGGATAATTGGGTGCATAATGTGATGGAACTTGTGGTGGAACAACAACTGGTGGTGCCCGATATTCACCGCCTCGCGACTTTCCTAACGTTCCGGTATTGCTGATAATTTTTGGACCAGTACTTGAGCGAAGCGTTCCAGTACCCATTTGTGGGGGCGTGGGAGGTTTTGTTGTTGGTGGTGGAACTGATGAATTCGACATTGATTGGACTGAAACTTGGCTAGAAGCGCGTTTATTTTGCTGCTTCTGACCGAGGTGCATTCCATGACCAACATCATCCAACAGTGTGTAATCAATTGGTTTACGCACATACTTAATGGGCTTTTCTGGATTTGATGGGGCGACAATTTTGTACTGACGTGATGAAACCTTATTTGCAGTGAGAACCCCGATTTCACGACGAGCGACCTTCTCTTTATGGATTGAAACCGTTTGAGCGATATGATTCATTTGCGATTCCATTTCAGCAAGATTGTTTGCCTGCAAATCCAACAGCTGAATGTAATTCGATGCCAGTGTGTTGATCTGATATGCAACGCTTGCTAGTGATTGCGTTGTAAAGTTCTTTGTTTCTTCAAGCGCCGCTTTCTTATTATCAGATCTGTGTGTGTGAATTGGAGCGCGGTTAGTTATATCCGAGAAATTCATTCACGCTAAGGCACTTACCGATAGTATGAATCTTCACAGTATTCAGCCACTCGTTCCAAATTTAGGAAAGAATCCTTCAGGCTCTGACGGCCTTCGGGAAGGTCCTGCTTAATTAAAGTAATAATTTCATCCATTGTGTTGGCACCAACAATTTGAGAATTATTGCCCTCCTGGTATGTTGAATCTAAAATTATATGAATGTCATTATCGTATTAAGCAGACACATATTTTTGATACTAAGAAAGAGGGGGTCACTGCCTGATTCATAAGAATTTTCATTTTTTTGCGGGCGTGTTTCATCGAATAATCATCGAAATCCTTTAAATTAAGTTCTTATATTTACCAGTGGCGTAAGAATATCTGTTCATAATTTAAATGCAGCCCTCTTAATTGTATTTATTCACGGATTTATGGCTCAGAACTAAGTAATAGTAAAAATTCGAAGCCATCCATATACTTTACTCAAACTAACACATATAAAAGCGGGGCGTGTTCAGTTTATCGTTCCTAATTCAAATTTTTATTTTAATTTTTATTTTAATTAATAATAAATTAACTTAAATGTATTTCCTTTAATTAAATTACAATGAGGCTAATATTCTAGTAACGCCTAAAAATATGATTACAAGGGTCTGACCAACTCCCCACATTAAAGCAACAAGAGGCGAGATTGGTACGACAGAATTCGAATGAATCCAAGCAATGAATATGCTAGATATCAGCCCTGAGGTGAGGACGTGGAAAGGACCCCAAATAAGGATGAGAATTGAGTAAAGTCTACCGAACTTGTGCTTTCTTAGGGTGCCAAAGCAGGCGAGGGCTGAAAACCCGTGTAGCAGAATAGAACTGACTGCATGCCAAGCAAAAACGTACCACCAGATCTCAAGGAAGCTGACCAACGATTTCGTTTGTGTGAATCTAATGACATCTCGAAATGAATCAAGCCCTGACCAGCCCTCTTCAAGTTTCTTTAGTTGTAAATCGACTGAAAAAAATAAATAAAGAGGAATACTTATTTGACGAGGTATAAAAAAAAATATAATAAAAAAAAATTTAAAGGAATACATATTTGTTATTTTCAGTTATCAGACTGATATGATACTTACTATTTTCCATATTTTACTTTTTAGGTTGCGAGACAAACCTGAAACGATGTTTCCTGGCTCTTTTTAGTCCCTAATTCATTATTCTTGAGACAACGAAAATAAATTATGTAGTATGTTGTCCCAGCAGTCGATGAGTTGATGTAAACAAAGAAGATATTCAGTGTGTCTTTCGCATGATTTAGTTCGATTGAGTTGTGTATATCGTGTTGGCAGAGCAAATATTTTAATTTCATTAATTGAGCCTAAATAAGACGTCAAAATGGTTTTAGCAGATCTAGGTCGTAAAATAACCACTGCTCTGCACTCGCTAAGCAAGGCGACAATCATCAACGAAGAGGTGAATAATGTCAATTCTACAAATTTCCCTCTATGTTGTCAACTTTCGATTTTTTTCATGCATCACATCAAAATTTCAGGTGCTTGATGCTATGCTTAAGGAGATATGTACAGCATTACTGGAAGCTGATTGTAATATACGCTTAGTGAAACAGTTACGTGAAAATGTAAAGGCTGTTATTGATTTTGATGAAATGGCTGGAGGCCTGAACAAAAGAAGAATGATACAGTCAGCTGTCTTCAAGGAACTGGTGAAGGTAGAAACTAAATAATAACAATATGATCTGTGTATTCTTCATTTTTTACCCTTCTATTACTAGCTCGTTGATTCTGGTGTAAAACCTTATCAACCAGTAAAAGGCCGTCCCAACATAATCATGTTTGTGGGGTTGCAAGGATCTGGAAAAACCACCACATGCACAAAGCTGGCTTATCATTATCAAAGAAAGAACTGGAAGTCATGTCTTGTGTGTGCCGATACTTTCCGTGCTGGAGCCTATGATCAAATCAAACAAAATGCCACAAAAGCTCGTATTCCTTTCTATGGAAGCTACACCGAGGTCGATCCAGTAGTTATTGCACAGGAAGGTGTTGAAATGTTTAAAAAGGAAGGATTTGAAATAATTATTGTAGATACGAGTGGCAGACACAAGCAGGAAGATTCTCTTTTCGAAGAGATGTTGGCTGTAGCCAATGCTGTTAATCCTGATAACATCATTTTTGTCATGGATGCCTCAATAGGACAAGCTTGTGAAGCTCAGTCTCGCGCTTTCAAAGAAAAGGTCAATGTCGGATCCGTCATCATCACAAAACTTGATGGTCATGCGAAAGGAGGTGGTGCTTTATCGGCTGTTGCCGCAACAAAAAGTCCAATTATTTTCATTGGAACTGGTGAACACATTGACGATCTTGAGTCGTTTAAGACAAAGCCATTCATTAGCAAACTTCTTGGCATGGGAGACATTGAGGGTCTTATCGATAAAGTCAACGAACTGAAATTAGACGACAATGAAGAGTTGCTGGAGAAAATCAAACACGGCCAATTTACCATTCGCGACATGTACGAACAGTTTCAGAACATTATGAAAATGGGTCCTTTCTCACAAATTATGAGCATGATTCCGGGATTCTCACAGGATTTTATGACAAAGGGTAGCGAGCAAGAATCGATGGCAAGGATCAAAAAACTTATGACGATGATGGACAGTATGTGTGATGGTGAATTAGATCATAGAGAAGGCGCAAAACTATTCAGCAAAGAGAAGTCACGTGTTTTCCGTGTGGCACGTGGATCTGGTGTCACTGAAAGGGAAGTACAAGACCTCATTTCTCAATATACGAAATTCGCAGCGGTTGTTAAGAAAATGGGTGGCATTAAAGGACTTTTCAAAAGCGGCGACGTCAATAAAAATGTTAATCCCACACAAATGGCAAAATTGAATCAACAAATGGCAAAAATGATTGATCCACGAATGTTACAACAGGTAAGATTTATTTTCCTATCATATCCAGTGCGTCGAATTTAATATAAACATATCATTTATATTTCCAGATGGGTGGCATGTCAGGTCTGCAGAGTATGATGAGGCAATTGCAACAAGGTGGAATGAATGGACTGGAAAGTATGATGGGTGGCTTTAAGAAGTAATAATCCGTTAATTAATTTCCGCCTATGTTCTGGATACTAACTTGTAGATCTGGTTCATTTGAAAAGTTTCGTTAAACAATAAACATTGCATTTTTTCGTAATCTGACTACCATTCGTGATGATACTTTTTAGTGAATACTTTTACTACTATAAAAGTACAAAAGCATCAAAGTTTAAACGATCTTGAAAATTGCTGGACTGGCTCGAAGCCATTGATGGCTTCATATCCAATCCTCAATATGTTTGCAGCACTGATATCCCGATTCCACACCTTTTTGCAATGTGGGCACGATGCAAATCTGTGTGGAGACGGTGAGATATCATTTACAGCAAAACAATTTGAACAGAGCTTTGTTGATCGAAATTCATCGGTTGGAATCAGGTGAATCTTTGGATGCCGCTCGAGTGACTTTCTAATATATTTCCAATATATTTATCAACTACGAGCTTTGTGCGCTTCGGTTTGGTTTTGCTTTATGTTTCTTTCAGACGCTTACTGTATCTGACGCATACACTGACGCCATCAGTAGTAAATGTGCCAGCAAACTCTTTATTTCTTTTGAGATGAAGGAATCCCTTAAAATCAAACTCAGAGCACGGTATATTGATATCTTTTGAACCCTTGGAATTGCTTTTTCTCGGTATCAGCTTAATACGTGACAAAAGAGCGTGGAAGCTTTTTTATAATATGTCACATGCTTCAGTCCGGCTGCGTAGAGTGGAATCAGTTGAAAGTTTCGCCAACCGTTGGATTCTCTAACACTTTGAATTGTGAAAAACAGTCGCAAATTTTTCATTGCATGATATTTGATATCGGAAAAGTGCCCTCTTTGAAGAACATCGATGCGCAATAGCTTTTCAAGTTGACATATTTTCTCATTGTCTCGTTCGACTTTTGAGTTTTTTGAAAGCAGGTATTTGAGAATCGGCCGAATATCTTCTTTAGAGAAAATCTTGAACAGAAGTCTTCTCACTCTGGTGTAAGCGTGGACGTGAATGTTGTTGCAAAATACTGTCTCATACTCTTGAGCAGCGTAAGCGAACAAGTTGCCCTTGTATGACTTGTCATAGAGGCGCAATTCGTGAAGATTCCTCATGTTGGCATATGACTCTGGTAACTGGTACTTGCTTTTCGATCCTTTCAGCAGCATGTAAAAATAATCCAGGTATTTGATATCCTCGCAATACTCTACAGCGTGTAGGCGAGCCATCAAATCAAAAAATATTAGGCGCGAGGTCTCGTACATGAGCATCGACACTTCAGTTACATCTTCTTGAATGGCACGTTCAATCGCGGGATTCTGAATAATTTCTGGTAGTCCACACTTGATGACTTGAAGCACCTTTTCTTCATCTTTGTTCTTTCTTTTCCGGCTCATTGACAAAGATTGCAACGTTTGATGAAGCCAGCTGCAAAGGAAAAAAATATGCTGATAAAAATCCTGTAAACTTCAATTTTTTACTCTTTGTATTTAAAAAAAAATCCCAACACAATTTGATCTGGTTATAATTTAAAATTTTTACTTTATTTGAAGCACAGCAATGAATTAAAAATACATGAATTAAAAAAAAAAAGAATCGAAAAGCAAGTACCAGTTACCAGAGTTTTGAAACCACACTTGCGTCACACGTTTACTTAGTCCTGTCATACTGGCGATTCTCTCAAGATCCTGTCCATCGGGATTACTATCAATTTGGAAGTTTGCTTGAAGTATTTGTAGCTGTTCTTCGGTAAATGTCGTTCGGATGCGCTTCGATTTATTTTTATTAAAACCTTCACAGTCATAACCATCTGTTTGATAAGAAAAATGAATTAACAAGCTGATCAATGAATGAAATGAAGAAGAAAACTCACCATCACTTGATGTTGTGCAATTATCACTCTCAAAATAGTGACTCTTGCACATAACTTGTTCATCGACCATTGCAATTGTTCACCTGTTGACAACTGACGTCCACATTGATCGCACGAGAAACACGCCAAATGGAATACTTGATCACGAGCTTTTCTCACCCAATCAGTTGGTGCAATACTTCGACAGCATTTTGCGCATTTTGTTCCGAAGGTTCTGTAAATTAATTAAAGAAAAAAAAGAAGATAAATTAAGATAAAAGTCGGCGCAATAAAGTGGTAGGTCAGTTTTTCTCTCATAATATTTTTCTCATTCGTCATCATTATTGTGTATTTAATTTCCTTCCATCTTGATGATCCATCCATCATTGGATACCTCGGGGATGGAAACTTCAAATCGTCGCTTTAGTGTTTATTTAATTAATTAATTTGTATGACATCTTGGTGATGTGAACCTGTCTCAATAGGAAGACAAACATATCAACATACAACTCGGCAAGTCTACATTGAGTTTTTAAAAATCTTTATGAAGCCGATTTGGAGATTCAGTTGGAACGAAATCCCGTCAAATGATTTGCATTTTTATTTTTCTCGCTTGATCATGTGTGACGCAAACGGAAAAAAGAAACATATGCAAAATTGTGTGAAAGACATTTGGAGCAAATGAAAAATAACTTCAAATTTAATTTAACGGAATTTAATAAAAATTTAAGACAATTTTACTGATATTCCATCAACGATATACAACGATCCATACGAAAGGTTTGCACAGGAATGAAGTGAGATCTCCAAACTAAATCCTTATCAATAGAATTTTAATCTAACAATTTTATTTGACACTTATTTGTAAAATGCTCTTTCTCTCCACACGGATAATAGGATGGTCAGAAGAGAAGGAATGTTGCAAAGTAGGATTTAAATGTATTGCATACAAATAGAAAGGCACTCTATTAGTTCCTAGAAATGGTAACATCGAGCATTCAATTAATTCCAATACTTAGTTTTTTTAGCAAGTTTTTAGTTACTTATGTACTTGGAAAAAATGATTTAATTCCTTTATAAAGGAATTAATAAAGAAAGACAAAAACTTAATAATATCAGCGCTATCAGTCAAGCTATCAGCGAGTGAAAATAAAAGAAGAAAATGTGACGTCATGCGGGAGCACCAACATCCAGTGAAGAAAAAACACCAACGTCCAACTAATCTGACTAGACTTTTGACACTAAATTGGAATGACATGATGATGTTACATTAGTTTGTATAAAATTGGCATTATATCATCGATGTTTCTGTAGGCGATTAAGCCGTTCGAATTGCAATTATCCTCTTCCTCCTTATAAGTCAAATATATTGGTTTTTGATTCGAAACACTTTTCTTCAAATCAATTATGTCTCCGCCGAGGGATTTAAGGATTGCGTGTCCCGAACATGTATCCCATTTAAAGGTCGTTCCTTTGCCGAGAAAGTAAATGCGGGCATGACCCTCAATGACTTTAAGAATCTTATATCCAGCACCAGCTGAAGCAACTGTTTTGTAGCCAGCATCTACTAAAACCTCATTTTGCTCAGTTGATGAAATAATTGCAATTTTATCAGTAATGCTAGATGATTCAACATTTGAATGATTGTTATCATTAAATGCGATACCCCAGAAGATTTTACTTTTATATTCGTATTCAATAATTTCGTAAAATGGTTGATTGATAATGCCAATGATGGGACAACCCGTTCTTTTATCAAAAACCCCAATCAAGACGGTAACACAGTGTAGTCCAGATTTTTCAATGTTTGCAAACGGTGTGGATTCTTCTGCAGCTTCAATGTACTGGGATGTTGCGTCAATCGGATCGATCCATATCCCAATATTCTCTAGAGAGACTTGTGCCTGGATGACTGGAATATCTTCGTTCATTAAGACATCTTTGTGTATTTCATTAGTCAGTGCTTCAGCCGCAATTTCATTGCCGTCAAGGACCTGAAAATTATCATAATGCATCAAAAAAAAAAGCAGAAAATTAAATGCTACCTTCATTAGCATCCGGGTAGTAGCTGATGGATCCTCTGCTATCACAATTGTGACGCATTCACCCAGTATGTTCTCAAATTTATTGCTCTCTTCTCCTTTGATGTTACTCAACATTACAGGAAATTTCTTGCTAATGTCGTATCTAATTGTCTCTTGTATTAGAACATCCGCCAATGTTTTAAAATCGTGAACGAATCTGTTGTTTTTTTCTTCAGATCCTTTTTCTTGAATCAGTAATTTGAATAATTCTTCATTCTTGCGACATACTCGTGCGATATTTGCAGCTTTTTCTGATGCATCAATAAGTGATGATAACAATTCGCTTGCTGACATTTTCGAGAGACCGTTTACAACCACTAATTAATTAAATTAACATGGGACCTGAACTTTTAAATCAATAATCCCGGTTCGAACTTAGTTCTGCCTTACGAATTCACTCTGTTGCTATGTAAACAATTTTTTGTTTTTTTTTTTTTTTTTATGAATATTTTGTTATCCTTTATTTGTTTCTTATGAATTTTTTATGACCTAAAATTATCAATATGGTAGGTAAAAATTAATTTAAACATCTGATTGGTTAATCAAATTTATTCTGCTTTCTAATCAGAGCTCTCGCAAGCGTATTCAAAATGATGAATCGTATTCTTCACGGGTGATAACAAAAGAACGACAGGATTATGAGAAAGCTCTTTTCCAGATTCAAAGTAATTCACATTCAAGATCATTATCCAAGCGTCTGATTGAAGAACAGAAAGAACGTGAAATTGAGGAATGTCTGAGAAAAGTGGCTGAAGAGAAACAGAAGCGTTCTGAGCGTTTACATCGAGAACAGGAAGCTGCCCATATTGAATTGAATAGGATTCGAGGGCGCTATAATGAAGAGAAGATGCGTCAACAGATTCGCGAAAACAACCAAGAACTACGTGAATTGGAAAGTAAATTGCGTACAGCTTATGTCAGTAAAGCATTGTCGGCTCAAAAAAAAGAACGCGAAGCTTTAATGCTGGCTGAGAGAATTCGCGAGAAGGAAGAGATCAAGGTTCTTGAAGAAGCACGGCTAAGTCATCTTGAACAAATGAAAAGGGATGAAGAGAAAAAATGCGAACGTCAGAAGCAGCTAAGAGAAGATCTTCAAAGCCAAATCACTACCGCTCACAAGCAACATCAGCGGTTATATGAAGAATTCCTGCGTGAAAAATACTATTTGGATGAAATTGCGAAACGTGTTCAGGAGGAGCTTTTAGAATTGTCGCGAGAGAAAATTGAGCGCAAGGAGAAAACTAAGAAAGAAATGGAAGCTTTCAAAATTGTCAAACAGGAACTCGAGCGGCTGCAACAAATTGAACGAGAAGAAGAAAATCAACGAATACTCAAATATTGCGAGCAACGTGATGCGAAAATCGAAGCCGAAGAAAAACGGCAGCAGGAATTGGAAAAGAATCGCGAGAATCTTAATGAAAAAATGGTGACCGAATTGTCAGAGTTAATGGTGAGTTTAGAAATCGTTTATTTTGTTTGTAAAAGTTAGCAAAAATGCGTAAACATGCTTTCGATCTGGAAGGCACTGTCCAAAACACTCGAGCAGCATAGGATTTTGTTCAATACTATGCTTGTAATCCTCAAATGAAACAATTCCGTCTTTATCAATATCAATTTTCTTCATAATGGTATCAACCAAATCCCTAACAGTCTCCTCGACATCTTCATCATGATGCTTAAAGACAGACGTTCGCAACAAATTCAACATCTGTTCACGTCTTATTTCTCCCTTACCCATCAAGTCGTAGACATTATAGCAATACTTAATTTTCTCGTTCAAAGTTCCACGTAGGAACAAAGAAATTACTGAAATCCATGTTCGCAAAGGCACAACATTGATGATTCGCAAAGCGCTAAATATTCGCTCAATTAATGAATCGTCAGCCATTCCAAAAGCCTTATGGAGTACGTTGCTCATCACCTTGCATGGCATTTCTTGTCTCGCATCACAATTAGCGTCACGCAACAATTTGAAGTAGATAACCGAAATTTGGTAACGTTCATCAGTGTCAAAGTGCCAGCTGAATAATTTTGGTGGTCCTACATTAGGATTCTTCAAAATGGTTTTGTAATAATTCAGAAATGTCCATTCCTCTGTCGAATCACATGTGCCATCGTAATGTAAAACAGTCCGCATATTTTTATTTTGATAACTTTCCTTAGGTTATAAGAATATAATTATTCAAGGCCTGCTGAAGTTTCTTCCTAATAATGACGGAATAAATTGATTGATTTTTTTTTTCTGAAACGCTTCCAAAATTAATTAGCAAAAGAAAAATCTGCGCGAAGAAGTTTTACAAGAGTTGTGGGCGTTTGAGCAGAATGAAAAAGTTGAACAGAAAATTCGTGATGATTTGGAGCGACGTTTCAGAATTCGTGTCGAAACTCGTATAGCGCTTGAAGAGCAATTGATTGACCGACAAAAGCGTAGAGAACAAGAGGCACAAGATGACAAATTATTTTGGGAAAAACAAATGGAAATGTTGGCAGAGCGCGATAAAATAGATCAGTTGTCAAATGAGAAGCGACGTCGAAAAATGGCAGAACATCGTCGAGCTATTCATGATATGTTAGACGAGCGTAAAGCTCAAAGAGCTATTGATATACTAAATGAAATGAAGCAACGAGACCTCGATCAACAGCGTGAAAAGCGAAAGTGAGTTTACAAGGATCCTTTCTTTTTTTTTTTTGTTTTGCATATTTTTGTAATCAAAAAATTTTTCTCTCATTCACAGGCAAGAAATTATCGAAGAAGAAAGAATTCGAATTATTCAGGAGCACGCCGAAGCTTTACTAGGATTTCTACCGCCTGGCGTTCTACGTGATACAGATCGTCAATATTTATCCATAATTCCAGAAAAATATCATCATTGAGATGATTGATGATGCTGCCAAACATTTCCAAGGACGCCTAGTTTTAATATAATTCATAAAATCTCAATAAAAATTTAAGTGAGTTTTCTTAAACAAAATTGAATTATTCAGCGACAGTTTTTTCGTCATCATCCATGAAAGAAAATTGTTAACCAATAATATTCTGTCACTGCTTATCGTAACAAACGGATGTGGAAAACTCCTTATTTATATTCAACGTCCATCTCTATGTTCAACAGTTGCCTCGAAACATGTACTGCCTTTTATTCGATAATTTGATAATCAAAATTCCAACTTTATTCAATAAATTTTCATACCAAACCGATGGCGAGAATATTCTATGACATTGAAAATCAATGAATTATAAATTTTCTGGAAGTGTGATGAACCGCAATTTTCCCCTGAAAAGAACGCCTTTTTATAAGTTTACATGTAAGGAAATTTTAAAATGATGCAGCAACTGAACAGTGTGTTGTAAAAATGCCAAATTCGGTTAATTTCAATATTCACACGAATGAGTTTTTTCAAGAAAAAGAAAAATATATTGTTTATTGTTTCATGAAAGATTGCGTTGCTCAGTAACGAGGCTGATGTTTCTGATTTGTTATTATAAATAATTTAATGGTTTCTTGCGGGCGCGTTTACATTGCCTCAATGTATTTATTCATTCATTCATAGAAGTCGAAATTTTAAACAGTTAAATATTCTTAATTATATATATTTTTTGAAGTCTAGATTTCGAATGGGGCTTTCGTGGGTATACAAAAGCGGATTTTCGCAATCACAAATAAAAAGAAAATTACTCAAAATGCGTAGTTGATAACCGCAAAAAAATTACCACTGCTTTCTTATTTGTTCTATAAGCTCGACAAAACAATTTTCATATTTAACAGCTGCGTGTCGCTTAAGGATTGCGCAACAAATTGTTAGAAAAGGATAAGTTTGAAATTATTTGAAAAGATATACCGACAATTTCAAAGCATTCCTTACAAAAGTTTTGAATAGGAAAAGGACATGAAAAATCAATTTCAAGTTTGAGAATTGACAGAATTTTTTGTCTCACAGCGAAATATTTTTCAAAAGGATACAAACTTCCAACCGAAAGTTGAACTCGTTTCACAATTTCAATACAACTCATCAATGTTATCAGATGAATCCCATTCAGGATGCAAATATTTATACAAATGAGACAAAAATAGATTTAAATGTGAAATGTTTTCACATAAATTTTCCTGTTTTCCAAAACCGAAGCTATAAATGACGTTAAAAATTTAATTGCTACCAACAATGTGTAAATATTCGATGGGGAATGCCGCAGCCTTTAAAAATGTGTGGGCTTTAATGTTATATCGTATTTCAATGTTATGCTTACACAAATTAAATGTACTCAATTAAGAGGCACGTCCCACTCAAACAAGAAACATTCATGAACTTACGAATTCATGATTTTAAACTGTCGGGAAGAAAAACTTATCTGAGGCAATCTGTTTCCAATGATGAAGAAAATCCATTACACCTCGAAGCTTTCGGAATTTTTGGCAACATGTCATACACATGAGAATTCCAATTTAATGATAAACTGTCCTGACTGACATTATGATTTCCATTAGCAAGAAAATACCTACAGTATTGGGAGTAGAATAGCTACGAATCTTATTTGAGCTTATAATTATGAGAACTTCTCTTACCATGAAATCTCTCAGCAACAAAGTATTTCAAAATGTAATTAAAAAACATGTTAAAAGTCTTTCCATTATACACCCTCGATAAATTCCCATTAGGCTGTTTTCTCTTCAGAGCACAAAATTGCTTTTAATTAATTGTAAGTTTGTAGCGATTATTGTGTAACTTTTTCACCACTATGTTCCTTTTAATGCATGTCTCATTTGTCATATGGGTTTTACAAGAAATGTTATTTATTACATATATGTTGATGCTTTGCCTGTTATTTGGACGCCAAACAAAAATATTTTGTTTGCTAGATGCAAATTTGTTTTCGGAGTCAATTTCCTTTTTGAAAAAGCTTTCATGCGGAAGCCCGATGAAACTGGCAATAAATTATATATTTGTTAGCTTATGGAGAAGTATTGTGGAAGTTCAAAAGGCAGTTCTAATTTACGGTATTGCCTTGTATTTGCAAGTAATTTGAAATTCATTCTTTATTGGTTTCTGTCTTCGTTTTAATTAGAAAGTTCTTATTTTGGATTAATAAAGTGTAAGATTATCAAATATCTACCAATGATTTGTAATTTTTTTTGTTTCCATGAAACTGGATCTCATCAGTATTTTAGCACATTTGAGAGACTTAAAAATTTCGTAGTTTCTTCCTTTTTTAATCTCGCTCGATCTTAATCGCTTTAATTGCAGTCTGGTAAAGTTTTATTGGAACGAGAAAGAAAAAAAAAAACAAAATCTCTGATGGAATTTCACAAAATAAAACTTTTACTTTAATGTTCATAACGTGATTATGAAGATGTCATTGCAAGTATTTCAAAACTTCTGTTTCAAATGTATTACGAAAAGCTCCTAAATCATCATTATTATGGATGCGGATGATATCTAAGGGACTCTGAGAAATTCACTTGAATTGCAGTCACAATGCCAAATCATCAATGTCAAATGTCGATTTTGATTATTGAAGACTTGTACGAATCCTTCGATTCAACTTCCACAACGTAGGTTTTTATTTGACATAATAATATTTTGAAAAAAAAGAAAAAATTTGAATCTAGTCTTTAACAATTGAAAACAAATACTGATCTCCATACCAACGCCGAGTGCCACAACAAATGTCAAGCGGCTCTGACGGGAAAAAACACTTCTTATTTGTGAAACACCAAGTCAGTAATACATGTAAATGACAATTCCAATCCGGCTTCATGTGAGCTCACACAAATGTAAAATCACAAACGTTGCGAATGCTTTGAATCACCAAGTTTTTGTCGCGGCTTCAAATCGGGATTCACTGCGTGAGGCTTTTTGTTTGTGAATTTATTCTCTTTGTATATGTTTTCCATGTTTTCAAAACATAAATGTTTTCATAATAAAAAAGAACGAATATTTCAATTATGGGACTACAGATTTTCAAACTTTAATTTTTACTTTAGCGAAATTAGTCTCATTATATAAGCATAACTAACGCTAATTATTATGCTTTAATTTTCTCTTGTTGCTGAAAATGCTACTAATTGCCATGGTATTTATGCTTAAGCGAAAATTCCCTGAATGGCGATGAAGTTTATTAAACATTTTTTTCTGTTGAATGTTGTTTTATTCATTCTGTCGTCGCTAAAACGTTTTTGGGGTTTTTGGATGGTTTCTGTTTATGTTGCGTAGGAATGAGTTAAAAGCTTTGAAGAAAATTTCATGGCAACCGCAACACTAACGTAGTTCTATGAATGGCAAAATACCGAGGGACTGATACTGATGTTGATAGTTGTAAAGCACAAATAAAACATTTTAGCCGCTAACCACATGCTTGGGCTTTTGTTTTGTGTAAGTGACTCGCGAGTATTTTTTTTATTTTTCTCTTTTTCTCTTTGTTACCCCATTAGCCCGATCGCCATTTTTTCAGAGTTCCATGGCACGAATTAAATAAATATATTCAAAACGTAAATCCCTCGTTTCATTACTATCATGTATTATTTCAGTTGAGTACTAGAAGTCGAATGTAGTTTAGAAATAGCGATGTTTTGTAACTGAACTCACTCAGTATTGAGAATGAACGCGCTGGGAATAGAACTGTCAAGAGTGATTCGATTTGTTGCGGTTTAATAGGGCGAAATAGAATAACAAAAGAAAAGCTTTGTCAAAAAGAAAACAAATTTAAGAATTTGTTCACATCTAAAGCGTGAGTTCTACAGTCAAACGAATAAATTTCATTTCATGCTCATTGCTTAACGGATTTTTTCTGTTGTGAATGAGCAAATAAATTTATATACATTGAAATTTAAATTTGCACTAGAAATTATGTTGAAAAGTTCATTGTACGTTATGCCAGCTTTAAGGATTTATGGATTTAAAAAAATGTTGCTCCAAAATGTGTCATTTGGTCTGCAAAACAGGTGTGCAGGCGGAAGCTGAATAAAATTAAAATTAATTTTCCTCTACGAAGCAAATTTGTGTCGTTTATATGAAGGAATAATAATTATGAAAAAGTTTCAAGTTGCTTCTAATTGAAACAATCCTCCAGTGGAGCTCTTGGAAAATATTGCAAGCATTATTGGATTAATTTACGATACTAGAAAAAAAAAACAAGGACAATTCCGTTGAATTATTTTTTTTTTTATTTATAATGAAAAGACATTTTCAATGTGATTGAGAGATTTCAATTTCCTTGGCATTGTTTTCGCATTTTTCTCCTCTGTTCACAAATTTCTTTCTTAAAAGTTTTATCCATATATTTTTCATTCTAAATTGACAGCTTATAATTTTAGGTAGATATTAATATTTAACCTTGATACTCATTCGAAGGAATGAGAGCAATATTTTCTTTAGAAAGCAAATCGGTTACTCAATCTTTTGATTCTATGAATTATGTTCTCATGAATTCATTTTCAATGGATAAATTCCTGAGTTTAAAGTTAAATACCGGAATCTAACATTCCACAAGCTCTTCAAATTCGAGAAAAAGAAAAAAATCTGCAACTGAATTTCCATCTCTCGTCTGAGTTTTGAAATTGAATTAAATTTCTTTCTTTCTCGGATCTCGATGGGATAATCCCATAAAAAGCAAACTGTAGAAGACATTGAACTCTTGCTCACTTGATGATGGCATAATGAACGACGGGTTTATAAAGAAAAATTAAATCAATCTTTATAATGACAGGGTGGGAAAACAAACAAAACAGAAAGGGAGAAAGGACAAAATTTTCCATCTCTTATTTTCAATTATTCAATTTAATAATCAATTAAATTATTATGTTCACTGAACTTACTGAACTTTCAATGCCAATAGCAAAGACTGTTTGTTTTAAACAATATTTCATTTAAGTCTCGAATTATTGATTTTCAATCAAGTGAAAGTTATAATTTTCTGAGTAATGGTTGCGTTCGCGGCTCGCTAGCCGTCAGCCATGCAATTTTCATCAAACACATCCGCCCTTTCTTTTCGCATACCTATGCTCGTAAACATGTGAAACGGAACGATGAATATTTTATTACATAGATTGTGAATATTCCGAACGTGACGTGAATGAGCTTAAAATTTGTGTTATTTTTGTTTTGCAGCAAATACGTCATGAGACTTTTCTAAAGTGCGCGAAAATTGATTTATCAGATTTGTTTCCTTCGTGAAAATCGAGACGCGAGTATAGCAAACTGAATACATAACAAATTAAAAAAAAAAAAAAACATTTGAAACTTGCAGTATGACACAAAACAACGGCAGCATAGTATCTCCGGTAACAACGTCGTCATCTATTACGAGTGTTGGTGCTGCCGAGGAACGTTTAATGGTATGTAGAAAATCGAGCGAAAACATAAATGAACATATAACAAGTCTTCTGCTTACAAAAAACGAGTTTTCCATGACAAAAGCTCTTTATAGGTAAAACCAGTTCATGTGTCTCGCAATATTTCTATGCGCAATTTGAGTTCTCTTATATTTTATATATCAACCATAACAGCTAAAAAGAGCAGCAAAGAACCTATATTTGCATAAAAATTTATGACTTTCCGTGTGTACAGTTTCAAATAAATGTGTGGCTGAAAACCTTTCTGAAGCCATTGCGCCCAGAGTGACATTGTACTCCTGATAGTCACTAAAATGTAAACGCTTTTAAACGCTTACAAAATATGATCTTATGTAGAAAACAAGAAATGTCAATTTAATCACGTTATCCAGTGTGTTTGCTCTCAATCTGAAATCAAAGCAAGCATTAAATTAAACATTTATACCAAATTAAAGTACGGAAATGCTTTGTTGCAACTTTATAATCAAGTTATTAGCCAATTTTATACATGTGCGCGCCGCCGATAAAAATTCATGAACTTTTTGTTTATGATTTGCGAATGATTTGTTTGATATGAACTCGTTGTGTTTTTACGCAGTGACAATAAAAATAGGTTGTTTCAAACATAAATATATTTATTTCATAGGTCGCTGTTAGAGTTCGTCCACTCATCGATCAGAATGATGTTACATGCATTCAGGTGACACCTAGTTCGACAATTTTATTGGACGAAGGCTTGAGTCGCAATAAATTCCGGCGTTACATTTATGATCATGTTTTTAATGACAAAACGCCACAAGAACTCGTTTATCAGAAGACCACAGCACCGTTAGTGAGAGATGTCCTAAATGGATTTAGCGCTGCCGTGTTTGCTTACGGAGCGACAGGATCAGGTAAAGATTGTTTTATGATGCTCATAAATCCTTGTTCATGATTCAAATCTCATTGCTATCACAATTGCTGGAAATAGGAAAGTATGTCGCATCAATTTCTTTATGCTTCTTGCAGAATAACCTTTTTTATACGCTAATATTACCAGAACACACACAATGTTAGGACCTAATCCAAAGAAAGCCGCAACTCCGTCCACATCAACATTATTAACATCTAGTTCAGATTCCATAACACAAAATACCCAAGGAGATGGCCTTATGGTTAAAGCAATTGACGATATTTTTAAGTTTGTTGAGCAATCTGAAAATCCGGAAGAATTTCGGGTGAGTTTGATGGGCATGAACAAGACATGTTTTGAGCATTTAGCATTAAAATTTATCCCAGAAATTCTGAATCGGAAACTTTTCTAATTTCCTTCGTGACTGTGAGAACGTAAATAAATTCACGCATAAGAAGAAAATATCAAAGATTTATTCTTTGTGTATGCTAAATCGCTTCAAGAGGAAGCGTAATTTATAAATGGCAAAGAAGCCTAATAATAAGATACATAATATTAAGCACTTCTCACAAAACGGGGACCTTAAGTCTTAGCAAAAGCTTCATTGGGACAACTTTAGTTTGTTTGGAAAATTTAATTGTCTATGTAAACATACAATAATGGGATGAAAATTTACTTATCAATTTGCATAAGTATAAAAGGATTAACATCCAATTAATGAATGGTTTACTTAGATATTTTCGTATGAGTCATTAAACCGTTGTAGTCACAATTGATTTCCATAAAATTCCGTCGAAAGCTCCCGTCTGAGAACAAAAGCTTTTTAATATGTTATAATTATAAAGAGTTTTATATGATGCGGTCAACAACGGTTTTTAATATTTATTCGTGAATGTCTTTCGAATTATCGATTTTTTGTGCATAAAAAAAAGTAACTTTGACACGACACGCTTTCCCCGAAAAAAAAAGATTTTTTTTTCTGCTGCTGACACATATTAATATTTTAAGTGTGCAATGCCCTAAATAATTCCGGAATAGTGTTGTAAAATGCGCCCACTGATGATAGATTACGTTCGATTTAAGGAACATAAAGTTTATCATGTAAAAAACATCTTTCATTATTGCTTCCGTTTCGTAAACGATGTTCGTTACCAATCTATAATAGTCTAGTAATGACGCAAGCGAAATAAATAATTAACAGCATTTTCAATGAGTAACAATTAATTAGTTTCTGTCCTTTTTCATGTTTATCGATGGCAAAAAGGTGTATTTGAACATTGAGGTATTCAATGTTGCATGCGATAATGTATATTAATTTCATTTTTTTTTTCGACGTTTTATCGAAAAGCATAAAATCAAGGCGAACTTTATTTAGTAAAATGAAAAAAGAAAAATATCTATAAAAGTATCCAGTACTACCGATAGCTGCGAAGCAAAGCAAATGGAATTTGATTTATCAAGATTTGATAAAATATTCATCAATTTCCAATCAATAAAAAAGCCCGCAAGGACGCAAATTGAAAAAGCGAAATTTCACATACTTAATGAAACATTTACCGAACCAACATAATAGACTTGTTTTTGTTATCTTAGAAAATTCCAAGGATGTATTACTGAATCTTAACCTGACATGAATAATTTGTGTAGTTTAATCTTCATCAGATATTAAAGGCCTCAAAATAATCTTCAACGCCTCGGGAAAAACTGTTAAATATTTGCCAGAAATAACTTTTGAGAGACATCTTTGCCAGTAATGGTAAAATTAATCCCAGGAAAAATAGTTTTATATTTCAAAATTTTAAATAACTCTCGACTTATACAACTCAATGTTGTTCGACCTTTACGGTCCACAGGGGGTTTGTGTTATCAAACAAACACATATATCAAAGTTTAGTCCTTTATTTGTTTGGTTTTTTTCTGAAGTGTTTACGGAAATAATCGTTTCTTGTTTCCTTTAGGGTTGTTCACACATTTGGCTCTTAATCCGATTAAGATAAAAATGTTTTTTTTTTTTTTTTTTTTTTTTTTTTTTATATCCTATTTCTTTTTTTATCCGGAAGCACTTGTTCGTCAAGTGAGCATACAATTATGAATTTACACATTCATAACAAAATCTAAAGCATATTTGTATTAGATATATGTTTAAACGTTCTACAATAAATTTCGTATCTATCTTTGTTATCCTTACATATTCCGGATGTAAAGAAATGTACGAATAACGTGGCCGTACATCAATAAATAGTTTTTAAAATTACATTGAAGGAAATTAAATCAAAGGTTCGTTGTTCTTTTTGAACTTGCTTTTCACATCATAAAATTTTAAGCTCGTCAATCGATAGATATTGGGGATTTTTCGGTATATGGAACTATTTTTGTTGGAACTAAACTAATGATCGCAGTGTACACAATGTGGTTGAGGAAATTCTATTCTATCTATTTCGTACAAACATATATCAAATTATATACGGCTACAATGTTTTTCATGTAACTTTTATGAGTCAAATTATGGTGATAGAGATGATTATTTAGGTTTTGCGGTCTTGACAAAATTAATCGGCACAATGATAGTGCCGGCTTAATAATCGTTGAATTATATGAAAAGTTAAACATTCAAGTCTGCTAGATGTATGAATCTAGACTTTTGTCTGCCAAGAAGTAGACTATAATCGAGGCCAAAAGTGGAACGAAATTTACATAAAATATGGAAATGTATGAAATGTGCTACCGGGCACCGGGCAATGGAAAAAGGAAAATTAGAGCTAAGTTAGAATATTTAGTTTCTATCATAAAAAAAATTAGAGCACCAGATCTAAAACTATTGCGCTGAATTAATCATTAATTAGTCAATACGAAAAAAAAAAAATAATAACTTTATAAAAAGGAATATTATTTATGTTTCTTGTTGTTGCAGGTTTCCATTTCCTACTTAGAAATATATAATGAGCTTATAAAAGATTTATTAAATCCATCAAGCGGATCCCTTGAGCTACGTGAAGATAACCGGGGAAATCAAACTGTGTCAGGATTATTAGAAATTAATGCGATAAGTCGATACGAAGTTATTTCCCTTTTGCTGAAAGGAAATAAATCGAGGACTGTTGAGCCAACAGCTGCAAATCAAACATCATCACGATCTCATGCATTGCTTAATATTGCGGTGACGCAAACGACAACGTTAGGTACAAAGCAAGGGCGTCTTTACTTAACGGATTTGGCAGGATCTGAAAGAGCTAAGAAAACCAAAAACCGCGGTAAACGTTTGCAAGAAGGAGCCCATATTAATAAAAGCTTATTGGCTCTCGGTAATTGCATAAACGCTTTGGCAGGTGGTGCCCGTTATGTTAATTATAGAGACTCAAAACTCACAAGATTATTAAAAGAAGCCCTTAGTGGAAAGTGCAAAACGGTAATGATTGCACATGTGGCGCCCGAAGTAAAGCATAGAGAAGAAACTAAAAATACTTTAGTTTACGCCGAAAGAGCTAATCATATAACAACTAGACTTCAAAATCCACAATTACTCGAGGAAAATCGTGAGTTTCCAATGGCCCATTATCAAAATCTAGTATCAGAACTGCGTGAGGAAGTGGGCAGATTAAGATCTAAAATGCTTACGGATCGACCACGAAGTGCCATCCAGAAAGTCGTTAATGAAGATCCGGACACGACAAAGCGCAAACAGGAACTTAAGTATCTGAGAGAGCAAATTGTGTTGACATTTAAACAACAGATGAAGCTAAGGCGAAGGCTGCTTGAAGCCGAGTCACATTTATTAGGGCTGGAATTGGATTCTGAGCGCCAACACATGGTTATTTCACACTGGCAAGGGCGTAAAGGAAAACTCTATGACAGACAGCCGACAGCATTGCGTCATCAACTTAAACATGACGTGAATGAAGAAGATGATTTTGATGAAGACGAATCTGATGATTCGGAAGCAACTTCGGCATTAAAAAATGCATGGAATGAATTAGCAGCAATAGAAAGGGAAACGAAAAGATATCGAGATATCAGAGCAAACACCGAAACGGAATTGGAAGAGTGTCGTAAACGGGGAGTTTCTTTAGAAGACGTAGGTGAAATTTTTAATTTATTCTATAAAAGCTTTGTAACGAAATATTTTAGGAACTTCCGGATCGTATAAGCAGCGATGAGGAACGAGAGCTTTTAGCACTCTTATGTCGAGTTCATGAGCTTGAAGCTGATAAAGTGTCGCTTCAGGCTGAACGTATGGCACGACAAGCTGAGCTCCGTAGGAGAGACCTTCAACTACTTAGAGCCGAACGACAACGAAGACTATGCGAAGACATAATAAGCACTCAAAGAAGACTCATTGAAGGTTTAATTTATGATGATTTATAAAAAAAAATAATTTACTTAAATTACTAATACGTACATAGATGGTCGAATTGAAGTTTCTGACGAATTGAAGGATCTTTATTCAGTTTATCAGCAGGAAATTCATGCAAGCACCTACACTGGAGCACCACGCACGCAAAGTAGAATTGTTTATGATACAAAGTTACCACCAATTTATAATAACCGATCGTGAGTTAGCATTTTATAAATAAGTGTTGCATTAAGTTTCATTTCACCACAGTCTCACATCTGCGGATAGCTCAAGTTCCAGTTCAGACTGGGGCTCTCCGATGCCAACAATTCTTGACTCGGAAAATAACCAAAACGCATTTGATATTTTAATGGGTCCAGCTGTTCGTACCAGATTACCATCAATCCATCGTCGCATTTATCCGAGTGCAAGCACTTCAAGCGATGATTAAACGCTTCAAACCGGAATGTAAATTTGTGCTGATGATGAAGCGCATAGCGTAATTAATAATGAATTATGTATCGCCATGCCTGTTAAAGTCGACAGTTGTTTATCGAAAAATTATTATTGAATAAAAAAGAAAAATTGGAAACTGTTCGATATATTTGTCTTTTATTCCCTTTTTAGACTTCATTCGAAATGTTGTTGACATTGACGCAAAATTCGTGAAAAGAAAAAAATAAGTAAGCTATCGGAAAACTGTTCAGTAACTTTTATTTGCGCACAACATAACAAGCGGAGAGGAAACAAACCATAAATTTTCTAAAAAGCCATAAGAGTGTTGTCAAACTTTACGAGAGATATAGTATGCTGAATAACAGGCAGTAGTTTTGTTACTTTCTTTTATAGCAAAACTAAACAATAGAAAATGTTGATTCAAAAAATTTTTGCCCACAAAATATGTAGATCTGTAAAGTTTTGCATTTCCGAATTTCTTTGAAATTTTATAGAAGATTTCATCGGTTTATTTGATATGCGAAGAATAAGAAACTAAGCAGTTGTCACAACTTTATCTATCAACTAAATACTTTTAAGAAGTAAAACTGATCACATCAAAATGAAATTTGAAAGCTCATTCAGGATTTCACTCTTTCTTTACGATTATTTGCTCCGAAGTTTGAACAAAAGAAAATTAAAGATCATTTTCTAGAACACGGCCTTGAACTTGATGCTTCGTTCATGAATTCAATATTTGCAAGTTCTTGCAAAATTTTTTCTAAGCTCTCCATTCGCTCATGCGCGAAATATTGTTTTCTCTCGGCACGAAAATTCGTCATTCATCCGAAATTTATATTCGTTTTAATATTCAAAATATTAAAAATTTTCTCCAAAGCAATTATCTAAAAACGAATCTTTAAAAAATCTTTAATTATAGATAATAAATTTTATTTTGTTTTTTTTTTATTTATTTAAATATCTATTTATTTTCAAGTTTAATTTCAGAAAACCAAATTGCATTTAAATTGCTATTGCTTTATACATTTTACACGATTTTCACAAATTTTGTTTCTGCCACATTTCTTCTGCACTGCCACAAAAAGATTAATATACGTGAAAATCTTAATCATAAAAGCATATAAACATGAGAAATCTGAAATTATATCCCTTTGAATAGAAATTTATTTATGATGTTAAGATACTATGACAACTTTGAGAATTTTTTCTTGGAAAATATAATCAGGTGTTATTTCTGGTTCCGCTGCTACTGAACTGAAATCAAATTAAAATGTGTTTCAAAAAATTCGGAATAATTTGTCTATCGGAATGTCGGAATAATATTTTAAAATATCTTGTAAAATCGCAACAATCGTACACAAAAAAAAAATTATTTTAACTTTGCCTAACTCGCTTCCTCGCTTCGTTAGGGACTGTGAACTGATGAAATCTTTCTTTCTGTTCCACAATAATTATATCAAGAGGAAAAGTAACTGCAAATAAAAATACGATCTGAAATAATGATTTGATAAATTTTTCAAGGTGGAACCTCAAACGAAAGATAAAGAAAATTTATGGTTGAATTTTTTTTTTCTTTATTGTTTGTTTTGTTTGATTTCAACGAAAAGTATTTGAACCTTAATTATAATAAGCTGTGTTTTATTTTACCAAAGAGCATGAATTCCATTATACATTTTCGTTTAAAATTGATGTATTTCCTTGGAAACGCTTAGACTAATTTAGTTGCAAAGTCTTCTTGTAATTAGCTACATAACAATTTTAAAATTGCACTTTTACAAAATATATTTAAGATCTACAGATTCTAAAATTGCCTTATTCATATGATCATTTAGTTTAGTTTAGTTTAAAATTAATTTAAGTACACATTATTTATGTGTGATGGAACCATAATATCGATTTTCTATTTTTCTAAATTTGTTACTTTTTACAGCAGGTAAAAAAGTTATGCGATCGTAAGAAACAAAATGTATCTTTATTTAATCGTTCAAGTCAATTTAAGAATAATTTTTCGGCTTCATGTTATGAGATGATTCATGCTACACCCGTTTCGGCTTCTAAGTAAATTACTTCAGACCTCGTGTTAAACATTAAAAAACATATAAAATTGCCTCGTATAAAATATTTAAGACAAGTGATTTTAAATTTTTGATTGAAGCAATTTCTTTCGTACATCGAAGTAAAAATAAGTTCCATCCAACTTGGTAGCTGCTTTATTTTATTATACTGATGAAATTTTCTTTTATTTATGAGCTACGAAAATGGTAGAAATATGATAATGAGGTGTCACAAAAAAAAAGATTCTGAAAGAGCTAAATATCTATTTAGGAACTATGAGGTGACATTTATTAATGATTTATCCCTTGAGTGTAATGTATGTGTTTAAATATTTAATTCGGTCTCTATGTGCATGAACATTTCATGACACGCATTTTCTTCATTGTCGTTACTTTAAGTCGTGTGTGATCCTTTTCGTCAATGTGTAAAATTTCCATATCGACAAGACGTGTTGGTGCACAGCATACATTCGGTACATCGGAATTTTTTTGACGTGCCAGTGATTGGAAGTATGCATGATTGTTACCAATATTGTAACGGAACGGACATGTTCCATCACAAAACCCAGCATCGAAATGTCGAGGTTGAATAATAAAGTCATATCCGCCTAGTTCCTTAAAATCAATCATCCATTTGTGTCGACAGCACTTTTTCTCGCCATCCTGACGACAAAATGTCTTTTTCGGTTGGGACATATAATTCTTTGCTTCATCTAAAGTACCCTGCTTCCGATGGCCCGCTTTTCTCTTTATTCTCGGTATAATAGAGCCAACAATATTAAGCGTTGGATTATGGTTAAGCTCATCTTTCGTCTCATGGTTGCTGACAATTTTCATATCATACTTTGAGCATAGTTCACAATAGACGTCAATACTGAGCATTTGCTCATTTGTTTCATGTAGCCATGATCTCACAACCGAGGTTAAATCAAGTGGAATCCACTTTTTATAGGTGAATTTCATATTATCGGAATTGATTGGTAACGTGATATCTTTTGAAAATAAAAATGAGCGGCCATGAGCATTTGTTTGATAGATATGTAGCCGAAGTTGCTGCTTGCTCGTAATTATGTTTACTTTACTTCTATTCGAAATGTGATTTGGTTTGTGCATCGCATGATGTCGCGTGTGAGGATGAGATTTTCTTTTATTTCGATGGGATTTTAATGTAAGTTTTGTGGTGGCGACATCCAAACTGGAACTGTCGTCATAATCGCTATCGCTATCATTAACTTGCGAGTCTGCCTTTAGTGGCTTGTCCATTGCCTGATTTTGGTCGTTGGTTAAAAATACATTTAATATCGATTCTTCTATTTCAGTCGGTAGTTCGTCTTTATTAGCTATCTCAAAATCAAGAGATGTGATATCTTCCTCATTCGTTGAACGGCGTTTACGTTGACTTCGAGAACGATTCGATTGATCTAAAAATACAAGTCACGCAGGATGGAAAAATTGTAAAAAAAAATAAATATTAGATAAAACGTTTTATTTCGATTATTGCTTCGCGTGCTGGCTAATCATTGATTGAAATTGTGCGACTGACGGTAGCAGGAAATAACTAAATGAAGTCTGAGTGGGAACAATATAGTCTGAAGAGCAATTTAGAAAGTTCTAACCTCTAAATATGATACTTAATTTACTTTGCGTTTAAGGCTATGCAATAAATTAAACGCCAAATAATAATTTCTGATAACTAACAAGAAAGAAGAAGAAGAACAAGCCAGACGCGCTAATTAGTACGCGACCTATGTTTTTTCATTACTCACTCGAATGTTTGAAGGCAAATATTTTTTTCACAGCTTCGGTCTCGTCACCGTATACGAAGCTTGTAACGTCATCGCCGAAGAACTTTGCCGATCGTCGCTTTCGGTAATTGACTTTACTCAAATATTCGTTATATTTCGTAAAGTATTCTTGCTGACTGATGCTTGCCTGCAAAGAAAAAGTAAAGAAAAAATTAAATATTTTGAAATCTTTATCATGTTTTTTTTGTGCTGTATAATTTTTATGAGTCAGCTTTTCGTATTTTTTTTTGTTGCCGTCGGCACCAGAAGCAAATTTTACAAGGCATTTTTTATGCTAAAAACACTTCGATAATCGTTGAGCACGTAATGAATGCATTTTTAATTATCTATTTGCTTGCATGCACTGTGCTGCTCCATTCATAAATATTCATAAGCAATAAATTATGCATTCTTAATGGAGAAAGCAGATCATCGTTGATGCCCAGTACAGTGTAAAGATATTCATTAGTATTTTCGATAAGATCAAAACGATGAAAGACTTTCTTTAGTAATTTTAATATTAATGATTTACTTTCAAGATGTCGTGTTGTTTCAAGCCTTTTGAAATTCTACGCTAAAATAATTTCGTAATTAATAAATTTTAATTTTGCTCGCATAATCACTAATAATTGTAAACGCTTCTTAAGTGTTTATTGAAATTTATATACTTCAAGTTTGTTTTTTTTTTTCTTTCTTAAAAATATTGTTTTTTCTTTTGCTTGCGGATATTTTTAGTCAAGAAGTTTTAATTACTCTCCAGGAATTCTCAGCAGGACAACAAATTAATTTAATTATTCTTCTGTGGAAAGGTTCAGTGAATTTCTTTATTAATATCACGTTTTTCCAGAGGCATATTGTCAATTAAATACGAAATATTTTCAAACGATTCTAAATTAATTAAGTATAATCGAGTGTCATTTTAATGTGGTAATGAGGAGACTTAACGCACACTTTTGTAAAATAATTCAAGAATCGTGTGGAGTTGCTGCAAGACATTATAAAATAACTCAGATGACAATTTTATTAAAGCTGGTCTTCATTATTTTATTAGTATAGATTCAAATGCGTTGTCATGCGGTTGTTAATTAATTATTACTCTCTATGCTTTTATAATTAATTGTTGGTGATTACGCATTTGTTATCAGCGTTCACAAATTTAATTTTTCCTTTATTAATATAAATATGCTTATCACCAGCCGGCTTTTGTGTCGGCTCTGATGAATGCGTGAGAATTTATGGCTGGACTGTAAATTTGCTCAATATTTTCACTGGATGATGAAATATAATTTTGATAACCGACAAAAATAACTGAGCTGCAAAGTCGAGTGATTTATTGACTCCTGCGCAACGTTGAACTTTATGTTGTCTGGGGACTTTCCTGGGGGTTTTGAAACAATTGCCCTATACAGAAAATGCCGCAAAAATTTCAATGTAACGGCAGCAACTCATTTTAATAGCTCTATTTTCGCGGCCACAGTCACTACCCTCCATGACACAAGCAAACATTGTTAAAAGCAACAATAACAATCAACATTTCCACACCATAAACAAACATTCACTGCATCACAAATTTTATTTGGTTTCTATGGGACATTAAACTCTCAACCGCAAAAAAGTGATACGATTATACAAAAGCTATCAAAAATATGTCAATAAAATTTTTTATTTTGTTTTTCTTTCATTCTCTTCGTTATTTATTTTGCGAATTTCTTCCGTTTGTTCTATATCTGTTCGTTCCATTCAATCATCACGAACATAGAATATGAAAATAAAATAGCCACAAATATATTTGTAGTAAGCTTACCGATTTTCTCAAAATTGAGATATCTTTTCACCCTCATTATATGGCAATTTATGTGTTGATTGCAATCGGAGCGTGTATGGGATGCGAAAAAAGGTTATTAAAGAAAAGTTTAAGATTATAATCTTCTTATTCCATTCACCTCACAAATTGACACTTGCTGATGAAGCTTTTTTATTCTATTTTATTGCCTTTTTTTCTGTATCTTTTTCGGACTCTCATCATCAACATCATGAGACTTGAAATGATATTAAATTGTGAATTTAAAATTTTCAGGCATATTGATGAAATGTTTAGTAAAGCGTTTTCTCTGGACTCTTAGTTATACTTTTTTTAGATTGTATACACGCGTGCTAGTTCACTCATTCATCCAGTGCGTGCCTCACCTTGATTTGGTTGTCTTTACATCCCGAGCATGAGTGCTAGATGATCTTCGTTACTCAAAACAATATTTGAATGTTATATTTTTTTTGTAACATGATAACCCCTTAAAAGTGTTAAATACCAATGGCTCGTGTTTGCACATGTCTTTAACAGGGAAATCCCTCGAAAAATCCACATCAGTATGATTGGACAGAATTATTATTTTCGTTTTTTCGGGAAAACTTGTTTATTTTTCAAATCGTCACATGACTAAACAGAATTCAAGCAATCAAAATCATGAATAATGTAATCAAATAAATGTGACAATAAGCGAGATTTTCGTGACCAAAACCGATTTCTAGAGAGATTTTGTTTTAATCATTGTGAAGATTTCATAAACAAACAATTCCTGTTGATAAATAATTTATCAAGAGAAGAAACTTTAATCTAATTAACTTTTACCGTCAAATTTATAGCAATTGACTAATTCAGTAATTTATGATTTTAGAGCTCATATTTAACAAGAAGGAAAAAACATTTATATTCTTGTTGAGGAGCCGTCGTCTTATTATTAGAACAACGTGGACTATTTATAAACTCAGGGCCGATATCAGATGGGAAATTTCAGTTACAAGCGACACAAACAAGCAAAAAAAATTATAAATAAAAATGTGAGTTATTTATAGACATTCATTGGAGAATTGATAAGGCGTCTGACTTGATATCTACTTGATGCTATAATCGTTTTTACAAAATTTGCTGTCGGCTGACAAAATTTCAATGAAAATTCATAGTCACATAGAAATATGATCTCTTCAATTCATAATATTCTCTTCTGTAAATATAAGAAATGAAGTTATGTTACGTTTACATTCTTTATTCAGTGATGGCATTTTGTGGTGTGCGAGTCAGATGTTATGTTATGTGTGGCCATTTATCATGAAGATGAAAAAAAAAAAATCAAAAAAATCGCGAAGTGTGTTGGCGAAAAGCGATAAAGTTCATGAATATTATTTGCTTTCTTTAGCCGGCCGAATAATTTTTACGACTATTTTTGTTTTTTTTTTTTTTTATTTTTTTTTCACGAAATCTTGAAATGGCTATTCTCGCATCAATATCGATTTTTTTTTTATTGTGCAAATGCAAACCATTGATTCGCAAAATGCCGCAGCAAGTGCCAAGCAAGTGCTTAAAAGTCGTTTTAATTCCACATGACGGGAATTTCAACGAGCAAAAAAAAAGTTTGTTTAACTTTACCCAAAAAAGTTGTCATTGTGCGTTCATAATTTAAATTCATGCAATAACAACAAGTGGCTTCCCCTCTAAAATCAACGATTTCGTCTCAAAATTTCTTGCAAACTGACGACAGATTTATTTTTGGAATAATTACTTCAATGATACCGCGCAGATAATTCATTCAATTAGCGATTTTGTTGTAGGAAAAGAAAAGAAAAACATCTTTTTATAAGTAAAAAGAAGCATTTTTTGTATCTCTCGTCGGCCGCCACCGCGCGCTTACTAAGAATTTTTTTTGTTTTCTTCACCGATAGTATTAAAAATTTATGGTGTTTATAGTGATGAAAGCACCCACGAGTATTCGTCAATTAAAATATAATTACAGCAAAAATTTTCTTATTTTTACAAAGCCAAGCGGGAAAAAGAATTCCAAGATAGTAAAAATTCCTGAAATATTTTCTCGCAATTTTTATTTTTGTTTACATTACATTCATTTCTTTACATTTTCGGAAGTTTCTGTTTTGATTTAAGAGCAATGGATATTATGTAGGTCGCAATGGAAAAATATCACTTTTGTTGTAACCAAATTAAGACATCTATCTCATTCTGAAGGCGTTTCATTTCCGCATACCTAAATTATGTGCGTTATTGATCCTGACTTGGCTTCCGAAGCTTCATTTACGTTTATTTATCTTTTCAAATCGTGACTTCGCTTCGAAATTTGAGATTACATCTAAGATTTTGTTCTTCGGAATATGGCTTTAAAAAAGGAAAAAAGACGTTAAACGCTAAATCAATAAATCTATCGTTGGTGAATGTCGTGTGAGAGGAGAAAAAAAATTCGTGTCGCACCGCAAACAAAAAAAAAAAATGCAGCAAATTTCTGTTCATATTTTGAAACTCAAGCGTTTAGAGGCAAATATGGCAAAAGTTTCACTTTTTCACATAAGAGAAAAGTCATTTAACGAAATTCCAACATGCAGCAAACAGCTGAATTGCTTTTGTTTGTTTTTAATTTTGAAATGGCGCCCAATGTGTATGGTGCAAAAAGAATTTTCCACGCTTTTCATTTCAAGCTGACGGTAAATATTTGACATTTTATTAAAATACCATTTTTGAAAGGGGAACATTATTCGGGAAATCGTTTCAGTCTATGTAATGTCAGGTTTATGTCAATAAAATGCCATGCATATAGAAACATCTCCCATTTTCACGCCAATTAATTTTGCTTCATTTTATGATCTTCGACGATACGAAAATTATAATGTAAAAAATACCGTGGCACAAAGCCTTTACAAGAAATTAACATGTCGACATGATTTAATACATTTATCAAACATTTATTGATAATTCCAAATAAGGTTGGTGCTGCTTGGGGAATCACAAAGGCTATGTTTAAACGTATGTTCGTGAGATCCGAATCAATATTTGAGACGTGTAAAAAAAATACTGTCGATAAATTGTCGACCTTCCCAGTATTGTTTTCTTTCTGAGGGAGATGTAGAAGTCCTCCATACTCAAATATTGAACCTATTTATGTCAATGAAACTGCTTTATTTTCCCTTACAAGAATTTTTTTTTTCATTGATGTGACAGAAAATCAATAAAGTTTTTTTTTTCTTGAGTTTCAAATTACTTTTTAAGCGAAAAGAAAATAATTTTGAAACATTTTTTGGTTTTCTAGAACTTTTTTTTATGTAACAACTGGATATGAAATTTTGACTGTTTTTCTTGTAGCTATTTAATTCGTTTTTAAATCCATTAAAATGCTAAATAACTAGCATATAAAATTTAATTGAAATTTTGGGTAGTAAATAATATCTGTCTTCATGTTTAAAATCTCATTTTCTTTTAAAAATATGAATAATTTTGCTTCTTTTAATTTCGTTTGCCAAAATTATGCATATATATTTAATCAGTGGGAAAGAGTTCTGATAAAATATCTGAAACGTGTTTGACTACGTGTTTCGGAAAACGTGTGATTGATATTGTTGGGAGTTTACTATTTTTTTTTTCTTATCTGAAATTCTACGCAATCAATAAAAAAAACCCACAATTTCGAACGTTTATCAAAAATTCCAGCAAAGTTGATGTCAAAGAGATACTTCACTCTTTTTGTAAATATCAGTTGTTTTAACAAAAAAAGAAGCAATATTTCGTCTTTAGGAACGTATAAGTTCTACTCGTGTGACCTACTCAGATTTTAGTGGTCGCAAAAATTTGTATTTGGTTGAGATGGGGATTTCCCCGAAAGAGAGAACAAAATTTTAAACATATAAAGTAGAAATGTTATGGCAGGTTATTTCTCACATATACAAAGATATCATGGTCGCAAATAGCACAAAGAAAAAAAATCGATTTCATTCATCTCATTTATGATTTAATTTAACCTGATATGGGTGGGCTCATGTTATCAAAGAGGCACGACAAATGTGCCAAGCTATCGTAAAGATTGTTTATCGAAAGGTGTAAAGTAAAAAAGACGTCATTTAAAATTTAAAGTCGCACAATTGAACACAGCGTTTTTTTCTCTCGTGTCATCACGGATGTATATAAAATCATATTTTAAAGTTTAATTTATCTGTTACCGCTCTCACTCTTTAGAAGGCAGCCAGCGACAAATATTGACAATTTTGTTAATCGCGTACAAATATTTGATCATTGGTTCTTTGGCCCATCAAAGGCACATTCCAGCGCCTTATGAAAAATGTCGATGACATAATAAGTGCGCAAAGTCGATTGGTTTTAAGATTATATACTGCTCAACAATGCGACAAGTATCTCATAAGATAAAGCGCGAATCAATCAAGCAAGTCATTTACCGATGAGTTTTATATATTTTTTAGCGTGAGCAATCAACGTATCACAGAACTGATATCAAAATATTTTATGAATCATGACACTGACGTTGACACCTGAATGTATTTTTGTTTTTGTTTTTAAGGGAAGTTAATTACAATGATTGGGATTTTCTTGAATGTATCAACTGGATTTCATAAGAAATTGAATTATTGACAGCAATGTTCACGATGTTTCATCAGATACGCATGTTAACCATTTTAGCTGCAATTGGAAAACATTGATGAGTGATGTTAATTCATTGAATTTTATCGAAAGACGAAATATTTTTACTGAACACGTTTATGAACTGTGCCCATTATTTTGAGCTCAATGTTATAAATCAACTAAACACGATGTGGCACGACATGAAAATAATTTAGACATTTTGTAACATTTGAGGTCCAAACACATTTCTAATTAATTTTATGCCCATCCATATCACATTAATTTCATCGAAAAATTCAAAGAGAAACTTAATAAATTGTTAAGTAATGTCCATCCTGCTCCGAAAATGTTTCTTTTTTTAATCTACACCCTCGCATTTTATTGCAACTCGAACTTCTAAGACGTGCGTTAAAAGCTAAAATTCGATAATTTATTCAACTCGTATCGTGAGATTGTGAAATTCAACATGTAAGATAAAATTTTGATGAATTCAAAAGAAATGGAAACTTTATACCACGCGCGTTGTGGAATATTCAAGCCCACATAAAACTGACATAAAAGGGACATAACGATTTAGCGAAAAAAATGTGTCCTTCGTTATTCAGTCCAATATGTTAGTTACCCAAATAACCGGCAAAAATGTTACGCAGCATTCTTTATCGCTGTTCGTAGCACAAAAAAATATCATCGGCATAAAGTGGTTAATTGCCACTTGTCCGGAGAGCCACGAGAACGTGAATATTTTACGCGACCGAGACAGGTTTGTTTCGACATGAGACCACTTAGTTTGCATCATGACAATTATAAAGCTTCGTGTATTTATTTTTAATTTTCAAGAAGAAAAAATCCCTAAAAAAAGGTAATTAAGGCAAATAAGCTCTTACCGTATTAGCATCCGGCTTCGACGACATATTTAATCCAATCATAATGTGCGCTTCTAACTCTGTTGCGTTAATCTTGAATTCGTCAACTGCTATTTTAGTGGAAATGTCAGCTGTCGATCCCTCGAATTGTTGATTTCTTCTCATTTCATGTATATCACAGTTAATTAAGCTAATATCACAGCATACACTTAAAACCAAATAATAAATAATTAAACTAGTTAAGATTTCACCGATTTCAATTTTTATTCCCATATCATTTAATTAATTGCTAGCTGTGCCGTTAGTTCTAATTGCTGTTGCTATTTGTTTAATACACTTGAAGTTTTGATAATTTTCGTCACAGTAAATTTTTAAACATTTTCTATTAATTATAGTTTGTAATTTGTCGAGAATTATTAACATATTATAAATATAAAACTTCAAGTTTTGCTCGATATTTAATTATTTGCTTGGTTATTTTTTTTTTTTTTAAATGTATTTCGTTATTTAACACCAAATCTAGTGCTTTATATTTCACTCAATTTAACACTTCAGAATATACTTTTTAAGTTTTTTGTCGCTTTAATTCAACTTGATTCTCTGGTGTTGATATAATTTATTGATTCTTCGTCCTCGTGTGTAAAAAAAAAGTCAATTTATATTGCATTTATTAATGTCTATTAAACTCGCTTAGCCGCTCCAATAAATCCATCACGCTTGCGCTTATTACAGCAACTGATTTTCATATATTTCTTAACTTAAAATTAGAAGAAATATATTTATTTTAAGACAGCACATTGCCAAGCACCTCCGTCTCATTTCAAATTAGTAACGAAACTGAACTGATGGAAAGCAAAAAAAAACATTAAAAGAAAAACTTGAATTAATATTTTATATAGGAATATTCATTCATTTGTGTAGTTGTAACTGTGCATGTAGATGCCATTCTTAAGACACTACACTTTCATTCATTCGTCTTCCGTGGGATTTCTTCGTTTTGTTTTACCTTTTTTTGACTGTATGTAATTTGTTCTTCTTGGTTTTTTTTCTGTGTTTGGATTTCGTTCGGGTATTTTTTATTCGACATATTTGAATGCAATAAAGTTGTTTAAATGTATGAAAAGATTTTTTTTTTCTTTTATTTTGGGTATTTTTCTTTATAAACTCACATCGAGCACTCCATAAATTACTCACGCGGATTTTTGTGATGTCGCTTGATAGAAAACAGATGGATGAAGTATTGCTAATCAAAAAATCAGATATGTAATCAGGCTTGTTAAAAAAAAACTGGTGAATGCCAGTCGGCGGTTTTGTTTCACGTGACACCATGACAAATAAAATTACGCGCCGGCGTTATCTTATCGCGTATTTTGGCAATTTTTTTCTCAGTGGGTTCACATGATATTTTAGGAATTTTTCAAATTTCATTGTAGCCAACGATCGCAACATTATGAAATAAATTGGCGCCAAACATGTTTTTCACAGAATTGTTTTGTTTCTTGTCTTATTTTTAAAATAAATCAAAGCGCAAATTCTAAAAAAAACCTATTAAATAATATATAGAGTTGTAGAATCAATTGCTAAGGAAACAGCATTTTATGTTATATTGGTTTTGGTGTAATGTAGTTTTCTTTCGTTGCACAAAACCACATTCGGAAAAATTACTCTAAATCAAGGGGTTTGAAATGTTTACTCCAATTTGAGGTATTATACATGACGATAAAGTTTCCCACCCCATGAAAACATAACATTTATCTGGAATACAGAACCATTAGAGTATAATAGCACCCGCATATGTTGTGCGTCAAATGAAAAATCGTAGTAGAATTTTGAAATTCAGTGTCATATAGGAGCTTGGAATGCAAGAAAAAGAAACATACCCACAGATAAAATCGACATGGGAGAAAACCAAATTCTCGGGAGTGCTATAATAAATTGTGTCGAGGTTGCATCAACATCTGGGAACACAACTGTGACAACCTGAAATGGTGATTTTTATAGATTAAAAGACACATGATGCTAAAAAGAATGTATCGCTTTCACTCCAGGATGTCCTATGTCGACCTTGTCGTTTCATGAACGTTCCTTCATCAAGTATAAATGATACACAAATCACCGAAAATTTATCAAAAGAAGAAAAAAAAGGAAAAGGAAAAAAAAACAACATTAGATGGAAATGTTTTGTTGTTCATGATATTATTGTGATGAATAAAAAATGAAAATCTCCGGCATTTAGATACGTTAGTATTATGGCAATCCCCAAAAGGAAATTTTAATGCTTTTTGCATCCATTGAAACGACCCGAATAATTTTCCTAGTTAATGAGTTTAGTATCCCATCCCAATGACCTCACTTATGAAAATCACATAATGGACGGCAATCGATTTTGAACATACTTGAATCAACGATGGTCATGAATAACATTTTTGCTTCCTCCACAATAAGAAATCTGAGGCCAATTCCACTAGAATATTTGGAATATTTTTCGATTGAATCATAAAATGGCAATGTTCCATCATGCGATTTGCAAAAATAAAAATTATTCATGAGTCACGTGCCTGTTGGCATGACAGAATATTTTTCGGTAAACAAAAACAAGCGAATTCAATTGGACAACATAAAAAAAACCCAAACCTAAGTTTTGTATGTTTTTTTTTTATGACATCGAGCACTACCTAGTTGAAAGACCATTAACACAGAAAAAGCATCAGCTTCCTAATAATGTTTGAAATATTTCACTCAATTGCCTTTCGGCGATAAGACTTGTGCTTATTTTAGCTGTACGATTTCGCAGGCCCTTAAAATAACGTCCGGGTCCGCAATTGTGTATCAATTTTGCCCTATAGCGGAGGAAAAACACACTTTTTTAAATTGTTTAACTTAATTGATATTTAATTCTATTATTATATCATCTTCTTGTTTCTCCATTGGATGTTGAAACAATATTTAGTTAGAGCCACTTGTTGCTGTGACTTTTTGCTTATTTATTGATTCTGGCCAACTAGCAACATGATTTATGACTCAATTAACAACTGAGTGGGTTTTCCAATGATTTTGCCAAATTCTGGCGCTTTGTACTTGTGATTTATTTTATTATTAATTGAAAGTGATTTTTAATCTTTACATGCTTAACGGTATAAGTTGAGTTTAACTCGAGTTAATTTCCTATTGGCATTATCGAAAATTTGCCGGGTATTTTGTTATGTCATGAAATTTCCCCAGAAATAAATACTGAATGGTTGATATTCAATAGAACCGCGTCAAATTGTTACAGTAATTTGTTTCACTTGAAATCCGGCACAGTATTTTGTATCCGTCAGGCTTTGAATGGCGGCGGGGCGATCCAAATTTTGAGCTTCAAAAGCCTTTTTCTATAACTTTTTTCATACTTTCAAATATTTAAGTCTGTTCGAAAGCATCTATGCTATACCGCACCGCTTGTGGTTTAATTTTCGCAGTATTGCAAGTTAGTGTTTTTTTTTAATCAATTTCAATGCTAAATCATTCCAGTTTTCCGTGTGACTGAAAATAGCAATCAGGTTTATGTGTCCGTTTTTGACTGGATATCTAAAGATATATATCAGATAGATAAAAACGTTATAATTTGAATATAAATTATTGTTTTTCTTTCGAAATTTTTTTTATAAGAGAGAATTATTCTTATCATTTTAGACGTATGACGTTGGTGTTAACTAATTATTGACCTTTGTCATTTGTTTATTTTCGGTGATATTTGTATGTGAATATTTAAATTTTATTCTCCATTCATTGAAAGTTGAGTTGACGTGGGCAAGTAAGCAAGCAATGAAATCATGAATCACCAGAGAGTTTACTCTTAATGGTTGCTAAAGTATATAAAGTTTGCTCGCGTAGATTGTTTGTCTTCCGTCAGCATCAACCTTTCTAAATTTTCCCCGCTCAATTTCGCCCAAATATTTTATTTCTTCATCTTTTTTGCTTTTTTAATTGTTCAAGCTCTTTCAAACTTTTGAGATCGACAAGATTAAAGCCGTGCTTAGGAATTCATGACGTTATTTGAACAATAAAACCAAATTTCGTACCGATAACAAGTATTTCAACGAAATTAAAATTCTATCTCAACGATGTATATAAATATAAATTTATATAAATCTTTTCAATTTTTAACTGCGGAAATTATTGTATCGAAGGTATTTAAAGATAACGCGAAATGAGCGGACGCAAGTTGTTAAATTATTAATCTTTCATTACCAAATTCCCAAAATATTGGCATGTGAAGAAATTTCAATTCTAAAATGCGCCAGTTATCAAAGACTGAACTTGCGGGAGAAGACAATATAAAGAAGACGAAGCAATTTATAATAGCAAACTAAGAAATATTTTATGAGAATTTTCTTTAAATTGTATTAAGTTGTTCAATCAATTAAACACTAACACTGGTGGTGTTGGAAAATGAACATATTGATTTTAATTGTACGTTTCACCATTGCTCCATTACATTTAATTTACTTAGCTACATAACATTGCATTTGTGTAATTTGATTTATTTGCTAACCGAAACCGTTTTTCCCACCGCTTGAGGAAGTTGCTTTAATTAAAAGCTGCATATGGACTCAACAAGCTTTAGTAAATCTACAGCGTAGGCAACCAGCAAAACTTTAACATACTCTCGGTTACGTGAAGCTTTTAAAAAAAATGTATCGTAACTGGTAGATTCGACCTTAAATTCTCTCTTAAAATGCCTTCAAGCTGTCGATTGAAAACACAAAAAAAAACTTTTACCTGTACATCTCAAAAAAAAAAAAAACTCTCGCAACACATACACAATTAAACACGTCTACTTAGCAGAAATTTCCTGAAGACGGCACAAAACAGAACAATATTTCAGTAACTGTTCACCTGTGTTGTGTGATCTGGCCTCTGCTGTCGGCGAACAGAAAAAAGAAAACAAAAAAAAAATATTTTTAGGTGAAACTAAAATGTCGATGAAAAGAATTTAACAAAAAAAAAAAGAAGTTTTTTTCATTATAAAGGTAACAGAAAACAATGAAATACATAAAAAATTAGCAATTTGGATTGAATTAAATTTTCAAGAGAGCACTGTGTGATATATGCGAGTCTCAATTTTAAACAAAAACTAAAATAAATTGTGAAATACTTTTGTCCCATACATGTGTGGGGACTTCAATTTTAATGAAAGCTATTCGTAATTGAATCAAACTGAAATGAAAATAGTTAAAGAAAACGAAATTCGAGCGTTGGAAAGACAATTAAAGCCGGAGCTCTAATTGTTTCTGTTCACATATATACACTCCATTGTTCACATCAATTAATCAAATGCTGGAAAAAATATGTTTCATTTTGATATTCGAATATGAGATTTCATTTCAGTGATACATTCTGCACACGACTCGAGACTATCTAGTTCGCAGAGCGCGTTGGAAAGTTGTGTTGCAAGTGTGGTTAATTTTGATACTCTGCTACAAAAATTATCACACTTGGCGACTTAATTTGTAACGTCATCGTTGGTTTGTTGAAATAACAATGCTAAATCAGAAATGTTTGTGATCAAAATTTCATGAGAAGTGAACGTGCGGCATTAATTAGCAAGCTCAATCAGCAAGTCATACTAAAAATCACAGATTCAACTGTGTGATGGTCAACTTTTGAAAACAATTAAAAATGTTGTCAGATCCAGGAATTCTTTGTGTCCAACATTGCAACGCAAAAATATTTTCTTTTAAACTTCCTGAAACTTGTCCGTTGTGCAAACGGAAGATTCTTAATGATGCCAGCAGCAGCAATTTTGGCTTGATGCCATTTCGGTAAGAGGTTCCTGTAAGTGAATTATTTACTGGTCTCATTAAACATTTCGTTTTGCCCTTTCTTCGTTATAGATTACCGTACCCATTTGTAAGAGCATCGCAAGCGCAAGCAGCAGTTCTATTGCGACCGACAAATGGTGATTTTTTAAAGTGAGATTCATTGACTGCGATTACTCCCATAAATATTGCTCGCCTTATGCTCAAGGCTTCTTCGGACGCTTTAATATATTTTAATTTTGTGCGAAATTTTCAGCGAATACAATAACACGACCGACCTTCACATTGCCGTTACAACGTCTCAGGGTACTATTGTCGAATTTGACAGGCATGGCCTGAGACGCCACAATGTACCGAGAGATCACAAAAGTTTATGGGAGCAAAGTCTTATCGTTGAAACAGTTCCGGAAGCGTGGTTTGACCATTGGGATGAAATTCTTGCAAAGGTTAGTTGAAGTTAGAAATTCCTTAATATGATTTCAATTAATCATAAATATTTAAAGACGTGCAAACAGCCGCTATGGACCGAAACCGCCTACAAAAAGGACACACATAATTGCTATACATTCGTGCTGTCATTTCTACAGTCTCTTGGTTACGGCGATTTGAGTCGAGCAGCATGCAATCGGTATGAATCCTCATTTAGTTGATAACCAAAAATTAATTGAACACTATTTAATGAATTTCGCTTGCAGGACCGAATTTTGTGAAAAATTTATTGTTCCCCGGACTGTTGTTGCTGGTAAATACATCAGCTTGTACCGAAAAATTCGAGACCATGGATATTATATTCATTTACCGCAGCAGAAAAATGCAACAACAAAAAACAATAGCGCCAAGAGTGGAACAATTAATAGCAATGTGCTTTTGAAACAATAAATTTGTAATTTTTCATTTTGTGATGTTTTTCTCACGATGATAAAATGCAAAGTGATAATAAGAGGAGCTTTTATGAAAAGCTCTGTTTTTCAATCCAACCGCAAAATAACATTGAGTTAGTGAATATACTAAGTAATCATTATATGCTGCAAACTCTTTAACAGTATTAAGGCACTCAAATCAACTTATTTATTACAACTTAATTAAAATTTATCGTTCAAAGTTTTGTTGAAACACTAATTGTAATTAAGTCACAGAGATAAAAGTGATTAAAGCTTACGATTTATATTGAAGTGCATCAAACTTATCAGACGGGCTTATAGCTTTCAATGACTTCAGACGAGGAACTTTCTATGACTTTGTGATTTAATTAAACAAACTTTCTTTTAGATGTCTGCAAATGAAATAAAATGGCAATCAGTGTTCTGATAGCGAACAACTCTTGAAGTACGGATCTTTTACTTCCTTTTGAGTTTCTGGTTTCAAGATTTCTTCCTTTTGACTGTTTTGAAAAATTGGTTCCTCATTAGCTGCATTCAATTTGTATTCAATTTTACTACAAAATTTATTTATATCTATTTATTCGGGTGCCATCATAATGTCGACATAATCTCTTTTTAAATCTTCTTTTCCATTCTAGTAGCTTTCATTTAAATGCTTGTTTCATTCCAATTCAGTTTTAAATAAAACCGGGGGTCCTTGATTTACTACGTGGGAACCAGTGGAGTAACTAGAGTTTTTGACGGCTGGGGCAAAACAGAAAGAAAACAGAAAGCAAAAAAGGTCGTCGGTGAAACAACTGAACTTGAACTGACTAACTAACTATTACTATTTTTTTTTAAACCTACTGTACTCAATTTGGCGCCCCCTCAATCTCGCCAATGCCCCGAGCGCCCCCCCCCACTAGTTACGCCTCCCTGGTCGGAATACAATGTAAGGTAACGCACTTATTTTATTAAATTTCGTTTCTCAGCTCAATTTTTATGGTACTTAAACATCATCGTTTCATGTTTTTATTTAGTAATTTCATAGGAAAAATTTATCCAGCTATCAGAGCTTAATTTCTTTTAAAAGAAAAATGTTTTTATCGTTTTTTTTTTTTTTTCAACTTTGTTTGTTGGCAAAATGTAATATTTGATGCTACAAAAAGAGTGTTACGTACTTTTTGAATGGTATCCGCTACAAGATTGAAAAAAATTACTTCGCTTATGTAAGTTAATAAGATTTCAACTGGCATGTGTAGCTTCGATCTCGTTATAAAGGGTAGGAAAAACATACAATAAATTCTAAAATTTCCATGGTTCACTCTGAGTTATAATATCTGTCGACCCAAAACATACCTAAATAACTTATATCGACAGACATTTTAAGCAATTTACTTTTATTTTAATTCACTTTTAAATTCAATGATAAAAGTTTGTCGATGTCACACGATCATGATAACTTTCGTCATGCCCATGCGCACTTTAGTTGCACCTAAAGAAACATTCAACAGGGATTATTTTGAAGATTGAAAATCGTCTTGATAGTTTAGTATACGTCGATGTTCCGTTCGTGGTGGTTGAAAGTTTTAAAAGATCTTCATATAATGAAAATTAAAATCAAAACTTCTGTAAATAATGATAAGTGAAATTCAATTGGATTAAGGCAATAACAAAATTATAAATGTCTTGTCATAATTATTTAATGAGATTTTAAACAAACTAATGCAAACGAATAATTAATGGATTTATAATAATTAGCATCAGAGGTTTCGTTGAAACATTAATAATTACAGACTAAAATTATTCATTCATTCGAGAAAAATGTTCAGCTACCGTATAAACAATTGCAGTGAATTCCTTCAGCTACAGCATCAGAAAATGAGAGTGACACATTTTATGAATGTTTAATGAAATGATAAAACGTTAATATTGTGGCATATCTTTGTGTGCGTTGGTTTTTGTGAACAAAAGAGCTTGTACATCATTTGATTTTAAGAATTCAGAATGTTCATGCTGAACACAAAGAGAAAAAAAGATTAAGAAAAAACCACAAAAAAAGCTGCGATTCATGTAGCTGAATAAAATTGATTTAGTTAAAAATTACAATCATAAACAATATTTCGAAAATATAAATAAAATTTATTTTTCCGATTGGAAATTCAAATATATAAATAAAAAGCAAAAATATTGTGAAAAAAATATTTACGAAAATCAGAGCAAATAAGAATTTGGAGTCACATTAAAATTGCAAATTATCCAAATGGAGGTGCAAAGTGAAATTGGAATAAACATCTAAAGCACTTAGGATCCTCAAAAATGACGTTCTTTTTGAAAAGTGAGAACTTGAGTGCTTTTGAAAACGATCCACCTTCAAGTTTTGGTGTTGTTATGGGTACAGAAGATAGATTTGATGTATACAGGCGATACTTAAACAATTTAAATTTAAACAACACCACCGACACGAATGTTAGTCTGATCATTCGCAACTACGCGAGAATGTTGTTAAGTGAGAATACAACTTATTCGCAAGACCTGGCGAAACTTCAAATTGATGAATCCACAGTGAAGCCTTTAAACAACAAGTTTTACGTAGCAAATTCTCAAATAGTCCTTATTACGCTAACAGTTATTTATGTAACAATTTTTGTGCTCGGTGTCGCAGGAAATGTGGTGACGTGCATTGTAATTGCAAATCCAAGAAATAAGTCAATGCACACGGCCGTCAATTATTACCTATTCAGTTTATCCATTTCAGATTTATTACTTTTAATAACAGGTGGGTGAAATTAGCTTCAAAATAAAAATGAGGAACGAAATTTAAAGTTTATCATGGCATGATATTCAGATATGAGTTTATTTATTATTACTGAAACAAATTTAATTGTTGAATTAATTAATTGGAAATTTACAAAACGTTGGAGAACTGAATACGAACATTTTAAATTATTATAATAATTAAAAAAAAGAATTACCAGAAGTTGTCTTCCTGATACCAAAAATTAATTGAAAAAAAAAAAAAATAATAATAATGTGCATATATCTAAAAAAAAGTTCAAAATATGAAGGAATAATTTTCATGAACCTTTCCTGGAAGGGATTTGAAAATGTTTAAATCCTGATACATATTTGAATATTATTTCGCATCTTAATTGGATTAACTTAAGAAACCTTCTAAGCTATTTATGTTATGGTCTAGCAAAAACTTTGCTGCAATGAATTTGGAAAACATTTCTGATGGATAAAAGATAGCGAACTTTATATTTTTATTAAATTGAGACCAAACAGACTTCGGGCATTCATGTGGGAACTTTATAGTTTATGCTAGATAAAGAAACGAAAATATTTTTTTATTCAGAAAATTCTAGTGGTTTATGCATCAAGAAGCCCTAAAAGAAATCAATTATTTGGACATTTTGAAGATGATTTCAGGAAATGCAAATATTTTTCCAGCAAAAAGATAAGAATGTGACGCATATAGATTAGCTAATAAATCTTATGAATCATCTTCAATCAATATAAAGCTGATATGATGATTTTTCCTTTCGTCAAAATGACGAAGCTTATTTCAAAAATTTCCTATTGAACCATGTGTTATGAACTTTGTATGTAAACCCTTATCATTTAGTAGCTTTTTAAAACTAGACCAAGCATGTGGCATTAGGTTAAATTAAAACTTCATTTCTCATTTCAATCCACCTATGGCAGCTAAGAAGAACATTATGTTTCCACAGAACATTATTTTAATAGAAAATCTTCTGGTTTGGGTATTAACAAATACCATTATCGTGTTAGATAGACATAGCCGCACAGTTATTTAATACTTCCATTGTTCAAAAACCAGAAATTCCTTTCGAAATTGAACTCACTGGTTAGGAAAAGCTGCAATTTTCCCTCTGCTATGAATTAATGTGTGAAAATTTTATATAGCTGGAAGTCATTAAAATTTTCACCGTTACAATTTTTTTCGATATTATTTGAAACTGAAAATATTTAATTTTTATTCCTTTATTTTTACAAGTATTTGCTGTTCTTACTCTTATTTATATCATTTTTAAAGCCTTACCCGATGAAGTATATATGTTGTGGTTCCAAGAATATCCATTTGGCGAAACTGTTTGTAAAATACACAAATTCGCAGCCGAAAGCTTTACCAATGCTACAGTCCTCACCATCACCGCTTTTACTATAGAAAGGTAATTCAATTTAAATCCATTTAAGGAAATAATATTGTGAAGAATTTTTTTGGTTTCAAGTGACACAGATATGTAGAGATAATTTATTGCGTATATCTGAAAGACCTGATAATATTTGTTTCTGAAAACTGATGTGGTAGAAATAATAATGTTAGAATGCTTTACACGTACGGGTTTCAATTTCATGCTCTGTGCAACATATTTTTTTGTGCAAAATTACGAAATCTCTGATTTTAACAAGTTTGCATAACTAAATGAGCTGTTTCATGAAATTTAAGGATTTTCACGAGCTAACGAACTCGAAAGAAATTACGCGAATCCATATTGGTATCTAATACGTATCAAGTGCTATAATTTCATATACGAGATAAAAAGTTTCAGTTAAAAGCAATTTTACTAAATTGTTTACAAAATTTATTTCAGGATATCTTTAAAATTTGATATTAATATTTAATGTATAATTTTTGCTTATTCTTCCAGATATGTTGCAATTTGTAAACCTTTCTTATCACACACAATGTCGAAGCTTTCAAGAGCATATAAATTCATTCTAGTGAGTATTCCACGAAATTTTATATGAAGAAATTTTTTAACATTATTAAATATTTCAGTTTATATGGGTGATATCAATTTGTTTGGCTTTGCCTCAGGTTTGTCCTTTTGCTTTGAAAATTTGATGAGCGTTCAATGTTCATTCTACAATTCCTCTTTCCAGACACTATTCACCCTCCACCTAGACGAGACTTATCGAATTTGTGTACCGAAGCAAGATTACAATTTGTTTGTTGTTTCGTCTTTTCTACTTTTTGTCCTGCCTATGTCAATAATTACAGTTTTGTATATTCTTATTGGCCTCCAGTTGAGAAGGTCAAAAATTGTGCAAAGAAGTGCATTTAATGGGAGTAGCGTTCGATTAAAGGTAATTTTTTGAATCTTTGGTATTATGAAATTTTACTGGCTCAGTGATATCGACATGCGTAAGCAATGTGGGCTCAAATTCAGCAAGACATGATAGAAAAAAAGCATTACAGAAAAATGTACCGTTCGTTCTTTGACAAGCATTCCAATTACGTACTTTTGACATTTAAAATACGCACTTAACAATTAATTTAATTCTATAACTTGGTAATTATAGACATTTTAATTTATTAAAGAAAGAGAAATGAAATTACAATTTTTGATAGCTATAAAAATGTACAAAACAGCCGATAACAAACATGGAAAAACAAATTAAATTTTGGAATTTGCATTTGTGTAGGTATTTGTTATTTATAATTATTTCAAGCCCACAAACAAATTTGTAGAACTAAAAAAAGAAGAAAAAATGATTGAAGATTTTCTCACGCAAAATACTTTCATTCAAATAGGAGAATATTCATTGTGTCTAGGGGCAAGATAAGTTTATGAAATTACTTAAGAAAGCACCTGCCATTTAAAAAACACATTTTCTTCTTCATTTATTGTGAATTTATGAGCCCACACCTTTCCAAACCTGTTCCATTGAAATTTTAGTCGATATGGCGTTATTCAATAACATATGTAATTTTTTTGTTACAGCGTAAAATATTTAAAAAATCCGTAAACCAAACGCTCGTCACTGTTAATTGTGAATCGCACTATAATGACGCACTTTTGCAACATGATGGCACTAAAGTGTCGAAAAATCACTTGATTGAGACTGATTCGATTATGGCGGACGATGGACGCATAAATTATTCAAATCGAGGTCATTCGCATGGCTCGCGACATGTTGTTAACATGCTTGGTAAGGGTTAGTTTATGATGCTGAAACTGAACTTTAAACGAGACAAAACAAGAAGTTTCTGCACAAAATTGAGCTTTCGGCAATTTTCTTATTTTCATAGCCCACCCACACAAAGTGCTGACAATTGGCACAAGGAAAAGAAACTCATCATATTTTTATGTTTTTTTTTTTTTTTTTTTTTTTTCATCCTACAGTTGTTGTCGTTATTTGCTTTTTCATATCTTGGGGACCGTTTCACGTGCAGCGAATTATTTTTACATACATCGATCATAGTTCCATGGATGAAAATTTATCTTTTAGCTTGAATTATATTTCGGGAGTATTGTTTTTCGTGTCGACATTCATTAATCCAATCATATACAATTTGCTGAGCTCCAACTTCAGAAAGGCATTTAAGGTACTTTTCAAATTCAATCTGGTTGCTGACTTACTTCAATTCCAACTTAGCTAGATTAAGTTAGAATCCGAAGTAGCCATCTAAATGTGTTCATTTATCGGTTTAAATTTATCGTCTGTTATTCTGTTATGGTGGACATTGTATCTTATCAATATAAACTTCCCCGCAAAAGCATCGCCAATTTATGTCCAGTTTTATTAACCTTAATTTTTTTAATAAATCGCCAGTCGTTGTTTTTCTTTTAGGTCACACTTGCAAGCTATCTATCACGCAACAGCGAAAAAAGATTCTTGAAGAATAATAAATTATTTCGAACAATGTCAGTCAATTCGACGTCAATAAACACTTGTTCATCGGTCTGCTCAATACAACCCTTTAGTCATCAACAACAACTGTCATTCCGATATTTTGATTCTGACATGGCACGTCGACGACCGTTAGTTGTTTCATTTCGTCGCATTCAAAAAATGAACCCAAACAATCTGTCAACAACCGAGCAGTTTCAATCGATTTGCGATGTACACCGTACAAATGCAAAATTAAATGATGAATATGCGACAATGAAACTAATTTCTAAATACGGTAGAAATGTATTTCACCATCGGAATGACATTTGTTTCGAAAATCAATCATGTAATCGTTTCTGTTCAAATGTGAAACATAAAACCTTCTTGGAATCATTTTGTGATGGCGAAATGTGCGATAAAAATGTCTTTCCGAAAGAAAAGTATTATGGCAATGCGAAAATACTGCCCACCGTGAATGATGACATTTTGAAAAAGAACACAAATGAAAGCGACCAGGAAAGGAACAGAGGAAATGCTGACAACAAACAATTTTTACAGCGTAGGAATTTCACCGGATATAATTTGATGAGAAATTATGAAAAAAAGCGATATGACGTTGATGGAAAGCTGAAGACGATGAAGAAATTTTCGTCCATACCCAGAATTTTGACTGATGATATGGAAGAGAAAAAATATGAAAAGTGTGAAAAGGGAATTGATAAAAATGAATTTTCCTCATCTGGTAATAGAATAAATCGTCCTAATGATGTGAACTTCACAGAATTAAAAACCTCACAGAAGGCACCAGGAAGTAAAATGTGCGATAAATCAAAATTTCTATTGATTGACAGTAAACCAGTAAAGGCAACAGGTGGCGGATTCAGGACATACAAAAAAAGCTTTTCAGCGCCATCTCTAGTTCCTTCAAGTATTTTCATGGAACGAACGGAAAACGAAATTCACAACCAAGGGTCTTCGAAATTTTAATTTTTAAACAGAAAACTCGAAATATCTTCCATATTAATTGATCACTTGTAAAAGTCTGGCACATTAATCGTCTTAGGATTTTTTTTTATTTTTTAAATAAATAAATAATTTAACAGAAGTTTTGAAGAAAATTGAAAAGATTGCCGGAGGATTGTCGTTTTATTTTTGTAATCCTTATGGAAACGAATAAAATTTTCAAAATTTGTTTGACGTTTAAACTTTTCTTAATAATGAAGTCTTTCACAAGTAAGAAAACTCGTTTCGAAATTTCGTTTTCAGGAAATTTTAAAGGAATAATTTCCTAAATAACTAAGTAATTGAATTTCTTCAAAGAACTTCTTCGTTGTAAAAAAAAAAAAAAAAAAAAAACAAAATATTTATGGAAATATTTGGCAAATTGGGAACTTATATCGATCAAATTACTTTACACTTATCGGCGTGTTATGGAATTCTGATACAGAGTAATTTTTACATACTTTTCGAGAATATATAAATGCCGTTAAAAGTCACGAAGGAAAAACTTACATCAACTTACTTTTAGGAATACATGAAACTTTCATCGATAGGGACAACATATGAATAGTAAAATATTTTATGTGTTTTCCGCAAGCAAAATTAAGCCTCATTTCGGTTGAAGCTGATGAAATATTTTACAGGGCTACAAAGCAAACTGTTTTCTTTTTTACTTAAATACTTACATTCAATCAATAAGGTTTTCCTAAAAGCTGATATTTATGTAAGGGATGACAGACATATGACCTGCCTGAAACATTAAAATTCATGATAGCAAAAGATATTCTGAGGCATAGATTTTACAAATTTTCATTTTATTTGAAATGAGGATTTTGTATACATTTTTATTAAAAAAAAAAAAAAGTATGAATTAAGTACATAACAAATTTAATTGAAAACTTAACTTAAGTAAATATCAAATCCTTTTTTGTCACACCTAAATGATTCTTAAGATTGTCTTTTCCTTTCGCAGCTTTAAATTTGTGCCGAGATTTTGTGAATAGCCAAGTAAAATGAGCACAATACCAAATTCTTCATTAGTACCATTAAAAAAGGACATAATGATAATACTAATTGTTTTAATTGGAGTGCCAATTTTATTTTGGTTTCCTGGGTTACAATAATAATTTGCTTTATTATGAAATAAAATAACGATTAATTCGAGAGACTTCATCTGAATTGTCTTTTAAAATACCATCTTATTGGTAAAGATGGTTTCTCGCAAAACAAATAATATATAAGAGCATTAATTAAGTATTCAGTTCATAGAGAATAATTTAAATTGAACTAAATATAGGAACTAATAAATGATTTTGAAGCACTCCATAGTCACACATCCAGATTGCCAACTTCTTAAATTACTGAATTATTTGTACCGACCATTGAAGCGTTTTACTCACTCATAAATAAAAATTATCAAATATTTCTTACACGCACTACGATGGTTTCGTTGCTATATTTCTTATGACCAGCCGGCATAACATTCCATTTACACTACCAACTCATAAATCTGTTCATTGTATCAAAAAAGGCCACCAGAATAAATATTGAAATCCCTGTTACGAAATATTTAAAAAATGTTGATATCTAAACATTGGTATGCTTGGTCCTGAATTATGAGTCCCTTGCAAAAGTCATTGTCCTCTATGAATTTCTTCCCTTTTTCTTAGAAATCAATTTAATTGAGTTCTTAACGAGAATATTGTAATAAATTCAAAACAAATACATACACCATTCAGATTTAATTGATTTTTTTCTAAGGATTACTTGATGGATCATCTTCTGCAGGATGTGGGATGATACATGAAACTTTTAAACAAATAACAAGTAACATTTTGTAAAAGTTATTAGTTTTCATTTTTACGTTATGGAAACATATTCGAATACACCTAAAAACTGGCGTTTGAACAATCAAACCGCTGAACTTATCTTCCTAATTTATTTCGAATTTTGTACTTGAAAATCGCCTTTTCTAACGAAAGAAATACACATTTCTCTACTCTCTAAGGTATTTGTATCAAACATACTTACATATAAGAGCTTTAGATGTTTCTATCTACACTGAAATCATGATTACGCTATCACGCTATCTTCTTTCCTTATACTTCAATCTTAAAATAATCTTTTCTGTCGTTGGATTGAAAAGCTTCTTTTTTGACGCACAAAATACGCTTTAATCATTAATCGCGCTTTAACATTATTTCAATGCAATGATAACAGACTGCTGCGCGTTAATTGTATTTTATCATTAAATCACGATTAAATTCCTTAAACGTGTATTGCGTAAATGAGAAAATACACACATGTACTGTTATTATTTTTCAGACATTCAAGCTTCGAAGCGCGTTGTATTCGATTATGGGATAATGGAACAAGATTTCAAAATATTACGTTATCTTTGTTCTCTCATCTTAATTTCTTTCATATAATAGTCAAGTTCATTATCCCCATTTTCCATTACATCAGTGTCACATTTTAGAAAATTCTTCATCAAATTCCTCTCCATGACATGTAATTCACTCAAATGCCCTCTTTGAGAACATTTTGTTGTACCTTTAATTAAATCTGATTTACTCAAAAAGTTATCTACATGATTCATTTTGTTGACTTGGATCATCAAATCTTTATTAACAACATTCAGACCCCCTTCATTAATATTGTACGTGCTGTCATTGTTGATGTCCGCATCAGATTTACTAACAGTTAATATGAATGAATTTCGTTTCTGTGAAAAATTCCAAATGCGGGAAAGAAATCCAAGCTTCCGTTTGCTTCGTTTTGCAATCTTTGATGAATTTCCAATTGAAATATGAAGAATACTATCGCTACGTTTGAATGATATTTGAGAAAAGTTTCCAGTCATTGATGATTTTCGTTTGTGTTTGGTTCCATTAAAATGTTTAGGATTTCTGTTGCTGTGAATATCAATATTCAGATAAGCTTGCGGCTCAACATCCTGCTGTGAAATTTTGCAACCATTCGTTGATGCTTCTTTCACATGTGTGGTTGATTGCGGAAATATATTAAGATGGATCTCATTTATATTGCAGTCAGGGACAATATTTATTTTCGAGTTTGTGATTTTCGTAGAAGAACATGCGTGGCAATTTGCTATGTCATTTAACTCACATGAGCGTTGCTTTGATGTTGCCAGTGTAATTGTTGACGGGGATAAAACAATGCTGTCAGGATGGGTCTTATTAATTGAGTGCTGCTTCACAGAAGTATTTCGCGATACTGCTATACCATCGTATGATTGCTTTTGGGTAGAAGATGAGAAGTCATCCTTTCCGGATCCTGTTGAACGATAAATAAAAAATCAAGGAAAAAATCCCCGTTTCGTTCGTTATTTAAACAGTGCGCATAGAAAAGCGAAAAGGGTTGTTTACCCGAATATTCTGAAGATTCAGGTTGACCATAACGTCGCTTGGCTCGCGATAGCATTCGGTATTCACGCTTTTGATTGTTGGCTTGCGCTGAAGAACATGTGCAGCATTTTTTGTGAATTGTTTCCTGAAGAGAGACTAAAATTGAATTATCCTTTTTGACCATTTTTTTTACGAGTAGTTATTATTATTAAATAAGACACACATAGTTTTAAATGAAGTCGAGGTTAAAAAAAAACACGCATGTTCAAATGTTCTACAATATCGCACTCAAGTTTAATGGTCTATAACGAAATGTATTTAGACCTTTATCTTAAAGTTTCACAAGTTTTCGTGAATTCTTTCTTAAAAAAGTTTATTTTCTGTAACATTTTTTTTTTATTTGTTTAACACAAAAGTTTGTTAAAAGAATTATTTTCCATTTAGGAGAATAAACATTGAAATAAAGCTCACTGTTGAACCATATATAAATCCTTACTTTAATAGGCAAACATAAATATAGAAAGTCAAACACGATTTTGACAAATTCTGCTAAAATCTTTTCGTATTTCTCGCATTAGCGGAAGCTTTACCGCTGCCATTTAGCTTTCAAAAGAACGTTACTATGTACATATGCATATACATACTCCACATTTTATTGAAATAATAAATTGCTTCACCTTTAATGTTAAGGATTATGTGCATATAATGAATTGATGGAAAAAGGTTTGAAGTTTTAAAGATTTTTTTTTAAATATAGTTAAAAAACTAAATTAAATTAAACTATATTTCTAAATCTCATCTTATTCATTCCGAATCGTTACATTACAATGTGTCAAATGGATTATTATGCCATTTAAAAGGTAGAGCGCATGCAATAAAATAAATCATTGTATCAATCATTGTTTCAGTTTATAATATAATTAACCTACCTTAAACGCCTCCCTGAACTTATGTGACATGATATTATACAAAACCTATATAAAAATTAGTGTCATTAATGTGAAGCTAAAGAAGAAAAAAAATCTCACCGGATTGATGCATGTTGAAACATAATATAGAATTCCTGATGTGTATGTCGTAATGACAAAAATGTTATTTACAAACGGGTCATTCATATATTCGCTGTTCATTGCCCATAAATACACTAATCTCTGTGCGTGAAAAGGGCACCACGATACAAAAAAGCAAATCACCACGGCCACTGAAAGATTATAGTATAAAAATTATGTGACATTGTAATATAAATAATAATAAAAAAAAAAAAAACAAACAAAGAGTAAAGTTATTTTGTCTACTTTATACGTGAAAGAAAATATCTATTTTAAAACTTTCAAGCGGTTTATTTATTTATCCAATTACAAAGAAAAAGAAAATCTAGTCAAAAGCTTTATAGAAATCGCACATAGCTGCGAGTCTGCGACCATAAATCTGTTTCTGATGTGAATTTGAAATTACTTTTTAAAATTCTCTATACCAAGTAGAAAAATTTCAACTGAAATTCCATATTTCATTTGCGTGAATAAATAAAGTTGTCATAAGTGCGGGTATAAATAAATCGGAAGGGAAAATAATGCGATCGTAGGCGCTCTAAGCTTAGATATGCCCGGCTTTGACTGTTTATTAAGTGTTATGGCAACAACAATACCCACTTTCATAATTATAAGGCATTTGGTTAAGAGAATTAGAGAACTGTAAACACATCTTAATGTGTTTTCATTTTCCGAATTGCGCAAGTTTTCGATTGAAATTTTTCGCAAAGAGTTCATATAAAATTTTATGAACTGTAAAATTTTTCAGAACGTGGAATTGTATTTTAATAGAAAAAACACGCTTTTTCCGCAACATTTACGTTAAAGGATTTACAAGTTAAAATCGATAATGTCTATGAAACTTCTTTATTTACGTCTCTGAGTTATATTCGTACTGAAAAAACAGAACCTATTTGTTTGATTAACTTTTATAAAGCATTTATGGAAAACTATTTCCCCAACTATTTCAATTACCTATTATGGGAATTTATTTTGATTCAACTAAATACTTTATTTTTACATTTATCTCAAATTTAATAAAAATTCCTTTTTACAAATTCCAAAGAGAACGGAAAACTCTCGCACTAAGCTTGAGAATTATGTTGATGAATCAATTTGTTATCACATTCCTCGAGTGCGATATCTTTAATTTTCATCTCAGTCGATTTCAGAAAGCACTGTAGCAATTTGACAGATTGTTGTAATTTTAACGGGAAAATATCAGAACAATAAAATTTTCTCCTGCCTTGCGATATGATTTAAAGCATTAATTAAATCGATTACTCTCTAAATAAGGAGCTTTTTTAGTTTTTTTTTTGGCATTTTTGACTTGTTTAGGGCAAAATTACGAAAATGTATCAAAGCATTTTCCCATAGGTATATGTTTTCTCTGAAAACAGCTAATATATTAACTAGCTAAAATATGTATATGTCTTTAATTTTTTTGAGAACATTAAATTTTTTTTTATCTATATGGGCATGCTTAAAACTGATCTGGAATATTTAAATGAAATTTATTTTCAACTTTTCCACTTTTCCGTAGCCAAAATTAATATGTATATCAGAATGACTTTGATTTTTTTTTCTACTTTGGTATTCTCGATCTAACCTTATCCTGAATGCAAACGCGCTGGAAATCCAATTATATTTTTTGTCGTCAAAATTCGTATGTCAGAAATCTCAAGCCAAGAAAAAATTTCATGAATTTTCTACTTCAATAATTTCGCGACATTTTTAATATCAACAACTTCCATTAATATTTGTTTGTGATTTTTTAAGGAATTTCCCCTTTTTTTAACGCAAAAAGAACCGTGATCGGAATACAGATATGGCTAGAAGGTAGTTCGATAAAAATCTTTCAACATTGTGTTAATTGACTGAAACAATTCTCGTTCATAAACTGACTGTCAATTTAAATCTGGCGTAATTTTCGCATTATTCCCGCATTAGAAGTATCTACACTTTTATTTTTTAGGATCCAAAGTTTGTGTATCGTAAAAATACGACATTATATCTACAACCCTTGTACTAACTGTTGTTTAGGTTCACAGTGTGGAATGGTACGAAAGGGAGTTTAGTTTATCGTTTATCTTTATTGCACTACAAAAGAGATTCTACGGAGATTACTTATTTAAAATGTGTCAAGTGTAAGAAAAAGGAAATTATGTTTTTTTATATTACTCACCAAGCATTTTAATAACTCTTCTTGTGCTTTGATTTGTTTGAGTTACATTTGAAGGTACGTTATTATTTCTTTGCACGGTGCTACCATTTTCGCGTTTAATTAATGTACTCGATCGTAATTTCATGCCAATCAGCATGTAAAGGGCAGTTATCAATGTCATGGGTGCGAAAAAGAACAATATGGTGGCTAATTCGAAGGAATGTCTTATAATTACTTTCTCATCAACTAACGTGCACCATGTTCCGCCATTAGCATGTACAACTCCAGTCTGAACAGCTTGTGGTATAGCAAATGTTATTGACAATATCCATATTAGAAAAATAAATTTGACTGCACGGGAGAGTTTTGACATTGTATGTGATAAAAACGGATGGCAAATTGCGAAATATCGTTCTATCGTGAATGCAGTTACTAAAAGAATGTGAATTGAATTTTTTTTGTGAAATTTAGCTTATATTTGTACTCACTTGTAAGTACTGTCGCATTTGCGCTCAATTCATTCCCAAAATTGCGAAGAATACAAAAGTTGTCACCGAATATAAATTCATTTTTATACCAGATATGATATAGCTCCATAGGGACACCAGATACGAGCAGCATAAAATCCGATACTGCCAAACTAAAGAGATAGTAGTTGGTGGATGTGTGCATAGATTTGTTACGCGATATCACGATGCATGTTGAGATATTTCCGACGAATCCACTAATAAAAATTATTCCGTAAATCAGAGTTATTGGCAAAATGACAAAAAATGAGTCTCTCTTGGCGAGCAGCTCGTTAAAGTTTTCAATTGGCCCGATATAATCTTCGGAAGTCCCATTCCAGGATTCGTTTGCCCTCAAACTCTCTAAAAACATATCTTCACTATTCATCTTTATTAACTTTACCGTGAATATTTAATTTTCTTTTAAAATCACTTATCACTGATTTCGTATGCATAATTCACACACTCCACAGCAAACATTATATAACTTTCTAAGTAGTGCAAAGTGTTTGCATTAGGTTTAGTCTATAAAATATTATTAATAATTTATAAAGTTCGCTTTACATATATCAGCTTCTAAATATCAGGCACGTTCTAGAAATAAACGAAAATTTAATTAACCACTACTTAGCTAGCACAAAAATTTGAACTGGTACCAGGGAGATATGAAAAGCTACCGCTGCGCTTAATTAGTTAATTACTCAAGATGAAGCATTTAAGAAATTTATAAGATTGCAGATTCAAATTCTTTTATATTTTGATGATTATTTTTTTTGCCTAAATTTTATATAAAATATATTTTTGGCATATGTTGAACAACATATGATAATAGGTGAATTTATTTCGATTATACGTATATTGCTGATTTATTTTGGTAACATTTTGCAAGAAGAGAATGTAAAAGTATGAAAACATCAAAAAAAAAATGCTTCAGGTGGTTGAAATTATTGCAACATTAATATTTAATAGAATTTCTTGCTTTATGCTATTTTGCTGCAATTTTCTCTTAGATACTTATTCGTTTACCTACGAATAATTTGCATTAAAATAAGCAAAAACAATCATCCAAATCACTTAAGGGATATATTAAATTATTCACATCTTTTATGCCAAGATTTAAAGTTCTCTTTTGAAGAACTGCTGCGTTCTATGTATAAAAAGTTTTAGCTCGTTTTAAGCTACGTTGAAAATTGTTTGTTTTATAAATTGGTGAAAAAAGTGAAATATTTATTAGGCTCTTAGGGGAAAAATAAAATATATGACCAGACCGGAAATGAGATATCAAATTTATTGTATTTCTTTTATTTACAAATTTTCTAGCAATAATTTATGTAAGCAATTTTTTAAGTATTTGCGGTATTTATTTATTTTTTTTTAAGTATTTGCGCTTTATTCGAATTTCCTGAAAGCATTTCACCCAGGTACAAGTTTTTGAATTTTGAATTGTATTAGCGACATTTTGTTTAATGCCTATGATATCTACATGCCATATGCTTTAATCTTCAAGTGAAAACCTCGGAAAAATTTCAAACTTCCTTCTATTTATGTAATAAATTCCGAAATTTTCCACATTCGTCAATAATAAACGAAGCGACTAATGTATTTTGAAAAAATATCCATGCGGGAAAATATCGTTCACGAAAATGATAATTATTATCTACTTCAGTTATTCAGTTGCGAGAGAATAACATACAAAGCGCACATGCTGAGTTACAGAATTAACACGACACAGTGATTTTTATTAATGTTTTTTTTTCCGAAAAACTTATCTGAAAATGGCAGAACGCTTTATTATGATTAATGGAAACTTTTTGGCACAACTTCAAGTGCAAACACTATTACTAACCTTTACTTCTAATTATTTTGCAATTAGCAATTCCCATTTAGAATTAATATTTTTTTTAAAAAAGGTAGTTATGAACTTGAACTTGTGAATGTCATTGCTATTTGCAATTTAAAATGCATTGTATTTTTTTCTGTTGATTTAAAGTTTCACACTGTTTGGCAGCATAAGCAATTTATAAAATATTCGATCAGTCATAAACAGTTTATTATGCCTTAAGAACAACACTTAAGGATAAAATTAAAATCAGAAGCAATGCTGTGCAACAAATTATTCTTAATTTTTTATTCGCGAATCATTAGATGTGCCTTTGACATTCAAGTATCATTGATATGAAGCTGTGTGCCTTTCAAAAGGAACGAGAAGCTGTGAAAAAAAGTTCTATAAAGTTCAATTGCTATAATTAAAATAATAATTCACCAACAATTTGATTTTTCTATTGTCCCATTTTGTAGAATGAAATTTCATTATTCTATAGAGACATTAAAGTTAGACATGATAACATATTTTGTAAGCGGCTGAAAAAATTTGAAAGATAGGCGATGTTAACACTTACAAAGTTGCAATTAAATAGATTTATTTGATGGGTGTGAAAATATGCCCATTTATTATATGGAATATATTATACGCACTACGGATTCGAATAATATAACATAACTTTCAACGCTATATTTGGTGTTATTAGTTGAATATTGAATGACAATTAGGCCGGTGATTGTCTTGAGCAGTCAAATGGAAATTGGTCAGAATACATTAAGCGAAATGTAGGATGTGCAACTGAGCTGGGCAAGCAGTCTTTCACTAGTCTGCCTTCAGTTGTAGTCATTGAAATAACAATAAAACATTTTCAATTCTTTCGACAAACCCTATAAGTTTCATCCGTATTGTTGCTAGTACCGACTGCCAAAAAAAAACCTGTTCAAACATCGCATTCGAGTAACACAATACGAGAAATAAATAATATAGATGACACAATAAGTCTTATGTCCAAATATACAAAACAAATCAATGTGTGAAGTTGAACATTCCACGGAATTATGCATAAAATAGCATCCGATCATGACCGTAAAGCATCTGAACATCACCAGATTCCCAAAAAAAAGAAAGAAAAACAAGTTTGCGTCGCGTAATCTGCATTTATGAATGCGCAGAAATCTGGTCTGACTGGTAAATTTAATAGTTTCTAACATTCTCATGTGTTTTTTAAGATGAACATTTGAAAGTTTTTCAAGCAAGACCTATACTATTTACTTAAGATAAATTTTATTCAATCATTCATTCAGTATCTCCTCTGATAACAATTGTTATATGCCGTAAGATTAATTTCAGCTCCAGGTTAAATTCGAACCGTAATTAATCCTTAATGTTGGTTTGTGCCAAATTTTCTCCCAGTTGCTTATAAATATTCACACAATTCTAATGAACTCTAAACTATTTAGCAAATAATTTGCATATATGATAAAAATTCTCAATTAACGGCCACTAATTTAATATTCTCTCACTGTCTTAGTCAATATCTGTCATAATTAATTTTTCATCACCGACTACTTTTCTACGATCAAATCTATTTTTAGTTGTGCTCCGATCAAAAGCTCCCGACAAACTGAGCTTACTGCAAAGCATTTTGAATGCGACGAAAACATTTTCTTCAGAGCGAATTCAACGCAGCTCTCAATGAATTTTTCTTGACGTTCATTCGCAACCTCATACCAAGCCTCACACGACGAAATCGTACGGAGTTTGAGAGCGAGACAAAGAAGAGCGAAAATATTTCTACCTAATTTATTTGACTTTGTGTGTGCTCGAAAATTGGGGGAAAAAATCTTGATTCTAATATAACCGGCAAAACCTCAATTGGTTCATGCAAACCCCACTAAACTTAGCGACTACTAAACTGCAGTTTAATATTAGCTTTTATCTTTCTCAATTATTTACATAAAAGAAAAGGGTTTACGGGCAAAATCTTAAATAATTTAAATACATTTTATCATAAAATGATTTCGGGTTACCCTAATAATTCGACAAGGATACGAGCAATAAATTGTTGAGCGTCACAATCGACGTAAAATCGATCAGCTCGAAATAATTTTCAAATCAATTTTTTAACGAAAATTTCGCTTCAAACAACGGATAATAAAAACTTCATTGAAAAAAAAAAAATAGCTGATATCAGCGTTATCTTATCAGTAATTTGACACTTCATTTCAAGTAGAAGCAGTAAAATTTGGAGACCTTTCGCATCGGGAATTTAAAATAATAGAATATTTCAAGCAAAGAAATGGCAGCGACAAATGTTAATACTCGGAATATTGTTATCATTGGTGACGGTACAGTTGGAAAGACATGTCTGGCACATAGCTATTCAAATGACACCTTTCTTGAGAGTTACGTGCCAACAGTGTAAGTTATATGAGTAAAAAAACACATTATTTTAGTCGTAAAAGATCACTTTATTCTTATATATTAAATGATTTTAGGTACGACAAAGAGATTTTTGAGCTTACCCTAAATGGGATATTATATTCAGTTAAGCTTATTGACACTGCCGGTCAAGAGGAGTACGACCGAGTTAGAAAACTTTTCTACAAGGTAGTGAAATCCCAACAAAGCATTTTTTTATGAAGAATTATTTTTTTTTACGTTTGATTCAAAGTTTTCTTGCTTTTTCGTCTTTTTTTTTAAAGGAAGCAGATTGTTTTATTCTTTGTTATAGCGTTGATAACCGAGCATCGTTTGAAAACATTTTGCACAAATGGATGCCAGAATTAAAATCCAATGAACGATGGCCCATCGCCGTTATCCTGACGGGTAAATACATCACAAAAGTTATTTAATTCTGACACATAAATCTGCAAATTCGACTTAAAAAATAACAATTATTCGTAAACCTCCTTCTCCTTTTATTTTTCTCTAAATTTAATTTTGGTTTTTGCAACACGCAGCAACAAAAACAGACTTGCGAAAAACCTCTAGAAAAGTGCTGATAACGACATTAGAAGGCGAAGATATGGCAAGGAAAATTTATGCAAACCGATTTATTGAATGCTCGGCTAAAGAGAATGTTGGCATACAAAGTGTTATCGAAGAGGCAGTTCGGGCATCAGTGAGGGGACCCATACGCCAAGAAGATCAAACTAATGAAAGATCTTTAATTTGCACGTCATGTTGTCAATCGTAGATTGATGTTCATTAATTTTTTTAAATACTAAAGTATTGTGGCAACGATAAGATGCTTAAAATGCGTAGCGAAAATAAATTGAAAATCAACCATTTGCTGACTTACAAATGTAGTTTGTTCTACAGTCACTCATTCAAAGTGAAAAGGAGATGAGACACAAAAAAAATCGTAAGCTCTGAATGGTGATGAGAAATAAGAAGAAAAATTGCTTCTTATCGTCAACACAAAAGCAAGCGACAACCAAATTTTTTCTTGTTCGCAGTAATTTCATCAATATCAATACGATTTTTCTAATTTAGCGAGACAAAAGAAATTTAAGAGATGTGAGTTGAGCATCTACGTGCTACATTGACGAAGATTAAAGCCTAATGAAATGTGTCTTCGCATTTATGTTGAATGCACAGTCATTAACTAAATATATTTGCACATTTTGCTTAATTACAGAGTGTGAATTAGTAGCAAGTTGTACCATCAGCTATCTGCGTAAATATAATCAAATCTAACTAACGTATGAAACCTGAGATTTAATTTTATCTTATGGAAATATATTTATAGAATTTAGGTGTATTTCACCAAAAAGTGTATTCTCATTTCGATGTCGAATGCGAAATCTTGAGTGTTTATATATGAAATGAAATCTAGCATCGGCTCATGCATAACCGATGTAAAGAAAAGTCTTTTTTTCATCATTTTATAGATAATTTTACATATTATTAGAAGTGATGCGTAGTTTATGGATGCTTCCTAACCTATCTGTTGGTTTTATCGGGCAATTGAATCCTGGAATTTATGTGTACAAACTTGTATTAAATTTGTTCTATCGAAAGCTCAGATTTTTTTTGCTTCTATGACCTTTAACGTTCCTAAAACGAGCAGAAAGAATTTACGATGATATTATGTATTTGGATAGAAATTAAAGCAATATGCTGCTTATTCGAAGACCGAAGGCATAATGCATATTTTTTGGTACAGAAAACAATAAAATATTTATTCTGAAAATACCTGAAGTCATAAACTTTATTGAATGAAATTCTGATAAGCAAATATTAATATTATGTCTCATCTGTGCTGTATCTTTGTTTAGAGAAAATTCATCAATTGACGAAGTTAATGGAAAACTGATTCTGTAAAAAAAAGCTATATATATATATATTTATTTCTTTTGCAGCGTTGTAGGATTTTTTTCTTTGAATTCTTGCATACTCGTTTGAGTGTAAAATCACAAAACTTGAGCCAGATATATTTATGTTACGCACAAGACCGAACATATAAAATGAAACCTATGCTCAAAAAACAGTATAAAATAAAAAAAATCTTAAAAATAACATTTTATTCTTACACTGCTCTTGTTAGCTACTTATTTCTATACTCGCATCATTTGACAAAGAAAAAAAGCAGCAGACTTATGAAAATCTCTTTGAAAACTTTTGTCATTTTTCAAAATTTCGGGCCACATAATATGCACTGATGGGACCGTTTTCGGCAACCTTTAAAAAGAGAAGTGAATACGAAAATTTCTTTTCGGCAGCAAATCATTAAGCCTCTTGACACACATAGAGAGCAAAAAAAAAACTTGTTGACTTTTTTGCCACCAAAATTAAACGTGAAGCTACTCGAGAATGAAACTAGATATTAGTAAAGCAAAATTGTTATTAGGTTTATTTAGGTAGTTTTCTCAATAAATTCCACTCCCTTTCCTCCTGTAACAGGAAAATACGCATTTCAAATACGCATTTCGGTTTAAGCACATTTTCTAGGATATAAATATATGATATATGAGATTAAAAAAATAGAGCCAATTCTAAGAAAACTAGAAACCTTTATCAGGTGAAATTTGTTTTAGCAGTGCGATAATCGGCAAGTCCTAAAAGCTTTTTCGTAAATAGATAAATCTTAAGACTAACGAGAACATGTGCGGTTTCGTGGCATGTGATTTTTCTTTCTCGGTTTCCTTCGTATAACCACTGTGATGTTCTTTAATAAAATTTATTTACTTTTCCTATTATGCATTCAATGGTTGCAATAGGCCATAAAAGCTCTTAAAAATGTTATCAAATTTGTCTGGAGACTGCGGCGCAATTCAGTGGATACCAGCCATCAATTATTAGAGAATTTCAGATAAATTGAAACAGCTCATTAATTTCACTAAATATTTGTTCCGCGGTTATTTATAAGACTATTTTATGAGCATAATAAATAAATAAAAATTACATTACCATTATTTGCAGATTGTGCGAAAATTATAGGTTTGTTTAATATGCTCGGCTCAAAATAATAAGAGAAGAAATAGTGATAATTGCTTTGAGGTTTCTTAGGTAACCTGCATCGAGCGTTAAACTTTGATTTGTATGGTTCACTCGCCATTATAATATCAATGCTATAAGGACAATGGACATTATAAGCAATCCTCTCCTACCAATACACTCAATTATTTGTAATAACAGTCGAATAATGAGAATTTTTCTACAGCAACCAATTATCTATTCTATTTCCATCGCAATATTCCTTGCCGACACTATGGTGAAAATATTTGGTGCAGAAACTTCTAATGAGATTTATCGTAGAGCACAAAGCCCTGCACATATATAAAAAAAATCAACGAAAAATCAATCATTAAATTGAACATAAAATTTTAATGAAAGAAGAATTCTTCCACTTTTGTTACAGATAAAGTCTATTGACTCTTGAGATTTGTACTTCCGCTCTCAGTTTACGGAAAATCATTACGTGCTGCCAAGGAAATTCGAAGATCTCTCACGGGTGTTTTACGTGGTTCAGAATCAATACAGTACAAATTTATTTTTATTTTCTTCATATTTGCAACATTTTATCGAAGTCAAGAAGTAAGAAAAAACTGTTATAAATGAAACAGTCAGAAATTTTCGCAATATATCTTATTTAAATATGACAAATTAACGACAAATGAAAGTGCGAAATATCACAGTTCAAGTTTCAAAGAAAATAAATTTTATTGAAAACAGCAGCTCTTAAACAAAAGAAAAAAATTAATTAAAAAGTTAGCACAGGTTCCCTACATCAAGATTGATTTTTTTTTTGTTCATGATTAAGTACTTATTTAGACATAACGTGAAATGTTTGCTAGATTTTAATGTTACCTATAAGTAAACTTTTGCATACGTTTAGCGAATTTCAAATAAGAAGCTTAATTATTTTTGTTTTAAACTTATTGTTAAAATAAAATAGCATCGCAAAGAATTAATTGTATAAAATAAATTTTTCAGCTGTTTTACGCCAACCAGTGGGAGTGATGGGGGATTTTTCTTGAAGGTTTTTGAGATAATATGTGAAAATTAATTTATTATCAATGTTATATTGTGTCAGTTCTCTGCTGGGGGGCTTTGCCACTGATGCAAACCTATGCGCAAAATAATTGGCAACCAAAATTTAGAAAAATTTAGTAAATTAAATTTATCAGCGTAATGCGTATAAAATTAACAGCCAAAAATTTTGAAATTTTTTGTGGATTACGCGGATTGACGCGAAAAAAGTTTCACAAAAATGAAGTTAAAAAAATATATTGAAAGTCGAAATTTTAGTTTTCTAACGTACGTGTGCCTGGTTGTGATAAGAGTTGCATTGGTATTTATTCCTCAGTATGGATACATTCATCCCGATGAATTCTTTCAGACCACAGAAGTGGTTTCAGGTAAAATTTTCAAGAAAAACATGTTCCTTAGAATTCCCTCATTGTTATTACTCTTGTCTTCACGATAGGCGAGACATTCGATCTGGAGGCAACCCAGTCATGGGAATTCAACAGGACAATGCCTATAAGAAGCTATGCCATTCTATTTTTATATCTGAAAATTCCAATGTCCTTGTTCAAGACGGTATCACTGTTCTCGAAAATGTTTCTCGGCATTGAGCTTCTATCAAGCTACTCCTTGTTAGTGTTTCCACGACTCATCATGTGTCTTATCTCGTTCATGAATGACTACAGTGTATACAAGATCTGCGAAATATACAATCTAAAGAAAGACATTCGATTGATGACGTTAGCGAGTTCTGGAGTGATATTAACATTCGGCAGCAGAACATTTTCAAATACAATAGAAATGGCTTTATGTTCGATACTCTTGTACATTGTCAGTGAATGTATGATTCACTCAAACACCGTTATTTACCAAAAAGAATTCCTTGAAGAAAAATATGCAGAGTCGGAGAAAATAGGTGACCGAGTTAAATACTTCAAGATGAGGATGTCCTTGCCGCATTATTCATACAGAAAATGTTTCATCCTTGCGACTTTGTGCGTACTGGGTATTTTTAATCGGCCTACTTTCGTGCTATTCGGAATGCCAATAGTTTTTCACTGGATGTTGCGCGGAATGGGAAGCAAGTCCGTGTCATTTCTGGACTTTAATTTGCGCATGCTGTTATTTATCGCCAGTGGCATTCCTGTATTTTGTGTTATCGTCTTGATTGACTCGCTTTACTATGGATATTTAACAATGGCACAAATTTACATCTTTGACATCACCATCTATAATTTTCTTGTCACACCCGTCAACTTCATTAGATACAACATCAATCCGGAAAACACTGGAGCGCATGGTGAACATCCTAAATGGCTTCACATGTTAGTAAATATTCCATTGCTATTCAATATTATTGGAGTTATTGCACTATTTTCATTCGGAACGATGTTTTACAAATTCTGTAAAAAGGAATTTCAGAATCTACCACAATCGCAATCCTTTGTGTCACTCATGACGAGCGCTGTATTTATACCCGTTCTATTGCTATCGCTGTTCAATCATCAAGAGGCTAGATTTCTTATTCCAATCACTGTCCCAATTATTATGCTTCATTCTCCTAAACTAATCACTGGTATCAATGTAACGAGCTTCTTAAAGGAGTCGCAATTGACCGTCGTCCGATATATATCAAATTACGTCAACATCACAATAAGTGGAAAATTAATCATGAAACTATGGTATGCCAGCAACATCATATTTACGCTCTTCTTTGGATTCGTACATCAAGGCGGTGCCGTTAAAATGGCTAATCATTTTTCGAAGGTCTATCAAGCACTTGATTCGACAACTCAAATTCATCTCATCACTAGTCACATCTATAACATTCCCGAATCGCTATTTGTTCTGCCAAATGCGAGACTTATGTATTCAAATGCAAATTCTGGTCAAAAATACAGGATGCCAAGACGCTTCTTTATTCACGAATATGGTGGAATGGACTTGGAGGCAATGTTTTTTAAAATGAAACTTCTATTGGATGTTTCTGAAATGAAAGCAACAGCGAAAAAACAAACATACAACATATATCTCGCAATTCCCACAAGCAAATCTTTCGATCTAAAACAATTATTCTTCAAGCACCACTCACTCATAGCATACAGCGAAGAGAACATTTTTTATCCTCACTTGTCCACCGAGGCCTTTCCTACATTACATTCCATCCATCCATGCGAAATGAGTACTGATGTTGATGAACTAGATCGAACGTGCAGTCTAGCTGATTACGAAGAATACCAGGATACATATTCGGTGTCGTCGATTTTAAGGAAAATTTCGTCCGTTACTCATCAGTTCGGCCTTGCTGTCTATAAGATTGAAGTAAAACATGGCAAACGGAATCCCTCATAAGAACTTCTTAAAATTTCATCAAATTCTAGTCAAATTTCTTTTATTTAATATTAGCTGCATTTTACATCCCAACATTTCTGAATGCAACAGGAGATAAACAGAAATGCTTGAAAAAAGTTAATTTCGGTTGCCCAGACAGCTTTAAAAAATTCCTGAGATCTCTTGCAACGCTAAGAAAAAGTTCACAAAAATCCAAAGAAAATAAAAAAAAAAAGCTTTTTACAATTTTATTCCGTTTTATTAAATTTCATCATGCCATCAAGGTGAGTGTTCCAATAAGGTAACACCAGTGACTGTGAGCTAGGAAGAGAAGACTGTAATTTTTCTTCGTAACTCTCATTTCTCTTAAGTGTCCAACTAAACGGTCATTAAGTACATTGAAGTGTCGTTTACCAAACAATAAATTATGTTGGATTTTGCGACTGTTATCGGAAGCAAAAATGGACAATAATTTAGACTTTTTTTTTTATTCCTCTCAGGTTCGAAACAGAAGCTACGGTCTATCAAATAGTCCTACATCATTTTGAAGCTGTCGGAGATGTTATCATAATATCAAGCAAACAAATTTATATTCCAACGATACATTCATATGATGACGAATAGTAGACAACCTCATGACCCTCAGACATGAATTTCAATTCGCCAAATTCGCTTCCAAACAAGAAAAATGTATTAATTTTTATTTTATTTCTTTTTTTTTTTGGTGAATGGCGAAAGAAAGTAATGAACCGAAATGTTTTCCATTTTCTCTTGTTTGATCATGCTTAACACGTGCAGCTTCAATTTGCGTTATGACACTTTTACGAGATCCAATTTATGTTTTAATTGATTTGAGCGTTGAACGAAGCATGAATAATGTAGCGGAATTTTCTAAATAGAAGGCTGCGAGAGATTTAAAGAACTATCTACTTAGCAATTTTATTCGGCTTCCCGTTGACTTCTATTGACCATGACATTTATACTTGTATTTTGCCTCTCCTCCAAAGTGCTTTATTCTTTAAAACACTGATTGTCATCTATAATATGCCCGCAAGTTATAAACGAAACCAAACAACATCTAGCCATAGAAGGACGGCGGTTGGCATTTAAACTTAATCACTTACTCTCGTTTCTTCAAGCATTCTTTCAAGAATCGCGCTGTAACAAATTGATAGTTAAGATTTCATTGAATCTTTTTGTTTTGCATTCCCAGCGTGATTACGCGTAGTAAATTTCAATCTCAAAGAAAACATAAACACGCGCGGCGAGACTGTGAATTAATTATTTTATTGATTTTTAATAGTGTTTCATTCACAATTACATTTCAAGCTCACATAATAAAACCATAACATGAACTTTAGTCATGAAAGTCGAGCTTACACTTCAGTTGCATAAATTAATTTTATTTTCGCCGTGCCACACAAAAGTTCCCAAAATAATTACGTAACGTGCAATTTATTACACCTGATTGACATTCGCAATTTTTTCGGCAAATCACTATTTAAATTGACTAAAATATTTGAATGAATGAATCATGGCTCTGCGGCTTTCGTGACCCCGATACAAAAAAAATTTATATATTTTCGGGTGCACAAGATTAGACGCTCGAAAATTCACGAAATCAATTTTTTTTTTGTTTACATGTTCAAATATGCTTTTTGTTCAATATCAGGTTATTCTCGTTTCGTATGTTTTTTTAGGGAGGTGCACACACCAACATCATCATTCACATGTTACCGGCATATGAGACGTAATAAATTTGATTCCATTGTATAATTTATGGAATTGTCTCAGATGTTTGCGACCTTGTGGTAATTCCCAGATCGAGTTTTTCTTTCATCGGTTCAACTGATGAATCGATGACGATAAAAGTGCTATTTGTTTTACTTACTTAGGTTTGGAACCGATACGACATCACGTGATAGCAATAAATTTATTGCTCAACCTGCTCAGAGAGCGCAACTCCTAGAACCCTTTTGCTGTTGCTTCTGTGAGATTCTTAAACGACCGGTCATTAATTTCGACGTCATTCAGCAATACAAATATACTTCGTCATAGAAGAATGAAATTGATGATACGAGTATGAAGGGTTTGTTGTTAGCCTTTTTGATTGTTGATAAAGCAGACAATAAAAAGCGTAAGCACTTATGAAAAGAAATTAACATGATAAAATTGATTTATTAGCCTTTAACACAAAAGTTCTGCTTTTATTTCTGTCATATCATCATTTATTGTGTTCGCAGCATTACGACATAAAGCTGATTCATGATCACTTATATAAATTAGAGACGGCTTGGTGCCTTTAAATATCATAATTTGATTTTTCTTCTCGCGTGGTCTGAAATAACTTTAACCTTAACATCAAAAGCATTTCTTCAATGCATTGCCTCTGGTACATAGTTACAGTTTGTAGTTATTTGTAAACACTTTTTTTTCTTCTTTTTCTTTTGATCGTCTCACATCATTAGCATATTTGCGGGCACATACCGAAAAATTGCCATTTCATAAAAAAACAATTACGATATATCGCGATTTTATATTGCGTCTAGTTCAGATGGAAAATATAAAAAAAAAAAACAATGCAAAAATTGTATTAATTATAATACGTTTGGGGTGCTTTCATAAAAATGTCAATTTGATAATATGTAATTTCAGTATTTATGTTATATGCAGTCATTTAATATTTTTTTATGATTCTTTATCCTTATGAGAAACATTATTAAGAGAACCTAATTTATGAAGGCATCCCCAAGAAGTACGTAGAGAGAAAAACGAAAGTGATACACTTCTTAAAGCATAAAAATTGTATAAACACACAATACAAACAAGTCAAGCGCGCTCCCACCGTTGAACTGCGAGATGGACATTGGCATAGTCCCTGAAAGAGGTAAAATTTCGAACGAGTTCACATCACGACAGGATTAGTTAGCGATCTATAATTGTATATGAATTGCTTTTTACGTTCCTATAAAAGAAGTAGTTCAGACATCAATCGGTATCATTCAAATTTGTGAACTGCAGTGTGTAGCATCTGAATCATTATTTTAGAAAATGGCATTTAAGGTGAATAAGAAATGTTCAAGAACTTTCAAGAGCTTTATAATTTAAGTTTGGTAAAATTTTCCAATTGCAGTTTGTTTTATTGTGCGCTACTTTGGCTGTTGCCAACTGTGGTTTCATCGCTGAGCAACCTGCTTACTCATCATTGAGCTACGCAGCACCAGTCAAGACATTGGTTCATCAACAACCGATTGCTTATGCTGCTGATCATCATGTCATTGCTGCTGCACCATCTACTTCATACACAAAAACTCATTCATATTCAGCACCAAAATCATACATTTCTCAACCTGCTGCCAGCTATCACAGCTATGAACCAGCACATTATTCAGCTCCATTAGCCGTCTCCAGCTATCACCATGAACCCTCTCATCAACTTGCTTATGCTGCACCTGCTTATGGACATTACGAACACGGAACATCAGAACAAAACATCGTTCGTTCAGCTCATGGAACAGTCAGCCATATCTCAAAGGCGGTTGATACACCACACTCATCAGTTCGTAAATACGACACACGCATCATCAATGACGGTTACAAAACTCTTTCATACCAGCCAGCAACAACCTACGTGCAATCGGCTCCAGTGTTGACGAAGACCGTTGTTGCTCAACCTCTTCTTACAAAGACTGTCGCACATGTTGCACAGCCAGTTGCTTATTCACAGCCAATTGCATACGCTCAACCCCAATACGTCCATTCTGAACCCCAATACGCTCATGCAGCCCCACAATACGCACATGCAGCCCCACAATACGCTCATGCTGCTCCACAATACGCTCATGCAGCTCCAGTTTTAGCCAAAAGTGTTCACTTCTCACCAGCTGCTGATGTTGCACATGTTTCATTCGATGGATTCGGAACTCATTACGGATGGTAAAAAGCTTTTTCTCCAACACGTGTTCAATCTCATCACAAAACTAGTTCGTATTATGAAGATGAATTTATTTCGCGATGATTTCACAATTCATTTCATGCATTTTTTAGAAACTTAAAAATGTTTTCAATTAAATAAATTGTGCAATTAAGTAATAAAACAATTTTCGACTACAATGATTTTTTTTCCTGAATCTTGATGTATTTTTTTTTGCATGTAACTTTTTTTTTACCTTTTTAATCGTTCAATTTAAAACTCAAGGGTGGAAAATGTGTAATAGGGGCTGAAAAGCTTTCAAGAACAAAAGCTTGGACAAGGGCAGGGACAATAGTACCTGTGTTTTAGCATATTTCTCAACCCCCTTGAATTTCTGCATCTTCTCGTTGGATTGTGAAGGAATTGACGCTAAAATAGAAACAAGATAATTTTTTTTCTAAAGCTTCTATTAAACTTAAACCTACTTACTTTTTCTTCATTAAATTCTGTGGTTTTAACAATCATGCAAAGTCGACGAGAACTTGAATTTCTAGAGCAGCAAGCTGCTCTATTGGCTTCCAATTCAGTTTCATTAACTCAAATAACAAAACCAAATACCAACAACAACAACAACAAAAACAATAATTTAACAAACATTCAAGTTATTCCAAATAATATACAAGCGCCGACCTCACCAGCATCAGCAAATACTAATCTATCAAAATATTCACAGCTACTAAATGTGATCGAGGAGATGGGAAAAGATATTCGGTAAATCCTTAATTAAATAAGAAACGAAAGAACTCAATGTGATCATTTTATTAATATTTTCTAGTCCAACATATTCCGGCAGTCGATCGTCGGCAGAACGTCTCAAGCGCACTATTGTTCATGCTAGAATTCTTGTTCGAGAATGTCTGTTAGAAACTGAAAGGCAACAGCGTCCATAAATCGATTAGTTCCGTAAGAGAAATTTAAAACAGTATACTTGAATAACATTTTCATTGCACCACTTGACGATTAGAAGTTGAACTTTAAAAATTATAATAAGAAAAAAAAACATTACCAAGTACAAAATGCAGCAGAAAAAAAATCTTACAAAACCAGAATCATGAAACCTGAAAATCAAAAAATAATTATTACAATAACAAAATATTATCAATAAGCAAGCAAAAAAGCATCTCAGGATCAATCAATTAACGATGACCCAAAATGTGCTCAATAATAGCCGAATTTCTAGAAGAAACTGTTGTTTGTAGAATGTAATTAGTGTTCCCTAATACGAAAGAGAAAATCAAACATACATTATGTATACTGTGACGATTAGAAATTCCACTATTTGACAAGTAGTCTCCCGCATGCATGTTTTATAGTTACATCATCTAAAATATAAAAGCTCAACAAGTGAGTCATTCACATGACAAAATTTGACGCGACTTGTAATCTCTGACAAAATTCAAATAAAATTAAATTAAGAATTTAAAATTTCTCGATTTTCTTTCATACAACAAATAATGAAATTCAAATAATGAGCTGATTATAAGGCAATTGTAATTATTATCTAATCGCGTTAGTCTGATTTTTTTTTTTTATTAACGAATTCACGAAATTGGATTATGTATTTTTTTTACAATAAAATTGCTTCAGTTAAGTTACTTAGTAAGAAGATACATTGTTTTCCTACATAAATAGCTATTTAAACTTGATTTAAACTACCTGCGCTTAGATAAAGATCTTTTATTTTGTAACGTAACTAATCAACAACCCCTTTAAAAATTATGATCATCAAAAAAATAAAGCATCACGTGCTTCAACGAAATGGAACGGAGAAAAGAGAATTTACGTTTCTCCTGTCTTTATGACGTCTTTTTGGCAAAATATAAGTTATATTTTCTATTCAAGATTTCATGGCACTTGTCGACGCAATCGATTATCGTGTCATTCGCTTTTAGGTCCAAATAGTTTTGTGCGAAAAGACGATTGGTTTCGTGCACTTCAGGATGATTCATGTATTCATCGAAGTTCATCCAGCAGCATTTGGCTATCTCGCGCTCGCATTTAGTAATCTCATCAGTTTCGGGAATCAGCTTCATAACGATGTATAAATCAGAACATCCAAAAGCAGCTCCGTGTGCATGCCTTATACTGACGACACTTTCAAATTTGGTTTTAATGTCTGTTTCTTCTTGTACTTCTCGAATAGCAGCATCAACAAGGTTTTCATTCATTTCTAAGTAGCCCCCTGGAAGTTTCCATGAGTTCTTGATTAGTGCATTTCGCTCTGACACCACTAGAATTTGATTTTGATCGTTAATAACAAGAGCGCCAACGCCGACCATTGTATGGGCAAAAGGTGGAATGATCATGGCCTCGTCCTTGGGAAGCCATCGATACATCATCACATAATCATTACGTGCATGATGGAAATAGAAATCATTTTGAGCCAACAATGGTATCCAACTCGCTTGATTTCGATGTACTCTAAACCAAATTGCACGTCTTTTGTTATCGACCCAATGCGACAATGATTCTAAAAGATAATACAGGTTGAAATCAACTCATATTTTTAGTTGCACTTACTTGATAAAATTCCACCAAATTGATTCTCTTCACATGTTTCTGAAGTCGAATCAATCGTTAATCCATTGAAACGATCCGACACACCTTTAAAAATGCCCTTTTCTGTTGTTTCCACTTCCTCATATCTGAAAATAAAATATAAACAAATGAACATTGAATTGACATTTCAATGCTAGATTTTGGGATTGTCGCAAACGTTGCACAAAGAGAATTTATTCAAAAATAATCACAGCTGATATGAGAATATTGTGCAAATTACAAAAACAACGACCTTTGCCCTTGTAACAAATAAATACTTTTATGCCTTCCTTGCTTGACCTAAAATTTAAACTGATTAAATTTGTTTACTACCTGTTAAACCATTTATCTGTGGCATTCATAAGATTTGATGATTCGCTCATTGCTGCTGCTGTTGCCTTTGTCTGATAATTTCGAAGTTGCTGCGTTAGGATTTGACCTACTATTGTGATGATTTTGCTGGATTTATGCATTTAATAATTTGTCCACTAAAAAATTTTTTTACTTCCTCCAATTCTCTCACGTCGAGGTCAAAGCATCGAATTCGAGATTTAATTTACTGAGACGGCGAGAACCAATTTTCATTCGTTCGCCATCTGCATGATCCGCAATATTTTTCTGCTTCTTTTTCCTAATGACTTTGAAATTCTCTAAAAATTACAGTTTAAAATTCATTAAAAATTAAGTTTTAGCTTTATTTTGTAATAGTGCAGCCATTGCAGAATGGAGCGTTTAAAACATGAATCTACAAAACTTTATAGCGTGACTTATTAATGAGATGATGAGAAACGTTTTTAATTTTCATCAGTTCCTCTTTAATTAATCTGGTGATCTCACGTTTGGCTTTTGAAACTGCTAGCTCACTGCAACTCTCAATTGCCAAATATAATTTTCGTTCGCCTTCGGGCACCGTTTTCCCTGGTGGCACATAAGTGCCGCGGACTGTTAATCCAGCTTCAGAGTATTCAGATATTTGTGCGAGAGCTTCTTTTGATGTCACCTTCCAACGAGCTTGTTGTGGGAAGTCATTGATTTCCAATTCTTCTTCATACTTTTTGAACAACCCATCTGCTTGCTCCAACATTGCTTCATCTTCGTCCTTTGGCTGATAGTTCAGTTTTGTATTTAATTTTGCTGCGAGTTGTTCCGCCACTGTTTTCGCTGTTATCAGTTGAGTTGTGTTATTTCCTTTAAATATTGCCTCAGCAGTCTGTTGAGATGCTCCTTTAGCTTCAATTCCAAGATTTTTAGCAATATTAATTCTTGATGCAAGACGCTTTGCCAGCTCAAGCTTGTCAGTAGATGCAGCAGATTGTGTTACAACAGGCGGCGGCAATATTGTTGTAATTACTGGCACTTCTACCTCTTTGACTGTTCGCTTTGTAGCAAACATACTTTCAATAGTTTGATCTATATCATTTTCTAGATCATCTTCATCATCAGAATCAGCCAGTCCAAGCGCAGCTTTCTGGAGTTTCTTCATCTCATTTACAGCAGCTGCTTCTTGTTCATCAAACTTGAATCCCTTACCACTAAAACCACCTCCACTATGCACTTTTTTACCAACAGACTCTTGAGCTTGTTTGTACGTATCCCAGAGATTTTGCATTTCCACTGGCACTTGAGCTCCGGAAAGTTCAAGTGCTCGAATAATATCTCCAGCATGTCGACCTTGATCAGGTGTCAGGAATGTCCAAGCAAAGCCCTGTTTGCCTGCTCTACCGGTTCTTCCGCAACGATGGACATAATCTTCATAATGATTTGGACAATCATAATTCACAACCAGTATTAGTTGTTTTACATCCAAGCCCCGAGCAGCTACAGAGGTAGCGATAAGCAACTTACAGCGTCCCGATTTAAAGTCGAGAATAGTCGAGTCGCGATCGTATTGATCAATGCCACCATGAAGACTCATACAAGGATAGGAAGCTTTCATTAATTCCTTCAGCAGCGTATCGGCATTCTCTTGTTTATCAACGAACACAATAATCGATCCATGTTCCTGGTAGTGTCCCAAAAGTTCTAAGAGCTTGAAAAATTTTGCCTCATCTTCCAGCACAGCCACATGTTGTTCAACTTCCTTGCACACAATTGACCGTCCGCCGACCTGAATCTCGATTGGCTTTTTGAGAAACCTTCGAGCCAGTGCCTCCATCTGTCGCGGGAATGTTGCTGAAAACATGACAGTTTGACGATCAGGACGAACATTATCAATGATTCTAAGAACCTGCGGTTCAAAACCCATATCGAACATCCTAAAAACGATCAGAATTTGAAATAAAATAAGGTTGTTTTGTTATGAAAACTGATGAACTTACCGATCAGCTTCATCCAGAACTACATAAGTAACTCGTCTAAGATTTGTCACACGTCCAGAATTTGCAGCAAGCATATCAATCATTCGACCAGGTGTGCAAATAATTATTTCAGCTCCGCGTTTCAGCTCAGCAATTTGCTCGCTGATTCCTGTTCCACCGTAAACACAAACCGCCCTCAAATTTAATGATTTTGAGAACTTTCTGATGTCCTTGCCGATCTGCATACAAAGCTCACGTGTTGGCGACATTATAATAGCAACCGGTCCATCGCCTTCTTCCAATGGTGGCTGATCTAAAATGTGTCGAAACATCGGTAGAATGAAGGCAATTGTTTTCCCGCTCCCAGTTTTTGCGATACCAATCAAATCGCGACCGCTCATAATTGCTGGAATTGCCTGACATTGAATTGGCGTAGGCTTATCAAAACATAACTTTTTGAGCGTATCCATTTCTTTTTTTGAAATGCCACATTGCGCCCAAGTTCTGATAGGCCTCGGACATCCTTTTCCTTTCACATGGATCTCTTCGAGCTCATTACGATAAGCATCAACATTTTCGCTGGACATTTTTGTAATTTCCGGTACTTCAACATAAAAGTTCTTTTTAAATGTGCCATAGTTCATTGTCGTATGGTCGACTTTTGCAAGTTCTTTCTTTTGCTTGTTGGCTAAATTTGCAGCAGTGTCCTTGATGTCTTCAAGTTCTTCCTCTGATGAATATTCGAGCCCATCTTGGTTCTGTTCAATGAGTTCACCTTTTTTCGTTTCTGTTTGCTGTTTCTTAGCATTACCAGTAACAATAACAATTCCGGAAGTCTTTGAACCGGACATCGGTTTTGACATTCTGTTGATTTTTCTCACTTCACTATCGACTTGCTTCATGTACGCATCCAGTGGGTCGACATCATCATCTACTTCCTCAGCAACTGGCAGTTCAGGTTCCGGTTCCTTAATAGGAACCAATTTCTTGAGAGGTTCATCGAATTTTGATGGCGATGGCTCTTTTGGCTCTTTCATTGGCAATATAATAGGTTCATCGTCATCTTCGCCGACATTTTCTTGCCTTACAAGCGTTGGACTGTCTTCAATTTCTATAACTTTCGAGTCGTCTTCATCAGATTCTTCATCTTCAAGACTCCATTTCTTTACTGCTGGTGTATCTGTCGAGTTGGTCGGTTTCTTTTGAAGTTCAATTTCTTTTTTTTTGCGTTCTGCACGCCAGCGCTCAATTCTCTCTTTGCGTTTAATCATTTCAAGCTCCAATCGTCTTTGTTCCTCTTCCTTATCAAACGTTGCGGCATCGAATGTCGGCTCGTCTTTAATTTCAATAATATCCTTGTCCTTCGTAGGATGATCCCGTTGATTTGATTGGTGGTCTTTAGTTTTCTCCCGCTGGTGTCTTTCCTTGGATTTCTCACGTTTCTTTTCCTTGCTGCTGCCATTGCCACTAAAATTAAATGCAATGTAGGTTGCTGGATGTTTCAATAATTATATAAATAGCTTACTTTTTTCGCCTTTCTCGATCCTTCTCTCGCTTTTCGCGAGATCTGTCTCGACTTTTCTTTTTCTTTTCACGACTTTTATCACGTTTAGACTTCTTTCTAGTGCGGTCTGGTGAATCTGAGCGTGATCTCCTTCTTGTCCTAAAACACGTTCAATTTAATGGATAAATTTGAGCATAAGACAATTTTTCTCACCTAGAGTCCATATTAATGAGATTGCACTGATAGTTTTCTGAGTAACTGTACTATATTTACTATCAAATCGAAGGTTTATTTAGGTATTTCGGTAATATGTAAATGTCAACAATTGTAATCGTTTCCTGCGGATTTTAAAGGAGAAGATGCAAAAATTAATGCGAAAAATCGAAAATTAATATTTTTTTTTTTTGTAAAGAGAAAAAATGGTGTTTACAAAAGAATATCGTATTGCTATGCCGCTGACAGTGAGCGAGTATCACATTGGCCAATTATATATGATAGCTAGACACTCATTGGAGCAGAGTCATGGAGGAGAAGGAGTTGAAGTTGTTGAAAACAGGCCATGTGAGGAAAATGAGGAAAAGTGAGTATGACAGCGGCAATCATAAACTCGATATGCAATTGTATCCTATTTCTCATTGTTCAGCTTGGATGACAACCAGAAGAGTTTTCTAAAAGATCGCGAAACTCATTCCGTGGGTCAATTTACTGAAAAACGCGTACATTTATCGTCTCGCCTGCCCTATTGGCTGCAGGCGTTGACACCTAGAGTGTTCTATGTTTCTGAAAGAAGCTGGAATTTCTATCCATATACCATCACCGAGTATACCTGTTCATTTCTGCCTAAATTCAGAGTCGAAATATACACAAAGTTTGAGGACAACAGCGGAACATCAGAAAATACATTTAAGATTGCAGAAGACGAATACATAACAACGGTCATTGATGACATTGACATTGCGTTTGATGAACTAAACTCAAAGCACTACAAGGAAGAAGAGGATCCAAAATTTTTCAAATCCGTGAAGACTAATCGTGGCCCACTCATGGAAGGATGGCGCCAGACAGACAAACCAATGATGTGCTCATACAAGCTTGTTCATGCGTCATTTGAAGTCTGGGGATTCCAAACAAAAGTGGAAGACTTCATTCATAAATGTATCAGGGACGTTTTACTGTTGGGTCATCGCCAGGCATTTACATGGATTGATCAATGGATCGAAATGGACATTGACGCTGTACGGGAATATGAAAAGAAATTGCAAGAGGAAACAAATAATAAACTTCTACAGGAAACAACTGGAGATGCTGAGGAGATGCCAATTGAGTCAGCTGGTGTTGAAATTGATTAAAGTAAAACTTTGATAGATCCTGTAGTCAATTCGCTGATATATGTTAAATGTTTGTACACACTCTTACACATGGTCAGTACTTAAGTCCATTATCCTCTCTCTCTCTCACTCACTGCCCAGCCACCAGAATTATACGCGTGTAGTTACTACCTTCGGTGAATGCTGAAAGTAAACCAAATAAGCAAATAATAATAAAAGTTCACTTAAATACTTATTGCGATTTTGCGATGCACTTTAGAATAAGCTACCAATCTTCATTTTATTTGCTCACTCCACATTAATATCATTCAATACTTTTTTCATTGTTACGCAATTGTCTCGCGGAAAAAGCTTGCGTAAAGGCAGCGCAGCTGATGATTAACTTTAAAAAGTTTTATATTGTAATGTTTTGGCTGTAATCATAGTTGATTGTCGGGATGACGCTTTGAACGAATTTAAGGAAAATAATGAGATATGCATGTACTGACAACTCGTTGCCACCTTCTTCGGCAATTTGAATGAATTTCTTCATTAAATCACCATGTCTGCAGGGATGGATGGCAAGCATCGAGATGCCTAAGTGAGGATGAGCTTCCATTGTAACGGTTTTTTTAGCGTTGTCTTGTGAAACATCTTCAAACATTTCCTCGACACTCAAGAGCTGACGTTTTTCATCGTAGCCGATAAGAAACAGATGTGGCGTCTGATAGTACTTGTTATAGACAATGTGCAAGTCATAAGTTCTGGTGTGTAATACGGAATCGCCGTCCTCTAAATTTGCATTTGGTTTTTGAATGGGTTTTATAATGGCCACTGATGGATCAACATTTTCTAGCATGCCAGATTCTTCAAAATCTTCCATATCCATTGCTGGACCTTCGTCTTCTTCGAAATTATTAGCTTCTGGATTCTGTGATTCCTCGTTATGCATTTCCTCAAGTTTATTGTTATCCATTTCAGCAGCGTTCTGATTTGTTTCATGTCCATCGTCGCCCTCTTCAGTCTCATGTGTTACCCAGCCTTCGTCTCCTTCACATCCTTCTACAATGCGTTCGACGCCACTAAATTCCATCTGTTTACATCTCCTGAGACATGGAACATTCCTAGAAAATAAAGCTGTAAATTAGGAATTGTTGCACCATGTTTAATGCTTCGCAATTACTTTGTAATCAAAAACTGTTTGTCTTTTGGTAAATAAGATTTTGTCTTTGATTCATCTCCAGACGCCCATGCCCAAGAGGGAAAATGATGAGTTAAGTGATCGCCAGCTAGAAGCTATTTAATTGACTCAAACAAGGATAAGGAAAAAAAAACAAAGAAAGTACTTGCGGAATACTTACGAATTCCTCGGGTGTGAGTTTTCCGTGCTCCTTGAATCGACTCTCTTTTAGAACAGGGGTAAGTTGTTCAGCTACTGAAAGCGCAGAAGATTTAATTGTATTTATAAGATTTTCCATCTGGTTACTCCTCGACAATCCAAAACGCTGGGTTTTTATGTATTTTTTTTTTTTTTCTTTGAATCATTTTTCGCATCAATACCGGATTATAAAGGAAATATATTAAAAAAAATTCCAATAGATTTTAAATTATTTAAGAAATCTTAGGAGGGTTTTTCTCGTTCTAATTCTTATTAAAACTTATCGAAAACCAGGTGTTCAACTTGTTAAATAATAAGACTTGACGCCAAAATACATGAAAATAACGGCAGAAGCGCTAAAACACTTTGACCAATCCCTAATTTGTTGTTGGTATTTCTGATTGAAATGTTTTCATCAAATCTGGAAGTTTCAACTGCTCAGCAGAATATTGAAATCATTAAGCAAGCAGTTATTGATTCAGCAGATGCAAGTTTGCAGCTCGATACATTAGACGACCTTAATTCCCTACTTGCAATTCTTGATGACCCCATTTTCCGAGATCTTCTCAAGATTCAGGACGTGATTCAGGAGCTCAATGGACAACTACAGCAACATCCTTCAATTTTACCTGCAGATTTTGATATTGTGCCAACAACAGCCGAACTAATTCTCAATGTTCCACGCAATTCGGACCTGTTTGAATCGGAATTTGATGAACAGAGAGGTGGGTCATTGAATTATATCCATTAACTACAATTTAATAAATAACAATCATTTTTAAGTACCATCGGCCCAAGTTTCACCACGAAGTTTAAACAGCCCATCAAAATTCAATGGTGAACAATTCCATTCGTTGGATCGTAAACAGCAGCATAATAATAGTAATGACATTGAATTAATGAACCGTGAGCTACCGGAAGAACGTCCACAGTCGGCAATCAGTAATCATTCAAAACATAACACCGATATTATGGCTAGTGAATGGGCTCAAGTCCAAGCAATCGAATTGGTCAACGATGGAACTGGTCTTGGATTTGGTACGTATATCTTATCAATTTCCCATCAATTGACTTTACAAAAAAATTCCAGGCATTATTGGTGCAAAAACATCTGGCGTTATTGTGAAAACGATTTTGCCTGGTGGCGTCGCAGACCGAGATGGACGATTGCTGTCCGGCGATCACATTTTGCAGATTGGCGAAGTAAATTTACATGAAATGGTATCCGAGCAAGTAGCGTCGGTCCTACGCCAGTCGGGAACCCATGTTCGTTTGGTTGTTGGACGTCCCGTTGATCCATTGATGACCAATCAAGATGTCGATGGGGGAGCTGCAATTGTTCCATCGCGACATCTTGCTGATCCTCAAGAGCTTATTAGATATTTGACAGCTGCTGGCTATCCTGACATCTTTGGTCCCATTTCGACGCCATCGACCCCATCCCTGCAAAATCAAATGTTTACATTTAAGAATGAGGGTAACGAACCATCATCACTTATCAACATAGAACTTCCGGAGACGGAAAAATTCACAGTGGAATTAAAAAAGGACTTGAATGGTTTGGGCATCACAATCGCTGGCTATGTTTGCGAGAAAGAAGAATTATCAGGAATTTTTGTGAAAAGCGTTGCACCTGGATCAGCGGCTGATTGTGGAAAAATTCAAGTGAATGATCGAATTATTGAAGTCGACGGACAATCGCTGCATGGATTTTCGAATCATCAGGCTGTTGATGTACTGAAACAAAGTGGCAGTGTTGTAAAGCTATGTCTGGAACGATATTTACGTGGTTTAAAATTTGAGCAGCTACAACAAGCCATTGCTGCAAATGAAATACGATCAAACGTGACTGCGACTACGCCACCACCAACTGCAAAATCATTCAGTTCGCCTATTTCAACATCACGCCGGCAATCATTTAATGAAGATCGTACACCAAAACTGGTGATGGCACGTGATTCAATTGAGACAACAAAAGTACACCATGAGATGCTACCAATTGATTATCATGGTCAAGAATCGAGTGTCGACAATGAAGAAGATCTTATTAACGAGCTTAGCAATCTTCACATGCATTCGACGCCGATACACAAGTATCAGATTGAATCAAAACTAACAAAGGAACATGAAGCTGCGATCATTAAAAAATGGCGAACAATTCTTGGCCCTGAGGATGACAGCAAAATAATTGTAGCACAAATTCGAAAGTTCGCATCGTCGAGTGGTTTGGGCATTTCATTGGAGGGTACTGTTGACGTTGAAGGTGGAAGGGAAGTGAGACCACATCATTATATTAGATCTATCTTGCCAGAAGGTCCTGTTGGTCAGAATGCATTGTTACGGTCAGGTGATGAATTGCTGGAAGTCAATAATCAACGATTGCTGGGTATGAACCACATGCAGGTAGTATCGATCTTAAAGCTTCTCCCGCAAGACGTTCGCATGGTTTGTCGACGAGGGGTCACGGAAATTATTGCATTTGCTGAAGAAAACATGAGAAATTCCATGCTGGATCATGGCAATGATACCAACAATAATTCGAGTATCGGCGGACTTTTGTCGTCAGAAAGAATGGTAAAAGCAAAGTCAGACGGCAGCTTAGCAACAGCAGGAATGGGCGATGGCTTTATGAAAATGAAGTCACGGTCGTTGGAACCATTAACCGGACTTGCAATGTGGAGTAGTCAGCCGCAAATAATTGAGCTTGTCAAAGGCGAACGTGGTCTTGGCTTCTCGATTTTGGATTATCAAGATCCATTAGACCCGAATGATACATTGATTGTTATTCGATCCTTGGTTCCTGGCGGTGTTGCACAATTAGATGGTCGATTAATTCCTGGTGATCGCTTACTATTCGTCAATGATATTCGGCTCGAAAGCGCATCACTGGATCAAGCTGTACAAGCTCTCAAAGGTGGGTTGGCATTGCGCAATATCTGAGTCATTTCATAATTATTACTTTCCCCAATTTTTAGGAGCACCTAAAGGCGTAGTCAGAATTGGAGTCGCCAAACCTTTGCCAGTAACTGATTTTATAGATAAGTCCCATAATCAACATTCCACATCAGCAACTGAAAGCTTTCAAGATGAATTGAAATTGAGGAAACCGGATATCATTATGGAATGAGACCGTCAGCTGATCAAACTTCTACTAACACTAAATAATCTCATAAAATTCATCGAAATTTCCCATCCTGAAGTGGATATATTGTGTAGATGATTCCTATTTCTCTGGCATTCACATTTCTCACAGGAATAATGGCTTCATGTGCAATGCATGATGCTAAATTCCTCCACATAAAATAATAACTCTTTAGTTATTGCGTGAGCAATAATTCCTTTATAATTATAATGGAACCAATTGATTCTCTATATTTTATGACAAATTGACAGTATTCTCTAATCAGTCCACATATTTTATTTCGTCAATAATTTAATGTTCAATTTAAAGAGAAATCTAGAAGGAAAAGATTTTATGAAATTGTTAATTGCGAAATAAATAAAGACACATTATTTAAATTATTATAATGCTATATGATCTTGGGAGCTTCTAATGCATATCTAGGTGCAAAGGATTTGAGAGGGCTCTGTGAGCATTATAGTTCTATGCTGATTCGAATTATCATTTTTCTTAACCCTATGTACTTGCTAATTAGAAGTTTAATATTAGGTGAAAATTACTACTCGATAAATTCACATTCATCAGCGTCGGCTTCCTCTAGAACCACACTGTAATCTTCACTGTTCTGATCGTCGATTTGATAGTGGACTTTGTAGTGATTTCGCAACTCTGTTTGACGCCGAAATGCAGAAGAACAGTTGTCAAACTCACACCGATATATTTCGTTTCCGACGTGGTTTTTCTGAAGATGCTTTGTCAAATCACCTTTTGAAGTGTATCTATTTTGACAGAAATTGCATTGATGCGGTTTTATTCCTGAATGAATAAAAGAAGACGATTTAAAAATACAGTTCGAATACAGTGCTCATTCAAATTGCCTTCTTACCAGAATGTGTTAGTTGATGGCGCCGAACTGACCATTCGTTACGAAATTTCATATCGCACTGACTGCAAGGAATATTGTTAAGCGATTGTCCTTCATGCACTTTAAGCTGATGTATTCTCAGAGTTTTTGATTCCGTGTATGAGGCATCACAGTTAGGATAATTACAAATTAATCGCTTACCAAGATGACAATTCTGATGGCGCTTCAATGATGCTGCTGACGATAAAATGGCCGGACACTGGTTGCACTGGGCGTTCGCAACCTTTGAATGCGTTAGCATGTGCTTTGATAATTTTTCGCTTGATTCATATTCCTTCTGGCAAATTTGACATTTCAATTCCTGACAATCGTTATTCTGAGAAAGGATATTCATTTCCTCATCTTCCGTTATTTTTGTACTTGAATTTAGCGTTTGAGGTTTAGTACGTTTACTTTGCATCATAATTGGCTGTGGAAGTTTCCGCTTTGATGATGCTTCGTCATTTTTTGGAACGTGTGCTTTTTGCAGATGCTGAAGAAGGATACTTGTGCTAGTGCTCTTTGTATATTTTGGAAGCAATTTTCCTTTTTCTTCAACACAGAGACGACAGTAGAAATAGTACTTGTCCACAATTTCATCGTGATCGTTTGATAATGCACCGAAATATGACCATGCGAGACTTTTACTTGATTTCTTGAAACAATTCACGGTGTAGTCAGATTTCTTTTCAGCAACTCGTATTAATTCGCCATTCGGATGCTCAATGCTATTATGAATTTCCATGCTCGTGGCGTTGACTGATTCATTACATATTTGACATGTTATCATTTCGTTTGGAGTCTGGTGATGTGTTTGAACAGGACCGTTTGAATATTCAGGAATGTCTTCTTTTCGCAAATTGTGAAATTTTCGCAGATGACTGAACAAGACGCTTGTAGCAGTTGAAGTTGCTCTGTACTTTGGTTTCAATCGTTGATGATCTTCGACACAAATTTTGCAGTAGAGATAATCCTTGTCAATGTGATTTTCGCCGCTGGTTAAACGTCCGAAGAAATTCCAAACAGCAGATTTCAACGATTTCCTGAAGCAATCAACTTGATATTCTATCTCAATCAATTCTGATTGAGATTCCTCCTCCTCAACTGTCGTCTCATAAATTATGAAATCATTTTTACCGTGTGGCTCTTCCTGATGTGGTTCACAATCAGAATTTTGTGTAGCTTCTAATTCATCGTCATTGAGTTGCTGGGATTCAATAATTTCATTCTTCAGCTCAAGCGCCTCATCGCTTTCAACATCCTCATCTGAAAGAATCGATCGCAAGTAGTGGTCGTTGTTGCTGCTTATGTCGCGCAGTTTGTAGGCATCTACTACAACCCCTAGACACGTCCGACAAACCTGCTGGGGCAGATGATCTTTCGGAACTATCTTTATCGGACACACAATCATTATCAACACTAAAATTGGAATTTGTTTGTAATGATATTTAAATCTTGAATTTGCGTAGTTTTACCAGATATCGGGAGGCCTTCACGAAAGTCTTCTACATCGAGTAGTTCCTCATTTTCAGATAGACAGAGTCTACATGTAGCCATTTCCATTTTTTTCACTTGTTTTGTTAATTTTTGAACTTGCGAGATTTAAAAAGTGTTTATTATTGTTCTTTTGCATCTCTTTGGTGAAGTTCCGTACTTTACGGAAGCTTCCCAGCTTTCCTACGGATTTTGCGGATTCTTGCCAAAGCAAACGTTGTTGCATCGATTGCAATATTAATAAACAAATAGGTATATCAGGGTGCAGGCAATAATGAATTGCCGGATGCCGCAACAGGTTTGTAAAGATAGCTCGCTGGTTGTCATCGATGTTCGTATTAGAAGATTGACAGAACATGAAGCAAGAGATTATCGAGGGATCTGAAACGATAACAGCGATATGGCAGGCTCTTCGATGAACATCTGAAAATAGTGAATTGAGTCACGATAAAGGGTCCGAAATATAGCATGTGAAAGCGCGATACAACAGTTGGAAGTGCTTGATGATGCTTGACACCAAAAGATTACAGCAGCTAGATGTATTCAGCAGCCAGCCTAGCACGGCAACATATATTTATGCGACTCTGCCTTTTCAAGTAAGTAAATATCCCGAAAAACATCACATAAAAAAAAACATATAGTTACGACATCAGACGGTCAGACGGTACTGTCAATGCATTAAAACTTTATAAAATTCATAAAGAAAAAGATCACTGACTGACCAGTTAGGCAAGATTTCTCATTCATTAAAAAATAATTTATGGTGAAGCTTCATTGAAAATTAATAAAAATTAAACATTATCGAATGCGAAAACATGTGCGATGTGCGAGATATTCATATCGATACATCATTATAATAAATTACTTTTTCTCTTAAAACATATTTCGAAGTTAATTAAATAACCTTCAGAAAAGCTTTAGGAAGTGTACTTTCGGTTTCCTATCCCAATGGCATTTACACTCATACGCGATATATTTTCAAAAATTTATTGTTAGCTGTTCAATGCAGTGTGATTTATCACCAGTATAGAAAACTCAAGTTGCTCACTATTTTCATTAAATACAGCATCCATTCAAATTCGAATTAAAATTTAAATCACTTTCGATTCCTTTTTTTTTGCCATCCGCCTTTGCCAAGATTTATTGTACGCGTATGTCGAAAGAAGGAAAAATGCAATTTAGATTTTCGCTTTCCACATGTATATTATTCAATATTCAAGCACATTAAATAATAACATGTTTATTGCTTTCAACAAACAACAACCAGAGACCAATGCCATAAAAGTTGCATCCTTTTTTTTTGATAAATATTAAATCGCGAAAGGAAACGCAACCGAGCATGATGAGAAATGTTTCGGATTTTATCTTCTTAGATCCTTCCTTACATGTTAGTAATTCTGAGAAAAACAATTTCCTAAAAACCTATTTTCCGCAAAGCCTCGGTCGCTTGAATGATCAAAAGATCCTACACTGTCCTTTAAGCATTAGAGAAATGGTATCTCATTTTTATCACAGGCTCAACGTATTCTCATTTTCTATATTGATTGATGCTGAATAACTAACGAATTGTTTTATGGAGCGAATTTAATGCGCTCCGTTCTGTTGAAGTATTGATAAACACTATCTGCTTTCAAAGATCGTTTCAGGACCAGGGGATTAAATTATTCATGAATCACAGCCACTGTACCACAATTATTAGAAAAAAAAAATTATTTTTCAACGAAAAGCTTTTTTAGTCGAAGGACTTTCATCGCATTATTATTATTATAATTCTTTTATTTATTTTTTAAATAACAAATCTGACACGTCCCGAAAATATTCAAATGAGACATTTTTCTTATTTATAATATATTAAAAAAAAAACATGCGGCTGACTGATTTAACATCAACAACAGAAGCATTCAAAACTCGAAGGATGCGATAAGCTTTTTCCTGCTTTTCACGTCAGGGCATTTTCGTTTGCTGTTATTTCGATATGAAAAGTTGCATTCACCTGATGAAAGCATTTTCGTATATTTCTTGCTTATGCCTTTACACATGATTTTGGGTCTAAACAGGTGGGGCATATGATATAAGTATAAATATTATGTCATGATGATGCTTCCAAAATCCCAATAGGATGATAAGCATATAAAGGCTTCAGTCAGCGAATGTTTATCCTTTCGCGATAGATATTTTTTGATGCTGTGCTCATTGGAAAACGTTGGAAAGTTTTCCACGATAGAGAATAATTTTCCAATGGATGTGATTTTCATTTGAATTGACTGCATATTCATCAGTCGACTTATGGAAACGAAAATGTGCTCATGCTCATCAAATATTTCTAGTCATCGTTCGACAGTTCAAGTAAAAGGAAGTTTGGTATCGAGTTTAGCGCACGGAACATTTAAGCACCCTGATGTGCAATTTAGTATAAAGGCAGTGTATTTGAAATATATATGAAATTTAAATGAATATGGAATGGTTTATTATATGAAGTCACATTAAGGAACTCAACACATATCTTTAAATCGCGCTCATTCGGAATACAGAGCGAGTGCTGATGTTATAGTGGAAAAAATATTGAAAAAAAATAGTCTAAAACTAAATTTATAAACATTAATTTCCGTCGCTTGGCTGGTGGTAAATCATAAAATTAATTAATAAATTCATGAGAAAGGAAATGAAGATTGATTAATATTTGATGAATGTCACTTTGGAGAACGGTGTTTGCCGTTTAAACGAATCGGGTTAAAAGGTTTTTCATTTCAATTTCCTTTAAACAAGCCGCTTAGAACGAGATCGATTAAAATCTTTTTCTCCATTCAACGCTCGCTTCATTATAGACTTCTTGCTGTGCTTTATTATCATGACCGCATATTATTCGCAGCAATGTACATCTTTGAGATTCTTACTTCAAATTTAGTTCCGCTTCTGTATTTTACGCAACAGTTGCCATTGAATAATTTCTGTACACTAAAATTGTATTGCTTTTTGTATTTTGTGAGCATTTTGCTTTGTGGCTGCTGGAGAAAATAAAACAATAAAATTTCTGGCACATTTTACTATACACATCCATACTTATACCAAGTCTACAATCTAGGAAAAAGTCAGTAAACCGCAAAAATTTCATTTTGTTCTTTTCTGTAAAATCCTTCCTTCGAGGGATTTGAATTGTAAAAAAGCGCTAAATCACATGAGAAATTGGTGAAGAGGGGAAAATTACAGCATTTCTTGAACTGCAAGTAATCATCATTGAAAATTATCTCGATTGTAGCTATGACTGGGCTTCATTATGAGGATAAACTTGAAATTTAGACAAAATAATTTCGTTCAATAAATTTTAGGTGGGTGTGGGAAAGAAATGTGTGTTATAAACAAATTTTTTAAAATGAAACCAAACTAAAAATGTTCATGACAGACATAATATTATGTGGGTTTTTGTGGAACCAAAAAAAAAAGTCATAAAGATTTTAGCAGTACATTTAACTGTCGTATTTTTTTCAACCGGAGATTTAATTACATAATTTGTTTACTGTAATTAGCCTGTTGTTTCGCGAGACTGTGAAAAAAAGAACGAAAAAATTGTAAATCTCAAAAAAGAGAAATTGGAAAATTCTCGGAAAAAAAAAATTCAAATGCTGATAACATACAAAAATTATGCTCCACAGACGGATAATTAATGATGTGAAACGTTCAATTCGATAATTAATTATCGATAAGTGGTTGCTGAAAGCAATAAAGCGTCGCGCTGTGAAAATTTTTAATTCATCAGATCTGGCAGATAAAAAATTAGCCGTGTCACGAATGTAACATTTTTTTTTATGGTGGAACATTTTGAAACTGGATACGCTTCTCCTTCTCCCTGGATTTAAATTAAAAAAAGAGCTCAAGTCACTCATTTTTCTGAATTCTGATGGATTTTAAGCATGTTGGAGTGAAATTCTGAGCCGGTGATTAATTAAAAAATGTGTTTAACAAACTGTGAATTGTGAACGGTGAATTTAATAATTCGCATTCATTAAATATTCTTCAAAAAAAAAATCAGGTAAATGCGAGAAAAGTGCCTTCACTTGCAAAGCCTTAAAGAGCTTCTTTTTCTTTAAATTTATCCACTTTAGCTTTAATGTCATTTCAATAAGCTCTTCATTTGTATGAATGAATAAATAGAACTCAATACGGCAAGCGCTCATTTGTGAACAAAAAAAATAAAAATAAATTATTTAAATCGAATTGGATGAGAAAAAAAAAAGATTGAGAGATCGGATGTTGAGAAATGCTATAGAGGACTGATGTGAAAGGGCAAAAACCAATTTCAAAGTTATCAGACTTTGCTCCCAGCATAAAAGAATATCAAGAATGCTTAAATATTGATATTAGTCAATTCAGTCAAAATCGTAGATAAGAAGTTTAAAATTTCCTAAAGCTTCAAGATATTTTTAGTTCAATGAGCTTTTTGTTAAACTTGTAAACTTTTTAATTAGCTTTTAGATAATTTTCTTTTATCATATTTTCCTAAAAAAAAGACAGCTAATTTTATTGGTCAAAATGGTCGTATCTTTGAAAATTTGATGAATTGTTGCTACGAGAGGGAGCAAAAAATGATTGCGATTATTAAACATTCTCTTTTCATGACTGAGTGACAACAAAGACATTTTCAAATATTTTTCAAGCATTTCACCCTCAACCTCCACCCTCCCCGCTTTATGCTGTTCGCTGCTGGTATTGCCATTATTCATAATTCAACAACAACACTACAATAAAACAAGACATACTCGAACAATGTAATGTCTGGATCTGCGATAAATGGAATCTTCTCGCTTTTTCGTCTTTCTTAAATCATTTGCGATGAAAAATGTTTTTAATATCATTGGAATTGCTGAGCATAGAATTAGAAATATGAATAAAAATGAGAAACAAAAATAAGAAATTAATCTGAGAAATTTGGGCGGAGAAAATTGCGATATCAAGAACAAAGTTCAAGAAATACTTATCTGCTTATCACATTCGTAATCGTTCAGTCTTCAATGCAACATAGAATGCGCGTGTGGGACATATTCTAAATGTAATCAAGCGCACATGAATAAATAAATTTCAACTGTTGCAGAAGAAATTCAATTTAACCTATGACCTCTTTTAATCTTGCATCAGAACTTTACGCGGGCGTCATAAATGACTTTCATATATTTATGATTTTACAATGCCAAAGGATTACTCGAAAGCTCAAGTTATTATTTATAAGAAGAATTGACTGCCTTGGTACATTAGCGCTAAGTATCTACATGGCGAAATTCGAATAACACAAAGGAAATGTCCTTAAGATTAAAGCGAGCGAATAGTGTAAAAATGATACATTGATACATTTTATGATGATATCAACATTTTATGATGCGATACAGAAATGTATTTTCATTTCCTAAAATATCTAGCTGTTCCGTCAAAGAAAGCGATATGGACTATTTTAAATTTATTGCGTAATCGTTTCCTGCATCCTTCAAAATCTAAAATAAATGCGCTAAAATAAACAAAAAAAATGATCACGACCAAGCATTAAACAATTTCATTCAGCAATAATTTCTTGAAATTTGGGCGCGGGGATGCCATAAATTTTTCATCACATTAACCTCAAACTCTGTGAAATATGATCTCTTTCAGATTCATCCCAACATAAACATTTTATGGTTTAAATAGATACTTTATTCTAAAAGCTTTTACGAAGAAAGAGAATAAGGGACCATAACTTCAGCATTATAAAGCGATGAAAAATCATAGTGTAATGATGAGAAAGTGAATAATCAATATCTCTAAGTGAATCGATGACTCCTAAAAGCTATATGAATATTGATGGGACACGCAGGTGCCTTACATACATATTTCTCGAGAATGGATAAAAATGGATCATTCATGTCGTGCCTTAATGCTTAAGGATATTTGTGAATATATTTTCTTTATGGTTAACAGAAGTGCAAACATTTTAACAGATCAATTCAATTGAAGCGCAAAATAATATCCTTATTGGGAATGGGAACGCACGACAAATTTCGGGGCTATTTGCTTAAACCTAAATGTGTTTATGTCGTCAAAAAGACGCATTTTAAAGCTTTATTTTATTCTGAAGAAAATTTGTAACATTTCCAAGAAAAACAATATTTTGAGGCTGAGATATTTCCCGTCCAAGGGTATGGGATTCAAATATTTTTTTTTTCTATTATTATTATCCGAGCAATTTCCTTTGAAATTGAACCTTGGACACGTCCATTTAAGGTGCTCTAGGTCGAAATATTCATCTACAAATCTCAAGATTCGATTAGAGATTGTTTATAAACGGACAGAAAACAAAATGGAAATTGATATCGCATTAGGGAAAATCAAAAATCATTAAAGATTATTTACCTTTGGAAGCTTTCACAAAATGTTTGTAATAAATAATTTATTTTATGTGTTATGCGCTCATATATAAAATTATCAAAATCATAAGCATTACTTCTTTATTACCTTCGAAATATTTGCAGCATGTTTTTTCCGCCTGTTTATTTTTGATGGCATATATCATCACGTAAATGTAAAACAAAAGCCTTTTTTCATGTTACTTAAATACTTTGAGCTTACGAAAAACATAGTAAATCCTGAATTATTGCGCAACGCGATATTTGTTGTGCGAATAATCATTTGATTCACTCATATCCTGTCTGCAAAATAACAAATCCTGTTTATTTTAGCGAGTGTCAGCTCCAACATATTTCGACTGAAGCTTTGAACATTGGTCCAATTCATATTTGTTTTAAATTGATTCTTATTTTTTGTGGGTTGTTTGCTCAGTAGAATTGCCTGCCTATGGGAGTTACTGACGTTTATATCAACGTAAACCTAACATTTGTTGACAAACAACAAAGTTTATCAATAACATAGAAATTTAAAAAAAAAGAAGAAAATTGATTGATTGGCTGCAAGCTTCTCGAAATTAATTTGTTTATTCAAGCAGAAAAAGAAATATTTTCACTGCTATTCAATTGCGACTGGAATCAGCTTGAAGCTGTAGAGGTAGCAAGGGATCACTGTACTGTATATTTACGACATTATTAGTAAACTTTTTTTGTTTCATCATTTCACAATAAAAAAAATTTGTACAGACCAGTTCACTGCATCTTATAATGAGAGTCGATAACAAAAATGATTTTTTTTACAGAATATTTGTCTGTCATGCTGAGAAAGAATCAATTTTTGCCAACGATGCGTTAAGAAAATCTAGAAACAATCGAGGGAAGCAGAGTGTGGGAGTAGCATGCGGAGTGAATGTTGTCCGAGATAACTGTTTTAATTACAGTTCTTCCTTATCGCTGCTTCGTAATAAAGTTTAACAATGTAAGGAAAATAAAGCAATTTATAAGAGAATCTTGTAATGACATTTTTTTTTCGGCGATTTTAATTGAAATAATTTACATTTTCCATCGTAAACAGTTTTTTGTTTTTGTCTGCCATTAACTGAGCACGGCAGAAACATCAGCGGCAACATCAACACAAATCGTAATTTGCCGTTGTTCTAGAAAACATTGCCATTAACCGATATATCATCATGACAATTATGACGTTAAACAATTATTCAACACTGCAAGGTTCAGTGGCAATGGAGAATGGCGGAGGATGCGAGAAGCCGCAACAGGTTATGTACGACAGCGTCTTTGGAATGTCATTAGCAATGCCGCAATGGGAAGCCACCGGGACTGCAGTAATGTTGTCCCTTATCATCGTGTTCACGATTGTGGGAAATATATTAGTCGTCGCTAGTGTTTTCACATACAAACCATTAAGAATCGTTCAGAATTTTTTTATCGTATCGCTTGCTGTTGCTGATTTAACCGTCGCAATACTTGTTTTGCCATTTAATGTTGCATATTCGATAAGAGGCCGGTGGGATTTCGGAACGATATTCTGTAAACTTTGGCTGACAAGCGATGTGTTGTGTTGTACAGCATCAATCTTAAATTTATGTGCGATAGCACTAGATCGCTATTGGGCCATCACAGATCCAATAAATTACGCTCAAAAACGAACTGTCGAGCGCGTCTTGATATTAATCATTTTTGTATGGGTACTGTCACTGCTCATCAGTTCGCCACCGTTAATAGGGTGGAATGATTGGCCAGATCACTTTGAGCCGGACACTCCATGTCAGCTTACATCTAACCAGGGCTATGTAATCTATTCAAGTCTTGGATCATTCTTCATTCCGCTCATCATTATGACAATTGTGTACATCGAAATTTATGTGGCAACACGTAGAAGATTAAGAGAACGTGCTCGAGCATCAAGAATAAATGCAACTGCTTTAAAGTGTAATGTAACTGTACGTACTATTGATCCGACCACACATAACAATACGTCGGGTTTGGGAGAACGAGACCGCGAGTCAATAAGTAGTGAGCCAAATGACAATGCCGACAATGCAGACGGAAGTCTCTGCTCAAAAGATATGAAGCGCAAAAAGAAAAAAGACAAAAAAAAAATGACGAAAGATTCCGTTAAAGACCTGAAAGACAAACAGAGCATTCAGATACCCAACTCAAATGAGGATTCTGTCACTGACGTTCAAGACAATGACAACAATCATGTTGATGGCGAAACAAAAAGCACTGTGATTGAAATAGCTAAGAATAATGTGAACGAAAGTAATAATAATAACAACAATAATAATAATAACAACAACAAAACGTGCCATAAAAAGTCCGGTGTGGTTTACCAATTTATCGAGGAGAAACAGAAAATATCGCTTTCCAAGGAGCGTCGGGCGGCGCGCACCCTGGGCATCATCATGTTTTGCTTTTATTTATGCTGGATGCCATTCTTTCTCATGTAAGTATAAAAACGCCAAGCACTAAGTATAACAACCATTGTTCTTTTTTAGAGTTTTCATCATATCGAATTATATTTAATGCATGCTCTTTTGCTCCATTCTCGTTAACGCCCTTGCGTTTAGGTACGTAATTGTTCCATTCTGCCAAACATGTTGTCCATCCGAGAAGCTGGTGAATTTCATAACATGGCTTGGGTACATAAATTCTGCACTAAACCCGCTCATCTATACAATTTTCAACATGGACTTTCGGAAAGCATTTAAGAAGCTTCTTGGCATTAAAGCATAATAGATCATGTATATTAAGTTTTATTTTTATCTATAAGCTTCTTTACCAAACATACAATTTCTTCTCTTTACCTACTTCCTTCTTCTCTCCATCATCAAATCGAGTCTAATGAACATAAATGAGATTTAATTAAGATTGAAACAACATGCAAATGCTTTATTAAATGTTTACTATTTATGTATACCTATTATCAAAAAACGATTAATTGAACAATTTTTTTTTATCTTTTTATAATGATGTGCCATTTAAAGTTAAATACAAAGTTTGTCTTCATAAGATTTTGACGAAATTTCATCAACTAGAGTAGTTTCGTTTTTATTTATGGCTCTTGTGACTGGTTGGGCTTAGTTATTTAATGAATTCAAACCAGATCGGGAAAAAAATATATGTTTAAGATCACTGATATATTTTTGCGATGAGCCCCTGAGAATATATCATTGATCCATTAAAACAACATGAAGGGATTCTCAAATATTGTACAAAAGAAAATTGGAAAAAAGATCCTGTGCAAAATCAGAGTGAAAAAAAGTGTTTAAATGTTATATAAACAATTTTAAATATTTAAATAAAGTGTTGAACAAAAAAAAAATTCTTTAGAAATATTTTCCTGCTTCAAATGTTCGCTTTTGTTTCAGATGTTAATTAATTTCACAACCAAACCGTTTTTTTCTAGCACAATATAATAAAGAATTTTTCTTTTCTTGTTCGTTTAGATTTTGAAAAGTTTTATTTGGTAAGGGGACGTCTATCAATCGTGTCTATCCTTTTGTATTTTGTTCGAAAGCTTTAACATTAGAAATCAAAAATTTCTGTTTAGAAGTTAAAATTTAATCATTTTTCTACTTCTAAAGATCTGACGGCGCTTATAGACGTACTCTAAAGATAGCAGAGAATAAATTCTGTGATTTATTGTGGTAGTTAATGAGTTCATTCTTCACCGCTTCAGCGTCGATGAACTTTATGAATGACGAGCATTAAATTCGCCAATCATGAAGATTCATGAAATGCTTGCTACACGATTAGGACTTCTTGAACATTTCTAAAAGCAATTAGTTTCAAGTTTTGTTCTCGTGAGACATTTGTTAGATGTGGTCATTGCAATTATAGAAGCATATGTATGCTCTTAATATATCAATTAGCTGAGTAATCAACTCAGTCAGCAAACTACGAAATTAACTGAACCCTTTTTTGTCCACTTATGTAACTACATTAAGCTTATCTTATTTATAGTACTTTTCAAGAAAAATAAAGCTTTAATTATTTTTCCTTAGAGATGAACTATAAGAAAAAATTTAAATTTTTTAAAAGTAATTTCTACTAACAAATTCAATTAAATTGCAAGCAACTCAGTTTCTGCTTCAACTCATTCTAGTCGTAAGGTTTAATGGATTTTCTTGTTTTCTCTCTGTTCGTGAAAGGAACCTGGTTGAATTTAAAATTAAAACAAATATAGACTCATTCAAATTTTGCAGAAGACTATGGCAGATGTGGTTTAATACGTTATTCTGATTTCTTTCGAAACGAGATTCACGTAATTGGTCACTGCAAATATATTTCCGGAAAATTTTCTGAAATTATGGCACAAAAGCAAAAGTTTCGCATTCACTTTTCACTTTTCTGCTTTGACTGACAAAGTTCAAATGATGGGCTCTGTTCCATTCCATCTCTTTTCTGCCTTCAACAAGTCAGAGAATTATGATTTTGCCTTTATCATGATGCCAACAAATGTTCCCGTCAAAACAAATTGTTCTCTTCCGTTGCAAAATGTTTAAAAATATAAAGCCATTATAAAACATTATAAAAAAATAAATACATAAATAAAATAAAAAAAAAAATTAAATTTCATTTCATTTCATTTTGCATAATTGCACAATTATCGGAATTTATAGTTGACATTTTCAATTAAAATTTTAACCATTTTCGCTCGGTTTCAACAAAATAATTTTCATTCAACATTGATTTCGACTTAAAAAGCTGCCGCTGTAAGCGATAGATTAAAACGTTTCTCCAGTTTCATCTCGTTTCGCAAATAAGGTAGATATCATTTGAATCCTTTTAGAAGGTTTATTCCCGTATTTGCACATGTCATAAAGGTAAATTTGAAATGTATTTCATTATTTGAAAAAATTTGCGTGTTCATTTTTATTTCTCTCACGTTTAGGTTTAGCATGTGGTAACGTGTCGTGTCGTTGAATATTCTGATACAATCAGCAATGTTCAAAATGATTTCCTATCCCTAGGATTAAAACTCATGTCACGAATTTCATGATATTTTATGCGTGGCGATTGCTTTTTTTTGTTGTGCTTGCGTGTGTGTGTAGTTTTTGTCAATTTGTCAATCCTGATTATTTAGATTTGTTGATTTCTTATTTACTACCTGTCTTTGTATGTTACGTTTCATTAATCTAGACTAGATTTTCATACAGATTCAATAAGAGAATCCTTCATCTTCGCCAAAAATCTTGATACATGTTTATTTGTTTTCTTCTTTTTTGTTATGACTAAACTTTTTGCGCCTTCTTGTTGTTGTTTATTTTGGACCTTCGGACATAATGAAAGAGAAGAACTAAAGTTCTTTGTAAATAATGAACAAGTAAGTTATGTTTACAAAACTCATTGACTTACTTATTTCGAGTGTTCGACACCAGAACTAAATTAATTTTCCCTTTTTTTTGAAGGACAACAAACAAAATCATTGAATGGAATAATATTTCATTCATTTGACAAAAGAAATGGAATACGAACACTAAATGTGTGGTGGGCATATTATGCGGTGGCAAAATTTTTTGCTAACTCAATTAAAGTGTGTTTGTTTGCAATCAGTAAAATGGTATAAATTACGCAAATATGTTACAAACAGTAAAGTACAAAATAAAATAAAATATTTTACTGAATTTACCACTTTAGCAACTATAATGAGAACAAAATCAATATTGCAAAAACGTTATTTAAAAAAAAAAATGAATCAAAGATTTTTTATTTGTTCGCTTAAGAGCTTGCATTACAGATCGCCTTATATGTTGATTGCAGTGTGAATGAAAACCACTGAAAGCAACTTATCACAAACATTTTAAGGACAATAAACTGAATATTAATCGAATGAATAAGGTAAAAACACCACAACTAGTAAAATTCATTAAAGACCTGGGAATGTCAGAGTTAATAAGCACAACCACCCCCTCCCCCACCTCATAAGGGACAGGTAAAAACAGATATTGGGATCGCAGGGCCATCAAATTTCGGATTATCTGGTTGCCCAAAATTTCTGTCTATATAAGTTGATGGCCCATAATAGGCGGTCATTTTTAATGAAATGTGTTATGTCATGAATATTTATTCTTAATCGTTAACGAAGCTCTTAATGTTAATCGGATATAAATAATTTATTCAATTGCCCTCATTTATCACAATAATTAAGTTACACTTTATTTGGTTTGACTGCTCATTGTCAATCCTTGCAGAGTTTTGCCATTAACGACCATAAAATTTCCACTCATAGTAATTTAAGTAATTAGTAATTTAATTTGGAGAATGTTGAGTTCATTATACGCTTAACCATTAAGGGAGTATAGTTCTGTTTTAAGTTCCGAGGCAAACAAACTCGTTCAATGAAATCGGATTATTTTGTCCGCTCAATGATAAATTATTTATTAAAGCTTTGACCGAAGATGAAAGAAAAGTTTAAATTTAAGCACACATACGAAACGATTTTGCTGTCAAGTCATTTTTATTTTACGTAACAAGCGGAATTAATCAGGAATCCTTAATCAGGAAAAATTTACCTCAACATTTCAAATATTACTATGAAAAAGCGCAAGGTTTCAAAATGAAGAGAAGGAAAATAAGGTAAAAGATGAAACAATTTCTGTTTCCACTTGATTGCAAATAGTTTCATAAATTTTTCATTATTCTCAGCCATTAATTCGATTTGCGCCGTTGCGCGTTTATGTTTCTGACAGTTGGTAAAATGTTAATAAAAGGCGAACAACTCTCATCACATATCAATGCTAGCTTGAATCTTGTGTGTAAACAATGAACCTGCTGATTTTACTTAGTTTTTCTATGTTTCCCTGTTCGCACGGTAAAGTAGAAATTGAAATGCGAAATATTTCGAATATGGCAATATGTGAGTGATATAAATGTGTGCGTTCAATATATATAATGTTATTCAATTTAAACTATCAAAGAACATTTTAGTTCTCAGTTTAATTTAATATTTCGTTTATAATTACAAATTTGTAGCACTTTCAGAAATAGCTCGCAGTCTCCAATCCACTTCAATAACAATCTTGAATCCAATTAACAAAAAAAGCACAGCATTCAATGAAGTTATCATGGAAATTCATAGGCATCATTTACAAACTTTTGTATTTAATGATACATTAGCATACTTTAAGTTTGTGGAGCACAATTTGAAAGGCTCGTTGGATGTGACATCTCTGATATTCGATAATCCTCATCGAATGATAACGCAGGTATGTTGATGTGGTATATTTGGCATTTCATGAGAGTGAAATTTGCAATTTAACCAAATTGAGTTGCTGAAAAAAGAAATTGTCGATGTAGATTCGTGCAAAAAACCTCGCACATCGTTTGAGTTTATACATGTTCTTTTGGCATGCTAAGCAAATTCCCACACAGAACGACTGGAATATGAATGAGCCCTTGCGAGTCGTAATCATAACGAATCCAAAGAAATTTCTGTATCATGTCTATTATAATCAAGCGACATCGCGGAACGATAACAAATTGAAGCTTGTTAATTGGTTTGATTGCAACAACTTGGGACTAAACAAGGAACCACTGTTGCCCGATGTTAAAGAAATTTACAAGAATTTTTACGATCGCACATTTATTGTTCCTATAATACATGTAAGTTATGCACACATTTATTCAGTGACATTTCGTGAGATATATTTATGTAAGTATGTCAAATATATTCTTCCGCGTTTAGAGCCCACCGTGGATTTTCCTGAGTTACATCAAAAATTCCACAAACAATTTTCAAAATTCATCTGAAATGGATGGAAAATTTTCATCCGATGGCTTCGACGTCTTCGGGCGCGATGATTCATTACTGAAATTACTGGCGCATGCAATGAAATTTAACTACGAATACGTTGATGTTGATGCTTCCGGCGGCAATTCTATAGAGAATAGCACGATTTCAGGTGGTTTGGAAATGTTACAGAAACGTGTATGTAACTTTTTTATTTCTCTGTTTGTGTTTAAATTCCGAATCGGAAAATGAAATTCTCATTGTTTATTTATTTATTTTTTCACTCTCATGCATCCAATATGGTGCCACCATATAATATATTTGTAGGAAGCGGATTTGATGTTTGGCGATATTGTTGTAACGTATGAAAAAATGCAAGAAATTGATTTTTCATTTTTTACACTCGCCGACAATGGGGCCTTCCTGACGCACGCCCCCGATCGATTAAGTGAAGCTTTTGCTCTGGTTTATCCATTTCAAATGAACGTTTGGCTACCACTTTTGTTTACAATAATTATCGTCGGCCCAACGCTCTACTCGATCATCATTTGTCGCACATGGATTGATGAACTATACAGTAAATCAAGCGACAATCAAAAAGCATTTTACAGCATGTTGTACATCAAAGAAATCACTCGGATCAAAGTGAAGGCAACTGTCAAAGTACCAAAACGATTGAAAAAAGATGGTTTATTGATTCGTTGTGTATGGTTTACGTGCCATGTTTTCCTAAAGCAATGTAAGGCGATAAATGTTGATAGAATATTCCAATCACGTGACGTGATTTATTCATAACATATTTTTCCACTTCCATATTCTTGCTGTAAAGCTGCCAATATCCCACATAAAAGCAATATAGTCGGATGTTTTTCAATAATTTTGTGGCTATCATCGACCTACGTCTTGAGTGATCTGTATTCAGCAGCACTTACGTCTCAATTAGCAAGACCAAGCAAGGAACCGCCACTTTATAATCTTGAACGATTGGAGTACGCTCTGAATCGAAGTGAAGACTATAGAATGTTGGTGGAAAAGGATAGCGCATCATTCAATGTTCTATTGAATGGAACCGGAATCATGCATCGATTGTTCAAAAGAATTGAATGACAAGGAAACTATCTATTGAGTTCTGTCGAGGAGGGCGTTAAGTCAGTTCTGATTGAAAATAAAATTGTGATTTTTGCTGGACGTCAAACGCTTTACTATAACATGAAGCGATATGGAGCATTTAATTTTCAACTTTCTGAGAAACTTTTCACGAGATATTCTGCAATTTCATTGCAAAAGGGATGTTTGTTCCTAGAGAGTTTGAACGAGAAGTATTTTCATAACAAAAAGAAAATTTTCCATTGAGAAAGTTTTGTGGAATAAAAGTATTTATTTTGCAGCTTAATGAAACTTTTTGAAGGTGGGATTCTTGAAAAGATAACAAACGACGAATACGAGAACATGATTCGAAGCATGAAGGATGTCACAAGTCCAAGTGAGGATGTGAATGCCATCGATGAGCAAAAAGCACAAGAGACAAAAATTAATGGTCGAGGGATTTCAACAAATACGAAAGCAAAAATAACGAGTGAAAAAGAACTTACGGCTCTTAATTTAAGAATGTTGCAAGGAGCATTCTACGTGATTTTTCTCGGTCACATTTTGGCTACGGTCGTATTAATTCTCGAAATAGTTGAGTGTCATAAAGCGGCAAGAGAATTCGTCAAAACTTCTATAACATTTGTGAGGCTAAAAATATACCATGCTTCGACACGATTGTGCGAAATTAAAGCTTGTATTTCCAGGAGCCCTTACGGTAGAAATTGAAATTGATTCGAATTTAAATTGAACAAATTTCATGCGCAATTTTGCAATTGTCAAAGACAAATTGCAATTTGGTTCAGCGAAAATATTATGTGCAAGGTAATATTTCTTCATTGCCCCAAATTTATGCACTGCTGGAAAGATCTGACACAAGACACTGCCATTAATATGTATTGTATGCATATCGCACATTTCTATTGTTCACAGCGTAAATCGTCACATACTATACCAGTAATTGTCAAGCAAACGAGAATATACATTTTTAAACATTGCGTGAAACACAAACGTAATATTTCAACCGTAAGTAATAAAGCTTTATAATGCTCCATTTATAATGCTTGTAAGAACATTATAAGCAATCGTGCGAATAAATTTTAATTAAAAGTATTTACATCTAATAAGCAAGTAGGATTTCAGTGTTAATTAGATGATAAGGATACGCCAATGTTTCACCTTCTTTGTGAATACGAAACATCGCTGTTGTCACGCATGGGGTCGCAAGAAATTTACTATACGTTTCAAAAAGTTGCAATCATTAAAACTTAGAATATCCTGCTGTTCACATTAGCAAGAAATATTTAATTATTCATTATTTTAAGGGCCTTAAAGAACAAATGTTAACCTTTGTATTCTATAGAGTGAATTTTCGGTCACATATTTTTAAAGAAGTAGCGATTGGGACCTCACTGATGTAAGGAACTTACTGAGAAGGGAAAGAAAAAAAGTTCACTGTGGCTTTGTTTTGATGAAGAAGCCAAAACAATATTCATTTTAATGAAATTTTCAAATATTTATCAAGGAAATTACTGGCCCAGTAAAATGCTTTCTTCAGCCCACATTAAAGTCGATTGTCATTTTTATTTGAAATTATTTTTTTTTTTTTATGAAAACATTTTGCAATCAAATATATTCAGCACAAAGGATGTTGTTGAAGGCAAGCAATGTAACATGAAAGCATATAGACTTTGTCTCTACAGCACATAAGTATATGCTTACATATTTTTTATGAGCATAACAGTTATTGAAAACTTTGTCGTGCATTCGACTTGTTAATGAGAGCATGTTCTGCATTCGTTAAATTCAAAAGAGCAATAAATAAACAAAGTTCTGATTCAAATTAAACTTTCTCGTTGCTCATTTACTGACTTTTGTAATTAACCTTCTAATACTAAAGTTTTATTTTATTTTATTTTATTTCATTTTTTTTTTTTTTTCAATAAATAATTAAAGCATACAAAACCAAAGAAATTAATGATAGAAAATGTGGCAGCGTTCACAAAAAACCGTTTTCAATTAAAATTGAACAAAAACCTTCATTCAAATTACAAACCAATTTCTGCTGACCCTCAAATAACAAATTCAATACGCATAACTGAACCTAAAGATTCGTCGATGCGAAATGAATGCGAATTCGTTGGGTTTCAGTAATCAACGGTTTAGAAGAAATGAGAAAAATAGTAAGGAAGTTTTAAGACTTGGTGTTAGTAAGATTTCTTACTTGAGAGTGGTATTTTTATTACTTTGATGATATAAAGTCAACAGCATAGAAAGAACAATTGTCGGAAAATTATAGTTTTGTTATTCTTTTGGGAGTCGCACACACAAAAAAAAAGTTTATTTTGCAATAAATTATTTTTCACATCATTGATGATGAGAAAGAAATAAGAAGAAATTCCAGCAAAAGAATTTTGCTATTTCCTGAATCCACATCAGAAATGTTTCCTTCCTATGATATGTAACGAAATTCATTATCAAAATTCAATTTGTGATATGCCGTTGACGAAAGTCTCGTGTGCTGATGTTTAGTGAGAGAGCGAAAAAAGAAGCAATGAACGCAAGGAACAAAAAAAAATAAATTTTGGAGATAATTTTTGATCTCCATTAGAGAATAAAACATCGGATTTTTTTTTCCCAACGCATATAACATGATGAATGAATGAACAAATGAATGTTTTATTCATATTTGTTGCCATCTTTTTATGAGAATTTTCTTCCCAACGGCAATAAAATTTAATTGAATTTAATGAAGATACGCAGCAACATTGACAAGATAATCTGCCGAAAAAACCTCATGAATAATTTTTGTTGAAACAATTACAATTTCCTTTATTTTCATCTTCAAGATGTACACTCACACCACATACTTAACACATACCCAGAACCTGAAGGTATAAAACTCATTTTATTTATCAAAGAAAAATTACGACTTGCAATTTCACAACGTTTATGAATGTTGCTTCTTCCGGTATTTGGTAATCGAAATTTCTCATCTGGTTTGTCAAGTCAGTTTGTCAAAATTATATTATGTGTTGAAAAAAAAAAAAACAATTATTTAGTGTTCTGTTTTCTTTCAGTCAATTAGTAAGCATTTTATTGCAACTGCCAGCACGAGATGTTTACAGAAAGAAAAAAAAAAAATTTAATGATCCATTAAAAGCTGACAAAATTTTCAAGTTAAAATGTTTGGTAAATACTATCTGTTGCTTTCAAACAATAAAACTCAACAGCCAAAAGCATTTTCGAACAATTGAAACATTTTCAGTGAAAATATTTCTCTTTGCTTTTTCCCGAAAAATCGTTCCATTCGTTTTGGAAAGCTAATGCTATTTGGAAAATGTTTATATTTCGTGAGATATCAACAGGTCTTGGAATTCGAGAGAGAGAGAGAGAGAGAGCACTGGAAAAGGCCATTCTCCAAACCGTATACGGTTGAAATTACTTATGAGCCTGAGGGAATGGTTACATTTTAGACAGCATTTTAGATATGATTCAGAGAAATCATCCTTTCGTAGGAAAAAAAGACGAATGAAATCTTATTTAAAGGGACATAATGGACCCTTTCAAATAAATTATCTAGGAAAGAATTTGATTTCAAAATACATACATTTTTAGTCTGTCGTACCGTCCAGTTAAACCCTTTTTAGGATTAAACATAAAATGCTTCCTGAGATTTTTCATAGAGAATTGTCGAAAGCTTTTTGCTGTTAAACATGCTAATGACTTGCTTTCTGTGGCATTTTATTATTCTTTTTATTATTTTGACCGAGCAAGCAGAAATTTTAGCTTTTCTTTAGTCGACCAAAAATTCAAATTTAAGGAAATTTTAAAATGTTGAATGAGTCAAGCATAAAGGAGCCAACCATCCACAAACGGACAGTGAAATCAACCGTTTAAATATCGGTTATACTTAACGTGAGCAGTAAAATTTTAGATGTTTTACCAACCGGTATTTCCGGTATTTTTAAAGGCCAGAAAAGTTCATGGCAAATTTCACAAAATATAAAATTTAATAACTCTTAACCTAAGAGAATTTTAGGATCCTTTTATAAATGTGCATCAAGAGATACTAAAATATTGTAATCGCAAAAAAAAAAGAAAGTTATCTACAGATATCTAGTTGCTAAACTAAAATAAATTAAAAAGTTAAAGTGTTTCGTTAAATAAAGCGACAGTTTCCGAGCTGCGAATGATGACAGAGTTTCTCTGTTGATATTTAATTTATATTTCATAAAACATTTCTTTGCATTGCAATGCTTGAAAATATTACTAATGCAAATATATTTGTTAAACTCAAAAAATACGTTTTGAGTCAAGTAAATACGTTACGATACGATTATGTTGCAAATCACTGCTGAATTTTTATGACTTTGCTCACGGTAAAAGGCGAATAAAATTCTTCACAAATTGGAAAAAATGAGCATTTTTATGGCGCAAAAAAAAAAAACTTGAGCTCTTAGTGTGCACCGGCAAAGTCGTTAGTTAGAACATGCAATTTATGTTAAGCTCAACGAACATTGATGAAAAGATGAATAATAGAACAAGTATCGTTAGCAGACTTCAAGAGTAACGAGTTTTTTTTATTTCTTCTAATATTTTTATTCCCTTGTTCCCGAATATGGATGTTTATCATTTTGCTTACTCATAAAAAATGTAGAAAATAACTAAAGTGCTTTTTTTGTTTCAACTAAAATTGTTAAGAATTGAGCAATACGGAAAATAACAAAAAAAAAAGGTTTTCTTCAGCTGATGTTCAACCCTTTAATTTCAAAACATTGCGAAAGCGAAATGCGGGCGAGTATAAATAAAATGCTCGAATGAATTCTGTAAAGCAGACGGCCAGAAAACAAAACGGAGAAAAATACATTTGTTTGTGCTTTTTTTTATTTTGCTTTGAAATTATCATTTAAATTATATCCTCCAGCATCCCCGAGGAAAAAAATTTAATTGCACAACTTCCAGAATTTTGTTTTTATGTATAACTAAAATTCTATTAAATTTAATATCATCGCAGCATTTAGAGCCATTATAATAAAAATACTGTGATTAGAGTGTGTTATTTAAGTGCAATATAACGGCGACCGACAGTTTCAAACAATAGTAAAACGACCGTAACAATAACCTAACAAAATAAAATATATGCGAATATATAAAATGGGATTGAAAATTGAAATAAAAACCGTCTTTTGGGACGCGGTATGGCGATTCTTGTTATCTTGTTATATTCAGCGTGCATACTGAATCGGACAAAAAAGTCATATATTTTAGGAACAATGCTACGATTACGTCACATCGGAGTTTTTAATAATTTTTATTAATATCCCATTGAAGCGAAATATAAGCGTCTACCGGGACGTGCCAAATGAATAATTCTAACTAGATGTGTTTTGTGTTTTAAAACATTGGCAACAGTCGTCAGCTGGATAATATCAGATTTATTATAAACTTTTTGTCCTTTCATCCATAAATTCAAAAATGTTTTCAAGGCGTTATCATTATTTCGTGAAACTCATCTCATAAAGTTTATTTTTTGAGAAAATACCCAAACAAAAAGGAATGAAACGTTTTAGGTGAAAGAATGAAAACATTCACCAAACTGGACCTAAAATTCATGCATTCATTCTTTGCATGTACCAAATGTTTTCCTCATTTGGAAAAAAAGCTGACGCCCTTGTTAAATTCAAAAAATATTTTTCATAAAATGATATCAAGCGTGAATATAAGGATAGCAGTAATTAAATTTTGCATAAAATATAACACCTCTAACAAGCCGTGAAATATGTTCGCTCTTTGCATCTTTACACGTCAACGAATGCGAAATTTAATTTCGTTTTTCAGCGTAAAATTCAAAAAGCACAACGGCAAAAATTGCATATGAAATATTGATATCGCAAGAAATCATAAAGGATTGTAATTTACACTCACATCCAATAAAATCTCCAGTTGATTTCACATTTGTTAGCTGCATGAATGAAGTTTAGGCTGAGGCTTAAATTTCCGGCAATTGGAAATTACTCGTTTTAAATAAATTGATTAGCGGTGCGTGATTTCCGAATCTCTCATTATTCAGTTGAAAATGTGTCTCATATGTGGTTTAGTGAAATTACATTAACATTTGTAGGAATATTTTGGGTGTTTAGTTGTGTGTTAAAATGATTATTATTTTGTTTCATGGAATTTAAATGCGGTTTACTTTGAGAAGTTGATGACGAAAGCAATTGTTTTTTATGGCGGTTGTATCAAGAGGTAAATTTAATAGTTTTACAAATTAATTTTAATAGTTGAATTTAATACTAACCCACAAATTACGTAAGAAGATTAATTTAAGCTGCTTTCTCATTATTAAGGAAAATCCCAATAAAAAATAATTTACCAGAATCACAAAAACAAACAAAGCTTACAAATTTGTAATAATATCTTTAAGAAATGAACAACTTTTCACTTTAATCTTTGTGCAAAGAAAAGTTTAACAACTTACTTTTGTACCGGAAAAGTTTCATGGGAACGAATAATAAAATTATAAAAAAAAGTTAATTTCAGATTTCTTCGAGCATAAGTTACAGCTAGATGAAAATTTGATTTGAAAATTTCTGTGAGTGGGCGCTTGGAAAATATAATTTCTCACTGAATTTTATTGAGTGAAGAAAAATTCCTATTGTCCAAATTTGTACCCTCGCTATTTGAACCCTCATGAAAAATGAAGTAAGAAGCTTTTTGAATAAGGAATTTTACGACATAAAAATATACATTTTCATCTTTATTTTTTTCTGATGGCATCGCGCTACTCTTTATTCATAATTTGGGTTCATAAGGTTCTTGTCATAAGACAAGAATGAAGGAAAAGCCAGTTTTAATCACTTCCACAGTTCTATAGGCAGTATTCAAGTTTATATTTGACTGATTTCCTAGGATTTCCCTAAAATCGTTTCACTTAAAGCTCAAATTTTTAGAGAGCTACAGACCTACGGATAAGACTATGGATATAAAATAGTGATTGATGCTATAATATCATACCTTGAAGAAGTGACACGTAATAATCTAATAAAATCAATAGCAAACTGGGAACTTGAGAAATTTATTGTTAAATTTTGCAACTTTACCTGTTGACAAGGCTTACATATATTGCACAAAAAAAGCTTCCACTCACGAAGATAATGATCATGAAATCATGAACTATATTATTGTTACTTCACGTTACAGCCGAAAAGAAAAGCGATGTTTTACGTGAAATGGGGTTTCTTTAAGAAATATCATAAAAAATTTCTTTAAATCACTTGAATTTTATTATATGGCATGCACAATGTGCTGATGCCGTTGTTTGGATATCAAATTTTTTTGAAGGAAATTGATGAAGCTCGTCAATGTTGATCTAAATTTATCTTAAAGTAAATTGACGCAAAAAATATTAATAAGTTGTGCAAAGCCCTCGTCAGGATGGTGGGAATAATTACGGTTAAATTATTCAAAAAGGTACAACATTTAGAGTAAGAAATATCCCAAAATAAGTTAATTGCTATTATTTAATGGACTTCGCTCTATGAAAATTTGTTATCTTTTTTTTTAATTAATAAATATATTCCTGAAATTTTAAGAGATATTGACAAGAGATATTCCCTCTTCACATCATAAATAATTAGCGCCAATTACAATAGCAAAGCGGTCAAAATAAACGCAAGTATATGGATCCAAACATTTTTAAATTTAAAGTTTCTCAGTTTACATAAATTAATATCCCTTTGACTGCCAAGTTTCAACAAATAATTTTTTTTTCTTATATTTTGAACGAGAAATTTCCAATTTTAAACTGAAAAGTATTTTACAAATACCTGGCAAACAATTTCGTTGAATGTATTTGCAATTAATTAATCGAGGAATAATGTTCTCAGACAAAAGTTTGTTGTTCATACTTTTACCGTACGGTTTGATGAAAATCTAAGGTCAAGTTAATCATCTTCATTTTGCAGACTAACATCCCACTTTAAATTTCTCTTTAAAACTCACTTTAAATTTTTATAAAGTCAGGTAGACTTCCTAGAAATATTCATCAAGATAATTACTAAGCGGTAATTCGGTACCTTAAAAAATCACCATTAGCCAACTTTTACCATAGATAAGATTGCACACTGTCTAAGTTTTTTTTATGAATGTCAAACAAATGTAAATACGGCAATCGACCTGCAGGTAAAATTTATGATATAATCGAGTGAACGTCGAAGATAAACGAACAGGTTACATTAGGTAAAAATGGATGTCGACGACATCGTAAAAAAAAGAACTTCCTTTATCAGGTAAAAGTTTGAAATGCATGTTAGAGCAGTTGCTGCACGATAAAATTTCATTCGAGTCGTGACAAGCAATCTCGACAGTAGTCTCCTGTTCAGAATATTTTTTAAAGTAATTTTAAAATTATGTTAGTGATTTTGTTAATACAAGTTTTGGCACTGAATGGTAAACATCTAAAATGTAACTTTACATTATTCAATTTGATCATTTTTTATCTTTGTTGATTTAAGGAATATTGAGCGTGCCAATATTTGAAAAAGATGCACTCAGTTCAATTAGTATCGCTGAGTTAGACTTACCAACAGAATCAGCAGTTTTAGGGGTTGAGAAAGAAAGTGCTGACGATAGTGAAACCGACTTTCAGGATCTCTATAGAAAATATGACGAGCAATATAAATCGTCAAGCGATTTAATTCTAAATAATGAAGAGTTGGGTGATGATCCCGGTCAGCGACGAAGTTTTGCAACAAGTGACGATGTAAAAATTGAGTTTGATAGTGTTGGTAAATCGATTATCGATACAATTCAAACAATTCTCGATCCTGAAGTGCGTAAAGAATTTGAAAAGGAAATTTTCAATCAAATTCCAACAGATGGCAAAACCAAAGTTTCTGCTGATGTGGGAATTGAATATGAAACGAACTATAGAAATAAATTTTCACAAGTCAATACAAAATTGTCTACAAATGGACCCGATTCTAAAATCAATGATGAACAAAAGCTTACAGTTCACGAAAAGGAAATGCTTCAAGTACATTTGGTTGAACAGCTTGTTCATATCAACGATTCCGTTCGTGAGCACACGACCATTATCCCAGAGAATAATTTTGACCATCACGAAAACATAAAAAATACTGAGGTCCTCGACGTCTTGGAGCACATTGTGTATCGACCTGCTACTGAAATTCCAGATGATATTATAGAGCATAATTTGCCCACAGCAAGCACTTTACAAGTTATCGAAAGCTTCGATCCCATTGAAATATTACCAAAAGACCGACATCGTTTCCGAAATATGGATGAGATAAAATCGACTCTTACAAATGACAAATTCGAGGGCTTTCATGACATACCTCTAAAGGATTTAGTTGAACCAATAGAAGAAACCACAGAAATCGATAAATTCTTTGTGGGACAGAAATCTGAAGGGAATGAAAATTCTGCGGAAGGATTTTTGATTGACACTCTTGAAACAATTGCAATATTGGGAAAAAATATCGAGTTTGAAAATAATAACGAACCCCAAACTGTTGAAATAACAACAATATTGTCGGCACAGTATGACACGACTGAAGAAAATAAAACACCATTAAACGTGTTAAGTGAAGGGACAGAAGTCAAAGCCGAAGTATCGGTTAACAGTTTACCAAATGCTGTAAATCAAAGTAATGGCAACATAAATCAAACGCTATTCAATAAGGATTTTATTAAACATTCGTCATCAGGAAAATCGTCATCAGACGAAAGTGACAGCAACAGTGATGATAGCAAAGAAAACAAAAACAACAATAGCTCAGAAGAAAATTCTGCTCGAGAGATATTTGATGTGGCGATTAATGGAAACCCTAGCAACATGATGGATGAATTGTTTAGGAATACTTTTGCTCATGATATAAAAAAGAAGGATCAACCAGACATCATTTACACGCCCAATGTAGCCCATGTAACAAAAATCCCTGAAGAGAATTTTATTGCAGATCATTTGGATGACAAAATTAAGCCGCAAATTGTAGTGGGTGCCTCTGAAGCATTGCCATTAATTACAACGACAAGATCCTTGAACAAGATTGAAACAACTACAACTGGATTTTATGAAACGGTTGAGGAGCTTTTTACAACAATTTCAGAAGGCATTCAGCTTACTAATGATATTAAAGGCACTCTGAATTCCTTTCGTGACAATTCTGAGGAGAATAAAACTGTTTTGGATACGAATGGTGAAATTATTTCGGCAAAGAATATTAAGCAGTCTGTGGTAAACGTTTCAATTGACAATATGCTTTTGGAAAATCAAACTAAACAAGTTGACGCTTCTTTAAACTCGCTCTTTCCTATAATGTGTCTGTCTGGATTGACGATGGCATGTCTAATTTTTGTGTGGAGACGAAGGACGTTCAGGAGGCGTTTGTTGTAGACAATAATAAAATAAAATGGAAAGATTTAATGGCACCCAATTTATATAATCAATAATCATTTAAGATTTAAGTATTTTGTATGCTGCTATCGGCTTTAAAGAATTAAATATTTTAATAAAATTATTTTTTTTATATATACATTAAATATGTGTTTTGCTCTTCAATCGAAGCATGAAAGCAAATATTTGGCGACGCACATTGCAGATAGGAGTGAGATAGGGGTGAATGCTTTAGAAGTTTATGAATTTTCACATTCGTGTGCAAATTTTTATTGCCACATTCTGATTATTATTTGCGCAGAATTTATACTAACGTCGCGACGCGAAGACTTTTGCATTTAATATGAAGTGACTGATAATATTTTTTTTTTATAAATGTTTGTTCAACCAAATTAATTTCAATACTTCATTTTCTCGGCAGTAAACGTGTTAAAAATATATCTGCCAAGTTTTCTTCCACCCTACTCCTACACAATTCATTTACATCTTTTTAGATTAGTAAATTTTATATGTTGACAATATTTTGCGGCATTTTTTTTTATTTGAATGCTGATGTTTGGTCGGATGATGATAACTTTTGAAGTTGTTTTCTTCACTGAGGACTGTTATTTTGCTCTACTTAGGCTTTGGTTTACTTTTTCAGTTTCTTCGTCATAAAGTGAACAACATTTGCAAAAATGTTTCGATATGACAGCTGATTTATCTACTCCAAATCTAGAGCATTAAGGGTGAAACCTTTTTCAATTATTCTTTATTATCCGTCAATTAATTTCATTATGAAATAGAACGAATGATAAATTTATTTTGACAATTTTTGCGAACGATAATGAGCACAATTATTATTAAAATGACGTCGTTACCGCGGAATAAACATTAAATGATAGAACAATGAAAAGCAGAATATTTAATATAATTTGACAACATGTTGTGTGCATTTGACCATTAAACAAGTTCAAAATTTATACCAATTGTCAATAATAATTTATCGCATGATATATTTTGAAAATAATTTTATGGCCCATCGGAATTATCTGTCGTTCGTTAAATAATTATGTTAATTGCACATCTAGTAGATTTAAATATTTGTCATCACAATGTCAACAAACATTTGCAGATGTGGCTGGAGATAAATATTTTTGATAAATTTCTAAATAAATTCACATTCTTTTGCTGCATACAAAACAATTTTGAGTATGGGAAATTGCATTTATCTAACAAGCTAAGTAGAAACAGTAGGAAACAGAGTTTCTGTTAGTCAAGGACATATTATTTGTTCAGTTCCTTTCTGTATATAAGCCGGTGTACTAAAACAAATTCATAAGAATAACTACACCACTGAGAACAATTTGTGAGACTTAATATTAAATGCTATAAAGAATCTTCCCGCATCTTTAGGTTGCACGTTTAAACGATTACACTTTACTTGCAGCTTCCGCTTGAAATATTACAAACCTTTGGTGCTGGAATGAAATATTTGGTGTTTTTTAGTAGATAAAGGCAAAGGCAAGGCTTTATACAGATGTAATTTAATACAATTCCTTCTGGTGGTTTACATCTTTAATTTAAATGAAAAATTTTGGCTTTGATAATATTTATTTGCAGGTTAAATTCGAGGGGGTTCAGCATGGATTATAATCAACACCCAGTGGAAGAAACTTTGGAAAAGTTTCGTTATTTCTGACCATAAAGGGGTTAGAAAGAAGATCACTTAATTAATTTTTAAAAATTTCAAATTTTCCGGTACAAGATTTGTCTTATTGCTCGCCTTGACAATCAAACTCTGTAATAATTACTCTTCCGGGATTTAACCTTTTTTTGGACATTCCGGTCTAAAGCACTGCTATAGAAATTAATGGAATGCTTATTCAATTCTCGAAATCTCAGATTTTATTCATAACTGGAAAATTTTGTTTCAACTGGAAAAATTTTAACATCTTTTGAAGACATTTCACATGGGACGGAAGGATATTGATTAAAATTTTTTCAAGAGTAATTTATTACTTGGGTCATGGGAATAATAAAATAACTTGGTAAGAACTTTTCATTGTGTCATCAAACGTATTATAAATGAATTGTAGCCACAGCTTGTTAATTCTCCACAGCACACAGTCACGTAATAATTTCATCCATTACTGCTTGGGTCTCAGTAACATTACAATTTTATTTAGCTGTCGTTTCGCATTTCTGATTATTTTCTTGCTGTTGTCAATTATCAGTCAGAAATAATGTAAATTTGATATAAGTAGATCACTCTGTATGTAAGAATAACGTCAGAGAGCATCGAAAGCATTTTTTTGACTTGTTAATCTATGTAGATTTTTTAAATTATTTGTTTTTAAAATAAGTAGAATGTTTTCCAAATCTGCAAACTTTTCGTAACGACATTAATTTCGGGCTCATAATTTACACAGATACGACATTTAGAATTCGACGGCAAAAAAAAATCCGAAAAATGCTTATTTTGAAAATAAGAGAAGACGAAATAGAATTAAAATTTCATGTAAAAAGATGAATGTTTTTCACTGTGTGGCAGTCACATCGCTCACTTATATCATGCATGCTGCTAATCTAGCATCCCCGCAAAATATTTGGTTTTGCTTTCATTATTTATTTTATCGCATGAATTTAGATGTTGTGATTTAGATAACACTATAGGGTAAAGTTTTCGCAATAATTTCATTTTATCATATAGTTTTATTGCAAGAAATTCACGAACTATGTTCAAGGAAAATGTGATATACCAGAAACTAACAGACACATTTTATTTTAACGAAGCATGAGAACAATTGTTCTCGAAAGTTTATTGAATATGCATTATATCTACTAGAACGACTCATTATAAAATATTAAAGTACTCAAATTTATTCCAAAACACACACAAAATGCTTTGTTGCCTGAAGCAATAATATATATTGCCGGTTCAGATTCCTACGCGAACTAATTAATGCTTTATCAAAGTTATTTAAAAGTTTACAACAGATTTTAACTCAGCTTCGAATTGTGAAAATCTTGTATAGAAAAGGACGTTATTTACAATTCCCTGCAGGATTATTACGCTTCTTTTTTATTGTTCAAGAGCATCTTTACAGCGGATGTGAAAATGGAAATAATGCCAATTGGCTTTATGATTCACATTTTTCCACTCAACAATGAAGAGGAAAAGTGCTATAAAGCTTTGAAATTTCATATTTTATATAAAGGCTTTGACGAGTATATACATAAGTCAGGTGTATAAAATAAGATTCTTCCTAAGAGCCCCAATAAGCCCCAATAAGTTTATGTTGTATTTACTGCTTAATTTTCTTTTGCAGATGACTGAAAATATATTTAGTTTTAGTAAACTCACAAAGCCCTGGTAGCTTTATCAATATATTTTTCCGTGCAATATGGATAACAAATAAATCGTTTAAATGTGGAATACATAAAAAAATATGTGACTATTGATGTTTTTATTTCAAATTTTGCCGACCAAAAAAGCAAGTCAGAAGATTTCACAATAAAACATATATCATATCACTACACTAAACCGATTATCATTTATGAGATCAAAAGTAGATTAAACTAATTTATGAAATATCTCTAAGCATAAAGTTTTTCGATACCGATGGTGAAAGCTCCACCTGAAAGCATAACATAAATTATGCTTATACTCTCATTGTCTTCTTTTTTTCTTTTTTTTTTTTTAAAAACATCATGAGTGAGCTAACTTAATGAATAATAAATAAGGTAAATAAAGATTAATTTTATAGAAGAGTTTTAGGTAAATAATTCAATTAAAAAGCAATCAGTGCCTAATTGAATTTTATTAAGTTGACAACAAGAAAATTACTGTAATAAAATGTTTATGTGAGGCATTTGAATGAATGTAAACATAAAATGTTATTGATTTACATAGGTTCTTGTATCTACATTCATTAATTATTATTCCAAAAATTTTATTGCACCAAACAAATTAGAATTTTGTAAATATCTATTTGCGAAAGTCGATAGATATCAATGATACGCTCAATCATAATCACGTTCATCTTTGGTCGATAATATTTGTTTGTATAAAATTAAAGTCATGTCATCTGTCATATCTTGACATGTAAAAGTTTTAATTGGAAATTGGAATCTTATAAACAAACATAATGAACAAACAAAAGTGCTGTAAATTGACACAACAAATCTAATTTATAAACTTTCACAACGTGAGCTTTTCCACTTAGGGCAAAAAAATAGAAAGCAGTTTCAAGTTTTAATGACGCAATTTAAACTTTTTTTTTTTATTTAATCACTGAAAAAAGAAGTTACTAATGAAAAATCATGCAATGTTCTGAGCGAATTTTGCCATTCACTACGCACAACTCGTCAAAAATGACTCAGATCGATATGATTGTTTTCCATAATATGTTTGTCGATTTTTGAAATGATGTCAGTTTGAATCACAATAGAATAAAGCGAAAAAATTGAACCATTTTCTATCGTAGACGGGTTTGATGCGATTCGTTGTATTGCTCGACTTTGTTGATGAAGAATACATTTTGAAGCGTATGAACTATAATTTATACTGAAAAGTTTACAGTTTTACACTCAATATCATTCAGTTTGTTTTTATGTACATGTATGTATGTGGGGATATCATTTTGAGACAAACATTTTTAACAAGTCCTAAAAAAACACGAAGAAAAAGGCAAAAAAAAACTTCCCCCATGTCCAACCCCAATTTTATTTTATCAGAAAAAGTAAAATATTTCAATATGCTCGTCCAAAGACTTCAAACTTTTACAAGACCGTCTTTGCTTTTCCTCGGCGACTTTCATTTTCTTCGGCGTTGATTGAAAAAATTCAATTGATTTCCTTTCCTTTGTCAAAGCTATCTCGGTCCCATGGGCCATGAGTGATGATCAATTTATATTCGGAAGCAAGTTTGCTGTAATAATCGGGAGCAATGAATGGGTAATCAATTCACATTATGTTGATATTCTTTCGGCAAATTTAAAGAAAATCCGTATTAGCTTGTTTAATAACATGATAATGTCGTTTGGTTTAATCTCTGAGCATGAAAACGAAGTATGTTCGGATATCGATTCACTTCATTGTAGGAAATTGTCGGTGCGATAAACATGGCTTTTTATGTAAATAATAAATAAATACGAAAACGAAATAAATCAGGGATTTTTTTTTTAGAATTTTAGATTGCCAGATAAACGACGCACTAAGGAATGCAATAAACATCTGACAGAGGGGAATTGGGGTTGTGTTAAAAGGTACCTGTACCGTCCTATTGCTTATAGTATTTATTAATGTTACTTGAAGGAGCATATTCAAATGTTTGACCTGAGAAAGGTAGAAGGAATAAAAATAGTAAATCTAATACATTTATTTAAAGCAACCGCAAAAAAATCCTCGTGATTAAACGCGAAATAGAATTTCACAATGTCGGAAGTCCGAGAAAAAATTACGTGAAATCGATTTTTTGGTGAAATTGTTTTTATTTATTTGAAAAGAACCAAGAAATGCTTTCTTGCTCTTCTGCATTTGAAGTAGAGCTGCTCAGCCAGTGGCGCAGGAAATGAAATATTTCGAGAAATTTTCACTGCTCCTAAATAGCCAATTCTTGAACCTGCAACAGCTTACGCCTCTGAAATGAACCTTCGTAGCAAAATCGCTTTTTTAACAATCAGAAAAATTTTCAAGTCAATTAAACTTACCGTTGAGGAATTTCTCTTGAGGCAGCGACAAATTTTCGCGATGAATATAAAAAGCTGTAAAAGGGAAAATTTATCGTAGGGTTCCAACTTTTTTTCTATCGTAATCATTGTTTGCATTCCACAAGTAGAACTTAATAGAATTGTCAAATTAAACAGCAAGAGCAATGTTAAGGACAAAACATATTTTTCCTTTTGTTAAATCAATTTTCTGGACTGGACTGTCCTGTCAGAAATTTTGGCTTGCTTACAGGCGTTCGGAGAAAAATAAAAAATACCAAACCTCGGAGCGAAGAAATAAGAAAAAATTTAAATAAAATAAAAAGTGACAATCTTGTCAGCATGAACTTCTTGATTCGCCCCCTGAGCGTGAATGAGTGAAGAGGATAATGAAAGAAAATAACATCGAAAGCATGATAATTTTTTGCTTAGTGATTGGTATGATCATAAATCATGCAATGGCAGAATTACTGCTGGTGGAATGGTTTTGATGAGGGTCGAGATTGTTGTTTATGGCTAGCACGCGTCTGAGGTAGTAAGCGCAGAGCGAGAAAATTATGTATATAGAAAATTTGTAGAAAATTATAAAACGATTTCAAATGGAGCATGAACATGAATGAATGGTTTTAACATTTTTTTTACACTTTTTTTTTTATTTCAAATTCAATAATTTTTTTCTGTTGTTGTTGTTTTTAATTTCCTTTTTGCCTATTATGCCTTCGAAAATAATAATTCTTTTTCTTATGATTTAATTAAACTTTTATCGATTATAAATGTTTTTGTTGGGTAATGTTTTATAGCGTTTTCGTAATTTAAAATTTATGGTAACAATTTTTTTTTTTTTTGAATCCAGTGCAACTCGACAACTCAATTCATTCGTTAATAATGCGCAGAATTGCTTTATTTGAGAATGTGATTTCATTTCTCCGTTTTGATCGAAAAATACATACTTTTTTTATTTATTTTTCCTGCACAACAAGTAAACTCGCAATGGTCAAATAAATCGATTCAGAAAACGATAAAAAATGCTTTATTGTTTTAAGCATCGAGATCCGAGTTGCACTTTTATTATATGATGGAATGAAATAAAAAGAAATAAAAAAAAACTATGAAAATGATAAGGGATAATAATAAATTGAGCTTTGTGTGATGTGGTTGAATAAAAGTTAAAAGAGAAAAGAGACTACCATTTAAAACATATCAAACAATGATAAAACTGATTTAACGAAATATAGAATCAAACTGATTAATAAACACGCTGTCATAAAATATCTATGTATTTTTTTTTTAATAAAATTGATTAATTCACTAATGATTAGACTAGTTTCCCACCTATTCTTGTTTTTCGACTTTCGCGTTCTTCTTTTATATGCAATAATATATTTCCTTTATCCTTTTCCAAATAACAATTTATATATTATGTATAGGCATGTAAAATTCTTATTCATTTCCGAACATTTTCTAAACTAAACTTCTTTCTTATCCTACTAAACCCTCCATTTTATCCGAAATCTATGCATCTAGCTCACTATATGTAGAACCCTTCAGAGTAATAATATGAAACGTAAATGAATATTTGAAATCCTATCACCGCTGTTCAAACCTACTCGAAGTTAAAAGTTTGAGCATCACAAAATGAAAAGCCGTTTCGAAATTCCAAAAATGCTGATAAACTCTGTGAAATTAACAATTTCAAATGGCACACAATTTTTTTGAATTTGTTTCTTTTTTGGTATGATTTGCTTGCATTTTAGAACACTGAATACTTTTGTGATGCTCAGATTATTTAAAACAAATTATAACAATGAACTATGATTACTGGTAATAATGGGCGACAATATTTGTAAGTTACGAAATGCAAGAATGATTTTTTTATGGTGGTGTGATGTTAAATGACAAGGCTGTGGCATTGATAAAGTTATAAAATTATTATTTTTTCTTTTGACGTTAAATTTTTTGGATTTTGCGAATGAAATTAATGAATTTATATTTTACAAACGCAAACCAAAATTGAAGAAGAGTTACAGAGCTATAACAAAAAGAAGGTAATTCAAATTTGTAATTTTTATTTGAGTTTCTTTTTTTAAAATTTGTATTTCTTTCAATGAAATTTCTCACTTTTTCTCGGTTTAAGATTTTTTTTTTTGCACTAAGTTGTGTTTAGTTCTGAATTGGTTTAATTGATATTTCATTCACTTTTCTTTGAATAATGCGACTAATCTTGATTTAACATAATTTTTTTTTATAGTTTTTTGTTTTTCGTTAGAATTAATTAATGATTTTTTTTTTCTTCATTTAAATGTGTAACATAACGTTCAATGTAGTTTAAAATGGGACTTTATTAACCTTTTTTGTTTGTTTTTTTTTTTTTTTTCATCATGTGTGAATATCACAGAACATTTAAAAACTATGCACATTTTTATCCGTGTCTTCGTTCGCTTCCGTCAATCATTTTGTATCGTAATGCCCGTTCAGATAATGTGAATTTTATATTATTTATGCTGAGAAAAAATTAAAAAAAAAATCGTTTGAGACGAAAAATGGTAAATAAATTTGCCATGCCATTCGTTATTATCGAGACGACACATTTCTATCGCTTTCAACATTATTAAAGGTTTTTTTATAGATTTAAAATGAATTTCTTTAAGTTCGAAAGTGGTATGAGGGAAAGTTTATCTATCATCTAGTTTATTTTATTATTATTTATTTAAAGCCGTGCCCTTCATAAGTCAATCATTGACAAAAAAAAGCTTCATTATAGCTTTCGAGTAATGTCAATTTAACGGGCAAAATTTATCATTTGATTCTCCCTCACTTTACAAATTTATCTATGGCCTTTAACTAATGCGGTTCTATGTGTGTGAGTGTGAATGTAGGTAAACTTCTAAGAACCGTCTTAAAAAAATCCCTAGTTTATGTTTAAAAAATGGTATTTCGGAAAGAGTAAACATTTTATTGTGTGTGTGATGTGATGTGTAGGCTTTTGGTAATTGGGTTATTATCATTTGATTTGATTCATTGGGAGAAAAAAATTATCTATAGATTCTGCAATATTTACCTAATTAAAAATATATTTTAACTTTTTGTAGTCAATAAGTTGTTACTAGATGCAATTTTAATAGCTCTTTCAGTTCAAAAGGGATTTCGTTTGTTTTAATTTTTAAAGTGATTCATGTATAGAAGAAATAGAGGAATAGGAAGTTTTTGATTTTATTTGCTATTTCGTGTCTTTTTTTTTTTTTTTGTTTTCAAATTTGTAAAGAGAAAAGTGGCGCGAAAAAGCTGTTGAGGTTTGTAGCAATGAATGGAAAACACTTATGTTGAAGAAGGCATTAAGCTATTCTGCTTTTGCAATTTTCAAAATTAAAGCTTCCGAATGAAGCTTTCTATTAGAAAGACAACTGAATTGAGAGTGATTTTCCAATGATTTTCGATTAACGTCTGTACATTTTCTCCGTTACATAGAACCTGAATGTTATTGATTAGACTGCAAGAACAAGGATTTTTTCCTTTGAATGAATTTTGATGGATGTTTTTTCAATATGGACTTAAATTTCATTAATCAACAATTTTTGAGGATATTATTCCATTTGAATTTCGTTTTCATCAGAATGCGAACTACTTTGTATAATATGTTTTTGTGTTGGAGGTGTCGAGTCACGTTTTCCGAATGTATGTTTTCTTTTAGAATTTTTGACAATTTCTGCAAATATTTCATAAGGTGATTTGCAAATCCACACAATAAATGTTTATTGAATGTTTAGTTGCATCAATTACAGCTGCAATATCAACTGCATCTAATAGTTACTATTTAATTAGGTCTTGATTTTTTTCATCATTTAATATTATTTTTATCCAAATATAGCTTTCAATGCAATCGTTTTTAAATTTAAAATTGTAAAATATTGACGGATTTATTTGCGGAAATTTTCTTATCTTTTTTTTTTCATGCTTATTGTGTGTGACTGGTTTTTTTTTTTTTCTTAAAGTTTCAATTTGAAATCTTGAATTTTTATTTTCTAATCTATATTTTATTTTGCGGTCAACAATTCGTGCTCGAAAGTTTCATGGAAAATTCGCTTTCTATTTTGTAAGCAAACAATTTTCTCAATTTACTTATTTCATGACTTTTGTGTGTGAGTGTGATAACTGATAAGTTTGAAAATTTCATAAAATTTAATGACGAATTTTTGTTGAAATATGCCATTTAAACTTATGCGCTATCATCATTATTTTATTTTATGTAAAGATGAAAATTGACCTTAAAATTTGTTCTCAAATATCATTGCTGTGCATTTAAAAAATCATTCGCAATTGTCGTAATGAGCTCGTATTTTTCTATCATGCGTTTGAATGTGAAGTTTTACGAAAAGGAAGAGAAAAAAATTTGATGAAGATATTGCTTCTTAATTGAGTACAAAATAGGAATTATTCCATTAATACTTTCTGAATTTCGCGACGAAAGCCGGACGCCAGTGTCGTTTTATGTTTCATTTTGTTAATTTTTCTTTTTGTCTTTCGTATTAACAGTGAAAAATTTTTAATGACCGATTTAAAATTCCTATTTACATGAAAAAGGAGAAAAATATTTGTCCCATTTGAGAAATTCTTGTCTGAATTTTTAAATTTATATTTATTTATTTATTTTTTTTTTAAATTGCACTTTTTTTTTGATGATGTTGAGAAAGGTTTGTATCTTAGCTTCATGAAAATTTCAAAATTGTGAATTTTTTGATGTATTCTGGTTTTTATTTTCTTAACTTCACGTGGTGAGAGACTCTTTAGTATGTTGTGCAGATGGCGCAATGAGTGAAATAGAAATATTTTCTAGTAATTTTAACGGAAAATTCCACGTTTACATGCTTAGGCTTCTTAATGTCGCACCCACAATTTCGTGGTAGGACATATTTTTGTTGAAATTACTTATTTTTCTTACATAATAAATTTGCAACACATTATCCATTATCGTCTTTTTCTTTATAACTGCAGAAATTGTTTATAATGTTTTTCTTTTTCTAACTCTCAACAAAGACACTTAATTGAACTAGGAAAATATAGCATCGTGAGCTGTTAATAAGCTTCTCTTGAAAACGTAATTAAAATATTGGATTAATGTAGGCGTTGACTATAAGAAACTTCATTGAACAATTAATTGATAAAACAATAAAAATTGTCTTAAAAATTAAACAAAAAATATAACAAAAATATATATAAAACTTTTAAAAAGAGAGAAAAAATAAATCTTTTAACATATCCAAGAATGTCTTAAAAACCTTTTAAAACCTTTTCATCTATCGCCTTATTGACTATTAAAAACGTGTTTCATAATCTTTCAAAATTACTATATTAGAAGTTAATGATTTGAATTATGCATTTTATGTATTGAAATTTTTTTAAATATATTTTATATGATTTTTTTTCTTCTTCTTGTTTATATAAGATCACTTTCCATTTTTACTAGAATTTTACTAATCTAGAATAGTATTTTATTTGTTGTGATTCATTTTTTTAAAAGTTGAGAGAAAACAATGTGAAAGAATCATTTTTTGATAATTCAATTATCGGCCTTTATGCAAATTTTTATTGTAAAACTTTTCTTATACTTCATCTAAAGAGATTTTTTTTAATGAACTTTAAAACTTTAATTTTTCATTTCACACAATGAACTTTGTTCAATTATTTCATCTAGAAACATGTGTTTAACGTGTTTTTATATAATCATGCTTGTGAATTTTCGCGAATAATAATTAATAACTTTGTGAATCAATTCTTTCTAATTAATGAAAACAGTTGTTTGATTCAGTAAATTCTATTGCAACACCCCAGCCGCCGCTGTAGCATTCGTAACTTTTGTTTGGCATGCCCGTTTAGTCTCCTCTTCATTAATTCTCTGTTCGATTAGAAAGTGAGCCGTATTAATGGCTTGTGGTGCTCCGCTTATTGTAACAATGCGATTCCTTGTTCCGGGCGCAAAGTTGCCTTTTTTCGAAATTTGTATATTAGCACCGGAAATGTGTTGGATTTCAATAAGGCTTCGACCACCTGGACCTACATGTGTGTGTGTTTTTATTTTATTCGGACATATTGATTTTATGTATAACGCCATCAAAGTTGATAAAGATGATTTTTTTTTTTTCGATAAAAGTAGAAAAAAGAAATAGAGAAAAAATAGAAAGAAACCATTTTTTGTCTTTTAATTTTTTTTTTTCGCACAAACTTTAGGTTGTTTCTTATTTATGCAATTATGAGGCTTGTTTCGATAAGAGGGTCTGTTGTTTGGTGGTTTTTGGAAGCTTTTGTAGCGAAAAATTTAAACATTGGCAAGTGTTTATGTATTCCTTTTATGGTAAGATGGCTTCTAGTTAGTGAATTTCTCATTACAAAAGCTTCGCACATTGGGAACTTTTTTCATCAAAGTTTTCCTTTTCACCAAAGTTTTTGGTGAAAAAAGTTACCACAAATTAATTTTATGGAAAAATTTCTAAAACTACTTAGAAGGAAAATAAAAAAAAAATTAAATCATGACACAAATATGGTAAAAAATCCCCCAAAAAAAATAAAATCTTCAAATATTTTGAGCTTAATGAAACTAATTTTGTTTTTACAAAAGGATATTATTTATCCATTAGCTTTTACAGCGATTCAGATTTTAAATATATTCTGTTTTATGATTGTTGCACTTTAAGGCTTGCCGGTCTCAATTAGATAAGAGAACCTTCAAAACGATTTTGATGAGATATTATGCAAAGTCCAATGATTTATTAATTTTAATGGTTTTCTTTAAATTATTATTTTTTTTTCATTGGTCGATTAATTAAACAAAAACAAAAAAATTAAAAATCATAATTTGTAAAAAAAAGAAAGAAAAGTTGGATTTTAAAAATAATAAAAACAACAACATCAATAACAAATGGGGTTGACTCTTCATGTGCGGTGCTGATCCTCCAATGAACTCATCGGAACACATTGCAGAAATTGACTGTAGGGAGACTGCAGATAGGGATTTCCTGCAAACAATAAAATGGAAGATGTTGTCGCAAAATCAAAAAGTAAAAAAAAAATTATATCCAGCAAGTGTAATTAATTTCCCAGCCTTGAAATGCCCAGCCTCCGAAATCATATATGTTGGATGTTAAAAATAAATAGTGGCAAAAAATAAAAGGGGATTATGCAAAACACCAACAACAAAGACGCCAAGTTCCAATGATGGTAATGATCAGTCAGCAGAACTTACCTAAAATTGCACCCACGATGACTTCTGAATAAATTAAATTTGAAAACAGAAGAAATCATAAGTTAGGTAAATTTGAAGCCAAATTTTCACAGAGGTCTTGAGACAAGAGATGCGTCAACCAAGTGCAAGCTCAAATCGATTTGAGGCATATTATTAATTACATAGACAATAGATATATTTCCTTAACATGTAATGGAAACATTTTCTGCTTAAGGAAGCGGATCCTTTGATTCAAAAATTGTCGCTTAATCCGTTTATTTTCTTTGATGGGCACTGAATCGATTTAAGTTAGTATTAAGTAGGTATGTTAGTAATTTTGTTTTGTAACAGATAAAGTTTTTTTTTTTTTTGCAATTAAAAAATGTTAGAGAAATGGCAATTAAAAAGTTTAAAAATTTTTAGTTACAAAAGTTTTTTTTAGCACAGAAGAAACATGTTTAATTTTAATCTCTTTTGTCGAAAGATCTCTGTGCATTGCAACAACATGAGTGCTGATTAGAATTCGACGAATGGAACCCATAACAAACCTGGAATTTCGACATTCTTAGCATCCTTGCTGCCAATTTCACCGGGAGTTGGACTTTTACTAAGGGCACCGAGTGACTGTGCTGCTGCTCCCAGAGCTTGAGCCGTTGCCGCATTTGTTGCAGTCAATCCGAAATTATTATTGTTTAATGAAATTGGTGCAGTAGCTTGGGCATTACGAAAGGGATCGAATGTGTTTGGGTCAAAACGTTCAATGGAGGTTCGCTGTTGTTGTTGGGTTTGTGAATTGATGAATGACTCTAGATTACCTCCAATCGCTCCGAAAATATTTCCAACAGTTTGCTGGGACTGCTGCTGCTCCAATGCCCCTAAATAGCTCAACGTATTTGCTGTGGCTGCTTGATGACTTCCGTTCGAGAGTCCAACGCCGACGCCAAGAACACCATATTTTGCTAGGATGCCTAGCGCTGCACACACCTCTGTGTTTGCTGAATCAGAATAACCTAAACTTCGCATCGCAAGCTAAAATGTTAAAAAAAGGTTAGAATAGTTTAACAACAATAAAGTTTTTTTTTTTTTCGTTTCTAATTACTTTGATGCTTTCCAACAATTGTGACGTGACCGTGGGATTAACGCTCGGATTTGGTGACCCTAAATTTAATGACAAATTCAAAGCTGTTCCGTTAACCAATAAACCAGCAGCAGCGGCATTTCCAACAGTCGCTGGACTCAGTGCCGAATTCAGTGATGCAGTGCTTGAACTGAAATTGGGATTTTGGGGATTGGCGTATGGTGATCCAGTTGGATTAAAGTTTGCCACTGGACCATTAACATCTGCATATGACACGTTCAAACATGTTCCCGATGATGGATCTTCCATAATTTTGGCCAAAATCATGCGGCATGCTTTTTTGTTGTTCTCCTTTTCGCCAATTATTGTTATGCAGCGCTCCTGAAGCGTCAAATCTTTTGGTTTTTGTGAAATTTGTACATAAGATCCACTTTCTTCCTTAATTTGCTTAATATAGGCACCAGCCTTGCCAATTATCATTCCGGCTGTGGAATTTGGTACTAAAATTTTGACTTGCTTATCACGTTCCTGTTGCTGCTTAGCATCGGCATCATTTAATGGCTTCGTCAAATCGGGCTTTTCACGTATCTTATCCATAATAAAATCTAACACAGTCAATATACCATCCACATTGCCGCTAATCAAGCAGACACGTTCAGTCGTTCCTATAATTTCAAGGGAAGGATTAAATTAAGTTAATATTGTGTAACGGAAGTGACCACTATATAAATATATATAATACATACCTGGATAGAAATCATGGGACTTGGACATTTTAACACGCGCACCGGCATCCTTTTGAAGTGATGCAATTGTTTCGCCGCCTTTGCCAATGATGGCACCAGCGGCCACTGATGGAACCAGAGTTTTGAAATGGTATGTTGTGGCGGTTTCACCTATATATACATATAATAAAACAAATCATTACTTAATGAACATATTGGTGATGCAACCGAATACAGCTGCAGTGGATTTTAATGAAATGAACTGTGAATATGAATGTCAATTTTTGTCATAATAATAATAATTAAAGTTTCATGTAGTGGGTCATGCACTGCAGGCATGGAATGCACTGTCGAAAACACCCTTAATTCGATATGCCATTCATAATTATAAAATTATTTTCAAGTTTTTTTTTTTTGATATTGATTATAACAGTTTTATCAAACTTTAGTCACGTGTACAGAAAACGTCATTTGACTGCATTTTTAGCTTCAAAAATTGATTTATATTATCACTCGAGCACCGAGCTGGCGATTTGAAATAAACTAATTAGTTTTGCTTGCTTTAGTAAGGTTTCTTTCGTGTTCTGCTTGTTTTTTAAATGTTTGCTTGCAGGAATGCATCGCCATTCAAACATCTGCATAATAGTAAAATGAATAAAGGAAAGGCTAGAATGTTCAGCAAAATTGGCACTAAATGAGCCATAAGTGTGATTAGAGTTAATGTATCAAAACTAATTAATGAATTATGCTGCAGTTGGCTGCTTAGTGAGTGAAGCAGATAACGAGGTTTTTGACATTCACGAAACGAGATGTGGATGCTGAATGGGAATCTGCTAAATGAATTAGTGAGACACTTTTTTATGTTTATTATGTCTGGCATTTTTATGATTGGCCGGAATTTTTCATTGAAATTTTGTTCGTTCAAAACAAAAAATTATTTATAAATATTAAAAAAAAAGAATGAGATAAAAAATATTTAGCATTATGAAATTTTTGTCATTGCTCGATATATGCGTTCATGTGGGTTTGAGACTTATTTTCATTTCGTCCACACTTTGAAAAATATTTATTATTTTTTTTTTAATAAACTGCCGGTCAGGCTTTAAAAAAAAGTCTATAAATTAAATAAAAAAAATAAAATAAATCGAATTGGTGGAGCAATAAAGTTCTGTTGGACGGAGTTCAAGAGTTCGCTGACGGGTAGCTGTGATTTTTTTTTTGCCTGTGGTTAACCCGATTCGCTGGAAATTTATTGCCGACGCGAATGGACATTTATAGAATAAAACGAAATTACATGCAAAACATATCTTTTTTTTTATTAATTTAATTTGTTTTTCGTTTGAACTAAAATTTCTATGTGCATAATGCGGATGACAGCATGTCAGCATAAAAATGCAACTACGCGATGTACATGCAATCTTATTTAATACAATTTTTTTTTTATTTGGATAAGCTGATGAAGATGATTCAATTTTGGAATTGAGACTCCCTCAATTCATTGCGAATTAAGTACATTATAGAAATGCTTATGTCTGCTGTTGAAAAGATCTACAAAATAAAGATGTAATATTAAGGCTTTGACGAAATTGACGTCGATGAGCTCATTGATGTGCTTGTGTCATTAGCAACAAAGTAAATTCCTCGAGTTCTCTAATTCCCTCCATTCTGATTCAGTCGCATTAACAATTAAAAAAAATCTGATAACTATCGCCCGTTAATAGCGCAATCATTTTTTGCAGATCAATAAAGCTTAATTGCATAATCACGACAGCACGAACCCACCACGGTCTCCACATGATATTAAAATTAATTGCTGATTAATGGGCGCACAGGAGTTCTTTTTCGCATTTGAGTCCTTGCTGCTGATCATTAGTGGCAAGAGGCCATCGAAGAGTTAATGGAACACTCAGATTGAGCGTACGGGAAACAGATTGCAATATAGAAGGAAAATAAATATCGATTCGACTATGATTTGATCGATTTTGATTCAATCATTGTCAAAACTATAACACACTGAAACTTATGCTAATTTCTCTAAAAGCTTTTTTGGCTCCAAGTTCCGGATAAGGAATAATGCCGGGAAAACAATCATTGGTATGCGGGGTGTGATGGAAAGGACGAGCGCGAGGAAGTGATTTTTTTAAAGCGGCTCATGGCATGATTCGAAAAAAAAAATCACTGGCGTTGAGTAAAAAGGTTCTACTTTTTTTTTTTTGTTATTCTTGAACAACCCTGACCTCCTTTTTCCGGAACTCACACCATGATTGGAAAGAAAACATAGCAAACGGTCGATGGTGGGCTTGAGGGTGAGCATGGTTCGATAAAAATTTATCGGAAGGATAAAACATTGATTTATGTATTGCGGATGGATTCGGTGTATAGTTTTTTGTCACTGCCGCCTGTCATTGTATGGTTGGAATCCGCACTCTCGCTTTTTTTTTGTTTGTGGTGCTGGCATGGGGATTATCGGGATGATTGAAGCATTTCAGCCGCTTGATGACGTTGAAGCTTTTATGTGTCACTCAAATGTACATATATCGCAATTAAAGACAGAACGTGTTTTTGAAGCAAATTCATTTTTCATCATGGAATTTTACTTCAATGTTTTTCACCTTCAGGACAGTCTTTCTAGGGCTTAGAGCTGATGTTAAAGCAGGCGGCAAATTCTTTTGAGCTAGGATACAAGCTCAATTATTTCTCCTGAGTTTTATTTAACATAAATATTTCTCAGCATTTTTCTTTTATTATTTTCTTTAGTGCCGTTGGCTTAGAGAAAAATTTATTTGTTACTGGACGTCAAAAAATCTGGCAACGTTGCTCATGCTAACGCTTTGACGTCATATTATTTTACTACTTTTTTTTGACCGACAATTTGCTTATACAATTGATCATGTATGCTTTCTTTCACTCGTTAATTTCTTTTAATTTGTACCGTCTCATTTCTTTTTATTTGCGCATTCCTTTAAGTCGGACATTAAACAACAAAGAGACACCATTGGTGCGATTGATGAACACCGTAGTCATCAATTAGTGTGTTAATAGCCGATTAAATGAGATTATTGCACATTTGTATTGTCTTAATTAACATGTACGATTATAATTTTTTATTCATTCACATCATAATTTGCTGTTACAGACGAATGAAAAAAATTATGCAAGATATGAACTCCAAGATTAATGTCAAGACCGTTCCATTGTTCTCAATGCTGCAAGTGCATTTCATAAACAATAACAAAGTGTGTTATTAGCTTTCCGATTCCGTTGAAACTCTTCTTCCATCAAAACTTCAAAATCACATTTTACGTATTCAATGTTTTATGGTTGGAAAATGAAAGTCAACAACAGCGGTAGCATTAAAAAAATAAATGTTGTGAAAAAGTTTTTCGAAAAAGTTATGCTGGTAATAAATAAGAAGTATGAAAAACTTTTCCAATATTCACGACTATGAATTTTTCTATAGTGTCAAAATAATGCGCAAAGTACTTCAAAAAGGGCACAACGTCTTTGTGGTCGAAAATTGGCCATGGTGAGCTAGCTATTTATAGCCATTATACTTGCTCACAGAAATGTGCAAAATGTGTTTGTAATTGCGAGCACTCGCCTCGACCTCTGATGAGCGTCGTAAAAAATATTTTAATTGAAATTAAGATTACAGCAAGGGGTAAGCAATTTAATAGTGGAATTTTGATTTGTAATCAACTTTGTCGATGGATGTTTTTATCAGGGTTTTTATATCGTACACACGAAATCATTAAAACCTTGTCAGTAATTTTTTTTCTTTGAAGCGTCCCCTTGACATTCAACCGGCTATGTATTAATACAATAAAGATTAACACAATAATTTACATGAATTAAATCGCATGATATTGTATGCTGATTTAAATTAAATGTTTGCATGCGCAGATTTGGAAATGTGAAAATTTTGAGCCAAACAACTGGCAACCAGTTTTTTTTTTGTTTTACAAATGTTTTAACATTTTCAGCACCATGTGGAAGGTTATGGCAGCAACATGTTGGCGATGTGTTATGATTTCTATGGAAACTGCCTTTGCACCTGACACAAATCTCATCACTTGTATGCTAATTAATGCAGCCGCACATACGACTTTGGATATAACAATGATGCTTGTGTGTGTGTCATATCTTTGGATTGTTCTCTGAATTTATTAACTTTTACGACCTTATGGAATGCAAAAGTTAAAGTCGTCATTTCATGAGATGGCGTTTTCACCACAGGTTTTACCACAATAATGTTTCCTCACGCAAAATTTGCTCACCTGCGCAATATTAAATAAACTGTTTATTTAATTTCATGGAACCTGATCCTATTTTTGTTCGTTTTGTATTCGCATGGAGTTCGTCCTCAAAATAGAATCTGAAGCCTCGTCTGAAGCGATTATGCGTAACAGAAAAGTTGTAAAGAAGTTTGCACAAATACAAAACTTTTTCCACTTTTTTTTTCTTTATTAAAAGTCTTTTGTCAAGTAAACAACCAAGAAATTTGTACTTGTACGAACCTTCAATGGGCTTTACATTAAGGCAAGCATTAGGCTTTTTTATTATCATTATTATTTTTTTTTTTTTTAATGATGTTTGTAGGGCAGGCAGAGATGGAGGGAAAACTTAAACGCAGCGATCTGCCCTTCAAAAGTATCACTGAATCTGTTTCGCAATGTTTTGCGACATTTTGAGATCTTTCGTATGATGAATGCAAAAGCGATATGCAATATGCAATGGCGAAAATTGAAACATAACAATTGCTCTGTCGTTTGCTTGAAATCAGGATATTTATACAATAACAGGCAGCGGGATTGTCATGTTACGGGGTGAGTCATCGCGCTTTAAATTGCGCTATCTCAGTGCATCAAGTTTATTTCTAAAATTACTTAGTATTCCTTTGACAACTGATAAAACGGGGGATCGCAAGCGCCAGCAGGTAAGAAGAGCTTGTCGTGTGTGCAAACTGAACTTATTCAATCATTCGAAGTATTAAATTACATCAAAATACTCACGGCGTATATTGTGTAAACAAGTTTGCACAAAGTATATATACTTTGGAATCACTTTAACGATTGAACTGGTTCTAGTTCGAAAAGGTGGAAAATCTGGGAAAACAACTTCTTTATACGTGAGTGGAAAATTATTCGAAAGGAAAGAAAAAATCCACTCGAGTGCGGATTTGCCATTGAAAGTTGAATGGATAGATTAAATTGAAATCGATGCAATAAATTTTCCTCAAACGCCAATTTTCAAAATGGACTTTGCGATTCCTCGTAAAACTGTTAATTCGAACATTTTCACTCGCATCGCTCTTGGGGCCGATAATTAATTTTTCCACAGTTCCTTTTGCTTCGTTGTAAATTTGTCGAAAATCTAATTGATTTTTAAGCTCAAAACGGCTCCATTGAATGCTTGAGATTGGAGTGCTCTGGCCGGAAAAAAGGCAAGTATCTATGTTGAACAAACATTAGAAGCATCGATGTATATTGACTTTTGCCGACATTTTAAGGCCATGAATTTTAATGGTATTTGATGTTTCTCGATAAACAACTAGCACAACATAGCCCGTGAACTCAGATGGGTTAAAAGGGAGAAAAATTCTGTTGTAAAACCGTATTGACAGCAATAATTAATCATGAGTGGCGCTGCGAACATGAATGCTGATAATAAAACGATTTAACGATTTGTATAACTGACAATTTTGCTTGTTTGTTTAATAACATGAGAGTTTCTAATTTGTGAAGAAACTGAACTTCGATTTTCGGAAATTATTTGTATATTTACAGCGGCAGTGGTTTGTTATATGGTATTTATTGTTTATTGGCCATTAGAGAGTTGGCATGGTATAAATATATAAAAGTTTGGCACGCAGAGCTCCTTCGAGCCGAGGAGTATTTTCTTTCTGTTATTTCTTCGGCATGTGATTACAAATTTTATTATTCATAGTTTTTTTTTGCTTATAGCTTCGCGATTATACCCTTGGCTATCATCTAATGAGTCAGCAATTATGCATCGAAATAAAAGTGAAACTAGAACACCAGATATATTCACTTCGTCTCTATTTAATTTCACAATCCGAATTGTTTGTTCAAAGCGATCAATGATTCGCTCGTGGGCGCTATAGAGATTGCCTTTAAAAAAATACTCGTTTATTCGATGCCTCTAAAAAGACTTTATTTTCTCGCTCGTTTGTTTAACGGTCTCTTACGAGAAAGGTATATGCACAAAGCCATAATTAAAACCTTTATGCAATCATATCCCGAATACAACAACGAAATTTTAATCAGATTAAAACTGAAAGTTTAATTTAACGTAATGAAGATGAGTCGGATGAATAAAAGTTTCATGTTTTGAGTTCGAAAAATGGAATTTTTTAGTGAATTAATGAACCAATTTTTAAGTGCCGTTTCGTACCAGCACAAGGCTTGAAAAAGCGCAACAATGTCGCCATTCGAAATATAATATTGTAGAGCACATTTGATATTTAAATCCAGCAACATTTTTTTTGTGACACAAAAAAAAAAAACAGAGTAAATTATCATAGGCCGATGTGCATAATTTATTTTTAATTATACCACATTTTAAATGAATACATTATCGGTTTATGCTTTTTTACGATTTTATATGCTTCACCTATCTGAATGTGTTTTGTGTGTTTTATATTTAAATTTTTTTTTTGGTCAAAAGTCCATAAATTTTGGGTTTCTCGAGTGCTTGATATCGACATTCGACACAAAATGAATAATATATTTTATGGGGTGAGGTAAATGATGTTTGGGCTTTGGTTGATAGTGATGTTTTAAATTTTAAATAGAAACGTTGTAGAATGAATTTAGAAAAATAGCTTGATACAATATCACATTCACATCACTTAAAGCTCTCCCTAATGAATGGCATAAATCAGTTTTTTTTTTTTATTCAAAATTTCCAACCGAAAATTGGAATTTTCAAATCTAACAATTTAAAGGAAAACAGTCGTATTATATAAAATGACGAACAAAGATGAATCCTGATAATGAATGACAGAAGATTTAGTCCATTTGATATTGACGTAAAAGAAGTAGAAGACAGAATTAATTTAACGTAAAATTAGAAACCAGGGTGTAACACAATCGACATCGAAGAATTAGGGAATTTGTGTTGATGAAATAGAATGGAAGTAAATAACAACCATAGATCTAGGCGGTAGGCTACGGTGAAACATATTTAATTTGCATCCCGTCTCCGTCTTCATTCCGGAACTGAATTCTTTTGCCGTTGCTTATTTTTTTTTTATCATGAAAAATTGTTTTCAACATTTTCAAGGAAAACAGGAAGTCTCTACGCACAGACAACATGTTGAATAAATTGCACCTTTATTTCAGGGACTTCGCTTTTTTGATTGGCAATAAAAGAAATGTGAGCGGAGCAGAACAGTGATATAAAAATATACATATTTTATTCATATCTTTTGTTCTCGAAATTCGTTCCTGCGCCCTCGCCAACAAAAATAAAATAAAGAAAAGTAACCTCAAAGTTTAATCAAACATCCAAATGTCATTATTTTTTTCAAATGAAATGAATTGTGTCAGTCGGGATGGTGGAACAACCAACGAGATACGACGGTTGATGGTGGATCTGTGTGACACTATGGACATGCTCAAAAGATTGTCGGCTTGGCAGGCAGCACAAGACAAGCATTTTAAAATGACAATTTAAATAAATTTCAAACAGATTTTTTTTTTTTTTTCATTTCTCTTACAAAGCTTCCAGGCATAACTTCAAGTGTTGGTTATTTATGCGAAACATAAACCTAATGACAACAGTCGTTTAATAACAAAAACATTTTTCTCCCCTGTTTCATGGATTGTTTTTCGTAATTTAAAAATTTGTGAATCTTCCGGTGTTTATAAGCCATGTGAGTAAACGAAAGTGTCATTCCAGATTAAGATGCCATTTGTGTTGCCATTAGTAAAGATTTCTCTCCCCCGCCCTGTTCATCGTTGTCAACACGCGAGGGTAAATTTTTAACGTGAAAAGTATAATATCGTAGCTTTTTATTTGCTGGTTTCATATTTTTATTTGACTCATGTATAAGTGTGTAATTCGCAAAGAATTTCTTAAGAAAAACTCGCGCTCGAATAAGCAAAAGAAAAAGAATTCTGAATGTTGATGAGTTTGCGAGTTGCAAAATTATGTAATGAATTCCTTCATCATCACAGGCATAAGAATCTCAAAGGCACGCTCGAATAAAAGTCATAATCTTAAGAATAATACCGCGGAATATAAAATAAAAAATCCTCAACCTGTTAAACTTGTTTCAAAATGCGCGCACGATAAACATTTTTTTTTGCTCAGGGATTTTTTTCTGTGGCTCTGGCGTTGTCATTTATATTTGTTTAATTTTTTTTTCTGTGTATTTCTGTTTTTGGTGGTGTACTCATAAGTGGCGAAACTTTCGCAGCATTTGCATTTCGTCTTGACAATGAAACAAATAAATTCGACAAATGATTTTAAATTTTTTTGTTGATTTCTTTAAAATCTGCACCTTTCAATGTTAGGAATGTTAAAGGTCTTTCACAAACTCATCAGAGACGTTCGATGGCATTTTCGCATAAGTTGTTTTGATGATGTCCACGCAATTTATTTTCAAATATCTTGCAAATCTTGTAATAATCACCACCTTTCCTAATATAACTAACATTTCCCAGCAGTAACAACAAAATGTGCAAACCATTTTCATGCTTATTAAATCATTTGGAGCTTATATACAATTGGGCGAAGGATAAATGATTGTTTGAGATTTTCATGAAATATAGCCATAAATTTTCCTGATAATACCTCATCACTGCAGATCATTGAGCCACAAAGATTGAGCGAATATGCGAGAGAGACAAAGATAGAGAGATGTATGGTTTTGCTAATTTTTTTTTGTTATGTGCTCTTGTCATGAATGTTTGTTGTTTGCCAAAGTGTTTTACTAAGTGAACAATTTATTTCAACTAAATTTTACCCGAGAGTGATGTGAATGTGAGAGCTTGGTAAAGAATGAAGCGTAAAAGAAGACATTTGACAAATAGTGAGGGCGTTATGTGGAAATTGGAGGGATCCATTAATGATGGCAATTTGGATGACTTTTATTGCATGGGAAAGCTATTCAAGCGACCTAACTTATAAATTATTCCAATTCATGGATATTTTCATTCATTTTTCTCGCTCGGCATTTCACCTTGAATTTAATGGCATTCAATTTATTTTGTTTTGCTTCTTCATGTTTCGCATCATAAATGCTCGACAATAATTCCCTGCCATTTAGAATTTTAGATGAAACGTAAAAAAAGGAAAGAAAAGAGTGAAAGCGATTTAATTGAAATATTTTGTTAGCCGCGTTTATGCGTAAAGGCCTGGATCGTCAGTAGAGAAATGGAATTTATTTTATTTTTTTCTATTTTTCCAATAATTCCGCACAAAGGCAATACTAAGATAATACCCCTTGTATTAATATTTTCCTTTTGCCTATTTTTCTGAGAGCCTGCTGTTACTGAAAACTCTTTAAACAATTTCAAGCTCAAGTGATCTAAATTTAAAATGGAGAAAAATGCAAGAATATTTTACTTTAACAATGTATCTAGACAAGAGAATCGAGCGAAATAGCATGGAAATATCTTCCACCAATTCATATGGCACGAGAAACATCTTCTATCGCCTTTGTTGACTAGGTAGAGCTTTCGTTGGAGACGTTGCGTGAATTCAATTGAATGTTTACCGATTTCTACAAAGCTTACATCAAACGAGACGATATAAAAAAATGTATGTGCTTTTTTGCCCAAATTAAATGGAGCATTTTTTTCTATTGCATAATCGGAATCTTTATTTATTGAACTACAATGATCCACTACTCACTATTCATTCCTCGCGCAATAGCTTGCATCGAATTATGTTATCAATTCTTTTGCATTGTAAAAATAAACATTGGCATTGACACACAATACTTTTCAATTTTCATTATTTTTAGCTTGCATAATTTTTTTTGCTGTTTATAAGCACGAGCTTTACGATTTTTTTTTTGTTATGAAAATCATTTAATCATCGTCATGAAAACCGAATCAATATTTTTATGTTTAGACGATTGAAAAGGAGAGAAATGAATGCAAGATGATGCGGCAAAATAAGTGGAACGTTGAAAGATAAAAAAAATAATGCGAAGGTTGAAACGGAAACCAATAATCAATTACGACATCGTGACTATGGGACTCGTAATATAAATGTAATCGAATATTATAAAAATTAATGCAAACAGAAGCAGCTACATAAAGAATGAAGTAAAGAAAATGATAGTCGATTGCTATCATAACTTCTTTCAATGACATATAACATAATTCCCTCGATGATTACACCATTTTAGAGATATTTAATCTGAATCAGTATCACATAATGGACCAGGTTGAATATTCATTTATTGACATAAGATATTATTTCATTGATCATTGCCCATAAATGGAAAAATGACATTCAAAAAATCGCTTTGGTATAAACTCAATTTCGCATGTTACCGATTATCATGTACGATAGCTTGTTTTGGTAATAACAGCCGGGAGCAATGGGAGTAATTGGTTGAGTATCATGACTTTAAACTTCGGGTAAAGCTCGAGTTTATTGTCAAGGTCAGTTAAGTCGTTTCAATGGACAATTTCTGGTTTTTATTTTCTTCCTCTTTACACCCATAACAGTCTCAACTTGTTGTTTTAACCTTTACATTGGGCAACTGTTACAGTGCGTAGAGCTAGTTAACGACGTCATGATTTTTCATACACAACAAGCACCGCATACGACTACCAAATGTAATTATCACATTAAATATTCCCAGCAAGCATTCATTGGCTGGATGCATGAGTGAAACGACAACAATAATTACCATTCATTGACCGTTTATTCAATTTCAGCAACAACAATATGTTCTTTTTGCGTCTCTAGTAGTCTGCTGTTCTGTTGTTGTTTGCTTGACTTTCTTGACACAATTCCAAATGTCTTCTATAAAATAAATATTTTGCTACTTTATTGCTTTCGTAACCGTGCGCTTGAGAATCTCTCAAGAATGTTTTTTTTTTTTTTTTGTGTATTTTGTTTGCAGAATATTTGCCTCATTTCTGGCTCTGAATATAAAGGAATGCTGCTCGTAAAATATATCAATGAAAATTATTATAATTTCACTGTGTATGCTTGAACATTGTGAAACGTATAAATTAAACGCTTGAAAGTGCCATTTAACCGGGGAGAATTTATCAGTTATGTTTGTTATCCTTTCGATACAATGAATTCTCATTGCTTAATATTTTTCTCGACTTTGTCACACATTAAATTCAGCAATTTTTTTTTCTTGTATTGGCAACAAAAACGGAGCAAAAACATTTTGCTGTGTGTACTTTTTTTTTGCACAAAATAAATGCAAACAATAGCAAGGCACAAACTTTTTTCCGTCATCCTCGAATGAAGAGACAAAAAATGTGCAGCAATTCACAACAACAAAAAAAAATTATATGTTAAAACATTTCGAGACGTTTAGATGCACTATCATGCCATGCATTTCATTGTACATCATAAAAGTGCTTAGCTTGCGCAAAAAAAAAGTGATAATACAAATTCATTTTCCTGGCTCTTCTTTCCGCCGATAAAAGCTGTCTTGCAGCAATTTATTTTTCTTGAAATGTAAACACAAATAAAGGGCAGAATAATGCAGAGTAAAGACGAGTGCCGCATGCTGAGCTAAAAATGTAGTTCTTTGAATCATGAATGAACTGCATAAGTTTCCTTGCAATTTCACTTCGTGGAAAGAAATCCCTAGGTAGAGCTTTTCCTTCACGTTCCTGTGATTATCATTATATAAGCTTCACAGAATGCTTTCTGATTGCTTCTGGTTTGCATATAAAAATTGTTTAATGTTCAACACTTTTCAAAAGCAAATATTTAATTTCGCAAATTATGTTATGCAAATGCACATTGTTTGGCTGTCACTCACTGCCCACTGCAACTAAGAATCATTAAAGCTAAATTTATTGTGACTCTTTATCTCCCGGGGTGAGCTATAAAAAGCACATGCAATTTATTTTTTTTTGCCTTTTGACAATCTTTCTCGTAGGCCAGCAAATATTTTTTTTTCCTAAATAGTGGAAATCGATTGGAATGTCTCGATGTACTTTCTAGACCCAAAATGAAATTTTCCGAAAATATTCTTACGGCGACAATGAACCGTGGGAATGTTGAGGTAGGTTGTGACGATTCTATTGTATACAGTAGAAAAAAAGAAAAGTTTTTCATCCATTAACTCGTTAGGAATTCTTCTCAGGGGAATTTCTAAGCTGACGCCCCTTTTGTTGAAATGCTTAAAATCAATATAAACAATTCCAAAGCAAGTGAATCGTAGGGTGAGGGAGAATTTGCGAGTGTAGCATTCATTATCAGATTAGATTATCAATTTGTTGAATTTCCTTTATTGCTAGTTTAAATTTTAACATCACGACGACATATACTGGATCACGTTCATTTGCTACTGGATATATGAAGAAGCGTGTAATGAGAGAACGAACAACGCGAGCACGATACGCGACATGTATATGAAATGATATTACATTGCCAAATGTTACATAATTGAACTATTTAACATCACCAACGCTTTTTCATACTTATTTCACACATTCTTGACTTCTTTCATGTCCCCTTCTCCTCTTTCGTCATTTGTTTTCAGCACATCGCGCCGTATCATATAGCGTATCATAACTTTATAGTTCCGCGACGTTCATGCGAAGAGATTTTGTTTATGAGGAGTAAAGTTGTTCTTATTCTTAGCGAGATTGCAATACTGTGATCGTTATCATTTTGCGAGAGAAACTTGAAAACAAAACGAAGCTAAGGAACTGGTGGCGGAGGATTGGGAATTCTTATAAAGTTGAAAATTTGGAACAATTTTCATTGCTTTTTTCTGTGATTCAATTGATGGATAAATTACAGCAAAATTGAATGAAAAATGTTCTCTCATTTGTCGGAATAAAGCTATTGTTCCCTACAGAAATGCTTATTTTTAAACAGTACAAATGGCGATTCATCATGCTTAACGCTACTCGGTCACTTTGACCTTCACAAACATCATCGTCTACCTTGCTCAAGCGATGCTTAGTGTGATGAAATTTCAATAACGAGAGTCGTGACTTTCATCCAATACCAGCGATGGTAGAAAAAGTAAAGCTTGTGTCATCGTTGATCTAAGCGCCGTCTCGTTTTTCATTAAATTATTATGGGAAAGTGAAATGAATTTGTCGCTTTCTTGCCACAAAGCATCGCAAGCATGGATCGTGATTGCAAGTAATTGAATTCAATGAATGACGGCAGCGGATGAATGGAACAAACATTCTTGATATGACACAGAAAATCCTTTTTTTTTAATTTGCTTAATCGGAAATATTGAAAACGGAATGTGATGGTTGATGGAAAGGATGCATGCTAGGCAAAAGAAAATGTTGAATCATCAATTTTTTTCACTCTTTTTCATCATCATCCTACATCATGTATAATACATACATATATATATCAACGGTAACATAAATAAGCTACGGACGAAGAGAAAAAATATAAGGAAAAAAAAAACAAAGCAAATTATATGTCCATTGATGTATTTTCAAGAACTTTTCAGAAAATTTGTACGTATCAGAGAAACTGGAGATTAAGTGATGATAGTGAAAAAATGGACGCCTGTTTAATAAAGAGCTTCAGCAATGAAAGCAATATAGCTAGACGATGATATAAAGATTGCACTATCTATCTAATAATAATAAAGAAACAACATATCGAGAGGAATATGCACGAAGGAAGAAGCTGAAATTTTCACTTGATTAAGGAAATTGAGCTCACATTTTATTGCTCCATAATACTGAAAACTCACATTTCTTTCACTAGAACCCATTCTCATGTATCTCATACATTGTGCAAACTTTGAAGTGTGCGACAAAAAAAAGCTTTAAGCTTCGGCACTTGAATATGTAAAAACGATTCGAGTGTGACTTTCAAGGAGTGCCGATGTGAACATAAAGAACGTTTCAGAATAATGGAAAGTCGCGATAAAATCGATTTCTTTGAAAGGCATGAGTTTCCGTGTGTGACAGCGAGCGCTTATCTTTAATTTGCCCGTACACATAACTTTACGACGCCGCTTCTTAGAGAATATTATTTACTAAGGCGTTTGTTATTGTGCATTATGTTGAGAGTTGAAAAGGGAAAAGTTATGAGTATTCATACCGTTGCTATCGTTATGCCTCCTTTTGTCCAAATCCTAATAATAAAAGCTTTTCTATTCTGATCATATTCACACATATTCCTTCTCCTATGTTGTTGCTTATTATACTGTATAATCAAACACAAGACTAGCTAGCTTCCCTATTGTGCCATCCTACATCCTACCATTATTCAATCATCTCCTTTGATGAATTTTTCCTTCAGTTTTTGAAATTCATCCATTGCTTTGAGAAGCATGATTCTCAAGAGAGAACGAGAGACGTCCCGAAGAAATGTGGAATAGATTTTTTCCCGCAAATGACTTAAAACATCGAAAGTTTTCTTCCGCAATTGAGCAGCGAGAATAAAGCAGCATTGAAATTGTATTTTCTCTCTTCTTATTCTTCGAATCACATAATATTTATATGCAATGGCAGAAGACGCAAAACGAGCTTGGGAGTTGTATCGCAATTTTGTGATTTTCTTTACATTTTAATTCAGCGCTTTGAAAAGCTCACGTTTCGCAAAATACATGAGCCTTATGCACAGCACACAGATCCTTCGTTATAAATATTTGCTGAGGAATTTCAAAACCCACAGAATCGATTTCAGGACAGAAGGCAAACTTTTATTTCAACGTCTTTGAATTTTAAATTCGTATTCTTAAGAAGTTTTATTGAAGCTAGAAAGAGAGTAGTCTATTAAATATTTTATAAATTATCCCACACTCTAGAGAGAGAGTCCTCAAAAGTCCTCGTCATCAACTATGCTGTCGACAACATGAACAAAAAAAAAACTCGGGAGGAAATTAGAGCAGCCTTCGGGCTTGATATTTTGTGCTAAAAATTGAACATCAAAAGAGCCGAAATGAATTTTATGTTCCGGCTATTTAATTTTGCTTTGCGGCGAAATATTTTCAATTTTCAATCAATAATTGCACAAAAAAAAGTGAATTATGCCGTATCCTTTTTTCCTCATCAGAATCGTAATCCAAAGCACTACAAAGAAACTTTATTCCTTTTTTCTTTTCTTTTTTTTTGTGAACGACTTGATTTTATTATATCGAAATATCTCGAAAATTTCGCAAGGAGGAAAAAAATGACTTATTTAAATATTTGGCCTTTTCATTATAAAACATTGCTGCAGATCCTTTCTTTTGTTTTTTCCAAGAATACGGCATAATGATATTGAACGAAACTTTTTCAATTTCTAGTTTCTAGAAAGGAAAGAACGACGTGGAAAAAAATGAGCACAGAAATGTTTGTCGAAGTTTTTTTTTTTTTTTGTTTGTACTTCTGAGGCATTTATAAAAGGAGCATAAAAAGCTATGTAAGGCCTTACTTGTGTTTTTGTTAAAAGCCGCTAATAATACCAATATCTGTTCGCCCTTACAATTATTTTCTCGTTCTGCTCATCGCAAATGTACATATGCTCGAAATTAAGGAATAATTAAGCTAATATACTATGCAATCAAGTGCCATTGATTTTGTCATTTATTTGTATATCGACAAAAATTATTGAGGCTGATAAAGATAAAAGTTTCTCACTCGATTATCGACATAATTTGATTTGATTACACCTGACACGGTTAAAAAAGAAGTACTTTCCTAATTATGATTGTTTGCTTTGGCAACGAAATGCGCATAGACATACACATTCAAATAGTAGCTTTGATTAATTACTTTCGCATTAACTTTGAATGTAATTACTCGGTTAGTTTTTGATCGTGCGTCGGGAGAGCTTACAAATATTCCGCAGCGAGTATTCGATGTATAGAAATTATTATTAATGATTTACATGCTCCAACACTTTTTTCGCTTGACATCTCTTCGCACTCTTTACAATTAGGCAGCAATTTTGCCGCAATGCTATAATTAAACGTAAAAAATGATGTATTCGGGCGATAAAAATTTTCCTAATGAATTGCGTTTTTCTATAATAAATAAAATCTTAGGCCCCATTTTAAATGTAATGTCTTTGTCTATAGTTCTGTGATTAATCGGTATCTGTACAATTAACACATCTTTAGTAAGTAAGAAGAATCAACGATCTGATAAATTGCTAGCATACGCTTAAATAAATCTGAATAGTAAATAATTAAATAATGTTACTAAATTTATTGATTACATTCGAAAGCATTTTCATTTCGTTCTTAAAATTGATTAGCACCTCATTCATGGGTAGCGGTTACAGTGAAGGTGAAATGAGCTAAATAACTTAACCTTCGAATTGTTTTTTTTTTTTTTCTAGCCATTCCTATAAAGCTGACCCGAAATTTGAATAACAATGTGGTTGTGTCATATTTCCGATAAAACTAATATTTAAATCCAATGTTGATTTGACTCGAGGATGAATAATTAATGTTGAATTATTTGTGGCAACACTCTTTCGTGTATTTCTTTCTTTTTTATCCTCGAAAATGAAGAACGACAGGCAGGCAGAATCTGAATATCATCGAAAATATATACATCGGAATACGCTTTTCGAGATGACTTCGCAATCCATGTATATATAATTTATCCATGCAGAATTGTTCTGTCGAATAATTCAAATGATTCTTAAAGTTTTTCGCCTGTGTGTCTGTACATATGTATAGCAAGTATATCAGTCATTTTTATTCTCTCCTTCTTACTGTATTACATCAAATGTAGATTAGTAAAATTCTCCAAATGTTCCATGTTATTTTTCTTTACTCATTCATTCAGACAACGAAAAAAAAAATTATATACAAATAAACATAATGAGATGGGTATGAAAGGAACTGGCTCAGAGAGCTCTCAGAATACACCATAAGGCATGGTTTTTATGTGTAGACTAGAGTCAACTTGCTTATCAAGCTTTATGTTCATTTGTGTCCCTCTGCAGCTTGAGTTGTAGATTGGACTGAAATTTCTGAAAGTTCGCTAGTGCAGCAAAATGACAGTCGACCGAATAATATATTAATCAAAAGAACATCTTATACGATGATATCCTGCGCCCAGATAACCCTCGAAAACACAAAAAACAGAATATAGAAGCTGTCCAATGAGTGCTTTGAAGTGAGAAATTTAACGAAATTTACTAAACGAGAGAAGACGACAAAAAAAAGTTTTCCGTGCGGGCTCAAGCATTGCATGATTAAATCTCTGAAAATTCTGCCAAGGCTTTTTCCGTGTTTCCTGTCCCGCATTACAACTATTATTATTCCTTTTGCTACCTTAGAACTTTAGTGTATTTAGACCATGCATTAAACATGAAAATTGTGTTAAAAAATATACCAACTGAACCATATACAAAAGCAAAAAATAAGCTTTCGCATTCAACGTCTGTATACATATTTTTTTCATAAATAATTTACTACTAATTGTTTGTCGGCACGAAATCGAGGCAGTGGATTCTCACTACAGAGCGAGTGTCAGACAATATCGATATTTTAGAATGCAGCGCACGAGAGAAAGAGAACGCGAAATAAAATTTGCCAAGTCTTGAGATTGCACAAAATAACAAGGCACATGATTTCAGCTCTTAAGTGGCGTTGCTTCTATATATAAATATATCCACCGACTATTTTTATTAATTTATTAAAGACGAATTACAAATATCACTTCATGTACAAAATACTCACACATGGTTCATTTATTTGTCTCATTTTATTTTCGTATTGCTGTTTAAGTTCAGTTTTCTCTCTTGCTATGTAATTTAACACACTGACTCACTAACGCAACGCTACTTCTCTCATAAAAACTCGATATTCGATGTGGCAGTTGTGTAGAGAACAGAGCTGTGTGTAATTAATGTGTGTCAGGGTCATCCAACCACTATACGATTGTCGACTAAAATAGCGATACTTTGGATGGTTTCTCGCGTGCTCTCTTCTCCTTCGTCTTTCTTCTTTGCTACTTCGCCTAATGATTGAATAGTTATGAACTTCAAGAAAAGGAAATAAAATCTATACCAAAGGCGATTCGATAAGTAGTTTTTTTTTCTCATTCTGCTGCTCTCTGCAAATATCCGAGCCAGCATAAACCAGGAAAACTTATTCCAAACTTTTTTCTGATGTGTTCATCGCCGTTGCACCGACTCAGAAAAAGTTAAGAAAAGTTTTGCTGCAGTGAAATGTTTGTTCAATTCAAAATAAAAAATATAAAATAAAAAATATTATTTATGATTGCTACTAATTGACTCGGTCAGATCATCGAATTGCTGCAGCATGGATTGAAAAAAAAAAGTTTTATTACGCAACAATAACAAATAGAAATCTTTCAATGGTTTTACAAAAACCAATCGCAGTGAAATCGAACGTAATTACAGTTTCGGGCTAGTTTCATATTCGATTCCTATCACGGTAATTGAGGGAAAAAATGTTTCAATGTGATAACAATAAACAAGAATCAAAGAAGATTTCCACTTAATATGTTTTGATTCCAATCCATAAAACAACGAAAAAAAAAAGAAGTAAATTGTTTCGATAAGGGAATACTGAATGAGCCAATTGTAAAACTAGCAGCGACTCTCAATCTCATGGCAACATTCCGAAATGGAATCGAAGACGAAGATTAATTCACTTCAATGTCGTAATACAATTTTCTTTTGCTCCAAAGCGAATCACATTTGTTTATATTAGATTTAATTGCGCAATCACTGAAATTCGTTTCTTGATTCTAGTGCCTTATTTTTATTTAAATTGAAGCACTTGATTGAAAAATAATCAAAGGAACTAGTTATTTTTGTACCATCAATTAGCACCAACATACTTGAAACTTGCTACTTTACATTAGTAAAATTATTATGAAATCTTACAACTACTTAAGCATTTTATTTAAAACAGGAATGTCTGATTGGGGGCGTCTGTTATTAACCTTGCACACGATTGTAAATATAAAAAAAAAAAACTAGGTTATAGTCTGTAATGAAGCAGCAATCGAGACACGACCACGAAATCTATATTTTTCTATGCACACAAAATTAAGAGCATAAAAATGCAAATTGTAAAATTGGTAACAATAATTTTAGCATTGTGAGCGTATAAAGTGAACTCTAAAGATCGCCTGGTTACATACGACGAAAGAATGTGCTTCATGTTGGGTAAGGTGCATGATGATATATTTATGACACGAACGAAGGAAAAAAAAGTTTTCTTTTTATTTGTCTAAAGGAACGAAGCCGACAGCAAAAAAGAAAGTTATTGTTCTTCATATTATATCATAATTTATTGCTGCTGGTCTCCATAGAGTGTACAAAAAGTTCCAGTGCCAAGGTTTACTTTTCTCTCATTCCCTCATTTCCTATGAAACGCCTCAACAGAAAACATTTTTTATTTCTCCACAATCGCAAGACGAAACACATCTCAAGACAAATGAGACATTTCGGCAGCGAGGGGAAAATTGTGCAGTGCACCATTGAGGAAGAGGGAAAAGTGTTTTGCCTCGGAATGGGAAAAAGAGGAAGAAAAGTCAAAAGATTTATGAACCTCCAAAGCATCCGCGGATTATGTTGCCAACTATAAATTTCAATTACTTTGAGACTTAATTAGATTTAAATTAAAAATTATTTTCTGCGAATTGCTGGCTAAAGAATTTTTAAAATTCCATAGATGGACTTTGAATGGGAGCACACTTCCGAGACACTTAACGTGGTTTGACTTTCAATTAGTTGCCCTCATGAATCGCAGAGAAAAATCTTGTTGCATTATTACTTAATTAAGAATTTATTTCTATTTTTACGACTGAAGTTTAAGGCTTTTTAGTATTTTTCCGAACCATAAAGAATGATGTTACATAACATCATGTTATTCTCTCTCTTTTTTTTTGCAAAATTACATAATATCTTCCTCATCCCATCTGCCGGACACTTGACTACCGCCAAACGCAAAACAATCTCAATGGGCCGTCTATAATTATAAACATCTCATAACTTGCTTTTAAAAATAGATTGTTTTTCCAATTCTCTTATAAAACAAAATAATTTAATTACGTTTCATGTAAAAAGTTTGATACTTGTAATGAACTTCACGGCGTCGCCACGGTTTTTAGAATGTAATTCAAACAATCCACTAAGTAGCTTTAATTCAACAAAATCGGAGAAGAAAAATATTTTCAGTTAAATTATTTTGCTAGCACAATGATAAAAGTCGGATGAATGGAGTATCGCATAAAATATTTACAGCTCTCATCTCAGCGCCGTCGAATGTAACAAAATATTCTTCAAATGTGAATGAGCAAAAATATTTTGATATTTATAGTCGTTGAGTTGAAATGTGAAATATACAACAACAACAACATAAACAACGTTGTTTCCTTCTAATAATAATTTTTCACCCATTCTTCTTGGTTGCCTAATGATAATCGCATCACTGAACAGGTAACTGATGATTTATGTCTTTTTAGCATTTTTTTCATGGTGAATTTCTAAGATTTCGGATCTTTGACATTCATTATGGTTAAGATTAAGAATCAGCGTAATACTTAACCAAATGAGCGATTTAATCCTGAGACTATTTCATAGTTACATAATTGATAAATAATTCCCCCTTGGTGTCGAAATGCCTTCCCATCGAGCGTCCAAATGAAAACGTTCAAACATTTCATCATCATAAAAAAAGGAAAATTCGCCGCGAAACTCATAAGTGACGGGCTAATGAGAATTGATGACTTTATACACGACGAATCGTTATGAGCAAGATTCTTCATGGACCGAATGGACTATTTGTGTTTGCGTTTTGTTTATCTTTCAACGCGTTCAATTAGTTTTGTGGGTAATTTAGCGCGTGTGTCTGTTATTGAGATGTGTAGAAAAAAAATACTGAGCTAATTAATCATGTTTCATTAGCTTGAAGGATTATTGAATGGTATATGTATGTGAACAGTGTGTAATGCATTAAAGTTCACTGCAGTATAATGATCACTCACGTCCCAACTCAATGCACCAAATTTTGGCATTTCATTTTGAAAATTTTCTATAATTGAATTTCGGTGTGATGTGCCCGCCAAAATTTTAAATTAATTTTCATACTCAAACACAAGCGACGGGGAAAAGCGCAATCAACCGTTGATTTAGTAATTGGCACTTTCATTGGACGCATTTCAAGAATGCAGCGGTAATAAAATTTGCAAGCGATTATGGAAGCTTCATTGCGTGTTTACAAATTCACTTTTAACGCCCCCGGTATGGCATTGGAAATGAGTGTGTAGGATAGAGAGGGAAATTGGATATTCAATGACTTAATGCGCTTTGCTTATTGGGTATGTCGTTCCATGCGACTGAATTATTACATCAAAAATATAATCGTATCAGTTCAGTGCATTTTGAAAATAAAAAACAAAAAATGATAAATTGTGCAAATTGCATGAAAAATCAAGATTTAATGGCGAAAAATATTGTGTGACATCAAATTGTGAAATCGAAAAGATTAAAAGCTCCATTAAAAATTATGATTTAAACGACAAAAGGTTTCTTTCTGATCGTAAAGATCCACTTTCGTAAAGTTTTTATCATAGTCGTAAACAGATAGAAATCGCTTAATTTCTTCACTCGATTTTCCTTCAATTCAAGCTTCAAATATTGAATAGCACAAATAAATCATTTTATACGGAAAAATCAACATTAAATAATTTATTTCCTTATCCATTTCCTCTTTAATGACTGCGATTCGTTTTTGAGTTTCAATTAAATTTATGTTACATGGGCTGTGTAACTGAATAATGAATATGCTTTGATTGCGTCAATGTAAATTACTGTAAATTCTATTTTGCAGGCCCGAAAGTTTGATAATCTCTCTTTTTTTTTTTTCATTTCACCGCGTAATTCATTAATTACGTCAAGCGTTAAAGCCCAAAATTCGAGTGAATTTTTTTTTTTTGTAGAAAAACCTTTTTCTACCTCTGTGATATTTATTTCGTAAAGTTTTAGTCTTAAACCACGTAGATCTGCGCTAATTATATCACTTAACTAATCACTTGGAACAAAACTCTTTTCTTCCAAAAAAAAAAAAAATCGCTAATAAACTTCATCATTTTAACTGTGTTCTGTGATTTAACTGTTGTTCGCTTCCGAAAATGAAAACTGGTTGATAAATTTCATTTTCATTTATAATCATTCATTAGATTGATTGCGAGTAGCATCAGTTGTAGACAAATTTAAAGATATCTAATCAAAATAAATAAACAAACGACGCAAATCGTCTCAATTCCACTTGATTGAACTAAATTACTTCTTTTTTTTACTCAATTTTTTTCATTATACGACAAATATAAATTTGTTTTGGGAAGCCTCGGTTGAAATTGTGATGTAAATCATCTACTTTCTGGCCGCTGACATCGTAATAGAAAACCTACAAAATACGTGTCGGTGGCATATAAAAATATATGTGTAGGCTCGGAATTTGATTTAAGCTTGGCACAGGAAAGCGCTGTTTAGAAAATCTACATAATGTAAATAGCTCTCATGTGAATTCATTATGAAACAGTGTTAAAAAGTCATGATCTATGGTCAAAAGTGTCTAAAAAATTTTTTTTGCTCTATAAATGCAAAATGCAGAGTCATGAGACATAAAATACCACACTTGATTCTAGTGCCAAACGATTAAACCGACATCACTAAATTATGACGGACACACCGAGCGCATTTTATGTTATTGTCTGGAAGCTTATATTCGTAATCAATTTTAGATTCCATTTTGGTTGTCATTCTAACAAATTATATTTCACAAAAAAATAAAATTTAAACTCTTGTGAACTACGGACACTTCACGCTTCAGGTCTTCCAAATCGGTTGCTTTATCAATAGCAGTAATATTCTACGCACCAGTCATAAATTGTGAACGAGAGTCGCGCCACCGCAAACACCAACACATATGTGCACTAAATTCTAATGATACGGGTTAAATGACCCAAAAATATATTAAAATCTTCTGTGTTCCATTCTATATCAAATTTTCACTGTGCCTGATAACGCCTGATGTGTTTTTTAGGTTTTTTTGTGCGGCATCAAAAGCGAGATGCGGATATGTGTGGAACTGAACATGTTATATATATTTATTATGAACGGTTCTTTCATTTATACATAAATGCTTATATAAAAACACAGTTTCTAAATCATCGCAGAGTTAGGCGATTTGTTCGCTTATAGCCGTTTCGGATGGTTCACTTTAAATGACCCCATAAACAATAAATTATGGCATTACTAAAAGCAATGACCCGTGATATATGACGAAGTTGTTCAAAAAGGTACATTCAATTTGTACGAAATTGAAAATTCATTTTTTTTTTTTTTGTTAATTTAATCATTGTCCCGTTATCGATAAAATGCTTCTTTTTTTGCTGCTGCTGCTCAGCTCCACTGTTGCATGCCGTTTGAAAAAAAAAAAAAAGAAAAGCTTTACGAATAGTTCGCAAATTTGCATAGCAAATTTTATGGCCACCTCAAATCATTGAATGGGCAATTTTGAGCTTCTTTTTTGCGACAACGATAAGCTCTCCGAAATCTTTTCTAGCACATCGCAACTTTCTACATATTTGTAGGTTTTTTCTTTTTTCGCAATCGCAAACAAACAAAAAAAAAAGACAACAGCATTTCTAATTAGACATGGCATTTTGACTCTTTTTTTATTGCCGTTCCCATATTTTACGGCTCAATGTGTCAAGTGACATAGAGCTGCATTTCATTGAAGTGATAAAAACAATTTTTTTGTCTTTGCAGACATCGATGGAACGTGACCAAATTGGTTAAAACTGTTTAGACACAAAGCGAAAGTTTGTCGCATATCTTCACTTTGAGAGCATCTCTTTGCACTCGGGACGAATGATTTGTGAACGAAAATTTTGTCGCATGAATAAATTCCTAGTTGGCACTTTTAATCTCGAGAAATATTTATTTTTCTGAAAAACGGCTCTCATTTGAATCCCACCCAAGTTGGGACCGAATACTTATTATTGCTCTGCCTATTCATGGCACTTTTCAAATGAAGCAAAACCCCACACTGGACCTATTATTTGATGTTGGCAGGCCCTTTAAAAGGGCAAATATTATAAATTATTCATTAAATATGCTGGTACTTTACTAATCCGATAAGCTCTAAAGATTATGCTTCGTTGAGAAACTCAACTTGATAAAGAGTTTTGTCCGAGAGTAAAATATCAACAAAACATTAGCAATATGTCGCAAATTTCTCGCAAAGTCATACATAATAATACTGGATGGTTCCTTTACGGTTGTGACCTTCTTAAACAACATTTTTCCACTGCTGGTATTCTTAATCTCAAAAAATACCCGCATCCCAAAATGTCTCGAAATTTGTTTAGGATCGAAGAATAAATCGCAAAATCTCATGATGTGATATGTATAATTTTTAATCCCATTTCCGACCCATCGTAACATTTAATAAAATGAAGAAGGAAAATGACAATTTGATAAGCCCAAATTGCAATTTAATTAATTTATAGCTGTCATATGCACCCAGCTAGCTATTATTTGCAAGAAATCATCCATCGAATTAAGGCCAATGGACAACAATTATCAGTTCATCTATGGCTATATTAAATGCTTGCTTGGAATATTTGTTTGACGATTGTCAGGTGCACATGGTTGGTGCCCTCAATCCAATTAAGTTTCATTTGTGTGCCGACTCGTGTACAATACCGGTAAATAGAAGAGTGACCATCGAACCAATTGCCATAATTTATGTCAGAAACATTTATATTGATGCAATCGATATTTTCGATTGTGCATCGGACATTGAAAATATTGGTTTTCCAATTTTCTGACTCGATATTTTTCACCATGAACATTTTTTTAATTAAAAATTTTTCATTTCCTATCTCAATTTTTTATTTTTTTGTAAGTGCTTGGAAGTATTGAAATTAACCAATCGAGTGATTTTGGAGTATGAAAAATGTATTCAAAATGTGCTCGTGAATCCTGTGACTGGGTGCTGTCTTTGGTGGAATCTCTCCTCATTTTCCTCCTACCGGTATATTGGCAATCGATAAAAATTATTAGATCGATCAGGTCATAAATATGGAAGCAGTAGAACTAGAAAACTCTTAAAAGGCTTTGTACACAGAGCTTTTATAAAATTCACGGGAAAAAATGAAGAAAAAAATTTGTTTCATGAGATTATTTAAGAAGAAACCCAAATTCTTTTATGCTATCCCTGGTTTTTCAATTATTACGAGCAGACGCGTCACTCAGATGAAGAATCTCTCGACGAAACGATAAAGATGTCGAGTGAATTTTATGTTGAAAATGGCATGCATGTAGATGTAATGAATTGGAAAGCTCCATTCATTTGGCAGCATCGGGAAAATGTAAGAGATTTCTTTACCGTATGTCCTTGAATGCGTGCGTCGGTAAAATAAAGACTTCGAGGGTCGACTTTCGAACGCATATGAAGCATAAAAATGAAAACAAAACCCTTAAGCGCAATATTAAACTTATGGATTCATATAAATATTTAATTTTGCGCCAACGTAAAATACAACTCGAAGCTTTACAGACATTTTGGGCTGATGTAGCAGATTTGCAGAAACCTGATACCATTTGACCCGAGCGTTGAAGTGCGCTAGACAATGTTCTAAAAAAAAAAAATGTTTTACCAACGCAGACAATCATCCACCTCCAGTTGCGTCTGCCTCATAGCGCTTCTTTCTGACAGAGAAACACGAAGAAAAATCGAATCGTAAACTTATTTTCCTCCATTATGAGGCAACAATAAAATAAAATTTGAAATAAAAGGCGCAAACAATGGAAATGAAAACGTCTTAACGAAATTCATTTTTCATTTGTAGGCACATATCTTTGAATACCACACACATACCTTGATATTACAATGCCGGAATTTTTCATGAAGATTTTCACATTCAGGGATTTTCAAATGATCTGACCTAAAACATATTTTCACTCCCATACAAGCAGTATGAAAAGCTTCACATGCGAACAGATCGATACGATGCAGAGGGAAAATTCCTCAACAATTGCAAAATCACATGTGAGAGGCGCTGGGAGGAGTGGGTGGCAATAAATATGTTATTTTCTTTCCCACCCACATTTTTGGCCTCAATTCTGACTGTAGTCTCATCAGTTTTTCACACATGTCAGGAAAAAGGCTTTTTTTTAATTCTTTGTAGGTTGTATCAGAGACCCTGACAATGCCGCATTCTCTTTCTCACTCTCCTCGCCAAACAAGCACATTGGACATGTTCATCAAAGATGTATGGCCTGAAGTTATACCCGTAATTTGTTTAATTCCAAAATGTGAATAAATTTTATCTGTCTACATTTTTCGGTTGTGCTCCTTGTTGGAAAATTGATTATTGTGAAATGAAAAGAATGAAAATAATGTTTTTGCTTCACAACATAGAGATAGCAAGATACCATTGTTAGGCTTTAATGATCCTTTTAGGCTCGGCTCGTTATTAATAGCTTTCCCATGACTGGCTTTTTTCTGTGCAATACACGCATTCTTTGCTCCCTTTTTGTACACCCGAACATCGAAACATTTCTCTGATCATTCTGCCAGTGACTCGGCAATAAAAAAAGAAAAGAAAATTTTCGCAAAAAAAGTGCGGCAAATTTCTGTGTTTGTTGCAAAAATACTCCCGAAAGCAATTAAAAGGCAAATCAACTTTGAATGTCACGCGCATGCGTCACATTATCCACGTGACTTTTCTCAATGCCGTTGAATTTTTTTTTTCTCCTTTCCCTCGACACTCATTTTACCATAGAGTTTTCCTTCTCTTTCTGCTTTCGTTTAGAGTGCCATTTACCCAGAATTCGCTCCATCAATATTCGACGGAGCAATATTTAACAAAATGTTCGTTGTCCAAACACTTTATACATAACAAAAAGAAAAAAATGTGACAAAAAAGGAAAGACAACCGTTTTTTTTTTTTTTTCAGGTGCTTCTCAATTGGCGTGCCCGAATAATAATGAAATTACTCTTGGAAGAAATATTTGTCAATTATCCAATTAATTTTTTTTAAAGTCAGCAAAAAAGGCACTTTCAACGGCGGCTTTAAAGTGGGAATCTTTGCGTGTCTTGCACAAAGCATTTTTAGAATTTTGATTACACGACAGTCAGGCGATATAAATTTCCGGAAGTGCCTAACGAGGCATATCGAAAGGATTATTAACGTGCCTGCATTAAAATGTGACGGAAATGCTTCTTTTTTCCTGTTGGATAGCTCGCTGGCAAACGAGAAATTTTAATTTAAGTGTTACAAAATTAAAGCCAGTCGTTTGTCAGAAAGGAAATTTTCATTTAATAACGTTTTATTGCATAAAAAGTTTTCATTTACTTTAGCAGAAAATCCGTCCTCGTTCGTTTGAAGTTTGTAAGTTTTGGTAAATAACGATATTCAAATTGTTATATTCGTTTGGTAAATAAATTTCACTTAAAATATTATATTTATTATTGGCAAACTAGAAATGATGCCCTAATGAAAATTAACGTTTAAAATATGAAAGCGTACTGAAATTTTCATAAATCACATCGCTAGTGAAAACCTAACATCTCATTAAATATCAATCATATCCTAGTTATATCAGTTTTCAACAACTAGATACATAGTAATATCGTTCTATGTAAATCCCATCGCTTCTACTGGGAAAAAATAAAATGTATTTAAATTTAATCTTATATTATAGATTACGGAGGAAATGTAAGTTGAAAATTCACCACTCGGGGAAAACAATAAATTTTTGCACTGCCAAAAAACTAAACTTCAAACAGAGGAAAAAAGGATGCGTTTTAAATTGGAAAACTTTGGAGTTAACAGAAAGCTGTTTTTTTTTTTTTTGTAGCAGCAAATGCAAACATTTATTTGAAGTAAATTTAATTAAACATCTTGTGCTGAATGAAGTTTTTGTTTCCTTTCAAGGATCGCATCCATTGTTTAAATATTTGTTTTTTCCTTAAGCTAACACCCGCACTCGAGTGAAACCATTAAAATGTGAGATACATTTTTGCCGAAAAAAAAAGAAGAAGAAATTATTTAAAACCGCACGGTCCTGAAAAACTATTTTGCAGTTTTGCTATAGTTGTTTGCATTTTTTTTGCTGCCTCAGTTTTTTGCCTGCAGCTAAGCCACTAATTTATTGTGCGCAGTTAGCAGTCGACTAGTTTTTTTTTCACCACATATAAGCGGAAAATTTCTTCAAATGTTTTTTTTTTTCTCTCGTAAACTCATTTGACGGCGGAAAAATTGTGGTAGAGCGTAACATTTCGTTAACATGAATCGTGACGAATAAAAGTAATCGCATAATAATCGCTATATTCAAATTATTATGAACATAGTTCACAGTCCATCTGGTCTTGTTTTTCGCGACCTATTAGGCTTCCGGAATGTCGTTTTTTCACTTTTACTACGTTGCTGATTTTGAAATCAAAAAATATGTTCACGTTTGCCGATTCAAAGGATTGAATTTATTTATGGGCTCTGTGACTTTATTTAAGGCAAACTCTGTAGTTTTATCAATGCTGGCAAGCATCAGTTACCCATTAGTGAATTTTCGATCTGTTTTTAAAAGAAAGATCTTCGATGTCTTGTTTATCATAAAGAAATGTCATACGAAATCTTGCAGTCCTTGAAAATATGCTAATCGCATTTTACTCACTCAATGGATTCTCACAACTTGTTTTCGGTTACTTATGGTTGCTAAAACGTGTCACAAATTCCGCACGCAAAAGCAGAAAAAAGAGAAAAATTTTATGGATGATTTTTTAAAAGCTCTCGATTTGTCGTTTTGTTACGTAAGATTTTCACCCATCGATGTCAATGTTTCAAGGAAGTCTACTATTGCTTTTACAATATGCGAATATTCTCCAGCTCTACTGAATGAACGAACAAAAATATTTAAGCATCAATTTGGGTCACAAATTCATAATAACCATAATCACATTTTTTCATTTAGATGAGCTCATTCTAAGGGTTGATGTGCCAATTCAGATGCATACACTTTTCTTTTATGAGCGACTACTTTTTTGATGTCAACGCTTCGATAATGACTTGAAGTGTGGTACTGGATCGAGATTGAAAATTAGAATATACCCAAGCACAAATTGGATTATAAATACGTTTTTCTCCGTACAGTGACATCGCTCGAGAATCAAAGTTGAATTATTCAGATAATCTCGTCATGTAGGAATTTCCCACGACAATTCCTTCAACAAAAAACACGATACTCATCGTGCGCTGTCATACTGTACCGCTCCCTCGACGACGAATGCTAGAAATAATTTCATTAGATCCGTTTTTGGACATTTTCCTCCTTCGAGAGGGATGATTATAAACAAGCAATTGTACCCATTTCTTCGTTCGGTGTATTATTAATGAAATGTTGGGATTGTGGAGCGCTTGACAATGAATGGCAAAAAAAAACCAATTTCTCGTTCGACACTGAATGAAATACAACAAACGAAATGTTATAAAGAACTATATGGAAGAGATCCTTGCAAGGATAACAGCATAAAGCAATGAATTGTGATAGATATTTATCAAGAACGAATAAATGTCAATTATATCGTACGGCCCAATAATGCCAGATATTAAGGAGCTGAATTGAAATATAAATATAGCCAATATATGTAGCGAAAAGAAGAATTGTTTGTATAGAATTACATAGAGGGTTAAGATAAAATTAACGTGTATATAGAGCACATATATGCTATAAAAGTGTTAAAACATATATAAACAATTAGAGCAATGTATCGTTGCTCGATGATATCTATCTCTTTGTATTCTGCACCACTTAGTGTCTTCCTTCGAGGAACACAAAACAAAATCAAATGACGATACATGACTCAGTGTCATTGATTTATGACTTGATGTCGATTCTTGTGACTTTCTTTCGATTCTTTTTTTTTCTTTGTTTTCTGTTTTCTGTACACATACTAAAGCTGATAAAAATAGATGGATGATAGGTTTTTTTCTTGGAAGTATACTTTAAGTAGATACAGGATGGATGACTGATAACCAACCATAAATGATGATTATTAGACTGCAATATATTTTAGCGCATATCAATGATATAAAAACAGAGTAGACAAAATATTTTTGTGTATGGCTGCGTTTGTGTGTGTGTGTTTGTGCTTATGTAGCTAAGTCAATCAACCAAAATAATATATCATTATGGAGCATTTATTAGAGCGTGAGAAGCGCTGAAGGAATGACCCAGAATGGTGGTTATTGAAATGACACAATCATTCGGCACTGCTCATGCTCTATATTATATTATAGCAAATGAAATGACTGAGATATTTGTTTGGTGTGCGATATTGAAAATAAATTTTTTGGTTATTAAATATATTAGATTTTTTTGAAACAGGCGTAATGGAACAAAAATGTGATGTGGCGATTAAATAATCCTGTACCAAAAAAAAAAAAATCGGGACTGATTAGAGAACATTAAAAAAAAATATTATTCTTAATAGCATTTGTACAATTTTTTTTTTCTTCTTTCATTTCTATGTAACTTTGCGTTTTGCAATCTCGGCCTTATCTAGTGTGAATTTTTCCCTAAAACAATGTGACATCAATCTTAATTCTTTCGTTATGAAAACATAATAAAATATGAGTAAAATAAAATAATAAAAAATAAATAAAAGAAGCATTAAATGTTTTCTTGTATAAATTCTTTTTTTTTTCTTCTTTTTTTTTGAATATATCTCGTATTTTTTATGTTCTACTGAGACAACTAATAATTACAAAACCTTTGTTTAGAGTTCAGCAGATTTAAATATTTTTACAGCTTTTTTTTTGGTGGTGTGTTCCCTGGCAGCATGATGAAAATGGAGGCGATGGAAATTATATCACTGGTAATATAAATGGTGATCGTGGTCGATTTAGTAGCATAAAAGTAGTAGATGTAGGTAGTAAAAGATGATCAAATGATGATATATTTTGTTTTATATATATATAATTTTAATGATGGTTGGTTTGGTTTATAAATTAATTATGATGATGGTGGTGGTGGTTCGAGAAGTGGCTTTAGGCTGGTGAAAAAACTTAATAACATTATATGCATAATAGGAAGTTACACAATCATACATTAAGTAGAAAGAAAAACCAAATATATATATATATAGATGTAATTTTTGTATTATATATTTTATACTGTTTTGCGGTTTCTTGATGTTGTGGATGAGATGATATAGCAAAGAAAAGTGGAAAGGAGCGTCAAGGACTTGTGGGAATCCTTGAGCTAAGGTAGAAAAGTGGTTTGTATGTTTGCTTCCGTATCTTCCGTTTCATTACAATACGAATGTTTCATGAGAAAATGGCCTCAAAGGAAACGAGCTTTTTTTTCTTCTCACACAAACAATATTCATCCAAAATAAACCCGCAAAAATATTATTCAAGCATCATTGCAACGACAATACAACATCAATATGGTATGGGCTTTTGTCATTGTAGAAGGAAAAATATTGTAGCTTTTGGGGGGAATGTTTCTGCTTGTTATTTAAGTGCACAGTGACACTAAAGTGGTTTCACATTCGACATCATATAACACTCGCTGGCTGGATGGTGTGAAATTATTCAAAATAATAATTTTTTTATGATTTTGGATCGTAAAAAATTTCACTCTCAGCACTCTCGCAGCGAGGAAACGCGTTTGTTGATGTTTAAGTCAATTTGCATTTCGCAGGAAACAGTTTCCTATTTTTTGTTTTAAATTTTTAAAGCAAACATTCCGCGCGCGAAAAATGCAATTTTCGTTCTCGTGATATTTTGCATCATATAAAATTATTAACGCGCCATAAATATTTCACGATTATATGGATATTTTATGGCATAGGATGTATTTGATTAATTAATTTAAAGTGGTATTTAATTATTATCCGCATAAAAGTTATGTAAAGTTTTATCATTTTTTCCTAATTGTTTATTTATATTTTCAGTCCTCAAGCTTTTTGTGATTTTTTTTTTAGTGTGATGATTGTGATTGTTTTTTTTTTCGAGATTTATTTTTTTTGCAAAACTCACCAAAGCCAAATCGTTGCTGTTGTTGATTGTATTGTGGTCTTTGGAATGTCGACGAGAGATTAGTTGCAGTTGAAGTATTCGTAGAGCCACCGATGCTCGAACCAACCGATGATGATTTAGTCGATTGCATCGAAAAGCTATTTGAGTTGGATCCGATGATTTTACTACTATCTGAATGGTTATTATTCCGTTCGGGTAGTGCTGTTGAGAGTTCATCAAATATAAAATAGCTGTCCTGCACATTGCCCGGACCATTCATTGTCGTATTTTGCTTTAATGGTGAACAGTTGCGTTGCAACAGCGATTGAAGTGGTGGTGACGTGTTGGAATGTAGCATGATGAAGATCTTTTAGTAAAACTTTCTTTTATAATTGCAAATTAGAATGCTGAATTCTTTTTAATGGTGCTAAGTATCCGCGCAGTAGGAATTTTTATTATATCAATTCGGTGATTAACAACTAATATTGGTGGAGTGTGATGGTTGAGTGTTATGGTGTTTCCTTTTATTTTGGTCAAACTTTCAAAATGTAGATAAACAGCCTCAATTTTGAGATTATTGCATTATTATATTTATAATTGTTTATTTTAGTTTTATTATTTTCTTTTTTTTTTAATTCACTCTTTTTATAATTCTTTTTGATCTTTCAATTTAGTTCGTGATTTGATCATTTAAGCACTTGGTTACCAACTATATTATATTTTCACAATTGTTTTTTTGTTTGTTTGTATGTTGATCACAATTAGATTGATATATGCGTATGCTGATGATTAAATGCTACAAAAAAACTTCTCGTAAAATTTTTGATTGTGGTAAAAAGGTTTCGCGGGATTTATTTTTTTCCAATGCTGATTTCAGTGACACAAAAATTATAATTCATGAATTTAAATTTGATGTGATTGCTACTAAAAAATATTTGGAAATGCGACTCAACGTGATTGTTTGTTCCGAAATAATATAATGGACACAAATGTTCTGTCGGGTCATCAGAATAATCACAATTATTTTTATTTCCCTATAGACTTATTTTTTGTCGTTTCAGTCTTTGGATTACTACACAGAAAAAGCAAGTTTTCGAACACCAAATAATAATCGGTTCTTTTTACATCGAAATGAAATGGAAAACTAAAAATCTGTTCAACATTTTGACATTTTTCTCTCTTTTTTTATGATAAAAAAAAAGTTTTGTAGGATTGGTGGCTGCTGCTGTGGAACGCAGAGCACTTTCACTTCTTTCGCGTCACTAACATTCCATAACAGCTAGCCAATACCCTAGACATTTAAGTACATTAAAATTTATGAACGTTGTTGTTGTAATACGCTTTTTTGTCGATGGCAAACTTTTTACTGTTGTTGTTTTATGCACCAAAAAAAAATAAAAATAAAAATCACTTTTAAAACTTCGAAATAAAACTTGACACGTCGATTAAAGCTTTAAAAAGTGTGACGAAAAAACGAGCGGCAGAAAAAAAACTTCCGCGCTTTCAGTAATCAAAATCCAACCAAATCAACGGAACAATTTCAACTAATCTGCTTTTATAGCAATGAACGCAGAAATGCAGACCACAAAATTTTGTGGCGCTCTGGAAATTTTTTTTTTAGTTCTTTTTTTGTATTTTGCCTTCGGAATCCGGAAAAACAAATTTTTCCCCGAATTAGGTTCGTGTATGTCTCATTTGTCTAGAATGAGGAAAAATAATGAAGAAGTTCCAACAAAAATAAATGATTTTTTTTATTGAGGGGATCTAGAGGAGGAGGGGGGGGGGATTTTCGTTCATTTCAATTAGAATAACATATATTTTTTGGTTGTAACATAAACTAATGTAGAACAGACTATCGTGAATGTTTTACAAAGTATATTACTTATGAGTTTGGGTCCCATCTTATTTTCGTTATGTGGAGTAACGGCACGAATGCGACTAGTTCAGCATTATAATATTTAAATGACCAAGGCAATATCATGCGAGCATATGTTTATTACTTCATATGAATGTGTGTACACATAAATTTTACTCCGCTGCCCCCTCTACCCTCGGAAATACCAGAAAATCCCCACAAAAGAACGAAATCTGTCCGACTAGATTATTCAAATCACGTTTTTATTTGTTCTACTCAATAATTTTTTTCTGTTATTTTTGTTGCAGACGTTTTTCAAACACAAAATTAATTAATACTCGTCCGGCATGGTTCTGGCTGGCTGATCTTCTGATGTAAATATTACGTGAACAAAGTTCTGCACTAGAACGACACTGCCGTATCGTAAATTTTTTGTAATAAGGAAACAAGCTTCTTGTTAAAATAATTAAACGAATATAAACATTGCTCTGATTTTTCTCGCCCTTTTGAAAATAATCTTTCGAGTTATGATGAAATTTAATCGAGTGCCACTGCGAAGCTTGGAACTTGTTTTTATTATTATGGCGTCGAAATTATATTGGAGCTTTTTATTAGGGTTTCGTTTAAGCTTTAAGCCTGGTGAATACCTCGTAAATATTGACATTGTCTCACGTGTGCTAGTTTCATGTATCACCCGACTGCATGCAAACGTTATGCTGCTTTCTCGTGCATATTTTTTCGTTGTTGGTTCGGTGTCATGAGTTGGAAAATGGACATTGATTACTGAACAAAACAAAAAATATGTGTGGAACAACATTTAGCTTTATCAAAAAAAAAAAAAAAACAACAATGAAAAAGCCACATAAAGGTCTGTCTCCACTGAACCGCAATATCAAAACCTCGTAAGTAAATATGTTCATTGCATAAAACCCCGCACACACATGATAATATCTCACCCACTATCAGACGGCTGCGTGTCATTTCTTTAGGAGCTTTTCCCATAATTATTATTCTGTGTATTTATATCGTTCTGTTGACTTTTGTGGATGTCGAGTAAGACAAATTGGAATATCATAGGGTTAGTAAAAAGGGTGGGGATTAAGAATGATTCAAAATTAAAGTTTGATGTCCTTTCGTGTCCTTTCAATTCATTCAGAATAAATGATTTAAATGAAACTTTTTAACTCTTTCTCACTTATCTACTTAGTTCTTAAGTTATTGACTTTTTATCATGAAAAAAAAAAGAAAAAAGAATTTGCCTACGATAGGAATCTGAACAAAGTCCATTAGAATATTAATTGTACATAACATACATGTCATATAAGTACAACACGAAAAAAGCACATGAGTAAGGCGAACGCTTTATAAATCGAAAAAAAAAATGTCCTCCCTGACACAAATTAAGAGCTGAATTGTTTTATTTTTATTTCTGTTATGCGATCATTATGTGTTCGCTTTTTGAATGGCCTCATGTGATTTTCGAACAACATTTAATTTCATTTATTGCATTTAATTGAGTCGTCTATTGATTTTATTGAACCTAAATATTTTTTGGTAACGCAAGGTGGAATTTGCCTCAAAACTTTTGTGAGGGGGTGGGGGAAATTTCCAAGTTTAAGCGATAAAAATAAAGTTTGAAAGACCAATTTAATTACGTGAACGAAACTTTGATAGAAAAAATTTATCTCCAAGTTGAATCGATTAATTTTGGAGAGTGTATGTGTGTTGTCTTGTATTCAATAATCGCAAGCGAGCATTAAAGCGCGCCAGAAACTTTACACAATCATCGTTGCCAGTTGGACGAAATGGCATGGTCGAATCTTGTAATTTATTCAAATTGATATCTATTGAAACAATTTTTATTTGGTTTTTATTCCGATAGAGCAAAAAAAATCATAAAATTTTCAGGTTTCTTCATAACTGTTCTTTTTTACACAACACACAAAAATGGGAAATAACAGTTTTTTTTTTGACAGAAATTTGGTGAAAAAAATTTTGTTGGCTTTTTTTTAGTGAATACTAATGTGATGATGATGATGGTGGGACCATAATTCCATTTTCTCCTTTCTAATTTAAAGCCCATGAGGTGATGATCACTATTTTTGGAAACAAAATTGAGGTATATTGATGAAGAAATGGAAATGGCTCAAGATTATTGCGACAAGCTTTGTGTTTGGGCAAAAAAAAATTAATTTGAATTTCAAAGTGGAATTGTTTAAGCATGATGTTTACGATAAAAATCCCAGAAGAAATTTGAATTTTGCGACTGAATAATGTTATATCATTTATCAAGTCATTCTGGGCCATCAAAATGGCGCATATTTATGATGGGATACAAGAGATGGGGAGCCGAAAGAAAAAATAACTTTTGTCAAAAATAAAATAATGCGGTTTATTCATGACCTTCCTGACGAAAAACAGAAAACAAATGGAGTAGAACATTTCATGTTGAACCCAGGCAAGGACTTTTATATTCATCCAATGGAGCGTTTTATATTTTCATTTAGTTACACGCAAATGACACAACAAAAAAAAAAAACATTCGCAAGGTTCTGAATGAAGTCGACTAATCCACACCGAATAGAAGTGACCTTGGTGGACAAAGTGACTTTCTGTCGGTAATCGGGGGCGAATATTATTATGTGTGTGTGATATGAACACAGGTTTTTCCCCATTTGTGCGTGTTTCACAAATGACCCACGTACCATTCTATATTACAATCTCCAACAAAAGTTACTCGTGATATGGAAGGCAAATGCTCATAAAATCTAATAAGAATCATGAACATTTTAACTGGGACGAGGAAAAAAGGAAAGCAGTTTTGTGTTTTAATCAATGTTTTAGCTTTGCAGCGAGCAAAGCTATTTTTCTAGACAAACTTTAACTTTAAAAAGATTTCTTAGTCTCTGTTGAATTTAATCGTAAATTTCCTGGCAATAAGTTCTTTCTTATACATATCTTTAAGTTTTTCTACATTTCCCTCAAGTCCTGACACACTAAAATAACCAAAATTGACCTTCTTTATAGGACTTCTAATTGAGCTAATAAATTTTGCAAAATACACTTTTGGGCTTATTCTCATAAGTATCGATCTATCTGGAAGCATATTTTAGATAACTTTGTAGCACTGATTATGTTGTAAAATGTTCGTCTTTACAATTTCAATTCTATTGATTTTGCATAAATTTCCATTACAATTGTTATGCAAAAATAAACTTGAAATATTTTCACACACAAAAAAAAGAACTGAAAACTTTTCGCAACCTTTCAGCGACCGAAATATCTGTTCACTGCTTTTCAAACCGCGCAAAACGTTGAAAATCCGTTTTTGATTTTAACATAAAATCGCGTGTCAGAAACAATAGATTTATTTATTTTTATAATTTTTTCCCTCACTGGAAAGCTCATTTTCATATCAGAACTTTGTTTTAAAACTTTTTTTTTTTTTTGTTTTCATTGCGCAATTTATTTCACAGCTATTTGATAAATTTGCCAAACGACGTAAAGCTCGGTCATAAACAAATGACTACGTTTTATTTCATGGACGTTTTGATAAAACTTGAAGAAAGCCGGAAAAATTCCGTTCTGACAACAACAAAAAAAAAAAATCTATCTTTACAACAACAACAATTCACTTGATATCACAATAAAAATTCATTATAAATTAATAATACAAATTGAGTACACTGCTTTTGTGGGTTTATTTTGTATGACACGAACTTAAACGAGTCGACGAAAAATGGAACAGAGCCGGACTGTGACTGATTCAATCATCGCCAGTCAATCGCGTTGTATATTGTTTTTTTGAGTGCTATTCAAAATTTTTTTTGTGAATCGTATCCACACATGTTGGGAATCCGTGTGTTGGTTTGTCACACCATAAACATTGGGTGTATATGCTTGAATCACACGTATAAAGCTTAGTTTTTTTTTATTATTTACAATGTATGCTAAATATGTTAATATTATTAACTCAATTCTCTCGCTCTCTTTTTTTTCATATGCTTTTTTTACATCAACAATTTTATTTTATTTTTTTTTTATTATCAACTCACAATACAAATGGAAATTTGTTGTGACCACTTGAAAAATGTTATTTCTCGAGTCGCTCATTGAGAGTGTATCACGATATGAGCATGTGGCGTTCGTGGGCAAATAATGTGTCCCATTTATGATATCGATTCCCCCTCAAAAAAAGTTTATAATTGATGACGTATCTATCGGTTTGTTTTGCTTCTTATTATAACGCACACTGAAAAATTTGCTCTTGTATAGAAATTGAGTTCCATCCATTCCAATATGGTTAGTTGTTAAGATCACAATCTTACGAAAAAATAAATTTCGGGGGATTCTCGTCGTTAGTGTTTGTTACTAATTTCATTTCCATACAGAATACAATAACGGACGGCATTAGAAATATTTACGATAAAAATGTGACATTTTCGAAAAGGGTAAAAGGCGGTTTGGAATTATTTTGGAAGATGAAATCGTTTTCATTTTTTGGTTTTGTGCGCTCGAAGCAGTTTCAGATTTCATCTTATAGCTTGTCTTACACAATCGATGTGAATCGAAGTCAATAAAATTGAAATAAATTACTAATCGACTTATTATTAAGTTTCAAATTTATTCATCTTTTTGTCTTTTTTTTTTTGTTCATTGCTTATGTTTACTGAGAATTTCATAGTCTCTCACATCACACACAGGCAATCCATCTCTGTTTCACAAATATTATTCAATTTCTGTAAGCTCTGAGCTATGGATGTGGTGCACGAAATCGAAAACACTTGTTCATCTTCGATATAAACGACGCCAATTGTTTTTTTTTTTTTTTGCAAAATCATTGACGGTGTTTATTTGCGACTATGACAAACCGACGGTGGCAGCTAATTAAGAGATGTTGCCCGAGGATATTCTTTTACGAAAATCACAGTACTGAGGAGCCATGACATTCTCTTGTTGCCTTTAGGTCATTGTCTATTTTAAATTAATTATTTATCGTCACTGAAACCTCTTTTGTCTGCCATAAAAACTCAGTGAGGCCTAAATTACATTGAATAGGTTTGAAAATTTTAATGGAAACGAAAAATTTTCTGAAACCTAATTTCATCTTTCAACCCTGCTGTCTTTCGTAATACATTCTCAACTAGCTGCTATCAAACAGCAATTAATTTCACTTTTTTTTCTCTCATTCGGGCAGTTTCCGACAGCCACGAGGCTGACTAAAAAGTCTCTAACAAGAATTGAAAACTTCTATCATCACTTGAGACATAAAACTCTCTTTTCGGGTTACCTAATGTTTGCCTACAGCGAGTGGATCAATGGCACAATGCAATAGCGTTGTGCCATATATTAAAATTTAATTAATAATAAAATAACTAACAATAAAGATTTTTTTTAATTGACAACGTTTATATTCGCATTGTTGAATTACCACAAGCGAGAGAAATGGTTAAATTGTCTGAATTTTATTGGAGTAATTTGATTAATTAATTACATGCTTATTGCAGAGATTTCTGACTGTCACGAAGTTTTATATATTTTTTTTGTTCGTGTTGATATAAAAAAAGGATTCTATTCCCATGGGCTCATAAATTATTCACATTTTTACCCAAAAATCAAAATTGAATCAAATGACAAATAATTATTTTTAGATAATTTTAGGTAAAAAATAGTTTCCTTTTGACCTATTTATCATTTTTTTTTGTGCAATTTCACTTTTACTGGCTCTGCTCCATCATATCTACGGCTCCCGATCGTGTCATTATAACCAAAATAAGAACTCTTTGTAGAAAGTTTACACTAATTAACATTTTTTATTTTTCAAAAGTAATAAGAAAGTTTCCATTTCCACACCTTTAAACTTTACTTCTTGACCCTCGTCACCATTCAGAACTTACTTTTTTTTATCACAAATTATTGTGCTTTTTTAGAGGGAAGAAGAAAAGAAGTAAAACAAAAGAATAAAGAAATATGTCACATTGTTGATGTAATTAATTCTCTTAGATCTTAGAAAATAACACAATGTTTTTTTTATCTTACTCTTAATTGTTATCTGGTTAATTAATTGCATTTTCTGAAGCTACAAAGTAAGGAAAGGAAATTAACAATGCTAATTTAGGAGGTTGTCGATGTGACTTTAATCATTTTACACAATTTAAATATAAGTATGAATAAATTCCTTAAACTTAAGTTCGCCGAGTATTCGCGGATGCTTGATAACTTATTTGGGGTAAAACCACATCAGGATCAAATTAATTTGCAACATCAACAACAAATTTTTCTTTCATTTCATTTTTTTTTGGTATTTTTTTTTGTTTTGTGTTTTTTTTCTGGATTTCTGACTCACCCGAAAAGTGTGATCGTTTGGTGCTGCCATTATCGCTTTCAGCGTCGAGCGGACGTTTTCGTGAATCGTTGGGTATTTCGGGACTGGGGCACGTGGTATCCATTCCAGCATCGGCGGCCATCATTTGTATACCAAAACGCATTCAAATTATCGAAATTGACGGGAAGTGTTATATTTTTTTTTCTCTTTTGTATATTTTGGGTTTGTTTACTTTTTTTTACTGTTTTTCTTTTTCTTGTTCTCTGAACCACTTTGATGGACTTTCTTTATATAAGCGTAGCAGGTCAAAAGTGTGCTCAACAATTAATTAATTTATATATGTATATATATATATATATATATTTTGGAACTTATTCCCAAGTACAGTTAACAACTTTTGTTAAATGGCATTTAACAAAATAATATAATGAATTCTCTTTCTCTATTACTCTATTTCCCTCTCTTTCTTTTTTTTAATATTTTTAACTTTTTTTGGCAACCGACGTGACTTTTCTTTTACTTTTCTTTGAAATCATACGTAATTTGTTAAGCGAAATCAAAAAACTGAAATTGATGATATTTATTTTAATGAAAATTTGGTTTAAAGGAAAATTTTCTGTCGTTTTCGAGTTGAGGATCACAAATATAACTTCACTTATAATCACAAATATGCACTGGAATGATCCTCAACGCTAAACGATTCACTAATATTTTGAGCTAAATGTTTATTTATTTTTCAGGAAATAACTTTTTTTAGTCATATACAAATGACTGTATTGTGCGTTATCACAACTACCGTTAAACGACCATTAATAAACCACATGAACCGACTCTCGCGTTCTCTCGCTCTTACTGGCTGATAAGGAAAAACTACAAACGAAAAGCGTTATTCTTAAAATGAAACTCAATTGGGAACTCAAAACTCGTTGAGATATGAATAAGATTTTATTTTCTATGATTTTAAGCTTTTTATTATTCTTTTCAATCCACTTCTCCTTCTGCAAGTATGATAAGGAGCGTGCGATTTCAAGCCAGACGAAAAACTGAATGCAAACTGAGCGAAAATAAAAAGCTCATGAGAAAATTCGTGACTGACTAGTGAGAAGTACTGCGATTTTTCCTCGGAGTCGTTGTTGGCAGACAACAACAATACATTAGACTATTTTTCACAGTGACAGGGCGACTGAGAAAAGGTCTCCGTCGATTATTGGGAATGATATGAGAATGCGCAAGCGCGCAACTTTTTCAATGTGAGCGATAAAAAAAAATATTTCATTTTGATGGAAAAAAATTGTTATGTATGAGTTGAGGAATTTTTTTTCTGCCAAATTTTATGGCACTTTGGAGAGTCTTGAATTCACTGCACCCTCAAAATTTTCACACAATTTGGACAATTTGAACGTTTCAAAATATTGCGCGCTCACAGTTTCAGCTGGCAAGCACACAAATTAACACGACACCAATTTGCCACTTTGCTATGTCACAGACGTACAAAAATTATTAAAACCAAAATATTTATTACACGAAAACGAGGAAAAATTAAAATTGTGGTGAAATTTTATTATTGCGCGATAAACACTCGCGGTACATAAACGACGATGGGTCTTAGCGGAGAACGGATGAATTATATTTAATAAATGTTTGAACTGACGTCTATATGGGACCCGTTTTGCTGATAACATACACGAATATTGTGGCCTTCGACTTGCGATAGTATTCGCGCTTGTTAAGAGCTCTTTCCTGATAATGGAAAAATTTCTAGTTGCCCATATTTTGGTGCCCGAATTATAAATAATATTTTTTTTTATTCTCGCTGTATACTACTGACTGTGTTTATACGTGTGATTCACATTCAACTGAATACGAGAGAACTACTAAAAGCGAAGAGAACATTCGAAAACTTGGTTGAAGAAACATTTTTTTTTTCGTGTCTTGTTGGAAATTGAATTAAATCAGCTGCACATACATTCAAACGATCGCTCTTTAACGCAATATAGTACAAGTGTGCGAGATGTTTGTTGGATATTTGAGAGATTATTTCAAAACATCTATGAACATGCAGGTTGTGATAAATATCATATTTATATTATTTGAAAGCGCATTTCGTTAAATATTTTATTAATTACATCTTTTGCATGAAGTTTTCTTAAGAAACTCGTGCTGGCAAATTTTCATTTTATAGAAATATTTCTGAACAAGAATTATTTTGTTGTTATTTTGCACCAATTATTTAGCGACACCATCTAAAATTATTTAACAAACAGTTCCTCAAATAAAAATGCTACAAACAACCACACCAATAAATAATCCAGAGAGCCAAATTTTCCCCCCACTTTACAAACACATCCACAATATCTTTTGTTTGCTCTCTCATTATCAGTATGGCTGAGTCTAACATTTTTTTTTTTCTGATTACAATTTTCGACTTGTTTATTTACTTGATTCTGTGGTGTAACCTTTGACTTTTGTCCCAGATTATATTCAAATGGACTTGATTGTAGTCTTAACATTTGTATCTATTTCCAAATCGGTTAGAATTTAATTTTTATCAATCACTGTAAGAAATTCAGGGGAATTTCTACTGATCTTAGTTGGTGTTAGAGACTCCAACACATTCGAAAGAAGAATAAAAAAAAATTGTGCATTTGGAAAACGTTTTAGATTTTCCAATCATTTTTCATTCAAAGATATAAAATGAAATGCCCAGCCGTTATGAATTGTTCTGGAAATTTTATGAAATGTTTTCCCACAAATAGATTTCGCTACGATCTCATTAAAAAAAATTTTGTGAATAAAAAAAAATGTAAACAATGCATCTTTATTGAGTTTTCATTTCATCACAAAACCACATATAATAGAACGAAGAAATGAAACACTAATTGAGTTTTAAATCAATTGTGTGCAATTCTGTATTTGAAATAGAAATAATAAAAAAAAAATCTGATAATAATGTTCAAACAATTCAACTGATAATACAAAAGAGTACAAATTGAAAACCCACACGAACTTCTTTTTATTCTCAAAATTGTGTGATTGATCACCTACTGATTTGTTAGTGCAATTGCGAAGTTGGAATACCTGCGATGAATAATGTTACAACACAACAGATAATAGCAGCACACAACAGTAACAGTCTCCTTCAGATGCCTCATGATGTCATGCACAAAATGTTATATGTTCGACAAATAAATAAAAACGAAACCACTTTACATTGACGGAATGTGTGCATGTGATGTTTTTGAAGCTATTAATAAAATCTAATCAAACAACAGGTTTTTCTTCTCTGCTCTCCGACGAAACTCTCAGATTCATCTGAAGGTTTTATTTTTATAACTTTTAAGTTTTTATTTGATTTTTTTTTTCTTCTATTGAATTGATTGTGTCCATGTGGTTCCATTGTCACGTTATCATTTTCTTGAATGATTCGTGATTTTTATTGTCAGCATAACAGTTTTGCCACGTTTTGCTTTTCTTATCATTTTTTTATCAACACAAACCTATAAACATTTTTTTTTGTCATTTGATAATGAAACGAATGGACTCCAATGAGTGATTAAAAAGTAAATGTATGCTTAACACATGCAATCGATGCTTCATTTTAATTTTCGACGGTTCTGTGTCACATGGTAACCAACTTGAGATTAGAGATAAGAATTTTCTTGTATTCCTTTCTTATCATCCAACATTCTGTCTGTTAAAGAATCCTTACATATTTGAATAAGTGATAAACTGGTAGAAAGGAAACCCGGAGTTGAAACTGTACAACATACAGATATGTCTAACCTTAGCGCCATCTTTCGTTTTCCAACCCGCTTCTGGAGCTTTGACTTTGACGCTTTCGATTTTCGTATCTCAGCAACATTTTTAAGAGATCACGTAAGAATATTATTATAGCATTAAATGGTGATACCAAAGAAAATATGGATGAAGCTTTCATTAAGATTTAACATTTGAGCAGTAGCCTTGAAGTTTGTCATGCTAACTGAGTATGCAATTAAGAAAGCCAAAGAAAAGAAAAAAAATGTCGATCAGCACCATCTATTACTTAATAGTAAAAATAAACTTGTTTGTATTATACTCCGAGGTAAAATTTTCAAAAATCTTATTGGATTTGTATGCAAATTTGGTTTCAATATTTCTTCTTTCGCTACTGTTAAAATAAAAATCAATTGCTATTGTTTCAACTACCATTTTATTTATGAAATTTTTACAGTTTATTACTTTTGTATGCAATGCAACATTGGTGGAATTTTGCATGTGCAATTAAGTTTTTCACCCAAACCTAATGATTCCCCCACTTTCATATACATATTACCAAATTTGCACATTGTGCTCACATCCGACTTCGTCGGTGGAACATTCATATGCTTCTCGCCAGGGCATCTCCAACCGACCGGGCAGCAATCATCTGTTTTAATATAAACAGGAATGCAGCCTTCGGCGAGGCGTCGTGTTTTGGTCAATCCAATTCCGCAATCAATTTTGTAGCAATCTTTATTTTTTTCAATTGCAATTTTGTTGTTGAAGTTCTTTGTACAGAAGCATTTGAAGCAATGGTTTTTCGGATAAAATCGCTCGCCTTCACGGAAAGTTTTTCCATCATACTCGCAGGTTGCAAGCTTATTTATGTCATCGTCTATTTTAGAGGCCATAAATTAATTTGCATTTGCTGTTAAAATTGAAAGCTTTTAAATATTTACCACAAACTGAATTGATGGAGCAGCAGTGATCTTTGTCATATTGCCTCAAACAATATTTGACTTTCTGATTAAGTGGAATTTTATCAGAACACCTCGAGCGTGCACAAGTAATTTCGGATGGCCCTCCACTTCGATCGATGCGACAGAAACACTTTGTTTCACAAGTGTCGGGATTTTCATAATCATGTAATACCTCGCCGGGACCCAATGTTTTATTTTTGAAAAAGCATTTATTGCCCTCGTTGTCTACTAATGGTGGGCAATCAAATCTAGATTTTCATTGAGATTATTTTTATTTATCTAGATATTCATCACTTGAATCGTTTATTTAAACTCACCTATCGATGCAACTGTCTTGGCTTTTCCTTATTGGCTTGCAGCTTAATTCCTCGTAATGCTTTGGAATGGATGGAGAATTATTTGCATCACACCTACCATCGACCGAAATTCCAGCCATGGCAACGACACAAATAACTGCGCAAACTCTAGAGATCATTTTGCCAAAAGCAACCTGTCTGTTCTGAGTTAGAAAAAGAACTGATCGCAGCTTCAGCAAATGTTTCACCAAAATTGAAAACTGAAATCGGAGAAAAAAAAATTATGCATAATTTTTAATTTGATACGCCGAAGCAGCTGTGAAGGTCACCGACGTTTTGTCTTTGACAGAGTTGAATTTTCTCTGTATGCTGCTCATCTTTTGGTCTTCCAAATCTAATAAATCGAATTTGACCACTTTATAACCGGTATCAGTAATTTAAATATGCAAATCCATTATTTCAACTTGCCAGACATTCTGACTTTCAATATTGGTTCATCTTCTGATTCTTGCATTAATAAATTTTTCATAGCAACAAACATTGATTCAAACTCATTTGTCAATTTTGATGTTTCTTTTTTGCGATTTCGGGCCGCTTTTTTGCGACTAAAAAACGTTCAGAAGCTACTAAATTCATAGACAATTGACAAACTCCTTTTGACTTTCCTTTGAAACACTTTTTTTCTTCAAGAAGCGAAAAACCATAAAAAGAAACCGACACGACCTTTTGTCTAGATATCGCTTCGGTCTCTTTCAAAGACTTTTCTATAAATTGACTTGTCTTCAAATATTCTTTTTTTTTTCTTCTTTAATCATGACTTTGCTTCGTTTTTCGGCAGAGTGATCCTAATAATGATGTGGTTTCGATGGCATGTTCAAAGGTATAAATTAATAAACGAGCACTCCGTTGACAGTTATATTGTTTGCAAAAAAATAAAAATAAAATGAGCAACTTCATTTATTATCCAAGAGTGATTTCTGTTTTTGTCTTTCTCTCCTCTTCACAAAGCAGTGCCAAACAGTCTGGGATAGCCCATGTTTATTTATGACCCGAATGAAACCCAAATTCGCCATGGGCACTTTTGTCGATGATCCTTTCTTTAGACCCAATTTTAATTCATTTTATTCCTCTCGAATGAATTTTTTGACTTTTGGTTTGTGACCGATTAAATTGGAGCTTTGTTTGTTGGCCTTTCATAAGTTCAAAGTGTGAAAATCAATTTGATGATCAAGTTTTTTCCAGTTTGTTACTAAATAACCTTCTGTCATTATATTCTCTCAATAGCTGTCACAGAAATGCGCTTATAATATTTCTTAACTTTTCATAACATTGAATCCGTCGCTAATCACGATTTCACGCTCCTTCAAAAATGAGGCAATGAAAATGTCATAGGAACTATTTTAAAAACTCTTAAGCGATTCTACGGAACTAATTTATTTCATCAATGACTGAATGAAACATAAAAAACTGAAACTTCTTAGGATTTAACTAATCGAATTGTAAGATTTCTCATTGATTGGAAACTCATTCTTGGGAAGCATTTCAAGGGTGCAAAGTTAAGTGGAATTGTTACATCTTGCTACTTCACAAAATCAAATCCGATTATCGGTCACTCGGTTCCTGAATGAACTGAAACTTCAAATAAGCTCTCCAGGGGTCTTTCAGATTGAGCGAAAGAAATTAAATAGATCAAACGGATTACAACAACTTTAATCTGCTTAACTGTAGCATGTGTTGAGTGTTATGTTTTGAATGCTTATTAACATGTTTAGATGGCTTGCAGTTTACACTTCAAAGGAGTGCATACAATGCATGAGAATTTCGGACTCTATGCAATATTGGGATCCTAAACATACTACAACAGAATTATTAAATGATGTGCATAGAAACTAGAAAAAAATCTAAATTCAGTACTTTTAACTAACAATAAAAGGAATTTTCTGTTTGTTATTTCTCTTTATTTGAAAACAGATTTTCGGTATACGATTGAATTGTATCGAATGATTCCTTCTTTCGACTCATTGAAATTTGAATGGAATTCGGGGCCGAATGGATAATAGGATAATGGGGCATATATTTTCAATGTGGATAAATAATAATTCTTTACACCTAAACACTTCGATGACAAGCGATTATTGGTACAGCAAAAAAAAAGAAGAGTGTTTGCCATTCATTGTTGTATTTGCTCGGTTCGGTTTCTTTGCATTTGTGGATTGAAAAATAGAGAAAATATTTTAACGAATGAATCCATTCTAAATAAATATGCAGAAAATGAGCACAATGTAGCTGGACATCAGATGCAAATTCACCGAAAACATGACATTGATGGAATGTGCAACAGAATTATGTTAAATATTAACTTGCTTGTGATAATTGTCTGATGAAATTCAATAAATTAAACGCATATAATAATAAATCTTTTAAAAACATTCCCGACGACAAATTGGAGATCGTTTTTGATCGTGTGGTTTGAAAAATGTTTAATCGATCAAAATTCTTCTGCTATTAAATTTCTTTTCGATTGTGTCTCTCGTTTCACAATCAGCGCAGCGCGAGTGCCAAACACAATATAAAAAAGAAGCAATTTGATTTATTGAAACTTTTTTTTTCTTCTGAAAGAAACATCTTTCACCCATAAAATATTTTTTTATAGAAATTTTTTTCTCGTCCTTTTTTTCGGGGAAAAAATGCGCAACAATGAAAGTGCTTGATGCGAGTCGCATCCCATTGTGATAGATTTGAAAATTCCACACAAATAATGTGTAAACGTTTTATTTGTTGTAAAAAGGACACGAAAAATAATTTTCGTCCTCAAAACGCGGCCTCTTCACTGTCATTGTCTAATAATGTAACATTTATGTGGAAACCCAACAAAATAAATTGCCCCGAAAATAAAAAAAAAAAATTTCTCGATGTCGAGAAAATCGATCAATCTCTAGAGATGATTTTTTTGTGACACTTTCGAGATTTTTGCGCAATTGTTTTGAATAAATAGGGAAAGCTCAATTAAAAGGCAATTGTATGCTTTCGGTGACCAGAATTTGATCGATCTCTGATGCGAGTGTCTCCTGAAATTGTGCGCGATTATTGTTTTGTGATTGCCACTCGATCAGAATTATGGCATTGAAATTTATTGATTTCTTTCTATTGTGGGCCCACTGGAAGGATCGTAAGAAGACGACCCATTGTGCAACATGCCGTTTAATGGTTTCGATTAAGAAAAGTCGACCCAAGAAAATGCCACAAAAACCATCATCGACATCTTTTGATACTATTTATAGAAGCCACACAATGAAATCTTTTAACGTAATGATTTCTCAGAATGACAGCGACTGCTGCAGATGTTCTTCGTGGATACAAAAGATCTACTTGAAAGCTTCACGCGCGCGCACTCGTGGATCATTAGCTCGTGGGTTCCGTTTGAAGTTAAGATTTTCATTCATAATTTACTTCATCAGCAGCTCTCAGCGGGTTTTTAAACAAACAGAGATTTCATTTTTCTTCGAAATGAATCAAAAATCAATGGCTGCAACCGCAAAAACATGCTTACGAAGGGTGAATACATAATGGTAGTCAGATGCATCAAAAATCTTTGCGGAACCCTCTTGTGGATTTATTAAAACCACGCCTCTCTTCCATTACCAACTCTTTCTTTGTCATTGATTGAAATTTCGAATATAATTTTTTCTTTACTTTTTGCTCGAAATTTTATCTGAAATTTTGCGTAATTTTCCAAAAATTTAAAAATAAAATAAAAATTAATTTCTGGTAAGTAAATAAAATTTATTTTCACGAATTTATTCTTGGAAAATTTTAACTAGAAAAAATATTTACAATTTTCATTTTCAACTAACGAGCTTAATAACTAAAGTCCTCTAATATCCATAGAGATAAGGTGGATAAACGGGCAGTAGGACAGTGCTGTATCGTTCCTGAGCCATGTGAGTTTTAGTATGTTTTTTAAGATGATCACGTCTGCCGAATTTCTTGCCGCATGTCGCGCATGAAAATGGTCGAAGTCCAGTGTGAATGCGTTTATGGCGAGTCAGTTCTTCATTTCTTGTAAAGGTTTTCTGGCATGTATCACATTTAAATGGCCGCTCGCCGGTGTGGGTGCGAATATGAGATTTCAATTGTCCATTGTTTGAGAATTTTGCGACATCACAATGCGGACATTTGAATTTTTTTGGACGTTGTTTCTTAGCACTCATCATTTTTGTTCTTGCTTCTTCGGCCATCACGCGAGCATACTCTTGTTCCATTAGACTCATTGAATAAGCATCAAACGGATTCATTGAGCCCATCAAATCTGCTGGTGGCGTTGGTGGCATATACAAATAATCAAGTGGAACTCCACCTAACATTGATCCATTAAGTAATGCTTGATTGCTCATCATCATTGCTTGTAGTGAAAGCGATTCCTCCTTCGACATAATTGGCACTTGAATGTCTTTTGAACTTGCTGATGATTTTGTGCTACCTAATTTTTCACTTTTAACATCCCACGGCCGAAAGATGGTTCGCGAGTATGTTTGTGGTGGCGAAGACACTTTTGCTGACATTTTATTAAAATTTCACAAATAATAATCCAAGGAATAATATATCTATATTGAAGACGAATCCTTGAAGCTCCTTACACTTTGCCGTCGTTTTGCAAACTGATTCAGACTGTGTCCTTGCATCCCTTATTTTAAGGTTCTCTCTCCCATGCTATGCCCTTTCTCTACAATGTCATTGTTGTTAGTTTGTGTGTATGCATTTATATTTTTCGAAACCCTCAACCAGCCTCATACAATACAAAAAAAAATGAAAGAATGAAATCGAAAGACCAACCCTCACTCTTGAAAACCTTTTCTTTTTTTTCAGTGATCTTTCGAATTGCTTTTATGATTTTTCCATGATTTAACTTTTTGAGCTTTGAAAATTCTGATTAAGTTTTTAAGTTTCGCAATTTATTTCACTTGCACAACATTAGACATTATGATGATTCGATACATAATTTTATTTATTTTTTATTCCAAAATCACTGAAAATTTGTATGAAAAATGTGGAAAAATCTGTTTCTTAAATAAGTCAATAATCTGAACATTCCCCCGAATTTAATTTACAGAAGAATTTTCGCATAATCATTTTGAATCTTTATATTTATGTGCAACGGCAAGGAAAACCCTCCAACTGGCCCTTTTTCAGGCCCTTTTTCGCAACCATGCAATTGCTATGTGACGCTTTCCCTTCTTTATTTTCCACAGCCTCAAACAATTTAAATGCCGAGCGCGTTTTAGCACCGAAACCCATCGCCAGTATCATCATCATAATTCCCCTTTTATAACGCACAATTTCTTTCTCGTCGAGCCAGACCACATAAAAAGAGCATGCATTGCCCTTTGTCCGTGGCCTCTCAAATGAAAATAATTCAATAATTCATAGATGTTGTTTGTGTTTTCACTTTTCGACCCCCGTTCCGCAAATCCCATTGACTGCTCATGATTTGGCATTCGGGTGCTTGTGGTTTCGTGGACGATTTTTCAAATTTGTACGTCTTCCTTCTATTTTTTTCTGACTGTCATTAATTTCTGTTTCCTGCTATTTGGTAATGCCACATGAATGATTTTTTAATTTATTGTGCTCTTGCGAACTCAGCATCTGACAACACTCTGATTTAAATCTCAGAAAGGGGCGCATTTGATTCAATAAAATGCAATGCGCTATCAAATGTAAATGGTAATGGATTTTCCCTCAACTGCCATTTGTCTTCGGTAACTTTCCCTCTTTATCTTGCCATGCTCACGGCTTGAAGAGGATTCATAAACATACACACTCACATTAAAGTTGCCCTTTTTGTTGCAAAATGCGAGAAAAAATACAATAAAAATTTCCAGCCCTGAACCCCTCGATTGTGTAATAATTTTTATTGAAGGTTTTTTTTCCCACTTGAAGTTTGTGTGCAGTTGTTTGCTGTGCATGCATTTGAAACCTCAACATGATTTCGTGGTTATTGAATTCATATTTTTATGTGATATGACAAAATGGCAGACATAATCCATCGGATGAGAAATTTTTTCATTCAGAATTCAGTTCATGTTCATTAATTTTAATTAAATATTTTTGTGAAATGCAACGCGGAAATCGATCATCATTTAGCCATCAATTAGTCAAGATGGCAATCAATGTGGGGTCGCTATTGACTGAACATCTTCAGAAATCAATAAAAAAAAGGTCCAATTTGTAATTGCAATGAATTGCTTGCATTAGCTCAAGGATGCTATTTAATTGATAGATCACTTTACAATTCTTCGATCCACTTTCAATGTCAAAACATATCCTTAAAAAATATTTCTCGACACAATTAGGAAGGTTGGAACGGAAGTACCCGAAAAAATATGTCAACAATATTTGTGAAAAGAAAAAGCAAAATTGTTAAGGAAACAAACAATTTTTGCTGTTGAGATTCTCAGTTGCACAATGAAAAAACTGGAAGTTTGATGCTGATTGTAAAGATATCTATAATTGTAATTCTTAATATTAGAATTGTTGCAGTCGAATCAATTGGGACAATTGAAGTCAAAACTTCCCATTCAATCATCTTGGGCGTTCTTCCGCTATATTTGCTGTAAAACATTTTAATGGGGAAATGTTACTGCAATGACGTAAATCTTTAAAATTGTGTTAGAGTTTTAATTATTCCACAGCAAAAAAATTCATCATTGAGGCTAAATAAACAGCTCTGCTCTCAGATAATGCATTAACAAGACGAATCGTTTGTTTTAGACTAAAAAAAGTGTCAAAGCAAATGTTTGCCAAAATATCGAGTTGGGAAATAAATGGACGTAAGCAATTATGTAATTTGGTGAATGAATGCATTAGCCACGGGCGATCTCAAACTCTGTTTTCACAAATTTGAGTAGTTTTCTATCTATATGAAATGAATAGAGCAATGCAAATATTGTAAATGTCCCGCGGTGAATGTGCTCTTGCTTGTTTGTTAACCCAATTTCCCATGATCATCACCAGTTTATGTTGACACTATATTTACAATTGACCACAAGATTATAGAAAATCGGAGTAATATTTCCAATATCTCAAAGGGTCTTGTTTTGCTTGAATATAAATGTATCTAAGATACGCAACAAGATAAAAATTTCCCTTTGAATTATTGTAATGCTTCTTGTTGACAATTTTTATTAAATGTGCAAACAGTGAACAATAAACAAAAAAAAAACTTTCTTGATACACCAAAGTAAGAAAAAGGAGAAGAAGAAGAATAAAATGTGACAATTGATTGCCAAAATTTATTGCCAAAATTATCCCTTAAAAATATATTTGAGCTCAATTACAATGAAATTCTTTTGTAATTGTGAGTTTCAATGGGACAAGAAATTGATCGACGAGATAAAGTTATAAATATCGTGTTGTGCAATAGAGCAATTTTTTTTTTTTGGCGAAATTGAAACATCTTTGGTGGCTTTCTGGAATAAAAAATGTCCGTAGAAAATTTCTTGCCTTTCTCTACTCGACTTTCGAATTAATATGATCGATCGGTGGGTCAAATCTAGTCGAATGGACAATGTTCCTGTAATTTATTGGTTTGTGGTTTCATGAAATTTTTATTCACTTAAAAAAAAAAAAAACATTTTAACAAAAGTGTGAATGAAAATTTTCATTCAGTCGATTCGAAATGTTTCATTTTTTTTTTCTTTCTTGATTCTTAAAAAATTAAATTGATGCTTAAAAAGATTCTATGGAAAAAGGCTAATCAGAAATAAAGGATCTCATTCGATGAATGAAGGCGTGTAAGGTCCTTTCTTGAACTAAATTTGGCCTAATATTCTTTTGTTCGAACATTTCTTCCTTGGCTTAAGAGAAGTGTGTGAAAAGTTAAAAAAAATCTACCTAAGAAATTTGTCTAAAATTTCTTTTAATGAAAAAAAAAAAATCTCTGCCAGACAAGTTGTCGTCTCATCTTGGCTACACAGTGTTAAAAAAGTAACCAAGCTGTTTAAAATTTAATAAGTTTGAATGCAATGTAACATTGGTGGATTTTTGCATGTACACTTTTGATTTTTACTTTCCACGCTAAGTGATTCGCCAACATTAAATATCATTTTGCCGAAGGTGCAATGTGGAATTGAATCGTTTACATTTCTTGCTGTCTCATTAGGCACCATATGTTTATCTCCTGGGCATCGCCAGCCAATGGGACAACAATTGTCTGTCTTAAAGTAAACCGGAATGCAACCCTCCATTATCCGTCGCATATTGCGCAATGTTATTCCACAATCAATTTTTTGACAATTCTCATTTTGCTCAACTCCCGTGCTGTTGTTAAAATCTTTCGTGCAAAAGCACTTGTAACACAAGTTCTTCGGATACATATTTTGACCTTCATGATAGCTGTGCCCTTCGAAATCACAAGTCGCCAAATTGTCAACATCATCGTCTGTTTAAAACAAAAATTTACATGATGGCAAACATGTGATGTGAATGTCAAATAATTTTATTCTGGAAAATTCTTACCGCAAATCGTCTTAATTGAGCAGCAATTTGTTCTGTCATATTGATTGATGCATTTTTTGGATTGTGAGCGACCAAAGTTTTCTGGGCAATCGATGTGTGCACATTTAATTTCAGCCCCATTTTCATCACTGCCATCTAAACAGCGGCAATTCACACTGCAAGTGCCCACCAAAAGAGTTTGATTAAGCTCATCGCCACCGTTGAAAGTTTCGCTTTTGTAATAGCATTTTGAATGGTCACGTGATGATGTGTCGGGACATTTATAGCTTCAGAATTAATTCAGCATTTAGAATATGATAGGGAACATCTTTTCTTCCATATTTTATCCTCACCTGCTAACGCAACAATCACCTTCATTCGTAATCGCTTCACAACCAAGTTCATCATAGTGTTTTGGTGTCGAAGGACATTTCACAGAGTCACAATCCTCAGCGGCAATATACATTGCGCAACATATCGAAATTAATATGCAATACTTGAAATTCATTTTGCACCACGTCTCACTGCTGTCACAGACAAAATCGAACTGAGATGTTACTTATCGAGGGAAAATAAATAATTATTACAAAGATTTACATTTCATCGAAACAGCAAACATAATAAAATCTGAAAATGTCAATTGAAGAAGGACAAGCAGCAAAAAAGAGTATATAAATTAACAACAGCGTTGGCGAAAACCAGTTCGAAAGAAATGGAACTAAAAACACAGATAAACTCTCAGATGCTACCCTTGATGGTTTCACAGAATGCTTTTGCCTTTAAAGCTAAATATTGTAATAAAATTCTCACATGAATATTAAAATTGTAGATAATGCCAGCAAATTTCTCAGAATGCCAAACGTGTGATCAAAATATTATTCATTATACTTATTGACTAATTACTATCAGAATCACTTAAAATCGAAAAAAAAAAAAATGTTTTTGTGTTTGATAATATGCAAAACTTGAGTCTCAATAATCAATAACTGGCAATTACTGACGTCTCGATGCCTCTTATTGCACGTTTAACTGATCGCTTAAAAAAATCACTGACTGGGGTCAATATGTGTCCATGTGTAAAACTTTATTGAGAGCATGGCATCTAGTGTTTCTACCATAGACGCGTTTGGAATCTACCACTTTGACATTAAATGCAGTCGTTGGTTGAAGCAATGGCGTTTTTTGTGCAATGTTTACAATCTTGGTTTACGATCCGACGAGTTTATTGAATTAAATGTAAAATTCGTTAATATATTTCTTCTTTTCCGATAACGGATCAATTTTAATATGACTATGTAGACGCTGATGCAATCATATTTGCATTTTAGCGCAATATTTGTTACAAAATATCGTAGCGCTCCAACATACAATATCTGCGAAATGGAATATTTTGCAATACTATGAGAAAGACCGGTATGAAAAAAAATTATTTTTTTTTTGTTTACAAACAGAGAATTTCATTGAAATTAATTTGCACAAGTTGAAGGTAATTTTGCGGTTATAGCTCTATCGTCGCCCCGATTTCTCCATGAAACTTTTCTGTAACAAAACAAACAAAACTTTCTATTTTTTCTCTGAAGTTGCAGCTGATCGTCAAAATTAAAAAACAAAAAATTTCATTACAACATGATATTTCCTCTGGTTGTTGTTGTTGTTGTTTATTTCATGTTTTATGTTCCGAACAAGGTTTTGTTTTATAATTTAAAATCACAATAAATAATCAATTGGAACGTCTTCTACACACTTTAAAGTGGACGCATTTTAAAATGACAATTTAGATCTTAATGCCACGACCTTCAGCTTCCTTCACGTACTTGGTGTAGTAGATGTTCTCTGGATCGTATTTCTTTTGCAATTGATCCCATTGACCTCTTTTGTTTTCGATCAAATAACGAACGACACGCTCAGTTCCATCCTTTTGCTTTTCGCTGCCTAGAATAATATAAATAATAAATACATAAGCGGCTTTGCGGTTAAAACATTTTTAAATAAAAATTACATTTTTTGCAATCTGTTTTGAGAGCATCAGGTAATGTGCGTTTCAATTCATTGCCATCGGGGGTGCATTTGCCAGTTTCCATCAAGCACTTGAAGTAGTTATTCAACAAGCGTTCTGACTTCAAAATTTCATCCAAATTGACGCCATCATATTTCGTGGTGTATTTGTTTTGGGCATTTACAACCGCAAAAATAACGCAAAAAGCGACGATCAAAAGTTTCATTTTTGTTATAAGTTATCTGAAAAATATAAAAAATAAAACAATTCACAGTAATTTATGAATTTCAAGTGCACTTCGTCGAGCTTAAATAATTCTATTTATAGGACTAAGCTGTTTCTAGAAATTCTATTCAAGTTTAACACACGTCACGCTTCCTTCATACACACAAAATAGCAATCGAGGCTCTCACATATGAAATAATTAAAAAACAAAGTTCAGTCGACTCGTGAAAAGACTTGAACGCTTGCACAGTTTTACTTTTTTTTTTATTCAGGTTTCGTGTCATTTTATGACTCTCGCTCTCACTGGCGATTACTTAATTTTTCAATGTTGCGTTTCCATTTCTTTCGTGCCTTTATCAATGTTATCTAATCGCATCAGAGTGAGAGATGTTTACACCCAATGCGAATTATGTAAATTTTTCACTTTGCCATCACACAATTTCTTTTGTGTACACAATTTCTATGTTTAAAGTCGATTGCAAGGAGTGGAGGGGATCTTAATAAATAAACTTTTATCTTTTTTCTTGTTCTTTACCTTAACACCGTCCGTTCAACGTCAACTATCGAAACAAACTGATGTTAAAACTAAAAAATCATCGACTTATATACCGGAATACAATGGAAGTGACCGATTCTCAGGTTATTTATTCAATTCAGCTAATAGTCGAGTGATTCATGTATATCATTATGGCCACAGCTTTTTTTTTTCTTAACTTCAAAGGTTTAAAGCTTACGTAAATTTAGTTGTTTTTTTTTTTTATCAGTTAATTGCCATTGCAAGGGGTGAGAAGGCGGTCAAATGAGAATCAGGGATTTCCCGACATAAAGTTCGCAAGAATAATTAGAATGAAACAAAAACAAGCAAAGAATTTCAAAATTTATTAAGTAGAAACAGTTGCTTAATTGCCTCGTATACGAAATAAAAAAACACTAATTGTAAGTGCTAATGAATTCAATTGCTTACAAAACGAAGGAGTTCTAGATGTTACAATCAATAACTCTAGTTTAATAAATCATTTAATCATTTAATTCATGGTCATCACGAGGTTTTAGGGAAGTTGCAACTAAATAATGCAATAATGAATTTTTTAACAACCTAATAGACTTTCTTCAAAATTGGTGATCAAAATCAATCAACCGCTATATTTGGATTGATAATTAAAGTTTATTGCCCTCATAGCATCATCATATCAAGAAGCATGACCAACTTATATTTTCTCTACTTCTATCGTATATTTTAAAGTCATTACAGCTATATTCAACGATCAATTTGCGGCCAAAATTTCAGATGCTTTGAAGGTTATTGTATTGTCGTTGCTGACGCAAGTGAGTTGTCTGATCTTCAATCTCTCGAAAGCGTCATTAATCTAAATGAAATCGCTTCATTTGCATTGTCTTGACACATTAATAAACTTGTTGAATTAGCGTTCTTTGAAATAAATTAGTAGTTAAAAGTTAATCATATGACGTTAATTGATTTGAGCAGCGATACTCATTTTTCATACAAAACAATTATTGAGTCTATTAATATATATGCACAAATAATTTTGAGAAATTTCCGTTCACTTCTCAAAACTTTCTAGAATCTGTCAAAGGTGAAAATATTTTTGAGACCACAAAAAAAAAATTGCCATCTCATTTTGTGAATTCATTTCGCGCATTTGTTTCGTGTATTCATGACCTGGACCGGTTTTCTTTCCGTTCACGTGATTTCAGATTTATTCGGCGAAATGAGAAATTCAGGTCCCGTGTGGTAAGGCGATAATAAATTAAGTCCATTTGCATGATATTAGAATTTATTTTCATGTTTCTTTTCTTCTTAGAAATTTTTTTTTAACATTTTAGTAATTAATGCGATTAACAATCTGACATAGCAATACAATCGACCATTGGTGGTGTCGTGCAAATGCACTTTGAGCACCGGTTTTCACCTTTGGACAGCGCATCGCCAATATTCAATTCGAGTTTGCCGAATTTGCACTTAAGGCTTTTATCATTCGGTTCCTTGTTGGTTGGAATGATTCCATCCTTCTCGCTTGGACAACGCCAATCGTAAGGACAACATATATCCTTATGATACATCGGAATGCATCCTTTCCTAACACTCGTCATCTCATCAAGTTCAATATTGCAATCGTTTTTAATGCAATCCTTATTCAGCTCAAATGATTTATTTTCGAAGTCTTTAGTGCAAAAACATTTCCAACAAGTATCGCCATCGGGAAACATCCGTTGACCTTCTCTGTATGTTCTACCTTCGAATTCACATGTTGCTAGTTTGTTTACTTCATCTTCTATAATTGAATGAATAAACAGTTTTTGAGCGGTTTTATTTTTGGAAATCCCTTTATTATAAGTAATTACCACAAGCAGTTCCAGTAGCACAACACATATCCATTGAGTACTTTCGTATGCAACCCACTTCAAGTGGCGGCCCAAATTTTTCTGGGCAATCGATTCGCGCACAATTGAAATCAAAATCTTCAGAACATTCGCATGATCCTTTACAAAATTTAGTCAACAACGAGCTATTCAAACTTTCGCCGATATTTAAACTTTTTCCTTTGAAATAACATTTCTTGTTATCTCTAGTTTCGTGATGCTTACAATCGTAACTGTGAAAGACGACACATAAGCATAAATTTCCATAATTTTTTAGGCTTCAAGGTCATTTAAATATCAAGAGCTGTCCACTCACCTACTTGTACAACACTCGCCATCTTTCTTTATTGGCTCACAGCCTAGTTCTTCGTAATGTATTGGAATTGGTGAGCACTTAGATGGATCGCACGCGTCGGCTCCTAATCGAAAGAAACTGAAACCGTTTTGATTGCCGTCGAACTGTGAAAAAAGGCTTTTCAAGCTATTACCAAAAACGTGTGCCAAACCTAATACGAATAAAAGTGTGATAGTTTTGATTGTCATAGCTTCAACGTCTATATACTGTAAAACTCAAATGACGACTGGAAAATAACATGAAGACGAAGTTTGTCAAAAAAAACCACATTTGTCTCAAAAACACACCTTCAATTATTTTAAGACAAAAACAAAATATCACAGCAACACCACAAGAGTTTTCCATAAATAAAGCTATTCATTAAGACAGAAAAAAAAGTTACAGTTTATAAATATTAAAATTCAAAAATGCTTTATCTTAAAGAAATTCAGAGATGATATAAAATATGTTGCCTTTCCTATTTAGCCGTTCCAGTGTCAATAAAGATTATGAACGAAAAAGGAAAAGTTGATTCATTCGCAACATTCGAGACTGTTTTATTTTTAAAATTAAATCTTGGGTAACATATATGTGGGAACTGATAACTTGCTGCCATACTTTAATAAAAATCGGTGACATATTCTTGAAATGTATAAACTCCAGCGAGGAACCAGATTAAATTTGAAAAACTAATTATTGGTTTGTGTTGTTGTCGAGAAATAAAAACTCCAGAGCAAAGGATGTAAAAGCTTTTAAGGCTTAATAATTTGTAGTTGTTATGTCTAATGCAGTAGATAGCAAATGATAATAAAGCTGCGTTTTTAATGCTGAATATAGATGCGCGTTTGGATTCTTTTTCAGGAAATTTTCTACAATCAATGTTGATATCGTCAAAATTAAAAACAAATGGATCTATTTGCATTGGATTAGCGCTAAACGAATTTCTTGCTCCCAAATCTTCATAGTAATATTCATCAACGTTATCATCTGGATGCTGTTTTTTCTGTCGCTCAAGTTGCTCGATCAATGTTTGATATTTTTTTGTGACTGTTGTATCAAGTTGAACTAATCCATGTTTGCACAAATCGTTCATCGAAAATTTTTCGATGAACTCATCCCAAGGTGGAATTTTGTCGAGACTGGCTTTGTTGCCGATTACAATCAGCAATGATCTTGCACGGCTTGTAAGAAAGTTGAAACGCTGCAGATAATGAAGACAATAGTAAGAATAATAATATTATGTAGCTCTTGAGTGTTACCGACCTTTCTAGTTTCCAGGAATTTTAAGTAATCGCCTTCTGAACAATCGACATCTGACATAGCTAAAGCGGTAGTTAAAATTATTATTTGTTTCTCTCGACCCAGATAGAATCTTGTTGTTCCAATTTCAAGTTCTTTATTGCCCTCTAGAAGGGATTTTAATTTTTTAACTTGAGCTCTGTATGGCGAAATAATTCCAATATCTGATTTGCAAACTTTTTTTCTTTCCACCAAATAATCAACGTAATAGAGAACTTGTTGACATTCCTCAATGTTCATAATGCTGTCGTTAATTTCAATGCATTCCGAATCGATCGAATGAAAAATTATTGGAATTTTTCGATTCGGTAGGATTGCCTCAAACACGCTTTGCTTAATCTTTTCTGAAGCTTTGAATGCCTTCCGGTTGTAAGCACTTTGTAAATCTTCATTAGTTAAATGAACAATTGCTGGATGCGTTCGATAGTTGTAATGCAACACTGCATATTTGCACTTGTTTCCAATACCTAGCAGAGCCCTTCTCAGCAAGCTAAAATCTAAAATTAGAATTTAAGCAATAAATTATTCTAGGATAGATAATTCAGGTTTAAAAAACATGAACTTACGCAATCCAAAATCTTTCGCTTGTTTTGATTCGACTATTGGTCTCAGAAGCCTGTGGTCTCCAACTAAAATAATATTAGCATTGACTTTCTTTTTATCCATTCCTAAGCCAATAATGGGAATTAAGGATTCCGGCTCGGTTGAAGCTTGACATTCATCAATGAAGATGTAATTGAAATGATCATTTTTGATCTTGGCCAGGACGAAAATATTTGTATCCAATAATGTTGAGATTACGATTTTTTGTTTGTAAAAAAATTCGTAGCGAGGATTGTGAAATTTTAAGGTTGAAATTGATGAATTTTCTTTCATTAAATTTGAATCTTGATTCTTTGGTGAATAATATCGATACACATCCTCTGACGACAGGTATTCAAGTAGCCGCATACCGATTTCGTCACATGCTGAATTTGAAGGTGCCGTTATAAGGATATGACTTTTTGGTTTCAATTTCAAGATTTGCATAACACTTTCTACCAGGCATGTTGTCTTTCCTGTTCCAGTTCCGCCACAAATTATAAATGGAAAAGGAAAAGCTAATTCGTTCACAATATAGTAGACGGAATCTCTTTGTTGCTGATCATTTTCTATCTTAGGGTTTTCCCATTTAAAGGATGAGATAAGTTTTTTCTTATGAATTGAAGTGTTTTCAGGAGAATGATTGAAATATTTAAAAAACTGTTCTAGTTCATATTTCTCCATGAGATCGAGTGCATATTGACATGCGATGATGCGAATTCTGTTGTATTCAAAACGAATAAAATATCGTTCGATCATATCCAGCTTCTTTTTAGAACTGAAATACAATTTCCACACCGACTTCTTGTAATTAACGATTTTTGTGAAAATGCATTTCGGTCTCTCGATGAACGTTTCATTGTTGTATTTGGACATGGGCACTAATATTAGAGAGAGACCATTGAGATCCTTAGGCACATTTTCTACTGTAACATAGTAATGGCGGGCAAAACTCCCTTCAGCATTTTTTCCAATGTTTACATTCGACATATCGTATTTTGTTAAAAAGTCCATGCGTTCTAGATCTTCAATTTCCACTGCCACCTTCATCCATTCTTTGGAATAGTCAAAAACTGCATTTCCTTCCGATGAGTAGCTTCTGTAAAATAAAAAAAAGTAATTTGTTTTTATTGTTTATGTATTGCTTTGATAATTAAGAAATCCAAAAATCAGATGTGTTACTTGTTACTGCTGAAAAGTTCGATGGTTGTGATTCTAGGAAAGAAATCCTCAGTTTTATAAAAATGCAGTTTTCCACCCATATCTTTTTTTGGATAGTAAAATAGATTTTACATGATGATCTTGGAAGGTTTTTAAAATTTCACTTGGCCAATTTATAGAAATTTATGAATTCATCCAGAAATTCACCAAAACAAACTGTAAATACAAAGTAAGATTGGTTGTATCTATCCTGTCCGACTGTCTTACTCTTCAACTGAACTTCAGATTGAACCTAACAGAAAACTATTCAAAGAAATCAGAATTAAAAATTATTATGTAGCACTGCATAGATTCATTTAACCCTAAGTAGTTTTCCCGTTAGTCAATTAACTTTTAGTTTTGCTTTAAAGGATGCCAACCGTCCCGCCTCCCCCTCCAATTCCAATATCTATAGGAACGAGCTATCTGAAACGAAGTTCAGATATTAACAGAAAAATTTCTTTATCCGAATGCCTTTGGGCTCAGGATGATCCCGACGTTCAGCGAGCTTGCTTCTTCGCACGAGTTTGTCCATCTTCTAGTCCTAAAGAATGTGTTTACTCAAAAGTTGTTCCCCTTCTCCAAACAGGTACTTACTGGCTCAAGACAAAAATATATTTAAAGAATGATGAAAATTTTATTTTTAGGTCCAACCTGTGGACTCTGCGCAATTTCAATGCTGATGTGCGGCCTTCCAACAGTTGATGAGTTATTGAGAAACGCTATCTGTCAAAAATATACTAACAATGGAGAAATGTTTAGTGCCCAATGGTTGCTTAATTTATTAAAGCAGAATCTAAACAACTCTAGTATTGCTGGGCCAGAAAGCATTCGTGCATATATTTATGATGGAACTTTGGATTCTGATTTCATCAAAGAAAAACTCAAAACGCACAGTATGCTGTTAGTGCCTTATGATGCTGACAAGAATCATTCGCCACATAATGATAATGGCCACAAAGCTCATTGGACACTAATTTGCGGATATTTAATTGAAGACAATGATTACGTAAGAGCACATTAATGCATCTTAAGGCTATTTGCATCCACTTTCATCAAAATGTTTAACCACTTTGAAAATATCATGCTAAATTTAGAAGCAATTTGCATGCGATATTTGCAATAAATACAAATAGATATAGGTCATACAATTTAGCGACAAAATCTAATTTGCAATTCTAATTATAGATCCACGTTTTTGCGCGGCACGGAAAAACGAAAAATCTTGGCTTGTTCTCTCTGAAACAACTAAGTGAAAGTAACAGCAATTTAAATGAATTTGCACAACCCGCTTGGCATCCAAATGAAACTTTTCTTCTACCTGACGGTGGCATCGATGGAAATATGGGATTGAAAAACAAAAGTATTGTTATTGAAGGCTTGAAGAATGAAACTGTTAAAGTTGTGTAATTTTGTATCAATTTGTTGAGTTATTTATTACAAGTTCTATATTTATTTTCATACTATTTAGAAAAAAAATACTATTTAACATCTAATTGCGCTGTTATTTAATCGATTTCTGTTCTGAAAACAAGTTATATCACTGAAAAGTATAAAGGAAATAAAAAAAAAAAAACATTGTTTTGATCCATAATAAAACTACAAATTTAATTAAATAATTTTCTTTTTATACTGTAAAACATTTCATTTTAAATTTGAACATATCAATTATCAATATTTACAACTTAAATAAAAATTTAATTAAGTTTCAGTTTTATATAGATTTGAAAAAGTTATTAATTCCAGTAATTTATAGCAATGATAACATTGAAAAATTTATCAATAAATATATAACATTTTTAAATTAATGTTTCTGATGCATCATAACTACGAAAAAAAATTCATTGATTAAAACAAATTTTTGTGAAGTTCCTGACATTAACAAAATACAACGTGAAGCATTTATAAAAGGATTTACATAATTTCTTTTTTTTTTGTATAATATAAGTTAAACTAGTGGAGCTTATGCTCTTACAATTCTCTTAACATAATTTATAGTAACTTTGTTACTCTCAAGAAATGCTCAGCAAATTTCTTGAGTTCATAAATAATTTTATTTCGTTTTTTTATCATTCATGCTGAATTGGTTCATTATTTAACCACCACAAATTAGGCTTCTTCCCCGATATATAATGTATCTACAAGTGATTGATGCCAAGTGTTTTGACACCAATAGAAGGAAGAACAAAACACATTCAAGCATTAATTGGAGCACCATTGCTGTTTGTGTTTAGACTCATCATGTTCTTGATCGTAACGATTTCCGACTCCAATCGTGCAAGTTGTGATTTTAAGTGAATATTATTTTCGCCACCTCCATTGCGCTGTTCACTTACTAAAAGACCCGTCAAGCTTGTGTTGAATTGTTCAAAATTCTCAATCAGTGTAGGATTTGTGACTGAAGCAGTGGCATTGACAATTATCTTTCGTTGAATGTTGGACCATTCAGAACCGTTCACATTGCTATGACCAATACTGATTCCTGAATCTCGTTCGTCTGATGAATTTTCTCCATCCCAAATTGGGGAGTTTGATGTCGCGCACACATTCGGCTCTTGTTTAATATTGTGCAATGCCAGAAGCGCTGTTGCTGCTGACTCCTTTTCACCCAAAAAATGAGTTTTGTGACGCAATTTCAACGGTAAACTATTGTTGTGATCATTCGAAACATTGCTTATGGCACTACCATTCGATGTATGTTCAATATCTGGATCGTGCTCATCATCAACTGTACTACTACGATCTGATTGATTCCCGTTACTTCCACCCCCATGGTTTGCATAATCATTGTAATACTCGTTTGTACCGAAATGCTCAACTTCATTATCGTTTCCAATATCACTTCCGCTGCCACTGCTGCATGTGCGCCTTGACAAATTAAGAACGCTACTCGTTTCTAATTCATGATGATGATGATGAAGATGATGATTAAATGTATGATGTGGCAAGTATGTTGTCTTTGCGACAGATCCCGTCAAGAATTTCGATAACTGAATGTGCGGGAAAACATTTTCACGCGGTTTTGCTTCTTCATCGACTAGCATCTTGCTTTCAACAATTGGTGATTGTGGTAGAGCTTTTTGCATTTTTGTATCCTTTTCAGTAAGTGTTTCACCGTTCTTATTCAGCAAAATGAATTTATGTAAGTCATGAGGTTGGTGATGTTGTTGTGGTGATGGCTGTCTATGATGGTGCTGTTGTACGGGCGTTGGGTGCAATGGCTTAAACAAAGTTGTAATCACTGGAGCTGAAGGAACTTGAAGATGATTATTGGGATTTGGTGAAACGCGCGTTGCACCTGGAGCTTGTGCTGATGGAGCAAAATTGTCTCCACCTTCTTCATGAATGTGTCCATCGAATGGACTCATTTGATGTTGACGATAGATGATGTGTGTTGGCTGAAGTGAATGCCCTTGAGTGTCTTCAACTGAATGCAATTGTTCACGTGATGACACAACATAATTTGATGGTGCTGTTGTTGGTTTCGATGGACTACTTCCACCAAGACTTGGTGTATCATATCGAATGCTTCCACCTCCATTTGATTGTTGCCCAGGACTTGGATTAGGCTTTAAACGCTTTGTGAGGCTCAAAACTTGCTCACTTGTCGGCAGAGTTGCCATAATCTGATCAACACTAACTAAGTTTTCGCCACTGATATTGTATTTGTCTTTTATAGCATCCAATTGTGCTTTAAGGACATGATTTTCTTTCGTTAATTCAATGACACGCTGTTCAAGGACCATATCATTAAATCGCCTCTTTTCGCGTGATCGCTTGGCTGCTTCATTATTGCGACGTCGCCGATCCCAATAGCTGTCATCCTTCTTAGCGTCGGGTATGAATTCGCGCTGTTTGCGCTGTGAAAATATATCTTTGCGTTTCATATCATAAGGATTGGGTGAATTTGGCGATGAGTCTTTTGAGTAATGATTATCATCGGACATATTCGATGGACTCATTGAATCTGATCGCAACATAAAAACGGCTGGTGATGATGATTCTACAAGAATGAGATCGAAAAAAAGAAGAAATTTTAAGTGTTATAAATAGGTGATAATAAGAAAACTTAAGAAAACTCTTAGAAACTTTATTTACCGTTTGGGAAATGACACGACTTGATCATTGAGGTTGAATCAATATTTCTTTGAATGGTTCCACCATTAATCGGCGATCCACTTTCTTGATGATGAAGTTCAGTAACCATCACCATCACAAATTAAACCGGGATGGTAAATTGAAGTTAATTGTTTGTGTAACGTTTTGTGTCGTCAAAAATCAATTTATCGAACATCCTGTGAATATACAGATAAGAATAATTGTGTTAATAAAGTTATTTAAATCATGTCGATCGATTAAAAAAAATCTATCAATTTTTGTCATTAACTCGCTAATCGTAAAGCCATGAAAAAGTCTTCCTGCCTCACTGCTCGTCAATGAAACAAATGAAAAAAATAAAACACCATCCGTTTAAACTAATTCGGTATTCAAGTTGATAACTATTATGAAAAATTATTGCGCAAAGATAACCTTAAAGAATAATCAAAAAATTTCAACGGCATGTGACTTCGGTAATCAAAAATTATTTTCACGTTCTTCACGTTTCTTGGATCAACGTTTTTTTTATATAATCAAGGGACTTGTGGGTGGAAGGGTGGAAGCATTCCTTTCGATTGCGAATCTTTTCTGACGAAATCAAATTCGTTGATTGTCTACGTGATGATGCAGCATAAATACAACGTAAGAACACAAAGCAACGTGATTACACTTTCAAACTTGAAAACGTGTGTTTACAACGGTCGTGTGCTATTTTCTCCCACAAGTTTATACAGTCAATGTCGGCTATTGCAAAAAAAATCGACTTGTTGTTATCAAATTATTATTTAGAGGCTTGTATTTCTGCAAGACCATCAAATAGTAATGTCACGTTGCCATCATTTAAAATTTTGTTTCAAGCAAACCAAGTTTTTATTTTTCACGAAAACAAACTTATCGGTCAAATTACCCAAACGATTTCTATCAGAAAACGCGCGCAAATAACAAAGTTGTTATAATTATATTGAATGTTTGTGAGGTAACAGCAAAGGAAAAAAGCTATTTTTTTCAACGCAAGCTTATGATAGAAACACGTGAACTTTTTTTTGCGCTTCCTACGAAAAAAAAAAACATCAACAACTGTTTTGTTTTCATTCTGACGGCATTGTTATAAAAATAACGAATATATTCGTGAATGTGTAGTATCATCGGCAAGTCACATGGCAAAAAACTTGGATTACGACGTCCGTCCGAAATGCAAACATACATATATCTATATCTCAATGGCAAAACCGCACTCGCACATCAGCGAAAGACGTCAGCTGGGTTTTTTTGCGCTGGTGAAAATGTGAACCCACAAAGTGTGCCCTGCCTTCCTGTCATGCCACGTGCTGCTCCAACGGCACGAAAATGCCAAATAATATAAAATATTACCTAATTATTGACTTTCTTGTTTTCACGTTAATAATGGAAGGGCAAACACTAATGGTTAGTAAAACATTTCTATATCGAAGTATATAGAAGAAAACTGAAAAAACCTCGTGTTGTAGTTTTCCGTGGCGCTCATGTTTGTCGCAAAAATGAATATATAAATTCCGCACTCGAAATGACTTTGAAATATTTTCGTGTAGTAAAAAAAAAAATTTTCGCGGCCTGTTTACAATTCTTTATAATTTAATTTCACATAACATCACAAAATTCAAGGCAGCGCTCGTTTGTTGCCGTTATCTTATCACAAATCGCTTTTGTTCAATATCACCGCAAAATAAGAATATATAGTCATCAAGCCAGTAATCAACAAAGAGTGTTTCGTGTTTATTAATCTTTTCCCGATGAATTGCGTAATATCCTCTTAAATTACCAAAACGAACCTTTGGTTGTTATTGCTGAAAAAAGTTGCGTCTTACTTCAATAGAATACACGTTCTTCATTCAGAAACAACATTCTACGTCATTTTCCGCTAAATATTTTTTTATACGAAATTTTCTTTCTTTTAAAAACGATAAAGAAATATTATATTCACAAAGTGAAAGATGACCCAGATTTCTTGAGAGTGTGCCGTACATTTTTGTTCGTGTTTATATTTCTAAAAAAAAAAATCCAACTTTCACATTGAAAAGATCGTGAAGAGATTTCTGTTTCCATGTAAACGTAAATATTGAATTTTTTTTCTTTTCTGCACTCATCAAGTGATATGAAACGCAATTCGGCTGAAACAACAGTATGGCTTAGTGGCTTAGTATCGTGCCTGCAGCAAAAAGAAAATAATTTCACCTTATTTTTTTTATGTTTATAACATATCTAATGCGCTTATCATTCGCTCGTGTTCACATTTGTTGAAAATTACGTATGAAATTCGTTGTGCGGTTATCAAGTCAAATGAATGTAATTTTATTTTCGAAGCAACTAAGGTTGTGTCGGTATATAATTTCCTCACAACAAATAAGTATAAATAAATTTAGAAGTCAATAACATTGCTACAAGATTGAAGTTCAAATAAAACATTTGCGGATGAAGACTTGCGCGAGGCGATAAGTGATTAGTGAGCCTCCATACGTCGTTTGTTTACTATTTCGAGGTTTATATTTCACCAAGTTCTGAAAATGACCTTAGTACATTTAATTAAATAAGTCATAACTCGTGGCAATGAACACATTAAAAATTTATTGTAATGATGGCATTTGGAATTCTAGTGAATGACGCAATTTCAGCTTGAACAGAGATATAAAATAAACTTGATTGAGTAACATTTTTAGAATAACAATAGCTTTTTATGAAATGCTCGCGATAACGTTTTGTTTAAATATTTGACAAAAAATAAATATCTATGTGGAGCATTTAATGAGACCTTCAGAAATGTTTTTGTAACTCCATGTATGTGTGTGACCATTGAGTGCTTCTTTCTAATCACTAACATGTGACAAAGAATGATGATAAAAGCTCAATCATTCTACGCACCAAGTAAATATTTGATGGCAACTCTTGGTTATATAACAGCCTTGATTTTCTCGATAAGTAAATTCCATGTTCTGATTCACATGTCGTGTATTGCGATATCGCCGAAACAAATTCAATTGTGCTCTAGTTTCTATGTTCATAAGCCAACGTTCGTTGTGCTTTCACCAAATGACGTTTACGACGCAGACGGAAGATGAATCGCCGAAATGGAAGCGAATAGTGTGTACAACGCAAACCCCGAGAAGAAACCATGTCAATTGTGTGTATAAAATTGAGCCCCGAATACAACACAACATAAAGCAGAAGCTTTAAAGCTCTCATAGAAAAAGTTTCGTTTGTGTAAAATTGAGAGAAAATTTCATTCATGAAACAAGGTCAAAGAAATTTTTTTTTTCTTCTTTCTTTCTCTTTTGCCGTTTGTTTTCTTTGAGCCGGTTTCTTATTGTATATATCTCATTTCTTATGGTAGGTATTTTCTGTGTTTCTAGGTCTCTTATGCTTTCTTTTCTTTCTCTTTGCCCATCTTTGGTAAATGAACATATTTGACCTTATTATTTACGTTTTGATGTTTTTTTTTTTTGTATTAAATATCAACTTCGAAATATTGAAAGCAAAGCAGAAACATTTACTGCTATTTAGATAGCTTTTTAGCTGTTGCTTGTAGAACAACAAATTCATTAGAGTGTCAACATTAGTGGCACAGCAATTAATTGATTTTGTATTTCTCCTTTCCCAGTTTTTACGATTTTTACTCGTGGACTTTATTAGAAATTCGTGATTTTCGGTTTCACGAGTTGAGTCTCGAGAGAAATAATAATAATTGTCATGGCATGGAAGTTATTGAGGACAATAGAGATAATCGTTCTAGGTCAAAACAATAATTGCGGTGCAGTAAATTTCCCTAAGTTATGGCTCAATATGTGATTTTTGGCTCAAAATATTTAGAACTAAAGCAAAATAAATTTTTCACATGAAACGGTAAAAATAATAAAACGAATCAAAATTTCTCAGACTATCACACAAACTTGGACGCATTTCACGTCTACTACCAACCAGCCAGCTCGCAAAAGTGCCTCTACCAAAAAATTGTTGACCTACATCGCGGCCATCATTCGCATGTAAATACTTCTTTCTGTTCATTTAATAATCTCCGTGTGTGCCAAATAAAAAGCAGTCGTCATTCGCGACGCTCCATATGCGTCGTGATGAGAAAAAAGCTTCTTTATCAAAAAAAAAAAAAAAAAATCCACATCAAGAGCGAATATCGTTCTTTTACGAATGATAGAAAATTTAAATATATGCGAGGAGTCGCGTCGTTCGTTACAGACCAGAATCGAGAGAGCGAGACAAACAACCAAATGGGAGACCGTTGAACGATTTCAAGGACTTGGTTCATGTGTATATTTATATACATTTTTTTTTTCTTTTCGCCATTTTTTTTAACTGTTCAGCCGTTGAACCAAAAGCAGCTGAACCCAAACACAGTCAGCATGCGAGTGCAAAGGACTCATCATGGTCGTTTTGATACGTTGCGACGATAAAATTGCTGATTTTAATTATCATCTTTTTATTTTATTTTATTTAATGAGTTGACAGCTAATGTAATCGGCCGGCTTCAGTGTTATCTGGACTCTGGAGGTCTGAGGCATTAAATGAAGCACAAACACGTTATTGAATAATAATAATGAGGAAGCTTTTAGAATTTTGTAAGAACATAAAAAAAAAATGTTTTCCTTCAAATCACATCGTGAATAGACTGACGCAAGCCAATTAAACCACTTGAAATCAAAATGCAGTCTAGAACGAATGCGTCACGCTTCTAAAACGGTTTTATTATTATTTTTTTTTTGTGTCGTTTCAATGAAAAAAAAAAAAAAAATTACTTAAGGAAGTGATACTTTTTATATAATATTGAGAGAGCCATTTTCATGTAATATAGGAAATTGAATAACAAGATTTGCGCATTTGGAGGTCTCTGCCATAGGCGTGCGCGCGCTCTATGTGTTGATCGTACTTGTTGTCGTTTAATTTATTTACGGCACTCCACTAACATTGTTCGCGGCGCGAAATGAAATGTAAACAGTTAATGCAATGCAATTGCACTTTTTCGTTTCATCCAATATGCATGACACACTTTCGAGGTCGTGAAATTCTCTAGCTAACAATAAAAAAAAAGAAATGTGTGTCAGCTGTTGCTGCAACGAGAACTTCATGCATGAACTTTGACTGAATTGACATTGTACATTTGCGAATCTGAATTTATTTTTAAAAAAAATTCTACTTACAATGTGTTAAAGATGTTTCACAGATAATTTAAATTAATCCGAAAGGACTGCGACGTAAAGTATTTAATTTGATCGTAGTAATTTTCTGCTTCCTCGGGGAATAATATTTTCCTTCTTTCTTTTTCGCTTTCGCCGAAATTTTTTAAACTGCACAATTCAGTGAAATAATAACACACCGAAGTATTTTTTTTTTTCTTCACAATGTTTTTGTTTTTTTTTTTTTTTTTTCTTTTCGCGTGTTTTTAATTATTTCTTAAGAAGTTTCATCATCTCAATTTATTTCTTAAATTTTTTATGAGTCACTTTTTTGTTTTTTCATTGATTGGTAATGAAATTTTCAGGGAAATTTTGTTTTCCAATTTATTTTAGTTTCTCACAAATATTTCCACTTAAAAATTGTTTTCCGTAATTCCGCGATATTTGTTATAACAAAAAAAAAATTAAGATTTTATTTCTCTATGACTGAAATCAAAAACAGTCTTGTCGGTTCGACATGCAAAATAACAATGTGGTTTTATTTTTCTTCGATCGCAATAGTCAGTCAGTTTTTCCCAAGTTCTGTTTCGTTAACTGAATGATTGTGTATGAAGCTCGGTTGAGACTACGACGCTTTTTTCTCTGGTTGTTTGTATATGGATTACGTTCGGCAATGCCGCGACTGTGAATGTATTCGGCGCGGCACAAAACCCGAGTAAAATGAATGAAAATAGTATGTAATAAGAAGTGCCAGACATTAATACAGCAACAACTTCAAATGGAAAAAAAAAATAACAACAAAAATCAGGTTCATTGAAAGGCACAACAGCGAATTGCGGCACTTCACACATGCACATGGCGAGTGATGATGAGTCGCAATAATAAATTTTGTGATGTTTGTTTTGCTTCTATCTAGATATACTCTGAACGAACTTTATGAATTCGTTTAAAAATATATTTCGCAATTTTAAAAAGCAAATTTTCTCTCGCATCAATTATTTAATCGCATAAAGGTGGAATGCTTTGATAAGAACCGACAGAATTTTCACCATTTGATGAGTTATCGAACAGCTTTAACAACCAATTTGTGTGCGTGAATCGCTCACAAATTATCGAGCCATGTGACTGCAGTTGCTTACACGTGAAATTGTGAAATTGACTGTTGTCGCTCGAATCTGTATAAATATTAATAGCAAATTTCCATTCGCAATATTATCAAAAATCGTCTGATTACGCAAAGCCAATTGAAGGTCTCTTGTGCAGCAGCTCAGTGAAGCTGCAGAAAAAAGAAAATTCATACGCCTCGTGATCGCAGCTTCAACAAGAATTTATGCTTTGAAATTGTAACGTTCCTTGATTGTCTTCAGGTCAACTAAAAACAAAAGAAGAAGAAAAAAAGTATCAAGTAAATCACGTTTTTGTTACGCATTTGTATTCACTAAATCCATCATTGCGTAATTTCCTTACGTTTTCAAGAGGCATTCGTGATGCTCATCACAAAGCTGTTATCAGCTTCAATGTTAGAAATAATCTGTTATTCAATGGTTTTTTTGCGGACATTCATATGCCATATATAAGTATATAAGTAAGTAAGCACATCAAAATGTCGCGTAAATGCGATTTCATGGTCAAGAGTGTCATATGCGCGTATTTTCTTTATCAATTTAAAACGTCTGTGAACTAATTTATATATATATATCATTGTCGGTTTTTTTTCCTGCTTTGGGTTCACTGAAATTTTCGATGACGAAATCATTGTGTCGATTCGGCGGTCTATTTTTTGTACAGTTGTGCATGAGATCATGTGCAAAGTCGATGATTCTTTTGACCGTTAGACTTATTGCTTTGAGCTGAAATAGGTATAATATATATTTATATATATTTTTGATGATTCAAAACATTTTGCGATGCATCAAACAAAGGCGGTAATAAACTTAATTATTTCACTCATTTTGTAATATAACACAAATTTGACACAATTTTTTTTTCGCCGCCACCGCAACTATAGATTCAAGTTTATATAGAAAGTCGACGGAGAAATAAATTGCGATGAAGGCTCGTTTTAAGAAAGAAAAACAAAACTTGATCATTTTTTATTTTGTTTATTTCGAGTCGATTCATTATCAAGGGCATTTTGATGGTATTCAACGGACTTATTTACCGCATATTTTTTATTTTTTTTCGGGGTTTGTAATACTAGCGATGGTGTTGTAATTACCTACTTTCACTTTAAAGTTTTCAATAAAGCAACACACAAAAGTTGTAACGAAAACTGTTTCTTTTTATGAAAGAGAGATTGAATAAAAAAAAAGTGGAACATTATGAAATTTTACTGACATTCTAAAGATGATGCCAGCAGAGATTTTGAAGTAAAAAAGTGTTTCATGATAAAATAATGCCGAGCAGAGAGAAAGATAACTTTCGAATTACGTTTCGATTGCATTTGCTATTTATGTCATCTCGCTGTGTCGTGGCGTGGCAGTTAGCAGCATTTTCATTGAACGCGGCTTGTGACTCCAAAATAGAACTTTCAACTCCGATGCATGAGCTCTAGATATTTATAATTCAAACAGACACAAATCACCGATGCAGGAATTTGCAACCGAATTATATTTTGCGCACATTTATTTCATCTTGTCTTGAGTAACATCTTGATGCCGTTTACAAAATTAATTTCATCTTTATTTCGCATCTCTCTCTCTTTTTTGTTCACTCTCTCGTGTCCCTATATTTTTTATTTTCGTTGCAAAGACGCATTCTCGAAGTGAACAAAAAAAAAAATGCTAGACGGTTCAACTTCCTTTCTGAAGAATTTTTTCTTCTTATTTTTTTTTTTTTCGAGTTTTGCAAATTTTTTTGGACGATATTTGTTCGCGATCTTTTTTCTGTTTCGTTTTGAGCATGGTCGAGACGTTTTTAATTTTAAAACTTCTTTTTTCTTCTACGCGATCAGAGACTGACCTCAAAAAAGGGAAAACATTTAGTGACGTTGATAAAGCAAAGCAATTAACTGTAAATCAACAAAGAAAACATCATTTGTTAATAAACTTGAAATTTTGGTCATGACTTTTTTTTTGTTCCCTGGTAGGTAGTTCATTGCATTTGAAAGCATTGGCATTACTATTTATTGTTCCATTACAAATGATTGCCATCTTTCTTTCTGACATGACATGTTGTGCTATTCTCTATAATTCAGCTTTTTTTCTTGCGCTACCATGACGGTTATATGTTAATTCAGGAATATTCGTGAGCTAAAACTTTCTTTTCAGCTTTGAATTTGAAACCCAGTGTTTTATTGTTGGCTTTATGATGCTTTAAGGTGAAGCATAAGCAAGAAGCCTAACAAAATTTACTAGGATTGTCCTACTTTTCTTGCAAATTTTCTGCCTTTTTCTTGACAAATAGAAGTTACATCAAACTTTTTTTTAGAAACTCAATTATGTTAGTTAGCCTACATTGGTTTTAATGAATCATCATAAATGTCTTATCACATGTACTGATGTTGTTGACTCTTAAGAATTTGCAAGAATTTCTCTCGACATAAAATTTCCAGAATGCAAACAATTATCTTGATGCATACCAGTCGTTGGACGATCATCACAATGAACTCAAGTTTTTTTCTGTCAATATTTACACGAAATAAGCTCAATTTTCCTTGTGCTTGCAAGAAGTAAAGTTTTTTTTTTTATTTCTATCGAGAGACGAATCGAAAAGTAGAACGCCACATACAATTACAAAATGTCTTTTTTGGATTTTGGAATTTCTTTATTTTTTTTTAATATAGATATTTAGTACCTACATTCATTTTGGTATTTTACAAGAGTGTGCGGAATATTTAAAACGATGATGATGATGAAAGCAACCAGAAAACTGTGTGTGCCACATTCTGACTATGTAATGATATCGACTACTTTCTTTTCTGATCTGTGTATATTTTGAAATATTATTAAATAAATGGAAAAAAAAAAATTGTGGTCGAGAGAAAGTTTGCAATTAAGGCTTTCAATTTAATGCAAGCTTATAATATTTTTGTCATTTATTCGATAAGATTTCTAGAAATTCTACAGAACTGATGCAACTTACAGTTAATTTCTTTGTTGGCTGGGTAAAGGCAAGTTAATGGCACAAGCCATGTTGTTCTACATTTCGGCACACAAAGGCCGCAAGAACAATAAATCAAAATGATGTTTATACCTTTGTTAATTCTTTTATTTGTGTGTAAACTGTTATCGATCTGATGAACGGCAGTGATAAAAAGGCAAAAAAGCTCAGTTAAACATCAACAGTTCATTACTACCCTATCCCACCAACAATCCCATTAAAACCCGTAAGAATATTTCCCATTTATTTACAGATAATATTGTTGTGTAAATTTTGCATTGCATAGCAAGCGCATATTTGTCGCAGTCGACAAAAACACTTCGTTAGGTCAGTTACACCAAACGATGCTCTCTGTTTCTCCCGCTCACTCCCACAGCGCCCTATTATTTTATTTTAGGTTATATTTTATTCGTCATCAGAATTATACTCTTTCTTGCTTTTTGCGTCTGGGTATGGATGTACCCGAGCGACCGTATCATATATGTAACCCGACAACCGACGAAAAAAAAAACTTCCTCGAATCATTTTTAACAGCTCTATCGCGAATGTGTGTATTACGAAAAGTGTAATGACCTCTTTTAGATGTACGAAAAAAAAGTGTTTTAACCGAAGTAACCTTCGCCGACGACACACAAATCTTTATTTTAGTACATTGCGTGTATAGATGAAGCGTTGTTGTACCATATATGTATGAACCTGCGTTGCTGTTATACATACAATTGTTTTACAGCTTAAGCATTATATTTCTATATTTATGTAATTCCAAAGTCGAAAGAAAAAAAAAATGTCCCCGACAAAATAAACAATGGAAAGCAATAAAATGTGTATAAAAATTATAAAGGTAACTTACATTCGGATTCCATTAGCGAGCGACATGTTAGTCAATTGAAAAGAACTTAAAGCCAATGTCGTTTATTACATCAAATGGTGTCATATCTTAATCATATTTTATTAGTTGCTTAGAGACTTTCTTGTCCCGTTTGTGTTTCTATATTTATATAATATATACAGTTTGTTTTTGACAGACGGAAAAGACTCGTCGCGAACGAGAGTACTAAGAAAGGATAAGGACGAACAGTTTTGCTTCTTCTTGACTTCGCAGACAGATTTATTTCGACATTTTAGACGAGGGGTTCAAGTTTTTTTTTTTTTGTTTTCTTTTCTTCGTCTAGAATCACGTCGCAATGCGATTTTCTTTAGACAAAATAAACGTTCTTGAAAAGCTTTTATCATTTAGATAAGAGCTTTTTATTTTTCCAAAAGCTCTCCAAAAGAAATAAAATGCAAATAATTCGAGATCAAATCTGAAAACAATTTGCGAGCGACGTTCCAAAAAACATTATTTCACATCATTCTGCTGTTCATTGCTCTCGCAGTCTTCAGAGTTCTGATACATTTGTTTTTTTTTTGGACGTTGCGTAATTCTTGTTCGGCTTCAATACTTCTTATTCAATCCCGAACATTCACATTCTATATTCACAACAAAGCCAGTCGGTGTAAGAACGATTCAGACACAGACGCTACAACGGACGATACCGATACAACGACAATTATATTCACCCCAGAATAATATATATATATACGTTGTATAGAGGAGACATGCATAAGGGAATGTATCATGGATATATGTATATAAATAATATTGGCGATGATGATGTTTTGTATTTGTTCTGTTGCTGTTCCATTATTATTCTTTTTTTATATATATATTTTCAAGGTGACCGAAGCGATGACTGTTCATCGCACTCTCTTTGTCTCTAATAATTGCTTCACCGCTTTTTTTTATACCACCAAAATATCATGCTCAAGTGTATTCCTTTAAGCACACAAACATTCATGGACGAGTGATGTAAAGACGATCAGAACCGATAAATATTGTTCCTTTAGAGAGAGAATGCTCGATATACAATTGAAAAATGCTAATACTAAAAGGAACTCGAGCGCGCTAAATGTGAGTCATTCACATGACAAAATACGATATAAAATGTTTTACAGCAGCATTGAGGCGGGCGTTTTGCAAATGACGTCATAGTTAAAAAAAATTTGAGAAAATCGGGGAAGAAGATTTTTGGATTTATGAAATTTCAAAAGTCGTTTTGCCATTTATTACATCACTGACGAAAATATCCAAACGAAAAACAACACAAAGTAAAGAGAAGAATATATTCTAAGGAACTTCCGACGCGTACATACAAATTTCATAACATTTTCGCATGTAACAATCTCCACGACTTTGCCGATGATGAAATTTTTATTTGTTTGCACAAGTTTCTGTTATCGAAAATTTAATTTTTCGCGTGTTGTTTTTTGTGCTGTTCTGTTTTCCCCTTTTTTTGTTTGTTTGATATCAAAACGAGCTTCAAAATGCATGATAATGAAATGAAATTGCACCGGGCCGTTTCGCTGATGGCCGATAAGAATGCTTCATTTGTTTTGTTTCGCGTGTCTACTTCTCCACATGCAATTTTCTCGCAATTTACTTATTTTTTGTGTGTGTAAACACATTTAATGTATCACAATCAGACGGTCCCGCGCGCGCAGTTGAACAACCTGATAATGCTTTATTTTTGGAGCCATCAAACTGCGACGAAGAACGCTCAAGATGCAATTTCAAGAGCTTGCAAATTGAAGTTGCACATGTAAGAGTTTGGGATTTTTTTTACAAAATTTTATGATACAAATCGTCAATTCTTTTGAGGGAATTCAAAAAGGTTGAATAAACGACAATGACATTACATATGTCGAAGCTTTCGAGTGAGTCAAAGCGATGTCAATTTACAGCATGACGATAAGAAATCAGTCACGAAATGGAACAAAATTTATAATACGCAAATAAATCAAATGATCAAAATAAATATTATCAATAAACCAATTGCAAAAATTCCACGCTCGAATCATCATGACACAACGACCGCTATTAAGAAAAAGCTTTTTTTTGAAGTTTGGAATTTGAATCTCCTCTCTCTCCAAAAAAAAAAAAATAATAAAATATATTTGCGTCGTTTGAAGATTTTTTGTTCTTTCGTGAGGTGATTGACACGTTAAATTTGTGCGATGTGAGCGCGGGAAAAGCCGATCGCTGGCTAAATGATCTCTCGATTGGGGAACCTTTCATTATGCAGGTGTGTAAGTAATCTCGAACTGATCGCAAAGTTTGTTGGGTAATATAATTATAATCTGGACTCTGGAATGTTTTTTTTTTGGGAAATTTCGCTTCATACTAGTTTTGTTCTGTTATTTCGAATCTTTATCGACAGAGATGTGAGAGTGAGAGAACATTGATAACAAATAATTGCGACGCTACATTGATATTATAAAGAGCTTATCACAATCATCGCAAATCGAAAATTCTTCAGTACAAAAACATGTATTTTTTTTTTGTTGCTGAACGCAAAAACGGCGTCAGACGAAACAGCGCAAAAAAAAATTTACGCGCGCAAATAAAAAAGGCAAACAACTTAAAAAAAACGGACCCGCCATCAACAGAAACAACAAATTAATTCATTAAATATTAAACTCATGAATGTTTCTCTTCATCAAAACTCAAACAAAAATATGAAATAATAAAACATGCCACAAAACAGCAGAACTTTGCATAATATACATAAGTTGGACGAGGTGAATGTCACGATGAACACAATGACCCTGAACTGAAATCATTCCAACATTTAAAATGGATTCTTTTCTTTATTGCGTAACAGTATATTAATGGAAGACATATTTTTACATGTAAATGTTGCAAACTAACGAAAAATGCTCGATGACACATTGGAATTAAATAAATTTTGTATTACTCAATCGGCAGAATGAAAGAATTTTTTTTTGTTTTCACCGTATAGAAATTTCCGTTATAAAATGATTCTGTGAATTTGATAATTGAATCGAACATTCTTCCCGGAATTGTCCATTGACGAGATGAAGAAACCCCTTCCAGACGACCTCTAAATAAAATACTTCATTAGGGGTGATGGTTCAAAAACTCGATCAACAGCAATTAAATTCATTTCAGTTTCTATTGCGAATTCATGTTTAATTTGCAATCCCATTTCGAAGTGCTCAAGGCTGTCGGGGTTCCTTCACCCTAATGCCGAAATAATATACACTTTTTCATTCTCGTTGGAACATGCGCTAATTCGCCAGTCTCCGAGAAAAACGTTTTGGCAATAAAAAAAAAAGGAAACCGTCACCAGCAACAAAATATATATTATATAAAAGAATCAACAGTCTAGACTATTTCTAAAAAACCTTAAAGAGTTTGAGAACTACACAAATGCAAAGTGTCGGGGGCAGCAATGTATTTGTGAAGAATGATGCTTTAAGTTCAAATAAAGTATCCAGCCAGAATGCTACGATAGAGTAAAAAAAATTCGTTCGATATTTGTATAAACAGGCAATGTTCAATGGGTCGAAAATGAAGAAGGACGCAGACAAAGACAGTCGTTGGGGCAATATAATATCGAGCAAAAATTATTCTGCAGAAAAAGAAACGCGACTGCTGTCAAAAGACGAGGTTAGCCTTGAGGGATCACCTTGAAAAAAAAAAGAAAGAATAAGAACGAAGCATAAATTTTCATGCTCTTTCATTTCGTTTTCACAATATGTGATGTGATGATGCTAAAGAACGATTTTGTAATCCAAACACAATGATTATGCTTCAAATACATGTGAAATTCTCAAAGCACAACAATAATTTGTTCAAAAGTTTACGTTTAGCTACAACACACTATCGAACTTTATTATGAAAAATGTGCTTGGGGGACTCGAAAATAGCACCAAGAATGATTCTCGATAAAAAAAAAGAAAAAAAAAACTGTGCGAAAAAAACCAGACATGACAACCAACAACAACGAACCAAATAGAATGAAATTGTGGAGAGAGAGAGAGATAAGTAGAAGGAAAAATGGAAGAGTAAAATTATGCAATCGACTGATTCTCGGCATCGCGCGCCGCTCTTTAGACCTCTTTTTCGCAAAAAAAAAAAAAAAAAAAACAAGAAGTGTAATCGCCTGTATTGGGTATGAATGAACTCTTTCCGATTTGGCCATGAACTCATGTTCGACCGGCTCGGTTCGTCTTCTGTTGTGTGCGCCAATGTATTTGGATTTATGTTTGTTAGTGTTTCTTGGCTTTTATTTCGAGCAATGCCAATGCCACATTTAAAAAAAAATACGAAACAATTTTTTTTTACACTGCTCAGGAAATTAAATAATTTTAGAACTTTATTACATCATCTCGTTAAACCTACATTTATACTTAGTACATGAATCATCCATCACTTTTAATTCACTTTTATCATTTGGTTTGACATTTATCATAGTTCAAAGCAAAGCTTTTATTAAAAATATGGAAGCGCTAAAGGAATAATCTTTCGTAAGCTGCATATTAGATTTAGAAATATGAGAGCGTATACGTATTATTGTTACACAGTTAATGAATATTCTTCTTAATAAATCTCGAAAAAAATAAAACTTGTCACATTTTCATTCGACATAAAAAACGTTTTTCGTCAAAATTTGCGTCGGAAAATTGTGTTGTGCAATAACAAACTTATTTATCAAGTAGAAATCCAAGTGTGCTACTCTTTACCATAATGCACAACATTGTTGCCGATTGTCGTCATTGTATGATGGCACGTTGATTTGACACGTGTGAAATAAGTGAATTGAGCGTGATGAAGAAGAGTATGAGATGTAAACCCATGGAAGCAAATGAGGACTTGTGATAGCATAACTAATTATATCGCCATTATTATTACGCAATTCCATTTGTCACTTGCAGGAAAATAAAGCAATCGCGTGAATTAATCAGAATAAAAAGCTATTGAAATTTTGACATAAATTTAAACTTTGTAGATGTCATGATTAATTCAACAAATGTCTGGGTGCCACATGTTCCGCGACTGATTACAAGTTTATCGCTTTGCATGAGGCTTTGTTCCAATTTTATGAAAAAAAAAAAAAAAATGTACAATACAAAATCTATTTTGATGAATTGATTTTCAGATTGTTTTTTTTTTTTTTCAAGTAGACGCAATCTAATCAACAATATTTAATCTGATCTGGAGCATCTTCTTTTACATAAACAGACTTACTTAATTATTAGTATACATTTGGTGAAATTTGATAACCTCAATTTTTTTTTCTCATCAATTCGATGTTCGTGCGGAAATTTCTACATAATCTGAAGACACTTGTAAAAGAGTCAATTGCCATTATTTTTATTCCTTTTCGGTTTTAGCGCAAGAAAAAGTGTTACAAAATTGAAAGTAAACTGGCCGCGAATATGGCGGTGTTTTATATACAGAAATGAGACCAGCAATCAGCCAACAGCAAAGTATTGGGTAGAAAAAGAATTGTAACTAAAGAAATGAGAGAAAATTATGCGAACAACTTTCACATGTTGCTTTCCGATTGTGCATTTGACACACTTCTAGTATGAATTCACTTCGAGAAGCTTCAAGATGGTGGGAGAATCTGATGAACATAGATTACCTACTTTACAGCTATTATTAAACAACCAATTTAAATTCTCTTCCATTATTACAAAGAAAAAATAATCTTTCAATGACTTTCACTGTAGCTGATATTTTTGTGTATACTCGTTGTTGATGTGCTGGATACTTGAATCGAAACACCCGTTATAAGTTTCAATTGCGGGCATTACATAATTGAGTTGAACGGTTGAAAAAAAAAAGACTTAAATATATCTAAAATTAAAAATCAATGTCAAAATCATGGGGAATGTCGTGAGCGGTCTCCAATATCCGTATGCAATTCTCGCTCGACATACAAAATTACAGAATTTGATATTTTATTTTTTGCAAATGTTAAACATAAAATGAGTTCAACTTATGATATGGAAAAATGATTAATTCTCATCATGGCATAGAGTTTTTGACTTGTGGCGATTTAATGTCCGCGCAGCAATAAAAACCTTCAAAGCGAATACTACACAAACTTGTCCCACAAGCTACAATTTTTTTTTTTTCATTAGTCAAGAGCATGGTCACGAAGATCTCTTGCCGGGTATAACATGCTACAAAATGTGGGTCATCGAGCTACGAATGAAGACAGTAACACCATTTCTTATATTCGTGCATCATCGCAAGCTTTGCAAGTCACCACAGCATAGCAAGAGTTTGCCGGATCGTTTTTTTTTGGGTCACGTTGATTTTTCATTTGATTTTCGCAGAGCCATTTCATGGCAAAGCAAACATGTGAGAAAGTGGGTCGAAACCCCATGTAATCCTTAGCTGGTCTGGGTTACAGAATACAAAAGTTATGTTATGGATGAAGAGAAATCGGAACAATTTCAGATATTTGATTGTTTCTGTTCTATATTTGTTACAGTTTATTTTAATTATGCAATGGCGAATCAAAAAAATTAAACTTGGGATAAAAGTTGCATGACGTTTAGTTCAGAAATTAAACTTTAGTTGTAGAAAGAAGGCAAAGGCAGGATACAAGTTAGTAAGTTAGTTAAAATAACTTAATCGCTTTCAAATGGAGTATATGGATCATAAGCGTGAAGCTTCTTACGCCATGCCTTGACTAGTCCTTCCCATGCCCGTCGGCTGTACTTCAAATTTTTGGGTGGTGTCTTTGGATGGTCGCGAGATCTCTGCAATCTTGGAGCGGATGCAAATGTTATAATTAGCTAGATACTAGCTTCCGTCAGTTTTTAAATTTATTAACTTACTTCGGCACCTGTGTGATGTAATTGTCATATCCAACTGTATTCTTGCCGTAGTCAATTTGCTTCTGACGACGTTCAAGGATGCCCTTATCAGTCTCAAATTCCCGATGGAAATGTGATGATGATTCCGTCGTTCCGGAGCTTTCTGAACTGTCACTGCGAAAACGCTTCTTTGGACTCTGACCATCCTCTAGCTTTGATTTTTTGTCCCTATTGCTTTCAAACGATTGTCCTTCATTAGGCAACAGCAGCTCATTTGAGCGATGGCGCTTAAATGGGCTTTTGATTTTGTTTTCTGTGACCAATTTATCGAATTTCTTTTCGTTTTCACTGTCTACGAATTCAATTTCAATTTCACGTGAATTGCGCTTTTTTTCTGGCACTTTCTCGTTATCAACATCTTCCACAATGATCTCTGGTGGCTAGATAAAAAAATAAAAAATAAAAATTTATGTAGCTGAAAATTTTAGTTTAACTCACTGCAAGACTCAATGCATCGCCTGAATTTGAGGTTTCCAATAAGTCAATCCAACTCTGACGCTTGTACTATAATAAAATATTAACTTAGATACCCAATAAAATGCCTTAATTAAGTCACAAACCTCGGACATTGTGAAAGTAAACAAGATATTTTCTTACAAGGGGCAAGAAACTTATTTTGAAATTCATTTTGGCGCGATTAAATTCAACGTTGTCAAGCAATCGCTGAACGCGCCCAATTCTCTAAATGACCATATCATTTTGGATGCAACACAATATGTATGTTTTTATTTATTACTTTTTCATTCATCTAAATATATGCATAATCTTTCATTTTTGTATAGTGCTATAGTGAGATGAGTGCTCTAACTAAAAGGACTATTTTCTTATTTTCCTTTCATTAATTTCCAATGACTGTTACTACTAAGCTTATTAGATACCTGGAGAGACGTTTATAGAAGTGTATTTGTGCTGGTTAGTTCCTTTTTCTCTAATCTCAAAAAAATAATTTATTTGCTCTGGAGATGTTTAATTTAACCGGAAAAATCATTATGGTCAAAAAGTGCTTGATCGTAGCTCTCGGCCTTAACGAGACGTCCAGCAAAGTATCGTCCATTTAAGGCAGAACATGCTTTCTCAGATTCTAAAAAAAAATATAGCATAAAATATCATCTGTAATCACTAAGCATTTAAATCTTATAAACTCACCACTCTGCATTGAGAATTCAACAAAAATCTTGACAATCACATCGTCTGTAAATTCGTCATCATCGTTATCTGTCTGCTTTTCTTTATAAATGATGACTTTTTCAACCAAACCAAATTTACTACATTCTTCTTGAATCTCTTCCTGCAATGATTCATCGACATCCTCCGGACCAACCATGTTTCGTAGAATGACAACTTTGCTTTCGCTACGGCGCATAAGACGTTGCATGACCAGGTGTCTTGCATTCTGACCCTTGATCGACATTGATTCCTGTTGCTGAAGTGTCGGTTCGCCTTCTTCCATTAGTTTCTTTTGCAATTCCTCTTGCTTCTGTTTTACCAGTTCTTCGGTAGTTGTTAAAGAATTCTGAATAGGTGCATCAGACGAAACGGAAGTCACTTTTACGGAAGTTACTAAACCGGCAACAAGAGGTTGCTGGAGAGCAACAGGAGAAAGTATGCCGGGTGGTGGAATATTGACTGCTGCTTGAGCCATCGTGACAGTGGGAAGTGACGTAGAGAGAACTGGCGAAGTGGATGTCAAGCTTTTCAAGCCCAATGTCGGTGCTGCTGATAAGCCCAAAACGCTTGTTGCTACAGCATCCATTGCTTGAATTTTTGCAGTTGCTGCGGCGGCCTAAAATAAAATAGAGTAACATAAATCTAATTGAAAGGAAAACTTATGTAGTGACTTACAGCAACGGCAGCTGCAGTTGGCATCGACGAGTTAACTGCTGGACTGATGAGAGCATTTGGTGGCGTAATGGAACGTCCAACACGCAACAACTGACCGCCAAGGTCAAACAGATTCATGCTGGCAATTGATTCGAGAGCTGCCTGATTAGTACTGTATTCGATGAATCCGTAGCCTTTATGACTATTTGGCGATGATCCTGCGGCCAATTTACAAAATACAATTGATCCAAAGGCTTCAAAAACGCTCTTTATATCTTCTTCAGTCAATTCAGGATGAATCGAAGCAATATAGATGCGATTATAGTTCTTGGCTTCTTCCTGAATTTCATCGATAACCTGTTGTGCTTGGGGCATGTTGCTCGGACGTCCGACTTTTATATTACGACCACCCAACATGGCACCATTCATTTGTTCCAATGCCAATTGAGCGCCTTCGGGAATCTCATATTCAACGAATGCAAATCCTTTATGTTTTTGCGTCACTGGATCCCACGACATGTTGATAGACTTGATAGGACCAAAGGGAAGAAACGCAGCACGAATTGTATCTTCTTTCAATTCAAAGGAAATACTTCCAACGTAAACCCTTCAAATTTTTAATGTGTTAATTGTGCAGTTTAACATTTTGTAATGGCAAATATAGAACGAAATTGAATCAGATCTTATCAGCTAAGAATTGGTTTTTCTCACTGATTGGAATACTTCCGAATGCTTTGAATGAAACAATTCGGGACTCGACAATTCTCAACTTCGCCTTTTTTTCACATCATTTTCAATCTCAAATCTTTTGCACTTATAGTTTCAACCACTCACCTGCACATGAGCGCCAATGCTTGTTGACGTTGAACTTGTGTTCGCTGACTTGCCAATTGTTGTTGCTGATGAGCAAGCGTTTGTTTCATTAAGACCATTTTAATACTTTGTTCCATGGCATATTTCTTAGCCTTCGTAACGGTATCATACTGTTCCGAGTTCAATCGTGGCAAAGCTCCACCGAGAATGCCCAATAATGCTGAACGAGTGCCGGGCCCAAATGCAACCTCACCAATTTGCTTGATGTTGTAGATGGGCTGCTTGATAAAATCCTTTTTCGAATCTATGGAATAACAAAAATATATATTAAGCACTGAAAAAGTTAAGAGCATTTATATGTGATGATGGTACATCATCATGAGCTATTTGAAAGAATGATGAGATGGACAAATTGTTGCAATAAGTCTTAATTTTCATTGCAATAATATTTTTTTTTGTTTCAACCGAACGAAATACCTCCAACAATTTTTCCATCTCAATGCATTTTTTTTTTTTTTGGAAAATGAGTTTTGTTCAAAAGAGAGACAGAGAAAATTTTCAGCCCTGGAAAGAAAAAAAAAAAGAAAAACAAAAACAAAACAAAAAAAATTAATGATTTCGACTCGTTCTACGATTAGAATGTGCATTTTTTTTTTTTGAGGGAACAAAGCATCAGAGCCGCGGCATGACAAGGTTTTTAATTGAATTATTTTGTGCCCCATGTGTGTTCGAATCAGCTCTGAAAAAAGAGAAACTAATTTGGGGTTTGTTTTCGGTGGGGGATCAGAGGGAAGAATGAAAAAAGAAAAAAAAAAATAGAAAAACAAAAAACTTTTTTGCGTGCTTTACTCGAACGCGGCAGCTCTCAGGGGGGAAGTTCATCTCAGCAGCATGCAGCTGGCATCGTCCAGTCATATTGATGTTCGTCATATGCGAGAGAGATAGAAAGAAGCGTTGCATAATGTGTGTACTTTCGTCAATATTTCTCGCTGCTGATGATAATTAGAAACAGTAAACACACAAAAGTTTTGTTTAATAGTAAAAATAAATCTTTGGCAATAAAATAAATTGTAAAATAGCACCATAGTTTCGGTTCTTTTTTGTAGATGCGTTGTGGAATTTTTCAGATTTGCGAAAGACAAATGGAAAGATTGGTTTGGCTCATGATTTTTGCGTGATGCATCTCTCATCAAGGATATTTAAACTCTACCAATTTTATTGCATTTCGGGCTGGGCTTTCCATCCATAACATTTTCATTCCCGTGACCGATATTTTTTTTTCTTTCATTTCGACTACTTTTTTCTTACATTTTTTATTTCATTCTTTAAGAACATTTTTTTTTTTTTTCAGAGAAAGAAACTTTAATAAATAAAAAAAGAAAAAAAAAAAAAACACAAAAAAGATTATTTAATTAACAATGATCGTAGGTCAGGATTGTTTGTTCTTTTATGATTATTTTATGATTTTTGTATCGTTCAATATGTCGCACCTTTCACCCGAAAAATATAATGGACAAACAGACTCGATCGATATCTTTATAATGAACAATGAATGTTTAAAAAGTTGTAAGGTATGTAGAAAACATTGGAGATTACAACAGGAAAATGATTCTCCTCAAACATTGATCATTATTATTCTGAACTAACTTACTCTTTGATGTCACAAGGAAAAAAATCTGTTTCAAATAAAAAACTACTATACTGAACGAACGGTTTTATATAAAATGCTTTTGTTGTTGTTGTTGTTAGTTAAGCAGAGCAACCACAAAACAGATTATGAGGCGATATAAAAAAAACATATTTTATGAGGAAAGGCGACTTTTGACGAACTAAGTAGATAGAGAAAGCCTAATGAATCATTTAAGTATAATATATACCTTTATCCAGCTTCTGCCGCTTTGATGGTGAAGAGTGTTCACTTTCCGTGGTTGAGTCAGTATCAAAATCCTTGCCCTAAAATGAATAATGATTTTTAAGTAAAATTTGAATGGCTTTTGGTGAACAGTGTGGGGCCTCGGCGTGAAAAATTTTCATTTTGCATTTAAATGAGCTTACCATTGCTTACAGGCGGGTTAATTTCTACGTATTTCGTTAAAGAGGATAGGTATGTACACTTCTGAGGTATTTTAATGCTGTTTGTTTAGGTTTTACAGATGAAAATCGAGGAAAAACAGATTCACTAAATTCTAAATTTTATACAAGGGGCGATTAACTTTAAACATATTTTGTGCGCTATATTATGTGAACACTTTTCGCTAGCTACATAGTACTAACCAAAAAAAAATTGAATCAAGTTCGGAATTAACTAAAAATACCGTCGTTGTAATATTATTCTGAGCAGTATCGTAAAAAAGTGTCCAAAATGAATATCGAGAAGCATTTTGTAGCAGCATTCGTCCGTTTCCTTAATCAGCAAATTCAAAATAAGGCAAACGCAGAGCAATCTGAAGGCAAATTATTTCAAAGCCTTAATTAGGTTCTTATCTAATCCATTGAATTATTTGCAGCGCTTGAAGTCGCAGTTCAGTGTCTGGAATCATGTTTCGAGTTGAATCAAAATGACGACAGCTCCAGTCCACTGGCTAATGTGGATCTCTATGAACTTTTTGTAAATTCTTACATTTCTGTTAATCCTGAACGGAAAGCTGAAGCTGAACAGCTGAAAAACGACGGTAATCGACTAATGAAGGAAGAAAAGTATCAGGAGGCTCTCAATGCGTATGGACGGTAGGTACATTAATTAATTTTGAACACTTGAATTTAATCAAGTCATTCTTTAATCCCTCAAGTGCAATCCTTCTTGATGGAACGAATCCAGTTTTCTACTGTAATCGAGCTGCTGCTTATTCTCGAATTGGAGAATATCAAAAAGCTGTCGATGATTGCAATCAAGCGATTCGATATGATCCTAATTATGGCAAAGGTAAGACATAATCTCATTAATTGTGCGTTTCGCAATAGTGATCATGAATTAATTTAAGCTTTTGGACGTCTTGGCTTGGCTTTTTCAAAAATGAATCGTCATGCGGAGGCAATTGACGCTTATAAAAATGCATTGCGCATTGAGCCTGATAATCAGGATTATAAAAATAACATGGAAGTAACACAACAGCGATTGGAAGAGCAACAAACAAGTGGATCAGCTGGACCAGCTGGGCTTGGCGGACTTGGGGCTGGACTAGGGGGTGCTGGTGGAATTGATTTTGCTGCTGCTTTGAATAATCCAGCTCTCGTCAATATGGCGACACGAATGATGTCTGATCCATCGATTCAAAACATGTAACAGGATTTTATGTTTGAATAATCCAGATATTAATTCGATATAATTTTTGACAGGCTTGGCCAACTATCCGGAATGAATAATGTTGATGCTTTACTTGAGACTGGTCGTCAGTTGGCAATGCAAATGAGTAACGAAAATCCAGAACTATTTGCACAAATTCGTCAGCAAATGGAGGAACAAACTGGACCTGGTGCTCCGCCATCGGGCGATCCACAGCCAGAACCGAAAGATAATTAGAATATATTTCTTCTATTCAGCAGCAACAGCATTTTTGGATTTGGTCATCAATTAAAGATTGCAAATTTTCATTTTCATCTTAAATAAATTTCACAAAAATTATATTGCATAATCAATAAAAATTGATATCGATTACTATGGAATGTGGACTGAACTTCAAGTTGTACTAAATTTTTATAATTTCATTTATTCTCTATTTATTCTTTTTTTGGTAACAAAAAACTGAAATTTTTAATTGTCTCCCACAGCCTTTTTTTTAATTATTTGGCGTGCATCAAATTAACGCTCCATTGTGAACGGTGATGAAATTTTACCAATTAACGCTCATTGAAATTAATTCATCCGTGTGCGACCTTGACAAATTTTCGAAAATTGAATGTCAATGGAACAATTTAAAAAAAGAAATAATTTATACACACAAAACTCAATTTCAGAGCCATCACAGTTGAGTGGCTGGCTAGGTAACAGCAGCTCATTAAAAAAGATTATCGCAATAAATTACTGATCGATCATAAGAATAAGCAGCAATATTAGTTCGACGACCCCAGACACGTCCACTTGTCTCATTCACATTCAACAATAACGGAAGCAATATCAAAGAATATCAGATATGTCAAAGATTTTCTCATGATTTTAATGCCTTGCAGACGTCGAGTCAAGTAGATCTGTATCAAGGACAAACAGACCATAAACGGAACCATGCTTAGCAATGCGATGAAAGTAAGGTGGCAAAAAGCAATTTGGTTGTTTCATTAAGTCATTGAGCAATTGATATTATGTTTTTTAATTGAAAGTACTTTTCTCGCATGTGCTGAATGATAAAGTTTGCAATACCGTAATTTTCTTTTGAGTTGTTTACGGCTCCCTAAGTAACTGTTGTTACACACTTGTCATAAAATTGACCGCCACCGAAAGCATTAACTGTGCAATTTATAAATTTTATATCTGCTGTTGGCACTCTATAAAATTTTCAAGGTAATCAAGGGACAGCAAAAAACCAATTTGTCGCAAATAAAAAAAAATGTGCGGCAGTCGAGACATAACGAGGAAATGCAGAAAACGCACGGGAAATAAAATTCTTTGACCGCGAATGTTTTAGATATTTACTTGAATGCGCTGGTAGAGTTTTATTTCGCACAAATCGGAAATTTTTTATGGTTTTGTCTCATGGTGTGGCCTTTAAGCTAATTGTAATATGTTATTGTGTAAGTCGGTGCTTAATTTTTTTTTTACCTCATTTTCGATGCCGACACGTGTCTTGGGATCAGTCATTTAATAATGTTCTAGAGTTTACCTAGATAGTCCATGAATAAACGCATACCTGCCCCATAAATAGCTCATATTTAGATTCAATCATGCTCGAAATTAATTATATTCACTGATAACTTATTGAGATCATCATGGAATCCACCTGTTCTGGTTTACAGTGCGTGGGAACATTTTGCAAACAATAATTTAGTTATTCTTGATTTCCTTGCGAAATGTTTTTATACAGAACATTCAATTAGAAAAAGAATACGAATTCGCCTTGACATCATTTGCTGAAAGTTCCACCCGAGGTTTCACCCAAATATGATCTCGATTTTATGAGTCACTAGCAAATATTCACTTGAACCGAAACTAAATTTTTCCTAATGCTAATCCACCATTATGCAATCAAACATACCGTTAATAGTTTGCAGAAAATCATAAGTAATCCCTCGATCAGCCATGGGCATAATGCCAAAAGTATTTTGTGCACGAATCGAATATTGTGCGATTTCAAAGACTGGTTCTGCACTAAAGTTGCATGTTGCATGTTGGCTTTGACTTGCATATGTGTGACCCACCGAGAGCTGCCGCATTTGAAACAACACAAAATTGCAACTCAAACGTGAAGCACATAAGCAATTTCAAATTATATTTGTCAAGGTCAGCGTAACACAGAAGGTTTTTCTTCACTCACCCCATAAACATACATCTCAGATATTTACTTAAAATACAAATAAAATGTGCAAATTTCGCAAAACGAAAACGCCAATAAAATTCAACAATTATACTAAACATCATTTGATTTCCATTCAATTTCTTCTGTTTTGCTATGAATGAAAAATAAAGCTCTCATAAAAGGCATTGGATCATCTGTAAGCTTTTTTTTATGAAAAACCACTTCACACACTGTTGAAACAAAACAAAAATTCTCAAGCCAAGCCGGCGGTATGTGAGCGTACGTGAGCTCCAGATGGAAATGTCTACGATTGTATTTGTTTGTAAACTGTGAGCTTTGAATGAATTTTTATATCGAGAGCAAGGAAACAAGCGACGAGCTGCTTCTAGCAGTACTGCGAGTCAGTTGTATAAAATAAACAGACAATAAAGAAATTCAAATCATTCGATTCCAAAGCTTCGACGTGAAAACCTCGCTCGTGCTCCTTAAACCGTAACTAATTTTATTTATTTTTGGTGTGCTTCAGTTCCGTTTATTTTATCTTTCTCTTTGTGTACGGAAAAGGAAAAGTGTTCAATTATCACATTTTCAAAATGAAATTCGTAAGTTGAAAAAGCGCAAAAATTTTTTTTAATGAATTCCATAATAAGATTGTGAAGTTTATTAAGCGACAAAATACTCCGAAATGAGAAAATTATTTTTCAAGTTCAAAGTGACAGTCAAAACAGGAAACTTGCTTGCCAACAGTTGTGTATCGATGATAAATTATGATAAAAAAAATCAATTAATTAATCCCGCGACATTGAAAAGTCAATTAATAAAAAAATATATTAAATATTCTTCTGTTTTGTGTAAATTTGATCGTAAACAGCTGGAAGGAGAGAAAAAAAATAAGAAGCTTGCGCAATGATTTTTGCTTGTAATTCGTTTAAAAAATTCCTTTCATAACTTTTTTCTTATGTGCAACATTGTGACTTTTTAAATTGCACAAAATAGAGGGCTTGACAACCGTTAGACTTTTATGAGCTGCTTTGTATAATTAACGTGCATTCTGAGAGATCATTAATCGATTTTGATTTTCCCACTAAATCTTTTTTTTTCTCTTGCAATTAAAATAATTAAATTGGAATGCAAGTTTACGTTTAGAGCGAGTTGCATTTACAGTTCAATTTGTCACATGTCAAAATGAGTAATGCAATCGTTGAAGCTTGAGAGTTCTGGCTTCATCTGATAACATTCACATATAAGACGAGCATCCACCTAGAGCAGGAAATTAAACAACTTCAAGTGATTAATGATGATCGCTTAAAAGGACATGTTGGAGATCAAAACAAGCAACACGTTTTATGCCTCAACTTAATTTCTCATTTGCTTGAAACATGTCACGAAAGACTTCCGCAATCTGTAGAACCAATTATCTAGAATTATAATGACAAAACATAACGACGAGTCGCGATTAAATTACCGTAATTAATGCTAACGTTTTTAAGATCGCTGCTGTCTCGCTCGCGCGTGCTCAGTTAAACATGTTTTACGTAATATCTAGCAAAAGAAAATGAAAGTCAAGGACAATTGCTTGAAAGAAGTATTTCTGGAAAAAAAATCAGCACCTGCAATTAAATGTTATTGTTGCGTAATGATTCTCTTCATTTGTATGAAAAGTGAATTTTTAATAGTTGTTTCCGTTATTGTTCATTTTAAAATTGCATTCGCGTGGTTTCTTTGAAGATATTGACTTCGTTATTTTTATGCGGTGGCTTTGAGTCGGTTTCTGTGTCATTTAAATTTAGATTTTTAATAGTACAAAACATTTACTTAATCACTGCCAGTTGCATCATCTGACGTTTCAATTATCGTCGTTGTGCAATTTAAAATTTAATAAGTTTTTCAACAATTAATTCACAGTATCAACAATATTCAGTATCAAATATCTCGAACTTGACTTGTAAACAGAGCTTTCGTCATGTCTATTTTCGCTGGATAAATATTTTTGAGACGACATTTATCTCACGTACTAATCTAATAAATCGCCTGGCATTGTGCCATTGTGCCTATTTGTGTGTGCTCACCTGTTTTGCCAATTAAATAGGCCTCGTTAGTCATAATAAATGAAATTTATTGACCAGTTCACAGCGGTTCGAAGTGCACGCTTAAAACCAGATACATACGCTATAAATTTCTTATGAAATTACGCAAAATCTTTGAATGACGGAAATCTTGATTTTCCTCATAAAATGCTCACACATATGAAAGGCGTGCAATGATAATTTAATATTTCAATGGAATTTAACAGTCCATAAACATAATAATGAGCGAAAACTTTACCATTTTGTGCTCGTAAATCTTCTTCATAAGTATGTTCACGCCGACGATTTTCTAGCAATTTAACGACAGTAACGAATTGAGGGGTCGAAGGTTCCAATGCAAATTGAGCAGAATCTTGTATTACTGTTTAAGATTATCATCTCTTGTGCAACTTCCAATTTTAAACTGATTAAAATTTGTTTGATTTCACTTTCAGTTCCTTACGCTTTCAACACTTCTCATGCTTATCGTTCTGGCAACTGCTCAGTACTTTGGACAATACAACACATATTCTGGTGATTTTGGTGAGATCGTGAAGTTAAAGTTTTAATGAATTATTTTTTTTTAACTAAGAACTGTCAACTAACAGGAGGACCATCAGCATTCGGAAGTGCATCACTGAATCGTGATAACAGGGAAAACAGAGGTAACCAAGGTTAATATTGCACCGTCGCATTTCATTTATCCCATTAAACTAATCATACATTAACAGCTTTTCTTCGTTTTCAAGCCTCTTTCAATTTTAAATTGTCAATTTTAAATTGACAAAAAATGGAACTACAAAATTGATTGCCATTGCACTTGACCTTGTGGGGCGTGACCATTTGATCGAATTTAACGGTTAAATAGTACGTTACTCAACGCTCTTAAAAAATCATATGAAATGATAATTCGCTAATTAATTAATTTAAAATTTATATTGAACGCGAGCGCATAATTGACGATTTGCATCATAAATTTAATCAATCTGATGAAGGATTGATGAATTAGTGCCTCCGGTTGATGCTGCTGGATTTAATTGTATCCGCTTTTCATGTTTTTGTTATTATTTCATGATCATGGCTCATTCTCGAGCCGCTCATTGAAATCATTTGATTTTTCTCATTCATGAGTGACGTTTTTAACGTCTCTGTAAACTAATTCACATTAATTAATTGGTTGTTGGCGCTTTATATTTGACATCATTTACTAAACAACTGAGGCGATTTTTGTTTTCAGGTCCAGTAGTTTTCCCAATGTCACCACCTGACGCACCAAGTGAGAGCAGTGGAGTCGTTATTGGGGCATCTGGCTTTGGATTTGTACCACCTGGTCAACAAAGTAAGAAATGAAATTGATCAACCGCAAGATTGTTTAATAAGCACGTTAATTGGTATTAATTGTTAAGAATTGGTTTAAGAATCTGGACTTGGGATCTCAAAAAAATGATCTGCTACTGCTATTCTAAATTTTCAATTTTGCAAAATTCTTTCAGCACTTTTTTATAAGAAATCAGGATAATTGAGCGAAAGTATATAGAAGTATACAACTTGTATGCTTTTGGACTACTTTTTTACCACTCAAAAATACTCAATTTCTAATTAAAATATACTTTGCAAACATAATTTCTAGCTTTAGACTTCTTAAGAACACTTATGGACTATTAGAATAGACTCGCTTTTATCTTCTTCAACACTTCAACTTCACGCTCAACACTCTTTAAGAGTAGATAATTATTACAGCAAATTCTATAATCGCACCAAAATGAATTTAAAAAAAAATATGCCATGTTTTATCACAATTTTGTGTTATTTGTTTCAGGATTCAGTGGTTTTCGTAGCAATTACTAATCAAAATTATTAATTCATAATTTTGATCCAATTCGTTCCCACATTTTCACTGTAAATATGAATTTTTTCCTGCGCTCTCTGTAAGAATTTTATTTTAAATTAAATATTTTGTGATGGCTCAGCTCTACAGATACATACTTAAATACATAGTTTCTAAGTTCGTGTTCACTCGGGGACGATAATTATTTTCACAAGAATCAAGAATGGAAACTAAATCAAATATTTAAAAACTATATCACTCTTGTGTTTGCATAATTTCCTGCATCAGTAAATTTATTTAGTATCCCTAAGCACGAGTGCCACAGACAAAATTGCATTGCAATAAATGAAACTCACAATTTGTATTTATTAAGACGATATTCATGTAATCATGTAAATAAGTTATTTGTAATAAAAATAATTGAAAACAATCAGCTGTTTTTAATATTATTTTTGCCTAGAAATGTAACTTTTTCTCGTTCTCTCATTCTGTACTGTCAAATTCACTCAATAAATAAATTTTTTCGCAATAAAAAAAATGCACAAAATTTGTTTACAAGGTTATGCTTTTTTGCAATGTAATTTAATTTGTTTTCGGAGGCTGGCTGGTAATTTACATCTTTATCTGTATATGCATGTAAAACTGAATAATGGTGACATTGCACAGTGAAAAGCACACTGTGTAGTGGAGGAATTTCTGCACTTGAATGTGACGATTTAATAAAATTGAAGCAAAATCTGGTTTCTATGTGCACTTGGTCAGCGACTTTTAAATAAGCTACTTAGCAATTTATTGACACAAAACATGTTTTTATCCATTGATTATTCGCAGCTGCTGTAATGTTCATTAATTTTTATTTTGTCTTTTGTTGTGATTTTCAGAGAAAATGTTAATGTTTAAGAAATTTGTGCGATATAAACACAAAGGTGAACCTTGGCGAATTGTCTTTTACAAAAATCGAATGCTTTATCTTAAGCCGAAATATATAAGTTACTTCTAGTTTTTGTGTTCAGTTTTATTCGTGCAATGCCAAAGATAAATATAAATTATATTATAGAATTTAAATAAGCAAATGATTGTAGTTTTATTGTGAATCACTTGAGCTTGAGCTGGAACTGTCTGATGAAACATCGTCTTGTGAGGCATCCTTCGGTGTTCGATTTGTGTCTAAAGAGATTGGCTGATGGCCAGTCATCATAGTCAACTGCCCGGATGGATACCAAGCGAACTGATTTTGAGCTGATGCTGGAATTTCTCCAGTGGAATTTCGATTGACATCACTGATTGCGCTTGGTGTTTGAAGACTGTGCCCATTAATATTTAAATCAGTCTTTCCTAGGAAGCCTAAACGCATTTCTATATCGGTGGGATATGGACGTCGCAAATCGCCCTGCTGCCACGTGAGTGGCGCTGAAACTGCGTGGGAGGCGCTAATACGATAAGAGTATTTTATAAGCTCTTCTGAGTTAATGGGTTTCTCATTGGCTTTTGCGATGCTTGCGAGCTTTTGTTTCGCCTGAAATATTGCTGTAGAGAGGATCTGTTCAGCTTCTTTTAGCTGCTTCTGAAGTTGATTAATTTCCTGATCATATTTTCCCACTTGAATCTTCAGTAAATTGATCTTTTCATCGATTTTTGTTTGTTCTTCAGAGAGCTTCAGCAACTGTTTCAATTCATTATCTTTTGCCACAAGCAATTCTACAAGTTGTAAGTAGTCATTCGTTTTCTGGTGCTTCGGTGCTAGGAGATTTTCAATAATTTCTCTAATAATAAATGGAATTCGGTCAAAAATTGTGGTCTATTTATTATTGTTTACAGACTTTACTTTGAGATAATTTCTATGTCGTCAATCAACTTATTTAACCGCTCTCTGGTACTCAAATTGTGTGCCATTTTGGGCTATATTGATTGGTTTCCTTTCACTTATGGTTCTAATTAACTGATATGCTTTGTATATGCCTAATTTATTCTAAATTCAATAAAATACCGCAATGCTTGCCGTGCAATGTTTACATCCGCTGTTTGACCTCGGCGCACAATTCTAAAATTTCATCAGAATTCAAATAATTTTCCGTTAGCAACGCGAACAAAACGGTTTAAAACAAATTTTATGGACTGACTAATTTGTCACTTTATTCATTTAGTTAATTTTAAGCGCATAAGCAAAGCTACTTACCGTTTAAACTGCGTATAATATTTTGAGCAAAGTAAATTTTTAACATGATTTTTTTAAGCATTCGCTAGTTTCCTGCTTAATTGTCTGGCCAATGATTTTCAACACATCACTGTGCTTTAAATCGTTGGCATTAGAGATTTTCTCGCAAAGCTTAAAATATAAATTGTTCATAATCTCTTTGATCATGACCTCTGACGGAGCTAATTCATGCTTGTTTTCGGTTTGGGATTCTTTTGTTGTTGAGCTATCCCTTAAAATCTGAATTCTATCTAATGACGTTTGCAAGTCTTGAATGTAACGATTTTTCATATTCAACTGAGACTTTAGCTCGGCCATATCTGCGTCTTTAGTTTTAATCTCAATTTCACGTTCCTCAATAGTATTTCTCAATTTTGCTTCGAATATTTGAAGTTTTTCGTTTTTGGTTTCTAATTCTAACGATATGTTTCGATTTTCCTGTTGCAAGGATTTCATTTGGACTTTGATTTCGTTAATTTCATCAAGGGAATGTTCTTTGATATTCCGTGATTTTTCTTCAAATTCACGAATAATTGATTTTAAGCTCAAGTTTTCTTTTTTCAACGAAAGGATTTTTTCCTCAAGTCTCATTATGTCTTCTTCACGGACATTGTCATTATTATTTTTGTCTGAAGAAATGCTTAAGCTACTTGTACTTAATATGTCAAGTTTATCGCATAGTTTATCAAGTTTTGTGTCTAATTTTGATAGATTAAAGCGTATCTCTGTATTTTGCATCATCATTAAATTTAAGCTGGAATCAGAAGAAGCTGAAATAATATTGCCATGGCCGTGTTTAACAAACTCGACGGTTTGCGAAGTAGAATGAGCAGTTGGTCCAGGTTGTATCTTGGCAACTTGCAGAACAGGTGTTGGGGGTTTCTTTGGTAGCCGTTTGGGACTGCTTTCAGGATCACTGCTGTCGCTAATTTCACTATTAACGGTTTTATTGGGCAGAACTATTTTCTTACCCATCCTTGCCATTCGTGTCAGAATATTGGTTTTAATCTGTTTTGCCTGTTTTTCCTCAGGGTCAGTTTCACAAGCCTTGTCACTTGTTTCGACGTCTCCCTCACACAACTTGGTATTCTCTTCGTTTGTTTCACTTTCATCGACCTTGGCATCGTTGGCATTGGCAGACTTTTCCATTTCTTCATTTTGAATGGTGCATCGTTCTTCCAAAACTCTCAGAGTTTCGTCTTTATCGCTTTCATTCTCAAACAAAACGCTCCAAAAATTTTGATGATCATCCAAATATTGCACGAAATTTCCCTTCACGTAGACTTTATTAGATTCTCTGACAATAACGGTCGACAGCAAATCAATCTTGGACTTGTAAAGTATCATTTTCAGCTCACGCTTATCACTCAAAAGCAATGCAAATCCAAGTTTGCCAATGACAGTGTTTGTTTGGTTGATAACTTTGTATGCAGTTACAAGTTTTGCAAGTATCACTTGCCAATCAGTTTTAGACTCTGAATCAGTCTGGGATTTTGTGCTCTTGTTGTCATCTGTGTTTTCGGGATTCTCCGTGCCAAACAGCTTTGAGAAGTTAGTTTTCCTAAGAGCGAAAAATCGTAGAAATGGTAAAATTCTAATTAGACACATAATTATTTTCAATTTGGAATCCTTTTTTCAAGGCCTTTAATTTAAAACAACAACATACCCTTCTTCTTCGTCATTATCTGCAGCCATAGGATTATTTTTATCACCGAATTCCTCATCATCCTCATCTGAGAATATCATGTAGAATGAAGCCATTGTGGAATAGTTTTTGCAGATCACAGAACTTATTTACTGTCAAATTTTCATTTTCATATCAAAAGTGTAGATGTGTGTTCGAAAATTACTGCAGTTTTTTTTACTTTGAACGCACCCAAAAACCATACAATTTATATGAGGCATTTCATTTCATATTCGCATAAAACGGCTTTTTCTATGTAGCGAATGGCTACTGCTGACTATGTATGGATAGATTGAGTAGACAGGTGTGGAAAATAAGTCGTATTTGCATTGAAAATTGCATAAAATTTAAACTCTCAATGAAGTGTAGCTAAGCAGCTACCAAAAAATAAATTTTTGGCAAACAACTGAAAATTGGCGAACATAATTTAAGAAGGTAAGAATACTCAAATTTAATTTGGAAATTGTAATGCCAATAATTTCCGGATAAAATGACACCCTTCTTGATACCAAGAAGAAAAAAAATAAACAACATTTTATTTGACATGAGTTTTAATTGTATAAAAAATTGCTGAATTGATTATGCTTCAACGGCTTTTAAATCGATTTGAAATATAAAAAATATAAGAGATGTTGTTTGACGTGAGAGAATTTGTAAATTATTGCACAAGGAAAGTTTCTTGATGTCAAGATATTTTTTGGAATTTTCATATACAAGACATATTAGCGGTAAAAATAAAATTCATTATATTATTTGCTGAAACTATTCTATCACGAAAACCGTTTTAGTCATCTCATGACTTAAGAACCAGTCACGGCAGATTATGTATTATGTTTAGCAATTATTTTTCTGTCTTTTCCCAGGTTTATTTTTGCAGCTAAAAAGAAAATTCTGAGCAATTCAACTAATTCTTTTTTTTTTAAACCAGATTTCTATCGGAGGTGCTTGTTCTTGAAGTATGCTTATTTTCTTTCAAAAATGTTTATGATTTATTTTGAAAAGAGAGTATTCAGGGAGGGAAAATGACTTAAAGCCTCACTTCAATTTCATCTGTTATTGAAAGCAGACATAATTAATTTACCGAATTATTATTTTTTTTTATGATATGGGTTGCGACTGTTTGGAATTATATTGTAGTGATACGATAAATCCACTTTTGGAAAGGATAGCATAGACTGTAAAGCCATTTTAAGACAATCATATTTTTTTTTTTACAATAAATAATTCTGCATTGCGAGGTTCAGTATATAAATAACTTATTTGCAGTTGTTTCTCTTCAGTTTTATTTATTCAATGCCAACGATTATTAAAAATTATGTATAGAATTTGAGTAAGCATATGATCGTAGTTTTATTGCGAATCACTTGAGCTTGAGCTGGAACTGTCCGATGAAACATCATCTTGTGAGGCATCTTTCTGTGTTCGATTTGTATCTAAAGAGATTGACTGATGGCCAGTCATCATAGTCAACTGCCCGGGTGGATACCAAGCGAACTGATTTTGAGCTGATGCTGGAATTTCTCCAGTGGAATTTCGACTGACATCACTGATTGCGCTTGGTGTTTGAAGACTGTGCCCATTAATATTTAAATCAGTCTTTCCTAGGAAGCCTAAACGCATTTCTATATCGGTGGGATATGGACGTCGCAAATCGCCCTGCTGCCACGTGAGCGGTGCAGAAACTGCGTGGGAGGCGCTAATACGATAAGAGTATTTTATAAGCTCTTCTGAGTTAATGGGTTTCTCATTGGCTTTTGCGATGCTTGCGAGCTTTTGTTTCGCCTGAAATATTGCTGTAGAGAGGATCTGTTCAGCTTCTTTTAGCTGCTTCTGAAGTTGATTAATTTCCTGATCATATTTTCCCACTTGAATCTTCAGTAAATTGATCTTTTTATCGATTTTTGTTTGTTCTTCAGAGAGCTTCAGCAACTGTTTCAATTCATTATCTTTTGCCACAAGCAATTCTACAAGTTGTAAGTAGTCATTAGTTTTCTGGTGCTTCGGTGCTAGGAGATTTTCAATAATTTCTCTAATAATAAATGGAATTCGGTCAAAAATTGTGGTCTATTTATTATTGTTTACAGACTTTACTTTGAGATAATTTCTATGTCGTCAATCAACTTATTTAAGCGCTCTCTGGTACTCAAATTGTGTGCCATTCTGTTTACGTATAATTGTCTTTGTTTAGCTTATTCTTCTATTTGCTAAGTAGGTAGCCAGATGTGTAGCTTTAATTCCTCGTTAAATGTTAAATAACTTGTTTTTGATGGTCGGCAAATCGAAAGATGTTTACATTAGCTATTTTCGACTTCGGCACGCGCTTGAGAAAATTCATTCGAATTCAAATATTTCCCATTAAATAAATCAGTTTAAAATATACGTTGTCGTTATTGGAGATTTTATTCTACTCAAAGACAAATTTGTAGAATAGGGGATAAAAGATCTTACAAGAGCACGAATGGCTTCGAGTTTTTCGCCTTCGAGCTCAGTACCACTTAAAAATTTATTATGTTGCCAGCGAGCCAAGAATTTCTGAAATTTTAAAACATACGTATGTTTAGTCAAATAACATATAATAAGTATATTTTATTTGTTATTCAAATAAAATGCTTATTTATATAATTCCTTATCACCCTCATGAAAGCTGTCACGTAGAATTGAAGAATATTTTCCCAAGGCATTTTCCAATTTAAAAACTAAGGGAGTACGTTCAAAAATTGTGCAGTTTTTAATGAGCAACATATTGAACACGCTTGAAAACCATACAATTGTTGTGGGAAAATAAGTTTCAAGGCCCTTGTTTAACGGCTGAAGTTCTAAAGCAAAATTGCGTCTGCCGTAAAAATAACTCTATAGAAGGTATGACCATAATATTTGAAACTATCTTTTCTTTTACTTAATCGCACTATGCGTAGCTGCAAAAAATTGCATGTTTTATCAATTTTGGCATTTAACATAGCTGAAAAAAAAAAATACATCCTATATAAATTAATTTCTTACAATAATTTTTTGATTTTTAGGAAAGTCTTCGACATTCAAAATGATAAATGAAAGCTTTGATACCCACGACATCTCGATGGATAACACACCAAATAAAAAACGTAAGCGAGAAATCTGTTCGAAATTTGTGAGCTCCACACCAATAAAAATAAACGCGAACAACAAAGAAAATTTCATGCTCTCCGATTCCTTATGCATGGAAGTAAAATCTATTGCGGAAATTGTTGCTGAAAAAAATATTACCAAGCAGAGAAATAACGATTTTGAAGTTATTCGCAAACCACCAAAGAAAAAGAAGAAGAAGAGTGAGGAATGCTGTTTTGTAAATCCAGGATTGGATCTCAAGGTCGATGAAAAACTCATAAACCCCTATGAAGTCGTGCGTTCTGACAATACTGAGGCAATTATTGTCGCACAAGGAGTCACTAATCCAGCATTGGATACAAATTTGGAGCCGAAATTGATTGCAGGTAAAACTTTAAATAATCCGTTTGAAGTTAAGAGATTAACGGAATATGTAGGAACAAATGCTTGTGGATTCGACAATTCAGCCTTAGATTTAAATGGAGTGGTTCATACTCCTCTTGTATTGTCATTACCATTCACACCAACTGTTAATCATCGCATTGATTTTTCAAACATGCCTGAAAATTTAACACCAAGTGCATTATTTTCATCAAAACTCGTGTTGGAAAATGTCTCGGAAAATGTTGAATCCAAAATCTCAGTAATGGACACTCCCAAAAGAAATGCTACATTGAAATCTAGAAAGTCGCTATCGGTTATTAGCGAAGAAGCAGAAATCGATATTGGCGAAGAGTTGGATAATTATCAGCTTCAATTAGAAAACTCTATAAATGAAGCAAAAATTCAAAATCGAAAATATGTTTTTGATGCACCAAAAAGTATTGCTGAAGAAAATGAGGAAACAGAAGAATCAGCAGGCGACATACAAGTTGACGAGAAATCTCTTGTCAACAATGGAACTTATACCAAAGAGATTCTAAAGATTATTGAAGAATCTACCAAAGATGTGCACGTCACAAATATTGAAAATGGAATAATGTCGGGATTAAAAGAAACGGATGTTGATAGTGTTGATAACGACGTGAATGATGACCACAATGAGGATGTTCAGTTTGAGGAAGTTGATTCATTTGATGACGATTTCGGGAAATTAGGTCAATTCAAACGTGCCTATAGAACGGATGCACCAAAAATATTTCAACCTCCTGCTCCAGTTTCTGTAGAGTCATCAAAGAAAACCAACCTCGGTAGCACAATTCGTCGTAGTATCAGGAAATTTATGCACCCAAAGGATAAGGTTGACAGATCTGAAGATCATTCCGAGAATGAAAAACACGAAGGAATATTTCAAAGCATTCGTCATAGTCTGCGACGTAAACCAAAACCATCTTCTGTCAATTTGGAAAATTCCGTTATGGGGCGTCAAGTTTTTCGAGAAACCTCAAACATTGATCTCGCATCAAAAAAAACACTAGAACGAAAAACCATCAAGAGACAGGTAATAAAGAATGTTAAAACCTTCATGGAGAGTGTTGAAGAATTCAACCACTTCTGAATTTGACTCACATTGCAACGAAAAACCATCACAACCATTTTTGTTGTTAATTATTTATTCACATAATTATTTAAGGTATTAAACAATCTTAATTATTAAGGATTCTGAAAATAACTTATTATTCACGAAAATTAAGTCTTTAACTGTTTATTTATGATAATTTTCCAGTGTTTTATTTAATCCATCTAATAAATTTAATTTATATTTAAAAATAGGACACCTTAAAATTCAGGTTAATGCCAAACGAGTTAAATTTTATTACTCAAAATAAAAACACACTTTTCTTAACCTAAGTACCATTTTTTTAACCCAGAAGTTGAAAAAATGTTATTAATAAATTTTTTATTGCTTCTTGTTTCCATTTTTTTTTTTTTAAATTTATCAAATCAAACGACTGAGAATATGGCTATTAAAAACAGATAATCAACGAAACCATTTTTATTTTTGTTCGGGAAATAAATTTAAAATAAATCATAAACATACATTTTAATCGGATTTCTGCTTTATTTGTAGAGGTTTTCAGGAAATTTATTTTAGTTCTTACATTACTTTGTGTCGCATTGCTTGGTGATTTTACAAGGAAAGGTTTAAACTCATTATAGTGTCTGCAACACGAAATTATTACACAACATTATGCCCTAGCTCAAATTAAAATCGGACCCCTTTTTCTTAAAAAGTACCGCTCAATGCGAACGGTTATGGGAGATATTTATTGTTATTGCTTGGTTTTTGTATTAATAAAGACGCCCGAAAAATAATTATTATGTGGATCATTATAGCCAAACCGTACCAACTCGAAGGACTGCTGATGATTACTACGTAAAAATGCCATCATTAGCATTTTTGGGCGATGCGATACGAGAAAAACGGAAATTTATTAACAAAAATTTAATGCAAAAATCACGAAAATATTTTTAGTTGTTTCGTTGAATAGTGATTTGAATTTATAATTCTTTCACGGTTCTTGCTGTCGATTGTTCAAACGAATGGAAAATTTAATGAACAGAAAACATTAATTTCTTTCTTGGGGAAAATTAAATTATTCACTCCATACTTTTATTTTTCGCGCGTTGAAATCATCGAATCAACCAGAAAGATTACAAAAGTTATGATTTCAAAAATCATTTGAGAAGAAATTCTGATCACGTTTCTATCATGGAAACATTTTTCACTGGCCACTCAACGGTACCAGAAAAAAATTCTTTTTATTCTGTTTAAATAAACATGATACACAACAAGATAAAGATGATGAATAAGAGCACAATTTTCATCTCATTTGTCAAAAAAAAAAAGTTTCTTCAAAGTTGAAAGGAACTGATGGCATTACAAATTTGGTTAAACTCAAATATCCTCAATTTGATCCATCTCAAATTTCCATCAGCCAAATTATTGCCAATCTTTGATGCATTATGAAAACATTTTGTGTGTTTTATTTCATCAATTTTTCACTCTCTTTCAACATTATATTGTGCTGTCAAACATGATCTGACTCATTAATATTCCATTGGCTTTCATTCAACCCTTTACCAAAATGCAGAGTAGTGTTGGATATAAAGAAGAAAAAAAAATTGCACCGGATAGAGAACAATTCATAAATTCATGAATTATGAAATAAATCAGATGGATTTGATCGAAAATAGCCGAGAACCGTCAATCAAATCAAACAAAATATTTATTCTTGATTCGTCCCGTAAATAAATATTTTACGTATTCATCGAATAGTTTCATTTGCTCTTTTATTGAGTTAAACTATTAGTTCCAAAAATGTCGAGATAATGGTTGCACGCTTTGCCTCATTCGAACAGACGAATAAATATTTCTGAAGAAATCTTTTCGATTTCATAATTTGCTTTGAATTATGATTGTTCGTTCTTTTGTTTTCCTTTAATTTGATTTTCATTTCAATTGCCATGACAGCAAGACCAAGTCAGCAATTGTGCTTCTATCTATAGCCAAAAATATATTATTTATTAAATTAATTTCTATTAAGAATTTCTTTCCCTTAAATGGCGAATCACATAAAGCCATGAAATAATTTCCGGATCAAATGACACCCTTCTTGATATCAAGATATATTTTGGAATTTTCTTTTGCAAGACATATTAGCGGTAAAAGTAAAGGATTTGGAATAGTCAAACTGTTGCCAAAAGGTTTTCGGAAACGTGTATAAAATATATTCAGAGCATTTTGGAATTCATTGTGCATGTTAAAGTTTTTGACACATTTATGGCAAATTTCATCTTTTTTTTATGAATATTTTCACAAACTCACTGATTAGATTAAACGTTGCATCACCATCAAAAAGTTTGATAAATAATAAAATTGGAAGGGTGTGAACATAAAAGCACATCAATTTATTAAGCATTAAAATGATGCGTTTAAGTTGAATCCTGTTGTGGAAAAAAAATAAAAACTATCAGCATAATTTTTGTATTCTCTGAACATTTTTCTGTGAACAACACTTTTGGACCTTAAATAGTATCTTGAGGGGTGGTAAAATTGATTTCTGCTTTGTAGTTATTCGCTTAGCGGGATATTTGTGTAGTCCTATGAATGATTTTATCATGATTGAGATGATGTCTGAATGTCCTTCACTTTTATTTCATTGAAACTGAAGTCAATTGCATCGTTTGATGGCTTGCAGAGCATAATGGACGCTCGTTAGGCTGCTAACTGTACATTTGTTGTTCCAAAACTGGTAGCCTGTACCTTGTTTTCGAATTAAATGGCAACCGAAACCTTTTAGTATTCTTGCAGTATTTTCTGGACTGATGAAATTTTTCCATTCATGAGTCCCAATGGGAATTATTCTCACAACATATTCAAGAGCAATTTTTCCAAATATCCATGAGAGTATTGACTTGTTGAAGGTCGTAACGAAAATTGAGCCTCCTGGTTTTAAACATTCTACTGAACCTTTCAGCAAGGATTCTTTATCTATCACATGCTCCATCACTTCCGAAACAATCACTGCATCATATTTTTCACGATTAGAAATTGAATGATTTTCGATCGTCTCGCAACAATATTCAATATTTAAATTTTTTCTGGTCTCATGACGCCTCTTAGCTTCAGCAATCATTTCATCTGAGGGATCAATTCCAACAACCGTTGCATTTAGATCAGCAAGCGCTTCGGTTAATAAACCAGGTCCACAACCAACCTCAAGAATTTTAGTGCCATTCATTAATTTATTTGCTGAAACTAATCCATCGCGAAAAAATTTTACTCTGATTGGTTGGAAATAGTGAAGACCTCGGAATGGACCTTCAGGATCAAACCATTCATTAACAAAACTAGCAAGATATTCTGTATTTTTTAAATCCACATTTTCCATTTTATCCATTTTAGTTCACTTTCAATTTCGAATAATTCTTTCAATATTAATAAACTGACAACCGAAGTTTTTTCCTATCGTATTGTCGTCCAACTGCACAGTTTTGGCAAAATGTGGGAGATTTTATACTTCAGCGTAAGAAAAAGAATCGATTCGACAATGGGGCAATAATAGTCTAAACGTATCAAGAAATCTGTGGTTTTCCAATCTATCTATTTGCTTACATCTTCACCGAGTGGCAAATAAAAAAATTTTTCTACTACCTCTCTGTAGACTATTCCAATAAACTTCTGCTGTTTATTGTATTTTGCCAAAAAATTCAAAAATACTTATCTATCTTATTTGTATAAACGAGTTTAGAGCTTTTTTTTTTTGATTTATGCAGTTTATTATCTGAATGACGAGTAGGAACTTTTTGTTTACACTTTATTCAGGGATAAAAGCTGCTTAATTTCGGCTACGCCAAATTTCAATATGATTGTGCGCTTTTAAAAATATGTATGTATATATATATATATATGACCTCTAGGAGGATGATCTTTTCTTCGAAAAGGTCTCCCAGTTGCTGAATGGATTAAACTTGAAAACAAAAAGAAATACCATCGTTGAAAAGATACATGGCAATTTATATGGCAAATAATTTTGGAAATATTTTGACGCTATATGATAGTGCATAAAATGGGATTGCCAAAACGTCAGTTTTAACCTTCAAAAATCACTAAATCCGTGCGTTTTTATTCTTATTAAATTGTTAACGAAACATGTAAACAAAAAGAATGTCAATAGTTTTTTTATTTATTCTAGATCTTTTTGGTTCCATTAGTTAATAAATTCGTTCAGTTAGGAGCATTTATTTGTCCACAGTAGGTCAAAGAATTTGCATAGCACTTAAACTTGTTTGCTTACTACTGAGATTTAAGAATTAGGTATTTGCTAAATCAAATCGAAGCAACTGAAATATTTCGTCACTTGCAATTCTTCCAATCTCGAGAAAGTGTTTGTTGGTAAGTGAATTATGATGATTGCTGTATATTATTTATGATTATTGTTCTGTTTTGGCTCGGGGAAAAATTAAATAGACGCACGTGCTTTCTCATGTGTGATTTGACAACATTTTAGAAATTCCAAATAGATACTCGAAAGCTATATAACCGACTCATCGGTTGGTCGAAAGTGAATGTTATGAAAACCATAACAATAAATCATGGAACATTCTTATAGCGTTGTGCAGATGTAACAGCTCAAATTAAGAATTATATGCAACACACTCATCGGCGAGATAATTTTTCTTGTATATTAAATTACTTTTTCAAACGATCTACCAAAAAAATGGTCGGAAAGAACTCGGCCAGAAATCGGCCATAAAAAAACTGTTGATGGCAATTTTTGGCTAACCAAATGAGTAAATCGCATGTGATCGAAACATTTTCAAAAAGTTGAATTCAGTTAAATGATTTCTCGTCCACACCCTGAAATAGTGAAATCGCATCGAACTTTTTTTTTCATAGCCATTTATTATTAGATTGTGTTATATTCGTGCTTCATGATTTACCGAATAAATGTCTTAACGCGTCATTGGATAGAGCGCGCATTAAAGCAATTTAAACTATTAGCATGTGTGGTTGATGGGCAATAATCAGTTAGAAGCAGGAAAAGGATTGTTCCGGGCATATAATCCAAATTATAGCTTGTGGCTCGAAAAGTTAATTGGAATGTTGGTGAAATGTCTCTTTGCAAAGCTGCAATATACAAATTTTACGGGGGGGTTTTTCTCAATTCAACGTAAATAATTCCTTCATATGGAAATTAAATTTTTGAATAACACACCAAAAGTCAATTTAATTTATCACGCGACGTTGTTCTGCAATTGGGTGTTTCATGTTTCTCCTCTATTGTTGTGCATTATGTTAAATATGCCGTGATGTCATTTAAATGAATTTGAGTGATATAATTTATGTAGAAAGTCGTTTGTTGAACATGCTCGGTGCTTCGTTATCGAATGAGGGATGTTACCAGTGAGGCAATTTGGAAAAACATTTATTTATTGTGCAATGAAAAAAAAAGAGCGAACCAACAACAAATTGATAACAAAATATTCAGCTGCAATACAAATTTTACTATCTCAAGAGTCTTTCAATGAACCTGCATAAAAAAGTTTTATAGTTGATTTATTTCAACAGGAACCGCGCGCGTATTTTATGTTTCCTAAATTCCCTTGATAATCGAAATTTCGAATAAAATGCATTCGTTAGAAAGAATATGTGCTGTAGAATTAATTTTAAAAATATAAAAATAATTAACGTGCATCATCATATCATCATATAAACATTTTTATTCCTGCTACAAAATCTCTTCAATTTTGATGATTTTTATTGTTTAAAAAAAAAAAGTAACTTTCACTCGAAAAACCATAAAAGGCCCATAAAAATCACGATAACTAAGCGTGGCAAATTTTGAATGCGCTTTAAAGTGAGTGTTTATTATTTATTGTTTAAAAATTTTAATAGCGCTCCCTTTTATTCACACACAGATAGACGTTCTCACATTTTGCACATTACGTAATCACAACCACTCGAAATTGCGTGGAGGGTAAATAAATAAAAAAAAATAAATACTTTGCGTGTGTACACACATTTTTATATGAATTCATAATTCATTGACAGATCATCCAGAGAAAACGGTGCCATGCAAGTGTTTTAGGGAGGAATAAAATTTGTTAAAAAGAAAATTTTCCTCCAAGGTTTGATAGATGTTATTGCAAAAAAAAAGCAAAATGTTGTAGGAACGCAAATCCTTAATGTTGCAACAATAAATAAAAATAAAAAAAAATATTTTGCTTGCGTTGATACACCATTAAACGCAATTTAAAATAAATTTAGGTTTAATTTATTTCAAAATCAATTCATATAAATTATGTTTTAATGAAATTTTTGTAGTTTCAAAATCGCAACGATTTTTTTTTTTCTTTTATTATTGCAAATTTTCTTTTCAATTATCAAGTTTATTCCAGGAAACATAAAGTTCCCCATAATGTGAACGCAGAATGAGTAAAAATTGATAATAAAAATTACGACAATGAACCTTATATGAAATGAGCGTCAGTTGAGGAATCAATTGCGAAAAAAAAATGTTATGATGATTTTATTCGATAGATAGAGCGGTGCATATAATCCATTGAAGGAGAAAAAAGGGTGAAACATTCCCAGGACAACATCGAATCTAACTCAGTAGCATCTCAGCACATACTAAACAAGCTATAAATAATGCGGTCCTGTCATTTCGTTCTCGCTGTTTCAAGTTTTTTTTTTTTCATTTTTCAAATATTTCATGCGATTTGAAATCATTTTGAAATAAATTCCGCTTCGCTGATTTTTATGATCGTATCCAAGCATCATAAAAGTAATATAGGAATGAATTGATATGGAACTATGGTATCATGTCTCTATTGTGCGCGAGGTAATCATTGAATTGCTAAATAAAACTGTAGAACTTTTCAAAGTAATAGAAACTGGCAATGAAACTATGAACATGTTGAAAATTTTGTAGGCTTACAAATCAGAGACAAGATAGCAAATTTTATGTTTCGTAAAAACATTATTTAGCTGAAGTCACGTTCAATATTATTTCTGTCAATGACCTATTCGGATGACCCTTCATCGGCACAATAATCAAATCATAAACTTATGAAATATTGATAGTTAAAGCACAGATATGGCATTGCAAAATCTGCTGCTTGAAATCGAGTTAAAGTGATATTTATTAATAAAATTGCAATCTAAATAGAAAAAACTTTCGATCATAAAAAATAATGATATGCGGCCATAAAACCAGATATCATCAATTATTCCACAATTATGAGACTGTAACGACTTTTGATGTCGCATTGAAATGCCCAGACGATGTCGAATATTATCGCTACCCTCCCGCATTCACTCATCAAAATAACATAACTTTTACTAGTTTATAGGCATAATGATGATCCAATAAAAGATTTTTTTTTATTATTTTATTCTGCCATCTCTGCCGCATCCTGTGATATGGAACTTTTTTTTAAAATGTCGTATAGAATTGATAGCAACAACAAACAGTGAAAGTGATTCGAATTATCCGCAAAAAAATGTAATTTTATTCTGTTTATTTGAGAGAGAGAAATGCTGTAAAAAAAGTTGTTATAATTTAGGACTTTGACATTTGCTCGTGTCTGCGTATAACATAAAAAGTGAAGCGACATAATTTCAAGTATTTTTAATGACCTTAAACTCTCGTTATATAACTTTACAATGAAATGTCAAAATGTTATTACTTTATCATTTCGTGGCCACGCATTGAGTTTATAACTTTGTTGCATTTAATACATAAAAAAAAAATATTTGATCACATTTCGTGCTCGTGCTTGAATCTTTAAAATTTTTATCATCGCTCTGCCTCTGGTACTAAATCGAACCGACAATGACTTGTAATCGATCATTTATCTCATCTTTCCTGTACTTATTACAAATCCAATGTTACAAGGTTTGTTGCTCTTATGCTTCGAACAATCGCAAGTCATGTCAGTCAATGGAGGACTGCAAAAGGATTTATCGCACAGATGACAATGATTCAATCATGTAACGTTTTAAATAGCTTGGTATAGAAGTTCTAGAAATTAAACATTTTAATGTTACGTTATTAAGGGATGTTCCCTTACAACAAACTAACATCGATAAGAAATCCCATGCGATTTAATCCGTCTTTCGATAGGAAATCACGAGCATGATGTGAATAAATTGGAATATAAAAATGCACAGCATTTTCTTCTTCGATAAATTCCCAGGATAGTTACAGCGCAAAGTGGTTCATTATATTTTTTTTTGCATTTGTTGTATAACTTAATCGTTTGTTAAACATAAATCACATATTTTTTAGACACTCCTGAAAGTTTTTCTGTCAGCACACAAATGAGGAACTCATTGATGGATTGATTGATTTGTATACTCGGCTCAGGTTATGAGCTTGATTACAGAGAAGACATTTCAGTATTCAAAAGAAGTTCTTTGCTCAATTACTTCGATAGAATTCGAGGAAGCACCGGATGATATTTACAGAGTGCCGTCATCAAGCATCACATAAACTTCCTATGTTATTTAAATTATGCAGACGGCATTTTACAAATTTGTAGCTGAAGTCGAAGCGGAAAATTTGCATAAATAGATTTCGTTCGCTATCAATGCAGAATGCTTGTCGTGTATTTTATAGAGAGGCACAGAGTGGGTGGAATGTTCTGTGATATTATTTAATTTACGATTCATTGCGAACGAAACTCGCATCTAATAAACGTGCAATATTTTGTTGTTATACTGCGCGGAAGTAAATAAAAATTGCGAAAGGGGTTATTTTGCATGTACGCTTGTTTCGTTGACTGATTTTCGGTTGCTGGCTTATTTTGATTAGAGATCTGCCATATTCACCATATAGCAGTAACAACAGCAGAGAAAAAAAAATTGTGTTTGCTTTCTATCATCAACGAAATTGAATTGAAAATAAAAAAATTTATGTTTTGATATATCGAAAAATAATGAAATAAAAATAGCGTTTTATGGATCGAATGCCACCCTCAGCAACGGCAGTAACTAATGATAAGGACGACGCATCATGAATGAGCCAGTGGTCTCATTGCGTATTCAAAATTGTTGTTGTTTACATATGTGGAATATTCGTTTTACTTCCGCTATCGAGATCAAACAGTTTTTGCATGCTTTACACACAAAAGAGTTTTTTTTTCCCTTTTTGTGATTTCAAATTACGGTAAAAATTTTTTTTATGGCAAAACTTTTTCATGTGCATGTAAGAAAAACTTATTTTCCGCTGTGATACACTTTTTTCATTAAAAAATATTTATCAAAAGACCTTTAAAGGTATTTCATTCCTGATTTTCTTGCAACCGATGATGCGGATTTGAATAAGAATTTTTTTCATATTAATAAATTAATTCCGCTCCTGGATATATTGAAACGTCTGTTCTGCTTTTATTGAATACTCTATTTGCAGATTAATTTACAGAAATAAGAAAACTCATTGTCAGATTAATTCTAAAAATGTTTCGTAAAATATAGTTTTTCTCGCACATGTATAATAGAACTTGTAGAAAAGCGAAACATGTCAAGATGTAAAAATAACTTATTACCGTGACACACATGAGCATGTAGCAAGTGTGTAGGAAGGAAACACAGAGGGTCGGTGGTTGCTGGTAAATTGACTTTGAGAAGCATATAGGGAAATTTTGCGTATCATTCCACATTAACTTGCGTGTCAATCTTTTCTTTCTCTACTTTTTTCCTTTAAAAAAAAAAGTTTTTCTCGTATATGGAGAAAGAAGATTTATGATGTTTTTCGAGTATCGACGAAGCGCTTTATTCGATGGTTTAATTTATTTATGTTGCTACATTGTAACGCCAAAAAGGCGCGCGCGATTCTCATGAAGCAGATATAGTAATAAATAGGCGTGAAATAGAACCCTTGATATGTTGTGCAACTCATATGCGATTATCGTTCGTGTGATGGATGATGGTGAAACTGTTGAATCATCCACGCTACAATTGTCGGGAGTCGAGGATATCATTAACCAGCATCTCAACTTTATTCAACTATACATTACTGCCCAAATAACATTCTTGCATTTGTAATTTAATTTTCATCCAGAAAATGTTGGTTTCTCATAAATTCATGTAAAAAGACTTCATTAAATAATATATTTAATATTTTAGGTGATGGCAAGAAGGATATAAAATAAATAATAAATTTTAATATATGCAAATGAAAATATCCATGCATAAACTCATTACAACGCCGAGAAAAAAGGAAAAATTGTTCCCGGAAAATTTTTTAATAACCATTCATGATATTTAATTTTTCACGATTGAGCAACTAAATCTTTTTATGGAATTTCTGGAGCATTTTTCTCCTCACACAATTTTAGAGGGAAAAAATTCTTTCTCGTTTTGCAAGAAAAAAAAACATTCAATTTAAATTTCATGATTTCCACTTTAATGGAAAATATTTTCAACATGACTTTTCTTAGTTGTTCATGAAAATGCGCAAAAATTTCCATTCTTAATTTTCCATTCTACTCAACAGTATATAAAATCAAACAAGACAATATAAATTTGGTTTTTTTGTCCAAAACCACTCGCATCGTATTGAGTTGACAGTTTTCAATTAAAAATAATTCTGTTTTAATTACAATCGCAACGCTACCCTGGTGTTAATGTAGCCTGCAACCAAGAAAAAACAATAATGCCTATCTGTCACCAATTTGAATATGGATAAAGAACAGCGAAATGAATAAATATTTCCATTGTGTAATGTTTCCCTCAGCAAATTTTGTGCAAATCTCAGTCGAAAGCATTCAAGGAGGGATAATTAGAATTGAGCTTGAATGTCGGAGATAATGAACTGGTACAATTAAAGTATGCATACGATTAAAAGCAATTTCATTTGTTCTCTCTCGCTATGAAATTTTGCTAATTTAAAAGAATATTCAATTTCTAGCAAAATTTGAAATTTAAATTTTTCTTCTGCATGTTTAAAAAAATTAATCTGCAAATTTTTCTGCGTAGTGAATCATTGAATATCCAACCTATGGCAACATGAAATTTATAACCTTTCTGAATATTTTTCATATTGACTCCGTTATGAGATTTTTAATTATTTTCTTTCGTCGTATCATAAAATGAATTTCCCTTAAAAAGTTGTTAATGAGAAATAATTTTCAATTATCTTGTTTCACCGTTCCTGGCATTGGTGCTCATAAATTGCGTAAGTTATATCAACCGCATAAATGATTTAGAGCATCAGTATCAGAGGCATTTAAGAGCATCTGTTACGCAGCCTAGTCAACATCACATTGATGAAGACAGTTTTCCATTTAAGGCACATCCGCAAGCCTCATGGTTCAATGGTGAGCATAAATTTTAATTAATTAACATACAACAATTGCGTAAAACGTTTGAGGATAAACAATTTTTTCTGGTGGAATTACACATCAAAAACATAAATTAATATTTCAATATCACACTGAGACATAAGATTTTGTCTGAAAATTTGTTGTGCAATCTTACATTTTCTTTTGAAGGGAAGCTAAAAAATTCTTTCAACTAGTTTTAGAACTCAGTGTACCATCATAAATCACGTCGAATTGAAGCACGTACGCTCGGCTCACATGCAAATTATGGCTGAAACACAAGTGACACATCAGTTCATAGATTTAATATATTTTGAAGGCAACATAAACGAGTCTTATGCAAAAAAAAAGTGCAATTCACGCGTGAAATTAAATGTCTTTTATATAATATTTTGGTAGTTTCCCGGTTGGGTATATATTTCAAATTATAATGGGATTTATGTTATGATGTATGGTTCGGAAGCCAAAGAATTTCTCTGTCCATGATTTAATGATTCGTGTTCGGTGCGTTTTTGTTCATTGGGTTCATTTATGCTGAATGAGCATTTTTTCTTCTATTTCATGTTTAATTAGAATCGTTTAATGACGCAGAAAACATAATTGCAGAACTTTACTAAAATAATTGGTAGAAGAAACGTAGTTTTGACTCGATTCAATTAATAACTAGGATTAGTGTGCGGCTTAGATGCTACCGTTCCGGAGCATCAATAAAATTCAAATTCCTTCAAGTTATTGATTGAACGCACATTGTTGCGTATGACTGATTTTATGTTGTTGTAAATATACACAAATGAAACGTTTTTAATGCTTTTTTCCTTCAATTTTATGTTCTATGCATGATATACTCGATGTATGTGCAAAAAGGATATTCAATGGGCTTTATAGTCAATTTTGCGTGTACACAATAAAAGTTAGCTCACAGAAACTATAAAAATTGCGAAGCATTTAAATATCAATAGGGAATTTACAGTTTTATACGATCGCATTGGAGTAACACGCGGCAGTTAATGGGTTTCTATATAACAAAACAGTTTGCAAATGGCTCCGCCAAGATGAAAATTTTAATTTTTATGTCTCTCGGGCTGCTCAAAATTGCAAAAACAACTTTGTTACAAGAACAATTTTATTATCGCTTTACATAAAAATAAAATTAAAACGTTTTTAACATGAGAAACGGGCAGCAACAAAAATTGCATCATAAAATGGATGAGTAATGCATTAAAGTGCGTTTCCTCGGCTTTTTTGCCACGTCATGTACCGCATTTCTGATTCATTAAACTTTGTTATGACATTAAAACTTTTGTGTTGGAAAAAAAAAATGTTTTTATCTTGTAATTCTTTTTCTCTTTTTCTATATGCTAGAAACATATTTTTCCGTTCACATCCCCGTACTTCGATACAATATACAAAATGCCCTTTTTATTGGGTGATAAAAAATTGAGTGCAATTCGAAAATGATCATCTCACACACGAGCCCACTGAGAAATGTCACACAAAATTTTTCCCTGTTCTATTATAAAAAAATAGAAGAAAATTGGGGTGGAAATTATGAGGGGTGATGAGCAAAATACTTAAAAAAAAAACTTTTCTCATGTGAAGGAAATTGCAACAACAAAAGAAATTATTGATGAAATTGTTGACCGACTGTACAATTTTTCATTATTTGTCCCACAAATTTGTTGACCGGAAAAGTGATGAAAATTTATAATTTTTCAATCCCAATTTTCCAAAGACCTTTTTTTGTTGTTGCTGTTGATGACAATGATCAAAGGAAATTTTTTAATTGAATTACATTTCTCACACATAAAACGATTTTATTGTCCAGGGATAACGAGGCCCAAATAAATATATGTTTTCTTGGATATTTACGCAATTCGAATATTATGAAAGAGCATCAAGTAGGTCCTTTTTGATGCCTTTGTTCTTTTCTCTTTTCTTGCTAGTCAGGCAATTGGATAATAAACAAGATTTTCAATTTTCCAACAAATGGAATTTCGTGCGGCTGCAAACATAAACCGCTGGTCACTGAGCTCAATATTCCCTAATGAATATTGGATTATAATTTTTACGAGGCAATTATTTTTTTTCAGCGCTTGCACACAAATCCTGCAATGTTGTAAAAGAGCTAAATGAAAAATTGAATCGTAAATCTCGAATTCCTCAAACATGGGAAAATGTGGTTTTAATAACATGACAACAACGACAATAAAGAAATATTTTCAAGCCGTAACAGGTTATTTTGCCTTTGCAGAATCAATAAACTCTCAACACGACCATTGTGCATGCATGGGTGATGGCTTTTGTGTGTTCCGTTGTAAATCAAATTCATTATTTCTTTTTCTGTCGGGGTGATAAAGATCATAACAATTGTCATTCAACTGGTTTCAATGGACACAGTTTTTGACATCAAAAGTTGGCAAGCAACAATAAATTAATTCAAGAAATATTTTCGATGAACTAAAGTGAACTTCTAAGGATTCAGTCTCAGAAAAACCTTCGGGACAGCAAACTATATAAACTTTCCTTATGAAATCGGATCCTATGAGTTTGCTAATTTATATGCATTAACAACATAAAATAATTATATAACGCGAGGGTTTGTAATTTATGCCCATGAGGCATGTGTTTAAAATGAGGTTTTCTTCTTAAATAGCACTCCAGGAAAACTAAAAACTTGTTTAAGATAACACATTAATGGCTTTCAAGTAATAAAACCAATTCCTATTATAAATTCTTAGTCATTAAGTTATGCAAATTATTATATACCTTTGATATGTCTTCCTCACATGCTTCCTCAATGACTAAAAGATTAAGATGTCTCTTTGATCTTTGTGAAAATTTAATTAGATTTTCCGTCGTCCCGTCTGAAGTTTTACTGCATTTTTTTTTAAGAAATAAAAAAAAAACATGACCATATGACAATCTTTCAGGGGTTTATGTCATTTGCAAAATCATGTTTGCATTACCAAAACAACAACTCTCAAAAATCAAGACACTTGTTCACTTGTTCCAACAGTTGTTGTCGTTGAACTAAGCTGACAATTTTGATTGATTTTTTTTTCTGTTGTTGAAAACTGCATGAATCAACTCAACTCTTCCATAATTTTAAATATTTCGCTCGCTTTAAAGTGGGTTAAATTTAACGACCTGCTGTTTATTCCCGAAAAAAAAAAAAAAATCAAATAAAGCTCATAGCGATTTTGCTTCCCGGAGGTCCATATATGATGTGCAGTCAACTGTAAGAATCTCTTTATCTGACTGCTATTTGGCATGTTCATTGATTAAACGTAGCGCACAGTTGATGACCAGCAAGAAGCGTCCAAGCGTCCTTCAATACACCCGAAAAATTTCACATCAATATTCGCAGCAGGGAATATAATGTTCGGTCGACCCCTCGTTCGACAAAAGTTGCGTTTGAAAATTAAAAAGGAGAGAGAGAGGAGGAAGAAAAAAGAAAATCAAAATGAAATTGTTAAATTGAAATGTACTGGAAAAGGATAAATATAAACAAGTGGACACAGAGCATTAATTTACTTTACTTTATTGTCCAACAATGTGTGAAAACTACATCAGAATACTGCGTTCGAGTGAAGACTTGTCTTGATGTCGACACGCATTTTTATGTTACACAAAAAAGGTTCATTTAGGTCCAATCTATATGTGAAATTATGCCCCAAAGCGATAAACACAAAATATTGGAAGGACACGCAGAGGGACATTTTAATGATTAGTTTCCAACTGTGCATCCGCTCTGATTCATCAGTGGCAATAATTTGGCCTTTAAAAAAATTTATTGCGAAAATCAGTTCAAACGCAAAACTCATGTTTGTTGAAGAGATTTATAAATCGATGAAAAATATTTTTTATACATATATTTTTTTTTTTATAAAACTTACTTGTCCTATTTATCGATGATGAATGACATCTGATGCGTTACAACGCACCCAATAATCGAGACCAATGTACATTAAGGATAAAAGGATTTGAGAAATAAATTTAAAAAATTATTGAATTGAAAACCGTACAGATAATAATGCAATATATTGTCTGGGATGGGGTCTATTTATGTTGTTGTGTGTTAACGCATTGGGAATCTTTTCTTAGACTAGATATCATTCATAAACTTCTCCCAATTCTACTAAACAACAAAAAATGTCATTTTCCATTAATTCTAACCCTTGTAAATTTTCCAACTGGGTTTTCCTTTCTTGCTTTCGTGTCCTTTACGGCCAAACACACAAATATCATATTTTTCAATTTCCATAAATTTCACCAAATTTTATTTATTTAAAAAGAAATATTCTTTGTTTGAAAAAAAAAAAAAAGATGAAAAACCTTTTCTGGTCACATATTTTTTTTTTCTTTCAGTTTCCTCGTTGTTTGTCCCCAAAGTCACTTTATTTAATTTGGCGAGCAAATAGCATGCACAGGACGATGACGCATGTTAAGATTCATAAATTTACAAGCAGGCAGGAAAAAAAGCGGTTGATTTATTGAGATCGGGGTTGTCCGCTTATTTGTTTCGGTTGAATTGAACACTTTGTTGAATTTCAACCAAGAAAGAACATCAAATTTTGCGGAAATCAACAAATGTCCGATGGCGATGATGGCTGAACATGGGAATGAGTGAGTCAAAGATGTAACAATGTTTTACTAACAAAAGCTAGACAAAATAAAATAAAAAATCAAATTTAAAGAAATTTCCACAACAGCTAAAAATTTAATTAACACAAATCGGCTTATTTTTCCGATGAAATGAATTTCTCGTCAAAGTGAAAATTGTCATCAAATTTCGAGTAATTTGATCGCGTTTCTTTTTTTCCATTTCTGTTATCCGATTAAATATCTTTAAACTTGATTTCTGGCACCAAAGTGAGAGTTTAAAAAATATTCAAAATTAAATAAAAGATTTTATTTTAAAGCACCTCAAAAATAAATTCTTGTAATCTTCTTGCTTTTGTGATGAAGGTTGAGCAGAATTTTCTTTCCGTCATACGACACTCTAAGCAAAAAAACGTTCAAGAGCTCATAAAATTTTATGTATCTTACATTTTCGAAGTAAGCAGCACAAAAAACCGTTCTCGATTCCATTAAAAATGTTTATTCAATTGAAATTGAGCACATTAACGTCAGTTTCATCGATAGTTTCGCTTGCACAAAGTGTTTGAATAACGCCATCTCCATGTCTGATTCTTGTTTATGGATGTAGCAATCAGCACTTTTATTATTGTCCAAAATATTATCTGGCAATTTTTGTCACATCAAGATCGAAAATTCAGCAGTTTATTTGTTAATGTTATTGGAGTTCTGTCTACACCTAATGCAATCGATATGACTATCATTCAGAAAAATTCCAGATGCCAGCAGGAAATTGAAAAATGAAGCTTATTTAAATGCATCAAAAATCGAAAGTGAAGTCAAGCGAAATCTAATAATTCGATCATTAATCATGTTTTTTTTTTTTTAAGCAAAATTTATGTTTCCACCATTAAGTGCTCATCTGAATGTCCTTCGTACTTATACCAACAGTTGATATAAAAACTTTCCATTCATTACGAGAAATGGATTTTATGTCCCATTCCTACTAGTTAGTCTATGCCCATTCCCATCTCTAAAATATTTATATATATCTTGCAACATAAATCTTAATTAGACAGAATGTGATTAAGTCGATTAATGAATGTTTTGCCCAAGAATAGAAATTTGGGTGCGTTTGAGATGTCAATTGACGTTAATAACCGAAAATCGCTTAAGATCTGTTTACAATTTAATTTACATTAAAATATTTTTTTTTTTTTTGTAACTCGAACGAATGATGAATTTGTTTTAATTAAAATGGCATTTGCGTTGATTGCATTTCTGATTTTGCAGACCAAGTGAAAGTGGACTTTGAAGCTTAATGAATTGAAGAGTAAGTTTATTTTCGACGGGTCTTTGTCATTTTTTATTTTTCAATTAATTTTCGATTAATTTTTTATCGCTGTCGCACATTAATCTGCTCAGAAACTTCAAATGCATTCAAAGAGAATTAAAAAAATCCAAACAATATTTTTTTCTCGGTTTCTCAAAGCGCGGCAGATTAACACACTTGAAATTTTTTGCTGAATTTTTAATTTCATGAACGTTTGTGGCGATTAAATGACAACACGCATAAAAAAATCGGTAATTTTAGAACGTTAAAGGGGGTTGAGGGTGTGTCGCTATGATTTTATTTTCCTGCGACTCAAACTAGCGCCCGTAATCACTTGTAGAAGAGACAAAAAAAAAATGAAATTCAACACGGTCTCGGAAGGTAAATGCCCTCAATCTCTGACAACACTTTTGTTCTATCGGGAAAAGGGCTAGGACGCGAATAACGAACCCTCCGAAATGATTGAAGACATTCAGAAAAAAGCTGTTTATTTACATCCCATTTTTTTTTTGGAAGTAAAAAAATTTCTAAGAACTTGTTTGTACCTTACGGGAACCACTTTTGGGTAGAATGAAGGACATTAAGCACATCTTTCACGCTAATCACGTTTCAATGGAATGAAAAGATTTTTTTGCGCGTAAACTACAAAAAGAAGAAGATTCTTTCTTTTAAATAAAAAATGCGTTTGTTTATGGTTTTTGGAAGGGTACTTCCAGAGACCTCTCATGTTCTCATGTGTTGGCATTAAGTAACTCTATTATACTGCTCGGGTGATTTGCATAACAAACATTAAAAATAGATCTACTTTATGATGTGTAGATGCGTCCCATCTTTTGAATTCCGAAATTCTGATTAATAATTTCGTTCCATCAACGCGATGTGTTCTGTCATTCATTGCACAATATTGTAAGAATCATATAAAATTGAAATTTAACGCAGAATTTGCGAAAGGTTTATTGCCATCTAAAGTCTGATTAATGGTATTTGCGAAATTCACTTATCAAGGAAATTGTCTCTCGCTATTTTGCATTTTGCAATTTTTTTCTTCTTTGTGAAAAATGGATTTCTCGAAGTAAAAGATGGAAATAAATCATTTTTCACGTGACAATAACTAAAGTCATCTGGATGTGATTTGTAATATGAGATCATGAGAGAATATTTTCGATTCAAGGTGTCAATTTAAAATTTAAGGAATCTACAAAAAAGGAATTTCAAAATCGAAATTACTTTCAGAAGTAATAAAAAGTTTTTTTTTTTTACGGTCGCCACCACTCCATTAAGATTCAAATTAGAATTACGGAATTATTAAAAATAGATGCTAGTAAAAGGAAGCATCTCTGTTACGCCCCTCAACAACGACAATACAGCAACATAAAAAAAAGCATCTTGAGTAAATAACAAAAGAAAAAAATAATAATTGTGAAAAGATTCCATCTCGACGAAAGGTACAATGAGACGCAATCTCGGGTTTAAGAGCATATTGTACATCATAACTTATCTGTTCGTTGCTGTGAAATTAATTACGCGTTTTCTCGAGCATTTTTTTTCTGAAGCGCTTTTCAGAACGATGACGCGAACGCGAGACCAGCGGGTGATCCAGGAAGTAATAAATTCTCGATTTATTCAAATGAAAATTTTACAATATTAAAAATATAAAAAATTGTTTTCCATTTAGAAACATGGACAGAATTTGTAATTTTCTATCGGCGCGATATATGATTATGATGCTTCCATTGTTGGAAATATATCAAAATTATTTATGCAAATCGCAGCGTCATTAAAAATTCATCTCAATTTATGAATCAATTGCCCTTATCAAGACTCACAATAGAAAGCGATTAATGTGCCCATCATGGCTCTCATTAGCGACTTCTCACGACTTTGATTTGTCGATTAAATGCTCATTTTTCATTAACCCGACGAAAAGAGAAGGGAAAATCACAGAAACTGGTTTGATGGAAACAACGCGCAAATTCATGTCACATTGTGAATTTAAAATATTATGTACATCTGTGACATTCACGAACACTTTGTAAAGTTTTTGACTTGTCCATAAATATTTCTTAAAACCAAAGATAAAAATGGAAAAATTTTGCGATTAAAATGTTATCGAGAAATGTGTCAATAATATTATGTTTACTTCTGAATTTATATCTCTTTAAGCCGTAAATGAAACGCGAATTTTTTATCGCAATATAATTTCCGAAATAACTTTCAAGCACTTGATATAATCTGAGACGATTGAAATGTTATCAAATGCCACTCGATGAAGTGCGAATATAACCAAAAGTAAATAAATTCCCACACCCAAAAGTAAATTAATTAGTCCGATTAAATGTTCATTTTTCATTAGAAACAACTTCATGAAAACGGAAAAAAGTGTTGAAATTATTAATGAACAATCTTCACGATTTCCGTACTTGTGTAATTTTTGAGGAGTTTCTCCTGGAGGAATAAGGAGGGTTCGGTCATCATTCAACATGCATTTAAGATTAATGAATTTTTTATGTGCCTGTATAATTATCGTGTCATACATTACTGATTAGATCCCGTTTATGGCCTTTACATAACCAGTCATGTCCTTTTGTAACATTACACTGGATTTCATGTCAAAACAAACTGGTCGAAAGTGAAAACAGTTTTTATTATCAAGCGATGTCTCTCCGGGGGTCATTAAAAGTTCCCTCTTGCAAATATTTCTCAATTGTCCATCCCGGGACTACTGTTGTCCATTAACGAATGAAGGAAAAGAACTATAATTATTTGTGTTAATTGATTATGGGAGCGAGTTGTTCATGAGTTGAAAGGTAGCATCGTTAAACAGATTTTATGGACATTTGTCACATGACTGCGATTCGAGGGCGATAATTGACGAGTCATTTAACAACAATACTCGACTGAAAATGGCTATTTTATAGGACTTTTCATGTTAAATGTTCCATCACGTTTATCGACTCTGTTTCTAATTAAAACCATAAGCATCACAACGTCAATAGAAAATTACTTTTTCGTGTCGATTTTCATCAAACAGCAATTTAGTTGCTCAATCGAGCATTAGAAAGCCATAAAGGGCCATTAAAATTTTGCAAATTTATTAAAACTCATGAAATATTGCGAATGGAAAATGACAAAAACTCTAACAGCATACTAAATTATCATAAAAATCTCAACACTTTTGATAACATGTTACCACATACTTCACGCAGCCGATGAAGCCAAAACGGCACTGCATGCGATATATATTTATGATAATTTAATGTCGATCTCAATATTTTATTTTTAATGGGATTCCTTTATGTGTTTTTCTCCCACCACACACGCCCAACACTCGGCGTCCTTCTAAACAATTCTGAGGCTTTTTCTTCACTGGCTGCATGTAATAATAATGTATCATCTTAAAAGATGTAAATTATTGTCTTCCCGAAAATTTCTATGCTCGAACACTCACAGATTTAGTTTAAGATTTCGCATCTCTCTTATTTTACAAACTCCCCGACGACGACAAGCCATAAACAGAGACATAAAATAGATATTTATGAAAAATAAATAACAAGATTCGGAGATAAATGGACTTTCCATTCATGTTTTTTGAGCGAATGATTGCAAAAGTTTCCATTCTTTATGAAAATGATTTGAGAGTTATTATCGCTTGGCAAAGTTTGTTCGGGCGAAAGGATGCATACTCAAAGGAAGGACATAAATAAAGTATTTTTAAGGCACTAATCCTATAAATAAAAAACCTATTAAATTGCGCAGAGACATGAAATATTAATGGAACTTGTAAGAAAATTGATGTTCTCGTTGATGAAAGTTATTTTCAGGCAATTTGAAATTTCAGTCTTTCTTAACTGTTGCCTGTAAATTGCGAATGCCGTAAAACAATAAGTGTTAATCACTTTTATGTTTGTCCTATTGATACTTGTACCCTGACGCCATCCAACAAAAGTATCAAATTACTTATTACATTCTGTAATGAAAACATTTCAACATTTGTTTGTAAATTCAATCTGGCATCGTTATCATTCGCATCTAATGAAATATATTTGTTTCTTAAAATAATTGTCAGCTTGCTGATCATGACAATGTCACATTTTTAATTGATATCTGTCAAGCTGTTAATCAGTCAAGTACATTTGTGGCAGCGTAACCAGCGATAACAACCCTTCACTTCGTTGACTCCCTCATCCTCCGGTCGGTCGTAAATTCACTTAAGGCGTACTGTTTTTATTGCGCTCAGTAATTTACAGTATTTTGTAAATGAAGTAAACTCCCTTAGAGTGCCCTCCAACCAGAAATGCCCACACAAATGTTCGAAAATTTACATGCAACAAATTTTCTTTAATTAAAAAAAAAATCTCAAAAGGGTTAAAAAGAAATATTCGAATAGCCAACAAGGGAAATGAGAAGAAAAAAAAATGATTTATATGTGGGATTTCTAATTCTATTTTTTTTTCTTTCTTACTAACTGGATGTATTTTTTTACGAGAACACAATATGGACCAATTAATAAGTCAAAACGCAAGAAAAAAAATGAAAGAAGGGATCTGGATCGAGGAGGGCGGTTCAGGAAGAGAAGGAACATTTTTTTTTTTTATCAATAACATGTTTTGCGATTAATTTGACCCTTTTAACCCTTTCACTGCGAAACGCCCGAAAGAAAATTATCACGCAGAGCGAAGTCATTAAAGTTTGCGTCGTTTTTAGGTATGAATCATATTTTTAATGATCCTGAGATCCGGGAGATTGAGCCATTAAGAAACTTCCTTTAATAGCAATTTCAAGAATTTAATTCTGTGGAAATTTAACTTTCTCCTATTTCGAAATGAATATCTAAATGTCATTCGTGTCGCAAAAAAACATTGCGAATGACAACTTCCCTTCATTCACATTTGTTTCCAGCAAAATGTCTCGCGGTTCATCACGAATCTCATTTTGCGTCAACCTCACTGAAAATTTTATTAATTTCTTTAAAATTAAACTCAGCGGAAATTGTATTTCTTTCACTCCCAAAATACAAAAAAAAAAATTCCCCAGAAATTTTCGCACCGGAAAAGTTTTTCTGTTCGATTTTTCAATTAACATTCAAATATGCTGTAAATAATTTATTCATTACATTTCACATATATTTATTTGTTTATCGCATTGCAGGCGTTAAAGATCTGTGAATGGCGTACACAACGCGCGATGCCTCAATTTCAATTCATAAGCCCTGAGACTTTTCATAACATTTAACATACTAAACATGACACGCAAATCAAACCCTCGACAATGAGAACATTTTACGGCTGTTTAAATTCAAATTGAATTTGTTAAGAAAAATTGATTGATAATTTTTTTTTTCGTTTAATGAAAAATTTCTCGTGTTCAACCTACACGCACCACGCACATTCTGGTGATTTATTCAGTGTGATAAACAGCAACATTACAATGAATGACAAAACCATGTTGCTCAAACAATTGTACACGAGGGTTGATGAAATTCTTCTGTAACAATTCTTGAATTGTGGTTTTATCATTTGAACTTTCGATAAAGAAAGTTAATGAATTATTTAAATGAATCAATTTTATAAGCTTCAAGTGGAAAATTCTTTTAATGGAAATTTGTTTGTTTCTTTTTTTTTTGTTTTTGTAAAATGATTCATCAGAAAATAAGTTTTGTAAAATATTTGCCCTATATTTGATTTTATTGTTCAACTTTTAAACCCTTTTAATATGTCGGACCACCGCCCGATGCTAATGAAATTTGCGGTTACCATCTACACATGACCCCGACCCGATTTGAAATGTTAATTAATTTAATGTGCTCATCACCATGAGATCAAACATGAGATATTAGAATTATATGAAAAGATAGTTTCATTCTTGTTCAACGCCTCGAGCAAGTCGATACAATTTCACAACAATACATATATTCATTCCATATCGCATGAATACTTTCAAGACTTATCATAAAGATATCGAGGCGGAAGGCAAACCATTAAAAGGCTTAACAGGATAGTCATCGTATCATGAGAGATTTTCCAAACAATTTCATTTTAAACAGAGCCAAAACTCATTTTTTCATAAATATATCGTGCAAACAATAATCGTGAAAATAAATAAAAGTCGAGTTTCATTGCAGCAAAATTTCCAATCAGATTCGCATTTATTACTCCATCAAGCATGAATTATCAAAATGACTATGACTTTTGCGCAATGTTCTGTCGGAATGTGAATGTGAAAGGGAAATTTAATATTTGAGATTATTTTTCTTTTTTTTTGCTTTTTTTTCTATTTGAATAGCTTAATCGAGTAGATGACCCCTATCCTGAATTTGATGTCCTGATGTGTGTATATTGTGCAGCCATATCACAGTATTGCTCTCTTCTTTAGTTTCCATGTCACAGAAATTGTTACGCATCATCAAAAATTATTTATCCTGAATGGGCATATGAATATGTTTTTCTGGTTTTCCGTCGCTCTGGACGACTCTTCCATTATATTAATTTATTTTCTTCTTCTTTTTTTTGTGATTTCTCGGCGTCCTTTCATTCAATGTTAAATGTTAGATACAGAATTGAAATGTGAGCCATTCCTTCCCCTCGTTGTTTCCTTTTAATGCTCTAACAAGTTGTAGCATTGAGAATTTCTGTTTCTTATAAGAAGACGGAGAGTGGGAAAAATAATTTAGAAAATGACCGTCATATGGTTTCACATTTGCAGTTTCCTTTCGGTAAATTGGGATATAAATTAAGACAGTTCAGCAGTGTATGCTTCTTGCAGGATTATTGAGTTTTCCTGGATATTAAAGGAATTACTTTTCCATCATTACAGGTCCGCCCTTATTACTAACTTTCATTTGATTAAATTGCGTTGAAATCGAATGCAGCAGCGCGCAAGAAATAAAATTTCTTTAAAAATCAATTTCATGAATAGAAAATTTAAATGACAATGAAAATGCGCTCAAAGAGTCAATTGATTGGAAATAATGAAAAATCGCGAGATATTTTCCGCGCATGTAAGACGCAGTTGAAGCTTTGTCAGCATTACAATGAAGCCATCGCTAAATCAATTTCATTTTGTTGTTGTCACACTTTTTTTTTTTGTGCCTAACAATTTACGATCTCAACATGCTCGAATACACTATACAATAGAAATCATAAGTTCTCCTTTCCAACATAAGATTGAGATGTGAGATTTTTATTGACAGAAACCTTGAGATGCTTTCACGGTTCAAATTCATTTTCACCTCGTGATTTGGGGTCGTAGCATTAATTTCCTTTCATATTTCTTTCCTGTTTCTCATAATTGTCTTTCACATGCGAAGGCACATGGGTGGATTTTCAAGAGGACCATACTCGAGTGGATAGATGAGAACAATTGCGCAATGCCCGATCTAGAAGCATAATAATGTGTTTCTTAATGGACTGGCAGGCAACTGGAGGAAATTTCAAGTGCTTCAAATAGGAAAGAAATAAGAAGTGGCACTCGAATGAGCAAAATGGGATTCCAACAAGACTCTTGCGAGCTGTGAACGTATGGACAGTTTTATGAAATGTTTCAAGTGATTAGATTAATGGGACCATAGAAGAGAAGTTTCAGGCTTTCAGGCCCAAAACATGATGATCCACTCAAAATTGCACATAATGTGATTTTATCATGTCACACATTTGCGAAATAAATGTTGCGTTCAACGAAAACAGCAAAAAAATAAAATATTTTTTTTTTTTTTCCCTTCAAAAAGGATGAAGTTTTTTTTTTTTTTCTTTCCATCAGAAATGCAACAGGGGGACGAGGTTTCAATAGGCACCCTGATAGTATTTAACCCAGATTTAAGTTGAATTGTTACTGTTTCACCAGAACGCATTGTTGTCGTCGTCCACAGCGGGAATTTTTTTTTTTTCATTCTCGCAAAACAACAAACAGCAGTATTGCAGCAGCTCGAGAGCAATAAATCAAATGAAATTATACATGAAGACCATTTGCGAGGACTACAAGGAGACTCATGGCGGGAATTGAATGGGTGAAAAAATAAAATCAATTTCGATATGGTTTCGGCGATATACATATATTATGTCCTTGCCCCAAAACGGAAAATGTGGAGCTGACCACATGTAGCGACACTCACCCACATCGTGTATCAATCAGAGATTTGTCCCTGAAATTGATTGTTTTTTCAGCATACTTCAAATATTCGAGATCGACTGTAGGTATGTCAAAATATAAAAAAAATTGTGCGAGGCCCATGGCCATGGACTATTAAAGAGCCGCATTGTGTTGCGCTGAAGCGAGAAATAATTAGAATCTATTGTAGATACAGAAATGATTACAATCAAAATGTCCTTTTGATGGTTTTTATAGAAATAATAATAAAAAAAACCAGCTTAGCGCCCCGAAAGGGACAAGAAGATCTTGTTTTTTTCCTATTCAATTGAAAATACTTTTATCGGCACAAGAAGCTCAGTAATATCCCGCGGAGTTTTTGTTTCCGTTCGCAGAGCTCGCACTAAAATGCGTTCGTCCTTGTATAAATTTCATTCCACGGATTGTCAAGTGAACAAAAGGACGAATGACATAATCAGATATGGGAAGGGAGTTTACGCTCGAAGCGTTTAGAAACGATGTTGTTCTGGATGTTCAAAAGATTCACGACTTTCTTAAGCCATGCGAATCATACATGCGTCCCCTACCCCTTTTCCTGTATTAGGCGAAGTAATTTCACATATTTGAAATCTATCGAAAATTTAATTTTTTCCACCATAAAAACCAGATAAACATTCTTTTATGTGATTTCTTTCGATATTTTTTAAGAGAATAAAATAAAAGTTTTCAAAAATATAAATCACACAATGGAGTCAGGAGCGCGTAACAAAATGCGCGATTTATTGTATACAACGAATGGCATGTAATAAATTTTTCGCCATGTGAATGGCATAAGAAACATTTATTTTTTTTCACGTGTGTAAGTTTCTCAGAAAATATGTAAATTAGACTTTATTTTTTGTTGTTTTGTATTCGAGATTCCTTCGAAAAAAAGGGTTCAAACTATTAAAATGCTAAAGATTTACGGCACTAGTTTTTTTTTTTTTTGATTTTCACTACTCGGCTATTTGGATAAATACAGGTTACAAACGCGAGGCAAAAATTATATGTTAATGGTTCAATATCTGAGATGGTATGAGGGGATAACTTGTGAATCACTTTTTCGGGGTTTGTTGAGGGGTTGATTTGCTTGTTAAGTTACCATTTAAATTTCCACGATAAACACGAATTTGTAGGATTGCAATATTATATGCTAACCCTCCCTAGTAGAGAAATAATAATCATAGCAACAGCGAGCAATAATAGATCTTAAAGACAATGTATGAAACTAAACTAAGAATAACAATGTCACTGTATAAACATGAATATTCTCATTGAGAAGAAAATTTGTAGCGTGAATCCCCCCCAAAAAAATAAAATAAATATTAAATCTCTACCCCTCACAATGGTTTAGCATTCGACGTATCAGCGTCGTTAGTAGATGAAAACTACAGCTCAAGATTTATTTCCTTTTGCTATAGAAATTATTCTTTAGCTTCTTTTGTTTAATCGAGATTGCCGGAGCGCCAACAGAGTGAACAACAAAAGCCATACACCGCGTATCTACCAGAGAAAGGAAGTGCAAACAATCGAGATTTATTGTGTGTTTACTGGGTTTCACGTTAATTGAGATTTTTATTGAAAATTACTCTGGTTGTAGCTTTTGCTATTGTCTTCATTTCACTTTCTATATAAGAAATTATTTGCCATCTCTCGAGATGTTGCTCAAAGGATTTATGTATTTGTTTTAATTGTGGAAAGAGAGAATGGTGTGTGTTTTGTGCGTTGGGGATGAAAGGTATTTAATTATCGATTTAAGTAAATTTTATTGTTTCTTCTTCATCTTCACCATCGCTAATGTTCTTCTCGATCCAGTCCAAGTAGTTTGTGACATTCGTATACACAGCAGGCAATCCTTCGCCTCCACATTTCTTTGCGCCAAATGATACAACGCCCGTTATGACCCATTGATGCATTTTGTTATCGTAATGCATCAGTGGACTTCCGGAATCTGCGAAAAATATTCAAGATATATTTATGAAGGCCATCATGAATGGAGCTCAAAGATTATAAACCTCCCGAACAGCTATCTTTAGCCTTCATCCCACCCGCACAAATCTGACTCGGACTCAGCTTGATATTGCCCTCAGCATATTTTTTCGTGCAATTTGCTTTGTCAACATATGGCAAAGTGACTTTCAGTTTAATTGGACTCTGTACATTACGGCCGCCATACTTTAGTTTGACTATGAAAATTGATTGACAGATAAATTTAGCATGGTTTTGCAATTAAGTAGTTAAAACTGTGGCTTACACATATCAGTTTTTCCAAATCCACACACCACATGTGCGACGCCAGCCACTAATCCTTTATCAAACTCCTTGGTTGGCAAGCAAATGGGCTGAACGAAATCCGAAAATTTGACATTCTCCTTTAATTTCAAGAGTGCCAAATCATGGTGCTTCGACGGATTTTTTGGATTGTATAAAGGGTGTGGAATAATTTTCTCAATTTCATAGTCAACAGGTGGGTCCGTGCAATCAAGTTGTCCATTTATTTCCTGAATGCAATCCGTGTCGTTTGTTACATCGTATTCACCCATTCGAGCATATTTGAGCGTCACAGCAGCTTCTAGCGTTTCACCTTTGACGCAATGACCTGAAACATACCAAATGACCTTTAAGTTTTCAACTATTACAAGTTTTGAGATTTATGAATTTTCACCGGCAGTAATAACGTAGCGCTTGTTTAATAAAGCTCCACCACATGCACTCATCGTAGAATTGTTTGTTTCTAAAAAAAGGGAATGTTAAAAAGCCATTAAAAGAAAATTCCAATTATTCGATGCACAGCTCCTTTACTTGATTCATACAAAAGCAATGCGAACCAAGGGAATTCATCTAATTGACAAATTTCCCCACCAATAATTCGCTCCATGAATAATTGCACTCCACATTTCTTCTGTGCAATAGACGACGCTGATTCGCCGAAACGATTATCAACCGAAAATGCCTCATTGTCGCTTGATTTTGTTTCTCTCACTTTTATATTCTCTGGGTCAACTTCTAGATCAGGTTTTCTAAAACAAAAGATATTTTTTGCTGAAGCCACGAAGCATGAACATTATATTGAGATAATTATGTCTCTCTTAATATTCGAAGTACTTTTTCTAATGCAATCTAATCAATGGCCAAGCTACCGATTTTGTCATCTGCATTTGAGACTAAAATGGATGACAAAGGTCAAACTTTTTACATACTTATATGTATTTTCCGGTTTTGGGCAGCACACAAGCGATGTCCAAGTTTCGTAGTCAAAACCACAATTAAGGTTAACGATGAAGCTTAATCGTTCGATATCAAGTCCATCAACATTAAATAGCTCGAGATATTGTAAGCAGTCATTTCTTTTGGTACAAATTCCTAGAGTCTTGCTTTGATTTGGGATCTTGCACTCGGAATTGAGTTCATTATTTATTACCTCAGTTTGAGTTTGACACAAAGCTATGAGTGTAATGCTAAATAGCAGGAATGGAAGAAGACTTTTCAACATTTTGATTCGCGATTACCGAATTTTATGTCAAATCACTGATCTCTACAGTTCGAAGAAACTCTCGCGACTGAACTAAATATAAGTAAGTTGCAAACAAATCTCAGAAGTTTATAAATTTTTTCTTTCTTCTCTTTTCGTGGTCACTCAAAAAATTCTCATGCTCATTTTAAATGTTTAATGTTTTCAAGTTCATCAATTCTTAAAGCTTTTAAATATATTTTCATTGACGATGAGACATACCTGCAAACTAACAACTTTTATGCGTCCACACGTGACTTCATGACAAACCTGGAAATCCAGAATTTGTCATCAAATGCCAAATAAATAGATTTAGTTGTCATTCATTTGAGCCCGGAATTCAGTTCATATCAAAAAAAAAATAAGCTCCTGCTATTTTTGTTACTGTTATTTTATTCGATAACTTTTAATTACAAATTAAGTTTTCAGTTAAAAATCTGAAGAAATATTTTAATAAATTTATTTAATTCATTAATTAGAAACTAGTTTATGGTTGCAAATGGCTATTTATCCATGTACTATAGGATGACACTCGTGTATAAATGGCAGGCCAACCTTCCAATCCACAAAGATAACCGAAGCTCACAATTCCTTCAAGAGTCCAACTATCGCGGAATCGCATCAATGGACCTCCGGAATCTGCAATTTAATAGGATCGCATCTTAATGAAATGTTTTCTACATACTAATGTTTATTTTACCTCCATCGCATGTGTCTTTTGAAAATTCTCCACCAGCACAGAGCTGATCATTTTCCACTTTAATATTTTTTGTTGCAAACTTTCGTCGACAAGAGCTTTGATCGTAAATCGGTATCGTCAATTTCTGCTTAATAGTGCTCATTTTCGCCTGAAGTGTTCGTCCAAAGCCGGCAACATAAACTGACTCACCGATTTTCATAGAAGGTGTAGACTGGTTTGGCAAGCAAATTGGACGCACAGTACTCGTGTAATGCATTGCTGTTCTAAGTCGAATTAATCCAATGTCGTGTCTTCTGTTTGGCGCTCGTGGATTGAAATTTTCATGCGGAATAATTTCTGCTATTTCATTTGTCCGATGCGGATTGCCGCTACTCGATTTTAGATCATGATCGCCCAATCGAACATTCACCCTATGAAATAGAATTAAATTACCGAATGATTTAGCAATTTGTCTAAAAGTTGAATGCACTTACAAAGAGCCGACACGCGAAATAATATCACCCGTCAAACAGTGGCCCGCTGTCAAAACGTAATGTTTGCTTATCAAACTGCCAGCGCAGTTTATTGATAGTTCGCCTGTGACTGAATTTTAAAATTTATTTGACAATAAAATTTATCAAAAATGCAAATGAAAAGCTCAAAATTTACTTTTACGATACTCCAACAATGCCAGCCATGGAAATTCCTCCCTCTTTGCATCCTGAGAGTAGAAAGTTAATAGAAGATTTATTATTATTACTCAGCAAATTGACTTCTACAGCATATTGCATAACATGAATTTATGCAAAATATGTGTTTATCAACCAAATATAATAAAATCTCACTTGACCGTTGTAAATTCGATTTTCAATAAATTCTCTTCCACATTCGCCACCCTTCGGTAACAGATTGTTGGTTCCAACAGTTTTATATGCAATTGAGCCATCTTGGTGTTCATTTGATACTGCAAAATTTTGTGATGATTGTGCACTGAAGGATCTCTCATGACTGCTGGAAGTTTTCGTCGGTGCAGGCCGCCAATTCAGCGATTCATCGTTACGGGCGCAGCATACATGTGGTGCATTGCTACTACTATCGCCATCACATTGTGACATTTTCAGGAATGTTACTGACTGTTGCGTTAATGATCTGGACTTGAGGATATTTAAGAGGTAATCACACTCATAAATAGACATACAAATGCCCATTTTGTAGCCGGGCGTTCGACAATAATCTTTAAGAAATAAAATAAACAAAATATTTAACACGAACTACATAATCTTGGAAATAACTACACAGTCTCAACTCACATTGTGCAATTGTAATTTGCAATAACATTGCAATTTGTAGAACAAACAAAATTAGTTTCTCTGCCTTTTGCATTGCGAATAAGTATCCTTAATGTTAATTTAAACAAATGTGATCTTGCTGCTTCAGTGTTTACCAACTGAATGTGTCTCTTTAGTTCGTATTCAGTAAATTTGTAAAAGAACGTCTCACTCACCATGCAGTCGGTGGTTTTTACTAATAAAACTTTACCTGAAATGAAACGCACACCAAAAAAAAAGTCGGTTCGATGAGTCAACGCCGGAAGGAATTTTTTCGACTATCAAGTAGTGTGAATGAAAACGAGTTCTTTCCAACATAAATAGTTTTTAATATTTTTCCTTTCTAATGATTTCTGATATCCAAATCGTGTGTGACCTTAAGGGATACCCATTAATGACGTCAAGTTATCTTTAGCTTTTTTAACCACCTCCCAACTACGTAAGAGTATTAAGTTTTGTAGGAATGTCAGAATTTTTAACCCCCCTCCCCTCTTTTGTGACGTCATTAATGGAAAGTAACTTACCAGAAACTTCGTTAATTGGTATTCAATTTTCAAAATTCATTCACAACAGAATGTGTCACAACTACTGAACAATTTCTATCACAACAAACATAACACGAGAAAAGTATGATTGATTATTTTAAATGCATGAATGAAATCATCAACAACATGACACGTGCCCGGCACAGAATTTCATGTCGAACAGTAAATTTTCAGGTTCAGCAAATTCTATATGGTGCTAACTTATTTGAATTAATCGAGTAAATCATAATTTTGCGGATAATAGTTCTTACAGACTGGAAAAGATTAATGCGCTCCAAGTTTTTACTTAGTCACTTAAAGTGACTGATAAATTTCAAGAATAGATATTTTTGCTGGCGGACACGTTTCTTCTGCTACTCACCATGGTGGAACTATAAATTAATTAACACATGGACCGTGACAATATAAAAGAGAATCCATTGACGCAAGATTTTCGTCCAATTAATTATATGCGAATTTTTTTTTTGTTATTTTTTTTTGTCTGTAAATCTACAATTCCCGCCTCAAGAAATTCATCGGCAAATTACGATGCTCAAAATCAATTCGAATCCGGTTACACGTAATTTTCGTATTTCAACGGCTTAATTTAAATCGGAAATTTTGTGCAGACTTCATTTGGATATTTCCGCAAAATGCTACACTCAATTAGTCCCGAATTACTCGATTCTGATTAATGTCCGTCACTTGTTTGCATTTTTCTTTTTCTTCAGCACAAGGCACACATGTCGACACCGAGAAAAGCCAAGAACCCATAGACTATAAGAACCCTAATTCACTTAATAAATATTGATGCTTTGATTACTCGCTATGAATTAATTAATTCTGCGCGTCTGTTTGTTGTAGCAGCACTAACACTAAAATTCAATTTCCAATTAAAAGAAACCAAAATTATTGTTAATCCACCAATATTGCTTTGCGACTCGATCAATTGAAGACTTTGTTGGAACTGACGTGGTGGAAGAATGAAATGAAATTATTTTTGTATAGTTAGTTGGTCGATTGCTTTTCACGCGTTTGCACAGTAAGTTTCGTTACTAGTTTGTTAATTATCAGACATGCTTCCATTTCTGATAATTACCCTACAACTGGCCAACTGCCACTGTACTCATCCATATTGATTAAAGACGTTCGATCGTTCTCAATAATGAGATTTATCGAATTTTTTTTTTTTTTTCAATAATGAAGAGTTCTTTACCCAACTTTGAGGCCATCCTCAGCTGCGACTAATTAAATGAAATAAGATGATGTTTACAATTTCAATTTAATGACTGTAAGAAAAAAAAAATATCGAAGTTAATCGATCGCATAAATGCGGTAGGAAATTGCCGTCAAGGATTGAAGGCGAATTATTTGAAATTAAATATTCCCATCAGCACAGTGGGTGACCGACCCGCGATGGGATTCTCCGTTACGCAGCTTTAATTAGTATTTTCATTAACATAAATCAACTTATGATTTATCATTCATCGTGTGATGCGACAACAACAATTTTTCTTCGGTCGAGAGCAGAAAAAAAAATTAACCCTTTTAAAATTATTTCCTTTCTCGGCCTCGTGAACATGATTTTAAACCCCTTTGCATCATTTTCCGCTTATTCAAGAAAAAAATTCTCTCAATGAAGATGAATGAAGCAAATCTTCGCTTTTTAATTAATGAAAATGATGCGCATTTTTTTTTTATGCGACAAATGTTGTTTTGACTTTTTTTTTAATCTTCTGATTTGAATGCAATTTATATGAAAAAAAAAAAGTTGCGGAGAGAAATGACTGTAGGAATTTCCATAAATCGGCCATGATGACAGGTTTTTTTTTTTTTTTTCTTAAATTAATTAACAATCTTCAGTTTGGCGAACAGACTAAAAATCACATAACTTTAGGCGCAATCTAATTTTGCACAAATTTAAAACAAATGAAAAATTCGTTAAGCAAATTTTTGAGTTTCACAAAACGAAAGGAAATAAAAAAATCTGAAATTCAGCAGAAGATTTTGTGTCATGCTGATTCTTCGAATTTAAAATTCAATTTATTTTAATTGATTTTTCGTTTCAGAAGCGAAGGATTAAAATTTAATGCTCGAAAAAAGGGTTATGGCAATATTGAATTCCGTTCGTTTGAATTAAATTGCGTGCTTTAGATGTTCAATCTCAGATGACCGAGTTATCTCTCTTGTAAAAAGTTCTATTTCTTTGATCCCTTCATTCCCTAATAAAATTGAATGAAACAAATCACACATAAGCCACAAACAGAATTGATTATTATTATTATTATTGTGCCCGAGTGGCATTTCTTCTATGATTTATGAGTTCCCCTTAAATCTAGAGAGAGAGAAAAATTAATTTTTTCTTATATTTCCAGGAAATGAGGAAAGTTCCGGTGGAAAAGAGAAAAAATTAATGCATTGCAAATCTTCTTTCTACTTATAATACTTCATGTGGCGTCATTTATATGTACTTTGAAATGGCCAATCGCACAAAATGTTAAGTGAAAACTTTGTCACATATCTAGGAAAGAAATAAAGATATATGTTGCTGGCGTCCATAACGGAACTGTCTGTCATCTATCATTGCTCCTAAAATTGTTTCTACTTTGTATTCTACAATTGCGTGTGTTTACTCTTGAGGGAGAAAGTCAAGCGGCCAGACATTGTTGATAGATGTTTCGTGTTGTCTGTTTTACTGCATGAACTTTGGCTTTACATGATTAATCACGACGTTTAGAGCATTTGTGCTTATCAGTGTTAACAAATAAATGCGAAATAAATGGCTGACAAAAAAAAAACTGTCAACAAATTTCGAAACTTTAGGGCCGAAGAAATTGTTTGTTAGTGTACCATGTAAAACTGATTAAATTTCAATGCACTAATCTAAAGTTGCAATTTTATAATCAGTGTATTAGAAGCTTTCGTCAAGTTCACACCCGTGGCTCAGTGAAAACAAAAATATAGAAAATACTCTAGTCAGTTGATTAATTGGCGGAACGAGTTTGACTTAATTTGCCGTCAATAATGAGGCAAGTCAATAATTAAAATTCACACATGTTTTGACAAAAGTGATTAAGACTTCATGGCTGATTTGTTTTTGTAGGTTTATTTACATTTTTATTTTGCTAGACTTTCGGCGATTTTGTGTGGCCATGATATCAAAAAGCATCGATTGCTCATTTTCAATCGACGACGAAAACGGTTACAGTTGTATTAATGCGAATCTCATCCTTCAGGAACGAGGCTCCGTGAATAGTGTAAATGGTACGCACTTTCCGAATTTTGACAATTCACTCGTTTGGAGTTTGCGATTGATGAGTGAAACAATGAATTTTATTCCGCAAGGAATCTTTAAATTATTCCCGAATATCGGTCGACTGATTGTTTATCGATTCAATCTCGTGGACATTTCAAGTGGTGACTTTTATGGGGCAGACAAATTAAGCGACATCATCTTGAATACTCATCACTTCAAAACTCTTTCGCCGAATCTCTTTGCCGGCACTGAGCAATTGGACATGATAGAACTGCGTCAAAACTTCATCTATGTCATTAATAAGGATGCTTTCCAAGGACTAACGACGGTGACTAAACTTTTTCTTGATTTTAACTTCATCACCAACTTGCACAAGGATACTTTTAAGGATCTTATTGAATTGGAGTATATTGGACTAATGAAAAATGATTTGAAAGCAATAGATAAAGATCTTTTCAAGTACAATATTAAGCTTAAAAATATCAATTTGCGAAACAATCAAATCTATATTGCATCTCCTGACATGTACAACAATCAAAAAGAAATTATCGAAATTAACATGAAGAACAATTTCTGCATCAATTCTAAATATCCATCGCAACCTCGAGACGTTTTACTTCGCACATTGAGCAATTGTCTTCCTGAAAACAAAGCTGAAATCAAACTTATTCGTTGCATTAAGCTCGCTAGGTCCTACAAAAACTACAGCGAAGTTTCCATCACATCATTGACAAATACGAAAGAAAATTTGGACAAACAAATTATTTTGACCACAAAATTGAACACAACAATCGAGAATTTGTTAGCAAAAATTATAAATTTTGAGATTGAACTAAACAACACAAAGACAAATAACATGGAATTGCAAGTACATGTGACAAATTTGAAAAGTGAAATTGAAATGTTAAAAAGTGATTATGAAAATAAAACTCGAATGATTCAACATTCAACATCGGATGTGCAAGTGAAAAATATTCAAGACAAAATTGAGAGACTTATAAAGGATTATCAATTTGTAGCAAATCAGAAGGAAGCGGCTGAAATAAAATTGGAAATTGCACGACGTGAAATTGACATATGCTATAACAATTTGGAAAAACAAAAGCAAGACACTCTCAAGTGCATGAAAAATATAACATCGCACAGTAAGAAGCTATCGCAATCCATTACCAATTTAAATGTTTCTCTTAGTTCTGAAAAGATAAAGTTTATGAATTGTTATGCTGATGTGAAGGAGAAAGAGCACCTCGTTAATGAATTGGAAGATCAATTAGACAGTCAAACAAAGCAAAAGCAAGTTTGGAAAAATAATTTAAAAAACTTAAGTGTCGAAATGTCAGAGTTGAAGAAAAGTTACTTGGGATGTAAAGCGGACCTAGATTCGTCTGAAGAAATGATTGAGAAAATGAGTTTAATGCACAAAAATGACAAAGTTGATTTGGATAATTTTGAAGATCTATTGGATGAAAGAGACGATGAAATTATAAAACTAAAGCAAACAATAAAAAATTTGCAAACATCAAGCGACAATTTAAATGATCAGAATGAAAATTACAAAATACAGCTTAACGATTGCAATGAAGATTTTAATAATTTGGATGAAAAAAATAAAAATCTAACTTTGAGCCAACAAAACGATATCAATAGTTTACAAGAAATGGTGAAACTTTTGACGCAACGAAACGAAAATTACAAAACTATGAATGATAAGAATATTGCTGAAGCGGAAAATCTTAGGACTAAAAATTACGACTGCATAGAACAATTGAACGAGAGAGACAACGTGCTGAAAGACAGTACAAATTCGATTGAAAACTTGGAGCAGGAACTAAATAAATTGAATGGTACTCATATAAAATCAATCAATGATGGCAAGCAACTCCTGGAAACTGAAACAAATGAAAAGGAAAGATGTTATGAGAAGTTGCAGCAACAACACAATGAACATGACATTTCAAATTCTCAGCTTTTGTACAAATTAAAGGAACTACAGAGCAACAATGAATCGTTAGATGCAAAGTGTGAAATTTGCATCAGAAATCTGGAAAATGTCAAACAAGAAAATGAGAAATGTTTCCAAAATTTGAATAAAATTAAAAGAGAATTAAATGTCAAGCTGCAAAATGTTAAAGAGCTGAACACGAACTTTAGCAATTGTGAAATATCAAACGAAAAGTTTCTCGAAAAGATTCAAAATTTAGACAAATTCAATTTAAAGATGGAATCACTAAATAAAGAAAAAGAAATATGCGAAGAAAAGCTTAAGCTGGAAAATGAAAATAGCATAATGAGCAAAAAGCTATTGCAAAATTCAACAAATGTACGGAAAACAATTGTCGAAATGACAGAGAAATTGCAGCAATGTGAAAATGGATTAAAGAATTCTCAGATTCAAATTGAAAATCTTCATCAAGACATAGTGAAATGTGTTGAAAACGTAACATCAACTGAAGCTTCGAGTGTGAGCGATCTTGCACATTCGCCTCAAGATCCAAATTTTAATGCCACTGATAATGAAGGTTGTTTGAAAGAATTGAAGAAAAAAAGCGAAATGATCGAAGAACTTGAAAAAATACAGAAATGCTATGACACTACAGTCGAAAATGGTGGAATTAAAAAAGATTTTAGTGAATGTCAACAAGATTCGGATGACTGTTTAAATGAAAGAGGACTCAAACTATTAAGTAATAATCTTACCATTCTTAATAATTCTTTGAACAAGTTTACGGAGGAATATCATTGGCTTCAAAATAATAAAATTGTATCATGTATCGTGATGTCAGTAACGAATACAACAGCAGGAAAGGAACTTGAAGAGGAGTTTCTAAAATGCGTGGAAAGCTTGAAGAATCAAGAAAATGAGGTTATGTTGAAATATATTTTGAAAATGAAAGTTGAAGTTTATGAAGATGGAGAAACTTTATTCAATATAGAATATGACAACCAAACGGATTTTCAAGATAGCGGCACATTCCAGTTGAAATTCGATAGCTTTGCCAAAAGCATGCTAGCGAATGTTCGAAATATTTACAATCATTTGAAAAATTCTCTAACTGGTATAAGATCTATGGATGAGAACATTGGCAAAATAAGTGATCATTTAAACTCCTGTGCAGGCATGATGGAACCATCTGATGTTAATTTTAATACCAGAAATCTAGATAATGTTTCAGTTCAAAATGATGAAACGAGTTTCAAAGATTATGATCTGAATGATTTAAAATCTAATTTGGATAAATTAAATAACAGAGTTGTTAATGCTATGGAGGAGACAACAAAATTGGATGCAGTTGCAAAGAAATTTTATCAAAAATCACAAACAAACTTGCGTGATAATTGTCACGAAGATCAAAAATTATTGCAAATCTGTATGACAAACTTAACAAAATCCACTAACGAATTCAATGCGATCATTGAAGAAAATCAAAATCTAGTGTCATTAAGCAAAAACCAGGAGCAAACAATTATTGAACTTAAAAATGACTTCCATTTGCAAATCAAATTAAACAACAGTCAAAGCAATTTGATGCTGTGCAAGCGCGAACTCGCAATAACAATCAACGAGAAATTAACATTGTCAAATGAACTTGCTTTCGTTAAGCTTTTACAATCCAAATCCAATTCAATTATCACGGCTTGTGAAGAATTCAATATAAAATTGACTAATCAAATGAAAGAACTGAATGATAACACAAAAATTGGACAACTAAGTGATGCTAATAAGCTGACGATGCAATACAGGAAAGAATTATATCAATGCATGGGCTGGAAAAAAATCAATAAACAACAAATCACTAAATTGTATAACCAAGTTCAGAATTTCTTGAAACAATCAAACAATGAGAAGAATGAAGAAAATTAATTTGAATGTATCCCCAATATGCACAATCAACCAATATGCAGAGTTCTGAAATAAAAAAATTAAACAAAATCAATTTCATTTCATGCATTTCCTCACACGCGCAATAGGGTCACATTGCCAAAACTTCCTGATGAGCACCGGAAAAAACATTTTGCTGCTTTTTTTCTCTTTGTTATGTATTTTCTGCCCATCAGAATTGTGAATTATTAATTAAAACCAGCTGCACATGAAAAAAAAAAAACCTAACCATTCAAATTATTATATAATCGAACGATCTAAGGAATTTCAAAGCTGCTCCAGTAACAACAAAAAAGAACGTAAATAATTGATGGTGGAAGCATATATTTTTTTATATATATAAATAAATATGAAGAATCTAAATGGCCTAAATACGCGATCTCAAACAAAAAAAACCCGATCTTGAAACATCGGCGAAAAAAAAGCGAAACCGGGCAAAGTATTTTTGGGTTTCGTTGTGAATGTTCCAAGACCGAGAACAGAACACAAAAAAAAAACTTTTCAATGTGACATTCGCAAAGCCTTATAAAGAAAGTTCTGAATTCTGAGAACGGAAAGTGTTTTTTTTTTAAGAAGTATAAGTGCAAACAGAGACGAAGTTTCCAGTACAATCGTAAAATTTCATTTAACGATGCCTTACTGCATGACTGCGCTTTTATGTTTTCATGTGCATATTGTGAGTTGCCAAAAAAAAAAAAAAGAAAAGAAAAAAAAAATATTTGCAAGTGACTCGCACAAAACTTTTACTCAACTCTCGGCTAATGGCAGACTTGGCACAGCAAAGCGATGGGGAATTCTCATGAAAAATTCTACATTTTTAATTTCAGTGGGGCAATAGGGAAATTAATTGGCATAGATATTAAAATGGTGGACTATCAATAATCTTTTTTTAGTAAATAATCGTCTAATTGCATTGCTTAGAAAATAAAGCTCTAGATCTTTTCTACCTGACTTTCGACGATCAAGAAAAAAAAAGAATCTTAAATGCCCCTCGAAACTTAACAGAAAAGAGTTTTCAATGCCCGCTCTATTCTTCTGCCAAAAAAAAAAGCAATAAAAAATAACACACAAACATATATACATACAGACACATCCACGTTCCCATGTTCAGTAAGCGGAGAATGGGAAGCGAAAAAAAAAACTTTTATTTTTCTTTTTATAGCAATTTTTGTTTGATTCTTCTTTTGCCTCACTTTGGCTCAAAGATATTTGACCTACAACCGACATTCAAGAACAAAAACAGCATTTCGATTATATAACACACTCGCTGAGCAAATTCGCCTATGTATGTCTGTCTGTGTGACTGTTAAATTATCATTACATATTTACTTTGTTTTTCATTATTCATTTTTTTTATTGTTTGGTTGCGAAAAACAAGTTTTTTTTATTGCTCTTTTTGGCTTCGTTTTATTCTTATTGTTATTTTTTTTTTTCGGGCGATGGATTCGAGGCATGTAAAGCCGAAAATGCAGTTTTTTTATTTACTATTTCTTCTTCTTCTTTCGAGCTTAATGAGTTATATAAGCAAAATATAAATATATTGAATGGACTGATGCAGTTCTTTCTTTTTTTTTTCATTATTTTGGTGAATGCACACACGCGAAACTGAAATCATGCGACGACATTTATTATACTTTTTTCTCGGCACGAATGCACAATGCAATTACATATTATTTGTAAAGCGGAATGATGCTCGTGTGGGAGGCAAATTGATGAACATTTTAACTTTCGAATCGTTCTTTTTTCTGTTCTGCTGGAGGAAAGGAAGTCAAAAGTTTGTCCTTCATTAATTCCTTCGATAACGTTTGAAATAAATTTGAATAATGTTGACCTAATTATTTGATGGTACAATGATGGCGAAGGTTTACGTAAATATATTTTATATTATAATTCAAAGAAAAATTTTTTTTTATAACATCGACATCATAACAATACCATGGTGACTTCCCAAAAGTAAACAGAATTATTTTGCGCTCTTTGTATCTACTTTTAACTCACGACATTAAAATGCGGGCTGCTTCATGTGTTTTTAGCGGAAGTGTTTGATGATTTTGAAATTTTGGTTAGTTTTGTTTAGTTTTAAAGATTGGGCCGCGATCATTCGTATTGTTCTGAAGCTTCATTAAATATGGAGGACAAAAAACACATTGTAAATGTTTCGGGTGCCATCATTTGACACATTTCTGAGTATTTTAAACTTTGGTTATACTCATTAGGGAATATTCAAAAGCGGTTACATGATCATAGATGTATGGAATGAAAATTGATGCTTTTAAAACATACCCACGACAACACTTAAGAATATTTCCCAATTCATCGCGGATATGTTTCATGTAACGTGCAGATGGGTTTGGTGATGGAACAAGTATTATTTTATTGAATTATGGAGAACATTTAGATAAGCAATAACCAGACAGAGCCGCTCGCGATCAACCGCGATAAATGTGTTTTCTTATAACAAAAAAAGGGAAAAAACTATTTTTACATCATTTATTTCGCTCAAAGTCTTCAAAATTGAAAGCCGAAGAAAATTGCTTTTTGATATTTAACATTAATTGTATTTTTTTTTTGTGTTTTCAGCTAATAAGCATAAGTATTTTTATTGGTTTAGAATTCTCCAAAAAAAAAAAACATCATCAGCCATAAATTTGTAATTGGAACGCAACAACGACTCTCAAGCAGATGTTTTTAATTTTCTTCCGAAAATAAATATTTTTTTAATTTATCATTCACAAAACAAAAAAAAAAAACATCGCGAGAAGTTGCGCTCGGAATGAAAGCGAATTTTTTTCTCCACACCCGAAATCCCCGAATCGAAGGAAATATGAAAATTCATTTTCGGTGCTGGCATTGTGTGAGAATTTGGGTAATATATTTAATGAAACTACCATCAACTTTGATTTATTGACATTTATCCAACCCGGAGAGCGATCCGATGAAACAAAAAAAAAATCATTAAAATCTGTTTTCGGGAATCCTACTAGCGAGTTGCGAGCATCTACAAAAGATTTGAAATATTATTATGTAAAAAGATCTTAATGGTTATCTAAAAATATTTTCCAATAGCTCAATCCAAGCTGCTGCTCCATGATCTTAATGTTGTGTTTATGGGACAATCTAACAATTCATCATGTCACAACAAACGACATTCATTCGTACTTCAAATGGCGAAAAAAAAGATGGAACTGAAAATAAAAAGAATTCCAGAAATACATACATACATGTCGAACAAAAAAAAAAAAAAAAATTATTTAATGGGCCTCAAAATTGTGCAATTTTTACTTTCGATGACATAATTTTTATTGGCGCATGTGCAAATTTTTTCGCAATATTCCATCAAAACTAATTGAGCATCTTTTTCTTATGCATCCATATTGGGTAAACAAATGCAAGTTCGTTCTGAAAACGAGTTTTAATATTCATGTAAACAGAATTCATCCAGGCCCTGAGAAATGTGTTAGCGAGTATTATTGAAGAGTAATTTATTATGTAGGTGCACTCATACAAGCGATTTGACCGTGAAACTGAACATTTTATTATGTACGCCAACATTGAATGCTTTCTATCCTTTATTCCAGAATTTCATTTAAAAATAAAATCCCGCACACAAGTGCATCGCTTCCACATGTCAAACATATATTACACAATATTCTGCAACATTTTCTCAGCAAAACATTTTTTTTTTAATTTTTTTTTGTTGTTTGATGAGTATTATGTTGCGCCACAGTTTATAGAATCATCATAGCAGCGAACCAATCTTAAATAATTTTTTATAATTTTAAATGAATTTCCAACTCTCAAATCGAGAAAAATAATTAATGATCTAATTAACTCAAATGGCATTGACAAATTAAAGGAATAATTAATTTACTGGTAAGATGTACTATGCTTATTTCCACTACTGTTGCACGACATGTGGCTGCGACACATTTTTTGCTTATGTTCTCGAATCCCCACCATAAAAAACGTACCAACATAACAAATGAAACGAGGGGAAAAATGTTTCATCGAATGCTTTTATGCTTTTCCTATATACTGATGCTTCGTCGTTTGTCCGAGTAAATATTTTTCCGCAACACCATAAAAACAGATTATTTTAAAATAAACAGCGTTATGTGTCTGAATAGTGCGCTGCTACATAAATTCAATTGTTAATTTACGTACAATTCTGTCATTTCATCATTTGCCAAAAAAAAAAAAAATAAAAAAAAAATTTACAGCAAATTGCGGGAGAGAACAAAGAGCGATGGCAGAAATTAATGAATGCTTATAAAATGTTGTGGTGTTGTTTTTGGGGAAATTACTATGCTAAAAAGTTCTCCGTTGGTGTCGAGTATGGGAGGAAGCTCGTCATTCCTTATCTAGATTTGAATTTAAAACACCAGCGAAAAGAAATCATCGTCATCATGCCAATTTTCGACAAATTCTCTACTGTCAGGCTTTTGATGCGCCTCGAGCAGTAGGTGACGCTTGCTGACAAAAAAAGAAAAAACCCGAGCAGCATTTCACATTTTAATCACGCAGAATTTCTCGCTATACATTCAAAGTTATGCAAATTTTTTGGCGTTCAAAACCGAATGCAAAAATATGGCGACGTTGCGATTGAATAATCGCTCACACAAAAAAAGCCGGTAAAAAAAAACTTTTGTTGTGTTTTGGTTTTGATTGTAAACAAGCCTCGATTTTGTGGTGTGAGTTGTTTGCGGGTAGCATCTAAAAGTTGAGGAAAACTCTTTCATAATATAGCGAAACCAGTGATAATTCAGAACAGACTTATCCTGCTTTTAGAAATGTTTCTTTATGAGCTAAATCTCGTTCTTTACTTTCATTTGAAATGAAAATAAAAACACGCAAAAGAGTTGAAAGTAAATAAACGCGATTGAAATAACTAGAAAACCAGTTTGATTGAATGCAGAATAAAAATACGTAGAGATGGACAAAATTCGATTGGGGAACTTAATCCCGTTCCCGCAATGCCGCAATAGCTTCCAGATCTGGAATATTTTTCTTATGAATGCTTCAGTGCCAATTTTTTTTTGAGTTCTTTCAGCACAACCTGAAAAAAGTGTTCGTGCCCAAATCTCACACTTAAATAAGAAAAAAACTGGTTCTCTGGAGTCGAACATAGATAAATACATATATGGCAATAATAATCTTCACTTCCACTGGCTGAATATTTTCTTTCATCCATTGCATCCCATCTCTCTTACTCCTAATGTCGTCTCGATCTTGGCTTACATTTTATTTTTAATTTCCTCAGCATAACCAGAATGGTCCCTTCACATTCCCTGCGCATATAGCTAATATATAAAAATAAAAAAAAGCTTAAAGAAGAAGAATTTATTTCGCATTATAAAATTATGTCTTACGTAACCCATTTATAGTACCAGAAACCTGCATGTGTGTAGCTTTAAATTTATATCACTGGGGTTCTTTTGAGTGCACATAACATAAAAAATACTAATGCAAAATTCTGCGAAATAGCCTTTTTTGTAAACATACAATTAAACATTTTTGGGTCCAATATTCAGAATTTATAATAACATAATGATGGACATAATTTTTTTTTTACGTGGATTCATAGAGTTACCTATTATTAACGTGTCCAGTTACTGCAAAAAAGAAACATATATGTATATATTTTTTAAATTAGAAAAGGTGTTTTTGCGAGCTGATCATCCAGTATGGCACACATGTCATTCGTCAAGCTATCGAAATGCTTTGGCCCATAATTCATTAAAAAATAAAGTTTTGTGAAAAAGACCCATTTCATTGTATAAGACCATTTCTAAGCCTCGTATACACATAGTATATGCTAAATTTTTTTTTTTATATAAATCCTCAATTCAATTTGCATAATAATATGCTCGAGAGTTGAAGTAATAAAAACAATCGGCACAATAATAATAGTCAAGCCTCACACACCACCACTGAACCAGCAGACAGTGTAGCATAGAGACCTTGAAACCTTGAAATAACCAACTTTTGTTTTCTATGCTTTTAACGCTGCTTCGCTTGAAAACGATCTAACTCTTTTTTTCTGTATTATGCTTCAATTAAATTATTCAGTCGGCCGACGTTGTTGGATTATTTTTTGTCTGTTGCTTTATTTTTGCTTTCCTGCTTCGTAAAGTGTTTTCCTCTATTTTGCGTCAATTTTCATGAATTTCGTGACGGTCAAATAAATGAGAATTTTTTGCTGGACTTGTTTTGAGAAATTTCGATATGATCAAAATGAAATTAAGGAAATTTTTGATTGGAATCTTCTGCTATATGATGTTGGGGAAAATTCATTCGTTCTGACGCATCTGAATAAATATTCTGTAGCGAAAGCAAGCATTCATCGCTTTCACTTATAATGGGCCTTGAAAGAGTATTCCTGGAAAAAGCTTCCTTTTTCAAGGATTTTCTTTAATTGTGTGCATTTTCTGTGTCGCATTGTAGTTTTGCCCTGCACTCGCAGTTCTAGCGCATGTCTCAAGCAATGAAACTTTTACTATATGTACAACTCGGGAAAAAAAACTTTCATACAAAAATTACAACAAAAATAATTTTCCATTATTTTCCTGAAGAATTCTATTCTATTCATATATATTTGTACTGCAATTTTCCTTTCCGTCATCTCGTGTTGCATGCGCATTATTGTTTTGCGCATGTATTAGTAACCGGCGTCGTGTAGAGCGAAAGTGAAAATTTAGCATTGAAAATAAAGGGGAAATTTTTCCAATAAGACTCTCGTCGACTCGTCGTTTTTCATTTCAATTTCAAGGTAGTGGAAAGCGAGTGATGCGTTGCCGTATGTGTTGGTGCTTGAAAAATAGGAAAAAGGTAAACAGAATTTGCGGATTTCCATGTAGAAAAACCCGAACACAAACAGCAACACCGGATCTGAAAATAGCAAACATTTTCCTCGTTTTCAAGCTTTTCCCTATTTCCCTCCACAAATACTACTGGAGACCATTTTCCTGCACTACGCTTGTATAGTTGCATTTTTATTTCTGAATGAAGGAAAAACCTTTCGATTTCTGCTGACATTTTTCAGGGACACTTTTCTCTCTTTCCCTCTTATTCGCGACTGCATAGCTGCGGGAAATTGCAGAAGAATTACTGGAATTTCAGAAATGGGAAACAAAACTTGCTTATAAGATTCTAACAAATATTAATATAAAATTCTTAAAAAACTGAAAATAAAAAGAAGAAAACAGCGTTGTTCTAAACGCTGGTTACGTAATGTGTGCAATTTCTTATATAACGCCATAAAGAAAAAGAACAAAAAATAATGAAATTAAAAAAAAGAAAAATGAAATATATAAATCCAGTGGGAACTTGCAAAATGCGGAATAAATAAGCAAGCAAAATATATAACATTTTGCACAACAAAACAAAAAAAAAATACACAAAACTCATTCCACTCAACTTACTCGCGTCTTCAAGTGTAGTGCGATTTCCACGTTGTTGTTGCTTTTGCTGCCATCGAATGTTGCGTGTTTTTACGATATAGCATCACCATCTCTTACCAACACATACAAACACGCACTCACGGTTCTATTCTGCTCGAATTTTATATATATATTTTTTTTTTTTTTTCGTTTTCGTTCTGTGTTACTTTATATGTTTCGTCGTTTAGTCAAAAAACAATCGCCGAAGAGTGAATACACGAAAAACCGGTCTCTCCCTGAAAAAAAGAAATAAAATAAAATCGTATGTTATTTTTTTTTTTAGTAAATTTAACAAGCAAAATTTTCATTTAACAAGCTAAAAAACTGATAAATTGAGAAACTGCAAAATTTTTTTACAATAATCCAAAATTGAAGAAAACTGATCCAGTGAAAAGCGATAAAGATCTAAACATTTTTCATCGCGCAAATATTTAAATTGAAAACGAAAGTGTTTTCGCAAATTGATTAAAAAGTGAAAAATTTAGTCAAGAACAAAGTAAATTGAATTTACAAAGTAAGAAAACTATATTGTTTTCCACAATTTCGGAGTACTGAACAAATTTGGTCTCCGAATGAGATGGGAATTATTTGCATAAATTTATTCGTGAATTTTTTAAATGGAAGAAAAAAAAAACTATAAACAACAATTGTGAGTGCAAGTGAATTAAATGAGATAATTTTTATTTATTATCAGTGCAAAAATGTGAATATTTTGGTAAACAAATTTTCTGACATTTTTTTTTTGGTTTGAACTATAAAAAATACAAAGTAAATATCATTTCGCTCAACGATAACAAAACAAATAACAGCCGAAGAAAAAAAAAACATTGCCGGTGTTTATAAAGAAATATCGAGCGTTAAATTTTGAAAAGAAATTGAATCTTCTGTATTTGTGAGGCGAAAAAAAAAAATTGAAACTACATCCAGAGAAACTTTCAGAACCATAAAAAAAAAAAACTTTTTTTTGCTGGGCGAAAATAAATTTAAATAAATTTTATTTTTATAGTTCTTCATTCCTTCACCGTCGAATAAAATACAGTTTGCGCGCGGAACTAGAAGGGAAATGAAAGAGAGTGAGAAAGATATAACACACAAAAAAAAGAATAAAATGCATTGTTCGGATGTAAAAAAGTAAGAGTCTGATAAGAAGAACTATTTATAAAAATTTCTGAAAGGAGAAATAAAAAAACATTTTGAGCGCAAAAAAGAGTAAAACATTGAATTTTTGAAAACAATAAAAAAAAGTGAAAAAGTTGGAAAATTTCCGGCCTATCAAATGTATCAACATCCACTATTGCTTATGGCACCACGACGAGACAGTATCGATAACGTAACTTCTTGCTCGGCCATTAACAATAGCAACAATATGATGCAGCCATTCCGCTGTTGCGTGCCCGTTGGTGAATGCCTGAAAAATAACGCACTCGACTTCGGTCTCAATAATAGCGATCAACTGTTTGATGCCATTCGAATTGTTTGTACGAATGAAAATTGCAACGCTGGTCAATATATGCACGCCGAATGTTTCGAACAGTGGGAACAGACTGTTCTCAATAATTTGAAGTCAATTGGACGAGCGCGATCATGGTCGGATAAGCAGCGCCAACAGAATCTATGGACAAAGAAAGGCTACGATTTGGTATTTAGATTTTGTCTTTGTCGCTGCGGACGCGGTCATATTAAAAAGGATCTCGACTGGTCACCGCCGATTACAGCAAGTCTTTTTGGTGGGCGATTAGATGATGACGCAAATAAAAAGAAAAAGAAAAAGGGTCGAAATAATCAGAAGCCCGCTCTGTCATTGGTTACATCGACACCGATTGGCAGCAATGTTTCTTATGGTACAACCACAAATGGGCTGAAAGAAAAATTTATGCTGCAATGTACCAGCATTGTTGATAGTTTGATGGATCAGCAGTTGTCAGTCTCAACACCACCGCAATCAACAATTCGCGGTCGTGCTGGCAGTTTGACATCCAGCAACGGTTCATCATCCCCAGCCTCATCGGCTCATGGTGAAACAGGCAATTTGTCCATTTCCCCAATGCTTAATAGTCGTGCTGTCATCAAGCAACGCTACATGGAGCAAGGCGAAATGTATTCTGAACGAATCAGGTGAGTTTGAAATATTATAATTTGAATCATTTCGTTCCCTTCGAACCCTAAAATTGATTGAGAAAATATTGACACTTAATGCATATTTTTCACTGTTTGCCAACCCAACAACCAATCGCAAATATTTGCAATCGGCAAACAATAATCGCTCGAAAAGTTTTTTTTTTTTTTGTTTCATTGTGCAAATTCTCTCTACGAGTTGCTAAAAGTTCATTAATTTAACCTTCAAGCTGATAAAAAGTTCTTCCCGAACATGTTTCAAATTCTATCGACTTTGCTTTTGATATTTAAGCAGCAAAAGATAAATGAAAATTTTGCAGCAACAAAAATAATGCCAGAGTTTAATTAGCGCATTTGAGCATCAAACAGAAGCGAAGTTTATTTCCATCTCTAGCGTTGTTATTATTGTTATATTTCTTTGCTTTCCTCAAGATTATGGAAGTGGAATATTTAATGGGAAAAAAATGAAAGAAATAAGAATATTTTCTCGTGCTCTTGAAAATTTCACCCTCATAAAATGCCAAAAATATGTATCTACGTTATCAGTTTGTGCCGTCGTTCCCTTTTTTTTACTTCATACCATCAAATCTTGAATACAAAAGCCGGCTGTGTTAGAATGAGATGGCAAGCAATAACTGTCTGATGATGCTGCCGTTTCAGGCCTCTTTTTATGTCATGCGAAAATACATTTTTTTCAAGGATAAAGATTGTTGAATACAAAACAGCAAATCTTTAAAAAATCTTTTTTTTTTTGCTTTTCCCGTCGTATCTCTCGTGATTTTCCCTTGTCTGTCATCGTGAACAAGTTTTTCTTTTTGTGCCTCTCTCTCTGTATTTTTTCCCATTTTCATGAAAAATTTTTATTTTTAAATAGATAGCGCGTGAAAAGAAGTGAATGAAATTTTCCAGGAGATTTAAAAGTCGATATTTATTTCTTCTTCTTTACCTTCTCAAGGAAATGTTCATGTCTTGTTACGCACCTCTCGCCTCTCGAGATCGTAAAGTGTGCAATATGCCGACGAAGACAGAAAAAGAACATCAATTTCATTGAGGCGCGAAGGAAAATCTCTCACGAAAAATTAAATTAATGGAAAAAAAATAACACGAGCTTTCGAAAAAGAAAGAATATCGAACGTCTCTCGCGACAAGCGTGAGACGGGTGAGGGCGATGAGATAACAGCCGGTGCGAAACGCACAACAAGTTTTTCTTTTCTCTATTTTTAAACACAAAACACACGAAAATGGAAAAAAAAATAGAAGTAACAATTTTCATAATAAATTTCACCTTGACCTACCCGCAAACAAAATAAACACGAATCTTATGCTTGGGCTGTTGAGGAAAAATCTCGTTTCTCTCCATTTTTCTTGTGTTGTGTGCATGGTTGAGAGAAGAAGAAAAAAAAATTTCCTTTTGTTTTTCACCCGCAAATAATTTTTTGGCCAAAGTAAAGAAAAGAAAATAAAAATGTTTGCTCGAGTGATTCCATCAAAGTTGCGGTCGAACATTCTTTGTTGATGGTAACGAAAGCAGAATAAATTTTATTCTTATTTTTCTTCTCTGGGATGATTTCATGGCATCATTTCCATTTTCATTAAAGATTTAGGTTTAGCAGAAGAGAACGAAAAGATAGAGAGGATGAATAAGATAAGAAAAATCATAAGAATTTTGCCGTTTTCTTTGCGTAAGGTAATTTTCATTTCTTGATGACGGTTACTTGGCTCGTCCTTGAACTTTATTCAGGAGAGAGTGAGAAAGAGTAAATATTTGATTCTTTGTGGGCGGTTGAGTCAATTGACCCATCAAGTGGTCAATTATCTAGTGGTGAAAATATTTTCCTTTATTCTATTGCGTGATTCTGTAGAATTTTTGTAGTTTCCGTTCGTTTGGTTTTTTTTTTTTTTTTTTGAAAATCATTTTCACAAAACGCTTTTCCACATAAAAAATAAATTCTGTGTCCGTCTTGAAGTTCCTTAATTACAACATTTAATTCCATTTGCAACAAAGAAGCTTGTAATTATTGCAAGTTATTGCCAAGTGTCTCTATAGAGCTGTAAAAACAATTTTCTTCGTCGCTTAAAAAGAAAAACAATTTTCCATGTTTGCGCGAATGAACGAAAACGAAAAAAAAAAATATCAAAAAAAAAAGCCGAACGAAGGGAAGAAAAGAAATATAAATTAATTTCCGATCGCATCGAATTCCACTTCACCAATTGAAATATTATTCCAGCGCCAGATGATTATTAAGTGAAAATTTCAATAATTTTTGTTCGGAGCACATAAATCTTTCTATTTTTATTTTTTCAATTTTTTCCACACACTCCGTCGCTGCTTGTGCTGTATTGGCCCGCATTCACTCATTTGCCTTCCGAAATGTTATTTTATTTTTTTTTTGGGATGTTTTCAAGTAATATTTTACACCAGTTGAGTGCTTTCCGTCCCCATGAAATCGCATACAAATACACATTTATAAAACGCGTTCCAGCTTCCAAAAGAATGAGATATCTTGATATTTATTTATTTCATAATATCATATTTTTAAGAGTTATTTGCATTAACATATTGGATTTCATAAAGTGTTATGGGGCACCCTCACGAGCTTGGCCCCAGTAATAACATTCAAAAAGCAAAATGTTCAAATGGGTTTTCACGATATTTTTAATATATCTATATATATTTTTTTTGGGCATTTAAGAGGGCAGCACTTGGCTAAAGATGTTGTGACATCCGTCGAAATATTCATTCTAACGAACAAACCTCAATATTTAATGTCATTTTCATCAAAGCAACGCATTTTACAATAACCACGAAACAACGCCGATCATGTGTTATTAATAAATTTTAGTTCGCTTCATTTAATTACTCTCTCATTTCTCTATGAAGGCTCTTAAGCACACACAAAAATAATTATAAAATTTCGGCCACAAAATCGTTTATTAATTAGCTGTTCATTTTTTCAGAATATTTTTTTATTATTTTGACGACTTTATGAGGCCAATTTTGTTTCTAGATTATGTAATCCTCCTTAGCTCGGTAAATATTTATTAAACGGCTTGCTATAGCTACAATAAATGTCCTGAACAAACATACCTTGAGCATCATATTGAGCCATTACCAATATTGTCCACCTGTAATTTCTTGATTGTCCATAATATATGCGTGTGTGTGAGTATGTTTATCTGCTTTAAAGCTTGTGAATCTTTTTAATGGCTGTTGTCCCTTTTTGGAATTTTCATTCTTTCTGGGAAAATATTATAAGCTCAAAAGTTTCACAACGCTTTATCTGATATTCTTTTTTTCTTGTAAAAAAAATTTGTTGTTCCATCCGTTTGGAGCCATCCATATCAGGTTAACGCTCATTTGGGTTTTCTGAACGAGAATTTAATATCGCTTGGCAGCAAGAGAAAAAAAAAATGTGTTAGAACCAGAACCCCATAATGTATGCATGCAAAAATATTCATGCCATCCTCAGCTAATAACAATAAAAGTATAATTTTAATAAAACTCTTGTCCCATTCTACTCTATGGGTTGTCTAGGATATGAGCTAAGTAAATAGCTTCGAAGCATTATTCTGATAAGCGCTGTTCGGTGTGCTTTGAATTTTCGGCTCAAGGGATACATATGGAAGTGCACATATCTGAACTTATAATAAAGTAATTGCTAGATTTAATTTATATTTTAAATTGAAGATCATTAACTAAATGCCTCAATTGTTTCGATTTTTTTTTTGTTTTAATTCTAAACTCATTTTTTTATGTTGCGTTCCATGCTCATTGAATACCGAAAATTAAATAGAAATAACGTAATTTACGGTGGAGCGTGAAATAGGAAAACGACAATTAAATTATAGAAAAAAAGAGCCGAACAAAAATAAATAATTAAACATTGTTGTCGATTTAATAATAAGGTCAAAATTAAATTTGAATCTTTTGATGCATAGTTTTTTTTTTTTTAAATATATGATTGGAATAATAGATTTGATTTTTTTTAACAAACACACGAACTTGAGCTTCATAGCCGACGCATAATTAATGCTTAATGTGCTGTTGCGGATCTTTTTCTGTTTTCAAGTCACATATCGATGAAAAAAGCGTGATGTGTTCCGAAGTTTTCCACTTCAAGAGAGACCCAAAATGGATTTCAACAGCATTTAGTCGAAAAAAAAAAAAATGTGTATTTAAAAATTTCTTTAGAATAAATATTTTAAAGCAACTTTATGCATCATAAAGTTCATCATTATTTTTAATAGCATAAAATTTCAAAGCGAGTTATTTTTTCCTTCTGATTAAAATTCTATTTTTTGCTTTATTCCGTACGACATGCAAATCTTCAGTGTGGCATTTAATTAATAATGAGAAGTATACAAATGTCCAGAAATAGTTATTCTTAAAAATATAATTGATGATAATTGGAAATACCGAAATGCTCTTTATTTTCTATGACAACTACTTATTCCCATTAGAAGAATTAATGAAAATTATTTTTGATTAAAATTCATGACCTTGAGGATTTTCCATTATGGCACTTCAGGCCCTTAACTTAACCAGATATCTGGATGACTAAGAATTTGTAATGACAGAAAAATTGTTCTAAAACTTTTTTCGGCACTTATCAGCAAAAAAGTTGTGTTTCGCGATTTTTAAACAGATTTAGGCAATTTCATCATCATTTCGTGATTCAGACCGACAACTTTCATTTTTATTTGTAGCTGCTGTATAAAAGTAAAGAAAAAAAATAATAATAATAACCTTGAACTTCAATCAAAATGATAATTAAGCTTTCTGCTGTTTCAATAAGGCCGCGTGCGGTCAAAGATTTAAGTGAAGTTGGTAATTTACATAATTGACTTTTGGCTTTTTAATTGCCTAGAGAAAATATAATTTTCTTTTGTATATCCTCGCAAAAATAAAAGAAAACTGAAATTGCGACATGACGTCATCGTTCTTGAGCAAATGACTGTAATCGGCGAGATAAAGTCGATACACGTGTATGCGCTTGCGAGCTTGCGAGCCTCTCTATGAAGAGATTAATAATTGGCTCACATGCGAATGTAAAAGAAATCTAAAAATAACAAAAAAAATTTTTTTTCTGCACATTTTGTGTCGCACTCACAAAAAGGCCGGCTAATTTATACACGCGCGAGTATTAAGTTTATGCATAAATTATTTAAGTGTGCAAGTATCATCAGCAAACTGCATGCACACTACCAAAATAAAATATAGTCTAAGAGTGATTCTGAAAAACAAACTTGACGCTTTTTTTATATCAATTTTTGTATGTTTGCTTGCTAAATATTTCCCGATTTCTATGTATGCGTTTAATTTTTTTTTTGCAAACTTCAGAAAAAAATTATAAGCCGCCACACTATTCTGAAAAGGAAAAAAAAACCTTTATCGCTAATTACAAATTTGTTGTTTTCTTCATGTAATTTGGCTTGTTGGTTATTTATTTATTTTTTTTTTGTTGTTGTCGCGTTTGAAACGATTCGTAATAATCAGAGCCCCATCAACACCCGAGTCACGTCGATATGAAACATTTATAGGCACTGTGCTGATGTCGTAAAACAAACTCTCACTCAACGTCGAATGAACCAAGCAAGAAAACTTGTTAAATCCACACCAAAAAAAAAAAAAACTGTCACATTTTCATGAAATTTTATTCACAACCGCGCTCGTCTTAATGCTATTCAAACACCAGGAAAAAAAAGTTTTGCTTGATGTGAATGAGTTTTCACTCATCTTTAGTTCCATACACGAGCATACCACACATTCGCAAGCTCCGGTCGAAGCACACAAAAATATTTAAATGAAAACAGATGTTGTTGCTGAATGGTGTGTTTGTTTTCAATATTGCTACGCGCGGCATTTTGAAGGTCACAAAAATGACAAAAAAAAAATAATATTTACACTCAAACGAGGCCATTTCCAACAAGAGGGTGGTGGAGGGACTTTTGTCAAGATATGACTGCTTAGATGTGTGATTCGTCATTTATTCGATCACTCACTCAATCGCTATTCACTTCTTCGTGCTTAATTTAATCAACCTATCTCTCTCTCTCTCTGGGGCTTAATAGATGAATAAAAATGTCATAATACATCATGATCAAATAAATGTTTACAAACGTTCGCTTTTTTACTTTATGTTTACAACTTTTGATGCGAAAAAAAAAAAAAATCTTTTCGTCACGACATGGTTTGCATTGTGTTTGGTTATTTTAAGCTTGATCATCAGTAATCGCGCTTTTTCTTCTTACTGGCTTTGAATTTAATGTTTAATTTAATTTTATGTGCTGCGAAAATAGACTGAATCAGATTTCAGTGATCTCCGCGTGGCTGACGGAATCACATTGCAGCGATCTTTGTCCATGGGTTTTAAATGACACTGCGACTTGAGGCCACCACTAACCCATTTTTATCGCTGGCAGCTTCGAGTGTCTTATGTGCTCAGCCAGCCTAGCACAATTATTCTTTTGTTCGCATAATATTTTATCTATTTTTGGCTACGGCATGTGACTGGAATGAAAATTTAACGTAGATATTATTGTTTGCCACCTTCAAGGTTCTTCTTCAAAAGAATTTGTTCTTTGCGCGCATTGTTTAAGTGTGAATGTTTCACAAAAGTCTTAATGACTTATCAAAGCACCGAAAAAAAAAAAAAAATTTCAAATTTAAATTTTGCTTTTGCATTTCATTAAATCGCCGAAAAGGATTATTTTCTATCCCGCAGAAAGCGCTTCAATGTAGAAGCAATTGAATGATTTGGAATATAAAAAGGATTTTTTACGTCTTCTTCTAGCAAATAAAACAAAGCATTCACCGCAATGGAGGACGATGAAAAACGAGAATGAATGCAAATAACATTTTCAGTTTGGGGATTTATTGAATCATAAAGACACCTTACGAATAAATTGCTATTTCAATCGTATTGGAATGGGTCTTCTGTATTTTTCTGTTTTTACCAAGCTCCCTGTCTTTACTTCTCACAATAATATATCGCATTTCAGACACCACAGAGAGAAAAAAGCAACCAAGGTGAAAAAGAAAACACGATGAACATAGAAAAAGAAGGAAATAAAATTTAATTCCACATCTTTTGAAGCAGCAAAATTTAATGCAAGAAAAAAAAAAGTATAAATTTCTCTCGATCATTTCTTGGTTTCAAAGGAGCTTTTGATTACATTTTGTTGGTTGTCTCATCACAAAGCTCCCGTCTTTCTTTTTTTTTTCTTTCTCACTCATTCGCTGATAAAACATCGGTACACCAGACAAAGTGAAAGCTCTCAGACCGGATTTTTCCTTTTCGTTTGTTTTATTACGCTTTCCGATATCGGAAAATCTAAATAGAAATACACTTTTTTTTTTGTTTTTACATGCCAGAAATAGTTTTTTTTTCCTTCCACTGTCATACTAACAGAGAAGCATTTACTTCAAATCAACAAAACGATGGCGCGATCATAAAAGCTTCCCACTTTCGTCTGCAAACTCACATGAAACATTGAAAGGGTTTTTTTTTGTCAACTATTCCAATAAAAAATGTCTCATTTCCTTTGATTCCCAAGAAAGGTTGTCTGATTTTTAGAAGTTGAGGAAAAGTTGTTGAAATTGTTTCACTTTTTCTCGAAAAGTTTAAAACAAAGCTTACAATTTTCATCAGATGCTGTCATTACTGTCATTAATTTTAAAGTTTCTAAATGTTAGCGTTTTTTTTTTTTATTTCTGTGCTGTTGCATTTTATTGATTGTCAATATTAAATTTATTGATCAATTTCGGTCTGTCGCTTACGCCCGTCCACTGTTTAAATAAAAGAAAATTATTGTGCCACCATTTTTTATATATTGTTTTAAGTGGTCAATAAACTTTGTCCTCTTAGACGAAAAAAAGCTCACGCAGAAGGAGGAAAAAAATTCAAATTGTCAGGAGCTGCAAAAAGTTTCCGTTTTCATTAGGAAGAAGGAAAGCAAAAAAACGAAAAAAGTTCAGATAAATTTTTTTATCGAGTGAAAAGAAATCGAGTTGAAAGTAAAATAGAGTCTCTTCACTCTGAGTGGGTGTATGTGTGATGATACGAAGGGCAAAAGGTTCTTTCATCATTCTGCTATGTCCAACGGGTGAACAAAGAACAAAAAAAAATCTTCATCAGTGCTCGACGAACGCAAAAAAAGAAAGAAGCAAAAGAATTAAATTGTGTATATAAATCAGACAATTGTTGGGAAACGAAATCGTTTATGGTTGAATTCCTTACACTTTTCTCTGCTTTTTATTTGCTTCAATTTCAGTTCTCACAATATGTAACAGAAAAGTGATATTGAACAAGTTTCTTTTTGTAATGTCACACACAAAAAAAAAGCTAGGATAATATTCGAAGAGGGTCAAAGAAGAAGGAAGGACGCGTCATGGGTGGAAATAAAAGTTTTTCACTATTTTTCTGTGAGCTTTCATAGCGTCTAATAATGCGACGAGGGTCACTCTTATGACTCTTTTAAAAGTTTGTAGACTCGAACTGAAAGTCGATTACGGAACCATCATTTTGCCGGATAATCGAAATTTACCTGCAATGTAATTTAATGGAAAAGTTTAATACTATTTTCCCACCCATTGCCAAAGGTTTTTTTTCCTCCACTCGATGAAATTGCATACACGACGAATATTTGCTTTCAATGGCAGAAACAGCAAAAAAAAAATTATATATATATATGTATAAAAAAAGCTTTAAAAACACATTGAGGAGCTTAACAAGAAGAGTAATGGATTTGATAGAAAAATAAAGAGACAAAATTTGTGCTTTGCTTCTTATTACGATTTCTTGCCACTGCCAGCGAGCAAAGCAACATGAAAGCAATACAAAAGCGAAAATGCCATTCGACTTTTCTTCTGAATGAATTTGATGAAGGAAATGAAAATTGAATAAAAATAAAGAAAGAAACCTTCTCTAAAAGCAACTTCGTTTTTTTTTTGTTCGGTGCGTCTCAAACTTACTGTTTTCTTCGGTGTGATACTAAATTGCTGTGCCACTCTTCGTTCGGTTCAAGTATTTGACACTATTTATGTTCTTTCACCGAGCAAAAAGCTGTAAATTTATTATACATCGCATCAAGTATAATTTACTTAGTCCTCAAATACTCAAACAACGTACAAGTTATCCACTGCAATAAAAAGTGGAGGACGAGTAAATAAATCCATTAAATTGTAAAGAAAAAGAGAAAGCTCATAACGGAGCTCAAAATAAGCTTTCGCTGGAAATAAATGATGGTCGCGCATTGCGATTTTTTTTTTGTTTGGGAAAAAGTCTCAGTTTAAAGGGTCACCGAAGGACACAACTAAGAGTGGCTAAAAGTAAATCTACTGCGAACATTCTTGCCTGTAACTAACATGATGAACCGAATAGAAAATGGATTTCTTCAAAGTCATTCAATTATTTTCCCATAGATGAGTGTAACATGAATCTGCAAAACGAAACAAATTTAATTTTTCTTTTCTTCGTATGACATTAAGGAATTGCACGATAACGTAACGTACATACAGCACTTAATCGCATCAACACGACCACACTTTTCACAGAACGGCTTGTAATGTGGTTAATTAATTAAAATTCCATTGCTAATTAGGCTCATATTAAGATAAAGAACTAAAGTGGATCAGCAGTTCAAGAAACTTCTCTTTTTTTATTAAATTTTGTTTGCTTACATAATGCAATTTTTCCCTATGGCTAAATTTATATTTTTGCATAAAGTTCTACAAACATTCATTGTATGTTCATATGAATGTCAAAGTCCCTCCTCAAACATCTTGTATGACCCGAGGTTGTCCATATTATCATACAAATTGCATTTCGAATGACGTCATTTGTAAATGCTTCTTCCATAAAAATAAACTTCCATACTTTTTTGTTTTGCATAAATAATTTCCTCGAAACTAGCAATAAACATTGCATCGAGCGTGTAAACATCGCATCGAAGCATCATCACTCTGTGAATTTGTATCACAATGTCGAATCCCATTTAGAAAGTCATAATCCAATTTTAGTTTATCATGTGCAGGAGAAAAGTCTTGTGCAGAAAATCATTTACAGCACACAATGTTTGCGGAAAATTTATTTTCTTTTTCTGTTTTTCTTTTTGTTTTTGTTATAACTTTTCTACGTGCATTTTATGCTCTCTGTGAATTTTTATAGCTGCAAGTTTGTTATTATTTTCCTGCAATTGCTTGCATTTTTTTTTGCGAAAATTTAGCTCGCGAGTAATGAAATATAAATTTTACCTTCTCCTTGACTTCATTTAAGGATGTTTGCATCTCGTGCTCATTTTATCCAATTTATTTTATTTTTGCATAATTTTAGATTTACCATTACCATGCACCGTGAAATATTTAATACTTTAAGTGCCTTTAATTGTCGCTTTTGGAATGTGGATATGCCCGAATAGTGCGAGAAAAACCATAAATTATTGTCATCATAGCAAAAATTATCCAAATATTTTTTTTTTTTTTCACATTTCCATCTCATGGGGCAAATTTCTTTCTATATTTGCGCAATGATTTCTTGAAAAAAGCCATCTTCGAGATATTTATGATTATTTTAATAGTTGTTCATGAATAGTTGCTAGCAACAGAATGCCTTGCACAGACTAAATGGAAACCCCATGTCTGTGAACATTCAACAACTGCCATGGCAGAGAAAAAATATTTATGACCGCGATGGAAAAAGAAAGTAAATTTTGTTTGAAAAATAGCTACGAATGCATAAAACATTAAAAGATATTCCTGTGAAAATCACACACGGGACATTCAGAGAGGGAATTTGTGTCGCACAAATTTTCATAAATTTTCGCTCAATTAAATTTATGATTATTTGTCTCATCCACTGACACACGCAATTCTCTTCTAGATATATAGCAAAATGTATTAATAAAAGGCACTTTCGGTATATTTTTTTTTTCTTCAAAACATATTTGCTGATTGCCGAATGTTTCGTAATGCGTCCTATGGCGGCTTATAGTTCGGGGGCTTTGCGACAAAACAGCACTCAATCGCTACTCAATTTCCCATTCCAAGTCATCTTTTCGTCTAGTTTTATGAGTTTGTGTTTATTATTTATTCTTGTATTTACATTTATTTTTATTGCTTAAGCAACAAAACACAGTTCGTTGGCAAACAGAAGCGCCTCAATGTTGGGCGAGCGTGTGTGAGAGAGAAAGAGAGGGAACCTAGCAAAGCAAAAGGAGTGAGAAATTTTCCGGAAAAAATAAGCCAATATTTTAGGCGTTTTAATGTGACTGACCTAAATCTTAACGATCGCTACTCTAATGATAAGAACGATAATATCAATAAAGAATTCTCATTCTACTCGTCTCACAAAAATTCATTTGTACATTGAAACATATACATATATGATAATGGATCGACTCGTCCTATACATGTTTGTGTCATTTCATATCGCAACAATTTGTCTTTTAATCGAATGAGGCATAATGATACTCATTCAAAGATATCAAAAGAACATTTACGCCTTCTTAGGATTTGCATTTTATTTATTTATTTTTTTTTTTTTTGTGAGTGAGTTGCTGTAAATGCTGGTGGCATATTTATGATAAAAATATACGGGTTGGTAGTAGGAGGGTGTTCGAGAGACGTCTCATTCTTTGTCTGAAGATCTATTTTATTTGCAACTTGTTTCAATAATTCCATAAAGATTCTCCGATACCATTTTTCTGATTATTTTTCCATCTTCCCATTCTCCGTTATGGCTAAATAAGCAGCCGAATACACAAAAGCACCAGAAAGCTTCTGATGTCGAGTAAAAGAAAAGCAAAAAAAAAAAGAAGAAAGAAAATCTGATGAAAAGCAAAAAAAAAGAATAAAGCTTTATCGAAAGGCGCTCGCTCGAGCTCGTGTTCGAAATACATTATTGGTTTTGCTCAAAATGTGTACATTTGAATATAAAAGTAAATACAAAGGAGAATCAGCTGAAATGAATGTTGTTTCATGCTGATTTCTCGTACTGCTTCATGCCAAAAACTCATCCAGCGATTTTCTTGAGAAGCTTCGCGCTTTGATTTCTTTTCATATCGCTTTTTTTTGCGCTCTCGATGACTCTTGAAAGTTCGCATTTTATTTTCTTCTCCTTATTGCGAAAGAAAATCTTGAGAATGAATGAAATTTCCTCAAACTTTTATTCTAAATTAGCTTTGTGCACTATCAGATTTGATTGCAATTTTCATCTTTTCCATTTTTTACCATTTCAGAACAACGTGTGGCTCCAATGGCATCTTTTCTAGACGCCTCGATTTCTCATTGTACAATGTTCTGCCCAAGCAGAGAATCAATTCAATTGAAGTGAAGGTGAGTTATAAAGAATTAAATGTCCTAAACGTCTAGAAAATAACTTGAAACAGTTTCCATCATTAAAGCTTCAACATCCGTTTTATGATAAGAGCATTTTTTAATATCCTTCGACTCGGCCTCAATTGTAATTAAATCAACTCTTCATAAATGCTATTTGCCACAAACCAATATACTCAAGAACCAATAAAAAGACAGCGGCGCGTTAAACCGGACCTCAAATAATCTATTTATATAATCAACATTTTTTTTTTGGGCAGCGGAAAAATTGCTGACCTTTGGGCGGTTTCCGGTTAACTCATTTAAAAATCTTTCCTGCTATTTATTTGTCGAATGAGTTTTTTTTTCCTTCATTCTTGCGGTTTCGTGAACTTTCGACAACGGCAAAGAGGAAAAATGTGATGAGAAATCGAAAAGTCATCAGACCATTGAAATTGCTCAAAATTGTGTGTAATATTTCAATGACCAAGCGACATTGGCTTCGGCTGTAGATAGCTCAGAGGTTAGAAAGAGATATTGTCTCAATAAATATAAACACTTTAATTTCATGGTTCGTTTAATATTTTTCCATCAATTTCTGCTACTGTGACTGTGATAGAAGCACCCGAAGAAGCATTAACGATTTCCAATGGCAAAATAAATTGCTTAAACGGAAAAATAAATTTCACCATCCGCCATCGCACGCCAATTTTTCACCCATTCAACAAATTATATTTTGATAAACTAAGCAGTATTTCAGTCTGCCAGAGATAAAATTAAACCAGCAAAAACGAACAAAAATGTATGAGCAATCAAAACATATTTTTCATAGGAAAAATTATTAATGACAAACTTTATTCGGTGAAACATCAAGAAGATATAAAAAGGTGTAAACAAACAGTTTCATCGCACTGATTTTGATTCGTTTTTTTCCCCAAACACCAGAGAAACAATTGCATGAAGCTCATTTTTAAACGAAATTAATTTTTTCATTCGGGGAAGCAAAGAAAAAAAAAAAAACATAAAAAGTTCCTTTGTGAATTGATGCTGCTGCTAATGAGGGCGTCTTGCGTGTGCTGGCGATGATTATAATGGAAGAGACAATAAAATTTATATCATTTTACACATTTTTAATGCTCGCTTTAGTTTTCTGGTCTCTGTATTTTTTCGGGGTTGCAAAGTTGTATGATTGCTAACTGTGGCTATATTCAGAACCTTTTAGATAACTGGTGAATATGGAAACGCAAAAAAAAAAAGATTTAATGGTTGATCCTTTCTGGTGGAAAATCTATAAAACCCAGCACATAATTTATGACTTTAACTGCTTCGTTCTCTGAAATTCACAAACTCGCATTTAACGGACGTTGAGCTTTAAGTTTAAAGTTTCATTGCTTTATTGCAACATGAGCATGATGCTTGTTGTTGATAAATGCGGAAATTTTCCCTTCCATTATTCGATAAAAGTGATTGTTGGGGCGGAACTTGACTGAGTTCTTAGATCTTTCATTCGATGCCATCACTTTTAAAAATATCCAACCATACAACAAACAATTTTTTATCTCCTTCGTTTGATGTCAAAGCTCCCGACGATTAAAATGTCTAAAGTTCACATTAATAAGAAAAATAAAATCATCCGACTGAACTGACGGAATTGAAAAGTTGCTTTTACGATGCTTCCTTTAATGATAAACTTCAGTTTAGTTGCCTTCAACTTTGCGTCATTTCAGTATTCACAACAAATAAGCTCATGATTGTAGACAAGAAAAGAAAAAAAAAATCCAATCAAAATATTAAAATTTTCTCCATTGAACTTTTTTTTAATGCAAAGAAAAAAAAATGAATCGACATCCGAGTGTGAGAGAAGTTGAGTCGATAGAAAGCAAGTCACGGTAGTCGACAGTGTTCCATTTTTATAACGTGAAAAGGACATTTACCTTTCGCCTGTATCACAACCGGAGAAAGATGTTATGATGTTATGTGTATCGAACATTAAAAAAAAAATAATAAGCAAATACACCACGCAACTTACGGAGCTTTCTGCAGACCTAATGTCAAACATATTTCTCCACAGCATGCGATAAAAGCTTATTTAAATGATGCTAGTAATAGACGTTCAACTGCACGATTGTCGCCCAATTTTTGATCTTATGATGGAACAATTTTTCTTCTTATTGTGCTTCTTGTGTCATATTTAGATTAAATAGAAGTTTGTTATGCGAATGAAATGAGAGCCAAATTGCTTTTTAAAAGCTTTTCACAACATACATCTAGGAATGGATGAAGCTAAATTTAGGGATGGGAACTAACGAAAACGAACATAGACTTTGCTCTCGAAATCAAATATCCTCAATTTGCGTTTGCCATATGCATGAAATTTAACGTTGCGAGCTTTTTATGCATTTGATGGAAAAAGTGCGGGAGCGTAAAAAATGTCGGAAAATTAAATTTGTTTTTTATTTTTCTGCTCAATTTCCTCGCGCGCGCGAGAGCCCCAAAAGCTCTTTCGATCTTTTTGTGCCGGTACCGTGAAATATGGTTAGAAATTTAATTGAACATCATAAATTTTTATGCGATGGCTCGCATTCATAATTCATTAATTAACGCAGAGCAAAAAAAAACTCGCATCCCAAAAGTTTTTTTTCCCCTCATCGTTTACTCTTACACTTTGCACAACACCTTCAATTTCTCAAGTTAGATTTAAAATTTTCATCTTTTTTACTCTCACTGCAAAAGCTATAGCTCGATTTAAAAAAAAGCGACCACCCTCAGATTATGCAATTTTTCGTTTTTTGCTTTCATAAATTATTTGAGTTTCGGAGACTTTTGCCGCTTAACAGATTTGAATAATTGAATATGATTACCAAAAAGTGCCATTGTTATCGTTGCCATTTTTTTCATCTGCGTGTTGCGTAGCTAGACTAAACAGCCTGTAGTATCATTGATAACATTCTGTAGGAGCGCTTTCAATTTATTTCGCCGGGCGCAGATGAATAATATTTTTGTAAAGACTTCGGAACTCACAACAAATCACAACCGATTATGCGAGCAAGCTCGAGGTTTATTGACTCATCAGTACCTTGTGCATCTTCTAAGCCCATTAAACAAATGGAAGCTATTTTCCTTCCTTCCTTTTTTTTGCAATCTTGTATATTGGCTGTTCAATGTCACCAACAAAATTAATTTTCCATTACATATCGCACAAGTTCATGGACGAAGATAATTTATTGATTTTTCATGATTTCAACCCACACACTATGATCGAACATCCATCTTTGTGTGTGATGATAGAAATTTATCAAAAGAAAAAAAAAATCCATTGATAACACAAAAAAAAAGAAAGAAAGAAAACAGTGTTGGATATCTGGCGATGCGAACATGTCGTATATAATATTACTCTTATTGTTATTAAATGTAAATAAAATATATCGAGGAAAACGATAATAAAGTCTTTTGAGTATGGAATGAGATGAGAAAAAGATGAAATGAATGGCGCAGAAAAAGAAAAAAAAAATGAGGTTCTCAGATGGGTCGACGTCGACGACGATTTAAGATTGAATGGAATATTTTCCTCGTCTCTTTCGCATACCGGCGTTGTATATCTGTAAAGGAATAATATGAAGATGTTCCAAAGTCCGTTGCTATTGTCCATCTATAAAACCCATCCTGTGCCCACTCATTTCATTCCATTCACATTGTGATCATACTTTCAAGGGAATTTTTAATTTTGCTATCAGTTTAAAGTTTACACAAAGTATATGACCAAAAGCACATTAAAAAGTTTCGGGGCATTTTAAGAGAATCCTCGATAAACTTTTGGTTAAGGTATTTAACTACATAGAAAGCCATAATAAAGCCCACCCTCGTAGAATATAATGGTGAAGTTGGTTGAGTGTGGGCGTCATAACTGAGGAAGAACAACATAATGAATCAATGTTCCGTTATCTGATGGAACGAGCGTCGCTTGGTCTGATGATGAATTAATCCAATTCAATATTGTGCCAAAGTTTGTGTGCGCTTTAACAAAAATTTTATATCATAGATCACAAGGGATGTTTTCCTTCGCTTCCATCGTCTTTATCATAATTAAAATGTTTAGACTTCTTCTTCGTCTTCTTGTGCAAATGTTCGCGCTTTCGGTTGTAGTTTAAGCTTTATGTACATTCGAATATTTTTCGCTCTTAATTAAAATCGATGATGCAAAAAACGGACGAGTAGCAATGGTGATGATTTGGAAGGGGGGATTTCTGATAAAATACCCATCAGAAGCATGTATTTAATTATAATAAATGAACTTACCCAGCGGTGGAAGTTTTTTTTTTCCTTTTTTATGTAAACTATTAAAGTACATGAGTGATGAGTTTGTCAACCTGAATTTGTTTTCTTTTTTTCCCCATTTTTAACATTTGTCTCTTATCGTCGACGTGAAATTGCGAAACAAGTATCGAAACATCATTTTAGCATTACAATCGCTCTAATTTATATCCGCGTGAAAAAATTCACATGTTTGCCACATTCACCATTCTATAGAAAACACATGTGTCGTGGATACATTTCCATCGTCGCCAACGACATTCGCGGCGAATGTTCTTTCACTTTTGCTGCTGCTGTATGAAATTGCTCAAGCTCCTTAAATTCTTCAAATGAAATGTTTATGATTATTGGTTTTATATGTCAACACAGAAGTGATTCAAGTGCGCGCACACAGATCTTTGTAGTCTCAATTCTTTCGCATTGCACAAATCCAGATGGAAAATCAAAGGTGTTTTCATTTCAATCCTCCCTCCAAAAAAAACACATATGCGATGTATTTTGCGAAATAACTTTTCAATTTCACTGAAATTGTGCATCTGACTTGAAAGTGCTGTGCTAGCTGTTTGTTATTTTGTGAAATGGAAATAACATGTTTCCATCGATCCACATTTATTTCTGCATCAATACAAAAAAAACATCAGTTTTCGGAAGATTTTCATAATAAAAACTTTTCCAGCTGAATTCCAATCTTAGCATATCAGATGAGATCAAATTGTGATTGAAATCTACATACATTTTCCATCAGCGTTACTAACCCTGCTTTGAAGCTTCCAATATGAATTTTCTGCACACAACAAGCACTTTTTCTTCACACGCAACAATGAAATAAGTGCAAAAATAAATGTCGATAATCTCGCGCCGAGGAAAAAAAAAAAGTCGAAACACAAAATTGAAAAATAAAATAAATTTAATGGCTGTGCAAATAAAATGCCATAAATTTTATTTTTATGATTTTTCAGCTCCGCAAACATCATTTCTTTCGTTTGCACTGGAACAACCATTAATGGTTTATACAATATTTGGGTGGGATTTGGTGAATGTGTGGCATTAAACTTTTACTTTTTAATGGTTTATCCATTCATGTTCACGAAAATTTTCCTTCCTCTCGATTCATTTTTCCTCACATGGTTGCGGGTTTAAATTTTACACGATGGGTGAAGTAGAGTGTTCTTAACCAGCACTTTCTTGCAATTTATTATTGTTTTTAATTACATTGCTCTGGTACGTATTTACTTTTTAATTAAAAATGCTTGTGGTTTATTAGCCAAACGTCCTGTGAGTGTCTAAAGAAAATATTTTTCTACGGGAAATGTTTCCACTTCTTATAGTCTGTTGGTAATATTTCTTCGCCTTCATTGTCTCAGGGTCATTAATTAATTTATGATTCTCAGTTTTCTTTTGGTCTTGTTGAAAGTACTCAGGGCCATATTCCACCGATACTCATAATGACACTTTTGCACAATATCAAAAGCTCGCATTGAGGTTTTTTTTTTCACCAGCAATTCTTTTTTTTTTCAAGTCTTTCCCTGCAAACTTACAAAACGCAATTACTTCAAGTCAATAAATTGCATACGTGTCAATACAATTAGTATCGTTGTAATTTGTTTTCTGTTTGTTGAAATTTTCTTCATCATCTTCTCGAGAGTTTCTTTCCTTTTTTACGAGTTTTGTTCATGTTCTAAGAGTGTTAAAGTGTGTAATTGATATGAAGGTGCCATTCGTTAATGACCATCACTAATTAATAAATTAAAACATCAAGCAATGCAAGCAAGAATATAATTTTCTTCCTTTCATCTGCACATCCTTCTTCTTGCGTGTGCTTCCATTTTTCTTCACACTGTTATCAGCCAACTTACGATCTCTGTAAGCTTAATTTTATGGTTATGCTGGAAACTGCATCATCATGAAAGCTCAATTCCAAATAGCGTATAAGATGATCTTTATGAAACTATAAAAGCACTAAAAATATCCATTATGGGTGTGGCAGAAATTGCATATTAAATTGATGTTGAATGAATCAATGGATTGTTACTAACCATCCCGGCATTGACTCTTTATAACATCCCCCCATGCCCGTTTAAAACACTTCATGCAAATTCCGAAGGATGTTAGGTTACGAAGAATGTTTGGATTATTTTGCATCCTTTTTGATGCCAAGTTTATTAAATTGACCATTGCAGCATAGTGAGTTCCTCACCCAGGACTTTACGAAGCGAAAAGCTTTTCATCCCCATCAACTTATTGCTGATATGGTCGGTTTGGCAGCAACATACACCTTAACAGAAGGAGCTTGTGATAAATATTTAATGAAATCACCATGCATATACTTCTTATTTGCGGTCTCACTCGTCTTTCTAGTTTTTACGTCGCAATTCAGAAAAGAAAAAAAATTACTCAAAGTGAAAGTCACGTTTTTGTGAAATTATTTTATTAGTTTTGATGAAAATTAGATTTTTATTATTCACACAAATTCTTTTTTTTTCCTTTGGCTTTTATTGAAGCTGTGCCATTATTACAATTCAACGGTGGTACATTCTGCGAACCACCAATCTTTCGCCACAAAGCAATTCCAAAGCACTCTAATTGCTGATACTGAAAGCTCCAGCGAGACGATAGCATAAGAAATGCCAAGAATTGTTTATTAAATTAGCTGTTGTGCGGTTTCAAGCATCATTTTATGAATAATTTTGTCGTATTGTATCGGGCTCATAAAGACAATGAAAGTTTGTGCAGCTTTTTTGGAATATAAAAAAATCATAGAAAATCATATTCACAGCGAAATGTGAACAAACTGCGAAAATCGCAATGCGAAATGAGCATTGTCATAAAAATTATTTTCAGATTCAATTACCATTAAATGATTTTGAACATAAAGCTTCAGTTTATTACTTTTATGCACTTTTTTTTTCTTCTCTCTATGATTTCATGTTAATGGCGAATCGTTTTCTTCTTGTCTTTCTTTTTTTTCTTGCCCACCCGTCGAATTCGACGATAAAGCTTAAAGTAAAATCATTAATTTCCATCTAATGCTTCACCCACAAATCGTGTTTACTACACAGCATTCGCACGAAATCATCAGAGAGCATGATAATGAAATGTCTGAATCCATTAAAGGCACACAAATCTGTAAGAACAAGAAATGAAGGAGCCATTAAGGGTTGTAAGGAAAGAAAAACATTGAAACGCCGCCGTCATGGGTTATTTTTGGTGTATATTAAAGCGAAGACCTTATCCGTGCCAAAGACGCTTTTTATTCGGTTTACTTCACGTCGGCTTTTGACATTGAAAAAAAAAAAGATGTCTGCGCCATGCCACCCCAACTCACACAAACGCATTCCAGAATTGGTGCGTGTGAATGCCAAATGTGAAATGTCTAGAAATGTTTCTCGTGAGGCATCAAGGGCAAGGTCAATGAATGTATTTCCTTCTTTTTTTTGGGAAAGTTGTGAAAGATTTAGGCCTAATACTTTTCCAGAGGGAGTCGGTGGGCGTTCTTTCCTCTCAGGATATTATATGTTTGTATAAGTTAGAAAGCTCTCTCACGCAACGGGAAAAGCTCTCACTGGAAGTTCAATAACAATACGACATTAACATTTTTGTTATTTGGGAGATTTTCATAAATGAACCTTCTTTGTGTTTGTAGAGAAATAAAAAAAAATCCTGTTGATCTTTCGCCGTTTTCAAGGCCTTTGTACAAAATGTTGATGGCCTTTGCGCTTATGAAAATTACTTCAAATTGAGCAATTCGCCCGCAGAAAAAACTCAAGAACGAGATAAAAAGAAAAATGTTTAAACGAATCGAAACATTTTCACCGATTAAATATTTACAAGAAGTATCGCAAGAAAAAAAAGCACAATTCGTTGGTTTTGTTTATGTTTCGCTGAAAGCTCCAAAAGAAAGGAAAAAGATTTTGAAGAGATTTTCAGCAATTATAATTCAATTGTTAAAATGAGGGAAGGAAGAGAACCTCGCCAACTGTGCTTGGGTTGCTAAACTTTGAATAGATTTAACAAATAAAACAGACATGAACAAAAAATAAATTTCTCGTCGCTTCCAGTGAACACAATAAATTATTCATAAAATCAGAAAATTTTTCTTTTAAAAGTTATATATTTTTTTAAATTTGCTAAATATTCAGGGACTTTTCTTGTGAAACGGACAAAGGCAACAAATTTTATGGCTTCTAATCTAAAGAAATGTTGTCGTAGTGTAGGAGAACACAATAAATAAATATAGACAACAAAATATTGTCACGTATTTTTTAATGAACAATTTTGAGTCATGTCGCCATGAAAGTTTTCTAGAAAATAAATAGTTTGCGAAACGGGTGAAAAGGAATTGTGATCAACGATTTAATGAATGGTAAGGAGAATGAAAAAGAACATGATCATAATTCGTCGACTTGAACTTTCTCAACTACAAGGGGTAAATTGAATGTAGAGCTTCATGTGCCCACGAGCAATATTTCTTCTTAACTTACACGTGGATGGACGTTGCAAAAATTGGAAATTCATGCAATTTATAGATTCTTCTACAGCTTGATGAACGCCATAAAAGAAAATTGAGCATCATCAGTGTAATAAATTTAGAGAACTGTTTTTATGCTCATCAATCGTGCTATGAATTTGTTATACACTTTGCCTTTTTTTTTGCTATCAAAATGATTCGTATTCATTACAGCAAACCCTCAATTGAACGCCCAATGGATATGAAGTACTGACAGTTTTTCTTTCTTCTTTCGGTGATTAGCTCATTTCATAAATTGATTGTCCATGAGCACATGAAACTAGCGAAACATGCAAGCTGGCACTGGAATCAATGAACTTTCATAAATTCATTTTCCCTGCCGAAAAATATTCAGAACTTTTTGTTCAGTTCCGAGAGCTTTGATCCCACTACAAAAATAACTAAAGCAAAACTATGCACCGTGGAGAATATCACAAGAATGTGCTTTATCATGATTCTTCCGAATTGATAATAGAAGTTCAGAGAAAAGTTCAACAATTTACTCTTAACATGTCAAAAATTGCAAACGAATTTTCCCTCTCCCCGGAGATGAAAATTTATAAGTTCTATACACTGATAGTCTGCCCTTGTTTTACCGTTTATGTTTTGCCAAAAATTTTATGCTTATAAAGCGTATTAAAATTAAAATGTCTTAATCTTTGACGAGGGAGTGAGAAAAGCAATGGAGCTCAAGTTTCTTTAGTTATAATGCTAAAGATAACCGATAACAATAACGATATGAAAAGCACCAACTGAGGTTTTAATTTAATGCCATGAAAATGGAACGATACTCCTCATTCTATTATAAAAGTCTTTATTGTTTAAGTAAAGAACAATTGTAAATGCGGAAACGCTCAAGGTTGAAAAGAAAGAAAAAAAAACCATTCACTAGAAAATAAATCGAAATCGAAGCCCATTCAACATAATAATTTTTATGAGTCATAATTTGTTTGTGTACGTTTAAAATTTCATTTTGCGCATTATTTTTTTTAATAAATAGTTTTACGCATCAACTTTATGTGAAACGCGACACGCGAAAGGAAACTTCATTTTTATACCTAACATTCAGGTGTAGCAAATGCGTTGTAGTTTTTTTTTTTTTTTCTTCGTTCCCGTGTGCAGCTTTTGCAGATGGGTAAATAAAAAAATTCTTTGTCCATTCATTCGAATTCCCCCTTCGTGATTTGAAAGAAAAAATTCGGTCTTTGAATGAAATCAATTTGAAAAAAAAAAAAGGAAGCCAAACAAAATATAAATGTGGATTTCTAGAGCAAAGAGATCCTCAAATCGACAGGCGTGGTTTGAAATGTTCCCGAAAAGTAAGAAGAAAAAAAAAAATAGGAATTTCTCCCCTTCATTTCTGGCATCATAGATTCTCTGGATTACACCATTGGCCCTGAAACATAATTTTTTTTTTACTGCCGTTGTCATAAAAGGCAGTGAATTTTATACACAAACACTAGCAATGCACAACATTGTTTGGGGCATGAAAGAGACAACAAAGAAGGAATGGCAAGGAATAAAATTTTGGTGCACGCACATCGTTTCAAAATTATCCCTGAAGCACAAATACTAACAAACGCATTATCCCTATTTTTGTGCCTTTGCTTTTTCCTCCTTTTATTCATTTAAGGGTGGAGTTGTTGTTGCCATTCGTACGCATCCCGAAAAATTACACACAATTTACGATGCGACGCCGAGTGACTCCATCGAATCAGGAAAGAAAGTGAAAGTGGCGCACATAAATTTCATTTTGGGCTCGCCCTTCGCCTCCAGTATCACAGATTGTATTTCAATTTATCCTTTATTGTTTGAGAGTCAAAATTTATTTTGGACGATGAAGGCGCGTAATATCATGTTGACTGTAATGTGATGCACAGCATTAAAAATTTACAGCAGCGTGATGATGTTTATGGCTTCATTATGATCACATCTTCTAAACATTCGAAACCATCCTATGGGGATTCAAATAACAGGAATTATGGAAAATTATAAATGCAATGGAAAGTAATCAAAAAAAAGATATTTCACAATAATTTTATTTCATTTTTTTTCATTTGTATGACAGTTTGCGAAATTTAATTGCGAATCCTTTATCTCATTATTTGCAACCCTTTTTTTTAATGCTTTGTAGCACACAAAAGCCAATTGCCCCTCGGAGCTTCCCCTGTAATATTATTGTTGCTGAACCATCTACCTACTCATCTCACTGCCATCACGAAATGTGTTCACATGTGATGATTCTGCTACTTCTTGCTTGTTGTCATGACAATCATAACAAGCTGAAAATTTTGTACAAAATTTTAACAGCCATTTTGTTCCGCAATGTGAAGCATGTCTAGCAGCACATTAATTTGTGCAATGTAGTTTATTTTTGAAGGGTTTTCTGGACGTGTAGAAAATTCGGAGCCGGTTGCGATTAATTATCAGAGCCATAATCACGAAATTCTGCCATTTTTCAAGCACATCGATGGTTGCATGTGGTAAATATTAATGATCCATCTGAGAGAATATTTACAATGCGGAACATTAATAACTGTTTTGGGATTAAATTTCATGATTTCCGTTTCAATTCGGATTCATTTTCACGAAAAGAGGAAACTTTTGCACAACACAAAAGTCGGTCTAAAAAGTCAACTGAAAGCTTAAAACAACTTTTTTTTGCCATTTTAATTTCATGCAAATAAAACTTTTCAACTTGACAGTTCTTCGGCACATCACACTCGTATCATGATGATTTCTTTTTTCTTTTTTCTGCACAATTCTTGATTGTTTGTTTTGCTCGCTCTCACTTGGTGACGTTTAAAACCCCAAAAAATGTTAAAAATGCTAATAAAGCAAAAAAAAAGTTTTTCGCTCTACGAGTTTTTAATAAAAACTTTGGTCGCACCCTCACCACTGTCGCAGTCTCATAATGCAAACGTGAAAGTTTTTTTTTTCCTGCTACTGTCACTCGAAATGGTTTTTTCACTTTCGGTTATTTTGCCATTCAAATGAAATTTTTATACTTTTAACTTTTTCCGCAAAATTTTCACTAAAAACAAATTAGCAATTTTTTTTTTTGGCTGCACATGTATTTTACTTAATTTGTCCAGTTGAATGTCCAATTTTTGTGGTACAACATTTTGTACAATGAAAAAAGAAAAAAAAAAAAAAAACTAAAAGTTCAAATGTGTTGAGCATCATTCAAATAAAGTTTATCGACCTGCAATTCATTCTTGAGTGACATTTGTGTTTTTTTTTTTTGCACAAAGATTCTATTTTTGATCAGCGAAAAGGAGAAGAAAAAAAAAATCATGACATTTCTCGTAAATGAAAATGTGCTTGTCGTTCTTCATCCGCCAAAATAGTAGGAGAGTTATGATGTGCAATCATCATCATGACAATAATTTTCACTTTTCAACAGAAAGTTTGTTGCATGCATAGCTAGATATTGTCATATGCATGGAAGCAAAATGTGAAATAAGAAATCCATCTAATGCTCAGCTGCTCTTATCAAATTCAGCAAGAAAAATGTAATATCAGGTGCACTTTTTCAAGTGCCTCGCATTTCACATATCGCTTTATGGATTTTGACACAATATATTGCGAAAGATGATAACATAAAGTATGCACATAGAATATGAATATTTTATGCAACACATCACGAAAATAAAAATAAAAAATATTAACAGACACATTTCACAAAAGTTTATGATTACAATTGTTGTTCACCTTTTGTTTGCAAGTTGCGTTTCTTTTCCACTTGATCACTACACAAGAGCAGAAAATTAAATTTCAACATGAAAAATCATATGCAAAAGAGAGTATAAAATAATCTTTTATGTTGTGCAAAACAATGAAGGAGTCACCTTATTTATACGAAAATTTTGATTACGTTTTCTTCATGCACACAAATATCTCAAACCCAACCAACCACCTTCAGACATACAAAACCATATTGCATTGAAGAAAGTATTCTCTAGATGATAATTTTTCCCCGTTTAAATTTTATGCTTGATTCATTGTGCACCATCATTTATGTTTTATGATGCTTCCCACACATGACGCTTTATCGTACCTATGCTCGCATCCTGCTCCCGATGGAGAAAGAGAAAGATAGTGTGCTTCAATGCACATATATGTGAACATGGACAAAGTTTTATGCGATTTATTGGCTGAAGGAAATGGAAATCAGGAAAAAAATTTCATGCGCTTTTTCCATTGAATAGTTTTTCATTCGCTACGCTCGAATAGTGAATATGAAATTTCTTGACATTCTTGCTATGAAAGTGCCAGTCAAGTGCGATAAATAAAGCGCAAACATATGTTCTTCATCAAATGCCAGCAGTCAGCTCGAGCTAGTCTCGCACAAATGGCTGGTACGAGAGAGAAAGATTCCCAGAAACGTTATTTTATTCATCTTTTTTTCTTTTACAATGTGCAAGACATATTTTCTTTTGGCTATGAATTATTGCAAAATATGAATGAATAAATGAATATCAACGACGCTTATGGCTTTGCCATTTCTGCTTCAAACACTTTTTTTTTTATTCCAAATTGTCATAAATTTCCAATATAAAATTTGTGACGCATTCGCGAATTATTTTTTTTATTGATGGAAATTTATTATTTGCACAATTTTCTATTTGATTTTTATTTTCTTTTTCCTTTTCGCAGTTATAATTAATGACTTTTTATTGCAATAATGTACAGACAATTCAAAATGACTTTCATTTGTCCCAATCGTAATTAAATTTCCATCAGTCGCCCATTATCTCTCTTCCAGCATCGCTGGACACATGTCGGGTTTTTGGGCTTTTCGATTGTCGAATGAATTAAATTATTTAATTAAAAAATACATAACTGAATTGAATGGACCAACAAAATCAAATATGGCCGAAAATTAATTTATTTTCAAACGCATTCAAAAAGCGCCATTTTTAAAATCGCTAGAACCCTCTCAATTTGCAAAATTTGCTTAGGGTTCTCCCATGTGACATGATGGCCTGGTTTCAATCAACTGCAGATTCCATTTCGGGTGAATTAACAAATGTTGGTTGTCACTGACAACGTACATATTTGAGCTATTAGGAGTTTCATAATGTCTGACTGTCATTTAGATATGATGTCAACTCTTTTACCATGAAATGCAAATGCCATTTTTGCTGGAGACATTTCTGGAAGAAACATTAAAATCACTTCTAATGAACTTCCGTGCTAAGTAAGCTTTATAAAAAGGTTTCCATTAAAATTGCAGAAATTCTGCATCAATTCCGGGACAGAAAATTTCTCGCATCGCAAGTTGCAAAATGCGGAATCAATAAAAGCCATTGACTCTTCCTACGAAGAATGCTTCCGTCGGGTTTTTTGTGTCCTTGTTCTGGTTTCACTCGGGCCATTTGTCTGTGTTGGGAGTGGAAGCAACTCCGAAATCTCAAGGCAAACATTTCCAAATGGGGGGAAAATAATATTTAGCTGAGAGAGTGAAAGTTCACATCGCGCAACTCCACAATCGCTTTCCCCACTTAGCATTGAATTTTCCAGTCTGTATCGTATCATGGGTGTATTGGTAAACAAGGAAAAAATTTTGCAATTTCATGACGCTGCGGAGAATGAGTCAGACAGTCGCCCAACCAACGGGCCCCCACAGCATGTATTTTTAGATAGGCCTTCGGTGTATGGCATGAAAATGTTCTTCCTGTTTGCATCTCATTCCATGTGCGCCGCACACATTTTTCACCCGCCACCCTTGCAAGCTTCAATCTCGGTACTGAAAATGTTCACGACTACATAAATGCCGTATATAACACTTGTACCCTTGGCATAGGCCTCGAAAATGAAAGCCACGTTTGGGGGTGCTGTGTGGTGGATGAATATTGTTCCATCGTCCTTTCTCTCTCTTTCCTTCGCTGTCTTCCATATTTCGATCGATATTTGTATGTGAAAATTAAAGAGGAAATATACGGATGGGTTTTCAAGGATCAAATATACTGGAGCCGTTCATTTAATTTAATTCTTAAAGTTTTAATTTTAATGAAATTTTATATTAATGAAAATTGTCAATTTATGTGCCTGCAAATGAAGTCCTTCATTTCATGTTTTTCTTGTAAGTCTGCACTGAAGACGGAAATTACTTTGGAGGAAGTTTATTTTCCTTTTCTTAACCGACAACCTTTAAAAGCTCTGCAGACGACACACACAAAAAAATTATTTAATGAAATTGGCACCATTTGAGGGAGGGTGAGAGAGAGGTAAACCCACATCAGCAACGGTAGCGGTTTACCACAATGATGTATTTTATTCTCATCGTTTTGTGAATGCTATGATATGAAGCTCCACCGCCCTACTATACCCGTTCACAATTGTGATGAAAACAGTTTCGAGTGCCTTGCAATGTTCTAGCAACCAAAAATAAATCATTAAATACAGCAAAATCTCTGGCATTTTACTTGAGCAATAACATGACACAAACACGTTGCTGGAGCTTAAAAAGAGAAATAATTTTCTGCTTTTTTTATGAGAAACGATGGAAATCAAAGCTTGGAGCTTTTTTTGCTGGAAATAATTTCTGTCCATTAAACATTTTATTGTTTCGTCTGGAAACTGATGTTCGCTGTATATAAATAGTTGCGAAAAAAAAAATGATAAAGGTAAAACATTTTTTGTCTAGCACTCGGAAAATGAACTTTACCCGGAATTTAATTAAATTCAATTTCTGATGATCGCAAAATTCATTTTCTACCTCCTTGTGAAATTTATCCGGATGATGTTTTTTTTCTGTTCCATTCACATGAGCGCACCGATACACGTAGAGGAAAAAACAGAGGGATGAATATATTCCGTTGAACTCATTCGATTGATGAGGGAGAATTATCGATATTATTATTATTTTTTTACTTTTCGGGGCATTGACTGACTTACATATTGCATATATATTATAAAGCGAACAAAAAATTACTGCATTAGATTTAATTAAGTGATATGATTATTTGATGCGAATCAATCGATTATCGGTCAAATGTGCAATCGGGCATTGTGCACGTTTCGGTGGCATTCCACTCGAAGCACAAAAGCCGATTTGTTTGCGGATTTTCATGTCAAAGAATTCTCGGAGAAATGGCAAATAATTAATTTCACTATCCGGAATCAGGATCATTCAATTGGCAAGATTATTTTTTTTAGTTATGAGGGACAATTGTCGGGCGAGCAATTTATGATTAGGCAATGAAAACATTTTGATTTACGAAACCACAGAAATCTCTCGTCGTCTGGCCGGATGATGAAATTCAATCGAGGTTTGATTGACGTTAAGAAAATAATCCTTCTTTCCGGTTGGTTTGTGATGTCCCTTTTCTATCCTCGGACTGTGTCATTGACAACCATGTGGATGAAAGAAATTGATTAGCAGCATCGATACGCTCGTTTTATGGACGCCCTCAATTGTTGTGCTGTCATAATTATTTCCCTTATAATCTGTCGACAAACAAGTCTCTACGCAGTTTCCAGTGATTCATCATTAACGATTCATCTCAATTATGCGACGAGCGTTTTATATCATTTCCCTCGAAACTTTATACGCGCTTGAAAAAATAAATTAGCGAAATTAGCAAAGTTCATTTGCCCCTCTCTTCCCTTCTTTCTCGCCGCCAACAATAATCGCATTGTGATCTATCGCTGGCTAAATAGCTTTTCATACTGTTGCGCACAACAAAAACCTAATTAATTTTGAATGATCCGCTCATAAAATCCGCCAAGTCTGCCTCACCTTCCAGACATTAACGTCATGTGTGCGAGTAGCTTGATGGATTTTATAATGCAAATTTGCTGCCAAAATCGATTATGGTTCTATAGAGTTCATGCGAGTGTTCTTGTGCCAGTCGAAAAAAAAAATGATGGAAAATAAATTGATGAGCTTTTGAGCTTTGAAAAAGAATATATTGAAATTTTCTCATATACAAAATGGTTAGATGAATGATGTAAACATGTAAGGGCACATTATAGGAAATTCATCATGAGTTGCCAAAGCTATGTGCCTTCTCCGTTCCAGGTGGGATTGGCATTGAATAATTTTCATCACTTTGATGTGGCTTGACTTAATATTATTCATATATTGATTCACGTGGCACTGGCCCTTGTTTAATTAAAAATCAAGCCTGACGAAAACAAAATCGCATTAAGATAGTGATTAAAAGTGCAGAGTGAAACTCATGCAATTTGTATGGATTTATAATGTTCATGAACGGAACGGAACACACATAGAAGACATTCCACGATAATATCCAATTAAATAGCAAATAAATAAACTAAGCTCGTAAATTCCATAATGTCACTTGCCATTTCAGCTAATTAAAGGGACATTGCCTTATAGTAAAAAGGAACCGTATGGGACACATCATGCGGGACATCAGTAAAAACAATCTCCTTAATAATAGTAAATGCCCGGTAATTGATATCATAAATATTTGATTGCGACACAGGAAAAGTATTTAATATTAGTGTTGGACACGAGGGGCACGAAAATGATGAAAATCATTATACGAAGAATACGGAAAAAGACAGCAGGAAAATTTTTCAGTCTATAATTATTTTTTATTGTCCATATTTTTGCCTCACATATTTTTATTAAAAATACCAGAAGAGGCATTTTGTTTTCTCACATGATGAGCATACATAAATAATAGACAAACACAGACCTAGCAGAACTCCACAAACATCACATGATATGAGCTGGCTGCCACATGTAAGATGAATTTAATTAAAATCCTCAAGAATTATTTTGCCATATCACTACTACTAGATGCTTTCATGCACAAACAAGTCTCTTATGTGCCCATCAATTGAAAATGAAACGAGATGAGAGCGGAATGCATGGAGGAGGGAAAAAATCTCGAGAAGAAAACTAACACACATTTTTTGCGCTAATCTATTGTGTTCTTTTGGCATTCAGATGGAGAATTTTTTCATTAATGGAAGATGTTTCGTGGATGAAGGAAAAAGAGCAGAAACTTTTTACGCTTTATAATAATTTTCAAGGACGGAAAACTAAGGATTCGTCTTTTGTCAGTGGTAAAGAAGAGATAATGAATGTAGAGCTTCCCAAGTTGTCAACCCCGTAAAAGCATAAAATCAGCTCTTTCACCTTTAAATTACGCTCATAGCGATAACAATGCAACAGTGAATAGAAAATTTTTCAATTTGAAATTGTCGGGAGCGCCCAGAAGTTTCACAATTGAAATTGGACAGGAATTCAATTTTCCTACATCTCCGTCTCATAGAAATGTGCGAACGTTTTGCCAACAATGGCGAATCAAAATCAAATACAATTATAATTCAGTGTCAATAAAAATGAAACGAATTGCATCGTAAAAGCATCCTCAACTATCAGTTAAGCATAAAAGTTAATGTTATTACTTTTTTTTTACTCTTCTCATTCGACGAAAGCTCGCCGGGAGCTTAAAAAGCAATCGACATTTCGGTGCGGGATTAAATTTCCCTTCGAATTCCGATTTCATGTTCTTTGGCTGGTTGCTGCCATAAAAATCTATTCCACATTAAAAATCTGTCTTTTGAGTATCGCAGAATGAAAGGAAAGTAAAAGACCTTGCAACCATTTCTTGTTGCTAGGGATTTGCACGGATCGTATTTAAATCGGCGAAATCAGAAATTTGCGGATAATCGCATTACAGTTTTAAGCAGTTGATTCTTTATTTACGTAATTCCCTTATCATAAAGCATCGTTCCCGTTTGCAACAATTATATAAAGTTTTGTGCAATTTAGTTACAAATGTAAAATAACATTTACACAATTTTAAACGTAATTTAAGTTTTAATACATTTCGGTGCTAAAAAGTGTGCAAATGTTTGTTCATCGTTACGAATTTTAAACAGCAGCAATGTAGACGATCAGCGACCTGTAACGTAGGGCGAGCATTAAAATGTTGTGTTGAAAATGTGATAAAAAAAATATCCATTCATTGTTGAGCTTTTAATTAAACAATAATAATACAAAGGAGCTTTTCTGTATTGTGTGCTACTCAAATTCCCACGAGCTTCATGTTTGATTTTATGGCACTCGCAAAGCGAACTGTCTCTGCTGTTTTTCGGGGGTTTCCCATTGAAAGCGAACTTTTATTTCCTTGTGTCTGTTTTGTTGGTATTTGATGGCATCATAATGTGAGACATCATCCGTTCCCAGGAAGCGACAACAATAGTACTGATGCTTTCGTGTATCGCAAATTGACTCCTGCAAGCTCTTTAATTAAACTTCCCGCACATCATCTCATAAAATCTCATAAACTTGCTGTCAGGGATACACCAAACATCATATGATGATATTGGCTTCATTTCGAGGTTTCTTTTCTCATCCATTTATCCTTTCCATTTCACAATGCAAGTTTCTCTCATTTTTTGCTTGTTAGTGGCACAAACGTACGACGAGATGAAGAAAAAAATCATGAGAAAGTTTTTACGTTTTTTTCCCTGAACATCACGAAACATAAGGCAAGAAGCATATAGCAATTTTTCCTTGAGAACGACTCAACGAGGAAAATAAGGAAAAAAAATCCAGACACATAAACTATTGCTTGCTGCTCGCAATCCTCCTTTATGTTATTTCGAATGGCATTTTAGTTCCGAAAATGGAATAAAAAAATCTTATTCCTCTGAAATGAAAACTTTTGGAAAAAAAACTTATTCCTTCGAAATTTTTTAAGAGTTTAGGAAAAGATGTTTTGAGCAATCGCCATTAAATGGAACAGAGAAAAAGAAAGTTCCTGATACAACGTATTTGTATCATTTGGTTTATTTATACCTAGGTAGTTCAATCGGATTTATTTTCAACGAGCATAGAGAAATTTTTGTGAAGAATTAAAATGTTAACGAAACAAAAACTTCTTTTGTTGTTGCAAATAAATGAGTTTAAATTAAATTATATAAACTTTCCTTTACGAACGAGGAAGTTCATTGAATGAAAATTGCATTTTGCTTAACAACTTTCTTAAACATTTTCTTGTCACAAACTTTTATCATCATCAAACATTTTATTTCCATAATTGAAACTGCATAAAACTTTATCACTTTTCCTTCGATATTCTTACAGATTGAAGACGAAGGCAAACATGGCAACGATGACACGCGAATGTTTGTCCTATCATCACTAGCAGCTCATAAGAAAACACACGTTTCATGCATTTTGTGCAATGAAGCAATGATGGTATACGATCGATATCCACTGGTCGATGGCACTTTCTTCTTAAGTCCCATTCAACATTCAAAGGAGTGCATTGAGGTGAGTTTTTTCTTTCCACTTCTGACAGCAAGATATAAATCAAACAAGCGCCATTAATTAAAGTGATTCAATAAAGCCAGCAGAAAGAAAAGTATGTTTATTCCAGAGAATTGCTATAAATTATTATCGTTGGCGCTGATGTATGATGTTTTTGATGCAATATTAACTAACAACTATAAGAAAAAAAAAAGTTGCTTAATGTCTGAAAACCAATGACTAGACTGAAAAGTTCTATGTTTAAAGACTGAATGAGCGCTATGCCACTCGAAGGAAACAACATTGAAAATGTCATAAGGACAATGACACAGAGACTCGCTGTGATTAATATTTAATTCGAATGCCAATGTGGGTCAGGCGATTTTATATGCTTTCCATAGCAATGATAAAGATTCTTGACTTCACTATTATTGTTGGTGCAATTTCGAGCTATGGCATTAAAGTTTTATAGTACGCTTTCTATAACCAAACCACTCTGTGATGCCAACTAATGGCTGTATGGCAGAAGCACACAAAATGATGCATGAATGGCAAAAACGCAATGTTGTGTCTGGGCACACGACCCCAAAAAATGCTATCACACGCCAGCTGATGAACATTAAAATCGTTTTGTATTATACATAAAATTATCATTATGCTAGCGCTTTGTGCATAGTGTATAAAAGACATTGTAATAATCTAAATTGAACCAATTTTATTTATTCTCTCCTTTTTTCCGTTCATTGCTGGCTTTTTTTTTATTTTCATATTAATCACGTTTCAGACACTGGTTTTTTTGCCCACCGAATCGACCCACCAGTCAAGCTTGAAAATTTCTTTTTCTTTTTTCTTTTTTTATCGTGTTCTGTCTTTGTTTGTCCATGCAATCTCACCCCGCTTTAGCTGAAGGACACATTACGGGTGAATTAAAATAGATTGATGGAATGGTCGGTTCGTTTCATTAATCAAGAGCAATGTGCTCCTTCAATTTAACCCTCTTTTTGAGTCGTCATTGAGTTTGCTTGCATCATGTTCCTTAATTATAAGAATTAACCCATTTGATGGTGGGTTCACAGAGGTGACTCGCAAATCATTCTTTTATCACTGTTATTTTGGCGCTTGTTATAAGAAGCTTTAATCTTTGTTAATGTCTCACAAACTAAGCTTTTATTATTATTAAATTTTCCGTTTCTTTTTTCCCATTGCAGACAAAATTCGAAGGGCGAACTTGCTATTTGACATCCGTCTGCTTGGAGTGTCTCGAGGGCACCATTCCAGAAAAGATTTTCCGATGCCGGTAAGTGTCATTGTGACTGTTGATTTTATTTTTTCTTACTTCACCACTGACGATGCTCTTGGGAGAGGTTTGTTGTCATTAATTTATGCAATTTTGTTAAGATAACTTTCTGTTGGCTCATAATCATCATCATAAGATTCTCTTTTTTTATTCAATCAGTTTTTGCACTGAGAAATGGGATGGATCAGCACTTCTAATGGGAACGATGTATTCGTTTGACATCTTTGCTGCGATGCCCTGTTGCACAGAGCGCTTGAAGGTAAGTAACCCAATGAACATCTGGCGTCTAAAATAAAATTAACGTCAGCAGCATATAACTCCATAAAAAATGACTTGAATGAATATGCTTTCATATTTCTTGTTATCTGAGAATTCTGAATTCTGAGAATATTGAGAGAAAAAAAAAGTTGAATGCATCAATAAAACTAGCACTTCTAAAGCTTCCTGAATTCAGCACTGCTGTTCGCGTTCAAAATATTTATCATAAAAAAAAAATATCATTCTGAAAAATGGTTCTTCCAACATTTTAAAGCTCATCGCATACTTTTCTTCAACCCTATGAATAATTCGCTAATAAAGACTAAAAAATGAAAATTGTTTTTGAATATGATATCTGCGCTGCTGCTATTGCTGATGGTGCTTCTCCGTGAGCTTCCCAACATGAATTTTTCATTTCACATTTCGTTCTTTTTTCCTCTTTTGAAAGCACATAAAAAGATCTCTCGTTCTGTGTATTCGAGTTTATTAGATTGAATTGGCATTTCTCGAGCGCAAAAAAGCTCTAAAGCGGTCAATTGTTCTTATCTCTCCTTTCATTTGCTTGCCATATACATCCTTGACTTTCAACTCGTCGTTTTTTTTTTTTTGGAAAAGTCCCAACAGTACAATAAATTGAATTATACAGAGAGGAAAAATTCTCCTTCCATTTCGCTGAAATATTCACGAAGGTTAAAGAATGCGCTGGGAAATAAAATGTCTCACTTAATGGCCCGACAAGAGCTCTTGAATGGTAGTTCGTGTAAAAATTTAAAACCATACATACATTTGCGGTTAAAAGCTTATCTAAAAATAATCCTTTTCCTTTTCTTTCTTCCTTTAATTAGTGCAACAACTGCTTCAAATTGCTGTTACATCCACATCAGCGACTGAACTTCTTCAGCGATTATAGTCATTCTGTCACATGTCCCTACTGTCAATCGCAAGACACTCACTTCATTAAGCCACTCAACTACTGCTACACCAACAAACCGTTGCAGCAATTCCAGCAGTGGCCATGACATGAGGCCACGTTGGAATCTCCAAAATCTTCGGCAATGACATCACCAAAAATCGGAAGCAATGAATCCGGTTATATGTCATTGTCGAATGGAGAATCTAACGTGATGGGAAGTAAATCCAGTTCAATCTGGGGCGACAAATCATTGTGGAATGTCGCAAACAGTCCAAATTCATCATCATCAATGCAAACGGCAAACGACAGTCAGGATAGCAAAGATTTATTCTGGCACTCGACCCAATCTTCACCCATCTTATCGGCATCACAATACAACAATATCAATTCGCTGTGGGGATGCTCCCCGATTAAAAGCGATGCACATGAAGAATCATTGGGTTCCATTTGGAACATTCCCACCGCATCATCACCGAGAATGCCGGAAGCAAACTTTGAAGCTCCATTGCCACCGCCAATGAGCTACGGACAAAAGCAACAACCGCAAATGTTTCGTCCGCAAGATATTGGTGGCAGTGTCTGGAGTGGAATGGCCAATAACTTGGGATGTTCGGTAAGCAATAATAAACCGAAAGAATCCGTGGGCGCCTTGTGGGCACATCCCACGCCGCCCAACTTGCCATTAACGCTGCAAGCTCAGAACTATAATTTGTTGTCGACCAATAACAAATTTCAATCGTCACCCATGAAACCATTGGGAGTTGCACCAAATGCTGGCAACCTTATGACTGGCGGCCACAATAATAACAATAATAACTATATCAATCAGTCCATCGGCGGACCATCGCCAAATGCTACCTCATGCAACAACATGCAACTCTTCTCCGATGAATTTCTCAGTTATTTGAACATGATCAATTAGTTGAATTATCATTTTTATTGAATTAAGTTAAAAAAAAAAACACACTCAGCGAAAAAAAAAATTAAACACAACACGATTTAATAACGAAAATGTTAATTAGTTTTTATTATTATTTTTGATTTTGAAGTTATATTTTTTTTTTGAGTTTTCATTCAGTTTTCTTTTTTGTTTGTTTTTTTTTTTTTTTCATTTTTTGAATGTGATTTTTCCCTGGAAGCAAAATTTTTCGATGTAAATAAATTATTAAGTTAAGAAGAGACCAAGAATTTTTGGTATGAAATATCAAAAGGAAGGATTTTTTTAGTGGAAGTGTTTCGATTGATTATAAGAAAATGTTACAAAGAAGAAAAATCTACTTAATTAATATTTGCTACCCCAAGGTGTATAAAAAGTTATAAAGGAAAAGGGAAATAATTTGTTTAGGAAGTTTTTCTTTTCTTTAATCACTTTAGTTCCAAATGAATTTAAACATCATCTTTAGTTTTTCATTTTATATTGCGGACATATAGTGTAACATAGACCACCATATTAACATATTTACAAAACACTCTAACTATAAATGAAGAGCTCAAGTATTCTCTTATTCTCTCTTGATGATTGAAACATCAATTTTTGTCTTTGTACGAATGCAATTTAGAAGGTTAAGGAAAATTTTACTCATTAATAAATGATTTGTGATGTGTGATAATTTTTTTCTTATGTAAATGTGAAATTGTTGATAATCATTCCCCAATTTATTTGAAAATTACTGCAAAATTTACATCTGTTGTTCTGGATGAACCCCAGCAATTTGGAACATGATAAAATCCTGATTCCTGATTCGATTGAGAGAGCCGAAATGAAATGTATCAGCAAATTGCCAAACTCAATCTACTTATTAACTTTATGGGTGATGGGTTTTTGCCATTGCTTAAACGTTTTTTCATGTGTTGAAAACATACATGTTTGCAACAATGATGTGAACCCACCCATCCCTGCCGATTTATAGCATGAGTGTATGAATGAGTGAGATCAATTAGTGTTATAATTCTTATAGCGCGCACTATAAATATTTTCTACAATAAACAGTGCTTCAAATTTTTATGCCGAGATTTTTTTTTGTTTTCTTTCCATTTGGCTAATGCACAAAAAATTATAGTGTTTTAGCCATAGAGATTTATATATACATATATATATATATATATAAATAATCAACTAGCATTACAACATTTTTCACCTCAACAAAGTGAAAATCAATTTGAAGTGGAAGAGAAACTTTAAAATGGCGTTAATATGGATTGAGATTTACTATAGTAACAGACAAAATGGATTAATAATTATTGAAATCGTACGGCAAAGTTTATCTATATTCTGACGGTGATCAATGGAAAGTGAAAAGCAAACAAAAGAAAATGTTATTATTACAAAACAATGACAAAGCAAGGAAATAACCTCAAAAGCATAAAAAATATTTTTATTAGTAAATTTCTTTATTCGTTAAGCCGAAAAAAAAAATTAGTTTAAATCCCATTTATGAAAATGCCTCCCAGTGTTATTGCGTTTATATCAAAAAAAGAAATACAGCAAGTTACAGGAAAATTAATGCATAATTATTATTCTGTTGAGTTTTTATTTCTCACAAAAAATCCGTTGAATCATTCTTGTATCGCAAGAATACTGAAAACATTTGGGAGGTTAAATAATAATAAAAACTACTTCTCAGATCATCTGATGAAAATACGTACAAATCAAGGTTATTTTTTCGAATTGTCTATCTTGAAATATTAATTATTAAATCAATACTATTGTAGTCTCCAAAAACGCATTAGATATTAAGTATACCTTTAGTAAATGAAAAGCATGCCGCATGCAAATCTCGTAATTTTGCGTCAGTGAAAAGGTTAAAAATTGTGTATTACACTTCAGTAAATAGTTGTAGCATCATTCAGTTATTCAACATAGCATATAACTAAACTCAAGCTATATAATATTTATTAGAACAATCGTACACGTAACATTTGCAATGCGATCTTCCAAAATACACAAAGCGAATGTTTATTTCGAAATCCAACATCAAATAAAGCCCACAAAATGAACAAACCGATATAATCCCACGATTGGGAATTGTATTGGAGCCCAATAGATCCTAACATAACAAAAAAAAAAAAATACAGCAAACACTCAGTTAAAATATAAAAGAAGGAACGGTACAAAAACACTCACAAACCCAAAAAAAAAAAAAATATGAAATAAAATAAAGCACTGCAGTTATTTTATTTCTATTTCCGGAAGCCTTTTATAAAGCGAAAATGTACAAAAAAATGAAGTTTTCCTACTGAAAATAAAAACAAAAGAAATTCAAAAATACTTGGTTCTTTCTCTTGTTAAATCGAGCAAGAAATAACTTTCTTTTTTTTAAATATTCCACTTCATAAAAACGTTTGCCGAAAGGATTTAGTTAATTCGTTTTTCATTGCATTGATAAGTGTTGGTTTTGGAAGATCACTAAATGGATAAATTTATATTTAAAAAATAAACTTCAATAATTATTGTAAAGCGAGTCAGGCATGTAGTATTTACCACTATATAAAAAATTCATATCACTAAAAGAGGAAAAAGTTGCAAGATTAAATTTTCTCCAGAACTTAAGCTTACAAAATCATTCAGAATAACGCAATTTTTGTAAAAATTTCAAAACAAACACAAAAAGTTTTCTCAGGTAGAAAATGATGAAAAAATGATGCAAGAAATAACAAGTCGATACAAAACTATTACACAACTCAATTCAGGAACAAAAAGCCAACAAGCGAGACCCTACACAAAAAAAAACCATGTCGAATACAAAAAGCTGTTGATTTAAACGACCGGATTACTTATTTAAGTACCGCAAAATACCTCAGAAAATATGTGGCACACCACCCAGTTTATCCTATAATTTTTTTTCGTGTCGCTTCAAAAGACGACGCGCAGAGAGAGACAGACGAGAAAAAAAAACGTATCCAGAAGAATACTTAAACAGTTCTTCTTTACGAAAAATGTAAACTGCAAACTTTTCACTTTTTTGTTGACGCAATTACGTTTTTGCTAACAATCGACGTGAAACTTAAATTAAAATAGCATTAGATTAAATTACTCTTCAGGTACCTCTTTGTCCTTGTTTCTTATAGACACTTAAAATAAATCATTATAATGATGATACATTTGCGAATAACCAGCGAAAGCATTTAACGAATCACATATAAATTAACTTGTTTAGAAAGCTCAGGAAAATTTAGATGGGCAGAGAAAACTTTAGATCCTTTAAAGGCCCGTTCAATTTTAAAAGCACTTTTAATGGCATCACGGTGCCATTTTGACATATTTGCACTATTTGAAGAACTATTAACATTAACATTATTAGTATTTAGATAATAAATATTTCTATCAATAATTTCTACGATTTATCTTAACATATTATATTATGCGTTTATATAGAAATGTATTTTCTTTTCTTTGCAAGTACAAATTTACTTAATTCAATTTGTTTGATTTACGCGCGCTTTCAGTTTAGTCAATGAATCATCCTTACTTTCTATTGCATCCTGATATATTATAAAAAAAAATTATTAAAAAGGTAAACCAGGTAAATTTTTAGATAATTTTATTTGACAATTTTTGTTCAAATTTTTCCATCTTGAATGTTATTTAGATCAAATCTTTTTTTGTATACATCACACGATAACTAATTATTTCACTATCAAATTTAATATTTTATACATAAGATTTGCATAAATGCACTTTAAATATCCCGTTTTTTACATAGCTTGCAAAAAGAAAATAATATATTAATCAATGTCGCGTAGAGTGTTTCTTACTATATAGATCTAAGCGATATATTTTAATATAATATAACATTGACAAAAAAAATTCATGTGAGTTTACTGAGAGTGAATGGTGATGGAATGATTGAGAATTTAATTGGATTTATTATGTCTTAGTTTTACGTATTGGCAAGTTAACTTTACCATACACAATCAGACCCTTCAAACGATGCTGAGAATTTTCAAGGCTATATTTAAAGGCCCAAAATTTATATTAAAAAAAAAAACATTGGCGGAATCAGGCAGAGTTGCTAGAAATTGCAGGAAGAAAATAATTGGATATATGTAACTTATTTAAATATAGCCAAAAGGAATACAAAATATTTCAAATAGTTTTTCAATACTTATCATTTTCCTTTCGAAGAAATTTCGTTTTTCCAATTCGAGAAATGAAAAAGAAAATTCAAAAGCACATGTGATGGATATAGGATTGTTTGACTTTAAGTTTAAGTACCGATATGGTCCTGTGGAATGGGTCACGAGATTGAGTGTCGCACAGTTGCGACAAGTGCCCAACAAATCAAAGATCGAGCCGATTTCAAACGCTGGTTTGTGGACCAATCGACAAAAATTTGTACATTTTATGCGTTGACACATAACAAAATTAAACAAGAAAAATTCGATGAAAAATTTCAGAATTGAATGATTAAAAAAAAAATGTAAATTTAAGTTTTTTTTTTGTACACTAAGCAGATATTTTGTGAGCAATAATGGAATAACATTAAATAGATATATATGTATAAAAATTTGATTATGCAAAACAAAAAGTTTTTTTTTCATAAGTTTATACGTGTATAAATCTATTTAAATAAAATATACACCTTTTACAATTGTATAACAACGTTTCTTACTTGTAGTGAACTCGGTGTGACTAAATAATTAACAAGTTCCAATGCATTAAAAACACTTGTAAAAGATTTGTTTTTCATATTTCGGAAGGAACTCATTAATTGGATGGAAACATGCTAAAACGCGATGAGTGAATGATAAACCACAATTCTGAGAGCTCTGGCTTATAATTAAGAAACAAATAAATTGTCAAGACGTGAATAGGGAAAATTTCAATAAAAAAAAAAACAAGTTTGCAAAATTTATTATAACAATCAAAGACTGGTTCGGCTAAAATTTATTTGTGAAATTAAATAAAAAAAAAAATTTCCTTTATGAAATATTATCATTTATTTTGATAAATGTGCGATGAAGTGATATTTTTCAAAACTTACTATAAATATACTTTTCGACCTTCTCATTTCATCGGAAAATTTTATCTATCATCATCAAGTCTCTGCGAAATGCAATTCAAATAAAGTTTGCATAAAACAAGGAAAATTATCTAGGCTTTTTTCCGTTGGATATAACAAAAATTTTATAGCAATTTTGCGCTTTTAGCAAATTCATATTCATTTTATGTCTTTATTGTTGTTCACACTGAACAAATGGTGAGCTCCACGGTATCGGAAAATCCCATTTTAAAAATATTGATATGAAGTTTGATAACAATAAATTAACACTGCCCAAACAATAGAACGCACATTTTAATGTGTAACCTCACTGTTCTGTTCAATGTGACCAATAGTAATCGATGTGATTATAGATGCAAAATTTTAGCCAATAATAAAACTTTAAATAAAAAAAAAAAAAAAACATTAAATTAGACACTGCCGCAAATTGAATGTTGAACTAAATTTATTATACAATAATTGAGATCAAAATTGTCAGAATTCGAGACCGTTTACGCACATGAAACATTCACTTGGCCAAATTGCAATATTGCGTATATAGCCCGCCAATTGAAGATTTTTGCATTGTAAAAATATGAACCTCAAATTGCATGTAAACATTCAAAAATGGACTGAAAATGTGGAGACTTATTTTGATAAATTCGCATGAGAAATGGAAGCGATCAGAAAAAATACTAAAAAAAATAAAACATTTTTCTAAAAAAAAAAATTAATAGTGAGTAATTATAGCGATAGTTCCTCTACCAATTTCACAAAAACTTTTAATACACTCAACACTCTTCATTCACTCAAAATACCCCCTCCAAAAAAAAAAACCACGTACACTTTTATACATTTCAAAAAGCATTGAATTAGTGAAAAAATTTACACTTTCATAAATTATTGTGAGGCCACCAAAAATTAACAACATTATATAGGTGAAATTTCAAATCATTCTAAGTTAGATGAAAATTCAGAAAACTATTAAAGAAATCCCATGAAATTCTTATTATAAAAAAATTCTAGATTATAAAATCGAAAAAAAAAACTTTACCAGATTTGCATAGACTAGAATTTCAATGTGTTTCTCAAAAGTTATATAAACCAATTTTTCATTGTCATAGAAGCTAAATAAGTAAGGATCACAATTCACAACCATTGCACTCATTTCATTGACAACATTCACGCAAAAAAAATCACCAGTCAGTCATTTAACATCACTAATTTTCCCCGTTCATTATATCATTCACACCATCATCATCAACATCATTGCATTTTCCAAAATCATATGAAAAAAAAAAAAAAAACTTCTTATTAACATGTAAAATGTTAATTAACACAATCAAAGTTAATTTTGAGTTTAAACGCGCCATGCAAAAAATGGCAGCGACACGAAATTAAGAATTTTTTTTTTTCGGTTCCACGTTGAGTTTGATGACATAAAAGTTCGTTTACGAAGCGAAATAAAATTCAGCAAAATGCCAAAAGTATAAAACTGTGTTGCTAGAAGTTACGTTGCGAAACTAAGAGTTTCATTGAGGGATGAGAAAATTCAAAATTTGAAATTTCGGTATACGATTTGAAATTTTTTATTTTTCTATAAAACATAAAGGCGTTTAGCAATTTTTTATTTTATTTCGAAGAAAACATAAAAACACCAGGCCTCTAAAGTATCGAATTTCCTTTCACAATTTTTTTTTTTTATTAGAAATATCTATTAAAAAAAGGGTTAAAATTCTGCGGCGTTTTGAAAGGCTCATTATTCTTTTATGTGAATTTCATCGATTGGCAATACATGCACTTAATTAGCAGTATGAAGAGCCGCCCTTAAAGTGAACTCAGAATGTACGCGGTCTTTTATTAAAACATCAACAACAAAAGACTAGCGAACAAATTGAATTTCAAAGGAGAATTATATTCTGTAATGAAATTTCTCTCCATTCAATTGTGAAAAGAAATCAATTCATCAGCGGGACAGAATAGAAAGTTCTTTAATATTTAATAGTATTTACCTATCGAATTCAAATGAGCTGGAAACGAAACGAAAAAAAAAAAGGCAAACAAAGATTCGCTTTGTTTAGTTATAATCGAAGAAAAAACTCATTTCACAAAGATTTCCTTTGAAAATTTTGTCGACCAGGTTGCGCAACATTTAAATAGAAATTCAAATAGCCTTCCAGCAGTTTCGTCAAAAGAAACGTTACAACTCGTTGTTTGCATAACTTTTCAATTGAGGCCAAAATAAAAAATATAACGACCCCGCGTGCTGTGTACACAAGGAACCGTAAATTCCACCGTAGGAAAAATAGCAAGAAATGTTGTAACAAATATTTCCAATTTGCCATTGTCGAACGTGCACACAATTGATTTTTACTGCACTGGGGTGCGCTCATTTGATCAATAATTCGAGAGTTAATTTAAGCGTTTAGTAATTGCAGCCAAGCTAAATTTCATTTATTTATTTTTTTGATGTTTCCTCAAGTTTTGAATTGAGGAAGGAAAAAATTTTGTTTAGATCCTTCGACGGCGAAGAAAAAAAATACAAAGAAACTCGTATCTGTGACTTGTAGTTGATAAGCGAAATTCAAAATTTGTAAAAGTATTTTTTGGACTTAGAAATTTGTAAATTAAAAATTGATATTTTCTTTTCGGTGTTGTTTTTTGACGAAATTTCCATTTATAAATATTAATAATTTTGATAAAATTTTATGATTCAAAGAAAAAATAATAATAATAATTATATATGAAAAAAAAAAAAAAGTTCTGAAAATGTCTGCGTATAATAATTTGGAGAAAGATTAACTACAATCACAACTCAAATTTGGCCCAAAATGAAATTTTTCACCAAAATTATTATCGAATCTTTGTATTTTTTGTGTAAAAATTAACTTTCAACGCACATTTTGCTGTCGTTTGATATATTGATAAAAAAAAAATGAAACTCGTTTCTGTGACATTGATATGAATTTAGGGCGCGATTTCTGGTAGAGCGGATAAGAATAGGTTTAGTGATTTATTCCGTGTGTAACAATTTAGAATTTAGGTGATCGAGTTGCGCTCATAAAACGCATCTATAGATTATTTCACGTCAAGCAGAATTTGTGTCAATCAAACTCAACAAAGTAATTAAATTTTCGCTTAACTTTCTTACTAAATTATTGATTTCGTAAAACTTATAACATTTAAAATATATTTAAGAATAATCAGTTTTTATAATATTATATCTTTAACAAATATTAGTTTGAAAAATGAAACGCATTAACCTCATAAAATATTAGTTAATAATGTTTCCTTTATTGAGAGTGAGAGTACAAATCGTTTTTAATCTTATAATAAGTAGACTTTTTTTTTAGTTCAGATTCCCATGAGCACGAGCACCCAAAAACACGCATAAACACTTTACTACTGGGAAAAAAGTGGTATGCAATAAATCTGTCATAAATATCATAAATATTCATTTGTCATATATAATCCATGCACGAATATCAACAGAAATCTTAATAAGGAATTGCATAACTAAACATATTGAACTATTTTAGTTTGCAATTTCCTTCGAAGAACCGATTTGTAAACATCCATAACCTCTTTTGTTTTATACATATAGTTTAATTTTTTTAGAAAATTTTTTTTTTTGTTAAATTTTATTCCTTATTTTTATTTGAGAATATTTTTAGACAATTATATTAAAAATTTGTTTGAATATTTTTGCGAAGCCCTTCAATTAATTGAATTCGTTTATTTTGTGTTTTTCAATTACATTATGGCTTATATAGAGATAATCTTCAGATAATGAACACATTTATGGCACTAGAGCAAATTTAACTACAAGCATACCTCGTTTTATTTTGATTGTGACATCACACATATAAACAGTCAAAATGTTGAGACACCTCTTAAAATGATTTCTCTTCGTCAAACTATATAATTGATTCATTGTGAAATACTTTGTACCTTTTGTCTCTAAAGTAATGTCTTAACATGAATAAAATTGTTTAATATTTAATATAAATTTTATGTGACTCTCAGCTTTGGTTTATTCAACAAGAAATGTGTTATGCAAGCTTGCAGCATAAAATACTTCAATTTAACGTTTCCTATGTTTAATTACCAAACATCGTTTTTGTGTGCTTTGTGCGTTTTTTGGTCATGATTTACCTGTTAACATTTTGTTTATCATCCTATCTATACATACAAACACAAAATCGTTTATCACTCAATAAGAAATTCATCATTATATCATTCATTCATAAATATACATATATTAATCATAACAAACTCACATATATCTATAATCTAAACGTAGTGAATTAATTTTTATATCTTACCACATTAAAATGACTAAAAATGTTTACTTCTTGGGTAGATGAGCCTCCAGTTTTAGTATATTTCTAACTATTATAATTCAGACGCGGCAATTGTTCTGCTATATTAGTTAAATTCCACACCACAATGCAAATTACAAATTTTGCTAGTTGAAATTTTTAAAAAATATGCGATTGACTAATTCTTTGAATTATTTCAAGCTCAATCTCGTAAACATTCTCAATATTTGTGAAGTTGGTACAAAAAAAAAATGTTTCTTTGAAATGAGCTGTTTGTTGATCAAACTCAAAAAAACATCGATTGCAGTACAAAAGAAGATTTTAAGAAAGTTTTGGAATTGAGATGAAGACAAATCAAAATCAGCTCATGGCTCTCAGAGAATTATTCAATCGCATGATTATAAAAGTTTTGTTTCAAATCATCATCAGGTATTTTAACAAGAAAACAAAACAAAAAAGTTTCTACAAATTTTTCACACATTTAAAAAAAAAATAGTATCATGCCGTGTTGACAGAAGATATAATATGCATTTATTAAAACTTATTACTGAAACAAATATTCAATACCCAATAAAAATTGTCCCACGAGTGAAAGAAACCCATTTTTTGTTAAGCCATTTTTTTAAATGTGACCCGAAATAACTTGTCAGGAATAAAGATATATGGTTGGAAGTTGGAAGAAAGTCCACTGCATTTCTGATTAAACCGAAATATATGGAAGCAAAACAAAATAAAGGAAAATTACCGTACAAGAAAAGCTAAAAAATCAAGAGACAAAATAGAAAAAAAAGCATTTTTGAAATAAAAAAAAAAAGAACTTTCTTCATTAAATAGCTACTTTTTATATTTATGGAAAAACAAGAAAAACACTATTTAAGGTACAGAACTAAAATTCTATTTGTATTAGAAATGCATAAAATGGGAAAAGTTGAAAATTTCCTTAATGGCAAGAAAACAATGCTGCTAAAATTCCAGATTTTTTTTTGTTCTTTTAATTGAAATTGCTTGCTAGACTCGAACAACCACAATAAATAACCAAACTTTTTTAATTCTCGCATATTAAAGCAGTTGGAAGGAAAATTATATTTGAAATAAAATATATTTATTTCTATATACACAATGAAAATTACAAATGGAATACAAAATGAATGTAGGAGGTCTACGAGATGGAAAGTTAAAATATCGCGAAAGATTGATTTATAATTTATTTATTAAAATCACCAGCAGACACTACAATAATGTAATTTCCACCCCCCAACAAAAAAAAATGTAAAACTTGAAAATTTTCATTCAAATTGTAAAATTGTGAAAAAAAAAAATCGCAGACTTTTCAGACACAAAAAAAAAATATGAATTATATAATAATATTATATATATTAAACTGAGACAAAAAAAAAAGGAAAGAAAAATAAAATTGTGGGTAACAAAACGGGACACAACGAGGAACGGAATAAGACAAATGAATGAAAGCACAAATTGAAATTAGTTTTGCTCTTAACAGAGGGCAATTTGCTCTCTAAATATACTCTAAAAATGATTCGGCCAAAGTCATGTTAAAATGTGTTTTCAGCGTTCAGTCAATTCACTAATCGTTTATTTCTGTCCCGTATTGAACTCGCATTTTGAAAATCATAAAAATAATATCTTTTATTCCTTATTGCTTTTCAGATGATTAGTTTCAGAAGGAAATGAATTTAGAGTTAATAAAATATTGATAATAATCCTTGTATTTCAGCACCAGAGAGGAAAATGAATCTGCAAACTTGTTGGTGTTTAATTTGTCACAAATTCGTTCATCCCCAAAGTTTTATGTTTGTTCTTTCCTAAGCGCAAATCTGCTTTGAATGCTCTACTGGGAATGGTTCTTAAATAATGTTTTGGTGTCCGGTGAATATTATAATTCTTTTATGTTGTCCCAAGGTTTCATTCTATCCCTAACATTCGGTAGATGACGATTTATGTTTGTCTCCTTTAATCTGTACTTTCTTAGTGAAGATTTTCCAGCATTTGATAAAATAATAAATGGCATTAACTTTATGTTCTATGCAAAAAAGAAAATAAATTTATTCTGCTGGAAAATGTGTTCAGCTGTTCAGAGATTTATTTTCTTGCGATTGGGCGATGAGCGAACTGCGAAATGAACATAAAAAGGGACGATATTGATAATTAGGTTAACAAGTGATATCATAAATTTTTTTTCTCCTTCGTCTAACAACCAAAAGAAACTTTAGCACTAATTCTTATTTATTGTTTTGTCACTTCGTTCGAATATCGTTCAGTAGTTCCTTCAACTCTCATTGAATTCATCTATTCAACGTGTTCTATTGTGAATTCGGACGAACTCCGAATCTAATGCATTTCGTCTATACACAAGTAATCTTCAAATCTTCAACCTGATTAAGGAAACAAGCAGGCAAATGGTTGTTGCATAAATTATTCAGCACTCGAGTCAAAAAGGACAGCGAGCATAAAAGAGGTAATACAAGTAAAAGCATCTGTCTGATTCTTGAGTCGTGTCGCTTTCTTTTTTTACGTCTTTATAGTTTTAACCCTTTAAACTTTTCTTTTTGCGTTGTCGAACGTGAACGGAACAGAGACATCAATTGGAGAGGAATCACGTTGGCGGAATGTAGGAAGGAAGGAAGGACACACACATTTACTCCCTCCATCCCGTTTCGCCGGTTTAGCATCGATGAAAATGTAAAAATTAGATACGTGCATGCCATTTTTGATCATCACTAAAACTTTTCAGCACGATAGACAACAATTTTCCTTTTAGAAGAAATATATTTTATTTATTTATATTGGTGACTTTCGCTTGACTGTCAAGCAGGACGTCGAGAGTGATGCAAACATGAACTCACGTCGCTTCGGAACTTTGCTTTCCAAGGAAACCAAAAGAAACGCGTCTATCATGTCTAACGAGAATGAATTTCCCTTTTTAAATTTTTTAACAACCACTTATTGTTTGTCGAAAAAGGATTTTTTTCTTTCTCTTCTATGCTCATTGAGTTGGTGGAACGTGTTCTGTGTTCGATTGATGGCTCTGTTTATTGCTGTGCGATTGCAAAATGTGATTGATTGATTTGATTTTTTTCCTTCTAGGAAGAAATTTCAAATTTTATCTACTATAGATAAAATACCAACTCAATTGATAGCATCGTTATTTGTACTGTGGCTCGAACCGCATTTCAATGAGAATTTGACCAAAATTGTATCAATTAAATAAAAAAAACTAGGTGAAGCGATTTCCTAATTTCGAAATGACCAGATTCCATGATGAATTTAATTACGCATTTAACCTTCTTACTTCTTGTCGAACCATTTAATTAGAAGATTTCACCACAAGAAATTCCATGAGATACTTCAGAAAATCGTCAGAAAACCTTTTCATTACAACTAGGTCAATAGGAATTTTCTTGAAATTCAAATTTCAAACTTTTTGATTTGCAAAAAAAAAAAAATATTTCAACTTTTGGCTTCTGAAGGTTCAAACATTTGTAAAGCAAGCAACAAACAATCAAATCGATTTCAATTCACAACTTTCTCTTTTATCAGTGAAAAAATTTTTTCTTGAAACAAGTTCGATAAACCTCAGCTGTTCTCGAGCGGGGCGAGGGACAAAAAGGGCTTATTTTTGCAAATTTCTGCTGACTTTTGTATAGTAAGCGAATCAAATATTCATAATGTGAATTTAGGAAAAAAAAAATTAGATGAATGTTTTTCCAGTGCAAGCTCAGCGGTGTGGAAATTTAAATTTCTTATGATGTTCTTTGCGGTGGAAAACCCCATCAATCTCATCTGCATGCCGAGACCCGACAAAAGGACCCGTCGCCATATCTCACTCTCTTGACACGATGTAAATTCTTCATGGAGCAATTTTAATATTGTTCAAGCAATAAAAACGTGTTTGAAATTATCCAATTTGAGAAGGCACACAAAAAAAATGAGAAAATTTCATTCCTTATCTAACAACCCGTATGTGCACTATACTTCGTCGTTGGCATTATATAGATAGATGGAGGTAACGAAATAATGTCCATGTGAGCACATTATTAGCATTAACATTACGGTTAACAAGGACACGAACGAATAGCGAATAAATTTTTCGGAAGACTGAAAAATCATCATCGATGGGGGAAAAACATTTTTCAATTCTAATGCTACTAATATCGTTAAAGAAAAAAATCTGTACAGAGGGTTAGGGACAACGACCAGAATCGCATTTAAAATTTATTTGAATTCGACGTATTTTAATGTAATCAATTCAATAAATCATTTTATATTTTTGGCCGAAAATCTAAATAGGGTGAAAGGGTAAACACAGTTGGACGCTGGATGGATAGAGAGCGAGGGCAAGGTAACTGATTAAACGCATTTTGCAATCTATTGATTTGATATTTCGCAATATTTATTTTAAAATGTTGCTTCCATGAATTTAAATTTCATATTTTATTGCAGTTATTTTCAGTGATTTCGTGAAATTTACAATTGCAAATTTCCGTTTGACGAAACCAACCAACAATCCCAATTCGTTTTTAACCCAACAACAAACAAACAGCCCAAATGTTCCACAGAGATAACCGAGCTGCATTCTAATGTTGTAACGAAAGGAGGGTTTTTGGTTAAAATCTTGCACAAGGAACAGTTAAATTGAATTTTCTCAATTTTTGCGATATCAAACAAGGATAAAAAGGATGCGAAATTATTTCATTCAGTTCTCTTTTTCATTTCGATTTAATCTTAAATCAAGTTAAATTGCAGATTGTCGCTGCGGATAAGAGGCATGTTCGCTTTTATTGGATGCTTGTTGTTTTGTGTAGAATGCGAGGGATTTTCATCAGTTTTGTGAAGCCATTCATTAAAAAAATTATTGCTCATAACAAGTTTACAAAATTCTCGTACTATCCTCTTAACCACAGGCAAAATTGGCTTTTGTTGGGTGGATTTATAAATGTGTCTTTGTGCTGTCTTCTTGATCTTTTTAAGCGTTATGAGCTTATTTAATGTGCAATTTCTTTCATCGTCTAAAAAAAAAAAAAAATAGCAATAATGCACGAAATGATTAATTTACTTGTGCAATCATATTTTTTTTATGAAAAATTACCATTAAAACTTTTAGTGGCTTTCAAGCCAATTTCCCCCGTCAGGGTCTTAAGTATTAAGGTTCTCTCACAAAATTGAGCCATTATGGTTTCATTGAAAATCTCAGACGTTTTACTTACAATGTTGGTGAAAAAAAGAAGCGAATCCATAAAATTAAATAAAACATAATTCTTTATATTTTTTTTCTCCCAATGGATTTATTATGCTACTTTTTTCTGTTAGCTCAACATATTTTTTTGGTCATATGGGAAAATGTTTTCATATCTAATATGTTGTGTATGCATGAAATCTCGCATTATTTTATTAGTAGAGCGAGGTCCATAATTTTTCCATCCGCTTATTTTCATTTCTTTTTTTCACGAAAATAATTCCAGGAATCGAGCTAATGCTACCACGAAGGATTTTTCAACCATAACGTTAGTCAAATTTTATTCACATCTTTTTGCATAAAGTTTTAAGGTTTTTGCGGTGAACAGTTTGACGAGGAGATTTTTGTAACAATTTCGTTTCTGTTTATTGCATTTCATATCGTTCGGTCGGTTTCGTCTGATGCTGTGACTTTGTGTGGTTTTAAAGTTCAGTTGAAAATTTATTAATTAAACAACTTTTGAATGTTTCATTTAATATTTAAAGCAAAGGAAATTTATAAAAATTTCCGAGTATCGGGTCATTAGCAACAGTTTGTCTCTATGAGATCAATATCTCTCGTTTCCATAAATGCCACATTATTTCGACGCTTTAACACTTCCATCGTATCTTTACCAATTCAGCTTCATTAGTGTTAAACCCAAATAATTACATCAGAAATTGCCGCTAAAGAAAAGTCATAAAATTACACTTTAATATCTCCTTTATTTTATCTAATGACTTGAGATTTTTTTCTCTCTTCAACCACTTTCTACTGCGTCTAGCTGTTAATTAAACATGAAAATATGGCAGTTTACAAAATCTTTATGAACGTCAAGGATTAAAACTTAAACGCACATAAGTTGCCGGATGATTGTTCATTAAATTTTTTTTTTCTGCTTAAAGCTGCGAGCTCGTTTGCATGAAATTACGATTAGGAAGAGAAAAAGAATATCGTGCACCGAATTTATTACATTGTTGGATTAAGACTTTTTAATTATTATTTCCATAATTTATTTACTGGCATCTTACCGCGATGGCTTGGGAAACATCTTTAACCTCCTTATCTTCAAACTATTGATTATCATTATAAGCATCCTTGGAGTTTCTAAAATTTAATCGATCTCTATAGATTTGAAAGTTTATTCTAAATTGCTGCGTGTGTGGGAAAATGAATTTTCCATGCCGACCACGTCTAGTCTTTGTCTCATAAAATATTAATTAGAATAGATAATAGTTGTCGTTTGAAAATTCTCTTCGACATAAATATTTTGTGTGCTCTCGACACAATGGCATTAACGTTAATGATAATGGTACTCTATTTTGTTTTATAGATCTCTATATTCGGGAAAACCCATTTACAGTATCGTATATCTTAGTACAATAGAGAAAGGATTAAATACTTGAAATACTTTTGAAGTAAGCCCAATCTGGAGATGGAACATTAAATGAATACATGTTTATTCTGAAAATATGTTTTTCATATTTCAAAATTGAAAAGCAACATTCATTCATTATAAATAATTCTTAAAACGAAATTAGAAATTTGAAATATCTTAAGAAAATTCCTCGTGCTTCTGTTTCTCTCGAGTCTTATTAAAATATTCTAAATATTTCCATTACATCAATATTGCACCCGCACATGAGTTTCATATTCATCACAATTCATAATCTCAAGGTATTAAACTATTAAACTCTGTATATTTTAAAGTTTTTTTTTTTTTATTTAAAATTTCGTGTGTGTTAGTGCATTAACCCTTTTGCCAAAATCATTTCGACAGACGCATATCGCACACACGATGAATGTGTTTTGATGGTGCCATCGACTCATAAAGCAACATAGAATGATGTATAAACAAAAATTTTAATATCTCTCTTTTATTATTGTTTTTGCCGACAACTCTTGAAGGTATTAAATTCTCATATGAACGACGCTTAAGATGCTCTTGAACAGTTTTAATTCTTCCATTGCGGATTATGCATGATAAATTTCTCTCTGAAATAAAGAAAAATAAAATCCCATTAAATTTCTGCGAGGGAAGTTCGACTGAGATTTATAGTTTTAAAGTTATTGTTTTGTTTGTGGGAAATAGAAATTAAATTTGCGCCACTCGCCAGACTCTTTCTCACGGACTGATGTCACGACAAGTGTTTCAAATGGGAAAATTTTCCCATAAAGATTTTTCCTGTGAAATTAAAAATTCTAATAAACCGCCGCGCGGGTAACAAGCACATTCTTGTATTCCATCGTCAAAAATTGTTTAATGTTTAGCCAAAAGTTTTTTTTCTTATACCCTTAAAACTCGCATAAGACACAATAAATTCTTGTTCACTCTGCGTCTACGCTTTTGCACGCTAAATACCGAAATTGGAAAAGTTTCAGACAATTTTCTATCGCTGAAAACCTTTCTTCTTCCTGATCACATTTTCTTAAATATTTTTGGAAGTGAATGAGCTTCTACAGAGTTAATTAGCAGTATATTCCGCTTTGTGTTGTTTTATTGTTTTGGAAAAAAATATACACAAACTTAGATTGCGATTGGAAAAGATTTTCTGGAAAAAAATTGTCTCCAAACTTCTCTTGAAACGATTCAAAAAATATTTTGTGGAACGTGGGACAACACAAAACGTTTTTTAGATGATAAAAATTATAGAAATGAACTGAAGCGAATGTGTAATTGAAGTGTCCACAAAATTCTACAATCAAACTGCTTCACTCATGTATTATCCTCACTAAAATATTTATTCCATCACGAGGGAAATGTTCCAACAAGCACCCAGCAATTTGTCATATTCACGGAATGAAAAAGTTTTTTTTTCCACTTGTTTGCTTGTTTGTCTTCATGCATATTCATCGGAATGATAAAACCCATTCAGACTTTAGCTCGAATTTCTATTTGCGTGAACAGCACTCATGATGTCGTGTAGTATAGCACACACATACACACATACATAATTGATAAAGTTCAGCAGTTCAACTACCTTATCAGAATGATTGATGGTTTTAAGTATGTGAAATGGGGATGAGAATTAAATTTAGTGTTGTTGAATTTTCTCATTTTCTCATTAGTTTCATTCATTGACGATGCAAATATGTTTTCACTATTCGTTTAGCTTCAAAGCGGTCAACAATTTGACATTTCAAATTTGCAAACTTTCCTGATAAAAATCCCCGCAAACATATTTCAAATTAATGAGTACCATCGACATTAAAATCCATTCATCATCAGATTAATTCACGAAATATAAAATCTTTTTCCGCAACTCTCCAGAGATTTCTATTTAACTTCTCGTCAAGAGTTTGCTGAACGAGTCCTTTTTTGCAGTTGCTCACATCATTTTGATTGAAGTTTTAATTAAAATCCACAAAAATGATACAGTTGGAAAAAGCGAAAGAATTGGCAACAAAACCGTAAAAGAGTGGTTGATGGAAGAATTAGGGTCGGCCGCTTTGCTGCCAGAATTGGTCTCAGCACAATATTTGTATTTCTATCTATACAAAAGTAAACAAATTTCTAAACACTTGAAATGTCACGTGACTAGCGCAGGAAGAGCGAGAAATTATTTGCTACAATAACTGATTTACTTGGACAAAAATTAACAAAATATGAACTTGAAGTGGCTGCTTGTGAAATGAAATCTAGTCTGAAAACTGCATTCGACATTCGCACAAAAAAAAAAGGATATTCCTAAAGTACACTTTGAATAGCTCTCTGGAATCTCTATCGCATGGATATAAAAGAAAACGAGCAAACATTAAAATTTATTTTCAATTTCCATCGTTGTGATGATAAGGAAAATATGATTTCGGTGAATTTTTATTATTTTTTTTTTTTTTTGTGACTGAAGAGGATTTTCAAAAATAATAATTGGCACTTGGAAAAATAGCGATTAGCTTCAAGACGGCGGCGGTGAAATATTATTGAATTGATAAAAGGAATTTTCTTTACAAGAAAATGCGAAAATGTTTTTATTTCATTCACGCAATAAGTACGGGAATAATAAAAGGTACATAGGTAATTATTTATCGGCATTAGCATCAACCTGCTGTGGATTTTCATTTGTTATTTCAGCTAAATTGGCTGTGAGGAAATTTTGATGTGGGTTTAAAGGAGGAAACATTTTGGTTGATGGATGAAAACAAGAAAAAATGAAGATATATACACACAACGCAACGCCGCACTGTCATAATTTAAAATTCAAATTATCATTTCGACGAAAATTCCCACAAGAGATCAAAAAACTCCCGAGCGCCGCGAAATCTAATAAGTCACCCAGCGAATCTAAAAAATAACAAATTGCTTTTATTATTCCGCATTTTCCACGTCATTAGTGTGGAGTTTTTCCATCAATCCAGTGCTGTGGCTTTAACGTTCATTGTAAAGCAGGAAATTTGATAAGCAATGTAAAATTGCCGGCAGGCATCATAACGTGCATCAAGTGCGCGCGTGAGATAAACTCTTCCATGTCATGTCACCTTCGAAATTATTGTTATTATGTCAGTATAATACGTATTATTATAGCTTGATTAGAGCGATGTATGTGATGCGCATTAATATTCGTCGATTATCTCTCTCAAATTCGATGTAGAGTGATAAATGAAAATGATATTAAAAAGTTCTTCCTTTACTCCCGCTGCCGTCACATGTTGCCTTGGAAAAAAAATGTTCCATTTGACAAAAATCTCACGACATTCTGCAACATAATGAAAATATGTTTCACGATTCAATTGACAAAACTTTTTCATTTAACAAATCAATTTACGGCACTCAATCGACAGCATATCCATATGAATTTTTCAATATTCCTTAATCCCTCCTGCATGTGATTTCGCAATTCATTTCTATTGAATATTGAAGAAATATCCGCGAATGTTAAGAGTAATTTTTTATCAACAACAGATTGTGAAATTTTTTTCGTTTGTTAATTTGAAATCGCTGTTGACGCCTGTGGCGTTTCTCACAATAAGAGCATACCATCGCCACGATTTTCGCGCTTCCAGTGCGATATAATTTCATGTACACAACAGCAGATATCAATTCTTCATCGGTAGCAATCATAAATTTTCGCACATGCCGAATGCGTTACGTGAAGTCATCAGTAGCACTCGCACAGTGGGTAATTTGACGAAATCAATTCATCCTAGGGTGACGATGTTATTAAATGAACTTTCACCACATCAAAATCCTTCAATTTTTTAAAATTTCAATGTATGAAAAATAGTTTTGCAAAAAAAGGAAGAAAATCCTAAAAACCCTCCAAAATTACAACTTTCTGATGCGAAAATGAAGTTCACGGAAAATAAATTGAAATGTTTTGTAAAAGTACATGGAGGGGTTTGACGACGATGCTCTGGCAAAACAGATTACGCGACTCAACATGAAGTGTGATATTTGGCATAAATAATGCACCATCTAATAAATGGAATGTGTCTCATCTGATGACTACATCTCTGTAGAGAATGAACGGAAGGAACATCATTATACGGTGCATTATTCTCTGTGATTCGCACCTAACGCTAACGAGCGTTCGTTGATCAAATCGATGTTTGTCGGAGTGGATATAAATTGATGAGAACGTAAACTTTTGTATCACTCACGAGACAAACATTTATCAAGCGAAACATCGCCAATTGAATCATTTTTCACAGTCGATACGCAAAATTTTTATATTAAAAGTGTTAAAATGTATGTCATAAGCACTTGTTGTGATTGTGTCGAAAGGCATTTGACAGGCACATTTATATTTCCCACATGTATACTTTAACGGGGCACTGATTTATGCATCATTCACTCACTCGATGCTAAACATGAATCCATAAAACTTTAAGACTCACTTTGGGAATAAAAATATTATGATTTTCCTTCACACTTTGATAAGGTGCGACGTCGCATGTTGAGAATGATGCGAGCATTAAAAATGTAGAATAAAGTCATTTGCATAATCAACATTGAATCGCTTATTCAACAGCACACCTTCGACCTCTAATTGCGTAACAGCCGACATAATTAGGCAGACTAAATATTTTCCCATAATAAATCATTTTGCTCATCATTTTAACAAGTGAAATTTCTAAGGGTGGAATATTTGAGTGGATTTTTCTAATGTATCTCTTGAATGATTAACATCACAAATTGCATAATGAAGTCAACTCCGGAGAGAGATATTTCTGCATCAAAACAAGAAGAATAAAAACTGTTTTATCAGCTCTAATTTTCGATAATTGAACGATAATGACGATGATTGATAATGGGTCTTAAATTGCTTAGCATTGCCATTTTGTGCTGTTAGCATTCATCGATCTTAAATTGTTGTGTATCAGCTAATGAATACTAATGTACTGGAGCATTTTTAAACACTATTTGAATAGTCTGCCCCTCTAGAATTGCCTCTGGATGATGGAATTAACGAAATGAAATGGTCAACTTGATCTCAATTCAACTCTTAATAATGTGAATTAGAAAACAACTTTCCTTTCTTTCGCCCCCTCAACATTCGACAATTTTGTTCATTTCATCGAAGGGAAAATTTCTTTCTTTCTTTTTTTTTTTCTAATCCAAAAAAAAATCCCTCTATGCAACATGCCAACAAGAGAATTGAACGATGAAAAACGGAAATTTCTGGGTGAAGGCTATTACGTTTTGTTCACTTTTGTCAACATTCTAATGCTGGCTCATAAATATGTAAAAAAATATCCCATTGATATCATTTCCAAATGAGACCACGTTGTATATTTCATTAGTTTTCCGTGTTCTCAATGTGCAAGACGTGTAATACCTAATATGATTTACTAACAAATCAACTTTCTGCATTTTCTCATTAAGGGATTTTTAGGGATTTTCTAAGGAAACGCTTCTGGGAATATTTCAAACTGGAATGAACATTTTTCTACTTTTGATTTATTTATTAATCGACAATATTACAGAGATGTGAATTCTTTAATATTTTATTGAAAAAAAAAAGAAAAAGAATACAGTTTGCTTCTTCAATATTCAGGAGGACAAAATACCAAAATGAAAGCAAATATCAACATCTATTTCCGTTAACTATAATAGCACTGCCCCAAGATCCAAGATAACCCAACATAACTGTTAACGTAGCAATTTATTTAATTGATTTTTTTCCTCTCCACGCAATATTAACACTTGCAAAATCTTTTCTGTTTCTACTCGTATCTATCTACCCATATTATAGTTCAGCCCCGTCTCGATCCAGGCAGATTTGCTGACTAAGTTAATTGCCCGGCAGACGATTGTGCGAGAGATATTGTAGCGATAATAGTGAAAAACTATCACAACTTAGGGCATAAATAACAGCTAGCTTTAGAGCAACACCATTAATGCTTCGTGATGGTGGCACTGGTTGAATGTTTGCGATACGATTCATCTCAATTTTTAATGAATAATAATTTCAATTTCTCTAGAGAATTGTCAGAATATTTTTTTTTAAAGTCTATATTTATGCAATAGATTTAGACAGCGAAATATTTGCATAAGAAACGATGAAAAGCAAACAAATTATTCTCGCACTTTTGATTTATGTACACGGCACAATTGCTATAATGTAATTCAAATCCGATCGAAAAAAAAAGAAAGAAAAATGAATCCACGGAATCGAATTAATTTCAATTCGTGAGCCTTGCAAATGTATTCACTTGTAATGAATGAATATCCTCAAATGTGCCATCATGTGGAATGAGGATTTAGGATTTTCTTTCTTACAAGCCAGTATTATTGTAAGTAGGGAGCTCCTTAGAAAGCGATATCACAATTGACATGAAACGTCACAAATCATCGGAATACTGACAAGAAAATTAAAGCAGACTTTTTAATCACCTTAATGTATTGTGATTCAAATGGTATAAAAAATTATTATTATTCTTAATTCTACGATGTGCTTTCACCAACTTCACAATTTTATTTTTGCTGCTTATTTGCTTTGTTGATATTTGTGAATTATAAAATTATCAACAACAATTTCTATAACTTTTTTTTTTTGCGATTGTGCTATTAAATATTTACCAATCTCTTCTCGCATTTTCGTCGAGTTATTATAACTTTTCCATTAATAAAAAAAAAATATAAAAAATAAAAGATTTCATTTTTTTTTTCATTGTAGATATTTTCGAATTAAAAGCAAGAGAAGAAATTAACAAATTGAAGGGGATTGAAGAGATTTCGATGCTATTGTTTGTGTTTATTTACGGAATAGAAGAATAGAAAAAATCCTCTGGCTGTACCTTGTTCGTGGAGGGCAATAATGATGTGATTCCATCAAGCGAAATATATCTCATGATTCCAACAGCAGAAATCTTTCTTGTCATATTCTTCAATTGTAAAAATTGTATTTCTTATTGTTAGTTTTCTCAACAACATTCTTAACAAAATGTCCCTTGAGACGACGACGACGATGTTCAATCATTAGAAATGTTGCTTATTACTCACACTTGAATTGACCTTTGACTGGTTATAGATTGCTATACAATTTTTATATCAATAGAATCAACCATCTGATGCGCGATTAATATGAAATGATAGAAGTATGCATTTGCTGTAAAGAAATGTTTCAATTATTAATGAATAAAATTCTATATCCTGGCATCATCCGCTTAAATGCAGTAATTTATTTTTCCCATGTAATTTCTGCATTCACTTACAAATGAAATTCCTTCCCAACAATTTGCATAAAAATTTGCATTTCCTCATTTCAGTCTGCAACTTTTTATTTTTTTCATTTTGGCTAAGTAGTTTGTTGAGCGACTTTAATCGAAAATGATGGAAACTGTGGATTATTTCCAGCGTTTTAAATGGATCTTAACATCCTTTCTTGGCATTTTCAATGCAAATATTTTCGAGGCGAATTTTGTTCAAACGAAATTGTAAACAGTTTTTATGAAATTTCCTTTTGTCAAAAAAAAAAAGGATTAGAAATATTTTATCATATTTAGGTCTCTTTTCTGGTCCATCGGTCATCTGAGTGTCCTGGTGACAGTTGCAGACTATATTATGGCTAAGTTTGATGTTTTGAAAGTTCAACAGATCACTGAACTTTGTGTCACATTCGGTAAAAATATGTTTTTCTCACTTTCCTGCAAAGAAATTGACAGTCACGATTCACATTTCACTTGATGCGATAGCAAAGAAAATAACATGTCCTGATAACAATTCGTTCTCTTTCTTTTTCACGTCCATGATTTCTATTTCGCAGTGATTTATTTTCGTCTGTGCACCTATCTGGTATCGATATTTGCGATGAATTTAAAATGGAAATCGCTCATTGACAGAATTGAAATCGAAAGGTATTTTCCATGGTTTTGAATTTTTCAACAGATATTTCTCCATTTTCACGTTATCAATATCAACAGAAAATCGTCTCAGGATGATACCAAATGCAGGCAATTGTCGATGTCGTATAGCAAAAAGGAGTTTTTTATGGTTGTGATTTTTGTTATAACCTCAGCACTATTCTTCTTCATCATTTTGGGTGGAAATATAATTTTTAAGAGCAATGAATATAGGCTGCCCATCAACTTTTATATCTCGTTTATGCCTGTCGATGGATTTAGTCTCAACTGGCTTTACAATTATATCTATCAGTCGATTGTTCTCTTCTTTGCTGCTGCTATATTTCTCAGCTACTTTCCGATGATGTTGGTGGCTCTGAACAATTCCTGCTATAACATTGATATGACATTGATCGCGATTGAAAGGTTCAATGATATTTTGAATGCTGATAATCAACGAAATTTTTGCAAGCTTATAGTTAACAAACATCTGAAGTGCATCCAGAAGCGTCACAAAAATTGCTTGGATTACAATTCCGAAGTACAAACAATAATTCAGTTCATTTTCATGGTTGAATTTTCTGTCCTATCAATTTTGATTTGTCTCTGCATTTATACAATCGCCGCTCAATTTTCTGGAAATGCTTACATACTTCTGTTATTGATCGTTTTACTTTCACAGCTTTTTGTATATTGTTTCATGGGCAGTCGCGTGATTGTACGCCACGAAAAGCTAGCCGCTTCATTTTACGACATCAAGTGGTATATGCTGGACGTAAATCAAAGCAAAATCATCTGCATGATGCTACGTGCTAGTCAGAACATGAAAGGATTTGATGGGATTTTCAAGGCACTCAGCATGGAAACCTTTCAACAGGTAAATCCTTATAGAGATATGAAGCTAATTTTATATGAATTATTGAGAATTCATTCTGCTTACAGATTCTTGAGTTTTCTTATTCACTGCTGACTTTATTGAGGACAACGAACTAGAAGAGGTTATATTATGATGAGAAAGGAACTTTGTTTCGCAATTTGCATGAATAAATCACAACGATGGAGGAGAAAAAAATTATTAATATTTGTTAAACATTTCATCGTGAACACGAGCAAAATTATACTGACTTTTCTTTGTGCAACGTTTTGCTTGCTTCATGGCACATGCTACATATAAACTGCAATAATCGGTCGTTTTGTGCTTAGCTATTCAACCGCAACCAGAAAAACAATAAAACTTCGATTTGAATAAAATATCGATAAATTAACTGTCTCAGAAATATCTGTTGTAACCCATACGCAAGACAATTCAATAATCACAGGACCAGAAAAATGTTTGTAAGGAAGCTACAAGTTTGTTTGGTCCTTGTGAAGAATGCTCACCCTAAAATTATAGTTTATGCTTATGCTGAATGAAATTAAATCGATGTTTCATGAGTGCATTTTAAATAACAACTCGCACTTAATCATGTGTATAAAAATCGCATAAATCAAAAACACTGATTCATAAATAAATAACAGTCCTTGTATTGTGATTACGAGACTTTTCTGTGAGGATTTGCGATGTCAAAGAATACGAACAAAAAATATACGGAATATAATCGAAATCTTAAAATTTCCATTGCTGGTCTTGAAGGAATTTCACAATCACTGATTCGAAGAAATAAAAGAGTGTGAAATAAATTTCAATTTCTTTGAAGAAATCCACAACGATATTTATCAATATTCTTCCATTTCTTTACACGTCTGGAATTTTAATTCGATATTGCCAGTTGCCCTCGAAACACTGGCTTCGTGCGTTTGTAATAGAAATGTCTTATGGATAAAAATGCAATCCGAATAAATTTATTATTTTGTCAAAATTCCAAAAATGCCAAGAAACAACTTTATTAAAAATTCTTCTGCGAACTGTGTTTTGAATTGATTTATTGGCCACATATACATCAAAATTGATTCTACACATTTTTCATTCACACTTTTATGCCCATTGATTTATTTCATAGATTATATATGACAAAAGATGAATTCGATTGGCATATTTCGTTGCCAAATGAGGGATAAAAAAAGAAGATTTGATACACTTTGACTCTTTGCAGAAAATAGCAAAATGCGAATATAAATATCTGCAAAATTTTCACGTTTTGAACTATGTATGAAACATCTATTAGATTGTCTGTAATAGCATAAAATATGTTGTAAATTAAAGTCTATTTTTTTTTATTTATTTACCTTATCAATTAATTACGGCTCACGTTAACGTTTCATTTCATTCCTTCTTTTCACCGTCTGTTTATGTTGATTTTTATAATTTCTACCGTTTTAATCACTTAAATGAGATTTCTAATTTTTTTTGTTGTCTGCATAAAATAACAGAAAATTAAATGAAGTTTCCCCTCGACAGACGGTGAAGAGTTTTTCCCCATCCATATTTCGTGATAGACAGTCAACGAAACTGTAAACACAAAACTTTTTTTGCCTACCCCCATAAAGAACAAAATTCCACGCGCCCAAAAAAGTAATAATTGTAACGAGGATAAATTTTAACCCTTCCCGCCCTTCGGAAAAATTGTTGTTCAAATATAAAAATCTGTTGTATAATTTCGGGGGAAAGAACAGATATTTCTTATGTAAATAAAGCCAGAGATTTGTTGAGTCTATAACGAATAATTTTTGATTTTTATCGTTCTTTTAGATTTAGAAATGCTCCAGTTTTTCGTGCGATTTCAACATGCAATATATTTATGGGTAAATATTTTTATTGGCAAAGGCGTATTAAGAGACATAAAAAGAGATATATTGCGTGTAGGTTACCGGTTATTTGGAACTACTGTCAATATTGCTGAAGAAGGCCCATTAAACTACTTTGGCGACTCAATGTCGAGAGGGTGAATTTTCAAAGTATATTTCTGCTCCGATTTTTGGTGAAATATCAACAAGCTCCATAACGTGTTGCTAATGAGACCTCTCATGCATACAAATTTTCTACAACTGAATCGGCGTCATTTTTCCCTCACACCGAGAAATATTTTCGCATGTAAGTTTAGTTGAAAAATCAAACATAACGCAATCAAAAGTTTCGCTTTCATGAGATTTTTGGCAGTAAAAAGGGTTGAGCGCGCGTAAAATATATCGTTGAATTAATGTACGGAATTCATTAATAAGTCAGCAATAATTCGATTAAATTTATTCAAATTTTCGAAATATAAACTAATCGCATGGGTGAGCACTTAGAGGAAAAACACGTGAATTAGCATATTTACAATCGTAGTTTTTTTTTTTTTAATTTTCCTCAACTGATGTCGCAAGAAATGAAGACGATCGTGATGTAATTACTTAATCATAGAAACTACATCATTTGCCAATCAAAATATTTGCTTATAGAATTCAAACGAAATCAGCAAAAAACGGCACGAAAAAGTTGAAGTGGAAAATTTAATTAGTCAGTTTTCTGAGAGTTCTCGCAAGCCGGAAAGAGGCAATTTGTCGGTTGTTTTGCCTAACATTTGGTTTTAAGTAATAGTTAAAAAGGAAATTAATTAAATATTTTTTTCTTCTGATCCGTTGATCCACTTAACTCTCAACGCCCAAAAACGCAATGAAATATGCGTCGTGATTTTAATTTCCTTTTTTAAATTTACGTTCAAAAAGACGCTAAATAATATTGTTTGTGGATTAGACACTAGAAACCGCAGCGAGCCAAAAGCATTTTCATGAAATAGGGTCAAATTTAATGTGGAACACACTTACTTTGCCCTTTTGTTTAGCTTCACAAGGCAACCAACGGAGAGAGTCAGATTATAAAAATTAGTTGATACGGAAGTAATTGCGATTTTCCGCGGAAAAAAAGTGTATCAGAAGATGAAAATGGAAATAAAAAACTTGGGGTGATTCCCGGAATATATATATAGATATTTTTTTTTTTTTTTTTTTTTCATTAAAGATTAAACATTTTATTTCTAATAAAATTACGAGCATATAAATTACATCATTTTGATCTTTTTTCATTCCGAATTTCCTAGTAGCGATACCAACCGAAGAATTGTAAATTGGCGCGTTGATTAGAATAAATTTACATATTCTCGAGCATTAAATGAAAAATAAAAAAGAAAGTTATTTGGTAATTTCTGGTGAAATTCCAAAAGTATTACAACATCGACTAAATGGACGGTAAAACTCAATTAAGCATCAGCAATTAGATTATATGTTTGGCATTACATTCGAAGAATATTGAAGTGGATCATTAGGGATGGTGTGTGCAAGTCAAATGAGAGAAAGTTATTTAATTAAATGCGTATAGCACTTTTTGATATTCCACGCAAAGCATGTAAACTATCAAATAAATGTGACATTCTATGTGCGTCAATTATGTTCATTGAATGTTTAATAATGTCGGGAGGAAATTGACGACAAATTTTTACTGATTTGTCAGAAACGTTTTCCCCCCATGCGTTGATGCACTTTCACAACGAGCAAACAATCTTTTGATATTGTCAATTGCCATTTATTTAATGTTGTGCCTGCTGGTCATGTGTAACGCAACAAACAGCAATTGCAATAAAAATATATTTTTATTATATTGCAAACAAATTAAAGTGATATTAAACAAATTGTTATCTATTTTTATTTTTTTTTGTGTTTGCCTTTAGCTGTCTCCGGATCATTGAGTGGCTTTTGATATTCCACAAAGGTATATACCATAACAATTGAATGCTTAATGGCTGTATAGTGACTATAAAGTGTTGCTTTAATTAAGTTAAAAGCTAAGGATGATACCAAATTAACAATATTTGCTTCCTTTATTTTTGGATCGAAAATCTTTGCATCATTACAGAGATAACGAAATGATTTTGTCCTAATTATGCACTGTAAATTCACTATATCACATTGTCCCTCAATTTTTCCAAATGTTTATGTAAACACATTGCCCTACTCATATATTATCTACTTTTTTCGCTACCAACCCTCCAATTTAATTTTTTTTTATTCTTGTTCATATATTTTTGTATTCCTCGTGCCGTGTAATTTAAAATAAGGAAAAAAATACTCATTTGTTTAAGAATAACTTTTTTATTATCTCGGGTGACTGTTGTTACCATGCTCTAAAAGGGAGAATGAGACACATCTATAACAATACAAAAATAAAATTTTAGGTAATCATATTTCTTCATAAATGAAAACCATTTTTATAATTTTCATATGTTTTTTGAGCGGATGTCGTATTAGCAATTGATAAATTTCCTCATTTCACGTGTCTTATCGACATATCCAGTATTTTATGCAACATTAACTTGCTAGACTCGAAAGAGGATGTGCTCCATTAATATAAATACAATTTCATGTCCCATCTGGCGATGATGCTTCACCATTATTGGGATATTGCTTTCCAATACTATTTCCAAATATTATTCGATATTAATAAGTAATTTTTAATGGATCCTTGTGAGGCGTGATGGCAATGACCCGAAATGTCATTTTAAGTTCGACATTTGCGTCTTTTCGCTTTAAGTACTCGACACGATAATACATTAGATGTGCTCACGCTCGCATTTAATACACGAAAACAATATAAATCCTCAAGCAGTTCACAGCAACACACAAACTTTCGCTTAAAACACCAAAAAATCCACCACTTCTCAGACACTGTCTGCGTGTATTGAGAATATCGCAAAGAGACAATGCGGGATGAGTTTACGAGATATATGGTATACACCATAACATAAATATCATAGTCGTTATGATATAAACGCTAAATGTTCTATATAAGCTATCAAAGAAGCGTTTTCGAGAGGAAAACAACAAGAAGTTTCACAATCGAAGGCAGACAGAGAAAAACAACAAAATTGTCTTTAAATTTACGCACAAAAACAGCCAAAAGCATATTTTTTTTCTTTTTGCAAAGATTTCATTATTTACGATACACTTACTCACCAGTTAGAAGCTCATTAAATTAATGGCTGAGTATGTTTCGCTTTCGTATGCGTCTTATACTCAAAGAACAACTTTACTCCACAGTTAGTAACGGATGCGACGACGAAAAACCTCTACTTCAAGCATCATTAATGTTGATATTTATGGAAACTTATGACTTTAGGAAAAAAACGCCAATATGTAGTGATTATATAAAGATGCTCATGAAGATTTTCCATCAAATTTGTGAACATTTTGCTGTGCTTCCTGTATACATTTCCTTAGGTTTTAATTAAATGAGGTGCTTTTATTTGGTAACACGCTCAACCGCATCTACCCGCCCGCTATAATCTACATGCATATCATCAAGAAAACAAATTCTATTCGCGTGTTAAGACAAATATCATGGTTTCGTAACATGTATAAATTTCTCATTTACATCATTATTGTTCCCCCGGGCGATCATTTCACATGTTATGTGATTAATCAAAGCACACTTTTAACCCCATCTCATGTGTTAAACAATGACTTTCTTTAAAAAGACCTTTTATTACAATTTTTCTGAAGAAATTAATACAAAATTAATTTTATATTGAGCTAAAAACTCGACGAACGAAACACTCGGGCCTATTTAATTAATTTCAAATCCTTAATTTCCAATGTTTGTTCATGTGCTGCAAACATGGGAGACGTACATGTAAATTCCATTTTTTTCTAATAAAGTTTGGATGTGTAACATCAAACATGATTAATCATATATTTGAAGGATGTTTGAAAAGCGTGTAATATTAATGTTTGTCAATTTTATGAATTTTAAAGTGTTTTTGTTTTGCGTTTGTTCTTTTATTTTATATTTATTTGCCTTTAAAATGATAACATTATCAGCAAGTAAGTAACTAGACTGTTACAAGATAAGAGAACTATAATTTTAGATACATATACCAGTGCTGTTGTAAGATGAGATAGCTAAAATTAGTGAGTTGAGATTGAAATTGCGAACAATGTTATCAACGACATTCCAAAATATATTTTGAACTGCTATGTTGATGGTCGATTGATTAGAGATGAACCATTTTTGAGAACCGTTGCTCATTTCTTCGCTTACTCGTTGATTGAAAGCAGCAGATGAAAATCCATCGAATCTAGCTGTAATATTTTTAGCAATTGAAGTTTTGACAGTATGCGATTTCAGTTGCATTCCACCGAGAATTACGAATTTAAATTCTAATGCTGCATAGACGGTCAAATCTAGGAATTACAATTAGGAAGTGAAAAGGAAAATTTGTATGTGTAGTATTTTACTAGTTGCCGTCGCATTAAAGTGTCCATTTCCACTGAAGAATGATCCATCGAGCGTTCCATTCGTACTATGTAGGCCTGTGAAATTTAACTGGGGATGTAACACTTCGAAGTTCAATAACAATCCTACAGGAGATGCAGTCAAGTTTTTCAGTTGATAATTGCTTAATCCCGTTACTGTTACATTCATAACAGTAATATTGACACTTGAATAATAAATTATGATTTTAAGTTGTTATGAAACAGTTAGTGTTGTGCTCTTTTATACTAACTTTTTTAACGCCCCAATTGATACCAATGAAGCTGAATATGATTTTAAAAAATATGGATCCAATTTGGGAATTCCAGCGCTTGCAAATCCACACTTAAAATCTTTTCTAGCTCGATTTGCAAAATCGGATAAAATTTGGGATATTGGTGTAGAGGCAAGTGCATTAAAAATCACGAAACTTGCCAGAAATAAAAAGAGCTTTGACTTCATTTCTTTTAATTATGAATTCTCCCAAAATCTCACAAATCTTATAAAAATTTAAATGCTTTGTGAAGATTTTATTAGAATTTTCTGCCTTTTTATACTGACTAAATTTTTATTTGAATAATACCGGAAAACGAACATATACTCAAACATAATTATGTAGAGCAATTAAGTAATCTTAATCAAATAAATAAAAAAAAATTAGCGGCCCTACTGATAAGCATTTTCATTTAAATTGTTTAAATTTTGGTCTGAATTATGCTTCATGTTTTGCAGAAATATTGATCAATTGCCGCGCGTGGAAGTCATAATATTTATATGTCTCCTGGATGTCCGAATGACATTGAAAACACATTAAAAAAAAAGTTATATAACATCTACCTACTACCACTAGAGACATGTTTTTTTAAATAGCTGCATGCCTCTCTATATCACACAGCTAGCGTTTTGATTGGCTGCAGTACAAATTTCAAGTTCAAACATAATTTGAGTTTGTTGTTTCAGTCATGCCAATTGTGAAAACTCTAGAATATTCCCGAGTTTGCACAGTTTTTCCCTTTTCTGTCTCTTTCTACGGGTTTAACAAAATCAAGGCTATAGCAGGAAAATGCTTTTGCTTTTGTTATTTTCTCTGTTTCACTGAAAATTGCTCCAGAAACTTTCTCTTTCTATCATGATCTATATATGATGGCTTCACTCTACACTACAGCTCTATAAACTTTATAGCATGCAGCAAAAGTGTTATATAACCGGTTTGCAAATGCATGGGTTGTTTTTCAAATGCCCTTGCTTTGTCCTTTGCTATATGTATTCTATAACTTTATTTTAAATAATCTACACGCGCCGCAATATCTGCAAAATATTGATTAAAATGGGGATAATGTGTTTGCAAAAACATTCATACAACTATAGCAAATTAGTGTCCCTAGGGAATGAATGAAGGGTTGAATTTTAAAGTACTTATGTTGCTATGCAAAATATTTTGCAATGAATTTGAGCATCAATCAAATTATAAAACCGACACATGTTTGAAAATAACATCTTGACGTGATCTCTATTTTTAGAAATGTTTTAATTTCTTACTAGAAACGTCAAAAATGATTTTTAGTCAAAATTAAAATTTCTCGGAATAGTCTAAAACAAGATTTCTTATAAATCTAAGTCTAATAACTTTAAAAAGACATTAATTAATTATTTTATGGATTCGTGCCATCCATGTGCTAAATATTTAAACAGTCGTTTCAAACTCTGGTTTTTTCCGCAAGATCCGATAATTCAGGAAAAACGCGAATGCCATGTAACCGATGCATGGAATTGCGCAAATGAAACGAAGTACGGATTTCAGTGATTGTTGCACAGTTCTCTGGAATCATCCAGGGTGGATGGATTTTTTTTCGTAGTAACATTGTAGTAAAAAAATAAAATTTAAAAAATACCATCAATTTCAAAATGGTATTATTAAAGAACTGTGATGTGTAACGAGTGAAATGCAATAAAATTTAGTGAATCAAAATCATGGGGAAATACGATAGCAGTGAACTCCTAGAAGCAGCGAGAAAAGGAGATTACTCTAATGTTGAAAAAATTTTAAACCATCACAGATCAAAAAAATCCGCTTTTCACAGGTAGTCATTATTTCGATTCACTCAACTGATGTTAACTGAAACTTAGTGATTAGATGAACGCAACAAATAAATAATTAATCATTGACAAGAACAAAAACTTTTTTTTTTACTCGAAAAAAAAAAAAAAACCCTTGAAATATTAAATATTGTCAGAGCTCATCAATTCAATCGTTATCTCTTATCTTAATTTATTTCTAGCCTACGAAGGGGAATTGGCGTAAACACGCAGGATAGTTCTGGCTACAATGCTTTACATCATGCAGCTTTAAATGGACATTTGTAAGATCTCAATTGCATAAAAGGAAAATTCCTATGAATTTTCCCAGTTTTTCTCACTCCCCCACTTTTGCATTTATTTTTCCTCACTTTGCACAAGATTTTCTTCTTCTTTTTTTTCGTTTGCTTCTGAACGCCTACTTTCGAATAACATAGTTATGATTAATTCATTTATTTTAGTGATGTTGTTCAGCTTTTATTGGCGCATGATGGCATCAATCCGAATGCATTAGATACAAAAGGCTCATCACCACTGCATCTAGCTGCATGGGCTGGTCATGCAGATATCTGTAAATTATTACTCACCCATCCGACATTGCCAGCTGATCCCAATTGTATTACAACTGAAAGCGAAACTCCACTTCATTTTGCTGCTCAGTATGGCCATTTAACGGCATTAATTGAGCTTTTAGCGCATGGTGCTGATCCAAATATTATGAACATTCGTGATGAAACACCATTAGATCTTGGAGCACAATATGGTCGACTGAAAATCGTTCAAATACTCATCAGGGCTCACAATGAGTTGTTGCTGCCATTAAAAGCAACATCAACACCAATAAATCACACCGCACTTCATCTAGCTAGTCGTAATGGACATCGCGACATCGTGGATATGCTTCTGGCGGCTGGATGTAATGTTAATATTCTTACCCCAAATGGTTCTGCACTTCATGAAGCCGCTCTATGTGGAAAGGAAAATGTTGTCAAAACTTTATTGCGCGAAGGCATTGACCTCGATCTGACCGATTGTGATGGACGAACAGTGTTCCATTTGCTGGATGAATTTCCCGCTCACGTTGTTAATCGAATACGCAATGTCATTAACAACTATCGTCATTCAAGCATCTATGATAGCGAATCTGATGACTTGCATGAAAATCCTGATAGATATGCGAGACGTGGACATGGAGTTCACCAAGCTGGATCATCATCAACCAATCACCGAAGTGGCGGGCGCCAGCAACATCGATATCATGAGCATTATGAAACATATGGTGAAACTACTAGTCCTTCTTCATCAATGGGAAGCTTTGGTAATGGTCCAAGTCCAACGCCACCGGCAACTGGTGTTATGGTACCAATCAAACCTAAAATACATAGCTCAGCACCGCTGAAGCCACCACGAAAATCTCACTCAATCTCACCACCTAATCATCCACAAACACTAGAGCTAATAAGTAAATCATTTGACAATAGTCTTAACCAAAGTTCAAACGACCAATTTGATCATCCGTCATCTGCATCATCGAATCAAAATCAAAGCTCAAATAAACAATCGAAAACCAAACGAAATCAGCGTGGTCCATATGAGTTCATCTACCTATCTCGAACTGGTGAATCGGACGATCAAATCAAAAACAAAACATCACCGGAAACGAACGAGCAAAAGGAAAGCTATTATACCATCATGAACGCACCAATCTCATCGATTCCTAAGGATTATGAAGTGTCACAAATTCGCGTTGCAAATCCAAATAGAAAATTGAGGCGCCCAAAGGAAGGATACATGAATCATACAAATGACGTAGAGTGAGTTGAATAAAACTATTCTTGATTAATAAGGATTTATGAATAATAAAACTTGTTTTTGTTTCGTTCTTTTAAAGCACATTTGTTCAAGTCCGTCGCAATCCAAATGAAGCGCCATTAAGTCCTACCCACTATCCACAAACAGCGACACCAGAACACGCACCACCGAGTGCGGAACAAGCCGAACGCTACATTCACGAACGTATCAGACCGCTTAGTCAGGTGAGTGAAGGACACTATTTACCGATGGATAGATTTAAGTGCAAAAACAGTCATAGTGATGTTAATCTGTGATGGACGCGCGCCAGTGTCCAGACTACGCTGCAATTAATCATCGGTGCCTTTCTCGAATTATCGCAATTGCCTAGGCTAAACACGTTTTGCCCATTTGTCATTATCACATTTATTTATTTTTATTATTTGCACAATTCTCATGAGGAAATTTTCGAAAAACATCGTACAGCAAAACCTCAAAACAAATAAATTGCAAAGCAAACATGAAACAAAAGTAGAAGGTCTTTCAAGGGAACACGTTGACTGCTGTTGAATATTTTTTTGCAACTAAATATTATTCAATTGCCGTCCCCTGAACCCACTTTTGCGTCTGCTGACCTTTCAAGTGTGCGAAAAACCCTTCCAGAAATGGCTGTTTAACATTTTGGCTATTTGCATATTTTATTTATCTTAACAAAGTATTTTTTCATCGCAACTCCACACCATAAAGAAAAGATCTTATCATGTATTTAAACCAGTAAAGTTATTCCAAAAGCCTAGAATTGTCATGACATTGCTTCCAAAAAAGAAAAGTTATCAGTAAAACTTACACGTGTGTTTGTACAACAAAAAGAACAGTTAAATATTAGTTTGTAAATGTATTTACAAAGATGTTGATTTATTATTTGTTTAAAATTCTTCCCAAAACTCACATTGTATGCCCACCTCTCATAAAAAAGAGGAGTGCTATAGTTGAGCTGTCCAACATTGGAAATTATCAGCAACAAATTAATTGTACATAACATTTTACATAGAAAATGATTTTGGGTACAATTTTAGTAAAATTGTTGTTGAATTAAATGGTATTTGATAAATATTAAACAGGTTTTTATATTTAATTAATAATTTGCTTTGTTCATCATTCTCACATTTTTTTTTTGTTATACTCTTTCATATAAATTATGTTTTTGATTTTGTTTTTTATATAATATTTTGTTTTTCTTGTTCTATCAATTAAGTTTTTATTTTTACCAAATAAAAAAAAAAAAACGATTGTAATAAACCAAATGTGCTAATTTTGAGTTGATTTTCCTTATCGATCGTAAGATTGTTAATTGTTTTCCCATCATTAAACTTCCTCTATGTACATTGCATGAGACACATTCATTAGATAATTTTTCACATTTCATTTGTTTCAGTTGGATAGAAAAAAAAAAATATTCCTCACTTATAATTTACGCCTTGTGTGAATTGCGATATTTATTCAACATGTGGGGAAGCGAAGAATTTTTTGCTATATCCGATTATCATGTGTTTACATTTCACGCCAGTCATAAATTCATAAATGTCAGTCCTTTATCGCAGCACAGTTTTTGAATCACTGTTTTTTTTTTGGCGAGAAATAATTTTTAGCTTCTAATTGCGTATTGAAGTCAAACGTAACAAAAAAAATTGTTTACACGCCAAACAGCGTAAAAAAATGAGATTTCATGTATGAAAAATAATTCTTGTGACCCACTAAATATCAGTGTTTCTTTTTTAATTGTGAAATTTACAAATCTTTCGCTTCTTTTTCTTTCTCTATTTTTCGTGCTCTTTTTTTCCTTTCTTTTGTTTATTTTCAATACGTAAAATTAAATTGTTTGGCTGAAAATGACCATAAAAATGTGATTCAAAAAATTATTCGAATCATTTGAATGCATCGCTCGTGGTGAAATTATGTTGATTGTTTGGAACATACATAATAGGAATATAAGAGGTGTTCCGGTAAACTGGGTTTGAATAAATCGCCCGCATCGGCATCGAGCGGATCACTCAGCTCAATATCATTATCGAGCTCTACGGATTGCGTGGAAGAATATCATGGTGATGTTCCATTTGCTGGTAAGTTGCCATTCTTGTGAACATTGTCAAGAAATTATTATTATTATTATTTATTTTTTTGTTTACAACGATAAAATGACATCACACGTTATTATTGTCTGCTAAACGATATATTTTAAACTCGATTTGAGGGTGTGCTATTTATATGTATTTAAATCACTTCAACTCTTTGTTATAATCTCAGTGCATTATGGAATTACAAAAAAAATAACTTTTTTTTTTCGCTCACAGTTTGAGCGCACATTTTTTTTTTAAACGGGAAACAACACACAAAATAGAAGAAAGAAGTTGGAGAGAATTATTTCCTCTCATTTTATATGCAGTTTATTCACGTCAGTTGATCAGTTGAATGCGAAGCGAGCAGTTCGTTGAATCTTAATTAAATTTGTTTCATTTCGAGTTGAAATGTGTTCTCGTTCTGAAATAACAATAAATATCAAAAAAAAGAAAAAAACATTGATAAGTTGAACCAATTTTGAGTTGATGTGATAGTGAGTTTCATATATATAAATTAAAATTCTATTAATACACTAATATTTTATCACTACTTGTTAGTGAATATGGTATTGTCGAACGGAGTCCCAAAACAGTGAAATGAAATCATTCACCTAAAAATATCGCAATCAATTTGTCGAGAAAAAAATCTCTTTTTCTTTATTTTAATAATCCAATCAGAAACGAAAATCTTCAGGCAGTGAATAAAAAAAACTAGCATGGAATGTGTTGATCGACTCAAAAATCTGTTTTGCATCGCATTGCAGAAGTATGCAAATTTATTTTACGCTGTATTAGACATACTATAAAATAAACAGCGAACAATTTGCGTGTAATGAGAAAATCGTAAAGAATTGGACTATTGTAAATAAATATCAACGCAATTGCACATAAATAACACATTTTCGCGAATTCAGTCAAATGAATGAAGTTTATGAATCATCCAAATAATGATAATCAACAGGTGATTCACACGAATATAGTACACAAAGAATGCGAAGCATTTCACCACGTGATGTCATTTTGGTGTTTCAAATAATTTGAATAGTGTTTTTGGGTGAAAATTATTTAAACAGTTGAATTTCTTTATTTATACTTTAGGCCTGTTTAAAGGTTCCTCAATGACACTGAATAATCCAAACACGTTTACCAGTCATTTAACGACATTCTCACAGAATAATAACCAAAAGCAACCGGATGATTTAAGTCGCGGTCAAACAGTGACAAATATTACAAACAATAACAACGGCTCAAATCTGGATCGGAGCGTAAATATGATGAGCCCATTCGATGAGCAAGAAGAATGGGCAAAAATATCGGAAATAATGGAATCGTTTGGTAGTGGAATAGCTAGAGAATCGGTCTTTGTTCACGACATAGAAAATGAGTTCAAACAAAGACTCGGTCTGAATAATGCTGATGCAGTAAATGATGCCAAAGTTGATGGTTCCGTGACAGACGAGAATGTTACGGCATTGAAAAGGTGGCTTGTGGATATTAAAATGGAACATCTTGAAGAGCATTTGATGGAGAATGGATATGATGATCCGGAATTCCTGAATGGACTTATAAACAACGAAACAGATCTTGAAGTTTGCGGCATTCCAGAGAAAGATAGGCATTTACTACTAAATGAGATAACAAAATTACCAAGACCGCCAACGCTAATAGAATCAAGCATGAATAACAAATTGAATAATAACCAGCATCCCATTCCTACGGTAGACCAGTGGCTGACATCGATTAAATTAGAAGATTATATTGATGTCTTTAAGTAAATTTCAGCATTTTGTATGATGTAGTTAAGTGCTTTGACTAATGTTATATCTTTTTTTATTCAAGGAAACATTTGTATATTGATATGGAGAAAATTTATCGCGTTTGGGAAATAGAATTGCAAGCTGTACTAGAGATTAATAAAATAGGACATCGTAAACGAATCTTACATTCTTTGATAGGGCAACGACTCGAACCACCAAACATTGAAGAAATAAATGAGGATGCAAGTTCCAGCAATGGATTCGATTCACAAAATGAAATGACCAACAATAATAGTTCAAACCCACCGAAACCGGTTCCAGCTGTGAAACCGGCAACATTATCTCGCCACAAGAAAAGTCGACCCGCTCCGCAGCCGCCAGTGAAAGCAAATAATTTGGAAATAAGAGAACCATCAGAATTATTGTTGTCAAATCAAGGAAGTATGCAGGCGCAGTGGAAGCATTCTGCAGCAGCTTTAGTATCGGGATCTATCAAATATGAAGTCTTTGTAAGATTGTGACGACGTTTGTCATAGCTGCTCTTGCTAAATTCAGCTTTTTATTAATTTCAGTATCTCGGATCAACTGTTATTAAAGAACTGAGAGGAACTGAATCGACACGGAAATCAATCCAGAAATTAAAAAAAGGAGAAAAACTGCTGGCATCTACATCGTCACCAAATCACTCGTTACTTATTCAAAGTAGTAAGCGACCCTTGTGTCTAGCGATTTCACACATTGGTGTGCAATTTATTGATATTGAAAGTCAATGCATCATTTGTGAGCATAGTGTTCGTAACATCGATTGTGCTTCACAAGATGCCGAAGATCTTTCCCATTTTGCATATATTACCAAAGATTTTGAAAACAACATTCACTATTGTCACGTGTTCAATGTGGAGAGTATGGTAAGATTTAGATTAAATTTGTTTACCGGATTCTATCTTAATAATATGCATCGCATTTTTTGCGTTTTAGGAATTGGCAACTGAAATAATTTTGACAATTGGCCAAGCTTTTGAAGTGGCTTATCAGCTAGCATTACGAGAAACTTCATCGACACCAAGCAGCATCGGAAACAAACGACCAATGTCCATTGCAAGCACTACCTCAGCTTCAGATCATGGATAAGGTTAATTAAATTTCTACAAGTAAACAACTAAGTAGCTTAATTTTTTCGAATCAGAATTTCAAATTTCATTAGAACAATTTCTCAACCACTTTTACATACAATAATGCAGCACTTTTTAATAACGACGCAAAACAAAATGACATCTTCTCCTATCGCAAAACGTTTTTGAAATTCAAGCTCAACTGAATTTAATAATTGTTCTAAAAACCACTTTAATCAAAAATTGATATTGTATTTAGAAATCTCAGAATTTTATGAATGTTTCATGTATAATCAAAAAAGGAAGAAAGAAAAAAAATCCTTATTAATAATATTGCAAAAGAGATGAAAATGAAAAGCTACTATAACTGATTTACATTTCTTTTCATGAAATATCATTAAAAAAAATTCCTAAAATATAAATTAGGATTAGAATATTCGACAGTGTTATAAGTAATGCATATACAAAAACAAAAATTCTTCAAAAAAAAACAAAAAAAAAAAAAATTTCATTTATAATAATCGGAATAAAAAGCTTTTAACTCTTTTTTTGACAGAAATTGCCAAAGCAAAACATTTAAATGTGATTAGAGGAAACTAAAATTGAATAGAATTAAAGTGGCTCATGATAGATTTTGAGAAATATTTTAAGAATCAATAGGCATCTCATTCAATAGGAAATTCTATTCAACTATTGCAGAAAAAAAAAAAAAACAAAAGATAACGAATTATATATCTATTTATCAATGAAAGCGAAAAAGATCGATGTGATTTCAGGATTTTTAAAATCAGAACAATTTTAGATCATTTTATTTGTTATTGTTTTAGTTTTAACTTTTGTGATCCTAAGTTTAAAACATTTCGACAAAGCTAATTTTAAAGATAATTTTTTAATGTTCAAATCACCACTGGGAAAAGCTTAACTGTAAAGCTCTCAGCTTGTTTGAAAGCTATATTACAAAATATAAAGCTCGATAAAAAAAATTGATAAGTCAATTTTCTATTTTCTTCATAAAATAATTGATACACTTATTGGCCCAGCGAAATATTTTAAAAAATTGCTTTGTCTCTAAAATTATTTTGAAAATATAAATATTTATTGGTCAATGTTAAACGAAATTTCAAATTGTTATTGCACGACTTGCAAAAAAAAAACCGCATCTCATTTAATTCTCAATTCTTACAAAAACATGAAACAAATTACTTCACTATCACTAATCGATTTTTAAAATCACAATAAACAGTACCTTGATTGTAACAACTTTACTCAAACACTGCCCGAATAATTAAAAATATATATAACAATAATTAACATGAACAATTTTGTGCTTTCATATCTTCCCACAATTAGATTATATTTCGAGTTCAATCAAGTTAATCGATCAAAATAGACACAAAGCAAATAAGTTATAGTAATATTGAGGAAAAAAAGATTATTTGTATCCGTTTTAAACAGTGTAACCCTAAATCAAGTATATATTTTAACTACACATAGTCCGGTTTTTAGCTTTTTTAGTTGACACATCAATAATGCCAAAATAAAGATATATATACTTGCAGTTTCAATTTCGCCTTTTTTCTGATTTGGTATCAAATGTTTTGTGATTTTCAGTTTTTTCCAAGACAAATTACAATAATCTTATCAGCAGACGATTTTATCAGCAAGCGTTAGTCTATCAAATCAAAAACTTACTTCGTGATGAGTGGCTCAGCAGTAGATATTGATAGCTTTTTATTATTTTGGATAATAATCTATTGCATAATATTTATAAATAAGGATATACATATGTTTAAAATGTAAGCGCATGAAAATCACAGAGCCCAATTTTTAGATTTCCATTCATTTTCCGCATTTTTTCCATTTGTATGTGTTTCATCATTAAAATAATTCATTCATTTCCATGCATTGCACAATTTCCCTTCTCACGAATTTTATGAATACTTTATGTAAGGGAAATCATATTAATAGCTAAAATGAACACTTTAATGTTCTAGCACGATTCCGCATTCAATTCATGACAAGTTTTGTTCAACATTTTCCTGAAATTGATTTATCATTGCCGGCAAGATTGTGGTGAATTTTAAGCTTCGAACATGCATTGGTGGTGAATTTTTCATGATGGTGCAAGTGACGTGGTTCATTTATATCATATGTAACAAAAATTAAAACAAATTTTTTTTTGTCAATTATTGAACTGTTGGAGTTATCATAAAACATTAAAATACTTATCAATAGAATCTGTAAAAAGTTCGTAACGTACTACGAAATTTATGAACAACGTATTTCAAGTGTGCACTCATACAGCTCCATAATATAATAGTGTATTTGAGTGCTTACTGGTAAAGTTCATGTTCATCATCAGTTTAGTTGCAGCAGTCAGTTCGGTATGTTCGGAAAAAAGTGATCAATTATTAGTTTGAACGTTTGACCCGGCATTCTCAAAGTAACTTAAAAAAAAATGTACACGAATGATAACAATATTTTTGTGTTGACATAATCAATTATATTTTTGTAGAAATCGAAAGTGCCATCCGATAAATTCTAATAACAATCACTGAATATACAGTAATTTTGAGTGTTCCAAAAATATTTAATTTTTTTCCTTGGAAAAATAAGCCAATCATTTATTTAATTATCTTATCAGTGTCATATTTGTACAAATTTAAATACGCAAATGTTATAACGCTTAGCAAAAAAGCGGCAAATTACAATCACTACTTAGCCGTACTTCATGCGCATCGTATGATGATCGCTGCTGAATATTTTTTTTTAATTTTTGTTCGCTACTTATAGAGTATTTGCCGGATTTGGCCGCAACCACGCGAAAGTGCTAAATAGAATTTTTCTAACATGACTCACAACAAGTTTCAAACTTTAATCTTTTATTATAACAAATTTTAAGCATCAACCTTTGTTTACTATACATTATATGAAAACTAGGCTGTTGATTCCTCATGTTTATTTTTGGCATATACACATTGGAAAACTAATAAAAGCAACTTGTTGGCAATTAATCATAAATCATCGATAGAAAAACTATAATTTCATCAAAATGCTAAATTTAATTTGCTATTAGTTGAAACTTTCGAACATCTAAAATCGCACAATCAAAATCAATTAGAATATTGAATCGAAAATATTTCTTTCGCTTTCATTTTCTCGGTTTGTTACTACTTCGATAAATTTGCTTTTGCGTATTTTTTCCTCATATGCAGCCTTGACCTTTTCAATAAATAATGTTACGATATTATTTCATTCTTCCGAATGCATTGATTTGACATCTAAGTTGTGTTCATGACAAAATTCTTCTTATTCTAGATATATTTTATAAATGGCTCCAGATATTCTTGAACCCTTGTTGGAACAGACTCGATCTACTGAATATGAGGACAATATGGAACGCAATCGGATGAATCAAAGAATATCTAATAATAATTCAAATAAAATATCAGGAAATTTAGTTAACGATGAACAACGAAATGAAAAAATAAACTTAAACGATGTCACAGCAGAGCAAGTTTTCGAAGCAAAAATCAGATGGCCAGATTTGGCTGCCCAAATTTTCATTCACGCTGGCTTTCTCGTTGGATTCTACTATTTAGTAACATTACAAGCAAAATTCTACACATACATTTGGTGTAAGCGCCTTAGCAATTTAAATGATAGACAAAATTGATTTTTTTTTACATTTTCTCTTTTATAAAGTCATTGTCCTGGTGTATGCCTCTGGAGTGGGAATAACAGGTGGTGCTCATAGATTATGGTCACACAAATCGTATAAAGCGAAGCGGCCGTTGCGTGTATTGTTCCTTTTTTTGTTTACTATCGCCGGGCAGGTAAATACTTTAATATATATTTAATAATACATGAAATTTTTCATAGCGATATAGAATTTCAGAGCGGCATATCCACGTTTAATGCCATGCTACAATTTCCAGCAAATATTTGTTGGTTTTTGTATCGATTATTTTCAATGTTAATAGCAAAAAGGAAATAATCAAAGAGCTCAGTCGTAATTTCATGTAAACAAGGAGAAACGAACGACATTGAATCTTGTGCATCTAATTTGTCATCGTTGGCACGCTTTTAATGTTCTTTGATATTTATGTGAAATTTCCTGATTTCATATTAAGTAGCCAAACATGAAAACATAACGTCAACTCAAGATCGTTATCAAAAAAAAAAAAATAAATAACGACAGGAACAAATTATTCAATAATCTGTTTTTGTAGTTTTTTTCTTGTTTGATTTTGAACGACAGAAAGTCGCAATTTGTTTGCTAAATAATTAAATTCCACACGTAATAACTTTGAAATAGTCGCATCATATTAAATTAAGACCATGAAGCTTCTATGATAATTATCTCTCGCTAAATAATTTAATTACAGAGAGATGCTTACACGTGGGCACACGATCATCGTATACACCATAAATATTCAGAAACGAATTCGGATCCGCATAATGCAAAGCGAGGATTCTTTTTCGCCCACGTTGGATGGCTGTTCCTTACACCACATCCTGACGTTGTTGCGAAGCGAAAGAGTATTGACATGAGCGATTTAGAGTCGGATTCAATCGTCATGTGGCAGAAAAGGTAAATCATTAAACGTAATTAGCCCGAATTTTAAATTAATATTGACATCAATTTCAGATATTTTATACCACTATTTGCCTTAATTACAATAGCTTTTCCTGTAGCCATACCATGTTACTATTGGAATGAATCATTGGCAATTTCATTCTGGACATGCTTTGCGTGTCGATTTTGTACAACATTAAATATCGCATATAGCGTAAATTCCTTTGCACATTTCATTGGCGATCGTCCATACGATAAGCATATTACGCCAGTTGAAAATCTTGTAGTCGCCATTGCAGCAATGGGCGAAGGATGGTAAGTGAAATATTAAAATTTATATTAATAAATGTTAAACTTTTGAATACAAAATTTGCTTTAAGGCACAATTATCATCACGTGTTTCCATTTGACTATAAAACTGGTGAATTCGGTGGATGGAAAGGATATAAATACAACATAACTACAGCATTAATTGATTTCTTCGCTCAAATCGGTTGGGCTTACGACAGAAAATCAGCGACAAATGAAATGATTAAACGACGTGTGCTGAAATCGGGAGACGGAAGCCATGAAAATATTGAATATATCTTGAATCATGATGCCGCTCATCAAACTGGCATTTGGGGATATGGCGATAAAGACATCAATATTGACGATCAGAAAGAGTTAGAGAATATGATCGATTAATTATTTCTTAAATAATATCCCGAATGTTTTAACACGAATCCCAAAGATTAAAAAAACAAGCATTTTAACTGTTAACCTAATAATTTTCTGATTCTAGAATACAAAATAATGTAAAGAATGAGGGAAAGTAGTCACCATGTTGACGACAATATACCTATGATGACATGTTCTCGCACTAAAATTAAAATAAAATCGACACCAAAATTTTATTTGTCATTCTGTTTGTGCACAAATTATTACGAATCAATATCTTTATGTATGCTTAGTTCAAAACCAGTGTTGACATCTTACCATTCTTAAGACCAACGACGCAAACAAAAATTGTATTTGGAAGAGTTATATTTTAAAAACCCAATCGCTATTTAAGTTCACCTCTTCGTTGTTGTAGGTCCGTTTCATTAACATCTAATTAAAATAACCAAAAAAAATACCTAAGCATTTAATTAAGGTATATTTTCTACACACATGTCATTTGACGTAAAGCAGTATCATTGAACGGACGTTCTTTTGAGTATTTCGGGTAAGCCTCTGAGCTGAACAAATTCAAAGTGAAAGTTTTCAAACAAGAAAATCAGTAACACATAAAACGTGCTAAGTTGAGGTGATAATTTCGGTGTCCAATCTTTATAAACACTATAAATTGCTTTTTCTTAAAGAAATTTCGTAGAAAACTAAAATTTTTCAAATCATTAGAAACAAATTTGCGAACCAAAATGGTTGAAAACGACGAGAAACCTCAGATGGAAGATGACATGAACAAGCAAAAACCGACCAATGATGGCAAGCGAGAAGCTTCATGGCCTTCAGTTTTGTTTTATATTCACTTAAATATCCTAGGACTTTATGGGATTTTAGTTCTCTTCACGCACACGAAATTAGTTACAATTTTGTTCTGTGAGTTTATAATTGAACAACAAATGAACGAAATTTGATTTTAAGTTCATTAAATTTTGCAGCATTTATGCTGACATTAATGGGAATTTATGGAACAACGGCAGGAGCACATCGACTCTGGGCTCATCGCACCTACAAAGCAAATGGTTTTCTTAGATTTATGTTGATGATGTTCCAGACAATGGCAGGACAGGTAACTTGAATTGCCGAAATTTCACGTTTCAGAAGTGTCATTTCGATTGAACTTTAACCTTTTGAATGTCATTAAGCTCGACGAAATTAAATTTCTTTTATATTTTATTGGTCATTTCCTGTTTCGCAAAGTTTTGAATTTATTTCACTGATTTATTTCCGAACAGGGTTCAATTTACGACTGGGTACGATTCCATCGTCTTCATCATGAAAAGTTCAAGACATCTGATGATCCATTTTATAGCGACAAGGACTTTATGGCAGCACAAGTTTTTGCACACATTCGTAAGCTAAGTCCACGACAGGAAACATTACTCGAGGGTGTGAACATGAAGGACATCGAAGATGATAGAATCGTAATGTTTCAGAAAAGATTCTACTGGATTCTGTATCTGGTTCTATTTGTTTTGCTTCCAATTAATGCACCACTTGAGTATTGGGATGACTCCGTGCAGGCTGCAATTTTCGTAGCATTTTCACTACGCTACATAATTGTTATTAACATTGCATGGCTCGTTAATTCAGCTCATTTTATTTGGGGACTCGACAAGAATCAGAAGCAATCGGACTCAAATATGGTCTTCATTGTCACTAAAAGGTTTCCTTACAGGTCAAACATTTTACCATATATTAACTTTGAATTGATTTTATTTCAGCTACTGGCCACAATATCACTATCTTTTGTCATGGGATTATCAGAGTGGTGAATATGGCAATTACGGAAAGGGAACAACGACTGCTTTTATTCGTGTCTTCGCAGCTTTGGGCTGGGCTACTGAACTGAAAACAGTAACAACAGACGCAATTAAGAAAGGCTTGGCAAAAGCTGTCGACACAGGACGTCCTGTAGTTGATTGTTTGAAGGAGACAAGTGATGAAGAAATGATAAGTTTGCCAAAAGAACATTATTTGATCAACGAACGATTGGAATAGGAAACTCATATAACTATAACTAATAAAAAAAACTGTTTCAATGATGTCACACATGTGTTTGGCATATTGCTTAAAGTTTACGCTTTGAGAAAATTTTAATTTCTGTTTTTCACAAGGTCTTTTCTTAGTCACTTGAAAGAAAGAAGACGAGTATATCAGCAGATAGAAAAATTCTCATATGATTCACCTGAAAAAGACATACAAACAGTATAAAACGAATCAATTGATAGTGAATTAATTCAGTTTGGAAGCTTCAAAATGATGAAAATAAATTTGTTGACAGGTTTTTGCTTTATGTCATTTTTGTTGATTGAAGTGAATACCGACAATAACATAGTGGAACAAACTACGAAGCTACTGACAAATAAAAGTTTTACGACTGATATTGCCACTGGATTGTCAGCTGTACTCCTCTATGCTGACTGGTGCGGGCACTCCAGAAAGATTTATTCAATTTGGAACCAATTGGGAGAAAAATACAATGAGCATGATGTCATTAAGGTTCGGCGAGTGGATTGTGGTAGCAGATACTCAAGAGATTTATGTAGTAGTCAGCATTTGAATGGGTTTCCAACAATAAATTTCTACAAAAAAGGACACTACGTTCGAGAATATGAAGGAAAAATTCTTCTTGGTGATCTTGCAGATGCTATTGAGAGTCATCTGAGCTACGCAGGTAAGAAGAATGTGTAAGTCAGTAGTTAATAGTTTGCTAATAAATCAATTATTATCAGCAATGCGCAACTGGGAAAGACGCGAGAATTTGAAAGACAAAGACAGCAAGCAACGAAAGTTGGCCAGGGAAGCAAGAAAACGTCTGACAACTCTACAAGCAACAGCTTAAAAACCATAACATTCTTTTAATTTTGTTCAATAAACAATTCAAATGAATAACTTTGACTATTTAGATATATTATTTGTATTATTTTTTGAACTTTGTTTGCTCTTGTTACTCATATTCACAACAACATAAGATAACGTATATAATGATAACGAAGATGGTAGCAACAGGTGGTTTCAACAACAGAAGTTAAAAAAAAGAATATAAAAGTATAAATTTACAGCAAATTGATTCAGTGTGATACATGATGGCGAAAATAATTTTGCTAACGGTTTTTTGCTTTGTGGCATTATTGCTTAATGAAGTGAAAACAGTCGATGAACCAGTAATACAAACGACGAAACTACTGACATATGAAACATTCGATGAAGATATTGAATCTGGATTGACCTTTGTTTTATTCTATGTTAACTGGTGCACCCAATCAAGAAAGATTTTCCCAATTTGGAACCAATTGGGCGAAAAATACAAGGATCATGCTTTCATTAAGATTCGAAGAGTGGATTTGGATCACGAAGCCACTAACAATATGTACTACAAGCAGAAAGTGAATGGCTCTCCAACAATTAACATCTACAAGAATGGAACAAACTATTATGAATATACGGGAAAAACTACAGTTGATGATATTGTAAAAGCAATTGAGATTCAACTGTTACCTAGAGGTATGATGTGTATGCCGATTGATAATAAATTTAATACAAATCTTATTTCTTAACAGTAAAGACCAGTGCGGAAAAACGCGCTGATTCGAAAGAATCAAAAAGAATTGAAACGAGAGCTCGAGAAAAGGAGGAGAAGAGAGAAAGGAAACGCTTGAAGGCTCTGAAACGCTTGAAAGCAGCCGTAGCAGCCGCAGCAGCAGCAGCCGCAGCAGCAGCAACCACACCAGCAGCATAAATGATTTAAAATGATATTGATTGAACTTCAATAAAGAATTGAAATGAAAAATTCAAGCCACCAATTTATTAGTTTCCATCGCTTTTTTTTTGAAGTTTTTTTTTTTTTAATAGATACTTAGGTATTAATCATCATATCAGAATAGAAGAATCTTGTTCTGAGAAGACATCAAAAAAAAAAAAAAATTAAAAGTTTAATGCCACTTAAGGCATCACAAATATCTCTGTATCTTCTTGAATTATTGTCACCGGACCGGACCCTTCCGCTTTGTTCAGGATCCTTGAATTCTCATTTTCTTCTTTTTTTTTTAGAAATAAACGAGCAAATTCTGCTTACTTTTGAACTCCCTGTCTGTTTTTAAGACCAAATGACTTCCACGCTACCAAATTTGGTGTTAAGCACCGGAATCGAATTTAAAATTTCATAAACAGAACATGTTGATCTTGATGTTTTGACTCATATGACGTCAATAGCAGAAACAGTAATGGCAGATGGTTTCATCAGATGTGTAGTGGTGATGAGAAAATTGAATATAAATTTATCGATTGATGATCAAAAATTTTCAGTCAGAAACATACTTGACGAAATGAACAAAGTAGTTCTTATAGTGTTTTTCTGCCTTGGAGCAGCCTACGCAATTTCCGAACGAGATCTAAAGGCAAAGCTTTTAACTGAAGATGATTTTGAAGAAGAAATTGATTCTGGAGTGTCGTTTGTGATGTAAAAATTGTTTTTTATTCGATTCGAATTCATAGTGACTGAAAAGTGAAATACAAATTTAATTTTTTAAGGTTTTATTCACCGACGTGTCCCCACTGCAAGAGACTGTTTCCTAAATGGAATTTTTTAACCAAGAAGTATAAAGCTAACAAAGCTATTAATATATTGAGAGTCAACTGTAAACACGACGGGGACCTATGCGAAGAGGAAGATGTCGATGGTGTTCCAACATTAAATCTTTATAGAAATGGAAAATATATGAGAGAATATGAAGGTGCACTTTCGTTAAAAGAGCTGATTGATGCTGTTGAAAGCCACCAAACAAATCAAGGCATCAAAGCATGGCAGAAGCGCGAAAAGCAACGAGCGATTTCGAGAAAATTGAAACGAAAGCAAAAGAAGAACTAAATGTTGTATTTGTACGAAAGCTCTACAGACAAATAAGCTTTTAACAAAATATATTTTAAAATTTATTTTCTATCATAAGTATTTAAAAAAAGAAAAAAAAAATATATAGGAAATATGTTTTATATAATTAGCATGGAAATATATTTTGTATCATACCGGTTTTTTCATTGAAAGTGATACATATATTATAGTGCCTACGCATCCCGTTAATCGATGGATTATTAATAAAGATAATTAAAAATTAATTAGTTTTTTTATCATTTCTAAAAATTTTATTGCTAAATAATCACAAACAAAAATACCACACGAAAATAAAAAATAAAAGTACGGAATGATTCGCACAATCTTTAAACATGTAGAAGAAATAACTACAAAATTTCATCTATATATATGAAAAGCACTTTAAAGTTTGGCGTTGAGCTGACTGAAATTGATTTCATCTTCAGGCAGCAGAAAATTTCCAGTGGCAAAAATGTTTTTTGGATCAAGTTCCACTTTGGCCGATTTATACAAATTAACACCAACTTCTGAAACACTTTGCTTGTACCATTTCGCGCGAAGTTTACCAATCCCGTGGTGATGTGAAATCGAGCCACCTGCACAAAAAAAAATTTTAGTTAATTAATTTTTTTTTGTTTTATTAAATTAAAAAATTTGTAAAATTACCTGAAGCTAGAATCTCATCTCTCGCTCTGTTCTCAATCTCTTCATAAGTTGCTACCGGATCACTCTGTGCATTATACCGGAATCCAAAGTAAAAATAAACACATGCTCCAGCGTCATATGTTTGCGTAACTCTGCAGCTTATCAAATAATGTTCAATCCCATTTCTCTTGCATTCATTGCGAAGAACTTCTTTGACATTGTAGCATAATATTTCGCATTTGTCCCATGGAACTGAAGTCTCAAATGATTCTGCAACAATACCATAGTCAAGAGCGAGGTCCTGTTGGAGTAATATGTTAAAATATTAAGTAAATAAAAATAGATTTTAAATAATTGTTTATGATCCATCAGCAAAACAAAAACAAAAACTTATTTTCCATCTTACAAAAACATTTGAGAAGGAATAAATTCTTATTTTTCCCTTTTGCTTAAATTTTGGAATTCGAAGCGTAAGAAATATAAACCTCATATGTACTCATGCCCTACTCTAACAATATATTTGTACGAGAAAAATTGCATTGGCTTGCCACTGATTGCATCATCTCTCACGATCATTCAAACATGTAATGTAAATAAAATGTGTAAATTTAAAGTAAATAAAAGGTCAACACAATGATGCAAAAACTAAATATTTAAGTGCAAAAATTTAAGAAAAGTTATTCGATGCGTTGAAAGATATTCCGACGAAAAGAATAAAAGTTACAATATTTACATAGATTTCAAGGCTTTCGAACGTTAGAGAGTGTTAGAGATGCTCGTCAATATTTTTTGGATACTTCGCTTCATTTATGATGAATTACCATAACAATTCTAACTATAAATTCTTTGCTTGGGGAAAATAAGTTATGCGCAGCACATTTTGATAATTAGCCACATTTGTAAAATAACAAATGTATGTACATATTTTGAGAAGTAATTGAAATAAGATCTGCACAATTGTGATGTCTTTTGTGGCATTTGTAGCTGTTGACTACAATCTCTTTTGTTTAGATGACAGTAATAAATTATTATAAGGTTTTGAAATAACTCACTCTAATGTAAGCAATGACGAATGTAAGCACCTAAAAAAAAAAATATTTACAATGCAAAATATTTGTTAGAATTTGTCGAATTTAACTCACGTAGCCTTTTTGTCCATTTGTTGCTCCAGCAGAAATGCCCGAGTGCTTTGCTGCAATTTCGTAAATTTGCTTCTCTTGTTTCTGCACATCATCGACATCGCCCTCAAACAGTAACGTCGCCACAACGAGCTTTTTCAAATCGTATCCTTTGACTTTTGTCAAGATTACTTTCTTTAGTTTGTCAACGACATTCGAGAAGAAACCGCCTTCAATTTTGAGAGCTTGTCCGAAGACAAATTGTTCATTATCAATCAATCGAATACTTGCTGGTTGACATCGTTTTTTAGCAATTTCTCTTAGACATTTAACGCCATTTTCAAAATTTTCGAAAACAAGTGATCCATACTTTTTAACAGGTGGCAAAGGACGGACTTTGATAAGGACCTCTGTGATCACGCCAAGTGATCCTTCGCTTCCCAATATGAGCTGATTGAAATCTGGGCCACAACTTACTCTCGGTGCTGAAATATTTCGCTCTAAAACGCCTTTAGTTGTGACCATTTTTACGCGAACCACTAAATCCTCAATGTTACCATAAACATTCTTCTTCATACCCGATGCACGAGTTGCAACCCATCCACCTAATGTTGAGAATTCATGCGAGTCGGGCTCGTGGCCCATTGTGAGGCCTTCATTGCAAAGTACTCTTTCCAAATCTTGTCCAACGATTCCAGATTCAAAGCATGCCACTAAATTATCTTTGTCCAACCAAAGCATTTTATTCATTTGTGATGTGTCGAGCACAGCGATCGATCTTTCTGTTTCATCTGGACAACTGACACTTCCACTCACTGAAGTTCCACCACCGAAACAAATCAATACAACATTTAGCTCATCGGCTAGTTTCACAATCTTTTCAACTTCTTCATGGCACGTTGGCCAAAGGACAAGATCTGGAATTCTCTTATATGTTCCCATTCGCAGTGTGTAAATATCATGCAATGTCTGTCCATGGCATCGAATTAATCGATCTTCCCCATTAACTGAATAATCAATTTTCAATTCCTTAATCCCTTTCAAGAATTCTTTATTGTGCTTTGGCTCAGGCAAAGATCGAGGAATTTGTGGCGCTTCAACGCCATCTTTAAAGTCGACATTGAACTTCGTTTTTACCCATTCTTTAAAAGCCTTCAATGATACTTCACCACCGATGGGATATCGCATACCAGTGAAAACAATTTCTTCTTTCGAAACAATAAAACGTGAGTCTTTGTATCCCCAACCGTTCCATTTTAGCAACTCCTGTCTGTCAATTTAAGAAAAGAAATGAAGCTTTGTCAAAATATATGCAAAATAAAAGCATATTGCTCTATAACATGCGATAGTAAATTTAGAATAGCAATGATTCATCACTCACGCAAGAAACGCATGTTAAATAAATAAAAACTGATAAGACGCTCCGATAAAAATTCTTTACCTTCTTTTCGGTATCGCACTTTCCACATTTTTAATAAGCTTTTTATCCAACATTTTTGGCTGACTATGACAGAACTCTTTGGCGTTCGACATGTTGCTATCAGAGAAAAAAAATTAAATTGAGTCAAATTGAGTTTATTGTTATTGCCGGCAGTAATATTATGCGAATTTTTTTCTTGTTTGCAATTTGTTTAGAGTTTCCTCATATGATAAATGTAAAGAACTAATTAAATACGAACATTATTGTGAAAGTTATGCACTTCAAAAATATTTCAATTACTTAGAATAAGGTCTGTGACCAGTCGCTGCTGTAACGAAACTGACATTAAAAATTTCACATCAAAAATTAAAAATGAGCATGTGAAAAATTGTCTACACTAAACACATGACAAACGCTTCTTTTTTCTGTATTCAAACAGAGAAGCCTTTACATATTGCACAATTGTATTAGTTTTCCCATACTATAAATTCATTCTCAATGTTTTATGAATGAAACTTATTAAAGGATATGATATTCCATTTCTAGATGAATGGAAATTTTCAAGGATCATTTGAGAAAATTCTCCTGTTGGACTCTATTCATGTTGTCAAAAGTTGACCTAAGTGGTTTAGTAAAATTTCTACTTAAAGTATGAATTTGTTGGTGAAAATGTTTATGCGAAATCTGTTTTGCGAAAATTTATGAATTAAAACTTAGAAAAACTTTATCATCACACAGTATAAATATTTCGATATATTTAAATTACCAATTTTCGATTAAGTGTCGACTTAAACAAATTTTAATTTAAGAATAAAACTTTTCCACGCCGGAAAAATATTTATGAAGGAAAATTGGAGGAAAATAGTATATGCGCGCGCAAGCGCAATAAACATTTCCCAGATCACATTACTCTTCCCCTTGATTTTTTAGTCCGAACAGTAAGTCTTATCCGACTAATATTATAAACAAAAAAGATTTTCAGAGTTTTTCATATTTAATTAATAATGGCTGACGTTTTGGATATTGATAACGCTGAAGAATTTGAGGTCGATGACGATGGAGACCGTGAGTTATACAAGTTTATCTAAATAAGGTTTTCAAATCGTATTTTAATTCATCTTATAGAGGGAATTGTGCGGCTTAAGGAAAAAGCAAAAAAGAAGAAGGGTCGTGGATTTGGTGCTGAGAGCTCACATCGCGAAGTAATTGATTATGAAAGTGTTCGTGATGATAATGAAGAAGCGGAACCTGGTCCCCAGCGGTGTAAGTTGAGTTCCGAGTTTATGACAACTAGTTAATTTGTTGCCATTCTAGCTGTTGAGGGCTGGATCTTGTTTATTACCGCTATCCATGAAGAAGCACAAGAAGACGACATCCAGGAAAAATTTTGTGAGTTTGGCGACATCAAAAACATTCATTTGAATCTCGATCGTCGCACTGGCTTCTTGAAGGGTTACGCATTAGTGGAATATGAAACCTACAAACAGGCGCTTGCAGCCAAAGAAGCACTTGACGGTTCAGACATTCTTGGACAAAAGATAAACGTCGATTGGTGTTTCGTGAAGGGTCCAAAAAGAGCTAGAAAATCCGCAAAAAGAACACAATGAGCAACAAGCAATTCTCGAAAAATATTTTTTTTTGTGGATCATTTTCTGTAGACTCACTAAATTTTAAACGAAAATTCTTTTTCTTAAATTTAGAATGTGAATTTATTTATGGAAAGAAATGTATTCAATAAAATAAGAAAAATACAAAATTGATCAATACAACTAAAGTAGTTTTCAGCCTGAGCAGCCACGACAACCACAATGCACACATTCTACGATCTTCCCTTCTTCCAGCTTCGATTTTGGAACACGACAAATGCAGTTGGTTTTGAAATTTGTGTCTCTTGTTTGAATGCATCTTAAGCAACACAGATTCTCGTAGCCCGATTTCTTCCATTTGGCAATGAGATTTGCATCAGCAATACGCTCTTTCAGGCAATACTCGTACAATTCTCGAGAAATGATCTTTCGTCGGTAGAACATGTCGTAAATATAGCGGGATTTCTGATGGTGAATCTTAAAAATAGGCCAAAGTGATTCATTGATGCGCTTTCCTTCATGTGGTTCCGTTTCAGCTGAAAGTAGAGAAATAGAGACGTCCTCGTGTAAACGTTTACAGCAACAACAAATTTTACCACTTTACCTTCTCGCATTTTCTGTTCCATGCTCTCGAGCGTTTCTTCAATCAGATCCCAGCCATCTGGAGGACGTTTTCGACCTCGTCTTACTTTTGGCATTGTTTTATGTGTTATGTGATGCTTACTTCATCCAAATATTAAAAAAAAATTGTTTGTTTATATCTTCCGATTCGGATAATTTTTTGTCCTGTTTAAAAGTTTCATTCGAAATCCGAAATCATCGGAATCATCATTGATTGTTTTCGTTTTTAAGAATAATTTCAAAACTGTAAACTCATAAGATGGATGTGTTGAAAGCAGAGATTGCAAAGAAGCGCAAAATGTTGGAGGATAAGAATCTAGTGGTAAAATAGTAAGTAATTTCAACTCGCTTAAATGAAGACAATTCTGTACTTTTCTAGGACCCATCCAAAAAATTCTTCCGAAGAGGCGACTTGCTGGAAAAAGAGAAGGAAGAGTACATTGAAAAATATCTGACAAACGTCCAGCAAGCAGGCAAGTTCATACGAAATGATTCACTTGATGCAAAATCGGCCAGCAGTTGTCGAGCAGATTGGACGATGGAGCAGCTCTCAAACCTACCAAGATCGGAAGTGATAAGAAAATTAAGAGAACGTGGTGAACCGATTTTGCTATTCGGGGAAACGGAGGTCGACTCGTGTTATCGTTTAAGACAACTTGAAATCTCGGCCCCTGAGAGCTCCAGAGGATTTCGTAATGATTTTCAAGAGGCATTGGAGGAAGTTGATCAGGCTTACCTACAAGAAATTCTTCAAGACAGTGCCGCCGGACCCAGTAAAGATAAGAATAAGAATGAAGATCTTGATTTAGATGATTCAGTAACATACGAATCAATTCAGGAGGAAGCTGGCAATTTAGGTCGCGGAAACAAGGCTCATGATATCAGCGTGATCGTAAAACTGATGAAATTATTATTAAAGAAATGGAATGAAGAACTCAATGTTGGATCGTCAGAAGAGAAAATGCGAACGAAGAATAAGATTGCTCGAGCCACATTTACACAAACTCGAGTTTACCTTAAGCCGTTGTTGAGAAAACTAAAAAATGATAAAATTCCCGATGACATCTTCGACAGCCTCATTGAAATCGTGAAACATCTTCTCAAGCGCAATTACCTATCAGCCAGCGATGCATATCTAACAATGGCAATTGGTAACGCTCCATGGCCCATTGGAGTAACAATGGTTGGTATTCACGCAAGAACAGGACGTGAAAAGATTTTTTCAAAGAATGTCGCTCATGTGCTTAATGACGAGAACCAACGGAAATACATTCAAGGACTGAAGCGTCTTATGACCAAGTGCCAACAATACTATCCAAATGATCCTAGTCGTTGTGTCGAATATATCAGCAAGAAGGATCAGGCAATGTTCGGTTAAATATATTTTTATTTCATAAAGATTTCTGTCTCTGCTAATTATGAATATAACTAAGTATTTAGTAATTACAGAAAATTTAAATTTTGAATTTTAGTTTTTTGAGATTTCTTTTGACCGCTGTGTTGCAGCTTCAACAGCGTTAATCAATGTATCACGAATGCTTCCCTTTTCAAGTTCATGTAAACCATGTATTGTTGTGCCGCCAGGACTGGTGACCTGATCCTTTAACTGACCCGTATGGAATCCGCTTTCCAGGACTGTTTTCGAAGCTCCGAAGAGGGTCTGGGCTGCAAATCGAGTGGCTAGTTCTCGTGGTAGACCTTGTTTGACGCCAGCATCTGATAAAGCTTCAATCATTACATAGACGTAGGCTGGCCCAGATCCGCTCAGGCCTGTAATTGCGTGAAACTTTGATTCATCAATCACTTCAACAATCCCCAAAGCCTTGAAAATTCCTTTGATGACATTAAAATTTATTATGCTTTCATGTGATTTACGTTCATCATTTGTTATAGCTGTTGCTCCGGCACCAGACATTAGTGGTGTATTGGGCATAACACGAATAATATTAAGCCCGTTAAGTTTTTTAAACGAGCTTCTTAATGTTACCAATGTTGTTCCCGCCAATATCGACACAAGAGTTTTTTTATTCCAATTAATTACATGAACGTCCATTGGTTCAACATCTTCCTTTATGATATCATTAAGAACATTGGGCTTGACGCACAGTACTATCAATCGACATTTTGACAAAACTTCCCTATTATCACACGTTGTCACCACATCCATCATTCTCCAATTGTCGAGAGATTTATCACTTGGGCCAGAGACTAAAATTTCATGCGGATTAAAAAGATTTTTCTTCAGAAGTCCCGAAACGATTGCCATTGCCATGTTGCCACATCCAATAAAACCAATAGGGAATTCGCCACTGCCACATTTCGATTTTAATTCTTGAATTGATCCATTCATGTTTAGTTTTCAGACAAAATTGTTTCACTGAATTTTTCAAATTTTTTGTTTGATGTTTCGAAGAATAGCAACTTATATCATCATCATTTTCGTCATTTTCATCATTTACATTGATTGATGATTGTTGTTTGAAAACATTTTTAACACGAAAGCTGTTTTTTGATTACATGTAGTTATTATGTTATAGCCCGTGGGATGACCTAATTTATACATCCAATCGAGTAAGAAATGACGTATAAACCACATTAATTAGGTCGTCCCACGAGCTACTTAGTTAAATTATGTAATTAAATATATATAAACTTAACGTATTTCCATACAACTTAAGAATTTGTTTTATTTAATTGGACCAGGAAAATTTAAATCAACGACAATTTAGAACAAGCAGCAGAATCGATTAGAAGCACTCGTTTATTGGGAATTAAAAGCTTATTAATGACCTGAAATGACATCAGCTTTCAGAAGCAGATATTTTTTATGCAACAAAAATTTTACCAAAACCAAACTTATTAACCTTTTCCCAGATATATTTTACCAAAATGTTGTTATTTAAAATATAAGGAGATCGATGTTATAAAGCGTTTGATACTGATTCTGATATTTCAGAGTATGTGGAGTAGTTTGAGATATTTTGTGATTTTTTGCCTCCAATAAGCGCACTTAGAATTGGAATGTTGATTGCCGCTGTCGATTCCGCAGCATGATTTGTCAAATTCATTGACTCAACAGCTGTTGGCAAGAGGCTAATATCATTTTCAATTTGTTCAGACGACGGTTGTCTATTAGGCATTAAGCCTGAGAGAGCCGGAAGCTCGCGACTTGATTCTGGTATTGGAATGTCGGTTTTAACAGTCGCTGAATGTCTTTGAATTGCACTGAATGCCGGTATGTTTAATAGTGATGAATCTCCGTTTAATGAAGAAGCAACAACAGAATTTCGCTCAACTGAGTTTGACGAAAATTTAATCATGTCAGAGCCATTATGCAAAGAAATTGGCTGCTGGAAAATTTTGCTTGATGATGTCGCGAAAGGCGATAAGCTGGTAGGAGGAGACAGTGCTGGTTGCGTTGCGTTGTTATAAATAATTGAATTTATATTTGGCTCATACGCCGGTGCTTTGATATTGAATTTGTCTTGATTGGCTGCAATGTTACTGAATGGATATTCTATTCCATCGATATAAGCTTCAGGTGCTTCACCAGGCAATGTCAAGTCTACTTTTGCAGCCGGTCCATCTGCTGGACGTTTGGGAACAGCCTCTCCAATAAGACTTGCTACATATTCAGCGGCTCTAAAAAGTTGGCACTTTGTCAAGAGTTCCAGAAGATGGCGCAATTTCGGTCTTACTCTTCCCATCGTACTCCATTCATCAAGCAAAACAATGATGGCTGATCTGTTATGTTGCCTTGCATAAGCTCGAATCGAATCAATTTCCGCGGATGTAAATTTTAATTCTGATTCGGGATTTTCCAGATCTCGAACTATATTACCCATTAACAGTGAAAGAACTGATTCATCATTATCCAAAATCTGAGCAAGTCGCAAATTGTATTCTGCTGGTAAATGTCTTAATTCAAGATCCCTCGAAAATTCGGACTGATTTCTAGCCCGATCCATTATCGGGAATTTGATGTGTCTAAATTATAGTTTTAATTTTAATTCGACTATGACACTGGATGCTTGACTTGATGGTAACGTATAAATCCTTCGCAGTGCTGAATTTTCCAGAGGATATGAATTCCAGAAGGAAAATTGGAATATAAACACTAACTTGTTTGTTTACATGCGGGGTTGCCAAATTTTATTGGAATATTTAACGATGGAATGATTTCAAAATTCCAGAAACCGAGAAAAAAATAAAACATTTCACGCTTGAAATGTATGTATGCAGCATACACAAGAAGGTGCACATTTTCATTTTTCTCGAATTTTTCTGAAATCCCTGATAAAAATTTTATTAAGTACCAACATTGTTAACTAAGTATTCATATCTATCTATTCATTTTTTTTTTTAATTCTTCCGACATTTTTATGGCGGTTGTATCGCAATCGCAGTTATCACTTTCGCAATTTTCTTGCAAATTCAGTTTTAATATATTTTTTTAAATACCCCAAATTATTTGCATTGTAAAAAATATGCGCTTGAAATTTGACAAGTACAAGATGGGACCAAAAATGTGCTATCGCACCAAGGCGGTAAACCATTAAAGCATTAAAGTTATTATAAATAAACTTAATTTTGCAAGTTTTACCGTTCCGTTTTATAGCCATTCCGTTATGTTGAGCCCTTCTCGATTGCTGCCCAGTATCAGCACAATGTTGAAGCGTATCCACCCTGCAAGTAAGCGTAAATAAGTATCACGTTCAGTACGATTTGCCAGACACCCTGGAGAGTTTTGAAAAACCCCAGAAAGAAGAAAATAAATTGAATCGAATTTCTCCCGTGAAAATCGCAGACATGTTTCAAGTAGCAATTTTATTTCCCATCTCTTCTTCTTTAATCTTGAACACATATCGAAGCACCAATTTCCACTAATCCCGATGAGAATTTATTTCCTTCCATCGCAGCCATTCACGTATGAAATTGTTTTCGCATTTTTCCTCTTTTTGGCGCAATACTTTCACCCGATCGCAACCAACGTTATATAAAAAGAATATAAAAACGAAATTTTGTGAGGTAATTGCACATAGATATACGCGCCCTTTTTTTATAGGTTACAATTTATAGAATAAGCATCTGACTCACAACAAATTGATAAGACATTCAAATGGAAAATTAATTCTGTTTTAGTATCATAAAATCGTCGAGGAAATTTTGAGATGCTGATAAAACTCTTCAATTCCAATTTCATTTTATTTTGCAGATTGAACATTTTTAAAGAAAAAAATGTTAGAACGAGCTTATTTCGAGCGCTGTTGCTGCGTGGTGACATCCCATGTAATCGGTCATTTTGTAAGAAAAAGGAAAATCAGCATGGAACCTACTTAATGTGGAAAACTGAACCGCAAAATCTTGACTATTCTCATTACCTGCCAATATTTTTCGACGGGTGAGTCAATAATTTGTTATTAATGAAATCCAACTTGTGCAATAAAACCTAAACTGTTTTCTGTTGCAATCAAGATTATGTGAATTGCATTTTCCATATAATTTTATTGCCCGCTATGGAATTCACGACATGTTGCATGCTGCCGGCGAGAAGGTTCTTCCAGTTATACCTCAGCTTATATTTCCCATTAGGAAAGCTTTAAATACAAAAAACTGTGGAATTATCATGGCGACATTGAGAGTGATTCAACATTTGTGCATGAGCGGTGAGTTTATTGAACGTGCCTTTTTCAACTATTTAAATAATCTTTTGATGGATTGTTTCACAACGCATTAACACTTAAATATTATACTTAACCATCCATTAAAACTGTAGCTCCATGTGTGGCTCAGGCAATGGTTCCCTTCTTCCGTCAATACTGCCAATAATGAATCTTTATTATAATAAAAATATCAATACAATGGGCTGCATCGACTATGATCGCGTTGGTCGTATTGGCGACATTATTGATCAAACTTTAAATTTATTAGAACATCACGGTGGACCGGATGCTTATATCAACATTAAATATTTGATTCCAACATATGAAAGCTGTACTAAGTAATAGAACTGAAATGACTGAAAAAGGAAAAAAAAAATGCATTAAAGTAAATTGAAAAATATATTTTTTTTTCTCCTACATTCAAAATTTAACGGATGCTTGTTTGTTATTCGTTTTCATTACATCCGTCCAAAGGGCAAAACCATTTGTGTCCCAAACTCCCAAATAGCTTAATAGCATTTTATTGCATTTTACCATTCAGTTTTCAACTATAAAAATAAATACAACATGCACTCGAAAAATTCGATAAAATACTCAGCATTTTCACAACAAAAGCTCCGTACTTTTCCCGAAAAATTGTTATTGAGCACGTTCTATAGCGTAATTTAAACTCATTTGAAATGACAATTCCTGATAATTTAAATTGTGCAATAAAGTTGTTTCATTTTCTCTAGCGAATAATTTCGTTCAGTTCAAAATTTTTCCACATGCATGCAACCGGTAATTTTTTGTCAGTCACTCACTGTCTATCAGATGATAAAGTGTTGGACTTTAGTGATTGATGAAAATTTGAACTTGCAAATATTTGTTTTGAAGAAAGTTTTGTGTGCATGAATGTACACATTGTGTAATATCTATTGATAAGTGTCTGCATGAATTAGATAACCATCAGGGAATGAAAGCTCTCAGAGCGTCTTGTGCCAACACAAAACTCTTGGTAAATAAAAGAAAAGTTTATTGTGACATGAAAATTTCATATGAAGATGACATAAGACAGCACACCAAAAAGTTTTGTTTCCATGTTGACAGCTCTGCAGCCAACGAGCATCGTTTATGCGTCTTTTCTTCTCTTAACGGCAACTTTTGGCGAGCTGCTGTTGATAATTTTAATAACAAAGTAATGATTATTCATTATCTCGTTTATACATGCTTGGACTCGTGAACGTGGGTGCTGACTAGAATGAGCATTATGGATTGCATAATTGGAACACAGTATTTTAAGGATCGTGGTACCATCGTCCGATCTCGCTTGCGAAAGGGATATTTAATCCATAATTTATGTGTGTTCCCAAACGCCTCATCATTATCATTGCCTGCGATGCCAAAAATATATAAATTTTTACTCGTAAACACTTTTTTTTTCGTCCGCTTCGTGGGAAAAATTGTTTTCGGTTTGTCATCATCATTCGTTTTAATTAAAATTCCGTCCACATATGAGAGCTTTCGTCGAATGTTATTGTGTAATTTACCCGCTGGTAGATATCGCAGTTGCGCAACAGAAATTATCCTTATCAGGAAAATGTGGTTTCGCTGTATTTGTTATTTCGAAATTTCGTAGAACCTTCAGCTACAGAAACGCAGACAAGCATAACATCATAATATTTTACCATCCGTTTTTAAAGCTCGAGAAAAAGGTAAACAAAAAAAAAAATGAAAACAATTTTTTTTTGTGGTTACAATGACGATGCACGTACAAGAAGGAAAGGAGCAGCGCATAGAATACTTTTTAGCATTTTGATGGTACGAAAATGATTCATCATAAAGATCGTGCCATCTCGAAAGGGATGAGCCATGTCTTTGGAATCACTTTATCACGTTTGTATACGCGATGTGAAGTCAATAAAGCTTTTGTTGGCAACATTGCTAAGCTGTTGGTTGTATTGGTTTGCTTCAAACCTTATATTTACATTTATTTGTTGCCATATGATCTCAGTCACTTATAGTCAAAAGTTGTCTTCGTAAAATTGTTCCTTTCGATTTCAGATGTAAACGAAAACTAAGTGGTTGGAGAAAATACCTAATGGAAAATTGCGTATCTGGGTACTTGTAAATGCTTGAGATTTATTGGACATCAATCATTATTTCAGTATTTTTTTTCCTCTACGATTTCTGACATGAAACGTGCCATGTGCTGATGATGGTCTTCGACATAAACATTGAGCTAGGATGAGGAGATTTTTTTTTCTCATTACTAAATATATAACACTCTAAATAATTTTGTCTGACACATTTTGGAATCTGCTCATTGACCAAATTAAGCAATTAGTTGCCCATAGATTTAAATCCAACAAACAAATCTTATATTGTGCTAACTCACATGGAATTCCGCTTTCAAAAAGGAACAGAAATAATTTACAAGATGCCAAATATCATATCTGCTCACTTATCTAAAGCCTCGAAAAGGAGACAAAAATAAATTGTAATTAAGAGTTTCGCAAAATTTTAATTTTATGATTTTTTTCTTTCTTTCTTTTGTAACCCTCGCGAATTTTAAGCAAGACGATCGAAATGATGTAACTCGGAGATAATATACAGTCGCGAACGCTACCTAGGTACATCGGTACTTCCTGTGAAAGTGTCTAAAATATAGCCGTGTAAGTAATTATTAAGCGAGGTTAGATGCTACACCCACGGGCGTCGTTAATTAGATTTAATGCCAAAAGTATTTTAATGCTTCCAATGAAGGCAGCACCCACCAAAAAAGAGGTTTCTATTCATTAATCAAGTCTCAACTTGATTTGCTAAGAGATTGTGTTGTGCTGAAGTGCCAAATTAGTGGGCTTAAATCAAGTATTTCTTTTGGAAAAATCATGATGCGGAAAGTCTTGAGATTGTTTTTAAGTATTCATGAATTTTCGATTTGCCGCATCATGTATTGTAATGAAGTAAACGCGTTAGGGTGAAAAAACCCATACACAATGAAAAATATTGAATGAAATGAGCATCATTAGCGATGATGGTTCGAGAGGAATTCATAAATCCCTAAAGGAAAATTCAGTGAGCAGCAATTCCAACGCATTTTATCTTTATGAAAAAAATCTCATTGTTTCCGTCAATAAACATTAAAAGGGGAAAGCAAACAATCGATTTCTATTATGGCACAATTGTTTCTGTCTATCAATCCGCAATCTCCCATGAATTCTGATGTTTCGCTTTAAATCAGGGTGCGGTAAATTCATGAGTTGTTATAATCGGTCCACCCTTCGTAATAATTGTCTGATAAGGTTTGCATAACTGACGATGAAACTTCGTATAAAACATTGTTAAACACGTAAGATATCGTGAACTTTCGAACCCTGTAAAATCGATTTAAATATTTCCCCAATTGTAGCTTCAATCAGCAGTGCACGTGAAGATGTTACATAAACATTCATCAGGATACAAAATGAACCAAAATACTGAATTTTTCGCGAAAGGACGGCAATGGATATAGAGAGAGAATGATGATGAGGAGAGAAATCGCATCCCTATTTTCTTTTCCTTCACCATCTATCGTCGGTTTTATGTAGCGATGAGTATTGAAAATCATTGTTGAGTGTTTGCCGACTCTCCGATCGCTCAACGCCCTCAAACTTATTCCATAGAGTAAAATAAATTACCAAAAAACCCGATGAAACATCGACCGAATTAATCAAAAGAATTTTGTATGTGCCTTTCGAATTGTGCCGAACAAAAGTAGGATGAGATGTGAATAAAGGGAAATAAAAGATGCTGAAAATGTATTTTTTTTTTATATTTTCTTTTTGGTGATTTTTAACATGATTTACAGCATTTTTGGACGCACAACTTTTCCCTCGTTGTGCAACCGTTGTCTATGCCGATTTTGTTATCTTCAATGATCCCAAGAGAAAATGTTATTCAACTTATGACACACCGAAAATCCTTTTCCAAAATAAACAGGCGGATATTTCATTTTGTTGTTTTACTTTAATAAAGTTTTCGGGAAAACCGCACGTTTTATCAGATAAAAAAACAATTAAGAAGAAGATGTACGCAAGGAGAATTCATCAGGAGGCGCATGTAAAAAATAAGACTTTAAGGCATGCTACTTAGATGTTTACACAAATTTTTCTTAAACAAGTAACATGATAGCAATCATGAAAGTATGTTGCGTGTGTAATCTCTAATGATGAACTGTGAGCAAGCGTCCGATGATAAATGACTTTCATTTAATTACTTTAATCACCTCACAGATGCTTGTTTTTGCTGTATCACAAGCGGCTCATTTTTTTCTGCATGTTTTCTATCTCAAGGGTTAGAAATTTCTTTGAAATGGCGGGAAACAAACAAAATGTACAAACAGAAAACATAATTTTTGGGTATTAATACGGGGATTATAAATCATCAAAATGATTTCTCGTAATAATTCCACAAAGATTTTTCCAACATTGTTTCTGTGACATAAGATTCCTAATTCCGTTCATTTGTTAACAATCAAAGAGTCGGTGTCGAGTTTATCTTAAAATATTTTCATTCTTATTCAAAGTCAATTTAGTCCCTTGCGACCCTGTCATACCTCATTCATTGCCAAATGGCAAGATCGATTGATGGGTAGAAATTTGATAAATTCAATTTGAATAATAAATTTTTTACCGTCTCAAATCTACGCAACATAAACTTTTGTGTAACTTTTGTTTGCGCTGCGTTCTATTTTTCAGGATTAACGAAGGTCTTCGTGTAAGGAAAGGCTGAACGAGAGTAGCAGATTTTTCATTTGAGGGAAAATCAATTTTTCGCACAACACCAGAACGAGGGCATACCATAAAATTATGGAAAAATATGCAGAAATCATATTGTGAGCTGGACACGCACTAGACACGCGTATAAATAAAAAAACATTCCTGGCAAACTTCCTTTTCCTCTTTGAACTCATAAACAATAAATTGTTTTGTCACTCGATGGAAGAACAAGAATTATAAAAGGCAGCGGCCATGACAACTTCAATAATATTTTATACAGTTTCCAATCAAATAAAAAAAAGAAAATTGAGCACAAGGCGACACATACATGTATATATATTGTAGCACATGTGCCTTTGTTTATTGTGTAACTTTCTTTTTAAACATACACTTTTTTGAAAGTTTGCTGCCATCACATAACTTTACATTGGTGGTGCTTGCGAAAACAAAAGAATTATAATAAAAGTTTATGAGAGGAAATTTTTTATGGAAGGGGGTGGAAAAGTTTATTTTAACTTTTATGATTTTTTTTTGCGGAGAAAGCTTGGAACTCGGAAGCAATTAAAATGTTATTAAAATAAAATTGCATTAGATTCTCACACTCCTTGTGTTGCCCTAGAAAACACCATTTCATGTGTTGCGACATAAATTAAAAAAAAAAAAGTTTTTGTGTTTTTGCATTCAATTTGAGAAAGTTATGATACTTTTGCCATTCGCTCGCGCTTCCATTTATGATAAAAAAAAACTTATAAATAATTTTCAACTTTTCCTCATATCAAAGGTTAAAAAAGTGTGAGAAACTAATTAAAATTGAGCAAAAGCGTCATATTGTATATGCTTTCTGTCAAAACGTGAAGCGCTGTTAATAAAATATCAAGTAACGACTTCTAATGTTATGATATTTGCGATAAAAAAATTATTTTGCTCTTTGAAAGCTGATTTATTGATTTCTCACATTCTCAATTATGTCATAAATATTTACTTCGCGTCTCATAAAAATGTGAGCATTATATGAACGAAAGTATCCAGCATCAATGGAATAAATATCATTGTCACTCATATGTATCGCATTCAAATAACTCTATACCTTCGAGTAAAATAAACAGTGAACATGTGCTGTCGCTAAGGAAAATTATTGTTGATGTTAATATCAAGTGGTGGGTGTCATGGAGGAGCAAGGCCTTAAAAGCAAAGCGATGTTTTGATGGAAAGAAGGAGAACAAGAAAACTGTTCGAAAACGTCCCGGTACGTACATTGTTGTTATGACTTTTTCTCAACGCTTGCTTGTAACAAATTATGTAGTCGTAAAAAGTTTCATTTTTCCTTCATCGAAGGTTTTGAAAGCTCGCGCTCAAATTTTTTGTTGTGTAACGATAAATAAAGAAAGAGTTTGCAATTTAATTTATTTTTTTTTTTCGACCTACCCACAAAATGTTTCGTTTAATGATGCGATGCACAATGAAATGATTTCATTAATTTTTCACAATTGACGAGGGGAAAACAAGTCAGATATTTTTTTTGTGGCGCTTGAAAAATTGTTGTCGAATAATTGACATCATGATGGTATCATGTGTTTTTTATAGCTTTTTTTTGTGTACGCCTGAAACGTTGCCACATTGTATCGTGACACCCGGAAAAAATGAGGTTCAATTTATTTGCAGCTTTAACAGTGCACAATTAGCTGCGAAATTCTTGAATATTGCTGCTGTTGCATTTTAACCGAGCATAAAAATTCATTATTTTAACTGTGCCACAGTTTGTCATGCAATATGGTGCAATTATTTTTTTTGACATCCAGATATTGTGTAACACATGATGCCAAAATAAACTTATACCAATTTCACTCGATATTTACGAAAAAAAATTGGGGCTGATTGAAGTACGCCGCACCGCAACGCATGAGCTCGTGTGCGAGTATAGAATCGATGATGTTGCTCGAAATTGTGTGCAATTTGCGAAATTCAATTTAGATCAATTTGTATGCTTCAATCATTTCCAATAATAAAGTGCTTAATTATATTTTGTAATGAATACGATAATTTCGGTTTCGCATGCATAACATCAATTTTACAATTTACATGGCAAATGTTTCAATATTTGCGGCTTTGATAATGCGAAATCAATATTATTCGTCCAGGACCTTCATCAATTGCCAACAATATAAAAAAAGAAATAATAAAGATAAGGAAAAAAAAGTCGATTTTATTGCTTTCGCCATAACAGAAAGTTACTTCTTATGGACGCATAAATATTGCCTTAGAAAATGTCTCTGAATTAATGTTTGTTTGCCTCTAAGCTCACAATCGAATTCGCTATAATCATCAAACAAATAGGTCTTTGCACCACATATAGGAACTTAATTGAATGACACCGAGCGCTAGATGTGGCATGTTCGTTGAACCTTTTATGAATAGAGAGAGTGGACGAAAAAGTTTTGTAGAAGAAAATTGTTTTATCGGAACGAATCTATTGAGCAGCATTTGTTTGTGCAAAACTAGCTATAATTCATCTCTTTAATTATGTTTGTGTATATTTAGCTAACAGCCTTTGTGTATAAACTAACTAGCTTTAGACGTAATCCTTCGGTTTGATTGATGGCATTCAAAAAGGATGGAGGAGGAAGGAAAACCTCATTTTATAGTGTACGACAACATCAACAAAGTTAACAAAGTTGCAAAATAAATGGAAAAGTTTATGATTGAAGCAAGCTCAAAAATATTATTGCAAAGTTTTGATAAACTCAAAGTTGACGGGCTTCAGGGGGATATTTTGACACTTTCTATTTTAGAAACTACTAAAAATAAGCATCAGTTAAAATTAAAACAATTTTTTCTTTAAAAGTTTCCACATAAAAGCCAACCATCTTGTGAGTTTATTATTAGATTCAAAAAGAGAAGAGAGAATTGTAGAAGGCAAAAATAAAAGGGTTGAAATACAATCGGCAGACAATTTAAGGGTGTATGAAAAAGGATTTATACCTTTTCCACCTGGTCAGGTCACGCATTTCTGATGATGTGTTTTGATGAGCTCTAATTTGACTCGACAAAACAAAAAAAAAGAGTTAAATTGTGGGACATGATGAAATTTGCATAATATTAATGCCTCCGATTAATCACTTGAACAATTCTCAATTAACATAAAACATTAATTATGGCAAATTCTTCTTTATAGTTGCCCCACATTCATGTTTTCTCATTTTCATTAAATTAGCTAAGAAATTAGCTTTTACATAATACTTTGGGAGAAAAAGCTCTAATTTGTTGCTATCACTCAATGAAACAAGCGCCAAGCTATGAACAAAACAGGCAACAGCGGTAGAAGAAAGCAATTAAACGCGAGAAAAGGAAAAAAAATGGAAACATTGTTCTTTATTATTGGCTTGTTCATAAATGATATCAAGCTAAATGAGAATAAACTTTCAAATATTTCTTCTGTTTTAAAAATTCTCTGACGATAGCTGGAAAGCACGAAAACCTTACAGACGGTTTTATTAGACTGACCCCATTCAGGAAATTTTTATCGTTCAATTTTCATTTTGCTGCTTGTTTTTGTTATTTTTTGTTGGTGGAAAAACGTTTGTGCATTTTCTGCAAAACGAAAAGAAGCAGAAAAGCATAATTGCTTCGCTTAAATTTCCTTAAAGTCATGTTACAAACACGATAAAAAGCTTTAATGTTGTTGTTTTGCGGTATATTTCTATATGCTTTCATGTTACGTTATGCCATGCGCTCTTTCGGTTGCTTATATTTATAAAGCTCATTTGATTGTCATGTTTGAATGACTTTGAAATTTTCTGTATACAGGAATTTTGTACATAACAAAATATAAGCACTCTGACCAAAGCGATCAAAAATTGTGGATCCGGAAAAACATGTAAATTAATTAACAAAAGCATGTTAATGCGTTTTATGGCTATAAGCCTAGAACGAAAAAGCTTTTAACATTTTTGTGTTGTGTTTTAGATTTTTATTATTCCAAGCGGATAATTTTCAGTTTTTTTTTTTTTTTTTTAGAATTCTATGCAATACAAGTTGATAACAGTGCAAAGGGATATAAGTACAAATGTTATAGAGTTGGTACAGCAAAACAATTTTGATTGCCGATGTCGATACTATCTACCAGATTAAAATTTTCTGATTTATTTCCAGAGAGAAATCTGCAGCCATCAAAATTCAACGAAATCAAATTTTCCTTCAAAGATTAATGCGCAAATTCAATGTTATTCGAAAACTGAAAACGTGTCTAAATAGAAAATGCATAAGTATTATCATGAAAACTTTTCTAAATAGAAAAAAAAAGGAATTTCCGCTTTGCATCATGTTTCTGGAATTTCTGTACATAGAAATTTATGCACATACACCCATCAAGAGATTTTCTAAATCCAAATCTGCATAAAGTATCTCCCTCAAAATGCTATCTCGCTTCCCTGTTTGCATGCAAGAGATACGAGAACTTTATTTGCCAAAAAAATATAAATATCATTTCATTTGATGTATTATTTTTGCGGTGTGTGTGTGTGTGTGTGTGATTGTTTGTGTGTGAGAGACATTCCGAGATGAAAGAAAAGTGGGTTTTCATGTTGTCAGAAAAATATATCTCATAACTTTCATTTTATGATGGTTCCAAATACTAAAGTCTTCAGCAGGCAGATAACATCACAAAATCTCACTGAAAATTTATATGTATGTACGAATGTTTTATTTTATGGTTGATAAATACTTTATACATCAAGGATTTGTGATAAAAGTGGAGTGGAGGGATCAAGATATATCCTCTGCTTGCGTTTGTTTTTTGAGTCCTGCAATGACAAAACCAAAACCACTGTCATATACTGCTCCTTTTTGATTATTATCTGCACGATGCATGAATTTATTTTCCGAAATATATTTCTCATTTGGTGTCGTGATGTTATGAGTCGAGGAGAGAGATACTTTATATGAGTGATGATTTTAGATATGTCAAGAGAATCCAAAATTATTTGATTTAATTGCCAAGAAAGCAATCTTGCAATGCCAGTAAAAGAGATTGAAGTCGAATTCTCATTTATTTGAGTTTGTTTGGAATTAAGAGAACATATGATTTTACTGACTATTTTCACTATCAAATGATATCATTTCCATGTAATTTTTCAACGAAATTCAACTAAAACATGCAGAGAAAAATCAATTGTCAATGAATTAGTTAAACTATTGTGCAAGCATTGAATTGCAGTCTCATCGTGTATTTTCGATTTGTATTTGCTAGAATAGTAGTAGAATCATTTAATGGAAAACAAATAGATTATAATTTATTACACAAAGTATCATAACAGTGAGCGAGAGAGAAATAGAGTGAGAGAGATTGCGAGCATACAAATGCTCCGAATTAATCATGCAAACACATTTCGACAAAAGCCCTCCATAAAACAAATTGATTTGAAATGAAAATGCACAAACGATGTTGCACTAAAATATTCATGAAGCTTCCAAAGCTTCTTCATCATTGCACAAAATTTAAATCGATGGAATTTGTGGATGAACTTTCAATATAAATTTCACTCGATATATTATTTTTCAGAATAATTATTTGTTTAGTCAATCTTCCTAAATAGTTATGAGAGTTCGAAGACTAATAATCACGGTGATGATTCAATTAGACGCTCCATCAGCCATGAAGCATTTTGATGAAAAATCAGAACGGTATTAGTTAGATTAATTAGGGGCTAAATTATTTTAGCTTTATTAGCATGAAAATTGAAATGTGTCTTTTGACGCTCTTTGGTAAAGATTGATTGCTTTCTTTGTATTTTAATTAATTCCTTATTTCTATAAGGGAAGCAAAGTCGAAAGATTTCGATTGGCTCTCTCGTTTATGAAACATTATTTCAACCTAAAAATTGCCAATTTGATAATGATAAATTATACCGAAATAAGATCAGCAAATAATGAAATTGGTGCAGTAAACATCTCATATATTCGGTTGAATTATAGCGGGCATCCGATGGCAATCGCCAATAATCTTTAGCAAATATTGTTCCCAATTTGTGATGTTTTTCGAATAAAGGCGAGTGTGAGGGTTTCGGATATGATGAAGATTTCCTTCATGATCACTTCTTTTCCTTCGATTTCCAGTAGAATTTCCTCGCATTACAAGATTCAAGCGACCGACGAAGATGAACGAGCGAGCAATTTTTCATCATTTTTAGCCATGAATTTGAGCTAATAAATCTGCGGTATTGTTTCGCTCGGTGAATTTGAAACTTTTTTATGCTATATATGTACAACCAGCAATAACAAATCAGTTTTCGACGCTGAGCAATGAAAAGTCTTTGTAAAATTCTTAATTTTTGAGCTGTTTAAGTATTCTTCACCAGCAACTACATTCATAGCGATGACAGAACTTTATGCAATTAATCATTTTGCTAAATATCCGTTGTTGCGTTGAGTTACTGAATATTGCGGGGAAGAAATTTCCTTTCACTTTTTTCCGAGCTTTTACTGAAATGATTAATTCCCAACTCGATGGCTGTTGTGAACGCGTAAAAATTTCCGAGATTATGCCGCGACATTTTTGCTGTTAGAAAAGCTTTATAATCATGTTCATTTAAAAGTTCTATAAAGCACTTTAACCGAAAAGTTAATAAAAACGAAGCTTTTATAATTAAACCAAATGCTAACCGCAGCGCAAATTCGATTTCAATTCGATTTTTTATTTATATTTATTTTCCATTTCAATCAAACACAAATTTTCAATTTGTAATTTGCATAACCACGTCAAGTTTCGCATTTTATGTTGGCTTGGTGTGCATTTATTCCATTTTACTAGCGCGATGCAAATCGTAATGCAAACACTTTTGTGATTGGTTTTTTTTAATTGATAAATTCGCATTTAATTTTTTGATTTTTTCCAATTATGAACTAAGAAATTAATTAAAAAGTTTTATATTCTTGCTCAAGTATTATCCAGAAAAGCGACTGGAAAAGTTTCCAGAATCCTTTTTTTTGCACCCATTTCAGGAGAAAGGTTCTACATGAAGTTCATTAGAATAAATTGAAATTTCAGCACAATCCATGAAAATTTGTCCGTAAAACGAAATAAACAGAATGCTTTCTTTTTTTTTCACTTTTTGGCCTTTTTTTCATCTGACTGGTTGGTTAGTGTGGCATTCGTGATGAAAATCTTTAAAAAATTTATAAAGGGTTGTGGTGGAAATGTGATAACCGAAAATCCCTCCATCCCTCATCAGATCTCATTGGCAAAGAAGCACAAGCCAAAAGGCTTCCCGAGGATTTACAATTTTAAAAAAGAGTCGCTCAGCGAGCAGCAACCCTTTTCAAAACCGTGCATGCGGAATGGAGAAATAATTAACGCGAAAAGAAAATGCGACAAAAGGAAATTATATTTGCGCTGCTTAATTATTATAATTGTAATTGAATAATATTTCAATTTTTTTTTGTTTCTTCGTCCACAACGACAAAAGGAAAATCAACGAAAAAAAAAAAAATTAATGCAAATTGCAAAACAAAAGCTTAAGCTTTCTCTCCATTCATTCACGAGATGAAATCATAAAAAAAAACCGAAATTGTTGTTTAATAAGGTTATAGCAATAGAAGCTTTTATATAAATTGAGTATAAAGGACATGTTTACATTGCGAATGTTTATGGCGTTTTGTTATCTCTTGTATGAGTCTGCCGTCAGCGAATGATGGGGACATGGAGACACATGTTACTTAGGTATGTGTATTATTAAAAGCTCTTTAGAAAATCATAAATCTTTAACTTGCTTGACTACCTTTAAATCCTTAGGGAAATCAACACACACACACTTTATGTTCTCATAAATAAGCTTTATACAAAAGCGGAGCTTAAAGCTCATTATGATAACTCCATTTACATTACATTAGGTGATTTTTGCGCTATCATAATTTTCATGACCTACCCTAGCCAACTGTTTTTGCCGAATATCAGCGATGCTCACAATTGACACATCACCCTGTAGACATACGAATGCGTTTGCGCGAAAGTGTGAAAGTGTTTGTGTTAAGAAGCGAGCAAAGTTTTTTTTTCGTCGTGTTTGTGGTTCGAACATAACCAGTTGTTTAGTATAAGACGAGATTTCATCGACGTTAGTTCATTGTTTCGTGAGCGCAATCGAAAAAACAAGAAACAACAAAAAACACAATTTTTTCACAATTCTTGATTCTTCAAGACAAAAAAAAATATGATGTTAAAACTCTAAATTTATAGAAAATGACGTAATTTTAGCGTAGAATTAGCTTGACAATGAGTTGATAGTGATGAAAAGTTATCGCAATCGTAGTATAAATCACTAGGAAATTTTGATTTGTGCAATTTCGTTGAAAAATTTGTGTTCTGAAGTCAAAAAGAGCAGAAAAAAAAATTAGAAAGGAAAAAATGGATGAAAATCTTATTTGAAAAGTAAATTTTTGATTGTGTGAGTGCACAGTTTGAAATAAGAAATTCCTGAAGTGCGGTAGAATTTTTTTTTGTCTTAAAATTAGATTCCAATTGGAAATTGTGTGAAAAATTTAGAATTTCGTAAAAAAAAAGTTGCACCAGAAAAAAGCTTTTCACAAAAATAAAATAAAAAGTTAATTTGCGCTCAACGAGCGTCAAAACGAGTACTTTGTGTAAAGGTGTTTTTCTTTAATACAAAAGTCAGCCAGCAAGTTATTCAATGATATGTGTTCTCATCTGTAGTTGCTCTATGTGTTCTCTAGTGTGAAAAAAAAAGTAAATAAATGTAACGCAAAGCGTGTATTGGAAGAAAATGAATTAATGGCATAATTGAAAATAGAAAACAAAATCCTAATTTTGAATCAATTGATGGGTGATGTTAATCTTAAATGATAATGTCTTGGATTTATGGGATGTTTTTCATCCTCATTCAAATATCATCGAGAACGTCAATCAAAAATCGACAGCATGCTGTTTATGCAACGCCACTGCTTCAAGGTAAAGAATGTTATGACTATGAATTGTTCAGCATTACATCTCAACTTCAACTGCTCGCCTCGAGATCTTTGTTGTTTTGCGTTTGTATTAAATTTTTTTTAAATGTTATTCGATTGTCCGCGCTTGTGTTGGTGAATTGTCTAGTAGCTTTAAGACGTTGGCGGTTCTTTGTCGTGAATAATAAAAGAATTGCCTCGGGACAAAACGTTTTTGCTGCTTAAGTGGATTTGTTTGTCAGCCACGCGAAAGATGAAAAACTAATTTTGCAAAAAAGATTGTGACTTTGAGAGTTTTGTCGTCGCAAAAAAAAATTGTTGCGACTCATTTTGAAACATTCCCTATCGCACTTTGAAACATTAGACAAATGAAATAAATTCTAATTACGAAAAGTTTCAAAATCCCTTTGAAGTTAATTTTTCCAATTTAATTTCGTACGAAAATTCATTACGAACGCTGCCAAAGGTAGAATTAATTTGATTCAGGAGCGATGTTCCATTAATGTTATTAGAGGGTGGAGAGAAATACATAACATTAAACAACAACATCAGCTTAGGTAATATTTTCTCCCTTAGCTAAGTAGTTGTGTATATACAAACAATGAGCTACTTAGAAGTTGTTATTTTTATAATTCTTGTGCACCTTATCGAGTCTGGATGTGTGTCCGTGATTCATTTGCATTAAACATTTTAATTTGTCTGATGTTTTCTAAAGTATTTAAGAACTTCCCAGTTGATAAGAAAGTACTTAGGGAGGGCAATAAAATTAAATTCAATGAATAAAGTAGACAAACTCATGATTTCAATCTGAGCACTTCCATCGATTTTTTGTTCCCCTTGTCGTGAATGAAATAAATAATTTTCTCTTTACCGGGTTGACATCTTAAATCTTAAAATGGAATTCTTGAATGCAGAAATTTCTTATTTCATCATGAACGCTGTTGATGCTATTAAATATGCGAAAAAAAGAAAGAAAATTCCGTCTTTCGATGATGTCGAGTTTGTTGTGTTGAGGGGCAGAGAAAGAGAATTTAATCTAATTTCACATAATAGAACGTATAATCTCGAGGGGGTGAATACGAAAATTTCGGTTCTAGTGCTCTAGAGATTTAATCTAAAATGTATTTTAATACATACATACTCTCATGTCGACGAAATACTGTTTATTTTGTAGTCAAAAGAGAAGTTTCGATATTTCTAAACGAAGCAAATCAAATATGAAATGGCACCATCCGAAGTGTGGCGACACGATTCCCTTATTTTGTAATGCGGGAATCATCTCAAGGGAAATAAAGCCTAAATTTTTCCCAGCGATTCATTTTCTTAAAGCAATTTTGAGTCAAAATGACAATTATTCAACCATTGGTTGTTGTTTCTAACCATCTTGTAACTATTTCTACATTTGGCTTATTAATAATAAATATTTGCAAAGCAAACAATACCAAAACCCGTTTACGCCAAAATAATATTAAAATTGCATTGCTCTTTTGCATGAGTCAGCTCGCTCATTGAATTAAATATTTTGAAATTCCAAACTTCATCTCAAACTCGAGTCGATTTCCAATATAAACTTTTTTTTCTGGTTGTTCTTGTATTGAGATACAACTACAACTCTATTAACAAGGCACGTCATCTAAAACACAGCCATTCACCACATGATTACCTAGCATATATTCATGATACAACCCACAATTATCATGCACAAGACTATTACATTTAAAACCAATTAATTGCAATGTGATAAGTTATGATTATACGCGCAAAACTATCAATAATATTTCCTACGTGTACTGAATGAATTTAAAATCCAGATGCCTTTTGTTGTATTACTTTGACCTCATTAACATTTGGTTGCGGTGCTAAAATGTTTTCACATTTCTTCATGATACTGATCTCTTTTGATGTGTTGCAGAGTTAGTTAAAATTTTGGGCTTCATTCAATTGATGAGGTGTTTTCACTTTTTTTTTGACTGACTCATTTTTTTTTTTCGGATGGTTCGGTGAATATTTGTTGACATTTTCAATTTAAGGCTTGAGGTTGCATTTTAGAGTGCTAAAAATTCACAATTGACAGAATGAGTTGGGTTTGAAATGCGAGAATTGAATTTTTGTTTTTATTATTTGTTTATCGAAAACCACAAATGAAACATCGAATACAGAAATTTCATCCATCGCTGATCTCATTCCGATGTGTGACATTTTTCATGTCACGAAAATAAGAAAAAAAAAATAACCCGTTGCTAAAAAAAAAAAAAGTTCTTTTATGGAGCAAATTTAATGAACATCATGGTCAAAGAAGAATAGGAAAATGAGTTATTTTCATTTGTCATAGTGCTTTATTGGAGATTTCTTTTTTTATTTATCGCTGCAAGCAATTCAGATGAATGAAATTGTTGTATCACAGAAATAAAGAAGAAAATGTGGTTTGGCCTTTGTAGGGACTCAAAAAGTCGGGAAAATTTTGAAGGTAATAAACAAACAAAATTTTTGTGATACGAAATTGCTGACGAATTAAAGACAAAAATTGTCTTCATTTAAAGAATTTCCCGGTCAATATGAAATTACCTAGAATCCCTAATGTCGCATTTTCAGAGAAAAACCTTCTTTATTTATTGACAGCGAAGTAGAAATTGTAACCTCAAATTGAAATATTGTTTTAGCCTACATGCGACTCCAAAAAAGGTAATGGCATTGTATTTCGCGGTCGAAATTTCACATCTCTCGAAAAGCGAGGAAATTAAAGTAATTGTCGGAGACGACTATTGTGAATTGTGCATGCCATCAATTAAGTCCTGAAATTGAATTTTTCTCTCATTTTGATTTTGACAAATTTCCGCAATTTAATTTCACACAAAAAAAAAAGCATCTCATCTCTCACGAAAACCGTTTGGTCGAATCATGAGAAGCATTAATGTATTTCAGTGCTGTTTATTCCCATTAATGTAGGTGAGAAATCGATCGCGACAGATAATTGTGTGAATTGTTGTTATTCTGTTGTTATTGTTGGTACTGTCGAGGGAATATTTATTCAACCGGAAAAGATAAATACGAAACGATATTGATCGAGTTTTTCGTCTGTTTTTATCTTTCGATTTCGGTATACATCTCTCACTATGGCATGGTTTTGCTCTCACTCTTCTTCCTCTTCAATAATGCCTAAAGTGTTATAGCTGTTTTCTGTTAGGTTTGGAAAATTGATACAATGTAATGTTTACATTAATCACGATTTACGACTGGAGCACTTTTTGTAACTGATGTTCGTATAATGAGCTTCCATACGATGCGTCGAACATAAATTGCGCACTCTTGAGACATTAAATGGAATTTCAATTTTATTAATGAGCCCATGAGACAATGAACCGGAATCAAACCGTCAATTTTCGTACATTAACGATTAAATATCGGAAACAGTACAACAAACATATAAGTAAGAAAGAAACCGCAAGCAGAAGTGTAAGAAATAACGACGGAAAGACTAATTAATAATTCTGAAAATGGGATGGAAAATATAAATTTACACATTCTTAAAGTACATCGACTTCTTAACATTTATTTAGTGGACACTAACACAACTGCGACGAAGTGTTGTGCTGGGTATAATTCATAATTTTCTCTCTTGTTCGCTTTTGCATTTAATGCCTTTAATATTTTATGGCAATATAACGAAATACACGTTTGGGTTTGCATAAAAAATTCTTTGGACTAAACCAAGCACAACACAGTCCATGGCCAAAAACGGTTCATCCCACGTATGGTCCACATTCAGTTTGAGTCAGAAATTTTTTTTCGCATTTAGCGACTTTAATATTTTTCATGCCATATTTTGGCATCTTCCTCGGTCACACACAATTTTGAAGACGCAATTCACGACCTAATCTTAGAGGTGATGAAATATGATAAAACTCAATTACCGAAAAAGGCGATTTAGTAGAAAGTTCATGGTCATTGAAGGATACTGGTACGTGCATGTAGGTATTTTACCGGTTACGCAAAAAGTTGAAAAATGTTCAATGACTAACGGTAGAATATCGAAAATTGACCAAATCGAGAGCGGAACGCGATTTACAGATATTGAGCATTAACGACACGATCACATTTCGAAACCTGCAACGCTCGCTTGTAAACTGTCCACTTGAACAATACACAATTGGCTTTTGAAAATCTAATTGCTCTTTAGGTGAACTCGGGAGTTGACTTTTTTTTATAAAACAATTAGTTATGGTTTAGCAAGCAGCTAACTGTTTTTTATATTTTTCATATACACTCACTGCATGCTGGTGCGTCTGGGGGGCGCGCAAAAAGTCTCACATTAATTGTTGACTGTGTATTAAATCAGTCATTCGTCATGACGTTCCATGTATCACCATTGACAATTTATGTGTGTTCAAAAAGGTTTGAGTATCTACTTAGTTCTACAATTGAGGAGTTTGGCAATTTTCACATTTCCAGTACCATTATTCTCTAATGAAAACACGCTGCGCAATGCCGAAGCTTCAAAATGTAATAAATTAAAGATTCGCACATAACTGTCGAGACTTCTTTGGTAGACAGACGAACACACTTATCTAAGTAATACGTTGTTGTTTTTATTCTCGCTGTTTAATTTTTTTTCCATAAATTTTCAAGTTTAATTAATTCAGTGTTATGTTTATAAAACACGACATTTGAGTGGATGTCAAGGACGAATTTATGGAGAACATTTTTGAAAGAGGTTCATGGTATTTCTTGAGTGGTGCCGATTGTAAAAATTAGAAATCTTTTTTCATAGAGGATGTCTACTTTATGTAAGTGTCATTGAAGTCTCATCATCATGTTTGAAGTGTTTTGTCCATGATTGTTTACTTGAAGTAAAGAATAAAATCAGCCATGCAATGCGCTAATGCAATGTTCATTTTCTTACCTCACTTAATTAAAACAATGTCTTGCTCCCTCTCTCAACCGCCATATTCGTGCTCATTTCCGCTTGATTCATTATGTTCTTATATTCGATGTGAAAAAGGCAAGAAATTTATTCGCCGTTTTTTCTTTTCTTTTTTTTTTATTTGTTTCTGTTGAGAATACAAATTGCGAAAATCCAATTTTTCATATCATTGTTCTTGACTTCAGCACAACTCTTGGAGCTCTTTTCCTTCATTATGCTTGAAACTAATCGCGCTTGTAATACTAATTGATAAAGTTTCTAAGTCGTCTTAATCATGATTAATTTTCTTTCACCGACATAAAGAAGCTTCGTCTTCATTCATTATAGATTGATGTAGTTTATAGATCAATATTAATCAGTCTCTAATTCACGCACACAAATGGAGCGCTTCAATGTAATCGTGAATATTTTTCTTTTATGGCTAACGAATTAATTGTCTGACGAGACTTGTAAGTCATTTTATATCGTAAATAAAACATGAGCGCCGGGCGACCTTTAAATATCGAGGCATCTTCAGTTTCATGCGTGGCTCCGGTGATTAAATCGTTATGCAACATGATAATGGTGTTTCGTTTTGGCTATGTGGAGGTCTAGGGCAGTAAACTTGAACACTTTATATCACATGAACCAAATCTAATTTTCACATCGTAACATATCAAAATGTCTATTTTTCTGCGCTCTTCTTTATTCCAGAGCAATTTAAAAGTCCTTGACAACTTTTATTAGCTGAAACACGCATGATATCATTCCATACGGGCTTTTTCTTGTCGTTTTTAGATTGGCTGAAGGATATAAATATGTATTCGCTTCCATTTCCTCACACACTCGCTCGAGTTTCGAAACTTTTATTTCGTATGGCGTTAAGCAGGGAATATAAATTTCGACCTTTCAACTTTACAAAGCGCGTCTTGTTACACCGACTGAAGTTGTAAAAGAAGGAAAAACTGGAATGAGACAAAATGGAACACATTTGTAATGTGGTGATGAATTGTAACAAACAAATGTTGATAGCACTTCCATGTTCCATACTTTCTTTACATGTACTTCTGCTACTTTCTATCAACTTTTTCGATGTACTACAGCCACGCACTGTTTCTCAAATCTGAATAATTCGTGCCTTCATTATTTTGATAGCTGACGAATTTCCTCTTGGAGGGAAAATTAAAGGGCAAAAAGTTAATTAGGATCATTAGATTCTGTAATGATATCCATCGCTCGACTGTTATATTCTTCGAATTTAACATACTAAAGTCACTAATTACAAATCAATTTTAATCTTGTTATAGAACCGATGCCATTACTGAGTCCTTATATTCGCCATTGGGAGGCAGCACATTTCAGTCGCGACACTTTCGAGCAAGCCCACGAAGTGCACGTTCAGAGCCGAAGAAAGAAGCGAGAAATCAACTACAATCACTATTCGTCCCACTATGGGCCAGCAAACAGCATCAAATTCAATTTTCATGCTCATGATAGGTAAGTTTTATGCTCAAATGACTTTTTGCTCCCTGCTTTTTTCTCATCAACAAAGCACCAGCAAAAACGTCCTTACTCCATGTCCAATGGAAATGAATTAAAAACTTTTTCGTTGCTGTTGGCGAACAACAACAAAAAAAACTTTTGCCAGAAAATTCAAAGAGTTTTTTTTTTTCTTAAATTTCTTTTCTTTTCAGAGAGTTTCGTGTGGAATTACGAGAAGATCCGACCTCAGTGTTCGCCACCGATATTGTCATCGAGAACACAGAAGGTCCCATTGACTATGACATTTCAAGGGTGTACGTTGGCAAACTTGAAGGTGAGTTGGAGGACACTCATTGGTTCCCATTACATACAAATGCAAGGTTTCAATTTATTTAGATTCACAGGAGGAACAGAAGATAATCGAATGAATATTTAATAAAGAAAATTCAAAAATGTATAACATTCTATGCTCATGCTGGAAGTATTGCATAAAGTTTTTTTGGTTGGTTAAGGGATTTGCGATACATCTTAAAAGGGAAAAAAAGAAGGAAAATTGTTCTCTTGGGTAATTAAAAAAGTTTAAATATTTTACATTGGAACTCTCAAGTTGCCCCTTAAATGATTTATCTCGCACAAACTCAGCTGACAATAAGAATTTTGCTGGTATGATTATGTAATCGAGGAAATTTTGTACTTCCACAGGCTAGAAGTCTTTCAATATTGTCTGATTTTAACTGACTTTTGAGCGCGTTGCGAGTCGTACAAATTAAACAGCAACAAAAAAAAAAAAACATCTTTTCGGTAAAAGTTTTACTTATTTAGATTGGCAATACAATTAAAACTGTTAGCTTTTCTAAATTTGGCACAACCAAATACTTGTTCAACTTTGATGTCGGCTCGACATTTGTTACATAAAATATAAATTATTTATCAAGACAAAAACTATTAAATATTTCCGCAAATAAAATCTCTCGAAACCCAAATAAGTGAATAATTATGACGTAAAAGCATCCATCTGAGCAAACGGAGCCAACAAGTGAAAATCATGCGACAGAATTATAAATGAACGCAGAGCAAATCGTAAAAAGAGCATGAACAAGAAAAAGTGAAACTTTTCTATTTATTTAATTTGCCGTCATCTCTTGGAAAAATTGCAAAGCAAACAACAAAACATTCACTAGAAAGAAAAGAAATAAAATAAATTGTGACAAGTCTCACTTTTTTTTTTCTTGCTTATGATTAATGAAAATTGCACAGCGCAAATTAACGTAGCGAAGAATAAAAATCTGAAAGTTCTTAATGAATATTTATTGAGCTGCTTAAAAGCTAATGATATTTGGCATGAAATAAACTTCTGCGCTGTTAATTTGTCAAACAAAAATAAAAGAAGAATTTCATAACGTTTTAACATGTCATTTAAAGCAATTTCTGTTTTTATCGTTTGAACATCTCTCAGTTCAAGCAACATTGCATGTTTATGAAAATTGTATGTCAAGAGTTACACACAAAAATAAATATTAAAAATTAATTTCAAACAAAATCTGAATAAATAAACAAAAAATTAAGTTCTTGCCATCACTGTTCATTCATGTGGATTAAAATTACACGCGCAAGTACGTCATGAATTCACGGTAAAAGAATGAAGTCGCGAATGTGAATTTAATTACAATTTTGCGATTGGTTATTGTAGCTGTAAGCATTATTAGTGTTTCACTTAAACTTGATGTTTTCATACGCGCACTCAATTCCAAATTTCGCATGATTTTTAGTCAAAATCAATTTTGATGTCAAATGTGGAGCAAAAAGAACGAAATGGCGGAAAGCAATTTGCTGCTTTGGGTTAAATTTTTCTTTGAAATGTGTCTCTCTCGCGCTAAATTGACAGCACAAAGAGACGACAAAGGCTTCCTACAGAGATCATGTATGCAAATATCTACACAACAACACATTTTATAACATCAATAAAAAACGCTCCATCACTTCATTAGAAACCTTTCAATTTCGTTCCGGTCATTTAAGCATCAACAGATTTCGATGGAAAAAAAATTAAACAGCCATGAAACTCTAAATCTAAATTATATACTTGTTATAAGTTCTGGAAAGCACGTTCCGTTTCTTGAATTCTAGAGGAAGTGAAAATGAACTTGATGCATTCAAAATTAGACAGAGAAAAATTAAGTTTCTGAATGAAATCAAGAAAATTCTCTAAGTTTCCAAGAATTAAGAAATCTTTTGATTTATAAAAGAATTCTATAAAAGAATTGTAAAACTTTGCCTAGGAATTTACTTTAATTGTTTGAGAATTGCCAAAAAAATTGCTTTGTTGGATTTTAATGTTTTTATTATGATTTTTCTGCTTTTTGGGAAATTTTCATAAATTGCGTCGATTGACTTCAAAACTTATGAATAATTTACAACTTTGAATAATTTTTTTTTACACAACATCACTCGCAAAATTGCCCACCAATGATGTGAAAAATCCAGATGAGTAAAGAATGAAAATAACCATGGAATAATGCTTTTCCCGATGAATAACTAAATTTGACTTCTTTTTCTTTCTCGCGCGTCGGCTGTCGATTTTCTCACCCATTTTAATCCCGTTTCTTTTCATTTAATTCTTTTCATTTGACGGTTAATTGAACGCGAAGAGCTGAAGAAGGCAGCATTATAGATTTTCATGCTCAATTCTTCAGCATGTAAGCTTTTCTCACTCAATGTGTACCAGAAACATATCTTGTTAATAGCACAATTCTCTGCCAATGATGTAGCAGGGAGTGAAAAAGCGCAATGCTCTAGTGGATGATGAGCGCTAAAAGCGACAAAAATGTCTTTCTATTCCATTAGATTAAATTTTATTTATTTCTCCACAATTTTTTTTTTTACATTAAGCTTTAAAAACATTGCGCAATGATGTTCGTCTAGAGCCTTCAACAACAAACGAAAGAAAGTTAATATAATTCAACCAAAATTACTTATTCAGATCGAGGGGAAATAGCATTTGTACAGATTCCAGTACACTTTGTTTCTTCCCATTTTCAATATATTCGCGACATAACAAAAGAGAGAAGAAGTTTATTCGCTGAGAATGCAAAATAAATAATTTGTATACAATTTCTCCATCTACTTCGCTTATTCTACACCATGCGACCTTGTGCCTCGTAAGTAGTATTGACTCAATACACATATTTATTAAAGCGACACAAGCAAAAACATCTCGGGTTGACAAATTTGAATAAACAGAAAATTTCAGGGAGGAGAATTTGCTGTATAGAAATTATTCTCAAGATATTTATAGTCGACAGACATCTTAGAGATGCTTTCGTTGAATTTTTCTGTTCATTTATGTTAAAAGGAACGGGAAAGCGGGCGGAAATTATGTTTTATATGTAGCAAAAAGATCCTGTTTATGAATTTTCTTCTTGTAGCTGCTGTATGTCTGCAAGGCAACGTACCCTTACTTAAATAGTGAATAAAATTTTATGTTCCTTCAAAAGCGTAATTGCGCCATTTGAAATTTATGGAGCGCAACGATCGTATACATTTTTTTTGGAAAATATTTACACTCTGTCTGGGTTTAAATTGAGTTTTTTTTTTTTTTTCGGTGGGCACAACATTTTGTGAAATTCACAGATTGAAGTAGATTACGACGCAACACACAAAATCTGATTGATACGCTAGCAAAGCCTTCCATCAAATTCTACGTTGAGCCATTGAAAAGCTTCTTTTTTTTGGCACGTTAATCGATTTCTACACACGTCGAATGTGTAAATTTAATCAATTTTCGATGGCATTTTCACTGTTTTTTTCTGACTTTTTTTATGCATCGACTGACAGTTTTTGTACATTTCCAATTTTCACCGAAAACACCAGCAAACCCAAAATCAATTTTTCTCAATCAGTTTCAGTGTTTTTTTTTTGTGATCCATTCGTCAATTAAATCATTGAATTGACCAAAAAAAGTGCATTCAGAAAAAATGCTCGCAATTCAATTTTCAATTATTGATTGTCAATGAGCAGAGTGAAAAGCTCAATTGAATTTCTAGTGAAAAACACAACTCGCTAAAAGTCAAAATCATACTTAATAACAATAAAAAATGAGTCGGAAATATTTCAAAGTCCAGTTTGGAAAACTTTTCCGCTTAATTTATGATTGGAAAGTTTTTCCTGTGTTAAACATCTGCAAACAGCTGAAAATTTGTTATGTCGAATAATCGTTCGATAAAATATATTCAACGACGTTGGTAGCAAATTATAAAATTTTGAAGAGTTTTCAATTATTTGTACCCTTAGACGCAATAATTTTTCCGCGAGGGGTTTCATAATGAGCATTTTGCGCATATTAATCAACCCCAATTACCTAAATTGCTAATTAATTCCTAAACATGTTTTCTTATTATTCTATACTTTACAATTTCTTACAGATGATGAAAGTTCTCACGTCCATGGCGTACTGACTGTTGACAATTTATTCGATGGCACAATAAGCACCAGCGCGGAGCAATTCTATATCGAACCGTCGCATAAATATTCAAGAGAGCTCCCGAAAAGAGGCGTGCATACGATTATTTATAAACTAAGTGATGTCAAAATGAATATTAACAATAATATCGATCCGCAACATAATAAACATGAACCGCATTGTGCTAGTGAAATGCTACATAGAAAATTAGAGAATGAACAAAAATTTATGAAATCAAATAGTAATAATGTGAATGAAAAGTCTGATATTAATCTTAATGAATCTAAATTAAATGGTGGTGTAATTAGTAAACGACAAAGTGATAAGAAAGCTGTCAGTAAACGTGTCAAACGCTGGTCGCCTGATGAAGAGGTAAGTTGCTATTTATTTATTGTCCATTTTTTCAGGTCGAATGTTGGCTCCATAAAATGTATTGTTTTGTTCCCGTAAAATCAAAAGCAATCAGAAGTCCTGATTGGATTTCAAATCCAATTGCGCTCCTTCTTCTGAACATCGGGAATTGATTGAGATGATATCAAATAATTTTTTTCTCATTTTTTATTCGATATTGGAATTTATTACATTAACTTGAATACCGAGACGAATAAAATAATGGTTGTACCTTGAATAAATTCAAATTGAACAATGCTTATCATCTAGATTCGTATATTGAGGAGAAATGATTGCCACAAGCATTTATTTTCTCTCCTTTGGCGCATTGCGACTATGCTTCATTCTATCGGTGTGTTCAACCACCATCGAGAGTTTAATTTCTATATTTTTTTCGCTTCCAAAGATCGTAATATAAATTTATTTGCCTCCCTCAAGTACTTGCACAATAGAACATTCACAAAAGAAATTGAATTTTCTTCCATTACTCCAGCTCGTAAATCGAGCTACTATCGATTCTCAAATTGTCTTGTTAAATGAACGAGCGAAACAAGGAAGACATTTTCAAAAAAAAAGGAAGAAGAAGACATTGCGACTTAATTCGATTACATGCTTCGCACAATCTTATCGTTGTTGCTTTTCCCTTATTCATGTTTGGCGGAAAGATATTGCATCAAAATTGAAGGAAGTGAATTGAAAACATTACTCACAGAATTTATCAGATTAATGAGCTTTCGAGAGGGTGTGAAAAGCTTCTATCTTACATGAGCATTATCACAAATCTTTCGCAACAATTTCGACGCGATTTTTGTAAATTCAAATTTTAATAAAAATTTTATTTCATTTCCAGTTAACACATCATAGAAATCCACCATTGCCATTGGATTTGGAAGTTCCATACAATGATGAAATGACAGTTCGCTCCAATGGCGGCTCACGTCCAAATGATGACGATCAGTATCAAAGTGATCAACCATCGTCCGTCAACTATAACACTAATAAGCATAGAAACATTTTAGTCAACAGCTATAATCCGAATAGTGATTTTAACTTTCGTAATATAATAACAAAATCGAATAGTAACAAAAATGTCATTTCGAGTGTTTATGATGGAGGCAATCCCAGTCGTGTGAACAATAACTTCACCGCCACCAATCAGCATGCAAACACAAATTCAAGGCCTAATCATAAAACTCACGTCGAAATCATAACCAAAAATGGTCCAACGAAGAAACCAAATGTTATTTCTAGTAGCTACAATCCTGATCAGATATTTGCCAATAACAATCCACCAAATAATCAATATCCGCATCTTTACAATCCATCTCAACATAATGTCAATTTGAATATCAAGAATGACCTTTTAGACATGTATCATTCGAGACCATCGAGTGTTGGTTCATCGCTAGCCGATCGGAAGAGCACGTGCATGCTATATCTACAAGCTGATCACACGTTCTTCCAGAAAATGGGTTCCGATGAGGCAAGCATTGAAGCAATTACGAGACATGTGCAGCGTGCAAATGTTATTTATAAAAATACAGGTGAGTCAAGTTGCTGCTCCGTTCAAAGTTTAATTAAAATTCCGGCCATGATGACGACAAAAACTCTCTTTTTTTTGCCATCATTAAAGATCAACTCTCGAAACATCACTTTCTCATACCGAATCGCTTGCTCAACGTTGTTCTGAATATAATTCATTAATGAAGCTTTCAACGTCAACATTCTCTTCGAGTCCTTTTTTATGTGCTTACTCATTCGTTTCCGTGTTGAATTCATGAAAATTCCCAAACTTTTCTTTTATATTTTTTTGTCATCCTGCAAAAAGCTCCACAGTTTTAAAAATTTTAACACTTACAAACTTTAGTTTCTGTCAATGGAGAAGTCGTGTACGGGAAAAAATTCCATCTCTTGAAAGCTTTGATGATTCATGTAAATAAATGTAAATCTGTTCTCAGTATCATTGGTTATTATTATGGAATATTTAATGAATGCATATTACAATCATATTCAGTCAGTGCACAGCACACATGCAGCATATCGGATTTCATTTAAAAGCCACATACACACACGACACAGTGCTGAAGGTCATGGCTTGAAACTTAATTCAAACCATACTTTGCCAACTAATGCAATATTGCGAAAACATAATTATGAAAATGAGAGTTGTTGGAAAATTTTCCTTAAGGCTTTAATAGCCTTGTACGTGCACTGACTTGCTAACTTAAGTATATTTGCGGCTTGTATAACTCCAAAGTTTGAGAATTGCTACATTGGTGACCATAAAATTTATATAACTATAATTTTCTCAATAAGCTTTTTATTACGGTCGTGTATTGCTGCAAAAGTTTTGTAAATGCGCTCGCAAGGACACTTTTAATAATAACTTTGCAGCGCGTCACAAACTAATTCAAACTAAATGATTTTATTATTTCATTACAGATTTTAATAGCGACGGCAGACCAGATAATATAACTTTCATGATTAAACGCATAAAAGTTCACAATATGAATGCTCTGAAGGATCCAGAATATCGATTCCCAGGCAACTATGGTGTCGAGAAGTTCCTCGAATTATTTTCAGGTATTAGCTTAACACAACACACATTATTCATTGTTATACCAAGTTTATGTTTGTTTTTCCTTTCATCATCGACTGAAAGTTTTGCTAAGAACTTTTCGCATAACTTTATAGACGCATAGTAAATTCCATTCTATCTGATCGATTTTGTAAATACATAGTTTATAAATATTTACTTGCTCCCAACTTGCTCTCTTATTTACTACAAGTTTCAGAAAAACTTGATAAAAATTTTTTTTTTTGCATAATATCCACCTTATGTTGCAGACCCTAAAATTCCATTAATGTTGCATTCTTATATTTCAAATTGCTTATGTCTGCATATGCGGAAAACATATTCTATAAAACTTTCAACTAACGCTTTTAAAGCAAATTTCCATAAAATAACTGAAAAATTTTGTGTCAAGAAAAATTGCAATATTTTTTGAACGGATCAGAGAACTGCAAAATATGGCAAAAGTTCAGTGCACAAAACAATTTGATTCAAATGGTTATGAGGCAAAAGCTCTTTGCAAAGACAATTCCGAATTTGCGGGAAATTTTACAAGTTTGCGAAATGTTAGAAAACTTAAAAAGCTCGTAAAAAACTTTATTTCTTTGGTTCTTGCCTTTATGCAATTTTGAAATAAAATCAAAATCAAAAAAAAAAAAGCCAATTTGTGGAAAGGTTAGAAGTAGAAGAATATTCGAAAATCTCAATTTTATTAGAAAACAAAACTTAAAAATTATTTTACATTCTCTTACAGAGGAAGATTATGACCAATTTTGTTTGGCATACATGTTCACTTACCGAGACTTTGAGATGGGAACTCTAGGATTGGCGTGGACTGGTGACTTAAAAAATGCTGGCGGTGTATGTGAGAAGAATGGCGTAAGTTTGTTGCTTAACTAATATTTATTAACTCATCGTAAATTGAAGAAAAACTTGAATTTTTAAGGGTTTAGTTTCCTCGAGCTGAGTTTTCTTCATACGAGAGACTTAACCTCAATTTTATTTAAGAACTTCACAAAAACATCTTCAGAAAATCCTCTTAAAACTTTACTTTTTCTTACTGTGTTCTTCATGGCTCGGAAAAAGTTACGAGGTCTAGTTCATATTATGAAAGCTTCTTGTACTTATTTACTTTGAAAATTCAAATGGAAGTAATGTTTTAAAGCAATTTTTTTTTTGATCCATTCTTGTCGGGAGAACTTATGGCAAACTTTTCCTTCGATAATGTTGAAGTGCAATAAAGCAAAGTATAACAACATGATGTACCTATCTAAAACATTATGACGACAATCAAAATTAAATTTATAAATATCATCACAACATCTTTTATCCCTTAATGTTATTGATGATGAATGCATGAAGATTGCGGACACATTTTACTTTACACTCTAAGGGGATATAACAGTAGATTCCACATTTCATCTGTTATCAGTTGCAATCAGTATCATTGCACATTCGCTGAAAGTTTCACAGATGCAATTTACTTAGTGGTTGCAAGCGAAATACAGAATGCAAGGTAACCATAGCAAATTCATTCACTTCCACAATGAGCAATCATCTAGTCTTTGAACAATATCGCAATATTGTTCAATAAATTAAATCTATTCGGTGGAGTACATATTACGAAAAACACTAGAAATGATAATAATAGAGGAATAATACTGATAGATGCTTGACATACATTTCATATCATTCGTTTGAATCCTTACATAGTTACTGCTTTGCTCAATTCAATATAGCGAATGAGTTTAACGCTCCTTCAAGTTTTATTTCCGCTTTCTGGTTTTTATTTTGTGCGCGAAAAATAGTCGATACGGGTGAATGGAGAAGGACTGCCAATGGCTGTGTGGGTATTAAAAGTAAATGTAATATTTTTACGGCTTATGCTCGTCTATCGCATATAACATCGTTCTCTGTTGTTGTGTGCTGTAAAAGATAACAAGCATGCATAAACCAAATAAAAATAATATATCTGAAGCAGTAGAACTACATTTTTATTGATCCACTTAAATAATAAAGCTTTAATGCTATACCCACACATACGCACTCACATTGCGGGTAAATCGAGTTTGTTATTTATTGTTTGTCCTGCGATACTTGTGCTAAATACATACGATAACAAAAAGGGATTTAGTGCGATGGGGTGGCGAATAAAATAACAAATAGAAAGGAAGTCTTAAATTCTACTTAGATAGGAAAAAATTGCTCCTTAAACAGTTATCCTTCCGGCTTTTTGTATAGAGTATGATTCTACAACGATATGATTACAGCGTAGTTGTGTCTATAGATTTTTTTTTATTTGGTAAAACACATATGAAGCAACGGAGCCTACAAATTGCTTTTAATTGCAAATGTCGCCACAAATCATGCACGAATTGATGCATTAAATGCATTTCGGTAATGCCAAAATCCTTTATAATTACTTGCATTTGAATCATAATGCACTTCGCTCATTTATTTATTATCTAATATGTGTGTAACTTTATTGAGAAATTTTAATCTTATTGAATTGTCATTAACAATTCAAATAACGCCACTTTTGGAAATTGAACATTTGCAGGATTTACCAGGCAGTGACTTATCATTGGAAAAAAAATAACTTTTATTGTATGAATTCAGGCTTCATATTGATTCAATACATTTTTCAATTCGATAACTTTTCACCCCTTTCGCAATGTGTATCAAAAATCATACTTTGGAAGATTTTCCGCATCAGTAGTTTTAATGCTTGGCAGTCTTGACACTCGATGTAGGAAAAGAAGCATTGAAATATTTGCTTCGTAATGGGGTTGCCAAATGATTTTCCGCTTTTTGGGTTAAGGTCGAGTCCTTCCCCACGATCAGCACAGTTTATATAACGTTAAAGCCAAAGCAACATCATCATCAATTTTGTTGTTTTGGTGTTGTTGTTTTTTTTTTTTTTTTGATATGGTCTACACTACGACCCCGGCAAGTTATGTTTTGAACTGCTAAAGGAAAATAAATATGTACACATTTATGCATAAAGCTATTTTTAATACGCTACGATGGTTGTTGTGGCATTATGAATCCACAAGCCACACAGAGCGAACCCGAAATAAAAAAAGCTTATTTTAATAAACATGGAGAATCGTTTAATATCAACTATGATTAATGGATCGCTTTTCGCGTGCCTTCCTGTCTCATTCTATGTTGCAGCATTACCGTGGCTCGCTGAAATCATTGAATACTGGCATCGTTACATTATTAAATTACGGAAAACATGTACCACCAGCTGTTAGCCATGTTACGCTCGCTCATGAAATCGGACACAACTTTGGATCTCCGGTAAGTAATGAATTTATTAATAAGAAACTTTTGCTGTTAGCGAAGTATGTGCTTAATTATTTTGCTCTCAACGTGAAGTCTATGCCGCATTGCAAAAGATCGTCCCTCATAATACTTAATTTAATTAAAACTAATATTTTCATGTCCAGGTAGCAGAATATTTATGCTCATGAGATTTTTGTTTTGTGATGAATCTTTTGAGATTCATAAATGAGAAAATATTGATTGAATAATTTAATTCGAGTAGACTGCAAGGTCCTTCGTTTCGAAGCTTTATTTTCTAGGACATAAATCCTTGCCAAGGATTTCAAAAACTGGAAACGATTTTTTTTTCTTTTAATGTTTCAATGAAAACTTTTTTTTTTTCCTCGGAAAGGATCGTGAAATAAAATAAAAATTTTGATGTGCTTTCTGGCAATTCTGTTGTTTTTCCCTGTGTTCGTAGAAATAATTTTAAAATTTTCTCCGCTCAAAATGCTCTTGGACAAAAAGCATATGAATTTATTATTTATTGCGATTCAAGAAAGCTAAGTATAACATGACTATGCATTTTTCAAGGAATTTAAGCAACTAAAATTTATTTTAGGATTAAATTTCCAAACCCTAAGGAAGAAATATGAAAAGTCCTAAAGGATTTGATTGATAGTCTCATCTTAAATTGGAGAATAGGGAAAATGGAAAGATGTTCCAGTAAATCTTGTGCAGCTCTTTAAGACCCTTTAAAAATAATTCCTTAAAAAATATTTAAATCACACTATCGAGAGTTCTGCGCTTCCGTTTGATCAATTTTTGTGAATAGAAAAAATTCTATTTTTTAACATTTTAACGTGCGAAAAAAAATACTACTCAAAGAGTGACGCAAACGACAAAACAAATCAAATTGTTACGATGAAGCATCAATTTTGGGGAGGAAAAAAAATACTTTTCATTTGGTTCTGAAGTGATTGATGATATCGATGCCATTTACCAAAAGGCATTTCAATCAAATCCTACAAACATACGCACATTAAAGACCGTAAATAAAATTGCGTGTTTTTTTTTTCTTCCCCCGAAAAGCAAATAATGTAAATTGGTTTTTGCTGCTCCAATTTGTGGAACGACTCCAAGACGTATTTTTATTTTTCAAGAATCTTCTCTAAAGTTTTGCATCATTCATCAAATTCCGTGCACAAGCTTAGATACGAACACACATGACCTGATTACATCAAATATTTTTTTTTTCGAATGATACTGATTCAATTTTATGATTTTTTACAGCATGATCCAGATCAATGTACACCGGGCGGTGAGGATGGTAACTTCATCATGTTTGCACGAGCTACATCGGGCGATAAACGGAACAATAATAAATTTTCACCATGCTCGCTGAAGGCCATCGAGCCCGTTTTGAACGCAAAAGCACGTAGCAGTAAGGGTTGCTTTACCGGTAAGAACTTTAGAGCATTGTGGTAGCGCTGAAAGAATCTCACAACCCAAAGTACACCTTAATGGCTTTAAATTGAATCAAATTAAAATTGGGTTTTCTGCATTCTACTGGTTGGATCTGTAGGATGATGCCTCGAGTGCCCTATAAAAAAAAGCTAAATTGATGTCAATTATCATTATGATTTCGTTGCATGTATAAAAACTTGTAAGACTTTATTAAATGGCGGAAACGTGGATAATTAAATTAGTTGAACCGACATATCTTTTGCCACTTATTAGTAGCATTCGTGTAGAAATAATCGCTTTGTAATTCGCTTAAAAATCTCAACAACGTGCCAGCCGCGTGCCTGCTTGAGTGCAATTTTTTTTATAGCAACAAGACGTGTGCTTTGGAGATTCTTGATTCTTTGAAAGTCATCGAAATTGTCGCAAATTGTGCAACTATAACACTTTTGATTCTATTTGTACAGAACCGCAGCAATCAATTTGTGGCAATGGTGTTGTTGAGCCGGGCGAGCAATGTGATTGCGGTTGGGAGGAGGATTGCAAGGATGCATGCTGCTATCCTATGTCACGTCAACTCAGTCGCTTCGATCAAACGCCATGCACTTTGCGGCAGGGGTAAATAATGATTCCTATTTTCTTCATTTCAATTATTAGAAATAATTTTGCAGATGAGACTATTTTGTAATATTTATTCGATTGGTATTCCATTCACAATAATCAATTGTTGTTTTATCATTTTTGGAAATCATTATCATAGATTTTACATCATGGTCCTATCATAGTCCATTGTTGTAGAAATTAATTAATTTACATCAATGTGCAGCAAAACAACAAAAAATTATCTATTGTTTAAATTTCTCCCACAGAGCAAGGTGCAGCCCATCACAGGGGCCATGCTGTACAACAGAGTGCACATTGAAATACGGCGATAAGTGCCGCGATGATAACGGCTGCCGCGAGCCCAGCTATTGTAATGGAGGCATGCCGACATGTCCGCCGTCGGTCAATAAACCTAACAAAACCATTTGCAATAAAGAGTTTGTGTGCTTTATGGGGGTGAGTTTAGTTGAGGATATAAATCACATATGGATCATTATTCATTTAAATATTCACGCCCAATTCCCAGGAGTGTACTGGATCAATTTGTCTGGCGTATGGATTGGAATCATGTCAATGTATTCCCGGTCCAAATGATCAAAAAACCAAATCATGTGAATTGTGCTGCAAGATTCCTGGCGAAAATAATTCCTGTAAGAGTTCATTTGAATGGAATAAAGCGCCATACGATGTGCCCGACATGTTCTCTAAACCTGGAACGCCATGCAATGATTACAATGGCTATTGTGATGTTTTCCAAAAATGTCGGGAAGTTGATCCGTCGGGGCCATTGGCAACATTGAGAAAGCTTTTGCTGTCGGAGGAAAGCATTGCGTCATTCAAGAAATGGGTCGTGTCCAACTGGTATGCTGTGAGTCTTATCATCGTTGCTGTATTTGCACTATTGGTAAGTTCATTGTCATCACAACCACAAACCCAATAAACCATTTTGATTAAACTTGTGAAACAAAGCTTTGTCGATTACTGAAAAAATGGAAAGATTATGCGAAAGATTGTAAGTTTTAAGGCGACGAGCTTTGTAGAATTTTGGAGTGAACAGTATTGCTATGAAACTAGTTTTGTCTCGGGTTGAGGGCAGAGATTAAAGTTGGATTACTTAACTTAAATTACAATTGACTATCTGCCACAAAGAACTTAATCCATTTTAATTTTTGATGCTTTGTTTGCAGATACTGAGCACACGCTTATTGGGCAAGAAGTCAAACTTGAAATTGAAGACTGTAACAATAATACACAGTGCAACAACAGAAACTGTTCGACTGCCTGACGATAATCATAATGGCGTAAGTTTTTATTTTCTATTCTATTTGGAAATGTTTCTTGATGTCGTCGCTTAATTGGATCCCATTTTCATTGTTTGTCCTTTACTTTAATTTAATGGCAGGTCATTGTCCACACAGCCATTCGATCGAAAGTACCACTAAAAAAGAAAGTTCGTGGAGAACGTAAAAAGAAACCACCATTGCAACCGCCTCATCCTAAAGCTCTTCAAGCGACGCAAAAAGAAAACGCTACACAACTGACGAATGTTGCTGCGAGTCCAACGCTTCCAGTAGTCGCTGTTTCAGCATTTTCGGTAATTAAATCTTCGAAACGACTACAAAAGGCGTCTGAAAGTCCTCGAAAACTTTTGAAAAAGAAGAAGAAACGTCCCACTGAAGACGTGACACAGAAGAAAGATTTAGAGCCGCCGGCACCAGTGAAACCAACGAGGAAATTAAAGAAGAAATCTAAACATAAAGAGGTGATTGACTACTCAAATCCTGAACATCATTCGAATACATTTGGCAAAGTTCAGAAATGGCTTTTGGAATCGCCCATTGTCTCATCGGCTGCCTCACAAATTGAACACGCTTCGAAAATTTCTAATATAATGAGCAAATCCCAATCAACACCGGAACATTTGGTTAATGCTAACATACAGCGGTCGCCGACAAATACAAAACCAAAAACAAATTCAACTAACAATTTGAATGATAAGGTTCGGCTACAAGTTGTTTACAAGCCACCATTCAAGTTCTCACTTAAGCTGTCCAAAAATGATCCAACAATAAAAACAAAGGTCATTGGAATCGATAAAAATAAACGCAACAATGGACGCATCGAGCGTAAACGAAGTTCGATGGATGATCCGTTGAGGTCACGACGCACTGCGTTACTCATACGTTCGGCAACGGAAGAAATCAATCATCAAATGGCAACGGAAATTGTCGATGAGCCTTTATACGAAACTCTTAATCCCAAACTTAATCCTCCCAAGCATCAACGTCAAAAGTCTCTCACACTGCCGAATGATAGCATGCCAAATTACGAAAACATTCCAACATCGTCCACGGCCAATCTCATGGATGCTTCTCTAGCTATGTCTACTACAACATCGCCAGTCATTAATACAGCAACATTTCGTGTTAATAAAAGTGCCAGTGGCAGTAACATTGTTAATCGTAATTTACCTGTGATAACGACGCCCACATCAAATAGGAAACATCATCGTACAGCTAGTCAACGAAGTAGCCAACAAAATCTCACTAGCACGAATGGAAGTGGTGGACGTGAAAGACGTTCGAGCATTGGCAACGGTTCGAATCTAAACAAATTCGATGACAGCACACACAATTTGACACGTTCGAGCACAACAAATTTAACAAAGAATAAGCAAGATTCCGTCAAGAGGCGAGCAAGTGACATGAATCGCAGTAGCACCACAAATCTTAATAAATATCATCGTCAACATTCCAGCCACAGTTCCAATTCTAATTTGCGGCGCGGTGGTTCAAACATGGATATGAATGCTGGTGAAGAATATCATGCAACGAGTAGCAATGAGCGTAAAGCTCATAGCCGTAAAAATAGCATCACACATAAGGAGTCGCTGGGCAGTAAAACAAATTTGCCACGCACGAGCAGCAATTCAAATCTCATGGGTGGACCATCGCGCCGCGAAAGTTTCAATAACATTCCGCGCGCTAGTCTTATAAATATGACAAACAATAGCAATCATAATAATCAATTCCATCGGCAAGTAACGCTTAATCAACCATCAATGGCATTATCGCCACAAAATCGTCAACTACTGGACGAATTAAATAGAAATCGTCCACAAACATCGTCATGTGATAGTTCAATGTTTAAAAGCTTCGAATGGCCAAAAGTATTAACTATGCATAAATCATTACCCGTCGATGATGTTTTGCCATCGGATATGGAAGTAATGGTTTCTGATGTAGAAAATTTAGTTAATGATAGATAGGACGAACTGATAACTCGCTTTGTTAATTTCCTTTCATCATCGGCCTCATCCGTATTTCAGTTCTATTAGGAATCACATTCCCCTTCGATATCACAAACAGCTTTTATAAAATATACTGCGATCAAATAACAAAATTTTAGTTTATCAATTAGATAATTTTTAAAATATTTATTTTTGATAATAAAAACTTTTATGTGCCAATTCGTTCGTTTGCATTGCATATGACATGACTCACATATCGCATTTAAAACCGAATTCCGATTGCATCTCTGTTCATCACTGAAAATGCCTCAATGCACTCAAATTTCAAATGTTCAATCGTTCATTAGATAAAATGACAAAACACACGCAATTCCCCGTCACGATAGGTTGGAACTATTTTTTTTTTAAAGCTTAAGCGAGAATCATATTTCATATCAAAAAACAGCGAGATATTAACAACTGTGACATTTTTTCTGTAGGTGTTAAATCAGAACATTTTTTGAAATGAATCATAAAATGTGCACACTCGATTAAATATTATCTGTGCCAATAAATAAATGCAGAACAACGATGGCTAAAAAGGCAGTTGTTTAAAATGTACGCAAACATATGTTGCGTTGCTTTCTGTTAATTATCTTAGAAGCATGAAATTGGTGTCGTTATTAAACTACTTCGAGCTATTTCACATTCGGCCTGATGATCATGCTTTATTTTTGTGATACTGTAAATGTAGCGAAATCTCATCAAAGTCCATTTTTTGTTGTTGTAATGAGAGTCATAACATGTATTAATAAAAAAATAAAAACATCTGTCGCAACACCGACAACTGCAATCATTTCACAAGAAGACATTTGATAAATGAAAACTTATAATAACAATAAAAAAAAAGCTTTAACGAACAACCTGATCCGCATTACAGAATTAGAAAACTACCATTTTACAATAGCTGAAGCCCTTTTAATTCAAGACATATCTAATCATAATGATACCGTTGCCTCGACACATTGAATCTGCCCTTTTCTTTTTCAATGAAAGGGTTTTTGTGATTGAAAGCTTTTGATTAAGATTTCTTCTGATTTTCCTTGAATTTTAATCGATTGCGATTCCTTGCAGACTCAGTATGATGAAACAAAATTACTAGAAAAAAAAAGCATCTAAATACTTCAAAATGTAAAGTCAAACTAAAAAGCTGCTAATATTGTGAAACAATTTTTTTTTTAAAAAAAAAAGAACAAAGTGAACTAAACGTGTAAAGTTAAAATAAGCTAAAAAAATATAAATAAATAAATAATTTCATATTTTTTGTAAGAACTAAAAATTCACCGCGTAATTTCGCGTGAATTGTCGTCTAATTTAAACAATAAATCAATTTAAAAAAAAATCCCTCGAAGCTCTTTAGCTTCGTTTTGTTTAAATTAGATTAATTTCATCCAAAATCAGCATTGAATGTCACCATATGATTTCTTGGCGACGTAGTTTTTAAGACGCTTCCTGATCACGTTTTAGGCTGGAAATGATTTAATCGAATTGCTACTAACAAGTGAGCTATTTAGAGGCTCATCGGGCGCATGGAGCTTTTGTGGTGCCGCAATCAGCAAATATTTCCCGCAAATTTTTTTTTCTTTCTCCATTCGCTCATTATTCCGGTCTGAGTAACACTGAAGTGCAGAAAAAAATGAGAAAATTAAATTACATTGCTGGTAGGAAAAGGATTTTTTTTAATGAAGGACTTCATTTAGCATGCATTAAGCCAATTTGCTGTTTGCGCCTTTAGTAGAGGCAATACAGACATCCGGAAATGACAATGGCTTGTCTTTTGTTGTTGACTATATTTCAACAGAATGCTGCTAAGCCTAATTAAATATCCGGTACAGAATAACAACTTTAACAAGTTGATGAGAAGTCATAACATTTGTTTTTCGTTTTATCATACTTGGTAAGTGAAAACTGCTGTAAGGCTATAAAAAATAGCATTTTAATTGCTACACGATGAGTATTTTATGATGTTTGTGATCGTAGCATGCACTACATAAGTAAAACATTACTGATGAATTTACTTAAACTTACTTCATTAGATGTCGTCAGCAACTGAATCCTTTTTGTTTCTCAGCAGCTCCAAAGCGGAGGTAAAATTACAATTGCGACCGAAAAAAAGCTTCCGATTTGCGAACTTTTTATGCCGCCTGCCCGATGCTAATGAAGAAGGAACAGATTGAAGGAAAAAAGGAAAAATATGCAAATTTTATTTATTTCATTTCTTATTTTTTTATAATTTGCGTTTGTTTTCCGAATCCTCTGCTGTTATCAGATTTTACATTTATTGCTGGATGGAAATATGTTTTATGAACTACATTATTACTTAATTATGGGAAATGTTCTTCTCTTAGACGCAAATAAGGTGAAGGAAACTTTTCAACGACGCAACGTCTGTTCATGAACTCGGATAATTTTGTATTCATATCTATAAAACGAAAACATCATGCAATTGCTGCACAATTCATTGTTTCTGTCATTCTCCGCAAATTTTATTTGAAATGTCATCTGGAGAACTCATTTTGATCAATAAATTTTTACGGCAGCTCGTAAAGTTCTTCAGTTCTCGTTCTTTTTCTTTTGGAGTTTTGAATAAAATGAAATTCCCTTATAAGAAGAAGAAAGCACTGTGGAAACGATGTGAAAAAGAATATAAAGTTTCCTTTTCCTCTATTTTATTGTTTTATCGGTTGGTAATTTGGTTTCGTTGGCACTTGACAAGGATCGAAAAGAAACTTTGGTGAGACTTATTAAAATGCTTCTTTTTTTATTTAAGGTTATATTTGGTGAGGATGTGAGAAGTAAAAACTGGAAAATTGAACATTAAATTTAGTAAATTTATTGATACATTTCTATGATATGGCGAAATGCATCTTGAGTACCAAAGAATAAGAAGGGAAATGCCAAATGCAAAAATAAGTACGTTCTTCCAGATAATCCATTTGAATGGTCCGAATCCTTGATTCCTAAATGTGAATCAAAACAAAAAGCTCTCAAAAGTCCAACAAATGGTTTAACGACAGGAACTCCAATAACAATTAGAGCGGCAGCAATTGCTAGGAAGGTTCGAAAGATATAATTTGCTAGCATCATATTTTTCTTCACTTTATTCTTGATGGCATTTCAAGAAATTGTTAAAGCAGCATAGAACTGCAATCCAAATGTAAGAAAAACATCGGCAATAACGTAAAATTTAACGGCTTAAGCTTGCAGCAAACTGTTCAATAGACAAGTTAAATTAAATCTGAGTTTTGATTTTGTCACCATGTTTGAGATATCCGAAAGAACCAAGAGAGATATAAATTGCGGAAACAATCATCATACCGTGATAGAGAACTCCAGAGCAACCGATAAATTTTCGAGAATTTTTTATATTATTTTCCAGCCGCATACACATTACACATCCTATAAATTTCATTGCAAAAATTCCAATCCCAAAAAATCGCGAGATCGTTGTGATGTTCGTATATTTTTGTTCCAATTTCGATGGAATGTTAGTCAATGAATAGTAAAATGTTATTGCTAAACTTGAAGCCATGAATATATTCGCAAGTCCCGAGAAAATTGTCAAGACTTTAAGATTTGATACCCACGCAAGGAGCATGAATGGAAGCACAAGCACCAGCACAGCATGCATAATCGTATATCCATCGTAACCCTAAAATAATGTTCTATCAACTGCTGGACGTTTTCAGCATCAACTATCGTGTAAACGGAGCATGTGCCAAAGTAAGTTGCAAAATTAAGAGATTGATAAAGTTCTTCATAAATGGTACACATCGATGACTCCAGTGTGGGCTATTTTCCATTGCAGCTTCAACAACTTCCGAAAATGCCATTGTGTGGCGCTTTGTTTGTCGATAAAGTTCATGTATGCTCATGATAATAATTTAATTGCAATGTGTGCAGATAAAAGCAACAAACGTAGTCAGAGCGTTCCCGTCACAATCCGGTAAAGCTGAGAGCCAACGGCAAAGCCAAAATGCCTGTGCCAATTGCAAATTTTAGGTAGTGTAGCGAATTAAAGCTTCGAAGCTGCTGCAAAATTTTGTGAAATTGAATTTGTGAGTCTCTGTCAGGACGAAGTCGAAGTAACTAGAAAAGTACGATGTTACATGCTCAAGATTGCGTTCCTTAAATATGTCATATTCTGAATCTGAACTGGCTTCAACATTTTGTTCAACGTTTTGTTTACATTAATAATTTATATAAAATTAGACTTTAAATATAGAAATGAAAATAAATATTATAAATTTAGCAAAGCTCGCTGACGTTTAAACATTTTATGCCAAATATATTTTTGCTGTGTAAAATGAGCTTTTATCGAGATTTTATAGCTCATAAATAAGATTCATATTACGAGCATCATATTTGGTGTCCATTTGCATGATGTAACAAAAAAAAAAGAAAAAAAAAATCAAGCAAAAAACCGAAAAATGGCAAAAAAAAATTGTCGACCGACGCAATTTTATGATGATCAAATAAATTATTGATGTTTCAAAAACTTCACGAACCGTCAATTATAATTTGTTTATGCTCACCGGAAGCCTAAATTAATCATGCACGAGAACGCTCATGAAGGACGTGAAAATTATTTACATTTTCAGCAAAATTGCACAAGAGCTTGCGGTCAGAGCGCTCTAACAAAATGCAATTGAGTGGCTTGCGATAATTGTAATTGTTTTGCAAATTTCCATGCAGATTCCATGCAGCAACGAAAATATAACTCAGAATCCAGTATCTACACCAAATATGGTTAATAAATGTAATTAAAAATTGATCATGAAGCCGTAATTGGTGCATATAATGAGGCAAAATAATCGTTAAAAAAAGGGTATTGAAATGAATTATTGAAATTCGTATTTTATATTCATCGATTGATTTCGCCTTTCAGTAACTTTATACAAGGCATTTCTGCAAACCAGTTAAATATTCTAGCGTTTTATTGCAAAATTCATTCAATATCGTTTTACGAATTTACATTATTTATTCAATTTTGTTTATTGGTTATCCGCTGTAAAAAGAGGATTTGTTAAAAAAAAAAAAAAACATTACATCGTAAAGTAAATCTATACAATTCTACATACAACATAAATTCATTTTGTCAGAATTTTGGTGATTTTCGTGGAAAGCATTAAAAATCTATTTTTCCTTATTCAAAGAATTTTTTTTCTCTCGTCGCCATATCCTAAGCAACATACTCAAGATGCCGTAAAGCTTCTCCCGACTATTGTCGCAACCGGATGAATATTGAGCGCGTCTTTTACGCATCATTTGGCCCAAATCATTTTTCAATTTTATATTAAACAGCGAGCTCTCTTTTCAAGTGTGGATGATAAAAACGAGCCTTGCGTCAGATACCTTTTGATGTATACATATTTTTTTTCTGTTTGGTTATATGACTCAATACAAAAACTGTCAAACGAGTGAATTTTGTGAGTCGATTCATTTGAAATCATTTCGTTACTTTTCGTTGTCAGAATATGAAAATAATTTTTCATCATAAATTTTTTGCAATCATTCGTTTGATGTTGTTTAACAAAAGATGCTTTTGTGGCATAATTTGGTTAATGAGCTCACGGAAATATGCTGATGATACAATTCGTAAAATGTAATGAATGTGAAAATGCAAAACCCTATGAAAAATTTTTTGAACTTTGTAATTAGCTTATGCATGAAAATTAGTCGAATTAAGTTGGAAAAATTCCAGTCAGATGCATAAATTTTCACTTTGTGGAAAAAAAAAGTTTGGAGAATTAGCATTTGAGAGGTGTTCTGGGTTTCATTTACCCTTTTTTCCATTTGAATAGAGGAATGAAAAAGGATATTGTGAAGTAAATTTGATTTTTTAAAATTTCCTTTACAATTTGCTGCAGCCTGGGATTCCTTTATAACCTTCTTTCTATATTAAGATCACACATTTTGCTAAAGCAAAATAATTATTTTTAATGGAAACTTAATGAACATTTCTGTTCAAAAATTTTGCGATTAAATTTTGTTTCGACAATTTTAACAGAACAGAAAAAGGCAAAGAATTTTAACGAATCAAAATTGGATTCGCTTTCTTTATAAGAATTGAAGTATAAAAGGTTCGAGTGTATCGAATGAACGAGGATGACCTTTTCTTGTATTCTAAAGAATATATAAGAATTTTCTTCAATACGTTCAACACAAATTCAAGCGACTTTGAAGCGAAGTCACACAAATTGAGGAACCCATCATTAAAAATGCGAAAGAGGCATGTTGGAATTTTCAAACATCTTTCTTTCGATAAAGAAGAGCTTCGAGAATTTCTGAAATTAAGTTAATTATATCTACATGACAGAATGTGTTGCTGCTTGCTGGTTGTAAAGATCAGTAATTGTTTGGTAGATACACACAAGTTGATTTCATGATGTATTCGAGAATGCGAAAGAGTTCAAATGTTGGAAAATGTTCATTTTATTGCAATTTTTTCAAAGATTTCTGCCTTGAATATCATAAAATGCTCCAGCCAATTATGCTGTATGTTATTTGTAAGAAATATGCTATGTTCATTACGTTTATTGAAAGCAAATTAATCATTTATTGCTAGAAGAATAAAACAAATTGACATCGAAAGCGAACTAGTACTGTTAGATTACTTATCATAAAAAAATTATCTTATCACTTTTTACGATAACACAGAAAATTATGTACTTGTGACTGGTGTATGGCAATTGAAGTGAAACAGCCAAAGTATATTGTTGATAGTAAAATCTCAGCGAAAATGCAATCAAATATTTTTAAGATACCAGTTTTCATTCTTCGAAAGTGCTTCAAAATTGGAAGAAATTATCTCGCATTTGTCATTATCGTGCCTATAATTTTAGTCACACTTTACTATTGCCATTTACGTTTTGTAAGTATATCATATATGAAGTGAAATCATTGACCCAGTTTCAGAATATTTTAGCACAAAATTATCTATCATTATTCCGAAATTCACTGGTGCTTAGTAATGAATCGCGTGAAATACTTTCAACAAATAGCTTTAATCACCGAAATTCATGGAAGCCAATGATGACGATTGAGCCACACTTTCAACTTTACTCAGCATTCTTTGATCCTCGATTAGATATCGTGGGTATTGGACATTTGAATCACTCGGCGACTATAGTTAAACCATTACTTAACCTTTTATTCATCCCCATTGTTTTATTCATTTTAGGAAAATGGTCGAATAACTTACCAGACACATTGCCAATCGGTAGCGTTCGTGTCATCAGGTAATTTGATTTCTTGCTTATGTTTCGTATGACGATTTTTTAGATCGCTGTAAATATATTTTTTCTTTCTTCCTACTCAGTATCATGCGAATGAATGTCGACAATCGAAATGTTTATTGTCATTTTAAATATGCACGAGGAATGATAAGAGTTGTTCGAGCATATGAAGTGTATCCAATGGATGAACATTGGAATAAAAAGTACACTTCATTTTTCATTGTTTGCCCTTTAGTACAAGATGTTCGTTATCGTGAAATTAATTTGCCAGAAAATGTTGGTGTAAGCTTATCCGATAATTTCGACTTACTTGAGAGTTTTATTCAAATCAGCTATTCAAGAGATCATAAGCAAATCCTTGACAATGATCTGGTCGACGATAAGCTTGCGATTTGTGTAGCACCAGCCCATAGTAGTTACTCAAATGTCCTTCGTGTAATCGAATTTATTGAGTTTTATAAACTTTTGGGTGCGTCCATGTTTTATCTATATAACAAATCGATTTCGACCGATGTGAGGAATACTTTTGAGTTATATAAGAAGGATCAGGTGGCCCAAATCTTTCAATGGAACCTCGACGGATACGATTCTGATGTAGATTTACATTACCATGGAATCATGGCTGCTCTCAATGATTGCTTGTATAGAGCCACATTTGTAGATGGCTTCAAATATGTAGCGATTGTAGATTTTGATGAGCTTCTGATGCCGCTGAAAGATGACACAAAAATTTTACCTGATCTCCTTAGCAAGCATGACACCGATTCAACTCATTCGTTTTGCTTCCAAAATGTGTTTTTCTTCGAACATCTTGAAGCCAACTTCTCAAATGTACCAAAGAACGCAGGTAAATAATAGCTTTGTAGCCACTTCTTCGAAAAATAGATTCCACCAATTAGGCAAAAAAATTAGAAATTTTATATCATTTTAGTCAATCAATTTCTCTACACTCAAGCACAAATAAGACGAACGGAGAAGCCAAGTGGAAAGAGACATCGCAGCAAATGTATCGTTAAAGGTCATTTGATAACGGAAGTTGGAAATCATTTTGTGTGGAAATCAATCAGGAATTCTGTTGAATATTCAATTGAGACAGATGAAGGTCTTCTGTTTCATTATCGGGATGATTGTGTGCCATCGGAAGATTTTTGCAATAAGCCAATTACTGTCGATGATAGAGCGAGAAAATATGGAAATGCGCTGTGGAAAAGCGTGGACCGGGTGTGCAATAAATTATTTTACAATGGAAAGTGCCCATTGCAGTATGACGATGTGTCATAAATATTTAAGTACAATGCTGCATTGCTGCTCAGGTTATGTTTGCTTTATAATTAATAACTTGTTCCGGATGGATAGAAAGGAACATCAAAATTTTCCCAAATTGATCGTAAAATTATAAATTTCCCTATAAAACGTGGTCAACTTTTATTTTATTTTTTTGATGCAAAAACTTTGCCATCTGATGATGAATTTAAAGCTTTTCTTTTTCCCCTTATCGTCCATTTTCGCTGCATCTCAGAAGATTTAAAACTTTTTCCTTATTTGAATTACCTTTCTTCCTTAAGCTTTCTTTAAAATAGCCATGAGGGAATCATTTTCTTGTTTAGTTTGTTGCTCTAAAATTGTAAATGGAAAATACCTGCAAGGAATATAAATTAAAGAAAAATAAAAGTAATTCAAAGTTTGACTTATTTTTCTCTCGTTTCCAGTCTCCAACGGATTCGATTTGAAAAAAAAAAAAGGTACCAAATATAATAAAATAATTCCGTTTCGATCGATAGCGATAGTAATCTGCAGTTTAAGTGCTGAACTCAACATGAAATTGCAACAAATTTTGATGAATTTTCATGCTGAAAGCTCAAAAGACTCATCAAAACAAGTTTTCTTACATTCGCTCACAACGTGAAAATTCACAAAAGTGATCAAAACTTTAACCATCAATCAAAAATTGTGAAATTTCTTGTGCTATGCAAGCGGGATGCAAAGGGTGGAAAAGTCATTCATCATTTTGCAGTATCCATAAACTCAAGACATCAAAATATGATGATTAAGATGCCAGTGACTTGTGAATTTAAGTTATAAGCATGCTTGACAGTTTCATTTCTTATTATAAATGTCTTCTTACGAATGTACTCGAACTAAGTAGAATTACTGAATTTGGTAATATGACTCTCATTCGCGCTTCAACATCTATTTCGTTTCAACGTTTCAGGTCATGTAACGTTTTCTGCTGAGCATTTTGTAATATTCCTTTTGCCATCGGCTTTATATATACAAAACAACTTTCACAATTTAACCAAAAACATCCTAAATGTTAAAATTTTCTGAAATTTTTAATTTCTCTAATTGTGTTTATCTAAACAAGAAGTTATCATCATCGAGACCTCAAGTTACGTCTGGTGAATTTTGATTGCGGTTTGAAAAATGAAATCTAATCTTGTGGATTAATGAGCGAACCATTTACCTGAATCTGGTTGACTAAAAAGTAATTTTTTTTATAGATAGATACTGAAAAAAGGGTTCAGGCAGGAACAACCCTATAAAAAATGTTCGAATAATTAGCTATGCGAACTTTTTTGACACTTTTCGGCGACCTTTAGTCATTGTTAAACCCATTTTTGTCCATTTAATTGAAAAATTTCCCGCTGATTTGAGGGCTGAAAAAGAATCGTCGTCTATTGTTCAGCAGCATTCTTCTCATTTGTAAAGGAAATTTATTGGGTTTAATAAGCGAAGAAATCATTCATCAGTTCCGTGAAAGCACTTTTTTATGTTAACTCACAATTTATGTTTACAGATTCTTTGAAGTATCTTACGAGGCAGAAAATGTTGCATAACAGGAAACAGCAACCCCAAAAAATCTTCTAATTAATTTTTGCCCATTTCGTCGCCGCTTTTCATTAAAAAAAATATATATATATCATCATTTAAAAGTTCTTTTGTGCATCAGAATTTCTTAGAGCAATTTTCTTTTGAAATAGGCTCTATGCAATTGTGCGACAGGTAAAATAGTTATTATAAGTTATTTATTATTTAAGCATCATTTTGCGGCTGTTATTGCTCATTCAAATGATGTTTCCTCATCCTTTCAGTATTCATTTCAATAGCGAAAATGCAGCACAAAAATCCTCAAAAGTTTTTCTCGAGAAGAAGTCAAACATAACTACAGCTTAAGCTGAAAATTTTCAAATGCTTTGAGGGTACATAAAAGATGAAAATGTGTTTCAAGAGCTTTCAGTCGAACTTTTTTTTTTTTTTGGAAATATTTAAGCCTTGTGCCGGATGTTTGTATTCATTTTCAATTTTACTGTGAACCTGAAAGCGATTTCAAGCTCAAAGAGAATATTTACGAATAACTTTAAAGCTGCAAATGCATGGAATCAAGATTTGAAAAAATAAAACTTTTGCTGACATTTTGAAAGAAACTTTTCATGCCGAATTCAATTTAATTAAAACTTAATGAGTTTGCCCATTGAGCTTTTTCTCTCTAAACGGAAACTCTAGTGGAGATTTTTCATGATGATGGCAAAAAAAAACTTTTGAAAGGGAAAGAAGTTAAATTTCAATTAAGACATTTCCTCAAACTGATTTTATGAATTTAATTAAGAGTTGCAGAATAGTCTGCACTAATTGATTTCTCGACATTCAACATGTCAACTTTTCCAGAGCATGTTTATCGTCAATTAGCAACAGGAAACGCTAACAAAGCGGCCTCGATACAAAACATCTTACACAAAAGGAAACTTATGAAAGCTTGCAACAAACGCGTGAGTTCATAAAGAGTATGCGGTGTAACTTCATACTTTGTTATTCGCATTTGGTTTAACAAAAGCAAAATGTGCGCTCGAGAGCAAAATCACATTCTGTTGCTTATGTTACGAACATTTCACCAAATGACACTACACATGCTCGCTACTTAATCTCACAATGACAAAATCATTTCAGCGACAATTAAACATTTCAGTCACAAAAGTGAACAGAGACAGAGATAAAGGGATCAAAAGCTCGGAAAATTGCAAAATTATTTTTTCGCAGCACGCGCATGAAAGCTCTTATAACAAAATAACGTTTAAAGGTGCTGAGCAGTGAGGATTCCTCTAAAACTAACGTTGAATCCCAAATAGCAGAAGTTATTATCATCATTGTAGCAAAATTGTTAGAAAATTATAATATTTATGCTGTGGCATTTTAGAATTCTTTGTTGTCGCAATGTTTTTTTTTCCAACTGAACAAAAGCAATTTCTGTTGACACTTTTCCCGCAAACAAAACTTTACATATTTCACTATCATTCTTCCGGAAAATTGTAATTGCATTACAATTGAATGTAAAGAAATAATTTCACGTCTTTTCTCAACGTTTACGCGACGCCTGACGATGATAAATGCGAACCGCTAGAAAATGTGGTAGAAATTTATAATGTTGGAATTTTATGTGAAGGTTTGATTTGCAAGTTACGTTACAATATTGAGCTTTTATTTGGGAAAAACAGATGTTTACGAAGGCATAACGAATTAGAAGCCGCTTGCCAAGCTTTATATTTAGCCGAGATATTGAAAAAATCATCACGATACAAAAAACGCCGTCAAAAAAATCGATAACTCATTGGCGGTTCATTAATAATTGCTGTTTAAGGCCGCAACACTATCGTGACTTTACTGTAAACGAAAGAAAAATCGTTGAAACAGAATTAATATGCGTCGCCAGACACAGGGTTGGAAAAGGCTTTTTATTGCCTTACAAGCAATCAAAAGAAAATGCTCGCAACCCTTAAAAATCAATTAGTGCTCTAAATATTTCATGACTCATTACTTGCGGTGGGCATTTTTTTTTGTATTTTCCTTTCATTTGCTCACCACAGCTACAAAATGCTTTTCAGTGTTGTTTCAGACTTAAAAGTGATTTGTTGTTTTTCATTGGTTTTATTTTTTATTTTTCCGCGCGTTGCTTCGTGTGATAAAAAAAAAGAAGCAAAACTTGAATTAATGTAACAAATTCCTTATCACAGGTTTTTGTTTTGTTTTTATAAAAAGCACACATTGGAAAGAGAAGAGGAATAAAGTGCTGATAAGATAACGCGCGAAAAAAATAAAAAAATCTACCATTTCAGCTCTTTAGCCGCTGTTTCAATTTAGTTGGAAAATTTCCTGTGCGAACATTCTCGTTGATACTTTGAGCTCAAAAAGAAAATAAGTTTCTGTGGTGAAACTTAGATTGACTTTGTTCCGAGTGAAAAAGCAAAAAACGAAAACTTTCTTGATAAACTTCGTCACGTGAGTTTGTGAAGTGAAGTCCATCAAGATGGCAAATCCCAATAACTTAAATGCTGGCATGCGATGCATAAAATTCATCATTTTCGTCATTTCCTTTATGTTTGGGGTGAGTACCGCAATGATACCTCTCAGTGACTGTAGCAACAATTTTTTTCCTAACATTAAGAATGTTGATCACTATCAGAAGAGCAATAAAACTTTATCGATAGTTATTACAATTATCAATATTACGCCCTTGAATCGACCGGAGGGGATTTTTCATGAGTGACGTAATTGCCAATTTATTTCACAATTTCAAATAAAATCGCGTCTGACATCACATATTATTTATTGTGATTCATTTTCTAATTAAACACCATTACATTCATAAAATCACAATTATCATCGGTTATATTTAACTCTTCGTTTCAATTGATAAGACTTTAAAATCCATTTCGTTGTGCACATTAAATGGAAAATCGTGAATTATTTTGTTTTTGTTTCCGCGATGGCCAGATAATGGAAACTTTTATATTTGCACTGGAATTGAATGATTTTATTTTAACGCCATCCACGGATATTTTATGTGAAATCATTAAATGTTAATTATCATCTTGCAATTTACAGCTTACCGCATTTCTATTGCTTGCCGTTGGATCTACGATTTCCACAATCTTTGGTGATTTTAGCATTTTCGTTGATGATCATTTCTTCACTCCAGCTAATTTGATGATCGCAATTGCGATATGTCTTATGATAGTAGCTCTCACCGGATGTCTTGGAGCTATTAAAGAAAGCACAATGCTTGTTAATGTTGTAAGTTTTCAATGAGCTTATTGTTCTTACAAGCGTCGAACATGACCTTACATAACCTTAAACATACTAAAATGTCACATAAAATAATTCCAGTTCGGATTATGTCTATTTATTGTGTTTGCGATGGAAGTTACAGCCGCTGTATCCGCATTCTTTTTACACGGTCAAGTGACAATGATGTTAATAAGAACAATGAATGAATCATTCTTGGTTTACAAAGAGAATGCTTACGTTGCAAGCGGTATCGATTTTCTACAAACAAACGTGAGTTGTAACATAAATATTTTTTCGAGTGAGAAAGGTTTGATAAAGTTTAGAGGGTGGGGAAAAAAATCTCAGCTTTGCTTGTTGGTGCAGAAGTTCGTTAACGAAGGCACTAAATGACCCAGTGAATATAAGCTGCCTTTTATCATAGCCTTAAAAAAGAGACCGAGATGTGCCTCACTTCTAATCAGCTGTCAGTAAATGAGCTAAGTTTTTTTTTTCTCTCTCTACTCGTCTACCAAGAAAATGAAAGGAAAAAAAGAAAGGAACCAAAAAGTCGATCATTCGAAAACGTTTCTTGAATATTTTATTAGATCTCATCATCGAACATAAAATGGTCTATTTCTTTTTGCCTTTTCTATCCTTACTTACTTTTGTTATCATTTTTAGTTGGAATGTTGTGGCATTGATTCGCCCGCCGATTGGTCGAATATTTTCGAAAGTTCAGGTGATAAGACGGTAGTTCCGGATTCATGTTGCTCACTGATGAATCACAACTCAACCACCGACACATATGATTGTGATGAGTTTTATCAATTTGGATGCTTGCCACGGTTGAATTACATCATACAAAAGAGTGCCATGTTGATTGCCAGCGGTGCTGCAACTGTTGCTTTTGTTCAATTCTTGGGCGTAATCTGTGCTTTCATGCTGGCAAAAACCATTCGCAGAACCAAATCAGTTCGCGAAGCACGTCGTTGGCAATTGCAACAGAGCTTAGGCGTTCTGACAAATCCATTCTCATTTGATAAGCAAACTCTTGAGGCAACCACCGGACGACAATACGACCCAGATCCCGAATATACCGTAATGGAAAAGCCAGAAATCAGCACAAATAATAACAACAACGCAAACACCTATTTGCCCACAAGTCCCAGTGTCATGTAAATTAAAATTTTCCCCGAATGATAACTAAAGAAAAAAAATTGTGTGCGTTATGTAATTAAATGGACATTTGTGAATCGTTGGTTTTTTTTTTCATCGTGCTCTGAACAGTGAAGTAGAGTGAGTCATGTGACCATTTTTTTTAAATTTTATTCAAAATGTAACATTCATAAAGCGATTTGCATTTTTATTTTTTAAATATTCATAACAACAGCAGAGAGAGAGGAAAAAGGTATAAAAGTTGAGCACAAAAAAAAATAGGAAATATTTAATGTGGTTTTATTATCAACGAATCAGGTTCATTCTTCTTCTTTTTTTTTGTGTGTACACGTGTAAATTAAATAGTGTCAGAGTTACATCATCCTCCATCCATTTACATGTCCATTTATACCAAAAAAAAAAAAAATGTTTACTTAATATGAAGAAGAAAAATTCCATAGAAATTGTGCAATAAAGTTTTATGATATCAACCAATATGTATTTTTTGTGACATGTGTTTTCAGCTCGAGGACATTTTTTGCAGGTGACAGCTGGACGTCCTCTTGTGTACCGACGCTCTTTAATTGAAATGCCGCATGGCCAGTACGAGTGTTGCGCAAATAATTAAAAACTGCATAATTAATGTTTGTGGATGAGCACGAAAACAAAGACAACATCTCCTGACAATAATGACAGCAAAGCTTTAACATTTGGTTTGTTGCTTTAAATTAAAGAGCTTGGTTTGCTGCTGGCAAAAAAAGAATATGGTAATTTGTCTCCCAGCAGTGATGACATCATTTACACCAAGCCCATTACGAATAAATTATTGGGCCATTAATCAATTGGTGAAATTACCAACACACACAAACAGTTTGGTGGTAAAACAGGACCAATGAATACCACAGCAGGCTTGAGTGTATAATATTAATGGACTTTTCATCTGACACATTTGTGAATGCAACAAGCCATAATTTGTGAGTGAATTATTTACAGTATTAATTCATATCAATATGCCAGATGGTGCCGCTGTGCTGCAATGGAAAACTGCGAACTTAACAGCAAAAAAGAAATTAATTCTTATTTGTAAATTAATTAAATGTTTTTATTTCCATTTTGATTTTGATTTTGCAATTCTGGTGTAAGTTTTGTGCTGAAAAGTTAAATATAACTCTTCTTTTTTTTGGGACACAAGAGATTTTCTCGGACACAAATTAAAAATAAATACATGTTGAATGATGCATAAAAAAACAACTTTTACAAAAAAAAAAAACTGCATGGGAGGACGAAAACATAAATAAATATTGTGCAAAGTTGTAATAATGTTTAAAAATTACCATTTTGCAAGTTTGGCATTAAACTAAGTAGAAGCTAGATGCATAAATGCATATGGGAACTGTGTGCACACATATGTAGTAACGATGGCCCACACTGCACTTCCGTGACGCATTTGAGGAATTTAGATAAGAAACATCCCTGCACGTGATTTTATATTCTCGCCGCTATTTTGTGCATCACTAACGAACAAATCCTTGTAACATAATTTTTATTATGCTTCTTTGTTTTGCTGTATCAGTACTAAGCATCAAAGACTCACATTTTTTTAGAAGCTTACTGCCAAGCTCCCGGGTATGGTAAGTCACCTAAAATAATTGCTTTTGTCTAGCAAACAAAGTGAGAGAAAGTCTCGATCAGGCAAATTTAAGCACAGTAGAGACAGAACCTCATTCCATTCAGTCGTCAGCCACGCAGACGGCCAAAAAATGCAAATATCTCAATTAACAAAATGAATACTTTTATTAACATTCTGCATAGTCGCTTCTTCATTTTCTCGTGTTTCAAAGGTTTCGTTATGTGCGAAACGAAACAGTTTTTATTTCCATCCATGGCTCTGCGGTTTTTTTTAGAGAGAAACATGTTTTCGAATGAACAGCTTTTGCACTTTGAACAGGAGAATACCGCTGAAAGCTCAATTTAAGATTTGTGTAGCAATGGTTGATTTGCCTCACAGCTAAATGAAAATTTATGTTCTATGCTCCACTTCGGTATGTGTTTTCAAAAAAAAAGAAGTGATTTTATAATATTTCTGTATTGTGGTTGATCGCAATTTGTACGGCTGCTGTGAAACATTGCCAACAGGTACAAAGCTCAGAGTGATAAAATAACATTGCTGAACTGCGCAGTTGAAATGGATACTTCCTTTCCTTTTCTGACTTTTTCGCTAGCTACTGATAACTTGCACGACTCGGTTTCAATTCGAACATAAATTTATTGACCAGAGAAGAATGTCGATTTGCGCAATTTAAAAAAAAAGCAATTTCGTCGATTCAATGTCCCGAGAAATAGCAATTCACAACAAAGTAAAAAAATATCTTTAAGGCGGTTGCTAATTAGCACTCAATTTTTGTAGACATTTATTCAACATTTTAAATCTTTAATAAGCATTTTTTGTAAAATTTTCTCCAATATTGTCGTGAAATAAGAAATTCCGTTGCCCAATACGTACATATATATACATACATACATGGTCGGAATAACCGCCAGCATCTAGATAATTGGCAAGTTTTCCAATTCACATAAGCACTTGAGTTTATTTATTAAAAATTTATCTAGGACAGGAGTTGATATTTTTGCTATCGGTTTTCTAGAAGCATTTCTATCAGAAAATAAAGATTTTTTTTTAAATATCCCTAATTATAGAAAAAGCAGCGGTGTTTTTAAACAAGTAAATATCTGAGTAAAATCATGAGATGTATAAAAGAAAGAATAAAATTATAAAATTCTCTGTATGCGGAATGTATATAAATTGCGGCATATTGTTGGCCAAAAGCTAATTGAACGATAACAGTTATTGATAACAGAAAACAAGCGATAAATGCAATAAAGGTTGCGATAAAAATTTCTCAAAGATACCACTTTGAATATTGTTTAGCGAAATAGCCATAAATCCATCAGAATAATGCGATTCATTTAAAAAAGAATACCCTAGATAAAAAAAACCTACTGTTGAGCCAAAAAAAGGATAAATTTGCATCATGTTTTAAACATGAGATTTTTTCACTTGGCGGCCATTGGCTGATTGAGTAACACACCAAAGTTCATTCTCAATTGTTCGAGGAAGACAAAAGTCAAGATGGTTTGCGGTGCAAGGCGAACGAATGCTGGGACATAGCCCTTGAAAAATCCTAATGGACCCAATTTCGCTGTATGCTTTACAATATCAAGAATTCCACTGAATTCTCCTGGCTTAGCGTTCATGGCGCGTGTTTTCAATACATCGAGTGGTTGCGTGAGTGAAGTAGCAATAGCACCAGCTATAGTGGATGCTGTAAAGTGGGTCACCAGGTTGTCCTTGAAGTATATCGTTTCTAAAAGCATTTGCTTCACTTGATCATAAAACGCTACTTGTCCAATAGTCATGAACACAGCGCGCGATGTCGCAGTTGAGCATCCCGAGAACAAACGACGGAATCCCTCTTCACTATAAACGCGCCAGAGACCATCAATCGCATGTTTGTAGCTAAAAAGAAGGAAACTTTAATTTGAAGCCATACAAGACCATTGCAATTTACTTTCTTCGCTGATCCAAGGGCAGTTTGATATCATTTTGCATACGAACGTTGACCATATCAGCCGGAGTTCCAACAAGTCCACCACAAGCACCAGCACCACCGGCTAAGAGCACTTTGCCAAGGAAGTCAAGATCATTTCCAAAGGCTTGCTTTCCTACTTCATAAATTCCGAAGCGTGTTGTACTGTAGGTGAGCTGCCTTAAAAGCGATGCAGAAATTCCGTTATACAGAGCTCGAACACCTTGATTTTTGATTATATTTCTAGTTAGTTGGAAAATTGAGACCTTTCCTTCTTGTGTTGTCTGAAGTTGCACCTTGATCAAATCAAGTGGATGTGTAACACAGGCTGCTCCAGCTGAGCCAAGACCTCCAAAGTACCAGCGTGCTACACGATTTTCTGATTTCATCTTTCTGGAATGATTGCAAAGTCAATGAGGCCGATTTAATTGAATGATATCAATGCATGTGGATCCTACGATATAACTGAATATGAAATGGCAGTGCTAATTAATTAGTTATGCATACTTTAAACTGACAGCCTTGAGAATATGAAATTTTGAGTTTTGATATATTATAGCACCAATAACGATTTATATCAACACATAGCTAACAGAAACTAAATTCACAAATGGAATGTTGGACAAATCACTTATTAAATTGCCGATAATAAGAAATATAAAATCGATGGACCCATCGAAATTTTGGAAGGAAAATGAAATCATCGAAAACATCGAAAAACATTGCAAACCTATGAGAAGTTTTACTGTAATCAGCTGTTGGTATAAACAATCGGAGTCACATTAATTGCATTCGCTTTAATTATTGGATTTATGAACAAAATAAAGGTGAGAGCGTGCAAATAAATCACTTATTCAAGTGTTAATAAGGTTACTATGGAACTTTTATACGGTAAAACTACTTAGTTGTCAAGCACTTTCTTGCGTAATGCTGTAATCAATTTCGTCGAATTGTGGTTGTGAGCCATAAATATATGTTTGCTCATTTCATAACTCAGAGACACGAGCAGATTCAGATTAAAAAAAACTGATAATTTTTTTTAAGTACTTAAACGCGATTCTAAATTTAAGTCCATCAAGATGAGAAGGAGAAGTCACAAACAAACCTTGTAGCACCTCACGCGCAACTCTTCACTTTCGCAATTGATGGCAACCGTAATTTTGTCAGACACTTGCTTAGTTAAGAATCACTTTGTTGTCACTGACAATTCCACCTCGACCCACAAATTGAAACTGCCCAGACGTCGGCCAGCAATCGTCTGATTGGAGAATAAAAACGTTTCACATAAAATTTTCTTCTTCGTCATTGAAAGTAAAAATCACATGTGAGAGATGAGAAACAGTGATGGCTTCACGCGATGCCCCTTTCTAATGTTTTTTTATGCTCACTGTCGCCCATCCTGCGATACATCTCTAAAAATAAATTAAATAAATACATTTCATTACCATTTACACAAACTTATTTCTCTCCAATCATCATCATCGGACGCTAAATTAATTTTGAATACTTGCCATGCTGTAATACTTGAAACCATATAAAAACTATTACACGACCGAAGCCAAATTTTGGTACGCGTTTGACAGTCAGAAAATCGCACGTTCTTCTGACGTCATTGACGGGCCCAAATAAATACTTATTTGATTGTGCAAATAGAAACTGATTTATTGGTTTAATCTTGATGTTTATTTTTAGTTCCATCCGAGCGATAACATTTTGTACCAACATCAATTAAACGTTTTTCATAATGGCACTTCTCGTATCAGCATGCGGCTTCACCGAGATGAAGAAGTTCATCGTCATCAAGGAACAACGTGGTATCGATGGATCTTTTTTGATAAGTTCGCTAATTGGACAACGGATGCGTCAACAACACGCTGGATTAATACTTGTTTGTTGCCATCAGACAATGAAGTATTATGATACGTGCGGTAAAAAGTTGGGATATAATCTCAGCATGAGCATCATGAAGAAATGTGCGCACGTCATTGAACCCTTAAACGATATAGTGGCGACTCTGAGAAACAACAAACTTATGGATGAACTTCTCAAGGGAATTCATCAAAAACTGAAGCTACTTCAGGGTGACGGGAAGAAGATTATTACTGTCATTATTGATGATTTGGAAATCTTCACCAATTTAGGATGTTCTGTGAGTGATCTCATAAAATTCGGTATGAAATTGAACACACTTGCGCATGAGGCAGATGGGCTGTCAATAGCTATAAAAATCGGACTCAGTGACCTTCATCTTAATCTCACAAGCCACCTTGAGGACTTTGCTGATGTGACGATAACTTTGGAAAAACTAAAATCGGGAGAATTTTTTGATGTCGATGGAAAATTAACTATCAGAAAGTTCAATTATTCTGATGACCTTTCCAACTGCCGACTGGAAAGCGAACGAAGTCTTCTTTATTATATCGGCGATCACAATATTAAATTAAGTGCACCAGGCGAATTTGGATTAAAGTTTTGAATCGAAAATAATACGGAGACTGGTGTGGAAAGCAATTAATAAAAACTCATTAAGTTTCTCCCTTGTTGAGTTATAAGATTGATGTTAACCGATGAAGCATGCTGATTTGATATATGTAGGCGTCTTTTTTTTGTGTCCCTTTGGTGTTGAGTGTTGACCTTGGGCAAAGTTACGTCTACGAAGGATTCATCTTATCACAATAAACTGGATTTTCATTTCATTTCTTTACCAAATTCGCTTTTGGTCGCAAATGAGATTTTGTTATGGAGAAACATTTAGTGAAAAAAAAAGAGTAAAAAAAATTCTACAGCATGCAAATTCAATATTTAAACACTTAAGTAGCGAAGCGACGAAAAAGGAACTCGACAAATAATAAATAAATTTTGCTTTAAATTGAATAAAACACTGAAAATGAAACTCTGAAAATGGTTCATCCTAAAATCCGCAGACCGCATATATTTTTCATAAAAAAAAAAAAAGAAAAGCTCGCGGAGAAAACGAAACGAGAGCGCAATCATTTTATTTCCTAGCAATGTTGTTGCTACATTAATAACATTTTGGTATCGACGCAGCTGCATGCAAAATTTTTCTAAATTCCAGCTCTTGGCATTTCTATTCGTATGTCGGATCGGATATTTACCGGAAGACGTAAAATTGCTATTCATAATCTCTGAATTATGTTGATTCAACAATTTAAGAAAATTCTAAAAGAATTTGAGACATAACGTGAATTCTACAACGTCACAGTCCACTTGCCGGACATCCTGCCAGCGGATCTTTGGATGTGTTTACTTGACGTTCGTTTGCGCTACGTACAATCACCACTGGATGCCTCTTTTGGTTTGTACCAACTTGCCTCATGGGCTTTCCGACAATTATGAATGATATCTGATGACTTTTGACGCTTCAGCAGCTTTTTGAAATGTCGAACGATGTTTTCGCTTGATTTATTCAGACTTTAGATGTTAATTGAAATTTCGACAATGATTTTCACACGAAAATTTTATTTAGAAAATATTTCAATTCTCTCAAGAGAGTTGTTTGCTTAATTAGAACACTCCAATCATCCAATTTAAATTATGTGCCGACTGTCAATGAATGATAAAAACATGATGAACTAAACGCAATTTCATCGAATCTCATTGAGGCGATGAGCGCAAAATTAATTAATGTTTGATTGTAAATTAAAAATTTAATTATTTCCTTTAGTATTTGATCATTTTGCCTGAGAAATCAAGCATTTTTATGGAATCATTAAATTTGATTCAGAAAAAAAGAACTCTCACTAATTAACGGCAAAATCTGTTACGACGATATTGGATTTTGACGAAAAAAAAAAATTCAATTTTACTTTATCTTAAAAACATTTCATTTTATTTATTTATTTATTTTTTTGAATACTGTATATAACATTAATTGTGAAGATCAAACACTCAAACCAATGAGCTTTCAAGGAGGGACGCTACAATAAAACATACATATATACATATTTGGGTCGAATAGATAAAACGTGTCAGTAATTTACATATCTGTCGTCGGTTGCCAGGCATTTCATCAAGCGCTGTGAAGCTTATTTTTTTTTTAATAATGTTTCTCTGTTTGCTTCAAAATTAAAGCATTTGGAGCACGTTTGGGCGTTTGGAAGAACTTTTTTTTATGTTTTCTATTAGACATATTAATTCACTGATGTTTACTTGAATACATTTAAAACGTTCTAAAATTCAATAATTCACATCATAATTAGCTCGGCATACCACACAAATTTGTTTTTGGTAAAATTTACTAACAGCAGTATGAATGAAAGCTCCACACATTGTTTTCCTTTAATTTAAAGTAGCATACTTCCTCAAAGTACATCACGGCTGTTAATAGATCTGGTGTTTAATTACGGTTTTGAAAGCACTTAGTTAAAATCTTCTTTCAAAACATATCACTTATCATAAATTAAGCAGCGGCATAATTAATTGTGGTTTATTCTCCCTGAAAACTGATTTTAAATTCAATTTAAAACATCCCTCATATCCTGAGCTTGACGTTACCTATTTCTTGTAACATGAAAAGGTCACGTACTATTTAATTTTCAGATTGATTACATTAAATAATGATAAATGTTTCCGTGCAGCCGATTTTAAGTGAAAATTACTGTTTACATAAAACCATGAGCCCTTTTTGGCACTTGACGAAAGCGTTCATTATGATTTGTATTTCATACATCACTAATGTTTGTGTATAGCGATAACGATTCAAACTCCACATTTATAAATAGCGAGTGATGAATTTTGGTTTTTTTTTTTTATGTGTAAAACTCTTCGTACTCTGATGACGAACGCAATTACGATTTTTCCAGGAAAAATGTCTCGCGGACAAAATTCTTGTCACGAAAGTTTTTATAATGCGAAAGTGACACAAAGATAATTTCCTTTATGTTTTATAATCTTGACAGAATTTTTTTCTTTCAGTTTCACCTGCTACGCCAACATTCATTTGTGAATGATTTTCATTGTAAAGCAGCGAACCGCAAGCATGATGAGTGAATGATTTTCACCCGAAAAGAAACAATATTTCGTGTCTATTACATTCAATGAATGTCTATAAACTTGAATCATTTATTAATCAGGGCTTGTTCGGAAATGTTGTTAGGATTTTTTTGAGTACTGTTCATAAATTATGCGGAATTTTTTGGTCTTTGCCATTGGGCTTTTTTTGATAGGATTTTTCATTTCTTTATCAATTGAGCGGAAGAATATCAAACGCATTAAAACTTTTCTCATCAAATAATGCCTAACAACAAAAAAAAAAGTACAAAAAATTAATTCCAATTTCTAGGAATATTTTGAAGTAATAATTTTTTTTTATCAACTTTTAATGATAACAAAATTGATTTTTTATAGAATATAGCTTCACTAACAGGATCTAAATAATGCTTCTTAGCTGTCAATTGTCTACTTCTATTAACTGAAATTCATTCATGCTGAAGAATTGCCCCCTCGATTTGTTCACTTAATGCTTCCGGTATATGAAAAATTAATAAATTCAAACTGAATGAAATGTAAGTTAATGAATCGTTGATAAATAAATCAAAACAATTTTACGCCGAGACTTCGCTGCTCGTTAAACACAATCTGGAATGGAGCCATGGTGTTTGCTATAAGTTAAAGGGCAATAGATTTTGGAACATGACACTACATCATTACTTTATTGAGGAAACATTTGCCTTAAACAAATACAAAAATAAAAATTCTTTAATGACTTAAAGTTTTAAAAAAGCTTTGAACATTGACTTAGATTTTGTACTTAATAATTATAGAGCGTTAATAGAAAGAGATAGAGAAAGAGAGATAAAGTGTACTTGGTACGTGCTTGTCAGGAGTGCTTGTGTACGTGTGAACGTGTGAGATAAGAAAGAGATAAAGCGAGAGAAAGAGATAAAGATGAAGACAATTAAACAGAAGTTGTTGCACATCAAGAAGTTTGAGTAGCTAGGTGTTTAATTTCTTTGTTGACCTCGCTCATCACTTGTGCCAGTTCGGAACTGGTAAATTCTTCCTCATCAATTTCTTGTAAACTCGAATTACTGATTGTGTTTCCGCTCTTGATACTGTCATTGGAAATTTTCTTTATCATTTTTGGCCTTTTAGCGATATTTGATGAATTTCCATCAGTCTTAAAGGTGAGAACCTTCTGAGTGCATTTGCGTAACTTTTCGGCAATGGTATTAACTTTATTTTCCACTTGTGGTATATTAGCCTGAGTTATTTTAACAAATGCTGTGACATTTACTCCGCTTGTTGTCTTCAAACTGTTGTCACGACTGACTGTTGTCGACGTTGTATGTTGACTGCAGGAGTTATTTGGCGGTTCGTAGGTTGGCTTGTAATTAGCAACAGGTGTATATGGATCAATAGCATGACCCATCATATATGGTGCAGAAACATCGACTCTATAAGCGAAATTTCTAACTTCATCAATATTTCTCACACCATCTTTAATTTCTAAAATCTCACTGCTCTGATTCGATGGAATGATGAAATTGCGATTGATCGATTGGCGTACATTGTCAATTCCACCGAATCGCAATGTTAAAGCACTGTAATTGCTTCCCAATTGGGATTTTTTGCTTGCTGTTCTGTCGCGACTGAGGCAATGAACAGCCAACGTCAACTGTAAAATAGAAATCGATTAAAATGTTTCATTCCTAAACACAAATAACTTGGCGTCTCTTCATGTCCTAATTTATTCCGAATCTATAGATATTTATTGTGTTCGCTATAGGAATAATTTTCATTCACTTAAGAATGATGATACGAATGAACTGATTCTCATATAACAATGGAATTCCATTCATAGCCTTAACTAAAGGATAAAAAATACAAAACGGCTTTCACAACGCAAGGATAATCGATGAATTTCAAATGAGCAAAGAAAGCGAATAAATTTACAAGAAAAAATCTTTCATTCGACCTTTATCGTATTATATCTCATAAAAGCGAAGACATTTTAAGACAAACTTTGTAAATGTATGTCAGTCATTTATGACACATTCCATAATGATACTTGTATAATTTATTTAAACAAACTCGTAGCTTTGATTTTGATGCCACAGAGAGCTAACGGTAATTTGCATTAATATAAATTTGATGCTCGAACAAACGTTTAGTGTAATTCATAGGGAAGGGTTGGGGGATGGTGGTGAAACTAGATACATATTCACAAGCTCCAAAAAGTAAACATTTCATCGGAAAAATTAGCCAAAAAGAAATGCTTGTGTGGCTCACCTTTGATGCATTTCGAAATTTGTGGCTCATAATTGAATACAATAATGGATTGATACACGTGGACAGGAAGTAGGTGATGCCTGAGATGTATGTGAGTACGGTATAGATTTTCATAAATGTATCGTCAGTGTTCTTCGTTACTTTCCCATAGATGGCCATGATACGCTGAGCGTGAAATGGTGCCCAACATAGCAGAAAAGCGAATACAACAGCAACTGTGGATTATTAATTATAGACAGCTGCCAAAATAAGTGAAGCTTTTTTAAGCTCGAAGCCTTTCAACTCACTCAACATTCGAATGACTCGTGTTTGTCCCTTAATGCATCGTTGCGTATCACTTGATTTCATCTTTTTCCCATATAATAATTTGCTCTTTCTTAGCTTTAAGCCAATCAGAATGTAAAGCACACAAATAACCGTCATCGGTACAATGAAAAATATCAGACTGCTGATTTCGAATGCGTGTTCCAGAAATTGATTCTTCACCTGTGGATAAGTGAGAGGAAAAAATGGAATAGAAAGCCATTAACATTAGACAAGTCTAGTCAATGATACATCAATAAATTTTCGCTACAAATTGCTTAATCATGCCAGCCCTCCAATCGAGTATGAGTAGTGGCGTTGTGTTGAGCGATTGAGCAAATTATTGTGCACGTGTACTCATTTGTCGAATATCGACATGCCGTTTTCGCATTTTTCACGAGACTACTTACTTAATAGCATTTTCTTTTTATTTTCGATTTGTCATCTTTACTTCTAGTTTAATAAGATCATTAATCATCATATCGCATGAACATGTCCGCGAATAAAAATGTATGACGAAGTCATCGATATAAATTTCATCAGCAAGTGCCAAAAAGAAGTTCTGATTAAAAGCAATTTGATAGAAAATTATGTTCATGACTTTTCATCTCTGCGGGTGGCGGAATTCTCTAAGAATTGAATTATTGCTCACAAACACTGTGAAAACTCGAAGGATAAAAAAAAGAAACTGACAGATTGCCATTAATTTTTGAGCTACGTCTAGGACCAAGTGAGACCCGGTTCAGTTAATGAAAAGGAAAAAAAAAAACAAAACAATTAATTTAAAAAAGAAAAAAAATATACATAATAATGGCATGAGCATGAGCTCTTCTGCAGAGCTTTTCATTCCTTACGCAATATGTATTACATCATGCGGCATGCCTTAACACAGTAACATGTTTAAAAAAAACCATATAAAGCTTCCTCAAATTTATTTCCGACAATTAAATACTCTATTCATCTTCGTCTCATTATACACTTACAGTACATAAAGTTCCACCTTCATATGTCATCAGACCAAACTGGAAAGCTTGCGGTGCAGCCAGCGCAAATGCAAGTATCCAAATCGCGAAAATGAACCTTACGACGCGTGACAATTTTGACATTGTATGGGATCTGAAATTAATAAATCGAAGAATTAATTATGTGCCAATTTGTGAAACTTGTGGTCATGGAACTGAAATTGTGGCAAGAAATATGCTCAAACTTTTTTCTTTGCCCAAAACTTTGATTAACTCAATTCTCAATTGGTAATTAATGGAATATGTCTGGTGTCATCGTGGGATATCAAAGTGAGTTATCTTAGCGATTATGTTTTCACAGCTGCACCATCTGGAACCTCAAGTGATTCGTTTCGAGTTTCGTTAATCAACTCGAGTGAAAATTTGTGAAATCAATTTCTTATAGCAAAAGGGAAAAATTGCAGTACTTTTGATGATTTATGTGAGAACGTGAGCTGGTGTCAAAAGTAAACATTCTCGAATATGAGAAGTTGCGGGATTTAAAATAAAAGGTGAAAATCGATTTTATTTTTCAACAAGAAAATTTTTTTAAACGATTTTTTATGCGCAAGATAAAAAGTGACACAAGACTAATGGAAAGTTTGATTCACGCCCGTCCGAATGAATGTATAAGGACGAATCTGTGGTCATTTATTTTAATGTTTGCCAAAAAAAAGATGAAATTACAAGAAGAGATAAAAATTACCTGAATGGATGACAAATTGCAATATAACGTTCACATGTAAACGATGTAATTGTTAAAATCGTGGCATTGGTTGATGTCTCAGACAGAAGCCCTTGCAGCACACACACACTTTCGGCAAATGGATAGCTTATCGGATACCAGATATTATAGAGATCAGGTGGCATACCTAAAGGTAGAAAAGAAGATAGAGATAGGGACCCGTAACAAATAGAAGATATTGATTTCTTTGTTATTGTAAAACATTCATGACGAATCATTTTGATCACTCTGTCTCAAGCATTTGTTACTCGCTATATAGATGTCTTTGGAAGGATAAGCTCATTATAGCTCTCTGAAATTGATTTATTTCTCATGCTTTTGTTTTCGCATGAATTCACAGAAAAAAAATGAGTTATTCAATGTTATCCTTCGGCCAATGTCCGTCTTTTCTTTTAATAAATCAAGTAAAGCCTTCAACATCCCGCAGGATAAAAATAATTCAAGGACTCACCGAATATAAGCACGAGAAAATCCGACACAGCCAAATTGAATAAATAGTAATTTGTTGCCGTATGCATTGTCTTATTCTTGGCAATCACTAAGCATGTTATTAGATTACCACAAACACCAAGCACAAATATGATGAAGTAACACATGCTAACGGGCAGTATGATTGACAATGAATCCCGGTGACTGTTTGAATTTAAAAGTTGAACTGTTGCATTTAAGAGATCTGGTGCAAGTGTAAAATTGGCAGATGTCTCGGGCGTAAATGCGTAAGAATAGTCGTCCATTCGACTTGTATTAACGTTCCTTATGCCCTCAGTAAAATCACTTCTAATGGCGGTATCACTGTATCGATGAATAAGCACATCACTGCCACTGTCATCATCAACATACGATGGTGCTAATGTGTTGTCGAGACTCATGTAATCCATTATAACTGTAAGTTACATTTGTTGTTCTTTATTGTGCAATTTGTTAATGACCCACATAAATGACATAAAGTGCTTCCCTCACACTCCTATCTCAACTTTAACGCAAGTTTCGATTACACAGCAGTGCGCAATGCTCACGTTGTGATGTGTAAAATTCGTTTTACTAATAATAGAAAAAAAAAGTTTTTTTTTTTTAGAGAAATAAAAATTTCTGGAGGTTATTTCCGCCGTAGTTGCTCATTAGTAGTTTTCGCATGATACATTTCACCACCACCATTTTTCAAATAAAATAAATAAACAATGTCGCATTTTCCATTCAGGTGCTATCGCACCGCCTCCTCACACTCGTTTTACAATAACACATTTCTGAATTCAAATAAAAATGTCTGCGTGAATGACGTGTGGGCAAAAGAATTTTTTCAATTAGGTGAGGATGACAATAAGAATTCCAATCAAATGTCTCGTCAAATTTTAAAGAAGAAACGTTTTTTTTATGTTCCTTGATATTTTAGGACTTTAGGTAAAATAAATTGTTTATGCACAACATTCCTCTTTTTCGCTCGCAGACCTTTGCGTTGTAAACATTTTCGCAAGCATTTGCTACTATTGACACTGATAAAAAAAAAGAATTCAGTGAATTATTTCTCGTTGCCTCATCATGGATTCAGATCATTTTGGGGTCGAGTTTTGTCTCCGTGGGCCATGGGCAGATGGCTTTTAAAACCTGATGCTAAACATCATATACAATTGGAAAGCTTTTTACAACTTAAACAAAGCCGCAAAATAGATAACAAACATTTGGTGTCTGAATCAACAACGCACCATTAACACGCGTGCTATACATAAAACATCACTGAGGATATTCGCCATAAAATTTGTTCCAGTGAAAGCTCGAATTTTATCTGAATTGATTGCCTTTAAATGGATGGCAAAGAGGTGTCGTGTAAATAAAATCTGTTACTTCAATATTCTACTCATGGCACTCATTTGAATGGTCGGCGCGAGTTTTCTCTCGAGTTTGAATTAATTTAAATAGTTCATCAACTTCAGTATTCGACGTAAACTTGTTAATTCAGTAGCGCTAATTGCTAACCTTGTTTTTCACTTTCATTCCAGTTTAAATTTCATTATACACATTTTTGTGAATTTTCGCAAAATTGTATCATGTAAAGAATTCTTAAATAAACAATTGAATATTTAGAACAAAGCTGTGAATTAATTTACTTTTAACTGCTATTCCAATTTAATCGAATAAAACTTCCAATTTTGGTATCGAACGTTTTGTTTTTTTCCTTTTTAAGATTTTTTTTTTCACTGACGTCGTTAATTAATTTGGTTTTTTTTTCTTTTATTCCAGATTTGAATTAATTTCGTCGACGTATTCTTTTACAGAACAAAAAAAAACTTTTGCTTAAACAAAACAAAATTTACAATTGCTTTTGACGAATGATAAAATTTTCTTTTATAAGCAGAAAAAAAAATTTGTATCAAAAAATGTTTGTGTTACTCAATGAAATTTCCTCGCGTGAACAGACAGCCGGCTGCTATGAAACTGATCTCGATCAGAATGCTGAAAGTGAAAGTTGAATAATTTTTTTTTTTTTATTGCCGGCTCAGCGACTGTGGAAAAACTGTGAGCGAGGAAAATCTTGAGAGAGAGAAAAATTGCTTTTGAGAGAATTCTCGTGAGAAATGTTTATTGGCTTGAAGCAAGAAGAACAAAAGAAAAAAAAAAAAACTTTTAAAACTTCTTTCGTCTTTGGATCGCCAAAGCTTCTTCGACTCGGACGATGTGTTTACGATAAATCTTTCTTTAATGGCAATTTCATATAAGAAAAGAAAATTATGGTGAAAATAACTAAACAACTAAAGAGAACTTGCATACAAATTGCGCCTTTCAGCAGATGTTTGATTTCAGTTTTAACTACAATCCCGGAGAAATGGTAAACAAAGTTTGATTAGTCGAAGAGAAAAAAAAAAAATCTTAAATTAACTCGACAAATTAATTAACTTCCGTTCGAAAAAAATATTTTAAAAATAAGTGCATGCGAGAGCTTTTCTTCATCAGGTTTGAGGTTTCTTTTTTTATTTCATTGCCATAAATGGAGTGAGTTATATTTATATCAAAAAAATATTCCCACGTCGCTTCCGGTCACCAAATTCAAAAAAATAAGTTGATATTTCGAAGCTTTTCTGAATTTTAAGATATTCAAAGCGGTATTCGTGCAAGCAATGTTCTTTACAATATATTTATACATTCAATTCGTAAACGATACCACCCGTCAAATAAAACATTTAAATAGCCCTATAATAGAAAACAAATTAAATATTAAACATCAAATAAAAAAAAATTCCTTTTTGTACAAATTCATTCATCAATTTCATAAATTATGTCACACGAAATCTTTCGGTCTAAGCTTTCATCTTGAATTTAATATAAAGAAAAGGACATGTCCAAAGTAAGGATATTTGATTAAACGTTCATGCTTAATGAAAATCAATCTGCGACAGCTTTGACATGAATTGATGAATTATTTGATATCACATTACAATCAAATATCATGAGCATTCAACTAGTTCTCGAAAATTATATTGACCGAACAATTGTTCGTGCAAATCTGACAACATTAATATTTAGTATTTTTGAAAGTCATCGTTGTCATGGATTTATATTATGCGAATCATTAGCATTGAATAAATTGAAATAAACTCTTAAGAAATCAATCGGCTAATACATTCTCTTGAAACGTCGTAATTGAGCCTTCTATTGTCTTCCTATCTATTCAGTTGGCAAAAATCTCGTACAATTTCTACAACGTAAATAAGCGGGAAATCGTTACACTTTCAATGGCAAATAAAAATACCTGCTCAAGACGCAGAGCAAATAAAATATGTAAACACTTTCTCAATTTTCCTATTCAAAGAATATCATATAAACATTCGAATCGGAAAATTTTCTTGAACTTATTGAAATTATCAAGACAGCTCGTGAACTCTGAAAGCGAGAAAGACATATATAAACATTAGACTACAAGAACCAGCAGACAGAGCTGAACTATAAATATATCACTACAATGTTTCAGATGGTTTCACGGACAAATAGGCTCACGAAACACTCTTACAATGTTTCATTCCAGCTGTTGTCGTCGTTGTTGAAATTTAAATTTCAAATGAGACAAACAAAGTTTGTAAGAAAATAATTTTCCGGATTTCAAAAATACGGTAGCCTTATGTTTTGAGTCTTGACCATGAATGGTTCAGTATAAATCATTTTGTTAACGACGGTATTTTATTAACCAATAAATCTGTAATAATTCCCTACTTTTCATGAAATTTATTTGTGCTCGAAACAGAAAGAAGCTCTCAATTTTAATATAAAAATTCCTTCTCTCAAAATTAATTGAAAATTGCTACTAAAACTCACAGACACAAATTCGATAACTGTTATGTGTGTAAACATCAAAGTCTAACGAGAGTTGGACAAAAAGCATCTAAATTTGTTTAAATTCATACCAGTGTTAAATAAACCAAACTTCAATCATGAATAATATTTTCATTAACTTGCATCTGATACTTAGGAGTCTTTTTAAAAGTGACGTCAAACAGAAAACCGTTCATTCTACTTGAACAAATAGCATTTAAGAGAGAAAGAAAAATGTTACACATAAACATTCATAAATACAATTAATCTTCAGGAAAATTGCGATGAGTCTAATAGATAAAAAAAAATATATATATATTTCGTGGTTGCGCCGCCACAGAGTCAACAGTAAATTACTCTATTATGAGCAGTTAACTGCGAAACGTGTAAATATTTGAACTTGCCAAAATTACTTAGCAGGTCCCTAAGTTTCTCGTATCACTTTCAAATTAATCAATATTTTATTTAGAAAAAAAGAGCTGAAAGTGGTTGAAATGATTTCTTGAAGTTATTTGCACAGATGAAGAGGAAAATTGACCAACGATCCGTTAATAAGCTTCCCTTAAATCAACATTGAAACTTCGTGAAAGTTTGAAAGGAAGATTAAAGCTTATAGAGAAGGAAAAATGTTGATTGACATTGGAATTAAAAATCGCAAACAATGGAAAACTTTTGGTAATTTGAGCTCTCTTACGGAACGTGCTGAGTATTAACAACAAACCCCTTGACAAAAAAATAAAAATAAAAAATTAAATATACATTAGCGACTGACACATCAAAGGCCTAAATATGAAAATTCGTAGAAATTTCTAATGACATTAACGCTTAAGTTTTAAAAACAAATCTTCAAATGTATCTTATTTCAGCTCAAAGCTTCTTTATTAGTCTACAATGATAAGAAATTATATTTTGTATGTTTCCAAGTCAATTTCTTATTATTTCTACCTGTGATTTACACAAGCATATTGCACCATGTAATTTACTACTCACTGAGGTATTTTCGTCTATTATTTCAATATGACTTATTCAACACATTGCTGACGAATATAGAATTTAGTTAATGGCAATATCATGAAAGCCATTTTCGTGTAAACATTAAAAAATTAATGAGGTTCTGATTTCTTCAGTAAATATTTTGACGCTCATCAGAGTGGAGAAATTTATGTAACACTGAACATTTACGTTAAAAGTTCATGATTGTTAACAGCACCTCTCAAAAAATTTTCCGCCTTCTGTATTTATTTCCTGAGAAAGAAGAATTTGAGAATTTCGATGGTGACACTGTCATGCATGCTGAAGATAAAATCTCATCGAGGCCTCGCATCATTTACTTCATGCAGTAAATAAAAAAAAAGAAGAGTAATACATTTGAAATAGAATTACTCATTTCTCTTTTATTCCATAAGAAATAGCGATAAAATTTTCATTCAATAATTTCATTCAAAATTTCAACATTCAATAATTCATAACTCCTACAGCTTTTTCCTACAGCATTGAAATATTTGATGATCATTGGCAAGGACAAGAAGAATTTCAGCAGGTAGATAAACTTTTGCGTTGTTGGAGATCGATTGAAAAATGTAAACAATTTTAAATTGTTTTGCAATTGAAACTTCGCGTGTAGCTTCTCAGAATTTTAATTTTTTTTTTCTGTTTCGCAAAAGTTATAAATAAAATCGATCTTTTTTCCTTTGAAATCAATCAAGCTCCGGCGGACAACGCAACGTATTGTATCTGAATAATGATGGGAGGCGCCGAATTTTATTGAAATGTTAAGTGACAATCGCTTACCAACTTAAACATTCTCAAATGCTGCTAAAATAAAGCTTTATTGATTCGAAGAAATGTTTGTGCTTATTTTCCATTTATCGTATCTTGGGAGGAAATCACTCATTCGTGAAGCTTTTCATGAAGCATCAATCAATACAAGATGTCAAATAAAAATTATTTAAAAAAAAAACAATTGAAATCAATTAATTCTGGTACTTTTAAGGATTAATGATGTCGAAATGTTTTGCATTTATATATATTTTTTTTTCCTTTTGCAAGACAGTTTCTTCGAAAACTCCACAATTTATGTAACATCATTTGCCCCTGTTGCTTTCTATTCTAATGTTAGACAAAATTGTATAATACTTTGCCTGTTTCTGTCATAAAATTTGTTAGAAAACATTCAGCGGAAGCTTCAAAAAAAGGAAGATATTTTTTACGTCTTATAACAAAATTTTATTCAATTCGAATGATAATAAAAAAAAAGTCTGAAAGAAGTTTCGAAACTGGAGATCCTTAGACAAATGTTAATGGTCTAAAGCAATTTGTTTCCCTCAAAACCACAAAAAAAATTGTTTTAAGACGTTTGCAAGACCAAAGTTCATAAAATACCAGAATAATATGAAAACTTTTCTAATGACGATTTTTGAGTTGTATTTTGCTCAGTCACTTGATAAAGAGCCTCAAATTATATTTCAGTCAAACCAAAGTATACTTTACGAGTATTATTTATGTGAATAAAACGGCCTTGGTAAAACATTTTATGAGTATTTTTGAATATAAATATTTTATGGAATTGAAAACAGAAAACGTCCGTACAATAATATCAAAGAAAAATTAAATTACACAATCCCTAAAATTTCATGTAATCGGTCATGTGTACTAAATTGATATAAAAAAAAAGATAAATAAACTCCACCGTAGTCCATGAAGCACGTTTCCTGATTTTTATTTATGTTTACATTCTCAAAAGGAATTGTAAAGTTTTACCATTTTCTTTTCCTTTTCTCGTCCATCTTGAGGTAATGGATTATAAATCATTTTAAGTTGACAGAAGAAACAAATCTTCTTTGTTTCTGAATTTTACTGAAAAATGCGAATCACGCGATAAGACGAAACGCGATTATTTATTAATAGCGTGATGTTCATAATATCAAAAGATGATTTGATTTACGATTTTCCCATTTAATGGCAAATTAAGTAATTTGTTTTTATTAATTAAGACGATATTTGAATAGGTGACAAAATCAGTCAGTTTTTGATTAGAACTCAAATTTAAGGAAAAAGTTGGTTTAAAGGCGCTATAATTAAATTCACTGTTGATTGAGCCATTCGCCAATTGATTTTTGATTTCTTGACAGCCATTTAATATTATTTTCAACTGTTTCCAAAGCTTGAATGCGAGCATTAGCGCCAGCACCAGCCTCCGGATAGTCATCAAAGAATCGCTTCATTTCCTTCAATCTCGATTCGGTTACGAATTTTGATGTTATTGTTGGAATCATTCTCCCTAGATTTCTTTCATTAAGTCCGAAGCGTGTGGAAATTGTTGTCCATTCATCTCGCACATAGTTCCAAACAATGCTCTCGCCGACACGATTTCCAGAAATCGATCCCATCAAACTGAAGTAATCTTGCTTGCGTACATATTTCTCATCAGCAGATGCCAAATCGATTAATTTGCGTAATATCCATGGCTCGCGGATCGCTGTCAATGCAGCTTGTAATTTCACTTTCTCGGTGGCATCTTGTTCACTGGCAAACAATTCAAACATGCTGTTCCATTCAGTTTCAGTGCCAACAGACTTCATCCCGTATGAATAAATTAAGGAACGAAGATCAGCTGTTGGACGGTCTGTGTCACGATCCTCACCATTAATCCAGTTTAGGAACATATCTCCAACCTTTTTTAGACAAGCCGGATGATCCATAGAGCAAGCTAAATCTAAAATTGTGATGCGGAAGAGGCTGAAAAATGAGAAAGCGAATTATAAAAATCATAAAATAAAACCAATATTGTATAATTTACTTTTCCAAATGCTCATCTGGGTTCACATTCCAGTCGACTTTTGTGTAAACTTCATCAATCAACTCAACAACATAAGACTTGAATTGCGGATAAATAGGAGTATAATATAGTAGATTTCTGATTGACTTAAGCTTGCTGACAGCGACATCCCATGGAACAAAGCTTTCTTCCTTTTTCAGGTATTTTGTCATTGTCAGAGCGGTGTCATAAGCGACTTGCTGAGCCTCCGCCAAACTGAAGACGTCATTTAACAAATGTGCACGATCCAGAACAGACATTGTATTAATGTCGCTTTCAAGTGCGGCATTTAAACTTTCCCACATTGACTGCTCGTATTTCACGCGATAGTAGCCGACTTGATCCTTGTTGAATTTAATCCACTCTATATCATTAGGGACTGAAATTGTCAACTCATTCATAGTGTGGTGGAACCATTCACGTTTAACATCAGTTGGTTCAGAACTAGTTGTGTAAGTGATGGGAATCGACCATTTATAATGAAATTCTGATGCAACTGTTTCTTTGTCTTCACTGTCGGGATCAATCAAAAAACGCTTCTGTGTCAACCGGAAGTTATTGTTGACCTTTTCAACGCTAACCACTGGCAAACCCTTCTGACGTATCCATGTATTAACAATAGCATTTACATCTTCAGAAATTTTTCCTTCTAAATGTTTTAACAAATCATTACTGTCAGCATTTGAAAATTCGTTGGCTTTCAGGTAAGCAGTAACACCAGCTTGGAAATTGTCCTCGCCGATAAAATCTTCTATCATGCGAATTATGCTCGCTCCCTTGTTATAGGTAATGCCATCAAAAATCTCCGTAATCTGATCTGGTGTTTCGACACCAACAACGATTGGATGTGAACCAAGTGTAGCATCTAAGGTCAGAATTGAATGCATTGTATCAACTGTAAATTGGTCCATCATTTTCCATTTGGGATGTGCTGCTTTGATGCCTTTGAATTCAATGTATGATGCAAAGCCTGTAAAATTGTTAAATGGATATAGATATATGAATATCATTAAAAATTTTAATTTTGTTCCGCAATTAAATGTTTCATTTTACCTTCATTAAGCCAGAGATCGTTCCACCATTTCATCGTGACCAGATTTCCGAACCACATATGTGCGAGCTCGTGAGCAATAACTGCAGCGATTCTCTGTTTGTTGGCACTTGAGCTGACATTTCTATCATAGAGCAGGTTAGTTTCCCTGAAAAAAGAGAAATATTTAAAATAGGATTTCTTTTATGAATGCAATTTACCGATGTCATACCTGTAAGTAACAAGTCCCCATGTCTCCATAGCTCCAGACACGAAATCGGGAATCGCAGCGAGATCCAATTTTGGTAAAGGATAGGGAATTTTGAAATAATTGATGTAATACTCAATAACGTTCTTTGATGTCTCAAGGGCAAAATCAAGCTTTGATACTTGAGCTGGTGTGGCAAATGTTCGTAATTCAAATGGTTCACCTATTTCGGGCGTGATAGTTTCATTGATAAATTCGAAATCCGAAACTATGAAAACTGTAAGGTAGGTTGACATAGGAACACTTTCTGCAAATTTGACTTTCACTAATCCATTGCCGTACGGTTCTTCTGCAATTTGATTCATGTTTGATAATGCTGAGTAGCCATCTCCAGCTGGGCGAATGAGTGTTATATTGAATATAGCCTTCATTGATGGTTCGTCAAAGCATGGGAATGACTGACGTGCAAATGTCGGCTCAAATTTAGAAGTTGCGATGTATCTATTGGATATAAATAAGCAGTGCATAAGCTTAATGTGTCTATTGTATTGTAAATTATTGTCTTCCACAACAAAGCTCATAGGGGGTTTTTTCCACTTCGTGTTACCTGCTTTTGTTTGTTATAGGATCATGATATGAACTTCCATAGAATCCAACAATTTTATCATGCAAATTGCCTTTGAAATCCAAGTCAATTGTATAATCTCCGACTTCCAAGGTGGTTTCTGGTTCCACAACAAAATATTCAAACTTTGGATATTCAAATGAGTTTTTAATGGCAATTCCTTCAGCTCCATTTTCTAAATTTCTAATCAGTTTGTTGGTAGTGACATTCAGGAACTTTGAGTGAAGTGCCACAAATGGAATTGAATCAGTGACGTTAAATTCTATTTTCACATTTCCACTGAACGTTTTATCTTCAAGATTCGGATGAAGGAAGAGATTGTAAGCCACTGGCCGAATAGATGCTGGTAGTCTGAACGTGAGATTTTCCATGATTTTGCTAGCGGCCTTACTCAGATTCATGTCGAACTTCTTCTTGAGCTTAATATCGTTTATCGTATCAATAGAATTTTTACTTGGATTGCTGATAGCTCGATTTATCAGGAGCAAATTTGATAACTCCGGCTCGTTGAACAAGTGCTTATCGGTTTTTCCTGATATTCCCTTACCCACTATAACTAAGGCACATAACAACAGTAGAGCTGTAACAGCAAATACGAGTGATTGTAAGTGATTTTATATCAAAATCTTGGTCAAAATGAAATGGCATATAATAATGTAATTTTAAAGGGGTCGTTAACTATGAAAATTTCAATCGTTCTATAATAAAATTTCTCTATGGATCTGATTTAAATGGAACCGTTTCTTTTTAGCCTAACAGACAGAGTGAAAGAATCAAAAGAGAGGTTTGCTATTTCAAATTCAAATAAGCGGTTATCATGCCATCATTATTTTAAAATATGTACGAACTTACATAAGATGAATAAAAATATAATCATCGATAAAAGAGTTAATATCACAATTGAGGTTTTCCGCCTTACGACTTCTGAATCTATTTTCATGGTTGACGATGTGCTCGATGGACGAATTAAATTATTTTGGTTCGGCATATCCAATGTTGTGTAAATCCAATTTTCACGGATTTTTTTCTCAATATCTCTTTGGAATTAGCACTTCACATTCATTTTCTACTTAATTAAAGACACTGATTGCGTTAATTAAAAATCCATTCGAATACAATCATATTGTGACGAAAAAAAATCAAAGAAAATTACGACGCCCATGCCCTATGTACGTAAATAAAAAAAAGACGCTTGAGTAAATGATTTGTTTGTAATAAAATGTCTAGAAAATATTGCCCAAGACCCGACTATGCTCAGTGTAAGTTTTTTCCATCCATCACGCGTTTGAATTGTAATTATTTGATTATTCGATTAAGATCGACAAAAGCCGATATTTCAAGGATCATTGATTTCAATTCTGGAGCCAGCCGAACAGGGATTATTTTACGTGATCGATCAAAAATTTTTTGACAGATTCCGAGAAATTGATGATGAGCTGAATAAGATGGAAGCATTTAAAAAACCGCCAGATTTTGGATCATTCTTCTTGTATTATGACATACGGCGAAAAACAAAATTTAGAGCTTATCGACTCAATTCAAATCCAGCTAACGCAATAGCTGTTAGAGCATTCTTATACGATACTGGCGAGGAAACCTATGAGAACTTTCAATCCAATGTCTACTTCAAGATGCCACAAAGTCTGCTGATGATTCCAGCAATGGCTGTTTTCTGTTATTTACAATCCTTCCCACTATGCGAGGACGACACGGATAAACTTAAGTCGGAGTTTTTAGAAGCATCGCTATACAAAAAGCTTGCATTCAATGTGTTGCATGAAAAAGCGACAGTAACGAATAATTTGGGAAAGAATCAACTCTGTCTGGTTGTAGAGGTTGTTGAAGTGTTGGAAGCAGATGATTTTTCAACGGACACAACATCAAATAGCGTAGGAACGTCGGAAAAGAATTCACAAGAAATTTCTTTGTCTGTTGCTTTCAATTATTTACAGGGTCCAACAAAGTCTCATGTTCCTTTCATGATGGACAAAGTTGCTAAAATGCCGAAGCTGACGAAAGAAAAACAGTTTGTATTCATAACCGAATGTTCACGTCCGGATTCGATCTATGTTCACTTGCTGGCATCTGATCAGATCACCGAAATGACATCCTCAGAATTAATGGAACTCAACATTTGGATGAACCATGAGTTTGTTGAACATAGGCCATTAACTTGTACTCCAATTATTAACGAGATGGTGGTTGCTGAAGGAAAAGATCATCGCTTTCACCGTGGACTGGTAATAGAAGTCATTGAAAACACAAGCATCGTAAGATTTATACCAATTTAAAATTTCGGCTCATTTTTTCATCTCATTTTGCATTTTAAGATACAATTTGTTGACTATGGATATTCGGCGCCAATACGGTCATCGCAACTATACGAATTTCCCACTCAATTTAGTTACTTGCCGTTTCAAGCTATCCGTATAGTATTGGCGAATATCGAACCAATTAACGATCCTGTTACTGACATTCAAGCAATCGAAATGTTGAAATCGAATGTGACAACGACCTTGGTAATGGCTAAGCTTGTGTGAGTATCTTTATTGCTTCGCGAATCAATGATTCATCGTTTTGATTATCGACAGACAATTTGAACCCACCTACATCGCAGAAATGTTCACAGTGAATGGGTTCAATATTGGTGACGTTTTATTGGCATCAGGGCTTGTGAAATCTAAGATACCCGCTCAGTAGTCCCATTAACATCAGTGATGCTGATAAAATAACTAAACAACGATCAACCATAAAACGTAAATTAAATATTATCATTTGCTTCTAAGCGATTTTTATTCGTGTGTTACGGCGAATAACGATCACATTTCAAGTACAGCTACGCAATTTCTTTTTACGGAGAAATTGAAAGCGGATTCATTGAAGTATTATATAATGCTCTCTTTAGACTAAATAGGACATTTAAGTTGCATCGTTATAAGCATTCAAGTAAAAACAATAAAGGTGCGATCACATTAAAGTCTCTCAATGTCGCTCTTTACAATCTCATGATGGTGCGAAAAAGGTCAAGAGCTTTAACGGTATTATTTGTAAATTGTGGAATACTATTTACAACTAAGATAATAGAGTTGTTTCCACACCTACACTAAATAATTTTTCAATTATTCAGCTCATTTTTAGAATCGGAACAAATTCAATTCAAATGTCAGAGTGGAACGGAATTTTGGTGTTTAAGTGTGAGAGAAAAAAGCGGTTTTAAATAACTTTTCTCGTGATTGAAGTCAAACAGCAAGTTTGGCGATACTTGCAATCAGCTGTTAATCAGTTTAATGACGTTTTTCTTCAGAGTTTGATTCATTTTTATTGCCATGTGAAATCTTTTCTTCCTTTAGGTCAACTTTTGATTTTTTTTTTGTTCATGTGAACATTTTGATTTGATTATTCTTAAAAGAAATCTTTTAGAAACTGTTAAATAACAACAAACGGCGACGAATTGTGAATACCCGTTATCGGCTAAATCTTTATTTTGGGAAAATGGAAATTACTTTCGGAAATTTTGTCTCTACATGCGTGGTGAAGACAATTTTAGAGTAATTATGATGAAACTTATTTCAGGTTCTCCTCCATGGCGCACCTGACATTTAATGTTTTCACATCAAACAACAATTTCATGCATGCAAAATGTACACAGCATAAAATTGAATCAACTGAAATTGACTTTATGCAACGCATCTAAATTGATCATGACATTCCATGAGTCTATTGCGATCATTGCTATTCTCTATTCTAATTTAAAAATCTAAAATGTTTCACTTAGTGTCTCCGAACTGCTAATTTGCATTCAGTGAAATGATATTCCAATACTCAGTTGCTAAATGTTGCAATATTTAAGCGAGATTTGTGATATTTATCAATTTATGATAAAGTGACGCCATTATAATTATTTTGGATGTTCACAAAATTCTGTTGCGCAACCTTTATATTTTTTTGTTTCAAAGCCGCAAAGCAATCGCAATCAAGACCGCAGTTAATTGCTGAATGCGATCAACCATGATCCAGTGCCAGAGCCATCCAATTAAAATTTACGTTTTTTTTTTGTATGTGCAAACGATAATCGCCAGCATCGAAATTCATTCACCAAAGCAAATTGAATTAATCTTTAAATTCAGATCATGCATGAAAAAACCCGTTTGTGGATCTTCTTTGACTTTTTTTTTTGTCCAACATCTTCTCACGTTCTTTCACCTCTTCTTATTTACGTTTGCCAAAATAAAGAGCTGACCAAGATGTTTAGTTCCATTGAACTGTTTTCGCGAATGGTTTTATTTTTCTTCGCGCGTTTAAAAATTTGTGGCTTTAACCGTCCGTACGTTTCAACCGCCAAAACAAAACTGAAATTGGCTGTTTTTTCGTTTGTTTTTCCATCTCTTCACAATAAACTTATTCAAACGTAGTTATTCTGGCGAGGGGTTATGGTGTACATGGAATTTTCTTAGAAAGAAAATAAAATATTTAAATGTTAAAAAGAAAAATGTATGCCTCAACTACAAACTCCAAATAGTTCTTCACTGAGAAATTCCCCCTCGATGTTTACAGTGGAACTTCTTAGAAGCAAATAAATTGCAGTAAACTTGTTGCATGCGAACATTTTGCGCATGTGACCAATTAGTTCAAACTACCAGACCATCCCACACACTGACTGACGACTTCCTATTTCCGGTGGCTGCCTCAAGTGTCCATCTCAAGAAATGTGACATAAAACATGTTGAATCGTCGCGAACGGGATAGAAAGTTATATTTTTAGTGGCAAATTGCAGCCTGTTTTTACATATATCAAACCCGCAATCGCAGCCGATTGGATATTATTTAAGCATCAAAGATATATTACGACATAACCTTAACGTGTTGTCCATGCAAGGTGTATTTATGGAAAAATTATTATTTTTATTAATTACCGCGGCCAGCTGCATAAATTGATAATTTTAAAATTTCTTAGCATTTTTTGTGTGGCGATCACTTTGCTGATTATGTATTCAAATCACGGGCAATATTGAAAGGGACATAATAAAGTGAACCGATATGGAATGACTAATGACCCAGAAAGTCCATTTAGTGATTTTGTTGATGGTCTCGGTATTGTAAATTGTTTTTAGAAATGTTAATTTTTTTTTTTTAATGTTGACAAACAAATTCGATTTCTATTTTTGGAAGTTATAAGTGATGATGAATCGAAAATGGATTAAAGTGAATATATTCTTGTCATGTGAATGAAGAGAAAACGGAATGACGCAAAAAAATCGTCACGAAAACTCATTAATTCTATTATACTGAACATCAAAACACGGAATAAAATCGAAGAGAAATTATGAAATCAGAAAAAAATAATTTGTGGTTGATGGTTCACAAAAAAAGCACTTCAAATCAATTATGATGCAATTTAAAAACATGCTTTTTTGGTGCGATATTGTTAAATTGGCTCATAAATTGCACACACAACTTATTGGCAATCCACTGAAAGCTTTTATTTGTGGCTTAGTGAAGTCTTTCTAATGCCATGGGAAGAATATGTGTTGGTGGCATGAGAATCAGCTTTTAAAACTAATTTGACGAATTTTCATAGATTATCAAACTAGATTTTCAGTATCTTACTTGGTAGATGTTTATTGACACTTTCGAGCTAGATACTTACAAATTTTCGACATTTCTCTGTATCTGATAAAAAAAAAGTCCCAAAATTATTTTCTGCTTCACAACTTGGTGCCAAAAATTGAACTGATTGTGATAAAGAAAGAGAACTATATTGATGCAGAACGGTACCTTACCGCAAAAGATGAAATTTACAGTTCAAACTGGTTGCTGACTTTCAATTTTGTTTTGCCTTTTTTTCGTGTCATTTTAATGTGGCAATAAATTGATTTATTTTTTGATTTTTTCCTTTTTGGCTTGAAATTTTCATTCTCATTTGTGTGCTAAAGTCATTTTTCACAAGTGTTTCAGACGTCTGCAACGAATAGCTTATTGGAAGTTTTGAGCTTTGTCAGGAAGATTTTTTTTTGAAATATTTGTTTTGTTCAAATTACTCACCTGTCGTTTCCAGCTTCGTCCTTGTATGTGCTACGATAGAGTCCAACAATCTTTCCACGCATTATTCCATTGAATTTGATGTCCAAATAGTAACCTGTACCCGGCTCAATCACGTCGTTCAGTAGAACTTTCAATATCTCCGATGATGGCACAAGCTCGTAATTCTTTAAGACAAATTTTTTAAGAAAAATTATTTGTTCAACCGCAAATTGACGTTAATTTGCATAAAAAATTTACCAAAATTCTAATATCTGGCTGAGACAGAGATGTGAATGTCACATTTTCAATATTAAGCTCATGACTATGAAGAATAATCTCTTGTGCCGGTTCCAATATGTCAAGTTCAATTGTGACGGCACCGGAAAATGTTCCTGTTTCATTTCCAGGAGTCAAATCAGGATGAATGAAGAGATCATACGAAAGTGGCAAAATTGTTGGATCCAAACGTAACTGGGAAATTTAAAAAAGAAAAAAAGCTTTCAGTAGAGCTTTTTTGCGGAAACATTTTATTTCGTTATGAATGAAATAATTCTGTTAAAATCTTTTTCCACAAATTTTTAGCAAAATTTTAATTTTCACAAATTTCGATTCGGACTTTAAATTACTTTATTTATTTATTTTTTTATTAACTTGTGCAATGAAAAAATTTTTTGATGGTAATTTTACGCAAAACGTCTTAGACGTACATTGTTTCCATTCGGTATCTCTGAGGTGATTAAAGGTTGTTCAGTTGATGCCGTTTCCGTCAACTCAGTTGCAAGTGTACTTTCTTCTGTCGTCGTAGGATTTGTAACTGGATTAGGAGTTGTCGTATCCATACGACTCATTTCATCCTTCAACTCTGCGTTAATTGCAGCTGCAAAAATACTTTTCTCAGCAAATAATGAACATTTCTATGATGTTTATGACTCACCCAAAGTCCACGTAGAAATAACTAATGCAAAAACGCAAAGTCCCAAAAAAGTTATGGTTTTGTTATTGCCGATCCATGCTGTGAAAATTATAAATGAATGAAATTGAGTAATTGGTAAACTTTGATCATTGCCCGAGCTGTGTTTAGATTGCAAAACACCTGACCGGATAATTGCGAAATTGCTTTTTTTGTCGATGTATGCAATTCCCATTGTAATTGTGATAAGATAAATCATTTGGAATATTTTAATTCTGTTTCAACAGCCCAATCGTTTGATCAATATTTCCAAACTGCTTTTAAAGTTTTATTCAACGGAAGCTAAAATTTAATTTCCCGAAAATTTCTTTCGACTTTCATGTTATCATTTGAAAGCTGATAAGGCAACTAAACTGTGACGCGTAGAACTTACTCAATGTTGAATCCACACATGCTCCACATTGTCCCATCGTGAATAAGTAGCCGAAATGCTAATCGATTTCCTTTTTTTTTATTATCTTAACGTGTCAGTAAAAGGATAAATATATTTAAACGTTCGTGGTGCGTCGTCGTCGATAACTAAATGGAAAAAAATTTACGATAGAAAAAAAAATAACTTAACACGAATCTGAACTAATACAAACACTGATAAATATTGTTATCAATTTTTTATCACTCCCATATCGGAGACAACACTTTTACACCATTCACCATTATTTTGTTCTATGTTCGTGATATCGCAGATTCAACCACACTTTCTGTTTGTGCAAGCAATTAATAGCACGCAATTGAAATAGAAGTTTATTGTGACAAAACTCAGTCAACAATTTAAGACCTCCCTCCCCCGATAATGAGAAAACAAAAGTTTTATTTCGGTATACATTTTTATATAAAGATTGCCATTTATCAAATGGTTTAATTTTAATCGATGCTGACAATGATAAGACAACGAATTATCTTCGTTTTTTTTGTTATTTTGTTCTCAAATAGGTATGTCAATACACTGAACAAGTTATCAATGAATATGCTTAATGAACCGAAGATTACAAATATTTACGTCTATAAAACCAGAATGAAGGTTAGTCAGGGTCCATGGAGGCTAGTATGCAACGAGTTTTTCGTATTTCCGAAATAATTTAAATAAATTTAATATCAAAATAGAGAAGAAGACTTCCAAAACTCGTCTATTTCTGGGAGGCTTGAGAGATTTTAGTGGAAAATAAATTCGCATTTGCAGTAATTTTCAGTTTCGTGGGAAGCTTCACGCGTGAAAGATTGTTTTAAAAAGATGGTGCCAAATATCAAAAATAGAGATTCGTGTAACGCTAAAAAAAAGAGCAATGAAACGGAACAAGTTCCTTGTAAAGATAACTACAAGCTGGAAATTGTTTGGTTCAATATTGGTCTATTTATATTCTTGCACACTTTTGCATTCCTTGGATTTATGGACAATGAAAAGCGACCTTTAGGTGTGCTCATTGGATGGATTTTTGGACTCATGGGCGGTTTCGGAATCACCGCAGGTGCGCATCGTCTCTACGCTCATCGATCGTACAAGGCCAATGTGCCATTACGTCTATTTTTGGTGTTGGGTCAAACGATCGCATGCCAAAATCACATGTACGAATGGGTCCGTGATCATCGTGTGCATCACAAATTCACGGAGACAAATGCTGATCCACATAATGCAGCCCGTGGATTCTTTTTTTCACACATTGGCTGGTTGATGTGCAAGAAACACCCAGATGTGAGAAATTTCGGGAAAAAAGTTGACATGAGTGATCTTGAAGCGGATGCGATTGTAATGTTTCAGAAAAAGTGAATTGAAAATATTTTTATTTCTGTGTGATTTTTTTTTACAAGAAATTCTGAAAATTCCTTGCAGATATTACGTGCCACTGACACTTTTCTTTAGTTTCATTCTTCCCATTGGGCTCACATATTATCTATGTCCTGGCGTTCCGTTTATCAAGTGTTTCAGCGGTCATATTTATCGATATTGCATTCAATTGCATCTCACATGGCTCACTAATAGTTATGCACACATGTTTGGGAATCATCCGTTTGATGCGTAAGTCTGAGATTGTAAAATGTTTGCTAATTTATCTTTGCTATCACAAAATTTGCTTTTTAAAACAAAAAACAGAAATATCAGTGCCACCGATACGATGTTAATTGGCATTTTAGGATTCGGTGAAGGATGGCACAATTACCACCATGCATTTCCGTTTGATTACAAAACATCAGAACTCGGACGTTGGTGGTGCAATTTTACAATTCCATTTATAGGATTTTTTGCATGGCTCGGATGGGCGACAGACTTGAAAACTGTCTCGAATGAAACTATTCGTTTGAGAGTTTTAAGAACGGGCGATGGAAGTCATCGATACTCAAAAGAAGCAGCAGAAAAGAAAATTCAAGCTGATGAAAATCCAGAAAGTTCTAGTGAATGCTTTTGGGGCTGGGGTAAGAAAAAACTTGATTTCGATGTAATTTGGTGAAAAATAAATTGAATTATATTGAAAATTTATTACAGGCGATCGTGATATGGGCGACGATCTTATAAAGAGTGTCACAATTTATAATCAAACAATAGATGCAAAGAAGGTTCAATAAATCACTTCAGCTATATTTTTGGTACATTTTTAAACAACTTTGAAATTCACTAAACTTTTACCGTTTTACAAAGTCACTGTAATAATTTTTATGTCCAACAAACTTAAAAAAGAACAATTCGATAAAACTTCACGAAACCAAACTAGGTCTGTGTCTTAAGACCGAGCACTTTGAACTATCGAAATAACAACTTTAAAAACCCCAGAAATTATCGATTTATGACACTAATCAGTTAATTGAACAGGCAACGAATAATTTATGGCCCACTCGAGTTATTGATTTATCTATTGAAACTGTGACTCGTAACTGCTAATTTGAAACAAGATTGTGTACACTTTCAATTCAATCGATAGCGCAAGCCGAAGATAAGCTGCATATTTTGACCTAGAAGAAAACTGTTCAAGCTTTTAAAACAAATGATCAAGGGAAATAAGTTGATTTATTTATCACAATTTTACTTAACAAAATAAAAAAATTACGTCAATTGCAAACTCTAAAAAAAAAAAATTTTTTATCACTGACAATAAAACTCATCGACAACTTCATTGCAAATGTCATTGGTGACTTCACAGCACCAATTAAACTTGAAATTACATTTTTTCTGCATAATTCTATGGCGTTTCATCACTTGAAGACCGCAAGATTTACAAAGATTTTTGCAAGATGTTCGTTCGCTGTGTGAAGTTTCATCTGATTTAGAGCGCGAACATTCGCGATTCGACATCCCACGCCAGCCGGCTATTGCATTTGGGCGACAATAATTTGGTGAATCTGTTTAAAAGACATAATAAATATTGTATAACTTCATGAATAAATTAAAATTTTCAACCTCATTCTCACCAGCTAAATAGACTAACTGATCGTTGCGTAGATTTTTATTGTCAACATTGCCCAAATTGTTTAACCTAAGCATTATTCCATTATCATACATTCTTCTGATATCACTCGTTATCGCGGCAAATGCACTCATTGATAACCAACATGTTTGAAGTGTGCATGAGCCACTTAAGCCGTTGCAACGACACAGTTTTTTCAATGATCTTTTTATGGCCTGAAATTTATGATGAGTTTAATTTTTTTGAATTTCGATTAAATATTATTTTCCTTTTTTTCTGTTTACTCACAATTTTTGCAGCACGAGCATTATGAAAATTAGCATAAACATGTGCATCATCAGCTTTTGAAGTTATTAGTATTTCCAGTTCATTCATTAAGCTTTCGTCGACATATTGTGAGCTCTTGCAATTGGACCAAGTGAAATCATTTTCATTTATTTGGCATCCGCATCCTTCCAATCGATTACCACGTGTACAGTTTTTGCTAAATGTATAAATGAGACTGGCAGTAGTCAGAGCCTTCACAAATGCTTGTTCACGATCAATTTGATGGGAATTTCTTTTGGCAAGAAATGAATTTGCTGGACAATTCCATTTGTCCCATTTAAATGAGTTTTGACAATTTTCTAATGCAATTTGTATACTTTCAGCCACTGATTCCGACAATGGATCGTTAATCTGAATCTGATGAATGAATCTAATTAATTTTAAAAGTTCAGTTAAAGCAAATTTCACTTACAATTTTATGTGGTGAATAATTTCTTTTCGTTTTTCGAATGATGCGACCATGAATCGCGCCGATAAACAAGATACTACAAATTATTATTTGTTGGTAACACTTCATGATGTTTATCCTTTTAAATCCTGACAACAACTAAATATTCTTTGATGTTCTTTCGTGCTGAATTCATTAGTGTCATTCATGCTTTTGTCATTTTATTTTTGTGGGCGGCGAGTGCAAAACATATTTTATGATGCTCTCAATTCATATAAACCGTTTATGATTTAATGTATGTCTTTGTTTCGTTTGTAAGGTTTATGTCTAATTTTCAATTTTTAGGCGTCAATATGAGAAATTACTTCTGCAGGTGAACTAAATTTGCATTAAAAATACGTTAAAGGAAAGACAAAACGAAGAGAAGCATCTCGACTGAGGGACAAAATAAACAAAACATAAAAAAGATATTTGAAGGATCCAAAATCAAGTTCTTCTTTTCTCCATCCCGCAATAATAATTTGTTATGCCTTGTGGGCGTTTCGGCAGTTCAGAAATGCATCAAAATGAAACACGAAATGGATTAAAATGAACATCATTTTTACTTCATCGCCATCAAGAAAAATAAAATGTGATCGAAATTGCAATAATCGAGAACAATTTAATTGACTTGCATTAGACTTTCAGTTCTGCTCCAGAATGCATTAGACAAGTTTTTCCTCCTCATGGTGACACATTTTCCAAAAGATTTGTTTCAATTATGCGACCGGTTTCAATTTCTTCAGTCTATCAGAGGAAAGAGAGAGAATATATGATAGAGAAGAAGAAAAACCGCATATAATTACCCGCGATTCCATCGCATAAAATTCGGTCCATTTATTGTTGTAAATTCGTTTGTACATGAAAACAATTCGCATCATCACTATAATTAAGATCTGAAACGATTAACAGAACAAATTTATGCAAGTGTGAAATTTAGCGGGTTTAACCTACCAACAAAACAATGATGGCCATATTAAGAGATGTCATAAAGACGACCATTAGTTTCGTGCTGTTTGCCATCGTGTTGAAGCATCCGTCAGATCTAATGTTTTCATCAGTTAAGTCAAAATTCAGTGGAACATCATATTTTGCGCAACTATACGGAAGCCAATTTTTAGATGATGGTTCACCAGTCATTATAACTATAAACTCCACAGCAGTCATAGTTATACTGCAACTCGTCCCATATCAGCACCCAAAGGGGATTAGTTGGATACAATTTTATTCCTTGGACCAGTGATTTTTCCAATGATTCAATTAAATATTTTATGGAGTTACTGAAGATCTGAGCGATTGTTATTGCTCCAACTCCAGTCTCAACCGCTAATAACACAAAGAATTTAAGTATAAATCCCATATGATGCGTATAAACATCGTCATTTAAGGAAATAACTGGAACAGCGCACAAAAAATAAAACGACACGTGCAGACCGAAGAGTTTTACAACCCAAATAACAATAAAAATTTCTCGCTTTTCCGCTTGGTAAGCGCGACTTGAAACTATCAACTTAATATATTCACACAATACCACAATGCCAAGGCCGAGAAGAATTTCAACGATGAAAAGCACAAGTAGAAATCTTGTCAAATGTTTGTAAGATTCTTCAGATCTCATTATTATTTTAAGTGTTTTTTTGTTGATGTTGGTTCAAAAATAAATAAATATTTCAAAGATTGCTTAAGTAGAAATGGATTTTGTTGTTGACTGTTTGATTTTAAAAAAGTTTTCACGATATTTACCATTTTAAAAGTATGAATTTTGTTTTTTATTTTTGATTTGATACACATTAAAAAAAAAAAAGAAAATTTATTTGGATTTTAAATAAAAATGCAATTTTTTCAGAAATTTACAATTTTTGCGACTTAAATTTAGGAATTTATTTGGTACTACAGATGAGATGGAAAATTAATATTTAAAGAGACTTGAGAACGCTTCCAGGAGAAAAATGATTTAAAAGTTATTCAAGGCTTTCCTTCAAACTTGTATTCCTCTGGAGCTACATTGACATTGTTTTCGAAGCGTCTCTCGGGAAATTGTGGATAAACTGGCGAATTGTGCAGTGACTTCATGTAAATACCATTCTGATGATTCTTCAAAGCACCCATTAGCAACAATAAAATTGCAATTTTACCCGCAAACAAGGACTTGAAAAGGAATATTTTGATCATTGTCACCATAAATGGGACGACAGCCGATTGAATTAGGAATGGTAAAATGAATAATGGCACAATTCTTTCAAGCATTCCATACTTCTTGCCGCGACCTAAGAATGAAAATATATGTTTTTTAATGAACCCGTAAAAGTTTTATGGCTTTTAGTTTCTTTCGATCATAACAATATTCATATCGACAGCTACTACCTGTGAATATTTCCTTCAATGTGTTTTGGTTTAGGTTGAGATTAACAATACTCTCGTCAGAGTCGATGGTCAAATTCATTAATGGACCAACTTTATATTGGGTTGTGTTAGTGTCATCGGTTGAATATGATTCGATTTCGAGTCTGCCATCGTTAACTTGTTCGTCGCGATCAGCATCTTCACTCAGCTCATTCAGATCTTGTTCAAATTCATCGATGTTGACAGGTGTTTGACCAACAGGTTGTATTTCTTCTACGTCAAAGGATCCAAAATCTTTTTTCGAACTCTTTTTTGATTCTTTATGGAATTGATTGCGAATCTTATCAGCATAATTAAGTGGTGCCTTAAATTTGCTACTTATTTTGCCGGTAAGTGTTTCCGCTGATGGCGATGGACTCGACGGCACTACAATTGTTACTTCCTCAACGTCATTCAAATCTGCGACATCGTTTCTCTTTCCATCATCGAATGAAATAAATTGAGGAATGTCCGAATCAAAATTTGCCGCCGATTTCCATGATTTCTTCATTGCACAATTCACATGCCGATTAATAAGAATAATTGATAACGCAAGAAATAATTTCTTAAACATTTCTAAAAATTTTTTACAATTAAAGAGCTTCAGTATTTATGATCCTTCTGATGCGATGTTGCACTTCAGACTGATTCATTTATTCGACTTAAAAACAGCAATTGAGCAAATTTACAATCAGCAAAAGAAGAGAGGCAAATTTCTTGCTTGCATATTGTGCAGTTTAGCGTGGAAAAGAGCATTCTGATGCAGTTGAGAATGAACCGTTCACTATACGGTTGACTCTATGCTTCATTGAATCATAAATGTTGATTACCCATATTCATAGTCTGGTTCTGAAGCAACTGTGCATCTCACTCGCTTTAATCTATCATCGAAAAGATAGTTGTGAGATATTACTACTAATTACTAATTATCCGTGAAAAGTCTTAGCAAAATTGTTCTACTAATCTGAATTCAATTGATAATGGAAACACGATCTAGCGTAAGCAACAAAAATTGATTAACATTTAATCAGATCAAGTGGTAACGCATCAATAATCAATATTGCCCCTGCCACCACATACTCGTTCGTGCAATTGAGCATGAAAAATGATCGCACAATAGAAGAGGAGACGATAAATGTTCATAAGCGTGACAAACATTGCTTGCAAACCATAAATCGACCCAATTAACAGCTTTTGATAGCTTTAGTAGCCACTCGTTTTGTTGCCGTTAATTAGCCATTTTTGGCACCTCCGATGAATAAAATTAAACCGCAAACTTTTCTTTTCTTTTTTTTATTTTTACTTATGACACAAAGCGAAATAAATTAAATAAATAATTAGAAACTAAACTTTGGGATGACGAAATGGAAATCATGAAAACTTTGCAATATTTTCACCAATCTTTGTAGATAATAGGAAATTGAGGTTGTGGAGATGCAGCGTATGTCAATGGAACTGCAGCTGGAATGCTTTTAGCAATCATTTGACCGATCGTGAGGATCAATAAAATTACCTAAACCAAAAAATAAACTAAGTAAGATTAATCGACTACTTCAAACATTAAATCAACATACACCAACGCCTAATCCTTTAATCGAGACAATAGTCAAAGCACCTAGAAGTGTTGTTATCATGCCGACAATGAAAGCCGCTGGAATAATGGCGAAACTAATGCGTTTCAAAAAGTGATGACCGAACGTTCGAGCTTCAAACAAAAACGTTTAAATATACATACAGGACACAAATGCAATTTTATTAAGATATTCACCTTGAACGTTGGAATCATCTTCACACATCACAGCACTTAACAGACAAAAAAGCACTAAGGTGATGGCGATTGACATATTTATATTTGCCATTTTTTTTTTCTTTGCTTATTCAAAACTTCTTTTCTATGTTAATTACAAAACAAATGTTTTTGTTTTCTAAGTATGAGCCTCTGATCGATCAAGCACCGCTGGCAATTACCGTTCAACTGACGAAATTTCAAATGTCACAATGAGTTTTTTATTTGTGATAGAAATTTTTAATTTTTACTGCAAGTGTGTGGATTTGCTTTCAACACAATCGTAATCATGTTAAATGCCAAAAAAGTCCTCAATTAGCTGCGTGAAAGAGTGTCACGGAATTGAAATAATAAAAAAATTAAGGCATTGTGAACCATATCAAGCATGTATTGGATATATTGAAGGGCTGTCATTAGTGACTTGAAAAAATTGGTTATCTTCATCCATCATACAAAATTAAGCTTGTTATCAAACTTTCCAACATAAACACTTCCACGCGACACTGGAAATTCACTTTTACAAGCGAAATTCAGAATCGATATTGACATTTAAATTTGCAGCACGCGCATTGCATAAATAATTCTTAATTTGGTGTTGGTCGAGTAAAAGAAATTTTTGGTTTTCGCCGACAATTGTTGTATGTGATTTTGTTATTGCTTGACTCGTCGCATTTCGTGCGCAATTGTAGTAAATTGCGACTGAATGATTTTGGACAAAATAATTTCAATGTTTCACTTTCTTAAGTAAATAGCGGTTTCGTATCCATTAATAAAGCCGGAAATTATTAATAAAATGTTCGATCTCCTATTGCACAAATCAGCTGAGTTGACTCTGAATTAAGGTTATCACTGTGCTAGCACTGTAAAGAAACTGGAACAGTGTAACAAATAAATGTTATATCAATCTAGACTATTTTGCTGCATGACTAGGAGGCAAAATGTTATTATTACAATCAAGAGTTGAACGAGTGGCAAAACTTCAAAGCCAGTCGACATGGTAGATGAATAATTTAAATGAGATTAATTGAAAAATGGTATCTGATGACACATAGAGCTTTCATCAATAATTGAAGCTTACAATTAATTAATCACAGTCATTACAAGCCATCAATTATTAAATTTTTTCTAATAACATGCGAATTCTTCCTCTGCGATTGCTGTTTAATTAGGCCAGTAGAACAAATCAATTCCAGACCATTTGACACAAATTTTCAATATAATTTCGCATACATATAAAATTATATCTCGTTTGTGAAAAACAAGAACTTTACGTTACGCTTAACTTAACGTTTGCTCATGTAATTGATTTGAATTGAAGATTTTCTAAAGAAGGTGCCAAAGAGATGCAGAAACCGCTACAAGCTGAGCGAATTTCATTAGAAAAATTGCAAAATCGAGAGATGAAAAATCACCTTCTTCCTTACTCGATGATTTAATAAGACGTTCAGTTTCTAACCGTCATTCGCTGTTGCTAGATCGGAAAATAACTTCTGTGAAATTTCCACTTTGATAAAAAAATAAATTTTTATTAAGAAAATCATGAAAAGCTTTTTCATTTGCTTGACTTTTGTCGTAATTTCATCAGCGATATTAGTGCGATGTGAAACAATTCAGCAAAATTCATTAACTGCCATCAAAGCTTCTTTACCCACCCAGTTATGGCGTTGTGTAACAAAGTTCAATGTGTTACGATGTCTAAAGTTTTTCGTACTATTGCGTCTGGAGACTCGTGACCTTCACGCTCAAGAAGGCGTCGTTCAGACATCGGATTTTCTGACAAGCATTTTGAGGAACGAAAATAATTTACCAAAAGAAATTCCTGAAAGTATAATAAACCTTGAAGATGAAGAACTGAATAAGCGCATCTTGGATGGCGTGCAAAGTTTATTTAAAGAACGGGAAGTAATGCTCAGATTCATTCCAAATATGCTCGTGAAAATCGTTCCAAGTAAAACGAATGATTTAGAATTGTCGTTGAAGAAAATTGACAAAGAGGACTCTAAAGGACGTGCCACAATTGACGACGATGAAAAAGAAGATGAAAAGGTTGCAGGAATTGACGATACAAAAGATGAAGGAACAAATAAACAAGCGATAAAAAGAAAAGGCTATTATTATATGCAAATCGGTGCACCACTTTTGATCGCCCCCGCAATGATATTTGCTGGATTTCTTCCAATGTTGATTCCCATGCTCAAAGTTGCAACAGCATTCACAGCAATTATCAATACTGGAGCTCTTGTGTCGGCAATTGTTTATCTAGCGAAACAAAATTCAGTCGAGAATGATATAAAGCAAACGGTTTATTTCAATCCCGGTTATAAAGAAAGGAAGTGATCAACTAAGTAATTGAATATTTAGTTTAATAATTATTTCCTTCTTAACTCTAAGTTTACAAAAGGGCTCTAAGACTTTTTTATTGTTATATTCTTAGTCAAAAAATAAAGAAACTTCCTTATAAAAAAAATGATTTAACAAAATTAACTGCGGCCTTTCCCATGCATTTTTAGCTGTCATGGTCCGTGACCAATATATTATACACATTGCTGCATAGATAATACGACACACGACAACTGACGCGTGATTCAATGCCATTTTATCAATAAAATTATTTCTCGATGAAAATTATGTAGCATCAGTTTTTGATGAAAATTCATCAACCACCACATCGAATATGTTTCAAATATTATTTCAGATTGTAAGCATGACATGAGAATTGATAATTTATGTAAATTGCGAGAGGCGAGGAAACCTGTTGGTGAGCCACATGGCCTTAAAAATTTGAACTCAAATGATTCAATCACGAGACGACCTTCCTTTCCATGTATCTTTTGACATATTTTTAGTTTCATTTGATTGATCAATCCTATAGTTAATTTCTTTTTCCTTACTTCATTTCAAGTTATTTGATAACACTTTTTTTTTTTTTTTTTTTTTTTTTTTCAAAAATATTTTGGTGAAATATATAAGTTGTTTGAGCAATTTATTTGAACTTGTTCATTAAATATTTTCGGGACGGAATTATGCAATACATGTTCCTGCGTTAATAATAAAAATACACGACCTTTGTCACTATATTTTCATTTTATATTAACTGTACACATTCTTATTTCTAAGTCTCTTAAAGCACTCTTAAATGGAAATGTTTTTAGCTTCAAGCACCATACTTCGGATGCAAAACTTTGATGTCTTGAATATCTTCTTCGTGCATATCTTCATCACCATAGCCCCAATAATGTTCAACATCGCGTGCTTCTTCACTTTTTTGTACACAATTTTCATTATTCTTGTATATGTCCAGAAGTTCTTTTGACGTTTTTGCAGAGCTTTCATTTGAGTATCGATGACTTCCATCGCCAGTTCTTAAAACTCTTTTACGAATCATTTCATCAGAGACAGTTTTTAAGTCTGTCGCCCAACCGAGCCATGCGAAGAAATCAATGAATGGAATTGTAAAATTGCACCAGTATCTTGGTAGTTCCGATACTTTATAATCCCAAGGGTACACATGATGATAATTGTGCCAGCCTTCGCCGAACGCTAAGAAGCCAATTATAAATGTGTCGGTTGGTTTGATGTCTCTGTTAATTAAACATATTTTATGACATTACTTTTCGTGATCATTACGTGATTTCAACTTACTTTTCAAATGGCTTCGATCCCCAAATATGTGATACTGAATTGATGCTCCAAGTGATGTGAAGTGTTACAACATAGCGAGCCAAGTTATACCAAGCGGCAATCCAAAAGTTCTCGCCAAACAGAAGACACGACAGTGATATTGGCAATAAGAAGCTTGTGAATGGGACGAGAAGTGGATAATATTTGTGCTGAAATCTTAGGACAGGGTCTGATGTAAGATCACTCATGTCTACTCGTTTTCCATATTTGAAAACATCGGGATGTTTCTTACACATCAACCAACCCATGTGAGAGAAGAAGAAGCCACGATTTGCATTATGCGGATCGGCATTTGTGTCACTAAACTTATGATGCACACGATGATCTCGGACCCATTCAATTACGCTATTTTGTAATGCGATCGTTTGAAATAATAACAGCAATGCTTGAAGTTTCTTATTAGCTTTATACGATTTATGACACCAAAATCGATGCGCACCGCCAGCAATGCCCCATGAACCAGTGATTGCGAAAATGAAAGCTTTAAACAAAACAAAGTTAGAATTTATATTCTAAAAATCGCGATCAAATGTAACAAACCTATTAAGATAGTTCCAGGTTTCGGTCTATGTGCGAATGCGTAAAGCGCCAATGAATGCAAGAGAACAAAAACGAAAACATTTCTCCAGACAATCTCCAACTTGTATGGTTTTTCGCCAGGTTTGGTTTCATACGGGTCTTCGTTGGGTTTATCACGCTATTATGAATGAAGAAAACGTAAATATGGAAATTGAGTTCATTAATAAGATTGCATCGGGGCAGACACAAAGTTGCGCGCACGAGCGAAAAGAAGAAAACCGCTAACAACTTTAATGACTTTTATGACACTCACAATTATTCCAGATCTCTTAACGAGATTCGAATTGTTGTTTTCATCGGATTTAGTTATTATATCTTTCTGATTAGGCGCCATTTTTTGATGATGACGATGGTCAACACGTGGTAAACACCTTCAATTAAATTAAAATATTTAATTTTTTTTAATGAAATTTCATAGGTAAAAGAAAATTCGTTGTTATTACAGCGCGAGTTAGATTTGCATAATAAAACTGGAATCCTGTTATTGACCGTCGAAGGTAAACTTGCAAAGCATGTCTCTAACCCAGAGAGTCCTTCGCCAAAAAAAAAAACGAAATGTATATAAATCACAACAACGTATGAATAAGTAGCTGTTATGCAATAATGCTTTTCGGAGATTTTGGTGAAAGTAATGTGGTGGCCAATGTTTGGACAATATTCGAACATCAATTGTTGAGGAGCACTTAGGTAGAAAAACCACTCAATGGAACGCAAACAATGAAGTTTTGAGCATTCATCTCAAGCAATGATCACAAACGCGGCAATTATTTAAGCTGAGAATTATAATAATTGCACAGAGAGTGACTTATTAAGTCAACACTCAAGCTGCTATCGAGTATTCGATATGTGTTTTCAAATGTTCACTTTTTGCGATAAAATGATGACACACCCAAAAAAATTTATAGTTGACACATATATTTTAATTATGTTACAGATTTAAATTTCAGTAACGACGAAGGTTTTTTTTTACCTCAATTGGTTAACAATTTTAACTTAAACTTGTTGTTAATTTGTCTGTTTCGAATTATAATATTATGTTGTTAAACGAGTTAACACTTTACAAACATTTAATCGCTAACAGAAAATCTTTTTATTGGTATCTTCTCGTGACGAGCGAATCGCGTCCGCTTGGTCCAACTCACAAAATTATACTGAACTCCCTTGTTGTTCGCAGTGGTCTAACGAAGAAATCCGTACAATGATATAATTTTTTTTTTGTGTTGGAAAGTCCAGAAAAAAGGTGGCATTGCGAGTCGCGGCATGATAAAGCAAGTATAAATTGAGTAGAATAAGAAATATTCGGCTGGAAATTCTGACAAATTTGCTTTTTACGTTTTTTCCATTTCAGTCAATTTTATTTTTTTGCAAAGATTGCACAATAATTTATGACAATTTCATCAAACATAAATGTAAAAAGTTTCCGACTAGTTGGTCAAAGTTAAATAATTTATAATCTCTTTGCAAGAAATCACGCCCTTAACCGCGTTAAGCGCTCTTGTCTTAAGTGATTTAAGTTTAAGCTTTAAAATAAACTCATCTTCAATTGTATGTAAATTCGGAAGGTCTCACAGACGAATGGCATTTCAAAATGCCTCAAACACCACAACTGAAACAGTTATCAGACAGAATCAAGGTTACATCACTTTCCAAGTTGATACTAAGAAAATTTGCCTAGTATTTAATTACATTTTAAAGTAAATTTTATTCATATGCCAGCGAATGGAATTGAATATATTTATTTTTTTTATTTAAATATTCAAATATTGACACATTGTCTACCTTTAAGGGGAAATCTTTTGAGAAAAAAAAATGGAACATGTCTTGAAGAAATTTAGTGGTTTAATGGGAGGCCTTAATAATATGTAAAATAATCCGCCAGCTTTAAAGAAATTATAATTTTTTTTGCTATCAAACCAGTTTAAAACATATGCTTAGTAATAAATATTTTTGATGTCAAAATCATAAATTTCTTTGATCATAAATGTCTTTGCTACATGTTGCATGTTTGCAAATAAAATATCCAAATATTTCCACCATAAAAATTGTGAAAATTTGAAGGCCAGACATTATAATGCCACTGAAATTTAAAATTTTAGACTGTGTTGGGCCATTAACGAAGTTTGGCATGCAAATGCAAATATCTTGATGGCAAGTTTCATTTTTTATCAATATGCATCTAACCGAATGCGAGATTCAAAAACTATGATTCGACAAAGCTTATCTATAGATATGTATAAAGGATTCATTTAATATTTTCAGATTCATTTTGAATTCTCATTTAATATTTTAACCTGTTTTGGAAGATATAATGAAACTCGCTATTGAAGTCTTCCCCGAAAGCAAATTTATTCAAATAGCAGCGCTTAGCTTTGAAAAAATATGGTACATATTTAACATATATTAAGTTTAAAAAGACAAAATCTGTTAAAATGTTTTCTATCACCTGCATATGTTTTGATAAAAGTCATTTACGTGCTGAATGGCACGTATAGCAAAAAATTTGAATATTGAAGATGCTTTGAGAATTTTGCATCGTAAATGTTCTTACTCTCATTTAGCGTCACTGAGCTCCAGAGTTGTTTGACCGGGATAAGCATTCGCCGTATTTTTTTTTTTAAACGATTAAAAATATAGAGGTGAATTATATGTGTTGAGTTCATACACGTGCGATATATACATAGGCGTAGTCAGGATAGAAATTCAGAGACTTGTACGCCCATAAGATTGATCAATAAAGCTCACGAAACAGACGGAAAATGGAAAAATGCCCAATCCCTCTTTGAAACAAATTTAGCTACGCCACTGGCCCACAATATGTATAAAGCAGTGTCTGGTTTGGCAGGAATATGTATAAGATTTAAAATTTCGAATCTGTAAAACGTGACATTTGGCGCGTCGTCAGATGGTTTTGTTTCGTGAGATTCTGTAGCATTCCAGAAACGCAATCGCGCCAAAAAATTCACGTTTTAACATATTTTTCGACCTCAGAAATAAAACCTTTTAATGCGATAATATGCCTAGTGGAGGGACTTTCTAAAGTGAAAGGATGTGGCTTGCGATGCGATAGTAAAACTTCAATATTAATATTATTCAGTTTTATTTTACAATCAATTTGCATCTCTATATCATTTTTTGTATCAATTTGTTGTTAGTTTAAATTTAAGGTATTTTAGTCTCATAGAGAATGTTGACATCCTTCTTGTCATGCTCTGTCATTTCTTCGTCATCCCAACCCCAGAAATGTTCCGTGTCGCGGCCATCATTCACCGGACTGTTGATAATCTCTTCAAGCGATATGTGCTCTGTTGATTTGCGACTACCGTCGCCCGTTCTCAAAGCTCTTTTATTTATTATTTCTGGTGAAACCGTCTTTAAATCAGTCGCCCAGCCTATTATTGCGATTAATGATAACATATTTGCATAAAACATAGATATTTCTCTCGCGCATACTCACCAAGCCATGCACAAATATCCAAGAAACAAGTTGAATAGTTACACCAATAACGGCCAAGTTCGGACGTTTTGTAGTCCCATGGAAACACATGGTGAAAATTGTGCCTTAATATTAAAATAATTAATTTCTTTTGAATTGAGGGCATTTCGCAAAACTTACCATCCTTCACCGAAGGCCAACATTGAAACTGTGTATGTGTCAGTTGGTTTAATGTTCTTGTCATATGGTCGATTTCCGTAAAAATGAGCAGCGCTATTGATGAGCCATGTAATATGGAGCCTGTTAAGGTAGATTGAATCATTAATTAACGGATATATTAAGCGAATTACATCGAATGCAATTAATGATCCTTTCCAACTTACACAATAACGTAGCGGCCAGTTGTTATGAAAAATGCCTTTAAAATTGATTCATTCCAAAAGTACCAAGGAATGACTGAAGGCAAAATGAAACAGAAGATTGGCATTAGAATCAAATAGTACCTGCAAATGGATTATATAATGAATAAAATAAGCATACTTAATTAATGAAAATGAATCCTTACTTATGCTGGAACATGATAAGAGGATCTGCTTCCAAATCTTTCATACTGACTTTGGCACCGAATTTCTTTACATCGGGATGTTTCTTACACATCAACCAACCCATATGAGAAAAGAAAAAGCCGCGGTTTGCATTGTGGGGGTCAGCATTTGTATCGGTGTATTTGTGATGTACACGATGATCACGCGTCCATTCATAGACGCTATTTTGAAATGCAATAGTTTGAAACACTAAAAGTATAATCTTTAAACGAGTGTTTGCTTTGTAGGAATTATGCGCCCAAAGTCTATGTGTCCCCGCTGTGATCCCAAAGCCAGTGCAAACTCCAGTTATAAAAGCTATAAATTGTTATTGCGACAATAAATTCAAAATCCTTAAAGCGCATAAGAAACTAAGAACTCACTGAACACTCCGGTTGCATCGACTCGCATATTGTAGACACCATATATTAGGGCAGAATGCAGAAACACGAAACCAATTATATTGAACCAAGCATATTCAATTTTGTATTCTTTTCCCGGTAAATTTTCCGTATCCGCATGTTTTGTAATATTTCCATTGATATCTACAGTTTTTACGCCTTCGAATGTGTTTAAGATATTTTTGTTTTTTCTCTGCAAAAGTTCATTGTATTATCATAGAATAATTTTGAAAAATTTTTTTTTGGTAAACTTAACGTACACTTAACACTGATACATCATTGCGACAAATGCCACTTTGGTTACCCGTTGTAGTCGCCTCTGATGCAGAAAAGTTATTTGGTGCCATTTTCTATGTTTTTTGCTTTGTTTGCTTTCAATGTATATAATTTTTGTTATCTGAAACGAGCAATATCAATATTCATAATTAGCGATTTGTAGTCGAAACCATTGAATAGGATTTATTTTCCAATAAATTTCGTTATAAATTTAAATTAACATTCCGCCAACAACTTTAAAAAATCGATTATGAAGAATCATTAAAATAAATGCAAATTTATATGGCACACGTATCTTTAACCGTATTGTGAGTTCAGTCTCACGAGGTTTTCTGATTCCTGTAGCGGATCTCTCCTTGAATTCTACAATGCAAAAAATGCCACAGGGGAAAAGCAAATTTATGAACGATGAGATAAACATTTTCTAAACCATTCTACGTGAGCTTTTCAGCATTAAAAATCTATATGCTGATTAAAATGTCTTTGGTAAAGCATCTTGAACTTGAGGATAATTTATCGTTAGTTGAAGACCAAAAATTTGCATGTTCTCCAATGCCAATGAATAAAAATAATATTAAATTTCAAACAACTTAGAAGAAAAAAAAAAACTTTTTATTCTCTTAATTATGATAATAAAACGAAACTTTTTTCGAATCATAGAGACATGGGAACATGGGAATTAAGGAGACACGATATTTAGTGAATATTTCTTTTTTAGATGATATTGAAATTTATTCAAGCAATCGTTGTCAACAGCATTTAAGAAGCGCCTTTTACATTGACGATAATCTCTTACCACCACTGTTAGTAATTGTATCAGTAATTTGGTTGAGATTTCAAGAGATGACTTTAAATTATAATAAACTTAACTTAAAAAACTCTCGAAATAACATAAATCACATTTCTTAAAAGCTCGGTCTGATGACATATAGCTTTTTCTGGTTTGCAGATACAATTATGATATAAGTGACATTACAAAGAAATATTTGAGAAGTTACTAAACTTGTTCAGATTCACTGAAGTGAACTCATTACTACCACAATAAAAAAAATTGTGTCACGGCACAAAATTTTGGTAACGTAAAATTTTTAAACCTTCAAATTATTTTACTTCATTAAATGATAACATTAAATGATAACTCTACAATTTCATTGCACTTACATAGCACTACAATTAAAATTGATTATCTTTTTAACAATCTAATTTTTTTTTTTTTTTTCACACTTTGTATTTATTTAATTCAAGCAAAAATTTGCTTTTGGACATTTAATAATGTCCAAACGTTCCAGACGACGGTTAAACGAAAACTGATCTACTCGCACAAGATTTTCATCCTAATGGCCAAAAATGAAACCTGCACGTTTTCTTCGTTCGTATCAATTTGCACACATTCTTGAAACAAGTTTGCCGAAATAAAAAAAAAAAAAAAAACAATAATAATAAAACCGCTTTACGCATTTTAAAACGAGATGAAAGGAAATGTTTTAATGGAAAAATATGTAGAAAGAAATGAATTTCAATATAATGAATATTGTGTGGGAAGCTCGACATCATTACTTTGCATTGCAACAATTGTAGACACAATGGTGGATATAAAATTGATTATTCAACTGCTTTTATAAACAACTATTGAATGAAAAATAAAAATATCATCAGAAGAAACGGAATTTAAAAAATAGTTCAACATTTAATAAAGCGATGAATAAAATATTGGTAACAGAGTGGCGAATAATATGCTTTTTGGCATACAAATTTACGTTTAGGAGCTCACAAGTTGTTGGTTTTAAGCTTTTATCGGAAATATAAATATTTAAATACATAAAAGCTTTTCAATAATTGAAAGCTTATGTTCGAAGCTTAATAATTTTGCGATCGCCTTTGAACAGAATTGAAGATTGAAGAAAAATACAGATCAGGAGGTCACGTGAAGAAAGACACATATTATAAATTTTTGCTTACCGCGAGTCACAACATATTTGATTGTGCAATCACACACGAAATAGTAAAAACGAAACAAATTTACAGATCTTTTTCCAGACATATGTTTTGCAATATTTTTTTATAGTATTTTAAGACCGGTTTTAGACACATAAAATTTATATCTTTCAAAATTAATTCTCGAAAGGATAATTTTCACATTTACATTCAACTTGATCAAAAGAATGAAGTGAATGCAGCAATACAAGATTCCATTCTACCGTAAATGAATGCTCTTTTCGGGAACTTCCTATAATCCAATAGACGTCATTAAAGCATGACCCCTTATTCTTTTTCAAAGTTGGTATCCAAGGTGAATAGAATATTAATATGCATGAATTAAATAAAGTTATTTTATTAACACATACATAATTTTGGATTTCTCAGGGGAAATTTTCCGAAGTGTGCTCCCCTTGCATTGTCTTTTATTTTATATCAGTTGTTTCGTGTTCGAATATGTTCCGCTAATAATATAGCATAAAATGCAATGATTACAGAAAACATTCCTTGTATAATAAACAACGTTGGAAAATAAACTATAGAAAAATACCATAAAACATCGATTTCAAATGATTTAAATGCTTTGATGAATTTATATTCCTTTTTTACAATAAATATTAGTTTAAATCTAATGTCAAAGCTCGAAATGGCGCTTAAATACTAAGACCGAAAATATAATTAAATTTTGGTTGAAGGAATTTTAGCGGAAAATTAAAAAATTGCTTTATCGTTATAAAGAAATATATATATATTTTATTTCGTATTCTCGTATTCAGTTTTATTCATAAAAAACTTTCAAGATTTTTTTAACTAGCTACTACCAGTCACAAGTATTATTATACTCAAATATTCATACTGAACAATCCCCAAATACTTTTTCATGAGAGAAATATTTTCTAACATTTGGTCTGTGATATTTAATATCAGAATTTTCATAAATTGCGTTAAAACTTGCTCAAATCACCATATTTTCGTATAATTTTTTTTATGTTTCAAAAAAAAAAATGTTATGTTTCTCAAGTCTTAATTTAGCAATTAAAATATTGTTTTTTCGTGAACTAAATCCTCCAATACCAAACATCACTTAAATTATTGACGATTATAAATCGTAGCATATTTCTTATCGTCTTCGAGCATGTCCTTATCGCCAAAGCCCCAAATAAGGTCTTCACTATGATGAATTTCATTTCCGTTAGCATCCAACGTTCTGTCTTTTACATATGCCAAAGCTTTATCTTGCGTTGAATCCATTTTAGAATATCGATGGGTTCCATCACCTTAAAATTTTCAAAATATTTAACAAATTTTCAAAAAAATCTTAAAATTGTTTACCAGTACGCAAAACTCGTCGTCGAATGATTTCATCAGAAACCGTCTTGAGTTCCGTTGCCCATCCAAGCCATCCGAAAAAGTCTATAAAAGCTGTGGTATAATTGAAACCGTAGTTACCAAGTTCAGCCGTTTTGTAATCCCCTTAAAATTTGAATACAAATGTTAGGAATTTGTGTTTACAGAGAGTCAATTATTTATAGTTACATGGGAAGACATGATGATAATTATGCCAGCCCTCGCCTAACGCTAAAAATGCAACCAAGTGGCTATCGGTCGGACTGATGTTTCTGTAAAATAATTTTTCAAAGCCATTAAAATTTAGTACGATGATGAGCAGTAACATAAAATCGTACTTATCGAAAGGATAATTTCCGTATTTATGAGCAGCGGAATTAATGAGCCACGTAAGGTGCAGTGACAAAATATAACGAAAAACGGATGCATTAAGAAAAGAAGCTTTAAATGTTTCATTCCACAACAGGCATGGAATGGCGGCCGGCAGAATAAATGATATGAAAACCATTAAAACAAGATAATGATTATGTTGGAACATGACGCACGGATCATTTTTCAAGTCACTCATATCGATCTTGTCACCAAATTTCTTTACATCCGGATGCTTTTTGCATAGCAACCAGCCCATGTGAGAGAAGAAGAAGCCACGCTTAGAATTATGTGGATCGGCATTTGTGTCGGTGAATTTATGATGGACTCGATGGTCTCTTGCCCACTCATAAACGCTATTTTGAAAAGCGATTGTTTGAAAAAATATTAGTAAAATTTTCAATGCTTTATTTGCTTTATAAGCTTTATGAGCGAACAATCGATGAGCACCTGTTGAATAGGAATTTCAATAAACATTTCTTTCAAGACAATTTAGTTTTTTTTTACCTCCGGTTATTCCAAAACCACCAAATATACCGTAATAATGCCTAGAAAAATAAAATTTTGATTACTTAAATGCATTTGTTGACACCGTCGATATTATTGATGATTTACTACTAATTGATAGCGCTTTTATATGATTGTTATTGGTCTATAAAGATGAATGATAAAATTCATCAAAGCATCACATCAAATGTGAAATATTAACAGAAGTCTAACAGAAGTCATATTCGGCAAGGTTAAGACGCTCAACGATCAGGTGTAGCAGGTCCGTCGTGTTTGTCACGTTTTGTAGCCCAAAATCAGGTTTGAATTTTTTGTAATTTAAATATTTATATGAATGAGAATATTGGCACCAAGTTTAAGATTATCGGATGAAGATCTATTTTCTTACGCGAAGATATTTGTAAAGGAAAGAATTTAGCAAAATATCAAAAATATTTTACATAAGAAATATTATTCATCTCCTTATGGACATTCAAATCAGCAATTCATATCATCCATTATCAAGCAAGACGTTAGCGCTGCTTCTTATTCTCATGTGTTAAACATATATACTTTATTCATTGATAGAAACGATTTGAAAAAGAGTCGCGATTTTTATTATTACCTTGGCGTCCATTTACGGGCTGTGGACACAATTTAAAAGCACTTGGTCATCAAAATGCGACGACAAAAATGTGATCGACCATTTCTGATAGATCGGCGAGTGAACGCATTGTGAATTATTATTATTTAATTAAATATGTAACTAAACGACTAGGAAGACGTCTCAAATACTCACCATATATGACGGTTGTCCATGATTTTTCGACAAACAATCCATATATTGCACCGATATGAAGGACAGAGAATATGATTATGTTGCGCCAAACCAATTCTAATTTGTATTCTGGTCCGGGCAGAGCTGCGGAAAAATCTCTCGTGCTCGATTGCAGCGGCTTTATGCAGGAATCGCTGTCTAGATTTAGTGAATTTTTATTGCTTGTCTGCAAGAAACACAATTGCAATTCGTCAGTCGATTATCAAAACATGAATATTGTACACATTTTTACCTTTATGTTTCTGTTGTCACAAGTCACGGTATTTGCTGAGCTGTTTTTCTTATCATTTGCCATACATGTCTCCGACAAGCAAAGGGATGTACTTGAAAGTGGCGTCATTTTTTATAAAACAGTATCTCCGATTCCTAGTTTATTGATTAACTGCAATGAGTGAAGGACGTTGATATGATGATTATATTGTTGTAATAACAAATTTAATTTAAACCTAAATGCAATGCTCAAAATGAAGTATAATAGTTTGAGCAATAAAAATGCTTGTCGTTTACTAAACTTAACGAAGTTCCCACATCCTCCTGACGTCATTGAATTACCAAAACTGGTTTTTAAATGAGAAACTATTTCTTTTAACTTAATGATATTGCATCGAGCTGCATTAAGAGCGTTCCGTGATTCAAGTTAAAGACACAATTTTGAATCGCGATGTCATCAGTAGGAAATTTTCAAGGTTGCTTTACAGATTTTATTGCATAACGAAAGTTAATTTTTTTTTTTTATTTTGTCAATGGTTTACGATAATCATCAATATATATTAAATGATGATTGAAATTCTAAATGATAAAAGTCTGCACGTTGAACCCAGATTGCTTTTTGTGTTTCGCGTAACCCTAAAGGATCAGTAAAACTGCATTTGCCGTAAAACAACTATTATTATCATTAAACTTATGAAATAAACATTCCGCAAAAAAAAAGAAACCGGAAAAAGTGGCCTTGAAATTTCTCCAGTTTTGACCTTCACACTATATTATAAAGAATATAAACGAAATTTCCAAAATTCATTTTCTGTATGAATGAATTTCTGTATTCCTTTAATTCCAATGTAAATATTGATGTTGCGAAAAGTTTTATTTCCTATTTCTTCATTTTAAAATTTTTGTTTGTTTAAATTGATTATTAGATAAGATGATAATAAAACCTGATCCTTCATATTTCAACCGGTTTTATCGTGCGTATGGGGCTCGAATCGATTCGACTTGATTTTTTTTGCGCAAAATTTTACGGCTACGTCAATGGCCGGAGGAAATTTTAAAACTTATTCGATTTTGCGAAAGAAAATTTAAATAACGTTTTATTATATTTAAAGAAATACATAAAACTAGGTAAAGATTTGATAAACTGGTTTGCGTAAGAATATTAGTTATTTGCATAATTTTGTCGATACCGATCTTCGTGAATGAAGGGATTTATATGCCACGTGTGACAAAATCATGTTAGACTTTTTCTTGGAAATCAATTTATTTGTACACATAATTTTTAGACGTTCTGATATTTTTGTAGCGCGTTGAAGATAAAATGAAGGTTTTCCTGTGTCAAAGAACTTGGGTAGGAGGCGTAGTAAGATGAGATTTAAAATAAGCACCTGAGAACCGGGTTAACTAGTTGCCAGAGAAGAATAAATAAAAATATTTTCAGCTGACAGAAATAATTTTCTTCTCTATTGTGATTTTTGTATCCTTGAATTAAGTTAATGAGTATCAATCAATCAGAACAAGGAACAAAAACTATTTACAATGGTAAATATTTGATTACAATTAATGATGAGTCAATGATTATTTATGAAAATTATCTATTTATGTAACAAAACAGAGAACAAAAATTAATCATTGTAATGAGACACTTTTGTTAGAAACACATTTCCCAAATTACTAGAATAGAATTTTTGTCATCTAATTGGAATAGTTTAATTATTCAGATGTCGATCGATGAGAGCCTTAAAACTATGGTAACTTTGAAATTTTGAATTTGCCAGGAAATCTCGAGGTCAAAAACTCAACACGTGCTTACCAATCTTGCTTCGGCTCAATTTTAAATTATTTTAATTTAATATTATTTAATTTAATTTTGAAATGTTTTAGGAAAAACGTAACGAAAACAAGTTAGGACGAATGATGTTTACCACTTGAACAATATCAAAGTCTATTGGAACAAATTGATATCTTAAAATTTTCTCGCGATTCGATTTAGGAAGCAGCTGTGTATTCAAATAGTTTTGCCAGTGGAGTAGAAAAAGCCGAAATGCTGGAGCTTGTATTAAATTATGTAGTATATATTCATATACATATTAATTCTATCAATCACAAATTTAAAGTTTAAAATTTCCCACTGCTATCACTGCACTTAAATATTTCTCGGGTTTTCTAGATGAAATTTTACTAACACTGAATCCTTTCCACAAATCGTATCTTGCTCTTACCGTTTTTAAATTGAAAAAAAAAAAAAAATAGTTCTTGGAATCAATTTCTGTTTAAAAATAGAAATTTGTTGATCAATAAAATTTATAGATTAAATTCTGGAGCTTGCAAATTTTCGCATCCGATATGTTTGATGGTTGGGAGCCGACTGATATGGTGTTGAAAAACTGGTCAGACATAGTATTTTACTTTACAAACTATAACTTGGTTAGTTGCATTTACACAATTGAAGTGCACTTGAACAGGGACCGGTAAAAAGGTGGCAATGAAAAGAGAAATTTTTCGTTGCACACGTCATCGTCTTACACACATCATATACATTGAGTTTAGGGTTTAAATTTATTGTTTCGCATACTGGAGAAAAATTTACTTTTAGAAACGATGCAAACCAAATTTAAAGTGGCTATATTTATAAATGCTATTTGTTGATTTCTAGAAATCTGAATCTTAACGAAAACTTGTTTGAATATGGCATTGAAATACATAAGGATATTTGTGACTAGAAATATGTTGACATTTCTAAAGCGAGAAAAATTATTCTCATTTTCATCCGACTTGACTGACCGAAATGTAAATTTAATGAAAACAATTACTACAAACCTCAATAATCCAAGGATCTAAAATATAGCACTTCTGTTTAGAACTGGAACTGTCTGGCAATATTTCTTTACTCGAATTTATATTACGGCTTTTTGAACCGTATCTCATAAATTATGCAAAAATCCGCGAAAAATTTGTAAATGTTTCGAAACGTTTGTAAACTAAAAATTTACTTAAATTTAAACCGGAATTTCGACGATTTCGTAACAGTCTGAGAAAGACAAACAAAATTCTTCTTTTTTATCGAGGGAACTGGAACGAAATCGAACAGGTGGACAAAGACACTTATTATTATTTATCGATTTTACAAAAAATGTTCTTGTGTTTAAAAAAAATCTACCACGTGGGATTAATACGTTAATCAAAATTTTTTTTTTAAATATCTTTTCTTAGTTTCACATCAATTAAAGTTCTACGCACTTGCAAACTTATTATTTGAATTAATTATATTTTTATTTATCAATTGTTTCAATTTAAATTTTCACAAACTGATAAGCTTTGAATGGATAAGCTGTGAAGCTTACAACAGCACACACGAGACTAAATTTAATTTTTATTCATAATGGAGCGGAGGAAAATTTAGCATACGAACAATAAAGGCCTCAAAAATGTATTCAACTTGTATTGTTAATCGCTTTTGGATATCTCCGGTCGATTATAATTTCATTATTAGCGTATAATTATTTAATATTTGAAATTATAAACGCTTTTCTTATCATTTTGCATTCAAAAACAAAAATCCAGCAGCTTGAAGATTATTTACGTGCCGACTAATTGATTAATTGCTTCGGATTTTCAGATTGCCGCTAAAAAGGAGCCACTGAATAAAATGTTACCGAGAGTAATATCTACGATAAAAAAAAATGTATGCGCCTATATCATTTTCCATTGGTTGTATGGTTTACCACCTGTGAGTTGCGTTGGTGTTCTTTTATGACTTTTATAATGGTAGGTCCGCCACCTTCATATTTTGTCCCCATTTGTGAAGAAAATCAGAAATTAATTTTATATTTGCTACTACCTAGAAACTTCTTATATTATACCTTCTTTTCTTTACTCGAAGAAACATTTTTAAAATATGTCTGCAATAAAATTTTAATAATAATAATTTTTTATTTAGCCGGGGACATATAAAATTTTAAGAATCGCTTGCCATCAAAAAATAATTTTTATTTAACGGTTTTTTGTAATTTAAACCGAAATTGGCAATTTTAATCTCCCTCTATATGATTTTTTTAAAAGCTTTGTTCATGGTTTTGTGGTCGCTTTTGCAAGTTTGCATTGTTGACATTCGAGAAGCTGCTCATTGTTTCAGTAATTAACAGCATTTCCAGCAGTATTTTAGCTCTGTTGGACGCTCACAGATCATAGTCAATGGATTCCAATAGCTGGGAGATTGTTGATGTCGTCCCATCACCCAGAAAAGAGATTAATTCAAATAAAGAAGAATCCGAAGAAACAATAGATAACAAAATCCACAGATACGGCCAAAATGTTAAAAACTATGAGTGAGTAATAGTTAATTAATTAATATTCGCAATGCCTTATGAGCACCATCTAACGAACATTTGATTGCTCAAGAAGTGAAAGTTTTTTCTTTGGCTTTAGCTTTAACTCGCTTCTTCGATCAAAAATGCATGTATTTTATTTAGACTTCCTTCAATTTATAAACTTCACAATCCACAATTTTAGGACTGAATGGCGAGACTTGTGCCTGCTTGCTGCTGAGTCAGGTCTTACAAAGCTTAAAAACCTGGCTATAGCTGGCGAGCTAAAGGTGTCGAAATTCCGTTCAGTATGCTGGAACGTTTTGCTAGAAGTTTTATTGGGTCCTTCCGAAACATGGATCGCTCAACGAAATGAGCAGCGAAAAGTCTACCAAGAGATTAAACAAACATATTCGCTGAACCCCCACACCTTGCCTGATGCTGCCGAAGAAGATAATCCACTGTCACAGTCAAAGGATTCACTATGGAATCAGCACTTTCGTGATCAGGAATTATGTAGTCTCATAAAGCAAGATGTAGTGAGAACCAATCCAAATGTAGACTTCTATCGTAAGGAAAATATTCAAGAGATCATGATCAATATTCTGTTCTGTTACGCGCGTGAATATCCAGCAATATGTTATCGTCAAGGAATGCATGAAATTTTAGCACCACTCATCTTTGTTTTGCATTGCGATCATCAAAATCTGGGTCATATTCAAGAGGAGACAACAATCAGCCTTGATCCCATATTGGTTAAAGTTCTCGATCCCAATTATCTTGAAGAAGACTCGTATCATCTATTCTGTCGAATGATGCATAGTCTCGAACTGTTTTATCGTATCAATGACATGACAATAACAGAATCAGGCCAGCTGACGAATATTCCTGATGATAGTCCAGAAAGCCCATATCGGTCATCAATTAAAAAAAGTTCTGAAATTGAAGTAGTCCATCAGTTGAACATTATTCGTGATAAGATTCTTGCCAAACAAGATTTGCATCTACACAATCATTTGCTAAAGCTGGATATTCCACTCGCATTGTTTGGAATGTAAGTTGTAAAATAAGTTTAATAATTTTGACAGCAACTGTTTCCATATTTTCAGTCGATGGTTGCGCCTGTTATTCGGGCGAGAATTCACACTGCTGGATCTTCTAGTACTTTGGGATGCAATTATTGGCGTTGGCGACAATCTCAAATTTACTTATTATATTGTTGTTGCAATGCTTATCAGAATTCGTGATAAATGTGAGTCATAACTGGAATTTATAATCCCTTTCAAATCAAATCACACCATTTTTATAGTGCTATCAAGTGATTACACCAGCTGTCTAACTCTTCTTATGCGTTATCCGCCAAATGTTGATGTTAGTCTCATCATTAGACACGCACTCTACATGCAATCGCCTGACAAGTATCAGTGTCCACCGAATGCCTTTGTTTACGTAATAAGCAGTATGAAGCAATTTCATCGAATGCAAAGCTCACCAACAAGAAAATATCCGCTAGAAAATTCAAAGGATCTCCGTCCACAAACTTCAACAATGAATAGAAAATCATCTGAAGAGATGCGTCAAGAAACGGCTCGTGTAACTGTTCAACAGATTAAAAAATCTCATTCAGGCGAAGATGGTATTGTCGATGGCTATTCGCTGGATGATCCTGAAGTCCTAAAAATGGAACTGCAAGATAGCTATAACATTATGTCTGTTAGTCGCATCAAGCTTCTTCAATATGTAACCATTCTACGCAAATACATTCCCGGCAATCAAATCGATGAACTTCATCAGACCCTTGATGGCATTGAAGAGTTATGCTCGCTGTTAAAGCCGAAGCACCAGTATTTGTTCAATGTCGACGTTGCGCCTGTTGATCCAGCTTTTGAAGCTGATGATGATGAGGCTTTTGAAGCAATTGCACTGTCATCTAAATCCTTTCCGATAAGTGTCAGAAAGACAGGTAATCCCAGTGATGGATATGAAGTACCTACAAATCGAGTTCCTAGAAATGTCGGTAAAATTTTGCAAAGGAATAGAAAAGAAGTAGAAATGAATGTGATCCGACAGTCAACCATTGGATATTTAGATCCAAGCAAATATCCGCAAGGCGACCCCGTGGGAGAAAGACAGAGTTCCGAATGATATTTGATATTTACTGTTATGGGCGTTTTTATCTATATATAAGAAAAGTCAAAAAGCCGTTCTATTTGCATTAAAGTTGGAAATTACCTTAACAAACGACGATTGTGAAAATCCTCAAATTATAAAAATGTTGAATAAATTAAAATATTAATATTTCTTTTTATACGGAAAACATTTATTTATAAACCTAAAGTGAAGAAAAAATAAAAAAAAATAATGTCGAGAGTGGGATTCGAACCCACGCACACGAATGTACTACGACCTGAACGTAGCGCCTTAGACCTCTCGGCCATCCCGACTGCAATAACGCATGACAACCCTTGCGGGCCACCAAACGTTACCTTTCTGGTAAAAGATGTTTTGCCAAATGTTCTAGTGTTACGACAACGACTTTATTATTTAAATTTACTTTATTTAGAATAAAACTGAAAACTTCATAACGGTAAAATATAATTACGATAACCGAACGATAAGAAAAATAAATATCAATTTGTATTACAGTCTGTAAAATTTTATTTATTCTTTTAAAAACTCATTTAAAAAATCTAACTCCATTTAAAATTGTTCAGAATGATGGCCATAAACTTGTGGATGATGAGCATGACCGATCTTCTTAACAACAGCATTGAATCCATTGTGTTTGTCTGATGTGTACTGAACAACTCTCTTTGTGCCATCAGCTTCATCCAAAGTATATTCTCCCTTTACAACATCACCATCACGAACTTCCCATTGGCTCTTGTGGTCACCAGTATGTGGATCTTTCACGCCATATTCAAATTTATATTGTGGATAAGCGTAGAAATCCTGATGTTCATCATGTCCTGAGTAGCGCGATTCAGCGACATGACCGTGACTTGGATTCGATCTATCATATCCTGCACATGCATTTGCAATTAATGCAATACTCAACAAAACTGTAAAAGTTTTCATTTAAAAAAATTATATTTAATGATTGTTACTGAATCGAAATCAAATATTGAACTGATATGTATGCTTTGAAATAACATTGCTTTTATACAATTAACAAACTCATAACCAATGAAAAGCTTTATGGTAAGCAAAAATATTGGCATAAATTGAAACAAAAGAATTTCATTCATTTATTTTTGATGTAATAGAAAAAAAAATTAAATAAAAAAAAATCATCATTTTGGTTCATTTGTTCGCAAATACATTCGTTAAAGTTAAAGATATTTTTTAGGTAACAAAAATTTGTCACAGAAATTTTATGAACTTGACATTGAATTCGATGGTGGCAGAAAAATAAATGTATTGCAAAAATGCGTTAATCGATGAAATATGAAACCAAAAATCAATAATGCGCAACGAATAGAAATTTCATAATGTTGCAAACATTCAACGATGGCTTAAAATATTTTTCAGCATGATATAAAATAAGCTTGTAACTGGGAAATTATCAACAGTTTAAATTTGAAACTTGATCAGCCACAAGTATTCAATCACAATTCAAATTAATAATGAATACATTCACAGTTATACTAACTTTTGCTCTGATGACAATTATTTCTGCCCATGGACACGGATCAAGTTATGTTAAAAGACAGGATCATCACGGATATCAGTCAATCGTAGATCATGCTGAAGGACAAAACCTGGGTGGACATGAATCACATTCAGGACATGATGAACATGTAGATTATTATGCTCATCCACAATACAAATTTGAATATGGCGTGAAAGATCCACATACTGGTGACCACAAGAGCCAATGGGAAGTTCGTGATGGTGATGTTGTAAAGGGAGAATATACTTTGGATGAAGCTGATGGCACAAAGAGAGTTGTTCAGTATACATCAGACAAACACAATGGATTCAATGCTGTTGTTAAGAAGATCGGTCATGCTCATCATCCACAAGTTTATGGCTATCAATTTGATCATTAAAATTTCAAAAAACTTAAGAAATAAATTCTAAGATAATAAAACCTTTGCTGTTTAATTTCCGTTCCTTTCATTACTGTTTTATTACATAAATTTCCATACATTACCTGTGTTTATAATATGCGGAAAAGATATTTCTTCGTAGTCAACAGCAAATGTTTCAACACCTTTCACTTACACACTCCGGACCTTTAAGCTTTCGCATGAATTGTGAAATTTTGAAAGAAACTCAAAGCTTAAATGAGGACTGATTAAGTTCATTTTAACAAACATGAGTAAAATACAGATATTCAAATGTAGGCTTCTTTGATAAAATTAAAATGTTTTTGTAACAAGATCACAGAATATATAGTATAGAATACATATCTGTTTTTCTACAATTTGTTACTCATCCATTTTTAAGCAACACATGAAACTCTAAAAACATGATCCCATTTTTGATGTCCATTTATCTATGATGTAATTTGACTCTTCAATGCATTGCTCCTCGTTTGCTTTGACAAACAGAAAATGTACAATTTTGTTCATCAATGACAAAATCTTTCATATAAAATAGATTATAAAGTCATCAAGAGTTAATTTCCATTTTTTAAATTAATGTACTTGAAGCTAGTATATATTAAATGACAGAAAAATTTGTTAAAGGTAGCATGAATATTTCACACACTTATGTATACTAATTAGGGCGAAGCTGAATATTCAACCATTGTTTGAAGGGTTGAAGTTGAAGGCCCATCGTATGACAAGTTATAACATCTTGCAAAGTCGATTTAATTGTCCATTTCAGGGATTTGAAAGTTGAATAAAAATAAACTAAAATAAACAAGAACGGAAAAATTATTTCTTGTCATATTAAGCTTAAGTATACCAAACATTCACATAAATAACTTCATTAATAAAATTGAATATTCGAAATCTAATAACGTACTAAATAAGATGGTACATTGCCACTTATTCCAATCATCATACGCATGTCTACTTCGAAAAGCGTCTTTGATCTCATGATTATCTTCTCATGAATCATTTGCAATGAGATACTTTTAACCTAAAGGAAATTAAATTCATTTGATTGATGATTGTTAAGCATAAATAATAAAACTCTACCTGCTTATAAAGTTTTTGCTCGTTTCTGTTTTTCTTTATATTGTGCAACAAAACTAGTATCATTTCGGCTTCAGATTTTACGTTGTCTGCTTCTTGAAGGACCAACAAAACGAAAAACAGCGGAGAAATGGCACAAATAAACATAGTGAAGCTGTTTTCACGTTTAGTTGTCATAAAAAATGTAAAAACAGTCCAATAAGTGTCACATGCCATTTGAATAAAGTTATGTATAAGATTGGATGATAAAGACCACATGAAGAAATTGTTTATCTCAGATATTGCATCCCAAACCAGTCCATAAATATGTCTAATTTTTTGTAGATTATTTTCTGTCTTAATCATAAAATCGCATCTATGCGAAAATCTATTGGGATTCGTCGATTATTCCTTCAATTTCTGATTGTAAAAATAATATATTGCACTGAATTCTCTTGATTTTTCTGAATATTTGTTTGAATTTATGTCGATCAAGAAATGTTTCAACTATTGCAACGGTGATTGGATTCCATAAACCACTAAATATTTGAAAACATCGTTTAATTTACCCGCTGATTCGATATTATCAAAAATTTTATCCTCATTTAAAACAATGTAATAAATCAAACAGAAACGAGATATTAAAAGCATTAACGACCAAATTGTAAGCAATAATTCTACAACAGCCTTTTGTGTTGTCCTCAAAATTCAAACTTATCGGATGACATCTAAAAAGCTGGAAAATTCCCGTAATGATTTTCAAAATGCTTGTGCAAACTTTCTTTCCCAACATTTTCAAACACAATGCGCTTTTATTCTCCAGTAATTATGAAATTGATAAAATGATTGGGGTCGATATTTTTTGTCCCAAAATATTCTATCCCAAAATTTCCATTTTTTTCGTTTTTCATTTTCCCTTTTTCTCTCTTTAGAGAGAAATGATTCAGACTATGTTTTAAAAATACTGACCATTTCTTCTGTAAACCCACTTTGGGATAGAATACCCTTTGCAAAAAAAAATTTTTTAATAAATCAATTCATCAATTTTATACGGTGCAAAATGATTGAAAAATAATGTCGATTAAATTATTTAGAATAAAACTGAAAACTTCATAACGGTAAAATATAATTACGATAACCGAACGATAAAAAATAAATATCAATTTGTATTACAGTCTGTAAAATTTTATTATTTCTTTTAAAAGCTCATTAATAAAAAATCTAACTCCATTTAAAATTGTTCATAATGATGGCTATAAACTTGTGGATGATGAGCATGACCGATCTTCTTCATGATGTTCTTACGCATAACCACCATAATTATTAACTTCAGTTTAAGTTTAAGAATATCTATTTTATGTTCTATTTGGGCATGTCCATGAAATCATGAAATTTTGTGGATAATATTAAAATCCATATTATTTCGTTAAAAAATTTACTCTTAAATGTTTTCTTATAAAAAGAATATAGTAAAATAATAATAATAACAACAGAATATAGTATTTTAAGGAATTACCAATCTAGGCAAATTAAGTAGTACTCTTCAAAAATTATATAATTTAATTTAATTTCTAATTTTTTATTTCTTTGAATTTTTCAACTCGCCGCAGCTCTAAACATCCGTTTCTAGATCTCTATGACGATATGTTGTTGAATTTTATACTTCTCCTCCTGGAATTTTAGGATTTTTTAAGCATGCTTTTGTTATTTTGAGCTCTCAAATACAATACAATGAAAGGTGCAAATGTTTTGTTTTTTATCACTTTATTATCATTTTATTTTCTAAATGGTGAAAGCGAAATACTACAATTGTCAGATGCGTCACATAATGACGATATCAAAGCGCTGGAAGCAATTTTTGTTCCCTGCAAAAAAAGTCAACTCCACAATTGCACCGATCAAGTGAAAATTGGATCCTGGATGGAGCTTACAACCGCGAAGAGCCATTTTCTAGTGATCGACGAGGTGTATGATGTAAATAACGGGCTTAAATTAAAACTGCTTCACCCTTACTTGTTTAAAATCTTGACATCTGAGCCACTCCTGATGATTCCATTATTGCTAAGTGATGTAAGATAACAAAATTTTTACATTTTTCTACAAAATTATCTTAATTTTTTTATCATTTTAGGATTCGATTGAAATATTTTGTGATTCCAACGTCATAACGCGACGTGATGCTGAAAGCGGTTTTTCCGAGCTCAGTCCAATCGAAATGCTTGAGAAAATTAGAATGGAAGAAAAGATTGTCAAAAATGATCTCCAGGAATTTTACCAGAAGCTGTCAAAACAATCAAAATCGTTAAAATATCAAAACAAGTTTCTGCTACACACGGATGACAAGAATAATCTTCCGAAAGCGTCTCAGAATGTTTTCAGTCCTAACGAGATTTGCGAGTGTCCTTCATGTCTAAACTGTATCGGTCTTCATCTGGGCGATAAATGTTTATGTTGTCAGAAATGTCAAACGTACACCAGCGAACAAAGGAAGCTTCAAATCGGATTCCACCCGGATGCAGAAAACAAGATAAAGATGAAGGAAGCAATTTTCCCAGACATGAAAGTCAATTTTTCACATATTCCCGGAATTTATTACCACAAGTAAAACAAAATTACTACACCGAACGACGAATAGATCCAGAAATTTTTGATAGGGTATTGCACAACAGTTACAATCAATATGCAGAGTCAGTACCACGGTATCAAGGATCGCCAGAATATTTCCAACCACCAAATTGCATTCATAATCATTTTGAGCCTATTGATCCTGAAGATAATCCAAACTCTTTAACTATAAATCAAGGCAGCAACATGATCGATAAAAGTCAACATCAACAAGCATGGAATTTACGCCAAAAACGATCATCGAGTGATTCTCGCAAGAACAGACATTTAGCTATTAACCACAAGAAAAACATCGAGTTAAGAACAGAAATGTTGCTAGTCTAATTGCGAAGCAATCGCCCGAGACGACACATCGAAGTAGATTAAAATATTCCGTTTACACGCTAAATTCACCAATTCATCACCGCTCGGCAAAGATTCAAATATTTCGTAAACATACTAAAAAATGGATCCAAATTCTACCAGAAACTGAAATTAAAAATCTTATCGAAAGTTTCTCCAGTGAAGGTATCAACATTGTAACTTCATCTCGAATGACTTTCGGACGTCGATTTGATTTCAATCGCACAAAACTATTAATTCTTGATAATGATACATCGCAGCATGGAACTTTGATGTCACCTGCTGATCCAAAACAAATATCGAAAGATGAGATCCAGCAAGCAATTTGCCCATCCAGTGTGCAAGTCCCGTCCAAGAGATCGATTATGAAACTTTATGGTTCTAATTTAATGCCATCAAATAATGAAATCTTTGCCAAATGTCTTATCAATAATGGACAAATCTGTTTGTACCTCAAGGATGAATCTCTCCCCAGTAAGCTTTCTTTAGAGATTAGGACTGAAAATATTATTGATTTTGAAATTTTAATTTAAGCCTGGAAATTTGAGATAACTCTTCCATTGGTTCATAATGAGATCATTGATCCACGAGTTTCAGCAGTTAAAATGTCAAACATTTTTATCGACACCACCGAAGATGTTTCACTGCATGCTCACTTCACTGTGACAAGTTTAGATCATTTTACAAAAAACTTCGTTTTGTCGCTCAGCGATTGTGAACTGCTACAGCGGCTGAATGTATCTCATGAAATTATCCTTCCACCAAATAAGTCAGTCATGATCAATTTAACCATTCCAATGAGACTTTACATTGAACACAATGAGGAAAAATGCAGAGGTCAATTACATTCAGAACATATGATTGTGCGATTTCGTCCATTATTCAATTTGATTTCTTTTGTTCTCTAAAAAATTTCAGCAAATATCCTCGATGAGTTAGATCACGTTATAACCTTCAGGCATTTTCCAATAAAATTCAAATCACGCTGTTTTTGTGTGTGGGAATGTGATTGCTACTGTACCAAGTCATTTCTGACGACGGAAAGCAGTAATTTGTGCCATCACTTAAAGACGAAGGAAAGACTTGAGGCGGGTTTTTATGATGGCGAAAATTTAGAGGAAGCAGAAAAAGAGCTGGGACTATTTCAGATCGACCGAAAGATATTGATGATTATTCCTGCAATAGCTTTTATGGTGATCCTTTTGATGGGTAATTTTTAAAATCTTTCTTTTAAGGATGATCATCAATAAACATTTTTCCTCTCTCAGGTTTCTTAAAAGCTATTTTAGGATGTTGCGTGAAAAGCGTTGGAAGTTACAAGTTCAATTATCTGCTTCCAGATCAATCATATCACGATTCAAATTGGCTCCAGAAATTTGTAATTAATCTCTTATTTTTCCATCTGTTGCCCATTGTTTGGTTTAAAAACTGTTGCAGTTGCGGCAACATTGTAGATTCAGATACATCTGTTAATAATCGCCTATTAAAACGTTACGAGATTTACTCTGATGAGGATGATGAGTTTGAGGACAATTGTTTGAGGCCACAAAAAACAAATTCTAACTACGCTTGTCAATCTTCAGAAACAATTTTTGATGCCACTAAATTGTGCAATTCATTCGATGATGATTCACTAATTCATGATGCCAACTATGTTGTTAATGCTATTAATGACAGTCATGAATCGCTGCGAAAGCTTGTTAGTAACTTTAATGATCATTCAATTTCAAATTTTATTTCTAAATCTACTGTTTTAGGAATACGATAGTCATCATAGCGAAGAAAACATTATAAATGATCCACACTTTGATGAAGCAAAACGTCTTGTTCGTGATTGTTAGCAGCTCGAAGTGTTTATCGTCGCTTCAATAAACCGATCGGATCTGTGAAAATGGACTCCAATCGTCCTTATTCTATTCGTGGATATTTTTTACCAGGACAAGGCAATGGTTATCAATTTATCACTTACTATCCCATCAAGCAATATTACGAAATAACGAGTGTAAGTTTGTTTTTAACTTCTTCTGATTGCAGTTTATTGATTTCAAATATTCATTCCTTATCAGATATTGAAACTTGTATCACTCGTTCCAATCATATCTCTCGATCCAGAAGACTTTCGATGCATCTACGCCAATAAAATGAAAGTTCTAGAAGCGAATGATTTGAGTATTAAGCCATTGAAAACGGCACCGTGCATCAACATAAAAACCCAAGACGGTTCAATGTATAGTAGATGACGTGTGATGTGAAAGAATTCCGCGGTCAACAAGAAAAAAAAAACTATTTGAGTTTTAAACTTTTTTTTTATTTTTAATGTTCAATCTATTTCCTATTTTTTTTTTTTACTTTCTTAACCATTTTCCATTTTGACTTGATCTTAACACTAATAACACATGCAATTTCTTTTAGCATTTTCACCCAGTAACTATTTGTAAGTGTTTTCTTTTTTTTGGATTTAAGACCTTTTCTATTAATTGGTGTTGTTTATTGTATATCCCATCGATGAGGCAATTTATTTTAGTCAATTAAATTTTTTTTTTTCGGGCAAGATTTAGTGCGATTAATACATTTTCCATTGAAAATAGAAGTTATTGATAAGGATTTTTTTTTTGTGTATTTATGAAAAGACAAATCTTTGTTAGCTAGCAGAGGGATTAAACAACTCCGCATTTTAGTTCCATCATTGAATGGCTGTGTACGGTAGCGAACTGTGCTTGGGTTTTGTTTTATTGATAAAAACTTTAATGCAACCCGTAAAATCAACGCTGACCATCACATAACCGCCACATCCTTTAGTCCTTTGCTCCACTAAGGGATCGACTTTCTCTTTCTCACCAATTTCACTATCAACTTCCGGCTTAATAATTGTTTCCGGATGCGGTGAGAAAATGGCACATGTAACGATGGCATTATGAGCCCGAATGCCCTCCCAGAAATCGCTGCGATCACGACGCACTGAACTTAATTTTGCATAATCGTGATGTGTTTTCCAAATGTAAATATTTTGATTCTCAGAACCGCTAATGATGTATTTACCATCGTGACTAAATGATGCTTTAATCTGTTGCGAGTCATTGACATAGCCTTTATATTTGCAACTCAAATTCAAATCCCGAAGATCATAGAGACGAATACGACTGTCATTTGATGTCACAAGAATTTTATCCTCACCGGGCATCGGCTCAATGCCTGTAATTTTTCTGCCCGTTGCATTCTTGCCACGCGTCGAACGCACATGAATTTGTGTGTGATATTTCAATTGATCAGTATTATAGAACAAGCAACGCCCATCGTATGTTCCGACAACGGCAAATTTACCATTTTGACAGAAATTTGCGGCCGTTATTAGCTGACGGCGACCATCCACTTCATTCCACAAAAACACCTTCTTATTAGGAATGTTCCACAATCTTAATTTGCCATCTAGTGAACCGCTTAAAAAAAAGCTATCATCCAGCGGATGGAATGCAATTGCTGTTACGAAGTCAATATGTTGGAAACAGCACAAACATTCTTTTCTAGAAATATGCCATAAACGAACTGTCTTGTCCATTGAGCTGGACAATATGAAATGAGATTTCGACCAGCTGACATCTAATAAATCTGAAGTGTGCCCTGAATAGGTACGATATGGTAATGGCACAAAAGGTCCAGTCGTACTTGATAGAGCTTGCAGGATTTGTACAGACTCTTCAAACGACTGATGGGACACGAGCGATTCTTGCGATGGTGTCGGCGACGATTTCTGATCAGCATTATATTTTTTAATCAGATCCTCAAAGTAGTGATAGGCATCTTTAAGAACCCAAATTCTCAACAAACGATCCTGTCCAGCGGTCGCTAGCATTCGTCCGCATGGTGAAAATTTCATGCACCACACAGCTCCCGTGTGCTCCTGCGATAAATCTTGCACGTGTTGCAGTTTTACAAACTCATACGGCCCTGTGTTGGTTTTGCTGGCCTTAATCTTAATAGTCTGTTCAGGATTAGAGACATCAGCTGTTTCAGCGATGTCCTCTTTGTGACGGGCATGCGATACTTCTGATGCAATTGACTTTGCCTTACTCGCTGCCTTCTGAGCTGTCACCTTGAAGAATTTCTTTATACGAGCCGTTTTCCTGCGAATGCGACCTTCTTCCTCCTCATTTTCTTCTTCTTCTTGCTGGATTTCCGATCCAATTGTCAAGCCGCCAAGTGATTCTTCGTCAGACTCCCGAATGTTTGATGCAATTTGCATAATGTATCGCGATAATGGATCAATGCATTGCTCAACTTTCTCATCAGCTACTGAAAGTGGAAAATTTTCACCAGTATCAAGATTTTTAACCGGAACCTGTTCTAAAATTTCTTGATCCGTTAGCTGTTTGCCGGAATCAGTGCGCATTCGAACACTCATGTTTAGCTGCTTTATCATATCTTCATCACCAGCTGACTTGCGACGTTCTCGTGATGATTCTTGAATAGAATCAGAACGATAGCGCGAATCGTTACCCAAACTATTCGATCCAATTCCAGCTAATTTAGGACGTTCACCAATTTTAGTCTCTAGCACTTCGGTTCTCATACGATGTAGTCGTTCTATATCATGAATTGTAGCATTTGATCTCTTTCTGGGATCATCTTTTATTGCAGGGCCTTCTGCACGATTCAATAAATCGTCCTGAGGTTTCACGCAAAACGTTCCTTGCGTGAGCTTATTAATACTCATCGAGAAGTTTGGATCCATTGAACTGACGCGTCCTGGAGCAGAATTACTTTTTACACTATTAGATGGACTCGACTTGTAGTGATATGGAGCTGATGAAATTTTGTTCAGCGATCCAGTGAATGTTGAGCGAGAAACGTTTGAAGGGGAACCCATGTCTCCAAGTGCAGAAGCTGAATCTTGTGCCGATGGTTCTTTGAAAGAATTCTCAATTTCCTTAGTGATAGCATAGAGTGTGGCCGGACTTGGAAGAATGTTATCGCCAGATGATTCAGGCTGGAGCTTTTCTGCAGAGTTGATCTGGGATGATGAAGTTGTAGCGGACATAAAAACTAAGAGGCTATTTGTTGTTGTTGTTGTTGTATTTTGAAGGGCATCGGCTAATTTATCGACTGATGTTATTTTAATTGCTTCGCCAATAATCGATTGATGTTCTGATGATGTGGATGGCTTACGACTTTTTATACGCTTGCGCCGCGGAGGCGCCACAGGAACTGCTCCAGAACCAGCTGAAGTGATCTAAAAGTTACCAGAAATAAATTTAAAATGCGATTGAAATAAGATCTTGCATAACTCACACTGTCGGTTGTCTTTGAATGAGCCAATTTTGTGCTTGCGATGACATCAGGCTCTTGTAACATGACTGAATGATTCATTGTTAACGAATAATTGCTATTTTGTGAATTGTTGTCATCGGCCCGTTGCTGGTGGCTCGTTAATGGAGTATTTGATGGTGAATCAGAATTGCTCGTTGGCGATTCAGATTTCTGTGTAGCGTGCTGAGCTGATTGTGCATGTACGCTTTCTCTATTGACACTCATACCTGAAGGATCAACACTTCCAGAAAGAATGCGACCAACTCGTCCTAACGATTGCATTGAATGAATCGATAATCCATCATTGTCAATGACCCTAAACGGATGTGATGATTGCACTGTATTTTTTGATGCACCATCAGCACTTTTTGATGAACTATTAGATGGATCCTTCAAGATTATAAATTCAAACATTATTGATTAAAAATCCATCAAAATTTTGCACAGCATTAAGTAACTAGCGAGGCTACCTTCGAATCATTTACAGCATCGTCAGCATCATCATCATTCATGCATAATTTTAGATCTTTAAAGCGTTGTCTATGTGTCTAAAATTTGGTTGTAATGAAAATGGTAATTTAGCTCCATTGAAAAATCAAGCAGACAACAAAAGAAAAAAAAGATTTGCACATCTTTTTTCTGAATAGCATAACAAAAAGTTTCAAAGAGAAATAAATTAGCGATGACTCACCAAGCGTGGTTCTGCAAATTGAAACTCATCTCGTCGCTCTGAAATCTCTGCTTGTCGCTGGATCTCTAACAGGTCATCTTTTGTTGTTGTTGCTGGTGTCACATTATTGGAAGTTGCAAAATCGAATGGATTTTCTTTGGAAGTGCGTCTGGATTTATTCATTCACGTTAGAAATTAAATAAACAAAATAAAATGATGTACGAAAAATATGTTGGGGCGATGGCATGATAAGAAATGAATTTTAGCCGAGATAAGATATGAACTTACTTTATTTGCAATTTTGACGGACTCTCACATTCAAAAAATTCATCACTGCTACTGTCACTGTGTGCCATTATCTTATTTGTTATCGCTGCTTGTGTCTGGTCTTTTAGATGGTGATTACACAAAAAATTTGATGATATTTTTTTTTTTATTAATATTTTATAGACAAAAGGAAAACAACTCAGCTTGGCGAATTCGACGAATTGAAGTTTTGAATTTAACAACTGTTTATCGACTTCTTATAAGTTAAATCTAATTTCAGAGCCAATTTATATGCGCTAAGCAGTTAATTACATTTACTTTATTGGTGTCGATATAAAAGGTCATCAAAATCCATGACGCAAGAAACTTTTATTGAGAAATCTATTATTAATTACCGAATCACAATTTGTATAAATTTTTGACTCTAGGTATGTATAAACAGAAAAATGTTTTCGTCTCAAATTTTTTTTGACTTTCACTGTTATTAAAACGATTTCATTCAGTTATCGTTACTTGAAAGATCAGCAACATCTCATTTTTAAATATTAGGTAGTAAAAATAAGAAGCCGTTTTTATCAAAAAAGAAGAAAACACGAAATTTAAAATTAATCGAGCAATGCAATTTGGAGACAACTTAATGTGAGTCAAATTAATTTAATTCATTTTGCTTTTCTTCTCTGGTGGTCCAGTTGGTTCTTGCTTGATTTGTGTTTGTAAATGCATAGCGTCGTTCGTGCTGGTAGTATCAATTGGCTCTTGTTTAACAGTTACTGGTGCATCGGTCTTTCCATCATTTTTAGTTTTATCTTCATCCGACTTAACAGCTTCAGATGGAAAGTTTTGTGGAATCGGAAAAGTTCTAAGCAATTCACCAAGTAGCATGTCAACTCGTTGTCGCTGAAAATGACTGCTAGGCTCCTCTTTTGGTTTTTCTTTTTTAACTTCCTTTTTTTCATCAGTGACTTCAAAAGAGTTGATAAATCAGCAATTAATAAAATAAAAAAAGGTTGAAAAGTTCGTACCGGTTGAAAAATCCCATGTATAGCCTTTGGTTGGATGAAACTTAGCAAAGGAGCTGGCATCATCGAATGCTTGTTGAAGATGATGAACGGTTGATAAAATTCTAGAGTTGAAGACACTTGCAAGATCTGGTGCCTGATAAACGCGACCAGCAATGATATAATAATCCGCCAGTGGTGTAGTATCCTCTGGAGTGTGTCGATGTTGTTTACGTACAACATACAAGATAGGCTCCTTGACATGGAGTAGCACATATTCAATACCAACCATATTTTTCAGCTGCTCGATGCTTTGACGCTGCATTCGAATGATTTCGTTGTTAGATGTTCGATCGTAAAACGAATTAGATTTTTCTGCAAAGTATTCCATTACATTTGAGGCATTCAGAAATGGAATCCAGCTTGCTGGAAGGAAAAAATTATGAATTCATATTTCAAATGATTGAGTAAATTCTAAAATAACTCACAGTCATGCCAAGAAATATGCAGAGGATTATCATTATGAGCAATGTTTAAGGGACGCGACATTTCTATTTTCTGATAATTGCGGATGCTCTATGAAGCTACTTAATGAGCTATTTTTAAAACTCGAAGCCGATATTGAATTATTTTTTAAATTTACTTTGTGTGCGACTTTTCAAGGATTTGTTTTGATTTTTTCCACTTCGAAAGATTCGAACATGTTTGTTTATAAAAGTTTCGATAAAAAAATTAACGAAGAATGTATTTTCTTCTCACATTCATTTTCTCGCGCTTCTAATGCTTTTCATGTGTTAATGAAAAGTGGTTTTTCTTCTTCCTACACTACGGTTGTTTGATGTTTGAGCTAAATTTAGAACCTAGTAGCTGAGAGGCGAAACAACTTTTTCAAGATCAACATTTTTTTTTATTGCGCCAGCTTTCGTGTCTCATTAATAAGTTGGCATTTGAATCGGAAGCATTTAAAATATGGTAAGTCCCTACAGCGTTCACTTCCTCGTCCACTTCCTAGTGGATTTTTTAATCGTGCTGGAAAAAATTTGTTTATTTCTAGGGTGTTAGTTGTGAGTCATCTAAATTTAATGTCGTACCTATTCATAAATATCCAGAACTTGTGCAAGAAACCATAACACTCATTAATCAGGAATGGCCTCGATCGATTGGCGCTCGATTGTGGTCACTAGAAAGTTCAAAAGATACATTGCCGACGTGCCTGGTGTTAACAGATTCAAATTCATCAAAAAGTGATAACAAAAATAATCCAAATCCAACAGTCCTAGGCCATTGCAAGCTCACGCCGATTCCTTCTCTACCCAACGCATGTTTCATTGAATCCGTTGTAGTATGGAAGACGCTACGTGGACAGGAATTGGACGGCATCTTATGAATGAAGCCGAAAATTATTGCAAATACAATCTACATCTTCAGGAAATTTATCTATCGACAACTGATAAAGAAGAATTTTACAAAAAACTCGGTTATGTGTCATGCCAGCCAATATCAATTTTCGGAGGACCTTGCCATGGACCTTTTCGACCCATAACGAAGAAAAAATATTTGAAGAAAGTGCTTGAACCATCGCCGTCCACAACAGATGACGAAAGCTAAATTTACATCGTGTCTGTGACTACATACGCATATACTAAATTATATTCAGTCCATCTGGCATCATCATCTGCATTTTGTGTTTTGTGTAATTTCTTCGTTTTCGCTTTGTACGCCCATGGGAAGATTTTTTTTTATCATTTCTACGTATTTATATTTGCAGCTAAAAGATGTGCTTCTTAACTTGCTTAATCGGATATCAAACCAATGATGTGAGTGGATTTATTTATCTATCTATAGACAGTAATGTTCAAATTTCGTTAATTTTTAGGGCCTTCCTGATAGTGAAATTAAGAAAAAGCATGTTCGTAAGCAGGACTTGATGGAAAAACATTATAAAGTGACATCGATCCACAAGAGACAAGATTTGCTCGATGAAACAATTCGTCTTATCAATTATCATTGGCCAAAGTCACGTTCTGAACGACTCTCAATTCTCGGTTCCAGTAAAGATAATCTTCCAATGAGCCTCATTTTGACGTTTCGCAAAAAACAAACACATCCACTAGAAAACACAAAAATCATGAATGATATTTTCCTCGATCGACAATCGATCGATGCACCTGTGATTTCTTCTGAAACGGGAAAACCAATTAATGTATTGGGGCATTTGAGATTAGTGCCAGTTCCAGCTGACGATAAAGCTTGCTTTATTGAATCAATGGTGATTCATCATGATTTTCGTGGAAAGGGCATTGGATCGTTCTTCATAAAGGAAATGGAAAAATTCTGTGAAGAAGTTCTTCATCTCAAGGCAATATTTCTATCAACTTATGACTCTGGTGAATTTTATATGAAAATCGGCTTCCAGCTCACATCAGCAATTTGTGTCTATGGGAATGGTGAAAAAAATACAGTCACAAAAAAGATTTTCCTAAAGAAAGAATTAAATTACATCGAACCTGAAGAACCGGAACCAGTTGTCGAAAACATCTACGACCCGAACAAAGATTACAACTATAGACAACAACAACAAATACAATCGGACATAATTTTGAGTGGTTTTCCATTCAAGATGGAGAATTGTAATGGGCTTGTGGATCGTCTTTGTCAGCTGATTACATTTCCGAGCAAAATGATCAAATACTTTTATTCATTTGAATATTTAAATCGCAAGACGGATCGAAGAAGTTTCCATATGATAATCAGCAACGTTTCTGTTGAAGCGAAAAATGAAATGCTGGAGAAACTTAAAGCGTTTGGTGTGCTTTGCTTCCAAAACTTTTTTGAAAAACCTGTAAATGAATGGGATAACACGCTTATAACTCACGCAGAACGTCTTACAAATTTAAACTATGCCCTCTATAAGGAACTTCTCGCGTTAAAACAAGAAAAATGGATCACAGATTTTAAATTCGAAAATTATCAGTTCCATGCGTTCCAGAAAGATGAATGGCGTGTTGTAAAAAATATGGGAGTCATTGAAGTCCTCAAGATACCAGAATTGCCCGATATACCTGATGAAGAAATCGTTGGATGGGACGTGCCTGAAGAGGAAGATTTAGTAATGGACAATCTTGAAAAGCTTCGTCAACATTTTAAGTTAAAGGAAAATGAAAGCTGGTTGCCGATGAGCTTACGACGTCCATCTCAAATAATGCTTGAACCGCTTGAGAAGAAATGCAATGAAATAGTGAAACTACGAGAACACGTTAAGGCAATTAGGAAGGAAGCTGAATTTCCGCTTGATATCGATCCAATGCAAGAAAGCTCAACAACATGGACAAAAAAATTTAATTGCTGTAGCGATGCGATAACGATGGGATTACTCATTAATAATTCATGATAGAGAAGAAAAGAACCGCTTATATTGTGATATAAATTTGTTAATTATTTATTTATTTTTCCGATGGACTGTTGCACAATTGCACAATCCTGAGTAAGAAAAACTCTCATGATTGGTCCACCACGATACACCGACAGAGCTACTTAATAAAGTTGATGATTCTATGAAAATTTTACTTAATGGTTGCCAAACCAATAACATTTCCAGAATGTTCATCTTGTTCCAAACAATCGACAAGGAATTTTCCTAAATCGTATTTGGAAATGCTTCGGCCTGGTGATTTGTCATACATTGTCTGGAATGGTGCAGACGGTTCGTCTAAGGAAAATCGTTATCGTATTGAGAATATGAAAAAAATAATGTTTGATAAGCTAACCCGCAATGTGAGGTGGAAGCACTGCTCTAAATTCCAAGCCGGATTCCTTAATGATTTCCAACATGCGCTTATGATCAGCATTCAAATCAACAAACATCTTTGGAACCATTTCCGGTGCCATGAATAAGAATGAAGACATACATGCGGAGAACTTCTTTATGCTTTTGCGCTTCATTGCATCGATAACATTTTTAGTGCCTTCAGACATCATTGTTGTTGCCTCCGTTTTGTTGCGCGTACCCAATACAATTATTACAGCATCGACGCCATCAACTGTTTTATCAACGTCATCTTGATTTAGGACATCTCCGTTCACGATCTCAACTTTATCCTTGAATCCGGCAGGAATTGTCGCTTCATTGCGAACAAGTAATTTCACTTGTTTTCCTGCAAAAATATCAATAAATAAAATAAAATTAATGTGCACATTGATTACCTTTTTCAAGAGCGTAGTTAACAACGCAGGTTCCGGTCATGCCTGAAAATATTACATATAGAGTATTGAGATTTTTTTAATGCCATAATAATTTTACCAGTTCCTCCAAAAACCGCAATCTTGTTCATGATTTTCTTATCAGTAAAATTTCTTTATAATAATTCTATGAAATTCGACGATTGCCTTAAAATTCGAGTTTGATTGGATGATGATTAATGACAGCAAGCTGGAGAACTCTGTCTGAAAGGTCAACCGCACTCAACCACAATTGAGAATTATATGATGTAGAAGATATCTTTCAGCATTAATACCCGGCACTGATGAAGGAACTCGTCTATTTCATCCAAAAGTGATTTCAACCAAATAATTTCCTCGTTTATTTCGTTAAGATTTTTGTCTAACAAATTTTTTTTTTGAGCATACAGAGCGCTTGTTAATGACATCGCAGACGGCTTGCTGCTGACAATGGAATCTGCAAGGGATGAAAAAATGGAATTAACAGATTGTTGGAATTAATCTTTGAATGATTAGCTAAAGTACAATCGAGAATGCATTCTACTGAATCGACCTTGCGGCTTCTTACGTCAATACAAGAAGTTTTTTTTTTTTTTTGAGATTAATCTTGATACACCACGTTTGCGATCTCAAGTGTCACAACATTCCCCTGATATGGTTGGTTCCAAGTCATAAGAAGTTGACAATGAGGATATTAAACTGACAGGACAAGAGAAGAAAATCTCATAAATTCTTTTAAGTAGTGTCATGTTTATAGTGCATTGACAATATTAAAGCCGACAACATAAATCACATGGCAAAGTTGAACACTCGTCCCATGCTTACCAATTCAACAATTCTAAATTTGGATTTCAATTGAACGAATTTCTAATTGACTTAAGGGGGAAGAAAAGTTTTCTATTTTATTGCGATTTTTAATTAAGATTTTTTGGTGTAAATAAAATTTAATTTCGAAGCAGCAAAAAACTCATTATGCTGAAAAGGCGATTAAAAAGTTTATTTTTTCTTTTTTTTAAACGAAAAAAAAAAAAACGGTCGTTGGCAACAGGTGTACATGGGAAAAGGTCACAAGATTCCTTTTTTTTCCATCCCTTCATCTTCGTTTCTATTTGAAACTCAAAGAACACGACAAAAGTAGAAAAAAAAGTTCAGAAATATTTTCTCAAATGAAAAAAAAAAAAAGTTTAAACATTTCATGCGTAAAATTGTTGGATCCAAATGGTGGCAACTTTGTAAGTTGGATCACGTTTTGCTAACCCCTCCAAATAAATAGAAGACGATGACAATGATGCTTGGTTCGCTCTGTAACAATTGAGCCGAATCAGAGATATCGCGATGTCTTACAAAGGGCTCGTTTGATACATCACAACTTTGTTGACGCAAAATGATCACATTAAATTTCCCATGAATTTGCATTAAAAATGTTTACATTTAACAGCTTTTGATAAGAGTCCTACGCTATTTACGGTTACAAAATTAAATTATGATAAATCTGAAAAAAGAGAAAAAAAAAAAAAACATTTTTCGTTTCATTTGTCCAAATGGAAATGCCATGTTTCGTGTTTGCGGTTGAGTAAATTTCATTTTTCCATTTAATTGATAATAAACCCGCGAAATTGCGAAAATAATTTGCATAATTTCTCATGCTCTCATAATGGAAATTTAATAACTGTGAAGTTAATTATTGCTTGTTATCGACAAGTTTTCGTTATGAAAAACTGGCAGCGAGTTTTTATCAGGAAAAAGTTCAGAGCATGAAACAGTTTTTATGGGATTTTTCTTTTTTATGAAGTTTCTTCAACTAAGCTCTTGTTGCAGAGTAGACCAATGATAGATAACACGTGTCAAATGCTCTGAAAGACCTGTTTATGCTGCGGAAGTTTTTCGCCCTTTGATAAAGCTGAAAACGTTGATTACATTTTGCTTCGTGCCATAAATATGTATCAGTAAATCACTGACCGGCAGGCACAGGAGTGAAAGTGTTTTAGCCACAAGACAATTTAATGAAAGCATTTTAATAGCCTCAAATTGTTATTAAGTTACCATTAGAGATATTACAGGAAATTTATGACTCAATTGAAACTAGGTAGTATTTTGGGTGTCTCGAGACTGGGAAAAGAAGTTGAACAAGCAACACTTTTATTTACCCCCAAAAATGTTTTTTTTTTTTTTTGTTTTTTTTTTTTTTCCCTTCTGCAAAATAAATTTAATTCTGCATGCAAACTGAATGTTAATTTGCCTTTTGGGGACAATCATTTCAATAAGGCTCCAGAACTTATATTCGAGAACATTTTATATTTGAAAAGGGTTCAATATCCTGAACTTGAAATTTAAAGCTCAAGTATTTAATTGATTGCCTTAATGGCCTGGATACAAATTGATTTTTGATATCAAAAGTGAAGCTGGAATTTCCATCATTTGATGTTTCGTGTACATAAAAGTTTGTATCGTTTAAATTTTCACATGCTGTTCCTCACATCATTACTTATATTGCTGTTATGAAACTCGTAATCATTTGTTTATGATCCAAAAAATTGCCTATTTGTTAGGTGTATGATGAGATACGATGCGAGATATTGTGTAAGTTGTTTATATTGCAAAACATAAAATTGTGCTCATTTTTCACAATAGAAAAAAGGTCTCGCAAGGAATGTTGATTGTCTATTGTATGCATAAAAAATGGTTATTTTACGAAATCATGAGTTTGTAAGCTCACAGGTATCCATGTATTGGGAGAAAAAACAGAAACAAAACAAAATTTCCACTTGAAAATATTCTCGAAGGGACAATATTTTGCTGTCTTTCTTTAATAAAATGTGGGTGAAGAAGAAGAAGAAATTGATTTTTTCCTGTATACTAAAATTGCTTGTAAGGTTGTGGGCAGGAAGTGACTTTCACACATATTTGATGTGATAGGGAAAAGGAAATTGCTCTCGAGTCATAAAATGAGAGCTCTTTGAACGAAGAAGGTGTAAATTATGTTAACTCGCTTCTCAACGCATAAAAATTGTTTTATGATTTTTGCCATTATTCAATTTAGGACAAAAAATATTGTCAAAGTTTATTTTTTATGAATCTATAAAACATCTTTAATCACTGCCGGAAATTGTCTATAAAGTTGAGAATGACTAACTGCTTTACTACATCAATCGATAGAGAGAATGTAGTAACGAAAGAATATTCGAAATTAGAAAAATTGATCGAAACGACAAAACCCGAAATCAAGAAAGATAATTACCAGCAGCTCATTCGATTTATTGTCAATTGGATTAATTTGATTCGTATGCATGCCAAAATTAATGGCAAGTAATTAAATCTGATAAGAAGAGTTTGATTATATTTGCAAACAACTAAGAAAAGCAAAAGTTATATAGATATTCTGATGGTCAATAGCCCGTTAGTGTTGTTCATGAAAATATATTCCAGCTCAGATTAATTCCTTCGGGAGCTTTTAAAGCTTTCGTTTATTGCTCTCAAACCTCTCTCTATCTCTCATTGCACTCGACATTGGAGAAATATTACTTGAAGTGTGTCAAACCCTTTTCACACTGTGGGTGCTTTTAATTTGAACACAATTCTTTCAAAAAATCACCTGAAGCTAATTTGTCACATGAAAGATTTTACCCTCCATCAAGATGACTCCCGTCAGCTTCTCTTCAGTTGATCTTATTTTGCTTCTTTTTTTTCTGGTGAGAAAAATTCTATTCATCTGAGAATTAATCATCAAGATAGACTTGTCATAAAGTTTTCTTTAGCGCACGGCAAATTGTTGCTTCAGAGATTTCCATTTCTTATTGGCTTTTTAAATTTGAAGCATCTTTCGAGGTGCGTTAACTAATTGTAATCAAGATCCTTCTGCAAAAATAATAAATAAGGACTTTTATCAAATGACGATAAGCTGATGTTATTAATCAATCTAATTAGTTCCATTAATTTTTTTTTTGTTTCCTGTTTCTCGTATTCGAGATGAACCCAAAATTTATTGCTATAATTAAGAATGTCTGACTAGGTAGTCCAAAAGTACTTTCGGCAACACTTTCTGGGCACCAGTAGAAAAACTATATATTTAATATAAAATATGTGAAGAAAATTGACCCACAATTTAATATTCCAAATGTCGAAATAAATCATAAATTTTCCCTCCTGGAAAAAAGTGCTAGTTGAGCCAAAAAATAAGGAAACGAAATAGGTATAATTTGTGGCAGCAAAATTATTGTCGTCGACATTCGGTCCTAATAGGATTGGAGCATTAAAATCGTCATTTGAAATTCATGAAGCAAAAATCCTGCATCACCGATTCACTCTCACACTGCAAAACGATTGCAGTGATAAAGTTTTAGTGCTTTTGGCGATATCAAGTAGAAGTTAAATCACAATTGCTAAAAATTACAATTTGCATTTTCTCGAAAAATGTGATTTTCTTTCTTTTTTTTTTCGGCATAAAACGTGTTGCCAAGAGGCATTAGAAGAATGCTACACGTGAACACTAATCAAAATCCTAAATGACATTCGGTCGGAAAAAAAAGAAATCCAAAATTGATGAAAAGAGTTTAATTCTATCGAAACTCTTCTATCCATACTTGAGATACATTTTGTCAACACATACAAACACATGCGTGGGATCGAAATGCCTGAAATCGTTTGAAAATATAAAACAGCTTCTAAAGTTATGGGGACATTCTAAAGTGAACGATTCAATATATAAGAGGTTCCATTTCTTTTTTTCCTCATGTGTCACACAATGCCATAAAAGAATGCTTTTGTTCCGTGTGAATTTTTGTGGAAGAGAATTTTCAGCGAAAAATAATAGAATTATCGTTACCCTCTCTTACTGTCAACGACGATCTCTACGTCTTGAGTCGGGTGAAAAGTCTTCAGGAATTCTCTTTTCAAAGTATTTCATGAATAAGAAATACCAATAGAAATGGGATCCTTATATTTGTTCGCATATCCTTGACCTATCACATTCACAAAAGCTCATCGCTGAAAAGGGTTCACACTTCTTGTATTTTATTCACATAGAACTTTAAGGACTGCCATTTAATTTCAGCAATTTTTTTTTTGTGACACATCTGAAAATGACGTAAATGTCGCTCAATGGCTCTTGATGGATACTGATACCCATCACACGGGTTATAATGCTGGAACGAATCATTCGACCCAATCAAATAAATGCAAATCCATTCAAGAAATAAATTGTTTTCAATTGGTTTCAATGAATCTCAATAAAAGTAATTTAATGCCTTGGACGTAACTGAAATTGAAATGATTGGAAAATCCCGGAAAAGCCAAATAAATTTGCCGAAAAAGAGAAAACTAATTTGAAGTCCTAGAATTACTGGCATTGTGCAATAAAATGGGAAAATTTAAGAACACAAAAGTTATAGCTGTATAATATTTTCTTTGCATAATTCATTAATTAACATTGAACATGAACAAAACAGATAATTGAAAATATAGCCGAGAGTCTCATCAACAAATTTTATTCAACCAACATAACTTCACGAAAGTTCGTTCATTCGAAAGCCTCAGGAATTTAAAACTCGGAACAAAACTTTTTAATTTTTCAACAATTCATCTACCAAGTTTTTGTTTTCTTTTTTTTTATCGCATAAAAGCATGAGAAAATCGATTAAATAAAGCTTACAAGCTTGTCGGCAGATAATCTTTGCAGCATACTTAATATAGAAAGAGAAAATGGCAAGCATTCATTCATGCAATATCTCGATAAATCTAAAATATTCATACAAGGAAAAATTGTCTCACATTTTCCGGACTGAACATTTTGCTATTTTGCATTTTGAGTTTGAACTTTTTTTTTGCGACTTCCCTTCGAGTTGAAAAGTGCAAAAATTGCTTGAATTTTTTTTTTCTTGCTGAATCGTCAGATGCTTATCTGCAGCGCAAAATTTGTTGCCATTAACAATAATGAAAGTAGAAAATTGAATTAAGTTTCCACTCGACAATACATTTTAGTATTATTTTCACGTTCCCACCAACAACATTTGCTGTCGTTGACACATCAAATACCATGGACGAGCTGTAAAGCTTTCGTGAACTGCAATAAAAAAAAGTTAGTTAATTTTCCAATTCAGCAAACTTAAATAAAACTGAAACTTTGCGTAATTAAGTAATAAAAGGAAATAAAGGATGCCATTCATTGGTTCCAATATTTGATACTTTTCCTCCTTTTTTTTCTAAAATTAAAACAAAGTGAAAGAGATTTGAGGGCATTTTTGAGTTCTAATGTTTGTTAGCTTGTCAGCCTTATCGAATCATTTCATCTACCCAAATTTGGTGTTGAAAGATATTATTTCTTCTAATATTTACTTGAAAAGCTTCGACAATTTGATGTTGGTAAATTACAGCTTTAATATTTGTTTCTGTCGACTTCCAGTGGAATTTCTTACAGACTGGCATGCGTGGTCTGGAAGTGAATAAAGTTCTTTTAGGAAATATTAGGATATTTTTCCGGTAGGTACCGGAACTATCACATGCAACCTTGAATATAGTCTCTTAATCTCCAAATAGACATTTCCATTCATAAACAAACCCCACGTCCAGTATGTCGGAACGTGATTTTTGATTTTTGTTTCTCGTCTTATTGAAATTGAGCTTATCATATTACCGTACCATGCACGTTTTAGTTAGCATCTGATGGAGTGTTTAATTAATCGAAAAAGTTTTACCCAATATTTTTTTTTCTCTCCAAAAGTGCGTGATGATTGAATGTGGGTGTTTCGTACGACTTCTGGCGTCGAAATGCTAAATAAATGTCAGAATTTTCACAGCCTTTCATAGATTATTTATTCAAATCCAAATAAATAACATCTCTCTCTCTCTCTCTGTTATTTTTTTGCCACACAATTAAACAATCGTTGCTCTAGTCACGTCCTTAATTCTTTCAGCAGTCAATCCAACATGTGTTAAATATGCTCGACATTAATCACTTTTATTCGCCATATGACATTGCTCACGGATGCTGGGATGTGACATTAATAAATGCTGCTACATGATGTCATAATTCTACTGGTATGACTTTTCTAGATCAGAAATTATTCGTTTTGCTCATTCATCAAGTTAATTTTCACCTGAAAGGAGTTTTAATATAAATAATAATATTTTGTATGCTTTCGCTATCGTTACTATCGCTTTTAAAAAGAAACACGTAAAATGTTTATTTATTACTTAAAATATGGACCATGAATGCATAAATGGTGATAAAAATTAAATCGAGACTCACGAATTAAGTAATGTTGCTAACTGAAATCAAAGTTAATTGAATGATAAAGATTCAATTCCGTTCATGAATCACAATGTAAGCTTTCCATAGAGTTCAATGTCCATTCAACTGTACGATGTTGACATTGAAATCAACGATGAATCTTGAATGAATCAAAAGTCAATTTGAAATTTGTTGTTGTTTTGTTGAATTAGCGCATGTCCATTGCACTCCATCTCACATGGCCTGGAAGATAATTCTCCTGCGATATCACTGGAATTTCATTCGATGGAAGTAAAAAAAAATGTATTTGCAAAATATTTGACAAATAAAATTGTTTCCATTCGTACTTCGGTCGTTCGCGAGTGTAGATGCGTTTTAAGCTCATCTTCATTTCTATCGGATTCATTTGATATTATACAAATTTGTACATCACAACGAATAATTCAGTGTCAAAATGAAAATGTGTATCTAGGTGGAAAAAAAAATATTGAGAAATTGTTTGATGTCCGCAGTTAATATAAAGTTCATTGATGTCATTGTTTTGTCTGATTGTGAAACGAGAGTCGATGTGGAACAACAATAAAAATCTTTTTACTTCAACTTTATAGCCAAACAAATAAAATGCAATTCATGTGGTAGCTGGCCGGATGCCAAGAATTAAAACTCTCCGGATAGTGGATATATGAATGAAAAAGACTCTGGTAAATTAAGCTATGATTTTTGATTTAAGGCCCCTCGAAAGTCGCAAAACAGATTTATCAGTGCTTGCGAAACTCATTCTTTATGAGTCTCGAGCGATAGCAAGTTTTTTTTTTGCCGTTCGGTGATCGAAAATAGTTTGAGAATTGAAAAGTTTGCGAAAAATAATGAGAGATGCTTTTCGTTCATGCTCAAAAAAGCTGCTGCTATTAATCAGTGTCAAAGCCCTTTTGACGGCAGATAGATAGATTGAAGCTCACTTTAGAACACAACTGTTTGTTAAATGTCACTTTTTGGAAGAGCTCCGACATTGGGTCTCCATTAGATTCCGACAAATCTCCCCCCGCTTACAACTTGTAATATATGTTTTATGCAAAAAAAAGCATGTCTATAATTTTCGGCATGAAGTCCTTGAAATATGAAGGGATCCACAAACAAAATGAACAGAAAAATTTATCATTCGGAAAATGATGTTTGAATCCGGACATCATGCTGCCTCGTAAAATAAACAGAATGCTTTCAGTGAAAAAAAGGGCTCATCTCGGATATTAGATGCAATGTTTTGAATTATTTAAAGGTTCTCCAATGAGCACCCTTTTATCATTTATGAAAGACTCTTCTACAAACTTTGGTACTTAGCCCCTTCTTATTTTGTATGTATTTTGAATGTCTCTTGCTACTCTAGATCTCAATTCATGATTCTTTCATGTGCACATTTGAATAAAAGCAATTTCAGCTTCCTTTTGTGCTATGACAAAAAACTTTGCATTACGATGATTGCGAAGTAACTGAGATTGGAATATTTCTTCTTTTTGTATTCAAAGTTCATGCCGCCACATGAGTTGCTTAAGAATTTTTCCATATAACGCTCAAAGGTGACCCGGTTTTCATATGTTGTTTTGCAGCAAATCTAAGTAGATAACAATATTGTCGTATATAAGAGATGAAAGAGTTTATTAAAAGAAAGCTCATGCAATTTTAAACCTGTGCTGAAGGAAGGAAAAAGATCAAAAGTGAAATGAATTATGACAAATAAATCTGTGATTTTGAAATTTATAAATATATGAATTTAGTCTTTCCGTACAATTATGGATTACGGGCACAATTACGTTCGAGATTTTTGGATTATAATTATTTTTATATTAGGTAAGTGATTATATATATTTCATCTTTTATTGGCAGCACAAAACTTTTAAATGCAAAACTTTTAAGTAAAACTTACATAAAAGGGAACATTTTGAAAATGGTTCAGAAATTTAAATCTCAAATGAAATCTACATTGAAGCTTTGGCCTAGTGCTTTGCTGTATGTTATCAAATTTAATGGATAACTTTGCAGATAATTAGAGCCTCAGTCCCAAGGGTGTTGTCATCAGCATTATGAGAACTTGATGTTGCCTAGTTTTTTTTTTTGTTTTGTTTATTTGAAACATAAAATGTAATTACTTTTAAACTTTTAAGAACCACATGTGGCTTAATGTTAAACATTTTTAAAGGATATTTGAAAACATCACAAAATTATAGCCAATGGCATAACATTTTTGAGTCCTAATTGGCAAAAATAATAAATTTCTAGATAAAATTAATCCTTGCCTCCAAATTAGGATCCGTGTAGCTGAAAACGTTTGAGCTTAAATTTATTTTTGCATATGAAATAATTTTCCAAATTGATGAATCGAATTTCCACATAATTTGTCAAAAACTGAAATATTTTCATGTAAAATAAATTATAAGGTGCTGCTTCCAATATATAATTATCTAATTATCTGAGAATACCATCAACATGTGGGAAATTTAATAATTCATCGGAGACGTTTTTTCTCCCTTAACGAAACAATAATACATCAATCAATTCGATATATCTGTACTTCATCGTTCAACATTTTCTATTTAACACATGTATTCAGATATAACAAATGGAGGATATCAGAGTTCAATGGATGAACGAAATAGCATCATGAATACCACAGCAACCGCATTAGGGAGCTTTTCGTCAACCGAAGCAATAACAAAAATATTCGCAGTCACGTCAAAGACGACAAATTATGAGATTTTATCCGACGATACGAGCAGCTATGGCTTGACACAGCCAACAATAATCAGTGAGCCGTATTTCGATGCCCAAACACCAACGAACGTGACGGGACTCGTAGGTAGGTTTAAAGCATAAAAAATACTGTATATTGGATAATAATTCCCATCCGCGTCAGACCTTAAAAATAAGCCACGAGATTAAACTTTTTTTTTTAATTCGTTGTGAATCCATGCACTCACTAGGAAAATCAGCTTATTTGAGTTGTCGTGTTCGAAATTTGGGGAATAAAACGGTATCGTGGATACGACATCGTGACATTCACATTTTAACTGTCGGTTCATACACCTACACGAGTGATCAGCGTTTTCAAGCGACCAACCACAAGGAAAATGATGAATGGACACTTCAAATAAAATGGGCTCAGAAGAGAGATGGTGGAGGTAAAATTCCAAATTCTTTAAGTGATCTTGACGTAAGCATCTAATGTTTTGTAACTTTTATTCAGTGTACGAATGTCAGATAAGTACCCAGCCCGTTCGTAGCTATTTCGTTAGTTTAAATGTCGTTGGTAAGTCTCATAGAGTAACCCTCACAATAACATATTTCTGAATTAAACTCAACAAGATTACATTATATTAACAGTTCCTACGGCGAGCATCCTTGGTGGGCCCGACCTACATTTCGATAAAGGTTCGTTTTAACACGACAATGCTTTCTTTTGACATTAATTAATTTAATAATTTGTCGACAGGTTCAACCATAAATTTGACCTGCACAATCAAGTATAGTCCCGAACCACCAGCTTACATTTTCTGGTATCACCATGATGAGGTTCGTAAAGCTTATAGAAATGGAATTTATGTAAATGATTGCTACTGGTTTTTGTAACACATAAAGTTCCATTCTGTTCCATATGGCGCTTGAAGCTTACATATTTTAATGTATAAATACGATTACAGGTGATTAGTTATGATAGTAATAGAGGTGGTGTGAGCGTTATTACGGAAAAGGGAGACATCACAACATCTTACCTTCTGATACAGAATGCTGATTTAGCTGATTCAGGTCGCTACTCATGTTCGCCGTCAAATGCGGATGTTGCCAGTGTTCGTGTGCACGTTTTGAATGGTAAAATATTTATTTATTTTTTGTTGCTGTTATTTGAAACAAAAAAAATTACTCGGCATAGATTATTCAGGATTATTCCTTGTTTTCCCACCTCTCATGAATGTTTACAAGCTTAGCTCATATCAAACAAATTTGTTACACGAATAACTTTGTCGTTGTTTTCATGTTTCCTGTAGCTGCAGATTTTCTTTTTATTAATGAAAAAGCTGCTGTGTAAACATACGGAGAGAGACAATATAAAATCCACAAAGACGAAACATTCATTATGGAAAACCCGAGACGACGAGATAATAATATCCGTAACTATCAGTTCGCGCTTTAATTTCAGGTGAACATCCTGAGGCAATGCAAACTGGGTCATCTGGAAAATCGCAAAGTTGCGTAATAGTAGCATCGCTAGCATTGCTATTAGTAATTTGCAACCATCTTCACAAGGAACTGTTTCTCAGTACAACAGATGCGGAGTGGCTTCAGTGCTCATCAATCAACTCCCCTTTTTTATCATCAAGCTTGTTATCAAGCCGGCTTAATAGTAATTTTTCATCTAGATTCTCAAAGTTTCTCATTTATTTTAAATTAGAGCGAATGCAAGATGTAAACAGAAACACTATAATTACACAAATGAGCTGACTTACAAGGCATAATGACAAAGAATTGCCACATCAACTTGATAATAGATAGTAAGACATCAAAATTATAAAGGGAGTTCTCCAACAAAAACAAAAAGAAACATCAATTCTGACTATGAATTTAGTTACCAAACCATAAAATATGGTTTTTCCTTTTAAAGTTGAACGTTTGTTAAATCACGAAGTACAGCGAAATATAGACGATGAATAATGAAAAGTTTTCAACTATGTTTGACGCGGTTCAAGGAAATATCTCAAAAGCACTTCTCTCGTGCGTGTATAAGACTCGAGTTTTTTTTTTCTGTTTTGAGTTCCTCCAACTAAAGTCAAGAACAATAAATCAAAAGCTAAGTAAATGAGACAAATGAAAATTTACTACGCTGGTATTATGTGTGGAGAATTAGATAGGGAATTCATTTTTACAAGGGAATTTAATTTAATATGATTTTTTCACAGTCCGGAACGCTAAGAAAAGTTTTTCTTTGTGCTGATGAAAGATAATCAAACAGTTGCCGAAAAATATATTTATTTCTCTCTAATTCTGGTGGCAAATTCATTTGTATCAGTTCGGTTTGTAAAGATTTCTTTTAGAAAGGGGGACTATAGATATTGCTCAAGACTTATTACGCCACAATTCCCTCGAAGGGCTCAAACAAAGTATCAAAAAGTCTGCCATAATCACATTCCAATTTAAGTTGAAAACTTTAAATTATAAAACTTTTTTCCTGTTATGTTCTATTTTCTTGTTGTACAGAAATTTTCGCCACAAATTTTCCCGCCCGCTTTAATTTTAGACAATTTTAGACTTGTGTTGTGAGTGTGTGAAAAAATAACAAGAACTTCCCCAAGGCTGTTTTGTTAATTTATCTTATGGTTATGACGGTTCTAAAGCCGTATTAATTGAATAATGTTTGTTGAACTCATACAGATTTATTTTGAAATTTTTATGTTTCGTCGGACAGAAAAAGAAAATTTATCATTGACTGCCGTCGACCATAAAATAAATATTAAATGTCAGTGCAAAAAAAAAAGAATAAAAATAAACCGAAAAAACCGAAACATGAATGATGTAAAAAAAAATAATTCAGATATCAATATCGATTGAATAAAAAAAAATACAAGAGAATGAATTTCAGCATTGGCATTTTTATTATGCTTTTTGTATACAATTCTCATCGCTGTGGAAGCGTGGCATGATGTGTTTTTTTTTTTTTTTTTTTTTTTTTTTCAGAAATGACAGAGAACGATTTTGACTCGGGTCGAAGGTAAGTAAGCGAGCGTAGGTTTAAGTTAAATATGAAGCGGCTTCGAAAGTATTTATTTCAATAAAATGCTTCATAAATAATGTCTATGTGCCTGAGGAGTTTTATTTAATCCAGTGCAATACATGCTTCCATAAAAAGCTCTGCATGATATAGTCACTTCTGAAGCGTCCCCATCAAATGACGTAAACTAAGCTCAAGGGAGATATTTCGGTCCGTGAAACGTTCTTATTTTGTTTTGTTTTTATTTTTTTCGTTCCAATAACTTATGGGGAAAATATATTTTTATATCCCTTCAGCATGAATGAAGTCATGACCGAAATCCATCATACAAGCTTTCTTCTTATTGCAATCAATACCCACCAACAATCAACCTGGGTCCAATTCCCGTCGATGTTTTTATTTTATTTTTATTTTTTTCATTCCCCGAATCAAAGAAGCAATACGTTTGTAAGTTTGTGGCCATTACTTTCGCCGCCGACAAACATAAGTCGCACGATTTGACTTCTTTTTTGCGTGCCCCGATTCTTTGTTTCTGTTTTTGGATTAAACGTCTGGAAATCATAAATTACGTTCATTTCTGGTAGAAGGGAATAAAAGAAAAATCTTACTGGCTTTTTATAGTCTTCTCTTTTCGCCTTTCATTTGGCTTTCGTGTGTGGTTGAAATGTATTATATTGAATTACCAACGTTTTTTTTTGGTGCTCGTTTTGTTTTCTGATATTTTCCTTCTGCAACAAATTGGATGGAATATTTAAAAGTAAATATCGTTGCGTCAATACGCAGTCTGGCAGGGTAATAAAATTGCGTAAATTGAGTGGAAACCAAAATTTTTTTTGATTTGGTACATTTTTTGCAAGATTTTTCTTCTTTTTTTCTTATTAAAGTTGCAGGTAAGAAAAAAAAAACTTTTAAGGATTCTCTTAGGCGTTATATACATTACTACAAGGGATCGCGATAGGACCCATACTGAAGTCAGAAATTATGGTTGTCCATTAAAAATGCTATTTCTGTTGTTTAGCGCGAAAATTTATGCGAATTTAGCTTTTTAATGTCGCAGTTTCCTTCTCCGAATGCTTCTTTTTAAAGAAAGGAAGAAACATTTTAAATTGTGACTTAAGGCGCTCTTGGTATAAACAGCAATAAACAGACGTCAAACATCCAAACAAACAAAAAAATGCTTTGAGAGTGCTCCCAATTCCCATTCCACTCTTCTATACATTACCAGTCATCTGAAATTAAAAAGTCACAAGAAAACGTTTAAATGTACCATTTGCTGCTATTAGCTATATAATACATGTAGAAAAGATACAGTCATGGCTTTTTATTAGGGAAAATTCTATGTTTTTCGCATTATTTATGTCTGTTTTCTTTCAAGTCACCATTACAGAAACTTTCTTTAGGCTGTTCTAGAGAAAGGAACCTAGATTGGTAGTAAGTAAAGCAAATTGAAGCTGAAGCTTTTTTCGATATTGTTTCATTGTTTGAAGAGAGAAACTTTTAATTGCAATGAACAAAAAGAATTTTGCCAAAAAGAAATCGATTTTCCCTCTTTCAAATGTTTTTATCGACTTGCTTGCTTCTGACATTGCTTTCCCGGGAGATTTAAAAGTTTGTTTCTTAGGTTTGGGAATTACATTTTAATGGACAAATATCGAAAATTTTCACTGTAAAAAAAAGGTCTGAGTTTTCTTTACGAATCGAAGGAGAACATTGTTTTCTAATTCGTCGATATTGACAGAAAAAATAACTCGCACAAATGTCGTCAGTGCCATTTCCAAGATCATTGACATTATCACAACCCAGAAGCAACAACAAGTGGCAAAGTTTCAAGCTAATAATCAATCAAATGTCAAAATAAAAGAATTCATTTTGTGAATAAGATGAATGGACATGAGTTTGACATTGTTTAAGCATATCAAAATGGTTTATTTTTGCAGGAAGAAAAGAAAGATTAATGACCATCCATGACCATCGCTCTACTGCTACCAATTCATTGCAATACATACATTTCATTGGGAATTTATTCTCCACGATTCACAAAATACAATAATTTCAGGATTTACTACTCGCACGTGAATGGTTTAGCATGAAAATGCTATAAAGCATCGAAGGTAATCATATGATATAAATTCCATCGGTTTACCAGCACCGGAACTCATGTTGTTTTTTAATGAAGTCATTATCGATTGATTTTGCCATGTGCAACATGAATGAAATTTTATGTATACAACCAAGAGATGGCAATGGGTTTTTTGTGTTCAGTTTTCTATCGATGTTGTCCACAAAATGGTTTATGTTTCAACATCAATGAAAACATTCAGCGAAACATTTTATTTACGCGAACAGCATCTGATCTATCGTCATTAAATGCATCCATCTCTCTGTGGTCGTTTTCCAATTGACGTTGCTTTGCTTAGACATATACAAAGTGCTTACAAATAAGTTTTACTTCATTACATATACAACTTTGTTACGATACGAAAGATCATTGTAAAGCATGCTGGAAAAAATTACTCGGAAAAAGATTCGTTCATTCATAAATTTATTCGTCGATTGGTGGTTAAAGTATTCAATGTCATTATCAACCGTCGCATATAAATTACTTAATTAGCATAAACTAGAATTTGACATTTAGTGAGGATGAGGGAAAAAGCGTCGCGTGGTTATAATACCGGCTCATAAAAAATCAATATCCGATTAAGGATTCAACCCTCATTCATGATGATATAAAAAAAAATGTCACAGCAAAAACTCGGCACGAATTTTGTTGCTACAAAACCCTTCTAATTTCATCGACTTCCTATGGAGCTTCAATAGATAGATATAGCAAGTCATTAGGATGCCTTTTTTTCGGGAAAAATTTAGAGGGTTTAGAGCCTACGTCTTCCGAGTATTTTTTTTTTCCCAATGAACTTTCGATCGTCATCATTTCAAATCTTTATTATACACCAGAAAAGCCCACACAATTGATGTTCATCATTCGACATCCATTCGCATAATTGCCTGGGAAAAAATATTGAAAGAAATCTCTTCAACATTCTTTTATTTTACAATCTAAAGCTAAAATTGCGCCTTATGCGAGCGAGCATCGTTCTCGTAGTCATAAAATAACAATAATACTTTATATTGAAAGCATTCTCATGCATTGTCAGAGGGGCAAATTATTGAGTGGGAAAATGGTTTTATATTAAACATTAAATTCTTTTTATAGCTCACCTCTGCTTTATATATTACAAAGGAATTGTTATTCACAGATTTCAGCACAAAAATAAAAATTCAGTTCTTTTTTTGATTGTTTTTCCGTTAAGGAAGCGAATTGCGCGAAGTTTCAACGAAGTAAATTTGTGTCACCTGAAAATATTCGGAGAATTCTTCAAGTAGAGCTTCGCGAATGAATATATATGTTTCAGATTCTTTCAATAATGATATGGAAAGTACTTGAGTCTTGAGAAATTTGCATCTGCAAGTGTTAGTAGAGGAGTGTCGAGATATTTATCAAAAACATTGTGACATTATATGAAGAGCAATTCCTCATGCACAACGAAAGACGAAAATAAATTGAATTCATATGCAAAAGCGTATGAAATGACAAATATGTTAAACAACGTAGAAAATTCATAGGCTTATGCCGCCCAAAATTCGACTGAAGCACAAAAATTTGATCGATTTCGACAAGAAATAATCAAGCAATCAGCAAAGGGAAAGGCTCAAATCAAATTTTGTCAGCTTCGCAAGTCCTTTTTATTTCAATTTGATGCTAATTTTCTTGCTAACTCTCTTTTGTTCGTCGTTTAACTAAAGATGAATCACTTCAATCGAGTTGCAATACTTTTCGATGAGCAAGCAAATTGCCGGCAAATTATATGTATATGTCACAATACATCGTTTGTTACAGTCGCAAGCAATCACACTTTGACGTTGATATCTAATATCGTTTTCACTGCTATGGAAGCCATCAAGGCGCGTGTATATTAGGCAGTATATTGTCATACGAAAGCAAGTGTACGAAGAAACAAAGTTAATGGAAAAACTTAATAGCAACAGATGGTGATTCATTCAATGTCCTTTAACCTCGCATATTTTCAAAAAAAAAAAAGGATACTACGGAAGTTATAGACTTCAATGGTTTCATTAAGTACATTACTCTGTATCAAATTCGTTTCAATGAAACCTAAGTAGCAATGTGAGAAAAAATGCACGTTTTTAACGCAAAATTGATTAGAGAATTCTTTCAATTTATCATGCCGTTGCTGTTGAGAACAGTCAAATGTATCTATTGACGATGAGCGACGGTGAAAACTGTGAAATGAACCTATTGATGAAATATCTGTTATCACCTATTTTGCACCTTTTTTTTTCGCTAAACACTGAAAGAATAACAAAAAACATCATTTTTCTGCTACAATAATCATTAATCTTCTCAATGCTCCTTTTTATTATATCTATGGCAAAAAAGGACTTCATGCACACAATGAATGTTGATTTCGCGTGTGAACGAAACCTACTGACACAATTACCTCGTCAAACATTGTTAGAGACCTGTTGTGTAGATGCTTGTCTGGATGAAAATTTTTTTCTTTTCACCACCCCCGAATCTCATACTTTTGGGCTCAAACTCTACTTAGAGCACTGAATTTGATGGTTCATTGTTATTTAGGAATAGGCACGAGATGACAGTAATTTACTTGGTAACATTCCATGTATGTATGTTTTCCTGTCTCAAAATTAATTTTCCGGGATGGAATTTGTTGTGATGCAAACACATTCATTCAACAATAAAATGGAACATTCATGTTTATATGGCTGAAGCTTAAAAATACCTTTACAATTTCTCTTCTCGTTGCTATTCAACACAAATCGCCCAAACAAAAATCGTACGTCTGTTCCGATTGGGCAAAGCTCTAGAAAAGACGTCGTCTTAAATCCTTCAGATTCCGATATGGGAAGAAAATATACGAAGGCTCCTACATCAGAGATAAAGTCGAAAGATTATAAAATCCCTCAGTTCAGACGAAGATAGGATGAAAAATTTAAAAGCTTATGTTGCTTTTTCGGTATAAAATTAAATTGCCTTTCATATTCATTATTATTACTTTCGATGGATTCAAAAGTGGCTTGTTAAATTTACTTAACTTGAAAGGCATAACAGTATTTACATGAACTTACCAGTCTTTTTGAAGCATTGAAGGTTTTTCTTCCTTTCGCCTTCATGAAAAGTATAGGAATTTATTTTCTCCCGCAATTTCACTTCATCCGTTTTGTTCATAACATGAAACTATTCCACTCGTTTTGGTGTATACATTTTCATACCAACATTCATCCATTAGCATAACAATCATTGTGCGCTTAATAAAATATTCCATTTTAGATAATGACTGTCACATTTGCTCCGACAAAAAATATTTTTATTTTCCTTTTTCGCTCAGTCGTTTGTAAATTTGTGGAATATGAAGAGCACTCCAATTTCATTGAAGCATCACGAACGAAGCCGCCGCGAGATGAGAGGGGAAAATGAATTAAGAAGAACACCGCACGAACATGCTTCGACGAATTTTACATTGCCACATTTTGAATGAGTCTGGCTTAAAAACCATCAAATAGCGATTTTTGAAGAATATTTAATAAGCTACGTCACAATGATTGAAGTTTAATTATTTAATGAAATCTTTGAGTTAAGAATTTGGCATAATCACTTATCCAAATTATTCCATAAACAACTTGGAATTTTGTGTCGATTTGTCTATTCAGAAAATAATTTAACAAAAAATTTTCACCCAAAACCTCAGAAAAGAAAAAATAAATAAATTATTTTCCATAAAAAGGTCGAAACATTGAATCTAATAAATTACGAATTGGGACCGTTCGTCATAAATCTCCTTAAGAAGAAATTCAATTTGGTTTTTCGCATTCCAATGCTCATGAAAGATGGAAAATATAATTAAAGCAATAAATTTTGAAGCGTTAATTAATTTTTAACGTACTTTCAATCAAGCTTAGTCCATTAACAATAAAAATTCCTTGCTGCTTTCATCGTTAAAAGTTATTGTTTTCTTATGGAATTTTATGCCAATTACATTTTCCATCAATTAAATTACTTTCAAGATACCGAAACGTTTTCGGCATCAGAATCAATTTATCATATTAAGGAATCAGAAAATGTTTACTCAACATAAAACATAAGAAAATATTTATTTTGTCTACCTGCCTACGTTTGGAATATTGTAATGCACTTCATAAAATAAAATTAGCATGTAATATCGTAAAATGATATTTTAATGGAATTTTGCATTTTTGGTGAAGGTGTTTCTTAATTTCAAAACGTAATAAAATTTTTCATTTCTCGGTAAATTTTCTCGCAATTTCTTTGAGTTCTTCGTATTTATCTTTTGGATATGTAAAGTTGATTATTGAATAAACATTTTGAGCGCAATTTCATTTGCCATCTCTACATGGTGATGATGATGAAACTTTTTATTCCCGAACACAAATTTTCACTTCAAAGTCGAAACCAGAAAGCCAGGAAAAATAGAATGATAGAAATAACACATACATGTACATAACAAGGGTAAATAAATGGATAAAGAGCTAAGTAACGGGAAAGTTCTTCAAATATTTGAGTTCATCTTTGAATTCATCACTTTTCTTTTTGTCGGAAAAACATGAAAACGAGATAGAGAGAAAATTGATCCACAATTTCCTCGAATTTGTGTAAATCAGCTTACACGCTTGTCGAGATCAAAGTGCTGTCAAATGAAGAAGCCTTTTGACTTTTGATGTTTTCTTTTTAAAAATATTTTGTTATAAAAATCGCTCAATTGATAACACAAATTCTTCGAAAACTAAATTTGACGCTAAATCAAAATATTGATCAACGATGTTTAATGCATTGCTTTTTTTTCATGTCATTGCTAAGCTTTAAAAGAAAAATAAGAAACTGATATACGCAATAAGTGTAAAAGGACGAACAGCATTGTCTCTCAAGTCCATCACAGAATTCATTCCTAAAAAATTCTCAAAGCTACGCAAAACACTTTTTGACAAGCAGCAACGAAAATGTTGCTGCAAACAAAACTAGAATGAAAAGGCTCAAAATGTCACAAAGTGGCAAATAAATCTCCGTTAAACAAACATAAACAGCAAGAAAACTCATTCGTAGCACTTCAAGTGTCCTGAAACATAACCCTCGAAACATAGGAAGGAAACAACACTGGCAGACTGCAGCAAAAACTTCTTTTTTTCCTAGAATTTGTGTCGGATATATTGATAAAATAATAAGAAAATTGCAGCTAAATTCTAAAGGCCAGAATGACATGAAAAATTCCATTTGTTTTTACTTGTTTCTATATATACATAGCGTTCCTTAAAAGCTTTTTAATAGACTAAAGCTCTTTCAAATTAAACTTTTGTCGAACTTTTTCATTATCATTCCTTTTATTTTTGTTGTTGTTTTCCACGAAAAAAAGTGCTGATGAACAGTAAAAACTATTAAAAGTTATAGAAGTCAAGGAAGAAAAAAAAACTTTTCCTCGCTCAATTCCTATTTCTGTATTTCGCAAAAAAAAAGCGATACTTTTATTCCCTCCACAGAGAAACGCTTTTTATAGACGTGGAAATAGTTTATGTAGTTTTCGTATTGCAGCTCCAACTTTTTATTTTGCCACAGTGAATAAAAAGATGAAGACATTTTGCAGCAGTTATACGACAAATCTTCAGCTTGTCACGGTGACCTCGCGCTAATGAATATATCTAAGCACTGAGCTTTAGAAAGAATTTGAATGTTGAGAACTTTAAATTCCATTTTGATGGTAAGCTTAAAAAAATCTTTAAGTTTTGCTGAAATTCTTTCTATTTGAATTCTGTTTTAAAACAGGAATTTGAAAATGCAACGAAAATGGTTTAAAAAGGAACATAAGAAATTTATGTCCGTACCGGAGCGGATGGAAGTGGCTTAGAGGTAGGAGTTTTAAAGAATTCATGGAATTTCATCAAGATTGATAGTCGTGCTGAAATTCCGTTTGCAATTGTGAAGCGATAGTAAATTGTAGGTGGATAAATTCAATTTATTACACATTTCCCCCTTTTGATTATCTGAAGGAATTCTTTCGCTCTTTGCGGTTCATGAACGCTAATAGTCAAAAGCGGTGAAATTATCTATTTCTTCTTATATTCCCTACTCCATCTCTCTCTTTCTCTCTACAAATGAAATATGATTTGCAAAACAATAAAAGTCAATGGAATTTTAAACACAAAAAAATGCTATCTGATTTCATTTTTTTAGTTTTTAAATAAAACAAACAGAAAAAAAATCATTGCAAACATTTTTTTTGTTGCTCTAAATAAAATGCATAAATTTATTTGAGTTTTAAAGGAAATTGCTTTACACAATTTTTCTGCGAATAAAAGAAAGCAAAACGAACAAAAGATTAAAAATAATTAAATTGTATTTCAAACTGAAGCCTCCCATTACAAAAGAAATTTAATTTCAATGCTTATGCTTTTGTTTGTTATGGTTCAGGGACAGTTTGTGACAAGTTATTTTTGTAAATATCACTTCTTTATGCACCAGAATGCGATTTTCGCTTCATCGCCTTCGGAATAAAAAAAAAGAAAGTTTATACATTTTTTATGATGAACAAAAATTCTCAATAATAACATTGTATGATGTCATGAACACTCGTGTATGTTTCTCTTTTAAAAAAGCTTTCATCGCGTATCTCTCGAGATATGAAATCAAATATCCTTTCAACTCCTTCGACGACGCCTCGGACGGCGCTAAAAGAAAATCCATAAGATTGCCGGAAGCCATTGGAAGTGGCAAAATATTTATGTTTTCATCTTGATCTTTCTTTTTGAAGTTTTATTGACGAAAAATTTCTTGAATGATTTTCTCCTTGAAATTAAAGATTTTTAAAAAGGTCAAATTTCATTATTGTTGATAAAAAATCCGAATTTTATCTTGATACCAAAGCTATAAATATTTACTCAATTCAGTAAATTCTTTTCAATATTCCAAAGTTCAAATTATTCTCACTCCAAAAGAAAGAAAAAAAATTCATTCAATTTTAAAAGTCCAATTACGTGTCCTTTTTCTTAGTTCCATTGAAACGAAATTAAGCATATTTAAGCGTTGGAAATGAAAGCAATTAAAGAATAAAAAATATATTATTTCAGTTTTTTTATTGAAATGTTTTGAGTTCTGCAAGGTCAGAATTACATTGCATTCACTTACACAAATACAGCGAAAGATTTACAAGCGCAAAAAATTGTCTTTACAAAATTAATTAATTAATTTATTCCATTATTCGTGTTCGAATGTGAGTGCGGGCTAGACGCGAAGTCTCTAGAGGATACTAAAGTTATGCTTCAAATCATCATAAAAATATTTTGAAAACATAAAATTTTATGAACATTCAAGAAGTAGAACACAGATGGAATTTTCATTAGCGAGTCGCGACCATCACATGCAACATGAAAAGCTTCTAAAAAGCTATTCTTTCACTTATTTGCAATTCCATTTTGATTGCAAGCTTATTGAAGTGAAAACATAGAATGAAAATGCAGATAAGTGCAAGGATGCCCTTTAAAGTGACATCAGATTTTGAGTGTGAAGTTAAAGTTGCTCTTAATCTCTCCAAAAACTTGCTTCTGTGCAAAATAAATGCAACGACAAATTTAGTATTAGGTTGTTAATCCTAACCTAAAAGGAACCTCAAAAGCACAAAAATCTGTTTCTGCAAAAGTGAACAAAACCACAGAATTGTAGAGTAGTATCTTCGTTAGACGAAATAATTTTCAGATAGTGAACATTATCAGGATGTTGATGTGAAAATTTTGAAATTAAAATCGCGATGATCTTTTACCAACAATATCGGTCTAAAATTGAAATCACAATTCACAATTTTTATGGAAAAATATGAAAAATTATTCTCAATCTCATTAAATATTCATCGTAGAAATAGGAATAAAAATAAGAATATCAATAGAATTTTATAAATCGCGCAGAGATGTAAAACAAAAAAAGTTTCATTTGGATTGGCTGAAGTAGAATAAAACAATCGAACATTGAACATTGTCACATGAATTTCAAATGCATTCAGACAAAACTGATGCATTGGAATGGAAATGATGTGTTGATGGAAATGTTATGTTGATTCGAGTATACAAAAAAAAAAGAAAGGAAAATGGAAAATGCAAGTTGTTTCAGTTTATTAAAATTTTCATTTAAATAACTTCACATTGGGAAATCGATCAACATCTTAGGTATCATCAGTCTGCGAGTTCGGGATTTGCTGTCTCACTGGCATTGGCACGAATAGCTTCATCGAGAATAACACGAATTTTCTCACATCCCATCATAGCACAATCGAATATCTTATTCAGGTCCTTGAGGTAAAATTTCTGCGACATTTCAATAAATGACACACTCTGCTCATCTTCGCCAATACGAGGAAGAGCTGCAATTGTTAACACTGGTCCACCTGTCGGTAAATTATTATAATTGAGTACCACCTAGCATTTCCTTACTTACCACATATTTCCTCTAAATGCGATACATCCATTAGTGGCAAACCGTCACTTGTGAGGGATGCTGTACACGCACAAATGTATTCTTTCATATAAATACCGGCGTCGATCAACGCTAGGGTCGCCGCATTAACAGCCGCACAAATTTCACTTCCACCATCTGTCTGAAGAATTTCAATATTCAAGTCTAGCTGCGATTTCTCATATTTCTCCACCAGAATCACAGACTTGAAGATGTTTCGCAAACTGAGTTCAAACTCTGAAAGTTTCTTGCTGTTCTTAATGACTTTTTGCCGTTCGCCATTCTTAGAGAAAGTCGCGAATTTGACACGAACATTGAAATAAAAGTGTTCGTCCTTTTTGTTAGATGCTTTTGTTGGATTTTTAGGTCCTGATACCGACGCAATTATTGAAGTGTTTCCGTGTTTAATGTAGGCAGATCCATTACAACGCGCAAGAACGCCTAATTTGCACTGAATTTGTCTTAATTCATTCTGTCTGCGTCCATCTAAACGCAGTCCTTGTGGTGATATCAATTCGTGAGACATTTTTGTCTCTAATTAATAACTAAATTTATAATTGCGACTTAACACTTTTCAAAACACGTTTTGTTTACGTTTTGTTTGCCGATAAAGAAGATCAAAAAAAAAAAAAAACCTTTAAAACTGAGCAACTTGCACGAAAGGAGTTTGAAGAATAAAAACAAAATCGTTAAATTTTCAAAATAAATGGTTTTATGCAACATCCTGATTAATTCATTCACTCTTTAAAATATTTCTAGAAAAACATTCTAGAAAATTCTGTGGTTTTGTTTACTTTTGTACAAACAGATTTTTGTGCTTTTGAGGTTAGGAGGATTAACAAATAAATGCTAAATTTGTCGTTGCATTTATTTTGCACAAAACCAAGATTTTAGAGAGATTAGGAACAATTTTAATTTCACACTCGGAATCTGGTGTCACTTACTCTAAAGGATGTCTTTGCACTAATCTGCATTTTCATTCTACTTTTTCCACTCTAATAAGATTTAATTCGAAATGGAAATCAGAAGCTTTTTATGTTGCATGTGACGGTCGCGATTCGCTTATTAAATTCTTAAATGATGATAAATTTTTATATTTTCGAAATGATTTTATGATGATGGCATTTTTTTTTTATCAAAAATAGTGAAATTTGACCTTTTTAAAAGTCTTAAATTTTAAGGAGAAAATCATTGGAAGAATTTTTAATCAATCATATAGAAAACTTCAAAGAGAAAGATCAAGATGTAAAAAGGAATGTTTTGTCACTTTCAAGGGCTTCCGGCAATCTTTCGAATTTTCTTTTAACGCCGTCGAAGGAGTTGAAAGGATATTTGATTTCATATCTCGAGAGATACGCGATGAAAGCTTTTTGCTGTCATGGAATTCCATTTTCGTTATAAATTCAAGAATGATGACGAAAGAGCTCATGACAACATACACCAATGTTCATGACATCAGCAGACAAAAGCAACAAGATTTTTCTTCTTTAAGAAAATCTGTTTTTCAAAGTATAGTATCTCTACAAAAAAGCATTTCGTTGTTGTTTTTTTTTTTATTGTGCATTAAATAACAAGCAATAGTAAGACCCCTTACTTCAAACGGAGTAGAAAAGGGACGAAATTAAATTGAATGTATTTTGTTGCCGCTTTATCAGTTAGGACGGCGCAGTTTCAATATTTTATTCTTCAGTCCAGTACTGATGCTTTCCCTTTTCCTGAGGATAATGTTTCAGGCATTTTCAAGTGCTACAAATATGTTTTTTGCTGTTTATGTTTGTTTAAGGGATATTTATTTAGCTACCACTTCATGACATTTTGAGCCACTTCATTCTAAGTAGCTTCGTTTTCAGAAAATTTTTTCGTTGTTTCTTATCAAGTAGCATTTCGTGTAGCTATGGGAATTTCCACAGAATGTATTCTGTGGTAGGTTGAAACAAGTTCCCGTGTATCACCGTTTCTTAGTATTCTATTTATTAAAGATTAAGAGGATATGAAAGAATTTTTTTGAAAATGTCACTGGAAAACATTGATCAATATTTTGATCTAACGCCAAATTTAGTTTTCGACGAATTTATGATTTCAAATTGAGCGATTTTAATATCAAAATATTTTCGAAGAACATCAAAAGTCAACGAGCTTCTTCATCTGACAGCACTTTGATCTCGACGAGCATGTAAGTCGATTTACACAAATGCGAGGAAATTGTGGATCAATTTTCTCTCGTATTTATCTCGTTTTCTCGCAAAATAATATTGATGAACTTCAGGTTTCGAGGAACTTTCCCGCTAGCTATTTACGATCTGTTTGTAATATTTGTGTGAGAAGCAACTTTTTAAACTTTAACAATTTTTTTTTTCTTGATTTCGAGTAAATACTTATTTGCATAAGGAAATCATGAATTTGATATCGTGCACAGGAAAATACAAAAATGAAGGGAATTAGAGAAACTCTGCTGAGATTTAAAAGTATTCAATGATAACAATATTGAAAAAGTACAGAAAATATAAAATAAATTTTTGCGATATGTAAAGAGGCCCATTCAAAAAAGCACTCATGAGAAGTGGCGAAGCAAAGAATAATCCTGAATAATTTTGGCCAATAAAAAAATATTTTGTTTTATAAAATTACAAATTTTCAGTCAAGTGCAAAATTTAAGATGTTACTGCTATAATTTTTTTTTTATTCCAGTAGAATTTTCAGCCCATTTTAATGGTTTCCTCTCGAGCATTGTAAAGATTAGTGTTTGGAGAGGATAACAAATTTAGTGTAATTGAAGATGGTTTCAGGGTTCCTATAAATTAAACAAATCATTATAGACAGATTTCAAACAGATGGTTCGGTCTATTTATATATATTTGCGTCATTCGACGAAGATGCGCTCTCATTTCCAAGGTTATGAACATCGAGCTTTCACCTGTCAACATTTGTGAAAATTACTTATCACTACGGAGTTGCTTTCTAACAGAGTGTGAGCAAACAATTTATCAACATGAAAAGCGCGTTAACCTAGATATTTCGAAGGACTCCTATGCACCCTTTTCATTTTCGAATTGAAAAAGATGACTTAAAAATATTTCGCAGTGAAAATAAATTCTAGATTTGAGATTTTTTTTAAAATCAAACACCGAATGAAAAAAAAAGAACATATATCTGAAAAATGTGTTTCCTTTTTCCTTTTAATAAAAATCAATAGCCGAATTCGTGAGCTGTCGAATGTTGATTTTATTAGATTTTTTTTTTTGCTTTTGCCAATTTCATGATTGCGAAATGTAGCGATAATATGTTGAGCATGTGTTCAAATTGCTATTTGAATCAAAAGCATTTCTTTTGTGCTTGCTGATGGCATATGTTTATGATTTTTATAAGAGCAACTAATGAATTCATAAAAAGCCTTTCTTGAAATAACATAGCGAGCATCTGGTCTATAAAGCAATATATCGAATCGATTTACTTTTTTGTTGGCCTTTCTATACAATTTTTCTTATGGATACAAATTGATTTGCATGTCATTGTCACTTCCCTCAATTTCACTAAAATCTCTTTCCTTAAGCTCTCAATGAAATTAATTTCAATTGTGATTCCCAAAATCCGAACGCGGCTCAGTTCGTGTCTCATCAATTCACGCATAGACTTCTGCACACTTAAGCCTTATATCTGATTTAATTACTGCCATTAATTCCTAACGTCCAAATAAATTAATTCAATAGACATTCTGAAATGTTGGCTGTAGGCATTTTACTGTTAGTTTAGTTGTGTGACTTAATCAAAAAGTTAGTTATTCTTGCATGTTTTCCTCTGTTTCGCCATAAAATTTGTTCTCGTAAAAATTCTGTATCGTCGATTAATTTTATCGTCATACGAGTGATGTGAGCTATCAAGTGTCCTTAAAAAAGAAAAAAGAATAATGAAGGATCCGAACTAGCATTCGAGGATGAGCAATGTTTGTTAATTAACTGATGCCATGAGGGGCAAATCCAAAGGGAATTTGTTAGAGCATCATTTCCACAAAATAACAACTCCCCGTGCATTGTTTTCTTTTAATCACTCATCTCTTTCCGGGAGCATTAGGATGAGGAGCCTATGAATCGCGCAATTTGCAACCGCTTTCATTTGATTAAAAACCAAACTGCATGCTTTGAGTTTGTGAAATTCATTTTCCATAAAACTTCCAGTTTCAATAAAAGAATTGCGAGTTTTATCATATAATAGAACGTTTATTTCGTTGCTCCTTTTCTTTCGAATTGCGCTACGATTAAATGGTTAATCAAGCTCTGAATACAATTTCAGCTCTACTGTTTAAATATTGAAAATTCCTTCAGACAAAAAAAAGTTATGGCTGCAATTTCCCTGAAACAAATTCTGAAATTAAATTCATGTAAAAATGTAGCAGAAAAAAATCGAAACGAGTCGCCATTCCATGTAAAATGCCTGAAAGCTTATCATTTTAATGAAAACTTGTGCACACTCGCAAAATCATAAATCTCATCATGAAAGAATGAAAAATTATGATATAAAGTTCAAGAAGAAATGAAAAAAAAAAAAAAAAAACTTGCTTTAGCCAGAAAGTCGACGAATAATTTTCTTTTATGGCGAAAGTTTTCTCGTGAAAAATGATTTTCGAAAATGTTTTTGAGGTAAAAATGAAGTCATTGTACACATTTATCAAAATTAATTTACATTAAATGAATTTTGGCCGAGAATTTCTTTATGTTTTTTTTTTTTTTTGTTTTTTCATATCGTCGCAGCCAATAAATCTTTTGATTGAATCAAGTTTAAAGACCAAATGAGTTATGTTATGGCAACATTTTCAGAAGTCTTTGGCTGTTTACGTAACTTTCTTTTTAAAATGGAAAACTGATTATTGTTGTAAAATTATAAGAAGCTTCTTGAATGAATAGAGATGACTTACGATCACATCAAATATGTCTGAAAGTATCCACCAACCAATAAGTATGTTTTATTCGCAACAAAGTTATGTTTCTTCTTCTTCGCACTCATTTTATTAAAGACAGCAAATTTTGTCCTATGTTCGGATCAGAAGTATTTAGTAGCGAAATCAAGAAGACAGAAGTGCTAATGGAAAATTTCCGACGACAAAGAAATGTTTGTCCCTTCGAGAATACTTTTTTTGTTCCAATATATGGATACCTGTGAGCTTACAGACTCATGATTTTGTAGAAGAAACATTTTTTATGCATACTGGTGTAGACAATCAACATTCCTTGTGAGACCTTTTTCTTCCATTGTGAAAAATGAGCACAATTTTATGTTCTGCAATATAAACAACTTACGTAATTTTCGCATCGTATCTCATACACCTAACAAATAGGCAATTTTTTGGATCATAAGCAAATGACGACAAGTTTTACAACAACAGTATAAGTAATGACGACGTGATGGGGAAGCATGAGCATCTCGTGAAAATTGAAAGCACATAAATTTTATGTTCAAGAATCATCAAAGGATGAAAATTCCACCTTCACTTTCAATATCAGAAATCAATTTGTAGCATTCCATTAAGGCATTCAATTAAATAATTGGGCTTTAAATTTCTATTTCGGGATGTTGAACCCTTCTCAGCTATAAAATATTGTCGAACATAAGTTCTGGATCCGTACTGAAATGATCGTCCCCAAAAGGCAAATTAACATTCATTTTGCATGTAGAATTAAATTTATTTTGCAGAAGGGAAAAAAAAAATTTCAAAACTTTTTTAGGGGAAATGTGTTGCGTTGTTCAGCTTCTTTTTCCACTCTAGAGGAACCCAAAAGAATAGTTTCGATTGAGGCATAAATTTTCTGTAATATCACTAATGGAACTTAATAACAATTTGAGACCATTAAAAATTCTTTCATTAAGTTGTCTTGTGGTTAAAACAATTTTGCTTCAGTGCCTGCCGGTCAGTGATTTATATTTACGGCACGAAGCAAAACCAAAACAATCAACTTTTCTTTTAGTTTTATCAGAGTAAAGAACAAGAAAGCAAGAAATCACACAACAAAATCCCATTGGACAGTTGACACGTCTTATCGTTGGTCTACACTTAGTTCTCTTATTTCAAGGAGCTTCACAAAATAGCGCATAAAAATTGTTTCATCCTGTTGCTGATAAAAAGTCGAGCGAGAGAATTTTTATTACAAAACTTTGCCGATAACAAGCAACAATTAAATATTCTATCATGATTTTTTTTAATAACGCTATAATTGATTTCATAAATGCACATTTATGACGACGAACATCCTTCTTCATCCTTCATTTGCATAATGAAATACTTTTTCAAGCAAGAAAAGCGTTCAGAAAAATTAATGAGGCGAAAAAATTGGCAAAAAACCCTTCGAGAAAAGATAAAGGAAAACTTTTCTTAACAAAAAAAAAATTCAATCTTTCCTGCGCTTTCAGAATAATATCGCGAAAAAAGGAAAAAAAAATTCTTTAAAAAATATTTTTATCACCATCGCTACTGTTGGATCACTGCAATACAACAAGTTGTAAATTCGTGAAAAGAAGCTTGAAAGCTTTGCTTATACATTATGGAACAAATGGTCGAAAGTATAGAAGCTATTATTCTTTAAGCTTCTTTTCATAAAACATATTAAACGTTTTATCGTTTCAAAAGTTGTTTTGGCCTTTATCTAGCTATAAATATTTAAGTTGTTACATTCCGATAGTTTCAAGAAAAATGAGAAAATTGTCGGAAAAATGCTTGTTTAAGGGTCGGATTTGGTTTTTTTTTCTTATTCACTAAAATACCTTTGGCGAAACGTGTTAAAACTTAATATTTTTGACTCAATGAAAACAATTCATATACAGGTAAAATGATTCCGAAAGTATTATTAACCTTTTTCTTTCAAAGACCTTTCGCTTACTCACTGGATTTCCTTAAAGCTGTAATAATATTTCTAAGGACGACTTGTTGCATCTCGTAATGATAAAAAAAAATTGTCATCATTATTACGCACGTTTTCTTCCCAAAGAAAATTCGATTAAAATTCCTTCTTCCAGAAAATTTATTACCATGAAATTTCTTCAACCGCGTTTTCTCGGCCGAAGCATCTCAAAAAGACGAAATTTCATTTTTTGTAGCAAGCAACATTGCTCACGAGCTTGACGAACTTCTTTACCGACTTGCTCAGTATATCACTTTTACTTACGCGCGTAACGTAACGTAATGTAACGTAACTGATTGTGTATTAGTGTTTTGCTCAGTTCGATTTGTAAGTTATTTTTTATATTCAAATGCCATTTTCCGGCTTTTTCGCGATAAGACATGGCCAAAATTATTTCTGACTGTATTGATTAAGCCAACCATGATCTAATGCATGTGAATGTTGCTCTAAATTTCTGCTGGAAATGCGCAAAACATAAAATATCTGAAAAAAATATTTACCGCTGTTACCTAATTTTTTCTTCACAAACAATTCTCCATTTTCCTTATAGATAGCAGAAATGGGTGGACACGGACATCATAGCGAGCCCTACACTGTTCCAAAGGCAGATATCTACAAAGTTGAAAACGCACCGAAGCTTGTACAGACTAGAGATGCCCTTGCTCGAGTTGGTTTGAAAGATCCATGGCTGAGGTAATTTCCTGGACTAATCTACGAGGCAAACTCCTGTAATAGTCGTTGTTTTTTAATATTTTAGAAATGAAGTCTGGCGTTATAATCCGAAATACTTCAAGACCCACTCACAACGCTTGACAATATTTTTGTTCCGTGGTCTGCCATTAGGAGTTGCTTTGTTTGCAGGTACTATTGCTATCGAGCAAGCACTCGGCATTGATTGGCATCATCCACGCGGGCATCATGGAGCCCATGCAGAGGACCATGGAAATGGTCATCATTAGACTCTTCTCCATATGACCTTTTCTGCAAGCAAAAATTTTCCGTGTGTAGATTATTTAAAATGAAGCTGATTCTGGTCGAAACCCAGAAAAATAAAACTGCTGAACCTTAGTCAAATTTCATCGCGCTCAAACTACATGTATTCCATTGCTGGAAGCTTTAGGACAAGATAAAATTTTGACTCAGTTGCTTAAAATCTCATCAAGCTTTGTGGGACGCATTTTAAAATGAATTTTCATTATACTTTTTATTGCTTTTGAGGTGGCTTTTTATAACTTCAGCAGTGGCTAATCGCGATATTGCGTCACTTATTTCATTTATCTACGAAAGCTCATGAGATGCAAATTCAACGTGCCTAGGTATGTATGACAAAACTTTCGAATGATACTGCTCGTAATGTGCGCTCCCGCAATGCTGCTAATTCCAAGGGACAACCATCATGGTATGAGAGATGGGATACGATTTTTTTGTTTTCCTGAATCATAAAAATTCTTATAAAATTTTCAGCATTTAAAAAATTGAGTTAGCGCGATAAAAATTTCACCGTGGTTAGCTTATGATTAAACGTAATAAGTCATCTAATTAAATCTTATTTTGATAGGGGCACGGGAATCGTCGTAATGTTTATTTTATTATTCGAAGGTCTGCAATCATTAGATATCATCATCGAGTCCGTTAATGATGATCATCAGGAGAAACAGATTTAATTGCCACTTTACCCGAAACGACAATAAAAATTGTCCTTATCGTAGCGTCTTCATCTTATGAGATCACTTCACTCCATCCTTCTTGAAGAGGGGAATGAGAGAATTGACTACTCGGAAAAATTTAAAAAGGGATCCATGGGAAAAAGCTTCATTATTCCATGGAAAAACCATGAAAGCACAAGTACAATGGTGCTGAACAAAACGGAAAATGTATAAAAGAAAAGCTGAAGAGCATGAAAGAAAAATTAGATAAATTGAGTTCAATCGAATTAATGGATATACAAGATGAGTCGGGTCGGAGGGGGGTCGATTGGGTCTACATAGCTTAAAAAATTGTGAACCATCGTTAAATTAAATACATCGGGTTTCATTGCGGAAATCATGAGGAAAAGTCATGTGATGGAAATTTCAATAAGTAAATTCAATTGACGGTTTTGTAAGAGAACTTTCTGGTAGCAATTTTCTCACTCCCGAAAAATGCCCTTGACAAAAGTTGATGGTGAAAGGAATAAAAAAAAAAAACATTGTAATTTGCCTGATCCTTAGCGCTGTGACACCACATTGACACTGGAGGCACAGAGTGCGATTATACACCAACAAGAAAAAAAAAGAATTCAGTGAAATGAGATAACGAATAACAAGTGAGGCCCGAGGGGGCGACTGAATCATTCTTTGTTTTTTGCCCTCAGCCAGCGCGACACAAAAGTCTACCACTTCTTTTGTTTTCCTCAAAGATACTGTACATTATACAGTAAATAGGCATCTCGGTTTCCTCCACATCAAGCTTGAAGAGCTTTTATCTGTTTGTGTGTTTCAAAATTTGTGTGATATATATATATATATATATATATATTTTTTTTTTTTTTATTTGAAGAAACATTTCGAAATCTTGCTTCGATGATTCCACTACGGACGTCTCCTAAATGGAGTTAAAAGAATTTTGAACATCTACGGAAAAAGAACAACATCATTAGCAATGAAATAACTTTGCAACATGAGCTTTCGGATTTAAGGCTTTTCTGCCATAATTTGCTGCGGGTCTCATCATTTACCTTTCGTTATTAGACTGACTTGGAAGGCATGAACATTTTTTTATGATACTTTTCACTGTGCCAAAATGGAGTGTGAGATATTTTCATTCATGGTATAATGTTAATGCTTTGAATTGTTAACGAGTCAAAAGAGAACTTTTCATATTTCGATGACGTGATTTTGATATTAAATCTTTGCGTTTATGTATTTTTTTTATGCAGAATAAAATGTTATTGTAGAAATCTTGTATAGGATTATGCGAACGATTACATCATTAAAAAAATGTGTTGAAGTCAGAGTTACAGGAAAACCAAGGAAACTTATGAAAGGTTGCAATGTTGTAATTTACGTGATTTGATATTTAAGAACTGCCCCTTGTTTTACAATGAATTAATCTGCGTTGTACCTTGAAGGAAAGTTTCGCAATTTAATCTCCGTGATGCATTTTCGATTCTATTCTTGATCAACTGAGCGTTGACTACTGTTGATTACGAGGAAGGCGCCGAGGGAAGTAAGAAAAAAGCGAGAGGGCAATTTATAACATTTATTAATGATTATTTGTGTTCTGTGCATAGTAAAATGAACCGACAACTTGACATAAAGTGTCAAAAATTTCAATTAAGATTCTACCATAGAATAACATTTCTGGATGGTTTTGAAAAAAAGGGCAGGAACTGATGATTTATGATGTGAAGGAACTTAAAATTTCTTCTCCCTTTCTCGTTCCTACTCATTGACTCAATTCCACTAATTTGGTCTGGAGGGCTTGGGCTTGTGCTGAAATGTGGGAGGCATCTTAAGGATACAAAAAAAAAAAGAAATAAAAACTTTTTCGGTTAAGAAACGGAGACTGTTGACGGAATTTGAAAACAATTTATGGCAAAAGAACAACAAGAGCGAAACAAACTTTATTTTTTTTTTTCGGGGCATAGTAAATTTTAAGGCAGCGAATTGCGGACCTTTATTGCGGTGGGCGAATTTTTATTTTATTCACCAATTCTCATGAAGCGAAACAACACGAAGAACAAAAGTTCATTCGATGAAACCCAAAAAGTTGTTAGGCGATCGCTCGCTTCAATCATCCTTAAGCACTTTCAGGTCGCTCTCGATTCTTCAATGAATATAATATAAACGATGATTCAGTCTTCCAAGAATTCATAAAGAATCATGATTTAATATTTTGTGGGAAAAAAAGGATTTTCTCCTTCTTTCACCCCATTTTAACCCTATAAATTAGTGGTCTACACGATTTTAACTTTTAAGTTTTCTTCTTACTTAATCAATCTCGCTAAATTAAAGCCGAATTCGCGCCTTTTCTCTGCGGTTCCTATAAAAGCCGTTTTAAAAAGCCCTTGACTTGTTATTTATTTGCCTCGGTCAGCATATTTCAGTGGATTTCGTTTACAAAATCTTTCAGAATTTATTCTCCATTCTTCTTTCTTTTTTTTTTTCTTTTTTTTTCGAAGCTGCTTCGAGCTTGTGGTGGAAAGAGTTTCAAAAAATAAACTGAACATCGGTACTGTAAAGAAAAAAAAAAAACTTTTGACTGCTTGCTTTTGTTCATCGCAATGAGATTATGTCTGATTACGCTTCTGACAAGACGCAAAAATTATAAAGTTTGCTTTTATTTCGACCGAAAGTTACCAAAATTCTATTTAAGTTTCTCAACTTGCTTTCAGCTTCATGGAATGATCAAATTATCAAAGTTATACTGATGAACTCTCGACTTGAAGAAGCGTTACTTTAACTAATTGGTAAAATCTTGGGAAAATTTCCAGATTCTTAATTAAAATTAATTAAATCGCTAAAAAAATCAATGACGCAACTATAAATTGCGTAGAATCATGAAAAAAATTTTTGACCAAACTTTTAAACTGTAAATATTTAAAAGCAACAAACATTAAAACATTAACAGCAATCATTACGAATTATGATGGACGCGTTCATGCTAAACGATGGAAAATGTTGACAAAGCTTACAGATCAACGATGTTATATTGTTGCAAATTATCGCTTATATAAGTTTTCATGTGCAGCACATTCCATGGCATGTTTGCAGCAGTGAGGGCGATCGATGACAATGATACGACATGAAACGAGCCACACAACAGACAGAAAAAAAATATTTATCAAATCTGCATTAAAAGCTTTCTCAATCTTTTTTTTTGTTGTTTTCTAAACTAGATGTTCACGGCATTGAATATGTGGCAAAAAACAATAAAAATAATGAGACTGAATAATTAGTGAACATCGAAATGCTTTCAGTTCGAGTTTGGAATTCTGATTGCACAATCTACAGCATAGATATTCTCTGCAAATCTGTGGAATGAGAAACGAAAAATGACGCAAATTCACATCAAAAACTTTCGCAAACAATTGAACTGACAGAAATGTCTGAATTGGAATTACAGAATACACACACATACACACACTCAAAACAATTGTCGCAACCCACACTCGCTTGTCCACGTTCTCGCCTCGACTCAGTTCTCGACTGTTGGCACCAAGCCATGTTACAATTTATGGCAGAAGAGTTGGAATGTGAAACCGAGCAATCATAAATGAAGTGACAAAAATCATTCATGAGAAGCATCCTGATTGTAAAATTTTCATTTCTCCTTTTTTTCCTATCTGCTTCTTTCTCTTGATAGATTTTCATCAGATTTTTAACAGATTTTCGCTATTTTCAAGCTTAATTTCGCCGAAATATTGTTTTAAACATTTTAGTTAAATGTTTATCGATGAAATCGAAATATCATGCTGAGAAAACAAAAAGCAGACAAAAATATTATCACGACAGGCCAAGAAAAAGAAATCTTCGTTGCTACATTTTTGGGATGAAATATTTCATTTTTAGTATTCGCAGAAAAAAATGCTACATATCAACCAAATTCCAAAAAGAGCAATTTTTTTCAGTGAGATAAAAAATTATTTCGTTGCAAAAAAAAAGCACTCGCATGAAGAAATATTCGGAAAAAGGTCAATCGGTATGTCGAGCTGCATGAAATGCATGGATGAAGAATTTTAGCATCGATGAGAATATCAAATCAATTGCACCACAGTTGGTTTTTTTTTGATTCAGATGTAGCTAATAAAAGGTGAATTTATTACATCAATCAATTTAAATATTTCAGTCAAATTGTTAACATACATGAACATATTGATTCATGCAGAACTTTGAATAGAGTGAATATAACTTGAATTGTCCATTGAAATTTTCTTTCTCTGCGCAGATAAAGATTTTTTCTATTGCCTTATTTTCCTTTTATGTTTGAAATGCTAAATAAGATACTAATAATTGCTAGCAAATAATGCAAAGATAAATATTCCATTATCAGAGTGTGTTATGAAAATCAATAAACAAATAAAGAGCTTTGAAATGCACATTTTGTATATGTAGAGGAAACTTTGTCTATCGACTGGATGTATTTAAACTATATATCTGAATTAAGATGCAAATATATTGACTGCTGCAATTGTGTTTACTAAATAAAGTTTTTTTTAATATATTTCGAGCAAAAGGAAACAAATAAGCATTTTTTTCTAATATAAAGCACAAGTTTATCCCTTTAGAAGAGTAAGAAGAAAAAAGGATACAACTAGCAGATGTGTCCTCGGGTATGTAAACTTTGAAAAGCATTATTATTTATACAAAGGCTAAATAAGCGAACAGAAATAAAATGAGCATTATATGACCGGATAATTAAATTGGGACGCCTGCATCGGATGAGTCAGTGCTTTTCAAAAATATTCAAATCCAGCCGAGGAGCGCCTTAAAACCGCATGAAATGCTATTGAGATCACAAGGTGAGGCCTCTGCATAAAGCGCGCAATGAAACACATCCACACACTAAAAACCCCTTTTGACATTTGAAGCGTAAGCCCATTTGTGGAAATTAGTCGCTATGGAATATTTAGCGCATCACTCTGTAAGCGGATCGAAACTGATTGTATGATTTGTGTGTTGAGCTTTTTTTATCGTCAAAAGTCATCGCATGTTAGGATAAATTCATTTGATGGAAATGATTTTCGACGAAATAATATTTAGAGAGATGTAAATTATGCTTGATATTGATTTTTTACTGTCATTTCCTCTGTTTAGCTGAATAAATTTGTCATAAAATTTCCAACACACGCATAAAATGATCTCGTGACATAAAAACTTATAACACCATCAATCATTATGTTGAAATTTTCTTTTATTTGGTGGGCGCATGAATATTATGTATGTCAATATTAAAGCTTAAATTTGATGTTGTTATGTCATAAAATTTATTATACAATTCATCAACTTGAGTGAGATCCATATGTCTGATTTGCCGTTTCAACAACTCCCTATTTATCTACAGATAATACAAATAGGGATCATCCTCTCAACGTGTGATTTGATTTTCTTCCTTATTTCCCAAGCAACTGTTTTCTACAAAGAACGAAAGCGAAAACTTCCAAACACATCAATAATTTTTCTTCCTGAAAAGAAAAAATATCAGATAAAGTGAGGCGCAGATTGATTGCGAAACTTTTGCAATTCAGTGACGAGCTAACTAGGAAGAGAGATGGAGAGAGAGTACAATAAATTCATGACTGCAATCTAAAATAACTGCCTCAATTTCTTCTTCAACTACCAAAAAGAAATTTTATTTCAACATCTTGTTGGTGCAGCACATTTTACATGAAGAAAATATTGAAGAAATTCATAAAATTTGCAAGTGTCTGACAGAATGCACAATAAAAAAACGTTTCTATAAACAGCTGAAATAACGCTTCCTTCATTCAACAAAATGCACAAAAATAATAAAATTCAAACCAACAGAAACTGAATTGACGGTGCTGAAATGGAACATCTTGAGTGTGACTTGTTCACAGAAAGAAAATCTTCCATCATTGCAATTTCACACACAGCCTCTCGTGTCGTAAGATTGTGGAAATTTCTGAATGCATTGCAAGAAGGTTTTCAAACATTTTCATTATAATTCATTTCTGTGTAATTTTAAACAAGAATTTTTTTCTGAAAGCACTTCATGCCTCATGGCAAATGATTTCAGTCATCTGAACAATGTCGAAAGAGTTTTTTTTTTTTTGTGCGATCTATTAAAGTGAAAATTTTGCGCACCAGAACTTTTGGCGGCTTCAATTGACGATTCGACACATTTCACATTAAATAACTAATAGAAACCTGTCGAAGACTCGTTGACGCATTAAACGCTATATCATATTATGATGTTTCTATTATTGGCTGCCTTCTACTTAGGCACGACTTCAACATTTGATTCATAAATTTTATGACATTTGAAGCTCGCGAAATGTGATACAGCGCGTGTTTGACACAAGCATAACAATGCGTCAACTCGTTCTAGAACAAATGAAAGCGAACGACTGACGTTTCACACCGTACAGTAGAAAACTATGCTGAATATTGGAAAAAGACACAAAAACACTTTTCAACTAGATACAACACGTCAAAAATGACGGAAAGAAAAATGTCACGAAGCAAAATTGATTTTCATACCTACCTACTTAGATCGCATTCAATTTCTTAACTTTTTATGTATATATATAGAGATTAAATAAGAAGCAAACTCATGCAAAGAACGATATGCAGTCAGAAATTAGTATCGTTTGTGTTTTGTAGCAAGCTACATACATATCTAGGTAGTTGGATAACACATTCACGTAAGTCTTGATTAGAATCTAAAGTACTCTGATCAAATTGCAAGCTCATTGATAGCACTTTTGTGTACAGAAAAAAATGCCAATGGAGGATGTGGTGAAAATTGGCAGAAAGTGGATATCAGGAGAGAGAGAGAGAAATGAAGATTGTTGTTTGACAGGAAAAAATAAAATTAACACTCTATGCCGGAACAATCAAGAGCTTTTCATTCTTTTCTCTTCGTATTCGTTCATGTTCGTCCCAAAGGATCATTAAACTCTGCAAAAGCGATTAAAATTGCGAGAAGCATTTGAGGCTAAAACGAGGGGAAGGGTAAAAAGTGAAAGATATTATGCAAAAATATGAAACATAAGCCTTTTTTGCACCAAATCCCACCGCCAAGCAAACAAGGAGATACCGACGAGATAAGTGCGCCACAAATAGCTCTCTGAGCAAGTTTTAATGCTTTTTATAATTTCATTTGTGGCACCAACGTTTGTTTCCCTTTGTTTTATTATTCCTCTTGATTTCTACCTAAATACAATGAGGGCGACATACATACATACCCCTCGCCACTCAAATGTGTTTTGGCTTTGATGCCACAAATTCCACAAAGATTCTTTATTTTTTCCTTTTTCAATTGTTATTTCTCTCGCTCCAAATGAATGAAACAATTTTCATGTCTCCATTTTCTATTTTGCGGATGAAAATTTCCATCGACGCTTCTTTATTTTTCGAAAACTTTTTCAATTTGTTGAACTGAAAAGAAGCTTTCATGAATAATGATGCAAGAACTATAGGAATTGAATTTCTATGAGATAAATCCTATATATGAAGCGTAAAGAACAGTCCTGTTGCAATAACAAATTACTATAATTAACTCCTCTCACTCACATACACACCCTCACACACATTTGTGGTTTAAAATTGTTTTCCTGTTGATAATTGAAGCTTTCAAATGTGATTTTAAGTGTAAAAGGATTTAAAATGAACAGAAGAATTTAAAAAGGAAAACTCTTTGCAAAACGATAGTTGCTGTTTTTCATCCAGGCGTACAAACATTTTATTCTGGTGGCTTTGTGCTCACCTGCATCGTAATATGCTTTACAATTTCTCCTTCATTTCACTTATAATAATGAGAAACTCATTAAGTTAATGATGACGCAAAAAAGAAAGAAATTTTGCAATCTTTTTAATTGAACATTTTGAACAGACACAAGCTGCTTCTTAAATTCTGTCGAAAATGGCAATTCACAAATTGATTTTTTTTTTCTTACCTCGACAAGATTCTTATCGCATTGGCTCATTATGCTAACGCCAATTGGCAACAATTAAGGTTAAAGTCTTAAGAGAATTGGCAGTGGCTCGTTTTCGTAACAAAACGAAACATTGATAATTTCCAGCGTTTATCTGAAATGTGAGGAATCTTCAAATATTTATTGATCGCTTTCGAGAATGGCCAAACAAACACCGGGTAGCTTGAGATTTTGCTGATGATGATAGTCAAATATTTGTGCAAGATAATGTTGACAAAACACCATCGTCTTAGTGTTTACTGAATTTTCCTACAGTAGCAAGTGAGGGAAAGTTTAGCAAAGTTCAAATAAGTATAAGACGACACCACTTAAAGGCAAGTTCTGCGACATGATGGCTTGTTTCATTTTGCATCCATTACCATTCAGTTCATGTTCCATCCTCCAGCAGTCGATCTTACGCCCATTCTGTTTATATGTAGGGAGAGCAAATGAAACTTTTCCTATTCAAAACATAAACAATTTCGACCCCAGAAGCTAATAAAAGTTTCCGAAAGATATTTGAAAAAAAAAAAAAAAATCTATTAAATCCTGCTACAACTTTACCCAAACATACACAAGCTGAAATGCCTTCAAGTTTGTCATGATTCGTTTAGTTTGCAACACGCAAAACAAAGAGAAAACCATGATGGGAGTCGAGATGGTTGAAAGATCCTTCAAACATTCAAGTTAGTAGTCGCAAATAGCAGCTATTGTGAGAGCTTTCCCGTTATAACTCAGTTATGAAACCTTTTGTTCTAACGCAAGATATGTTGAAGAGCCTTCCAAGATATGAATCGTTTTCTCAACCACATCACTGTTATGGTAAACATGAGAACTCTTGTATCATCACGTCTATGTGCTTCATTTGCAAAACAAAGCTTTTTGCGAAATGTGGAAATGAATGAAGATGATTAATAAGATGCACATACATTTACACACCTTTATTATTTACAAGTCCCGTGTATTCAGACTACACAGATACCATGACTACTCATGATATGTTAGGATGAACACGAATATGCTTCTGGGCAAGAAACTTGAAGAACTCTTTACGCAGCTGTAATCACTCAAAAGGAATTTGAGAAATTTTAATGATTCAGCATCAGAGATGATAAATTATTCCAACCTTGACTGAGAGGCACTCAATTAATTAATCAATTTACAGGGTTTAAGCTCCTAGTTGCGGGAAATTATTTTTAGCAACTGGCTAATTATTGCTTAAAAAATTCTCATCGCTTTCATTTTAACGGCGAAACAAGAGCTTCTAGAAAAAAAAAAAAAACATAGAATGCGCATATCAGATTCCTCGCGTCGCGTCTTCATCAACCGTTGAACATGCTTTAATTAAATATAAACGAGCTTTATAATTAATGTTTATGTTTTTATTTTTCTTTCATCCTTACATCTTGTTGGTTACAAATTATTTAACATATTTCTGAGGGTTGAAATGAGAAAAAACCAAAAAAGAAAAACTTTCGGCTCTGTTCTTATCGACGGAAGGAGAGAGAAATGGATTTATTATGAGAGTGATATGAGATTTCCGCTAATTATAAACTTTATACACGCTAAAAATCTAATTATTAATTATGTTGAGAAAACAAAAACAATTTTCCAGTGCCCTTCTCCGTATAAACAGCAACGAAAAAAAAACATAGAAAAAGTTCAGGTTAGGAATATAATGTGTCTGTTGCTTTGTGGGGGGGAAAAAAAAAGTTCACAAAACGCAAATGTTTGAAAATTTTGCCCATTCAACTTTAAATTGTTAATTATATTATGCTTTGAAGCGGCAAATAAGGTGAATCATTGCGTCAAATGAGCATTTGTTTTTTTTTTTTTCATCTATTGAAAAGTTTCAGTTTTTCATGTTCACATCCATTTTTTTATTTTGCTTACATACTTTTTCTGTAGAAATTAGATTTGGTTATTTTATGAATGCTGCTATGAACAACACCCTTTGATGATTCTAGGGTTTATTCTTAATTCAAATTCGCCCTTGAGCTCAACAACATTCAACATCAGTTTTCTTTTTTTCTTTCTAAACAAAATGATACAAAATAAATAAATTAACTAGAAATATTTTTTTTACAATTTCTTTTTTATCCTAACTGGAACATAAACAATAAAATTTAACTATTTTTCTAGTAGACTTCCATAAAATTTCTAGTAAATTCGTCATCTTTTGACTTTTGTTGAAGTGAAATGCAACTTTAATGGATAAATGTGACTACTTAATATGTAAAATAAATGCAATAAAAATGTCACCGGTAGAATTGCGTAAGGCGAGCAACAGCTTTTCAACTGCGATGAACCTGCTGAATAAGCCTCCGGATTTTCACCTGTGTTTGATTTTAACAAATGCAAATGGTTGAATTTGAGTTGTTTTGTAAAATTGCAAGAATCAATTTGAACATAAAACATCAACCACATAAAGTGTCTAACATACCGTTCACAACATGAACCATGATTGACGCCATTTCTGCATTCGACGGAGCACATGAATATTTTCCCGAATAATTTGTGTTTACGTCTCTAATCAGCAGGTAATTTGTGAAAGTCTCTCCATTCTCAACGTATTGTGACAGCCTCGAGTCCGTATCAAAACTGAGCACCTATTAAAATCCAAAAAAAAAAACCGATGAACAAAAGACCGGATGAGGTGAAAAATCAGAGGAAAACAGATTTCAGTTTTATGGCATGCCATTAATTACCTTGTTTTTAAAGTGCCAGAATGTATGGCTTGGTGGATCAGGCGAATACTTAATGATACACGTGAGATTAATTGTGGAACCCTGCAAATGGAGATATAAATGTTTGTTCAGCAATAAATAAATTGAATGAGCTCGTGTCAAAGGAATTTAAGGGAAAGAAATAAATTAATTTAACTAATTTCTAGTAACCCACCTTACTAATGAAATATTCTGGTCCACCTAAAATGTATGCTGTTGGTACTGGAGTTGTCCATTTCATCATCAAAGCGTCCAAGTAAAACGGAAAAATACAAAAGGAAAAGACAAAAAGAAAATGGTCGAAAATGTAATTAAATAATTTTATTACAACTAAATTACTGTCACTGATAATGTCCATCCATAAAAATGGACTCAAAAGACCAGAAACAACAAATACAAAGCATAATGACATTACAAAAATATTATTCTCACATGCTGGAAAAAAAAACAAAAGGAAGCATATAAAAGAGTCACACAACCGAATAATGTTTACACCAGCAGCGCAATCACAAAAGTATAAAATGCTCACAAAGCTTCCTTGTTTTTGCTTCACTTGCTTTTATTTTCAGTGGGAGTGGGTGGCATGCCACTCATTTAGTAAAATAAAAAAGGTCATTGTAAATTAATCATTTAAATATCATATTAAAAAACCACTAATTACTTTATCCCTAAACGTATTTGTATCACTTCTCAGAGCAAGCATGAGGTTGCGCACAATGTACATAAATATGTTCATAAGATAACAGACGTGAATTTCACTCAAGAATTTGGTTATTTAAATGAATGAGCCTAGCAAATGAGTATCACACAAGCATCAGAAATTTTTTGTGTTATGTCATTCAACCACGCGTGTCGATGGAATTTCAAATAATACCGTGATTTCGAACGGAAATGTCATTTAACATTTTGCCATAGATGTCATTATAGGCGTTTGGTGCTTGATATACGCCAAAATTTTCATCATAGTGATTAAATCCTGAGTCATCGTATGCTGGAAAATGAAATCGCCTATTCATCATTCTTCTATCAGCAAGATCTTCACAATTTATATTTAATTCCCCAAGAGTGAGATGGAGAGAATATAAAATAAAAAAAAATATATTTTTTATAAATAAACAAAAAAAAAAAATATCTCGAATGAAATATGTTTCGATTGGGAATAAAAATAAAATTCCAGCGAATTTAATAAATTTTATCCAAAAAAAAAAAAAGAATGAAATTTTCCCATAAATAAAACTTACCAATGACATTTAAATAAACTGAATAGCTTTTGATTGGCTGCGATGAAACCTGACAATCGTAACCTGGGTATAAGAATAAAAGTGAAACATACTAAATAAAATCTCAAGAATTTAAAGTTTGTTTATTCACTTACTGCCGGCATCGCGCTTTTGGACCCATTTTATTTGCAACGTCCATTCGTCCGTCGATTTATGATGTGTGGTTTGGAAGCGAAGATCAGTTGTATACGTATATTGGCTGACCGTTAGTATGTGCAAATCTCGATGGCGTATCCATGAAACCTGAAAATGGCCACGAGGCAAATGACATATAAAAATTAAAAAAAAAAAAACGCAAATTCATGATTTCACGCTTTTTCGTTAGATGGATTCGCTCAATTTTCTCCTTGGTCGTGCACAGTGCTCACTTGACTGTTTTCCCTCGGAAACAACAGGCGATTTTCATGCATAAAACAGCGCACAAAAAAAAACAGAATCAACAGCAACATCCACTTTGCTATTTATTCCCTTTGTTGCGCAAAAAAAAAGAATGAAATATTTGCCATATGCGTGTAAGCCCCACGGGCTTTTGAGTCGTTTTCAGTTAAACAATTCAAAAGCAATTACGGGTAACAAAAAAAGCAAAAACAAAAAAAACGGCACTCGCAAAATTTGTTGTCAACTTTTTTTGTGTCTTTTTCCGCGAAAGTTTCAAAATATTTTTTTTTTGTTTGAGGGACTGTCATTAGGGTTTTTTTTAAGTGTGCAATATGGAATTCATTTTCACTCGGTGGACATAAACTCAAAAAAATATTATACTCAACTGTTTTGTTTGCTAAATTCTTCACGATACAATTCAGATAAGCCGATTTACCGACCAGCGCTGTCACATTTTGATTAACATTCGGATCGAAAAATGGCTCATAATTCTTTTCATTTGTGAATAATTTGAATGGATCGTGGGTGGGTGCAAAGTTATTTGAATGATGGAGATCATTTTCATTATTCTCCTGATAACCGCCATGCGATAAATCTGAAATGGAAATTATAAATTATTTGCAAATTACTTTAATCGTCATTTCATTTGTGCGGTTTTTTTAGGGTTCATCCGTCTTTGCTGTTATGCCAAAAAGAACAAAGAAGGGTTCACCAGAATTTATTGCACCATGGTACATAAAATTTTCCCTGCTCGAATTCAATTTTCATTGAGTTTAGTATGACAAAAGAGTTGTGCAAAAGTTTATGGATGATTTATTCATCCCACAAGGATTCGTATAATTCAAACATACAGAAACTTTTTTTTTTGTTAACAGTTTCCTTTTTTCCCAACAAAAACAAGGAACCGAGGAAACTTGCTTACAAGTTAACTTGTAATGAATTGTGAGTACAAAGAAAAAAAGATCAAAATCAACCTTGCATCCCGAAAAAAAAAATTGAATTAAGGAAATTTAGTTCGGAAGCTTTCATTGCACTGTGAAAAACGTTGAAGCTTCAATGAAACGTGACCGGGAAACTCTCAGAGTTTTATGATGGATTTAGCAAACTTAATTAAAAATCACAAATGTATTTTTCATTGTGGAAAGTATAATTTTTTTGCTCTCTTAACAATTACATCGCCAGCAATTTCTCGTTCCATTGAATGCCAGTGTTGAAGGAACAAATATAGAGATGTTATGCATTTTAATTTTATATCGCATGGAAAAAGTTCGAAAAGTTCATAATTTATTGCTGCATATATCTACTCTCTCTCTCGGCGCTTGGGACAATTTGCAAATATTCTACAACTCGAAAGCGAGAGCAGAATGGTGAGGAAACAAAAATTTTTATCAAAACATTTTCCATAATTTGAAATTCAAATTGCATAATAAAATTTGTATGAAAAATCAATACGACAAATATCGACAAAATTTGCAGTCACATCGGTTATATGCTTTTGCATGCATAGTGCAAATACGCACACTTGTATTGGCTTTGGGTTATAAAATGTTTTGCAACAGATGATAAATGGTTTGCTAATGAACACACACATTTATCTGTGGCGCCAATATTCTGAAAGCACGCAGAAAGTTCTTTAAAACTTCTTTTTTTCACACAATGTAGACGAAGTTAACTACGTTTTCAATATTTTGGCATAGTCTAGTTCTAGTATATGACCGGAAATAATATCCTTAGTAAAATCATCATTTTTTTACGGTCAGTAATTTGTAAGGGTTTATTTCGCAAGCGAGCGAGAATCAAAAGTCTTTCACAATTGATTGTGTACAAAAAAAAAATAAAATTAAGTGGAAAAACGCGTAAAATTTACGCCCAATTATTATTATTTCTCTTTCATCTTTCTGGGAAATAAAATGGCAAAGCAATGAAAGAGCTTAATTTATAAGAAGTCGAGCAAGAAAAAATTTCGAAATTTTAAATTGAGGGCTGAAGAAGAATAAAACAATTAAAATATTTCAAGCGTGTCTCTTGGAAATTGCGAATGTAATTAATTAACGACGAAACATGACAGTAAGAATGACTAGAGACAGCACAAAACAGCAAGAGATTAATTAATTATTTTGCAAAAATTTCGTTTTTCTTCCTGCGCGCTCACTCACGAAAAGACATTGCTCGATTAGGCAACTTTTAGCTTATCGCTGTAACTCTCAAATCACTAGAAAAGAAGAAGGAAAAATTATTATAAATTTCTTTCGCGATTTGATGAAACTTTTGTTTCAGGAAAGCATAAACTTTTTGCTAAAGCTTCATCTCAAAAAAAAAAATCCCTAAACATTATAAAATCCTATTTGCATGACCCAATTTTCGATATCCTTTGTTGTCGTTGTTGTTATTATGTTGGCATCGTTCTCGGAAAACATAAACAGAAGAAAAAAAAATGTGTTTTTATTGATATGGTTTTGTCGAGGATGAATTTTCATGTAAAATTTCAATGTATTACAAACTGTAACTTGATGTTCGTCGCGCACTTGAAAACAGAGAGTTCAACGTTCATGAGATCGATGATAGCACTCTTCACTCTTCTTATAAAAGAAAAACGATATGTTTGAATAAACCTCATGACTCTTCTGGGTTCTGGGTTCTCTATTTTCTCACAATATTAATCAATCAATGTTCCCTCCATTCCGCAGATATTTGATGCCATGTCTTTAAACTAGCATTGAAAATTACTTCGACACTTAACTGCAGAACTGACAAATGTCTTTTGTGAAATGCGATAATTGAATGGTTTCTGATGAAATCAAGCGATAACTGCTTCCGGAGAAAATTTAATTACCGTTTACCAAAATCCAATTGCTCGTTGAATTATTGAACATTTCATTTGATGATTGGCACAATTGAATTGGAAACTGATAAATAAAGATTTTGAGAATTGAAGCGAGAATCCTTTGTAAGGATTCTTTGGGAAATTTTCATGTGCTTAAATTTCAATGCATTGCCTCCAGCTCGTTTCTATTAAAATTTCCATAAATCACCTTTTAGTGCTTCAGTGTCTTAAATTACACAATAAAGTAAATAAGTAAAACCGAGTCCATAAATAAATTTGAACGTTTCTATTTCAACCCCACGTCAACCAGAAAACAAGAGAAACTTAATATCCGTGTGCGAAATTATATTTGATAAATGCTCTTGTGAAAACTTTTTGCATGAGGCTCTTTTTACGGCATAAAAAATCAACACGCAATATCCAATGTGTAAACATTAACGGTTTCTCTTTATACATGATTTTCACGCATTGTACTCATATGTCAGTCAATATAGCTTACAATTTTTTCGGTTCACTTACGACCGAATGAGGTTTTAGCTATTGCTTTTTTTTACCATTCGCAAATAAAAAATTGTTTTGTTATGTGCTTGTGTGAGCTGCTGTTTATGTTTGTTAAAGGTACATCTGTGTACCGAAGTCCCGGAAACAAATCATCATTTTTGTGCTGATGAAATCGTTTTATCTACACGATTCACGTCATTGTTGTGGAGCATTTCATTGATGTTACTACAGGAGGGAGAATGAGGAGAGCAATCTGCTGAATATTGAAAAGCTCTTTCTTTTTGTTCCATCAATTTCACCATCGACAGTTCATTGTATGTCTCGGTTGTAGACATTGTCGAAGGAATCCTTATCATTGTTTCATTGAAAGACTCCCGAAGAAGACAAAGAAAATGTCTCCAAATTCGGCAGTTGAATGAAAGACACACAATCAATTTTCCTTTATTTCAATTTCATTTCTTTCGACATCTAGGTTCTGCCAGATCATGATGATAGCTTAAGTTCATTCTATTCTACACCCAAGATAATAATTCTCTCTTTGCTTCAGCTGTTGGGGATTATTTTGTGAAATCAATGAAAATTGCGAGTGAAGAAATTTATTTGGAAATGGTGATTTGCTCCCATTCGCAATGCGAACTCATTTATCATGGTATTACTGAGCTTTAAAATCATTCTCGAAAGATTTTTCATTAGCAATTTAATTCCACTTTTAAATCGAGAACAGACTTTGATTTTGTCTTTCATTATTGAATGGAGCATTTAGTGGAAAAATTGTTTTCAACAATTGGCATGGCCGCTCACGATCGCATTAATCAATCATCAATATTTCACCAATCATTTCTAATTGTTTCCGTCCGCAGTAATTAACTTATCTTTTCGCCCATTGATCAATGTTCTAATTCAGGATTAATCACGCTCATGCTATACTATTCTTCTTCACTTCTTTCATTCGTTTGTCTTTTTTTTATTGATCTCCTTTCATTTTAACAAGTCAATCAATTAATAGGTACAATAATGCCGGTGCCGATTGTATTGATTTGCGATTTATGTGAATGGAAGATAAGAATGGACTTTAACAAAGTGTGATGGCGATTGATTCACACAAAATTAATGGGTAAAAGTTTATCATGATAATCTTTTTGTGTAGCATTTTTGTGGAAGTTTCGTTTATCGAATTGTGTTGTCGATGGATTTATTCGTTTAGATATGCAACGGGCAAATAACGACCCTCGTATTTATGCTTACAAAACCCTTAATTATTGTTTACGGTTAGTAATTATAGTTTATCGTTATAAAAGGCAAGCAATTTAGTAAGACAAATCGATACAGACGTTTTTTTTAAGTGCTACGTCTCATTCACGAGCTACAAGTTGAACTGATGGATGGTATCTATTTAATTTTCTGGCCTCTGGTATAGTTGTGCAAATATATCATAAAATATTCAAATCCGTTCTCGCTGTGTCATAGATCATTAATGTTTCATAAATTCCGACCATAATTTATTAACAAGATCTTTTTTTTCTGAAATTTTTCATTCAACTTGTTAACTTCTACTCTGGCAGTTTCAGACAGCATGAAAAATTTAATGCTCGCAAAATCCTAAAAATGTTATGGAATATAGAAAATACTAAAAAAAAGAAACATGAATTCATGAATAAAAATTCATTTTTCTGAAACACCAAAGAAAGAAAATGAAAATAAATTTACGTCACTGTTAAGGGATTTTATGTTTATGATGTCACGTCAGGTAAAATAGGCAAAGGTAGTGGGCTCCAAATTTATGATATCCACGTGAAAGGGCAAACATAAACTTGATATCCACATAAACGTAAAACACTTCACTGGTGGAAATAATTCAAAATATCACCTGGTGTAATGTCACTTTTGGATGAGCCCTAAAAGTTAGATGTAAAAAATAAATTGACTCGAAATCCCTTCGTGAACAAAACTGATGATACGTAACTCATGTTTATTGAACACTAAACTCTGTCAAGCCTCAAAATCCCTTGGGGACTTTTGTGTTGTTTGCTATGAGATGAATGGCAGATGAAACTTTGGACTTTCTTCTGTATTTTCTTCATCCTTTGAAAGCAGTAAACAAAAATCTCCTGGATTTATTTGAAAGTCACAGAAAGCAGCACTATAAAAAATGTAGAAAAATGCCAAATTATGGTGCAAATAAATCGATATTTAGTTTCGATGTTTGCCGCTTTGCTGCTCCAATGGGAGACGGCAAGACTTTGTGTCTTCATTGTCAACATTTTTATTTTGTTGCTACGATAGCATTTGCGACGCCTTTTTAACAGTTATTTTGGCAGAGATTTTTTATTTCTTGCGAGTATGTTGGGTCGTTTTATGTTTATTATAATGCGCGTTCCGGATATGGTTTTGCTTATTAGAACGCTGAATGTTCAATAACACGTTCATAATAATGGTCGAATGTGGTGGTGGACAACGAAGGCGAGAACAAAATTCAGAAAATTTTATCTTGGGTCTGAGCTAATGGCCCGGAGAAGTATGAGCCTTTAGCATCTTTTTTGATAACAGCTTCAAATACGATGCCGAAATATGTTTCGAATATTTCAATTCGTCTACGCTTCATAGATAAAAAACAAAAAATATTTTACCCACATTCATTCGACACCCAGAATGACACCCAGTGTGGGACCAGAATAAAATATTTGTATCGGCCACAAAACGAGATCCAATTTTACCTCATCACCACACATACACACTCACACATATTTCAGGCTTCATTAAAATTTTTGTTATGCCACATAAAGTTTATATTCAGTTGAGTTTAATTATAAAAGTTTTTCTCGTGTCCAAATGAAATTTTCACAGTTTTATTTTTGTTAGAGCGTAAAAAATTTTGTTTGCTGAAAAAATCATGAAAATTGCTGAAAATCACGATTAGACAAATGACATGAATTTGTTGTGTACATCGAACCGGCCGAATGTCGAAAAGCGCTAAGACACTAAACACATAAAATTTCATATCAAATTCGGTACAACTAGATGACATCTCTGCACGAGAGCCAATTTTTCTTTCTTTTTCTTTTTTTTTTATCTGAATCATATGAAAAGTCATTGCTGACAAAAAAAAGAACAAAGAAGGAAAAAAAACTTTTCGACCACACAAATACACAAAATAAACAATTTTGACAATTTTAGGTGCTGTGATCTCTAAACAACGCATCACAAATTAATTAATGTCACTAGAAATCGCTACTCACAAAAAAAAAAATTGTTTCATTTCCTGACCACAATAAAAAAAAAAGTTTGAAATTTAATTTTAAATTGTTTTAATGCTTGAACTTTGTGTTTGTGAAATGTTTTTATCTATATCTGAAAAATAAAAAATGGTCGAAATAAATAAAATTTCAAATCAGCACAGTAAAAAGTTTGCGTGAAAATTTACACAATTAAAAGTCCTAAATTAAATTTAGCAAAAAAAAAAAAAAAAAAACATTTTACAGTGTTTCATGTCATGAGCTTAAGATGAGTCGAGGGTGTATGATGAAACGTGAAATAGGTGAAAAAATATTGGAGTATCAAACAGCGAAAAGTAAAACGACAACGACGAGAACGAAGAAGAAGAAAAAAAAACTTTTGATGTAATTTATTCACAGCGTTTTATTCATTCACTCGTTTATACGTTTGAATGAAACATCCATACGTGATACACCCAGAGAAGATGAGCGACAAAAAAAGAAAGAAAATAGATGGATAGATATAAGTTTAAAATAAAATCATTTGTTATTTTGTTATATGAAGTGTCAACATAGTTTTTAACTTTTTATCTTCGCTAGATATTTTTTTATGTACGTTTCACAATTTATGTGTGCTAATGTTATACTCATTGGAGCAACACAGCACACAATGACATAAGAAACGACAGAGAGATTCATCACACGGGAACGATAAAACAATTAAGAGATGGCGGGATGATGTTTAGGTAACAGTCGAGTTTTAAGGCAGAAATTCGAAAACCAACTGAATTATTGAAGTGACAAAAGAAGGTCATTTGCATCAGATATGTAATAAATTTAATCCATACCATCGGCGGCACATGTAAAACATACAGTAAGCACCTGGGGCAACGGTAGTTTGGTTAGGGCTCAGTAGCAACAGTATCATAGGTTAAAGTACCACGACGACAACCGACATAAGAAACCTTTATTTGCCTTTTTCTTCTTTTTTTTTGTTACACTAACTCTTATCGTTCATTGAGCATTTCGAACGCACTCGGGGGAGTTCGCATCTGAAAGTATAAACTATAAATAGCACTTAAGTGTCTCTATGGCTGAACTCCCAGTGAGATTACCTCACCTATATAAATATTATAAGAGTAAATTCAAATCTCTTATACTTTAGGATATTTTCATAGACATTAAGTAATCACATCTCGAATCCAAAACAGATTTACATTTTTAATCTAAAGTTCAATGAATCTCAGAAGCGATTATCGGCCCTACAATATGGTTACAATCGCAAAAAATTCACATTGAGTCTCTTTCAAGATTGTACGAGCCGATTGTTGTTTTATTTTTTGAGTGATTTTTTTGTGAATTTTTTTTTGTTTGAAAATGAAATTGTAATGACTAGAGAGCGGCCCAACTTTACTCATGCTGGCGGAATGTTGATGTCAAAATATTGATAAGTCAACACAAAGAAAATTGGCCTTTCGCTTGGGGAATCATAACGAATCAAGTTTTTCTTTTTTATTGTCACAAACAAAAAATATTTCAGGCCCATTCGAAATAAAAAAAAAAGAAAAGAAAGCTAAACCAGAAAGCTAACAAAGAGTGAAAAAAAATCCACACATCTTTACTCTCGAGGATAATCACGTAAGTCCATTAAATTCTATTGTTACCACACACAAGATGGAAGCAAGATGAAATCCTCATTCGGCTTGAAAATAAAGTTATTTCCAAGTTGATACACTCACAAAGCTGATATCAATTTTAAATATTCATGACACTGTAAAATGTATTTAAGGAAATTTCATTTGGGGGCAACTCGATGTGGGAAATATTGGTTGGGGAACCCTTAAGAAAACTATTGAAATAGAAAAATAAAAGAATAAAATTCTCTCGAGCTTTCCTTTTCACTGGATTGGCAAAGAAAGGTATCAAACTTTTTTCTGTTCCTCCTCTCCATATCCATTTATGGGCACCGTAATTCAGTTCCCTGAAATGGATCGGTTTCCACATGTATTCATCGCATTAAGGGTCCATTGCTTGCTCTTGTACATTCACGCAAACATTCAGACATGTTTTCTTTTCTGACAATAAAACTGAAAATTTAGCTGTTGAAAGCACCGCACGAGTCAGCAGTTCTGAAATCACTTCAGTTAAAATATCTTCTTCAACATTGCAAAATTGTCAGAAGCACTTGCATAGTTTTGCGCAATGTTGATTGACATTGTTCAATTACAAATTCTTGCAAGCGCTTGCCACAAAATGTGCCCATCTACAGCTTCTTCAACGTCATAAACACATCGTACAGTGCCATTAATGAAATGCCTGCAAGTCCATTGAATGTGCTTATGTGTTTACATTAGACGTGTTCCTAATACTAGATTATGGAGGATGAAAAAATATATATTTGCGTTTTAGGGACTCAGAATATTGTGAAATGGCAGAAAAAGGGATCATGAATATTGCGAGAAATGAAACCCAGTCTTTTTTCCCTTGCATTATAAAATTATGGAAATTACATTTATGGAAATGCTTAAAGTTTCCTTTTGTAGGCAACTGCTTCATGCTTCCCGGGAAGCTAGAAAAGGGCACGATTAAAAGGCAACTGGTTACATCCAACAGTTGAAGGAAACTCATTTTGGGATACTGGAATGGCTTAGAAACATTATTAATAGAATGAATCCTATTTTTCTCTTCCCTCATATCAAAGTAATCAGTTAAATAAATATTTCAGCATTAAATATCTAGATATAGCTCACATCTCCAAGATTATAAAAGATTCCATCTATTAAAAAGCACAGGCACAGCTGGTTGGCAATATGCAACGCAAAAAAGAAAAGAGGCATCAAAAATGAATTTGATGTAAATTTATAACAAGATTTCGCCAGTGACAAATTTTATCCGCCCTTTTTTTATATTAAGTACACGAAAAAAGCAAAAAAAAAAAAAATGAAATGACCCTTTCAGTCTGTTAGATTAGTTTGAGCTAAAGAAAAATAAAATAAACTCTAATCTTATATGAGAATAGGAAGCTTGGCCATCTAAAGAGTTTGTCATAGTAATTGAAAGGATTTTCGTCGAGGCATCAAATGTAAAAGATGAAGGATTTTTCTTCGCTAAGGCATAAAGTCAAAGAATGAAATGACAAGATAATGTTTACCATTTTGGCATGTGCGTCTTTGGCAAAGGAATACTACATGGAAGATGAGAATTTCAAAAAAGCTGAACTAAAAAAGCACAAACGCACATATTTCATCTGAATAAGTTGTGATATCATAATGCTCCATCACTCGAAATGATACTAAAATGAAAGAAGATCACGTCCTCAATGCTAAGCTGGCATAATGAAAATATGTTTCTCTGCATTCAGCAAGACCATTTTATCAAATTTTTCTCTTTCGTCAGTCGACTGAGGTCACTTATCACTGATGAGAAGGAGCAAATATCAGTGTAAAATCTGTATTTTCATTTCCTCAAGTCATATTCCATCCGACATCAAGCGGCTCATTTGATTTAGCTTAAATAAAATAAATAAACGCACCAACACAACAAACATATACATATATATTTATTTATTTTTCTTTCTCTTATTTTTTTCATTCCCTACCCGAAAATGCCTCATGAGACATGAAATAATACTGCAAGAAGAAGAAGAAAAAATAAAGAAACTATTTCCGGGGCATCGAGCAAATTTATTTTCCTTTCACAATTTATTTTCTTTCCTTCCAATGAACAAAAAAATTTATTTCGAGATTTTATTTTTATTTATTTTTTCTCGGTATTTTTCCATCATTTTCGATTTCACGTCAAAAGTCATTGTCTGGGGTTATGGAATATCTTCGTAATTTTTTTATGTTCGGCTTTAAAGGAATTTCATCCATCTCTGACTTCTAAGCGTCGAAGAGTGTAAGATTATTTTAGTCCCATAACATGAGTCTTATTTTCTTATCCCAGTTCTACCGAGAAAAATTTTTATTGAACCTCCTGACGCAAAAATGTGTTTCCCTTTTATTTTTCGCATTATCCCTTTTTTGCATAAATTTTTTTTATTTTCACTTTTTTTACTCTTTGTTAAATTCAACACTGAGGATTTTGAGCTTTTTCAAGCTTACATATAGCAGTCGAGCTTTTGTTTTTTTCTAATCCCTTAAAACACTCTTTTTTTTATTGTGCTTCAATAGAGGGAGAATGAAGCAACAAACAAAAGTAAAACAAACACAATTTCTTTTTTTTTTCAAGCCCCATAAATTACGGGCGTTCTAGGCTTGTGGAATTATATGTGGCACATACATAAAACATGTACACAATTGCCGTCAATACAATTCGCTGCTCATTCACAGTATACTCGTTAGTAGTCCAGGTCGTGCAATGGTACGGAAAATAAAATTTATTTATTCATGAGCAAGACGTTTTCCCGTTGGGTGTTGTAAGACCGAAAAAAAAAAACACTGCATGTGATGTGTGCACGAGTTATGTGGCAGAAAAATAGCTCATTTTGTTGTGTTCTCTGTGTGAATGTTGATATGAGAGCTAAGAAACGATCGAAGGCTTTTAGTGTGCTTGATTGTTGAAGTCGGGTTTGGTTTTTATTCTTTTCCCATTCCAAAAAATCATTTGTTCGCACCGCAAGCAATCGAAAAAAATAAAATAAAATCCGCCAGCTGCCACCCGCAAGTGAATTATATTCGAATTACCTAAGAAATACAGCAAACATGTGAATGTATAAATCCAATAAACACGAGAATTCCGCCAAAGTTCCAACAACAGTTTCACCATGTTTTCTTCTTGTATGATTTTCTGCTGTTGTCTGGACACAGAGCGAACTTCTGATGCCGAGTGGTTGGGTTCAGATGACGATTATCTCGGTTGTTATCCTGTTTTAATTTTTTTCTTTTCTTTTAAACTATTTTTTAACTTTTTTGCGTTTTTCTGCTTTGTTGGTTAATAATTTTACACATTTTTGACAATATTTGTTACTCCACTTAAATGTGCCCGCGGCAATGGCAAGAACTTAAATTTTTCTGAGTCCATTCTTTGAATTCAAACAGACGTTCAATAAATTAATTAATTTTTGCACTAAACGTTCTGTAATATACGAATTCAGTGCAATTTAATTATATGCTTCCCGCATCCATTATATTCCATTTTCTGTTTTTCATTTCACCAAACTCCGAATCGAGGCAGAATTATTTTTTGCATAATTTTCAGCCGAGAGATGCAATTGTTTTTTTTTTTAATCATGAGCGGAAAACCACAGACAACATTGTTTCATTTTATTATTTTCCTGTATCAACTCTGCTGTTGATGTTAAACTTTTCCTCAAAAAAAAAAAAAAATTCGCAATATTAATTAATTGCAAAATTTTATTGCACAAAATTTTTATTGGCCAAAATGGCTATAACGATCACGTTTAATGACTGTTGCTCGCACACGCAGTGAATCGATAAACTTAATTTGGTTAAATTCTTTTTTAAAAATAAAAGCTCTTTTTATATTCACAGCACATTCACTGTCAATTTATGGTCACAAATCACTTTATAATTGATGACCATAACGAGTTTCCCGCTGCTTTATAATTAAATAAAGTCAGAAAGAATTTTTTTTTGTTTTACTTTTTATTATTATTCAGCTACACTATCTGTTAAGCCACTACCAAAACCGACTGAACGAACGTGACTGAAAGAGATCAGTTTATTAAATGAGGCACAGGCAGAATGTAGGAGAAATTAAATGTGATGGCAAGTTGTTGGGAAATATATGTGTAGGAATTTTCCGTTTGTTGTTGTCCCGGAAAATGTGAGAAATGCTCTTCATTGTGTTATTATATTTCGAAAATGTGAGCGAAAGTAAATGAGAGAAAACGATGTGGGTGTTTTTGAAAATGAGAGTTTTTCATATAAAAATCGCCCAATTTTCAGCAGTTCTACTCTCATCAAATTTTATTTGTCCTTTCTAAACTCTTTTTGAACATTTTCGAACTTCTCTTCACAGATTTCAATTCTCAAAAATGGAAAATTCTCAAACACCCAAATTTTATAGAATTCCCCAGAGAAAAATCGAGTAGGAAAAAAAAATAAAATCTCAAGGATTCTTTCTTAAAACCAAAGAAAATTAGGACAAATTTTCCTAATGGATTGAATGTCGAGAAGCAAAAACAAAAGAAAATTTATTTAAATTGTTTAGCGAAAAAATGTTTACAATTTTGTTTGCAAAATTTTAATATTGCAGCAGGAAAAAAAATCAATTTCCGATGAAATTCAATTACTTATTTGTGATGTTATATGAAAAAAAAAAATCCAATGATCAGTAGCTTCATCATCCAGAAATGTGAACTTGTTTCCTCGTATTATGTACACACCACATTAAATATTCATAAAACGGCATCCGAAAATGTTTTGGAAATCGTTTGAAACGATTTTTCAAATCTGTTTTCAGTGTCGCTGTTTTTTGGGGAATAAAATGATTTTCCTTTTCCTTTTTTTTTGCACGCTGTTATTGTTGAAATAAATGGAAAAATTATACAATTTTAACCCATCATAAATGTTCATTTCATGGAGTATAGGTGTTAGCCAACAGCGAGCTCAATGAAATCGTACAGCAACGGCAAAAAAAGAAGTTATTTCTATGAAACATGTATAAATAATAACATGCTTCTAAAATCTGAATGATTTTCCAGTATACGATAATAAAATAAACCAATAGAATCACCAAGCAATAGAAAAGTGCTTTTTTGAAAGCTCCACCATGGGAATAGTATCATTACATTTATGATTATTATGTTCACACTAATAATAATTCAATAGAATTTCCACTGCTCCCATGCGACGCTTAGTATTTTCTTTTACAGCACATGAACGATTTTGTCACTCATCATTATGAGGTCGGTTTTAGGCGAGGCTCTTTTGGTGAATGGCACATACAGTCAAGGCAATGGTTATAAATATTTTTGGATATTTTTCCATATGCTCAATCAAAATTATCGCACAACAAGCCTCGAGAAATGGATAAATGTTTAAATGGTTATTGTCATTTACAGCTTTCTCGCTTTTTCTCAGTTGCCCTAAACGGCAAAATATTTTTATATAATTTGCTCAAATTGCACAATTATTTTTAGTGAATTTTTGATCATAAAACTCATACGACACATTTTTATTGCTCACATTTTGTATGTTTTATGTGCGATTTTGTCCAGATTTCATATATATTTTCGCATTACATTACGATAAATGATTTATTTTTGCTGGCATGAGGAAGAGCAAATAACTATTGTGATACTAAATGTAACCATTTAATCATCAAATGATCCTGCATCAAATTAAATGACTTTCTAAAATATCATTCAAGAAATTACCAACGGAAATAGAGCAACGCAATGCTCACGTAACTGTTTACATCGTTTTGATGAAAGTATGAATTCCATTGCAAATAGAAGACGTAGAAATAAAAATGAATGAAGAAAATGCTCAGCGTGGCTAAATATCACGAGAAAATGTCAACGCAATAACAATAATTGCTTAAATATAAGTAAATCGTCGTTTGTTTTTCTTTTCACATCGTTACGCATTGTTTAAAAATAACATTCAAGCATCTCAACATGAAGCATCAGCAAACTCATCTATTTATTCATATGAGCACAAAAAATTCCTTTCAGTAGAGAAGGGAAATATTATAAAGAATTTCCTCCTTTTTCATTTGTTTACTTTCGTTTCGGTAGCAAGAGCGGCGGGCGAAAATAATCCAAAGTTAATATCTGACATGCCATGCGGTTCTTTTGCTTCGTTGTTTCTGGTTTTTTGCCACCTTGAATAAATTCGTTCTCTCGTGATGTCATTTGTCTGACGTCATTAAAATTGATGATGGTTTGTCTCCGCTTTGTTGTGTCTGATAATTTTTCATTTTGATGACATTTTTGGGGTAAATCAATAATTTTGTTTCTTGGCCTACGACAACTGAATACTGAATGTTTAAATTTGATCAAATATTTAAGAGCCTTCATTGCCTTTCATCAAATCGTTTTCGCCTAAAACTTTAATCTTGTTGCCAGTTCAATATACGCCCACCCACTCCAACCCCGTTTTTTTTTTTGAGTAAATATTTTTAGGATATCAGGTAAGGTTCGGAAAAGCCTAACAATTACGGTCTTTTATTGCTCCCACACGCTGGCAACGTCAAGAGCCCTGTTAGCAAACTCAACATTTCCAATTCAAATGTAACAAAAAGCTTCAACAATGACTGAAATCGCGGGTGGACTTTTATGGAAGGGCCCTGAAGTTGTTTATGTCGATCCCGAACATCGCAAATAAAGAAAAAGTTGGAAAAATAAAGCTTCAACTCAGTCGAGAGCTCCCTCTTAATATTTTCATTGTTAAGAAGAAAGGTATGTACTCGTATACACACAATGAGAAAATTGTTTAAGACGTTCCAGCCACCTAAATTTAAGATCTGGCTTTCTAACTGAAATGCTATTATTTCATTTGCACACAATCTTTTTAACTGATTTCCGAATTTTGTAGCTAAAAAGTTATGTCTGTTTGGTGTTATCGAATTTATATGGGTTTAATATGAAAATGTAGTTTTCGAATTGGCCATTATTTTTGAGGTTATATTATTGGCTGTTTCGTGGCTATATGTTGTAATGGCTTTCGGCTCGTATACTGTGGAGGTCAAAATGAAATAAATTGAATTTTATATTTTCCGAATTCCGATGATAAAATAAAATAAACATCTAAAAATAAAACTCAGTCCATATTACCAAGCAGCTTATGAGAGTAATTTATGTTGCTGTAGCCAAGAAGTCAGGTTAAGTCGACGAAGGACCAGGAACTGAACTTTTATAGCACATGCTTCACTAAACAGAGAAAACGATAATTTAATTCGCTTCTCGAGTGGTCCACCCAGATAAATGAATTCTTCTTACCTTTACTGATATCCACAAAATCACCGTTAAGAAAAAAATAATTTTCCAGCTCTGGGATCAAAACCCACTTTACAAGCGCACAATTCAGATTTTAAAAAGATGTTCCTTTTTGTCATAAAACTCTTTTAAAATGTCATAAATCATTTCTTGAGAGTTTATTTTATTTTTCTCTTTTCTGGAATGTCACATGGCATAATTTAAGAGCTGGTCGCGTTTGTTTGCAGGTGATTAATGAGGTGGAGCGCCCCCAATACAAAGATCGGGGTATGACGGCAAAGTCTGACTTGGAAGAAAATAAATATTTAAATTAAAAGAAAAAAAAAAAAAAGAATCGACACAAAAGTTTTCACGCCTTTAAAATAATAATCCACAAACCGTTCAAGACATCACCATTGCGGTATCTTCGCAGTCGTTTTCACAACATTCACAACAAACACGACGATCGAGAGACGCGCCGCGCCGTGAGGTTTATTTATAACAAGAATATAAAAAGAATTAAATAAATCTATTTTGCAAACCGTGAAAATGTCGCTTCATTTTCCTCGTTAAATTTCAATCGGGAAGCCGATGCGTGGCCTCATCATACGTACTTCGTTGTTGTCACGGTTAAACGATGCTGGCTCGTAACATTTTAATTAATTACATCTGTGCTATTAAGACTTATTATTAAATAAATAGCTCATTCGAGTTGTTGGAAAATATTTATAAATCTATCTCTCATGGCGACCCGTTGCTATTTGTCTCGTCGCTCCGCAGTGTGTCGCAAAGTGGATTATAAGTCGAGGATTTTAATTGTAAAACAACCGCGTGAAAATTTACAGTTTTTTTTCCTCCGTTCTCTCAATACAACGACGAATTGGTTATGGCGGCAAAAGAGTTGAGAAGGAACGAAACAAAGCAAAAAAAAAATCGCTTTTCTGCTCATTTTCAATTAATTAATTTAATTTTTGTCAGTTTTTTTTTGTGCGTGTTTAGAGAGAAAATAAATTTGCTCAAAGCAATATTTTATTTGTTGTTTTGGCACTTGATAGAAGCATTTTTTACCCTTTTATTCATGATGTTGATGTTTCTTTTGTCACTTTATTTATGTATCTGAATTAATATAATCATTTTTTGAGGCTTTCGGAAAGTCCTTTAGTGACAGCCAGCTCTGATAATAGTCATTAGCATTTAAAAATTATGAAGCCATAATGTTCATAATTTACCTGTCTCACACCCGCCCATCGTCGCTGCTATTATCACCGAATCAACCGCATCTTGAGTACTCTCAAGAATCTGCACCGTGATGAATAATTAATTTCTGTACGCTATAAATAATTCAATGTCTGATGGAGAGTGTTTAAATATTGTGAAACAACAGACAATACGCACGTTTCATTTTCTACTCATCCCACAAATGTTGTTTCACCAGCAGTGCACGAAAGTTTGCGCTACCGCAAGTATCGATGAGATTTTTCGTTTTCGACGTAAATTTATTGCAAATTGAAATTTATTCAGCAAATGTTGATTATCCATAAATTAAAATGTGTTTATTAGCGAGCAACATAAAAAACAAAAAACTTTTCTCGCCATTTTTTTTGTTTCGTTATTTAAGCAGAAAAGTTTGTTTTAATTTTTCTTCTTGTTTGTATTCACATCACGATTTTGGTTACTTTATTTGACGGAAAGCAGGCACTGAAATTAAATTGATTCGGATTCCGATCCCTTCAATTATAAGTAACACAATAAAGAATTTCTTTTTACGAAAATTACGTCACAATTTGAAAGCTACAGATGAGAGCTTTTTGGCATGACGTCAAATAAAAAAAAAGCTTTTAATAACTGCAAACTTTCTATACTATTTATTTTCCTTAAATTCTTTCGCTTTGGCGTTTTAGCCAAATAATAAGAAAAAAAAAAATTAATGTATTGCACGTAATTTACGACGAGCTGAAAATTATGATCGCTTTAATTTGCGATTTCCATGTTTGTTGGTAATTTAAACCGTGAGAAGCCGCAAGTTGTTTAATGCCAGAAAACATATTTTTTTTTTTTTTTCAGAAATATTTCGCTCGATCTCTTATTGCGAATAATGCCAGATGGAACATTTTTTTCGTAACTTATTTCTCGGTTACGGTTTATATAGAAGGTTGGTATCTGAAATATGCAACAGATTCGGATTGAAAAGAACGCTATATGTGGTCTCCAGTAGAACAAAATCCCAAAATATTTGTTTTTTATATTTGCCAAACCATGAATTTTAAAGCGAATTCTAAAGTTTTCGTCAGTCAGTATCACGATGAATTTTCATTTGGCGGATGGAAAATCAACATGCACACACAATCATACATAGCTCGCATTCACACACAAACATTCGTTTCAGTAAATTTTTTCCAGCTGGCACATTTGGGAAATTTTATAATTAAAATTTTAAGCATTTTCGTTACGCTCAATAAAAAAAAGGTTTTTCCTACGAATTCGAGCTTTATTTCGTTTCCCCGAAGTCTCGTGCTTTGCTTCAAATTGCTTTCGTCCCAATTCATATCAGATTATGAAATCTGCTGGTTAGACTTTTTGCTTGATCAGCATCAGCAGACGCTATTTTTAAATCAGTCCCTTAAAATTCAATTATGAAGAAGAAGAAGAGTAAATATTTATAATTTCTAAAAGAATCGAAATGAAACAAATATTGCGCAGCTTTATGAGCCTTTGTTAGACATTTGTTTATTTCAGAAAATTATTTTCGATTGTCAAGTTTTACAGGACGCCAGTTGTGAAACAACAATATAACTTTTCATTCACTTAAATAAAGGAAAATTAATGAGCACAAAAACCGAAAATGAGAAAAAAACAAAATAACAATTAAAATTTCATTTAAAAAAATAATCAAAACTTTCTGTAGAACCAAAACTGCGTCGAGTGAAAATTGAAAAAAAAAAAAAAAATTAATGACTTTTAACGAGTTCAAAATTGCTCTTTTAGCGAAGCTTCTTAATGGTCATAAATAAATACAGAGACCGCCAAAAACATAATTATTGAATAATTAATTTTGTAAAAAAAAAGTACCAAATGGTTGGTGCTTTCTGACCAACAATAAAACCGACAACGATGTTCAGCTCTGTATTAATTTACATTCTAAAACAGTTGCCTGATATTTAGTCCATTAAATATTTAATACCGATGAAATTTAATGCGAAATTTTTGTTGAATATTAATAATGCAAATAGGAAGAAAACATAATAGTGCCAATGACCTGTTAAGGCCGAAAGTTATTCAAAGAATAAATTATTAATTACGAAAAAGTACATTGGCCTCTCGTTCATAATCTGCTTATTCGTTGTAAATGTTTCATCGGCGCGACATCGAATTCGGGATTTCAGTTTCAATTTTAAAACAATCATTTTCAAAACACACAAAACGATTATGATTATGACAATTTTATATAGATTACCGTTTTGCGGATGAATCGTACAGTGCAGAAATTGGAGAGGCTCGTTATAGCCAGTGATTAATGAACAAAGATGTGAAACAAACTGATTTCTGCACCACAAAACCCATAGAAATGAAATTAAAATTTAATAATTTATGTGTCATTTAAATGATTTTCAACGTCCGTGTTCACATGCAGTTTGCAGGAAACAGATTCAGTTTTGCAATAACATGCAATTACAGGCCAAAATGAGCAATGGATTTGCATATGATGTACGATTATTGCTTGGAAATGACTCATTATTAACGGGAGCATGGGGAGTTGTGTAATTATTGATAAAGCCAGTGGGGAGAGATTTTGTGGAAATTGTTGAGCGTCGAGTGGTCGACCAAAAATTTTTAAGCTTAAAAGTTTTTCATGAAAATGGAATATTTAAATATTAAGTAAATATCAAATGGCATGAAAAGAGGGGATGAGGCCTGGAAACAGAAATATGACGCTAAATTTGTATAAATATGACGGTTAGCTTAGTAATCAAAATGAAATAAATGAACATTACTCAAAGTATGCAACTTGTTCGTAGTACAAGTCTTTCCACTTTTTAAACTGTTCCCAGAATGTCAAATTTAAAATTGTATGGGGTGCAATACGAAAATAATTCGCACCAAAGCCCTTATAAAGTGCTTTCACGCCCTCAACTCGTACAGTTTTAATAAAACAGTCGACGATATTATTGTACAATAATCCTTTTCCATCCTTGCCGATTCCTTGATTGAATAGTCTTGTGCTAATAACATCAAATGGTGACATGCACAACGTACAGAAGAAGCCAGACACAAGACTCGCCCCCACAGCGGTAAAGAAAATCGAATCGGCAAACAATTCATATCTCATGAGAAAGTCTTTAGTATTTGAGAAAGTGGCTAACTGAGCCGATGATCCAACCGCTGTTCTTGGTACGATTCCACTATAACCTCGCCAAAGTCCTGTATGATTGAAATTATAATGCATTTTGCACTTCCAATAATATTAAAATTTATTTCACCTTTAACGCCGCTTTCATAGAGAATCTTTTTTAGAGCATCGAAAGTTGATTTGTGTCCATGCTGAAAACCAACAGCATAGGTGCCATGTGATTGTGCCTGAAGCTGCGTTTTTATCATGTACAATGGGCATGCAACAGTTGAACCGAATATGCCACTGAGGCCACCGAAAAATAAGCAAAGCACAGGATCCAGTTCACCGTTCGATTGCCGATTGTAACCATAATTGTCGACAGTTTGATACGTTCCCAGCCTAATACTGTTCATACAAAACTGGAATGCCAAAGCAGATGAAAGTCCTTTTTGTAAGCCTCGCAAACCTTCAGCTTTAATTATCGATTTTATTGATTGGAAAATGCTTTTGTACGGCAATTTCTTTTGTGCTGTTTTAAGTTGTAAGTCTTTGATACCTCGAGCGCTAACTAGTTCACCTTGAAGTTGCTGGCGCGTCTTAATAACGTCAAAAGGATTTGAGAAAACCCCTGAAAAGAAAAAGGAATTCGATATTTTCACTAATTCGCACGTGCTTCATCAAACAACAAAAAAAGCCGGCAAAAAAGCACAGCGACTTCATTTGTAGAAAGACGGATAGTAAAGAAAATACCTGCACAAGCAGCCGAAGTGCCGCCGAGAACAAAATCCATTTCGAATTAAAAGCTTATTTCGTTCTTCAAATTCCCTCGTTGAAGGTCAGTAAACGGAAAGATAGCAGCAACTGTTATCGTTATCACCGCTGGGAATTATATGACGATTCACACTGATAAGATTTTTTTTATTTTAGTTTTCTTTTTCTCATTTATTTTTACCACAAACGTGAACAAAATCCAATTATTTGTTGTGTTCAGTCTCAATTAGTTCGTTTTACAATCAATCACGAGTGATTCTCTCACGATTAAATTTTCTCAATGAATCATTTCATTCATTTCCTCAATATTGCATAACGGAAGATTTATAACTGAAATTTTATGAAGAAAAAAGTTTTTTCTTTTGATTTTTACTTTTCACTCAGCAATAAATTACTTTTAGACACTTTTAACAACCACAAAACATCCACTAATTTGTTGAAAATAAGTCTGATGCTAATAGGTTTAAAACAACCGGAATCAACTAATTAATTCTATTTAAGCGCTTCGACCAACTGAAATCTTTCTCTCGCGTTGGTTTACTAAAAAATGAAATGTCATTTTGCAAAGAGAAAAAAAAAAATATATTAATATTGAGCGATCTCTAAAATATCACGCTGACATTTTAATTTGTATTTACGGTGAAACTATTACTACCGTGTACAAGTTCAGTTGACAATATCTGGCGCACACTTCTCTAGTCAAATTTATGCGCATAAACTAGCAACTGTGGGACTGTTTCGAATTTAGTGAACAAGGTCAATGCCGTTTCATTCGATCGAATTTAAATTTAAATTACAGATGATCGTCATGAAGCAAACAAAGCTTTTCTTGTCTACTGAAATGTTTTGGTTTTGCGAGTTTTACTTGTCAATCTTCGAGCTTTAAGGTGTGTGAAAAATCTAACTGAAGTCAACAATCCAATACGCAATAATTTTTTAATGAGATTTCTTCAAATGCTTCATGTTTCCTCAAAATTTCTTCGCGTGTTTCTTAAAAACTGGTTGCATAACGTAATGGGGTAAACATTATATTTATTTTTGATATCTCTCTGAACGTAACAACTGCGCTTCTCATCGTATACAAAAGGGCAATCGTGGAAAAAAAAAACTCATATTACGCCATTAGTTTGAAGTTCAAACTTTGAACGCATTCAAATTGAAATTTACATGAAAAGGGAGAGAAAATTAGTTGTGCAATATTTTCAATATTCTTTATTTAAATTAAATAACAAGATGATCACATTTATCGACCAAGATTTAAAGAAAAAAATTTTTGTATCAACCATGAAAGAACAATCTATTTAATGCCTCAAAATTTTAATGAAAAAATACATTTCGTGGGTTTGTGATTTTATCACGTGAATTTATTATCAACTACTATAAGTACTTTTTTTTATCAATGGGATTTTTAAGGTGTTTTTGGTTTTTCTTCCGGGAATCCTTAACAGTTAATTATTTCAGCTTGCCAATGATTTGATGAAATTCAATGTAGCTTCATAAAAACTGACACAAAAAAGGATTTAATTTGTCATCTATCTTTGGCAGATTAGAGTTTACATTTTTTGGTTGATTAATATTTTTAAATTGTCGAAGTCTCTCTCCAATGACATCAGCAGCGTTTTAATCTCATTCTAATGTCTTTTAAATCGGGGGTGTGTGTTGATAACAGAAAATTTGTTTCCCTATTTATATCACAGAATCATTAATTGCATGATCTCGTTCAATGTGGACACTTTTTGCGTAATTAATCTGTAAATTCAATATATTTTTTATAAATCGAACACGCATTATTTGAATTACCTAAAATTTACTCACATGTCGTTCTGCTTTCTTTGCAATCTCCTCGTTCTGACATTTGACTCGGGGACGCTTGACCATTTCTGGAGCGCTTGGAGTTAAGGAAGTCTTAGATGGAAGCGATAAGCACAGTTCAATGTAATGAAGCTTTTTCACTTTTGAACTAGATGATCTCTCAGCAGGCACTTCAACATGTGTGCATGTTATTAGTTCTGACAGATTATAGCAGAATATAACCGTTGTGTTCTCATCGGATTTTGAGAAAACCCAAATATTTTCAGTGCTCACTAATAAACGCAATTTTGAGTCCTTTGATTCGAGTAAACATGGTTCGTATGCCATAAATTTTTCATTAAAATCACGCTTATTAATCATAAAAAGATGCTGTTGACCTTTACTCTGAAGTGTCGAATAGATGGGTAATAATCCACCCGGTGCTCCGGTAACACAACGTGGAAGTCTCTTTCGATCTGGCAATATTCGATTTGAACTTTTACTCGTCTCTCGCACAGCGTTAGCGGTTTCACTCGCCAAATCCAAGACGCCAATAACTGGTTTTGCAACTGTTCCAACAAGTCCCTTTCCAAGTCCTGACAGAAATCCCTGAATTCCATCCGATTGAGCGCCATTATATGTGTGCTTCACAATTGATGTCATACCACCAAGCAACCCATAGCCAAAGCCCTTCAAACCAGCCACCAAATGATCTCCTGTTGAATTTCCACCTGCTGTTGCATTTACTTCTAGAATTCTTTGGCGTGCTTCAGTATACTGATCGTCCAACACTACACGTCCAAGTCCATCGGAAAGTGTTTCCGTCAATTTCGCTGTCGAATTACTAATACCATGTGTGACATTCTTGACCAGTGACTTAACGTTGCCTTCTTTAAGTAAACTACTAACGCCTTCAGAAAGATCATTTGCAAATCCTAATGGATTTCCCAGAAAATCAACTGAGCCCAATATTGATGCAGCTTGCCATTTTAATTCCTGTTTATAGTGAGATTTTATGGCCGCCCAATAAAGCTCCAACGTTTCGAAATGATGACGATCGCAGAATTTTTCAAAGTTGATAACGGCGTCTTCGAACTTGATAAGCGTCAAACCGAGACACTTTTTAATTTCGCCGAGATTCGGTGGCAATTTCGATGCAGTCAAAACGCTAAGACGTATTTGACTTGGAACGATGGATAAGTCGCCAAAGTAGTAACGTTTAGCATTAGCTGCAAGAATTTTTGACACAATTCGTTGAGCTTCATAATCCGATTCATCTGGTAGTGCTGATGGATCAGGAGCACTTGTTCCCAGGCCAAAGAATTCTGCTAAACGCAGTAGCAATCGTTCCTCCATGTACACCGAAAGTGGCCGAAGACTCAAAATTAAATGCTGTGAAGAAAAGAAAAGTTGTGTGATGCAAAGAATTTTATTTAATGAGATTCGCGTTACTCACCTCAAATATGACAGCATTCTTATTCGGACTTGACAAGACTTTGGCATTTAGTTGTAATGCTGGTAAACGATCAACAGGCAAATCATCTGATGAATTTTTGATGGTATACATAAAGATGGGACATGATGTTTCAAATAACTGATTGTCGATTTGAAGATCTCGAACACTCAAATCAAGCGATTTTATCACAGGCGTATTAATGATTTCTGTATGAATTTCTTCAAATGAAATGTATGCCATTTCCTCACAAGGCCTCCTTGAGACTAGCGACAGTCCAATGCCTTTTACTAAATTTAAATTAATATGATACTCATCTATGGACTTATCCGTCGTCTTGTCATTTCCATTGCTGGTGGCAAAATAATTGCCAGAATTCGGCAAAATGTGCGAAACATGGCGCCAGCATGGATCAACAGCCAATGTTTGGTCTGACTGGAATTTAACATCTTTTATTTGAATCGTTTTGATTGGTCCATCCATTCGAAATTTAACTGACAGGCATCCCGAGCCGGGTCGTAATTTTTGGCGTTCAATTGCTTGTTCAAATGGCACACCGATGTTATTGATTGCTTTCGTGTCTCTAACAATTAGTCCCAGAACAGCATCAGTTCCATTTCGCAATCCAAAGAATCCATTGCGCGGCTGAACGCACATGCTCGTGTGCTCACACATAAGACGTCCATCTTCAGTGAAGTACCATGTTTGTGTTAATTTTCTTTGATTATTTGCCGGTCTTACAACCAGTTGCATTTGTTGTAATGGTTGCGGTGGTTTTTCTAGATCAAGAACAAATCGTTGTGCCTTCTTTCCGGGCTCTGATGGTGGTGATGAGCCTTCGTGTTCCAATTGCTTATCATTATTCATTCGCCATAGTTGTGATCGATCGCCAGCTTGCTTTTTTACCAGTATAACACGATTACCGACAACACCAAGTACCAGCTGTTGCGCTTTCACATCAAATTCATCAAAATCTGGACTGTAGTTGGAGACATTTTCAAACGTTTGTGTAAATGCGATGTATATAAAGTTCTCATAGGTCAAACGACTACTTTCAAATCCATAAAGTGGACATTTACAAACATCACCACCAGGTGCTTCAACACATATCGACTGGGATCCATTAGTTTCGTCCAGAACAAAAGCAATTGATGAATGTGGCTTCACTGATGTTTTTATAAGATTTCTGCAACTTGTTTGATAGAATTTTATAGCAACCTCGCTGTAGTTATCAATTCTGATTGGCGGTGGAAGAACTTCAGCATTGCCAAACAGCATGTAATAAGTTGCACCTTGGAGAATAATTTCCAAACGCAAGAAGTGCATGTTGCCATTTATGTCTCTCACATTAATATAAAGCGATTGTGTCTCTTGAATGGGAATGCCACTGGACCACAAACATTCTTCGACTTCTGGTATTCGTACACAAAGCTCTTGCTCTTTATCTAAACGCGGCCAATGGAATGGTAAATGACACCCAGGTATAGCTTCAATAAATGTTGATTGTGCAGTCAGGTCTGTTAAAATTGTCGCGAAACACTTTTGTGCAAACTGAAGTTTATATGAGCTGCGATTGTACAATTGGAAGCGTGGCGAGAATGTCACAATGCTTGTTTGCGAATATCGCCCACGCCCACGTCTAACTTCAATGCCAATAATAAAAGTTTCATTTGTGCTATTCGATTTCAGCTGACGATGCAGGACATCTTTGTGTAAATTGAACGGTTGGCACCATGGTAAATTCGATCCATATCGTTTTCCCAAACGAATTGTTAATGCAATTGAGCTATCAGGATCACTGAATGAAAACATTAATGGTGAAATCAGACGAGCTTGTTCATTCTCCGAAAACTGTCCAGCAAATTCATTACTAACACCTTCTTGTCGAAATATCAGTGGCAGTCCAGTTCTGTTAACCAGCCAGAATGGAGCTGTCACAGAAATTTGCATTCCGTTACCTTTGATAACTTGAATAAAAGCTGTCAGCAGCAAAATACGTCCATTTAAATCTGTTAATTTTACTACAGCTTCACCAGAGCCGGAAGTTGCAGCTTGCATAAAAATACTTCCTGAACCGGAAAATGAATCGAGAGCTATTGTGACTTCTAGCGGTTGCTCCAAGTCCACTTCATGAATATTTGCTGTATTTGATGATGGAATGCGTCCCTGACTTCCGGTTGGTAATTTATACAACAAATCGCAAGGCAGTAAATTGTGCAATCTCAATGGCGGCCAAAGGGTTATGCTATGACCTGGTAGCAACATATTGTCTTTACTTGGATACGGTTCTTTCTTGATTGCAAATACCAGCTTGTAGAGTTTATTTGTGATGCTGCAACATTTTCTAATCTCCTGATGAACTTCCAATGGATCTTGAACATCTTTCCAGTGAATGCTCTTTTCGGTAAATTGAAAATTTCCTATTGTGCCACCATCGCACAATTTTCCAAATCGATTCCAATATGCATTTCCATCAATCTTTTCGATTTGATTCGATGAAGCGCTCGAACCAGCAGCAATTTCTTCGAGTCGAAAATTAATTGGCAAAGGTTTGACATATAAAAATGCATGAACATGTGTAATTGGAACGCTATAACTTTCATTGGCTGATATAATGACCGTTTTGGCTGGAGGCCACGATCTTATATTGAGATGTCCAAACAAATGTTCCATTTTCATCAGAACAGGATGATCCAATTTATTGATGAACTTTAGAGCCGATCGAACTGTGATAAGCTTTTGTGCTGAACCCTCCAATGTAACACCGAAGACAATTCGGGCTTTTGGCATTGCTGAATAAGGATCAACAATTTCTGAACCAGCATGACGAAAGAATACACCAACTCTGTCTACCGACACTGGACCGACTTCCGCCCATCCCTCAACGCGAACAGCGATTTGATGCAAATTTAATTTGTGCGAATCAATGTGACGCTGTTTCGACTGAGTTTGTGTAAAACTAAACGTCACAACTTCACCCGGCTCAACTGCATGCCATTCTTTGGACGATTTACTCAAAACATCTGAACGACTGAAACTGGTTCCAGGCGCTGCAACAAATGTGGTAAAATGTAGCCTCACGTCAGTTTCGTTTTTAATAGCAAACGGTATGAATGGACTTCGACGAACGACACTTGTGTTAGCTGAATAATAATCTTGAGTCCAATTGTCTCGCACAATCTGATAAAGCTCCATCAATGTGCTGGTGATATTTAATCGCAGAACTTCATTGCTGTTTATTTTTAAGTTCAATCTTGATTGACAATTGGGCAATTGTGCGACACTATATTTCCAGGTTGCATCACACTTCCATGGCTCGATAATTGGTTCCCACCCACTGAGTGCTCTATTGAAGTAATCTGAGCCGAGGATTGTTTTGAGTCGTCCCTCGCGCATATTCCCTGTTCGTAAGAAAAAATTAAATTTTTAGTAATTTGCCAAATTAAATTGTCACAGCTTATTGTACCTGAGCCAAAATCCATGGGTGATCTTTCCTTAAAATTCACATCCTGCGTGAGCTCGAGATGGTTCAACGAAAATTCTAATAATGGAACATCAGCGTCCTTACAATCATCGATAACACAAATAGAAATCCGATTTGCTTTCACTTCAACCGAATCAAAGTTCATTGGACTTTCATCTTGTGCCTTCACTTGGTGCAATGGGCTCTTCAGTGGCTCTGCATTTTGAGTTAACCAAAGTGCCGCTTCATCAAGCTGATTATCAGAAACCTCTAGCGCCAGCTTACAATCATCTTCTTTAAACCCAAGTAATCGTAGCTTTCGAAGACATTTACTTTCATATATATGAACACTTGAACCACTTCGGCGGTTTCTTGCTTGCATTGTCTGTTGAGGAAGCGATTGAAGCATGCTTTGAAACATTTTTACATCATGATAAGAAAGTCGGATAAGAAATTGCTTCTGTATATGAACACCCAAAACGCCTTGTCGAACTTCCATATTAATTGTCACAGGATCAATAATGGATAAGGCTGTCTCATCTTCAGCATTCAGAACACAACTAAATACTTCCAAATTATTTAAATTGATTGACATCGATTTGCAGATTTCATGTGGACGATAATTCAGAACAGTTGTCGATTTTAAAATGACTGCATTCGTGTCAAGTCGTTCGGTATTTTCAAGGAACACCAGCTCCGAGTCAGTAATATTCAACTTCAACTCAAAGGTTTTACCGTTGATGCTCGCAGTTGCCTCTTTCTTTTGATTCACATTAAATGACAACTCAGCTGGAAGCTCATCGATTTGAAGGATAAAATCTCGCGCAAGTTCAAGCCAATCGAGGATCATCATCAATCGCATGTTGTTCAAGAGAATTGTGAATTGTGTGTTATCCTGTCGCATCCTACTGTGAATTTCTGCTTGAATTATTCCACTTTGATCATTCATTGGCTTCAGAATATTCGTAAAAACATTCGATGCCGGTCTCATTTCATCCTCAGCGTCCCAAGCACGCGTATCAGTTATCAATATTTCTTGTGATATCAGATCAATATCTTGCGAGCCATCACTTTTTGAATCTACTTTCAATGTTGATTTGATAAAATTGATACAAGCTAATGAACCCATTTCGAAGCCTTGTTTCAATGAAACTGAAACATTTTGTAAATCTAATACAATTGATAAGACATTCCATGTCAAATCATTTTCATGAGTCGCCTGACTTGTATTCAAGCTGATGCTGCTACCGTAAAGATTTGTTAGTATGGAAGACTCATATACGTCATCAATTTCTTCGCCAAGATTATAAGAAAGAAATCCTCGAATCAGTTTGTACTGCTCGAGATCAAGTTCAGCTTCCAGCTTAGATATTGCACCATGGACACTGATATCGTCAACATTGTGAGTTCTCCATGAATCAAGATTTCGTTCAACTTGCAGCTTCAAATGACATTTGTCTTTAAGCAGACTTGCACCATTTTTATATAAAAGACAAGTTCCCATATCAAGACAATTTGGATTCTCGCTGAATGCATTCATTCGATTCGCTTCTGTTTTTAGCACACGATGGCCAGCATAAAGATCAGTATGCAATAAGTCAATCATCATTACATCTAGTAACTCAATCGGTCCGTATCGATCCTTCCTGACACTTATTGTTTCTCTGTCGTTCGACCATTTAAAATCATTCTTGAGTGAAAATTCACCAAGATTTGCAACTATTAATTTCTCGCTTCTTGAACTCATCGGCAGAATTATGAGCGGTGACTCGGAGAAAATTTCCAAGCCTATCTGTGAGGGCCGATAGTGATCTACTTGTCGCGGATCTGATGACTTCATTTTTCTTATCACCGGCATTTGAAGTTGCAGGAAATCCTTAAAGAATGTTTGAATTTCCATAACAAATCTTTTTGTGTGAACGTAGCGAATCGATGACATTTTAATATTCAGCTGAGCATCTTTCTTAAGTGATCGTTTTCCGGAAGTGGGCTTTGGATTTTCTCGCGTATATACAAATTTCAATGCCTCATTTCCACTTGTCATAAACTTTTCTCGGTAGATTGTGCCATATGTTGTAAGATCACTTAATGAAATTGATCCAAGCGAACCTTCGATAGTTTTTCCCGAATCAATTTTGGAAACGACAAATCTAGCATTTGAAACATTCGCCTTTGCCAATTCATAGTCTGGCTTCACTAGCACCAGCGTCAATGATTTCACGGAAATGTCCAGCTCTGATTTTCCTTGATTGATTTCTTTTACCTGAGATGATGTACTTGCTGGTTTATTTGCTGGTTGCTCGTTATCATCAGACAACAAACCGAAAAAACTTAGAAGCACAAACCAACTTTCGACCGATATATTCAAACTGAGGCAGTTAAAATCAATTGAGCTTCGAGCATTTCGCGATTTATATTTACTCTCGAACTGTGGACATGTTGGATCCACCATTAAACTTGAATAGATGACAAGATTGTCTTCACTTGCTCTAGTTTGAGGCGATGGCGGTGGTGTGTCTGGACAATTTGATTTTGGATTTAGAAATTCAGTAGCCACTATCTTTTGGCGTCGCAGAAATCGATGAAATCCAACATGCGGCTCTAAATTATCAGGCAACGATGACGATTGCAAAATACTCGAACCATTCAAAGGCGCTAAATTTGGACATGAATTCGATAAGAACGATTTTTGATGTCGTATCAATTCATCATCAGCTGACGAAACCATAATACGATGTTTTGAGTCAATTGGCCTCAATAAGTCTTCCATGATTACACTTCTAAGCGACACTTGGAGATTTGTTTCCCATTGATTTTGTTTTTCATAGTTGACATTGAAATCTCTGAAGCAGATTTCAACAACAGGAGAATTTTCATTATTATTCAGTTGTATTATAAACACTGGAAGTGTAAACGTAACTTTTGGTAGCATTTCCTGTTGTCCTCGACGCTCCAAGCAGGCTTGTGAAAATAGAACCTTCTTTACTTTTTGATTGCTGTCGAATGTAAAAGTTTCCGCTAGGTCAGATTCACTATTTTCATCGATTGCAGGAAATCTGGTTGTTGAGTCTGTTTGCGGCCGCATGATATCTGTTGGAACTTTGAAGGCGCTATCGATTGTTTCTAGAAGCTGCTCATACTGCTGACGTTTTAAAGTAAGTCTCAGCGGATTTATGATACTTCCACTCACAATCAATTGATCCATCTTATCATCAGTGCCATCGGAAATGCTCACAAATGACGTTGAATTTGAGTCGAAGTTGTATGATGATGATTCCACTTTCCGACAAATCTCCAATCTGATTGCGGTATCGTGAAGAATAGCTACAGCATCTTCACGGCATGAATAAAACTCCTCAGCTCGTGGCAGCGCTGACAATCGGAAGCCTTTTCTACTGGTTGTGTCCAAAGAATAAAGATTCATGTGTCTAATATCAACCGAATAAACGTCACAATGGAAATTTTCTTCAGTAGAGTCAATGGAGCCTTTTACAGTCTCATCAAGATCTTCCAGCACAAATACATTTTCATCGCTCTTATAATCTTGCGCATTGAAATCTATATGCAAATTGCTTTCGTTAATCGTTGCAAATGTGTCATTCAAAAGGTCACAACTCGAATCCTCTCTACAATTACTGATGGAAATCTTTCCGAGATGAGCGACGAGTACGTGCGGGCTGCTGCTTGATCGAGGCATAACAAGAACGGGAGTATTGAGAACAACATCCAGCAGAATTTTGACTTTTGCTGTTGGTGCTGAAACGTTTTCCTGAGGTTTTGATAGCGAAACCGTTCGATGACGACGAGTGTGGTGTGGTGAATTTGTGATGTCGACTGAACTGCGAGCGATATCACCAGGTCGTGGTTGAACAAGCCCGAGAGCCATATCAGCGGCTTTATCACGAATTGATTTTGCCAAATTTCTAAAATAAAAATAAGTTTTTAATAATTCGCATAATTTAATGGGACCGAAGCTCACTTTAAATAATGTTTGAATTCTGTTGCGCACCAGCTTACTTCTTGCATGAATCTTGCACAATGAATAAACCATACCGAACCCATTCTGATTTTGATATCAACACAAGCATTCAAATTTCTTGTAATTTGAAAGGACAACGCTTGACGCTCTTGTACCTCCGTTTTCACACCGTAAACTTCATTCGCTAGTGATGTCATGAGATCAACCGGTTCAGCTGGTGGATCTGTGAGTGGGTCATTTCCAACCGAAAGAATTCGTTGATGGTTTATGCCTTCTGGTGTCAAATCTAAAATTTGAAGGCCACCAAGCGATCCTTCAACTTTAATTGCTTTTCCAATAGTTGCGTGAATTCTCGCTTCACTCATTGTAAATGTTCCAACTTTACGTGCAACTAGGAAGTTGTCACGCATCACAGCTCTTAGAATCAAAACGTTGAGTCGATGAAAATCGAAGGTTATTTCAGTTCTAATTTTTTGTTCTATAGACGTCAATGAAGGCGCATTTTTGTCTTCAAATAAATTTTTTGAGGCATTCACTTTCGTTGGTTTTTTGGGAAAAACGCGCTGAGCAAATCCAAGAAGTTCAACAATTGTTTCCTGATTTGCAATGATGTCCAAATTATTGAATTGAATGTTGGCAATGTGTCGCTTGTCGCCACCCTCTTCCGGCTCAATCAAAGTGATTTCTATTGTTATTAATGCATCTATATCATCCGAGGCAGCATTCCATAGGAGTGGAGGAGAATTAACTTTTATGCAAAATGTTTTTGAAATTGCAAACAAAATTTAATTCATCACATACGAAGAATAATAAATAAAAATTATAATTGCGTAACAAAAGAATAAAATTAATTCACTTACCACGTTGTAGTGAGCTGATAGCTCTTGAAATAGATAATGGACTTGTTGGACGATAATTTGCAGATGGATCGGGTGATCCTGGTGAGCAGGGCGAACAAGGTTCACTTTGACGTAAGCTTCCAGATAAACTATCCATTCCAACGTGACGATGGCTTGCTACAAGCAGCTCAAAATCTGGTCCATAACTTTGCATTGCATCAACAAGAAGAAGTCCATGAACAGAGAGAGTAATATCTGTTGTATCACATCGTTGTGTAAATCCAGCTTTAACTCCCGTCACTTGAAGCTCTGCAACGCTTCTGCCGCTCGATTGAACTTCGAGAGACATTTGATCGATAGAAAATTGAAGAAGAATAAGTTTTGATGCCTGATCTTGTTTATCTTGACAGTAATTAACTTCCTCAATCGTTTGATTTTCGGCCACTGGTGAATCTGATGGCGATTTAAAAGATGATTCGATGTTGTGGCTATAAATGACATTCAGCATATTTGTGAGTGATCCAATTTTCGATTCATTAATATGTACATTGAGCTTTGGAAGCGTCCCGCAAAGTGTTAGCGAAGGATATTGTGGATCTAATGTGAATATTACTCTGCGTTCCAGCTGCAGATTAATGTTAAATCGATCCAGGACATGAAGATTTGATGTTCCTTTAGAACTTGCAAAATTCCATCTTTCTCTACCTTTGCATACCAGAATTTGAAGATCTGTCAAGTTTATTGTATAGCGATCGTAAAGTTTCTTGTATAAATTTATTTCATTCAATTCCTGCCCATCGACAGTGGGCTGTGATGCACGCGGTGCTATTGATGTCGGTGACACGAAATCGTTCGAAAGTGCTGAGATCATTGTTGGAGAATCATCACTAGCTTGATCTGAATCGGGAGGCGTTGAGCAAGGTGTTAGGAACATTTCATCATCTTCGCTGTCTTTTAAAGAAACTTCTTCAACATTCAAGATATCTTCATTGGCCGTTTTGGATGTTCCTTTTACTTGATTTTGCGATCCATTTGTTAGCTGCAATCGTCCAAAATCAATCACAACAATCGATGATGCCTGACGATCTGTTAGGTTTTCAACAAAGATTATTTGTGGTGCTGAGATATCAATTTCAAAAGTCCATGTTTTTCGCTCGCTCAAACGTCCTTCAATAATTTGATCCCAATTTCGTTTGAGTTCCATTTTGGTTTTGTGTTTCATTGCTTCAAGTTTTCGACGGGCGCCTTGCAAATGAGGTTTCGAAAGGAAGTCAATGATCCAATTGATGACATCAGCATTGTAGACGATATCAAGCGAACGTGATTTGATCAAAAGGCGATAATCAGTATTGTAGTTGAATGGTTTTTGTTCATATTCTAATTGAAAAAGTGGCTCCTGATTGCTCTCTTCCGGTTGCACCGGAGGTGTTAAGTTTAGAGATAAGCGACTTCTGTGAATTTTTACTTTCTGCTGTAATTCATCTTTGGATTGTGGTTTGATTATGTCCGGAAATTCTGTATTCAATGTCAAATGATCCTTTAGCAAAACAGAGCCCAACGATAAACTGACATAGTGGGAGCCTGAACGGGGTCTTGATTCGACATCCATAAGCAAATTTTCAAACTGAATGTGAACCTTTTGAACCGTTTCAGTATTAAAGCCACCACTGAATACGTCCAGAGTACCTTTCTTTAGGATAAAATGAAATTTTCCAAAAACCGCATCACGTTTCAGAATAGAATTAGTTTCAACAGTATCAGCTAATGCATTGAGGAATTCGTCTTCGAAGCTAGATTGATTTTCGAGACTTGGTGTGTTTGAAGATATTGCTGATGGATTTAATGCTGTTGCATTACCATACCAACCCCACCATTGAGGAAACCAGTGTAATAGCATGGATCGTTGGTTGTAATAACCTTGGTTACTAGCATCTGGCTTTGGTTCCTTTGTTTGAGGCAATAGTATCATGCAAATCTCACGAAGACTCTGCAAATCATCCAATGTTCTGTCTTTCTCAATTGACTCTTTAAACTCTTTTTCTTCTAGGTTTAACGTTTCGTTTGGATTCGCAATCAATCGCTTGCAGATTTTCAGATATCTTAGATTATTCTTTGCTAAAATCAGTGGATCACGATGTCGAAAGCCATGACACTGTGCAGCATATCGCCACCACGAGCGTGGATTTTCTTTAATGGACACTTTTGGCTGAAGCAATTTGTATTTCTTATATTTTGCTACATCATCGAGGCCTCTCATGCAATTCACCAGAGAATTGTATTGATTTTCATTAAGTGTCAGCGTTATTTCATTCCATATCAAATCACATGTCAGACGGGGACGATTTCTTGTCCTCAGGGGAACTTCACTGCGGTCACGCTTCAATTTTGCCTGTGCTGACACTGGCTTTATGATGAATTCGTGATTAGTTTTTGCTTTGAATTTCTCAATAGCTTCAGCGAGCTCATTGGATTCCAGCTTGCTAAAGATCTCATCCGCATTGAGAGGATCGAGATAGAAACTCAATGAATTCAATTCAACTAGTTTAAAAGTTGCCTGACTTTGTGACCAATTTGCAGTATAGCCTTGCGCCCAATTTGAATCACAACTTTGTGCTGTCAGTGATTCAATTGTAAGGCCACAACAAAAATGACGATCCGGAATGGTGATGGTATCTTCATATCTGATGTGCACGTCTTTGATCTTTAGCTGCAAATTTTCTACAATATTCGTGATAAATGATGTGCCGTAATTCATCCATCCGGAATATGAACTGGCATAGTAAGAACTATCTTCACACTGTGTTCTCCATTTAGCTTCAAGATTATCTAGAAATGCTTGTTTATAATGCAAATCTGACAACTCTTCCGTATGATGGTCCCACTAAAATTAAATAATATTTTTTTCATATTAAGCTTACTACCTAGGTAGCAGAATCAAATGTTACTAACCTCTTCTAAATTCACAGGCCCACAAATAATGTAAACATTTTCAATATTGATACACCATGGTGCTGTTCGAAATTGTCTTACAGGAACTTGAAGCTTAATCTTTCCAATGGAACCACAATATGCTTTGATAGGTAACCCAAAATGGCTCAACGCATCTTTCTTTAGCGGAAGATTTTCCAATTCTACTTCACCTAAAACCGAAAACCAAATAAAATCAGTCCTTGAACTTGAGAAGCAGACATAAGCGTCAAGATCGCGAGTCATTCACTTATATTATGTATGTATTTGAAAATAGAAAGTGGTGTCTATTCAATCAACCTATATAACATCATGGTTGTGGTGGGCTTTTGTGCAATTACATCATCATGATGATGCATCCATCACCTTATAGAGTTTGATTCATTTTAGGCATTGTTAAATAACAAAAACCTTGTTTAGTTTTAATGATTTTTGCTTCTATTTGCATTGTAAAAGCAATTAAATGCCACAAAATCTGGCAATAATCATGCCAAAGGATCGAAACATTTTTACATACCTGAGAGGAGGGCAACAGTCAGTTGTGTCGTATTCAAGTTCTCCACGTACTTGCCCAAATAGTTATTTAATACCCATGCAATAAGGTCGCGAAGCATGATTAATTAACAGCTAAATCTTTGGAGGTTTATGTATAGCAACATTAAAATTTTGATTATTTCATATTTTCACAGTTTTAGGACAATGATTTCATAGTTAACACAATAAGTGACGTCTTAGCTATGCTTTCTTACTATATGCAATCCTTTAATCCCGTTTTAATATGCTATAATTTAAAAATTATTAATTTCGCGTTTTCTTTTTTTGCTAATAAAATAATTTCTACTAAGTCGGACATGTAGATAAATGAAAATAAAATATTTTCGGTTTGTTGGGATTTACGGTTGGCGGGAATTAAAAATTTCCGGAATTTTTGACATCTCAGGAATCAAATCATTTAAGGATTTCTTCAGTATACAGAAAATTCCAATCATTTCGCAACGAAATGAACGTGGAAAATTTGTCAGAGGTAAACGACCTAATGGCCCTGAGCGGCTTTAAGCTCACTGAATTGGAATTAGGGTTGCTGGAAAATTCGCTGACAATCCTCCGAAGCTCCAACAAGTTTGAACGCATTTTCTTTGTTGGGCGAATTGAGACAACCGGAATGGAAAATTATTATTATTACATAGCTTTTGGCTACAATAAGGACATTTTAAAAAACCGTAAATTTTTCTACAGTCTCAACGGATTTGAATGGAACTTGATGCCAGAAAGCAGCAAGACCTTGATTTCAGTGGCTCTGAACTGTCAAAAATTGTTCTCTGGTGATCCCTCTCATGTTGAAGAAGTTGCAATGGTGATAAAAAAAAAAAAATTAATTCGAGATGCAATTTTAAACGCCCTTTCTTCTTCCTACTAAAAAGGAACCAATATTTATCCCCGATGATAATGAAGTTTTCATACAGTGTCCGCAGGCTATTAAAATGATCAAGGAAGAAGATCGACTGTCTTGTATCGTTCATTTAATGATTGAGCAGTCTGCCATCGTTCCAAGGGGTGCGCTGTATTGTCAAGTAAATCGTTGCATAACATTTAATCCATGCTTTAGAGGACTGAGCCGTATTGATGCAAGTCTGCTAAAGAATTTCAAGCTCTTCAGATTTCCAAAAAATAATTGCAATCATAACTTAACTAAACATGAAGATTACAATTATCAGACTGATTTCCTAGATTCCATCGATGATTTGGTGCCATCGAACTGCTTTTCCATCATCATCAATAATCGCGATGTTTGCATCGCTCGTTCGTTAAGATGGCCCGGTATGGTTTTTGTTCATAAATTAAATTCGAGTCAACAAGGATTTTACTATTTTGGCAATGGAAAAGAAAATTTGGACATGTTGTTCATGCTGTAAATAAAATCTGCAAATTAAAACTGAATCAACCAATTCAGTTAAAATTCGGCTGAAATTCGCTAAAATATTTTAAATTCATTAAAAAATATTTAAAAGTTTGAACTACTTAGGTGCTTTAGCTAAGGTACATGACGAACGAAAAAGAGAAGAGAAACAAACATCAACACAGATGATGATACCTTGAAAATTGCGTTTCTGTTTGTTTTGTTTATTAATGGTGTCGGTCTAACATAATTCATTTGCCATTTTATCAACTCATTTAACTAAAATGAATATTTTCTTCGTTTTCATCATTTTCGTAGGCTTAGTTACATCTCGAATTAATGCAGAAGATTGTCAGCTTAAGGAAAAATGTGAATGCGGTGAGTGATATGTGAAATAAGAAGATATTTTGCTATTTTGCTTTCTTTGTTTTGATTTTTTTCTGCAATGAATCATTTTGCTTAAGTAATCATTTTTTTAATGTAAATTTTAGTGTTTGCGGATGGAAGTGGCATCAGTTTGAAAAATGTCATTGATGGAAACAAGTATCTCGAAGCCAAATATCAAAACAATCAAACCTTCTTTTTTCATCCTTGTGGGGATGTAACAACTCTACCTAATATTGTTAACACAACAGAAGACAATTGCAAACGTGGGTATGAGCTATGTGCATGGAACTATGAAAACGTTAACAACACTAAGACTATTGTTTTGGGTGCGGAAAAAGATATGTCATTTAAGCGTGATAACGATGGAAAATTTCGAATCGTCTACTTTACGGCTGATTCAAAGTAAGAAAAGATGAATGAACTCATTCAAACACACACATTGAAATTATAACTATTGGATTTTTCAGAGAGTCGTCAATTTCGTTAGAATGTGCACCAAACACAAAAGAATCAATTTTGCATGCACCAATCGATCTGAATGTAGATCAGGTCAATCTAATGCTGTTCAGCAAACATGCTTGCATCACACAAATTGAGATCATCAAACATCCCGGATTCTTCTACACATTATTCATCGTAATCTTGACACTTGCCTTGGCTTATCTCGTCATTGGAATGATGGTGAATTATTTTCTTATTGGGGCACGCGGCTATGAGTTGGTTCCGAATTTAGATTTTTGGAAAAAGGTTTGGCTTTCGATGCGATTAGCTTTCATGTATGTGAAAAACGGATGTCGCGTAGTTCCAACTGAAGACACATATGATGCCATTTAAAGATGATCGTCTTTATGAACCAACGTGACCTCAACAGAACTGATAACAGCTTAACGAATGCGCCAATCACGGGTTTTTTAAAATCATTTTTATTGTTAAAGCTGAAACCTTAATTAATCTCAAAAAAAAAAAAAAAATCAGAACAAAGCTGTTGTACGACAGAGAGTATGAGTCCGAGACAAAAGTGAAAATAAAGAATTATTTTTAAAAGCTCGCTCTGAGTCATGAAACATTGTAAATATTTTCAACAGAAGAAATTTGAAAAATTAAACGCTGCTCGACATAGTTTCTTGCCCTCTGAGAAATCGAGAACATCTGCACGTATTTGAAACTTAAAATCTTCGGGAAAAGGTATCGATGGAAATTCGCCTGTGAAAGTGTACCAAAAGTGCGTGTACCGCTTATTAATATTATGGCATCGGCGCTATAGTTCTATCCGTGGAAACGACAGAAATCACATCAATTTTCTTGGTTTTTAAAATCTCGTTTTTTGTGTTATTGCGTAAAAAATAAATATCGCATTTTTTTTATCGTGCGGCGACAATAATAATAAGAAGAAAATCGATAAGTGTGCAGTAATGGCGAAATACTACGAGAGCTCAACAGTGTTTCAATATCATTGGGATCAAGTGCTACAGGGCTTCTGGAAGCGCTATCCTAATCCATACTCGTCACACGTCCTTACAGAAGATACCATTGAACGGGAAATACGCAAGGACGGTAAACTATACTCGAAGCGACTGTTGACTAAAACAAACAAGATCCCGAAATGGGGCGAACGATTCTTTAAAGCAAAATTTGTCTGCATTGTCGAAGAGTCACTTGTCGATACAAAATCCAAAACCCTTACCACCTACACCAGAAATATTGGATTCAATAAGATGATGGTATGTATAAGATTCTTCTTGGCAAGTTGCATCATCATTGCTCTAGTTTATTCTACACACTGTAGAGTGTCATCGAAAAAGTTGTCTACAAGACAGATGGAAAAGACGGTGTTAAGACTATTGCCCATCGTTCAGCGTGGATTGATTCACATTTGTTTGGCTTCGCAACTGCAATAAAAGCATTTGGCTGTGAAAGATTCAAGAAAAATTGCCAGAAATCGGTAAGTTCTTCAGCTAGAACATCTATCATTTTATAGCAACTTGTACTTGTAGGTTCTTGGCTACAACTACATTCTGGGCATGTTATTCCCTACCCAAAACCCTAATTCCAGTCTACTTCAACATGGCGACGTAGCAGCGAAATTCAAAGACGCCGCAAAAACAGCCAGCGATCGAGTGAAGGAGCAAATTTATCAACACGCTCAATTTTCCGTCAATCAGAACTAACCGAATGTTAACAATGAAGGCCAGTTTTGATCATTCATGGATGCTGAATAATATCGTTTATATTTCTTAGGTTTTCCTCTTTATTTTTTGAATTTTCCGGGCTGAGAAAAAAAATTTGTAAAGCAGTACAAAAAAATTAACCTTCCTCTATCGTTAATGATTTTTTTTTATTGAATCCATCATGTTTAAGAGTATTTAACAGTGTCCATCTCACAAGGCGGAAATTGTACCTATCGAAATTTCGCGTCATTCCACGAGAAATAAAAAGTGAGTTTTCAAATGTGAACAAATAAATTTTTGTTTTTTCATACGGTCTCGAATTCAAAAACAAACTGCGAGTTTATCAGAATATTCTTTAGTGACTAACGATCCAAAAAAAAATGTTTTGGACACTTAAGCTTAAGCGTGGTACCAATTAACATTATTTCAGAATCGTGTCTCCTTCTAAAAATAAAATAAATTTTAAATAGCATAGAAGAGAAAAATATTATGCAACATTTCGTCATTAAATAATTATTTCGCAATACACACGGCAAGCAAGTGCAGCGCGGAAAATTCTGTTGCACAAGATTGAATACCGACACCGGTTATTTTATTTTTAAATTCTCTTCCCGATTTTAAAGTGTCATAGTTACTAGAATTATTAGAAAATTGTATAATTTCTCACTTTATGAACATTAAGCAATAAAACTACCTGGTGAGATCCTAAGTTATTATGTATTGTGTTAATCGGTGTTAATTCATTTAGATTGCTGATGACAATTTTAATGAATCAATCCATGACTTTCTAGAAATTTTCAACGAATTTCCATTTGTAACAGTAACTTGCAGACTACCCGTAGGATCTTTCACGTTTTGTCGCCTTATTTCGTATTGGTTTTCATCTTTCAGACAAACAATCAATTCCGGTGCTGTTGAATCGATTGCACAATTAGATTTTATATCGATGGCACTTCCATTAATAATTGCTTCTGAAAGACCGAGTTTCACTTCAGCTTGCTGATGGTTCGAAATGATTGTATTCTTCATGTAAATTTCTGAAAGCTGAATTTCAACAGTCTCGCAATTAAGATCAGCATGTAAAGTTCCTGAAAATCCACTGAGAAAGAAATTTGTTCCACCGGCAATGATTGTGGAATTTCCATGAAGACTTTTTAGCTCTGTGTCGCCTGATGACGAAAAGGTGTTGTTGTTGCTGTAACAACACTTCACCTTTACTGCATGTCCATCAACAATAAGATTTTCACCTTGAGGATTTTCAATTGAGATGTCCTGAAAAAGGATACGATTAGTAAGTAGATTGCTTGATAAACATATTCTTTTATTTATCCTACTCCTGTTATAGTTCTCAAGTTCACTTGCTGACCTAATATAATTCCACGAGAAGTTATATTTCCATTATTACTGTGTACATTAACAGATTCACTTTTGATGTTTTTCAGTTCCACCATCCCATTCTGAGTTTTAACGTCAATAGAACTTGCCTGCAGATCTTCGATACTGACATTAGCTTTCTCTGATTTGACGATAATTTGAAGATCCGGTTCTAATGGAAGATCCAGAAGCAGTGAATAGTCATTGAATCCTTTATAGTTAATGCTGAATAAACCCGTTGCTCTAGTTAATTCAAGTGACTCAAGCTTTTCAATATCGATCGCTTTTTTTTCGCTATCGAAAAATTGAAATTTCACTTTTTTGTCTGCCGATGGATCCAGATAATCTGTATGACGAATTATAATCGACTTAATTGATGCAACATTAATATCAATAGCACTCGCAAAATTTCTTCTTAATAAATTTGAGCTTAAAAACGCTTTTGTAAAGCGAAACATTATAAAATACATAGATGTAAAATATTTCAAATTTGTTCGATCAATTAACTTTTTAGGTTATGTTGCACAATGATAAATAAACAAACATGCAATAAATATGTTTGTAGTGTAATTTTTCTGGCAAATCTAATTTCCTAATTTTATTTACAAACAAAGCATTAGAAACATTTCTTAAGGAAGCTAAAATAAAAAGTTATCTTATTTGTGAGTGTCCATGAAGTCTTTGGCTTCATTGATTTTTGCTGCTAGATAAGGACTACCACCACGATCAGGATGATTGAGAAGCATAATTCGTTTGTGCGCTTCTTTTATCTTTGTCTTCGACGCCGTTGGGCTAACTCCTAAGATTAAAGCGGCTTCACGTTTTGACATTTTAGGATCAAATCCACCACGATAGTACTTGGAATTAGCTATGGACTCGGTGTCAAAGTTCTTCATTGCTTCTGCCATACGTGCCGAAGCATTCGGCATTTGTCTCAGCAGGTATCGTCCTCCAAACCCGATAGCGGCGGCACCAAGTCCAGCTAATATTAATCCACCAGTCTAAAAATATTATCAAACCTTAAGTGAATTCATTTCTGAATTGAATAGACTTACCATTTCAAAGCAAAACTCTGATAATCAGCAATCAGATGATGCAATTACGAGCTCGAAGGACTGGAGAAAAAAAAATTTGCAAAATTTAATAAAAACAAATGTTTCAGCGAGGGGGAGACGAGTAGCTAAAACACCGAGTAGGGTTTGGACTTAGGAACAGAACATCAACAACATTCGGAATCGACTGAATTAAATTTATTGCTATATAGCTATAATCGTTCTGTGATCAATATTATTTTGGTAAATATTCTTGAAATTGCCCAATTTGATCATACAGCATCGAGGTTATTCAATATTCATTGATGTTTTAGCGCAAAACCTGTTGATTCCCTATCGGCTACCGCCAACTCATCACACATCATCTCCATTAATAAGAGCATAATAATGGCACGGAATAATCGCAGCGGTAAGGAAAAGTTAACTGCTAAGCAAAAGCAGGAAAATCGCAAGGAAGCTGAGAAAATGCAACAGCAGCTAAAAACAGTAATTAACTTTAAAACAATCTGATAACATAACAAGTTCCACAATTTGACCTGATTTATCCCTAACAGATTGTATTTCCAACAATTGGAGTAGTGTTTCTACTTATTGTGGCCTATGTGTACATGAAAACTCGATCAATTCCAATTCAATCTGCAAGCGGCGATGACTTCTAAATGATCCAACCATCAGATATTGTATGAGACGGTTCTCTTCCAATCGGCTCTAAGAAAGTTATTAAAAGTTCCATATTTTCTAAGGTCCGTTATAAATAAAATAAAAAATTTATTTACTATTGTATAGACCAATTTACATCACCAACAAGTGCCTCACTATTTGTACTTGCCGCCGATGTAAACCTACTTTCTTTCTATCTGATTTCCATCTCACAAAAAGAGAGTTGTCAACCTGAGAATATTTTTTTATATTAAAAAAGCGTTGCACAAATTTCCTAAAAATTCTTTTCTTGTATTTTTCATTCTTCAATTTTACTTTTGTATGCTTTACAGTTATCGTCTTCTTTTATATATGTACAAAAAACATGTCGAAAAAGGTTTAATTAAATTAAGTTAAATAAAATTTTAATATAAATTTACAGGTTTTCATCGTAGTCACAATATTTATTATTTTTTTTTGGATTTTCAAGTGATTTGATAAGAAATTTTTGGTGATATTTTTGTTGCCAAACGTTTTGATATGGTGAAAATTTAATAAATACCGAAAGTTAATTTCGAATACCAAAAAAAAAAAAAAAAAAACGAAATAATTATTGCATTGCATTAGAAATTTACTGTATTTTTAATTTACAGTTTTCCCTGTAATTTCTTAAATTTTTAATCGATTTTCAATGTGTATTTATTTCTTGAGACTCATTTTGAGGTGATGGAAAATCTGACGAATTAAATGTGTGCAAAGTTCTTTCTCTACATTCACTGCTGTCAAAAAAAAAGTATTTTAAAAAAAAAAAGTTAATTATATTGATGAGTTGTTTATATTTTCAAACAAGGTTGTGGCACTATTTTGATAATTTCACTAATAAAGTTTTGTAGGCTTTTGACAATATTATCTCCATTTCATGAAATCAACATTCTGAATGTATAAAGTTGTGATACTTTTACAGTTGATTTTACTGAAAATTCCTTCATAATCGAATTTTCGCCCAGTCTAATCCTCATTTTTGTGTTTCTTGCATGAGAAGAAAAAAAAAAAAACTTAAAAATTAGACAATTAATTTCCATTTCTACATAAATTTTCATCCGTTTAGAGTTGTGTAATTTAGTTTTATCTTTTTTTTTTTTAAATTTGATTAAAATATTCTACAACAGTCATACAAGTATTTATCATCAGATTTTTTTATGGATTTTAGATCCTTTAATCTGTTCAACCGCACACCTCTAATATAATTTTTTTATTCCAGAAAGAAAAACGTGTTGAGAAATGCATTCGAATTAATTTAATATTACATATTAATTGTAAACTTCATAAATTAGTTCATTCAGTCGCAAATCATTCACAAAATTAGTTTAAAGACTGTCAGGACACATTCACAGAACATTTCTAATTATGCATCAATATTAATTAATTTACAAATAATATGAATCGAATTAATTACACAAAACAAATAAATCACAGCAAATCGGCGATGGCTCCACTAATGGAACCACCAAGCCATGCCATCACGATCGGCAGGAAGTAGGTGACAATCATTCGCATTTTCCGCCATGACTCTCGTGACGTTGATGGATTTGCACTGGATGTTGGTTCATTTGGTTCTTTTGGTTCTTTCGTCTCATCTATAATGATGTCTTGATCAGTCGCATCGGTGTTTGGATGATGCGAATTAACATCATTCTTGGCCAATACTTCATGCACATCGTGTCGCAGATCAGGCTCCACAGGATTACTGTGTGGAACAACTGTAGGTTGAATCTCATCTGGATACAAATCTATACCTGAAAATAATAAATTCAATAAGGATTCTTCTAAATCTCGAATTCATGTTGTTGTTAATTTACCTGATCCATCCTCAGTTCCATCATCATCTTCAATTCCACTTCCAGATCCACTTCCTGATTCATAGTTTTCATCGCTTTCTTCTATAAATAATAAAAATAATTAATCTCACAATCGAACAAAATTTATTAGATATAAATTTACCATTATCGGACCACTCAACATCGTTTCCATTGTAAGCGTTTTTCAAATGACTGGTGGTTGTTTTAAGTGTGAAGAGCTGTTGTGCGACGGTCGAGTGCTGTCTAGTGCTTCCATTAAGCTGTACTACTTCTAGGCTTTTGTTAGGTACATATCTAAGTGAAGATTATTTAAATGTTAACGACTTTATAAAGATAAAGAATAACGATTATAGCTTACCTATTAACAGATTGTCCATTCCAGCAGTTATCACTGTTACCAGCTGATGCAAAGTCATCATTGTTACATGCAGTGTATGGTAGATTTGACCAAAACTTTCTTGTGTCTTTAACCTTTTGACGTATTTCCTTTACGAGCTTATCGAGACTTGATTCACGGCTATTGTCACCACCCTTGCCATTTGTAAAACTTCCACGTTGATTTGGTCTGCTTTGATTGCGTCCACGATTGGCACCACCACGATTTCCATTGTAATTTTCTTGGTGATCAAATTTCAAGCGTTCAACTTTAATTTCTTGGCTATTTCTATTGCGAACTTCGGTGTTTGTTGGATCTGCTGATCGCTTTGAACGTTCATTTTCTGATTCGGAATCGGGTTCATCATCAATGAAAAGATCTGCATTACTATTATAAATTGGATATGCGCGTCTTTGTCGTCCCAATTTCGGCTGACCGCATCCCAAAAAGACGCGTTTACTGATATCAGTTCCAGATTCCTAATGAAATAATTTGTTTAGAATTATAGGCACGTGCATAATTATTTATTTAAATTACCTGGAAATTCATAATGGCTTCTGAGATCTTGATATTGATTGGCTCTACAACCATAACAATATTGAATGGACCGAGTAAACGATCTGAAACTTTTTCCATTTGCGTCACAAAATTATCCCATTCGGTATCAAGTTCTGCATATTGTTGCAAACAAGCTTTCATAACATTCACACAATATTGCTCGCATGGCTTCTCTGAATATCCCATGCAAGAACCGCAGGATGACATTTTCGTAAGTGCAGCATTACATTCAACTGGTGGGCGCATTTGCATCATGGTCTTTGCCACCTCTGCTGCAGCGCTTAAAGCTTGTACGAATGTTCGTGTCGCCACAAATGAACGTTTCACTTGAACCGAAAGCTTATCCGGTACATCACCAAATGGCTTTAATTCCTTCATATATTCACTGACGCAATTCAAATATCTGCAAGGAGATTAAAAAAAGGAATCGATGTTAGAAATATATTGAATTTTTATGTAACTGGAACTCGATAAATCATCACTTCAGGTTCTTAGGATGAAGTCATCGTCTTCTGTTTCATCATTTATTCCTTTTTTCTTACAGCACTCTTTAAGAAAGATTTTCGTTAGAGAATTCAAACATGAAATTCCATTCGCATGAATAATAAAATCGGTGACTCGATTCGCACAAAATAAGGAATTCGCAAAGATTTATGATGATTTTATACAGCCGACATTTAGTCACACCGTCAATAAATATGAAAAGAGTTTTTTTTTCCACAAGAAGAAAAAAATCGAACGACAATTTCTTTAATCAGCAATCGAAGCGAGAATGCAAAAATGCTAAGAAAATGAATAATAAAAAAGAAACATTTAGAGAAGTTTATGAGAAATTTATCGGAACAAAAAATAAAATTCCAGTTTCGCGAACAGATATGTATTTGAAGAGCTCAAAGAATTGATATTTAAGTTCTCGGAAAATTCCTCATGTCGTCTCTGGAGTGGAACTCAGAAGAAAAAATAAATAAATTAAAATATTTGAAGCAAAACTAATTTGGAGTTTTTTTTTGTCGTCGCTTAGCGCTTATCGATGTTTTATGCAAAGTGGTTTGCTCGAAATGGAATTAAAGTGCAATAAAAAAAAAGTTTGTGAGAAACATACAGAGCTCGCACTGACAGGGCTCGCATAATGTAATTGTACATTTGTAGACACGTTTTAGCAATGAAAAGTTTAGTGATTGCACCATTGATTGGCACAATCTTCTTGAATTCCATCAAGAAACAAAAAAAAAAGAGCATGTTTCATATAGTGATAACGATAAGGGTTTGTCTTGACAAGGTCTCAAGCGCCTACTCATTTAATACCCAGTGAAAGGAAGCTCATCAATCATTGTTTCCTTCCATCGCTGATATGCGCCATTCGATTAAACCTCATTAAACAATTAATTACAAATCAGTTCACATGCGTTCCAAATGTTTTCATCGAGCTGCTTGTTATCAATTTAATTGATTTGATATTTGAAAGTTCTAAAAATATATAAGATTTTAACTACTTACTCATCATTGAAGTGATAATGGCTGTTGATGACTGTAAACATTTTCTGATATAATAAATTGAAGAAGTTGTCCATTTTCTCAGTGAGATCAATTTTTCCACGCAAAAAATATCCCTCAAGCATCACAAACAATTCACTAAACACATATGAATTCTGTTCATAAATGACGCCATATGTTTGCTTGAACATCGAATGGAAGCCTTCTTTTGATTGCTGCAAAAGCGTCCTAAATAGTTCTGAAAATGAAAAAAAAAAAAAAACAAGAAGAAATTAAGAAAGGGCTCAAAAAATTGAATTTCATTTCTTTCTTTTTCTTTTATTTATTTTGGCGTCGTCGATTGCACAATTACCACACCTCAACACATATAAAACCGACGAATCGAATTTCCATAACAAATTGTTGTAGTATTCCGATAAGCTGCAAGCTCATACTTTTCATTCAGCTTCGAGCGACTTTATTTCATTGTAGAGTTTAAATTTACTGATTAATGTGAACATCCATCCATACAATGTGTATGTGTTGGCAATCAATCGACAGCTCGTGACGAAGACGCTGAATGCATTAAGAAAGCAATCAAAAGTTATTCTGTTTGCACATTTTGATTAAATAAACAGAATGTGATCTTTTGTATCATTGTGATGATGCAATTTAATTAATATACACACATTGCATATTGCTATAAATTATATTCGCAAAAAAAAAATAAAAATGTATGTTTATAAACTTCAACGCAATGTAAAATAATATTCAGCACGAATAAATGTGTCATCGCCGTGCTTTATTTAACTCATTCGCCGTCATCGCACCCGAATAAAAAGGAGGAATGTTTATTTGTTTCGAGTTTACGAGCTATAATGAAATTTAACACTCATCCTGTGCAGTCGCATAATTTACTTTTTGAAGCGACGAGGCTGACATTGAGAGATTGGTCATGCTGCATGATGGAAAATTCAACAAGTGGCAATAAAAGGGTTAAATGAGCTCAAATATGATGTTGGAGTCATGAAGTACAAATTTCAGATTCACAGCTTTTTCAACCCACGATCAAAATAAATTGATTCGTAGACCATCGATCGCGAATAGTGAGCGATTCATAGAATACAAAAAAGAGATAATTGGCTTATTTGGCTGAACACTCGATTGAACATAACCGCAAATTAAACATCTTTACAACAGATGTGGTGTTTTCAAATTCCATATAATAAAAGGAAAAAGCTGTCAAGATAAGTCTCGAGATAAGTGATGAGAATAACAGCGAAAAAAAAAGCGTTTAAAGGAATCAATTAAATTGCAATTAATTTTAGTTATGTTCTTCATGCCACCAACAATGCGTTGGATCTTAAATCGCTCAATCACAATCGCTCGAAGCGCAATTTTTTCGCGCTTTGTCACACAAAAAAAAAATTCGTGATTGCCGAAAGCTTATAGAACATTTCAGAGCGAAAATAAAATGCTTCGAAATTAAAAAAATGCTATTAAGATTGCTAAATTTAGATTTCTATCGTCATTTTTGCGATGATGATCTTGATAAACGTGGCCATTTCAAAATGGACAATAACGCACCGGGGGAGACGAGACAAGGCACATACACAAAAAAATACTTCTGCTAATGGACATGCCGAATTTTAATAGATTTTATTTTATAATTTTTGCATTTTAGAATGTGTTTCTGTTGTCCTTGTGACAGCCGTTTGAAAATTTATTGGCCAGTTCATGGTGGACACACATGAGTGGAATGTCTGATAGGCGAGTTCATTTGATCTCTACCGCTTCATAGTACTTCCAAAAGACCTCACCTTTTGGTCACCATTTGAGAAAAAAAAAAACGATATCACACGTTACAATTTGAATAATTTAACAAGTTTTTCTTTTGGTCTGTGACCGACTCTTATTTTAGTCTGATGAGACTGTCCAGTGGAGCAATAAAATAATGTTGGCGCCAGCTTCTTATCGCTGAATAAAAGTCTTGATGAATTTGTGATCCAAAATGGAATAAGAAATCATGATTCAATTAAGAAAAAAAGGTTAGCGCATAAAACTTTTTATGAACTTAATTGATTCATTTATTTCTTTACTTCATCCTTGCGCTAATTAGAGAAGAAAATAATCGCTACAAACGCAACTGATTAGTTAATGGGTATCCTTAATAACTACTACAATTATAGCTAATTAACTTGTAACAGTTTTGCTTACTTTTATCTTTAAGTTTTATTCGCAATCTTACAAAATTATGAATTTTCATTTAAGAATATAAACTCTTTTGCCTCTCGTATTTGTATGAAGTAAATTAGCAACTGATTGCGTTTAAGATCTCCTAAAGTCATTTGTCTGTTTGCATGCGGGCTGACATAACATCAACATTATTTCTTGTCAATTTTTTTTTTTAACAATTCAGCAGCCAACGTAATGATATGCTTCGATCCGGGATATAAGGCAGAAGGTCAGGCGTCAAGAGCCGCTACTTATTTTCTATAAGTGCAAATTGCGCAACTTAAAAATCCTCAGAACAAAAAAAAAATGTTAAAAGAAAGAGATGACATTGAATTTTTATTTATTCGCCATTCGTTCATTGGGAATTTTATTTGTTTGTCTGTCTGGATGTACATGTGTGTTCTGTCTGTCTTTTTCGCGGTCTTTTAAGCGGCAAATTTGTTTTGCTCATTTGAAATATTTTTTTTTTCTTGTCATAATGAATTTTTTTTGTATCTTTTTTTTGCGAATAAGAAATAATCTAGGATTGGATGTCTTGATGTTGAACTGATGGTAAAGCGATGTAACCCGTTCCAAAAAAAAAAAAAAATGAAATAAAATTAAGCTTCCATCCTATGGAAATATGAATTAGTCAAATGGATTCTCGCCAAAAAGAATAATCATGGAGCAAGAAGAAATCAGAAATCTATAAAAAAAAAAAATTTGCATTTTAAATGTTGATTAATCAGTTTGGTGCGCAGAACCAGAATATTGACTTTTTGTCCATCGACGGCATTTTCTTTAGATGCAAATGGATTCGGAATGTAAGTTCCTTTTTTTTCTCTCAAGAAAATAAAACCCACTCGATCAGTGTTTGAGCCGTACGTATTTTTACGAGATTGAAATTGCATTTAATTATTATTCATAAATTGCATCTCGTTATGCGTCCCACATATAGATACTGCCACAAATTACAAGCACTTTTATGTCGTTTGCACAACTTGCCAGGATTGATGAAGGCGCCCACGCGCGAGCGTTGTAAAAGCAAATATTTGAACAATCAGGGAGTGACTGGGTATTGTTTGAATTGGGTAAAGTTCATTCACATTATTTAGCAATAAAAAAGGTTTTAATTTTGATGGACGCGATCACCCCGAAAATAAATAATAAAAATAGAGTCGAGACCAAGGAAAAATAGAGACCAAGTCAAGATCCATCAACAAATAGTCATAAATTTTTGGCAGTCGTCTATTGGTTGCTACCACAAGAACAAAAAAAAAAAAACAATCAAATCAAAATTGTACGGCGATGAAATTAATCAAAAACGCGAGTAAAGCAGCAGCGGCACTATAAGTTTCTATCAACACAATCTGAATGGGACCGAAAATTTGATATCATTTATTAAGCCGCGATGCCGATTTCTTCTTGTTACCATCGTCTCACAACTTTTTTTTTGTATTATTTGATTCAATCTGAATAAATTATTATTCATTCGTGGCCAGAAACTGAACAAAAAGTGTTAATTAATTTTGGCGCTCCGCTTCGGAATCCTTTAGTTGTGCACAGAAGAATAAAAACGTCGAAAAGCTTCTTTTTTGAATATTATGAAAACTGCGAAAAGGTTTCGCAGATGGGAAAAATGTATCAAATTACATAAAATGTTTTATCTGCATTTCTGTTAATAATGTCAATTAAATCGTTGTGGTTACCCATCTTGTCATATATCATATGTATGTTCCTTTTTTCTTAATTTGGACTTAACTGATATATTTTAATTTCATTATAGCAATGCAAATCTCTTTCAGAAACATATTAAATGCATTTTGTGCTGACAACAATCTCGACACAAAGTATCAATGCGATGTCTTTATTAAAGTTTCGCACAAAGAAGTGTTTTTCTTGCGAAAAATATTAAGAAGCAAATCGGATGATTAAGCAGAAGTCGACACACAATGAATTGATTTATTTGTTTATATTTTTTTTTGTTTCGTAAAATAAACATGTCTAATTATGACATAACCTCAATGATGCTGTGCTGACTACATTCAGTGCTTCATCACGTCATTCAGTCTTTAGATCTTCTCGTTTTTTTTAACAATTTCAAATTCACGGTAATTTAATTTAATTCTGTTTGCGTTTTTTGTTTGTTAAGTGCAATATTCATTTTTAATTGGTTTCAAATGAACAACAAATGACCGAAGCAAAGTCCAGTGTGATGAGAGGGAATAAATAAATTGAATTAAAATAAATCCAATCAGTTCTGTCCTCTCATGAAAGGTCATGCGTGACAATTAAAAAAAAAAGACTTAATGGAATTCGTTGCGGATTAAAGCTCGATGAGATCTTTATAAAATATCGCTCTAGCAATCTTCAAGGCGCAAATATATAAACACATTGAGCATTGATTGAAATCACAGTGGAGTTCTATTCATGTTCTCATCACTTTTTTTTGCAGTTCCAACCTCATTCTTAAAAATTATAAATTGAAATTCCACATTTGTTATGTTGGCACATTCAAAACAATCTGCTTTATTTTTGTTTCTAACTTTCGCAGCAAAGTCCTCATGGAGTTATAGCTTATGATTCGCAGATTATCTATTGCCTTTTAAATTTAATAAAATGCGTTTGTTCACCCTTCTCTTGGATTTCTTGGTTGAGTTCATGTACGATTGTTTTGCTAAGAGTAATGTGGACTCAGCTGATCGCTATCTGGTTAATGATTTTATGGAATGTCACCTAAGTAAAAAAAAATTGGAGAAGCAGCAAAAAAAAAAACGTACAGTTAAAGAAAAAAGAAATCTTCTTATTCTGGTTTTCTTCAGTGCATCGCTTCTATCTTTCATCGCTCTCGAAGAAAAGTACAAAATCTTAAAGAAACTTCTTCCACTTCATAGATCTTTTCTTTTTTTTCCATTCTTGTAAATATTTGATTTAAATTATTCTTACTCTCGAATTTGTTTGTTATGTTGTTTGATGTTTAAAATGTTGAAGATAGAATCATTCAATCGTGGAGGGACGAATTTAGAATTTGAGTGAACGTATTTCTATAAAGAAAACATCAGATGCCAGCCCCTCGTTCAGAAGCTTATTGCACAAGAATTTTAAGATTTTTTCTATTAACTAACTAAACTATCTATTAGTGAACTATTTAGAATGGGAATATTTGTTTATTTAACAAATTTACTTTACTTTCGACTCCCTTTTTGATTCCCATTCAGCCTAAGAATTTTCAACATCGCAATCGTGGCAAGTAAATAAAATGTTGCTTGAACTTAGTTTTAACTGGCATCGACGTTCCATAAAAGGTAATGATGCTTTTTTATGGTCAATTAAATTGCAGGTATGCTCTTAGTTGTCTCATTTCATTTAAAACATTTTCCTTAACAACCAACAAAAAGTCCGCAGAAATATGTGTAGCGCAGTATAAAATAAGATGAAAAATTGAAATTCCTGCAAAAAAAAAATTGTTTGCTTCATGTAACTTTTTTTTTTCCTCAAGTTCATGTTACGGAAATTCTCACACAAATCACTCGAAGAAATTGTTTGCAAGATTCCATAATTCACTCAATGGCACTTCCTTGTAGCCATCCTTCGAGTGATGAAAGACTTTTCCCAGCAATTTTTTTAAACTACAAATTCTTTAGATATGATGGGAAACAGAAACAAATTCGCCGAAAATTGTTTTAATTCATCTTCATTCTGCGGAGAAGATCTCGACCGCACTTTGCAATGTCTCAACTTTTATATCCAACCAAAAGAAAAAAAAAAAAACTAAAGTTTCAAGAAGTTGTGTAAGTTGAAAATTGTAAGTAAACACTTTTTCGGAGGAGACTTCTTTGTTTACATGAGTAATACACATGTTTTGGATTTTTGTTAACTTGAGACCTTTATTTCTCTTTTCCTTGCTAACGATCGCAGAAAACTTTTAATTTCCCGGTCTGGAAAATAAAATTTAAATTTGAAGAAGCAAAACCGAAAAAAATGAACGAAAGGAAAACTTTTTGATACAAAGAAAAACAAACATCGGAAACATCGAAATGATGTTAATGCCGTTGAGCTTAGATAGCAATTAGATTAAAAAATATTTTCTCGACATCATTTTTTTACTTTCTCTAGTCGTTTGTTTTCTAGACTTGTTTTCTTATGCAACATCAGACAAACGCCAAGAGCACAGTTGCATACAAAAAGGAATTAAATGTCTGGAGATTTTAACTTGAATATTTAAAGATTAAGAAAGCAATTCACGTCATCCCACGACATCACCTGCATACGAGAACCGGCATGCGATACATTTCGAGAGTGGATTATTTACCATTTCAATATCAAAAACGAAGATTTATTACATGTGTCACAATTTATTTTTGAAAAATATTTTTTTCGACTCGAATGATATTTCTCAAGTGCCTTGCTTCGCCTACTTCACCGAAGTTTTAAAGTGCATCAGCAACAAATGCAGAATATGATAAAATATTATCAGATGTTGATCCTTGAGACGTTTTCAATTTCCAAAACAAACAATTGAAGAAATTTATTTAAGGAAATATTTAATGTTTTTCAATATGCAGTCACACATTTGAGAGGATATCACATCTAATATTTAGGCGCCTTATTTGTTCAATGTCGAGAGAATGTCAACAAAAAATAATAATAAATGGAAAAAAATGTCCCTTAAGTTTCTAGATAGCACGAATTTGATGTTAACGAATTTGATACTGATAAGGAATTTCCTGAAGTCGTGATCTGCGTTCAATGTTGCAGATGTCAATATCACTCGAATTGAATAACAGAATAGCTCGCATGAATTCCAATTAAGGAACGAGTTAGCGACAGCGAATACGACTTTCGAGCGGATCGTGCAGAAACAAAAACGCGAAAAAAATAACTTTTTTGCCACTCAAACTTGTTGAATTGAAAATGAAAAAAATAAATACTTGTTAGCCCTTATCAATTTGTTCTCGTTAATTCGCTCGTTTTCCTGTAGCAACATCGCATTAAATGTGTATTGCATTCGCGTCTTTGTCGATCTTAACTGTGTAACGGAAATTAATGTTATGTCTTTCCCAATCGGCCTGAGCAAACTGCAAATGAAATTCCTCTATGACTCTCTTTTTTAAATTTCTTCTTTTTCATTCTTTCGATTCGTAGCTATAGCTGGGAATTTTTTTTTTTCGGGTTTTTTCCTCTGTTTACTTCTTGCGTTTTCTTTAACTCACTTTCGTCGTCGTCTCAAACGCGCGGCAGATAGAAATGCTTTTAAATGTTTTATGAATAGTCAAAAACAGATTTTAAATCGCTTCGTACACTTCTTTTTTTTTATTTCTATTAATTAATTATCATGATCTAGACTATTTTTCATCTTTCTTAAACATTTTTTTTTATTTGTTAATTATAGGGTTAGCGCATTTGCTTTTGAAAATTTATTCGTCGTTAATGGAGTGAATGTGGAATTAAAATTAATTTTCGTTGAATTTATTACGTTTTGTGCAATCAGCTGAGCTTGATTTATCAAAAGAATGATTCATTAAGTTTCCAGTTGCGTGTTTTCATTGCGGCCATTGGAGCGTTATTTTGTAGTTCAATTTAACATTTTACAATTACAACTTACCGTTGAATTTCTGCGATCGAGTGCTTAGCACTTGTGACATTTTTTGAATTGAATCGCGAATACTTTTGTCCATTACTTGACGAGCGTGTAGAGCCATTTTATGTTCCATAGCCTGATTGCAACATGATCCGCCAGGTGCAACTTCACAATATCTCAGTTTTACATCTGTAAATGCAAGAGAAAAAAAAAATTCAATTAATAAATTTTCATTCATAAATAATAATAAAAAAAAGAAACTTCAATCAATCGCGATGCATTTTTCGCATCAAAGTGTAAATTCATTCAGCAACACCATTCACGCGGCATGGGAGAGTTCACGTGAGATGGTTGATGTTGATCGGCTGAGGTACAATGAAGGGAAGGTGAAAAAAAAAAATAGAGAAGCATGTGTGGAATGTTTATAGAATTCAGTAAACAATTATTACTCATACAATTCAGATGATGCCGGTGCTAATTGAAAGTTTCCCGCACGTTGAAAATCTTTTAATCTCAACCGACAAACATAATAGTGAGCGAGTTTCATTGTCTATACTGATAACAGATTTTGTCGCACTCCTTTAATGCAGTCTTATGATTGTAAAACATTTGCCACCGCTCCACCGCTCGTCTTTCATCTCATGCAACAAGACAAAAAAAGATGTCTCAAAAAAATAATGTTTATATGCACAATAAAACCGCTGCGACAATGTTGCTTTATTGCAGTTCATATGTACGTACGCACATGGAGCAAGGTGGTGTTGAATCGTATTTGGTTTCTTATGTACCACCGAAACGCTACCACATGAAAAGCTTGATGATCACACACAATTTGCCGACTTCTTTTTATTCCAATGTTACTTGCCGCCCGAGATTCAACGACACAAGAAACGCTGTTCGCATTCATTCCGCACCTTACGATTGCCGTTTTCTCGACATCTAAACTCATTAAATATTTATTTCTACGATATATCGCGACGTTATAATTTTTTTTTTTTTTCGGGGGGCGACCGCGTAAGAATGATAATTTTTTACTGTTTTATGATGTAGAATTTGAAGGCTTTTTTTCTCTATTGTTTTTGGCTACACGCAACGCACAAAATTTCTTAAAGTGTTTCAATTTCAGGTCGTTTCAGCTTTAAGTTGTTATTTCTTATTCTCTATTTGAGCTCTGAGTCTTCTCTCGATTTTCAATTATGAGGATAATTTTTGTGAGTTTTAAGACTAAGACTATCATGATGTGATGCTATAATAGAAAATCCCTTCACAAGATGTGGAAGCTTGTAATTAAAAGTGTATGAAAATATTTATTAATCAACTGAATATTTATCTAAGCAAATTTTTCCAAGATGTGTTTTTTACTTATTGTTTGCCTTCGGCGTCGAGTGAAAATATGAAGTCGTAACTTGTGGCATTATGAGATAAAATTATATTCTTGTGATTATATTATAAATAGCGCGTGGTGTTTATTGTGCGGTTTGTCAAGACACATGTTTCATTATAATTTATTTATATATTTTTAAAATTTCGCATTTCGAGAGCAACTAGAGAAAATTGGTTTCCAAGCAAATTTGCAATTATTTATAAGAAAATGTCAATCAAATACGACACTCAACCGAATGACACTTTCACAGAGGGCTGAACGCGAGTCTAGACTGCATGTAGAAGTCAACGACCGTTAAAATGATTCGATTTTGCTATTTGATGTTAATTTGCGTGATCGAAAAGAAATTTCTCTAAGCAGGAGAAAATCTACTTTGAAAGCATGCCTATGGCAACCGAGACACCAAATTAAAGCTGCTGTTGATGAGGATTTCATGAAAAAACAACACACATAAATCAGAAAAAAATCATTGATTTCTGCAGACATTTCTTAGATTCTAATAAGAAGTTTCCTTTTGAGAAGGAAATTTTCAAAGTTTTCATATAAATTTCATTTCAATCGCATTCAGCAGTCAAACATTTCAAATAAATCATAAATTTGTCGGAAAACATTTTGGCGTAAACATCAGTTTGTAGTTGAGGAATGGATGTGACGGGTGAGGTTTGCAAAAAAGTCCATTGCACTTTGTTTACATTCGCTAAAATCACTTTTACTAGGAAACACCCGGTCGAGTGCAAAAAATAATGAAGAAGTTTTCCATTTCGAACAATAAATAACAAAAGAAAATTTCGCATTTGATGGAAAACTTCTTGCAGACAAAAAAAAAATATATTTTTACTTTTTTTTTTGCAAAACGGCAACGAACGAAAAATCATTTATTTCCTGCGCTAAAATATTTATACAATTTTTTTTTCTTCTCGCAAAAGAATAGCGAAGCGAGATTTTGCGCTTGATAAAAATAGATTGCCTGAACGACTAACATATGAGTTTCACGAGAGACGATTTCTTGTGTAGTCGATTGCATTGCAACGAGGCACCGTCGCTGCATAAAGAAAAGTTTTCACTTCCTGAATGAATTTTTCATTTATTATGCACTCGAACTAAATCACGTCTCTTGAGTTAGTTTCTAATAAACATGAACAAGCAATTATTAAGTCGCGTCGCATAAAACTGAGTTCAAAGAACTCAACTATGCATCTTACCCACATTTTGTTAAATTATGACTGTGGATCAATGTCGATAATTAATTTCATTTCACAATAATAACCTCGACACAGCATAGTGTTTACATTGTTCATTATACCGAATCAATGCAAAATTTGCAGAATTAGTCTTAAAATTCTCTAATTTTCTCGCGGCCCATTCATAAAATTCACGGGATGTTTAAAGAAATTATTCCAAAATAGACTATCCAGTGGCGTAATTGATGCCGATCTGAAATTATTTTTAGAATTTCTTATAGCAATTTAACCGATTTCTCGGGCGTTTATAGCTTAATCGTTTACTTCAATATAGCCGTAGCAGCAGCATCAGAAGTATTACCCAAAATAATGATAATTATTTGTTTATTTTACTGGCTGATTCGAGACTGGAAAATGCGCGAGCAGGAATTTTCAAATCGCACTATGTTTACAGCACTATAAGCACCATAATCCGAAAAAGAAGACGTGCGTGCTGATGAGATATTTTCAAGTCGTATAAATTCTGAACTTCTCTATATAAAACCAACATAAACTTCACAGCTTGTGAAAATGAAAACTTTACGATCTTATGTACAGTCGCGAGTAAGCGAGCCGCGAAATTAAAGCGCAACGAAAACATTGATTTAGTTATTCGACTTCAATTAAGTTCAATTGGTGCTTAATTTATTAGAAAATTTCTTCATTTAACCCTTAAACAAATCAATCACAAAACAATGTCGGGGTGAAGGATTTTTGGAGGATGTGTCATGCATGAATAATTCTCAATTGTGTGTGAATGTTGAAGATTTTCAAAGAAATGTGCCTGGAAAATGATCGATAATGGAATTATTATTCTGGATGAGTGATGTAGAGGACTCTCCATTTAACCCTTTCACACTAGAAATAATTCATAAGGCACATGTGGATAAGAAACGAGAACTGAATCGAAAAATAATTTTACACTTCTATTTCTAACAGTGATTTCCGCAAGTAAATTCTCGCAATTTGTTCTCATGTTGGCCACAAATTTGCAATAGCATTGCGTGATACCAATCAGAAAATAAATAGAATTAAAATTAAGTACTCGATGAATTAAAAATGTATTTTAATCGCTTGACCACCCACTGTAATTTTGCTTAGGTTTTTAGATTTCATCAGGATATTGAGCATTATTCGGCATTTTCTCGCCATTTTAATGAATATCAAAGTTGTATTTTTTTTTACTGTGGAATAAAGGCAGCAGCGGGGTGTAATCGATTTCTGGTGTTTAGAACATTTCTGGCATTTTTGCATGGAGATATTTTCCAATTTTGATGTGACCAGTGAATGAATTGTTTAAATGATCAATCTCTCCCTAACGGAACTGCAATTTCCATCAAAAATTACATCAAACCGGAACAGCAGCGTTGCAGATTTGCTATTGTTTGCTCTTTCAAGAAGGAAGCAATTTAAAAACATGTCAATTGATTAAATAATCAATAAATTATAATTAACTCTGTTCTTTCCTTCTTGCTCAGGCTCAATTTATGTTCCATTTTAGAATTCCTAACGTTAGGTTAAAAATCCATAAATAAATATAAATATTATCGAGGCTTTAAAGGCGTCAATTGCCAGCAAAGTTCCATCGCAATTCGAGAAGCGTGAATTAAATTGTCGGGGGATTGAATAAGAAATATTTATACAATTGCCAAGCACTGATTGTTAATGTATATATGAGCCATTTACACCATCTTTGCCGTCTTTCTCGCGCATTCTGCCTTTGTAATCTGATGCTGAGTCATTGTTATCTTTTTTCATTCGAAGTGTTTTATTCATCGATTTTTCATAAAGCATCAACCGCAAGATCATCTTCATCATTATTATTCCAATTCATTCTTCGCATGAGATCCAAACGCTGAGACACCAGAGCGACCTGGAATCACGTTAATGTTTGTGCTTTGTCGTGCCGTTTACATTTCAGTTTTTTTTTTCTGCCTGGTCATTTTACAGGCACACATTTGTGATACATCATAAATAGTGAAATTAGTTTGTTGGGTAATTATTCTGAGTTGTGAACGTTTGTGTGTGGTGTTCGTGGTTGATTCGTGGGAATGTCAGCTGATACGTATGTGTAATTGACAACAGGACTGTTGTTTTTTTCTGAGCATCTGGTTATCATTGTCGTTGACAGCAGCGGGCGCATTTACAAAATGTCACAAATTTCCAAAATGACATTTTAATTGAAAATTTCTTTGTTGTTGAAATAACCAACATACATGCTGGATAACATACGCATAGGATTGGATACATTTGTTTTTTTTTTGTACGTTTCATAAATAGGACTTTAATATATCCATTTAATTCAGATTTAATGCCATTATGGTGAATGTGGAAGGCTAAAATTATAACTGTTGGCTTTTCAAATTAGACTGGACATTCCATAACCTCAAAGTTTCTTATTTATTTGAAATGTTACATAATCAAACATACATGATTGATGAATTGTGATATAATCAACGACTAGAAATGAATTTTTATTGTTCGGTGGCCGGTACAACATCTTGGTAAGTTTCATATTTTTTGTTTTCTTTTCCTAAATCCACACTCCATTAAATTGGACATTTAATCATTGTGAAAATTGGTTTTGGTGAGAAAAGCTTTAAAACTTTTATGCAAGAAAATTAAATTCAGGGTTCTTGTGAATGAAAAAATCAACATTGAATCTTTAGAATCTGTTTCATATCGGTGGCATGGACATCACGTCGCGATAGCATACCGAATGCAATTTAATTGGTATAAAACCGAAGCGACGGAGAATATCTTGAAAGTAATAATTTAATTCAAGCTTTTATTTTTCTTCGTCTCTTTCAATTCAAATCTATTAATCACAGATATTACCAAATAATTTCTATAATTTTTTAATATTTAGCTCATTCGGTTCTATCATGAAGCTGAAATCGATTTCATAAGTTCGAAGAGATTCCAATCGTGATTCGATGGCGTATTGAAAGTTGTGAAATATACGAAAGAGAAGCAAAGGAAGGAGAGATGTTAACATGATTTTTGATGAAGTCATGCACAGGACAGGTATAAAATGTTCGTGTTGGTTCATGTTGTTGCTTGATGTGTTGTGCTGTTATAATTTTATTTTGCTGCCTCGGCCAAGGTCTTTCTTTTTCGAGAGTTTTTTTTTTCTTGTTGTGAAAATAGGAATGTTAGCAGTATCTCTCCGTTTCTTGAATTCGCATGTTGAAACAAGATCGAGAATAGTTAATTGGTCCGTTCAGGGGACATAATTATCAGGTATGAATTCATTCTCCATTCAAATGATCATTTTTTCGTTCCATCATAAGCTTTGTGCCATTCATGTACGACGTTAACCCACAAAACCACTTAGAACTGTAACACTTTTTTTTTTCTATCGAGGGTTGGGTAGTCAAGACAAGAGACAAGATGAACAATGGACCTCCAGACACTTTTTTTTTCTCTATTTTTGATTGAACGATCATTAATTTTACTCAATATTCGTTGATCGTTATCAAAGTTTGAGTTTTAAAAATATTTGAGTAACAGAAAGCATAGGCATAGAATATTCAATGTATTCCTCACTCCAATAAAGAAACATGAAATTCCTTAATGTCAACGAAAGACGAAAGCCATAAATAATTTAATTTCATTCCAATCTCATTTGCTGCCAAGACGGTTGACAAATGTCTTTTAACACATTCACGTTATACAAAAAACACATAGCTTCTTGAGAAATGCTAACTGACAAAAAAATGTTTGTTTCTTTTATGGATCGCATTCGGCGGTGCGTGTTTTTGTCAAGAATTTTTATTTTCGAAAATTAATTTTTTTTATATCTCATGGAAAAGTAAATAATGTTTTTGAGATGGATATTAATTAACATTGACTTAATTGCTCATGCGATGACGCTCACTCTACAGAGCTTAACGATGACATTCGGAACCTGTTGGAAACGTTTGCCTATTAATCCGATGGGTATGCACTCATTGGTGATAATTTCATTCGAAACTGATCCACATTCCGGTGTGGGATTTTCAGTGGAAGTCGTAAATCACCGCACTAGGTGAGAGATGACTCCGATAATAATTTTATTTTAATATTCCACGCTTTAATTGGAGAACAATGGGAGCGTCGAATGAAACATTTTCATCTTGGGATATTGAACAATTTTGTTGTCATGATGTTGGACCACCCAAAGCAATATAAAGAGGCAAAATCATTAGAGAAGATTGTGAGGAAATGACATTGTTTTCAGCAAACAAAAGCTCAGATCCATCCCGTAAAAAAGGATCCTAATTCCTCTTAAATATCCCCGCAATTCGTCATCCTCCATTCAAGCTGAGCCCCGAAACGCAAATCAAGCGTTAAAAACAACATTATTGCAATAAATTTTGAAACATTTTGAGCTTGGTAAATGAATTGTGATGAATCAGGAGGAGAAGAAGCAACATCATGAACAGTAATAGTGTGGATGATGGTGAATAATGGCATTAAATAAATATGCATTATTATAAGTTGGTTTTTTTTGTGTGTTACATTCACCAATTTCGCCATGCCTACCTTTTTCATGTTATTAACCAGCTTGAGATGCCCATCAGAATGACGGTTATGCATTCTTAAATATACCAAAAGTGCACTAAAAGTCTACTTAACATGATTCTGTCGAGCGCTCAACAAACAACAGCGACAGTTTAGCGAATACAAAAGACATCACAAATAATTTATTTCCATTGTTCGAATAATGCTTTCGCATCGAGCTCTTCAGGATTCAGAGCCAACATTTTTCATATTATAAAGAATTATTGTTTCCTTTATGTATTCTTTTCTGGCCATTCTTAAACCATTGGCACCGAAAAGTATCCATTGTTGTTAACATATTTTCACTTTGCCGAAAATTCTTGTGAATGAGATTTTGGCTGGCCAAGCATTGATATTAACATCGGAGGCAGGTTGCTGCAAGAAAGTTCTTTCTAGGGACTTTATTCAATCGCTCAAAATGACACAATTGCTCATTTTGTTTTGTTCTCAGGTATGTTTTACTGTGTTTGTAATTGTGTCCTGTATAACACCAGACAGATTTCCGATGAAATAAAGTGAGTTGTCCATATCAAGAAAAATATTTCCTACGTCTGGACCGAAAATAAAATTTAATATTTTAACGCTAGCGCGCGACTATCTATTTGTGAAAGAGAAAAATTTATTTGAATAATTAATTTGCATAATATCACGATAAAGAAGCTTATTTTATGAGCTTTCAAATGGATCAGTCCGTCTCTTTTCACCATCTAAATTAGTCACCCGGGCCTATAAAATCAAATAATTCTCCTCGTTCCGTAGATTGGCGATTTTGCGTATTGAACTCATCAAAGACGAAATATGAGACACGAGGAATCATTTAAAATCCCATTGATGAAGAACAGGAATTTCATGAGGTTCTTTGCCTCGTTTAACGCAAATTTTCAGGGTCAACAAAATTTTTGTTCATAAGAAAAATTAAATTGCATATGTTGTGAAGCCCGTCCAGAAATGTCAGAGAATTTCGAAGCAGTTTAATCAGCTAATTTCGCACATTTATTTTATTGAGAGACTTCTTTTTGAACTTCATCCAACAGAATGTTTATGATGTGTTTTTTTTTTCGTCATCGTACAATATAAAAAAAAAAAAAAACAGCCAATAACCATAATGAAGCATTGAAGGTCTGAAAAGGCAACATATTGTAACGAAGAAAAAATTTTCATTGAGAACATTGTGAGGTTCATCTTAAGTATAGAATATGAACAATGAGTGGCTCAAAAACCTCAAAGCCAATATAATATTCAAGATAATATTGCCCAAGCGAGAGTATTACAGCATGTTTGTGTGTGTGCGTGTCTGTAGATATAAAAGATGAGACTGAGATGGTAATTATGGTGCATGTGTTTGATAAATCGCTTTAACCTCCATGAAAACATCATAAAGCCAAGCGATATTGTAGAGTCGATCGATATGTGAGTGAAATTCTACGCTATAAATTCTAATTTTAGACTATCAATTTTATGCCCTCGCGGCTTCCTTTCCTACGGCCAATGTTGGATGTTTGCGAAATATTTTGTGTATTTCTTTTTTCATTTTTAGTTAATTGATTAATGAAAATTCAGAGTCGTTAAAATGAAAAATTGAAATCGCTTTAAATGCCTTGGTATTATTTTTTGCTGTGCAAATAATCACTTCTGGCTGTTATGTTATTAGCTAAAACTTTTTTTCTTTTGAAAGTTTTGAGCTCTAATCGATTGAAGACATGCATGCAATTCAATCGCCTTTTTTTTTGGGGGGGGAATAATTTTCACGATGCATTTAATAAGCTTGTCACGTAAAGAACATAGAATCTCCTATTTCATTCCCATTAAATTGCCCAACTCACCGCTTGCCGGCGCACATTAACCACAGGCAATGACAAGGAGGAAGTAGAAGGTAACTTGATATTTTTCAAGCCGAAATTTATGTTTTCTTGTGCTAATATTTCTCATTAGGCTTCTAAATGTTTAGGGAGAAAACACATTCAGAGACTGTTTGGTAAACCACAGAAAATGCTCAACGACATAACTCGTCAAAATAATGAAATCTCAAATTACCTCAGTCGAAGGCCCTCGCAAAAAAAGAGCAAATAAAAGTGTGGTCTGGTACACTTTGGTAAATGCACAATGTTTTTTCAAGATGAATCTGTCTGAGAGATCAGAACTAATTTAATTTTTGCGGCTTTGTTTTGACAGGAGTTACAAAAAAAAAATACTCTTTCTGAGGTTAAATAACAATTTTTGAGTCTATGAATAAATCAATTTTACAAAGTGAATCTAAGTAGTGTGCACGGAAGTGCACAGTCAGAGAATGAACGTGATTTACCATCAGAATCCGACACAAAAGCCATAAATCTTCATATCCAGTCTCGTCGTACGCCCAAGCTAATCACTTCCAATTTCATGTAATACCGTCATTTGCAATTGCGTTACTCGACGCGTTAATCTTGTCGTGCCAGTCTCATGTTACCTTGGATAAGAAACAAATGATAAGAGCAACAAAAAATATGGAAAAAAAAATTAAAATTTTCGTGCGGCTCGCAAGAAAAAGTTTACGACACTTTTTTTAATTAAGCCATCAAGTTGTTCTCATTTATCTTATCAATGTCGCAAGATTTTTGCACATTCTCAGTTTTAAAATTTCTCAGCATGATGTGTCATAATTGTGACAATTAACAACGACTCTCTTTCCTTCACTGAAATTGAATTAACGGCAAATTTAAATTGCAAAATCCACGAAAATTGTTGGCAATGCAATGAATTGAAAGTTTTCCGTTTTTTGTATTGAGTGCAGCTGGAAAAAGTCCCACGAAATGAAGGCAGTTTGACTGCATTCCAAGCGACTTGGCCACAGCAAAAAAAAAACTCAAATGAAGAGCAAAACATCAAGAAGAAATCCTTCAGGTACCCGAAATAAAGAAAAAAAAGAAAGAAATATATATTAAATTCGTGAATCATTGAAAGATATACGACGACAACGAAAAAAAAAAGAGTAAACCGCAAAAGATGCTGCAAAAATTTTACTTAATTGAACTAACATGTTAAGTTCCTTTTAATTTTGCAAATAATGCATTTCAAAGGTTTGTTTTTTGTTTCTCAAATGCAGCTCAAGGAATCGAGAGAAAACCACAAAGAATCTTAAAGAATGTTCAATGGGTTGAAATATACTTCTTATTATTTATGTGTTGCATGCACTCGCGAAATAAACTTGAAAATGCGATAAGAATTTTTGCAATGATTTTACTGTGGACGAAACTTTCTTTATACTTTTGAAGATAAAATGTTGCAACCAGTTTTCAGAGAAATCAAAAAAAGATCTGTAAAGTGCAGGTACCCCTGCCTTTTTATGACAAATGTGTGCAGGGCAAATAATTTTCCAACCATTGCTTGCACTTTATTGTGCGGTGAAATGAGAAGATTGAACACGAAATGTCAAAGATATTTACTCGTGCGCAAATATATACTCGGATATAAACTATAATATGCTCAACGGCAACACTGTGGCCGCACACACGCTTACTGGTGAACTTGTGAGAGCACCTAAAACCTCACACAATAACTTGAATGACCGGTCTGAATTGATTTTATCAGCTTCTTTTCTTAGCATCATCATGTGTTGGTGCAATCTGATGTTGTATAGATGAAATGGGAAGTAAAAGAAGAGAAAATGCGCTTTGGTAAATTCCAGTGGATTGTTCCAGTGCTTTTTTCTTTGTTGGGATCTAATTAAATTCTAAAGATTGAGATCGGATTTCTTTCCCAAATTACGATTTCAAGTACATCCTTAGCACAATTTCTTATGGCTTCCTTAATTATACAGAATCGTCACGACAATTCCGTTGCTTGAAATTGAGTGCTGTGTACGCAAAAGAATTTATTTTGCTTCTTTTCTTTATTCTCTTGTTTTTCGCATTCCACAAGAAGCAACCAACAAAACTTTATCCCACGCATAAGTCCATTGTGTAAATTGGATTTAAAAGCGAAATTTATTTGTTTCTTTACCTCCAGAAGAAATCGAAAGGAGTTTTTTCTGCGCAACCTTTCGTTCGCCTCTTCGATTTATTTATTTTTTTTTTCAATTCTTTTTATCTGTTTCGATCTTCTCACGAATTAGATTTTTGCATAAAACATATATTTGATGCATTCTTAACCTTTTCTTAAAGAAAATGATTCATTCGACTGGAATTTATGTGAATGTTTCCATTTGCAGGTGTCTGCACCTGGTGCAATTTAACTTATCAACAAGTTGATTTCTCTATTACTTTTAGTATCACAAGACTTTTTATTAAAAATTCTATGGATGGATTGGATCATCATGTGGGCTGAGTTTGTTGTCTTCGCTAACCACAATTCTTGTCACGGCAAGTTTCCTGTTCCCACTTATCTACCATGCTACACTGACATCTTGTCCATTTGCCAATGCAAATTTATTCTCGTTCATGATAGTTTGCATCGTTTGATATGTAAATACAAGAACTATAATCGAGTAAGGTCATCAAGTTCTTACACCGTATTGCATTATGCTCACATTTGATTCCCAGAAGACTCGTCGAAGCCTGTAACCCGATTCGGATTCTATTCGAGCGCAGATGGTGTCAATTTGAAAATTATATTCATATGCCATCATCAGCATCATAATGGTGGCTCATTATATTAACACACGTCCAAACACACTTGAGCTGCCCACGCCAAAAAAAAGGTTTTTTGTTTCGAATAATTTTTTTATCAATTTCATCGGAATTTTTCGGCATTTCTTAAGATTTTGTGTGTCTTTAACAGCCATCGCCGATGGTCACCTCGAACGGCTTCATTATGTCTCGATTTCTTTTTTACTATTTATACTTTTGTTTTGTCTTTTTCAGAGATATTTGAATAGGTTTTGTGAATCAACGTGATAATAGAGAGCACGACACACACACAGATTAGACCACAATAAAAAGAAAATTAATTAATTTGATATTTTATGTGACACATATCTCTTTTTCTCTCAATGCGATTGAAATGTTTATTGTTCCCATCTTGGTGTTTTCTCAAACAGCGACAGAATATGATGAGGATGTGACAAAATATCAAATTGACTGAAAATGATAATTTTGACACCCGGCCCCATGCCTTTGAGACATTTCTTCGCACGTCTCCTTGATGTTTATGATTTAATTTAATTTTAATTATATTTTGTGCGCGGCTGAACGGAGTTTAACGGAGCGGATACCATTAGCAGCATGTTCATTTGTACTCAAGAAAAATTGGTTTTTCCTTGAGGATGAAAAATTGTTGGCGAACGAAGCGAAGAGCGGAAATCCAACAAAACAAATTAATTGCATATTACATACAGTTTCTCATTCCATTAACCACAAAATGATTGCTTATTTCTTTGTTTCTTATTCGCCGTTTATTTTCTCTTTTGCCACGAAGGGTTCTCCGGAGCAACTCCATTGATCGATAATCGCTATTACATTTCTTCCTTTCTTTCCTCGCCTCTCTTGAGAAACAAATTTGATGGGAAATAAAATCAAAGAACCATAATGGAATCGTTTCGACTGTTATTTTATATCACAATTTCAACAACACGACCAGAATAAATATCAAAGCATAACCTCAAAAATTTATTTTTTCTTCATCAAACATAACCTCACAGTTGTTTCTGTAGGTAGACAATAAACATTATTTTATAATGGATCCCATTCCATAAGCATAATGGGGAAATGCAAAAAAAAAAAAATGTTTTCAATTTCTTTAATGAGTTGTTGGGTTTAAAATGAGTAGCAAAGCCATTGATGGAATATTTTTGGGGTCAAACGCTTAATGGATTGCACTCTGTATAATACTTTCAGCCTTTCAAAACTGCGTATTGTCGATGAATTGCACAATTTGAATTTCTTTTTTTTTGTCTTGTTATCAACTTTGCTATTTTATTGTCGAAGGCGTGAACTTTGATCCTTAGATTATATATTTCCTTCGACACAATGAAATTTGAGACGATTTTGCCTTCTTTTTACGCAGATCCGGATAGAGCGGAAGAGAAAAATTGTCAGGCCTTCCGTCGGCTGTTTTGCTCATATTGGTTATTTCCATGATAAATGGATACGTTGCACGAAACTCCGATTTGTTTATTCAGCAGTTTCAGCATGTGATGCTGGCATCAAATTTTATTTGAACAACATTGGGCAAAATAGGATACCAAGTTTTTATTTTCTGCAGAATTGTTGACAGTCTCTTCATGTTACATTAGAAAAGATGTGTAGAGGATGTGCACGCTTCTGTGATTTGTTAACAGCATCCTTGGTAGGCCCAAAAAAAAGAACGAAGAAATAGCCTAAGGCACCCCAAATTTTTACGTTATTCTTCCACCTGCGTTATCAATCGAGCATATGATGAATGAAATGTATTGCAAATTAACTTCAATTTAATATTTCGAGCGTAAACATTTGAAATTTCCTTCGAGAAATGAAATTAAATTCTGTTTTTTTTTTTTTTTTGCTTCTTCTTCCGAAGTGAAATTTAATTTCCGCCGACAAACAGAATATTAAAAGGCAACGCATCCATCTTCCATGCCGACTTTGAAGGGGGAAAAATATTTATAAAGGATTTCACGTGATATACAACTGGGAGCATGTTAACCTCAAAATAAAATTTCTCCTTCAGTCCTATGAAAAATAACATTCATTATAATGACTTCCCTCAGACATCCAAGGAGCTTCTCGCTTTTCAATTTAAATGAGCAATTTTCTTTTGTGCAAATAAATTATTTTTTCATCCTTTTAACGGAAATTAAAAGCGGCAGAGAAGGAAAAAATTCTGTGAAAATTTCACGTCTGAGTGTTGTAAAACAATTTAAATTTACAGCTATGATTGACGCTAAAAATGTTAACTCTGAACATAAGAAAAAACAAGAAAGTTTTTTACCAATTTCCCACTGCATCAATTTTCTTTGCTAATGTGAAATTTTTCATCATAGTTCTACAATTTTTGTTGTTCTCAATCTTTCAGCAAAGGGAGAAGCAATTATGATGGCAACGGCAAGAAAATGGAAATCCATTAAGGGTGGAAAGAAAAGTTTCGTAAAGTAAATTACCAGTTTTAATTAATTCTCAATGTTGTAGATGTTGAAAAAAAAGGAGAGCAAAGCGACGGCAGGAGAAACAAGATGGTTGAGGGAAATTTCCCCTTCTTCAGTCAGTTCATTAAACGTATTTGAATCAATAAACATCAAAGCTAATAAAAAATTCCAAAAACGTTGCCAATAATTTCCTGCATTAATTTGTAGAAATTGGCGAGTGGATAATGAGTTAACGAAGTGTGAAATTTCAATCCTTTTTTTTGCGCTATCCGGTGGCGTCAGTTGAGCATTAATCATTCTTTATTCATATTCGTTCCATATCACTGTTGCACAAAAAATAGAAATGAATCCATCGAACGAGTTTTATCAATTCGGCTCAACTGCTGTTTTTATTATTTTTATTTTCTAGCGCGGTGCTAATTCACACTCGCAGTCTGTCAATGGGCTTTCAGCTTTATAATCAGCTTAAATCATTTTATTATTCGATACAAAAAAAAAACTCCGCGAAATAAATATAAACAAGGTTTCGGTTTCAGTGATTGATTTTTGTTGTTTTGCGTTTTGTTTTGATAAACTTTTTTTTTAATGTCTTTTTGTAATATATTACAATAAACGATTTTTCGCTTTCGACTGTCATCAGCATCATGTGTTTGTTCTCTTTCAGGTTTGTTAATGATGGGATGCAGATTATGATGACCATTTGATATGTTAATTGGTAAAAAAAAGAAGTCGTAGCTTCCAAAACTGTTCTTTACTATTGAATCTGTCTTTCATGAGACCATTCGAACCCCCTGACTTTTGCCGTCGGTTCCAGTGCAAATGTGGCACTCATTTACGAATTAATTTGAAATTTATTGAAATTTGTATTAATAAATTTATTGAATTTGCGGCAAAATGGAGAATAATTAAATTTCATTTGGAAGCAGTGAAGCACTTTTACATCCATTCAGCCGGCAGCAAACGCGCGAATGACCGAAAATTTATTTTGCATAAAATTAAAATATCTCAACCGACGACTTTGAAGTTGTTATTGTGTTGAGTTGATAGAAATCTTTCAAAAGACTTTGATGGCACCGCATCATCATTCTATGGATGGCATTATCTTTTCGCCGGCTTTCAAAATGATCTTTTTTTCTGATTAAAAGAGCAAACAAGAAGATGTTTCTGCAATCAGGTCAATGAATTGTGTTATTGAGATGATGAAACCATCATCGAGTGAATACACCTGCCATAGGATGCTACTTTTATGACACATTCGGATCATGAAGCGTTATAATGAGACATAAAACATTGCAATCTGTATGTGTGTCTTTAGACTATCTAAAAATGTTTCATATTATATGGAATTAATTTGTTCCTTGTTCGTCATCGTCATCAGAAGTATTAATGTTAATCCCTGACAAATGACGTTCTTTCATTGAATGACATTGAAGCATGGAAAAGCTCTTGGTGCTCATGTGAAATGTATAACTCCAATGAATTTTTTTAATGCTTCAAAAAGTGTTTCACTATTTTTTTTAAAATCATTTTCCGGAAAATCTTCTTCATTCAAGTTTTGGTTTCACTCTCTTATTGTGTACCAATTCCTCGACAAGTACATATAAAGCTCTTACAAAATGAAGCTGGCTCAGCACATGGATCAACAAACCTTTCAAGTCCTTGTTAAAATAATATTTACATTAATTCTTGTTGAGGCTGCTTCAAAGATCGAGAAAAAAAAATTCCATCACTAAAAATCTCGGTTGAGAATCTTAAGCCGCCTTTCATTGATGTGCCAAAAGGGAAACGAGAGAAATAAGCAGAGAATTCTTTAATTGAAACAGTTTTTTTGGTTGATTTAACTCGGCAGCAAAGCAAAAAGGTCCATTTAAAACACGGACTGAGTAATGGACACAAATCCCTCGTAATGCCATTGAGATCAGCTTATTTTGGGCTGATGGGCATTCGCAATTGTACAAACAAAAACATTTCCTCATTCTTAAGCGCATCTGACTAAAATGTTTTAATTAAATATCCCACGAAAACGTGGCCATGATCTTGTCGAAACAGGATTCTCCATTTCAGCGAAAATATTCTCACAAATAACGAAAGAAAAAAAGACGAAAACTTTCTCACAATCCAAAACTTCAAAATCGAGCCATATTTTTGTTTTCGACGGGCGAAGAATTTTTTTTTAATGCACATTTAAAATTCGTATTGTAGGCTCCAATAGATATTTTCGATTTGCATTTTTATTTGTCGACCAGAGAATCAGAAAACTAATTGATGTCTTTAAACGGAAATAACTTCTTTCGTGTGGTTTTTAAGGTTATGTTTGAAAATTTTGTAATAAATATTTAAGTGAATATGGAGTGAATTGAATCCAAAATTAGCGAATGATTCCCAATGCAGAAATGATAGTTTCTGCTCGTTCAAATTCAAAATGTCATTAAAAATATTTTTTTTTTCTTGTTTCTTGAAGCTTCGATGTTAATTGTTCGTGAATTTATGTGCGCAAATTTCATTATGAGGCTCTCGCGCGGTTAACATACTTTTACTGCTATGAGCATTCATTCAGTTCATTCTCTGCAAAAATTTCTGCGATTCTCCATCATTCACTGCAAGAATTTTGCCGAAATGGACCGCAGGAGAAAATAAAATTCAACATTTTATTATTAAAGTTCTTTAGTGAAGAATTCGTTTTTTTTTTCTTACTTCTACTGAACTGAAACTATATGGCGGGTCATAAAAATTCCATCAGTCCTGCAGCAACCACTGTGCTTTCGGTTCATGGAAGGAATTAATGTTGAAATTTTTATGATTCACCATTCATTTACTGGTTTTATCGCATTCTTACAAATTGAAAGAAATAAAAATAAAAAAAATTTGCAAATTTATTTTTTTTCTCGCCAATTCGAAAACATTTTTTTTATTGGAAAATTAAAAAAAAAGTTAGGATTTTAAAATTTAAATTCCATCAATTTTTATTTTTTTTTTGGCGATTTCGCGGGCGCGCAACAGAAAAAGAAGATATATACATCGTTCTAATGAAACTTCAATTTTTTATTTATTTAAATTTTATGGCAGCAAATCTAGTCTCGAAGAAAAAAAAATGTTTGTTATAAAAATTACACCATTCACTTTGCTGACCATTCTTTCAGTCTCACACATTCGTTCGCATTTCGGGTTGATGCTTCTATTAGCCACGCTACAGGCATTTGTAGCTAGAAGAAGAAGCCCAACAAAAAAAAAAGAACTAAGTAAGAAGGAATGCAGCGAAGTCAAGAAGAAGATTAAGAAAGACGACCGAAAAGAAATACAGAGATTTGAATCCTGAAAATCATCGGTTACACATCCAAAATAATCAACCGAATCATCGTCTTAAGAATGTTGTTTCACAAAAAAGGCTTCTCAGATCACTGAATGCGATCGCGAATTAACGCGTTCCCCTTTCGCTGTCTTGTCTTCGCAATTTCGTTTTTAATTGCTCGATATTATTTTTCTTTATGAATTTTTTTAGCGTCGCACTTTTGGGCGTCGATTGGTTTTCATCATTATTATTATTTTGGCAGAAGCCCCACTGGGTACAATTTTTAGATTGCGTCATTGATTTTCTTTCTTTTTGATATGACCACAGAGGTCCATCGAACTTATTTTTTAAGAGCACTTAAAAATTTAATTGATTTTCATTTATAGTTTTCTTTTATAATGTACAGAAAAGCACTTTCACGATGTGTTAGAGCTCCTAATTGAGTCTAAAGAACACAGCAATTAATTTTCAAGAAACACTTTTTTTTTTTATCTTCTTTGTTGCTAAACCAAACACAAAGTTGCGCGAGCGATTCTGTTGCGGTTTAATTAATTTGTTTTATTATAAATTACGCTTCATAGCTGAAGTAGAAATTAAGAGATTAAAGAATTAGAATTTAGAAATGAATGTCTCAATTCAGGACTGAAAGAAAACTTCTTCTTTTTCTTCGTTGTTGTATCATAAAGTTTAAAATGTGGAAAGTGAAATTTATTCCGCCCCAGAGCTGCTCGGGGCTTGTTCTCACTCTTTTGTGTCCATTAAAATTGTCTTCAATTTTAAATGCGAGAAATCTTTTGTGGTATTTTAAATGAAAAATTTACTTTTCATTCGAATTTCATGAAGGAATGAGGGAAAAATTCGTCGCAATTCATATTGATTTGTCTCGATTCCTCTTTTAATTCAATTTAATTATACTATTAAATTTTCCTCGTTATGCTTTTCTTGGTATGTAAAAGTTTTGATTCAAAAGCTATTACGAGTCTATTGAAAGACAAAATAGGTTCGAACGAGAGTTCAATTAGCTTACAACAGCATTTCATTTGGAAGCGAAAAAACCCTCGTGCCTCCATCAGAAGAGTTGCCATGGTTGGCAATTAGTTGAAAAAGTTTATTTTTTTCCAAGTTTTAATCGAATTCATTATGAATTCATCAATTAGAGAGCGCGTCTCTCAGTTTTCTGATCTTCTAGTTGTTGACCTTGAAGGTCGTCTACTGTGTTTATGTTTTTTTTTTTCTTCTTTTGATTGATGATAAACCACAAGAAGACTTTGCGATAACAGTAAACTACTTAAGATGTTTCTTGCAAGAGGAAAACGTTATCTTGAACGGGTTGCCTTGTTTGCGATGGAAACATCTGGTCTGGCTACATAGTATTTTTGAATTAATAATTCGTAATAAATTCTCTCGAAATCCGCTTTTCTCACGAAAAAAAAATTAAATTTCGTTAACGAGAAATTGCTGAAATACATTTTTCCATCTTGCCGAAAGTAAACAAAAGAATTTTTTTTTTATTGAAATATTGGCAGCAACTTTGTTGCTTTAATGCAATCAAATAAGTTTTGCGCAAGTGGAAAATTGGATAAAAAATTCTTCTTCCACAATGTATTTATATCATTCCTAATTTGTTCATTTTGAATATATTTAGAAATAAATATTTTCTTTTTCTCCTATGGAAATATTTTCTAAATCAACATAACCTTGCACTTCACTTGACTTCTCCACGCTTTTGATTTTTTTTTTATCAACCGAAATTCATCGTTACATAACTCTCCGAACATTGGTGTCAATACTGTGCAGTGTTGTTTTTTGCCTTTTAACAAATAAAATCTCCAGCGGCGGACTTTAAATATATGAATTGTGCATTTTTACCTGTAAAGAAAAGAAAACAAAGAATTTGAAACATAAAAATTTCACATGAAAATAAAATCTATTGCTTGAGGAAAGAAGATTAATAGTATTGCTTAATGGGAGCCATTCATATGTTTAGACCTTAATTTTCAATCAAAGGCAAATAATAATTCTATTTTCGAAAACATCACTGATAAATTCATTCCATTCAAACACAGGAAAACTGGTGGATTTGCGGGAACATCATTCACTGTTTTACATCTACATACATCCAGTGTATGTGTACATATTAGAGATCAGCAAAAGGAAAAGCGAAGAAGAATAAGTTGTTATAAAAGTTTATGGCCTGTTTCGTGTTTTAAGGGTACAGTGTTTTTGCCTCTATGATATTTTTATGATCATGTTAAACAAGTTTTTCAATTCCTTATGTGAAGGAATGTTTCTCTATGCGTGTGCTATGTAAAAGGATCAAAAGGATTCGAGATGATTATTGCCGAGAGATAAAATGGAGTATTTCTTTGGAATAAATTGTTTCTTATGATTCTGTGGGAGCCTAAAAAGTACGTTTTCAGTATAGGTAACATAAAAGCGGCATGACTGTGTGTGAATTGTTTAATTTATGGCTTAATCATCTAATTGACAACAAATTTTACGAGGGACATAGGAAGAATTTTAATTAAAATCATTCTACTTAGCCTCAAATATATGTTTTTCGTGCAAATTCCCATTTCAGAAAAGAATATAAAAATTTATCGAGATCCCATCAATAATTCATTTCATCAAACACTTTCGATCTCTTTTGTGTATTCATGTTTTGCATAGTGCCCAATTTTGTATATCTGATGCTTTTCATGACCCTTTTTTTAGCATATTTTAGATTTGAACAGAAAGTTATTTTTACTGATATCATAAGAGTGGACGCTTTACAATCCAGAGACACTTGATGTCTGATGATGTTATTGTTTTATGTCTCTCATACGTGACAACAACGAAAAAAATTCGGTGATTGATCAAGTGCTATACTTCAGCTAAATTACACTTTATTGCTTAATTTCTCTCATTAATTTCGGAAATTTATTTACTGAATAAATAACCGAAATATTTAACTTTTTGACTTGAAATAAAGGAAGCAAAAGAATGGAGAAATTCCATTTATTATACATAAATAAATTTCCAATGAAAATGCATTACGAAAATTTTAATTGAATATTTTCCCAACATCAGTGCATCAGGGGCATGTTTTTTTTATTCTCTCTTTAAATTTCATTTTCGATTTATTTTTTAATTCAATGGAATTTGTATCAACTACTCGTTTCAGTATATTTTGGGTTGTGCCTTCTACTTCTTCCGCGGGGCCCTTGTGAGGGCGAAAACGAACAAGCAACGAGCCAACAAAACAATCAAATCGACTGAAATAAATCTTAATTTCTTCTTATTTTTCCAAGGAAAATTTATTGAAGATAAAAAAAATAAAAAATATTTCTCCCGGGTGCACGGTAATCGAAGACAAAGGATAGCAACGACGAGCGCTTCAGATGCTTTGGGCTTTCCTGATAGTAAGACTTTTCAATTAATCAAAGGATTAGATCGTCGTTTTTTGTAACCTTTTGGGGCTAGATATTGTAGCGTCGCAGTATATGTAACCTATAAAAAGCTTTCTCAAGCCTTTTTTTGAGAAATCGTTTTTCTTGAAGGTAATAGCACAATGCAAAACGGACATAAGAAATAAAGAAATGAGAACGGCCAAAAAGATGCTTTAAAATGCGGTGAACTTTCAGGAATTTATCTCACAGCTTGCGTGGCATGGCTTTCAATTATTCTTTCGTTCAGTTTCTCTCATATTTATTTGCCATTTTCAAGCACATAAAGTGCATTGAGATTATGAATATTTCCGAAAATTTCTGCTGACCGTTTGCAAATATTTGTCTTTATTTTTAAAGGGATCGCTTGCAGAAGGAATTTAATCCTCTAACACACAAACAATCATGCATATTTATTACACGTCGTTAAAATTAATTATCGTTTAGATTTTCTGACTTTTCGCTTAAATCTAATCAGATTTGAAGAGCTTCCGAATGTGATTAATAACAATCTTTCGTGCGTAATGTAAATTTTAAAAGTAGGCACTGAACTGTGTCATGATGAACATGTATAAAGAACATTTTGGCCGCTTATCACACGCGAAGCTAAATTAAAAGTGATTTTTCCAAGAATTAATTTTTTAGTTTAAACTTCCTGTTGCGCTTGGCAGAAATTTTTCAAGATCACACTTTGAGCATAAAGAGTTGCCCTAAAATGAACTGAATAAGTGACGTTCATTATAATTAATGATCAAAAATCGCAACATACCGCATCAATAAATTTCATGAAACCTTCCTTGTGCTCAAGCGGTAAATTCTCTGTGATTTTTATTTTTATTTTTTCGGGGAGTTTATTTTTTTAAAGGAAAATATAACCAAAAGAGAATTCTGTTGCTTTCTTATTCAATTTCAATTACCCATTTTGCATTTCAATGACTTACTTCGGCGCTTTCAGCTTGCCATGTATCACTTTATCACATGAACAATATTCGTGCTTTGCTTATTTAATATGCAACAAATCGGTTCGAAGTATAATAAACTTGTCTTTAAATATTATGCACAAGAAAATTAATTTGCTGATGCTATGCAGAGCATCAAATCGTTGCTTACCCTTTTTAGATTTCCGTTAAAGTGTTTAATTTAAAAAAAATTGACTTTGTGACTTGGCACGAAGGACAAGAGGCGAAAAAAAAAACACCAAAAAAGAAATTTTAACCAATTTTGATGTGTTTATACATCAATTATTTCCAATTCTATGCTTTTATGCTTCTCCTAAACTAACTTTATGAACACGAGAAAATATTCGTTGAGTTGTTTGATCACTCAACCGAGACGATGCGTTTGAGGGGCCTCCAGCGCATCATGAGACAAAAATAAATTGTTGAATCTCAAAGTGACCATAATGTTGATAGACGATGAACGCACAGAGATATAGATGGTGCTTGTGCAACCAAGTGGAATGGAATTCCTTAATGCACTTAAGAGAAGCGAAGGGCAAAAAATCCAGAGCTGGAATTGAATTGGATGCGATCATTATCTGTGAAACCTTGAAGTCCATCCCAGTTTTACTCAACTGGTTCTCAACCATTAAACAATGACCATATCACTTCCAAGACGAAGCCCAGAGATTTATGATTTGAGATAAGACGTTATGCCGCTTCCAAGTGAGGCCGAAAATTGACTCATTTCCACTTGGTTAAAAAAATGGCATCAAAATGTGAGAAATGTGATAGAGCGCGAGTCATGGACACAATTATCATAATACAATTCATTTTAAATTAGATTCGGAATGAGCAGTAAAACAAAAGATAGTCGTCGCACCAACGGCTAAAAAATGACTCTCCACGATGAAAATTACGGATGTTAATGATGCTATTATGAGACCAATGGTTCGTGACTTCAACGTTGCCCTCATGATTTAGCCCAATACCAAAGGTTCTCGCACCTGTATGTCTGATGTGAAAATTCATCGTCTGTGTGTGTCCATCATCGATAAGCACTGGAAGGTAGGCACAAAATTTATAATTTTTATTTTATTATTGTAATCGGATACGTTTTCTTTGTTTGAGTTTTTTCGAGTCCATGCTCAGATGACGGGACGGGGTAATCAGCTCAAAAGGAATGTAAATAGAACAATGTGCCCGATTGAATTCCGGGACCATTTGTTTCATCTTTTGCCGACCGTTTAGCGTTTAATGAATTATGGTTTCATCCCGACGAGAAAGACTTTGTGCGTGTGTGCGTTTGTGCTGAATGAACTCATGCAGATAACATTTATCTTGAGGGTTTCTACATTGGAAGAACCGATTCCCATCAAAATGGAAAATCTGAGAGTGCCTGAGATTTAAATGTGATGATAAGTCGCACATGTTAGGTGGCTTCAAACCGCTGGTTCCTCTTATGTAAATTTTCGTCATCTGTCGCTTTTGATGAAGCTATAAAAGTTTTGGGCATCTTTCCACATCAGTTCTTATTTTATCAATCATTTTCGTTCTTCACCATCAACATCAACCGACAGCGGCAGCGAACAAAAAATAAATTTTGTGACCCAAAAAATCAGATTTGCGTCTTTCGGGTGAGAAATTTGATACACAATGATCAACTCGAGCGAGCAATAATTAATTTTTATTTTTCTTTCAATCCTTCGACTTCTGGTTTTGTGATGAGCTGATATTCGTTGTGCTGATTTAAATTCACGAGGAATTTTTTTTTTAACCATGTGCTAATTTAATTTGTGGCATAATAATTACGGGTGTGAGGGCATCGAAGTATTTTTTTTTCGTCTGGACGGCTTGCTAAAGGAATAAATGTGAATTGCCTAATTGGTTGGCGAATGTTCATGTTACAAGTTTAAAGTTTAATACGGTATGACGAGCGATAAAGTCACTTGGATCATAACATTATTAACACACGTTCGTGCCGTTTAACAAAACATTTAAGAATAATGGAATGTTGCCAAATTTTTTAATTTTCCAAAAAAAAAAAACAGCTTATCCAGATTGATGCAATAAATTCATAAAACATTTCTCAGCCTGGAATGTTTTTTTTTTTAATATTTTAACTGTTGACAATTACAGCTTTATTAGGTGCAAAGAAATCGTGTCTATGCGTAGATATAGAAAATGTCATATAATCAGTCAGGGGTGGCATTTATGACTGGTTTTATTATATTGAGGCATTTTTATTGCATACAATCGACAGCTTACAAGTGAGCAATCAAATGGATTCAAGAAAAAAAATTTATTATCACAGTAAATGACCGGAAAAAGTGAGATATCTGAAAGTTATCAGGTTTCGGGAAATAACAATTAAGTTAAATACGTATCGTCTTTTGTAGAATACAATGCGCAATAACATGTGCCAAGGCTTTAAAAGACCCATAAATTGAGTGAAAGGAAATTATTAATTGAAATTTGCACCTGTCCATCACCAATTGGTATGTTGGACTATTAAGGCTCTGATACCACTAAAAAGAAATGGGAGAAAGGGACTTTTCTTTAAAGCATTTTGTCTGGACATTCATTCAAAAACAAAAATAACAACAGCAATAATCCCCTTAAAAATTTTTCGTCAACGATATTTTGTTGTCCATCTCAGGCCCATCTACTGTATATATTATGTACATATCTGTCTATCTATATTCACATTTCTCTATTTATTTACTTTCTTTTGGCCATATTCCTTCGTCTTGTTATTATTTATGATCGCTTTTTGACTAGGTGGCCTCCGTTTTTTTTTTTTTCATCTCCATTTTCTCCGTTTGCCATACACTTGAGCGCTCAAGAAATTCCGATCGTGTTGATGTAAGAATTGAAAGAGAGACTAGAAAATCTAGGCAACATCTATTTTTTTTTTTTTTTTTTTCATTGTAAGTAATAATGTCTACGACAAAGAACTTTTGGAGATGGAAAGTAGCGCGCATAATGTAGCATAAAGAGTGTAATAAATTCATGTTAATAGTCGCTATTAGAGACATCATATGGCTCAAGGAGTGTATTAGAACATTTATTTTTCGACGCACTACTACATAGGCAAACAAATGGCTACCACTTACTGCTGTGCCCGCGATGTCGTTAAATAGAAAATGAATTGATTCGGAGAGGATCAGTTGCAGTGACAATCATTTTTCAGAGTCATAATTCCTTGAATGAGAGTGTTTGATTATTTATGTTTGAAAACATAAAATAAACATAAATAAAGGTAACAAATTGACTTTTTCCGTAACGAAGCAAACGAGTTTTCTCAAGCTATAAAACGTGCTGATAACAAACTTTTTTTTTTTTGTTATAAATAAATTCAAAATTGTGATAAATTTCCGAGTTTGAAAGTTTTCTTGAGATTAAAACTAGACTAGCAGCATATGGCACTTTTCTAGTGAACATTATTAATGCGATGGTGCGAAATTACCATTCAGCCGACGAGCGTGTAAAGTCGAACGTTTAATTTGAGCAATTACAATTTTCTTGCATTATAAATATTTTCAGCAATTCTCGAACCGATCAATCAAGCGAGAGACTTTTTAGCGTGACAAGAAAATTGTAGGGCTTTTTGCATAATTCCATCTTACCGCAGCACCAAGAAAACATAACCTCAACACCAAGCGAGATCATTAGGTTTTGTTTTCGTATCTCTCGGTTGATGAAAATAAAGTGTTTTTACACCTAATCATTTAACATGCTAGCTATCGTCGAATTCCCATTGTTTCTTTCTCGCCCTGACTCTCCTTCCTCTTTTTCCTTTTACCCCCTCTCATGATAGTGATGGAAGGAAAAAAAAAACTACCTGATTCACAGGGTAATGATAGCTGCAATCTAACAGTTTGCCCAAAAGTTGAACAGTTCTAAGGAATTTATGTTTTTACGCAAAGGGAATAAAAAGAGATATTTTTTTTGTTCTGTTTCCAATTCTTGTGTATAATTCACCTTCGTCTTCTAATGTTTTCCGCCGCTCGGGGGTCCATCGAGAGCGATCTGTGTTGGCAAGAATGAGATGGCACAATGATAAAAATAAATTGAAGAATGAATTTGAAACAGTTCAATATTCGTGCACAAGACAGAGATAGATGACAACCATAATGGGCAAAAGAATGCACTTTCGGTCCTGCCGATGCTCCGTATATTGTGGATAGTGATGATCTTCAATAAAAATTCTTCGTTATTACCCCGAAAATAAATAAGAAAACATTGGAGAACATTCGTTTACAAAAAGGCAGCAACATAAGAAAAAAAAAGCGAAATCAAGAAAGAAGCAAAACTTAAGTTGAAAGAATGAGAAATGTTCTGGATGTTGCGAGCCGCTCTGTTTTATTTGTTGTTTCAAAAAGAGATTTCTCAGACAGTCATTTCAGGTCTTTGGCGCCTTGTGCCCCGAAAAATTGCTTCTTCGAACAACAGCAATATAAAGGGCCATCTCCCATTCGCAGTGGAAGAATGAAACGCAAAAGTTCTTTTGTTTTTTGCACCCGAGCAAGTCAATAAGATGTATTTCTTCATTTCTTTCGCATTCCATTTCGGAGATTCATTCGGGAAAATTTCGTGAGATAAAGCAAGAGATATTCTGCAACCATCAAACACCATCAAAATTACACACCATTATGGACTCGGGACAATTTATAAAAGCAACATGAGAAAGATGAAGAAGAAAAGGCATAAATTGCTTGTGAAATCATTAAACATTATTTTGTGATGGCGATCGTGTCTCGGGCGAGAAGTTACACACTTTAATAGATCGATGAATTTCACACATTTTTTCTGTATACTGAAACTTTATTATAGTGCACTGACACGCGACGCGATTTTAAAAATGCCTTTGCTGTTATCTTATCAGGTCATGCTTACTTATCAGCTTTTGTGCGTATTATTGGCAAATTCCTAGTTGTCTGGTGTAAAGTACAAATTGGATTTTTTTTATATGTTCGTTAGCGACAAATTACTGGAGAAATTTCTCCAATCACTTATTTGCATATAACGAAACATCTGACAAATTTAAACTCGATACTTTAGTCAACATCTGTGCCATTCATTGTCTCTGCCGCAAAGCATATTTAGGGAAGTTGACAAATCCTTTCACTCAGCTTTAAAACTCATCTAGTCTTGCTTTTTTCCCATAGCAGCGTACGGGGGAAAATAAAGTATAAAATATTGCCGGCAACCTTTCGGCGTATGTCGCAAAATTTGTGTTCACCCCTCAAAGTTTTCACTGTCATTTCCACCCATAATACTTTTTTTCTTTATCCTTATAGCCGTCACATAGCGCACAGTCTCGGCTCTAATGTTTTGCCGCTTTTACGTATAATGAGAATAAATTTCCCGTTGAACGCAATATTACATTATAACATTAAATTGCCTTTGATGGTAAATGTATAAGGAAAACCCCATCGAAGGAAAAAAGAACCTAAAATCGATATCAATTTTCATTCCCTGCTGAAACTTTAATATTTACGCCTGGCAATCGTCTTAAAATTGATTTTGATTGAATTTCTTTCCATACTTTTTTCCACTTTCAATCAATACATTAGGTAATTCGAAAGACAGCAGAAAATTCTCTTCAAGCATTAATTCCTAACGAGTTTCTCAAGTGTGTTTCGGTCGCTATGACACTTACCTTTTATGGGAAATGTTGCAGGTAAATCCTTTTTTGCAATATCGCGTTTTTGAAAAATATCCAGAACATTGTTGCATGTCGGTTCTTGGCTGCTGTTGTTTGTACTCAATAATGTCGGAATTGTTGTTGATAGTGCGGATGTTGTATAATGTAGATTGTTTAATAGAAAGATTATCACTAAACACCAATTAAAATTATTAAATGATTTCAAATCAGCACTCAATTTTCTGGCTATGCACGGCATCATTGTGGCAAATATATAATAATCTCCTCCGTTAATATAATGCCAATCAACTTTATTTATTTATATGGTAAATTGAAAATTATTCAATCATCAATAATAATAACATCGAGCGAGCACTGTCAAGCTGAAGGCAACTTAAACAATTTTATTCTTTGATTTCTTATCACTTCACACTATTTTATTTATTCGAGTGATTGAATCAGGTAAGTTTTTGATATTATTTCATCGAATCTCTTTAATCTTTGCGCGTTAAAACATCAATTTTTTCTTTTATTTTAGACTTTGACAAATTATCACTTGATATTACAATTTGAACCGCAATGGTACGTCATATATGAATGAAACCTTTACGGTAACGTGAGGAACATTTAAAAATAATAACCAGCTTACTCGCGCAAGTTGTTCCCAGATCGAGTTGCAAACTACTACTGAATGAAGAGTAAATGCATGAAATTTTGAATCAAGTAATGAATGAAAAATACAGGGAACAGCAGAATAAAATATTGAGTAAAGAGAGCAGAAGAAACGCGAGTTGTTTCATTTTCCAGTCAGTGTTTGTTCCCTTGCTGCACGGGTAAAAATATTTTATTCCGTTTTATTCGAATATTTTTTATTTTAAATCAGAACTGAAAAACGCTGGAAGAATGAAGGCGTTAAACATGAGTGGACATCTTCCGAGAGTTTGCCAAGATCAATATCAAGACCAACGTTATTCTGACTTTTTCGCTATCGTGTCTTGGAGGCCTTTATAAGCCTGTGCACAGTGTAATCTTTGAAAGTTATGCGATCCATACCTCGCTTAGACACAGTGGAATCCCCCCAATCTTGCCATTAGTTGGTTTTAAGACTCATGTTAATGCACAGAAAAAAAAAAGTTCTGCTATATTTTGTGACTAAGTAACTGCGAATTCTGATCCAGCACCTAAAATAAATTGTTCGCTTATCAGCGATCCTCCACAATTAAATTCTATGGTGACATGTATCACCGCAGTGCAATAGATGCCATCTGCGGGTAGTCATCTTGCTGGGTTGGCTTGCATCCAATTCTGTATCGAAAATAGTAGTTTTTCAATATGAAATAAGTTGCGCATGTTTGTTTTGTCACGCTCTTCAATGAACAACATCATTTTTCTTCCATACGAAGTATGCAGATCCTTCGCAATTCCTAATAATGTCTTGAAATAATAGTTCTCAAGGCAAAATCAAAACAGATCAAGTCATTTGTGGTCCTTATTTCGTTTTCGCAACAATTAACCGTAAGCACGCACACGTGCTGATTATTTATGTTAAGGTTTTTTTTTTTTTGAAATCAGAATCATTCTCATAGTTGCTCTTCCTTTTTATTTTGCCGGTAATTTTGACATTTGATCGTTGAGCATGGGTTAGTGAAAATGTTAATGTGTTTGTGAATGAGCTGTCAAAACATTTCAATAAAGACACCTCAGTGAAATTAATTTTAATTAAATTTATCAATTTCTAAACGTTCTGAAGACAGATCAATAATTTAAAACGATTCCAAATAACTAAATGGTGCGATAGAGTTAAAATCAAAGGTTAGTTGTTTTAGATTTCATTCGATTTGTTATAAATTACTATTGTCCACAAAGCACTTTTATTGATTCATTTTAGATTTTTCAAAGAAACCAACAATGAGGGTGCCTAAAGTATATCTCCTGTGCATGGTAATTGTGATTAGTTGTCTAAGTGCTTGCAAAGCCAGCAAGAGTCATCCTATAACAACACTTCTGAATGCAAAATGGACAGTGACACCAGTACAGCTGGAAATCGCTGAATACCTTTCTGATAGTTCCAACCAGAAATACTGGATCTTTGTCGATGAGCTCGCCAATTTGAAAGAAGGATTAGACGAGCTTGAAAATGATTATAAGAGATACAAAACATCAATTGATCTTGCCGGTAAACTGCTGACACAGGCTCAACTGAAATTGCTCAAGCTGTCCTTGTCACTTCGATCGCTTACTCCACGCATTCAGTCACATTTTATGATTGCCGATGACATCCTCAAACGTGGTGATTGTGAAGATTCAACAGCATTTGTGATTTCGGGTGGAGAGCTGGTGTGCAGCATGAATGAACTGAAAACTAAATTGAAAAATCAAATTACTGCATCAACTAATTCTGAGCTCTACAGTTTTGATCACATCTATCCTGGAACAGAGCTAAATAAATATGTGGTTACACTTTATGGTGAAGCTGGAAGTCGCGAGTTTAATGAATATCATCGATTGCTAAAATCTGAATCGTTAAAAGGGTCAATTAAATATATCTCCCGTCATTTTATCCGAAATCGTTCTGCAACCAAAGTTCGGCTGTCTGGCTATGGTGTTGAACTGCATCTGAAGTCCACCGAGTACAAAGCTCAAGACGACTCTCCTCGAAAAGACAACGATGATGCATTTGAAACAGAATCAGTTGAGAATGAAGTTGAAGGATTTGATTTTAAGGCATTAAGGGAACGCTACCCACATTTGTCACATTCCTTAGATCGTCTTCGCGGAAGTCTGTTAGAAAGAAACGAAGAAATTGCCCCTTTGAAGGCTTGGGAGTTCCAAGAACTTGGTCTGCAGGCCGCAGAACGAGTAGCGTCAATTCAGGGCGAAGAAGCGCTTACAATCCTCCAGTTCACTGCTCAAAATTTTCCAACACAAGCTAAAACACTCGTCCACACGCCAGTCAGTGAAGACTTTAAAGCTGAAATGAAAAATAACATTGAAGTTTTTGCCCGAAATCTAAATCTCCAACCGCCAGATGCAGCCCTGTTTCTCAATGGCATGTATTTTGATGCTGAATCACTTGATGTTGAAACACTGCTGGACAATCTGAAGAAGGAATCGTCGATTCTGGATGGACTGAATCAAATAGGATTACGTGGACCGGCAGCGACACCCTTGCTGGCACTTGATTTTGCTGGGCAATCCAAAGAGTTTGCAATTGACATACGAGATTCCTCAGTGATTTGGATAAATGATTTGGAACAGGATAAAGAATATAAACGATGGGGTGGCAGTGTTATGGATTTGCTACGACCAACATTTCCTGGCATGATGAGAAGTGTTCGAAAAAATTTCTTCAATCTTGTAATGGTATTTGATCCAATCAACCCCGATGGACGGGACATTATGCGTATGGCTGAAACATTTGTTTCGAATATGGCTCCAGTTCGTATCGGGGTGGTGATGGACACTCGAGCTGGTGTCGATAGTCTTAGTGAGCTTTATCGCACCATAAACTGTGCTTTCAATTACATGCACCAGAAGAAGGGATCACGTGAAGCTCTAAGCTTTTTAATGGATATTTTTGCCACCACTGAAAAGGATTCGGACGTATCCATGGATACAGTCAGAAACGTATTTAAGAAGACAAACTCAAAACTTTCGAGTATTGAAGTCGATGATGCTCTCGGTGAAGATTCGGATTTTGATTATGGACGTCAATTATCTGAAGAATTTATTGAAAGACTAGGAGTTAAGAAAGTTCCACAGGCGTTGCTCAATGGTGTTATGCTCAACGAAAAGATGCTGAATCGTGATGAGTTTGAGGAACAAATATTAACTGAAATTATGCAACAAACGCCTCAGCTACAAAAGGCAATTTACCGTGGTGAACTAAGCGATGGTGAAAGCGTCATCGATTATTTAATGCAGCAATCGCATGTTATGCTGAGGTGCTTTTTTTTATCAGTTTTACACTGAATTAAAATTAATTTCTTAAAATTATTTCAGGTTGAATCAAAGAATTTTGTCGAATGATGAAACCCAGAATCTTGATATGAGCTCAGGAAAAGCATCGGAAGATATTGAAGATGTGAAGTTGCTAGCAACACTAAACAATGAAGTCTTGACAGCAACTGTCATGCGACACATCAAATATTTCGATTCGAAAGGATCACTAGAGAAATTCATGAAACAGAAACTTCATTTTCTGACAATTTGGATTGTGGCGGACTTAAATGAACCACGCGGTAGGAGTCTATTAAAAAATGGACTTGAATTTCTTAAGTCTAGCAGTGGCGTTCGATTGACCTTTATCCCAAACGCTGACAAAGAATCAGCATTAAGCGGGAAAAGAGATATAAATGCTCTCGTGTGGTCAATTCTTTATACACATGAAGGCAAAGAGGCTACTGATAAGGCAATTAAAATTCTTGATGGCGACACTTCAGTCTCGGAAGAAGTCAAAGGTTTCCTTTCTGCTGCAGAGCTACATCTTAAGATGCTACGCGTTTATTGTCAACGAGTGATGAAGTTCAAGAGCAGTACAAGCGGAGTTATAGTTAATGGAAAAATCTTTGGTCCATTGGAAGCTGATGAAACATTCACGGTTGATGATTTCAATTTATTAGATAAAATTAATCAGAATCAGTACATCAGCAAAGTCAAAGGCGCTCTCAAATCAATCAATAGTGAGGATAATGATCTTGAACTGACATCAGATGTAATGCTCAAGCTTTTGTCATTGTTAATGCCACGTGAATCGACAAAAAATCGTTTCGTCATTCCATCTGATTTGCGCGAGGATCATACCGTTGTTAAATTGCCACCAAAAATAAAGGAAGAACCCAGTTTTGATATTGTCGCTGTGCTGGATCCTGCTTCGAGAGGTGCGCAAAAACTTGCTCCATTATTGATATTATTACGTCAAGTTGTGAATTGCAATTTGCGGCTTTATATGTGCGCTGTCGATAAACATTCAGATATGCCAGTCAAAAATTTCTATCGTTATGTTATCGAACCAGAACTTCAGTTTACTTCTGATGGCCAGCTGTCAAGTGGACCAGTTGCAAAGTTCTTAGGACTACCTGCAAATCCTCTGCTGACACAAAATATTGCTGTTCCGGAAAACTGGATGGTTGAAGTAATTCGTTCAGTTTATGATCTGGATAACATAAAACTGTCGGATATTGGTGGGCCAGTGCACAGTGAATACGAGCTGGAATATTTACTTCTTGAAGGACATTGCTTTGATACAACAACTGGTTCACCTCCTCGAGGACTCCAGTTCACATTGGGTACAAAAGAACAGGAAGTTGTTGTGGATACCATTGTGATGGCGAATCTTGGCTATTTCCAATTGAAGGCCAATCCGGGCGCATGGACTTTAAAATTACGTTACGGAAAGAGTGCAGAAATTTATGATATAACAAATGTTGACGGCCTGAATACGATCCATTCAGTTGAAGATGGTTTTGTTTCTGTTGTTATCAACAGCTTCCGGTCGCATGTCCTGAAAGTTCGAGTCACAAAGAAGCCAGACAAACTGAATGCTGATTTATTGGCTGAAGACGAGCAGCCTGGTGGCATTTGGGATTCGATAACGAGTACATTTGGTGGTTCTGGTGGTGACGCATCAGCAGAAACAATCAACATTTTCTCCGTCGCCTCTGGTCATTTGTATGAGCGTCTTTTGCGTATTATGATGCTGTCACTTTTGAAACATACTAAGCAGCCGGTCAAATTTTGGTTCCTAAAGAATTATTTGTCGCCACAATTCAAAGATTTCCTGCCAGCAATGAGTCGTGAATATAATTTCGATTACGAACTTGTCCAATACAAATGGCCTCGTTGGCTGCATCAGCAGACTGAAAAGCAAAGAACAATTTGGGGATATAAAATCCTATTCCTAGATGTTTTGTTCCCTCTGGATGTTAAAAAGATAATTTTTGTTGACGCCGATCAAATTGTGCGAGCCGACATGAAAGAACTTTATGAGATGGACCTTGGTGGTGCGCCATACGCCTACACACCATTCTGTGATTCACGAAAGGAAATGGATGGTTTCAGATTTTGGAATTCTGGATATTGGAGAAATCATTTGCAAGGACGAAGATATCATATTTCAGCCCTTTATGTGGTTGATCTAAAGAGATTCAGAAAAGTGGCAGCTGGTGATAGACTGCGTGGACAATATCAAGCGCTTAGTCAAGATCCAAATTCATTGTCAAACTTGGATCAAGACTTGCCAAATAACATGATTCATCAAGTCGCTATTAAATCACTGCCGCAAGAGTGGCTTTGGTGTGAGACATGGTGTTCTGATGATGGATTGAAACATGCAAAAACTATCGATTTATGTAACAATCCGTTGACAAAAGAAGCGAAACTTACAGCAGCACAGCGCATTGTGCCTGAATGGATTGTTTATGATAATGAAATTAAAAATTTAATGGCACGAATCGATGAAGAGCAACACCAGCAAGACCTTTCAGAGATGCCTGCGACAATTGGTGAGAATCTCAATGACTATTTAAAATAATAACTGAGAGTATTTTTAACTTGACATTTTATAAACCTTTCAGAAGGAGATGGCGAGCAAGATGTTAAGGAAAATGGCAAATCACATGAAGAGCTGTGAGCTCGTTAGTCGAAATTGTTTCTCATCCCGTTTTCTCATTATTTGTTGGAAATTCTATTTCCGCACGTTCCATTAAAGCTTACTAAATAAAAATTTTGTTTTCCTAGAAAATTTTAATTGAATAAAAAGAAATTGCCATTTTTTATAAATAAAAAAAAAACTTCAAAAATTTATTATAAATTGAAAATACCAAACAATAAGTCAATAATTACCTTAAATACTGGCACGTGCATAAAAATTAAAAATCTTACAACGAATTTGCTTGAAACAAAATAATAATATCAAGAATCTGTTTTTTTACGTTTAAATTATTAGAGCTTCATTTGACAGTAGATTTTGTAATTTAAACATTTGAAATGTGTAAGTTTCATGTTTCTGAAAAATAATTTGATATGTTTAAAACTTACTTAGGTACGTCAAAGGATCCTTTTTTTATAGATCTCATAGTGGCAGCTTTTCCATCGGGACTTGATAAGCAAGCAAACGTGCAACATAAGACAATACATAGATAAAAGTCACTTCTTTATATCACGTTCTGACAAGCCCAATTCGACCCAAATCATTATCATTTACGGGGCTGTAACTGTTATCAATTATCGTTTAAAAAATCATTAAGCTTTGCGTCAGTATATCGTACAACGGTACAACGCAACCTTAAAAGGCATTTTACAACTCCTACATTCCGAAATAAAGCAGAACTTGCTACATGAAAGCGAGTGTTTCAAATAGACTGCGTGGGTGGTGAAATGTTATTTCCCCTCCATAGAGCATAGAAAATTTTTCATTCATGTTTCCACTGAATGTTGAATGAATGTATTTGTGAGTGCTGCAATACGAAGACAACAAACTGGAGAGCTGTCAGCAATAGAAGGAAGCATAAAAAGCGGAATTGTGCAGAATTCTAGATATGCTCATGAAGTCATGAATGAGAATTTAATTGAATTGAGGATTTTTCAATTAAAATAAGCTTCCATTACCCTTTACTGTTGCAATGTATGTTTTCAGCAAAACTCAACAAGCACTTCAGACAGTGTTTCAGAATCATTCGGAAAATTAAATACTCACACCACTGAATCATTTCCACTGTGCATAAAGTGTCGTTCTGGTTGTTCACCATTGTTGATGTAACAATAACTAAAAAAATCAGAGGAATGTTTTTGTCGCTCATATTGGCATTTTTTTCCTGAAATCGGTCGCGTCTGTTGATGTGTAAGAAGAAAAGATGTATTATGGATTTTTTTATGAATGAAATTTTCTTTTTTTTTCTGTGAGTTGGAAGTTAAAACGAAGGAACTTGAAGAGAGAATGAATTTGATAAGATTGAAAATTGACCATTCTAACTTCCCTAGGCAATATAAATAACGCTGTTGTTTTATATGGCCCAATTATTTATCATTATTATTTATGAGAGCCTTGCTCTTCGGGGACTTTTCAGACGCTGCTTTATATTTAGATATATCACTGAGCTGGCTGCTAATCGTGCAGCAAGAGCTGAACTTAAAAATGCAATCCAATTCTACAAGCTATTTACATCCAAAATTAATTAATACTCGTATATGAATAAAATATTAGCAAAGTGATTATCCCCAAATCATTGAAATGTATGCACATTTTAATGAATTAAATTTTCATTAATTTCCACTTCATTCAATTCAACAGGCGACGCATGTGTGTGTGTAAGAAAGAGCGAATGTCATAAGCGGAAGATTTTTCTTTCTATAATGCAACGGAGCTAGCTCAATTGTATATAGTATTAAGTCGTTATCACAAGGCAAAAAAACGAGGGAAAAAAACCCCGGATTGTTGCGCATTTTCATTGAGGAAAATTCTCAGATATTCTCTCTGATGTTTTCCCCTCCATTCGACTATATAACCAATACAAGCGCACATCAGAACTCAAAAAGTTTGGTTTGTATGGTTATGAATAAAAAATTTCGAGCCCTTATTTCAGAATTCATTGAAGTCTCGAGAGAAGCAGTTGGAAAAGGCAAAAAGTTTCCCATCACAATCAGTAGAAAAACATATTTTTGAATGAACTTTTTTCTGTTGGTAATAAAAAAAAAAGTGAAAAATTTCTATAATTTTTGAGTGGTGAGAAAAATAGAAAAATTGCAAAAGTTTATTTGTAGTTTCGACACAATTTTATATCTATTTTCCCAGTGCTTGTGTTTCCTCTTTTTTTTTTGCATTAAAAGACTGTAAAAAAACTACTTAATTCACAGTAATTTGCTAAACAGCAAGCATAAGAAAAAAAAATGTCGAGTGAAAAATGAGAAGGGAAAAAAGTGAAGTATTTTGCTTGCAATTCCATGAAAAAGGCTTCTCTCTATTACATTGAGCTTTTACAGAAATGAAGAAGATAAAAATAAAACTTCACAATCACCCAAGTGTCACTGTTGAAGAATTGTCGAAAAAAGGAAATTTTAATTTTCTAACCAAATTAATGAGTTTTCATTAAATTAAGTTTGCTGGGAGCCCAAAACCCATTTCCATTTCGCCATTTCCTCTTCAGTGAAAGAAAATTATTTTACTACATTTGTCGAGAGGGAAAAAAGGAAAGAAAATCTTGAGGCATATTCTGTTTTCTCTTATATCACACTTTTCATCTCGCCGTCGCTTTTCTTTCTCGGCACGCAAAAAAAAAAAAAAAAAAAAAAACTTTTTTGTTCCTTTACACGTTCCAAGATTATTGAAAAAAAAAAAAAAGTTTACAATTTTATTTTTTAATTCCGTCTCAAAGACGTTAAATCGGAAAGAAAAGTTAAAATTAAAAACTTTTTTCGTGCTATTCATTTTACCCAAAAGCTCTTTTTTATTGAATTTTCCTCGCGATTTTCCTTATCGCCCATCATCGTTATTGTCGTCTCTTGAGGAAAAAGAAAACGCACAAAAAAAGCGTTGAATTATTTGAGTGAATTAAGGACTAAATGGCTGGCTCAGTAGCGTGTTAATGATGTCATTATCACATCTCAATCCTTTTAATGACTCCTCCTCTGCTTCCATTCGCACATTCACAAGCAGATCCACCACACACGCTACAGTGCCTTCAATTGTTTCATCAAAGAGCTCTTCCTCTCCTTTTTTGCCATGGAAACGATATGATTTAATTAAATTAAATATAATATTTGCTTTGTCATGTAGTTATTTGTCGTGATATTAAAAAAAAGATGAGAGCTGCTTGCTAAAGGAACCGCCCAAAACATAATAAATGTCACACTGCCCAAGCAAAAGCTTTACGGTCGGATGATGGTGCTGAATGAAAATTATCTCAATAGATTATTCTTGGGGAGCTATAAAATGGAAGAGCAACAGTTTTATGTTTGCGTTTTGTTTTTTTTTTTGATGAGATGACATAAAATCCATCCCATGTGGCCTCCATGGTAGCCGCTCACTGGCTTTTATGTTAAATCTGCTAATTTGACAGAAATAATCTTTTCATTCATGAAAATCATCCATTCATTCTTCAAATTGAACAATTTCTATGGAAATTGGGGAAGATTTGTTCAATCTAAATATTGCCGAATGAATGAAGAGATATCAAAATCGGGTATTCTTCTATAGTCAGCTTGACTTTCCGCTTTACGAATTTTGACGTCATCGCAATGGCAAATAGCTCTGAGAAGGATGAAAAGCGGAAGAAATGTTGGGGAGGATTTCGCAAAAAAAAATGAAAGAAAAGAAAAAAAAATTGTGGGTGGAAGCACAGAAAATATTTCGGCCCGAGACGTCATAGGAACGCTTACTTTATTTTTTTCAAAGCTTTATTGCCTTTCATCCATAAATATAACACTCCAGAGAACAAAAGTATATATTTTCTGTGGATGCTCATAAAATAATTATTTTATAACACTACCGATTACCCTGCACGCTTCACTGTGCAGAAATGAGATGTTACCTAATACAACTGGATTGTTTGATGTTTCCGCTCAACTTGCTCGGTTGATTGCAAAACGGATCTTTTGTTTGTTTCTTTTTATACTTATTGTTCGAGATTATATTGCAATGAATTCCATCCGTTTTGAATGTTGTTCGCAACTATTTCATTCCAGTTCTATTAATCCATTTATCGTTTACGTAATTCAGTGAATGAACAACACGTTTAATAGAGTGAATGTGCGTAAGCAAAGTCACATCACAGACTGTGCCTGCCGGTTCGTACAACATTGAAATAAAGTTAATTTCTCTAATATATAATTATTTTATTTTTCTAACCTTCTGTGAAAGCTCAAATTCATTACTATTTTCATCGAATTCATTCCAAATGCTTTCACGAAGTCAATGTAAATTAATTGGTTTCATTTCAAAAGTAACGCACACGTTTAAACGATCAATTAATGAATAAGAACGCAAAGGTTCTCCGAATTCGAGACCAATTAACTAATAATGTAGCTCATTAGCACCTTCATGCACAAACAGTATTTACACTTCACTTTAATTAACTTTTTCCCCTTCATAATTTACTATTGCACATCGTTAAAAGTCTCGTCACGTCCCCAGTTAGTGCACATAAAAAACAGAATATCAAAAGTATTTTCTTTTTAATTTCATTTTTGCTATCACCAGATTGTTGCACAAACATATATCGTTTCTGAAATATAAAAATAATAAATAATAATTGCACCAGCACCAGTAATGCACCAAGATATAAAATACCAAATTATAAGTGTTCCGTTTTTGTGTCGCTAAGCAATGAATTTAGTTTATATAGTAAGAATATTTGCTTGAATCTCTGCACAAATCACTCACAATGTTTTATTTTTTAAAGGTAAGTTTTTAAGGAATTTTTCACTGTTTACAATTATAGAATGAAAATTGTTTTCCGTAAGATTCGATGACATTCATTAGCAGTCGATCAAATTTCTGTATTATATTCATTCATCGTTGTGTTGAATTCGGTTACATTGTTGTGGTTTCGTACCGGTTTGTGACAAAACCAAACAATATTATCTCAAATTAAATGTTAACCCACGCAAAGCATATACGAGCATTGAATTATATATTTCAAATATAAATGACGTCACAAACTTACAAATATTTGCTCACCACTATCCTTAAAAAATGTGATGACTGACACTTATTGTACCTGATGTCAAATCCTTAGACGAAAAAGAACTTTCGCTCTTTTAAGTGTAAATATAAGAAATAGAAAAATAAAATTCTAGCCTCGAATCTTGCTCGCACAATATTAATCGATTATCATCCACAGTAGATAAGAGTTTCATTGAATGTTGTGGGCAGTCTCAACCAATAATGTATATTCTGTTAACCTTTCAAATATTTTCTTTCCTTCCCTTTTCATTCCATTCAACTCAACAAACAACTCCATACAAAACAGAGGAAATTAATTGGTTTTTTACCATCAATACTGCTGCTTATACTACTCAATGATAAAGTGTTGATAAATGGCCATAGTACACTCGTACGGTCACAAGAATACAATGGTGCAAATGCTGGAAGTAATGGACTATCGGCGCTCAATAGCAAAGCGCCAAACAATGGGCCGGGTGGAGGCGAAATAATGAAAACAACATCGCTCAATCTCCATGAGCCCAGTTGTGAGGAATTGCGCGCCATGTGGCAATTTTCAAAGCGACAATCACGAGCATCAGAAATAACAAACGAAATACCAACATATCATGATCCTTTTACTTACAATGTGTGGGATCCACCGTTCTATCCTACAACAACACGCAGTGGAGGGTAATTTATCCTTTTGTATTTTGTTGCCGCAATTTTATCAGAAAATCGAAAAAAAAAAAAGAAAAGATTAATTTTGACAAAATGAACCGACAGAGCTTTCATTGGTTTGCTAAATATAGTGACAGCTCTGTGTGAATTTGATCAAAAACCATCAAGCTCATTGCCTCTACTGCTTCTGTTTGTGGTAGTCCATTCGATAATGTGTTGATGATGAAAAATTGTTGTAAAATCAAATTGACTTTTTATCGCCTAAATGCCCACATGAAGCAAATGTTTTCTTTTTTTCTGTTAGAAGCTTTAAGCTTTTTATTCCGAAAGCCATCACAAACTTTCTGAAGGTTCATTTGTTAGGATTTTCTAGTGAATTAATGTAGATAGTAGAAATGTTCATAAATCATAACATTTTGTAAACCATTTTCAGACGACGGATAGGTTCGTCACGTTATCGTGACGGCAACGGGCATCGACTTACTTCAGCACGACCCGTTTATGGTCGAATTGTACACAAGACACCCGCACAACTTCCACCAACATCGGGTGGCAGGATGTTTGATGCGCAACCATCGATTGAGCAGGACCGTATTTCAGTGCCGTATAACTACGTGCGCTTCGGTAACGAAAATCAAGTCGTTGATAAAGCCCAACAAGCGAAAGCCCGACAAAGGGCCAAGGTTCGTTTTGGTGGCCCAGGGGCATTTCCAAGTGCCCCGGGATCGCAATCAACTGCTGCTCAGCGAACTGCCATTTTTGCTACACCCGGATTGAATCAAATTGCCCCGCAACGTGGGAGCTTTCAAAGGCTGAAGGAACTTGTATGGACCGAACGTGCAAAGGAGTTACAACAGCAGCGAAAGAATGAGGAGATGGCAGTGAGGGCGGCAATACTCAAAGACATCACGAACGGACAACAGTAAGTTAAACTTTCTTTTTATTATCATTCCTCCTTAAATACAAGAACAAACGCACAAAAAAAGCCACATTTTAGTGTCCATAAAAACGAGCATTTCATTTACTATGTTCTCAATGAAATACACAATTCATGTCAGCAAGTGACAAATTAATAACTCAAAATACGATAAAAAACCTAAATATAGCTATAAAACATCGCTGTCGTCACAAGCATCATCAAGACGAACGAAGAGTGGACCTAGCAGCAATAAAAATAAATTGCTGAAAGATGAAAATAAAGGATTTAATAATAAGGACGATATGCAGTTGCTATCACACTCATCCTACTGGCCGACAAATGAAAATGTCAAACGCTCTCAACAACAGCAACAAATAGGTTCTGAAATGAATGGTAATGGTGACTATAATGCCGGACAAAATGACATCAATATGTTCAACATAAAAGCTCTAATAGCTGCCGATCCAAATGCAATCGATGATGAAAATTACATTGACGACGATGACTCATTAGATTATGACGTTAACGGTTACTTTAATAGCGTTAATCAAGACAATATCAATGACTTTTATTATTATATTAATCAGCTATTAAGTAAAAAGCCATCAAGTCAAAAATCAATATAAGCTTTAAAGAAAAGGGAAGAAAAAAAAAACCAATGAAAAACAATCTTAAATGACGATGATATATTTTACTTGGGGACAATTTTGACTCGTGCCCAACAACCGATTCCATATCAGATATTTAAAAAGAAAAAAAAAAAGAATCATAATCCGTACAAAATAAAGAAATAATAAGAATAATATTATCGCGAAAGTTTTCACAGGATGAGCAAGAATTTACTCATGGATATTGTTGCAGACACAGTTCCAAAACAACCCACGCAAAAACAAAATAAAACACGTCATATCAATCCTTTAACGTCTCCAACGACAGCGTGAAATTTCAGGATTTCTAGCATGTTAATGTGCGATGTAAAAAAAACTTTTCTGAGAGAAAAACTCATTTCAAAATCAAAATCACGAACAAGACTTTTTTCGAATGTTTAAAAAAAAAAATATGGAAATATTATATTTGATATCTTCTTGATCTACATTTGAAATTTTGTTTTCTTATAACATATCTTCTCGCTATATCTCCTAACGGAAGCTCTTCAGCATTCATATCTTCTACTCCTATATATCTCGTATAAATTTACAAAAATAATATGAAATATTATAACATTAACAACACTTGAAAATGAAGCTTTAAGATTTTTAAAAATGAGAAATGACAAATGACAAAAACAAAATGATAATAATATACTGAAATGAGACAAAAGTAAGTGAAATTTGTAATTGACAATAAAAATTGAAAACAAATTTGTAAAATTTAGATTGAAACATGACAAATAACTCTTTTATGACAATGTTCTTATTTATATGGAAATTCAATATAAGCCTACACACCAAAAAAAAAAAAACAAGATGTAAAAGCTTAGCAATGTTTTATTGAAAACGTAAATAATGTAATAAATTGCGCATTAATAATTACTTAAAAATCATGAAAACTTGGCACTGTGACAATGAGAATTAATTGAATTTTTTCATAAAATTTCCCACGCATATCCCCTCTCAAAAAAAAAGGAAGAAAAAAGCTCAGTTTGACAACGATGTGGCATCATTGAATGTCGTGACATTTAACTGAACATATATTTCGATTAGGTTTCTATAAAAAAAGAATCATTCACAAAAATCGATTAGTGAGAAGAAATTTGAATCAACGAATTGAAGTTGAATTGAGTAACATAATAGAACGTCGGTTACCGATTTTCGTCCCATTCAAACTTCTATCTTGAAATGTTGCAATTTTATTGAAATTTACACCAGCAGTGAAAAATGTTCATTCAACATATTTGAGCATATTTATCAATAACTTTCTGGTTATCGATTTAGAGATTTTTTCCTCCTATGAGTTTTCAATTTCAGTCGAAATAAAATTTTCTTCTTCGCGGAAAATTTATAACAAATAAAAATAGAAGGCGAGATTTGTTAACGCCATTTTTTCTTTATGTTTGCTTCTCTGCAAATAACGTGGGCTTTTAAGAAGGCGCAATCTGTTCGCAAGGGCGCAGAAAATACCAAATACTTGACGATATTTTTCTCTCTGTCTCCATTACAATTTCGTCAAAAGCATTTTCGAATGATTCACGACGCGTTAGAAATCCTTCAGCCTTTCTTTGAAATGGCTGATTGACATGTTTCTTGCTGTCGGATATGTAGAAGCGGTTGATACTTGGGGCTATAGTTACAGCAAAAATATATAAAAAAAAATTCAATTGCTTGCAAATGTAATGTCTGAGTTTTCTTTTGATTACAAATCAGAAGCTTTTCTATTCCATATCCTCCAGCAAATGCACATAAATCTTTTCCCTCATTTGTTTTTTTTCCCCGCAAAAGGAAAAGGAAAACAATCTGCAAATGTCAATAACTCTCCATCGCAAGCTCTCATGAATCTTATTTATTTGATTTAGTCATGCGAAAAATTACATGTTTCGGTTTTATATTTTTCATGCAAGACAAGCTCACGGAAAAACACAATTTTTTATGCTCGAATTCATGTATTCGCAAAATTCCATCTGGCAGAAATTTTATTACAAAATGTAATCCCCTTACTCATATTTGTTTATCTCCCTAATCGTACATAAAAGAAATCTCGTCCCATCATAAGTATCTTTCTCATGCTGGCTGGGTGCTGCTTGTTACTGTTATAAAGTATAAGGTATTTTCGGCAACCATCGTATGGGTAACACCATGGTTACATATTTTTGTCACTAAAGGCGTTAAAACCCATTCTTGTTTTAAAAACCTCATTGTTGTACAACCAAATATATGTAATTTGTGTGCGCGTGTATGATGACACCCATAGGCACATTATTAAGTTACATACATGTGCTTGTAATCTTCTTTCACGCTTTAATGCTTAAAAATGCTTTAAGTCGCACTGAATTTAACAATAAAGCGATAAATTCATGCACAATAAAACAACATTATTTTTGATGCCACATCTCATTGAGCGAGACATTTAGGAATGCGATGGTGCGTGAAAATGTACTAATGGCATAATAAAGACAACATTGCAGTAATCAATTTTGTAACAAAACTAAATTTGGATGATAATTTAATTTTTTTTAAAGATATTTTCTCGAAATTAATTGAAAACGAAAACATCAAAATGGAGAAAAAAAAAACAATACACGGCATGGCAACAACAAGTTAGAAATAACATGATAAACTCCTTTTAAACCTATTGATAAACAATTCGATGGATATTTATTAATGGCACTTAAGAAGAGATGTTTCCGTTATTTTCGGACAATAATTCATTAATCGATATAGTTGTTTTGATTTGCTGGCAATAACATCCTCAACGACGGATAAATTCTTTGAATGGATGAATCATTCTTGTCACTTATTCGTGTAATATTTGTGTACTTGTAGCTGTCACAATAATAATGCTCTGTATAGAAGGTGATTTATATTTTGACAATAAATAGGATAAAGCTACTTAATAAAATCATGCTCATCAAAATGATGAAATTGCTATTGTTTCCTTCAGCGTTCAGCCGTATGATTGTTTCACAAATGTGTTCGATTTATGAAGCACAGCTGTCAGCTGAGCGTAAATTTGAGTAAACATTCTGATGAACAACGATTTTATGATGACAATTATACAGCTGAACTCGACATTCATATCAAGTTTAATAATAAAATATATAAGTTATTCTATATTTTTTCTATTTAATTTATCTGTTCAAAATTCTGATGCGTTTAATGAGATCATTTATGAGAAAATCTATGAAGCGTATGAAAATTGATACTTACTTTTCGGTAATCTCAAGGACTTCTTGACAATAAGATACCATTTTTTTTTCTTATTTTTTACTCAGACGATTATTTGTTTTCGGTAAGAAGAGTTCGTACTAGGGCGTAGACATGAAAAATCATAACCACAAAAGCTCTGTCATATAAAAAAGCGATCCCCCATTCTAGAAAAAAAAGATTTTCCTCACCCACGTAATGGCTTCGCTGGGTATATAGATTTTTGCCTTTCTTGAACATCCATGGCAAGTGTTGATAATTCTCACACAACTGACACATCGAGAAATGTTTGCTGGCAACGTTGTCAAGCGATTTTGTGTAAATCTCAAAGGGATTGTACGTAAATTACGTGATACAGAACTTGAGGAATTAATTTCATATGCCCAGCATTTAAGGAGTCAATAGTGAAGTGTCACGTAATTTATGAACTTTCCCTAAACAGGAAAACTGAAAATCAATTTCCTCGACTAGCAAAGAAAGAAAAAAAAAAAACTTTTAAAGCCACAAAAAAAATCCAATTCAAGAATTGAATGAACTGGACGGATAGTAAAAGATATATTAGTGTCAATTAATATTATCTAAACATTTAATGATAATCGTTTGCTATAAACATAATACTAAAGAAGATCTTTCTTCAAGTTTTTCCAATAAAAAGTTTCGAGACAGAGGAAGTAAAAACAACAAAAAAAAATTGTTGGAAAAGTGACAAATCATTTTAAGCCCCATTTTTAAAGCGATTGAATACTTGTCATTCATCATTATAATACACCGAAACACGCTTATGATACGGTTAACTAAAATTGAATGGCTTTACAAACATGCTCTGTGACATGGACATGCATTGCATTATATTTTGATGGAGATACAAAATTGCCATAAATCATATAATGTCATTCATGGAGCGTCCGAGCTGAATGAAAGCGGATTGGAAAATTTTAGCTTGCTGCAATCATGGCATTTTGCGATATCATGTAACAGGGGCTGTTCAAGCATTACGTCGAGGATTTTCTGTCATTTAATTTATGAATTCTTTTCTTATCATTTTAAAAGCTTCAAAAGAAGCAATAACGTAATACTCGTACAGCCCCTGACGATTCTCAGTAGAAAAAAAAAGCTTTTATGCTCTTCAATAAGACAAATCTTTTAACATAAAAATAAAGCTCGTTGATGAACTCATTTTGAAACAAAAGATAACAAATGAGACAAGCTTGTGTAACTGAGCCATTTGTAAATTGATAAAATCAATGCTATATTACTAAAGTAATCAATGTGAATTGGATCGCCCACTTTATTTCCTTTTCATTCTAAGATATTGCCTCATTAGTTTATTTTGCACCCCTTCAAAACATCATACACAACAAAAAAAAAATGTTATGTTGAATGAGGGGTTTAGAAGTCCCATTGGGAGAAATTGACGAAATGATGTGATGAAAAGGACAACTAATGATAAACAAAAACAGCAAAAGACAGAGGAAATCAAAAAGGTTCAAGAATTTCCATGAATTTATCCCTTTGTCGAAATGCTTTTAGAGAGCAATAAGTTCCTATTAAGTTCCATTCATTTTTATGAAAATAATTATGGTTTCACAAATTTACTGCGGAAATTCTCGATTTTAATTTAACTACGTTAAAGGCTTGAAAAAAATAAATAAATGTCAAACGGAATAATTTTCTGTCAGCTTTTCAAACAAAATCCTTTTGAAAGCATTTTTTGTCATAACTAGAGTTTCTGAAAAACAAAAAAAAAAAAAATTATGTGGTAAAAGCGGGAGATAAATTATTTTCCGAGTACTGAGTGTAGAAACAAAAATATTGCAAATCCTGAGTGACGAAAACTTTTTTTATCTTTAGAAATTTTCGATTGAACTTTTCGATGGAATTTTTTAAATTTAAAAAAAAAATTGAGCTTTTTGAAATTTGCCAACAGAAAATAATTTATTTTCCGCTTTAACTTCAATTGACTTCGTTTTTTTTTTAAAGAAACTTTAGATGTGAGCTTCATTTTTGTTTCTGCTTTAAAGCGAATCGTAACCAGAAAATAAATCTTATGGCAGCTAAGAAAAAAGATATGAAAATATTTACAAATAAAAAAAATCTTTATAGAAATTAAAAGGAAAAAAAAAACTCACACTTGATGTAGACAATATTTTACGTAACCTAAATTGGAGTAAAGTAGTAATGGAATGATGATGATAAATTAAACTAAATGGACAATACACAAAACAATTAAATGCGATGATACAAAATTTAAAGAATATAATAATCCTCAGAAGGCAGCTACGTATTTTATTGCAACTTAATTGTTAATTATCAGACAGTAACAAAAATAAAATCTATAAATATATATTTGAAAGAACAAAGAAAAACAAAAGAAAAAAAATAAAATGTAATGGAAACCAATGACAATAAACAAAGAAATCACAATATAGACATAAAAAGAACTCAAAAAAAAAACCACTGGAATGTTTTGAAGTGTTTTGATTGCTTAGAAATATTCATTGAAAGAAGTATGAAAATTTCAAACGACCTGAAATTGTAATGCTTCTGTATAAAAATATTCCTGGTTTTAATTTTACAGATACAGGTTATAAATTAAATTTGTAGAGCTTTATTTCAGAGAATTTTATATAACTCCAACAACCTATACATCAATTCGAGGTAAAATTATATCCACAAAATCACTCCATTAATTAATGAACAGAGGTGAGTGGTTTGTTATTTGACTTTGTCGTTATTAGACCTTCAGCATCGATTTTAATCTAATGCCAGTAACACTGATGATGTTTGATTATCAATTTCCAGTCTATCACCTTTACGTTTTATTCACCAACTGACATCTGACGTTGAATAATTTTTCAGGATTAAAAGACATTTTGCTTTAAACTGAAAATCCCGGCAAATGAATTTCGACCTTTTTGAATTGTTGATCATTCAGCATTGACCAATTGTATCCTAATATTTGAGAGATTTCTCTTTCAGTCGCCTCGTAGCTTCTCGATGATCTTTTTAGCCACTCATAAAAGTCATCACTCCAGTCAGGATTTTGTGGCCATTCGCCACTTTTTAATATCACCGCATTACGTCGAACATGGAAAACTCTTAAATTTGCAGCAGTACAAGCAATGAGTAATAAAGTCGCTGTTGAGATTCGCTCCCTAATCGCTAGGCACACTAGATTGACGCAATGACGTGCCATAAGAACCAGTGAGCCGTCAATGCGATTATGAAACGATTTTGCACACGAAAATTTTGGCAGAAGCTCATGTCCATAAGTTGAGAGTGTATATTTGTACATATCGATAATCTCAATGACCTTTTCACTTTTTATTTGATTCTTTGATGCACGATAAGTCACAGAATGCACAGGAGCTCCCGGTTGCAGGACAATGTCAACGTTCTTTGAAGACTCAATTCTCAAATGAACTTTAATGTTGGGATTATCGAGTCGCAATAATTTCCAAGCTTTAAGCGAACATGGTGCAGGCGTTACAGGACAATAATTATTTTGGAAAATGTGCAAATGTTTGAGGGACGTCGACGTGAGCAACTGCAGAACATCATCGTCGAGATTTTGCGGTGATATGATTAAAACTCTGAGCTTGAAAAACAGACCGACATGCATGATTGGACAATGAGTACTTGTTATATTAATTAAACACAAATGTCTGAGCACCATACTGCATGACTCTAAAACTTCGTCGAGCAAATGCTTCGCTTCATAGCGCTCCACCATCAAATCGATAAGCTTCAATGTTCTCAATTTATTCAGCTCATACAGAAGTGCTTTTAATGTTTTGAGCATTTGACCGCCAGTTCCAAATAATTTTACATCGTCTTCACGCGTTGCCATGTTACAAGGGAAGTAATATCGGAACGATCTGATACGATGGCCCACTTCAAAGTACTCAACATCGTAATTTTTTCTACGACTTTGTTGAATATTGAATGTAAGCAGAGTCATAAATTGATACATGTTGTTGAAGTTGTGAAGTGGCACAAAATTAAGTCCCTGAATGAAGCGTCCTACACGACTCAAACAATGTTGTGTTCTCATATGATCTAGAACATGTTGCCAACCCGAATAATAATTAAACTTCCGGCGACACAATGTATTATCGCCAACAGCAAAATTTGACCAAACTTTCTTCAAGTAGAAGGCTCGATACCAATTCCTGCACACCATACTCGCATAATAACGCGTACCAATGCTCAAATAAGCAAAAATCTCCTCAAGTAACAAATCAGGCAAGTCACTCCATCGTGACATTTTTTCTTTTTCATCGAGCACGCAACCTTCATCGTCATCTTCAATCTCAATATAGCAAGCTAAAAAGTGGAAGAAAAGTTGCTAAACACTTTTATGTTCGGAAGCTTTTAGTACACAATCAATCATCCCGGGGACAAGGTTTTCATTTATAAATAGAGAGAGAGAAAGTGAGATACTGAGAGATAGAGGGAGAGGAATTTAATCTTGCGCCACAACAATGGAAAGACCCCCCGAAAATGGAATGTGATATATCTGTCATACATACACGAATCACTCATATATCACACACGAATCACACTCAATACCTTCATCACTTTCAATGATTTTCCAACCGGCTTTGAATGTTTGAACACTGTCCATGTCACAATTTATAATCGCTCCAATATAATATATATTCAATCACAAAAAAAAATTATTGTTGCATAAGAGAACTGCAGTTGATGACCTCGAACTTGTTGCTGCGGCGAGAAAATTCACTGAAATACTAAAACCCGCGAGCAAAAAACAGTTGTCTTAATACGTTAGGAAAAAAAAAATGTTTCAGAAAAAGGTTTTTGGCGATTTCCCAAGAAAATATCTTCGATCAGACAAGCATTACTAGGTACATAAGCTCATTCGACGACGCGAGCGAAGCAACTATCAGCAATTTTTTTTCTTTTGACGACTTTATTTTTTTTCTTTACACGAAATTTTCATCGGGAAACGAATTTTCAGGCAAATCTAAATTTAGACAGAAAAAAAAAAACATTTCTTTCCGGAAAATCTTGCATCGTCATCATTGTTCTGGTGTCTTTCTTTATCTGACGCAATATGTTGTACGGGTATTTTCCAAAATCCAATCGAGATATGATGCAACTTTTGTGTTAACAGCTACATCAGTTGCACAGGCAATGCCATATGAAATGATGCCAACATGATATGTTGTTCCGTTCTCAATATACAAAAGCGGTCCTCCGGAATCTGACTGACAAGTGTCCTTGAATCGCGTAAATGTACAAATTTGTTTAGCTGAACAAGTCCGGGAACTTACAATATCTAGAGTGACACCCTGTAATTTGCTTGATTGAGGCCCAGCAAACTCTTTTGAGCCCCATCCAAGTGCTTGAACTGATTTCGATATTAAATTTATATTGCGAAATTTAAATGGCAAACAAGCGGGTTGAACACCTCGAGTAAAATTAATGGTTGTCGATGCCTTAACAAGTGCAATATCATTTGCATTTGTGATAGTATCGAAATTTGGGTGCTGTGTAAAAGCGGCGATTTTCAGTAGAACTGTGTAAGGTGTGTCAGAACCAATATTAACGTCATGTTCACCAATTAACAAACCAATTCGAGATATAGTCCGCTTACAATGGGCAGCTGATAGAGCATGTGTGCTCGATACTAAACAAGAAAAAAAAGGTTTTAATTGAACTCTTACGCATTTCATATCAAATTTTTGTAAACTATAAACGATAATGAATTGTTCACGTCGACACTTAATATTTCCCAATAAATGCCCTTACATACTCAATGTTGCTCCGCAATATATTCGCCTTTCATCGGCGTCAACAATTCCCAACATGGATGGAAATTCATTAATCCGAGTCTCACTGCCACCAACTGTTGGATAATTAATATTAATGATCTCATGTCATTAAGACTTGTAAACAATTACACTTTTACCAATGCGCCCTAGATTTCGTCGCCCACACTCGCAACTATTTGCTTTCGTTTTCATTGAGCAACGAAATTTTCCTCCTCGTGAATTTGTCAATGCTCTCAAGCCTACTGTTAATCTGGTACTTTTAGATTCCATTGTAAAGGATCCGCTGCCGCAATATCGTCTTCCATCACGTAAGTCAGTACGACCACTCGTCGAAACCAAGAGCTGGTCGCCAAGACAGCTGGTAGACAATGGCAAACGAACTTGATTACAATTCAGCTGAATTATGTAGCCCGGCGGGGCTTCTGCCGACCATCGACAACTGGCCCCGCGATTATAATTTCTTGGGTAGCCAGATGAAGCAATCGAATAAACGGCACCAATTCGAAGTGCCTGGAAATAATCACATCCTCGAAACTCAGCCGCCACTTCTAAGAAGGCAATAAATAAAGCTACAAAATTTCCGAGGAAATTCATTTCCTTTTTTAATGGAAGAATGTGCCACAAAAATTGCACTCAATTACGGAACCTCGCTATAAATAAACGCAAAAGTATTTGTACAAAAAAAAAAAAGAGAATGAAATAAATAAAGAAAGAAAAACAACCGACTTGAAATCGCTATCAATTTTCTTTTAATTTACTGATAAAAATGTACAATTTTTTTTTGTCGCTGACCAAAAATTAAACAACATTTCAAGTCGTTAGTATCATTTTGTCTGCATGCAATGTTAGTTTGTTGAACTTTGTCAACAGCCGAAAAAAAAAAAAAATATATAGAATTTAATTTAGTGGAAATTATTTTATGCAATAAGATATTGATTTGGTTTTGCTCATGATCCAATCGAGGTACGCGGCGATTTCAGTATTTATCGCTGGATCAGATCCTGCACATGCATAGCCATTTGAAATTACTGCAATGTTATAAGTCGTTTTATTCTGAATGTAATAAATTGGGCCACCGCTATCGCTTTGGCACTGCTTGTATAAATATAGCAAGAGAATAATATAAACATGTCTTTAATGCAGAATACCCAATTTGAAATTTATAGCTGTTCTCACCGTATCTTTGGCAGTAGCGAACGTACAAAGCTGTTTTGCAAGGCAAAGTGTGCTATTCACTATATTCAGTTCGACTTTTCGCAGATAATCCGAGCGTGGGCCAGCTGAAAATGATTTTGAATTTAAATTTATGCCATAATCGATAAATATTCAATGAATTGTTTTCTCACCAAATTCAATGCTACCCCAGCCACATCCAATAACATTAGCACCGAGAAAGCTCTTTTTGCGAAATCTAAATGGTTGCAAAATGAAAAATATAACAATTTTCTGTTGAGAGCTTAGCATTAAGGTTTAATTTAGACAACTTACTTGATGGGTAGACAAGCTGGTCCCACACCAGCGTTAAACAACATTTGTTGCTCGGCGATAACGAGCGCGATGTCATTTTCACTTGTTTCAAAATCGTAATTTTCATGCGGTATCAACTTAATAATTTTGAAACTTTTCGTGAAAAGTGTCTCGTTAGTTTGCGTTACATCATGTTCACCAACAAGCAATAATATTAAACTTATGCTTCGGCCATAGAAACAATGTGCTGCGGTTACAGCAACTCTCTCCGCAACTGAAATTACAAACCTTACATATAGTTAAATAGCAAAATCAATAAGAAAAAAAAAATAATTCATGAAAATTAATCACTGATTGTCGCGCCACAATAAATTCCTTCAGTCTCATCTATCAATCCAGCCATTGATGGAAATTCATTTATAACGCTTTCGTTTCCGCCCACGATTTTTTCTTGATTTCGAGTGCCACATATACAAGGATCAAGTTCTGACATTAAATAACAACGAAATCGACTTCCCAAGGGCAAACGACCCATTTTCAATGAAATTGTCATTTTTGTGGATTCTGAATTCAAAGATATTGATCCCATATATCCACAATAAATTTCACCATCGGCCAAATCAACTCGTCCACGACGGGATATCGTGAGTTTGTTTGAACAACCTGGTAGCTGAAATGAGAACATTTTCTTCTCAATTCCAATTATTGATTTCAACAATAAAATATTAGGTAGCAACAAACATACCGAGTCGCATTTAATTTTTATTCTATAGCCAGGTTGAGTTTCTGCGGCCCATCGGCAATTCTTAAATGATTTTGCGCCTCTGTCATTTTTAAAATCGCGCGAAAATATTTCATACTTTTTCTCAACATCCATTAGCTGATAAAAGTCACAATCAGCATTTTGAGATTTTATTTTTAATATTGTTCCAAGCAATAACAAAACTTTAAGCACTTTTTTAATTTGCATTGCAAAAGTTTATAAAAGAACAAAACAAAAAGCTTGCAAATTTTCGATGCTATTTATATGCACGATTTTAACGGGACATTAGTAACGTTACTAAGGCCTCGCAGTAAACAATTGTATTTTAATTTTAAAACTGATTAAATTCTTTTAATAGGCATTTAGTAGAATAATTATGTTATTAAAGTAACTGCAGTTAGAAGGAATTGTTGGCCGTTGTATTGCATTAAATCGGAGAGTTGGCAAGGCGCTTTTATTGCTTAAATAATCCAGTTTCAGCTTCATTATGTGTTATCATAGTGGAGTCTGATGGAAGTGTTTATAAGATTGATGATATTATAGCACATCCAAGTCCAACACGTTTAAGTCTGACATGAATTCTTATACGAAATATCTTGGAAGATTATCTGTTTAGACAGTTTGGCCACCAACATGTTTATAGTTGTTTCGCATTAGATTAGGATTTCTCACATGGCATGTATGAAGGCTTAATGAAATTCCCACCTCAATGATTAAGCTTCTTCTCTAATGTTTGCCAAATGACTGAGTGTTTTTTTTTTTTTTTTTTGGGGGAAATTTTTGTTATCATTAAGACTGTCAGAGAAGAGAATCGGATGATAATATTAAGTGGTTCTACGCACGGGCAACAAAATCATTCAATATCAATCACTTCAACTATTTTGATTAATTTTTCATTTATTTTCACTTGATGATTTGTATGTGATTACAAAATGATAAAATACATTTCACAAGTTTTGCGTCATTAATTACAAGTGACCATGGCAGCCAAATCGCACATGTGAAGATCGCGACTCCACAGAAAGCCTTCAGAGCATTGATCTTTTTCGGCAGTTCCGTTAATGCAATGAATGAATGAATTACAATTTTCAGGATCGGGATAGTAACTTTCATCAACTGAAGGACAAATAAAACTTCTTCCAGCAAATGTACACCCAGCATCGGCTGGAGACATACACATGTTTCTGACTCTATTCCAGTGAAGTCCATGACTGCAGCTGAATAAATGTTTTTCACCACCATAGCATAAGAAATATTGTGTACAATCCTCAACATTTGGAATGAAAACTAAATTTCCTGGATCATCCTCCTTAGGGCATGAATATTCATCTTTTCCGTCTTCGCCTTCTTCACATTCTGCAATATCAGGATCGACACATGATCTGTAGATTCTCGAAAAGTGGAAACCTGGTGCACAAAAACGTTCTATTTCATTACCACCGAAGCATAAGATATATTTTTCACAATTGAATGGATGAGAAATTTGATGGATTCCAGTTTCAGGACAAAATTCGCGACCTTCGTGAAATTCGCAATTTGCATCTGCTTTGCTAAGGCATTGATTCTCTTCCACACTCCAATGAAGACCTCTACCACATGACAGTGGAATTTTTTCGCCACCAAAACAAAGATAATATTTTGCGCAATCTTCAACATTTGGGAAGAAAACAAGATTGTCGGGATCGTCCTCATCAGGACACTCAAATAATTCTTCCTCACATCCTGCATCTCGTGGGTCCATACAAGTTCTTGTTTCACGAGAAAAGTGCAATCCTGCTGGACATTCGCGCTCTATTTCATTACCTCCAAAGCATAAAATGTATTTTCCACAATTTGTTGGATGCGAAATTTGTTTCACACCAGTTTCTGGGCATTCTTCTCTATCAGAATCTTCGCAACCGGCTTCCGATTTATCCATACACGTTTCTTCATCAGCATTCCAATGGAGACCTGCACCACATGATAGTGAAATTTTTTCCCCACCGAAGCAAACAAAATATTTTGAGCAGTCTTCTGAATTTGGGAAGAAAACAAGATTATCTGGATCATCCTCATCAGGACATTCCTTTTTTCCTTCTTCACAACCGGCTTCATCTGGATCAACACATGATCTTGTTTCCCTAGAGAAATGCAATCCACCTGGACATTCACGTTCAATTTCAACCCCTCCGAAGCATAAAATGTATTTTTCGCAATTTGTTGGATGTGAAATCAGTTTGATTCCTTCATCTGGACATTCCTCGCGATCATCGTCATCGAATTCACATTTAGCTTCATCTTTGTCTAAACATGCATCTTCATGTACGCTCCAGTGTAATCCATCACCACAACTTAATGGAATTTTCTCACCGCCAAAGCAGACATAATATTTTGAGCAGTCTTCGGTATTTGGGAAGAAAACAATATTTTCAGGATCATCTTCGTCGGGACATTCTTTCTTGATTTCTTCACAATCAGCATCTTCTGGATCGACACAAGCTCTTTGTTCTCTTGAAAAATGCAATCCATCCGCACAATTTCTTTCAATTTCAACGCCACCAAAGCACAAAATATATTTCTCGCAAGATTTTGGGTGAGAAATTAGTTTAATTCCCTCTTCAGGACATTCTTCCCTGTCATCATCACCACCATCGGGTTCAGGTGTTGTTCGTGGACGAGTGAAAATAGGTGGCAGCATTGTTCTTATCCAATCCCAGACTGGAGGGAAAGTTATTGGAGGAAATCTATAAGTTTCAAGAGCCTCAAAATCTTTTTCGCAGTCAATGAATTCGGGTACTTCAACTTCTACTTCTTGATAGCTGCAAATTTTGGCATATGAACCAACTGCAAAAGCTATCAAAAGTAGCAAAATTAACTTTGCCATTTTGTTTTTTTTTTTCTCTCTAACGAGCTTCCTGAATTTACAATTCTATTCACTTTCCTGAAACAAACTGCACAATCTCAAATATTTCCTACATTTTTATATGAAAAAACGAAATCACAAATCGCTGTCTCTTTCTCGAAATGAATTGTCAATTTCAGTCTTCTTGCAGTCGATGGGAATGTGAAATTAATTGTGGGCTTTTTTTGTGCAAAAATATGATCGATCGACTCATTGCCAAATTCAATCATCTATTTTTGGAGTGAAAATTCAATTTGGCTGCCACCCTTGCAATTGTAGTCTAATTAAAAACGTTGGAACTTCCCTCGACCTTGAGACGGTTAATTAAGGCACAATGAAATTGCAATCGGGGAAAAAAGTGAAACATGACGCAAGGCAAAAAAAACTTTTTTGGGTGTGACACATACATGCATCAAGAAAGCATTTTATTTAATTGATGGACAGCTCAATTCTACTCAGTTGTCAGATCGATTTATTTTTATCGATTACTTAATCTAAGCTTTTTATCATGAAAATTTACTGAATTTTGACAGGAATCAATACGCAAACGATATCTTTGCCGCTGCTAGTCTTTAGCTCGTATTTGACTACAACATCTACTCGTGGATAGACTTTAAGAACGGGAAATGATGCATCATACTGGTATGTTACACTTTTTTTCAATGGACAGTCAAGATTCGAGTCAACGCATGCATCGGGATTTGGAAGTCGAAATGGAACATCCAAGCCTGAAAGAGGGGAATGAACGACTAATAAAATAATTAACGGATTACACAAATTAAACGAACCAGACACTTTTCCGTGACAGACAGCTTTTACTTTCTCTTCCATATCGGCATCTATTAAAGAAAAGTGAATTAATTCATTTATTCAATTACTCAAAAATTACGTCAACACTGGCAGATTTATGAGAGAAATCACCGGATCACTTACTTATCGTGAACTCAATGGCAACAGTTGCATTTGTTCCGCGCTTGAGAATACATCTGGCCTGGTTTTCATTACAATTTGAGACGGAGATTTTTGTGAATGAGCCAACTTCCGAGCCTGTCAATTCATAGGTTTTTTTTCTTATTTGTGTGCCGAAAATAGACATTTTCAAAATATTTCTCTATTGTTCAATTTTTTTTATTGCTCATTGATGAACTTTGTCCATTACTCACCGCAATCCGTAAATGTAACTGCCTGAATAATGCATAAGAAACTGATAAGAACTATGACGACACTTGTAAAAAATTTCATTTTTAGAATTAGATAAAGAATTCTGCTGTTTTGTATAGTGCTGATCTATATTCGTCCAGTGATTGCGATGAACTGAGAGTATGGATGACAAAAGCAAACCTATCTAGAAATATAAGCTCAATAGAATTGTAAAATGACAAAGCTTATCCAATTACTGGACAGTCACAGCTCTGTGATCGCGACATATTTACAATGCAATTTTTGATCTAACAACAACGACGCTGTGGAATATTCAATTAACACAATGCTGACCGAAGCGAAATGTGAACTTTTAATGGGAATTAAAAAATATTTACTCATGCTTCGCGGGTCACGCGAAAAGTCAGGGGAAATAAACGACACATCTTGATTACACATAAATATATTTAAATCCATTTTATTTCTTTCTCCACGAGATCTTCGGAGCTTAAGAACATTTGCTGTAGCATTTCATAGCAAAAATTTGATTTTCTCGATCCAAGTGGTGGATAGTATTGGCGGTAACAAAGGTAAGCAATCAATAATCCAATCAGTGATCCAACAACAATGTCTTGCCACCAATGATGATAATCACATGTTCGTGAGATGGCAACTAATAAAGCTACAACTATCGGTGTAAAGCTAATAATTAATCGATAGCTGTGACCACGACCTTCTTCGGAAAATATTTTCAATTTTCCCATTAAGTAAAAGCTCAGGAATCCCATCGTTGCAAATGAAAACGAACTATGTCCTGAAGGGAAGCTCTTCCTTCCATCCATTACAGTCCAGTATTCTCCCGTGCACTCAAATTCTGAGTTCATTATGCCATCAGGAAAGCATCGATAAAAGAAATCAGGTCTGTGCGGCGAGTGAAGAGAAAATTTAAAAAATAATGTATAATAAAATTAATCTCAACCGATAATTAATAACATTCACCTGGGTCTTCCCACTGAGATTTTTATGACATCTGCAATAAATAAACATTATAAATATGCGATTAACATAATGACAACCAATTACGGTATACACACCGACAAATACACCATTTAGGCCAAAGCTGAGTGTATGGCCTAATAAAGCAGCTTTCAGGTCCTTCGAATGACGAGTGAATATATAATGAATGATAAATATTACAGCTGGTACAAGAGTAACAAGCGGCCATAGAATTTCCACAGGAACATAAGACTTTTTTACAGGGTACCTAAAATATTAGAAATATTCAAGGTCAATCATAATTCCGCCATATGCAAGAAAATTCATCGAACCGATAAATCCATATTTCATCAGGGAGAATCTTTCGCACGAACGGCGTCACCATTTCGAGTTTAATAAATGCTGCAACAAGTGCTATTCGAATGATTATTTCAATCCAAAAATGGACCGCTTTAAGGTTTCGCATTATGATGTGGAGAATTTTCTAATTCTGATTAGATTTTTAATCAAAAAATTTTCAGGATTTTGTGATTGTGCTCCCTAATGGAGCTGATTAAAGGTATAATCTAAACACGTTGGAAAATATTTCCTAAACACTAACTTTCTTAATTTTAAAAGGTTTTTAAGGTAAAAACATCAGTCAAACAACAAAAAGTTTCTGACTGTGATTGTTGATGCGACTGAATGTTAGCAAACAAAATTTACAATGCCAAGTCATAGTTTCATGTTTTCACAAAAATCTATTTGTTTTGGACTTTCTCAGTTATACTGTCAAGTGGAAGCAAAAGTAACATTCAAAAATGTATAATTTAAGTAATAATTAGCAGAAATGATCAATGACAAAGGATAAATAAGAAAATTTAAAAAATTGCGCCATGTAAGGATTTTCCATTGAATAAGCAAATTGTTAACGGGATGTCCGACTGACATGAAACGATACGTTCAGATAAAATATTGTTGCACAATTGCAAACACCCAGATCAACACAGAAGAATACTCAGCTGATTTAAATTAAATTAAATTGCATATAAACGTGTGATCTTTGATACTGAATCTCAATTTTCAAGCAACAGTTGTTGTTGAATCAAATACAACTCAAATCACATCGAATTTACGTTCGGAAAATTGTAAAAAATCGAAAGTGAAAAGGGTGGAAAAGAAAATTATTTATTGTTGTTGTTATTATCTTATGCTCTCTAAATGTAAAACACCATAACGTTTATAATCCAAAATTGACAGCTATTACTACTAAGTTGTGCCAATGGAAAAGTTCGACGATGATAAAGGACGCAACAACGCCTTCGAGCCAGAAAGATTCCTAATATGGGAAGCACTAAAATCAATTATTTCCAACAATATCGAATTCTTCAAAAATGATGACTCAATAAACGGACTCAAATTGCATGGCGCCCTTCTGGGCATCATAGATAATTTAGATGAAGCACGTCCCCTGATGGTAGAAATTGGAAAATTTTGTAGCCTTTACGACTATGATGAGCAGACTCCCGGTAATGGTTACAGAAGTTTCCTCAAAGTCTGTGATTGCGCTATCAAGCACACAATGAAAATCGTTAAATACGTGACAGAGAATCGCTCAAGATTATTGTTTCGCAAAAATGCTTACACAAAGTGAGTCATATTTTCAATTTGATAGCGATCATGACCCGAATTACTATTTCTTTCTTTGTCCTTTTCACCGCAAATAAACTAAAACTATACAAATATATAAATGGAATTAAATGACACTTGGTCATTACAGCGAAAGAGAAATCGATAGTTGATTTTTCTTTATTTTCCATTGTAGGGAAATTGAATCCTGCAACCATTTGCTTGCAGCTCTAATAACTTTTCTCAATCACCTGATTATTCTACATTCTTGGAGTGAAAATGGAAATTTATTTCCTACCAAGGAACATTCACCAGAAGACATTCTTGAACGTGCAGCGACAATAAATCAGTTTGCTTTCTACGGACGTTGTCTAGGATTTCAATTTGTCGACTCCATCAGACCAATCATGAAGTTCATTTCAATTTCAATGGCAAGCTTTTCTGAGTCGTATTACAGTAATAATGGCATATTCATCAAAGCAACAAATTCGATGTTCACCGGCGGCAAATATTTATTCGATCCTGAGCTCCGTTCACGGCGCATTGTTAACATTTCTCAAAATTCCACTGTTGATTTTTGCAAGGTGAGCTCCTTTTTATTTGCAATTTTGGGCGAAATTCCTTTTTTATATGCTGATGAATTTTTTACTTAGTCATTTTGGTTTTTGGCTGAATCGGAAATCATGCATTCAATACCATTTGTTGGATATAGTGTGAAAGTTAATCGATTGCTCAAAATTTCATCAGAAACATTAAATGTTCCATCTGTAAATGGGGACGTATTGGAAGTTCCAGGTGTGGGATACATTCAAGCGCGTCTTATATCTAGTCACCGTCGCGATGGAATGATTGGTGAACGGAAGAAAGGTGAAAAGGACGATCATTCATTACCAAGATCAAAATCACTTATAATACACGCTCATGGTGGTGGTTTTGTATCGCAGAGCTCAAAATGTCATCTCGTGTATTTATTCGAATGGGCTGTACAACTTAATGTGCCGATTCTGTCTATTGATTACAGTCTGGCACCCGAAGCACCTTATCCGCGTGCACTGCAGGAAATTTTTTACACATACTGCTGGGCTTTAGAAAATGCTGAGCATTTAGGATCAACGGCTGAAAAAATAATTTTATGCGGTGACTCAGCTGGTGCCAATTTATGTCTTGCGACAATGCTCAAATGTATTACAATGAAAGTTCGAAAGCCAGATGGAATTTTTATAGCATACTGCCCGGTATTGGTTGCCTTTGATCCATCGCCTTCACGTTTGCTATGTCTGATGGATCCATTGTTACCGTTTGGTTTCATGATGCGATGTCTGAAGGCTTATAGCAATGCAAAGGCTAATGAAGAACCGCAATTAGAAGACATTAAACAGGCAAAAGCTGAGCGTAATGAAGAGCTCAAAAGGCGAATTTCTCTTAATCCTGAAAAATCAAATGAAAATGGCGAAAGCGATGATGATAAATCGGATTCCTTTGAAGAGATTTCTTGCTTTGAACGTCATCAAACTGATTCAAATCTTCTGGCTCACATTTCTCAAGCAAGTGATGTCGCATCAAATGATACCCTCGCGGGTGCTTCATTCCTAACCGGAACAGCAACCGATAATAAAAATAGCGATGAATTGAACAACACAATTGAGATTGTAAGTCCAATCGATTCAATTGGGACAGCAACGTCACTTGAAGAAGATTCATTGCCTATAACGATCCAGAAAAATGACCAAATGTTAAAACAGGTTGAACGCGAGTTTGACGATGTCGATTTGCCTCCAACAGCGTCGCACAGTGATGACACAAACAGCAGAAAGAAATATGTCGAAGATTTTATCGAGAAATACGTCCTTGATGCTAAAACTTTGGATGATGGATCCATCAAACCCTATCTACGCAAAGCATCGCATACTCATAGCGAAGAAAATATAATTTTTGATATTTCTAGGGAAACATTGAGCGTTCAAAATATTCAAGAAAAGGTTCAACACGTTGCTTCGACACTCGTTGAAACTGTTTCCTCAACAATCAACCAGATCACAACAACAAATCGTCCAATAATGCGCAATTTTTCGTGCGATGATGCAACAGAAGCTCGAATGTTAGGCGATGAACAAGTGCCCTCTACATCATCATCTGATTTCATCTTTAATGTGCCTAAGGATCCTTTTCTGTCGCCACTATATGCTGATGATGATGTCTTGCGTCAATTTCCACCAATCAAAATTCTTTCACTCACTCTAGATCCTTGTCTTGATGACAGTGTTTTCTTTGCGAAAAGATTGCGGGATTTGAGAGTTGACATAACATTTGATATTCTTGATGGATTGCCCCATGGATTCTTTAATTTCTCGAGGGTAAGAAAAGACTAGAAAATTTTTGATTGAACTTTACATAAATTGCATAAATTTTTCAGCTTTCTAAGGAAGCTCATGACGGCTCAAAACTTGCGATGTCACGCATCGCCGATCTTCTCAATATAGCCATTGACCATGATGAAACAAAAGTTAAATATTTCTGTTAAACGATGCATTTGTCTTAAATCATCTCATTTTTCTCTACTAAAACTGAAAATTACGCAATTTGTGTGGCTTATTTTTGTATCTCAAAATTATTGAAAGGTTCAAGAAAAACCACAGTTTATCATCCTCTAGATATTTTCATAAATTAAGATTATGTCATTTCCCTAGCTGGAAAATACTCTCTTCAGAAAGACTCATCAAAATTCTCCGATCTCGAAATTTGGCTTCTAAAAATACTGACTAATATTGACGCTTTAAATTTAGAATATATTTATTTGTATAATATTGTTGATCATTGTGAAGCGCGCTTATTATTTATTATACTCATAAACTATATTAAACCAGTGATGGGATCAGGAAACTTATTTATGGATATACGCCCCATCACCAAGGAAATTATTTATGTAGCTGTAAAATATTACCTTAAATAAAAATATATGATGCAATGTTAAATATCTAGATTCCTTTTTTATGGGTTGATAACAGATAGACACATCAACTGAAGTTTCATACGTTGCTTAATGCTGGCGAAAAGTTGATCAACATGACGAATTTCATCAGCTGAAAGCTTCGGAATTGCATCAAATGCTTGATTGAATGATGATTTTGCACGCTCATTGCTGTAAACGCGCAAAGCATCTCGAATCAATCGAATGTCTAATGTCGCTTGCATTTTCCCATTATCATTAAACTCTTCAACACAATCCATTAGTCGTGCAAGTTCTTCGGCAACGGTTTGAATAATCTGTTCCAAAATGGGTCGCAACAGAAATGGTGAAACAGCAAATATCTCTGAATATACTGAAACAACATTATCGAGACACTCATGCGCGTAAGGACTTAGGTTATCAAATTTTTCAACACAATTCCATTTGAAATGTGACACAATGTACATACTGGGTTCAATGGTAGATACAAGTGGATCAGCTTTGTGTTCAACATAAATTTCCAGTAAATTGCCAAACACTTGACTTGCATTTGAGCGCGAATTTTCGAGTGCTATTCTTGGAATTGGATAACCAAATTTTGCGAATAAATTTCCCAAGCTGTTGAAGAACATTTTGTTACAATAAGCTGAATTAGCGAGACAGCATAGCAATCGATGTTCCCATGTTATGGTTATTGTTGAGCTGATTGTCGATTTTGCTTCACTTAAATTGATCGAATGTGGAAGCAGATTGCTGTTGGTTGGAAATCCAATAAGCTGTTTTGGCATCTGCTGAATTTCATCATCTGATCGTTCTGTTGCAAGTTGTTCAAGAACGTTACTAAAATTTTTCAAAATTGTCTCAACGATTTTTGCAATTTCACGTTGACCTTCGGAATTCGGCACATCAAACAATGAATGTTCACGTATTTCCGTTAGCAGGCACATTTGCTGGCCTTCATCGAGAGCCTCGGATAACAATTCCTCTAGCTTTGATGGCAAAGCTGTTGCACCCGGAAACTCAGTAACACTCAAATCCCACGTTTCTTTTTCATGCAATTTCTTGACTTTATCGATTGCTTTCTTGAGAATTGTTGTCAAACAAAATAGACGAAGTTCATCAATTAGTTTCAGAACAATATCTAGTGCTTCTCCAGGTAAATCTAGACGAATCAATGATGCATATGAAACTCGCAAATAGCGCAAACATGTCGGCAACCAAGTGCTGAATTGATTCAATTGCGATGTTGATGAAAACGGCCATGATGATACAAGCGAGTATTTTTGATTTTGTGGTAATATTGCAGCTCGAACATAGCTACAGAAGCGATCAATTGCATTGAGAATAATTTGTTTGAAATTTCCGGGCTTTGGTTCATTTATGCCACGCAACTCTCCAGTAAAGTAGGATTGTCCAAGACGCCATAAATCAGGAAATTGACCGGTTGCAATTTCTGTTATTTCTTCACAGAACAAAACACGAATCGGCGGCGAATTTGTGTCGCGTTTTGACGAGTCTTTTAATTGCAGTTCTTTCTCCTGGTACTCTCCAAATGTTCGTTTAAATGTCTCTTCAATGTATTTTGCTCGACTTTCAATTGCATCCCAAGCAGGATCGACGATTTTTAGATTTTCAGCTTGAATCGTTCCAATCTGTTGCACTTCAAGATTAATTAACGATTTAACTAATTTCTTTTGCTGTTCTACACCTTGTGGCATCTCTTGGATTTTCTTATGCAGTTTTTTTCTTATTTCCATAATAATTTCATCCACTTCAGCAAGGACTTTTTGAATCAACGGAACTTCCGATTTTCCATAGAGATTTTTTGCTCTTGCGTAATCATTAACAATAATATCAAATTCATTTTTGCTTGCATTCCGTTCAATATTAGTCGGCAGACAGAACAAAAACTTGTAACGATTGAGTACGGATAGAGCCGCTCTTGATTTATCAGCTTTCTCACGACGGCTTAAAACATCATCAAACAAAGCGTGTGAGGCATCAATCGATTCTAAAATAGAAATATTTTTTTTAGACAGTAATTATAGGAAGAAGAAGAAGTAACTGAATTTACTTTTGATGGTATTCTGGAGATTATTAACTTGATCAGCTAAATTTGCATCATTTGCCATCTTCTCTTTTAAGTTCATCATTGTATCAAGTTGATCCATAACAGCACCAACGTGAGTCTTTAGAAAGCTCAATTGTCCTTCTTTTTGGCCTTCAACTTTTCTTTTGAGATAATTATAACCGGCACGTAAATCATCAAAAGATGTTGAGTGATGATTTTCAAGAAGGAACCAGCAGGGAGAGAAGTTCTCACGTGATAAGTCACCGGAATTTTCAGGAAACATGTCTCGAAGATCATCAGGAAATTTTTTATCGTTTCCCTCAATGGACAATCCAAGAGGATCATCTTGAGAATAGCCTGAAGGTGCCATTGTCCTTCTGCCCCATGCTAGCGACTGCACTGGCGATTCTTCGACCCAAACAGCAGATTCTGTTAGAATAATTATTGAAAATTTGAATTACATAGTAATTTTGTTTTTCTTGTTATTTTACCTTTAAGTGGTCCAATTGATTCAAAATAAGTTCGGAATTGAACGGTTGATGTTCCTGGACCTCCACTTAGTGTGGTAACAATGATATCACCTTTGCCTTTACTCCCATTTATTCCTGTTCTTGCTATTATCTTATTTCGAGACGTCCATTCAAAGGAACAATTTCCTCCACAAATATTCACCGATATAAGGTCATTGGCTTTTGTTCCGAGATGCTCGCCTCGAATTGTGATCTTTGTGCCTGGTGGACCTTCTTTAGGTGATATTCCTGTGACAAGAGGTGCAGGAGGAGCCATCGATTCAAGAATATTTTCTTATAATAATGATATCGAATTTAAAATGTCAACAAACCGTGACTTCAGCATCATCAATGATATAAATATAAGTACTTTGTCGACTACTTCAGCACCGCCACTGTCACCTTCAGCTGGAAGATGAATTAGTGGCTTCATGAGCAATAGGAACAATAGTCATAAGGAGATAAGTAAGTTAATGAATATTTAATTTCATAGTTAGGATTAGAGCAAAGGAAATTTTAAAAATAATGTACTAAAATTATTATAGGTTGTGCTGAAGTTTTTGTTTTTAAAGCTTCTGAAGAGAAGTGTGAGTTGCACAAAATATTTTCCTTACATTCTCGCTGACCCCCAGAGTGATTTGTATTTTTTGTGCTTTCTTAAGGAATGTACAAAATAAATCGTTCTTAAATAATGGATCAATATCCAACGTGGGTGGGTGCAACGAACCGAAACTGGAAAAAATAGAGCTCGTTATCAGTAAGATTCTTTTGTTTGTTTAAAGGTTGGCTTTGTTTTTATCTTCAATTTAATTGTTGGGACTGGATCACTCCTACTTCCGTCTGCATTTGCAAAGACTGGCTGGTTGTTATCATCAATTCTAATTTTATTTCTGGCATTTACAAGTTATCTGACAGTTACTTTTGTCATTGAGGCACTTGCTTGCTCAAACGCAATCCAAAAATGGAGACGTCTGCAGTTTTTGAGGCGTGAGAAGGTAAGTTGAGAACATGAATGACAAACACATTTACTGGAATTTACTTGCATTTACAGAATATACAAAATGAACCGGTTGTTGACGCCGATGATGATGCATCAGATTCTGATGATGACGAACAACCACTCATGTCTCAGACTGATCCACAAACAGCCGTTGAGAATGCACCATTAACAATTCGCAGCAATGATTTTTACACACTAAGCGAAAAAATTGAACTCGGTGAGATGAGTCAGATTTTCTTTCCATCTATTGGTTCGATTTTCTTTTATGTATCAATTGCAACATATTTGTTTGGTGATCTAAGCATATATAGCGCAGCTGTTTCAACAACACTACGTGACGTGATTTGTGATAAGGATACCACAAATGGGACGTCTTTAAATAGCAATCAATCAGTTCTTTATGAACCATGCTGGGTCAATCGATATCCGACTCGTTTTGATGTCTATAGAATATGTTTGACCTGTTTCACCGTATTGATGAGTCCATGGGTATTTTTAAATGTTTCTAAGACAAAGCATTTGCAATTCTTAACAATGACTTTGCGATGGCTTTCATTTCTTATCATGATTTCAATTGCGACCTACAAACTGATCTTCCCCGATATCGATAATCCCAATTATATAAAACCAAATCCACCACGAGCCAATTTCCATGAGATTCCATTCCTGGTTGGTAGCTGCATATATTCCTTCATGTCGCAACATTCACTTCCATCACTGCTTATTCCGATAAAGGATAAAACAAAAATTGGCAAAATAGTTTCCCTTGATTATTTCCTCATTGCGTTGCTTTATTCCACATTGGCATTAACTGGAATATTTGCCTTTAACGAAGTCAAAGATCTTTACACTTTGAATTTTATCCCATCAGATGACCAGCATTCGATTTTCCTAAAAGGCATCGATTATTTCCTTACCCTCTTTCCGGTATTTACACTCTCGACGAGTTTCCCAATTATCGCCATCACATTGCGCAACAATTTGCAAACCCTTTTCGTTGATAAAAATCAAATTAGTTCACAGAATTATTTTGTTAGAAAAATAGCATTTCCGTTAATGGCCATTTTTCCTCCATTTTTGATAACCTTCAATACTGAAAACGTTCAGAGCCTGGTGAGCTTTACTGGATGTTATGCGGGAGCATGTATTCAGTATTTAATTCCCGTGGCACTTGTCTATTATTCGCGACGCACTTGCGCCAATATTTTGGGTCGCGGTATTGTCAATGACTTCAGGTCACGTTTCCAAAGCAATGGTTGGCTTATTATGATATTGTGCTGGACATTTGTGAGTCTAGTGATTGTAAGCATCAATTACTTCCGTTGAAAATAATTTTGCCTTTTTTTTACTCTCTATTAATCCTGAAACGAATAAACATATTTACGCGAAAAGACTGATGACAATAAAGCATTGCACAAAGTTTTTTGAAAAGTAGAGTGCGTGTTGCATTTTCAGCAAATAAATGACTCAGGGGCAAAATTGCATAAATTAATTTTTTTTTCTCTAAATACTTCCAACAAATTGTGTCCCTTACGTCAGGAAATGATAACGGTAGAGAAAATTTGTGTAACTGAATTCATATTTATTTTTCTTGCGCAATAAATGTTTAACACAAATTACTTATTATCTAATGATTTGCTGACCTGCCATGTGCCTGCTTTTCCAAGATTTCCTTTTCAGTATTTTTGAGCTGTTCGAGTGTTAGCAATGATAAACCCAATTGATCCTCACGTGTGAATGGTTGGGCCATTTGACGGAGCCAGACTTTTGCGAGTTGCATTGCTTCTTCAGTGCTTAGATTAACGTAGTTATCGGTGAGATATTCTTGAATCCATTTCGGCAATTTGCTACGTTTGTCTTGACGAGCAAAGCGTTTATCAGCAAAAATCATAATACCGTAATCAGTTTTTCCGCGAATAACGCGACCGACACATTGCGATGCATGACGAAGTGCATCAAATGTTAGGAAATCATTTTCTTTGATCTGAAATTGATCGCGCAAATATTCGAGGCGAGCCTTCAATATTCTTGATTGTGTGTAAACATATGGAATGCCAAACATCAATACAGCGCGTCCTAGATGATGATCGAAGTCAACACCCTCAGACACTTTTCCCCGTGCAACAGCCAACAGTACAGCCCCACGCCCACAATCACATGCTTTAACATAATTCATCAAGGCATAGGATGTTTCAGCTGAATCTTGAGTTTCGATAAAAAGTAATTTATAACGCAAAAGTGTATCAATAATTCCTTGATCGTACCAAGAAGCAACGACCGATTCCAGATATAGATAAGATGTGAAGAAACATACAATACCATCAGGAACAATCTTTGCAGTTTCGACCAACAGTTGACCGTAATTTCTGATAACAGCTGTATCTTCACGCGACTCAAACTTTGAACTTATAGCTACTTGGTCATTACCCTTGGTAACGATCATCGGAAGTAGGCATGGTCGAGCAAGAGTCATTGTAAATGAACTCATTACCACTGGATCAAAATCAAGAATTTTTGGATACATATCCATCGGACTAAGCGTTCCAGATGTAATGACAACCGATTGGAATCTTCTGAAGATGGGTCGCATTGCGATTGAGGAATCGAGACAACTGAAATGCAGAATTGGATTTGACACTGTTGGAGTTTTGTCATCAAATGGCTCGATTATAATCGTGAAGCCTTGTGTGTATGTTGAAACGAGTGTTGCGAAATGAGTGATGACAGTCAATCCGCCATAATCTGTGAGGTCTGTGATTTCTAATGTTCGTAATAATGACTGTAGACGTTCGGCACAGAATCGCAATGGTTTACGATCGATGCAAACTTTAGAATGAATATCTTTTAGAAATCCTGCAGGTGATTCCTGAATAACATGCTGTACACGCAATCGAGTTTTGAGATAAGCTATGAAACGATTCAAGAAACCAAGAAAATGGTCAGCATGTCTGATGTTGCCTGGAATGACTTCCTTTAGAATGTCATCGGGGAGAACTGGATTTGCAAGCATTTGATCAGTTTCACGTGCTTGGTAAACATCGCGAAGCCCTTGAACCATTCTGGCGTATTCATCTTGCAGACGCTTCTGATCGTCTTCTTTCATCTCAGCGACGAGCTTTTCAAGGTGACCCAACGCTTGTGTACCTCGTTCAATAACGCGCTTATTAATTTTAACGCTCATTGAATCGACACAAACGTTATCTGAAATTTGCCATTGTTTTCATCAGTTGAGAAAAAAGAAAAAACAAGATTATAAATTACCGATATTGTGAGCTTCATCGCAGACGACAACTGATTCTTTTGCAAGCTCCTTTGATACAACATCAGCAACTTTTGGGTCTAGTAGATAATAGTAACTGTAGACAACAACTTGAGCATGATTAATGGCAAAACGAGAAAGAAAATAAGGACACCAGTTGCGCTGCCGTCCAAAATCTTTCAAATCATCGAGACTGTAGACGCCAGTGGGTAAATGTGACTCTTTGCCTTCAGCACTGAAACCCTCGAAATACTGGCAAACAGCTTGATTTTCATCGTATTGCTGTCGCTCTCGAACATAACTTGCTGTGAGTCCATAGCACTTGGCATCGACGACTTTCCCGTCTTTTTCACGACTCACCTCTGGGTGAATGCACATGTTCTTGCGTGAACTAAGCACAACACCAGTAATATTTGGTTTTTCTGGAGCATTTTTTTCATAGTAATCTATCAAATTCTGCAATTCAGCAATGACTTTCTCAATCTCCGGCACTGTACGTGAACAGTAAATTAGTTTGCGAACGACATGAGGATTTTCCAGCATATAAGCAACGATAAGTGACAACAATGTAGCTGTTTTGCCTGTTCCCGAAGGCATCTCGAGCAGACAGTGACCCTATAATAAATTATCTACAAGTTTTTTTTATGTTTATTTCAAGATTTTGTATCTCACTTTTGCATCGAATGTTTTCTTGAGTTCCAGCATGTATGCATATTGCTCGGGATAGATGTAATCGTATGGGAAGTAAACCAGTAATCCATCAACAGAGAGACTGCAATTAAATCGTATTTAATTCACAAATTATTAGATATATTTATCAGCTTATATGTTATATTTACCGCATGTTTACACTCACTAATGGGCAATCCGCAAATGATGTTTATGAAAAAAATTTTTTCGAATTTCTACAAATTTATCGCTATATTTGACCATTTAATTAGCTATAAATTCTATAATGTAAACAGCAATAAGTTGGAAGACACATATTTAAATAAATAATAATAATATTCATCGTAAACAATTACGAAACCGACTATTTTAATGAGCCCTAGAAATCAAATAAAGTGAATGTATTTGTAAGATGTGTGCCTGAAACATTTTTCGCGTCATGTTATGTTATAATAGGATATATTTAGAAGTTTTCTTTATGTTATTTACATTATTATTTCAAAACGCATGAAAAAGAAATGGCGATATTGAGACGCGTTCGAGAACAAGAATTTCGATTGTAAAAATAATTATTAAATCGGGAAATTACCTAGTTTTAAGTGTCATTATCTTAATCCATTCATCATAACTTGCAAATTTATTTCATTTGGCATTCAATCGAACTCAAGGAGCAACGTCAATAAGTGTGGATAGCGCTCAAAAGTGATAAGAAAAATTAAATCGGGTGAAAGAGCAATTAAAATTTTCGTTCAGCCTGAAATCCACTGAAAATTTACGATTGTTCAATCAAAGCCCGTCCAATGGACACAGTTCTGAGCTGCAGCAACTTGGCACAGCACTAAATCATTGGTTTGCATACATTTGACGGCGAAAATTGTACCGAAAAAAGTCAACGCGAGGCATTCGAGCAAAGGAGAGCCAATAAAAAAAAAAAAACTAATCGAATTTGACTGCTTGAAACATCATCTTTGAGAAACACAAAAATTCAGAAATAAGTGATAGCGAACATAAGAAGAAAAGTCTGATGCTTTAAGATTCAACAAGACACTTAATTATTTTGTAGTGCATTAAACTTAACTAAATAATAAACAACATAAAAAAAGTTGCGGAAAATGTTGGAAAATTGTGAAAAATTGCATGAAAAATGTTCACTTGTTGGTTGAGTAAATTCAGTAAATGAGTAACGAGGGTTTCGTCGCTTACCAGACACGTAAGACGTTAAGAGCTCAAACCATTAAAAAAAATAGCGTTAACCCGCTATTTTCGTAAACATCGTCGTGTTCTAAATAAAGATTTTTGTGGAAAAGGACGTGAAAATCCTTTTTCCCAGCCCATCACCAGCGTTCCATTAAGTCGTAAAAATTAGTGAAAAGCGCACAAAAAAAGCTAAAATTCAGAATTCTGGAAACATGATGAGTAAGTTTATCAGTAGCTATTATCACAAAGGACATTGAAAAAATTTCATAAATTTTTTTTAGGCATATCACGCCGTGGCGTGCCATCATCGGGTCCGCCACCATTGGGCATGGATGAGCCTGGAAGTAATTGGAAAGGCAACGGCCAAGGACCTGATGGACAGAATGTCGGCAATAGCTTTGGTGGTGGACCTAATAATGCAAATTTTAGTGGTCCAGTGTTTCCACAATCGAATCAAGGCTCACCAGCACCAAATATGGGACCGAATAGCTTTCAGGGTCCACCACCAGGCTCCAATACACCTCAGTATACAGCATCGCCAGCTCCGTCAGGTTCATCCACACCAGGTCCAGTGCCCGGTCCACCTTCATCAGGATTTCCACCACCTCCTCAAAATTCTTCAGGTCCACCTTACAATGGTCCTGCTGGAAGTGGTCCTTTTGGCTCACCATCAAGTAATGGACCACAATTTGGAAGACCAGGAAGTTCAGGACCTGCATTTGGACCACAATTCGGTCCTGGTGGTCCTAATAATTTTGGTCCACCGTTCATGGGTCCATCAAGCTCACCGTTTCACGGACAGGGTCATCCAATGGGTAATTCATTAGGAGGACCTGGTCATATGATGAGTCAGCCTGTCGATAGACTTGATCCTAGGTGAGCATTTGAACATAAAAAGTTTCTGATATTAATTGCACAAATAAGTGAATTGTACATTTGTAACGGTAAAGGTTTCACATTTCCAGTGGACTAAATGTGGGCCGACGACATTCGTACTTTGGACAACCCGATTATAGAATTTATGAGCTCAATAAGCGATTGCAGCAGAGAAATGATGTAAGATACAAGGAACTGCTTTGTTTAATACTTCAGGATCTTACCAAATGATTTTTTTTTGTTTTAGGAAAGTGATAATTGTTGGTGGGATTCATTTGCCAACGAGTTTTTTGAAGATGACGCCCAACTAACATTAACATTTTGCCTCGAAGATGGCATGAAACGTTACAGTGAGTTGTTTTGATAACTGATCAATAATGACAGTGTTAATCTGTTTTTCCTTTATTTAATAACCGTTTGTTTTTATTTTAGCAATTGGTCGGACATTGATTCCACGCTACTTCCGGAGTATCTTTGAAGGTGGCGTCACCGAGCTGTATTATAATTTAAAACATTCAAAAGAGAGCTTTCACAATACATCAATTACACTTGATTGTGACCAATGTACGATGGTGACACACCATTCAAAGCCGATGGACACAAAAGTATGTATAAAGCAATTACTGAAAAATTTCAATTGCATTTCTTACGCCGATTTATTGCAGGTATGCACTGAAGGCCGCTTGGTATTAGAATTCACATTTGATGATCTCATGAGAATAAAAGCGTGGCACATGACGGTGAGAAGGCATCAAGAGATGATACCGAGAAATTTTGTTGGTATGCACACGCATCCAACACAATCGAACCCAGCAATGCTAGAGCAGCTCTCAAAAAATATCACCCGTCAGGGCATTACCAATTCAACACTAAATTATCTACGCGTGAGTGTGTGATCTGATCCAATTGTGATGCGCAATAATGCAGCACATAATACATCCGATGAATTGTTTTAAATTTTTTTTTTTTTTGACAATTCATCGAATGCCAGTTGCAAAAGGATTTATTTTTAATAACGTAAACTTCTTTAACACAGCTCTGCGTCATCCTCGAACCAATGCAAGAGCTGATGTCAAGGCACAAAGCGTATTCACTGAGTCCACGTGATTGTCTCAAAACTACACTGTTCCAAAAGTGGCAGCGAATGGTAGCACCGCCTGGTAAGCGAGGTACTTTTTTTCCTTAACGAACACCAAGACATTGTTGTATGCTTTTTGCTCCTTAAACCCTCAACCTTATCCTTTAATCCACTAACACTCCACTGTTAAAAGAATTGTCCCATCCTTAAGTTTCTTGCAAAAAAAAAAAATGTTTATTTTGTTTTTAATTTTTGATTTTTTTTTCTTTCTCTCTTTCCGTTTCACCTTCATCCGTTACCCGAAACACAAAAAAATCGCGTGTGAATCGCGTTTGTTGTTGTTGTGCCATAATACAATTTGCTTAATTTTCTAAAACATCAAAAAAATCGTCACTAAAATTAAGACAATTCTATTAAAGATGCCCAACGACCGGCCAACAAACGTCGGAAACGGAAAGGATCAAGCGGCGGAGGTGTAGCAAATTCAACGCCACCCGTGCCCAACAAGAAGCGATCACCAGGACCAAATTTTTCGCTAGCATCGCAGGTAGTTGTTAAAGTTACCAGATTACCAACAATTTTGATTTATCTTTCAAACAGAAGGATGCACATATCTATTAATTTATTCATCTTACTCAATTCTGATTTGTTGTTATTGCAGGATGTAATGGTAGTGGGTGAACCATCACTTATGGGCGGTGAATTTGGGGATGAAGATGAGCGCTTAATAACGCGGCTTGAAAATACCCAGTATGATGGTACGAATTCATTAGATCACGACAATCACGGTTTTGGACATGCCGAGTCGCCGTTATCGAATGCCAATTCGTGGGTTGATCGAGGCGGTGGTAGCAATATGAATCAACAGAACAACAACCAAGCATCACAGGACGCACAGGATAAAAAGAGTCCCGTAGTGCCGCAACAGTGACTATTGACAATTTAACAAAATTAATAAGGAAAGTGAGAAACACAGTTTTTAAAAGGATAGAAGGAAAATGAAGATGATAATGATGATTGTATTGTGACTGAGTGTATGCATGTGTGTATATTATATGTAGCGCCGAATTCTGCGGACACCAAACAAAATTGTTATTTCTTTTTTTTATTCGAAAGTGTTCAGCATGACAGAGAGAGAACAAGCTTTGATAACTACACAATTTTTGATAGAAAAGTAACGCAAAACTGACCGAAGCAAAACCACAAGAAACATATTCAGAATTCGAGGTGTGACTGCAGAATGAGCTCCATTGATGGATGTTGTGCATCGCACGTTGACATCAAGTGCAAGAAGAATGATGATCGTTCGAAAAAGGATTAGAAATTGATAATTAAAAAAAAAAAATATTTAAAAGAAATTGGTATAAACATTATTTGTATGTTGTATATAACATAGATGGGATAAAGAGAAAAAAAAAATCCCTTCGTAGCCTCTTAAAGCAAGTCTTGTAGATGTGATTTTGAATGTGAGAGAGTTAGGCGTCGTCGTGATTGAGAGTTTGTGCGAGCGTTATCATCAAATGGCCAAGTTTCTTCCTTTTAAGATTTATCGTTTTTAGTTTCCAGTTTTTTTTGTCACTAGCGAATTTCTTCAGTTTTATTGATGATCAAACATAAAAGTATGATGCCTCCTTACTTTCCTATCGGATTTCTTTCTGGGAAATGATGATAAATTGTAACAATTTTTCTGTCATAATTGGTGATTATTGTAACTTAAATAATTTTAATTTCCTATTTGACAATTTTTTTTTTTCTAAATTATTATGCAACACAAGAACGAAAAAAAAACATTTGCAAAATGCATCAAACCAGAAATCAATTAAGAATAAGAAGTAAGATTAGAAAATTTAATGTCCCGTAAAGTGTTTTATATCGAAAACCCCATTGCCGCGAGTTCACACTTGTTCGAATCACCTTTTTTTTATTCGACGATGTGTGCTCGATGCAATTTCAAGGGACGTAAAATGTGTAAATTTCTTGTGAGACGTATGATGGGCACTTAAAAAATACATTAAAATTTAAATTGAAGGAACTCTGAGAAAAAAAAAAACTATATTTACTGTGTAATTGTATAAAGAACAACAACCATTTTATATTCCTATTCATATAAATGAATCATAAGAAAAACAGACAAAAGATGATGATCGCCTTGAAGAAGAAATTTGCCTGAAACTCGCAAAATTTCTTCAAGATAATGTTCTTCTTTGCAGAAAACAAATTACCATAAAGCATGCTGCGACTATTTGCAAAAAAAAATTTCCTTTTCTTCGATTTTAATTGAAATTAGAATGGACAATTTTGGCGAGCTTTGTTTGCATAAAACCATTCGAACATTGTAGTCTGAATACTTTTATGCAAACATCTTCTCACTGCGCTTTTCTATAACATAAATTTCTTTGAAAATCTACAAAAGGAGCGGGAATATCTTAAATAAAATAAAATCTATAAAATAATTTTTGCTGTAAAAAAAAAGATTAGTGAAAAGACGTTTCGAAACTGAACTTCTTCAGCTGATAAATTGTTTTGTTTCTATAAAGCCGGGGAACTTTCAATATATTTTTAGGTTATTTAAAATAAAATTTACCATCCCTTTATATTCTTTTTTTCGAACATTGAAATGCAAAATCAAATCACACAATACGAAAAATGGCGAAGACGTAATTTAATTAATGTGGGAAAAGAATAAAAAAAAAAATACCTCATAATTTCAAGTGTAGCAAAAATAATAAAAAAAAAACGCAAATGAAAAAAAAAAATCGTTTAGTAAGTTTTCCTACTTTTTTTTTCTGAAATATAATTTTGAATGTCCTCTCATTATTTCGTTTTTCTTTTGTTGCGCAATCAGCATTGAATACTACAATTAAATGTGAAAGTAAAACACGTGAAGGAAACAAAAAATTGTGTAGGAATTAATAAAATGGATGAAAAATTTTACATAAAAAAATACAAAAAATTTTGAACCTACTTAAAATTTATAAGTTAAAATAAAAAAAAAATACATGAAAAATTGAATTCAAACTTTGTTTTATAACTTTACCGAAAACTTTCAGGATCAACCGTCAATCAAGCAGAGCGAATTTTTGTCAACACATACTTTTTTTTAACTTTATTTGTTTCCTTTTAGTTTTTCTTCACGACGCATCATGTCATTTCAATTACAGTGTCATTCAATTACATGTCTATTCAACGAAATAATAACGACTGCATATAGAATTTTCAGCATTAAAGATAGTTTCTTTGCAACAAACAAAAATTAAATAAATAAGACATCTAGAATTGGTTGATGAAAGCATTTTTTTTAGTATTGAAATATCTTCTTCTTCTTTGGTTATCGGTGATTTTGAACTCTATAATATAGATTAACAGACATACTGAGTAAATATATAGTTAATTTGTTCGTAAATACATTTTTTTACGCATAATTTATCTCATTAATTCAAATATACTTTTAGCATTAAAATGGAAGACTGTTTTCATATCATTGATATCTAGTTTTTTTTTTTTCTAATAATAATCCAATGCTCTTAATTGAGACCATTCATTTCCTGGTTGTTTACGACAAAACTCCTATGCTTTCAATTTCAATCAATGGAACAATTTCAATTGTGTTAATTGGAAATGCATGATATGCTCATATTAATTGATTAGTTTTTTTCACCACTTTCCTTCTTAATAATAAATTTTCATTGTAAATCTACTGATTTTTTGAGTTTTAGATGACTTACAATAGCCCAAAAGACATTTAATTTTTGTGTGAATAAATTTAAAATCGTGTGAAGTAAATTTCGAAAAACAAAATTTGCGTGATATAAGTTAATTTTAGGAAAATTTGGCAAATTTCATGTACAGTTTGCAAGATTTTTTTCTTCAAAGTATTGCGCTTTACTGCATTGTGCCATATTGGAATTTCTTCACTTTAAGATATCGCCACACACCATAACCGGCCACAGTACAAATGCAGGCAATAGCCAAAACCGTTCCCATGTAAAATGGAGCTGACTCATCACGATACGATCCATTGGCAGAACAAACAAATGGCGGTCCTGGAAGATATCAATTGAAATCTATACTTTCTGCTAATGGAAAATAATTTGAGTTATATTGCTCACCAAATTGTCCACCTGCCTTATACATGAATCCTTGCAATCGAGTGTCCCGCAAAAATAACTTTGCCAAATGTCCCGATTTATCGTTTTCGTCCTTCGATGATATTAAAAAAATGAATAAATTCAATCACGTTTTAGATGTTGAATTCCACATAAAATATAAATAAATTCCAACAATATCATCGTGTCATACCTGAGCGTACATGACAATTGTTTGCTCTTGCATGCATTCAAATGACTTTCCAATCGGTGTTGCAAATAGAAATGTGTGGGGTGGTGTCGAAAGTTTCACATCTAATCCAGGTCGATCGATATGCTCAAACAGTGGATTCGATGATGAATACGAAAGTTCAACATTGTTAACAAACCAACGTTCGCCACCTGAATGAACATGACATGAAGGTAATTGATAATTAATAAATAAATTTGAAATTTGCACAATTTGTCGTGGTGTTTAGTGACCTGGCGTCTTTTCAAAATACATAGTCAGTGTAAAGCCACGGAATGAAATTGTTATACTCGATTCGTCAGAATTATCACAGACCCCTAAAGGATTAAAATTAAATTAAAGAAATCTTTAATCACTGAAACAAATAAGTAGCTTTCCTGATAGTCCAACGTTATCGGGCATGTAGGCATCAGCTTCGCTGTCTTCATTAAGCTTATTTCGATATTGAATACTGAGAAGACCATCAGTACGAATGAGAATACATGTATTCCCGTTTGTCGTATTCACGCGATACAGTGATACACTTGACGGGGATAATGTCGGCTGCGAATGAAGGAATAGAATGAGAGTAAAAAATAAGGTCGTGAATAATTGCATTTCTTATCTTACGGCTTGAGGTTTCAGCGTATATTTTGATACTCGTGGTTTTTTCGTAACAAGTCCTTCAAGTTGAAGTGCTGATGCAACTTGAAAAATAAGTCCTATGGGATACGTCAAATATTAATAAATGTCAGATGAAATATATGCAATAATGATTCTCGTTTACACCTACCTACAACCACCAATCGAAATGCAAATCCTTGGCTCGAATTATAGTTTTGAAGAAATTTCATTTTGGGAATTTTTAAACCTTTTCTTCCTTCTTTTTTTTTTAAAAATAAAATCGATTTAGTAAGTCTTTCGTAAACTTTATATTCGAGAGCTTAATTTCAAGCTTTATGAGCTTTTTCCTTATTCGATTTAATATGATTAATTGTGAATTGAATTTTTGATATGTTTTCTAAAAATTGAATTGATTTTAATTTTTTAACACTCTCCTGTGTGCTCACAGAAAAATCGATGATGAATCACATAAAAAATTTCCGTACTTCTTCTGAATGAATTTTCCTTTTACATATTATTTGATGTAAAACATGCGCAAACATATTTATTTCGAATTATTTCATTTTTCGTTAGGATTTTTGTGCTGTTGTTTGTTGTGAATTTTTTATCTCACAATAAAAACTTAATTCTTGATTCCTTTTGGGATTGAATTACGATTTTTTTTTCTGTTTGTCGAATTTTCGTCAATTTCCAATCATAGAAAATGATTCACTCGATTTTCTAACGGACCATTTTTAAATCTTCCTTCTCTTTCACACATTTACATTATTGCTCACTCTCAAAGCTTAGCGTTGCTCAATTTACAATTTTTTTTCGATTTGTTTTGGAAATTGATAAGAGCGAGAGAAAAAAAGATTTATTTCAACAATTTAATTAAATTTTATTGGTGACATCTCGATGATATTGCGAATGTTCACTTGCCCACTGTGATCTTGAGTCTCCAAAAGTAATTTTAATGAAGTAAAAAGGGCTCGCTTTGAGCATTTGCAATATACACGAAAATAATTGTCCTTCAAGACGTCAATTGACGTAGAAAAGGGCTTTGAACGAAAGTAAATATATTAAATTTCCGCCAATAAACGCAGCGCAAGTGACACACAAAAATCCCATTTTAATTTTTAGTGTCTTCAGAATTTATGACAACAGCTACAACGCAACAACCAAAACCAGGAACCGTTTATCGATTCATTCGTGTTCCCGAACTAAATCAAACCACAAACACAGTGGTTCTAATCAAGAACGAGCAAAATGATGACACGAGCACACTTTTAAAAGTACAAAATCAGTCGCCGCCACAAATGAAACCGAATACAGACAATATCAATAATGTGACGAGTCCAGTGACGACGGGAAAGAAAGTAAAAACGAGAGTAAGCTTTATTAATGGAACCTTGACCTACGTTCATCAGCAATAAAATTAAATTTCAAACATCTTCTTTAGCGGGACGACTATCGACGCTTTCAGCACAATCAAATTGAACGGGCTCGTCGTGAAAAAATTAACAATTGGATAATGAAACTTGGCAAAATAATTGATGACAATAGTGATGATGACAATAACATCAATAATAACCATTCAACGAATAAGAATGGTGAAGCGCTGTCGAAGGGCGGAATCTTAGAAAAGGTGTGCTAGCCTATGTGAACGATACTAAGATATAGAAGCATAATTAATTGAATGCATTTTAATTTTAGGCCTGTGAATATATTTCCCATCTCAAATCCATCATCAAAACTCAGACTCAAATGGCATCGAAAGATGAGGAACTCACGTGTGAGGTGAAGCGTCTGATGGATGAAAATGAAATACTGAAAATCGAAAATGCAATGTTAAAGCGTAAATGTCACATTGAGGATCTAGACGAGGACTGTTTAATTAAGCGATCCAAATCCGAATCTGACGATTTCAAATTGGACATTGAATTTGGGGACTCATTGCCTTGCGATGATATTTCTTCGTAAACTCTTTTTATGTACGTTATTTAAAAATCGATCAAGTGATTGCTCAAAAAAAAATCAAACGACAACTAAAATTAGAAATCACTGCTTCACACTAATTGATGAAGCTTAAGCTTTAGAAAACGACAAAATGAAAATCCTTAAAATCACGTTAAAAAAATTATAAAAAAAAAACATGAATTAGGAACGATAATAATTAAAATATTAAAAATTAGCGGGTTCTGAACTAGTAATAATTATTATACGATTTTTAACAAGTCCATTGAGTACTTACTTACAACTTATCAGAATAGCAAAATGAAAAAAAAAAAAACATGCATGATAGAAATTTAGTTTGAATGCAATAATTCAAATATAAGAAAACATTTTGAGTAGAATTGATTTGTTCCTTCCTAAGTTCCTTGCCCCCATCGAAAATGATGAAATAGTCAGAGAAATAGTCTCAATGGCAATCTAGAGCAATAGTAAATTTAAAGGAAACATATATATATATATATATAAACAATCTTTTTTGTGTGTTAACGCTTTTTGAATCTCCAATAAGTTAATAATCAGTTTATATCTTCGAGAAATTGCTTTGTTTTTTGTTTTGTAATTTCTGAGACGCGCGATAAAGTAAATAAAGGCTAAGGCAGATCCAGGCTTGCTGAACAGTCGCTCACCACTACTTAGCCTAAATGTTAAAACCAGAAATTTATTATGCCCTGATATTAGGTGAATAAAGTTTATTGTTTCTTTTATTCATTGCATTAAGATTTATTCATTTTGTCCACATTTTGTTGTACTAAAGATGAAAGCCTTCGGTGATGAACGAGGAAAAACAACTAAAGGATTGGAATACAACAGAATGGAATACTTTAGCTTCAAGATGAATAAGAAGTTTGAAAGTCCTTTTTACTACATTTTTATATCATTTCTACAAGAACTCTATACAAAGACTTTAAATAAAATTGGTTTAACGTAAACGCTTGCGTGGTTTTGGAAGAAATGAAATCTGCCATTTAAAAAACTTTCTCACGCTATTATTTCAAACAAATTAATGACTTTTAAGAAATTCTTAGTCGTTTCTTCCAAAAAGTATTGAATCCTTGACATTACAATTGTCATTAAAAAAATTTGCGTTGGCATTTATACAAATGAATAGGATTTTATACAAATGAAAAATATATTTCATTAGAAAAGCGTCGAATATGAATGACAATTAATAAAATTTTCGAGCAATTGACTTTCATTAATTGTTTAACCTTCTGAACAGTTTTTAAATTACTTACTTTAAGAAAAATGGAAAATTAGATTTGGCAGGAAAATCATAAGTTTTATAATGTCTTACTGAGGTTTTATATATTTTTTTTTTTACCTGAAATCTTTAGATCTTTTTTTATTTGGGAAAGTTCCAAATAGACCAAATATCCATAATATTTTTTGTTTAATGATCTTAGGTTGTATCTTATAATCAAAAGTTTCATTCCTTTATTACTACTTTTTTTTCTATATCAGGAACATCAGCTATCGTCGTGAGCTGTTTCTCTTTATCGCTTCAGCTCGACGTGCAAGCGCCTGTCGTTTCTTTTCTTCAATTTCTTCTTTTGTACATAATCTTGCAGTTGTCTGGACTGGTAGCGGAATCGATTTTCCAGATTTTGAGGAACCGGTACCGGTTGTAGCTACAGTGGAATAAATGAGATTATTGCATTTACAAAACAAACAATTTGATTTTTTTTTCACCCTTACCTGACGGAACAATGGATGCATTTGAATGTGATGAGCTGTTGTCAATCAATGGTCGCTTATGACCAAAAACACTCATTTTTGTTGGCATGCTCGTGTGCCTCTCAAACGTTTTTGTTTTCACTTTGTCATTGGAGTTGGTTATTATACCGGAATTTTGGCTTAATGGTTCAGATGAGTGTCGTGGGAGTATGACTTGGCTCCCTTCGTTGGGATTATAGCGAAGTTCCACTTCGATTGATTGACTTTGTGAACATGCCATAGCGATATCGTCCAGTGGGAATGTGGCAAGCAGAGCATCATCGAACGAGCTGTCGAAAAGGTTAGTGTTGATGACTGGTAGAGGAACTTTCTTTGTATCAGTAAGTGATGGCTTTAGTGATTCAATTGGTAGGTGTACAGTTTCTTGTGGCTCGATAAGTTTAAAGTTATCCTTTTTCGGCTCCTTGTTTAGAATAATACATAAATCTTCATCATCCTCAAGGTCACTGAATTCTAAATCACTTATATTGACTTCATCTTTGGAAGGCCACAGGAAAGAACTTTTGGCATTCAAATAGTTTGATGTCAATCCCGATAAATTTTCTTCTGATTTTGTGAGTATCTTCCCGCCACGCAGCTCATCTGCAAGTTTCTTGAGGTTCATGGATCTCTTTTCTGAATTATTTGCTTCAACTTTTGCTTTGAGAACAGGAGATGAAACGTGCCTCTAAAAATAGTATGCACATGAAGAAAAAAAAATTAAAATTTGATAATTGAGTTAAAAGAGTAACAATTAACATGCCTTAACATCGTGACCCCCGAGCGGAGAGCTGCTAACAAGAAGCTGATTAGCAGATTTCTGATTTTTAAGTGTCTTTTTTCCTCCTACTGAACGTTGCGGAGAGTTCTCAGGCCACAAATAATCAACTTCATTCTGAGAGAAAATAAATTCTCCATTATTTGAATTAACGACACAGCTGCTTGAAGAGGTTTCACTTAGGACCAGAGGATTATTTCGCGTTAGAAATTTTGCTTTCTTCACCACGACTGGAGTTTTAGGTGACTGAGAATAAGCGGTACTCTTCTTTTTCATTGCTGCTGCATTAAAGATGAACAATAATTAATATGAATAGAGAAATAATAACTACTAAATGAGGCAATAACATTAAACTGCTAAAGCAAAAAAATCCAGGGGAATGATTTTCCAGACTCAACATAATATCAAAACCTTGCTTATTTTTATCTAAATTCGAATATGTACGTTAATTTTGTTAAGATTTAAATTGTACTAATTTTTATTGTTATAAATTTAAGTAGGAAAAAATATTCAAAAGAAATCATGATAATTTAAGTTTTCATCTCATCATTGCTTATTTTTTTTCATATGGTAGCACTCTAGAAATTCTTCCAATGGGATAATTTTTGGTTTTCTTTTAACAGGCTCGTATTCTTTTCCCTTTGCTTCAACAATCTTTACATCCGATGCAGCAGACGGCCCTCTTGGCGTAGTAGTATCTGCTCCTTCTCTGAAGTCTGTGGTTGACGATTCAGCATGATTATCATTTGATGTTTTGTCTTGTCTTCTGTGGATCTGCAATGAATCAGCAGGCGGCATGTTTGACGGAACATTTGCTGCTTCTATGAATTCTTCGTAGTCAGAGTCTGGCAGTTCCTCACTATCTTCATCACATTCAATCTGATAAGTGGCTGACGATACATCAGATGTATCATTTATTGCTGTTTCTTGCTGTCTTTCGCAGACTGTTTGATCATTTTCTTCTACCGTATTAAGGTTATTCGTTTCTTCCAGTGCCGAAATTTTGACTAAATTTTCGATTTTTCTTAATACATGTACATTTAATCCGTAATTGCAATGTTCAAGGTCTGGCAGAATTTCCTTAAAAAAAAACTTTTTAATGCATAGTGGCCCAATCACTGCATTGCCAAAAATTGGCAAAAATTGTTTTAATTCTGATGAAATATCAGTCCAAAGCTGCTGCGAATTCTGGGTATTTCTTGTTTCAAGGCCTCGGGCGAATTGTTCTAGAATAAGCATCTTTAATTTTGGTGTCGGTATCATATTCTGAAAACGAAACTAAATTAAAATTTTACTTAAATCGCCTTTATTGCCACCGGTAAAAAAAAGCGTACATACTTAACAACCAAATTCCAAAAGTAATTTTTCGTCCTTTCTCGCAGGCTTGCTCTTGCTTTTGTTCTGTTTGAATAATTTTTCTATGTGTTTTTCTATGTTTCTATTTTCCTGTAGTAAACAGTTACTGCCCCCTAGAAAAAATCCGTATTCAGATCTTGATTCTAATGTTTACATTCTGGTTTATATGTTTATCAATTAAAAAAGTAATAGAAAGTCTATCCCAGGACAAGTTGTCGAACAGATAAACTAAAAGGCAAACTCTTCTTTTCATTTTTTCGTCAAAAATTTATTCTTTATTTTCTGGTATCTATTCCAGGTGAAGTGCTTACAAATATCTATCATGAAGTTTTATTTCTTCGAATGGAAACAAGCTCAATGGACAGAAGTTGCTTCTTTCATGCTTCACATAGTAAATAAATATGTGTATGAAAATGTTTTTAATTTAATAATCAAATGAAAAGAAGATACACATAAAATGTAAAGAAAAGAAAAGATTTTTAATCTCTATTTACTCGTTGCCTTGAGGGAAACAGAAAGGATTAGGAAAAGAGCAGCTTTTATATGCAAACAAGTCCTACGCTTTCCTAAGAATTTGGCTATATGTGATAAATTTAATTGCGCAGAGTTGGAGAAATTGAATTTAACATTTTGGCTAGATAATTAAAAAAAGGAAATTCATGTATATCTCAAACCAACGGAATAGAGTGAAATGATTTTCAAGATGCATAATAAAAGTCCATTTTCATGTCATTTCTACAAGAACTCTATGACAAAAATCATGGTCGGAAAAACTGATGGAAAGGATACAGAAAAGTTTACGCCACTTTGTCGCTCTTGACTTGACTTGTATCCCGCGAGAGATAAATTAAATTTCTAAGATTCTTTGTCATAAAAGTGCTGAAATGGAATAATTTTTGTACAAACTTCCAATACAATAATAATCTTAAAAGCTTTATCTTGCGCTAGGCGAGGCTCTTTTATTTGTTTTTAATTAAACTTGTATGAATGAAATAGCATAAAATAAAATCTTCTGAGGTTTTTGCCATTGTACATCGCACTGAGATTTGTCGACACAGTTTTTTTTTTTTTTTGTTCATTAGACTTTAAATCGGTTTAACATAAATGCGTTGCGTAAACCGTGAAATTGGAAGTTTCATAGTGAGAATATTTTGAATGCGAATGTCGGAGTGGTTTGAGAAGAGGAAAAAAAGTGTAATCTGCTATTTGAAAAGCTTTCTCACCATTCTTATCGCTCTGTTTTGTTTAGCATTTCATTCATTCAATTTATTATTTCAAACAAATTAATGACTTTCAAGAAAATCTATAATCGTTTCTGCCAAAATGAATTGAATCCTCGACATTACATTTGCCATTAAAAATTTGCGTTGGCATTTTTAGGGCTTGTTTATTTCGGGAGAGAAAAATCTGAATTTTTTCGGTATTTTTACGATTTTGATTTTTATGACGGAAAGCACATAAAAAAATACACAATTAAGGAATTAAGTTTATTGCTGCATTAATTGACTTAAGGCGCTTTATTTAATGTAATGTGTTTTCTTTTCCATTTCGTGTGATTTTTCATGATTAATGCGATTTCAAAATGCAAAACGAATCTCATAAAATTTTAACAGCTTTCAACACTTCTTGAAAAAAAATCTGTTATTTGTTTTATGTAGTTTCATGTTTGTTTCTGATGCAAATACAATTCCATAACTATTTTACGTACATAAAAGATTCTTAACAATGCTTGAGCGTCAAGATTGAAATTTAATTATTCATTCAAAAAAAATCATTAAAAGTTTTGGAAGAAGCTTCAATGCACTTTCAGTTTTGTTCTTTTCGATTTTTTTTTGCAATTCAAGGTTAGATAAAGTTCATTTCTCTATTTAAAAGAAAACTATTAAAAAAAGAAACTGACGCAAGCAATGCTATGCAAGTACAAAAAATAAATAAAATCGTTATTGAACTGCAAAAAAAAATTATAATTTGCATAATGAAACTACGGTTGAGATTACTCAATTAAGTTTATAATGAATACTTCTTATAAACTTTTATAAAAATGATTAATTCCTAGAATTGATGCAATACTTTGCAACTAAACTTTGCAAGTTATATAATTAGTTAACGCGCAGTAATTTTAATGATCCTTAAAAGTTCCAAGTTGAAACTGTCGGCAGCATTTTCTTGATGTGACATAAGTATTATTTAATACTTTCCTGACTTAATCCATCGTAAATTGGAACTGTATACTAAGTAACTATAAATTCCATTTTTTATGATGAAAATTTTTTTCTCTGATGGATACTGCGCAAATTTAAGTTAGACTAGCACTGACAGTTCAGTGAAATTTAACAAAACACTTTTTTGCTCCCAAGAAACTCATCGTATACAACACCAGGTGAGGTAAAATTTATCAAAACTTTGACAGTAAAATTAATTTTTTCAAAGAGAATTTTACGATACTGCTGAAACAGACTCAAACCACTTTAGCAACTGCATTTTTTATATTCAAAATGCAAGCCACACTTGCGAATGTAAAAAGTGGTGATGTAACAAAAGAAAATGAAGTTAATATCATGATGAAAAATGTGGTTGCTCCTTGTTTTGAGGTGGTTTGAGGATATTCGGCTACAGCAAATTTATAGCAAGTGTTTTGTTGTGGTTTATCTGTAGCCTATAGGATGCATCATGTTCTCGCTTAAGGTCCCATACACGGTTGCTGTAAATATTCGACCCCCTTTTTCGGAGCTGACAAATTTATTTTCATGAATGAAAAATTTGGTGATCTGTTGATGGGACACGTGTTTGTGCAATTGTTCTTTCTAATAAGCTTCAGGCGCCGTTTCTTTGAACAGCTTCCAAGCTGATGTTGGTATCTCATTTAAAATCTTCTTTGTATATTGTCGTCGGTGAGGATGAGCAAATGCAACTTTTTGGGTTATTTTTGAAGCTAATGAATTATCAATTAGATGCTCGGGGTGAACAAGAAATTTTAAACAAATTTGTTGTTGCTGGTGTTGCTGGAACCGATTAAAGATTATGTAAAGATCAAATTTTCTTTTTTATAACAATCCTTATGGCGAAATATATATTATTGGACCCAAAACATGTCGTTACAGCAAAAAGGTACAAAATCATTGCCCTTGAAAATCCAGCGAATGTATGTATAGGAAAATTTTATATCCTTCAGCTAAGGGAGCTTGCGTCTTTATTAGCATTCTCTATTCAATGTACAATATTAAAGGCAAAGCAAACATTTTTGATATTGTTTCTGGAATATCGACATTTTTGGGTAAGGAAATATTTCAATGAAAAATTAATTAACATGCTGTATGAAGTTGCTCATGTGATACCCCATTCTTTAGATTTTAATTTTCAATAAGCTCATTAAAGATGAAACTTTTAATAATATATTTATGAACACTATATCGATAACGATGCACAAAAATCATCCAGTCAAGAAACAGCTATAATTAATTAACTATTGTATTTAAATCTTTTTTTTTTACTATTTTTCAGATCGACGTTGATAGCGGAATAAAGAATAGCGGTAAAATGTTATCTGTGATGATACATTTTATAAAGTCAACCACCAAAACTTGATATAAGAAGAACGAAAATATTCAAAGTATTAACTTAATGATTCATTAGACAAAATGTCTTCATTAACTTATAACCCGCAAACCACTAGGAAATTTAAAGCGAACACAAAACATGAATGACAATCAACCAACGCAAAATATTTAAAATGAAAAAGTATTTTTTTTTTATTCAACCCTCAAAACTTTCCTTCATCTTTTTCATTTCCCCGGATGTCACGAACGCAACCACATTAGCAATACGAGTCGGAATTAATTTTAATGTTTATTTCCATCTGCAATCCCAAGAGATTCATTTTATTTTTTTTTTTTTTTCAGGGAATTCAGCAATACAAAGCGACATACGAAACCAGAGCAAAAAATTTAAAATATTTCAAGCTTGGGAAAAGTTTTTTGTGTGGTTTTTTTAAAACACTCGAAAAATTTGCAATTTCATCAAGCGATCTCTGCAGGCATTAAAACTGGTAAAAATTTCCCTAAAGCGTCATAAATCTCTTTTCAACGCTTCTGACATGACTAGTGAAGTCAAATACGATTAATGAGCTAATGAAAATACCGCACGCAGCTTTTAATGTGGAAAGGGGGAAATTTTTGAGATACGGAACGATGTCGAATAAAGTTGATAGAAATACAATTCAGGAAAATTTGCTCAGGTTGAATTGATGAATGGAGTAAATGACATGCAAACGTTGATGATTTGATTGATAAATTTGAGTTAATGGATCATGAAAACAGCATTTGCTTGCATTTAGATTCTAATCTTTAGTGATTTTCAAAATGTTTTGTGAATGCCAAAGCCAATTAGAGTATGAATGGCAATCAATCATTCTCTGCAAGGACGAAATCATTGTCGCGGCTTTTACGTGTATGCCTCTTTGGAAAATCTCGGAGATACTTCGCGGCTTTGAGAAAGCATCTCGAAAGTCACATCATTATGATTCTGGAGTTCTAATGTAGGATTTTATAAAATAAAATTTCCAAAGCTTTTCAATCATTCTGCTTACATGTTGCGGTAATCACACCACTTGTCGATATATGAGAGAGTTATGTGACTTTTGGAATTTATTTGGCACGAAGCAAGTTAATTTATTGTGGTAATAGAAATATTAATTTTATCCCACATGATTCCAGGATGGAGTCTTATTTAAATTGACATATTTGTCAGGTGAATGTGGGTTGAACGTAGGTAATATGAATATCTGAAATTTGATGCTTTATGTATGTTGAGTTCTCCCATTCGAGAAGGAGTTGTTTTCCTTTTTCGGATATTGATAACTCATAACAAAATGTACCTTTCTTCAATAATGCTTATTATGATGTCCGTTGAAAAAGGAGATGCAAAAAAAACAACACTCACTGATGCGGATTCTCTAAAAGAGATCAGAACTTTGCTTTAAAAGCGAATGCAAATTGAATTAAGATTTTTATCGGATTTCGTCAGAAGGAAGAGGAAAGAAAACATTCAAACCTAAAGTGGAATGAAATGCAAATAAATGGTATTTTATTCAAAGTTAAATGTAAAGTAAAAAAAGAAGAAACTTTTGGGTTCCGTATCCACGCTATGAAGGGTTGAAAAAAAGAAAAGAAAAAACTTTATCAGTATTATATTAAATTATTTTTATTGGCATTCACAAACAAATCTTATTTTGGAATTTAGTTTGGTGTTTGTGGTATCGACCCGTTGCAATCAAATCAAATACAGATTTTTTTTGCAGTCCCTGTTTATTGATCTCTGTTTTGAAATGTTTTCACTTTGAAATTTGTAAAATAATTCGAAACATTGAGTATTGCCTTAAAATAATTAAATCTGCATACAATGAACGAGCTAATTTGTTCCAAACACTGCAACTATGACTTCACATTATGTTAAAAATTGAATTCGATAAACATCTAAATTCCTGAAATTTAAACTTTTGCTGAAAAATCCATAATAAAAATATTTTAATTTAAATTCCAGATTTTTTTTCGCTATCGCCTCAATTTGCACAGTTTGGAAAATATTTTTTTTTTTGTTTTTAACAAAAGTATTTGGCATTAATTTGCATAAACTATTTTTCTGTTATTTTGTTAAAGCTGTTTAAAACATGCCTCAGGAAATGTTCGCACGAACAAATTCGACAATGAGCTTTTGTAGTTTTCCCTTCACACTGCAAATAAAAAAGTTGTTTTCACTTTTTCCATTTCGGTTGAAAAACATGCAAAAGTTTAATTAAAAATTTGTTATTTTAACATTTGGATGTTATATGAAATTATTTCCTCATTCTTTCGACTTTGTTACGATCAACCCTTAAACGCAAAATTGCATTTCTTTCTCGAAAACATTTTGATTAAATTTGTCAATATAAACTTCATTGGCGTGCATTATACCGCTTATTTCAAATGAACACGTTTTGACATTATATTTTCAATCAACAGCTTTAGTTTTCTTTTTCGTTTTCTTCATCGAATTTCCTTTCAAACTGACATTTAAACGGAATAAGCGAAGAAAGTTTGTAATGTTATCATCAAGTCTGACCGCCATTGGGGAGTTGTGAGTGCTCCATGATGAATCGTTTATACACATGTAAAACTCTCAAAAGAACACGAACTGTCTGCCATAAACATTTATCGGAAAGGAGCAAACAAAAAAGTCCTAACAGCCCAAAAACTTAGACATTTCTTTTATAGCAGAAGATGTTTTATTCTGTTCGAATGTTTCCAACAAAAACAATTTTGATAAACTTTTCTTACTGCGAATTACTTTTTTTCTCTCTCTGATTGAATGAAATCTTTGTTTTGGTAAGACATGCAAAAACTTTTGTGACCATTCAGGGTTTGAGGCGAATCAATCGAAATTCCATCTAAAAATTTTTAATCCTGACAAAGACATAATTCTGAGAAGGTATTGAAGAGGAAAGCACCGCTTGTGTCACTTCTAAACGGTTAATTTTTCCAAGTGATTTCTCTTTTAATGCTCTACATTATTAATCTAGATTTGCAAAGAAGTAAAGTGTGACAGCTTTCTAGTCAAAATGTTGACAATGACAAAAATTTCTTTGCAGAAAAAAAAAATACCATCAGGAAACTTGCAATTCGTTATGAAGTTGTTTCATCAGAAAAGTTTCGAGAATATTTGCAGCCCTTATATCGTCGATTAACATTGTTATTGATCTTGATGAGGGATTTTTGTGTAGGCTTCAATTTAATAGACTGTGGGAATTTCGTAACGAGAACTGCTCAAAAATGCGGAAAATTTTAATTAGCAGAGAAGCTGTTTATTGAGATTTTTCTGCCGCCTTCAAAAGAACGTCACGTCAATTCAGGCGAAGCAACGTTATGTCTCGCAAATTCTTTGCAATCGCTGAAAATTTGTTGCTTGTAGGAGGAAAAAAATGATCTCGTTGAGTCGTTGTGATAACACATAATTTTAGAACGCGAAGATATCTTAAGGATTTTTTTAATGAAGAAGCATTCCACGTGTACGAATGTACGGCCAGGGTATTCTTTTTTAAAGATTATTTTAAAGAAATACCTTGTGCAACACAAGCGTGAAATTTTGAAACAAAATTTGAAAAGCTTTTTAAAGAGAAGTGTTTCGAAAACTTCTTAACCTGAGGATCCAATGATGGAAAAATTAATTTCTGAAAGAGCTATTTTGCTTTCATCTCGAATCCATGAAAACAGCATTTATTTGTCGGTCTAGTTAACAGCTTTATTAGCTTTATTATTTTTGTGCATTTATTTTAACTTTTTTAACTGTTAAGTAGAAAGCTTTTTTCCCATTTCGTGCGATTTAAGTAAATCCATAGAATTTGCAGTTCTGTTAGAAACCTAATCAGTACGAGAAATCGTATCGCTTTGTAGATATTGAAATATCATTTGAAAAAACTTATTGCACTGAAATCGACCTGCTTCAATAGTTGGCAATATATAACAAGAAAAAAAATTAAAATAAAAAATATAGCAAAAAAAAAGTATTGGAAAATAATTTCTGCCACCCACACCGGTGAAGCATTCACCAGGTGAATAACATTAAAATTGGAATAGTAATTTTCTCCAGCGGGATATCGTCGTGCGAAAAATTGAAATGGAGGAAAAAAACATAAACCAGCAATTTAATAGTTTCGTTTATTTAATATTTCCATCGTATTGCATCGATGAAATTTTATACGATTTATAGTAAAAAATAAAAAATAAATAAATAATATTGAGCAGAAAGCTGGAAAAACGAATGGAATTCGGTCGATATGATAAATTGCTTTTTCCCCACCGAATAAGTTTTATGATAAATAAATTTTGATTTAAAATTGTGAACGAAAATGAATTTTCAGCTGAAATTCATTTTAATCATTGAAAAGTTTCCCTCTCAACATTTCGCAATTTTCAACAATGAATTTTCCATTTTCATTGTTGATTTAAAGTCTTCGGTAAACACACAAAATGTTTCTTCGAAGGTAACCGAGCAACGGTTTTGTAATTAATTCCCCACATAGCCCAAAAGCAATTAATCTTTCACCGTGGTAGCAAGCATTGTTACATATATGGTTGACAATATTCTGTGGAATTATTTCGCCTCGTAATATTAAATAATAGAGACTAGAGTTTTATTGTGCTCTAAAAATATGTCAAATCCTGATAGAAATACTTTTTTCCGCAACTCAACAGCATCAGACAGAAAAATGTTTCTCAGCTATTTGAACAAAGACCTTTTATTTCTTCTTTAACTGGAAAACGGGAAAACCACTGCAGCCAAACATTGTCAAGAAGTCCGTTATAAACTTCTCGTATCGAAATTGCATTCTGCAAAACAATTGCGCTATGAAATTTACGAAAGATAAATTTCCGAAAGTCAATTTTCAACTAAACTTTGTCCAGGTATTTGTTAAATAAGAGAATGAAAACTTCATTTGTTTTGACAAATCTGAATTTAATTTACAGAACATTCAATCGTTTCCTGTCAGCTCCATTTAACGAAGTTCCTTTTATGACTCTCGGCAAAGGATAAAGTTTTATGCGATGAATTTGAAGTAAATTCTTTGCTATTGTTATTTTATTTTTTGAAAACTCGCGATGAGGTAAACAGTTAGCTTACGATAATATAAAGTTATTCTCACAGATTTGATTTATTCTGTAGCTACAATAGCTAAACCAGATTTACTGTTTTTCGTAGAAAAGAATATTTTGTAGCAATGGACTCATTTTGTGTTTAACAGCAAACAAGCATTTCAATTTTGTGTATTAGCTACATAAAATAATTTTGTCAATTAAATTTCCTGATTCTAAATGATGAAGGTTTTGAGGGTACGTTACATTAGGAATCTCCCCAGTTAATTTTTTTTACTCTCTTGCAATTTTCATCGAGTCCCATACAAACAATGAAATAAACGACAAAACTTTTCGCTTTGTCGTTAAATAAATGAAAATGTATGATCTGTGTTTTTAAGTCCCATTATTCCGGTAACAGCAACTCCCGAAATCCCGGTAGGTGGCTCAAATTTTATCCATCCTTACGTAGTTGCCCAACAAAAATACCACATTGGTACGACGTCGCAATATAAAAAAAATCCAACTAAGAGTTCACTAGAGACGCAGAAAGCTAAAAGAGGAAAAAGTATCGCCTTGAAAAACATTACCGCAAAAGCACAGCTTGAAAATATTTCGCCGCACTATTTACAGCAGTAAACTCTACGAGCATAGTTAGTTGCACATTTATAAATGACGTATTTAAATTTGTCGACATAATTTGATGTAAGGAAATTTTTTGTACTAAACCCTAAACAATTTCTGCTTCAGTGTAGTAAAAAAAAGTAAAACAGCGGCAAATCTGCAGTCCTTCATGTATAATTTTATTTATTTATGGATGTCCTTCTGGTTGCGACGGTTGTGGGAAATGTATGATGACGACCGTTCGTTCATTCAGCGTCCTTATCTTCTTTCATTCGTCTATGATAATAAAAGGACACATTATTTATTTGGTCACTTTAGTTCGTCCCACCGACACATTGAATTTCGATGTCGATAGGATTTCTTTCTCTCCCATTTCTTTTCTTTTTTTTTTCTTTTAATATTTTGTGGCATGGTGAAAGTTGATGATAAATTATTCATGGACATTCTTTAGTTCCTATTCAGTATTTATTTCTTTGCGACAGAGATTATGGGCATGGAAATACCAAAATTGTATTTATTATGTGTTTTCTTAGAAATTATTCAATTATCATTTTTTTCCGATGAACGGCTTAGAGTTTTCAAAATGTCCAAAAACTGACATTTCTATATTTCGTTATCTTTCTTTCGAGTGATTGAGTGGACAATTTATTTTTGTGCCTTATAGTATATAAATATCCGGACGATTATGCTTGAATACGGCTTTTGAGCTTCTTTGGGAAAAAAAGCTCGTGTGGGTCTGTTTGGATTTTATGATTTTTTTGTCTCTGTTTTCGGATCTTCGATAAACTTTTGCTTTGAAGGCTATTGAATAAGATTCGTTGAGAGAGATTTTCTAGGTTTGTTTTATGCTTGGTTTTGTGTATAGGGAATCCATTTTGATGGCACTTTCGGAAGTTCCTCATCAAACCCATTTCATGCTGAAAGTTTACATGAAGCTGGCATTTCGAAAGCTTAGATTTAATTAAAAGCAGCCCTGCTGTCATTTTCAAAAAGTTCTCTTTCACTTTCGCTTCGGTTTGTTCTGGCCGGAAACTTTTGCGGATCTCTTATCACTTTTTTAATTGTTTGTCGACATTTTTGACTTCTTCCTTTTTGTGTTTTCCTTTTTCCAGCACATTATTAGAAAATATTTCGAGTATAATTACATCGACAATATAACTCGACAATATTTTAGAAGAGAGAAAGAAAAAACGAGGTGAAAATTTCGCACATTTCACCTTTTGAATTTGAAAACAAATGAAAATTTTATGAGTTTGAAGCATTTTTAAGTGAACTTGAATTTCAATTTCCTCTCGAAATCTCTTAAAAACATTTTGAAGCCTTTCTAATTCTTTTATGCCGGAAATTTAACATTTTTTTTCTAACAAAAGCCCATTAATGTGGCGGCTTCATATATTAGTGACTGAAATTTAAGAACCAAAAGCACCTCGAATATATTGTGTAGATTTAATTAGACATTCTTTATTTAATGCAACATAAATCTTTGAAAAGCTCACAATTTCAACCCGGTTGGCATGAGAATTCGGGTGAATTAAAATGAACATTAGAGATTGAAATTAAAAATTCATTTGGGTTTTCCTGTGTGTTTTTTGTGACTTCTGTGAGTGTTTTACGTAATGTTTGTTACTTTACTTCTTCGCTATGAATTTTTGATAGTCTTTTTTTTTTATTTAACAAATTGCAAACGTAGACATATGTCATGTGTTGAAGTTCCCATTCGTCTGTATATAATTCAAATTCTCTTTGAAGTGTTGAAGCAAGAATGAAATAATTGTGTTAACTTCTTCCCCAAAGGATCGTTTTAAAAACAAATTTTAGGATGAACCATTTCAAGGTGTCTAAAGGGCTGATCCATAGGACGATGACTACCGGGCGAAAGTTATAAAGTGATTAACGAAAGGTATCAAAGTTTATTCAATTTAAATGCGTAAAGCACCATTTTCATCCTTTCCAGTTGGCAAATTAACGAGTCCTTTTTCAGTAATTTCATCAATTTATAACTTTGTTGAAACGGACTTTCGAGGAAGGAATTTGTGACAAATTAAATTAAAATTAAATATGTTGTTTGTCAGGGTCTCACGGATTGTTATTTCGTTCAATAAAAAAAAAAAAAAAAAAACTTAATTTCCGTCTTTCAATAAAACAGAACCCATGCCGCTGAAATTATTTTCATGAAGTTCAATGAAAATTGTTTCTCAAATATTGACTGAAATTTCACAAAAGGCTCTTGAGACATTTCGAAAAGAAAAAGGAAACATTTCGAAGGCTTATCGAATTTCCCTTTCGCATTTTTGTCTGTTGTTTCTATCGCCGAGAGAGTTTTTGTCAATGTCACAACCTTTTTGTTCTTGTATGTTTGCAAAGTTTTATGACAGCTTTGAGCATTTTTATGATGATGGAAGTGGAAGGCACATATACAAAATGTCACCAGCGTCATATGATGAATTCACATTTGTAACGTTCATCTCAAATGGCAAAAAATCAAATTTATTTTCGACTCCCACGACCTGTCAATTAACTCCAGATTTGTATTGTTTCAAAAAAAAAATCTTGCTAAATTTTATTCTTCCGAAAAATCGCTTAAAGCTGAGTGAATCCTTCAGTATATGTTCGGTAAATATTTTCTTGCGCAGCTGCTAAGTTGATAGGAAAAGTTTATAAAGTGCTTCTTTTCCGCTTTAGAAAGCACATGAAAATAAAGAAATTTTGGAAAAAAAAATTTTATCATTAAAATGAGAATTTTATTCCTGAGAAAAATTTCTTTGTTGCTTGCAAGCAACGTTTTACTAAAAAAAAATTTCAATTATTTGCTCTTGCTTCAACTCATGCAGGCTTTTAAACATTTTTCTTTCATTATTATTATGATTTTATACAGGAATTTTCAATATCCTTAGAAATGCAACTCGAAGCAGAAAGAAGTCACAATTTCATTTCAAATGAAATTCTCGCCTGCCATAGAAACAGAAATAAATTTCATCCTACATAGTTTATATGGAAGAGCTTTTTTCCAAACTTTGTCTGTATACAGATATCATACACAAACCCTAAAGAAAACATTTCATTGCTTTCATTCTGGATTCAAAGTATTTATAATTTTTATTCAGTATAATTAAATCTTAAATAGAAACTTTATTCATAACAATCTGTTCACAATACTTATATTCATTTTAATTTGTCGCGAGCAAACACATTTCACATTTCACCGTCAACTGAAAGGCTTTCAAAAGAAAAAAAAATAAAAATAAATAGATTTTTGCAAGCATAAAAGGTTTCAAATAGAAACTACAAATGTAGTGCCCTGATATCAAAAATGTATCATCAAAGAACAGTATATGAGTTTAAATAAATCAAAATATTTAATTTTATGGAAATTATATTTACTTTGTGATACACTGAATTGTGAATATCATGCTGTGATGTTAATTCCAAACTTCTACATTTTAAAAAAGGCTACGTTATATATGAATGCTGTTTATAAGACTTTAAGCTTCGCGATTATCAAACAAATGTTAAACTGCACGCAAAATACTAATTGCTATGAGAATCCTTCTTCAAATTATAATTAAAATAATTTAAACAAATAAATGCTTTATGAATTATAAGCGGGAGTAAAACTTTAGGATCGACGAAAATTAACATAAAATTGCCTCAGTCAAAAGTCAAAACGCACTTTAATTTGAAAGCAGAAAAGAAGAACGAAAAATTGTCTGATGATCCGCCAAGCGAAAAACGTGTAATTTAAATTCAAAAGATATAATTTTACACGGTTCATTAACTAAGAACGTTTCCATTTATTGTCGATTCGGAAAGGAAAAAAAGGACAAAAAAAGGAACATCGCATGGGGCAACAAATAAAAATAAATCGAAATAGAATTGATAGCATTTAAGTGTTGGAAGATAAATTGTTTAGACATTTGCTACTGATAGTTATCTCACGATTTCTTTTTTCATGGTGAATGAAACCAATCAAGCCTCTAATGGCCTTCTCCACCAATATCATCCATTTTGGTTTCACGGTTCAAGGTGCATTAAATGGCATAAAAAAATATATATAAGAAATTTGTGTCGTAACTCTGATAACTAATTTTGTTTTATTTGTACTCGAAGTAAAAAAAGGGCACTAAATGACACGCAGGAAAAAAAAACATAAACTTTATTCAAACACTTGAGAGACAGAAATGTTTATGCTTATCATTAACTTTCTTTAATGCCACTTTGGGTGTTTTTTAAGATCACTGCACGTGAGTCATTGTTTAATATTCCACACAATTTGATCGCATAAAACATTTAAGTGCAGTACATCGGATTCACCAGATGATAACACAAAAGACTTCATATGACGTTCAGATGCTCTCAAAAAAAAAAAAAAAATTCTACAATTTCATGGCATTACATTTTTGGCAGCACATGTTTTTGGGGAGAATTTTAAGAGTGCGAGAATCGAGCATTATGATAAATTGCGACAGCCTTACATGCATGTTTCATAGTGGCATGATATTCTGAATTATTATATTGTTGCGGAGAGATTGGGTTGTATTTTTGTACCAACTGCTGTTTCTGGTTGTGTGTTTGAATTAATATAGTCGAGCATTTTCCCGGACGCCCATCTGGACGGAGGCTTTAATAAATGGATTGATGTGCCTAGGGATCAATAAAAGCAGTACATAAATGTTAAAAAAAAATCGAAAACCAGAATATCCAGTATGTGTAAGCCATAGGATTTTCAAAAAACGAATAAAGTCCTCTCTCTTTCTCTCTCTCTTATATTTCACAGCATTAAAGCTTCCATCAACTAAGCTTCTCTCCTCCAAAAAGAAAACATACATTTCAGAAGCTCAGCTACTAAAATTTATTGTCGACTTTGTCGTGAAACAATATTTCAGTTGACAATATGTTCATTATACTCAATGTGATGCACGACATGGCGAGGAGTTTGTTTTTTCAGCGTGCTTTTTTTATTTATGAATCACCCATCCATGCATGTATGACGACGATGTATTTATATGGTGAGGCATAAATCTCCGTCGTCTATTGTACTACTGTGAGTTGCCATTGCCATTTCACTTTTATATACAGCGTTATTACATTACTTTTTGCGCTCGTGAACTTCGCGAGCTTCTCATTTGAACCGTTTGTCGTTTCTCGTTAACAGACGTTGACGACAAAAAAAAGAAGCTTTTAGTTGTTGTTTTGTTGTTGCTGTGGGAGACCTTTTCGGCTTTGTTCAAGTTCACGATTTTTTCTTTTTTTTCTCGTTCGTGTTTGTTGCACCAAAAAAATATTCGTCATAAATTATATGTTCCATGGAAAACGTTAAATTTAAAACAAAACATTTCATTAGAATTTTCTTTTCTTTTGTCTCAATTTAGTTGTTGATAATGACTGAATGAACGACGAACGAATTTACAAGAGTTATGCAAATGCGGACACAAATTCAGAGTTTGCGTAACAATAAAAGTCTCACGTTATTCAAAGTAAGAGTGAAAGATAAAACAGCTGTGTACATAAGTATTTAAATATGTTCAAGGAAATCATAATGAAATGATTCAGATCGATCCTCAAAAGACTTTAATCTCGCACGCATCTTTCATTCTGACTGATGTTTCTTTAATGATGCTCCTTTGAAGTGTGATATTTATCTAAAATAAATTCATTCTCATGATGGAAATGGTTGATGCAAATAAAAGTTTATACAAATTCACCTTAAAAAAAAGATATTGACATTAATATACGCGAGGCGCAGCACATTATTGGCAATAAAATATGAATACAAAACATTGACGGTAAAAGAAAGAAAGGAAACACGATTTTGTAAGGAAAATGCTGATATATTAAAATACCAACGACATAGCGTTATACAATAAAGAGACAGAAAACACCTACAAACACTTGCTTACACATACAATTTTCGAAGTCCGTGAGCGCAAGTGAGAAATGTTTATTTGGTGAAAATTTTCTCATTACGAAATTTTTCCGTCACTTCTTATTTTGCTCATGTACACAAAAGGAATGTTTGTCACGTGTTGTAATGCGCCTCCCTTTAGATTTTTGTTTTCGTCCTTTCATCGTACAAATGCGATTCATGGAAATAATATTATAATAAAAAAAAAAAACAGTAAAATATGGCGGATTTTTGCAAGCGCGATAAAAAGAAGTGTTTCGTTAGAACAAACGTTAAATGAGCCTACCTAGAACCAGAATCAGCAAGAATCACCTTGAATTTGAAATTGTCCGCGAGACGTGAGCTCATGAGTCAAAGAAGAAAACATCTATTTAAAGCATTTCGCTGCATGAATCAAAGTTCAAAAAGAAAAACGAAAGCTCTTTTGTGAAAGCCGGCAATAAAATTCCAAGAGTACTGGACTGAATGACAACAACTTGAAGCCATAAATTTTTATCGTTTATTTGCCAATGCTGCCGACGCCCTCCCTTTTAATCTTTCTTGGTGAGTTCCTCACGCCTGCTATAAAAATAATCTTAAATTTCGTTCTCATGAAAATCCGTCAATTGGAAAATATTTGAATTCCCTTTCGACGAGAACGAGATATACCTAACAACAACGTAAAAAAATGGCGGAAATCGAGATTGGAAATGTTTTCTTTTTTGAGAGCGAAAGATTGATGCTGTGTCATTTTGTCTAATGGCACTTTGAAAATAGATTCACAAAATCATTAAGCATCAAGGCTTCTTGTCACCAGACTACTGCTTCAGCTATGTATTGCGATAATAAGTTATTGATTTCCATCGAATTCATCGGAAATCTCTTCTGTTTTCCTAACGTTCACAAGGGAAAAATATTCAATTAATTAGCTCAATCGGATGAAATTAACCGTGACCATTGATTATCTACTTAGTTTCTCTCTCGTGGCAATGCTTCATCGTCAAATTGAATTTATTTTCTGTCGTATGCGCAACATTTAATGAGAATTTATTTCGTAATGTTAATCAGTTATACCTCATAAGATTTCGAAAAGGTTATGACGCACACATCGGATGATGTTGATTAAATAAATTGTTATAGTTTTAATAATTAGAAAAGTTACAATTCAGTTCCAATTTGCACAATAATTTCACCTTAGTTATCAAGCTTATTAACTCATTTATGGTTTAATTCAATAGTATTCAATGAAATTAGCTACAATCTCTAAACATATATATAAAGGCATCGATATAATTATTTAGGTAATAACAAATCAATATCGAAATTTAGATACCTGCAAGCATTTCTGAGTTCATGGTCATCCGAATTACTCTTTTTCTTTCTTTCACTTCCTCTTTATCGATTTTGGTGGTGCTTTGAAATGGTTGTTTAGTTTTATTTACTAGTTTTGTTTCGAAATTGAGTTTTTTTTTTGTGCTCATCACATATAGTTCGGAGTCGGAAAAGAGGCTGTTCGCAAATAGAATTCATTACGAGTATGTAAAGGAAACGGCAATAACACCACATGATCATTATGATTTATTTGCTAATGAACTTGTCGCTTCGTTTGTTTTTCATAGAAGATTGAAATTAAAGCATACCATTTGTGTTGGCATCAAATGGTATAAACACACAAAAACATTCAACTTGCCATCCCATCCAATATGTAACAACACTATTTATTTATCGTTCTCTTCGTAAAGGAGAAACTGTGATATAATGAAGCATAAATCTTTTTACTTGAGAGACACATCTGATCTAAGATGCGAATATATGTCGAGTGTTGGAATTAATAGTTGGAGCTTTCGTTGAGGTGTTTCAGCATAATTTTACCATCCATTTTTCCATCGTATTTCAGAATATCAGGATATATATCAGAAAACTATATGGAATTAAATGCCAAAATGTAGCTACCAAGTATAAGGAGCTTTCTTGTGAGCTTTCTTCTTAAGCTTTTTCCATGGTTTTAACGTGCAATAAATTTTAATAAATTTTGGCATATCGTTATGTTGCGGAAATCACCACAAAGCAACCGTGTACTGTGTGCTTTTCGCATTCGCGTTCTTCTAACTCGGCCCATTTTTTTCACTCAATATAAATAATTCACCATCGAAACGTGTGCAGCATTTCGTGTATGAAAGAAAAGTGTCTGAAAACAAGCCATTCATTATTGAATGAGCTCATCAAATTATCTCTGCTCTTGGATATACCATTTTCAAATTTTTATATCTCAATGGTGTCAGTATATAGATAAATAAGTGTTATCAAAAGTAAAATATAGCACCATCCGAGCTTGGTAATCAACTCATATATACAAAAAAAGGTATGGTGTCACATTAAATTTACCATGGCATGGTGAAGCTAATAAATTTATGCTGATTATGTTGCACTTTTCTTCTCATGACATGAAGCTGACAGGATGAGGAAACTTAATAGCATTATCTTCATTTATGCTGATGTCATTGTTTGCTTTCATTTACCTGACAACGAATAATAAACGTGCAGTGGATTGTATGAAGTCAAAGCAAACAATCGTAAAATAGATTTAACATCAATTTTCTCTCAGACAACATTCTACTACATAATTATTTCTGTGCTGATGGCACTTCAAAACTGCAACATCAATTTAATTCCCATCATTATTTTATGCTCGCCAGAGCTTGGGTAAACTATTTTCAAGTTGATTAGATGTACTACCTGCTTAATAATATGCTGGATGAACAATTTCCATTTTTGAAGCGGTAAATACATTTTTCACCTCCAAGGAAACGCTTAACGATGAACAAACATATTGGTATTTTTACTGTTCAATTGAGTATGAACAATTATTACTCGGGGCTCACTCTACTTAGGCTAAATGACAAAGGGAAGACGATAAGTAGGGAGAAAGTTATAATCCAATTTATTATTAAACATTAAATTTACCGTTATGTGTATACATTAAAATTTAAAGTGCTTCAAATATCAGATTATTTACTTACTTACATTTACAGGTTATCAGAAAAAAAGTTTTGCTTTTTAACTTCAACCAATAAAAATTTAAATTTAAAATTTATTTTACTTTTTTTTTGTTGCGTAACAAATTAAAACTTTTGCTCATCGGAGTCTCATTAAAATTTTATACCAGACACAGTACAAACAGAAAACTGAAAACTCCAAACAAGCTTCCTGTTGTAATTTGAAATTATGAATTTTCATTTTCCGCTGAATTTATAATAAATTGTAGATTTATGGTGAATATAAATGAAAAAAATTTGAAGTTTCACTATAAGAAAATTTCCCTTACTTCTGAATTCCTTTAAGGCTGGATTTCTAGAGAAAAGTATTTTTGGCTGTTTTCGGAGCAGTGATTTGCCAATCTTGAACCTGATTTTTGTGGAAGCGTCCTATCAAAATTCAAAACGGAAGTAGGGAGCGTACACCTATCAGATAAATACATAGAAATTTGAGATTTACAAATTCATGACAAAAACAATCCACAAAATATTCATTGTTCTAATATGTGAAACAATCCCTGAGATATAAACGTAGAAAAAAATCGCAAAAATGAAGGAAATGCAAACCGATAAGGATTTGATTTCATTTTATTCTTAAATTTTTTTTGTTCTTTTGTCATGAATAAAATATTCCAAACGAGCATAATCCAATTATCTTTTTCAAATATTTACATATCACGAAACATCATCTGACGCTAAAAAAAAAGGGACCAGAAGGAAGCAACGGGAAAAGGAAATTCTTTTTTTTATACATTTCTCACTACAGAATAGGAAAAGACGCTTCATCAGATTCAAACTGAATATCAGATGAGGGAACTTGGAAATTCATTTGTTGAATGTAAACGAGTCTCATGATAAGATTGATTGGCTGTGATAAAAGTTTATTCACTTTACGTATAAATACTAAATTGATATTTTTTTTGTTTTTTTTTTATTTTAATTGAACTTGTGAAATGGCAACAAATTTTTTCCGCCTGCAGTTTGTAAACAAACTTATTTGCTACTATTATTGCATTTCAAGACTTTGCAATCGGCATAGAGACAGAAAATATTTATCTCTTGAGACTTTATTTACTTTTCGGACGATAAAAACTTAATAGAAAATGGATTTGCAATAAGAAGAACCGCATAACGACGACTCAGCTTCTACATTTCTTCGACATTTCTAATTAAAAGTAGCATCAAATTTGGAAAATTTACTTCTCAGGAATCATCAAACAATATTAATTTCACATTTACTGTAATTATACCCAAAGCGTTTCCCTCGACAGTAATTATTTTGCAACAAGTTTTTGGAATATTATTCGAAGTTTTCACTCGACTCAAGCTTTAAACGATACTAGAAAATTGAAGCAAAAACGTTTCATAAAAACGGCAAGCAATTTTCGCTCCGTATTTAACTTGCATGAAATAACAGCACTCAACGGAGCAGCATAATTTTAATGCTGCATGATTTCCATGAAAATATTTTCCAATGTATGCAAAATGAAAATTTCACTATGCAAAAAGAAAAACAAAATTGCTCATCGTTAGACGATCAAGTTTATTGAATGCATTTTTTTTTTGCTATGGGTTAGGTTGACTGAACATATTTTACCTACATGAAGCATTAGATGTTTGCTCGTGAGCTGCTGACCTTCATTGAGTTGTAATCTTTGCAGTCAGTTTTTGTTAGGGTTTCAAGCTTGAGATGCCAACAAAACACATTTGCATAGCTATGCAATTTTCGAAAAGTGGAAATATGTAATTTCCAATAATCCTTCGACAATTTCAATAGAAATTCAATTTAAAGCAACACCAAGTGAAAAAAAATTATGTAGAAAATAATTATTTTTGCGAAATTGCAATGCACTCCCACCAAATCCTCAAATTAATGTCTTATTTTTCTCCTGGCTGTCGTGTGTTCTGCAATCACAGTGAGGAGCAAACGATGTATAGAATTTACTAAGACGTGTTCATCGGCATTCCTTAGTATTCACCCTCCAGCCTCAAGTCAAATGCTTTATCGTGCAAAGAAAATGCTTAAAAATGGGAGAGAGACAAAGACGCCCGCACTTTGTTGGCTTTATTTATTGCGCTACATAGCATTGAAATCAATGAGTAACATTTTTGTCGAACAGAATCAATGAGGCAACGAATGAAGTATGACATTGTGATAGCACATACACATAGAATACACTAGCGCCTTGGAGGAAGCGGAGATTAAAAAATAAAATATGCTGTGAGAATAGCTCATTAAGTATCATCATACGATGCTACGATGCTCCATGAACACGAACAATGCTTTACCGAGACACAGCGCAAGAAAAAAAAAATAAACAGCACAGAAAATTGAAATGTTTTATGTTAGCTCGGCATCTGAAGGTTCAGGGATGGCAAACATTAAATTCTACATTTCAAACGACCTTTCGTGTCCTTTTCAGTCGGAATGAAGAATATTCAAACTTTTTTGCACTGTCTCTTGAGTGTTTCGTAAATCGAGTGAAAAATATCAATTTTAGGCCGTTGTACGGTTGCTCGTTAATAAATATGACATGACATGATAAGAATTGTCGGGCATAAATTTGGACATGCTTGTACAAATTATGTGAAACTTCTGTTTCTGAGTTTTCTATCTGATGAATAAACGTAAGTTGAAGTGTATGCCAAAATCCAAATTTTGTTATTTGAGAACTTGATCCCGAAATATGAATTTGTTTACCTTCAAATTCCACAAAAAAAAATATTTGATGCTCATTTTTTGATACAAATAATTTAATTTTTATTGATTTTCTCTGTAGCTGCAGGCAATAAATATTTCCATATATAAACATGTTTTTTTTTTTTTATTTTCTTTCCTTTTGTTTTCAGTAGCGATACAATATATTAAAGTCTCAGAAAAAAAAGTTAAACAATATTTGAGGCAAAACGCAAAATCAAATTGAATTTATCTTATCAGCCGAATGGGAAACATAAACATTATCATCACGATGCTTTTCTTTGGGAATTTCCATTAGCAATCTGCGGGTGCTACGCTGTGTGGTATGGTTTAAATTTCTATCGAAACAAAAACATAACAAAGCAAAAACTTTGATAAATTGCGAACAACGAGTTTCATACTTCTTCTCTAAACATGCCACTGACGTCATTTATTTTAATTCTCATAACCAAATCAATCATCGTAAGGAAAATCTTTCTGTTTTAGACGCAAAAATAGAGCACAAAAGAGAATGTTGCTTTGAGTGCGACTCAATGAGAATTGAGTTTGAAACAAAGTCAGAGGGGGAAAATAGCTGACGCAAGAAAACCGGTGTGTGGTATAAAAGGATCTGTGAGAATTCAACGTTGCCTGTAGAAAACTCGCAAACATAAAATCTCTTCTCATTTTTCAAAAATTGAGAATTTTACAATTCGTCCTGAGAATTTTACACGAATGTCCTTTTTCTCTTTGTTTTCAGACATTTTCACACATTTCAGTAAAATTCACCAAAAAGATTTTCTCACTAAATTTCTTTCTTCACTTTAAATCGTTGTGCTCATTTTTTTTTATTTTGTGTGAGTCGGACAAATTTAACTTTAATAATTTATGGGAAAATTGATCGCGCGCGTCATGATGAAAAACACGAACAGCTTTAGAAAAAAAAAAAATCTAGACGCAATTTGAATTTTGTTAGTTAAAGCGTAGAGTGGTGATTTTTAAATATTTATAAATCGAAACTTGAAAGTCATTTTTTCCAGTGGGTTGGGGATGAAATATGTTTAATTGTAAGTGTAAATTTAATAAAAACAAAAAAATTTGGAGATGGGATTGGCAATTTTCAATTCGAAACGAACAAATTAATAAATCACCAGATGTATCATGAAAATTGTCATTATCGAAATTAGTTTTTCGCAATTGGAAGATTTCGTTATGCTGACAATTTGTGAGTCGGATATTTTTTCTCTTATTCCTCATGAAAGCTGCAAACGAAAAAACGTCGCATGTTTCGTTGAAATTAAATTCAAATCAATGATGATGCAATTTTCATTTTGATTCCTCCTACACACACATTCATACATACTCAGTGTTCATTAAATATTTTTCCGCTCCTAAAAAACCAACAAATGGCAGTGAAATTTCTTTTTCTATGCATACATTCTGATGAGGTATAAGAAAAATGATATCATTTGAATGATATTCAATAGACAAAAAAAAAATGAAAACTCAAAGGGAATATTTCCCAATCAAGTTTTTTCCTTCGCCCCCGGTATTTTTAGTCCCGATTGCATAAAAGAAAAGCTTAAAGGAAATTTTCAGAATTATAAAAAAAAAAAACATTTGTATTTCCTTTTCTCTCGTTTCTCCTGTACCGTTAAAATATGACACTCATGTATGGCTGATATCCCGATGGCTCATTGCTGCGAATGATTTATTTGATAAATGATTGAATATAATTTAGCTCTTTCTTTTATTTATTCGTGTTTTTGTGCGTTGTCAAAATATTTTGCAATTTCGGAACTTGCTACACGAACGAGCTGACAGAGAGAGAAATATTGCGCGCTGTTCTGGAAATGTAGCACTGTATTCAAAGATGTTCAAAGGAAGACTTAACAATCAAAGAGTTAAAAAATGGCAACGAATAATATGAAGAGCTTTCTTGTCTATGTCTTTGAAATGGCTGCAATTTTTCAACGATATATCTTCAAATTGAATTTCGAATAAAATTGAAATCCTTCAAGCATGAAATCGATATATTTGTAAAAACGTCCAGAAGAGAAACTTTCAAGATCCAAACGTCCTTCAACTGTTGCTCCGCCGCTCACGAACTTTATTGTTATTATCTGAAATTATAATTATTCTCGAGGTCAAAAATGGAGCGGCGAATGAATATAATCTAAATGTTTTTTTTTTATATATATATATCTGTCGAAGCTTAGGGATCGATTGAATGTAAATAATCGATGGCACGGCATCGATGATGGCCACACGATAGTGAGAGTCGATTTACGAAGCGATTTCCTTATCATTGTGGATTAGACACACGACACAATTCTTGTCAATTTCGGTGTAACAAAACAATATCTCATGTTTGTTTCCTTTCTAAACAATCAATCAAAATTGTTGGAGCATTACAAACATACACAACACGATCGCTAAAGTTGGGCGGGACATTCAGCACGAAAATATATGCCTAGAGGTCAAATGGCAAACAATGAAAATGTGGACAACATGTTTATAAATATTTAACAACTTGTTTCCTTTTTTTCTTTTTTTTTTTTTGCTTACTTATGGTCACATGAAAGCAAAACTTGATTCATAAATGATGAGAGTGGGACAACCAATTAAATCCGAGCCTACGATGTGAACCTTTTTTTTCTTGATAATATCGCTGAATATTGGATTAACAAATTTTAATCTATTTCTCACATGGGACCATAATATGGAATACTTGATGTTTCATCGGGAATTGTTCTACTTTTTTTCTAGCAAGAACTTTAGATAGCAATGATGAGAATTTATTTTAAAACCTCACCGGAAATAAAACGTTTTACGATCCCTTTAATGCCTCAATTTTCTTCCTCAAACTACGTGTAATGCGATTCCCAAATGCGAAATCAAATCCAATTGATGGACGTATCAGGAATCATAAAATGGCCCTCTGGAAATATTCACAGTATCCAACATAGACGATGAAAGCGGATAAAAGGCTTATAAAATTGCTGATCGAACATCATTGCCTGCATTTAAAATGTCCATATTCGAACGACCATACGATAGAATTTTTAATTTTTTTTTTTGCTCGGGTCATCGAAAAAAGCCTCAATTTAATTGAACTTCATTTTCATTGATTCACCGCTTTCAACATTTAACGCATTGACCTAGAGAGTGAAATGCTTGGTGCGTGTTAGCATGTTTGTTTGCTTTCATGAACGTGGATGTTCATGTCAGTGCTGCATCAAAATTTTTTAGTAACTTTGAAATGTGTTTCAAAACAACAGGTCGGGGAAATTCCGGTGAAAGTGTTTAAGACACAAAATAAAATTTAAAACTTTTTATAAAATTTTATGACATTTCTGAAAGGTACGGAAAATTGCAAACCGATTTAAAAACTTTTTTCGAAGGACAATAAAGAATTTCTTTTACCTAAATACATTTAAAATTTTCATAAAATATTTGTTGTTTTGACCGATTTGCTATTTTTATACATTTACGTAATAATGTATTCAATTGCGTGGGAGTAAAAGCGATATAATGTTTCTTGCAAAGTACCCTTCAATTATACACATCGCAAATCAACTTGTTACATAAAACAACTTTATTAATCGATTAATCAAAAGATTGAAAGGATTGATTACGTGAGTATCATTATTGCGTAAAAATTCCATCTGAGTTACGTGAGCTGTTTGTCGAACGAAAAATGAATGCAGAAATAAAGAAAAAAAAAGAATAATCACAATAAAATGTTTCATGTTTTATCAAAGAAACAATTAATTAAACTTCTTATTTTTCTTGTCTTTCCTTAGGCAAACTGTTCACGAAACACTAATTCCTCATGGCAAAACACTGAAATTTTCTTTACAATTGTTTATTACGGTAAAGTTTTTTTTCGGCCCCAAATGGGACTTTCCTTTTTTGTTGCGAATGTTTCACTGTAAAGTTTGGTTTATTTATTCGAGCAACTTTCAATCGTCAGGGGATTGTTTAATCGCAAATTTCGAAACTTTTATTTCCCATTTAGGGAAATTTTCCTCAGCTGGGTACATATAAAAAAGTCGACAAAAAGAAAATTTCTCTTCATTTTTCTTGATTTCGTCGGCTAAATCAAAAGAAAAAAAAATTGGCTTTATTATTTTATTATGAGTTTTTTGACCATATTGCGCTACAGTATAGCTACTTCCTGTAATTTGTAACTTTTCATTTTCCGAGCTTATCATGCTATACCCTTGTCGTCTTGAGGTTGAATAGAGGAACAAGGGTGAAAAAGTTTTCATTTCCACCGCCAAAATCTCATTCGCTGAAATTCGCTACACGAGCAAAGTAGAAAAAAAAAACTTTTATGTCCTGCTGGAACGGATATTATGAATGAACTAATGGAGCATAATTACCTTACAAGTAGCAAAAAGTTTACATGCATAACATGCACCCCCCCAGTTGTGACGATATCATAATAACAGCAATAAACTGAATGTTGATAAATGCAAATATCCAACATTTTATGAGCAAAAGTCAAATATTGGATGACCGGCATGAAAATGGGAAGAAAATTGAAAATGCAAATCAAACTTCCGCCAGGCAATACCCTGATAAAGGCAAACGGCATGCCGTATCGCTCAATATTTTACTTGCCATCGGAAGGTAGCCAAAAAAACCCCTCCTAGATAGGAAGTCAACGTTCATTGTGTAAAATAAGCTCTCGAATCTATAATCGAGTTGAGAAATACAGGGGTTGTCGGAAATTTGCCATATATCATATTCATTTCCATTCAGTAGTGACAAGCTTAATCGCTTTGCATCAATAGGCCATTAGAAAGAGGGCTCAATGTCCTTTAGATATTCTTCAATTTATACTCGCATTTAATGCATAAAATACTTTTGCATAAAATACATTTTATGTGTGTTGACATGAATTTGCACATCAAAGTGAATAAAGAAGAGAATCCAAGAGAAGCCAAGAATATGTATTTAGAAGTCATCAAAGAGTTGTGGTCGCTTTAATATTAAAAAAGGATAAATAAAATTACACGTTTAAAATAATATTTTCTCAGCCATCTACTCGGCAGACATGATATATGTAAAATAATAATCATAATTCAGCCCAGCGATGAGAATAAATTTGCATTTATTATACTTTGAATGCTTGTAAGCTTTTTGATTAAACATCACGAAAGCTATTATGGAATGAGTTAGTAAAAAAAGCAAGCGAAAAAGCTTCCGCTAAAAAGTGAGCGTACAAAATTGTGCTGTGTAAGTAAAATAATTAAAACAATGAATAGCGATGAGAAATAAAACAGTTTTATTATTGGTATCGAAAACTTTTATTTTTTTTGCATAACTTTCTTTTACTTAAAATCTACAGAATTTCTTTCCTGATGAATTTAGTAAAAATATTTTTAAGCTGATTGTATTAAAGAAGTTGATTGACGTGACATGCGGATTCGAACATATTTTTATGTGGTATCCTTGAGGATCTCACAGCCATTTTACCATTCTAAGCCTTGCGAAAGGATTCTTTACTTTATCATAATCTACCTGTCAGGTGCCGTCACATCGTAAACATTAATTTTCACTGTTGGTTTAGGAAATCCTTTTGAATCGCGCTGTAAAACATTCGCAAAATAATTCTTTAGGGATTTATTCTGCGATCCATAAAGCGCGCAAAACACAAGACACAAATGTATCAGTAATCATTTTGATCTGGTTCTTCTTTCAATATACACACGATGTATATACACATCAATATATTCCACACCCGCGAACAATGTAAATCGCTTTATTATTCACACACCGAGATTTGTTGATGCTGAAATTGCGCGTGAAAATATTCAAGACATAAATTATTAATTTCCAAATTGTATTAACATATTTTCTCCCTCGAACACATATTTTCTGTGTTTACTGTATTTAATGTTGGATCGGTTGTATGTGCTTTCACGCTTTCCAAAACTGTAGGTTTTTACCTGTAATATGGAAACATTGTGAATAAATATAGATTTTTAAATTGGCATATTGATATCTAACGATTTCATTTGCAATGCTTGTAATGCAGCAATTCTCCTTAAAAATATTTAAAGATTTCTTCTTGTAGCTTAAGTCGAAATTTCTTTTTGTTGAAGTGATATAAGAGCTTAAACAATTTTTGCAACACAAACAATCAGCGATTTCGACATGTACTGTCAGTAATCAAAATTTATTTGCTTTATGCGTAATTTCGTTTTTACTGTTTCAACACAATAAACATAAATGTGCGATACATGTTTGCTCAATTTGTTCCTGCTCCATAAGGACAAGAAACGAACCTCTGTTTATAATGTTCAACTTTATATCCCTTTTTGTAGGAAATTCCATCTCCGAATGCAATAATCACAAAACCCGGTCTCACAAAAGACTTCATCATTGTAAAAGCTTTCTCATGTGGTTGTGATGCTGTTTATCGTGCACTGAAAAGAAATCTAAATAAATTTTATAGTGAACGAAAACATAATTTCGTAGCTAGAAAAATTTTTTTTTCACCTACTTCTCGCAATTTTACGATAAATATTTACCATATAAATCTATTCCAGAACCACGAATGAAAGCATTTGTCCATGTTTGGAGCTTGTCGTGGTTTAACAACAAAATTAATATATCTATCGTATAAAACGAATTTTCTTTAAGAAATTTTCTGATGTGAAAAAGAAAAAATTTTGAAGGACAAAAATATGTAAACATTTTCAAGTTTTTATTTAAGTAAATGATTACACAGAACAAACAAAACTTATAAGGAAAATTTCACATTTTCTCCATTTGCATGACAAGCATTTTTCCATTAAAAGCAATTCGAATTGAGTGGCTTTCGATGCTACTATAATGTCGTACTGTGATTCTTCACTTGCATTCAATAAACTTCTTAAATAAATCGTCAAAATGCTTTCTGTTGCAAATGCATTTACGTATTTTCTCCTTGATAGCAGAAAAAGGCTCTGCATTATGTTCAATCTTCGTACTACTGCTTCACTTCCAATTTTCCATCGGAAATATCGTTCAAAGTGACGCGGTATCGATGGCGCTACAGAAAAACTGGGTCACTAAAAGCTTCCTGTGCTGTTTATGAAATGTTATGGATATAGAAGAAAGGCAACCCGCTAAAAGCATTTTCATGTTGTCGATGGACATGCATATCGCATCATAAAAAGAAACACCAAAAAGCCGCGTAATTATTTTATGCGCTGAAAAAAAAAAAACTTTTTAATTTATATTTTGAAGCCAAATATCCATCAAAATCGCTCTCAAGCTACGTGGGACCATAACTAATTAATGCTTACCAAAATAAAAATTAATTCTATGCCGTTCTAAACCGCTTTTTGCTGTCATCAATTAAAATTCCCACATCATTCTTCATTTAAAAATGATTTTCTCGCATTTCCGATATCGCTTGGTCTATTCACAGATAAGGCTTCATCATTATTTATGTATAATGCTTTATGTTGTCCGCTTATTATTAATCATCTTTTGTCAACGCCACAAATTTTATGTGCGCCGCGGTTTTGCCTGCAAGCCAAATTGACGACAACAAGCAACAACAATATCTATTAAAAAGAAAAAAAAAATTAATGTGGAAACGGCGGCTGATTGTTTATGTGTAGACAGACATAGGATGATTATTGCATTTAGATAAAACCGAACGTTTGAGTAAAAATCATGTTAGATTTTGTAAAAATATAAATAAGTAACTTTTCATCATTCGCTCATTAAGATACGAAAATTTGTTAATTGTCTTAACGCCCAAATTGCAAATTTGTTTCGTTTTTATTGCGCAATCAACAAACCTTTTTCCAGCCGCATCAACACAATTTTCCATAAAAAGCTTTTTGCAATATTCAACTCAGAAATAGGAAGCAACCATACATGATAATAATTTAAACTAATGGCAGATAATCATGTCAGAAGTCTATCTTGTCCCTGCAATCAAGCTTTACATGAATGGACTTTGGTAGTTTTTCAGCAGGAAGCTCATAAATATTCGACATGAACCGCATCAACATTCAACATGCTATGCAAATAATAATCATTATCAGTTGTGATTAATTAAATTGAGCTGTTAATCAGAATGAAAATTGAATGGAATTGAGTGAATCATTTTGAATTATATTCTAGTTTAATTAACAAGTATTAAATCAAAATCGAGAGTTTACCTATAGACACGGTGGTTTAACAAGTTTTGACTTTTAATTAATTAAAACAATACTTAAAATAAATTGCGTTATGAAAGTTCCACTTCATTAATGAATTATTTTTTTGACAAAAATTCTACACATAGTGCGCAGGAAGGATAAAAATTTTTCTAAAAGTATTTTTCCAGTCCCTAAATTCCTTTGGTCTTACATGACAAAATCAAAAAAAAAGTGGCGACATCTACAAAAATAAAACGAATTTAATGTGAAAAATGCTGTGACGTTGAAGTTTCTATGAAAGTGTTGAAGTAAAATGAATCCAAAATATTATACGCGCAACGCATATTATTTTGAGGAAAAGAAGATTAAGATGTAGCACTTTGGTTGATGAATCATGCATGATACTTATTTCATGAATTTCATTTTGAAGGCGAATATTGATTGTCAATATAAAGCAATTGAACTGAACCAATTACTTCTTAAAATTTAGGTTTAAATAATTAACAAATTTTACGAAATATAAATCACTGAGTCGCTATTGTTACGTTCACCAAAACATGGGTTTGTCGGCGATATTAGAACTGCAGAATATTTAAAAGGTTCGAAATGAGGGTAGTTTTGCAAAATCAGGATCAATCACGATTCAACAAGTGTTGACTTTCTTACTGATGCATGTGTTTTTGTCTCTTCATGAGACCCAAACGAAGAACCAATCATTGGTGATGCCCTTAAGAAACCGAAGACACACAATTTTATCATACGGTATTTAACAAACACCACGTCATATCGTCAAGTTTAAACATGCTTCGTTTCTTAAACGGAACTCGATTAGGCATTCCATTCTGATTTAAAGGTTATTTTGACTAAAATACATTGAAAAGCCGTTTATGCTGTTTTATTCCCAGTGCAATTATTTAATTGAATATTTTGCATAAATTTGGAAGCCAATGACCTGAAAAGATTAATGACCTACGAAGAACAGCCTTGGCCCAAAAAATTCATTCAGACATGTGTCATATTTCTGTACGGCGTTGGAAGTGTTGGTTTTTGTTAAATGTGGAGGATATTGCCGATAAAATAAGAAATTTTAACTTTTGTTTTTCTTTTCTTTTTCTACTTCAGTAGTGTTTGGTATTTAGCGCAGGCATCATGGCAATCCCATGTAGTGGCAGATCTTTAAAAAAGAGAAATATTAAACATTCTGTTGTTGTATTCAAGAAAGTTGATAAGAATTTTGAAAGTCAACAGTGTTCAATTTGTTTGGAAACAATAAATTGCTGCATTGAAGCATGTCAAATACTATGTCAGCACATTTTCCATATTCGGTGCATTAAGCAGTGGGTGAAGCAAAGCGACGAATGCCCATTATGCAGACAGAATAACAGCATAAACATCGATGTCAATCCGAATGGATGATCGCCTGATGTTGCCCTAGGTTTTGGTGAAATTATATGAACAAAATTACTGATTATGAATCAGAAAACAAAAAAAAAAAGACTTAGATAGGCTGACACGCGACAAGTGAAACCAAGATATTGATAAGATGTTATTAGCTGAAGCTTCAGTTTATTATACCCCATACGACCGGCATGTAACAGTAATTTTAGAATTGGCTGTAATGAAGTGTAATAATTATGTACAAGACTTGCGACAACTTTTTAGCTAGATGTTAGATATTAGTTTTTTTATCGTTATCAGTTTCATTTACTTAATTGACTTAAATAAAAGAAAAATGTATAAGAATTGTCTAATATGATGAAATGAACAAGATATTTTTCTTCTGTACGGCTCACCTACATAAATCTACGTGAATATTTCAGCACAGCTGAATAACTTGAACACTACTTTTTCACCTTTCTCATTTTACAGTATTTAAGATGTTTATCTGTGTATTGTTCTGAAATTTAAAACTACTTACAAGCATCAACGTGAAAAAAGAATTTAAATTGTCGACAAAGCAGACTTTAACTGTTGAATGTTCAGTTTGCCGGAAATTGTTGTGCATTTTTCTAGATCTACTCAGGTTGCATGGAAACATTGTATGAGAGTTTCGTGAGAACATTGAATAAGTCGCAAAATTAATGATGCACAGAAATAATTAGGTAATATCGGTAGAGCTGGTACGCGTGTAGAGCTCACAACTATTTATTTATAAGTAATGCAGTTTTTTTTCTCGAATTTTTTTATTTCCTTTACCAAAATTTTCAAAATCTTCGACCCCTCAAAACTTAAGGCATCCATAAATCCATGAACTGACATTCGAAAAAAATTTTTTTTTTAATATTTCATCTGTTGAAACGGAAATTCCTGATGTCGCTCAATTCCCTTTAAGAAAGCAAAATCGCAGATTCGAATATTTGCATCAAGACTTGCTAAATTCTCTCTATCTTGAGTTGTTAATTCAAAGTCAAATAAATCAATATTGGATTTTAAACGATTTTCATTTGTGCTTTTAGGAATTGTGGAAACTCCTATTTCAAGTAAATATCTCAGAAGGATCTGTGCTGGCGTCTTATTGTGACTTGATGCAATTTCCACCACAACTGGATTCTCCATGAGATCGGGAATTTGACGACTGGAATTTTAATTTATTTATTTTTATTAAAGACCTCAATGAAATACCGCCAACTCACTTTATTCCTGCTTCGGAGAGCATTTTATCAATGCCTTTAGAACCGAGTGGCGAATAGGCCGTTACAATTATGTTGTTTGCTTTGCAGAAAGCCACCAAATCCTTTTGTTGGAAATAAACGTGCATCTCAATCTGTAGAAACAGTTGTATAGAATATGCTAGATTATCGATCGCACGAGATATTTTAAGACGATTAACATGGATTTGTTTCAATTGGACAGAATTACCGATTCGAAAGATTTTACCTGCAATATTTCTGGTTTTGCCACACAATTATCCAATAATCTTTGAATTTGTCTTTCATTAAAATTTGAGATTCCGATATGTTTTATTAAGCCGTCAGTTTGATAACGCTCGAACTCCTAAAAGAAATTAAAAAATGTATATAGCAGCCACGCCTCTTTTATGTTAATTCCCTTCATTGATGCGCTGAATGACCCTTCATCAATTCACATACTAAAATAAAGGGTCGACGCCATTATAAAGACTGCAATATTTATACCTTCCATGTTGCGACGTGATCGGTATCTGACATGATGATGTCCCCATTTTCATCCTTTCCCAATGGTCCTTCAGTGTAAGGTATAGCAAATGGAACATGGATAAGATACAGATCAATGTAATCCAGCTGAAGGTCAGTGAGAGATTTCTTTAAACACTTTTCAACATCTGATGCTCGATTGCCGAATGGTGGCAATTTTGTTGTTACAAATAGATCGCTTCGTTGAATTTTTCCAGAATCAATCCATTCGCGAAATACTTTGCCAATCACCGGTTCATTTCCATAAACAGGAGCGCAATCAATGTGCCGATATCCTTTATAAATTAATATTTTAAATTCTTGAAATAAATAATTTATCTTTGATTTTACCAGCACCAAGAGCCGCATTGAGTGCTGCTTCAACTTCCACGTCAGGTGCACGCCATGTTCCTAGCCCCAATGCAGGCATTTTATCACCGTTCGAGAACGAAAAATCAATTTTACAAGCCATTATTCAGGAATATTCCACAATAATAATTTCAACAAAATGACTACACTGATCAAACTGAAAGAGAGCACACAACTGAATAACTTCTATCTAGAACTCTTTTTTTTAAACGCACTGAAATGTGAATGGAAGCCAAGAAACACTTGAAAAAAAACAGGTTCGTTGTAGAGAGAAAGAGCGTAAGCCGGCAAAAAATACAAGCTTGTATATGTTAATTATTAATCAGCTCTAATGAACGGCAGCGAGAAAAATGGGAAGGTCATTGGCGCTGATGGACTGAAAACCGATTAAAGAATAATTTATTAGATCATTTGTGCATTTTAAACTAGAAGAGCAAATTGAAAATTTTCTTATTCAAATTTATACAAAATTCTTTTATAAAACTCGTTTTGAAAGGAATTGTTAAAAATTTCAAACTTCGCATTTCTTATTTTCGAAGAGCGGTGAAATTAAAACGAGCATTTCAGTATTTCAATATTCATCCTAATGACCCTTGTCTAGTTGTCTAGTCATCATTTGAAAACGCTAAAAATATTCAACATCAAATATTGAAAACTAAAATAAGTGACTAAGCAAGTTGTACAATAGAGAAGCAATTCAATTATGCTTGAAAAAAAAAACATTATCTTGAGTAGATGACAATCTTGATACGTTGTAAAATCTAACGGCAAAACAATTCCGCCATAAAATATAATCAGCTCAATAGAAATTGTCAACCTGAAATTATGCGATTCACCTGATAAAAAAGCAACATTTTGCTATTGATGGTGAAAAGAACATTCATCGGTTAAATAACACATTAATTCCTGACTGTCATGATTGTAGAATGAGTAGAATAATCGATTTTTTTTTTAGCTAAATACAAATATATGATAAAATCAAAATTATTTAGATTTCAGGTAATTTATTTTATTAGGGAAATATTTATGAAGGATATTTTCATTTATTGTGGCGCTTGAATGAGCTTCAAATTGTCAATCATATTTAGATGCCTTTAATAAATGTTGTGCTTATGATTAACGAATCGGCTGATTGGTAATTATTTGCTTTCATATCGGAACGAAATATTAAAAATTGTTCATGAACAATCTCCTACAGATTTCCACGATGAATAATAATTAACTTTTAATCTGATTTTGTGGTTGAATTTTAAACTCGTGCCAAACTTCGAATGATATCGATTTACAACAATTCCTGTTTATACCTTGTTTCGTTGTAATCCTAAACTTAATAGTTTGAATTATTTTCAAGTGCTATTGCAGGAGCACCGCAAATTGTTTAAAAGATTTAAGAACTATTTGCTGTCGACGGCAAATAATTGAAAGGACACTTTCGACAAATGTTCTTTCATCGCCAATTTGTGATAGAAATTGGAACATTAAAAAGACCTCACTATCCATCCGGAATATGAGATTAGGCAATAGGTTGCAATGGTATGGTATTAGCTGTAAATATTTATGTTGAACCGTCTTATGTACGCTTTAAGGCCGATTATCTTATCAAGTATATCTCAAAGCTATTTTTGTGTACGACAAAAAAAAAATATATCGTTGCGGCGTCTTTCCTTTAACAACTTGCTTTTGTGTCGCTTTATTGATTTTCTTAACATGAACATACAAAAAAATTCTTAAGGATAATTTTATATTTTAGAATGCTGTTTAATGCAAAGATAGGCTTACTCTATAAAACTTCTTACCTATATTACAATGACATAATAACAAGAACCTCGGATAATTTCTAAAGATTTGCTATTTGTATTGCAGTAATATCAAATGTAATGTCTTTCAATCCGGAATTGCCTAAAAGATCCTAAAAATTTCATCAAACCCTTTATTGCCTACAATAGAAATCAAATAAAAAATGAGAAAAAAATGAAACTCCTTCGTGTTTACTTTTAACATTATTTTGTTTCCCTTCTTTGATGAATAATGGATATGGATGTTATTTGAAATGGAAACAATTCAATGCTGTTGCGGTAATTTAGCCTTTTCTAAGGATTAAAGCTTTCCTTCCTCGTTGCACAATGAATTTGCAATATGCTCTTGAATGTGCAGATATTTCATATAAACATATAAATAAATGAATGCTTACAGTAATCAAAAGTTTATTTCCGATTTTATTATTTATTTGCATACATTTTTCATTTTCCTACAAACAGATAAAAAGTTTTTTTTTCCCCCAATGTACATTGCACTTCTAAAATGTTTTGCTGTGCAAAATCTTTGCAAACATTTGCAAAACAAATTCCGAAAACAAACAAAAAAAAAGCTGCATCGAATTGAATTGTCGTTATCGTATTTAAAATATCTAAAAAAAAAAAACTCAATTTTCCTGTTCCGAATGTGGAACTGCTGAGCTGAGCCCATTGAATAATGAACAAATTGCTAAATGAAATTGTAAAATTGTCATTTAATTTGTGTCGAGATATGCTTAAAATGGTCGTTGAGTGGAGGGATGAGAACGTTGTAGAAATGTCCACTTGAAAAAAATAATTCTTTCAGCAACAAATAAATTTCAATTCATTATAAAAAAGAGCGAGCGGGAGCTTCATCACAAAACCTGGGAAAATGGACGGATATTAATTGAATTAATCTTATGATCTTTGGTCTCATATTACAATTTGAATTAATTTGGCTAAATCCAAACTAAATTTCAAAAAATAATTTATGCACCAATTAAGCTTAGAAAACTGCTCCTGTTATTGTCGGCAAGATGTGCCAGCAAATGCATCTCATTGTTAAAAATAAATATTTTCATGTTCAACAAAAATTTATTATCGAATCAGACACCATTCATGAATTATTTATGTATCTATAGCGCTTTTGCAATCGATACTTTTTTTTGCCTTCTTATGATTGAAAACCACACGATATTATGCTGATGTTGCGGCAACGCAAAGCATAGGAAGACAAAAAAAGAACTATTGAGGAAGGAAAGATGTGTTTTCTTCAAAAAAAAAAAGTAGCAATCATTAAAAATTAATAAAGTTATGAGTAGATGGAGCATAGAGCACGAAAAGTCAGCAGGAGAGATGTTGATCCACACAACATGCAACAACAACAAAAAAAAAAGTGAGCAAACAATAGATTTTCTACATACAATTTGTAGTAAGAAGATTACCCGAAACGGACGTGAAATCAATAGTAAAGCTATTGTTGAAAGCTAATTTTTAAATCCGCTTTCTGGTATAATTCCATCGATGCTCATGCTCGACTACTGGGCTTTAGACTTTCCTTTTGAATCAGAATATAAAACCAAAATTCAAAAGACCATCTTAGCGGTGCCTTTTGATGGATCAGAATTTTTTAATCAATATGATACAGTTGTCGGTTTGTTGCCATTATGGGAGTAATTAACACTCGGCATGATTCATTCTTATGCTGTAATCTCAAAGCAACATTTTATAAGTTTTAATAAATTAATATCGCCATAATGTCCTCGCCGTATTTTCTAATAAAAAATATCTCATTTAAAATTTATTCTGCCATCAAAAAGTAGTCAACAGCCAGTTAATGAAAAATCTGAAATTGATACATCAAACGATTGCATGACGATGATACGCAATGCACAAGGACGAAAGGGAAGGAAAGAGAGGGGGATAATCATTCAAAATATTTACAAAACATCACAAATGAGAATTGAATTGTTTGCAGTACAACAATTGCAGAAAAAAAAAACCCAGAAGCATAATGCCTCTAAGCACTCAAGTGGTAGACCATAAGGATATGTATATGCTGAGAACACACCCATTTTTAAGCATCACTGAATTGCAAATCTATATTAGATGATGATCCCTAAACGATCTCTTTAAAAGGGACTGCACAAGACCTTATTATGTTTAGTTGTATATCATACCGCAGAGAAAGACGCATGTTGTTAGTGAATCAAATGGTTTTTAAAATGGCTAAAAATGGAATGCAATCAAACACTAGTGACTTTTCGATAGATCATATTTTAAATCGTGCTGGCGATCAATATTCACGCCGACGTAGATTGGATTGCTATGAGACGATCAGTATGATAAGTAGTGGATCATCGAGTGGCGATGAGGCAAATAGTTGTGATAATTTCGAAGGCAATTGCTATCAAACGAATTACAGTGATGGTGAAAAATTCATGGAAATTCCATCGTTTGATTGGCTTAATTATACGCGATATAATATGCCGAGAGTTTCACGTAAGTTCGGCTAAAATCTTAAAAGTTTATAACAAATTAATAAATTAGACCCTTCTCGTGAATCCAGGACCAGCAAAAGGACCAATAAAAAGAACTCCAGGGCGTCTTCCCAGAATACCATTCTCACCGCATCAGCTTGATGAGCTTGAGCAAGCCTACAAAAATGCATCATACTTAAGCACAGAAGACGCAAATAATTTGGCGAAACGACTTGAATTGACCGGTGTTCGTGTGAAAATATGGTTTCAAAATAGACGAGCACGTGAACGACGGGAGCGACGCGATCCCAATAACAAAACTAAAACAAAGCCATCAAACGGTGATAATGATGATGATGAGGAAATTATTGTTTCGTGATATGAAACTGATTCGATCTATAAATTCTATGTAAATAACGCTTAAACGTGTAAATATATAGAGCGCAATTATTTTACGATTTTTCCATAAAAAAGCACGGTGTTTTCAATTGCGATGGACACAACAATGAATTTAATTACGGTAATGGCCATTTTTCCGGAATGAAACTTTTGCATGCATGGAAGCGATTAAATGTTCAGCATAGTGGCAAATCGCTTTGGCTGAGTAGGTAGTAAAAAAAATCTCAATTTCAACAGTAACAGAGTGTCGGAATTATTTTCAGATCCGTTTATATTGATAGGGAAATTGTTCAATTTATGGTTTATTGTTGAGCATTTTCCTCATATCATTAAAATGATTGTAAAGGACAAATGCTATCAAAAACATGGCTTTACGACACATAATTTGAAATCGACCGTTTAATTAGTCGCCGCAAAGAAACTCCCCGGTCAACAAACTTATTTTGGGCATAACTTCATAGTTTGTATAATAAAAGTCTAGTGTTATAAAAAAAAATGTGCTTAGCAAAAAGGGAATTTGCCTCATGATGGCAATTTTGGAGAAGCATTTTTTTTGTCTTTTTTCTCTAGTCGTCTATAGTGTTTTGTCTATCTATTTGATTATATTTCCACTCCACACTGAATACAGTTTTATGTTAATGAATGAAATATTCTGTCTTTGAGAGGAAAAATATGTTGAGAGATATTTATTCTTCTTCCTGGCTGCTGGCGCTTCCTGTTTTCCAGTGATGGAAATTTTATTGAAACGCCATGCGCCAACATTTTCCATTTAATAGCGATTTTCATGAGCAAACTGCGAATCTTCGTACAAATTAACAACTAAAACAAACCACCGACGGAACCAGATTCGAGAATTTTGGAAGAGAAAATTTTCACACAATCAGAAGCAAAAATCAATTCGTTGTTATCACTTCAGTTTTCTGTTTTTTCGGTGGAAAATTGAAGAAAGAAAATTTTTTTTATAACCAGCAATTAAGGATATTCCTCCCTCAACAATTTAGTGAAATTTCCTTTTCCTTGTTCTGTTGAAAACCATTTTCCTGTCTTTGGTTATAAAACTTTCGAGTTGTATGTTCATATTTCATGTAGTGAAAATTGTGAAAAAAAAAAAAAATTATCCTTTAAAAAAATTATTGTGTAACGAAAAAAGGAAGAAAAAAGCTGTGAAGATAAAGAGTCATAAAGCAATTTAACAAAATTGCATACATGTATTTTCCCGAATGGAATGATATCCTTTAATAATTTAAGAAAGTTTTCTTCTTTTCTGGTTGAAGTGTTAAAAGTTTGTCCATCGAAAACTGTAAGAGATTGCCATCGTTCAACGTCCTAATCGATCCAGCCATTAAATAATAGCAAATGAAACATTCTTTTTTTGTGCTCCAAAACAAGACTCTGTTGAAATTTCATCCAATGAGAAGCTAATTTCGACTCATTTGCGACGCCAAATTTAATCGATTTTTGAAGCTTCACCGATCAACATTTTTTTTTTCTATTTCGGGTTTTTTTGTTGGTTCTCTTTTTCATAAAATGTATTTTTTGTGTCTCGAGAATTAATTCACTAAGCACGAAAAACTCATAAGAAAGTAAAGAATATACTCGAAATAACTACGTCTACAAGGCATTAAACACGCTCGAATATTTTATTTAAATTAAGTGAAAAGCGGTTCCATTACAGTGGTTGTGAATGTAGCTTAGCGGGCGAAAAACGCGGTGACTGAAAGTGAAAGGGATTTAGAATAATTTTTGCTGTCAAACAAAATGAAAAAGGAGTCGAATTAATAATGTTGTGAGTTTTCCTTATAAAAAAAAAACCACCCACTCATGCTCAAACGAAATTGAATGCACTCAAAGACCATTAAAATCACCAACGGCGCAAAATGTGTCGATGCTAAAGTCGCCAAATCAAAATATTAAAACATCGTCGTTTGATGTTGGCGGTATAAAAAAATTAAATTTTGCTTTAGACAATAATTCTCTGAGTTTGCTTTTGTCGGTGCGTGCATGGGAAATTAAATCTCTTGTGTGGGAATCTCACCAAAATCCATCGATTCTGTATGTCTCTCACTTTGGAAGGATTTCTTTTTCAATGAGAAAGAAAACGTTGAGATTTTTCCTGAAAAGTGCGTAAAAAGTGTTTATCGTTTGTGGTTTATTGTTTTGGAATAAATTCATCTATAAAGACTGTCGGATATGAGCTCTAACCTTTCATTGGAAATTCAATTTAAATCAATGAAAACATTACATTTTCATTAAATTACTGATCTCTTTGTGGAAGAACGAGACGATAATGTATCCCTATCATAAATTTATATGTACATCTTCCCCCATTTCTTGCATTGTGATGAAATATTTATGCAACGCATTCGTTGTATTTATCATCGCGAACTGCTAGTAATGCTCATGAAAAGTTAATTTTTAATTAAATTCACAAATCGCATGAAAACGAAAATTAAACATTTCTGTGTTTTCTGGTTGAGAGCTTTATAGCATGTGGCCTAAAGCTTTTATTGCGAAAACAGTTCCACAGAAATAAATTGTTGTCTTAAATTTGAAAACATCTTCAATGTTGTTGTTTTCACTGCGACATAGCTCATCAATTCACAAACTTTCATTCACTGGAATAGAAAATTCTCAAATATTATTCCCCCCCATCCATTATTCTCCCGAAACTCCCACCGAAACTCACTATAACCCTCGACAACATAAAAAAGTGTATCAGAGAATGAAAGAACGAAAAGTTCAGGCGGAACAGAATCTAGGTCAAAATCAACAAAAAAAAGGCATCGTTAGCTGTCCTCCCCCCACTTTGCGCCTATTTAGCCGACATTCTCATTGATTTTGTTGTACTGCTTAGCATGTTCATTGCTAATGCCATTCATGTGCACTTTTTCCAAAAAAAAAAAAAATGAAAGAAAGAAAAAGTAAAAAATATTTTTTTTTTATTTCATCAAAAGTTCACTCACAGACACATAAAATGTGAAAAACATTTTTCGGGGTTTTCAACCCCAATTTTTTTCTTTTTATAAGAGTGTGAAGTGAGAAAAAAAAGGAAATTTACGAGACTGCTCAGGGTGAAAAAAGCGATAATCTTAAGAAAGCGTCGGAATAATTAAGAATCTCCTTCACGCGACACATGTAATAAAATTTAATGATATTTCCTAGTGAAGAAGGCGCTTTTCGAGAACCTTCATAAAACCTGGTAAAAATATCACCGCGCAATTGTCTGTCGCAGTTCTCCAAGTGAGAAAGTGAGAAGCATAATTACTGTGAAAACACTTTGTGTGCGACATTATTCGTTCGGACAATCGTCACATAATCAAATCTATTGTGAAGCATTTTCACGATCTTTATATACATAAAACTACAAAACATCTCCCTACTGTTAGGGATTGTAGAAAGTTTATTCTTTTTCGCTCGAGTGGACATAAATTGCTATCTATAAAAGCATAAAACTAAAAATCAGTAAACCCCATTTGGGAACTAACAAATCGCACCCATACACACACCGGCAATAAATTATGCAATTCAACTTAATTTTACTATCTAGAACGATTGTGATTGATTTTTTTTCTTCTCTTATTTTTTTTTACCTTCGCAGGAATTAAAATCGACACATAACCATTCAACCGACCCAATCGATAAAGCGAACTAATAATAGTCAATAATAGAGCGAGGAAAACGATAGCAAGACCATTGTGAATGTTGAAAAAATGCATGGAAATTCTACGTCGAGTGTTGATGAAATTGTGAATGGGAATGCAACTGGTGATAAATTTAACAACAATGCCATCAATTATACGACGGGTGCAAGCAATGACATTGCCTTTAGCAAAAAAGCTCAACATCAGTGTGATGCCGATGAGAATCTATTCCTTAGGTTTCTCGAACTAGATCCATTAGTCACTGATACACAATCACGTCAGTCGACACAATCGATTGGCAAAGGCAATGGCCGAACGCCTTTTACAATCACAAAAAAGCTCACAAAATCACCCGAGAATGGTTTTGGATTTTCCATCGTTTGGACTCATCCGCCGCGCATTGAAAAAGTCGAGCCCAACCTTTCGGCTGAAAAGTGTGGAATTTTGCCTGGCGATTACGTAATATTTATTGATAAATATAACATCGTAACAATGCCCGAGCTCGATATTCTGAATTTGATTCGCACGCAAGGCAATACGTTAATTTTAGAAATTTTCCGGCGACCTACGAGGCAGCCATCGATTAAAGCTGTTCCCCCACGACTCATTACGACAGCTGCAACCAATCGGCAACTCTCAACGGACGAGGAAAGTTCAGTGAAGCCATCAAATCTTTGGTCATCATCAGCAGCAATGTCAAATGTATCTCTAGAGACAACGAAAAAACGACTTCGATTGCCACAGGTTGTTGCCATTAGCAAAGAAGTGGGTTCTTATTGTTATTATTGATTAATTTTTTTTGCTCTTATATTTAAGAAGAATTTTTATAGAACTAAGCAAAATTTTCATTTCAGTCAATAGCAGTCCAACGAAATCCCGACAGTCTACGAAAGCGCTATTTAATACAATTGATAAATCGCGAACAGCACTTCATAAGTGCAATTAACTTCGGTATTGAACGCTTTGTGATGCCATTAAAAGAACGAAAGGACTTCATCTCCACAAACGATCATCGAACATTGTTTCAAAATATCGATGAACTTTTGCAATTATCGGAGGATGTTTTAGAGCAGCTATTACAAAATGATCACGATCCACAAATACATTTTGCATCGCGTGTTTATTTGTCTAAAATGACGGCCATTTGTGCGGCATACAAGAAATATTGTAATGGCCTAAAGCGAGCTGATTGCGTGCTGGTAATTGAAACACCTGAAAATGTCAATAGAAATCATTTTTGTCTAAATCGGGATTTCTCTAAATTTTTTATCATTCAGGTTAACAAATCACGAACGTGCAATAGTGACTTTATGAATTTTATTAGTGAACCACCAATTCCAAAGAAACGACCCGATATAACAACCTTCATCCATCGGCCATTACAACACTTTCGGGATATTCTCAAATTAATTCAAATGATTGCAACAAATTGTCCAGTCGACAGTGATGAAAATAAAAACTTTACGAATGTGATAAATGAACTACAGGCAGCTTATAGAGAGATAACCGTCGGCGGTGGACTGATGGAGCCCGTTGGAGAAGGGCGTCCTTTACTTTCACTACAGGATTTAGAATCACGATTAGTATTCACTAAATGCAAACCATTTACGTTATCGATTCCGGGCAGGCAATGGATATTTGGAGGTGATTTGTCAAGAGTTGATGGCCGCTCTGTGAAACAATTCTGGACACTTTTATTCAGTGATATTATTTTGTTTGCCAAAGTCAGCCGTGATAGGGTGCTTTTTATAACCGACGAACCATTACCCTTGGCCAACATTGTTGATTGTTGCTTTAATATACGAAAAAAGAACACGGAATTTCGGCTTGTTATTGACCCTAGCGGTCAACCAGTGAAAAGTCCAACTGTAAATTGTACGCCAGATCTAACACGGACACCATTACGGAGTGCCAAAAGACGCAATATAATATTACGTGCTCCATCAAACGAATTGAAAGCGGTTTGGCAGAATTTACTGACACGTCAAATTTTCATTGTTAACAGTACATTGGGTTCATCACTAAACAGTCCATTAGAATCACCTGATATAATGATTTCTCAATTGGGTGACATGAATCTTATGGCACATTCCATGACCTCAATCAAAATGTCCTCTATCGAAAGTATCAATAATCAACGAAATCAACAGGTGAGCTTTCATTATCTCTCCTAAAGATCACCCCTCTCGCAATGTTTAATTTAGTTTTGATGAGTAAAATTTTCAACGAGAATTTTCCTATAATTTAATTAAAACTTTTCCTTCGTCGAATGCAGAGCCAAATAAAAGCTAACAACAACATCATTGGTGCCGTAAAGAAAATTGAAACAACGCCAAAAATAACAAAACAAATGGAAGAACTCATTGATGAAAAGTGTAATTTGTTGAAGAAAAGTGGAATCTCGAAAGAAGGAACAGTGCACTTGGCGCAGTGGATGAAGGGTCAATTTAATAAGCAAGTTTGTGCCTCCGAACCAATTCAGTCAGATGATGAAGAAAATAGTCAATTACAAGATTGGAGCATCGAGGAAGTACGAAAACGTTCGACGGAATTGCATTTAATTAACAACAAAAAGAAACACGATGAAGCTCAAAATCTTAGTGAAGATGAACAGAAAAGTGTTTCGAGAAGCACAACTTCTGACAGCCAAGTGAATATAATTTGCAGTTAGATTTTGGATTTAGTTCTCTTAACAATTTATTTTTATGCATTTAGATAACAGTGCGCTCGAGCCCAATTAATAACAATAACAGTCGAAGTGATAGTCTTTCGATTTGTCGACAATGCCACAAATTCTGCAAAAAGAAATCAAAAACTTTATCGAATGACAAGAATAACAATCAACTGAGAAAGTCTCCATCGAAAACCAAAACTTATGATAATTCAGACTCGAGCAATACAATTGTAGAAGACAGTAAAGAAAGCAGCTTAATGGAAGATGCAAAAGAACTGAGAACCTCGCAAACAATGATAACGATCAATGAAAATACTCACGAGTCGACTATAAAAACTTCGGCATCATCTCCTTCAGCATTGCAGACACATCAAAAACCTGGAACGCCGCGAATGGGAATGAAAGTTAATTTTGATTCAAAATCACAGGCCAATAAAAAGTCTTCAAGTTCGTCGTTGAGCAGCGTATGCAATTGTGAGTGCAAACCTAAAGATTTTGAGAAAACAACTTTGAGTCCTGATGAAGTGAAACATGAAATCGTAAAAATTCTGACTGATGTTGATCAAATAGCAAACAAGATGTCAGTGACTGACTCAAGTTCACTGTCAAGTGAATCGCCTTATTCCAACTATAGCAGTATTCGAGCGAGAACTCTTCAAAGTCGCTACAGTTTCTTGTATGAGAACAATCATATGACAGCGGCAACTAAATTTCAACCAATTAATATAATTAAGGAGACTATGATTGGGGCACAAGAAGAAACAGAAACTGAACCGCCGCCCCCAATGGAGAAATCAGCGAAAAAAGTTCCGCCGATTGTATGCAATGGCTCAAGTACAGGTGATAATGAAGATGATTTGGCATTAATGTTGGTAGATGTCGCACAACTGAATCCAGTCACGTCCTCTGTTAATAACACCTTACCAACAATATCCGTTCTTCCACCAACACCAGATCTCACTAAACAGCACAATTTTAATCCGACAAAAGATTTGGAAATTACGAAAGTTAACAGCATTAGTATTAAAACAGAAAGCAGTTTTGACTCGGTTGATGATGAAGATGAGGAACCTCCATATATGACACTTAAAACAAGTCTTAGACGCTTTGGAACAATGTCGAGCTTAGAACGTCTTCCATCTGAAGACACTGATGAGAAAACAGCAAATTCATCTGAAGAGGATTCCGATGGTGATTTGAAGGTTGTAACACGCGAGGTTTATGATAATTCTCAAACATTTCGAACGTGGACATCACGTGCCGGATCGTTTCTTGAAGAATCTCGAGCCTTTATTGATAAATATTTGGGTAGATCTGAAAATGCTCCAAACGATTATAGTAGTCTCAATGGTATAAAAGACGCGGCAAATGACTTTGATGAATATGACACAATTGAAGGTGAAACGTCAGGTGCAACATCGGGCGAAGAAGTTTGGGGCACTCCAACAAGCGGGGGAGAAAATGATGAAATGCATATGTTTAATAATGGGGATGGAAATCGATCGGTGAGTTAAAGCAATTTCAATTAATTTTAGTCGACAGCCATAATTCAATTTTATTCCCAAAAAAAAAAAAATAAAATAAAAGTCTTCTTCATCATACACGGGCGATGAAGATACCGAAATAATGATGGATGAGCTACTTATGGCACCAATAATGACATCGAGTAATATTCGTGGCCTATTGCCAAGGTAATATTATAGATTTATTGCCGAATGCATAGTTTAGAATTTTCAATTTAATAAAATATGAATTTATTACTTACGTATAACAACTTAGATTTTATGCCATAGATAAATGTTGAAAACAATATTTTTCTTTGAATTTCATACATGTAGACGCAGATTAGAACCCTTATTCGAAGAAGATACAGATAGTTGTGATTCAAATAATGAAAATAGTCTCCTTACGAATGACAAACAGGTAGGATATACATGAAAGATTTGAATAGATGAGTTGTTTTTCGCTTGTTATTTATACATATCTACGTATGTAGATTAAGGAAATGTTTTTGTTGCAATTTGAGCTTTTTGAAATAGAAAAAAACAAACATGTTTTTGTTTTTTCATTGTGTTATCAAATAACTTCATCTGACTTGAGGGATGAAGAAGTCAAAAATAAAGTCGTAGCAGCGCAATATTTATTAATGACACATTCAATTTTCTTCTGTTTCTTTCTGTTCTCATTTCTTTGTCTCAAAACATAAATCATTACACAAATGCTGTGCGCTATTAGAATTAGAGATCAGCTAAATGTTAAACAAATAGTTTTGTTACCGAATAACGGAATCGTTTCATGTCAAATTTGTTGCAATTAAATATCGTTACGCAAGAATGAGCATCATTTTTCTGTTGAATGTAGAGAGTTAAATAGTGTAGTGGTAAGGTTCTATTTCGATTTAATCGGCAGGGGGAAAGAATAGAAAATGTCGAAAGATGTCCCAGTTTGCATACTTCAATCGATTCCGATCAAACAACGCCATCAATCGACGAGGAGATGAATCTCGACGAAGTGATGTCCCCGACAACGCGACTAGCACAGCTCGACCACTTATCACCGGTGGAGGACTTGGATTTGGACGAAGTGGATGTTGGAGTAATGGACGAAGAGACACCGAAAACAACGACACCGGTGGGACAACATCCAATATTTGGCAATGCTGCTGACAAATGTGGTAAATTCGAAATTGCTTCTTTTTTTTTTCTTTCCAAAAATAATGATCATTACAACTTTTAAGGTGCATCTGTCCTTCAATCACTGATCGCAAAAAACGAATCTCGAAGTCGTACCGGTCATGTCGAAGCAACAACAGCAGTCAAACATCAAACTGCTGCACCGGAGACACACGAAATCCGAACTCCCCGGAAATTAGAAATGCGATTGGCAATGAACAACGACATACTGGGAGACGAGGATCTGATGAATTACGATCCGGGACCAAATCTCACATCAATTCTAGGGCGCGACCTCTCTACATACCATCGAGTGAATGGCAGAGACATAATAATGAATCGAATAATGAACAGAAAAGACTCGCCATCCAGATTCAGCAACCAAAACGGCAACAAGAACGACCCACTGAACTCTTACTGTCAACAGAACAATTCAAAAATGGACACTCCAATACTCAATCGAAAACTAACATTAAGTCAACGTACATGGAGCAATTCTGGATTTGTACGAAAAGGTTAGCAATTGTCAGTTGTTGAAATAATAACTTTTTATTACTTTATTGTCTTGCAGAAGAAAAAACTCTTTCGGATTTGGAGAGACTAGCGAGGCGAGAAAAAATCTATTGCATGACCCTACAACATCAAAACAGTGATAGCGACTCATCGAGCCAAACAATCGTTCCCAACAGAAAGAACAAATTGTAAATCACTCACTTGTTTCTGTTAATATTAAATTCCATTCCGTTTCTTTTGTGATTCATATTTTTTCTTTTTTACATAATCTACATTTCAAATGACTGCACAAATGCACTCAATCTCATCGCATATTCATACATTTGCTCATTTCTATTCATCCTTCGTTTAGACTAAGAATGCTGCGACGCAATTCAGAAAGTATCTTTGGCCGAAAGGCATCACTAAGAGACAGTAATTATAGCAGTGGAGACGAAACTGTGAGCTACCAAAGCGAACAAACCACCTCGGCCAAGGAAACTGTATGTTGAAATTGATTAAATTAATTGCACAATTAATTGATTTTCACGTTCACATGCACCAAAACAAAAGAATTTTATGAAGGAGAAAATTTTGGACCGCCGATTCTGGAAACAATTGACCAAACGACGTCGATCCAATTCACTATCAGACTTCTCTTCGTCCACATAAATTTGATAAAAATTGACTAAATAATGAAAATCTTCCTTTCACTCATTAAAAAAAAGTTCCAATCAATTACTACTTAGGTATAAATACTTTTCTCTTGTAAAAAATAAAGATTTAGCTCGAATTTAGGGAAACATCTCTTAAAAAACATTCATTGAAATTTCTGTTGATTAGTTACATAAGAAAAATTACGCAATATATGATTTTAATCAAAAAAAAAATTTGGCACAATTGATAATAATTTTAAAGTGATTTCGTATAATGAAAATTGTGATTTTCCCTGTGAGAAAAATCAATAAGAAAATATAAATTTTATATTTTCCCCTCCAAGTTTTAAACTTGTTCGTAACCGTAAAATATAAGGTTGAAAATGGTTTTGATTGCAGTTTATAAATTATGAGACAAAAAAGGGAAAGTTTTTAATTCACTATGATAACAGTTTTCTTCAATTTTAATGCCAAACGCAAAAGAAATTGGAAGATATTACGTTCAAGTTTGTAGTTTTAAATTAAATCATGTGAAAAAGTTTTAGCTCAAAGTCAAAACAAATTAGTATATAAACTATAATGAAATTAATAAGATTTATTCAAAACAAACCAGTAGATAGAAACAATAGCAAAAACGTTCTTCTAAACGAATTGGAATTAAATATGCACAAAAGTAAATGACGAAATTATGTTGCGCAATTTTTTCTAGTAAATATTGATCAATTGCATTTTTAAATGGATTTCTAAAGTGGTGAAATTAAATTTAACAAGCGCCCGTCCAAAGAAAGAATCTTTTGCAAAGCATCAGGCAACAAAAATATTTTAAGCTTTCTATCGATCCGTAAAATGATTAAAAAGAAAACATTTTTATAACTTTTAAAAGCATCTAAATTTTGAAATCGTTTTATCCATCCATCCACATATTGGGAATATGGTCAATTTGCTATGTTGACCTTCCATGTTGAGGTTAGAAAATAATGGCTCATTAACTAAAATTTATTGTAAAATCTCACGAAAATATTTAAACACTTTTGCATATTTCTAATTTTAACTTTATTGGTCTATGGTTTCAATAGTCTTGAAAAATTGAATTTTCTAATGCAATGCAAAAGCTGTAAAATGAAGAAAATTGTTCCAAAAATTCCCTTATCGATTTTAAATAAATTTTTATGACATTTTACGAATTCCTTCAGAGAAATAAAAATAAATTAATTTAACCATGTTTTTTTTTTATTTATCTGTGTATATTTTAATATTATTAATACCATCTGAATATCGTCAGGCAGATTGACAGATTGAAATATCAGCAATAATTAATGTAGATAAAATGCATTTCAATTACGAATCAAATTCAATTTTCAAATTGAATAGTCGGAATATTTCTTAGAAATCTTTTGGTTTATAAGAATTATTGGCAAATTATGAAATGCCACAATTTGGAAATGTAAGAGTGATTGCCTTCATATTTATCTTCGCCGACAATATTCAGTGCGTTACCAGTTTCAATATTTATACGACGATGGTCTCCGTTACCTTGTCTACATGCCCATTGTGTATTGTGTCCACATCCTTCTGTCTGATTTAATCCCCATGGCTTTTTTGCATCAAATTTCTTTGACCAAGTTGGATTTTTGCTAGTATGGAGTTTAGTCTGCTTCTCCAGTATATCCAAACTCCTGTCAGTAGCAACCCTTTGCTCCCTTTTTGTCGCAACTTCTTTGTCAAGTTTTGCTCCCGGATCTTTTCCACGAATATCATTGGCAGGTCCGAAGCGCAAATTATTTGGATTCCACGATATACATGCAGCCAACCATTTCATAACTTGGCCTGGATCACTGACATTTCCGCCTACGCAATATATAAACTTAGTTCTCATGTCAGTATTTTTCTTGTTATTGATGAAAGATTGCATTTTTTTTTTTAATACGTCAGGTTTATAAGTTGCAACCTTTTTCAGATCATCTCGAATTTCAGACTCGGGAATGATGTGGTGTTTGCTTATTGGTACACCTTCTCTATTATTTGCAACAGCATCAATAAGACCCGGCCACGGATCATTTTCGCGACTGGACGTTTTAAATCCGCTGATTATAGCCGTAATATCTTTATCCGACAGTTTCACTTTTCCGTCTTTAACAATCATTTTCGAACTTAGTATCAAGGAACTCAAGCATAAACTGAATGATGTTCCTCGAATCGACGTTATTTTATTCTAAAATTGTTCTTCAAAAGAAGGCAAATAATATTACACTTATCTGAAACCGGCGACAGCATCCGCGGAATGTTATATCTAATGTTTTTCAGAAATATGATACAGGCAAAATAATATCATATCAAGTCACAAGTTTATCTAACACGGATACATTTTCATACGCTCGACTGCTTTCATGAGATGTCAAAGAAAAAGGATTATAAGTAGGCCACTAATTTATTTTAGCATATGATATTTTCAATATTGTGAAACCGTTTTTAGGGTTTTTAAATTCAGCTCATGTTCGGATTATTTTAATTTAAATTTTTAAAAGCCAGTAAAAAGTTGAAGTTTGAAAAACTGGCTCATTCATTAGAATTCGTTATAAGGAAAAAAAGCAGCAGTATGGAATTTAGTCTGTTTGTCCAGTACATCCAAATTCTTGTTAGTAGCAATATTTTGTTCATTTTTTGTCGCAATTTCTCTGTCAAGTTTTGCTCCAGGATCTCTTCCACGAATACTACTTACTCTCAGGACCGAAGCGCAAATTATTTGGCTTCCACGATATACATGCAGCCAGCCATTTTGTAACTTGGTTTACATCAACAGTATTTTCGTACACGAAATCTATAAACTTTATAAGATGCAACCTTTTTGAGATCATCTCGAATTTCAGACTCGGGAATGATGTGGTGTTTGCTCATCGATACACCCTCGCCATTATTCGCAACAGCGTTTACGGGACCCGGCCACGGATCTTCTTCACGAGGCTTTCTATTTAAGGACTTTTTAAATCCGCTGACAGTTTCACTCTTCCGTCTTTAACAATCATTTTAGAACTTAGTATCAAGGAACTCAAGCATAAACTGAATGATGCTCGGTCATCGACAATATTTTAGAATAACAATATTCTACAAATAAATAAAACTTATCTGAAAGCGACGACAGCATCCGCGGAATGCTTTATCTGAACAATGTTTTTCAGAAATATGTAATAGATATCATCAATTCATAAATGTATCTAACACGGATACGTTGACTCTACTGACTTTGATGACTCAAAAGATTATAAATCACTGATTTATTTTAGCTTGTGATATTTTTGATATTGGGTTTATAAACTCAGCTCACGTTCGGATTATTTTAAATTTTTAACAGCTAATTTTTATATTTTATTAAAATTTATTGTAAAACTTCGCTACCTAAACACTTTTGCATATTTCTAATTTCAACTTTTGAATATTCTTTCTATAATATTTTTCTAATGCAATGCAAATCTGTAACATGAAGAAAATTATTGCAAAAATTTCCTAATCGATTTTAAATAAATTTTTATGACATTTTATGAATTCTATGAAAGAAATAAAAATAAATTAACTTAACCATGTTTTTTTATGTATTTATTTATTCTTGTAATTTTTTATATTATTAATTTCCACTGTGATTTTAATTTGTAAACTCTAATTTTTATTCAACATAACAAAAAAAAACCCATTGCGTATAAAGAATTAATATATCAGCAATAATAAATGTTAATAATATGCATTTCAATTAAAAAGTAAAATCAATTTCCTCATTGAATAGCGTTATATTTCTTAGAAATCTTTTGGTTTATAAGAATTATTGGCAAATTATGAAATGCCACAATTTGGAAATGTAAGAGTGATTGCCTTCATATTCATCTTCGCCGACAATATTAAGTGCGTTACCAGTTTCAATATTTATACGACGATGGTCTCCGTTACCTTGTCTACATGCCCATTGTGTATTGTGTCTACATCCTTCTGTCTGATTTAATGCCCATGGCTTTTTTTTAGGAAATTTCTTTGACCAAGTTGGATTTTTGCTAGTATGGAGTTTAGTCTGCTTCTCCAGTATATCCAAACTCCTGTCAGTAGCAACCCTTTGCTCCCTTTTTGTCGCAACTTCTTTATCAAGTTTTGCTCCCGGATCATTTCCACGAATATCATTGGCAGGTCCGAAGCGCAAATTATTTGGATTCCACGATATACATGCAGCCAACCATTTCGTAACTTGGCCTGGATCACTGACATTTCCGCCTACGCAATATATAAACTTAGTTCTCATGTCAGTATTTTTCTTGTTATTAATGAAAGATTGCATTTTTTTCTTTAATACGTCAGGTTTATAAGTTGCAACGTTTTTCAGATCATCTCGAATTTCAGACTCGGGAATAATGTGGTGTTTGCTCATCGGTACACCCTCGCCATTATTTGCAACAGCATTAATAAGACCCGGCCAAGGATCACTTTCACGACTGGACGTTTTAAATCCGCTGATTATAGCCGTAATATCTTTATCAGACAGTTTCACTTTTCCGCCTTTAACAATCATTTTCGAACTTAGTATCAAGGAACTCAAGCATAAACTGAACGATATTCGATTATCGACGACATTTTATACTAAAATTATTCTACAAAAGAAGGCAATAAAAAAACTTATCTGATACCCGACCGGCGACAACATCCGCGGCATGCTTGATGCTTTATCTGAATAATGTTTATCAAGTCATTAATTTATCGAACACAGATAAATGCATTAAAATTTGCATTCTGCTTATTGTCTGCAGACGGAGAAATTTTGTTTCTATTGGCTCGACTGACTTTGTTGACTCAAGCTTGTGATATTTTCAATATTGTGAAACCGTTTTTTGGGTTTTTAAACAACTCAGCTCGTGTTCGGATTACTTTACCGCTCGGATTAGCGAAAGTCGATTTTTACGATTTTACATATTCAGCAGCTTTGTTGTATTCAATTTTATCGACCAAACAATTATTTGCATTCTAGCTTGTTTTCGATTAATACGATCGTTGCCGACATCATCACTTGCATCTTATTCAGCTCATAAGTAGGCGTTGATTGCCAACAATCTGAAGGAATCTCCGAGAGAACTGCAGTTATAATGAAAATCGAGGAAGTGAAATCGACAGTTAAAACACAGCGGATTGCTGCTCACTCTCATATTAAAGGACTCGGTCTGGATGAAAATGGTGTTCCATTACAAATTGGATCTGGGTTAGTTGGCCAAATAGCAGCGCGTGAGGTAATTTTCAGTATTTTGAAGTTATGCTGCTGGTTCTAGGTTAAAATGTTTAACCATTTCAGGCCGCCGGCATTGTTGTTGATCTTATCAAATCCAAGAAGATGTCTGGCCGAGCTCTCTTACTGGCTGGTCCACCAGGTACTGGAAAAACAGCTATTGCAATGGCCATTGCCCATGAACTGGGAAATAAAGTACCATTTTGTCCTATGGTCGGATCAGAAGTTTTTAGCAGCGAGATCAAGAAGACAGAAGTGCTAATGGAAAATTTCCGACGCTCAATTGGCTTGCGAATCCGTGAAACAAAGGAAGTTTATGAAGGGGAAGTTACTGAATTGACGCCAGTGGAAACTGAAAATCCAATGGGTGGATATGGACGAACTATCAGCAACGTTGTAATTGGATTGAAAACAGCAAAAGGTACGAAACAACTTAAACTTGATCCGAGCATCTATGAGTCATTGCAAAAGGAAAAGGTTGAAGTTGGCGATGTCATTTATATTGAAGCCAACAGTGGAGCTGTCAAACGACAAGGTCGTAGCGATACTTTTGCAACCGAATTTGATCTGGAAACTGAAGAATATGTTCCACTGCCAAAAGGCGATGTTCACAAAAAGAAGGAAGTTGTACAAGACGTCACATTGCATGATCTTGATGTGGCTAATGCTCGTCCGCAAGGTGGTCAGGATGTTCTGCAGCTAGTTGGGCAATTAATGAAACAAAAGAAAACAGAAATCACGGACAAACTGCGGATGGAAATCAACAAAGTTGTTAACAAGTACATCGACCAAGGTATTGCTGAGCTCGTTCCGGGGGTTCTATTTATCGATGAAGTTCACATGCTGGATCTTGAAACATTCACATACCTTCACAAGTCTCTCGAATCTGCCATTGCTCCAATTGTCATTTTTGCTACCAACCGAGGTCGTTGCGTTATTCGAGGAACAGATGATATTTTTGCTCCGCATGGAATTCCATTGGATTTGCTAGATCGTTTATTGATCATACGTTTGTCACCATATAAAATATCTGAAATTGAACAAATCATCAAATTGCGAGCCCAAACTGAAGGATTGACAGTGGACGATGAAGCCGTAATGACACTCAGTGAAATTGGCAACACAACTACATTGCGTTATGCTATTCAATTGATGACACCAGCATTCCAAACTGCAAAAGTAAATGGGCGAACGCACATTATCAAAGAAGACGTCTTAGAAGTAAAAGAACTTTTCCTCGACGCAAAGCGATCTGCTAAATTCTTAACAGAAAGCAGTAAATTCATGAAGTAATTATTTTTCCTTACAATCAATTCTTGCAGCATCCTTTCGAGTTTATTTTCATACTAGATTTTTTCCTTTATGTTCACAAACAAGTATGAAATGGAAATTAATAAAAATATTTCAATGACTTAATTATGTCATTTTTCTTTTGGTTCGCCTTTATAATTCTTTTATCAGGTCCATGATAAAGGATTGATGCTTTAAAACATCAGTAAATAAAGTGAAGGTATAATTATCACAACCAGCTATATCAATAAAACTTGCTGAAACAATACCTCGAAGGAAATATCTATCGTCTTCTTTTATAGCCATTGATGCACCCGAATTTCCAGTTTCTAGACATGCTCCAGTATTTAAACCACCACCACAGAAAGTTCGAACAGATGATATTGCAACGAAACGTGGTTGAATCGCCAGACAAAAGTCGTTGGACCTAATTGGCATAATATAAGTTGCTGGATAGTTATGAGGCGAATCGAAATCAAAATCCCACGTGCCTGGATCACCTGGCATTGGATTTGTCCAGCTGATAACTGTTCCATAATTTGCTTTTCTTGCACTGACAGGCCATAAACATATTGGCGAAATCGTTTTAGTGAATTCGATCGGTTTCATCAGTTGTAATACTGAAATATCAGAGTCATAACGTTCGCTCGTCGGATCCCAGTCGGTAGCCACAGAGATTTCTTTCACGTGAGCTTTATCGGAGCCGCTTTCATTGAAATTCTTCAAATCACGAAAACCAAATCGAAGCTCAATCGAAGAAGGTGTCCTTCTATGGTCCGATTTTTTATCATGAATACAATGTCCAGCTAAAGCCAAAATTTACTCTTGTAAGTTTGTGTAATTAGGAGAATTTCAAATTTTACCCGAAACAGCATAAAGTTTTGTAATCAATGTCGCACCACAAATGTATGATGTTCCATTAGTTTTGTCAAAAATTGCTCCAATCCAAGGAAAGTGTTCAACAGTCTTTGTTCCAATCTCAACAGTTTTCGAACTTCCACATAACTCTTTTTCAGCTTTGATTATTTTTAAGAGTACAAGCCAAAGCATGAAAAAATCGCAAAAGATGTGCATGTCACGGCCTTCTCGCAATAACTGGTTTTATAATCAAATTTATTAATAGAGTTCCAAAAGAGATGATCGTGATGAGAAAGAGAGACAGATTTTTGATGACAACGGTTTATAAATGTTTTGAATTTTCCACGTGGAAAATATTTCCCGCGCGATAAGAAAAGTCGTCGCTTTGTCAAATGAAAATTTCTCTCAAATTTTCCCGGGAAAAGGACGGCATGATATCTGGAGAAGCAACTCCGCAAGAAAACTCACATCTTGTTTATTACTCTCAGTTATCAGACGTTTGTTGTGTGATGCTGACAAATATTTTTTCACGCTTCAAGCCTTAAATCAAATTCAAATGTAGAGAAAACCAAAATAGATATCTCGTGACTTTTTGACAAAAAAAAAAAACTCTCGTCGCTCTCGCTTTAATTGAAATATTGACACAATTAATTTGTGCAGATGATACAGCAACAACACAAAGGCATAAGCTTCATATTCAGCCATTGACGCCAATTGAAGCGTTTGCTCCGACGGGAAAATCAAATAAAATTTCCACATAACCGCACATTTTTTTGGCGATACTTTCGAAATGAATAAATGACTTTTTTTTTGTTGTGAAACATTTCCAACTGGTTAATTCCGTTGGGCAACTCTTTCACTCTTCAAATGGAAATTTATATTTTCAAACAAATCTATGAAAAATAAAAAGAAAACTTTTTAATTAAAAAAACATCACGAAAAAAAGCGCCAGCACTTTGCAGAAGCAGCAACAACAAGGAAATTAAAATCGGTTTAATTAGATACCGTCCATGATTTTAGCAACATGAACCCAACAGACATAGTAGCTTTAAAAGTTTGTTAAATGCATAAATTTTGAGATCCATTCATTAAATATTTTGGGGACTTCCGAAAACAAATTTTTAATATCACTAAGATACACATTTAGGTAGGTGATAAAGCAAAGGTAATAAAAAAAAAAAAACAAATTTGTGCGGGTTCATTATGGTATCCCATTATTGAAAGTAACTAAATAATAATTTTCCATTATCCCACATCCTAAGTATATTCATATATCATATATTTAGATCAGAAAAGGATTTTGTTGCTTTTATTCTGATAAAAACATACATTTACTTCACAGAAAATTTCAAACATAAGTAATCATGCAGATCCCTATCATCTTAAGAAATTGAACATAACCTCGCTTCAGGTGGATCAAAAGGCAAAATATAAAATTTACAGAGCTTTCAATATTAGTAAAAAAAAATACTTTTCAAAGACTTTTTTTTCTATGCAAATAAATGTTTCACATGGAAAGTTATTTAAAAAAGAAGATGAAGGAAAAAAAGCATTTAATGAATAACCAGAGATCCTAACATAAAAGCCACAAGCTGAAACAATTTCCAAGCCGACAACAGACTTCATTACGCATTAAATAAAAAAATAGGGTTTTACATTGGAATGAAAAAAATAAATAAATAAATAAATAACCACATAAATGTATCTGCTTAGTGAATACATAGTGGCAGCGGAGCAATATGATGATGTCGTTAACCATGAATTATTTATTGCGGACATGATGTGTGATGTAACCATGAGACATTATTATCCACGGTTTTTTTTTTAAAGCACATGACGATGAATACAAAAAAACTGAATAAATGACAGCTTTTGTGTGGTTTCCGACCGAAACACACGCGATGTAATTTTATACGCACAGTAAAATGAGCGTAGAGAAATTCGTGAATTTTCATATCGCAGAATTTTCGACCATTAAACCCCACGAAAATGGTGAGAACTCAATTTAGATCCTATTAAATGAAGATTACTGGATTACTGCACCTCCTCTGGGTGCCGTTTTATAACAAATTATTCTGCGTTCAATTAATATAACATTATGCATAAAGGAAAAGCGTTTTGGGATAGAATGAAAATCCTATAAATATGAATATTCTCATGCTGTGGAAATCTATAAAGGATTTCCCTGCTTACGAAGACAAAAGCTCCCTTATTTTCGAGCACTTCTTCATTCAATATTAAATAATAAAATGAATAAGCTTAGTGGGAGCGAAAATGTTTTCAGGATATTTTATATGATAAACATTGAGATTGAGGCAATCGACATCTTATCCTTGGTACTTAGCTCAACAAGTTTCAGTAAACGGCATTATTATCGACACTTTTGCGATTTTGTTTGCGCATTAAAGGCAAGATGTTACAAATTTTTAGTTTCACTTTAATATTCGCACGAGAAAGCAAGTTTAAACCCGAAGGGATAAAAATAAATGGTTGTTTGTCCCTTTTATCACCATCATGGAGCAACAACAATGTACCTTTCCTTTCCCGTGCATAGAAGATATTGAAATATCCTCTCGTCTCGCCCATCATTCGAATATTAAACGATGAATTAATGATGATCCTGGGGATAAAATGGAAAATTCTATTTTCTGCTAAACATTTATGCATGTAGCATAGACAACAAATAAAGCGATGGAAAGCATTTTCAAGTTATTGTACTATTAAAAGCTTTAAAGATTGTTCAGACGATGGCAAAATATTTATTTCAAAAGCACACATTTTGTGTAAGAGGATCAATATAGGGTTAGCGAGCCGGGGATTATAGAATTTTATCAGGGAAAAATATCTGTTACAAAAGGATGTAGATATGTGTATCGCTTAACAGCATGCAGCATACGATACATTTATGGAGTTTCCCACGCTTCAAGCCCCGGCAATACAATAAATGATTTACTATCGACCATAAAAACATCTGAAAAAGAATGAGCTTTAATGGGGACATTTTCAGCTCTCTTCTGTAGTTTTCTTTTGTCTCACCCTCACCCGTTTTATGAGGTTTTTTTTTCAGAATTTTTATCCCATACATTTCAATTTAGATCATTACAATGTTGTTACTTATTTAATGGTGCGATACATATATACAGAGTTTTATGGGTTTAAATAGTTATTTATGTTATTTTTCTTAACATATTCACTCGTTTTGGGCCGCGTTAAGCAGAGAAATATTTTTTTTTAGATGCATAGAGAGCTTTCGTATATTCAACAACAGTCTGAATCACGTCTCGTGTTTTTTTCCATCCCACAAGTAGTTCGTTATTTACAACTCACCGTTCTTCGTTGTTGAAGCGGTAAGAGCATCACGAAAGTGGTCGCAATGTCACTTAATTGTTTACCTGAGAGCGCTTTCAACATGGAGCTGTTTCTTATTTTGAAGCACTCATCTATTGCACAAAAGCTGTTTTTCTCTAAGAAAATATGATTTAAAAAGCGCAACCTTCTCAACATTCCTTATTGAAGCCAAATATTTAAAAACTCTATTAAAATTTGATTTTCCTAAACGTGTTATCATTTATGGAGAGTTCAGAAAGCGAAAACGCCGTCCCCAGCTCCCTCCCCAGCCGTATGGAGTGCGATCACGATTTGTGAAGGTAATAAAATTTGTTATTGGTATTTAATTGAATATAAATGTGCACTTGAGAGAAATCGAACTCACTTATAAAATGCGGAAAACTCGTGTTGAATAACTAAAAAGTTTGCAATGTGAACCAAAAAAGGGAACCAAGAATTTTATGATTTATTAAATTGGCGTAGAATGAGAGTATTGTTATACTTATATAACAATGCTTTCGTTTTTTATATAAAATTTTCGAACCATTCGAAGTTCTAGCTCACTGAGCTTGAAAATACTTGCAGGAAGTTAAATTAATGAGCAATACAACAAAAACCAATAAATAAATAAGCGAACATCGCTGAAAAGTTTATTTTTCTTTATCTTCTTCTTCCAACAAAAAAGTTTATTTGCTTTACATGGAAATGATGGGGTTAAATGTGTCTGGGGTAAATTAGTCAGCTTTTAAAAGGGGAAAAAATAAAACTTTTTAAGGATTCACAAAAAAGAAAACAGAGTTAAGAGTTGTCGAGAAATTCATTAAACTCACGTTAGAACGAGCTTGATGATTCAGCAGATCAGCTCCTTATTTTCCAAGATTAAAAAACTTTTTAAATAATTTTTCAGTTTACTTACTCAATGCTTAGGCATTTTTTTCGTAAATAATGGCAGAGAGATCTTGAGAAAATATAAAACATCTCAAGTAGACGACCGAAATTCAAAGTTAAGGACATGATGATAGGTCGCAAGCATAAACCCGCATACAAAAAAAAAATATGTATATAAATAGAATGAATTACGTAGCAGGAAAATGAGATAAGCCTTAATTCAGCAGAGAGAAATAAATTGGATTAATTAATGTGCTTACCATTGTACTAATTATGGCATTTGGAATCTATCTCATTAACTGTGTTTGGTTGATAATGATGAAAATATTTCACTGCAGCTTTAATTTTGTGTATATTCAGCAACAGCCTGAATATTTCTTGCCTAAATTCTTGCAAAAAGTTCATTGAAAGATCAAAACGTGTCGACATTTTACCGAACAGTCGATGCTTTGTTGTTTTGCAAGGCAAAAAAGCTTTTTTCATGTAAGAGAGAAAAAAAAAACAAACAAACAACGGAAAAAAGTTTTCCGTTGGAGCAAAAAAAATGAATTCCCTGCCGTCACATTTTTGCGTAACAAACAAAAAAAAAAAAAAACATGATTTCTTTGTCATGGTTATAGTCTTTTCGTATGGATACATACTGATATCGAAATAATGAATATGGATAAAATCGAGCATTTATGTGTTGCTTTGTAAAATTTCTTATAGATATGTGATGCCATGCGTGACAATGTGGTAAACTTTGAGTTTTTTTTTCGGCCTGTCGAATGTCAGTGAATATTGAATTGGGATCAAGGGGAGCTCTACTTATTTCGGCATTACAATTTTACAAACCACGAAATTCAATGACTTACAATTTTTCATGCTGGTAAGTGACTTTCACTAAACCAATAAACTCTTTGCGATGGTGTGAAAATCAGTCATGGAATAAATGTATTTAAGAGCTTTTTCACACTAATACTCCTTTATTATGTTACCGAAAATAATTTGCGAAGAAACCCTTCAAAAAGGGTTCAGGTTTGTATTCGCATTCGATGTCAGATGAAAAGAGCGAAATGGGATAAATAAGAAACTTGGTAGCGCAAAAAATTTCGCAGCAATTTAACAAATTAAATTTTTCTTACAAATTAAATCCATCTGTAGGTGTCACAGTTCGCCTTCATTACTTAAAATAAGATCCACTGGTGCGAACAAGACAGAAAAAAATATGCCGATTATATTTGTCAACGATTTGCTCCATTTCCCATAACGCCTACTTTTTATTATTAGGAAATAAGATTGTACAATAAATTGAATCTTGCATGTGAACATATCAGAGCTTTTATGGATGATAAATTAATAATAAGACATTGCAGAGCACACGACGAAAGATATCAAGCCATCAACTAGAAAATGCCAGACGAGAACTTTGGCGTATAAAAATAAATCATAAGAAAATATAACTTCGAGATATTATTAAGGTGGGGAGAAATAAATTTCAATCAACATCGGCACGACACGACTCTATCGAAGCATTCAACAATCATTTTGATCCTTCGGTGACACTTTATTCTTTTGTTATTTTCAAAAGCTATCTTTATATATTTTTTTTAAAGTCACGATTTAAGAGCTCCCGAGAATAAATTGGATCTCAATTCTCATTGCATTTGATGCTCGAGTGCACATTAGGATTTCCTAATAGAATTATTTTCTTTTTCGAATTGAAATTTGAGTAATTTTCTATCTTTAATATAAAATTGAAGTTTTCATGCGTGCAACAGTTTTCGTCGCTTATACCATTGTGCCAGACTTTTATCGCACACATTTTTGTTGGACATAGCTGGAATTTATTTATTTATTTTTTTTAATCAAAAATGGGCCTATGGGGGCAAATCGTTAAATTTATGGCGCGAAAGGCTCCGACGCAAAATTGATTATTTTCCAGGCTTAAACCGATGGACCGCATGAAATAATACGGTTTCGATGGAATTTCTCTCCATAAAAAGCGTTTACAAAAATTCTTTTGGAAAAATCTAAGCTCATTTTTATTAGCAGCTATTATCTTTCCGTGAAAAAGTGCTTTCGATGGTCCTTGGAAAGTCATAAAGATTTATGAAATCCATTAAGCGACGAGCAAAAATTTATTTCCCCATGAAACTGCTCAATGAAATAATAAATTAAAAAAAAAAAATGTGAAATATTTTGTGAATTAAGTATATCAAGAGAAGAGTCCTTGTAATCTAGCGCACGCACGAGGATTGCTAACGTAACAACAATTAATATCTAATAATATTCGAATTACTGTGTGCCAGTCGCAAGATTTTAGCTCGCAATGGAATTATTTCAATTAAAAACAAGGAGAATTCTGCTCTATCGAGCATACACTGATCCATTTTTCGTGCTTCAAAACACCGTACGCAACCCAATTGACAACGTGCTGTGCAATTCAATTTTTATCTCAAAAATATTCTCATCTGACGTTTGACGCTGTCACACATATTATTTGGCGAGACGCAAAAATCAATTTGTTTTTCCTCCTCAATGGCATCACGAGGATATTCTTCACCTCCGATGTTCTTCTCTCCATTCATAAGATTTTTCATTCGATATCAACAACATCAATCAATATTTTTTTGTTTAATTTGACGACTCCTAACCATGTAGCGTTGCTTGTATTTCATTATTGTAGCTCCTTTCTATGAGAATAAATTGTTTATGATTTCTTAAAATTCTAAAGAAAGTTATGAAAAATATTTTCTTTCAATTTTTCTTCTTAAAAGTTTGTTTTTTTTTTCCAGTAAATTAATTATTGTCAATCACACTCTACATAGTAGTGTCCATCGTCATGTCTGAGCCAACATTAATTTTCTCTGAACTGAAATGAAACTGAACTTAAATCTGCAGCACAAATATATCCAAAGCAGCGCCGCAACATACAACAGAGATGGCAAGTGATGAACAAAAGAGAGTAAAGTTCTTCCATCTCACTCTGTCTGAGTCATAATCGTGTCGGTTTTCAGTTTTTCAACACAACACTCATTCAGTCTGTGCCATCACTCGTTCTGTGAAAATGTATTTTCCTAAATTGTCCCGGGCGCCGTATGAAAACTGAAAATAATTTTTCAATAAATTTCTGTACATAATTTCAATAGTTTCATGATAATGAAATAATGAAACATCAGTTGTGCTGAATTGTTGAATTGTGTTATTGAAAAAAAAAAGGTCATAAAACCCATAATCGAGTTCCGTTGGTTGTGCAACGTACCAACAAAAAAAAAAGTATAAAATTGGAAGTCACAGCAGAAGTGAGAAGAGAATAAAAAGAGTCAAAATAAAGATCGTTGTTGTTGTTCAACATCTGTGCTATAAAATTAAATAAAATCCACTAATGCAATTGATTTTGATGGAAAGGTTCAGCTGAAATTGCAAAAAGGCTCATTAAATTACGGGAAAACTCCCATTGATGGATTGATTACACATAAAAGCAAATTTTCCATCGGTGCTACATATAAAAAAAAAGAATTTCTGTGCGCTGGTCTGTGTATAATATTGTTGTGGCGTTGATGAAAATTAAAGTGAAAAATAAAGAAAATAATAGTAGAGATGTGAATTCGAAGGAATCTCGAAAAGGCAGACAAAAACCAGAGCGCGAGTGAAGCAGTTTTGGATATATAAATAGCTTCTCACACTCAGCTATACTTGAATTTTTATGTAGAATATTTTTTTTTTGTATGTACGAATGTATTTTGGATACACATTAAAATTGGGACTAAATCACCATCAACAGTAGCAGAGTATCAGCATAACCAGCACAGAGAAATTTTAAGGTAGGGTTGATTGACTTTTTCAAAAAAAAATCCTTTTTCCCAACAAAAATAGCTATTAAAAACCGAAACCAACGGCTCTTGATGCTGACTGGCTTCATTATAGATAAACATTGTTAGTGTGTATCACTGTATCAGAAACCGCAAGTGAACCCTCAAAAGTAAAAAAAAAAAGATGAAAACTTTTTAATTAAATTTGCAGCAAATTCGAGAGCGCTCTCGTTAATTGGGTTCGATATCATTTCTGCGCGTCGGAAAAAAAAAGTTGTTACATGAACTCCTCCTGTCCATGTATTGGTAATATGGGGCTACAGCTGAGAGGCAATGAGGCATTTAACCAGTTATACTTAGTAATTTTACTAAGAAGTTTAATTATTTGAATTAAAGCATATTTCTTGGAATTTAGGAGCATGTTTTCAACGATTCAATCATAGTCCGTTTCTCCATGTGTGCGGGCTATTTATTAAAAATATCTGCTGATCGAAGTTCACATCCTACGCTCTTTCAACTGTCGGTGGCGAAAGTTTTGATCGATTAGACATTCGCATGTGGCATCTGCACAAATTCGCGACAGCCGCTCGTAAAGTCGATAAACTTTTTTTTCTTCATTATTTTACTAGCGACGAATGAAACATTTTTATAAATCAGTGACGCATTTTCTGTTCTGAGTCTGCTCACCGATGTGATGGTGACTTATAAAATGCCAAAAATTTAAACACTGTAGGAACAAATTTCAACTGAAAAATAAAACATTGGAGCGATTCACATCCACCTACGCATTCATTAATTTCGGGTATTAAAAACCAATACACTGATGGCGCGATTCACATGATCGAACATTTTTTATTTTTGTTTTGTGTTGTAAATGAGCTTTGATTGTGCACACAGACAAATCACATTTGATAGACCTTACTTAGCTGTGTTTAATGTGCACAGATTTTTTCCCCCGCATCAAGTGTGCCACAACATATCGTAGAACCACAAAAAGCATTTACTCGGACTGTGAGGAAAAAAGGTGCCTAATGAAAAATAAATAGACTTTTTTGTTTCCTCGAGAGACTTTCGGTTGCGTACGTTTTTTTGTTGTTGTTGTTGTTTCCGCGGCAGTTAGATAAGAAAACAACATAAAAAAGGTAACAAACATGAATATGAAACAACATTCCATATCTCTGCTTTGTAACTCGACATTTTAAGGCCTATTTTCTTGTAATAACATGAAAATCGTTTTTAATGTGGGAAAATTCAGAGCTTAAAGTCAACGTCTTCACATACCATTATAAATCACAACAGAAAGGAAAGTTAAAAATTCGATATTCTAACTAAGTGCTCAGGGACAACATGGAAAGTGAGTTGTTCCATTCTGAATTGCAAGAGTTTTTTAACACTTTAATGGAGCTTAGTCATCATGATATATTCTCCCCAAGTGCTACAATCCAGACATCTCAATAAAAACAACTGAAAATTTTCCTCGTCGCGTGATTTTCTTGGTACTCGACTAGAATTTTCATTTCTTTTATTTTCTTCTCAGACAGTTTTTGAGAAATCCTTCAACGATAAAGAGGAAACTTTTCTATCTACTTCTTCTTGGATCCTGAAAGCTAAGCTAAATAAATCCACAGTCAAAATAAAACAGGGCCATAAAAAAAACACAGAGACATTCTTAGAAAATTTCTGAGTCAACGAAAAGAGAATTGCGAAATCTTTTGCTGAATGAAAATCCAAATATTTGCTTAAAGTAGAAGAATTTGTAACTTTTTTTTGGTGTTGATGTTATAGTAAACATTTTCTTCATCTAGATCTGCCGGTAAAAGTCCAAGATTTCTTTTTCTCAGCTTTTTTTTATGATTCAATTTTGAGGTTTTTATATATTCATTCCTTCAGGTTGTGAATGAAAGTTTCGTGTTCAGCTTTCAAGTTTGATTCATATATTTTTTTTTTATTCTTTTTTATGTTTTACTTTTTTTGATTCAAGAAGTTTGATTCGATGACTATAATATTCCTCAACAATTCACTCAGTGTGAGTAGTCACAAACATTGAGTAAAGAGCCAAGTAAAAAAAGCGTTGAAGCAGTTTTGCAGGAAAACTTTTCCACCTGACATGAGTCGCTTAAATAGGAGCACCATCAAAAGCTTTTTCACGTTCCGCTTTATGCTCATAAATGTATTGCTTAAACGTGGTTGGAAAAGCAAACATACATCAAATGAACCAGAGCCATTAATATCCAAAGCCATTCATTTTGCTCTCCACCAGTTCATTACGAATGAATACAATTGTGACTCAAAAAGAAGAGAACTTGAATGAGTGAATGCTTGTTATGGTATTCACTTTTTTCCCTTCCAGCATCATTATTCTTGAAAAATTTTACATTGAAATGTTTTGTTATGCACTTTTTACACAGTAAGGTCACGTGTGGGAGCAATTCAACAATAGAACAATAAATTTTCGATGCTCCGACAACACCCAAAAGCATATTGCATAGCATGCTTAATTATTGATTAGACACTTTGACATATCGATAATTAATTAAATGTATTTTGTTGAGTGAATTTTGTGTCTATTGAGCATCGTATCATGTTTAATTAATTAGAACATTTTGCATATACATACATATTTTGTTTATCATACTCAAATAAATTCTCGATTCCACGCACAAAGTGTTTAAGTTTTCGGGAAAATTGTCAGTTGATGATTAATTAATCTGAAACATTATCAATTGTTTGTCACTTTGTTGTTACATAATTATGAATGCTCTATTAAGCGGTAAATATGAAATTTTATTGCGCCAGCCACCCCTTATAGCTAAACGAGCGCCGAGTGATAATGCCAATGCCATTAACATTCTGTTTGGATGTCATTTAAAACCAATTTAAATATTCGGTGCCAAGCGAGACAACATCGAACAATTAAATAAAGACACGACAAAATATTTTGAAAGTCAGAACTTTTTTCTTCTTGTCGAAAATTTATTCTTCTGTTATTTGTTTCCTTAGCGAAAAAGCGATATTTGTAAAGAAAATCGAGGCGAAAAACTCATCAAGAAAATAAAAATGAAAAACACAAAAAATAAACAGAAAATTTTTGGTTGCTTCTAATAATGAAAAGAAAAATGTTCCATTTCCTCTACAATGTACCCAAACCGCTGTTATTGTGTGGCCAATGAAAAATTTGTTAATGCTATCCGAACCATAGAAATCTGCTGCTGCTGCTATATATTTTTCATGTCGTTCCCAACTCAATGTTTGTTGAGAACAAGAAGCAATACGATAAAATCTTGTGAGGAGGTTTTTCATCTTTCGTCTCTAGCAAAAGCATCTTTCCCAAATAAGTTCATTGTCATTTCAATCATTTTCACCATCTCCATCCGTAATGATATTCAAAGTTTATCATGTAATTTGAATTTTGTCGTTCTTCATGACACATGTTTCTCAATGTCGGCATATGAATTAAAAGTTAGCTCGAGTTCGTGCCGTAGAACTCAACCCCCAAAACTATGATTAGCATGAGGAGCTTCTATCGCTAACGTCAAATTGTTAATGTTAGAAGTTCATGACGTTCCTCCAAAATGTTATGAATTTTTTTTAACTTATAGTACGATGAACCTTGCACAAAAAATTCTCGAGCTAATTTATCGGTGGCTGTCGGCAGAAATACGTAAAAATTATTCACACTTTCGACTGCTTTGGGTTCCGCCTGTGGAGATTTTAGAAAATATTTCTTTTGGAATTTTTATATATAACCAATCTAAGCTATAAATATTCCATTCTTTAATATCAGGGCGTGTATAACATAGATAATGCTGGGTTAATACCCTCACTATCCATACCATTTCACACCCTCATTCAATGTGAGACAGCGAAAGCGATGGCATTTCAAACAAAGAACATTTTTCTACTTATTTAGTCCAAAAAATATAACTAAACAATAATTTCATTTGTGTGAGCGGTTTGTTTTGCTTCAATTTGCGTCAGTCCATCAAAATATATATCTCTCTCGCGCGGTTGTTTAATATGAAGCAATGCGTGAATGTGCTCTATATACATGGGGAAAAGAGGGAAAATATACTTTGAAGGAAACCACGCTAGTTGGTATAAATAGATCGGTGACTGGTGTCGTTTTTTTTGTGTATGCAATGTGTATTATGTGTTAGCGTTATTGGAGCGACACGCTGACAAATTAAATTAACAGTCGGAAAAATCTTTAAGGCTAAAGCTTTTTTTTTTCTCGAAAGCTTATGAAAAGATCATATCATTTAATTGTATATCCGCAAGTTTCCGTTACAAATTTTTGAATTCCTGTGATATTACGTCAATCCAACGCGCGTTGTGTTTATTTATACAGCAAAACAGAGAGTAAATCTGCGAGGGAGTTAAAATTAAACCACATGACGAAACGACCACAATCATTACCTTTAAATTATGGCTGCCGGATTTACCAGACGTTCAGTAATTAACATCAGCACGCATTTTGACTCAATCGTAACCGATCGCAATTAGTATCTGAAATATTTATAATTCTGACTAATAGACCACACTCAAAAATTTCGTTCTGTGGAATTTTATAGCTGTATATGAATTAACTTTTGTGTCACGCACGCACGCAGCATAGTGGAAATAGATTTTCCTGTGATGTCAAAGAAAAATGCTGAGCTGATGTCAGGATTTTCTTTTCACTTCTTTTGACAAACATTTCTTCCATCTCATCTCATGCAATCGAGCTTGCGAAAGTCACGTCTAAATAAAAATGTAATAAGGGAGACAAATGAATCAACATGAAATAAATTGTTCCATCTTTTCCGCTCTGAGCTTTTGCAATTTTCTATCTATATCTTTCCTTACTCACAATTCGACATGTATCACCACTGTTTTTTGCTTACTATTGCTTCTTCTTCTTCGTCACTGACTGACATTATTCAATCTCGGTACCCTTCTGACTGAATGAATTCGTAAAAGTTGTTTTTTTTTTTTTTTTTTTTTGCCTGTTGTTGCCAGTCAATTCGTTTTCATATTTTAGTCACACGCAAATGTACTAAACTATATATGGCGAAATTATTTGGTTGTTAATGGATCTGTAACTGTATACATAATAAATGTGAAAAACTTTGTTGTTTGTCACTTTTCCTTCTCTGTTTCCTCTCATGGGGTGTTTTGGAAATTGTCTTCTCATTCTTTGCGTCTTGCAAAAGATTTTTCACCCTAAACGCACACGCACATAAGTATTATACGAGCTTTACGGGAGGTTAAATCTTGTTATTGTCATGTAAAGTTTATTGAAATATTTTCTGTCATTCAATTGTGAGCTTTTTGTGAATTTTGTGGTTGGGTATATATTATGATCTTAAGTGGATTTATGCAATTGCTCCATACGCACATCAGATATAAAACTGCTTTAAAAAACCCTATTATGAGCCAAGTGTTGAAGAGCTCTTTGTAATGACTTCAAACCCTAAGTAAACTTAAGTAGAAAGAAAAACAAGAAGGAACGTAAATGTTCGAATCATTTTGATCTTTTGGCAAAATATTTTCTCCCCATGAAAGTTTATGAGTGAGTGAGTGATAGATAACATTCACGTGTCGAAGAACGCTGAACAGCAAAAAGTGATTTTTTTTTATGAAACTTTTCCACTAAATCACGTCTTATTACAGTCCCACACTTTCATCTTTATCCTGATATTTCGCGAAGGAATTCGCTTGGAAAATAAAAATAAAAAACTTTTTTTGACAAATAAATATTTTTTTTCTTCTTCTTCGTTCTTCTTTTATTTAAACAAACAAAAGTAATTTTGAGAGACTCTTGAGCGAAAAGAAGAAATAAAAAAGGAAAATGCCAACGTTAACGAACGGAAAACGAAGCAGAAAATATCCTAGAAAATCGGGAGATAATTAGATGCAAAACTTAAATCCAATGAAGATGTTTTCTAAGTTTTTCGCCATTTTCTTTCTATATTTTATTCTATTTTACTCTACCTGGGGCCTCCAGCGAATGGTAAATAGATACGTAAGGCGGAAGCTATTCAGTCCAGCCATATAATGTCGGATGCTTCAAGGTAGTTTAATGAATATATCAATATAAAACTGAGTTCACCGTCAGGTTGCCAACCATTGTATACTATACATGTACATAACGATAATACATCGTTTATAACCCTGACAAAAGCGACAGAAAACCCATAAAAATGTCTATCATTTCTCATTTCACGCCGCTTCAGCATCGCGACACTGGATGCTTCGAGGTTTTCAAGTTTAAAAGCTTTGGCGTGCTCTTGAACAAGAATAAAAGAAACTAATTTGCAATTAAATTACAAAAAGAGAGAAAAAAATATTTTCCTTTTCCAAAGCTGCAAAATTACGTTATTTGTATGATTGCGAATTGAATTGTTTGCATTCGTCTTGTGCCGAGTCTTGTGCAACTAAACAATGAACGCAAGTATGTATATATGTGCACGATGTGGATAAAAATCCATTTTTATTTTATTATTCTCGAATTTAATGTGCTCACAAGTTGAATGCAAACAATTTACTGCCTTTGCTGTTGATATGTGTCTCGTTGCCCCATTTATGTAAATAATGAAAGATCGTCATTCTCATCGAATGGCAAAATCATGCACATATGAACGATATGAATGCCATATTGTGACGTTCATGGAGCATTTGTTGGAAGTGAACAAATAAAAATTACGTCATGAATAAAGAAAATGAACGAGCTGAACGAGGCCGGCAATAACAACGACATCCAGCACAGCTCAGCATTTCTAAGAATCAATAAAATTAAGTTTATGACTCACAGTCGGGCGTCTCCCGTCCATACTATATGCATACAATGAAATTCCATTTAAAGTAATTGCAATTTGTAAATAAATTTGCTGTAATTCCTTTTCGCATATTAATTGCACTCATGACGAGACTAATGAATCATTTTGTGCCTCAAATTGATGATTAATTTTCCCTAATCGACATGTTAACTTTAGCCCATGTTGTCATAAAATTCGCAATCAATTTCTGTTTACTTCACTCGTTTTTGATTGCGAAATATATATTTTCTCGAGGGCAATGTCGTTCTGTCTTTCTCTGTCTCTAGACACACGCAATATTGTGAGTAAACTTTTTGATGGCAAATAAATATCATTCAAATGATCTATTTCTGGATGAACATCGTAGCTATATTTATTTAATTTGCAATATATTTCCCCATCGTTATCAATGACAAACTTTCAATTAGTTTCGAAATTCACAGTTTATGAAAAGCTTCAAATTTACCACAAACTTAATCGTATGATATAAGCTGAAATATTTTGAGCTTCATCAAAATAATTTTAGCAAAATTAATGATAAAACTCTTGATGCTTAAAATTTTGGCAAACAATTATTGTGCTAATAAAACATTTTTCGAAAGAATTAATGAGCTTTTGGTAAATATTTGTTCATCAAAGCGACTAGAAAGCACTGAATCAAAAGTTTCTGAAATAAATTTATGTATTGTTTCAATTTATTCTCATCAACATAAACATAATTTACAGAGAAAAATATATACAAAATTTTGATCCTTCACATTGTCGTTCATAGTTGCGATTGCGATGCGATATGATATGCGAGATAAATATAAAAGACCACATAAATACATTTTATTGATTTTTCTCTTTTCCCATAGCTCCCTTCTTCTCTCTCTCTCTCTCTCTCTCTCTCTCCCACACATGAATATCATCTCTACGAATCTTTGCATTCTTCACCAAATCCCATTCAAACGGTCGATAACATATTTTCTGTGACATTCAGCAAAATCTGTACAATTCGCTCATTCTAAATGCTGATGGAGCTTTTGAGTAATTCGTTTATTTGCCCTTCATTTCGCATTACAAATGGAAGAAAAATGATCCTTATCCGAGATACTCTATTGCGAGTTGAATCCGTACTTTTGATGGTAATGAGTGAAATTGAGATCCATATTACCGTTCGATGGTAGATACTTACGCTTTGCAAATTCCGTTTGTATTATGGCAATTGACAATGCGATTGATTGCGATTCCTCATGAAATTTCCACATACAAGTGATTAAGTATTCAAGTAGCATCAGTCAAAAATTGTTGAAGATAGTTGAATTTTTCTGAGATTTTCTGGGTTTCTGACTTCGATATAAACAAGAAAAAAAAGGTTAATTCAATTGTAACTCGTGCAAACGCACCCAGTATTTTTGCCGAATTCAAGGGAAAGACAGACAAATAATAAAGGACTTTATGAAAAGAGAAAGAATATTAAATAAATTTGCCATTCTTTCAACTCCTCTCGAAATTTATTACGAATCTTATTTCATTTTTTGAAGCGCATGAAAATCACTTCCAGAGAGTGCCGACTGATAAAAAAAATTCTGAAAAGTCGAATGAGAAATTTATGCAAAGTTATGTTGCTGGTAGATGCTGAAGAGATGATACGAGTGGAATTTATTTTAATAAAACAAATCTGAGCTTTAGCACCAAAAAAAACCAAATTTGAGCTTTTTGTGGGATTCGTCAAGCATTTGGAAATAAATTTAAATGGAGGCAAATTGTAAATTTGCATAAACATGATGTGGCATGTCAAAATGAGATAGATGCTCGCGGAAATGATCATTTTAAAGGAAATGTTATGAATTTAAACTAAAATTTATGTAATGAGGTTCTCGTTAGGACCAAACGTATATAAGCACTCTCGTGACTGCGACTCGTGCAATGATTTTATTTTCATAAGTTTCAAATAGAAGGTTGATAGCAGAAAGTTTATGTTTGAAATATGTACATATGTGCACGCGCATCGCATCAAAATTCTCATGAAATGGCATGTAGACATGCTCCCAAGCTCACACAATTATCATTGAATGGCTCGTGCCATCCAGCAATATTAAATTATGTGATGTTTATCAAACTCTCATAAGTTGCGAGAATGCGTGAAGATGGGAAACAAGTTGAAGCTCTCAAAAAGAACGAAATATTTTCAATTCCTGGTATCTCGCTTTGAAGAGGAAAAAAAAAGTTTCAATTTTTGTTTTGCAAAATTTCCAATATAAGCATAAATTCATTTTTTTTTCGCTCTCCGACATCAAAATATTTCAAAGTTGTTTTAGATATGTACGAGGGAAAGAAAAGAATGCGTTTGTATGGAACAAGCAACATGATCAACAAACAAATCACATGCTGAAAAAGTTTTCGTGATAAAAATAACATTTTTCCTAGTGTTCCAACTCGCGCACAATGGCGACGTCATTAAACGTATCATCAGTCTATTCAGAGCAAAGTTTCTTGATTCACAATCAAACGTTCCTCGAATGATGATAATTTTTAATGCCCAAAAGAGCTCAAGTCATACGATTATTTCACTCTAAATGAAAACGAAAAGAATTTATTGTTTCAATTTATAACTTGACATTGACTAATGGCAGCCTAGTGAAGCTCAAGGATTATGCAACAGAAAAAAAAATTAAGCTTATGGAAAGAAAAAAAACAATCTCGAACTCGAGCGTAAAAAGAAATTATGCTATTGCGAGGGTTCATTAAATACACGACAAGCAGAAAAGTGCCACAAGGGGCGTTAATAAGCTTTATAGTGAAACTGACTTAATTATCTGCGGATGTATATCCTATGAATGAGGATTAATTATGGTGGTTATATTATGAACAAAATTCTGTTGCGCTTCAGATTTATGTAACAAGACACGGGCACTTCCAACATTTTCTTTCACTTTATTATTAAGATGCTATTCAGAAGAAAAGGCAGAAATCATTTTCCATCATGTAGCAGTCGCAGATAATGAAAATTATGACGAATAAAATGAGAAATTTTGCAACAAGTTAACTTTAAATCCGTTTGAAGAAAATCCTTGCACTGCAAAATTAAAACAATCCAACGCTATCTAATAAGCTGATTACACTTTCTGACATTAAACATAAGGTAACAACTATTAAAAATGCATTTTTATGATGAAACTTAGCACCTGTAATTTCCCAATCTGCAACACTAAAAGTTTACATGTAAACACAATTGTGACATGTCCTGAAATGGCTCATTCATGCCATGACGCACCCTATAAAGTGGCAACGATGATGATGCACTAAAAGTAATTTTCCATTTTCTCATTCCATTGCGACGGCAATAAAGAAAACGAAAAAAAAAAAAAAACTGAATATTCATCGATGTTATTTTTAGTGTCACAATAATGCACAGACACAGTCACACACCTTCCTCATCCATAAAATGTTGAAGGAAAAATGAACGTTCGGCAATTTTCTTAATTTCATTTTCACATGTCTTGTTAGGTATTTTTTTTCCTCTCTCAACCGTTCTCATTTGTCATTCATCTTCTCACTCCCGCGACTCTCTTCATACAGATTCGTCTGCGCTTCGCATACATTTCCTCGCTAAGTCTGTCGGAAAACAGTCGCGTAAAGGAAATTTGAAAAAAAAAAAAAAATTTTTTTTTGGTGTCGGTGAAAATTGTGCGATTGAGTGAAAATTGACGGAATTAAATTAAAAGCGAACTTTAATGAGATTTTAAAGGTTTTAATTTATTTACAATTAGCATCAATCATAAAATGTGATTAAGGCATCGTTGAATTAACGAAAATTGGTAATTAAAAAATTGTGTTGTTGCACATTCAATTATAGAGTTTTTCAATAATTCTCAAGTGATGTGTTTGCTTTGCGAAGACGATTTTCTTCATTTCGATCGTCAGACGCGGGTGCAGGAAAATGTGTGTATAGTGGAAAATCGCGCGATCTAAAAATAGATTTTCGGATTCAGTAAATTATAAAGCAGAGAATCTTTTCTTTTTTTTTTAAATAAAAGAAAGAAAATTTAATTTGTTGTCGTTGTTTGTTCTGGTTTTGTATAACGAATTGCGGTCCTTTGTTGCCAAATTTCCTTTTTTGCTCTCAGACAATTTTCGCACTCGATCATTCATTTGAAACCGAAAAAACAGACAGTTTTCACACTTTCTATAGAAATTTTTTTTGTGGCGATTTTTTTTTTTTTTTTCATTATTATTTATTATTGTTGTATAACATTAGAATTGAATTTGCCAAGAAATTAAAAAAAAAAAACAGAGAAATTTTTATATCTTTAGTATTTTTCATGATTTCTGTGTTGAATAAGAAAATTGCGAATAGAAAGAGCGAGGGAAAAGGCCTTCCTAAAACTTACGCGTGCCTTTTTTTTAGTGCAAAGGAAAAACTTTCTCATGAGTTCGGCGAAAATTTTAAAATTTTTAAATGGTTTGTGCGGCGATGCAGAAAAAGTTCCTTATGGAAATTTATTGCAAATGACACAAGTTTAATTGGTGTAGTTCTGAGGAAAAGTTTTTCTTTTCTACTTGTGGAAATTGTGGCGAAATATTTTTCTTCTCTAAATTAAGGAAATTTTCTTCCTCGATTTATGAATAAAAATTCTCCGTCATTTGCTTGGAAAATTGTGAATCATTCAATATATAGCTCCTAACACTTCCTAGTAGTTTTATACACTTTTGAAATTGCATCTGATAAGCTGGCAATTACATTGTGAGCACATGTGGCGTGATCGAATATAATTGAAAAGGAAAGCCGTAACTAACTATTTAATCAGATCAATATTTTATGACTGACAAAATTCGAGCAAATTGAATGAAAACACGAGATCTGCTCGTCCCTTGAAAATTGTCAGATACGGTCTTCGTGTCTCCGATGGCTGCGACTTATTCGTAAGATAGCTCAATAGCTCATACTAAGCATACTTTCAAACCCACGGAAAAACATGTACATGCATTGATATGCCCATGATTTTTCTTTTATTATGTCGAATGAGCTTAGCGACATCAAAAACAAATAATCCGCTCTGATAGATGAAGAAGAAAAATTTTTGGCAAACAATTTGGATCATTCGAATATTTGTGTAGATTTTTGCTTGTTCGATGACCGCAAAAAAGCTTTGTTATGGTTTAAATTTAAAATGAGAACACATGATTTTATGAGGGAGGGGATCACGATTGCCTCTAATAAAATACATTATTTATTTAGTCCGAATTTAGATTTGGGAAAAACTTTTGAATTTCACTGATTTAGTCGATCTCCAGAGGAATTTCATTTCATATTACATCTAGTTTGTTTGTTTGATTATGTTTATTAGGTCCTCGCAAAACTAAGTTGCATTAATGACCTTTTCAGGACGTGGATTAGATCTAGTTATTTCAATTTTTATTCGATTATCTTTGGAGACTTTATTTTTTGAAAATATGTGCATGAGTGAGCTCAAGAGGGATACTTGAAATCTTTTCCATCCGTGAATTTGTTTTTCTTCTTCGTTTCTCATCCTCAAAGCCCGCACAGTGACTGTCCATTAATTTTTCATACTCTTGTTCCATCGACCGACATTCACGATGAAGAGCAAGACGGTTGGTTTATGTCTTTTGATATTTTAAATAAATAAAAAAACGATTCAAGATTATATAAAAAAAAGCTCAAATGGAGAAATTTTATTTAAATTTTTCTTGCCTCAATTTTCTTTACTTTTTATTTTTCTTCTTTGCTACTGACCCATCTCTCAAAATCTGTTTCATCATCTTTTTTCATTACAGTTAAGATAAACAAACTAAAAGCATCAAAATGGTTGTTGGCGAAAAGCAAAACGGCACTGATGATGCCGAAGGCCAAAACAAACAACCTACACAGCCTTTTGGCATTCAGCAAGCGACAATAGACAACATAATGAGTGGAATAGAAAACACGGGGGCTGTGAAAATGAACAATCACAGAAAGAAGCTAAGACAGAGGTAAGGAATGGGGAGAAATGTGCGATGATAAAATATGGCCATGTTGAGTGAAAAATGGCGATAATATTTCATCATTAGTATAATGTTGAGAAAAGTTTATGTTGTTGAGCACGTTTAGCTTTTTCGCAACAATTTTCAATGTCACCACTTCTTTTTTTTTAGATTTGACATCATCAAAAAATTGGGTCAAGGCACATACGGCAAAGTGCAATTAGGAATTAATAAAGAAACAGGTCAAGAGGTTGCTATTAAAACCATTAAGAAGAGCAAAATTGAAACCGAGGCTGATCTCATAAGGATACGACGCGAAGTACAAATTATGAGTTCAGTTCATCATCCCAACATTATTCACATTTATGAGGGTAAGTCATTCGTTAATGGTATTTTTGTAAATATTGTCATAATAGCGATTCTTTGGTATACGTTCTGAGCTATAATGGAAGTACTAAATTATGAAAATGCGGCAACGGAATGTGAAGCTTTGATAATTGAAGCTTTGAATTATTGAGAGCTTTTTTTTCTATTTAAGATTTTGTGTAAATTCTAGCCAGATGAAGCAAAAGAAGCAAAAGCCATTTTTTTTTATCAAAATTACAAAGTTAAAAACTCATTTTCCTTGATTCATTTATCTTTCTTCCATCCGATTTGGAACACAACCAAAAGACGAAAAGGAAGCGACACAAAATGAAAATGGATTTTTTTTTCTTATTTCAACAAATTTTCTTTTTCTTTGCTTTTTATCTGCTGTTTCAGACGATTTTCCAGCATTAAATAAAAGTTTTTCAATTTCATCATCAAAGCTGAAACGATAATATTTAAAATTCAAATGAAAATTGGTTCTACCGAAAATTGCATGACTTTTCAAGGATCCATTGAGGATGCAATTTGCATTTTATTACGAGCTTCGACAGCATGAAAAAAAAAATCCAAAATAGAAACGAAATAATTGACACAATAAAAGTCTAATCGATAATCAATAGGTCGACTTAAAGCGAAAGTTTTTCCTATATTTTGCCATTTCCAATTTCCATTGAAAACTTCTAAATGCAAAAAAAAGGGAAAACATCGATTTGTTGAGCAATTTGCACTTAAAATATTGCATTGAAGAAATCTCTTTCAATATTTTTCCAACAATGATTGCCGTGAAAAACGACAGGAGAAAAAAAATGGCAAATATGCACGCGGCCAATATAAATAGAATGAACATTTTTTTTTACTTCACAACTTTCCTGCGAAATAATATTATTCGATTTCTGTCGTTCTCTCATTTCATGCCTCGTGTCATTTCATTTTTATTAGATAGTGAAATTGCCCTCGTTCGACTGTGACAAAACTGTCAAACACTCGTTGAATGAAATTTTGCATTTGGCTTTGAATTAAAATAAAACGACGAAAGAAAATCAATCGAAATTCTCAAAACACAGATGATGAAAAAACACAAATTTGCTTCCAAATGAAGGAAAAAATTGTTCATCGAATCGCTTTATAATCTTTTTTTTTATTGCATGCTGCTTTCATGCAGTTTCATTCGCGAGTGCCAGTTGCGAGTAAATATTTTAAAATAATCTCAGCGTGTGAGCTTTTAGGAAGCGGAATCCCGTAAATCAATGACAAACAAAATGCTTCAATGAGTCTCGTAGCCGCTCATCGCTTGCCCAATTTATTATGTGTCGCCATTTAACAAATTCTGATGAAAGTTTTAGCAGAAAAAAATAAATAAATTTCCTTGAATAATAAAATAAAATAAAAAAAAATAGTGAAACGACATAGAAACTAAATAAATTTCTTGTTTTCGATATGGCGTCATGTCATGAATGAACGAGTGAAACGTGTCGTTTGGCTTGTAAGCGCTTTAAAAAATATTTGCTAGATGTTATTGATTCACATTTCGGGCGCACATTTGCACACATAGCGATGAAGAATTTGCATTGCGCTATCACATGACAATTTGCAAAGCATTCGAAATTAATTTCCCTTTCTTTCTCTCAACAGTTTTTGAAAATCGTGAAAAAATGGTTCTAGTCATGGAATTTGCAGCTGGAGGAGAACTCTACGACTATTTATCAGATCGTAAAGTTTTGACAGAGGATGAAGCCCGCAGAATATTTCGTCAAGTGTCTACAGCCATTTATTACTGTCACAAGCACAAAATTTGTCATCGTGATCTTAAATTGGAAAATATTTTGCTAGATGAACATGGAAATGCCAAAGTAGGTTCCATATAACCGTAAATTATTTTATTTTTTGTAATATCCCTCATCATTTCGTTCCATTTACATAGATTGCCGATTTTGGCCTGTCAAATGTGTTTGATGAGCAACGACTGCTGGCCACATTTTGCGGTAGTCCGCTATATGCATCACCCGAAATTGTCAAGGGTACACCATATCAGGGTCCAGAGGTCGATTGCTGGTCGCTGGGTGTCTTACTGTATACTCTAGTCTACGGTGCAATGCCATTTGATGGTGCCAATTTTAAGAGACTTGTTAAACAAATCAGTCAAGGCGATTATTTTGAGCCTAAAAATCCGTCACGAGCTTCTCCACTTATACGAGAAATGTTAACCGTTTGTCCGATACGACGTGCCAATATAGAACAAATTTGCAATCATTGGTGGGTGAATGAAGATTATAATGAAAGCTGTTTAGAATTGGCAGAAGAACTTGCAAATCAAACACCTGTTAGACTTGATGTTCTTTTATCATTGGCACCACCAGTGACATCGGATCAACTCGTTGTGCCGACACATATCGACGAGGGCAAAGAACGTATTCATAAAAGTCATTCGGTTGGATCAATTGTCGATATTGCCGAATCTGAAGCTGAACGTAGAATTTTAGATATGGTTGCAGGTAAGAAAGTGTTTCTATTAAATAGCGAAATTTTCTCTAATTTTGTTTACAAAATCATTTACAGCTGGCGGTGAAGCGGCAATTATGCCATCACCAACACGAACAATAACACCAGCTGATAGTCCAGCACAACCGAAACGCAAATTAGAATCGACAATTTCTACGGAAAATGCCACTGGTGGCGCAAAGAAGAAAGAAAAACCCATAAATGAGCTTACAAATGATCCATCAAAACATTCAATACCTGAGGTTATGGAAGTTGATCCTGAACAAACACAAATAGAAAAACAATTTGATTTTCCCTCACCACCGCCGCCATTATTGCCCGAACCTGAGCCCACCATCGTTGATGATGAAACGAAAGAATCGGAAGACGTCAATGAAAGTCTTAAGAAAATTGAAGAGCTTTGTGATGAATTAATGGAAAAAACTGATAAACCAAAAGCTGTCGAAGAAAAACCAATACCACAAGAAACTTTATTAAAAGTAGACACAATCAAGAAGGATGCTGTGAAAAAGATATCTAGTCCCGTTAAACGTGATATGGTGAAACATAAAACGTCAGATTTATCCGGCGCTTTGAGTTCTCTATCAAAAGAACAAGATCAAATGACCCATGCCGAACGTAAGAATAGTCTTCCAGATGAAACTATCACAACAAAGCCGACTGAAAAGCGCCGCTCACGCATCTTAGAGACTGCTGAAAAATTCCAAAACATGAATAATCAAAACAATGAGAAATACAAAAAATTCACAATTCCAGGAGTGAGTGTGGGAAGTTTCAAGAAAGAATTTGAGCGTAAAGCATCATTGACATCAACTGAACCGAAAAAATTACTCGAGAAGCGTGAGAGCATTGAGCATCAGAATGAAAACAGCCCTCAAGAAAATCGTAAAAGTATCGTGCCATCTGATAATCCCACGCAAGTGGAACCAATTCCGTCCGTTCCACAAAGGACCAATAGCAATGTAGAGCAAAGCAATAGCATAGACAAAGCTAGTTCAAATGCATCATCTGCCAGTAAAGTGGGTGATGATATAATTCAGAGTGACTCAAAAAGTTCAGTTCATAGTTTTTCGCTCGAGGAAGCACGTCGCAGCATGGAAAACTCAATTGCTTTGCTGCAAAAAGCCCGCAATGAATCCCAATCGAAGGAAATGGAAAAGCTTTGCATGAAAACCGAATCAGTTGTACTGTCGCCGAATGAAAATGAACGTGAACAAAAGTTGAGAGCTGCTCGGGAAATAATCGGTAATGCAATACCACCCAGTCGATTAATTGGCGTGCGCAAACCTCCCGTCTATGGCTTAAATGGTCGTTCAATTTCAGGAAGTGTAGTTCAAACACCAGCTCCGCGTGCTCACATTCCATTGAAGTCAAATTCAATGGAGCAACACCAACAGCCACGTCCAGCCGTTGGACGTTTTACTTCGCTCGATCAAGGCAAACCAGTGGTTCCGGAAAAAGGCAAGTTGCTTGTTTGTTGTGTTCGTTTCGTAGTTGCCGCTTAAACTTTAGAAAACCGCTTTATTTGACCAATGATTTCGCTTTCAGTTGTTGATTATACGCCGGAACCAGAAACCACTAAAACATCGCACGCAGAAATAACGCTTAAATCAGCAACGTTACCACGTCGTAAGCCAACAAAAATGGAAATTCAGGTTGAATTTAAACCAAAAGTAAGTTAGGTATTAATTTGTTTCATGAACTTTGTTTACTCAACGCTTTTAATTAGATTGAACCGTCGGGAATGCGCTTCTCAACGGAAATGAAATATCAAGTGCCCGATTTACGCAGCGCCCCGATTCGGGAACATCCAACAACAACGTATGCATCATTTACGTTGCAAAATCGTTCAAACAGTTTAGAACCACAAGCAAAGGAACTTCTTGCTCATGTTCAAAAGCCACCCGCATATCAAAGAACAACTTCAAATAATTATCGGTAAAATACAGAAACAAAAAAGAGCTTAAGCTGTCGATCATGAGCTTAATCATTTTAATTTTTCTTTTTTTGCATTCTCTAATCATCAATAGCAACACACTTTCACGTCAATCAACGAATGAATCAAATGATTCCGACACAACACCAACGCAATCGTTTGTACAGTCCTCATCAACTGTCACGTCGTCGAATATTGATAAACAGCCCATCAAAAAATCACCACGAGAATTTATTATCCCAATTTCCGTTGAGGGTGGTGGCGTCGTAACACCAAAAGCTAATAATCTTGAGCAATCCGAATCGATGACAACACAAACAAGTACTGGCAGCGGTAAACGATTAAGTCGTCCTAAGAGAATTAGTTCGATTTTCGGTGAACGCGATTCCGAAGAGGAAAATAATGCGGGATTTTCAAAACTTCATCGTCATACTTCAATTGGTCGCGAAAGTGATTCAGAAGAGCCACGATTCCATACAATGCATCGTTTGAGGTGAAATTTGCTATTTCTAAAATCAAAAATTTTGTCATTAAAATTAAATTTTACTAATTCAACAGGAGCTCACGTCCAACAAAACGTTCCACACTATTCAACCAGGATCCAAACGATTCGGGCAGCTCTGGTGAAGAGGACGACGATGATGGATTTGAATTGCTTACAGCTGAAAATCTCTTCTCCACTCTCTTGTCACGTGTTCGTGCCTTAACGCATCGTTTAAATGTCAATAACGAAACAACATCAAATTTCCCAAGTTCACGCTTCATGAGCAATTTGAGACAATCGCAAAGTCCATTTTGGAATAATGATGATCCTTTTGAAAGGTGAATAATGAATTTTGTTAAATTTGATTTTCTTTACAATAATTGTTGGTTGGTGATTGACATTAATTATAATTTAATTAACAAATCTCAACTAATTAAGTACTTAATTATACGTGATGGTGTGCTTAACTAGAAAACTTAAAAACATTATGTTTGCAACTATGTATCTAACAGTAAAAATCACTACACAAGCTATCGAAGTGAAACTGTCACTGAAACAGTCAAAACCAAGTAAGTGGAAGCATTTATAAAAGAAATTGAAAATAAAATTAACTTTAATTGACAAATAAAAGCTCAACATAAACATGAAAAATTTACAACTTTATTTTTTGTTTCATCTTTTCTTGTTTCACTTTCAGTCGCTCCTCCAACATAAATCCATGGAGACACAGCATGGCACGTGATCTGCACACCGATTTCGATTCAATGTTTTCACGTTCCGGTGCAACTCTTCCCAGAGGTGAATATGGCAGTTTCTTTAATTAAGTTTATGTTTATGTTTTCTTCTTTTTTTTTAAATAAATTGCGTTGTTTCCATTTATTAATCATTTGTTTTGCGAGCAAACAGACAGACAGAAAATATTCTTATCATTATTTTTATTTGACTAAAAATATATTATTATATGATTTCATTATAAAACAATGATTTCAAAAGCTACTTAGATAGATAAGTTGCCTCTTTTTTTGAACTCATTAATTTATAACAAAAAAAGGATTCATTTTCCCATTTTTCCTTTGTTTGCCGTTTTTCGCACTCCAACAACAATTCAATGATTTACAGAAAAATTTTCGAAAATGTTGTTGAGATAATGAACAAAATTAACCTTAAAATATCATTAGAATTTGTTCGTCAGTCGAGTAGTTTTGATCTTACTTTCTATTTTAATTTTTTTTTTGGGGGCAATAGCAATCAAAATGTGATATCGTAAAATTTTAGACGACACTCGTTTTCTGAAATTATTAAATGAAAATTGAGCTATTCAATTGACATATGGAAGCCATAAAAATTAATAAGCATAAACAATGTTTGATCAATTTTTTTTTATACTTATTTACTAGTAAAAATGCAATCGTCACGTGCTGCAAATGATTTACAGAAACCCTCCTGCATTTGACTCGCTCGCTCTAAGGAAACATTTTGTTTGTGAGCTTTCACTCAAACCCAACTGCTTGCAATATTTTTTTTTCTTGTTTGTCGATGATGTTACTTGATTTTATCGCATGCCTTAAAGTAAATTTATTCAGTGAAAGTTTTTTCTCGAACACATTTTTTTGCTGTTTCATTACCTTCAGTCCTGAGACAAGAGTAAATACATTTTTTTTTTTTGTTATAATACTTATTTACACATTATATAATGCAATGCTGAACCATGATAATCATTTAGCTAAATTTTGAAGAAGCCTTTAATTAAATTTGGATGTTTGATTAACATTTAGATGTAATGTGCTAATTTTAATCAATTACATCTCATCTGAACAGGACGTGACCTAACTTTGAAGCTGCCTGTTTATCAATTATAAAAAAATGTCCCCTTAATGGGGGTGTAAAGCAAACGTTTTTGCGTTGTATCTGATGAAAATGCAAATCTGAAATGAGTCGATAAAATGTTTTTGCATTTTCATTTTAATTAGGCGTTAAGAGATTTTTACAACCTTTTTTTGCAGACAGTTTTAATTAATTTACATTTTTTTCGTTTCTGCAATTAACAACTTTTTGAAATTGTATTAAAATATTGAAATGTGTTTTTAATAAATGTTTGAAATTAAGCAACTTTTTGTTTGATTCGTTATTTTGACACTTTTAAAAATTATTATTATTATTTTTTTTTACAAAAACAAACATCAACTAAGTGAAATCGATTTCGAGATAAAATTATAAATAAAGAAATTAAATCATTGGATGTGGTGGACATTTTTTTTTTTCGCAAAATTTTTAGTTTAATTTACTTTTTTCTTTAATCGCTTCAAGGAATTTTTGTATAAAATTATTAAACCTTTTGCTTGAATATGAAAAGTTATGAATTCAAATGCTGTGAGCTTTTTATTTATGATTTTTCGGGCATGAAAATATTTCGAGTTCAATTATATAAAATATTTTTTTTTTTGTTTAACCTTTTTTTTAGTGTATCTTTCAACTAAATTTTATTAACTTTTATTGTTTGAAGGAGGGTGAAAAATTTTATGGTTTCTTTTTATGAAAAATATTCTCGGCACAAATTTTTCTTGCACAAATTGCCATTTAAATTTGCAGATATTTCACACTAACAAATTCCTAATTATTTTTTCCATCATTTGAATTTGAGTAAACAGTTATTGAGAACATCATTAATTAACACACCAATTATCTGATGATTTAATTTTAGACAAATTGATGGGACACAAAAATTTTTTTGACAAATTGTAAAACAAAAAATATTACGAAAAATCGATCGAACAATGTCTTAGAAAAACCGAATATCTGACAATTGAATTACACTTTTTCATTAGATTAAATATGATTGAGGTAAGTTTAATTATTCAATTTATGATTTGTTTTCTACAATTTCAATTTATTAATTGTTGTTTGCATTTTGATAGCTTGATTTGATTCAATCGTAAAATGATGTTATTACTCACATACAACAACACTAATATTACTGATAACAATTAACTCCAATATTGCATGTCTTGATTGGAAAATATTTTGATTTAGCTTAATGTTTATCGAAGGACATTCTTGAGTTGAGTTCTTGAGGCAAAAACAATTTTCATAAAATTTATGCAAAAGTTAATTAGAAATTTATCTCATTGGAAATTTTGTCATCAAAATGCAAAATATTTTCGCACACCAAATTTATGTTATTCGATGGAAATTTTTAAATTGAATGTTCTTTTTTTTGTGCAATCGTATGCATGAATATTTTTGTGCACTAACTTTCACAAACGCCTTGTTCGATCATAGCAGCACTATCTTTCGACTTATCTTTCAAGCTTCTCTAGACATTTATTAGACAAAATTTAGTTCAAATTACACATAAACACAAACGTGATACACATCAAGACATGCATAATACACTTAAACATTCTTAGCGAACACATTGTTTCATTGTTCCATTTTCATCATTCACTAAATTGGCCATTTCGATATTGTATTTCGGTTCATGTGAACACACTTTTTTTCTACTATTTTTCTTTTGCTTTCATTTCTAATTGAGTTCGATTTTGTACAGAAAAAAAAAAAAAAACATCTTCGAACCGTTCACGACACAACGAATGGATTCGGTAGATTAATTTATCGACACTAAACATTTCATTGTGTCGTACATCTCAATGGTCAATCAAATGACTTTACTCATCGAATATCTTTTTCCATTTTCTTTCTCTCTCTCTCTCTCTCCTTCTTCCTCCCCTTCTTTTTTTTGTTTTCCACAAAATTTTTAGGCAAAAAATCGAATTCTAAAAATGGAAATTCATCGACTAACAATGACAAAAACAACAATTTGGATCACAATAATGAGATTTTAGACTTGGGAGATTTGGATTTATCACAATTGCGATTGACGAAAAAAGACTTGGAAACGCTTTCAAATCTGACGCCAAGTCTATCGAAAAATCTACAAGATCAATTGCTCGCTCAGTTGCCACCAAATCAAGCAAAAAAATTGTCACGAACATTGTCAGTCCAAAATAATAAATCGGAAACAACATCACAAAATTATCGTCGCAGCATGAGCAGCAATCCAAAGGAGGTAGTAGTAAATCGCTTGAGTCGTGAAAGCGTAACGCCAACAAATGAAATTTTTGACAACATCAACAACAATTCGAATGTGAATTCATCGAGATACAGACGCAGCGTGAGTCGAGATGATCGAATAGATGATTCAGTAAACAACAATCAAGCAGGTCGTACAGTGGGCTCAAGTCAAAATAGGGAAATGACAATATCACCACCCATTGATTATCGCGGTCAATATTATTCCAATCTCAAAAGCACAAACAAAGAAAGTTCACTGTTTACATCTGAGAAGGGTCGAACATTGTCGCCAGCACCGAATGATGAAGACTTTCAACGAACCTGCTTTTCGCCGCCACTTGAAGACAAACAAAAGCAAAAACGATTCTCAAGATTTCTTTCACCCGATAACCCTGGCTATGACATTTATGATGAGCCAAGAAAAATCGATAAGTCACGAGAGCTCGAAACGCACAAAATTTTGCGGGAAATTCGCGAGAAAAGCCGCGAGAAGAGCGCTGAAAAGGATATTAAAGAAAATCGAATTTCCTTTTTGCTTGATAAATATGCAACAAATGAAATTGCAAAGCATTTACAAAACGGAAATTTTATTAATATGGAATCAAATCAACTGAAAACACCAATTCGTAGTGATACAGCAAGTTCAAGTCATTCTCATTCTTCCGTCTCATCGACAATTAATGATAAAATACTCGACGAACTGAATTCAATTAGCTTACTCAATAATCAACTCGAGAAATTTGATCAGCTGGAAGTGAAAAATCAAGAAAAAGTAAAGAAAAAGAAGATTAAATCGGCTGATGGCACTTTAAAGAAGAAAGTTAAAGAAAAGTCTCCTGAAAAAGTTTTAGATGAATTGTATGCAGACGATTTGAGTGAAAAATCGACCTCTAAACGTGAATCAAAAATTCTTCGACCAAAGTCTTATCCATCAAAAGACCCAGTTTTACAACTTGCAAAGTCAGCAGACAAAATTCAAGATACGGCTTTGGAAATACCCCCAAATGAAACCACCCAATTGTTGGCACCTAGCAAATTGTCACGTCCCAAAAGTTTTCCCAACTCAAAAATAACACCACCAAAGGAAATTAAAAAGTTTCCCGATTCATTGACAAACATTCTTAACACTCCCAAAGAACCCTCACCGCCAAAAGCTGATGCCGCTTGCGATAAGAAATTTACTCAACCGTCACAGAGCGACATTGAGCCAAAGAAAACAAAGAAAATCATTAAGGTTGTCAAAAAATCAACCAAAAATACCGCACAGCCAATTCTTCTGCCTGTGGAAGGTGAAGCGATTCAAGAAACTGACACAAAAAAGGAAAAATCGCCTGAAAAGAAAACAGGAAAAGGACTTCTTTACACAATCGGACAAAAGTTTGAGAAATTACGCGAAACAAAAAATAAGGACAAAAAGCCTCAAGAGGTTAAAGACGACGCAAAGCAAGCAGACGTTCCCTCATCATCAGCATCTGATATGAAGGAGAAGAAAAAGAAGATTAAGGCAATGTTAAGTGAAGATGTTGATGAAGCCACACGCCAAGAGCGCAAAACTAAAATCGATGCAATGATTAGGAATTTGAAAGAAAAATCAATACCACACAACACTGAGCTGACAGAATCAGGACTCATTAAACGTGCTGTTAGTGTCGAAGAAATGCCAAATACATTCAATAAAAATACAGTCAATAAAGTTTTGGGATTATTTAAGCGAATTGAGAAAGAAAATACGATAAAGGCAAGTCGAGTTCAAAATACAAAATCGACAAGTTATTTGTCCACAATGGACATGCCATTAAACAATGAAACCGGATCAAATATATCATCGAAGGAGCGACCCAAATCGAGTGGGTTTGTAAATAAAATCAAGAAAAATGGAACTGCTTTCGAGCCATTGAATAATATTTGTGAAAGCAAAATTCCCGTAAAATACACTTGCCCCGATTGCAAGGAAACAACGTTATCAACAACATCAACCGCAACAACCAATGAAGTTGTGCCATCGAAATCGTCTAGTGCTGTTACGAAACGACATTCCAATGATCAGAAATCGACTATCGAAGAGAAAGAGAGATTAAAGAATAATCGTAAAGGATTAATGTTGGATTTTTCGAAATTTAATTCACCGGAAAGTGATTTAAAACCTACTGATGTCATTCAAAAGAAACCAATTGCAAGCGTTGCAAAGCCATCATCATCTAATAATTATAGTTTTCCACCACCGCTGCCACAAGAAGTCAACCAAAAACTGTTGACGCCCACTTATGATAACTTAACAAATTATTCTTCCAGTCCATATGATGAATCATCAAGCACAACTTTATTATCACCATCCGATGAGCAGGAATACTTTTATGATGGATGGTCAACATGTTCCGATGATCATGCTTCCATTGGATATGGCACATCTTCATTGTCAAGACTTTCACGTAGCATTCAAAACCATTCGCAACTCGATGGAAGTGAATCACCCGAATCCGTTGTGGATCGAATTAGAAGAAAAAGTTTCTATTCACGTTTCAATGAGAAGAAGCCAAAAAGAGTCTCAAACATTGTTGGACCAGCAGCTAAAGAATATTACAGAGAAAGGTCACGTCCATTGGAATACACAAAATCAGCTACGAGCGTTATTCCAGATCTAACTAACAAAAGCACAAACCTCGATACAAATCATATACGTGCATCCAGTCGTTATACTTCGACCTCAACTGCGCGTTCATTAAGTCAAACTCGAGCACCATCAAAATATTCGAGTGAAAAGTCAAGTGATACACTTCCACATTCAAGCTCATTCCGACGCTTGAATTATGAGTCAAATCATCTTTCGAGCTTACCACCACCACATCATCACCATCATCATCATCACGATTTGTTACTCAAATCATCACCCGATGATATCTCATCGCGAATCAAAAGCAACAGAAATACAATGTATGATTCATCATCGTCATCTTCAAATACACCTTCATTGTCCTCCATTTATGCCAAACGTCGATCATTTGTTTCGACGCCATCAAACACTTCAGCCACAACAACACTTTCGTCAAGTTTAGCATTAAAACCGCCGCCATCGTTTGTCGATGGATATGCAACAATTGGAAGGAAAATGCGACAATACAATGCCAGAAGTGCTTCTTTATTGGATCCGAGCATCATTAACTCGTCAAACAACTATACGAGTGAACATCGAATGAACGGTTATGGTGACACTAATGGAAGTGCTTCTAGGTTGGTATTACCACCATCCACTAATTCACATTTCAAAGGGCATTACATTTGTTATTAATCTATTTATTTTTCTCTCTCTCTCTCTCATTTCATGTCATCTACAGAACTATGCGTTATAGAAACTCATCAGTTCCACGAAACGACAACATTTGATATTGTGACACAATTCATTATCATTATGTCTTCTAATCGACATCTTATAAACTAAGTTCTGTGTTTGCTATAACAGCAACATCATATGTACATGTACATATATGAACTCATTCAACGAATTGCATTAGAAAAGTTTCAAAACAGAAATTAAAAAGCTCTCATTCAATTGCGACAATTTAGGATTCCTCATAAAAAAATTTCATATCAGTAAGCAATGATTTTAAATCCAAAGCCTTCTCCCATCATATTAAAACTTTCTTGTTTCAGGGCACTTGCACATTTTGTTGTGTTACGTAACGTTTTGATAAATCCCATTTTTAAAAATTGACAGATATATTTGCCTTAATTAATCACCGGAAGAAAAACTCCAACTTAAAGTTGTAAAATGAATATTTTAATTATTTTATAAAGCACAAACAATTATTGTCATGAAATTAATTTTTCTTTGTTAATATCGTAAATTCGCTGATCGACGCACAGTTTTATGAAAAATTGCAACAATAAAATATAATGAAAACCAACGCCCCCCTATCCCCAGAAAAAAAAATAAACAATTTTAACGAATCTTTGTCTTTTTCTTGGGACAGAATTTTTTCTATAAAGAATTGTAAACGTTTTAATGATTTTATGCTAATAAAGCATAAAAGTGAATGTCGGAGACCCTCATAAAAAAATAATCCATTTTAAATGCTTAATTTTGTGGTTGCCAAAATTGTTTTCCTCCATTTTTTTTATAGTATCGTTAATTGAGTGATGGTTTTAATTGTAGATTCTATTCCGTATAGACAGAAAGTCTCATTTTTATGGCAATTTATAAGTAGCTTCAATCTTTTGTAATGTTTGAATTATGATTAGATAAAATAAAAGTTGAATACAATTTTGAATTGTAAAAATTTGTGAAGTTTTGAATTAATAACATAACTTGCTCTTTTCATTTTTACTTTACCTTTTAAAAAAAGAAAAGTTGATTTTTAATCGACACCGAATCAAATTTTATTGAAAATTTTATTAAATGGGAAAAAAAAAATTAAACTTTTTTGGGAAATTTTATCTGGTTGAAAATTTTTTTTTTTTTTCAGATTAAAAACGATAACAAAAAATGTGCTGATGTTTAGCATTGTTAAACAATTTTAAATTGTATTAAATCAAGAGCGTCGCACAATAAAGTAATTACATGCAATTAACAAGCAATGAATGAAAGTGTCGCACTCGTTAGTTTAACGTTTCAGTACTGAGACAAAAAACTTGAGCTATCAGTTTTTATTCAAGCGCTAACGAGGCAATAACTGCAGCAACAGAACAATTTCAGCTCAACACTTTATGTTATAATTTAAGCAAGTTCAAGTGGAAAGCTATTGCCAATGCAATTGAAAGTTGAAAAAAAAATGGAATTGTCGGAAGTCACGACTAATCCTCAGGTGAATTTCGAATTAAATTGATTTTCTAGTAAATTGCAAAGTTGCATCTGTCGAAAAAAAATTTTTCAATTCAGTTGAACAATGAGCTAACAAATGAAAAGAAGAAGCCAACGAGTAATCTCTCGTATGGCATCGACGATAATCCTCCATGGTATTTGGCATTTTTTATGGCGATTCAACATTACCTTACGATGATTGGTGCGATTGTGTCCATACCGTTCATATTAACTCCAGCCCTATGTATGGAGGATGAAAATCCAGCTCGAGGTCATATTATATCGACAATGATTTTTGTAACAGGACTAGTCACGATATTTCAAGCGACATTTGGTTGCCGCCTGCCATTAGTTCAGGTACATTAAACTTAACTGAATTATATTTTAAGCACCTTTATGTAATACTACTTTGCTTTTCGTATTTCAGGGCGGCACAATTTCATTTCTTGTCCCAACACTTGCTATTTTAAGTTTACCCGAATGGCAATGTCCATCGAAGGCCGAAATTGCCACATTATCTCATGACGAAAAAGAAGAATTATGGCAAATTCGAATGCGAGAATTATCCGGTGCGATTGCTGTTTCAGCAATGTTTCAAGTATTTATCGGCTATACGGGTCTGGTAGGACGTTTTGTGAAGATTATAACGCCACTTACAATTATGCCAACAGTCGGATTAGTAGGGCTAACTCTATTCGACCACGCTGCTGAAACAGCATCGAAAAATTGGGGCATTGCTGTGGGGTGAGTGAAGTTCTTTTCAATTTTGCATGAAAATTTCTTCTAATAATTCTTCCAGTACAACAGCTCTCCTCACACTTTTCTCACAAATTATGGTCAACATCAAAGTCCCAACTTTTTGGTACCGCAAGGGAGTCGGTTTTAGATTTGTGTGGTTTGAGCTTTTTAAGCTGTTTCCTGTTTTACTAGCAATTTCAACTATGTGGATTCTGTGTGGAATCTTAACGATGCTAAATATTTTTGAGGCTGGCAATCCAGCACGAACTGATGCGCGCTTGAATGTTTTAACAGGCGCTCCATGGTTCAGAATTCCTTATCCATTTCAATTTGGCTGGCCGACTGTAACAATATCTGGCGTTCTGGGAATGCTTGCAGGTGTTTTGGCATGTACAGTTGAATCTATTAGTTATTATCCAACTGTGGCTTCTATGTGCGGTGAGTTCATTTCTTTTTTTCTTATTATTTAATTTTTGTTAGTCATAAAGCTTTAATAATAAATTGCCCATTTTATTCACAGAAGCTCCAGCGCCACCACTTCATGCAATCAACCGTGGAATTGGAACAGAGGGATTAGGTACGGTTTTAGCAGGATTGTGGGGTTGTGGAAATGGCACAAATACATTTGGCGAAAATGTTGGTGCAATTGGGGTGACGAAAGTAGGATCAAGAAGAGTCATTCAGTGGGCTGCTATCATAATGATAATTCAAGGAGTTTTTGGAAAACTTGGTGCTGCATTTATTATGATTCCTGATCCAGTTGTTGGCGGAATATTTTGTGTTATGTTTGGAATGATTTGCGCTTTTGGATTGTCAGCTCTACAGTATGTTGATTTGAGATCATCACGTAATCTTTATATCATCGGCATCTCGTTGTTCTTCCCGCTGGTATTATGTCAGTGGATGCAAAAGCATCCAGGCGTTATTGATACTGGCTATAAAACGTTGGACTCTACTCTTTCAGTTCTATTAGGAACGTCGATTCTTGTGGGCGGTGCTTTGGGATGCTTTTTAGATCATGTAATTCCCGGTACATTAGAAGAACGTGGAATGATTGCATGGAGCAAAGAAATGGAATTGAAAGCAGCCGAGCAGCCAGTTGAAGGATCAACATACGATTTTCCATACGGAATGGAAACTCTGAAGAAATGGGTTGGACGTACTATTTGCCATTTTCTCCGACCTATAAAACGAAACGTAATTGATTCTATTTTTCAAGAACTTAATTAAATATTTGCAGCTGCACGAATCAATATCAATTGTAATCAAGAGCTTTCATTAAAGATTATTCAATTTATCCTGCTAAGTATATGTAGGATTTAGCAAATTAAATGCAAATGCATTCGAAAAGGATTCAAGCTTCAAACATTTAAATACTGCAAATCGAAATCCCTTTCAATAAAATTACCAGAAAGTAACGGTTCATTAATTCGACTCAATCCTATTTTTTGTTATTCATCCTTTTTCAGAAAATGGAAGAATATTTTTACGAGCTTTATGTTGGCAAATGATTTATTTTAAACTCCTTAATATTTCATCGGAAATCTGCATAAATCTCGTAAAAAAACTTTTTTTTTTATCTTATCTTTTCAGTTCCAGCCAGCATCATAAAAACCGCACAAGGAAAAGGATTTTCTTCGATTCTATATTTCCGACGAGAGGAATTTGTTTGCTTCAATTTAATTAGCTTTTCGTCTGATGCTTTCCATCAAGAAGCTTTCTGCATTCGCTTGATGCCGCAAACTTTTTTCTATTCCTTTTATTCACGATCCTTTTTCACATCACATTCAATTCAATTTTCTCTCAATTTACAATTTTCTTTCATGCTTTTTAAAGTTAAAACTCAACCACGAAATTTATCTAACAACTTTCTAATGGGAATTGAAAATATATCAGGAAGTCAAATTTCCTTTCGACATTTTTCTCACCGACCGACCACACTCAACCACATATATCGAACATTAAAACTGCTCATGACAGTTTTAAGAAAGATTTAATTTAATTGTTTTCGGAGTGGTAAAGAAAACTTCCTGATTGAGGAAGAAAAAAAAAAAACTTTGTATAGATTTCACAAACAATTTCTTTGTCTTTCGAAACCGATAAATTAAAACTTTATAAGACAATTTTCCTTCTTAAAAAGAGAAATGGAAGTTTGATGATGATAGCTACATTTTAGACCCTTTTAGTTGTTAGACAATTTTTGAACCTAAAATAAGAATTCAATTTTAATAAAATGTTTTAAATTTAATTAAAAAAAAGTTATGAAACCTGAGCAGCTTTTCATTACGAAACATAATTTGTAGTTTTGCCTTGCAATTACATCCTGTTATGATGTCTCATCCACCCTCTTTCTGTAATTAATGTTTTATATTATTCTATGGCATGCCGTTTATGACATTTACAGAATGACAATTTTCTGCACGATAAAATATAAAATAATAAAGAAACAAAGCAGTAATTGCAGTTCACGGATGGCTGATAATCCCATAATACTTTTTTATTTACATTTCTATCGTGATGTTTCATATATTTTTAAATATTTATCAGACAACATTAGCAATAAATAATGCACAAATTCTAATGTAGGTTAGTTATTATAGCTGAAGCGACGTCATCATTTTTATGCTTTTGTTAGCTTTGATCTGAAGAGACCAGCAAGCGTTTCGGCACCCGTTTGATTAATATCCTGTTAATACTTTTGTTAATATCTGTTTAAATGAAAATCTTTAATAGCATCTTCAACTTACTTGATATCCATATGGTTGAAGATAATTCTTACATTCCACTAACCATTTTCTAACTTTCGGAAATGGATACAAATCAAAGTCAAACGCTTCAATTTGCGAAACTGTCACACAAAGTGACAGGTCAGCAACAGTAAAATCTTCGCCTGTTGCGAACTTTTTGCCTTTGAGCATTGCTTCAAAAAAACCGAGCGCTTCAACTAGTCGAGCCTTTTTAGTTTCATCCAGATGAGCACCAAGAATAATTATTGGAAAAAAGTATTCTACTGTTCGTTGATAAAGCGTTGCAAGATCAAAATGAAGATATAGATCCACTAAAGCTCTCTTATTGATTTCCTTTGGATATAAATGTTCATGTTCACTTTTGCCGTATGCCGAGACTAAGTATGTTAAAATTACGCGACTCTCCCATAAAACGATGCCACTTTCTGTAACTTCCAATGTCGGTATAGTATGAGTTGGATTCAGCTGTAATCGATATAATGTTACCAATCAATTTTCCTCCATACATAATAAAGAAATCTTACATCAATGAAGTCTTGTTTAAGATGTTCACCTTCCTGAATATTGACTGACTTTAAATTCACATCGATTTCCAAAATACGACTCAGCATTAAACAGGACCTACATGGTGGACTCGGTGGTAAGTAGTACAGATTCATCGATTTTTGTCTAAGCGGACAGTTTATTTGTGTTATTTACGGCATTAAGTATTCGATGGAACATGATAATTCATTTTTATTGATTTCAAATATTTTCTAAAGAAATTTTCATGATATCCTCATGTACTTTACCTAAATTTTTGTTGTACAACAGCAAGTGAATCAACACAATTCCCCATAAAATCCGGTCACAATTAATCGTGTTTATACACTTGACACTGGTCAGTATTTGTGTTATTTAAAAGTTTATCGCAATCAAACCGATCATAACAAAGGCCTTTGGTGTACTGAAGTGATTTTTTTTTGTGTGGTCTTCATACAATTACACAATCCATCAGTCAGCATAAATAGACGAATGGAAAGCGTGTAGTAAGCTCGCAACAATGGCAACCAATAGCAACGACTACGAAATTACAAAATAAACAAGAAACGGAAGTTTCATCGCATGAGGTAAATTTCAAGGAAAATAGCGAGAAAGAAAATCCTTGTCATGTAAATCGTGAGTTTTATTTTCCTTATTTTTGTGGCTGGAAATACATAATCGCGTACGTCGTTTTCGTGGTACTCGCGGACGACAATTTATTGGAATAGTAATGAGATTTACATTTTTACTATGCTTTCAAAATTTTGTTTATTTGTTTTTATTTATATTTTTGATGTGGATGGCAAAACGGCTGATAGGCAACAAATTTGTTGCGATATCCAATTACCAAAGTTATTTCGTAGAAATGTGACGAACTTTATTAATCCATGTCCTTGAACGAAAATTAAAAGTAAATTGTTTTTAAGCTTTTTCTTTTACTGGTGGCTAAATTGTTGGAATGAGAAATAACCGCTGTGGTTTGTTGCTGTTGTATGCCTCCACAAGCGCACAAACAAGTGGCTTCCGTTTTAAAATTGTTCCGATTACCAACGCATCCTTGATATAAAAATTCCTCGCAACGGTTTGTGTGCGAATTAAAGAAAAATCTTTTCCATCGCAATTTACAGCTTCCGATCATCTTCGATTGATAACAAAATTTCTCACGATATAAACGAGAAGTTTCCGGATCCAAATTGCATTTCATCATTAAACAGTTATGCACAAATATGAAAATGATTACGGTTAGAAATATTAAAACTGCACTCATTGTTGCACAATGCACTACTGAAATACACAACAGATGACGGCACGTGATGATTGCTACAGTGCTACGGTCGTTTCACATCAATGCCAAAGTTATGCAAAAATTATATTCAAACTGGAACTCATTAGCATCATCTGTTTTTATTCATAATGATGTTATTACAAATACAGTTCATAGAAGCGTTTAAATAATTTTAGTTCATATTAACATCGGCACTTGATCCAGCAACGGACCCAGCGAGTGTTTTCCCTTTGTATTCCTCATAAGTCCACTTTGGAAACATTCGTTTGTAGAGATGAAGAAAAACTGTATCGAACGATTTTAGTTGACCATCGAAGACGCATTTCATGTGTCCGTGAGTTCCCAATGATTCTTTAATATGGCCAATGCGTCCACATTTTGTACGCAATTTACATGGTTTGAAATAGTTAATATCATCCTTACTGTGGAACATGAATCGAATTACAGCTGATCGTGTGTGAATCTTAAATGGATGACCACTCAACACAACGCGCTTTAGAACGACTCGATCAGGTGTGCAAGATAATAGACTTCCATTTGCAATTAAAGTTACTGAGCCGTTTGGATTCTCACGAAAGCACAAAACTGGAGCAGGTGGAAATTGAATTGGAGCAAAGAATGATGCAACGACCATTGAATTTGGTTGAAAGAAACGTTCAAACTGAAATAAGAAATTAAATAAAAATAAATAAAAAACGAGTTAAATCGAGTTGCATCCTACTTTGTGTTTGTTAGCATTTGTATGTTGACTGAAGATTGGATTGACTACAAAACGACGATAGCCACACTGAACGATTAGACGTTCTTTTGATTTGATAGGTATTGTTGAACCCTGAGTTCGCTTTAGTAGAACATTCATTACACACATTTTGTTTTCGTGATCCAGAACACCGTAGAGAATTACAGTGTCATCACCTTGCTGGAGTTTATAATTTTCCCATGCATCTCTGGGAACATTACTAAGATGGATGGTGATGTACATTCCAGGTACAACATCGCCATCTGCCTCTGCCGCTTCCTTGATGATTCGACGCTTAATTCTGTTGAAATCTTTAAACTGGAAGATTCTTGCATAATCGTATGGTAAATTTTCTTTAACATCCCACGGTGATGTTCTGAATGATTCCAAACCACGATATTTTTGAAACCGTTCACGAGCTGGTACATCGCTTGGTGTATCAATTTCATCAGGATACAATGCATCTGTTCGCTGAGCTTTGAGTTTTTCTTGAGCTTGACGCTCTTCATATAAATCCATTTCCTCATCATATTTGTGATCAGGATTTGGAGCATCTCCAGCAGTTGTCTCTTCAAAATCTTCATCATTATCTTCGTCACCAGAAGATGCCATTTTTTCATCGTCATCTGGTTTTGCTGAACCCTTTGAATCGCACGACATGAAACTCTCTCGATCTTCTTCATCACTGTCTTGGGATACATCTTCATCGACTTCTTCGATGTCTGGAATCCAACAAGCCTGATAATCGCTCATGCCTTTTGGGATACGTTTGATCAATTTGTGTTTCTTATTCTCCTCCATTGATTGCTTAATTTCATCTTCAGTGGGGAAAGGTTGCTCAGCATCCATTTCATCGGGAATATTTTCAGATTCTAATGAAGTCTGTAATATTGAATTGGCGCGAGCAATAACATGAATTCCACTGGCGCCATCATCATCCATTGTAAGCGGATTCGATGCAGAATCAATCTGTGATGTCTGATAAGTTCCCAAGCCTGGCACATGAACGAGTCCATTAACACTTAATGAAATTCCGCGCAAATAACCGGTAACCTTCAATGATCCATCAATGTACTCTGCTCGTTCACTGTAAAGATGAGCCCGATTATTTTTATTATGGATTTCATTTCTCTTTTGGCCACCGACGCGACGCAACAAATTGAGTCCATCTGATGTTTTGTCAAGAACCATTAATTTCTCATCTGGAAAATAGTTTTCGATTCGCTTCTGAATATCATTCTTGATCTGGTTACGACGTTTCGGTGCTACAGATTCAAGGTCCATTAGCGTGAAAATAGGTGTAGGTATGCCTTGTGAAATTGCTACATTCAGGAATTTTTCTCCCCATTTATCCATGACATCGTCGGATGAAGCTGATACCAGAAAAACTGTGCTGTCACAGACTTTAAGGCAATCTAGAGCCCGTAATTCATTGCCAACCCCATATTTAGCTGTGATAAATGTGAATTTCTGCTTCAATCTTGATGATCTAAAAAATGAAAGTAATTTAGGTATGTTACTTAGTAAATTCAAACTATCAACAAATAATGAGCTCACCTCAGATATGTTACATTCGGATTAGTTCTGTCCACTGACATATCTTCATCACATGATTCAATGATGGATATGGCAGAATTTACGTCAATCGACTGATGAAGTGCAACGAAACATGTGAGGAAGGGAGCCGACTTTGCTGAGATTCCACCAATTTTGCGTTTTTTATCCATAGCCTCTTCACGTTTATTCTTCCGAATATGTATGGCCTGCTGACGGCGATCTTCTCTTTTCATCACTTTGCTGCTAGATTTTGAAGCCGTTTTGACCGAGACTCGACCTGAAAATTGCTTGTTAGATCTTTGAATACTCTTGACATATCTCTAAATTACCTTTATTTGCGGCATCTATTTCACGATTGGAACGATGTTTGGTCTTATGTAGCTTGTTGGTTTGTTTCAGAGCTCCAGCTCTGTGAACCGTTCCTGTTAACGCCATTATTTCGCTGGAATTCTGAATTCACATGAGCAATGTTTTCAATTTTTGAAGGGTTATGTTTTCGAGGGGGCCATTGAAAATTTTGTCACAACTACTGTAAACAAATATTTCTATTTGCAAAGTTAATTTAGGTAGCTCTGCCAGTGTTTAAAGTTTTAATACAATATGGATGACTTTGATCTATATGGCGACCTCGAGGAGGCAATAATTCACCCTACACAAGACGAGATCAACCGGAAGAAGGTCGAGGAGAATGAGAAACAACAGGAAATTGAAAATTTGAAAGAAAAAGAAAGTAGCTTAAGAATAGAGCTACAAAGGAAGCTCGATGAGCTTACTGAGAAGCACTTTCAGCTCAATAAGAATTTCTCAATAATGATGCTTACATGCAAAAATGAAATTGCAAGGTAATCTAAATATTTATTTAAGAATGAGCTTATTCCTTAAAATAGAAAATTGAATCTTTAGGAGGGATCGACAAGTTCGAGAACTGCGAGAAGAAAAGGATCAAATAGTCTTTAGAAAGAAGAAATTGCATTCAAATACATCTGATAAGTGGACACAGACTGACTTACTAAAGTCTGACAAATCATCAGAGTATTCAAGAGACAACGATAGCAATCAGCGACGAAAGTCATCTGAGCGAGACAGAAATCAACATACCAGCGATCGTCATAGTAGCAGAAATGATAGAAGGTCGAATTATGATGAGAGATCACGTCACAAAGACTCTAAGAGCTCACGAAAACGAACAAGATCACCACCAGCATTAATTTCAATTAAAAATGATGGAAAGCGCCGTAAGTATAGCGAGAAACCAGAGCAAAGATGTCGATCAAGTGACAACAAGAAGGATATGGATTTACGACAAACACTTCTTAGAAAAAAGACTCTTGAAACAACTGCCGAACAAGTTAAACCAAAAACAGGCGACGACATGCGACGTAGCTCAACTTTTGGCGACAGTAATAAACCGCACCTTCATACCGATAAGGAGAGAGAACAATTACATGTTAATGAAGTTGTGTCAGTAACATCAGATTCAGATATTGAAATAGTCGTTATTGACGAAAACTCCACTAAAGAATCTGCATCATTGGCAGCGCCTATTTCAGTGAAGATCGAAACTGCTGGTAAGTCAATATCAAAGGATGTTAAGAAAGATAAATCAACAGACACGCGACAGAGCAAATCCGCAACTGAATCTAAGAAAAAGCCCTCAGCTGCGACACAACCAATTGATCCAGAACCCGCAAAACCTACAGAAAATTTTGCTTCCATTAAAAAAATAAAAGATGTTGTTCATCTTAAAGGAGAATGTTCTGAAACACGAAGCACTATGGTGCCACATGAATTAGCTGATAGTGCTACATCGGTAAATGTAGTCGAGCCTGTTGAGAAATTAGATGCAAAACGGAGAGGAGTTAATGACGAGACAGATGAAATATCAGCCAGAAATGTAGCCACCATTGTTGAACCATCAGTTACGACTCAACAAGCTTCGTCAAGCGAGACACTGCCGAAAGTAATAAGCAAACCAGATTCGGAACAAGAAGAGAAGCCAACTAACAAATCAATTGATAAAAATGATGAGAAATCGGCTTCTGAATCTCCAGAAATTGGCTTAGTAAAGGAAGTGACAACCATACTGCCGCTTCCGACTAAGCTTAAGATAAAGATCACTGAAAAAACAATTGATGCTGAGAAAAAGGTTGCAAAAAAGATCAAAAACTCATCGACACATTCCAATTTCTCAGCGAACAAATCAAATTTTAAGGCTGAGAAAGCATTGACTGATGGTAGCAAAAGGTCGACACCATTGAACATCAAAGAAACCAAACCTAATCAGGATAACAAAAAACACTACAGTAGCTCACTTGATAAGGAGAAACAAGAGTCGAAACCATCATCAAATGGTTTCAATATTGAGTTAAATCATGAAAAAGTTGCGACAGCAAAACTGAAGAAATTAAAGTCAAAGAACGATGAAATTAAAATTACTTCTACAGTTTTGCCTGAAAGCGTTTCTGGTATAGCAAAAACTCCCGATTCTGCTTCTTCGATATGCAAAGTTGATACGTCAATTAAACAGTCCACCTCCAAAGTAGTGACAAGAAAATCACCCCGAAAACCTATCAGAAAACAAATAATGAACCTAAATTCAAGTGACGGCACTTTAGAGCCACTTACGAAGGTCATTAAAACTACCGAATCATTGCAAACTGCGAATACTTCGCAAACTTCAATCGAAGCAGCTGCAAACCATGAAGTCAAAAAGGAAGTGATAGATCCTAAAGCAGCTGAAGATTTAAACGGACCACCAATAGCTGAAGTGAAACAGCCGATAGCTGAAGTGAAACCACCAATAGCTGAAGTGAAACCAGAAGAAAATAAGTCAGCTGGAGAACGGAAAGAAATTGAAGAACAGAAAATTGTTACTCAATCTGAAGAAAAGCAGAGTCCAGCAGAATTATCAACAAGCGATTTGATTGATGATGCTAATGATAAACATTCTATACCAGCTGGCGATGCAAATGTTTCTGCTGATTCTGTTGGCACTTCTAAGGAAAATTCATTGAATCATTCACAAGAAAATTTTAAGGAATGGAAAAGAAATCACACAACATACATGAAAGAAGTAGAAGACGATGGAACTGTTGTTATCACACTGCATCGATCAAAGAAGAAACATCACAAAAGAAAACGTGACGATAAATAAATGATAATGCAAATTTGTTTTTTTATTTAATTCAATAAAAGTTTTACAAAAAAAAAATTGTTTTCTTATTCCAGCATCACTTCAGATGTGTCAGCAAATGAAAATCCAGTTTTAAAACCTTTTGATGCTAGTTCCAGGCGATGTTGATTCTTGAGCTTTTTGTCCTTCTTGCTAGAATTCTTTTTACGCTTGTTGGAGGTACTTTCTGGCTTTTCATCTTGTTTTTCACCGCCATTCTGTGTATACGAAATTTCTGTTGTTGTTCCACCAGCACCATTCACTTTTGGGGCCTTAATTTTCTCATTCGCCACAAATGGAATTTTCATTACATTACAAAACGATTTGTAAGTGTTCAAGACGTTTGCCTTGAGAATGTGCTGGTTTCTAAATTTCTGAATGGCACTGATCAGTACATCTTTTGCTGCAAAATCCTTCTGATTTCTCATTGCCATCACAAAATGAATCAGCTCTAAGAATTCAGGCTGTGGCACTTCTTCAATTTCACTTGCATAATTCTTGAGCTGATCATAAACTTTCTGATGGTATTTGATTGCCTGTTTTTCATTTTGAGACATCAGGTGATGATTCTTGAAGAAAGCTTTCAATAGTTGAAACGATTGTGTTCTTCTTAATGATCGCACTGTTGTCTTGAGACCTTCTTCACCAATGTACTTTGCCAGCTTAAAATTACCAATCCAGTGGGTCCCGAGAATTTGCTTGAATGTATTCAACTGGAGTGTTGGATTTCGATGTGTGAAAAATTCTTGCAGGCGTTCCATCATGATTTTAAGCACTTCATCTTCACCAGGTGTCAGTTTCTGAAGAATTTGTGAGCAATTGATAAGAAAAATGCAGGCACGTGCGAAATGATTTAGTTGCTGAATGTTAGTCTTCTCTTTGACTGTCTTATCGAGCATGTTTGTAAGAGTATCAGCCAAATGTTTTTGCGTCACATTCTGCACAGTTTCAAGGCTGAATGATTTCAGTTGTGCCAACTGAATGAAAATTCCATCAAATCTCGGTAACAGAGGACTTTGTTTCTCATTCTTTATAGCGATTGGCATCAGGTCATAGAAAAATATAAGAGTTTCTAGACAAATTTCCATCTGTGGATTGTTCTTGAGGTAAATTTCCACCAGATCCAAAGCTCGCATACGAAAATGAAGCAAAGTTTTATCAGCGATCTTGTCAGCTTTTGTTTGTTTTGGTTTTCTGCTCTGTTTGAGCATTTTAAATGCATCAGCTAATGCAGCATCCAGTTTCGCACCTTGAGCTTCGTCCATTTCATCGAGGTCCATATCTTCACCATCGCCACCAGCATCTCCAAGAGCACTCTGAATTGCCATCCTAACAGTGTCATTAATTGTTTCTGGTTCTTCATCATCGTCATCAGCGTCCATTTCTGTATCGCTTGTTTCTTCTTCAGCAGGCTCACTATCAGATAGCACTTCATTGTCTTCCACATCAGATTCATCTTCACTTCCAGACTCGTCAGATATTTCCGAGATGTCATCTTCATCTTCGTTGTTGCCATTGACCATCAGTGGATTATCTTTACTATTCAAGTCAAGCAGCGAAAGGATTTGATGGAAGGCAGTGACAGTCATTTGACTACACAATTGCGGGAACACATGACGAATGACATTTCGCAGAACATATGACTCTTGTGACAGCAGCGTCAAGAATAAATCAACAACAACCTCAATCCAATCCGGTTCATTTTGACTGCTCTTTTTTTGATTTGCTCGTTTCATGACAGATTCCAATTCGTTGATGGCATTTTCAGCTACGTCACTGTTGTTAAATAATTGAAGTCCCATGTGAAGCATTAAAACTTGAAAAACGATTTTCAGCTTCTTCTCTTTCTTATCTGGCTTTGCTGTAGCTTCAACATACATCTTTTTCCAGGTTTCAAAATGTTTTGCTTCCAATTGTTTCTGGAGATATTTGTTGGGCTCCTTCTTTGTTCGGATATCATTAATATGATTAACAATTCCCATCAACACTTTCTTTTCATCCTCTAATTTCGGCAGCTTGTACTCTAGACAATGGTAAAAAATGTTTCTAATATTGGAAGCATTTGAATTGATATCTTCGTCTTTTTGTGAAAGATCAACGCCATTTTTTGACTTAAAAATTCCCAAATTTACGAGAAAAATCAACTGCTCGATGCGCCATTCAATGTTACTCGAAACGAGCTTATTGGTTGTGATAATTTTCTGAAAGATATTTGCTGCATATTGACGTTCACGATCTTCCTGATCACCAGTCACAATTGATTTGAGCTCAGCAACGACTTTTTGAAGCCCCTCCACATCAAGTGTGTTAATAATATTTGTGATGAACTTTTTCGTAGAACTTTTTTCGATTGTCAGTGATCCTGGTGATTGTGTAAAAATCTTAAACAGTTGAAGCTTTTGATCTTGTTTTTTTAGAAGCTGTAAGCGCTGATCGAGCAAGTCATAAAATTCAGTATACATCTCTTGGAGATCCTCATCGCGCACAGATTTCGTTCCATTAGCGTTGAGCATCTTTAAGAAGTTTGGAGTAAGCATTTTCTGAGCTTCCTTCGGTTTGTCTTCGAGGTTTCGTAATATTGACACTGCTGCATGGATTGTAACGAGTTCAGTTTGTTTCGATGGGGACTCCAAAAGGTCATCTACATGATTCAACCAAAAGCTCTTCAACGATTTCGAACTGACCAAATGTCGCATGAAATATACGTAGAATGGATGATTGATAGCATTTGATTTTTTGTTATTCCAAAGCAGATTCACGAGAACATCGAAATTTTTTTCTTCCAGAATAGACGGAGACTGCCAAAATTTTTTATAGAACAATTCATCGATTACTCCTGCATGATGCTCTTCAATTATCATCAATAAATAGACAGGATCTAACGTTATCGTGTCTTTTGCGATGCTCACATTCTTCTTCACCACTGGCCAAATTTTGCTTTTGACGATTTCTGTTGTGCTCTAGGAATAAGAAAATAACGATAAATATTCAATAAAAAAAAAAATTATCAATAACTCACCTTAATGACCAACTCGTTGAGGAAGCTAAATGCTAGAGATGACACTGAAGGCTTTGACAAGCATGCAGTCAAACATTTTGTAATTTCCTCAATATCGTTTTCAGTGGCATTGCTTAAGGATCTCTCCGATCGGATAATAGCTCCACACGCAAGGGCTGTGCCGACCAATGCATCTACTTTCCCTTTATCTTCAGCACTGTGAAATTCTTTCTGAACCACTTCCAGGATAAGGCTTATCTTAGGTTCCAATTTTTCTGAAGTCAGTAGACCGCATAGAGCTGTGTGAAATCCTATTCGGCTCTTTGATGTTGATGATCCGTTTCCTCTAATAAGACGTTTGAGAGCATAATCCAATTGTTTCTGTACCTAGAATGTTTAATGATGAATTACAGCTTGTATCCTCAAAAAAAAAAAAACACGTGCAAGTTACTTTTTCCTCATTAGTTTCTTCCAGAATCTTAATCAACGTTGCTGCGCCTATGATGCGAACTTTTTCATCCTCTTGAGTTAGTCTATTGAATGCTTCAAATATACTTGAATTAACTTTTATACTATTATTTTGAGCCATCCTCCTCGTGCATTTGCGGTCGGGATTGATTTATAAATTATGTCACAAGAATTTTGAACCGTCTCTATGTGAACCAATTTTTTTCAACTTCATTCAATGAGCGCTCAAATAAAAAAGTAAACAAATCGGTTTCCAAAATTAATAAAAAAAAATCCACTGCAATTAAGTCGTTTGAAGCATCGGAATGTTTTCCATCTGCAAGCAAACAGTGCCAGCGACTGGAGTTGAGTTTGCAATAAAGTGCAAATTCTTTAGTAACTTGGAAAAATGTCTTGTAATCGGAGCAGCCAATGTGCTCAAGGTCTATCGAATCCTTCCGGATGCTGAACTCAACACGAAGGAGAAGTATACAGGTAATTTGAGATCTTTAGCTTTTACAGACATGATGCAAACAACTTACCTATTTCAGATAATCGTCCACCAAATATGATTCTTGAGTGCTTAGCATCATATGAACTTTTTGGAAACATCATGTCGTTACAGAGTGTATCATTAACTAATTCACCACGTGATGCTCTGCTCGTTAGCTTCCAGGAGGCCAAATTGTCTGTAGTCCAGCATGATCCAGACACATTTGATTTGAAAACTTTGTCACTTCATTATTTTGAGGAGGACGACGTCAAATGTGGATGGACAGGAAATCATCAGATTCCTATAGTCCGTGTTGATCCAGATAATAGATGTTCAGTTATGCTGGTGTATGGCAAGAAACTGGTTGTGTTACCCTTCCGCAGAGATAACACACTTGACGAGATCGAAATTCAAGATGTGAAGCCTATCAAAAAAACGCCAATGCAGCTCATCACAAAAACGCCAATTCTCCCATCATATTTAATATCACTTAAAGATCTCGATGAGAAAATTGACAACGTCTTGGACATTCAGTTCCTGCAGGGATATTATGAGCCAACATTGCTGATTCTTTACGAGCCCGTAAGAACTTATCCGGGTCGTATTGCTGTTCGTAATGACACTTGCTGCATGGTTGCACTCTCCTTGAATATTCAACAACGAGTTCATCCTGTCATCTGGTCTGTAACGAATCTGCCATTCGACGCTCTACAAGCTGTTCCAATCAACAAACCAATTGGCGGGTGTCTGATATTGTGCGTAAATTCCTTGATCTATCTGAATCAAAGTGTGCCCAGCTATGGTGTCAGTCTCAATAGCACCGCCGATCACAGTACAAATTTTCCATTGAAACCACAGGATGGTATTAAAATAAGTCTGGATGCGGCTCAAATTGCATTCATCAACAACGATAAATTAGTGCTGTCGCTTAAAGATGGCGAACTTTATGTTCTGTCATTAATTGCCGATTCCATGAGAAGCGTTCGAAGCTTCCATTTTAGTCGTGCTGCTAGTAGCGTCTTAACAAGTTGTGTAAGTTTACATTTTGTAATTCTATAATTTCCATTTTTTGTAATTTGCTTTATTCATCATTCTTCAGATCTGCCTGATTCAAGAAGATTATCTTTTCCTGGGATCTCGATTGGGCAATTCATTATTGCTGCGCTTCAAAGAAAAAGATGAAAACATGGTGATAATGATTGATGATACCGACACTCCAACTGTTGAAAAGGACTCACAGTTGGCAAAGAGAATACGCCTGGAGGAGGAAGAACTTCTAGTGTATGGTGCGAAGACAGTAAAAACTTCAGTGAATTTATCAAGCTACATTTTTGAAGTATGCGATAGCTTATTGAATATTGGACCCGTAGGCCACATGGCTGTCGGCGAAAGAGTTCAAGCGGAAGAGCACCAAGATGAAGAAAATGAAAATGAGAAACGCAATCCAAACAAAATTGAGTTGGAAGTTGTCACCAGCAGTGGATTCGGCAAGAATGGCGCACTTTGTGTGTTGCACAATACGCTGCATCCCAAGATTGTGACAAGCTTCGAGTTGAGTGGTTGCCTAGACTTGTGGACAGTCATCGATGATTCACAAATGCGTCGTGAAACTAAACATACTTTCATGATTCTGACTCAATGCGCCAGCACAATGGTTCTCAGGACAGGCGAAGAAATTACAGATATTCATAACACTGGCTTTGTTTGTAGCACGCCAACAATCTACGTAGGAAATTTAGGATCAAATCGTTACATCGTTCAAGTTACATCAAAGTCAATTCGACTGATTCAAGGCACACGTTTGGTGCAGAATATTCCAATAGATCTGGGATGTCCATTGACAAATGTCTCCGTTGCTGATCCGTACATTTGTGTTCGAGCTGCCAATGGTCAAGTTGTAACGCTGGCATTACGTGACAATAAGGAATTCTCCTTCCAACGTCTCTACATGAATCGAAATCGCATCAGTGGAACGGCTGTTGGAGTTTCCATTTATAAAGACACTTCGGGATTGTTTACAACAAAATGTGAAGAATTCACTGACTTAACAAAAACCAGCGGTGTGACACGTGATTTTGGTGGTTACATGAAAGCTGAGCCAGGAGCTGGTGAAGAAGATGAAGAAGATTTATTGTACGGTGAGAGTGGAAGCAAATTCAAGATGCAGTCAATGGTCGACATGACATTATCATCAAATGCTCAAAAGTCCGATTGGTGGCGTCGATTTATTCAGCAAACAAAACCATCTTACTGGCTGGTGGTGACTCGAGACAATGGAAATTTAGAGATTTATTCAGTGCCCGATTTGAAACTTGTCTATCTGGTGACTGACATTGGAAGTGGTAACAAGATTCTTGCTGATGCAATGGAATTTGTACCAATGCCGAAAGATGACGAAGAAGTGAAGAAAAGTGATGCAAATACTGCAGCAACATCTGACATAATTCCAAAGGAAGTTCTTATGATCGGATTGGGTCATAACGGTTCACGTCCATTACTTATTCTTCGTATGAAAAATGAAATTCTCATCTACAGAGCGTTCCGCTATCATCAAGGAAATTTGAAAATTCGTTTCCGTAAAATGAGACATTCCATCATTTATTCATCCGTTGAGCAGAACATAAAAATGGAATCGGAACATTTTACTGATGAGACGGAAGAATTTTGCATCAATCCAGCAAACACACAAAAATTGCGATACTTTAATAATATCAACGGCCTAAATGGCGTCTGTGTGTGTGGCAATAGTCGGTCATATTTTGTGTATCTAACCAGTAAAGGTGAACTACGCACGCATCAATTCAATGATGACAACGTCATGTCAAACAGCAGCAGCATTAAATGTTTTGCGGAATTTAATAACGTTAATTGTCCAAATGGATTTCTCTATTTCAATATCACCGATAATGATTTGAAGATTTCCATTTTGCCAGATCAGTTGGTTGTTGATGCACCATGTCCATTGATGCGTGTCTCATTACGTGCCACACCGCAACATATCGTTTATCATCATGAAGTTAAATGCTATGGTCTCGTTCTGGTGCAAAAAGATGTCAGCAACAAATATTATCGATTCAATGGTGAAGATAAGGAATTGATTGAAGATAATCGTGGCGAACGCTTCATGTATCCGACTGTCGACAAATTCTCATTTGTTCTAGTATCGCCATCAAATTGGCAAGTTGTACCAGAAATTCAGAAAGATCTTGACGATTGGGAACATGTCAGCGCATTGAAAATTGTGATGCTTTCGTATGAAGGCGCTCAATCAGGATTGAAGGAATATATTTGTATGGGAACTAACTTTAACTACAGCGAAGACATCACATCACGCGGTCGAATATTTCTGTTTGATCTTATTGAAGTCGTTCCAGAGCCAGACAAACCATGGACAAAATACAAATTGAAGCAAGTTTATGGCAAGGAACAGAAAGGGCCTGTGTCAGCAATTGCGAGCACAATGGGCTTCTTGGTATCATCAGTTGGACAGAAAGTCTATTTATGGCAACTAAAGGATGAAGATCTTGTTGGTGTTGCATTTATTGATACGAATATCTTCATTCATCAAATGGTCACAATCAAATCGCTCATTCTCGTTGCTGATGTCTATAAGTCTGTCAGCGTTCTTCGTTTTCAAGATAAATTTCGAACACTGTCACTTGTGTCGCGAGATTACAATCCACTGATGGTTTATCAGATTGAATTTCTAGTTGATAATGCTAATTTAGCTTTCCTAGCATCAGACAGTGAAGCAAATTTATCGATTTTCATGTATCAACCGGAATCACGTGAATCTCACGGAGGACAAAAGCTCGTGAGACGAGCTGATTATCATTTGGGACAGAAAATCAATGCCATGTTTAGAGTCTCGTGTAATTTTAAGCAGCAATTTGATAAACGCATTCCGACTTTTGATAACAAGCACATGACATTCTTTGCAACACTCGATGGTGGCTTCGGATTTGTCCTTCCATTACCAGAGAAAGCCTATCGAAGACTTTTTATGTTACAAAATGTTCTACTGACACACAGCGCTCATCTTGCTGGTCTCAATCCGAAATCGTATCGAACAATAAAACAATGGCGAAAAGTGCTCACAAACCCAGCTCGTGGCATTCTGGATGGCGAACTCATCTGGAACTATTTACAGTTGAATTATAGTGAGAAACAGGAAATTGCAAAGAAAATCGGCACAAAAGTGGACGAAATTTATCAGGACATTTTTGAAATCGATACTGTCTCCAAAGTCTTCTAGGACATGTACTAGAAAATTTGAGGATAAATTGAGAAAAAAATAAATAAAATATAGGTTATGTAATTTTAGACAATGATTCTTTTTATTCTTACGTCCTTTAAACAAACTACAAGAGAGAATATTGTAAAATACAAAACACGCAAAAGAATTTCATCTCACAAAAATACTCGTGAAAATTACTTAATTTATAAAAGAAAATGTTTTACCATCTTAGGAAAGATTTGTTTGCATTTTTACTGTTGACAACGCTCAGCGTTTGTCCTTGATTGACAAGTGGATGTAAACGTTCAGTGAACTTTAGATAATTTCGTTCAAGCTCTTTTTGATAATCTTTTTGATCGGCATGAATAAGATTCTTATTTTTCTTCAAAGCGTCGTGACATTTTTTGGAAAAATCTTTGAAACACAATCTCATTTGTTTTGTTCTTTGGTGATTTTCGTTTGTCCTTCAGAGATTCCTGAAAGGAAAACGAGTGCGATCTCAAATGGACCCTGATTCACAGTCGTTCCTATACAACCTTGTAAAACCATTTGAAGAATCTTTGGATCAGCTGGTTGTTGATTTGTTGCGGCCGCCAATTCATTAATTTTCTTTTGAATATCTTCAATGGCGACTTCAATTGGTTCGAGTACAATTTGCTGACGGTTGATGACCTGTATGCGAGTTTTGACAGATGGGAAATGACTGGCGGTGGTGAGAATTGTTTTACGTTTGTATTGCTCGTTAAGCTCACCATGAGCTTTTCCAGCTTTTGTAAATGGTGTCGAATAAATGAATCGATTAATATTGAAATTCCTTTCGAAATGCGTTTCACGCTGACGCATTTCAAAAGCTTCGAAATACGGTTCGACAAATGTTATTTGAATGTAAATTTTCTCAGCATCCAGTTTTGAGATATCGACATGATTGGAATCTTTGATTATAACAACAGTCTCAGATCCAAAACGACCTTCATAAAATGACTGAAGACGATTGTAAATTTCTGGTAACTTAGTGAACGGTGGTTCCTTGTAAATGTATTCATTCTGGTCTAAATCGCCAAGTTTTGATCCATAAAATCCCACACGAAAGTATGTTGCGAAAACTCGCTTGCCACTCAATTGTGCTATTCGATTGTAAGCTTCTTGTAGCTTTCCATAAACTTTTGCCATTTTCTGAAATTCCTTTGAATGTTCAAGCATCGGAATGAGCACTTTATAGACTTGGCTCATTGCCTCGTACATGCCAGAAATTTGGAATTTTTCTGCAGCTGTTTCCAGTAAATGTTTTAAGCCAGCTTCAGTGAATCGATTTCCCAAACAAACTCCATCTTCACCAGGACTCAAGACGTCATCACTGACCGCCGATTCAGATAATGCATTTGGTGTAATGTGTCGGAAAGCAACAGCTCCGACTGGAAGATATTTTTGTGATTCTAGCATGTGAAGATATTCAGCAACTAATGCGCACATGTGTACATTACACATCGCTGCTTCACAATGATTTGAGCGCTCAACATGCTTCTTGGCCATATTTTCAAGCCAAGTGAGACGCAAATCCGGTGAATTTTGATAACCTTTAGCAATGCGATTCATCAAATCCATTAACATTTCATAATCTTCCTGATATTCTTTCATTTTAACAGTATCTGACAGAATCATGTGCAGATTAAACAAAAGATCTTTGACCTGTTCCGGGAATGATGTTTGTTGGAGATCTTGATGCTCCTCATCGGCATAAACGAGAATCGTTTTCAATGATCGACGCAATGACACTTCACTGAATGTTGCATCAAATGTTGAGCCACCAACAAGACTCGACAATGAAATTGTTATCAACATTTTAACTCGTGAAAAATTGTTTCCGTAAAATTCAAAGTTCTGGCGCATCAAGCAATAAAGCGATCCAGCTGCTTGACTTCTGACGGTAGACAATGATGAACCACAATGCTTCAAAAGAAGCAAACACAAATCAGCGCAATTATCTGATTCTTCATCGAATAATAAGTTGTGAAATTTATTCACAAATGATCGTTGCGATGCAAAGAGATTCATTAATGCCAGAAGACTCTGATTCCGTGACAGAGCATGTAAAAGTACTTTCAATACTGACCCAAGTAAATTATTATGCATTTCAGATGTCGACGATACTTGAATGATAATCTCAATAGCGTCAAGAATAATCAGAGTGATTTCGGTTGCTAATGAGCCTGCAATGTAGATTGAATCAGACTCTTCATATTTTGGCAGAGTGTTAGCTTCTGAGCCTTGTGATGTACGATAAAACATTTGATCCTTGCGCCATCGATATTTCTCATTTGCATTGCTTCCTTCTTTACGCCGATTAATTAAATCATTTCGCGCTGAACCCGTTCCACGAATAATGTCTTCCAACTTATCTTTCATGTCCGATGATTTTCTGAAGCTCTGAGTTTTACGCTGACCTACTGTTGGCGGTTCTGTTTTTGCGCGACCTTTGTATTCGAAGCATGGTAAGCAATTGTTTAGGATTTGCAGAAAGTTGTGAACTTTCTGTGGCGGTAGATAAGTTATGAATTTCAAGAGAACAGAGTTTTCCAAATTCCTGATGACCCAAAGGAAGCATGCAAGTAAGTCCTTTGTGTGAGCTTCACTCAATTGTGGTTTAGCATTTTTGAGAGTGTCCGTTGAAATTGCGTAAAGTTTACTTCCAGAAATAGCCGTCAAAATATCTGGATTAATAATTGCTGTCGAAAGCGTTGGACCTTGATAATCATCCAAGAAATAACGTTCCATTTCAAAAGTATGTAGTGGCGCATTCATGACAATATTAAGAAGCGGCAAATATAGTGCAGCAATCCGCGATCGAGCCTCTGAAGCCGTGTATCGGGTATCTGTTTCATGGGATGTCATAAGATTCCTCAGGCATCGAATAGCTCGTCCATGTAGTGATTGATTGGTCATCTCAAAAGCCTGTGCAACTTCAGTCAGCATTAATCCGATCAGAAAATGTTGCTGACGAAAATCGTGAGTAAGATCGGCAAATGCAAATTTATCTTGGGTCGCTAGACCGGAACTGACTGCAGAATGTTGACTGTTTCCTGATTTAATGCTAAGTGTTGGCGAGCATGGAGCTGAGATATTGTATGTGAATGGCGTTCCGAATGGAAGATTCAATGCAATGAAATGTTCATGACTGCAAGTAATTCTCAAAAAATCAAGCTTGTAGTGGTTTACTTCAGCAATCGATGCACTTTTGGTAGTGATGACTTTAAGGAAGTTCTTTATTAGAACAAAAACAAATCCACGATCGAGAATGCTAAACAAATCCAATACAAAGAATGCCAAGCTTTGATTTAAGCTATTCGCCAAATTCTTATCGGAATTATGATAGCCAATGATCTTCGTTGCAATCATGTGAACAAGCGTCTGCACGTCGTCAGTAAATTGCCGTGAAAAACGATTTTTCCGTGGTGCATTCAGAGTATTTGTGTGATTCAGATGCTCTATCATACTCTTGACGATCAGCTCGAAGAGAAGCCAGGAGTTTGTAAGAGATAGCTCAGCGGCTGTATTATTAGCAACAACCCAATGCAGAGCAATTTCCTCGTGCAATAAACGAATCGTTAAATTTTCTTGCTTTTCCAATGAATCTTCATTCAAATTGAGAACTTCATTTGGTAATTTATTGTCCATTGGATGCGGAATTGTGCATTGATACTGAAAAATAAATTAGAAGATTAGGTAGTATCAACATTTTTAATTAAAATCATTTTAATTACTTGAACGTATGTGGATAGAATCGCTTGCCGTCCATAGATGCTATGACAATCCTGTTGTAGAACGAACATTTTATCAGCGATAGAACAAATTGCCTCAAACACATTAGACTGAATTGCCATTACGTGCGATCCAATTTTATAAGTGGAAACCATAAGTTCCAGAAGTTTATCCATCACCAGTTGAAGATTCTTAACGAGTGCATTTAAATCAGAACACTGAAGATCATGAAAAGACTTTTTCAATTCGCGCTCCATATTTGCTTCCGAACCGATGTGAGCTGGAATTTTCTTGCCTTCCAAACATTGAACAAGATAGAAGAACTTGCACAGATATTGATCATCAGTGTAAACGGTTGAATATGCATCCAATACCACATTGAATAGTTGTTTATGATTATCTAACCACTTCGTTCCCGGCAAATTGACGTCAGGAGAAATGTATGAATATGATGCTGGTGGCTCATGAAGCAAAATCGGTAAATTGAAATCTCCAATATTAAGGCGCCCATCAATAAGAACTGGAATCCATGTCCAACCAATTGGAGTCTCTGTTAATTGCTGAAGATCCAATTGCTTTTTCTGGCACGAGACGTGATAAACAGTGAACAGAATGTGATGATTTTGATTGAGATTTGCAGGCAATTGTATTTTAATCTCATCGTAGAATGTTGGACTGCGATTGTGATAATTAACAATCGTAAACATTTCATTCTGGAACTGAGGACATGAGCTTTTGCCATAGATTACATTCAAAGCATCTGTCGGTTTTTCACCAGCCATTACTTGTATCTTAATTGCAATGTTTCTCGCTGAGCCAGCACGTGTTGAGAAATTTAATTCTTTCGGACTTATAAAGAGAAGATTACGGTATGAATAATGTGGATTAAAGATGGGCGATAATGGAAATTCTAAAACTTCCTTTGTTGGGCGCAAATTCTTCTCTTCCATGCTATACGGACTTATTTTTGCGAGCTCTGGCGACAAGGCATTTTTGACGTCACCTTCAGTGTATGGTGAAATGTCAATTTTGATCGAGCCAGGAATGCATTTAAACTTTTTGATCGTTGTGCTGGGACGTTTTAGTTCAGGAAGAAACTTGTACAAATCTTCGTCTTTCATCTTTTCAGGATCCATTTTAAAGAAGCTTGACACCGTGATAGAAATAGTTTTAAAATTTTCTATAGCATTTGTGAAATCTTCAAACGGCGACCAGGAACGTCTTGTCTGGCTTTCACGACGTTCCAGAGAACCACGTCGCGAAAGAGTGGTCGTAACTGTTTCGCTTGCTCGTTTCTTGAATTGATCGAAGCTACTAGTACTGCTTTTACGATCCAAGCTGTTCGAGCTTGCTGTTGTTGACTGCAGACTCTCTCTGTCTTTTTCTAATTCATTTTCACCTTTGAAGATTGTATTCAAATAAATTGCTGTAAAAGCAAAAGGCGCTCGATATTTTCCTAAACGCTCTGTGTAATCCAATGCATTTGATTTGGCTTTATCGAGATTAGAATACTCCTTAAGATAAGGTTCAATCGATTCTTTTGTGTCACCTTGCAGGACTTTTTCTAATCGTATCACCAAAAATAAATCGTTCGATGGATGTGTAATTTCAAAAACGGCTGTACGACTCTGAGTGCTAATGTCGGCATATGGAACGTGCGATGTAAGCATTCTCTTGATAGATTCTGGATTCAGATCAAAATAGAAATTCTCCGAGATTTTCTTTTTTTCTTTGGCATCGTAGATTGCGGCTGTGCAGAAAATCGGCTCTATTTCGATATCGAACTTTAAATGCAAAAATTTTACCATTATCCGATGCCCAACATGTTCCATTGGTATTTCGGCTGGCAATCGTCGTTCGATAAAATCGTCATCGTCTTGACATTGAAGAGAAAAAATATCCTTCAATCTTGATTTCTCACGATTTGTTTTGTTTTGACTGTCGATGTTTTCGAATGGAACACGTTCAAGTAATGGCAACAATGGATCAGAAGCAACAGAACGTAAATTACATTCTTCGACATCAAATCCAGATACCCAGGAACCACGACATGATGGTGTCAGAGTGTTGTCAGTGTTGGTTGATGATAACAGACTAGAACAGCTGCCAACCATAATTGTTGAATCTTCCATTGATATAAAACTCAGTGGACAATCAATTTCAAATTCCTGATGATGATATGATAATGGATCGATTTTTCTATCATATTTGTCGCGAAATACAGTATTGCGGTCCTGGTAAGATACATGTGTCCAGGGTTTTGTAAAGGCTCTGATGCAATTATAAATGAGAAATGGAATATCTTCAGGTTTCTTTTCGTATTCTTCTGGCAGTATGTATTTTTCAGTTCGGATTTTTCTGGGGGTTGTCTTGACCACAACATCGTTGTTTGGGAACTCGAGTATGTTTCGCAATGGATCTTTTATTATAAGGCATTGTGACTTTTGTTGGAGGAAGTCTTCGAAGTCAATTGCTTCCACCAATTCGTTTAATGACACGGACGATGAACAAAATGAGCTACTTGGTGCAATTATCTGATCACCTTGAACCGCTTTCCTGACTTCCGATGCAGAAAACCTAAAAGATAAGTTTCATTAGATCATCCCAGACACAACAACAATGGCCGATATGTAAATAAAGTACTAAGCGGAAATATCACTAATAAAACAAAAAATATGTCTTCCGCTCCAATCGCATCTTAAGCTTAGGACTTAATTCAGTAATCGCAAAGGTGTTAACACGAAAATAGGCCGTACGAAGGCAGAAAATTTTGAAAGAAATAAATTGGAAAATAAAAAATTTCATACGTCGAAAGCTTGGAAGCAAAAGATCTCTGCGACATGACTTCAACTTGTTTGGCTTCGTAGAGAGCTTGTCTTTTTTCTTTGGTAGACACTTTACATTAATTCAACTTAATTCACTTTTTCTAGGTAGGGTGGAACATGAACGATCTTCTCTTAGTACCCATGAAGAAAAGTTGCTTTGTGATTCATCAACTGAGCTACTAACTGAGCACTCATAGAACAATATTTTAAAAAATTGGTTGATAAAGCGACGGTTCTAGCTCCTCTCTGTGTTTATTTTTAATTTTCCGAAATTTCATGAAAAATCATTAAATTAAGGGAGACACCATGAAGTCGCGTGACAATGGCAACAGCAAGATGCCGCAAGAATGGACCAAGCTGAGTACAATAAAATCCTTTGACGGAGGTAGGATTTCATCATTTTCCCCTAAATTTTCCAGAAATTTCCGATAAAATTTTTGTACAATTTTCCTGCAATTTTCAGTAAGTAGCACTTTTGAAAGAAAGACTGACAATTCCCATCGCTTATGGCTCCTGCCTAAAAATACACTGTCTCCGCTGTCCATTGATGAAATCGATGGGAAAACTGATAACAAACCAGAGAAGATATTGCATAGCAATGCATCAGCTCCATACTCCTTACTGGTTCAGTCATTGATTAAACAACTCTGCTTCTTCCTGGAGACTGATAAGGATCGTTCAAATCATCTCTATAAAAAGATATGTGGAAAGCTGTTCGAGATGAAGTTAATTGATGAGACATTTGATAAATCTGAGTTTGAGAATATCAGATTATCTTACGAGTTGGCATTAAAGCAGCTTGTTGAAGTAACACGCGGTAATGCACTTCCGGCAAGTGAAGAGATTTGGCCATTGTCACAAGAAAATTCTCGAACAGCCCTAGAATGGAGTCGCTACTTTCGTGACTTTGATGAAATTGATCTCATTGGTTCAGGCGGATTTGGCGAAGTCTGGAAAGCAAAACACAAGTTGGATCACATCGAGTACGCAATTAAGAAAATCTGCATAAAATCAACTTCAGTCAAGACCGTTCTTAATCATCTTAAAGAAGTAAAAACATTGGCATCACTGAACCATATTAACATCGTTTCTTATAAGAGCTGTTGGCTGGAACCATTGGCAAGTTATCAAAAGGAGGAAATGATTGAACATCAGTCTTCATCAACCGAAGAAAGTTCTAACTATGACAGTAACGTTGTTAGTTCAAAAATGGATTCATTGCGACTGAAAAGTGAAAGTTTTACCATAGATTTTGAGTACAGTAAAAGTCAGAAGCTGGAGATTGAAAAATCTGAATCGATTGCTTTTGAAAGTCGATCGAAAATTGAAAAGATTCGTCGCTTAAATGAAAATGCATTAATTCCGCATGTCAAACTGTCCTGGGCCATTCTCTATATTCAAATGAAATTGTGTCAGAAAACATTGCGCAACTTTCTGGACGAGCGAAATGAATTATCTGACATCGAATCGTACTATGCCAAATTTAGTTGCTTTAGTGTCAAACATGATGACAATATTCCTTCGATTAACTCTCAGTTTGTAGCTTTCTCAATCTTCCAACAAATCTGTCGCGGTCTCGATTATATTCACAGTATGGAAATTGTCCACCACGACATCAAACCAAGCAATGTTTTCATTTCGGAGGAACCAGATGGATCTCTACTTTTTCAACTCGGTGATTTCGGATTAGCATGTCCATTGGAGCAAGAAAATGACATGGTTCGACATGACGGCTTTGGCACGAGACTTTATGCTGCCAGCGGTAAGAAAACCTTCATTTCATATAATCAATAAAGTAGTGCAGTTGTAGCATTGAATTATCTTGATTTTTCTAGAACAACTTCTAGGACAATGCAGTAAGAAATCCGATATCTACAGCATGGGCGTAATTCTCATTGAGCTGTTATCAAAATGTGTCACAATAATGGAATGTTTCAAAAAAGTGGAAAATATTAAGAAAGGAATTCCATTATCAGAGATTGATGAGAGCTGCTGTAGTATGATCAAGAAACTTTTAAATCCACACAGTGAACAACGTCCAGATATTGCTACATTGAAAAATCTCGTTCGTATTAAACTGGAATCATCCGATGAAATAAGTCGATTGAAGAAAGTTATAAGCGATAAAGATTTTGAGTTGGAGAAGAAAGATCTGACGATCGGTGAGCTTAGAAATGAGATTTTGATGCTTAAAAAACAGCTCTCAATTAGCTAAACTGTATTAGATATCAGATCACTCATTCAATAAATTTTATCTGTGTTCAATTAAATTTTTTATTAGTTTTCAATTATGTAGCGTTTGATAATTGAATTGATTGCCATTTAAATTAATTGAGGCACTTGACGATGAAAATCTTTTAAATTTTTGTTGTCGTAGGGGTGCAGTGAAAGGTCTTGGAAAATCTCGAATTGGAAAGTAAAAAGGTGCTTCAGTGCCACGATGACCGAAATAATAATTTGTTAGATCGTCACTACGAAATAATTCAAAATTTGGATTTCTCGAAAATGTTTCGAATTTTGGCGGGAATTTTGTTGATTCATGTCCATTGCTGTTCGTGTTAAGAAAACTTATTTTCGTAGGTAGAATATTTGATGGTCCTTGAGATGAAGTTTCTGTTTCAGTTGGAGACGTTTCCGTTTCAGTGGTTGAAGATGCTTCAGTTGTGTGATTTGATTCGTTCATTAATTTTGAAGAGTTTTCTGTTGTAGTTATTGGTGGATCTGTTGAAATGATTCGCATCGATGCAACTTCTGTGACAATTTCCTCGAAAATAGTCGTTAAATGGTCTTCAGGAAATACACTTGTCGTTGAGATCATTTCAGTTGTTGTTGAGAAATTTTCATCATCAGATTCAGTTGAGGATTGCTTTTGTGTAGATACAGTTGTTGAAGTTGTTGAAGTTGCCGTTGATGGAATAACTGTATTGATTCGCAAATATTTAGGATTTCGTCCTGTTTCTGTATATGTTTCCTTTGCTGGCCCTCGCTGTATTGGCACTAATTTATAGCCGAAAAATTGAAGGATGGTTCCCAGTGTTCGCTTTTCCCGTCTCGCAGAATTTGTTGGTGCATTTAAACTTAGCAAAATAACTAGCAAAAATAATTTAAACACTTTCATTGCTTTAATGTTCATTCGATCACTTCAAGAACAAGACTGACCAATTGATCTATTGCAAATGTTAAACCTTAAAAAAAATGAAATGTGTCCCACCGATGTTTGAATTATAGTATACAATTACAGTGAAATGTCACGGTTCGTAGAGATCATGTGGAGAGAAATACACGCGACCAAGTTGATTGCTTCAACTGTATCGACCCCAAAATCAGTTCATGCCAAACACTTTTACTTCATGCCGCCAGTTTTTCGTTCGCAATGAACACAAATTATCAATTCACTTGCATTAAAATGTGGCCTTGACATCAAGGAAATACAGCGTACGCAGACATATAATAAACATGTTGATTTAATTAGATTAACCCACTGAGTCATGAAACTGCAGGTACATATATCTGGCGCTGTTGATTATTAATTGAGCAATGCAATAACTTCCAGTAGCAAAAATAAAAAAGCACGTGACTCGTGAAGAAATGTTTTTTGTGCAATTTCTGAAAGGGTCAGCGGTCGGTTTTTTTTGTATACATTTGTTTTTGTGAGTTCATTTTACTAAGTAAATGGAAAATTGCCATTGTCTGTCGAACTACCCGAAAATTATATCTCTTTCATGTTTCATAACATCGACTCAATTTGAAATTTTGCCAAGTTTCCTTTCACTTTTTTTCTCGATATCATTTAAATGATTCTTTTACAAGAACTCGACACAATTGTGTCATGTTTATTGATAATGGACGGTAAATTATTGACAAACAATTGAAAGTTGATTTATTTCTGATGGTATTGAAGGTTTGAGTAGCCTTCATGTGGTTCTTGATAGTGAGATGAAATTGAGTTCCGCGGGAACAGCTCATGCAGATTCAATTTTGGATAATGATAGATAGTAGGTTCCTCATTTGATCCGAAGTCATGCAACAATTTGTCGGTTCCCGGTTGAATGATAACAAAATTCGGTCCTGGTCTCTTAGATGCCGGATATGGTGTAACATGTAAAATTTCTGGTACGTGTTCGTTTACTTCTTGTGACAGTGGTGAACCATCAACATTTTTTGGTGGCTCTTCTTGGCGATTTTGAAGGCCAAAAATGTTCAATCGACGAAAACCGCGCGGAATGAAATCAAGCACTGAAGTTGGCTTTTCTGTTGTTGTGGAGGAGAAGCCATTTGATAAAAGCTTGAAGAATCTTCCAATAGCTTCATTCTTAATTTGAAATGTGTTTCTTAAGTTTTGCAAATCCAATAGCGGTTGAGCTGGTTTAACATCTTCATCAGCCGCAGCAGAATAATTGATCAAAACAATGATCGCAAATAAAACTGGAAATTTCATTGTTGTGCTGTCACTTTATTGCGAAATAATAATAAAAGAACCTCAAACACTGAATGCAAGACGCGAACTGAGAAGAATAATGAAAAAGATTGTCCTTTAAAATGGCATTTCCCCCACCAGAAGGAAGCAGTCCAAAGACGTCCAACCAAGATAATTAATTCTAAACTTTATCAAAAAAGCAAATTCACCCGATCTTCAGCTTATCGTAGCTTCGAACTGATTTAATCGGAATTAGCTTCGCATCAAAGCATTTACACGCTTGATGGTCAGAGAAACTTTGATGAGCATAAATTGGATTTATGATGATATGCCCTTGTGAATTTCATTGAGCTCAACATCATTTGAGCAGTTCAGAACTGATAACAGCCAATGAAATATGGAACATGTCACTGGTGGTCGACATCTATAAGTTCCAATCACACAGGGAACTTTTTATCTTTTATTTTATCATTTTAATGAAGGTCAATTGTGCAAACCGCGAAAACATGAAAGACTCGCTCGCAAGTACCAGACATATTTCAAGTCGCTCAAATTGAAATATTCACAAATAAGAAATTCCACGAAGTTACCGAAACGAAATTGTGCATTGACAATGCAAGTCCATGCGCAGACCTAACGTAATCGAATTTGGAAAGGTGCCTATAGTGAAGCGCACCGTGCAGGTCTATAATTCGTGACATGAATATCTGGAAAATTTCTTTTTAATCCGATTGGTCAAGTCGAAGATTTTAAGATCTTAGTTAAGATTTTTAAGCACTTTTCGCATTCGAACAAGTGATCGCCTGTCTAATATAATTAGCATCATAAGTTCTTTCGCTCAAGAAATTTGACCTCTTATGTCACTGAAGCCGAAGCGATTAACAATCATGTACATGTACATCAACATCAGGTGAACCATATTTAATCGTCTGCTACAACTTAACCAAAATCGATGGTCACAAAATATTTATTTGGCAAAAACAGTGAAAGCATTTTTAATAAAATTAAATTCAATTGAAGCAATCGTTAATATCTCGCAGAGGCGCATAAAGCATGTTAAAGAAAGAAAGAAATGGAACTAAAAGCAAAATAATTTTGTGTACATCGTCGCTATGAATAACAATGAAGTTCCTTCTGCTTTTATTTTTAAAATAAATAATTGATTATAAATATGACTTAAGCTGGCGTTTTGTGTCCAGTTAATTTTTTATCGTGTAACTTGTTGAAAGCGTGTCGTTGCAATGGTTGGAAATAATTTCTTTGGTATTTTAGTGTTATGTTTTATGATTGGTTGTGCAATTGCATCAGATGACGGAGCACAGGATAACAGTGTTCCGAAAAAAGATGAGAAAACAATAACAAAACGTGGAATTTTTCATTATGGAACGCATGGACATGCTCATCCAGCGATTATATCATCATCACATTATCATTTGCCACCATCTGTTAAATTTCCTGTAGTGGCAAAATTTCCACATCATCACAAGCACATTTTACCAATTCCGGTGACACCTCATGTATTACCACTTCCTCAACCTCATTATCATGTTACACCAGGAGGTGCTTCTGTAACATCATTCAACGTTAATTATCCTAGAGTGCCATTCATTCAAAAGCCAATTGCTTTTGCGCCACCAGTTTTAGCGCCTACGCCTATTTTCCCACAACCTACCTTTGTTGCTGTTCCACATCAACATCACCATCATTCACCAGCTTTTGTTCCCGCCTTGCATCAACATCAGTCATTACCTGACTGTGCGCCTTACTATCCTCCTACATTCTTAGCTCCGAAACCAATTATTCCTGTTGCAGTTCCATTTCCAGGAATAAGACAACCAAAATTTCCAGTCTTTGTCGCACCAAAACCAGTTTTTGGACATCAAAAGCCGGTTTATTCAGGATTTCCACAATTCCTTCCAGTAGCTAGTCCAGCACCTACATTTTTACCAGTCCCCATTCCTTCAGATCATCATCATCATCAAGAAAATATTCCAGCTGCTCTGAATTCAGGTAGTTCACATCAAATCAATCAACCTGTCACACATGTTCCATCTCAAATTCCGATTCCCACTCAAACGACATTTGAACAAACTCCAACACAATCTACATTTTATCAATATCAATCATCACAACAATTACCTGCTATGACCTCACAAGGCTGGCGACCAGCAATGATGACACATCATAGTCATCATAATTTGCAACCGACACAATCAACAATTTCTTCAGACATATTTCCACCATACAATTATCATGCATCACCGATACCGATGACCGTCAGTTTTAATCGAGCTCCAACCATGAATGATTTAGTTTCAGGTCACACAATGTCTAGTCAATTAGCGCAGCAATTAGCGCTCTATCAACATCAACAAGCACTTTTACAACAACATCACCAACATCATGAACATCACCAAAATCATGAGCAGCATGGTAAGTTTCTAACCAATCATAAATTGTTATTTATTTCGATTGGTTCCTTTAAACGAAAATTCTTTACTGTTCGTCCCTTTTTCTTTATTTTGAAAGAATTCCCATATCCAGCCGATGCAGAAACGTTCCATCAAAATTACGATCCAGCGAGCAACAACGGAAGGTACCAAGGACTATCAAGCTACCAAGTGCCCATACATCAATAGGCATATTCAAACATTAAATTGTATGCCCTTATAGAAAATTAGGCAACTGTTGCAGCAAAATGTGCCATTTTATCACAAAATAAAAATGTTGTTTGTTATTTAAAATGATTTAATTTTTTTTTAATCAATCGACGACAAAGAAAGCTTTGAACTTTTCGCTATTTAAATTTTGAAATTCACAAATCGTCATCGAAAAATTATTCAATGAAAGTGAAACTTTCAGCCCGCATTAAAACATAAATAAACAAATTATGGTCAACATTACTTACTATCGCTCATAACTCATTTTCAATCGGAATTTATTTGCATGCAACGTGAACTGAATACCTAATTTATAAACATTTAAAATATTTACTTTAAAACATTCATTTATTTATGCGGTTCAAATTTTCGTTACGGTTTGATTCGTCAACATCAACAGGTTTTAAGAAAAATAAAAAAAAAATGCCCACAATGAGACATCCCTCAAAGCAAAAACAGAAAATTTCTTCTTCATCTTACACATCATGTGGCCCTGTTACAAATTTTACACTTTTTAAAATGTGGTTCCCATGGTCTCGTGGATCATTTTCTCAAAGAAGAGAATTAAAAAAACGAGGCAGGAAACTTCAAATCAGCAATGAACTGAGGAGTGCTTGGAATTTCAGGGCATTTTTATGAGCGTTTCATTTTTTCTAAATGATTTGTAACAAATCATGCTAAAATCGTGAGAATATTCTTAAGAATTCAGAATTTTACCCCTTAGTTCGTCGCTGTGGATTTCTGTGGGAAAATTTTGGGTTCATCAGAAAAGGCTCAACTTTTTTTTTATTTGATGATGTGAACAATAAAATTGTCTGGGATTTTTCTTTTCTTCATGGGATCTTAAGGATAAATTTTATTTTTTTTTTTTGATCATTTTTGGAAAAAAGGTGAATTTACAAATACAAAATAAAAAATGAGCATAAAAAAGTAATGAAGGAAACGAGTTTTTTTTCTCATGGATAAAAAATTATAGTTTTGGTTTCGTAGTCCAGGCAGTGCGTGGGAAAGTCTAGAAATGTTTCGGTTTTATTGAAATTAGTGGATCAGGCCACCATAACCTAAGTATGGAGACCCGCCCAAATATGAACCGCCATGGTATGATGATGATCCTCCCAAATATGCTGATGGATAGCTGCTATAAGTTTTATATGCCGATGGGTATCCAGAGTATGCATATGGTGATGAAAGTCCAGAATAAGCGTATGATGGATGAGCTGAAACGCTTGAATATCCACTGTACAAGCTTGGGCTATAAATTCCGGAACTATAAGCACTTGGGCTGTAAACACTTGGGCTGTAGACACTTGGGCTGTAGACACTTGGGCTGTAGACACTTGGGCTATAAAGTCCTGAGTTATATCCGTATCCAAGTCCACTGTACAATCCACGTTTTTCTACTTTCTTAGCATCTTCATCGGCGAAAACAGCTGAGGCGACCAAAGCGAAAGCGAACAAAGCAATCTATTGAGAATTTAAAAATATTTGTTTTCATTTGTTAATTTTAATTATTTGAGATATCTTTTAATTTGTTATGATAACTTACGAATGATTTCATGATGATAAATTGAGATTTTCTTAAGATTTTGCTAAAGCTTGCAAATAAATTGTTAGAAGATTGAAGCGGTTATGATGATTTTCAATACTTTGCTTTGCTATTTATACAGAAAAATGATTTGTTGTTTCTTCTCGCTAATTCACGAAGTCCATCACAAACAATTGAAATCGCCGTCTCGCGAGTCACAACCCACCACCGCACCATACCACCTCAATTTTGAGGCTGAGAATTGAGATTAACAATCGACCGCCACCGTAATTTTCCTCTCTGTATTTTTTTTCTTCTTTTGTTTGTTGCATGTTTTTCACGTGCATTTTCATTCAATTGTTAGCAGTTGCATTAAGATGCAATTTTGCTTTGAGTTTTGTTTCATTTGCATGTGCATATCGTAACCAGCAATTGTGTCATATATGTAGGGCTCCGAATAAAACGTATTCGGGTGAATCTTCGGAACGTCTTCGGCATTTCTTAACCCTTTCGATTAATAAAGAATTCTTCAAAGTTTCAAGACGTTCGTACCAGGCGAGCATGAATTGTTGGGGTTCTATTTTTCTTTATGGGTTCTAAATATTTTTCCCATGATTCTAAAAGACACACACACACTTAGGTACTTAAAAGTGCAGAAAAGAAGGAACGACATATAAGAAAGCAGGTAGAAACGAAAAATTCCCTTGCACACCATTTCATTTATGTTTGGATCGTCAAACGGGCAACATCGATTTTGGCTTTGCGTAATATTGAGCATAGAAAGTTTGAAGGATATTTTTGTTAGCGATTTTCGAGCAATAAAAGAAATAAATCAAAATTTATGTGAACGAGAATTACATAAATCGCATGAATTTTAATTTGCTCAATTAAATCCGAACAATTGTTAATTACATTTCTCAGCTCATTAATGTCTTCATTTATTTATGTGATTCACTCGTGTGGTCCATGTGCGGTTAACAACGGATTTCTTGAGGTTGAGATGTATGTTTAAGTGTTAAGGTCGCAATGACGGCGTGTCTGAAATTCGCGATATTAAATTGTTAAACGCGTGCGATTGCAATTGTTTGTTTTATGAGCATGTTAAAATTGAATTAATGAATATTACAATAATTTTAATTTCTGGTCTAACAAACTTCGTGGCTTTTTTTTCTCATGTAACCAATTTGGACATGGAACCTGACGATGTAAATAAAATTCTATGCTGTGAGAAACAACACGCGACCTTCGACTGAAATTAAGAATCATTATTTGTTTCTGTAATGTTTTTATACAATCATAGTTAAGAATCAATCAACTGCCGCGCGCGGAATTAAGTAAATCGACAATCACACCTGATTGTAACATTAAATTTTCCGCAGGGCATAACGAACGCCGAAGATAAAAAAAACCGAAACCACAAGAACAAAAAAATAACTTCAATCACGGATCTGACATTGAGAGGAAAATTAAATTTTAAAAAATTATTTGTTGCGGCTCTTACAGTATCAATCGAATGACCATGAGAATGAAACAAATATTTTAGGTGATCAGGAAATTGTCGATTGTGTGACTCAGAAATTAGTTTTTGGTGTTTTGCAAAATTCGATCAGTGATTGATTATTAGACTGAAGTATATTGGGACAATTGGTCAATTTTTTCCTGATATTTCTGTATGATTTTCATAGTTAAAATGTACATGGACGTGATGCTTACAGTTTTATCACTCTTCATGGCTGACGTGCGCTATTCGTTTGCCATTCAGTTGATCGTTTATTTTTTGGCGTCAATGCTGAAATACCTAACTCAATTACATGATTTCGTGCAGCGGATCGTTTAACATCTGTAAACATTAAACCGGATATGTGTGAACATGATCTTGCCAAATCCGTTTTTTAATTTTTTCTTAGACTTGTGACAATTGCAATAAAAACTGTTTTCATACCGCAAGAAGTCTTTATTACCATTCTTATCTCTACACTCCATTTTCTGAATTTAATTATGTTTTTTTTTTTTTTTTATAAAAAGTTGTTCTGATCTGTGATTCTCTTTCGACACTTCAGGATGAAATTCGCAGCAGTTTGTGTTAATCAAAAAGTAACTAAATTTATAAGGTGCTCAGCATTGTCAGACGTTCATTGAGTTGCAATTGTGTTTTGATAAGCTGTGAAAGTGTGACGACCATAAGAAGGTCTTTTACGTTGGAATTGAACATTGTTGCGAACTGATCGTGAGTCATGTTGGGGACGGAATGAATGAGATCCAGAAGAGCTCGTCCGACGGCATTATCAGGCTGTTGTTTTTCATTCAAAACATCTTCGACATACTGAAGAACTTGATCCAACAAGCTCAGCAATTTTCCACTCGCTTCAGCGATCTGTGCCAAATCCAAAATCGGTTCTACTTGACGTGGACGAGTTCCGACAGTTTTTTGAGCTAATTTCAATGCAATAACTTCTGGTTCATAGCAAGTAGTCTCAACTTTGATTGGAGTGAACATGCAACCGGTTTTACCACCAGGAACACCCAATTTGTCGCAGATATAAGCTTTTAATCCCATACGTCCGCCTTGGAGAGATGTGTCCAAAGTCAAATGAACTGGATTGTTGCACTCTCGAGCATAATATTCATGAATGACAGAGCTATGATTAGTCACTTCATTACCTGTTGCCCACCAGCCTAAAATAATAAGCATCCAACAATTAGAAATGCAGAATATTTAACCTAAGTGCTCCTAATGAACATACCGACGATGGATTCTGATGAATTAACGCGACGGTTCAAGTCATACACGTCCAATGCATAGGTGATTTCAGCTTCAACTTGATCGTCGGATTCCTTGTGAGGTACACAAAAGCAGTTTGTCACTTCCACAACACCTTTTTCAACAGAGCCTGTAAAGAGAAGAAAATTAAAATCGATTTTATTTCGAAATTTAGGTTTTCTTACCCAATAATGTTCCGATAACACGATGCGAATCTGCATTTCTGCGCTCGTAAGCGTCCACGATTTGGAATAAAACAACTGGATGTACTTTTACCGTAAGATTTAATGCATTCATTTTAGCTCCCAGTGACGACGACGACGACATCGTGAAATATATCGAAAGGTTGTATCACGCTATACAACTTTACTTTTTTTTTGCCTCGGCACGAATCTTAAAAAGGTATTTTCGTCCTCGAGCAAGATGTTGTTAAGTAATTACCTTTTGCGACTTTTTGATTGGCGCATTACAGACTATATCTAAGAGCCTTCAAATTAAAAATATTTCTTGATAATTAATTTTTATTGATTCTAAAGTTGTTCACAATTTGTTCTTATTTTAATTTTCTCATTTGTCTGAATTCTCAATGTACAGCTGTTACTTTTTATAATATTTTTAGGAATACTTTTACTACTGAGTAGGTAGGTAAGTAAGTACTATTAGAATTTTAGAATTCCTCAATTCGACAATATTCGACAACAGCTGTTAGCAAAATACTCATTGTCACGCAATGCGAGTCGGTGCACCAATCTCTTTTCGAATTGTATTCCAGATCAATACATTCATTAAGAGTTAAATCTAAAGCATTAATTGATAAAAGGTCTTCGAAATTTACATTAATTGATTTGATTTTGTTATTGCTCAAATAAATTTTCTCAAGATTAGGATTGTTGCGGAACAATCCGCGATCGAGTTGCTCTAATTGATTGCTTTCAGCTGCAACGAACTTTAATTTCATTAAATTTTGCAGCAAATTTCCTGGCAAATCCTTTATCTGATTTTCTTGCAGCCATAAACCTTCAAGATTTGGCAAATCCCAGAAAGTGTCTTCGGGAATATTTTCAATTTGATTATAAGCCAAATCCAAACGAAGAAGCTGTTGCATATCTTTAAAATTATCTCGCTTTACAAATTTCAAACCACTAAACCACACGAAAAACTCTTGCAAATTTTTAAACTGCTGTCCGATTTCATTTGGAAGATAAATTGACTTCTCGCTGTCAATGTCGATGCGCCTGACATCCAGATTTGTCTTTCCACGATTATGGTTACCAAGAATTTGTTCAATTGACGTATTCGGAAAATTCGATGTGAAGTTTTTCACTTTGCATGTGTAGAAACGAGAACCTTCACTATGAATTAAGGAATAGAACAATAGAATGTTATGAATTATAATATTATTACGGATAAAACGAATCCTTGGATTAAAAGCACTCAAAATTACTTGTAAAAATTAATAAATTCACAATTGATGCTAATTGGATTCAAGATAATTTGATTTGAAATGCTTTCCGCAATTTTGTGAAAGTTTACTAATAAAACAAGCAGAACAGCTCCTGAATGAAGCATTTTGTTTGAGAATTACAGATCGACTGAATAATTAAGGGGGCAAATTATTTGAAATAAAACAGGTTTTGGAAGCCAGAGTTGATTGAATATTTATTTCAAGATCGTTTGGAATATCAACAGTAAAGAGTTGGTAAGAAATTTGAATGAATAATTAACTATTGATTTGCATATTTAGTTTTAGCGACAAATATGATATCGGCCAAATATATGTATGTGCTGGATATGTAAATATGGAACATGGTATATTTTCGCAATGACGTAAACAGCGCTTAAGTATGACTAAATTTAGAAAATATATCAAAAACGGACGTTGTTGATTCCTTCTTCATTATGCTCGTTATTTGATTTGTTTTCAAATACTTAAAAAGTCAATTCAATTCAGAAAATCCCCAAAAAATATTTGTGAATATTTATCATGACAGAGTGGTTAATATCTCCGGAAGTCTCAGTTACAAGATGATTATTCTCAAGCTAACAAGTGTTTTATTAATAAATTTAATAGTGCTTGAAGCACAAGAAATTTGTGGAAAATTCAATTTCGGGGGTGGGACGATAGTTGGTGGGAAAACTCTAAAAAGAGGGGAATTTCCTTGGCTTGTAAGCATCTTTTATGGTGAAAGAAGCATATTTATCTGTGGTGGAACGCTGATTAGTACACAGCATGTTCTTACAGGTAATCAAATTAGGGAAATTTAAGATCATCAGTTTATTATAAAATAATTTTTTTAAAGCTGCTCACTGTGTCAATCAAAAATATTTGAACATTGTTTTGAAACCTGAAGAGTTAATTGTAGGTTTGGGCAGATATAACATTAGTTCTACAGATGAGCCAGGATTTGTCAATGTTCGAGTAAAAGAAATAAAAATTCATCCACACTGGAATAACTTCGAGGCAAAATTCGATGCCGATATAGCAATTGTACTGCTTGATCAGTCTGTTGTGTTAACAGATTTAATTAAAATCGCATGTCTACCATTATTAGATGGTACTGATAATGATGTTATTATTGGCGATGGCATCGTTGTTGGTTATGGTGCATCTGAAAATACTGACTTTCAAACGGCTACAGACTTGCCGAAAAAAGTTGCTCTCACGGCAATTACAAACGAGAACTGCTTTCTTGAAACACCAGAACTGCTTCCTTTATCATCACTACGAACATTTTGCGCTGGTGGACATAACAGTGGAGTATGTAGTGGCGATTCAGGTCTTTATTCAGATCTTGATTTAAATTTGAGGATAATTTATTGATATTCCTTAGGCGGTGGATTTTTCAAAAACTTTGATTCATCATGGACCATTTTTGGTATAATTTCGGCATCACTTTTTGATGAGAGACATAGGTGCGATTTTAGTAAATTTGCTGTTTATACGAATGTTAAGAAATTTATGAAATGGATAAGTGAAACCATTGATGATCAAAATGGAAAATTGACAAAGAAATTTCTGAATTACGAGAATGAAAGATTCATTGAATTGGGCTGCGAATATTATAATTTTTACAAGTGAGTTTTTATATTTCTAGAATTTTTAAATATAAATTTACGATAAATTTAAATAAATTACCAGTGAAGGATCGCGCTTTTATACATGCAAAGTGAAAAATCTTACTGTAACATCAGCGGGAATATCCGTTAAAAATACAATTGGTAGCCAGCAAGATTCAAAAACTGATAACAGCGTTGGACGAGTTGACATTGACGGCGAGAAATCAATTTATCTCCCAAATGAAATCGGACAGCAGTTTAAAAATTTGCAAGAGTTTTTCGTGTGGTTTAGTGGTTTGAAATTTGTAAAGCGAGATAATTTTAAAGATATGCAACAGCTTCTTCGTTTGGATTTGGCTTATAATCAAATTGAAAATATTCCGGAAGACACTTTCTGGGATTTGCCAAATCTTGAAGGTTTATGGCTGCAAGAAAATCAAATAAAGAATTTACCAATAAATTTATTTGATAGCTTACACAAACTAAAGTTCATCGCAGCTGAGAGCAATCAATTAGAGCAACTCGATCGTGGATTGTTTCGTAACAATCCAAAGCTTGAGAAAATCTACTTGTACAACAACAAAATCAAATCAATTAGCGTTGATATTTTACAATTCAAAGAAATTGACCTAAGAAAAAATGTATGCATTGATCTTGAGTTTATTATTGATCAGAACTGGTGCACAAATTCGAAATGTGTATCACAGGAAGTTTTGAGGAGTGCTGTTTATAACAATTGTCTTAATTACGACGACTTGTCCCATCGTTTGATTTTTCAATATTAATTTAAAATTTTAATTAATTCTGTCATACATTCAGCACGCGACAAAGATTTGGGTTAAACGTTTAAAATGTTGTATGCATTTAGTTGAATAATTTAAAGATTGCATAATTAATAATATTTTGAATCGAGAGAAATATTGCATGAAGCTGAGGGCTTGAATTTCACTAATAAACAGACTGGTTGGTTGGTTTGATGTACAAAAATGGTGATCATCGAAATAGATGTTCCGGTGCTGGTTATGAAAGAGAGAGTAGCACGGCATAACACTTAAAAAAGGCCAAGGTTCACTGGTATTTCAAAAAAAAAAAAAACGTGCTCGATTCATTGAAGATGCTTCTTGAAATAGTGCGATAGCTGCAGGAATGTGAGCTGAGCTGATAAGATGACACTATACTAATGAATCAATGGATCAAAAAAGCCTTCACTGACGACTTCTTGGGTATTGTTTTTCTTTAAAGTACTTAATTACGTCTAAAAACAACTCATTAAAATATCAAGAACTTATGGCGAAATAAAATTATTAGTAATTAATTTGTATGATAAACAAACAACTGTCGAATTTTCTGATTAAATATTTTCTTTATAATTAGCCAATATGAGACACTTGTTGAAATTTGTACTCATATTTTCTTTCCGACATTTCTCGATCAAGAGAGAGCATCTCAGAGAGTTTATTCATATGTTCATTGGTATTTGTAAATTTTATTTTCATGCTTCCCGTTTTACAGCGAAATTGAAGTGTTGGCCATTCATTTTCCATTAACTGGAAATTTTTGTAATGCATTTACTTAATTATGTAAACTGTGTTCGAATGTTTTTTTTTGTTACATTAAAATTTTTAACGAGTTTTCGGAAATGGAAGTTCTGCGCACTAAATTCGTGGGAAGACACCACACTTCCCAGTTTTGTTTGCATTCTCCTTGACATTCTCTCTTCTCTCCTCTCTCGAAACAAATTTTCTAGAGAAAAAAAAAAAAAAAAAAAAACAAAAATAATTTTTTGTTCCTCGACTTGTTTTCATTTAAACATTTACATTCGAACGTTGTAGACACGTAATAATTAATCGTCTGGAATCGCAAATTGAGCATATAAAAAATAATTAAATGAAGACAACAGTTATGGATAGTTTTACGTATCAATCATATTCACAAGATCGCTATTGTCAAGGCAGCAATTCATCAGATGAAACAAAAAAGAAGGACTCGTACACAGCCTACAGTATCAAGAAAGTAGCTGACTTTGCTGGAAAGTACTTCAAGCCTGTATCAATGAGGGGCAAGATTCTTCATCCGCCAAAAAGTAATAATCAGTAAAAAGACAACATGGCTATGGAATCTGATAAAATGTGATTCAAAAACTAAGCAAAGACTCGAAAAAAAAAGAAAAAAATCGTATTAATTAAGGATAAGTTAATTTAAGTGTACAAGAAATCCTACTTTTACTTAAACAATCGTTATTCGAGCTTTATTAGTTGGTGTAAATAAAACAAAACATAATTTCCACTTATAAATCATTGTATTTTAATTTGCCCTATTTTTGCTACGTTAGAAAAGTCACGTAGTCCATCTATGTTGTCGCATGAAACCAGAAGCTTCATGCGTTTATTTGATTGAAATCCAAGAAAGGCGTCATATTTTTGACGCAGTAGCATTGTTTGCAGCTTTTGCTCTCTTATCATGTTTCGCACGCGTTTGAGCATCTCACGAAAATATAAACAATTTAACAAGAACTTGTTTATCAGGCGGCCAACTACAGACAACAGCTGATTTCAGTCAAATCAAAAGCAAAGCGTTGATTTAATTTCAAATTTTAAATTTCTTACATTCGATAATTTAACGGTTTGATGTGAATTATTTAAGGAAAAATAATTTGCCTGAGATTTTAGTTATTGTGGCAGTGAGAAGAATGTAAATCTGATCACAAACCTATCACATTAATCTATTCAGAAATATTTAGAATAAAAAAAAAATAAACATTTAAAGCGATTTTCATATTTCACCCAAACAACGGTCAACAATAAGAGATTAAGTGTGAGTGTGTCATCGAATAAACATCTTAATAAGTCACTCAGCATTTTTGTTCGAAGCATAATTAGTTTGCTTGTAAAAACAAACAATTTGAAGAAAAGCCGTTCACATTTCACAAGACATTTGAAACCCCAAAATGATACAAATGTTGATGAGCGAAATGAAAATTCCTTTTGACTGTCTTTTTCTCAATTTCAGATATTCAAAGAATGTATTTAAAACGGCACACACAAGCATTTCGATATTATTCAATACACGCGTCCAGATGTGTATCTTAAACCTGTATATTAGACATTTTTTTTGTTGAATATTTATAAGCGTTTCTTGTATTGAATGCATGAATGTTATATGAGGAAAATCTGTGAAAAGCTAAATGTTTTTTCATGTATTTTCATCAACACGCGGTTTATCTTCCTCACAAACACGGCCTCAAAATTCACACATCTCTCGACAGCTTTAATATTGTCAGATATTTCGCCTCACACTCATTTCGCTAGTGTTTTTCGTGCGGTCAACACTTTTTCTGCGTGATTTTTCTCGTTCGAGTGAAAGAAAAATATCACAGAAAAATCTGAAAATTTTTCAAGTGAAAATCTCCAAAAGATATTGATTGGTTCAGTAGGAAGGCAAATTTGTACGTTTGCCAGTGGGTCGTGAATTTTGAAATATTGTGGGTGCGGTGACAAATGGCTGGATTTCACGATGAATGGAGAAAGCCGCGATGGCAACTGTTGCAAGATGTTAAAACTAAGTCGATAGAGCGGACATTGTTGCCATTAATTAAACAGGTAGGTCATAGTTACTTTAGTTGTCGTTAAAAAACTTTAGTGAAACAATCAACCGATGGAAAAAAATAACAAATAATATGAAAAGTAAAAATTCCTTAAAGAAAAAAGTTAAATAAAAAAAAAAAATAATTGTGAATGGGAAAATTCGGTCTCATGGGAGTGTTTTTGTTAGATGCTATTTTAAGAAACTTTTTGATGAGTGTAAACTATCTGGTTGAAGGGCTTCGTGCTCAGTTTGTGGAGGTATACATTCATTCATCCATCATTACAGGCACCAGCTGCCCGGCTTCCACTTGCCGCAGGGAACATTATTCTTTTTCGCATAATTTGTATTCTTTATGATGAGATTTTCTCATAAATTTTCATCGTACTAACCCATCTTGATACGATTCGTTAGCATATTATATGGGACCGATGCTGATGACGGCAAAATTTAATAAGAAACGACAACTTTTTTTTACTTCATATGTTTGATGTCTCGCGATGGTGTCTCTCGATTTTTCAAACTTTCGCAAAAACTCTAAAAATAACAAAAAGAATAATAAAAGTAGACGTGAATCGGCGTTTACTACATACGACAACTAGCTAACAATATCCATCATTTTTCTCCTTCCTGGCATGGCTTATTTTGTATGACAGGTTATGGGTTTTTACATGAATGAACAATCTTCGTGTCGATTCAAAGAAAAAAAAAAGCAAAAAAACAAAAACAAAAAGAGAAATGTTTCGTTCTGAAATAAATTTCGAGCATCACTTTTCTCATATGTCTACAGAGCTCAGTGGCGCCACATGTTTAATTATAAAATGATATTGCGAACTTTCTAGTGAACTCTAACCTGCGAATTTAAAAGAAGAAAGAAAAATTGATTTATGAAACGAATTAAAAACATCAATTAGAAGCGACACCACTGGCTTAACTCATAATAATAAAACATCATTTTATTGTTATTTCACAATACACAGCAGCGAAAAAAAAAAAGATTTCAATTTCCGTAAGCTTCAGTTGCTTCAATTAAAAATTTATGCTCATTATATTTGTTGTTGGCGAGGCAATTTAGCGCTGCCGACTAGGTAGGAATAATAAGAAAAAAGAAGAAACAATTTTCGCGTTTCGGGATCTATAAGAAGGAGCCTTAATTAATTGTGATTAATTTATTATTTACTAGCGTGAGCATCATAAGTATTTATTGTACTGTGAATTTTCTTCTTCTTTTTTTCATTCTTTCGCTTGTGTAACGACGGTGGGCGAGCTGCTGTAAGCGCATGAAAACAATTGAGTCTTTCATTCGTCTGGCGAAGAGAATTTTTCATTCGAGAAAAAAATCGTTCTTACAAAAAAAAAATAATGAAAAAGTTTACGTCTGATGCAAATAAAAATTATCATTTTACGAGCACAAGCTGTGATATGGTGTGTCATAAATGTGTCACAGTTATTGGTTAGCCTCCCCGTTCATCATTAAAATCCATTCCACTTTGGCTTCTTCCGCCTTAATTTGAGTCATCACATTTTGATTTCTCGCTCGCTATTGATTTTGTTAATGGATTTTTTCTTGTCATGTATTGCGATAACAATTTGTATTTTATTGATGTGGACAACAGAGATCCCCCATTATTTTTGTTCATCTAGGTGAGGGTTCTATGAATATTACAATGTCGTCAAAATGTCAACAAAGAATTAAAAAAAAAAAATAGTTAGAACTCAATAGAAGTCGAGTACAATTAAAAAATTCGGACTTTTATAAAAGTCTCCATACACTCTCCCTTTCACATCCATTGACTTCGAACATTAGAATGGTGAATAAGAAAAAATTGTTATGCCAAGCACTGTCACACGTAGCACGTGGTTTGAGGAAACAGAATAAAAAAAAAACATGACAGAATGATAAGAATCGTCAACAAACAGTAAACAATTCTCAAGAAAAATTACTCTAATTGAAAATAAAAAAAAAAGCTTCGACTTCTTTCTCCAAATTCATTTGGGACATTTTCCCTCACGGCGCTTTTATTGCGCATGCTGTTGATAAAGATGGAAAAGTGGACGAAATGAGAGACTTTTTTTTAATGTGGTTGGCCGAAGAGGGAAGGAAAACTGTTGCACGTTTATCGATTTGGTTTGATTTTGTTTCTATATAGATATCTTTTTATTATTGTTGAATTACAGAGCTTTTTTTACTAAACAGAGTTTCGGTAAATACGCTAATACATTTAGTGACCTAGTTTCGAAGATTTTCTTTTGAATTGATTTAAAAATGCTGAAATTATAATTTTATGACATAAAAAGAAATTGCCTTTCTTCTTGAATTTGTGAGATTTCTTCTCTATTAGCTTTCACCATCCAGATAAAACCAAAGTTGACACTAAACGAGCGTTAAAGAGCTTGCCCGTTATCATAAAAATTCCACAATTTTCACCGCAGATCACAATTTATTAATTTTCGCCCTTTTTCCGTTCATATCGCAAATGGTTTGAGGTAGAAAAATCTATAATATTTTTATGTTCTCTCCGAGGCATCATCGTGAAGCTTTAAACAAGTATTGGCGCTTAATATTTCTGCGTAGAGCCAAATTCTTCACGTTTATGATGTGCAACTGGTTATTTTGAGCAATATCCTTTCTTACTGTTTCTCCATGCTGTTTCAGAAAGCTTCTGCTCTAAAGATTTTGAATTTATATTAAATTTATTTACTCATAAATAAGTGCCAAGTTCAGGTTTAAATTTTTGCATCGTAATAATTTCCATTTAGATCATGTATGATATGCTAGAAAGGCATTTGAAAGAAAGTTGCAGAAATAAACTTTGTGCTATTTTGTAAATTTGCTTTAATCCGTCCTGCAAAAGCTTCCGATTAAAGGATGAAAGTTCGGGCTTTGTAATATCAACAAAAAGGCGTGAAATGAGTTGATATATTTCTTTTTTTGCGTCAGAGAAAATTTTTCTGCTTAAATTTTTAATGGGAAAAGTTTTAACTTTTCGTGTTTTGTTATTTATATTCCAAAAGTTTGTTTCTGAATTTGCTGTCACTTGTGAATAACTTTAGATATTTAAAACTCATTTCAGTTGAAATTTAAATAACGAGTACAAACACTAGTTAGTTCGCGATTTGACATTCGTAATACTGTAGATTAGCATGTCTTAAATTGCTCCTAAATTTTCACTTCAAAGTGTTTTGGGGTTGAAAATTCCCGCATGCCTTTATTAGGTAACTTGCGATATCAAGAGAAGTATCAAGGACGACGGATACGTGTCATTTTTTGGGATTTCAATGTTCTTCAGGGTACCTTTATCATTTCATAATATATATACTTATAAATAGCATCAACTTGAAACGAAACTTGTCTCAACTTTCCTGCTTCTGTTATTCAATTTACCGTTGACATAAAACTCTCGTAGAGCAGCTGGAGGACTCTTGAAATTCGTCTTGAGCGCCCAATTATTACAGACCCGATGGCAAAAGGAAATGATATCCATGGGAGATTCGAAGAGATTTGTGAGATTTTTATGCATTCAATGCCTAAGTATATTCCACGATAAAAAGGGAAATGAGTGAAACCTGCCAGAATTGAGACGAAATTACAGAGCAGCACATTCAAGTACCGAATTTCCATCTACTGAACATCAACCACCCACTCAGCTTCTCAGCCATCCAGTCAAGTATTGAACCACCCATCTCTTCTCAAAGGAAATGAATAAATTTTGATCTCTGAGAATATTTCCCATTCAAAATCACCTGCTCACTAACACAATGACAAGTTAAAAGCTCATCCACCCCCCATTGACTTGATAACCATCCACCTTTCCATGTCTAACAAACACGACAATAAGATGTTTGCATAAAAATATACAAAACGACAACCTGGCTGCTGAAGCAATAAACATTGTGTACTTCTCTTCCATTCATAATCCTGGGACACTAACACGCTATCGCTATTCCAACACATTCATGTGGTGGCGAGAAAATTGAGAGGAAAATTATTAAGAGAGGAAATGAGAATGAAAATGAGTAAATTGCTGGGAAAATTTTCATGAAATATTTTTCAGTTGCACATCGTCTTCCGTTCCGTCAAGTGAAAAGAGGAATCAGTGCTCTGCTTGCTCGTGATCCGCGCACATCTGAACAGTTCTTGTGGGGACCCTTGGGGGAAGGAAGAAAAAAGTGTTTTAGTGCTTTATAGAAGGAAAAAAAAATTGAATCAGACTCCTCTATTAGAACCTCAGTCGGAACAAGTGATACAATTTGAAAAAGAGTGTGACAAATGTCTGAAAATAGAAGTGAATCTGGAATAAAGCTTTCGTGAAAAGTTTCACACATTAATCATCACAATACGAGCATTAATAAAGTCATTTTGGTTGAATATTTGTTGTTATGCAATTAAGTTGAATGAGATAAACTAATGGTTAGTTATATTCTAGTCAAACAATCTGCAATAGTAGTGTCTTTTTGTCTCCCGCCATTTCCAATATCAACTCAAAGAGCTTTTCTAATCAAATAAAAGAAAAGAAAAATGAAATGAAATGCCTTAAGCGAAGGGCCGTGGATAAAGGATCGCAAAATAGCGGAAATATATAACATTGAGCTCCATGTACACACGGAATGTTGATATGTATACATATCCAAAAAAAAAAAATGTGAATGCTCTAACCATACATAATGTGCTCGATTGTCGAAATAACGACTTTGGAGCAGCACGAAATATCAAATAAATGAGAGCCAAAAAAGAGGAAAAAAAAGATATTTGTGTATGAATGTATTTGAAATAAAGCCTGGAAGCCCTACAAAGAATGTGGCCGTGGAATGGGACTATAGGCAACAACAGAAGAAATATATTCGTAATATATGTATACACATCAAGTTTCAAGGGAAAATGATGAAAATATGTGTTATACTTTGCCTGCGAATGATAGCTATATGTGGAAGAAAAAGGAATGAGCATCTGCGAATGAAATCTTGTGCGGTGTTGTATTCAAAAAGGAATTTCAACAAATGCCACAAAATGAATGATAACGAAAATGTGTATAAGCAAAAAAAGAGCTTTCTGACTACAGCCAAACAAACTCTTACACACAAAGCTTTTAAAGCTTTTGGGAACAAAAAAAAGTCGAAAATTTTCTTTCCCTTTTTCTATTTCCATTGTTATCGCATTTCGACTCTTGTATGGAAATGATGGAAGAGAAAATCTTCAACGAGAAATGAATAATCTCCATGTTGGATCCCGTATGATGGGAGGGTTCAGTGAAAGAGGAAAATAATTCCACATGTACAATTTATTCGGGAGGGTTATAGCGACTTTAGCAGACAGCAAAAAGGAGCTTTAAATTTGACCATCATTATTTTATTTCCATAAGCTTTCAAGGAATTTTTGTAGCCATTTCATTGGTGCCATTGAAAATTAAATTAAATAATACGATCATCAAGAAAGGACCCATGATAAATTCATTTCCGTTGAGATGATTAGACAATTGCCTTTCCTCACAGCTGTGTCTCCATATATATTTATTATATATAAATAATATAGCTCTGTAATGCAAAAGTAATCAACAATTGAGGGTTCATATTTTATGGAGACACCACACATCAAGCGATATACACGCTGGGCGCCTTGTCATGATTTTTAATTAAAACGGAAGGTACCCTGTGCTCTTTATAGTGAGTGAATATACAAATAACATAACGACAAGCCCATCAAATGGACAGAGAAGTGCTGCGAGCAAAATAAATAGGCTAAAAGTTCTTTCGAAATCTATTTGCGTTCAAAAGGAAAAAAAAGGAGAAAAGAAAAATTGTAATAAGAAAAATGAATTTTATGGTTGTAGAACAATTTGTTGAATGTTGCTGGCACGACTTCTCATGCCCGCCATTTATCGCGCCTGCCCCTCCTGAATTTTTTCATATTTCTAAAGCCAGGGTACTTTCATAACAAGATCTAGTCGAAGGCAACAATTTTAAATCCAAGCAATGAATGCCGCGAATACATTTCTCTTCTGCTCTTAAAGCGATGTGTTGCTGATGACGACACAGAGCGAAACACCAGGAAGGCACAAATTAATGAATTAATAAATTGTACACAACGTCAAATTAAAACGATAATTAAACATATTGTTTGCGCAGAATGCTGAATTAAGCATTTGCCACCGATAAAAGTTCATACAAGTTTGCACACAACAAAGGGTAGCCAGTGATTGAATTGGGAAAGGTTTTGCGCTACCTGATTCATTTGAAAAAAAAAAAAGAGAAGAAAGGAAACAACGAAAGCCAACAACAAAACAAGAATAAATTTATGGACGCACGAATGACTACGAAATTTATTGGCGAGAAAAAGTTGAAAAAAATTTGGTGGAAAGCGAATAGTAGCATAACAGTGAACTGACTAATTATTATTTGTTTGGGTTCTTTCTCATTAACTTAGTTATCCATTGTTGCTTGGTTAATTGTCACTGTTTTGACATCGTACTGGTTTTTCTGCTATAAATATACCTTCATCAGCCATTGTGCAGAAGAAAGTGGTAGTATTTGATTATGGATCCTAATAGAATTTCATTCTTATAATAACAAAAATTACGAATAAAGAAATTGAATTAAGTCTGCGCAGGGGAAAATAACTATTTTTACATCATTCGCAATTCAAAACCAAGGTCTCCGTCTTTAAATGATCTTTCGACAGAATCACTCTAGGCTTCCAAAAAAGATCCTTCTTTGTACATCTTCAGTAGCGATGCTTTGGGAAAGTTCACAAATAAATTGTAAAACATTTTTCCATCGTCAATTTATTTATTTTTTTTTTTCGACATGGCATGCTTGGTTAGGATGAAATAGATTTTCGAATCCACGATATTTGCTTATTATTTTTATTTGCCTCGCACACGGCTATGTTGCCTTGAAATGCGAATGTCGGCGGCAGGCGCAAAAAAGCCTTGACGGAAAAATAAATTTTGTGTATGTGCTCGGAATGTGATGAAAGGCGGATCTGACGAAGGCTTGTTATATTTATTGTATATTTTCTTTATTTTCCTTCCGGTAACACTGCTAGGCTTTGTGTAGTGGCATGAGAAAACTTGAGCTACGGCTCCATATGCGCTCTCAAATTTTTTCTCACAATTCACATCTACTGTTACTTTTCTTTTCCTTCTGTTCTATTTTTGTATATTGTATCCATAGCTAGGGGGGAGGAATAAAGCGAAATTGATATTTTTGATTAAACCCCTCGCAACCTATTAATTAAAGACTTAATCCGAAAATAAATCTGGACATGAATGTAGGTATTCTATTCAGCTGTGGGTGATGGCTTTTTTTTTTAGCACAAAACTGACCGAAGGGAAAATTTCATTGCTCTACCGACACTTTGAACTTTTCAATAATGCAGAAGAACAAGAAGCAAAATAAAGTTCTTGATTGTGGGGTTCGTAAGCCTTGAAGGCAATCTCCGTTGCTTCCCTCTTTCCCCACTGTCAGATATTAAACCTTTATTCAGCTGTGCAAAATTTCCATAAATGAGCGTTCCTTTCCATGAAATCTGCTTGGGGCATCGTCACAAAAAATGGAACTCGACAAACATTCCTTAAAGAAAATTTGTGAGTTCTGTATATGACGATCAAATGTATTTTTGCATTTTATGAAATTTTCGTTGTTATGATATGCTGGATCATTGAAAAAAATGTTTGTCGATTGTTATTTAAGGAACTAATGAGATCCCCAACATCATCAAACAAAAATACCGACATAGAGACACAAAAACAATCTCAGAAAAGAAATTCTCTAATCACTTTTACTTTACTACTTGAGTTTTTCGTGCTTTCCAAATGGGAACAATAAGATTTGATGAATTTGCTCTGACGGTACGAAAAAAAAATATTTCGACATTTTGAGGAGGGGTTGAAAAATGGTAAAAAATAACAACACTGCCATAGGGCTTTTTATTCAGAGATATTTTCTGAGGATATGCTTTTGACGCCACTGCAGAATATTTTTTTCTTATCCTTGAAATGTTTTTCAAGCACAAAACGAAGAAAACGAAGCTTTAAATGTCATTTTAAAATATGATTATTCCGCTCAAACATAAATTGGAGGAAATTAAAAAGTTTTTTTTTTTTTTCTTTGTCTCGCATTCGCTTTTATGTTTTAACATTTTAAGGCACTTGAAAAAAAAATTTATACTCGGGCAAAGAAAAAAAAATAAAAATAAAAAGTTTCATTTCTTTCGTGTTTTTATTCGAGCTCGAAATTTGCATAAAATTTCTTTCAAGGAGCTGTGCGAGGTTCATCGTTAGCGTCATATTGAAAATACTTCCACGATGTTTTTTTGGGAAGAATATTTCGTTAGTACTTTTTTTTTTGTGTTCTCGTTTTGTCGTCAAAATGACTTTTCATTTCGTCGTAACCAAATTTCCGATTTTCTCTAAATTAACCTCCCTATGGTATATTTCTTCTCAAAAATGCTTCATGGCACATTTGGCCGTGGTGTGTGTTTAAAAAGAAAAGAAAGACAAGAAACAAGCACATATAACATGACAGCAATAGAAACACATTAAGAAATTCAAGATATTACGTGGAGCAATAGACGAATGTTTCAAAATGGAATTTTTTTTTTAAAATAAAATGATTTTGCGATGGCGGCGAAGAGACGCCATTTACCATCAAGCTTGATTGAATAAAATTCATCAAAACGCTAATGCGACACGTAAAGCACGTAAATTTTGCGGAACTTGGCAATTGCTTTTTTATTTGCCCTCACGCTCATATGGATTTTTCTTCAATATATATTTTCTTGATTCCATTACATTAGTATGGTTGAAGAATGATTGCGTTAGTGATCATCGTTCACCTATTTTGATGATGAAATCTGTCTTGTTAAATTTTCTTGCAACATCTGATAAATTTCCATCAATTGCTATTTAATTTAAAAGCTTAACACTTTTCCATTCAGCCGAAAACTCTCTGTTATGACGTAAAAGCTTCGTCATGAAGATTCTACAGCTCTGCAGAACATTTTAAAACGATTGAAAATTACTAATTTATGGATTCACTTTATGGATGTAACATTTCGAGTTCATTATATTCATAAATATAAGTATTAAACTCATCTTTCGCAATTCTTAAATCATTTTGGGAATTCATAATTCAATTAAGAAGCTGCGTAGAAACTTCTATAAACCAGAGAAAAATGTATCAAAAGCTTTACATAATTTATGAACGGCATCTAACATACAAGTACTCTATGAGTATGAAACGCTATACGAGAAAAAAAATCATTAATGACATCAAAGAGAATTCACAAATGCCAAAATCCATTAAATTCGCGCAATGCCTTTCGTGTGCCATACATATTAATAATGTACAACGAAGCTCAAAAGTGATGAAATAAAGCCTTTTTTTATGCAAGCATTATGGATGTTGTGCTGTCTGTTAATGTCTCGTAAACGGAATGGAAACAAATAAAAACATATATATAAATTATGTTTGCACAATGTAGAAGCATGTTCTCTAATTATGTGTATCATACATACATGGCTTTGATAGACACACCACATCATTTTTCAAATAACTCATGTAAGCGATTTTTTTTCCTTGGAAGGAAATCGCGAGGGTGTATATAAGCTTTGAATCCATCAAGTTGAAGTATTAATGACATTTTATGATATCGCTGGCATGTCTTGATGGGTGTTCGCCGAGCGGAAGTTTCAGTGGCTCGTGAAGAATTTATGTTTGTTGATAAATCAAATAAATGTCACTTATTTTGAAATTATACTTCGTATGACCGACGACATAAGACTTAAGGGCCTTCACAGATACTGAGAATGCTGTATCGAAGTCATAAATTATTTATTCTGGCCACAAAAAAAGATCAAATTCGATTGCTACAAAAACCGAAAGAAATATTTTATCCAGCATTTCTAGATGTGCTTTTTTAAGTTTTCGCTGTGTCGAAATGACGGTCACGTACTTGCTAACTACAGCACATTCGGAAGCCCTTATTTCCGGGGAATTTTTTTATGCCTTATTACCAGCTTTTTTATTAAATTTTTGAGCAAAAAGTTTTCGCTTCCTTCTTAGCTGGTAATTTCATTTGTGCTCCCCTTCAAAAAAGAAAACGGATAAACATTTATTTTCATTCTCGCCAGCAAGAAATAAGAAAGAGCAGAGCTCAAAATTGATATTAAACTCATGGCAAATTGAATGCTGCTGACACTGGCAACTGAGCAATTTTTTATATCTTTTTCACAATTCACAACTTTTCTTATGAAAATTTCTTATTCTTCGAAGAACAAATTAAAATTGAATACACTTTTCTTGAATCGAATAGTTTTTTTTTTCTATAGATACACATACATTATGTAATAAAAAGTTCGATATTATTGGATTGATTATCAAAAATTTCCCGATTCAAGCAGTTATGGATGTGTGGAATATTTACAGATATATATATATATATCTTCAATGAAAACTTTTCGACTTTTCACTCAGTTTGAAATAAATAAAAAAAAGTTTTCTCAACGTCTGAAAGAAAACCCGAAATTCTGCTTCATTAGCTTCTTCCTCCACCTTAAGCGTTCGAAAATTTTCTTTCAAATTCGGAAATTTTCAAATGAAAAAGATTTTTCTTTAATTCCTTTTGATTCATTAAAAGACTTTCCATTACGTTCTTAAATTTCTCGTTTCTTTTGATTTTGTGATATTCTGTGCTTCGTTTAAATTTAATTTCAATTGTGCTATCATTTTTCCAACTTTATTAGTTTCAACTTTCTGTTTGCGTCTTTTCAAAACAAAAAAATTCAGTTTTCAAATTATTTTTTTCTAACAAAACTGTTGACAATAAAGAAGTAATTTATTCCATTAGTTTTATCTGTGATGAGAAACAAGTTTCATTACAGTGGCACCAGAAGAGAGAGAATAAGAGGAAGAAAGTCGTGGCTGTTTGTGATCTGAATTGAAAAATTTTTTTCGAATAAGATCTGAATGCAATTTTAGTTTTTGTCTTTATATCTATTAAGAAAACAAGTTTTTAGATAGTTGTTTCTTTCTTATCGTTCTCTGCTGCTGATTATGTTGCCAAAATAAATTGAAATTCATTTAAAATAATCAGCTCACGTAGTTCACAGCGAAAGTTCAAAGAAATAACAAGAAATGTTTTTACCAAACATTTTCAACGTAAAGCTTTTCCACCATATTTCTTCTCCATATTTCCCTTTTTTCGTGGAATTATCTAAAAATGGAAAATGTCATCATTATGTGAAAAAGATTATTGTCAAACCAGACAAAATGCTAAAAAAAAATGTTGGTTTGCCATATATTTAAATGTCAATAATATTTTCTGCTACGAATGGCAATAAAACGTGACGAGCGCTGTAAATTATGATGGAAAATAAAATGTTTGCAGTCGATTATTGCAACAAATTATAATAAATGTAGAAAATGAATTTCACTATCAGTCAGCCATTGAATAATGTCCCTGAACTAATGAGATTTGTATACCACAACCACTTAACAGCTTATGACATATATTTCATTGCCACAGAGTCAGTCGAAAATGCTTGCCTTGAACAGTTCTCGTGCTTCTCAAGCTCAATACCGCAATACATTAAAACGTGATTCGAAATGCATTCAATTATTGAATATTACAACTACATTAATAATCATTATGGAAGCCACATTTAAGCATTCCCACGACCTTCGTTTCATAATTTTGTTCCTTTGAGAATGTATACATCGGATAGAAAAGCTTAAGAGTTTTATGTCATGGCATGTCTTCTAGCATAAACCGTAAAGCAAAAAAATAAATTCGAGTTAATCAAATTAAATGATGGGAACAATAAAAATAAATGTAATGTAGGGAATGGAGGAGCTTTGATTCATATTCAATCAATTACGTTCGAAAACGTAAAAAAAGCTCATGGTAACAGGCTAAATAAATCCCACGATTTCAATTAAACATATGGTGGCGCTCTCAGAACGACAGCTAAAATAATTTCCAAAAAAAAAAATTCTTCACCATGTAAGGAAATGAGCCGTAAACCGAACCTCAACCAGCCGAAATTAAATGATGAAGTAGTTTAGACATTAAAAAAACATGTAAAAATTATACAAAATATTATTGCTTCAATCCCCGTAAGTCACTGCGAAGGACTCAGCACATAAAACATTATTGAAATAAATAATGACAATTTCAGTTGAATCGATAACATGTTCAAACATAATAAATCTAATAAAATGATCATAATTATACCTTACATAACATTGTTCGTAATAAAATAGGAGTAGAAATTTCCGTGAAGAGGCGCCATTATTGTTAAGGTTCTACTTTGTAAATGGCTTTTAGGAAATGTGATTGAGGCATGTTATGTTGAATTCCAAAAGGTCCTCAAAAGATATATTTAGAAAATTGAAAGGATTTTTCGGTCCCTTAATACGCATTGAATGATTGAATGAAGAAACATATCTAAACAAGAATCTGTCATTTGCCTTTGATCCACTATAAGTAGAAAGGCGACGTTATACTATTATTGGAAAATCACCTATGAAAATCGTAAAATGTGTTGGACTCTCTCATAAAAGTCATAAAAAACCAGTTTGAAGGCAAAAGAGTGCCTTTGTTATTGGAACAGGGCCCGTGTTATTATGTAATGTTAAAAATCAATCAGGAATGAATATTGGAAAATAAAGGCGCCATGAAAAGGATGCCGAGAATAAGAAAAAAGGCTTCTGAAAATCTATCCATCCGGAATCCCTTCGGATGTTTTATGACTTAGATAGGAATTGAAATCGCTTTTTAATCATCGGATAAAATCAATATTTGACCTACGTTTGATGAAATTTTCTGGCAAAATGAATCGTTGGACAAAACAACACCTAATTCCACTGAATTTGATAAAAACAGAACGAACTTCTTTGTTTCTTTATGGAGTTTCCATTAGAACTTAAATGTTCAGTAAACTATCTGAAAATTCCAAATAAAATTGATGAAAATAACAAAAAGAAAAGCGGAACAAATATTTGTAAAACATTAGGTAACTTTATATGATCGCATTTATCTCGGCAAAACTCGCGGGTCGCAACAAATTTAATTACACTCCCAAAACCTTCTCATTGCAAATATTTTGTTGTTTTTTTTTTTGGGGGGGGGGAGTGTTTAAGTTGTGTTTCCAACCATCTAAATTTAGACTGGGTTTGATTATAAGTTGAATGATAATTTATCGTCCTTAAAACTAGATTTACGTCTCAGCTTTTGCTCCTTAAGGCCAAACCCAAAAAAGAAAAACAAGTTTCCTGAAACTGGCAGGAGGTTGGCTGGGCGGACAGTTCAGATTCCATACTCATGACCTTGTGACATATTTCGTACAACAATGCAATAATTTTCAGTATTTCGTACCGCTTCATGTCACCAGGGCATGACATAATTGGACTCCTCGGTTTGCTCCATTTCACGTCGCACATTTTAAAAACTTCTTCAAAACTCCTAACAAATCGAATAAACTTAAACTTTCATGCTTCCTATCCAGAGTTTTATTTTGCAATAACTGAATGCATTTACATCGGCAACAATTGAAATATAATTTAATAACAAACTTAGTCCAATACCGACATAAACTCGCTAAATGTTCTTAAATCTCTTTGTGAGAAATGAAAACTTTCCGAGTTTTGCTGCTGCAATAAATCTCCCGCTATTCATTTGGGAATGTTGCAATGAAACCACTAGTTGGCTTTCCATCGGACTGAGAAATTATTTCAAGGCGAGTGCAACATAAAGTTATAATAAATTTGCAGTTTTATTAAAAGCTCACCGGAAAAAAATTAATTTCGCTCGCTTCGTGAATGTGTAAGATCATAAATAATTTAAGCTACAGCGGTCACATGAGAAATGAGAGCCAAGTATAATTATCAGTTCAGTTATATAAACATCGCCGACATAAAATGATTATGATCATTTATAAACATTTCCGTAAGAAATCAAATGCCAAAAGTGTTTAATCCTTCCTTAGCATGAATGCAACGAAGTGTTATAATTTATTATGTGATACTTGTTAATGCTCTTATTTCATGCTCGGTTTCGAATTTGGTGGTTTTAACACAAAAAAAATCGATTATGCTAATTCAATTATGTGGCACAATCAAAGAACGTGCACAATTTCGTTTGGCAATGGCATTGATTTCCACTTTAATTTGATTACGATTGATGAGCTCAAACTTTTTTTTTCCTATTTTGAAGAACAGTCAAGCGAATGTAAAATTGATGACAATTTCTCTGAAAAATGTCAATTTGGATCGAAGAAGAAACGAAAGAAACTCAATATAATGTATATCTGTAATATTATACAGAAAACAAAATCCCGAAATTGAAAAAAAAAAATAGAAAATCAATAAATTTAATCCCAAATTCCAATCATACTTTCGGAATAATTTTTTGATTTAAATTCCATTTGCTCATTTTTCATAATTCGATTGGAAAGTTTTGAAAATTTAATTTACCGAAAGAATTTTAATAAAAATTCCAAGATTTCAAATCTCTGCACGGGCTAGGGCTTTCAAATACGTCACGCTGATTGGTCCCATTGGTAAACCTCCAGATAAAGGGAAAAACTATTTTACCCCTTTTCCGGATATTGAAACTTTAGAAGATATAAAAGATATATTTTCGATTCCTTTCTGGGTCGTTTGATTTTAATTTGATAATAAATTTTACTGAATTTCATATCTACACAACCAGGCAAAGACCCTGATAGTTATAAATGGATCCATTGATGCCTAAAAAATCACTTCAATCGCCCCAACATGAAAATAGAAATTTCAAATCATAAAAGAAGAGACTGATTGCACAACAACGAATTCCAACCAAGTATAATTGTTGTGCAATTATCGATTATCGGCTTTTTAGCTCAATAATATCAGGTTTTTTTAAATTAATTAAGAATTTGGGGATAAGTCCCCGTTGGAACGCTCGAGTTTTATCGGATTCAATTGCAATTAAAGACAATTTCTGTCGAGGGATTAAATAAATTTTCCACCAGGCAATGGAGCCTTGCTTTTCACTTAAGTCACATTTAATCCATTCGATAGTTTGCTCGCAAACAGAAAATATCGTGCCAGAGTTTCAGTTATATTCGATAACATCCTTCTCCTTCTGATTAGAGAAGCGACATTTATTTGTTTCGCAATATTAAAACAAACTTTTCAACAATTCTCTGTCATTTATCGAAAGCTTTCAAAACTTTGCTCGCTTTGCAAAAAAAATTCATCTCAACAAAACGCTATCGAATCAAATTTAATATTAATTTAATTCGGTATGCTCTCTTAGTGATATAGCAGATGCTATGTGTCTAAGTGGGAGGGAGAGAAAAGAAAGAAAATCATGCTAATTCGAGAATAAGAATTTATACCACCCACTCTCTCATGATGAGAAGAAAATTATCGTAAGCTTACAAAACACAAAGATATGATTTTTAAAGAACCGAAAATGGGCAAAAATAAATGGACAAGATTTTAGATTGTTAAATTTCGGTTCGATGAACTTGTTCTGATGGTCGACAGAGAATGAAATAATTTCTGTTTGTTTTGATGTGAAAAGCTCTGAAGGTTGATGTAAGCTCCGAGGCGATTTAGAAATGTGTCGCTAATAAATAGTGCTGGCAAAAACAAAATCACAATAAAGTTTGATGAAAATTAATGATCGACTCCTTTTTCTAGAAATAACTTCCAGTAGCGCCATATTGCGATGATCTTTGAGTAATAAAGCAGAGCAAATTCTAGAGAGGAAAAGTTAACAAATTGTTTTAAAACGCGTCCAGAAAAGAATTCAGACTGAAAGTGTTGAAATATCTAAATGAACGTTTCTAATTTATGGATGTTCGCGAGTTCACATTGACACAAGGACGGAACTTTTCATGTGCTCAAACGTTCAAACAGTCGAAGTCAATAAATCAAAGTGCTACAGCATGGAATAAAATATCACAACATCAAAGCGCGATATAAAACGGAAGGCGGTTGCAGAAGGTACAATTTTAATTCTGCTATCGAGAAAATCCGCTGTGCATGTCTGTGCGTGCCATATTGTTTTGCCACATTTACCGAGCTGTGAATTGTTAGCTTATTAAAATATCCTCTGCCGCATCGTGTTGAAAACCTGATAAAAAATGGCTACAACAACATACGGTCGACAGGTAAATGATAAACAATTTAATTTTATTTGTATCCTTCCTTTTTTTTTGGAGACAGACCTCCATTAAATATGTTTTAAAATGATAACAGAAAATTACGTAATTAAAACTAATTCCAAAATCGCAGCGTTTAAGGTATTTCCATAAAATTCCCATAATTTTTAAATGTCTAATCTCATTTTAAATCCATTTAAGTATCATAATTTCAGTGAAGCGATGAAATAATTTAAATCTGGAACATTCTGGAAAGCTTAAAAATGATTATTTCACTATGAATTGTATATAAGCTTCGGGTATTTTAGAAATAACATAATAATGAATTCTTCCAGCTCTATTCATATTCTACTTAGTTGTTATTGACATTTAGATTTAATTATGAAATATATGTTTTTCTATGCTATTTGTATAGTACTGAAAAAACTTGGCCGAGTGCGATAACATGGTCAATTATAATAATGTTTTACGACCACAAAATATGCGCGTTGCATTACAATTTCAGTTTATGATGCCTCGTGAAATATTCCGTTAATAGACAGACTTTCGTGTATATAAGTCAAATGCTGCTGCCTGTGAACGAAGTCATATCGGCGATGTTTATATTATGTATTTTTTTAGTGGAGGGTAAAATAAAAGTGTTCCATCAAGACACAACTTTTATTTCTGGTATTTTTCCATGATTTTGGATCCAAATCAAGACAATAAAAGGCAATGATGGATGAGACACGTAAATAATTCGCTTTACTGAAGGTTCATTACATTATAAGAGTTAATTTTCGATTTGTTTACCCACATTAATATGCTCTGTGTCTATGAGCGCTTTCAGACATGAATAATAAAATGCATAATAATGTTGCTGGTTTCGTCGCTTTTGCATAATGTGTCAGTAAAACCTAAAAATAATAGAAAACGATAATGGCGGAAGTGATTTTTTATTCATGAGAACCTCTTTCGCGCCGAGAAGGCTCAAAATATACATACATATATGATATGTGTATGATTGCTGGCATAATATGCAAATCAAGGAAATGCAAGATATTAACATTTTGATGAGTAATGCGGAAAATAAACTGTTTACCTGTTTACATTGCCGTGATGCATCAACTTTGTAATGCTAATAATTTATTTAAATTATATGTCTGGTTGCAATATGAGCTGGCAAGTGAAACGAAGCGCTTATCTGCAACATAATACACAAAAATATATATAATATATAAATATATCCCGATATGAAGATTCTAAGCTTTGCACAGCTTTGTAATCATCCTTAATGACGCATTTTACCGAAAGAAAAGAAATAATCTGAGTACAGAATATTAAATTTTATATAATTGAGAAAAGTCTTTTCTTTACAAGCGCTTTTAAGCTTTTTTTGCAAAATTTTTTGTGTTTCCTGTTGTTGAGAAGTTCCATCTTTAGACTTTAAGAGTTCTATCATAATATTAAAAGCTCTTTCATTGCTCGTGTATCGTGTGAGTTGAGCGAAAAAAAAAACCTTTGCCAATTTTATGCCACTGAACTCTGTCAGCGTATGAAAAACAATTTTCAAACATACCCTAATACACTGATAATAATAATATTAGCTGTTTATTTTATCCACTTTAAGTGCGCATTCAATTCAGAGCTTTTTGCGGATTTTCTGGTGCAGAAAACTAATTTGAGCTTCAATGCAATGAAATATTTTATACTGCTTGCGCTTCCACGGAATAACACATTTTTCCACTTGACGAGCTTTGCTTTTGCTCACATTCTGAAGCACATAAGTATAAACATAACCATTCTATGTAGCTAGATATGAAAACATGTTGCAACCACTCGTCCTAAATAACAAACAGACAAAAAAAACCATAACGAAACAGAAAAACAGAATGACAGCTTGTGATGTAAGCAGAAAAATGAAAGACTCTCTTTAACCCTGACACATCAACAAAAAAAAGAAGAGGAATCAGAAACAAAACTGCATACCAATTAATTTTGCCAGCCGCCAGTGTTGATACATTCACTATTCATACACACTGATGGATGCTTTATATTGGCAGTAAACCATAAGGGGCATGCAAATATTTGCCACAATTGATATTAGTAGCTATGACTGTTTTACGTTCCATTAACCCATCAGTTTTCATCTATAAGACTGTAGCCAAACGAGTTCGGAGATAATGTGAAATAAACCTATCAGAACTATTCTGTTTGGAATAAATATCTGGGATCAAAGTGTGTTTGTTGTGTGGGATGAGATTTTAGAAAACCAGTAAAAAGATTTCTCTGTTCAACAGAAAACCACAACATAAAGTTCGTAATGTCTGACGGCAATAAAGAACAGGATTGACTTTGAAATATTTGTAATTTGGCTTCGTTTCATTGCACAATGGCTTTTATGATCATCGGGATGATTTTATATTTATCGAGGGGTGAAGATAAGATTGGGGATTTTGAAATAAAAAAAACGAGGAACCCGAATGTCGTTATAATTCTTCCTCCTCCGTCATTCACCATTCATTCAACTCCCGTGAGCATGACTTTCGATACACATTCTATGATGATGGCATGATTTTGTGATTTTCGTATTCATGTGATATGTCTTCGAGAGATCATTACATGATATACTCTTTACTTCCATCACAAACATTTTTTTTTTGTTGTTGTCTATAATACGATTCCACTTTTTCTTATTCTTCCGGTTGTTCATCTAAACTTGTATCAGATTTCAAGCATCCAATCAGAAAAATAAAATTCAATGCGATATATGCTGTGAAATATTGTAAGAGCATTTTTTTTATAACGAGAATCAATTTAGCAGAAATGATAACGGCAATAAATTTTAGCCTCGAAAAGCTCAAAATTAAACTACTCGTGTCAGATAAGAAATTTGCTTGCATAAATTTGTGTATGGATCGTAAAGCGAATAATTTTCATTCCTGATTGCTAGCGAGAGGAGAAAAAAAAAGTTCAAATTTCATGCTTTATCTCTGCTGCTGTTAAACATTGCCTTGATTTTTTCTCATTTCATTTTTGTATGCAGAAAATTTGAGGGTTTTATTTTATTAAATTCATTTTTTTCTGTTACGTGGCAAAAAAGGAAGTAAGAATGGGGAAAAGGAAATTGATTTTCAATCCATGCATACAACGTGAGACCCCCTTTAAATAAAGGTGAAGATGAAGACGATTCTCGTCTCGGTTATAATTTTATCCAATCAAATAAATATTTTTTTTTTTTGCTCTGTTTATTTAGCACTTTGATTTTGCATATAAAACCTTTCGTGATCCCATGAGCAATTTTTTTTTCTCCCTTTAAAACGGCGCCGAATATAATTTGCGATGTAATGCGATGAGGTTGCGGTTGATTGACATGAAAGAGAAATTTTCGATTTTGAGATAAGAAGTGCAAACGAAATGCTCGAAAAATCTTTAAATTCAAGATTAATTTCCGTGAAAATTTTTGAGAGCGTCTCAATTATGCTTCATCGCTTTACTGACATAATCTTCCGGCACATGTTGTCCGGCAACAAAATTGTTATCGATTTTGTTATTCTTGTGCAAACACTTTGAACGTCCGAATCAATGGTTTCAAATACATTATTATGTAACATTGTAAGCATCCCAGCACACATCCTTTCAATGTCCTAACATGTTGATGAGAAGACAAGTCAAACTTTTATGATTTATGCTCAACATATCCGAATTTGGGAAAATAAAAACACCGAATCTTTATTGACTTGAGAAATTTTATGAAGTTTTCGTGAGAAACGTATAGAGTAGTCTGAAACTTCTAGGAAGGAAAAATATTTATTCTTTATGGAAAGCGAATGCCATCAGAGAGAATTATACTGCGACGACAGATACGCTTCACTTAACTACTCGTGTTATTTCTGAAAGATTTACTCTAGCTCTTGTCATATGAACAAATTACAAAAAAAAGAAACTTTTGAATGAAATAATTAAATAACTAAAAAATTTCTTCAATTTTCGCCTTTAAAATAGATTTCAACACTCATTCAGCACCGTTCAGAGCGACCACACATTACGTCAGCGACATCGGAACGAACGATGCGCGCAATTGGACGAGTAGGACAAGCAGTTAATTTAGCTGTCGAGAGATTTGTAACCGTTGGTGAAACGATAGCAGATGACAATCCGGATATTAAACAAGACATGTACGATGCATGTAAAGAAGCAAGAGGCGCAGGTGAGTTCGTTGCATCAATGATGCAATGAAAAAAAATTATTTAATTAAAAAGTTCCATAAAACTCTTTCTTTTTTTTTATTCAATTGAAATCTCATCAGAAAACCGCACAAAATATGATGCGTACAAGATTTAATTAAATTAAATTGCTAGGAAAATGCAAATTTTATTGTTTTTGAAAAACATCGTTTAATTTTCAATTGAATTAATTGGTAAGGGGAAAAACGAGTGTGTGGGACATAAACTGAAAACTTCCAATTAGTCAATTAGTCCTTGGGCATGATGTTTCTGTTTGCCGTAAAATCATTTTGCTCTTGAAACCGTTAATTATTATTCCGACATTATGGGACAAAAAATTTATGATATAATTAATTTGTTACTGTCATATTGAGAGTTATTTTTTATGTTGAGCTTTTGGCATTTTCATTGATCGAATTTTATTGTTTACGAATGATGCAAATATTACATAACCCAATGGCACTTTAGTTTATTTAGCTTCAGTGGCGATTTATAAAATTTTGCACTGCGATTGTGATGCGAAAAATGTCATGAAAACCATCAAAATTTTCCATTTTTTGTGATTCCAAAATTCCGAACACAAATTCACAGAAGATATCCGAATATGGTGCCACAAAATATGTTTAGTCAAATATTTAAACATCCTGAAATTGTTTCCATACAGCCGGATGTGCTTTCAAATGTCTGTGCGATATAAGAACTTGATGGCAGTCAGGCTAATAAAAGGGAAAAGTAACAAAAAAAATATATATCAAGGCCATAAAATAAATGAGGTTAGGAAATTTTACAGAATTTTTTATGTAGACCGAAATGAATACTGGCTCTCTCACACTCGCATTCACTTGTTTCCCATTTTTACAAAATTTCAGGAGGCAAGAAAGAGACAACCAGGATATCGCTCCCCATTTTTTTCTCCACTATTTTTAGAAATCTGCCGAGTTGTTTTTGAATCCGTCCTTAATGTGTGTCGTTAAAGTTATTTATTCGATCCACAATTCTTAGCTCAAGTGGAACACAAAGCGGAAAGTGATTCTGTAGCATTTTATATGTCCGCATTTTAATGCCCCTCGATAATGGAGCAAGCAAAGCATAGATCAAATGAATTATTTTTTTCTCATTTCGTCGAGTTACTTAAATAACAAAAGCGAGTAAATGAGTCTTGAAAACTACATTAATTTAAGAAGAAAAAAGTTCGTTCCCCTACTGATAATCGACGCACTCACTGTGAATCGACCTTGATGTTTCAGTGTTTTCCCGAGCACTATGAATTGATATTGCTCTGGTTTTTTTTTTTTTAATCTACAACTATGCGGCAAAATTAGCTTGGGAATTACCATTTTAACTTTTGGAATCTGAGCATCATACACACTTTAAAGCACACGGGTGGTTTAATTAAGTTTTCCAACTTTTATGATATGAAAAGTTCCTCGGACAGTTTAAATCTAGTTTAGAAGCGTCTAACTTTATGCAGCCTGCAATATGTTCAAAGTTCGACATTTGATTAATTGCAACTTCATTGATTTTGATGACGTGAGCTTTCATAAATGCTCACCGCGACATGCATTGAACATTTATGTGAAAAAACAATTTTCAAAATATTTCTAAAATGAAGCTTCCATAACAGTCAAAGCCTGAAGGCGAATTATTGTAATTATATATACGGTTCGTTTGTTTGTTTGCTCCATCGACTGTGCTTCATCAGCCGTGTAAAAAAAACATTTTAAAAGCGAACATTTGATAATGAAAAATTGACGCTTAAACAATATGCTAGGAAAATGAACAGCGGTAGCTGCAAGTGAGTGAGTCAGAGAAGGACAAAATACAAATCTTTCTTAACATTCAAATTTATCAGCCTGGCACTATAATAAAAAATGAATTTAATTAGCTTTTTATGGATGATGTTGAATGAATTGGAAATTTTCAACATTAATTTCCATCGCAGCTTCATCAATGGGAACTTTTTATTTATTTATTTTTTTTTTCGACGATAGCGAAACACAGCTGAGGCTGCTAAGAAAGAAAGTTCTTCTTATATTGATTGCGATAATTAAATTTTGCGGGCATTTCACAAGAATTTTATTTCAATATTTATGGATTTTATGCAAATTATGAACAGCCATGGAAGGTACTTTTATTAATTATTATATTTTTATGGACGTCATACCGTTGATATGTGCAAACTGAACTTAAATTGGACGACATTTTTTTTTTTACTTTCTAGTCCATTATAATGAAAATAGACTCACAATTTATTGAATAATGCAACTTTTATCTCGATGCAATTAGGCACTCAATGTGCTATATAGTGACTGTGGTTTTTTGTGTGGATGGTAAATTGTGAAAATACTAAAATTTATTCATTTTGCTGTTAGCTCTAAAGCAGCAATTTGCCATCCCCTCCATTCATTTTGTTTTTACAACTTATAACAGAGAATTGAGAGGAAAATCCTGTTATCACGAAAGCGGAACATTGTTCGCCAGTCAATTATGATCAAATTTTGATAATAACACAGAAAATCTATTGTCGTTTTCGAAAGAGGAAGAGATTTCATGCGACCGATAGTTAAATTTAATTTCGCATTTCGATTTTGCAGGATCTTCAATAGAGCGACTATGTGATGTGGCGGCTAGTGATCCAACCGGCTATGCACAGCTCGACGATCGGGGTCCTATGGTGCGGGCGGCTAGAGCCCTACTAAGCTCCGTTACTCGTGTATTATTACTGGCAGACATTGTCGTAGTTAAGCAGTTACTTTTAGCAAAAGATAGAGTGAGTTCAGTTGCGAAATGTCTACGACAGTTGTTTACACAAAATGAAAAGAACAACACAGTCATAAATTTCATTATTTTACTACCATTTCGCGCTTTTCTCATTTAATCATACAGATATCAAGGACGTTAGGTAGATTAGAATCTGTCGCAAATTTTACGGAATTTGTGAAAGCGTTTTCGGTGTTTGGCGCAGAAATGGTTGAATTAGCTCATATAACAGGTAAGATGTCCTTTTATGAGACAACACTCGCACACACGCACATAATTCTCAATCATTAAAAAAAAAGATATTTCCTGAATATATCTCCAGAATGTAGTTCACTAGAAATTTCTCATCTTGATTGCTTTTATCATCATCAACATACTATAAAATTGTATAATATTAGCATTCATTTCACTTTAATAAAATCATAAAAGTGTTGAGATTATGCGAAAATGAGAACATATGAAGGCAAACACACATATATTTAATGACAACGCTGAAACCACACAAAAACTTTTTTTGGCTCTTAAATCTAAGTAGCACTCATTTACATATCTCATGTATGAGAACAAAGTGTCATTTATTATCGCTGAAATAGATTCACATCTGATGATTTAAAAAAAAAAATCTGAGCAGAAAAATCCCATTTATAATATGATGCGGTTATTCTACATTTTACAGTGTTATAGAGTCTTAATAGTTTTGTTTTGTTCTTGTCACCAGATGGAGTTTTTATGTTTAAACTATTATATAATACTATTGGCATGAATCTGGTTGCACAATTTTCTTTGCGACACTAAAGAAAGCAGTATCTGGATAAGAAATGTATGAAAACCAAATTGGTTTCCCACAAGCGCAGTTAATTTTACGCCGAGTTTGAATATTTAGCATGACGCACTAGACGTATTATCGCATTATAACGCAAACGATACCTTAGTGCATTAAACTTCTGAATCTTATTATGCGCAACATTCCTTTCGCCATGTTTCCCCCTACCAAAAGAGGCCCAGTAATTAATTTCCGACCAGGCTTCCTAGTGCTGTCACACACTTCTCCTTATCTGCCTTCAAATTTTGAATAATGATAATAGAGAATGTTAATTTTGATTACACCGTGAAGTGATGCGAATATTTTCGAATATTTAATTATAATCTGTAAGGCCACGAACGACAAAAAAAATTTTTTTTTTTGTGTCTTTTTTTGAATAATTTATGACACAAAAATTATTTTTCTCTGGAGTTTCTTTTTTTTTTATCTCCACATATCATTCCATTCACCTCCGCTGCTTGGCTGGGAGATTTTTGAAGCATAATATTTTAAATTTTGCCATTATCCGTAGAAAATGTTGAAAATGTTGACTGGCATGAGAAAAACTTAATTAATATTTCTTATTCCCTCATCAGCCCACAAAAAAAAAAATATTCTTAGCAAAATCACACACAATTTGCTTGAAACATTCTTAAAACATTCTTATAGCAAAAGTTTCAAAACAATCTCTTTCGCTCAATAAGGAAATTTTGTGTGTTTAGAGGCAAACGAGTGGAAAGAAAGCTTAAAATACTTTTGAAAAATGCCATAAATTTTCATGCAGCCATAGACAAAAGCTCACAGTGTAATGTTAAAATTTGCTTTGGTTCTGAAGGACTTATGAAACAATGCCCTTTGTTTTCATTTCCCATACCATTCTAGTAAATTGTGGACTATAGCTATTTCCAATATGGAGCTAGACTCCAGCAAATTAAAACTTTAAAAATTGTGTACTGATTCAGAGTTATTTCTTTGTTGTTCATCTCAAAAAAAAAAAAAAAAAAACACAAAACAAAACAAAAAGCTCAGCAGCTTTGTTGAGGCAAATAATAAATTGAAACGATTACAATCGGTTCAAAGTTGGCTTGGAACTTGATTCATTTCAATGAATGAATTAATGCCATGAAATAAGAAAAATCCTCTTATTCAAGCTTTATTTTCGCATGTTTGCAATGTTTCTCTCTTTTGGTTTGCGGTGGATAGCAGCAATTTCTTCCAAAGAAGAAATCTTCAATGTCCTTCAACTTTTGAACCTTTCATACAAACAAAGTGCCTCGAAATCATAAAAATGTACACACAAAATATTGGTCCTGTCTTCAGCATAAACTCAAATGGAGAGAAAAAGAACTTTATGTGAAAATTAATAATCTCATTTGGAGCAAATTGTTTTTTACCCCCCAAATAAAAAGCTTATTGCTATAGTGCGAAGAAATTCAGTGAGCTTTGCTGATGAACGTGATTGTTTTGTTGGGTTTATTGGGGAAAATGAAACGAAGGAATAAAATACTGCTGACGGCGAATGATGAGGCACTGAGAGAAAGTTAAAGCATTAATTTTAGCACTGGACGTGTGCGTGTGTGTTTTTATGTTTTCTGCTACTTTTCTACTTCACCATCTGCCCATATTTCATTTCCATTCATGTAGTTGTGTGCATTGTGGCTAAACTGTTGACTAATTACAGGGGATAGACAAAATGATTTGAAAGACGAGCGAAGGAGAGCACAGATGACAGCAGCAAGATTAGTATTAGAGCGATCAACCATGATGCTGTTAACATCATCAAAAGTAAGTTGACAATGAGCCATACTGACATGAAGGCTGAATTGTTTTGCTGATAACAAAAAATAAACCATTTTTCTTTTCCTTTTATTTTCAATTTTGCCTTTGATTCCGGATGATAGACGAGCCTGAGACATCCTGAATGTACATATTCCAAAGAAAACCGTGATACGGTTTTCTGCCAAATGAGAAGAGCTATGGACTTGATACATTATGTTGTTAAAGATGGTGTACTAGAGACATCAAACGAGCGGAGTGTCTCGAGACAAGTAAGTTCATAAAGAAAATTGTATCAATAAAAATATTGAGAGGCGGCAAGGAAAAAGATTAATTGAAACAATGCACAAGCATGATGTACAACAATTAAAATAACCTTGAACACGTTGAAACCCTCGACTTTGATACTTCTCTCATCGTCTTATAAATAATATTTTTTTCTTCTACAACTCAACATCCAAGCAGCAGACAATTGAGTGGGACTCGGAACGAGCGACGGCGTTCACATGCTTAAAGCATTTTTCGAGACTTGTTGAAATGTCACGACCTCGCTTCGATAGAGTGTCTCATCAAGCATCGTCACTACCAACAGCATCTGCTCCCCAAGGAACTGGTAAATAGTTTTGTTCTATAAATGAACTCCGATTTTTCTTACTGTGTAGACGTTCTTATTTTTATTTGAGGAGGTAAATTATATTATGTATTCTTATTCCTTTTTATTCGCATACTCAAAAGTAAATGTCAATGCCACAAATATTGATAAGGATGGGGCTGCAGAGAATGCGAGGCGAGAGCGTGAGAGGGAGCTCATGCGCAGTAACAGTGAGAGAGATCGAGGCAGTCATCCCAGAGAGCTTGGAAGAGATTTTAATGATCGTGATGTGAGTCTTGCAAAATACTGTTTGCGTGGGGAGGTAAATAACGAAAATATATATTCAGTAAGTAGACACACTACATTTCATGATGAATATTTTCAATTAGGCTGCAGTATCAATATTCCTACCCGATACGAGGGAAAAACTTATTCTGGCACTTGATAAAGTCTGTGAGCGTATTCAAGACTTTACTGATTCAGCATATACGTCGCATGAGCATCGTGAAAACATTCTTCTATTATGCGATCGATCAAAGCTGGAACTCAATCAACTGTTGCGAATTGCCGTCAACATGGAGCAACATCCGAATTCATCTTTCGATATTGATTCGAGTGTCGATAGTGTGATTAATGCAGCGCAAGATTTAATTAACCAACTTATATTGACGGCTCAAGATCAGGCGTCTGATTTACCACATCTAACCAAATCGGGCATCGAACTGATAAATTCGCTCAGGAACATTGCCTTAAATCACGAAATCGATCGGCTACAAGACAGTGCCGATCGTTTTCATGAACATATCGATCATATGTTGGAAATTTGTAAGCTTTTGAGACATATCGCAATGACGGAAACATTGCAAGTGCAAACGAGATTTTCGGAAATTAATGTTAGAATTTATGGACCACAAGTTATAACGGCATCAAAAGCATTGTGCTCATATCCAAATAGCAAAGCGATGAAGGAGAATCTGGAAGTGTTTATGGATATGTGGCAATGGCTTATTACGGACATTTCGGCAATATCTAAAGATATTTTAGATTTGGCTCGGACACATGTAAAGCCTGATAAGCAAGGATACTTGAGCTTACCGCGTCCTGGGGTAAGATACAAGGGATAATGGTAATTTGAAATTTATCCAACTCATTTATTCTCACATTTTATGTTTGGATAAAAAATAGAAACATGGAACGACGTCGAAACCTCTCAAACCTTCACGTTTGGATACAGAGGAGCAAGAGAAAATTGCAAAAAGTGGACTCGAAATGAAAATGGTTACAAACGAGATGGATGCAGAGACTGATAAATGGAATAGTACAACCGATGAAAATAACGATATTGTGAAGAGGGCTAAAAATATGTCAGCGATGGCATTTTCGATGTATCAATTTACGAAGGGCGAGGGCAGTTTGAGAACGACACAAGACTTGTTCACACAAGCCGAATATTTTGCCGAAGAAGCAAATCGATTATATAAAGTTGTGAGACAGTTCTCATATCAGGTAAGTAAATTATGGCATATGTTCGACATGAAAATGTTTTCCAATTAAACTAAACATACAAAAATATTCGTAATACACAGGTTCCAGCTGGTCCACCAAAGAAAGAGCTCCTAGATCAACTGGATAAAGTTCCAACATATGTTCAAACTCTACAATTTACCGTGAAGGAACCAACTGTGGGAAAATCAGCAACATTTGTTAAAGTCGACCATGTTATACAAGAGACAAAGAATCTTATGAATATTATTTCAAAGGTTGTGTCGACATGTTTCGATTGTGCGAATAAGGTTAGTGTGATGAGCTTTTTATATTTCATCGCTCCTATGACATTTATTTATTATTTTTTTCTTTATATTTTTATCGAGAGCATATATTTTATGTTCAAGATGTTCACTGTTGAGTTGCTCTTTTCGACACTCAAATCACAGTTCATTATTTCTGTTCGTTCATCCACCTAAATCCAAAACAATGTCATCGAAAGCAAATCAATTTTTCTCTTGATACAACTAGAGTACATCGTATGTTGAATTCGAACATTTATTTCGATATAATTTGATGTTCACACCTTATGTTCCATTTTTTTTTTCTTTCTTTTTTTTCCTTACGGTAGATTCAGAAAAAGAAAACTGTGGTTTTCACGCTCAGCGATGGTAGATGGAATCTCAAATCTTCAAATCTTTAACTTGTTTTGTATTCTTTTTGCATTCCAAATCCAAACAAAAAACCAAAAATTTGCGAGAATTTATTCACGTTTCAACCTTTATCATCAAATCTCGAACCAGCAAAAAGTTATTAGTTCCATTCGTATTGTTATAACACACATTCGATTACCAAAGTTAAAATGTCAAAGTTTTAATAGGATTTCGTAAAAGGTGTGGTGTTTCTAAAGTTAAATATAAAATGATTTTCAATTTATAATTTCAATCTTTTTTTGCTGATTCGGGGTGATGACACTTTGTTGGCAAAATTTTTCTCCTCCTTCCCTCTTAAGCACAGCCCTTCCAAACTACCAACCACAAATTTACTTAAACCTGTTTGAAAACAGAAGGACATAAATTGGAAATGATAAATGTAATTATCATCCGTTTTTGCGTTTTTTGGCAAATTATACCATTCCAAAGGAAAGTATGCCTAATGTGAAATGAAGTTATCTGATAATTCTGCCCATTCCTTGGTGGCGAAAGGTTGCCAAAAGATACGAACGATAACGATCTCAATTTTCAACAGCGTGTAATAATAAATTAATAAAAGATGTAAAACAGTATCAATAATGGCTCGCGGAAAATGTTTGTTGATTGATGGCAACATTCATCTTTGTGTCTGTTACTATAGCGGCATCTCCTCACCGATTCCTCTCGTCTTTCAGACGCACATCGATTCATCATTTCTTTCCACATTTTCATTTGGTAAAATTTCAGGGCCCATCTGAAATATACGTAAAGGAGCAATGCATCATTTTTAGCTCGACGACGATTGAGCTCTTAATTTCTATGAATAATTTTCTTCTTTTTTTTGCAATTTGGAGAAATTATTTCATGTTTCTCTCATCGAAGACTTTTCTTTTGATGTAATTTTCTTCTTCTTTTCTTTTTTATTTTGTGCTGGCAAAAAATTTGTTTATCGAGTAATATTTTTTCTTTCTCTCTATTTTGATTTTTAGCATAGATTGTGTTTGCCTCAACAAGTAGCTATTTATTCTAAATAGACACGCACTATTTTTTTCTTTTCCAAAAACTTCCGCTCTCAACGACCACTGTTTTCTGAATTTTATTTGTATATCATTAAGAGATATTACTATCTCACAACTCCCTCTTCTGTACCGCTTATTGAATTTATTGCACACGCTCAATTGTTTGTATTCAAATAAAATTTGGCGAATGAATTTTTTATGGAACACAAATGCCTCATTATATTAATTACCTATGCCACTTGCTGTGTGTTTACTTGCCCGGGAATCGCGTTGTCGAAAATTTATTCATTCAATTTACGATCCAAACGATAAATTTCACGCGACTACAAATTATACGATAATTGATCATAAAATTCGAAAATGGGCTGCAGCCGGACAGAAAGCTCCGTCATGAACGGACAATTTCGAGGTGCCCCAAAATGTGATTTATAAAAGTTTCTGTTTGTGTCCTGGAAGGTAAATGGCACTTAATTTCCATAATTAAACGAACATTAAAACTAACAATTGGTGTTGTAAGTAACAAGCTCCGTCTCACACTTGTTCATGTATTTGTTCTCTCTCTCTCTTAGTTCCTAAATAGTCCATAGAAATTTCAATTAAATAGCAATTTCGAGCTCTGCAAAACTTAAATTTGAAACCATTTAGATGCCAATATGATCATCAAGAATGAATAATAAATAAGTCGCAACTCGAGCCAATATTGTAATATTTATCTTAATATCTTTAAGTTCTTGGCAATGGAATAAGTATTCAGTATTCGTATCCACACCAGTTGCTCAAAGTATGCCTTTTTTTATTTGTGACCTTTTCCAATTTCAAATCCTTTTTTTTTGTCATCGAAGGTTGTCTGGTGAAAGCTAAAATATGCTTTCGTATGCCTAATGCTGCCAACTAATCGTAAACTAATCTCATTTAGAGCTTTTTCGAATTTTTTTTTCTTCCTTTTGTTATTTTTTTTTTTGGGTTTCATCTTTTGATTTTGTGTGAATTTGAAAAATGAATTGAAATTTTATTGAATTTTTGATAAATTCTCATTTTTTTTCTATTTTTGCATCGTTTTTGTGTATTTGCAATACAACAATCGCAGTATAAGCTCGACTTTAGCGGGTTATCAGGACGATCGAATTCTGGAAATGCTCGTGATGAGGAAGGTAATTCAGGTATGCAAGGATCAGATTCTAAAGGATCAGCAACCAATGAGGCGAGCATGTGACAGTACGGTATGCGTCGCGGCAAAGGTGGCGACGCTCGACGAACGAGAGTTTCGTTTTTGCTATTTTAAGCGTAATATTTTTCAACATCCAAAGAAGGAAAAACGAATTTACCAACAAAAGTCTACCAAAAGCTTTCGCATTAAAGCATTCTGCTTTGTATCGCGTTTTAAGCTACTTCATCATACATTGCATTGGATTAAACAAAAACCAGCAGAAAAGCTTCGAAAGCTTTTTCCCCGCATCAATCAATGCATTAATATTTTGTAAAACAATTCATATGAATGCCACTCAATCAATTCCATGCTAAAATGGTGCATGGCAAATTTGAGCGAAAAAAAAAGTATTAATTCAATCGTTTTCACGCTCTACTTAATATATAACAGTAATCATAATTAAACAGAGGTTAGTGAATCAAATAATTTTGAATTAACAATAAGAAGAAAAAAAAATCTTTGCATATTCATCACGTGTTCTTTCAAAAGTTGAAGTTTATCAATCATAAGTAGCTTATATACTGGGAGAAATTATTTTCATTTTTGTACTTGTTTTAATGAAATTATCTATGAAATTAATATTTATGGTGAATCCTCATTTCGAATGGCTGTATACTGTCCGAAATCTAAATTTTTCATGCGTTAAACTTAAATCGACTCAAAAATCATCACCATGGAAGACAAACCAATAATATTATAGCGTTTCAATAGAAACTATTTTTGTAGGTAGATTTTTTTGTAGCAAAAATTGCAAAGAGCGGTAATGAGATTTTATGTATGTATGTGTAACATTAGTAGACACACTTTTTGAAGTAACTAGCTATAATAGCTAATAGTTTGAGTAGCGATATCTAATAAAGGATAGCGTTTAAAAAGGTTCTGTGAAATTAAGAAAAATAAAATAAAAAGAAACAATCATTTTATAATCGCATTAATTTGATGATGAAAATTATAGCCGATAGTTTGTTACTATGAGCAAAAAAAAAAAGAAACGATTAATTAGTTAGATGAAAACTTATTCAAGTATATTCGAAAACTAAAAACTTTTGGCTTTACATAATCTCATCGTAGCCAAAGACAAATATAATGAATTGTCATAAAAAGATAAAATTTATCTGTAGAACCAAAAAAAGTCGAATTATAAAAAACTGCATTGAAAATTTCCCAAAAAACATTCGAACTCAAAATAACTTTCTCTTTAAATTCAGCATTTTCAAATGAGCAAAACCAACCATTAGCGACAAAAAAAAAAAATTGTGAAATCTCATTGTGTCTTCCAATTTGAAAGATAATTCGCAAAATAAAAATAAAAAAATATATTTCTCCATGCCACAATAAATGATAAAATGTTGATTTAATTTCAACAAACTCACAACGTTTATCAAAACTTCAACTACAAAAGATTATTTCTGTCGTTTAACTATCAATCACTCCAAATCCCTAATCTGAGTGTGAAAAATGTTATAAATGTGAAAAACAATAAACGAAACAACAACAATATGGGTTCATTTGTTGTGTGCTTAGTACTCAAAAGATATAAATCAGAAATATTTTGCAAAATATAAGTATTTTATCCGCAAAAAATACATAAGCAAATAAACTAGAAAACAGGTAAAGTCAAAGACACCATCGATTTATTATTATAAATGCCGATTCTATTTTGATTATGTTAAATAAGAGAATAGAATTAATTTTTGCAATTGATGCGATCAATAGGAATTAAAATTGTTGCAAAACAAATTCCAAAATATTTTGATAGAGAATTTACATTTTGTCCTAAAAATTTCCTGTCAACATCTTATCAAATTTTTAAATCCTATAGAGAAAAAAGCTTCTTGAAGAAGTATTTTATGGTATATGTCATGGATTCGAGTTCATCGCTTTCCTGCTGACCCAAATTTGCGTAAATAGATAATATTTCTTTCTTACTTATCTTCCTTTTTCAATAAAATTTTTCAATATTTACAGGAAATCGAATTTGAAAATATTTTCTTCTTATAAAAAAAAATCTATTTATAAAACGCTTTTCTTCTAAGAGCAAGATCCTCAACGAAAGTAAATTTCATAAATTTCCTTGAAAATCACAAATAGATAGAAAGCCGAAAAAAAGAGAAAAAAAATTAGTTTAAAAATTATTTAAAGGAGATAAAATAAGAATTTCCATTCCTGAAAGAAAAGAATTAAGAATTTTATAATAGGATTACATCATCATACAGCATCATATAATGTATTTTTCATATTATAATGAAAACGTAATAAAGAATGAGAGCTTTTATAGATTTTTTTCATTGAATAACTGAAAATTTTCAATTCATAAAATGTCAAAAACTTTATAATAATAAATGTTTCTATATTCAATGAGAAAAGAATGATACAAACAAACTAAGTAGATAGAGAATAATAATAAAATGATTCTATGAAAACCTTTGAAAATGATGTTTCTTTATGCCTTGAATCTAGTTTATTTAGTAGTAATATTTGTGGCGCCTTGTGGTTTGCAAGTTTTTCTCGTTTTCCGAGAAGGTAAAGTCATCACCTGGAAACCATACAAATGTTTGGGGTTTCCCAGATTATTACCCATTTTTGAAAGCCATATCAGACATTTCGAAGCATTAGGAGCAGTGGCGAATGCTTATGTGGTCATCAGCTTAAAAAAGTGAAGGTAAGTGAGTGGTAAGAAAAAATCATCGAAATTATTTATAAGACCCCTGCTCGGCAAATAGCATGATTCATTTTTATTATTAACATCAATCAATAAATGAGAATGGAGGAATAAATTAACGGCCATAATTCAATAATAATTAAAAATGACTGTTTGCAATTTTTGATTTCGAAATTTTATTATAATATCCATTCAATAGCACATCTTTCAAACAATTTGAATCGTTATATCAAACGTGAAATAAATATCAGAAAAAAAAAATGTTTATAATAAATTAGCGAATATAATCTATTTTCTTTATAGATATATTTACTTGTTTAAATTAATCTCTGACTTATTTTCACTTCGTTTGAAATGAAAATTTATAAAAATTTGGATTATTTTACGAATATTTTAGAAATCTCTTAAATTATTGTCATTAAAGGCAAGTTTTCTTCATTTTTATTAAAATATTATTTACATTTATATCAAATTGAGCAAATAAAAAAAGAATGTTTTAAAATTTTTGCTGCCAAATATTAGATTTGAGCTGAGTTATTTCTCCGATCAAAACTTTTCCGTTCAGCAAAAGTCTTTGAAACCTTTAAAAACTACGTGAAACACAATACGAGTGAGGTGAGTCAAAATATTACCAATATTTATAACAATTTTTTGAAAAAAAAAAAAAATATTGCTGAATGAAAAAAAAGAAACCAGTAATCAAGGTCAAGCAGCACTCGAGAGCTGAGAAGGTGTACTAAAACATATGTAAATTATTTATTTCATCCATACAACTTACTGTAAACTTGACCAGTTAATTTTATTACTTTACCATTTACTGAATTTCATTTTGAAATGAATGCTTTTTTTTGTGCTGCTGGAAATCTCCTTATTCGATAATAGCAAAATTATTTAAATTTTATTTTCAATAAAAAAAAAAGATTTGGCACGAAAAGGCAAAATCATTGAACATAAAAAATTGTTATTTTTCAAGCTCTTGCCCATAATTACAACTCAAGATTATAATGAAAAAAAAAAAAAAAATCAATTGCATTCTTTTTTTTTGCTATTCATAGTCAAAAAAATTTACAATTAATATTATGTGCTTTGAGGTCATCTGCAAGGATATTAATTAAAGCATGACAAACCATGTCAATTCTCTCTCACTCGACAAATATCTCATTAATTGACTTTCTTGGCCTCTACTAATTTTTTCTTGTAGAAATTTTGAATGTAAAAATTCATGAACAGTGCGAAGAAAATAATGGAATTGATCAGCAAACAGATAGAGAGAAAAGGTGGGAAGGCACATCCTGTCCATAAAGCACGAATCGTGTGAATGATGCACAACACAAATTGAGCCTGAAAAATAAATAAATACACATTTAGCTATATGCATCAACAACTATTGTGTCAACTGTGCATGACATGAAGTAAAACATTAAATATTGAATAAATAACTAATCAGTTTTAGATGGCGCGAAAAAGCGCAATAAGTATTTTTATGCGATCACGATTTCCGATATATTATTATTAACTATAGCATATAAATATGTAACCAAATGTAGGCTATGCATCCATGTGCATAACTTCTTATTGTGATTTGTTTTCCACTGATTGGTTATTTGCGCAATATTATCTGTCGCGTTTACAGATCTGTTCAGTATTTTCTGCATTAAATTGACCTTGTATCACCCATTCAAGCATTTAAAACGCAGTTCAGTTATTTAATTTTATGAAAAATAAAATGTTACTTTCAGATATAGGTAACTTTATACATATATACAGAAGCGCAACAGTAAAGAATTTTTAATTCGCGAATCATCTCGATGAACGCAATTACTAAAGCCGTCAACCGTGAAGAGTGACGCAGTATCGCATGGGGCTGTTTACGAATGGAATGAAAATCGAGGTACACGTGAAGAGTAACAACGAAAATGGGCACAGAGACCAGACCATGTTTGCCCACTTATTATATTTCTTATGCAACATCTCACATTGAAAGTAAAACTGAATGCTGAATGTCATTGCTCTCAATCTCTTACATTGGTTCGATGCTTCATGTACTCATTTTATTTTATTTTTTTCTCTCGTACAACTGACCAGTTAGGTATGTGAGTTTAAGATCGCGCAAGGTCGCTGTTTTACATATGACTGTAATAAGAGATTGTCAACTTTTTAAATATGAAGATATATCAGGAAATTATTGAAGAACTTCGCATTGAGAAGAAAAAAATATCGGAAGATTTCACTTTCTAGAATGTTTCGTTTACTTTTGTTCCAAAAATTTGAGCGAATTTTTTTCTTTAGCATTTCGAAGACGTACATAAAATTGACATTTAAATGCAGAAAACTATTCAATTTTAAGAACTTTTATGGAAACTTGATTGAAAAAGTCAAAGTCACTCTGCCAGATAAGCAGTAAAGTAGTCAGGAAGTTTTCTTTAAAAAATGCGCACCCCTTCAACATGCATCAGCTGCGCCACTGAAATAAAGAAATAAACAAACAAATAAACAACAAAACTTACAATTTGAATTTCAGTCATATAACGTTTCCACCAAAGATACTTTTGGAATTGTGGTCCCATTGCAGATAACATATAATAGAAATACATCAGCACGTGAACAAAGTTGTTGAGAATGTTTGGGAACGTTGCGTTGCCTCCTAAAATTCCATTCAACAGTTGAATAATTTTTTTTACAACCAGTTCAATTTCAATCCTTACCAGCCATAAATTTCACTAGGAACCAAGCTTCCATTGGTGTCAAGGCATGATGATACAAATGCAAGAGCGTAATTTGCGACTTTTTCTTGCGCAGCACAAAGAATATTGTATCGGCGAATTCAGTTAATTTGGACAGGTAGTAAATGTAACAAAGGTTCAACATCTGTGAATGAAATTCATAATTGAAGGCACCGATTTGTTATGTATAATTAAATGACCTCAACCAAACCACACTAGCATGTCAAATATGCGGTAATTGAACAGGAAAATAAATAGACCACGCACCGGATCATATTGTATGAATGACCTTTGCAGCATAATATCTTAAACCAGTTTAATGCAGTTGCACATCAAGCAGTGCAGTGGAAATTATTTTCTGTACAATCTTGTAGAGCCCGTTCGCAAATCATTTCATAATATCGGCAAGGTCATTCTTGCATAAATGAAAGTTCAAAGCCAAATTACAACATATCCTCGTCGAACATGCTTTTAAATGATGCCGTAAAAAAAAACTTTTAATTTGTTATGGAAATATGATTTGAAATTTGAATGAAAAGTTTTATGATGTATAAAATAGGAAATTAAAATTGCTGTCCTCTCAAATGACAGCTGAATCAATAAAAAAAACTTTGTAAAACAAGTTTCATTTTATAGCCCATATCATAGCACAAATATATAATTCTTCGTGATAAAACGTGATGTCCATCTGGCAATAAACATAAAGAAATTATTTAAATTAAGCTCTACGCTTATTGTGAAATAACATTAGCAGGGCCAGTTTTTTTTTGAATTTATGTAATGAATTCCCCGAAAATGTCGCAAAAAACCTAAACCAACTTGCGATTGGTCCGATCGGATAAAAAAAATGAATCAGCAAATCGAATCGAAGTGAGTGCGCATAAAAAATTGTGTTTCAAGAGCATTTTAAACGCTTTCAGTTATTGACTTCAATTAAACTTATGTTAAAAATATGTTATTTAAAATTAATAGCATGAAATTGGCTTTTACGAAATCTTGAATTTGTGCTAGAGAATTTAGTTATGTTGCAAATATGTTCAGTATTTTTTTGCAGTGGCTTCAGTGGAAGTGTCTTAGAAAATCTGAGCAAACTCTTACCCGTCTTGACTGTGGACCATCTGAGTAATCAACTTTTTCGCACGTGTAACTATATCCTCTTGCCCAACCCGACATCAAATGCTATTGAATAAGAATAATGTAAAAATTGGTAAAAATTAATAAAAATAAAAGTTTTATTTATAATTATAACCAAAAACATTACCTCATAAAACATGTAGGCACTAAGAAGAACTTGAAAAGCGTTGTAATATATTAGCGTATTTTTAAGATGGAAGGGCTTTCTGTCGCGCATGAAGAAAGGGCCCGCAATTAGTACCCACCCAAGGTACACGATAACCATTGCAGCTGTGGGTATCGGTGTGTCTATCAACGTTAACTCTTTTGATCGCTTATCTATAAATAATTGGCAATAAAATATACATGAAATAAAACTTCGAGAAATATTCACGATCGCGATCATGACCATCGCTGTGGATCAAGTCCCAACAAATTAAAATTCGTCAACGTAACATTGATCACAGATTCACGTATTTCGAACTACCATTTATCTCTTGAAGGCCACAAGACAACTTTTGCGCGCCGATCGAAAAAAGAAAATATTTGTTAGGAAATTCCAAAAAAAAAAATGCTGATCCGTGATGACATTTTTTTGGCTCATTTTCGATTTCTCGGTCAACCAAAATTTTGATATTTCTCTCAACTCACGCTGACGTAAGGATACACGATAAATTATTTATTACTTTTCGTAAACACTTTAACATCATCACAATAGAACTCAGAATTGCTCATTTTAGGCTGCAATTAACCTTAAGTTTGTTTTCGGTTCAATGGTTCCAAAAAGCACTGCAAATCACAGTTTGCTGCTCACTAAACATCCACAGGGTTTTTCCAGTAAAAGTCAATCATTTATTAAATTCTGTGATGCCGCGCTTTCAATGTCAAGTTGATGATTTCAGAAAGCACTTTATTTTCGATTCCACTCACCTCCTAATCGATCATCAATCACAGTCCAATATCTTATAGCCAGATTTGTCCAATTTTGTTCTGTGTTGTACTCGTCCCATGCCATTTTGACAAAGTTCCGTTGGAATCCTCCAAAACCGTCGAAATCAGTTAAATTATACATTTTTTGTTTTATTGTAAATTGTTATAACTATCTAACTCAATTCTTCTAGATATTGCACTTGTTTCTTTTGTTATTGCACTTTTCCGTCGTTAATCAATTGCAAGTTTGCAAAATGTATATTCTTATTATTTGAAAATTTTGCGAAAAAAAAAAAAAACTTATTTCCGCTTTTTCATCCTCCGTCTGGTAAGACTCGGCAAGTTGCTGTTCACAAGTCTTTTTTTTTTAATAAAAAAGCCTATTATCTTCTTTTGTTAAAACTCTTTTGCAAATTTAAAACAAGCTGACAACACACAAAAAATATCAAATTGATCCCGAGCGATGAGTCTTAACGTCCGAATCGATCGAAGGCTCCAAGAAAACTAACTGAAATGTGATTTACTTTTTTGTAAATAATATTCAACCTGTGCTTTTTCCTACTCTCAAGCACAATGCGCCATTGATCATTGTACGCGGATTACAAACACCGACAAAGCTTGGAGCAAACGAAACTTATCGCAGCAGCGATTCTTTGGGGTTTTCTTGTACGCAAACATTGCCAAAAAAAGACATTTTACTTATTTTACGAACAAAAAACACAGACAAGCTACGCGTTTGTCTCTCTTCTCTCTGCCACACTTAAGACCCATGTGTGTCCTTCAAATGTTGAAGCACTCTGAAATATTTATTTTTTTGTTTCGTCTTCGGTTCAGCTTAATGGGAAAATGTTATCGCAATAATGCTGCTTCATAAGTAAATCGATTGGCATCATCCCCACTTGGTAATAACACTTACAATTTGTAGAAAAAATTTGCACCAAATATTGACAAAAAAGGCCATTAAACCGAATTAAGACGTTTGATTGACTCGAAAATAAAAAATTGCAAAATATATTTTGACAAAAAAAAAGGCTTCAATTAGTTTCTCGGTTTGGTCAAAAGCGCTGATGTATTTGTATTAATAGCATAATTGATAGAGAGCGTGTAAAATTTGCTGTCCTATATACGAATTTACAACGTTCCACTAAAAAAAAAAGACACATTAAAAGCCGGCTATTCACACTGTTTAGCATAAATATTTAGTTTTATTTAAAATAAAAATCTCGTTTCCAAAGAGTCTCTGACCGAAAATTGACATCGGAGAGCACATTTCATTATGCGCTAAACCATGTGACGTTTGGAGAACTTGCCAAGCCACATGTGTAGATCCGTTTCTTAATTCTATAAACACAATTCTGTCTCACAGGTGTCTCGAATCGCATCATGAACAATATCGCGAATTTTTCAATATCTAAATAGTCAGAAACCAGGTTAAATTGTATTCAAAATTTTCTCGCACTTTTATTTTGTAGTTGTTACAAAAGCTAAAGTTGCGAGGTAAAAGTACAGTGTAATTAACTGTATTCAAAATAGTCACGTGATTTTAAAAAAAAAGGACCCAAAGCTTGCAATATCCTTTTGGAAACAATCAAGATTTGAATAGAAAATATTTAGATTTGCAAGTTCATAATTAGGCATGTATTAGAAAAACAATTATGCATTAATCAGCCTTGCTAAATCATTTCCCTTTTGACTTCTACTTATTTCCCAAGTCTCTCCATTATAGCACTCATTATTTTCAAACCAGTTTAGCGATTTCTTTAATACATGAAATCTTCATTAAACCGGAATTCTGATAAGCATTTCTCGGTCGATAGAAAATATCTTACAAATATTTGATCGCACGCAAAAACGATCGACATATATTTGAATGCCGACCAGAATGAGTTTTGCATACAAAAATTTATATCATTTTATGAAACTTTAGATCGCACAAAGTTTTATTTAAAATTAGTAATCAAAACTTATTTGATATCATTTATAAATGAAACCCAAATATTCGTATTTGTGTCCAGAAAACAAAAATTGTGTCACCCAATATTTGAGTAGAAGAATCAACAAAATAAATTTGACGTAAATTTCTCGCACACCTGTGACATTAAATAATATTTAAAATTATTTAAAAAAAATTGCTGAATGGCTCTGCAGTAGCCTAAATGGAATTGCGGTTCTTGATTGCAAACTTGGTTATACTTGAACCAAATTCCCGGCCAGTCAGTTGCTCAATAAACATTTTCTTGTTTTTTTTTTTTTTTTCATGTACCATGCCATGCATGTTTCATGACTGTGATGCAATTGCGCCATGAAATGAGCAGAAACTGCATTTCAACTGCGTCGCACTTTTGTGAAAATCGCTAATGGACTTCACCGTTGAATTTTCAATTCACAATTTTCAAAGCCATATTACAAAAGAGCTCTCGATAATTATTGAACGCTCTACTGAAAACGATGAAATATTTTAGCTTGCTGAAATAATTCGGTGCCCAAACTTGAACCTTTGAAAAGCTTCAGTTGGTTTTAAATTTCTAATTCTTTACCACATATCTAGATTTGGCAATTTAAAAGAATCGAGATATTTTCTACCAATTTTCCAAGTTTCTTTCAGAATAAAGTTACTCGGCCCTTAAACATTTTAATTTTCGTTATTTTGAATTTCAACTGCAACACAAGTGTTTCAGTTAATGAATTTTTAAACCGTGTTTCTTATCCTCATTGGCAGTGTTAAAAATTAATTGTAACAGCGGGTCATGGTTTTGTCAATTAACTAGACATTAGCGCAATTGATTGCGTGCATTAGGAACCTATTTAGGCATTTTTTGAAACGGAATCTGTGCAGGATCCCGATCTCTTTCATACAGTGAATGTAAATTGCATTTTAATTTGACATGCAATTTTGTTCATAAACAATATTCACAGAAATGCCTGCAAAAGTAACATATGCTGAATTCAAAATTAGTTTGCTCTTTGTCTCAAGCTCATAATCGTAAAAGCTTTTCACGGAACCAAACTATCAGTTGACTTTTGCAGGTCAACAAAACAATTTCATTATAAAATAAACAGTAGCTTATTTGCTGAAATAACAACGACTTATAATCTCAAGATAATCGACGATGTAATTTCTAGCTAAAACGTGACTTCATTCTCTAAGGGGGGGAGTACTATGACGTCTTCAAAGATCACCACATCATGAATTCAATTCCGTAGTTTGTAGAAGGTTATTGAATCGATAAAAATTATTTTGCAGAAGCTACAATCTCAAAAGGAAGCAAGCGATTATCATTAGATATTACTGGAAAGTTGTCAATTAAGCTAATCGTGAATAATTGTCAGATTAAGAAAACCCTGACAGAAGTTTATCTGTTTACAAATGTCCACCAATTTATAAGCGAAATATTTTAAAATTCGCTTTTAGTTTCACTGAAATGTGTGAGCGCTTCATAATTAATGTCCTCGCTAAAGTCCAGCTTTTCTTTGTTGCAACATGTTGCATACGAAAGTAATGGACCGAAAACTTAACCGCTTACGATCGTATGCATTCAATAAAAGTCTCGTGACGATCTCGAGTCTAACTGATAGTCAAATGTCGAAACCAGTTTGTGGGTCGATGAACGACTTTTTTCGCGGATATTCGAGCATACTGTAGAAGTAGGTAGAAAGACATTCTTACGGAAAAAGATTTTAACATAAATTAAAATTTAAATTGTCTCTTTAGGTTGGGTCAAACACGTGGAAGAATCTTACAGGTAGTGATTTGTTAACCATATCATTGGCTGTGAAACATTTATAACGAAAAGGATGTTGGATCAATAGTAAATATATATAAAATATATTTATGTATTTCCCCATCGCATTCAAATCAAATGTTTTACCTGTCATTTTAAGATAATAATGAGTGTGCAGTTTTGGAGATGATACAGCGAAAACTTCCAAATCCTTATTATTTGTGTCGCGGAATGTTTTGTTAAATTTTAACTAATAAACCAGTTTATGGAAGCAAAAAATGAATCAGCAAAATTTGATGCTTTGAAATGAATGGCAAAAGAACACTTTTTTCGGTTAAGTTTGAATCGTAAACCGAACCAATAGTGTTTTGTTGTCGAGGTGTTTAATTTTGTATCAAGAAAATATGATAAATATATCGTTATACACTCTCGGGCTTTATTTGAAGCTTTTGCGCGCACGAATTTGAATGGTTTTGATGACTCGTTGATGTAATCTGGAAACTTAAAAGCTTTGAAATAACTGCTAGTTTTCAAATTTAAGCACAGAAAATAGTTTTAGGTGGATGCACGCATAATTTTTGAGTAATTTTTATACTTCATATATGTAATGTTAAAAATAAGAAAATGCTGAATTTGTTTATAACAAAGCTGATGTCTTGAAATAAATTCTTTATTTAAACTTATACCAGTATATATGTACCAGTAATCATCTCAGTATTGTGAAAAGGCAACTCGTATTTCAACAATTTCATTTGATGAATTTAAAGCAAAAGTAAATCTTAGAGATAGGATTTTATAAGAACAAAGTTACGTAAGTTTATTGCGTCAAAATGTCTTACCTAATTAAAACACTAACAATTGAAAGAATCTTAATTAGGAACCTGTTGCATTTGTCATTGGGGCGGATCATTTTTAATTTATTGTTCTATTTCCGTAAAAAAAAAATTAACATTGCTATGATAGCTTTTTTTTTATTAAGTTTTAGACGTGGAACCAGCACTGCTGAAGAGGAGCTTTATTCTTATCTTCATTAGCGAGTTCTTCTTGTTTACCTGAGAGCAAGCCAAGACATCTAAAAATAATTTGAGGAAAAAACACCGCCGAGTTTCGACGGATAGGAAAAAATAAACTCTTGACATTTTGCTATCAAAAATTTAAATGATTCGAGTATTGTGAAATGTTCGAAGCTAGTGAAGAAAACCAGGAACCAGTTTAATGATCAACAAATCCGACCAGCTGTGGGGCTTAGGTTTGAAATATTTCGATGAGCTTGGGAAAATTTTTATTTATAAATTTTATTACTGTTTTCAGGGCGTTGTCGCACCTGAAAGCTCAAAAAAAAAACATTCCATTGAATCAATTCAGAGCTCTTAAGCATCAAAGTTAAATGGCGTAAAATCAATAATTTATTGTAAGAAAATACGCATTTAACAAAAGAAACAAAAGAAAACTTGGCGCAAAAGTTGAATTATGTAAAACAAAACCATGCCAAAAGATGGTTGAGCAAAATCCTCCAGGCATGAGATTCAAGGTTCAAGTATCGAGTGGCGCTTTAAATTAAATGAAATGCGCAAAAGTGAAACAAAGTCTCAACAGAAGTCTTAATGAAAATCGAAAGCTCTTGCAGTGTATAATTGCAAAAGTACAATTTTATTTCTTAATAAATGTTTATTTCTGAACCAATTTCAGTAGTTAATGAATAGCATTAAAGGCCTTTTGTAAATCTTAATGGGCATCTCGTCAGGCCGCAGCATATTACTCTATTACTCAGTGCTCTGATTAATTGCTTCACACTGTAAGCATGTCTTCAAACCAAATAAACACGCGCGAGTCTTATTTAAATTTTTAATACTTTCCTTTGTTTTCATGAAATTTGAAAAAATAAAATTAAAATAATTAAATTCTATTTTTTTTGCGCTTTAATTCCAGAAATTTCTTGTTCCTGCGCCAGTGATTGTCTTCCAAAGATAGATATTTCAAAATTCAGAAACGTAGCATGATAAACTAAACGGAGACGTTATATAACTTAGAATGATTTGGCGAATTTGCAAAAATCTTTATCTTAAACAAAATTATTTATTGAAACTTTCAAATTAATCAATGACAGCAGCAATAACAGCAGAAACTGCTTTTTTGATGGGCTCAATTTTCTACTCGTTTATTTCGTGCTAGCAGAAAAACCAAAATGCTTCTGTCTGAAATATTTAGATAGAATTTTAGGTTTTTTTCCATTGATTTGTGTTTTCGTCAGGTCAGTCGACTTGCTTTTCAGAGTATATTGCGTGTCATCATGAACATGAAGTCAACTAGTCCATTAAAATCCACCATCTCAACTCCTTGTCTACAGACTACACCAGCTGTACAATGTAAGTAAACACTTCATATTAAAGAGCATCAAATCACTAAACAAAAAAGATGCGTTGCGAAATGGCTATTTATGATAAAGTAAACAATTAAAAACCCCGCTAAATATTGTGGAATATGACCTTGAGTGGAAATTGCATTATAAGCACAAAACTTTATTCCATTAAATATCATCACAAGCCGTTTGCTAATTGTGAGCGTACACAGCGCACAAATTTGCCGCAATGACCGCAGACCGTACTTTGTTTCGGTGGGAGTGATAGACGGAAAGTTCCTTACTCGGCTAATGAAATTCGAATTCGTGGGATGTCGACATTTCATTTTGTCTGGGACAGTTAGAATTTAAGTTTTTTTTTTTTTTCAAACGGGCGAATTGTGAAACATCGGAACAAAGTTTTACGACAAAATATTTTTTGTTGATGTAATTGGAAAGCTGTTGACAATTTACGAAATGATATGTTTAAGAAAATTATGCAACTTCCAACGATAGCGCGACATTCAAAAAGGAATGTGAAAGGAACAAGGTCGCTTGAGATTTATAAATCTCGTGGATTTTGCGATGTAATTGGAACTGGGGGCATGCACTTTAATAAATATTCTACTCGGCAATTCAGAGACTGTATGCATCATTTTTATTCCCTGCGCCCAGACTTGCCATCACATAAATTAAAGCTTTATTTACTCACTGTGCGTTGTTTTGATGTTCATGGTCTCTTGATCGTCATCGTCAAACATCGTTATAACGCAATGATGAAACACACATTTTTATGCAAAATAAAGAAAAGTTTTTTTTTTTTTTTGATGAAACTTCCTCGATTTTAAAGGTTCACCACACAAAACAACACGTGAGAATGTGGGTCGCGGCACCATTCACTGTGTCATCGTTGCCGAAGCCCCACGGCATGTAAATTGATTAAAAAATGAATGAAAAAACAAACTCAAAATAAAAAATGATTGCCATAAAATTGTATCTTATCAACGACACGTTTTGGCTTCATGTGATACAAAATAAAAATCGACTGCGATCTGTATCACTGTTTAAAAGATGAATGGAAAAATAATCCCATTAGATGGGCGTTTTGAGAATGATCAGTTTATCGGCGCACCAATTTTCGAAATTACTGAAAATTACGAGATACAAAAAAAAGTTATCTAGTAAATAACGTCATCTTTTTATGGATATTAAGCTAGTACTTTTAATTTCAGCCACAATTAACGATCATTTTAATATTTTTCTTAGAACAAAGAAAAATAAAACTGAACTAATTAAAAATCGAAAGCGACTTAATGAACTTCCTTCGTAAGCGTCGAATTTCCTCACTGGCATTTTCTACAAGCAACTTACGATAATTTTTGCTATTTATTCTATTCTTTGCTGCCAGAACTTTCAGTCGCAGCGCAGCACACGCGAAGTTTTTTGGAAACTTTTTAAAATCATCGACTACTACAAAAAGCATCGCACACGTCCAACCGGTCAACAACATTGTAGCGTGAAAAATCCCCATCAACACATCTTTCAAAGACTCAAACAATTTCTTGAGGCCCCAAAAAAAGAAGTTTGTGTATTATGACGAAAAAGTTCCCCACTCGCAATTTATTTTAGTATTTCTGTAGATTTTTCATCAACCAATTTTTTTTTTTTGGTGTATTTCGACAACAATAAACTATCTGAAGAAGAAAAAAAAATAATGGTTGTTGGACTCTGAGATATTATTGTGGTGTTACTCGATATGGTGGAAAAGACTCAGTTGAAATGAAACTGTGAGGTTGGCGAATAGTTTTTGTCAGTTCTTCGTAAGGATTCAACGCAATCGGACGTCGCTCGCTTCTAAATAAGAAATCTCTCGTGCACTTTACAATTTTTGTGTAAATATAGTCGCCGGCAGGTTTAGCCTTGAAAATTAAAGTTGAGAATATATGTTCAAGAATAATAAGTTTTTGCAGAATAATAAATTAATAAAAAAAAGCAACTTTCACAGTTGAAACTGCATTGATGCACTTGGAAATCCTTTCACCAATAAAAAAAAATTATGCAAGTTAAAACATACTTTTCAGTGTCATCAAGTGGTGCATTGTATTAAAGGAATTGGAGAAAGGAAAACATTAAATCTCAAGTGTAAGAACATCGCACAAGTGTAAAAATAGTGACGGGAAAGCCAAGAGCTAAAAGAAAAATTAATAATATCAGTGCATTAAGGTTTTCGCAAGGACATCTCCGCAAGAATTTTTTTTTTACAATTATATTGAAGGTAAAAGATTGATGAATACTTCTTTTCAACGAGATTTATCATAAAGTTTAAATGAGCGCGAAACATAAAAAATCGATTACACCTGTTGCATTCAAAAAAAAAAGAAAAGTTTTTCCTACATTACGTAGAATGCAACAACAAATAAATTACTCTCCATCTCATTCTTTCTACTGGATTGCGCCGATATCTGCAATGCAGTTGAATTATCAGTGCTCTAGCAGAGTTCTTGTATCGCAGTGGTTTTATATTTTATTCAGAATTCTGCTCTCAGAATCGCAGTCAATTAGCAACCTAGTGAAAATCCTGAACATGGATGGACAAATGGCGACAAAGCAAGTGTCACAAAATGGAATTGTTTCGAGTGTGAATTGATTTTTATTATTCTATATCTCGTTTTGACAAATTGTTCAAATTCGTTAAATAGACAGAAAACTGGTTACAGAATGACTTGGTATTTTTTATTATTTAATCAGATCGGATTGAAAATAATAAATTGTCATCACTATACAAGAATTTCTGGATAGAATGAAGAATATTTTTTTGCTTGTTAGCATTATTTTTGACGACAATATTAATGCGCATGCACCACTAGTGAAATAAAGGAATTCGTCATTTGCCATGTGCGAAAGAGTGAAATTATTTCACAAAAAGATTTACATATTTTTTTTTTATAAAATCTTTTTCTAAGCTTGAAACGACATTTCAATATGACAACACATGGTCAAATTGTTGAAGACGATTTCTCAATGTGGTGGCAAACATACAGAAAAAAATAAACTTGAGAAATAACGCCAAAAATTATTGTTAAATACTTGAATTTCATGAGCGATTGAATGCAATTAACTTTTTTTTCTTCTCTTTATTTTATGTGATTTCGTAAATTTTTTCTTAAAATTTTCCATTGAAAAATGCCTCAAGAAAAATTGCGATATTTGTGCAAAATAAAAAAATGATGTTACACTTCAAGGTCGCTTTAAAATAATTTCATTTTAATTGATCTGTGGAATTTTTTTTGGCTTCTTATATTTATTATTTGCGAAACAAAAGAAATGGTCACATGATATTATATAAATAGTAAAGTCATTTGTTTGTTGCGTCAACACGATACTAACGAATCGATATTTTGTTGTTGTCGTTGTTCAAACGCTGTTTTCCCTTCGTACATGTAATCGAAAGCCAGTAGCTTCTTCAACATTTTGTGTTGTGAAATGGTGATGACGGAATGGACCATGACTTAATTCAATGTTAATTGGCGAACGAAGTAGATAAGTGATTACAAAATATGTATCGGTGAACATCGTTAGGAAAAAAATGAAGATTTAAATAATAATAATAATGACCTTTAAATCACAGTTGGTATAAATTAATGACGATTCAATGAATTTCCTGCTCAGCTCTTCTTCGCTCGTTTGTTTTAAAAATTAAATGCTTCATTTGATCTGCAAAATATTTTTGCACGATCAGTGAGTTAGCGAATTTTTTGCTTATTGGATTCATTAACTGCAACAAGTTGTTAGTTAAACAATTCAAGATCATATTAGGATAACAAAAAACCGGTTCTAATCCACTAAACAAAAAAATTGTTGCCGTTCAATTTTATGCTAAGGTTTATCACTCTCGTGTGAGAGGCTTCTGCTAATTAAAAAAAAAATGAGTGACGCACAATTTTGTAATAAGTTAAAACTTTATGTCAAATTTAGAGCTGCACTAAAAAAAAAAAAAAAAAAAGAAAATATTTTGGTGTGGCGTCGTGGTATTCGTTGGCAACTGAATTTTGTGACATTTTGCGACTGTTGCTCAATAATTTAGAGATTCATTTTTCATGTTTTTCTGTTAAGCGAATAAATTCTTGTGTTCAAAGCTCTGAGAAACTAAAGTCTCAATGGTACGCCAAAATGACATCGGAAATAAAGATTCAAAAATGCAAATAAGCCACTATTGGAAATTTTTTAATGCTGTATAAATATCACTAAAGGCCAAGAGAAACACGTTTTCTTTCATTTCGGTTTGCGAATGAATCACGCGAATCAAAAAGACATATGGAAAATAAATATCCAAAGTCGGAAGGAAATTGTAAAATTAATCTTTATTTATTTCCATCCGAAATTTTTATGATCGACTGAATCACTTTGGTTGGATATAAATTTAAGGAGTCAATATTTGACAATTCTCGTATTTCGAATTTTATCGTTGAAGTGTTTGATAGCTACAAACCGGATATTTTCGGTATCAGTAAAATCTTGCTATGTCCAGAAGTTTTGAATTGATCTTCATTTCTTGATATTTAATTTTTGAAATTTTGAAAAACAAAATAAATATTTTTTTTTTTTGAAACTAATTAAGTAGATTACATTTTTTGAGATTCTTAGAATTTTTTTTGAGATTTGTTTACCTTAAATCAATCGAATTGTAAACAACATCTATGATGCGCATAAATCTGCCCCCACAAAGTCACTTTCGCTCACAATCATGTTTAAAATTTAATATGCAAATATCAATGCTCAAGTTTCCAGTTTCTTGCTTATGAATGAAATAACATTAACAAAGCGGACCAACTTACCAACGAGCGCCCGAAATTTATAATCAACCTTGACATCATCTTTACCGCGTTCACCAGAAATAAAAAAAAATAAATAAATAAATAAATGTACGATGAGAAAAAAAGTTGATGATGATTTTTTCTTCAGCAAGTTACATAATTTTTTTTCTTGGTCTGTCTGTAAAGTTGGGTGGAAGTTTGTCTGTATTTTTTCTTTTCTTCATGAATTTATGATGTTACACATATTTCACTGGAGTTGCTCTGAATGAGCCGCCAAACTGAACAAATACAAAGACAATCTTATAATTATAGTTAAATATCGCTTTTTTGTGTCGTGAAATCTCTTTGAAATCGCAATTGTTCCGTCATCATCATATCTCAATCATAAATATTGTCATCAACATCATTTAATGAGCCAAAAATTTCAGTTAAGACCTCATTTTGAGATGATGAGATAATATCACACACCTGTTTCTATAGATCCAATAATATTTTACATTGGTCGAGTGAAATCATAACATTAAAGCTTAGGTAATTTAATCAATATAGTAAATCGCAATCAAAAATAATAGTGAAATGTTTGCATAAATTTATTTTGTTTGCAGTCATGTCTGCTTAATTAGATTCTTCCAGCTTTTATCATCTCCCAAATTTGATATCTAATTAATTCAGATTACATAATCATTAATATTATGCTTATTTCCTGGAAAAATTTCGAGATCACGATGTGAAATCACGTTTGTGAGCTAAAAGATGTACACACCTGAATCACTGACCCGCATAACGGTCAGAGCAGATTTAACAAATTTTACATCGAAATAATGCTTTAAAACCCAACTTGAGAAATTCGACCTTCTTTGTGAAATAGAAATACTTAATTCAGAAAAAAAAAATATGTTTTTGTTATTTTTTTTGCTGTAGGTAGATGAAAGAAAAAAAAATCTGCAACATCCACGAAAATAAAAAATATGTTTACTCCAAGAAAGATGCCTTATACCTGTTTTCCGCGTTTGCAATATTTTTTTTAGATTAAAGATAAATGAAGTTTTATGCGACTTTTAACGGGTTCTATTCGTTGAATATCCTGTTTGTAAACAACAATAAATATCATAGAATCCTAAGCAGGCTATAAAGTTCTTTAAATAGAGAGTATAAAAAAATTGCTAATGCAAAACACGCTTATTCCAAATCAATGATTCATCATTATCTAGTTCTAGTATTTTGCAAATATTTAAAATGGCATGATATTGTAGAATATTTTATGGTGGGACGGACAACGAAATAAGCAACTGTCGATCGGCATTTTTGGAATAATCTCATAAAACACGTGTGCTATGAGAAGAAAAAAAAAGACAAATTTTAGACTCAGAGAAAATTTATTGAAGGCTATCAGCCGTCAGGTGTCTCAGTTCAATGGCTCTTGAATAAAGCTACGCAGATGATTTAAGTCAAATTAATATTCAGGACTGTGTCAATAACTGATTGAGTTCAAGAGCAATCGAAATCAATAAGGCAAAACCTGCAACATTCCATCCATGCAAGCAATCAGTCATCTCGCATTGATTTTAATTTAAACTGGATTATTGCGCAACAACCGTTGGCCTAAAACCCAAATATCTCATATATGAAAATCCGGTTTTTCTCCCATGTTGCCCATGAGAGTGAAAGAAGGAGATTGGTGAAAAACTATCATGCAAAACATCCATTATGAACACATAAAATATATTTTAATTCTGTTTCGCTTTGCGACCAGTTTCTCTTGTGGCAATGATCATGAGCAAACGACTAGGTTTAACTCGAGCGATAGCTAAAAACTATTAAGAAATTTTTGAATGGCCCGCATACCCCCGAAATAAAAAAAAAAACACACAAATTTCCACTTTAAATATTCACAAATCTGGTTCCACAAACAACATCCACTAAATAAAAGCTTTTATTTTATTTCAATAGTGAAAAAAAATCAACACGAGTTGAGACATAAATTTTTTTTAATTTTTAATTTTTGCAGAATCGTTTTGACAATCGGAGAGTGAGGACCTGCAAACCTGCCGTCGACGTGCTTGTGCGGTGTCGTGTAAAATTGAACTCGGATGTCGCTTTAACATTGAATAAAGTTTCAATCGGCAAACAAGGATCAATTAGTGAAATTTTAATATCTAAAACAACAATATAATTAGCAACGTTTCTTCTTCAACAAAAATGGAATCTCAAAATAATACGCTAGTAAAATACTATGACTTCATTTTTCATGATCTGGCAGGTGTGTAACGGTTTAAAATATTTAATCAAATGCAATCAATTAAAATAAATTATTTAATTTTCAATTAGATGTCCGGACAAATCACTGGCCCCTAATTAGCTCGCCAATTCCTGGACTCACAATTCTCGGACTTTACTTGTATTTCGTCAATTCATGGGGACCACGATACATGAAAGATCGTAAACCTTACATATTTAAAAATACCATGATTATCTACAATTTTGTGCAAGTGCTTATAAGCGTATATCTCTTCACTGAAGTAAGTTTTCTGGTTGAGTTTTGGTGAAATAATTTAAAATAATATAAATTCTTATTTATCAGGGAATGAATGGTGCTTGGCTCAGACATTACAGCTGGAGATGTCAACCAGTTAATTCGTCATTATCAGAAATGGGAATGAGGGTGGGTTCAAAGAGTTCAAATGGAATATTTGTGGTGAATAAAATTTACTAAAATTTTAAATTTTGTCCAAAAAAACAGGAAGCACGCGGCTGCTACGTTTACTTTATTGCAAAGCTCACGGAACTCCTCGATACAATTTTCTTTGTTCTGCGGAAAAAAGACAAACAAGTGACATTCCTTCATCTTTATCATCACACAGTGATGCCAATGATTTCATGGGGCTGTACCAAATACTATCCAGGAGGTCATGGAACATTCATTGGTGTCATTAATTCGTTTGTTCATATTGTTATGTACTTCTACTATATGCTGGCGGCTATGGGACCTGAATTCCAAAAATACTTGTGGTGGAAACACTGGATCACCAATTTACAAATGGTAATTGATTTGTTAAACTTTCTTTGTAATTGGTAATTGAAGTTATCAGACTTACGACATCAATCAAATTTCACATTTCTTTTTTTTTTAATGAGAAAAATTAATTGAAAATTAATTTTATCGACGACAAAATGAATCTCAATTATGTTTAACAACTTACCTCAACAGATTCAGTTCGGTATGGCATTTTTGCATTCGGCTCAATTACTTTATACAGATTGTGGCTATCCACGCTGGTCCGTATGCTTTACACTACCAAATGCCATCTTCTTTTACATGCTATTTAATGATTTTTATAAGGTAAATATTAACGCAAGAATCCTTTCATTCTTCATACATGATGTGAAATTTATTGCTATTTTGTAACACTTTTCTTATAAATATTTCACCAAACAGAAATCCTACTCGAAGAAAAGCAGATCAGCAAAGGCCGCAGCCAATGGGAAAATTCAACATGCCAAAACCAATGGACACATTACACATGACATCAATCATAATGAAACAGAAGCAAAATCAAATGAAAATAAGAAGGAAAACTAATGCGTGCAATAGCTTACAAGTTATAATCTTAGAAAATAGTATCGAACGTTACACCACACACATACACACAAAACTTTCTCCGCCACCAACAACAACCTGCCTGTAAATGCATTCTTCCCACGCATTAAGGTGCATCTCTTATTAAACTTTTTTGGGCGATAGCAAATACCAAGTCTATGTCGTGTAAAGAAATTGAAGTTGTGGGATATTGAAGAAATCTATGGCAAATACATTGTTAAAATTGACCATCCAGTTCCATCATTTGATATTGGCGCATTTCACAATGATATTAAAGAAAAAAAAAATTAGTTCGATTACATAGCAGATGACAGAATGGCAAAAAAGAGTGAAGTAATCGTTAAGTGGCTATGACAACTGACCTTTATTCGGCGCAGTGCGATTAATATTTGAATTAACGTCGATCGTTAAATCAATACATATTTAGCGCCTTTTCATGGAATTTAGACAACTATACAAATCAAATTATGATCAAAAACCAAAAGAATATTATTTGATCACTATATTACGCTTAACCAGTGAGTAACCGGGGGAAAAAAGCAAGAAATAATGTGTGAGCACAGAATTGTGATAGAAAGATTGAAAATGTCATGTGAATTAAAAAAGAAACATTGCCGAATCACAAATGATGTAATCGGATGGCCAATTTGTCAAGATGTAATAAAATTCCTTTCTTCTTTCTCTTTTTTTTTCACAAATATATTATTAAATGCAATAGAGTGGAAACGAAAAGACAAATGTATTGAATGCATTCATCATACGTATGCGAAATGCCTTGATGATGGGCAAATTTAATAAGTTAATTAAAAGACTCAGTAATGTATCTCAGACATAATCGTATGAAAAACCACAATAAAAATAAATCAATGCTCAAAATTGTTGAAAAAAAAAAAAAAAAAAAATTCAGCATTGTATTCGTGTTTATATTTTGAACTATAACATAAACAAAAACAAAATTTAGATTCTCTTTTCCTTTTTTTTGCAAATCATCTCTCGGAAGAACAACGACTCTATAAAGCCTTGGGGAATTCCATTTTTAAAAAGAAATTCGAAACATTTTTACAAATTCGGTTCGATTTAAAATTTTATTAAAAAAAAAAACCAAAAGCTTTAAACATTCTGTTTGAGATTCTATATTGGAAAATATTCAATTCTATTTTACATTTAATCAGTTCATAACTGTAATTATTATGCATTATTACGAAGTAATTATAATATTAAATATGTAGTCGATTAAGTACATTGCGGCCTTTTTCCGGAAACAAACTTTTAATCGACACTTTTTTTGGGTTCGGAAATTAAACTTTAATCATGAATTGTCATCAAAATAAAAATGCATTAAGAAATAAATAAAGTTGTTTGTATTTTTCTTGCCTTAAAAAGAATTCTAAGAAATAAGAAAAAAAAAAACATTTTTAAGATTTGAAAAGAAAAAAAAAAAAAAATAAAAAATTTTATTAAAAAAAAAAAATATTTTTTCTTATAATTTTTTTCTTTGCACGATCGATTTCAGGTGTTCGAGCAAAGACATTTGAAGCTTAAATGGAAATTCTTTAAATTTTCCTCATTTTTCAGGCCACCTGGGCATATTGAAGGTCAACACATAAACACATTTCAGGGATGCACAAAAACCCATTGAATTAATTTATAATGAATCTTCAATTTATTGTTTATTTCAAACACATAATTCCGAATGATTTCTGTAGCAAGAAAATAAATAAATCCACATAAACGTCTTAACCTTGATGTCCGGAGAGGCCATTAGTGAACTTTAACAGCTTTACACCTGCGTTTCAAAAAAAAAAAAACCACATGAAATAATCTTCAAAAAAAATAATTATTTATTTTATATGTACATGTAGACACAATCGATTTGCGGCAGTTGATCTGCGCGATTTTGATGCTTTTCAAGATGAGTATCGGAAGCAGTAAGAATCGCAAATTTTTGGCGAGTACGTCAGAAAAATTTGCTAACTGAAGGCGAATCGAAGACCGAAGTTTAATAATTTGCGGAAATTCCCGCAATTCTACATCGATTTGGTATATACCAGACAGTGCTCGTTTTGCCATTAGGACGAAAGTTAAATCAATTAAATAACAAATAAATGTTGTTTTTACCCTTGTACAAAGCAGTCCCTCTCGTGTCAAAAAGGTCAGAATAACGCGTTTTGAATGTAACTGGACAATCTTGAGAATTGACCGCACCGTAATGCAAATGATGTAATTAAATGTTCCCCACACGCCTAAAAATTTGCTTAGATAAAATAATATATCAAGAAGTAACTTTACCCTTGAATATTTTTCTGCAGTTCAGGTTTTTTTTTCTGATTTAAAACTCGCTTCTATAGTCCCAACTTCTTATTTCAATGAATTTAAAACTTTGAGCAGAAACAATTTTTATTGTGTCACAGCATCAGAAAATAATTTACGATCTGCAAACACGCATTGAAGTCTCTCCACTGTCGGCTCCATTAATGAGTTTGATGTGCGACAATGGGAGAAACGAGATTTTGATTCCGCTGTTACAGACCCTATGCAGCACGAGTGTGTGAATTTTAATGAATTATTTATTTATTGTTAACAGTCATTGTGATGTCATTGGGAAAGTTCGTTCATTAATTATTACTTATTACTGCAATGGTAGACATTCAGGCGATTTCGTTCAATTCATAATTAAAAACGCATCGAATTAACTCTCGAATTATGATGCAACTGTGAATTATGCGTCCTTGATAATGTACAATATTTTCGTTATTTCTCTTTATATTATATTCTTTTTATACATTTTCAGATTTGTGAAATCCGCAAATCAGGTTCTGATTTTATAAACTGGAACCAGTAAATTAATTTTTTGGTGAAAGGTTCAAGAGTGGGCCTAGGTCAAATTTGAGCTAAAATAAAAGTAATAACCGAATCATTAGCCTGCACCCAGATACTCGTATCATCACATTTTAAATGTATAAAGCAAAATAATTTTGCAACTACTTAAATAAATAATTGACAAGCCAAGTCCAAAGAAATTCGCAACTAATTGACAAATCCAAATTAAATTTATGAGACAATTAATTTTGATGATTATTGTAAAGTTAGTAAATTTTATGCTGCTCGGTTACTCTTTCCCGGTTTTTTTTTCTTTCATCAACGCTTAAAGCGTGTAAACGCATTTTTGAGAGCGTGATTAACTGACTAAGTAAGTAATAACAAAAGCGTATAATAGTAGAGTCAATGTGTCAATAAAGTTACATTGATTAATAAGCGAACCTTTTTTTGCAGAAGCTTAGATAGTTGCTTAGTTACAGAAGCTTAGTTCAACAACATAAGCAATTATGTAAAAAGTGACAAATTGATGAAAATAATTTACTTACCTAATTGTGATCAATTTGCGTATATTTTTAACTGCTTCTACATTTTTGAATATACACTGAGGGAAGAAAAGATATTTACAAGAACTGATATTGACATCATCAAAATTTATTAAATAAATAAGCCTCAAATCGCAAAAATTTCAACCGAAAATGGTAAAGGAAAAAGTAAAAATCAACGTAAAAGAAAGATTGGAAGATAACATACTCGATTTGAGTTTATCAGGTTAATATAAAAACACATTTTGAGGTCGGTCGGCTTTCTGATTTAGTTTGTTTTCCTCTTCCTGAATTATAGAGATTGAGCATGTCCCCTTGAAAGATATTGCTGCATTAAAGAGAGCTACGACATTAGATTTATCAAGCAATAATATCAGGTTCCTTCCGGTTTGTACATTAACATCTGTAGACTTGCATATGTGGAACGACCAACTGATAACAGCTGTTTTCGTGTCTAATTTATTTTTAGAAAAATTTTGGCTCTCAGCTGATTCATTTGACGCGTTTGGACTTATCAAAGAATGAACTCAAGTTTTTGTCCGATGACTTTGGGAATCTTATTAATCTGAAACATCTGGATCTTTATAATAATCATTTGGAAAATCTCCCGATAACATTTGGGCAGTTAACAAAATTAAGATATCTTGATTTGAAAGGAAATCCATTGCAGCCAGCTCTGCTAAAAGTAACAGGCCCCTGCTTGACTGGAAAGGACTGCCAGGATGCGGCCAAAAGAGTTGTGCCTTTCATGCGTGATGTAGAACAAAGTGTCAAAATTGAACAGGAACGTAAGCAAAAGCTAGAAGAAGAGCAGAAAGAAATCGATGCTCAAGTAGCTCGGGAAAAGGCTCGTTTGCAGAAAAAAGCGGCTCGAAAAGAACGTGTAATGCGCGAGAGACAAGAAAAAGTCGATAGTAGTAAATCAGAAAATAACTATGAAACTGATGAAGCCAAACAAGTAAAATTGAACGAATCCAGCCATACTGCGAGAGGCGGCATCAAACAAGAATTATCAGCGTCAGGATTTAATTCCTTTATTGCAACATTTTTGTCCGTCATCATGTTGCTAATAGTTATGTTCGTTTTATTCCTCAAGTTCCTTCCCGAGCAGGGCGATAAGCTGATGCATTTCTTACCAGCAACTCAACAGTCATTTTTACGATCCGTTTCAAAAACATTCAACAAAGTTCTTAATTTTCATAAAATTTAAGCAACTTTATTTATAAGCAGCAATAAATTTTTATCAATTTCATAATTGATGAATTTTACATTCGTTCATTAACCCAAACGAAAAAAAATTATGTGTTGTTTATTAACCCAACATGACCTGGTTCTCTAAGAACAGTGTTTACAAATCGTAAATATTTCCATATTGTCGCATGTTCCAATCTCTAATTCTGTCTCTCAAAGTGTGAAATATATATATATTTTTTTTTGTTATCTCTCAGTTTTGCTTCACTCGTTGAACTGGCAACATGGCGATGAGGTGCTTGTGGGCGTTTTGTATCGCACTGATATTTTCTAATGCGTCAATTGATCATGTTAATGGAATGCAGTTGATAACAACTGGACACCAAAGGACACCTCATAAATATGATGCCACATGGGAGTCGCTGGACTCCAGGCCATTGCCAATTTGGTATGATAATGCAAAATTTGGTGAGATTCATCATTTTAATTCGCATATTTTTTTCATCAAAATAAAATTATTTTAGGAATTTTTATTCATTTTGGCGTCTACTCTGCCATCAGTTATGGATCTGAATGGTTTTGGACGAATTGGAAAAATCAAAAGATGCCATCGTACATAGATTTTATGAGTCGTACTCAAGCGCCGAATTGGACTTATCAGGATTATGCTCGAGATTTTACTTGTGAGCTTTTTAATGCAACAGAATGGAGTGAAATGTTTAAAGATTCTGGTGCGCAATATGTTGTTTTGACAAGTAAACATCATGAAGGTTTCACTCTCTATCCATCAACTTATTCATTCAGTTGGAATTCTGTTGATGTTGGACCAAATCGTGATATCGTTAAAGAACTTTCAGAAGCCGTACGCAAAGATGGAATGAAATTTGGAATTTATTATTCACTATTTGAGTGGTTCAATCGAATGTATGAAAAAGACAAGCTGCATGCATTCTTCCAAAGTAATTATGTCGATCACAAAATGTGGCCTGAGTTGATGGAAATTATCGATCGCTATAATCCGGAAGTAATTTGGAGTGACGGTGATTGGGAGGCGCCTTCTGAATATTGGAAAGCGAAAGAATTTCTTGCATGGCTTTATAATGAAAGTCCAAAACGTGATACAGTTGTAACAAATGATCGCTGGGGAATTGGAACAACATGCAAACATGGAGATTTTTATACATGCTCGGATCGATTCAATCCCGGCGTCTTGCAGAAACATAAATTTGAAAATGCAATGACAATAGATAAACTATCTTGGGGACATCGTGGCGAAGCAAAATTAAAAGACTTTATGACATCGGTGGAACTTGTAAGAGAACTGGTAGTGACTGTTGCTTGCAATGGCAATTTGCTGGTAAATGTTGGACCAAACAAATATGGAACGATTGAAGCAATTTTTGCTGAACGCTTAATGGACATGGGAAAATGGTTGAAAACAAATGGGAAATCTATTTATGGTACACGACCGTGGATCTATCAAAATGAAACAGCAGATATTTGGTATACTATGAAGACGACTTCAGCATTAAGAGCGAGCATTTTTGTTCATGTTCTTGAGTATCCATTTGACACAAATGTCATAAAGCTTAAGTTTTTAGGAAAATTCATTGATGATGAGAGTCTTGTCACGCTCCTTGGTTATTCCAATGGTATTGAATTTTCTATCGACAATGACGACCAATCAATGGAAATTCAATTTCCCGAAAAGAGATTCATTGATAAAATTGGGCTATCTTTAGCTTGGACATTTGAAGTCGATATTCCAAAATGAGCCCCTTCGATTCATGCAACCGATAGTACATGTAATATGATCACATTCCAAAAAAGAAATAAAGCAAAAAACAAGTCACTTAAAGAAAGGAAATTTTTTCTCGTCTGTTAATCATTTAAAAGTCTGGGCATTAGAGGAGCCACATGATTTCCGTCACATGGTTTTTAAAAGAGAGTTAATGAAAACTTGCCGACATCTATAACACTGAGTGCGAATAGAGAAATAATTCTCTTTCATATGGTGTTAAAAGAGGGATTAAAATAGATATTTTGAGGTGGGCGGCATTCTTGATGAGGCCACCAAAGTGAATTGTAATGTTTTGTTTCTGTAACTTTCTCCAAATTATTTTTTTTTTGAAACATTTTCATATTTCGTTTATTTTCAAGTATTGACATCACTTTTACATATTCCCTGTTAAATAATGTGTGCACGTCTGCGCTCTATGTTAACACTCATTCTCGGATGATTCAAGGCGGAGAGCAAACAAAAAGCATGAAGCCTACGAGACAAAAATTACAATTTCTTCCGATAGATTCTCAGTTGTGTTTTAGAAGCCGGTGAATGTAAAGTGAATGGTAAAACGCTGCTAGCAAATACAAACGTGAAAGAATTTATTTTTACAATTTGAGTGTAAGAAAGATTTACTAAAGTAACGCATTTTTTGCATTAAATGTGAGTGATCAAGTTTTATTGAATCCATACATCACTTTTTTGGGCCAAATCCGAGGCGCCGGTCTGGCTGTCGAACAGTTAAATATTTGTTTAAAATTCACTACGTCGCTTTGCGATCGAATGTCAAAGGAAAAAATTAATAATTTTTGTTATTTAATAAATTTTTAATGAAAAATTAGTATGAAGCGGAAAAATCTAAAATTCACAATGACACGTGTTATAATTTCCAACTTCTATCGCGGAACCAAAGTTCCAATAATATTTGTTCAAGCAACTGAAAGGGCAAATTTTTTTTCACAACAAATTTTACACACGCGTAAAGTATTCATTTAGTGTAGCTAATTAAGTATTAGATATTTTAAAAATAGGAACAGCTATTCAACTGACGTCACGATTTCATAATGACTTTGCGGCGACAGTCTGCATTGAAATATGGAAGGAACGCCGTAAGGGGAACCGTCTGACGAGGTTTACTTGCGCGATTTTATTTTCAATTCCGTTTTTTTTTTGCCAGGCATGAAAGAAAGGCAACAAAGAAAACTGGTTTTGAGTTACTTTTGAGTGAACTTTCGTTGTTGGATTTCTTAAAAAACCATAAAACGATCACAACGAGAGAAAAGAGCGAGGGCTCGCCTCGATAATTTTGCTCCGATTATAATCATTAATGCTTGCATTATTAGCTAAGTCTACGTTCAGGTTGAGTTGTAGACATAAAGAAAAGTAATTTATACTTATTCACATTCGAATAACTCTCTCACTACTTTTGTGAGGATCCACGCAATTCAGGGCCATTCACACTTCACTTAAAAATAGATTTTTTTTTATCTTTTGCCGATTCCCTCAGTTTGCGGTATTGTGTGTCACGCGGAAGTTTTTCGTCATAAAATGACGATTCAAAAATTGTTTGCACAATCATCGTGATAACACCAGCTAACATATTCAAGCTGTATTTGCTTAGATTATTGCTTACGTATAATATCAATTGTAGGCATGCTGGTGCAATATACACGAGGGGTTCTCGTGGTTTCCTTATAAGAAGTAACATGACACTTAAATGGATTAAATGACTTGAAGATTGCTGCAAGCTACAAGAGTAGATGAAACCTAACCTTGAAATAATTCTTAAGAAATTGATGTCCGAATTCTGAGTCGAGTGCCCTAAAAATAAGAATTTCCACTTGTAAGGCATCCTCGATTATTTTCACGGCTGAATGAGTTTCACAAGCGATGACTTACAAAAATATTTCTTCAAGTATCGCGACCGCGCGTTCAACAGTTTTTTATCGATTTGTTCTTCCATGCTTTCGCTGAGTATTTTCGCTTCCATCGACTTTCTAATATTCTCCACTCATAATTTATGCATAATTTATTAATTTTCTAAGTCACGATGACTGGCAATTTTGCCATCTAGATGATTATGATATCAATTGTTGTGTGGATGCCATGTCATTGTTAATCAGCATTTAATTGCATAAATGACTCGACAAAAATTGTATTTGAAAAAATAATAGAATTTCTTATTTCGTAATGATTTCTTCTCCGATTAAATATCGGTAAAAAAAAATGTTTACGTGGGTCATGGATAGAAAAGAAAATACTACGATTACCTACGCGAATTTCTATGACGTCATCATAAATCATAATCGTGACGAACCAAAAATTCAGAGGAATGATAATGTGGGCATGTTTCGTGATAAAAATAGTTTGCCATAAAATTACAAGCTAGATATTCGTCGCCAAATTGCTTACCACTAGAAATTCATAATGACTTAATAAAAAACACGAGCCACAAGCACAAAATCGGAACTATGTTGAGATATTTCTAAATTGACTTGCATATAACTTTTTCACCTGCGCCAACTTGTTCTCGTCTTGAATTTTGCCGGCCATACACGCACGTTTTTTTTTGCTCTCTTCCTTTTTGCGGCTGATGCAATAACAATTTTAATTTCGTCTTCAAATTTTTGTTCTGTCGGCTCTCATTCTTGTTTTGTTTTATCGATTGTTGCAAGCACGATGATGAATGTTAGGAAATCGCAATTACAATTTTAACAAAAAACGATGATTTGGCAAAAATACATTTCATAAGCGCTCAGTTTTGCAACGTAAATAAATCGCAAAAAATTCATCTGTCCTCATAGTCATTATCGGAAATTCTCATTAAATGTTCATACGCAAAAATAACAAAAAAAAAAAAAATTTATTCTGTTGTCGACTTTCTCGTCTCGTGCAACTCAAGCAATTGTACGCGAATATGTGCGAAAATTAAATAGAGAAATTTTCAGAATTTTCTTTGAGTAAAAATAAAGAAAATTTATGATCGTCATAGATCGATCAGCTCAATGATGCCTCAAAAAAGTTAAAGTTTTACAGCGAAAGATGACTATCAAAGATGGTAAATATAAACTTTTGTGTACATTGATAGACCTCTTCGAGGAATTAAAATTAACACGTTTCGTTCGTATACCATTCTTTAGCGATTCTTTAATCGAAAGAAAAAAAAGTTATAGATGAAACAGTTTCTTTAACCCTATTCTGTAAATATTTTGCTTTAACTCATTGAGATCTCAAAACAAACAAACCGTATAAAGATACACAACAAGGTAATGAACCTGAATCAGTGTCGCTTTTGTCAAATTGTTTAATAGCCAAAATAAAAAGATACAAAAGATTTTTTTGGAAGGAAAAATTTTGCTTTTTTCTTATCACTTTCCCGGAATTATTTTTCAATTAGGTTTTACTATAAGTAACTGATAAGTGATAACACAACACACATTATTTCCTATTGTACTTGAACGCTGTCAGCTAAAGGAATATTATCAGTTTTCAGTTTGCATTTGAGTCGTGAGCATCAGTTTGTTTGCTCTTTTTTCTGATTGCAAAAGCAAAGTCCATTTAATTAAACAACTTTCAGTTTGATAAAATAAAATAATTAAAGTGAGTTGCAATGAATTTCAAGGAAACATTAACAATTTAATGAAATTTCATATTTTCTTATCAACTTTTTCTGATGTTATCGGTTTGAGGTTTACATTTGAAGTTCGCGGAAGCACTGAGAAATTTGTGGAAAAGTTATATAATTTCATGTGTCAATTTTTTTCTCATTTCGTGGAAAGTTCTTTGTTTTTATCATTTTAAATATCGGCTAAATCAAAATGTAAATAAGTTTTATGGTCCTATCAAATAGCTACCGCATCGCATCGCTATAAACAAAAAAGCCTTTATAATTTATATTAATTTATCGCTTCAAATGAAAGAAACAAGACACTGACAGTGCAAATTTCGAACCATTTTGTCCCAAATTCATTTTTCAACAATCAATTTGTGTACGATTACTTCCATTGATTAAATTGTTCCTCAAGTGGCCCAATTTCAAATCAAAGGCAAATTCATTATCAGTGATATTGGCTCGAGTGGAGGCCACTCAACTAATTTTTTTTTGGTTTTGTCGATCAACAGCGCGTTGTAGAAAGTAGTTAATGTAAATAGCAGAATGTGCGGTTGGATTCATTCAATCTCAATTAAATGATCGCATGAGCGGAAAAAAACAATATTAATTAATTAAATATTGCAAATATAGACACTCAATAAAAAAAAATAGATAACACATGATGATAAGCACGAGATTATTGTCAGTACGAAAATTCTAATAATAAAAAAATGAGCTTATTGCAACTCAATTAATGTCTCTTCATTCTTTAACAAATTGCAGATCAATTAAATTTCCTGCTAAAAATCTATCCCAGCTGCTGAACACAATGGTGAATGTAAGTTAATTTAAAATTTAAAAATGTAAGAAACTTTCAATTAATGCACCGGAATTGATTACAATTATTTTATAGGAATACACCGGCCCACCGCCACAAGAGATGGAAACATTTCTGCCCAGGGACCAGAAAAATGGGTAAGAAAGAGTTTAATCAACTTTGTTGAGATTTGTAAACTGTCGACTTAAGAATGTCCTGAGAAAAGTCAAGAAAAGCTAATGCGATAAATTATTGATTACAATGAACTCAACCGCGCGAGACTAATGTTTAATTTCTTCCACAAGAACACGATCTCGTGTTGTGTCCGGTCCACACTGCATATAGACTGGAATTGATGCCATCTCAAAACGCAATTTGTTTCTTTTGCTTCTTATGAAACGACCAACAAACATGACCGGTTGCAAATTATGAGGCCTGAGAATATATTCGAAAAATATTTTTTAATCGCATATCGAGTTTCGCTTATTGGCAATTGTTTTGCTTATCATTTGTCAGTGATATAGAAAAATCTAAAAGGATTTTTTTCCCATATACCTAAAACATCACTGATGAATGCAATTGTGCCAAAAAAAAGAAGTCTACAATTATGATGACTCCAGCCGAAAAGAAAAAAGAAAACATGCTTTTTCGTGTGCCTTTCCCTCGTTCGTATCAAAAGCAAAAAAATAATGAAAATAAATTATTGTAAGAAAGAATTTATTGAAAAATATGCGGTGAAAAAAAAAAATGCAGCATAAACGAGAAAAAAAGAACATGAAAACATTTGCGCGCCATAGCGCGGCCAAATTATGACTTTTTTGCGGGTGCACTCCAGTGTAGTTTGATTTTATACGTTGTCGCGATCGGTGCCGGACTCTAGAGTCCAGATAAAAAAAAAGCTACAAAATGACGGTTGAGTTGACTGAAATTGCTTTGACGGAGAACAATAATAATAATCGGTACAGTGCGAATCGGAAATTTGCTTCTACTTCTTATCTGATTCAAAATCTTTGTCTGATTGCATCGTCTCCTTTTTTCTGCAGATATAAAGTTTCACCAGCATCAAAAGATGGCGAGAAAGGAATGCTATCAGAGTTTGATCCATTCAAAGAAAGAAAAGTTGACCATCCGACATCTGACATGGACACATTAACGCATCTACTTAAGGCATCACTTGGAACTGGAATTCTTGCCATGCCAATGGCTTTCAGTTTTGCTGGTTTGGTGACGGGAATTTTTGCCACTATCGCAACGGCAATTGTTTGCACACATTGTGCATATGTTCTGGTCAAATGTGCCCATACACTTTATAAACGCTCAAAAAGGACCGCCATGAGTTTCTCAGAAGTTGCCGAAGTTGCATTTTTAAATGGTAAATTTCTTAGAATTTTATTTCAAATTTTAAAACATTTAAATTCATTATCATTATTTTTCAGGACCAAGTTGGGGACGCCCGTGGGCAGGATTTATGAAATATTTCATTAATTATGGACTGTTTATTACATACTTTGGTACCTGTTCTGTTTACACCGTCATCATTGCCGAAAACTTTGAGCAGCTTATCGATTACTATTTCAATGTTCATTTTGATATTCGTGTCTACATTGCAATGCTTTTAATTCCGTTAATTCTTTTATCATGGGTACCGAATCTGAAGTATCTTGCACCATTCTCCGCAGTTGCTAATGTCTTTATGGGTGTTGGATTGTTAATCACTTTCTACTATTTGACAATCGATATGCCGCCACTGAGTAGTCGCGAACTTCATACAAGTCTCGTTGCAATTCCACCATTCTTTGGAATTGTCATTTTTGCAATGGAAGCAATTGGTGTTGTAATGCCGCTGGAAAATTCAATGAAGACTCCTCAAAACTTTGTTGGTCTTTGCGGGGTTTTGAATCAAGGTATGAGTGGAGTTACATTGGTTTATATCTTACTCGGTTTCATGGGATATGTTAAATATGGCGATGAAGCTAAAGGTTCCATCACGTTGAATCTACCCATCGAAGAAATTCCAGCTCAAATTGTGAAAGTTTTAATTGCTTTGGCAGTTTATTGTACGTTTGGATTGCAATTTTATGTTTGCCTAGAAATCGGCTGGGACGCAATTAAAGATCGCTTTACAAAGCGTCCATTGTTGGTTAACTATACGATGCGAACTGTCTTAGTTACTGCTGCGGTGCTACTAGCCGTTGCTGTGCCTTCGATTAAACCATTTGTTGGACTATTAGGTGCTTTCTGTTTTTCGATTCTTGGCCTTTTGGTGCCGGTTATGATTGAAATGATCACCGACTGGGATAATGGTTTTGGCAAATACAACTGGATCATCTGGAAGAATGTTATTGTTTGTGCATTTGGAATATTGGCTTTGGTATTCGGATCAAAAGATGCCATTCTGGACATTATAAAACTATATTCCACACCAGGATACGACGAGGTTTACAACGCAACATTGGATCATGATCTTTGAATATCTTCAATTTTCTTCGTATAAAATTGTAGCTTATAGTTACTATACAATAGAATAAGATTCGCACTTGTCATGCTTCTGTCTGGAACACTTTTAATTTGTTCAAAGTTTCCCCATCTCCCCCCTTATCAGTATCCCTCAAAATTCCTCAGCTGTAACTTTAACGCTGTGATAAGATTGAACTTTTTTTATTTTATTGCAAATGTTTTGCCTTCGCTTTAGTAAAATAAATAAATAAAATTCTACCTAAATTTCTTAACCCGAACAATATTAAAATAATTGACCTTCTCAAAGTTTCCTTCTAAATCAAAATTTTCACTAAATTTTATAAACAACAAAAAAAATATTTTCAATAAAGAAAATTTATGTGGGAAAATTATCAAAAAAAAAAAAATGTTTTTATTAAAATCTTTATGCAAAATTTAATACTATGGATGGGCAACAAGCAGAAATTTCACATCGAGATGTTTTTCTCGAAATTAAGAATGAAAGTTTTCTCCTGTTTAACATTTTTGTTGTACTCTTTTTCATCCATATTATTATTAACATCAACAATTGGTTGATTATCTGTTGATGCTGCTGATGCCGCTGGTGGTGGTTTGTTATAAGATTTTCGATAGAAATCATAAAACAGAACAAACATAAAAAAGTTTTGCGGTAGCAGGAATAATGTTGGCCACTTTGGGAATCCACAATCAGGTGACAGTCTCAAGGACAACCAATGAAGAGCGATTAAAGCAAATTGAATCTGTGAAAGTGAAACTGAAGAATTTGCATTAATTTCATCACAAACATAAACTCACCATTTGCAGTTGCGTAATGTACTTCTTCCACGAGCTATTTCTATATTTCTTATCCACACTCGTCAAATAATAATAAAGATACATTACCACATGGACAATTGAATTGATAAGGCCCATAAACACTGAATGTCCGCCACCCAAGTATTTTGTACCAATCCACGACAACGCCACCATGCCAGCGTGATGATAGACATGCAAGAACGTCACTTGATTTTGCTTCTTGCGCAACACAAAGAAAACTGTGTCCATCAAATCGATGACTTTAATTAAGAAATAACAGTGAGCAATTTTGGCGATGCGAATGGCTTCAGGACTATAAGAAAAATCAACGGGCTCACAAATGAAGCTGTAATTTCTCGCATAAGTAAATCGATATGCATCAACGGCTAACAGTCCACACAAAATCACTTGCAATAAATTATAATATTTCATAATCCAATCGAGCTGCATTGGTTTCCGATTTTCCATATGTCGTGGTCCCCACTTGAGAACAAAATAAAGATAAATTCCCAAAAATGCCATTGGTTTAAAAGGCGTCGACATGAGGAACCACGAACGAACTCGTTCATCTGATGAAAGGAATTTTAAAGAGATTTTGAATTAAATTTAACTTTAAAAAATCCTACCGTCGTACACGTTCGTTAGTTCCCAATAAAGGCCTAATGCATGCTTTATAATCAACGCCATTACACTATTTGGTTGCTACTAACTAAACAGCTACACTAATGAGCTCCGTCTCCCAAATGACCAAATTGTCGGAAAGTTCAAATACAAAAAAAAAACCAAATTCAATTTTTAATGCATTTAAAAATGGAAATTTCATGAATGAAATTAAAAAAAAAATTAACCTCCGCTGAGGTCAAAGAGCTTTGAAAAAAATTTCAGGATTCAAAATTGAAAGAATGACGCAAAAAGTGGTTAAAATATTTCAGTCTATTTGAATTTTACGAATCTCTGTGAGCGATTTTTTTTGTTGTTTCAAAACATTGGGGAAATGAAAAAAACATTCAGCATGCATTCAACATTCAACAAGTCTTTTCCGAAGGCTTCGTCATACCCATATCAAAGATAACATATTTTTAGTCAACAAAAACGACTCAAGAAAGAAAAACAAAATAAACAAATTGAGCAACTTATGTACCTTCAGTTGCGTAGATTCTGCTTATGAAAGTATTCAACAAATCAGCTGTTGGCCAGTTCATTAACGTCTGTAGTCCGTAATGAAAAAAAAAAAATTGATAAGATTTCTGAGATATTATTATTCAGTTATGCAAGCTAAGAATACTAAGATTATTATTATTATTATTATTTTTTTTTTTTCATTTCGCTGAATTCATCCACATCAATAAACTTGATGATTGTGTCAATTATTCAGCGCTAATTATATGTAAAAACATTCCATCTTCGACGTTTGATTTTGCTCCATTTCTTGAATTTATTAATTTCCTTTTATTCACACTTTCGACGTTCTTATGTTCGGGTGCTCTCAATTGTGAAACATTTCTTCTAAGCACAAAATAATAATATTGCTCAAATCTAAATTTACACTACACAAGCACCATTTTCACATATATACAGGCAATATCTTATCAAAAGAGAGGAAAAATCAAGAAGTGCCGTGCTGTGTTGCGGTTATCAAAAAAAAAAAATTTGAGCTGTATTTGTCACTCACTCAGAAAAGTGAGGCTCGAAAAGTTAATTTTCAACTCTTTGTTCAACTGTGCTCCCTGTGAACGGCGAAAAAGGAATATCGTGCATGTTCGTGATCGCTAATAAAGTGAACCATCAATCATTGATCGGCATCGGACATTGCATGAGATCAAAACGAGTTCGTATCAAATCTTGTGAGTGAATTTATCAATTCGACAAAGCTAATTTGCGGTTATATGAAAATGTAAATAAGTTATTGATGTAAGTGTAAGAAGAAATCATTCAAGTGATAAGCGGTAATAAGAAACCAATAAATATTAGGACGAAATATAAAAGCAGCCGCCAACACGAGGCTGACAACAGCACGTGGGCTTTGGGGAGAAGGACGAAACAATAAATCGCCGAGTCCACCCCCAAGTCCAACTCCATCATCGAGCCCTGAAAAGTCGCCAAGCTTCAAGTCACGATTTTTCAACAGTTACATGAATCATCAGAAAAAAGATAAAGGTGAGATAAAATTATTTAGATTTAATTAAATCTTACTATTTTTTGTAATTTTGATACTCGTGTGAGCTTTGTTGATTGTTGGCATGATAAGAGAAAAAATACACTAAACGTCATGGGTCAAAAATTAACGCGCATGTTGCCTGTAATAATCGAAGTGATTTGGTCAATATCAATAAAATAACAGATTTCCATCTTTAAAATTTGCGCCTTAACTTATTAAGGTAATTTTCTATTCACTAATTATGAGCTGAATAAATTTGGTTTGACTTCTTTAGTGAATTTGCGTAGGACTAAATTGCGTGATCGTTACAGAAGAGTGCTGAATTAATGAAACAAAGAATGTAAAATGTAATATGTTTGACGGACAGACATAAATTGTATAACAAACATAAAGTTGCCTTTTAATGTTTCGTTTTTTGAGAGTGTATTAGTAGAATAAAAGTGGAGTTAAATATAGAAAAACATAGCAAAACGTAGAATTGTCACTGTTGGGACTCTGTAAAGTGAATTTAGTTAAAAAGGAGCGCTATTAAACGGTTAAACACAACATTGCATTTGTCACCAGCATCTTATATATGAATTGCAATTACTTAAGACGTTTCTAGCCCGAAAAAAGATGTCCTCAGGTGAGATAAATGCAAAAAATCACAAATTAAAAAGTGTGCAAAAAAAATTTGCGATTCCCTTGTGGCTGGCGTCGGCTCCACTCAACATGCTCAATATATTAAACATTAGGAAGAGGACTATCGGATATCGTCACATATAGTAATTTTATGGATAATTGCAAATCTCAAGCATAATAAATGTTAATGCGACCAATGAAAAGCACTTTATTGATCCGCGAAAGTGTGAAATTTGCGTCATTTACTGCGTTATGGAAGTATGTGAATGAAAGAACCGATAAATAAACAACCTCCGATCGAGGTACTCAATTTGAAAAAGCACTGCTTACACAGAACCTCGAATCAAGTTCAATGTAAATTTATTTTATCAATGACTGAGCCATTCACTCACTCACTTTCATTCCCTCACACAAGATATAATTCAAATTGTTGTTGGATTTTTGCGCAAAATATTTCGAGCATAGAAAAGAGCGCTATCTTTAGAGAAACCTCAAGGTCGTTTTTGTCACTTTTAAATGTGTTAATTAATTTATTGTCTTATGATAGACGATCCAAATCATTCAGCGGTGATGAGCGTCTTGTAATTTTTATTGGTTATGTTTACTACATTTTTCTAATGTTTCCAATCATCATTGTGTATGTATTTTACTTTCTGCGAAAGTCTACATAAAAAAACGTCGTGCGAATCACTAAATTTTATTTTTTCGTTATCATTTGAATTTATTTACTTACCAAAAATTACTCTATTGCAGGTCATGGCGAAACAAGTTGGTGTTTCTCACAAGTAAAGGGAGCTCTTAATGATGATATTACAGATGCGGATGTCATTTCGTGTGTGGAGTTCAATCATGATGGTGACCTGCTGGCAACGGGCGATAAGGGAGGTCGTGTGGTGATTTTTCAAGTGAGAATTATTTTCAATAATTTGCAAATAATTCAGTATTATTGTTTTTGACACATATTTTGCTTAATTATTGTAGAGAGATCCCAATTCAAAGACATCAAATCCGCGACGTGGTGAATTCAATGTTTATAGCACTTTTCAATCGCACGAGCCCGAGTTCGACTACCTTAAATCACTTGAGATCGAAGAGAAAATTAACAAAATTCGATGGCTCAAACGGAAGAATCAATCGCATTTCCTGCTATCGACAAACGATAAGACCATCAAACTGTGGAAAGTATCGGAGCGCGACAAGTGCATCGAGGGTTATAACACAAAAGAAGATGGAACGGGTCGCATAAGAGATGCATCTCACGTCACCTCATTGCGCGTGCCATCCATTAAACCGATGGACCTGATGGTCGAAGCTACTCCGCGTCGTGTGTTTGCCAACGCACACACCTATCACATCAACTCGATATCGGTAAATTCGGATCAGGAGACGTATCTGTCAGCAGACGATTTGCGCATCAACTTATGGAATTTGGAAATAACAAATCAATCGTTCAATATTGTTGACATCAAGCCATCGAATATGGAAGAGCTAACGGAAGTTATAACGGCGGCCGAATTTCACCCGCGGGATTGTAATTTGTTTGTGTATTCAAGTAGTAAAGGAACGATCCGATTGTGCGATATGCGCTCATCGGCTTTATGCGATCAACATGCAAAGTTGTTTGAAGAACCGGAAGATAACGAAATGAATAACAAATCGTTTTTCCGTGAAATCATCAGCTCCATATCGGATGTGAAACTGAGCAATTCTGGACGTTACATGATGTCGCGCGACTATTTAAGTATTAAAGTTTGGGATTTGCACATGGAAACGAAGCCTGTTGAGACATACTCGGTGCATGAATATTTGCGCACAAAACTTTGTTCGCTATATGAAAACGATTGCATTTTTGATAAGTTTGAATGCTGCTGGAATGGAAGTGATAGCTCCATAATGACGGGCTCATATAACAATTTCTTCCGAGTCTTTGATCGTGGCGTGAATGGTGGTATCAAGAAGGATGTGACGATGGAGGCATCGAAGGACATCATTAAACCGAAGACGATTCTCAAGCCACGCAAAGTGTACACGGGAAATAAGCGAAAAAAGGACGAGATTAGTGTGGATTGTTTGGATTTTAATAAGAAAATTCTCCATACAGCCTGGCATCCGCTCGAGAACATTTTAGCTGTGGCCGCAACAAATAATTTATTTATTTTCCAGGATAAGTTTTAGCTCCTGTCTGCCTCCTACTATTCCGCCATCCATTTCATCGCGTCCATCAAAAAAATACAAAAATTAATTCACTGATTTTTTTTTCTCTTAATCAGCTTCCTTGTTATTATGAGTTTATAATTAGTTCATTGAGAATGTTTACAGCAACAACTTTCTGTTAGGTTTTAAGAATTATTTTTTTTCCTCCTCCCTTCCCGATCATTGTCATGCATGTTGCGCATTGCGATTCCACATCTTCAACTTACTTTCAATTTAATTCACTTGTATAATTTTTTTTTTTTTTTTCATCAATTCATTAATGGTAATGGCGATTAAATTAGGTTTTTGAATGAAAACAACAGCAAGAAAAAGATGAAATAGTTTTTCATCATTAAGCATTTTGTGCTTCTATGTTGTCTATGTGTGAAGATATATATGATTGAAAGTGTTCCATTTCAGTCGGCTAAAAACATTTTATTGATTGAACAGAAAAGACTTGAAATTTTAAGTAGCTTAGGGTATAAATATGGAAAAATGTGTAACCGATTGATTTGGAATGTTGATCAATGTTTATATTCACTGGACATGCACGGCGTATTAAGCTATATAATTGATAAAGTCTTTTTGCCATTAAACTCTGATTCGGGTATCCCAATTTCCATATACATATATATATCGACGTCGATGATGATTGAAGATGATGCATTGAAACAACAACAAAAAATAATTAGAATTATTTACTAAAAAAAAAAAAATGGAAACAAAAATAAATAAAAATTTTCGCTGAAAAAATTGTTCAAAAAAAAAGAAGGTTTTTCATGAAAGAGTTTCCTTTTAACAAGTAGCTTGAATACCATAATAAAGTTTCAGTTTTTAATTTTGTGAGAGAGAAAGAGTAAACAATCTTTTGCTCGCGCACATTTCGAAAGGCTTTTTTTGGTATTGGTGCTTTAAGAAAATCACCATGAAAAAGAGACTTAAAGAAAAAGAGAGAGAGAAACTTGGCCAGCAAAAGCGACTTTGCCAGACACCAAGAAAAAAAGGCAAGTTCAGTCGCATATTACAAGCTGAGATGCAGAGAGACTAAAGTTGAATTTAACATCAAAAAAAAAATCTTCATTCAGCCATTTGTAGCCACGGCTCTTTAGGCAATGTTAAATTATCACAAAATGATAATACCATTTAGTGTTAAGTGCTTCATTGTGGTACTGCTGATAGGATTAAGAAATTCAGGTGAAATGCGAAATAGAAACTTTCTTTCACTCCAGTGACGTCATTGATCTCTCACCATTGTGCAATGCAAGAACTTGAATAATATTTATTTTCATTGTCCATAATAAAATGAGTCAGATTGTTTAAATATGATTCAGGCCATTAACAATGTCCTTGATATTGTTAGAGTTAGTATGCACTTCCGTTTAAACGCACATTCCTATTGCTCATTGTGTTGGAAAAAAAGAGTTCAATGCAACGCGAATGGAACCTGATTTATACCAGTTTTCACTTTCATTTACTTACTATTTCACAACAAAAAAAAAGTCAACTGCCAGGACGATCAAGATGGTGGACCATATAGAGGGAAATTTATAGGAAAATTAAATTCATATCATCATCAAGTCAGTGGCGATATTTATGCTGTAGATGAAAATACATTTTTGATCGTAGACTTCAATTACGATGGTAATGGAATCGATACTTTTTTCTGGGCTGGTGCCAGTAATCGACCCGGCCCGCAAGGCTTTATTGTGCCCGATGAATTTGGAAAGTGAGTTGACTGTATCCGATTAAATTGTACAATAAATTCTAATTTCGACAAATATTTTTTAGGACAAATATTCTTGAACGCTATTTCAATAAAGAATTTACAATCAAAATGCCAGACGGAAAACGAATAACGGAAGTTAAATGGCTTGCAATTTATGATTTGGGGAGTCAAAATAATTTTGGTGACATTTACATACCTGAAGAATTTGAGCCACCATCACCACAGCGAGCTGGAAGTTTCAGTAAATTGAGTCGCAATGTTAGCAGTGATAGCATTGAGATTTTAGATTCAAAGACAATTCGAATTCCAAACTTTACTTATGACGGTAAAGGAGCTCGCGCACATTTCTGGGCTGGAGTTGGTGCTCAGCCAACAAATAAAGGATTTATAATTCCTGATGAACTTGGATATCTTGATGCAATTAGGGCATATCGTGAAGAAACGATCATGCTAGAATTGCCTGGCGAACGGTCAGTTTTCGAAATTGATTGGTTAGCAATTTTTGATCTGGATACGAGTAAAAATTTAGGTTCTATCCTAATTGCTGATGGATTGAATGTGCCACCATCACTTACAAAAATTATTCCACATCGATTGGCACTTCCAAATTGTCGTCAGCTTCATAAAAATCTTCAATTAAGTTGGGAAGTGTTTGGTCCCGCTGTAACAATGCAACTTAGTGGCCAAGTTGATATTGATGACTATATGGCTTTTGGCATTTCCGGAAGTGATAAAAAATCACAAATGATTGGTGCTGATGTTGCGGTTACTTATATTGATGGACATCTCGGTCAAGCGGTTGATTATAATATTGATTCGTTTGCGCCATGCGTTCAAGTGCTGGGCGTCAATAAAGGAATATGTCGTGATGATGTCGTTGGTGGACAAGATAATTTTCAATTGCACACTTCCGTTAGAGAAGATGGAATCAACAAAATCACTTTCCGGCGATCATTAATTTCATGTAAGTTTCAGTCACAAAACTCAAATTAATTTATTAATTTAATCGATTTTTAGCTGATCCATTGGATAAAGAATTTCGTCTTGATCAGCCATTGTTCGTGTTATGGGCAATGGGAAAATTGGACACTAACAAAGAGCCAGCTTTTCATGAATTTTATCCCAAACGAGACATGATGATTCATTTTAACAGCTCTGAGCCTATTGACGATTGCTTCAGCTTTACATTGACAACGGAAAAACCAGCCATTGAACTTTGGGATAAAAGTCAAATATTCGACAAGAACATTCGTTCATTTACGGCAACTCTTGGTCCATCAGCTGGTAAGAAAGGTTATCAAGGAATCACGGGACATGTTTCAAATCATATCGCATGGTACATTAATGGTTTTCTTGCTCCCGACTTATGGCTTCGTCGCGGTTTGACATACTCTTTTAAAGTACGTGGTGGAAACAATCCACATTCAGCAGAATATTATCATCCACTAGTTATCACTGATGAACCGCGTGGAGGATTTGATCGATTAACAGACTCAAAGCAAAGTGAAATCCGTGTGCTAGCTGGCGTTGAATTTACACGCCGTGGTCGACCTAAGCCTACAGCAGCTGGGCTTTTATGTATATCGAAATATCCTCCATCATTAGATCGGAGACTAGATGATAATTTCTTGACATTCCGTAAATTCAATCGCAGCCTTGTGTCAGAATGTGATGGACCAGATGGCGCAATTCTAGAAATAACTCCTAATTCATCGTGGCCTGATACCGTTTATTACAACAGCTTCACACAGCGAAATATGGGATGGAAAATTCATATTGTTGACAATTATGTGCCAGCAGGACTTAATACGAGTCCCCGTGCAGGCTTTTTATTGACAAATGTTTCAGCTACTATTGGGTGGATTATTTCGATAATACTACTTAGATTACTATAAATATTATAGATTATCATGTGTGGGAGCGAGAGAATCAGAGTGTATGTGAGACGTGAAAATAATAAAAAAAAAAAAAAAACAGGAATTTGTGATATGATTACGCAATTCCGATATTTTTGAAAGTAAATGCAAAATAAAATCGACAGATTGGACATCAAGAAATCACAATTGCCCATCTACTAAAGCTTATATAAATGTCTGAATAATATTATTAGTATCACTAAATGCACTTGTATATAATGATATTTTGTATGTTGTTTACTGATGATCCATCACGAATTTCTCCAGAGTCTTTGGAACCAGGTTCTTAAAAGGAATTTTGTAATTAACTATGCAAGTAGCTGCCATGCATTTGAGCGTCATGTAATTCATTATTGGGATGTTGTTGAGAGGATTTGCCGTGAATAAAGTCAATGGACGTTCACCAGTCTTGTTCGGATAATCCATTTCAGCGCCAGCTTTTAAAAGTGTCTCAATGAGCTATATGAGGAATGAAAAAATTAACGAAAATGCAAATTAGGAAATTAAAATACAAACCCCAAAGTTATAATTGTAAGGAATCGAAGCAATGAACAATGGAGTTGAGCGGCATTCGTTGCGTGAATTTACATCAGAATTACATTTAAGAAGAAGCTTGACTGTGTCCAAATTTGGAAAAACTGACTTTGCAGCAATATTGTGATCAGCGAAATAACCGTGCTTAACGTAATTCAAACGCGAAACGCACATGTGCAATAGAGTATCTTGATTTGAGCTTCTGATATCATGTTTGATAAGGTTGTAGACTCCAAAATGAGCCAATTTTAGTTTTTCTTCATTTGCTTTTGCTGTTGAGATCATTAAATATATCAAGTGGGTTATGCATTTGAGAATCTTATCGAAATTGTCTTGTTGACGTTTATAAACTGGACGGATGGATAGCAAACTCTTGGCTTGATCAATGTCGGTGGTTAGAAGTGTGAAGACACGATGAACTTCCTCAAATGTAGGCAATTCCGTTTGGTCGTCCATATAATGTTGAACAAAATCAGCATCTTTCAGGCCTAAGTTCAACATCAGCCTCACAATAGCTTGTGTCACAAAGATAGTGTCACTGTGCAGCAAAGTGTTTTTCTCCAGTCGAATTTCGAGCGACCGAATCCACAGTTTCAAACAGCTGTCATATCGCATAGTATCAGCAAATAATGCACCGCGATAAAGAAGTCTGAACAGGAAATCCTTATGATGAGTTCCAAGAATGCGTTCAGAGATTATTAGCGACTGATAACGCATTCCTGTAATATCAGTCGTCAACGAGTTGAGATCATCATGTGTTGAGAATTCTCTCATGTTATTAAATGCTGCCCGTGGTGGTAGAACTGACTTTGGAATGTTCTCTCGCAATCGAATATCAAGAGCTTGGCGCCAGAAATCAATGGCCTGTTGTTCATCTGGGAATTGTTGCTCATCTGAAATGATTGTTGTGCCAAGTAATTCGCAAGCATTTGCGATTCTGTCCGGACTATAGTAGATTTTTGATTTGAGATATTCAAAAATTGCAATTGATCCTTTAAGACACGCCGTCATTAAAGCATCATCCCCATATCTAAACAGAAATAAATAATTATATTTTCATGCTGTTTCATTACTCCAAGGACATCATTATATTGCTTACCTTGATTTTGTAAATGGGTTGGCCCCGTGATCTAATAAGAGAATAGTTGTCTCTAGTCGATGTTCCTGAATCGCATAATGCAGTGCGGTCTTATTTTGAATGTCCTTGGCATTGACATCAGCACCTTTTCGCAGTAAAAACTCACATAATTGTGTTGACTGAACTGCGTTAATTAAGCACGTGCCCCCGTTGTAGTTGGGTAATCTGATGTTTGATCCGGACTCCACGAGAAACTCAACTAAAATGTATTTACAAAGTGTTATTTGAAGGACACTGATAACAGATTGTTGTTGACGCTGCAAGGCTTTTAACCTATTTTATTACTCACCGACTTCTTTATTTGTCATGAAACACGCGGAGCGAACAGCTGTAGATCCCGAATCGCTGATAGCGTTAATGTTTGCGCCCAGTCGAACAAGAAGTTTGACAACTGGTAACTGATTATTTACTGCTGCTACCCAGAGTGCTGTTGCCAGATGAACTGTTCGTTCTTGAGTTACTTCAAATAAGCAGCGCTGTTCAATATCTGCGTTACCAACAGAAACGAGCCATTCAACAGCCGCAGTGTTTCCGAGTTTAGCTGCTAGAAATAATGGACAGCCCCCATCACGTTCTTTCTTTAATAACTCTCGTCTCTGAGCTCGGCTTGAATATTCATTCATTAGCAGAGCAATCTTGTCATTTTTCGGAAATTTTCCTTCACATTTTGTCGTTTTAATCTCGTGATACAGCAAATTCAGCAATTCAGTTTCCTGTGGCAGGTGTGGGAAACAGCGATTGTTGAAAAACTGCTTCATTATAGCTCGATTACCATCCAAATGCGCTGAAATATTGAATTAACTGAGAGCGAAGAAAGAAAGTTTTATGTTGTTGTGATTTTTGTTTTTCTGGAGTTTTTCTACTGTTCTGTTAGTAGTATTGGTGAAATTTTACCTCGTGTAAAAATTATTATGATTCAGTAGTATTAGTGTGCGAAGGCGGGAATTTTAAATTAGGATATTTCTATATTTAGTATCGATTCTGAAAAGATATTTTTTAAGATATGCATTGATAAATAAAATATTCCGTCTATAAAGCTTACATTTATTTTTTTTTATTTGAATTATTTTCCGAATTGTATAAAATTCAACGTATATTTACAATTTGCAATATAATAATAAATGTATTGATTTACAAATGAAATGCAAAAAGTTAAAGGCCTTTAATTCATTTCTGAGCCTTTCTTCAGTTCTCAAAATAGTTTTTGTTATTATGGTGTTAATTATTCGATATTCTTTTTCCACAAATGATGGTTTCTTGAAATATTTATGACACCAATTGAAATAATAATAAAATCATACTGCGGTCCTATTTATAAACTAGTTTAACATTCAAAAAGAAGAATTAAAATTATGTGTGTGTGTGTTTGGTTTATAAACTCAATCACAAACCAGAGATTTCATGATAAATTAATTTTTTTTTACAATATTTGACACCAATGACGGTGTTAATTAATAATTCTTAACACGAATGTGTGTCTATAATTAAATCAAATTGTAGATATCGATTACTTTTGATCATAAGTTTTGTCAGCTTTGCGATTGGGTTGGAAAAAGCTTAGGTAAATATGATAGATTCATAATCACATGATAGAAATATTTTAGATGTTTCTCAAGATAACTCAACTTCTCAAGATATTTTTTTAAGCTGATGGAAAAAAAACTTCACTGCAACTGCATTATGTTGTATATAGTTTATCTATAAATCACATTTATAATATTTATCGTCGTAAAGAGGGCGGTTTATAAGTAAGTTTGACTCAAATACAACGACAAAAATTAGACTTCTTTGGCAAAAAAGAATATTTATATAAAACATTTTTTTTTTCTATGTAGCGAAATATTTCACTATATAATTATTGCGTATCTGCTAAGTTTCCATTGGTCGTCAGTCGTGTTGATGAATTACGAACGGGCACCGGTGGACCGCGTGATGATCTCCTTTGTGGACTTAATGAATTATTATTTTGCTTTTGAATGGCATTTATATCACGATACACAACATTTTCTTCTTTTACTGCACCATTTGTTGGTCTATTTCCATCCCAATTCTCATACAGATTGTCGCCATAATGTTCAAGTACCCAGTTGGATGTTGATGTTTCTCGATAATAATGGGACTCCTGAACTGGCTCAGCATCTCTAAAGCCCAATACTTCACCAGGACTCATTTGCAGATTCATTTTACACTTTTGCGCAACGCCCAATTTTTTGCTGACAACACGTTGCAAATCCGCCCAAAAATCCTGTGGTGGATTACAAATTGAATCGCAAAGGCGTTTCGGTGATGAACATGTCAATGACGTTGCTCTATCACGAAGTGGGGGTAATGGTGGTGGGCGTTCTTGTCTAGGTGATACTAAAATACTCTCGATCTGATCATCGAAACAAACCTTTTTTCGCAAAAATGTTGGAGGCGGAGAATCTGCAAAAGTAACAGATTTCTGTGGAATCGGTGGCGGATGATTATATTTGTTATTAAGACTAGGAGGCGGCTTGTATGGTGGAGCTTTTAAAATAGTCTTGGTTGCATAAACAGGCTCAACTTCTGGCGTTCCATTTGTGTGATTGCTATGATTGCCATTCATTTGACTCGAAAGCAATACCGGAAAGGTATTGTTGCTATTAATTGAGATTCTATCACCACTTGATTGAGATTCCATCGATATTTCGCTCATGTTCATTTGTTGCAAAACTACTTCATCGGGCGGTTCAGGGAATGGCAATGAATTTAATGATAACGATGATGCTGACATGGCACAAACTGTTGGTTCTGGAGGTGGTGGAAGCGATAACATGGAGTCAGTCATACATGAAGATGTGAATTTCGGTGCACAATCCAATTGATCAATACTGGATGAAATGATTGATTGGGCCTTTTGGAAAGGCTCATCTGGCGTGGTTGGTGAATTTATAATCGGTTTCATATTGTCAATTGAGCAGCGATTTGATCCTTGTCGCTTTAAAGTTCCACTGCTGCTACTGCTATGACTACGGCTTCTTCTAGTTAACGTTCCGCCTTGTTCCAATGAATTTGACATTGAAATTTGATCACAATCCAAGTGTGATGACGAATCATCAACCTCTTTAATCAGCTGACGGGTTTTAGTTGTTAATGGAAGATTTGGCTTCATTGTGGGCTTTCGTTTGATAGTGCCAGTTGAGAATTCTGATTCAAAACCATTGTTATCATCTGACAAGCATCCGCTTGAACTTGAACTAGTACTAGCGCGTGATAATCTTCCATTCTGATTCGGGTTTGCAACTGTCAGATTATCAGTTCGCATTTGCGACCCAATGGATGAAAATGACAATCGACTCGATGCTAATTTGTCAAGATCTTCGCGAGCCAAATCTTCAACTAAACTTTTATAATTGTCCATCAGTTTCTTGCCATATTTTGCGATTCTACAGCACATGATCCATTTTTCTAATGTTTCCAAGTCTTCAGCGCACAGCATTTTCATTCCTTTCCCAGTGATATTTACTTTTGGACATTTGAGTGCAAATCCAAAATCTGTTGGAGCTTTATATTTCTTTTTCCATCCAATGGCTTTGTAAATATTGTGAGCATTGAATAAAGCCAAGCACATCAAGTCTTTCGATGATTTTGACTTTTTCTTCTCTTCTGGATAATAATATAGGCCAGAAGGTCTAAGGACGAAATGATATTTCTTCCAGCCTTTCTTTGATTCACTTTTCAGATACAGAAGGCCCTCGAGTGCAATTTGATTGTTGTTGGTGAAGAATTCTTCAAGAAGAATCGTTCTAAAATTCGAAAACAAGTTAGATAAATATTCAATTAACTCGTCAAGTTGAATTAAATAAATGCTAAATATATACCTTGAATCCTCATCATGTAGAGTCCCCGGGGCCATTTCGAATGAAGGAAGGAATTTCTCTGGTGTGTTAAATAAAGACACTCGATCCGGACGTTTAATGAAAAGAACTCTATTTTTTGAGTCATTACTCCACAGTAACAGATTCTCGACTAATTGCTCATGGTCCTCGAATAAGCGCTCAATGTAGAGCTCCGGAAGATATTCAATCAAACCCCACGAGACTTCCATGTTCACATGATTTTTATCTGAAACAAAATTATGAGATTAAAAATCATGAAATAATTGTAGAAAATTCACACAACTCACCCGCTAGCAATTTTGTGACGAAACCGCAATTCATGCGTTCGTCGACGAGTAATGATTTTGATGAGCCATCATCCGAAAATGCTTTCACAAACAAGCGTCGTACTGATGCATGTTCTAGCTTTTGTAAAGCGAGTTGTATTTTTGTTGATTTTGCATCCTACAAGCAATGACATCATCATCAGATTAATAATCAATCATGTTGCATAATTTATTATACTTTTAATCTTTCAACTACAAATACTCACTTGAATATTGTTATTAATGTTATTGTTGTTATTCGGTTGTATAACTTTGTTTATATTATTTAATGAACTCAGTCCACTGGATGCCGATGATTCGCTCGAAAGAAGTGATACAGTATCGCTAAATGCCGAATCATTATCCGGACTATCAGTTCGAGAGGATTCTCTCAATTCGGTTGATGTGGCAGTAGATTGTGAAATTGTCGAATTGGCTCCAGACACGATGGAACTTGAGCGGCTATGGCCTTGGGGTCTTGATTGTCTCAAGTCACCCTTTTGCTCCAATAAGCTCAGTTCATTTAAAATTGAATCCAATTCAGATTCTTGTGTCTCCTCTAAGTTAGCCATTGAAAATCTATAAGAATTTATTCGTTCAGTTTTTGGCACTGTGAGCTGTTCTTTTGGTCGTAATTTAACTGGCGACTGCTGAATGGTTTCTAAACCCTATAAGAGAAAATCATAAAAAAGGAAATGGATTTAATTATTTTCAATTGAAACATGTTTCCATTAATGCAATTACTTAAAACTATTCTAATGGACGTTATTTCCTAAGAATAAAAATATTGCTTAACACATTTTCTTCGACTTTATGCAACCAACTAACAACACATCACTTTTTCTTGGACTTTAGACAGTTTCAGAATATTAAAATATTTTTTTTATTTTTTTTTTTATTCTTCAAACTAAATAGATTTTGAGAGAAACGCTCTCGTTGCAGTTTTGTTAATTTCCATTACACATGCGCTGTTGCTGGTATCATATTGCATTTTACAACCAACAGATGGGTCAATTAACTATTTGCTTCATCCAATGCATGTTGAAATATGTATTTTCGTTGATTGGACGTTTGTGCATGTACATAAATTTTGAAGGGTTTTTACTGTCAGAATTTTAATTTTCTATCTTAACAGACCCCAAAAATATGTTTTTAAAAAATTCTCTACGTGACGCTTCCCACCAGAAAAAAAAAAATCTCAAGGAATTTGATGAGAATGTTTAGCCATCCTCGACGTGTTAATTTCAAGGATTCTCATCCTGTTGGACAACGGGGAAGCAAAAACTTTCGAAAGCGTAAAACAATATTTATGGTGTGTCTCTTGTGAATATCCGTTTGCAGGTAATTTTCCTATTTATATGTCTTTCGAGTGGCCATTTAGGGGGACGACTTTCATGTAAACATTGTGAGATGAATAATAATAATAAAACTTTTATGCTGTGCACAAGCTATAAAAATTCTTATCACTTTAGTTCTATTGATAGCATTGCGCTTCCTGTTTACGCAAAAAATAAAAGTTTTATGGGCTTCTATTTTTAATATTTTGTTGCACAGTTTTTGGCTCAATCAAAGTGTTTAATTTCAAATGTTGCGTTGACAACATTAAAGCATTTCATTCATTCAGCGAAAAAAAAAAGAAATAATCTGATCGAAAGATGTTTAAAACTTCAATCGAAGTTCGTATACCACGCAATATTAACCAGCTGCTTCGAATCACTCTTTAAAAGTAATTCGACACTTCTCGAAACGAATCAACAAAAAAAAAAAATGCAAACATGGAATAAAAAAAATAATTTCGATCCACTTCTTATCCACAGAACAAATAAACTTTTTTTTTCAAGCAAATAGAATTTTATTTGTTTTCAATAGCAAGAGGTCGAACAAATAAACTTCATACAACAACCCGAAAAGTGATTACGTTAGCGGCGAACATATATCTAATATGGGAGTATTTGCAATATTACCCGATAATCATAACTTTATAATCGTTAATCCTGACCTACATGCAAATACATAGATGCAAGAATAAATGTTTATTTAGAAATGCAAATTGCATCGCACATCATCATTATGCAATTGTCATTATGAAAAAAAAAAAGAAGCAAAATTAAATATTGACAATGAGGAAGGGAAATTCAAATTATAATGAAAAAGCAGAAAAAAAACGTTTATCAACACTATTTGCCGACTTCCCTTCCAAATGATTATCGCTCAATGTTTGCTGTAAAATACTGAAAGCAAATAAAACGTTCTATAAGTGGAGACAGTTGAATTGATTGTTAGCATTTTGTCGTCAGGGGATCACCACGTCACTGATAATACACTACTGATCAAACATTTTTAATTGATCATTGAAAAAAAAAAGTTTGCCCTCAAAACTGTCACCAAGCTAACGGAAACATGAAAATGTTTCTTTTTCATTAATATTCGTTTGAAATTCGAATTCCAGATGTTTAAATAAATTAAAAGAAAGAAAATAGAGAATTGAGACCCAAAATTCGGATCACGTCACGATCGACAGCGAACCATACAATGCGCGCCATGATCTTATGCCGATTAGTCATCAATAATATTATTACATGGCAGCGAGAGCTTAGAAATGTGTTGGCCATTTGAATAAAATCTTAGCACATATTTTCCACAAATAAAAAAAAAGAGTTGTATCTACGAAAAGCACTCACTTCGCTTGAATATGTTGAAATTGAATCGAAATCTGACCAGCGATTGTTTGTGTTATAATCCATCATAATGTTGAAATGCTCTTGATGAAAAGCACACAAAAAATTATAAATCGTCCATTCAACTCTTAAATAAACATTAAGTGCGTTCTATTGAATTGAGCTAGATATGTTTTTTTTTGTTTTTTGTTTTTTTCACTTCGGGCCCTTTTTATGTGGTTCTCAATCTTTGACCCTTACGGTCAACTTTCTTTCACTTTCAATTAAATTTAAAAAAAAAAAGATAAAAGAAAAAAAACTATTCAATTCATAGTGCGACACATTTCACAGTCACAGTTCAGATTAATCCGTTTCAATTGAAATGCCTGATAAAGTTTATCGCATCAAAAATAAAATTTCCAGAAACAAGACGAAAAACAAAGTAATTTTTTCAAATTAATGTTCCACATGTGAATTGCATGAGTTTGACTTATAACATGCTTTATTTCAGTCAGAGAGAGAGACGCGCAATTCCGAAATGACGGGAAGAACTAATAATATTTCATTTAAAGGCACCAGCGCACATTCTTCTCATTAAATTTTTGTTTTTATTTTTCTTTCTCTGATCTCGTCAGCTAAGAACACAAAAAAAACGCCACTAAAATTTCGAGACAAATACGCGTACAAGTCCGACAAGTTTGATATCCAGAATAATACTAAGGGACATAAAACCGAGCACAAAGCCAAATTGAAAAAAAAAGAGGGAAACTGAAAAAAAAAAAAAAAAAATATGTTCCTTGTGTCTTGTGGGTCTCTTTTCTACAACTTCGTTATGTTGTGTTGGTTGTGTAATTATACAAACTTTAGAATCACAAACACTCGCGTGCCTGATTTGTGCTCATCATACATTCAGAGAAATAGATGCACAGACCAGAAAAACTACTCCAGTGCTAAGATGGTGTGAATTTTATTTATTTTTCGTAATCATCATTCGTGTAGGTTTATGATGAGAGAGCGATCAAAAGCAGAGCATAAGATTTTTTTTTTGTGCAACACTTCTGTTGTTGTTTTTGAGGCTATTTTTAGGCAACATAAATTAATGAACGAAGATGAACATCGACATTTAAATTCATGTGCTGGGCATAATAAGCTTGAATTTTGCATGATTTCTTTAATTGACTCGCCGGTTTTTTTGGAATTTTGAGCAACAAACAAATAAATTTTGTTTCGCGCTCTTTGCAAATGAATTTTTATCGCAAACTTGTTTTTCATCGCACATTCGGCAACAGACGCCGCCAATTCAATTCCGCGAAATTTCAATTCATCATTGAAGAATGTTGCGAGAAAAAGAGCAACAAAAAAAATCTTTGGCATTCGCTCAAGATTGAATGGGAAAATTGTTTCACTTTCTTCCCTTCCACTTCCCTCCTCCCCATTCACGATTCAGTTGAAATGTGTGACTCATCCGATGTACTCCGTTCTCCATCCAGAAAACGTATTTTCCGATGGATACGATACGAGAAAATCCATTTGATTGAAGCAGACATACAGCGACAGCATATAGTTGTAGGGGGAGAGCTCATGATTTATTATAAACGCAGGGAATTGTCAAAGTGCGCTAGACATTTGTAATCGTTAGTAGGTCGCTAGCATCAAGGCAATATCCTTGTTCTTCCCTCTCAATTGTGAACCTTTTTCCGATTTTTCCCCATGCACGAACGCGAATTCTTTAAAATTCCTGAGGGACTGCCGAGTTTCCTTCCATCTGAATGCGTTTTTCATCAAAGTATGACTCATGCTTTTCCAGACAGTATCAGTGGAAAGTCGTTAATTTTCTCTCCCTCGCATTTTAGTTGGGCATTATGTCTTTGGGTGATAACAAATGCACCCATTCATTCCAATAAACATTTTATGTTGTGTTGTTTATGTATATTTTTACCAACACAACGACAACTCAAATGGCGTTTGAGCATAAAAACATTTGCACGTGTGCAGCTAGCAACATTTTTCTTTAACTCTCTCATTCGCTCAATACACTTTAAACGACCGCATAAAAAATATATGAAATCGAGGGACTTTTCTTAATGCTTTTAAAATCCGTAAATAATATTTTTTTTTTATTGTTTGACTTTGACTATTGCGACCGATTATGCATGGCAAAGTTGACTTCATTGCCTCATCTATGGAGTGCATGTCATATAGGATTTAATTAATTGCTGGTGTTCTCCCACGCGTGCAGTTTCATGAACAAAAACGTTCTCAATCGAAACAACGCTTTGATGTGAAAAATTATTATCTTTGAAAATTTTTGGTGTTTCATTTTCGATCAGATCAAAAATAGATGTGCTCTTTGAAATCGGGTCGCTTTAATCGTTACTAATGAACATTATGCAGAAGCCCCCGTCGAAATAGCTAAAGGAGAAACATTCTTTGAAATTTCTTAAACAAAAGATTCCCAAAAAATAAAAAAACATTTCTCTCTGTCGTTATTTTTTTTTTTTCGTTGTTTCGTTGTCAAGACACTTTTCTTGCACAATAGAATTTTATAAGAATTATTTTTTTGTTATATCCCAACACAACATGAAATCTCTTATCACCGTTTTGATCTCTATGTGAGGGCCATAAATTGTCCGGAATGTGATATTAGGACTGAGGGAATCATTAATCGTCGGACGAGTGAAATGATGGGCTCGATGCAGTGTGTTACGTTGTCCTGCAATGTAGTGTGAGAATGCAATTGAGACGGGTTATTTATCGCAATAATTTAGAAGTTTAAATACCAGTAAAGCAGCGAGCGGGCATTTTATATTCAACTAACAAGCAATAAGGAAGAGTTGTGCAAGTTGAAGAAACAAAGAATTGAAAAATCGATTTTGTAGCACATTAAAATGAAAAACTCTCTAAATGCATTAACAGTCGAATAATTGATTTATGGTTGCAACAAAATATTAATGATGCAAATAGATTCAAAATAAAGCGGACGAGTGCGACATTTGAGAACTTTACAGCAGTCATAGTCCCGAACCATATGACGAATTTCTCATGTTACACACACCCTAAAATGAATGACTTTAGCAATCTCGGACGATGTTAAACATGGAAACTTTTCAATGTATACGGACGGCAGGGGAATGAATTTGTCGCATAACAATAAAATTCAGCCCCAAAGTTACACCTATATACATATTTCTAGCATTAATTTTCACTCCAGTGCTTCTCTCGAATTATCTATATAGATAAGTCCATTTTGTATCATTGTAGCCCATAATTGCAGACGATTAATCTTTTGATAAACAAACAAATATGATGATCTAAATGAAAGCACACAGCATACAGCAATACCAAAAATTGGCATTTGAAACAATGAAGCTATTATTTGATTAGCAGCATGTGCCTTCTTCCTAAATACATGCATACACATATCTGGATACTTACGAAAATTGTTACTTGAAACATAAAATTTAATGAATGTAAATTAAAATCGTCAATTTTCTGGAGGCAAATTTAAATGTTGAAATGAAAATGATGAACATGAGATTGCGTTAGAGCTTCATATTTGCCTGAATAAATTAACAATGAACCCTCGCAAACATATTTAAATACATTTTATGTTCTTCGCTCTCATAGGAAAATCGGAAAAATGTAAATTGAAATTAACAGTTGTTGTCATTTCATAAATTTTTGGTATCCATCATCTCCAAAATGTCACTCAATAGCACAAATTTAAATTCCAAATCGAATAGCAATATCAGATCCAAAAAAAAATATAGAAAAATTATTTCAAATTCACTGAACTAATTATGCGCAGTTGGGAATCCATTCAATCAGCAAAACCAAAGTTACCACCACGCACACACATCTACAACAATATTGTATCGTCTGAATTTGAATTATGTGCCCCCGGAGAGACATATCATTGTGTGCTTCAATTGTTTCATTCTCAACAGTGTTGTGCATGTGTTTATTTTGCCGGCAATAAAGTTGAATTTATGGTGATAAATTTTTAACGAATTAAAGCTGAGAGGATTAAAATGATTTCCTATTATTTTCACCGATACAAATTTGTTTTCCAAAACTACCAATTTTTCAGTTGGTGAAAATCATATTGCGGGAGCAAAAAAAGCCCCCCCGATGTTGGATAAATTTATTATTTTGCAATTTCCAGCAATTTTTCAATTACCCTCCCTGTTGGTGAAATGGAGCAGTCCGTGAAAATGGCACAATCTGGAGTGAGGTGCACGATGGATAAATGCGATATCGGAAATTTCCTTCATAGTCCCTCATTATTTGCATACCAAGGTAGATGTAAGATATTGAATGGCGTCAAATGAACCATCATTATCATTTATTTGATGTTTGCGTAGTGTTTTCCAGTGAATATTTTTTTTTTATATCCCGCCATCATCGAACGAACGATTTTCCGCGTCAGCTTTAAATCCCATTCAATCGATAAATTGAATGAAAAAAAAAAAAAAAGGAAATTAAAATGATTCATTGTAAAATCAGAGATGGCTCCATAGCGAAGGAACGAGAGTGCTTCTAAGGAAATTGCTTGCCATCGTCTCCAATAATGCCAAAAGCTTGTAATTTATTGCGCTTTCGATTGCTTTTTATCATGTATACAACATTCAGCCATATGTTTCTGAGCCATTCATTCTAGTTCTGATGTAACCGAGCACTCGAATAGACGATAAATTAACGGTATCAATGAATAATTGACGAATCGCGGTGCAACGTTATCTCTAAGCAAAAACAACTCATCAATTTTTGACAGTCGTAAAATGAACCCCTGTCCACGGAAAATGAAAACGAAAGCCAATGCGCTCTACCGAATGAAATTTGGATAAAGTTCATTGGCAAAACTGACAGACTTTGCTGGTTCGAACTTTTATTTTCATTTCGATTAAATATTAAATTATATTTTCATTTTTTTTTCGTGTTTTGTTCGCCTCTTTTGGGGTGATGCATGCAATTTAACAGCACAAATAAATTCCATGTGCTGGTTGTTTCGTTCATATTCTAAGGCACAACAACAACATACATGCATTAAAATCATGATCCGCCGTTGATAGGGGAGACACATGCTCATCTCTGGTTTCTTCGTTGTATGTTTGTGTTCTGTTTGTTTCTGTTACCTCCGCCAACAGCTGCACAACGAGCATTAATTTTGAGTATTTTTTTTCATCCTTTGTGCTATTTTATGGTAGCACGTGGTACAGGAGAAATGATCTAATATCGATGTGGAAAAATAATGACAGACTAGGGTTGGTGACTATATTATTGAACTAATCAGTTATTTGAACCTTAAAACTCGCTTAAAATCATCGATCAATATTCTGAGAATCATGCCCTATAAAAAAGCAGTTCTGGCTTTCGTCTGCTTGCGAGTACAAAAAAAAATCATTTAATGGAGAAACAAAAGATTAAAGGAAGTGAAAGGAACAAGTCGTTAAAAGATGAGATTTTATGACTCCTTTTTAATGCGTTTTTCGCTACCCAGAAAACATCAAAAAGTGGTTAATAAAAGCACGGAAAACAATGGAAAAACTTTAAATTTAATGTGCACGTGCTTCACACTCCTTAGCAATTTCTTTAAAACATTCTCGCGCACGGAAGCGCGTTTCAATTTATTGAAAAAAAAAAAAAATATAATGAAATGAAACTTAACACGGTTGCGTGAAATGATCATGAAAATGATTATTTTTTCCCACTTTCTAGAAAAACCCACGCGGTGCCGCTCATAGTTATGGACGTGAAAATTCTATTAGCTCCGGTTATAATTAATGATCAATAAAAATAATAGAGGCAACATCTAAGGTGGGCGGAATAAAATAATTGGGTCAATTTTCCCCTTCATGTGGAAACTTGAAGCGGAAGAAATGTTCTTTCAACAACCTCTGAGATTTGGGAATTGAAAGACGTTGAAACATAATTAAAATGCCATCGGAATTCATCATGACGATGAAAATTGGTGTTAAAAGAAGCTAAAGAATTATGCTTTTAATTTTGCTTCGAACTTCATCACCCCGACAATGTTTTTTTTTTATCAGCTCAGTGAAAATTGAGAAAGTTCATAATAAAAATATTTCTAAGTCATCAAACCACATCAAGCAATAGAATTAATATATATCTGCTCAAGTTCACAGACTTAATCTTACTTTATCAAAGAGTCGTTTCCAGTTTGCTTTATTTTAATCAGCAACTCTTAATTTATTTCATGGGGCTATCAATTTAGCAACTTCAAAAGTGCGGAAAATTTATTCGAAAATATTAAAGAAAGTTCCAAATAGCAATTTCATGCATCTCCAATGAAATACACAAGTCTAATAAACTAATCGGCAATGAATGTTGTTCTCATTTACTACCTGATAGTATCTTGTTATCTGGATTGCTAATCAAATTGATGTAAAGTTTATCTCGATAGGTATGCAAACATCTCCGGCAAGTATGAGAGTAAAGTACAATTTTTAATTGTTCATATTATCGCGTTTTAATTAAGAGTTACATCAAGTTGTGCATTGAAAGAGTTAACATGGAAATAAAGCCGAGCAGCCTCAATAAAAAGCTGCAGAAATGGACATTGGAGCCAGCATTGTTCTTGTTGTTTTTTGGATGGTATCTATCGAATACAATCGTAACTAATCAGATGCTAAAACAAACATGTTTGTATATTTTTGAGTATAATTTTTTCAATTGCACTGAACTCGATGATAGAAATTCATCAATTGAGCAAGATATTCAGCCTTACGTTGCAAATATCCTGATGACGATTTCAATTCTCAATTCAATATTTCCGACATTTTTGAGTTTATTTCTTGGACCTTGGACAGACACTTATGGACGAAAGAAAGTAATCAATTGCATTTTTGTCGGTTACACAATTTCAATGGCTTGGACAACTGCTGTTTCCTACACGTCTGATTACATATCAATAAACAATCCATGGAATTATTTGTTTGCTCAACTTCCCATAATTTTTTCTGGAGGCCTGCCGACTTTAACAATCGTAATTCTATGCTACTTGACTGATCAAACGGACGAAACAAACCGTTCATTGCGCTTCACAATTGTTGAAATTGTACTATTTGGTGGAGTTCTAACTGCAGTTGCAAGCAGCAGCTTCATCCTGAAAGCAACAAACCCTACAGTTGTATTCTCCATCTCACTGATATGCAGCATTCTTGCAACATTTATTGTAATTTTCTTTGTTGACGAAACAGTTAAAGTGAATAAGAACATAAGTTTTCTTACACAATTAAAAGATTTGTTTTCGGTGGCCAGAGTTAAGGAAATCTACATCACATGTGTCAAGAAACGTTCATGTAATCATCGAAGGATTCTATGGAGTTTAACAGCTATCTTAATGCTTTCCCACATCACAATTAATGGGTCGCATACAGTTTTCTATTTGTTTGTGAGGCAACGATTTGGATGGGCACTTCAGGAATTGACATTTTATGAAGCTGGCACAATGCTGATGAATGTCCTTGGATGTATAATCGGCTTGGTTCTTCTTAAGAGATATTATTTGATGTCAGATTTGAAATTATCAACAATGGCACTGGCATCATTACTAGTTGACGGATTAATCAAAGCTTTCGCAATAAATTCGTGGCATTTATATTTTGCTTCAGCAATTGCATTGCTCAAGATGCTCGCAGGTCCAATGTTGAGATCAATAATGTCAACAATTGTTTCAAAAGGTGAAATTAGCATGATATACAGCATAACAAGTGCAATAGAAGCTATTTCCGGTTTGGGCGCATCACCATTATACACATTCGTTTATTCTGTAACTCTCATTTCATTTCCGGGAGCATTTAATCTAATTACGGCATGCATATTTGCACTAGCGCTTGTGATAATTTACTTTGTTGGGGGATGGCTGATGAATTCAAAACAGTCTTCGAGTGAAACAATTCAAGCAAATTTGTAGTTTAGTAAACATAAAAATAAAAAAAAACTTCAATTTTAATAAACTCGAAATTCAACAACTGCATATATCGTCAATGATTGAGTATGCAAGGTACATCACGTCGAGCAGTCATTAATTTCAGTGAACTTTGGAAGAAAAAAAAAATCGATATGAACCAGATATAAGGCTTCAACGAGAATCATAATTAAATTTGACATTCACCGATAATTCGCTTGTCGACCGAGCTGGTTACATTAAGTTGCAAATTGCTGGTTGCGAAACATTGCGATGACACTTTTTTGATAGTCAATTTCCAATTTTTTTTTTCATGTGCTCATCATCAACTCGATGACGATCTGATTGATGCCCCAGGTGCACAACAGTATTTTTATGTTTTCGACATTCTGAGTTATACATATGAACACTTGCCAATGGATAGGTAGAACGTGTTTGAGCCACAAATCCTGTTTTGGTATTACTAGATGGGTCATATAAGAATCTCTTGAATTGACTAATTGCATTTGAAATTATGGAATAATGATCGAATAATTTAATGACATAACAAACATCTGTTGACGAAACTTATATTTTTTTTCCGGACTAGGATCAATATGGTGAAGTGGCAAATATCCTTTTAATGAAATATCTAAAATTGTTGGGTCCATTGAAATGACATAAACGACCGCTTATTAAATGGGATAGTTTTGTTAATTTTCAACAATCACTGATTGAACCCTCGAGAATGCACTGAATTGTAGGTTTTCACAAAGTTTAATAAAGCAAACTCCAGACAACTAGCAACAGAGCAGATGTTGCAATTGGATTGGTTGGTTGGTCTTTATGAATTTCAAATAATAGTTTTGATTTTTCTTCCTTTTATTCTCAATTTCTTTTTACACAACACAAATTTTAAGACGTTTAAACTGGATTTAGGTCTTCAATGCAGAGAGGGATTTTTTTTCGTATGTTGTGTAGCTCTTTATGTTTCTACCTGATTTCAGTCCCGTTTAATGTTAAATTTACAACAAATAAAACGCCATGTGCATTTCGAGTCCATTGGGGAGCACATTGAAAGATGCATCATGCTCTTGTCGTGTGCCACCTGCTCGTTAATTCATGTTATATATTTATTTTTTTTCCGCATCTACTCAAACAAACACACACAAAAAAAAAGTGTAATAAAGCCCCCTGCGAACGACTATTGCTGCCAAGTTCAGTGCATTAATGCAGCCAGTTTTCAGGTTTATTGAAAAAGAGAGAGAAAGATATAAAATATACGAAAATTGCATTTTATGGTAATTGAATCACCCATTATGGCTCGTGTTGAACCCGAGCAGACGTATTTCAAGTCAGATTGAAATTACTTTCGATAAGATGCAAAATACTTTTGTTGATCGTTATCGGATTTCAACCAAATTTATAAAAAAAAAGGTTTGAATTACAAATTGAATGAAATTGCATTTTGATAGACGTTTATAATACGATTTAACCATCGATTCATTAAGACACTGGTGGGCAAAGAAGGGAGAAACATTTTGTCATGCAATTTCTGACACTTGCAGTGACTCACTCTCAGTCTCCGTTACAACAATTAAAGTTAATGTGCTTCTTGTTCACAGGTTGAATAGAAATGTTTGTTTAATTTCATTTTTTTGTTTCTCTGTCCCCTCTTACAATTTCGACTCGCTTAAGAGGTTAAAAAGGGTAGTTTCGAGTTGTGTGTACAGCACAATACTTCTCTTTTGTTATAACCATTTTTCATAAAAACTCGGGAGCCAAACGACAATCAAAATGTCTTAACCCCTAACGTAAATGTAATTAACATAAATGAATTTTTTTTGTGCCACTCGTTGAAGTGCACTTTCCGGAGCATGCTCGAACTTTTTCCGAGTATTGCCATGCGGGACTTCTGAACTATATTTCTCAATAGAATAATTTGAAACGACCTGTCGTATAAAAGGTTTAGCAAATCTGATCACATGGAATTCTCCAGAAAATTAAATTATGAATTCAAAGTGCTTTTTATGTGTCACTCTTTCTATCCCGGTGCTGTTTTCCTCTGTTCGTTTATTTAGAAACTGCTTAGAACCCTTCAATATGCCCATCAAATTAGTTTATTTAGGTTCGTTTGTGTCAAACAAGATATCGTTCGGCAGCGTAAAATAATACATTGATCCAAAAATTGAGTTATTAAAACTTACAGCACTGGAACAGTCATTTATGTGGAACGATGAAACATAATTTCCGTATATTATGCCGTATGTATCTGCAAGTTCTGAATTTAAATCCCAGAGAAATGTGCCTCAATAATAAACATCATCGTTCATGTGAATAAATATTGAGTTATTTGTATGGAAATTCCTCTACAACATATCATTCAACAAAATATATGCTGTGACGGCGGTACCTTTTTATGGGCCATTATGTTCGGTGATATTTTATAAGTAACATTAAAAATGTTGATCTGAAATATTATGTTGCAAGCGTTCAGGAATTTTTATGGGAGCGCGCGCGGTTTTTTCCCTTTTCGCCAAAATACGTGTAATGTTAAATTGTCTCGCATGTAATTCGATAATTCCATATACCGAACGTGTGACACATAAGTACAAACCATCACGATGGGTAGGTATATGCAAAGCCGTGAAATATGCAAAAAGATTTTGTGAGATCAAAACAACCAAAAAAAAAAAAAACACAATCTCACCAATTGGCTCCCAATCACGTTCACCAATTATCAATGGAAATCCAGAAGCTTATACACAAAAACCCGAAGCCTGATGAATAAGTTTATTTGAAAAAATTTACATTTTAATATGAGTGCCCGTTGCCATATGTTAATACATTAATATTATGTTTTTTTTTTTTTGGGCGGCTTTGGATCAGGTTTCGGGCGAGTTCTCTGTTTTTTATAATGTCAGTGATCAGAATACATCAATTTTTGACCCACACCATTAATAAAATGCATGGAAAAAAGATAAACAAATGCAAAACAAGTTTTACCGCTAATAATGACGTCGTTATCAGAGAAGCAGCGCTATTGAGTGCCATAAAAATAAATCGTTTGCATAGTAATTTTATTAAAAATATTTCGAGAATTCTTAATCTGAATTGAATTTGAGATGAAATTTCCCACTGAATACTCCATCGCGGTTACGATTAAATGAGAAATTCTTTAACATGCAATCTGAAAATTCCGACTCGATGCATGTCGATAGCGCCGCGCCGTTTGCGAAAAAAGCGAAAGACAAGTGTTTGCGGGAAAATTCCTAAATAAAATGTGTGAGAATTTGTTTTCATTTTTCAACATCGATAGGGGAAATTGAGTTATAAAAATACGAATGCGGCCTATCGATAAGTGGCTGGTGTGTAATAATTGACAAGTTTCAGCATTTATAAGTAATTGACAAGCGACAGTATCTTTCTGGTATTTTTTTATGCTGAGGTTTGTTATTTATTTATTTATTGATGACTGTTTTTATTGCTGTTTAGCTTTACGTAATTGTGCTCCATGAAATAAATATCTTCAATGTGCCCCACGGTAGACTGTCTCATTCGTTAAAAAGAGGGCACAGAGAAAGCATTTAATGTTTAATGTTGCGTATAATTGAATTGCAATTGAATGTATCGATTTACTGTTAAATGCCACGTATGGCATATGACTCCAGTGATATGCACAGATTGTGTGATCGCATCGTGCTCATGCATATCGTAAGCTATGAAGTTTAACTCAATCAATTTATCAAATCCAACCGAAGAAACAAGTCGCAATTCATCTCAATTTATATACTTTGTCACCTTGCTAGTAGCCGCGCAAAATATGCAGCAGTCAGTTCCATGATATAATTTAAATATTTCGTAGGAAATGGGTTCTCAGATTGTGTTACATTTTAAGATCAGGGTACGGCAAATATGTTATGTCAATTTGGAAAAAATGTAAACTGTCTCTTTGCCATTTATGTGATACCAAAAACAAGGAACAAGAATCTTGTGACTTAAAATATTCAACATTTAGAGTGCTCATTAGAATCCATTATGCTTACCCCAATCAAACTGTCGAGCTCGCCAAGCCAGTCGTTGAGCAATTTATCTGGGTCGTCTGTTGAATGTGACATTTTTGTTTTGTAACTCTCTGTCAGCACCGCACTGGAAGAACGATTCCTGTAAGCAAATCAAAAGAAATGTCCCGAAATTAATATTTAATTCACAAGCAATTTATTTTAAAATCTCCTACGCTTTGAAGTGTTAATTGTATGTCAATTTTCACGGATTTTCATCGTTAATAAAAAAAAATTAGTAACATCGGCATCAAGATTTTTTTTTTTTATAAAATTCGTAGCTTACAAGTTATAATGATGGCGCCAAAAAAAAAAATGTTCAACATAATTTAAATATTTCATGTCTATAAATAAGCTCCCAATAATGTTATGGACATTAAATAGCCACAATCAGATGTCGACCAACAAAATAAACCAGAAATGAATTGTTTCAAGAGGTTTCTTGTAATTCAAGACCCATAAGAGAAATTTGTTTTTTTTTTTTTTATTTGTTCGATTCCAGCGGTTAGACTCGAGTCGAGAGACCTTCGAGAAACACGAAAGGCATGTAAATTATCCAATCAAAAAAATAAAATAAAAATCTAAACGCTGATTAATGGGAAAGCTGAGTGAGATGTGTAATTGGAGACGTGAAAACAGATATGAAAGCTGCTTTTCGTTACTCTTTGATCCAATTACGATATAAGCCCTGTTAATTTGACATTGCCATTTGCCAACAAGATCTGATCTTACATGAAACTTTACTTCTATTTTTTTTTTTTGGAAAGGACTTTTTATGCCCCTTGCATGTTATGCAATCTTCCTTGCGCTCTAAAAGTTCTCAAAATAATATTATTCTCAAGAAAACCAATTCAAATATTGACTTGATTTGGCTGATGGCAATCTGGCGGCTTCATCAAAAGAAAACCCTCGAGCCGAGAAAACGTGAATTTTTTTAATCAAACAGAATTAAAGTTATTTGAAATTTTTTATGAAATTGCGTGGCTAAAATTCAAAAGTCGCCCACTCAAAAAAAAATCCTTGAGAATTGTAACTGAAATTCGCCCGGAAGCCAATCAAGTTTATATTCCGCATACTTTTTAGTAAATTTACTCGATTCACTCGCAAATGATGTTTCAATGAACTCGATTAAAAGTTGAAAAAATTTCTTTCCACCCATACCCCCCGAAAAAAAGCAAACAACCGAAATGTTAATCGAAAAAAATGAAATGTTCTGTTGAGTATTTTTTTTTTTTGTTATTTTGTTTCTACGCCAATGAAATAACACAAAAAAATTTCAATTTAATTTACTTGCTGATGTCTGACGCTGTCAAACTGGTAATTTGATTCTGTTGCGACTTCGGTCGATTTGATGAGGAGTCTTTTGTTTTTCCACTGCTGTTATTTCGTTCCACTCACCACTATCGCATTAAGTGGTAAATTTAATTAAATTTAATTGGAACAGCAGAGCTCCTGTGAAGCAGGTGAAAAGTGGTTTGAGACAGTCGCACTCCACCTTGCTTGATCTGACCGCATTTTGTCAAATTAAAAATCCATTATTCGTATCTTTTTGTCCTTCACTCGATTCCATAAGCTTGATTAAGGGTTTTTATTTATAATCTTAAAAGGACGACAATTAAGCAAACCCAAGCTCTTAAAGGAACCTGTTAAATAAGTTTTTTTTTTTTGTTTCATCGTTATAATGCCGATGTCATAATGGATTTGCTTTATCAGCTTCCGTTTGTTAATCCTCATCAGTTAAAAAGGAAACCGACTGTTTCCGAACCGACAGACGAACATCAAGATTATGATTAATTGGAAATATAGGAAAACAAAAAATGTGTGAATTTATTGAATGCATCATCGAATGAATCGCAAAACGTAATTAAATTGTGTGCTTTTGCAGAAATTTCGTATGATTGCCAAGTATTTGTTGTCGAATAAATGTGTTTTATGGTTTTCTCTAAATAGAAACCTAATTATAACATGCAATATCATCGCCTAAAATATAAGTGGCGCTCACTAGAGTGATGTGAGAGAATTATATGTACATAAAAGTAGCAAACATTAAATTAGCTCTTGAGGTTTTTTTTTTCTTTCTTTAACCCAGACCCAGACATTTTGTAACAAAAACAACGCGCAAATATGAGAGTTCACAATTTTGCGGTTTTTCGAGTTCATAGTCACTCGTTTAAAGCGACTCCGACTTGAGTCTTTGAAGCATGAAAAAAATTAAAGCTTCGTATATATGTCGCATCCCATCCCTTGAATGATGCTCATAAAAAAAGTTTTATATTTTTCCCCATCTATAATAGCCCATTAGGAATAACAACAATAATGAGTTTCGTTCGTTCTCGCCCCATCGAACTGAATGCAAATGAGCTTTGTGAAGTCAGACCGCATCACGGACTGATGAGAATCATCATTCGCGCGGCGCGCCAAGTTCATAGATTGCAAAACATTTTTTTTTTTTTACGATCATTTTTCTCAGTCGATCCATTCATAAAAAAGTTCACTGTGTGTATTATTGAAATGAGGTTTTTATTATTTATTTATATCATGATTCATTCTGACGTTGGTCTGGTCTGAGGGCGCGCTTGCTTTATAATGAAATCATTCGCCAAAAGCAACGATTTATATAAATATTTGTGCAATGGCTCGGTGTGCAAAGAGATTTATGAAATGTTGATGCTGTTGTTGTGAGGAAACTAAGAGAAAGCCCAGACTCATGATGCAATAAAACTTAATGATGTTACACATTGGAGTCGTCGCCCACACACACACAACACAAACATACCTTCCTTCAACTTGAAATCGTGACAATTCAGTTTTATGCTTACGATAACAACAAGTTTTTCCTGTTTCATTCCTGTTGATTTCGATTCCTGCCGCAACAGCAATCAATTGTCAGGAAAAAAAGTCATGAAGCATTTTTCCGATTAAAAGCATTTCATATCTCAAGAGTGTGAGAAAGAAGCCAACACTCTTAGGCTATTGGATCTATTGAATAATTCCGCCCAAATCTGTTCAAGTTTACTCACTGAATTTACAGACATTTCCCTTACATTATTACACTTTAACTCCATTGAATGAAAATTTTCTCTGAACCAACATTTTCCTTTCTCAATCTACAACATTTTATTATTTTTGCTATATTATTTTCATTTCCCCCCTTTTAACTCGTATCAATAACAATCTTGTGGACTCACAATGTGCTTCAGGAGTATGATATAAGGAGGGTAGTTCAGAGGGGGTTAACAACATTTGATGACTCATCGTATCAAAAGCCATGAGACGACGACGATGTAGAGAAATGAAATTTATGGAAAAATAACAGTCTCAATTGAGTTATGTTCAAATAAACGATGTTAGAAGAATGGAAATTGCGAGCAATGAATGAGCACAATAGAAAATAAAAATCGATTTTCATGTGATGAGGTTTCGGCATTTCAGAATTATACAGAATTCAATAAATCCAAATGCTATTATTGAGCAACATGACAATCGTTTTATAGAGCTTCACTTGACGCTGCATATCGCTGATGCTGTTTATGACTTGATATTGAATATCGTTGTGAATTTAGAAATTAGAAAGGAATAATTTGTTTCGATCTCTCTCGATAATTTTCCACGCCATCTGGTTCAATTGAATTTTTGAGGCGTGTACTGTACGCGTGAAATTGTTGACGGCTTCTTAAAAATGCAGATTTTCAACCGGTCATTGAAAAAATTTCTGAATAAACAATCTGAAAATTCGGAAACGATTCCATAACAATGACAGTCCGAAAGAAAAATCTGATAATTCAAAAAATGCTGAAACATTATAGCTACATGGCAAATGAACAAATCCATCCCCATAGCGCTAAATCTACAAATCGACATTTTGTGAACAACCAAAAAATCTCTTGCTCACCGTGAAATTTTCCCAATTTTCCATTTAATTGAATTTAGGCACATCATTTTCCCTCCCTCACCGTTCGGTTTGCGTTTGATGCGTGTGCATGTAGCAACATTTGGAAGCCGAAGGGCGCGGATGGATAAGCATGTCATAAACATGGAAACGATGAAAAATCCTCTTTATATTCATTTTTATTGTCAGTTTTTAGTGTCGATTAAAATGCAATTTTTTGGGTTTTTCATCAACAGCGGCACGTGAGGGAAAATTCGAGAGGGGAAAATTCATCACGTCGATGATAGGCAACGGAATGTTTCACTAAAAATTGTTGAGGCATTCGCATTTCATAATTGCGAAAACACGATGAGCGCGTGAAAGGAAGCTTTCAGCACGAAACTTTACTTTGAAATTAACCTCGAACATTTGGATTTAATTAAATTAAACATTTCAAACAGATAAAGAAAGCGAGAGAATGTTTTTCATCAACTAACAGCTCTTCGAGTATAATTCACATCCAACATGGGCGGATATTGTGCGGCAGGAAACACCTCGTTCCGTTGAATAATAATTTTTCTCTTTCATATTCTTCAAATATAGCAAATTACTTTTTCAGTCATAACAAATGCACGCCCGAAAAATGCCCGACAAATCCGAAAATAGTTGCGCATCACTACCGGACAGACCTTTTGATATTCGATCATGATATTTTTTTTATAACAATTGAGAATAATTCGAAACAATAAAGATTTATTAAAATTGCATTGGATTGTAATGTATTTGACAAAGGGTCACTTTCAATTTGGTCGGAATGTAACACGCCTGAATGAAATGCAGTAGAAATCTATTTACCAATCGGTGATTTAGCCCTATGATCAACTCTATAAAATTTAATGTCCAATTCCAGAATGATTCTTGCGCACAATAAACATGTTTGACAGGGAGTCATCCAGCTGTATACTACATGTGAAAGCTACGTGATTTAAATCTAAATGGTTCATTAATGGCGGATATTTAAATGCAATTATGGTTATTGATGTCCATTTATATATATCAATACATGATTTCAATTCATAAACCATCATTTTTGCGCGCAGCATAACAGAATGACGTTAGTTCGGTTCATTGCTTATTTTGTGATCGGAAAGCTTCATTCGAAAATTAATATTCATTAATATTGAGAGCTTCATAGAAAAAAAGAGAGCTCAGTTGTGCCATAAATACGAAAAATTGCTGTCCATCATAATCAACGCGAAACTCTGTTGTGATTGTCGCTCGCAGCATGATGCCTTTGCTTGAATACGTTAATTAAACAATAAAAGCCCGCTGATGAATGAAACAAATTTGGCGAAAAAAAATCGTTTCCGTGATATCCAAAATCATAATTTCTTGACACTTTCGCGCGCGCGAATTTATTTGATACCGACAAATTTCCTTTTAACACAACTTGCGGTCTTTCACCTCTCCCTGCCATTCTACTTCTCTTTGGTCGAAATGAGTTCATCGAACCGAAGTGTTGCTGAATAAATAATTAATTAATAAGCTTTTTTTCCTAATCAATATATTTTGAGCTAATCATGTCTCAATTAATCCTATAAAACCGGTGGCTTTCAGATCAGGCAATTCATTCATCAAAATTTCAAGTGGTGTTTGGGGAATCCAAAACACTAATTTGGCATTCGTAACAATAAACGAGTGATAAATAATTGAGAAGAAAGAGAAAAGCTACAAAGACCAAGCGCACATGAACAAACAACATCTCAAGACGTTTATTAAAATTAATTGTTTGAATACTTAAAACAAATGATGATTTTTTGTCTTCCTGTTTTTTTTTTTTTTTGTTCGCTATACTGAGCTCGGTCATGTGATTTAAGCTTTGATGCATGATTGACATAGCCAGGAGGCGTTAAACGATAAATATACAGTTAAAGTGTAAACATGTGTGCTGCAAAATCGCTCCAGTGGCCATTTGTTTTTCGGTTAAATCATTTTTAATAACAATATTTATACCGTTCTTTGTCCGAATTCTAGATCGAGTGAAGTCGTGAGCTCGTTGAAGTCATTAAAATAGTTTTTTATGGCTTGCATAGCACATATAACCTCAAAACCATCGCAAACAATTTAGTTTATTGAATTTTCCAATATGTTTTTCATCATTGCCATTTTCGCCACTCTGTTTATAGCAACAGCTAACCGCCAGCTGTAAATTGAGTTGAAGGACACGTTTTCATTGTTCTATTGGAAGAATCATCAACAAAACATCAGAATGAAGAAAATTTACAATTTTTTTAATTGAAATTGATTGAAATGAAAACCGATTGTTTGATCAGTGAGAGTGAACTTCTTTTCGGTATTTTGATGGCTTCGAGGCACTTGGCATTAATAGAGACGGAAAGATAGGGCAAACTGAAATTGAAAAGAATCTTTGTAAATGCCTTTAAGCGGATTTTCCGTTTGCGGGGAGCTTTGCAGTCAATAAAAGTGAACAATTTTTCACGACATGATTGTCAGACTACGCAACATTGAGTAGAAGAAAGTCTTTTATAGAACTCGTAATTCAATTACACTTTTACAGTTTTATTTATTTTTGTTCTGCCGTTCTTTTCTTGAGCTTATTGTTCGACCGCAATATTAATGGAAATCATTTTTATTTATTCTTCTTTTCTAATGAAAACAGGAAATGTCTTTAGGAGAAATATAAATAATTTTGTAACTTTATTTTCCCCTGTGCACGAGGATTAAGCGACCTCCATTCTCCCTCACATGACTACTCTCCTTATCCTCTGTACTCGCAATTTCCATCATTAAGCCAAATTATTCTTAATTATTTTCCAGCTAGAAATTCAGTCATTGTGCGCTTTCTCGTCCCCCCAGCATTTCTAACATGTCGACATTTCTAAATTGTTTTATTTATTTATTTTTTCTTGTTCATGAAATATTCATCAGACAACAAGTGAAATGAAAATAAAGAACGAATTTTGTAGATATTTTGTGAGTGGAAAATGTTGGAAAATTTCATCACAGTATTAGAAGGCGGGCGACAAACATACACGAAGCACTCAACGAGTAGAAAATTACTTATGGAGTTTATTCAGCTGCGAGGCACATCACAATTATTGCGCAAATACGCAAAACTTTTTAAGCCACTAATAAATATTGCAAAAAATTTAATTAAGTCGCGAATATCTCTCTATTTAAAGAGTTTCACTTTAATTCATCATCAAAATTATTCCTAAATAGACTTAATACAAACATTGAATATTTCATAAGACTTTTTTTGCAAGTGAAATCGCAATCGCTGTGCAACAGAGTTGTTGTGGATTAGTGGCAAGCCTCCGTCGAATGGCGCCACAGAATGAAATAAATATACAGTTGAAATTAATACGCGCGCAACTTATTCGACTCAATCGTGGCTGATTGTGACTGAATAGATTTTCATAATATCAATCTCTCACTGAATTAATTGTTTGTTGTGAGCTAGAGTGAAGTCGCGACTGTTTATTGAATTTCTGATAAAAAAAAACTTTACAATTGACTGAAGTGACTAATGGAAGTGGAACTTTGTAAATATCAACTGACAATTATATTGCCAGATTGCATTCAAAACACATTTCAATCGCTAAAAGTTAATGCACGACTTTTTTCCGTAATTGAACTGGACGCTTTTTGAACATTTTGTCTGTTTCTATCCGCGTGGAATTTCGCAATCTTTTTTTTTTTTTTGACTTTTGAGATGTGGTGTTTGATCGAAGGTTTCGATCTCGCAGATATAGCGCTGAACCAGACACTGAACGTCAAATGTGGAACATTTGCTATTTTGAATAATCCGTTAGTGATGTGGACTTAGTTTCTCAACAATTTTGAAAGCAAATTTGATGTGACATCATTGCCCGACATTAAGTAACTTCAAGTTTATTACTCTCTGATCGTTTATTCACATTTTTATTGATATCTGATCAAGAAATAAAAAAAACAAGCGTGTAAAGTTATTATAGATTATGACTTTATTATAAGAAAACAAAATTTTTTCTTCCCACCAAAAGCCAGTCTTCAATGTCCATAAAAAAACGAATTAAAATCATTCACAAATTGTTCGATCGCTACGCAGGAAAGACATTTAATTTTGACGCCAATGAATGGGCACACGAAGAAATTAATTAAATGTCTGTTGCATCGACATCGCTTGTTTTTGACGCCTACGAAATGTATGTTAAAGCACCATTGAAAGTGAGAGTTGGTTGTCAATAAACCGCTAATGGCGATTATGTTTTGATCACTTTTCTTTAGCTCTGTGCTCCACTTTGGCCTTTACAGCTTTCGATTTAATTCTTTTGACTTTGGATGCCTGAGATCCTTTGCATATATTCCGCAACTCAATTCGACCTCAAAATGTTTTAAAGAAGCAAAAAAAAACTGAAATTCTCGATGGCGATGCCAGAAATGGCGCACTACAGGTCGCAAGAGCAAAGTGAAAGTACTTGTGCGGTCGCATGTGCGGCTCATTACGAGAATTTCATGTGGCTGTAACCTAAGTAGGTAGGCGAATTATTATTTCTTATTACTGTCAAGAATTGGCGTCACTTAATCCAAAATAATACATTTATCTAATCCCACAATCACTTGCTTACGACTATTGGACCTGATATCACATTCAAACTACATACATAACTACCTAGCCACTTGAAACCAGGCAATGTGTAATTAAGAATTCTGACACTAATTCTCCGGCTCTGTAATACATCAAAATTAAAATGAAATGTGTGTTGATGTTGTTGCAAATCAATTCAAAGCAAGCAAAAAAAAGAAATAGTTTTTTTTTTCGTGGCTGAGTGGCAATAATCATAAATTTTGCTATATTATTGCGCTAGAAGGCCCCAGCGATCTACTAACTATATACATGCGACTAGTGTCGTTAAGTTAACGAGTGCTGAATCTTAAACTAAGCTCTTTCATTGCCGGCTGCTGCCGTTTGTTGTCAGGCTACGCTTCATTTTGGCAAAGTATCAACACATGGTATATTCGCGATAATAAGGCGCCAGATTTTTGCGTATGTGACTGAATAAATTATGCTCTTTTGCTATGTCCTAAAATGTTTATATACACAAGTATGAGCATGACTCAAGTGACGACTTGAATCATTCCTATGTAGATCTAATGCGAACAAACATTAATAATTAATGTGCCGAGCCGATGCTCATGCTTCCAACATTTAACATCATCACCACGACTAAATCTCTCACACTCTGTGTTGAAAAATTGATGATGAAAGATGATGCCTTTTATGTTTTAACACTTTTTTTTTACTGTCTACTGTAGCTTTTGCACGCCGTCCATAAATTATCATCATTCGTGGTTGTTCGCGTTCAATAGCTCTTCAGGTATTAATATCGATCGTATCGTATCTACACAATATCGTGAGAGCTTATTTTATGAGCTGAAACCACAAGAAAAGAACACGATCCATGACATGCCAAAACAATGCTTTCAAAGTCCCCAGCACACATCACACTTGTTGGTTGTTATGCTTATTTTCGCAATGTTTTGTGTAAGGATTTTGAGGGGATCAAATATAAGGAAAAAAATCTCCAGCAAAAAAGGAAACGCATCTCAAAATATGGTTCCCTGAAGGACATTGTCGAAATGTGGAAATGTTTATATTTCGGTTCTATCATCCCGCATTATGCATGATTATTATGTTTACTATAAACACACTTTTCTTTGATGCTTTTGGCAGGCTCTACTCTCTCTTTACAATATATTCGTACAACACATAAAAGAATAACATGACATTTGATGCCAAAAAATGAGTAGAGAGCCAACGAGGCACTCGAAAACTTGAGTTTCTTTTCGCTTTTGGCTGCCTTTCTGGGGGCACTTTATGTCAATAATTTTTTTTTGTAATATCTGCATGTGTGTCAGTCGGCTATAGGAAAAGTCCTTCAATGACGGAGCCATGATGTTCTCAGTTTCTTGTTAAGCCACTAAGATATTTGTTCGGTTAGGTTACACCATTCATAAATTTTTCCGTTATGTTTGCATTCATAAAAAAAAATAAAATTTATTATATTTTTGAAGATATTTCATCGCACTCAGCATTAAATGTTTTGACAGTTCATGATTTTTTCTTTTTTTGCCAGCCATCATTTAAGCCCAACGACTTACGGCGCCCAGAGGCGAATCGCATTTTATTCTTGACCGCTTCGAACGAATGAATTGCTGGAATGTTTAGCCCATTTCTAGAAAACCGTATGATCTGAATTCATTCTTTTTTTGCACATCAACCCACATCACGTCAAAATTAATCATAATCATTTCATTTTTCTGAGCGATTTGCTGGAATATTCGGTGGAAGGAAATTCATTTTTTTTTGTTGTTGAGTCTTAAACGAGAGGAAAGTTCCTTTAGAGATTTGTTGGAAAAGTTTATGTATCAAAATATGGGTCAGAAGAGCTTTCAAAAGAGAGCGAACAATTAAAAACTCATTTCGTTTCTTCCTATTTAAGTATTTTGATGTTCACTGGAGTGAAAATTTTTGATGGGAGTTTTGTATTCCATGGAAAAATTAGAAAAGGAGCAAGAAACAACATTAAATAGGGAAAATAAGCAAAAAGTCCTCGAGGGTATCCTAGAGAAAAAAGAGAAGATCTGATACATCATTTTAATCGCAACAGTTTTATAATTACACAGCTAATGATTTAAGCTCGGGTGGGCACTTTTGATTCTTGAATAGCCTTAAACTACACACTCGACTACAATAAATTATGGAATCTTAAACATTATTCCACATCATGGTAACAGAGATCAAAACACTGTCTAAAGTTTAAAGAACTTTACTGTTTTACTTCCACCATACTACCGTAAACCGCCATTCACAGAGAGACACATCAAAAATTATTCAAGTAAGGCACATTGTTTTGTTTGCTTATGAAAGGATCTTTTCATGTCGTACATTTATTTTCTTTTGCTAACAGGAACAATAAATAATAGACAGCAATTAGCTTTGTAAAACGTTTCACACAACTTTGTGTTTAAGTTAGCGAAACAAAAAACGCCATTTCGAGGGCAATGAATTTTTCTATTCATAAAACGACATAACTGACAAAGTGTGCCCACAATAAAGAAAAAAAAAAAACATGCAAATCATTTTGTGTAAGTCTAAAAACTTTTTCACAGTTCTCCAAAAAACGCGAGCGAAATAATTCGTTTATATTCGTTCTAAGCATTTAAAATTTTTGCACAAATTAATTGCAAAAGTTGTGCTGAATTTTTTTTTTGCTAATTTTGCTTCTTTAATTTTTAAAGAGGCTATCGGGCAGACAATTGCGGGTTTTGTGGTCGGGTGCGAGTAATTATTCTCGCAAATTGCTATTTTCTTTTTCGAGAATGGCTTCAGTGGAATGATGGGCGAGAAATGCCAAGATGTTGTCAGAGGCAAGAATGTGCAAGAATTCTTTTTATTTCTGATAAAAGTTTTCTGATAAACTTAAGTTTGAAATTAATTTGCGATGAAGTTTCTTGGAAACAGCACGATTGAAAAGGAATTTCATTTTAGACCAATTTAAATGAAAACATCTCAGTGCTGTTGCCGGGCAAGATGTTTAATGCTGATTATGTTGGGTGCAGAATTGTTCGTCATTAACACATTTTTTTTTTTTCGGGACTCATTTTATCATGTGCATGGCATCTTATATTCGGCCTCCATATCAATTAAGTTCTCACACTTATGCGCATGGTAAAACATTCAATCACGAAATTTTCAGCAACTTGAGAATTTTGTCGATTGAGATATCCCATGAAGTTACGTTCTCGAGTCGCGTCAATGAAATGCTTGAGAAAATGATGAAATTCGAGAGCTCTCGAGTCTTTTCTAATGATTTTATCAGATGACTTAAATCGCACATTAATTTCTTTAATTCATTCCATGCCAACATAAAGAACGTTGTTGTAGCTCTCGGCACGATCTCGCCTCAGTTTCATCGCATAGTTAGCTCCATTTTGGTTTTAAGCGTCGCTTTATTGGTTTCATTCAATTCCAAGTCATGATTTAATGCAAAAAATGCATCTGTCGAGATCGAGAACCATAAGAAAACGCTAGGGAATGTTCAATGTATAAAAGCAATTTTTATTAGAAAGTAGAACGAACGATTGTGAATCTGTAACCGCGAGAGTGCTGCAGGGCGCTTCGAAGTTCGAACATTGTATAAAAACGTTCAATATTTACATAAATAAAAAAAATCGATTAAAATTCTGGCCAATCAACAATTTCATTCATGTTTCAAATTGAGCCTTTTTTGCGGCCCACAAATGCATAAAATTTAATATAAAAATAAATTTAATTGAATTCGCTCGTTAAGAGTGTTTTAAGGTACCTGAGAAACGGCTCCGAGGTGGCACAGTGAACGTGGGATTCATAAAAAAAGTTTTAAAACATAAATTTTTTCGTTAATTTCGAAACTTTTGCTGCAACAACCACAAAAATTTGTTGCCATTCAAAACGCGTTTCCGTCCTCCCACGCTGCCGGGTTTTGTACAGTGTGTTATGTGGATATATGTTGGATCTCAAGAGTAATCGTTGTGGCAATCAAAATGTTCAATCCATAAATCTTATTAAAGTATCATATTGCTGATTTCGGCATTCTGCAGTAACATGACGACATGGTCATATGAGGGCAGAGAATGAGAACATTTAGGGCATACAAATGTTTTTTTTTTCTTTTTATTTTTACGAGACTTATATTTTATATGCGTTATCACAAAAGTTGGATTCCACATTTTGTATCCTCATCATAAATATGGATCATAATAATGCGCCATCGAAATTATGTTGCTTGAGTAACGAACCCAAGAGAAATATCTTAATCTTACGTTATCCATGTAACAATATCTCACTTTCTTCTTTTTTTCCAATGGCCAAACTTTTATTTGCATTAAGCAAATGTTCTTTCACATCACAGCATTCAAATGGCTTCCTTTCCTTCATCATTCACAAATTTGTCCCCATTTTCGTATTAGATTTATACAATAACTGTCACAAGTGTGCAATACAAATATCGGTTGAAAATTTATGTCAATTCATATCATTCTGTGCTTCGCAGTTGTTTTGAATTTGTTATTTTGCATAACTTCGCTAGAAAATAAAACATTGCAATATTCCTAAGTGGATTGTAATGTTTTGAAATTTGAGATCGTTCTCTATGTTCGCCAAACTATTACTCATCGAGCGACGTCCTTTCGGGTAACTTATCCTTTCTTCTTGGAACCCTCGTCGGAACGCTTTTGTCCGTGAAAACTTTTCATTCAGGGATTTTCCAATGCATCAATGAGCTTTTTTCAACGTCTAGCCATTAGGTCGGACAGATTTTTTTTGCTGATGCTGCTGTAAGCGCAGATTTATTTCTACAAAAAATATCATGTTCCTTAAAAACTATACAAGTCTTTATTTTTTTCATTTCAGAAATATTCGAATATAGCATTTGAACATTTATCATTGTAAGATTCGGCCCTTCTAAAAAATAATATGAAAGATTGAAGCTGTGGTAACTAAAAGCTCGATAGGCCTCTAAAGAAAACAAAATAATAATTGCGAAATCAGAAGAATGGAATGCGAGCGTTACATAAAACAGATACTGAATACTAAATATAGCACAACCAGGAATTTATAATTATAAAATCAATTTCAGTTTTCCCTTTCGCTTCATGGAGAATTCTTTATTCTTTTGCGAAAAGCACTCTCTGGAAATTCTCCAGACTTTTGTTTATAAATTCCCTCCCGTAAATCGTTTGTTTAAAATGCGCTGAGGCTGAAATTGCTTTTTAGTTGTAAAACGAGCAAAAGAGCGAGAATAAATATTGATACAGAAAATCAGCAAACGACTTAAAATGCAATAAAAATCCCTCAAAAATAGAAATAGTAGTTTCAGAATCCGATTTATGTTAAGGATTAGGGCGATGATTCCCCAGAAATATTGTGAGACAATTTTTATCGATGTAGAAAAACTTTACCTCTAAGAAGCACGTAAGAAAAAAGTAAAAACTTTTCTATTTTCATAAATAAGTAAAATAAACAACTTTTTTTCTCCTTACAATCAAAAGAAGAGTTTTTGTTATTTATAAGTAGTTTGTAGTAGGTGGAGTTGGGAAGTCTCGGGAGTGAAGCAACTCCCATAAAAATATGATAAAAAGAAAGAAAAAAAGTTTTACTATAAACTTTTTTTTTAAAAGATGATGATGATGCTGACTGAGTAAACATCGACAGAAGCTTATAATCTATATGAACATGATGTTCGCTGGTAATGAATTCCATCATCCAGTTCATAGAGTGAAAGAAAATTCCTAAATGCAAATTACTTGTTCATATATACTCCGTCGCCGACGACCCCGAGAACAATAATGAAGCCGATAAATTCCTGTGAAGGGAACAGCAAGCGGCAGATAATAGTAAAGTTGTTTGCTAAAATGATGTTAAATAGTTTCGTAAGGAAAAGTTGAAAGATCATCGGATAAGAAACCGAATTCCATTGTCCAGAGTCCAGTTAGCATATATTGCAAAGTATATTCATGAATGTTCCACTCATTGCGCTTCCAATGAGCCAAGCATTTATAAGCATCAGTAGTTTGTTATCTAATTATCGCCAGGCATTTTTGCTGCCTTTTTTATGCTCGCCTTGGTCAATTGTCGGGATTTGTGTTTCTGCATTTCTTTTTTATGTCTTCCTCCATGTGCTCGCTGCATGGCATGTTGAAGAATTTTTACAAGATTACCAGGCACCGGTTTCGTATAGTGATCTACGTGCTAGTGTACAAACATGCGGAATATGGATAAAGAAAAACCTCTTTTGCATTTTAATTTATGGGATATTTCACGCTTGTGTAATTTTGTTTTTCTTCTTTGCCGCTTGTTGGCTTGAAGCAACTGCATAGAGCAACACTAAAAATGTAATTAATTATGAATGAGGGGGTGTTTAGGTGACTTGCTTGTGTTCTGAGAAACATGCCATATGCTTCTGCGAATTATATTCATGTAACTTCGGGGCTATTATGCAACTGAAAATTTGTATTAAAAAAAAAATAAGTTATGAAGGCAAATTTTAAAATGAGCTTTAATTTAAGCCTCTTTACTTAACTAATTGGATTAAGTTCAATAACAATTGAAGTAAAAATGGTGACAAAATGCAAACAGAAATCGCTTTAAAACAAATTTTTTGAACGACAAAATTGTGTTTAGTCTTAAGCTATACAAATGAGCGCAATGTCATCTCATTGAGATTCATTTTCTCGAGTGGTTTGTTGACTTTTCAGGTTAAATTTAGAAATTTTTTAATGGTGAGATGATATAATTGGATGTATACCAACATATGTGAATTGAGAAGCTAGCACACATAAGATTTATCTACATTTCTTGACACTTCCATTTCTTGAAGCATGTAGCTCTTTTTATTCATTTAAACTCCATCAACATTTTCCTTAAGTGTCATTTACGATGCTGATGACAGCTAATAGCAAACGACACTGCAGCATGACTTTCTGATTTTTACCCCCAAGCAAATACACATCTCGAAAGCTTTCAAATGATTGTTAATTTGCAGCATCTTTTGTTTGATTAATTGAATTCGTCTCTCGAAAATGTCTCGAGCTGAACAAGTCTTAAGTAGATTTCGCTTGTCAATCTCCAGGCAGTAATTTTTCATTCTCGAGTAGTACAATAAATTTTCAAATGTCTTGTTCTTAGCGGTGGAACGGCATATCACATGAAATTCCATATTTTATAAATTTTTTATGGCGAAATGTTGAACTATAAATTAAATTTTTCAAATAAAATATGATGCCTTCGTTGGAAGAAGGCAATATTCTTTTTTTTCCCTTCCACTGATTTTTCCTTTGCAAGTAAATTCTTTTAAGTAAATCGTTGTAAACCCAAAAAGGAAAAAAAAGAATTTTTCCAAAACAACATCACAGAAAATCGATTTTCCATTTTTGCTTTCTTTTCTTTTTCACTGCCTCACAATTCGAATAAAATATTTTTGCAATTTTTTTTTCCTCGTCGTACGGCAAAAGTTATTTGAGAAAGGCACCGTACAGCTGGGCCGAGTTGTCGTTTTGTGTATGCTTCTCGCATTGTTATGCGAGGAAAAAGTTTTTCAGAAAAACTTTTGTCGCTCAATATAGAATTACTCGTGTGTATGCATATGAAAATATATTTCACCAGCAAACAAGTTTCTCTATATCTTAAATTACATCTGCATCAGAGTTGTAGTTGGAAGACTGGCTTTAGAATTAAAAAAAAAGAATAATATTGAATTTTCGCTTTAAAAGTCTCTTATTCCATCTCTGATCATCATCTGATGGCATAAAATTGCTGCGACGGTAAACAAAAAACCAACAGAATTTAATTATACTTACAAAACTTTGTCAATTTCTTGTGCATCAGACAAAAGAACAAGCATTCAGTGGATTAGTTGACTAAATTCATCTTCTAAAGTCACTTGATATCTTGATGAGCCAAGAAAAAGAAGAAGAAGCGAAACCTGTTAAGGAAAAGGAGGGTGCGATGAAAAACTATCAAATGATAAACTTTTACTCGCCGCCTCTTTGTGGCATTTTGAGAAATGCCGGATGTGGAAGGTGAAAATGAAGAAAAGAAAAATAGGAAAAACATGAAGAAACGTTTTTCTTTCCGCTCCAAATATTTTCCTTGATTTGTATTTTTCTTTTGCTATTCCTATACGTAGCATATTTTTTCTTCTTTTTTTCTATTGTTCGTTTACAATCTTGATGAACACAGCAGGAAATTCGTGACAAAGGTAACATCAGCCCTCCCTCGTAATTTTCACAAGACTTTTTTTTCTCTTTTCCTTTGTTTTTGTTGGTGTCGAGAGCAAAATTGTTAAGTCAATTTCGTCCATTGTCCCCTCGATTTATTAGCCGCCCGATTGGAAATTGCAACTCAAATAATGAAGCGTTCTTGATTACGATCTATGCAGGAAATATTTCTCATCACCACATCCAGTTTTGGAATGACGCAGTAAAATGGAACCAGGCGGATGCAACGATATATTTAGCACAGCCAGTTTCGCCCACAACAGCTATTTTTATTCACATTTAGATAAGAGTCTCTCAGATTATTAATGCGAATACAGTGTATCATCATGAATAATTTGGAGTGCTGCTGAAATATCAAATGTACTATGACGGAAAGGACTGACGACAACGTTTATTGTAAAATCAAAAAAAAAAAAAAAAACAATAACAGTCAAGGTGAGCCAGCATTTGAGTTCTTAAGTGTACATTCAAGAAACCAGTTTCAAGTTTTCGGCTGAATCACGGCACTTCATAATGCACAAGCCACGCTTTTTGTGTTATTTTTTTAGTGCAGTTTCAGTCGACGCCTTTACATAATTTCAATAACAAACTCTTAAGAGTGTTGTTGTTGTTTATTGAAATCTCATTTTTTTTTCGGTGTTTATTTAATTTCTATGCACATTATACATGTCTTTTGATGGTTCAGTTTCTTTTTATTGAGCCTGTGGGTTGAGATGATGAATAATGCAGAAGGATGGGCACTTGTGCCGCCACTAAATTATGACAATGCAGACGATTTTATTTTAATAATAAATTGTCCCATATGAGAACTGCCGTCGGTTTTCGTTGTGTATGCTCACAAACTGTGTGCGGATGATAAACAATAACATAACAGAAACCACTCCAGAAAATTCTCGGGAAAACGAGTTGAAAACAAACAAGGAATGAAAAGGCATTAAACTAAAGTCTCTAATTCCCGAGAAATATCTCTTAAGAGTGGATTTTAAAGATGAAATCAAATAAAACGTTTGACAAAACATTCAAAAACATCCCATCTTGCCTTCAATCTTCCGGATTTGTGACTAATCCATTCCCAATGTATTCAAATCACATCGAAAGGAAAAGTCTCTTTTTTTAAGTTAAAAGCCACCAAAAATAAATATCTGAATGCAACGTGCAACACCATTTCGATTCAGTGTCAGCGAACGAGCGAGTTTCTTCACTATTCGCTTGAATGGAACTGCCAACGATGAGGATTTGAATAAAAATAATAAAATATATTTCAGATCTGTGGGCGAAGTGTTTTCTTGTTGTTATGACTTTGCGTACTTAAATGCACTGCTTGTACGCTCATCTCACGCTAAAAACGCGAAGAGAGATTTGTATATAGTTTTTATATTATTTATGGTCTGCACGTAAATGGGATATCTGCATGCTACATGGTTTCTTTACATCATTGAAAATTTCTTTATACAAAAAAAAAAAACTACGAGCAGTAGACGCCTTATCGTGAATTTTAAGAGCAGCAAACAATAATATGGGAATATCAGCGTTTGTAAGAAAATAATATTCGGTTTGCAGCAAAACCAATTTGAACAAAAATTGTGATATTTTTGCATTTTCTGTTTTCAAGTGAATTCTTGAACGCCCTCAAGAACCGCATATTTGACCATAAAATATTTGATGTTGAATGGAATAACATTTTTTTAACAGTGTGAATGAATTTTCTTGCTTCAATCTTTTTAAATTTCGTTGACACTTTTACCCAGTTCAGGATGCATTTGTATTGTCGTTTTGTGTACTCAAGTGCTTTTTAACACTCGAAACGCATTTCACTGGAATGAGAAATTTATGACTTTGTAAATATCAAATGCACGAGGAAAGAAATTTATATTTCTAGAAATGAACTTTTAAAGATTTCCCGTTCCTTTCAAATTGCGGGGCATTATTTGTTTGTTAATATTTTACTCAAATACACATAAAGAGCACTGTGTTTACACATGACAAACGATCACGCGAGTACATTGCCTTCTCAACATTGTAGCGATTTAGTAAATAGTCATCACTTTTATTACATTTCGGGAAGAAATATTCGATAAGAATTTTTTTCATCACAAAGTCACAACGTCCAACTCATAACGGCAAATTATGTTATTCGTCTTTCATGGTAATTAAACCTCAGCAATGATTGATTGAGTTTGGCAGTTTGGGAATTATGTTCTGTTCTGCGGTCACCGAGCACGACAAATCTGCATCAAACGATTTGTGAAATTAGTATTCAATCAAAAAAGAAAAAAAAAATTCAAGTCCAAAGCGACAAAAAAGAAACAACCAGACACGATATGACAAACAAAAAATTCAATTGAATTTTTAAAATTTCATCGTCGATATTTGTGGTTAGACAGCGGATGTTTTGATTAAATCGATGCAACATTTGTGGTGACAAAGGTATCGAAATGGCCCTCTTCATGTTTTAGAATCTTTCAGTTCCAGCTAAAACTCTCATGCAATGACTTTTATCACAAACACAATGCATGCATTGTCTTTTCTATCTCTTCATCATCGCATTATGTATTTACCATAAACAGAACCATTGAGCTTAACACGAGGCACATTCGTGTGTTATTATAATTCAAAGTTATTGCGATGAGAGAAAAAAAAGTCGAAAGATTGGGTCGAAAATCGGGTCCAATTCTAAATTAGGAAGCAGACGAAATTCCAATCGAATTAGAATTTTATTTTATTTTTTTCTTTTTGTCTGCATTTGCCAACACACATTACAGCACAAGACAGCAACAAAAGATAGGGACTTCAAGAAATCTGGTTACCCCAAAAATTCAAAACCTTTCTCGATCTTTTGAGATTGTTTGTGGCTTTTCTTAAGTCTTGTCTCGATCGATTGCCTTATTTGGATCTATGAGAAAATAAGCACAAAAGAAATTGTGTTTAATTTGATATGCAAGAAAAATGTGATGCTGGGAGATTTTTATTTAATTTTGGGGAAATTATATGTTTAAAGCATTAAACGAAGCCGCGTGTGCCATTAAGTTTAAATTCTCGATGGATTTAATTATTCAATTTTCTCGATGTTCACTTTCAAATGATAACGAGTTTAAAGCTTTATGACTCTATTATGTAACAATGTCAAACATTTTAACAATTCGGACAAAAACAGGACTAAATTCAGTAAAAAGTAATTATAAAAAAATCTCAGCCCTCTTAATTAAAATCTCAATTTTGCCTTCACCTGAGCCGACCTCCATGCAAGTGAGCTCCGTATTATTGACGATTGTTTCTCTTATCGATTTATTTAACCTTTCAGAGCAACGAATCGCCTCATACGATGGCACATAGAAACAAAACATCAAAACTTCATGTTCGTATCTGGCATTCAGCCCGCCACACAATTCAATTTAAATTAATTAAATAACTAAGCTTTTATATACTCCACAAAAGTAACAGCACAAAAAAATTCTAAAAAAGAATTATCATTTGCTCATTCAGCAAACGAGATTAATTGATTTATTTGCATATGGAAAATTTAATTTATATTAATATTCGTCTTTTGTTTTTTATTATTCAAAAATTTGTCATATCAAGGGTAAGCATTTAATTTTAAAGTTAGATTACAATTCCGCATACCAAGAAAGTTTGATTAGCGAGAATGACAAACCATCTGAATGTGACAACCGAGTGAGTGTTTTTGATTTTTAAACTGCCAAGAAATAAAATCCTTCAAACATTTTTATTTTCAGCTTTACAGGCATTGTAGAAGGGTTGAAAGTGGATCGCATCTGACATCTTTCATGTCGAAACGTTAAGCTTGAGGAATTTCAATAACATGATGATCCCTCGTATTGGTGTGAAAATGAAATTTATAAACCGCCCGAATCTGAGATGTAGGGATGTTTGAGAGCAAGAAAGGTGTGAGACTATGTAGGGATTACAGTGGTGGAGCATATTGTCGATTCGATAATGCGATTATGCCTTAAATATTGGTGAAAAATCATCTTTTTTTTTTTTGGGAGGTTTAAAAACTTTTTAAACGATTTTTTGCGCCTCGTTCAACATTAACTTTGCGGAAAATCGTAAAAGGGGATTGCAACTATGCATGAGAAATTATTAGAATTTAGGGACAAAACTCGTAAGTTAAATTTTCTGTTAGGATTGCTCCTGGAATTGCTTAAAAAGCTTCTGTACACAAAAAAACACAATTTTGTGCCCCTCGTGCAGCAAAGTAATAAAAAAAAATTGTGGCACAAATGAAGCATTTCGCAAACATTTTTTCGCCAAAGTTATCGAACGATAAGATTTGCTCCACATACGTTGAACATATTGCTTTTTTTTTGCTTGTGTATTGTGTGCCATCACTATCACACAAAACCCCACAAATATTCCCTTATCAGCAAAACAGGCACAAAATATTTTATTTTCAAATCAGTGCGGAAAATTACAGAGTTGGGGTATAATTTCTTCATAAATCTCGTTGACTTACAAGAGGCAAAAAAAATTATTTAATTTTTTGTTGTTGTAATATTGCGTAAGTAACGTGGCAATGAATGCTAGCTAAATTGCTCCATTGGGCTTATCGCCGCGGTGCTATTAAAGGTCATGATCATTTTCATTTCTACCGCTTTTGTCGCTCGATTTGCGTAAAACCTGCCGCAATATAATATGCTCTATAAATTACATCCGAAAATCCGAACGAGCATTAATAAATTTGCGCTTTGACACTTTACGAGTTTTATTTAAGCGCAACTGGCACGAAAATGAGAAATGCTGCAGTTGAGATTTTTGCACCATTGGTAGGTTATCATGCGGCATTTTGGCTTCCGAATGTTACCTATAAGTATTTCACCTTATCTTATGGAAATTGCCAGTAAATCAAAAACAATTCTGTTGTGATTCACAGACATTTCTTATTATTCAGCGAAAATTTCTTAGAAAAACGAAATGAAAAACTCACCAGAAATTATTTTTCTTGTTCAGTCAAATCGTGATATTTCCTTCTTCTTGTACTTATGTCCGAAAAAAATTGTGTTTCACTAAATAGTGGCGGAAAACTTGAAGCGGAGCTTTTTTGTTGTTGCGATAAAGTGCTGCGATGTTTCGATAAAAAAAAAATCCACTACAAATATTGTCGTCGCGTGTCGCCAAGCGATATTTTGTCGATTCTCAGCCGTTTTTCGAGGGAATTTTATTAATTTATTTGTTGTTGTCGGTTTTTTTCCTATTTCAATAAATTTTACTATTCACAATCCATCTAATCTTGTGACAACATCACTACTAAAACACATAAACAAATTATATCGCAAATTTGTCGTTCGACGATGACTACTTTTATTATGCAAAAAAAAAAACGGTCAATTTGCTACACCGTCAATAATAATCCGTTTCATGTAATGTCGTGTATCGTATTTCACTTAACGTGACTGCTTAATATTAACTGCACAATTTTCTTTCGTTACTCGGTTTTTAAGCTCTATCCATTTCAAAGTAAAACGATTCAGCTAATTCACTCGAATTTCCTAAAATCAACGATGTTAATTGTTAATTATAAGTTCGCTTAATTATCCTTCACACATCATGTTTTGATTGCTTCGAATCATTAAATTTTTCGATAGTATTCCAATAATTTTTTCTATTCAAAAATCAAGAAATGTGAAGTTTTTTTTTTTTTTTACAAACACAAAATAATGCACGTCTTGCGGCTGAGACATCTAATAAAAGACTGCTGCGATTGGAATGAAAATGTAACGTTCGCAACGATGAATTGCTATGAAACATGCGCGCTCAGCATTGAAATCAGATGCACTCAACCGGTTTACATTCATGAGTGGGGGGCTATGAACTTTCATAATAAATGTTGTGAACCGCTGCAATTTGGGGTTTTCGTTAAAAACATTCAGCATTTGGGGCTTTCGTTACTATTTCAACGAATCTGAATGAAAGTCACGTTTCACGCCAATTGCGAGACTGCGAGGGAGCCAAAATGTGAAATATTGTGCACATTTTTCTTCCTTTTTCTTACTAAGGCTTGCAAAAAATGTATATATACATTGAGTGCGCTATAATAGGCCAAAGAACATTTTACAATTAATTGAATTAGGAGAAATTATCGGAAAATTATGTGATGCAAAGTTCATTTTAAATCTTAAAAATACAACGACTGACACACATGGGCTTCACATGAGAGCATGTTGGAACATACGAAAATCCTGCCGATCCATTGTCGCGAGGTGTAAAACCGTCACAACTAGAAAATGTGTCACTCTGGTAGCATGGACCCAATTACTTATTACAACCAGAAGAAAATTGGCATCATTGGAAATCACTAGTTCCCGATGATGAGCTACCTGGATTGCGATCGAAACCCAAAACCGTTATGGTGATCACTTCAGAACCATCATTTGACCTATTAAATCGATACAGCTCACTCAGCAAACTGTAACGCATTACAGCTTAGAGTCTTCGGTTTATCAAAAACAGTCGTGTCAAGAGTGACAGAGAAAAAAATCATCAAATCAACGTGTGAACAGAAAATCAATGTCGAAGATACGAAGAATGCGCGACACCAAATAATCATGCCTTGTCATAAGGCTTATGAGCACCATTTTTCGATGCTCATCATGCGCGAAATCCACTACAACAATTTCGGTACCACAAAACGTGGCATAACAGTTTGTGCAAGTTGAAACAATAAAAGTCAAGAAGTCTTATCAATTTTGAAATGCGAGCCTTTCAACGGGGGTTAACGTTAACGTACAAATTCAAAAACATTATACACTCCACTCTCTCCCACATACATACAAATTTAGTTAAGTAGTTCGATTCTTATAAAGAAAATAGCGCATTCTTCTACTCTTCTCAAACACATGTCAAGATATTTATTTTGGCCGATATTACAATAATCTTCCACATGCCTTTATATCTTTTCAAAAATACTTCTGCACAATTTACGATTTTATATGTTGTCAATTATCATCAGTAATATTAATTATTAATGTTTTCAGGTGCAGAAGTTAAGATCATGCAGGCAGGCTTACAGGTTCGATATCGATCGAAGGTGTCTCCCATCATTTCGAGTTTGCTTTCTTCACGATAAAGTTAAGTACTACATAAAAATCCCTGTAAAAATCTATGCAATGATTTTTAAAAAAGTTTTCAAATCAAAAATTGTCGGCATTTTAGTTCTAATAAATTTGTTCATGCTTGTTAAGCAGCACAAAGAGGATTATAAAATAATGATTCCTGAAGGTGAAGATTTGATTTCATTGGTGGATTGGAGTGATAATGATTTTATAGAATACGAATTGCGACGGAATGGACCTGGCGAAAGATCTGGATATAAACTAACCAATAATGAAGACATTCAGCTGAATGAAAAGTTATTTAAAGAAGAAGGTTTATCATTAGTTGTTAGCGATAAAATTTCACTTGATCGTTCTTTACCAGATCCTCGTAAAGAAATGTATGTCTTATTTTGGATTTGAGCAATTTTAAAATATTTTTGAATTTTTAGATGCAAGACAAAAAAATATCTTGAAAAACTTCCTAAAACTTCTGTGATTGTAGTTTACTACAATGAGCCACGATCAGTTTTGTTGCGTTGTATTCACTCAGTTTACAATCGAATGCCAAAGAAATTGCTCCATGAGATCATTCTTCTTAATGATAAAAGCACTTTTCGTGAGCTTTATGAGCCGATTGAGAAATATGTTGAAGAGAACTTTCACGGGATTGTCAAAGTTTTTCATAATCCAACCAGGTCGGGATTAATTGTATCAAGAATGGAAGGCGCCCGAAAGGCAACTGGTGAAGTTATTTTATTTCTGGATTCTCACATGGAAATAAATACAAATTTTCTTCCACCATTGCTGCATGAGATTGTTTTAAATCCAAAAACAGCAGCAGTTCCAATTATTGATATAATCACACATGACACATTTGAATATAAATCAACTGGTTATGGAAATCGAGGAGGCTTCGATTGGAATCTTCGTTATCAGTGGTTTCCGCTTCTACCAGACTATGAAGATAACCAAAGTAGCACTTATCAATTACCAGCAATGACTGGTGGTGCTTATGCAATTAATCGTGAATATTTCTTCGAACTCGGTGGGTATGATGAAGGCATGTTTCCCTGGAATGGCGAGAATTATGAGCTTTCATTTAAGCTTCATTTGTGTGGTGGAAATATAGTTCAAGTTCCTTGCTCTAGAGTTGGTCATGTGAATCGAAAATTTAAGCCCTACTCAACGTTGTACAATGAAACGACTGATTTTTCAACAAGAAATCTTAAGCGATTGGTAGAAGTTTGGTTTGATGATGATTTCAAACATCTTTATTATGATGGACATCCAGATCGTATCGAAATGGATGCTGGAGATTTGACAACAGCAAAAAATTTAAAAGCAAAGCTGAATTGTAAACCTTTTAAATATTTTCTGGACGTAATTGCACCGGATATTTTGAAGCGATTTCCAGTTCAGAAACTTCCAGATTTTGCATCTGGTGTGATTCAGAGCGATGCAAACAAATCACTATGTGTTGATGGTTATGGCATTTATAACCAAATTAATTATTTTGTACAATGCTCCAAAGACCTCAGACATCCCGAACATTATCAAGACTTCATCTTAACTTCAAATCTAATGATTAAAGTGAATGATATCAACGACATATGCTTGAAAGCCGATAAGATTTTAGAAATCACAAACTGTCATTACAAGGAAGGTGGCAATCAATTTTGGAAATATGAATTGGTAAGAAAAAAATTCAATAAATCTAATTTAACATGTAACAATTAATTTATAAATTTAGGACACAAAACAAATTGTAAACCCTCCGAGTAAAACATGCTTAACAGCTAACATGGAAAGCATGAATATTTTTCTAGACACTTGCAAAAACATTTCAACTCAGAAATGGAATTTCGGTTTCACAAATGTAACAGCAATTGAAAGAAACTAAACGTCAATTTTATTTTTTAAGATTTTATTTTCTGCACTCAACTACACCAGAATAAAGTCGAAAAATGAGTCTATGTCACCGTTTTATTTTATCAAACTACCCTGCATTAATAATCATTATCCGTTCAAGTTTAGTATCATCAGAAAATACAAAAATAATACTTTTATTTTCTTTTTTTAAGTATATAAGAAATCTACAGAAATATTAAGGCTAATATTCAGAGTTAATAAAGCTTAAATGTTAATCTAAGAATGTTCTATAAGTACATAGAACTTCAGGCGCTGACTTTCAAGATATCCAGAGCTATTCACCGACATGGTGCTATCACAAAATTTCGTGTTTAAGTATTTATTTTATTTGTTTCATTTTTTGGCATAGTTTTGCGCAATTTTCGAATTCTCTGGATGAATTTTAGCTTAGAAATACTTTTCTTTATTTAATCTATGTTTGTTTACGATTTGTTTACTTTATTGCCGCGCTTATTGAAAATTTGATTGTAGAATCGAATAGAGATTAAAAAAATAAAGTGATTTTGAATAGTATTGACGCATAAATTAAACTGTCATGGCGTAGTGTGCTCCTAATAAGTTTAAGCCAGAGTTATTTGCTGTTGTCGTAATTCCTCTTGAGCAGCAAGTTTGCGTTTTTGAACCCAAGGCATGAGAAGCCATAGGCTTGAACCAAGTAGCAAAAATAATCCCAAAACAAAGAAAATCGATTGATATTCGTTAATCACTTCATAGATGTTTAAGCAGATTGGCGGGCCAAGAAGTTGTAAGATGCCATTTACGAACAGTGAGATTCCATAAGACGATGTTAAGCGGTCAGTTCCCAGCATATCTGCCATACAAATTGCAGTTATTCCAACATAACATCCAGTTGCCAACCCAAAGATGCTACACAGTACACTGACCCACAAATACGATGTTGCCATTGGTAAAAATGTTAATCCAATGCCCGATACTGTGAGTCCACCAACAAAGAACCATGTTTTGGGTATGAGATTGAGATCACTTAACGCTGATCCGCCAATGCGTCCGATGAGATCGAACGTGGACACGATGGATAATAGATAAGCGGCACGATCTTTATCAAAGCCTAATGCCATCGCGTATGCAGGAAGAAGAATTATAAAATTAGTGTAGCTTATTGCATTTGTGGAGTTTGAGATGAGAATAATGAGATAAGCTGGATCACGTAGAAGTGATAAATCAAAGTATTTATTGATTCCTGTTGGTTCACTGTCCTCCATTATAGCATCGGCTGGACGTTTACATGCAACTGGATTTAATGAGCTTGCAATTGATTTCAGTGACATGTGCGATGAAAATTCATTTGGTTGAAGTGATGATAGCGTTCCCTGGAAAGGAGTTGTTACAAACTGGAACGATGACGTCGATGGCGATGCCTTCAACGTTCTTCTTGTTGAACTTAAACGATTTGAATTGAATCGATTAAGGCGCATATTAGAACTGTTTTGTTCAACAAGCGACGGTGTTGAGCTAAGTTGTCCAACAAATGATAATGCAGTTCCATTGCGATAATCTGATTTTAATGGTTGACTAATTTTCCGGTGACGCTCTGATCCGACACTTGGTACAACAACGGCAGATGCTGAGCGTTCAAAACTATTCTTGGGTATTGAAAATCGAAAAATATCCAACTTATGTTCCATTGTTGGTGTTTCAGCTGGTGAATTCGTGTAATCATCAGCATGTGTTAAAATGAATTTAGCTTTTCTGTTGCCATTTTCATTAATCGATTCAGCACTTTCTTCTTCTTCAAGAATTTTCTCATTGCGCAAATCATGTGCAAGCCTCGTATTAAAATCGTCTTGTTCATTATTGTCAATGTTCCTTTCCACTTTGACCCGAATCAAATGTTTCTCGACTGGATCATAAAATAGTGCGGCGATGAAACAGTTCATAACTCCAGCACCCATTATAAGACAGGCACCACGATAACCATATTGATCGAGAAGTACACGTAAAATAGGTGGCAGGAAAATGGAGCCAAGAGCACTACCGCTGATGCAAAGTCCGTTAGCGAGTCCCCGTTTTTTAGTAAAATATGATGTGACGATGTAAACAGTTGGTGGAAATGAGAGTCCCGCACCAATGCCAACAAAAACACCATAAGAGATATACAGGAATTCAATTGAATTCGCCCAGTGTGTCATGATCATTCCTAGTGAGCAGAAGACAGCTCCGACGAAGGTAACAGTACGATATGAATATTTGACCGAAAGGATGCTAGATAGTGGACCCAGAGACGAATACAGAAAATAGCATAATGCTGGAATCCAACTTGCAGCTGATGGCGATGCATTCATATCCTCAATAAATTCCACAAAAAGGATTCCAAAAGATTTTATTGCGCCACCGGGTATTAGGATATTAACCATCATCGCACCCAGAAGAACCAAATAACTATAACCGCCATCTAAAATTGAAAGAGAATTATTAAATTTTCGTTCAAAATTACTTTGTGAATTTTGTGATATTTTTTTTACCTGGTGGTACCATTTCGTACTCATCGTCATCATCATCATCGTTCGCTTTGAGCATCTTTTCTTGCTCTTCCGGTAATTTAACTGCAACAAAATTTGAAATGAAATCAGTCACGACAGTTAATGATGAGCATTCAGTTAAATTAAATCAAGACAATTCAATTGATATATGTTGAAAGCAAATGCATCACATTTGAATCTATAATTTAAATGATTCCATTGAGATAGCGAAAGTGACGCAAAATTGTTTTCTTCCGCGTTTCTCACGATGAAAAACAATTAATTAAAATCTAGAAAATTATTTAAAAACGCTATTTATTTCACAATAATAATATTAAAGAAATAGCAAATATTTACCACATTTTTCACTATCTTTAATCGGCTGATGATTGTCAGTTATTTGCACTTCATGAACATCACTGATCGGTGTGTCAGCATGGCTTTGTTGATCCATCGCCAATGATGGTATAGACTCTATTGAAAGCGTTGACGATCGTTCATTTTCGATGCCCATTGTTGACGATTTATTTATTATTTGGTTAGTTTGGTCTTTTTTTTTATCACATCAATGTTATGTTTTTCCTCTTTTTAATTGATCTAAATTGGAGCTGACGCAAGAAACTTATGATATTAAGTAGACCTTGAGAAATGTCACCCACTCGAGATGTTCTCAAAAGATCTGTTGAAAGAATGAGAAAAAAAAAGTTTGATAAGATTGTAGTATACACGTAAAATGATTTAGGTAGTTTATTATGATTTACAGCGATGGAAATAGAACCACTCGTTCAGTTGGTGATAGTACAAAATTCGCACTTCGTGATTCATCATCGCATTATTTCATGGAAAATCATCGAAATGTCTATTCGGGGGAAAGAAAAAGCAATAAATATTGCCTTAGCGAACGCGTTTTATATGGCGAGAGTGACCTTTACTGTTTGCGTAACGAATATCCAATATAGACAAGGCTTTTCATTGTGATTTTTGCAAAAGTCTATGTAAGTAAGTATGTAAGTACATAGAGATTAGATAGCTTTACATAAGAAAAATCTCAAAACACGCGAAAGATAAAAAAAAATCGAAAACTTTAACACAATTGACGGAGTTTTGTTTCGATATAAAAATAACGTAATTTTCTTCTATATCTTGACCTAGGTTAAATTTTAAAAACCTCACACACTGCCGCTTTTTATGTCACTTCACTTCCTCGCTTTAAAAACGATTTTACAATAGCGTCTAATTGATATCAGAAACAATAATAATAAAAAATATATTTCGCGCATTTTCGACGGAGGCTTGTGGCAACCAACGACGGAACGACGGCCAGTCTAAGTAAGTAAGTTTCGCTCTTTGTTGTGTCGTGTGTTATTATTTTCATCGAAAATTTCACTCATCGAGTTTAATGATCCTATAGCTAACGACATGCGGTAGTATAACAAAAATACAAACAGGAAAATTTCGACGAAGGAAGAGAAATATGAAAAGTTCAAGGTCGATAAAGTAAGTTTTGAAAATGGTGCAATAGAGTTAAATTTTAGTTTTGCTATATTGAACTTTCTCTTATCAGTATGAGTCATCAAAAAAAAACAAACAGCATGATCTCACATAGCAACAACAAAGTTTCAGCTCGCAACAAGGCACCCACAAAAAAAGTAAGTAGCAAAAAAATGTTGTTTTGGAGGTGAACGAAAGAAAAAACAAATGAAAAATTTTCCGTGAACGGCTGACGACTCACAAAGCGAAAAAAGATGCTACGCTTTTTTTTATTAAATTTACGATTTTGACTTACTTTTAAATATTTCACTGTCGATTTGCACGAATTTCTCAAGTGCAAGTGAGTCACTATGCTATATAATAGGATTTTTTGAACTTTTCTCTTATAAGAGATTGAATTTTTTTGCCAAAATTGAAAATGATTTGATCACTTTTTCCACCCCCATTTGCCTTTTTCACTCGACTGCTAATGGGTACTTAATAAGAATATGCACTTAGTGGAAACTTAATTTTGTTTAGTTTGTCTCAATAAGAACACTCATCTTGAAGAGCAAAAAGAAAATACAACAAAACTTTTTTAAATTTTTGGAGGAGCGACGACGACAGAAGCGCGTTTGAACTATAGAGCACTGAATCTGAATGACGAATGAAGAAAAGTCGCATTTCATTGAATCAGCTGTTTTGTTCGGCTGTTGTTGAAGCCGTTTCGTTCGAAATTCACTCCGACTTCGGATACGTAGCTATTAGATTTTTCCAAGTTGCCGACGCTTGGCTGTTTTCATTTTTAATTTTTCAAGTGTATTTCATTAATCAAAAATTAAGCCATACGAGGCATTCTGCTATGATGGCGAACTATCGGACATGGTGCCGATTGTGTGGAGGTCTTTCAGGATCATCGAAAATCGAGCCAGATTCACAGCATGCTCTAGAATTGCTGAATTTTAATGTTTGTTTGCTAAGAAATATTTTTTCATGTATTGATTGATCTCAAATTTTCCTAAAATTCATACATTTTTAGATTTCATTGGAAACACTTGTTCTATGCCAGGATTGTAACATTTTCTTGTATCAAATTAACAGCTTCATCGAACAAGCGAAGATTATGGCGAAAATGTTTAATGGACTCGATGAGGAATCTGAGAGCGATCTCACTGTGAAAAGACTAAATGCTTATCGTGCACATTTCAACCTGAATTTCATGATTTCTGAAGATGACAAGGAGCAAAAGTCTACCATTCAAAAATTGGAACCAATCGACAGTTATGCTTTTAAAGTAGAAGAATGTGATCCAGACTATGAGGAGGAAAATCTAATAGTAGAACACATCGATGATTCAGTAATTACTGATGCCTCAACGAGCTTCGAAATTGAAAATAATCAAGTAGAACCTCTTGAACATGATGCTATAATCGAATCTGATGAAGAAGTTGATGAAGATTCTGAAATGTCCAGTCCGAATGACAATGATAAACCTAGGAAATCCGAAAAGCGCAGCAAAAACAGTATCTTAGAAAAGACGGAAGCTGAGAAGCTTTTCAAATTTAAATGCCACATTTGTGATGAACCAGAATACACAAAAATGTTTCTACTGAAAGCGCATTGCCAAAAGTTACACAATTGTCTGCCATCGGTTCAGTGCACATGCGGAAAAATGTTGTCTACCTGGAGAAGACTTTTGATTCATAAAGAAAAACATTTTCCGCGAGAAAATTGTCAAACAAAATGTTCTGATTGTGGATTGGTTTTTGCGAATTTAAAGAACCTCGATAATCACATTGAAAAAGCTCATAAAAACACCTATGTCTGTTCCTATTGCGCAAAAATCTTCCGCGAACCAAAAACTTTAAGATGGCACGAAATGACACACGAGAAACCTATAGAAGAAAGACGCAACTGGTCTTGTGAATATTGTGCTCAAAAATTCATAACAAAACAGGTAAAGAATTTTCGCTTTGATTCAAAATACTACACATTTAATTCTACTTTTCCCTCTAACATTTCTCAGGCAATGGAAAATCATATTGGTAAAGCAAATTCAAATTTTCAAAATATTCATTAATCAACACATGTATATTCTACAGGCATGAAACATTATCGAGTGATAGCTTTCTTCTGTGATCAATGTAACAAAGGATTTTTCACCAAAAAATCTGTAATTGATAACATCTTTAAATAATAATGATAAAATGTTCACCTTATTTATGATTGGTTTTAGATGCTTGAGCATCAGCGATGCCACAAGGAGCCCTCTCACGCATGTAATGTCTGTGATTTTAAGTCGAAAACTAAATCAGGCTTAAATGTTCATTTATCTACTCATCGAACTGGTTCATCTGAAGAAGCTACTTGCGATATATGCGGAATGCGGTTCTCTCATCGTCGACGATTAAAGGCTCATCTACTTTGTCATTCTGATATCAGGAAACATCAATGTCCATATTGCGAATCGTCCTTCAAAAGATCCAAAGATCTTAAGGCACATCTTAATATTCATACAGGATTGTAAGAGAAATTGCGAATTTGTGTGCTCATCAATTTTCAAAACATATTTTAATGCTTTGAAAATTGAATCAGCTCTAGAAGCACACGGTAGTATTTATTTCATGATATTTATTAATCCAATCATATTTAGGCGTCCTCATATTTGCCATTTCTGTACAAGAAATTTTACCAACGGCTCCAATAGAAGAAAACATGAATTGAAGGATCATAGTGAGGAAGTTCGGGCGCGAGATGAAGGACGCAACATGGAGATCTATTCAAAAACATTCTAAGCTTTAAGTCAAGATATCTGAAAATCCGTGAAGAAACTCATAGTTTTTGGTTTTCGGCGGTAGTTTATTGATTGTAGAAATCAAATAAGTAGGTTTTTAAACAAATATTTAAATAAAGAAAATTCGAGTCTATTTGAAAGCTATTTCCTCAAGATTCAGATAAGGCACACCTGGTTTTAAGCAAACCCATTTCAGGCTGTTCTTGAATCCCTGGGGGCATACCAAAAAAAATCTTAAAATTCAATAAATAACGCTCTTTATTCCAAATAAACTTCACTACACTTAACAGCGAAAAAAAAGATGCTATTGTACTATAACTTTTTTTAATAAAATATAACGGTTTATCATATATTTGTAATCACGGATAACTGAAATTTTTGAATGAATGGGCTATTTTTGAGAAGGTACATATTTAAAATCCCCAACCTTTTTGATAGTCTCTACTCTATGGATAGCTTTACTCTAGATTGTTTTTCTTTATGCAGCACAGAATTTTCAACACAAGAAGTCAAAAATATTACAATTGCTTATTCAACATAAAGTTGAGATCGCATCATGGACTGGAGAAGTTGGTGCAGACTTTGTGGAAATCATGAAACAATAATGAAAATCGAACCAGAAATTGAAGAAATCATTTGGAAACTGTGTTCGGTAATTTCCCTTTTTTCAATATATTTACATTATTTACTCTTTCTGTGTTCTATCAGGTCACAACCAGCAATACAAAGATTTGTAATGAGTGCAACGGCTTCCTTCAGAGCATTTATACATTTGTCAGCAAAACCAAAATTGTTGAATCTATGTTTACTGAACTTGTTCAAGAAGATCAACAACAAATTATGATGATCCAGCAGGCCTCAAATAGTCAAGAAGAAGAACACTTATCGCTGATTCCAGACGATGGATCAACTACTGCACATGTTCATGCGCTTGACATTGACTACGAAAAGAACCTGAACCACATACGGAACAGATATGGCTTAAAAGAGTTAAAAGATGAAACCCATGATTCGATCATTGGAAATATTTTCGATGAAACGAACATAACAGGAGCGCTAGAAATTAAGCTTGAAAGTGAAATTGGTGATTTCGAGGAAGATGAGCCTGATGAGGAAAATATGTTATCCGGAGAGGAAGAAAGTGAGGAAACTGAAGAAGACGAATCTGACATTGAAGAGTTGAGTGATTCACAGATTAAGCGGCGCCTTTCTAATGATGGATTTGATTACCAAGAGGAATCATCAGATTCCGAGCGCAAAGAACGAAGACGGAAAAGGAAGAAGTATAAGAAAAGCGAAGATGAAATTCTATTCGAGTAAGATTTTCTGATTAAGTACGATTTCTGAATACTAGAAAATAATTTCTGATCCTTTAAGCTTCAAGTGTCACATTTGTGATGCCATCTTTGATAAGATGTGTTTCCTTTCGTCTCATACGCGAAAAGTTCATGGATGTTTACCGCAAGTTGCCTGTTATTGTGGAAAAGCTCTCGGCACATGGAAGCGTTTACTCATTCACAAGCAAAAACATTTTCCAGAAAAATTCGATTATGAGTAAGTTGAAGATCACAAAATTTCTAAACAATTTAATGAAAAAAATTGTTTTTATTTATTATTTTAAGATGCAAAGAGTGTCGGATGGTTTATAAGCTGCGGGCATCCTTTGAAAATCATATGCGCACTAAGCATGGTCCTGATGCGAAGAAATTTGTTTGCTCTCAATGCGCGCGCTGCTTTAAGGATTCAAGAACGCTGATGGCTCATGAGAAAACCCATCTGCCTGATGAATTGAAATTGACTCATTTATGCACCATATGCCAAAAGAAGTTTGTTAATAAGAATTCGCTTAAATCGCACATCACCAGCGTTCATGAAATGGCCAATTTGTATACTTGCGAAACTTGTGGAAAAGGTGAAACTATTAGATTTTTTCTGTTATTTGAATCATCAATGACAGTTTTATTTATTTCTCAACAATTCACAGGATTTAGTACGAAATCAAACCTGAAGTCGCATCTCTATTCGCATAGCACTGAGAAGAATGTTCAATGTGATGTCTGTTCAGCCCGCTTCAAGAATATGGATAGCTTAAGAGTAAGTTTAATAGCACTTCATCAGTGATATTAAACTAAAACACCCTTGAATTAATTTCAGAAACATAAAAAAACGCACCAAGAGAAATCGTTTGAATGTTCAATTTGCAAAAATCGTTATCGAAATAGGAATAATCTGAAGGCGCACATGGGTAACTAAAGATTGATTGCGAAACATCAGATAACAATCATGACTAAAAATTATTTTTTTTTAGTTTGCCATAGTGAGGAAAAGCAATACAAATGCCATTACTGCCCGAATGAATATAAGCGAAGTAAGGATTTAAAATGTCACTTAAATTTGCACACTGGAATGCGTCCTTATCAGTGTCCATGGTGCAATCGCACTTTTGTGAATGGATCAAATTGTCGAAAGCACAAACTCAAAGGTAAATTTAATTGATTTCGTTTCACAGACTTATTTTAATCTCTCGATCATTAATCTGAAAGATCATCCCGAGGAATTAGCATCGTTCGAAGCCGTTCATGGCAAAGGAAAATCAGCTATTTCTGCACTTCAGATATTATCCGGTGACGGTAGTCAATGATGCAATGCGCACAAAAAGCCTTTATAAAATCGACTATAATTATTATTTACATAATTAAAAAATATTTAGCTAGAAAACTATTTTAGAATTGTTAAGTAAAATTGCATAAAAATAAAAACATGAAAAGTTTTTAAATCAACTTCCTAATGCTTTATTCCTTGTGATTTAAAATTTAGTCGCCAAGAATGAACTCTGCTTTCGGATGGATTTGACGTTTACCATGTTCAGCTTCATAGGACACCAATTCTTCAGGATGCTCTCTGACTTTGTGTTTTCGGCAGTTGGAGCTGTCGGAGAATCGTTTATCGCACCAAAGACAAGCGAAACGACGCTCGCCACTATGAGAAGCTTGATGGTTCCTGAGATCTTTCGCCCATTTATATGCGTTGTTACAATTGGCGAATGTACATTTAAATGGTTTCTCATTTGAATGGCTTACAAAATGTCGTGCAAGATTATTCTGGCTGTAGAAGCCTACAAGTGAATAATAAACTTAGGAATAGAGAAATAAAATTCTTCGGATGAACTTACGTTTGTCACAGAAATGACACTGATATCCCATTTCTTGGGAAGGTTTGTGAATTTTCCGATGTGATTGCAGACTTATGCGATTTTTGAAAACTTTTGAACACACATCGCAGCTCACATTTTCCGTTTGATGACTTATCAAATGGCTGCGAAGATTAGATTTATGCCCAAAAGCGCGTCCACACAAATGACAAAAATGGTTCTTGGCTGACTGATGGATTGTTGATATATGATGCTGGAGACTCGATTTGTTCACCAAACATTTGTTGCAATATTCGCATTCAAAGAGATATTTCTCCGCATCAGGCAAGTGAGTTTTCATGTGCGCTTTTAGGACAGAGCGTTCTTTAAATTGATGCAGGCATATTTGACACTCGTGGCATTTAGCTGGTCGATCGTGTTTGAATTTAATATGTATAGAAAGTCCAGGTTGGGTTCGAAACTTCATGCCACATTGAGAGCAACAGAATGTCGCTTCAAGTTTCGAATGTTTTCTTCTATGTACCATTAAACTATCCCACGTCGCTAAATATCGTCCACAAGTACATTCCACTTGAGGCATGCAGCCATGCGCATTTCGAGCGTGGTTTGATAAAATGCAAAATTGTTCAAAGGTTTCATAGCAGACATGGCACTTGAAAGTGTATTGAAATTCGTCAGGCGCTTTAGGTGCTGATGCAACGACATCACTTATATAAACTGCTTCACTTGTTGTATCTACACTGTCGCTGTCAAGAAATTCTTCTAGAACATTAGCAGTATCATTCGTTTCTTGCATGTACAATAGTTGATTCGTTTGACTGTCTTCACTTTCACCGTAAATAAATTCTTCGTCTTGATATCCTTCCAAAACCATTGATTCCGTTTCTTCTTTGTTTTGTCGATCGAAAATAATATTTTCAATACAAGAATCATTAATTTCTTTGATCGTAAGCTGGTCTGGTAAATCTGAATCTATTCCAAATTCTCGTCGCAACTCAGTGATACTTTCATCAGGCAGTTTTTCGGTATTTTCTCTTTGAGTTATTTCTGTTATAAGCGATTCAACTATATAGGCTTTATACTGCAACTGAGTAATGTTAGCCAAAGCCTCACGACATTTTGCACAGTAGCGAAGTTTTTCTGGAGGGATCTGAAAAATGACATTCTATGTTTATGTAATGTTTTTAATTATTTACCAGTAAATCACTCACATGAAATACTTGAAGGGCTGTAGGTGTGAGATCGTAATCAATTTCTTGCAATGTATTAATATCGCCACAGACACGACACCAGTAATTCCAGCTTGGCTCACTCTCGCTCTCAGCCTCTGAATTTCCAGTTCCTACGGTCATCTCTGCGTGATCCTCTTTCATTTCTGTAGAATCATTTGCAATATAGACCTCTTGTTGTGGCTGCGAAAAGTTATCCTCTGTTTCTTCAATCTCGATGATTTCATGTGTGTGGGCATTCGATGTTAATTCGCTTGCTGTAGGGTTATTAGCAGTCACAGTGGATTCAACTGATTCGTCAGTGATATAATTATCGTTTAAATGAAATTCTTCTTCTTCTTGCTCTGAGAGAGGCTGATAAACGATTTCAAGGGTTTTTGAGGACTCAATATCCTTGTTGTACTGAGTAATGCTAATATTATTACGTTTGCAGAAGCTGTATAGCCAACCATTGGATCCGCCAAATCCATTCACGTTTAGACGAAGAGCTAGTTCAGAGGCTACTGCTTTGATAGCGCTTCCTGATAGCTTCTCACCACGATCTCTTGCATCATTTATTTCTTCTAAAACTCTTTTCTCTAGTTCTGGTGACCTGGTGCATTTTAATCGTTTGAAGCCGATCATCCCAGGCTTCGAACTAACTCCATTGCGTATTTTATCTTTGTTCTTGACGATGTAGTGAGCTGTATTCCTATTGATGTCATGTTTTTTGGCTGCATCTTTGATTGAATTCCCCGATTCAACAAAATCAATCAAACGTAATTTCTCTTCTATTGTGAGGGATTTCAATTTCCCCACCATACGCTGCATGGTTTTTTGCGCTCTGTGTGAATCTTTAGAATCAAATATTTTCTATCAACAAACGAGCTAAAGTAAGGGAAGTTTAAAATAATATGTACTCAGCAATTTATTATTTATTTTTGAGAGCTGTTCTATCGTCTCAATTTTTTGAAATTGTTATGTTCCCCTTGAAATTCGTGTAAACAAGTTTCTCCAGCTTCATATGTAGGTACTTATTTTACATGTAAGCCGAAACTACATAGTTAATAATTTTGCTCGAAACCGAAGCCACAATAAAAATCAATGATTCTTGACTGGCACAAATGGTGTAGATTTTGTGGGAACTTTGAAGAAAATGATGGAATCAAAGCAGAAATACGAGAAACAGCGGAACAAATATTGGATGTAATTAATTTAGATTGGCTCCTTTCCATTGATCACTTCTAAGACTATATACAATTCGTTCTAGATTCCATCCTACTGCTCCATTTGTCAGGAATGCGAAACCTTCATGAAAGGGTTTCAGAATTTTATTTTACGGGCACGAATGATGGCAGGAATGTTCGAGGAAATACAAAAGACTGACGAGAAAACTGATGACTTCCTGCTTCAAATACGACAAAACTATAATCTGACACTTCCTGAAATCGAAATAATTGAAACGACTTTCGACGAAGCTTCAGATGACTACACGGAAATCGTTGACTTCAGGCTGGAAGATGAAAATGAGATAGAACAGTTTGCTGTTTCAGAATCACGGCACGAATATCAAAAAAGTGAATATGATCATGAGAATGAAATATTAGAATCCGATCAGCACGATGAAAATTACTCAATCTTAGAGATTACAGACGAGGAAATTGTTCCAAAACAGGAAATTTACGACGATGAGTTATCATTGCAAGCCGAATACCTGATAAAAAATACTTTGGACTCCCATAAGTGTTCAACATGCTCTAAGAAATATAAATCATTGCATCATTATGAAAATCATCGCAAAAGATGTTCTCAATCAAAAGAAGAATATGCTTGTGATAAATGCTCGAAGGTATTTCGAGAACATCGTCATATGGCTGTGCATCAAAAGTCTCATTTACCTGATGATGTGAAATATGCACATGCCTGCCAACACTGTAATAAACGTTTTTCGAGCGTTTACAGCTTGCGACTTCATGTAAAATGTGTTCATATTAACGTAATTTTATTGCTTTTTATTGAAGTATTTCCTGCTCATAAAAATCCAATCTGATTTCAGAATCCAATCTTCAGTTGTCCTCACTGTCCAAAGACCTTTAGTCGCAAAGCGAATCTAGTTTCACACATCTCGGTCCATTCAGATGCCAGAAACTTTGAATGCAATGAATGTGGATTGCGAGTGAAAACAAAAGGAAATTTGCGAGTTCATAAGAAGACTCATTCAAATGACTTCATTGAATGTCCAGTTTGTTCCAAAGGCTTTAAGACATCCAATCAGATGACAAATCATATGGTTTGTCATACGGATGAAAAACGATATAAGTGTTCCGAATGTCCGAATGCATATAAAAGGACAAAAGAGCTACGAACACATATAAACAGCGTTCACAAAATGATGGTCTACGTCTGTCCATTTTGCCCACGTATCTTCTCAAATAACAGCAATTTACGTAAACATAAGCTCACGATGCATCTACCAGATCTTATGTTAACTGAAGGAGGTGCCGAACAATATGACGAATGCATTCTGGAAGAAACTGAATAATAGTCAATCATATCATATATTAAGTAAAGCCAACGTTTATTTTGACATTACTTTATGTTAAAATTTTAATAAATTTTATGAAATGCTAGTTTTTTGCGGAAATGCTCAATCTCTCCTTAAACTTAGGCACTAATTGAACACGAGTTAAGCATGCTGCATTCGAGCGACGAACATCGCTTGAGAATGTGACCGACTTCAAAGAACTGTTGCGCAATGGCATCAACCTTATCGGGATGACAAACAATGACAATTTTTGATTGGCCATCGGCATGAGGCTGGAACATTTTAGCTAAATATTTCTCGCCAATTCTTCTCAGTTCTTCAATAGTGATGTTGGAAATTTGATCAACCAAGTGTCTGTTGTATTTGATTATCATTGAAGGGTCTTGCGTTTGATAAAGCTTGAAGCTATTCAAAATTGCTTGCTGAATGACGTCGCCGACAGTTTTTTCACGTTCAATAATTTCAAAGATAATTGATGATCGAGCCGATTCAAGAAGAGTATTGTCAAATTGCTGCCCTTGTTCGAGCTGTTGAAGTGTTATTGTGCGAGCATCATTGTATGCTTCAAAGATGTTTGTAGCACGATATAAGCTGAATGTTATAGATCCTTCATTTGGCTTTGGAATGATATTATATCCGTAACTGTTCTTGCGAATCTTTTTCCAAAATGCACCTTCTAGCTGCGACAAATATTGAAGGTACAACAATAATGGTGCTAAATCGGCATCCATGAAGCTCAATATTCCTGGTGAAGATTGAAACAGATAGCCACTTTCAACGCATCCGATTCCAACAATTGTTCCTGTAAATTTCTCATCGCCATCATTAAGTGAGATGCCACTGATATCAATAAGCTGCGAATCAAATGTTACTGGCAAATGATCGATTGGTGAATATCCTTGAATCAATTCAGATAGCGTCTCAAATGATACTTTTAGCTGATCGCTCGAAATTTTATCCATATTCGCGCCCATCTGAACTGTCATTGACGGTATCAATAATTTACGCAATTTGTTTAAATTATCAATTATGTTCTCCAATCCATCAGCTGTTTTTATATCGTCCAGCAACTTCGTAAGGAACTGATATTGAGTAAGACACGAATTTTGTTGAACGTTGGTCTCAGGCTTATAAAACATTGCTTTCATTAGTTCACGTGCCATTTCATAGCCATCGCGCTTTGTCGTTGCTACATCATTAATTAGTTTTGAAGCGAGGATATGAATTCGTTCTTGTGTGAAGACAGAATTGAACACAAGCTTTGACATCCAGTCAATGCCAGTTTTCAATTTCTTCACTTCCAATTGCATGTGGAAGGTGACTGTGTTCGAGAACGGTCCACAACCGAAGCGACCCATATTCTGTAGACCCATACTCGTCTCATAGCTGATCATATCCTCTTCTAATGAAGCCACAACAGCTTCGTACGGAATAATTTCATCTTCAGAAATTTTCACTGGTGATTCAATGATCAAATCTAAAAATAATAACAAGTACTTGCGCAGTTCAAAAGGCAGCTGGGATGTATCAAATGCCACAGTTACGTAAATGAAATTTGACTTGATATCATAGACTTCTATATAAAATGGTAATTCATTTAAATCCAGCTTAGTGTCATCAGTTTTTTTGTAAACATCCAGTTTGTGATACGAAATTGATTTAGTTGATGGCACTGGCAGAGATGTTAACATGTCTGGGGGCGGCGGGATGTCATTTTTTGCCATCGCAGCAGATAATTCTTGCCCCATTCGAGCGAGACCTTCTTCGCCAAATTGCATTCGACGGATCTTAAGACGCCCTATCTCTTCTTTTGCCAAACGTTCTTTTTCAGCTATTGAAGGGAATGCTCTGACAACGACCTGTTTGCTATCGACAAAGTATTTTCTCAACACATTCAGCCAATAATCGATTGGATATTCCTGGAATCGTCGGATGATGCTGGTAACATTGAGACGTTGCTCGAAATCATCGTCTGTATGTCCATAAAGAAAATCTCCAATTACGTTGAATCCGATATAATCGTGTGGACTGTTTTCAAGCGAACTCACTCGTTCAAGGATAAATTTCTCAAAAACGATTTTTAAGCGATTTTCATCAATGGGATCTTTTCCGTTTGCAATGTCCACCAGCAGCTGAATAAGTCGCTCATAAATGAAATCAATTTTAGCGACGGGTACGTTCTCGAACGACAAATACAAGAGCGATGTTGAGTTTTCGTTGATGTTAAATCCGACGCGAGAGGCAAATGGCTCATCGATTTCGATAAATGATTGCTGAACTGGTGAAACGGAAGTTTCACAAAGATACTTTAACAGAGTATAGCAAGCAGTAAGCGTCTCGTATTCGGTAGTGGCTTTTGGACCCAAAAATCCTATGTGTACCAAACCAGACTCCTCCTCGTCACTCGGAAATAGAATTTTGATATCCTTAGATTGTTTTAATGGCTTCACTGGTGTCTGCCATGGCTTTTCAAATTCGGGATAACTATTCTTTCTCTTTAAAATCTTCACATCGATTGGCTTCAGTGCTTTTTCAATTTCATCAATATCCACCTGGCCAGCGACTATAACAGCCAAGTTTTCAGGACGATAAAAGCGATGATGGTACTTTCGTATTGTATCAATTGATAAGTTTTCCCGAATTTCCTTCATTATTCCGCCAGTTTCCTTGGAATATCCATGCTCGGGATAGATATTACGCAACAACTCTAAGGTAGCTCTTGATTCTACCGAATTCTCACGTCCTTGCATTTCACAATAAACTGCACCATTGTCCTCTCCTTCGCCGGAAATTGAATAGACTTCAGTCATGAACGCTTCATGGGTAAGGGTTGGAAAAAGAACATGATCGAGATAAACTGGCAACAGGCGCAGAAATCCTTCAGTTCCTGCCGTTGACAATGTGTACGATGTATGGTCTTGCTCCGTCCAGGCATCTATGAATTATAATGAATCATCAAAAATAATGAAATTTATACTATTTTGGTTAGGGTTACATACTTGTTCCATTTGCTAGACAACGATTCGCTAACAGGTCTAGTACACCTTTGTAAGGATAGTCTTCAGAACCCAGAAAGATTAAATGCTCTAAAGTATGTGGACGTCCCGAGTCGTTGTCCTCTTCCGTTGCTGATAACGAATTTTATTAGATAATTAAGAACGTAAAAATGCAATTTATTTGTGTCTCACCCAGCACTAAATATGCATTTGTTATAGGAGAGTCGACCTGGGCTACATATACCAGGACCCCTGTGTCTGTTGAGACATATTTCTTAACGATTACTTCCTTATTTACCAGAGTTTCAGCGATTAATTTGTAAACCATTTTTACTGCCGGAATTTAGCAATTTTATTTGTCGGACAGGGGTGGTAAAAACTGTTAGGGTTTATTTGACTAAGTAAGTACCTTGGTAAGTACCTATGCAGGGGATTTCAATGCTCGGTATTCATGTCGGGCTGGTTTTCAATTGGTATATGGACATATGGTACATATGAAATAAGTTAAGCTTATGCCTTAGCTTATGTTTTGTAAGAACACTTTATTTTAACTCAGAAAAGATACATCTATGTAATTAATAATATTTTTCGAAGCAATAAATTATATGTCATCAGTTCATCCGGTCAGGATCTTGAAGCTTATGAATAGTTATTTCTTTTTTTAATGGAATGTCTGTAAATTCTTGAGGTGTCAAGAATCCATATTGTTTATTTGGCTTCGTATCAGCTTCATGAAGTAAAAGTTTTGTCATCATGAAACGATTGTGCTCATCGGAGAAAACATCATACTCATCCAGGAAGTAGAATGGATGATCAACACAGCTCCACAATGCAATTAAAAATGCCACTGTTGAATAGGAGCGTTCGCCACCGGAAAGCGACTTTGTGTTTGAGACAGCATCTTCGATTTCAGCATCGCGTGGAATAACCTTCAGCTCAAGTGTACCGTTCTTGTGATCAAAGTTTACTTCTGATTTGTAATGACGGATTGACATCAACTGACAAAATTTATACTTTACTAGCAAGGTCATATGCTGGCGAAGTTTCTTCATATAGTAGAATCGCGAAGTACGGAGCTCTTCCAGCTTTGATAGCACTCCTTCTAATCCATCACGGACATTGGTCATCTTAGTTACTTGCTGAATTTTATTGTTCAGCAGCAATTCGACGTCTTCGATGTTTTCTTTATGTTTCTCAATTCTCATGATCTGTTTCTCCGTTGATCTAATCAGCTGCTGTATTTTTTCTTCAGTCCTCTGACATGGAATACGTTCACCATTAATATTATCAAACATGTTTTTGATCTTTTCTTTCAAACCTTCGACGATTTGTTCACACTGTTCTTGCTCAATTTGCATTCCTGTCAGCTGACTTTTCTTAGATTTAATGTCATTTTTCATTTCGTTCAGCTGCTGTTGGCAATGATCAATTTTATGTTGAGACTCTGTCATTTGTTCTTGTGCACGACGCACATCATCTTTTTGCTGGCGCAGTATTCCTTCTTTTTCCCGAACAACTTCTTTTGCAGTTTCCACTTCATTTTGAATTTCAGATAATTTTTTGTTAGCATATTTTAGTTTCTTTTGCAATGTTTCCAGCTCTGTGCGAAGATAATCACTGTCGTTCTCTTCAGGATACTCAACAGATTTGAGATCAGCAATTTCACGCATGCATGTTTGTTCTTTGGATTGCAATTCGTTGATCAATTTCCGCTTTTCACCAACGAGTTTTTGTTGATCGCGGATGTGTTGATTCAATTGTTCGATATCGTTTTTGATTTCTTGGAGTCGTTGTTTATGCTTTTGTTGCTGTTCCTCTAAGCCAGCAATAATTTCAGTAACATTTGACTGAATGAAGCGTGGCGGTTTTTCTTGCATCGTATAGGTACGATAATTTGGTGCTGGAAAGAATTCGCTAAATGGCTTTAGGCAAACAACACGTCGAAGATTTTGTGGAACGTTTTCAGTTTCTTGTGTAAATTGAATTGCAGTCGCAGTATCGGGTACCAGAACTATATTTTCGATGCTACGTTGATCGATAAGACAATTCATCACAACTGGATCAGAAACTTTGATCAGATCCATTAAAATGCGTCCATTATCGCTTCGATTCAAATGAACAATGCCATTACGAACGTCATATTGCTGTTTAATAAATTTTCCCATTATTACTTGAGTGTTCTGGAACTCAGGAAAGTCCTTCAGCAAACGATACAATGTTACACGATCCTTATCGCAGCTTACGTAAAATGCACGCAATGTTGATTCGAGAATGTTTTCGACGGCTGACCGATACTTTTTATCAGTCACTTTGATATAACGTCCTAGAGGTCCGCGCGGCATTTCACTGAACTTGCGTTGCTGATAATATGTTTCAATAGTGCTTATTAGATTTGACATTGAACGTCCATAAACCGAAAGGGAATCTTCTTTGCTACTTCCTTGGAGTTGTGTTACTTGATTTGTACATTGAGTAAGACGTAGACTTTCCTGCTGGCTGATATTCTTGGCGCTTTGAATCTTGTCTTGAAGGTCGACCAATGTGTCACTAAACATTCGATAATCGCGTTTTGCATTTTCTATTATTAGCTTCAGATCGCCAATTTTCTTTTCCAGCTTAAGAATCTTTGCTTCATTTTCTTTGCGCATGTTTTCAACGTTTGTTGGATTACTTTCACGCTCAGCTAGATCAGTTTCGAGTTGTTGTATATTGATTTTCAGTTGCTTCGTCTTGTTATCCAATATTTGAAAGTGATTTTCGAGTTTACTCAATGCGTCTTTATCTTTTTCAAATTCTACACGATGTCCATCGCATGCTTGACTCTTCTCAGTAACGAATGCGGCAAGTTTTTGGAATTCTGTTCCCAAATCACGTATTTTATCTTTCAGTGCCGTGTCAAAACTGGCTTTGCTCTTGATAAAATGGAGAATTTTATTGACGTCAGCGACATGCTTCTGAAGCTGTTTCTGGGCTTCCTCAAGCTCTTTTTCTGTTTGTGTTACGCGCAACCATTCTATTTCGATTTTGTATGTATCAATTTCGTTGCGTAATCTTGTCAGCGATAGCAGTATCTCGTGTTTCCCTTTCATCATTTGCACTTCGCTTTCATATTGCTTGATGCTTCGTTGAAGATGTTCGAGCTGACTTCTGGTGGTGGTGGAAATTTTGAAACACGAACTTAATTTCTCAGTTATGGATTCAATCTGAGTTGCTTTCAGGAAGAACTGGTAAAGTTTTTTTGGATCACATTCCTTTAAGAAGGAGCGAGCTGCATCTTGATTTAGAATTAATACGGGATTTTCCACCTGAATGTTGAGGCACAATGTTAGTTTTGCCAGTTCCTGGCGACCCGTTGAAATAATTTTTCCATTCTCGCCTCTTAACTTGTAAATTGAGACGCCTGAATTGCCATTGATAGTACGGATAACTGTTATTTCTTTTCCATAAATTGTTGCTAAAATAGAAAAAAAATAGTTCAGATTAAAATTGGGAAAGAAAAACTGAAAGATTATAAACATACGCTCAAAAGCATCAACACCATCGTTGGACAAAGCGATTTCGATGGTTGCTGATGATTCCCCTCGTTTAACAAGTTCTTTGAGATTTGTGCTGCGGGAAGTTGTGTTTGCTCTTGCACCAAGCCCAATAGCGAGGGCTGTAAGAATAGCTGACTTGCCACTTCCATTTAATCCAACAATAACATTAGCATTTTTGTTCATCCTCATTTCAAAATTTGAGTGGCACAAGAAATTCCGCAAGTGAATCTTATTAATCTTTCCACTCTTGAGATTTGCTTCAAGTTTCCGCTGAACGACACTGAGTTGTATCCGAGCATCTCGGTTTGGCACTTCGTTGATAACACACTCGAGATTTGTTACACCAACATTCTCCTGGGAAAGAAACTAAACAATAATAATATTGCTCTGAATTGCACAACAAATTTCTAGGCTGGATCTTAGGTCTGGTGTTAAAAAGTAAACCAATTGTAAGACCAAGCATTGAATTAAAATTTTCCAACTCACTTTTTCAACTTCCACGAGTCTTCTTTTGGAAGGGAGTTCCAGCTCATCCTTCTTAGAACGTTTACGTGACATTATAGAATGTTATTATGACAAAAGGATCTCGACACAAGGAAAACCTACCGATGTAGAGCAAAATCGCGCGATTGACCGTTTTTTCGGGGTCTAAAACTACCTATGAATTTACTCCAAGGGGCGGATATTTGATTTGTTTATGTTTCGCTGCCTTTGTTCATTTTAGAAATATTACATACATAAACCAATCATGTTAAAAACTAAAGTTAGCCTAAAAAGCTTCTTTGTATTTAATTCAACCTACTGCCATCGTGAAGGAGACGTGAGTAGAGATATATGTATGCTATGGCGATAAAATTACTCAGATATTTTTTTTGTTTAGGAAGAATACAAAGTTCTTTTCTACTATCCTGAAGAAATCAGTTTGAATAATAAGCTAAAGGATGTCGGCTTTGTTGAGGCAATGGTCAAATTCACAAGACAGTTTTCACTGGAGGAGCCGTCAGGTGAAGATATCATTCATATCAAGACCCAAAAAACTTTGCAATTATTCTTCGAGCCTGAAAAAGATTTTTGGATGGTGTTGACTTTAAATGTGCCCTTTGAGCGAAAAGAAAAGGATGGCCGCGAATCAATCGACTACTATTCCGATGATGTCCATGAGTCAGTGTATAAAAATATACTGAAACAAAGCTATTATAGCTATAGAATGTTTAACGATACCTTCTATTCCAATTCTGTCATTGGGGACATGTGTGATGAACGGCACGAAAATCTGAAGGCATCAATCGAGAACCATATGATGCGAAATCTTCCTAGGCTGAACTTACACAGCGCTGATTTCCTAGATGTTATTCAATGCCTCCAATATCAGCCCGTCACTCATTTGCTGTTCTTTCGAATTGTCAATTTCGTCAATATGTTGACAAGCAGCCACATACGAGTCAAACACTGTGTCTTTCTACACAATCAGGAAATAATCTACAGTACATTGAAACCAATGGATTTGATTGTGCTTAATGATCACATAAGCATGCAAATTACAAGATTTCTGCAACATAAAAGAAATGCCCAAAACTTCGACGATGACCAAGTTCTAGGTTGTTTTATATTAGAAAATCGTATGGAGCCATTAATCAAAGCATCGAAAGTGTATATTTATGAAAACGGCGTACCGCAAGTTTATAGGATTGCAATTTTTCACATTCTTGACTGTTCATTGGTGATGCTTGTTGAAGACTCTCCACTGGCGCTAAATGAAGAGTTTTCCGATGAAATTAAATTTTCAATGGGACCGCAATTAAGTTTGATATCAAGAGAAATTTCGGAAAACATTTTGCAGTTTCAAACTAACCACACGACAGCGGCCAAACCAGAAGATGTACCAGCGCAAGAGCGCTACATTTATTTCAACCACAAGAACTATCGATCCCATGCATGCTTATACGACAATGACAAAACATCGAGCATAAATAGTCGGGAAAATCGGAAAACCTCACTTTCTATGGGTATCATGAATCTTTTATGTGATCTTTATGATTCCGATGACTCAAATAATGGTCTCATTGATAGCGAAAAAGAAACCATCTTAAAGACTTATAACGATTATTGGATTTGCAAAAAATCGTATAATAGTCGAAGCCTTTATTTGATTCTACACAAAAGCTCGACGCTTATTGAAATTGCCGAAGAGTCGCAAAAGTTGTCATCAGAAATAGTTAAAAATGTTTATTTTACTAATCAACAGTAGATGAATAGCCACAATATATGCTTTAATTGCTTAAATGATTTCTTGTGAACATGATACAAGAACTACCTAAATATCATAATAAAAATTAATCAAAATAATTAAGTAAATATTTACAGATACAGTACTTTCAAACTTTCAAATATTTTTCAAAATCATATTCATTCGAGATAAACCTTTCGAAGCGATCTCATCAAGTAAAGTTGATCTTTAAGGCGATCGGCATTCAAATTTACACAATTTCTCATATACAAATATTTAATGTCCTTGCAATTCTTATAAATGTGATCAAATGAAACTGCTGTTATTTTATCATTACCGTTCAACTTCAACGTATGAAGTCGCGTAAGATTCTTAGTGATAATTTCTACGATATCATCATCAATTCCATTTACTTCACCCATGTCAAGTATTTCAATTGCTGAACAATTTTTAACGAGTGCTTCAATTCCTTCCCGCCCGAAGTGTGTTCGAGCCATATAAAGCTCTTTCAGCTCATTAAACTGAAAGCTGTCGATGAGTGCAAAGTCAGTTAATTTGTAGCAATTTTGCATTCGGAAAACTCTTAACGACTGCAGGTTTCTTATAGAAAAATAGCATTGACTTTGAAATTTTCCAGTGATTCCATAGTCAGATATCTTACAACAGCTGTCTACATTAAGATACGAGATTTTTGGGAAATGACAAAAGATTGTTTGAAGAGCATCATCAGCTAGATTAGTTGAACCTCCAAGGTCCAGAACGGTTATTTGATTATGAAGCTTCGTTCCAAGACGTGCAAAAATGTTTTCAGTGATATTCGACAAAAGTCCAAAATAAAGTTCTTTAAGATTCTTCTTGGGCGTGCCACAAAGCAATCCATCATGAATTCCTTCATTGGTAATAAAATCGCAAGCTGTAATATCAAGCACTTCCAGCTTTTCCAATCGCATGACTTCTTTGATGCAATAATCTGTAACGTGACTGCATTTTCTGAAATTTAGTGTCTTTAAATTTTTAAGATTCTTGCAAATTTCAATTGAAGTATTTTCTTCAACTGCTGGTGATTCTTGCAGATCAAGCACTTCGAGTTCTGTTTGAGATTGTATCAATGGAATTAATCCAAATTTTCGATTATTTACACTCCCATTGAATGTTATCGCTAGCGATTTAAGTTTCAAGCATCTCACTTCCGACAGCTGCTGTAGAAAATAATCATCCGTTTGTGTTTGTCGCAAATTGAGTAGCTTTATAGTACCCCCATATCCTTTGAGGTAAAAAATCAAATGGTCCAGCAAATGATTTCTCTCAGCCGGCTTCAATTTCCCCATGCAAAAGCTCAAATCAAGTTCACGCAATTTCGGAGCTTTTGCAACCATGTAATCGAAAATGTTACGATTTAAAAATCCGTTCTTGGCAAGTGAGATGTGATGACAATTTTCAAACACATGAACTCGCTCATCGTAAGTGCCCTTAATATTCCACGTGCGAAAAATATTATTGGCCTCAATTTTCAGAACTCTCAGATTTGGTGTCCATCTAACGATGTCTTCAAATTCCTTCTTTCTCAATATTCCATTGCGAAAGCAAATCTCCTCTATGTTGAGTCCATAATCGAGCCAAAAGCTCTGAGCGGCAATATCAAAGTTTCCAGTGTTGACCGATATCGTCGGAAATATACGATAAGTGTCAACGCATTGTGAAATTTGTACGGAAAACTCTTTGTAATAAGAATCGACAAAATTGAGCATGAAATTACGCGACAGGAACTTGTAGCTGCACGCACTCAAAAATCGCCGACATACGAGCGCAACGTATTTTAAGTCACTCGTGTTCAAGAACTTGAATATGTGAATGATGATCTAAAAATAGTTTTTATAAAAAAAAGATGAAATATTTAAATTTTCGATAGCAACTACTGAATGCTCAGATGTACTCAATTAATTAAATAATTTTTGCACAATCCGGTGGTGTCCAAAACTTAAATAAACTTAATCACTTAAATATCTACCTCCATCGGCAGAAAACCAAAATTTATGTCTTTCTTGATTGGTTCTACTATTCTAGGCATTGGTGGCGGAGTTGGTATTGGAATGTTTAGATCGAAAGCTGAATAATCAACTAAATCAAAATTTAAATTCAAAATATCATCTGTCTGGACGTAACCCATTTTTTCCAAATTTGTTATCTTCACGATTTGGAAATTTTCTTTTCACTTTAACTTTCACTTCCTTTTAATTCAACAGATATCAAGCAACTGAAAATTTACGATCAACTGAATTGCAATCGATCAAAGCTCTTCTTCTACAAATTGCATAATTTTGTTTATCTTTACAAATCTATCGCAAATCTATTTTAACTCACAGTTGATGCAATCGACGCAATTGATGCAGGAAATTCAATTGCCAATTAATCTTGAACTTGAATTGTGTCTCGTATTTCGAATATCGTCTGTTAATAGCTGTAACTGATGCGTTTTAGGTTAATTGATCTTAGGTACACTTTTTGAATGAAACAATTTGTGCCTTTTTTTGTAAAGCAGTCAAGTTTTCTATATTTTGTCATTTATTTATAGTTTTCAAATTTTTATATCTCATTTTTGTACAAACAAACTTCAACAATTTTTTAGTGTTTTTTTTTTTCATCATTTTAATCTTAAATATTTTTTTTTTTCACCATAATAATAATAAATGTTCCATTTTATTTAAATTAAACCGAAAGGTAATATCGGGTTGGTTTGGTTTTGTAATATGCGGGGGAGACAATTAAAATATATTTTAGATTTGAAACTTCAAAATATTCTCTGTATGTTTCTTTTGTGTGTGTTATGTTAGTTATGTGTATGTTTATGAAACTATTTCTCGTCTTCGGGATGTGTTTTGGGTAGTAAATATACAAGTAAAATTTCCTTTCTCTCATTTTAATAATTGTGACCTTAACAGATATGGGCTGATGGCGGAAACGGTGGCGCGAGTGTAAATATAGAAAACCAAAAAGGCGTTATCGAGCATTTCAAAAGAATTTTATTTACGAAGCAAAAACAATTTTTCAATTCAAAAAATATATAAAATATATTTTGCGCCATTTGCGCGCAAAATGAGTATGAATGTTGTTGTAGCGGGCGGCAGATAATTCATCTATATCTTCAAAGATTGTCGTTTTCTGAAATAGTTTTATGTATAGCAAATTTTCCTTTTATATTTGCTTATTGTTGCTTGTTAGAGCTTTCGAAAATTTTCAAAATTAAATTACATACGTATGTTCGAAAACTAATCGATACCAGTTTTTATTAATAGACAACCGAGCATGAAAAATGGTACAATGAGGAAAAATTGATATGTTTTCATTAGAAAAATTCGAGCGAAAGGTTAAAAAAAAGTTACTAATGTGAGAGAAGCCACTCGACGGAATCATTAATTGAATTTGAAACATCAGTAAACATTTCATCGTTTTGGGAAGTTTGTGGAACGCTATAATGATGCTTACAAGCCCATCGATGAAGCTCCGTCGGAACAAAAATTAATCAAACTTTATTGCTTCACAGTTTTTTACGCTATCAGTTTGACGACGATAAATTTTACTTGCATATTTTTTTTTGTCCTGTTGTTGTCTGTTCAATGGTTTCATGTTCGACTTTTTTTATGTTTGATTATACAGAAAATCATACTGATAAATTATTCACCGAAAGGTTTCATTTAAACTAACATTAAATTGGTGGAACTAAATTTTCACAAATTTCCTCAAAGTTTCTTCATTGTTGTTGTGCATTTTAATTTGTCTTTAATTATTATTTTTTTTTTTGTTTCATCTTAAGATCATTTCAATCATTTTCTTTTATAGCGAGTTTGTTGAGAGAAATTTGGGAAAAAAGCATTCTTGTTAAATGTTAAAAATTTTCCATTTTGGAAATATCCGTTTTTCACGAAAGGACAGAAAGCTTCTTTTGGAAAGCTCAATCTTGATGAAAGCATAATTTAAATTTCAAAAGGAGATTTTATGAATTTATGGTGAATTTATAAGTGTGCCTTTATTGCGTTTTTCGCGCCAACTGTCATTAGTGAAAAAACTATCATTGGTGAAATTTATCTCGCGCGATTTTTTTTTAACATTTCTTTTCGTTGTTTTTATTTTCTTATCTCAAAACCCGATGAACTTTAAATGCCGTTAAAAGATTGAAGGAGAACCTAGAGGGAGGCATTAGTAGAGAGAGGGATATAACGTGTGTTTTTGGGGGGAGAGTGCGGCTAAAATTTCGTCGACAATTTGAAGTTTTTACCAGTTGTATTAAGTGGGGAAGTTCATGAGCTCACCGATGATGCATATTCGTGGAACGAAACATTCAGCTGAGCTTCGCGCAAAAACTCCAAATCGAGAAAATTTCACGACAACTAAATAAATAAAAAAGAACGCTTCGACTATTATTTTTTACAACATTTTCCTTGCAAATTAATCACATTCAGCTTCAATTAATCTAGCTATAAATATAATTAAATAAAATCTTTGTCTTGTTACCATCGTTCTCTAATATAAAGAAATACTTCGTTACTACTATTCTATTCGTCACTGACCGACAAGCAAACACAAATAAATTCATTTTGATAAAATATTTTTTTTTGGGGAAACTTAATAAGAATTTTTTTTGGGAAGAAACGATCAATTCACTGAATGATGAACATCAAAAAGCTCTGTAAAGAGATATTTTTTCGAAAGAAAAATTAGATCCTTAAAGGATGGAAAATGAATGAGCAATAAGCGCATGTTTAAGTTCAAAGGCTTTAACTTTGATGGGCTTCAATGATATTTTTGAAAGTACTAATTGATGAAAAAAAAAAGTATCTGATAACTCTTAATTGATTCTTCATCATAAATAAACTCGCCCCGTCCCCTCGCATTGATTTTGTAAATTGATTTAACCATTTCTGGGTTTTGTTGAAAAAACACTTCAATGTTGCACGCAGAAACATATCAAATTTATATATATCAAAAAAAAATATTTCTTTAACGACTTATAGAGGTTTAGTTTTTTCATTATTATTATTATTAATTATTACTTAGTTGGTTTGTTAGCATTCTCACGAAAAAAAAAGAAAGTTCACAAAAAAACTTCAATTAAAAAAAAAAATGTGTTTCTGTGCGATTTCAAACTGTTTTTTCTTCGTTAAAAATAACACTTTGAATTGTTTCATTAATTTTAATTATTCTTATTTCTTGGATTTATAAAAAGCCCTTAATTATAAGCGATGTCGTATTTTTTTTTTTTTGTTAATTTACTTTTTTACACATGTTTTTTTTTCATCAGGTTTTTGATCTTAAAATGAATTTTTAGTGTATAGTGTTTGAATTTCATTGCCCTTAAGTTAAACTTTTAGCCAATTTTTAGGATGAAAAAGATTTTGCGAATTTTCAATTTGTTTATTATTTTGCTTTTTTTTTTGTTTGAGAAAAAATGCTCAATTAAAATTTTTGAAATATATATTTTTTCACACTCTTGCTCGCAATTTTTTTTTTTTTTCAATGGGAAAAGTAGTAGACTTTAAATTTAGAAAAACAGTGACCTATCTCAAATTTAATTTGTTATTAATTTATGTTATTAATTTAAAGCTTTAATTTGTTTTTCTGTCATTATTATTATTTTTTTTTTTCATTGTTCAATATCCATTATTACATTCATAGATATTTGACTTAATTTATTTAAATAAATTAATGATACCTTTCTACTTAGTTTCGTTCCATTCTCGTCTCTGCTTTTGAATACAGGGTGCTGCTTTCTGCACCACGATTCTTCATTGTGCTCAACTATTTTATTGATGTCATGTCATATTCTTATCAAATTTTCCAGTTTGATAGTATAGATTCGTGTGATGATCCATCCGTGTTCCAACCACATTGCATTTTAAAACTTTGTCAATTTGTTCGCTCGATTTTTTTTTTGTGGGATTTTTTGTTGTTTTTTTTTTTTAGAGTTGTTTATTTTGATTTTTTTTTATTAAAAATAGGGCGTTTAAGCGAAAAAGCATCATTAATAAATTTAAATTGCTTCAATTTTTTATACATAACAACAAAGCGAAACAAATAAAAAATTATTGCGTATTTTTTTTTTGTGTGTGAGTGAGTGATATCCATTTTTAATTAGCGATTATTACTCTCATTTGATTGGTAGTTTCATCATTTTGCAGAATTTTGTCAGTGTTTATTTAGATTTTTAGCTAATTATTATTCTACTGGCGGTTTTTTATTTTTTATTTTTGTTCAATTAGTTGTCATAGTTTGTTCACGTTAATTACACTTCGAGTTGCTGTTGTTGATGTTGAGCGTAATTCGTCTCTCTCTCTCATTTGCATCATTCCTTCACTTATATCACTAACTATAGTTTATGTATTTCATGTCAATATTTGAGTTCATTTTTTTTTTTGTGAGTTTCTTCAGTTTCCTTTGAATGTTTCACTAGCACTTTGGAACACTTAATTGTCATTTTTTTCTGAGTTTTTAAAATTATTAATGTCCATCATATAATATGTCATTCTGGTTATTAGTGTTTCAATGTCATTAATTCGCTTCATTTCATGAACCACTAATTTCTCAGTTTATATTTTCGTAGTATTTAAGACTATTTTAGTCCCATTTTCGGTCGTTCTCAACTTGGCTTGTTTTTACTCCATCGCTGGTTTAAGATCTTTTCATATTCGCTTTGCAGTTGCAAAATGTATTCTGTGCAATTTTTATGTTTCATTTAAAGGTATGTTAATTGATTTTTTGCAATGATTGACATTATATATATATTTGGTGTGAGTCCGGAAGGAATTGCATAATTATTTTGCGGTTGATTTTTTTTTAGATAGGGTCCCATCACCAATTTTGAATATTTTTGATCGGAAATCAGATGGAAAAAGAAAAAAAAAGTAGAAGAACGAAAATTAAATACTATTGAACTCAAACTATTTATAGCGATTAATTTGATTCTATATGTATATAAATAGTAATTATGTTTTGCTGTTAGATTGTTTTAAAATTTTTTAAATTTTCTTCTTTTTTTTTGTTGTAGTTTAAAAATATTTAGCAAAAAAGATTTCGTGGGGGTGAGAGGCATTTTTATTGGTAAAACCTTGGGTAAAACATCTCTCGTTAGTTGAGAAATTTGGAGGGAGCAATTTTTTTTTTTTAGTTATAACTCTTCAAAAAACTATCAAATCTCTATAACGTGAATTTTGCAAAATGTAAATATATAGTTTAGTTACACAAATATTTTCCAAAAGTATACACAAATCAAAAAATGAAATAAGAGATTAAGGAAGGAAATAAAAATTTGCAATTTTGCCTCAATTTTTAACAACAATTAGGTACTTTGAGTTCAAGATGAAAAACAGAAAAATCGATAAACAACTAAGGAATTAATATTTTTCGAGTGGGAAATAAAAACAATAAACTTTAAATGGATACTTTTTTTTTGGTAAGTAATAATAAGATTAATAATAGAATTACTTTTTAGTTGCTTAGTAGTTAATTGTTGCTTAAAGGTAGCAGGTAGTCTACGCATCTTATTAATTTTAATGGCAGTCAGCATTCCATTTTTTTTTTAAATTGTTATATTAAAATTGTTTAGATATTTGTTATAGGTTTTCTTGAAATAGGTCGATTCGAAATGAGATTCGGATCCATCATCTCTCGTCCATCGAACTGGCTAAGCTATAGGCAAACTCGCTGTATGGGTGTTGCTCAAAATGGCTCGATGCTGATAAGTAACAATCTGACTTTGATTGTGATGATTTGCAGATTTTTGAAATCTTTCTTTCATTTATTTCTTTATAAGAGATTTCTTTGATATCGATAATCAAAAAGGTATAAAAATGCAACTAAAGTATAATCTGTTATTATGAACTAAAGGAATACTTGTTTGATTTAAGTTTATTGTTGTTTTTCACACAACAGACTAGGCTTGCAGGATATTTCTTAAGTTGCGGATTGTTATTGAAAGGAACTCATAAACTTAATACTTGTTTTTTTTGTTTTAAAATTATGTATAAATGCATCAAACACAAACTATAAAACTCAGTGGTGTTGTACAAACAAGAGAACAGAAAATAAGTACAGAAAAATATTGCGCGAAACATAAACTATATTATAATGATAGTATTATTATTATATACGTTTCATATTATTATGTTTCTGTGAGTTATTGAGTTAGGAGATTTAGAGATTTATTTCTGCTGTGCTTCTACGTCACATATTGTTGGCGATGTTGATAGATTTTTGATAGATTGATTTATTTCATCTAAAACTTCAATAGAGAGAGGGGGGCGAGGCCTGCTTCAGACATCGGCTGAACGCGAAGTTATGCTTGGTGAGCGTGAATGAATCACCACACGATGTCCGTTCTTTGTGACAAAGCCATCACTCTCTACTACAACTGCCGTTTGACGGGCCATTTGCTCATTGCTACCTACGGTATCCTTCGGTGAGGTTTTACCGTCATTGGTATGGGTATTATTATTAGTGTTTGTATTATTATTATTATGGGTTATAGTATTATTACAAATATTATTTAGTTTTAGAGTACCACTACCTAAACTACCCCCACCCCCCAACTCATTATGTGAATGTGAACTACCTAAGCCTGCACCACCAGCGCCGCCTTCATGCTCGTCTCCTGTTTCATTTTCGTCACCCGTTCCATCATGTCCATCGCCTTTGTGCTGTTTGTGCTTACGCCATGCATGCTGTATGAGTCTTGCACAATATTCTTCACGTTGACGCCATAGCGTTGATGAAACGGGCTCATAACCAACTTCATCAGGTCGCGTATTGACGCCCTCAAAGTCACCCGTCTCTTCAATAGGATTGCCTTTGCGTGCAAAGAAGTCTTTTGTTAATGCATCCAATATGTCAACGCAAAACATCAAATCGCCACGACATATCGGTATGTCCATCGATATAATTTTATATTTGTTTGGTTTATGAATTTGTAATGGCGGCTCTAGTACATCAAGAAACTCTGAAAGCTGATCGTAGCGAATGTACTGTGTGCCATCGGGATCGAATTGTTGCCAAATTTCATAATACATATCATAATCGTCATCAGTGAGACCCTCTTGCACATCTTCAGTAGCTTGCGAATAATTCTCCAAAATCACAGCGATGTACATGTTGATCACAATTAAAAAGCTAATAACAAGATATGTCAACATAAATGTGATGCCAACGGTTGCATTGCCACAATTGCCGGGAAAGCCAATCTCGGTGTTGGGTGGATCACATTCTTCCTCATTTATAATACCATCCAAAACACCATCCCAACCGGCTGAAGTCGACATCTAACATTTGTGTGTGATCATGATCAGGTTAAAGGATTTGTTAATTGATGAACGCCATACGCGGACGTCATTAAATTTTGCGTTCGATTTGCGTTCGATTGCGTACGAATGTTGGAAAAAGAGAAAAAGAACAATTTATGATTATTGAAGATATCGCAATTTTTATCATTATTGGTAATATAGAGGAGAACCACAAGCGTTTACATAAATTGAAACAGATTTTTTTTTTTTTTTTTTGAAAGCAGGTTCAAACTCAAGAGCTTTGCACACATTTTGCAATCATCAACAATATCATCATTGTCACCGCCATTGTTTGTTTTAGAAAACAGGAATACAAGTGACATGATGTTTTGCAGAAGAAGATACATAACCAAAAAAGGATATTTAAGGATTATAAACATTTAAAACATCAAAATGAACGACAACATTTTTTTTTTTGTTAAGTTGAATTAGTGGTGCTTACTTGAAACAGTAAAATCATACTCTGTCCGAAGGTTTCAAAATTGTACACATCATCGATGCCGCTCTTTTTCTTGACGTGCATGAAGAATGACATACCGAATATGGCAAAGATAAACATTACCAAGAAGAGCAGTAAACAGATATTGAATAGAGCCGGCAGTGACATGGCCAGTGCGAAAAGTAATGTACGAATTCCTTTTGCGCCTTTAACTAAACGAAGTACTCGACCAACTTTGGCTACACGAACGACACGCAACAGAGTCGGTGATACAAAATATTTCTCAATGAGATCACTCAAAACCAAACCTAAATTGATTAATAATTTTGTGCAGGATTTTTACAGTTCATTATGATGATGAATCATGCCGATGTGATCAGGATGATGAAAATCAAATACGATTTTGTGTGTTTTGCGTTATTATATTTTTTTTTTGGTTGTTATAGTTGTTTGGTGGTTTTATGTGTCAAGTAGTAAGTAGCAGTAGTCGTTTTTGTTTCAGTGTGTAGAGGAAGAAAGTGTAAATGTTGTTTAAATTAAATAATTTTTTTTTTTTTTGATATCATAATTGTATAATAGATGAATCCATGAAAGTAGAAAAAAGAAAAGAACAAGAGTTTAGTTATTATCAGTTATTCGCACTTGAGTATCAGTAAATCGTTTGGAAATAAATAGTATGCCATACGTACTTAATATGGAAAGTACTACCACGACAACATCAAACAAATTCCAGGGTTCAACGAAATAATGATATCTAAGTGCGAAAATTTTCATTAAACATTCGGTACTAAAAATGCAGATGAATATCATGTTCAAATAATCTAGTATGAGTGTGAAGATCGGGCTCTGTTGATAGTGATCAAGTGTCATTGTTAACATATTCAGGCCAATGAATAACATTATGATCATGTCGAATTTCTTATTCGTTACTAATTCAAAAACTATTGCTTGAGGACGCCACTGAAAAATAAAACAAGGGAAAAATTTTATATTATTATTTTTGTTCATATAAAATCACTTCTTTTTTTTGACAACATCAACTTTGCTAATGGTAGAGATATTTAGAATGTGCGTTAGTTTCTATTCTAACTACTCTACGATTCTTTTTTTTTTGTATTCTATTTAAATAGTGAAAAGTTGAACTCACTCTTGGTCTCGGGATGGCTTTCATTGGCTTTTTCGAACCCATTTTCTTCATGGCATTATAATATTTCTTTTGATCTTCAGTCATGAACATTTCGAGGGAGCCACCGGCTTTCTTTTTTTGCTCATTGAAGTTATCAATGATGACACCAATGAAGAGGTTTAGAGTAAAGAACGAGCCAAAGATGATGAAAAACACAAAGTACAAATACATGTAGATGTTTGTTTCACGAACTGGTTGAATGTCGACCTAGAAATTGATAAAAATTTTTAATTGTACATTGACTAAAATAGAATTTTAATATTTTACATCAATCGAATCGATAGCATCGTTCATAATCTGGATCCATCCTTTAAAGGTTGCTACTTGAAATAGGCACAGATATGCTTTGCCCACATGGTCGAAGTTCATTGGCGAATTTAACCATGTATAATTTTCCGCCTCACAAACATTTCGATCAGGAATGATTTCGTTACTAAGTGTTGTTCCATTGGCATCGACGCACTACAATTGGGAAATAAAGTACGTCAGCAAAAATTAAATTCCTATGATCAGTTAATATTGTTGAATATAATTTACCTTGAAATATTTGCCAGCGAAAAGTTGTACGCCCATAATTGCGAATATAAGCCAAAATATCAAACAAACTAAAAGCACATTGAAGATGGACGGTATAGCTTGTACCAATGCATTGACGACAACCTGTTTGTAAGAAATCAATTGAGTATCGAAAGTTTGGGAGCAACAGCAGATGTGGAAAATCTGATTATTTTAACACAAGATTTAATGGAAAAACAAATAGATAAGTTTTGTAGTTTTTTTAAAGCACCATGTAATAACACAAAATGATTACTTAATGCGTAATTTTGAAATTATTTGCACGTATCCACAGCTCAATTTGTAAAAGCGTTACTGGAAAATTATTATTTTCCTTAAAGCTAAAGCTGCAACAATTTTTTTTATTGCTTAAGCGTGAACTGACGACATTAATGGCACTCAGAAATTAAATTAGGGTGAATTTGTGATTAAAGGTGTAAATATTATTTGGTAATTTGTGTAAATCATTTGTAAATGTTTGTGTACTTTTATCTATTTATATTGTGGTTTTTGTAGCTATACTTATGGTTATGTATCATGTTTTTTATTTGGCGAATAGCTTTTTAGCAAATACAATTGGCTCGTTTATAGATTTGATGGTGGCGCGCAATAATTTTGTGTAAAAATATTTTCTACGATGATTTCATTAAAATAAATGTTCAAACATATTTGGAAAAATAATTCTGTTTAAAAATGAATGAAAACTTAGAAACTTTGAAGTGGTAGTTAATTAAAAAAATTACTCAATTTTATGATAATAAAAAATCTATGCTTCTAAGAAATGAAGAGTTATCGGATTTAATTGACATTTTACGTACCCTCATTCCCTGCATACGGGACATGGCACGTAGAGGACGAAGTGCTCTAAGTGTACGCATTGTTTTGAAAGCTTGAATACCACCAGCCCCACAAAGTGAAGCGATAAAATTGATGAGGGATACCTGGGATTATAACATAGAGAGATATTGTTTTTCGGATATTTCGCGATGGCGACGAGTGGATACAATAAAGATGGGAGAGAGAGAGAGGAAACAGAGAAAAATACCAAAATATTGTTATAACATTTTCGGAAAGATGTCACGATCAGGCTGGTCTGTATTTTGCTGAAATTCACCCCAAAATTATTAACATTATGATAATGGCTAATTGGAGAATTTTAGGAAGTGTACCAAATGCAGTTAGCTTAAAAAGCCATATTGAGCAATTTAAAGGCCCACACTTTCATACACAATGCATTACTTCGAATACATATTTGCTTTGAACCCCTATGGACTTGACACGCATAAATAAGTCAAGTCCACAAAAGTTGTTTCAGTAATAATGCAATAGAATAGGCAAATATATACTGACACATTTAGGGAATGACCACAGAAAGTGTAACAACAACACACTTGAATTGAAGACACTAAGATAGTAATTAGGAATAGCTGTTACAGAAACATTAAAGTCTTGTTGTATGATATAATAGAAAATAGAATTGATTATTTGCTCACATCGAAACAACATTGTCACGTTTTTATGTTGTTTCCTGATGCATTTACTTACTCTCATTCCTTCCCATCGGGATACGGCTCGAAGTGGTCTTAAAGCCCTTAGTGTTCGCATTGAACGAAATGCTGGAATATCAGCAGCGCCGGCCATAATTGCTCCCAAATTTATCAGCGAGAGCTGTATTTGTTATTCAGTTTTTGAATTTTTAATTTTTTTTTTACGAATTTAATTGATCGAAAATTTGAAATTTATTTAATTGATAAAATGAGCAAATTCAAGTAATAGAAGGGTATTTTTTAATATTTTTGGGGTGTCGGTGCTTATTAAAATATTGTGAATGTATCAGAATTGTTGTATTAATTGGCTGTCGGTTAGTACTCACCATGACGATAACAAAGTCAAGCCAACACCAAGCATTCGTAAAATACACTTGAAAACCTAAAGCTAACCATTTAATTAACATTTCTATGAAAAATATCACGGTAAATATTCGATCCATATAGTATAATATATCTTGTAAGATTGGTCTATCGGGAAGATGGACATCTTCTAAAGCCTAAAATAATTAATACAAAAATATGAAAACATTATTTATTTTATTTGGAAATTTTCTTTTAAATATCTTACCAATGCTAAACTACTGAGCAAGATCATCGTAATGACAGCTGTCTCAAAGTATTTGTTCTCGATCAGTTGGAATGTTTTCAAGCGCAAATTGGCCCAACCTTGCCAGAAGGGTGCATCGTCATCTCCAGCCAAAAATGGAAAACGTACATAGACGTGTTCGGGGAAGCAATCAGCTGGAGTTTCTTCAATGACTTCATCTTCTTCGGCGTGTATTATACCGTGTGGCATTATACCTTCTTCTTCTTCTTCCTCTCCCTCATCATCCAATTCTGTAATGATAATTACTTGTTTATTATACGCTATTATACAGACCGGATCAACAATTACCTTCATCAATTCCTAAATCTTCTTTGCTCACATCACGCTTTTCTTCGCCATCCATCGTCTCAGCGCTACCTTTATGGCTTTCGTCTTTAAATGGGCGATTCTTATGGCTTCCATATGACTTAATACTGGCAGTGTCGTCGTCCTGCAAGGACATGCCTCTATGATTTAGCTCATCTAATCTATTATCATGATGATTGATTGAATTTCCTATCATCTGTATTTGTTAAAGAAAATTCAAAATGGAAAATGAAAATTTAAGACTTTATCAACTGTCTTCTTTCTTTAAGGATTCCCTAAGCTAAGCTTTCATTGTGCTAATAGATCAGATCAAAGCAATTTTTTTTCCTCATTTGTGAAAGATTTTTCAATTTTTTGAAAGATCTTTCACGCGTGTTCACAAAATTTTTTTGTGTTTTTTTAATGTGTCATTTAGTAAAAAGAAAGATTTTACTTACTTTTGTATTATTCATTAGTTTGCTCTTCTTTCCTTTGTTCTTAAGATCTCCATGAATGGTGAATTCCATTCCATCGCCGATGGCGACTTCCAATTGATTTTCACCTTTGCATTTCTTTATCATTCCATCACCCAAAATATCTTCGCTGCTGATTTCAAGCTCATTGTCGCCATGTTCTAAAGGTATACAAGGACAAATCCTTTTGGCTATTGCTTTACGTTTTAATTAGAGTTTCATTATTCGGGTTCGCATTATGTGTTTTTATTAATAGAAAATAGTTTGATGATTTTTTTTTTCGATTCGTGGCCCGCAACGTCCATTTATGGATTTCGTAATGTTAGTTAGATTATTAGGTTTCATAGATTTTTGTAATTTTTTTGTGATGAGAACCAAGTCAGAAAGAAAAAGAATGAAGAAGAAAAATGATTGTTAATATCACTCGGTGAATGACACCAATCAAGATTACATACACACACGCCAAATACATGTTTCAAAAACAACCAATTAACATGAAATAAGGAACAAAATGATATTTTGATGGATGCCACAATACGGTTTAATGATAGATCAATGTTTACGCAATGTATGTCTACAAATTCATAAGAAACATAACCAAATTATAGATGCTCAATATATTTTGCCGAACACAAAACAAAAAATTGTGAGAAACAAAACCACAAAACCTACTTAGTACAATAAACAATCATCAATTTATACACAGAATCGAGAGTCATTTTGTTATGTTGCCATACATTTTATCTCAATTCCGGGGAGTTAAAAAAAACCATCAACCATCTATTCTAATTTAAACAACACATAAACAGAGCCAGTTGGATTCTTGGATAATGTTACCTGACGGCTGTACCGATATTTGATTGGTTATCTTATTTTTCAGCTTCTTTAAGCCATTCATTATACTTGACTTGACCCATTTTTTAAACCGTGATATTCTATTAAACGCTTCAGCTATTTTATTTGTTTCACTATCAGCTGTTGGTGCTGATAAGCTCGACGAACCAAAATTTGACAAAAGCAAGGCTAAGAAAAGATTAAGAACCTGATACGGGGATGAGGATTAAATAGATGTTTTCATTATATGCCTAAGTGTTAAATCATTGAAAAATACTTACGACTAGATTGCCTATAACTACTGTAGCGAGGAAGAATGGAATACAGGACACGTCTCCTACGTACATACAATCCCACATACTCTCGATCCATTCTCCACATAGTACTCGAAATACGATCATAAATGAGTGCATAAAATCGGTGAAATTCCAGCGTGGCATCTCACCACCCGGAAATTTGCTAACGTTATCTGTGGCAAAATAGATTTAAAATAATTATCAATAAGTTTCTGACGAAAATTTACAGTATGATCATTCTTAAGCTGATAGCCAACATGCAAAGATTCTTAAAAAAAAGCATAAAATTTAATAAATGAAAGCATTAAGTAGAGAAGAAGTTTAAGAATGTTCTTTAAAATATTACCTGTGAACTATTTTAAAAGTTTTTAATTACACAATAACAAACATTTACTGAACTAATAAGAAATTATGAAATGATTTCTTAAACAAAAGTAAAATAGATGAAAGTTTAGACTTTAAAACAAAACAAAAGGAAAATTTATTTTTGCCAATTAAGAAGAATAAAAATTATTGAAACATAAAAATTAAACGATAACAAGAAACACCAACGAACAACATCAACGTACAATTCCTTCCGGGCAAATCACTCCGGGGAACTTACCATGATAGTTTTTGCCAAATAGTTGCATTCCCATTACGGCAAATATGAAGATGATAATGCACAAGACGAACGTCAGATTACCTAACGCACCCATCGTTCGACCCATAATCGAAATTAGCAAATTTAATGTTGGCCATGATTTAGCTAATTTGAATACTCGGAGCTAAATGTGTTTAAATGCAAAAGAAAGTTTAAAATAAATTGATAATAAAAAGGATGTAAGCAAGTTTTTTTTCTTGTTTCTTGTCAGCAAAATGCATCATTGATTTAAGTGAAAGGATTTCTGCTTCCAATTTTAATACTTAAGAGATTCGATTTTAGGTTAATCATAATTTTTGTGTCAATCATAATTTTGTTGAAACCTCCTTTCAGCTCTTGCTGTTTTTGGCGTTTTTTGACGAAAATATCTAGGATCGATTTTAAAAGCATCAATCGTGGCGTATTCAAAGAGAAATGGGTTTTAAAGCTAGATATCAGGCGCAATAGGCAAATATTCCAGGCAGGCGTTGAGCATTCTCCATCACTTTTTTACTAACCCCAATAGTTCTTTCCAAACAGTTGCATTCCCATAACGGCGAAAATGAAGATAATTATACAAAGTACGAATGTTAAGTTACCTAAGGCACCAACAGTCCGACCCATGATTGATATTAGTAAATTAAGAGTCGGCCACGATTTTGCTAATTTGAATACTCTTAACTGCAAGTTTTTTTTTTATTTTAGAATAGCAGAAATATAAAAGATCATTTGGAAGCAGATTCTCACATATTTAAAACCTAAAATAAAATCACAAAAAGGAATATTGCGATCGAGGCGATCAACTTACCAATCTAAATGAGCGTAATACAGATAAACCTTGTACGCCTTCTAAGCCTAATTCAAGTAATGATAACGCTACGATAATGAAATCAAATATGTTCCAGCCTTCTTGAAAATAATATTTTGGACTCATTGCGACTAGTTTAAGTCCGGCTTCAATGCCAAATGTTGCAGTGAAAAACTAAAATAAACAGTTTTCGAATTATTTCATTATAATATTCAATTAATAAATTGTAATCTTACATAGTTGCCAGTCTTCAAGACTTTCTCAATGCCACGGTTCATATTATGGTGATCAAGTGCCATAAACAATGTATTGATTACAATACAGAGTGTGATGAAAAGCTCAACGAATGGATCGAATACAAGCCAAGCGACGTATTCTTGGAATTTAAGCCAACACCAACAGCAATCCCATACGCAAAAGACATCAATGCCTTTAAGACCAGCTTCGATCATCTTTTCTTTCATCGTTGGACCATCTTCATCGTCCTCTTCTTCTGTTGGGAAATAGTACACAGACACTGCAAGTCGAGAAATGATATAGGTTAGAAATATCGCACACAGAATATCCTTTAAAATTTAAATAAAAATAAATTTTCGAAATTTAAATTTTTATTGTGAAGTTCTTTTTCTTCGTCAGATATTTTAGAAACGATGGTTATTTTTTTTTTTGGCTTCTCATAGTTAATCGGTTACTGAATGCTTCAATTAATAATTCTAGTATTAATTTTTTATCAATCACTTTATGCCAATGTAGTTTTCTTATACATTTAAAATCTAATCTACATGCTAGATACCAAACTACTTAAGTACTTGTTGTTTTCTTCTTCTTTTTTTTAATGAAAAAGTTTAGTCTCTAAATTCAAAACGTGCGGAAATTTCATTGAGTGTATTATTTGGTTGCACTTAAGCGAATAATTAAAAAAAAAATTTACCAATTCATTCAAATGTTCAAATGATTAAAAAAGGAATCGAATACTATGACATAAGGTGAGAAGTGTTATTTATGTGTTCGTGGAGTGAATGAAAAATTTTCAGTGTAAAGTTGAGTTAAACTTTTTTGTTCTGCTAAAAAAGAAATTCTAATTCAATGTTGTTCAGAGTTTTGATTTTTCAATTAGCTCTTCTAAAAGCTTTTTTAGTGGATGTGTGTATAAGTGAGTGAATACTAAAAGTTTTTCAATTATTGTTTCGGGATTTGAAAAATTAAAATTCTTAAAATAATGAAAATAATTTCTTGGGAAAACAAACCTCTTGCATTAAATCCCTCATCAGTTTTTGTGTTCAAATGGTTCACAAAATTATATATGTGAAAACAATATTAATTATATTTCTCATCAAACAATAACTTAACTTTAGGAATAAACAATATATGTAAAGTCTAAATTATGATAAAATTGGTCTATATAAATTTACATCTCTCCTTCTCTTTTTTTTCTCCTTTTCACTGTTAAAACTGGGTCAAAAATCAAGGAAACTCAAAAAATGTCATTTCAAATACAGTCGAAAAAGTATTTACATAAATTTTTGAGTTGAAACTTTTTAAGTCGTTCATCCTCGGATGGAGACATCAACAAATTGTTCCCATAAAAGAATCTTTCATTTAACACTTTACAATAAAAAAATATTTTCAGGTCGAATGAAATATATGCAAAAATGACATAAATAATTTTTTTTCTTGCAAACAAAACAATGGGCAATATCACAAAAATATTTAATTCTTTTCTCAGAGGAATGACAAAGTTAATTAGCATGCAAAGGGAAGAGAAGAGATGTATATATTTTGGGTTTAATCACAAACAACACCAAAAAAAAGTCACGAAAATCGATCAAATTTTTAACATATCTAATTACAAACAAAAAAACCATTTTTGAATCACTAATTTTTACAACATATACACTTCTTTGGCATATTTCTTATCATCAAGAAAAATTTGCGAGTTAAAAATCAAAAAAAGTTATTTTTATAAAAGTTTTCATTTTGGAAAAATCATAAATTTTTTTTGAAGAAGCATTTTTAAAAATCATTAAAAGATTTGATGCAAATTCAAGAAAGCTGACTCACCTCCGTGATCGCTTGCTCTACTGTGTCGCCCAGCAGCTTGTTCTATAATATCATTTAGAACCATCACATCTGAAATTGAATTATTTTAAATTCTGATCTCGTACGAACATTGTTCATGCTATCAACAATTGTTCACCTTTCATATCGACAACAGTATTTGATTGGGCCGGCTCCTCGATGAATGGATTACTGTTCTTCACCTTGCCCGCTTCATCTGTGCAATCTTGAGACATTTCCTGAAGAGACTAAATTTAAAGATTTAAGAATGAAGGGAATGAGCGAAAAAGAAATGAAATTTAATTATTAACATCAAGTCACGTTCATTTGAACATGGAAAACACAAAATGGAAAATCTGCGAAGCATAGCTCACATATTCTCGTTGTCCTTTATGATTGGTATCCGCATAAGAAGATGCTGATGTTGGTTGCTGCACGATGGCATGACTGTTGCGTGATCTACCACGCAATCGACTCTCTTTGGTCATTCCACTCAACAAATCACCATGCGATGTATACGATATTCGCGATTGATGTGATGTATATGATGAGTGTCTTGATCCCAAGTTTGCATAATAAACAGGGACAATGATGGCACCATTCTCCTCTGACATGGGCGTAACAGCATTTGAATCATCAGCATATGGCAAGTGTTCTTGCGCATCTAGGTATGTTTGTAATACTAAAGGTTTTCGATCGTTACCAGGTACACCAACAAAGCGCCCACGTGCATTGCGCATTGTGAATTGATGTGAGCCGCGGGACCCGCGACGAAGGTTGAATGGCGATCCCGGCAAAGAGAGGGAAGCCTTTAGATGGAAATAATGAGAAAATGAGATTACATTGTGTTACTATCATTTTGAAAACTTGCACATTAATCAAGGGAGTAAAATTTAATTAAGTTAACTTCAGATATTTCTTTTTCTCCTTCCTGTACTATAATATTGAGTCATGTTTAATTTCGTTTTTTTTTTTTTTTTCATTCTAACCTAAGTTTTTTTTTTTTAAATATTTTTCTACAATTTTCTTAATTAAATCAACTTTAAATAAATTTCATATAATTTAGCTCCTAAGCCATTGCTTCATCCTACTACATGAGATCGTCTTAATGCTTTGTCTTTCGAACAAGTTAAACTAATCACCTACCTTCGATATGCATAGAACGATCAAAAAATTTATGATTATGATTTTTTTTTCATCGCTCTAGATAACTTTGCGGTTGGCGGTGTTTATCGACCGAGCTTACATTTATGAGTGTAATCAATAAATTGAAATGGTAAAAATTATTTGAAGACAGTGAGAACGATACGAAACCAAAAATGCACCTCAGGGGAGGGAATGTTGGTTTCATATGAATTTCTATGATATGTGTTGGAAGTTGGAGGAACAACAATCGATTGGCTAAACCAAAATAGAATGACTACCTCAATGTTTAATGTGTTATGAAATCTGAGTTAAAAACAAACACATAAATGTATAAACATGACTAATATTGAATTATTTTCCTTTCTTGCTTTCATTACTCAAGTGAGAATGACAACTTCTCCAATTTTTTGACATTATAACAGGTTTTCATGAGAAATTTTTTAAAACTTTTTGCACAATTTAAATGAGACTTGAATGAATTTGAAAAAGAAGCCTGACATGCATTATTGCTAGAAAATGTGTCATAATTTGTGAAATTTTTTTATTTTAATTGAAAAGTGCATTAAAAACATAATTAAAATATACTTATAAGGACAAAACTATAAATAAAAGGAGTTATCTAATTAATTATTGGCTAAAGGAAATATACTTAGAAGGAGCTTTTCAATAAACTTGGCAAGATGAAAGTCAATTTGAAGAAATTTAAAAAAAAAAACTTATAACCAACAGAAAAGTTTGTTCGGCATGCAAAGCATTCAACTATACTTACCGTGCTCACTTTTCGTGCTTTGGCTGAAGCAAGAGCTGTTGGTGCATGTCTTGTGATTTCGCTCACCGACTCCAATCCTTCGCTTCTAATTGACATTTTCTCTTTGTTGTTGTCATCATTGCCCTTCTCTTGGCCTACAAACAACTCGTATGAATGGCAGGAGAAATCTGATGGACTTTTTGCAATTTGCTCGGGCTCATTGGCGGCAGCAGCAGCAGCTGCGGCGGCCGCTGCATGGGCTTCGATTTTCGCCTGTCGGGCTGCAGCCGCTTCTTCAGCTTCCTGAATTCCATTACATTATTGGCAGCATTTTATGGAAAAATTTAATTTACATTTAATTTCATGTTTTAATAATTTGGAACAATTTTCAAAATTGCAATCAACGCTCATCATTACCAGATATACACTGATGCTTCACACAAAGCTTACCATATATATAATTTAGAGTATTCATGAAATATTTATTTAATCGAATGCTGTAATATTTCAATAGACATTCAACATTTAGAACATTCGCACACAGCACACAGAATATTGAACGATGAAAAATCATATAGGAATAAGTTATTATCATTTATGTTTGTCATTTATAGTTCCAAAGCTTATGCTCAAATATAATATGCTTTGGCATATTTTATTATTACAATAAGACATCAAACTAATAGCGCAAACGATAATTGTTCGTTTCTTAGTGGAAAAATTATGTGTGTCTGATTGTAATTTTCAAGAAATAAAACAAAATACACATAAATCACAGATCATGAAGATATACATGAATCATTGCCATATATTTATATGTAATGAAATCACAACATCGAAACATGAATATGAAACGATTGCTTAGTGATTTTCTCACCCTAAGAGCTTCTTCCTCGGCGGCCTCTTCCTCCTCGGCCTTCTTCTGGAGTTCGTCGTACGACATGGCGACAATGGCCAAGATCAAATTTACAAGGTAAAACGAACCCAAGAAGATAATCACAATGAAGAAGAGCATGTGCCACGGTCCAGCTGAACGTAACACCTGATTTATTTATTAATTTTTTTTTTTCACGTAGTTAAATGCACACCACGAAGAGTTCAAATGAAGTAGGGTTTGAAGCGTTAAAAAAACATCATTTATCACAAATTAGTAATTAAATCAAAGTGATTCAAAGTTTAGAGAATATAGAGTAGAACAATCGATAAGTTCCATGAATTTATTCTACTCTATATGTGAAATTATAAAATATTTCTCAGTCAATCAATAATCTCAGTCAAACGTCAACTTTACCAATTGATATAAGTTCTCCCAATAATCTTGTGTCATCAGTCGAAAAGCAGAAAGGAAGGCCCAACCGAAGGTGTCAAAACTGGTGTAACCGTAGTTTGGATTGGGCCCGAATCCTTGTAGACACACATAGTCTTCCTCACATGTGCTAAATTAACATTTAATTATTAACTTGATGAATTTCAATTCCACTAGAATAGAAAACACATCAACCTACCCAGCACCAGATGAATTGCCACAAAGTGGCGGATCTAGTGGCTCTCCTTCTCCATAGTACCAATTTGCTGAAATCATCATTTATGTAAATCTCGCTATCAGTAACCTAATACAACAACTTACTTTTATTATCACAAAAGTCCCACCATAGCTTGTGAGTAAAATTTCCCCACGAGCCGTCCCATTTTTTGATGCATTTTTGCGTTAGCACACCCATATAGATTTGGAGACCCATCAGTGCAAACACAGATAGCGAAAACATGGTTAAAATGATTACATCACGCAGATTCTTCACGGATTCAATGACAGCACCAACGATAGTTTTCAAACCTACATTACGAATTGAGAATTGACGCATTTAATAATGAAAGTAAATATTGCGTGCTGGTAATTTTTAGTTTTTTACCTGGAACTATGGCTACGGTTTTGAGTGCACGAAGTACCCTGAATGTTCTCAATGCAGCTAAATTACCCAAATCGATACCCATAGTCACATAACTGTGGAATATTGAAACGATGAATAGAGAAAAATATAAATAAATTATTATGAGGGTGACATTGAGAAACTTTCGATTGCATAAATTTGCATTCTTTCTCGTTAAGACGAATATCTGAGTGGTGGCAGTTCGATGAATGGAAAAAGAAGGCAATCAGGGTAAAAGGTAACAATTTGTATTTTATGATGCGTCATCAAATACTGCGAAACAACATTTCATCATGGAATGGCAAATGGGATGATTTTAGTGTATCGTAAAATCACTTTTCGATGATCATGTAAGACGATGGCTTGTCACTAAGTTTTTTAAGGTTCTTTTTTTCATGATAGTGATGTCACATGGGCACTTAAAGATGGCCACTGGTGAAAATGGAAATTTTTTATTGATTTTCACATACAATGCAGGGAGAAAATAAAATATCGTTCAGGTATCACACATGACACAATATGATAGGGTCAGAATAATTTTCCATGTGCATGTTATCATAATGGAATTTTCCTAGTATTTTCTTTTATTTCGAAAGCAAAAATTGTATAGTCATCAAGCAACGTCATAAAGTTTTGCTTTTTATAGGGAAGCGGAAACAGAAATTAATAAACAATTAGCAACATAATGTTTGGACAGCATTAACTGCCAACATCTGTACAGTTGCATTTTTGAATATTTTTTTTTTCACGCCGAGGCCAATTTAAAATTACAACGCCATTTAAAACGAATTTCTGTCAAGATAAAGGTTGAGAAAAAAAACCTATTTTAGAAATTGCAATTTTGTGTATGGTTATCGTTCTACCCTATAAAAGCAAACAGTAATTTAATTAATCGATAAACGCTATTAGATGGATGGCGTAGAGAGAGAATGTAAAATTCTATTAAACAAATTAAAAGCTAAACTAAATGTTCCCACCTCGCTATGCAAACTGGGACTATATAAGTATTCATAGACAATATTTGTCGCTCGATTCTAATCTAACGCATATGGGGGTAACTATGGCAGTTGATGATTATATAAAAAAAGAAGAAAATGCTAATATAAATAAACATTAAACTCACGCTAAGGTTATAACTATGAAGTCCAACCAATTCCATGCATCCCTAAGATAAGTAAACGGCTGTAAAATGAAACCTCTTGCCATGACTTTAACACCTGATTCAAATGTGTAGATTCCGGTGAATATCACCCTATATTGATTAGTTGAGTTATAAGGAATATCACGATTAAACATCTAATTGATTACATAAAAATATTTTTTATATGTCTATTTGACTATAAACTATATTATTGATTTCATAGGGATTCTAATAAATTTTGTTAGATAAACAGCTTCCATAGAATTTGTCAAAAATAATAAAGAAAAAAAAAAAACGATAGAGAAACTGATCTAAGATAGAGTGGAATAAAATATGTTTGAAAATGTTTTACTCACTCTGTTGACTCTACTACGGGTGATGACGGCATTATCATAAATATACAATTGGTGAGAATAGTGGTAATGATGATCAACGAAAACAGAGGATGAACAAGAATATAAATAGCTACACGACGAATAGGATTGAACGGATCAAGCAGCCATAATGCATCTGTTGCAGAAAAACGAAAAATATCTTTGCCTTTGCTTACAACTACGAAGGTCTGTCGTTTGCATAATGAGAAAGTAAAGAAGAAGAAAAATTAAATATATGCGAATTAGAGTTACTTAATGATACAAATTTTGTTTATATAAGCAGCAATGATATATTTACTCTTTGGTTTAAATAAAATGTGTCAATATCCTCGAGAGGCGTGGCGGCCAATTCTGGAGGGAAATTGCCCTGCATTCGAACGGGGATGGGAACACCCTGCTCGAGTGTTGGGTCGGGTTGAGGGCCTTCATCTTCATCCTCATCGTCATAACGTATCTAATGAATGGTTTTGAGAATTGAAGAAATAGTCAAAAATATTATTATAGAAAATGTCGCATTGAAAATTTCCAAATTATTCGATTAAACAAAAAGAACTTCTAACCTAAAATTGACAAAAAAGTTTTCATCGAAAGAAAAAAAATAAACTAACTATAAAAAGTTTCCCAAAAATGATTGAAAGAAATGTTTCTTTCCAAAAGCAGCTTTAGGTTTTCCAACATAGCTTTTCGTTTATTACTGCAAGCTATGAATTCAGAAAACTGGGTAAAAATTGTTTGTGTGTGTGTGTATGCATGTTAGTGTGTGAGTTTTTTTTGGCCGTGAGTGGAAGTTTTCATTGATTTTTTTTTTAAATATTTTCGTAAGATATTTGCATATTATCAAATAAAATTTTCTGATTATTAAGTGTGTGTGGAATTTTATATTTATTGCTCAATACTTTTATTTTTGATCATTGTTTAGTTGCAGCTCCAAAAAAAAGCTTTCGAATACTGTGATTGGCGTGGCAGAATTTCTTATCAACTAGTCAAAGTTACGGCAACTCAAATTATACTCCAAATTCGACCATAGTTTTAACTGCGAGCTAATAATATACGCACTATTATTTTTAGGTCAGCTTAGTTGCAATCCTGTGAATTTATGACAAAAAAGCTAAACGAAAAAGTTTCTTTTTGCAAAGGTTTATTCAGCGCGCAGCTGCCCCTCGGATGATTTATTTTCTTATTTCTATATAGCGATTTTTTGTCTGTTTCTATATTTATTTGTTTGACGTAAAATAAAAGTCGAATTGAAAGAAAAAAATATTTTCCTATTTTCTCGGGATGTAAACTATAAAATTTGGGTATAACTAAAAAGATTTTTTTTTTTTTGATTATTCACACAAACAATTGATAGATAGACAGAAAAGCCAATGTGGACCTTGCAAGGAAGTATTTAATTATTTATCACGTAACATCAACATATTTTTAAAATTCTAGTATGGATATTACGTAATATTTTAATGCTCCCTACCAGTTGTGAAAAATGTTTATTCAAAATCATATTCACAACTCATCAGTGTCCAACTAAAACCTTCAAGCCTACTCAACAGATTGAACAATAATGTAGAAAGCATCAAAATAACATCAATAGAATGTACATGCAAAAGCTTGTGAAGCACACAACAAAACTACTGAAAACGATTCCTTTTTTTTTGATGTGATGAGATTTTTTTCCTAAAATGAAAATAGTATCTGCAAGTTTCGCCGATATCTCAGTTGAATTGCAATCGATCATAGAATTATATGGAAATGAAGTGGTGAATTGCGAATGAGTGAAGCATTTCTACGCAATCCAAGCATCACAGAATTTATAATGAACGTGAGGGAAGCATTTTTTTTTTTTTTTGAAATTTTCCAATTTGTTTGACTATAAAACCAATCTGGTTCTGATTTTTTTTGACAATGATTTAATGTTGTACCAAAAAAAATGTTTTTGAAATTTTGAATAAATTTTAAGTGATTAATTGCTAATTTTTTTTAATGACTTTTCGAATTCAGATTTTATGCGCTATTTGCTAAAGTTTATCAAAAAATGCAAGATTCGATTTGTTTTGTTTTTCAATGTTTTTGGTTCTGAAGTAAATTGGGTGGCAAAATAAGTTGCGATTTCTTACTTCCTTCTTCTTTTTCTTGCGTCCAAAACCGGTCTGGAAGAGAAACATTTATACATAAATTGTTTTGAGGAGTCTTAAGGATTATTGTTTGGTGATTTTTCGAGAGAATAAACGAATAAAAATGTGTGGTTTAACGATGGAAAAGGTGAGATAGAAAATTATGACTTTGGGACGGGATTTGGAAATGAAATGGTCATGGTTGATGAAACTTAAAGGGATCGGTGTTTGACTAAACTTTAATGCCCATATGGGATTTTAGGGGATGATTTTGTTTTGATTGTGTGGGATTTTGGTCGGAGCCTTATTCGATCTTTTGCAATCACATCGTCAATTTAAGGCTCTCTTAATTTTTATTGTTGTTTAGTTTTTATATCGGAGGACATTGAACTAAAATAAGAAATTATTGCACAGAAAGAACAAAATAAAAGTCACTTCATTCCAATATTCTTATATTTATATAAAACACAAAAACTTGTCATCACATCAGCCATTTTGATGTCAAGCTCAACGAAACAAAATTAAGTTTTCAAAATTAATTAAGAAATCAAAATGTCTCTGTACATAATTTTTATCATCATATCAAGAAAGCAATCTTCATAGACTTGACATTAAATAAATAAAAATGAAAATAAACTCAAACACAGAAAGCCAATTATTTCAATAAATCGCACACAGCATCAACACAGGTAAAATGCGACTGTAATGAAGGCCCAGATTATGTTATTAACAGTATTTGCATAATATATGAATGTATGTATGTTGATAATATCGGATAAACAAATGTACAGTTTTATAAAATGAGTACATAACATATTTACAGATGTACAGACAAACATGAAAATTTGCGATTTAATTGAAGAAAAAAAATAATAATTTTAGAGGGAAAACTTAATGAACGGAATATTTTAATTAAAATTTAATTAAATCGTAGGATTTTAATTCTAATCATCGATTAGCCAATCACTTGATCATCCGTTTTATCCAATCTCAAATCAGCGAGACGTCCTTAATTAAAGTGTTGGGTAAAACTAAGCATAAAGTCTTTTTTTTGTGCTCTTTTTCCTGGCAAGTTTTCTGTCGCTACACAAATTACTACCTTATAACCATGTTGTGACCCAATTTTTTAAATTACTACCTAGAGGTTTTCGTAGTTTAACTAGAAAAACTTTAATTTAAATTTTTGCTCGTTTTTAAGGGATTCAAAAAAAAATTCGCAACGCATTTCAGAAAGACTGATGCTACTTAGCGATATTTTGGCGCCCTCACAGCAGTTTTATATAATTAATAACTCGAAATAAAATTCAATTTGGCACATTTTAAAAATCCATTAGCCAATGTCATGTCTATCAGTGCTCAGTGGCTGCTTTTAGTGTTCCACATTTTTACGCTCCAATATTTATTACGCGTAGCCCAATGTTAAGACGCAGTTAACGAAAATTATTTATATTCATTGTGATTAGGTTCTGGGTCATGTGCGAGATTAAATTCGATGAGAATAAATCCTGAGATCACTTGAAGTGGAACAGAAAACAATTTTACAATCTCAAATGTCCATTCACAAAGTGATATTAAGGTCTATCTGGGAGTACAAAAGCAATTGAAATGCAAGACAGTAAAATAGATAATTTGGATTGTACAAACAGACAAAAACACATTAAAAATTTAGATTTCCCAAAGGGAAAGTGTGCTTTTCTGGTTAGAAATATAAAATCTAAAAAGGGTCCAGTAATGGACAGCACAAAAGCAACTTGAGCAGGAGGGAGGGAGCGAAAAAAAAAATCGTTAAAAGAGAAACAACAATGATCAGCAGAAAATGTTGTGAAAACTTTCTTTCGACTTTTCCCTCGAATTTCATGCTGGATATTTAAAATTGAACATGCTTCTCTGGAAAAAGTCTGCAGCAATAAAAAAAAATAACCGGACAAGAATCGAGAATAATCAAAATCAAAAACAAAATTCAAATAATTTTTATTTTTTTATATTTTTTATTCATGCTATAATTGTAAGAGGAAATTTATGCTGCTGACGGTAAATTATTCTGCCTCTTCGAAGCAAAACTCCATGAATAAATAATTTGGTTTGCTCGCATATGGCTGACTTAATATATGACAACATTAAAACAACGGAACCAAGTGACAACAGTCGTTTGATATGTCACAATTTATGGATGAAAACATATCAAATTAAAATGATGTGTCTTTTATATTTCCAGGACAATGATCCCAAAACGGTAAAATAAATGTTACGTTGATGGCGAAATGACGAAATGAGTTTAATTGAATTTTATTTAGTAGCGAGTTTATATCGTTGAAACCTTAATTGTATTTAGTTATATAAGTATAAACTCGCTGTTTAATATTTTCTGAGTTATGATTCGAGAATTAAAACTAAAGTTTTCTTTTATGTATACATAAGAAGAGAAATTGAATAACGTTTATAATTATTAAATGATTTACGGCTGAAACAGCAACATAAAATTAAGATGCATATAATCAAGCTTACCTCTCCCTCGGCTCTCCTCTTTTCTAATTCTTTTTGTTTTTCTAATTCCTCTGCGATGCGAGCTTCAATTTGTTGCAATGATTCGCGGGTGAAGGGACGGAACAAACTACGTTCTTCCTCAAGTAACGAACTGGAATCGTCGGACATTGTCTAACAGCCAGCGATGAGAGCCTCAGTTATTCTAAGGCCTTTAATATATTTTTCGTTTTCTATTTTGAACAGACATGCAAAGCAAATGTGAGAAATATTAATCGGTTTGTTTTAATTTGAAAATGTTTACCTGCTAACAATGATGTAATAATAATGGGCCACTAAGTAGATCCGCACTAGTTTGTGCGGTTTGTCTACGGCTCGGGCCCCACGAGCTAAATGGGACGGTTATTATAGACCGTCCTTCCGAACTAATAGGAATCAGGATCGCAGCGAGAACAATCGCGGCTACACGGCTGGGGCATACATTCCGTTGAGATTCGAAATTTTTCATGACCGCCCTACACGTACACAATGATTTTTTAATAATTAATTGTCAAATAAGAATTAGTCATTTACAACTTACTTTAAATGTGTGATAAAGCACTTTTGATATAAAAAATTATGGTTGCATTAATTGCGTGTAAGATGGTACCACGTGACAAACCAGCGTTGCTGTATTTTACTGAACATCTAGAAATAGAAAAATTCGTTCAGTTAGTTAATTACCGATATAGACTAAATAACTATATTTAAGTATTGAATTTATTTGTCTTTTTCGAATTGTCGAAATCATCAAGAAACTCTTTTAAAAGATTCAAGATCAATTATCGTTTGATGCACTGAGTCATTTTGATCGCTTTGCTACTGTTTCGTTATCGCGGAGGTGGAAAAAAAGTTCTTTCAATATTTAATTCACAATTTGCGTCATCAATTTCGTATAAAATGAATCATTCAACATTGTCTGTAAATACACAGAAAGCGACACGAGACTGAATTAAAATGGAAATATAGAATTGGTTTCGTTTTGATGGTCACTATATTAGATTAGATTCGATGTATTTACATGTTTTTGTCAAAAAATTCTAAATTATTTACAATTTTTATTGGTGTAACTGGATCGAATGTTGTTCATAATTTACACCTAGTGAGAAGAATAGTTGAAAATAATAATAACAAAAAAAAAAACACTTCACCTCTCGGTAACGCGAACGCATTTGGGCATAAACGTTTTAATGGGTCAACTGGGGAGAATAAAGTTATAGACATATGCGTTGTGTACAGTGAGTAGGAGGAAAAAATTAACATTAACATTTTATCGATTGCATGTTTTTTTTGTGTATGGGAGAGGGCGAGAAGCAAGTTGCGGGCAAGTTGATTTACTGTGGAGCTTTTCGTTTATGAATATTTTATAATCTCAAAAATTATTGGTATTTTCTCTTTCTCGCCCGTTCTAACTTGCCGCGCATCTGAATATTTCCATTAATATTTTTCCTGTGTAGAGTTGTATTAAGCATTCCAGCTGAATCGCAATCAAAAGAGAGCTAACGGAGAACAGGCATCGAAAGAATTGTGTAATTTTATGCAATTCATCTTTTCAGCTCAGAAACAAATACATTAGCGATGTAAGCTTTTCGAAATGAGGGAGCTGTAATATACGTGCTTGCAGAAGAAAATGCTTTCATAGCACACCATAAAAGGTGCTTTTTGTGTGTGTGTGTGCATGTATTTATATATTTATTCCACAAATGATACCGCTGATGGCAATCGCGCCACTGTGAAAAGGAAGAAATGACAAGGAATATTTCCTGTTTCCTGGAACTCATTTCTTTTTTGATCCTTCACTGTTTTCGCTTCAACCAACATCATCATCCTACGTTTGCCGCCTTTTTGATGTAATTATATTCGACAGTGATGTTGATTTACACTGTTTTATGAATTCAATGTGATGGGGAATACATATCCTGGCAACATATATTTTTTATAGCATCTCTCTCTTCAACACACTCAATGCTGCCAGCAACTCATCAATAAATGTTTTGAATCCATAAGTGATTTAACCGACAGAAGAAAAAAAAATCTTGAAGATTAAAAACGAATTTAATATAAATTTATTGTGTGACCCAATTTCAATCTTTTTATAAGTGCCGCATAATATTTTCTTTCCTTCTTTCCAATCTGTAGCTGATTGAGTCAAGGACATGAGATGAAAGGCTTCTCTTGTTATTGAGTTTATTTCGGGACATCTCAAGCGAGCGATGAATCATAGAATTTTTATTTTGTCGCAACAACGCACTCAGTTTTTGCACATCTTTATGTCTGCAACTGATATCTTGGAATTTTAAACGTGTTTGGGATAAATTGCTTGAATTCTTTTAAATAAAATAATGAATTTGAAAATATTCTGGTTATCACTTGAGAAGGTAAAATGTGACGATAATAAACTCTTAAACCTTTTCACATAACTATCTCAATTACAATTTTCTACATTATTCGTTTCATGGGATTAGCATAATGGCGACTTTCTGGCTGAAAAATTCAATTTAAATAACTGCAAAAGTGTGGCGCTGAGAGACACTGCTGTTATTCTATATCTATACAATTACAATTATACTCACCGGGGGCACATGGGGTAGCTGATTTGATGTATCAAATATCCAAAAAGCGTACAAACAATGAGGAGAATATTGTGTGTATGTTTTATATGGCTGCAAGTATTGACAACAACTCGCTTGTCACAACTCGAACCACTTGAACGGATTACTACTTATATTGCGCGCTGGTGATTTGAACGTTGAAATTTATATCCTACTTTGAAGGTGATTTTTTAAGATGCGAGCTGCGTGAATATTTAGTAAATATGCTTCCAAGTGTTCACGCGATAAGAACCACGGAAAAAAGAGAAAAATCGCCCGAAATGAAGAGATAAAAAACTGAACGGTGATTAACAACAACACAAAAACACTTTGCGAGCTTGAACTTTTATGTGTAAAAAAAAAAAATATTTATTCGCAATTGTTTTATTTAATAAAAAAATGCGGAGATTTTTGCCACTTTTTGTTCACTTTTATAAATTGCGTCACTAGATGTTGGTTTGTTACTGTTTCAAAACACTTTTTTTTTTGGATCTCTGCAATGACACAAAATGACAAATTTCCAATTAAGCATCTGACTCAGAAATTTCTTTTTTTTCACGTCACAATAAAATTTTTCATTCTTCGAATTTTCCCCCAAAAAAGGTTCTTTTGCACAAGGTCAGACACATCTCAGACACTTTTCAGTCAACTATACAGCAAAGAATTTAATCAAATTCGCCAAAAGAAAAAGATTTTCTTCGATTTTTTGCGTTCAACTGAAATGAAGGAAAAAAATTTCCGCAATATTTTCTCGCATTTATACATTCATATCCCTGATGTAGATGACGTCATGTACTCATGCGCCAATACAGCTTTTCGGTGTCACTGCTTTCATTCAAGCTTTCAGGGCCGAAAATTTTCAGTGTTTTCTCTCTCATTTAGCGTCACATCGGGTGAGCTTTTACACATGTAGTGGAAGAACATTTTAATACATTTCACTTCGACGGTCGTAGCTACAGCATAAAAAAAATATTCGCATTCAATTTTATTGCTGTTTCTTTATAGTTGGGAAAAAAAAATTTGTGCTTTTTCGCTCCCTTCTCTCTTTCTCTAATTTTCCTCGAATTACGTACTGCTAATGTTTCATTTTTCTTTTTTTTTCTACTCATTCGTCCAACGCGTAAATACACAAGATCCTGGTGACTATAAAAGAATATTCTTTGTATTTAATTATAATTTATTTAACCACGAAACAGCGAACGGCAAATTATATAGTAAAGGCGAATGTTTGAGTTTTTATTAGCATGAAAATTGCGTGTGCCCTGTTGGAATGAAATGGCAATCGCCGAAGGATAAAATGAAGGAGAGCTTTTGGCTTTTTTTTTTTTGCTTTCTACATATTGTGCAACAGAAACGGACAAAGAGCTTTAGGGAATATATAAAAAGGACATAGAAAAGTTTCTGAACAACAGAAAACTTTTGGATTTATATTTTGCTGTTTGATGTTTTTCTGAGAGAAATTCTTAATGTTTTTTTTTTATTCGTGTGTTGTACAGAAGGATAGCGATAACGTGACGTTTGTCTGATATTCGCTAACAATGATATAAGGGCGTTTAAACATCAAATAAAGGTTTCATGAAACGTTTGTGAATAGATTAAAGTGAGGAACTTGATTAAGGTTTGAAAAGCTTTTCAATAATTACAATCTTTACAATATGGCTCAAGGTCCTTCGATTAGTAGTCGAATAATGTGCAACAAGTTATTTTTTTATGATTCATTCGCACCCAGATAGTCGCCGTTTCATTTTTATTTTTTCGCCCAACAACAACAACTTTCTGAGACTCCTTGTCGACAATCGATTATTTTAAATATGCATATTTCCATTTCCAAAAACAGTTTTAACCTTTTCCATAGTTTTTCTATTTCAATTGTGTGCTTTCGCGTCTAAAATTGTTTTACCACTCGCACAATTCGCTTTGGCGTACAAGTCATTCGGGCGTATACAATTATTTAGCTAATAAATTAACGCACAACAATAATTTTTGTTTCGTGTGTAGAATGCGGGTGGGGTATATATAATTGGTGTACACACGATTTTCAGGAAATTCTTTATTGAAACCTTTTATTGCCATTTGTCGGGTGTACACTATTGTTTGTGGGCTTACAATTATCACTATTTTTGTTCAAAATAACTTTTGCGATGTTCGCATATTTCTGTTGCTGTTATTGAAATTTTTATTTCTAAAACTTGTCTTGAACGCCACATGAAGTCGAAATCTATGCGCTTCGTATATGTTTTATCGTTGGAGACGCCATGTCCTAACATTAAAAAGCTCGCACTCTCTCACTCTCATGCTCTGTTGGATATTTTGGCTCTGTATATATCCAGTGTATAATTCAATGAATTTCATATTTTATTCATTTATGTTCGATCCGAGGCGAGTGTGGGAGAATTTGAAGGAATGGTGATGGTGAAAATGTATGTTGTGCATGGAGTTTTCCACAATTTTAATCGAATTATCGAATTTCTTTTCACTCTGTTTCGAGTATGTGAAATTCAAACAATTTTTTCTGAATTATCAATGAAAAAAAGTATCATTTTATATTGTGCTCCTTTATTGAGAATCGCTCGCCCCCGCATACATATATTAATCGATAGAATTTTTTTGTTGACAGCTAAATTGTAACTCTTAGACAGACAATTGTATTTATGTTGTCTATTTAGCTAATATTTTATTTTTTTCACTCCATTCAACTTTGAAATATTTCTTTTTTTTCTGTTGTGTGTCAATCAATCCATTTCTGGTTGTTTGTGATTGGCGCGGTTTAATTTTAATGCGATTTGCCTCGGGAGGTTTTAACGTAAAAAAGAAGCATAAATGCTCACTGCTTGATAAAATTCTCATACTTAATCCCGTAAGTGTTGAGAATAGCGATGAAAATCAGCGGAATAAGGGAATCCAATGTTTCCATAAATAGAGCATAAAATTTTAATGCAAACTAATTTATCAAAGCCGGCAACCTGCTAGAAGAACACAAGTCTCGAAATTTTTTATTCTTCTCCGTCGCATTTGCAGGATTGTGAGTAAAAATCGATGACGATTATGAGTGGGTGGATTTGCATAATAATATTTCTATTTTCTTTTTTCGGTTGAGAGCTCTATGAAGGCCAGCTCCATGCTTTCCGCTCTCATAGCTCGCGGGTGCTGTTTATGCTGATAAACGTAGAAGGTTAATTGTCTGTGACATTGCTTGCAACCGAAAAGCAAATAAAGTCTTGAATTGGAAAACAAGCAAAAAAAAGAGTGTCAAATAACATTCAAGACGTCTCACATGCCCCGCAGAATTTCGCATGGCATTGTCCATTATCATAATTTCATAACTTCCTGTCGCCCACACATATACTCTTAGCTCAGTTCAGCTCGGCCCGTCACTGAATATTTGCGCAATAAATAAAGGAAAAATCTATTTTGCTTTCATGAAAAAAAGCAGAGAACCCGAACCAAGAAGTGACAAAAGTGTTTATGTGTATGCTCCGCTCCTTTCAATAGATGTTCGAGCGCCAAGAGGCATTAAATGTGAAAGAAAATGTTTCTTTTTTTTTCAGTGTTATGTAATCAAAAGGAAAGAAAAGTTTTTCGCCTTTTTCCCCATTGAAATGCCTTGGTGAGGTGGTGAGGTGATGATTTTTTTTGTGTACTTCAAATAGAAATGCTAGAAATTTCAATATTATTATCAACTCAAACATTTAGCGCAGAATTATAAATTATTATGTTGACAGTCGAAACTAGAAATGCGACTTAATTTTTATTTGTTTCACTGAAATTTTTCATGTGTGCAATGAATTTTATGCGTCACGTTCTGTATCTCTAATCCGCAAATAAAATGTTTTATTTCAATCCGTGAATGCAAAATGGAGAAAAAAAACTTTGTGACAAGAAGCTTTCAGTAGGACGAGAATTGTTTTAAAATTTATACACATGAAACTTTGATAAGCGCAAAACTTTCAAAACAGCATTCAATGCTTGAGATCGTGAGGAGCCGAGTATGTGGAGTGAAATATTTAAGAGAGCGAAAAACTGTTTCAATAGCAATTGAAAATTCATCGATTTGCATTTTTCCAAAAAAAAAGGGGGCACCGAAAAAAAGCTTGCACGCTAAAGCGAGATGGAGCGTCGAATGCGATAGAAATAGGCAAGGAATTTAGGACACAGTTCAAGTTTGGCTGCCAATAAAATAAAAAAAAGAAAATAACAAGAACAACATCAGTACATCAGTACCTCTTTGAACATATTCGTCTTCTTGTGTGTATGTGTGTGTATGTGATTTATGCCTTCCAGATTTTTTTCAAATAGATTTATTGTTTGTAACCCAAATATCAAACACATTTTGGAATCTCATTCTTTCATGCCGACATCCATTCACCCCTCAACTCAGCCATCCGAACAATTCGCAAATTGGCCATCAATAGACCAATAGACGATTTCCGAATGCAAAAAAAAAATCCATAAAAAGTGAAAATTATTTATTAAATTTCCTCGATTTGTTTAACAAATTTGTCCTCCATCTGTGCGCCTCCCTCACTTTTACATTTGCTCTGCATTGTTAGAGCTACGAAAATGAGAGCACAAAAAGCAACAACATGAAATAGATTTTGCGGAATAATTAAATTTCTTGTTCGTCAAGTGACTCTCGATCTCGACCAATGTCGATCGTAAAATTGAATTGGGATCAAGCTCAAAAGGCTGTAAATGTTTAAAATTTGGGATGTTTCAAAATGGTGCCGGAGGATGAAAAGGAGAAAAACGACGCATAAAAACTAAATAAATTCCAACCGATAACGAATATTTGTCACGAACCTTCAATGCCATTGAAACATGAATCTGGAATAATCCAATTAGGTAGCCACGAACAAGAGGAACCTAATGATCAAAAAAAGGCGACAACAAAAAAAATTTGAACTTTTGATGTATGAAAAGCCCTTTTACCTGATGCTTCTCCTGACAGTTTTTACTTTGCCTTATTTTTTTCTGCTATAAATTTCAACGCAATTTTACCCATTTTGCTACTTTTCAATGACACATAAGCAACAAATTTCAGCTCGTAAATGAATTTATCGTGAGTATCATTCCTTGTAAAAGGCCTCATCAACCATCTCAAATACATAAGTTAAGAGTGTATCGTTATTGCACGTGTACGTACAGTCGACCACGTACGAAGCACAAACACAAGCGACACAAGGAGAAAAATATTGCGAAAAGAAAATTTTAAGCGATTTATACATTTTTTGCACTCTAGATACTTTCTGTATCTTTAACAAATTATGAAGAACACAGAAAAGAAAATATGCCTTTAAGAAGAAGCAACGAAGAGCTAGAAAGTACTGATACATGATATAGCAAAATCACACAACAGACATGCGTAGAAATGCTGCAGGACGATCGAAAAAAAAATATATATCGAGCAGAGAAATGTTCAAGAAAGTTTTTGCCTTCGACTTTATGTGCTTTTTCCAGTCGCCCTCCGAAAAGAGTGTTCGAGGGCAAACAACAACATTACAAATGCGAAAAGCGCTCTTAAAAACAGACACAAATCATTTTCCGTTTGAAGATTTTCCTAGAAGCTTATGGATCGTAACAGCGAAAGTCGATAAATTCTAAAATAACACCAACATTTATCCGCGGACATGACAATTGGAACGTAAGATAGCCACGTAAATGACTTATAAGTACGAGAAGATCGCCACAAAACAGCGAAATGGAATGTTTATTACAACTATAACAACTTGAACCAGAACTCATCTTACAATTAGGAAATTTCATCGAGTCTCATAATGAAATCTCTCGACAGTGAAAAGAGGGGATGCATAGGAAGGGGAATGTTGAAACGAAAATTGAGTATAAAAATATTATTAAAAATTTATGTCGCATGTACGAAACATAAAAAATTGTTTCGTTTCACTCGGTTTACGTGTATTTTAGGCTTTAACTAAAATTCGTGTATGGCATATTTTTTTTTTCTTTTCGCGAGGGGCTGAAACTCCAGGTGGAATATCAGGTGTGTATAAAATACCGTAACTTTTAATCAGCATACACGCGTGTACATATATAGACGAAATATAAAATATATGTCAACTTTTTTTTTGTGGTGCACCAATAAAATTTGAATTTGAAATTAATTTTAAAGCGAACAGCTTTTTCGCATGAACGCACACGAGTGACAAAAGGCATGCAACATATTGCTAATTGCTAAATGGAAATGTAAGTAAGTAGTTGTAAATAGCCGTGCCCTATTAAAACAACTGCAAAATGTTCTTTATGCAGCTAGTAAATTAACTCCAATAACGAAAACTTATATACATATTTTTCATTCTATGAGCTTTTTGGAGCCTCCGAGCTTTGCCAGCAAACATACATTTCCAACAATCACGCAACATATTACTGCTGCCGTCTCACTGGTTCAATTTGGTTGCCACTGAAAAATTAATATACATATAAAAACGCAAAAAAAAAATGTTTAATGAAGGCGCGATGGAATGAAATTACTATGCGGATGGAAATTGTGGAAAACGAACGAGCAAAAAAAGGAAAAAATCTAATTCTGACTTTGTTTTCCATAAAAAAAAACCTCTAAGTATACTTGAAGCCGAAGTTATTTTGAATGCATAGTGAGTGAGCAGGAGAGAGTGAATGAGTAGGAGAGATAGAGAATAACTGCAAACTTAATTGCATAGGGGCATAGTTTTTTTTTTCTTGCTGTTGTGTATACTTTTTTTATGTCCTTTTGCATGCACCAAAACCGTGTTTGCTTAATCGATCCACACAAAAACGAGTGCAAAGTTTCTGAAAAAAGCTTCTTTTCCTGCTAGCACACATACAAACGCAACAGTATTAAAGTTTCTTGAGATTTTTTGAGTGGGCTGAATGAGATTTCTCGAGAATGATTGTGCAGTTTTTTTTTTTCGTCTTGAAGCGAAACAAGTATTGAGAATTAGTGATTGTGAAGACAGCCGGTCACGCAGGACACTTGTTTAATCCCAGAGGGGCCACTTTCGCAAAAGCATAAATGACCCTTTATGTAATTGCGATATTCCATATAACCGCCTAACTATATTCAGAATATAAACTAAAGAGCTTTCATATGGCTTATACAATTTATATTTGTCGTATGTGCAAAATGTCTTCATCACGCACCACAGGAAAGTTTCATTCAGTACCAGATTAAAAAAGGGTCCGAAAATGATCCGACAAAAGTATCATAAATATGAATAAAAAAGAATTGAGCAATATATTTTAGGGGCTGATTAGCGTTAATACACTGTTGGATTCCATCGATAAATGCGGCTTTTCCTAGCATAATATGAGAAACAATTTAAATCACAAAAAAAAATATCTATCGCCAATTAGTCTCGCATAAAAACCATATTTTACATTCATCACACGCTAAAAAAAATCATTGCGTCGCATCATTCTTCCACAAATCCACTTTTCGATGCTTTAATGATTGATTGATTATGATATACAAAAAAGAGATATGCACAAATAAAGCTCTTCATTGTTCACAGTGCCACACACAGATTGTTCCACAAGCATCATTAAATGTTTTCAAGCTTCTGTTTTCTTCTCTATTTTGAGGGGTCAATTCACAGTTTCTTGCTGTCTTCGGCCACTAATTTTTTTTTATCTTCTTCAATTTCAATGCGAAAACAATAGATGTGCGGAAAAAAATACTAATCAATGAAGGCGAACAGTGAAAAACTATATTGTGGCAGAGAGGGAATTTGTCGAGAGAAAAGCAATGTTGAGAGCGAGAAGGAAAATGAGAATAATCAATATTGGGGGGAGAAGAAATTTTTTTTCAATTGGGAATTTTCTTTTTATTTTTCCACGAACCGAAAAAACTTTCAACTTGCTTTTGTGATCCAATGAAAAATGAATTTTTCCAGTTATTTCTAGCGAAAAGTGGCACATCCTTTGAATTGAATTCATTTTTTAGGTTAATCAAAAAGTTTTTTTTTTCCTTTTCGGGGTTAAGTGCGTTTAAGAAACCCATCAGGAAATATTAATCGTCTTTTTCGTTGGCAGATCCTTTTCAAGTGAAATCTTATCGATTATGAGAAATATTTCCACGTCATTTAACAATCCTACATAAAGTCGCAGCAAATGATAAACATATCTTTTTAATATTACTTTTTTTTTGCACAGCATTTTGTCGAAACGGAAGAAAAGAGGAAAAAATAAAGAATAAGAAGAAGCATAAAACAACTGCATTGAAGTCAACTAGAGCTTTCGAAAGCATATAAAGCAAAAAAAATTCCCTCTGGCCAAAATGGCAGCACAACATGAAAATGAGCTTTTCTTTCCTTTCCTCTGTTTTGCTTCAGTGGAAAATTTCCTTTTATATTTTGTGTGTGTCGTCAAAAGTGTTTTCCTTCAGTGCTGAACATAGAACAAAATTATTAAAGTAATGCTTGCTTCCGAATTAAACATTGATTCTAAGAATTTGGAAAAAGGCTAATTGAACTGCAGCGCTTACTATTTATTTCTTCAACAAAGGCCTATATAGCTGGGAAATGGCATGATGGACTGCGTAGCGATGATCACGATCCAAATAAAAAAAAACTTCAGCATTTTTTGGGTGGGTCAAAACGCGCTATCGGGGTAAAAAAAAACTAAAATTTCGTCTTCACCATTGTATGTCGTTGCGATATTATTTCGTTATCGATAAATTTTTCGCATGCTCTTGTTTGGTTTATTCAATGAAACAAATATTAGCTTATTCATTTGATATTTCCCGAAAAAAATAATAACTTTATTAATGTTGATCGAGGGGAGTGAAGATATTATTATGGTGAGGATGCGAGTTGCGATTACGAGAGGGAGAGAAAAGCACAACATTAAAAAATTGGCATATCCTAATTATCCTTTATCTTCTTCTTTTATATATAAAGCAAATATGGTTCCCATATACACACGCAATTATGCACTCATACACTGAACGGAGAAGTTTCATCGATTGCGAAAAAAAAATCTTCGTTTTTATGGAATTTCCGTTTTTTCGGGATATTGAGAACCATTTTAATTTATATCCACTTTGGGGTTACTTTTGGCTCTCCTGAAATTCCACTTTCATTCATTAATCCTTGTGGGAAATTATTTCATTCTTGTCATCCTTTGCAAACCATTTTTGGGGTTTATCGATTTTGACGTGAAAAAAATTCTTCTTTGGCTATGAACATAAAATCACTTTGAGCTTTTGGAAGCTTAACTTTTTTTTAGGTTAAATCAATCAAATTTATTACTTTTTAGTATTTTTAACTGTTTTCACAATTTTCCATGCCAAATTTCAAGCGAAATTCATAACTTTCATCAATTTTTCACTTCCACTTTGAAGTTTCTTTTGAAGGATGGAATATTTTTTTTTTTTCACTTCAACTTTTTTTTTCTTTACTCGAATTTCGATTAAAAAATCACAAGAAAATTAGTTTTCTTAAAGTTAAATTGTCTAATTGGCTCTGCTAATGTTAAATTGGTATGAAAAATGTACACTTTTACTGGTTTTTGGAGTTTTTTCATCAATTAAAAGATTTTTCACTAAAATTGTTCACTTTTTCACTACTCCCGCTCACGGCTGCCTATTTTGTTCTGACAGAGTGAACTGAAAATTTTCCGCTCTGACATCGGAGCTTTTTCGTCCTCACGCATACACTACCAAAAGGGATTTTCCGAACTGACTAACACATCCAAAGTACTTTGCGGCACGAACACAAAAGTGCTCAAATAGCGGCAAAAAAGCAGTCATAGTCATGATAGAGAAAAATAATATTTATAATGTGGACATCATTTGTAGGATAATTCCATGATAAGTAAAAAAATTTAATTTTCTTTTTGTTAGGTAGGTGAATTTTTGAAGATTACGTGAAACAGTCTAAATTTCAACTAAATTTATTAAAACACAGCCGAAAATTTCTAAGGGGTGCTCCCAAATAACTAAATCTGTCATTATGAAAACATACAAATTAGTTTAACATAACGATTTTTTTGGTTTTTTAAATTTTCTACAATTGTATTGACTTATTTTTCTCAAACGCATTTCTCATTTTCGCACAAGAAGAATGAGCGCCTTAATTAGAAACTTTACATCACAATTGATTCGCAACCAACGCCAAATTCTAATACAATGTAGCCGATTTGCGACAGATTCGAAGAAAATCGAAGAATTGACAAAGAAAAATAAAGTTGTTGTGTTTATGAAGGTAATTTGTTATTGCTTTTATGCATATAAATTTCTTTCCTGCCGGAATAACACTATTGGAGAGTGATTAAATCCTTTTCAGGGTAATCCCGAAGCTCCACGCTGCGGCTTTTCAAATGCTGTTGTTCAAATCCTTCGCATGCATGGAGTTCAGTACGATGCTCATGATGTCCTTCAAGATGATGACCTTAGACAGGGAATAAAAGATTTTAGCAATTGGCCAACTATACCACAAGTCTATATAAACGGAGAATTTGTCGGTGGATGTGATATCCTTCTTCAGATGCACCAGAATGGGGAGCTTATTGATGTACTTTATAAAAACGCTGGAATCAAAAGTGCGCTTGCCGAAGATGAGACTCCAAAGGATGAAACGAAATAGATGCTAACGCCATTAACCATTACTCATCATATTTTGGCTAGAACTTTTTTCTGTTTCGAAGCTTTATTTGAAAATTTCGATTAAATCACATAAATAGTTTAACATAACATGAGGAATTTTATTATAGAATATATTTGGATAATGATTAAAAGAGGGAACGTTGTTTTAGGTTGACAGCCGTTCGTGGCAAGCAATATGCACTAAATCGCCGGATGTTAACCGAACAAAAGCGCTTTGATTGCTGAACTTCCGTTTGCATACGGAGCAAATTGTCAATTCAGTTATTACAAATTTCTTGGATTCACATTGCATATTCTGTTGTTGTATCTGGAGATTTTCAGCATAAAGCAATCCTTTCAGTATTTGCAATTTTCTTTTTTGTTCCAACTGATGATGCAATGAAATTTCGAGAAACTTCTTAAGTCTCTGAAGTGGAATATTATCGGGAAGGATCTAAAATGGATTGCGATTAAAAAAAAAGAAGAAAAATTTAAAAATAAGCATTCACTTACCGCCAGAGCGCTGTGTGGATTAATCCTCTTTGCATTTTGATCTAAAATGTCTAATACACTTTCGACATCTGGCTGAAGACATCTTGGATGCAGTTTGACATCAGTATATGGGGCAGTCGTAGGTGGATTCAAAAGAATCCTTATCAAAGTGATGTAGATTTCATGATGCTTCAAGTTTGCTGAACGATAAACTTCATCACAATACCTTACAGCCTTCTCAACATCTCCCAGTATTTGAATGTAGATTGCAAGAACTTTTTCATGTTTTTGCAATTTTCCCAACACTATTGCTCGCTCTTCAAACAGATCGTTGTATGGAAAATCAACCAAAACTTTATCTGCAGCATATTTATTGGATGATTTTAGGAATTTGATGAGCTTCTCTCTAGTTTCTTGGAGTTGCAGTTTCTTTTGTGCGACATTTTCCAGATCTGGATCATTCTGATAATCGAATATTTTCTCTTTATATTGTTGAATCAGAATATTGTGGAAAAGTGGTTTAATCTCGCTCCACACATCAATAATGTGCTCTAAGTAAGGAATAACGAGAGCTTTGTGACTTTTCAGAAGGAAATCGAGAACATCAGCCCGTGGTAGATTCTCAACTTCGAGAATATCTTCTGTGAATATTTTCAAACCTTCTGTCGGATGCTCCTGCAAAACCCAATCGGCAAATTCGAAGATAAGTTGCTTATGTTCAGCACCCAGATGCTGGAGGTACTGAATGGTGCGTTCAAAGCCAAACAGGTTTGAAGTCTTCAGCAGTGTTAAGGCTCGTTTATGTTGACCCTTTGTCTGGTAGAGAATGATAAGTTCCCCAAACTTCTTATAGGATTTTAGAATTTTTTCAGATTCTTCCAGATGACAATTATTTAATCGAATCAGTGAGGCAACAAAGCTATCATTGGTCTCCAGATAGCATTTCAGCAGAGTCGTATCAATAATGGATAACAGAACTTTTGGCTTTCTTCCATATGGTTTTGCGTTATTCGAAGTTTTATCCTGATTATAGTTCACTTGCTGACGAACTTCAACAAGATAATCAATTAGCGCAAGTAGTCCATTTTCCAGATCTTTATCAACTAATTTAGGCATTTCGCGAATCATGTCTGATTGGGTCATTGATGACGCCATCCGATTTGATGCACTGCTTACCGGTTCACACGATGGTAGCAAATCCGAAAACAATTTAATTACGCTCGTTGGATCTGTTTTTAGCTTGGAAAATTCTAGCATCGCTTCACGGAATTGCTTATTGAGGAACAAATCATAAGCGTAAAGCGTTTGAATTTCATTTGTCATTGTATGCTTAGCTTCAGCACTTTCGTCTGACATGGCGGTCAACTGTAGAGCGAGAAACCATTTTTTATCTTGTAGCAAATTTTGTCTTTGTGTTGGAATGTCGATTGCCTCGATGCACCACAAATGGGAGGTTGACGCTGCAAACAAAAGTCCTGTATGACCATGTTTCCCGCTGATAAGAAATCTAGCCTTTTGTAAGTCAGGTATAACCTGAATAAGATTATTTTTTTCGAGCCCCGAAGTGTCGAAAACACGAACTTCTGCAGCATCATTAATAAGTCCAATGATGTATGGCTCATCCCAAACAAGCATCTGCGGAGGTTCAGTCCAGACAATTGTTGGAAATGACTTGTTTGTTTTTGGATCTAAAATCGAAGTTCCACCATTTAATTTTGCATTTTTGACTTCTTCAGACGTAGGAATTGTTATCAAATATTCATCCTTCACAACGGCAAAAAACTTTTCATTGTCAATGAGCGTCATGCATGGATCTATAGTGCGTGACGAACTCGTTGGGAAAAGGTCAACTTTCTTGCGTTTGTCATCAGAAATCTAAAACGAAAATTATGACTTGTAAGAAATTGCTGGATTCATTGACTGATTATACTTACATCGAAAAGAACATATTCAGTTTTGTAGCCAACACAAATTGAATTTCCAGTCCAAGCAATAACTTTCGGAACATCACTGAGCTCAATATCGGGTGCAAACTCCAGTAGTTCATCGCGCTTCCAATACCAAAATTGAAGTTTTCTTTTAACAGCCACACACACTCGAACCGTCAGGGAAATTTGATCTAGATAGATTTGGATGACTCATCAGAATGATAGAACAGTAAAAATTGTAGTTACCAGTCAATGTTTGGAATCTTTTGATGTCCATTGTAAAGGCGTTAGCACCTTTAGTTTTGGCAGCCAAATGAATCAATGGGAAGTTGTGTCTTGAAATGTCATTGATAGAGATTTGGTTGTCTGATAAGCTAAATAGCAAGTTGTAATCTTCAAGCACTTGAAGTTGTAAAATTGGTTTTTTGCTGAAGTTCTTATCATACTGAAGCAGTTGAAGTTCCATTTTTCCATCTGATGAGGGCTGAAAAGAGTATTGCAGCAAGTGACCCTGTCTTGTTCCTAAAATAACATTATTTCCTCCATAGCCAGCTATTGATTCGATTTGTACCGAAATCTTTGAGGGTGGATGAAGCTCATATGCTTTATGCATGGTTGCTGTGTATTTATGATGTTAATTTGACTTAATGTTAGCGGATAAATGAATTAAATATTCAGATAAGAAGAATTTTTTTTTTCAATGTTTACGTTTTTGGATGTCTGCGCAGTCAGCCGAACTTGATTTGAACTTGGCTCGTTTCTTCAAAATAAACATTTCACAACTATTTTATGTTTCTACACATTAAATAAAGTGATGTATCGAGTAAAGCGATATAAATTTATTGCGTCTCTGCAGAGAAAAATCACCAAATTATCCGTATCCAGTTGCTATACAGCAGGATCAGCGGACAACAGGAGTCTTATCAATTATCTGCCGGAAAAAATTTCTATTGGATCGAAATACGACTTTAAACAAATTAATAAGGAATATTCAGCACTTTTAAAGCTCTTTAGTCGCTCCTTCAATGTACCACAAGCAATCGTATCAAGCTCGATCAACGATTTAATCCTTTATTGTCAAAAGAATGATAAAACTGAAGTCAAAAAGGAAAAAGCCCCACCGAGTTATAATCCTCAAGGCAAGTATGATCCACCTGACGATGAAAAGGACAAAGATGAAAAGGAAAAGGAGAAGATAATGACAGTGTTAAGCAAAACCGTTTTCACAATGTTCCTTGTTTACATGATTGTTGGATTCCTTACGATGGTCATTCCACAGAAAAACAGACCCGAAAGTACAACTCGATATGTTTCTTGGAATGAGTTCGTACATCATATGTTGACTGCTGGTGAAGTGCGTGAAATTATTGTGCATCCTGATCTGGATATGGTCACAATCATTCTTCAGGACAATGCAATCATTAAAGGCAGAAAACTTCCATCCAATGTCTATCACATGGCTATTGATACGACGCGCTTCGAGGAAAAACTTCGTGATGTCGAAAAGCGATTGGGAGTTCGAGATGGAGTTGCAATTTCATTTGATCGTGGTCATGATCTTGCGGGACGAATTCTTTTCTCGCTTGTAGCTGGTGCCGTATTCCTGGCATTACTCAGCAAAATGCGAGGCTTTAAGGGACCCATCAGCATGGACGGTCTTACACAGATGGGACGTGCAAAATTTACTCTTGTCGATCCGTTCGAAGGAGGCCGTGGTGTATTTTTCAAAGATGTTGCCGGCTTACAAGAAGCTAAGCAAGAAGTAATGGAATTCGTTGATTATCTCAAGACACCTGACCGATATCAGAAATTGGGTGCTAAAGTGCCAAGAGGCGCTTTGCTCCTTGGGCCTCCCGGCTGTGGTAAAACCCTGTTAGCCAAAGCTGTTGCTACTGAAGCTGAAGTTCCATTTTTATCAATGAACGGCTCAGAATTTATAGAAATGATTGGCGGTCTTGGAGCGGCTCGTGTACGTGATCTTTTTAAAGAAGCCAAGAAACGTACTCCATGCATAATTTATATCGATGAAATTGATGCCATCGGTAGACATCGTGAAGGAACTGGTGCAATGTCTGGAATGAGTTCAGGTGAATCCGAACAAACATTAAATCAACTTCTAGTCGAAATGGACGGAATGGCAAGCAAAGAAGGCGTTCTAATGTTGGCATCAACAAACCGTGCCGACATTCTGGACAAAGCACTTCTTCGTCCTGGTCGTTTTGACCGTCACATCATGATTGATTTGCCAAATTTTGCTGAGCGCAAAGAAATATTTGAAAAACATCTAAGTGGAATTTCATTAGAAGAACCACCATCGACATACTCAAAGCGACTAGCAATTTTAACACCAGGATTTTCGGGAGCTGATATCGCCAATGTTTGTAATGAATCCGCACTGCATGCTGCCAGATTGGGTCAAAAAATTGTGAAAGCTAAAAATCTGGAATATGCCATCGAGCGTGTTGTTGGCGGAACTGAAAAGAGATCATCATCACTTTTGCCGACTGAAAGAAAAACGGTTGCCTATCATGAAGCTGGTCATGCAATTGTAGGATGGATGCTACCGGAATCTGATGTTTTACTAAAAGTCACTATCGTGCCTAGGACGAGTTTGGCTTTAGGCTTTGCGCAATACACACCAAAAGAACAAAAATTATATAGCAAAGAAGACCTCATTGATAAAATGTGTGTGGCACTAGGAGGGCGTGCAGCTGAAAGTATCATATTCAATAAAATCACAACGGGCGCTCAAAATGATCTTGAGAAGGTGACGAAAATTGCTTATGCTCAAATTCAATCTTTTGGTATGAATGAAAGAGTCGGACTTGTTTCATTCCCCGATGAAGCGGAAGAAAATTCGATGGCTGATAAGCCATATTCGAAAGGTTTGCAGCATATGATTGACGAGGAAGCAAGAAAGCTGATTAATTATGCCTACGATAAAACCGAGAAAATTTTAAAAGATAATCAAGATAAACTTGAGAAGGTAAATATAATTTGATGAATTCTAAACCAATTTTTAACAACAAATTTTTACAGCTTGCACAATCATTATTGGAGAAGGAAACCCTAAATTACGACGAAGTTGTCAGTCTTATCGGACCGCCTGCTCAGGAGGCCAAAAAGCGCAAAATCGAACCGATCGAATTTGAGGACTCACTTAATAGTCTCACACAGAAAGATTAAATTATTCAATACCTTTGAAAAAATAATTTTGTATAGCTAAGAATAAATGTCGATAAATTTCTGTTAAACAAGAATAAAATGAACAGTTGAAAAAGATAAGAGTTGGAAAGTTATCTGTTGCAAAGAAAACTTTCTCGATTAATTTTTCATATCTTATGATGACAATACTTTGAAACTGCCCTAAACTGCAATTGCTACATGTTTTCTACGACATTGCATTTTTAGTCTTAGATCTTCTTTTGTTGAATGCACATGTGCACATGTTAATTATTTGATCTACTTATTTTCTTCATTCTTGGAAATTGGCTTAAAGATGTTGAATGAAAGTCAAAGTGGAAAGTGGACATACCTAGTTTTCATTAAAATTTGCAACGTTTGATTGATAAAAAAAAATCAGCAATGTTTTTAGAGAAGGACTTAAGAATTCTGCAAACGTCCCAGTGGATGATGGACACGAAATAATTACGAAACTTCCTAACTATGCAGATCATGCAAAAATTAAAAAGTAATTATTTGATGCCTTCTTATGATATACATTTGACATTAAGTAAGTTGTTTTTAGAGCCCAACAAATATTTCGGAACGATGTTTTTGCAACGTGCTACGGAATGTATTTGGGACTGTTGGCAATTTTAGCGATTCCTTCAATTTTAGAAATCTTAATACATACAAAAAATACTTCATCTAATGTGACTGCTTAGGCGCTATATTCAAACAATTTTCCACACATTATCATGGCTTCGCAATGATTTGAAACCGGGAACCAAAGCATAGAAATCTATTGAAGCCGTCAGAAGATTTCATTTCCCAGCCAGTCGTTCAGGCAAAATTATTTCCCAAAAGGATGGTGATTACGCATTATGGATTTTTCGGATTCTTAACAACAAGGAAGTTGGCTTTCATGAAAACAGAAAGGATATTGAAGCCTATTGTTCTTTATGGTGAGTACTCGGACATCTCATAGGAATTTGCGATGAGTATATGGGAACAATAATTTATGCGCTCAGTTTATTTCCTTCAATTTTCAAATTATTTAAATTTGTGTTGTTATTTGTAAATCTTTTGATGAAGCGATCGAGCGTTTCGAAGTGGTTCGAAGTGAATTTCTCTTACCAGAATTACAGTTCCAACGGCCTAATATGCTTTGATCCTATTGATCCTTACAATGAACTCATGCTCATTGGTCAAAATACTTGTTGGCATTCCTAATTTTCATTATCTTAAAAGTGAAATTCCCGAAAATTGTAACAAAACGCTATCAATTCAACTATTTTGATAGAATTATCATTTTTTTTAGCAGTGGTGACAATATCTCACAAAATGCTTTCTCAATGTTCAAGTTTTCTTTCTCGATACTTTCCGACCATTTTTTAAATTTGGATTTCGGATGTCTTACGTTCGCATTCTCAATAAATAAATAAATTTTTCTTTTTGTTCAGTTTTTGACGCAACGTAATTGCCAAATAAACTTACTGCTTACATCGTTGTTGATGTTTTCAGAGTTACTTTTGAAAAAAAAAGAATGAAAGAACAAGTGGCAAGATTCTGGCATGACAATATGATATATTTACCGTTAGCAAAACCCTACCTACGTTCAATGCTTTGCGTTACGTTTTTATACGTGAAATTATTTTCTCAAAATTTTTGATTATTTGCATAATCACTACAGTTTTACTAGTCGAACGGGTTAGATGTGCTGCTTGTGATTTACCGCCTTAAAAAAATTTTATCGAGATAAATTTCTAACTAAATTCGTCAACAAATTTCTCAAGCAATAATGAAGAGCGAAAGAGGTAAAAAAGAAAAGAACTTTCTCTGAGTTAAAACTATTGACATTGAAAATACCTAATTTCAACATCCCGCAAATCGATTAATTTAGCAAAAAACTATGCAACTGCACTACGGGAATCGTCAAATATTCCTGTTGACGTTGGTGATAAGACTGAAATGGAGCTTCCGGAATACGCAAATCATGATTTGATTCGAAGGTAAAATGAATATAAAAACAAAGCTGCTGGAACCAAATTTTGGAAAGCAAGAGTCTGAAAACATCAAATATCAATTCAAATATGTATTTGTGTTGAACGTATTTATTGCGCTTAGCTTCAAGTTCGCTGTTTGCACATCTTCGGCAATCTATTTATTCACAAAAACCTGTTCATCCACGTGCTAACGTTTAAAAAGTTTCCAAAGTCGCAGATAAAAAAAAAATGATTTTATAAGAATATAACAAAAATTTTGTATTGTTGTAATTCCAGAGCACAACAAGTGTTTTTCGACAATTTATTCTCCGTTTTCTATTCGATGTATATTGGATTGTTGGCTATTTTGGCGATTCCATCGATATTAAATGTCTTGGTTCACACAAAAAAGAGTTCTTCTGATGAAACTGCATATAAGCGTTACATTCAAACAATTCTTCACACATTGATATGGTTTCGCCATGATCTGAGACCAGGAACAAAAGCATGGAAGTCTTTGGAAGCTATAACGAAGTTTCATTTCTCAGCTAATCGTTCAGCGAAGGTAGCAAGTGTTGGAATCATTTCACAGATGGACATGGTGATTACACAATATGGTTTTATGGGATTTACCGTTATGAACCAAAAACAGACTGGCATGCAAGGCAATACTGAAGATCTGACGGCATATTGTCACTTCTGGAGAGTTCTCGGAAATCTTATTGGAATCCATGATGAGTAAGAAATTTCATTTGTCAAAATGAAAAATTTATTAAATATATTTTTAGATTCAATTTATGTGGCGAAACTTTGGAAGAAACATTGGAGCGTTTGGAAGTGGTTCGAAGTGAATTTCTCTTACCGGCATTACAATTTCCACCAAAAGATTTTGAAAAAATGACAGGCCATATTGTAGGTGGTCTTTGGTGTTTTAATCCTTCTGATCCTTATGAAGTTTTGATGTTTAACATAAATCGATTCATCGGCGTTCCAAATAATTATTATCATGAAAGTGAAATGACAGAAAATTGCGACAAAAGTAAATCGGAGTATTACAAGCTGAGTGTTTTTAACAGATTCTCATTGTGGTTTTCAATCTTCATTCATGAATACATTTTGCAATTCTCCTTCTGTCGTTGGTGGCTTAATAAGCAAACCCTTTTCCACGAATTTCTTATTACATATTTTCCATTTCTGGCTATTTACAAGTTTGGATGGAAAAAAGCTTACATCAGTATTTCGATGAATGAGAATGAATTGTAAATTCAATATTAAGTATTCATTATTGAGCAGCTTCAGTCGTTATTAAACTCATACCTGAATCACATATTAGATTTTTACAAAATCAGAATTAGCAACAAAAGTAAAAAAAAAATATCGAATAAAGAAGAAATTTTTATTGAACAACAATTTTCCGGCAAATTTGACCCGCCAAAAAAAAAATTTTTCTTGGTCTCCCGAAAAAAAAGCAGCTTTGTGTTGGTAAATGCTTCTTCGTTGTGTTTGTGATTTTTTTCGAAAATATAAATTTCCAAAAAATTTTGTTTTAAATCTTATTAATTTGTGGTTCTATCAGAAACTTTAAAAATAAAAACATGCTGGCAAATAGTGCAACCACGTGCAATATGTGTTATCAACTAGCGGATCAGGTAATAGTTGTTAGATGATAATAAATCTATCGAAATAAGCAAAAGTTAAGGTTTACAACGAAATCCAAACTTGTGCAATATCGTGAGTTTAAAGAAGAAATATCTACTCGCAAAGAAGGATCAAAACATCGCTCTGTATATTTCCAACGCGATGAGAATATAGCGCTTTGTGTATATTTTTTTCTGTCATGAAAAAAAAAAAATCGATTCGAAATGTTTCCATGAAACATTTCTATAAAGTACAATTTTGTGTCCGTCTCAGAAACTTCGCTTTCTTTAAACGCGCATAATGCTTAAACTTCGTTACACTCTCAACGTGAACAAAAAAAAAACCTTTTTATTTCTCTCTCATTTTTCTTCTTTTTTTTCATTTCAAGCATTTATTGCTTTGCCGCCTTAAGAATATAAAAGGACAAGTCAGTCGCAACTGGTTTTTTGTAGCATTAAGGATTTTTTGAAAAATTAACTATCAGTATGCGTCATTAAAACGAGCATTTTTTACTAGTAAAAAACTCATCTCGCGAGGCGTTTCTTTAGAATTTAGAACAAGCTTTAGAATTTGCTATAGCTACATGTCAGTCATCACGCTCAACATATTACAAAAAATAAAAAAAAATTCTAGAATCCCAATTTTTGTTTCCCATTTATTCAGGATGTTTCAACAGAAAATCTTAATCTTAATTTAAAATTTTCTGAACTCTACTCTTAAATCCAGCGCTGCATATTGAAAATAAGCAACAAAACAAAACCTAGAAAATATACACACACTCGATGTATCTCTCGCTTTTCACCATTCTCTCTTTTCTGAGTTTATTTCGATTTTTTTTTTTTCATTATTGTGATGTTTTTCATTGCGAGTGGAAGTACGTTGTGTGATTTTATTGAAGAAAAAAAAAAAACTTCTGATACACAAAATAAAATAAAAAAAAAATTGTTTTAGTTTAAAGAAAACGTCTTTAAAGTGCGATAGAAAATAACTTTTTTTTTTTTGAAACGTGCGACACGTTCTTCAGTTGTTTCAGGTGCCGGGATATCATTTGCCAACTTGTGTAAAGTGCTCAGAAAGTATCACAAGAAATTCAACAGTGCAATCATATTATCAACAGCAGCAGCAGCCACCCGCCAATCAACAGATTATGGCACCACCACCACTTTCGGTTGGTTTCTGTTATTTTTCCTTTTTTTAAAGTTCATTGTTATAAATTTTATTGTTCGTTAAGTTCCATACCTTTAAGACCTCGACCATACCGAATAGTCATCAGCACCATCAAGGGTCTCCAGTAACACATCACAAAAAATTCACAGCACCAACGACGGCGACTAGTGTAAGTAACAACAATAAACAATAATGATGAAAAAAAAAAGAAAAAAAAAAAAACACAACAAGAAAAAAAAATCGACGGAGGTTCTCTGTAACGCGGGGATGTATTAGGGGGAATGGACACATTATACATGAAGGAAGGAAAGGGGGGGAGAGTATTAAAGACATGCGTGTGCGAAGGAGGTTATTCTTTCTATACAATACCCTACTTCTTTAAATTTCATTTCCATCTTTCTCATTCGTTTGATCCCTACCGGCGGTTCTGTATGACAGCAAAAAAAAAAAAAAAATAAATGTACGTATAAAAAAAAAATATATAAAACGCTGAAAAAAAAAGCTAAATAAAAAGAAATGGAAGAAAAAAAAAATCCAGTTTAATAATAACACTGGCGTTGTTGTAAAAAAAAAAAAATATATTTTTTTTTTTTTTCTGATAATTTTTTTTTCTCTCTTTCATTCTATATATTCGACTAGGGTAGAAATGTTTAAATTGGAACATTCGTATGTTGAATGATACACGTCGGGATGATACGAATCGATTTTGAAAGCTCTCATCAATTGAAAATGTCCTTTTTGAGAAAAAATAAAAAAATTCGTAAAAAACAAAGAATGTTGTGCGGCTATCTAAAATAGCTTTAAGATGTAAAAAAATTGCTGACAGCTTACTCTTTAAAAACTGCAAAGGGAAAACTGCCAAAAGCGTTGAAAAAAAATTATTGGAATCATGTGAGCGAAGGGAAAAAAAAATTATGGAAAACTTTTTCGTCAATGAAAATGCGCTCATAAACCATAAACATGTGATTTTCGTGAGCGAAGCGGAATTGGAATTGTTGTTTGTGTTTTCTTTTCATTCATCATCGGAAAAATGATTTTGGCGGGAAATTAATTTCTATTAAATATCATTTGCAGTTGGCGTCAACATTTGAATTGGAGCAGGCTTTGATGAGCATGGATGTGAGTTGAAATAATAAAAATTAATACTAAATGCAATTTGCTATTTTTAAATATTTCTTTCTTCTGTTGAAGGGTGAAATATTACTTGGTGAAGAAGGACAGTGTCCATTGTGTCAAAAGGTTTTCAATCGCAAAACTTCGCTTTTGAATCATATCAGAAATCATTCAGCTGATAAGAAATTCGTGTGCGACTATTGTCAGAAAGGATTTTCACAGCAAGCAAATTTGCGTAATCATACACGAATTCATACTAACGATCGGCCATATGTTTGGTAAGACGATTGTATTTTATCTTAAATTGAACTCTATTAATGTAATGATTATTATATTTTTAGTATTGATTGCGGCAAAGCATTTACACAAATCACAAATCTTAACAATCACAGACGCCTACACACTGGCGAGCGACCCTTTGTGTGTATTGAACATAACTGCGGCCGATCTTTTGCTCAGGTTACTAACTTGAACAATCATATGAAAACACATCACAAAATTCAGCAATATGTATGCAGTCAATGTCCGCGCAAATTTCATACCGTAACTCAACTGAATCATCATTTGGCCACTCATGGAATTATTATAAAAGCTCAGATGGCACCGCGTGGAGAATTTGGTTGTAATATGTGTCCAGTGACATTCCACGATGAACCTCAATTAAAACGACACATCCAAAAACATCTCGAAGGAAGATTTATTCCGTGTACAGTTGTTGGATGTAACGAAGGCTTTTCAACAAAGAACCAACTCAATAAGCATCTACAGAATCAACATCCGCATGAATATCTAAGACGAAAAGAATCAAGGCAGGTACCTTTATCACTCTTGCAGCTTCATGGTAACCAGCAATATAACAATAATATGGCTAAGGTCAAAATTGAAGAAGATATCAAAATGCCATCTCAGTCGCATTTAGCACAAATTCCGATTCAAAGTGAGTAACATTGCAAGCTTTCTCTGAGCATTACTTAATATTTGATTTTTAATTTAGTCGCCGGCCATAGTGGAACAATTGCAATAAATCTTCCATCAAATTACGCTCACCAGCATCCGTTTAATGCCGACACCTTTAACAATGATGCTACCAAAAAAGTACTCTCGGTAAGGACCTAAGCTGTAATGATATTTAAATTTTCATGTCATTCATTACGTTCATTCTCATTCTGTTCGCTTTTTATTGTTTTATTTTAATTTTGGGTCATTTTTTTTTTCTTCCACAATTTTGTTGTTATATCTTTTAGATAACCGAAATAATCAGGCATAGGATGAAACATTAAATTGGTGGTAAGATCGATTTAATTTATTTCTTTCCATTCATTGAGCAATTCATTCATTCCGTTCAATAAAGTTATTGTTTAAAATTTTTAAAATATTTTCTCTCAAAATTGTGCACTAAATTTTATTTTTTATTCTTTAATTTTTTTTTTGATATTGCAGAATCGTTTGAGTAGCTTCAATCATTTTTTGTGCTCATTTTCACCAGCACCAATAGCATCAAGCTATGCTAAATATGTTTGCAATCTCTGTTATAATGTCTTCAGGACAACTCATACGCTAAACAGACACATACAAAAATTTCATAGTTAAATTCTCGGACTATTGTAAATAATCTGTGGACATATTCTTAGCATTTATCAGAGAAAAACGTACGAATTGATCTCACGATTACAAAATTAAATTTCACGGTTGTAAATTTTCAAATGCTGAAGAAATTTCTTTTTTTTTTCGGAATAAAGAATGATCTGAAATTTATATTTTTATTGGCGTTTTAGTTAGAATTAGAATTGCTTTTGATATTTTTAAAAATTTATTTTCAGATTATGCGCACAACTGCGCATTATATGTGCAAATTGTACAAACTGCGTAATATGATCGTGAAAATATATTTAATCTTATTATCTGAGCAGGATATTGATAAACATTATGGGAACCGAAACTGAAATGTATGCACTATGATTCTATACCGGCAAATTGGACAATAATCATTTTCATCCAGCCATTGTTCAATACATGAAGTATGAAATGTATGCTGAAAATAATTGTTTATAATTTGATGATTAGAAAATTTTCCATTTTTTCAACTCACGTCACAACACAATTTTCTTAAATTTTCATAACTTCGGTCAAAACTTTCTTGGCAAATTGAACAATCGAAATCATCTTGTTCGTTTGTTACATCAGGAACTTCAGGCAGTGCATCCCTCAAAACAAAACAACACAACAAATTTCTTATAAAATTCATTTACTTTAAGTAAATAATTAGATAGCTTCCACGGTTTGGCTTGAATAAATACTACTTACTTGAAATTCTCGAAAGAATCGAGTTTTATTATGAAAATGTTTTAATGGTGAAATAATAAATTGCGCTGTTTGCATCATATGTCGTCATAAAAACTGATGGAATTCTTTGTAAATTTTCTGAATGAAATCATATATAATACGAGCATAAGTAATGATGAAACGATGCTTTAAATAATGATGAAACAATTAGAAATGTCAAGATCCTTTTACCACGATCAGAATTTTCTTTCCCCCGGGTACATGTTTGAATATTTCTTAAGATGTTTATTTTTTATTTCAAATTCTTCAAACATTTCATGTTCTTTAACTATCTATTTGATATTAACATTCTTAAGAGTTTGAGACTTTATGGGTCCTTTGCCATCAACTACAAGTGCTGCACCTTTGTAAGTGCCCACAAGATCTCCATCGACTTTAAGATCAGGCGCAACGGTCTCAAAGATTTTCTTCTTGGGGTTCATGAATGGGCCATCTGGATTACGCTCATAACCAGCACATGACACTAAATCTCCCGGAACAGCACCGATCGGTGGACTCATGATTTCAACTTTTTCTGGTGACGATGCACACATGACCATTGCCTCGGAAGTTACGCCACGCATCTTTGCTGGTTTTAAATTGCAAAGAACTACAACCATTCTGTCTTGCATTTCTTCGATTGGCACAAATTTCACTAAACCTGAAACTACAGTTCGCGGACCTGCTGCTTCACCACAATCGATTTTCTCCAGATACAAAGCATCAGCGTCGGGATGTCGAGAAACTTCGATTATTTTACCAACACGAAGATCTAAGCGAGAAACGTCGATTACATCAACAGCTTCTGGTTGTTTCTCCGCTGGTGGAGCCTTTTCCTTTTTCGGTTTTTCTTTCTTCGGTTGTTGTTGTTTCGGCTTAACTTCTTCAACGGTTGTGTCAGTAGCAGGAGTAGCAGCAGGTGTTGTTAGTTCCACAGGAGCAGTAGGCGACTGCTTATCTGGCAAAGGGATTTGCTTTATGCCTCTAGCAGTTTCCAGTTCGATCAATTGTTGTTTTGCAATTTCTACTTGTTTCCGCAACTGCTCATTTTCATTAGAAATCTCTTCAATCTTTCTGCCAGCATATTCATCTTTCAACAAAGAAAACTGTAAATGGTTATAAATTCAATTAACTTGTGTCATTTCCTAACATGTTTAATTCTAACCTCGCGCTTGAGTGCTGCAAGAGTTTCTTCGGCGATCCTATTGTTTGCAATGACTCGTTCTAAGGCACTACCACCGCTCATTCTTAAAATTTTAGGTATGATTTGCCGTGTCAACATGCGAGAAAATATTTTTAAATCTAAATCCAAAGTGCGAGTGGCATAAACACGTCCATTGAAATCATATACGTATAGTGACTATCCCCTCAAAAGAGAAAAATAAATGGTTTTGTAGCTCAATATAATTTAATTAATTTAACTGTAATAGAGGTGTTTCACTGACATGGCAAACAAAAGACAGGCGACAGGAAAGCTTGAAATCCTAATAGAGTTGTGTAGAAATGAAGGCAAATGGCAGAAGTCGATTGAATTGGCCGAAGAATTGAAAGCAGCAAGTTCAAATCATGGTAAGAAATTTATATAAATAATCTCAATCTCAAGGACGCATTATTATTCAGCGATTTGTATGATTTCAGAAACCCTCTCAAATTTCCTGATCGGCGAAGGAAAACTCGAAAGTTACTTGGAAGAAAATCCACCAATTGAATCGAACTATGCAAAAGCCAAAACAGGACTTTCTGAAGCGAAGCGACTATTGTCATCTGTCGTTGGTGAAGAAGGTCGTAAAGCTGGACTTGCTCTTGATTCTCATCTACTGCTGTCAAAACTTTATTATGCATGTGGCGATTTTGATAGTAGTTTGGAACATTTTAAATTATCTGAAATCGATAATCTTAAAACAGAAATCATCTTAAGTCCTCGCACTCTAAGAATCCTTGCAGAATCATATGCATCGAAAGGCCTGAGTCTGGAAGCCAAGAGTCCAAAAGGATCGTCAAAATTTAAGACAGCAGAACTGGAAGCTGAAATGGTAAAATATCTGAAATTGTGACTCATCTCGGCAATTAAGTATCAATTTATTTTTCAATTTAAGATCTCGTCATTTGAACGAGCAGCTGATATTGGGTTATTGTATTTACAAGGACAAGAAAGTAATGCAAATATGGGCGCAATTCTTGAAACGGCTCTACAACGCTCGCCAATTGTTCTCATCAAGCATGGAAAGCTCCAAGCGGCAATTGAAAGGTATCGCTGTATGCTGAGTGCAGTGGAAACAAAAGCAACTCAATCACTGCGACTCACACTCGCTCGTCAATTAGCGGAAGTCCTTCTACGAGGTGTCTCGGGAACAATTTACACCCCACCATCTAACAGTAGTCGAATGAATAACTCAACAACGAACAAAAAGCTCTGGATGCCACGGAAGTATTCGACAAGAAATCATTTCGTGCCGAAAAATCAACATGAAGAAACCCTTTTGTTGTTACTGATATCGGAGGCACTTGCTAATCGTGATGCTGTTCTATCGCAAAGTCCTGAATTTCGTGTCGCAAGAACGCATGCATTGGGAAATGCAACAGCGGTTTACGATTTATTAACACTAGCTGCTGTTCGATGGGCTCAAGTACCATTCCTTCACGACACTTTTGAGAAGGCTTTAAAGTTTGCGTTCAGCGAACCTCATATTTGGCGACAATATGCATTAAGTCTCGTTTCTCTAAACAAACACCATCACGCATTAACTGCCCTTAAAGAATCTTCTAAATTGGCTCCAGGTGACACTGTTCAGCTGCTAATGACGGCTCGATTATGTTATGAACATCTTGGTCAGATTCATGAAGGACTTGAGTTGTCCAGCGAAGCATTACGTAAAGAATCGAAAGGCATGCGATCACGATCTCAGCTTTATGTTGGCATAGGATATCAGCAGATCGCTATTACATCGACACTCCAATCGGAACGCGAATTGTATAGCAAACAAGCTCTAGAGGCGTTTGAAAAAGCTGTTCAAATGGATCCCAATGATCATCTGGCTGAATTTTATTTGGCATTACAGCACGCGTTAAGCTACAACGTTTCTGAAGCCATAGCCCATATCAAAGCGGCACTTCAGTTACGTTCTGAACATTCTCACAGTCTCCATTTGTTTGCCCTACTGCTGACTGCCAACCATCGACCAAACGAAGCTTTGCGAATAATTGAAGACGCACTTGATGAATTTCCGGATAACTTGAATTTGATGCATGCACGAGCACATCTTGAACTTCATATGAAGGGAGCTGATGTTGCATTAAATACACTCCAGAAAATGATTGTAATATGGAAAGATCTATACGAAGCTCAGACACAGCCTGTTAATGGAAGTACTTATGAATTCGGTCACGATGATCGTCATTCTGAAACAAAAAGTGTTGTGCAATTTCAATCTTCTCAAGTATCTGACAAGGATTCGAGTAAGTTACATAATAATTTGTTACGATCGCCACTAAAGGTCAATTTCATTTAAGATTCCGTTCATCCAGCATCACTGGCTGCATCGCGTGTGGAGCATGCCTTGAGTGAAGCTGCTAGCTCATTAAGTTCATTTTGTCCACGTCCCGGACCACCAAAAGCGTGGCTTATTCAATTAAAGATTTGGCTACTTCTGGCTGACGTTTATCTCACATTGGAACTTCCAAACGAAGCTGAAAATTGTCTGACTGAAGCATCACAGATCAATCCATTATCGCATATGGTCATGTACATGAAGGGTAAAGTTCACGTGCAGTTGGATCAATGGCAGGAAGCAAAGAATTGCTTTCTTAATGCCGTATCGGCAAATCCATTACATCCGGAAGGTCTTCGAGCACTCGGCGAAGCGCATTATTTATTGGGTGAGCCACGCTTGGCTGAAAAGTACCTGAAAGATGCTGCCAAAATTGATCCAGGTTGTCCCAGTATTTGGTAAGTTTAGTTGTGGTTTTATTCGCTACAGTTTTTTAATTGACAATAATTTCCAGGTACACCTTAGGTCAAGTGATGGAAAGCCTTGAAGATTATACTGCTGCATCCAATTGCATGGTAACGAGCTTGCAACTTGAACCATCATGCCCAATACTTCCATTTACCTCCATCAGTCTGACATTCGATTAAATTCGCATTCCAAAGATTTCCTTATATTCGATGTATTTGTTATTATTTTATCGGATCGGTGCCATCATGCGTGACCATCATCAATTTATACGTCCTTCTGTGGTTCTACTTAGATAATAGAAATTTCGTTGTTGACCTTTTTTTTTGTTTCTGGTTTGTGAGGAAAATCGCATTGGGAAATCAAATTGTTATTTATATAGAAAAAAATCCATTTATTGCATAATCCTTGTGTGCATTCATTCATTACATAAGAAACGTAAATCGTTATACAATATTACACAAAGACTCTGGACGGAGTGCGGAAAAAATTATTAAAACAAAAATAAAATGACAATGTTTAAAAATCGATACTATTTGTTCTTAAGTGTTGTTGATAGATCTGTTAGTTTCTCAAGAATTTCCGTTATTTGAAGATCCATTGATTCGTTGATCTTTTCATCAGCTGCAAATTCGGCCTCCATTTCACGCTCATGTTGCGTCTTAAAGATTGCAATTCTTAAGCTGTTGCGTTTTTTCTTTGATCGCTTTAAGGTGCTGATGTTGAATTTTGTGTCATTTTGTTTATTCTTTTTATTACGTTTGGATTCATATAAAATTGATCCGAGAGCTGATGGACGAATTGTATTGAAGTAATCGGAGCATTTTGATGGGAATTCTTTAGTGCCTAATAAATTTCCATCTTCTGGTTTTTCGTTTCCGCTGATCATCGCTGACCTTTTTTGTTTAATTTTGATTGCATTCTGAAGTTTTCTTAATGTACTCAAAAGAACGCGAAATCTTTTGATAACTCTTCTTTTTTCGTCATCAATAGCTTCAGGAAAATTTAGAATAGCATCACATTCCGTTAAGATCAATTTGAAGTCGCTAAAGTAAAATTTCGTGACTTTATCTTTTGAAAGTTCAAGATTTTCTGAATTGATTTGAAAATGATGCAAGAGAATGTTTGAACGATTTACCATGTCCATTAATAAAGATTTATCAAAATTATTCTTGATGTCTTCAATTACACGGCTTAATTGTTCAATGAGTGATGCACTGAAGGCACATGTGTCAATTATCAGCTGGACATGATGTTGTAAATTTTTTACTTCTTCGATGAAATGTTGCTGTAGAACGTCAAGCGAAGGATCTTGCCCACCAGTTATAGCGGGAATTAAATATGAATCGAGTGATTCGATTGAAGCCAGACAGGACTTTATAGATGATGCAACTTTTGGATCGTCTTTACTGAACCACGTCGAAAAATGCCCGATTTGAATTAAGCGATCAATAAGCAAATCGAACTTTTCAACATCATTTTCGAGAGCTAATGGATCTTTCTGCATTCTTAGTTTCTCTATTGGGTTTTGATCCATATCGCTAAAGACTTGAAATACCAGTCGCAGTAAAGCATCATTTATGTAGTTCTCAAGATTATAAAGTGCATTTTCAAGCTCTATTGCCTTCATCCGCTGATCTGAAGCATTCGATTTTTTTCCTGGTTGTGATAGTGAAAATTCTTCTTGGAATTCGATTGATACTTTCAGAACGCTTTGTGACAGAGTTGTTATTGGAATCTTATCAGATGCGAGAGCAATATTAGCGAAAGACAGGCTATGACTTAGAAGCTGGTCAATAATTCCTCTTACTTGCCTACTCTCCATCATTAATTCAGCCTTTTTATCAGCTACGTTGGTGACATTCTTGTTGTTGTCATCTATAAATTCGGTTAGAATGTTCAAAATTGAATCAAGCAATGTGATGAAGTTCTCAGGCTGATCTCCAACCGACATAACATGATCGTTAGCCGATTTTACGGCAGATTTTAGACGCGCCAAACACCACAGAATCCTATCAAAAAAGCACTGACGCGCTGTTATCAATGCAGCTGATGCTCCTTCTATTTCCACCGTCTTTTCAAGATACTTCACACACACGACAATTTGATTGGAGCATAAAAAACATTGCTCCATGATGATTGTTCTGTTTGATGGTGTAGTTATATCGAAGATAATAAACTTATGGAATATTCTGAATAGCTTTGTAAGCTTCAGTGACAGTTGCTAAAAAAAAAGAACAAAAATATTCAGGAAGAAAAAAGATGTTATTAAGTAGTTTCTTACGTCCAACCAACCGATGTTTGATGATCCTTTAAAGCCGTCATATAGATACTTTTGCACCTCCTGAATTATAAATAATAGTTCGTCCATCGCAAGATCTTGTTTAAATCAATTAAATTTATGCACGCACAATTGGCAGTTGCAATCTAAAAAAAACTGATTTGTTCGAAGTATGAAAACAACTGAATACCCCCGGAAAACGTAAACAATCAACAAAGACCGCTGCTTTCATTTTTAAATTTGTAAGAAATTTTAAAAAACCATCGCCAATCCATCGGAACAAGTGTTAAAGATGAATGTTATTCGCTGCATCAATCGACAGTCTGCAATAAAATTAACGAGGCCCATCTTTCTTTGCCAAAGGTCAATTGTATCATCATCATATAAAAGCAACAACAAACAGAAAGAAGACAGCAACAACTTTTCAAGATGGATTAGATCAATGATTCTTTCGTGTGGCATTGGAGTTGTTAGCTATAATCTCTACAAAACTATGATGTCACGCTATATGTCCTCATCGTTGCCATTTTCTGACCTTGTTCCAAAGATATCAGCTGCAACTAAAATGCCATCCAGACGAGCTCAGTTCAATTTTATCGCTGATGTTGTTCAGGAAACTTCCAATGCATTGGTGTATATTGAGATTCAAGATGGTAGAAGAATGGATTTTTTTACGGGAAAGCCGGTTAGTGTCAGCAACGGTTCTGGGTTCGTTGTCGAGTCGAATTCCAAAACAAGCCTTATTCTTACCAATGCGCATGTTGTCGTACAGAAACCTCATTCAATAGTCAGCGTACGCTTGACAGATGGAAGAACGTTTATGGGGGTTGTAGAAGCCATTGATCCTGTCAGCGATCTCGCAACTGTCAGGATTCCATGCAAAAATCTGTCACCAATGAAATTGGGACAGTCTTCGACACTACGATCTGGGGAATGGGTAGTAGCACTTGGATCGCCATTGACTCTTAGCAATACAGTTACAGCTGGTGTAGTAAGTTCAACGCAACGCCATTCTGAAGATCTTGGCCTTCGTGGTCGAGACATTAATTACATACAAACAGACGCTGCAATTACATTTGGAAACTCCGGAGGTCCCCTTGTTAATCTCGATGGCGAAGTTATTGGAATAAATTCAATGAAAGTTACTGCTGGTATAAGTTTTGCTATTCCAATTGATTATGCAACAAACTTCTTAAAAATGGCTGATGAACGAGTAAAAGCTGGAAGAGTTTCGACACCGGCTCCTGGAAGGCGATACATGGGAATCACAATGCTAACATTAACGCCTGATATTCTTCGTGAATTAAAACAACGTGGCTCCGAAATTCCTGATGCTATTCAGAACGGCATCTTGGTATGGAAAGTTATCGTTGGTTCTCCCTCTCACACGGGCGGACTAATGGCGGGTGATATTATTCTAAACATAAATGGGAAGGATGTAGTAAAATCAGCTGACATCTATGAAATTTTGACTGGCAATATAAAGGTTCTTAAAATGATTGTTTTACGTGGATCAAAATTTATTGAAGTGTCAGTTACACCGGAAGATCCGGAATAGGAAACATCATTAGAATGGTTTCAGTTTTGAAAACTGTAGTTTATTTTTTATCACATTCAATAATGATGGTTCATTAAAAATTGTTCGTTTGGATCGTTAAGAATTATTTATTTGCTTCATAATGTCCAAGAATAATTTATTTATGTTGGCGGTCATCGATATATGTCACATAGTTTAAGTATTTATCTATTTCTGATTTCTAGTCTTCATGCGTTCCATTGATACCATTACCAATCAAGTTCTGATTGCTATTGTAGCTAAAGAAGATCTCATAGTTTTTGGAATAATCTCGTGGCATTGGAAATTCAATAGCATCGGCCGCCATTAAGTAGGCACCAACGGCCATGCTCACATTCGGTTTAAGCTTAAGCAATCTCAGTTCGAAAGAAATTTTACGATTATTCAGTTCATTTATGAATCCATCTTTTAGAAGTTCCCAGCTTAACCACACAGAACCAACGCAAATTATGCTCAAATAACCCGTTCGAGTTAATTGTTGATTCACACGTGGCAAGAGTGCAGCAATCATTTTGGCCAACTGACGTCCAGCGTCGGTAAAAATATTTTGACATAATTTGTCGCCTTTTGTAGCGGCATCTGCCATTTTATGGCACAATCGTGCATAGAATGACTTTTGGAAGCTCGCATAGCAATGCTCTAGCATATCTCGTCTCGTTTCAATATTGAAATGTTCTTTGATCAGACTCCAGGCGGTTGTTGTATCGTATGGACAGATTTCAAGATTATCTTCATGATCAAAAACTGCTTTAACAGCTTTATACGCAATCCACCAGGCACCAGCTTCATCTCCAATGGAATGTCCCCAGCCACCGCATTGATATGTGTCTGGAATAATTTTTTTATTGAAGAATTTTTTTAAGAAGAGGTTCCGGCAACTTACCACCGTTGGGGTTTCTCAAGAATGCATTTGAACCAGTGCCAGCAATAACAACAAGTCCACCAAGGTTAGAAACTGTCAAAATACTTCCAACTGTGTCACTACAAACGACATAATGCTCTGATAGATCTGGAAAAGCGTCGCGCATTTCTTTCTCAAGTGCGGCATTCGTTGAGTGATGCTCGCATCCGCTCAAGCTGAGGCCGATACATTTAAATGTTGTCGATTGTGGGATTTTTGCAACTTGCTTTGCATTACTTGCCATTGCCGCTATACGTCTGCCAACTTCCGATATTCCCACCATCCAATGATTAGTGCCATCGCCTTTTACTTTTGCTATCACATCACCAGCGCCATTTGCAATGATTAATGTCGAATGTGTTGCACCGCTGAAAGAGGAAATTATAGAAAATTAAACAATAACCACAAACATGTGCGACGTCAATCAATATCTTATCACACAACCCCTCTATCGTCGTGCAATCATATTGTGATCGAAATTGTGCGAGCAATTTATTACTGGCTATTAAAAAAAAATTGCGGTTGATTATTTCAGACATTTTAATCGAATCATTTCCATTAGTAATTAGAAATTGATGACCCAACCAGGAATTTGAAATTGTAAGCTTTTTGTGACGTGTACGAAGAAAGCTCAAAACAAAAAAAAAATGCAAAAAGAGAATAATTAACAACAATATAATTAGGTATTTTTATTTAACAGCAACAGGTGTTTTTTCACAACTTTGTGTGCTTTGACTCAATTATGAATGTTGTAGTGAAGTTATCACATTTTGTGCCTCACTCTTTTGTAAGTACTCTTGAAAGCCGAAATTCGTTAGCACTAATTTAGTGAAGCCATTGACTTGATAACTGTTGATTCTTATTAAATTGATAAGGCTTCAGTTCAGAATTTGATGTCACATTTGGCGCTAGCGCAAATAGAAATTCAATGAAATTTGTGTCATATGAAATTTTTTTTGCATTTTTGTTTATTTTTTGAGTTTCTTTATCTCTCATTCAATTGAACTCTTAAAATGCCAGAAGAAATTATTAGAAATTCGTCTTATTTTATGCTTCATCATTTGAGTCAATTGTCCGACGAATAGGAATTTCATTATTCTGTGATTGGCGTTGAACGCATGAAAAAGAGAGGAAAACGAAAAATTAAGAGCAATCAAAAGTAATCAACGCACGAAATAAAGCCCCGCCAGCAACAGCAGAACCAGAAAAGCAAGTAAAACGAATAATTTCAAGTTTTCTTACAACAGCAATATAGCGAACATAATTAATTTAACGTACATAAATAGGTATGTGAAACATACTCCAATTAAATGCACTTTATTGCGCCAATCAAAATGTTGAAAACCAAAATAAATTGCATTTTGCACAAAATAAAAAAAAAGTTATTATTACGCAACTTTCGCGACTAAAGTAAGTAATAACTTTTAGCAAAGACTTACCCTTCAACGCCCGCAAAATAAACTTCTTCCATTATTATTATTATTTTTTTATTATTATTGTGCACGTTTGATAATTTTGTTTTACACAATGATACAGTTGCACAGTTCTGCGACAGCAAGTTACTGCTATATTAAAATTAATTTGATTAAATACACTCCTGGATGTAATAGTTATATTAAATAGCTGATGCAAATAACATTAAGAAAGAATTGTTCCAATTATTTGTCACTATTAAAAAATGTCTTAATTTCAAAGCAAATACAAAACTGCGCGCCTCAGAATTGCATATATTTAAAGTTATTTATTATTTGCTTAATGTCAATCGCTTTCAAATTGCAGAAAATTAAAGTTCAACACTTTGTCACATTAATAACAGAGCACACAGCCGAGCTGAACGTCCGATCGCCACAAGCAGTCTAGTTAGAATGTGGAGAAATTTATTTCGCTTCGCATTTTCAGCTTTTGGCCAAAATGACTTGAATGAAATATAAGAAAAAAAAAACAGCGACAAACACACAACAATAACTTTTACTGGTTGTGTATTGTGACTGCGATCCATTCTATGGCGTATTGTATTGTGATATAATTTTTCGTTTAAGAGTATTATTATCTGTACACTATGAAACCGGTCGGTGGGCTTGAATGCCTTTTGCTCTTCTATGGATGCGATTTTTTTAATTTAATTTTTTATTTTTTTCATTGTTTTATACATTTTAATAATTGAGATTGGAATTTTATGATTCTGTTGCATATATTTTACTCAGGGACATCCAGTTTTGTGATAAGATAGAAACGCGACAACCTTTATCAGTGTGAATGTTAGTTATTATTATACATTGAACTTGATTTTAACGATTTGTTATCGTGCATAAGTTATCAATAATAATAGACGTCGTTTGGCCCTTTTGTTGTGGTTCGTCAGACAGTAAGCGATTCAATGCATTTGCATTTTTATTGTCGAGCCATTAAAGACCAATCGAACGATAACATACTAATTAATGTAAGCCCATTGAACTACGTAGATGCGAGACACAAACAAACGGGATTTTGCGTATAAATAAACGACCTTGGACAACATTATGAGAAAAAAAACCTGTTCGACGAAAATGGCAACAAATTTAAAAATTTTGCATAAAAACATTATCAACCTATTCGAAGGCTTGAAACGTGATTTCTTTGGTATAAGGTGTGGGAAAGAAATCCAAATTCTTTCCGTCGGAACTCCTCGGTTATGTGTTTACAGTTCTAATTATTGGCGCTTTATGATGTCAAACTTAAAGTTTATAATTGATAAGAAATTGGGAATTCTGAGGAAAACAGAATCAATTTATTTTTTAAAATAATTTAATCAACAAAACTAATGAAATCGGAAACTTATTGAAAATTTGCAATTCGTCAGTTTTTTCTTCTCGCATTGCAATGTGGTGGAAGGGAGCAGTGCCTATAAATTAATAAATGCCATCGATCGTCAGAATTTTTTCGGAATTCAATTCAATTTAGAGAGATTTTAATCGAGATGGAAACATCAGGTGCAGTCGTAGTTATTCTTACTATTCTTGTACTATTATCAGGACTGACAACTATCTCGGCTGGAAGTAGTCTATGGGCCAGCGATAAGGTGATCGAAAACTCATTACGAAATGGCTTTGACTTGAACAAAGCGAAGGATTCTGCAGGTTATCCAATCTCATCAAGCCGATTTCATGGAACGAGTCATTACCAGGCACTTTATATTTCAGAAACTGGTGAGAGTATTAAGGTATGCATAGAAGCTGATCGTTCTTCACAAACTATTCGAAATGCATATCGGGGTTATTGTTAATTGTTAGAAATTGATCAGGACGTGAAATAAATTATATTCAAGGAATGTCTGTATAGTTTGGTAATATTCTTATAAAATCCATAACCAAGAGACCATAATAAACTACATAACAATTTATAATAATTTCTCTCGACGATCGGTTGTAAGATTTGCTATAACGACCAAATAAACTTTTAAATTTAAATTGTCTATATTGTTGATATGACTGAATCGAGTCGATTTTTGTTCACTGGCTCCATTGTTGATGTCAATTGTGCAAAACATAATTTTCTGTTTTCTCGTGATACGACGGCGAGATTCAGTGACAATATAATGGACTCGCAAAAGCTAATTAACCAAGAAATAATTGACCACAACTTACAAGTTAAGGCAATCATCCAAGTGAGTTAAAATACATTTTTCCACAATTTCCAGGAATTTCGATTTAAATTCAGCATTTATAATTCAATTCAATACTTCTTGATCAGCAGTTAAGGAACATTAACCCATCTAAATATGACACTTAGAACATAGTTTTAAGCTGTTTGAGATTCTTTATTTAATTAAATAATTTCAGTGAAACTTTTGTGATGTGTAATTTTTTCATGTTATTTACTAAAAAAAAAATCTATCAAATTGAACACACCCGTTATGTTTTGAAATATCTTGCGGTCATTAACCGTCATTTATGCCTTTCAGGATATTCTTGCATTTCGAGGCTCACTACAGGAATTAGAGATACTTAATGAAGCTGGAAGAGCAAAATTGTCACAACTCAGAAAGTGTATTGAGAAATTAGATGATTGGGCTCGAGATGAAAATGATCCACGCTTATCAAAAGATGTTGATTCACATCGCGAACAATTCTCAAAGACACTCCAAGCATTCCGTAAAGCCAACATCTCAACAATGCTCGAAATTGAGAAATCTGACAAAGCTGAATTGTTCACCGTTACTCCAGAAGCTGAACTTCGACAGCGACACAAGACAAACCTCATTTCGCAACAGGAAAGCGTCACCGAGCGGATGTTGAGCATATCGCGAAATCTCTCTGATACAACACAAAAAAGTGCAGCAACTCTTGAATCCCTAGTTCAGTCATCATCAACCGTTGAGACAACAAGTGAAGAATTGCAAAGTACTGGCGGAACTATTCAGCAATCGGGAAAATTACTCAATAAATATGGTCGACGTGAGACAACCGACAAGATTCTTCTCTTCTTTGCATTTATTTTCTTCCTAGCTTGCGTCTTTTATATCGTGCAAAAGCGTTTGTTCTAAAGAATTTTATTAATGGTCAATATAAATTAATTCATGTCCAGCTAATGATGTTTTTATCTTCCTTGTCGATTCCTGAGTTATCAAAAATTATATAAACTTTTATCATGGATTCGTGAATGATCGATTTGGATTAAATGTGCTCAAAATTTAAAAAAAATATATGTTTGTGATTTGTAAATATTTTAATGATGAAAACTTCCTAAATTTTATTTATGTTTTAACGAAATAAAGTTAAAAAAAGAAAAAGTTATTTCAATTGCAAAGGAGCTTTTTACTAGAATCTTAATCGCCATACAATTTATTTGATTGTCACAAATTACCCAATTAACGTGTGAAAAATTACATAACAGCACAAAAATGCTCTTTTGGAATTAAACTCCAATCGATTTCACATTCAGCAATCTCTCTCAAGCTTTTATAAAAATCTTCGTAAGCTTTTCGAAAGCTTTCCATCATTTCAGCTTCGCTTATGATTCCGCCATGTTCCGTTGGTAATAAAATCGGATCAATAAATTTTTTAAGTTCATCCATGCTCTTTGTTAAAATCAATCGATTTCGAAGTTTTTCACTTATTGCTTTGCGACCAATTTCAAATAGAAACACAGCAAATGACGGCAAACTTACAAGAAAATTTTCCTTCTCACGTGCAATCGTTGCATTTCTGGTACAATCGGCCAAATGTCTAATGTCCTTGAGAGAGAATAAATTAAAATAACTTAAACTCGCTCCGGTAAAATCGGAAATTGTTGAAATGCCAGCAATTTGTGTCTCTTCTGACTCCATTAATGTCATAACGATAATTGTAAGCAATCGAATTGCATCAGCGGATGTGAATTTTTTTGCATCAAATCGATTTGCTTTCACCAAAATTATTCGCTTCCCTTCATCATCTCGTTCCATTAATGGATATGCGTAGCCGCATTCAAATAGCTCCCACACTTTTTTCAATTCGTCGGCGCCAAACATAAACCATTTTGCATATTTTCGCTTATAAATGAAATAGTTTTCAAACGATCGAAAAACTAATTCCATTCGATACTTTCGAGTGCGTAAAAATTGTAAAAGAAATTTATCATCTGTAAAGCATATAAAAAATTGAATACAAATTTCCTCAATTGTCCATTGAATAACTTAAAACATACCTTGTCGACATTTTTTAATAAATGGATGCACAGAAATCCAAGCTCGAAATTGTATTAAACATTCTGCTTTCAATTCTGCACTCTCGCCAAGTTCACGACGAGCTTTTTCGGCAAATTTCTTGGACAGTTCCATTTTTTTTTTTCGATGCTTGTTACGAGCGCTAATACTCAATAACGACTGAGACAATTAATGTCTTTATTTTTTTTTTTTGGAGATCGCCCGAGATGAAAGTGAATTTGGTAGTGGCGCGGAATCTGAAGCGTTAAATCATAAATTACACGCATTATGATTCGCTTTGTCCAGATGTAGAGCGAAGCAATAGACAAAAAATTGTTTACAACTTCTCACATTAAAAAAAAATGCTCGCTATTGGGCTTTTGATTGGCGCTATTGGTTTTACATGGCGCTGAGTGCCGTTATGGAATTGAATCTCTGTTGAGATTAATTAAATTAACACTTTTCGATCCCATTAATGTGAAATTTGCATAATGATCGGCCAGTGACAAGAATTTCAATTAATTGATTGATACACATATTTATTTGTGTGTACATGCTTCAATATCTAGCAGCTGACAAACATTTTTTAAAGCATGAAGAAAATTTAAAAAATTGCACAAATTTAAAATTATTATTTTTTTCTTGCTACCTAGAGATTCATTTTTTATGGACATAGCTATTTACAATCTCACAATGACCATTTAATAGTTGAATGGTTAATTGCACACATTGTGCAGAGTTAGCGTAAAACGGTCAATCATTATAATCACGATTTCCATAAATGCACTGGACGCTGGTTGAGCAAGATTAAAGAAAAATTATGAAAAATGTTTAAAAGATTTGTTTTTTGACTGCGATTACTGTAATTGCCATCATTAATGATATCTCGTGCTCAGTTTTTATACAATGCGAAAAAATTTTTATCATGAAGGTCATGATGCCGACAAGTGACTTTGAGATGCTCCATAAAAACCTTCAAATTAATTGGAAGACATTTTGGCCTTCCGGTTTTTTTTATATCTTGATGAGTGATCGGAAATTCTTCGTACGTTTAATTAAGGACGAGCAATTAGTTTTGCTAATTAATGAGGCATCACATCGTGGATCAAATAATAATTTAATAAGAAATTACAAATGAGTTACAAAGAAGAAGTTTTGACGTCACAAAAGTGAAGTTTTGCAATTTAAATTCAATGAATGCTTTTTTCTTGAAAAATTATGTAATTTTCGTTCCACTTTGAGGCATGGCTGGGATTTATTTATTTATTTTTTCGTGTTTGTTGTGACGTCAAATTGTTGTAACAGTTATTTGAGGTCATCACAATTTGCATTGATCGGCTTGAGTGAAATCATTGAATGGCGTTGAACTCGAAGATTGTTGCATCTCCCACAATTATTTGCCCGTTTGATGTTCTAGAATATTTAGTTCTCAATGTGTCAAAACAAACTTTGTTTCCTGGAAATATTTTACTTCCTGATTATTATTTGCGGTCAATATTTCATTTGGCGAACTTATTGATAACAACACAACATGAAAATAGTAAACAAAATTTCACTAATTCATGGTCGAACTCGTTGCTCTTAAAACAAAAAAAAAATAATAAATCTCTGAGCATAATTTAACAATTTCTCATGAACTTTGCATAATTCCTAAGTGATGTTAATCAAACAAAAATGAGAAATGTGATTTTAAAATTTTCGATATTCAATGTCCATGATTCATGAAAGTTCCCCCCGACCGATCATTGAGATGCGCTCAGAATAAAATATTCTATGCGCAATTTAATATTGAGCAAAGATTGAGCGAAATGATATTTAATCTCAGCAAAAGACAAAACAAAGTCTTTTAAAACATTTTTTCTATAAAATCTATTGGTCTCAGTGACTTGGCATTCATTTTGCAACTGATTCATTGGCGATATAGAACGCGGTAAAACGAGAAATAATTTTTTTTTGTTGTTTCTTTTCGTGCAACAACATTGAGAAGTGTGAAAAATATCAGAAAATAAAAACTGAATTTTAAAATCTGGTTCAATTGAAAGAAAAAAAAAAATCGCAGTTAAAAATGAATTTATTGCACCTAGTTTTTGTGACAATTCTGTCATTGCTACTTGTAAGCGATACTATGGCGGCACCATTTCTGGAACGTCTATATGGTGGTTTCGGAGATTACAACTATCAAACGACGCGGCGACAACGAACACAAAAACCGCGCGGTAGGAGCTTCAAGGAGATATGTCGTGCCGTAAATCCAGCGCCATATGCATTCCCGAATAAAATTCCATATCCATCGGTGCCAGTTTGCTAAAGCTGCTCAACATCTCATTAGATTTTAAGGAAACTTTTCAGCCATATCAGCGACAATCAAAATAATTCGATTTAAATTTAAGTTAAATAAATTAATTTCTTTATTTAATTAAATATTTGTGGTCCTAAATTTGAGTTTTTGTTCTTTTTTTGTGTGTTAAAGGAAAAACAAAAATTATTTAACTTAAATTCATTTTTAACTCATTGTCTATGTGAGTTATCTATTTCCATAATTTAATGACACCATCGCGACTACTCGATGCCACAAATGTTTGCTTTTGTGTACGACACAACACTAGATCAGTGATTACATCATGATGCCCGACGGCTGGTGATTCTGGCCCTGATCTTGAATCTTCACCACGCGACGAAGCAGACGGTCCAGTTCCACCAAACGACGGAGATTGATTCCCATTATAAATTTCCTGAATCACGTACGTGCCATCGATGGGACGTGAGCTGTAAATTAAATGATGAATAAAAAAAAGTCAGATTTATTTAATTCCGATTCAACTTACTCATATGAAATGTTCGATGGTGTATAATCCTTTGGCGCTGGAACAACAAGTTTACATTTGGAGGCATCATTTAGATCCCAGAATCTTATTCGTTGATCTGTTCCACCTGTAACTAAAAATCCACGCCCATCAACGACGCCTGGCAATAAAGCACAAACGGAATGTGTTGTATTGTTGATATTTGACAATGGCGGCGCTGTACTGGCCCATAGAGCTGTTTGTCTTGAACTCGTCTCGATATTCCATGAAAACACTTCATTGTTGCCTTGTGATGCTGATATCAAGCACGATGGCTCCGTTGGATGACATGCAACGCGTCTGATTCTTGACTCGTACGGATGTTTAATCTCAGCAATTTTGAGTCTAAATCGAAGATCCCAACACAAATGACGTCCACTACTTGTTCCAATCGCCAGCCATGATGAGCTCGTTGGATCAATTGCGAATGATGTGATTACTCCATTGCGTAAATCACTTTCAAGCCTCCATGCATTGCCCGGCATTCGAATATCCCATCCGACAATGGCACCATAAAGTGTTGCATAAACGATGAGACTTTGTGCGCCTCTATCCATCGCTTGCATTTCAACAACCGGTCCATCATCTTGTTCTTTCACAGCTCTGTCAATTCTTGCATTCGAATCTAAATGACGAGCTTGTTGCAGTGCCATTTTGCTAGAATTCGGATCAATTCTTAGTACCAGTAAAGCACCATCGCGCCCAGCAACAGCCAACGATTGCCCAGCATCACATGAGGCAACAGCATTTAATGGGGTGTTGGCTGCATAATATTGACGTGATCGATTAATATTTTGATGCCCGTCAAGCTTTGTACAGTCCCATAATCGCACTGTGCCATCGCTACTAGCGCTAGCAAAAAGTGATCCACCCATTTTTAGTGATGTCATTCTCGTTACTGCTTGCTTGTGTTCGTGAAGATGTGCAACAAGCGTTCCATTTAGTTTCCAATTTGGTTGCACTGACGATTCGACATGTTCCGGTTGTTCTCGATGGGCATTCAAAGAATATTTCATTTTTAATCTATTACATAATTGATCTAATTCCATTCGACATTCTGATAATCTCTCTTGATTGAAGCTTCGCTCTGGCATGCTATATTCGACCAGCGACAATGATGGTGTTGCATGATTTGGCTGGTTGTGGTGTGATGTTATTGAGATTGTGTCGGGCATCGGTGATGATGATGGTGAATTAGCTTCTGGATTAAGTAGCCAATCATTGCTAGATGATTCGCTGACACGATGTTTCCGAATTGGATGTTCGACTTTAATAAATTTATCGGCAAGAATTAGCTCATGAAGATAATTAGAATCTCTACTGCGATCTAGCTGAATTCGGCCATCGTTTCGCATTGACATTTTTGTCTCGTGAGCTTTGTAACGCGCCATCTTTATAAGGTGATTTGACATCGATAACAGTTGAAGCTCAACGTGATCCGTTAAGCATTCAGTCGTTGAAAGTCGACGAAAAAGCTGTTCAAATTATTTAATTAATGCGAATTTTAAAAGAATTAAAGAAAACTTACATTTCTCATCGATTGCGACACTTCGCCGTATTGTGGAATTCCGTCCGGACCTGCCTTAGTGCGTGCTTTCTTTCTTTCTTTCAGTGTCTCCATTAATTGCACAATTTCTGGAAATTTTAAGACAATATCGTAGACACTTCGAGGAATCGGTTGATGAAGACAATCCATTAGCAGCTCAGTTTTTTCAATCTGAATTAATGGACATCTTAAGTGGGGCGCAACTGATGGCATAATTTTACATTGCACATCCAGTGCCGAAAGCACCTGCGCCGATATTGAGATAAGCCCACAAATTTCATGTCGAATCCATAAATTAGGATGGTTTAAGAAGCAAGAGCATTCGCTTATGAATTCAACCAGGTTTGCCTTCTGCAAAAGTCCTAACTCTGAGAGAGCTGATGTGGCTCGTATCGCTTTTGCTATCACAAATTCTTCGGGATCGGTGAAGCCTTGTTGTAGTAATGGTATCAAAATTGGAGAGCAATGCCAGCCAACATAAGCCGCAATACCAACAATGCAATCAAAAAATGTTCCGCGCAAATTTTTATCTTCTTTGTCATTAAGGAATGTGATGATGTGAGATAAAATGATATCATTGGCTTTTTGTCGTCCGAAGAAGACACAAAGCTTCGTGATGCCCGATTCCATGAGAGTTTGCTTTACGATCGATTGACTATCCGTCAATAAACTCATCACAGTGCTTGATAACATTTCATGCAGATCGTGTAGCTCCGATTCATAATTAGGAACTGGTCCATCGCCTGCTGACAACTGTGACTGCTCCAAAAATCTTACAGCTGTTTCCGCTAATGTCGCAATATTTTGAGCATATGAAACACGAACTATTGTTGAAATGTCAGTTGCTAATGGCGCGATTGAGGGCAAAACGTATTCAGGAAATACGTTAGCATCAGAGCGAGGTAGCTTTTTTACCAAACAAAGGCACGATGTAAGTGTATCTAATGCAGCGACGCGAACATTTGCTGATATATCTTGTGCAAGATGTAGCTAGAAAAAATAACTGTTAGAAATTTCAACAGATTTAGTGTTCTACTACCTACAATGTACGGTAAAATTCGATCAAGAATTGTCTCTGAAGATGTATGTTGCGCCAGCTTTAAAAGAATTTCCAGACAATTGATTTTCGAGCTACAATGATATAACCCCCGAATGCATGATGTAATAAGTGTCGTTATCAGTATGAGTCCGTCATCCTCATGTTTGTCTTTGGTTAAAATATCAATAATTTGCGCAATATCTGAATGAAGCCTCAAAATTTTATCATCCGCTGGAACGACGGGAATTGAACTGAATATAATTGGTATATATGATTGCAAGAAGGAATAGAAATATTCTGGAAAAAGTCGCTCTCGTTCCTGGTCCAGATAGATTTCAGCAGATTTGCGCTCTTTAGGATCAATGCTGAGCATTGAAATTAGAAGACTTCTCATATTTTCATCTTCAATGCTTTCCAAATGCCTTGACACAAGCTCATTATCACCATTACGATAAGTAAGAAGTTGAGAAAACTCGAACGGTGCCGTTCCAGTTCCTTCTGTCCATAATTCCAGAAGGGCGCAGCCAGCAGAAAATATGTCCATTTCCGGAAGCAAATTACCGGAATAGCATGGACCGTCACCGACCATTAGCGAATTATCCTTTGGATCTGTTGTGAAGGTTTTAACAAATCGTTCTGGCGCAATATAACATGTACGCCTTCGACTGGTATCAAAGAAGTAACTATAATCAGCCGGATTGTCCTCTGGAAGGTAGGTGGGCTTGAACGATGCAAAGTCGGAGAGAAGAATCCAATTCCAGGATGTGATTAAAATGTTTTCTAGCTTAATATCGCCGTGATAAATCTTCTGTTTGTGACATTGATGTAAAGCGCATAAAACTTGAAAAGTAATCCATTTCTTTTCTATTAACGTAAGGAACGGACGGGTTGACATCCTGTCGTATAAGCTATGCTTCACATATTCACGAACTATGATTCCAGCGCGATCAGTGGACTAAAATTTAAAGATAAATGCTTAGAAAATTAATGCATTAGGTAGGATGTTAATGGCCACTCACCAGAACTTTTTGGAATGGCAGACAATTTACAGCATTTTGTAGATTCTTCTTGATCACATCCAGCTTGTCGGCATGAGTTTCAAGAGGTAGTGTTGGATCATGCTTAACAAAGACTTTGACCACTACCAAACCACCATCGTCTGTTCTTGCTCGAGCTACTTTCAGAAATCGTGTACTCCCCATGCTTGATTCATATTGAATTTCTCCTTCCAATCCATTAAAGTAGTGTTCAACAGGAAATATTTGGGATGGAGCTGTGGATTGAAGATTTCCCATTTCTTTGTTTTGTTTTTGTTTTTTTGGCTTTGTTAAATTTTTTTTCGAGTTGTAACCAATGAATTAATTAATTGTTATCGGCTAATGGTTTCACCGGCGACAGACTTTCTGACGTAGCACTTTTCAAAGGCAGAGTCAATCGATGAAATGTATTAAATCAAAAAATAAATTTAAAATGTTCTGTTTTTGTTATGATTCCGTCGAACTACAAGTATCAACTGAATTCACCCGAAAATTTAAAATTATTGTGCTAACGGTTTCTAATAGCGCTGGCAGTGAATTTGAACAAAAACATTTTCTTTATATTTCAGACATGTCTGACCCTTTCGTAAAATTGTCGTATGACAACGGCTAAAATATTTCCCAAAAATATTGCCTTATAATGCAGCGATGGTGAGCAAAGCGTTTTGTCCCAGAAGGGGATACTCAAACAAATTGGGGCGAAATTGGAATCAAATTTCCTACACTACATATAAAAATAAAGTTGTATAACTAATATAGTTTTGTAACAAACTTTTAATACATTTTAAGCTTTTTAATGGCTGTCTCGTGCATTAAAGTTTTCCATGCTTCGGGTGTCCTTTTTAAGCAGAGCAATTGCATAGCACATAAAAAAAATATTCTTTTGTGAGAGTCCATTACGCTTTACCGAACTAGGTTATGCGTTAAAAGATAAACTTTGCAACATAAAAAAAAAAATATTTCATTTGCACACCAGCCAAAAAAGTAACGCAAAAATTTGTGACGCTTGAAAGGGTTCCAGTCGAGGACAGCCCATGAAACCTTTTTAATTCTTTTTTTTTTTTCATCTCGTTAAATTAAAACTGGACTAAACTAAAAGTCTCCGAAGACTGCCAGACGACATTTCCTGTACTACCATCACATTACATTAAATTTATCTATGTGATCCCAAAAAAAGAAAGAAATTCCATTTCGTTTCATGTCCTTTTGTAGAGTGCGTGGAAATAAACCAAAACACGAATCACATGGGACGAAAAAATCCCATCATCACATTCATATTATGCTAAATTTGGGTCGCCACATGCTTTATGGTCTTAGAGAAAAAAAGGTGAATGTTTTGATAACATGCTGACCTTGTATGTTCTTTGTGTCATTACTAATTTACAGTTGGCCCCGTTTGTGTTTCGAATAATATGTTTCCTTTTCCAAACAACATTTGATTTGTTTTTCGTATTCACAAAAACACCAAAGAAATCGCTTAAGATAAGCAGATGTACAATATTCGCGTCGAAATAGAGCATCGTTTTCCATGTTTGACATTTTAACATTGAACTTGATGTAAGCTGCGAACATAAAAATCATTTTAAATGAAGACGGATAACGCAAATTTATTGTAAACGCTGATGATTTCAATACTATTTATCCTCGGCAGAACAATTACTTCATGACAATGTTCCATACATAATTATGCAAGCTGGTTATGAAGTTTTTCCGTTGCACCACCGTTTGTAATTATTTGCAATAATCACCTTTTATTTGCAGTGAAAAGCCACTCGAATACCCGAATCCTTTGTCTGGTGAAATTTCATTTCATACGTGCAACGTTTTTCAAAAATATTTCAAGTGAAATGACTTCTGCAACTGTACTCCATGATATGGTAACAGATTTTTCTGCGGTCTTTTCCACATTTTCGGTACGTATGGTAAGCCAAACATAAATGTAGTCCATAATTTCATCCCAACATGCTTTATATTTATGTTTTTCTGCTGAATAATTTTAGTTTATTTATTCAGTTCGCCATCAGGCGAATGTGATGTAGAAATGACCAGTTGTTGTGTATGTGTTGTGGTACACATTTGTATATGCAAATTTGAGTGCGGTACAGTTTCTGGTTTGAAGGTTCACTTTTTATTTCGATTCACGACAAAAACACAAATAAACACTAAATATGGAGAGTTTCTTTTTTTTTTTTTTTTTTTGTTTTGCTAAAAACCGCAACACCATAAAAATCTGAATGAAATACGAGTAGATTCAAAAATGTGGATATCGAACTTGTAAAAAGCAGAACACCAGCATACGTGCAACCGAATTACATTAATTATATCATTATTGCATTAATCATTTCTCTTTTATCTCCATGGAATCAGTAGCAATATTTTTAAACATTCATAGAAAAGGGTTTTGCATGTTTTAATGCTAACTGCACAATTTCATCGGATGATACAAAATGATACGAAGCCATGGTGAATTTCAAAATGAAGAACTTGAAACAAACATCCTTTTAAGTCCTGTTTAATCTCCACTCCAATATGATAAACTTCAGGCTAAAAGCTCCCGGTCGAGGCTTAAAACATTCATTGTAGTATAAAGCATAACGTAGACAGGAAGTGAACATAAGCCATAATAAATTAAACATTTTCTGAGCACGGGCATTAGTCATAAAGTTACCATTTGTCTTCATCTGATGCCCGAGGTTCAGCAAACATCGATGTGAAAATGTTCAAAAGTCAACAAGATTTGTAGTTAATTCTGCAAAAATTAGAGTAATTGAATGTGAATGTAAAGTTCCGCAAGGAGGTAATTAAAAGATAGAGAACTACTTACAGTGCAACGAGAGGAAAAAGAAATCGTTTGCACAGTCGAGCAACATGTGCTTTGCCCTTTCTTTTGACCTGAAATGAAAGCAATCAACCTGGGCAATGGCAAAAACATTTTCGCCGTTTAACAAAACAGCAAAAAGGGTAGAAAAAAAAATATCAAAGGGATTAAAAGTTTTACGTTTCTTTCTATGTTGTTTAATGTTGAAGAGTTAATTCCCAACGAAGGAAAGAAGCTTCGGAGAGAAAAGAAATTTTCGTACTGTAATTTATAACCTCATTCCTTAGTTATTTATTCATGAACTGATGCAAATAAATAGACTTTTATCCCACTGGAAAATGTATGTTTGTTGGTTGGGGAGGAAATGCAAGAAAAAAGGAGAAATAAAAACTTGTAATTTTCAATTTCTCATGTCACAATTTCTTCCGCGTTTCAGTCACTCTTTGTTGTGGAATCATGCGGCAGTAATGTTAAATGAGGGGGAATTTAACCGCTCATCACTTGATGATCTCTGAAGAATATATTTCATCCTTGCAGTGGCATTTTAATGTTATACGAGTAGTGGAATCATGCCAGAAATGAAAATTCCACATAAGGAATGGAGAAAAAAAAAACTTATATAATTACGGCAAAATATTTTGAATTGTTTAAGAGCCAAAAAAAAAAATATCCGCGCTCGAAATGTGAATGTGAAATCTAGCTCTGTGCTGAGATTACTTAAAGCAATTATTTTCCGCTCATTCACTTTGTTTTGACTTCTTTCTTTCATTTTTTCCCTGAAATGAAAGTGGATGACATTGGTTGGAACTTTAAAAGAATGGTGGCATATAAAAGTTTTAACTGGTAATGCTTTTCATGTGAATGTTATTTAGTTTAATCTTCATACGGCTCATAAGCTATTTCATCACAAAGCACAAGTGATCTTTGTAATGTTGAGTTTTACTAATTATTGTTGAAATGCTTCTCGGATGTTGAAGGTGCAAAATTTTGAGTTTTGCTATGCTAATACCAACTATGGAGCACCGATTCATAATTATATAAAATGTTCTTATTAAGGTACATGCTTAATGAATTATCCCAACACCTGGCAACGAAAACTTCCAAAATTCAATTAAAGTCGCATGTATTATGTCAAGTCACTCTTTCCTTTTTTTTTGCGAGCGAGCTTTTGAACTTTATGCTGGCGCCCTAATTATTTTTATACCAGCATCTAGAGACAACCAGAGCAGAAAAATTTCATGCTCTACCTTCACATTCATATCAAGATGTCGAATTTAATAATTTAAGTTTCTTTATGATCGCAAAATCCGATGAAAATTAATTGAGATGAAAAAAGTTTGTTATTGTAGATGCGATGAAAGAAAAAAAAAACTTCTTCGTAGAAAGCATCACCTGGTTTTTTACTATTTAATTTGAAATGAGAATATATTCTCTATCCAGATAGTGGAATGGGAGCAGAAAAAGGAGTTGAAATATTGCAAAAATATATGGAGGAATAAGAAAAGTTGCGCAAATTTTAACAAAGTTATATTGCTCTCAAATGTTTACCTCTTAAAATTAATTACTCTGCTTAACCTGCTGAGCAACTTGACATGACTTTTAGAGTTTGCACAAATTATGTTTGATTTTTTGAATGAGATTACATGAAATAAACTGCAGTTAAAGTTTTATGCTCGACATAGTGTATGCTTTATGGCAGTAAAGATATGTAAAAAGAATACTCATTAATTATTCAATTATGTGTTTGGAAATGTTATAAAATACTCAGGGAAAATCAGGAAATATTCAATTCCTGATACATAATATACTCAAGTTAAATTGAAAACATTCAAATGGAATTTAAATGAATAAAAATAAATTTTTTACAAATGGCGCAAGAGTGAAAATTTAATCACATTTGAAAGCGATTTAACGCGTAATTTGTATACTTTTTCGGATTCTGTAAATGTCGATTGCATAACTAATGATACATCAATGGTTTCGACACGGTTTTTCACTCATCGAAACGATTTTGTACGCTGCAAAAAAAAATGTAGTGTGAAAAATAACGCATGCCTTTTATTGAGTTGGTAGACGCATTAAGCGCGAATATTTACCTTAAAGTAGATGCACTGCACGCGCGTCAATTATTTTAATCAATCAAAAACCCATTTAGCGACAGTCGATCGAGCGTTGATTGAAAATTGTTTTTGTTTTTTTTTTTTTTAATCCGCTAAACAGTAATTTTGTTGTGACGGCGATTAGAGTTTCAGAGTTATAATAATGTAAATATTTTGGCATGAGCGCAAATTTTATGCTTATCAATTTGACATCAAGCGCACACATACACACGCACTATGATGATTGCAAATAAAAGCAATCAGCAAGTTTTCCCATAAACTGAATGCTTTAATTTTATTATAAAAAATGAAACAACAAATCTTCAGATTTAAGACGGAAATGTCAAATTGTTGCTGCTTCTTTGCCGAGGCATTGTTTAATAATGAGAAACATTCCGAAAAAACAGAAGGAATTTTTATGTTCCGTCCTCGTGGAGAATGCTGAGACAGTTTAGCATCAGCAGCGGTTTTCTGTTTAAATGTGTATCGTTTGTCTGTCTGTATCTTAAACTAATGCGATTAACGATCTCGGGATTTCTGAAATCCTAAGATTAAAAACAATTTTCGCCTTTTGAATTTTCGCCGCGCGTCAACGCACGAGATGAGTGAAATTGGATATTTGACGACCCAGTGAACATGGAAAATTGAATTTGTCAACTTAACGTTTCTCTCTTTTTTTGCATAATGCGGGACGGAGTTTGTTGATTTTAAGTAATTTTCCACAAGTTGTGTTCAACGAGTAGAAAGTTTTGTGTACTTGAATTCACTTAAAGCTTTTTTTCAAAAAAAAAAAGTCCTTCATGTTTGTTGCAAAAAGGATACTTGCATCACACTTTTGAATCGAATGAATTTGAAATTGGGGCGTAATGAGATAATGCGATTCATTTTGCAATAAAGCAATTGGGTTGAAAGACATTTAATCAGATGTGTGGTTGAGAGCACTTTTGAAATAGAATGAGATCAGATGATTGCTCTAAAATGCGTTCTGGATGCTTGAAATGGTAGAGCTTCATTTTTCACAATGATAGCTCAATGTTCTTTTTGCTGCATTTTTAAATCTTTAGGCGACACCAAAATTACATTGCCATATGATTCTTGATGCCAGGTGCGCTATCATATCTATCTGCATATGATTTAAAATGCCAGAAAACGAGCTCCCGCATTTCTAAATCTTGATGAAGGAAAACTACTCTTGTTCAATTAAAGTTTTAAGTTAGTTTAAATTAAATGTTAGTATAAATATCTGGAAAAATAATTAGGATTTTCAAATTAAAAATGCAACTAAATATGAGAATTCCACTGCAGAAAATATTTTTTGATTAATTTTTGATGACTTTTTTGTTTGATGCTTCAAAATTATTCGCCATTGAAGCTGTCTCGCCTGCAGTGGAAAATCAATCAGATTTTTTTTTCGTCCATCATGCAAATTGACATTTAAAAATGCAATCAAATGGTTTTTTTTTATAGCCAGAGACAAATATATAAAAGGACATATAACTGAAGAGAGCAGAACATTGAGGTTGGATTGGATTGAAAATATATTGATGACTGATATTTTTATTTCTCAAACTTCAGAATTTTTTTTTATTTAACATCATTTTTCGAACTGAAAAATCTTTTCTGCAATATCTCTGAATAAATTATTCAATGAACTTTCGTAAAAATGCAATGAGAGGTGTCTTAAAGCAAGCAATAACTTTCCGAAGCGTATGATGGCACTTTGAGATGTAATTGCATTTTCTGATTCAAGATGTTGATGATTTGTGATGCGAAACAATTTCTGTTGAATATAAAGACTCAGTCGAGAAATTGCATTCTCTAAATGTAATTGCATTTTGGTATGTTCTTTTGTATCGATAGCATGCTCAGGACGAAATAAAATTAATGTTTCAAGTAATGATAGTTCCATTAAATCTACACTCAAAGATTTTGTGGTTGTAATTATATCTAATAAGTGCTCATCACCACAACTTTCAACAGCAGTGACAATATCAATTGGCCAATGAGAAGCTTTCAGTACAAATAATTCACTCCAAACATTTCTTAAAATAACATTCTGTTGATTCCTCGAAAGCGTTCGAAAGCTTTCATTATGTTGAGCTTGCTTCAAGCATGTCAATAAAATTTGTATCAACATTTCCTGGTTTGCACTTTTTGTGAGGTTTTTTGCTGAAATGTCATCGCTTAGTGCTGCTGTTGATGGTTTCGGAAAATGTCCAACATTCTTTTCCGAATTTTCAAGTGGAAAACTTTTTATATTTTTCAATTTTCTTGCGGAGCTGCCTTTTTGTTTCAACTTTCTTGGACCACGCTCTTGCTGAACAGCTGACGTTTTCATTTTAACAGCATAACATTTTTGTAATCGACAATATGGACACCAATTACGACGTGCTTTATCAATGGTACATTTGCCATTTCCTGCTGAATTTATTTGCAAATCATTAAATTATTTAATGGAGATTGATGTAAATTTTTGTTTCCTAGTACTCACCAATGCATTCGTATAATGTCCTTCGTCTGATGCTACGCTTGAAGAAACACGAGCAACCATCGCAGCAAGATGCTCCATAATGTTTTCCACTCGATCTATCACCACATACCGAGCATGGCACATTTGCATAAATTTTCCAACGTCCTGCACTCATCATCACCTCTCTCTCTATCTCTATCTCACTTCAATTTCTCTATCTCTCTCTCTATCGAAAGACGTGAAAAATTTGAAAATGAGGAAATTTCTAAAAATTTAATTTCTCAAATGTCTTTACACCTTCGGATGTCAATCGTTTGAATGCTCGAAAGTTGCCTTGTGATGGTCGTTTTATATACGAAAAATGAAGAAATATACTATAAGAAATTATTGTACAAATAAATTCAAGTCATCATTAACGATTTCGACCGATGTCAACGACAATGATCCTCAACTGTCCATTCGACGGCAAACAAATTGAGAGCAAATACAAGTCCAGAAACTCAACAATAATATAATGATACAATTTAATCCTAACAAATAATGACATCAATGACAACATGTAAGTGTCCTACCAGACTTTGATTTATCTTTCATTTCAATTATAACTTTTATTCCGTCAACTTAACATCATCGAATGTAAATCCTGATGATATTCAAACACTTTATGATGTTTTGATGTGTCATCGATTATTCATTCACATAAAAAATGTAGACAGAAATGTAGAAGAAGGACTTCATGTGTGCATTTATACTCACTGAACGGGTCAATCATGAGTCGACAGAAAATAACTTCAACAACAACGATAGGAAGCAAGCCATAAAAAGGCAACTTCGGAAAATGTCAATTCACAACGATTTACTGGGTGAACAACACTTTGAATGTGAAAAGACAGAAATAAAATACAGAAAAATATTGATAACAACAATCGTGTTACGATACAAACTTACTACATAGTTATTCAAAATGTCCTGTGATAACGAAAGGAAAGTAAAAATTTCAAAAATATTCTCATCACGCTTCAATGAAACATAAAGCAAAAGCTCCTTTTCTTGTTGTTTTTCCTTCTTGAGCTATTTGATAGTCACTTTCATTCAATGAATAAATACTATAATGCTGTGACATCGAACACAAAGCGAAATAAAGAATGAATCAAGGAATGAATCAACAGAAAAAAAGTGTTTGTATCATGCTGCTAAACATCGAATCTCCATAGTGTTTTTTTTTTTATCAAAGCAACACTTTGATCCAATTTGAGCAAGTGTTGATGTTTGTGATTGAATGGAAGTAAATATTCATTGATTATAATTTTTTTTCGTATCATCATCTTAATATTTCTCTACATGAAATGCTCTTCCACTTTTCGCTGAAGTATGATTTAATATTCCCCAAACACTCGTGCATTATTAATTCTCTTTAGGTGGCCGAGCTCTCTTCTTCTAGCGTATACAAACTAACACAACTTGAATTTTCTATGTATTCCTTTTGTTGTAGCAAAACTGAAAGCTCTTTATGCATATAATATGGATAGACACGTTTGGCTCAGCAAGGGAAAAAATATATAAATATATATTTTTTATTTTATCTCACAGTTCACAAAGTACTTGAAAATGAAGACGATGTGAAGGAAATAAAAGCGAAAAGTGCACTTTATGGGATTTTCTTCCATCACATCAAATAGGTATTTGTTATGTGAAGTTTTCCGGATGGTAGTCAGTAGAGGTATAGAGTGAGTAAGTATATATGGCGATGGGGGCCAAATTTTAAAAGCAGCAAAAAAAAGTTTCAACAGTAATTGTTGTTGATAGTGCAAACGTTTATGCTTTTATGCTTCGCTTCATCGAATTAAAGTATATCAGGATAGAAAGGAATGGAAATTTTTTCGGTGATAAGAGTAGAAAAGTTTTCATATAAAATTTTATTGAAATGCAAACACTACCATCAAATGTAGACTGTGCAAGAGCACGAAGCGGAAATCATCAAGCGTGAAATGGATTAAGTTTGCAGATGACGCTTTTTGCAAAGCTTTATAAAATGAGTATAAAATCTATGAGTTATCGTTTCTCTGTTTTCCTCCTTCAGGTAAACAACGATGAAGCGTCACCATCCCGAGTTCCACTTAATGAATATAATCGTTTACAAAATTACAGTCTACAAGCGACTGTTAGAAAGTATAGAATCAAATTAATTTCATTTAATTGCGCAATTACGTACTAATTTACCGACAAAATCACAAGAAAATTGAGGGGGACGCAGGCGATATTCATCAGCACCTTGGCATCGGTTAATGGTTGTGAATATACAATTTAGAGATTTTTATTCATTCCAGTAGGAAATGGGGGGTAAACGAAAATAAAAATTAGAAAACCATTCACGTTTCACTATAAATTATTCGATTATATCAAAGATGGAATGAAATTGGTAACATTGATACTTTCAAAAACATACAATAGCTAATTCCAATCATCGCACATCCATTGCCATAACGTCATTATGTTTTATGTTCATTCATTTATGACACTGTGAAAATGCGAGTGCTTTAGCACTAAGTGAAAAATCTGATTTCCCTTCTTCGAATGCCAGGAAATAGGAAAGATGGCATTTGGCAAACGGAAATATTTGTTACGATTGACAAAAAGGATAAGGATTATTGTCGGTTTAAATTTGCAGGAAGTCAAACTTGAAAGGTATTTAAAGACAGAAGAATTATAGCGGAAAATTTGATTTGAAAAAAAATCTGAGAAATCATATTGTACGTGAGGATTTTTATCATGAAATATCAATACAACCAACAATATTGTTTTTCTACTGCTTGTGCAACAATTTTTTTTCGCTTTAGCCATTCTATTGCTAAGCTTTATGAATGTTAGTGAAAGCTTTTTTTTTTCATATAAGACACATTGAATTTTCTCCAAAAATAATATTTTCTACCGAATTTTTCACGTAACCCTCATAAAGTTTTTATAATATCAAATATTTGATTCAGATTTATATTCAACATGGTACGTAAAGCGAGTTACTTTTATGGGTAAACCAAAAGTTTTCTGATTAAATAATGAAAAGTTTCGCATTCTTTTTTATTTCGTTGCGTTTTTCATGGAAGTACATTTTTCATCATTCAGTGAAATTGCATAATTAATACTGACAAATGTTGGCATTAAGTGATAGACTACATCCCAATAAATAAAAGTTATTAAGATAGTTTAAAAGTTTTTGCATTTTAATGTTATTTATTTAAGCCATATTGTATACTGCGAATTGATCGTAATTCCTTCTTTATTTTACTTTTGTGCTGCTGCAGGTAAACTGTTTTGAGTTAATGAACTTGAATGTCAAAATGAATTTGTTGCTGCAAAAATCACTACTGTAAATTGAATTTCCTTATTCAGTAGTTTATTTTTACAACTCTAAACGTGCATATTCAGTCATGTTGACAATGCTATAATTGTATTTAGTTGTGTTCTGTTGAAAGTCTTTGAAGCAATTACATCATCATAATCAACGAAATGGTGAACACAAATAATCTTCATAAAAAGTTCCTGCCATGAACAAAACACTTTCCAGGTACTCGACAAAACCTTGTCTCTCTGATCCGTTTCTGTTAACGAGCGAGAATGAATTGTCGCTATGTAGCAATTCTGATAAAATTTTCTGTTTCGACTTTATATTGCAATAACATCATTCGAAACTCCCGAATCGTTTTTTTATTTGCAAAATCGTAGTTTAAAATGGGAATAGTTGAAGCGTAAAATCCCATCTATGAAATACTATGTTGCTCAGCACAAAAATAAAGGAGGAAAGTGATCTAACATCTACATTCTACAGCTATATTTATCATTAACAAACTAGAAAATATAAAGCTTTCAAACAGCGCAAAGGTATTTTCTGTGGATTGCACTCATATAAATGCTGGTAGATATGAAACATTTGCATCATTTCCATTTCAATAAACACCAAATAAAAACAATTTTTGGTTGATTAGGTCCTAATTGATTTTACAACTTTCGTAAATCGATAAGCCAGTGGTAAATTTTATGATAGTCTCAATAGAAATGTGGTTGTAAAAGCGGTTAGTGAATTGAAAGTCAAAGGATTAATTAAATGAGATTTGTTTTGCAGGAGCTTACATTGCGGTTGTGCTACAAATTTCAATACATTTTCTTCATTGCGCAATTTGAAAGTGTATTGACATTTCAGTCGATCCGAAAAGAAAAGCTCATTAAAAGTTTAAATGATAAATACCAGAAGAAATCTTAACGAAGGTCTGAAAAACAATGAATTTAATCTCAATGGAGTCAACAAAATGTTACGTCCCAATGGAGTTCATTAATAACTTAATAACACTCATTAAAAAAACCCCAAAAGGAAAAAGAGCTCTCAATGAAACTGGAAACTTGTCAATAATTACATATTTTGTAGTTTGTGAGTTTGTGCCAAATACATAACGATGATAAAGAAATGTGTCATTCTTGATACTCACTGAAGAAGTGAAGAATGGAAACTTGATAAATTTTGTTTCTATGTAAAACTTTTTCTCATAAGAAAAATCCCAGCAAGTCTTATTGTGACAAATTTAATGCATTGACCCCAAACGAGGTCATCGAAAATTTATTTTGTGGTTTTTGTCTCCAGTGATTTATATCCGATACTTTCTAATGGATATCAAATGACGTAGCCTGACTGCCCTCTGGACGACATAAATATGTATATAATAATGCCTCAGAACATGGTGAACCTTAACCGTGACGTCGATTCTGCTACATAATGAAATGTTCCATCACCCAAAATTCATTTATAGCATCCATTGTGTGTCGAACGTTAAACCGTTAAAGCGGGATTTACAAAATGGAAAATAAAGAAACCAAATGATGATGGGAAAATGATTTAAAAAATAAAAAAGTTGAAAATTGTAAAAAATGAATCTTCCTGAATGGAAATGGAGATTTTGAAATTGCTTTATATCCATTGCACTGAAATGATGTTGAATTTTATTTGCTTTTGCGACATAAAAAATTGCATTTTTATTTCGGTACAACAGCAGAGCGGTAAAACTACACTTCATAAAAAAATGGTTTTGCAATAAGCACGAGAGTCACTTAAAGAATTTCACACGAATGCGCTAATCTCTGTGGAGTTTCCTCAAATATCTACGAAGGATCTACAGGGATTCATTTGCTTCTTTTTTTTTTTTGCAAATCTCAATTACTTTTATTTCATAACACTCCATTCCTCTGGTTTTGATATTATAATAACACTTTTGAAAAAGATAAAGAACCATGAATGACGACTATAACAACGAGATACGTGGCATTGCATTGTATGCATCAATTGTTGCGATTTGCATTGCATATTTCAATTGTATGCATTGATGCAATGCCATAGTGTTAATGCATCAATTGTCGCGATTTGCATTGAATATATCAACGTCTCATGCATTCTGACATGAGCGACAATTATTTCAATATTTCCCTCTCTCTCTCTCTCTCTCTTCCCCCTCCTTTGCAATACTTTTGCCATCCGAGATATTAAATCGATCGTGAATATATCTGTGCCTTAAAAATTCACCAAATATCTGTTTTGGAAATTGACAGATGAACGGAAAAGGAAAATTAAGGAATTTCTGGTTTGGATTTCCTCGGGAAATAAAATCACATTTATTTCTTTTGTTTTTTTTTTTTTTTTTTCCAATTTCAGAGACAAGTTTTTGAATTTATTTTTTATTTTTATTTAAACTGCTCTTCGCTTCGTATTATTTCTGTAAGCAAACTTTATTTCTGCGATGTGAATCCTTGTGTTGAATATATAAATCTCGCTCATGTGACTGCTTGTAAAAGACACATTCAATTTTGAGAATGTTATTTAAGCGAAATCGATTACATCCAATTGAGGGGAGGAGGCGAGAACGAGAGAGGCATTAGTATATTCCATGTTGTCGTGATATGCCTTACAATATTTTTTTTTTTTTTACAAGCACGAATATAAAACAATTCAATGTGCAGGAATTCAATTTTAATAACATATTTTTTAATGGATTTGCCTGTTTTTTAATGCCTATTGTGTGTGTGTATGATGATTTCGACCATTTCGAGATGATTGAAGTTGTAAAAAAATATATTTCAATAGCTTTTAATCCCATAAGGTTTTAACGAATAAATAAAAATTGGAAAGAAAAATTGGACCAAACGCTGAAGTTAAATCAATGAGAACAGATGTTCGAATCTAGCGAAATATTTCTTGATAAAGTTTTTGTGGATCCCCGAATACATTCAAAACATAAACATAGAAAATAAATTGCCCATATTCAAGTTTCTCTATGTATGGGGTTTAACACAAGAATCGAAAATAATGATAACGTAATTTTGTGCGGTTGTTGCGTCATTAGAGTTTTTGCAGTGACACTGAAAATGTGCTTACGTGACAAATTTCAAGTAATTCGTGTATGTTTCATATACTTTAAATACAGATATAGCGATTTTAAATGAAAAACTTATTTTCAATTAATCATTTTCGTTTTCATCAGGCACTTGCGAAATGTCAATAACAATTGTAAAAATTCTTATCTTATCACAATATGAAATCGTTGTTTGTAGATGATGAGAAGTCAGTTGTAGAGGAATTTTCCCAGTGAGATAATGACAAATTTTGAAAAGGAATATAAAATGATTTAAAACGAAAATAAATACAATCCTCAAACAAGAAAGAAAGAAAAAATCTTCTCAATATAAACATACAGTGACTAGGTGGTAAACACGAAACCAACGCCATTGGGTATAAACGCCGTCTACTCAGTCGTTCGTAAGGCAAATCAATCAGTGTGAAGATTTTATTTCAAGAGGACGACATAAAGCATAAAAATGACATACAGTGTGAAAGGGGAACGCAATTTTTCTACGATTTTGCTGCTCATTTTGCTCTACGGAACATTCACAGATGCATGTCAAAAATTGGACAACAACACAAGTAACGGTGAGTTTACAATTTGTTCAATAAATACGATGCTGTGAGATTTCGACGCTTGTTGTTCAACAGGAAAAAAATTCCAGGAACTTGTCTTTGTAACGAGTTTTTTATGCTATTTTTATCAAACGACATTTAATTTCAATTTGGTGGATTCCGAGAAACACAGATCGCAATTTTTTTTTTTACTTCTATCTGAATGTAAAATTGTAAAATTTACGTTTTTTACTTCACTCAGCGCTTTTTCTTTGATTACACATCAGCTGATAAACAAATATTTATGCCGATAAAATGCAAATAAAACGCGATTTAGCAACAAATCTGTTGAATTTCACCTTCAGTTTTGACACAGCGGATATGAAACGCAAGCCTAATTGAAAAATCAAGTATAACTACAATTAATCAAGCTGACCTGAAAAGAACTAAATTTTTTGCATAATAAGATGAAACCTGTTTTAAGAAAGCTTCAAAATCTATTTTCAGCGGCATCATTATGCCTTAAAACATTTCACTAATGGATCTAACAATCAACAACAATTTATATGAAAGCAAAACACTGAAATTCGTTTCGAAAGATCGATGCGGGGATTTTTTGCATTTCGCTTATAGCTTCGATACGATGAAGTGTTTAATTTTTTGTTTTGTTTACATTTTTGCAATAGCGTGGGATTTTCAATAGCGGGCTTTTCATAAATATTGTGACTTGACTTTCTTTGAGATAATTTGGCAGCTCTTAGCTATTTGGCTAGCGAAAATTTATCATTAATCAAAGAATTCTTCTAAAGTGAAATATTATTGAAATTTATTAAAGACATCATCGCTTAATGATTCCTATACATTGTTGAAGGCGTTGTTTTTGAGGGGTTTGGGAGCGACAAAGATATTTGATATAAAAGCAAATTCATTAAATGTGTTTTCTAGCCGTTGAAGTGTTTCCCCCAGCAATGTTGCCAATTGTTCCGCGCGGCGAATGGAATGCAAGGGAACCAAAATTAGTGGAACACTTTTCAGGGAAAATACCATTTGTCATTATACATCATTCATACATACCAGATGCCTGCTATACAGCGGAAACTTGCAAAGCGGCGATGCGTCAAATGCAAGATATGCATCAATTGAAAAATCGTTGGAATGACATTGGCTATAGTTTTGTGATTGGTGGCGATGGTCGGATATATCATGGTCGAGGATATAACGTTGTTGGCGCTCACGCACCACGCTTTAATGACAAAAGTATTGGAATTTGTCTCATAGGTGACTGGAGAAGTAAATATACAATGACAGTCACGCTTTTCTGATTAATTTCGTTCCTTAATTTTTCAATTGTCAGTTGAATTGCCAGGGTATCAGATGCTGAATGCAACAATGGCATTTATTGAACAAAGTGCTCGGAATGGTTTACTAACAGAAGACTACAAGCTGATCGGTCACCGTCAGGTGCGAGCGACAGAATGTCCAGGTCAGCGTTTGTTTGAGGAAATTAGTAAATGGGATCATTTTTCGAGTACACCATCTGGCCCGGAAGACACTAAAATACCAAATTAAGGGCAGAATTAATTTGCACACGTTCCTAATAAATTATCAAAGGTGTTAAATTTCGCTTTATCTAGCATCAAAGTGAATTACATTCTCGATATTCACAGCATGTACTTTAATTAATGTAATGCGCTTTAGATACTTAAGGGATAAAATACACATATATAAAGTGGCTCAGTATAATAATGATGAAGGTATTTCATGCATTACGGCATAGAATATAATATAACGAAAAAGGTGAAAAGGCTTTGTTTGATTGTATCGCTTCATTAGACACCTGAAACAAACTTTGTGAAGAAGTAAAAGGATTAATTAGATGAATTTACTTTACAAAATTTAAGAACCGATTTATTTCTTATACAACTGAATAACAATTTATCTATCTCGCTTCAGAGCCATTCTCAAATTTGTGACTTTATATAGCGCTTGAGTGACTTCGTTTAATAAATAAAATGATTGCGTAAAATAATAAAAGTTATTCATTTCGGATGTTATTTACGATTCTGTCTATTTACTTTATTCGGAAAAGTTTTTTTTTGCTGGCTGACAGTTGAGTTTTGTTGCTGGCGTGCTCAGCGCTTTTCTTTTTTTGGCATTTTAATAATAATTTTTAACCAACTTTAAATGAGAATTTATGGATGCCATGCTATGAGTTTGGTGTAACGTATATCTTTAAATGTTAAATATTATAAAATTCCGTATAAGATGAAGGCCATGTTCATTGAGCCGCACGCAATATCATTGTTAAACAGGGTAAATTATATTTATTACACCTTAATTAATTTAACACAAAATGACAAACAATAACGACGTGAAAAATTATTTACTTTATTTCCCTCTCGCCGGATATACGTAGTGATATTCAAATCACGTCAATGTATACACAATTTATATATACATACATAACGCGGTGAGCATTTCCTCAAGTAGCATACCCATTAATAACTGAACGTCTCCCCTCTTAGGAAAATAATAAAATTTGTTTTATAAACTAAATTACCTCATGAAAATTTTCAACAATGTCGATCAAATAAATTTGATCAACAAGGTAAATTCGACGACGGCGAGGATACTAAGTGGAACAGAAACAAAAAATTATTAGAGGATTCCCCATTGCTTATGATCACTGTAAAGTGGCTTCATTGCTTCATTTAGTCCATATTATAAATTATGCGAATATTGGCAAAACAAAATGTGAGAAATGTAAGGAAGGAAAAAAAACCTTTCAAATTATATTTTGTGTGGTGAGAATTTAAAACACGAAAGGTCATTAAACTTTTTAAATGTCAAATTCAACAGCTTGTCTGTGCCGCGTAATAAATTCTTTTTTATTATTATTCTGTTTTGGAAACCGAAATCATTTCCTCAGGTATAATTTAAAAGTTTTTAACCGCTCGCTCTAGAGCGCTGTAATTGATTCTGAACTTGAGATCATAAAACAAATTATTCGAAGCTTTTTCCAAGAAAAGCTCATTATAAAACAAAATATTTCATCAGCCAACTGACTTTCCATAAATTGTCGCCACAATTTTTTTTTTTTTTCAATTCCCAACTCACAATCGTATTCGTAAAATCAACGAGCTCAGCAACAAGTTGTTGATTTAATTGAATAAAAACGAGAATTTCATTAAAACCATTGCCGAATGTTCGCTTCCATTAGAAATATTAAAAGCTCCTTAAGGTCACGCAATTGAGAAAGAAAATTCTTTCATCATTTTATTGTTTTACTAGCTGTGGCGCGTCAAAAAATATGGACAGAGAAATGTAAGTACCGCGCAAAATTATTTTTTATTCTTCAAAACTTTCTTTTTATAAGTTCTTCAAATTGCTTTTATTGTTTAATTCATTATTGCGATCGTATTCTTGGATGGAAATTCTTTGTTTTCGCACTCAACTCAGTCACATTTTGATGGAGAACAAGCTTTTTGAATTGCTTAGAAAAGTTCTCACACTCAATTTCTTAGTTTTTTATGTATATGGTGATGATGATTACGATAAAACAACAAAAATCCTCCTAGAAGCTAATAAAAAGAAGAAGAAGGAAAATTTGTTAATCCAAATTTATGTTTTCGTTCGACCTTGAATCGTTGAAATTAAATGTTCTTTTCCTACTTTCCTTTTTTATTCATTCTCTGAGGAGATTATGATTAAAAGTTCAGTGAAATGTAAATAAGTTTTCCTTTGTTTTGCCGGCCTAATCGGAACTTCAGGCGCCTATGTTACTATGCACGTATGCTTAAGCAATATCACCATTAAAACACTTGAGAGTGTTTAAAAACGAAGCTCAAATTGAGATTCTTTAGAAACATTTTTAGTGTTGGATATTTCTATAATTAAATTGGGAGCTAAGCCGTAGGACGGCATAAGATTACGATCGTCGTAACTTTGACGTGCTTTGAAAATCCTCTTTATTATAACTTTAATAGCTAAAGAAATTCTCAAATCAATAAAATTTTACAGCCAAAGCTTCGGCGGAAGGATTTTTTAAACAGCAATAAAAAGTAGGCATCGTTGACATTCCTTAACTTTTGTCAAGTTTTAAGCCTCATCAGCGGTATTTTCATCATAAATTTAACTTCCAACATTTTTTTTTTCAACCATCATCGTTGACATAAAATGGATGGCAAATATTCATTTCTAATTCATTGCCATTCGCAGCTCCATCACTTTAATGGGTTGCACTTTTTATATCAGTTACAAGTACGATAACATTTTAGATAAGCTGAGAATTGTAAAAAAAGAAGAAATATTTTATTAATGCTCTTAAAAATTTTATTATGTTTTATGATGAGAACGCAAACGAAGAGCATCGTAGAGCTCCATTGTGTGTCAGTACGACGAAGATATAAAATAATGAACTACAGATAAAATGCTTTGTGAGATAATAGCACAAAAATGTTATGCACCAAAGAAAATTGAAAAATAAAAGGAAAAGTTTTTCCTTCTTTGTTTTCTTCCTTCAATTCGAAAAGAAAAAAAAAAGATAGATAGGGAACATACTTCTTCCTTAATTGAGTGAAATGAATTTTTTTTCCATGATTGCACAATTTATATCTTGCAGATGGGATTCGTGATTGATGTTTGTCTGTGGCTGAGGGAAATTTGTGGTATCCACAAGAAATTCTTAAATACTTTTTTTTATATATATCTGAAGACGACTGAACAAAAGAAAAACTAAAAAAAAAAATTAAATTGCAAGAAAATTAAGTGATTTTAAGTTGAGCATTTTTGTCGTTGTCTTGAGGGGTTGATCTCAATTTGGGTCGTTACAATACTCCAGTGAATCAAATGGCTCTTTATCATAACCGAGAAGTTCTTCTAAAATGCTTCTCTAATGCGGAATAAAGAAAATTTTGATTGCATTTTCTTAAGAAATATTAAAGTGTACAATAAAATCATTAAGCAGTTTGAAAGAATAAGAAAAAAAAACTTTCTTTGAAGAATTTCAACAATGATACGGAGAAGCGCTCATTTCTATCATAACTGAAAACACTTTTGATCGAAATATCAGTGGAGTAATCGTTCGATGTTCCTTTGAGTGATTGATATCATTGTTTCTTATCGCTAAGAGAGGAGTGTTTGTTCATTGAAGAAGTATGTCATTCACGAAAAACCACAACAACACCATTAAACCGCTTTATTGTTCCGAAGGAGCGTGACAAGAAATCTTTTCTTTCCTTATCACAGGACACGCTGAGTAACTATGCTAAAAGTTTGTATCGTAACTCGTTTGTTATTGTCAATATTTTCTGTCTGTTCACATTCAAAGTGTTGTACACCCAGTAAATCGTTGTGAATTGACATTTTCCGAAGTTGCCTTTTTATGGCTTGCTTCCTATCGTTGTTGTTGAAGTTATTTTCTGTCGACTCATGATTGACCCGTTCAGTGAGTATAAATGCACACATGAAGTCCTTCTTCTACATTTCTGTCTACATTTTTTATGTGAATGAATAATCGATGACACATCAAAACATCATAAAGTGTTTGAATATCATCAGGATTTACATTCGATGATGTTAAGTTTACGGAATAAAAGTTATAATTGAAATGAAAGATAAATCAAAGTCTGGTAGGACACTTACATGTTGTCATTGATGTCATTATTTGTTAGGATTAAATTGTATCATTATATTATTGTTGAGTTTCTGGACTTGTATTTGCTCTCAATTTGTTTGCCGTCGAATGGACAGTTGAGGATCATTGTCGTTGACATCGGTCGAAATCGTTAATGATGACTTGAATTTATTTGTACAATAATTTCTTATAGTATATTTCTTCATTTTTCGTATATAAAACGACCATCACAGGGCAACTTTCGTGCATTCAAACGATTGACATCCGAAGGTGTAAAGACATTTGAGAAATTAAATTTTTAGAAATTTCCTCATTTTCAAATTTTTCACGTCTTTCGATAGAGAGAGAGAGAAATTAAAGTGAGATAGAGATAGAGAGAGAGGTGATGATGAGTGCAGGACGTTGGAAAATTTATGCAAATGTGCCATGCTCGGTATGTGGTGATAGATCGAGTGGAAAACATTATGGAGCATCTTGCTGCGATGGTTGCTCGTGTTTCTTCAAGCGTAGCATCAGACGAAGGACATTATACGAATGCATTGGTGAGTATGCTAGGAAACAAAAATTTACATCAATCTCCATTAAATAATTTAATGATTTGCAAATAAATTCAGCAGGAAATGGCAAATGTACCATTGATAAAGCACGTCGTAATTGGTGTCCATATTGTCGATTACAAAAATGTTATGCTGTTAAAATGAAAACGTCAGCTGTTCAGCAAGAGCGTGGTCCAAGAAAGTTGAAACAAAAAGGCAGCTCCGCAAGAAAATTGAAAAATATAAAAAGTTTTCCACTTGAAAATTCGGAAAAGAATGTTGGACATTTTCCGAAACCATCAACAGCAGCACTAAGCGATGACATTTCAGCAAAAAACCTCACAAAAAGTGCAAACCAGGAAATGTTGATACAAATTTTATTGACATGCTTGAAGCAAGCTCAACATAATGAAAGCTTTCGAACGCTTTCGAGGAATCAACAGAATGTTATTTTAAGAAATGTTTGGAGTGAATTATTTGTACTGAAAGCTTCTCATTGGCCAATTGATATTGTCACTGCTGTTGAAAGTTGTGGTGATGAGCACTTATTAGATATAATTACAACCACAAAATCTTTGAGTGTAGATTTAATGGAACTATCATTACTTGAAACATTAATTTTATTTCGTCTTGAGCATGCTATCGATACAAAAGAACATACCAAAATGCAATTACATTTAGAGAATGCAATTTCTCGACTGAGTCTTTATATTCAACAGAAATTGTTTCGCATCACAAATCATCAACATCTTGAATCAGAAAATGCAATTACACCTCAAAGTGCCATCATACGCTTCGGAAAGTTATTGCTTGGTTTAAGACACCTCTCATTGCATTTTTACGAAAGTTCATTGAATAATTTATTCAGAGATATTGCAGAAAAGATTTTTCAGTTCGAAAAATGCGACGCTTGAAAGTTTTCTCATATTTTTCAAAATTTTATAACTTTTAATTTCTGACATTCATAATTTATTAATCCAATAAAACTTTCTGACGTGAGAAAAAGAGAAATGTTTAAGATCCTGAAAACTTACCAGACACTATTCAGAGAAGTTCCTCGAAAATAATTATTGAATTATGTTAACGTCTTTGAAAAATTGTTTTATTCTAAAAGTCATTTAAATAAATTTTATAAACACATTTCTCGACAAAGTTCAAATATCTGTTCATACCGTGAGCTCAACGAGCATGAAAAAAAATATAATGCTGATGTGATTTATAATTTATAGCTTTTTTCCAATACATTGACCCATAATGACAAAAATAGCGAATCATTTTTGTGTCATCGATTCTGCTTTCATCTATCGAACGGAATGATTTTTGCGCTTCAAATATTTAATTAGATATTGTAAATAAATTTGCTCGTGAATGGAGCAGAAAATTGGTTATTTATACTGTGGCACAAATAAATTTGTTGTATCTTTTTTCCTGTTCACTATAAAATGGAATTTAATGAAAAGCGAAAAACAAAATTGATCTAATTAAACGGCTTAATTAAACAACTCGCTTGATTTGCATTATTTTGGCGTTTTGTTTAAAAAAATAATGCATTTTCATCTAAACAACAAAATAACTTCCATTGAGTTTGAGAGATGATTGGAAAATATTTATCTGAAGATTTCCACAGAGAAATAACTGGAAGCGACTGGAAATTGCGTTGACACGCTGCCTGGAAAGCTGTTTAGCATTTGGAAATATATTTTGATTTATTGTTGAGCTTTCACTTGAAGCAGTTTATGCATTTTTTAGTAACTTTCCTCATTTTGTTAAGAAATGACCTTCGTAAGTTCTTAGAGTTAGAACACTAAACATCCCAGAGGTGCATTATCTAATTGGAGGCCTCGTCTACAGTGAAACGCATAAATACTTAAACCAAAGCGTGTTGTTTATGGCACACACTTTTCAAATTGTTGCATTTTCTCGTTGTACTTTAAAACCATGTGATGTCGTGGATGCCATTACGCAGAATCTATAATCAAAAAAAAAAAAAAAAACAAAAATTCTCGCTCCAACAATATTTCTTTCCACATAGCTTCCACATCACATTTTTCTCCAGAGAGTTGAGCAAACTTTATTTTTCCATTGTGGAAATGAAAATTTTCTATATTCTGAATCTGTCGTCATCGTATGTAGATTATAGACTCAATGCTTTCATTCCCTCCAGCATCATAACAGAAGAAATGTAACACGACGTTAATAATTTTGACACACTTTTCTTCATGTTCTCGATTTTCTTCGTGAATTTTATTCCATTTTTTTTGTTACAAAATATTTGAACCAATGACCAACACATGCTCAATATGGTTGCTATAATATATCATTTTTCTGTTTTACAATCTTAAGAGGTTTGATGATGGACGCACAGAGCAAAATTGCGAGTAAGTGTTTTTACGAGTTTTTTTGTTTGGTATAATAAGAAATGCGACAAATCGATCCCATGCGGGTGGTGCCATAGCATTTCATCACACAACCAAAAGAAGAAATATGTTCAAGATAAAAATTTGAAGAGACATGTTGTGCCCATGTGCCCGTTTCATAGTCATAATTTTTTTTCTTCTTTTCCGGCTTAAATTTATGATTTTTTTTTTATTCAGTTTCGCAAAGGAAAAAAAATTAAATTGGAAATCCAACGTTGCATGAATTCCATTGTTGATTTAAATGTTGCCTTTCGTTTGAGCTACGAAGTCCTTCTGACAAAAAAAAAGAAGCAACTATTGGGGATTTATGAAGCCCAAGGAAAAAGAAAACATGACACGAGGACGTGAGAAATATTTTGAATATTCCTTCAAGCGTATTATTTTTAGACAGCATTTGCATTGGATGAGGCACATGAAGGGGTTATGGATTATAAAGAACCCTCGTATCCCCAGTTGCATTTTTTTTAGTCGGGCATGTACATACATAGCTTGAAGGTAGTAAATATTAAAACCGCAGACCGACATTATATTTTATGTAAACTACCACACTTTGAAACACGTCTCGGACTAATAAATGAGTCAAAAATTTTATTTTCAGATGTCGGATTTTATGTCAACAGAGAATTCTGTAGACTTGATCAAAAACTGTGGAAAACAATGAAAATTGAGGGGAAAGGATTGTGATAATAAGAAGAGATTCAACGATATTAATTTTACACGTTTCAGTGGAATATTAGAGTGATATAACATCATTATTTATTTTGCTATATACGGATTCTTAAACTCACAAATCCACAAAGTCGCAATTCTCTACAGGCAGGTAAGTTGTGATCACAAAAAATCTCATCGCATTCCATAAATTTTAACTCACAACTCACTGCCAAGGCATCACAAGGGAATTTTTTTTTATATTTTATTATATAGCATTTCGGTATACGCGCGTAAATTGAAAGAATTATGTGTTTTTAGGTGAAGCAATTTTTATAAGCGCTTGACAAAAAAATCATGGTTGAGGGAGAAGTGTCACTCATTCAAATTAGTTTAGATGTATGTTGAAGTCATAGAATAAATCAATGTTTATGTGTCGCTCATAATGGCTGATGCTGCTGTTGTCGACGTTTTAACGCTTCTAGCAATTTGACAGATTTTATCCTTTTTTTATTTAAAGATCTCTAACGGAACTAAGATTGTTACATTTTATCGGATTGTGGATAATTCTAATTAAATTTATTCAGATGCGTCATGTCAGTTAGGAAATGATTTAAATTTGTTCCGCAAAAATGTACGTCAGGTTTTTTTTTTTCAACAAGCGAGAGAAGGGGTTAATTGAATCATGAATTACTCATTCCCATTCTCAAAATACGTGTGTATGTGTTTATGTATATTTAGGGTGTTTGTTTACAATGTCTATCTGTCAAGTCATGACTTGAATTGTTACAACAATAATATCAGACCTGCATCAATATGCTTGAGAAGATTTGAAAGAAGATACTTTCTTTTCCGTTGCTTCCTATTTTCTTCGTCTATCAAGAAATTGAATTGTTGCGTCAATAATAAATCAATGTATTGATAAAGTGGCAGGTATAAAATGCTTTTTATTAATGTCACACCGATGCTGTTTTTTGTGCTCTGTTTGAAGAATTTATAGGCACTTAAGTGACGTTTTAAATCATGTGAGAGCTTTTTTCTGCTATGGCAAATTGCAAAAGCTTTTAAGTTGAGTGTGCAAAAATATATATGTATATTTTTTTGGCTGAATAAATTATATGATTTATTGAGTTCTCTCATACTCGACACATTATTTTTTTGGTTGTGCAAGCAATTGATCCGAAATTCGTGCAAAAATGTAATGTAATTTTTTTTTAATTTATTGCCATCTCATGTCGTAAGTCGCAAAGCCATTTTTATATATACTATGTCAGAATGGAGTTCAATGTAAACACGCGTTTCAAGTGCGAATAGCTTGGAAGCATTTGCGCATCGCTGGAAAAAGAAATTTGTGCTGAAAAATAAATATAAAGAAGAATTCAATTATTCACAGCAATTGAGCATAAAAAAGTGTTTCAGCATGTTTTCCTATATATATAGTTATATATGTACTGCTGGGACTTTTATGTTTTGTTCAATCGAATTTCATTTGTTTAGAGAGAGGGAATAAAAGGGACAAAGAAAAATTCCCAAAAGTCTGAAAGGTGGAAGCGTATCTTTGCACAGAATATAGGTTCCGGAATAAGCAATACCAACCATTTCATTTTGTATAACATTTCTAAGCTCCTTTTTCATTCATCAAAATTTCAAGAGGAACGTTTCTCAAGGCAACAGAAAAAAAAATTGAACCATAATGGAAAATCATCAGACGTAACATTAAAAAGCGAAATAAATGTGTATTGAAAGGATTTTTTTTTCCAAAATTTGAACAAATATAATAAATAACGCAGTGATTGTTGTTGGGCCAAGAGGCGCGTGCTTATAGCTGTAAGATGTGTTTGTATTGTATAATTGTATTGAATGGTGAGCAACCGGAAGAGAGTGTTTCATGAGCAATTTTCCGGAAGAGCAATTTTGGTCTTTGGATTGAATAAAAAAAAAAAGAAATTTCTTTTCAAATTCATACAAATGTTTCGCGATTAAAGGTCACCCATTTATTTTCATGCTCATCCAGATGAGCTTAACAGTTTTATTTTTTGTGGTCAGTTCATCCAATAAATATTATTTCTCCATTTGGTCCGTTCTTCTGTGCTCTCTGTTTCGAGTTTAATTTTCGGTTCACAGAAAATTCAATTTATATGCTAATTTTTCATGAAAAGTCCTTTTTTATACTTGATATTAATGTTAGTATGTGTAGAAAACTATTTTCGTCTTTATCTCCATGTCCATCGCATGTCAGACATTTTGATCAATTCCAGCGCGATAAGTCTATGAAAGGAAATGACAAAATCATAATAAATTTATTTAGGATGTTTCGCAAAAAAAAAATGCATTCATTTTAATTTGTCATGATATATTGATATTAATCGGATGTTTGTCAAGCGCTTGTCCAGTGTGCAAAATTAATCAGAACCCTGTAAATCAATTGATTTATGACTGCAAGCAAAGCTATTTGAAAATCAGTTGGGAGGCGGCAAATATCATGTTTAGGCAGTAAGCATAAAAAGCAATATCTATAGATGTTGGTTTTAGCGTATTAATCATTAATCAATATATTTTATTCAATTTTCTAAAACATTTGCCTCAATTTGTTTCCAAATGTTTCTCTCTTTATCCTCTCAGAAAACAATTGTGCGAGACAAAGCTTTTTGCTGTGTTTTAACGTTCTAACTTTGCGTAATGTAGCGATAATGAAATTAAGTAAATTCCTTTTATTTTTTTATTTGTGTGCATGCGTTGCTCTCATCGACAGTGACTTTATGCGTTAATGACGCAATTCACATTGAATTTAATCACTTGATATTTCTTACATATCACTCCAGAATTCCCCCCGAAACTAATAGAGAAACAACATAATTTTTGTGTTCATGAAAAGTTTTCTTTTCTGTCAATTAAAGATTTGTATATGTTAAAGAAAAAAGACATGAAACGCTAAACATGTATCACGCGCACATGACTTGTTACTACTATTCATGTTTTCTATCAAGTTACTTAAAACTTTAGCAGTACTTTTGATAAACATGTTTCTTTTTATTTCATTCATTTAACATCAAAACTATAACTATTTTTTTTTTGTAACAAAGTAGGCCAAAAAAGAAAAAAAAAACATTAATTGGTAGGGAATTCGTCGAGAGAAGGAAAAAAGTCAAAAAATCATTAAACCAAGCCACAACATCAAGAACAAGGCGACGACGACCAAAAATGAACTGCCTTTCATTATATTTTCTAATTAATTTCGTGATTTTCTTTTCCGACGCGAACGATGATTTATTTGAAAGCTTCGAAAACGATGCCATCGAAAATTATAGTGAACTCAAGAAACGTTCCGAGAACGAAGAAGACCAGTTTATGAACAGAGACACAAAATTCTATCGACATCACAACAGTCCACTTGCAAGCGATAAATTCCGACGTGATTTTGCTTCGGGCGACGAACAGTTACTGAATAACAATGATGAGAATGTGATGTTAGATGCAAATGTACGTTACATTCTGGATCGCTTGAAAGCACGTGATGTCGATGATAGTCGACATCAGGAGCAACATGATCCGCCAACAGCAAGTAACCATGATAATGAGATAAAAGCAAGTGTGGGCACTACCAAACTACCACCCGCTACATCTGATATCTTTAATGGTAAGTTAATTCTGATGGATTATTCATTACTATATTTTTATCACCTGTCCCTCCATCTCTCTCCGTCCCTCTCTCTCTTCATCTCGAAAATTTATTGTTCTATTTTTATGTCTACAAACAAATAAACTCACATGTTTGTACGCACACAATTCAGGAACCACAATCAACAACAAATTTGACAGTGATTTATCGAAGATGTTCACGAATAATACATTCGCTGAGGGACCAGCTGCAAGTAAGGATTCCGTGACAAATAACAAATCGGATGATCCGAGTAATGTAATAATGATATTGGATCAAATGCGAGAGGAACTGGAAATAATGAGAGAATCGAAGCAATGCAATAGCACGCCGGATGGTAGCAATTGCGATGTGACGGGGAGCTGGAATTCTGAACAAATTGGATTGCGATTGGAATTGAGTATGACACTGTCGAATAATAAATTAACTGTCAATTTGAGCGACAAAACGCCAAAGAAACCAACGTTCAAGATCGATGCGAGTTGGGTCTGCAGCGGTATGACATTTCATTCAATTGGCGGTCCATTATACTTTCATTGTGTGAAGCAACCACTAGAGATGCTTGCCATTTTCCAAGGTGTATGTAAGAAGTGCAGTGGGTGAGTTATGCAGAAATTAGAATCTCAATATATGTAATTCAACATAAATCACTGAACTGAAAGTTTTCTGAAACTGCCCCGCATCTCCTTTTTCCCTAGGTACGACACCATATTTGGCCAATGGCACTTTCAACATCAGCCAAAGGACTGTCGTCAGTTGTATACGTTCATTGAAATGAAACCGGATATTTTTCGCAAGGACATTTTTTTGAAACATCATTTCAAGAGCACGCAAAAACCTGAGCAATGTAAGCTAGAATATTTCATCAATGAATGAAGGGAGGAATGGGTTCAGTGCCATTTTATGTTTAATAATCTAATTTACTACCGTTGTTAGATATCATTAATCAAGGACCTACGAAGCATGCAAACAGTATCGTTGGTAAATCGAAAATTCGAAGAAATATTAGGCAGCGATCACTACAGTTAAGGGACGAGAGCGAACGAAATTACATTTCATGAGAATTACACTTTTAAAAATCAATTCAAAGATATTTTTTGTTAGATGAATAAGGCAAGAGCTTTGAGATTTATTTTACTAAACTTCGGTTGTTTCATTGGCAATTTATTTGTCAGAGCTCTAAAAAAATATTTTTACGAAATCCTCGAAAAGAAATAAAACTCTATTCTCACTTTACTCTAAGATTTCGCAAATACAATTTGACTATTTCAGAGGAGAAAACTATTTCGGTATGCGATGAAGCACTCGAAGCGAGAATTCCACTGATGAATGTTTGCCTTTTGCACAGTGATGGAGATTTATTTACGAAATTGTGCATTTTCGAGAGCAATTTCTCACAAGTGCTACAAAAGAAATAAAAAAAGCTACTTATAAGTTATCAAAGTGATGTGAATCTTAAACAATATCTAGTTTCCTTCTAATAAAAAAAGGCAACAGATAAATTATTTCGAAATTCGCGAGAAAAAATTGCTATAAAATAAACAATTTTATTTTCTTTTGCAATCAGTCGAATAAGTTAAGAATTTAGCGAATGGCTGTGAATGATTCGATTAGCGAATTTTGTTGTATGTGACGATGTTATTTGAGAAAGTTTTTGAAGATTTTGGGAACATTTAAATCATTAAATGTGATTTAATAAATTTGAATTTTCTTCCATGAGCTTTCACTATATCCACCTATGAAAGGTACATGACTGAAGTCAGTTGTCTGTCGCGCTTCGTTGATTGAATTGGTGTGATGATTTAATAAAAATTTCCAATCGGCATTCAAAAATTTTACGACAGATCTTAAAATTTCCACAATCGCTTGAATATACAGCCATGAATAATTCATAAGATTCCTTTTCGAGGAATTCTATGTGTGTTTCTGTTGATATCTGCTGTGAAATTGTGTAATGATGTTAAACTCTTTGTGTAAACGTTGTCTAGTTTATGTTGTAAGAATTGAAAAATTCAATTAACCGGATTGCATTTAAAGAAGGAAAACTTTGTGTAAAGCCAATAAATGAAATCACGCGGAAAATCAATTTTGAGCGAGTGTTTGAAATAAAATTTAATGATTTCGTTATAATTCTGTGAATGTGAGAGCTTCAACATTTGTGCACAATCAGATGGTGCCCTTGAAAGCGAGTCTGGAAAATTTATTTTTTGTATATCTCAAAACTTCTTTCCTTCTATTAAACAACTTGCAAACGACCCGCTTGAGACTTTTGCGGTTGTGCAAACTCAAACTTGATTTATCGGTATTTCATATTAAAAAATAATGTCGGTAATAACATGAAAAATATCTAAAAATAATGAAAATTATGACAGCAACAAATGTGAGTTATTTCAATTTCTCCAGTTAAGAAACCAAAAAAAAAAAAAATTGTATCAAGTCATTTCACGTACATTATTCACTTTTCACTCATGTTGCGTTCGGTTTAGAAAGAATAAAACAAAAAGTTTTGCAAACACTGCTACCACGGCCATTTCTTGTAGAATCTAATAACAGCATGCTGATGCATAGCTGCTTGTTTATTTTCAGTTAAGTTATCAATTTATCACGAAAGAAAAAAAAAAGTATAAATATTACAAACTAAACGATCCTTTGGGCCTAACTAAATCTTATGACATGGGTTTCATCATCCGAAAGTGGAAGTGAACTGATGCAACGATTTATCAACTCTCGGGTAATTCTGAATAAAACGTTTGTGGCAGAAAAAAACTCCTCAAATTCGATTTTCATCGATTTAAATCAGAAATTATTTAGTAAACATCTTGTGTCTGTATTTTAGAAAAAGGTTCACCAAAATTCACTGTGAAGAAAGGGAACGCTCCCATTTTACCTTCAAAATAAAGAAAAACATGCTGAAATATCCTATCCCGTAGTCCTTTAAGTATGCACGTCACTCATTTCATTTTAATGATAAAAAATTGGGATCATCCGTAACATTAAATTTGCAATTCTTTTCACCCCTTGGCCGGAAATTAAAATTTCCTACAAGTGAGCAAAAAGAGGCATGTTAAAATTTTTCAAATGACTTTCATTCCTTCCTTCCATTTTTATTTATTTCTTTGACATCAACGAATGTGAACCGTGAGCATGTGTGACTCAATGAAATTTATAAGCGGACAGTGACAAAGCGAATAAAGTCAAAAGCTTCGGTATTTTTGTGCGTGCGTGACATCAATGAGTAGAGAATTCAGGAGTGGCTAGCGACTCGATGGGCTTTCAATGACAGTGCCGTGAGGTTGAAAAGCCCTGATTAAAATTTACGTAAGCACACATTCGGTCGTTCATGAATATCTGATCAGCAAGAGAAATAAATTTTCGTCAGAAACAAATAATTCAAAATTCTTTGAGCGTTCGAGAAATATGTCTCGACTTTCAAACAAGTTTAAGGAATATGGGCGACATTTGAAAGCCCGAGCGGTTTAAATTAATAAAACTTTTATTTATTGGCTTCATGAGCAAGGCTCAATAAGCCATAACATTTTGTCAACACCGCATACGCAATTGACGAGCTTTGTATATTGGTGTTTGGATGAATTATTTGCCAAATAAACATAGAATTGTACAAATAAAATAAATATTTTTATGAGACCATTTTTCTCGCGTGCATCTGGGTGTTTGTGAATACGTTCCTAGATTAAATAGATTGCGGAAAAAAATGAGGAGAACATTTCCGGCACATATTTTGAGCCTTATCAATTCTAAACAGTTGTCGTAATAACCATCAATCAATAATGAATGTCATCACTCTACCTCCTCTATGCGATTGTATGTTTTATGTTGTATTTTGCTGTAAAAGCAAACATATCACTCAAAGAAAAAACGTGAAAAGAATTTCGGTATTATTTTGAAGTCTGTTTGCGATATATAAAAATATTGTCATCGAAATGAAATGCATGTTCATGATATAACTTGACGCCCATTGAATTGTGTCACATATTTTACTGCAATATTAATATGCTTCATAAGCATTTACATTTTGAGTTTGTTTCAATTATTCATGTCGTAAAGTAATTGAAATGACTTAAAGCCCCCAATAGTCATTTGAAAATTTCATTAAGTCCGAATCGTTAAATGATTTACTGTACTCTCGCTGATTACTAAGCAATGTTATTTCTCGGGAAAAAATTTGAGTCATTGTCAACAGAATTTTAATAAAAAAACCAATTTCTTTCACTGCTTTAATTCGATAAATTCAACAGCTTGCCATTTCGCCCGATGCCCGTTCATTTGGAATTTTCTGTTTCACACTTTCTTTACTATAGCGTTCGGTCTACAACGACAATATTGTTGGTGGAACAATTTTCCATCCGAAGAACTTTCCTACTTAATAGATTTTCTTATTTATTTCAAGCCAAATGTAAATTTTGTATTTTCTTTATTTTGTGGGGCCTAATTGACAGCGATAGAAAGCAGCATTTGAAATATATGGATTTTATGGTAATTTTATGTATTTTGAATTTTAAATAATTCATTAAAAGCTTTACTTTCACAACCACCACCCGATGTTCAGCGTCTATTTCTCTATCGACATGATTCGCAAAACATTTTCATTAACAGGGTTCTAAATAATCAATAAACAATTTTCAACGTCCGCCTTTCATCTCGCATTTCGCAGTCGTCAAATGAATATTAATTTTTTTTTATTTTTTTCTATAAAAAAGAAAATTGAGAATATCCATCAATGATGCCAGCAATGAGCTAAAATTTATTGCTTCGAGCTATAAATTTATGTTTTGTGGGAAACCAATTTTATTTTTCTAGCGAATTTCGGAGCAATTAGGTGAACATGGCAAAAACATCTCAATAAATTAGACGTTTAATTTTTCCTCCCTTTTTTCTTGCCAAAAAACAACATCGAGAAGTTTAAATTTTCTGCACATTCATCAATATTTGATTCACAAGTTTTTATTTATTGTTGCAGTTCCTGAAAATTTAGCTCATTATTAAAACTAATTTCCTTTAAATGAAAAATAAAAACAAAAATCGTGTCATTCATATTGTGCAAACAATTATTTATTTATTTTTTTACTTTCGATTTGGATTATTTTCTGATGAATGATCATATATTTTTATGATGCTACCTCAATAACCGAGTGGACAGCCGTAAACACTGGTATAATATATTTACTCACGTACAAAATTTGATATACACCAATTAAAAATATAATGTGCGAGTTGCTTTATATAGAATATTCCGTTGGGACGCTCAATTTGAAGCATATACGCATAAAATTAAATGATACGTGTTTGCATAAATTCTCGGCTTAATTATTTGATTTTAATGTTTGCGGTTGAGATTTCTCTTTATTTTGTATTTTCCCGTTTTGGAGACTGGTTAATTTATTCATGATGTAGGATGGCGAGAGAAGAACCATAAAAATAAATATTGTTATCCAGTCGCTAACAGTACACGACCCAGAATAAAATTTAGCAGCAACACCAGCAGTGGCAACAGTTGACAATATTTTAATGAATTCGAAATATTTACCAGCGAACCTTGCAAGTCCCACAATCGATTTTCGACTGCCTCACATTGAATATGTGCGCAAACCTTGAACTCTGACAGCCTGTGCGTCCGCAGTAGTATTTCTTTGCAATCATCGACACCCTCTCGAAGCTCATCAATTATTTCATTGGCATCCTCTTGCGCATACAGAGGAACATTCATGTTGCCGAGCTTTCTTTGGTAAAATTCCAAAAGTTGTTGTTGAAATTCATTCACTTGAATTTCGTCAGCTATCGTTGGCAGTTTTAAATTGTTGTTCTGTAACTGATTAAAGTTTCCTAATTACTTAAAATCTTCAAGTTTTCAAGGCATCTAAATTACCTGCCCTGAGCACAGGTTCACAAGAGTGAGTAGCAAGACAGGAACCTTTAAAAAACGTTCCATTTTTTTAATGAGTTGTTTAAGACAATCACGGGTCGTGTCTAATTCTTGAATGTGCTTCTGAGCAGTAAAGCCATTAAAATAATTATCTTATCTTATTTTTTTTTGTCACTATTTAAAGAACGACTTTATTTGCAAAAATGTTTAAGTATGCAAAAAGTGAGATAAAACGGTACATTAGATGTTGTTTATTCTGTTGTTTTTGTTGTTTTATTGTTCTCAAAATTTACGTTATGCACATGTGTTGTGATATTCATATTAAACTTTTTCAGAGTTCGTATGGAAACCCTTCGCTCCATCATTTTCAAACTTTCGACACTATTTATTGTGGTTTTGAATTTCATTTTGTTGCTAATGACAGTTATGTATGTTTCAAAATATAATTATAAAATTAGGCTAAGATTTCTCAAAGGAATCAAGACTAGAAGTGTTTGATTTATTATTGCATGTGAACTTTCATGAACTATCTTTTTGGCCCGACCCAGTTCGTTCCAATGTGTTTTTTTTGTTTCTTTTATGTCAAGTACACTGGGAAACCAAAAAATATACATAAATAAAACAAATTTTGAGGAAATGCATACGACAAAAAAGTTGTATGAGTTATAAATTATTTTGAATTTAAAATTATAAATTTTCAAACAAATTCTGATTTGTCGAAACAATTTGCACGAGAAACTTCACAAGTTGTTTTGTCAATGTTTTAATTCAACATACAATTTGTCTAAGTGCTTGACATATATATAAAAATATCTTGACACCACCTTCAGTTGTCATAACGTTCGTTTGCGATTTTTTTTGGCTTAATTAAAAAACTTTGTTTTTATATCTCGAGCTGTTTCATTGTCAGCTGGAATTTTTTTTTGTGTTAGTGTTTCGGGTTCAGTGATAATGTTGATTTGAAATGTGTCATGTTGTTTTATGTTTTAGGTGCAGCTTAAGAGTTGAGAAAATTATTTTCTAAATTATTTCGGAGCCGAGTGATATGAGAGAGATTCACTTGAAGGACTCTTGCAAATGAAAGCGAGAATAATAGTGAAATTAAATTTTAATGTACTGTATGGAACATCAAGCGCATTTCACTAAAAAGAGTAATTCCAAAATTAACATATACTGAAACTTGTAGAAGACTAATTAAAATCTCTGTTCCAGAACTAAATACAATGTTCGTAGCTTGCTTAAATTTTGTATAGTTTTATTGTCTCGGGTGACTAAGTAGGTAGCAACTACCTAGGTAGTGATAACTAGGTAGCATAGCAAAAAATATCTTGGCACCATTTTAACATACTTTCCTAACGAAAAATTATTTAAACAAATTTTCCAACAATGAGTGATGAAAATTTTGCAACAAAACAAGCGAGACGTGATATTAATTTTTAATGCTTATGTTTACGGTTTGAAAATGGGAAATATATGATTTTCCCATACACCGTGTCGTGGACTGGGAAATTTGTTTGAATTTCTTCCGAATTTGAATGTCGGTAAAAGAAAAAGTAATCAAATAAAATCTCATAATCTTATTTTGGAGTTTTTAAAGAAGCCTCAATGAATTATACTGATAAGATAACAAAGTATAAGCACAATGCTCTTGGTAATGGCTGTTTGCTACATAGAGTAAAACCTCTTGGGTGAGTAATAAATACGTTATCACCTTCAAAGTCGATCTAATTGTTAATAAATACATTAGCACCAGTAATTAAAAATTTTGATAACCGAGTAAAAATCTTTTTAAAATATTGCCACCAAAAATAATCGTGAAAGGTTGTTGATAAGATATTTTTGAAACAGTTTTTGTGTTTTTTCAATTTTTATTCCTGTTTCAGTTTCGATCGTGAATTTGACGCGTGAATATGTGGAAATATTTAATTGTTTTCATTCTATTATCTATTAGTTATGTCGAATCCCAAAAGAACTTCAAAAATTTACTTCAAAAACATCGCGATGAGTTTTCAGTTCTCGAAACAGATGAAATAAAACCTTTGGCGACAGAAGCAACATATCGACTTCCAAATGACACAGAACCAATTCTATATAATGTTATTCTTGATTTCGGAAAATTTCATGAGGGCGATATGTACTTTGCGGGAAGTGTACTAATTGTAATTCGTATTGTGAAATTTACTAATACAATAACATTACACAATGCAGCCCACATAACGAGAACTACTTTATTAAAAGAAAATATTACGATTTCACATAGCTACGAATTTGACACCGAACGTGAATTTATCATTGTGAAATCGGATGAAATTCTTGTTCCTGAACAAGTAGTGCTGCTTACAATTTTCTTTATTGGAAGCATCGGAACATCATTCAGGGGTGTTTATCGCGGTAGTTATCTCAACGATGCATCAGAAAAAAGGTTTGATAAACCAGTAGTGTTTAATCTAAAACACACAGCAACTACTATTATTTCTTATTTAGATATTTTATTGCTACGCACATGCAACCAACTTTTGCTCGGCGGGTTTTTCCCTGTTATGACGAACCGTCATTTAAAGCAAATTTCGGAATCTCAGTTATTCACAATCCAAAGTTTGAAGTGTTATCGAACACCATACCAGAGATTTCTACAGAGTAATTTTTTTATAAATTTAATTTAAATTTTTGGATAACCTTTTGCTTTCGAAATGTTTCTGCAGGCTTGAAAAAGGAAGGATTCTCACATCTTTTTCTACTACACCGCTGATATCAACATATTTGGTTGCCTTTGTAATATCAGACTTTGAAAGCAACTCAATGATAAGTGCCAATAATGTACAGTTTCGAGCACTTTCCCGACTAGAAGCAATCAACAATACACAATTTGGATTAAAAACAGCCGAAAAAGCTCTAGAACATTACGAAAATGCATTTGCAGTGCCATCTGAAATGACAAAACTGGATCAAGTAGCTTTGCCTCAATTTCGCTCGGGTGGTATGGAAAATGATGCAATTATTTTTTATCGCGAGGATTATTTCCTCTACGAACCGAATGTGAGTTTCAATATTGTTCAGTTGATTTGGAGTTTTAATAATCATCTGTTAGTTTTCATTACCTAATGTCATTACTGAATTCTCAATAGAGAAAAAAGTTTACAATGCTCTGCTTTCAAATTGTTATGAGCGGGTTTTTAATTTTGTTCATCGAACAAGGTCAAACACTTTAGCAAATGTTTTAATCAGCGTTATGTTCAAAACTAATGCTTTTTTATTTCACATCCCAATTCTAAAGATTAATGTGATGTTCATTGCTTGCAGCAGCGCAATGGGAATGTCAAAATGTTCTAATGAAAAATCTTTGCCATAACTTTTAGTTACAATATTTGTTATGATTTCTGTTTTCTAGGTTACAACAGCATACTGGAAAGAGTATGCAGCAGCGACGATTGTACATGAAGTGAGAATCTTTTGATTAGATTTTTTTTTAGTAGTTCTAAGTGCAATTGTAAATTTTATAAAAAAAATTCTCTTCTACAGGTTTGCCACATATTTTTTGGTAATTGAAAGATTTTCTAAAATCATTTTCCTTAAATTTAATCAAAACTTTTGATAGGAAATAAATTGACACCTCATTGGTGGTCAGTATTGTGGATTTCGGAGGGATTCTGCAGGTATTACAAAGTTTTCTTCTATCAACTTCAAACATGTATCCGTTTTTCACACTTTATTTTCACAGATTTTACGAGTATTACATGACTGGAAAAATGTATCCCACCATGAGGATGGAAGAGCTTTTTGCGGTCGAGGCAGCTCAGAGCATTTTGTATCGTGACTCGTCGCTTGCGACAAGACCAATGACGTGGTATGAGGAGAAACCCGATGCTGTGGATCGACTTTTTGATGGCATTGCTTATAGCAAATGTAAACAGCAAGAACTTATTGCAATCTTGTCGCTCGTAAATTTCAATGAGTTTATATTTTCGCCTTTCCCTTCATTTAGCTGCCAGTGTTATAAGAATGTTTTTCTATACACTTGGCGAGAAAACATTCAACAAAGGCCTGAAGATATATTTGAGTAAGCAAACGACAAATGCTGAGGGCGTTGCGCAGCCAAAGCATCTTTATGATGCTTTGCAGCAAGCGGTGGATGTCGACGATATGTGCACATTGGAAGCAAACTATAAAATTGAAGAGTTATTCGGCAGTTGGGAACTGCAAGCGGGGTATCCTGTGCTGTATGTGGAGAGGAGCTATAACAATCACAGCATTAAGTTCACTCAGGTGTGAGGATTAAATTTTGTGATCGGGCGAGTGAGCTTGTTTTTTGTTGACTTTTAATCAAAAACAAAACTTTTTTTCCCCCTTTGTTCCGCTCGATGGCCATCTCCTATTTGTTGTTGTTATTTACATTTTTTTCTGTGCAGAATCGATTTACCGATTTGGTTGCTGATGGTACGATGTGGAACTCATTATGGCACATTCCAATAACGTATGCCTCAAAAATTGATCCGACACATGATGTTCGACCCAAGCTTTGGATGCCACCCCAGAGAGAACTGAATATAGAACTGAAAGAGCTAACACCTGATTCATATTTCCTCGTGAACGTAAATCAAATTGGATATTATCGAGTTCAATACGATGATGCTAATTGGATGCTGATAGCGAATGAGTTGTCGCGAGGGAATTTTACAAATATAACGCCCAACAGTCGTGCGATGCTGATAGATGATGCTGCCGTTTTCTTCGAGAGCAAAATTCTTAACGTGCGGCTCTTCCTTGAGTTAATAAAATATCTCCAAAACGATGTATGTTGGTGCGAGAAAACGAGCAAACAATTTTTATAGTTCCCGCGAGGACAGTTTATGTTGAAATGAATTTCACGTTTATATATTCTTTTAACTTTTCCGTGGCTTTTAGATCGATTATATTCCCTGGATGGCTGCTACAAATAATTTAATTTATATGCGACGCATTTTGGATAATGGAAGCAGTAAGTTGTCGGATGATTTTAGGGTGAGTCATTAAATTAATCTCTACTATTAAGTTCAAGAAAAAGTTACTTAATTTTAAGTAGCAACAACATTTTAAATATTTTTTTCTTTTTTTATTATTAAATGGGAATTTAAAATCCTTTCACAACTTGATAGAAATTTTTACAAATCTTGTTGTCTAAAACGTACAATGAGTTTGGTGTTGAAGTGATTGACGATGAGCCCCATTATCATAAGCACATAAGAAATATTGCAATCAATTGGGCATGTCAAGCCCACTTATCAGCATGTTTAGATGACATTCGAGACGTTTTCAGTGAATTTATGGAAAAAGGACTTCAATTTCCATCCGATCATGAAGCTGCTTTATACTGCAATGGACTATTAATGGCTGGAAAGCATGAATTTGATTTTATGTGGAATCTGTTCAACGGCACTGATGATAGCAAAGAACGTCGACTCTATCTCGAGTCGATGGGTTGCATTGAAAATGAAGATATTCTAATGGAATTTATTAAGACAATAATTGAAAGCGATGATATTGATAAGGACAGCACTGAATGGTTGACCATAGTTGAAGCTGTGTATGCAAATGGGCCAATTGGATTAAGCGTGATACTGAGATTTATGAGAACTTATTACAATGAATTTAGTGGATTGTAAGTACATTCATAGCTATACGAATTTATAAGTGTCACCAACACCACAATAATTTTTCCGTTTCTTCCTTCATACAGATTGAATAGTATTGTTAATAGCGAAAGCTCATTGCAATCGATATTCCGTGGCATCGCTGTCCGCATAAATACCCGAGACACACAGAGCCAACTGAATGATTTACTTGTTATCTACAACATCAACAATGACTTTGCCGAGGTAATCAAAATAATTACTGATGAGAATTTAAATTGGTTGATGGAATACTCGAGTGACATACAAGACTTCCTCAATGACTTTTTACGTAGTGGCTCCTCTGGCGCATCTATATTTTCATGCTTTATAATTATGTTTGGTTCAGTACTATCAAATTGGATTATGTAACTTTAAATGGGTTTAAATATTGCTCTGAGCGGAAATGAATCAATTTTTAAATTTTTCTTGCTGACATACATTCAAATTAAGTTATAGACAAATAAAGTTTCATGGCGTAGTTCCTTAATATAATTTTTAGCTTTTTCGAAATAATAATTTTTATGTAAATATTTAATAATTTATAGTACAAAACTTCGTGCATGATAAATTATCTGGAGAGTTAACTTGAGAGACATGAAAGTTTCTAAAGTTGAGGAATGGGAACATTTTTCGGAAGAATACCTTTTATGAAATCCGACAATTTCCCTCAATCGTGGTCCTCACAAAAAAAAGGTCCACAAATTTTTTCGACCCTAATAAAATTGGAATAAGAAAAAAAAAATTTTTTAATGGTCAGCAAATTGAAATTCAAGAATTTAACACACATAGAAAAAAAAAAACCTTTTTTCAAACCTACACAATGGATTAGTGTCATTGATAATGGGATCGTTTTTGATTTTATGCGATTACGGTACCAAGTAATTGGTGATTTTAATGTGCGCTTTTTTGACCTTTTCACAATTTCGCCTGCTGTTAACGAAATTTTTCGGTCTTTGTAGAAAAGTCAACGCAATTTTGTGGTCGAGTAACCTTCATCTCGTATGACATCTTTGGTAGCATTTAAATTCATTAATTTGTCGAGTTATTGACCATAAAATTGATTTTCATTGCTCACAAATTATTTAATTGATAGAACATTCTGAAATGAACTTATAAAAGCTACTCTAGAAGCTTTCATTTCATTTGTATCAAAATGACCCATATATAAGACTAGCTCATAAACTGGTTTTGAACATTCAATTTGCTTCAGTTTTATCAATGGATTATGATTAATTCACAGCTGTTTAATTGTCGAAATACGATACGAGCAGCATAAGAGAGAATTATTAATCTTCGTAGTGTTTATTGGATTCCGAAAATATCCGTTTCGTTTCTATTAATTGTTTTCGCAAACCAAGAATGCTAATAACTGATGTGTCAGCAAATATAATCGCATGATGTTTGATAAAATTTAATCAGCTCATTCACATCAATCGAATTGCCTATAATCCATAAAATAATTTTCCACATTAAACCAGCTTCACGTATTTATATTTGTAAGGCGTGTGATTACTGAAATCATCATATCGGTTGTTGATGGTTTCTTGCGTATGAAAATTAGTTGATTGATGACTGAACGCTCCGTTTTAATTTGTCCCGATAATGTAAACACACACAATGGAATGGCATTGATTTAATAAATATAATGAATAAAAAATAAACGTCATCCATTAATCAAACAGCCTTAAATTCAATAATCAATTTACACAATCAAATTTGTTCGCCATGGGTACAACAAATAAACACCGATTAGCAACAAAGCCTTGTGGCTCGTTTCGGATCGACGTAGACGCAATTGAATATTCTCAAATTATGTTCATTTAATTGAAACGATTAAGAGGGAAGAGTAGAGGATTTTAATGAATTTTCGCAGTCACCCTACTATAAGACGTGGAAACAGCTGAAGAGGTTTAATGGCTGTGAGCTGTAAAGCAATAAAATTTATGGCGAATATGCAGTAACAAACAATGATGTTGATTTAACAATAGCTTTTTGTTGCTTATTTGTATGCGAGAAAGCCCATAATAAAGGAATAACATTAGAAACGAATTAACTTAAATTTCGTACAATTTAATTGACTCATGCAATAGAAGTTCAGTTTTAATCATCGCAGTACATAGACAACGTAAGTACGAACATTATTTTAAAATAAGGAGAAGTCAGCAAGAATTCAAAGGAAATTGAGCAAAAAGAAAAAAAGCTCCATTCATTTTATGGCTGATTTGCGATGAATGGCTATTTGTAAAACAGAGGCAAACATCGAAGTATTGTTTAGTACATAATTCCCTCATATTATCCGGTTTTTGCTAGAATTGATAAACATGTATGAGCCATTGAGAGCTATATATTTAGGATATTGAATATAACCCGAGAAATAAAAGTTTATGTCAAAATAGCTTTAGCAAATATATAGATATAAAGTCATTCGGAATACAGACTTGTGTCTCCGTTTGTGCGATAAATAATTTTACTTCGTGTTTATATAATACAGCAGCCAACGCATTCAGCTGAAGTCAAACCATAACATATAATTTGAAGGATTTGCGTTCGAAATAAATATATTTATACACACAAGAGTGAGTAATAATTTTACGTTCAAAGTTATCGCAAATTGAGAGCTCCTTTCGCTTCACTTGCAAGTGATATTTTGGGAAGAAAATGATGTAACTTCCAATAAACCACTGGGTAATAAAATATTTGGTTGCGCTAAAATCCATTTCGTCGACAATCGATTTCATCGTTTTTTGACACAATTCAATTTTATAGATTTCATGTGTATCTATCCGAAATACATTGAAGAAATATTCTATGGCCACAGTAATTCTGCGGGCAAATCATTTTATGGGCAGATATAATTATTTCATGAAATTGAGCCTTGTATTTATTGCTTAGATTTAAATCGAAGAAGTCATGGCTTCGTGTGAACTCGAAGCAAACCATAACTTAATTAAGTTCTTATTATTTGAGATGATTTAAATTAAATTGTTTCAAAATTCCGACACAGATTTCTGTACATCGAGCATCGTTGTAGATGATATCACCACCAACCGCTTTTAAACAAGGTTCATTCGTTCATTCCTTTTCAATTTGGGAATGACAAATATAAGGCCAATTTCTACTCTTCAACGAAAGAAAAAATTAAAATTTCTCACAGCCTCAGAACACTTGCATCGACATAAAGACCGAAAAGGATCTAGATCCTTTATGGAAATCATTATTCCAATCTATCTAAACTCATGTTGAAATTCCCATTCCTTAATCTTTTGATACATTGCTTTCTCGTTTATCATAGCGGTACCCTTTCAATGGTAGAATGAGACTATTAAAGAATGTCTATTTAGTTATGTGTATGTTTACTATGCTGCTTCAAATGTTTATCATTCGGTTTTCGTTTTGTATGTTACAACACTCCAGTTTTGAGCACAATTAAACCCTTTGTCACATTTCATCATTTCGTAAATTTCAATTTTGTGGTTGGTTTAATGTTTGTCGAGCGTATATTATGAATGTTGAGCACTGATTTGAACGCAATGTAACCACCAAGAATTCCTCGGGCACGGATTCTTAATAGAAATATGCCAAAGCATACTGATATATGTAAATTAAAATATTTTTTTTTGGAAAATTGTTTCAGTTTTCATCAATAAACAACCGCTTTCATCGCTTTTGTTGTTTAAGGGGTTTGATTTGTTTACAACTCAGAGCAGGAGCAAAAAACATCGTTGGTGTGTAAATAGAGGCGGCAAATGCGTGTTGTAAAGCGCTGTTGAGTTCCTAATTTATGGATTTGTCATTCGACAGTGTGTATATTGTGTTGCTATTGTGGCTTACTGGAAATTATTTATTAACAAGGAACCGAAAAAAAAAAAAAATTGAAAATTGTTTCAAATTATGCAAATGTAAAGACTGCGATAAATTTTCTTCCATTCTTTGCTCTGACTGACTAAATGTTGAAACTCGAGACACAATCTCAAAGTTTGCATAAAACTTTTAATTCGAAACTTTCCATTTGTTGACATAGAAAGGAAAATCTGAGGAAATTCATGAATTTACAAATTGAAGCTTTTTTCCCATTTGCATGCTAATTACGCTTTTTCCAGTTTCCTTACTTTTTATCTCTTTCACTCGTCGCCAGTAAGCCATTTGCATTTCTCATTTGGGCAATTTAATTAGTAAGTCTATAGTCGCAATCCCATGTTTCAGAAATGGACTTTATTTGTCAGCGGTAACGGCATAAGCTCTTTTGTTGTGTCTTTTAATTGGACACAAGATAAAGAAAAGAAATAATTATTATAATTTGATTTGCAGCAGTGGAATTAAGGCGGTAAATCAATTTGTATATATATTTGTTTTTAAAAAGGGAAGAAAGTTCTGATTAAAAAATGATTGTTTCCTTCTTAGTTTTTTTCCGATATTTTAGAAAGTTTATTTAAATTAATTTGCAGTCTTGCAAACTTTTGGATATTGAAAGTCACTGTGGATATTGTAACTGATACCAAAGTTTTAAATTGAAACTATAAAACTTTGAATTGAGCAAAATTTTCTATTTACTACTTCAATTTCCTGTTTTTTACTTTGCGGTGTGGCGCAACGTGGTTAGAAATTCATTTTTGAGTATCTTGAGTTTCAATAAAGGAAACATAAGTATTAACCGCATGGCCCGTAAATGAAAACTTCAGAAACAGAAATTTATTAAATAAATAATAAATCAAACAGTGATAATGTATCGAGTTATGGAAAGGTTCCTGGTCCCGTTCGATTAATGTCAAGAAAATACAAATATTTTGATAAATTTATTGCTTAGGCACAAGCATAAGTTTCTGCAGACTGCAGTACAAAATAATATACCTATACACAAGTTAAAATGGGATTCATTTTTTGTTGTCGTATTTGGGATTTCCAATGCGATAAATTTAAAATATTCTATTTCTATTGATAGCGTTCATCGTGAGATAAACAGAAAAGGGAACTAGAAATTTCGATTTGAATAACTTGTGGATCCTTTTTGTTGCGCAATAAAACTTTTAGTAAAATTTTTTCTGACCATTCTCATCATGCACGTATTTGTGTCTCGAATTTCATTTCGATGATACGATTAAAAAATTTAAATGGAGCTACCACCAACATCAAGGGAGAAGAAATGTTTGAAAAATTTTTTTTGGACAATTAGAATATAGAATGCGTGGATTAATAATTTTATGGCATTTTCTTTATTCAATAAAACTTTATTTTTACTTTTCTTTTTGTCCACCTGCAACATATTAAATAAAATTTATAACTTTCTTCTCGGCTCGACATAAAACATAAAAGTGATCAACAATAAAAATGATCAATAAAACTCAGTTGTGATTGCGTTACACTTTCACACTCCACACATTTCCCTTTCCTTATTCAGTTCCAGTGTGTAAATATTATTTATGGCAATTTCAAAACAGTATCAGACACATAAAAAGTATCAAATGGTTCTTTAAGGAACTCCAACACAAAATGATTGATACAACCGATAACTTTAAACCAAATAAAGGGAAAAAAGTTTAAAAAACAAAATTTCGGCTTCAACAATAAAAATTTATTTGCTACCTTTTTAACTTTCGTTCATTCATCTGGTGGTGCTCTCTCTCACTCACGATTACGCAAAATGTGCAAAATATGATTTTTCTCCTTTTACTTTTTCGTTTGTTTTTATGGGATTTTTTGGGTTGATTCATATGTCATTAAACAGAGATTTTCTTTTCACTTTTTTTCAAGATTATTTGCTAAAGGCCGAGAAACGTGATAACATATATTTGAGGTTGAAACAGAAAATTAAGTGCAAATTTTCGCTGATAAGAGTCATTTAGCGAAATATTTTCAAAGAAAACAAAAATGTGCGTCAAACTCGAATATTAATTGTTTGGCAAGCATTTTTATCATGACTTGGAGTTGTTGAATGGGATTTAACCAGAACTGGAATTTGTAAAGTCTTCAAACATATTTCTATACATTAAAAGCTCAAATATCTACATCAATGACGAAAGAATTCATGTGACGAAAAAAAAAAAGTTTGTTTGAGTGTAAAGTGGATTTAATAAATTGAGATTAGCACAAGTTAAAAGCTTTGTGGTTTTTCCAACAATTAAATCCAGTCCCTTTTGAAACGTAAGAGAGTGAAACAGCCACAAATGTTTTCGTTATCAACAGCTGAGTATGGAAAAAAAATGTATTCCAATCTCACAATTCCAACAGCAGAAAGTGCTAAATATTCCAGTGTTGTGAGTGTATGAGTCGTTATCTCAGTCGCACAAAATACACAACCGACTGAAACCTCTCATCTCCATTCACAATTTTCCATGGAAAGCAAGAAGTAAAAAAAAAAAAAAACAATTTTCCAGTATTTCCTTACAAATAATTTTCGTCTTGCTTGCATGATGAATTTTGTGCTCCAGTTCAGTTTGATTGTGAACTTGAAATCGCACAGATAAATTTTCATAAAACTCTCGGATGATATGAAATAAAAAGAAATGAAAGCAATTTAAAGAGAGTGAAAAGTTTTTGCTGTAAAATAAAAGACAGAATTTTTTTTTTATGATAATATTTTTGATAAACTTTTTCACAATATTTCGTTTCGAAGACTTCGAATAAACGACAGTGAAGTTATTTTTTTTTGTTTCTCTCGTGTGATGCCTCTGAAATATTAAACGAAAGTGAAAAGAAAAACATAAAAACTTTAAATTGAAATTGAAAATTAGCTCGAGTGAGACACCAAAAGCCAGAAATGGCGATAAAAAATGATGAAAATTGTGCTCGGAGCAAACACAAAAAAGTTTTCGTATCATAATATGCGGTGCCAAAAGAAATAATTAAATTTCACTCATTTCAAAAAAAAAGGAGTTTAAAATATTATTTCCTTACAAAAGCCGAATCTCGAGGCCAGGATTGGAAAATTAAAAAAAAAATTCCGCGCGCGATTATAATCAAAATCAGATTAAAGCTTTTTGACGGTTAAAAATCACATACGTTTTGTGAGTGAGGAGCACTTTTGTGTGTGTGCAACCGAGGAAGACGTTTAATTTACTGGAAGATCAAAAAAAGAAATAAAAGAAAACTAAAAAAAAAAAGTTAAACAGAAAAAGAAATGAAAATAATTTATTTTGAGTTGAAACGAAGAAAAGTCCAGTCAGTTGATGATGAGAAAAAAGTTTGTGTATTGTGAGCAAGATTTTTTCTTTCGATTCCCTTTTGTTAACATTTCTCGAGGCTCATGTGACGGAAGAACTGACAGTGAAGTTGGCTCTGTTGTTGTTGTTGTTTATCATTGTATCTGCCAAAAGGCCCGACAAGAAAATCGCTGACGGAAATAAATATTATTCCTTTGCCACGCGCGCGTACATCAAGTAAATATTTATTAGACAAAAAGCGGCGACATAAAAGTGTCTGAATTTAATTTAAAGCTAATGCACAGCATCAGATAAATATCGAGTGAAGAATTGTCATGGAAAATCGATGATATTGAGTGGCTTTGAAAGTGAATTACATAGAAAAACATTTGCTGCTTTTGCCATCATTCTCCGTTTATTTTTCTTTCGCTTCATCACAATTCTATTTTAGTGACTTTTATTTGAACAAAAATTGTTAGTCGGTTGTAATCGACTCGACGGGAAAAGAAAATTTAGGATGACTGGACAGATATAGATTGTCGTTCAACACTTATTCGCTGTGCTTTTGATTTGCTATTTTCGTCAATCATCACAAAAAAAATAAAAATCTCAATAAATCAATAGACAGTCTAGTAAAGTTCGGAGACTATATAGAGACGAAACAAAAAATAACTGAATTGATTGTTGTTATTGACTGTTTTGCGATTTGCGATATACACACAAACAAAATCCAATCACGAACATTTGTTTATCTAAAATGAAAAAAAAAAGTCGACAAATCCGATCGACACATTGAATATAGTAAAAGGCATTAAGGTCTTGTAAAAGAAGAAAAAAAAAATCTGTATAAAAGGTGGATAGAGATAAGAGTGGTTTTTCAGCAATATAAAGTGAAAATATTTGAAGAAGGACAGAGAACAGTGTGGAAATAAGAAGTATCAACAAACTTTTCCATTCCAACACATTGGCAATATTTCTCCGGTTGAATTGAATAAGCACGCCCATACTGAGGAAAGAGTGAAGGAAAATCGAAGAAGTTTCTTAAGATAATTCAATCGAGTCGATGTGGCGGTTCCATGTCCATCAGAAGCTCCCACGCGACCCGTGAAAAGGAAGAAGATTTAATCGGTGGCCTGAACTAAAATGAACAATAAAAAACAACTCGAATTGAAAACAAAGAAATAACAACAAATAATTGCGTGGCTTATCAATCGATCAATTGATGAAGCGATAAAAAAGCAATAGGAACTTTGTTGAAGTTGAATACAAACAAACCAAATTAACAATGAGAGAGTTAATTGTATCAAATGATACACCGGATATAAGAAGTGAAGTGCATTAAGATCTCACTATATTTGATTGTATCATCGCACGACAGTTTCAGAGACAATCGACGCCATACAACAGAAATAAACGACAAATATTGTGCCACCAATCAATGCGGATAAAATTATTTTAATGAAAATATAACTGAACAAAAATTTAGTTAAAGCAAATCGTGCGATAATTTCAGAAATAGCCTGTATTAAAGCGTTATTTTTGATATTGGATATTTGGTGCTTTGCATTATCGGAGCATATCGCTGGCATCAATAAATGGGCCACATTAAGTGGCTCCCTCCAGCATACGTGGCAAAGTACACAGCGGGTGGCGACATACAACTAATTAGCCAATTATCCACAGCATTATCACGTGTGTGGCACAAAATTAACATTTCTTTTGCTCCTCGTCTTTGCTGTCTGTATAATGAGTGTGGAATAATAATGAGTAAAAATAAAGTGCAAAAAATACTTTAAACAAATTTTGTATGCTAATTAAATGTCTCTGTATCAGTAGATCGTGCAATAATTACCGTGTGTTTATGTCGATAGCGCTGCTCATTTTTCGAAACGTGCTTATTTCTTGGTTAACAACACAAAAAAAAACTCTTTTACCACACTATAGTTTAATTAAATAAATATATTTGGATTAATATAGAAGGAAGTGTTTTGAGTTTCAAAAATTTTGTAAAACGCCGATCATCACTTAAAAAATGAAGACGAAATCGGAAATCTTCGGATAAAACGGGTAGAAATTTAAAAGTATATAAAAAAACATAATTCATTAAAGAATCTAAATAGATAAATTAATTAACGACAAAGGCAAACAAACTTTAATTATCTTCCTCCACACCTGGATGCATTTAAATTTGTGTGTTTGTATGTCGGTGTATGTGCTTTCATATAATTGTGATAATAAAACTAATTAAATTAACCCAATTTTCAAAAAGTAAAAAAAAAATAATAATAATAATTAACGATAATGGAGCGTGGCAACAGCCAATGCCACACATTAATTTGTGAAATCCAATTTGTATCTCATTTATGGGTGCAGTATTTTTGTTGACATTTTAAATTCTCTGCTGCTAATTGATTCAAATGTTCGTTAATTGCATAACAAGTGATTTAATTAAAAACAAAACAAAATAAAAAAAGTTCACATGAAAATTTAAATATTGAAAAATTAAAAAAAAAATTATAACTTCATGAAAAATAAACATTTTCCAGCGTTTAATTAAAAACAGAAGGAACACAAACAATGAATGTGCAATTGTGAAATAACATAAAAAACGAGAACGCGATTCATGTTGCAACTGCATGCATCTGGTTGGGCAATAATTGAAGAAAGAAAAAAACAAACGAGTTCTTTTGATGATAAATATGCCACTCAATGTACACAGCATGCATTTCTGCGAGTCATTGTAAAAATTAGTGCGCGTGAAAATTATTTTAAATGACGGTTCCAATTGCATTGCATTGAAGGTCACAGAAAAAAATTGAGCTGACATTTGCTAACGGTTACTATTATCCAACATTGAAAATTCCAGCAAGAGACAAAAACATTAAATACGAGTTGAGCGGCTGCCAAAAAATAATGGGGTCCAAATTCAAAGTGTACGATAAATTGCTCCTCGACAAAATCGTAAATTTGTGGTGAAATTGTATAAAAAAAAAGAAGTAGAAGAATTATCGCCCGAATTCTGTTTTTTAAACTTATAATGAATGTAAATTGAGGAGCAACTAAACTACAGAGAAAACAAGAAGAAAGTTTTCGAAATTCGGCCCAAAAAATCGAAAATTGGACATGGAATGCTAATTGTACATACTTTTTGTGTTCATTGCTCAGTTGCTCGAGATGAGTTTTTATGGACAATATCGAATGAATAATTAAGGGATTAAAACAATAAAGCTGAGGAATTTTCATTAAGCTCAAAGTTATACGCACATAGAGACAGACAGCGAGACATTATCGAAGCCGTAGCCGAAAGTATAGGCGAAAGAAGGCGACGAAAAAGGACAAAATTAATTAATTTCCACTCATACTTACGCTCTTCCAATCCATCTTTAACTCCAATGTTGATGATGCTTTGTTGCGTGTACATAGTCGGCACTCGGCTGTTCATTTGACTTGAGCCATCAACAATGGTTTTAGGAATTTTTATCCGGTAGGAAAATTGTGTAGATATCAGAGTGGAAATATTTGTGATATTTGTTCCACTTCATCATCGCATCTACAGAAAGCTGTTTTTATTAGATCAAGAGAAAGACACTCGAAATATAAGTGATGGTGAAATTAAATCAAAAAGAATAAAAAGGAAGGGAAAAAATTTAAATTATATAAGTGACTATCAGTTTTACTTGCGGCATCAGATCATTATTAATGCTATTAGTATCACTCTGAAACTGTAAAGACAACAAAATCAAATAAGAGCTCCCCAAAAATATATTTTCTCCTGTGTATCACGACAACAAATCTGGTTGTTCGAAAAACAGAAAATAAGGGAAGAAATAATGAATGAGTGACATTAAAAAACAGCAACATTAACAATCATCATCAATAATAATAATAATAATTAAGACACATGCGAATGAGAAATAAAACCGAGACCCATTTGTGAATTCACAGTTTTTGAAAAGCCTCCACTGAGAGATAACAATAAAAAGGAATTAAATGAACACAAACATTCTCTATTGAGAACATTCATCATATTCAGACATACATTGACGCGATGGATTATCTATCGGCAAACAACGTTAATATGACGGCAGAAGAGTTTCTTGCTCTACTGGGCAATGCATCATCGGATGGTGTAAATCATTTGACAGCAACAAATTTCAGTGATGCATTTAATACATCAACAGCAACTACCCTCCAACCGCAAACCATATTTCGTAATGGTTATCCCAGCGGTTACACAATCACTTCCATCATTATTGCATCAGTAATAGTTACGATACTTATGATTATAATTGTCGTTGGTAATATGCTGGTGATCATCGCAATTGCAACTGAAAAGGCACTAAAAAACATACAGAATTGGTTTATAGCGTCATTAGCCGTGGCAGATTTCTTCTTAGGCCTTGTTATAATGCCGTTTTCATTAGCAAATGAATTAATGGGTTATTGGGTGTTTGGCAGTTGGTGGTGTGATATACATTCAGCTGCTGATGTGTTACTTTGTACTGCTTCCATAATGAATCTCTGCTTAATATCGCTGGATCGATATTGGAGTATTACTCAGATAAGTTTCTAATCTTATATATATAAATTATTTATTTATAGATCTTTATTTACTTAGTTATGTACTAACGTTTTTACTTTCCTAAATTTCATAGATTTATTTGCTTTATTTCTGCAGGCTGTGGAATATCTCAAAACACGTACTCCTGCACGGGCGGCATTTATGATAGCAGCAGTGTGGATAATGAGTGCACTGATATGTATTCCTCCACTGTTAGGTTGGAAAGGACAGCGTCCTGAAGGAGATTTACCGCAATGTCAGGTGAGCGATAGAATATATATATTTTTTCAAATATTTGATTACGTTCATAAAATATCAACATATCTGAATAACAAACATCAACTTCTCATTTACAATGATGAAAAAAGAACTCGTCAATAATATCGAGAGTCAACTACAGAATGAACAAACATTTTCTATGAGTTTATTTGCCAACAATGTCCATGCATATATTTGCACACGGATAATGTAATTTCTTTTCTTTTTATTTTCTATTTTCTCCTTGCTCTTTTATGTTGGTGTTAGCGTGGGTTGACTGAGTGTAAAATTGACGAGGGTTTACAAATTATTTTTATATACTTTCCATCGCAATGTGTTTGGCATGATGGAGCTACCCAGTTCATTTCGATGTTGCAAATCTCTGAGTCGTAAAATTTCACACGACAAAGAAATAGCGACGAAATATGCGGTGGAAAATAAACAAGGTGCAAAAAAAAATAAATTACTGCTTTTTGACTTTTTTATTTCTTTGTTTATCAAGTGAACAAGAAGAACACACGATTTTTTTTCCCCATTTTACTTTTCATATATGAGAAAGAATAATAAATCAAAACAAAAATATTAGATGAGAATATGCTATGAAATTACAAGCAAGTGTGTTTTATTAAGGTTTTGTGATTAAATGATGTCACGGTTTAATAATTAATTTGCAAATTTCTTAATTTTAAACAAAGTCACGTTCCAATGTCATTGATCAAATTTACTTTTAAAGCTGACGTCACTTTTAAATATCTCCCATCTCGCATAATACGCATATAAATTTGCTGGGATTGTAACTTTTTCAAGTTCCTTAACGCAAGAACAAGACCAAATGGCTGCTAAAGTTTCAGTATCACGTTTCAATTTTCCTTTTTTCTCTCATAACTTGTAACATTGCAATATCAAGCAAGTGATTGATATGATAAGTTGGGGTTGGGGGTAGATGTAAAACCTCAGCATTTCTTTTCTCATATATTTACATCCACTCATGTTACATTCATAGAGAACTGTGTGTGTTTTTTTTTCGGTTCATGTTTTTTCTTTTATTTGGCGGCTGCTGGTGTTGCAAGACAAGAGGAAGTATTAAATTCTTTTATGATGACTTTACGTAGATCGCAAAACCAAAGTTCCCGCAACTAAAGCAGATGATGAAGGCATTTGTTTGAAACGAAAATTCCATATTATAGTATGCGTGACTCCAATCCAATTACAATATTTCCATGTCGTATTTATAGACAGAATATTTGCTGTGGAGTAGCTTTTCTGTCAGGATTTGCTTTTCGCGGAAATATTTAGCAATTTTGAAACCGTTTGTGAACTAAGAACATAAGTAATTTGATTAAAAACTGAAATTAATAAATTAAATATCCTTCGCTTGAAAAGAAATTGCAAATTTCGAATATTTTAATGTGACACTTAATCGTTTGAAAATATATCGGAAAATTCTTGATAAAAAGAAAATTCCAAGAAAATAAATTTCATCATTCTTTTGACATTGAAAGCTCTTTTAAAATGGAATATAAATCTCTCCATAATGCCTTTTTAAACACCAAACACGTGTTGTAATTTCAAGACAAATCGTTTTCTGCGCTCATGCTCACGATTTCGATATTCGGAAGACTAAACAATAAGATGTCGTTACTGTCGGATTGAAGTTCATTGAAAAGACATTTATTACGTAGCATATCATTGTCTGCCATCGATAGCAGAATTTAATTGATTTTTGCGCTCACGGTTGAATTTATTATGTTGAGTTTTCAATTCACAAGTTATATATATTCTCTTCGGTATAACGTGATGCAATACCAATATTTATTCTTGATTTCAGTTGAAATGAAAAAAAAAAAAAAAAAAAACTTTTCCTTTTTTCTTTTTACAATTTCGAGTCATGAATTTTCGACTAAATTAACATTATCATTTCACCAGAAAAAAGAAAACTTTTATCACATTTTTTTTTTCGAAAAAAATAAAGAAGAAAATATTTTATCCCATAACTCAATGTGCTTCTCAATTGCTTACATTTTATTTTGTCTGGTAAAAGTTTTACGTCTTTCCCTATACGGAAAAAAAGTAAATTCATGTTATCAAAAGCAATTCAACATCAAATAGCTTAAAAACGGGAAGCTGCGAGAAACCTCTTGGAATATTTATTGTAAAAGCTACAAAAATCGTGAATTGTACGAAAAAGTTTCTCTGAAATTCAGATGTGTTTTGATCATGAAGTTCACAAAGTCTTGTTGCTCAAAGTACTCATTTTAAGGCTTCTTGAAATTCCACTTTTTTCATTATCCTTTACCAAAAATGGGTTTCAAAGCTGTATGATGAAAAGTAATTTAAATTTAAATATATCATCTATTATTACTTATTTATTATATTTAAATAAATATATTTATTATTTCCATTTTTTTTTTTTTATCAAAGAGCATTTAAACTACCAATTTACAATATTGAACTGAGTGTAGATATCAAATGAAACAATTGAAATGAGGGCATCAAATCAACCAACTATGGCATTTGAATCCAGCGTTGTTTTATTAAATTAATGACTACTACTCGGTTTATAGCCGTTCGTAGATTAATTGAATTTGATATCATACATCCGAATATATCCATGCAGTCATTTACAGGAAACAAGAATGAGTTGGATTTTATTTAACCCAACTATAAACTTTGTGTGGAAATTCCAATCAATATTTTTGTTTCTCAAAAGCTTTAAAAAGCTTTTGTTATTATCGAAGGGAGTGTTCAATAAATTGAAAAAAAAAAAAAAAAAAAAATTCTTGACTTGCTATAGCAGAATTTGCAAAACGAAAATGAGTATACATTTTCCATTTATAGTTTTCACTGATTGAAATTGTAGCAAAGATAGATTGCAACTTCAAAGCTTAAAAAATCAGCTTAAAAGGAAAGCATTTCCCTTCAATCGAGTCAGTAGACGCATCATTAATTTGTACAACAGATTTATTTGCACTGTTTATTTCTTCCGTTTTTTTCAGTCGATTCATTTTTTTCAACACAGATTGATTCTTTGGCAAGAAAAAGAAAACGAGGGATAAAACATTCACAATCAATCACAAGAGTTATATATTTGAACGGGAATAGTTTTAATCATCATCGAAGAAGAAAATACACAAAATTAAGCATTGCGATAGCGTTGCTGGATCGTGAGATAGAAAACTTTTTTCATCATCGAAGCTTCACAAAGAAAAAAATAAAGCAATATCGAAATTCAATCTTCGCTGAACAAAGTTTAATGGTTTGCTAAATATATATAAAGAAAGCCTGAAATTTAACTGCATTTTAATGTAAAATTCTGGAAAGAAGAAAAAAAAAACGTTATTTATTGTTTAGCAGATTTTTCTTTTGGCCTTCGAAGATGTTTACAATTGATCCATAAAATTATGCGCAGCATTGAAAAGATAAAATTTTATTCAAATTATTTGAAAACATCCCTGTGATGTAGATTCTCATAACTAGCTTGAGTATAATACGCGGATCTCATTTGATATGCCTTTGATGGTTCTCCTTTTGGCTCCTTTCTAACATTCAATGAATGAATGTTATCTATGAGTGAACCACCTTCATCTCAAAAAAAAGGTAAATGTGCGAAATATTGATATAACCAAACAAACTTTTCTTTGCATTCAATTCCATTCGATATTACGCTGAAGATATTAAAAAAAAAATCGAGTCAATTTTATGCTGCTTCGGATTTTCTGGCAGCTTTTTTATTTTCCGTTAATCCCAGACATTGAATTCAAATCTCATGAATCGAATCTAATCATTATCACACATCATAAAGCAATCTTCACGGTTCTAATGGGGAAAAGATTTTTACGATTCTTTTTCTTCGAATGTTCATTGACACAGGAGGGTCGGGGGAAAATGTTTACGCTTTTCGATCGACAAACGATTTCAATAATGCATAGGGATGTCTCACCGCCGACAGTTGAAGCCACTTCATGTCTATGAGCGGGAAAAATTTAATTTTGTAAGTTATTTTCGAAACGAATAACACATTTTATGGCAGCTTTTCGTTCTCTTCGAGCAATTCGGGCTAATGCGCAATATAGAATATAAAAATAAAAATAATATTTTACGAGGACAATTTGGCTGCTTAACATAAATATTAACAAGGCTTCTTGATATGCCATCACGTGATTCGACAACATTATAAAGACTCAAACGTTTCTTGAATGCAAAACATCTCATTGAAAGCATAGAACATTCTATCGAAAGACTGCTAATGGATGATGTTCATTTGCAATTTTTTTTTGAATTCGTTTCCCCACATGTTGCAAAGCTTCTCAAGAAGTACATTTAGATTATATCAGGGAACGAAGTAATCAAAACACCATAGCTAGTGAACAATTTTTCAATCAAAATTTATTTCTTGTTCATTGAGATAACTCCCGAAAAATATATTTCGTTAAACTCGAAAGTGTGTTACAATGTGTGGTTTGGTATAGTATTGTTCGACATCTGTTCATGGCTATGATCGTTCTCAAGAATCTCCTTGTACATAAAAAGCGAGATTAAACAATTTGCATGTCCTCTCATCATGTTATGCTTGAATCTTGATAGTTGCCACTATTGAACTCCTGAAGCGTTTGCACAATGTCGAGCAATGTAATAAAAAAGAAGAAACTTGAAAAAGTTTTCTGTATGTATAACAGAAAACTTAATAAAGATTCATGTTTTTTTTACATGTAATAATATCCCATCGATACAATACTTTCAAACAAACAAGCCAAAAATCGTTAGAAAATATGTTAAACACGGATGAAGATTTAATTAAAAAGTAGACATGTTAACTAACAAATATTGAGATCCTTTTCTTGGGTTTTGTGGAACATATTTTGTGAATGGCGGAACCTGGCGGAACACACGTAGTCCGCATGCAAGGATATCGTTCTGCACGGCTCGCATCATCATTTGCCATGATTGTTCTCACCTGTTCCGCACCAAACATATTCTGCAAATTTCTTAGTCCTTTAGTCGCAGACAATGCCGAATAATTAATTTACGCCTCCTTGTCTTAAAAATAAACAAAAGGCATTCAAGTGGAAATGGAACAATTGACTTTGCATTTCATATTCAAAGGCTCGTGCTCTCAAGCAGCAGGGAATGCGTGACATAAATTTCTACCCGACAACGATTATTTTACGTGGAATGAATTTTGAGAACAAGATTTTTCCATGTGAAATAATTTTTTTCGCTCCTGTATTTTTTTTGTGAATGTTTGAAACAATAAATTTGTCTTAAGTTGCTTTTACGAAAAAGAAAAAAAAAAGGAATAAAATTATCCCGATGAAAGTTTCTCCATCAAATGGAGCAAGAAAATTTATCGTCTTTCACTTTTATCAATTGAACGAACTGTCTGCGATGCTGTTAGGTTGTGGATTTACAATGTTGAAAGGATGGCAAATATATGTATAAAGTGCCTTGTATACCCTTTTTATAGTAATAAGTGTAGAAAGTGATAGAGTGTGAGTGGCACCTTTTAATATTAAAGCATAAAGTATACAAGCTTCATCGACTTCTTTTGTCGGATCTGCAAGTCTTGTAAAAAGGAAATTCATCAAAACTAATCCGGAGTAAGACCATTTTGAAACATTCCTAAAGCTCACCGCTCGCCTAATGAATATTGAAAATGATGGTGAAATACCTAAATAGAAATCTTGCAAATCCCATTCAATATCCCTTTTTATGTTAAGAGGCCGGGCGGCTATAACAGAAACTTACGGTGTTTTATGTATCGAGAAATTTCCTTCTAAGTTCACGTCGATGGCACGAGAAATTGTGTTCGGCATTCAGAGAGCTTTAGATCATTGAAAGTGTCCTGTCGACTCTAAATATCTTTTTTCGCAGCTAATCGACTGTGTCTTGAAATATGTCATTACAAAAGTAAAGCTTTTAAGCCACAATTTAGTTGCCTGGTGATGTCTTTCTTAAAGCACCATTGCGTGCTTCGGAAAACTTTTAGATGACAATAAGAAAAAAGCGAACAAGAAAAAAAAGCACAATAAAATAATATATTGAAACTTATCAATTAGCTTGATACAGAAATATTCAGATGCTATTCGACAAATCAACAGGTTGTATACATGAATTTCACATTTGTAGGAGTCATGAATGATGCATTAGCCCAAAAAGAACGTGCAAGCAAGATAAAAAAAGAAAGAAAAAAAAAAGTTTCACAAACCAACAACGAAAACAATGTAGTCACGCAAAGTATTCGTTGAGGTGCTTTTTGTGAACTGCTAAATTGCTTTTCCTGCGCTGTTTAAGTCCAAATAACGGCTGCATGGTACCAACATCAGTTTATATTAGTTTTGATGAGACGAAGAAACACAAACTTTCAATATTGATTCCCTAATCGAAGTTTTGTAAATCGCAGTCTCTTGACATTTACTCATACCACAGAAATAAAAACATCAGCTGTTCAAAAGTTCAAAATAAATTAAAGTTTGTTCCGAATCAAGAGAGAGTGAAGAACTACCAGGAACTATTTTTCTGCCCCATTGTTCTCAATATTCTCATTTCTCTTGTATACTATTCGATAGCAAATCAATATAATTTTCACAGTCACAACTTGAACGGGCTCTCACACACAGTATCGGAACCTTTTTCTGGCTCATACACAAAAAGATTGATGATAATATTGACGTTTTTCTCATTATGTGAGCATTCAATATGGTTTTTGAATGGGGTACACAATCACCGATATATAATTTATCCCTTTTCTGCCCTCTAAACATAGGCAAAAAATATCCTTCATCATGTCCATTTCATACGCACATTCCTACACACGCGCCATGTATTGAGATAATTGATTGCGCTTCAGTATAGACCACAAAAAATAAATTTTCTTGCTATAAGGTTAGAAATAAATGATAAAAAAAGATTTCACTCGTTAAAAAGGTTCTATCGGCGGTTGAAAAATAACGCTCTCTACAGCGGGGGGTTCTCTACACTCATTCCCAAAATGATTAGTTCAAAGATTGGCAATCCATGTTTGATGTTCTCGCCATTTGATTTGCCAATGCTTATGGCATCCAAGTGGTGTGTAGATGGATAAACATACATTCAGTAATCTGCCGGCACCTCAATTAGACAGCCATTGAAAAGGAAATCGGAATTCTTTGGGGCGAAATTTTCGCTCGTTATGAGGAAAACGGATCAATAAATCTAATGCTATTCATATCTCACTGAAAAAATAAAATAAGGAAAAAACCAACCCAGAGAAATCTTTTCATGATGAATTTTATTTTCGAAAAAACACTTAAGAGGTTATGTTTGTATTCAAATTGCTAGGAGCAATATTTGCAGGAGGAAATCTCTTTTTCGATTCAGTCCCAAATGAAGCTTAATAAAACGCAATGTAACTCATAAGTTTTGTATCCGTATAGCTTGAAGGCCTGTTACAGTAGTACGAAAACAAAAAGATAAAAGCTTTAGGGATCCTATCGGAGTTTCAATATCATTATTGGTTGGAGTGAGATTCCTTTCAAAAAGTTGCTCTTAATAATGCAAAATTAAATTTTGAAGGATTTTTGGGGTGGTTTTGAACTTTCGGTTAAGGGTTTTTTTTCTAACCAGTAGCAAAAATCGATAAAATGCTTTAAGCATCTTAAGATTGCTCATTTTTTTTATTATTCGATGTTATTGTTGCTGCCAAACAATGGAAAGATTAAAAAATAAATGTATCGGCGAGTCGGTCCATCTACGTTCTTACATAAATTACGATGGGCGAGATTTATCAGCCAATTTTTATGAGGTATAAAAGGCTCGAAAGGCAATGGAAACTTTTGCATTAAAAGGGCTTTTTTTTACTTTTTAAGTTCCTTCAACGAAATCTACATAAATCAGTTTGATTCAGATAGCAGTTCCACGGACGTCATTATCAAGTTTTCCAATTTTTTCTTTTGCGTTCGTTTGTCCTAGCTAGGTAGACTCAATCCTTTTAACGCGCTCAATCTTCATTTACCGTTTTTTTTTACGAGATGCTCAAAGTTAATTTTACCTTTTTTTGTGAAAATGGACCATCCTCTACCATTTCGAACCTAACAAAAAAATGCAGAGGAAGTGAAATTCAATTAAAAGTTATGACCCAATAATGAAATTAAGTTGTACGTAATGTTTATGAAAAGCCATGTTTAATGTTCATTTGTGTGATATAATTATTTAAGGTTGACTTTTTATATGTAATTAGATGTATGCGATCGCTAATGATGATTTAGATTGATTTTTACTAATCTCACACCAACTCAGTCAGTCAGTCGGTCTACGAGCTATTTATTTCTTTCTGTCTCGAGTCAAATCTATACGATAAAGTAAATCCAGCATTATGAATATAAACGATTAATTTAATTACTGACAATTCAATAAAATTAATTTCGACATTTTTTTTCTGGTTCTACACATTTGTTCGATGTTTGCATGTATAATTCAAAGCGAAGAAAAACATTTAATGTTTTGGTATCAGTCCTTGTTAGTTTGACTTTAGTAAAAAAGAAATAGTTAATAAAATTATAGTGTTCACGATAGTTTCACTGTGTAGATATTGCTTATACTCTTTGATAAAGTTTCCGAAGTTGATTATTACTAAACCAAAGTTTCATTTTCGGTCGAAGGCTTTTCGTCTGATCGAATTTCTGTCTATCCTCACCATCGTTTTTTTATTATTATAATTTCGGAAAACTGTCACAACATAATAACGGTTGATAAACATGGAACGATGGTATCATCAAAATTCGTGTGTTTCTGTTATGCATGGGCAAATTAATATATCGATAATAACGCCAGTATGAATACGAGGAAGCTTTGCAATAAGTACGGCTTATCGAAGTATTTCGAAATATGCTTCCCAGTGTATTTTTTCAAAAAAAAAAAAAAAAAAAAAAAAAAAACAATATTTTATGTCATAGAAGTTTTACCAAAAGCACATTTGTATTATCCTCATCAGTTTTTTAGCAAGCATCGTAAATTTATTCCCTAAGTAATATACAAAATGCATCGATTTGTGATGAAACAAAACATTTTTCTTTCTCGTATTCTCAATAGTCAATATACGTACGAGTCATAAAAGATTCATTCGTCATATCCAAAATCCATGTAACAAAAGGATTTAATACATCAAACTCTGCTTGAATAGAATTGAAGTATCGAAGTTTTCTGCGATATCGGGCTTCATATTACAGCATCATGTATTCAGTATTCATGTGGAGCATACGATAAATGTATATGCTATATGTAGTAACACATATGTATTCCTCGAAATCCTAATGAAAACTTATTCCATCACAAAAAGCTCAAACATGAATAATGAGAAAGGAAACATAGAGAATTTAATGTTATTTTATGGGGAATCATCCGCATTTATTGTATATCTACATAAATTATGCTTTAAAAAAAGTTCACGTCACTTATGTTGATCCTAAGATGTAAGCTGTGAAGTCTCCTTTTCCTTTCATAATATTTAGGTTTCTTTATCTTATCTCATGAGGTTAACATATTTGGTTCCCATTTTGCTTCAAACTGCATTTTACAGCTCAATTTGCCTCGAGCATAAAATTTCATTAATTTAAACAATAACAAACATTTCCATCGGCATTTTAGATAGTCAAAATAATTTCGATAGCAATTAAAAGTAATTAGGCAAAGTCGCAACTTTTTATTGACTTTGATGGGACTTTTATTAACTTTTCCTTTTGTCTTAAGTCACTTGACTATTTTTCACTTAAACACGAAAAAAAATTCTTATTAAAACACAAATTTCCATCACAAAGTTTTCGTCCCTTTTCATTATTAATTTAGTTGCCGGTACTTGAGCTGTCCCCATCGAACTTTAGAAGAGGGAGAAAAAAAAAGAAATTATTTCAAAGCAGATTTTATGAGGTTTTGCTGTGAATTCAGTAATAATTCAGACTATTTTTGTTGATGTTTGATGTTTTTGCAAATCAATTTTCACTTCCATTGTGCTATTTGCACACAATTGATATTAATTTTAATTAGGATTTCTAAGGGATTTCTAATTCATTTTGGAGAGCATCAAAACTTTTTGATATAACCCCAAAAAGTTTACTATTGAAATGCTTGAGAGAGTTTTCCTCCTCTTTATCTTTTTGGAAAGAAATAATTCTGTCTCCACTTAATTCTCTTCTTTTAAAACTTTAATTAAATGCTCAGCTGAATGGAAAAATCTCACTTGGTTTATACTTATTTATTTTTAGGGTTTTTTATGCTTCGTTTTGCATGAAACAATGTCTTGGGTTATCAGCAGAAAAAAAATGTAGGCGTAAAAGGGATAAACGAGAAATCCTTCACAATGATTTAGATTTGTATAAACTTTTTCATGTCATAAAAAAAAGAAAGAAAAGAGGTGAATTTTGATTCATTTCCTGTGCGAGCTTTTCTCTTCTATTTGCACTCGTTGATGTGCTTCGTGAAGATGAAAAAAAAAAAATTAGAAGCACAAAACCTTTTCAGTTGGCATTGTGGCAATGGCAGCGAATAAGGATAATTAAAAGGAAGACAAAAGTATATATAAATAAGCCAAAAAATCCAGCCAAATTTTGGTTAACGGCGAATACAAAGGTCATTAAAAGGTTTTTATAAATTAAATTAAATTGCACAAAAATGAAATATTTTTATTTTGAATATATTGCCTCTTATGTTATCAAGCCATTTGCCATTCAATGTAGTGTTGTTTTTACTCTTGTGCAGCAATTTCATTGGTTTATGCAGCAAAGCTTTTAGGCGGCTCAAGGGCTCGTTTAATTCTACCGAAACTTTACGATTTATGATTACACTGGTAAGTTTTGTTTGCTACCGCTTTCGCTTCTACCCTGACACTGGGTCCCATTTCATTTGTTGTTTTGTTCAATTGTGCTCAATGTGTCGCTTGAATGTATTATTGCTTTGTTTTTGGGCGTTTTTCCATTTTATTTGAAATATCGGAAATGTTTCGCGATTTTTTTGCGGGCCATTACGATAAATATAAGAATCAAATTACGGGTTTCTCCTTAGCGGCAATTTTCCTTTTTTTTTCTTCACCGTCAACTACATCTATATTGCTTTAGGGGAAAGAAAATCGTTTAAAGCGTGTATGCCTTGGTGTTTAATGGCTCCATTAAAAAGTGTTGAACGCCAGTTTTTTTTTATTTTATTCTCTTGTAATTCATCAGATAATTGAAAAAGTGTCTTGATTTAAAGAGTCCCCGCCCGGTATTTTGAATGATTTATTAAGCTTTCCATGTGAAATAACTCCGAGCTTTTAGTCGTCTTCATGATGAGATAAAGTCGCTTGAAGATTGACAAATCCCCTCCAGTCAGCCAGCCATTGTCATTCATATACAATTTGCTTGTATATCAACGGCTATGGTGAAACACGCGTACGGAAGGCTAGTTTCGACTGCAAATGTTTGTACAATTTTATGTGCTGTAAGCTTCTAATTAAACAAAATGACGTTAATTAATCATGTTGATCCTTACATAAGAAAAGCAAATGCCAATCTTATCCCAAATTCATGGTCGAGTTTTGTTGGGACAGAAATTAAACAAGATTTTAGTCTCGAGTCAAATGAATTATAATGTGCAATAAATTTTATAACCTTTTTTTTCTGTGCAACCGTTAACATTTCGTATTTCCGCAAAAGGCTTTATTTTTATTTAGACTTTTGCATCATTAATTTAAGCTCTACATGCCATTCGGATATTACGGAGGATGGTCACCACAGTGAACAATGAACATATTAAATAAAAATTTGTCCTACATAAAAATAAAATAGTTATTTTGGCATGTAAATCTGTACAAGTTGGAGAATAGTCCATCGTTAACAAATCAACTTAAAACATAGTCCAAACTTTCAGCACAATACAATCCTTAGATTTTAATCGAACTGGTCGTTTTTTGTATTCCTTTTTGAAAATATCCATTGAGTTAAATATATAGCTTGTTTACTTGAGTACACATAATCGTGCCATTAAGATAAGAGAAGATTCGGTGCAATGTCAAAGTGTCGAACGCTCCTTTTCAGGATAGACATCTTCCATCATTCTCCTAATATGTGAATGCTTCCTAACGGCATAAAATAAACTTTTTAAATGGGGCGTCTCTCGTGCGGATAGAATCAAGATTTTTTTGACTCTAAACGACTTAACTTTTTTTTTTGAAAATCCTTTCCTCATTTGATTCCCTAATTTTGCTTACCCCGAAATTTTTGGTGCTGGCTTTTGTTCATCATGCCCCATAATCTTGATTAGAAAATGAGATTAGAATATCATTCGGTAATGGAGCGCCTTTTTTTTGGAACAATTTTGTTTGCCATTTTCTGGTCATTTCCATAGAAAAAGAGAATGAAAACTTGGAGTAATTTCGTTCATTTTATTTTTATATATGTTTTGTAGGTCAACATAAATGGGTTCGCAGTTAAGGAGCATAGAAAATTGTAGAGAATTTTACGAAAAATTTCATGCACAATTTAAAATCGTATTTCTCTTTTTGGATTTTTTTTCTTCTTGCTTATCGTAAAAAATATCTCATTTTGTCGGCAGCTGCAATTCAAGGCTTGGACATTTTATTAGGTACTCAAATTTTTTTTCCTTCCGTTTCCATTTCATTCGTTGCAATGTTATTTCAATATACATACGCTGAAAGATATATGACTTGTGTAATTGCAGTCATAACCTTGTAGGGAATTTTCATATTTGCATCTGTGCCTGGATTTTATAAAATTAATAGCGAAGCTTTAACATTTTTCATGATGATGTGACTGCTATTTAAAATTGAAAAATGGATGATAAGAAATAAGCAATTTCAGCACAAGGAAAAAAATAAAATAAATCAATATGAATCAAAGGTCAAACTCTATTAGTTCTATACTTTATTGTATCCAATCATGTTGCAACTGAGGGTGAAATATATAGATTCTATGTTTAGATTGTATCTCGGCAGCGCAGTGAAACTGACATATGCCATATATGTATATGAACATACATGCACGACGTCAGACATTGTGAAATAGTAAAGGGAGAATTGGTATAATAAATTTTCTGTGTGTTTTGTTTTTGAAAGGCTTAAATAGAGCTTCGGGCTCCCGTGTATGTTTATATTTCATATTATTGTGCGCGAGATGCGTATGATGAAATTTTTAGCAGCTGAAAAACGCTCCACATGATTGCTTGACATTGCGGAAATTTTACGCTACCGCCTTGTTTTAAGCAGTTCATTGTCGTTTCGGGAAGCTTTTCGTGTTTGATTTTTTTGATGGTTTGGTAAATAAACAAATAAAAAAAAAATTCAACAGAAAACGGTCAAGTACCGGAGAGGTTACAAATTTATTGCCTAGTGAAACATGCACTGGAGCAAAACGGAAAACCACAAGAGTGCACTTCAAAACGTACTCTCATAATCATGACCATCACCATAAAAACATGTGTACCTTAGCGGAATATCTGAGGACTATCTAAAACTCTTTCGCCAGCCAAAGTGTCATTATGCTTTGTCACGCATTCTTTGTGTTTTCGAGTGCTATTTGCTTTAAAATATATCATTTATTTAGCACATGTTTTTTGTTGCTAAACATCGACAACGAATTCTTACTAGAGCAATGTTAACTTATCAAATATATATCATGAAATTTTTTGATACTTAATCCCTGGCACATTATTTTTTGCATAAATTTTACTGTACATTTTAGGTTGTGTATACTTGTTCTTATTTAGTGCCTTTGATACACAGCTCGCGTTTAAGTTATTGTGCACACCAGGCGAGGAGTGTCGTTTCAGATTTTCCATTAAATTTAAATATAGATTCTGTTTCGGGGATGTGTGTATGAATTATGAATATTTATTTATGAGTATTTTCGCCTCCATAGAAATATGAATTTATAAAGTTCATATTAAAATATTTACTGGGATTTTGAAAGCTCTATGTGAACTTTTATATGTACATAAATATATACATATGATGCCGCAGCGAATGAATGCAACTTTAATGGCGGTTTTTATTAATGAATTGAAAAGATTTTCACTCAGCTGTGACATTCAAGCATATGAAGAACTTGCTTTATATAAAATAAATGATTGTAGGAAAATAGCTTTCTCTGCGTTTAATTGGAAAAAGGTTTTATTTTTTATTACAATGTCACCATTCAGGAAATAATGGTTGCTTTTGTTATCAGCTTTCAATAATGAACTAGTGTCAGTGCTCGTGATCTCATTGATATAAGTAATTGCAAAGTATATTGGAAATTTTACATTATTTTCGAACAGAGCCCGAGTGGAATTCTATTTAACAGCCAAAGCAATTTAAGCTTTCAATAAAAATAAATTTGTGTATGATAGCAATCGTGGCTTCCGGAATAAATGTGAAAATGTGAATTACACCAAACATCCCAACCCAACCCACAATAAAAACGAGACATTTTTTTGTGTTTAAATATAAGTGAAGGAAAGTTATGAAAAAAGCGTTGTGACATTAATGATGATGATATAAAAATATTTTAATGATGGGTTCGTCCATAATTTCCCATAGAAATAAAAAAATCCATTATCTGACACACAAACATGAACATATTTGAAATTATATTCTCCAAAGTTTGAACATAATTATGCTAAATCAGAGCTTTCATGTGATAAAAGCTTTAAACTCTATCGTTTTCCTAATGATGCGTGAAAGTCTTTAAATTTTTTTTAATTTGTATCCTAATCCACTATTCAATTATTGGTGAGATTATTTCCTTTAATGATTCTAGGCTTCTACATACTAAGCTCTGATATTGCACAATCTCTGTTTCGAGAAATTAAATCTCCGACAAAATATTTCCCACAATATTCTTTATTGCCACCACACAAAAATAAATTCATTTGCTGGTTCATGTTTATGAAATATAACTTTTTTTTTTGTGTGTGTGTTTGCTTGTTAAATGACACTTCAAATTCAGTTAAGAGCAGAAAACACGAAAATATCTGATTCTTAAATGTCAGTTGAGGGTCTTGTTTGTGGAAAAAGTCAGGATATAATTTTTATCAATGCCGCCATTATCATAAACATCACCATCTCTTCCAGTGAAAAGAAAACCAGTGAAAGTTTTGTTGGCAAAAGTTTGAAGGTTATGCATATTTATATATTTGTCCACATTCAGTCAGGTCTCGTGGCGGCTTTATGACAAAAAGGGTTTTGCATCAAACAGCGACATTCGCCCGAGGAGTTTCGAGAAAGTAAAGCCACAAAAATATTCCTCATGTGTGAACTCTCGTAAATGCTCAATTCCTGTGTGTGAGCATACGAAATGTGAGAAATTGTTGTAGAACGTGCGGGATTTTATCAATTGGTTGTTAAAATATGGGTGCGTGTGTCTTACGTGTATGTGCATGTTTATTCTTTGTCTACGCCTTTGTGCGATGTGCCGCCATTGTTATTCAAAATATATTCATTTGATTAAACACATTATATTGTTGGCGTTTCGTTTTACAAAATAGATTTTTTGTGAACTTGATAGTTTGCCGGCACAGGAGGAGACTTTGTGTCGGAAGCAAATTGACTATAACGATGTTAGGGTTTATTCTAGCCCACGATAGTCGATAATCGAGCTCAAAAAGGATATTTCTGATGTTTGCCTTTTTTTTTTCGAAGGCTTTCAAATTTAAATATATCTACTGTTGCATGCTCCATCATGACGAAAGCAAAAAATGGCTTCTCCATTTGCCCTCTCACAAATGTAATTTTTTTTTAATTTTTTTGATAAAAATTGGACACGAAGAAATTTCAAGGATTTTGAGAAGAAATTTCAAGGATTTTGAGAAAGAATTTCTTAAATAAAATTCATATAAATAGAAAATATCTACTCCGAAGGAAATGTCAACTGTAAGAAAAACCCTTGTGTCATGATCACGGTTTGTATACAACTTTTGACTGGAGGCACATAATGGAATTCCTTTAAATATTTCTATTTCCATAAAACTTTAATGGTGCAATGAGTTAAAATTGAAATGAAAGAAAAATATCTGAAACCTTGAGAGCATTTTTCAGAGCGCTCGAGCTACTCATTTAACAACAATTGCGTTCTTGTTGACTCAATGGAGGTTGCTGAAGGGAAGAGCGAGCACAAGAGCGCGGCATTTGAGAGATTGAAAAAACATGAAATATCGTTATTCAGAATTACAGAAAAAAATGTATTCATATTTGCATAATATAAAAAGATCATAACACAATGCGACTCATTAAAATGAAACTTTCTTTCAATAAAATATACATGCCTGAGTACAAACCGATGACTTCGAAAACACCGCTTGTCCGCCAGGTCTGCAGAGGCAAATGAATGTCGGAGTTGACATTAATAAAAGCGCTCGAGGAATAGAATTATTAATGCTCGATTCCTTTTTTTATTTTCCGCTGCTTTTTTTTTTCACTTTACTTTGTTTGATGCTCTCCTAATTTGCAAGAAGGAAAAGAATGAGACGAAAAAAAAAATGTGAATAAACACACAATGAGATGGCGAACAATTTCTGAGAAAAAGGGCAATGAATAATAATGCAAAGCTTGTTCTTTGGTCTGATTATAATAATGCCGTGGCTCCAATGTTAAGCTTTCATTCAGTCGACATCACTGTTGAATAAATATTTTATCGAATTTAGAAAAATTACATGAAAAATGCAAGAATTTTTTTTCTTCTTATTTATCCATCAAGAACCAATTCCCTTCTCTCTATGAGGAAAATAAGAAATTATTCCCACACTTCTCATTCATCGCTGACTTTTCTCTTTGCTTCTTATCCATATTATGCTAAAGCTTCAGCAATAATTTAGATTGGTAACAAATTTAAAATTCATCCACCAGGAAAAAAAGATTCACTCGCGACATGCTAACTGAACAAGAAATGATTTATTAACGTCGGAAACTTTATCGCAGCGCTTTTCTGTTCCTTATAAAAGCCGCAAAAATAGCGCGTAAAACTTTCCTTTCTTTCCTTTGCTCGTTTATTCAGCTTCCCGCAGACGCCTATTGTACATAAATTTAAACCATTTTACGACCTGATGCTGATGTAACTTGGCTTGGGAATGGAGAACATACATAAGAAGGAAAAAAATGTTAATAAAACTATATAACTTATTTTTATAAATTATTTATTATTGCACAAACAAATGATAAAAATAAGTTCTCGATGCATAACGAGCGAGCAAGTCTTCGAAGAACGATAATATATCTATTGTCCCAAAGAAAAGACGACATTTTTGTTCGAGAGGGATGGAGAAGCTTTCGCGTGGAAGCAAAAGCGTGAAAAGAATAGTGTAACAACTATTAGTTTGGTGTTTGTATATAGATAGCAATTACTTCCGCCAATTTAAATCTTTTCCACTTCTTGGAGGTTTCTTTAATTTTACTATCACCATAAACAACAACAACAACAACATCAAACAAACAACATTAACAATTTATATGAGTAGTAGCAGCAAATATAAACTTTCATCTCGGTCTCGGGGTTTTGTCGTCTAAAGGAAAAAACTTTTGCCGCTTCTTCGTCATTTTCATTTTTCTTTTTATCTCATTCTCTCTATCTACATGTAATTAAATTATGCTTCTGAGTTCATTTTTATTCATGAAACTTTTGAGCTTATCAATCTTCAACTACATACTTCGTTTTCTTCTTGTCTAAAATAACATTTTGTTAAATTCTAACTTTTTTTTTTTTAATTTGTACAATTTGAATATTAAATTTTCTAAATTGAACCTAGAACCAATAAGTCAGTTGCATTGAGTCACCAGATTTTTGAGTGACCATGACACTTTGTTGTCTCGCAAGTTTTTTCATTGTTTGGCGTCGCGCTAATCGTTTGGCCTCGAGCGGCGTGCTTTCATTTACATTCGCCTTGAATGAAAGTGTCTCATTCATTTCGAGGGTAACACCATCGTCCTTGTTTAAGTCTTCATAGGACCCAGCTGTGGAAGATTCAACATCGGGTGGTACACATTGTAGACAATCCTTTACATCCCAATTCTTCCCAAACTCTTCGCCCTCTTCTAAGGTTTGCGGTAACCGATGATGCAGTGTTTCGGGTAGTCGTAAGCCGGTAAATCCACCACCAATAACGACACACCCCATAATGAATAAAGGCAGTCTCAAATTCTCTTTACCCAAGTAAGTGATAAATGGTATAATGATAAGTCCCAAGCCACCGACATAGCTTGAAAATCCTATTCCCACGCCTCGGGCTTGCGTAGGATATAGCTCACCAGCAAATGGATATATTATTAAGAACGAGCCACAAATCATTGACTTTGATATCAAGTATAATATTAACGTTTCGGTTTCCGAATCTTCGGGTAATAAAACTGTAATTACACAGCTTATTCCACCCAAAATCATCAAAAGGCACATTGGCCATCGTCTACCGAAGCGATCCATAACATACCAGCATAAACCATAGCTTGGCAATTCAACAAGAGATGACAGGAAGAAACTCAGCGGTGGATTATTTCCTAACGATGGCCCGTAATAAGACAATCCTTTTGATCCACAAAACATGGATGTTGTGTGAATCGTGATGCAGATTGCCATGTCATAAACAAAAGAACTATATTAGTGATTAAGTCTTGACGAGTTTAAGTTAAGGGCTGTTTCGTTTATAATTTCTTCTTACCAAGATACACAGTTTCATTCGCAAACCAATTAAGAGTAATGAGAAAAGTTTTCATTCTCATATTGGGAGTCCTAAAAATAGATAGAATGTACGTACACATATACATATGCAAAAAATAAGTGGCAGTCATTGAGTAAGCGTAAGCGGTCATATGACAGTGGAGAAAAGAAGGAAATATAGCAAAACGGATGAAAATCAACAAGCAATTATTCACGATAGTGTGTTTCCATTCTTTCTTCTTGCTTCCTTAAAATGTTAGCAAATGAAAAGCAGCTGGCTGATTAACGAATGTTAAATAGCAACGTGCGCCTTTTAAATCTAACAAGTTTTTGATATAAATATTTTATAGCTTACAAGATGTCATCATTACGATTATGGCATTAGCAAATTTTTTGATGATTGTTAATGGTATATTCGAAGAAGTGATACTAGCCCATTCGGAAGTTTCCTAATGACACATAAGTGGAAGGATGTTATGCACTTTAAAGTTTAAACTCACTTGCACAAATCCCATGCTCCAACATGGTGTTCCTTTTTCTTTACTTTACGTTGTTTTTCTTGTAAAACTCGCTCTTCAAGTTTGTTGTGAAAACTTTCTGGAAAGTGTTTGCCATTCACTCGGGCCATCGTCTCCAGAACTTTAAGTGCATCTTCTAGTTTGCCTTTAGCTAAAAGCCATCGTGGACTTTCGGGCATTATCAGGATGTAAAAGAAGTAGAGTAGGAATGGCACGGACGTGACTAAAGCGAGTACAAACCAATCGCGTATGAAGGTAGTTACCAAAGCCAGTCCCATCAGTCCGAACGTGTAGAATGTGCAGGTCATAACAGTCACAAAGGAGCGATAACTCGGTCCAACAAGTTCTAGGGCTGCAATCAAATAAGAAAAGTTTTTTTCCCATTTTTTTTTTTTCATTGCTGCCACATTGGCAGTCCCACTGTGCGTGAATTTGTGATTTCGTGATATTTTATCACGGATAGTTTTTTTTTCTGCTTTACTTTTTTTGTGTCTCATCCTACCCTCAAGTGTCGCTAATTTCATTTTAAAATAAAAAGTTTACGGCAACTGTCGAGTGGGATGACACAGAAATTACTGCTCTATTCTTTACCAATAATAAAGGGTATTTGGTAGACAGCTGGTATTGTGAGACCAACAATAATCCTCGAGAAAGCCCACATTCCGAAATCTGTGCTGAATGCTGTTATAAAACTGCCAAATAGTAAAGTTGCCAAACATGAAAAATACGAAAATCTCCTTCCATAACGGTCGTTGAGTACACCAAACAAGTAAACGCCAATCGGACCACCGACATTTAGCGCCACCAAGCCCAATGTTGGATAAATGTCCTTCTCGCATACCAAATCAAACTGAAATAAATAAAATATTTTTATTGTTTTTTTTTTTTTTTTTATTTGGGGTGCATGCAAAAAAAGTTTAGAATGAAATTTGTCTTCTTCTTGTTGACATTACATTACTGGGGTTGAGCTTTCAAAATGAATGTCATTCGAAAGGAAAATTTGTGTGAAACCATTCGACAGTGATATTACAAATGAATAGCAAATGAATGTAAATAAATGTGAAAATTCTTGCATCACGTCACTGCCGAAAGGTGCTCATATTGTAAAATAAAATATTGGAAAATTGCTCGATTGCTTCCTTACATCAATAACAATTGAGGACTGCACATCTGTTTTATTATATTCCCAACCTTTGTCACAGCTCTGCATGGGCCACGATTCATTTGGCATTAGAGAATCGATATCGGTGTTTTGGAGAATTATTTTCCAATCAACAGCATAACGTTGACATTTATCATACACCTGCTCGCCATTTTTCTGTGAATATTTCGTCATAGTCGTCCCGAAAAGAAAAAAAAAGAAATGCGGAGAAAGGAGAAAATGAAAATTGGAATAGAAAAAAAGTGTTTCATCGCATAAAAAAATGAAAATCAAATTTCGTTTAGTCGAGAGTTCGATTTAGATAAATCGATCTTGAATATAGTGTCGAGGGTTGATTTATTTATATGTGCTCTTCTCTATGATATTTCTCCTGAGCACACACCAAAAAGTGATCACATAATGCTGCTGCAGCATAATGCGCGCAACCAAACAATGGCGTAATGCGAAATCTGAAATCTCTAAAACACATATCACTCTCACACCGCATGTCGTCTGACAACAGATTTTCTTCTGCTAAATTGATTTTTCAATAACATTTTTGTCAGCATTATAGCAACAAATTTCACGTTGCGATATGACAAACAAAGCGACGATGTCAAATGGTTTGCAAACGCGATATAAACTCAATATAGAGTATCTCAGATTGTACTGCAATGTAATGCATTGTGTGCTTGAGGTAGAAATCACGTGCTTGATGGACTTAAACTGAGTATTTTCAAATGTTTCTTTGTTTCGCATGTCTTCTGTCGACGGTTTTGCAACATCAAATGTAGAAAATAAATGTTGTGAAACAAATTACAAAAATATTTACTGATACATTAGAAGTGCGACGGGATAAAAAGCTTAGCTAGGTATGGGGCACAAGGACTTTTAAAACTTATTATTGTAATTATAACGCTTGAGTTAATTTGGAAGGTGATTATCTTTTAAATTCTTAAATAATCAACCATAAAAACAAATTAATTGTTCAAAATATTAACAGAGCCCCGTCCTTCTGATGTATTCTCTGTTTTTCTTCAGTAAAGATTTCATCATTAGAAGTTTTTAAAGTGTTAGGCAATGTATTATGATGTTCTAAATTATCCCCCCACTCTACCCCAAAAAAAGAAGATTAGTCAATGCTCACCTCAATTAATGGAATTGACAAGAGTCGCCGTTGGTTGGCCGTAAAATTTTCCAGTTCCGGAACTTGACACCAATAATCTTCGGGTGTATCTGTTGAATTTTTGAGGACAGGCAATAAGTTTTTTTGATACACAAGGCGAAAGAAAAAAAGAAAGTACTTTATGGCTTTTTTAGAGCCACTCATTTCAATGCTAACCAGCCATAAAAATTTGATTAAAGGCACAAAATCCACAGGGGATGCAGGCAGGCAGGCAGATGAACCACAACAGCAGTTTCTGGTACTTTCCATATTCTCCAATCGACGGTAGCAAGTCGTCTAAGTCAAATGGCTCCTAAAATATATGTTGTTTCGGAAAAGAAAGAAGAAAAAAATTAATGTTCCACTTAATTTTATAATGATGGAAAATTAATTTTCTTTCGACGTTTTTAGAATGATTGAAATTGAAACATTTTTTTTTTGAGGTCTCGCTTCACGACTAATGGAACCACGTCATTTGCGAATTCTCTTTTCAGCTGTTGATTGGCGTCTGATTAATTTAATTTCATCATTTGCTCTGCACAATTAGCCAGCGAAATTAAAATATTTGCACAGAAAACCGCAAATTATTTCGAATTCAATTAGTGGCCTTTATTGTCTATCTGTACTCACTTCAGAGTAAATTAACACAAAATTTGATATCCGCAATTCGATTGCTAATTTTGTTTCACTATATTTTTGGGAATGAGCGGTTTAAATGGTGGTCACAAAACATCAGTTGAAGGCACACAAACCGCACAACGAGAGTTGATTATTTTATAGCATCGAATGGAGCGTAATATTATTGCGAAATTCACTGCATTTAGGTGATGGCAAATAGGACTGACACGACACTTCATTTCTAGTTCGCGCAAATCCGGCTTTTCGAAAAGTTTATTGATGTTCCTGCTGTTTTGCATTTTGATGCGGATTTCATTGACTCGTACTTACTGCGAGCTAAAGTCATTTTGCATACATGTGGAATGCATAAGAACATGAAAGCTCTTGAAAGCGGAAAAAAATGTAGCACAATTCTCGACATTTCAATTTAATCAAATTGTACACAAATATTGACTAAAATTCATTGAATTGAAAAAAGTATTAATTTTGTAAATTGTTCAACTGCAAAACTGTGAAAAATATTTTATTTTTTTTTATGTTCCTGGGTCAAATAACATTTTCCGGTTTTCGTGAATTATACAATAACCAGCGATGAACTCGAATTCTGAATTAATAATACTCAATATTTTTTTTTATTAAAATGTATTCAACCAATTCAGAAAATATATTGAGGAATATGAGTGCTTAACGAACCAATGCATGTTTGATGTGAAAATGGAAAGGGACAGGGTTTGGGAGCGAAAGAGAAGGAAAATATCATTTCGTTATATTTTTATTTTCCCAGTAAAATCAATAATTTCCAACGAATGCTTATGTTTTTAATCGCATTATATGCTCCATATTAAATATGTATTATGTTGCATCACATTTATTTTTATCACTTTTCATGCATTTGTTTGTTTTTAGAGTTTTCCTATTAAAAGCTATTTTAACGTTACTGAATCTTTGTGTGTGATCGAAGGAAAATTTTTTGCTCTTATTTTAATTTCGATATAAATTTCCCAGAACAATTTGCAAAATAAAATTGTTCATTATTCATTCGAGTGACGTTCATAATTCTCGTAAAGCTCTTCTCGTTGGCACTAATTGTAATGGGGAATTTTTTCCGGAAAGCTGAACTGAATTTAAGTGCTGACAGTACATATAGTTAAGCATCACTTACATCGTTTGTATTTTCCAATTCACTCGTCTCTTGATCGCAATCCATTATTATTGCAAACGTTACTTTAAATTACTGATTTAATACTGACTGTAGGCTCAGATGCATCAAATTATTGACTGTGGATATCACATCTATTGCGTTCTAAATTCACATTATTAATGCTTTTGTATATAGTTTTTCAATACTTTTACAGTATGAAGCAAAATATTAAAATCGTCTAAGTTATAAGTTTTATTTTCCCCAGCAAAACAATCACCAAAAAGAAATAAAACGACAAAAAAACCAGTTAGACACGTTTGCCATGAGCTGTTTACCTGGGTGATGTTGACTATACCAACAACAATCATTCATAAAGAAACCGTACAAAATATTCTCGCAATAATTGTAGTGGAAAAAAAGGAAAATAATTTCATTCCAGTATTCACTTAATTTTCATTTCGATATGACAGGGAAACAAAGAAAATTCAGTGTCTTAACCGAGTGATGGAATGTTAAATTGATTCAATTCAATCGCGAAGATTTACTGAGACGCTTCTCCGAGTGCTTAAAATAGCAATCGAGCAATCAAAATGCTTAAAGCAGTTAATCAAGATTGAGAGAAATTCTTAATATATCTTTGAATTTATTGAATTAATGAAAATTTATTAACAGGGCATACCAGAGGGGAGATGCTCCGCAATTGCTTAATGCTCATCGGTGTCCGACGGCGGCATCAGTATGAGTGAGGTATTTTTAACATTACTCGCGCCGGACCGAAAATGGATGATCATTAATTTAGTTTTTACTTTGCGAAAAAAATATAACTGGCATTGAGTCATAGATTAAATGGAAAATAATGTGCTTTACTCTCGGTTCACTTGCTAGCTCATGCTCTAGATATCAGATGGAACATAAATTATATCGTTAAATTAATTCACTTCGTTCGTTGATTAAATCTTTTATAATAAATAAGAAGGCGAAAAAAACACACGAAAATAAAACTCATAAAAGCACATTGCAAAAATTGCATTAATAAAAGGAATGAAAACAATTTAAGCGAATCTTCAATGCAAAAATGCGCTCAGATGTTTTTTTTGTTCTTTTACTTACTAAATTCATTGCATAATTTTCTGGTTGTTGCTTTCTTTCTGGCTTTGGGTCGCGCAGTCTGCAAACGGCACCCAGACTGAATATAATAAAATTTTTATTTCCGATGCATTAAAGCGAGAGTGAAAAAGGGATATAAATAAATGAAAGTTCATAAACATAAATTTGATGTTTTATGTTCCATGTTGCCTTTTTCTTTCCCTTTTTGCTACCACGCATCTATGCAAACGCGAGATGAGAAAAACTTCAAAACCTATAAAGTTTCGAGCTAAATGTGTGAATTACAAATCCGGAATTTCAAAATGCGAAAGAACTTTAAAAGTTGTTGCATAGTGAAAAGAAAAGATAGACTGTCGAGGCTGTACAGTCAGTAAATGGAAATGTGTCACCATTTGACCTTTTTCCACTTGCTGACTTTTCAGATTATGTAGTCTCCGTTTGAGCATAAGTGTTTCATATAAAATATATATTTCATCTTTTTATGTACACATATGTATCATATTTATATAACTTGGTTTAGCAAAAATTCATGGTGTAAGAAACGACATTTTGCAGACATTGAGAGAAAATAACGATAATGTCTCAAATGAGCAAATTGCGTTATTCTATTTTTAATATGAGAACTGTGCGACCTGTTGCAGAAAATCCATTATTAGAAGAATTTGCATTTGCCCACCCCTTGCATGATTCACAAGCCATTCCTTCGTGAGAACAGAAAAAATGCTATGATAGAATTTCTAATTAAATTAGATTCCGCAATAAATAAAAAAAAATTGTTATCATGATGAAATTGAGCTCGAGCACAGCTTCATGCTTGTGCTGAAATATCATTTCACTCGTCCATGAAATTCATTTAAAAAAAAAAAACTTGGATATGAGAGTTTTGTGGTACCCAAAACACGCAATGTGGATTGTCTACATTCATTTCACCCTTCCCACGTTTGACCGAAAAAAAGAAGCAAACGCCATTGGTAAAGATATATATGCGGGAAAACTTGAATGACGATGATCACGATGATGCTCAAATAAATAAATGAAGGTTCGGTCGTGTTGTGTGAGTATGTATATATTGGAATGACGAAAGAAGTGATAGAGGGAAAGTGTGTATGCTAAATAATGTACGATGTGACTCAACACTTTATATTGCAGCAAATTCTGTTCTCCATTATTGTCAATTCTGCCCCACAGAACCAACATTAACCAGCAATTTCAACTATCCATCTCTATAAATTTCTTCACGTTTCTCATGTGAATATTATTGAAGGACGTGTTGCGAAACATAGAATTTCTCTTACGCGCCACTACAATTCTATTTTATTTGACATCATAAAAAAGAGGCTTTAATAGATGCCAACATGTTGATAATAATTAATAATAAATTTCTTGGCCTTTATCTGCAATGTTAAATCTGTTTTGTTCCACGGACCACGTTGTTGTTTTTTATTGTGATATTCCCTTGTTGGCATTGCTTTTATCATAACTTTTTGCCACAAAAGAAATGATTTAAAATCCTTCGTACCTAAGCAATGAATGAATGAATGAAGCCACAAGAAGAAAGAAGCGCGATTTTATTTTTAATGATGTTGAAGACCAGCATTTCAATTACATTAAAGTGTCAAAAGATAATGAAAATACATGACAAACCGTCCTAAGTTTCCTGCTTTTGTTGAAGAGCTTGCTGACGCACAAGCCAAATGTCGCTGAAATCTCCGTGTAAAATGTTAGATAATTTGATAAAAACGAAAAAAAAAAATAAAATAAATAAAGAACGAGAAGCAAACAAAAAAAAAGAAGAATTAATTACTTTCATGGCAATTGCAAAAGAGGAAAAACCGTCCGCGCTAAAAAAGGGAACAAAAATAAATTCATTCTCGCAGCAATTCAATTAAAAAATCTTTTCAAATCTAATATTTATTTCTCTGCGAATAAAAAATGGTAAATGTCACAATTTCTGAGGCGAAATGAAGCACCAAAGAAGAGATTTCGTTTTAATTGTCCAGGGAAGGCGGCATAACTAAAACGTGTTGACAGATTGGTGGGCACTAAAAGGAAAAGAAAAGTCAGTATATGACTTTGAGCATTACGAGTGGAGCGTCATTACAGTTTATTTTATACAAAAAAAAAATTGCTGACAAGCTTTCGACCGAGCCACTGAGGGAGACATTTGAAATTCTCTTGACGACGATGGTGGACAAAAATGCTGAATGATAAAAAAAAAATAACATTAGAATATATACATAAAACCACAATATGTTCATTCACGTTTTTGATTTTAATTCTTCTCTTTAATCTCAATTCGCCAGAAATGAGTGCTTTTTTCAGCCATTTTTCATTTTGCTCCTCAACAGCCCTCAGTATTTTTATTCCGTTTCGTTCTTTTTAAAGCACATCTTCATTATTTTTATTTGCTTTTTTTGTCATTGTCCTCAATCTCATTGGATTAAATAGCAAGCTGTCTCCTAAAATCAGTTTTTTTTTTTCGCTCATATGCAATTCGCTCTCCACCTCTCTGTCTCGCGCACATTTGATTTATTTTCATTTATTCGCGTGTATACATATATCTATTGAAAATTGAATACAGGCACTCGGCGGCTGTGGATGGAGACACTTATCACGTTAGGGAATTTATATATGCGACATATTTCGTTTTTATATTTTATTGAAAGCAGCTGCGGTTGCCGATTTCAAAGAAAGGCCTTCACAAGGTTTCTGGAAACACGAAAAAAAGCACAGCTTGCAAATAGAGCCTTTGACTACAGGCGGCTCCACGCTGCTGCTTTCTATAGCTTTTCTATTTATGTTTGTTGTTCGAAGGATGCCTTTTCATTTTCACAAATTTTTTGAATCTTTTTCTTATTCTAATTTCTTTGCGATGTATGCAGTGATTCAATATATTTATTTGACGGTTGTTTTATCCATTTATTGCCAGACCGCTATTTTTTTTTTGCTGTTGTATAAATTTCAGCAGCGTATTTAAGTAATTCTAGAATATATTTTTGTGAAAGCGAAAAATAAGATAAAAGAAGCAAAGAAATCTTTGATATTGTGGAGGCGGATTGAATAAGCCAAGAACAAACAAGGCACTAAAACCATTTTTTATAGTTTCAAGGAAAACAAAGCTTACAGTCTTTTCTTTAGTTGTCATTGACTTCATTTTAGGGAGTACATCAACACCAATACAACATGTGTAACTGAATCTTGTGTCTTAAATAATCACATATTATTCATTTTCTTATTTCCTCATCTTGATGTTATGATGGCTATTCTTGAACATTTTTTATATTGTATATGTCTTTCATTGTCAATGCTTCATCTATTATTGTATGTAACATTATTGTCATCATGTTTCCTTTTATTTTCGATTGTGAAACTCTCAGCACATTTTCAATAATAAATATATGTGCTATGCCCAGCAAGATTTAGAGCTGCTTTTGGATTCAGGATTTTTTTTTTTGAGAGATTTTGTTGTTCTTATATATGTGAATTTTTTTTATCATCATCTGCAAAGAATCGGAAATCCAAATTGTCATCATTATTACTGAACCTCTTTTAAAAAAATTTATTTTGGAGATTACTTTTCTCATTTGAAATATTTGTTCGACTGCATGTTGTTTGGAAATATTTTTCATTTTCTCACCGTAAAAATGACAAAGGGTCTTTTGACAGTACATCAGTATTCATTTCTATTTATAAATGATGAAGAAAAGAAAGCAAGGGAAAGTATAGTATCAGGTTGTGGAAAAAAATACATTTGTTTTCGCAAGTTTAATATGTATATCTGACTTTGCAGAGTTCATATCCTGATTTCTATTAAAAATACAGCAGGGAACTGGAAAAGACGTGAAGTATAAACAGTATTTATTAATATTTCAATTACTTTTGATGCGGAAGGAAAAATTCGTAGAAGCAAAGCAAAGAAAAAAAAAATCAAAACCGGAAGAATCATGAAATATGGATTAAATTTGGGGCTGACTTTAAAGGCACACATGTTCAAATAGAACGATGAGAGTACGCCAGTTGTTTATGCAAAACCGACAAATGAGTGTGTAGACATCAAACGACAGTTAACATAAAGGAGGTTAGACAAATATACAATGCGACATGGCAATCTATGTGGCAAGCATATCTGTCTTTCGAGCGAGGAGCGATTCTAGTGAAGATGGGGATTATGATAAGAATATTTGCATCAAGTATTCTCCTCAATATAAAGCCTTTATTTCTCTAAATGCTTCTAGAGTAAGCCTTTTAAACCGGCAAGAAACTTAATGAATTTTTTAGTTGTGTTACATTATGGAAAATGTTCTCAAATCTCAGAAATTGAATTGGCGGCGATTGCCATACACTCAGCATTTTATTTCATTGACCTTGTCAAAAGGATATACTCGAGAAAATTTTACTGTTTTTGCAGCAAAATAATTTTCAATCTGTGAAAAGAACGAGAAATCCAATAAAATTTAAGCGTCACATTTAATTTCCCATAAGCTTAAATTGAGCTTGCAAAAGGCGAGCTTAAAAGCTTTATTCCAATTGAAACTATGTATGTGTATGCGTATGCAGATATATGTTTGGAAATTTCTTCCGAAGAAATGATATTGATATTTCAAGAAAATTCCTTTTTATTTTCTGATGTATTGAAAGTGGAATGGAATTTTTCCATACATATTTAAAGTGACTATACCACGAATGACCGAGATCGATCTGAATAATATGAAAATTCCACATTTAAAGGAAGCAAAAATTCCAAATAATTTTATCCATTGTGTGATGCAATGGAGTGAGATATACATAAACTCTATAACTATGAGGCAAAGACTTGATGGAATGTGTACCGGAAAATTATTTTGCCTTCAAAATCAAAAAGACGATGGGAAAATGAGAAGAAATTTTGAGCTGCAAAATATTTCGTGATGGAATTTTGAAAAAAAAAAGGAAAAAATAGATACCTTTAAAATTTCTACTTTGTGTGTTAACAAACATTTCACTTTCTTTTGGCTGATTTACTTTTACATTCATTGCCCTCGAGCATTATTATTTTCCTTACAATCTAAAGAAATTCATGAAAAGCGCCACGCCTGAAAAATGGAATTATTTATTAAATCCACTTCAATTTACATTGATAAATTTCCTGATTTTCTCTAATGCTTATTATTATTTGATGTTCCATTTCAGTCATTGTACAATATTATGTCAGTCTTTTAGACGTATCAAAATGATGACTGTTATTGTTGTAGTGCTTCAGTTATTGTATTGAGCTTAAATTTTCATGGCACTCATTCGGGGGAAATTATATTCTGAGGGGGATTTAATGGGAAAATTATAAAACAAATATTGCCCCCGTGTTTTTGTTTGACGAACACAAAAACAGTACAATTCAAATATTTGCTGATGTTTTTTTTACCTTTCTACAAGAATTATTTGTAATAGCTGTGCGTTTCGCAATTTCCCCACCCACATCCCTTCAAGTCAGTAAAGCATTCAATACTCACGAAATAGAAAAATCCAACAATTTTTACTTGTCTTGCACAAGAATGACATGCATCTTATATGCTTGCTTCGTAATAATTCCATTTTACAACAAAAATACTTGCTAAACATGCTCATGCTTATATATTTCAAAAGCAAGAATTTGCTCTTCCCGCTTGTGTTATTTATGCTTCTTTTTATTTTCCGAATGTCATGGATGTTATTTTTTTTTGTGAAGAAAATTTAAAACTCTTTTGAACAAGAAACACTTTTTGTATCCACGAGCAGCTCAATAGGGCAAGAAAAAAAAAGTCAGCTAGACAAGTAAAAAATAGTTGGAAAAACAACTTTTTCTTTCATATCTGAATGAAATATAATAATATTTTTGTACTGGAAAGCCCCTCAAGGAATCATATCCTAGCAAGAGGATAAGTTGAAGGATTTCTTACGTTGCACTTCCACCAACTAAGACGTGGTAGGGAATTGGAATGGTACCATTAAATACCACTGAAAAATAAAAAGTCGTTGTCATGAATGCTCTCACACAGAACGGATGTAAAATTATTTTTTTTTAAGTTCATGAAATTTTCTTTTCTTACTAGCGCAACTCATTAATTTTTCTCTCGTTTCCACTTCCGGTTATTTCATTACAGCTTTCCAGCGATATTGGATACGTGCTGTATAGTGCACTCGGTTCCTTTTACATACCGTCGTGCATCATGGTGTTTGTGTATATACGAATTTATTATGCGGCTAAAGCTCGAGCCAGAAGGGGTATACGAAAGCAACCGAGAAAGCCACCAAATGAACAGGTAAGTCATCGTCTAAAATCTCGTGACCTTTCAGCGCATGAAGCAGAAAACTTATTAAAACATCAACTTAGATGGATTGAAGAAAAGCCGAGAAATCCATTTTTAAAAACGTTCTTTATTGAACGCTTATATATACATACATTTCAACAACCTTAACTCGCCGTATAACCGGCATTCAAAGTAAATATGGAAACAATCTTGGAGAAGCTACTAGCGAATGAAATTTTCCACTCTCATTGCTACAGATTGTGTTTGTGCGCCATAGCAAATTAATTTCTTTTAACAATATCTGATGATGAAATATTAATTATAAAGGAAAATGTGCGGCATCATCGGTTGATTCCTTATATTGCTTCCTTAATTACCGCCACCGTGGCTGAATATCGCAAGCGAGTAACTCCAAATTTTTGTATGAAATCTTTTTATTCAAAACTGAATTGCGGAACTAGAGTCAAATATGGTTTGCAACCAATGATTTCTTGATTCAGCTCTTTTTCAGGAATCCCGCGAGTATCAAAAATCGCGCGCAAACAGAATTTGGCCCCAAAACTTTTGAAATTTTTTTTTTTTGGATTGCCAGGGCTTACAAATTTTATTTTAATATTTTTTTTTTTGTCATAGCGGTATCAGGATGATAATCAGAAATGAAATCAAAATATCTGAGATGTATAGTATATTTAGATGGCCGGGAAAAGTGTGTATATGTGAAGATTACAAAGCGAGTGGAATGAAGATTCTTTTCATGATGTTGCCTTTTTAATCTTGCCATATATATTCATTACTTATCTGTCTACTTTGTTATATGACAATTTATATTTTTTTTCTGCCTCTAATGCTGTGCAAATGTCTATTTCCGGGCGTTATGCAGGATTGTGTTGGCAGCATCAGAGGAAATTTGTGAAATTTTAAACCACTCGCAGTTTACATGAGCATTATTCTCCTTCTTGAATGTACTCAAATTTCATTCCATTAAAGCTAGTAGCAATTTAAATGAAAAATCTGTAAGGATTTTTCCTAAAGATAACAACATTTTATGTCTGCTGTATCTGTATTATATCAAGTATATAAGTAAAATGTGTGTAGCAGCTAGCAGTTTTTATAAAAAAAAAAATATGTTTTCGTAAATAAATATTTTCCCAGCTAAATAAAAATATCTTAAGCTTCGGAATTCATCATCAAGTTATTTTCATACATACTAGAAATACACTAGCGAATGCACCATGAAAGTTTTCTACAAGCAGCAACTCTTTTTAATTTTTGACTTCACAAATTCTCTAGAATCAAAATATGTGTACAATTTCCAAACAAAATATTAAATTTATTTATATACACGCATTCCGTTCACTATGATAAAAATAAAATTTGCACAGTGAACGAGAGAGCAACATAGAATTTATATAAATTACACAAATATGATGTGCATCTTGATAACTCGAGGCACTTCATTCCAGTCCCCCGGTTTTCGTTGGTACAATTTACGTGAATATTTATCAAGTATCTGTATTTGCAAAGTGAAATGCCGCTTTTCACAATCTACCTATGGCATCCCACATTGCCAACTACCAATTTGCAAGAAGGTGTGAGGGAATAATGAGAAAATGGTGATGATAACAACCACCATATTTTGTATACATATCGAATAATAGAGAATGAGTAGAAGCTTCATGGCGTCAATATTATAAGAGAGTAGCAATTATGTTGAATATTTCAATACATTACTTTCATATTTCTTCTTACTGCACGACAGCCACAACTGACAACGCGTTATATTTCCTTTTCCTTGCTCCATATGAACCGATCCTGCAATAAAATATCATTAAATTACAATAAATCTTACTCAACTGTCTATTTATATTTTCATTTTTGCTTTTTCTCTCAAAACAATCAGGAGACAAAATTTTCCAATGCCAAAACGATACCGATGCCCTCTGGAGCTAGTGCCTCAAAAGAAACAATACCAATGCCCCATAATCCGACGCACCAGCAACAGGAGATAGCAACAATAGAGCAGCCACCGAAGGCATCAACAAGTAATGGTGTGACAGGCACGGGTGAGCAACAAGTGCCTGGTGCATCGGCAAATATATCAGTACCGATTGTAACCTGTGATTTTGCTTCAGATGTATCAACTAGTGACGCTGGTGGTGAAAACGAAAATGATTTGTATAAAGATACGCTTAAGGTGAATGCCGTCATGTCAGTACAGGATGGCAAATCACGACTTGCAATGACTGAAGCAGCAACAATAATTGAGGTCACAAATCCGGGCACGACGCATTGTAAGAAGCTACAAGTGTCACCGACGCCGGGCCGGTGTAGAGCGTTGTCAATGGGCATCGATACGGATGCGGTCAGTGAATTCGAGCCATCTAGTTCCGATTCAGGTGTAGTTAGTCGCTGTGCTGTAGTTAAGCCATTAAAATTTCGATTATGCCAACCGATATTTGGCAAAAAGGTATCGAAAATGACCAATAACAAAGACCATCATAATCATCATCCGAATGGCAACAAGAGGCATAAAAACAATAAAGTGAAAAGCAACAATACTGCGCCTGTAGTAACAACGCCAACAAATAACTGTGAAATAGAGCCGGCACTGCCAAAGCCAAAGGTGAGAGATCCGGAGAAAGAGAAGCGTCGGATAGCAAGGAAGCGAGAGAAACGAGCGACGCTTATATTAGGTCTTATAATGGGAAGGTATAGTGTTCCAAAAATTTTATAGATTACACATTAGCGAGATTTACTGTAAATGACGCACCTTCGATTTATGACTCAAGCTGCTTAATGGATCAATATCCAAGCAGCGACAGTGACATATTTTATAAAAAAATGAAGAAAATAAAGCTCTCTTAGAATCAGTGTCAAAGCATGTTATTTTAAAGGACATTTTATGTCATTTCCATTTGGCAGCACTTTGAAAATGTACAGGCATGAAGAGCTTAATGATTGCACATAATAAAATCATTCAAAAGTTCATCCGATATAGAAAATTGTCGTTTATGCAAATTGTATAGCAATTAAAATTAGTAAAATATTTTTATTTTTTTCTTTTATACATTCTTGTTTCAAAATGCCTCTGACTTGATGGACAACTTGGCAACTTGCAGTTTCATCGGTAAATACAATGAGATAGAAAGAAAGCAAATTTAACAACAAAAAAAAATTCGTTAATATCACCGAATTTCTTCTTTTTTCACAGCTTGTTGGCTTCCCTTCTTTTTTCTGTACATTCTAAAACCCGCGTGTCCAACATGTACAATACCTGATATAGCATTCGCTATAGCTTTTTGGCTTGGGTACATGAACAGGTAAGCGAGCTACTTTTTGACACGTTCTCACGTTTTTCGCAGCGTTCGCTCGTGAATTGGTCCATCTATCATTTTTATATATACTTAATTATATATTTTTTTCTTAAAATGATGGTGACCAGCACGAAATAAAATGATACATTAAGCTAAAAACGTAGGGACGCATTAAAGATTTTTCGTATTTTGTGCTACTTTGGGCGCCAACAACAAGAGTCTTAGCAGCACCATCAAATTCAGTCAAATTGCGAAAAACGTGCTAGATTTATTGTTTGTAGCATTTTCTACATTTGTTACCTTTTTCTTAATTCCCAAAATAGTGCTCTCAATCCAGCAATTTACACAATCTTCAACAAAGATTTTCGTCGAGCATTTCGTCGCATTCTGTTTAAGTGATGTTTGTCTTATGTTTGCTGTTACCGTTGTGTCTCACGTTCAATCGAGAAGGCCACCGAGAAGGCTATGATGGGAACACGAACGCCGTTATATGGTGGATATTTACGGCATCATTTTTAAAGCGGAACCATCGATATCTTAATTCGTTCATTTAACACTAAAAACACGCCACGATCAAGACATTTTTTCTTCTTCTTGAACCCATTGCTTTGGAAAATTTCAATCATCTGTCTCTACAAGCGCAAAAACGTGAGTCGAACGTAAAATGTCGTGAAGTAATCTCATCATTCTTAGTTTGCATTCTGTCTTGAAGCGAGGGCCGTACGTGAAAACTTCTACGGATACATCGCTAACATAACATGAGAATTACAGGGAAAACATTTGAAAAGCAAAGAAAGAAACACTGAATTTTCCTTTATTCACGAACAAAGATTCAAGGAAATATATTTATTTGGTAAAGTTATATCATTAAGCAGAAATTTATGAATTGCGTATAGTTTAATTTATTTGTGAGCTGTTCAGAACCAGAAAATAAAAGTTTAACAATTAGCCATGTACATATTTTGATATTATAAATTTCATGAAATTCCGTTCATTCTGTACAAAGAAAATAAAGCACATGAAACGGTTTCCCATATGATGGAATGTTGTAGCAAATGTTAAGAATTATATCTAACAAACAATGAGGATATTATACATAGGTATATAGAGAAATGTGTTTGTATAACGTAATATTTTTTTTTTCTTAAGAAATAAATAATAAATAAATTTATAACACCAAACGAAAAAAAAAATACAGAAAACTTTTTAATATTAAATGTCTGTAAAAAAAAACATTCTCATGTCGAAATTAAGGAAACGTAGAGCTGTTAGAAAAAGAGAAATGTATTTCTTTCGTTCTCATACCGTGAATGTTGTTTAATTAAAGTGTAATAAAACTTTTTATGTCAGATATAAATGGATCCATTTTATTTTTCTCGTTTCGTTTCATATATACTTATATTATACGATTAAATAAACGATGAAGAAATCTCTTTGTAATGGCTTGCAACCAAACTGGACTACAGAGATTCAGGCCAGATCAAATCAAATATTTGTACAACATGAAAGTAGAAAAAATTCTATTTTTTAAATGGTAAAAAAAATTGTAAGGATTATGAGCAATATAGAATTTTTAATGTAGATAAATACTTTTTTTTTAAACGTCATTAAAACAAACTTTCAAAAGATTTCTTCCTCTTCTTCTCTCTTTTTCCAATTCTTGTTATTTTTTATTATAAATGCTTTGAAGAAAGAAAATCTTTTTAAATGAGCCAATTTTTTTGAAATAAACCAATTTTCGAAAGCTGTTTGTAAGCAACGTCGTTGAAATTTATGACTTATGTCTTTGCAAATGTATTTTCGAAATTTCTTCGCGCACTTCTTGATTCATAAAATGATTTTGAGGGTAAAAAAAAATTATTTATTTATTCAGCTCTTCCAACTACAAATGTTTTATCAAAAGATATCCATGTAAACAACAGAAATGTTAACAATCCAAGATACGTTGAAACGATTAAGTCCAATACAAATAAACGACAAAAAAAAATTTCAGCATTCTCAATCCTGAACATTTCCCACCAAAAAAAAAAAAAAAAATCTCTATCAAATCAATCTATACAATGTGTGAAAATTTACTCGATCCAGTGAAGCAAAAATTAATCAATATAAAATCTTCTATTAGCAAAATATTCTTTGCTGGGTCAAAAACGGAACATTTTCTAACAAATATTTCATCAACTATAAAATATTTCAAGAAAAAAAAAAAAAACCATTAAATAAAAATGTATAATTCTGTGATACCAAACGCGTTCTGAATTACGCTTTTCGCAAAATGTTTCATTACTTTTGGTTAACTCCGACCAGGAAAATGTAATCGCATAAATTGTTTCCCATGCTTTTTTTTTTTTGGTATTTTCTTTTCTTAGATAACTTGAGTAAAATTGCGAGCAAAAAATTTAAATTCTTTGCAAAAGTATCTATGAAAAATTCTCCAGTTTTTAGCCAGAGAAATAATTAAGAGATCAAAAGCAAACCAGCAGAAATGATTGCGCTAGTTTTCTTCTTCTTTTTTATTATGACGATGAAATCTGAATCATAGAAATTTTTAGTTCTGCAGATTTTTTTTATTCTGGCTTGGTTTTTGCGCATATCTGAGTTATAGCAAAATATTTTTATTTATTTAAAAGTTTTTTGCTTTCGTCTCAACTTGTCGGAAACTCATCCACTTAAAATTCATGTAGCAAAATAAGTTTTCATACTCATTTGGTTTCGGGGACCATCATGTAAGAATCTATTGGGGAATCATTAAATTTATATTATGAAATGACGATTTACGGAATTGTCAAAAACATCCTGCAAAAATGATTTTTTTTTAAGTTTTGAAATATTATTTTCCGACAGATTTTCCCATCAAAATGATCGAAATTTTTTATGTGCGTAAAATGATTTCTTAATGGATCCATGGCAGATGAATTTTTGTTTTCCGAATTCGTAACTTTTGAACTTTTCCACGTTCTCTCACTCACTCACCCCCTGGGCGTCATGCTTCCATAAACTGAATCCTGGATGCTTTTATATTTTTGAAATTCAATGAATTTTTTTTTTTTTTTTTTTCAATGCAAAACTTTCATCCTTTATGATGTAAAGTGCAGAAAATACCTTTTTCCGTTGGTTATTTTTCAATGTTATGTTTGATCTTGATAAATTTTGAAAATATTGTGAATACTTAAAATAATTTATAAAATTTTCATGAAACAATATCGGTATTTTTCCTGCATTTTGTTAAGTATTTCTCTCTAATTCCTATTATCTTTCACTCCTATTCATAATGTAGCCATTTGCTAATCCCGAGCTAAAGCTGAATTTATGAGTTTTCCTGATTTTTTTTGATGCTTTTGCAGAGGATCTTGCTTGAGTGATTAATGACAGCCAGAATTTACGGAAGAAAAGTTTTCAAATTTCCACAAAATATTAATCTTAAAGCTTCTTCCGGATCGGCGCTTATTCGCTGTTTGCTGATTACGTTTTGTGCTTTTGAAGCTGCAATTAGAAGTTTTAATTGTGGTAATTGCGGTATTTTGGCTTTGCTCGAAAACGTTTTTTGAGAATATTTTCTATGATTCTATCCTCGCAATGATTTGTGCGATATTACAAGCTGACTTATTATTTGCCTTTTCTATTTTAAATTAAACATAATTAAGCTGGTTTCTCAAAGAGAATTAAGAAAGCGCCAGAAAGGTATGCAAAAAGATTCAATCTTCTAATTGGTTTACAATATTAATGTGTGCTTTTATTTTGCAAAAAAAAACACCAATAAAAGCATCAGCTCACAAGGGAATCCCCAAGACTAGAAATGAAAATTTATTGCGTTTGGAGGTTTTCTCGAAAGTAGAAAAAAAGTGAAAACTCGTCTCGCTAATTGAAATTTTAAATATTTAACGAGACAAAAGAGAACGAGGAAAAAAAATGAAAAAGAATTTTCTTTTTTGCGTGCAAAGTTTGTGTCTTCCATTTGTTTTCCACTGGGCGAGACAAAAAAAAAAAAAAAACAAGTAAAAAGGAGAATAAATTGAAATCTTTTCATAATTAAGTTTAATCTTTTATATCTGTTGCCTTTTAAAACTTTCGCCTGGAAACTGTCTATTTTTCAAAAGCCCTTTGGAACTAACCAAGTGAAGTCATTTCAGAATGAATTCAACAAAGGGATTCAGAAAAGCTCATTTTTGTCCACTTCTTGATTACTCTCTTTATTTAAATTATCATAAATATTATTATTAAAACAAGGGAAATATATTTTTTTTTTATTTGGCTTGATAGCCATTTCTGAAAAAGTCTGAAAATGCATTCATAAAGCAAAAAAAGAAACACAAAATTTTCATCAACATTCAGGCATAATAGAAAAGCTCACCAAATTAAAATGTGGAAATGGTAAAAGCTTCAAGACTAGTTTCGGAGAAAAGCTGTGAAATTTTGAGACTTTTAAAACAACGAATAAGATACAAAAATAAGTTGAAATTTATGAATGGCTTTATGGTGTTAGAATGTCGAAATTTTTTGTCCATTTTAAAATTAAAATCTGATCATGAAAAACACCGACGCGTAGCTTATCAAGCGGCAGTGAACGAAATTGAAGCTTACACCATTTCCTGTATTACCTTTAAAGTCATTTGAAATTTTTCTACATTGGTTATCAACACTCTTCAAATGGACGATGTTGTGAGCCCCTCGTCTTCCATTTGAATTAAATTGAGTACATATTTAGTATAATTTAAGGAAAATCTAATCAAAATTTTGCATGTTATTCAGATGAAAACTAAACTTTTTTTTCCTAAGGTCCATCACAAAAATATTCACTTTATGTCAGGTGTCCATCAACTCGTGCGCGATCCTTTTATATTGCGCTTGTTAAATTTCCTATGAGGCTTAGCAATAAGTGACAGTCACTCTCGAAACTGTCAAATTACCAAAAGCTATTTTTCAAAGCATACAAATAATTGACATGAGATAAAAGAGACATTGAACGTTAACCTGAATAAGGTGTGAAACCTTTAGCGATCCGTATCTAATTGTTATGTTTTTGAAAGATTTTAATAAAGAGTCAAACTCTCATATTTAGAAGTTGATTTTAAGAATTTCTGTTTGTAAACAAATCTAATTATGATAAAGTTTTCTGTATAAACACATCCGAACTTACCAGATAAAAATCATGAACAAATTGATGTGTGACAATTGTAAGTTGAATTAATTGTGTTATTAGCTAAGTAAAACTAAAACATCCATAAAAAAAGTAAATCGATAGAAATTTATTAACTGAATTGATGCATTGAAATCTCATTAGCCGAAACCATTAAATCGTTTTTGTATAAAAAGAAAATAAATATATGCATATATCATAAAAAGAAAAACATGTAGCAGAAAATATCATCGTAAATTACTTTTTATCACAAAAAAAATTGTATTCATTCTGGAATAAATCAATTAAATAAAAAAAAAAAACCGAAGGTGGTAATATTTAAAAACAGAAATGTCTATATATTTACTGTTCAAAAATTAATCAAATATTTATTCACTATATATTTTGTGTAACAGATTTGATGTTTTTGAATTTTCGTTGTTCCACTATTTGTCGCTAGATGTCGAAAGTTGCTGCTTCATGAACTATAGGAACTTTTAATTTCAGCTTCTAGGTATTTGTATATAGTTCTCACTTAATCACTGTTTTTTTTAGCAAGTTCAAATTAAAAAAATATTCCACCGCATTTTAACGCTCAGTCGATTTTGTTTATCAATGAACGCTGCAAAAAGTAAAGTTTATAATTAGTTCGAAATTGTCCCTTGAAAGTTCTGACACGTTCTCGTTGCATCTACAGTGATTTGTTTGCTAATTAACAGCTTTGATGCAGGCACTAAAATTATAATTTGTTGATCATTATTCATTCAAATATTCTGCTCATCATCTTATTGTCAACACAGGTGTCATCTCAAAAGAGAGCCCAATTTTATTTGCAAAATTGATAAATCTCTGTATAGTGAACTTTTTAAATGCTTCAGTTGTGTTTTAACCTACCATTTAAAGTGGTCATTGCGATTAACACCGGCAGTATTGTACGAATATAAAAAAGTGCGATTTGTTATTTCAGCTTTTCTATGATAATTGACTACAATATTTACATAGAACTAATACAAATAATTCATTATTACGATAACATTGAATACTTTTTAGTGTAATTTGGACTTTAAAGGTGAGAAAGTTATAAGCAATTTAAATAAATATATGTGTTTATTTTCTTACACATCATCATAATAAGAAGAAACCAATTTACGCGTTGATAATAAATTTCCCAGAAAGATGATTCATATAACTTCTTTTCTCTTTCTTATTTTGTCTCGTGACTTTTATATGCTATTTATTAAACGGGATTATTAAATATATTCATTGAAAATGTTTCGTGAACTGTTGAGGTATAAAAAAAATGGAATGGAAAGGTTTTTTGGTCAAGCTTCAATTTATTTACACAAGAATGACTCGATCTCTACTATAAATCTTATGACGATTCACATGTGAGAAATGCTGTGAATGAAATCTTAAGAAGAAAAATTCTTAATACATTCACAGCGTGTGATGATTACTTGAATAAACATAAAAGAAAACATTTGAAAGCGGTTATTAAAACGGTGAGAACTCCAGATAAGAAAACCAGCAGACACAACAAAAACTAAAAATATTGTGAAATTTGTGCAAATAAAAATATTTCAATGTGAAATTTGAGTTTGACTACATTTAAATATCGAAATGATTCGCAAGTCTTTAACGGATTCCAACAATTATTTTACATAAATTTTGAGCATTTATACATCTTTATTGAGCGTAACGTTACAAAACGAGTATTAACGAATGTAAAATTTCTGAAATTTTTACTATCAAATAAATTGATTCACCAGAAACGGTTTCATAAGTAATTGATTATTGATGATTGGGCTTGATTTCGAATTTCGATAGCTGATATTTAAGACATGGTCACAGAAAGAGCAAATGTGGATGCTTTTCATGGGAAAGGAGGATCATTTATTTACCTCATGATGGCAACCTATCACGTGAAACTGCTGAGATGCAAATATTTCTTGGAATCGTTAAATACGAGATTTCCTTAAAAGGCTATGACGATTGGTCCATAAATATAAACTGAAAGATAAGAAAACACATGATTCACTTTTCTTGTGCGTTGATTTGTTTTGAATCGTATGTATACCTAGAAACCTGGAAGAAATTGACAATGTTTGCAGAAGCTTAGCAAAATAATATTTTGCTTCTTACTTTACTTACATATTCTGCCGAAAGCGTGATAATGATTTACCGATGTTAACAGAAGTTTAAGTTTCGTTTCAAAAGAAAAGTGGTCGCGAGACGAAGCTGAATTATTCGTGTATTCATGACGACTCGGTCGTACAATAATACTAAATTTGATACTTCATAAAGTATTGGCGAGAGCTTTAGGAGGAGCAGTTTTGTGTGAAATATTGGCGACAACAGTTCAAGAATAGAAAATACCTAAAGCCAAAAATATTAAAAGTTTTTTAATACAATTTTATTGCAAAAAAGTTATAATAATAATCTAAAAGTTTTAAAAGAAGAAGATTCAAAAGTTTTTTGAAACTTAAAGGTATTTGCTCATTCCTGTATAATGAGAATTTTGTTATCATTCTGCGGTCATCTAAAATATTTAAATATTGTTGAAAATGCAAATCGTTCTCTAGGATTCGTGAGATGGTGATAATTAATTAAAACAATTTTGATAGATGAAATGAATATCATTTTTTATCCAGTGAGAGTTCAATTAGATTTTGGAAAGAGATTAAATGAAATAGTAAATGGCATAAACAAACCAATTATTAGACATAACTTATGACTTCATTTCATTATGGATTCAAACTTTTGTATAGCAAGTATCGATTTTATACCTCGTGCTTTTAATTTGCTTATCCTCACGAGGTTATTGACACATGTGTTTTTTTTATCATGTGACACATGTAGAGTAATATCTTTGTCATTTAATTTTTCCTTTTAAAACCAGAATGATTCAGATAATATTTATTTAAGGTGTTTAATTTTATTTTTATTGAACCAAAGTCTGAGTTGGAGAATTCGTCCACCCTTTGATCATAATCAAGAATCTTGATTTTTTTTTTTTTTAATTTTAGCAACAGTTAACAAGTCAATACAAAAATGATAATTAATACTAAACGATCGTAAACATCCACCAAGTAATGCGTAAAAAAAAAAATAAGTTGTGCCACTAATTTTAGTTTTACGCAGGAATTTCTTTAATTAGCAAGTTAATTTGCGACGAATTGCCTTCCTCTATATTCGGAAACTGAAAAAAGTGCTAATTGCCCACAATGGACGTGTAAAAAGGCGCGCGCTGTAAGATAATTGATGTAGCAGAATCATTTAATGATTATTTAATTTTAAACATAAACAAATTATCGCCGGCTAAAACAAAGAAAAAAAAAATTTAACACAGCACTTCGTAAATTGTTGGCAGGAAAAATGAATAAAAGCTCATAAAAGCTCGCAAAAAGCATTATGTGACTGACGTGCTCAGGGGAAAAAGGGGTTTTTTTTAAGTTTGCCGAAGGTCGCTACATGTTTTTTTGTGAATTTTGTGAAACGAAAAACGCAGGAAATTATTTGAAATGGTAGATACACTGAGACAATGCAAATTTATAAGCTGCGGTTTTAATTGTAAAGTGAGAAGAGAATATCAGAATATGCACGTGAGATAGCCCATCAACAGTTTTTACCCTAGACTGTTTGCATACCAAATCTAAATAAACAATTTTGAACGGTAACATGTTTTAAACTCATAAACTTAATTGATAAATTTCCAGATGACAAAAAAATATAGTCACCTCAGCATCACAATATTCTGATATTTACCCACGATAATTTTTCATTCATAATGCCGCAAACACGATAAAGTAATTAAAACATTACTGCAATTCTGATTCATTTCTCTAAACAACCGAGCAACGCGATTTAATTCAGTCACTTCCAGCATATTGTTTTGAGCAGTTGATGATGCTTCTAAATATTATCAGCACACATTATATTTGCAAATAAAAGCAAAACGTACGTGCTTTACGAGAGATCTGCAACGAAAACTTTTTTTTTTTGAGAATCATTTAGCTCAGTGTCACTGTAAAAATTTGTCAAACTTATTTTAATGACAGTATTGTGTTGTTAAGGCGTTTATCATTTATTTATTATTTCAATCATCGGGGATATGAAAAATTTGTGAAAATATTTTAAGGAAATTACAAGGATCATAGCTATAATGTTTGATCGTCGGCAGGTGTTTGCGATCGTTATAAGTGACAATGGCTCTAGGATGGCATATAAGGTATCAAAGCGTTCAATCGAGACAATTCAAAATTAATATCGACAATCATAGCCGCGACTTCCATTTTTTTTTATTTACATTACTTTTGTTTATCATTTATCAAATTGCATGTTATTATCAGTAATATGCTTATTGTCTTGCATTTGTTCATATCTTGATCAGATATATAGCATGCATAAGAAAATTTACTTATTCAGTTAACTTCCTCATAAGTCATATTATCAATGGTCATGACGAATATATTTAATTGATGTTGAGTTAGACAAAAAACTCGCGAGTTATGTCAAAATGTATTTTAATTCAATTATTTCTTGTTTAACAGCAAAACGAAAGAAAAAGTTTAAAAATTCTGCATCGCTTCAGTGTGTTCGGATATTTAAAAAAAAAGTTATTTCCGTAAAAAAAAGAATAAAAATAAAGTAAAATAAGGCAATCGGATTCCAAAAATGACTAATAAAACGACTAAACCCTGTCTGCAAAAGCAAAATCGTTCTCACCTTCATTCGAGTCTCATTCACAGTACAAACTTCAATTGCGGTTATTTTCGATTTTCAGATGGCCAAAAGTTTTACTGATCTGATTTGGGATTATCTCACGTTTATAATTATTGTGATTGTAACATCAGTTGTGCCATTATGGAGCAGACTTTTCGGCAAAAAGAAAACAAGAACAAAAGCTGATTATGTATTTGCAACTGGTGCCGTTTCTATTTTCTCGATGATGCTATCAATTGCCCGAGGAACGTTAGGCGTTAGATCGTTCTTAGGTAAATATACAATTTGCATAATTTATCTAATTCTCACTTTCCTAATTACTTAATCTACAAATCTTATTAGGTTTTCCGAGTGAAATATTTTATCGCGGTGCTGGAATGTGGGAAACACTGTATGGCATGGTCAATGCTTATCCGATTGTGTGCTTCATTTTCATTCCTGTTTATTTTTCACTTGGGTAAGTTTGATGCTCCGGCAGTTATTTTAATAATCGCAATAATTTTCGGATGCTTTATTTTTCTCTCTATCGAATAGAATCACGTCCGTTTACCAATACATTGAGATGCGTTTCAATAGTCGCCTCGTGCGTTGCCTGGCTTCAGGAACTTATGTCTTCCGATCCATTCTCAATTTGGGTGTGACTGTATTTACTCCATGTGGTAGGTTGCGATTTTGATATCAAATTGCATGAAACACAGTCACATATAATTACTATTTTTCTTAATTATTCGTAGTTGCCCTTTACACCATCATGGGAATCCCAATATGGACATCGCTGAGTGCAATTACCGGCATCAGTATAATATTTAATTTGCTTGGCGGTTTGAAGGCCGCAATCACCGCTGACGTCATTCAAGTTTTAGTCACAATCATTGTATCAGCAGTTATTATAATTCAATCAACAATAGTGGCCGGTGGAGTTAGTAATGTTTACCGAGAGAATCGTGATAGTGGACGCTTGGATTTTTTCAAATTTACCGGTGACATGACAGTGCGAGTTGATACGACATCTGCTTGGTTGGGACAGCTATTCATGTCGCTGAGTCTGTTTGGATGCCAACAGAATTTCGTTCAACGTTATTTGAGCATGAGGAATATTAAGGAGGTCACAAAGTATGTTTGATTTGATTATCTCAACTTCCTGCATATTAATTAATTATTCCGTTTTATATTTCTGTACAAATTTGCAGAATGCTGATGTTAAACATTCCAGTAATCATTGTGCTGTTTTCACTGTCATGGATTGTTGGAATGGCAATTTATGCAGTATATTCCGATTGTGATCCATTGAAATCAGGATACACGAAATCGGCTGATGCCATTTTGCCATTCTATGTTGAAGACAAATATTCATTTATTCCTGGATTAATGGGAATTTTCTTGTCAACATTATTCAACAGTGCTCTGATATTGAACGTATCTAACTTGAATTCATTGGCAACTGTCACGTGGGAAGATTTTCTGTCACATTTACCGCAATTCAAAGGTATGGTTGACAAAAAGCAATTGCATATTATCAAGCTTATTGGATCAATTTATGGTCTGATGATAATGGGAGTCGGATTTTGTGTACAACTTTTGTCGGGAGTTATTGAAAGCGCACAGTTGATGACGAGTGCAACATCTGGACCATTATTGGGTAGCAATAAAAATATTTATGTAGCTGAACATTTATTTATGTTGAAACAACTGAAATTTATTTTTAGGAGTTTTTTTGCTTGCTATTCTTGTGCCATTTGCGAATTGGAAAGGAGCATCCGTTGGCATGATTGTCTCACATATTGTCATACTATCAGTAACATTTGGTCATCTCACACAAGACAAATCAGTGCAATTTTTGGAAACTTCAATTGCAGGTTGCACTAACGAATCATTTTCGAGTGAAATTCAAAAACCAACAAGTTCATTATTCACATTGAACCATCAAACACCTATCGAAATTTTCACATGGATTGGAAATGAAACAACGTCAACTTTCAATCCACCAAAAGCAACATCAGATAATGGAATGTTTACACAGAATCTGTTTGCAATTTCATACATGTATTACAGTTTATTCGGAACATTGATTACGGTTTCTGTTGGAATGATTGTGAGTCTTCTGACTCTATCGAAATCGGACGCTTATGACTCGAAATTTATTCATCCATGGATCTATAAACTAACGAAACTTTTACCTGCATCAAGTGCTTTATTCACCAATGATGAGAAAATCTCAATTGACGTAAAAATCCTTTCATATGGTAGCAATAGCAAACAATCTATGGAACGAGAAAATCCAGCATTTGATATTAGAAGCGAGGAGATATACAATGCAAGCTGCAAATGTGAACCAAATATTTTAAATTTTAAATCGAATATTGTTTTTAAATCCGACAAATCTATTATCCCTCCGATTGAAAATTACAAAAAAATCAACGAAGGAAATTTGAATTGAATGATGGATTCGGCTTGTATACAATGCTTGTATGCAATGTCATGAAGCTTTTGAACGGTTCTCACAAAATGATTCAAAGAATCGGGAAAAGGCTGCTACTTGAAAAGTTAAGACAAATAGACTGAAGATGAATTTCAACATAATTTTACGAATTAAATTAAGTCTTTCAAATAAGCTCAATAAAGTTTCTTTGATTTAAATTATTATTTCTTTTTTTTCGTGTTGCTCAAATAATTGTTGACTAAACTAAATTATCAGTGAAAAATGGAGTTTATTATGAATGGATTAAAATTATTTAACACACGCCTTTAAAAAACCTTTGAATAAACGCTTCGCATCTTCCAATTCTCGGCAGAAATGGGAAAATACTACAAAAAAAAATTACATTTAAATCCTTGTGATATAAAATTTATACAAATTTACAGTTAGCCTGTTTGTTCAAGTATTAGCAATCTACACGAGAGCGAAGGTTACATAAAAAATAACCAGAAGAAATTTTATTTTTGCAATTGACCTCCACGTTTTGTTCACGTTGACACTGAACTGCAATGATAATTTTTTTTTGTCGAATGCTTTTGGTTTTTATTTGTTGGCGCTTTTTTTATTATGATAAGTCATAAAATTTTTTACTTTCCTTAACAATTTTATTATCGCCAAAGTTTTATTTCAGAATTTTAAAATTTTATTCACTGCATCCGGTAACGGAATTAATTAGTTATTCAAGTGCAATGCCAGCCCGGACTGAAATGGAAAGTTTATAATATCGAGTGTGCATAAAATGATTTAAATGTGATTTATTTGTTGAGATTATCTTAATTTGATCAACAATCACTTCTTTAAGTCGACACATGATATATTTATTAGTAAATAAATAGAGTGTTAGGGGAATTAGTGGAAGCAGTGTCATTTTAATTCGTCGTAAGTGTCTCACTTTAAAATATCGTTGCAGTGCAGCAGCGTCCTTGAATTTAACTCTTCATTATTCTATTCTATGAAACACCTCAGGCGAACTAACGGACCAGAGTTTAAGAGTTGATCGATATACTAACCAAATGTGTAATTTATTTATATTTTTTTTTTTTTTTTTTTATTCCGAGAGTCAATTAATTATTTCAAATATATATTTATATAATTTGTTCGCATGCCATGTCAAATTACTCCAATAAATCAATTTGAATATTAGTTTCCGACTCACTCAAAGTGCAGTCGAACTAATCAATCGCTGGAATTTCAAAGATAAAAAAAATGAATGATTGACAAAACTTGTTTTAATCTGAACCTTGATTTTGTAAGTGTAAATCATGCAATTAAAAAAAAAAGAATAAAATACACGCTTTGAAGGCTTTACATAAGGCTTGCAGCCTAAACATATGTTTCAAATTATTATTAACGCGATCGTGCATATGGAGCAAAAAAACTGTTCAAAATTGGACAATAAATTCGCAGCGGGAACCAAACCTGCTAAAAAAATGAACCCGAATTAAGCAAAAAATTGAAAAGCTATTTCCAACAACTAAATTACAAATGATGCCTGAGCTTAAGCTGTATAAATAATATGGGAAAAGATTTGTCTCTTTGCTTTGGCGAATCCTGAAGAGATTTAAGCCAACACCATGCAAAAGTGTTATTTATAGCTCTCATGCATTTATTTTTTTTTTCTTTATTACGTTACTTTTTTTAAATTGCCTGTTGTATGCAATAAATTTAATAACATAATATGATTTTATTTCTACTTATCGCTTATAAGTTATAATATAGGAAAATTTAAATGTAAATTGCTAAATTGAAAATTTATGTTGAATTATTTCGATTTCAATTCCCACATGCAGGCAGAGCATAATTTTCTTTCGAATTTCAATAGTTGCAGAAATTTCTTCGCAAAAATTTGCATTTAAATCATTCATTTCTCCCAAAGCCTTTTTGAAGTGATGCATTTGAGCACTTGCTTCAATATCGTAAGAAATCGAAGCATTTCCTCTATTGAATTCCTATATTTCGCAAGTCCCACGCTTAGAATTCTTGTAAATATATTTTAAGGCACACTTGTGGTTTCATTTATGGAGCTTGCACAACACATTGTAAATCAAGTTGTTATTTTATCTTGTATTGATCGAAACTTTATTTTCAATGTAAAAGATCACCGTGCATACGAATGAATGTTTCCTAATAAAATTCAAATCACTGGTGATTTCTGGTGCAACGCAAGACTGCAGATATTTTTTCCGATATATCAAAATACACTCGCTGTTGTACAATAACTACCGACAACCGGTATTCATGTGCAGAAATTTATATCAAAACTTCCATTAATAAAAATATTTTGAAATTCAAAATAGCCAAATAAGAAATGTCTTCTAATAAATTTCAAATCACCATTGTGGCAAACACTAATCCAAATTGGAAATTTGCTAAACTTGCTCTTGAGCTATAATGGGAAAAAATGTAGTTTCGTTGTATTTTATCTCAGTTTCGCTTAATGCCGGGTGGTTTTGATTCACTTTTTGTAATTCTTTTATAATTCAAATTCACTTTAAAGCTTTTAATAGCGATAAGATTTTAAAAATAAATTCCTAATTTTAGCGCTTGCAGTGAAATGGTCTTATTCTCTGGATGACATTAAATTACTTTTATGATTTCAATTATAGTGAAAGATATGAGAACATTTGAATAAAGTAATCAGCCAACAAGGAATTGCAGATATGATATAACTGTCCAGGGAAAAATGTCTTTCAATAAAATTCAAATCAGTGCTGTAGCAACATAAATTCCAAATTGGAAATTACATTTCGATTTGACTGCGGCATGCTAGCAAGCGGAGCCAAGTACAGGTCTATAAGAAAAATGTATTCAGCGAAATTTACTGAATGAACTTGCAGCAATTTCATGGCGAAAGAGAAAAAGAAACAAGTTGCATTTTTGTGCAATTCGATCTGAACACAGCACTTTTTTTTTCTTTTCGTAATATTTAAAATTGCTTTATTAATACATTTTATGTACACCGACAAGATAAAATCTCTCGAGTCAAATTTTAAGCTCGGGCGTTTTATTATTTAGCTGTGTAGAAATTTCATCGTCAAGATTCAATAAGCGATGGAGATAATGAGCAGTTCAGCATTGAAATTCAATATTATAGCTCAATTTTCCGCCACGTCCATAAAATCAATAAACAACAATAATATTTTGTTGCTTCTAGCCCTTCACATTCCATACTCGATACTGTTAAAACAATTTTGCTTTGTTCTGATATTATTCGCACGCCCAAATTTTCAACGAGCGGTGCGCTGATTGCCTGTTGTTGTTTGCGTTATTCCAATTAAAACCGAAGAATTATATCGCGCGAAGTGATTTTGAACAAAGGACTAATAAAGCGTCAACGAGCATGGCTGCACCTATTTGTTTAATCCGCACATTTTATAACCCCGAAGCCAATTCCTGATAAAGCTTCATACGTTCAATAATATTAACTGCTAAATTTGGGTTCTTTTGCAAAAGTGTAGTCATGTGTGGAACATGATGCAATATTTACGGGAACGGTTTAATTGGTGCAAAAAAAAAAAAAACAGAAATTTAATTACAGCAATTTTCATGCTAAATGAAATATTATTGCTTATTACGCCTTCTTTTAAGTTTTTGGTGTGTTTATTATTTAATGAGCTTTTCGCCCATTTCTGTTCGAATTATCGCAAAACCAGATAATGAAATCGAATTGGTCAAATGGGTTACTGCATGTGCCTTTTCGTTTAAAAGAGGAAAATAGTTCGCGATCTTTAACTTCAGGCAATGAATTGCAACTGCAAACCTTTCAAAGATTTGATCAAGATTTAGATAAAAAAAAAAAAAATCCGAAAAATTTCTCTTGAGATTGTAAATGTTTGATGTTCGAATAAAAAGAAGTAAAATGTTTAATTGGATCGTCGATGGCAATTTAGCAATTAGTTGCGGTTGATTTTATATATATTTTCAAACACTTTTTTGTAATGGTTTGTTTTTTGTGTGCAATTTTCCATTCATTGAAATTGAACTGAAATCAACTCAAAGTAAATTTCAATCGAACGCTTATGGCTTTCATCGCACTGCGCTAGCCATGTAACCGTGACCATTATGACAAAATGAACGTGTATCACTTCGATGCAGTTTTGTCTTTTTTTTTTGTTTAATTTGCATATATTTACTGAACAAGCTTTTATCCACACATTTGAATTCTTAATTAAGCAACAATGGATTAAAAATCAACAACATAACATTTGTCCTTTTTTGTTTTTTTTTGCTGGCTAGTGAACTGGAATTTTATTATGTTGCACAACAAAATATAAAAAAATCGTTTCTTTTTTATTATTTATGTCCATTTTAAAACATATAGTACTGCTGCTGTTGCTGACCTTAGGAATTCGTTCAAGCGTACTCAGTTCCGCAGTAAAAAATAAATAAATGCTTCAGATTTTTATCGTCCGAATATCTTACAAATTGTATATGCGGTATGGACGAACAACAACAAAACATGATATTCTCTGTATCTCTTAATCAGGGACTGATAAAAAAAAGGATCCAGGAAAGAAAATTTGCTGAATGCTCACAAAACTGTCTCACATTTGAAACTGAAACTTTTTTATCTTCTAGATTTTATTTACACTCCACTTATAATTCACATATTACAGCAGCGCTGGAGCACTGGTGCACAGTCTGTTGAGCACAGACAAAAACGCAAAATATAAAAATCTAAAAAGAAAAAAAGGAAATTTTCGTTGAGCGCATCTGCTAAATTAAATATGAAATGCATGTTGCATGCATGAAAAATTATGGGCTTTAATTCCGTTTTTTTCTGTTAATAATTAAGTATGTATTTTTTGTTTTTTAAGTGCTCTTACAGAAATCATGAATAAATCATTAATTTTATGCAAAAAGCGATTTCGACTTCCAATTGAAATTACTCAAAAGCAACCTGTCGATATTTGAACTGCTTACTTTTAAGTCCTACAAAGACTACACAGATGACAGAATGATTTATTCAAAATGACAGTAAAGTAGGATTTGCATGTATTTAATGTTTCGAGAATATTCTAACGGGTGGCCTCAACAAATATAAGCGTAGACAAAATCGACAAGTGAAGTGAAGTAATTATTACATCGAATCGAATTTGCATTTACAATTAGCATTAGCACAATTAAACTGATGCTTGAAATGGATTTCAATAAAATATCTCATGCAAACGCAATAAAGAAAATATTTTTTTTTAAAGTTTTCTGTTATCAACATGGAAATGACATAAAGTCTATAAAATAAGGAAATAAAAACTAAAGATTTAACTCAACTATTTTTAACTCAACTCTATACTTCCTCTATGTTAAAGAATGAAGAATTTGAATTGGTAAAGAAAGGATTCACAACTTCTATTCGTGAAACTTTAAGTAGGGGCAAAAGTTATTTCTGTGCCATGTGAGATGAAAGAAAGTTTGTTTTTCAAACAATGCCAAATGCAATGAAAAACTTTTTATTTTCATTTTCCTAAAAAAATTTCTCCGTTGGCTACGTGTAAGAACAGATTTTATCGCAGCTTTTATTGCATTATCGTTTTCCTTTAAATTGCATTTTTTTTTTGCATTGCTCAAATATTTGCTGAATGCATGTTGCAGAAATTAAATTAGTTTTATATGAGTGACACATATATTTTTTTGCAACTGCTCATATGTATCTCATTCCATTTATGCATTGGTAAATATTGGGCTCGTCAATGGCAATAAATCAATGGAAACTTGGATTTATGTGACTTCGCAGCGCACACGAAAAAAAAAAAAGACGATGACGACGAAAGAATTTGAGCTGAAAAGTTATATACAGGATAGAGGAATGAAATATGAATTTGCTGCTTAAACAGCTGACATGAATGAAACATGTCACAACTCTAAACTATTTATTCGTTAGGTCTCAATAAAATATATGTTATAGTTCAATCATTTTATTTATGTTTCAATTCCCAACAATTTTATTTCGAATGGCAAGAAGGAAGCATTTTTCTCTCCATCAGCTGACTAACAACATCGAATGAAATTCCAATTTGATTTCATGAATTTTGTAACGCTTGTCAATTGATTAATAAACAATTCAAATTTTATTTTTTTTTTATTATGTGTAGCAAAAGAGATGAAATAATCGCAATGGAAAAAAAAATAATGACCGTAGAAACTGAAAGCAAGGTCACGGATAAGGAAAAACTTTAACTAAAACTGCGTCATTGTGTGTAATAAATACCTACAAGAAATTTGTCGTTTAGCGTGCGCGAGCTTTATGTAAATTTATCGAGGCAATAACAACGCGTAGATGTGAATTTTTTTTTTCTTTGACTGACTTAATCGTAGCCGCATTTATTGAATTCGACTTAAAAGAAGCAATAACTTTTTTTCTCTTAATATTCTATGAAACTGTGCAAATAAATTGTTGCACTCACTCAAACGCAAAGCATTGAATGAATGAATTTTTTTCTTTGCTGTTCGTGTAAATAAAGTATGGATGCAAAATTTATTAATTAATATTGAAGCAAGATATGAATACATTTATTTCTTAAACGGGGCGACATACAATGAACGAGAGACCCCTACTCATGTGCTATTTTTTTTTTCTCTGTGTTTGGTTCGGTGGTGCTTGTATTCACGGCTTCTGATATACATTTAGGGCGAGAGAGTAAAGAAATAAGAAAAAAAATGGTGCAAAAAAGCTGTTAGAAAACGAAAACTTATTTCGTAGGAAATTTTAAAGTAAGAAAAAAAAAATAAAATATCGCTCAAGTGTATGTTTGCTTGCCGATCATTCTTTTGTGTATTGTTAATTATTTGAGCCGTTTCGTATATAAGCTGGTGGATTGGCATGTTTGAAGCACAGTCGCTAACAGTCCTAGCATCATACCACTAGGAGGTTTCTGCAGCAATTCTCTATTTTCCACTTTAATTTTCCACTTTAAAAAGTTTCCTTTATCAAAGCATAAAAATGAAAGCTTTCGTAAGTATCAAGCCAGCAAAGCAAACAGTTGTAGTTCTTGTTGACACAATGTTGTCGTTATGTAACATTGTGATTCAAATTTAGTTTGTGTGTGCTCTTAGAATAGCAAAATATTACAAAAGAAAAATCCATAATGGAAAATGTGCTGAAAAATTGGAATCTGAAATTCTAAAACAAAAGACAAAAGGATTATCAGGCATTCAGAAAAAAGTCCAACCGTGGATTACAGTGTTATTTTGTGAGCACCAAACGAGCTCTAGAAGACTGTGAATACCATACCAGTAAACTTCAAATGAAATCCCAAATAATGTTTCAGTTGAACAGAAAAATATTAATTTCGAAAAATAAGAGCAAACCAAAAGAAGATAAAGAAGAAGAAAACACACCTTGAATTGCTAATTATTGCTCATTATTCTTTTTCATTACCACAGTAAAAGCATTGAAGTGAAATGTGTGAAATAAATTGGCTAATTGATTTTGAAAAGCTACTGCAATTAAACGAACAATGTCTGAAGAAAATTATAACACTTTTAAAATTGTTACTACCAGTGCTAGAAAACTTAAGACGCACAAATTAAACTCAAAAACGAATGAAGCATGAAAACCGCACAACCATAAAGCAAAAAAGAAATATTATGCAAAAATTATTTTATTTCGCAACTTAATTTGAATTATGCTGAATTTAATTGCAAACTTTTTCTTGCTTTTATTTTCTTTGAATTATCACAGATTATCGCAGCCTTATTCGTAGCTTCATGCTCGGCACATTTGTACGGAGCAATCTCCACTCAATATCAGGCTCAAGATGGTTTGGGCGGTTACTCATATGGATACAGTGATCCATTGTCAACCAAAAATGAAGTAAAATCTCATGATGGAACACTCCATGGAGGATACTCATATGTTGATGCCAACGGTCATGTGCAATCGGTTAAATACGTCGCTGATTCACACAATGGATTCAGAGTTGTTGCCGCCACCAACTTGCCACAAGCTCCAGTCCATGTTGTCGCCGCCCCAGTTGCCCACATCGCTCCAGTTGCTTACCATGTTGCCGCTCCAGTTGAACACTGGGGACATCACGCTTACGCTCCATTGGCCCTTGCTGGACCATCAAAGACCCCAGAAGTTTTGCACGCCGAAGCCAAGCACTTCCAAGCTCACGCTGAAGCCAATGCACGTCTCCACTCTATCCACAAACGTTCAGCTCACTGGGCACCACAAGTTTACTCAATTGCCCCAGCACCAATCCATGGCGTTCCTCAAGACGAACCAGCAGTCGCCGCCTTGAAAGCTCAACGTATTGCTGAATTGAACGAAAAATCAGGACATGCTTATTACGCACCAGCTGCCCCAGCTTATAACCATTATGCTCATGAACCAGCTCACTACTACGCAGCCCCAGCAAAACACTTCGTCGCAGCTCCACTCCCAGTTCATGGTTAGTTAGATGATCAAATTCTAATGTTCTTTAAATCTAATTTGTTTCTTTTTATTTATTAAAGGTGTCCCACAAGACGAACCAGCAGTTGCCCAATTGAAAGCCCAACGCATCGCTGAATTGAGCGCCAAGTCCGGACACGCTTATGCACCAGCAGCAGTTCACTACAGCCCATCTGCCCATGCCAGCTATGTCCCAGTTGACACACCCGAAGTCCAACATGCCAAAGCTTTCCATCTCGCCAAGTTGGCTGAAGCTAAATCAGGAAGCCACGGATATTATGCCCATGAAGATGATGGCTCATACGACTCAGCCCGTTACGAAAAGGATAACTACTATCACTAAGAACTGAATCCCAAAAGCATTAAGTTATTAGTATAGTATTAAGCAAGCTACCTGCCATTCATTGCTCTTCTATATCTCTTACTATCACTGCCTTTTTTCCAAACTATCGGAACTGTTTTAAAATGAACTATCTTCTCGCTTTCATCAATCAATCTTGTCCATATCAATTCTTTCCAAATAGCGCCTCTGTCAATAGCAGGAGAGTTTTTGAATATAAATCTCAATTAGCTCCAGCTAGATTTTAATATTGGTTGGATATAAGATTCATTTGTGAAAGTGAAATAACGAAATTTACTATCAACGATAATATGCGCCTTTTAAAATGGATATCGATTTTGGAGAAAAACAAGCATTCTGTATAATATACATGATGAATGAAATAAATCATTAATGAAATACTCAAAATAATTTGGAATTGTATTGATTTACTTGTTCTTGAATGCATTAAAATTTTACAGCATAGCAGTTTGATTTTCAGTTGCGAGTTTTGCTATTTATGTAAATATATGCTTTACAGCAACATAAATTTACTTTTCATGTTGCGAAAACAAAGCCATTTTTGCCTTTGGTTATCGGAATTCCTAAACTGATCATTTTAAAACCGATATTGGCCAAGAAAATAATTCTATCATGAATTTGAATAACTTAATGAAAATTTAAATGATTTATTATAATTTATTATTAATAAGGACTTGCTCATTAAATAAATTTTATCTAGTACAGAAAATTCTTCGAACGCATTCTCAAATGCCTTAAAAGTTTTTATTGAAATCAAATTAGAAACAATAATATTAATTTGCCAATTTTTAGACCAAAATCGGAATTGTTCCGGGCAAAACTGCGTAAAAGAACAGCTTATTATTGGCAATAAAAAAAATCAGTTACCAAACAAATTGTTGTTACATATCTATATAATTTTATTGGCGTTGCTGGCGAAATCACGAGCTTTTTATTGACAATGATATCATATGATCAAATCAGGTTCAAAAATAAAATCAATTCCGTATTTATGGAATGTAGCCAAACCGTCAAGGCCGCAAGAAAACAATGATCTAGAGTGGAACGCAAATTGAACATTTCGCACGTTTAACCATTTCGTTCTACATGTCGCAAAAATTCAAACCGTAATTTTTTATTGGAAAATATTTTTTTTTTTTATGTTCAGTGTTCGCATTGCTATTGAAATCAGCATGCATTTTTTTCTAATGATGCTTATTCAGGGGGAAACATTCTGTTATGAAATCGATTAGAAAATAAAATTAATAGAGGCAAAAACAAAATTATATGACTTGATAGTTATTAACATTGCATCGAGTTGATTGTGTTTGGCGTGTTAGGAATGCTGAAAAAAAAAATTAATCCATTGCAAAGATATCGTTCGTCGTTTCATTGAAAACGGCCTGTAATATGGGCATTAAATTTGCTTTAAACAAGTTTTATTGGGAACATTCAAAGGATGATGTCAAATATGATTGCCTTATTAAATATATTTACAAATTCAATATCATTGTTTGAATGACTCTAAAACTGAAACAAATCTGCCGCGAGGTAATCTGAAATCATTTATTTCATTATCATTAGCCAATAATTACAGTTTTATCACAATCCCTAATAACATGCTAAGATGTTGCATAAGAAATTGAAACAAATAGATATTAGATTATAGAGGAATTTTAAATTAGTCGCCATGAAATTAATTAATTTTTTTTTTCACTTTGAGAATGAAAATAATTTTCTGAATCTTTGTTTAACATCACCCACAATGTACACAAAAAAGTTTTCCATTCGCTTTGCTTTATCGTTTCATGCGCGATATCTATTCCTGATCTGACATTTAATTAACTGAAATTATTTACAAACTCAACAAAAAGTGCTCCCCTATATATTGTGTTGTGCTACATAATTATCAATTATATGGAAACTGTACGGAAGCTGATTCGAGGTTTTTTTCTGACGTGTGAGCTTGTGTCATAACCTGCTTTATGACGCAACATGTTTTCCATCTCATTATTGGCATATTGATTGCCTTTAGCTTCCCGATTGAAGACTCATTTCGTGATTGCACGCAACTCTGTTAAGAATACATTCGTTACTCGGAAAAAGTGCTTTTGCATGTTTACTTTCGCAGCAATATAATGATTTACAGAATTTTCCCATTTTTTGGTTTTGGCATCTGCGGAGAACTCTCACACAACAACCTGTTTACCTGGAAGCTTCTTTTCCATGGAGCTTCGACATTTTGTTGTTTTCCTTATAAAAGTTCCTTTCATTATTTTAAACGCTGACGATAACATACAACTTACAGACTTTGCTCAGGCTTTCAGAAGATTCATGTTAAAGCATTTATGTTGCCTTTAAAAGCTCTCAAAAATCCAAAGCGAAATAAAATTAAGTGGAGGCTTATAACGAATAATTTAGAATGATAAAATTCCTTTTTATTGCCGCTCTAACGCGCCTGTTCATGATATTCACGCAACCACCCATTTATTGAATTAAAGTGATTGTTATTAATGAGCAGCTAATGTAATTAATGACACTCACTTTAGGTTATTCGCAGTGCAGTTAATTGTTGTGGTGCGGGAAATTGATACCAGTTTTTTTTTTTTAAGTAAATTATCAAAACATTCTCGCTCATGTTCTGCGTAATTAGTTGCCAGCTTTCAATTATAAATGATAATTTAAATTAATAAAATAATGTATAAAAATATAAACGACATGCGGCAAATTTGAAAATTTTAATTCAATTATAAAATAATATTGACTGACAATTGACACTGAATTGATTTTTATGTAAATCGGTTGGAAATCAAATAAATAATTATAGGAAAAATTAATCGCTCTAAGTATTCCGGCAGTCAATGAACTTTCATGGATACATATAAAAAACACGGCAAGTTGTTGAAGTGCTAGGTCATGGACTTCAAAAAGCAAGCTAAGAATTGTAACTTTCTTTTAAATTGTTCAATGCAAACCGATCGTATGAAGCGGATTTAAGATTAAAAAATCGATGAAAATTAAAACATGAATGAAAGTTGTAGAGCTAAATATCCACCTATACAAAACGGATGAACTTGAACTTGTGCCCACAAAAAAATACCATGCATTGCATAATAAAACGATTTTCTGGTTAAGATACATATGTTTTTACGAGTGATATACGACCTTCAAGTAACGCATGTCTTATGAGAATAAACAGGTTTTGGAACACGGCAAATATATCAAGATTGCATTCAACATTATAACTAGCAAAACCAATTCTGTATATTAAACCAATTCAAAGGAATTTTTTTTATTTCATATTTCAATTATAGAATATTTTCGATAAAATATTTAACTAAAGGTTTGAGAGGACTAATTAGCTTTACCTTTGCGTGAGGTTACTTATATTGATTACATCATTTATTGAATTTTTGTTATTTTTGTGCGTTAAAGCTTTTCAGCTCGTGGCAACAAAAGAGCTTCATTAATTATCAGCAGAAAATTAGAAAAACATCCGAAATGAGTGTTGTTGTTATAGCGGAATATGAATACCTAAAGTATAAGTATCGATTTTACTAACGAAAAATCGTCTAACTCGATCCCTGAAGAGTTTAGTTTACCGTGATGAAAGTTCCAATGAATGAAATTAATATTACAGGTTCAGATATAATATCCATTAAGAAAATAAACGATCCATGAGAAATATTTATTGGACCTGAACTCTGCGTCAAATGTTTTCGATGTCAGACCTGATATAAAAATAAGCATTTTTTCCTTTCCTTTCTTCTATGGCTTTCGATGATTGCTGTTTGCATTATGCGAATACTGAATAATAATTACATGTCAAGAAGCTATCTTCGAAGGAATAAAAAAAAAGAAAACTTTCATGATTCTGAGAAACTTTGTTTATATCATAACAATAACAATGAATAATTTTTCCACTTGATTATAGAATAATTTTTCCACTTGATTATACAATAACTAAATGCCTAAGCCCGGGCAAAAACACTACAAATATTGTCGCCGCCTAATAAATCGTTGATAATACGCAAATTTCCGTTTCTTTCTTTGCGAATAATAATAATTTGAAAATCCTCGATTTGGTGTTGGGAGCTCTAAATACGGAATTTCATGGGTAGAATTATGATTGAAATCTGAATAAAATAATTTCCAATGTCGTAAATTGTTCTGCACCACCAAAATATTCGCTCGTTTCTTATGAAACTTTATTTGCCAACAATTTTTGGTGACCATTAATATTCATGAAAATCATGCCAATGGAATATAGCCCAAAAGTGGTAGTGAAAAAACGAATGAAATTTAGGGATGTATCAGGTAAATATTGTGAATTTATAAACGTTAATTGCGTGGGCTGGCTGAATATTGCCTAAGTTGCGCAACGAATATTGCCTTAAGACAAATTTAATTTGCATCCAACAAAATATTTCTCCAATTAACCTCTCTTTACACACCCACCCACATTATGATCATATAATTCTTATTCCACATGTAACGTTCAATCGTTTAAAATGTTATGATTAAATTACACAAAATATGTTTATTGTTTTGCTGCTATCAGCGATGATGTGAATTAAACATTAGAGTTTTAACGACAGCTCAGTCACAATAAAATTTCATCGTGGGATTTTTTTTAGTAAACAAAATTGAAACAACCTTCGCGAAAATCGCTTCATCTACAAGCAATTTGTTACTTAACATACTCTAATTAATCAGACGATTGGCTTTGAAATAGTTTTTTTTTGTTACTGACACACTTCATAAATAATGAAAGGTTCTCACGCGCCTTATCGGAAAGAGTATAGAAGAGACGGAGAGAAACTAAAAAGTTCTTAAGTATTAAAAAAAATGTTATCAGTTATGTAGGTCAAAATAGCAGACGACGGCAGCGGGGCATGGCAATAACTCGCGTGAAATTTTTATTTATATGACAATAACGAAACTCAACTTGGATTAAAAGTTATTTAATTTCTCTTAAAAAAAAAAAAAAAAAATTGGAAGTAACAAGGCCCGCAAAATCACACCATATTTTTGTAACAACATATTATGCATTGAAAATTCTACTGATTACGCCGAATTCTCTCTTCTCCGAATTAGAATTATGAAAAATTACATTAATAACATTCGTAGTCTCATTGCCGGTCTATCAGTACCCACTTCATCGCATGCGACTTCAAATCGAAGTTGCGAGAAAAAAAAAAGAAAAATTAATTTTGCTGACTAAATTGCAATTAACGCAGAAACAATAGCGCACTTTATTGCTTGCACTCAACAGTGCTTTTTTATGAATAAGAAAACGTAATAAGTGAATGGAAAATTGTGCAAAAGAAAAAAAAGTAGCGAGAAGCAATAAAAACGGGAAATTAATTAGTCTGCAGACTTGCGTGCTAATTGAATTAAAGTGAACAGAGCAACAATGAGGCGCACTAAACTTGTGTCATTGTCACAAAAAGAGATTCTTGGTATTGGGGGTGATGAGTACATCAGCATCAATGTGACGAAGTGCAAAAAGTTTTTCTATTTTTTAATCGGTAAAAAAAAAATCAATGTTGATGAAAAAAAAAAAAAGATAAAAAGCGACACATCACTTAAAGACAATTCCCATAAAATGATAAACTTCTGCATGCATTCCGGCAATGAGAAAAGTTTTATTTGCTAATAAATTCCAATAATTTTGCAGCTTCATTCGGCTACATACTTAATGGCTTTTTTGTTGGCTGGAGTTCAAAATTCTTTACATTCGATGAAACCTCAATGCATTCAAATTCGGTGAGTTCAATAGTAGAACAAGGGGAAACATAAACCTGAAAATCGAAATTTTTCAACCACTGTGGAAATTGTTTCATTTCCCAGTGGGAGTGATTGTGAAAGAGAAAATTGAAAATTATTTTCTACGACTGATAATAATCATTTTATTTTGTATCTCTTTGTACCTTGTCAGCTCAATCGATCTCAAGTATCGTGGATTATTTCAGCATTTCCTCTCGGCATCGTATTTGCTTCCATCATCGTCCATCAATGTTACTACTGGATTGGAACGAAACTTTTATTGCTGTTCGCATCGTTCGTGATGTCGCTATCATTCCTATTAACAATGCTTTTTGTGTAAGTTTCTAAAATAAATGAAATCTTTTGGTAACTGTTAAAATTCATCCATCATCAAATCTTTTTTTTGCGCTTCTCTCGCGCTCGTGATTTCAAAATGATTTAAATTTAAATTTTTATATCAATTTAATTTAACAGTGATTCTTTTGAAATTCTGATTGGAGCCCGACTTGTTGGAGGATTGGGTGCTGGCATTATATTCATTTTAGTGCCAATCTATATGAAGGAGCTGATGGGTCCGCAATATAATGGCAAAATTGTCGACTTACTTATAACACAATTTGGAATCGGAATATTTTTGCAATATTTCATCGGTGAGTTCGAATTAAATTTCCACATAATGAGAAGCATCATTCGAGCACATATGTTTAAAGGTCATCTCACTTATTGGGTATATCATATCGAGAAAATGTTTGGAATTCTATAAGTTTCTTTTTTATCAGATTTTTTTCGCTTGGGAATGCGAGTGAAATGTGTAATGAATGTAGGAATTCGGAAGCAAAAAAAAAAATCGTTTGTTGTGGTTCATTTACAAGCCGTGAGACTACTTCTGAATTCTCGATTGGAAATGACGTAGATATCGTTTTGATTGCTGACGAAAAAAAAAGAAAGGAATTTGATTCCAAGGCGCAAATAGATTTATTACCATCCAACATTCTCATTGTTATAGCTTTGAAGAGAACTCAATTCACTCAAAATGACAATAGAGAAAGAAACGTCGAGAAATGATGCAAAAGAAAGAACTAGAAAATTTATATTCCATGCTGCGAACTTGAGAATGAAGCGAAAAGGTGTCAAATAATTCACAAATTATATTCACTCGCACACAGACTGTTTACATTCAGATTGAGTTATCATTATACAGCTTCCTTCAGCTCATGCCACCTTACTCCGCACGATGATTTTGCAACGGCAGATGAAAATTTATCATCAAAAAAAAAATAAAAAAATAACACACGTCGAGGCAGAAAAATGGATGAAAGATTTCTAGTCTGTCATACCAATTGCTTCTCATTTTTTTCAATAATTTTTTTTTACATATTTTTGTGCTTCGTTTCCATGTTTTCTTTTTGCCTCTAAGTTATACCTCAGAAACAAATTATTTCAACAGTGATGTCAAAATAACATCTGATATTTGTAAATGACATGAATAACGGCACTTATGAATTGTACATCTCTAAGTTATCTATCGACTAGATTGTGCACATGAAAGCTTACACACGAAAATTCCTTTTAAATTGGAATGGAAAACGAATACGAGAATGTTGAGTTGGAATTCTTTAAGAGATTTACGATTATAAATTGTTTATATGTGATCCTGGAACCGTAAAAGCTATGTGAAGTGTATACATGCGTAGTTGTACATTTCGAAATTATTATCATAAGAGTCTCTCCTTCCACACGCGCATTTTAGTATAATATTTATTGAAATTGAGCTAGAAGATTGAAGATACATACATGAAATGTCTCATCACTGCTGAACAGTGTTTATCATCTACAGAGCTTCATCTCATAATCTGATATGGTGATCACGTTCATTGGCAAAATGAAGTTTTATGAATCCTATCTGTGTGTGCAGGGAATATGCTCACATACTTTTCTTATCATCTGAATTTTGCTCAATGATTCAAAATTGACAATTTATGATGTTATTTATTCTTACTACCTTTCTCTGACCAAGCAAATTGAAAAGGTCGTGTACTGGCGACAGGAAAAAAAATAATCCAAATTATTTATTCGAATTCATGTATGCTTACATTCGTTGAGTTGCAAAATGATAATGTCGGTACACATTGGATGTCAGGATCTAAGGTTTAACTATAGTGATGATGAGATTATGTTGCTTTTAACCTGAAATGTATCAAAGGTTATTTCCATTTTCCATAACTCAATGCACTTTTCGCGAGTAAATTCCCTTTCAAAGTGGAATCAATATCATCGACATCATATTTATTTCATACTTTTTTCATAAACTTTTCGATTTTACTATAAACTTACTGCAACGATGTGGATTCTTTAATCTTTAAATTCTTTCACTAACCTTCTTTATGGTTTTGCGATACCATGACAATCATAATATTTATTCGTTATGTTGGGTGCGAAGGAAAACAACAAACAAAGGCCTCAATTGTGTGGCTAAGAATGATAAATAATCCGAAAATATTCTACTCGACAAACTACAGTGATTTCGTCCTCATCATCGTACCACAAACATCTGGATATAATACCAGAAATATTTTCGTGGCGAAAACAAATGTCCATGAAGGAAAGAAATTGTTGACAAAGTAATAAATCATCGGTGGCATTTAGCTCAATTTTTTTTGTCCCTGTGGCCATTTAATTAATAAAACAGGAAAAAAACAACATTTTTCACCATCGTTTATGGATCTCGGGGATTTTATTTCGCTGATTAATCTGTTGCTTACTTAAAAACGGTAAATAAACAAGCATCTTGTTGCGAACAACTTCATCTAATTTTTCCACAACGGCTAAACACGGTTTTTTATGTTTATTTATCATTAAGACGTTCGGCTTTAAGGAAAGCTTTTGAAATTCCTTCAAGAAAAAGAAACCAGAAATAAAAAGCACTCGCGAGAGTAATGAGCCCAAATTTCAAACAGCTGTAGGTGTTCTAATTCAATTGAAGCTTAAAATGTTATATCAAAAGAAAATCAGTAAGATGACAAAAATTCTTTATAAGAAATTCACTTTGTGTATCATATCAAAGATATTCATTTCCGTATATATTTTCCTATCCATACTTTAACAACATTTAGCGAAAATTCTTTTGTCAATCATAGATTGATTAAATTCATTCTCTCTTAAATATTCTCAATGAAAGCTGATTTTTTCTGAAGCAAATGACAAAGTCTAGCCGTCTCATGAACTCCAGACAATTTTTTATTTTGTATCACAGTTGATAATTTTCTATTCACGCGTTAATGAAATTTTTTTTTTGGTTCACAATTTTTTCATGGAACTGTGCTGTACAGTATTTGTTCAGAGCTCTGTTTGTGAAATTGAGTGGAATCACATTGCAGTCTATTGAGCTAGAATAAGAGCGCTTGTGATTTCTGCGTGGGAATCAGAAGGAAGCGGTTGTCGCCTAATACACACACCCACATGCATATACATGTGTCATCCACGCAGCATAATGCTGGAAGTGTATTTGACGTCATGAAATATTAAGAATGAAATTTAATAATAAACATTTAATACTGATGACAGTCTTTTTTATATATTTTAATTATAGACTTTGTAACAACCGTCGAAGTCATTTCGGTGTTATCGATACTTCTGTCGCTCTTTTATTTTGTCATCTGCTGCCTGATACCCGAATCGCCATGTTATCGGGCACATTGTGACATGAAACATAGCTACGACCTGGAGAAAGCCGTGAAATTACATAATTTATGGAGCGAAGAAGATTTACAACGAAAATCAATTGTGGATTTGTTCGATGAGCTAAAAAAATTAAATCTTTCATCATTGATTGGACTCATTCTGGTTGAACAATTTATTGGGGGCATCAGCATTTTATTTTATATGAAACATTTCGCTCAGCTTACCGGTAAGTCTTGCGAAACAAACCATTATATGGTTGTTTCGAAAAGCTTTTCATTGTTGTTGACATAATTTGTCAGATGCGAGGGTGAGCAACTTGGTATATTGCATTTAAATACTTTGATGTGAAAACTTTTATCGTTACTCTCGCTCAAATTTGTCACAAGGTCAAAAAGCTCCTTGAGGTTGTTCTTTTTTTTTCATTTTGGTAATTTAATAGCCCTCGAATATAATGATTTTCATCAACACTCAACAGACTCTCCCCTGTCACACCCATTGAGCAATTATTTTGACCTTTTGTTAATAGAAAAGCAAAAGTTTATTTCTCCGATTAGATTTATTTTCCAGATATTCTATTAATTTCTTCTCTTTTCATTTGTTGTAGGCGGGCACATTTCACCTGAACTGACTGCTGTCATTGTGGGCTTGGTTCTTATATTCAGCATTCCTATATCAAAACTTTTAAAGTTTGCAACAATTCAGTCGACAAAAAAACAACTTATAATAAGTACAGTAGCGGTACTGACGTGCATGCTGATGCTTGCCATTTTCTGCATTGCCGAGGGATCTCTCGGTCATAAATTGAAAGGATGTCAATTTATTCCCGTGATACTTTTTGTTACCGTAACGTTTTTCTACGTTGCTGGAATATCGCGGAATTCTCTGCTGATTATACAACAAATTCTAAGCTCGTACTCATTGCAATTGCATTTGCGCACATTAAGTGTTTTTGTGATGTGGTTCTTCATCTTCGCAATTACCAAAATGCTTCCACAATTACTGTATCTCGTTGGCGTGGGATACTTTTATTCCTATATGGTGATTTTTACCCTCATCGCATTAGTATTTCTCGGTTACATTGTGCCAGCAACACTCAATTTAGAGGTTGATAAAGCGACACCGAGCTTAATGGAAAGGAGCTTTGATGTGTCAACAACATCCAGTGAAACACAATCACCTGTATCAACACACTCGTCATGTAGTGAGCTAAATCATATTGAGCATATTTAAGGTAACCTGATACGCTGTTAGATTTAGTCGATCATTACTCATCCACCTACGATATTACTCATTCTCTCATAATTCTCCTCTGAAACGTGTTTAGTTTTAAAATTGAACTCTAGTATAGAAAGACATGAACCGGAGAATGAAATGTAGCACTATGACATACGCCAAGCTATTCAAGTTATGAGTAAAAAATGTTTCACTCCAATATTCGGAATCAGCTAGTAAAATTTCTAAGAATTTGCGAATTCTGTGGCATTTCATTCATCTCAAATTATTTATGAAAATCTTATACACAAGAGCTTTAACTCTTATTATACAAGTTTCTATAACATTATTGAAACATGTTGTGTGCATACAGGTGTCAGTTTTTCGGCAGCTTCCAGCGACATAAACGTAAAAGTTTTTAGTTAGTTTTAGAAATTAATTTCCCAAACTTTTCCTTCGAGCAAAACTTTGAAAACTTTTCTGTCTGAAATTTAAGTTTCGATAAACATATTGAGTTAAGAAAATTGAATGTACAGTTTTGTATTTAGTTTTTTGAAAAATATATTTTCCTTTCATTGTTTGTCTTGTATCTATCTTACAAATAAATCATTTAAATTTCTTTATTTATCACATTTAAGTCTTGGTTTAGCTAATTATAAGTTATGAATTATTAAATAGTTTTACTCTTTTAATGACTTTGAATTTCGATACTTTGAAATTATACTTAAAAATATGCATGTGTTTTGTGACACGATACTATTCTTTTGTGTTACTATTTGGAGAGCTTTTTATGATGTAAATAAATAAACGACGAAACATTTTAAACTTTTAACATTTTCATAAGTTTGTTATAACATAGATTTTCTTTTTGCTTCCGATATTTAACATCACAACAAGTGAAATTTTTATTTATAAATATTCATTCATGACCTTCTTCATCGGCTATTGTCAAAAATAAACACACAAATGTCCATATATTTTCTGTTGCACGTTCAGTGGGCTCCTCGATTGCAGTAAATATCTAATAAGTGTTTACGAAGAAGGAAAAGAATGCCATAATCGCCTTATACACTTCTTTTTTATCGTCTATATCGCACACATCAAATAAACATCAAGCACTTTTGCTTCCTTCCCATTTTCATTGTACAATCTATGATAATATTTACATGAAATTTTATGAAGACTGGAATGTTATATTTATACACAACTTTTTATTTTGCTCGGTATAAATAATCGCATTGTTAAACGATAATATTATGCGCAGCGCAAACGCTGCGTACTGCCTTCAATGAGAGATTAAAAAAGCTATAAACATGTTGTCGCAAAGAAAAGATATCATCTTTACATTCGCTCCTAGTGATGAGATTTTTAATTAAGCAAATAAAAGTGATGCTTCTCAGTTTTGATATTTATATATAAATATATTATTATGTGTATTATTATAATTCCTTATATGTGGCGAAGTCAGCTTATTATCAATAAGCTCTGGAGTGAATGTTTGAAGTTGACTTTTCAAACAAACGTTCTGCATACAGTTTTAGGCGCTTTAATTTTCCCCTTTTTAAAAAAGTTTTCTTTGCTTTTTAAATTTCAACAGAATTTTTTTACAATTTTTTTATTTTATTTTATTTTTTTTCATTTATTTATTTAGTTTATTTATTTAATGAACAGTTCCATGAATCATGACAATTGTGCTGAGATGAGTAACCTCGCGATGATCGATGCGCATTTAATTAAATGTTAAACGAATTTGGGCTAATTAGTAAATATTTGAATTTGTATTTAGCGAGCTTTCATATTTTGAAGTGTAGAAAACTGATTGAAAATGTAATTAAATGCGGTGTGCGTTTCAATTTCAGCGGTTCAGTTTTCAGTCAAATTAATTTTGCTGAAATAAATGTTTCCTTATTTTGACCTTTGGGCTTTGGAGTGGCCTGTAAATTTGATTTGTTAACCCGGAAATTGTTATCGGTAATATATCAAAAAAAAAAAGAATTCTCACAGGTCAAGAAAGCTCCGTTTCATGAAATGGCACTTTTTGCGTAACCAACCCCGCTGTGTGTGCGTTCCAACGGTAAGGTAAATCAATCCGACAAAAGAAACAACCGAAAAATTCCATAAAAAAACATCCTTATCTGATTAAAGATAGCACATGGAACGGAACAAAGGAAACGTAGTACTACAGAAAAGGCCCCGAACTCTGTTCTTATGAGAAATTTCATAAATCAATTTTAGAGGCTATAAACGTCGCGACCTCCCTCAACATTGCACGACTCACTGAAGTTGAAAAAGGGAGTAGAAATCCATTATCCATTAGACTTGCCTGCAATATGTCTTGAAATTTTGATTGAATCCCCTGAACAGCGCAAATAAGTTCTCATCAAACATTTTCCTTCATTGGGTTTAGCATTTTTTTTTTCGGCTTTGGCCGAGTTTTCTTTTTGGCTTTCGTGGCATTTCTGTGAGCACTTAACAAGCTGAAATATGTTGTTGTTGCTATAACTGAGTTCGTGAGAGTATGCAACGATAAATTAAACCCATTACAAGGAAAATTATGGAATGGAATGGCATAAAATATAAAGGAGGAAAAAATGTTGAAGTACGATGATGATGCGTTGCAGAAATGGCTAAAGCTACATACAAAACGAATTGTTGGAATTGCTCTGTGGAATCAGTGATTTGAATATTTTCTTCACATTACCAAAGGATGGCAAATATCATAAATGGTGGCAGCACGTACATTACTGCCAGTTGTTGTAATGTTTGTTGACCCATTTCCATTGCCAGTTATTCCGCTGAGATTGCCACAACTATCAGTCCTATTATTATTCGAAATGTTCTTTTTGCCATTATTATTATTACCATTATTATTATTGTTAGTTTTATCCGAGTTGTTGTTAATATTACTAGAGTTTATTAAATTAGAATTGTTTACGCCACTGTTGCTAATATTTATACTTAAACGGCCTCCAGGACTAGTGCTAGCATAACTAGAACTAATGCTGGGAGCGTACGAACGTCATCTGTGCATTTCTTCTGGTATTGGATCGCTGTCATCGCCGAGTGAATGTGCCAATGCACTTGGTGAGAGGCTTGATGTTCGTGTACCGCCCATATGATGTCGAAATGCTGACATGTCCGAACCACGACGACTCGAGGGTTTTCTCAATCCAGGGCCCGAACAGAAGCATTTGCAAATGATTCGCTTGAAGGCAAATCGAAAATCCTTTGAGAACAATGCATAAATGAATGGATTGACAGCGCTTCGTGATTACAAAAAAAAAAAAAAACAGCAAGGAATGGAATAAAAGAAACGGGAAAATTGTGATTAGATAAAGTCATTATAATTGACATCTTAATGCTTGAGTTTTCAATTACTAATAATTACCTATTGCAGTATCCGATCCAGAAAACGATTGAAAAAAGGATTTGATTGATACAATCTTCACAGAATGGTCGAATTAGGTAGAGCGTAAAAAATGGCAACCAACAAACTGATGATGCGGAAGCAATTTGAATGATAAAGTTAAAAATTAATTAATTTTCTTCTTCTGGTGGTGATTGTTACATTGATTTTTTTTTTCTGTCGAATACCAACCTATGAATAATCCCACAATTATGGCCAACGTCTTGGCAGCTTTAGGGCGTCAAGAGAAAGTAAATTAACAAAAAATTATTTCACTTACGAAAGGATTCGGGCGAGCCAAGAAGCTTTTTTGCTATAAAAGGTCAACAAAGAAAACTCACCCTTTGTTTCCATGCGAAACTTTTTCACTTGTGCCTTGATGTTTCGTTTTCCCATCTTTTTACTTGCTCGCGGCGACGTGACTTTGTCGGTAACGCTCAAAAAGTCCTTATTGCTCCTTCCACCACTACTATTTGTTGAATTGCCTCGATACAAATGTGATGCTTGAGTTTCTTTCCCATTTACCGTATAATGTACCGCATAGAGCTGATTGGATGTTTGATTGCTTGCTGGTGTGGCAACATTTTCCGATGATGGATAAGAAACGGAAATTTTGACTTTCTCATGTTTGCGGGTCGTAAAGCGTGACAGACGTTCAGGTGAAGCGCTGCCCAAGCTTGTTGTCGTACTATGAGTACTACCATTACTGTGCGGTGACTCATGATAATTGGAACCGCGACCGCGATGAATTCTTAATGTCAAGCGCTGTTCCTCAAATCGATTACCAATTCCTTTAGAGCCTTTTCATTTACGTTTTTTTTAAAACGGCACGAGTTTGTTTTTTTTTTTTTTGTTTTCACCACCATATTAAGGTATTCGGAGGTTAAATAAAGGTTTGAGTTTTTCAATTTTTTATTTTTTTTTTTTTTTGTTAAAAGGTGACCCCCGAAATGAAAAAAAAAATGTAAACAAACAGAAAATGAGTAAAGAAATGTTTGCTTTAGATTTATGTGATACGCTCAAGTTTAAACATTTTCATTTTATTTTCATTTGTATGATGTTTGCCACTAAATGTTTATTTTTCTGATATATTTGCAAAAATATATGTAAACACAAAAAAATGCCACATCAAAAGCGAGAAAAGCACAGCTAAAGCTCAATAAAAGCACAACAGAAAAAAAAGAAAAGCGGCATGTGAGTTAAATTAAATATTAAATAAAGCACAAAAAGCTCTTCAAAATTTTATTTTGGTTCATTTTTTTTTCTCATCAAAAGCTTCTTCGGGTGTTTAATCCTCAACCGCCTTATCCGTGAGTTCATACGAATGATAAGCCTTAACAAAGAAATATTTTCGATGCCTTAGTAATGCAGAGAAAATAAAATCGACAAATATCACGCTTTTGGCACTTCTTTTTTGTTGAATTCCGTTTAAAATATTTATCGCTTCTGGTACGTTGGCTCAACGATGATAAAAATCAATATCCCGACTTTTTCCAGACGATGGATTAAAAGAATGCTATTTGTAGAGCCGCACGATGAAAAAGAAAAAAAGCAACATTCACTCAACCGTAAACATGAAACGGAAAGGAGTGTTATTCATCGGCACATCGAGGGCTTGAAGGTTTTGTTTGGCCTCTTTTTATAAAAAGGACTCTTGAATTCATCGTGCACATGTGTGTTTGGATACCACATACGTGTATGTATGTTTGATATTCCACATTAAATTTCTTTTTTTTGGACGAGACGAAATTAAAATCGATATCAGGGAAAGCAGAAATTTTAGAAGATTTTTTTTAAAATTTACAGAAAACCATCATGAAAAAGTTACTGCCGGAAAATAGAGGTTCTTTAAGGTTTGAAATATAAAACCTCCATGAAGCATTGACAAGGGTCGAATTCCATTCGAATTTATTCACATAAATGTCGAAAAAAAATTATTCATTTTTGAAGCGAGCAAAGTTCTCACAGATATTTTAGTGTCGAGTGGAATTTTGATATTCTTACATCTTTCAAGGGCTAAAAGTCACGTCGCCTTCATTCAACCTTTAAAAGTTTACACGTTTGATTCATTCTATTGAAGGCATAGCAATTTTGTTTGACAAATCGTATCAGGAACTCGACAGAATGATTTTAAAAGCTTTTCGTTCTCTTTTCAAAAATTTGCGTGAATCTCTCATGAGCTTTTGTTTCGTTCTGATTTTAAATTCAATGTGCTCAAGGAGGAACGTTAGAAGCAGAAAAGTTTTAATGAGATTCATCGCGCGGAGATTAAATGATAACAAATTGCCCTCGCAGCATACTCGATCTGTGCTATATAAATTTCAATATTTACCCGGGTTACTGTAAGCTTATCTACAATTTTGAAACTTTTGATCCTAGTTCTAATATCTAAAAATGATAGATATGACAATTACGAAAGTAAATTTTTATTTTATCGCACATTTTATATTATCAACAAATTTTGCACTTTAAAGTGCGCCTTTCGCATTAAATCATAAAAAAAAGGAAAAAAAAAATACTACCTTTGAGTATTGAGCATCAAAAGTATTTTGATGATTGAGTGAAATTCATTTTATCGCTCGAGCTCCTTTTTTTACTTATGCTGCCATTGTTATATCGAAGCCATTTCTCATATCGCATTACTTATCGTGCATATAACAGAAACACAGATTTACCCCAGAGATATTTACTTTGAGAGCTTTTTGGTAGAAACGCAAGTACGTGTATGTTTGTGTGTGTTTGTGTTGATCGTCTCAAAGGAGCAGAACGCAGGAAGCCATTTAATGGCAGATTCTTTTTTTTTTCGTCGAATATCAAATATTTTCGTTTGTCACTGGCATTTTACATTTCTCGTGTGCGCCACTGTCTAGTCGACTTTCTGCCGTTTACCTTTCAATATTGCTTTATTATGCAGCAAATAAAATTTTCAAGCACAATTTACTTGTTTCGCAAATTTCATGTTACATTTATCATAATCATTTACGTATATCCATGCTTTTCAGCATTTCCACATTTGCAGCTAATTTTGCTTCCTGGTTAATATAATGAGGAGGCAAATTTAATGCAAAAAAAAAGTAAAAAAAAAAAACCTGAATTCGGCCAAAGCAGTTGAAAGAAATTTCAAAGAAGCCAATATCGGCGGCTCGATAGCGAAAAAAAGAAGAAAATTTCTTTCGTTCGCTACTAGATAAAGAGCTTTAGCTTTATTGATTACCTGCAATCCCAACATCGAACATTAATTCGATGAAACATTTTTTTTTCTTCTCAGCCCTTTTTATCATGCCATACGCATGTGAATTATATCATTTTTCACTTGAGATTCCTCTAACACTTAATACTATTACAAGGTGTGTGTATCAAGATGAACGACCTCATATAAACCGTTTTGTGAATCCCACTTTATGCCTTTTATTTTATTAGATCTCAGGTAATCAAGTCTGTGGCAATATTATAGTCTCAGCATCAGTGCTTGATACGCTTTTATGGGCTCCAAGCTAACCCGGTAAATCGTGAAAATTCTATTTTCCACCTCTCTCGCTTTGGTTCGTGTTTATAGCTTTTTGTTTATGTTATTCGTGATCCATAAAATTATCGACTTTGCCAACAACGGCGTTATCGTCATTATCGTTTGATAATAAATTTAGGAGACAATTTTATATAAATTTTCTTCAAATTTAATCCATTAAATGGCGGTGTCAGTGGCAAGAGTTCACTAATCATATTATCGGGTTAAGTAGTATGCTTATCACGGAGTTAAAAAAGGGACAATCTTGTGCTTGTTGACTGTCAATAGAAATTCTGTAAATTAAATAACAAAATCCTGTTAGCTTTTTTTGGGGCGAGTTCATTGAATTATGTCAATACCGATGGTTCGCAAGGGGTGTGAGGGAATTAAAGTCTCCAGGGTATAATGTCACCAATCCCAAAAGTAAAGCTTTTATTTGGGTACCGAAAAAGTACGTGATGATTCTTATTATGCCCCAACTTTTTTTTTTGAATCGGCAATGAATAAGAAAACTTTTTTCATTTGATCTTCCGAAATTAAATTACTTTGAGACATTGATGCGTGTTTTGAAAATAGGTAAGCTTTTTCTTGTATATTACCTTCAACTAAGTAGATAAATTTCCGGACGCACAATTCATAAAAGGAAGCCGCGCTGTAGCTGTCAGAAATGTTTAACGTTCGAAATTGGCTTAAGAAAGAAATTTACCATAAAAATGTCCCTCGATTGCGTCTGTGTCAACAAGTGATTTTCATGGAAAATTTTTCGCATATTTTAGATGGAAATTGCATTGAGAATTGTGTGAAAATAAATTTAGCTGGAAAATTGTTTTCATTGCCCAGTGCGAGTGGATAAATGAACGTCGCGTGAAAAATTTTATTTATCACTGGAGAAGAAGTTTCTCATTTTATCGGGCATTTTATTTGCGCTTTCATAGTCCCCAAGATGGCTTTTCATGTTTATGTGTGGGAAAAGTAGGAAGCTGACATTTTCGTGCAATTTATTTTCATGACTATTCTGTTGTTGATTGCATAACAAATGACAAAATAAACTATCAACGGATCTCTTGAAAGTGGCAAACATTGTGTTTGTTTTGTGAAATGATGTTAATCTACAATCTTATAGACTATCCCCCTTTCTTTTTCTGCCTCTCTCTTTCTTGAGCAATTAAATATTTATTTACATCTTTGATTTTTGTCTATGTTGATCTAGATTGTTATAACTTAAGCACTAAACAAGTCGTCTCGAAACGTTTTATCTCCCAGCCAACATAAAATTACTTAAATTGATTAAACCTAAGTTTTGGTCTTTTAAATTAACTCAAATTGCCTCTACTTAGAAATAATATTAAGCTACTTATGTAAACCTATATAAGTAGAATTAAACATGTATTGCACAATTTATTAATTATATTAAAATTCTCATATTTCTCTTTGCTGGGTTCACTGAATTTTAATCACTGCTCGTCATGTCTTGTGTATTGTATTTGTATTTTTCATCAGATTTGCATTGGTCTGCAAAAGCTTTTTCAGCATGAAAAGCAAATTCAATTAAATTAAGTAGATATCTCAGTCCGTCCACATCGGGTTTATAATATTTGTTAGTCTATCTGTTTGCAGACAGAATTAATGCTGAATCCAAGTTTTATCTATTTTAGCTGTTATTGTGCCCACATTTTGCTTTGTTAATTATTGTATTCCATAAATTTGTAATAACTTTTAGTCTTCTTCTTTACTCTATATCCATTCATCTCTTCAAATGATTACAATCTGGTAATTGAATTAGCAACACGCACAGATTTGGATCGAAATAAATTTCCTGATGTTGCCAGTTCGTTTAATGCCGTCACTGGTGATTGTGATGATGATGTGGCATTGCAATTGCTTGACAAATTGGTCATGATAATTGGATGACATATTTCAGTAAGTGGCCTCATTGCGTTGGCATTTAATGCCGTTGCGGTTGTGAAGGAACGTCATCTGGCAATGTCCAAATTCAGATCGTTTCGTTGTCCGGCAAGGCCGGCGGCAAACGGAAATGGCACAAATCGATGGAGCACATGAAATTTATGTTCTTCGAGATATTTCTTCGAGCAGAAACATCGATAAATGACGCGCTTAAATGCAAAACGGAAATCCTTTGAAAACGTTGCATAAATGAAGGGATTTATCATTGAATTGCAGTATCCCAGCCAGAATAGAACTGAGAATAGAAGTTGATTGATGCAGTCATCGCAAAATGGACGTATGAGGTACAATGTAAAAAATGGCAGCCAACATACTGTTGAACGAGAATAATTTAAAAATGGAGAAATTACAAGAAAGTACAGAAAATTTTCTCAGACGCAAAGTTTAAAGAAATCCACAAGGATCTTGGCAAGTTGTTGCAATTTCTTTAAGTAATTAAGAAATATTAATGTTTTAGCGATTAATAATGGAAATAAAATGTGAACAGGATATTATTAATCTCAAATTGATTCTTATTACGGATCTTTATGGTATGCAGTACATAGAATTTTTTAAGTCTCTTGTGGAATTCGGCAAACAAAAATTATAATTAGATTAATACTGTTGGGGAAATTTATCACGAACCTATAAATAATCCAACAATTATTGCCAGCGTCTTGGCTGCTTTCGTTTCCATTCGAAATTTACGCACTTGGAACTTAACGCCGCTCGAAGTTCGCTTGCTTCCCTTTTTGCCGGAACCATTTGGTGAATGATCGTTTTTCGAATGATTAGATTCTTTAAATATATGATGTGTCTCATGACATTCCGTTGAGTTGCTATGTCTAATGGATATGGGCTCTTTTGAACACGAAGACATCATCGATGATGCTTGATTGGAAGACGTCGTTGACATTGTGGGACTTGCGATATGTTCTGATGATGGGTATGATATCGATATCGTAACCTTGTCCTTGTACCTTGAGCCGTGTCGCTTTTTGCGTTCGAATGAAGGCATTGATGTGACACTCGTGTGATTTGTCCTTAAGCCTTCTAAATTTGTTGTCGAGTTCGATAATGGAAAATCGGATCTCTGATTTTTATTGCCCCGGTGAATTCGTAACGTAACATTTTCCTCATCGACATGATTACTTTTACCACATTTACCTTTTTTTTTGGAATATTGAAGGATGAAAATTTTATTCTCTCAATAAAATTTAATGTAGATGAGGACATAACGAAAAAGCGGAATTTTTAATATTTCTACGGTACGTTGTTGTTTTTATATAAATTTCTCTTTAAATGTAAAGTTTTTGTGTCTCAAATCAAAGGAATAGTTTCATGCACAATTTTTTCCTGATACATATTTTATTTTGTGGCATTACTGGGGAAGATTTTTTTTTTATTATTATTAAATATTATTTCGATTGAGGAAAGGGAATTCAAAATAAATGTTTTCAAAGGAATATTACTGTTTGCATATAGATATTACGAAAAGCTTTTCGCATAAGTTGTGTTCATTGGGGAGGGTTTATCATATTTTTTTCAATGCTATCTTTATCAAAATTCATAGCCATAAAGAATATTTAATTTCGCTGTCTATGTTCAAACACAATCGAAAATAAGTTTGTATCCTTCTAAGAAATAAAAAAAAAAACCCTTTGTATGAAATAAATCAGCAATTAGAATAATTGACGTAGCGAAAGCTCAGGAGTTCAGGGTATTATGTGTACATGCGAGTTGCTTGCGAAACTCCATTGCAAGTTGGTCTAAGATCAAAATCAAAATTATGGGCATTTTCTTGTTTGGGAATGATTATGGGATTGGAGGCGGAGTTTGTCAAGTATATGGATTGCAGAAGAGCAATAAATTCAATTATAGTAATTGATTTAACTGTGATCCCACGAAATACATTATCACCGTAATTTGATTTTTCATTCTCATCATTCCAAAACGGGAAATTTCATTCGTAATTGATGTACTTCGATTTCTAATGTTAAAAAAAATGGAAGGTTTTACTCATGGAAGGAGGCGTTTTTAAGGTAATAACAATAAGCTGGCTCATATCGCATGGCATGCGGCGACATGGCATGTCTTTCATGTGCACCAATAATAGCTTCAAAACCAATAGCATGAATTGGTAGAAAATAGAAAATTAGTTGTGTGTATTAATGTATATAATTAAAAGTTGTTTATCGTGTTTGCTTTTCATGTTATCGTGGCACTTTAACCATGGAATTTTCACCCAACAGCTTTATACATAAATTTGATTAGATGTACACGAATTGTTGTTAAAAGCTTTCCCACTAGATTAGTCACAATAAAGCTTAGATAAATTTTCTTCAAACATTATTGTACGATTTTCCCAAAATCATAATGGACATAAATTAATGCTCAGGATTTTAGGACAAACAAAAAAGCACCCAACATAAGTTTCACTCATTTGCATTAATTAAACAGAATGCCTTAGCAATTTGTTTACAGGATACCCAGTTTATATTGCTGGTTTTTTGTTTATGCAAATGATTTGGGGTTAAAGTTTCGAATTTATGGTTCACCAAAAAAAAAAAAAAAAAAAACTGGAAAATATTTTACGTAAAAATTTCTTTTCACAAAATTCGTAATTCAAAAAAAAAAAATATAAAAAAACACTTAACAAAAGTGATTTGGGTCGAGAAGCATTTGAAGTGGTGGATACAAATTAACAGAAAATGTATTCAATGGAGCCGCAAAATGGAACAATTATGATAGCGTATATTATGTACTCGTATATGTATATAATGTATGTATAGTTTTCTGCATTCTGAATCTGTTAAGGAATGACTGTTCCCATGAGCTCAATCACATGATTGCGACAATTGTAGTGTCGTGTAAACAATGCTTAATTGCGTGTTGTTTAGGATAGAGCGGAAAATAAATAATTAAAAGGCCACAATATAAATAAACTCTAATTAGTTAATTATTGACTGGTATGCTGATGAAGGCGGATGACAATAGGGAATAATAAAATTTCATTCACTATAGTATACACACTTGAGCAGCAGAAGCACAACAAACGAAAATCGTGTGTAAAGATGAAACTAAGTTTTTTGTTGTAAGTGTGGAACGTGACTCAATTAACATTTGGTTCTATCACTATCATTATATATATATTATATATTATTATGGAAGATACGAATGAATGTATATGTAAATATAATACAGTAGGAAAAAAAGTGTAGGATGCATGAAGTTGATAAGAAAGGAAAAAAAGGAAGAAGTTGTGCTCAAAATAAAGAAAAATGTGGAAAGCTGCGAGAAGCGAACAAAAAAAAAATAGCCGGGCTTCATCCTACCTTTTGTCGTCCTAAATCCTTGATTTATGGCTCGTGTCGTTCGTATTGCGGCACGATAAATTCTCCAATAGAAGAATAACATCACTAACATTGGAATATAAAAGCTCCCTAGTGCACTATATACAACATATCCGGCATCATTAGTGAGTTCACAAGTCCACGGACATTTTACGTTTGTCGGGTGTCTTGTTGGAGGCAATGTTGCAGATACCAATGTATGATTTCCATGGTGATAAATTAGATCATCTGTTGTTTGTGACGGTGGTTCTGACGGCTGATGGTATTCATCAAAATCAAGGACAACGGATGATGATTATGAAAGCCGGAAAAGAAAAAGGAGACAATTTGTTTTATACTTTTCGTCAACATTATGCGGTGCGCTCTTCACAAAGGTGATATAAAGCTATGGAGTGGAAATATTGTATAAAAGAAAGATACTGAATGCATAATTTTCTTCGCAATGTTTTTCACCCCATTTAGCCGCAACAAAATAAAACATCACAGAAATTTATATCACTTCAATCGAATTCAGAACATCAAATTGCCATCAATTTGTCATAGCAACAGATATCTCTAGTGGATAAGAATTTAAACTGCCGCAGCATTAAAATTATCAGATGCGATTATACAACTTTGGCTCAAGTATCCGCTGCAGACAAAAAAAAATCGCGCCATGGTATTTTGAGTGAGCCATTAATACTTTGGTGGAGGAAACGATGAAAAAGCGATGGAAATGCAGAGAAAGTTATGAACTCGTCAGGATTAAAATGAAGGCCACTGATGTTGAGGGTCGGAAAGTTTCTTTCAAAACTTTTTTTTCCCTTCCTTATCTGTAATCATCCGCCACAAGTGTATCGATTTTTTTCGCATCAGCAAGGCATTTTAGGTACTTTCGCCAGTGTGTAAATAAAAAATAAATTAAATTTTCCTTTCAAAACCTGAGACACGTATAATAGGCTCATAATGAGAAGATCACCTCATGAATTGGAAATTAATTTTCTCTTCTCGTTTCTAGATTCAAGTACATGGACTTTATAAACTTTTTTTTAGGTTCCATAACATAAAATCCTTAAGAAAAAGTATCACAATCAGTACGCAAATGATTGCTTTCCTGAAAACCGAGTCTATAAAAAGTTCGAAACGATGTAAGACCCCCCGTCTGGCACATCCCGAAAACTGATTTCGGTTAACCGGATGATTTATGAAAATTCATCACTTTAATTCCTTAAATTGTGAGAAAAGTGCTTTAAACTTTCCTGGATAGCTTCAAGCAGCAAAGCAAATGTTGCATTTTTTTCTTTTCTGGAAGATTGCTAAAGTTGGTTTGCAATCGATTTTTTCTTTTTCAAAGTTTAAAAAGTTTGTCCAATACAATTTCATTTTCCATCTTTATTCGCTCGATTTAGTCTTCGCTTGGTGAATTTCATTTTGCAAATTTCCTTTTGCTATTTACATTACATTTTACCCCAGAGCTCGATTGCGCTACCTTAAATAACGGAAATAGTTTAAGCTTCAATAATCCACATAGCTTTTGAGCATTCTGAACATATGATAGTTTCTAATGTACCGAATACTAATAAAACCAAACCATTTAAAAAAGCACAAAAATGTAATTTTTCCTATTGTAGCGAATTTTTTCAACAATTCTTGATCATGACCCAGAACAAATGATAAACTTCTGCATAGAAAAATAGTAATAAAAGTTTTTATTCCAACACAAAATGCTCCACTCAAGTGACATTTTCATTTGGTAGCATATATTCACAGAAGGATGTAACACGAAACCTACACTAAATTGAAAATTAAAAATTTATGTCAGCTCATAAAAAGCATATATCCTGGTTCAGTAGAAGTAGAAGTATCTTAATTCAACGCACCCATTAAAATCAAAACATCTCAGTTAAGAACCTAAGAACATATCACTACACAGGCGGCTAAAAAGCACTTTTCTCTCTATTCAATCGACATTCGATGTAGATAAAGATCAAGTTGATGAAATTTTAATTACATTTTGTGTTGATTTTACGTTTAAATTTTTGTCATCCCGAGAGTAAAAAACTTTGTGCAAAAGTGGCATGACACACTTTTAGCATTACATCATCGAAACGCCATTTTAATACTCACATTTTGGTCCTTCCATCCAACTAACGGCGGGAAGCAGATAACAAAAGACAGCACCCATAATCCAGCTATTAAAGACTTTGCTCTTCGTGTTGACATAATGCTTGGATAAGTGACGGGACGTGTTACGGCCACATAACGATCCAGCGATATTGCACATAAGTTGAGAATTGATGCCGTACAACTGCCATTGTATAGGTAGGCATATAAAAAATTTGAAAATTCAATAAATCATTTTAATGTTATTCAATTGACTCAAAGAAAAAGAATAACTTATTGCTTACAGTAGAACATCCATTGCCAGCCATACTTTACACCATACGTCACCGAAAATCCATACCTAAAGAAATAAATATCACACAATAGACAAAATAATGTTGATCAGTAAATAGAGCAATCAAATGAAATTGCAAGAGGAACATTTTTCCTGTGTTGCTTTTGCACAATATGTGAACAGCAAAAGTTTTCCTGCACAACTATTTATAGTATGTTCATTTTGTTGTTTGGCTAAAACTTTTTTTTTTTTGCGGTCAGCACTCACGATATAGGAAAATCGATAATTTTTCAAAAAAAAAAAAAACAATTAAGGGTTCAATTGTTAGGCAGAAATTCAATCAAAATAAGAGATTGCAGCCTTTAAATTTAGGAGCTGTAAACACTTTTAAATATTTTTCTTTATCACGAAAGCTCGTAAAAATCAAACTTAATTTACTTGTACATTTTGAAACGCACAAACTTCATTAGGGCCGATTTTTGCCAAAACTGGAGGGAGGGACAAAGAAGCTCAAAAATAATAAGTAATATCAACCCTAATATAAAGGAAGCTTTCGTTTCTATACAAAAAAATTTAATTGATCACTCGTCAAAAATTGATTTTACAACTTTTCAATAATTTGTTTTCGATTAAATGCTGCATAATCCACAACGATGCTAAAGCTATTTGTAATTCAATTATTGAATATTTAATTGGAGGGTTGAAACCGTTCTCCAGAAAAGGTCAACAAATTTTTTCTGTAACAATCTTTATGCTTTCCCGAAACGATTCAGCGCCAGCAGTTGATGTTTGACATAAAAAAATTTTAAGCAGCTATTAAAGTTTATACGCATGGTTATTTTTAGTCCCGGACAAGTAATAATTGAACCTTGAACAATGAAAAAAGCTCAAAGGGCTTAAAATGATTATTTCTTATTTTTGTACTGGAAAATTTTCGCAGATTTTGAAATTTGATTAAACTAATTATCGTTATAATCACAAAAGTTTTTACAACTCACCTTAAAGACTTCCCATGTTGCTGAGAATGGAAGCACAGCCAATCCGACAAGTAGATCGGCAACAGCTAAACTAACTGGAACAATGTTGTATATTTATATTTATTAATTAACACTCCGTAGAAAAAAAAATTACTTAGGACTAACTCTAAATAATTGTCTCACCAATAAAGAAATTCGTAACGCTTCGTAACTTGTGCGAGCAGAAAACCGCGGCGATAACCAAACAATTACCAACAATTACGAGAATATTGATGAACCCTAAAATTGCTAATGAAATTATGTTTTTAGGTTCCGTCCATTCAACGGATTCTATCAGTTGAGCACATTGCGTCTCATTCATTTCGTTAGTTTGCAATGAACAAATTGATTTATCAAATAAATCCTTCGAATTAGTGGCGTGCAAAAGTAATTATTCATATCTGAAAGTAGATAACAATAGAATTTCGTTGAAATTTAAATGCTTCTATAATGTGATTAAGAAGGAAATTTTCGCCGTTTACAAAAATTTTCGACGAGAAAAATCCTTTTGGCGCCTTTGTTATAGGCGTCGACAACAAGAAATGCGGAAACAATTCGCGCAATGAAAAACAGCTTGAACAAATCTCACAAGACACGACAAAACAAATAATTGCTTTCCTTGAGATTATACACAAAATTAAAATTCGCAAATCTAAGTGCTTTCATTTCGCACAAGACAACTTTTGTTATGTAACATAATTAGTAAATTTACACAACGAAATCCTTGTTTCGTCATTCTATTTCGAGACTAAATTAAAAATTCTTATTATTTGCTTTCTAGTTTTTGCCCTCGCTCCTTAAAAGTCAACAGACAAAAAGTTTTGTTTTTAATTTCTTTCCTTAATTATGCTGGCATTTTCTTTTGATTATGTGTTGTAATGACAGGCTTTAGTCGCAACCATTTTGACCTTTTAAAACAGAAGTAATGTGCCTAATTATTCAGGAGACTTTCAGTACTGAAATTCTGCTTATTTTTAAACTGGAAATTTTTTCTAAGCGTCGCGAAGGACCCTTCTGGAGTGGAAAATTTATAGGCCGCTCCTTAATCAGAAAGCTTTCAACAATAATGATGCAACTCAATTAAATTCGTCATCATTCTCTACTGTCCGGCACACTAAGTGTTTCGTTAAAATAAATAATTAGACACTTTACACCCAAATCTATTCGCCTGACGGTAATTTTTTCATACTAAAGCTTTTTAAGAAGCTTTCTAAAAAAAGCTATTCATGAATTTTCAATGAGAAAAAATTTTTCATGAAAATAAATTAATTAATTCATGTGTAATTAACATAAAGCCAAAAACTCGGAAATTAAAATTTTCACAAAACATTTCTTTCTTTAGCACCGCACTTTAAACCAATTAACACAAAATCGCTTCTTATTGAATTAACATAATCAGCGCGAATCTACTGTTTCAGAATAATTTTAACCAAACTTTTGGCGTCGCACGGTTTCGCCATGAATTCTTCGTTTCCTGTTCTCAATATATTCTGATAAATTCATTAAGGAATTTTTTTTTGCGACGAGGATATAAATTCGGTATTAACCTACTTAAAATGATGCTCGATAGATACATAGAATTCTGAACAAATTTGTAAAATACCATCACGCATCCATCAATTTTAAAAATGTTCACTTCCCGCTCCACTAAATGCGTTTTCCTAATTAATTCTTACACAAAATATTTTTTTATAAAAGTCTCAGATACTGATTCTTTATCCAAAACATTCACGCATCCGTCACTATCTGGTTGCACAGAATTTAGTATTCACATTTCTATAAAAAAAAACGTCTGAAATTACTGCTATAAGTATTATAAATATTTAGCTTTAACTGAGGCTTATTCCAATCTCGTATCACTGAAAGACTCAGCTTTTTGTACACATATCAAAGAGATATTTCTTCTCCTCATTCAATGATTTATTCTGAACATACATAGCAAGTGTAAATTTGTGTAAATTTCCGACCTGACTAAATTAATCTTTTTGCGCTCAACGATTTCAACACAATCAAATTTGTTTCATTTGACATGGTTTTAGGCTTTGATGTTATAACTAGCGACTAAATGAATAACATCACTTGAATGTTAATGTTCTTTTTGTGTAACCACAGAAACGTGCAAAATCATTGCAGGCACTTTATTTTCACAACTGAAGAAAAAAAAAACTTCAACTTTGAACATCTTTCGAATTTAATTTTTATAGCGCTTGGAAAGTGCAATAAAAATAAATGACCACAATAAGTAATTAACTCGAGCTGATATTTTTCGAGCAAATTCGTGACACATGTGACATTTTTAGTGAGATATTAAACGATGATTTTTTTTTTTTGCTTACTTTTTAGTTTCTTAAATGGTGTGATGGGAAAATCATTTTTTTTTAAGTTTGCACTTCTTAAATTGCAATTTTACATTTTTGCTTCCTTGAACGAGATATTAATAATTAATTTCACTTTTTTTCTGTTTCCTTGTGTATTTTTAGTTTAATCCATTATCTGCATATGTTTGATCATACTGAATGACTGCTCGTTGCTGATGATTATTCTGATTTCGAACCGAACAGTTCGAGTAAAAACACGGATCTGGCTGAATGCTTTTCTATTCGATTTCAGTAGAACTTTTCAAATAGAGCTTTTATGAGAGCATCGGAAAATCTCAGCGAGAGAGCTTTTCATGGCTATTCTGTTTTCGCGCTCTGTTTCTCGCTCAATTTTGAAAGCTCTCGTTGATGAAATATTCCTTGAAGCGCTAAATGAATGTAATACAATAAAACGTAAAGTACAAACAAATTCTGAAAATTTTAATATACTGAAATGCAACAAACATCATTGAAAACGCTACGCAAGGTTCCACAAAATTCATTAAATAATCATCAAAGAAAGTAACATCCGAAGCATGAGTTGAAAAAATTTAAGGTAATGGATTTTTATTCACAAGTGAAAAATAGCAAAAATCGGGGAAAAAAATTCAAAATTTAATCTGAATTTAAAATGCATCGATGGCTAACAATTTGAGCATCCAGCAAAATGCAAGAGAGAAGATCTCAAGAAATTAAGAGCGATAATTTAGAAATTCTGCGCTAAATTTAGTGGCAATTTCCCTGGCTCGCGTAGAAAATATTCTTATATTTAACGACGTGGTTTTCTTGATACAAAATTAAGTGAATAACTTTTCGGGTTTACGCAACACTTACTTTCTCACTGTCAATTGTCCTTTCGTTCGTAATCGTTTGAACAAAAAAAAAAAATCTAATAAAAAAACCCACGCAAAAAAAAGTAAATTTTATCTCTCTCAATGAATGTTTGGAACTCTTCAGTTTCTGCTTCAATTGAAGACCTTCACCGATAGTAAGAGACGTAAAATGAATTCAATGGCTGACGTCATTTCGGATTCGATTACGCCATTGAGTGTTAGAGTTTTATACCACAACACATTCATTGATAAATATTATGACTTTTTAATGGGTTGGAACGTTCGAGATAATAATATGCGTAGCGTATTGTGAAATTGTAAAGCAATGGGTTATATCGTCGTCCCTTACAGAGCCATTACATTTTAATCTCAAGGATCAGCATTACTTCGGGGTAATCAGAGCGTTCGAGTGTGGACTGTGAATCACTTTCGTTATGTAACTTTAATATGCACTTTACAATAACCATCATTAAATTAATCCATTTTGCTTGTTCGCATTCAGTAAAAAAAAAAAAAATCAGCAGCATGAGGAGAATAATCCTTGCGAACTGGTGATAGGGAAACTGTGTCAACCCAATCTGTTTCAATTGCACCATACACATTTTCTTCACCCAATTGTGAATTTCATTCGCGCTTCTCATCGTCCTCCTTTCATTATTTTAAAAAATATAAAGCTTAATTCTTTCATCAGTCAACTCAAAGCATGCACAATTCTTGTTGAACTTGCAATCTTTGTGTAGCTTTTAATTCTTTTCTTTCTTTCTTTTTTGTGTGTTGAAAGATGATTTTCATGAGAATTGCAAAAGAACATGTCGTCGTTCGTCGTCGCTGGTAAAATGCGAGCAGATGGAACGTGATTTTTGTGAAATTTTTTAGAAAAAAAAAGCATTCACTACTGTTGCGATGTTGTCAATAGTTTTGCTGGAAAGCTATAAAATAATTTTGTATGCACATGTAATCTTTACGATAATTGCACACATTCACAATGCCACGCTCGTAGCTTGCAGTAGCACAAATTGCAATGTTTAGTGATTCTGACATTTTAAATGGATTTGTGTGTCAATTTAATGGCAAACAAAGTATGAATTTAAAAACATTTAAATCATTTATATTGATTTCGAAAGCATATAAAATAAAACATTATTAAAATCATGGTACAATTTAATTTGCCTTTGTAAATCCCTTTTCCTGCATTCAATTCCCATATTGATAAAATATAATTTAATTTGTATCGATAAACGATTTATCGCCGATGTCATTCATGTCAATCTCGTATCTCCTTATAGCAAATATTTACATAGTAATAGGAAATCTTTAAATAAATACACACTCGTTCACACACACACAAATAACAAATCAATTCTCTTTTATGACTTCGATTTACATGGCATGATACCATATGCTGAAGCGACTGAAGCGAGCTTTCCTTATGCGTTCTTTTTTTTTATCCGTATAAAATTATATCAAATCAAGATTGAGAAATATTCTCTCTTTGAGTTGAGGGGTAGACAAAATAATGGTAGTCAAGAAATTTATTTATTATCTGTTTAGAAACAATGACATTGCCATTCATATTCCATGTGACATCGAAAGGATCGTTAAACATGCAGGACAACTCAAATGTCACTGCAGACAGTATAGTTTAATGCCTTTACATAAAAAGGTCGAAATATGTACGAAACAGTAAAGAAACACATGCCTTCATTTATTTTCGAACGCTTCCGCAACTTTCTCTCCCTGAAGTAACAATTATGATTAATGAGGAAATAATGGAAATCTATTTTGGAAGAATGCGTAAGAAACTCTTTAATGTCAAGTGCGTGTCGCACAAACAATGCTAGAAACATATTTTAAGTCAACAAAACAAAAGCAAAGTTATTTTTGCAGTGGATCTGTGAGTTATATGCGACATCTTATGGTATATGGCATATACTATATTTAATAATAAGCAAAAATTCCTGACATTTCGTATAACATTTTTGACGCGTGGATGAGATAATTCACTCATTATACACAGAAGTGGTGGCGGGCTCGGTGTTTGCCATAAATGTGTATGACATTAAACATGCCAACAATTAAGGCAAAAAACATCTTATCTCGATTAAAGTTACACTTATTACAGTGAAAATTTAACGTGTTTATAGCAAAAACTCAACCTACCTACGCTCATCTGATAAAGGCGAAACAAAAAAAAAGACTTTCACCCTCAAAAGCTCTCTTTCAACTAACTTTAAATGAGGCATCGAACGCAGAAAAATTGTATAATTTTTCACATAGGAAAGTTTAAATGAGTTTTTTTTGGGTTTCTTCTTCATCTTCGTTTGATGCTGGTTCTGAGCTCGGGTACATGAGAACCAAGAGGAAAAAATGCTTCTCAAATATTTGAATACACAAATGACCACATCATTTTTGCATCGTAATGAAGCGGTCAGTATGGTTTCCATGAGTCTCATGCCAGAAAACTCAAAGTCTGGGAATTTCCAGTTCCGAATTCCAAATTATTTCAAATGCCTTTATTTCACACCCATAATCTGATGATTAAGGTATTTATATTGTAAGTGAATAAAGTAAATTTCACCGTATTGTAAGGCTATTTATGTAGATAAATAAATGTCAGTTTGACATTTGGACATTTACAATGGAATCAAACTGAACCCTCGTCATGTGTCAACATATATTTATTATGGTGAAGATATAAAATGATAACTTTATTTTCAAGCAATTTCCTTATACTTTATGGGTAAACGACTGATTAAAAATCATAAAAAAGAATCAATCTTGCATAAAATTGTGGAAAAATGTTTGCATTGACTGTTATTTCGCATCAGTTTTGATCGATGAATTCAGACAAGTTATTACTAGGCAATAGCACCATGTGTGAAAATCTGTCATCATCGAAATTATAGCAGACACTTCCCTTCAGTTCTGTATATGTGTCAAAACCACAAATCAGCGGTTTGATTAATCGATGCAAAAATGAATTAAAAATTGTTTCACTAGGTTTCTATTAATTTAATTTGAGTAAATCTCAAATTTCATAAATATATTTAGTTCAGTGGAAATTTAAACGAGTTTTGTGAATCATCTCAAAACCCACAGCTCAGTAAACACCAAATGTGATTGAATAATTTCAAGCTCACCTAAAATGTTATTTAATTGTAAAGTCTTCTTCGTGATAAACCAAGCTGAGTGCTGTTCTGTTTTGGATTTAAGCAATTGATTCGCTTTATCAACATACTGCGTGGGACGACTTGTTTTACCATGACGGAAAAATTCTCTTTTTTTATGAATCCAATTTCTGGCCCTGTTTCTACAGCGATTACATAAACACTCACGCTCATACAGCTCAATTATTATTCGTTCATTTATCTATGAAATTGGAGTTTCTTCATCGTAGTTGCTTCCAGTAAAATGGCACAATACACGAAGAATATAAAGAAAAACAAACTGCTTCTAGCGCTCAATTTATGTTCGATACGAATTTGTGGTTTTTTTTTTTATTCAGTAGCTTTAAAGTGCCCAATACATCACTTTAAAACATTAAAGCCGATTAATTTTCTATTATTTTCACCAGAATTCGTTTGATCGTAGTCGCGCACAATATTCATAAATTATAATTGAGCATCCATAAATGATTGGAATCTTTTTATTTTGCATAACACTGGCTGGCATGACCTTCACATGGCTTACTGTTGAGTCATTCAGGCGAACATAACAATCAAGAATCATTGAGCCACGATTATTGAAATATTATTTTTTTTTTATATATACAATTTTTTTCTGAATTGCCTTTTAAAGATGTCAAATGAATTTTCGTTACGATAATTTTCCACTGCACGCGGCAAACGGCAAACAATTTGCGTGAATTTTTATTCATTTTTCGATTTTGTTTTAGAGCCAATGAAATTGAAATATTTATTGTATTTATGTGAGTATTCCGAATATGTTGCAGAAATTTAACACGAATAAAATAAATCAAATGAAGAATAAATCGAAAACGACTACTGTCACGCTCAGTGGAAGAGAGGAAATTTATGCAGAACACAGACATGTTTTGTAAGCAAACTTGATTTTGCTTTAAATTTGCGATTTAATCTTTCACTCGCTCGGTTAATTAAATGGCAACAAACATTCTTTGTGACACTTCTTAAAAAAAAAGCGGGTCGTGAAACATGCTGCGATATTGCTTTTAATGCTCATTTTCACAACAAATTTTCACACGCAAGCTAGATTCTAAAACTGAAATATTTATTGTCATTGGACAACTGAGACAAATAATTGAAAAACTTAAAAATTCTTCAGCAAATTAGAAAATCTTATAAAATTTATTTTCTTCCACTAAAACCAAATTGAGAATTGTTGAAGAAAAAAAAAGAAGAATAAAAATTTAGTTTATATGAAGAAGTGTTTTCCGAATTCGCCAATATCACAACTACTAATTCACAAAACTTTAGAAGTATTTTTCTTGCCTGACAAATAAATTGGAATAAAATATTTAACATTCGTTTTTGTAACATAAATATATGTTTCAAAAGTTGTTGAAGGCACTTCCAAAAGAAAGAAGATGATTTTAAGTCATTTCAATGACAAAAGGGAACATTTTTGAGGAAGACGTGCGATGATTTGCGATTGCGACAGTATAAAAAATTATGATTTTATTTTTGTGCTTTAATTTTATTTCACTTTTTTCTTAGCACATGAAACATCAATTTGGGATTTCGTGGCCCACTCATTGTGTAGCAAAAAACGCATATACATACAAATTTCTACCGCAACGGCACACATCCTTCGTTCGTTTAGTTCTGGATCAGTATTCGGAATTCAATTAAATAAACAACGACTGTCGTATTGCTAAGTGTTTTTGCTAGATCTTTTTTTTGCAATCAGAAAGGTTGAATGTAGGATGTGATTCTTCGTTATATGCCCAGATATAAATATAATCAAAACACAATTTTTTTTTTTCGTCATAGTGTATTTATATCGCTCTCGATGTGCCATTGAAATTGAGTAAATTAAACATTTTGTTTTGCTTGTGAATGCTGTTTTTTTTTTGTTTTGCGAATGTCAATTAAAAGTGTGTCACACAATTGAGTGAATAAAGTGTCTGCAGAGTGTTGCAGCGTTAGACAAATGGACGGCTATTAACTTTCTTCCTCTACCGAAAAAGGCTGAACAAATTAATAGCTGAGCATCACAGCAGTCAACTCTAATATAGTGAGTCAAAAATAAAACTGACTTGAAGCGTTTTTTGGTTTAGCTGAAGGGAATCATCACGTATATATTGCTGCACAGCTGGTTGTTCAAATTTAATTAAATCACCATTCACAGCACTAAGTTTAGCCCACCCAATTATCCATCAATTTGACGCACGTCCTAACCAAAAGTCACTAAAATGCTGATTCTCTCCCCGAAAACACTCGAAATTGATGGGCCTCAATTAAGTCGTATAAAGATTATTTTCGTTTTCATTTGGTATTCAAATCATTTGCCGTCAGCCAAGTTATATTCGTAATTATCTCATAATGTGGTACGCCATTTGAACCGCAAGATCACCACATTTTACTATTTGTAATAAATATCATTGATTTTCATCAACACACCTTCAGTTGTTCTTTTTATTGTTATATATCTATTAATAAGCCGTGCGCGGCTTTTTTTGTTTCCACAAATATTCGATTTCTTTCGCAACTGTTGTTGTCGCTTTTAGTCAGGTTGTCAGCAGAAATTTATTAATGCAGCAGACACAGAAAATAACACGAAAGAAAACCTCAAATGATTTTTTTTTTGTTTTGCTTTAAATTTTCTTTGTTTTTTTTTTTTTTTTTTTTTTTAATATTTTTTAAACATTTGCAAAAATGAAACAACACTAAATTGAAACCAATTTTTTTTTTGTTCACTTAATTTTTATTCGACAACGCGACACTTCTAACTTGAAGGAAAAGCAAAATTGGAATAATCGCTGAACAACATTCTGCTTGCTGAGATATCGAATTTTTTTTAACATTTTCATTGATGAGTTTTTCAGTCTCATGAGAAGTACAAAACTCTCTCGACAAGTAAACTCTCTCAAAAGCTCTGCGTGGGAAAATTTTTCCTGGGAAGCTCTCACGATTCGTGAGTCACGATACGAACCAGTTTAATGAATGAAACATTACCGACGAAGTACTTGGAAAATCATTTACAAAAGCCAAGAAATTGTCATTCCGTTGGAAAATTGTTTGCATTTGTGCAGTTGCTCGAAAATTATTTCCACTGACGGTTCACGGACAAAAAGTTCGCAACGACGCCTCTCATTTTTACATCCTCTTCGTAGCGAAACTTTGCAAAATACCTTGAGGGAAGAGTTTTTATTTCTGTTGCAATTGCGGTTTTAAATTTTTGCAATAAATGCACTTAATGAAGATGAAAGTTTTCCGCAATAGTTCGAGCACGAATCCTTCAGAGTTTATGGTTTGGCAATATTTAATACTGATTGTAGTATTCCTTGGAGCGGCTTTGCAAAATATATAAACGCGATAGTGCTACTAATTCCTTAGCTAAAAGAATAATTGATACTTGAAAGTTGTATTAATATTCAAATTCTTCAGCTATTCATCAACTAAATGATCCATTATGAATTTAAAATATTTTTACTCACCCGGAAACGATTTCCGCGACTAATTTTAGCCATTCATCTACATCCATTCGTCGATTCATAAATTTGGATATGAATTATTCATTCCTGGCAGCATTCATCCTTCTTTCTCTGCTCAGAACTTCAGAAAAAAGTTTGGTAAGTTTCCAAGGGAAAGAAGCTTTCAGCTTTCTTCTACATCTCGCACCAATATTGATTGATCGTTTTATAAACCAAAGTCAACCCCTTTTTTTGTAAGTGAGAAAAATAAGTTTGCATAAATAAAGCGACTCGAGGGAGTAAAAATATTTATAGTTGTAGTATGTTGATGATAGGAATCAATATGTTTCACCTTACGTGCATGATTTCCTTCAATGGAATGCTCGGGCTGAAGTCTGAAGAGGAAAATAAGTTTTCATGGAAAGATAGCTTACAAGCATATCGCATGACAGGTACTTTTCTCTTAAACACCATATTTCAAGAGCTTCTAAGGGAAAATATAAAAAGGGTTGCTTCGTTATTTTGTTATTGTTCGCAGATTTTTTTTTTTTTTGAAATTCGACCCATTATGCGATATAACAATTGACCACACATAGAACATTGAACCACTTGTAAACTTTCTGAAGCGATATGAAGAAGAAAATAAAACTTTTCTCATTGATTTTGATCGAATTCGGCAAAAAGCTGAATTTTTTTTTTATGTTTGCGTATAATTTTATGTATGGTTCTAGGTAAACTATATTTATAATATCTTTTATTGCGGTTCACTGCATGATACCTAACGAGGCAAACATATGAAAATAAACAACCGAGAAAAATTTATCATAATTTTGTGAAGCAAATATGCGAGGGGTTGCATAATGACTGGGAGAATAACAAATCAATAAGAAAACCTGCACGATGTTCGCGATGATATACATGAGCCATTTCCTCCACCAACAGTCAAACTCCAAGTAAAATTTCGTCGCATAAGGGACATTTAATTAGTAAGTTGATAGAAGGTTAAATTGAACGAAGAAGAAATAAGAGTAGGGAAACAAATGGTTCCAAGTAAAGGCATTTTAAAGCCCCAACTCAGAATTCCTCCTTCATCACTAAACACCTTCAAGCAATTGTTTCTTTTCCATGAATAATTTCTTATATAATCAAAAATACAAAAAGTTTTCTTTCGCTGAATTATCAAAAGCAGACAAAAAATCATATTTTCATGAATACCTGCGACTCAGTTTGACGTCATCACTTTATTTGTTTGTCGAGTCAAAGTCAAAAATTTTTTTGGCTTTCATCACTGAAGGGCATAAAATGTAATATTAAATGTGTAAAATTAACACGACAAACACAGAAAAGCGCCGTGTTTAGGAGTGCTTTCAAATTGGAGAAAAAAAAAATCAGGAGCTTTTAATAACTTTACCAATGAAAAGAAAATTAAATTAAGCCACGTCTAATATTACATTGAGCTTTTAAATTCATTCATAAATTATATTTATATCATCACATCACTACTAAATCCTTATAGCACAGTATTATATTTCCTTTTTATGAAAGTGTGACATGTCCAGCATAGATGAGAAATATCATTCCTGGCACGAGATTTAGATATGGTAAATTGCATTGAAGGTTCCTAACAAACTAATTCAATTTTCCATAGATGGTCTATTTGCTCTCTGTTAACAAATTACAGCTCGCATAAAATATTCTGCAAAATGAAAGCAAAAAAGTTTTACTTTTCCTTCGCCCACGAGCTACGCGATTCATTAAAGATTATGCAATTATGAGACTTTTCAATTTATTTTCTGTTCTTCTTGTAACTTAGCAAAGCGGTCTTACAAACAGGACTCGCGCAGGACGAAAAATCTATTTTTTATTAGCAACAATTTCATTCTTACTCGTTGCACGCATCACTTTATTCATTTATTAGTTCTTACTCATTGAGTGTTCAAAAAAGTTTTGATGAAGGAATAAAGAACGAGAGCAAAAAATCAATTAGCGTTTGCCACAAATTGAATCGAAAGCTTTCAAGAGCTTTTCGGGATGTCGATTGTGTACATGTAAGTAAAACAAACACTACGAGTAAAATGTTCGATGGAGGGCGTTATGAGGAACCGCTGTATTCGTTCCGTTGATAATAATTTTAATGGAGTTTTTGCATGCTTTTCGATGAAAATGTTTTCTCCAATGATTGGTGGCAGAGCGAACGCCCAAGATAGATGAAAAATTACCTAAATACCGTCACGATATTAAGTTGATTTGGAGTAGGAAATTTATTTTGATGAAGTGAATCCCACGCTCTCATGCCTGAAGCAATCCAGTATCGGATAAATGCTGTTGTTATTGCTATATAAAGCTTTTACCAAGAAATATGTTTCATACATTAAAAATCTTTAATACTACACCCATTATCAAGTTCCTTAATAAGTGAAAATAGCTTGAAGAATTCCAGTCGTATTTTATTTCCACTCCTTAAAGACAAAAAAAAGCACTAGAAGATATTGTGCCTATTATTTTATCCTCAAGGCTGTTGTAGTTATTGGTTTTTCATTCTAAAATTTACGTAATATTAAATATTATTATTTGAAAGTGTCGTTTATACAACGAAAGTGTATTTCAAGCAAAAAAAAAGGTTAATTAATTATGTTAATTTTAGTTGTTTGTTGGAAAAAGTTCTCATGTCCTCATGCTTTTTAAAAGCACACCATTCTTCGATGTGCTTTCGTTTGTCATGAAAGTTTGTCATTCTCAGTTCACTCCTGCGTAAACTATTTTCAACGAGATAAAAGTTGCTTCTATACGCAAAAATGTTTGTGAAATTAATTTGCCACCATCAAATCGCTATCGAAACCATCATTGGTGCAAATTTCGTGGTGAATTATAAATGTCAATATTTATGTTTTGATATCAACCACAATGACTATGTCACACACGTAACACTTGTTTGGATTTCCGAATGTTTGCGTGCCATTGCAAAGCGCAAAACAGATTAAAGTCATGCAATCACTGGCAATGGCCAATGAGTAACTGAGGAAACAGCAGGCGATGAAATATTTTTTCGATCATTTTAATGCTGAGTGTTAATCGAATTAATTTTGAACGATTTCCACTTATATTTTCTGACTGGGGGTGATAATTAATTAGATACAGAAATATGTAATCAGCAACTTATATGGCCACTTTAACTGATGATTTATGTTGGTATCGTATGATGCTGATGTTTCTTTTCTGTTGTTGTTCATACTGCTGCTATAACTTTGCTCTAGTTTTCTTTTATCGCTGTCACACTCCGACTGCGCCTCTAACAAAACAGTTAACAGCAAATCTTTCCGTACATTTTGTTCATGTTTTCCCATATTTATTTATTCTTTCTACTACATTCCAAGTTCTGAGTGAGAATGATTTATGCTCGTGAAAAATAATATATTTAAATGTGACATTACATTGGCGTAACTAACAATTAAATGTCTCATTCACAATTGAATTTCGACGTCTGTGGACATTTCAAATTTGGTCAATGAAAGTCTCTGGGAAAGTTCTTAAATGTTCTAGTTCAACAAAACTGCATATTACGAAAGTTTCTGCAAAATAAATTAATTAAACGTTTACGTAAAAAAAAAGGATTGCAAGTTTCTCCAGCTTGTTGCAATCTGAATCTAAAATGCTTACATACCAAAAAAAAATCGATTTCAACGGGAAATGGTAAAAATAATATTCACAGTGTGAACATAATACGAATTTCATTACGTAGTAAAATGTGTCAATAAATTTATTGCCTCAAACTCCCAATCAATTAAGCCGCCCACACGCACGTGGTCACAATTAGATATTCCGATGACACGTCCGCATCACAAAAACAACAATTATGAATTTGTCTGCTCTCCTCAAGTGAAGTTGCGGGAGATCAGCAAAATAATTTAATTGATCTGTCTAAATTGAAACGATTATCAGTCAATTATCCCACATGTGAATGCAAACAATTCATTTGAAACACCAGCTGGAAGCCTTCGGTCGAAGTGTTCTCTCTTCTCTTTCTCGCTGTCGTCATTAATACAATTGTTGAATGCAAATGGCCTGAGCCATTTTGATGATGTCGAAACCAATTCAATCGGATAAGCCCGAATTAAATTATGTCGCTCGACTTCCAATGTTTTGCGATATTCTGAGCCCAAAAATAGCCAACCAATTGACCCATTTTAACATACATACATCTGGTTTATGCAAATCGATCCAACAATATACATACAGAGAACACATTGAGTTGCTTTAATTAAACCAAATTGAGCGTCTGTGTTAAAAGCACACATCCAGTCAGGATATGAGATTCTGGAACTGCGCACAGTGGCTGGAAAGATAATAAAAATGATTTATTAATAGAAAAAGATATAATGTTGGGGCCTATACACAAGTGGGGAGATAAAAATTATAAAAAACATTTCTAGCAACCAGAATTTCCAATTTAATTTGCACAAAATTGTGAACGCAATAAATATTGCGAACGAATGAGAATAATAATTTGAGCTATTCCAAAATATATACTATGTTACGATGAATGTAGTTTCTGAAAGTGTGTCGTCTATAGTGTTCATCAATAAATTATCGCATGTCAATAGAAAAACTTTCAATATAATTCACAAACGAATTCATGCAAAATGAAAAAAAAAAAAAAATGAAATGCCGAAGCATTGAATAAATTGAGCAGTTTCTGGTGAAAGCTTATATTTAGATCAAAAATAATCAAATTTAATCAACAGGAATTCCATTTGTCAGCATTCGTCAATGTGGCAGCAATTTCGTTCAAAGCTTATTTTATGCTTTACTACAACCTTTTAAAGTCACTGATGTAAGATGTTTTTATTGTTATATATCATACATGATGATCGATAATGTAACAAAGTTTAAAAGTAAAGACATGAAAACAAATTGAACTTTACCAATAACAAAAGCGACTTTAATAAAATCCACTTAAGAGTTGACGGAAAAGGGACTAAATATTTTATATTTGTTTTGAAAATCATGGTGCACATAGCGTAAAATTCCAAAGTGAATAAGATGAAGTAACAAAAAGGATTTGACCAAATTGAAGTATATTTTTTTATAAGAATTCTTGTTTGTCTGCTTGACTATCGAACCAAAGAATCGATAAATTAAAGATGTGACCCAAACGAACCACAGTTAGGGATCGCAAGCCATATTTCCGCAAATTTGGATTTGAAGGATGTGCAGATAGAGATATTGACGTTAACTTCTCAGAAATGCTTAGAAAGCTTTACACAATTTTGTTGGACTTTCCTATTGTGAATATGAGTACTGATATTCGTATAAAAAAATAATAGGGCAACATGTCAAAAAACTCTTATAAGGAGAACAAAGATCTAGAAAACTCTCAAAATTTTATCTCTGCCTTCTCTTAACCATGAACGGATAGATCCATTCTGGCGAAAGCTTGTACTAAAAACTCTATATTTACTTAGGTATTCTGAATGTTGATTTCAAAATCATTTTACCACACAATTTCCTTTAATTCCGCAAATTTATGGACCATCATAATAAAATCTTATAAAATCACAGCATAAAAACAATAAATAGACAACAGGAGAGTTTTCATTATTTTTTATATGCTTGACGGTGAAAGATCAAGGTTGGTGTAGAATAGGAATATCATATTTTCATCTTTTTTGTGCATCCGAAAAGGGATCTGTTGCTCGTGTAAATGCCAACCGCAAAATTTCAGTGGGTGAATGAAGAAATTTCGTGCTCAACATTGTTGATTTTCATCCATGGAGCAATTCAACAGTCAGACATTGTGTGTTCCAATTATTGTTTTGTGCTAAATTTCTTCTGTGATTACGTGAATAACATGTTTTCCGGCACAAGGATATAGCGATTTTGATATCAACCATCATTTCGTCGTTGTAGTACGCGTTTTCATTCTACAAAAATTTCGATAGGGCGCTTTCTATTTTTTTTGTATTAAATATGAGAATTTTGTTCGTTATCAGCATCTGCCCTCGTGTACATTCAATCATCGTAATCTGTTTTAGCATTATGAAAAGAATTGATTGTGTCTGTACTTTTATATATATATATGCCCAGGATCACGTATGATGATGATACGATATGAAAAGAAAGAGCGAGTTGCAAAAGGCACCAGATTACGATTTTCATGTATTCATGGAGATTATTTTTCCATGATAAATTATATAGCAATATTGTCTTGCCATTTATTTCCTATTGGCGCTATTCAAAAATGGCGTTACATCTGCCGACATTGTATTTTGCTGAAATTGGTTTGTCGATACGAGAACACGAATAAATCCGACATGAGCAATCTATCAAACTATGGATGTTGAAACAAAATTTACGTATCACAATATTGTAGTTATGCATTTATGCAATCTCGCACGAGAATCCATCAAAATAACAGAACACGCTTCTTTGTTTTGTTTTTGCTATGTATATAAGGATTATAAAATTTTAACGAGGCATTTTGAGTCAAAAGAAGACAGCTGAAGTCGACAAGTCTGCGAAAATAAGTTTTCTTCCTTCATGTTTGTCAGAACGCAGTCAGAAATTTTTCACAAGAATTATATGTTTTCGCATCGTTGAATGGCGCCTTCTACCAATAATAAACTCATCAATAACATTTACATACACATTGGCTACATCAGCTGAAAAATCAAATGTAGGCGCCATTGATGAACATATATTTTTATTTCGACGCGTCTCACCCACCATACATAAAAAAAGCTTGAAAGAATAGCGAAAAAAAAAAAATCGAAGAAGAAAGAACGAGACAAAAGACGCGAAATCATCGTGCGGAACCTACAAAGAAATGTGGCACAGACAATCAGCATTAATCTCGTCATCAGACAATTTTGTCCTTAGCCTCAATGATGCCCATAAAAGCAATATCTTGATGAAAAAAAGCCAAAAAGTTTTTGACGCTTGTCTGTTTGCAAAATATAAGATGAAGAAATAAAGCACTGAAAATTTCTGAAGAAATTTCACTGTTATAAATTTTACTACCAGCAGTAGTTTTTTCGCATTCAATAATTCGAGGTACGAACTTTTCATTAGAGCAGTGGTGTCAAACTTTTTTGCTCCGGGGCACACTAACTTAAGATTTGTATGTAATTTTGGTGTGCCGCGGCACACTACCATACAATTTCTAAATCTCTCGTTTGACACCACTGCATTATAGTATTAATTTTCTAATATTTTATTATTATAGTCATCGCAAGCGTTTTTCTTTTTAAATATTCCTCGCGAGAACCGTTATGGCCTCTTGACAATTATATTATAGAACAATAAAACCACATAAATTTGTCTTCTGAAGCGTAAGAAAATTATAACTTTTCGCTAGGAAAGTGACCTCAGGGTAGAAATTCAAACAATTTAAAAAAAAATTGTTTCCACAAAACAGAATTCGTGAATTTAGGAATCCGTCGAACTGAAAAAAAAAAAAATCGAAGAAGAAAGAACGAGACAAAAGACGCGAAATCATCGTGCGGAACCTACAAAGAAATGTGGCACAGACAATCAGCATTAATCTCGTCATCAGACAATTTTGTCCTTAGCCTCAATGATGCCCATAAAAGCAATATCTTGATGAAAAAAAGCCAAAAAGTTTTTGACGCTTGTCTGTTTGCAAAATATAAGATGAAGAAATAAAGCACTGAAAATTTCTGAAGAAATTTCACTGTTATAAATTTTACTACCAACAGTAGTTTTTTCGCATTCAATAATTCGAGGTACGAACTTTCTTTAGAGCAGTGGTGTCAAACTTTTTTGCTCCGGGCACACTAACTTAAGATTTGTATGCAATTTTGGTGTGCCGCGGCACACTACCATACGATTTCTAAATCTCTCGTTTGACACCACTGCATTATAGTGTTAATTTTCTAATATTTTATTATTATAGTCATCGCAAGCGTTTTTCTTTTTAAATATTCCTCGCGAGAACCGTTATGGCCTCTTGACAATTATATTATAGAACAATAAAACCACATAAATTTGTCTTCTGAAGCGTAAGAAAATTATAACTTTTCGCTAGGAAAGTGACCTCAGGGTAGAAATTCAAACAATTTAAAAAAAAATTGTTTCCACAAAACAGAATTCGTGAATTTAGGAATCCGTCGAACTGAAAAAAAAAAAAAAATGTACTGAAAATTTTGCTCCGTTAAAAATTCAGAATTTGATAAATTATCTATCTTCTTTAAGAGAGCTTTAATAAAAATATGACATTTTACAGTAAAAGAAGGTCTATTATGTTTAGACAAGATCGTTTGATTCATTTTTCGACGTTTATTTTTCTTATCAAAATTCATTATAATTTTTTTTTCCTTTTAATTAAAAGTGGAGGAAGAAAAATTAATATTCAGTGATTAATTTAAAACAATTTTTCTACCTCAAATTATGACGCCGGTTTCACAATGACACCAACTGTAATTTATTTTGGCTACAAGCCTTAAAGTATGCTTCAACTATTGGGATAGAAGAAATAAACTCAAGTTTCCATTGCCATCACATTCGTAGATGGACTGGAAGGGTGATCGGGGCTATGTTTCGATTGCTTCTTTCGTTTTTTCTCTTTTTTACGTTTTTTACGCTCCTTATCGTCGTCATGTCGTTTACCTTTCTTGTGTTTTTTCTCATGAGTATCGCCTGGTTGCTCACTGGTTGACAAATCTTGGGTGATGCTGTTATTGTCGTACTTATGCTTCTTATCCTTCTTTTTATGCTTCCGTGTTGGCGGTGTATTCAGGAAGCGATACTTGTTGGGTAACTAAAATCAAAAATAAAAAGGTCAACAAATGTTCCATTTGCTTTCCATAGTAACACTGGTTCTACACTTACAGGTACATTTGGGTGAAGACGAAAGCCAGCCAGTTGAACGCTTGTAAGTGGAGCAAGTTCTTTTCCACCAATCGGAGGTTTCTCAATAACACTGCGGAGGGAGCTGTTGTCCTACAAATTACACTGTAAATATTATTTGCCAAATAGTTTAAAAAAAGAATAGTTACAATTTCGCCAGGTCCATCGATAACACAAGGCAATGTGGGAAGAAAGGACGAGAGTTGCTCTTTGACCTTTTTGCTATTAAATTTATTATAAGTATGCTCGAGCCCATAATGGGAGATAAGATTGGTAGATCCAGTTAGATCCGATTTTTCAGGCGGCTCCTTTAGCAAATAGAACGGTCCACTGTGTACAATAGATGGATTTTTTCCTAACGATATCTTGGTTTTGAGTGTTCCTGAACTGTCTTGTACCCGTCGTGGCGACGATTTTGGAGAAAAGTTTTCCATTTTAGTTTTAAATGGGTCTTGTGAATTGTTGTTAAAGTTGTTGCTGCTGAACATGATGCTCCCGCTGAATGAATTAATGTTCGATGCAATAAATGGACGCTAAACTAACGATTATACATAAATTAAGCTACGGAATAACGCTATAAATCTTGAAAATTGAATTAAATGAATCTGAATGTTTATTGAAAAATCAAGGCTTCGCACTGAACGCAGTCTTTTTTTGTATACACTGTTGCGAATTTTCGTATAGCGGGTATAGGGGACATTTCATTTATTTATGCGTACCGAGGCATAAAACAGGATAGGGAATTTGAATGAGCTCAAAATTATTTGTATGCTATCTGAAATTTTATTATTATTATTGATCCTGGTGAGCCAAGGTAGGTCACCAAGGTAGCCAAGTCGTGGCTGTTTCTAAAAAAAATAGTCAAAATAAAAATGCGCCAAACCAGATGACAAATTCTCAAAATGTTACACTTTTTTTTTATTAAATGCATGATCAGATGTTTTTCTAAATTGTTAAATAGAAACTCGAAGGAAAGGATTTATTTTAAAGATGAATGTACCTCTTCAGGTACTTTCTACGGTAAGGCATGCTGCAAGAAGCCATCGCTTAACTTAAGAATTAAGAACTTAATATCTACTTATTGTTACTCTGAATCAGCTGAACAAATTTTGAAATGATACTCATCATTCCAAGACAAGCTCGGTGACAAACTGATCCAGTAATTGTTAAGGTGACTATCTCGGAGTCCATAAAATGGTTACAGCATTTCTTGCATCTAAGATTTATATTATTGTACATGAGAAGGTGAGTATTGAAAAGTACTGTTCCTATTGGAACAAGTTGAACAAATCCTCGTATTTTCGGCATCATAGATTTGCATCCAGAATGACATATTTCACCCGAATTCATCAAAAGAACAATTTCTCCATCCAAAAAACAATTGCTGCACTTTCCACACATCACATTCGGATTGTTATACATCTGTCCCATCTCCATAGTAGTTGCGATGCCTGCCATATCTAATTTATTGGATTCTTCTGCAATAGAATAAAATGGAGAGAATTACCCAATGATATTCGTCAAGAACATATCTTTGTTTTAATGTATGTAGGAAACCTTGACTATATAGGGTCTACTCACAAAGTGCGTCACGATTTAAAGAGGGAGGGATCCAGCGAATCCCGATGCCCAAGGCGGCTTAATATATAAAGCAGTGATGTTACAAGCGGGAAGGCTCTAAAATCTTAGAAAAAAAACGTGACTCACTTTATGAGCAGCCTCTAATTTTTTTCAAGATAAATTTACTTTAATTATCTCTAAGAATTTTCATGTCAATCATCTGAATGAATCTCCTAGTTTTTCTTTGTTTATTTGTACAGTCCCTATGGCGAACGGCTCCGGAATCCGTTAAACTTATTATTTCTCCATTCTCAAAACCAAGTTTACACTTTCCGCAACAAATTTTTTCATTATTTTGAAAAAATTGGTCAGAAATCTGTATATTGAAGTCCAATGCAACAAGCTGAGTAAACCCTTTTAAATTATATCTATACAAACATGGTTTGCATTCGGAATGACAAATCATCCCATTGGACAACATCTTCGCAATTTCGCCATCGTAAAAACACTTTTCACAATGTCCACAAATGATCTTTGCGTTATTGAACATTTGCATTGCTGGAACATAATCACATTGATGCTGGGTCATTGCTGCTCTATAATTTTCTGGATCTACTAGATAGGTAAGTTTAAGTACCTTATTCTTTAGTTCCTCGAAAAAAGATCACAAATTGTTTGATACTTACACTGTTAACTTTCAACTGTGGCGAAATATAGGCAAGGCAACAAGAATATTGGAAATGGAATATTTATTTGCATATATTTACATATATGATGCGTATATGCTTGCATATAGGAATGATTTTTATTATTAATTTATTTTATTGTTTTAATTTTTTTTATAGTAAATTGACATGAGCTGTTTAATAAGTTACATTGCTTAGCAGAATTTAGCTTTATTTTATAATTAAAACGTCTTTGGATTATTTTCTCAAGTTATAATTATCCAAATTTTTATATCCTGTTCGTGCTCTAAAACAAAATCAAAATATTAGGTAATATTTTATGTTCAAAACATTTTAAATTGTATCTGCTTACTTACAGTTCCTCAAGAGCTTCGTCTAAATCTGTAAGTTTCGTCAGAAACATCTCCATATACGGAGGTACAATCTGCGAAAATCCTGTAACTCTATTTGGTTTACATTTTTGATGATGAAATTTCCCAAATAACTCAAAAAGCACAACTTCACCATCACAAAAATTTCTTTTACATTTTCCACAAACGATACTGTCATTATTATAAACCTGTTGCCCTTGGAAGTTCATAATATTTAATTTAATAAGATATATGACTGATGTGATGCGAGTTATATAGCGGTAAAATCTAAACTGAACCTCAAATCAAATCCCCACTATGCATTCGAATTAATTAATTAATATTTGCTTTTAATAGAACTTCATAACTTTTAATTTGCAACAAAATTTATTGGAAAAGTTCTTTATAATAAATTTTTAAATTGGAGGCTTCATTGCGGTGGGGTCTACTGGATATTCTCTATTCATATGAGCCCTTTGATATTGAGCACATTGATTGAGGACAAGAAGAATGTTAGAAAAAAAATTATTAGACTATTGGATTATTGAAAAATATTTACAGTTTTCGTATTGTGCCAGTTATGTTTGACAATTTCGCCAACACCATGTCCATGTACGGAGGAGTAATCTGAGCAAATCCTGCACTAACTCCAAAAACTGGCGTGCAATGTTGGTGGTATATTTTCCCAGATATCCACAATACTACTATTTCCCCGTCTCGAAAACTCCTTTTGCATTTTTGACAGACGAGACTTGCATAATTGTATATTTGCTGATGTCCGGAAAAATCCATGGTTTTCAATATTAAGTAGACGCTTTATCGGCTTTTGTTTCACGGTCTGATTATATCGTATTATAAAACTAAATTTATTTAGTGAGTTTTTGCAAAACTACAGTGCAACTTGATAGTAAGTTACTAAGTAACAAACAGCAGTCAGTGGAAATTCCACTACAAACCCGTATTAACCGACAAACTTGAAATATTTTTGTGCGTTCAGTGCAGCATTTGTTTACATTCTGTTAATATCGGAAAAATCTAGGAAATTTCGGTACATAATTAATAAGTGAAATGTTTAAGCTTCTATTAAATAGAGCAAATTTAAACGCACCACTTAATGCTCTCAAGAAGTTGCCAAACAATATTCAATCAGTCAATCGATTATGCACAAAAGTAGCAAAAAATGCCGAAAATGCAGGTGCACTAAATAAAGATATAATCGTGTTCAAGTATGAAAACCCTCGATTCTTTAAAATGGTCAATGTATTTGCCATTAGCCAAATGTTCTTTTGGGCTTATATGGGACATTGGTCGTATACCAGCTTAAGACATGTTCCAACAGATCCCAAAAAGGCAGAAGATGATGTGATCTGGTGGCGCAAGATAAATCTTGGAGAAGAAAAATACAAAAATATCATCGGAGGATCTTGCTTCGCACTTGGTAAGATACATTACCAATCTATTGCTGTCAAATTAATATTTCTGTAATTTTAGCCTTCGGAGTGATATTTATTGGATGGACATATACATTGAAATCGGTGCGCTACCTTGTTATGCTGAAAAATGGCAAAGATGTTTCAATTGTTACCTACACACCATTTGGGAAAAATAGAATCATTGATGTTCCCTTAAGATGTATTAGCGCCCAGGAAAGTCGCCAAATGGCAAAAGTTTATCTGCCATTAAAAATAAAAAACCACAAATTATTCTATTTGCTTGACATGAAAGGAGAATTCAAGAATACACGACTCTTTGATCATACAATTGCACTTAAACGCAAGTTATAAAACATGTGGAAGTTAATTAGAACAAAATAAATGTGTTATTGACCAGCTGGAAAGCGAAAGTTTCTGGTAAACGTAGTTTCCAGCTTTGGTAGCATACATTCATCCTTGTAGCCGCGTTTAGATGAAACTTCTTTGATAACAGCCGTACAAATATCCATCAAATGTAAACTTTTGTGTAGATCATGAATCTTTTTAACGAGTTCTTGAACGAACCATGAGCCGTTGTCTATATGACGAACACTTGCAAATCCTTCTATTGTTGACCAAAATATGAGAAAGTCCGCATAAATTGACCCAGTGGTGATTGTAGACTGCGAAGGGCCATCAAGTTCCAACTGTGGAATGATCTTCTTGGACGACTTTTGCAAATGTTCACCTTGACAAGCTTGAATAATCAGAATTTTAGATTTCCCCAGCAGGATTTTATTTGCCATGATAGTCCTTATATCTCTGATTCTTACTGGAATGGAATTTGAACCATAAACAATTCCTTCATGGCCATGCGATAATACGCAAACAATTATTCCATCACCTGTTGAAGCTCTTTTAACTGCTTTATCAACTTCCTTTAGAATTTCTAAATGATTTAAATCATTTTTTATCGTAACGTTATATTTGAAAGATTCAAACATTTCTTTAAGCGCTTCTTTGTCTTTGATGGTTCCTTTGCGTTCATTTAGGTCATGATCAGGTAGCATATTAATAACATCTGGATTTGTTTCACGCACAAAATTCTGCTGATTTATAATCAACACATGAATTTTCTTCGACGGATATTCGCTCTGAACAGCATTCCTTGAATTGAAAGGCAATGACTGTAAAGCTGTGAAACTGTTGTTGTTAGTGTTGTCCATAGAATTTAATCTTGTTGGAATTTTCTTCAAATGTCTTTCAATTTCAGTATTCTTTGAAATTCTTGCAAAATTATTGATCAATGTGAAGTCACAGTCCTCCAGCGTAGTACCCAACTTTATAAGTTTATTTGAAATGCAAAACAGTAAAAAGAATTCCAACATTTGCTCTTCACATTTCTTTGCTGGTTCACATTTCAACGTGATGAATTTAATCAGTTTGCTTGTGATGTCATTTGTACATAGTTCGCATAACTGGTAAAGGAATTTTATGCCAGGGTTAAGGAATGATTTCTTTGAACTTTCGCGTGCTTCCGTATTGGAAATTCCAAGATTATTAAGGACTTCAAATAGATTAGTTGCCGTTAGAGCTTCAGTGACGGCCGATTTCCAATTTGTATGATGCGTTGCATAGTCCTGCAAAAGACTAAAACCTTTTTCACGATGTCTTAATTTCTCTAGTATCCATGTAGACTTTTCACTACCATAAAGCAGAAACATTATTGATACAAGTTCTTCCTTAGTTAAATCCTCTTCAAGATAAATTAAGTCGTCGGGATGAATATCCTTTTCTTCCATTTTTTTCAATAATTCCAAAAAAACAAGATGTTAACAATTTTTTTTTCACTCTTTGGTTAGAGAAATCCCCCTGATGTCATAAAATTCTGGCCTTTTCTGAAGCATACTTCTCACAGATGGCGCTAGAATGTGAACTGTTTTAAGACGTTGAAATTATTATACAGCTTTCTAAAAGTATTCTTATTATATCTAAAACAAAACTTTGTTTGGTGTAAAGCTACTTAGTTGTCAAAGATCATGCAGACAACTAAGAATACATCGAAAGATAAACTACTTGTTAATTAAGTCAAATAAAATCATATTGTGAAACACTAACCGTTTTTTAATGCCATCAAATGTTAATCATTGGTGTTTATTTACAAAAAATGGACTTCAAATGCTTTAATGCTCTGAAGCAAAACAAGAAAGCAAAAAAAAAGTCTCAATTAACATTTCTTAATTAAATTTAAAGAAATAAAGAAAAGCCAAAGGTGTTGGGTAGGAATTTTTTTTTTTTTAATTAAGCAACTTGTTATCAACATTGCTATAAAATGTCCATGAAAAAAGCAGCAAGAGTATCCTGAATATTCAAATTATCTTAAACGACGTCGGGTTGTCTGATGATGTTGCTCATTGAGACGGTAACAAATGAACACCGCTGGCGCACCGAATTTCTATCGCAAATTTTTTTTTCTCTCGTCCCGTTGAAATTAAATTAAATTTAAAACACTACAAACAATCTTTGACGATTTTCACCCCTCGCAGATTACTTTCGTCCTTTTTTGCTACCGATGGTAAAAAAAATGTTTCAAGGATGTTTCAACTTTTTTTGTGTTGCTGAATGATCCCAAAGAACAGAAAGGAGAAAGCAAAGGAGATGAATCTTCCGTTTCGGAATTGATGTAATAAAACGCTGTTTAAGATTTTTTTTAATGTTTCACTTTGACTGGTAAAGTGTGCGAACTTGTGATGAGAAATTTCATTTTGCATGACTTCTTTGCTCCTTATGAGGGCAGACTATGAGGGAGGGCCGATTAAAAATGTTTGGTTTCCTCTTTTTTATTGGCTTTTTGATAAAGATCTTTCACATTTTCGGGTGTTGGGAAAGAAACAAACAACAAAAAAAAGTCGATTGAAGTAATTTAAACGCATTATCACTTCGCAATTGAAATACTTTTGCAAGCATCACGCAATCCAAAAATGACCAAAAACAATTTCTCACTCGCTCTGAAGCTTTGAATAGAAGTTGGGAAAAGCGATAAAAATTTACATTGAAATGCCAATAAATATTCAAAGTTTCTTTTTAGCACGTAATTCTTCAATGTGTCATGAGGCATTCGAACAATGGCAACATGCATCAGATATCATGGAGCAAGAAATATCTGTCTGAAATTAGCATATGCATCAACTGAACTGTTTTATTGCTGCCATTATTATACGGACCAACTAATTATGAAAACATCAGAGAAATTGTCGCACTGTTTCCCACATCAAACGCAAGAGTTGACTTTATGATTTTTTTTGCCACTCGTTTGTGAAGTGAACATTCATCAGCTACTTAACAACTGCAACATTGGGAAATTCTAACACAAAAAACCCATTCAAAGGACACTAATTTGACAAATTACAAGAGGGTTGTATCGATGTGCAACACCGAAACTTCGAAAGTGGATCATCAAACAAAAATTGATACTCTCAACTGCCGATTCAAAGTCCACTGAATTGCAACCCTCACGGCACTTCTTTACCACAAAGGACTACGCAGGGGAAGAAGAAAAAATCTGTTATTGTTGTAATTGGCAATGTCATTAATTTATCGCTTTTTCCATGCCGAAGATCATAAAAGGCCTCATCACGTCCTTTGTTCGGGCCTTGAATGATTAATTGAATCAAATATTAAAAGTTGCACATGAAAAAAAAAACTCGCTGGTAAAGTCATGAATATTAATATGAATTTTATTGCCAGTAAAAATTAATAAAACTTTTTTTTTATGTAATTTATTAAATTTTTTTTACGGTAAAATGATTTTGAGGAACCAAGAACTGAAACAAATTTTATTGGTAAACATCAATTTCATGGTTTTATGTGCAATGGGAGTCAGTCGGCAAATGGAATTAATAAAATGTAAGTAACCGGAACTAATTTTATTATGTTTGCACGTCCCTCAATGGGAAGCTGATCATTCCACAGGCATGTTTTGCTGTCAATTGACAAATTTTAATTGTTTAAATTTTGCCATTCATACACGCAATCCCCAGGTGCTCATCATCGAGCATCCTTTTGTCGGTTTTTGACTTTTGTGAATTGTTTGCATTTGGAGTGTGAACAAAATTGTTATGGATGCTGTTGCCAATTTTGGTTATGCCTCATCGAATTTTCATGGTTATTAAAATGATGTTCATTGTAGTGCTGAAGAGTTCCATCGGCAAGCCGCATATTAGTACCATAACTTATCGAATATGAATTTGCAGTTCTCTTTCCTTCAATAATGTGGAGAATTATTGTTGTTGACAACAAATATCAGACATGTTATGCAATTGCCATTCATTTTTACAGCACATCAACTCTAAAACCTCGATTCGGACTTCAATTTTTCCGACTGTCAATTCTCGACCGTTGCCATCATAAACGATTTCAACCTTAAAACACAAAACATATCCCGAATGATGATATGACTTATGGGATTTGCGGTTTTTCGTGTGACTCTCTTTCTCTCTCTCGCTCTAAAAAAAAGTTTGCCATCAGGGCAACAAATAAAATGCTCATAAATTAGGATCCATTGGTCATAAATTTAAATTTGCCAGAATTGGACGGACACTTTTTTTCTGTTCAACACACATACACACACACGCAAAATCATGTATGATTTGAGATTATGAGGTGAGCCTCAATCATGGTAAAAAGATTAAGGTCTTAACGAGTTTTGATGGTCGCACACTCAATATTCTGATTTATGACCGTTTAAACTAGAGAGAGAGTGCATCGATGGATGTTCGATGTTTTCTTAGAACTGCCTCGCAACACAATGTAAGAGCTCATTTAAGATGATAAATCAGTTAATGAAATTAATTTAATTGCTGTTTCTTTTTTCTGCACGTTCTCTTGATTAAATTTATTGCATCAAATAATGGCATTTAATGAAAATATCCCACTGCTTTTCCAGCTTTTCCGCCAAATAAATTGCTTCACATTAACGACGCAACGCAGCTAGAGAACATAAACCAAAATCATACAGTACACACATGAAAATTTCATAAATTCATGCATGAAGTCGTAGGTAAACAAGGAAAATTGTAAATTATTATGCGACCCCGCAACCAACGTGAGGTGTTTAGTCTGTATGGTTGTTTTTCAATTTGGCGACAGACGGTAGATTTTCATGAAAAGCTAAAGGAAAATGGAATTTCCACAGTTGATATTCACAGTAAAATGTGTCGCTGTCGAATAAATTTCCTTTAAGATTTATCGTTCGCCGTCAAATGCTGAAGCTCTTATTCAGGAATTCATCAAAATTCATCAAAATTGATTCATTGGATTTGTGAATCTAACTAACCGTAAAAAAGCAAATTTCATTGCCACAAATTTTCGATTGAAATCACACTTCAAAAAAAAATACCATTTACACTCGCGACGCCTTGTTTGAACTTTCAATTAAACATCCAAAAGCCATGAAAACAGTGCACAAACAGTCGTTCGATTGAAGTGATACTTTGAAAAAACTGGAGCATTCAGTTACCATACAGTCAAAAAAGCTAAAACTTTTTTTTTTTTACTTCTCAGTCCGATGAGCAAAATTTCCCCAAAAAAAAAAACCAATTCAATTTGGGCAATTAAAACAGCAAGACTTGACTCGTGGAGCGGTGTTTGAGTGCTTGTTAGCGCAATATCATGAATGCGATATGCCACAAAGTGGGACAATCAGACGTAGCTTTTTTTTTTGTGTGCGAAATCTCGACTTTTGTGTTGATAGATTTATGTGTTGTTTGTTTCCTTTGACAAACATCAATTATTGCTGATTTCCCACATCTCACCTGAAAGCGATATCGATATCGCGCTGTGCCGTTGTCAACACCCCGCCGACGAGATCTCGATTCCAATCATCTTAATTGACTTATTTGTGATTTATGCTACATCGGCGAGAGAAACCTTCAAAATCTCATTTGTGTGAGATTTTATTAAAAATTTTGTCATGAAAATTGTGAGTTAAAGTTAAATGAGATTTTCACAATATTGACTTTGCATAAGCGCATAAATTTACATTTATTTCTGTCATTTGATTTTCCAAACCCCGCCCCTTCATATGAAGAAAATTGAGGCGAAAATCTTTTGCTCACAAATATGCTTAAATTGTGGGGGATTTCACAAGACGCTTAATGTTTAGTTTAATGATTATGTGATCTCTTTGTTTAATGCCATCTCCCATAAAACACAGCATGATTTCTTTCAAGCACTCAATGTGGGAGGAAGTTTCCCTTCATCGTGGCTTTGCGGTTCAAGTGACTTGAGGAAAAATCATTCGGGGGATTCTTTTAATTGTCGTTCATTGATAAATAAATAGTTAATTATGTGTTTTGGCAAACTAACCCAACTTTCAAGTGGGAAGTGAATGAGGTTGCTACAAAAAAATAAGATTTAATGACTTTTTAATTGGTACTGAGTTCGAGTTGAAGATTAATTTATAGCGCACACTGAATGATCAAAGATTTATAAACATTCCTGTGAATTTTGCAATGATTAAATTCACAACATAAACCAAATTTGTCTTTGCTGGCCATTTCTTTTTCGGGGGGTAACAACTTTATACAGCAGTAGATGGAACTTTATGATGTGTGAAAATATTACTCGCATGATAAATTTAATGTTTTTTTTTTTTTCCTGTTTCCATTTCTTAAAATATTATATATTTTCCCTGCCCACGGGCACTTTGAACTGGAGTGAAGCGAGTAAATATGTTTGAAGACTAACGCTTGATTTACCGCCATTACAAAGTAGCACACTCACGACTGGAGAGTTCATAAGTTATTATAAAAGTGCAAACTTTAGCACATTTTGTTAATTTTTTTCGCGGAAAAGATCACAAAAGTGCTTTATCATTTCCGTGGTTTTGGCTTATTTTGACATGCTGAATAGCCATTTAAAATCTCATTTAAAAAAGCGTCATTAAAATTGCAATAAATGCTTCGATTATATGGAGAGAGATAGAGACTTGCATCATAAACGGCATCTCAACATTCGATATTCTCCTTCCATCAATAAGATTAAAATTTTATTGATTTAATGCTGTCGTAAAATGCATTAACGACAACAACATCGACACAGATTGGATGAGTTAAAAGGCAATTTCATAAGAAATTATTCTTCAAAATGTTTTATTAACTTGGCGGCTTGAATGTTTGAGCTGAGCACGGTGAAAAGCTGAACTGACATATTCCTTAGACCATAAAAAATCTCAGTCGTAAGCTCAATACATTGTTTCAGTTGTGCATGTTGCAATACAATTGCACTGGCTGATTTCTTCAAGCGTGAACTGATTTGTATGGGTTTGCCAAGGAAACCAATTAATTTAATAACTTTCAATTACAAATTATTTAATCAAACACATTCTACCGTTCTGCGATACACTTGAGGTGTATTTACAACTAGTTGATCCAGTGCCACTGAAATAAACGACGTCGAATACCTCGGCAAAAAAAAAGATTAAACAAATTTACAGTTCAATTCCCAGCGAATCCAGTTGCTACAAATTTTCAATAAAACTTTTCATCTTATCCCTTTTTCCATGTAAACGGATGTTTAGAGCCACACACAATTTATCTCGCATCATAATTCATAATTCAATGCAATGAAAATTTTTGTTGCCAAAGCTAATGTTTTGTGTAAAATTCATTTGAATGCGTCTGTTATGGCAGCAAATGTGTGCGGTTAGCAGCATTGGTCCGGGTCGAAGACTTTAAAATATGATGCCAATAAATATTTCCTTTCACAATTTCCTTCCTTAATCGTTCGCATCGTTTGAATCTCAATGTCCCCCCTCCATTGAAATGAGAGCACGCATTCAAATTTATCTTAAAGCGCTTCTACCCTTTTTTTTCTAGCACATGAAAGAAAATTCAATTTCAGCTGGATGATGGAAATTGTCCGGAAAATCATCTCCGATTAGGTCAAGAGAGCATGACTTATATGTAATTGGAAATGACCATTCGGAAAAGAGCACTTTTGATGTTAATGTGTGATTACACACATCTCAAGATGGTCGAAGGATGAAGTGAAACATTTTTATTTCGGCAAACAATTGAAATGTTAAACGAACATCATGACAAGTTAAGAATATTGATTAAGTGTTAATTTAACTCGTTATAATTCCATTACACGATGACAGTTTTTTTATACGTCTTCAGTTCTCCTTTTCACTTGTCTTAATACATTAATTTATTCATGCCTTGTTAACGCGTTTTGCGCTCGAGCTTTGTTGAGTCATTTAGTTCCATGAACATTATACAACTCAATTGCTGTTGAGTTGTCGGCGAGTTTGTTAGAATTAAGATGCAACAGTGAGTCAGAATTATGTTCGCCGTTGAGTGACAAGATTCGTTTAAGTGATGAGATGAGATGAATTTATCAAAGTGAAATTAAATTCGCAAATCGCAACCAAAAAAATTTGCATTAATGTCAAAATCTTAATCTTGTCATGGTTTAAAATTGCCAAGTTGTGAGAAAATCTTGTAAATCGTCTTAAAGTTTCATCGAAAAATTTGTTCCCCCTTTTTGCATGGTACACGAAAATGCTCTTTTCGTAGGAACTAATTAATTACATGATGGGCCAAATGTCACATTTTCAAGTTGTCATAGGTCGTGTGCAGCTTAGTAGTAAATTTACTGTTTTGTATCTTAAGACATAAGCTAATGAACCTCTTTATCTTAATCTTGCTGCGTAATTTTGTAACAAATATTTAAAGATTTTTCTCAAAAAAATACTTTTGAAAAATTGATTATGCGAATGTCATTTGACTTGGCAGTTGTTGAGTTATTGCATTCAAACTGAAATGGCAATTCATATTTCCATCAAATGTAGTTATGGTCTGACAAACATTGACTGAAAGTATTTTACTATCGAATAAGGAAATTCGCAATGCGACGTTGGAATTGGCTGCTTGTGTTCTTCCAAAATTGGTCTTCGAATATATCGCGAAAGGCATCGCGCTTGGCAAAGAAATTATCGTGTAACAGCATTTAATTACTTAATTAAGTTTTTACTCACATTTTGCCACCAATCAATTGCTTTTAATCGATCAAGCCATCAACAAAAATGCAGTCACTTGATTCTCTATCAAGCTGCGACGTCGACAGCAGCAATAACGCAAAAAAAGTGCTTCAACACTTGATTGCAAAATAAAGATGTGACAAAAATCAGGAAGCAGCAAAAAATTATATCGAGTAGCAGCGACACGATAAAAAGGTGCAATAAAATCAGGTTTCAACAATTTCAAGTTTCATTTCAGGTTCGTATGTCTTGATTGATACCTTTGCTGCCCGAGTGGGAACCTTTTATATGAAGGCGAAAATAAAGTCATCTCGATTCATTACGATTGTGCAAGCAGCAACACAAAAAAAAATTGCAGTGGCAAAATGGACAAGAATCGTATACGAAAAACAAAAAAAAAAAGTAAGATAAATGTTGAAAACATTTTCAAACAACATTTTTTCAGTTCATCACATTTAAAGCCGCGCGGTCGTAGCTTCGACGGGAGATTGCGACAGAACAGTTAAAAATCCATCAGAAGCATTTAATTTATTACTCAAAAAAAATACTTTTCATTCGGGATTCGACGCGAAAGACGCGTTGAAATGCTCTTCAGTCGTCCAGAGAAATATTTGATGTTCGTTTTTTTTTTTGTGTGTCCCATTGTTGCAGATCCACAATAGATTGAGAGCCTCCTGCAAAATTGTATATGTGCATTTTTTAAAACTCAGATCAGAGTTTCGCATAAAAATATGTGTAACAGTAGTCTCTCGATCGCTTGTTTTATTGATATTTCTTTTTTACCGCGTGCCTATCACAGACATTTAAAAGCGAGCAGTTTTAGAGTTGGAATTTCGCTGCATCAATAGTGGAATGCGCATAAAACACAATCGAAATTCAGGTAGCTGTGGATACAAAAATAAAACCAGCATGCAGCACAATTTATACTTTAAAATGTTTCACTTTGAAATTCGGGAAAATTATTTTATCAAAATAAAATAAAAAGTAAAAAAAAAATTGAATTTTAAATTTTTCTTTTGCTCTTTTTCAATTGTTTGTTGTCGTGCGATTTGATTCACATACTGGAAGTGAATTTTTAACATAAAACGAATAATTTTTAGCACATTTTGTCGTCTCTGAGCCTAGAAAATATTTTTATTGATTTTTATCTTATTTCACAAACAGAAATCGCAACAATTCAAACAAATATTTTATGACACAATTTTACAATTTTATGACACCCATCAAATGAAATTCCCGATGACTTCCGTTTCGTCACATCAATCGATAAAATTTTCATTCATTCATTCACACATTCGCCACTCGTTTGTTTCCATTCATATGAACAATTTTGCAATTTGATTATCTCTGATGTTATTATTTTTTGGGGTAAAATTTACAATTTTCCGGGAAGAACTGTTTGAAGTTATTAAAGATCCTTTTGTGCAATCGATGAAACTTTTATCGTTGGAAAATATAAAATTGCATTGCACCCAATTTCTCCTGGATAACCTTAAGCGATTTTTCCAACCCCGTCAAGACATTTAACGCATGAAACAGACGCATATGTGGTGGTGGTGATGAGAAAAAATATATTTAAAGCAATTTGTTTTGCCTTATTTGCATGTCCTTAGTCGATGATCCTTTTTTCTAGGGCAAAAAAAGGAAAAATAAAAAGATAAATAAATAAACAAATCTTTCGGATCTCTTTCAATTGCACCCTCTTCCCTTAAAATCCTTTTAAAACAACTTTACATGGGTGTTAAAATTTTAAAATTTTCATGTCAAAATGTAAAATATTTGTATTGAGATTGTGAAAATCTGTTGAAACACATCACAATTGCTGGTGAAATGAGATAGTGGTTGGGGAGAGTGTTTGTTTGTTACTCATTGGCGGGGGACGGAAGGTTTTCTCTGAAAAATATGATGTCATTAGCAGTCTGACACAATCTCTCTAACTGGGATTTGTAAATCGATACAAATGAAAATTAATGATGCTGTTTGAATTTGATGCACGGGATTGTCGCCCTCCATGTATAAATGTGTCGTTAATATGAAAATATTGTGCAACTTGTGTTACGTTGATTGACTAGAAATTAATAACTCGTCAAATTGCATTTAACCACATTCGCAACATTTGCAATTACATTTTTATTAACAGCCGTTTTTGTGATTGTTTTTTTTTTTTTTTGTGCACACCAAAGAAGTTTATTAAAAGTGTTCTGGTTGTAATATGATGTTTTTTGCAATTAATATTCATTTCATTCAAATCATACGAAATGTGTATTTAAAGTGTAAAATTTATGCGGCAATATCTTACAAGGGCACCGCTTATAAAGATGCTTTTTAAAACTTAAAAAATCCCTAAACAATGGACACATATATAGAAGTCCAGTAATTTTATAATGTTGGCATAAAAATTCAGCTCATATGGCTAAAAGGAGCGCATAATAATCCAATTGTATTCCGAAATGCCGCGCGATTATTGTGTGTCGCGAGGAAAAAGTATATTTTATGCAGCTTCTCTGTGTCTCTTGCTCAATATGCAACTGGCAATCTCATTCAATGCAAATGCGGAATAAATGTTATCACACACTTACCTTAACAGTCAGTTAGTTCGAACATAATAAAACACATAAATTTTGTATGGGTACATAAAAATTATTCAAAAAAAATGCTTCAATGATTTTCTCTTAATTCTACTGAACTCGCATTGCGATGGCATTGCAAACGATATCTACTGATTGCACAAACCTTCAGTTTAATTTTCGATTGTTCATTCATAAATATTTGTCGAAAAATCACTTATTGTTTCAGCACGTGCATTTGTGATCGTAACGCGGAGTATTCTGTGGAGTTGCCTAATATGGCAACAATAGAAGGACATGAAGGATGCATAACAAAAAAAGTTCACATAAACATAAAAAAAAGTTCGCCTCGGAGCCTTTTGACCTACAAAAATATCATAAAAACACAACGCAAATAAACGGATTCTGCTCTTTATAATCTTGTAACATCTTTATATTTACAAGACCCGCAAGAAATGCAAAAAAGTTTGTTCACTTTCGAATGTTGCTTCTTTTTTTTAAATCGGGGTTCGAATTGTATCAGATTTAATTTTACGAATTTGAATTGTAGAACTTGCCATGTAAATGCTGAACTTATGTTATCACACTGTTATTTTACATACAAATGCAAAGCAAAACAGAAGCAGAAAGAATTTTTTTTATTGAAATTCATGAGGCGCAGTTGCTGGATCATAAAAGTGTCAAAACGACTATCAAGGGGCAATAAAACAATAACTGCGATAGGAAACTTATTAAAAATGAAATGACTCGATGGTGGACTAATAATTACTAAACGGTTGATGATTTATGAGCAAACAATTTCACTTATCAGTGGTGGTAATTTGCTTGTAACACAGATGTTGTTCCGATAAAATTGATTATTGATTTTCGCCTGAAATTCGGTTCTTTTATCTTCACCATAAAACACAAATCCCGCTTTGCATTCTCATGATAAATGTTAAAAAATTCGACATCAATATTTGATTGCATAACTTTTTTCTTTTTTTTTTTTTACTGAAAACTTATTTTGACCCTTCGCTTCTTGTTTCCAATGATAAGGGTCTTCTCATATTTGAAGATTAAAATATGATCAATATAAATTTTGCTTTGCTATTGTCCAGTGATTATCATACAAATATGAAAATTATGAAATATAATCTTCCAGTTTTTGTGTTCGCCTTTTCTCGAATTTATTGCTGCAACTGCTATTTTATATTGGATTTTCTTCGGATTACACTTTGTTTTATTGTGATTTGTTACGGGAAAATATATTTCATATCAGTTTTTCTTACTTTGCGCGTGATTCTTCAGATCGGACCTGAAAGCTGATAGTTTTGGCTGCAAAGTTAGAATGTTGTGAAATCACTTCTATCTACTTGATTAAATAGTAAGTGTAGACTATCTTATGACGACAAAAAAAAAAGTATGATCGAGAGAGAAAAACTGAACTAGCTGGTTATAACTAAAACTAGTGCTGAGTTTATTGGTCTTGCATTCAGTATATAATAGACTCCACCTCTAACGGGAAACAGCACCAGAATTCTACACAGACACAAGAAAGCATTTTTCGCTTTTGCGTCGACATCGAGAGCTTTTGTTTCAATGCGCCAGAGTGAGAAAGCTGCATCGTTCGTCGGTTTTTTTTCCATTGCTATAGAAAGCATAAGTACAATTAAGAAGTGCTTTGCTGGAAGAATAAAGAATTCAAGAGCTGAAGAAAGAGATAACAAAAAAAAACTTGAAATTTATTTTTAATATTTTTATTTTGCAATTTTTTTGAAGTACACGAAAGATCAAATTGATATTTTAAAGTGCTGTTGATAATGTGGAAAACGATTAAGATTTTAATCAAAATCGCTATTTCAATCGTCGAAAACGTTTTTCGAGAAAATTGTGCTATTTAATTTATTTACAACAACTGAAAAATTGCCATTTTATTATTATTTATAATGAATCTATTGCACTTTTATATTCAACAAAGAATTTCCTTTTTTTCTTTTAATAAATTTCAACTAGAAATGACTTACAGCTTTAGTTTAAACATGATATTTTTCTAAAGTCGATATTTAATGTGGTGATCTTGCAGCGTGGACACTGCTTCTCAATGTCCTGTTGAGGAAGATTTGTGTTAAAATATAATTTTAAATATGTGAATAGGAAATAACTTACTGAAACAGTGATCCAGCAATCTTCACACAAGTAGTGACCACAAATTGTGGATATTATAAATGTTTTACATTTTTCCTGTGAAATGAAATATTTCTTATCAAATTATTCTTCAGAAAAAAATTATTTCTTATAAATGCTTACCTTACATATGAAACATTTATAATGTGGTGATCCTTCGAGCTCTCTTATGCGAGCTTTAAGCTCTTCAAGCACTTGAGCTTTTGAAGCTGGTGGTTCGACAGTTTCTGATGTGCTAACATACGAATCAGAATTTGGTGTTGTGTCATTTGGTGTTCGCGTAATTTTCTGATTATTTGACTCTGTCGCTGAGTCGATTTCTACAGAGGACGTTGCTTCTTCAGTGCTTTAAATAAAACTTTTAACAGTGATTGAAATTTCATTAAAATAATTCATCACATCTTTTTCTACCTCTTTTTCACATCACGTAATCCATTTATGATCCTTTGTGCCGTCGGTTGCGTTTGCTGTTTTCTCTTCATGCTGCAATCATTCTCATCATCGGTATTATCAACAATCACCTCTTCCTCATTATCACTCATCCGCTCTTGACTGTGATCACGTTCATTGTCCAGTTCATATTCGACATCGATCCGTTGATCGCTGCTCGTTGGCGTCACTCGTGTTATTGCATTTTCATTGATTTGCGTGCAATTTAGATTTAAAGTCAGGCGACTTTTATGATCCCAATTGGTGGAAGTGCGGCTCAGCGATGTGATTGCATGCTCTTCTGGAGTTGTTTTATCAATTTTATTATGCATTATTGTGTTGTTGTTATTGTTATTTATTACTTGATTGCTATTGTTATTGTTGTTATTTACGTTGTTATTGTTATTGTACATTTGTGACGTCATATTAATAGCACCATTTGAAGTCTCTTCACCATAACTTTCAACATCGACCGTTTCATCCTCATCTTGCATTTGATGCTGACTCGTTTGCTGCTATGTTTGGTTTTGTCGTATTAAAACGATTCATTTTTAGTGATTGCGGTTTTTGTTTAATCAAAAATGGCAAAAGTTAGAAATTACCTTTCGCACACAATCCTCGATATGCTGAGCAATTTCCTCTTGGGTTCGTTGTAAACGTCCATGACACACGGGACATGATTGACATGTCATATTCGCATATGCCTCTTCCTCAAACTTTCGCTTTCGCAGCTTTCCACGCAATCTTCCTTGACGGTTGACGCGAATGCGTTGAAATGTCTGAACGAGATGGAATTAATTAATTGATTTGTACATGACAAAAATAACCGGTAGCTGACAACCACTCACCTCCCATCGGCTACTGCGACTCTGCAAACTGTTCTGGACAGCATGCAGCTCCATGCTGAGTGTACGCCGTATCTCCTGGCGTTCATTATACATGTTTGGTTTAGCTAAGCGACCTAATTCTGCGGAGAAATGCGGTTCCAATTCATCGGGCGACAATTGAATGCCACAAATTGGACATGAATTGTGACCTGTTGCTGATGGTGGACCGATATGTGTTGGCTTTTTTGGTCCGATTCCTGAGTGAGTAAATGGAATTAAAAAAAAAAAAATTTGGTTACACATCAATTAATAATTTTTATTTTATTTTCGCGACATAATTATTTTTCAATCAATTTTGAGACCGCTGAATATTTTTTTTTTCGACACATCTACGCGACAGTTTAATAATTAATGAATTTTTAAACAAACCATCAATGTTCATGTGGTTTCGCAACCAACATAAAAGAGTGCTTCAGGTACAGAAATTCTTTTTTTTGTAAACCATTTTGAAGCTCTGCAAAAAGTTTGTTTTTTCAATTGCAATAAATTTTTATGATCCGTAATCCTTTTACCAAACACAGTCTTTTTTTTCTGTTAGTGCATTGTTAAAAATGGAAAAATTGAAAAATAAATGTTCATTCATTGAGTGATATTTTTATGCTTCTCTATTTTCTTTTAAATGTAAGTGTAACAGATTTTTTACGACACTTTATGATCCAATTTCCTAATCGTCAGACAGAAAAAAGGATGCTTTTATGAGGTTAATGTTCCATCAAAGGATTCTAGCAATATTTTCTGGAATGGAGATAACTAAACTGTGCTTTTATAACTCCAATTCATGAATCATCCCAAGAATCTTTGAAAGAAGGAGATATTTAAATTTATTAGAGTGTGTAAAGAGCAAATTTTTTTTTGTGAATGGTCAGTCGTAACTTGCTCAATAAATATATTCGTTAATGTAGTTTTTTAAGCTCAGAACATTTTTTTATGATCTTTTTTCTTATTAAATGTTGAAGAAAGAAATTCAGAGACTTTGAATTGAATGTATTTTAAGGAAGTGACTGAATTTTTAATTCATAAAACTTTGTCGCAGTCATATAAAGATTAAAATATTTTGAAAATCATTTCAACTGTTTGAAGTTTCATGACAAACTCCTTATAATAACAGTTTATGCACATTTTCGAGCAGTTTTTTAAAAAGTTGATTCCATTGATTTGATTCACTTCTTACTTTCTTTAATATTTGCGCAGTGATCAAATTTCTTTTATTTCAATATTTTTTTTGCATATTTTCAAAAATTTCATGAATTTTCTCATCAAATTTTCCGATCACGTAATTCCATCCAGCCAGCCAGCCGGATGTAGAAGTGTGTGCGGAAAAAGTGGAATCAAATGAAATTTTCATTCTACATCATTTCGCGGTTTCAACATGCCCATCACACGATGATTACAATTTAATAATAATAAAAAAAGAATTCCACCACCACACAAATCGTTTTCGCTTAGTTTCATTGAAATTCATTCGAGTGCGGAGGAGTTTCGGTTAAAAGTTAGGAAGTCATTCATAACAACTTACTTATATCAAAATAGATTTTCAAATGCCTTTGCAATATGTAAACACTTTTCTATTTCTCTTTGTTCTGTCATGAAACGATAATTGTTTAAGTAACAGAGCTTTAAACAATAGCTTCACAAAAACTAGAACATTGTTTATTATTGAAATTATCATTCGCCTTTTAAAGAGCACTTCTGTGGAAAGAGCACTTGAAGTTTTTTTTGTATGTAATTTAGAGAGAAGATTTTTTCGCCTGTTTATATCATTGCATCACACTCTACATCCCCGAAAAAGAGTCCGCAATATGTTACCATACGTGTTTACAACATCACTCAAAAGTCGAGCTCGTTTTAGAGATATTTGATGTTGGAATTTTTTTTTTCTGCAGACAGACACAAAGCCGGCGATAGAAATTTGGTGAAAAATCGTCGAGATTTTAGATTTGAAACAATAGTAAAAAAAAAAATATTTGTTCGTCTTTTTTTTTACTGATCCTTTTCATCATTTCCGAAAATGGTTATCCACTCAGGGCTTTAATGACTTTATGACCTTCCGCCTGAACACACATGACGAAAAGTCTCGGTCTTACTAAAAGTTCTAAAATGTTTTTAATGTTGTCCAACACTCGCAATGTTTGCATCATTGCGTTTTGATTTAAGAACATTGGAATGTGTTAAATGAATTTCCATTAAAACCATCACGAAATGAAATTTTAACGCTCAAAACGATAGAAAATTACGGTGTGGATCACATACGAAACGTAATTATTATTTACTCACTTCTGAAACCAGGTGTCTCAGGACTTCGCGATGGACTAGTACACATTCTATCACGATCACCTTCCTCACTTGTATGTCCTTCCATGGACTCATCTTTTGCGGGTGGCGATAGTGAGGCACATGCTGGACTCGATGAGTCAGTTCGAAATGATTCACTGCCCGTTCCATTTGTGCTCGACGAATTATTTCCAGAGCCAAACAGTAAGCCCTTAAATTTGGAGAACTTTTATCAGTCAAGTAGATTCAGCTCTATGATTGAATTGAATTGATGCGCCTCAAAATACTCACTTGTTCCAAACCGAAATACTTTGGTGGGGCAAAGGCAGAAGGCAAGGAGAGATTTGATGGAAATGGCTTAACAAATGCACCATTACTTCCAAAGGGACTAGAATTTGCTGACGAAACGGCAGGATTCAGATGTTGATGCAAGAAATGCGGTTGAAATCCATGCAGGAGATGCGTTCCATAACTGCTCACTAGCGACAAATGATGCAAATCTTTGGCATCGGGCATTTGTGAATGATGGAATGGACGTTGCAATCGTAGAGCATCACTTAATCCATTAGCTGCTTGTGAAAACACTACAAGAGCTGGTGACGATAAATGCGATGATCCAAAATTTGAACTATCCATTTTATTACTTATGTCGCTTAATTGGTTTAGATTTAATTCACTTTCTTATTTTTTTCTTTCTTGTCTTGTTTCAAATTATTGCATTTCACTTTTAACAATTTTTTCACTAAATTCCATTCGATAAATTTTCTTTCAATATTTTTTTTATGCTTTCGGTTATTTTTCTTTAAACTATCACGCACTAAAGCGGACGCATTATTAATTAACTTGTATGACACACTTAATCATCTTTCTTAAAAAATCACTAGAGTTGGCCAGGAGAAAAAAAATCGTCTTCGAAGTCACTTCATTCGATGCTTGTCGCGGACTATGTTTAATCACCACCATAAACGCATAAAAAACAAACTACGAGAAGAGAGTTCGACAAAGAAAAAAAAAGTCCGTCTAGTTATGCGCGATACCTAAAATATACTGATTTCAATCTATTTTTTATTCACTTCACTTCGTTACACAACTAATTTATCCCTTTTTGGTTGTGTATTTAACAACTACATTCAACTGAAATGCGAAGTTGCTGTCTCACTTGCGCAAATGCAATGTTCAAAGCGAACATTATAAATATTTGTTGTTGCCTTGCGGCGTTGTTTCCATCTCGCTTTATGTCTCGACGCAAAAGCGAAAAAATATTCTCATGTATCGGTGTATAAAATATAAATGTTGCTGCTGTTTCCCGTTAGAGGTGGAGTCTATTAGGTGTGCTAAGCACAACACCAAAAAAAAAAAAACCAGCAACCAGATTTAATAACAGCCGCCAGCCAGTTGAGTGTCTCTATCTATCATACAATGAGATTTTTTTTTGTTGATTCGAGTTACCCGTTAGTGCCACACGAGAGCGAGTTGTCCGACTAAACATAATAAAAATTATACTACACAACATTTAATCAAGTAGAAGTGATTCCGCCAAACTTCAACTACCCGAGGCCGAACTCGAAGTTCGTTCGTGTTAATTTATTGAGTTTTTTTTTTTAATATAAAAAAAATGGCTGACTGCCTTCGATCGCAATGTGTGATCGCAGTTTTAACGTACACGAGTAATCACATGAGCTGCTTTTCGGGAAAATTTATTGATGCAATAATTAAACTTAATAAATTTCGCGGATAATTGTTTGTTGTATTTTCGGCAGGCAATTTCACAGTTGTTTGTGAATTTTAATTCGATGAGTCAGAAGACTTTGGGTATTATGTTGTTCAATTTGCGGACCAGTTAGAGGTTAACCATTGAGCTATAAAAAATACTGTGCCATAACATGAAAAAATTTGTCGATCAAGAGCTCAAAAAAAGAGCCAATCAAGACTTCCAAACTCGCACTCGCAAGAGCACATAATTTTATGGAAATTTTTATTTTTTTTATTATGTGCTCGAGTTTAAACATGAAAAACAAACCACACCTCCAGCGAGCGACTTCATTCACTTCTGATATTTGAATTTAATTTATGTTTATTTTTTTATGTTTAGCACGAAAAAAAAAAACAGAAATGGAAGCGTTCGTTGAAGCTTGAAAAATAAAATATAAAACTGATTAGCACTCATTTTAAAGTCAGAAAGGTTTCAAACGAGTTGTAGTTGTTAGACCAGAATGCTAAAAAAAAAAATTAACTAAAAGTCACTTATGATCTTATTCGGAGTTAAAATATTTATAATTTTTTTAAAATATTTATTGATCCATTTTTTTTTTTGAACTTCTTAAGAAATATTTCAAACCGTTAGTTTCGTTTCATTGTTGCAGCACTCAAAGAAAGGCTCCGACAGATCATTGAACTGGCATAAATCATTGTAAAGAATAAAGTCAAAACACAAAAGTTCTCATGTCATAGAGATTAAATAATTTTGTCGGTAAACATCAATTTCATGGTATCTTTTTGCGCAATGCATTCGGCAATGGAAATTAATAAAATGTAAGTAACCGGAACTAATTTTATTAGGCTTGCACGTCCCTCTATGGATGCTGATCATACTGCAGTCATGTTTTGGCGTCAATTGACAAATTTTAATTGTTTAAATTTTGCCATTCATACACACAATCCCCAGGTGCTCATCATCGAGCATCCTATTGTCAGTTTTTGACTTTTGTGTACTGTTTGCATTCGGAGAGTGAACAAAATTGTTGTTATTGCAATCAGGCAATCTTGCAGTTGCTGGCTCATCATCTAATTTTGCGGTACTTGAGTGAACAAGATGTATACAGTTTAATGATATTTTGTCCATACACAACTACCTAGTCATATGCCTTCCTGAGAGATTTCCGCACGCAATCCACAGCAAACCCGAAAAGCAAATAAATAGCAATTTATTCACATCAACAATTTAATAACGAATCGTGAGACTCAACCGAAAATTTTCGCAAACTGTTTCTTTATTTTTTTGCACCCCTTTGGGACAGAAAAATTTGAAAAATGATTTTTGTTTCATCATTTCGTTTGGTAACAAACAAAAAGAGAAAAACACCCTCGCAAAAATATTTTCTCGCATAAAGCCACCGACAAAATAAATTTATATGAAAGTTGTTGGAACATACCGCAAACCAAAGAGTGGAGGAGGAAAAATGGCAATAAAAATAAAATGTTGTATTTAATTTCATTTGTTATTAAATAAATACACTGAAATGCTTCCATGGTCTGGGCGTTTAATGAATTTATGCAAAGCATATGAAATATTAAATTAATAAATAATTGTGTCATATAAAATAATTACAAGCGCAATACGTTTAATGCGATCGTGGCCATGTGAGTAAATGACTTAATTATATGTGTGTTCTTATGTTTGCGAGGGAGAGAGTTCTCAGACCGCATGAAAATGTTACAAAATTCAATGGTTCATCGAGCCCATTGAACTCATTCAGTGGTATTTACAACCTTCTTCCGAACATCATAAATCTCATCAATAATGCGATGCATTAACAGCATTCTGTTCCATTCAAATTGATCGATGAATAATCGAATTGGAAAATGTAGTAAAAGTGTTAATTTCATTAATGTGAAACATCAACATGTGAAAAAATAACGAATATAAATTCTGAGAAAGTTTTCTAACCTCAAAATTTTTGCCTTGCTTCGTTTGTATGCAAATTCATAAATTCATTTTTTTTTTATATACAAAAGAGCATCGACAAATTTATGCAATTTTCTGCTTCATTCTTTCACAATTTCTTTCTTTTTTTTATTTAAATTCAAATCAACCACATCACAGAGAAATGAGAAGGATTTTTGCTGTCACATAAATATTATGCAAAAACTATGCTGAGATCGTATGCAAGCTTATCATATCATTCACATGCGATTACGTGAATTGTATCAAAAAGGATTACCCATGTTTTGGAAGCGATTTAATTTTTGAAGCTTTTGTGAATTTTCATATTGTTATAAAAAAATTCCAAATAATGTTCTACTAAATTTTGTTGAAATTTCATTTCAAACATTTTTAAGTGACATTGAATATTGCAGTTAAAAAAAATTTCCAGCCTTATAAAAGGCTAATTATAATGTTCGACGATTAAAACAACTGCTATGAGCATATTAAATTAATGTTTTGTAACCCGACTTCGACAGAATTAATAAAACACATACTTTCCAGAGAAATTTACATCAATTTGATGGAATGTTGAAGCTGTTTGCCTTTAAATGACTCTCGATTTGTTTTGACATTTTTATTTTTCGTGTTTTTTCAACCCTCTTTTTTTGGAGACGAGTGTAAAAGATTCAATTTCCCTTAAACAAGTTAAAAATATTTTCCAAAACTTTTCCCCAAGAATTGAGAAAAACAAACTCAAATTCCATTTCAACCCTTTCACATAATATTTGACATGATATTTATTAAGCTTAAAATGTGTCTAATTAGTCTCATAACGATTCGCTTTAGAAATGGAAAATTGGCGTGAAAAACGTTTTCAGTTTTGCATAGAAAATATAATTTCCAAAAGCCACATGCCAGTAAAATTGACATTCAAACCTCAAAGCCATTAACTGAGTTGTGTAACCTGAAAAATAGAAATAAAATTTTCCCCTCAAACCATTAAAAATATTTCCCTCGAAATCATGTTAGTGCTATTCGACAAACACAAATTACTAATCATAATTAAACAGCAATTATGGACAACTGACACTCTCTGCACAAAAATCACATTTCTCTCGTCATGATTTCGAGTTGTTTTGCGAGTCAAAAGCTGCCGCATGTGAGTTATGTGAAAGAGTTTAATGAATTATGATTTTCGGCACCACATTTCGTGAATTTCAATCCTTATGTTGCTCATTGTGAAAGTGTTTTTTGGGTCATTAGTCAACTTATAAATTTGATTTCAGAAAATTATTTTTAGTTAAAATTCAGTTTTCAAATCGATAAAGTTAAAGCGAAATATTGTTGAGAATAAAATGATTCAAAGAAGCTGCCAAAAAGTAATAAAATCGTTTTTATGACTACAAGTTGCGGAGAGACTGGACAACAAACTCGTCTTAATGTGAACTTACTTAGCACTTCATCAAACGATGCGCGGCGGCAATTTTATGTCTTTATTGCACCATTCGCGCCACATTAAGCGGGGACTGTTTTAAATGGAATCGTGCTGTTTCGTGAGCTAATAATCTTTTCATCCGACTCATTAATGAATCATCATGGTCAAAAATTTTATTATCGAGATATCAATCTAGGTAGAGAGCCAGAGAGAAGGTGTTGAATGTGCTCAAATGTGTGAAAGAACCATCATTACTAGATGAATGAAAATTTGCTGTATCAACATGCGTTATTAAATGTCCAAATGAAAATCTAAAAAAACCATTTATCATCATTTCCCGGGGAACGCAATATCTCCCACACAATTCTCTTAAACCCCGACGACTAATCGATTTGTTATTTTATTTTTTTATTAGATCATCATGTCATGAGATTTTGATTTTCGCAATCTGTGTGAATTGCGAATGCAGAGCGCAACATTTCAGGACTTTTCCCTTACACCAGATGTGGAGTGTCAACAACCCCATAATATAAAATGTGCAAACGTTTAAGTGAAAATTGTGTAAACGCGAATGCCGTTGGCTTTAAAAGACTCGAAAAAAAAATTCCTTGACAATTTTTTTTTTATTGAGCTGAAATGAAATTACTTCCACTTTTTTAAACATTTTGATTGAATACTTGCAGAACGTAAGAAATATTTTACAGACATTTTTTGTCCACAGCCGTTGTTGTATTTTATATAGCATTGCAATGATAATGAAAATATAGCGCATCGCAATAACATAAACTTCGTCAAAACTGCAATCATAAATGTGACAACGATAGCAAAGAGAAGCATGAAAAAGTTTGTCTGAAACTTGTCTTGGAGCATTCTGCATGCTGTCCTTGATGAGATGTTATTTCTGATCCGTTGATGAAAGTTGTAATGATACAAACAGGTGACACCATCGTTCTGATTTAATTGTTGGAATATTTCTTGCTCATGCTGCTGATTAACTGCACTCGCTCTTAATGATGGATATTAAATGCAAAATGTGATACTCATTGCAGAAATTGATTGCCGATAAAAATGTCAATGATTGATTTTCATTTGCTTACATTATAAGCCACTACAAATGTGGTACAATGTTATAATAACTGAGTTATATCACCAAGTCTTAAAGCGAATGATTCTTACGCAATTTAGAGAAGTTTTAAATTCTCAATTTTATGCACAAAAAACTTCAAAAGAAAAATTTGCAATCGTCAAAATCACTAAACAGCATTCGAGCAACAACATTTTTTATCGATTATTAGATTAACACACTGCAAAAGGAAGATAAACGAAATTAAATTCCTCAAAAGAAGACGAAAAAAAAATCCATTTCCTCATTTCATCTGCTCGAGCAAACATCGTCATTGATACGGCAATGGCAACTTTTTATGCTACACTTTGTGACATCGTTGAGCTGTTTATACAGCGAGTAATTTAATTAAAGAGACGAATAAACAACGGCAAAAGCGAGCCAGAAGGAAAAAAAGTCAATGTCGTCTTATTCACTGATTATTAAATTAATTCTTAGTTGTTCTCAAATGCTTGGTTTCTATGAAAAGTTCTATTTTTGCGATGATAAATATCGTGGGGTTGGAATATCTTTCATGAAGGGGCATTTTCTTGAGGGAGGTCAAATATTTCACAGCATAACTCACGGTGATACTGAAATTGTTTATTATTTATTTAACAATTACAGCAACGCTTGACATTTTTAAGCTATAAACTGGGCCAAATAAATGTTATTCACCGCTTGAGAATTCGTTATTATTTAAATTTCAATAGAACTTCAGTTATAAATCTCATCGGAGCGCAAAATCCATTGACAAAATACAATAAATGGAAAATAACCCTCAAGAAACTGCCACAAAGCTTATCGATGCGACTCAGTTTTCAGACATTGAAATGTTGACAAGACTCCAAAATGATGATTTTCAATAACATAAAATAAAATAAAAATATCCATTCAAAAATGCAAATTCTCATCCATTGTGATATGTTGGCAAAATGATGGATTTACTCGAGATTGAATATATTTGATAAGCGAGCTAAAGTAATTGTTTGTTCGTAAAACGTCAAAACATAAAAATTAAAATGCCATTGATATTGCCCATCGTATGATGCCTCTTTATGATGCCCATGACATGCACATCAATCGACTACTTGTAATAAACAACATTTAAATGTATTCCCCGCATTCTATCTCGATATGTTTATGTTGCATGCCGTCAAAAGATGTTTGTTGATCTCTTTTCTTTTTTTTTGCATAATTCATGGCGAAAATCAAAATCACGGAACGCAAAAATTGTTTTAGATCTCAAGAGATCTGCAAACTCGCATCGTCGAGTGCTTGTCGAGCATGATGATACTTTTTATTCAAGTGGTCCGCCAAGTGCCTCCCCACCTTTGTTTCTCTTTTCCTGTTGTCAAGATTTTTATTTACGTAGATTCCCCAAGTTGAAAAGACTCTTCATCTCTGCCGGCGTTGTCAGATGATTTTTTTAACATGAAATTTTAAAGAAAAATTGCATAAGAAAAAATCTTTCTCGTTTCAAAATTTCAATGTCGGTAAAAGTGTCTAAATTCTGATATGAGCAAATAAATTGCATGGTTTTACGATGTGTTTACGATCCAATTGCTTGATACAGCAATCAACATCAATTTTCACTCGATTTGCGTTGTGAAGCATTTTTTTTTGTTTCCCTCGATCATTTTCGCACATGCAAAAAGGGCACAAAATAAAGAATTCCTAAAAGTTTATGAATTTATTTTAGTATCTTGTCTTAAAATTTGATTATCCATGTTTGTGATAACGGGGGTGAAAATTTATGTTGTGCAAGTGCGGGGTTGAACCATTTATCGGGAATAAACAAATAAAAAATATTACATGAAATCAGAGTATGGTAGCTACATGCATGATTGGGTTTGCGACTGCTACCAAGTAATGTATGAGTTTGTTGACCAAACTCTTCATAGAACTTTTCAGTGTTCTTAAAAAAGTATAGGAAATAACACTGATGATATTTGAATGTTTCATACGCATCAGTTTCATACACATCCGATCCCTGTACGCGATTTGTCAATTTAAATTTTCTGTAAATTTAACCGTTCACACCTAATCCTACAGCCTTCGATCACACATGTGTTTTTATCAACCAATAATTTTTGCATACGGCAGTATGATATCATGCATGCTCATGGGCTTTCAGTTCAGCAATTTACAACTCAATCTCTTCTTCTCGAGCATATTTCGTCGGAAAAAATAGAGAAAAACTTGTGGAAATTTATGTGAAAGATTTGAAAAAGAAAACCAACATTTTTTTTATCTTTTTTAAAACGTAAAATAGCGATATTTAAATTTCACCCTCGTTAAGAGGGTTGGGGGATGGCTGTAGTCGTGTCTTTTGTCTGTGAGGGTTGAAAAATGAGCGTCCGTTAGCGATACTGGCATTTTATTGCCCTGCCACACCACGAAGACCAGAGGGTAAGCAAAAAGACACATCACAAGATCTCCCGAAAAGAAAAATGCAATTACAAGAATTTTTAATTTCCTTTGATGAGCATTTTATGAACTTGTTGAAATAATTAAATTATGAATAACGAGGTCGTTATGATGGTGAAGTGATAATTTTTATTTTCATCCTTTTATTATGTTGCACAAAATTGCGTTTTGCTGAAAGTATTATTGCGCATCATAACAGTAAATCTCAATCTTATCAGCATTTCTTCAAGATGACTTTGTTTTGTTGGTTTTCCCCCCAAAAAAACGAAACATTGATTGTGACGTTATTATTCAGTAGCAATCGTATCATGCCTTTGAAGTTTGTCTGGCTTAATCACAGCGAAAATAAGATTTTAGTTTGATAAGATAAGAGCGTGATTTGATAAATTTTCGACTATAAATTCGATAATTTGCGAAGCTATTTTTTAGTTTTCATTTGACAAGTGAACCGAAAAGTAAAAAAATGAAACTTCTGATTTGTGTGCTTCTTGTTGCCGCAGTGCTTGGAGCTGATGACATTGGTAGACCCGTCTACGATTACCCAGAATGGTGGGTCGGACGTGACTTTGGACCACTCACAATATTGGGAACAAAGAATGATCGCGTTGGAAGGATTGTTGGTGGACAAGAAGCAGGACGTCATCAATTCCCTTATCAAGTTGGTCTTCGAATGACAATGCGCGGCTCTGGTGGCATCGGTCTTTGCGGTGGTTCTTTAATTACAGCAAATCGTGTTCTCACTGCAGCTCATTGTGTTGATGTTGCAACTTCCGTTGAAACTGTATTTGGTGCACATTTTGTTAATAATCGTGATGAACCAAATCAAGTTCGAAGAATAACACCAGAGAGTGGTTTGATCTGGCATGAAAACTATAATCCAAATAATTTGAACAATGATGTTGCTGTCATTAATTTACTTACTGCTGTAAACCCAGTTCCTGGAATTATTGAAATTGTGAATCTACCAGAAGGAGCTGATTTAAATGAAAACTTTGCTGGACAATTAGCTATTGCTAGCGGCTGGGGACGTTTCTCATCAGATGCTGCTGCATCAGAATTCTTGCGTTTCGTGGCAGTTGAAGTTATCTCAAATCTTGCATGCAGAGTTCGCTTTCCAACAATTATTGCTGATAGCACAAGTAAGCAAACTGCAGTTTTAAGTCTCAAAGTTTTTGATTTATTTGAATTTTTGTTTTAAAGTTTGTACATCTGGTGATGGAGTTCGTGGCGCATGCAACGGCGACTCTGGTGGCCCATTAACAGTTCAAAGAAATGGTAGAAGCATGCAAATCGGCATTGCATCATTCGTTAGCGGTCTTGGTTGTGAAGCTTCATGGCCGACTGGTTTCGCTCGCGTCACTTCATTCGTTCCATGGATTCGCGGTCAACTCTAATCACTTTTCGGCACACCTATCTCAGATAGGCTATCTATTATTAACTAAAAATAAAATTGAATTGATAAGAAATTACCTTCTATTTTTATTTCCCTGAGTCCAATGACTTTCAATAATCTTTCACAAGTCTCAAATTTATTGTTCAATTGACCTTGAATCAATCATTCGAAGGGAACAAATATTTTTCTGAATGAAAAGTGAATTGAAAATTTAACACATCACTTTTATGGCATTCGGAAATAGCCTCACTAGTGAATCACTTCAAGACGTATCAATTACAAATCTTCAAAATTTTATTGCCATCTCATTTTGAAAGGGCCAAACGCTGCCGCCCGCCAACAAAACACCAAATGCAACCATATGGGAATGAACATTACAGAACAAATAAACATTTCGGGCTTTGATTTGTTTAATATTTTTCTTACACACTCATCAAGCGATTGCAAGCCTTGAAAATTCTGGAGAATCATTGTGCGATATGAACATTTTTTTTTATTATGAAACGAAAATTCCCTTCTGTTATTTTTATTTCTTCCCCTGTAACTCCCTCTGATTAATCGAGGATTTCTTTTATTCTTTTTATGTTGCCTCACAAAAAAAAAAAAAAAATGAGCAGTCAAAATTTATTCACGTTATTACACTTGTCCGCATGCTGATTACATTTTAAGAACAATTTATCTTTTAAATCTTTTGTTTGATAATTTATTCGCACTTGCTTTTATTATTGGACGGAATGCTGAAATTGCCCCTCAGAAAATGTTGCCCACAAAGTGCTGGCCTCATTATCGCACCATTTCATAATAACACAATTATCCAGCATCCCTTGGCTTTGAGTGTGGTAATCAAACAAGAGAATTTTCTTGCATCAACCGGCTAAATTAGTTAAGTGAATGCGGTGGAAATGTAAATGGACCATTCGCCCTCCCTGAATCCATTTCTCCATTGGCCAAGTTCCTTGAACATCTTCGCGCAGATCAAAAGATAATTTTTCTAGATTACTTCATTGCGCTTTTGTGGGTTCAACAACAATTAAATTCCATGTGGTGGCTTATTAGCAAATATATCTAACCGATACTTCCAGCATCCAAACACACAAAGTGAAGAAAGTTAATCTCTTTGTGCTTTATTTTCACAATTTTTCTTAGCTTCCATTTCTAATTTTATCTCTTTTGACTTTGTTTATTTGTTTTATGAACGCAATCCGACAGCATGTGTCAGCACACTTTAAGAATGCGGGAAAAGTTTTTGTTTTCTTTGCTCGCTAGTTCTCCTGGCAAGATACGACAATGATGACAAGAATTTCGATCATTTCCATCGATTTTTCATTTGACCACAATATCGCGTCACATGGCGCTAATTTATTGTCTTTCCAAATATAATAACAAATCACTATGCAATCGCTCTTACTCTGATTTGTCTGCTTGAATTTCGATTTTCTTCAGTATTTAAATATGTGAATGGTATCAAAAGACAATTATTTAATTCGATTTGCCACCATCGAAAAGGATTTTCTGGGTATCCTATAACAAGCAAATGCCAAAAAAGCTGTTAATGGTAAAACAAGACGAAATAAAATATCGGACCAGGGAACAATTGTGAAACAAATTCTATTATTTTGTCTTTATTTCGGGGGTTCTTAAGGTTGGTGAAAAATGAGGTTTTTGAGTTTTTGTGTTGAATATCAAACTTTTGGAATGATAAATGATAGTTTTTCCTTTCCAAAGGGAACAAAATATACTTAAATTTTGTTTCATTTAAGTCAACAAGGATTTGTCTGTGGACATTTAACTAATGCCCATGTTATACATGGAACATGTAAATGACTAAATGGAGCTCATATCAGTAAACTATGCTTGAGGAATTTATTCACCCCTTTTTAGCGTAACGACACAATTTCGGAAGAATCATCATTAGCCACTTATTAAATAATCATTAAGTGACCTGATAGACGCTTCAGGGAGTGTTTGCATAAATTTTGCTTTTATCTCGTGCAAATTGTCAGTTAATGTTGTTGGATGGATTTATGTCCATCCGGAAAATTTTATCCGCAATCTGCCAAATATAAATCAATCAAAGCCCATTCCGGGGCCCACAATTAAAATAACATTAAGTCCTTGTAATTTTATTTACTTCAAGTCTTTTTGCACATAATTAACTTTTAATACATAATCCTCTAATATCCTTGATTGCTCTTTAGGAGCTCGTAAAGAAAAATCTCCCAATACGAGATAATGCTGGTTGAAAAAAGGCGCAGTATGAAATCACATAATCGATAAATTAAACAGCATGAACAAACACCTATTACTAGCGATATTTTCAGAAGAAAGCAATCTTTTTCCACCCCCACAAACGAGAAGTCACTGAAGCAAAAGACATGAAAATTATAATTTTACGATACTGCCTCGCTTACAAAACGCACTTAAGACAATCAACTGAATATAAATTTATGGCTTTTCTCTCCGACACTCTTACGGCAGCCAACTCTCATGTGATGTGATGTGTGTATCTTTCTAATAAGTATAATAAAAATCTCATTTATTCCGTCGTTTATGTGATACTTGAAAACATTTTTGGTTGTCGTAGAGTTGAAAAATCATGCAGCACTGGTGGAATACAGAAGCATGTTATTCTGTAGAATGCTAAAGTTGTTGTCAAACTATGCAGCAATAATTCTGGAAATTATTAATATCAGAGAACATGTGTCGTCATCACAGCATGAGCAATTTCCATTAGAATTCACCTAGTTTTGCAAGCGCTCCCAGATATTGTGCAAACGTGAAAAAAGAATCAAAGAGAGATTGAAACGTTTTGATAAGACAATTGATTATTTTATTGAGTTTTGCAAATTGTGTATCGGCAACAATGAAACAATATGTCATGCAATAAAATAAAACATGAAATTTATGCTTTCCTTCTACACAAACTCCGTTGTTTAGTTGCTCTCGATTACACGTCCATCGAGTGGAAACCGAATGAGGAAAATATTTAAATTTGTTTTATTCCTCAACGAGCTCCGCTTTGGCATTTCATGCAAATTCAATTTTTCAATTGGTATTTTATTTTTATTTTTTTTTATTTTTTTTCATGGTAAAATCAAATAAATTTTTATTTGATTACATATCTCCGGGCCCATTGTGTGTACGGGATTCTAGCCCCGAGTTTTGTTGTGGCAGTTTGAAATCGTTGTTCGAATGCCTCATGACACATTGAAGAATTACGTGCTAAAAAGAAACTTTGAATATTTATTGGCATTTCAATGTAAATTTTTATCGCTTTTCCCAACTTCTATTCAAAGCTTCAGAGCGAGTGAGAAATTGTTTTTGGTCATTTTTGGATTGCGTGATGCTTGCAAAAGTATTTCAATTGCGAAGTGATAATGCGTTTAAATTACTTCAATCGACTTTTTTTTGTTGTTTGTTTCTTTCCCAACACCCGAAAATGTGAAAGATCTTTATCAAAAAGCCAATAAAAAAGAGGAAACCAAACATTTTTAATCGGCCCTCCCTCATAGTCTGCCCTCATAAGGAGCAATGAAGTCATGCAAAATGAAATTTCTCATCACAAGTTCGCACACTTTACCAGTCAAAGTGAAACATTAAAAAAAATCCTAAACAGCGTTTTATTACATCAATTCCGAAACGGAAGATTCATCTCCTTTGCTTTCTCCTTTCTGTTCTTTGGGATCATTCAGTAACACAAAAAAAAAAGTTGAAACATCCTTGAAACGTTTTTTTTTTTACCATCAGTAGCAAAAAAGGACGAAAAAAAATTCAGCGAGGGGTGAATGCTTGAAAAACAGTTATCAGTGTTTTTAATTTAATTTCAAACGAAGGAAAAAAAAAGTCTGCGACAAAAATTTAAATTGCCAGATGAACAGAATTTTTCGCCTGCAATTTTCATTTAAAAGTGAATCGGGAAAACTCTGAAATCACTTGAATATTCAAAGAATTCTTTGCGATGTTCACCAAGAACCGTTTCTAATAAGAAGTTGCTTAATTAAAAAATGCGATTTAAAAAAAAAATCGTTGAGGAATTAAACGCCCGCGCGCACTCGCCCGACACCTTTGTCCTTTGATTTTTTTTTCATTAATTAGATTTTCTGAATTTTTTACGCAACAAGGCGTGAATTCCTTAAATTCCCAGATGGGTAAATAAACTTTCATGATTCCTTCAAAAGGTTCATTGTCCCGCCAGCTGATTATTGCTGAGGATTAAAAGTGAGCTGTTTCTTTCAGCCAATGTTGAGAGACTAAGTAGAAAGAACGATTTTTACTATCATCGATAATAATGACTAATTATATTTGCACAGCAATAAATTTCATTAACCCTTTTTTTTTTGTTAGTAATGTCAGAGCGACTGACTCTATTTGCTCATTAGACGAAAGGCTCTAAAATAATTTATCCTTTTTCACGAGATTTAAACTCTAAAATTTATGTTGTTAACTCTCAACATTTTCCCCCTTAAACGCATCATGCTGACATGTTAGAAGTTGTAAATTTTAAATGGGGTTAAATTGTTAACCTAATCGCCGTTGTCGTGTAACCTATTTTTGGTAATATCTCCTTTTTATTCCGTCTGTTACCGCTTGCTCTGAATGCTGAAAATTTCACGATTTATCACGTGATTGATGTGCACTTTTAATAAATTTTTGTGGTTTTACCATAAAAATGCATTAAAGCGCTTAAAAGGCAATTCGAGATGCTCAAGATGAGAAACTTTTTATGAGTTCTGAAATGAAAAGTCATCGGATGTTAAATTCAACAACATTTCGCAGAAACACTTAACAATTTCATCTAAACAATAACAATTAATTAGCATAAACTCAATTGCACGAGATTTATTGTTCTAATTTTCACATAACAATCGAACATTTTTGGTTACTTGATCTCGATAATTTAATTCTCCTATGCCACAAATTCAATTGAATTCAAATTGGATAATCGTTGTGAACATTCGCGTACTTATACTAAAAAGCTGTGGAGGGGCAATTAATTTTTTTTTACAGTGTGATTTACGATTCGTGTGGAATTTCCAGCGATTATTGATCTGATCTCTTGCGCAAATCGACGATATTCAAAAAGTCAAATTAAAAGTTAATTTTCAATGATGTTTTTCTTGCTTCGAAATATTAGACAATAGAAAATATTTAAAACACGAGGGGAAAGCGAGTGTGTCGAAGAAATGAAATTGGAAAAACTTTAAAAGGCAAATAAAATTCGCCATAGAACTGTCATGAAAAACAATAATTTTTCCCGCGCGTTTGTTGAAAGGTATTTTGTACAATTGTTTTATAGCTTTAACTTTTAATACACAATTGTTATGCGACGGAACTGAGAGGGGAAAATTGTTTCATTATTAGTATATTTCACAAGCAATAACTTCAGTGCTGCGATTGTATGAAATGGAAATCATAAAGTACTTTTATTGTAATATCTACAAAACCTGAAACCGGGCGATGTTTTATCATGCCAATAAAATCAAATAATGGGAAACTAAAGAGCAATTTTATTAATGATCCAATCTTTCATTGGTAGACTTGCGATGAAATAAATTTTTATTAATAATTTCGCATTTATTCGGTGAATTCGAGCGGAAAATATTATTTTGCTCTTTTTCCAGTTTTTAATTTTAACTTGCTCATAAGCAGCTTTGGTTTTTCTTTTTATTCTTCTCCCTGTTCTCTTAAAAGGATTTACGTCTTCTGTCATTTAGCTACTTAAAGAAAACATTTTAATTACAGGTATCATTCAAGGAAGGAAGGAAGGAACAAACCACCCTCGATGTTGAAACAAACGCAATAAATTAATTTGACGGAACGCCAAAAGAAAAATTTACGGAACATTTCAGGTTGTTATGAATTAAAAATTAATTAGCCGTAAATAAATACTGCATAAAAATTTTAATTTTATTTTAAACGATGAACATCAATTAAGAAGCAATTTCACCTACAGGCAGGGCAAATTTACGAATTTTCATTAAAAAAAAAAAAAAACATTTCATGGCTCTTGAGTAATCTGAAAGAAAAAGAGAATGTTCCTTTACAATTTCTTCGTGAAAATTTTCAATTAAATTAACATTTTCCTTGTCGCCGTCTTGTTAGCATATCACTTTTGCACTGTCGTGTAGTTGTTCCTTTCATGCGCATTGTCAAGAATTTATTGCGACATTTGTGTTGTTAAATGTTATGCCGCTGTTCAATGTTCTTCAATTAAATTGTATTGGCTTAATGGCAATAGCGATAGATTTAAGTCTCAGACTAGAGCCTCGATGTAATCAAGACATTTATTTTCAATATAGGTTCACAATATTGTCACAAATTGCATTTTTCTCGCGCTACTACTCAGCGCGAATTTTTTTAATGGTCGTGACTGTTAAACTGCAAGCAAGTCTATAAAATTGTTTATTCAATTGAAATGTTGCTGCGAAAAGAAAAAAAAAAACTTCATTTGTCACAAAAAACATGTTCGTAAGTTTTCTATTATGTAGCTGGTAAATCTTAACACCGTCGCCAATTCGTTTGTGCAATGCCGAATGAAATGAAATATTGCTGGTGAGAAGTTATGTTGAATTACGAAGCTACAATGGGACATTTACGGATAGTCTAGATTTTTAGCAGTGGTGGCGTTTGATATTTTGTCCAATAAACTTTATTTAGAGTGTAAATGAATTGCAATTACAATGTGTTGACTTCACTACATCATTGGGCCCAACATGAAAAAAAAAATCGCACGTAAAACTGAATGTTTCACCGTTTTGGAATAAAAATCCCAACACTAAAAAAAATCGATTTCTGTATCAGTCTGAAAATTGAATTGTTATTCGCGCAACGTAAACAAGCTTTCGGTACCATTTATGGTAATTATATGAATGTCCATGTTGTTGCGAATGATCGCACTTAAATTGAGAAACGTGAATTGGAAAAATGGTTCTGAAAAAATTAAAACAATTTAGCATTTTTCATGGCTGCAATAATGAATGGTTGAAAAAAAAAATATTATTATTATTGCCAATTACAAGTTGTATTAGCACTCATTATAAATTCCAACCTACAACTCGCCTTTTAATAACACCACCGCAAGTTTTTTTTTATTTATTTATTTAATAGCCATCCATTGTGTCCCCTCGTTGTCTACATTCTTCTTTCAGTCATCGCAGTGACTAAACAACTGACAAAAGTCACTCTACGGCAAATAATTTAATTTTAAAATTCACAACGCGCAAAAATCATTTGTTGGAAGTTTGTTAGCTTGATGCTGCTAATTCTGCATAATTAAATCACATCTGATGGCGGCTGCGTAGCTATTTAACAAAGCGAAAAGCACTTTTCATTCCCCATTGCCAGAAATGACAGTGTAAAGGCGATTTAAATCTATTTGCTAACTTATTAATAACATTAAAACTTCTCACCCCCACATGGCTACCAAAAGCAAGAGATTGAATATCATTTAAATAAATAATGAACGGTATGGTTTTCTAGATATTGCACAAGTGGCTCATCTGCGTGCAAACAAATCCAAATCACCAGCCAAAAAAAAATATGTTAATTGAATAAATAACGAAAGATAAAAAAAAGAGAGAAATCGAAGGAAATAAATCTCTGACAAATCTCTTTAATGCGATACATTCGATAGCATGCACCTGATTCTCATAATGTGGTTTTGTTGCTAGTTTGTTGTCATTGTTCCTTACTTCTTCGTGTTGCATAAATCGGTGGAAACAAGCTAAATTTCAGGAGGGCAGGAAAATGGGATTTGCGATAAATCCCCGCATAGGAAAATTTGCTGAGGGTGACAACATTTTTATGTTGTTTTTGCAGGTCGATAAGCCTTTTCATTCCATCAATAATTACAGAACTCGCTGATTTGATTTGAATGAGTAATGACTGATACTAAATTTACGAAAACCAATTTTTTTATGCACATATGCAAACATATGAGACCATAAATTTATGTTTACAGTTTTTTTTATGATTAACATAAAATCGTGCCAATGATTCCAATCGATGAATTTGTTTCCTTTTTCGAATGGAAAATGTGTCCATTGTTGAAAAGTCAATTTGTTTTCATGAATGTTCTGTTTTTCCGCAGCAATAAATGACACAAAATATTGGATAAAACAAAAAAAAAATGATGGGAAAATTTTTGGGATATGAAAATTGTCAAAACAAAGTTAAAAATGTGTTTGTTATGTTTTTTTTTTTTGAAACTTTACATTCAGACACTTTTACAAAATGGGCGTGGTTTGGTAGGCGTGTCTTATTTCTATCAAGCGGCGTGACGAAATTTCAATTTTTTTCTCTAGATGGCGCAAATCTCTGACTAATATATAATTAAACTTTAATTAAGTTGCATGAACTAGAGATTCATAAAAGTATTCTCATCTAGTGGCCGTAAAACTACAATAGTGTTGAATAATTTTCACATTATTGCTAGCAAATTCAAAATAGTAATCACACGATAGGGAAAGTAAATCAAGAGTTCACTGACATTATGTTTGCGTTGCAGTCGCCATAATTCGGTGTCAAAAACCATCATTAAACATATTTTTTCATGTGAACGAAAAAACTATAGATTTTTTTTATGCACACCGGAAAATCTGTTTGGCTTCGGGGAGCGAGAAAAAAAATCTATTAACTTCACAATTGAATGAAGACAGGGGTGTTGCTCCTTACGCGTACTGCATAAAAATTATGTTTCTTCATAGATATTCTTGCGATTTCCCTTAACCCACTTCATATATGAACATGGTGACCTACAAAATATTTATTATTCACTTGCTGATTTCGACAATGTGATTATTTTTCAATCATCAACACATTTTCTTCGACGTCTCGTCGGAGTGAAAAATGATGGGATAATAAAATTTAACGACTCGAAGGATATTGAAAAATGTCTCGAAGCCAAAACTACTTTTAGAAGGCAAAAAAAAAATATTCTTGAAATTTTCTCTCTACAAATTTTTTTTATTAAATTTCTTTGCAATAACATTTTTCTTCCAAGAAAATTAAGGATTTTTCTTCTCGGTAGTGCTTAATCGTGCAGAATAAAATTATTTTGGGAGAGGAATTTTTGCAAAAAATATTACACAGTTAGTTAAAGATTAACAAAAATATTCCTATAAAATTAGTTCATTTGATGCTTGCAGATGGCAGCAGAAGATTTAAAAAAAAATTAGCAGTTAATGCTTTGTTGCGTCTCAACAGAGGTAAATTTTTTTGCAGGAAATTTAGTTAAGATTTTAAGGATTTTCATTATTGACTGTTGTTTATATTACTACTTTTTTTTTGATCCTTGCATTTTGATCGCTCTCCATCAAATAAATAACTAAACATACGCGCAATATCAATTTCAACTTTACTTCGAAAAGTTTTCCAGAAGTGATCATTCCAGAGAGCTTCTACCGTACAAGAAATTATTCAATGTTACAATAGACTGTTAGCGATTATAAGATTAGATAAATAGTATGCTGATATATAGTAGTTTTGTTGATTCTTATTGAGGCAGAAATTGGATGAAATTCCTTGAAAGTGCACTAAAAAAAACTTTGCTCTACAAAGCTTTGAGAGTTCTGTTTCATAAAAGCTTCCTTCTTTTGTGTTATATGTTTCTTCTTCATGAGATTGAAAGAAAATTTTAAAGATTAGATAACAAGATATTTCGTGTTTGAGTTTATCGATCCTGCTTGGTTTATATAATTGCCCATTGCAAGACTGATGTATCGGCGCCACCAGTTGATATCAAACGAGTATCATCGTGCAGGAAACCAACGGAAGTAACATGACTGCTATGTCCTCCATAAGAATGGCACAACGACTAGAAATTTAATTAGGAGTTAAATAAATATTTGTTAAAGTTTATAATTGATTTCGGCTCACCTTCGGTTTATTTGCTGGATGTGTATACAATTTTACTTTACCAAAATCATCTCCAGTCGCCAACAAAGATTTATCGTGGCTACGATTTGCCACATTAACGTCAGTACCATCAGCACCTTCAGGCCATATTCCAATAGTTTCATATGAAGTTGTGCACGTTTGTGTTGCCCATTCAGTATCACGCAATGACGATCCATTTGTTAATTGACGGCACAGATTTGGGTTCCCTGTAATTTATATTAATTAAACCAACAATCAATAAATAATGTTCAAATGGTACGAAAATGAAAGTAACTTACAGAACAATAATTCATAATCGCCTGAATTTGATCGCAGCACATCGCTATCAACCGACCAGTCGACATGAAGAATGAAACTCGAATGTCCTGAACATTTGCCGATGCGATTAAATTTGTGTGGCACACTGGTGCGTTGATAAATATAAATGATATTATCGCGTGAACCAACAGCAACGAGTTGGCCATTTGGAGCACATTTAATGGTCTGAATTGGTTCTTGACCATCAGTATATTGCGATAAAAGCTCTCTTGACATTGAATCAAACACCATCCATTTGCCCGCCATAGTTCCAACTAACACAAATTCACCATCAGGCGTAAATTCAACTGTTTGAACCTGTTCACCAATGTCCTTACTCCATACAACAGAATGTGACAAAGTATCCCATAACTGAAGCAATCTATCGCGTCCCCCAGTGATGAATTGTGGCATATTTGGATGAATAGCAAGTCCCCACAACTCATCAGTGTGACCCATAACAACGGGAGTGAATCCCATATCAAGATCACCAGCAAGGATACAATTTTTTGTCGTTCCAATGAGCAATTGCATTCCTTTACCTTGCGTCACAACACGTACGGCACCGAAATGTGGCTCAATAAAATTTTCCAATCCAACGGGCATCAGATCTTCGCCCAACAGCACAAGTCGTCCATCCTTGCCACCTCCAGAAATTAACTTTCCGTTTCGCAATGAACATAATGAAAACACAGAGCCTTCATGAACTTTCTTGACGAACTTTCCAATGGCATTTGTTCCACGTCCCCACAAAATGATATTTCCATTGCTGTCACCGGTCACAACATCACCGAAAGCTGTGAATGTCAAGCACGTCACATACTTTGGCTTCTCGCGACTATCAAATATGCCCATTTTCTTATATAAAGCTCCATTCTGATCTAAAGTCCAGAAGGCCACGTGATTTTTGCCAATTGTAATAATCTGATTGCGATCAAGCGGATGAAATTCTGCAGCCACAACAGTATCAACTGAGCATTTTGTTTCTGTTATCTTTTTGCCTGTTTCGCCTTTTTGCCATTCCCATACGCTAATAAGCTTTTCAGTCGAATCATCGATTGCCAACAGAAGAGTTCCATTGTCAGCCTGGCTAAAGCTTACACACGTGACTGATGACTGGAATTCGCCGACGCCAATAATTGCCATCGTAGCTAACGAAACTGAATTCCATACGCGAATATGCGGTGAAGCAGTTTTACGATCCTGTCCAGCACATTGACCAGTAGCAATAAGAAGCTTATTCGGATGTATCGCGAGACTCTTGATATCATCGGTATGACCCAAATAATGTCGCTGCGATTGTTCATCGATGTTGTACAACACCACAGTTGCTGCAACAAAATAAACTATTTCGCCGGTGGGCATCTGGAACAAGTTGGACCGACAATCTTTTCCACGATATCCATAAGCCTAAAAAAATTTAAAATTGTTCAATAATTAATACTCAAGTACAACAATCAAAGCTCAAGCGTTCACTTACCCAATCAAGTTTCAGCTTTTTTGACGGGGCTGGTTGAACTTTAGTGATGTCGTACGTCTGAGCATCGGCGCGTTTCTCAGGAACATAAAATGTTATTGGACGGCCTCGCAGGAACATACGAACACTATTATTGTCTTCTTCATATTGCGCTGTATTGGAACTGAAGGTATCACGAGCGATGGCAATGAAAAGAAATTGATGAATGAGAAAACATTAAACGTAAAATTTCATGGTGGATCATTGCATGAGAATTGAGCTTGTACGATTGTGTCTCATAATTTTCTCGCATTTTGACATTTTAAAGAAAATAAAAATGTTAAATATTCAGCACAAGCCCCGCGCGGTCATAAAAGTGATTCACACGAAATGTTCATCATTTTTATCATCGCTGGATATATTTTTTTTTTCTTCGCGTCAGATTTTATTTTTTCATATAAACAATGAAGCATTTTAGTTGTTTTTCTACAAAATGAATGTTTAACTATTCAATTTGCAGGAGAACTATACACAAAATAAAAGTTTGTGACATTGTCATTTGTGAACTTGTGTGCGTCTAATTGAATAAATGATGCGATTTGTACATTGAGTTCTATAGTTTCCGTTATGATGAAATTATTAATCACGATTTAAGTGCCTTTTGCGTGTGCTTTTAAAAACTTAATTAAATTATAGGTTTTTTGTGTGCGTTTGTGCGCAAAGCAATATTTAAGTAATTATAACATGCAACAGTGATGCCAAAAGCGTGTGCGATCTTGTGCCTGCAAGGTTATTACAAAAAAAAAAAAAAATTGGATCGATTAACCAGTTGCACGTTTAATTTACATAATTCACAAAATTCAGTCACTTTCACAAAAATTAAGTGAATTGGCAATAGCGAAAAAAATAATAAGAAGTTGCCAAATAACTGTAAGAAAAAAAAGCAGAAGAAAAAAGAGAGCAAAAATTGGTTTTTGATGAAATTGACGATAAATTTTTAAGGTTGCTATTGAAGCACTGTAGTCAAATTACGTAAATTGATGATTCGCATCCATGAATTTGTTGTTTGTGCGAAATTTGAAACTTTTTTTATTTTTATTTTTCGTATCTTCACTAAATTGAGAAATCAAAAACGATGCGATTTTTAGCAGGAGCCAATTGAAACTGAAAGAAAAAACTTCGCATAAAGACAATTAGGGGAAATACTCCAAATTCTGACTTAATGTTGTTTGAAGTGCTGCGCCCATTGATAAAAATACAACAATAAATTAATAACACTCAAAAACATTTTAAAAGCTGGTTGGATTTCGTTCGCTTCCCCTCACTGAAAATATTTAAGAATTCATGAAATTTTAATTCATTTTTTTCTTATTCTTCCGCTACGCAATTTTACAACGTAGAGATCATGCCGTAGAATCAGCAGCAATAATTCCGGTATAAAAAATGTATAACAACGCGGCCATGAAAATTAAGCTCTGGTGATTCATGAATAATATGGACCCGAGCTTTTTTCTCTGTTGATATTTGTTTTGAAGTGAAATAATTAACGCAATATATTTATATCGTGCAAATCGTACAAATTTTTAAAGTTCGCTATCAAAATTGCAGTTGTTATTATTATTTCGGTTTTTGTTTACATTTCCCTCATGTTATCTTTATCATTGATAACACGTCGCTGGATTTCTGCTTTAATTTATAGACTCATTAAAATAAAGATATTTGTGTGGATTTGTTATAAATATAAAGTCGGTGAATGAAAAGAAAATGCTGATTATTTGCTAAATCAGACTTGATGAATCGCCCGTGAAAATGAAAAGCGGTCTGTCTCCGATCGATTTTTCATTATCTCGCCCGCAATGTGAGACTTTTTTTTTGGGGATACTTGGTTTTGCACATAGCTGCTCATCGACATGTTTTTTCGCTATTTTCATTAACACCCACAAAAATGGATTTGAATTAATCAAGTGGAAAACGGATTTTTAGGTTATTTCCCAAGAGATGTAAAAGCACAGACTTATAACGAAGTAAAACAAAAATCAATGGTATACGAATGTGTCAGTGATATATTCAAAGGGATTTTTCTACTAATAGTCATCACACATAACATTGAAACAAACTAGCAAAAAAGCAAATCTCTTTTTGTAAACGTAAATAAACACGAAAAAAAAAATAGCCGGACACTGTTCGTGTGATATCGATTACTAACCCAAAATATAGCTAGCGACACCAAAATTATGAAGAGGCAAGCAATCGAGAGCCGCTGATGTTTATTTTGATTCGCAACAAAAATATTTTATTTGGAGTTGAGAATAACTAAAATATGGTCGATTGGACAATAAAGTGAAGTTACAGATATGGACATTGCCGATAGAGATTGGCAAAAACGTGTAGAATGTGTTTGAGTTGTGTGTTTGAGAGTTCAAGGAGAGATAATATAAATGTTCATTGTACGAAATTGTGGGAAAAGTAAAATGATCAGAAATTTATTAAAAAGTCCATAGTGTGACTCACCCATGCTTCAGTAAACTATTGATACCGTTCTTTGACTGTAAATTGAGAAGAGACTTGGTAGCGAAACGAGCACTTTGCAATGTGGGAGAAGATTGATTCGTTGGTGATGTTACAAAATCTCCTGTGGAATTCCATCGCTTATTGAGTCCCGTGGGACTGTTGCTGCCACTTTGCGCAAGTAAATTGGATGCCGATGATTGTGACTGTAGAGCATTAATATTGTTTAGCTGCAATGGCGTTGTGGAATGAATTGTGGTGGGTCGCGGTAAAGGCGATGGTGCTGGCGATGTACTGCTCTGTGAATCAGCAGAATGTAGTGATCCATTCGATTGATGATGCAGATTACGACGATTTAAATTAGTTTTGGAATTTGTCGTTGCAAGTCTAGAAGGCGAATTGGTTGTACTGTTTGTATTGCTGCCGCTTCGTCTCAAGCGCCAATCATCGAGTGTGGTTGTGATTTGCGTGGAACGTACTGCAATGATCACAAAATATCTTATCAATTTGGGTCATTTATTTACAATGACACTTTTTGATGATTAAATTATGACTTTGAGATTGAATACAAAAATTATAAGCTTAAATTGAAGGCGTTTTACAAAGTGCACGTGTGTGAACAATGTACCAGTCATCCGTCAAAAAGCGTTATTTAATTATAGTTTTATTTTGTAATCCGTCAAGAGCTACTCACTTCTATTATTCTTAATTGTCGTTTCATAAGAGCTGGAGGAGGACGTTGATGATGATATGCGTGATGAATTGCAATCGAGAATGTTTAGGCGTCTGAGTACCTCCGATAGCGTTGATTTTAATGACAAAATCTCTTCCTGTTGCTCGAGCACTTGACGTTCCAGATCGTAAAGCCTCTCGGCCATACTAGAATTTTCTGATTCCAGCATTTCGTCTGAAATTAAATGTTTCAAGAAAAAATTTTGTCCGAGTTTTTCTTTTTGTGGAATTTGTTGTGTGCTTTGAGTTTTATGTCAAGGGACTTCTATTTTACTTTCTTAAAGATTGGATTTTTGTGGTTTCTTTCCTCCATAAAACATAAAAAAGAAAAGACTTTTTTCTTCTTACGGATGAAACATTATTTTTTCTGATTATTAAAAGTTATCAAGATCGAGTACGAGTTAAACCCGAAGAAATTCCCAAGAAGGGCAAGAAGAATAACAGAGATATTAAGAAATTTTCGTCCAAGAAAGAGTAAGAGAGTAATTTCGGAATATCAAAAAAGCTATTAAATTAAATCACACAGCGTAATTATTATCAAGCATCGTTGTCTTACGCCACGCATTGTATACACTCGACATTGTGTCTTCAACGTCATCGAAATTATTAACATTCTTTTCCATTGTCACTTGTGAACTTGGAGATTTATTGCAATCCATTTTTTAAAAATATCTCGCAGAGCTTTTGTTTTCCTATTCTTTTTTTGTAAATTTAACTGTTTGCCTTGAACCTTCGCATCGATTTTGATGACGTTTTGTCACTTAATGGTGTCTTGAAAATATGTCACCTTAAACATATTGTTTCACTTCCTAATACTTTAAAAGCGTCTTTAAGCCAATTAATGGCAATTGAATAATGGAAAAATGAACAGAGAAATAAAATTTCCTGTCTAACATAAAACGAAATCCGTCAGACGTCGAAGGAAACCAAAACAATACAAAAAAAAAAATTATGCACTGGGAAGTCAATCGTTAAGTTGTTTAGTGTTGTGAATGGCAAAGCCCAATTTGTTTTCACTTTTCCTACTAATTCACTTTGTATTTAGCAACTAGACTGAACTGCCTAGTGATATTATCGTTAATTTACATTTAGTCTATCTAATGCAATGCTCTGAGACAAATGTTATTACTGAAACGAAGATTAGAATAAAGATTTGTCAATGTCTGCACTAAGCAATTCATTCATGTAATATCCCTTTGTGCTGCGTTTGCGCAATATGTATTGCGGGGGATGAAAAGCTTTAATTTCCCCTTCAAATGGAATGTAAACATTTTTTCCCATCCATTCCATTCGCAATGCAATGCCCCGGTTTTCATTTTCAAACTCATCGTTGGTCGAATGGAACATTAAAGAACCGTTATACAATTCACTCAATTCTCGTCATTCTCAAACACTTGATGCAAACCTGAGAATTCTTAAAAGGCGGAAGCGAAAAAATATAACAACTTGGAGAATCCCATAAAACGAACAGAAACATAACAATAAAGCGATTTATTCGATAAACCAATTAAACCACGATTAACGTCTAAAGAATGGTTTGATTAAAATGATTAATTGCACAATCAAAGCTTTTTTAAAACCAATTCGAAGAATTTTATTTAGCAAAATTATCAGCAATTCAGGAATTTGAACCAGTTATTAATTTTCCAATGTTGTTTAGGTATGCTTAATGCCTCTAATCATGCCCGCTATAAAGATTGTTATAATATCGCGCCGTGTCTTCTTTATTGAAATTCCGCAAGCTGACCACCCGCTTAACCATCAGCAAGAGCCAATAACGGAAAACCGGTTGAACAAGATGTTGCCAAAAAAAAAAACGCAAAGAGAACCATCATTTATCAATAAAATTTATTTCGCGAGCTCCACACAAAACTATGCGGTAGAAATGTTAAAAATCAACTGATCTCAACTTCCCCAAATTGCGTTTCGCATAAAATATTTCGCAATTTAAAAAAAAAAAAATAATGGAAAATTTGCTGAGAATCATTTTAGGAATGAAATTAAATGTTTAGACAGATCGGACGCAGGGCAACCATTGAGCTCAATACTAAGACAAATGTTTATTTCCTTTTACAATTTCCTTTCCTGGGGGGATTTCTCGTTCGAGAAATATTATGGACAACAAGAAGCATGTTTCTGAAAGGTCTTTTTTTACAAAGCCCGTAAACACGACATGACTTGAAACAATGCTCCATTGACCTTTTTAGAAATTCAGAAGCTAACAACTATCATCGGTGCTCGTTATAGAAAACATTTATTTTTAAGAAATGATGCTGATGACCATACGTATATCGCTTTATGATTCTTAATTAAATGTCGTGCAGAGGAGTTTTTTTTTCTGTCGCAATTAAATAATTTGCGTCAATTAGATGTTCTTTCCTTCTGACCATAAACAGTTTTTGGTTGGTCGACTAATTAGATGGTCATCAATGTATTATGTGTTGTATGAAAATAACTTAAATTGCGATTCCATCAAATGATTTTGAATGGTCAAATAACAATGAAATTGACCCACCTAAGCTTACATTTATTATGGCGAATGGCGATAATTTACGATTCTTCCGCAAGCTATTTTTTTATTATTTATTTACGATACAGAATCCGCAGAACAGTTGTTAATTTAATCTACACATCTCTCTGTGGAATGACACCGACACAACGAAGCACGAGCAATTCTCATCTAATTCTTCTCTTCCTCGTCGCCTCCCCAAAGTGGTCATTTTTAATTTATCACGAGATGAAAGCTGAGTCGTGATGAGAGATAAAACTTTTGTCCGGAATATTTAATTCATGAGCGCGTCTTAATTGTTTTTCTGATGGTGCCGAACAGAAAAGTGAACGATTTGAATGTCAACATCTTGATAAAACAACATGGTTATATGTTTGTGACAGTCACTGAAATGTTTTCATTGGATGGACCCATAACTAAATAGCCGAGTTTGCAAACACTACTGATTAAATCAACAAAATTTCTATAAATATTCAGTAGACTTCTTTTCGATTATGAAATATATTGATCTTATACTTGTTATTGACCGTTTCGCTGATTCAATAATAATGAAATGATGGAGCTTTTTCGATTTATTCACACACGAATCACAATTGTGGCATGATGAACGTGTGGTAATATTATCAGAATGTGTGAGAAAAGAAGTATAAGAAAAAAATTTTATTTTTATAAATAAAAAAAACTCACAGCGGGGGAATGCCGCAGAGACCAGAAATATTTTAGAACTTTATGGAAGCAAGAACCGGATGTTGGTCGATGACTATCGTCGCACATTTTTTTAACGTCGAATGCATTTGAATACGTAATATGAGAGTCCTTAATACGAGGGAAAAAACAGCACATGTTAGACTGTGAATAATAGGAAAGGCAACCAACTGTTTGATTGTTGTAGAGGTGAATGGATATAGCGAAAGGCATTAAGCAACAACATCGGTAATACTGGGAACATTTTGCGCTTTCAACCGAAAATCCCATTTTAAAGTGCTCTCCTTTCGTGCCTTTATGAAGACATGCAAAATTAGCAGTGCTTGTGATAATTGTGTAATGTCACTTCCACCGTTTGTGTAATGGAAATTTGCCCATTTTTTGACGCCTCTAAAATTCAGGTAACTAAGTAACATGTCTTCGTTCCCAAAAGTTCAATCCATAAATTTTGTTCGTATCTAATTTATTCTAATACCATTTCCTTGATGCATAATATTCCAATTGGGAGTAACAATTTTTATGAATAATTCCCTCAACTGACAATTCCAAAAAGGTTTTTTTTTTATATTTCAACATTCAAATCATTCAAGCGAGAAGTTTTTTTTATTCAACATTTTTTTTTTAATTTCGCGCTCTTTGAAATTTATTTTTGCGTGCAGTTCAGCGCTCTTTTTACACAACCAGTACAGGTTTATTCTTGGGTTTATTGCTGGCATTTGATCTCTGCTTAAATCATAAAGTTTATTTTCTGTTGATATTAATTTAAAAGTTATAATAAGAATTTTTCATAATTTGCTTAGTAGATTAATTTGATGTGCTTATTTGCAAAAAATTCTTTTAAAAGCTCTGGATGGTGTTTGATGATGGTTATTTTTAGGCAAATTAGTAAAAAAAAAATTAATAATGAATTTGCATTGTGCTTAATTAACACTGTCCGACTCAAGAGAAACTAAAATATTTTTTTTTTTTTACAATTTTGCACCTTGAATTTCTTAAAAAAGTTTTAGTCATTTGGCACAACATTGTCATGAGTTGTGGTAATTAAAGAAAAACTCATTACCTCATTATTTTTCCAAACTGTCCTTGAGTGTGTAGATTTAATGGAGCTCACAGAAAAAAAACACGGTTAATTAATGTTTTTCTATCAAATTATTTATCACAAAATGTAGTTTAATTACGGAGTTTTGATGAATTATTGGCAGCGATGATAACACACTCTTCGTAAGTAATCACAAAACAACTGATAAAAAGTCGCTTAATGTCGCGACTATATACAATTAATATTTGCGGTGCGGAACCGTTATCAGCACTAACGAAGCAACAACAGAAAAAAATGATTCTCTCATGAATTGAATATATTGCTTTAGTTTAGTTTTCTGTTGTTGTTGTTGTTTTGGATTTCCTTCTTCTTCCTCTCCCTCTCTCGCTATGCTTTTTTTTTCCTTCTTCAATACTACAAAGGAATTTTTCTGCCAACTAATTTGAATTCAGTCTGGTGATGTTTTAGTCTTATTTTGCGGACTTTTGGCGACGATAAGGCACAATTTTCAGTCGAAAATAGTACGAAATAGCTCACGGCACGTCTTTTTGGCACTAGCGATTACTGTAGCCAAAATAATAAGTGATGATTCGGGCAAAAACAACTGTACACTGGAGCGAAACTCAAGAAACGAACCTCACTTTGCAAGCGTCAAACACAATATGAACATCAGAAACGCTGTGCATACAAAAGCCGAACAGAACAGAGGAGTAAACAAGGGAGTAAGCAATGGAGTAAGAGAGTTGTTGAGAGATAACTAAAATATAACCAACTAAAACTAACGAAGTTTTGAAATTTAAAAATAAAAAATATTTTAGGGAAATTGTATGGTTCACGTTTATATGAAAATTGCTTTCAATTTAACGGCTTCTTCTTACAGCTTCTCAATTTCCGCATAAGTGTTGTACCTTCATCACGCATGTGACCTTCATCATCATCACACATGTTGTGCAACTTAATTTACACGTTTACTCGTTGTGCACATAGTTTGGAGTAGGCACTTTTTTTTGTTACTTGTTCATCTCACTTTCCCCCAAAATCTCAAAAGCATGTGGTAGCTAAATGTTTACTCACCAGTTAATTGTTTGCTACCAAATTCTTTTGTCATTTTCTAAAAAGAGAAAAGATCGATTGCAATCTTGCGTGATATGTATTCGATGTTGACGAATGATGATTGATTTATCGGAAATGTCTTGAAAAACTTAAATTAGGTTAAGTTAACAAAGCTGATAAAAATTACAATCGACGAAGCTTGTAAACCATTTCAGAAATAATTAATACAATATTCGTGAATAAAAGCAGGACCGGGCTGAATCACTAACAGCTAAGTAGTGGACAAACGAATAAAACAAACAATAATTTAAGTGTTCATGCCGGGCCTGATAAAAGAGACTTACCGCTTCCAGCATTAATATTGATGCCGCGATAAATCGTGGAGTAAAATATCTTTAAAAAATTATCGATGATATTCGGAATAATTATGTATTTAAAGCGCTGCCCATAAATGGCGTCACTTTTCGATTCTCGGAAATTTAGTTTTTAAAACAAGAGCTTTATTGGAGCTTTCAAATTAACATGGAAAACTTTCTGACATGGACAAACGCAATAATGACATTGCTAATGCACAATCCCCATTGAGCTGAAAAATTGTAGTCCTCAACGTTGATTGCTTCTTCTGAAATATTTCATTGTCTCAAAAATTAAGTATTGAAATTCACATAATTCGCTTAAATTTAATAAAACTTACTGCTTATTACTGCGACAGGTGGACAAGTGAAATTCGACAAAAATAAAAAATAAAATCTTCGGGTTCAAAAGCTTTAAAAATGTTTTACAATCACATTACAGTGCTCCTCAAGTTTTTGCTTCAAAAATTATGACACAACTCAGCAATTAATTTGCTTTGTTAAATGTTTCATCTAAAGTTGTCCAGAGTCTGCCGAATGTCGAAGTATCAAACAAAAATCTTGCATTGACATTGTTTTACCTTGATTTGATACCTTATAGAAAACAAAAGCCTCTTAACAAACTAATACACATAAAAAAAAAACATAGATTTAGAGAAGAAGAAGGTGCGTCGCGTCACGTGTATGGAGTTTCTTTTTGTACAACTCTGGTCTGAAGCTTATTTTGCTGCGCGCGCCGCACATTGTGCTTTAAACATCTCCACATACAGTTTATTACGAACCGTTGATCGAGCCGGTGCGATCATTTAACTTGTCCTATTAGTTTTTGTCTAACCGCTGCTGCCATTTCCAAGGCGAGTGAAACATCGCGAAATCTTGTTGTGGACTTACAAAAAAGAAACAAAAAAAATAATAATAATAACTTAAATATGGGAGTGGTGTTCATATTTCTCACGTTTGTGGCAATTTTCACGGGGATTTTATGTTTCGTGAAAAATTATCGGAAAATGAAATTGGATATTCCATCGCCAAATGCCTGGCCTATCATTGGGCATGCTCATCTCATGATTGGGCTCAATAATGAAGGTGCTTATTTGTTGATATCATAAAATTCCGTTAAACTGTTAATTATTTTATTTTAAAATATCTCGTTTTTCTTTTACTATGTGTCATCAGAGCAACTCAAGTTGATCACCGATTTGTGTTTAATGTATCCACATCTAGTAAAAATCTGGTTTTTGCACGTTATGGGAATTCTTGTAAACAGTCCTGAATTAATCCAAAAAGTGTTCAATTCTGATGTGTGCATGGAAAAACCTTACATCGCATATAGACTATTTAACTTAGATAATGGATTGCTCGCATCGCGGTATCCACGCTGGAAACATGATCGTCGCTTTTTCAATAATTCATTCAAAATGTCAACTCTACAATCATTTATACCAATTTTCATTGAAACAGCTGATAAATTGACTAGTGAAATCGAGAAATTTACGGATGGCGATGCATTTAATATACTTGACTACACAATCCGTTGCACATTGAAGATGATCTGCTCGACCTCGCTTGGTATGAAAATATCAGATTCCGAGAATGAAGAAACTTTTAATAAAGTTTTCCATGCAGTTGAGTTGTAAGTTTGCGCTTGCATAATTAAAACATTTTCTTCTATTTATTTTATCCGAAAATAATAAACTTGCAATTCCTGTTTCTCTTCTTTATTTCGTAGTACGAGTGAAACGTGTGCACTACTACAGAACAAACCAGTTGTTTATCCAGACACGATATTTAAACTTACGCCTCGTTATTTTGAAAATTTACGACACGGCTTATATTTGAAACAGTTCCATCAACGCATCATTGATGAACGCCGCGAGTATTTAAAAAATCGTAACAACAATAACAACGATGAAAAGGATGAAAAAGATTCTAACGAGCCTGGTTATAGTATCTTTATCGATCATATTTTGAACAATGAAGGAATGTTTACTGATGCTGATATTCAAGATCATGTCATCACTCTATTGTCCGCAGGTAATTTCATTGACATAGAAATCGGAATCAAGGACCTAAACGGCTTTAATCATGTGATAATACCTCTTGCATAACATAACGTTTCGTCTGTGAATCTCAAGAAAAACAAGTCAAAAAAAACTAGACTTGCATATTATTCGCAAATTTAAAAGCAAATCCAGTTTAATGAAATGTTCAAATTATATTGTTGGTGTCGTTTGTGTCTTCGAGGCATGACGAAGTATGCTTAACATTGTAGAATTAAATTAATGAACATGAAGCTATGTTGACTACAGACGCTTTCGTGAGCTTTCAAGCGTTGTTATGAATTTGCATTTAATTTTCCATAAATTACTTTCTGAAAGCTTCGCTATTTCAATTAATTTGCAAATCGTGTCAAAATAAGTTTGGCGACACGTCCATAAAGTTCAAAAATTTACAACTCATTAAACATCATTCAATTCAGGCTATGAAACATCGGCCACTGCCACAGCACATTGTCTTCTGTTCCTGGCTCAACACCAAAATGTTCAGAATAATCTTGTCGAAGAAATCAATGAAGTATATGGCACAGATGATGAGATAACAATTGAATCACTCGGCAAATTACAATATATGGAACGAGTGATCAAAGAGACCTTACGAGTGGCACCTGTTGGACCAGTCATTTTTAGAGAGGCAATGGATGATTTTGAACTGCAACCGGGTCTAATTATTCCAAAAGGTACAACATTTATCCTTAATATTTATGCATTACATCGTCGATGTGACATATGGGGACCAAATGCCGAAGATTTTGATCCTGATAACTTCTTGCCAGAAAAAGTAGCAACACGGCATCCATGTAGTTTCATTCCATTCTCTACAGGTGAGAGAACTTTTTTTAATTCATCCTAAAGTTATCTGACAATTATTTATTCTTTATTTTTAACCAACAGGTCGACGGAATTGTATTGGTCAACGGTATTCTATAATATCAATGAAAATTATTCTTTTGAAACTGTTGCAGAAGTATAAATTCTCAACCGACTTAGAGTATAATGAGTTGCGATTTAAAGCTGTATTAACATTAAAATTAATCGGTGAACATTTGGTTTCAATTGTTAATAGATATTAGATTTCTAATTAATGAATTTTTGAATAAAGAAAAAGTTTGGAGCAAATTAATTTTATTTTCTATCTATGAAATTCGAGCATTATATCTATTTCGAGAGATTTCCATCAATTTTACAAAAAGAATGTCATAATATACAGACAAGTTAACCTCAAAGAATAACTCAATGCGTTAAGATGAAATTCCATAGACACTTTATGCCATTACGACATACACCATACGGAGTGTCCTAGTTTGCAACTACTGCACTCTTACTAACGGCAGGTATACAACAAGTTTTCTATAAGATTGCAGTCGATCCAAAGCGCGACGACATTGATTGTACACCACATAATTCACCGAGAACAATGTGTGAAAGCAACGGCATCAGCTGAATTTGCCATAAAAGTGAAATGATTGATGAGTTGTTCGGTTTTAAAGAAAGCAAAAGCATTACGCTATTATATTTATTGTGCTTGCGGAGGAAGAAAAACACAATCGCATAGCCTAATTTCTTAGATCGGCTGAGCAATTTTTTGCTATAATTATTTTTTTTTCTCTCTATTACTATTACAATTTTGCTTGCCACTACAGTTAAAAAAATCCATTAGATTAATAGAAAGTGCAAAATCCAAAATGGAAAAGTTTCAATTTCGAGAAAAAAAAAAAATCTGATTGGCGACAGAGTGGAAAATTCGGCATGTGGTTACAATTAATTCGCACAACCAAATGGCGACTGGGAATTTTGTAAGCATTGTATCAAAATATTGGAATTTCCAAAATAAAATACGTGTGAAATATAGAAGTTTTATTCATTCAAAAAACTGATGAGATTCTTGTTTCTTTTGCTTCTATAATTGCTTGCGATTTCATTTTAACATATATTTGAGATTCTTTCAAGTCATTATAGCACACAGCCTTAATAAAATCTTCAAAAGCGTCTTGCTAGCCTTGAAATATTATGTCAGATGTTTTGATTTTTTCAAATAATTTTTGTAAATATTTTTGATTTTGAAATGTTAACGATTTGAAAGGAAGTAACTCGTAAGAATATTATTCAGCCAAACTCATTAATGAAAGGCCTCGCGGAACAAATAAATTCATGATTACATGCAATATTTTATCCTTTGCGAATTCACTATCCTTTACGAATCGCTAATTTATTTAAAATCAGGGATGGAAGAATGATGATGGTAAATTAATCAGTATAAGCATAAGCAGCATTTTGCAAACCCTGCCACTAGATTTAATGTCATAATAAAAAAAAAGAATGAAAATTGAAAGCTTTTCTATTTATAAATCAAACCGCAGACTGCGAAGATGAGATAACATCAGCCTTGAGATGAATGAAACACTAATCAGACTCTGGAATATGATTTGAATAAAAATTCGCGTATTTTTTGGATTTCAAGTTCATCAACACATAAATATTTTATTTGTAGCATTCATTTTACTAACAAGATAAAAATAAAACGACTGGAAATTATTTCGCGCGAGAAAAAAAAAAGCTCTCAATTGAAATTATTCGATTCTCACTTTCGTTGTGAAACAGCATTTCGGCTTCCCCGCTTGGCTCATCAACCAGCGAACACGAAACATTCCCTAATAATGAATCCGGAAAAAATTACTTAAATGTTAAATCAAATTATGAGTTGTGAGGAGACGAAGCTTTTAGAAATATTGCTATTATAATTAGACTTGAAAGCTGACAGGAACAATAATTGTGACAAACGAGCACGTGTTGAAAATTATTTGCGAATGATTATATGCTGATACACACCTTTGGATACCATGACGACAGGGTAAGATTGAACTTATAAAAGTTGGTGGCATTCTTTACGACTGGGCAGCTCATAAAATTGCAGGCATTTGTATCCATCCCAGGAAATTGCTTTTCGACATTAATGACCTGTGCATAAGCGACCATTGTAACGTTGCTGCCATCAAAATCCGGTGTAAACATCATATTCATTGCAGCTGTTTTATTGCGCTTGACTTTACAAATGCCTGACACTCTATCTATTCGGCAACCTTCAAGAGTCAACTTGTCGATAGTACAATTCAGGCCTTAATTCAAACAACGATTGATTAATGTCATAGATCACTACCTAATAAAGCTTAATTTACCCGGCAACTGTTCGCATTGATCAAATTTGGAATTAATTACAACACACGTGAATAGTGCAATAAATGATGCCAATGAAACTATAATAAGTATAAACTTCATGATTGACGATGCCGACTTAAATGATTGTCGAGTCTAAATGAAGCTGAGCCTATTGTTGTTGTCGCTCTCGTAGAATTTTGTTATCAGCATTTTTTTTGTCAGTTCCAATATGATAATGAGAAATATAAAATAAAAATGTATAAAATGTCGATTTAGATTTATTTTGAAATCTTATTACAGATTTAATTCAATTGATTCTTAGCAGAAAGTATTTTTTTTTTTTTGTATTTTATTTTGCCAAATATTTTTGATTCAGCTACAGCAACGAACTGATAAGAGCTCATTGAACTGAAAAGGTTCAAAGTTTATTGAGATATTTTATTTTGAGACCAGTTTTACAATCCTCCTTCAATCTTAAACTTATTAACAAAACAACACTTTGGCTGGCCGTTTTGACTCATCAGCCATCGAGTATTGACTATGCTGATCGGAAATTTTGGCGAGATATTCAAGTTCAATGTGTAAGTGTTTCTTACATTTTTTACAATCGGGCATGGCGTCAATTTGCAAGCATCTTCATCAATATCTTTAAATTTTGCATCGTATTTTGGCAGTAAGGCATACGCTATCATAGTGATATTATCACTACCTTCGAAGTCTGGAGTAAAATGAACTTTCATTGTATAATCGACGCCTCTCTTAAGTTTGCATGCTGTGCTGACTCGATCAATTTTACAATTCACAGTTACTTCTTCGATAATGCATTTTAGGTCTGGAAATTTTTTAAATATTTCTCAAATATCGTAATATGTTTTCGAGTTAATTATATTATTTAGTTATACCATCAAAGCCTTGTCCACATACATCAATATGAATCTTCTGTGGTTCTTGAGCAAAAACGACAGAAAACATTAAAATTGCAAAAATCCTAAAAAATTTCTTCATCATCGAATCCTCCGGAGACCTTGGCACGGTGAAACGGAACAGTGAACTGAAATAATTGCTTACTGAGCCAAAAATTATTTCCTCTCATATTCTCATCAGTATTCTGCTGCATAGCCGCATTATCAATTTTTTCCGAAAATAAATAAGTATTTAAAGCTACAGTTTTATGTATGTATAGTATGTTTATAAAATGATTTTCTATATTTATTCAAAGTTCTCGTTGATACGATGCTTTGGTATAAATTCATTCATTAGGTCTATTGTTAATTATCTATCTACCGCGAAACCTATTAAACTACACATTTAAGTAATGAATTATCGTCATGTTATAATATTAATTATGTTGTTCCACATGTCATTTACATCTTTCAATACATGATAGAGCAATCATGAATTGATAAACTTATACAAACATCTTATTTATCTCTAAATGTGTGCATGTCATTTGAAATATTGTCACATTGCACACTTCCGGCCTTATCGCTAATCTTAATAACGAGCCAAAGATATTATTAAAATGAATTTTTCTGTACAAATTTTGTTGCGATAAGTGAGAATTGTTTCTGTCCGCTTATCGATCAAAAGTTACCTGATAACACTTGCAAAACGTTAAAAGCTAATGAACTTATGATTAAGATTAAATGAAACGTGATAATAGAAATTAATTGTAATGAACTCTTGGCTTTTGCTGCACACAAACGCGACAGTCAATCAATGTGTGATACAGTGACAATGAGTTGAATGAAATTAATACATCTTAGACTATGCACAGTGTCTTGTCCTTGATAAGAGAAATCTGTGCTTCCTGTAATATTCTTAGTCGCGGACCTAATGGAACGCCTAGCTTTTGTAATCTTTCTTCACCCATATACGGCAATTCAATCATTCCGACACGTTCTGCTTCGAACAAGTTTGCGTATTTCTTGAATGAAAAAAATAAATAAATAAAATACAAGTTAAATAATAATTTATGCGTAACAATATTGTGCTATAAATTATAGTGAAAATCTACAAACCTCATATCCAAGTTTCTTCAGAAATAGCCTCATTAGTGGTGGATCTTCACCAAAAAATTTTGTCAACTTCTTAACTCTCTTTGGATTTGTCAAATTGGGTCCATCTGACGTATCAGCAACGTTATCAGTTGATTTATTATGGAAATTGTGCGATTGCTGCATTCTATAATTCAAATCTTGTCGTAGTTGCTCTAATTCCTGTGTCATTAAATGTTGTGAGCGCATTTCACTTGAGAGATGTGCAACACTTCGTGCTAATGTCACAACGTGAGACTCTAATCGCTGGAATCTCTTGTTGATGCCCTAAAAATGTAAAGCATTTTTATGAATCTTTTCAGACTACGCAAATCATCAAAAAATTTACTTTTATATCACGAACTTTTCTCCTTTCATCATTTCGTCTACGGTCTCTTATCGGTCTACCACTGACTGAACTTGAGGGCAACGACGATAAACTTCCTTGCCTTCTTCTAGCATTTCTTAATTGTCCATCCATTCGTCCTGGTCGAGCGCCTAACATCTTCAACACTTCACTGTACATATTTTCGAGGCCTTCAAGTTGTGACTTTATGTGTCGCAGTCCTTGTGTATCTGTCTCCGAATCACTAACTGATTGTCCAGCTCCCCACTGACCACCAAGCAATGAATCCAGATCAAGAGATCTTGTTGTCGTTGATGTTAAATCGTCGAGACCAAACACTAAAATATAATGCCGTTAATCATGTTGTGTTATTATTTACATAAATAAATAATTTATTATTTTGTAAAACCTACAATGTCTTTTCATCATGGACTGTTCTTGCTTCTTGGACACTGATGATCTCATCTGTTCACCACGTTTTTGTAAAATTGAACCCGGCAAACCTCGCGAAGGTCCAATGAATTTATTCTTTCCGGGTCTGTTATAACTGTCAGTTCCGTACTCTGGTTTTTTAGATAACTGAAGTAATAAATACAGCAACTTTGTGTGATAACATCTTGAGATTGAAACTTTATGTGAAAACTTACCTGTGGTGCCGACTGCTGTTTGCTTGAATTGCTTTTGTTTGTTATCGTATTACTGCTTGTTGTCGTATGCTTGTTTGTTTCATTTGTATGCTGAATGCTACCATCGGGCGACAATGGTGGAAGCGGAGGCGACATTGAAGATAAACTGCCGGATATTGTGCTCTCAGGACGGAGATTTAGATTTTGTATACCCGGCTCAAGGATGTGACGCAATTCCGCATCAACAATATCAATCCATTCAGAGTCATTTGATTTTGGACGTGATTGTGGAACGGGTGTGTCTGAATGATCAGGACTAGTGTCGACAGTTTGTTTTCGTCCGCTTGAGTAGGCTGCAGAGCCTCTGCCAGAATCAACATTTGAACTGTGATTACCACTTTTATCATAATCAGAACTTGCGGCAGAGCCAGGCACTTGCTTATTACCATTCTGATCTAAAGCTGGATTTACTAAAGTGCTATTTGGTGTCGAAGATTCTAATGGTTTTTTCAATTCGGGCTTAGGTGGATGCTCGTAGTTTGGTGCTTTCTTTGCTTGATTATGTGAAGATGATGATGCTGGTTTCGCAGGCGGAATTGGTGGCACCTGCTTTTCGCCTTTTTGACTCAATTGTGGTTGGTCATGGCCAAATGACGACCTAGAAATTTCCTGATTTACTCGCTGCAAACCGTTCCATTCTGGTGAGTTTGCCGGATGTATTTGACCTTCTTGTCGGCCCAAATCTACCTTTTGGATAGCATAAACTCCATCAGGAATTCCGGATTGAGATTGTTGGGGATGTAAGTGAAATGAATTTGGTACAATTTGAGGTTGATAATGGCCATTAGATGGTAAAATTTGCTGAGATTGCGACGATTGCTGTGCGAGGGAGCTTCGCTTAATATAATTTTGCTGTTGCTGATGGAGAATTTGTTGAGCGGGTGTCTCATTAGCAACCGGTCTCGGTGGCGGCTGATTCATTGGCGGTCTCCACATTTTGTTTGCAAAACCCCCATCGTCAGAGTCCGTTATATCGATATTAGCTAATGAGCCGCGTCTATCTTCCGGTTGATGCTCTTTAAATGGTAAATTTAATTGCGGCTGCGATGCCGCTCTGCTTTGGTGAATTGAAGCCCTTGTTGCTACCATGTGCGTGTAAACTTGTGGATTCTGACCATTCAAGTCCATCTGCTGCTGTGATATTTGAACAGGTGGATCTCTCATTAATTGACGACTGCCGTTCCATATTTGTGTTTGATGTCCGACATTCTGTGAATTCCATGAACCTTGTTGTACTTGTTGATGTTGGATTTGTAGGTGCTGTTGCATCAAATTATAGTACGGCGAGCTGCCAATTTCTTCATTCTGATAGTTTTGAGTTTGTTGATGTTGAATTGCAACATTATTTAACTCTTCCGGTGTCATTTCTAATGAATCCTTTTTGAATTTTGACGATATAAGATCTTTGAGCGTATGATATGTCTTTGTAACAGCATTTTTTGATTCTTTCCCATCTTTGCCGCACATTTCCCGTTCAGCTAGGGCTGTTACATCTTCCGGCAGTCTAGTCGGTGTTCTTGGAATCGCCCCCGTTCCACTCAACATTGAAGACGATTGACCTTTCTCCTGATTAACATTTTGTGTATTCTGAAAATGACAAGAAAAAAAAAGTCTTGAATTACTTTCAAATGAATGTACAAGAAACGAGAAAAAAAATGGAAACAATTTGAGTGAATGATTGTTGAACTTGGCTCTTTATAATTTTATTTTACTGTCTGTAGCACAGAATTTCTTTGATATCTTCATTTTTTTTTATTATCCATTTCCCCACTCAAGCAATTTCTATTGAAATAAAATGACAAAATTACGACAATAAAAAGCTTTGCAAAGAAATTCTCATTTAAAGTTCAACAAAAACATGTTGCGTGGAAAAATTTAATATTGTAAACTGAGATGCTTTGTTAGCTTTCATAAAAGTCACTCTTTGAATCAAAAGTGGATCAACATCCGCAATGTTTTGTTTTCTGATTTTTATGCTACATTTGATATTTAATATCAAGAATTTGCACACAAAAGAAAAACATAAAGATCAAATTGGAAACTCAAAACTATTGTTTCACATCACTGTCACTGTGATTGGTTGAACATGGAGAAAACATAAAGTGTTTAATGAAACACAAAGTCACCAACATCATCCACAAGTCTCTCTTTTTTTTCAGTAAACGGAAATCACAAGAAACAACAACAAATTTATGCATCCTTTCCATCCTCAACAAATATTTCCCGATATTTTTTTTTCTTTGTCGCTCAACACTTTGAGTTACGATGCGACGAAAGATTTTTTTTTTGTTTTTGTTACTTTAATTTATTTCGAAACGTTTGGCTAGGTAGAACAACAATTTATGTGTGTGAGGAGCCAGAACAAAAGAGCACGAAGCATATTATTGCATACATAATTTGAATTTATTTTTATTTTTTACAGAGCATTGCCACGGCAGGAAAATTTTAATTTCTCATCATTGTTTCATGAGAGTTTCATTAGAATGAAGTACACACAAATTAAATTCTTACAGTTTCAAGAGCAAATTCCACCATTTTTTTATTTTTCTACAAATTTTTGCCGTATCGACGTTCTCAGCAACGCGCGAGGTTACAAGAAATTAAATTTTCAGCACGTCTCGACTTCTGTCAGTCGTCGCTCAATTTCACTTGCTGAGTTTGTTAAACTCACGAAAAAATAAAACTCTTTAAAACTTTGGTTTTAATCACAAAATAAACTCGTTCATCAATTAAATCACTTTGGCGCACGAATGACCACACTCAATGTCGTTAATTGTCAAAGTCATTTTCAACGTGCTCATTGATAACTTTATTTTTGCTTAATTATTGAGACATCATCTCGTAATTGGCCAAAGCGTAAGCATACAATGTCACTGTTGGAAATTTTCAATTCAGCGCTTTCTCTCGATCTCACGATCATTTAACGAATTTTGAATATGTATTTGCTGTGTTAGCACATTATACAACACAATTTGACACTTGCACTTGTCGAAGAAAAAAGTTCACTAATAAGATGTCTAAACATTTCCGTGCCGACAAAATAAAAAATTAACCCCATAAAATAGCCGACAGCAAGATGTTTCCCGAAAAAAAAGAGTTGTAAATAAACGCATTAAAACTCTTTAACGAACTTAATTAAACGCCAAACCATAAACTTCTCGTTTCAATGTGACTTTCGATAGCTAAATAAAACTCTCGTTAGGTTTATTTTTTAAAATTCCGCCTTGCGAACCGTAGCGATTGCACTGGAGAAAGGAAAAAATAACACTGAAATCAAACATCTCTCGAAGGTGTTTTGTTTAATAATGTTATAATAAAAAAAAAAAAATGGAAAATATTCTCATCATTCAGAGGTTCTCAGTTTGCACAAGCAGGCAACACAGTGGCGCACTATAAGTGGAATGGAATGAAGTGAAAGATAATACAAAGAGGAAATTGGTGAAAGATGTCTGGTCTGCGAAGAAATTAAAGAAGAGCAGTGAGAATCGAATCACCGACCGTGATATATCGTCATGGAAAAAAATGAAGGTTTGCAAGCCAATGCCATGGGCCGACATATATCTATGTAGTTACAAGATCGTTTCTGCATCGATCAAATTTTTCACTCATCGACTACACCTCTGACGCATCATATTCAACGAACTTTAACAAACATAATAATATCGTGCTTGAATTTTTAATTAAAGCAACAGTCAAAGCGAAAAAGTAAAAAAAAAGGTAGAAAAAAATGAGAAAAGTTTAATATACGTACAAGAAACACGTATACAGACACACACATTTCATGAGAATTCTTTAAAACTTTTTTTTTGCGTTCTTCTTTAAAGCTCTCCTTCTCTCTTTCGGGGGAAAAAAGATTTATTAATCCTAACCTTAAAACTGAAATACAACCATGCGAAAAACGCGATTTTGGCAAATTCTCTCCAATAATGCTTATTAAATATGAATCAATTCTTCTTTATATGCCTCACCTCTCTCATTCTCAAGATGTTTCATCAATGAATCACGGAGGACAGAGAAAAATAAAACTATCATAAAGAATCTTTCGAGGTTATAAGATTGAGGCTAGAACCCAATTCACAACTCTGACTTTTGTTTTCTTCCCCCCTGATCTGATCACATTAGAAGGCTCGCGATATATTAAGTGGATTCGGAACAATGGAATTAATGCTCTTCTTATTTGATACCTTTTTAAAATAAAAGTCGAGTGAAAAAAGAATCACCCAGAGAACAATTATTTTATTAAATTTTTTTCCAGTCTTCTAACACGTCAATTGTTGTTGGCTATTTTTTTTTTATATTGTTTGGCAATTTGCTTTTTTGTGTGTGAGCTAATTCTCGTGGATTTCAATTTTATTCTGGTTTCAGATTTTTTTTCTCTTTCTCTCTCGATTACCTTTTGCATTGTTTGTCTTGGTTTGTCTTTTCCAAAGCATAAATACAGTGGAATCGGAGCAAAAAAAAAAACTTACAAAGTTGAAGCAAACAGAAATAATACGTAATACATAGTCTTTAAATATGAACTGTCTGAATAGATGAAAAATGTCTTGACTTTGGTAGCAGGGCGGGATACGATAAAAGAATAAAGAAAAGAAAAATCACAATCAGGGAGAGTTCCAACTTCAGTGTTTCATTCATGCGAGGGCAGTAATTAAGTTGAAAGCAATACACTAATCTCAAAGAATGGTTATGAAAGGAAATTAAATCGCTGAAAACGAGCACGCAATATATGCGAAGTCGGAGCATCAAGGTCGTTGGTTTCCACCTGTAATTAACCTGACGCAAGCTCTTGCTGTTCCACATACATTTTAAACGTTTGTACGCCCATGAGCTTTGAGTTCTATGGTGATATTTAATGGGGGCACTCTTTAGCAAACTCTTATTGCTACAGCCAACCGTATCTTAGTAAATTCTTGGTTACCAGGCCTAGGTTTTCTTTCTTTTTTTTACAATTTCCATCTAAATACACTTTGTAGACAAATTAGGATTTTTTTGTTGATTAGAGATGAGGAAAATGATACATAATTATCAAAATGATTCGTCGTTTTTTCTCTTCTTCATCCACTGAGCCCGAATTTGGTTGCCGCAATTATTTAACCTTTTTTTTCATGAGCGGCTAAAATTTCTTAACTCGCCATCACAATTGATTGAAAAATTGTTTTGTTTCTTCGTGTTCGATCGATAATTAGATGAGTGGAGTAATTTGGTAGCTCTTTCGATTGTATTCATGATATGATTTAAATAGCATTTTTTTATGAATGTTTTGAATCCAGGGATTTCATTTGGACACTTTAACTCACCCATGCATGTTTCGGTGTCGGATGATCAGGTGCAACGGCCGTTGATGATTTAGGCAAAAATTGTTGTATAACGCCTGTAGCACTCCCATTACCATTCGACGTCGATCGATTGAAAGCTACTGGCGTTGTTGGAATTTGCCGTGGATACTGTTTAATTGGGACCTTCGAGCCATTTTTATCTGTCGATAAAACAAGTTCGCGTTCGATCTGTAAGGAGAAACAGAAAAAAAAAATTAAAATTAGATGTTAATGGTTACATCCTGCGGCCACCGTTACTGACGAGAAAGTGAGAGAGAGAGAGAGTATAAAAGAAATAATGGCTGTGATTGTTCACGCAAATGAGATGATGTATTGCGTGAATGCAAAAAAAAATATAAGTAGAATCTGTATACAAAGTAGCAACAGCAAAAAAAAGAAATTCAGTAGCGACATGTAAACCGATAGCAATCATTCAAATGAGTAAATTGAGACGATCGAATCGCATTGAATGCTTCACGAATCGACAGATTTCAATAAAAGGGAGCTTTTATCGATTTTACGATTTCATTTTTTGCTCTTTTTCATGACATTATTATTACACAGCACCCATGTTCGACTAACAATGCCCCGAATGTGTGTGAAATCTTCCATTGCTTATTATGTTCACCAAGTAACCCACGAGTGTGGTGGATTCACACACAAGACATAATAATGTGTGATTTAAGTATATACTTAATTTTTTGTTGCATTCCACTCACTCGTGAACATTAATTTACATACATACATTCAGAAATGCCTTTCGCAATGAATAAAAAAGTTCTCCCTTTTTTTTTTCCTTACCGAGAATGATTTCTCGATAAGTTCTGCGGCTTGATATGTTAGTTTTATGTCGCAAAATGCTTGGAATCTTTCAATTAATTTCGCTATGACTATATACAATTTTTTGTCCCCATGAACATAAATTTTAGTTTGTCATTCTACTCTCAAATACCATAAACTGATTTAACCGCACTGTGAGTGGTTTATTTTTCCTTTTTCTTCTTCTATTAAGGAAGTTTAAATTAAATCTTATGTTGATAAATTCCTCCTTTGATACCGCAAGGCACATGTTGTTTTCGAAATGAACAATATTAAAAACATGCGTTCGGATATAAATAATCGTACGAAAAAACAAAGTTCTGTCTTAAGCTCCGGCAGATGTTGCACAAGAAACATTTTGAAACACTAAAGATAATTTGAAATGAAAACTTCGGGAAACATTTTTTTTATTCGTTTTTTTTTTTGTTAACAGTTGTTTTCATAAAGAAAACAAAACTCATCAAAAGGGTTCTCAAAACTTTTCGACGAACTGCACTAGAAGTTTTATTTATTCATTGGCGATGATGGTTCGGAATTAAATTTTTGCATAATAAGGTAGTTCATGCGACAAAAATAGAAACTTCCTAAACACAACAAACAGTGGAAGAATATTTAATTCTATTGTATTTTTTCATTTGTCTGCGAACAAAAGTGCGCAATTTCTTTTGAAAAGAAAAATAAAAGCTTTCTCAAAATTTTCAATGAAAGGTCAAAGTACAACGCGGGAATTTGTCATTTTGTCCCCCCATGTGGTAAAGGAAATTCAGTGAAAGCAATATTTCATTTCCTTTCAAAAAGTATCTTGCATATAAAATGAATGCAAAAGGCAATTTTTTATTTTATTTTTTTTTTTACAAAAAGAGAATTTTTAAGGATGAATGAAGTCAAGCATGACAACAAAAAATGCTCATCGTAAGCAAGCAAACGAAAACGAACGGTAGAAGTTGTCGAATGAAATGATGTGTCATTGCCGAAAGTCTACACGAAAAAAACTTGAAAGCTAATGCAAAAAAATCTGATAAATTGTACCGCCTGATTTGATGTCAAATCATTTGCCTGCCAACGTTATTCTCCTGATTGCTTGATGGTTTTGTTTACTCACCGGAAATTTCGACGAATGTGTCCTTAATGGTGTTATCATATTAGATCCACCATTGCTATATAAATCACTTGAATGATGATGATGCTGTTGTTGCATGATTGTGGGTGATGGTGAAATGCCAGTTGAACCGGGTATCATTGATGATTCAATCATGTTGCCATTAATGGCATATGAGGACTCTTGGCCCGCATACATATTCGATAAGAAGTATTCAACTATTGATTCTGCTTCGATTGCTGGTAATTGTGCAATTGACTTGGTCGCTGACGCATCATTAAAGTTTAGCAAAAGAAAATTGCGATGAAGATCTAAAAGCAAATAAAAAGAAAACAATTGAATTATCTCTGAATAACATTATTTGCTGCGCTAACACGATTTTCATTGAGATAATGATGTCATAATGATAGTAATGTAGCAGCATTTTAAGTAATAGCAAAAATTTACTCGATAAAATTTCCATCTTTCTGATATTTCTCCGCTTGAGCTGTTGCTGCTGATGCTGTTTAACTTGTCGTACCGTTTTGAGTCTCATATCCTTTTTGTGTATTCAATTCTTTTATAACATATGTGTATGACATTGAATTCCTTCTCACAAGTTTGCAAAATTATTTGTTTATCAAATCCATGCACATGATACATGCGAAAAAAATCTCACGCGCTTTGGCAAGCTTTTATGTAAAAGCTTCTTTTTTTTGTAATGGTAATTATTCGTTATATCTGAGGTACTGAAATCACACACGCACAAAATATTTTATCATTACAAATTATTTTTTTTTTTTTTTTTTTTTGTAATTTTTCAATAAATCTTATGTTCGAATAATCTCGCACGTACTTCTGGATGATTTAAATTGCGTAAATAATCGAATGAAATCAGCTGAATGATGTAACGTCTGCTTCCGATTTAATACACATCAAGTAAAGAGTTTTTAACGCGAATCTTATGCGAGGCTTCAGGGGCCTATACGTTGCTGTGGTTACAACGAGTCAACGCGTAATGAAATGCAATAAAGCATAAATTTATTTTATTCCGTAGAATTTTGTTGGTGTTTCTTTTTAATTTTTTTTACACACTGCTCGGCGGTTGTGTAAATTTTGGGAAAAAATATTTTTTTTTTTTGTGTAATGCCATGGTTTCATTGTTTTAACAACTCAAATTCAATTTGATTGCGTAGGTTTTTTAGCTAAGTGCTTCTCTGACTGTCTTTAACTTCCTGCTTTGTTCTTTTATTTTACTCGATATTGCTTTCGTTGTGCAAAGAAAAAGTTTCGTAGATAAATAGCTGCACAAAATATGTCGCACTGAAATATTTATTCGAATTTCTCAAAAGATTTTTTTTTTCTTGAGTGTAGCAAATGTTTAATTGAGATGTGAGAAAAGTTTGAAATTTATTTCCTTTTTTTGCTGTACTTAAGATTAAAATTTATAAAATGACAAAATTCAAAATTTTTTCTGGTGGGTCTTTTCAAAAATGATGTATTGAATAAAAACTTTTATCATTTCATTTTCCCTTAAGGTAAAATTCTCGTCAAAATCTTGCATCTACTTTTTATTCTTCATCATCCTATGAAGGAATGAAATTTATAACTTTATGATTGTCGATATCCATTAAAGTAACAATTTCGGGCGGAGTAAATGGCTGCACGAAGCCGCATTCAAGTGAAATGTAAATCTTTCTATTACCATAATTACGCATTTTAAGCGCAATAATCTTTACCGGTATAAACAAAAAAGCGCACACATTTGAACTCTTGTAACACAGGCGCCATGCATTGAAACAGTAAAAATTCCACGACAGAATATGGGCATTCATTCCTAAAATATTTCAGGCCAACTGAATGTTTCATGAGGACCATAATAAAGTAGTAATTACAGTCATCAAACCTCTCGTCTCTCATGGAATGTTATTTAATTATTATAATAGAGTGCTTTGCATAAAAATCTCCCACAAGCTTTCAGTATAGATGAAATCTTCATTCTGTCCTAGTAGACCATTGTCTTTAAAATATACTCACATAATATCTTCAATTGTATTTTTCAAAATTTCTTTAATATCTTAATAAAGGCTTTGTTATAAAGCCCATTTAAATGTATTCGTATACACGCGACTAATGGCATTCGATGATGTTAAGCTTTATTCAAGCCACGATTTCGCCTAAAGTGATGAATCGACGAAACGAAGTGTAATTTTCTTTCGTGTTTCGGCATTCATTTTAAGACACCACAACATTATTACTGTAGATCGCATCATTAGAATTTTTATTGAGCCTTAGTGAGCTCATTGACACATTTAACTGACGTCATTAGGAATTTCACATCATGAGTCTCGCTCATCGAAGCCATTCTAGCATATTTAAATTTCATGGAAGTACTTGGGACATATCACGATGAAAATACCATCATAAAAAAACTTATTTTATTTCTATTTACGTTCACAAAACTGACATGGTAATCTCGCCTACATATCACATCAGCTTAACCGCCCACAATATGTTTTTCCAAGCTTTTAACTTCAACATATCATAAAATGAATTGAATGACTGTGGAAAAATTCTCAGCGCAACGACTGTTTGCTATAGTTGATTTTCTTCTTTCTTTTTTCGCTCTTTATGAATTTTTGAAGGAAGAAACTTTTGTTCATTTATGTCGTCGACTAAATAAAACTTTTTTTTTATTTTCTATTACGGATTTTTAAATTTGAGTTTTCTTTTCTACTACTCACTCGTTTTGTTCCGCTTCTGTTTAAAATTAAATTACTTTAATTAGCGAATGGAAAACAAGTCAAGTGACAACTAAAATGAAAATCTCACGCAGTAGAGCGCAGTAGATACAATCTATTATTGTTTCAAATCGTCACTTCAAATTAAAGCGACAGAAATTTTTTTATAAGAGCTTACACAATTTGTGATTTTATGTTTCTTAATTTCAACTTTCAAGAGTTTTTCAAATAAATTGAATTTTTTTTAAGGATCTTTTTGTCATTTTGTTTTACAAATGATGAATTGCACGAAAAAGTTGTTAGACTCATAAAGCAGAAATTTGTGTAAGTAATATAAAATTCACTTAAAATGAATAATAAAAGCTTTTGACATGTCGAGTTTGAGTCTCTCGTCGAAGTCTCAAAAGGGCGATTTGGATGTAGCTGTCTGGCTTTTTTGTTCACAATCAATAATTTGCCGCAAAATTCAATATATTTATAACATCAAAAGGATTCCAATCACAGTAACTACATACTTATTAAGAACTATTGTCATGCCTTGTAGATTCATCAAACGAGTTCTCAAAACCTTAATACACATCGCAATGTTGTTGAATGGGTTGTCAACCAGTAGGTTTTAAATAATCCGACAATAAGGCAGTTTAGCTGCTTCTACTATTTAAGTGCGGTTTTCATAATGCGTTCATGTTAATTAACCAAAACATTTTTATTTCTTTTGCTTATTTGTGTGTCGATATACTGAAAACGATGTAATTGTTGTTGTGGGACTTGTTTGCTGATAAAATTAATGGCATTGTAACTTCCATCGATCGCTTTAAAAGCGCGAATAATTTATGATGTTTCTCTTTGAAGTATCGACCCACACACTGTTATAAGAAATTTCCATCCACTTAAAAGTTGTCAACTTCCGCAATCAACAAATTGATTGATTGTGAACGGAGCTAGCAACCCAATTAATGACTTTTTTGTTACTGATTATCTGAAGCCTAGGCGCAACAACAACACAAATTCCCAATCTCGCCCACGAATACAACAAAGCAAACTAAAAGTACTTCATTAATGCTATCCTTGATTCCTTTAGCAAACTCATTTCAGAAAATTCCCAAAAGCGTTACCCATTAAGAAAGTCAATAAAAATGAAAGTCATCAAGCCTCCAGAAAAAAAGAAAGCTAAGCGAGGCTGATAAAGAAAATATGAAATAAAAAGCCCAGAGGAATTTTTTATACAGAATTTAATGACTTAAAGCACATCCAGAAGACACTTTCTTTTCACTATATTGGAGAGGAACAACAGACTACTTAGTGATGAATGGAAAAATATAGCAAGTACCGCATAAAATTATGCCAGATTAAAGGCAAACTTTAACATTATGGCGTTTAACATGTTTTGTGAATTCTTATTTATTGCGCACAATATTCTTCATTTGTTTTTTTATATGATTACCACGCAAGAATAAACTATTTTTATTATTATTGTTATACAAATACGATGTTACATACAAACAACGTATATAAATATTTATTTTTATCGTGCAACTTTTGATCGATGGGAGAGTTCAAATTCTCCAGACGGTTAAATCGGGCATTAAGGTTTCAAGGAGACTTGTCGGAATGTTTCGTTGAATTGTTCACTTTTATATCGTCTATAAATTTCAGGTTATTTCTCAAAATTGATCATAAATCTTTGAGTGTCTTTTGATCTAGGTTTAACTTTGAGCTCTCAAATGTGTTTCATTTCTATATCGGCGAATTCGCACTTGCTGTATTTTTTTTTCTTCAATATGCATCCAAAAATTTCTTCATAAGATTCTTTTATAAAAAATAATATTTGATTTTAAACTCATTTGCGGAATAAATATGTTGCATGTGGGATTCATTCATTATCAGAGCCCGATGATGGTTCACATGTATGAGTGAAAAGGATTTTGATTTCAATCTTGCATGATGCCCTGAGGCAAAGCAGCATTCCTTTGATTGTATAGCAAAATAAATTGTTCTCCTCCATCGTATAATGTGAAAACTCTTCTGCTCTGTCCCGCATTTTCGTGTCCAGATTGAAAAATATTTTCGCCTTCAGAATATCGAGTTATTTTTTTCTTTTTCATGCGAGTCATTAATCATGTGGGCTAACAGTTTTTTTTTTAATATAACTATATGGTGTGCGCTTGTGCTTATCTCAAAAAGTGCTTTTATGAAAAAGAAACACTTTAAAGTTATTCCGTTCCTCATCATTTTTACTCCATTCTCGAGCGTCGTTATGGACACAGACACAAATTAATTTTATTTTTGCTCATACCCGAGAACGAATTAATAAATATATTATTTTGGTAGAGGGCGAACTGAAAAGAATTGAATCATTCTTCAATGATGGTAATTTAATTTTGCACCGATTCCCTGCTGCTAGCTAGCACAGTTATTTGTGGTAAATTCATAATAAGCGTACATGGATGCAAGTGTGAAAAATATATAAAACGTGCATGGTGGCTTGCGGACTAGGTAGTGATGGCAATATCTGGTAGACAAGACAATTTGAGCTGTAAGCGTGTAGCAAATTATCTCCAACCAACATTTATTGCGCCCTTGACTGCCTTAAACTGTTCTGGGATTTTCAAAGCTTTTGCTCGCTTGTACATGTCTATTACAATATTCAGATTTTATGCGAAGAAAATGTGTAATAATCATTATTCGCATCACATTTATATAATTATTTGCTATCGCAGTTTTTCACTCAATTCCCGCATGATGGCATTAAAAAGAAAACATCGTCATTAAATCTGGGGTGTGTTCAATTCAAGATGATGATGTTCAATTGTGTTCTGGTTTTTCCTCTGAAGCACACTGAAGCAAATAACCTGATAGAAATAAGCTGAAAGCTAAGCAGTTAAATACTTAGTTATCACTGATCTCTTGTTGAATGCGCTCCATTTTAATGAATTATAACAATTTGCATAATATAGTGCAACAAAAGTATTACATGGGCGCACATCTATGAAAATCTGTAACGAAATTCAGAGCATTTAAAGCCTGTGTACGCCTATGTGTAGCAGTTTATTTATACACAAAATATATTTAAAGATAAACTTCTAAACAAGTACCGTGATTAAAATAAATTTCTAAAATGTCAGCGGCAAAAGTTTTAATTAACACACCGAAAAGTTTTTTCCACCAGCACTTGCTCACAAGTGAGAATGTTAGGTATTTCATTAGAACGCATCTGAAGCGATTAACGCCGCCATGTGAGGAGCAAGCACCAAGCAAAAGCGGGAAAATTGAATCAAAAGCAATTAAAACAACATTAGCACACAAAAAAAGAGTTAAGAAGTTCTGAAGGAAAAAGTTTGAGTAATGTTTCGCTTGAGCGCAGAGTAATAAAAAATTATTATAGAAGGTATCTGTTGTCAACCAACGGCATAATAATTCGTTCGCAGTATTTTTGTACCGATTTCACTGTTTATTTTCCACAAGTAATTGATGACCATTTTGCTGAAAATTATAAAGATTGATGCGTTCGTGCCGTCAGGCATACCAAAATAATTTTCCATTTAATCATTGTCCAACAGTAAAAAGAAGCAAAATCCCTCGACAGCCCGAGAGAAATATTATAATCGCGCTGCCTCAAATATCCAAAGTCGATAATGTTTCAACTTGGTAACACAATAAAATGAAATCGAGTATATCAAAATACGAGCAGTCTTACAAGCGTCTGTTTGAAATGGAACTCAAATTATGAAGTGAAAGCTCCATTGAGCCTTTTGCGCAATTGGCTTTTAATTTTTGAATTTTGGAAACAAAGCTCGCTCAATTGCGTCCAATTCTGTGATTTTAAGTATAGTTTTTGTCTATTTAAAGCTCATTGAAATTTATTTATTAATGATGGCTATTTAAAATCACCATAAATAGCTCATTCGGAATAATCGTTCACCAAATTTTGTGATCTGAAATAACATCATCATTAATGATATTATTTTATCGTCATGGATATTCGTTTCATCGCTACCAAGTCTCATTACAACATTGATGGGCGGTAATTTAATTAAATTCAATATTTAATCATGTAAAACGTTTCTCTCTCATATTACATTCGAGTTTTAAATGGGAAATTATAAAGCCTTATCACTTTACCACATGTGTTTTAGACATTTATGGATGCAATTTAAAGTCACTTTAATTTACGCCATTTTTCAGATGATGAATTTCTGAATTATGTTTCAGAATTTCAATTTTCACCAATATTCATGGCAATGGGAATTATTTGTCGTCGTTTTGAATGCCATTTAGAACGAAGCCGTAAGCAGCGATAAGAAATGTCACAGTTTTGACAAATAATGTCTGCAGAAAAATTCAATAAGAAATTTGATTCAAACGAAGTGATTATGATGCAAAAATTATTTTAATTTAATGAAAATGGAATTTCATTTATAGAAAAATATTTAATGCGTCTGCTGAATTTTGTTAAAAAAGGTAATGCTAAAATTGCGATAAATTTTCTGTTTCAAGTTTCATGGAAAATTTTATTTAATTATAATTATTTGAAGCGTTTATTTAGAAGAGCGAATCATTCACTCGACAAACATGCTTCGCATACATTTTTTTTTTGATGGTTCATATGCATCGCAATGAAAAAAAAAAAAAAATAATTAAATTATGTTTACTTTTGACCATCCCAACAACAAATTTACATTTATCTCATCAAGAGTTATGCGATTCAATTGTATTTCATTTCGTTTTCGTATGTTAAAACGCAACAATGTTTTATTTGTGTTTTTTATTTCCATATTTACATTTTGAGCGAAAATAAAATAAAAAAAAAGCGTTTTGCCATTTAATGAGGAAATGAAATCGAAAATATTTCGCATTGTGGAGCAGGAAAAAAAATGTAAAAATTGTTTTTAAAGTCCCGCCGTAAACATCCTCAAATGCGTCACCGCCATTGTTTGCATTATAAAAATTGAACTTTCAAAACAGTGTTTGTGTAACGAAAAAACACAAACGACAATGGCTTTGGAATGAATTTGCAGATCAAATTCAATTGAATTAAGCACCTTTTTTCTTGCTTTTTCGTCGCTTCGACACCATTTTTAAATAATTTTATTTAAAATGCTTTGCGGAAATTGCGGCCAATTCTCAGACTATTTATCACAGAAAATACATTTTTGAATAGCAATCTTGCATTGTCTTGCGCTAGGTGGTTGTTTGTAGGCAATTGTAAAAAAGAAGTGAAGGCTTTTGATGCAATTATGAAGTTTTTTTTTGTTGGTATAAAAAAATTCTCACAATCAATTTGCCAAGTTCTCAAGAAATGTTTTTGAATAAAATATTTGAGGCTAATGGCTCAAATAATTATCATCCAATGGTTGGAAAAAATTCATAAAAACAGTTAATTTGTTGAATAATAATAATTTGATGGTAATTTAACTGAAGTCACAATTTCTGAATTTTATTCAAAAGAAACGATGAAAATTGCACAGATAAAAAATCATTTTGATGCCAACAAAGTGCAACTATCGATAATTGTTTTTTCCCCATACAGTTTTCCGCTCGTTTGCGTTCCGCGGTTTAAACGAGAAAAACCACAAATCACCGTTAAATGGAGAGCTCTTGTGGATCAGTGATTTTTTGTTGTACATATAAACACAACAGCCGACACCGGATTCGAGAAACTTTTTAACCAACCTTTCAATTGTTTGTTGGCGCGGCATTGCACGGAGTCTGAGGGATTGAAGAAGTGCTTTCAAGTGTAATTTACTTTATGCGGCACAACAACACAATTAATTAAACGTGCAGACGATGTTAATAGACGAGTGAATCGAAACGATAGAGGCCATTTCGTTACACCAACATTCGGATCACTCTTTAACTATAGCCAAAAATAGAATTCAAGCAGAAACAAAGAATTTATGTGCTGTTATTGTTTATTGTGCCTTTTAACATAAAATTGCATTAATCTTGTCTCGCTTCATATTTCACTGTAATTTACTTTCATCATCGCGAAATTTTTTCTTTTAATAAAATTAAATTACAGAACTTTTTCGATTTAGGGGCGTAGGAATACATTGAGCGAGAATTGTTTCTCTCATTTTGATGTGTGGGTTGGACAGGAACTCAATTTATGTGAAATAAACAATGATCAACGTGAGCTGGAAGTCATTCAGCGCAACGACAAATCACAAATCAAATTATGTGCAAAGTAAAACTTTTTTTGCTGCTTAATATAGCGCTGTCGTTATAACTTTATATTTGGACGGCTACTGTTACTTCCTGTTGTCCCCTCTGCTGTCGACACTTATTTGCATAAAAACAAAAACTAAACTTCTCACAAGGGATTGCAATATTTAAACTCTTGTTAAACCTCGACGTGCCTTCATTTTCGCCCTCAATAATTATTGCCTTTTGAACCAGCACAAAAGCAATAAAATGCGAAAATTTTAAAAAATTGCTTTCGTGTGAACACAAGTCTTTCCGGTTAAAAGTCATTTCATTTCGTGTGTCTCCTTCTCGACCTCACTCTCTATTCGTGTTTGTTGTTTTGCTCGATAAATGCCAACAACCTGGCTCTTTCTTTAGTACTCCACAAAAAAATCCATCTGTTAATTTGAACGGTTTTTTTTTTCTTTTTATTTATATACGTTAGAATCGGGTATCATTGATTATAAGGAATGTTACATGATATCTAGATAGTGCGATGATGGTCGAGAAGCGAGAGGTGTTGGAATTTAAAATCCAATCATGCGGTCAGGTACTGGTTAAAGCCTTAAAGCTCACTATCTATTCGTTGAAATCTGTTTTGTTTTTGCTCTCGTTAAAGAAAATCATTGAAATTGAATTGACAAGCACTCGCCGCGAATATGTTTCAATAAAAAAAAGTTAAAGTTGTTTGCCTTTTTATGTGTCACATGCATATTAATTTCAGACTTTATTGCCTCCGACACGAACTAATGCCTTATTTTGCAATATAGTGGAAGGAGCTTGCAGCAAGTTGAAACTTTTAAAACGATTGAAAACGAGAATACAAAAAAAAAGATCTCACTGCTAAAATGCACTTAATTTTCTCTTTACTGTCAATTTCCTTCGGAAGCAATTTTTTTCCTTTTGTAGAAATTTTAGTTTCATCAGAAATTGTTATCGGGCTAATAGTTAAGGGTCACTTGAACCCTTTTTTCGGTACATTTTTATATCAAAATTGCGAAGATTTTGCCTTGGTTTTTGCGACATGTGCGTTTAAAATGAATTCAATTTGCAGTTTCTTCTTCTCAAGGGAATTTCGCAAAATCTGAGTATTTTTTTCACTAAACATAAAAGTCTTTAAAGCTTTTTTTATGGTTGAGACACATTTTGATGGCTTTTATAAATCTCTGTGGTCGAACTTGAAAGCATGAAAGAGATCAATAAAAATTCAATAGTCTTCAACTTCTTCTTAGGTTTAATGGATAATCTCAAAAATCTTTTTATTCAATAGCTTTATTATACAACAACAAGAAATCGATCCCTCAGTTCAATTTCCTTCAGTTACATTCGCTTTAATATGGTTTAAATGTGCGACAGACATTCAATTTATTTGACATTTTTCTTTTCTTTTCATTTGAGCAAAAAGAACTTCTCAGAGCAGATGTTGTCGCATTGCTTCTGGACATTTTTTTTTTCTTAAATTATTCAGTACCCGCGCGCGCTAATAGTAAAATTTATGACTTTCCAATTGTCCAGTGTGATCTTTTTTCTGTCTACTTAGTTATGAGTTACTTTAAGCGATTTCTGGCTATTGATAGAATATTCAGCACATTGACTGCTAGTGTGAAATTTATCATATCTTCAAATCATTGGTGTTGGAAAATATAAATTTTAATCGAACGAATTCGGTATTAAATATTGACTACATTATTCGTTTATCATCAGCAGCAACCCAGGATTGGTTTTTGATGAAATCCATAATCAATTGCCGTCACGTTGCTCCCAAAAGGATTTAAAAAAAAATTGTACAAATGAAAGATGAAATTCTTACAAAAAATTTTTTTCGCTTTGCCCTTTTCGGTCGATTTTCAAGAGATTTTCAATTTCTTACCTTCATTCCAGCGTTTTCAAAGCAGAAAGAAGAAGAAACAAATGTTGCTTTTCTCTTTCCTTCTCTCTCTCTTTCTTTCACTTGTGCTCCGTGTAACGTGATTCAACTTTTACATGAATTTTTTTTTATGATCTCTTTCGTTTGGTTTTTATTTCTTCAACGAATTGTTTAATAATATTCCACTTCTTTTATTTTTCTTTGTTACTTTCACGGCACCTTTTGACGACTTATACTTTTTTTTTTGTTGTTGGTAATTTCACCAAATTCATTAATCCGCAAGGAAATTCTTTCAAGCAGTTATAAATTTCCTACTGAAATTACCTAACATCTGATAGGTTTAATTAACTTTGGAAAATATTTTCGCACAATTAATCGCTAATTATACAATTAATTTCTACTCTCTTTCACTGAATGAAGCCTTTAACTTTATCAATATTCCATCAAGTAGATGTCTTTTCAATTAAAAACAAAACAATTTCGTAACCAAAGGGATCCTTTTCCAATCAAGCACCGACGTTACTTAGATGTATCCTTTTTGCGGCGATGTGAAAAACATTCCATGACCCGAAAATATAACTCTTCTTCAAAAAATAAGGCAGAAACCAAAAAATAATTAATTATTTCACAAGTAAAACCGTTTTGTTCGCAGGCAAACGCAAGAAATAAAGCGCGCAATTCAACGGCACAGCGACTCTTCGACTGCTTTTTGGTTTTCGAACTAAACAACAAGTTTTTTTTTATATTCTCAAGCTCTCAAGAAACGTGAAAATGAAGCGTTTCTTGTGTATTTCATGTTTCAATATTAAACACAAACACATTTAAATGATTGCGATTATAACACAAACACAACCGCAAAGAGTTATAATAAATTTTGATGGTTTACATTACATATTCGAACGCAATTTTGGTTTTCAGCTTAAGACGCTTCAGTGTGATAATGAACATAATCATATGCTTAATGGCATGAATCTCAGAAAAGGTAAAAAATTTGAAATAAAGAATTTTTTTTTGATGCTGAAACTTTTTGAATACCAAAACCAAAAAAAGGACCGTAAAATTCATTTTAGAGTTGTTTTCTTTTTGCATAAAAAAAAATTGAGCTTTAATATAGATTAAGATTTGATTGAATTTAAAAGCCGGGTTGAGATTTTTTTGTCACTCAAGCGATTACGAGGGATTCTAATAATTTAATTTTATAGAACATATACAAGAAATGACTTCAATGTCTCTCTTTTCTAATTTATATTCTTTTTCCAAGCTAATACATGAACGAAGTCAGTCTGGTTCCATCTCAATACACCGTTAATTCTATACCTGTTGAAAACTTACACAACTACCTGTTTCATTTCATTCGATCATTGTGTAGTGGCTGCAACGCTATGCACCTGTGAATTTTTCATTCTATTGTATCATTCATTACGTTATGTTCATTTTCAACGTTTCGAATATATGCTTGACTTAGCAAAGAGTCATTTTACGAGAGGGAACATATAGTTTTTCAGGGCTTACCTGATGCGGTTATCAAATTTCAATGCGCTTGGCAAAGCATGATGGCTTAATGCCTTTAATCCACAAACATCAACAGACTAAGCCGTTAATGGATTGAAAATAACTAATACCATCGAATGGCTGACCATTATATGTTGGTAAGGTAATGGAAACCGGTTTTTTAAAAGTCATACACATGACTACATTAAAATCAATAGGACGTGCCATGAAAAAGCCGAAGTATAGATACACAAAACAATTTTTGCCGATTATGGAGCAATTTTTTTTTCCTATATAAATAAATGCGTCGATTGCCGTACATGGGTAATGGCATCGAGATGAGAGTGCGAAATGACTTGCAGGTATTTTTGCACCGAAAATGAAATCATTATTAGCTTTATGAAAGTTATAAAATGGTTGGTGGAAGTAAAGAGCGAGCACAAGACGCGATGCCAAAATATCATCCGATTGCTTTTTATGATCCCTCCAATTATAATAAATTCGATTGCATAAATTTGAAAAAATATTTGTAAATTTATCATGAATCTTTCGCTGGAATTGGGTTCAGGGAATATAGACAAAAATAGACACTTTATGGATACATAATTCATTGAACCTTCTTTGCTTCGTTGCTCACGTATTTTTGTAATGCTTTAGGGACAATGTAGGGACACAGCGAATCCCAAAATAATGTTAAAGAGCGATAATAATAAACATCTTTTCTTACAAACAAACACATGTATGCACGAGAAATTGAACTAGAGTTTGCTTTTGTCTTCACTGTGTATTTGATGTTGTATTATTTTTCATCTTTAAATACCGATGAGCATGTTTTTGTTTTTGCCGCAGAGTGCTTTAAACACCATCTTGAGACCCTTGTTAGAGAAATAATAAAAACATTGAAACCGTAGAAATGTTTTTGTCGATCGAAGCTTAGTAAAGCTCAATATTTCACGCTAAATTTAGATTGACAAAGAAAGATAAATTTGTCCTTAACCTTCAGAAAAGTCTTTCATTCCTAGAAGAAAATTTTATTGTCATTGATAAAATTCTCCCTATTTTTAATGTTATAAAAAAAAAATGTTTTATAATAAGCTTTTCAGTCCCTCTTCATAAACTCGAAATATTATAAACTTCCTCTCCATTTAAACAGCAATAATACTGGTGCTAAATATTTACTGCAAAATTTTCACGGTAGAAGCTCTCACTTCCATATGACATTAAAAGGGATTACGCATTTCCAGTGCATAAAAATGTAAATTCAATGTTTATATCGGTTACAAAAAAAAAAAAAAAGAAAACTTTTTTTTTTACCGTGTTTAAGCTTTTTTTTATATTCTCCCCGGGTTGACACATTTTTAAACGTGTATACTTTTTTATTTGTATTTATAAATATTTATTCAAAATGTTTAATTGAAAAATAACTTCCTATTAAGGCAAGCTTAATTTGAGTTTTTTTTAATTATTCATTGAGTAAATATTTTATTTTATCCTGAATTACGTATTGAAATAATTCAGTTGTAGAATACGAATGACGAATCCTAAAAAAAATTAACATACAATTCCAAACATTGCCTACATCATTCACATTACAGTCATGTACATGTGTCAAAGGTGAATCGCAGATAAATAACTGTCAGACGAAATTGATTCATGTCTGTTTTGGAACAATTTTTCTTCTACTTTTTTAATCAAATATTACGATTTCTACATTCGACATCATTTTTCTGCATAATATAATACGATCCTAAACACATCATGAGCGATGAAAACATGTGTATATAACATCATATCATCACCATTTGATGTTGATAAATAAATATTCAAACAGACTTTTGTAATATTTGCTGCACAAAAAATAGTATACATTGCGCTTCAATTATCGATCTCCAGTTATTCCCCGCTATAAAAATAATCATCCAAAGCTTTTTTTTATAGCGCTATAAATTCCTAAAAATATTTTTCGCAGAACTACTTTTGCTATGATACCGATGCTATGCAAATGGACTTTTCGAATGAATGCATGAAACTTTGTGGAGAATTATTTTGAAATTTCAAGAGAGTTTTCCTGACATTTGCGCATTTGTATCCAGGGCTCGATTCGATTTTGTATTATGTTACCGATAAAGTTTTTCGTAAACTCAATAGCATAGAAATGAAATGTGATGTAAGTTGAAACGTAAATTTCCCATAAGGATTATGCAATTTTATTGCCTTCTGGACCGTGAAGAAAAACGATGACAAAATATAAATTTGATGGTCACAAAATGAAACAAAAGAGAAAATTAAATTTGTTTTTTGTTTTCGTGATCAAGGGCAGACACTTAATGACGAAAGATATGTCAATAAAAAAACTCTCCTTTACATTTCTTCCCTCAAATTAGATAACATTTCATTGACTACAGTGTTGATACTGTAGGAAATATGAGAAAGAGAATTTTCCTATTTTACTAAGAGAGTGAGAGATAAAAAAATAAAATTTGAGCTTGAAAATTTATCGCAATAATTTTCATGGCACGACAAAAAAAAATCTTGAATCAGTTGCCGAGAAAACATTCAGCCGTTAGCAAGCGCGCTGAACCGCAGTCGACTAGAATTTTTAATGAACCGAACAGACACTTAAGTTAGGGACAAAAGTGGGACAAAAAAAAAGGGAACAAGAATTACTGTGAATGTGAATATTTTATTAAGCTTTTCCCTTTTATATTCTTCTTCTAATTATTGATAAGTGTTTTTCATTTTGTGGGGAAAAGAAGACACGTTAGCATGTACGATATCATACCCGCACGTTATTTTAGATCCAACTATGCTGTGTTACTACTTTGTATATGTTGAATAGGAAAATTGTATGCCTGGATTTCTATGGATTGTGCAAGTGAATATTTTTTCTGTCTGTGTATTTGAACAATTAAAATTTTGCCAACAGATGAAAAGTTAATGGAAAATTCTTGCTTTGCTCGTTGTGGTAGAAGTGGATAAAATGTAATTTCTTACTTATTTCCTCTTGTGTTTTGTGGCTCTATCAGAAATGGAAAAGTAGATTGGAGAATGGAGAAATAAGCATTATCATGATACAGCATACAAATAGATTGAGACTAATCAGATGTCACGCGTATATCACGCACAATGCATATACCATCTTAAGTGCGCTAACATCCTTCAGCATTCGATAAGATTTGTATTAATGGAACACATGCAATGGAATGCGATGCTATGAAATCGAAATTGAATTCGCAAAAAAGTTTATTTCTTTATTTATTTTCTTAAGATTTTCTTCTCTCGTTTACCGAGTGCGAAAAGCAAATTTGTTTTAAAGCCATAAATTTCGGCATTTATTTGCAGATCAAATCTATTTTATAAGCTAAACAATATTTCAATTTTTGACGAATAAAGTAAATTCGGAGTAATTTATTTTAGAAAAAAAAAAAAATGTTGCCAAGTGATACTTAAAATTTTCTTCTTCATTTCTCACGTAATATAAAAAACTGATAAGACTAATTTGTGGTTATAAATGAGAGAAACACGAAAAATTTATTAACTCAAATATTGAAATACCGAATCGAATGAAAAGCATTTTCGATCCCTAACAAGAAAATGGCACATAACTTTTTTATTATTATTATTTTGATTGCTACATAAACAGTTTAAGATGTAAATAGCTTAGCTGAAAAGTGACAGGCCTTTAAAATTACTCCCAACTCGAGAAAAGCGATTCTAATGACATTATCTAGACATGTCATAACATAAATTAGATTTATTAAAGAGCGACATGAGTGTTAGAAAAATTTTGTTTAGCTGTCTTATTATGATGATGCTCGAAAATCCTGATTCATATTTACGGTTAAATAGAAATTTTTGATAATATTTTCCACATTCTGACGCGCCCGAATAAAGTGATTTTTTTTTTTCTTAATTCCAAAAACTTTTTTTTACGCAGATCACGAAAAACCTCAGTGAAAAATTTGATCAAAAAATTGTTGAAAACACACAAATTTAATATCGTGTTGATTAACACAGCAAATATTTAGCGAGAGAGTGTTGTCATAAATAAAATTGAAGGCAAGCAAATCTGGTGAATTAATAAATAAATTCAGTTTTTTTACGGTGTTTACATGAACCAAGAAAATTTTTTGTGTGTAAAATAAAACGAAGTAGTGGGAGTTTGACAAAGTGCTACATAGTATAATTAATTGCTCCACGAATTAAATGGTTGCGTTGAAAGCGATAGAGATTTTAAGTTGTTATTAACTGGAAATAAAGTCGAAAATAAGTCCGTACTCATAAAACAAAACAAACAAAAGGGTCAAGTTGCACAACAGAGACATTAGAAAATACCGTTTTAAATCAAAACAGCTTATCAGCAATGGGCTGTGAGTTGGGAAAATTGGCGAGTAGCTGCGACAGTAAGAAGAACGACGATAACAATGTCAACCCGAGTGAGCCGCCAGCCCCAGCAGCACCCGATCCGCGATTACCACTCACGGCACGCCAAAAATACTCAATGGTGGCCTCGTGGAAGGGAATTTCGCGTGCCATGGAAACGACAGGCATCAACATGTTTATCAAGTGAGTCTATGTAGCTCTAAGCCGTTCAAACAAATACCTATTTTGACAAAAATATTTTGTGAAAGGTTTGTGCATATAAATTTGCACACATTTGAATTGATTGTTTTCGCTTGTATAGTCTCAATCATTTCTAACATCTTCCAGTTTCGTACTCGACAATGACAACAATACTTATTATTCAATATTATATTTAGATGCGAATAATTCTGGATCGGAAGACTAAATAGACACAATTGAATACAGTAATGAAAGCTCTCACTCTTTTGAAGCCTCGTGGCATTATTGCTTTGTTTCCTCTCTGTTGAATGCTCTATAAATAATCCAGCAAGTAGACACAACAGATGGGAAATAGCAACATTAAATTTCTTTATCTTGAAAATGAAATCTTTGCGGGAATACTCGAGTAAAAACATTTATAATCTTTGCCTTTAGCCGAAAAAAAAAATCCATCAATCTTGAATTGGAAATAATCTTTATTGCGAAACGTAATAAATCAGAAATGTAAACAAACATCTTGAGCATTGTTGTTGCTTTTGTTATTATTATTCGGATGGAGATTTCTTGAGAGTTTCCGCCCTCCATGTTACTACTTCTATTTGCTTTTCTCTACTCCCCACAACAATTTGTGTTCATAGTACTCATAAATATCGAACTGGTTTTTTTAACGAATGCATAAGCATGCGACCCTCCAGTTTGCACATTGAAATAAAATATTTATTTTTTTGCGAAATGTGTACACTGTGCGAATAAAGACGACACAACAGAAAGCATACGCAAATACCTTTAGGAAAATTTAAAATAAAAAAGAACAAACATCAAGCAAGCTTGTGATAGCTAAGGAATCTTTAGATGTCTAGAGAAAACCATTTAAGAAGGATGTGAGAAGAAAAACGGAAAAAAATTTCCTCACTTGTAAGTTTGCCAAAATACATTCTTAAAATTTCATCAAAGAAATCAAAAAAAAAATCAAAAATTGTTTACGAAATAAAGAAGAAAGAAAAATCAATAAAAATCAAATCAGCACAGAGCTGTTATGTAATGGAAATATATGTTTTACAACATAATGGCATTTCATTTCAAACGAAAAATTTATTTATATTTTTTTTTATTCTGTTGGATTTTCGTAAATTAAAAAAAAAACGAAAGCTTCCGGTCCTGTAATGCTATTTGAATAATAATGGTCCTGGAAAAGTTCCTCCCTTACCTGCTGTACATATATATTTCAGGCAATTCGGGAAGGAAAATAATATATTTCTTTCCATTTTGTTTTCCAGCATAAAATTATTATAGGCTTCGTTTCGGAATGATGTTTCGAATTTTTCTGAAAGTAACGTTCTAGAAGTTCCATTCATGTGTGGTTTGCCCATTTTTCATCAGACGACGGATGTTTGTTTTCCCAAACAAAACTGTGACGTTTTGCGAAAAAAGGGCATATTTCATATCAGGCCAAACAAGATCCCTAGAGTTATAAATGAGAGAGAGAGAGAGAGAAAGTGGAAGCGAAATAAAAACAAAGCTGATTCTATTCACAGAGCGAAGGAAAAACGTTTGACCTACTTTTAACATTCTGCTATTATCTTCGTTCGGGAGATGTGTCTTCACACTTGCGTATTTTTTGTTTTCGTCTGTGCATCTTAATCCGATAAAATTTTCAACGCCACTTCAACGACGGGATACATTCAAAATGATTACAAAATAAAAAAAATGTGATAAAGTTCTCTTGCGATGATGGAAGGTGACTTCATTCTGAAGCATAATTGAAAAATTCTCTTATCGTGAGAACGTATTATTTTAGTATATAATTAAATTCAGTGAATGAACTGAATACAAACAAGGATTTTCTCATTTCTTTCGTATATTGTTAAGCTCGCTATAGCAGATTCATAATTGGCATCATCAAGATCTTTCAAGGTTATTTTAACAAAATTTTATTGAAGGCCACACTCAGTGATGCGAGAAAACTTTTATGAAGGCGATGTATCACTTTAAACCCCAAGAAATGATACGTGCTATTGAGTTTTATACAACGGATGCGACATTAGCGCACAGTACATTGATTGTAAGATGAGCGAGGATGCCCGGATGAGCAAGCATAATACAACTTTTCCCATTTTTTGCCTACATTATCGATTTTCTTTCTCTCCCCGCATGCCAGAGTTTCTTTCGTCTTCAATCTACTCCCACTGACTGATATGTTCCTGTACAATTTTCTATTGTCTTGCAAGCTTTGCAAAACTTAAAGAATGACACATTTGTAACAGATGAGTCGAGCGAGGTAATACTCTAATGTCCTGGAAAAATAAAACTTAGCGTTTGATAAGCGCCCTGCGGGGGATGTCATTTTAGAGCGCTTTCCGTGAAATGAATATATTATATTTGTATGAAGCTTCTTTCATGTTTATGGTGGTTTTAATTAGACATATATGTATACATACTCTCTTTATGCATCGAGGAAGCTTCCAAACTATTAAAGGTTAAAGCACAGCTTAGGAAAATGTTATAAATAACCAAGATAAAGATGATGGATTAAGATTGAATTTATTTCCTCTGTTCCACTCAAATTTCATGAAAAATTGATCGCCGAGTGAACTCTTCTGCGGACTTCTTCTCTAATGTTTTTGGCTGTAAAATATGGAAAATCTGGTAAAGTAGTGTTGACATAAATTATGCTGAAAACGACATATTATGCGGTGCTTTGAGTGTAATTGGTGAGAACAAATATATAACGTAGGCTAATACTCAGTGTACAAACTCCGGTCATCAATCTTTTTTTCTTTTAACAACTTCCTGACTTGCAGCTCAACATATAAAAATATTGTTCCATTAATGATGCGACATATTAAAATCGACAAAATTAAATCAGCTTCCCATTTGTTATGAAGCTTTATAATCGTTGTTGATTTATCACATCGTCATTAGTCCCTGATCTCTTTTGCATCCCACAAAGCACACACATACTCATACTTAAAAAGCCTTGAGCTACATAAAAGCTTGTATATGAACCTTAATAAATCATCTCATTAAACGCGTTCCTACGAAGTTTTAAATTGAAAAACATTAAACAAATGTATTTCGAAGAAATCAGGCTTTAAAGATCCCTTTAAACCCGTACAAAAGACATCAGTTGAAAATTACTCATAAAGTTTGATGTTTCTACGAAATAAAAGTCAGTTAAATGTGTTTTGAAAGTTCCATAAAAGACTTCAGTATAATGGAAGATTCGGATCCTTTTATGCCACAAACTACTATGCCAAGTTTTCATTCATAAGATTTTCTATAAACATACAAACATTCAGGTAAAAAGAAAAGGATTTTAGGAAACAGCAGAATTGTAATTTGAAAATATTTTACCATAAGCCAAATGCTCTTTTAAATTTTCATAAATTTAAAGAAAGAAGAATTAAAAACTTTCTTATATCGAAATTCCTTTCAATCAAAGCTTGATTTAATATTTCGGAGAAATTTCACTTGTCAAAATGAGATCAAAATGAAAATTTCAACAGCAATTCTGAAGAAGAAAAGATTTCGCCAGTAGCTGCATAGCGCCGTAAAATAATTAATTGCAATTACCATTCGGAATTATAGCAATTATAAATGCGGATAAATAACTATATGGTAAAAGTTATTCGAAACGAAGGCGTGGTGGCTCCGGGAACATTATTTTAAGGCGAATTAAATGATAAAATTATCATTTTTTTTAATTGAAGTTGTTTTTCAACATGGCATCATGATTAAATATGTTTTGCTTCTTCATATATTGAGCTGTCTGGCCACATCTATTTGGCAAACAACCCTTTTCATTCAATATAAGACATTGAGCCGATTTAGAAACAAAACAATTTCTAGTAACGCTATACGTCTAATAAATTGTGCTTCATTTGTTTGGGATGCAAAGCTTGTAGCAGCAAAATTAATCAAGATAACAAAAGCTTCTTACCTGGAAAATTCGTCCGAACGAAGCTACAGGAAAAAATAAATTTTCATTTAGGTACCAAAATGCAATACAAACATTTTTCTGTAGCCAGTAGGCATTTCAACAAAAGGGCAACATCATGATAAATAATCAGTATTCAAACCAAAAGCTCTAAAGATCCTCTTTCTACATTATTAAAAATGTTCCAAGCAACATTGTTTGAAATAAAGAATTGACGGTCATATTTTGAGATGTTCTGAAATGATTTTGAAATGTGAATATTATTGCTTAAGCCAATGCTTAATACTTTTCTAAAATGTAATTGCGAAAGCTCTTTTCAAAAATGTTTTCTGTAACATCCTTCGGACTTTAAAATGTAAACATAAAATATAATGGATCTTGTGAGGGCATGAATTTGTGTTTTCTGACTTTTTCACGTATCAAGTTTTGATGAATTGAAGACTGCAGATTTGATGATTTCAAATTATGGAATTTCTCGGTAATTCTTCTTATTCAACATAACAATAATTGATACATCATTAAAAATTTCAATTTTATGGTTCGGAGAATGTCAAACTTCGTAACGATTTAATTGATTTCCTAAATTTTCTAAACCAATGTCTCATAATTGTTTTACAAAGAGAGCCATCACAGATTCGTAGGGGAGTTCTATTCAGTCACGAATTTAAAGTATTTCATTGATGTTTAGTTCAATTGTCAATCCCTCCATTACTGAGTGATTCAAATCAAAATGCAAACAGACCAAATTATTTAATAGTATCATGGCGTTAGAGGGCACGTTCCTCTATTTGAATAAATTTTTGCGAAATTTAAATTTATTTTCTCTTTTCTTGGGATATTCCTTATGCTAATCCTATTAGGATTAGTATAATTATTCTTTGTCTCCTTTTCGTACTTTGTTTGAACTTCTACAAATATCAGAGTTCAAATTTTCTTATCACAAGATTTCCACAGTACGCACAATGAGACGCCCACTCAAAAATGATTTCATTCTTTAATGATCCCTTCTTTATTTATTGCGTAACATAGATGTTCACCTTATTTTTTAATTTCCGACCCGAATCATCAAAATAAAATTATTGATTAAATATATCTGTGTTTCGTTTCAGTTTATTTGAACAGAATTCAGATCTAATAAATATGTTTGAAAAGTTTAAAGAGCTTAAGACGAAAGAGGAACAAGCGACCAGTGAAGAATTGGCCGAGCATGCAAACAAAGTGATGGAGACCCTCGACGAAGGCATTCGAAGTTTGGACGATATGGACGTTTTCTTTCAATATTTGTTTGAAGTTGGTGCATCTCATCAACGTGTGCCCGGATTCACAGAAGCTCACTTTTGGGTAAGTTTAGTAACTTTTCTTTTAAACTGAATTGCGTTGAAATTGACTGGAATGGAAGATATTTTGCGATATTTCCATTTTGTTGCCAGCCGACTCATCGTCATTTAACTATTGCTGTTATGATTCGCAAATATTTATTCATAAAATATTCCCAAGTAAATATTTTCCTTATCTGTACGAGTTGCAAGTTCCAATGTTATTTGAAAAACAAACATATCATGACAATTATTTGCAAATCTTAAAGTAAAAAGAAGAAAACTAAAACTCAGCAGCAAAGTCGTTCGTAGGTTATATAGTTATTTAATCAGTAGCAAAAAGTTTTATAATATAGCTAATAACACCTAATTGCTGCTGGTTAAACTTTCGATAGCTTGCGATTGCCGACAAAAATCTTCTTTTTTACGTATCTGGGAAATTGATAAGGAAGGAAATACGGGCAATAGCGAAAGTTCTTCAAGAATATATTGCTAGATGCTTGAACATCATGCACAGTGAGATATGTTTGCCTCGATCATGATAAGGTAGAGCGGAATTTTTTTGAGTGATTTCCAAAGAGTATCATAAAGTTTTGCGATATCTTCGTGTTAGTAGACTTGCTAAATTTTGTTTTTGGGTAATTATGGTTATATATTTACGTTTCGCAAGCGGAAAAAGACGATTGCGTTCTATTTATATTATGTTACGTAAAATAATACTCTGGAAAAATTATAATTACGCGTCTCATTGCATAAATTAATTTTATTTGCGAGTATCTCTTAATTGAAATCATACATAAAATGAAACCAGCAAATTCTCGCCTACCAACAAAAAATCATTTGAGAAATCAGCTAAATAGTAGAAAAATAAAAATCAATTATCTTTCAGGAGCTTTCATGGATAACTCTTGTACTTATACGGAAAACTTTAATAACATCAGGTGCACATTACGATTACAAAAGAGTGTTATAGCAGCAAAATAAATAAATAAATGAACTTTTGCCAAACGTTTCGTTCGTATAGCATCACGTTAAACTTTATCTGAAACTATCTTAATATTACGTTCTATCTGACGTTGGAAGCATTTAGATAATTGAATTTTGCTTTCGTTTTTCCCACAAGAATTGTGATGTCTTTCGGGGAATCGAAATGTACTTGATGTTTTCATTTACTGCAGTAAAAAGTATTTTGTCGGAGTCAATTTAAAATTCGTAAAACTTTTTTATGAAATATTTTCTGCATTGACATGTTTTCGCGCATCAAAGAAAGAAATATTCGATGTTTCATTATAAGAATGTGTTCAATCACTTTTCAGATAAACAAGAAAGCTTATGCCATTTGCGCTTGATTTGATTATTTTCCTATTTTCGTAAAACGAAAAGTTATTTCGCGATTTTCATTTGGTTCATTTCGTAACTTAAATTGGAACTGACTGGAGGGAAAATTTAAATTGTTTTTGCAGATTTTTTTACGATTACAGCAAAAAAATAGAACTCGATATCAAATCTAAACTTCTTTGTTGGAGTAGATAGAAAGATATAAAAGAAAAGCCTCCAAAGAATTAAATTATATTTAAGGAAAATATATACATCTATATATACAGCTATATCTCATACTTCTCAACCGAAAATTGCGAATTTCGTCTTATGAGTGATTTGAAGATAAGCAGATTTCAATGAATCTTAGAAATGTGGAGTAATTTCGGTATTAATTTTGATGGTCCCTCCACCAATCAGCTCGATGAGCAAGAAAAAAAGATGAAAGATGAAAATCTCGTTACCAAGCTGTCAAGATTTATTTAATGTGAAGGCCCATTGCTTCTTTAGAATTTTTGCTATCATTAAGATTCTGTCTGATACTGGCATGAATGGGGAATAAGACAGTGCTATCATGGCAATGCGTTGTTCCTTTCCTAAATATCATCCCCTTTCTCCTTGATCAGACAATAAGTTTTGTCGAAATCCATATTGCGCCGAATATCTTTTTGTTTGTTTATTAGGTTTTCTTCTTCCCCATAATAATTTTCCGTTAGAAGACACGATGCCATTGAACTTGGTCTGTTGAACCTTTCCAGTAATAGCGTTATATTTATGTGACAACTAAATTACCGCGGGAACAAATCAACAAAATTGACATGAATTCGATTAATAAATCACGAACCGACGTGAAGAGTAAAATTGTTTCACGTGTTTTGAAATAGTATTTCACCAACTCTCCGAGGGCGGAATCAAATTAATCGAAAATATCTATAAATTTTGTTATTTTTCTTTCACGGAATTATAATACATGCCCCTTATCGAATCAATAGGGAAAGTTAAGCATTTTATTAGTAAAAATCCGACTAGAATTTTGCGATAAAACGCGTTCAATAAAAATGAATTACATTACATACCACAACGATATGGGAAATTATTACAAAATAAGCATTAACCAACAATGATTGGTCATTGACCTTGACCCAAATTGCGCAGTAATTTGATAAGAATTTGCTTAAATGGAATTTCTCAATTTCATAATTTCGAAGATTGTCAAAGCCCATAAAAAAAACCTTTCGACACGAACAAAACAAAATCTAATTGCCTTTTACACCATCAAAACTGAGCAATGATATTGCGAATCGCAATTCTATGCAGACTTATTTTGAAACAATTTACTTGCGATGGCAATAAAATCGTCGAATAAACAAGTATCAGCAAAGTTATCGGGTGATAATTGAATATCGAATGATAGAAAAGTGACTAAAGAAACAAAATGAAATTCCAATGGCCCTGGTGGCTATGTATGTAGTAAAAAGAAGAAGCTATTATGACGCCTAATGACGTCACGAGGTGGAAAGGAAAGTTAAAAAATATCAATAAACAAATAGCACGCAAGTCATTTTCACTCCTCCATGTTTTATATTTATTTGATGGAGGATGCAGAAAAAGTTTATTTCAAAATTGATTTATTTATTTTGTTCCATCATTTCCCATGAAAAAGCCCTTGAAGCACATTGGTTTTATGTTAAGGCTTTTCCACCGCTACTTTTATGATTTATACCCTAGGAAACATTGATATTTTGTGGAATTTACGCTTCCCTTGTTGAATTCGAGGAATTTCATTATTCTTCATAAAATATTTAAACTAAAAAAAAAAAAAAAATGAAAAATATATTTAAACCCTAAAATTTTCATTCCGTCACTTCATTTCACAGCATAAATAAATGATTTTGCCGCATCACTGTGCTTTTGTCAATCATCTCTTATCAACCCACGTACATGGTTCTGAGAAAATACATGAAGATTCAGATAACATGGAAAAATAAAAAGTTTCTGCTAAACTGAATGTTTTGTTATGCCACCAACGGGGTTTCACATCAGTGGGAGTATGTTTTCCAACAGCACATGGCTGCTCACAAAACTTTCAATTTTATTTTCTACTTTTCTTGATCCTTTTTTTTGGTGTTTAAGGCTTCCTGTTCCAAATAAATCTGCTTGTTTTATAGCCCCAACAAAAAGCCGTTTTTCCAACGTTCACATTTGCTACATTGCGAATCGTAAAGTTTTCGAGTCAACATATTTTTACGCAATCAATTCATGTTAGGCAACAGGGACGAGATTTTTTTTACTCCAAAGATAAATTATAGAAATAAATTATGAATTCGATAGAAATAAACGATGCTATAAGCGCGGTGACAAGGAAATGATTGTTCGTAAAATTGTTCACAAATCTGAGGCGATGATAGATTTTCTCATTTTGATTTTCTGGCATAATTTAAGAGGCGTTTGAGTTGTCATAAAATGCTTAAGGCCTTTAACGACACCGATGGGGAAGTCTATTAAATTATAATATAATAGTGAAATAATCGCAGGGTTTATAGTGTAGTGATATTGAATCGTCCTCGCGTCGTGCGCAACTTAATTTTTTTTTTTTTTTCAAATATTTTTTTATCTCTTTTTTAACATTACCAAAAAATCATAAGCAAGCTGAAAAGAACAACCGACCCTTCGATTTAAGTAAATTTCCATTATTAGCCCCTTGAAAACAACCTTAGAAAATGATTTTCGCAACATGCCTTCGGATCATAAAAGTTACGCGCAAGTAGATAATCCTTTTTGCGTATCCATGAAATCCTTTGTTCAGGACGAACAACTTGCTGTACGAAATATTAACCATTTATTATCCTTCGAAATTGGGTCCACAGATACTTTTTTTCCTGTTTCTGATTAGGTCATAAAATTCTCTTCTCCATTGATGCGCATCCTCGTGTACAAAGATTGATAAGATATATTTTATGGTTGCACAAATTTTTATACGCAACTAGAAAAGCTCTGAAGAAAATCTTTGGGATTAACTTGGGACCTAAGTTTAGATAGTCAGCTCAGCAGCGTATGCCATAACATTCAAATTTCATTTTGTTGATACAACTTTTTCCTATATTTCATCCACATGAAAATGAAGTTGTTATGCATATTAAAACGGTTTGTTTTAAAGAGGGTTCACAATTGATTCTCGTGATTTTATATGAACTGATATAATTTGATAATTTTATGCTACGTGCTTTACTGCAAATTGGTTTAATTTAATGAAACCCACTCAAAAGCACAGACTTTACTTCAATTCTAACGCTTTCAAAACTTCAAGTCTGTTGAATGAAAATTTAATGGATTTAGAGGGTGCATTTCATAACGCGATTTACCAATTCTATAAGAAGTTTCCACAGTCGCTAGATTTAAGTGAATAGACTTTCGAGTAACTTAAAGTTATTCTTCTATTAAATTTTCATAAATAAAATTGATTTATAATTCACTTTTCCACTGAAGTTTCATTAAAATTATTTCTAACTTGAATCACGAAAATATTAATCATATTAAGCGTGTCATCATTTACGAGCTATGTTATATTGCGCGTAGAAAAAAAAAAACGAAATAAAAGGCTTTCGACAAAATTATATATTTAAATGACTCGCATGGGGAAATAGAAAAAAATTTCCATCTGATATGACGATCAAATGATGTTGAAATATAACGAAAGGAAAAAATCGATAAAGAAAATTTTATGTCGTGAAGCTTTTGTGAAAGCTTTTAATGCAATGTGCTGCTTTTATATATGAATAAAAATTGAAAATTGAACAGAATATTATAAAAGAAATTCCCGAAAAGAGTTTCATGCATTTCGCTGAGCGAATGGGAATTTAATTAAAATACTTTCTGCATCAATTAAATTTGTTCCAACGAATGAACTTTTCACAAAAATTGAATGAATGATTTTCGTGCATGATTTCACTTTTTTCGCTGTGAAACATCTGAAATTTAAGTACCTAAAGCGACTGAACTTTTTTAATTTCAAAAATTCCAATGCCTAAATTTTGCTTCTTTAGAGCAATAAATTCCAATCAATTGCTCGTGAAGCTCCAAATTTATGTGTCAGCTAAATCACGTCGACACTTCTTGTCACCTCCAGCGCATTTTTGTCAGAACGACAATATTACGCCAAATTGTATTTGTCACAAATTTCGTCATGATTTAAAAATGCGTCATATAGATATTTTATATCCTTAATTTAAATATTCCTCGAAGCCTATATTGGAGCTTTCAGTTTTTTGTTATTTCTTAGCATTACGATTCAATCGAATAAAGTTATTTTTATATTATGCTAGGTATTTTACCAACCGATAAAGACTTATCGAAATTCAGTGGAAATTTTTGTGAGCTTTAGTTTAGTTGAACTTTGCTAAAGTTTGGCTAAAATAAGAAGGATTTCCTAAATAGAAATAAACGAAATGATACGAAGGTTCTGTGAATAAATTGTTGGCTTTGACATCATATAAACATTCCAATGCGAACTATTTATGAAATTTCTTCTTTTATGAGTGTCCTCCCTGTGCTTGCTTTACATGATGACATTTTACCATCCGGTAAAATCAAAAGTTTACGAGTATTTTTTTTTTTCACAATTTGCTCCGGCGTCAATTGGAATTTGCGTTTCTACCGAATTTGGTTTTCATAGATTCCAGGAATGTCGGAAAAAGGTTTCCTAAATCACGTTCTATGAGTTGCCTGATAGAAAGAGCAATCCTCAAATTCGACAAAATGATCATCAATTTTACAACCGCATTACCAAATTTTTAAAAGGGCTGATTTTGAATGGATGTCGAAAAATTATCGCAAAAATCGCAAATATCTAACAAACAAGAAATCATTTTATCACACTAGAGAGGCTTCAGACAAATTTCCTTCGCAACAAGCTGTCATTAACAATTATCTGTCGCATAATATCATATATTTTCTTCATTTCCTGGAGCATATTTTTCATTGCGTAATAAATTGCTGTTATATGTGCGACTTTCTTCTTTTTGCTATTATTGCCTTATTGGAAAGCAAATAAATCCACAGCATGCTGATAGTAATAATCCGATTAAATCAACTTTCCTCTCTGGTTATCTCGCTCTCACTTGCTGTCGCTGCACAGAAAATGTTCAACAAGTTTTCCCTTGGCGCCAAGCGACAGCGACATAAAGCTTCATATATCGACAGTCTACACACGCACATGTTTTCGAAATATGAACGGAAGTGCAATAGAACGCACATTATAATTAATTTAATTAAGTCCACAATAAGGATTAACATTCACTAATAACAAATTTTTTATACTCGTCTTCGATTTTTAATATTTCATTAAAAGCATACAACAAGTGTGAGATCGATAACTTGTCGTTGACATCGACATTGCTGTGTGAGTATGACAATAGTTCCCATATAAATACCAAAAACAGTTTTCACTATCGCACAACAAAACTATTGTCAAATTTCAAAATCACATAAATAACCAATTTCCTGTGGTTGGTTCTGGTATGTTATCGTTACTCTGTGAATTCTAAATGATGTGAATGTCATGTAGAAGCAATCACTACAGTCAACATACTAGTAAAACCGATGATACTGACAATCATCGACTGAAAATCAATTTGTATAATTCAGTGATAATATTTTGAGTGACAGACAACTGTCTCCCGAAAAGTTTTTTTTTTTTTTTTTTCAATTTATTAGGGGGCAAATAAAAATTCGTATTCTTATATGATCTTAAGAAAACCCATTTGATTTCATTTTGCATTGCCAAACGACAACTGGGCTGAATAAAATATTCCAAGCATTTGGTGCCATTTCATGTTCTGCAATATATTTCGTAATGACTTTCAAATGTGTTTTGTTACACTCAATACGAACTTGGAATTTGAAATTTATTTAAATTCTGAAATCGGCTCTGGATCTTTCGCAATGTAGAATTATATTAACATTTCGAAAATGAACAAAAAAAAAAAATAATTAATTTTTTTCTCGGGAAAATTTATGTATTGAGAAAAATTATTGAACATTATTTCACAATAAATATAAACAACGCTCTCGATAATTATGTTTAAATGTGGTGTCATTTAAGACGTACCTACCTACACACTAAAGCCACCAATATCAGCGGGCGTCGATAAGGTCAAATGAAATTAAATTGCACGCCATTAATTACAATTAATTACTAATGCTGTAAGGGACAAAAAACAAACAAAAGCGAACGAAAATTAGAAGCGTCCCTAGGTCCAATGATTTTATAGAAATCTTAATTAAATTTCACCAATAATTCAGAAAAGTTTTTGCTCGGTCACAGCTTAAATATAAGAAAAAATCGAAAATAAATTTATAAACGCAAAAAAAAACGCACATAAATATTTTGAACAGTGCTAGGAGAATCGGACTTGAGTGACTTAAATAGAATAAATATTATATTCTTAAGACTCTTGAGGATAAGAGAAAAAACATTCCCATTGGTCGTAATAATTGAGAACCGAAAAGATGGAACTTCGATACGTGCTTTGTTAAGGTTGTTGCTATTGCGATTTCATAAATTGCGAAATTTAAACGCGAGGGAATATTAAATTGATAGATTGGCAGGCATTTAACAAATTTTCCTTTTCAGGGTTCTCGGTTTACAAAATTAACATGAAGAAGATGAATACTAACCGTCAAATCCCGACGGAAATTAAGCGGCGATTTTGTGATTTGAACGCTAACAAAATGCTTCTGTGAATAACCTCATAGACATTCGACAAAGTTTCCGTTATGTGTTGCTACTCAACAAAATGTCACCTCGACGTAACGTCTAAATTAAAGTCTATTTTGGTCATAATTCTGTAATCTAAACACAATAAATTACTCGAAATGACAATCTATGGAAAAGATATTGCGAATGTTTTGCCATTGTTTCATTTCAGTGAAGCTGTTAATTCTTGTAGTTTTTCGAAATCCTTTAAATCACTGAACTTAATAAATTCGTCTAATTTCGAGAAAAACTTGCAACGAGATTACATTTCGTTGAAATTAGTTTCACCACAAATAACAAAACAGAAGCCCTCGCTAGAACTGTACAACCATTTAATGCAATTCAGTTCGGCTGATGTATGTCACACGATATTTGTCCTCAACGGCAGACAATAAATATACTGCCACAAGATAATAAAACCCAATAAATTTTGTCGTTTTATGGCGCAATCATGACATACGCAAGAGACGAAAAAAAAAGAAAAACAAAACGCTTTTGGCAATATTAAATTTCCTAATGCTTTTTTTCTGCTCTTTTTATATTTACAGAAAATCGAGAAGCCTTTTCTAGCAGCTGTTTCATCAACGTTAGGCGACCGATACACTGAAAATGTGGAGGGCATTTATAAAATCGGCATCAAATTCATCATTGAAACGCTTGTCGAAGGCTTCAATATGAACACTTCGAGCAAGAATCACATAATAAATAGTAAAAGTGTAGAATGTAGTAGTAATAACAATACAAATGGTGCCAAAGCTACAACATTAAATGGTGATAAAACTAACTGTAATTCAAACCCAAATCCGACAAACAATGCATCATGAACGTCAAAAAGTATTTTAATGTCAGAATAAAATTCTTGCTCTTTATTCGTTATTTGGGTGTAACATGTTGTTGGCTGCCAAGAAATCTGTAGACAACAGAGAAAAATTTGAATAATTATGATAACCGAAGGTTACAAACGTGATTTTGTGCTAGTAGCGTCGAAAATGTTGAATTAAATTTTGAGAAAAAAAAAAAATTAATTGCGACCCAAATTTTTCGTTGAAAACCCAAAGAAAAAGAAGTAGAGAACATATTTTGGTAAAATTACCCATAACGAGCAAAAGTATTCATTTTACACTGGGACTATTTAGCATGGATATAAGTAGCAGACATCAAAAGATCTAATTAGAAATCGTAAAACTGCTTCGAAGGGTAACACTGATGGAAATAATTTTATAAAAATTTACAAATCACAAGTTTTAAAACACAAGCTTATTTTGGAACTATTTCCTTCAGTGTCCTGGAACACGGATTAAAAAAAAAAGTGGAGAGCTGAAAACTAATTATGAAATGTAAATTAATTATTTTAGATCATTAACATTGAACATGATAAAAAAAAAAGAATTACCCCACTAGATATAAGCCAGTAAAATGAGATGAAGAACAATTTTTTCTGTGTGATGTTATTAGTAGCTCATCATAAAACCAAAAAAAAAAAAATAATAATAATTGTTGTAATAAGCCGCTCTTGTCTTACAATTAAAAAAGGATCCAGAAACTGTCATTGCGAGTGGCTGGAGCTTTTTAGTACGATGTACATATACATATACACATATATAATATACATCATGAGAAACCAATTAGATTAAATTTTAAAGTGACAAGAAAAAAACACATAGGGAGCACTATAAAATGATGAGCTTTACATACGAAAGCATACTCAAAAGCTCTATTGAGCTTTCTTTAATCATTAAAAGAACACATTTACGAAAACTTTCAATTTATGAATTGCTCGCTGAATACAAACATTTTATTTCAATCTCCCATAGATATTTTAGGTCACTGTTGCCGAACTTCAAAAGTGCTTAAATAGCTTATGTGTCGTCGTCAATTTGCCATGCGGCACAAAATATTCAGTTATATCCAGTTAAAGGTTAAACTCAAAAGAGCCAACTTTTAAATTTGGGTCAATAAACTTTTTAAACGGTAAAATTTTTCCTTTCATTTATTTTGTACCTAAACATTTGATATACGCACATACACACAACCCGACGTACGAATACGTAAAACACATTTATGTTATATAAAAAAAAGCTTTTTGGAAGATATCTTCACTGAAAAATTACTCAATCGACAAAGAAAAACATGTAGCGATTCAAATGTTTAATTAAATGTCATACAGTAAATGTAGAATGAAAAGTGGATAAAGAAGAGATTAATCGAAAAAAAAAGGTCAATATCTATCACAATCGTAAGGAAGGGAAATATTGAAGCTCTCGTGCTGAAATCATTTGAGATTTTAGATCAATTATCAATATGGGTTTAAATTTTCCTTCCGCTGTTTGTTTTTTTCTATCCTTTTCGAATACATTGAATTTGTTTAACATTAACGCACGCATCTGAAAGGAAAATAAGTAAAATGCGCCGCAAGGGGAAAAAATGTAAAACATTTTTGTTTTCGATGTAAATTATACTGAAAAACCAAATACATAAATTTCCAATAAACTTTTATTATTTTAAATCAAATTTTGTTGAAAATAAAAAAAGAAGCAAACAGCTTTCGAGAGACTGACTTTAAAAGCTTTCCTATAATTCATTCGTTGGATATTTTGTAGGGCTCAGACGAGTCAATTATCTAATTAATCATTCTGGTTAAGTGGCTAATTGTCTTTTATTAAATCCACCGTGAGGAAATTAATTGAAATCTTTAAAAAAAAGAAGAAAGTTCACTCATTTGAAAGAATTTGCCTTTTATTTGATAAAAGTTATAATAATTTTGGCACCTATATTCCGGAGAGGTTAAGTTTAATTCAATTTAAAGATAATGACAGCAAAATTCTAAAAATTTAATTTATGTAAAGAAAAGGGTTGCTAATAGAAAGAAAACTGATTGTCGATTAAATCAAATCGGAAGTATCAATTTGAAATTAAATGTTTTCTTTTTTTTGACCCCTTAAATCACCACACAAATTCCACTTCATTAGGCATAGAATTATTTCAAAACATGCCCAAATGGTCAATAAATGAAAGGATCATGCAACCAATTTTTCATCGAATACGAAATATGTTTTCAGATAGAGAAGAAATCATAACAAATTGCACGCAATCATGCGGGAATTACACATCCATTGAACCAATGGTACTCATTATAAATTAATCTGTAATGTGACATGTGGCATGTATTACAAAAATGAATCTGATGGAAAGATTGCAGAAAATTTTGACTGTAAAATTATAATAATAAAAATGTTACTGTAAAATTGTATAAAATATAACGTTGTTTGAATTAAAAGATTACGAAAACAAGTGCGCTCCTTCATCAATTTTCAGGTTAAACATCCAAAAGGCGCCGAAAATCACGGTGCATAATTAATTGTGAATAATTAAATTTTAATACAACAACTCATCTGGAACGAATTAGTACAATGATTTCTTTTTTGTTGAAAAGCGAACGATTTGACAATGAATAATTGAAATTGTGACGGCGAATGCGTGTATATGCTTTTAGGGATCTGTCAAGGACCACACCAAATTGATGTGCCGAGTCAGATTTATCAGATGTGATGGGTTCATTGAGCAGCAACAAAAATGCTAAACTTCCATTATATGCGTAAGTAATAAAAAAAAAATTCACCTTTTTATCCCGTATACATACTGGATTTCATCGCATTCAAATGATAAAACTGGTGGCTATCTACAAGGGATGAAAAAGGTAAATTTTATTGACTGAAATAAAACCATATCGATTTTGATTTAAAATGCCAGTCAATGATGACTTGGAGCAATGTTTGGATCCAATGGATTTCGGATCGCCTTAAATTCAGCGACTCATAAATTGATTGATGATAACAATCAGATACGAATAACAGTGAGGAAGGAAGACTCGATAACAGATAACGGCAACAATTTCATTCGGGACAAACGGTAAATTCATATTAATGTGTATCAATTTGCTATAGCAATGTTGTATCTGGCTACGCAACCAAATCAATAAGTGTATGGCAATAAAAAAAAAGCAGCACCGACAGAAAGTATTTGCCAGCTTCATTGCAACAAATATCGTGAGGGGACATTTAACTTGTTTTCGACTTGGAAAAGAAAACAGCCCACAAATTACATGAATCGGTCACAAACAATTGAAGTATTTTTATGACTTTGTTTACTGTTGAAGCGATAACGGACAATGCACGTACATTTCTGCTGTTCCTATTATGTCTCGAATGAATAATTGAATTAATGAGATTTTCGTAAACTGATAGAAGTAATTTTATTGATTGGTGGTAAATAACTTCGACCATTCAACTCGGCCATTCCTTCTACGTCAAGTAATTTTCATTTGTCAAAAATCTGTCTTTTTTACTGTTATGAATTAGCAAAAAGTAAAAAATGAATGTCATAGATCATCAATAATATTAAACTTTCTTGACACCCTTAAAAAAATCGATCTCTAACGTAAAAACTCCATTTTAAACACCTGCCAGATTTCCATTTCAAAATCGATTGAATGAAAATATCCGACCATAAAACAGTAATATTTTTATTCGTTTTCTTGTAAAGACCATTTTTTTCATTTTTATAACAAGCCACAAAAGTAAATTATTTTATTTTTCATATAATCCGTCAAGCATTCTTTCAAAGTGATCGATTAAAGGATGAACCATCTTTAATTGTTATACATTTATCAATATCAATTCATTCCATCACTCACTGAGTATGAAAATAATCCACTAATTTTTATTATGTAACCGCCAGAAACTTTCTCTTTTTTCGGTAACTTTTACTTATCTTCAGTTATAAATTTAAAGTTGTTTTTTTTTTCCTTTGCTTGATTTTAGGATTTCAATCATCTTTTGAAAAGTTTTATGGGGTGGGCGATTTTATGTGGTAAATATATTACCATCGCAACTGCCATTGACGTCTCCCCTCTCCTCCTTCCCCCCAAAACAAATAACTTTTTCTTTGGCTTGCAAGTAATAAGTTTATTTTAGTTCCCGTGGCAAGAATAAAAAGCGATAAAAATATTAATGAGTCTGACTGAGGTGGCAAAAGAAAAATGAAGCGTTTTGCTGACGATGGAAAATTTTCTTTTCATGAATGAAAACCTCATCGCATTTCGTCTTTTATTCATAATTTACAAATTTTACCTCATTCAACGGAGAAAATTTTTATGTTGTGTGAAAATCAAATTAATGTTGGAAATCAACAACCTCAAATGTACTTGTTCCGTCAGGATATTTCTTGAGAGGAATTTTTGCTGATTTCAAATGGAAATTCCATACCCACCTGATTTATGGCGAAGTTATTTATTCAAATGAAATAAGTCGCAATTACGATTTGAAGAATTTTTTTTTTCCATTCTCGATGAATTCGATCTTGAGCAAATAGAAATTATTTTACTCGCCTAGTAAATCATTAAATCTAGTTCTTCCTTCGTATATATAAATTGATTTATTTCTAGGTTTATAGTGATGGAGATTCATTTTTGTAGTTTCAAACACGTGTTTCATGAATTTCAGATTCGTAAGGTTTCACACAGCAAACATAATGAATGAACGTTTGTTTGGCAAGGTCATAGATCACATATGAGTAGATCTATCAATACATCAATAAATTGCGGGCGAGAAAAATAAAATTCCATTACAAATACTTTTATAGGAAGTTTTTCTGATGTTGATTGAAATATTCTCTTTTTTTATATTTGTGATTTCTTTTCTAAACATTCACACAATATATTTTCTTATGTCGTAGGCACTTGTAAGAAGAAAAAAGTTTATTTATTGAATTGAAATCTACAATGATTGAAAGAATATTGTCAATTGGAATTCTATTCATGATTAATTTGGGCCACAAAATGACAATAGATTCGTACGAGATAAGAAAAAAAAACTGTATCTATCCTATCAATTTTCATTTTCCAATCTTAAAAATACGATTCGCATTTTGTGGAGATTAAGTGAAGAAAATCCGATCACTGAATTGAACAAAAAAGCTCTCGGCTAAATAAATAAACGAAATCAGCTTTAAATTTAAAGCGCGGAATCACGGAAAATGGTTCTGATGGTCAATATTGTGTAAGCATGAGTGCAAACGTAAAATGGGGCCCGCATTGAGCAGAAAAGTAGAAAAGTTTAGAGTTCTTGGGAAATATATTAGGAAGACGGAGCCAAGAGCATGTCTTTGTTATTATCAATCGGGAAAATTAACAATTATCAATCAAATCAATCAAATTATTTAACTGCGAAATTTGACTACTCGTAGTTTCAAGCCCTTGGAGAAATCACAGTTGGCACTGAGTCCTGAGGTAAGCACGGCGTGAGCAGAGGAAGAAATATCGTGGTCGATCGGTGTCTTAAAATAATTTAAATGGATCTATCCGAAGGATTTCTGTTTCACGATCAATTCGATTCGATTGTGAACGACAATTTTCCAGGAAAATATCTAGAAATTAACGCAAAAGCGGAACAGTCCAAATCTATCCTGGATAGCATAATCTTTGGTCGTGGTGAGCATGAGAAAACATTCAGTGTACTGGATCAAGCTACAGCTCTTGAGGTTCTAGAAGCTTACGATCAGAAAGGAAAAATTGATTGTAAGAACCTTAAAATTTGAAAAAAAAAAAAAAAAAAACTGAAAATCATTTCACAGGTAGTGAAGAAGATAGTGTTACTGTGCAATGTACACATTGCGATGAATTGTTTACGAACGAGAGCTTCTTGAAACATGTGTGTAATTACGATGAAAACAAAATATTGATCAAAACGGTACCATCTTCAGAGCCAGCGACTGAATTTGAACTGGTACAACAGCAGACACTTTTGCAACTCCAAAACAATCAGTCCACTATTGGAGATATTATCAGCGCTTGGAATCATCCAAAAAACATCAAGGACGAGCAACAGAAAGATGGAAAAATCGCTAATTTTGGATGTATAATCTGCAATCGGAAGTTTGTTCATGAATCTGGTATCTATCGGCATTTGGACAAGCATATAGGAGAATTGGTTGCGCCACAAGCCACATGTGATCCATCGAAGCTCTATCTGGCTTACGTCTGTTGTTTTTGTGGCGAGCTTTTCAGCTCTGACACCGACGCATGGTCCCACTTGCAAATGGATCACATTAAAGTTATCAAAGATGAATTAGTCTCTGAGATTACCACATCATTACAAACATCAGATAATCCAAATCAGAACTTCAAGCTATCTCAAGAAAATCGTATGCCAACACCAAATTATCATGTTGATACTTTTCTTAAAACTGTTTACATTTGCAAAGCTTATCAATGCGAATTTTGTGATTGTATCTTTGCCAGTCCTCAATCTTTGCTTCAGCATGCCTCCAAACATTCGTCGTCAAAAGCATTTTCATGTTCAGCATGTGAACTAAAAAATCTGTGTTTGAAAGACTTTTTACTGCATCGTCGTAACGAATGCATGATTCGCAAGAACATTCTGAATCCATTGAGCCAAGTTCAACGTATCTGGTATTGCAATGTTTGCGATATCGAACTAGATGAACTCGAGCAATTGATTGAACATCGGTATGTGATATGTAGAACATATTGAAGCATATTTTACAATATTTTCTTTCAGTTATTCTGCATTTCATTTCTTTCCACGAATTGATCCACGCATCAATGAATTGATGTTTCCATGTGAATACTGTTCGGATTTAGCATTCCCTCTAGTTCCACAACTGATCAGTCATCATAAGGAAAAACATCAACGAAAGCCAAAAACAATCGAAAATGGAACTCATGAAACGTCAACACGAGATGTAAAATCCCCATCATCTCGTCGTGGTGGAGGATATCAAACATCAAATCGTCCTCGGCATTATTTGTGCGAGGTGTGCGGAAAATCCTACACTCAATCATCTCACTTGTGGCAGCACTTGCGATTCCATCAGGGTGTTAAGCCATTTGCATGCTCTGTTGAGGGATGTGAACGTCGCTTTACAATCCGTCCAGATTTGAATGATCATATTCGCAAATGTCATACTGGTGAACGTCCATTCCTTTGCACGATTTGTGGAAAACGATTCTTGACTGGTTCGGTTTACTATCAGCATCGCTTGATTCATCGTGGAGAACGACGCTATGGCTGTGAAGAATGTGGAAAACATTTCTATCGAGCTGATGCACTTAAAAATCATACAGTAAGTTCATAAACATAATTTAAGTAACATCTGTGAGCTTATGATATCTTTCTTTTATCAGCGAATCCATACCGGTGAGAAACCTTATCTTTGTCCTGACTGCCCCAAGGCATTTCGTCAACGTGGTGATCGCGATAAGCATGTTAAGGCTCGTCATCCCAATACAACGTCACTTTTGTCGCCAAGCGTCAAGAAAATGAAAATTCAATCCTTTGGCCTTGGACGAGTTAAGAACAACGCAAACTTATATAGCTCTAAGCCCGTCGACCCAAAATCATGGTAGTGATCAATACAAATAATGTTTTGTGGAATTTTACGAAGCAGCAACTCATTCGGCAAACAATGTTAGAAACATTTTCGCCATACTTCGTTGTTTTTCAAAACAATTATATTTAAACGAAATTATAAATGCAAAATAATTGGCATGAATGCATGATTAGCATAGCATGAAACAAAAAGTTTATAACCTTCCCCTTTTATTTTTAGTTGCTTAACAATTTTTAATTTCAACATTTTAGTTTTCAGGAAAATATTTACGAAAATTTCAAAATTCGTACAAAGTGCCAATCAAATTTCATTCTGTTGTTTCAAAGTGTTTTGCCGTGGAATTTGTATCATTTGTCATTTAAAACCTTTCATTATGTGTAACAGAGAAATCAAAAGCTTTTTGATTGCATGATAAGGTGTCATTCCATTTGGGGTTTCAGAAGCACAATGTCAATAAACACAGTAGTTGACACATCCTACTTATAAACACAACATTTTCGGAATAAGGGACACTCATCGTGATTTGATCTACTTGTTCGTATCCTAGGTAGGTTTTAATTCATTAAAAAATAATCATTTTTACGGGTGTGAATTAAATTATTCATCAAAATCCTTGTTAACGGCTATCATTTAAATGCAAATGTTAGCTGTAATTTTACGAAGCCTTCAGTATTGACCTCAGCTGTCGTTTGCGCGTGTCGACAGCTTCAGGCTCTTCCGTCAGAAATTTCCCATTAAAAACATTGCAAAATAAATTTATTTTTCTTGTTTTTGGGTTGCCCTTAAAAAAATCTAAAGATCTCTGCTGCATAATTTAGTATCCAGCAAAAATAAAAACTTTTCTCAGTTCATCCACGTGCTTCTCTCTCTCCATGTGAAGAAGATGCTTCTCTTCGTCTCAAAATTTTATATTTCCACCCTCCCAAAATGAAAATCATGGCAATGACCGTGTTGAAAACTTGATGAAATTTTACAATTCGTTAAATCTTTTATTCTCTGTTGAACGTGCTGATGACTTCTCAACCTGTTTGATTCCACCATCACTTACAAAAACAGTCCACAAGACTTTCTTGATAAGAATTTCACACACGCTCGACAGGATTACATCGATAGAGCTGAAAAGGGTTTAAACGTGATTTCTACCTTTTAATTGTAAGCGTTACGATGGCAATAAAATTCCGCGCTGAATGGAAAGTTCAATATTCGGAGGAAAAATAATTATTTTCTGTCAATGCGATAAAAAAAAGTTTCATTTATTTCCTTGGCTGGCATGCTCGAAAAATTATATAAAAAGTAGACGAAGGACAACTTATCGATCTTTGGCTGAACTTCGTCAATATTCAGTTTACACAATGTTACTCAAATTCTCTGACGAATCATCTATAATTTCTGAAAAGTTCCTCGTCTTGTAGCACAATGAATTTCTTTTGATGATATCGAAATGATAGGACATCAGACTACTTGCGTCATTTCCACAAGGCTGTGGATGCATGGCAATTGTTGAGCAATTGAGCATTTTGTTGTAATTAAAGCTGAATAATTATCCGAAGTGTTTTTCAAAACATAATTAAATATTTTATAAACAAAACATACTTGCAAACGGATCCATTAAGTAATTGGATAACACTGACTCCAGCTTCAGGAACCTTCTCCCAAAAATACAGATCAAACGATTTTTTTTCGCAATTTTCGAGCAATTTCCTGTTGTTATTGAAACATGACGCCACATTGGTTTCATAGATTTGTTTAAATTGAGTTGCATTCATTTCACATATTTGATCCAGTGTCATTTGAAGCAACATCAATGTGTTGAGAACAAATTCCTTGCGCAATTTTTGATCGCAAATACAGAAATCAGCGATAGGCTCAATGCGATCCGTAATAGATCGAGCAATATTTCTTTTACGCTCACACATGTCTGGCAATAACTTTTGGTGGTATCCTTGCGAATTGATGAACATAACCTCATTGTGTGTTAATCTTGTCAATCGTGCAAACCGAACCTCAAATTCTTTTACCTGTCTCATGATGGTTTCATTCCCTAAACATTTATCATCGTAATCGTGATTCATTAACGTAACGGACCCATCATTATTATTGAAAATGAAGGCTTCAATTAATTAAGAAAATTGAAAAAAACAGGAAAGAATGTTAATTAAATTGATGGCACTCAGACACCGTCATCGTCCTTGCCTTACCTACATTTAGATGAAAAAATAAAATGAATGGAAAAAAACGTTTCACGTCCATCACGAGATTAATGCAAAAATAAACTGATAACAAAAACAATAATTCTCTGCTCTGTTCTATTTTTGTAACTTTGTTACAAATAATAAACGAAATTGATTGCACAATCAAAAATATTTGTTACAATCAATATTTTATTGACACAAAGTAAGCTACTTTATGCAAGTAAAAAATTGTTTGAGAGCATCCTGGAAAATATTCCATTAAAATGTGACGCTTCAAAATGAAATTGAAATTTTCGCGCCTAAAATGCGTTCAGTGTGTAGATAAACAAGAAAAGAAAAATTACAAAACAATTTTGTTAGACGCTCAGCCGGTAAAACAGACACATGCCTGGTGACGAGAGTGAGGTGAGAGAAAGTAGTTGAAAAATGTTATCTTGCCGGCGGCTGCTAAATATTTCTAGAAGTTTTCCAACAATTCTAAGAACGTTATCAACAACTACAACTCGTAAAATGCCTTTTATAAAGAATGAAGTGGTTCCAGATGTTATCCCAACAGCGCCAAAAGACATTTTGACTATCAATTACGTTTCTGGAGGTGATTACTCAATAATTTTCTAATTTGTTTTTTAATAAAGATCTTCGAGTTTTCTTATTATGTATTTTTTCTTTATAAATTAGTGAGTGTGAATTTGGGAAATATATTGACACCTACGCAGGTAAAAGATCAGCCAACAGTTGAATGGGACGCTGATCCGCAGTCTTACTATACGTTGTGCATGTAAGCTTCTACATTTAATTATGATTTGCATTGCATTATTCCTGTAATTAAAAATTTTTTTTTTTTTTTTAGGACGGATCCTGATGCACCCAGTCGTAAAGCACCTGAATATCGCGAATGGCACCACTGGTTGGTTGGCAATGTCAAAGGAACTGATATTTCAAGTGGTGAAGTCTTAAGTCAATACGTTGGAAGCGGCCCACCACCAGAAACTGGCCTGCATCGTTATATCTTCCTGGTGTTTAAGCAAACTGGCAAGCTGACTTTTGATGAGCCGCGCTTGACCAATAGGTCAGCTGATAATCGCGGATGCTTCAAGATCCAAAAGTTCGCTGAAAAATACAACCTGGGGGCTCCAATTGCTGGCAATTTTTATCAAGCTGAATACGATGATTACGTCCCAGAATTGTATAAGCAACTTGGCGCTTAAGCATTTGGTTATCTAGTATAGCCAATCTATTAATATGATGGATTGGCAAACAAATAAAAGCATTTTATTTTTCCAGTACATATATAATGTAATCCAATTTTTTTCTCGTAAAACATTTAATTCGTCATAGTGACTTTCCCTTCGTTTAAATATTCTGCAATTCATATACCAAAACAAAATATTTGAATCAGTCGATTTTCATCAGTTTTTCATTGATTTCGGACATATTTACACAATGAGAATTACAGTAACGACGCACAGCGACCTTACGTTTGTCCTTGATGTTTCCGAGGACTTAGAGTTGGAGAATTTTAAAGCATTTTGCGAGGTCGAAAGCAATGTTCCAGGTAAAAAATTTAAAATTAAACACCCAAAATTGCATTAAAAGGTCAATGAATTCTGCTCTTTGTGTCCATTTATAGCTAGCGAAATTTCAATTCTGTTTAATAGTCGCCCACTCACCGATGACAAAAAACCGCTTAACAGCTACGGACTGCGTGATGGCGATTTGGTGACTCTTCAGCGTGTCGGTGGTGGTGCAGCACAACGTTCATCAGGCAAGATATTTACTATTTTCCTCTTCTGGATCCTTTCTTTATTGTCCCCTTAACTGATCATACAATGTAAATAAATATTTTAGTTCCATCATTAGCTGGATTAGATTTTAGCAGAATTCAAGTGCCTGGATCGTCATCGTCATCCTCGTCGACGCCAAATCGTGCTCCACCATTGTCAGTTGGCATGCGTGACGATCCCGCAATGATTCGTGATATGCTGCTCGCGAATCCCGATCAACTCGCTCTCCTGCAGCAAAATAATCCAGCTCTTGCTGAAGCTGTGCTCTCTGGCTCATTAGATAATTTTGCTGATGTTTTACGCCGACAGTTTGCCGAGAAGCAACAAAAGGAACAACAAAAACTCAAACTCATGACTGCCAGTCCGTTCGATTCAGAAGCCCAACGTCTTATTGCCGAAGAGATTCGTCGTAAGAACATTGAAGCCAACATGGAAGCTGCTATTGAGTACAATCCTGAAACATTCGGAACTGTTATTATGCTGTACATCAATTGTAAAGTTAATGGACATCCGGTTAAGGCTTTCATCGATAGTGGAGCTCAAGCTACAATAATGAGTTCAGCAGCAGCTGAACGTTGCAATATTATGCGCTTAGTGGATAATCGATGGGCTGGTATAGCAAAAGGCGTCGGCATTCAACGCATCATTGGTCGAATTCACATGGTTCAGATTCAAATTGAAAACGATTATCTTACATCCAGTTTTTCAGTGTTGGAACAACAGCCCATGGATATGCTACTCGGTTTAGATATGCTCAAACGGCATCAATGCTGCATCGATTTAAAAAATAACATGTTGTTGATTGGAACCACTGGTACCACAACGCCTTTCCTAACAGAATCTGAACTGCCAGATTGTGCACGATTAACGGGAAGTCCGGAGGAAGAACAGAAAGCCATTGATGATTCAAAACGATTGGCCGAAGAATTAGAAATGAAAGAAGTTTTAGAGAAGAGTTCACGCGATGCTGGAACTTCCTCAGGACCCTCAGGACCATCGACTTCATCCTCACAGTCAACTGATAATCGTCTTAGAGTTTTATCTACCGATAGATTCACTGAAAATGATGTTGCGGAGATTATGAAAAATGGCTTTCAACGCTCTCAGGTCATTGATGAGCTACGAAATTCAAATGGCAACAAAACTCAAGCACTGGCAGCACTTTTCGCAAAATCTCTAAAGTTTTAAGAGAGATTTTTTATCATTATTTTTGAGCCTTTTGTTGCTTTTTTCATACTTCATTTCTGTTAAATCATTTGGTTAAATTGGGAGCGTACTAATGCCATCGCGATATGTAGATGGATTTTAACAAAAAAAAAAAATTTTTTTTTTCTTTTTTTAGTCGTTAAGAATCCAAATTGATACATACATATATTTTACACATATCTGAAGTCCAAAATAAAAAAAAAAAAAAAAAAAACAAAATTAAATGAGAAATATATACGTATATTTTTTTTTATTAAGTACTATAATTGGGCGCCCATCTTTACTGATTATAAAAATTAAATTCTTGTATAACTAAAGGGAATTAATAATATTTAACAGCTGCGAATTCTGCAAGATTGTTAAATGATCGCCATCGAGGCAACGGATCTCTACGATTTTGTTTGTATATTTCTGGAGTCCATAATTGGAATCGATGTTCTGCAGGGTCGTGAAAGGTTTAATTAATGTTACCTTAGAATTAATAACTGAAAAGTTTATTTGATCGGCGTTAAGTGTAATCTTCATGCGGTTAAAGAATCCTTGAAGATTCACAGCAGCATGATGACCAGTTCCATTGTTCTGAGCTTTATAGTAAGCTTCAAACTGATCACATTTCGACTTCCACGATACTTGAGACGCAATGCCTCTTTCTATCTTATCTATATCAGAACTGAAGATCTTGCGTACAGCTCCCGATAACAACATGCTTTGAATGAATTCATCAGTGGAATTGGATGGTATAGAAGTCATTGCTAATCTCTTCATAAAGTTTGGTGATCCATCAATAATTAAAACTTGTCCGGTTTTACCAAGCGATTCCAATTTATGTGCGAGTTTTAAAGCCAACATTGATCCAAATGAGAAGCCGATTAACAAAAATGTCTCAACGCCTTCAAAAACTCTTAAAGCATCTCCAACAATTGCATTAAAAATTTCATTAAAGCTTTCAAGATTCCATGTCTTCAGTAATTGCAAAATGTATGTTGAATGTTTAATATTTTTTGCTAAATTGAACCACAATTGTCCAGCAAGTCCTTCGATTCCAGGAATTATGAGAGCTTTAGTTGTGTCATTTTGTATTCCATTCAAGTCAATTATTGCATCATTGCTGTTAATTTCGCTTTCAAATCCTTGTAATATCAAATCCATGTAAGAATTTTCAGTTTGATTTTGTAAAATTGCCTCTGCTGCTACTGAGGTTTCACTGCTTACGCTTTGCTGGAGCTCCGTTAAAGTGAGAGAACGTAATTTTTGAGACGTCATTGATACATTAAAATCACGTTCGAGGAGTTGTTGAATTTCGACGCCCATAAGCGAGTCCATTCCGAGATCCGAGAGCGCGGATTCCATTGAGATTGATTTCAGATCTCGAATTCCCATCACATTCATTAAAATTTCGATTATATTTTTACTTCCTTTCGAATCAAACCGCTTTTCAGCTACAACCATGCTCGAGGTAATCGGTTCATTTGATGATAAACATATATCGATGACATCAAGACATGATGAAATGCGCTGCTGTAAAGTTCCACCGATTTCAAGCTCAACATTACTCTCTTGCATATCTGCTACCAAACCCACTTCGCCTATTGCTCCCCATTGTATGGCTTTTCCAGCTAAACCATCTTTATTTCTCTGTTCGACTATTCGTTCCATAATTGAGTTTGCCATTCCATAATTTGATTGACCAGCATTTCCTCGACCACAGGAAACGCTTGAGAAAATCACAAATTGGTTAATATCTAAACACAAAGCTCGTGTTATTTCATCCAAATATTTTGTTGCCAAAGCTTTTGGTCCAAGGCTTTCTCTAAACATTTCTTCATCTTGATTTTCAAAAAGTGAATCTTTCAACACAACCGCCAAATTGAAAATACCTCCAATTGGTCCCAGTTTCAAGGAATCATGTACTAATTTAACACATCCTGATTTGGATGTTATATCTGAAGTATTGATAACAACGTTTACGCCATACGATTGCCAAATTCTACACAAAAAAGACATTTTCAATGATAGGGTAAAGATATTTTTTAAATATTTTTCCTTACTTGATACGATATGCTTGATACGAGTTTACAACCCCTTGCCTCGAACTTAGAACTAATTTCTTGCATTCTCTCAGCACCAACCAATCGGCAAGCTCAAGTCCAAAACCACCGAGACCGCCGAGAATAACATACGAATGCTCTTCATTGCAATAGAAAGCTGACCGAACTTTAATCGGAAGAGATTCAATTGATTTCTCAGTTTCACGCATTTTGATGACAACCTTTCCAATATGTTTTCCGCTGCCAAGATATCGGAATGCTTGTTCAATCTCACTGGCATCGAATACAGTCGTTTTGAGTGGTTTAATTATTCCAGCTTTTATATCCCGCTGCAACATGCCTGCAATTTTCTACAATACAAAATTAGAACACAAATTAAAGATTGCCATTGTTTACAAAATCTCAGAAAAAAAATACTTACAACTGTGAATTCATCAAATCCATTTCTCAAGATAACTGCTTGAAATGTTATTCCTCTCAAGAAATGGCTCATGTCAATTTTGTTTTTGCTTAACATGTCAAATTTGCCAATTTCTAAGAAAACTCCTCGGTCGCCCAAGCACCGAATTGTAGCTTGAAGTTTATCTTCCGAAAGTGAATTCAAAACATAATCAACACCCTTGCCATTTGTATTCTTCAGGACCATTTGCTCAAAAGATGTGCTTCTAGAATTTCCAATATTCTCCTTCTTCAATTGAGGATATTCGTTAAGCAAAAAATCTCTTTTTTCTGTTGTGCTCACTGTTGTGTACACTTCTAAGCCATAATGAAGAGCAATTCTGATAGCAGCTAGACCAAAACCTCCCGATCCAGCATGAATTAAAATTGATTTTCCTTTTTCAATAACAGTTGAAATAAACAAAGCTTCATAAACTGTGAAATAAACGACAGGAACAGTCGCAGCATCTTGCAATGACCAATCATCAGGAATTTCAAAAATTGCTCCAATTTCACTTTTAAAATCAAAATGAGTTGCTAAAGCTTTCGATTTTACTATTCCTGCCAATCTGCGTCCATTGCTATCAATGCCAGAAAATTCTGAGCCAAAAACATATTGCTGGGAAATTCTATTAGCGAATTCATAATCCAAACTGATTCTTCCCGTGGCACACATGGAATCGCGGAAATTCAATGCAGAATAATGAATTTGAATTAAACTGCTGTTACTGGAAGGGTTTATTGGTCTATTGATCCATTCCAGGGAGGAAAGGTCTCCACGAATAGGACAATTTGCGAAACAGTGATCAGTTCTCGGTTCCATTTTAGCTTCATGATCCAATGTTAAGTGTTTATAACTTCCCCACAAGTTGTTTTTGAATACATTAACAGTCAATCCTAAGTCTATCTGTGATTTATAGAAAGGATCATTGATATCAAATTCTGGCGCTAAATTGTCATCGATAAAAACACACTGCAAATGCGTTCCATCTGGTTCTCTCCGAACACAATTAAAAAGGCCAAGAATCCCAGAAAATTCATCAGTAGTCTGAGAATAAATCAACACTGGCCCCTCCTTAATATACAATTTTAAGTCTTTTATCCATTTGAAATCGTCGCTTCCTGCTGCAATTTTAACAACACGAGATGGTTTTGGAATTTGTGTCTTGATATATTGAATAACAAACAATAATTCATCAGAAAGAGTAACACAAGCAATGCATTTAAAGCATTCGGGCAGTTTTGAAAAATCGGAAGATGTATGTTTAGCTTCTCTTGTCACAAGAAATCCGTTTCCTTCGAATGAGTTTTGGACTGTATTTAGGAATTCTGGATCCGACAGGCCACCAGATCTTATAACGATATTAAGGTTATTAAAGGATTGTAATCCTTTATTTTGTACTGTAATATTTTCAAGGTCCATATTTTTTTCACTCAGATAATTGATTTCGGATGTTACTAATGGTAAATCGCTTAAGCCATGTTGGAAATATTCACTCAGCGGATCCTTACCATCGTTCATGTCGATCTCAACGGTAGTGACTTTTTTCAAAGGAATATTTTCCAATATAAGTTGAATGCAAAACTTTGCAGCATCTGTTCGTGACATTAATGGCGTGGGAAAATGCGGAACAAACTTGCTAATCTCGAGAACGGGTGAATATGTTAGATGTCGTCTGTTAACGAAATTCGCCTCCATCCCACAAATTTCTACACCACCACATTGTAGTATTTTGTAAATTGAACTTGTGACAACATCCAGCAAACTTTTTTCCCCACAGGCTTCTAAAGCGCTTCTATGCTTTGCTGGATCAATTGTTATTTTACGGATAAAAGTGGGTAACAGCAGCTTCCTTGTGTCTTGGCTGATTATATAGATTTGTAGTAGTCCATCTATAAAAGTAACCCAATTCGAGTGCCATTCAACCTTTCCAGTTAATGTATCAGGCTTAGCTTCACTAACGCATTTAAACTTATCGTAATATTGGTAGCCTCGCAAGCGTAGTTCTTTGTAGAAAGCACTGCTGGATAAAGTAGGAAAATCACCTACAGTATTAGGTTCAATATCAACAAACTTTCCATTTTCTGATAACTTTACAATTCCGCTTATGAGCGTCGCACCACCCTCAGTAACCTCAAATTTTCCAGATCCTCGTTGAATAACAACAGTCATCTCAATTTCATCATCAGCTAATAGTGTTGTTGCACGTAGGAATTTTAATTCCTCAAATGTTACAGACACATTTTGATATTGTTCGCCCATCATCATTCCGAAAGATTCCCAAACAATGCACACGTATGCTGTAGCCGGAAACAAAACTCTTCCTAAAATAAATATTAAAATAAAATTATCATACAACAATATATATATATTTTTTTTTACCGTCAATAGTATGTCCTTTAATATATTCATACTTTGGATCACTCAGACTAATCAAAATATTTCTCTTGTCACATCTTGTGAAGGGATCAAAATATGCAACATTATAGTTCAATTTGTGATCCCATTTCACATGTGGACCGATCATTGGAGTGCCTCGACTAACAGGAAAATCAATCACAGGATAAAGCTTCGAAACATCCAAATCTATTCCATTCTCAAAAATTCTGGCGAGAGAAAAATAATTTTTTTTTAAAATAGTAATTATTTTAATTTATTTATATTTTACCTTCCCAATGAATTAAGAAGAAACATTGACCCGTGCTTGATGTCCTTTTTAGCCAATGGTATGTTGACACCTTCTGTGAATGATCGCTTCAGAATCGCTTGAAGTATTCCATGTGGTGCAATTTCTATTAAAATTGCATTCTTTGGGAGTGTTGCAGTAACGACTTCGTCAAAAAGTACAGGACTCAACAAGTTATTTGTGTGATATTCGGCTGAACAATATTGATGTTCTTTATATTGCCATTCAGTTTGAGGAACACTGGTACTAAGCCATTTTGATGATCGTTTTCTGGGATTTTTAATAATTTTTCTAAGTCTTTCTAGCAAACGTGGACCACTGCATTCCATGTAGCTTGAATGAAAAGGCATTCCCGATGTAGCAACTGCCTTAGCAAATATATTTTTCGATTTCATGTCCTCAACAAAAGCTGCTACGCCTTCAACTGTTCCTGCGACCGTACATGAATCTGAAGCATTATGACACGCAATTTCAATTCCTTTTGGTAAAATATCTTTCAATTCATTGAAACCCATTCCTATAGCAGCCATTGCACCAGCAGCACGACCTGTTTCTTTACATGCCATTCCTCTTGAAAATGCCGATAGAATTACATCTTCAGCAGTTAAGCATCCATCGGCATAAGCACATCCAAGCTCACCAACAGAATGGCCTACAATATAATCAGGCTCCATTCCTGTTGCCTTCAGAACGTCTGTTAGTGCTATTTGTATTGCCGCTATACTAATGAAAGTGTTCAGAACGTCTTCGAATACTTTCTCATTTTTAGTTGTTAAAATATCCTTTAAATTGAGTCCTTTAATTGCGAGAGTTTCATGACATTTGTTTATTTTTTCAGCAATAATTGGAATTTTCATCAAATCGCTTCCCATTTCATTCCATTGCGAACCAACGCCACTAAATATCCAAACAACTGGACGCTTCGATTCACTAAACTGATATAAATTGCGCTCTAAGCATACCGCATTTTGATGATTATTTCCCTTGCTGAAGATTCCGAAGCCCCTGAAAGTGTTGATAAGGCTCGTTTGAACTTGAGAACTTTGTAGTAAAGCAATGTGCTCTGCATCTAATGGTCTTGTAGTAATTTCATCAAATATTGCATTAATCGCTTCCTCTGTTCTTCCTGACCATGTTACTAATCTTGGCATATCATCCTGAGGAATGCCATTATTAACTTTCTTTTTATTATTTCCCTTCAAAAGTATGTGAGCATTGGCACCGAAAACGCCAAAACTATTTACTGCAATCAATTGACCTTTGAACTCCTCGACTTCTTCAACAACCCTAAGACGACCTTCAGTGAAAGCCGGACAATCCGAACGTATATTTTTAATATTTAAATTTGGTGCAAGTTTTTCATTTTCAAATATCAAAATTGCTTTAGCAACTGATGAAATACCAGCAGCACCTTCTGCATGTCCAATGTTAGATTTTACAGATCCAATTCTTAATGGATTTGATCGGTTCTTGCAGAAAATTTCATCGATTGCACTAACTTCTTGTGGATCGCCAATTTTCGTTCCCGTTGCATGCGCTTCAACGTAATCAACCAATCCTGGATCCATTTTCAGATCTTTATATAGCTTTGCAAACAGCGATGCTTGTGCTGTTTTTGATGGAAATGTTGGACCTTCAGATTTGAAGCCGTCATTATTTGTTGTACAATGCACTAAAGTTACATAAGTCCGTTTTGAATTAATTTTTTTCTGCAAAAACGCAACGCACATTGCATCCGCTCGAATGTATCCGGAAGCATCTTCATCGAATACACGAGCAATACCATCTTTTGCTAAAATTCCAGCCCTAAAGATAAGAAGTACCAAAGATTATTAGTGTTACCAAATTTTTTACCAGGATTCATGCGATGCGTATACAAATTACTTATGTAAGCAGGTTTATATGTATTGAAAGCTATTTATAAACTTGAATTAATTAGTCTATTTAATATGTTAGATGACCTGAATGAACTTTATAATGCTTTCATTCGATCACTTACCTCACAAAATCTTCTGTAACTAGCGGATTAAGAACCAAATTGGTGCCAGCTACTAGAGCAGCGTCGCATTCTCCATTCCTAATAGATTTCATAGCCAAATCTAAGGCATAAAGTGAACTCGAACAGGCAGTGTCAACTGTTAACGATGGTCCCGTGAATCCAAGAGAAAATGACATTCGATTGGAAAGAGAAAAAAGTGCATTGCCTCCTGTTGCAAGACCTTCTCTTGGTAGTTTATTATAAACCCATGTCTCTAGTGAATCCATTGAAAAGCTACCAACAAAGACACCTGTGTTGCTGCCAAATAATGATTTTGGACTTACTCCAGCATCGATTATGGCTTCATAAGCGTGCTCTAGAAGTATCCTTCCTTGCGGATCAAACGTATGAGCTGATTTATGCAGTACTGAGAATGCTTGCGGATCGAATTTTTCCAAATTTCGCACTTTACCAAATCGTTTCGGATGACCAACGAAAACATGTCTGAAATGCTCTTCAGAGTCATCAATCATGTCGATTTTGTTGTAAAGATTATAGGCAAACTCATTCATGTTATCCGAACGGGGAAAACGTCCCGAAATTCCAGATATTACAATATCACAATTATCATCATCAGTTCCATTAGTTTTCACATTTTCACTATTCATTTTTAGGTTAACCATTTTAGAGCTGTCTATTGTGCAACGTTATTATTACGATTTTAATCCTTTTGGGGAAATTTTCACTGGTACAATGGTTTATACTACACTGAACGATTTCGGGGGCTTTGCAGAGCATTTTATAGAAGAACTTCCAGAAAGAAATTAGCGAACAGCTTGTTCAGCCAGTGATGTTAAATTGAATTACCATGAACCTCAGACTATTGGAGGGGCCTTGATAAACGCACTTTTTAAACACATCCCTAAATTTTCATTAGAATTACAAATTTATTTACAAATTTCAATAAAGACCAGTCATTTGTTTCCTATTAGGAAATTTAAATACATTTATTTTCGGCTTTCCCGAAAGTCAGTTTTTCTTTCTTTCTTTCTAATGCCTCTTTTATTCCAAAAATTTAAAATCGTAAAATGTAGAACAATATTCGTGCGCACCGCTGCAGACAAAAATCTTCACTATTTAATTCAGTCAATAATTATTTTCACGACTAATCAGCTATTATACTAGTTTACAGCCGTTAGGTTCATAATTTAGGTTTAGAATACGTCTAAACAATCCTAAGCTATCTATCCTAGTTAATAATTTAGTTGCCGCAGGGATAATAGCAAATTTGAAAGATATTTTAATATCATAAAAGGATATGTAACGCATTATTTTTACAAACCTAGGTAGGTAGAAATTTTTGCAATCGATAGCAAGCACATTAATCACACATTGATTTGAAAGTTCAATAACTTTTGTATTCAAATCGACGATGAACCTTTTGAGCTTATAGATTGTCAATAAAAAAAAAAAAATAAATTAATTAATTATAAAAAAAACGACTAATTTATTTAACCACACGATCAATTTTCGATGGGGTTTTCCTTAATTGATAAGGTATTATGCAGTCTGAAATACTGACAGTGACCTAGATAATTAAATAATCGTACTCATTGATTCAGTTATTTATTTGCTTTTTTTATTTATCAACAAATCTGTAAAAAAAAATTAAAAAAAAACTATTAGAATTAATTATTTTCAAATTTATTTTCTTTATTCTTGTTGTTGTTGTTGTGTTCTCAATAATAATTGTTCCTGATACTTTTCTTCTGATGTTCAAAAAACCAAAAATGTGCATGCTGATGATAAATCAACAAAAAAAAATAATTTCTTGATTTTTGTTTCTCAAGTAAAATTATTGATTTGCAAAATCCACAAAATTTTTTCTTTTTTTTTTATCTCGTCCTGAATTTTCTTATCTTTAAAATGATATTCGCGGTTATGAATGAGTTTTTGTGTGTGTTTACATTTATGAAGGTGGATTTGTTGAAATTGGTTCATTTTATTTAACGAGAATTGATTGTTTTTATTTTTCATATTTCGTCATTTCTTTAACAAAATCATTTGCTTCTTTTTATTATTTGTCAGGTGGTTTATGGGGATTGGTGGTGTTATCATCGATTTGCTTAAAATTTATTTACATTATAATTTTTACTGCTATCAACGTTTTGTACTTTTTTTTTTCGCGAAGGAAAATTTATGGACATCGAAATATGGACCGCGATTTAGAAATTTTCTTAAGGAATATTTTCAATTTGTGTAGTTAGTTATTTGTCAGCTAAATCAAACACACATGCAGAGTACGTTTTCTTATCATTCATTAAAGTCTTTTGTTCGATTTAAAGAAAAAAAAAATGATAAAAGTGAATTGCACAATCACAAATATCCCCATTCATCCACACATGCACACACAAATCCATTCATCAATAAACGCGAATTTCAACTGGTTGGACCATTAGATGTTGAACGATGAGAGGAGAGATAGAGAAAGAGATAAAGCTTATCAGTTGCATCAGCATTTTTTTTTTGTTTTGTTCATCACACACAATACATTTATTACACAATTAAAAAATTAAAAATGATGGTCAGAATCTCAAAAAAATTTCGTTTATCAAATCAAATTTAGAGTTGAAACTTTATTTTCTAAAATTAAAATCGTTAAAAGAAATCAAAACGATGGCGAAAGGAAAATGCACTCGATTACGGAAAGGAATCTTTTTTTGATTTTTTTTTTTTTTGGAGAAATTTGTGTTAGTCCTGCATTGCTTCATACTGCGTTTGATGTTTTTAGTTTTACCACCCACATCTCTCGTGGAGCGCAAAATTACAGTTTAATTGAGAGAAAAAGAGAAATGAAAAAAAAAAAAAAATGTGCGAATTACAAAATGAAAATATTAGAGAGAAAATAAACATCGAGTAAAGGTGGATTTTGCATAATCATCATGGTTCGTTATAAAGGGTCTGTTGCAAAAGGAGTTTTGTTGTCCATTCGAAGGTAGAGAAAACAAAATTGAGATGAATCATTTTCGATGTGTCAAAATAAAATGAATTTTTCTTCTTTTCTGATTTGTTTCTTTCTCTCGTTCAATATGTTGGTGACTGGGTGATGTGTCATACGTCGTTATCATCCTACTTAACTTAACCACTCAGATCATCCGACAGCAATTGATCGAGAGAGAGAACAAAAAAAAACACCACATATCGACAAACTCGAGAAAAAAGAAATCATTCTGTGGCATCATCACATTTCAACTATCTCCGATTGATGAGGCCATTCTGTGTATGATGTTGTTGTCCACCGCCACCTGAACCTGATCCATTATTCATATAAATCAATTCGACTTCAACTAACAGCGGAAAGTGATCTGATGGGATGCGAGGATGTGGACAACCGACCACTTTATTATCACGCAGCCAGTCCGTTGATAATGGACCCAGCAAACCTAACGGCACCATGCCCTGCTTCGAATAAAAGATGTAATCGATAATACCTTTAAAGTCGAATGTGAAATTAGTGTAGGGCATGATGTCTTCGCTGTAGGCTGATGCTAATTTGAAGGAATGGGTAAATTCATTCGGCGATGATGACGATGTTGTCGATGATGTATCACAATTATTACTGCTGTTGTGTGAGGAGATCTTTTGCAGGCACGATTTGTAGCCGAGCTCCTTGAAATCCGGATGATCCATTGCGACACGTCCAGTACTGAGAAATTCAATGACACCAGAATCGGGCAATGAATTAAAATCTCCGCATAATAGCAACTGAATGTTGTTGCTATCGTATTTCGGTGCACCACCTGAGCGTGGACCATTCTGGCATGCCTCATCTAAAATTCCCTTCAGCTCATTACTCAGCATCATCGTTTGAATTAGTTTGACATCACAAAACTCCGGATCCCAATGGATGTGTGCGGTACAGACGAGAATTGGCTGTGCGCTAGCGGCTAAATCAGACGATAAACCTTCCCAAGCATTCTCTTTCACTTTGAGCAGAGCTGCCAAGCCGATGTTGTCTTTTGGCATCACACGATTTAGCATGTTGTCACTGCCTTCGGCATTTGCCATTGCCAGTTGATTAAACTCAACCAGATGCTCCTTGATTAATGAGAATCTTAAAGAAAACAAAATGAGATCAATTTTTTTCTGTTAGACGTATTACATCTATTAATCAAACTCACTTGTTCGCTCTGAAGAAAATGGCACATCCGTCCACATACTTTCGATCGTTTTCTGACATTGTCTTAGCGCGTGATTTGGGCGAAAATATGCCCTCGTAGCCATCATTCTTGAGTTCTGGTTTAAAGAAATTGTAAAACTGATCCGTTTCAACTTCCTGAAGGCTGATGATGTCTGCCGAATAGTGACGAATTTCGTCCAATATTGCCTATTTCAAATCAAAATTAATTAGTTCAGATGATAAAAATTCGCAGTTTTAAAGCTTTTACCTTCTTTCGGTACTCCCATGTTAAGGCCCAACTGGGGCAATAGCCGTACATTTGGCGGGTTGCATACTTATCGCAGAGGACGTTGTAACACATCACGGTAAATATACCTTGAAATTAATATGAGAAACAAGGAAAATAATTAAAATAATACTGAATAAAGATTGCCGTGATGGACTTACAAGCTGGTCTCGTTCGGTTAGGTCTTGCGAGAGGTATCCATGGTCTTTGAGGTGGTGACGTGCCAGGGACTGTAACTAGAAAAGTAAAATTAATAAATTATGCTTTTAACGAGCAAAACAAATTAGAGCGCGCAGCACAAAAAAAAAATGATTGACATGGATGAATGGACACACATTGATTTCGTGAAGAGCCTTTTGTTGATGTTCACTGGTGCTCAAAAGCAAAAACAAAAAAAAAAGACCTTTTTGAGACTAAAAACAAGCTTTCTGGGTCGCTGAACGTAAAAAAATTGTTTGTAAAAAATATATTTAAGCGCGGCAAATTCGCTATTATTTCTCAGAATCGAATCGAAAAGGAACAAAAAAAAAATATGCGCGTCTTTATTATTGGAGAATTATTCTCGATAACGAAAGATTCATTGAAAGTCAGCAATGTGGAATTGTTTAATAATTATTTTTCTTACGTGAAGTGGAAATTACAATCATCATGCGAGCCGGCTCGTCTCAATGCAAAACTAGCACGCGGCAGTAAATGCTGCTCATTGTGATGAATTGTTTTTTGTCGCGACCTAATCGTCGTCATTCCATCAAATAATGACTTTCTGTTCGTTCATATTTTTTTTTCTCTTGTAAATTGAATTTAGAAATTAAAGGAAATGGAGACAAGAAACAAACAAATCCATCTTGATTTGACTCTTTGATGAGCGACATATTACTGACAAATCATTGTTTCGTTTACCGCATTCATAGCTAGAGAAATATGGTACAAAATAGCTACCAGCGATAAAAATCTTGCTTAATGGCAAACTCGGTTATGAGACGGTTTAAAAGCTTGACGGAAGCTAAATATTGGACCTGTGACTTTTATTCAAATCGTGAGAAAACATTTAATTTGGAGCTGTCGGCACAGATTTCATATCAAATGTGATCCATCAATCGAATGATTAATTACAATCAAATTTCGATGCTGATCAGTGAGATTCATTAGTCAGTGACTATTTACCGTTAACGGCATCAAAAGACGCACAGAAAAAAAGGAAAAACAATACATCAAAAAAACTTACAAAAAAGAAAATTGCACAAAATTCTAAATTCAAATATTGACTAAGAATTTTAATTTTTTTTTGTTTCATTATCGTTCGATGGCCATTGTTCAGTGTTCTATTGTCACAGCAAAAATAAAGAAATAAAAACTTGTATTCAGCTGTAAAATTGTCGATTGTTGTTGAAGTGCCCTCGAATTTAGTTCAATTGTTATGCTTTTGATTTCGGTTCTAATCTAAATGTTGCGTAAAATATGATCCAATGTTGTACTCTCGTAGATATTATATGTGGCATAGCTATGGTTATCGCTCTCCATTAATTGTATTCGTTTGAGTGGTTAAGTAAAATAGAAAAAAACCCACTTTATAAACATTAATTTATAAGTTTTTTTTTTTTTTGCTGCTGGTACGAATTTTAATTAAGGCACTCAAATACTCATACACGCAAACAATTTCTCACAATTATTTTCTGGCTGTTCTTCTGCAGCGCGAAGTACTTTTCAAGCATTTAATAAATAATCATGAAATACTCAACCAGACAACATTTAATGCTGCCGCCCAACAATCCAACCTGATGAAGTTATCATGTTTGTGAGCTGGGAAAATCTCACTCTACCACGGACACAATGATTAAGTACCACCGCGATTTACCATCCAACACGAGATACGCAAGTGGATTTTCTTGTTTTGCCAACAGAACTATTGCAACTTTCATTTTCCATTCGCATTCTGCAAATCCTTATCAAACTCTTCGCATCTACTTGCTTTGTCTGCTTTAAACCTCCCAGAATATAGAATGAGGGATTGGTGAAAGCGAAACATTATCCCGGACGAGTTCTGCTCGATAATGTGCTTTAAACATCGTATTTTGCTTTCGTCAAAATTGTGACAAAAGAGATAACAAGACAATGAGCATATTAAAAGCTTATGAAGCGACACATTTGTTTTTGGAGCTTAAATAATTCGAGTAATGAAACCACTCGCATAAATTACAAGTACCATCATAATATGATGTGCACCACTATTATATTTTTTATTTATCTTCTTACCATTTGCGGTGAAAGTAAGTCAACGACGATACATCTGAATACTTTTCTTGTGCAATAAATCGTTACAATAGAAATACGTCGCGCGCCTCAAAACCGCTCATTTCCTATAATATTACAGAGCAAATTGATGAAATCGATCACGATAAGCAAGCGATCATGCGTCATCCTGTCATCCAATTAATCGTTTTATTCGTTAACGATGTGAAAGAAAAGAAATCAAGAACTCTCAATTGATCGAATCCCGCGATTAATTGTGATTAATTCATTTTTGTCTACCTAGTAGCGCTCGCCTCGTGGAAGTAGGAAAAATGCTTGAAAAATTATTGTAACATAATAAATTAAACTTAAGTATAGCAACCGATATAATTGGTCTCGTGGACTCTCGTGTTCAATGGGCTTACGACGGTCCAGTAATGTCGCAAATGTTCAAAATTGAGGTCAACACTTTTGGATGGAAAAAATCATTAAAAAAAAAATTATGACGAGCCGATGTCCAAAGGGAATGAGATCTAAAACAATTGGACAGGCCAATTAGTCATTTGTCTTAATTCATTTTCCAATTGTGCGTTTGATGTCAAATGACGGAAGACAATAGACACTAAAAGAAACGTGAATGATGACGAATTTGTCATAAACTTTTATGATTAGACGAAGAAATTACAATATTGTGTAGTTTCTGGGTCGCGCGGTCTTTAGTTACGAGGCAGATTATCGCATTTAAAAGCCACAATCTCAAGAAATTGCCCAATTTATTCAGACACCAAACAAACATCCGTACTAATAAATATTTAATGAGTACAGGGAAAACAACTCTCCACTAAATTGTTTTCTGAAACTAAAGTCAAAAACTATTATTTTTCGCTTCAATTAAGTTCGCACAGAAGATAAAAGAAAACATAAACTTAGGAAAAAGAAGTTGAATTGAGCTTAATGAATGATTGCATGGGAACAATCAAAGTGATTGCGAAACTTCATTTGCGCGAGTGTGAGAGACAGAGAGCAATCGAGGTGAGAATGAATAAAAATGAAAGATGATGGCAAAATGTTTCCGATTGATAGTGTCATGACCTAATTTCAATTGAACTGTACACAGACACATACAATTTATGTGGATCTTGCCCTAAAATGTCTGACTTTTACTTATTATTGGCTAATGCCGCGCTTTTATTTCGCTCCAAAACATTCATTTTTTTTACCTTTTTTCAATTTTTACTTTCACTTCACCTTATTTTATGTTGTTGTTTTACCGCAGAGCATGTTTTTTTCTTTATTTCGTTTGTGCTTTGATGTCGCATTCAAACGAGGTTTTATTTTTCTCATTGCATGCATTCGACGGCTACGAATCGTGTAACAAAAGGCACTTTAAAGTGGATTTCTTTTATTGTTTGATTGGCTCTTACCGATTACATTAATTTAAGATTTCTTTTGTATGTGCTGGACATAGCTTTACGTACATGTGTCGCAACCAGCATAATGCAATTCTCCCCTGACAGGGCAGTAGTGAAAATTTTTGACACGACAATTTCGTTGTTTATTGATTTCAAAATAACCGCAAAATTAAGCGCCTCCAAGCCCTTTTTGGTGAAACTGTCTAAATTAAATGTCTTAAACTGAAAAAGAAAGCAGATCATGAATCATCGATAAAAGCGATATAAAAATGACTGTATCGCACATTTTGCGCGCTGTGATCTGAAGAAAAGCAACTAGAACAAGACAACGCGAGGCATATTGCGACAATTTATTCCTATCGTTGAAAATTATCGCAGAGCTGTGCACGAGAAAGTTAATTAACAGCATTTCTTTCAGGTATCGTGCTTTGTGATCGCTTCTCATCACAATGGCAGCACGGGGTGCTAAATGTTGATCTCATTTAGCGTTTGCAGATGACGAATTTCTGCTTTTTCTGCAACACAATTTAACATCAAATAAAAATTTGTGGGCGATAACCAAAAATAGCAAAGAAATACTTTTTTTTCTGTACTACACGCATTTAATTGAGCCAAGGAGTTGAAAAAAAAAGACACAATAAATTTCAGTAATTTGCTTCATTCAATAGTTTGAGAGATTTATTTTAATTAAACAAATAAAAAGATAAAACGAAAAATCATCAAATATCGATGCGGGCGATAAGCTTAGATGATCAGTAAATCTTAACGTAAATTAATATAAAAGATTTTACAAAGAAAAAAAAAATCAACTAAAGATACCATTAAATGATTCCAATCAATACAAAAATAATATATTTCGTTAACCCTGCATTACACATCTAGATCAAAGCTTCACAATGGTCATATTGGAAATCAATTCAAAAGTTGAAGATTAATGCCAAAAAATTTGTTCTTCCGAAATTGTTAAGAAAAAGTGTAATGCAGGGTTAAAGCCCAACAATGAACAATCAACAATAATCTGCCTTAAGAAATTAAATGGATTTTTTTTTATATAAAAATAAATAAATTTTCTTTCTCTTTCAGTAACGAGAAGAAATCAATTGAGTGAATGATGAATGGAATGAAGCTGAAATCGCAGCTTTCACATCAAATGGGAAGAAACTTTTGTTTGTGCTTTATGAAATCAATTTTTTTTTACTTCTTCGATTGATGCATGTTGCAACCGAATGCCTATTGTTACTTTACTAAATTCCAATTTTAAATCGATGTGGGTGGCAAAATATATTTGAATCCATAGCAAGAACAATGTTTCTTTTTTTTTCTTCCCATCAATTAAAGACATTTGTGCAACTTTTAATCAAAGATTTTGAAGCAGACACTTTTATGTATGGCTCAAATTGAATTGACGTGAAATAAGAAAACAAACCTTTAATTAAGTAAAGAAGCAATCATGTCTCTTGTGGAATACAGAAAAATAATAAAAATAAAAAATAAATATCTTAATTATAAACAGCGTGACGTTGGCTTGAATGAACGAATCAAAATGTCATTTCACAATTGCTTTGAAATGCGAACACAAAAATAATGAAAGCTTTAGAATGTGTCACCCAAATTTGACATGAATTCTTCCATTCTAATCCTAAATTAATTCATCCCCAAAAGAGAGAAGGAATAAAACAACAACACGGCAAATACAATCGACATCAATTCATTCGCGAACCAAATTGAATAAGAAATCTCATCGCGCCAATTGCCCAACCGCACCATTAAAATTGCACGACGTTGTTTATAAGTTCTCTTTCTTTCCAGCTTGTGCGCTCCATGTTTTGTTTGACTTTGTGATTGTTGCTTATTTTTTTGTTTTTGTTTTCATTTGTAAGTTTTTTGCTGTTTAAATAAGCGACAATTTTCCACTTAGAATTGCAAAACAATTGTTTATAATGGTCGGTTTGCCTCCATAACACACATTTATTTCTATGAAAGGCGCTCGCACCGGTGTGCTATGCTCTCACACCGTTTTGTTGAAAGATCGTATTACGACCCGCAAAAATTATGAAGGAAAAACAAAAGAATTCTATGAACTGCTTGTTAATTTGCAACTCACTGAGTGAATTACAAAAAATCTACTGTGCCAACTCGGTGAGGGGCGGCAACGGGTGAGCTGCAATGAATGAAATCGTTTTAAATGTCGAACAAATTTTCCATTTCAACATTCCACTCGATTTAAGTTTTTTTTTTTTACTCGAGGTAACTTCAAAGCACGATTTTTATTCCCTGCAGAACTTTAATGAACATTTAAGCGACTTCACCATTCGTCACTTTCGAAATTCATTTGCGTGCAGAAATGCACCTGCAAGGCTTCTGTGATGCTGCTCGACTGCAACATACACGCACAGGTTCAATGAATTGCCCAACCAGAAATAACCCTGACAAACTATATTCACCTATATTCCCACTTAATAAATTAACCACCAGCAGCAGCAAAGTCACTAGTTGCGCATTTCATTAATGTTGTGGACGGAAAAAAATATTATTTTTTTTTGTGAGACACAAAAAGAAATAAAAAAAAATGCTGCACGTAAAAAACTTTAAAAGCATATCGAGGGGACATAAACATACTTCAATACTTTAGTTTTTATTTAGCGGAAGCAAAAAAGTGATCGCTTGCCGTACCCTTCGTCATGAATAAATATGAAAAAAAAAAAAATTATAAATTGTAAAAACATTTTTGAATTAAATTTTCATTTTCAATGCAACCGAAGTGCTTCGAAATGGTTTCTTTCGTGAATTGGTTTTTGAGATGAAGGAAAAAATAACTTGTTGATACTTGGAGGCAACGATGTTATGTAATATGCCAACATTTAATTGAAAAGAAAATCTGACTAAGAGCACGAGACGAGAAGTTTTTAAACTCCATTTGTCCCTGAAGCAGAAGGGCTTCGAAGAATCGACCAGAACAGCATGCTCAGAAAGGTTCCGTACAACCAGCCCGAAAAATAATCATTTCATGAGTGGTGTTCACAGTTGTGCAAAGATAAACTTTACAACTTTTTAGCGAGTAGCTAATAAATTGTGAAAATACAAAATTTATTAAGAGTGTAAACATAAAGAATTTGCATAGACGTTTGAGAAGCTTTACTATCTAAAGTCAGTTAGTTAACATTCACTTGTATTTAATTTATGAATGTCATATGGTGATGGTCGTAATTCACGCTATCCCTGAATGCGCGATTCCATTCCACAGTTGGAGCAAATACAAATATTCAAATAAAGTCATTTAATGGAAATTGTGACTGATGATCAATAAGAATTAAACTATAGCCGATTGGGAGCCCCTTGATGTGATTTGTAAATAAAAGTCAATAAAAAGTGCCTCGTTAATATGCAAATTTTCTCTTTCTCATTCGATGAGCAAATGTACAAAATGAAGAGGAAATCGAAGGCATTCCCTAATGAATCACAATTTACAACAAATATAGAAAGAGTGAGTCTCAACTCAATCTCGATTCCCATTCAGAATGAAAATTGAAAGTCCAGAAGAGACACGGCAGAAAGATCGAAAAATAAATAATCATCATTAGCACTTCTTCTTTCGTGTCCATTCAAATTTTAAATTAAGAAGTAAAGATCAATCAAATTTGAGCTCTAGAAGAGACATGCAAACAATACAATCCGTCCGATGTCATTGAGTTACATCAAAAGGACAAGGCTCAGCGGCAATTGAAGATTGTGTGTTTTTCAATTATTCACGACGATTTAAATCGACGCGTAAATTATACTTTAAATCAGCTCCCATAAAATGTGAAATTGATTAAACGAATGTGAGAGCTGACCGTCTAATACTCTAATGAGACTTAATTCAAACACTCACACGATATTCCGACTGATTCAATTTTTAAAACGCGAAATATTTTGCGTATTTATAAGACGATCTAAATTTCACGTCGCATATTCATTTAGATATTTTGAATGGTCCATTTGCAAATTTCTGATGGAATCAAGTCATTAGAAAAGAATCCATTTGTTCCAACAAATCATTAGTCATTTGCCCAAAGTCACAAAATATTATTAAGTAACGAAATATATATCAAACAGCTAAACTGGCACAGTCCGAGTCCCATTCAGGTGAAGGCAAACAAAGGCAAAATACCTTTCGCAACACTCATTCCAGAGAACATTTCAATAAAGCGCCCGCTCGCTTTTGGAACACCAAGAATGGATTTTAAGAAGCCAAAAAATAAAAAAAAAGATCTATAACATGTTCGAAGGTCAAATGTAGATCAAATCTCCAACGCGATCGCGCAATTAGATTCCCTAGAAGCCCATTATTTTGATCCATTCAATTCTTCTTTCTACATTTTATTCACGGCTCCGAACCATTTCAGGGGCTGAAAATGGAATTGTGAGACTCTGATTTAAATGGGATCGACGAGTAAAGCCGAACAAAAAATATAATTAGCAAAAAAAAAAATGGGCAAGCTGGAAATTAAAAAGCAATTTCTTTTCACCACGTCCATCAATCAATTGTTGGATTTCTTTTTTTTGCGCTCTCTCACTCAGGTGTACCATCTATGGTTTGCACACATAAACCAGCGAATATTATTATAAAGATCTTCATCATCACCATCATACCAATTCACTGTCCATTCAAAAAAATCATGATTTTACCAATTTCTTTTGTATTTTAGAAAAAAAATACTAAATAAAAGCCACAAACTGGCAAATTAACTGAGCGAGATGATTCAATTTGAAGCTGGTCCCACACACAAATACACACACCACGCTTCTTTCTAGAGAAAGTTTTTCCATATTTTGCAATGTACCATCATCTCTCACTCTCTCCGAAAAAAGAAGAATCAATAAGAAAAGAAAAGTCTTAACTGCACCAGCGATCGCACGAGTCAACAGACACCCAGAAAATGGATACAGATGACTCTCTTTGGCGCATGAGAATCGTGGAAAATTTCACTTTTGACTTTCAAACTTCATCTCATCACCAAAAAGAAGTATAAATTTGTGATCATAACAAAAAAAGAAAAGAAAAGATTTCTCCTTATATCGCTCGCTGAGCGCACAAGAAGTGAAAATTTAACTACTTAGAAATTCATATTGGAACGTCTTGGACGGACAATTAATTGCGGCACCGTCAGTCACGTGAGATGTGTCTCAAGATATTATTATTGAGGCTCCAGTCAAAACAATGAATTGTGGCCAATTTGATGTCATTTAATGCCCCCATCACGTATTAAATAAAAAAAAAAAAAAGCCAATAATAAATTCCCCATTTCGAATTTCCTCAATTTTTTTTTAAAACCATTTCATTGTTATTGTTTAACGACAACATAAAGCACAAACATAACATGAAATATGTTAATGTTTTTGACGTGCGATGAACCACTTGAGAATAAAGAAAACAAAAAATTTGTTATCAAAAAAGAAAATTGAATGAATTCGTCTCGAAGACCGTTAATTGAAAGAATGACATGATATAAGGGCAATGAACATTTGAATGATAACGGGGAAATATATTGAAATTTGATGGACACCTCCTCTCTATTGACGTGAGTTGCATCATTTCTTTAATATCCTTTCCATTGTTATATCAAAACAATCGAAGAGCATTTGATTATGTTCGTTCAAGCCATTTTGATTGATTTGTTCATCATCAGTCGCCGTTGTAGCCATACCGGCTGATGATGAATGATTGTTATTATTATTATTCATGTCTATATTGTTATTGTTGAAATTATGCTTATTAACTAACATCGGCGACACCAAACCGTAATTGTCGTCACATGGCGTTGCCATTTTCATCTCCAGTAATTTATCTACTAAATTGTTGCTGCCAAATTCACACGTCCCCGACGACGATGATTTCACAATGGAATTATAACAAAATGTTGACGTTGTGTCCATTCGTAGAATATGCTCGTTATCTATTTCATTATCGTTGCTCCGCAGCATTGATGGTGATTGACTCGAAATGATATTAAAATCCGCTAACTGCTGAGTGATTGAATGCAATCCATCCGTTATCAGGTTATCATTTACTGATTTTTTAATGTTTGGCGTCAGGATGTCGTCGGCAATAATGAGGCCGCTAAGTAATAAATCGCATCCGGAATCGCTGGAATCACTAAGACTTTCACTGCGCAAGCGGTCTTCATCAGAGATTGCTAAGTTTGTGCTATTTTGACGATGATAATGATTAAATTCCATAATATCCAAAAATGAAAAGGACGTCCGCGTTTCCGTAGATGGATTTTGTTCCGTTTTCACACGATTACCGCCAATGACGCCGACATCTTTACGAACTGTTTCAATGTGAGGGCAATCAGAATTGCTGCCATTATTATGATGATGATCAAACTCAACAGCCGAATTGTCCGAAAATGACCTTCGCAATGGAAATGCCCAAATTTTACAGTTCGGATCGCATAAACGACAACTACAGGAACTTGTTGTTGTCGATGAAAGTGACGAATTAGAAAGTGAAATTGGCGATGATGGCGTCGATGACAACATGTGGCTCGGATCGAAGTCGCTATTAAAAAATATATTTTGATCTTTTCTCGGTAGCGCTGGACGCTTAAAGTTGTCATTCGTTTGATACGCATTGCCGGTGTAATTTTGTGCAAATCCCGTCGATTGTCCAGCCGGAAATGCAAATGGGCTCGGCGGGCTATTTTCCATAGACTGCTGTCCAACACCACCCACTGTCGGTTTACGATCTTTCTTTCTACGCTTTCGTGGCTTTATGATGCGCGGCAAACACGTTCCATTTGTGTGACTACTGAGATACGAGACAGAGTCATCATAATTGTTTATTTCGCCATCCGGCCTTAAATTGCTAGCGCCATTATGATTGTAATTCTTTAAATTTCCATTTTCATGTCCAAAAGGCTGCATAGGTTTGATGGACTTGCTGCGATAACGTCCTGCCATGATAATTGGTGCGCCATGAGCATGTTTGGCGAGGCGCGACATCGCACTCTCATCAAATTCAAAGCCATTACTACGAGTGTTGTAAACTTTTTTGTGTCGTCCATCAGACGTTGTCGCTTTAATCAGTGGCACTCCGGACCATTCATTAGTGCTCTGATAATCATAGTTCTGATACCGTTGGCTAGTGTTCGTTTGGAAATTTGTTGATGACACCTGTTGCTGGTGCATTACAAAATGATTTCCGTATCCATCCATACATGATGATGTTGAGCTCATCATCATAACATCATTCCAGTGCAGCAAAGTGAAATTCGCACAATTTTATTTCGTTCTCTTTTTTTCTTGCTTATATAAATTCGGGGCAGACTAACAGACACAAGCACAATATAAACAAGAAGTTGATTTATTTTAAATTTGCTCTTCCAAAATAATGCTCCTGATTCGTTCAATTATGGACATTAAAATTGCTTCAGTTATCAAACTTTAATAATGATGGAAAAACCACATAACTTTTTTTCTTTCTTTGCTCTGCTCTTCAGTTTCACTCTGCCCGGATATTTAATTTTTTTTTTCTTATTAATTTGCAATTTCTTTTGCAGCTCGTTATGCTTTCTTTTCTTTTCACTCGATTTCCATTCACGCTTCACCGACCGAAATTTTTTTTTTTTGGCAATTAATTGTTTTCACAAAAAAAAACGTTTATAAAATTTTTATAATCAATCATTCAACAGGATGAGACAACTGAATTGTCCTTTGTGTTATTTTTTTTTTGTATCCTTTCGATCGAACAAACACAGAAAAAATAACTTTATCGCGAATTTGTTTGCTTTTGCTTTTGAGTTGTTTCCACTTCGCGAGCCAGTGAGCAACTAAAACATTTTCATTTTAGTGAAACGATTGATGCCGCATGTTGTTGTTTCTTGAATTCTTTCATGAAACGCGCTATAGCTTTAACGCTCAGTATTGTTTCTTATGCTGTTGCTCTCAGCATTTTGGCAGCCCTCTCATAATGCAATTGAAAGCTATTCTTGATGCTTCACACATTAGTTTATTTAATGGAAAAAGTATGGCAGTCGGTTACCAATGTTAATTGCCATGACAAGATGAAACAACAACAAAGTAAAAGAACTTTTTTTTTCGATTGATGGACGCGAGATCATAACAGAGCGCACGCGAGAAAAAAGAAAAAAAATAAAAAATAAACGTGCATCATAAATCCCACCAGACATGTTGGAGCTCTTTCTACAATTCTTGTAAATATCAACGATAAAACTATAAATTCTTCCACAGACTTGTACATATTGATTTATTGGCTCATAAAGGCAAATATCGTTCAGGTCTAAAAGCTATGAACGATGCTCGTCCCTTCCCATTCTCAATTAATGCGACTTTTAAGACTTAATGAAGCGAATAAATATCAAACCGGAAATGGAAAATTTTCTACTCTTTTCATTCAATTCCACGAAAAAAAAAATCTCGAGCGAACGAAAAGCGGGAAAAAATGCAAATTATCGAAAGATCGCAAAAAAAAGAGAAATTGCCAGTGAATTGCGAAATGTCATGCACATCGTTTAAATGGGTTCACTGTCACCAACGATGACTCGCCAATGATTTTTTTTTCTTTCAATTTAGTTCCGCAACTATAATGACTTTCACTTTATTTTGAAACTGGAAATCGTCTTCAGACGTTGTGAAAGATAGAGAAAGAGATGGAGAGAATCCGATTAGCGATTAAACCGGCTTAGTAAGGTCAACTCTTGATGTTCGATTTATGCTACACCATAGAAAACACAGCCATGAGTGTATTATCGAAATGAATACATCACTTCTGCCATGTCAATGTCGAGTAGCATAAAAATATTATAAGGCTGCATGAATAGTATAATAAAACTAGTCGAAACTCGTCATAAAAGACGGAAGGAACAATCAATGTTTTGATTATTCAATGCGCAAAATTATTTTATATACTGTCGAATGGGGCTTGAATCAAACCATCTTAAAGTTCGATGATGGATAAACTTTTAATTGCATTTATGTATATGAATTTATAGGAAAGGTTATCGCACAATTTCTTAGCTCTTTATGCATATTGGGGGTTCAATGTCAATATTAATAACGAAAAATCAAAAAGTGGAGCAGTATTACAAAGTAGGAAAAAACTTCATCATCATCATTCGTTGAACATTTTAATTGGATTTTTCGGAAAACCATCAAACTTATTGCGGTGGCGGCGGTGTGCGTTAGAAAGTTTTTGTTTTGTTAACAATTGTGGGGAATTAACGACTCGGTGGAAAAAATCTCGCGATCCAGATCTTTTAGTGGATCCAATTGGTAGAAACAGAGAGATCGTAAATGTTGCTGAGACTGTGAGATAGACAAGAAATGAAAACCAATTCTGTGGTTAATGTTTGGAAACAAAATTTTGTGAGTGAAAGTTGTTGCAAACAATTTTATTCTCTCTTTTTTTTTCGTGTAATTTGCATCTTGTAGCTGTGTAATCAAAGCGCGTCGCGATGATTCAAAATGGACCATGACTGATGAATAAAACAATTTAAGATTTATGCGCAAAGTCAAAATAAATTTACACGCAATTTATTCACGCGGTGTGCGCTTGTTAATTTTTATGATTTCAATTTTTTTGGTAATTTCCTGAGAACTCCATTTTTGGGATGGCTTTTGAGCTTCATGGCTCATTCTGTATGCAAGATCATTCATTTTTCATCACGTTCACAAAGAATCTTACGCGATCATATCTCGTTGAATGGCCAGCGACATTTCAAGGCTCATTCCATGCGCTTGCTGAATCTTGAGCAGAACGGTGTTCATTAACAATACTTTTCAAAGCGTTATTGTATTTTTGTTGCGGATTTATTAATTGTTGGTTATACTTTAATTGTACTTCAAGGACAGACGCGTGATGTTTTGTCATTCTCAAGAGATCAGTTGTGACCTGTAGCAAAACAGTAACAGGCAATAAAAAGTCGATGATTTTTAAGTTAAAAAATGGACGTAATTTGCTACTACTTAGTCAAAACGAAACTAAGTAAACACCATAGTTATTAATTATTAATTGTGACAACAATGATAACGTTTACGAGATAAGGTGGCTGATTTTTCTAGATATATCTAATCGTACATTTTTCTAGTTGTATGTGTGTCCATTGAACCCATATTATTGTCGAGGATATAAATTAAAAGAATGAGATGCACTCACGTGAATAATTGTCCAGCATGTGCGTCAAAAGCTTATTGGTGCCATTGATGTCATTGTAGATGGATAGAATATCCTTGGTCAATGGATTCCCATGCAATCCTAGCACGACCAGATGAAATAATTTCCCAAGCTCGTAGGGCAGACTGCGAAGCATGTTGTGATTGAGATGTAGTTCTCTAAATCGTAAGGATATTCAATCATTAGCTGCTGCTGATGACGTTGATGATATTCAATATTCGCATTTACCTCAGTTGAATTAATTCGCCCAATTCAGCAGGTAAGCTCCTCAATTTGTTGTTAGATAAATCTAAAGTCCTTAAACTGACCAAGAGTCCTATGTCAGACGGCAGGCGTGTTAAACAGTTGTCATTCAGATACAATGCTGTTAAATGTTCGAATTGCCACAGCTGTGGACTAATGTTGCGAACGTTGCCTGAAAATGCAAAAAAAAGGGAAATCGTCACAGACTGAGGATAGAAAATAATTAAAATATGAAATTCACCTGTTATTTCAACACCTTGCCATGCCGACTTTCGACCTGCAGCAACATCCTCAGGTGACATGAATGTCTGTTGTCTTCTATTGTTTGTCTCATACTTGTCCTTTCGAGACATTTTGTTAAAAACACTATCTGTAAACCAAATTTCAAAGTTCATTGAGTTAGTATGAAAATAATGTTTAGAAAGCAAAATAACACAAACACAACATGGAAGAAGATGCAGCGTACACAATTAAATTGCCGGTTGAAATATGAGGAATAATAACAGAAATGAATATTAAATGACACTTTCAGGCTCCTTCCGTCACCATTAAGGCGATGGACTTCACTGGTTGTTTTGCAAATATGAGTAAAACAATATGGTAGAAGTAGTGAATTGATAAAAAGAAACGGCATATTTCAAAAGCAATCCACAGATGATACGGTCAAACAATTACAACAACAAACAAATGAACGAAAACAAACTGGATGTACACAGCCACAGCCATCATCGAATATGTAAAAAAAAATTAAAACCTACGCAATTGATTCTGTCAATCACGGAAATCTACTAATTTTAAATGAAACTTAACTATTTTTTTCCTTCAGCATATCGGGGCCAAACTCATGAACTCTTAATGTTAATGTGATTGTTTTGAGGACGTTAATTAAACTATATTTTTTAGGAAACAAAAAAAAGAGAAATATGTAATGGTGATGAGCTTTTCGAAAAATATAAAACACATAGAAAGCAAAAGCCCCACAGCACAGCGATTCTAAAGAACCGATATCACTGAAAAATGCTCCTCCGCCACTTTGAAATTTTAATTTTTACGTTTTTCAAGGGCTCGTATTACTCTTTTATGATCATTCGAGTAGTCATTGAATAACGTAAAGCCCAAAAGAACTCGCAATATGCTTTAAGTAATGAAAATGCATCCAGAATCAGTTGAATTGTGAAAAGTATCGGAAAATGCTTTTACTTTGATTTGTGATTGAATTGAGTTCTTAGGACGATTGGATAATGATAAGACGAGAATATTAAGCACTTTAAAAACACTCTAAAACTTATTAATTACAGTTTAGATTACAATAAATCGTCTTTTTCAATTACAGATATTTTTTTTGCACTGAGCGTTCAGTTCTTCAATCCGCTCTGACAGTTCGTTTCCTTTCAGCTCATCAGTTTAATGCTTTTTGATGTGACGGAAATTTAACCATACCCCGCCATCGTAAACATTGAAATCAGCTATTGACTGTATTCGATTAGCTGGTAAAGTCATGGACGAATTAGAACAGTTAGAACATCTTTCGCTAGTGTCTAAGATCTGCACTGAGCTCGAGAATCATTTGGGACTGAATGATAAAGACTTAGGTATGTTGATTCTAAACGTTTTTCCTACAAATTTCATAGCCTAATGTCTTTACAGCTGAATTCATAATTCATCTTGCTGAAGAGAATCCAAATCTTGAAGATTTCAGTAAAGCACTCATTCAAAATGGAGCAGAGTTTAATGACTCATTTATCACAAACCTTCTGCGCATCATTCACCTGATGAAACCATCAATTAAAAATAAGTCCAGCAAGCAGCTTCCACTTCCTGCTCATCCGGAACAAGATAATCTAGCAAAAAGATTTCCCGGTTTGGCTATTCCTAACAAACCTGCTATAAATGACAGCGACGAGGAACCCAAGGACATAAAACCAACATCAGATTCAATTGTCGATGATATGATGGCTGAGCTGGAAGGATTGGCTCCATTAGGCCCGTCAGACGTGAAAAAGGATGGAAAACTAAAGGAAAAACGTCGCAGCAGATCCCGCGATAAGAGAAAGCGCTCAAGAAGCCATTCTAAAGACCGAAAAAGACGTTCCAGTAGTCGTTCAAAAGATAGAAAAAGAAGATCTCGCTCGAGAGATAGAAAAAATAGAAGTCGCTCAAGGGAAAGACGTCGCAGTAGGTCACGAGATAGACGGTGAGTAGGAAAAATAAATTCGTAAATTTAAATAAACCAACAGTTTGTTCCTGAATTTTAGTCGTCGATCGAGAAGCACTTCAAGAGACAAGAAGCGGCAAAATCGAAGCCGTTCTCGTGAAGACAGGAAGCGAGCCGAGATGAAGGATGATCCTGAGCCAGGTCACATTTACGATGGAAAAGTAGCAAATATTGTTAGTTTCGGCTGCTTTATTCAAATACTTGGATTGCGCAAGAAATGGGAAGGTTTAGTGCACATTTCTCAACTGCGCGCAGAAGGACGTGTTTCGGATGTAAACGATGTTGTTTCTCGTGGAAATTCCGTTAAAGTTAAAGTGATGTCAATCACAGGCCAAAAAGTGTCACTTTCAATGAAGGAAGTTGATCAGATGACAGGGCAAGATTTAAACCCTTTGTCGCACAAACCTGCTGAGGATGAGCTAAGTGCTCGAAATCCAGACAGACCCGCTGGTGCAATTTCAATGTTTTCACTTCCTGGTAATGTTGACGATGGCGACGATACAGCTCGCAAACGAGTTACGAGAATTTCAAGTCCAGAACGGTGGGAAATAAAGCAAATGATTTCATCTGGTGTCATCGATCGCAGTGAGATGCCAGATTTTGATGAAGAAACAGGACTCTTGCCCAAAGATGAAGATGGCGAAGCAGACATTGAAATTGAAATCGTTGAAGATGAACCACCATTCCTTCAGGGCCACGGTCGAGCACTTCATGATTTATCCCCTGTCAGAATCGTAAAAAATCCTGATGGTTCTCTAGCACAGGCAGCTATGATGCAATCCGCACTTGCAAAGGAACGTCGAGAGCAAAAAATGCTACAACGTGAAGCAGAAATGGATTCACAGCCAGCAGCTAATAATCGTAATTGGATGGATCCGTTGCCAGAACAGGAAGAAGCCTCATACTCGGGAAGTTCACGTGGTGTTGGCATGGCACCGCAAGATATACCCGAGTGGAAAAAACACATCATTGGTGGCAAAAAGACTTCTTACGGTCGAAAGACAGATATGACAATTGTCGAACAACGTCAGTCATTGCCCATTTATAAGCTACGCGATGATCTCATCAAAGCTGTATCTGATAATCAAATTTTGATTGTAATTGGCGAGACGGGCTCAGGAAAAACTACACAAATTACACAATATCTAGCTGAATCAGGTTTCACCAGTCGTGGTCGAGTCGGATGTACACAACCTAGACGTGTTGCTGCAATGTCAGTTGCGAAGCGTGTGGCTGAAGAATATGGTTGCCGTCTGGGTCAAGAAGTTGGTTATACAATTCGTTTCGAAGACTGCACCAGCCCTGAAACCGTCATCAAATATATGACAGATGGTATGATGTTGCGCGAATGTTTAGTGGATTTAGATCTGAAAGGATATTCGGTCATTATGTTGGATGAAGCTCACGAAAGAACAATTCACACTGATGTACTTTTTGGTTTGTTGAAACAAGCCGTCAAACGAAGGCCAGAATTGAAGCTCATTGTTACTTCAGCAACTCTTGACGCTGTCAAATTTTCACAATATTTCTTCGAAGCGCCCATTTTTACAATTCCTGGACGAACATTCCCAGTGGAGATCTTATACACAAAGGAACCGGAAACTGACTATTTGGATGCGTCATTAATTACAGTTATGCAAATTCATTTGCGTGAACCGCCTGGCGATGTTTTGCTTTTCCTTACGGGTCAAGAAGAAATTGACACAGCCTGTGAGATCTTATATGAGAGAATGAAATCGCTTGGACCAGATGTTCCTGAGCTCATTATTCTGCCTGTTTATTCAGCTTTACCATCCGAAATGCAAACGAGAATTTTTGATCCTGCGCCGGCTGGCAGTCGAAAAGTTGTTATCGCGACGAATATTGCAGAAACTTCATTGACCATTGATGGAATTTACTATGTGGTGGATCCTGGATTCGTAAAACAGAAAGTGTATAATTCAAAGACGGGAATGGATTCGCTGGTAGTAACGCCAATTTCACAAGCTGCCGCAAAACAACGAGCTGGAAGAGCTGGACGCACCGGTCCAGGTAAAACATATCGTTTATACACAGAGCGCGCTTACCGTGATGAGATGATGCCCACACCAGTTCCGGAAATTCAACGAACTAATCTAGCAACAACTGTGCTTCAGCTTAAAACGATGGGAATAAATGATCTGCTACATTTTGACTTCATGGATGCACCGCCTGTTGAATCATTAGTTATGGCTCTCGAATCGTTGCACTCGCTTTCAGCTCTCGATAATGAAGGACTCCTAACACGCCTCGGACGTCGTATGGCTGAATTTCCACTTGAACCGAACCTTTCCAAAATGCTTATTATGTCCGTTGCACTTCAGTGCTCTGATGAAATTCTCACAATAGTTTCAATGTTGAGCGTTCAGAATGTTTTCTATAGGCCAAAGGACAAACAAGCTCTCGCTGATCAAAAGAAAGCTAAATTCAATCAAATCGAGGGTGACCATTTGACCCTTTTGGCCGTTTACAATAGCTGGAAGAACAATAAATTCTCGAATGCTTGGTGTTACGAGAATTTTGTGCAAGTTCGAACATTAAAGAGAGCTCAAGACGTTCGTAAGCAGTTGCTCGGCATAATGGATCGTCATAAATTGGATGTTGTGTCAGCGGGTAAAAATTCAGTTCGCGTTCAAAAGACAATTTGTTCGGGTTTCTTTAGAAATGCTGCAAAAAAGGATCCTCAAGAAGGTTACAGAACGTTGGTTGACTCTCAAGTTGTTTACATTCATCCCTCATCAGCATTATTCCATCGTCAGCCTGAATGGGTTATTTATCATGAACTGGTTCAAACGACAAAAGAATACATGCGAGAAGTAACAACGATTGATCCGAAATGGCTTGTTGAGTTCGCACCGTCATTCTTCAAATTCTCCGATCCAACAAAGCTCAGCAAATTCAAGAAAAATCAGCGATTGGAGCCACTATACAACAAATATGAAGAAGCAAATTCATGGAGAATTTCAAGGGTTCGCAAAAGAAGAAATTAAGGATGCTTTATTTAAATTTTTCTTTAATGAACTTTTTATTGCATAATCTATTATACTGACCTAATAAAGAATCACCATCTATCTACTCTTAACACCTTTCTGACCTATTCGACTTGCCCAACTGTCCAAATCAAATTGGAATTTATCAAAATGTTTACGTTCTCTTCCGTTTTGCGCCTTATCGTATTTGCCTCGATTACGATATTCATATTCTGGAGCTGCCGATGATGATTGGCCGTCGTAATCGCTGTACAATTTTCGGCGTGGAACAGCTTTCAATGCTTGTTGCCAATCGCCATGTTTTTTCATATTCAGCATGATGTTTACCATTTGATTGAGAGTTAATGATTTTCCGGATCCACAGCCCCATTGAAGATACCGATCAAGTGGTAAGCGTGCCATTCGAAGCCCAAGTTTTTTGGCTTTAGCCTGGGAAAGTGGTTCGTTATTTTGTTTGTCAACCATAGCACCAATGATATAAATGTCATCATGACTGTAATCCACTAAATCCTTGGTCGTGTGTGGTGTCAAATAAACGAGTCGATTTTTATCATACATGTCCATAAATGATTGCTGGTTTATGTTGATTGGAAAACTGGCATCATTCATAGTTGGTATATATTTCTTCAGTTGTATCGATGCAATACTAGATTCATTCACATTACAGAATTGCAAATCAAATGGCTCATCATTCGTTCGATTTTCAGCAAAGCAGAGCATTAGCTGTTTGGCGGCATTTTGGGCTTCTCTCGGATTCATATGTTCATCGTAAGAGCAATCAATCACCAGCTTCTGATTAAACATCATTGCATTCACGAGCTTATTGTTATGCCAATGATTCATCGTAGAATCATAGAGACGAAGGAACATTGTGTTCCGATAAAGCCGATATTGCATGTGATCGTTTTCCTCGTCTTCACGGGCTTCTTGTTGACGGTATTCCTCTAATTCATGCTTCCTTTGTTCCTTCCTCATTTTAGTGTTCTCATTTCGTTTTTCATTTTGCCACAGGTACTGATAAAACCTTCTACGTGCAGATTTTGAAGGAAGTGTTAGGATCTGGTCCCAATGCTGAGGTTTCAGTGTTGTTAGTTCTGGCGCTTTCCGTCCTTCTTGTCTTAGTATCTAAAAAAAAGAATTACCAGAAAAATAATTATGATCAGCACTTAAGGAGTTTAATTAAGACGAGATGGCACATCTCACATCATACATCAATTTCAAGCTGTAGAATTTTTAATTTCTTCTCCTTATCAAAATCTTCAAAATTTTGGGTTTCCACAGAAGCGTATCGACACAATTGGCTACCTCGACTGAGGCGAGCTCCAAGCTGACTAAATATTCGCAGCATTACGTTTGTTACTACATAGGTATTAACCGATCTCTTTAAGGAATTATTTCGGAGAACAACGAGGCGACCAAAACAAAACCAATACTACTGTAAAAAAATATGAGATTGTGTAAGTGTAAACAAACGGAATTTTTTTTGGGATTGAAGGCGGTAATAGAATAATAGAATTTTAGTCATATTACAAAACCAAAATGACATCGGATATGACTATGGAGGACAATGAAATGAAGCAGGACAGCAGCGAGTATTATACGGACATAGCATCATATCGGAAGTTGGTGAAGAACCTAATTGAATTGAGGAGGCCCCGATCAGCTTTGTTTTGGGCTGAAAAAATCGCTGTTTTGTCTAATAACTATCCGCGAGATGTATACCAGCTTGCACAATGTATGTTCATGTTAAATGAATTCAATCGAGCGGCCCATGTCATCAAAGCCAGTGGTCTGGAAAAGTCAAACCTTTTGTGTCTCACGCTACTCGTTGAATGTCTATTCGCTGCAAATGACCACCCGGAAGCTCTCAATCTGCTGAACTCATTAGAGATTGAAGAACTTAATACATCATTGCACAGCAAGGATGATACCGAAACAGAACTGATGTTAACCAATGAACCGAATAAGAACGTAAGCATTAGCCTTCCCAATGTCTATAATCTTCTAGTAATAAATCAACATGTTTTCTCCTTTTCAGGACATTCTTTCCTCACTGTATTTGATCAAGGCGAAAATCTTAGAGTCAATGGATAAAAGAGCGCTGGCTATTGATTGCTACATTCAAGCGCTTCAGAAGTCTGTGTATCTTACTGAAGCTCTGGATGCTTTGATGCAACACGAAATGCTGATGGCATGGGAAGAAAAGGATTTGATACAACACATTATGCCAGCTGCCCAGTCTGGAAATGAAGCTGACTTGAAGATCTTGAAGCATCTATATGAGAGTAAAATTAAAAAATATTACACAGCAACTGGTGCTCAGGTAGGGTCATTAACATCCCATGCATTATTATTATTTTATACATGTTTTGTATTTTTAGAATGCCCACCCTGAAAAGACTCCCAGCAACGCACAATTGTTTAATGCAATCAGTGAGAAAATAAAGAAAAACGATCAACTTGACAGTCGTAAATCTATTGGTCTCTCAACCTCAACTACCATGAAGCCAAACACTGTGAAATTCTTTGGAACACCTGCATTTCATGTCATGTCACCGGCCAACAAGATTCTTCATGATCTCAAAAATACATCAGCATCATCATTTTCCATTCAATCGAGTTTATCACGAATATCAGTTCTTAATTCTAGCCGAACTGTGAATGCAAGTAAAGTAACATTGGCAAGCACTATCAAAAATCCTGCCAATAATATTAATATTGTGAGTCTCACAAGGGCTATTCAGCTGCTGGAACACAGCGTAGATGTTATGGCGTCGCGAGCTGAAGAATTATTTTACAATTGCGAATACAAAAGATGCATAAAAGTGATTGATGAAATTCTCGAAAAGGACCCTTATCACAAGCGAACATTGTTTGTTCAAATCGGATGTCTCATGGAACTTAAAGATTCAAATGGTAATTTTGTGCAAAATCTATGTAAAATTGTTATTAGGACCGAATAATCAATATGATAATCATCTTTCTATGTAGCACTTTTTTATATGGCACATAAGCTGGTAGATCTTTATCCGGATGAAGCAATTTCCTGGTATGCAGTCGGATGTTACTATGATTTAATCAACAAGACCGAACAGGGAAGGCGATACTTAACAAAGGCGGCCACACTTGATCGTCTTTTTGGACCGGCATGGTTAGCATACGGACATTCATTCGCAAAAGACAAGGAACATGATCAAGCGATGGCAGCTTATTTCAAAGCAACACAATTAATGCGAGGCTGCCATTTGCCCTTGTTGTATATTGGAGTCGAATGTGGACTCACTAAGAACTTTGAAATGGCTGAAAAGTTCTTCTTCCAGGCTATGTCGCTGGCACCACTCGATGTTTTTGTTCTGCATGAGCTTGGCGTTATCAAATATGAATTAGAACTTTATGAAGATGCTGAAGAAATCTTTAGGACAACACTCAACATGGTGGTTGACATGTGCCGAAATAATGAAGAGTCTTTAAGCGAACGATGGGAACCGTTGCTGAATAATTTAGGCCATTGCTGTCGAAAAAACAAGAAACTACAGGAGTCGCTACATTTCCATATGCGCGCTTTATCGCTTAAACCTTTGAATCCTCAGACGTACACAGCCATCGGTTTCGTGCAAGCTCTAATGGGTCGATTGAGTGAAGCTGTTGAATCATTCCATAAGAGTTTGTCATTGAAACGTGACGATGTTATCACCAGCACTATTTTGAAAATTGTTCTAGAGGATCTCTGTGAAGAGATGATTGAAGAGGGAGTGGTGAAATCACCACCAGTATCATTAATATTAGGAGAAGGAGCGACAATCAATACAAGTCCTCTTATTCAACCGGAATCAGTCTCGGAACCAAAAGAAACAACTGAGACATTCAGAAAGCTAAAATTTGATGATGCCGATGACGACAGTCAGGGTCAGGAGGATATGAGCTTAGATATTTGAATTACATCGATCGAATTTCGCAAGAATTTCATAACTTTTTTTAAACGCTTTTGTGTAATAACGTTCAAATAAATATTCAAATTTTGCGCCAAAAATATTTCGCCAGTTTTGTCGTATTTCAGTTATTTGTGTTGTTCATCTTTATGATGGTTTCGCAGACACCTGTCCTATCTCGAGTAATGATAGCCATATAGGAGACAAAAATAAGCATATTTTTTCATTTCTTGGAACATCGATGTGTATGATGGTTGGACATATTTATCAATTTGCAAACGATGTGGCGGAACTTTTAAATTTAACCCATTAACATCGTGGTTCATCGTGCTTTTTTCGCATCGCACAATTTTCCATCATCCACATTCTTGTTCCATCGGTCGAAGTGATAACAACTCTGAAAAAATGTATCTCGTTTTATTAAGTGTTGTGAAATTTTAAGGTGATTTCTTGGGATCTTTCCTATGCTAAGTGGTAAATAGACATCAAAAGCAATTCATTTAAATAGCGAATCAATCGCAGTCGGCAATTTTTCGTGCACTGGAACAATAACGGAAGAGCATTTTCGAGTTCTCGGGGACGAATAAATTAAGTTAGTGGAAGTCGTGGGCAACCAGCGCAAGGATATTTTAACAAAACGGTTTTAATTGAACATTACCTATCAATTTAATTGTTTATGTGTGTTTTAATCGGCAACCGCAGTCGAATTACAAGAATTTATCGGAAAATTGAATTTTCCTTACGGAGCCGGATCACCAACACACTAACACAGAGCGTGTGAAAATCGAAAGGAAAACGAGAGAAAACCGGAGAAAATGCCTTCATTGCAACAGGTATGTAGGAACTTTCATGGAAACTCGCCAATTTGTTTGCCGTTACATGCTATTTTTAAAAGAACTCGATAATCCTTCCCAGAAGCTGATTTTATTTGAATTCTATAGAGAGAGAGAGAGAGAGACGCGTCTCATCATAAGCCAATTAGCTTGTTAGCTATATGTTGTCGCCAGAACAATAGCAACCGTGATGGGATGGGTTTTTCGTGGAACTCTCATGGCGGCAGTAGCGATTTCTGTAATAAAGATTCACATAAGAAGTGATGTTACGAGAAAACTTTCTTCTGAGAGTAAGTTGAAAAAAAAAGGAAAGTTTGCCTTATCGCTCACACAATTTTATGTAAAGTTCAGGGTTGTTTCGACTAGCCAGTCATGTCAAGGCACTTATCCAATTTTCATCTCATCTCTCTCTACTCGCGTTCACTGGATTGGAAAATTCTTGAAATAAACTAAATAAAAAAGCTCAAATGAGTTTTTTTTTCCCACAAACTTTTCGCCGACCACCTCTTTCCATAATCCCTATTAATGACGACGAATACAAAATTTCCATCCTTCACGAAAGAGTATAGAACAGAAAAAAAAAACTTTCGCCTTCCGTGAAAAAAATTGCATGTCTTGGTTGCATTCACGAGAGAAAATTCAATTGGGTTACAATCTTATCAGTTAGGACTTCTTTCTTTGAGGCAGGATCGCATTGAAAGCTTTATGTGAGTTTTTGATGGATGCTTCGGCGTACATGTCTATGATGTCTGGAACAATTTTTGTGTAAAAATTCTTTGTGTCAAAATTCTCTGGATGGAGGAAAAAAATATGAATTGAAAACTCTTTCGCAAAAGTTTTTTTTCTTTCTTTTTCCATCGTTTCATTGATTTTCCTTCTGCACAAAGTTTTTCCTGTGTAACTGTGCTCTGCCCGTCCTCTCCGATCTGACAAACAAGAAAATGTTTCGCAATGTTGTGAGAAAAAATCTTCAGGAATTTCTTCTTTTTGATTGTGAAATTTCGTTTATTTTTTCATAAATAAAAGAATTTTCTCTTTTTTTAATTGCCTTTTCATGTAATTGTTTAAAAGGTGTTTCTTGTGTTTTCCTGACGGTTCGGAAAATAACTTTTCTTGTTGCGTACTTTTACAAAACCTAATGAAAAACCCCACGGCATTATTGGGGCTTTAATTTGAGGTTATCGGCACTGGATGTAGTGAACGATTGTAACGGATTTTTCATTCTGGTCCGGTGTATCTTGTAATTAAGTTCAGCTTGGCACTTGTGCAAAAAAAAAAGAATAAAGGCATTATGAACATCAAAATCGGCAGCTTATTATTAGATTTTCAAGAAAATTTAACCAGAAAACCCATCTGTGGCTATAACACGCTTTGCAATATGTCTGAAACGACTCGTAGTCAACCAGTGCCAATGCATATTGTTGTGTAGGAAGGAAAATCTATTTTACTTCCAATTGAAATTGATGTATCCTTATCTGGCAAATCAATCAAAATTATTGAATTATTGAGCCTTGCGACAGACCAGAAATGGCTTTTTTTACCACGATTTTCTCCCTTTTCGCTATTCTATTATTTTTCTTGACGGGTTCTGATACCAAGCCAAATTTGCGGTATATGAGGCCTATGTCGTTATGTCGTCGTATGTGAGTGGCATTGAAGAAGGGATTTCCTTATACTACCGCTGTCCAATCCATCGAACATATATTTCTGGAAATGTCGCTATGTTTGCTTGATACTTCAACTGTTTTTTTTTTCTGTTTTTGTCAACATTTTTTCTCCTCCAGTTTTCGGGTGATGCCAATTTAATATGATGTGTGTGTCAATTTCATTAATATCCCAAATGAAACCAACCACATGTCCGTTGTCGAAAGAAAAAGAAAGTTTGCGATGACGATGGCAATTGGATGGAAGAGAAAGAAAATAACTTTTTCTCACACACAAAGCTTTCTTTCCTTTCTTTACATTCCGGAAAAAATCTTTTTACTGTTCCTGAGCTTATGTGATTTGTACAACAACTGTGCGTTTTGTTGGGTAATTTTTGGGGCAAAACCCTTGGAGGGAAAATTGATTTGTTGAAATAAATGTTATATGCGATGGATGTCAATTTGATCCTTCATGTGTATGTGCATTTAAATCCCTTTGCTTTGTGTGTGTGTGGCTTTAAAAGAATCTGAATTTCTTGTTTTCGGGCTGGATCATGCGGCAGATGTTACTGCCTTAAAGTGCCATCAGATGAAATTTGATATGTTTTTCGCGTCTGATAACGTAGAATGTTGTCTATTATGGTTGATATGGAGGCACCGCTAAGAGTGAGGCAACGGTAAAGCTATAAAAGGGATACTTGTTATCATAAAGCCGCACGAAACCTCACTCAATTTACCACTTTCACTATATATGCGTCGTATGCCACACAACAACGACGATGGCGGCATGACGGGTGTGAAATTTAAGAACTTTTCTGCGGTTGTTTAAAGCTGTGATAAGCTTACAAGTATTCAACACAATTGTGCTTTACACAAAATATATTCACAATCGTGTGTGAAGTAGATAGAGAGTAGCGACATGAGATGTATCCGATTTCCTGTATCCTGATTTTCTGACGAAAGAACGAAAGGCATCCTTTTTTGTTACTTTCACAGCTCATGGTGTTGTTGTCATACACTTGACAATACCGCCCACACTCGACATTGAAGTGAAATTTAATTTTGCGATAAAATGTTTTGTTGTCTCCTTTATACAAAGTGAAAGTATGCACGACGTCAAAATGTGTCATTTGATTGCCCTCCCCTCCCTCATTTGATAGCTTCAGTTCAATCGAAAAGAAAAAGTTTAGTGGGACACACTGGTAATGGTCTATAATAGCAGAAACTATCTAAGATGATGTCATTTTGAATATGAATGAAATTTCATACGGAAAGTGTGGAACTTATCGCACACTTTCAATCCAATTTCCATGGCATATTCCATTTCAATAAATTTCCCCAAAAAAAAAAAAAAAATCGTCATGTGTGCCACATACAACATTACATTATAAATAGAAAAGGGAGCATAAAAGAATTTTACTGCAAAACTATTCAAATCAAATTACATTCCAAGAATGTGCTAAATGCAAATCAAGCAAACTAGAAATTGCTGAATATTTTACGTGTTTCATCGGATGATAAAATGTGTGTGTGTGTGATGACGGGCATTGAGAATGACGTGAAAAGGTTTGTTGACTTTATTGTTGAATATTTAAATTCGCCGGTGGCACCGGAGAGTAAAATATCACAATCAAATGTTTTCCTTAACTAAATAAGGACAAATAAACAATCTAAAGGAGCACAATATAATGTATACATTTAAAAAAAAATAGAAATCTTTCGCGGTTCGCACGAGAGACTGCAGATTGTGAAAATGCCTTTTAATTTTTATATGCATTGAACCCAATGAATGTCACTTTTATTGTATGCTCCATGTGTGGCATTCTCAGCATCAGCAGTTCGGTTGATGAACCTGCTTTTTTTATGCACAGTTCAAGTTGTGTTCTATCCTAGATTGGATTTGAGTAGCATAAAATGGGAAACTTATGTAGGTTGACTGAGCTTTAGTATCATGTGTATGTGTGTTTTTCATAATGAATAGTAAAATAATTTTTTGACTCCCTTCCGACTCTCGCACATCTATTATATGAATTTAAGAATAGAAGAAAGAGGTTCGGCTTGATCCTCGCACACAGCATTATCTTCATGTTTTCATATTGAAAATTCTATCTTTTTTTTTTTCGTTGCTGCTCATCCGAAAATAAATTTTCATTGTTTAATGCGGAAAATTTTGTCTGTGGGGGGGGGGGGGCTTTCAGTGAATATAACGAGCGGTTGTATTCGGGAATGTTGTTTTTTATGAACTTGCCTTAAAAGAATTTATTCAGTTTTTGAGATATTCCAAATATCTATGAAATATATAGAAACACTATGTGACGCAAATCGCTGCGTTGAAAAGGACCTGTTGTGATTTATAATCGAGTTTTTTTTGTTGCGCCTCAGCATCATCATTCGGGAAGTTTTCACATACGTATATCCTATCTCCCATCCTAGCTCACCCGCTTTAGGCTTCATTTGTAAAAGCATTTATTGTTTGATGTTGATTTTTAAGCTTAATGCAGCACGCGTTTTAGCGATAAACGTCTCCTCTCTTTTGAAAGTCTGTTATCATAATATGACTGAAAATGTTACGATTTTCTTGGCTCGTTCTTCCTTAATCTATTCTATGAGCTTGACATCACAAAATTTGAGCACTTCATGCCATGGCGGAGTGAGAACATGAAAAGCGATAACATTTTTGCAGCGGTTTTTTTTTTTCGGTGTCAGTTTATTATTTACACTCTTTTTTTCATTTTTATTTTTTTTTTTATACACTCATTTGTCATACATTAAACATATCTGATGAGCCTGAAAAATTTGGACGCTGCTTTTTTTAAAATATGTATGTAGCTGCGGCAGGGTATCATTTATCGCTCGTTAAATTTTTGTCCACCAACAGTTTCGCGCAAGTTGATGAATGTTCTGCAAATGCACAAAAAAAAACTCGATTAATGTTTAGTTTAGGGAAAATATTTTCGTTCCCACCACTCACGAACATTTTGCATGAGCGATTCGAAAGTGTGGAAAGTGTACACTTGAAATTAAATGAGAGGAACAAGTTTCCCATACACAAGTGCACGACTCTTGAGATCTTGTTCATTATCAATTCATTGCTCTGTCTGTGCATGAAAAGCTTTAGGTAGTATTTTTTTTTTTTTTGTATTCTCATCTGTCTGTATGAAAGGAACTTCAGTTTCAGGTCAAGTGGGACATTGAAAGAGTCGAGTCAAGGAAGGAAGAACAAAAACTGAAAGAATTTCAAATAAAAATGCTAAATGGCTGATGGCCTGATAAGCGATAATGAGACTGACATACTGAATTACGCCCTTAAGTTGTCAGAAAGTTTGGTTTTGCAAAAAAGAAAAAAAAGGCTTTCAGTTAGATACTGCTGCCATTTTTTCCGCCTAAATTTTGAAGTTGAAAAATTAAGAGTCTGAGATATAATAATAGAACACTTGGGTTGAAGAGAGAAGAATGAATCGAAATGAAGAACATTCATAATTACACTTTTAAGAGTCTTTTTTGTGTGATGAAATGAGCGTTGCTCGCAAAATGTCATTTGTATTATTCTCCATGGAGTGAAATTAACGACATGTTGAATAGGAAGGAAGTGTTGAGCGACGCTTTTTGCTACTACTTAGATTTATGTTGAAAAAAAACGTTTATTTCTCTCCCTGGATGGATATTCTGAAAGGCATCACCGACAACATCAAAGTTGGCAAACAGATAAAAAACACTTGAGCTGTAAGCTCCTTCACAAGAGCAAGCTACTCTTCACTCGCGTGGATGTATTTGAAAGATTGTGAAGAACATATTTAGCTTCAACCAAACAATCCCATCCACTTACAAGCATCATTATACACTTTAATCACACATGAATACAATTGTGCCACAAACATTTAAAAAGCATGGGCAGAGAATGAAGTCAGTGGGGGAAAATTCGGAATAAATGCTGCTACTGAATGAGAGAGAAAAATAATGGTAAAAGCTTGAAGGAATACACAAAAGAGGAAAGAAAGCAAACAATAATAATAATAAAGGAAAATATCCTTAAGCAGCTGGTGAGTGAAATGGTTGAAAATTTCGTTGTGTATAGCAATGGAACCGTTTACGTAATGTGCGGTAAACTGAAACTGCTGCTGTATGGTCCAGAAGAGGAGGGGAACGGGTGGGTTTAAGAGTTATGATTTTTTCCATTGCAGAATTATGGTATATTAAACGACGGAATGTTTTTTTATTGAATACTCTGAGGATTTTCCAATGATTTCGATGAATGTACAATAATGTTGAGCTTTTCTGAGATTTCCAGTCTTAAGTACATTCTGCAGTCTGTTGTCAAGTCCTGCCGAAATCTTACATGCATTTTCTCTTGCAACAGTTTTTTAACTGCAACTTTATTCAACTTTATTGGCTGTCTACTGTGGATGCTTCTGTTGCGCTATTATTTTATTGATATGATGGAAATCATTTATAGAAATTTGGAAAACTAAAAAACTTTTATTTTACCGGACACCACAAAAAATATTATTCGCAAACTGCGGCATGCAATGATTGCAATCACATTCCACATTTTTCCTTCCTTTTTCCCCCTTTCGAAAAAGCTCAGCAGCATTAATGCATCGAAATAATTGCGTGGGAGATTGAAATCATTCGCAAAAGTTTTGTTTCCCCTTGTTGTTGCATCATGATGGCTCAGGAAAAATTTTTTAAAAAATAAATGAATGCCGAGAGTATGAATGCTCCTGCTGATAAAGAGGAAAGAGGAAACATCATGGAAAAGATTCCTTTCCTGTTACGGGTTTTCCTCTCTACTCATCATCTGTACCATCTCGCAATTCCGCTCGTTGTCAGCATTACTGTTTACTGCCTGCTGAAAAATCCCATTTCAAAACCTCTTTCTACTTTTTTTTCTATGGATTTCATTATTACTTTTTTCCACTCCACTCCGATGTCGGTTTCAGCCAAAAAAAAAAAAAACATTCAACAAGGACAAAAACAGTTTTTGTGGAGGGAGCTAAAAATTGAAAAATGCCTTCGAGTGTTTCTCATTTTCTCATTTGTTGTTGCTGTGTTCTTTTTTTTTTTTTTTGTTGCCGTTGAACGAAAACCAATTTTCATGAGCATTTCAATTTAATTTTCATGTCCAGTGATGGATCCTTTTCAGGCATACGAGTAAGAGGGATGCTACATTAGTGTCCATCAACAAGGATCTGACCCTTTTCCAAAAAAAAAAAAAAAAAAATTGTAGATATGGGCGAACTTATAGATTGCGGCTCGTTTTTTTCGACTGTTTGTGGTTTATGGAAAAATGTGTGTAACGATCGATTGCGATAATTTAACAATGAGAACAATTTAAACAAGAATGTCCCAATCACAAAAGCGACGCTTTCCAATCACTTTTTTGTTGTCCTTGCAGAATACTCTGATAGATGATAATGGAAAGGAAAATGGGGGTTTTCTTTTTTGGTGTTTTCGGCATTCAACAGGTGCCAATGTTAGCAGTGATGTGAACAGAGAATGGAGGGGACAAAGGAAAATCCATTTTTTGTCGGAAAAATAAGAATCATTTGTTTTTCTCTTCATTCCCTTTGTCTGGCTATGTCTGTAGCGTAATCTGATGAAGGTCTGATGACATTAATTTGTTGTTTATGCTGGATCATTGGCTTGACACTTTTTTGCTACGTTGTTGCTAACTGAATGCTTCGTTTGGCATTCGACACGGATGCTGATGCTGCTCGTTTTGAAAGGGTCTTACTACTTTGTCACCGGAATGATATCGAAATGTAATTGAATTTTCCTTCGTTTTTTTTTTTTTTTTTTTTTTCAAATTACTTGGAGTTGTGCGTTTGGCAGTGTGTGAAAATAATGACGATGAAACAAAAATGGGCGATGAAGCGCTCGAATGGAGGTTTATTAAAAAATCATAAATCACTCGTGGAAAGTTGCTTGATAATTAAACTGTAATTATAATCGACACAGTTAGAATGTAGCAATAGCAAGCGAACCAAAAGGCAGACATACGCGTGATGGGCATTATTACCTATATTTGATGTGGAGCTTGAATTTATAATCAAAAAACGGTTTCTAATGACTGCACCAGATTGCAATAAACATACAAAGCTGATGAAAAATATGCTGCATTCTGTAAAACATTAATGGCAATTGCTACATATTTCAGTTGGCGAAAGCAATTTTAAGATGACATTTTCTGTCTGTAGGTATCACATTTGATTGAAATCTCTCCGTTGGGATTCTGTTTCTATTAATTGTGATTAAAATACCTTCTGGTGACAAATCTTTATGGCTCAAAAGAACAAAAATAACTCAGGATTGAATAATAAAGCCATCTGGTATTTCGCTTTGCCTGCCCAGTGGCCATATGGCCCCTTTTGGGCATTATAATTACTATCACTGTTTGCTTTCATTACTACACACTTCTTTTTTCCACTGTAACTTCCACATTCGTGCACTTTTTGTACTAAATGCATCCAAGTGGAATAGCATTTTAATCATCATCCATGGCATGGATTTATTGTACTCTGATGCTGAATTATTTACGTGATTTTTTATTATTATCAGTAATGAAAAACATAAATTTCTGTAGCTTTCAAAAAATCGTTTCGACGTCGCTGATGGAATGATGCCATTTCATTGTTTCCGTAATGCGGCAATGAAATTGATTCCGAAAATCCAATTTTAATACGTTATAGAATTATTAATTGAAATACAAATACAACTGATATGTTTCTGATGATGCCATAGAACACATATTTCGCAACATTTACATGCATTAAATTTATATCGAATTAAAACATATATGCTAAATAATCCATTAACCATTATTTACTTCTTTTTATTTCATTCTCTTTCACAGCCTCCTAACTTCAAAGATTGCCCAAATCCACTACCATCTGATATTTTGCAGAAACATTCAATCAATTCGCTGCTGGAGCACAACGATTTAATATTGCATCGAAACGGGCCGGCGTCACCCAGTGAAGGTGAGTTGGATGACGGCAGAAGGAACAGAGAATAACAGATTTAATTAAATTTTTCATTACAATTCACGGCTTGCGCCAGTGGTAGTGCAATGATAAGGACCTAAATAATAATAACAAAAATTTTAATTCAATGAACCAAAAAGATTAAATTTAATGATGCCATTTTTGCCCCACCGATTCTTCTGAAGGCTCATTCAGATGATTAAAATGAAAACATTGGCTTGATGGGAGGAAACTGACTGGAGTAGTTTTCTGTGTATGCGTGTTTATTGTGTCTGGCACGCACATTTTTATCGTGCTCCCAATGAATGTGAATGCTTGCAATAAACAAGACCCGCGATATCAGTTTATTATTATTGATGTCAACAATGATGAAGGTCTTTTTTTTACGCTTGACACAATATTTGCAAGACGCCTCCAATGCATTGCTATAAATTATGGACAAAAATAAAGCCTTTAAACAATTTTAGATGTGCAATAAAACGAATAATTCGTTCAAATTACAAATTGTTGGACTCATCCCAAGACAATTTCCATCCAGCTAAGAATCTATCAAGTGTCTATGCAGCCAACAAAGCTGCAGCTTCCTAATGCGTGCCCTCCAATAAGCTGTTTATTGTCATATAAAATGATTATTTGCATTATTTACTGCTTACTTTATGCCAACTTTGTACTCCTCCCCATTCCTACATTTACCCCCCTTCCCCCAACTTGAGTACATTCTTCAATTGAAACTTCACTGAAAGCTTTTATTTGTTTTTAAGATGATTTTTCTGTATCTTTGAATTATGATGCTACAAGCGAATGAACAAGAAATGAGCAAGAAGCTTTCATTGCTTGTCATTTGAAATAAGAGAAAATCCCATTTTAAACATTGCCAATTTTGGGGCATGCCGTCGAAGAGGGTAGAAATAAATAAAGCAATAAAATAATGACGTTAATTTGTTTAAAATTTTATTATGTGGAAAATGTTTTCTCCCTTTCTCTTAACAATTACAAACTTGGCTCTGCATTTAAAGTTTTCCTCTTTTTTTTTTTATTTTGCAAGATGCATCATGCTATCTATTGCCGATGTACATACACTTAGTATGTTAATGCCCGCTAGCTATTTTAATTAAACAGTGGAAGATTTTCATGATTATCAGTTTGTACACAATTTATTTTCTAGATAGAATTCATCGGAAGCGATAAAACTAACGAGCTGACTAGAGCAGTAGCATGAATGGGGAAAAAGAATGTAATGGTTGAAAGCGCCGCGGGCTAAATTCCTAAATTCCTTAATAATGAATGTACTGCTGGCACGCCACTCGAGAGTGGCTTTGCGATTCTTTTTTTTTATTATCAAAAGAGAGAAAAAGAATTGCACAAAGAATTTTCCACTTTCAATTTTTCTAATTTTTTTCCTTTTAGCTGATCAGCAGCTCACGTTTGCGGAACTGTTTGGCAACATGGCCACAAATAACATTGCTACATCAACGTCATCAAAGGCCATCGGACAAAATGGCTTTAGCTCACACAACAACGGTAGTTATGTTCAGACGACACAGCCAAAGCCCTTTGAGAACTTTCAGGTAATGCTCCCGGTAAAAAAGATTTTTGATTTGATTGATGTACTTTTTTCTTGTCTTCGATGTTTTTTTTAATGATTTCCCTTGTGAATTTTCCTTCGTTGATGACCGATATCTAATTTTCCGATATCTACTCAACAACATACAGTTCGATAGTCGCTCGCTGCAAAGAAATTTGAGCTACGATTGTAACGTCACAACACCGACAACGCCCAGTACACCCGGTTCATCTAAAGCCTTCAATCAAATTTCTACGCAATATGGCAGCAATGATTCTGGCAACGGCCGCACATTTGAGAATGGCTACTTCAGAGACTTAAGTCGCACCAATTCACCAACAAATCTGAATGACATTCAGGATATTGGTGCACAAACGCTTGAAAATCACAGTCTTGCAGAAATTATGAATCTTTTGCATTTGAGTCCTCAAACCCAGCATAACGATAGCAATTATCGCCAGTCGACAAATCACAATGCTGCTCAACAAAATCAATCGCTTTACGCACAAAACGATTTGAAACAATTGCAAGCTTATCAGTTAATGATTCAACAACAACAGTTGCAACAGCAAATGAGCTCAGCTCCGTATAATCAAATTTTGCAGCAACAACTAATGAATCGCTTCAATCATGTACAGCTTAAAAATTGGCAGCAACAACAGCAACAATCCCAACAGCAACATCAAAATGGAAATAATGCTAACATTCAATCATCATTAGATCACTCAGCTCGCTATCATCGGTCATCAGCTGCTCTCTTTGATGCCAGCTGTACATGGAGTGGCGTTTTACCTCCACGTTCTCATCGTTTCATAACGTATTCGCCAAAAGTCTTTCTCGGTGGAATTCCATGGGACATAAGCGAACAGACATTGATGCAGATCTTGAAGCCATTCGGGCAGATTCGTATTGAATGGCCGGGCAAAGAACAGAATGCAGCTCAACCAAAAGGATACGTTTACGTGATTTTTGAGTCTGAGAAGCAAGTTAAGGCTTTGCTGCAGGCATGTAGTATTCAAGATGCATTCCCATTGTGCAACAACGGTGATTCGACTGGTTCTATAAACAGCTTGTGCTCATCCATATCGGGAAATACCAATGGTAATTATTACTACAAGATCTCATCAAAGCGCATCAAAGAAAAAGAAGTCGAAGTCATTCCATGGATTATTGGAGATTCTAATTACATCAAGTCAACTTCACAAAAATTGGACTCAACAAAGACAGTTTTCGTTGGTGCTCTTCATGGAAAGCTGACAGCTGAAGCACTCGCCAAAATCATGAATGATCTGTTTGACGGCGTTGTTTATGCTGGTATGGATGATAATGAAAATAGTTTAAGTCATCTTTTTTTTAATTATTAAACTTTAATTTCAAGGCATTGATACCGACAAATATAAGTATCCAATTGGTTCTGGACGTGTGACATTCAACAACACTCGTTCATATATGCGAGCTGTTTCAGCAGCTTTTATTGAGATCAAAACATCAAAGTTCACCAAGAAGGTTCAGATTGATCCGTATTTGGAAGATGCTCTGTGCTCGATGTGTGGTGTTCAACATGGTCCATACTATTGTCGCGAGTTGTCGTGTTTCCGGTGAGTTGATTGATTTAAAATTATTAATGAATATTGGTCGTAATGATTTTATTATTTCCCATTCTAGCTACTTTTGCCGGCAGTGTTGGCAATCACGTCATTTAAATGACGGCCATCTGCGTAACCACAAACCTTTGACACGCAACTCAAAAACTCAGCAGATCCTTGGTGTTGGACCAGCTATGTTTCCACCACTGTCAGTCGGTTCAAGCTCATCGGGCTCATCTGGTAACGGTAGTAATCCTGGATCACCAACAACACCACCAACTGATGGCCTCAATTCAATGGCAATGCTCAACTTCCGACTGAAGTAAACTAGATTTGCTGCAAATATCTTACAATCAAAGAATCTTACAAATCTCTGCTGCTGAAATGTGATCAAATTTGTTTCCTATTTTTCGTTAACTGAGCGCATTTCTATTGCCATGTTATTTACTTCATTTAGTTGTTAGTATTCATTACGCGGTCTACGCCAATTTCCAATCGAATTTCCATAAAATCGCGCCCACATGCAAAAAAATATTAAAAAAAAAAAAATTGAAGAATGGTCACAAAACCACCACAAATCAACAATTTCTATAATGATTTATTATATTTTGATAGATACAAATTTTTTCGTCTTTTGAATTTCCTTTTTGATAAAAGAAATTTTCGCGGAAAGGTTTACACAAAAATCTTCGGTGTTCTTCTGGTGGTGCCATTCTTCGCAATAAATGTTGCTATCAATTTTGTAAACTTCTGGTCATTCTGTTCATCGGAATCTGAAAATTTCTGCAAATTTTGCAACAATCACTGAACAATTTCAGCGCAAAATTGCAGTAAATTTTTTTTTAAGATTCAAATTTTTTAAGCCGTATAAGAAAAGCTGAAACAACTTCATCAACAAAAGTCGATCAATTTTGCCATCGCGATAATCGAAACAGAATTATTGATGAGCAATTTAATTTTATTCGTTTTTATTTAATCTTTTTCAATCGCGTAAAGCGGGAATGACCAGAAGTCTCTAAAAAAAAACTTGGATGATAATCCAGTATAAAGAAAAAAGAAAGATTTCTTAATTCATAATTTTGAGGCAATGTATGTATGATAACATCATCATACGAAAACATAAATTGCGCATATTTCAAGAAATTTCACATTTAAAAACAATGTTATAGTTTATAAGAACATCGCTTATTTGCCTCCCACATACAAATCAAACTAATTTCTTTTGATGGTAACTTGATGACAACAAAAAAAAAAAAAAACAAATGTTGCACAAAAACACTAACACTTACTAATCCCTATTTCACCACTCACTGTTTTGTAGCGATAAAATGATTGTTAAATCTCACACCACTAACAAGTTCATTTTTTACACAATTAAGGAGCGCAAAAAGCAACATATGCGATACATTTTCTATGTTTTCCCCTCCTATCATCTAACTAAATGTTTATTGCTATTTCTTTTCTCTCATTCATTCTGTGGCGCTAATATCATTTGTTATACATTTAAAAATTATAATACACAAAATAAAATTTATCAGTTGTAAGTCAAATGCGATTTTATGTATGTAATAACAATGATTATGGTGAAATGAAAATTACGTGAAACAAGCAATTATTCCACGAGCAACCCTTAAAAACTCACACACAAACCATGCGCGATCAATTCCAATGACACGATTAATAACAAAATTTTGTAAATGAGTTTTTTTTTTTTAAATAATGAATGAAAATATTGTAAATTCAGTAGATGAATGTTGGTGTTTGTAGCGAAACCGCTCCAGAGCTTTCTAAATTCAATATGAAAATCCCATTTTTACGCTTTCACAATGGTTAGTTTCTTTGTAGATTCAAACATTTGACTCGTGTAAAAAAATGTGCCTAAAAAAAAGACAAAACAAGTTTCTCACTTTTGTTAAACATTTGATGGACAAAAACCTGAATGCCAACAATTTGTTGACGTTCTTTTGTCGAAATTGAATTGCAAATGACACTCAATAATTTTTTTTCACAACACACCCACAACCCAAAGATATTTTAGGAATGAATGAGGTATGATAAAAACATGTTTAAATAATATTTAAATTAAGCATTTGTCACACATATACAGCCCAATACTCTGCTTCCCTAAAACTTTTCAATTTTCAAAACGAAAAAAGCTTTATCTGAATGACAAAATAGAAGAAAAAAATTTTAATTGATTTGATTTTTAAACATTCATGTGACAAAATAAAATTTTTAATTAGACCAATTATTCTTGGGACACTGTCACATTTAATGACAGTTTTCTTATTGAGCGTTTTTATTCTGATTTTACATAATAGAAAATATGTTTTGCGAAACATTGCAATTGTTATTATTCATAAGTTTTTTTTTTTTATTTTTAACGGACGGAATCACAATAATTATAATTAGTCCACTCAGAAAAAGTTTTGATTTTAATGAGCTTCTAGAACAATCCTTTAATCTTCACATTTCCTGAACTTGATCTATACTCAATTGATGAAAAAAAAAAGTATTTAATCTAATTATTTAAGCTGTAAGAATGAATATTACGTTTGTGTAAGACATAAAATATTTGCAAAGGCAATTTCGTCTGATGAATGAATTTAAACATTAACAATTTATGACAATAACTCAAATTAATCAAAATGAAGTTTTTAATCCACATTACAGCGATGCTTACGCAAATTTTATATTAAAGAAAAGGAAAACTATTTAAACAAGGAAACCAATTGAACCAAAAACTGAATACAATTTTTAAAACATGCTATACAATAACACGAATTATGCAATTTTAAACCAAAGAAAAATACTCTTTCTATAACATGTATACTCACTGTGAACTTTCTTATAATCGCGATTACAATTCTTCATCTCAACACTCACACACACACACATCTTCTAAATTATTATGCATGTACTGTGACAATATTAAGATGATTGAAATTAATAATGAGCAGCAAAAAAAAATGTTATTTATTTATTGAATATTTAAAAAAAAAAACAATACAATACGTAAGATGACGATTAAATATGTTAATGAAAACCACCAACCACACCATAACTAAGTACCAAAAAAAAAAAAGAAGGAATGATTGAATAATCACCCAGTTATTTATTGAGTAATTTTAATACAATTCCATGTTGAGAAATATAAAAGTTTTTTTTTTTTTGTTTATTTTATCAGACTTTTTGATGGATCACCACCACACATTTAGATTTATTTGGTTTAATTAAATGGTGAGACCACACAAGCCTGAATTTTTGAGTAAGAACAAAAAAAAAAAAACAAATGTTATAACGGAAAATTTAGTGACAAAATACATTCAATAAAGGATTTTTAAAATCATATATCTAACTACTTAATTCTACTGGAAATTTACTTAAGCCACAAATAACAAACAATTCCACTCTTTCGAACTTCCTTAATAACGCCAATATGTCGCAGCATTTGTATGTTTCTCTCGTCTTTTTTCTCCACTTTTCGATCAATGACTCTAGCCAAATCACCAACAGTGATGAATTTAGAGCCAGTGAAGTAATTGTTTTGATCCTTAAAAAGATTCTGAAGAGCAAAATCGGAAGGCTTCAATGTGGAACGATGCTTATAGTAAATTGTGTATTTATCGTTGAAAGTTTTTATGATGACACTGTCCAAGAATTCCTGTAATTCACTATGAGTGATGCGACCTTTCATATAAGCTGGAATCGTATTAAACATTTCTGGTGTAATCTCTGTTTCAAAATCTAAAATGAAGTAAATATTTATATGTAGACACTTTTGAATCATTTGACGATTGAATGGCATACCTGAGAATGTTAGTTGCGTCTTAGCTTTTTTTTGAACAAACGGTGAGCGAGCATATTCTTCAAGCTGCATTCGTGGTGTATTAGGATGTGCGAATGCTTCAGCAGCTCCTTTACGATCATGTAGTGAATGCAATTTTGGAGTTAATGATTCAATTTCTTTCAATGCTCTGTTACCAAGTGCTTGATTTTTCTCTTGGTCATCTAAATGCTGCAAAACATGCATCATCTTTAGCTGGACTCTAATCATGTCGGTTGTTACTTTTTGACAGCGCTCTTTTACTATCGTTTGATGATTTGTAAGACATTTTTTCACTTGATCTCGCAGTACAAGGATTTCATCCAAAATTTCGCTTGTTCCGCTCAGCTCTTCTTGCAGCTCAGGGACATGCGGCAGGATCTTGATACAGTTTTCAACATTCTCAAGCTTCTGATGAAGATTTTCAAAGGTTTTGGCAATATTATCCATTTTTTGGCTCTGCTTTTGACCGTTGCAAAACAAGCAGCTAACTTCACTTTGAGCGGTTAAAAATAGCAGTGTATGTTTTAAGCGATCCCTATTGTGAAACTAAGCCCACTCCAGTGAAGTGAAAAGTAGACTTTTTTTTGTTTAGTTAAAAACTCACCATCAAAACGGCAATTAAAGGAATCGCAACATCCTTAAAAATGTTGTTGGCCATTACAATATTACACTAAGCATGAAATAAACATCATGACGCATTGATTTAGTTGGCAATTGAGTGTGAAAGTTTTGTTCATTGAATAAATATTTCAATGGTGGACGAGCAAAGGAAATATACGAAAAAAAAAGTTTCCCGAAGAGAGAAATTTTTCCCGAATTTAATTGCGCTTATCCAAAATTGAGAATTGCGTAGCCGATTTATTAGTGCAGTTTCATTAGATTATTTTATACACAATGCCCAGTGCTTCATTTTCATCATCTCGGACTTATAGACGATCAAGACGAAAAGGAACAAATCGGAATTCAGGTAAAAATTGTGTATTCAGATGATTGTATGCAGCCAGATGGGCATACGGATATTATTGGGTTTCTTGTGATCACACATTATACCTGCGAATCACATTTATATTATAGTTTACGATGCAATTTTTAAGTGAATCTGATTAATGTTTTCAATTCCGATCATTTTCATTCTTCTATACCTGAGCACCCGAATTTCTTATATTATATGTATGTGACCACTATATTATTGTTCCAACTCTATCACATACATATATGGAGTTTATTATACAATTCACATTCGGGAAGAAATTATAATAATATATCCTTTATTTATCGATTCTCTCATCCCTCATTCACATTTCGTTGTTTATCAGCTACATCAATTTCCCCAATAATAATAATCATTCGCATAAATTTTAAATGATGATTTTTTTTTTTATTAATCCTGAAACAAAGTTTTTATTTTCATACATACACAAAAAGAGTATTCATAAATTCGGGAAAGGGTTAAAAAAAAATATAAAATTATATCCGATATGTTTTCGTGTACATATGTTTAGTGTTGGTGTTGGAGGAGCAATGGATTTTTTAATTGGAAGTGGCATAAAGAAAAAAAAAAACATGAATGAGCAGAGAGCGGCGGCTCTGATTTCAATTAATGACCTACATTAAAAATTCCATTTTAATATACAAAGCTCTTTTTTTTCGTTTCTTCTCGACTCCAACTCTGCAGCAGCTTTGGATGTATAATAATATATACTTGCTTGCATGAATAAGAAAAAAAAAGTATAAAAATTCCATTTTCGCCGACGAAGTTTATTATTAGTTCTTGTGAGAAAAAAAAAAGAAAAAAAAAAAAAATTTTCGTATATGTGATTCGGTGTGAGCGCCATTGTTTGCATTGCACAACCATACACTTCCTATTGATCTTGATCTTTGTTACTTTTATGCCAATTAATTAATTAATTCTGACCTCGTATTTTTGCAGATGCATATGAACCGCCTAATTGCCAAAATATTCCAGCACCGAATGTCGGCACGGCCCCGGGACAGTCTGTTGCCAATTCATCAATAAATCCAGACACTTCCAATTCGACAAGCACAAGCAGTAATCCAACAATACCCAACACAACAACCGCTTCAACAGCGTCATCATCAGCGCTAGCAAACTCAACGACAGTGTCATCATCAGAGACGCCACCGAATAATAGTACTAACACTAATAATAATAATAGCAGTAGTTCAAGTGGATGCTCGTCATCATCAAGTTGCCATCATCATTCGCCATATGATTTAAGAAAAAAGTCACCGACGTCATGCACGGATTGGCTTGGTTGTACTGCTGGTGGTCCATCGACATCAACCAGCGCTTCGGGATGCTCATCAACCAATCAACAATCCACATCGTCATCTTCACATGCTTCTACAAGCCATCATCATTATTCCTTAAATAACAATAACAGTAACAGCAATTCAAATTATGATTATCTTCTACCCTCCCGAAAACGTCCTAGGCGCACCTACTCATCCAGCACCGATACATCATCAACGACCATGAGTGCTGCTCACTATCTTCAATTTGAAATGCCAGATGAAGTACTTCTCACGATTTTTAGTTATCTTCTGGAGCAGGACTTATGTCGTGTGTCACTTGTTTGTAAACGGTTCCAAACAATCGCCAATGACTGTGAATTATGGAAGAGACTCTATCAGAATGTGTACGAATACGATCTGCCACTATTCAATCCAGAACCATGCAAATTTCTATTCATGAAAGCTGAAGATTGTGACTATTCAAATCCATGGAAAGAGAGTTTCCGGCAGCTGTATCGTGGCATTCATGTGCGCCCCAACTATCAGGATCGTAAATATCAAGGAAGAAACATTTCGTACTTTAATACCGTTCAAGGAGCTCTTGATTATGCTGATGAACGTAATTCTGCAAATGGTAACGGAAGTAATACTCCACTTGGTGCCGTTGGAATGAACAATAGTGCTACGAATAATAACTTATCAGTGAACGCTACACCGAGCTCACCACTAAATATTAACGACGACAACATGTCAGATTCACCTGGCAGTTTGATTTTCCTTCATGTTGGCATTTATCGTGGTGAATTTTTAGTAATCGATTCAGACATTACACTCATTGGTGCAGCACCTGGGAATGTTGCCGAATCAATTGTGCTGGAACGTGAATCGGAATCGACTGTGATGTTCGTTGAAGGAGCAAAGAATGCTTACATCGGACATATGACGTTGAAATTCTCACCAGATATCACCAGCACGGTGCCGCATCATAAACATTATTGTTTGGAGGTCGGTGAAAATTGCAGTCCAACAATTGATCATTGCATCATTCGCAGTACGTCTGTTGGTAAGTTATTGATGGTTTAACTAATGAATTATTTAATTGACTATTTTTGCAAAACTTTTAGTCGGTGCAGCTGTTTGTGTCAGTGGTGTTGGATCGAATCCACTAATAAAATACTGTGATATCAGCGATTGTGAGAATGTGGGTCTTTATGTGACCGACTATGCGCAGGGCACATATGAGCACAATGAGATTAGCCGCAATGCATTAGCCGGCATTTGGGTAAAGAACTATGCATCACCAATAATGCGAGAAAATCATATTCATCATGGACGTGATGTGGGCATTTTCACATTTGATAGTGGAATGGTAATAGCAACGTAATTGCTATGTCTAGTGCAATATATATTTCATGATTCTTTTGTTCATTCGTTTTTAGGGTTACTTCGAGAAAAATGACATCCATAACAATCGTATTGCTGGCTTCGAAGTGAAAGCTGGTGCCAATCCAACGGTAGTTAAATGTGAAATTCATCACGGACAGACAGGTGGAATTTATGTTCACGAGAATGGATTGGGTCAATGTGAGTCCAGCTTCTGTAGTAAAAATCGAAATTGCAATATTTTCTATTTTAATTTATTTTTTTTTTAGTTATTGAGAATCGAATTCATAGCAATAATTTTGCTGGTGTTTGGATAACATCCAATTCAAATCCGACAATACGTAAGAATGAGATTTACAATGGTCACCAAGGAGGTGTATATATTTTTGGTGAAGGACGCGGACTGATTGAACACAATAATATTTATGGCAATGCATTGGCTGGAATACAAATCCGTACTACTTCTGACCCCATCGTGCGTCACAATAAGATTCATCATGGTCAACATGGAGGCATTTATGTTCACGAAAAAGGTTTGGGAATAGGTTCGTATAGGAGTTTAATTTACATCTTATAAAGCTCTCATTAAAACTGAACGTCCCTAAATTTTAGTTGAAGAAAATGAAGTCTATGCAAATACATTGGCGGGCGTTTGGATTACAACCGGCAGTACTCCTGTATTAAGAAGAAATCGAATACATTCTGGAAAGCAAGTTGGTGTTTACTTCTATGACAATGGTCATGGAAAACTTGAAGACAATGACATCTTTAATCATCTATATTCAGGCGTTCAAATACGCACCGGAAGTAATCCAATCATTCGTGGTAACAAAATTTGGGGTGGTCAAAATGGCGGCGTTCTTGTGTACAACGGCGGTCTCGGACTGCTTGAACAAAATGAGATTTTCGACAATGCCATGGCCGGCGTTTGGATAAAAACTGATTCCAATCCGACTCTTAAGCGCAATAAAATTTATGATGGACGAGATGGTGGAATTTGCATCTTTAATGGCGGTAAAGGTGTTCTAGAAGAAAATGATATCTTTAGGAATACGCAAGCCGGCGTTTTAATTTCAACACAAAGCCATCCGACGCTTCGAAGAAATCGTATCTTTGATGGACTCGCGGCTGGTGTTGAAATTACTAACAATGCAACGGCAACACTTGAATTTAATCAAATATTCAACAACAAATTCGGTGGATTGTGTTTGGCGAGTGGTGTTCAACCAATCATACGCGGCAATAAGATATTTAATAATCAGGATGAAGTTGAGAAGGCCGTCAGCGGCGGTCAATGTCTATACAAGATCTCGAGCTACACATCATTTCCAATGCATGATTTTTATCGCTGTCATACGTGCAATACCACAGATCGCAATGCAATTTGCGTTAATTGCATCAAAATTTGCCATCTCGGTCATGACGTTGAGTTCATTCGACATGATCGATTCTTTTGTGATTGCGGTGCAGGTAAGACGAATAAAAAAATAACTGACTGTAGACTTATCTTTTATACCAATAATTTATTTTTATTGTAGGCACACTGACAAATCAATGCTCATTGCAAGGAGAACCAACGCAAGATACTGATACGCTGTATGATTCTGCAGGTAAGAATTTGAATTGCAAATCAAAGCATGTGAAATAACAATTCCTAATACAATTGTTTCTCCGTTTTCAGCTCCCATGGAATCGCAAACAAAAGAAAACTGGTAAAATGGTAGCAAACTTATCAGAAGCTGCCATCACAAAACGGCATCTAAACAAAATGCAAAAGAAAACTCGTCATTAAATATTAGAAATTTTAAAATTTTGACGCAATGATAGAGTTCAACTGTAAATCTGTGTTTTCACAAGAAAAATGTCAATGTCCAATTTTTTTTTTATGTTTAAAGTTTTTTTTTTTCGCGCATTAAGCGAATTTCCATTCGAGTATTTTTCTTTAGTTAGACATTTTTATAGCGATTTTTTAAACAAAAAGAAAATTAATAAGAGATTTTGTAAATAGTTAATTCGCAAGAGTGTTCTGCATCAAACAATGTTTTTAAAAGATGACGATTGATCTGTATGTGCTTCTATAAATGTATGAAAAAAAAAATTAATTATCTACCTAGTGCATAGTGTGCAAGAGATGAAAACTTCTTAAATTCGATTTAATAATTAAAACACAACACAAAATATCGATGTGCGTTTTATAGGATAACGATTTAAGAACAAAATTATTATTTTTCTTTAACAAATTTCAAATGAAAAGCTAGGCAGTTCTACTCATAGCACCAACAAAATTGGCAATTGTGTTCTGTCGATCCACGCACACTAAATCCCTAATTTAATTAATTTCTCATTTTCTAACGTTATTCTATTTATGGTCAGTATTAATAGCAAAAATTACTCCCCGAAATTAAATTCAATGCACTGCATCAACACAGATAATTGCTTCAACATTGTTTTGTGTGAGTGTGTGTCCCTCTATGAGTGTGCAATTGAAAGCTTCTAAAGTTTGTTCCGTATCCTGTTTTTATTTCCCTTCTTGCTTCACTTTCGGTTGTTGATTTGTGGCTTTCTTTTGTGCATTGCAGCATTCATCGTGGAATGTATTGTTTGTTTGTTTTTTCCTCCTTTTCAATGATATCAAATTTAAGAGTTTGTGACTGAACAATATTTGTTTTTGTACTAATTTTATAATATTCACACATTCTGGTTGTTGTTTCATAATAAACTGCTAGTGTGAATTGTCTTTCTTATTTCTTTCTATAATTTCCAATACAAAATAAAAAATTTTCACGTGCTCCATTTCCGCTGCTTTTATTTTTCGTGGAGATGATTTTTGTTTTGTTTTGTGAACTTTGAATCTCTAATCTGTAATGAAAACTAACTAAATTGTTTACACAAAAAAAAAAAAACAATAACGAAGAAAAAAACTTGTAATCCATATCATTATAAACTTGAGACAAACAAGAAAAATATCTGATTGAGACAAAAAAAAAAAAAAGGATTTTTCTACAAAAAGCGGATAAAAATTATTAACATGAAAACTTGTGCCATAATTGTTATGTGTTTTTCTTTTAGCTTATCATCTTAATGGACATCTTGAAAGCATAATAAATATCATCAATAACCGAAGAGCAAAAAAAAACTTCCAATTTGAAATGCAGAATTCTTCCGCAAGTTTTCTTTTGCAACTCCCCCCCCCCACAAAATCTAAAAGGAAACATCAAGTTTGACTATGAAATAATTTGAGAAAAACTCATAAGACTTCTTCGGGCTTCTTGTAAATAGCAAATTGTACTCAAAAATGGAAGTAACTTATTTAAGTATTACTCATAAATGTTTGAAATTAATCCATCTGCTTTTTGGAAGATTAAAAAGACGAAAAAATCAGAAACAATCTTCACTAATACGTACATATGACGTCTTTTCCTAACGATTCCAAATTGCGATGGGCAATAATTCAGAAATACCCTCCCTTTCCTTATTTCTGTCAAACATCAATAGTTAATACACCCTTCAACTCTTTTCAATCCTCCTGCGTCATGTTAATGTGGCAACCAAAAGTACTATTAATAATCGATACGATTTGAAACAGCAACTTTATTCAGATTAATAGGAATGTAAACAAGTATTATTTTAACATTTCATTTTTAAAATAAATTAATTTTTATTGCATAAATGACAGCTAAAAAGTATCTTTTCTTATTCCGAGGATGCCTGATATTTTTTCCTGCAAAGATCTAATTGATTTTCTTTTTTAAGGGTTTGATAGGAACAAAACAATTCAGTGCAAACTTTCGGTTAAAATATGAAAAAAATTAAGATATGAAAAATGGCAATATTTTAAATGTAATTAACAAAGATTGAAAAAATATCAGCTAAATGTCACAATAAATGAATAAAAAAATATGCACATTGTCAAAAAATTGTTTATCTTAAAGGACACAGAAAATTTATTCAGAGAATTTTTATTGAAATTCCTTTTAAGATGTTTCTTTATAAGGTAATTAATTTTTTGGCTTTCAAATGATTTAAATTCCAAAACTTACATTTCAGGTTCTTATATTTAGCGGCGATATCATCAACACTTACTGACGTTTAGTATCAATATTACAAGTACTTACATTAGTTAGAACTGGAAAAAAAGCTAATAATAATACTTACATTGCCATGCTCAGCTGAAAAAAAATTGCAATCACAATGCAAATGAAACGAAATTTCGGTTTTGTTTGGAAAAATTTTTAAGTAAGATTTTTTTCTTTATTTTCTCAAAGTGTAATTAATTATTGTTTATTTTTCTGCACACTTATGAATTAAAATATGATTTGGCATAAATCAAGAATTTTGTTTGTTGTTTTTTTTTTTTTATACAAAAATATATTTACACAACAAACATTTTTATTTTTTGTTGTCTATTTTATATTGAATTTAGTCGATTGCGCAGTGTGTGTGTGGGTGTGCTGATTATTTTGAAGAATTATGAAGATTTTCGAGGGACTTTACTTTCACAAGGGTTAAAGGAAGAAAAACCGCGCAAAAGTTCGCAATTATTAAATGGCTGAATAAAAATTATATAATTACGAAGCTCATCGTACCTTACCCATTAAAATGTTTTTACAATCATAAATCTTCGATTATTTTACAAATTTCATACATTTTTTTTTTTTCACTTCTCTAAAAATGGCAAAACATTGTTTATTTTTCTCACATTCAAAGGACCAAACATTTGATTTTGTTGTAATTATTTTTTTATCTCTTCATCTTTAGTAAAAGGTACGTTCTTATACTTTAAAATATCACAAAAATTTTCATTTTTCTTTACAGCAAACACTGGATTAGTTGTTTTTCTCTTTATTTTTTAACATGTTGAAAACCGATTCAAATCAAAGTTAATATTTATTTCTTTTGTTTTATCAATATGTGTGATACTTTGATTTATGGAGTGGGGGAAATCTCTCAATATAGCTCGCATGTTCATGATGTTCCTTCTAATTGGTCTTTATCATGAGATCACACTGAGCGAAATTGAGGCTCTAGATTTTGTGGGTTGCGGATGTGTCTTAGCTTTATATATTTTTTTTTGTTACTTTTCTGTTTTTTGTTTTTTTTTTTTTTTTGTTTTTGTAAAATAATTCAATGCATTCAAATCTATTGTTTTCTATCCATTTTATGTTGATTCTTATATTCCTTCTCGACTTAAAAGTGTATGTTTTTTTATGTAGGTAATTTATCTTCTTGAAAAATAAAAAATATATATTTTAGAGTTTTATGATTAGAGAAGAGTTTAAAGAAACGATTTTTTTTTTCTTGTTTATTATTGGTTGTATATTATTTACTTTGACTCTTTGATATTGATTCATTAAATAAGCTCATGATCAGTTTTAAATGTCCCTTTCCTGCAAGAAAGAATTCAAGTTTTCATGGAGCGAAACATATTTAATATATATTTTCATTCGTTCCCTCCACGAATTCTCATATAATGCAATAAAATTGTTGTCAAGAATTATTTTCATAGCTGGGAGAAAAATTGAGAAGAACTTTTTTTTTCGCTGAATAAGTGAAATTTCTTTTAAGATTTAAGGATTTCACTGTACAATTTTGAGTATTTGCTAAGATATAAATGCAATTTTATTTTGATTTTCTTTTTTTTTGCGCGGGAAAAATTTGTCCGAAAAAAGATCGATTGTGAAATTTTATCGATTGTGTGAAATATTTACTTACTACAAGACGAATACAAGAAGTGTAAGTTTACCAACTACAAGTTTGTAAAAGATTGTTAACAATTAATTGTCGAAATTAGATTTATTTTTCACTTTGAAATTAATATTTAAAAAAAAAAATGGAGAGACCCTTTTGCTTTATTAGTGGACATTGGTATCGATTTTGGGCAATTTCTTTTTTAATTGTTATCAAATATTTACACAATTCAGTAAAATCTATTAAAATAATTTCTTTGATTTTTTGCTTGACTAGGCATCTCCCATTTTTTTATCTTGTGTCACTTATTTAATTTTCATTTTGATTCCAAAAACCAGTCAACATTTTTTTTTTGATTTGCGATTTACAAGATGTACCAGATTCGCGATCAGTTACAGCAGCGCTCAGCACCGATTAATTTGTTCCGAAAAATAAATAAATTTGTAAATTTTGAGATCGAGGCGTTTGAGTGCAATGTAATTGATATCGAAACTGGCGTAATTTTTTTTTATAATTTTAGCGCAATTGAAAAACGCGAATTAATAAAAAAAAAAGAAAAAATATATTTACAATTAGATTATTTTGTTTCACAATATTTATTTACGCATTTATTTTGTGTGTTTCATGTCACAAAGAGAACATTTGATGAGCATTTATTTCATTATACACGTATGAATGACTAGTTGGTTATGCAAAAATTATTTAGGCAATTAATAAAAAAAAAATATTTGAAGGAGACAAGTTTGCGTGTTTTTCAGAAATGTAGTCAGCAGTGAAAAAAAGAGAGGTTTGAATCTACAGTAAAACTCGATTGGAAATTGCGTCCATCACTTTCCGGCTACAATTTTTAGATCCCTGAAAATTATTTCGCGATTGATTAACAAATTAAAAAAAAAAATGCTTCACTTAAATGCAGATTATAATTAATTAAGGAACAATCATTTGCCTTTTTTGTTTGTCGTTGCAGAAATTGAGGAAAAATATTGTCATCAAAACTCGAAAGTAAATGCACGAAAATTTCGGGAATGTTTTTTACGCAATTTGATTTAAAAGCAATAAAATGCTGGGAGTTCAATATTGACTGGCTTTGATTTCGTTGTAATAAAAAGGAAATAAAAATTGATGTCAATTTTTTTTTTATGATTTTCTCTTTTGATTAAAATTCATCTTTGAATTAATAAGAAAATAGAAATATTTCTTTCTTACGTATAGCGAAGAACTTTTAAAAAAATTGTGCTTTTTAAGCATTTAAAGCCCGCATTTAGAGCTTTTTATTTAGCGAATTTTACATTAAATTCGGTTTTTGGCATTATTTTTCATTTCCAACTCAGCGGTTCAACCGGATTCTAAAAGTTCTTGTGTGCATGCTCTTTGTGCTTCTGCTTTAAGTGTGATCGTAGTGTATCGATGCGTGAATAGGTTGCGGGACAATACGGGCACATAGATCTTTGGGCAGTGTGTGAATGAAAGTGATGCCAACGATTCGTAACTTCTTTACCACACGATCGGCATCGCCACAATGTGCCAGGCTCCTGTGATGGCGTAAACATATTGTGATAGGACATTTGATGATGGCTGCTTTGCATTTTCAATGGCTGTCCACGATCATAATCAATTGGACTTACGCGGAGACTCGACTCTGATGCCATCCATTTGAGTGAATCTTCATGATGCAAACTGCTTCCACGACTGTTACGTCCAATGTCCAGAATAGCGCTCGATATTTGCGCTGGATAAGGCAATGCTATATTTGGCGGACGATATTTTAATGTTTGCCATTTATCATTTTCCATATAAGCAGGAAACTTATGACTATCAATATTGCCATTCGGCGATGTCTTGTGGTGTGTATCGGCAAAGCCTAATCCCTCGGCCCCTGTAAACCAACAAAAACACACCAAAAATAGTTTCTACGAGATTTCTTCATCACACAAATTTTTGCTGTCTTTTGTGATTCATTGCTTCAAAATTGATATGTTTTTTTTTTTTTTATGTTTTCTTTCATCATTTTTCGCATTCAAAAGAAAATTTTAAACAACCAAAAAAATGAAATTTAAAATTAAAATAATAAAATGTATGGCGGATGAATAGAAGTGAAAGTGATAAAAAAAAAAAAAAACAAAATCAATTTTGAATCAAAATATTATTGAACTGTTTCGAATTCAGAAGGGACAGAAGTCTCGTGTGTATGTGTGTCAGGGAAATTTGTGGATGGAAAAAGTTTGCGCGTATTTTTCTCTTATTTTTGAAACCTCCAAAAATCATTTAAAATCATTTCCTTATTACGTCTGCTCGATTAGCAAAAATTTTCTCATAATAATTTTCATTTGATCGTACTTAAGACGAATTAGAAAACTTAGAATCAAACAAACATAAACTCTCAAAATAAAGTATAAAAAAAAAACTCTTGAGCATAACAAAACAAATTGAGGGCAAAAAGAAAAACTTTGTGCGTTTTTGTGTCATTCAAATTTTTCAAATTTTCACATTTTTCCAAATGGTAGCACATTAAAAAAAATATACTTGAGGTCCAAGGTCAAGGAATGTTTAATATATAGTATGAAAAAGCAACTTTATCACGCAATTTTAACTTAGTTTGATGTATTCCGGAAAACAAAAAAAAAAAATAAATATTGTGAGAGTTTTGGTGAAGGATTGGATGGTGATGAGGGACAAATAGAACACTTTTTTGTACATGAATTTTGTTGTATTTAAAATGAAAGCAAATGCTCTACAAGAAATAAATTATAAAAAAAAATTATTCAAAAGCAATATGAATCGAACGAAATACAAATTTATGACAGACATAACTTATAATAGAGTAAAAAAAAAATCATTAATTTCATTATTTTGTTTTAACTTTTCCAAACAAACTTTTTTTTCTTGCAGTGTGTTCGAGACTAATGATTCAAACAACCAAAAATGTGTTTTGGGGGCCGAGGGAGGATTCAAGATATTTCAAGTTATTTTTAGCGCTATAAATTTAGCTACAATTGTGATTTTCTTTTATCTAAAAATTTCTTTCGATTTACTTTGGTCCGACAAAAACAAATTAATTTAATAAGTTTATTTAACTTTTATGTGTGAATTAGTAAAAATAAGCATTGGCCTCGTTTTATATGCAAAATTCCGGATGTTTCGATCGGGAGTGCATCAGTAATGTGTCGCTTCGTGTATAAACGGCTGGACATAAATTACACGAATATTTGCCGGGAAAGTGGACGTAATAGTGATTTCGTACGTTGCAAACAATTTTTCCGCATAACAAACAACGGCGTCGTTCATCGAGCGGATTCACCTTCTCGAACAGCTGCGCTATTCGCCACGTTTTCAATTCTGCAAACATCAATTTGAATGGTAGGTTTTTTTTTTGGTGACCAGAGATTTTATGTTTGAAGGATGAAATAATTCATTTCAATAATCAAAAAACTCAAATTTTGATAGAAAATTATTCCAAAAAAAAAGGGAAAATCAAAAGGAAAGATCTACCGACCAAAAAATCGATTGATGCAGCAGTCTGATTGATATCAAATCAAATAAAAAAAGCATCAACGAGAGTTAAAATTACGTGATATTTTGTTGGACATCATTTCGAGAGTTTATTTATGTTTACATCCAATGAGTGATTTTCAAATAGATTTCGGCCCGACAACCAATTTCCAATAGATTCAAGTGCACCGCAAAAGTTTCAGATTTGAATTCAACATTCTCAATTTTTTCTTTTTTGAAATTTGAGAAATGTTCATTTTAAAAATAGAAAATTCTAGAAAAATGCAATCAATCAATGAGTACAAAAGATTATTAAATTTCTTTAAAAAAAAACCAAAAATAGTGTGATTTATCAAATATCAAAGTTCCAGAGTGAATAATAGAAAAAAAAAATTTTAGAGAGATTATCATTTCAGTAAAATCCAAAGATTCATGATCACAATCATTTGTCACTGGTTGTTTCTGCTGTTTCATTTTTTTTTTTTTTATAGAAAAATGTTTAAAGCGAAAAAGTACAAAACCAAGCATAACGGCAGGCAAAAGTTTTATAAGTAAAATTGAGTCATTTCATGGACAATTTTTTTGATTAAGATCAGAATGGATTGAATTGTTCAGTTGTTTTTTTTTTTTTTTTCGAAACCAAAAAATAGAAATCATAAATAGAAATTAAAATTGTATAATTGAGTATAATTCTGTATATAACAAATATTTTCTGAGATAAAATGATGGCTATAATATTACTTTAAATGATATTTAGTCCTGTTAACAATGTTTTTCTCTCCATCTATCATTATCCCATTTTTCTATTTTTTTGCTAAACATTATTTTGCCATTTTATAGATGCCAATTAGTGTTGTGTACGATAAGCGAGATTTATGGTTGAAAGTATTCTGTGATTATATGACCAAAATCATGTTTTCATTAAGTGTTCTATAATAATAACAACAATTAATTATTTATTTTAATCTGTAAAATGTGTGAATAGAGACTGTAACAAAACGTTTGTTAAAATTTCTTCGAAAGGTTACTTTTTATTAATTTAATTTTAAGTTCCATAATAATATGTTTTTTGTTCACTAAATATTGGGTTTGTTTTTGTTGTTTTAAACTTCTTTAATGCATGTAAGTTTGTTGCTGTTCCGTGTTTACTACAAATATAATTTTTATGCTTTTCTTAGTAATTTCTCGAGGGAAATATTTTCTGCATTTTCTTTAAAAGTTTCGATTCGTTACTTCAATATATAAAAATATTCTCTCTCTCATTCTCTCTCAAACAGGTTCATTTCTTTTAATAAAATGTTCCTATTGTTTTGTATAATTATTGTTCAATTGCTGTGCTTTCAACTGTCTTGAAACGAAAAAATGGTGAGTTATTTTGTGTTTTTGTTAGTTTTAATTGATGGAAAAGGATTTTCATTTTGTTTTTTCTTTTTTGTTTTGACATGAGGCAAAAGGACAAAAACATTCCAAGAAACCGAACATAGGAAACCGAAACACAAATTTGAGAGAGATTTCAACGCAACAACTTTGAAATTTAAATCGAGCACATGAAGAAAGTATAAAGAGAAATAGTTGTTTTTAAACTTGAATTTGAGAACTAGATTCAATGGTTCAAGTTCAAATTTAAGTTGTCTGATATTGTTTATATTATAGTTCAAGCACTAATTGTTAATTGAAAAATACATAACTGTTTAATTCTTAATTTAGTTCTTTTGCTCTCGATCGAAATTTATTTTATTTTTTTCATTCAAGTGTGTGTGTGTTTCTCTATTATATATATCAGTTATATCAATATCATCATTAATTAAAATTACACAATATTTGAAGTAAAAATAAATAATTAACTAGGTTAATATTGCACGTAAGATTTCATTATCATTTAAATTTGAAAAAGAATTTAACTCTTAACGCCTAGAAAACTGACTTCGCCATCATTTCCTTTATATCAACAAAGTGAGGGAGATTTAAAAAAAAGAAATTCATTTTCATCACAAACAAAAAATCTAACTAAACTTTCACTAAGAATCTGCTATCTAAGATAGTAGCAGCAGTAGCTGAATATAGTAATAGTCTTCTAGATTGCTATCTACATGATTTACATAACGCTGATCTCTCATCTTTCTTTCTCTCACTGACAATATCCGAGATCACAATTCACAATATCCGCGTCACTACAAATATTGAATTTAATTTATAGCTTTTTTTTTATTATAATAGCACCATTCCATCGAAAATAAAAACTTTTTTGAAAAGAGCGAAAACCGAACGATTGAACTTTGATTACATAAACTTCGTTCTTATTAACACATTTTTTTTTATTATCACATTCTTTAATTTCGTTTTTCGTTATGTAAATTCTATTCGTTACGCAATCAACTACAAATGGGGGAAAATGAAAATTTATTTATTGAAAATTTGCCTACATTGTTTTAAGCCATCACTGAAGTCGGTTTTTATGAATCAATATTAAATTCTTTTTCAGTTACAAAGATTTGTTTTTTTTTTTTTTATTATTTTTTTTTTTATAATATATTTTTTAAATGAAGTTTTTTACTTTGTCAAATACCACAAAACGTATATTATCGCGAAGAAATTATTTAAAATTACATTTTACTGTCAACATAATTCACATTAAAATTATTATATTAATAAAAGTATACTTAAAATCGAGTCGCAACCGAATTTGCAAAAATCATGAGGTAGTACGTAAAAATGTATTGCAAACAGAAAGCCCCTTTTTGTGTATTTTGGATTAATTGATTTGATTGAAGAAAATAATAAAAATAAAACTTTTGACTTTCAAGATACCGAAAAAAAAATTATTCTCAATAAAACGACTAAACATATTTTCCAGCCGCAAATTGAGAAATCAAGTGGAAGACATGAAGAAAGTGTAATGAGTTTTACAGCATTTTTAAGATAAAAGCTCTTTTTATATAAAGACTATATCAATTTTCATTTAAATTATTGCACAAACGTTAAAATTGGTAAATGGTTTGGAAATTGCATTCCTTCCTCTCGTTCCATATTCGCATCGACAGTAAAATGTATTTTCAACTTGAACTTAATCAATCCTAATTAAAAAAAAATAGTTATAACAATTGTAAATAAAATGTAGTTGCTTCATTAATATGCCCGTTTTTTTTTCTAAATATTGCAATTGTGTTCCTCAAAACGAAAATTATAAGCGAAAAATATCTTTGTTTGGGTTATATTCTGCTTTATCTTCTACATCAGTTTACAAAGCTCCAAGACAACGAATTCTTATATTCCACAGATTTATGGGTTGATTTCTTTCTCTTGTTTTTGCTAAATATTTATAGTTCGTTTATAGTGGTTTGGCTATTAAACTTTTTTTTTTTTGAGCAATATGTTCTATTGTTGTTTGTTTTTGATGAATGTAGTTTTTCAGGGGATGGATAAGTTATGTGACTTCTTTTTTGTGCTAAACTATATTACTTGACATAGCTTTAAGATTTTATTCTATAGTATTCATGTAATAATCCAGCTCTTACGCAAATCGTTGTCTCTACTTTGATAACACTTTCAGATTTATTGTTGGGAACAAACTTATATTCCTATAAAATTATATGAACAATATTGTTGAACTAGTGAATCGGGGAAGGGAGCTACTACTGCTCGATTCTTATGTTCCTTCATAAAGGAATAAATGTTTTGTGATGTGTTTTGTGTGGTATCGTTAAACTCAAAAAAGAATAAATTAATTAAACATAAAACTATATAAAAAAATATAATTGTGGCAGAACGATTCTCATTTTGTTGTTGTTTTTTAAAACATTAGAAAACATCTTTTTTAATCTCTCAGTTCATAAACTTGTATTAATAACACATTAGTTGCACCGACCGTGATTCGGTACCCGGCGAATTAAATTGGAAGCAAAGTGTTGGGTTTTAGATTCAAAAAATTTAAATGCACGAAATGGAAACCATTTAAAATGTAACTTTTATAAGCCATTAGTTGTAGATTTGTTGGTGCATCAACTCGTCTTCATCGTCAATATCATCATCATCATCGTCAGTGCTATTAACAACATCATCATCGAGATTCCATAATGTTGATGATGTAGCAGCAGCGGAGGCTGCGAGGGGCGGTAGAGCTGCATTGAAAAAATTTAAACTATCCCACCGCATTCGGTTATATCATTCGGACGATTGATTGTGCGATTGTGCTACATTGAAGGAGGCGGCAGCATTGAGGGAATTGGCGGCAGCTATCGCCGCTATTGCTGCCGTTTGTGATGCAATCGATGAGTTCATTAAATTTTCAAATTTCCTCGTGTCGGGATTAAACATGGGATGTTTGAATTTACAATGCGTTCGCAAGTTATCGCTTCGCGTGTATGTCGCCCGACACAATGGACACTCAAAACGTCCCGGAAAGTGCACATGATAGTGATTGCGTATATGCGTCACGACTTTTCCACACAGCTTGCAGCGATGCAGATTACAGCCACCAGACAATCGCTCAAATGTGAGCCGCATATGCCAGGCCTTGGAGCCTGCGAACACAATTTGTAAATTGGGTTTTGTTTTTGTTTTTGTTTGTTTGGTAATTTTTCATAACATTGATTATACATTTCCGAGATATTATTATAAAATATTCGATCACATGGTAATAGAATTGAAAATAAGGAGATTTTGTTGTTGCTTATATAATTAACAAAAAAAAGAAGTTTGAAATCATAAAAAAAAAGTTAATGAAACAAAAATCAAAAGCAAATTAGGACTTAAAAGGAAACTTAATTTTTGCGTGTCCTTTGCAAATTGTTGACTGTAGAAAATTGAAGAAATAAAATTATAGCCATAGAGGAAGTGAAATCAAAAATTTGCAGTCGTGAATTTCGTTAATTTGTTCAATGAAGAAAAAAAAACCTATTAAATTAATTTTGTTGTTGTGTTTGTTTTCATCACCAACCAACCAGCACCAAAGGGATTATTTCTTTATTACCAAAAAATCGTGTTTGCTTGATTACTTAATTAGTTTAATTTATACACTTGGTGAGTTTTAAATTTGTACAAAGAAAATTGAAGTAAAACGTTGTTTCGTATAATCATTGGATTGAAGTCATCAAGCTATATTAACATGAATTAATTAAAAATTAACACAAAATATTTGTTTGCAACAATATTTCAGAAACTGATTTGAAGAAAATTCAACAATAAGGAAGAACACACACTGAAAGTTTTCCAATAAAAGCTTTAAAGAAAACAAAAAAATTAAAGTTCGATGAACTTTGAGAAATTCATTTGCCTCTTCAAAACAAAATTTCTAATACTGTTTGAAGAATACATTAAGAACGCAAAAAATTGTGTGAAATTAAGATAATAAATGATTTTTAAATTAAAATGTGCGACAGTGAGGCGTTTAATTGAAGTTTATCGAGTTAACAACAACTTAATTTGGAATCAACGAAATGAGTTTTAACATCCTGCTGGCTCAACGGAGCTTAATTGAATCAAAACATTTTTAAAACCTGCATGCGAATGCATAATAATGATAACAGAAGTACTTTTTGAGAGTGAATTAAGAAATCAAAAAACTTTTTCGCAATTTGACTGTGATTATTGACACTTCGTTTTATTTCACAGAATATTTCACTCGGATTATATGATTCCTTCTTTGAGCTCCTTGAAATGCACTCTAATATGTGTATCGAGATTGAGCATCTCGATTATATAATGAAACCAATGCGGCATGGAGAAAAATTATAATTTCATATGTATTTATGTGGGTAGGAAGCTTTTATCTGTAGACGTTTTTTTATAGCAAAATTATGATAATTGGAGACTGCAGTTATTTTATCATTTCGCTTCGTCTAACATTTTTTTTTCTGTGGCCTAAATTTCCTACATTTTATTTAGAAACAAACAAAAATATTAATCTTCGGTGCAGTGTTTGCACAATCGATTGCTATCAACGAGAGTTATAAAGAAGAAACAAAAAAAAAGTTTCTTTCGAGTGCATAATTTTTTTTTGTCCGTTGAGAGAAAAATTTATGTTTGAAAATTGAAGAGCATACAAGACATAAATCTTACAATCACTAAGCATGAAAAACTATTTGTAAAGTTCATTTATCTTTCTTAAGAACTTTCTAGTGTTCATTTATTTCATTGATTTGATTTTCTACTCATTTGATTTCTGTCTCAGTTTTTTATATGTTCAAGAGGAAAACTAATCAAGACCCAAAGACGAGGAAACAACAAAAAAAAACTTAACTTGATTTAATTTCTATCAGCAGCAAAAGAAATTTTTTTTTTTTCACAAATATCGACTACATATGGCAAATGTTTTTTTTATTCATTTGAGAATTGTTCAATTTCATCACGAATCTAAGTTTACATCTACAGTTCTTTTTATTATTATTATTTTTTTTTCATGGCCATTTCATCAGAATGTTTTTTTTTTGGTTCTGTTGTTAAACTAGATTTCCACAAATTATTTTTACGAGTTTACATTTTAACAATAGATCACATATGTACAAGATGACTATAAAACCTCTCATTCATATCAGCATGTTTAACTTTACAATGGGCTTTCATGTTATCACGACGTGTGAATTTTTGTTGGCACACAGGACATTCGTGGCTCTGAGGACGATGAATATTTGCGTGATGCCATCGATTTGAGACGGTCTTGTGACAATGATTGCAGCGATATAGCGTCGGAAATGTGCCAGCAAGTTGTACAAATAAAGCTGAATAATCAATATTGTGATCGCGTCGTGATGATGATGAATTATTTCCCGAATTCGATGTCTGGCCATTCGTTATCAGGTCGTGCATAGTGTGAATGCCATATGGACCGCTACCACTCATCGTACCGCCTGGATTTACGTGGTGACCGCGTGACGCCATCAGAGGATGCAATATCATACTTCGATCACCTGCAACAACACAGGCACAACACAAATGGCGTCACGTGTCGATTTCCTCACCACACAAATTTTCTCGATTCAAACCGATATTTTTTTATTTAATTTCACGAGATTTGAAATTTCTTGTCCAAATTTAACTTTCAGAATTAGTTGCTTTTTGACTTCTATAATATTTATTGAATGAGTTGTTGGGAGAATTTTGGTATTTTGAACAACATAAAATATAAATATCTCTAAACTGCATTTCTAAAGGGCATTTATAGGCTTTTGATTATTAATTCATTGATGTTGTTGTATTTTTTTTTTTGAGGATTTACTTTGTTTTTTTTTTTTTTTTTTTTTTTTTTGATTTTGAGGGATGCACTAACACATATAAACAGAAAAAATTTATATATTTCATCTATCTATTCAAAATATATATTTTGGGTAAAAAAAAAATAAAACTATTAACATCGTCACGTGTGATGATTTCACAGCATTTTAGGGGAAACTTAAATTTTGATGGGCTTATCATATTACGTGAACCATCACACTTGACAGAAAACTAAAGAGTTCTTTTATATTTTGTGGACTAGTTGCGGAAACTATAAAGAAAAATCTCTAAGTTGAATTTATGATGTATACGGTATTTCAATATATTTATATATTTCGCAAAATAAAACGTTTGGTCGGGACAAACATAAACTAAAATTCAACTACTTCTTGTTTTCATCTATCATGAATATTATTATATTTTGATATTATATTATCGATCAGCTAGGATTATATTGATATGTATGTTGAAATGAAAATGAAAATCAAAAATATAATCATTTTGAAACTTAAAGGAACACAAACGATTTGAAACGAAATGTTGAAAATTTACTTGTTGAGTTTTTTTTTACTCTAGTGATCCTAAGTAGCTAAAGGAAACGATTCCTCGAGCAGTCTCCTGAACTTAAAATAAATTCAAAAGGAAAAAAAAAACTTGGGAAAAAGTAGAAAATATATATTTAAGCGCATTTTAACTTTTTGTGAGAAATCAAGTGCCTGGTTGTCGACAGGTTGTCGAATTACACCCTCAATTAATGGCGACCACAAATGCATTTATCGAATTTCTTTTCTCGAATGTCATGTTCGATTACTGATTGTCGGATTTTAATTTTGCTTCCGGTTGGCCAAAAACGCTATTCTTTGACATTTACAAATTTCCCGGCGTTGGAAAAATAAATGTTTTTGGTCGAGATACTTTTTTCTCTCTCACAATCATGTGTTAATTTATTTATTTTGTTGTTTTAATGAATTAATGATTTTTCTTCTATTATAAATTTATATCTTTCAAATGTACAATGGAAATATTTACAAATTTGAGTGTGTTTTCTTGTTGTGTGTGTCAAAAATATTCAGTACTCTTTGTTGTTGATTTTTTTTTTCGGAATTATAAGAATGAACGAAAAAAAAAAAATGGAAAATCCAAGAAAAACAAAATCAAATAAAATTTAATATGAGATACCAACGGATAATGCGTGTGAAAGTTTTGTCAAAAATATCTTATAATTGGAATTCTCAATTTATTTTTAAACATATAAAAAGAGTGTTGTGGGTGTTCAATAAAATTTGATTTCATGCATGCATGCAAGCGAGAGCAGAAAAGAACAATAAAACAAAGCTTAAAGCCACCATGCGAAGCTTTCATATATCATTGCTTTCTTATTATTCCTTTCCACCTAGGTGGGTGTGGGGTTGTGTAGATTTGTAAAAAAGGAGAATTTAGCCATCATGCACCAAAACTAGTTAAACACCGAAAAGTGAAAATATTTGATCACCTTGTGATTGCCGATTGGGGGTTTCTATTTAATTCATTATAATTCAATTCAATCACAAGATGTTCATCATTTCAAGGATAGTAGCAAGTGGAAGCTTTAGAAGATTTTGTGTGAACAATTTCAACAAAAGTTAAATTTTTTTTTTTTTTTGATATTAAATTCAAAGAAATTTTCTCTCATAACAAAATTTGCTGTTTTTTGTTCAATCAATCAATTAAAACTTTTATTTAAATATTTTTTGATCGTTCGTCATTAAGATTTTGGCATTTAGAACTTTTTGAGTTATTTCTTTTTTGGCTTGGAAAAATAATTAAAATAAACCTCTCGTTTCGAGTGCAAGCTACACATGACACTCACGGATAGGGAGCTACATGATGTACTAGTACTCGAATCAAGAGAACGAAAAATATGCGTGGCGAGGCGTATCGAAAATATTTGGTTTGAAAAAATATATAGTTCATTATAGTATTGATTTGATTTGATTTAAATGGTTTTTGGCGTTTTCAAAAAATCTGAGTGAATTTTTTTTTGCTCGTTTTTTTGAAAAGTTTCATCTCGTGAACCGATAAGGATTCTTTTTTTTTGTATTTTGGTAATCGAAACGGAAACACTTAATTAAATTAAAAGGAAGTAAAATTATATGTATAGAAACAAAATTAAGAGAATAATTAGAAGGGCTACTAAATTAGTCGATAATTAAATCATAGACCAAATTTGTTTAATTAATTAAAATCAAGAAATTCTTTTTTTTTTACAATATTTTGTACAAATAAATTCGAATTTGTTATTCCAGAGATGTCTACGAAACAGATTTCAGTTCTATCGCATTTTAAATTGCAACAAAAACCGAAATAAGTTTCTGCATTTGTAGTTTTCTTTACACCCGATAACTTTTCCATCAATTAATTTGGCTTTTGTATTAAAAATTAAGGGTAATTAAAGAAATTAACGAAAAAAAATTTGAAATCATAAAGGCATTATACTAATTAAGGAGAAAAAAATTCTGGTTGGGTTTTTTTTTTTTTGAGGTTTTTTTCGGAAAGATCTTTTTCATTGAAAAATAAAAGATGGACAAGAATAGTTTGTAAAAAGTGAATTAAAAAAAATGTGAACTCACCATCAATTTCACGCTCAGCTTGCTCCACCTGCGTTAGTTGCTGATCGTTTTCCGATGACTCATTCGACTGGATCGCATTGCTCACCGATAAAAAATCATCGTTTGCTAAAAGATGCTGCAAAATCGGCGAACACATAAATGACACAAGAAAAATAAAGTTTTGCATGAGAAAATTACTTGTGAAACTAAATTTGTTTTGTAATTTGGAGAGAAATTGAAGTTGTTAGGTAAACATGAAGAATACCCAAAAAAAAAAGAAACACATAAAAGAAAACAGAATTGAGTTGTAATGATAATTTGTTGCTGTTTATAAGTCTATTTTCTGCTTCTAGAATTTTAATAATGGCCATTAATATTTTAACAGCTCGTTTCATTAACACGACCTAGCGCGAGAATTACGAATATGTTTGCGCGCATAGAAACTCATAAATTTGTGTCCGTCTAAATTTCAGTATGAATTTTTTGCAATTTGCAAAGGCGAATTTATAATTCTTGAATTGATAAATTTTATTTCCATTAGATTGTTGAAGAAATATTACTTTTTTTTCCTAGGTTATCGTATACTACCGACGCTAACTCTAGATGATTTTATAATAACAGAAAATTTCTAGAAAAAAATGTATTTTATTTCAGGATCCTGCTGAACCGTCCTGATTAGACTTCTGTTCTCGTTCTCGGCACATTTTATGCGCCTTGCACTTATCATGATGATTGACAATTTCCAAACGAAAATTGGAATTTCCTTCAACGAATGATGTTCTGATGTCAGGAATATCATTGGACCATTTACGACAATAGATACAAAACATTGTGTTGTTGATGTCATCATACTTGAGCCAACTGAACTGCTCAAGCCAATTCAGTCGAAATCTTCCAGTCTTACGTGTTGTGCTTGTTTGACTACTTTGCTGTGTTGAATGTCCTACATTCATGGGATAAGGCACCGTAAAAGGAGTTCGATGGTCTCTTGACCCGGGACTTGCCGGTTGCATGACACATTGATCACGCATCTGACTTCGATTAAACATTGATCGCTGATTCATTGAATTAACAAGCAATTGCGTTTGCCGTAATAAACAATCAAGTTCTTCTTTCTCTGATGGTCGCTTGCATGAGCTCGATGCTGAAGCAGCGGGAGATGATCGTTTTTGTGTGAAATCATAATTAAGTTGTTGTTGCTGTTTCAGAACCGTTAATTGAGCTTGTGGTGAGCCTTGTAATTGGTTTGTTGGGGACATTTTGTGACCCATTACTGGATCAATTGACCAGCCAATCAATTTACTATTCTACAGGTGGTCAAAAAAAAATAACAGAAGGAGAAGAAGGATTACTTTCTAGTCTCAGAATATTCAAGACTCCGCACTTTCATCAAGAGTCATTCAAATAATTTTCGAAAATTTGCTATTTCTATCATCAAAATTTGTTTAGATTTTTTCTTTTTTTTTTATCAAATCGGTTGAAGACTAATTTCGCACAAATAAATTCCGCAATCCTTCTAAATCCTTCTAATATTTCTCAGACGCCAACAGGTTCCATTCGTTAAAAAAAGAAGCATTTTACAACGACTCTCATTATGCGCACTAGAAAACTTTACGCATTTGAATCACAGATAAAAAGAAGACTAAAAAAAATTGTTCATGCCAGTTACTTAATCTTCTTCATCAAATTCTTTTCCGTTTTTCGCACTAATAAATTTGCCACATTAGAGCGCAAGCTCGTGTCGCTTTGGGCTTTGTTGTTGTATATTTGAGCAAAATTAAAGTAAATTAAATAAATATTTATTGTAAATAAAAGAAGTGAGAAAGAAACAAAATAAGAAAAAAAATCGCAAGCAGAGAAATGTGAGTTTTAACAGTGCGAAGAGTTTATAAATGCTTTTCATTTTTTTTTTTGCCATTTCATTCATTCATGGTTGGTCGATGTAAAAAAAAATTTCATGGTCTCATGCCGTGTCCGGAATGAAGTGCACGATTTTTCTTTTGGCATTAATTGAATGTCATTTCAGCGCTACTCGTGTTGAATTGTGACAGAAAGCGGGAAATTTCGTGATGAGTTTAAAACTATCGATAATACAAAAATGTGTAAATTGTCGTTGATTAAAATGAATCTATAATTACAAATTCAGTACCAAGCAGCAGCAACATAAAGAATGTGTTTATGACACAAATATAAAATGTCTTTAACTTAGAAGTTAAAAAAAAAAAAACTATATAAAAATATATATTTTATGGTGTACCGTTTTTCCAAAAGAAAAAACCTAGACAAATTCCAATTTTTTATAATGCAATAAGGAGGGAGTGTGAGAGAGAAAGAGAGTGGGAGTGCACAAAATGCCTCGTAAATTATAATTAACAAAATAATTTAAAAAAAAAAAAAATGAAAATTAAGTTGGCAAATGAAGTTACAAAGAAACTTAATTTTTAATTAAATTTTTTTTTTCTGAAATCTCTTTCAAGTTATTTTGCAAGTTCCATCTAAAATGATTTTAACTGGGTGTTTTTTTCATAGGTGGGTGTATCTTAGTGTGAATTGTTGTGGTATTAAAACTAAAAGGGAGTGAAAATTGGACTTACCGGCAACAAGTTCTGATTCATTGGATTCGGATTTAAATGCACTTGTGGCAGCGGAAGCCCCGATGTTATATCAGATGCCTCTTGTTTAATACTAATTTGTTGTTGCTGTTGCTGCTGAATGCCAGCTAAAGAATTTGTCACTGGCGATTTTCTCCTACCATCGGTATCCGCCTCTAGCGAATTCGACTTTGGCAAAGGACTTAATTTATAACTACTATGCGAGGATGCCTAAAAAGCCATACAAACATTCAAAAAGAAAAAAAGAAGTAAAAAAATGCGAATTTGTTTGTTACAGATTTAAAAAAAGATTTTCAAAGTGTTTTCCCAATTGGCGTGGGTGGAAATGTCTTGATGATGTGACTCAATTTATATTTCAATGTGCGTGTTAACTACTAGTGTTCTTTTTTTTTTCTTAAGGATTTTCTTTCTTTCGATGCAAGCTCTAAGGCAGGCAAAAAAAAACAATTATCGATATCAAGCATGCCATTCCATTACAAACTTTCTTAATTTGAATAATCAACAACTTTTCATTAAATTCCATAATTTTTCAATTAATGTATTTTTCTTTCTTTCATGTAATCGCCCGATGAATGGTATTGTGAAATAGGTGTTTAATTGAAACACGTTTTAAGATACTTTGCATTTACATAAACGCAAAGTAAAAGAAGTGTGCGATAATTCGCATATTTAGAGTTTGTGACTAAGTAGATTTTTCCACCAACAGGTGAAATTTTAATTCGAAATCTGTCTTACAGCAAAAACCGTTAGGACATTTTCAGGTTTTTCACAATTTTATTTTCTAGCAATTTGTAGTACAATAAGCAAGTGACTTTGGACAGATAGAAAACATGTTAATAATCGAAAAAAAAAAACTAATGGTGAGATGTGGCCGATGACGGTAAAATCAGGTTTTATCCTATTCAGGTGATTTCCAGTTATATTTAACTTATAAAAAAATATACTGAAAATATTTTATATATTATAAAAACTAGCTTCGATTTTGCAAAACAAGATTTTAAGGTATATCGCAATTTTATTGCAAGTTTTTTTTTTTTAAACTAATATATAAAATTGTAATAAATCTGCTGTTAATGATGATGTTGCAAGAGAACGATTCCACCGACAGAGAAGTGCGAGTGCCTAACAACAGCATTAAATTATAATTTTTTTTTCACAAATTCGCGGAACGATGAAAATAAAAATTATGAGGCAAATGGGAATGTTAAAATAAAAATCTACTAAAACTGTTACAAATAACAGTACAAAAATTGTGTAAGAAAAAAGTTCAATCAATTCGCATTTATGCTGATTTTTAATAGCGCTTACAAAAAACGTGGGCTGCTTATCGAGTGTCTTCTTCATTCACATATTATAGTCGTTAGATGTATTTATCTCGATAGTTCTGAGGTTTCTCTTTAATACTTTTTTTTTTGTTCAGTCTTTCGGCATCGTCGCAATATGCCAAAGGTTAAAAAGCTTCAATACGGTGCCCAAAAAAAAATCTTATGACTAAAAGAGGTTGATCGTCACTTGGGGGATTTGCACAGGCAAAAAATTATCGATTACATAATCTCGCGCAGAGGTTACAAAAGATTAATTGAGAAAACACAGCATCACAAATTTGTATTGCTAACGCAAGAGATTTTTATATGAATAGATTTTGAGCTCACCTGGGACTCGGAAAAGTGTCGTGATAGCGGTATTTGAGTTTGTGGTAACGACGAGGGTGTATCACAGTTTGAAGGATTACGTCTTTTTCTACTATGTTTATCCAGAACTGGCGACAAATCGAGATGCGCATCATGCATGTCCTTGTCACCATAATCTCTAAACTCTATGTGCGCTTCCTTATCACCAATTTTATCACCAATTATGCTACTACGCTCATCAATATCACGACGATCGAGATTTTCATATTTCGAGGGATTGTTGTTGTCGGATGGATAATTGGGCGGTGTGTCGGTCGAATTTCGATCGCCATCGCTACTTGGACGATAAATGCTCGATGGATTTAAATTGTTACTCTCCACAAGCCCTTTAACCTTGTTTTTTTAGATGAGAAAATTATATTTAATAATTAAGTAACTTTACTATTAACTTGAAATTATTCCTTACTTGTAACCCTTCAGCCGTTTTGAGAAATTTCGGTAGTGAGCGCTGAGCTACATTGACTTCACCCTTGTACATATACTCAATTATTGCCTTAAGATCAACGTAATCTACATCTTTTAGATACATTATAGGATGCGGGTGGGTATTTTGAATGAAGATAGTTTCAAAATATGGACTACATGCTGACAAAATTGTCTGGTGCGCCTATTTAAAAAAAAAAAAAAAAAAAAACAAATCGTTTCATTTAATAGCTGATCTATAGTGATAAAGAAAATATTTCATGCCTTTATCGTTTCGCCTTCAACTGCTAATGTAACATCACATAGAGCTTCGCGTTGGAGGAGTGACATCAGCACACCCGTCAGATTTGTGGGATGATTGTGCCAGCGTAAGCAGTACTGCTGATCCATTTCTCTGTAACATAAAATGTCAGAAAATATTAGCGAAAGAATAACAAAGTCATGAAAATAAACGAACACGACAATTAATCTGCATGAAATGGAGGGAATAAGAAAATAAAATTATTGTAATCAATTGATAGATTGCCATCAATTCAATTGTTGGAAACATACAGGTGAAATTGCACGATCTCTGTATGTCTCTCACTCTCTGTGCGCAAATCATCATAATTCCGTTTGATTTGCAGTTTAATTTGCAACGGAATCCTGTTATGCCGATATTTCATTAGAGATATAATCGTCTGCCTTTTTTTGCCATTCGATGATTATTCTTATGATGGCACACAGAGAGCGGCAACAGATGAAGTTGAACAATTCATTCGCGAACATAAACAAAATAATAAGATCTACCGTACCAATGGTACGGTACCGGAGATATATATATTTGTTTATTATTACGATATTGATGATCTCTTTCGTTCACTTACTTCCAGTTAAAAGTGATCGCGGGCAAAAAATGTTTTTCTTTTCAAACCAAAAATAAAATCGCAAAATATAATTTCATGAAAGATATAATATTTTTGTTGTGTATATAGAAGTGCAAAGAGCTAATAATAGACAGAAAGAGCTAATAAATTGCGGTATACAGTAAGTGCTCGCTGAACGGCATCAAGGTTGACTCTTTTTTTTTTCTTTTCGTTTAAATATTTACGCAAAATTTTACAAAATAAAAATCACAAAGGAAAAAAAAAAGTCTCAATTAAATCATCGCAAATTTAAACAACGCGATTTTTTGCTGCAATTTTAAAAATAAAAATTATCTTTCAGATAATTTCTGTTCCGGTATTTCTATTTTTTGCGTTATTGTTGCTATATATGTAAATTCTGCGTTGTGCTTTCTTTTTGATTTTCATATACAGGCATATTGGTTTGATTACACCTTTTTTATGTGCCAACATTTACCGCTCCTGAATTTCCTTCAGAGCTTTTCCAAGTGAGAGGATTTATAAACCAAAACGCTGGATCCCTTTTTTTGTGAGCTGTACTGGATGGTGTTTGTGTTGCTGGACTGGGCGTTTAATAAAAGTGTTCGTGTAAATTGTAAATGAATGAGGAGTAGAAGTAAATTAGCGTTTATGTTTATTTAATGTGAGTCGCCATGCACAGGGAAGTCGAAACAAGAAGGAAACAAACAACATACTGCTAGAGTGACTTCATTTATGTATCGTAGCACGAATAAAAAAACGAAAAAAAATAATTTAATTAAATGCAGCAAATGCAAATATTTTAAAGTTGGATCTCATCTCACACAAGACTATTATTATTCGTTAAGATGCGAGTGGTTTGCTTCAGGAAAATATTAGCGAATTGACAATGAACGAGTTTTTTTTATCTCGAAAATCGAAAGGTCGTATTTAAATAAGTTATGCAATGGCAGAGTCAATAATTTTTTTTTGTGTATTCTTATCAGTCGAGCGAATGAATGTCGAACGTTTAATGGGTTGACACAATGACGATAACTGAGTTGATGATATCTTTTATGTCACTAATTTACAACTTATACATATCCTTAATAATGCTCAGAGAGATTTATTTTTGATTCACTTTAACTAAACACCAAAGTATTTCAACTAACCTTGAAAAGGTTCAGCAAAGCATGAAATATTTATTTTTCAATCGCAGAGCGGAAACTTCTTTTTCATGTGCTCGTAAATTTTTAAGAATGAAAATGAACTAATTAAGGCACAAACAGTAAGTAGTTGCTTTCTCTGGACTTTTCGCATTCATTCGCAAACACACAACTTTACGAAAAGTCAGATAAGCTTCATACACTAGTTTCCTAAATAATATTATGTTTGTCTGTCAGTCACACACTCCGAAATAAATAAAAACCCGTCTTCAAATTCGCTGTTATCGATGTGTAGCAAAAGCAAAAAAATGCGATTTTTGCGAAATGTCGAAATTTTCTTTTTGATTTGAGATTAAATTTATTTATTTTTGCAAATTTACATCATCTTCAATGATTATAACTCTACGATTCAAATACAGAAATCTGTTGATTACACACTGTTATGAGACGAAGGGAAGACACGAGTTAAAATTTCGCACATTTCAAATGTCTGAAAATTCAAATTTCTTGCTATTTTTTGTAATAAATCTAATTTAATTTTATAACTTGAAGGTCAACTTTTCTGGTACGCGCTGTGTTTGTTCGGCGCAAGCAGCCACAAACCGATGATCAGTTTTGTGCGATTTTCGCCGAATTTAGGACAGCACTATTGTTCAAATGTGTTTTATTTCATACATGTACACAACAAACACTGTCTGTATGTCTATCGGGCCAAACTTTACATTTTTTTTTTTTCGGCAATCGCACAGACACCCTCAAAGCAAAGACCTTTTTTTTCGGCAGTTCACATTTTTTTTGCTGCTTCTGCTGCTATTTTTCTACACCATCATACTTATTTCTCTATTGCGAATACTCTTTTTTCCGCGTAAATTCGCAGTCTTCTTGTAATATTCAAACTAATAAAAGCCTGAAACGCGAATATTTTTTTTTGCACAAGTTTTTGCACCAATACATTGACAAAAAATACTAAATTAAATAAATATTTTCTTGGGCAAATGGTCAGGGTTAAAAGGCGCTTCTGAGAAATGATATTTTTATTTGTTCTTTAGGCAGGTTGAGCAAATTTGTTGTGAAATCATTTTAGCAAAGTAGAACTCTCTAGAAGATCGTCTTCGTTGAAGGGTTTTTGCCCTAAATATTTCTCGAAACGAAGGAAACAAAAACTTGCTATTTATTCTTGAGAGAAAAAGGGTTCGCAATATTTCATGCAAATTATGTCACAAATAATTATTTAATGCAAACACATTCGCATTCAATCGTTAAAAGCCTGAAAATTTACATTATCGCTTCGAGCACTTAATCACTAAACGGGGCCTCACAAAACTCACTTTGAATTTATGACCTTGTTACACGACATCCAACAAATACAGCCATTTTTCGGCTTTCGACAGTTTCACACATGAAAACAGCAAAAAAAAGTTCCAAAAAATTTTTTTTTTGCTTTGAAAAACAAAAATTCAACCCAGAAAAAAGATGGTGTTTGTATAGTTTTTCCCAATTCGCAAATGTATTCACGGTCTTGATGCAAAAAAAGAAATGTTTTAATAATATCAACGCAATATATATTTATATACATATATATATATATATCTATGATAGATTCTTCCCTTTCCACTGAAAAATATTTTTCTTTTTTTTTTGCGATTTACTTAAACAATCTTTCGTAATCTGCATTAAGCAAATTGAAATATCTCTTACGCTAGACTATGAAAACGGTTTTGGTAGTCAGTATTTTGAGGAGATATCAAATCAGGAAAAAAGAGTTTCTTTTTGTGTTGTTTCTTTCACGTACAGACACACAAATTGAGCGCGCGAAATCCATCGATGAGTCGATGGCGATGTCAGGCTCACTCTCTCACACACATTACTGATATTCCGAATGGCTTCGAATTGTGCGAATAAATTACGCTGCATGGTTATTTCCTATGTCTGAGACACGACATTAGAGAGACACTTTTTTTATTGGTGGTTTATGATATTTCAAATATAAAAAAAAAAAGTTATAAAGGCACATTTCGGGAAATTAAGAAGAAGACTCTATGACCGCCCTCTTTTAGTAATATGTAAATTTTTTTGTTCTTTCGAGTCTATGTAGATTGTGCAGCTCCATATTGGAGGGATCTCACTGTTTTGGACGCGACTATACAAAGTAACGATCACAACGAAGACGATTGTAGAATGAGCGATGATGTGGAGCTTTTTTTTTGGGGGGCTGTCGCAAATTGTGTAAGTAGTTACACAAACTGAGACAGCCCTTTTATACTAAAACCTTCAAGAGCTTACCCTTGAAAATGGACGCGCACAACTATCTAATCACCTCTAAAAATGCTCAAAAATTTAACCAATCAGTTGAATTCATAAATTTATTTCAGCCTAAACCAATACAAGAAAAATAAATTTTGAAAGGTTTTTGCATAGATAATAATTAGAGACCACAAAACTGGACTCGTCCCACAATCAACGCCAATGACTGCCATTTTTTTTTTTTTATATATATGTTTATCAATGCTAGATTTTCTAGGGATACATCGTTATTCAAAATTATTCACTTTTCGAGGTTATGTGTAAAAAAAAATATCAGGAACAATCATCGACTCAAAAGAAGAAAAAAAAAAATGAATGTTTAGATCGTGTTTATTTTGCATATTTTCAAGCGAGTCTTTATGAATGCTAATCTTAAAATACCCAAAAAACGATTTCACAGGGTTCGCGACAACTTTTAAAGCGTGCATTTTGGAATTTGTTTATTTAGATATTTGAAATCCCTGAAACTGCAGAACCACGATCGCGATGTCCAAGTCGACAACTACAACATACACAAACTGAAGAAATAAAAATGACGAAAATCGCAAGAAAGAAAGAGAAGAATTGAAGAACTTTACCTTCGAATTAATAAGTTTCAAAAAAAAAAAAAAACTGCTTGCCTTTTTTGAATGAAACATTTTTCGCGTTTCAAGGTTATGTTTGCAAAAAAAAAAATATTTATTTTATGTTTTTTTTTTCGCGATCTTCTTCTTGTCCGGCAGTTTAAGTTGAAACAAAAATAAAATACTAATTAAGCTTGAGCGTGTTGGGCTGCCGATGAGGGCCAAAATACATTGTGTGAATGAGTTGTTGGATCGCTGTATTGCTCTGCTGATTAGATGAAATTCGCAAATCGTATTCGCAATAAAAAACAATTCTTTCTCTCGCTCTCTCTCTCTCTATCAAACACAAACGAAATCATGTACGAAATGATAAGAAGACATTTATTACATCATCAGATGTTATTCAAGGTTAAGTCGACTCAGACAGGAAGTTACAAATTTTAAAATGAGAACGAGTTTGCACTGAAATCGACATTCGCGAAAGCTGATCTTATCCGTTCATCGTAATGGACATTCACTGTCGTTTCGTTCTGGAAAATGCCAATCGGACCAACGACAACGACTCATAATTCTCAAAGTTCATTTCAATTCGCATTTTTTTATTGTTAACTATAAATTGTGTCTTCAGTATATATATGTCAAATAGCGTGGGCGTACGAAAGTATCATATTAAAAGAAATTGAGATTTTGGCAATTTTTTGTGACTTGTTTCTTTTTTGCGCTATGAGTTCATTTTAGATGTGGAAGATTCTTTGAAGAATATTTTTAGATTTTTCTCTTACGCGAAGGGCTATATTAAGTAAAAACATTTAGCGATTTAGTGAATCTTATGCGCAGTTACGATCGATTTGCTGATGAAATTGTTTGTTGAAAAAAAATTTTAAAACTGACCACAAATCGAAAACTATTCGCAACAGGAAAAAAGGTCGCTTTGAATAAATTTCTCGCGATTTTCGCAATTCTTTCGGCTTGAATTTGTGTCGCTTTAGGGCGTGGTGCAAATATTCTCTGGATGGTATAAATTTATATAAATTTGTAAATTCTGATGGTTTTTATTTTGTTGCTGTTATTTGACTAAACTCGCATTTTATGCCAGTTGACTTTGTTGTGTTGTGAATTAATTTGAAGATATTAAATTTTATGACTTTTGATGGCTTTTTTCGGTTTAATCGCTTTCATATGCAAATACTCATGGATGAACGCTGGACGGTCCTAAAACCAACCTTGAAAGTACAGCACCGATTGTTAAAGACTAATTTTTGGTTCAACTTTTGTAATAAATGTAGATATTAATTGGCTTTATAAGAGAAGGCTCCGCGAAAGGACAAGTGTTTTTTTAGAGCCAACTTGAAGGCCTTTTGAAGGCAAATAAGCTTCATGCAAATAGAAAAAAAAAGTATATTTGAAATCATCTGCTCCGATCTCGCAAAAAAAAAGAAACTTTTGATCTGCGCAAAAATTGAGTTTTTTTTTTTGAATGCTACCAATTAAACACCTGTCGAATTACATTAATTCTCCAGTAAATCACCCTACAATTTCGCCCGGGCATTCTTTGTGAAAATATTATGTGTGTATATATCAGTAACTAGAAATCTAAAAGCTAGCATTAAACAGTTTTGCTGAGAAATTTCGCAACTTTTTTTTTTCGTGTATGTTTGACTTCTTATTCGCGATATAAACCATCGAAACCGTTAAATATTGATCATATCCATTGTATAGTTTTGCATCGGCATTGGCCAATAATATTTGTTGCCTGGTTTTTATGGGCAGAATGATTTTAAAAAAATAAACTTTATTAGTTCTGCGCGATCCGCAAATGGTAAGAGATGATCACTGATGCAGGTTTACAGACGATGTCTTGAAGAATTGCTGGTAATCGTTTTATCAGTTATATTGCGAAATTATTGTTTCTGGGCCGGTTTTCGAGATTGGAGAGAGAGAGACGTAGCGAAAGAGCACAATAAACACCATTCTGGAGTTACCTTGTCTAATAGAAACGTCCATAAAATGAAACAACAACATTAATTTCTTTTTATGTATGTTTGCCAATAAATAGCTTTTTAATAATCACAAATAAAATGCTTTTTCTGTTTTTTTTTTTTTTATTTCTTTTCTTTACTGTCTCGCAGATTTTTGCCAAGAAATGTTTTTAACTGGCACTGCAGAAATTTTTATTTTGCTGAAAATTCACGAGCAATATGTTTTCAAATTACATTCCTTAATTTCCTTTTAGAATTTTTCTCATTAAATTTTTCCCAGTGAAATAATTTTATCGAATAAAAATAGAAGCATTTTTTACGATATTTACTGCATAAATTTTTCTTTACAGTTATTACATGAAGGGTGTGTATGAGCGAAACAAGCGTACATATATGTTTTAGACGAAGCAAGAAAGAGAGATTAAATGTCTTAGATAATCAGAGTTTGACGATACAATTTGTATGGAATTGGTTAATGGTTTTATAGTATAAAGTGGCTACAGGTTTTTCCTCATGCCCGCTCTTCAAACTACTTGCCCGCCTGCCATTCCATCATCATTAATTCTCCAGCTATATCTCTCTAACATTATTTTTGTTTTTGTAAAAAAAAAAAACAGCACAAGCTCATATTAATAATAAAGGTACAATTTCTTTCCTGTTTTTTTTTTGTCTTCCTCACGCTCTTCAACTCCGCATACTCAACTTGTACATGATTATTATAATATTCATTTTTAATTCCGATTCTTCTTCGATTTATTACGCCAAGCTATGCAACGAGTTTTTCTTCTTTTCAAATACACATTTTTATTTGGTTGTTGTTGCATTTTTTCTTGTGCCACGATTAAATGCAATGTGCGAGGAGTAAAAGAAGAGAGAGAAGGAGAGAGAAATAAATGAAACATGTGCGCGCAATAATAATTTCTTTATTATTATTATTATTATTAAACATATTTAACATATATTTCTTTTTCGCAAAAAAAAACTTTACAGTGGCAACTTGCCGATGCAAATTAATGGAATTTTTATTTGTTTGCGTTTGAAGTGAAATTTATGTTTAAACGAAGACGGTGAAAAAACAAAATAGTTTTCTTTAGTTAGTCCATAAAAATTACTACTGTAAGCTGTAGAAGAAGTGTTGGCCAGCAACTAATCAATTGGCTCGAAACTTTGCAAAAGAAGAGAAAAAAAAAGAGTCTTTGGCAAATTGAAATGTGTATATTGCTGTTAAATGAATCTAATAACGAAGGCTGAAATAATCGCTGTTTGTGGCGTTTGCCTCATGTCGTTGTGTCAAATGCATCCAGCAGCAAGCCTGCAAATTGTGTTTATGCAAAGGAGGTGGAGATAGAGGAAGAAAAAAAATGAACTTGAAATTAAATATAATGAGACTTGTGCTAAGCGCAGTTAAGAAGAAACTGTAAAATCAAGAATCGTTTGCCAAACTAGTTCGATGCTTATAGATGGAGGAAAAGAGCCGTCGAAAGGTTTTTCATCATCATCAGTCGAATGCTGGTTCTTCTTCCTACTTTGATAGAAAATACCAAACGACTATACAAAACGATCGACGACCACTCGCGTCATTAACAACATTTCATGGCCTATGTAAGAAACTGATAAACAAACAAAGTCTCTATTTAACACATGCACCAAGCTGGTGATGATTTCAAGATAAGCTTAACTCATTGAATTCAATAATCGATCTTGCTTGTCGTCTTGCCATTTGCATCGATGATCATGGAATGTTTATTGTTTATTAATCGCCAAGAGATTTTGCGGAAAGATTCTTGGATTTCTTAAGTTACCGATAGAAATTAAAGCCTGTTTTTTTTTTTTCAGTGTCATCTTTTTCCACTTGTTTTTTTTATGCATCGGAAAGTTTTTCCTTTGCAAATGACTATAAAAAATTGTTTTAAAACAATCATTAATCTTGAGATGATTTCATGCAAACAAGACAAATTCCTGGTTTTTGTGCCGCTGCAAAAAGTAACGGAAACTTATTTTAACCAAAGCGAACCATGTGTCTTTTCGTGATTTAAGCTTAGAATCCGTACTACAAACAGTGATGATGTATATTTTAACGATATTCATCTTACTGGAAATATTTGATTTTATCATCCCGACTTGTTTTCGGAAGAACTTCTTGTTTTTCCATCTCTTTTGTTGTAAAACATTGCAGCAAATTTTGCTTTTGATTCCTATCTCGCGATTGAAGCTCTCAGACTGTTTTATTTTACAACCGTTAATAAAATACTCTCATTAATGTCCTTTCCATATTATTTTAACATTTTCGAAATTGAACTGCTAATTTTCATGCACAAATAATCGTGACAGTTAATTTGTTAGGCACCAGCAAGCGCCAGCAAAGAGACGGGCGAGAAAAAAAAAACGGCAACATATCAAAAGAAACTGGCGCAAGAAATTGCGAATTTATGAAGCAACTAAACAAACCTTTCTACAAAGTTCCAAACCAAGGTCTCTAACACGATGATGAGTCCATGTGAGCAAAAGTCACATCCAAAAGCGAATGCACGGCGCGTTTTAACTTTGCAAAACGGTTTTTTCTGTTTTTTTTTTTTTCAGTGTCATCTTTTTCCACTTGTTTTTTTTATGCATCGGAAAGTTTTTCCTTTGCAAATGACTATAAAAAATTGTTTTAAAACAATCATTAATCTTGAGATGATTTCATGCAAACAAGACAAATTCCTGGTTTTTGTGCCGCTGCAAAAAGTAACGGAAACTTATTTTAACCAAAGCGAACCATGTGTCTTTTCGTGATTTAAGCTTAGAATCCGTACTACAAACAGTGATGATGTATATTTTAACGATATTCATCTTACTGGAAATATTTGATTTTATCATCCCGACTTGTTTTCGGAAGAACTTCTTGTTTTTCCATCTCTTTTGTTGTAAAACATTGCAGCAAATTTTGCTTTTGATTCCTATCTCGCGATTGAAGCTCTCAGACTGTTTTATTTTACAACCGTTAATAAAATACTCTCATTAATGTCCTTTCCATATTTATTTTAACATTTTCGAAATTGAACTGCTAATTTTCATGCACAAATAATCGTGACAGTTAATTTGTTAGGCACCAGCAAGCGCCAGCAAAGAGACGGGCGAGAAAAAAAAAACGGCAACATATCAAAAGAAACTGGCGCAAGAAATTGCGAATTTATGAAGCAACTAAACAAACCTTTCTACAAAGTTCCAAACCAAGGTCTCTAACACGATGATGAGTCCATGTGAGCAAAAGTCACATCCAAAAGCGAATGCACGGCGCGTTTTAACTTTGCAAAACGGTTTTTTCTTTTTTTTTTTTTTTTTTTCTATATTGCTATTTTTTCCTATAATTTTCAAAATTCAGCTCGCGGCGATAATGTTTGCAATGTAATTTTGTTGTCTAAGCGATCCTTTTTACGATATTTATTAAAAAATCACTCTTTTTCCACTGCAACACAATTATTTGTGAGCCTTCCGAGAAAAGAAACCTCAGTGAGACCCTAAATGATTCCACGAAAAATTTTCAAAACTGCACCAATGTCTAAGAATTTTAAGTAGAAAAGCTCACAAAAAGAAATAAACTGAATAGAGGACAAAGAGTATAGAGATGAGACCCACGAATATATAAATTTATATATTTGACGATGAGGCTTTTGATTGGAAATGCTTCACGAAACTAAAGAGCGATTGCGATGATATTGTTTGGTTGCCACTTTGGAGGTTTTTTTTTAAAAATTCCTATACATTTCATTCGTTTATTTCGCCACATTTTCCTTCTTCTTTACCCGAAATGGAACCTTCTTTCAATCGTCTCATTTTTTTCCGAGTGTATGTTCCATACATGTGATCTGCGCTTACATATATTTGCTATTCCGTTGCGATGTATGTAACTTGCTCTAATGCCACGAAAAAAAAAAATGTGCTGCTAAAAATTTCGTTTAAATGTATAGAATTTTTTTTTTTTTTTTCGGTGCAAATGTGTTTTATGAAAATGTGTTTCATCAGCGCTGGTTCTGGAGAACCCGCGAATTGGCTTTTTCCTCAAGATATGAAGCAAATGCAAACAGGAGTTAGATAATAATTTAAATATTTTTTTTTTTATAAATATAAGGCAAAGTAATAAGAAGATTTTCCATTTAACACGATTACAAAGATCATGGTCAGAACAAGAAGTTTCGCATCAGCCGAACACACTAACAAAAAAAAACCTTCTGAATTTTGTAATTCCATTAGCAGTTACGTATTTACATGTAGTCTGATAAAAAAATATTATATTTAAAAGTTTTTGCCATAATTATATAGATTCCGTTGAGATGATTACAAAATTTGCGATGCTTGCCTCGTCTCTTTTCTGCACAAGCGATGAACATAAAATTCATATTTTAGGAGGCCTCAAGTGGCTAATCTTTTTCAAACGTCTGGTCTATAAGTTTGTATAAATAACATTTCATCGAGGAGACCTTTTGAGCGCACCGTATAAATGTGTGTGCGACGACAATGTCCACTTCGTCATGATTAGATAGGAAGACGCAGAAATTTAATAAATTTTATCTGCGAGTTCATCGAGTTTCTTCTTACATGCACTCTATTTGAGGCCACAGTGGTTGTGTGTATTAGACAACAAAAAAAAAAATGCCAAAATTTTACTTTGTCTGTATTTCGATTTTCGAGAGCTTTTTTTCGGCAACTGATGAGCTTTTTTTTACTCTGTTCAGCTGTGTTGGTTTTGCATTAGAAAGTCAATTTTTGTCGGTTTTGCGGACCGAAAGAAGTTTTTTTTATTTTTTACTTCGCATTTTTTTTTTTTGAAAGATCAATAGAAAATCTTTGAGGAATTTTTCATCAAAAAATTAACGAAATAAAAAAAAAAACTTAATTTTTGCTTACATGGATTAATTTTTTTTTGCAGGCGAAGAAAATGAAGAAAATAAAAGCAATAAATCCACCAAGTGTGATGATGATTTCCACCTACACCGCACAAAACTTATTCTTCTATAATCAGTTTTATAACTGTCGCTTTTTTGTCGTGTCCAATAAATTTGTATTGCAAATTAAAGTGCTCAAGCATATTTTTTGATGACATCAGTCATTTTAATTCATCACTCCAGCGGACACTTCACATTTTGCGGTTTTTTTTTTCTTTTTTTGCCAATAATTTTTCAGTTGTAATTTTCACTTATTTCGAAAATTTTAATTCAATTAACATTTGGAACGAAAGAAAAGAAAAATCTTAATTTGTGCAACAACTAAAAAGAACTCAGTTTTTCACTTCAAATGAATTCAAAGGAATTGTAACAATTTTTAAAGGAAATAAAAAACTTAAAAGAATTTATTTAAAACAAAATATAAAAAAATTTTGTATGTGCGGCGATGTTGTGCGGAGCCCGAAAAAATAGCAACTACTTTGAATGAATATTAGTACTGAAATGCCACTAACTTGTGCAAAAAAAAAACACACTCAACACTCGGACCGATGAAGAGAAATAAAAATATGTATATATAAAATGTGTATAGGAGGAATAAGAAGCGGCGTTTTGAGCCCGAAAGATAATTTTTATACGTTTTCGCGAACATAGATACACAAGCCACAAGCAAGAGCCAGAGAAAAATTCTGCATGTGTATAAAATAATATTATTAATTTCTTTCTATCTCTCCATACATAACTGTAACGCTTGACAGGCAACAACAACATCACAAAAAAAAATTCATCTTCAATGATGTGCCCTTATAAAAATAAAATTGTGCAAAACGATTCCACACTAGATTCGGAATGATGTTAATTTTATTAGTTTTTTTTTTTTTCTGGGCCGACCGAATTTGGTAGTTTGAGTGATTTTTTTTGCACAATACACATCTAATGCGCGCAATTTTTTTCCTGTTTCTTTTTTTTTTTTTGATGATATTTTTAAATGAAATTTCAAGTTTACACTTTTAAATGTTCGGGGGTCTCTTTCACTCACTCACTCTCTATCTCTCTCCCTATCTCTTTCTTCACATTGATTCAACGAGCGCGTATCTAAGAAAGCTAACGAAATGCGTGTGTGTGAGTTTGACATACATAAAATATTTGTTGTTATTGTAACATTTTTTTTTTTTTGGAGGAATTGTATTCACAAATGTTTTTAATCTTTCCTCTTTCCTCATTCTATAGCAAAACATCTTTTTCTTATTTTGAGCCCAGTTTGAAATGACAAATGTTTCATAAGCGTGTAAAGCCTTTTACAATTACAGATATTTCAAATGGCTCACACTTCAATAGCATTTGTAGAGTGTCATTCCGAGATCATCTTTGAATAACTAGTTATCCCTTCCCCTTCCACAAATTGAAGTGCAAAGTTTCCTTCATACTTTCGTATAGCTTTGATATTTTTTTTTTCCATGTCGAAATGTTTAATGCCATTGCCATGCATTTTATGAAGAATACAGCAGCCGAAAAGCTTATTTTTAAAGACTTTATAAATTCAAGGATTTGTTTTATTTCTTTGTGGGAATTTTCCGCTTCTTTCATTTTATTTCCTGAAAATTTTCCTTTTCATCATCGCCTTCAAAAGCCAGAACCTGTTGCATCAATATCGAAATATATAACAAGAAAAATAACGCGAATCAAAAACAAAAAACAGCGGAAAAAAAGGAAAATATCTATGCGCGTAAAAAGTAAAATAAACTCATCATAGTGGCACGCGGTGAAGGTCAATGAACGATAAACTATTTCCCTACGCACAATGTTTTTTTTTTTATATTTCTTTTTCTATTTCTGTCAAATACTTACAGGGAGTTTTTATTTCGCACCGGTGTGTGCTGTAATACTGAGCCGAAATTATGTAAATGTGTAAAGAAGAAAAAATAAACTTTATACCAAGTCCGTTAAAGCTTCCAGTTCAATTGCCAAATGCTACATGTCACGTGCTAATTGTCTCTATACATCCGAAATGTACACAATATATTTTGCATAGCTGCTATAACACATTCGCAATGTCAGTCGGCAGCACATGCGAAAGTAAAATGTTCACACACATGTGATTGAAGCTTTGCGATTGTGTTGTATTTATAAGAAGATTGTGCAAAAATTCTAAGCTTATGTTGGTTTCATGTAAAATGCGTTAGATTTTATTTTGCAATAACCCTTCAAGGCACTTTCAAACAATTTAAAAAGGAAAATTGAGATTTTTTTTTGGTTTTTGCCGGTTTCGCATGTGAACGTCCATAATATTTAATAATTGCCATCTTATCAATTCCAAAAATAGTTTTTAATGATGATGAATTGCTTTGTAAACTTTTTTTCTTGATCTGCTGTAAATTACGCACATTTAAAAAAAAAAAATATTTGACATTGCAAAAAAAAAAAATCCGAACCAATACAAGTTTGGCGGTTTTAAGAAGAAGACTAATCTTTTTTTTTTTTCGCCTCAGCTAAAAAGTGTTTGCTAAAGATTTGATGATATTTTATGCAATTATTTGCAAAGTTGCAAATGATATCATCTCACAATCATCTTAAGTGCAAATAAAAATAACAAAGTTGGTCGTATAACAATATCTTCTCATTGACAGCAATTTCGGCGATGTGACATGACATTATTATTGAGCACCACTACATTCACACAATTAATTAAATTTGCCCGTTTACATTACTTTGCACAATATCTTCTACATGCTGTTTTTTGTGCGAATTCTAAAATTTTGCTCCTGACCTTCACGATAACCGAATGACACATATCATAACTGTTGATTTTAGGTTGTGATATGGAACTTCCACTTTCCCAAACTCACCTATTTGAAAATTTTTGAAAAATAATTTTGCCATCACACAAAAAACATTTTTGCCGAATTCTTTTTTTTTTTTTTCGCCTCAGCTAAAAAGTGTTTGCTAAAGATTTGATGATATTTTATGCAATTATTTGCAAAGTTGCAAATGATATCATCTCACAATCATCTTAAGTGCAAATAAAAATAACAAAGTTGGTCGTATAACAATATCTTCTCATTGACAGCAATTTCGGCGATGTGACATGACATTATTATTGAGCACCACTACATTCACACAATTAATTAAATTTGCCCGTTTACATTACTTTGCACAATATCTTCTACATGCTGTTTTTTGTGCGAATTCTAAAATTTTGCTCCTGACCTTCACGATAACCGAATGACACATATCATAACTGTTGATTTTAGGTTGTGATATGGAAACTTCCACTTTCCCAAACTCACCTATTTGAAAATTTTTGAAAAATAATTTTGCCATCACACAAAAAACATTTTTGCCGAATTCTTTTTTTTTTCTTTTACAAAAGTAAATATTTTTTTTTACGCATACAAGTAAATAGTGCAGAGAAAGGGAGATGGAACGAAGTGCGGAGAGACGATGAGCAAACGAGATTTCATTCGTGCCTGATGAATATTCGACAGTGATAATCTATCTATAACACTAAGTATGGTGAATCTTTAAATTGAAATTTAAAAAAAGCGACAAATTAATTTTTTTTTTTTTTTGAAAAAAAGAGCACAAAAGAATTTAAATAATTGCTTTTTTTATAGTTCTAATTTATATTTGACTTGTAAGTTCAAAGTCAGAAGAAATTGTGTCAATTAAAGTCATAAGAGAAACTATTATAGGAACTTTAAGCACTAAATATCGAAAGCTTTTTAATATTTTGATGACATACATTTTACATGAGTGCAGAAAATTTCAAACGATGAAAATTCGTAGTAAACTGCCAACTTCATGTTGCTTGAAAGCCTATCGGAGTCTCATGCAAACAGCGCATGAAATAAAGGAATTCTTATGATGTCATCCTGGATGTCATATATAGATAGGGTGACCAGATATTTTCGCCAAAAATCCGAGACGATGTTTAGATGATTTTTTTTAAAAACTAATCGGATTTGAGGCATAATTTTCAAAATTTTTGGGAAAAATCCGGAACTGTCCCAGCAAATTCCTTGCAGATGGCCACCCTACATATAGTTATTAATTATCTTGGATTATGATGTGGCGCAATTTATTAGTCAGTCGCACATACGCCAAGGATTTTCCATGATTTTGATAAACCATCAAGGACTCTTCTCACAAAATTAATTATTCAATTTAATGATAATGACTTGATTAGTTCATTGCAAAATTTTACATAAATATTTCTCTCAAAATCTAAAGACAAAGGATCAAAATTTTCTGAAAATCGAACATACGAAATGGAAACTCTGATATGCGGACAAGGGAAAAGTTTTGTGCAAGACAATTTAATGTTATTATTTAATTACCTTCCTTCTTTATTGATAAATTTGCCAATGTGAAAGAAACTTTTTGCTACACAAGAAGAAACTCGATGTTTCTATCTAAAGTGCATCAAGACGATCAGCAGGATAAGAAATCTCCGATTTCCGAAAGGACTTTTCTTTAATTGATTTATTGTTTCTACTGTTTTGCTCCATATCTCACTGATGGTAGCAATTAATTCAGCCTTTAATGAAATAATTGCTCTTCAGGATCAGGACCGCCCAAAGGATAATTTGATAAATTGATTGAGACTTGAAGGACTTTCGCATCATTTATTCGTTGTGATTTTGAGTCTCTTAAGTACTAACATCATAAAATTACACCCCAATTTTATCCTCAACTCTGCAACACAACATAAGGCAATTGGTAATTACAGACATTCGGAAAATTGAACAAGAAAATTGTCATTGACACCTCAAGAGACGTGTTTTGTGTACATCGCAAGATATGATTTTGCCTCCCATACACCACTCACTTAAATATTCAAATTCAATCCAATATTGTGAAAGTGAGCAGTGTGGTAATTGTTGTTGTGCTTCTTTATCGTTTGTTTATTCATTCCCTAATAAATCCTTCTTGTCTCTTCGACGCCAAAAAAAAAACATCCGATGAAGGGGGAGAGAGTGGGAGAGAAGGAGACGGAAATAAAATTTACATTTTAAATGCATTTCTACTGACATAAAATAGCTTCGAACAAAAATATGTTCGGCATCGACGGTGGCATAAGCATCGATGGAATATATGTTGCAATTTACATGTCAATTTGCATAAAACATCTAATATTTTTTTTTTTTTTTTCATTTTGAAAGATACTTTCCAATCGATGGTAAATTGTGCAAACAAATTGTGAAACATGTTTTTATTACCAACATTTTTTTTGTCTTGCTCATTCCTTTTTTTTTTGTCACCGGAAAATTCACAGATTTTCATTTCGTTATTCTTCTTACTCCATGCAAATGAGTCAATAACTTATACATTTCAGTGTAATTTGCAAGTCATTTGTGTTTACGTCTCATAACAATCAAATTGACAATTCCCTTGTTGCATCTATAGAGAGTATAACTGTAATCTGCTGCAAAGTTCAAGCAGCAAAAAGGATTTTGATGAGCTTTACATTTCGCCTTATTTCATATTGTCCACATTGAAAAGTTTTTCACATGAAATTTCATTAAAATTAAAATGCAAAAGTTTTTAATGTGCTTTGAGTTAGAGTTTTTATTATTATTGTTCGTGCTGCATGTCAAGTGTGCTAACAAAAATCCCCACACACATATTACAGCTGTAACCGCAAATGTCAGTTCAAGAATTTTCCGACGGTCATGGAGGAAGATTATGCAATGCTGTGCTCTGTGCTGCATAAAAACCAGAATCCTTCTGGCTGTCAAGCGTCCCACAAAGACCATTTTACATGATTATATAAAGGAAAAAATTGCTCTACATTCCATAACAGAAAAGTCAAGGATCATCAGTTAATTTCTTCCGACCGATGGGACGAATTATAATAATAAAAAATTGCTGCTATATGCATAACACTTAATTCATGCTCTAGAGTTACATTTTTCGTTAAAATCATTTTTCATATGCGAGGAACGACATGAAATATATAATTAAATATATTAAAGTTGGAGCCGTGTGGTAACAAATGTGCAATGCTTTTCTTATTTAGTTTGAGAAGAATTCATCAATGATGTCCATTGAAGTAAAGTAAAAAACGGGCGCTCATTTGGTGTGGTCAACAATGACAAAAGTGAACATCAAGCAATTGAATAAATGATGCTCATGAAATGAATATTTCAAGAAACATTTTCCACACTCAAAACAAAAAAAAAAACTTTACATTTAATTAAATGAACATCAATTTAAAATTGTATCCAGAGAGAAAGATAGAGAGAGAGAGAAAAGACGTCTTGAATATTTTATTTCATCATTCCGGACTTGGTTTTTGAGTGAAACATTGAATCGATGCCCTTTACGTATAGCGAATAAAACTGAATGTAAATAATTAAGTAAGTGGTAATTGATCCAATCATCTATTGAGGTTTTTGTCGTGTAAAGAGAAATAAAAATTGTGATAGATTAAAATTTAAATATTTGAACTTTATAAACTGACCCCACACAGCATGCTGTAGCTGATTTTGAAGAAACCCATTGCTGAAAACTTGATGTCGGTTTTACTGAATTGAAAAGCAGCTGTCATTTTTTGAATTTCTTCAGGGCTAAAGAAAATTGTGCCACTAATTCGCATTTTCAAAATATAACGAATACAGGCTCGCGATTGATTTGTGATTGTCTCGCAGAGGGACGTCATTAAAATAGTTGTAACAATATTGATGACAATTATGTTTGTCGAAACGATGACAGTCCATATTGAGTAACCCAATGATTCATTAGTTTCTGTAGAGATCAATACATAGCAATAGTAAATCTGAATTGTCGTTACAATGAAAATCGATGTAAACGAACAGAGAAAAATTGGTCCAAAGAATTTCTCAATTGAATGTCCGAGATCCAGTAAGTCATTCAAGATGTGAAATACCGATGGAACTGATGAAGTGTATTGTTGACTTCGGGCTCTAATTTGTTCATTTTGTTTTTTCGTCGACAATTTTGATTTCGTTGCATTTTCCATGTTGTTCAGCTCCATTTGTGGGAATGTCATACTTGTAATCGACAGAGTGTTTTGTAACAATTTATCTGACGATTTTCGATCATGCATTAATTCATCTTTAAGGACGTTGCTGGTTAATTTGAGACGATAATAGATAGCGATGAGCAAACAGAAAGCGAATGAAAGTGCCATTGTATAGAGTACGACAGGAATGAATGTTATAATCCAATAGTAGACGCTGTAGAACTTGTAGCGTATCAAAACGACATAAATTTCATAACTTGCCATGTAGAAAAAGAAGAGTATGTAACATGTAAAATTGGCCACAACGATTAAATTAATCCGCCTGTTATTGATCTTCAAGCCCATTTCTCTAATCCCTGAATCAAAATTTGTGATGCTCATCCTAATGGTGTTCAACGTTTTGACATTCATGGATGAAACAAGAATGATGGTCATAGACAGACCATTCGCAATCAATTGAATCCAATTTGAAATGACTGACAACTTGTCGGATGACCCGTCGATGCTCCAAAATGACTCAATTAAGCCCATCCAATAGACTGCCAGAAATGTTGTAACGACAGCAATGTAATACTTTTGCAAAGTTATTTTCTTATTGGCAACGATGCTGTATGGAACGAAACCAAACAATTTAAAGAGTTTCAGCACAATCAGCAAAGTATTATCGTTCGACATATTTTTTTTTCTTTTCTTTTCTAGAGCTTTTTGTTTTTTAAGTTGACTTGGAACTTTCTGAAACGTAACTAATGCCAAGACCTCACTTGCACAATGTCTTATACACTCTCTAAAGTCGTTTTAGAAAATAATTCGAATCAATTAAAAATTGATAAGTTTTCGTTCAACAAGCTATGAGACCGAATGAAAGTGAGCTTTAAGTGCAACAGGTTGTATGTAGTTAATGATTTTCACATTAAAAAAAAATACGAGTCGAGTGGAAAAAGTTTTCAATTCGATTTCATGTGTGTAATTGTTTGAACATTTAATAACAGTCCGGTGTAATAAATGTTCGCGTTGAGATTTTTTTTTTGTCGAAAGCTATTAAATCTCAATAACCATTTCTAAGCACTTTTTTTTCTTGTTCTAGGTGGCAAGAGAGGTTCTCATAACTCACTTAGAACATAATGATTCATTTATTGTCCTTAAGTGGTGTCAATTCCGCAACACATTCCTAATTACAAATCGAATTATAAAAATATTTTTCCCATAAAAAAGTTTTAAAAGCTTCTTAAAAGCTTCACTATCTTTAATCCCTCATGCTTCAAACCCATTACATAATTAAAGGGGAAAACGAGTCGACATAATTGGATTCCATTTACATGGCGGAAGTAAAGTGTGGTGAATAAACTGAGTTTTAATTTCTGACTAGATGCTGTACCAAACATAGCTTTCGACATAAAAAACATTATAAAAGACAATAAATTATGTTGACAAATGTGAGAAAAATTTACTTTGATAGATTTTCCATGTGAGAGCTCGTGGAAGCGGAACAATGGATGAAAAAAGAATATGCGGGAATATGTTGAATATAAATGACATCCAAATGGAGTGTTGAAAAATTCCTTTCTCCTCCGCAAAATTATTCCGTCGACTTTCACGAGGTGCCAACAGAAAGTTCATTAAAAGCGCTTTAGTACCAGAACCATACACGCGGGTCGAGTGCTATTTTATAAATTTTTCTGGAAACTGACGACAATTTAACGTAAAACCTTTAAGCGGCCATGATAACGACTAGATGACATCGCAACTAAACAAGCAAGGATAGTGAGATATAACTCAATGATGAGTATCGTGTCAGTCAACGTTGATTGTCAAATCGGATTTAGGCACACAGAGATGTTTATGGATGAGCATTTCTGATGGTTGCCAAATTTGATAGCTCAGTTGTAAATTTTAGAGTTGAAAGATAGACCGAAAGTGAACGAGAAGAAAAAAAAAAACATGAAACGCACAAATTTACGAGAAGTGAGGAAAGAAAGGAAGTGTATATGAGTTATTTATTATGTTTAGATACACCTTTTGATTATGGACATTTTGAGTAATTTCCGTCAATGACAGACGACAGCTGTGCAAAGCGAACAGAAATAAAAAAATTGGATAAAGGACACGGAAATTTTTCTCCACTATCGCGCTTTTGATATTGCTTTTTGCACGAAAGTTCCTCCATGCCTTTGGTCATTTTGAGTATGAACGCCTTTTCATTCGCAGCGTTATAGAATCATGAGATTTTACAGTTTTGCGATTTTCCCAGATGAAGACAGACGATACAAACGAGCGCTACAGGATGTTGTTTTAATGACATTTGTGATTTGGGGGAAATTCCTGTGTGTAGCCTTTTTTTTAACTCAACTCTTCCCTGGCTCGTTCTCGTGTCTCTTTGTGCGTATATTTTTAGCGTCGTCAACTATTTGCATTTTGCAGATTTTATAATGTTTCCACAATCACCCACAAACCCTCCGAACACAATGAGTGATGATGACGAAATGGGACAAAAAAAACTCTTAATTTCAAATTTGTCCATAACATGCTGAGTGAAACTAGCGAATGATGCGAATTGTGGAGTGAGTTGAGCTCTTTGAAAAAGCTTTTGGATTGAAATAGAGAAGAAAAAAAAAAGATTTACTCAAAGGATGTGCAAAGTGTTTTCCCTCAACGATACCGTCCAATGTTGCTGCCTTTTGTTTGTCTTTTGTTAAATTCAAACATGCATAGTTTTGAATTAATTTGGTTTGCTGTTTTTTCGGAGGTCGTAGTTTGCAGCATAGGAAAGTTTTCCGAAAGTGCGAAAATCCTTTCAACTACAAAATTGAACGGAAAAGTATTTTTGTTTTATTGAATTCATGAAAAGCGCCAAAAGGATTTTACCCTCCCTCCAAAAATGGTCAAGGAATGGTTTCACATATCGGTAGTAATGCAAGACACATTTCAATCTCTTTGATTTCATCTCTTGATCTGAGCACTTTTCCACTCCATAAACATTAAAAGTGTGAAACAAAATTTTTTTTCAGCAGGGTGAAAAAAATCAGATCGGAATCAAATATTTGAATTGAATCGAATTAAATGCATTACGTTAGCACATTTTCCAGAGCAAATCACGTTACATATTCTGTCGACTAAAGGAAGCAAAAACTTTCATGAGAGCTTTCATTTGAAATTCCCAAATCGAATGTGTAATGTCTTATAAAAATGGATATTTTTCCTTCTCTTACGATCCATATCGATGACTTTAGATTGAGCGTAAGGAAAGAAATGTGCAGGGAAATTGAATAAACAGTTTTCTAGCGCTGAACACGTTCGAAATCAAAGTTTAAGCAAATGGCACATGCGACACAAACACACTACATTCGCACTTAAAACAGCTGAATAAATGTAGCGACTTGCAATTTATTGCTCATTCAAGCTAAAAATAATCAAAAGTTTTATTACATTTTCATCAAGAAAATATTAGCAAATGAAAAATGTTGAAAAATTAATATTCGTTGAATATTTCATTTGATATAATATTTAATATGTAAAAATAATCTGTTAACCTCAATTGTGAACTGAATAATATTCAAAAGGAAGTTTCGCTTGATTTCTCAACGAAAGAAATGTAAAAATTGGAAGAACTATTTGAAGGAGAGAAAAATGCATGGAATTTTTATGAGGAAAATCCCGCATAATCATGGAATTCTATCTATAATGAAAGCAGGAGAAAAAAAACCTCGTGAAGGTCAGAATGGCAACTATGAAATCACCAGAAACAATGTAAAATTTTACTTGCTGTGCCTTGCTATAGTTATTTGTTGAGGCTGATGTTGTTTGTATATTTTCTGTGTATTTTACCACCGAGAACTTTTTCCAAGGGGATTGATAAAATATTTTTCATTTTTGTGGCGAGACTGAAGTCGTTGCTGGAAATGGTTTTGTTTCATTGCCATAGATAGAAAATTTGCTCTCCCAACCAATTACAGGAATGCAGAAGAAGTTTATGAATATCTTAAAGCTCCACAGATTACATCAAATTTTTTGCTATCAGGAAAATTAAGTTTGCTCCATCGTACAAAAATATCTGAAGTAAATCCCTTTATTAACTTTGAATACTTTAACAATAAATTAAATTCAGTGCAGAATCATCCCCAGCGCAATCTCAATTTAGAATATATATTTGGGGTAATGCTGGATATTTGTGTCAACTTTAAATCTTATAAATAGAATAATGATGATAGATGACTTTCACAACATGGAAAATCTTTACAACAATATCACTGAAAAATATTGTAAAACCTTAAAGCACAAACACTTAAGTATGTTATAATTTATTAGCTCTTTCCAGTAAATTTTGCAAAATCGATGATTGAATAAAATGATGATAGATGAGTTATAGAAAATATATTGAAATTTAAGGCTTAAAATAAAATCAATTTTTTTTTACTAATTGTTTACTGAAAAATATACGTTTTGACCCTAAAAATTTATTATCTCATTTATATATTTGTAATAATTTTCTGACGAAATATTTTACTTAAAACACAGTAAAGTGTTTAAGTAAATTTATTAGTTTTGATTGATGTAATGTTGATTGGTAGATAAATTGCAGACATTTGACTTTGTAGCAGAAGCAATGAAATTCGTACTTACTTTCATCTGATTATTACTCACCATATTTTTTTGATTGTATGTCAGAAAAACGTTGATTTGATATTTTAACATATGAAATATTTTTTTAAAAATTGAAGATTTCGTGAAAAATTTCTATATCTATTAGAATATTGCTTTACTTGTGTTATCATTTGAAAAAGTGAGGATTAGAACTTGAAAAAATATCCCTAACTTCTAAAGAGGTTTAAATAGAAAAGTTTTGTTTCAAAAAGGACTGATATGTCTCTTTTTTCAAACGCTTTTCAGTCACTACTTGGAGTTGATTCACTTATTGTCGCCCTATCTTAATTTACAAAAGTTTCAAGAGGCGTTTTCTTAAACGTTAATGAAAAATATTAAAACAGATTGCTTATCGATGATCGTCAAATGCTACAATTAAGATGTAGGTTGATTGTTGAATATTTATACTAGGTATAAATATTTTATTGTTGATTGATGTAAGGTTGATTGAAGAATTGTTGATTGATGAAATGTTGTTAGTTGTCAAAAATTATTACTTTTTTCACCCCTTCCTTTAAAAGGAAGGAGTAGGAGAGATGTATTCGGCGGATTGATTCTTATAACATAATAAATTCGTTTCACTTGATATTTTAAAATTCTTGTGTGGATAAACAGTTTGATCGATAGATTTTTTTACAAAGACTTATCTTTTTATTGCCAATTGTTGCAAAGTGATTAACTTTATACAATCACAACCCTTCTGACGAGTCCAAGTTTTCCATTCCATTTTATCTGTTCAACACAATTGTTTTGTACATTGCTCAGATGCTTATTTTTGGTTTCCTGGTTTTCCCTTTTTTTCCTTAAAATCTCTCGAAATTCAAACTACTTAACTAAATTTGTTCATAGGAAGGGAAAACTTTTTTTTTCTTGCGCTTCTTAAAGTTCTTCATAATTCCTACACTCCAAAATAACTGAAGACCATACCTGTGGCTCTGGTCCTTTGGAAAGAGATCGTCGTTGTAAATCCGTTTCTTTAAATTCCACGGTTCCTTTTGTGTTTGCATCGACGTCCTTTTTGTGTTTGCAGTCTAAGGGTGTATTGAAGTCCTAAGAAAATAATAAATATGTTGAGTACAACGTAATTCGTATGTAATTAAAATATGACAAACTCAAATCTTTCTATGAACCAATGAACTTCAACTGTAACTACTTTTACTGCCTTACTCACATTTTTGAATTTTGTCCAGATACAAAAACAAATTTTGAAAACAAAGTTTTTTTTAACCAATTTGATTATTTGGAACATTTTTAGATTTTTGTTTTGAACACCAATTTTCGAACACTTAAATCATATGAATGACTCACAGTTGAATTGCAATTTATTCTTTCTTTGAGTTTGTCTAATTGGAGAGAAGGAAAACAATTTCAATCAGTCATACGTCGTCGGAGCTAAAACGAGAAAGAATAAAATATTTTAATTTAGTTGAAATTTTCTTTAGACATTTTCGCAAGTAAATTAATTAAATTCGCAATATTTTGTAAAAAAAAAAAAATGTTTTTTTCTCTAATGCCTGAAAAACTTTATGAAGCTTCAAATTGGAAAACAATGCTTCTGGAAATCTTCGCTGACTAACACCAGTAGTTTATAAGGGCATCCCCAGATAGAACTGCTGGTATTTAACCGGCTCTTCCATAGGCTTCAAAAGATCTTTCATTTTCAATCGGCAACAGCAAAAGTCAAAAATTTTTAATGGCAAGTAAAGTCAAATGATATCACACAGCACAAGTTGTTAAATAAGCCACGTATTGTTCAGCGATGCATTTATTTTTATTTCATTACGACGAAAGGATTTTTAGCTTTGGCCACGTTCCGTGAGAGATGTGATCAAACGGTAAAACGCTTTTATGGGTCAGCTCTTTTTTTCCCTAGTCTGACAATAAATTCCAAGGCAAAATCATTTGGAAAAACATCCAAAAAATAAACAATTAAAATTAAACGAACCGCAAATACCGCCAGAAAAAATTTATCGTAATTCTGAAGCCCTCGACTCGAATGTTGTGTACAGACAAAATTAAATATGGAAATTTAGTCGCAAATTTTTTTTTCCATTTCGGCAAAATATTCTGGAGGAAAAGTTTGTTGGAAAAACGTACGACAAATATTTTCAGTTCGCATTTTCCTGAAAGCAGCAATTTTTTTTATTTTGCTCGAGTGATCCTTTTAAAAGTAAATTGACTTTGACATAGGTCGGTTTTTGAGGTTTGTCTGTATTTTTCTCCGAAAAAAAAAGAGAGAAAACTGCCTAAGCAGACCTAAAAAGAAAATACCTCCTCGCTCTTTTCCATTTTCCTTTCCGAGGAAAGTTTGCGCGAAATGTGAGGAAAGAAAAAGAAATTGCGGATGGCATTCTTTTGGGGGAGGGGGTAAGTGTGAGGATGTCTGCTGTGTGGTAAAGTGGTATCTAGTCTGGTAATGTAAAACGTTTATACTAACACAGCAGAGAAAAAAAAAATATCAACCCTGACCTAGATCAAGCTAACATTTCTTAATCCTGCTAAATCTGATTTCATGGCTAAAAGATATCAAAATATATAAATCTCGAACGTTTCTTGTTGACGTTGCTCGCTCAGTTTTGCAATCTGAGTCATTCATTACGAGAAATAAATTCATGTTTTATTACTGGCGATGCGATGCACTCTTGTCATGACTGTTTGCTTTCCGCATTTAAGTTTCCATGAAACGACCATAAAAATAGAAACTGTTGATGCATTTCGAGTAATCCTTACGTCCATTATCGCAAACAAAACGTGATTGAGTTCAACTTGAATTCTACGTTTATTAATTGAATTAATATCATGCGAAAAATTTATAATTTGTGATTCCAAAGAATGGGAAAAATATGCAAAACATGATATTGAGCAATAATGATCATTAAGGAAGCAATTGATAATTCTATTTCTGTTCACATGGCAACACTCCAAAGTTTGCAAATAATGCAAACTAATAAAAGTTTTATTCTATAACAAAATGAATTTGGTCCCGGCAGCAAATTGCATTAAACTTTTTTCCGTCTCATTTTGTTACATCATCAAAAACATATTTATTACCATTGATGGCATTCTCTGATTTGTGCTTAATGCCATCAAAATGGATTGTTATGAAAAATAATTCCTTGACTTTTCTTTTGGCTGTGCTGTCATTAAATTGCAATTTACTTAAGCAATTTAGCAGCACAACAACTTCCTGCCAAATTTTCCTATTAAAATCTAAAACTGAATGGAAGTCTTTATGCTCTTGGATGAGTCTTTACATGGTTATCACTTTCTCGTACATACTGCATAATATTGAGTATTTTGGTTCAAAAGAAGGGAAAATTTTACTGCAGTTACATAAACTCGAAACTTGGAAAACTTCCAATTTATAAATCGTCGTTGACTGTCATGCCAACTGAAATCTTTTCAAATATTTTCAGCACATTTATTATTAAAAGTTATTGAAGCGTGAAAGCGAAGCATTGATTGATCAAGAGCTGTAATAAACTTTACACAGTTTCCAGCATGATCTGTGAACTTTTACAATCTATTCATGCACAATCTGATGGATTATGACTTTCTGGACAAGCAACGACTTACATAACTATCATAACTCGTAATCAATTCTGATTCCTCTTTTTTTACTCCGTCTAATCACAAATCAAGTCAGATCTAATGAAAACACATTTCACAGTTACAGTCACGGAATAGGGAAAGCAAAAAAAAAAAAAGAAATTGTAAAAGTTTAACGTCAAATTTTTTTTTTGCTGCTGCTGTTTGGAGAAAAGTTAGATTTAATCTGATAGCTTTTCTCCTCAACTGTTCTGACTTTTATTTCTGTTGCCTCAACATTTATTTTTCTGCTAGTGTTCTTTTTGTGCTTCCGCATATAGCAAAGTGAGCAATATTTGTCTAGTTAAATTAAATAACGAACAAAGCGTTCCTTTTGTTATTTAAATGTGACATTCTCAGTTTTGTGATGGTTTTTGTGAGAATTAAAAGGAAATGTTCCATCATGGAAAGTCAATTTGCGGGTGTAAGTTTAGCTCACTTTAGTGGTTTTGCGCCATTTTGCATTAAGTGCCAATTAGGGTTGTTTCAAATTTAAAATGATTTCGATGAAAATTTTGGTGAAATATGTTTTTTAATCGAATTTCACATAAATTTCCTCAGTTCGACATCTGATAATTATTGCATTTTTTTAATGGGATTGAGCATGTTAATTTGTTGTACAAACTTAAATAATCAATTAACCAATGATCTCGTGTAATTACTGCATTAATGAGACAATTTTTATGCTGCTGTTGTTGTGTCAGTTTCCCTATGGCCTTAAAATGGCGAAACAAAAAAATGTAAATGAATTAAATTTAAAAAAAAATTAACACGAAAAAAAAATTAATTGTATGTCATTTTATTGAACTTGCAAAATTTGTTGCCCCCCCCCACAATTTTCATTTCGCCTACGCTTCAATCAACATTTCGTAAATTATGTAACGTCTCACATTATCAGAATCCAACTTTTGAGATATTTCGATATAATTTGAACCATTTTCAATATGTTTAACGATATTCAGGTTCCATAAAAAAAAATTTGCGTTACGTATTTTATGGATGCCCAACTATTTTTTTTTGCACGACGAAATAAAAATAATTTTACAAATGCACATCATTAAAAAAAAAAAAAACATTTTTGATGCTTCAACGAATAATTTGAAAATAAACAATTTTTTGGACTGCGACATTCATAAATTTATGATGCAAAATCTGTTGTTGTCCTTCAACCTGCATTTTACAAGTTTTCCTCCCCTAAACAAAAACTTTATCAATAAAACCAACATTCGTAATGTCGCCCGAGGTAAAGTAAGAAAGAAAAATAACATGGTCATAAAAAAATATATGCAGCTCCTACTTTTCCAAAAAAATATATTTTTATTTAACTTTTATTGTTGCTTGCAAGGAAAAATCATTCCATCACAAGATTTTTTTGTTGGCTTGGTTTAAACCCAATGATTTATTGAGCGATCAAAGGAATGAAGTAAACTTTTAGCTTTAAACTTTTTCCGAAGATGAGTTCCAAGTTCGAGTTGTTTGTTGCCTTTTTTTTCTTGCCATGCAACAGACATCCCTCATCTCATCTCTTTGGATAACACCCACATTTGTAATGAAAGAACGTTGTTTTTTTCAGAGCTGGCAAAGTATAAACTACAATAATTCATAACATAAAGTTTTCTGCTCCAAATAAAAAGCGATAAAGCTAGGAGTGAGTGAAAAAGAGACTACGAAATTGATCTGTTAATGTTCTTATCAAAAAATATCATCGGTCCCAATGAATTTTTAATATTAGTATGAGTAAGTACCAAAAATGATTTGTCTATTAATGATGTCATGATAATTTTGAGACTTTTGAACCAGCTTACTTCGCTCTTATCAAGAATCCTTAAAATCTAAAGAAATAAGTTAATCCCTTTCAATGTAGATAGATACAACATTTATTTATAGACAGACAAGACGCTGAAAAATCATGTCCGGAATTTTTAATTTACCGCAAGCACAAATAGAGCAGAAACGAGCCTGACCATTGAAAATAAATGCAAGGACAAAGCTAGTGGGCGGCGGATGGGTGGAAAAAAACCAATGACTAGAAAGATCATGTAATTATGAAAATCAATTAAATAAATTGAAATTAATTTTCTGACCAATTGTACAATATGTTTTTTTTTTTTTTTTTTCTTATATATCTCTAGCTGCAATTGCATGTGATGGTGGCATGCAACAAATCTTTTGCTATTTCATTTCATTCCGCAATGCTGGCTGATATCAAATTGCATTTTCATTTGAGCAAATCGCTTTTTCAGAATGGGCACATCACAAGCACCCCTAACCACCATCATCCCATGGGCTTCTGCTCATTCTCTCTGATGTAATTTCATTATCCATGAAAATGAAAAATATAAAAATATTTTTGTGGTCATCTCATCGACGACAACGACAGGATGTTGTATGTTTCTTTTGAACTCCTGTTTTCGAGAAGGACATTCCTGAAATTATGGCCACATTGCTCGGGAGATGCATGAGAAGCAAATGCAAGAAAAAAAAGTATAATTTATATGATTGTTCTGTGAGCTAAATGGAAGTAGCCTGCAGCAGCCGAAATTGTGTTTTATGTTAAAATCGGCAAAAACATATTGCAAAACTGGTCAAAATTGTAATGGCATTTTAATATTTATATACCATTTTCGGCACCATCTCGATGGACACTGGGACATGAGCTGACTGATGGTAAAGAATAAAAAACATGGCTCATGCAAATATCATATCAGCAAATGAAACAGTACTTTTGTTCAATGGCTACTGATGTTCGTTCATTGTGCATAGTCCAAAGCAATGTCGAAATGTGTAAAAAGAAATTTCTATGTAAAAAGGAAAATTTTGTTTGCAATTCTGAAAATCAAAATTTTCTCCTTAATTTGAATCTATTGAATATTCATTAGCAACACTATTTGTATGATTCGAATGATATGCGCTGCTAGTTTTGCTTTGGGATTTGTTTTTGTGGGGATTGAGCATCTAATATTGATTCTGTAACAAGTGTTCGACTGTTATTTGGTTTCCCTTTAGAGTGTTTGTGTATGCGACTCAAAGGATGTTTTTCAATGTAATTAAAATGCATAATAAAAAGGCAGATGACGTACATAGATAGCAAAGGCAGCAAGCACCATTAGATTGCAAAATTTAGAATTTCCGGTTGTTTGATGCCTCAATACGTAAATATCGATAGTTTATAACAAGAATATTGTTTTTAGAGTGTAATCGATTGGCAATCAGTTATGTACCAGGTGGTGGAGAGAGAGAGAGAGAGAGATAAATTAAAATCTGATGAGCATCATCAATTTACACAAAACAGCGATTGAAAATATTGTACGTTATCCATCGGGCATCACTGACGTTCTTATCGTGCACCTAAACAATATTGGCAAATGTATCATCTGCCGAGTAGATGATATTTGAGCGGCTAGAAAAGTAATAAAATGTAAAATTAATAAATTTGCATATTAAATTAAAATGTTTCGCTCATCTCTCGAAGCGAAATGTGAAAATATAGGAAAGTGAAATATGCAATATTTCGAGTCTTTCGCTGAGCTATTCGGACTCGGATTCATAATTTCATTCATACGTATAACGCTACCAACATTTTCAAAGCCGCTTGAACACAATCAAATTCTGCTGATTCATATTGACAGTAACACAACTTTGTTATTAAATAAATTGAACTTAAAAGTTGTCACAGCTTTTCTTCTAAAGATTTCGCAACCTCAATTTTATTTTTACAACTTCTTTCGTTGCATCCAAACAATCGATGGACACTACTTAGCAAGAAAATGTCAAAAGAATTTTTGTTCCAAAAATAAGTTTTTTTTTTTTTTTTTTTTTTTTGCTTACAACTCAAACTTTATTTTCACTCGAAGAAATCGCTTCGTTCATGTAAAAATGGATGCACACATAACATTATGGCACCACCGCCAATATCAACAAAACAACAACATCAAATAAGACAGAAAAAGTTGCACTTATCATCAGAAAAAGAAAGAAATATTTGATATGAAAGCTTCATTTTTGCTTCGTCGGTTATAAATTTATGTTGTGAATGGAAGCAAAAGAATACAGGAAAAAAAGTCTCTTCACTCGTGTGTAGGTTTTGTTCAAGAATTTTCCTTTTAAATAGCTGAACTCAGAACAAGTCGTGAGATAGAGAAAAGGAAAAGTTTTTGTTCAACGATACAAAAAAAAAATTGTATCATGTCTGTTGCATTACCAATGTAAATCGAACAAAAGCTCGACGGCGAGCAAAAGTAAAAAAAAAAAAAATGCTGCAACTTTTAGAGTTTATGGGCGCCATGAAAGTTGAGTGAGCCAATTTTGAGATGGAAATTGATAATAAAAAGAGTCCTTTTATATAAAATTTTCCGGCAAGGTCATCATGGTGTATGAGAGAATTCATTGATATCAATAAATTATGTCAGCAAAACTGTCCTGGCTTGGTTGTAGGTTTTAATACGTCGTCCCATAAATAATCGTCCAAGGTTGTAATGTAAAATATTACCAATGGAAAATAATTTTATTAAATTATGCAATTACTCTCTTTTCACAATACCCTCCGATGTGCATGCATACACGTTCATACATATATTAATGTGATGATATTCCTTGTGTAATTTATATGAAGAGAAATGCAAAGGAACAAAATGATCGATGAGATTAAAAGCGGCCCCTTAACACAAGATCTATTGCTGATTACATAAATTTCCTTTTCTCATTCACCACTCACTGGATTTCTCTATTTAAAACTATCCAACAAATTTTCATCATCTCGTCTTTTTCCCATCTGTGGAAAAGTATTACAATTAATTAATCACGTAGAATGTTCAGGGAAATTATGCATAGCATTGGCATCATGGTAAGTGCAATAATGGAACTATTCCTGAAGGGCAAAAGCATTACAGTTTTATCACACGGAAGAAATTTTATTCCATGCCTTGACTATAGAAAGCGAATATCTTTGAAAAATTGCACAAGCAACTGTTGACAAGAACAACAAAAGTGACAAATAGCATTTTGCTGGAAGATGAATTTGTGATTTTGACATTTTTCGGAAAATTTGCTTGAAAGAAGTTTAATAAAAGCCAATTGCGTATGACAAAAGAAAAGTTTCCTCCAAAGATCTGTTATGACATGCTGCTGTGATGGCTTATAATCGAAATCATGTGATTGCCAATAATCTATTCAGTAAATGAAATTGAAAAAAAAGGAAATATTTTCGAGACACTTGTGAAAGTTTTTGATTTTTTTTTTTTTTTTCACGAAATTATTTGAAAGAGAAATTTCATATGCTAGAAAAACTTGAAATTTTCTTACAAATCGGTTAGTTTCGACATATTTTGGGTTTCGTAGAAACTTTTGCGTATTAGAGTCCAATCCAATAGCTTGCGATATTCGTGGGGAGAAATTTGATTTAAACTTTTGCATACGAATATTGCCTTTTACGAAAGTTCGTTTAGGTAGATGAAGGGACATCTTGTGGTTAGAGTTGTGTGCGGTTTTAGTTGGTAAATTTACAGTATTATTTCATCTTCAAGTCATAAGAGAAGTTTAAAATTTGTCTTCGAGAAAGTGAGAATGAACCAAAACAAATATTTGTCTTCAAAGTTATTAAAACAAGATTTTCTAAAAAAATTCATTTTTGTGTGCTTTTTCCCCAAAAATATCGGAAAAGTTTTAATTTGCTTTTCACCAAACTTTTTCCGTTCTTCCTGGAGTTGCCCTCAGCAAGTGCAAGTACACATCCACATTAATAAGTTTGTTTATTTATTGCTTTGTAATTGTTTTTTACATTTTCGGAAGTATCAAAAAAAAGACTTTCATTTACCGTTTTAGGTTTGTGGGTGTTGAAACTTTTCAAATATTTATTTGCAAATCCTTCGGGGACTTTTAGAGGTAGTGGTCGTAAGGAAAATGTTTTAACCGTAAATTAATCGATGTGGCACTGACGAAACTTTCAAATTCATTCTCAATTATTGGCAATTTAGTGCAGTTTAATGGACAGAGAAAAATTTTCAAAAGCTTTCCGGCATTCTAAATTGCTACATAAAAAATGCCTTTACATCGCCGCTTTCTTTTTTTTACTCTTACAACGCTGGTTCTAAATCCAGCAACTGTTGTTGTGACAAATAAATGCTTTTGGATTATCTGCCATCCACTGAATAAAGAAAGTAACTTTTTTGGCACAACCATCCGGCGACAGTGTAAAATTTGTTGCTGTAACAGTTGGCGTGGGACTCTCTTATTTAGATTGTCAAAAAAAAGTCCATTCGAAAAAAAATTGCTCATGGTGCAAATTATTTTCAATTGCACAATAAAAATCGATTATTTTCCACTTTACATTGTAACAAGTTTTACGAGTTTCATGTATTATGCAATGGTGGAGGCAAAATGTTGACATTCAAATTACTGCACAAAATAAAGTTAGTGAAAATCAATTATCTAGGTATATAAAAATTGTTTAAAAAAAAATTGCTGGATAGCACGCACATAAAGGATAAATTGCTGGCAAAACATGATTGAATCAAATTATCTACATACATAATTTTTTTTTCTACTCATTTGGCGATGAAAAATGTTTTATAATTATTTGAATTGCGTGTGTATGGGGGGGGGATGTGAGTTATAAAAGTATAATTCGAAATATTTAGTAATTTTCCAACATAAACTGTTTTTTTCACAAATATGATTAGTACAGTTTTGTAATTTTCGCGTGTTTGTAGGCTTATTGTGTTTGGTGAAGACATCCATTTAGCAAATGCAAAAAAGGGCTTTACAAGGATTGCCAACAATGTTCATCTCTCATGAAAATCGCGCCAATTGCCAATTGGCATTTTATTTTGATTTCGAATATTGTTCCGTCCGAGTCGCCGAGCGTCGTGTTAATTATTCAGTCATTTTAAAAACAGTTTAGTTGTACATCGAATGCCATTAATATTTTAAGCGACATTAGAAAACCCCTCGAAACACACAAAACAAAATCCATGCGGGAACATTTGCCAAAAAAAAAAAAAACATTTTGTCGATTTTACACAAAAATCGCTTTTTGCATTCGCACCGGCGAGTCGATAGAAATTAAATGTTGATAAGGATTCGAAAATATATTGCCGCTGAGCTTATAATGGCTAGTAGAGAAATGTTTGTCTCAATGACAAGAAAAATTGCTATGTACGAAATATTTTCGGGAACCACGGTGTCATAACTTAATTTGACCAAAAATACAGGATGCAAATCATTATGCAATCACTGTAAACCTTTCGTGATCTGCTATTGTTCCTAACAATAGCAAATGTAAATTAACCGCGATTTCGTGGTTTTGCTATCACACTTAGATAACCCACGAGCAGCATATTTTCTGAGCGAGCCCTATGGAGCTCTTTTCCATGTTTCGACCCATTTTATTTCAAATTCCATTCATATGAATATTCAGATATTTAATATTTCTTTCAGGAGAAAAAAATTCTCTGCTCCATTCATTCAATGAGCGACGAGTGTCAATAAAAATTTATAAAAAATCTCCTCAATCAAATTTAATCGCTTCAAAAAGAAAAAATAAAATTCTATAGAAATATTTCAATAACAACATTTTTTCACTTGTACACTTCGAGCATATCGTGCATCACGACTGTATTACTTCACCTCCCCTCCCATGCGCCAAAACAACTATCATATTACCGAACCTTGAATGGGATTTCTTCCTGCTACGGTGTAATAGAAATATAAATTTAAACCGATTAAGTGTATCAACATGTAAAAAGTGGTGGAAATGATTTTGAAATAAATATTAGTCAATTTGTATCGTGTTGCTCGAGATAGATTGAGCTTTAAATCCCCGTCTCATGGCAACGATGAAAATTCGATTGAAGCTGAAAATTATTGGTAACCTCAAAAGATTCTTCCTTTCGTTCTTATTCAGCCGTCGTCGACACTCAGTGAATTTGTGTTTTCGTTCAGCAAGCAACAACAGAGCTGTGTTTATAAATATATATTTTTTTCGTTGCCATCCAAAATGGAATGAACAAGAAAAGCTGTTTGTTCTCACAAACAGGTTTCTTCCCTCTTTTATTAAAAAGAGAAAAAAAATCAGCAACGCGTTATGCTACCATCAGCAACAAATCGGTAATTGATTCCAATATTACTACACAAAACCCTGAATTCTATTGTCAACAGAAGGAAAGCATAAAAGAGCTTTTTTTGGATCATGACTTTTACAATGGCAGCGAATTGTTTACAATTTCTCTTTCTTAACACGTCTGTCTATCATTAGGGCCACAAGGGTGTCAAAACAAACAATCGCTTAGTAAAAAGAAAAATTGACATGGCAATTCTGCTTACAGTATTCAGCTCGGCAACTAACGGAAGCGTTAAAAACACAGCTTGTGTAAATTAAATTATTAAAACGATAAAAGGGTGCTGATAAAAAAAAATAAATACTTATAGTAAAAATAAAGTTTTCGGATTTCGAGGGTAGCGGCATTTAAAACTTTCTCTAATCTGCAGTTAATTCAATTTCTTCCCTTAAAAAAATTTTTATGCTCATTGAGAAAGGTGAGTTCAGACGGTAAATTCACGGTAACTTACTTATTCATTCCTTCTTACAACAGAGTTGAAAAAAATTTAATTGTCTCGCTAAATGAGAAACTTTGTAGAGTAACTTAATTACGGTCGATGATTATAAAGTCCGTTATTTTGTAGATTGTAGAACTCGTAAATTGATGAGCGTAAAGCGGAATGAAAATTAATAACATTTCAAATCACAATTTGAACAATCGGGTACTTTTTAAATAAAACAAAACGACCCCACCACAAATCGCTTATTTAATTATTAATTACAAATACAACGCTTTTCGTTGTTTGCATGAAAAGTAATAATTTTCCATTAAACTTTCAATCGTTATGCATTTCAGAGTTTTATATTTTGACATGTTTTTTTTTTTTATTAATAATTCATACAACAAGCTGCAACCCACAAAATGCACAATTCGTGATAAATAAAATGACTCTAATTGCTGTTTGTACACAAAACAAATTTTTCTGTGAGACTTTCAGGCCAATTTTGTGCGAAATGTAAACATGAGTGCGGAGACAGAAAATGCATATAGGATTTCATATTTACAAGCAGACAGCTACAGAGAAAGGGGAAAATGGAAACTAAATAATTGTGGAAAATTCGTTATACAATCAGGAAAAATTTTATGTGAGTAAACAACACGTCAAAAATGTTGAGAACTAATTAAATTATAAATTTCCGAGATAAATTAAATTTCAGTCCGAAATGCAAAAAAAAGTTCAATTGTTTACTCATAAAGCTGTTTCTTAGGGGTGAGAGAAATTTAATGGAAAAGCATCCGAAACAAATTGTGTCAGGGTTGAATGGAAATCTTGGGCTTGAAAATGGAACATTTTTTTATTGGAAACAGTTGCAATAAAAATTTTTCAGAGAATTTTTCATCATGTTTTATCAAATTTTTTATTTCTTTAATTCAGGCTTGAAGAATAAAATTTAGCGTCAAGGTATTTTTCATCCGACACAAATCCCGGTTGCGAAAAGGAATTTTGGATTTGCCCGGAGCGTTTATAAACTCAATAAATTAACAATCTATCGATGAACGGTGATGCATTCTTTGCTCACTGTGAGTTCACGCTACAAGCGTTTTGAAAAATTTGACAACAATATTTCTGTGATTACAAGTTGACAAAATATGTGTTGCTGAACAACTTTTACAGTAACAATTTTTACAGTAAATTTCATTTTACAGATTATTTATTCCTGGAACAAAAAACTTTATTGGCTGTCTATATTTGTTTTCTGAATGATTTATTGCACAACTTTTTTTTATGTTGAAAGCTTACAGAAACGGACATTTTCAATTTTACTTTTTGTCGCGAATTTTGGCTTCGAGAAATAAGAATGCAAGAGAATGAAAAACTGGTTGTATGCATACAGAAAATATATTTGCTAGAGGTGCAGTTGTTTACATCTGTTCAAGTTGCAGAAATTTAAATTTCCAATTGTACAATTTGAGAAATTTACCACTCCCACGCACAGATAAACTTGTGGCCTCTGAAGTGCCCATAACAAGAAACAATAATTGCTGGGTACTGTAGTAAAACAATTAAAGCCTTTCCTTAAGTGTCCTTCCGATTCGGTTGCATGCACACAACTCCGAAGAAATATCTCATTTATTTCTGAATGTGTTTCACTTACAAAAGGTGAAATTTCAATCTGCAAATTCCATGAAAATATTTTCACAATCCAATGCTGATTGAGCTTCAACACTCAAACTTATTGTAGTTATTTTCTAATGTGAATTGTGAATTTTGCACACTTTAGTGCAAATTGAATATTTGAAATCAATCTACCGGCAAATTACACATGTAATCTCTTCATCTTAGAAAATATTGCACAATTTACATTGTAAAGCCTATAATCATAAGGATTAATCTCATATATTTTGGTTTGTGGTTTCAAGGATCGAAAAATATCTACAAAATTATTCAGTTTTAAAATCTCCAACCTTTTGTGCTCATAGATTTTTGCTGTGGAAATTTTAATTATAATAAAAAAAAAATTATCACTCCAGCACCATAAATAATGCAACGTATATCTCTCACTCGCTAGTCCTTCGCCATTTCGTTCAAGCTTTCCACAGCAACAGCACAAAAAAAAACTCGAGAATTTATCTCTGATAGTGCCAACATGATATGCTTAATAATGGATAATTTTCCGTTTCAATGGTGTGTCATATTATGAAACAATTCCATAAGCGATGGTGGCTTTAAACAATCCAGTTAAGGAAATATAATTAAAATTAAAAATATCTTTAATTCTCGATATTTTTAGCAGATAAAAAGATTACCTAAAGCTTTACATCGGTACTGAATTCAGCAAATAATTATAAATTAAATTGTAAAAAAACATCAATTAAAAGAGAAACATTTATTGGGAAGCCTACGAGCAACCGGAAGCACATTTACATTGAGCTTTAATTGCAGAAAGTAATTTATTGTCATGATGAGGGTATTCGCATAAAAAAATTCACTGTACAACATTTTAATTTTCCAATTAATTTAAATGCCCCAAAAAAAATATGTCCAACATATAAACACACCCAATGAGACTCTGATACAGAGTTATTATTAATCTATTTAATTACACAAATTGTAGTTCATTAAATGCTGGTTTTTTCGTACTGCTTCAGGGCATGTATCTATATGCAGTTCTGTCGTGTTGATACTGTGAGCTTTAGGGTAGTGCAACAAATAACAGCAGTTTAATAGCTTAATGTTTGTTGTGTGCACACAAACCTGCAATTTTCTCTTTCTCCCCATAGTTGGATGTATTTCATCATTTGGAAAACAGTTTACAATACGAAAAAAAATTCGATTTAATCGTGTGCAGAAGTGTAAAAACTGCTTTCGCTCGCAATTGAAATGGAATTTTCCGAATTCGCTCAAAATGTGTTTGACATTGTAAAATCAAGGGAATTGTAAAAAGCAACGCACATCCAAATAAATCAATGCCGTCATTTAATGAACTACACCGAGGTGTCAAGGCTGAACGATTGTGGCAATGTGACAGGCATGAGCCAAGGTATATATTGGAAATTGCCCTGCATATAAAACTCTATTCACGTCATTTAAACCCACCGATAAAGCTTTACGTTCTATATGTGTCAAGTGTGTGCAAGTTGTTTTTACAGTAAATATTTTCATAATATCGATTTTTAAAATCAGGCAATGGAAGCTCATTGGAAAAGTCCGGAGAATATTGTGCAAACTTTTACATGAAGTTGACCATTTTTTGTCAGATAACGTTTTTACTCCATTTAAACTTATTGGCACTTTTACAACAGAAATCTCTATCTGGATATTTCTAACTAAAATTGAAGAAGTCATTTAAATGTAAGCTCCAGTCTTGTGGTTGGAAGGAATTTTGTTGTACAGAAGTCAAGGTTGAATTTGCGATTTTTGTTCAAGTTGCAAAAAGGCCTGAAGCATTCAATGCTGTTGCGAACGGCTGGTTGGCATATTCAAGGTGAAATGACAAACTGATTAAAAATAGAATTGCTGCAATTTTTCACACGCCCACAATAGCTGGGGACTGTTCAGAGCAGTTGTATGCAACAGTCATTTAATTGTAAAGTTTATTGCATTGTTTATCTGATATTGCAATTGGAGCTTTTTATGAAAAGCTCTCTGTTTCACAGGTTTTTACCAACAACAATTGCCAAGTGACACATACACACACACACAGGTAACATAATGCAGCGATGGTAGCGGAATTCTGTATATTTTTGCAAAAATCAGTAGTTATGTATAAACAAAACTCAATTAACTGTGATTGGGAGCAATAATTCGGAGTTTCTGTTCCCATCCCTTTGGGACACAAATGGCAAAGACTTTTGTTTACATCATTAAGCTTTTTGTTTTGTAACTCGAAAATTTATTTCGATGTTTTCGTGCAATTTTTCTCTTCTCAATACGAACCTTTTAATGAGACAACGAAACAGTTTCCAATAAATTACAGGCAATTGCAATAACAATCGATTGCCATAATTAGCGATGTGAGCCTTGTAAAGAGCGACGTTATAGAAAATCTAGGTTAATTGGAACTAATAGAAGAGAAAAATGAAGGACATACTTTTGCAGATGGCGGATGTTACTTGAAAGTTTTCAATTTCGATTTTCAAAGGAAACAGGAAATGAACAATCGCAAAAATAAAAAGTTTTTCGCTTGTGAACTGGTAACAGTCACAAAAATTGGTTTCCGTTCGCTGCAATATGAATCAGCAATTCAAGGTGCACCCCCACCATGCATTAAAAATCCAACCTCATTGTGCGCTTTTTTTTTTAATTTTAATCAGCGATACGAAGTCGGGATAAAAAAAGAGAATTTTCACCTTTATTGAGCGGTTTGCAAAGTAATTTTCCATTAATTTTTGATTACAAAATAAAATTCACAATCGAGGGCGATTAAACGTACACAGAGAGTAAAAAGGACACAACCCGGGTGCTGGCGCGTTAATTTGGTTGAGTGTGCAATCAAAAGGGCAAATAATTGATTTACACAGGATGTATTGGATTGCCCGATAATGGTTTTGCAATATGCGCTTTCGCACCTTTTGCGGTGGTATCATATATTATTTATATAGACATAATTCAGCAACATAATGTTTGACATCTATCGATCTCATCGTTCCATATTTAAGTTGTTTTTTTCTTTTTTGACAATCGACTATCGAAATGCATTTTTGCACCACGTTAACCATAACTTTTTAACGTCAGATGAGTAAAAAATTGTGTAATTGAAATTCAATAAAATTTAATTTTGGCATCAACTCGATTGTTCTCTACTGGAGTTTGTAGTCCTCATTCAAATTCAATCAATCACACGAATACTTGTAATATGATTGAAATCTGAATTGTCATTTGCGGGAGAACTTTATTGGAGCAAAATTTAATTTTCACCAGTAAAAATAAATTACAAAAAAAGCTGTTTTTCATTTGCTGGCAGCTCAGCCAAAAAAAAGGTAAAATCGAATGGAATGGACGATTTCAATTCATTTCGTTCTAATTGTTCACGCCCGACCTGTATGAAGCCTCTCTATTCGATCCTACCACCGATAATTATACCATAAAATATCAAATTACACATTCAATGATATCCAGCAATTTTGTAATTTTTTATGCTCAAACCAAAAACACCATGAAAAGATTTTTATTTGAAATTAATTTGCTGATGCACTCAAAAACGGTACCAAGTGGTAATTTATCTAATATACACATGATGTATTTGTATACATACACATATTTTACCTCAAATATATTTTGAGTATTTCATTTTAGTTGCAATTCTATGTAGGTTGATATGATTGATTCGTACCTAAATGGGGTAAAAAATTTGTCATTTCATCCAAAACTACAGAAAGTTTTCCATTTCAAAATAATTAATTTTGCATATGATAACAATAAGAGTTATTTAATTTATTTATGGTGACAAAATACAATCTGATGCTATACAATTATACATCGAGAGACTAATTTAAAATTCCGCTTTACGATTATCAAAATTCATCATCGAACTGAAAAATTGCGGAACACTCTTGCGATGAGAAGGTCAATTGTTTGTAAATTTTTCCAATAACTCTTTGCTTTATCCTTTGATTTTAAAACTTTTTTTTTGTTGTATCTCACAAAGCCCACAAAAATGCAATCGTTGGTTAACTTGCACACTTTTTCAAGGGATCCGTGCACGAAATGAGAAAGGTGATTTTCAAACTAACTTCCAAAAAATTCTACACACAGCATTTGGAAAAGTTTTTATGTGTTTACAGTGGCTTTGTGGCTGGCTTTTTGTTACGCGCCAGACAAAAGAGCTGCAATAGAGATTATAAACATGATGATAGCAAAAAGTGTGTAGCTTTTTTTTGGAGGGACTTTGGAGAAGAATTAATAAAACAACCGAGAGGGAAACAAAGAGAGCTAGAGCATGTTTGTGTGCACTGGTATGCATTGGATATCGATAAAATGTTAATCGATATGCAGAAAGCATTCAAAAAGGATCCCTACACATGTCCATCGGTGGTGTTGATTAAATTGGAGAATTCAATATGATGTCGTTACAAGCCCCATGAACTCATGTTTCCTTTTTGTATGCAATATCATCGTCACACGCCAGCAAGTTACCTTCCAAATAAAAAGCGCTCAAAAGCTTGTTAGAGAGATGAGCAGGAAAAAAAAATTATTATTAAAATGATTTACGATGGAAAAACTCTCCCTAAAAAAAATTTCACAGGATGCACGTTACATGGTAAAAAATTTTTCCGCAAAAATTTATATAACTATTAAAACGATAGATACACAAATTAATTGCGAGTCTATACAACTAAAGTGGAGAGATTTGCGGTTATTTTGATAGCAATATTTGATTTAATAAACAGCAACAACAATCAGGTAGCAATTTTTGTTCTTTTTTTTTTTCACCGATACTCAAGTGACGGTATTCAAATTTCACATGAGGTGTAAAATGGCTGGCAAATGAATCCCATTTGTAAGCATCAAATTGAAATCAGCTGCATCTTTTATACGATGCTTGATGAATTGAGCGGTTCAGTGGCAAAAAAAATTAACTTGCATTTGATATGCACATTTTTGATTGGAGTTTCACACTGATTTTTTGTTTTTACTGCCTGATTGCAGTGAAACAGCATGCAGCGCGAGTTAACATTGCACAAAAAAAGTGACAAATTTCCCTCATGTAAACCGATCAATATTGTGTCGTCGACGTGTATGTGTATGTATTGGCATGATGATACCAAACGGATTTTTTGAGGCTTCGAGATGGCACACACAAAAAATTGCCAAAAAATTGATTTTTATTTGAACGATGCTCAACATGAATGATTGATTGCAGTCACATTTTTTACCGACTGCATTTTCGCAATTTCAAACAAGCAGATTTTTTATGATGCGTTTTAATGCCCTATAGGTTGTTTGCTGAAGAGGCCAATTTGCTGTAAAAATGCCACACGACGACATTTGACATGTTTTGTGCATTTTTTCGAAAGTTATTCAAGTGTCGCTTAAACTAGAGTGTTGATTAAAATGAAATTAAATAAAAATTCTTTTTACACCAATTTTGCTACAGTTTTGCGTTAAAAGTTAATTAAATCAGTGAGATATTTGTTTCCGTCCGGATTTCATGTCAACAATTTCAAGGCTAAAAACTACAAAAGCGCTCTCGTGAAATTTCTTGTGTAGAATTTATTTTCTGTCTTTACAGAAATTTTTCGCACAACGAAATTTTGAATTGCATGAACATGATCTTGGAGCGAGTCGAGTTGAGAGTTCGTAGTGGAGTGAAAAACACATGAATAATTTCCACATCATCATATGTGCGGTCTGTGAGTTATTTGTTAGAAATGGAAAGCCAACAACATGCTTCCGCTAATATGCTGAATTCTCTTTCCTGAAATTTCTATTCAAGAACAAGTTCTCCGCACACCAACAATAATGCATCAATGCCATTTTAATAGGGCTGGTGCATCAAATAAAATCAATGAAATTTTAGGAATATCGAAATCTTATAATAGCCAAGTTATATATTTTAAGATTTTAGGCGCGAATGTTTTTGCAGGATGCCAAATTTAGGTTAGGTAGCATCGACCCTGTCCCATAAACACAACCAACATCACGAGTGTAGAAATATTTTCGGAGGAAATTTACTGCAATTTGTTGTTGTTCGCGTTCTATGAATTTTATGATAAATTTCCTCGAGATGCTGATAAAATAATAATAACGTTGAAGTGATTTTCGGTTGCACCAGTGCCAGAAAGTGCTAAAGTAAAGAGACGGAAATTTTCTATTCGGCGTTGAATTCCTGTGAGATGCTTATACGTGAAAGTTACTTAATGGCATGCTACATCATCAATTCATTAATGTTAACCTCAAACTTTGGAGCATAACACACTCACAGTTTAAAAAGCTTGAAGCCAATTATTTAAAGTATACGTGAATGTAAATCTGCATGCGAAGGCCTCTCATTGTGAAATAAGGATGATGAACTTAATCTTAAACACAGGCGAATATCAAATAAGCCAGCAGATTTTTTCTCTTCATTCGTGTCCTGAAGACGTCTATTGTAAAATATTTCTTTGTTAAAACAATACAATTCTCTGGTTCTGTTTACTCGATGGAATGAGAGACTAAATCGAAAGATGGAAAGAAATGCTAATCGCATTTGAAACTGTAATACATGCTATACAAATAAATCCTTTTAATAAGATACAGCAAATAATATGAAAAAATGAAGATTCCTTTAAATACGCTTCATCGTCTGGAGATTTGAAATTTTAAACAACTTTCTTTTCTTTTTTGTCTCTTGCACCCACAATTTCTTTTCAATTTACAGAAAAAAGCGAATATCTCTTAAGAGACGATTTCTTTTTTTTATCACTTTGGGCCAAAAAGGATATAGGAAGAAGGAGAAAAGTAAGAACGGAATAAACGGGCGGCAGCTCGACATTTATAGAGTAAAAAAAAACTTCAAGTGTTTGTTTGTCTTTCGATGAAAGTTTGTCGTGTTCAATTTTGCAGGAGTAAAGTGGAGAAAAATCTCTTTTAATCAAAGCCAAATGTTCGCGATCGCTCCTTTTTTTGCTGCTGCTGTCTATTGAGGTTTTTCTTTCTCGTGAGCTTAATCAAAGTTGTGATTCAAAAGAAGCTTTTAATAAATGACAACAGTCAAAATTTGGCAAAGAGCAAATTAAGAGAAAGAAAAATGCTAAAAAAAGGATTTGAATAAAATTAGAAGAAATTCTTTCTTTGGTAATTGAAAACATTCATTTCAATCCGTTTCTCGCATAACGATTTAAAAAAATGTAATTAATATCTTGTCGCTTGGCTTGTGAAAAAAAAAAAAAAGTTTAATTAAAGTTTATTTTTTCATGTTCTTCAATTTGAAATTGCAAAAGAAACGCAAAAATTAACTTTCATTGAAAAGATGGTTTAGAATCAAGCGACATGAAACGAATGAAATCAGTCATTTGGATGAAACTAATTAATTCACACGACTTTAATTACATTCACGAACTTCTGATAATAGTAGAAGTAATCGGCAATATCGTGATTAATACTTGTTTATATTTGATGGTTTCCGCAAATTGCAAAATTGTATAAATAGTAAATTAAAGGAAATCAATTTAAAAATTAAAGTAATTCGAGAGAAATGAAAGTAATTTATTACTTATTATTAACCGGAATTTTTGCCTTATCAGCAGCACAAAGTTGAGAGATTTTTAGTGAATATTTAAACAAATGTTAATTTTAAAAAAATTTCAGAGAGAATAGTTTGCTATTATGGATCGTGGTCTGGGAAACGTGATGGTGATGCAAAATTTGATGTAAGCAACATTCCATTACAACTTTGCACTCACATCATTTACAGTTTTTTAATGTTGACACCTGATGGAACGATAATAATTGAACCGGAAGACGACAAATCAATAACATCATTTGCAAGAATTCGTTCTGGGAATTCTTGCATAAAACTTATGATCGCCATTGGTGGTTCAAACGTAATTTCATCTTTTTTCTCGACAACCGCTGCCACAATTGAATCTCGATTGAACTTTACAAGAAGCGTCGATAATATATTGAACAAATATAACCTTGATGGTGTTGATATTAGTTGGCAATATCCAGCGCAAAATGGGGGAATCAGGGCAGATAAAGAAAACTTTCCAGAGCTTCTTGCCGAGTTAAAGAAAATGTTGTCATCATCAAATCGAATTTTGTCAATTTCGGTCGGCGCATCACCCACGCACATGATAAAATCTTACAATGTTCAAAAAATCGTGCCCAATGTTGATTTCATAAATCTTTTAACATTTGACTTTGCAACATCTTCGATGAATAAATCTGGACTCAATGCGCCACTTTATGCACTCAATAATTCATCGAGTGTTGATTTGTTCGTTAAGACATGGATCAAGAAGAAAATTCCAACAACGTTATTAAATCTTGGAATTGCCGCATATGGCGTCACTTTCACTTTATCAGATCCTTGTAACATCACTGTTGGAGCACCAATTTTGGGTGACGGACTTGCAGGATATTTTACGCGGCGTGCGAAGCCTGGCTTTATTGGCTACAATGAAATTTGCCTTAATCGTTGGCCTCGAATTTGGAGTAAAATTTCTCAAGTTCCATATGCCGTCAAAGGAGATCAATTTGTCAGTTACGATGATACTGAGTCGATTAAATTAAAATCAAATTACATCATAAGCAGTAAACTTGGAGGCGCAATGATTTGGATGATTGATACAGATGACTTTCGGGGCAATTGTATCGATAGCATGGGCCAGTATCCATTATTATCAACCATTTACAGCATTCTTATGGATACTTGAATAAAATAAGTTCTCATTTCGAACCTTTTTTTTGTCAAATGACTTAACACGATAAAAAAAAATATAAGACGCAAAGAAGACAAAACGAAGTGAAACAAGAAAAAAAAACTGTGTAGTAAATAACTAAATTTAATAGCTCGAAAGCAACGAGAAGAATCATGTTGAAAATAAGCTTTTCGTAATACCAACGATAAGCTTCCATTGTGTGATTTGTGCTCTTCATCCATAAGTCATGTACGACAATTTTTGGTTTTGCTTTCCGCGACTCGTTTTTGCTTCGTGTTTGTGACCTTTGGCATCAATTGTGGAAAGAAATCACCGGAGAACTAAAGCACATAATACAAGATGTTGATTCTCCTTCCGAGTCGAAGCGTTTTTTTTCCTTCATTTATTTACAATTTTGATGGAAATTTTGTTACCATACTTCCTTGTTCCGGGAGTCGACTCGCATTGATACTTAGATGCAATCTCATTCTCACTCACGAAGTAAAAAAAAAAAACATTCAACGTCACGTACAAAGTTTATTTATAAATATAGAAATGAAAAGTTTGCTTTGAACATAAAGACGTTTGAATAATAGTAAAAGTCATCATTCAGGGACCAATGCAGCTACATGATGTCCTCACGGACGAATGATGATGTTGTTTTTAATAAGAGAAAGGTACATAAAAAAAGGACGAAGCGTGTTCAGCTTATGATATCTGAAGCTAAAACTTTAATCATCATGTAAGAAAGTGTAAATAGAGAGCATGATAGTGATAATCCTCTTTATAAAAGCATTGAGCTGAATGATGATGGCAGGTGAGTTTGAAGGTGATTTGCATGATTTCATGAGTCACTTCATGGAAAGTCAGAACTGAGACGATGATGAGGGAAGGAAAAGCAAGCAAGTCATTCTGTTGCATATCTTTTGTTGTTTCAACTCATCAACTTTGCTGCTGACTTAATTATGGTTTCTACAGGGGGAGCTTCCACAATTTATATATATATATCAGACGAAATATTTGCTTGAAGCGCGTGGGAGTAAAATCTCAGGTTAATTGTCGTTTTCATGCCAGACACAGCATCATCTTAATTCCTAAAGATTTTAATTTAATCAGTTTATATATTTTTCTGCTCTTTTCCGCATGCACAATAATTCTTTGGTATTGTTTTTTTATGTTGTTGTTTTACAAATTGAATTAAGAATTCTTTACGAAAGGCGCTGAATAAAGTTGTTGTTGTCATCATTGTCTGAGAGCTTTCCTGGAAAGCTCATGATGTGGAGGATTTATTTCAATTTTGTGTCTCTCAACGGATGACAAATAATCATGTTGTTCATGCTTATTAATTAATTAAGAAATGTTTTCCATTTTCATTTGCATTAATTTACATTTCTTTGCATTTTTGTTGAGTTTCCATTGTTGATTGCAATTACACAAAAAACTAACGTTAAGTGAGCTGTTAACCACTGTAGTTTGTACAGATAAATATTGCAAATTTAATGAATTTACCTCAAACAGTCGGCACAGAAAAATGAAATCGCAAAAAGGTTTTATTTTTGCATCATCCACCCGCACTGATAAATAATTGATTGATTCATTACCTGAAAATAGACAAACAGAAAAAGTGTGGAGGATTAATATTGTAATCTAATGGTTTTCCTTTTTTTTGTGAATAATTTTCCAATTGAAAACGACATCGATCCATTTGCCATGATCAAGGGATTAAATCCCTCATCAAATGAACGTGCACTTTTTTTTTTTTTTCAAAATAATTATCAAATATTGCGCATTTTTTCCCCCTTGCAAAATGCAAATTTCCACATCTTTCTACTCTAATTATCTCGGACATTTAGGGAGAGAATTGCTGAAAAATATAACAATCGGAGGCTGTCGCATGTAAAAGTTTCATACGTGATTGTTAATTAAATGTAACCAATAAGTTCATAATTTATTTGCCATGCCGTCATATGCCGTTTGCTCATATTTCTGTGCATTTAATGCAAAATTCATGGCATCGCAAAAATATGAAAATTGAAATTATCATTTAAGCGAATGGAAACTGCAGGGAAGGGAGATATGAGAGGAGTAAACAGCCGGATGCTGAACGGAACAATATTTAAATTTTAGGTGTGAGCTGCTGTGTTGTCTGATGAATTGCGTATTATTGTAAAGCCGAGCGGAGGGATATTGTACAACAAATTGTTATGATTTACATGGCGTTTGGAACAATAAACACGGGATTAAGGTAATTAACATTGAAATGCATTTTCTGAATGTTGTCAGTGCAAATAAACAACACGTTCATTTCGATATGTTTTTTTCTCGCCCTCCACGCGCTGCTATTCTATTTGATCTTCTCGCCATGTGTGCGTATGTGTGGTGATTGTCAATCAATTGAATCTAATTATGCAAATTTACAAATATTTACTTGTTTCTTGAATTGTGTCCCGCCAAATGCCCATCGGTGTTTGTAGGGAAATTCATTTATTTGCGGTTTAATTTTCAAATTAGAAGGAATGTAACATTTTCCTTGAATCCATTTTCGTTCGTGTCGAGGCTTATAATAATGCAATTACAAAGGTTTCAAGCTGCTCTTGATTGATTGATTACTTAAAAAGTCATTAGAAGCGCTTTGTTTTTTTTTCTATTCATTTTGCACTATCCATTTTACAGTGATTAAGTATTTAATGACAAATAGTTTTTCTTTATGCTTGTCTGGTTGCTGTGAAAGTATTCTCCAGTTTGAGATTATATTGCAGAATGCTAAGGACTGCAATTTTTATAGCAAACTCATTAGAGGGGGAAAAAATTTGTAGAATAAATTTAACACTGAGTAGGAAGTAAGTGACATGAAAATCAATATTGTTTTCTCATTAACATATGTTACATAACAAACTCGAATACGGGACGGGACACAATTTGCTGTAACCATGCTCTGTCTTTAAAGGCTTTAAACAATTTATTTCATTTGACGACAAGTTGAAATTTAATTTATCTCTCGACAACCGCAAAGTTTTACATTCGTGCGATGGAAAATTTCATTCATCGATCAAAATTAGCAATTTTGACTTAATAATCGAAAACTATTCTTGGAATCTCCATTGAAGATGCTCGGGAAGAAGAAAAATTTCATCAACGATCGAATGATGAATAATGAATATTAATTTTGCGACAACTCATTCGCACCGTTCCCTCCCCCCTTTTTTTACATTTGACAAATTAAATTTAATAATTTTTCAAAGTTTAAGTTTTTTTTGCGCCCCATTGCAGTCATCCGTCTTTCTCTCTCCCTTTTTCATTTTGAGGTACATTTTTGTCATACTTTGCCAGCGCTGCAATGATAAAGCGACAGGGGTCGAGTGGGAAGGAAAGTTTTAAAATTAATTTATTGCCAATTTTTGCGCTCACGGTCGATATATTGAAAAAAAAAAAATTACTGTGATTTTTTTATTATTATGGTCTCGACTGTCGTCCAACGGCATGGCATGGCTTTTTTTTTGTCAATGGGCACTTTATGTAATAAATTTATGTAATGCATAAAATGTGGGAGATAAAAAAAAGAGAAATTAAAGCCATCAGCAGCGTCATGAGCGGAATGAACATAAAATATTTGAAGCATGATTAAAATTCATGGCATCATTCCTCGGAATGAACTCGAATAGTTGAAAATGGGTTTTTTATGTAGCTTCTGCATGGACACGTCGTTACATGCCCTGATGGATTTTCAAGGCTGCACTCACTCACATATAAGTTCTCACATTGCATTTTAATTCGGACGTCGAATAAATAAGTGCTTGTGTCAAATTACATGCACTAAAATATTTCAGTAGGATACAAGGAAGTTTACAACAAAATTTTAATTAAAGAGACAAAGGCCTATTTTGTTACCATTGATGCAACGACGAAAATGGCATCAAAGGAAAAATTCAGTTATTGAAATTGTTTTGAGAAAAATATTTTATCAATCGACGAAAATTTTGTAATTAATTTATTTTTTTACAATCCATCAAACAAAATTTTTTGTGATGGATGTAATTGCATTCCTGAAAATATGAGGACTCGATTTTTCATATTATTTGCTATATTACGCCCAACAACGTATGAAAACTTTCCAGAATTTTACGAGAAAGAGTTCCTCGTGAATAAGGAAATGCTTCGTAAATAATCGACTTTACATCGAAGTGAATTAAATTCTTATGTAAATCTTTTTTATGTCGTCGCCTTGTGAAAATTCCATTTTGTTCCCTTTTTCCAACCACAAAACTCTACATAAATGCAGTAAATTCAATTGCGAATGTAAAAATTATACAATAAAAATGTTTATGTGTTGTGCAATGGAGCTTTATATCATAAGTAACTATGGCACGAAGGTTCATGGATTTCGAAATATTAAATTTTCCTGGTAAAGTTCACTAAATGAACATTTCTGGGAAATAAAGTTATTAAGCTGTTGGGAATAATTTCGTTTTGGAAAAATGTAATTGCAACTAGACACAATTGCAAAATCATTTGAAACTTTTCGACTTCACACAAAAATTCGGAAACGTTGAAAGAAAAATCCATGAATTAGGTTGACAGTTACTATAAATTTATTGTTGTTAAATTGTATGTTAAAAAAAAGCTCAGGCGATGGAAAAAAAAGTCAATGGATCTTGTAAATGAACTCGTTTCAATATCTTTCCGTAAGCAATGCTGTCTTTAGTACTTATCATTGATGAAATCTTCTAAATTGTCTTTCGGGAGATTACGGGAACTTTTCGTAGCACATGCTGTAATAAACCGCCATTACATTACACATTCATACCCACTCATACCACACAATACATCAGCATTTGTTTATTGAGGTGTCGCTCATGTATGAGGTTTATTGTATAAAGCTAAAACTTTACGGTTCATTTAACGACGACAAATGTGTACCTGCGTTGCTTCTGTTTCTGCAAATAAAGACATTCCCCCCAAGCACAACACTACCAACCTGATACAAAATTTGCTCATGCATATCTTATCACAAGAGGTGTTCCTGTTTGGGAGAGCTAGGTGTAGAGAGAGAGATAGAAGCTGGGAAATAAGCCATCAAAGATATAGTTATGAACATTATGAGCTCCATTAAGGTAGAAATAAATTGAAAATGTTTTCATTACGTTAATTTCACCTTTACAAATTTCGCCCTTTTGTATACCTCCTCATTTCACTAATAATCCAACTATCAGCTACATGCACTTTGTCTTCCAAATTTACCACCTTCCCAGCACAGTGAAAGGAGAGATTAATTTTGTTCAAAATGTATAATAAATTAGGAGTTAACATTTCAAGTTTCCGGTGTATCAGCTGAATGCATGTAGAGAGTGAAATACTTATACGAGCATTAACATCACCTCACTAGTGTTGTTTGTAAATTAAAATAAACGAATTTTCGTAAGTATGAAGGAAAAATGAGTGGAAGACATAAAACATGACTTTACATTTATGCTGATATGATTTGGCTGGAAAACATTTTGCGAGCATCTTCAAAGAAAAATGTTTGCTCGTCACATTAACAGCAAAAAAAATGCCACATATTTCTCTTCTCATAAGAGCATCAAACATTAAAGATTCATGCTACTTAATCACAGCTTGAGCGTTAAAGTGAAGCTTCAAATTTTCCCTACCTAGCTGGTTGTTGCTGAGAGAGAAGAAAATTATTTTGTAAAATATTACAAACATTTGCACATTGTGCTAATATGTACTTAATAAAATGTTGCTCAAATAAATTTGCACAGAGTGCTTGCTGGCTGTGTTTTGCTAATAAATATTGTAATTATTATGATTTTACATAAATTTGTTGTGTGTTAATTTATGCAAATCTCTTAAACACTCTGGCGTTTGTCTCCTTCTCCCTCTCTCTCTCTTAATGTTGTGTTTAATTTGGGAAAATATTTGATTGCTCCTCGCATCTTTGTCGCCATTGAATTAAATCGCAATCAATCATTATTTGAAAATTGCTCAATCAATCACAATTCCACATGAAGTCGACTTGACTTCAAGAATCGTTTCCTTCCATATGAAGCATTCCAATCAATTATCAATTTTGAGTTTTTCTATCAACAAAATATATTTTTTTTTTTTACATTGCCCATCTTTGAGCCATATTGCACACTAATGTCCATTTTATGGTGGCAATGCATCAAAAAAAAAAAGTGAATTTTAGTCTTCGCAGCATTTGATGTAAATTTGTTTCAGCATCATTCACATTTCATTTTGAGGATAAACAAAAACAAGGAAAAAAATGAGAGACCCGTCACAAGTACATCAGCACTATGTCAAATGTTCCAACAACTGAATCCATCAGCATGGTGCATCCGCAAAGCGGTAGAAAGCAAAAGAGTTGTGAATCTTTCAATCCTTCCCATCATCATAAATGAATTTATCATTGTGATGTGTGTTCAATATTAGATTAAATTTTCCAAACATCTCCTTTGCTTCATCGTTGCTCTCGCTTATGTTGCACATATGGAAGAGTTAAATGAATTGTATCGAATGCGCTTTCAATAACTTTTTTTTCTTGACTGGCTGCAAATTTTTCAACTTTTCTCTTTCAATCCTTTTTTTGTGTAATTTTTTTTTTTTTTGGTAATAATAAAAACTCTCGAAATGTTAAAGCTTTAACAATTATTAAAATTTTTCATTCGAATGTAAAAGCATTTTTTTAAGTCTTTTCTTCGAAATTTGTTTTTTATTCTCAATAGCACAACAACAAACGGTTCATTGTTAAAGCGAGACAAAACACCAATCAATTATAATTATGACAAATGAATTTCAAGTTCATTCATGAGACAATTCAATTATAATTTTCCGGACTAGCATCGCCTTCAAAATCAAAGTGAAAAGAAAAATATTTTGACAGCTTCAGATGCTCAACAGCGATGCCGAATTATCATTATGAAGCTGGCTAGTGAACCATTTGAAATTCATTAGACAAATAGTACTCATAATTAGTAAGTATGACACATAAACTCTTCATTCCAACCATTAAAACATGAAATGATTATCTTGCAATTTATGAATGATTTTATGTCTTCATACATTAATAATGCGAAAATGCCTCAATTCTCCTTCGCTTTCTCTACTCTAATTTTCCCTCGATCACAACAATTTTGATTTATTTGATGCGATTTTAATTGGCAGTTTGTCGTAATTGAAAACTTTTCTCCCGTTCCGAGGGAGTTAGAGAGGCTTGCGAAGGCGAAGAGCAAAAGCAGCAGGCAAACATTTTGTCGATTTTCAACAAGTTTTAATCAATTGTGTTCAACTTTAAATTGGATCTGCATTCGATTGTTATTTTGTTAAAGCTTGAATATAAAGGCGCATTGTTAATTGCTGTGAATTAGACGAAATACTTAAATATCAATGAAATTGCGTGATTAAAGCGAATGTAAGATCGAACAAAGCTTTACATTTTACAATCAACTTTACAAACATTGCACTAAAACCTATTTAAAGGCAAATTTAAATTGAAGCACTTCCAAGAAGTTTTTCATTCAATAGCGAAAAACAGACTTTATTAAATTTTATTTGTTTTTCACTGCGCTTTGCAATGCAAGGACGAAATACGTAAACTGAAGAATTATGTAAAATTGTCGTTTTCTCAATTTTTTTTTATATCGCACTGTTTACCGTTTCTGCCATCGAATGTCAACTCATAAAATAAAAGAGTGCAATCGTTTTGCGATGGCAACTATCCTTGTTTTAGATGGAAAGTGGTTCCATACTTTATAGAACTGCAATATATATTTCATTGGTAGGAATGGAAAAACAATCAAATTGGCAACGATATCTTCTATCGTCTGGAATGAAAAGTTATGATTTCTTCAATTTTTGACAATGAAGGAATATTACCGGAATATTACTGGCTAGAAAAAGGCAAAAGATGATAAATCTGCGTAGTACTTTTCGACCTTTTTTTTTACTTTGATCCAAGTCCCGAAATTATTGGAATATTTACACCACATATTTTCTACTCTCTGACTCGTAAATCGATTGATACGATGAAAAATTTTATCGAGACACTTTTCTTACAACCTTTTCTCTATTTTCACTAAGATCCTATTCTAAGATAGTTTTATGTTGTGTTTATGGAAAATTGTAAAAAATAAATTACATTTCCATTTTATGTAATGTTTTTATGAGATTCTTCGTTCTCACTCTTTTAGTCGAATGCTTACGGAAGCAACAGAGAATAATGCCAGTTTTGACTTTAAAAATGTTCTTATCTAGCTTTACCATTTATAGGGCATGCAAGTGCTTTTTATGTTTAATGATCTTGAATTAAAACTGAGAGAGCTTTTCGTGAACTTTTAAAAAGCGGCAACTGCAGCTTCAGATGAGAATCTTTGGAAGCCTGAATGCAGTTACTGTGCTCTCAAGATGCAGTTCCGATGATAAATTCTCCTTAGAAACAAGTTGCCTGGCATCATGCTTTAATACTTCTGCTATTTGCTGTTGTTGAGTGTAATATGACTCGTAGTGTGAAAAGATATCCAATGATCTCCATCAAAAATGTTGGTATCATTTTTCATATAAATAAATTACGTAATTTTTTATGATACAAACAAGTGCTTTTGTCTCCTACTCTTTTATTTTCGGTATTTGACAACAATTGCTAGTGGAGAAAAAAAGGATGAAATGTGTTGTAGTAAAAGCGCAATGTGTGCCATTGCCAAGTTAATAACGATGCGAGATGGTAGGAAAATAAAATATATTTTTCAGATTGTAAATATTTACTGCAATATAGCTCCGACATTTCATTCGTTCGATGTCGTTTTGAATTTTTTCCACAGAGATAAACTTTAAAAGCATTTTTAATATTATGAAAATGACGTTACGTATGCAGACACTGAGATGCTTAAAAAATGCTCAAAGTCCGATGATTTATGTAAATTTTTCGTTTTTTTTTTCATACTTTAGTTTTGTAATCGCATAACGTCCTGCCAGGGAACGTCCTGCTTGTGATGTCCTTGCTGCGTGTGCAAACAAAACATGCAGTAAAGTAAAAGAATGAGTAGAGAAGCTCAAGTGGGTAAAATCTGGATGGAAACTTTTTTTCTTTTCCCCATTTTTTCCCCCATTTCGACTTTACAACACAAAAATATTTCTCAAGAACGTGCTTGCTGTTATCTTAAAAAGCTTTATTTTGCTTCGGTAAATATCTTCTCAACCGATGGTAAAAGAAAAAGAAGAAAAAAAAAATGAAAAATTAATCTGGGTTGAAGATTGTAACTGGCTCCCGAGACTGGTTTGCGGGTCATTATCTGGCGCTGCTGGAGAAAAAAATATTCTCACTCACTCGTCCAAAACCGAAAATGACTTGAAAGCTTAAAAGGTGGAAAATTAAAATTGGCTAAGAAAAACTATGGAAAAGCTGAAAACGTGTAATATTCTGTAATCGATTTCCTTTGTAAGTAACTGAGAAAAATGAAAAATTCATCTTGAATATTGTGTGAGAAAGTTTCTTTCACTAAATTCAAGACAAGAAATACTTGCAGTATGTGAGAGAAAAATTGAAAATGATTTTACTGCAAAATTGCCTTAAGGAAAAGTTTTCAAAACCAGAAAATTTCCTGTTTTTTCTCCATTTCACAGTAAATTAAACCGCACGTCGAACAAATAAACATTCGAAGGGTTTTTTTTTTTTTCGCAAAATGCAGGCGTCATGAGAATGGTCAAAGAGAAAAAAAAAATGTTCACTTCCTGATAAACATTTAATTAATGCCTTCGAGTAATATTTTCTACCCTTTTGTCCACCATAATTGTTATTGATAGCCGAACTGTAAATGTAAATAAATTAACCCCATTCCTCCTCAATATCCAAGGAATTGTGCAATCGATGGCAAAATACAGCTCTCCAATGCCGACAAATGGCTTTTCCTTTGGAATCGATTCAACACTGAAGGACATTTAATCGGTGCATTCAAATGTAAAAAAAGACTCGTTTTTATATTTTTTTATCGCTGCTTTCCTCTTCTCTTTTTCTCTCGTAATATCAACACAATTATTCCTATCTCAATGGTGGTTTATACATGTAAAAGTAAAGCAAGTAAAAAAAAAAGTTAAGTAACTAAGAAGAAGTCTAAACCAGACGTCTACATCAATCTATTATTGTTATATCTATGCGATAAATGTCATCAATTTTCAACCCCCAATTCTTAAAACGACCATCATCGCATCGAACCACGAAAAATTTTCCACTCATCATGCGATGTTGATTAAAATAACACGAACTCAAGAATTGTCTTTTTGTCGCTAAGGTGTAACAATATCATTATGCCAAAACGTAATTTATCGTTCGTCGCTAATATGACAAGTAATATAGAGAGTGTATGTAGTGGCATGCTGAAAGCCACAATTTCACGGCTGATCAAATATTTTATATATAATTTTACATAATAAATATTCGACAACTATATTTTTGTGTGCGGTTACCCGCCGGGCTTAGTTCATAAATGGTTCCGCTCCATTCGAACACTTCTTTTTTTATGGTGTTTTGCACAAAAATGTTTTTTTTTTTTTTTGTTTTTGCAAAATTTTAGCTCGAAGGATTTTAATGCTAAAAATCTATAAATTTATATTTTCATTGCTGGAAAAGTTCAACAAACAACAACAATTTTCGGTCATTTGATTTCGAAATTTTTCGTTTGTTGCTCCACGATACTGTTGACCCTTTTGCTCCCTTTGTCGTGGGTGTCTGAATATAAATTTTGCCCTTTTTTTACTGTTTGTTGCTACCACTCTCCGTTTCAAGTCATTATTATTTTATGACAATTTCGGTCATAATTCTGATTTCTGGTTAGTTTTCAAGTTTTTTTTTTTTCTATTTTGGGAAATTTTTGTGCATTTTGTGCAAACTAAAATATTGATTCGATGCATTTTCCAGCAATTAATATGCACACATGATCGTACTGCGATGCCAATAGACGTAAAATATTTTCCAGTTCCATATATTTGAGAGAAAGGGGTGCAAAAAATTGCCAGCTCATAACTTATTTAGTTTCAATTTGAATGGACCAAAAATGTTCATTAAAATGCTGTTGGCTTGTTTTTTGGGTAGCGAGCATGGAATTGGAAGCGGGTGGCTAATTTACATCCTTTTACATTTAAACTACTAAAAAAATATATAGCACAAAACAATCATTACACAAAAGCTTTCTCTCGTTTTATTCGCGCTTGTGGAACATAAATTTCATGAGGAAAGCGGCAATAAAAGTAAGTGAGATAAATTTTCCATTAAGGATGAAAAAAGGAAAACACTTTTCTATTCTCTATTTTGCTTCACTCCATGGAACGAAAGGAAAGGTTTTAACTGTTTAATTTATTATTTAATCAGAATGAAAATTTTTCGATTCAGCGAATGAAAGCATTACTCGATGACTTGAAAAATGACTCAACATAGATAGCAGTCTTCAAATTTATGCATCAGATTGATGTAAATGATCCTTTATGCGTCTGCAAGCAGCAGTAAAAATGTCTTTCGCTTCTAGAGACGTTGGTTCATGTTTGACAAATAATGCATTTAAACTTCCGTCCTGTAAATATTTGAAGATATGGAAAAGTTATTACTATCAGACGACACAAAAAAAAAGGTTTCCGCCTCCATCAATCCAAAAATATATATATATATATATATATATATGTTTCGCTCTGTAATTGTAACAAGAGCGGAAATAATGAAAGGAAGCAACCGACAGTGGAAAGGCGGAAAGTTTTTTTTTTTCCTTATAGCCAGATATTTTCGACAAACCCAAGAAACCCAAGAAACGAGAAATGCTTCAGTCAAAAGTCAGTCGTGCACTCAACTAGAAAAATAAAAATTGGAAAATTGTGTGCCGAACGAGGAAATCGTCACCAAAGTATTCCTCATATCCTTGAACAATTCTGTAAGCTTACTGTCTCCATGAGTAAGTAAGAATACTTTTGGTGTTGTCCAAATGGAGCATAATTCTGTAAGTTTCCATTCCAATCTGGCAAATAAAGGAATTTTTTTTTATGGAAAACTTTTATGATTTTTCTCAATTAAATGCAAGGGAAAATCATAAAGCTTTAATTGAATTTTCTGGTGTAATGAACACTGAGACAAAACACATTTTCTGGAATTATGTTTTTCATGCCTTCTATTTTTCAAACTTTGTCACGTTCATTGAATTTTTTTTTTATTTTTCGGAAAAAAGAGAGAAAAATAAAGTTGTGCTACATATTTGACATCATAATTTCTTTGCTTTAATTTTATGTTATGCTCACTGTTTCATTTCCTTCGAATCTAAGAGCTGCAAACATTTTTTAGCCACTGGTTTCCAAGTAAATTTGTTTTTTTTTTTTTTTTTGTGTCCAATAAACAAAGCTCTCCGTGTGATAGTAAATTGCTCGTTTAAAAACGATTTAAGTTGCACTTCTATTTTTTGTATATATTTGCACATTGCAACAGGAACAATGAGAGATAGAGGAAAAAACCCTCAACCCTAACAAATTGTATAATTAATTAAATTATAATTTATTTTCTTATTATTTTTCTGAGGATGTATGTTGAGCTAGCATCATAGAATTTAACTTTTTGTGCCACTCTATTGTTGCTCAGTATTCCTTCGTCAGCTGACGTTACTTAACTTTTATTTTTCCGACAATTAATTTCAAACCATTGTAATGAAATATTCACGGTTTATTTCGCTCCGGTTCAAGTTTTGGTAGTGTGAAAAAAAAAAAAAACTTTTTCCTTTAAACCTCGAGTTACAGCAGTAGCCAACAGCAGCATAAAAATATTGCTTGAAACCCCGCAATATTTTTCTCGCAATTTGTTAAGTAATTCAAATTTTTTTTTTTCGTAATTCTTTAATTATTTCTGTTGCGACGCGTTAGAAAGTCCTTCATCGAGAATATGGAAAATCCTTTAAAAGGATATTCAATGCCATATGAGCGGAAAATTGAAATAAAGTTTTCATTTTTTTTTTTTTTTTGAAAAAATTCCATTTCCATGAAAGAAGTTGAAAAAAGGAAGAAAATGCCACAGAGAAAATGCAGAAAATGAATAGCATAAAGGTTCATATGGCATTTGTACAAGTTCATTTGTTTTTTTTATATCGAAACAAGGCACACAGTAAAGGAAAATTTGTATGAAAATACATGTAAAAAAAATGCACAATGTCTGTAAATTATTATGTAACACTGGCATTACAATTTTGCATTTATGCGGGAAATCTTTCAAGCTCGGAAGGCAATAAATTCATGTGTCGACCACACGATGAAGTCATTTGAAATAACAATTTTCTAATGAACTTTAATCTTTCAGCTCACCTATTACAACCGGAGAAATTTCACCGTGAAGCCACTTCACTGGACTTTCAAAAGTAGACAGTTTTATTTTTTATTTTTCCTTCACAATGCACTTTCACATAGGAAATTCATTAAAAATTATATTACAATTTACCGTTCTTACAAATTTCCAACGTTATTTCACTTCTTTTTTTTCTATATTCACAATAAATTTTACTAGAAAAGCTCAAAATATTTTCTTTATCGAAATTCGTTTCTGCAGAATTTGCGAAGAATTTATTTTATTCTTTTTCTTTTATTTCCTTTTCACCACACTGGAAACTTTCATTTAATTCTGGTTTTATTTTTTTTTTGACGTTATTACAAACCGTTCGGATCGAAGTATTAAGATGAAATAAAATGGTTATAACTAACTGAACTGTTTGGCAAAACTGCCAGCCAGAAACTATTTCTGTTTACATAAAAAAAAGTAGTATACAAAAATTGGAGCGAGAGAGAGATTCCTTGCTTTAAGCGGGTATGCGGCGCACGCGATACTCGGCGAAATGTGTGTGCAGTACTGAGATGTAGCTGGGAAGCTTTAACAGAAAGCACTGTTGGGATGTGAATCGTCTCCCTGTATATTGACATGCCATGCAATAAGCACAACGCCAATTACACTTCCTCCAACCCCTTTGTTCTATACGAGCGGCCGTGTGTGTGGTGGTGTGATGGTGACTATGCTCAACTCCCCAATTTCAACAACGATAATAAATTAAAAGTGCTCTCACTTTTGGTATTGTACTAAAAAAAAATAAAATTTCGTTGGTAGAGCAGCAGCAGGTTGGATAGTAAACAGCACTGAAGCAATTCAACCATCGTACTGACGAGCGCCGACTACCGATTTAATGTTTTTTTTTTTCCGTATCCGATCCTCACGAAGCACATCCAACCATTCTCCCCATCTCGTTCTATTATTAGTAGCGAAAATGCAATGCAGTTGTATGCACTGAATGTATTTTACACATTTTATAGGAATTACACAATGAGAGCCAACACAGACAAAAAGAACCATGCAAGTCAAAAGCCACCCTCAACGCCATTCCACAAGCGGTACGAAAATACACGAAGCATCAGTTAGTGCTGATTTCCAATTGCACGAATATACTTGTTCACTTGCACAATTTCGTCTGGCAAACGAGGAAAAGAAGAAAAAAAACAACAGCTCTCGGCTCCGATACTGCGCCGAACTAACCATGAGCACGTTTTACCGAAAATATTGCAATGCTTTCAAGGATTTCATTTCCAACATGCTTTCAGTTGAAACGCGTGTGAGAGAGTGCAAACGCGCTGGTGGAATATTACAAGTCATTCTCACTCTCTCGCGGTTCGAGTCAAAACGGAAAACACTGGAAGTACATTGGGAAGTACATTGCGAGAGTAAATGAAAGAGAGAATTTTTGTAAATATTCCTTTTTCCCATCGTCAGACGTATACACAAAATGCTGGGCTCCAATCAGCAGTAGGGATTATGTATTGCATGAAGCAAGTAGCTCGCTTTACGAACCCCCAAAAAAAAGCAAAATTCAATCTACACTTCGATGTGGATTTGCGTCGTCGTGGTCATCCAGCAGTGCACATGAATGTCGTTAATTCGTAACGAATCGAAAGCAATTTATGCAAACTCAAACTTTGGAGATGGAAGCGAAAAAATTTAAAAAAATAAAATTCAGAGACAAGAAAAAAAAAATTTAGAAATGAAATCTTGTTATTGTTGATTATCGGTTTTAGCGGAGTGTTTGTGTCTGGGTTAGATCTCTCCTGAGTCAATATCTCGGACATCACAAAATACTTCATGTTGAAAAATGCTTTTTAATGTGAAACAGTTTCCCATTGCTAACAATTTATTTCTTTTTGCACTGAGTTGCTGTGACTGTTGCTGACTGCTTTTACTCGTCGGCCAGGCACCGACAGCAACAATCTCTTTGATGGATAAAATTGAAAACAGGAAAAAAATTGTGTTGCAACTAGCAACAAAAAAAAGAAGCGAACGTAGAAATATATTTTTTTTTATCTCCGACTGATTAAAATTCAGTTTGTTATTAGAGAAGTTTTCGTCCCTGGATGTGAAAAGCTCTGCAGGCAAACACAATCGCTACGCTCCGTCTTTGTGTTGATTTTCTACTTCTTTCCTTCATCCGCATACACGACGGAATAGACTCATAATTAGTTAAAATTTGCATCTAATTTTCTTTCTGGGTTTCATAGTCGCCGCCGTAGTGAGTAAACAAACATCTCTAGGACACAGATTTTTTTTATCAAAAGCTTTCTTATTGTCGCAAAGCTTTTTTTTTATTCGTTTGAGCTTTGTCCAATGCGAGATTTTTTTTATGTGCGAACGAAATTAAATTTTTTTTTGTGATTCTTCTTCATCTAATGATGCACACTTTGAAGCATTTCCCTTGATGAGCTTTCCTTTTGAGTCCCAAGAAAATTGTGCTGCAATATCTGAATCATTAGTGAATAATTAATCTGCTATTGCCAAAATTTTCATTCATCCTGATGAGTTGCAACATAGTATTGCTAGTTGCTCCATTTGCATCTGCAATATTCACATCACCATCCGACATTGTAGCACTACAAACAAAATTTTGTGCTTTGTATCTGATACAGGACTTCAATGCAGTTCACTAGTCTGTAAATGAATTAAGTGTAACATTGTAAAGTTGTAAAAAAAAGTTCAGAAATGATGCGGGGTTTATTTTGTGAATTTTATGCGCTAAAACTTTTTTTCTCCCAATTTGCAAATGCCCTGATATTTTACTTATTTGAGATGAATATACAGTTTTAATTGCAATGTTTGTTACAATGTTATTCATGTGTAAATTTGAGGGAAGGAAAAAACAATAATTGTAAAGCGAGTTTACCATTTTTTTTATAGATTTATCATGCCATGTCCAGAATATTTCTCTTTTGGTTATTTTCCATTTCGAATGTTCGACAATCAATTATTTTGCCTAGAGGCTGAATGCTTTTGCACATAACAAGTTGAGGGAACACATTTCGAATAATTCCCGACAAAAGGGTGAAAAAATTGTTACGAGACACTTAATGCGCAGTCAAAAAAAAAAAAAAAAAACATTTAATTTTGTCAATTGTAAAGTTGCCGTCTGTTGTTCTCGAACGGAAATGATGAAATTGACAGAAAAATGAAAATTTTCTTTTTGAGAGAAAATGGAAAATTGCAGGAAAATAGTTGCTGCTTCTGAATTGATGTGTTTTATTAAAATTTTAATATTTTCCATATTTTGGCGCAACACATTTCTCAATAACGCCAAATTTTTTATTTTTTTCTGCAAAGTATTGCGAATTTAGGAATCCGAAATAAATTTGTTAGTGCGCAAGCAAAAAATGTATGTTGCTCTTTTCCATTCTCTTACTGATATTAGAAAGGCAATCAAAATGAAAATATCTTAAACATCAAAAAATCTTGATTGTGGATGCATTAAAAATTGCTTCCATTTTAATGCACACAATGTTATTTTTCACTTTTGATTGCTCACGTTTTCTTTGAAACGAGATTATAACTTGTGAAAAATATATTGAGATGACCTCGACTGACACGGAAGTTGAAAAATATAAAAACAAACAACAACAGGTTGAGAAAAGTTTAATTTTATTGCGATAAGAGCATAAACATGAAAATAACCTTAAAGGCATCGTTCGAGCATTAATAGCTTTAAATATCGGCAAAAAGTCTTAACGATTTGCATCCTGCAAGAATAAGGATATTAGAGTAGAAAATTTTTCAAATAATCTTTTATGTTCGCCATTCTATTTTTCCAATCTAAAGCCTGAAAATTTTTCAAATTGAATGGAAAATCCTCTTTCTCTGCTCCGATGGCTAAATCTAGAGCTGAGTGTGGTATTAAATGGCATGAAATGTCAAATGTCTCCTTGTGAATATAATTATCCTTTACTATAGTCCACATAATAAAGTGATATCCTTTCGGATGTAACAGATAATGTTAGTACAAAAATTATCCATTCAACAAAAATAATTTAAAGTTTTTCTTGATAAAGGAAGCAAAAAATGCTCAGATTTTCCTTCTGGAAGCTTAAGCATTTTCCGAATAAAATTTGTGAAATGCAAAAAAATAGACTCGAGCAAAAGCAATATCATTACAAAAATATTTCCAATCTCATTCTGGCTATCATCCAGCAAATTTGCAAAGACGGATCATCAATCGGATCGTTGCTGCGAAAATTGCGTCAGTAAAAGTGAAATGCAAATATTTTATTTATCTTTAGTTGTTCTTTGGTGACATTTGTATCGATGGACGGCAGTCTCGGAAAATTCTCATAATTATTTTAGCGTGAATTTGAATTTGCATCATTCACAACAACAAATCTAAGATTAAAATTGCGAGAATGGCAGTTAGTTTAATGGAATTTGCGATGTCAAAAGAAATAAAGCTTCGATTTCATTTCCCATATCACAACAGCACCATCAGGAAAGTCTCTGGCTACGATTTACTTAAAATATCATAAATAATTAAATTGAATACGGACTATTGGAAATTCCACTCATATAAATATATATTGAACTCGGAAAATTGGCCATCCGCTCAAGCTTTCAATGAAGTGTTGAATTGCATGACGAAAAAGATATTATCGGAAAATGCTGAATAGATTTATGCAAAAATATTCCAAAACTATACGGAATACCAAATAATCAGACATGTTATTCGATTTCCATATTACGTGTGTTTGTAGCACGATGGATCAACACCGGCATAGTCATGGCCAGTCATGGAGAGATGCTCATACATAGAGCATGACTAATCAAATTAAGTTATTGTAATACAACAGGAATAACAACCATCTCATAGTGCTAGGAAATCAGTGAAATATATCTGTGGACATGTTTGTGACTATTTTTAAGTTTTGATAACTGCTAAAACAATTTATATATAAGGTTGGATTACTATCTCTAGATAAAGTGCACTAAGAAAAGCTATATTTAGTATACTTATCTCAAGTCTGTATAAAGCTACCTCAAAAATTACTCGAGAGAAGTTTAAATCGAAAAAACTGAATGCTCGACTAGAAAAAACTATTTTTTTTTCTTTTTGCGGGGGCGAAACCATTTTTTTCATTTCGTTTGAAAATTTTCAAAGTTGATATGTTTATGGAGAAATCATTGAGCAATATGTCATAAGCAGACGGCTGATTGAATGCAATTGAAATTTAAATCCTCGAGAAATCTCTTCATCGTAAAGACGGTAAAACTTTTGCTACAAAACATTTTTGCAGCTTTTCTTCGAGTTTGAGCAATGCCAAACACCGAAAAAAAAAATCACATTATGCACATTAACCTGGTAAAGTTGTGTTATTTTTCGTGTTCTTCCCACACCAATACACAAAAACACCCTCTCTCCTCTGGAGTTTTTGAGGCACATGCATGCACAAAAGTACTGCAATACAAAAATGACAAGAAGAAATGTGTGCAATCTTTATGAGTAGAAAACTTGGAGATGTGATAGTGGCGGGAGAAATGGCAAAAATGTTTCACAATTTTCAGATCAAAACACATGAAAATGCCTCGATCTGGAATTTCTAAATAATGTCTTTTATTTTTCATTGTGCAATTGAAGGTAAAATTTTCGACAATTTTTGTTTTCTTATGCTCCACATTCTTATTCTTTCTCGTATTTATGTACATAAAACTCTCACTCAATTGTGTTTCTTTGCACTGATGGGTGGAAAGGACGCGGGGAGACAGATATTCAGGTACTTACATACTGCATGCAGCCGACTCGATAAATATTTATAGACTCACTGCAAACAGAAGACTCTTCGAAGTATTCGTTAAGAAGGAGGCAAGCAGAAGGCTTTGAAACAATATTGAGACTAAGGTGAAACCGATTTTGATTAAATAAAGGAAGTTCTCTCATGTTTGTATCATTCATGCAATTTTATTTTTTTTTAATTTAATTTTGTGTAAAGCTTTTATTGATTGATTGGCAACAGCGAGTCGAGCCCATAAAACACATGCACACAAATTTATGTTTCAACGCGCTTCAATATTGATTTGAATAGACCGAAAATAACAGGTTCATTAGTCTATCTGACCATCATCATCAATATAGAGCTTTTTTTTCCACCGCTTCCAATATTATCGCAATCGCTCGCAACTATCATAAATTCATAGAAGTTTCACAGAATGCCCAAAATAATATTTGAATTTGTGCATGCGGTCAGTAGTTTGTTTGGGCAATGTGAGTAAATAAACCCGCGATTGCTATTATTAGTTATCGTTATAATATTTTATTATTCACCATTTGAACTAGAAGACTATATCAACCTGAAATATTTAATCAGCACAACTAATAGCCATGAAGCTTTAAATCGGAAGCTTGTAAACTTAAATTAGATTTAGCAACACTTTCAAATTTTTATTGATACTGTAAATATTTTGTCACTTCTCCATTAGCTTTAGCATTCAGCTCTCAAAGGCCACATCGAATATGCAGTCCAGGAATATTCTCAATAATAAACTTTTTTTTAGCAATCGTTAAAGTTGATTACATTTTCAGCTCATGCACTTTGATGGAAGAACATGATACCCTGCAAAATAACCAAGAAAATATTATTTTACATATTCAGGACACAACAGTAAATATAAATGAGGAAAATACATAACACTAACACACACTTGGGCTATGGAGAACTTTATCAAAGTCTTAAAATTTTATGATTGTTTTCTTATTAATATCAATGACTGTTGAAAATGGATAAAATGGAATCAGGAAAATGTGTCCGGAGAAAATTCAGTGTTTCGAATAACTAAGAAATGAACCGAAGAATTCAATATGGGAAAAGATTTAGTTGTTATTTGTTCAACGAAAGGGTCTTTTAAAATTCATAATCCTTATCAAATCAGAATGCATCGTCTTGCCTCTTATCGTCTGAGGATTTGAGCCTTCCTTCTGTCTCACTGGCAACAAATTGAATTAATTTCAGATTTTATAATAAACAGAAAACAATAATTGATCAAGTTGCAAGTGCATTACTCAATTTATAAAGCATCGAAGCACTCCAATGCATCATTTTCCCCAAAAAAGGAACTCTACATTTGTGCGATTTTGAATTAAATTGTTCTAATATTCATGAAACAATTACATTAAACATTCGAGTGCTTCTGCTGCTGTGCCATTATTGCAAGCATCCGAAAATCTGCAACAAAAATGCCATATTCCAGTGGTTGTGTTTTACCTTTGTCATCCTCCCACTCGCTTAAAAATTTCTGAATGTAAATACTCGGCAAATTTGTGTGAATATTTCAATTCCCTAATTCAACTCTACATGTGTTCCCACAATCCGCAATTCGCATGCAATATTCTGCAGTAAAACCATGGCATGCCAAAAAGAATTTAACAAGTATTTACATTTTCCGAAAATCACTTATGCTCATGAAATAATGATTGTTTGAGCTTTATTTGAATCATTCGTCAAAAGCAGGCAAATACAATGATATTACGTGTGGGTGGAATGCGAATTGTATTTTGTTGAAAGATAACTGTTTCGGATTACAACAGCAATATATATGTATGTAACATGATTCATATCAATGAAACTTCATGATTGCAGCCGTAAGGATATCTGCCGATTTTATCAGGAATGATTTTAAAAGAGCGGACAAACGACGAAACTTCTTCTTCCGATTTATCACATGATGGCTTTTCACTTAATTTGCATAACACACACGAAAATTATACTTTTAAAATAATTCTCACTGATATCACTTCAGTGTTGAATAGTTGAGAAAACAGATCGTGAATCAAATGGCAAGAAAAAAAAATATAAAATTAATTAAATTTAACAGATTTTTCGCCTCATTCAGACAATATATTCACACACAAAGAATATTTATGCGGACATAACTTATGTTTGAATTCATCAACATCATGTATTCTGTAAAAGTTTTTATTTTGGATGTTTTTAGGAGTGCGGGTTTGTGCTGCACGATAATCTGGTCATAATTTTGAATCTTCTCTGAATGACCGCTTTCATGTTGTGCTCGCTCAGGAAAAACATGCAATTTTCACAACTTTTCTATAGCTATGATTTCGACAAACATCAAACTTTTTTTTACTGCTCAACAATTTAACCTTTTGCTTGCTGCTTGGTGTTTTAACACTCTTTGACATCGGTCACCGGTGACATGCTTCATGAACATTACAACAATTTATTATGAAAAATCAGATGAATTAAATGCGAAATGCTGAATCTGATTGAGTTTTGAGTGCGACGAAAATTATTTATGCTGACGAAGGTAGACAAATGTTTTTTTTTTGGATGGATGTGGTTCAACCATTAAGCCGCCACGCATTAATGCCATTGCACTGAATGGGAAATTATTGAGTGGCATAAGCCATAAATCGCTCAATAAAAAAAAATACGAAAATTGTAATTATTTCAATATTCAATTCACACAATTTAATTTAATTTCTCAATTCATATATGAAACCGCGTGATGCATTCTCTATTCGCGGGAAAATTAACGGGCACAAAAATAAGCCATTTTTTGCGTGATGGTGCATCCAATGTGCCAAATTAAATTATCGCAACAGAAATAAAAGGAATTTCGAGCCACCAATGAAACGAAAATAAAAACTATAACAATGTTTTGCAACTGTCCATTTTGCAGCATCATCAAAAACCTCGAAAGGGAACAAAAAAAAAAAAGAAAATAAAACCGAGTGGGAACCACAATTTAATTCAACAACAATGTAAACCGACAACAATTTTCCACACACACGCGTCGAACTCGCGTCGCAAAATGCGATTTTTGGCGGATTTATTTTGTTAGTCGTTTAGCGAGTGATACGTCAGTTTTACACTATTTTTTAAGCCAATTCAGATTTGCAAGGATTGAGAGTAAAAAAAAATATTGACACCCCGCGAGAGAACCGCAGTTTTATTTTTTCTGTTGTTGCTTTGTTGCACTCAGGATTTAATTTGCAATTTCGTCAATTTGTCAATGTGGAATTAGCGATTTTACCATTTTTTGCTGTCTGCGAACAAAAAGGTTGCACAATTTTGAAGTGTTATTTGCACAAGTCATTGAATGCAATTGCAGTGCTGTATAGAAATTCAAAATATAATAAAAATATTTTGTGGGCAACGAGGAGAAGGCAATGAAATTGTCATAAAGCTTAAAGAAATTTATCGCTCGATTCCTCGATTCACGTTGACGTGCAACAAATTCATGTTTTTTCAATTTTTTCATGCATGCTCTAACATCATTTGTTATCATTTTGTTAGATGCATACTTTTGCGAGCTAGTTGCACTACACTCAACGGAAAAAGGGTAATAAAACATTATTATGGTGGAAACTTATTATTCATATGGAAATCTGATATAGTGAATAACAATAATTTGATATATACATAAAAGCTTGTGTTACACGCAAATATAATGTTCCACTAAACATATTTTGCCATCATCATAATATATTAGAATCATAAACACGAATATGAATAAATGATGAATATTGTGTTGTCACATCATATCAGGAAAAAAAGAAAAGAAGTTATTTAAAGCTTTATGTGTCTGTTTTTCTTCCTTAAACAACTCTGCAGGCTTAAGATGTCTTTAAGAATTTTATTCCAAACTTTGTGATGTTTTTGCATTGTATCAAAATTTTGATCATTTTATAATGTTCTAAGATTTCCAAAAAATTAAATTTTTTTAAAAAAATGATAAAATGTTATCAGCTCAAGAGTCAGATTGAGTTCAGCTGAAATTCCATTATAATTTTATAAAAAATTTCCTTTAATTAAGAATTCAAAATTGCAAAATTTAAGCAATAAAAATTGGCTTTTCCACTTCCCCGTCTCGCTCTGAACTTGCAAAATCCAAATTGTTGACATTTTAAATTATCATGAATAATTAATTATTATTCCATACCGCGAATAATTATCGAACGTGAAAAATGTTGGAAAGATTTTACATGATTAATTTATTCAATGCAATGAATTATAAAACAAAAAAGTTTGTCTGTCGTCATTTTTTCCCCTGCCGGATGTTGGAAATAATTGTAAATTAATTTTAATTAATGAATGAACTTATAAATGAATTAATTATATAATTATTTAAAAATAATGAGAGACGCACTTTTGCTGTTTTTATTATTTGAATGAAATTTTCAGTTAATTTTATAATCCAAGGATGAAATTGAAATGGAGGATCATGAATTAATGTCAAGAGACTCATTTAAATCCAATTTCTCAAATCGCTCCAAAGTATCCAAAGTTAATGTCACTGAATGAAGCTGTTTATATCTGGTTTTAAGGGGAATCATAAACATTAAATCGCTACCAATTTGCGTTCCTCTGTTGCGAATCTATCAATTAAAACTTTCTCTAATTAAATCGAAATTAGGTTTTCTCTCTCTCTGGTTGTTGCTTTTGCATGCAGTTTTCCTCCGAAATAACACTTCTCAAACAATATAATTAGACTTAATTTCATGTGAAAGCGGCATTTAAATTTATCGCAAACAATTTCTCTACATTGGATTCCTCTACATGAGCCAACATGCCCGCCACCACCATGCCAGCAATGCTAAATGCAATTTTCGATATAGAAATAAATAAATAAACTGTAAAATGGCATGAGCATTTTCCACAAATTTTTCCTCCGACTAAATATAAATGTTCCTGTTTTTTTTTTTTTTTTTTTTTTTTTGTTTTCATTTTCCCTGACAAACTTCCCGAAAAAATGCTTTTTACCAGTTAATAAATATTGTTTCGGATAATTGCAGAGCTTATTACATTGTTTTCGTACAGCGAGTATAATGAACAACGACACCCGGGAAAACACCAGTTTAACGACAACCATGAGCATGTGATGCTCGTCGGTTTAGAGAAACATGCTTAGAGCTTTCACTGCTTTTCAGTTTGGCATTCCCCGCCTCCCGCGTACTTTTTCGTTTTGCCAACCCACAAAGCAACACAAAAAATTCGTGCAGCATCTAACAAATAAATTTTCAAGCCAACGAATGCAATATGGAACCAGTATTTTAACAACTGATAACTATATCTACTCGGATTGCTCTGGCTGAACCTAATCGGAATGATAAATTTGTTGAGATTTCTATGTCGCTGTTAATTATTGTGATTTCCGCTAAATTCTCATTTCATTATGCAATGTTTGTTGCCTTCTCCTGATATTGTCTCCAAACACAATACTCGTTGAGCTCTCAAAATCTCCGAAAACAAACATCAAACCGATGATAATTCGATTTTTGGATGTGGAAAATTTTGCTGGTGACCAAAAAGGAAAATTGAAACTTTTCATAATGTTTAATTCATTTGCCAATTTTAGCTTAAAATTTCTCGCGCGAAATTTGATTTGTAATTATATCGAGAGTCAAAGACGAGAGAAATGTGCCGAGGATGTTCCAAATTAAATGGCTAATTAATTGATTGTGATTGTCTGTATCGATAGATCCAAAAGGGAAAAGAGAGAGAAAGAACTTTTGTCTATCATTTCCAATAAAGCTCCACACTCATTAGCTGGCATGATGATGGTGATTCTGATGATTAGACGGCATTTCCTAATATTTAGCAAAACTTTATAATGAAATATTTATCATGAAAATTCCGATTTTCGACAAAATTGCATTTTCAGAGGTAAATTTTAATTCGAAATTTGCTCCTCGAACCTGAAACAATAGACCTATAAAATTAATTAAGGTGCATTTATGGACTTCTAAACTTATCGAAAAGCTCAAACGTCTTCTTAAACATCTTAGAAAGATTCATTCAGGAAAGGTTCATTAATAATGTCACATTGTCTTCCCTAGAGACATGCAAAAGGAGCATTACAGGACTGTATTTATTCCGAAGAAGACCGAACATATTTTTAGTCATCATAAAAAAATTAGCGTTAAATTGAGCAATTATCGAAATTTTGTTTTTGGGACGATATCGTTTAGGGCTCATTAGAAGAGAGTACAGAGGGGCCAAACCCAGAAATGGAAACAATTGTCAGGAACTTAATAAATAGCACATGTCACTTGATAGACATTACGGAAAAGATTTGTCAAATTATCTCTCTATCTGGCCTTATGTCTAATTTTAATGACACGATAAATTTTCCTTAGGAAATGTCTTTCAAGAAATGCCTAAGACAATTTCTACGACACACTGCTAGAGTTCATTTTTTAATAGACAAATGGATGTTCCTTTTTTTATCTTTATGTTATTTTATTGAAACATTTTCATTAATTACACATCACAACCATAAAATGTGTGTTCATCAGTCGTTCCCCCTAAAACACTTGGAGGTATGTTTGTTGACTGTTGTGGGCACAAGCAAAGAAGTTGGACGGAGGAAAGTGCTTTCCGGTTGACAAATTGGTGGCAAATTGAAATAATTATCGTTTGTCGTTCAACATATCTCATTGACTCACTCCGCTGGATGAGAATTCAGCACACTCACTCAAATGGTACTCGACCGCCCCAAAATGCTCGAATAATTACGGAAAATTTATTAATTAAGGCTCTCTGAAATTATGGTTGAGATAATTTGGAAGTTTTATCCGAGAGGCCAGAAAATTTTCGTCGTCATCAATTTTTGGCATTTTTTAGCGGATTTTACAGTTTGATAAGCAGACAGCAGAAAAATTCTTTATCAAGTGTTTTATCAAGATTCTCAAAATTGGTAAATATTTCTAGATGTTCAGTCAGACAGTTGAATTTTCCATCTCCTTCAATTTCTTTACTAATGCGCCGAAATAACTCTTAATGAATTTCGAAATTAAGCCTTCAGATGGTTCCAGCGAAAATGAATTTCATTGATAAAGTTTTCAATTGCATGAATTTAAATCTCCATAGAGACACAATCTGGACTTGCAATATTTCTCATTTGCACAATTTCGCTTCAGCTCTTGTTGTGCAACTTTTTTTTTTATCAACGATTGGAAATTTATCTTTCATTTCAGGGTTCAACAGGAGATCCGAAAGGATCCAATCGTGCATTAAATTTGTTCTTCCCTCACTCGTTCTCCCCTTTTCCGTTCTACGATTTTGAAGCAGAATTTAATTGTGGATTGTAAATTTCATGGGGCTTTTATGTTGCTGTTTTATGAGCTTTCTTGTATATCACCAGCAGCTTTCAAAATTGTGAGACGCATATTCAGGTATTGGTAGAAAAGTAAATTCATTTTTAATACCATACAAAGTAGTGTGTGAATTTGTTTTGGGTTTTTGCGGTTTCACAAATTGCATTTGTGGTTTTTGCTTGAATTTGAAATTAACACATTTTCCTTTCCTGCACACGAATTTTTATTGCTGAAGTGTTGTTCACACCGTCGCGTCGCTGAAAGTCAATGGATGAAAATTCTTTCTGATAAATCAATGAGAATGAAAATTTCCCTTGTGACTTAAGTTGCTTAATTGTCATTTGAGTTTTGCACTCATCTCGAATGTCATTTCGCGTATTTTCAAACTCTTTACCTGCAAATCAACCGTAAAACTCGAACAGAATTTTTAATTAAACAATTTTTCATTTGCTATGTAAATATTTGATTTTTTTTTATCCTGTTTATACAGTGCCATTTATAGTCACGTTTTTTTGTTGCTCTTCTGTGTCTCATTCGCTTTACTGATGAATGTGCTTTAATGTACTTAACGTAGGAACAAACTGCAATAATTAGCATTTTTTGCTGAATTACTTTTGGAATACTTGAGTTGATTTAGCCGCTATTCAGGCAGATGTTTCTTTACCAAATTCATAGCGCACCCCTGAGCACCAAACATAAATAGGAAGTCTTTAATCTCTTCTCGCTCATTGCTGAACAAATATTTGATTTGAAAACATCATAAAAGTTCATTCTTTGCTTCGTACTTTGTCACTTCTCTGCATGTGGAAATTCCTAGAGAAAGCCTTGTGCAATATCCAGAGTTGCTTTTTTTCTGATGATTCAAGTACTCGACGGCACTTTAATTAAAAATTATCAAATCGAGATTGAATTAACGGCTGGCGGAAATGACAAAAGTTCAAAAAATGTTTTTTAGGAAAAAAAGAAGAAGAAAACTTTTGTTCAACTTCCGACAAAAGCAGTTTTTTTTTATAGAAAATTCACCAAATTTGCCTTGAAGGAATTTTGTGGAAACAAACATTTTTTTTTTTTTTCAATTTCAAAGCGGCATGCAAAGCATTAGATGGAAAATATAAAATTCTTCATTACCGCAAACAGACATTCTCATGAAAGCGGCTCTATCTAAACTGTAAGTGCTGCAAAAACATCAATTCCAATGCGAGGGAATGATAGAGAAAGATGCGAAACAATTTGATGGGATGTGTTCTGTCAGTTGTCCGTACATAAACTCGACAAAAACTGGTAAAGTTTATGAAATGAAAGCTAAGCTAAATACTTTCAGCTGAATTTATATTAAATACTGGAAGTGCAAGAAACTTTTTTTCTAAAATTAAATTTTAATATTTTATACGATTTTTTTTAAATAGATAAGTATATTTTAAAATGGAAATTGCAAATTGCTTTAGAAATATCTAGTGAAGTTTATGAAAAAAATACTCGTCCATAATATTTTTTTTTCTATTCTCACAAAGAGAAGCTCTCAACGAAACAATAATCATAAATTATTGTTGGGATGCTCTTGAATAACTGAATAAATAATTATTTTTTCAAGTTATTTATTTTCCATTTTTGCACAAAGGCCGTTGATGTTCTATCGCTGTGGGCGGAATTGTTCTGTTCGGTGGTTTCTATAGGAGAACATTCCCTGTGAATGATTTTCCATTAAAATAGTTTTATGCGGTGCGTTTACATTAAATGTATGTTTATTAATGGAATTAAATTATATGTAAATTGATGCATTGATGCCTCGTTGAAATTCTGACAAGAGTCGTTCGTTGCTCGTGGTATAAAGTTTTATTAATTTTTTGACTGCAACGAGTTCCATCATCATGAATGATGAAAATTGTGTGCAATGTCTGATGATCTCTGAAAATTATTATTTCGACATCCTGAAGCGGATGAAACGAAAAATCATTTTTTGGGCGGGAAAAATCCCAAAAGGAATCAAGAATTTTCCCACTCAATAAATAAATAATCACAGAAAAAGTTTTCACTTCTTCTCGTTCACTTTTTTTTTTACATTGTCTGAAAAATTATATGATTTCATTATTTTTCGGTAAATTTGTTTTAATAAAATACTGCTGAAAAGAAAATTGAGTGAACATCTTTCATCGCAAATTTCAACAATAATTTCTTTTGTATTGTTTTCATTTCCGTTTTGTTTTCTTTTTATATTGCAGCACCAGGATAAGTCTGCAATATAGTGAATAAGAAAGCAATCAGAACAACGCCAGAGAAATGAGGAAATTCTAAGATTACTCTTAAAAATTTCGTAAATTTAACACAGAAATGATTTGAGCTTTCTAATGGCTCTATAAAAGTAAAAGACAACGTGATTTCCCTGAACAATCTGCATCGTGATCCCATCGTATGTAAAACCTGGTTGATTATTAATATTTATTTTCAGATTTCTGTTTATATCTTTTATTTTATATATCAAGATGACAGCCGAAAATGAACGAAATATATTTCTTCGGACTCTGTTGATGATGATAAACTATTTATCACGAATGGCAAAAAAGCTTTTTGAGTAAAACAAAGGAAAACGATTATCATGTGAAATATTGTTGGGAAAATTTCAGTGCACTAATTCTTTGACAAAACTTTCATAAATGCTTTATAAATATTTTCTTAAATTCAAGAATTTAAATCGCTATTCAAATTCAGAAGAAAATAAACTTTTTTTCCTTTTCCCCCCAACATCAAGAAAAGTCTGAAGAAACTTCACCAACCAGGATATTTCAACAAAACCAAATGATTGTGTTTGCATCCTTCAAAGTGTGTATCCTTCTTCTTTTTCCTTGGTTTGTGTCAGATATACGTCAGGCACAAGCAAACACTGTAAAAATTCCATTCGAATGTTGAGCAAGATATGAAAGAAAAAAAAGTTGTTTCTGAAATAAACAAAGTCTGAAGATCGAAGTGAAGAAAATTAATTTCGGATAACAAATTGCATAAGAAGCATTAAAATTCAGCCCGAAATCTCATTTCGAGTTTAGCAGAATCCTTGCTCTCCACACGTTTTGTTTATTTTCTTATTCCCATCAACAAACCCGATTTGTTTGTCGAATTCCATCATCCTTAGTCCAGTAAAATATCCTTTTCTGGTATTTGCTGTTTGGTCTCAATTCATAGAAAAAAATCGTTAAGGAATCTTAGGAGAGTTTTCATTGGACCACACAATAAACGTAATTGAATCAAATAAAACTGTCACACATGGAGCCTGTGAGATATAAGAGCAAAAAAAGCACGGCATTATAGATCTTGTCGAGCGAAATGATTGTACTGCATGAAAAAAGGAGTCAAAAAAGAAACCCTGGACCTGAATTGTGGCTGTTAAGAAATTCATGTCGGCCACAATCCTCATTATGCCTAATTTTCTAAACTTTCAAATAAATTCTCAACAAATAGAGACGTAAAGAATTATTGACTTATAAATGCTTCCACAAAATAACACTAGCATGAGCATGCTTGGCAAATAGATACTTTCCTGTCCCATTGTGCAAGCCCCGTCTTTAAAAATGTGTTCCCTGCAAGAAAAGAAAATTTTCCTGCACACCACAAATCCACACACAGCAAAATGCTTTATGATTTTATTCAATTGTCCAAAATTTATGATTTTATGTGTGCTTTTTATTCAGCAGATTATCGTTGGAATGAGAAAAGACAATAAAATTGTCTCAATTTGTAATGTGTTGCAGCAGAGGGAAGGAAGATTTCTTCTGTAAATAACTTGGACAGCAAATAAAAATAAATTCGCTTCAAGAGAAAACTGAGTTGAGAGCCAAACGAGAGCAGCACAGCAATTCAATCTCCCATGTCAGAATTTATTGTCCCAAATATCAAGTTTTATTACATTTAAAAGAAAGGAGATGGAACATAGTTTTTACGCCAACAATGACTTTCCGGTGCCAAAAACTTTTCTTTTTACCTTGAAATATTTGTTGTTAGAGAGAATGAGACCAAACGATCATCAGATTACCATAAAAGAAATATTTCCACTCCAATGAAAATCGAAACAACAAACAAATTTGACTTTGGAAAGTTTCAATAAAAATGTCCTCAAATCTCAAGTAAGGAATAAACAAATCAACCAGCATTGAAGGGTTTTAAATTGTTATAAGGAAGCAGCAATAGAGTGAATTATTTCAAATAAATTTCAACGGCTGGTCGCGCTTATAATCTATAATAATATAAGTTTTCAACATTTATTCCTTTGATGTGCCACGAAATAACAACGACATCGTCAGGAATGTAAATGAAACAATAATGAGGGTGCCGCAGTATTTGGAATGAGAAGAATTTGCAAATGACTCCCAATGAAATATTCAATCCTTTTTTTGGGTGAACTCATTCAGCTCTGCCAGACACCGATTCAGTAGGCACGTGTCACAAATTTCAATGTCTAATTTTCCTGATTTTCCTTTTTTTGAGAGGCTCACAGTCAAAAGCACTTTACATTTAGCTGTAAACAACAATAAAATTCTCGATTTATTTTTGCCAATTTTTTTTTTTACTGAACGTTATTGAACATAATTTTCCTGCCTTTTTTCCGGCTCACAAAAAAAGAAGATTATTGTGAAAATTGCCCCATTTTTCCAAAATAACAGACAAAAATAACTGGCGCGCGAACTCAAACAGTGATAGCTAATTGAATATTTTTATTTTCTGACTGCAAATTGTGTTCCATGCTTTTGTAAGACATGTTAATGTTTAATGTTATTTTTATGTGAAATCACAACGAGGTGGAAAAGCAGAAAAGAAGAAAAATTACTGGCGCAAACGCCCTCAAAAGAGCAAACTAGCGAAAAATCGAATTTTAAATTGGAATTTTTCAGAATTTTAATGCTCAAATGACAGTTTAATAATAATGGAGCGTAGCTTATGGTATTGATAGTCAAAATATAAAAATAACAATAAAAATAATAATTTTTCAAAAAAAAAAAAAAACTAAACAAAAAAGTGAAAATTAGAATATTTTTCCGTGTAATATTTCCTACCAGCAATTTGGAGGCATTAAATTGCGCAATCACCCCTGAAAAAAATAATAATCGATTTCATGTTTACACGTGAATTTTTTTTTAAATTAAGCTGCCAACCAACAAAAAAAAGTCATTAAATTTCATTTTTTCGGCATTCGACGCCATCAAATCACTAAAAAAATTACGGAAAAAAATCCATTTTCAGGAGTGATGTTTATTTTCAATTCGCGCAAATAATCTTAAGCTCAAATGGAAATTTCGTTTTCTTGTTTATGGCATGCAAACATCTTGTTAGAAGTGACAAGTTTAAGGACCTTCAATTGAAAAAAAAAAATCATTCAACAGCGGTAAAATGAGGAATCCTTGATCCTCTTATAGAGAAATTTTTTACGGAATAAAGCATTTTCCACCAAAGCGATTTTCTTTTTTGCCATTTTAAATTCAAATTATTTATTTATACACAATTTTTTTCTGACTTATTTCTTCGTTACGCCGGCAAAGGAACTGATAGCATGGCATCCACCAAATCACTTTAAATAGCATTAAGGACAGAATGAAAAAATTCCGTGACTTGTTTTTCTTCTGCCGAAAATCATGTTGTGGGAAAATTTTCTGTTGGAAAATTGATATGGAAAATATTCACCACCGCAACATGAAAGACGCACATGAAGATATCTCAATATATTCTCCATACTTTAAAAGCCATTATTCATTTTTCAAAGTTTTGATAATCATCGGCAATGTCTGTACGAGAATGGTAATTTACGCGAAATTTTAACGACATGGCACTTGGAAGTTCGCTAAAAATTACAGGTTATAGTGTGGAGCGGGGTGCAACTGATGATTTAATATGAACATATGAAAACACTTTTTTATTAATTCGACAACAAGCAACCTAGGCAACATGTGAATTGACATGCTTCGACATTCGACTTTAAATTTGTAGAATGTAATTTGACATTTTGTTTAATCAATATTTAATATAAATCATTGATATCATATTTGGTGCGTGTGAATGCATGTAACCTACAACTGACTAATGGTGTTATTCAAAACCACGCAAAGTCAAATTTATGACAAAGCTACAAAAAAGGATTTTTTTCCTGCTATTAAAAAAATAATCCATGAAATTTTTCCACAAAACCATCTGCAGCTAATTGAACAGAAAAAAATGAAAGAATAATAATCGGTTAATTAAAGTTTCACCACAATATTTAACTAACTTTCGGATGTATAAAACCAACTTCAACTTTTAATTTTCATTCATTATTTACATCAATTTTTAATTTTCTTTTTCACAAAAAAAAAAGCTTAATAATTGTCCAAGACAATGAGCGAAAGATAAGAAAACGGCTGGTTGTGCATGATTTTTTTTTCTCTTCAACATCATCCAACAGAGAAAAAGTCTCGTTTTCCTCCGAAAATGAAGAAGGAAAAATTAAAATTTTCCATCCGCTTTTAGCAACCGCAACATTGTTTGAGGGAATATTCGTTTTTTTTTTTTTGTCGATAAACTTTCAGTGCTTTGTTAATAATTTTTCCCACAATATTTTCCTTGTTGCAACATTGAATTTACAATGATATTTTATTAAACCGATTTTCACAAAAGAGTGTTCAAATATTCTCACAACAAGGGCACAAAAAATGCGCATCGTGAGTTGAAAGTTTAAAAGTGTTCAAGTGGTCTCTTCAGTGGCTTTTATCGTGGCAATTTCTTTTTTTTCCTTTTGTCGAATATTGATGATAAATTGTGAAATCAATCTATTGTGCTCGGCAATGCTTATCGAGCGGAATGGCAGAGAAATGAGTGGCTTCTTTTTAGTGGCAGCGAGAAGGAAACTGAAATCATAAATCTGAATAACAGACTCTAACAAAATGATAATCTACTTTTATGCTGCTTCAGAGGAGCGGCAAATGGGGGAGGGCTTCAAAAAAAAATATTTACACCCGTCTCAGTCGAATTGAGTGAATGCCTCATTCATATTTAAGATTTTCTCAAGCATTATTTGAGGATTAAATGGAATGCGAAATTTTTGTGAGTTCCTTTGAATGAAGAATTGAAAAAATATTTCCCATTAGCACAATTAATCGCTCGCTTTTTGAATTTTAAAATCGCCATTTTCAAATTGGGAATTTATCATTTGCATTTGTCTTCTTTTTATATTTTCACGAAAAAAAAAATATTTATTTTATTGACACGGCGCAGAGAGAAAAAAATTGATTTCCGCTTTCGACCTCCACAAAAGGCAAATCATTAAATATTGATTCACATAGGTGAGAAAGCAAATTAATACGAATGTTTGGCAATTAAACATGATTAGAACAGTCAAACAAAAATATTTGCTAAATGTTACGAATTTGATATGCATTTGTGAGATGGCAAAGTTTTCGGGAGATAATCATCTCATTGTGCAAATTTATTATGGTTTTGTGCCCATATAACAATATTCTCGTGAGGCCATCGATGCCGCTAGAGCACATCATAAAAAAAGCTTTTAGTGCTTCTAGATATAATCATTCATGTACAGATATATACACTGATGATTAGCTTTTATCTCTTTATATCGCACTTACCTCAAACATCCTTTTCACTGTCTGGATGTCGGTTTTTGGGTTTTGAAGAAAAGTTTTTGCTACTTTTTATGTTTTAACTGCTTACTTTCATCACATTGTTGCTGACAAAAGGTCGAACCAGTGTATTGTAAAATTTAAATTGAAGTGGGATCTATAATGCTTTGACGTGAATCTTCCACATCGTCATATTATGTTGTGAACTGATGCTTATTCTATGCTATGTTATGAATATCGAAACTTCTTTAATATCTAACGAGCCATTTATTTGCTTTTCATATTTTGCCTTGTTATCCACTTTTCACAACCTCAAAAATTTCCTGTGTAAGCATTTCATATCATTCTCACACTCAAAATTCTCGATTGCCATTCAGCAACACCATTTGGAAAATCCTCGATGGTCGAATGTTGTACGCTTCTCTTTCTCTGCTGGTTGAAGTGCATTGTGGTTTCTAAAGAACCAACATTAACAGTACAAGAGATAACAGGCGGGCGTTAGAAGGAAATGTGTTAAATCCTATTGGGAAATTCCCATAATTTTAAATGGGCAAAAGGAGTTTTTTTTTCTTGTATTTATGCACCAGCAACATAAAAACACATCGAAACACACATTGGAATTGTGTAAAAAGGAAAATAGGGGGAAACTGTAGAGTTAAAAGTACATTTGAATATTCTTCCATAATCTAAATTGCAAAAATTTCTGTGAAGGGTGCTTCAAATGCATTGGTATTTTCACCGAATGAATGAATCGGGTTTTGTTGTTTGGACTGTCGGTTGGCTGACTGGTTTTGATAATGGAATGAGAAGTGTAAAATTAATGTCGAATTCAGTTAAATGCATCTGCTTATTGGGCCACAGTAGAGTTTCTCAATGATTTCTATTTATTTGGATTTTGTGGCCACCAATATGCTTCCTTCGTCCTTCATCCATCTCTATACACTTTATCATGGTCAAGTGATGCAAATATTTAATAACAACATAATAATCTCGGCAAATTCATAGATATTGCAAATATCTAATAATCTAATGTTTCCTGGAGGATAATGGGAGCAAGGTAGATAGGCATGAGATGGCATAGGGCATCATAGATGCCAAAAACTTTTGACTTTCATTGGCAGCTTGCAAGTCGTTTCAATTAAGAGCGAAAAATATTCTTCTCCATTGTTGGCTGTGGGAAAATTGTACAGAAATTTTCCTGTGTATCGTAAATAAGTTTTCTTTGCCGTAAGCTTCTTTCACCACTTCATAAAAGTTAATTTACATTCCACTTGCAACAACATGCAGATGTAGATGAGTTTTCGCCACATTAAAAAGTGAGAGACGTATATGATAAAAGATAGTCTTAGCATTGTTTTATATTGTTAGTTACTCAACATTGATTTTTATCTTGAAGCGTAGTAAGATTCAATTGGATGTAAATAGTATTTTATCATTGCTTAAGGCATTGTGCACCAGTTAACGACTTTTTTAAAAATGTAAACTGAACTTTAAATAACTTGCAAAAATTCCACAATGTCACTTGTAACCCTTTTGTGTTGTTGCAATGATGATTACAAGTATGATAAATGGAACTTTTATTCAGACAATGCACTGGAAACACAATTTTTAGTTTTTAAATTCGTATCATGACATCTCACTCCAGAACACTAAATCACGGAGTGACTAATTATGCTTGTGATGATGAGAATATGAGTAGAAAGTCGTCGCCAAAAACCATTAAGAGCAATTCAACATAGATTGAAGATAAAGGACAGACAGTATATTACATCAGTATGACGTGATGCTTCATTATGTTTCGTGTCATGTATGCATTACTATTTCATGTGAGTGTTGACGCGCACTAGTGAATAATATTTTTAATTGAATATTAATCAATTACACACAAAGCACTCGTCGTTTTGTTCAAATTTGCCTAGCGGGACACACAAGGATCGAGAAAGTGTGCGCTTCAATGTTTATTCATTCCATCATAAAACCAGGTTTTGTTTGTTTGTTGTTTCATAAACACTTGCCATTGCTGTTGTTACCGTTTCGTGTTTTTTTTTGTTTTTCTCCCCGTCCATGTCGAAAATCAACAAAAAAATTTTTTAGTATTTTCGTGAAAAGTTTGAAGCAAAATTTTATGAAGGTGCAACTTTTTTTTTTATTTTTGCATGCGAAGAATGACAGATACAAAAAGAGAGCCCCGCAGGAAGTGCCAGCAGAAAGTGACAGAAATCCTAATTAATAATTCAATTCACATTTTCAATTTACTTTTACATGAAAACATTTTCGCGAATCTTTTGCGAATCTCAGCTGAATCATAAAGGGACTTCCCTGCTTTCTATCAAAGCGATATTCAAGTCATGACCATAGTCATCTATCTGATTGGAAAGATGAATTGCTTCCACTAATTTTGCAAAAAAGCATTTGAAAAAAGGAAAAAATTCATCACTGAAAAACAATATTCGAACAAACATTCTCTGGTCGGTGGAAAAATGCAAAACTTTTGTGCTGTAAAAATATTTTTGTTTCTCCTGTGAGTTTATTTGTTGACCGAAAAAAGCAGCATGAAACTGTTTTGTTTTGTATTTTTATTTCGCGCTTCACAAATGTTTACTTTTGCAAAATTTATTAGACTTTCCTTTGGACGCGCTGAAAATCCGTGTTGCTGTGCTATTTTATGGGCTCAGTGGTGGAAAAAAAGTTGTCCATACCTCTTTGTTTCATCGAGCAATTGCAATCTCGACGATGGACAAGTTTTTACATGATTCATGTTGTATTTGCATGAGACACGAAAAAAGTGTTTCTGATAATGGTTTTAAATTGTCCAAAGTTAAACGTGCAAACATTGAAGCGATTTTAATTCTTTGTAAAATTTACAACAGTTCTTGCTTAACAGTAACATGCCGCACTATGATGAGTGAGCCATAAATCTAATAAACAGGATTTATGGTTGAGGCCTCGACCATACGTCGTTAGCGTTTAGTTTTACATTCATTAACATGATTCGCTGCAATATTTCATAATTTAAATTCCTCCTAAAACGCACGGAAAATCGCTTTTCTAGATGAATTAATGTCATGAGGAATTACAAGGATAAATCCATTTACATCTCGCAATTGTCGGTGCTTAAATTGTGTAGTCCATGAAATGAAATATTTCGCACAATTCTGCATTTTCCAAGCCGATTCATGTGTAAAATTAAAATCATTATGTCACATTTGATTTATGTTTTCAAACTATCTCGCTCTATTCCGTAATGTCATGAGATTCACATTGAATTCTACTTAGTCAAGTTAGATATCAAATTATTGATTTAATCGGAAACGACATCAAATTATTGATCCAAGGGAAGTAAATCAAACTCGTAATCTATTCACACTTAAGAAATTCTTTGATAAATTCTCCTGAAGTGTTTTCATAACATGAAATTGAATTATTTATTAGATAGTGCTCAATAAATAAATTCAAATAGCAAAAAAAAAAAAAAAAACATATCGACACATTATTAATAATTCAATTGACTACTCAAAAATTTGTTATAAATTCAGGAAGGAAAGTATTTGTGGCAAATGGCAGCAGAGAGGTTAGCAACAGCAACAAATAGAGTTGAAGTTATAGTTTATTAACAAAAATACTCTAAAAAAAAATTATGTTTCAATAAATAATGCGAATTAATAATTCATCATAATAAAGATTTTTTTTATATTTATATTTATCGACATTCAGTGCAGGAATCAGGCGAATATCGATGATAGTTGTTTATGGATTTAGATGCTCAAACGTTGATTGCAATTCTGATTCGATAAATGCAATAAGCAGTGAAAAAAAAAAAAAAAAAACAACTTTTGCAGATTATTTATTAGACTTCTTTTGCTTCTTTAAAAAGATCTTCCCTGGACAGAGCGAAAAAACAGCTTGTTACTTTAAACTTTTTAATCAAGCCAATGCTCGTCCCACAAATATCCAATGCAGGTTGTTTCAATTGTAACACGAGGAAAACATTCAATTCCCAAAAGTCTGCAATAAAATCTGAAGGAAACTTTTAAAAACAGATTTTCTTACTTGCATAAGAAGCCACAAGAGTGTATTTCACTTACTCGATTTTCTTTAAGTGGATAGAGTAAGTGCAGCGCATAGTGTCGATGTGGATTATCAATGCTGAGTAATGGCAGCGAATGCAACAATTCAATTTGATTATTAAATATTCATGACCGCTCCACGAGTCCTTAAGCGATTTTTACGAGGAAAATCCTCGCACGGAATAAAAATTATTCCATGTTTTATTCATGAAAAGTAACTTTTCTACCATCACATAAGAAGTGAGAAAAACACAGTTTTAGGTGGAAATATGTAAGAAAAAATTGTGTTTCACTAACAGTTAATCGCATGTTTAAAGACCTGAACAAACAATCATAAATATTTCATGTAAATCAAGTACACGACGACACAAAAAGGATGAATTTGTTTGCCTTATTCAACAAAAAAAACATCATCACAAACCAGAAACATATTTTACTTTACAAATAAAGTGAAATTTTTATGAGACAGTTTTGTCATGTTTGTGAATGCATTTTATTTATTTTTTTCTTTTCACAGGAAAATTTTTTGATGCAAACGAATAAATAGTAAACAGCATCCGCAAGAGATTGAATTTATGTTGATGGCAATAAATCATAAAGCAAAAATATTCATCGCAAAAAATTTAAGTTATCGCAGATTAGACCGCTAATAGCCATCAGAGCTGATTGATTTTAATATCTTTGATGATTTTTCAACGATTTATTTTTATCTCTTAATTGATAAAATTTCATTTTCTCTCACAGAAACTTTTCCAGGAAGAGCGAGGAGCCATTAAACATTTATCATCCTTAATTTTCAGCTACCAGCATTGCATTAAAAAAAAAATTCAATCAAATATTGATTCCGCAGCTTCGCTATTTCGCCTCTTAGTAGCATGCATTACGTAAATTCATCATCAAACTAGAGCATAATAGATCTTAATGTATCGATAAGCCAAACAGGCAGCATAGAAAAAAAAGAACGAAAGAAACTGAGAAAGAGAACATAAATATTTCTTGGCAATCGTAGCAAAAGCCCCGTGATATACTTTGCACATAAGAAGCAAAAGTACATTGCACAAAATGAAAAATGTTTTGTAAAAGAAATCGTCTCCATTTCTTGCTCGATGCTGCTATTTCATTTCATATGCTTTTGATAAATAAGACACATTAAATTATCATAGCGTTTCTTGAAATTCATTGATTTTTATACTTTTTCTTTTGCTTTTTTCTTTTGCGTTATATCGTTATTTGATAAATTTTTATTGCAATAATCGGCTGTCGCGGCAGCCAAATTCTCAGTGATTGCACTAGATCCTTATTTAAATTTTTTTTTCCCGCAAAAATGCTCCGTGTGTGCATCAAAAGATTTCGTTTCATGTTTTGGTTGTTTCACATTTTTGTGTGTTTTATATTTTGGTTTATACGAAACACGATTTCCCTAAAGGATTTTCAGTGCTCGTTTATGGCTAACGTTCAGTGTATGAATAGCCAGGAATTAAAGAACCGAAAATTATGAATCAAACTAAAAATGGAGATTTATTACCGAAAAATTGATTTTCATCGTCCAAATGGATAGAGAGAGATAGAAAACAAAAAAGAATTGTGAACTTGATATTTGACCTTATACCATTTTTTTTGGCTTCCCCATACAACTCCATTTCTGGGCTATAAATTTTTCATAAAAATGAATCCATAACTGCTCCAGTTTCGGGGACTCATTTAAAACCACTCTCTATGGCAATGGGATTAATAACTTTTTTGTCCACTACACAGTGTGAAACACCCTTATCATGAGCGATATTATTTAATATGAATATGAATTTGTGGCATGTAAAAAGTGTAATAAATTTCAGGTCTTTTTTCACCCAACCTCGAAGCTTTTTCTACGCTCGAAACAATGAAACACTGGCTGAGTTTTGAAAGTGATTAAAGTTTAGTTTAGATTTTGTTCATAGACGAGTTTATGTATTTCAGGAATTATGCAATATAAAGCGACATGTGCAGTACCCATCAAAAGGAGCAAGGTCTATTTCCATTCTCATAGTTCGACCTCAACATAAAGCACCTCTCACTTATATATTGCGTAACTTTTAATATTTCCCGCTCAATGAACTTGACATAATTTTTTCGAATTTCTTTCAAATTGCAAAACATTTGACATTTCGTGAAATATTAAAAATGCAAAAATATTTTTTTCCCGTCCCTAGTCGAACAAACAACAAAATTGCTTTAAATGCAAAAGTGCGATCGGATGGCAATAAAGAGAGCATATTTCAAAGCAAAATGTTACTGATACTATTAGTTTATGGCGTTGTGATTGCACAACAAATGCTCGTTGTCGAATTATAAACAAATTTTATATTACTAGTTTCCCCAAGCATGACCTGATGTTGCAAAAAAAAAAACAATGAGACTCCAATTTTCCAATTTCCGTATCATTTTACAGTCCATAGCGGACATCTCTCATTGGAGTTTTGAATTGCAAAAGCATAAAAATTTGTTTTCGATACTTTTGTTTATGAACTTTGAATATCAACTAAAGTGCCATAAAAATATGCCAATTTTTCTCTCAAAAATGTGTATCAAAAGCAAGCAGCATGATGAACCCTCTCGAAGGCCATCAGAGATAAACAATTGAATGAATTGTTCCCTTCTTCTGTTGGTATTTCTGCTTTTCCTTCTGTAAAATGGCAATTGTTGATGATGGAAAAACATGTATTCGATAGCAAATGAAATGAATTTTCTGCCAAATTTTCTGTTCTTCCTTTCGCCGCTGCTGCTTCCAGAAAAAAGAGATTTTCCATGTTATGTGTTATGTTCAATTTTCCTGTATTTGATTTTTATTTCTTATTATATATATATATTTTTTTTTTCTTCTAAATATCGTCATTGCATTGCTATGATGAGCTACATGCAGCACACCTAAATACTCATAAATGTACACCAAGAGATCGTTGATTTTGTTGTTGCACGTTTTTCCCCCGAGTTCTATTGATGCCGAGTCGTGTGCAATATAATCGTGAAAATGGTTTTTTTAGCTGCGCTTTTGCGAACGACGAATTGTGAGAGCTTTTTGTGCAATTTTGTGCTTTTTCCTATGTACACGAAGCTACATTTTCAACTCCCGAAAGCTCAAAAAAGCATTTTCGGCGCTTGCACTTTCTTTGTACATAATATAATTTAACATTTATTTTTTTGTTGTAGTGCTCCTGAGCACTTCGCATTTACACTAAAACGAGATTCTTCTTGCTACCACCAACCAAATTTTCCATTTCTCCCATAGAGAGATTCTAAATATAATCAGAACAAGGAACCCGAAATCAAGGCAAATTGTACATGGAAACTATTTTTCCGAGTACAACAAAAAAAAATCCTGAACAATTTTTCTTTTTTTTCCATGTACAGTTTTCCACATTGCCAAAGCAAATAGTTTTTTTTTTGCTATGAGCTGTTCATAATGCTGCTTCTATTGGAGCCCCGCACTTGCATTGCTCCACCCACCTACTTTTATATCACGTGATGCACATGTTGATATGCACACTGCTGCTTTTTACGCGCTGGTAAATGGTTATACACAAAAAAAAAATCACTTTGCTTCGGTAGTTTTTTTTTTTTTTTCAGTTGCTGCATGTGGAGCATAATTTATGGAGCTTATGTCTTATTTGATGGAAGACGGTTGGTTGTGAATGGCAGTGCAGTGGACCAGTTTTGATAACATGGAATCATCTGATGGCGTGTAAGTGGTGGATTTCCTTTTATTTTTTGGTATTCGGGGGTTGAAGACTTGTTACCAGTTCATAATAAATATGGATATAGAGAGTGATGTGGCAGGCGCATGATGGACTTTTTTTTTGTTGGTGCTTTGGATTTATGTAAACAAATTAAATTTATTGCATCGAATGAGACTTTTGGTGGCTTTCGCGTTGCGCGCTACACAAATTTCAGCCAACAACTGCTGTCGAGTTTTGCAAACAGCAAACGAAACAAAAGTTTTTTTTTTATATTTTATCAGATGGCATAAAGTTGGCGTCATTGAGTCGCATAGCAGCTGTAACTCATTTGGGAGGATGTTTTTGCTGCATTTTTTCAGTTTTATTTTCATTTGTTGCATGCTCTCGAATGACCATTTAAAACCCACTTTAATTTTTCCTTTTCTTTCTCATTCATCGTAATCGTTAACATGCTTTTTACCTGATGTTTCAGAACCGCACAAGAAAACAGTTTCTTTTTCTGTTATTTTTAAAACTTTTATCAAGATTTCATTGAAGCCGCAAAAGCAAGTTCAGGTTTTTTTTTTACATTCAACGATGCTCCAAATTTGTCTCTTTTATTCACTGCGATGGTCCGTCGAGACTTTTTAGTTTTTATTTTTACAGACATTTTTATTTTGGAGTTTGTGTTCGTTGTAAACATAGAAACGAACTGAATGACTGACAGGCCCACAGGCTTGTAAAAAGGTTCAATTGTTACAATTCCCATAATGGAAAGGGATGGAAAGAGATCAAAGAGATAATTCAGTGTCGCAAATTGTTCAAAACAATCATGATGGCGTCACTTGATAAGTACAATTAAAATCCTTCAAATTTTATTGCAAACATTTCGTTTATGTTTCCTACATCGAGCGAACTAAATATAAAAAGCATTCGACAGAAAACTATCCAATGAACCATCGTTCCGTATTCGCAAATCGTAAAAACGCTCGAGAGAGTTTTCACATTTCCCATCAAAGCGTTGTAAAATAAAGCTCTCATGGAAAAATCGCATCCCATGGAAGCACCAGACAGCCAGACATGGCCTTGACATTCAGACAACTTCGCAACGACTAATTTCCGCATAAAAAGGAAACATTTCATACACGTGATTTGCAGTAAGTTTCACATCGTTGTTTTACATGCGCAGCTGCTGTAAATTATGAATGTAACCGATAAAACCGATTCACGACTTACACAATTGCATCTATGCTCCATCCACCCAGCCACCCACAACCCATTAACTTAGTCGGCTGAATGTAATTTTTCCGTGTAAGTCTATTTCGGGAGATTGGGAGATTCTACTTCTGTTACATAATTTTTTACTTTGGGGCTGAGTAACACCCACAATCTATTCGCGGATTTCATTTTATGTAAAAAAAATTCCATAGAAATCTGTTAATTCCGGCATTATTTTCCTGTGAGGTGCGTTTCCCTTCAGCTGTTGGAGTAATATGTAATAATTTTTATAAAAGGAAAATAAAAAATAAATATAAGTATGAAAGGAAATATTTTCAAAAGGGTGAATGATGCAACATGAGTAGGGTGTGGCACTTTGAGGCGTGAAACTCACGCTTTTTTCCCGAAATTCACGCTCACGCTTTACCCTCGATTTTTCACGCTTTTCCTAGATTTTACCAACTCTGAGTTATTACATAAATCATTTGTAATAAATGTAACTGAGTAGATGGAAGTTGAGTAAATGGGGCACTATCGAAAAATTTAACAGAAACTATTTCGAAAATTTCCCTTCGACTTCATATTTCAAATTAGTGAATTTCGCAATCAAGATTCTGTAAGTTTTTAACTAATTTTTAATGATTGGTGTGTTTTTGTACGCTTTTGCCTCAGGAAAAAGGGACACCCTAAGCATGAGGCTTATTCGTTATCAACGCAACTTGGCACTCCATACTCCTTAGCATGCACATAAAATGTAAAATTTATTACATCACACATTTTTCCATATCGATGGGATTTGAGGCTGCACTGGGCGATGGATGTCATCCATGTGTTGACCTATTAAATTTCACCTCCTACCACCCTTTTTTGGGTACCACATATCGCATTGAATATAAATTTTGTGTACATGAAATTGCAAAATTAGGTGTAGTCATATTCAGGTGTACAACAATTTCAGTGGGAGCCTATTGCTTCAAATCCCACTAAGGATATTGCAACACAATTGCAAAAAAAAAAATATATATTTTCCAATCTCTATAAATAACTTTTTAATGACGAAATGCAGATTTCGATGAATCGTTGTAAAGGTCAAAGCTTATTGAAATATTTTATGGATTATCAATTTGTCAATAATCGGAAACCGACTGGAGGATGAGAAGCAATTGTGCAGTATGGTTCTGTTACAAATTTTCTAGGCTACAAACTAATTAGTGGCAACATATTTTAGGTTATTTAGATAAATGGGACAATTGTGAATTGGGCAATCAATTAGGTTTCATTTGTTTGCTTGTTTCATTACATTTAGTTCTGGGCAAAAATGTGGAGTGGAAATTTTTCGGCATTTTGGTTAAATTGTCGGTCTATTTGTAGCTTTTGGGTAAAGAAACGTGATTGAATGAATATAAACGAACGGTGAAAACTTATTGCCATGAGGACTTCTCAGAATCCTTGATGCTTACATTAATTATCGCAGCACGTTAAAAAAAATGTTTTAATGGTTGAAGGATCGTTTCGTTTATTTTAAGAAAATTTATTTTAATCAAAAATTTATTGTTGCACAACATCGTCGGCGGGTGGGAAGTTTCTTGTGGATGGATGGTTAGATGTGCAGCAGAAATTATGTTCAAAGTTATTTAATAAATTAACATTAATTTGCAGCATAAAAAGGAGAAAAAGAAACTTTGCCAGTTGCCTATTTAGCAATAGTCTGTCTTCCTGCCTTGAGATCTCTTGAAAAAGGATAATTCATTACAAATTAAACGCATTTGCAATCAAATGAAAGCTCCTCATTTAGTGTCGGTAGAATAGTTGCCAGAACGGTAGCTGAATTAATTACATTAACTGGGCACAGTAGGTGGTAATTGTCGGTGGATGGAATGAAAACATAAATTTTCGTCGATCGAGCATGAAATTTATTCAAGAACTAAGCGCAATAAAATTGACATCATTATCATTCTCGTCCTTGCAACTGCAATAAAGGACTGCAAGCAAACAAGCAGCGGCATAATTATTTATTATCCATTCCTCGATTACACGTGATTTTCAATCTCATGCTGTTCGACATCATTTGAAATTTTCTTGTTTTGAAATTAACGATGAAGGAAAAGCTTAAAAGAAAATTCTGTTACGAAGTCTTCAGCATGAAATATTTATTATTTTTAAACTCGATATTCAAGATATTGAGCTATCATTTTGTAAAGCTTTAAAGCGTGATAGGTCGAATGAAAAAAGGCTCAATATCAGTTTCAATATATATCAAAAGAACTTTAAACTTTCTCTCCATACCGATAACTTAAAGCTAATTCAATCCGACCACAATTCTCTTGAATGGTAATAACAGCTGAAAAATATGCAACACAATATGATTTTCGCACTAGACATAAACATTCAAAAGCTTTTAATCGCCTTCTCACCAGAAAAAGAACAGAAATCTGAGCGCCTCGTTGGGAAAATTTACGAATCGCATGAATTAATTTGAATATTATAAAATTGAAACAAAAATGTTTTTAAATATTTTAAAAATATTAACACACTGCAAAATTCGGCCACAACTGGTACGAAGCAGAAGTGTCTGAAGAAAATTGTTTTCCATCACTCGTTTGGAAAATAAAGTTGTTTTATGTTAATTGTCGCTATACTCGTCTTCCTTTCTGTATTTGGATAATTTACACAAATTGGCGCGACAGCTTACAAAAGAGCTTCTATATTTCGCTACAATGATGAATTTCGATGAGAAAGCAAACACTTTTTCCAACGTTGAACGATGACTGACAATTGACAAACCATAAAATAATTAAGCAATTTTCAACGTTACACGCCGTTTTTTCATTCGAAAATTTCTCTTCATTTCAAGTGGTTTTTGCAATTTACAGAGAGCACTTTCACGGCAATGCAATTTTGTATGTGGCTCAGAGTTACATACTCTTCAGTATTGATTTTTTACTTGCCATGTATAGTAATTTTTGTTAAGGGCTTGTCAGACAAAATTGTATACAATACATTTGCAACTGCAGAACTGGGATGGAATGAGTGCATGGTAACAGTAACATTACATCAGAAAAAACCTTTCTTTTTAAATTAAAGCACAACGTATAACGATTAGTAATTAATCCAATTAAACCGCAAATTCTCAATATCTACCTAGCATGAAATAATTTGTTTTTAACTATTTTTCTCATATTTATGTTTTATTTTTCATCAAAAAATTATTACGATCGAAAAATTATTACTTAATCAAAAAAAAACTTCACGTTCGTTAGAAAAATATATTTGAAAAACAGAAATTTATTTAAGGTTCAGCAGTTCTGACTCAAGCAGTATAATATTGTACGGTTTTCAGGAAGGGCGATCAAAAATGATGGATATGGATATAGAAAGTAAAATTAAAATAACTAAAGTCCAAGGCACTTAAAATATTTTATGTACACTGCATACATAGAGAAAGCATAATTTTGTTCACTTACAAATTGAGACGTCACATAGGTGATGTACAGACCCAGGAATATTTTTGTGTAGTGAGAAATTGAAGTCAAAATTTACCTCCTAATAAACTAGATATTTCGAGTTAAATCGTGTTCCAAACGCTCATTGTGCATAGTTACTCATTTCATAACATCAAAAGCACCACCAAGACAGTAAGGTTAGTGGCAATCATCTATTAATTAGCGTAAAATAGCTAAAATATCGATCCTAAAAAAAATTATTCAATAGCGAATAGAGCAAGTCATTCGCAACTGTGCTATACAGAAACATTTTGCAATAGAAGCTAATGTAGAGAGTAAACATCGAATGATAACAGCATCAATTAGTGATATTTCTCGCGTTTACGTTTCAATGAAAGCAATTTTTTTTTCTCATTTGTTGCAAAAGAAAAATTCCAATTTTTTTTCTGTCTTCGTCTTCTTTCCCCTTTTTGGTTTCATTTGACCGAAAAAAAAAAAATTTAGACTGCAAATATTGAGAAGCGCTGTAGCAAACAAAAGACGTCAGAAACACATTCGATTTATAACACCAGAAGCCAGAAGCATAATAAACAGAGCAATGTCGTCATCGTCATCATCGCCACCAGCCCGTGTCCCATCTGTAAACCAGATAATACCGAATGCATCATCAGCAAGTCTTAATACGATACCACCAGCTCCAGGACCTGCCGTATCAAATTCATGGCCCAACAGTAAAGATGCTTATGAATTAGATGAAGTTATTGGCGTTGGTGCCACTGCCGTTGTTCATGGTGCACGATGTTTACCACGCAACGAAAGATGTGCCATCAAACGAATCAACCTTGAAAAATGGAATACGTCAATGGACGAATTGCTAAAGGAAATACAGGCAATGAGTAGTTGCAATCATGAGAATGTTGTCACATATCATACCAGCTTTGTAGTTGGTGAAGAATTGTGGCTTGTCTTGAGACTTTTGGAAGGTGGTAGCCTGTTGGACATCATTAAGCATCGCATGAGAAAAACCGATTGCCGACATGGTGTCTTTGACGAGGCCACCATTGCAACAGTCCTAAAGGAAGTCCTTAAAGGCCTTGAATATTTCCATAGCAATGGACAAATTCATCGTGATATCAAAGCAGGGAATATTCTGCTCGGTGAAGATGGAACAGTTCAAATTGCTGATTTTGGCGTAAGTGCTTGGCTCGCAACTGGCCGTGACATGTCGCGTCAAAAAGTACGTCACACATTTGTCGGAACACCGTGTTGGATGGCACCGGAAGTGATGGAACAAGATCATGGATACGACTTCAAGGCTGATATTTGGTCGTTTGGCATTACTGCAATTGAAATGGCGAGCGGAACAGCGCCATATCATAAATATCCGCCAATGAAGGAAAGTTGCGCTTCACCCCTTTTTCCATTTACAAGGTTATTTCGCAAGAAACCTTTTTTGTGTAATTCTCTGTAAAGGGAAAAAGGAATTTTAACAAACATGTTTCACAATCTTTCTTCTGGCGAATATTTAATGTTTGAATTTCCTATACAGGTTCTTTTATTGACGCTCCAAAATGATCCTCCAACATTGGATACCGGTGCTGATGATAAGGATCAATACAAAGCTTATGGAAAAACGTTCCGAAAAATGATAATCGAATGCCTGCAAAAAGATCCAGCAAAACGTCCGACAGCCAGTGAATTACTGAAGCATCCATTCTTCAAGAAAGCAAAGGATAAGAAATATCTGACGCAGACATTGCTTGCTATAGGCCCATCACTTAAAATGCGCGTTAGTAAGGCTTCAAAGCGTCAACCTGGCACATCGGGTCGACTCCATCGTACAGTTGGCGGTGAATGGGTCTGGTCGAGTGAAGAAGAAGATAATGGCAAGAATTCATCGGATTCAGAATCTGAAGAACGTCCTCTAAATCGTTTGGAACATGCGGAATCATCGGATGAGCCTGAAGATTCAGAACCATCTGAACCGACTGTTACTGACACTGAACAAACGGCTGCCGCTGATGCCGTTAACAATCTCACCATCAATGATGATGATTGTCCGGTTGTGAATTTGGTGCTACGAATGCGAAACGCCAGTCGTGAGCTCAATGATATTCGCTTTGAGTTCGCAGTGGGCAAAGACACATCGGAAGGCATCGCAACGGAACTGGTTGGTGCCGGGCTGGTCGATGGAAATGATATGAAAGTGATGTCAATGAATCTTCAACGCCTCATTGATCAACGAAACACATTAAAGACTGTCACATTTCAATTGGCCAGCAGTGGCGGCGAAGTGCCCGATGAGAAATCGCTTATTGGCTATGCGCAAATTTCCATCACCGATTAGATATCAATAAATTCAATTTTTTTTTTCTCGGGGATTTGTTCATCAATTTTGTGTTCGCAATCATCTATGAACAACTTCTCGTTATTGATAACTAGAAATGTGTTTTTGGGGGTTCATTAGTTTATAAATAATGCAAAAAATTGCAATCAGAATATGATATGGATGAAAATTGTGACACAATTTATGGACAAATCTTCAAGTTAAATCACCTCCAGAGAGAGAGAGAGAGTAATTAAAAAAAATGTATTTTAATTAATTTTTATTCAAGCTGCACATACTTCAAAAGTGAATTTCGTTTCTTAATTAAAATGTCTCTTAATTAATTTTCTTTTCCTCTGATTTTACCAAGTAAAATAATTTATCAAAAATTCGTTTAAAATGAATTTTATTTAAACAGTCACATGTTTCTCTTTATCCATTTGATTGTTATCATTTGATTATAATCTTAATCTTTAAGCAAAATCGAATTAAGCAATTAAGAATATGAGACAAGTTTCTATAGATATTTTTTTAAAAATGATTTTCTTGAAAAAGGTGACAACAGAAACATGTGAATAAATGTCACGCTGGAGGTACGCCTCGTAGAACATAATGTTGTTTAGTGACCTTTCATAATTGCGTGTCCTTATAATCAATAATGAACAAAACAACAAAAAAAAAATGTGTATGGCAAAATCAAATCGATTAATTCAGTTTTGCAATGAAGGTTTCTTTCTTCATTCACTTTGCTTTGTATTGCAACAACACAAAAGAACATAAAACAAACTTTTCGAGACAATTAAAAAAACTAAATATTTATTGGAATTGTTCCGCGCTCTTTATCAGTACAACTTTATAGCATTCGATATTCACACCCTCACAAGCGGCATTCGCTTTCTTTGCGACATTCCAATTCGAACTCGTAAAATGCCTTCTTTCTGGGAATAGATAAGAATATTTGACATGCACAATACTTGGGGAAATTATCCCGCTATTGATTTTTATTTGTTATGCAAATTTACCTATTTAAAAAAAATCTCGCGCTTAAAACTTTAACAAACAATAAATTTTCGCACCTCATTGACTTGTTCCTCGTTAAGAGAGAAATCTTTCAGTTTTTCTATAAACACCAATCGCGACGGAATATCATATAAACATATATTTCTTAGATAGCTCAACGAGTGCCGTGCGCCATTCGAGTGATGTAATAATCGACGTCTGACCAAGGTCACGTTTATCGCATCACGAGTTTATGTTTGAAATAAATTCCTGAAAAGAACTCGCGTAAACACGATTCATTCATTCAATTCAATTAATTAATTTACAACACCAACGAAACAATTTTTCGTTTTGCACTTTCCCATGAGGAATTTTTTATTTTTTCATGTGGAAAACAATTAGCGCATTTTTGCTCGTGATGGAAGCACAAAGCCTTCGATAAAACTCTTTGCGAATGAAAAAACAAAAATTATAAAAAAATTTTGCTGCTGGAAATAAAAGTAATTCCAACCCGACAGCAAGCAGAAAAACCCATCAATTGGAATTTCAGGAATGTGTGAAAGAAATATTTATTTCGTGTTCGAAGATGCGACGCGCTGCGAGAAAGGTCGCATGGTGATGAAATAAGAGACCAGTGAAGTATTGATAACTCTTGTGAGAAAAATTTTTCTTCAAAGCGCGCAATTCCAATCGAGCGTGAAGATCGATGTCCAAGATTATGTGGGAGAGATGATCATCGTGCACACTTCATTGCGAATAGTTGATATTTTTTTCTGTTTGTTGATTTTAACGCCACTTGCTAATAATAACATCTCACGTAAAGATGGGGCCTTCAGTAAATATCGCGCGCCCGCAACATTGCTGTGAAAAATCACACTAAACCAACCGCACATGGGGCTCACCACGATGGCATCGAATGAGAATTTCAGTTGATGAAAAAAATGTGACTTCCATGAAATTTGTTTTTCTTCTTTCCATAAAAGTCATTCTGCTATCACTTTAAAACACGCGAAACGATGCTCAGAGTGGAATAAAAAAAAAAAATATTAATAAAAACACAATCTATGCGACAAGTGGCGCTTTCAGGCTTTTCCAGACACAATTTTAAAGCCCGAAACTTTACTGATATGAAGTGCAATTGACCGATTCGTGCTTGCGCACGAAGCATTTGATTATATTGCTGGCAACACTGCGAATCCAAAAATAAAACAAAAATTTAAGTGAATAAGAAAAATATCGCGTGTACTTAAATACAAATCTGACGCCGATTTCTTCTTTCTTTTGCTGATAATATTTTTTTCCCCAATTCCGTTGTGCCAAAAAAAAAATTTTATCAAATTAAAAAATAATTGAGGAGCATTCGGATCGAATCAAATGGATTTGTGTGGCACATAAACGAGCGGGGGACGCTAATTATTTATTTTTAGATCATGCAACGACGTAGAAGGCTCTTATCTAAATAAACCCGGATGGTGTATTTACCAGACGCCCCACGAAAAACAATCATCATTCATAAATTTGTAAAATAAATATTTTTTCAGTTTGCGTATTAAATTTTTTTTTTTTCACGCTTCGCTTTAGAACGCCACAAAATTTCTGTATTGCCATAGAAAATTTGCATAAATTTCTTCGCCCAATATCACCGTCACTAGCTTGAATCATGATAATTATGATGGCGGAGTTTAAACACTAACAATCCGGTACAGATGAATTAAAATACCATAGAATTTATAGGAAGAAACATCCGAAAGTTGAACATTTTTTAAAATAGCAATTTTTTGATTAAAATTCAGAAATTTTCAAAAAAAAAAATAATTGCAATAAAAATGTTTTTAATTAATTAAATTTCACCAGAGCAATTTCGATTTCACTCGACAGTTTGCCAGAAAATAAAAAAAATTCACCGCGAAACGTTTTAAAAATCTTGTGAATATTTAGACGGATTTTTATGGAGCTTTAAAAATCATTTTAATTAGATATACAGAGTCTAGAGATGCAGATTGCAATTCATGGCGCCTAGCAGTTAAACATGCAAACATTTTGTGGGAAAACTTTCAATTATTAAAAATAGATTTATTCAATAGTTTAAAAATAAATGGCGCACTAAACGGTTAAACGTAATTAGCGTAAATAAAAAAAAAACGTTGAGAGTAAAATTAAATTTAGTAAACAAACATTGTTGTACGTTGACCTCGTGATTTGTGAACGACCGAACACGACTTTCTCATTTTCGTTGTTATCAACAATCTATCGCTTAAAAATAGCCTCAAACAATTATCGCTCATAAAAATCAACAATAAAAGGTTAATTTGTTCACGATTTTTTTCTGTTTGCAAGCGCAATAAATTCTTACATAGCCGACAACAAGCAATAAATTTTCACATTTTCACGATGACTGAATTAATTTAAATTTTGCTGTTTTGTCTGAGCTTTTTTAAAGGTGAAGGTTGAACGTCGAGCGTGTCAGCTGTGGCTGCTTTGTGCGACTTTTGTAAATTTCAATTAATCAATCAATTAGCGATGACGAAAACAAAAAGAATTACATTTGTATGACAAGTTTATGAATCACTTACAAAGCACAATAGCAGAAAAAAAAAACAAAACAACAGAAATTGGTCGCGAAACACGACAGCGAAAAATTCGTAAAATGTTTTCTCTGTGATTCACATTAAAAATTAATGTTTCCGCTTTTTGTTGCGAAAAATGATTTTTATTTTTTTTTTTTTTATCATTACGGAACAATGTTTTTTGATAGCATTGGTAATTTTCAAGCTTTTGTTGGACTATACGGAAAAAAAAGAAAATGTTCATTAAAATTCCACAAAACTGCCATCATAAGAATGCCAGTAATGATGCAAATTTTTTAAATGAAGCTTAAATGATTATCGACATAATAATTTTGTGCCTCCGCCTCCTTCAAAAGCGGGAATCTGCAAAATAGCTTAATTGAATCGAGTCGAAAAATGAGTTTTCTGGCAAATTTTGTTTCATCCGTGGAGAGTTGAAATGTCAGAAGGGAAAGTCGTGTTGTAAATTAATTAACATCAACAGTTTAAATTTTTTTCTCATTGAAACTTCCAAACACCTTTCGTGACGTCAAAAAATTGCATTAATTATTAAAATGAGATGTAAATTCAATTAGCGCAAATTAAACTTGTTTTCCCCTGCTAAGAATAGATCAAGTAATTAGAGCAAAATATTGCTTTTGAAGTCCAAGTGGCTGATGCGGAAATTTCCCTTTACTTTGCTCATTCAAATGTTGTGTCACTCTAGAAATAATAGCGCAACACATTGATAACCAAATTGTATTAACAAACCCCCCGAGTAAAAAAAAAATGCCATTGGAAATGATTTTATGAATTCTAAATCACTTGGCAATAAATCTTGTGGCGATGTAACATGCAGTCAAAACGGTCTAGTGATGTAGACAGATGAATACGCTAAATTGTATTTTTATTCACGTTTTCCTTCTTAAATTTCATGTCTCTGCTATTATAAATTTATTGTCACGTTTTGAATGTACAAAATACTGAATTTGTGTAAATTTTATAAGCTTCTTTATTGTAAAATGCAAACAATATAAAATATTAATTAATAGCATTGCAATTTAAAGAGATGAGTTTTTACATTTAACATGTTAAACAGACGGAAAATGTTTTTCTTAACAAATATTTTTTCTCTCATTTTTTCTCTCAAATTGTGACTGCAAAAAAAAAACACAAATATCAGTAATAAACGAAAACACTTAAACAAAAACAACAAGACCCATTCTATAAATATATCAAAGAAATTGTTACAAAATATCTCCTGTCACTGTCACTTTCGTTGAATTTCGCGTGCCTAACGTAGATTATAGAAGTAAAATAAACTAGTAAAGTAAAAAAAAAATATCACATCACACAATTTGTAAAATTGGTTTCAATTTGAATTTTACATGAAAATGTTTTGATTATTTTTCTGCAAATTAGTTAAACTTAAGAGAACACAACAAATTTAAGAATTCCTTGAAAATATCTTTTGATTGTGGACAGAAAAAAACTTGTAAAACTTTTAATAATTTCATTGAATAAAAGCTCCATGAAAAGCTTTTAAAACATCACTGAGATCTTTCATTTACCCAAAAATTTCATTTTCCTTGTTCCTTTGCAGACGATGACTGACTATTTTGAAGAGCTGAACTGTCATCCTGTTGATGTTGAAAATACTGGAGAACATCAACTGATGCTGATGGCTCGCTTTTTACAGCAGAGCGGTTTTGGTGAACTCTTGGGAATGGGAAATGATGAGCAATTGCCACCGCCAGCATCTAAAGAAGTTGTTAAGAATCTAAAATCTCGTTTGGTGACTTCAAATGATGAGAAGTGTGCAATTTGTCTTTTGCCAAATGAGAATCTCGATGGACAAACATATCTTAATCTTCCGTGCAACCACGAATTTCATGACACTTGCATTTTACCATGGCTAGAGAAAACCAATTCATGTCCAATGTGTCGTCAGGAGATGAAAACTGATGATCCCGATTATGAAGAGATGAAACGTCGCAAACAACGTGAACGTCAGCGTGAGGAAGACATTGATTCATTGCATAACTCCATGTATGGTTAAGATTTTTTTGTTTCTAATTGTTTATTAAGTGAATTTTCTCATTCCAACATTTTTAATTTTCTCTTAGTATCAATATTTTGGGTTTGGTATTCAATGGGTTAAATAAAATTGCGATGAAAAAAATTGCATAATTATTAGGAGGAGTAAAGCTATCGACAATAGCGAAGAAAACTTTAACTTTTTGTTTTTTTCAGAGCTTTTCAGGGATTAAAAATGAAACATAAAAAGACATTTCAAGTGAGAATAAAATCTGATAGCAAGAAGCATTCATTACGTTTAGATCCTTAATCAAATCAAGAAAACAATAATCGGAACGTTTATATGCACAGCTGTTAAGATTCATCTATTTTCCGTTTCCATTTCTTGTGTCAATCACGCCAACACCTGTATTTTGTCCATTTATATTTTGTCCATTTATTGCATTAATAAATGCATTAATTGCATTATTTATATCAGTTGGATTTGCTGTGTTTCCTGCTAAACCGAAGCCACCGAAACCGTTAAAAATTCCATTACCAAATGGGCATTGACGTTCTGCAAAATCATTACGAGAAAGTAAGAATTGTTTAATTTATGAGAATATTTTACTCACTGACTTTTGCTGCAACATATGTATCTTCTTCACTGGGCTCTTCCGTTGGAATGCTATCGGGAATAGCTGCTGATTGTATTGCAGAAATCAAAAGAAAAGCAGCGAAAGACATCAGAAAAGCCTTCATTTCAAATTGAGTTGATGATCCAGTCTAACGCAATGGTCTCCAGCTGGTCGAATTCATTGTATTTATTCGCAAATTTAAATAAATTGATAGAACTTTTTATTCAATTGATAATCTAAACAGGAAATATTTAAAATTCGGGAATTTATTAGCCAAATTTGCAAATTGAGATGGAATTATGCATAAAAAACCTCTTATCGAAATCATCACGAAATCTTTTTTTAGCTTGAATGTTGCGTCAGAGCTTATAATAACATAATTTTAAGCCATTTTGTGACTATTGTTGATGATACTTGAGACAATGTTTGATACGTCAGTATAAATATATGACACTTTGTTCATCCTCTTGAAATAAATTTTCTGCAATAATAATATTTTTAAAGCAATAGTTTTTAATTTTAGTCAAATCAACATTTTATTCAAACAACTTTAATAAATTTACAGTTCAACATTTCGTCTATTTTCTGTTGCCAGTTCTAGGGTCAATGACACCAATGCCAAGATTTGCTGTATTCAATGCTGCGTTAATTGCATTATTAGCAGTATTTAAACCAGCATTTACTGCGGTATTTGCAGTATTTAAACCGCCATTTAGTGCATTATTTGCAGTGTTTAAGCCATTATTTAGTGCATTTCCATTACTGAAAGGACATTGGCGTTCTGAAAAATATGAAATAAAAAGAATGTTGTGGAGAAAATTGAGATACTTACTGGCTTTCGGAGAAACTCCTGATTCTTCTTCGCTCGAAGAATCGGACGAACCATCATTAGGAATAGCTGCTGATTGAATTGCAACAATCAATAAAACAATAGTGAAAGAAATCAGAAATGCTTTCATTTTGTGTTTATTAGATGCTCCAGTCAAACGCAAATGGTCTTCAGCTGATCAGATTCACTGTATTTATTCCCGAATATAAATCAATTTTCATGTTTTTTTAGTTGCTGCTAATATGAATCGGAAATATTTAAAAGCCGAGAAATTTTATTTGTCAATTTTGATTGATAAGTTTTTTTTTTAATTCCCTTGATGAGGTCGCAAACAAAATATTGTTCAAGGACAATGTTTTCGTCAAGAGCAAAACCTATATAGATTAGACAATAATGATGATTGTTCAATGTTGCATTTTGTGACTAATCTTCATCATCAGGACTAGAATAATTCATTGCTGGAAATTCTCTAAGCCGAAAAAAATATTCAAAACCATAATCAAATTGAGTTTTTTTTTCTGTTTTCAAAATTCAATTTTTATTTTCATAAGCAGAAACAAATAATTCTTTTAAATGAGTTTTGAAATCCTATTTTTTGTTATCTATTGTAACTGCCGATAAATTTGAATGCTATTTTGACATTTAGTAAAGCAAAATAAATAAATTCTTTGAACTTTTTAATTTATTAAATTTTTTAATAACGCGATGTCCAATTATTTTTTGCCATTTTGTGGTGGACCTCTAGGTGGTGGTCCTCCAGCTCCGCCTTGTCCTCCAGGTTGGCCACCTGGTGGGAAATTAGGTCTAGTACCATTTCCTGGTGCTGTTCCATTGTTACACTGACGCTCTGAAAATGAAGAATTTGATGTTTATTGATTTGTTTTAAAACAAAATTTATCTTGACATATTTACTGATTCTTGGAATTTCTTCACTTGATTCGTCCAACGGGACCGATGCGGTATGAATTAGAACGCAAACAACGGCAATCGTAAATACAATCAGAAGGGTCTTCATTTCGAGGTGCTTCAATGAAACGACACGAGCAATATGAACATGCTTTAAAATGAGCTTTATTTATACATAAAAATTTAACAAATATTTATTCTTCGCAAACAAAAACATTTAGAACTGTTTTTTGGCTCTCGATCTCAAATAGGAAGCTTATAATTTTCCATAATTTTCGGATAGTGATTAAGCATTTAATTTTTTTTTGCGTACAAATTAAGCTAAACTGCTCAATCATCAATGAAATTTTATTTCAAGGCTATTTTCGGGCAGGATTTTGATAAAATATTTTGAATACGATGACGAGAAAAAATAACAATTTTATGCAATAACGAAATGAAACCCTTAATCAAGAGAAAATTTATTCATAACAATTCAAAACCTAACCCAACCGAATATTGTTGGGATTTGGCAAGTTCATTATTTGTCCAGTATTGAGGTCAATAACTAATCCATTTGGTAGCAAGCGGAATTTCGGTTGTCTCTGCAAGTCATCATAAGAGTAGTAATCATAAAAGCCGTCCGAACTCCTCTCTGAGATTTATTAGTAAAACATCAAACCATGAAAAGCTTTCAATTATATTGTCATTACTTCCTCTGTCAAGACTATCTTGCGGTTGTGGTATATTGTCGTAATCTGCAACTCTGTCATTTGTCAGTTTGACTTTCACGGGAGCAGCCATCTAAAACTTAAAAGTGTTACAAGAATAACGAAAACCAATTTATTATGATAGATACTAACAACCAGATAACTACTGAAAATTACAAACAACATTACCCGTGCGAGCCACATGATTGAATGTGATAGACTATTCAATAAAAGTCTCACATTTATCATTTTGTCAGCAATGAAATCAAAATTAACTATTTGCTTTTGTTGATATGAATCTGTTCTACCCATTTACAATCATGTCGCCATCACATCAAATTTATGACATTTTTATGTACAATTTGATGATCGACCGTATTAAAAAAAAAATTTTGTTAGCTACTATTTTAGTTGAATTTCCAATTACACATTTAACGACAATAAACTGCTCTCATTATTCATACAAAGTCCTACTATTCCTATTAATTAAGAAATTATTTGGTTGAAATTTTCTTGCTAGGTAGTAGCTTCTGTTCTATTTAATTAAGGATAAAATATAAACGTTTAATTACTACAAGTATGTTAAGGGTTCCATTTTCATGATTCGCTCGTGTTTAGTTTATTTAGTTTTTTCGCTCCTGTTAAAATCATTATAGAATTTAGGTTTTGTAAAATTGTTACTGCCATTGGCAAAAATAACAGCAATAAACAAGCCAGAAATAAGTAAAATGTTGGCAAAGATCTTCGTTATTGAACAGACTTTCAGATTTAATTTTGCTTTTATAGAAATATTTTGATGCGAATCATTAAACGTGCTTGAAAAAAAACTTTGTGGTAGTTTAGTTTATAATGTCAAATTATTGATAAAATATTTCATTTTTTGCAAATTTTAGCAGTAATTTAACTGTCAAACAATTGTTTCGAAGTTTTTTTTTCGTATCTTTTATGCATCACTCAAATTTTCGCTGGTCGCGATGAAGAATCATGAGCAAGTGTATCTATAAAATGAAACAGCAGCTAATAAAATTTACTCAGTTTTAATATTTATCCTGAAATGAAGATTTGGGCAGTTATATTGTTTGTTACTTGCTTATTGGTTGCAGTATTTTTCACCGATGGAAGTGTTTTGGGTGGATCAGCAAAGAGTATGAAACATCACTTTTTTTTGTCAGGATACAAATATAATTATAAAAAAAATTCTAGGAAATCATCATGGAGGTGGACGATCAGGAGAACGTTACAGCAGCGTCTTTAATCAAACCGTAAGCAGCATTGGGGTTCTAGCAAATGGAAGCTATGTCAATCTTTCAACTAGGCAAATTATTTCATTAGGTTGAGATATTTCCACGAATGTCTCTGACTTGTTAGAAATTTGAAACGACGAAGATTTTAATAAAAGTTTCTCTTACGACTGAAAAATATTGATTTTCAATTTTAAATATCTCATGAATCATTAAATCATTATTAATCATTAAATCAAATATTATTGGATTTCAATTATTCTCCAAATTTCAGAAACATACTTTAAAAGTTTGATGAAGTATAATTTATTCAGCTGGAACTGGAACTAAATAGTTTATGGAGCGTTTGTAAAACTCCATACGACTTTCCTTATATACAAAATGTTCCTCTATAATTTAAAAAAAAACTATTTTTGGAAAATTCCTAGTTTGTTCTTTTCGTTTTCATTCAAAGCACTTAATAGGAAAAAGGGCGGCCAACCATTAAAAAGGCAACAAATATTATTTTCATATCAATTCTCATCACGCGACGTGTATTTTTCAACTGTGAAAATTTGTTTTATTAATATTAAATAGATTTAAATTTATTTGCTCACTATTTCGTGCTAAATTTGGGGCAAACATTTTTTAAATTTTTTTCCAGAGATTAGTAAATTGCCCACCATTTGTGGTGAGTGAATTTGTGTCACCTGTTTCATTAAATATCTAAACCAGATCATACTAGTGAAAAACTACACAAAAAATTATAACATGGTAGTCAAATATAAGTCTTGTCTTACCACAAATTAGATGACTCAAGCAATATCTTTTTTAGCATAGCCACATATTATTGATTGACGCTACGCAAAACAGCATAGAGTGAGTAAGCAGAGTTACAAATTCTTGTGAATGTCGCTAGATTAATTTCAGAAAACCCAAAAGCCAAAATCTTTAATGGTCTCTTCGTATTCTCGATGAAGATTTTCATTGCCGTTTTGAATTGATTGTCAGCATGAATCCAGTTTGAGTGAAAAATTCCATCGGATATTTTGGACGATGCAATCAAGACATCATTACCAAAATAGCAAGGTAAAAATGTTTCAATCGCCATCGGTATCATGTAGGTCGACAACTTTATAAAAGCGGACGTTTCTTTCATGGGAGAAATCTAATTGACAATCAATTTCAGATCAGTATGGTGTTATCAAATAAAATTACATACAAAACCTACCAATGAAAGCACAAAAACAGTTGTGCAAAGGATGATTGTTGTTATATATCCTTGAATCATAATAACTGATGCAAATATTTCTTGTATGTCGAATATAAATGATTTTGTCATTTGATGAGCTTTAATGCATTTTGAAAATTCATCATTCAATGATTTATCAAAACATTTCTGCTCCATTTGAGTTAAAATATTCGAGTCAAAAAGCCTCAATCGTGTTCCATTTACAGATAAATTTTGTTTTTCACGATTAACTGTTATTTTGTCAAGACGTGTCTTCAATTCTTCCAAAAATCCTGTTGCATAGCACATAAACAAAACGGGAACAATGTCCAGTGAAACGACTATTGCGCCACCAGTTAACGTTGTAACCGTCTGCCATGCTGCTGTCAAGATAAATCTTATGTCACTGCATTTATAATCGAACGGTATGAACATTTTATATGGCAATATATGCTGCTGATAGTTGACTATCGGAATCAAACCTGATAAAGTGCAGGTAAGGATTGCAGAATACAAATATGCTTTGAATGATTTTAATCCACGATTGACATTCTTTTCAATGCAACCATTCAATTGACTAGCTTCAAACAGCAGCAGTAAGCCCTCAGCGGACTTTAATAATTTCTTGATTTGTCGCAAGCGAAGCAAAATATTTAATGACTTAATGATGGCGGCAGAGTTTGTCATCAGGACACTGATAACTTCTGAGAATTCGCGAACATCTTCAGTTTGAAACAAATACAATAAGTAACCGATTGTTGAAAAGTGAATGAGAATCTGTAAGACAAGGCAACTAAAGTAGTACCAAACAGTATGCGCTCCACTATTCCATAATCCAAGGGCTCTCAAAATTTGCAACGGAATTTTAAATGTCACTTTGACGTCCATACCCAATATTTTTAAAAAATGTATATATTTTTTTAGACACTTTTAAGCGGCAAAGCAGTAACTTTATAAATTGAAGCTCAGAAGCTTTCAGTTTAAGGCTCAATAAAATTCTGAAAGATTTTATTGCGACTGAATGTCTTTATATTAACGAAAATTTGTCAGATAATAAACCAAAGTGGACATTCTTAAGTGCTCAATTTATCAAAAACTTCAAAAACAAATGAAATTAAGTATTTATTTAATCTTTGTAAAGGATTCGAAAAGTTTTTATTGAGTAGCGTCACCAAGGACAATTGTTCGTAAATCCGTTCTTACAATACATTCAACACATACATGTCCTTAAAAAGGAACAACACTAAATTATTTCATTGTTTCTCCACATTCAAAATAGATTGTAAAATAAATTCATTTGTTAACACTTCCCAGAACAGCATAGAACGTGTAAGCAAGGTTAAAAATACTTGTAAAAGTAGACAGGTTAACCACAAAAATTCCAAAAGCTAAAATCTTTAATGGCTTCTTTGTATTTTCGATGAAGATCTTCATTGCAGTTTTAAATTTGTCATCAATGTCAATCCAGTTGGAGTGGAACAATCCTTCAGACAGTTTTAATGATGCAATCATGACGTCATTACCAAAATAACAAGGTAAAAATGTTTCAATCATCATCGGTATCAAATAAGATGAAAGCTTTATGAAAATCGCTGGTTCTTTCAAAGGCGACTTCTGTTTAAATAAGGATAATATTTTTTTTTTTAGAATATAACTTTGGATCTCACCATCGACAAAACAAAAACAGTTGTACACAATATAACTGACGTCGAAAGTCCTTGCATCATGATAATTGAGGAAAAGTTTTTCTGAATATTCGATAAAAACTCTTTGACTTTTAAATGAATCCTAATGCACTGTAATAATTCACAATTGTAATATTTTTGAATTTCCTTTTTACTGAAACTTTTAGTGGGATTAACAGCATTTGACTGAACTGTTGAAGTTATTTGACTCAGTCGAATTGAAAGGTCTTCCAACAGTCCTGCAGCATAGCACATGAAAATAACTGACTGCATATGTATGGAAATATCAATTGAACATCCAATGACATTAATAACGACTTGCCAAATTGCGATCGAAGCAAAAATAAAATCATTAGATTTGTAGTCAAAAGGAGTGTACATTTTAAATGGTAAAATATGTTCTTTACGATAATATATCGGCACAACTCCAGATAATAAACTCGCAGTAATTCCACTAAACCAATACATTTTAAATGCTCTCAGTCCAAAGTTAACACGAGCTTTGATATTTGTATTTTCATTATGTTTACACATCTGCAGCAAATTATCAAGAGACTCTGTGAGCTTTATGATGTCATGCAATCGATACATAAAAAACAAAGTTTTTATTCCTGCTCCAATGTGAGTCAAAACAATGCTTATCAAATCGGTGAGTTCCAAAATATCTTCAAAATGAAAGAAATATAAAACTTCACCATATGTTAGTGGATGAAGAAATAAAAAAATAAAAACGAAGCTTGAAATGCGATATCGCCAGCTTGTTGATTTTTGATGCCATAATCCAAAAAATTTTAAAACTTTAAAAGGAATTTTGAATGTTTCAGCAACGTCCATTTCAACTGATAAAGGTTGAGTCCGATTATCAACTGAATGAAAATTGCTCAGTAATTCACTCAAAACACTTTCTAAAACGTATAAAATTGCTATCAGCAAACATAATAATTATAAACTCAAGCTTGATTCCAAAGTAATTAGACACACAGTTATTAGGTATATCAGTCTCTGTATATATCAAAGTACTACCAGCTGGCAATAAACTAATTCATGGATGTGTGTTGGAGTATTAAAATAAATCGGAAACTAATTTCAGAGTGAAGTTATGATGAGTTAAGCATTAATTAAGAAATTATAGTAAATTATAGTTTCTGAGAAACTTTTCAATTACAACAACCCTTGAATTAACCAATGAAATATTAATTAACTAAATTTTAAGTTTAATGGCACTAATAAATAATGTCATCAAAAATCTTCCATCCCGTGAGCCACAAGGAGAAGATGACAAATGTCCAATCTGCTGGCGATCAAATTCAAGCTTGGCTGGGGTGAAATTTCTAAAACTACCGTGTAATCATGAATTTCATGACACCTGTGTAACAGCATGGCTGAAGAAATCATGGACATGTCCGTTATGCCGTCAGGTAATAACAAATAGATGGAAAAATATCGGACGTGCTTTGTGGAAGTTTCTTTTTAATTCTGGACTCATTTTTGCTGTTTCAATAATATCGAAATATGTTTTTGATTTCGAATAAAAATTGATGTTTACAACAACAATATTTAAGTAATATACGACATGTAAGCAGTACTTTAAAGAGTCATCAAGTCTATACTTTAGTATAGCTAGGGCATTAAAAATATCATTATTTTTATCCGAAGATGCAACATAAACATAAAACAAAACGCGATTAAAATAATTTTCGAATAAACATTATAAGAACATTCAATTAATAGGTAAAAGTATTTTTAAAGACAAACGTTGTATGCAAAAGTGCAATAATAAATGCACTGAAGCAACGCTAGACTTGCATGATTAACCAGAACAGAAACCTGTAAAGAGAACTTGAGAAGATTGCAGGAAGCATCAAATTTATTAATTTTCACCATCGGCGATCTTTCTGACACCGATTATTTTAAAGTCCTTCAGAACGTGATGAAATGTTTTATGAACTAAGATGATCAGTCAATTCTTAACGAGTTTTATCGAAAATGATTAATCAATTAATTAAGAAAAAAAAAAATTCAAGAAATTACATCGGGTTGCATAACTTATAAATGAGAAACATACTTCTCCAGCTTCAAGTCTTCCCCACCATAAAATCGTCTAACTCAACAAACGTTTTGACTCTCTCACTTTATTGTATGTTTATAGTTTTTCTTCTTCACGACAACTCTATTTTCTCAGTCGTTTCGAGTCTCTTACATTCGCAAGACGTGTCTTTTTAAATCGCGCGCGCGCATAAATTTCTTGTCATTATCCAATACAACAATCCAACTGGATTAAAAATATTCATATTACAAGATCAGTGAGCATCTTTATATTACGAATCAAAATATTGTCACAGGTCAGCAAAGTGTGTGCATTCATTTCATACCAAATTTTACAGAACGTGATTGCATGACATTACGCGGCGCGCGCATATAAGGCAAATTTACATAATTCATTTTTTATGTGATTGTGGTCGTGTTAATTGATTTGTCAAAATATTGCACAGAGAAAGGAAAAAAAAGTCGTGACACATCCAAAAGAAAGTGAATCTGTGACATAATAGAAAGATCGTTCCCAAATATCAGTATTTAAAAAATGATTTTCCGCTCATCGGTCATTTTTGTTGCATTCATATTTGGATATTTATTTGTTACAGGTTTGTTTATTTCTATAACAAAATTATTCATCATTGCGATGACCGATATTAAACCCATTTTTTATCATGAACATCTATTTCTACGATCAATATTATCGCACTGAGTTTCGTCGCATTGCAAATATTAAATGTTACAAAATATTACGATTTGTCACTCATTTCGAATGCATTTTAATTGCAAATTTTTATTGCACAATATTTGCATCTCAAAACGAAATCGAAAAGTGCAATTTAAAATTGCAAGCAAATAACTTTTCGTGTTTTCATTTTGCTATTCTTGAGATTTATTGTGGATCTCATTATGCACTGTGCGCACAGTGCTTTTTTTTCTCGCGTGGGCTGCCGATGGAATCACACCAGAAATGTGCAACAATTGAAATCACAATTAAAATGTAAATGGTTTTTCTTTATTTGGAAAATGTTTTTATGATATTTTGTGCATCGAATCGCAAAGTGCTTCAAATATGTTTCCAACAGCAGATCAGAGAAACTATCAAGCATTCACCGCGCGCAAAGATTTTAATAGCTCACCGCAATGGAAAAAGTAGTTTACCTTTTAATTGATCACGATTTTTCCATACTGCCATCGAAAATGAATCGCATAGGTCTAAACGCGATTCATAAAGCACAAATGGCGACTGAAAGAGTACCAACATAACAAAGGGTCCCCACATTGAAGGTCAATAGAAAGAAAATCATTTTCAGACTTTGGTCGATTTGTTTGCTACCGTACATTGAGCATTATGCCATTCGATTAATATCTCGCGATTTTTTCATTATTCAAATAAATATGTGCAAAAACAACATAATAACTGAGCCGCGAGCATAAATTCTATTTTGAATGAAGAAATAGTTGAGCGACAAAAGCTTAGGCAAAGTTCCATTGTCACTTCGAAACCGAATGCCGTGCATAGATCTTAATCTTTAAGAAAATCACTCGAGTTCGATTGAATTAAATCGCATGTCTCGCTTTATTTTCAATTTGACTGCAGCAACATAATTAATGGACACAGCGCGCAATATAACAAATAGATTTTCAATCATGAAACAGCGACAAGAAATATTTCGCGATTGTGCAATCAAAGTTTTTTTCTGAGAACTACCGGTCTATCAAAAGACACATAACTTCAATTTCGCCATTCTCTAATACATATTGCACAATAAAACTTTCACTATGTTCACTTTGCACTTTAACCTCGCATCGCTGTCGCACATTTATTTGTTGTCTGACAGCGTCTCGACACATTTGTCGCTTTTTTTTTTTTTTTACTTTCGCTGACTCAACTTTCATCCTACTGAAGACATGGAAAGTTTACATCAAGCCATCTTTGACCATTCTGTGTATTTCGCGATCATCAATTACAATACATATTGTTACAAGATTACAAAATTGGCTACTGAATGAACATTTAACCTTATTTCGTACCATTCATTTATATCGCATTGAATCTTTCTCTGCAGAGAAAGGCTCATCAGCCAAAAAAGATATTCAAATAATATTTAATTTACATAAACATGCAGTCAGTGGAATCAAATCTTGATCATCAAAATTAATTGATACATAAATTGATGTCGAGCTTGTAGTTGTCACAATATACATTATCGATGATGTCCATCGGTGGGCTTGGAAAATTAATGGAATGCATCAATCCAGCTTTCGATTAATATTTTGATCGCTCTCTGTGCAGCATCTTCAAAATATTGCGAAATTGGTCTTGGTAATGGTCTTGAGTCGAATCGCAAATTGGCGTCCAACGTGAAAGGCGTTTAATTAAAGATCTGTTTATGGAGCCGCAATCGCTTCAAATGATTAATTCTTTCAATTTGTTGTGTTAAAATGTTCAAGTAAAAAAGAGATTGGGAAATCTGCTCTGGATGCTCTGTCATCAACTTAAATATAATGATGCAATTTATCTTGTTTAAAATATTTCGCACATTCTGATCGCCTGAGGTGACAAAAATTGATTAACGGGTTTTAACGCTTTTAGCTTAATTATAAATTGCGCATTCAGAGACCCGTGAAAATGTTTTCAAATATTGTACGGCTGTTTGAATAGGCAACGAAGCAATTCACAAGGGAATAAGAAAAACGCATTGTGCGATCGGCGTTGACCCGAAAGCGCTTGGTTAATTAACTTAAATTCGTTCACTGAACGCGTCAAAGACAATAATGTTTTATTAATTAGTTGACTTGCCAAATTTGCGAAGTTAATTGCAAATTCATAATTAGAAATATTAACGCATTTATGCACTAGTTGCTCATATTGGTTCGCGCTGTTATTAAATTGCAAATATAAAATGCTGAGATGCAGAGCGGCAGATTCCATTGTAATTAAGAAGAGTTTTGAAATAATTTACCAGATTAAACGTTAAAAGATTGTCTCGCCATAATCCAATTAAGAGCTTTATAGGCTCAGCAGCTGGCATTAAGAAAATGCTCATTGTCATCGTCATTGATGAGTCGAAGCACAGATACCGCCGACAGACACGCATTGAGTTCATTAAGACAATTAAGAAATATCTTCTTTTTTTTGACTAGTTTCACATTTAAAATTGGATGAAAACTCACACCCAAAAAAGGTGTGCAATGGATCATCTGCAAATGCCAAAAGACAAATGAATTCGAGGCAAAATTTCAATTAATAGTATTCACGTCTTCATGCCCTAAAATGAGCTCACGCAATGTTGTTTGCAATCCAAAAATGTCAATTAATCGTGATCGGTGCCACTTTTGCGAATTGACTAGCTAAAAGATTCATTCGAAGTCAATAAGTAATGAAGCTTTCGCAATCATTCTCAAATCCATGGTATTAGCAATATACGCAATATGATCGCATCCTTGACCTACGACAAAAATAAAGTAATAATCTGTCGGTTCACACAATTCGCACCATGAAATTTTAACTTCTCACTTATTTTCGCAACAATTGCCTCCAAACGTGTTCAATTTAATTTTTTTTTTGTTTTTGATGAACTCGAACGAAGCAAAATCGAACGATATGTTGGTGGGTAGAGGAAATAAATGCATCCATTTGCGTCTGAGCTTCACTTACGCTCGTGTGTTGGGTAATGAATTGCGGGAGGTGATTTATGACAAATGTCATCGATTTAAATTACATCGCAAGGATGACTGAGTGAATCCATTGGCATTGAGACGTGAATTTATGTCATCTGGAAATTGTTGTCATGGTTCATGACACTTGTTCGCGGTCACCATGGAATCAATCACTAAGTTAAAAATGCAAGGTTAAGTTCACCACCAATTGTCCTTTAAAAGCGATTAAGAATTAACGAAATTGACCATAAAAAGCGCTTTAAAACTGAAATTTGGAATCAACACCTGGATGCGCTTTATATGCTTTTAATCACATTTCATGAACAATTTGTGTAAAATAACATCAGGAAAAAATAAATATTAATTGAACTGAATTGCGATATTTTTTTTGTTGGCACAACGGCCCATTTAATTCCAGCGAAAAATGATCAAAATATATCACAATTATTGAACGTTGGTTCACAATGGCAGCTAGTAAAAAAAAAGAAAAAAAAAAAAAAAGTTCATCATTTGCATTTCAATATTTCACGATTCACCTTCTCATACTCTCATACTCCCCGCCACATGAAGCATGTTGTTATTATACGAAAAAAAAAAATTATGTAATTGCATGGCTATTGTAAAAAAAGGAATCTGCATTTAACTGATGTATTTATGTAGCCAAAAATAAAAAAAAAATATCATCAATGTGTCTGAGTTGATATCGCCGTTGTCGATTCAGAAATGCAAGCATTGATACATGAAAACCCCGCGCAGATAATGAAATAGCAGCAGATAATAAAACATTAAATATTTATTATAAAATATCACCAGTGAAATGGAAATAAAAATATAAAAAAAATAAATGTCGCATTTTGCATAAATATGATTAATTTTTATGCTTTCGCATTTCGTGCATGCAACAGCTATTTACTTTTCACATTGCTCATTTTTTGGCACTCTAGTGAAATAAAATTTCGAAGATCAATCTTTGGAAAAATATCCTTGAGATATGGACACAAGCGGCAGAATTTGGGCACTAATCGATCTCGAGCAAAACATTAGTTATGTAAACAAACATTAGCTCTAAATAGATCATTGAACAGATTATGGGCTCCGCTCAATGTCTTTGTACAGTTGATATTCATTTCTTACCTCGTAAACCGCATAAACGGCCATTGCCCGCTCGGTTTAAACTATATTTCTGTATGCAATATTGCATGTCCTTGAATTAAGCCGAAAAATAAACAATCTTTTAAATTTCTGGGTGTGATGCTCTTAATTTCAATTATAACATTCAGCCAAATACGAACTTATATATTTCACTTAAAGAGCACGATATTATTGAGGGTATCAAATTTTAAATCACGATTTTTCCAGCACATTAATTTTTTTTAAGCAATATGCACATGTGAATCTTTAAAATCATTAATTTCTACTATTCTTACCACAAATAATTTTAACAAATGAAGTCTCTGTCTGGAAAACAGACCCATAAAATAATTAATTGCATTTTAGTATACCATGGTCAGAAGTGTCCAATGTCTTTTGTTACAACCAATGCGACCAATCAAAACTAAATTACGGCGATCGCGTGAGATAGGCGCGACTTTCTTTCTTTTCAGCCGTCGAAACCGCAAATTTGTTAATAAAATTATGATCTTGAGTCATACCACACAGAAATTTGGTGGTAGTTATTGGATAACGACTTCAATAATGTGATCCGTCAAAAGAAAAAAAGTTCAAAAAATAGGTTCGAATCCGAGAAACGTCAATCAGTGTTTAAAGCTGAGCTATGCGCGTGAACTAATTTCCTTGACATATCTAATAAAGCTCTGTCCGTGTTTATTTCTGATGGATTCATTTCCGCATTTAAAAAAAAAATCTTTTTCCAATTTGTTGTTTGAAGAAAATGAAACATCAAAGATGGAATTGCGCAATATTTCTTGAGGCAATAATCGAAACTATCGCATCAGAAGACAACAAGGAAAACAGCAAATCTAAATGAGGACAGCACTCGATGTTTTATCGACCAATTAAGAATTCTCTTTTTTTGAATTTTCCTTGTTGTTTTGTTTATGGACAAATGCAATTATGCATCTCGATTTTCTAACCAAATGTATCCAACCAGTCTTTTGCCAATGTTTTTGGTTTTATTGACTGTTTAGTTCTCATTCATAAATATTTAATTACTTGTTTAATTAACTCACTACACGTCATGCCATAAAAATGACTTTTTATCTAAAGTTTATGACGCTCAATGCATATTTGATAGCACATCACATGAAAATTTATTCAAACAGCTATAAAATGATATTTTATTGCACCTATTCCATCACAGGTAGTAGCAACTAGTCGCAACTGATTATCCGATAAAATGTTATTTTATAAATATTTCGAATTTGGATTTTGGAATTAAACACGAAATTTACGCAAATGCTCATTTGTTGATACTTTTTTCGAAAATAAACGACAATAATAATAACGAGCATACGTCATGCGTAGAGTCATCAACTTTGCCGCTGAATTCATACAATTTTTATTGCTAAAAGTATTTTTTTTCGTGAACGGAATTTTAATTTAAGATTAATTTTTTTTTTGGCTCACGCGATGCCGTTTTTGTGCTGCAATATTTTTCGCGATTCCGCTAAATGGTCATTATGATGGTGCTCTGTAGCTTTTTTTTATCCATCCAATATTTATATTCAATTACCACTCCTCGAGTGATAAATGTATGCCAAACTCTCACTCACCGCACAAATGCACTCAGGCGATCAGCTCAGAGTCGACATAATCTTAATTGATATACATTTTGTGCGCTGAAATATTTAATCCTCGTTGCGGCTCCATCCGAAATAAAGAATTAAATTGTTATCGAAATCAACAGGAAAGATTGAAGACAAACGATGCGATGGCCTCCAAAGCATTAAAATTTCAACGTCAGACAATCAAAATTCAACTGAAATTAAGTTTTTTTTTCTTTAATTTGCCTGAGAACCTGGCGAACGATTAAAAACCAATCAAAAGTTTTTTAATTACAATTCTCTGTGACATTGCCGTTCATTGTGCGAGGTTCAGCGCCTTTTTCGTGTTGCGTTATAATGAAATATTGCATGCTATTTGATTGAATCATCACAAAAAGAATCATCGAAGAAGTCATTCCGGTGCGAAATGTCTTGCGCGCCCTCAAAAAAAAATAAAATAAAAATCTTATTATATTGGATTCGTCATGAGGATTGCCACAATATTAGGCTTTCATTGTCTGAGCGGCGGTACCGATATCAAAATAATCTTTCGACAATTTTTATAGTTTTTAAAGAGCGAAATAATTCAATTTAGCGATTTGGCCCCGAACAATGGCATAAGACGACACACCCAAAACCAAATTAAGTGAACTTACAAGATGTAGTAATGTGTAGTATGGAGATCAATAAATGATGATAAGATGTTAATTAAGACTTTGATAGCGCTCAGTTGCGTGAGTTCTCTTGGATCGGCAGCGTGTATAAGGTATGCCCATTAACGCCTTCCATGGCTCTAGCGCTCATATAAAACCATTTCATTTCCTTAATTAAAAGTTCTGTTGCACCCTTGTGTGCTCTCGCCAAAAATAGCGTACAAATTACAGCTGAACCCGAAAACTCACCATAGACGGCGAAAATTGGCGTCGAGAACAAATTAACAATTATGTAAAATTATTATGTAAAATGACCGCAATAAATATTCGTTAAATATTTAATATAATTTGAAAATCACGAGTCCATGTATGTGAAGTTAATGATCTCTTAGGTCAATGAAAAAAGCCGCCTTTTTATATTGCTTTGAGTGGAAGCTAAAAGCTCCACAAGAATATTTTCCGCAAGTTCAATGGTGGTAAACCACACATCTATCTAGTCGTCGTTTCACAGATTTAGCTCAATGGAAAATATCATTATTTCGTTAGCAGGGCGCGGTTCATATTATTTTATTCAACTCTTTACACACCGTCAATAAAAACATAACGAAAGCATAGAAAAAAAAAATTGTGTTCAATGGATTTTTTTAGAAGCGATTATAAAATCGCTCAACATTTATGCTCACAGTCGCGGAATAGAAACAAAATTAAAATGCATAAAAATCACATTCAAATTTCATTCTTAAACGACGTCACATAACATAATTCATATTAACAATTCATGACAATTCGAATTCATAACAAATATGAAGCAAATGTGACATAACACAGCACACACGTAGATAGATTTTGTGTTTGCACAAATTGTATTTTATCGAAATTAATTAAATTATACATTATGGCACTGGCAGATAAAAAAAATCTAAAAATGCGTGCAAAAGCATGTTTCAGTGTATGCGATTCTCAAGCGTATTGAGTAACTGTGAGAAAAATGGAATTGTGATTTTTTTATGGACTCGTTATTATTAGATTTTCCTCATCTATAGCACCTATATAATGTTGCACACAATCACCATGCAAAATTGCAACAAACACAATGTGCCGCAACCAAAAGTCTCAACGCGCACAGAGAGCATTAAAACGCTACCATAAAGTTATTTTCATATTAAACTTTTTTTTCCCTCTCGAATTAAATAAAACGAGCCAAACCTAATTTAATTTAAATGCTGTGAAAAAAAGCAGCGAACGACTTGCAATTTTCATATTTTGACGATGCATAACGACAGGAGATTTTTTCGCGGGTAATTCGCATAAAAGCAATCTCCTCGCGAGCTATTTTTCTATGTTTTTAGAGCACAACCTTGAAATTGCATCTCTTGTAAACTGATGATGCTGAATGGCATTAAGCACACAGCAAACGTATTTGGCATTCAAAAATCAATTCCATTTTTTTTTTTTACTTTTAATGAAATATATACATGGATTTCGGGATTGGAATCATGAGAAGCAAGAAACAAAAAAAAAAAGAGAAACTTAATTGTAACATTCTAAATATCGAGATCTTGCCCTTACATTGCTGCGAGCTATAGCGACATGTTCAGAATTTTAATGAATTTTCGATCACAATTTCAATTTGGGATTCTGTATAAAATGTTGTCAATGTCCTAGTTGAGAAAATCTAGTGACATCATAAATAGATTTTTCCACTTACAGAATCACTAGAATCAAGAAATCTTAAGCTAGATTTGAAGCAAATATTTTAATATTCCATTCGAATTTCGATACAATATTGTAATAACCAGTAGATTCCATAGTTTGGAATAAAACAAGTTCGCTCCTTGTCACCAAATCAGTTCTATTGCGCAATATTATGAAACAGCGTCTTAAAAACACCTTATCTCCACAAACAATCATCAAAATTGCGATGAAAATTACAAAATTAATTTCTAATTTACATTTTAACGCCTTTTGCAATAATCTTTGATCTATTTCAAATCTCGACTTATACAGTTTGCAGCAAGACATTTCGGCATAATTGAAGCCGTATTTTGTGAGCGCGACAGACATTTCGGTATGCAAAAATTGCAATGAAGTCAAATTTTATGGAAAGGTTGTCAATGCTTTTCACATTAGGTGCGTTGGCAAATCGAGCGCTGCATGTAACTTGACTTTTTGGCCATTTAATTTATTGTCAAGCAAATGTAAAAATAATGTTAAAACATATTTAGACACAGTTTGTTAATTGATCGACTGCAAAATGCTCTCCAAGAACTCGAATTGTGGTAACTGTTCACGAGATACCTTCAAGCTCATATTTATGACTTCAACGACATTTTAAATTTCAAATAATAATAGCCTTGAAAAAATAACATATTTAAATGAACATAACCTATGAATTGCATAATTGTAAAGTTTTTATTAAAATTAATTGGTGCTGTACGTGTGCCGCATTATCAAATTTAAATTGGTCATAATTTCTGTTATGCCATCTTCCACTGCATTTATGAATATTTATGTTGTTTACATTTTTCGCGACCCCTTTTACGACTAAAGATAAATTCACCCGTGAAATGACAATCAAACAATCAAAATTTCTGCAAAAACTAATTTTCTCATTATTTTTTTTTTAATTCTAACAAAAATACAATTTTGAAATGTTTCATGATTAGCACGCAACGTAAATGCACAGTGAATTTCGCGGCACAGTCGAGTCAAAGATTAATTAAAAGTTAAATTTTTTATTTTGTTTAGCAATGTCTGAAGTTGCTAGTTGCGCTTTGTTGATGCGAACACATGCAAAAAATATTCAGTTTGGGGTGAGAATAAAAATTACGAAAAAAAAAAGAAGATAAACAATAATTAAAAGTCATCAAAAGTTTTTACATGTTAGAATTCCATTCGCATGTTTGCAACATAAATAGACGCACAAGAAAGATGATGTTTGATTTCGTGTCTGTTTAGTTGCGGAGAAATACACACAAAAAACTTGTTCCATCATTCAATCCTTCAATTCGATGTTGCTCTGAGTAAACACGTACGATATTAAAAAGTTTCCATCTGCAAGCATTCACATGAATCTCTTATATAGATGCCTCGAATCCCTTTCGCTGTTAAAAAAAATCCCGAGCTCATCATGCTGCTTCATAATTTGTCAACGCAATCAGCGTTTTTAACCCAACAAATTTATGTTTTTCATTGCGATGCACAGGAAACAGCATCAACAAATGTTAATAATTTTTAATGTTTGGATATTTCTATAAACAGATTTGAAAAGTTTTTTTTTTTTTTTTCTTTTCATAAAAATATTAAATTTAATCTCTATCTCTCAAACCCATTGTCGACTTTTGTGCAGCATTAAGTTGCAATTGTTGCTTACACATTTATGAAGTCAAACATTTGCTATAATGTGTCATTGCTGTTTAGTTTATATCTTTTTACGAATATGTCATACATAGATGTTATGAAAGCTTCGAAATGAAAACTTCATTAATGGAAATAATAATAAAAGACAAAGATGGAGACAATGCAGAGCAGACACTAATGGAATAAATATAAAGCAATGTTAAAAGTTGCGATATGTTTTTCGGGCGAAGAAAGAAGGAAAGCAACAAAGCATAAAATGCATGTTTAGTTCGCACAGAATGTACGTTTTTGCCTATTTACCTTCGAGACACTATTTTCTGTTCTGTCATCAACATATAGTAAAATTGTTGGCAATCGTCATTAGATTTTATTGCATCTACTGTAATTAAAACTATAAACTTGATATGCACGAGCGACAAGACACCCCTGGAGGATGTAAATTTGATTGGCTTTCACCATTCCCTTCAGTAGCACCGTCTGACAAATGACTCACAGGCACGAAAGTGGCAATAAAGCAATTACTTTAAAAACTGCTCCACATTTCACATTCTTTTTTTTCTGCATCTTAAAGCAAAGTAATTGAGCAATGTCGGGACACGATAGAGAAAAATATTTAATAAGAAATGCCCTTAAAAAAATGCCTTAGTTGTAATTATATACGCGTCTAGCAAACGACCCATAATGTTCAGTCACTTTACCGTTGGATACGTGCTAGACGTTTGACTGCTGAACTCGATAAATATTTTTTTTCGCGTTTCGGCTATGCGTTGACAGTTTAGAGAATGATTAATGAGCATCGATTTCGAGGTTTATATCGTAGTTCCGTTTATGCATCAAACTGAATGATTGAGCACACTTTAATGTGCCATTTAATTCGATTAACGACTTGAAGCCTCGCTATGTGCACGAATATTATTTTTCCAGGTTCAAAGAGGAAGGACAAAACTAAACTCAACGAAGACCTCGAAAAAAAAATATGAATAAGAAGCCCACAGAGTATCGTTCTAAACACATCAATTAAACTGTCAGTAAGCACATCATTTACTTACACCTTACAGAATCTTTCAAACCGCGAGTAAATTGCCCGCAAGCAGAACTCCATTGGAGGAGTTGCTGTATGTTATTAGTCGTCTCTTTATGATGACTGCTATTATTTGTAACAAAGCATATTGAAAGTTCTTCAGCTCATGTATATTGCGACCGACAGTTTCATGACTAACCTTGAAATTTCATTTTGTAAAAAAAAATATTGCCGCACATCTTTTTCGCGGACTCGACTCTGAAATTTATGATATTTTTCCGCTTTATTGCAATTGCTAGTCTCGCGCGCGAGCGACAATAGAACATGAAACCAACGCAGAAGGAGAATTGAAATCATTTCGTGCACATCTTTCACGGAGTTATTCGGTCGATGAATCATTGTAAAGTCTTTCTGTGGCCTTGAATTGAAACATTGAAGATTGCTCCACAATTGTTTGCGGCATAATGCGAAGCATTTTAAGCACATTCATAATACCTATCGAAAATCGTGCCATTCGATACCCTCATCTGAATGAGAATTGGTGTTAATTAAATCATCGAAAGATGTCGATCGCAATTAAAGAAAACAAAATTTTGCTTTTAGAGGTTATGCATTTCAAATGAGTTCCGTTAGTTCTCATAATATTTGCATGGTCACGCATTTAATTGATTTTAACCGAAACAAAGAAACAAAAATAAAATATCGCTTCTGTCAAAATTCATTAATAATGAAATTCAAGCTTCCAAACCCTAAAAAAAGCCACGCGCGGTTCACAAATTGATTGGAATAAAAAGCAGCCCAAACAAAAATATATTCAGGAGTGCGAAACATTTTGGAGGCGGAAAACTAGGTGGAACCTTTTGATGCATAAACAAAATTGAATATCATTGCGAAATTAAATTACATTGACACAAAGTTAAAATAGCAAAATAAAAATGGCAACATGCAAATTGTTTCTTCAAAGTCATTTGAGCGCATTCTGCAAAGCTGCCAGTCGACATCATGCTGAGCTTTTATCTATAGGCGTATAAATAAGAGGCACGCATTAACAAGATAAATTTCTTTATTATTTTGAGTCAAGTTTTATAATCTTCAGTTATGCTAAACATACATCCAATCTCTGTCTGCGACCGACCGAGCTTTAAAAATATTGCTGAGCTATTGATATTTGAATAAAACCATTCCGAAACAATAAAAAAACATTTTTATTGCTCCTTGCGATCAACATTTTATTGTACTACAGCGATATTTATTTTTTGGCTTTCATTTTTTGAGCCACATTTCAATCGCAATTTTGCTTTCAATCGAACACATGAGAGCATTTTTTGTTTTGTCTTGCAAAGCCAATGAAATTTAAAAAAAAAATGTTGCAAAATTTTACAATAATTTTTGCGCAATATCTTCAAGCCACGTTTGATTTTGAGGGATTGTTAACTATGACCAAAACTAACTTTAGGGTTGTTAACTATGCCCGGTATCAAGATTCCCTTCGAAATGTCAAATTAAAAACTTTCGAAGGAAACGAGCTTCAAACACAAAAGAAGCTGATTGAAGACGAGTCAAGTTTGAATTATCATAGAAATTAGTTTTTTTTTGTGTTTATCCAACAAACAATCTCGTTAAATGAATTTTAATCGATTTCATCGAGTTTTCTTTTGATCCTTGAAATGTTTCTTTTCATTCCTTGCTTCAATGAGCAATTTCCAATTTCAGGTCAAAGGCTCCATTTTAGCTTTCGACCAGAAATAATTTTTTGCTTCTTTCCTTTATTTTCCTATTAAATTTTTTATCAGCTGCCGTGTGCTGTTGCGAGAGAAGTGCACAGTAGAAACAAATAATTGCCATGAAAAATTACAGCATAAAAAGTGCAGACGAAACAAACACGTGCATCATTGGTCAGTTGCGATGTATATATACTACAAGTAATTGAAATGAGCTCGAAGATTGCGAAAGAAGACTCAAAAGAAGCATAACGCTAAAATGAACTCGCAAATGCTCGCCCCCGAGATTTGATCTTAGAAACAAGCATTTCAAGGATATTCACATCAGGTTCCAGCTTATTTGATGTTCTTCTGTTAATTTAGCGTTGATTTGCTCGAATAAATAAACTTCCATTAACGTCGTCGATCATAGTCGAGTACAATTAATCAGAAATCGTAAAACAGTCGTCAACAGTTGTTAGATCAATTAATTAGTTGGCATAAAAAAATGTCTTAATTAACTCCATAAACAAAAAAAAAAAAAAAGTATTGAGTAAAAACTTGTTGAAAGCATCATCATCATTGAAGCTCGTAGAAGAGTCGGCATCGTATAAGGGAATCTTAAATTAAAATCTGTGCAATGTGAGAGCAGAAACAAAAAATAAATAAATAAATAGGCAAACGAGCAACTATCAAGCTCGATGGCCTTCGGTTTAGGTTAATCGCAAAGTCAGCGTTCAGTGTGCACCGCGCAAAATGTTTTTCAAAATGAATTCGTAATAGATACACCAAAATTAGATTTTAATAGATGCAAATTTAAATGAATTATGATCGCGAATTTCCCACAAAAATTGTCTTTGTTTCGTTGGTAATTGATCCCCGGTTTGTCCATCTAATAGAGCTACATAATGCCACGAATATGTGTGAAGTAATTCACGGATCGACCATTAAAAGTTACATTATTGAAAAAAATAATTCATGGCAGAGTAATAAATAATGGGGACGAAAAATGAATGAAGTTTTTGCGCTAATTAATAAAACGTCAATTGTTGTCAGGTGGCCGAACAGTTTCAGTATAATTAATTGACTCATTAAGTGGTAATATATTGAGGAAGCGATGCATTTTTAATATCTGATTTGAATATATCACTCATCAGGCAAATTGAAAATTGTATAAAAAAAAAATCTGAATCCGTAAGATGCAAATCGGTGGCAAATTGAAAGCAGAATTGTGAAATGGAATGATTTTGATGCAATAAATAAGTCGCCTCATCATCGTATCTCAGGGAAAACCAGTTTCATGTTTGCTCTAATGTTGATGATGCCTTTGCTCTTGTTGCATCGGCGGACTCAATCATTCTTAACCTCACGCTGTGTGCAACCGCAATTGGCATACAGAGCGAAGAATTGAGGGTAAGCTGACGTCACCATAAAAGTTCTCGCATTGCCACAATCCGTTAAAATTGCTGTGGCTGCCCACGATATCCTTGAAATATCATATCAAGTGAATATTTTTTTTTTTTTTTCTATAAACGAATTAGAAGGGAAAAATCATGAAACTTTACAATTGGGGAAGGAAATATGTCTCTAGAGCTTTAACTCATCAAGGCTAAATCTATTTGCTGATATTTTCAAGATTCGAGAATCATAAATTCTATAATAATGCTTCAAAATATTTTGGCCGCGAGACATCCGCGGAAATCTTGCCGTCGTCGTTTCTTTAATAAAAACAAGAAGAACAAAGAAACGCGCACGCAATATTTATTCAAATTATTTTTATAACTCAAGTCGAACCATCATAACAATTTGCTTACGAGCTTTTAGTTGAAAACTGAATCATTAATGCGACCTTTGAGGAGCGATTCTTATTGCTACCTAGTCTCTATATATACAGAGCTATATAACTGTCCAGACGATTCTTATGCATATTTAAATAGATTCATTTCTATTCTTTATGCTTTAAGCACATCCGCAAATGAACGCGATATCCTGGACATAGAACAAGCGAAGCTTGCAAACTGCCAAAGCAACACTCCGAACGACACAACAAAATAATCATATAATAAAAAAAAGCCATCAACATCCGATGTCATAAATTATTAATTATTGCGCAAAAAAATAGCAAACAATAAAGCTTCAATCCGATTAATAAATTACAAGCCAATTCAACATCCTCTTTACACAGAGCACAGCTCTATAGAGAGTGAGATACTACCGCAATTTTCAATTGTAATGCCATTTGATTTGTGGCACTGGGACGAGAGATTAATGGGCTCACAACAATCACAAATTTCAGCCATCTGTTCGACGGTTTCGAGATTGCTATTTTGTAGCAAATTGCTTTAACATTTCCCATCAAAACGATTGGGATGAATTCTGATTGGTATTTTAAATGAAAGTTCTTCACTTTCACTTTATTGTATTGCTAAGATGTTCATCAGATGGATGAATATTATTGACCCAGCAACATAACATTCAACAGTAAGGGGCCTTAATTAACAGTAAACAACATCATCTGTGGATTATGGTCATCATCAGTAACAGAAACTATTGCAGCACATGATTTTGCATGAAATAATTGACTAATTTATCGTTTCAATTTAGTAAATAGTATGCTACATACTTTTATACCATATATCGACTGGTACATCACCGTTGATGCGTGCTTATGCAAAGATTAACTCGAAAATTTTGCAACAAAACGCGCAAAAATCAAAACTAACAGAAATTGAAAGTCGCGCGATACGCAAATAACTCAGCAAAAATAATTTATTCGATAAGCGTCGCGGCAACTGACCTGCAACAACTTTACTCAAATTCCATCTTAGTTAATTTCACATGTATACAAAACAGTTATTCAGCGAGAAAAAAAAATCAATTTTTGCATTTGAATCGTACGCACATGTGCTCTATAGCGTCGAGTTTATTTCAAGTGCAAGGTGTGCATAAACTGAGATTAAATTAAGTACTATAGTCGAGGTGTATTAATTGGTGTATAGTATAGACATTTATTACACTTTGCGTATTAAATATATGTAAATGATTTTTTTTTCTGGGAAGAATTCGATGGTTTTGACTAATGCTGTCATCATGGATTGAAATATAAATGACGTTAATGGCAAATCGTCCCTATAACTTCTTTCAGTCTCCTTAATTTACAATTCACCTTTAACTGCCAATATTTAGTGTTAAAAGAAAAAAAAAAAATGATGTTTTTTGTATCATCATCATTGGTAAACAACGGCTTAGAGAGAGCAGTTGCAAACACTCAAATGAATTAACGCATTTTTGAATTTGCGAGTTTTTAATTTTCAAGATGCATGTAAGCAAATAGCTCGAGTGGCTCGCTAGCAAGCGCGGTGAAGTATTTATCCAATAAATCACATGACAGCCAATTTTGTTACGAAACATTATTTTCAATCCTCTGCAACTCTTTAATCTGCCCACCTGTCATCGCCAATTGGAAATTGCACAACCTCCAGAAAGTGTCTGTCTGTATCGCAATATAAAAATTGTGCAAGTTTCAATAAAGTTACGAGGAAGTGCAAAATCATAAGCGTGATGATACTTTCAGATATAAAACCATCACTTTGCTTCCTATATTCAATTTTGTAATATTTTTTTTTTCAAGCTGCACGTAATCATCAAAATAGCTTGCCGTTGGGTACAATTCAAAAACATTTACGACTCTGCATTTGATTCACTTTATTTTTGTTCGACATTCGTTTCTTTTCCTATTGATCGTCCGCGTCACTCCGGGACATGATTTAGTAACAAAAAAAAAAAAAATCAAAATAATTTACGGGAATTGAGGAAGCAATCATTAAACCAATGATCAATGCAGTGCATCCTCAAGTGTCATATTTTATGTATGCTCCCCGAATTACACATAAAAAAACATGGAGATCAAAAGGATTTTCTTTTCTTTTTTTTTTGTATAACTCAATGTGCAACAAATTACGATTGGCATAAAAGCGCACAAATTAACCTTCGAAATCCCCCGCTGACAGCTTGCAATTTCGCATCACTTCCAGCTGAGGTAACGCTTTAATGACTGTTTAATTGTGTAAATGAGCTTACATTTCGTGTTTCTGATAGCATTCGATGCGAATTTTTTTTTGTCGTTCGTTTAAATAAAAAAAAATCCCGTGAAAATTGGTTTTTGAATTTTTGTTATGTGAACTTCCATAAATGAAGCTGCTGGCAATCTGGTCGGAAAACATTTTTTTTTTTTTCAACCACTTCTTTGTGTGTTCATTCGGACGCAAAATTCCCGTGCCGAATATAAAAATCACCAGTAATTTCGTTCCATTTCATTAGTTTTGTAATGCGTTTTATGGTCGTCGAAATGTGTTCATTTATTTTGGTTTTTGGCATTCGCGGAAAATTTTAGCCCGAATTTTTGTTGGTTTAATGGAAATTTATGCGGCATTGGATATCTGAAATAGTCTATTTGCATTTATATATGTTTGCTCTCTCATTTGGATATCTGCAGATGGATCCGCTGAACAGGCAATTCGATCGAAACGCGCCAAAAAACCACGCGCACCGGGAGCGCCAGCATTCGGACCGGAACCAGATCAGCGACTGGATAATGATCAGCCGGAAATCGAACAACCAGTTATTCCAACGGGATTCTTGAGTCCATCTGTTAAGGAATATCTCGAATTGGGCAAATCGATACCAGGTAAAATAATTTTTATATTTGAATAAATTTCAATTTTTACACAATTTTTATGCTGCTGTGGCGAAGGGCATTCGACCGATGATGGGTCAAATGAAAAAAATGCAATATTTTCATGCTAAACTCCCGAATAAAGTGATTTTTTCTGTGTATATTTGAACGCATTTATTCTGAATAATAGCAAATATGCATACATAAGGCACAAAAAATACTCTGCTGGTATAGAAAAAATATAAATAATTTGGGGACTCTTCAAAAATTATGTCAATCAATAAATCGTTTAGGAGGTTTTTAATTTTTAAGATATCACTGCTCGATATTTGCTTTAAAATGTTTTAAATATTTCATAAAACAAATAGCAATTTTTTGTATACATTCAGTGCCATGGAAAAAAAAAGTATTAAAAAATTAGGATTTATTTTTATTGCAAAATCACTTTTTGCTCCATCTCTCCATGACCTCCCTAAGCCCCCGTGATAAAAACGCAATTTTTTTCATATTTGAAGTTCATTAAAATTTGATATTTTATCAAAAAAAAAAAAAAAAGCCACCGCAATTTAATTGCGTGGCTTTTTTGTTTAATAAATGTTGTTTTGTTTCGTCCATTTTTAGGCCGTCCCGGTACAGATTATCCTATTTTATCAGCCGTTCCTTATACAAATTTTTATTGTGATGAGCAGCCATATCCGGGATTCTTTGCCGATATGGAAACACGTTGCCAGGGTGAGTCTTTGTTTTTATATGGACGCTTTTTATGAATTGGACCTACAGCTGTGATAATGAATTGTAACAACTCTAAAAATATTTCATTTGTATTTTTTTTAGGCTGGCATTATTGCGGTAAATTATGCGATTGCAGTAAATTTTGGCAATGAACATTTCTAATCACTCCCAAAAATCAAAAACATTTTTCAGATATTGATGGTCGACAAGCAACATTCCTATGTCCCAATGGCACACAATTCTCACAGGCCGTGTTTGTGTGTGATTGGTGGTTTAACGTGCGCTGTGATTTATCGGCAAAGCTTTACGCAATTAACGCCCGACTCTACCAACGTCCCAAAGTGAATCCCACAAAGCCTCATCGGAATTACGAGAGAATAGTTGATGATATTTTTAATAAATAAATGCAAATGGAAAGCGATCACAGGAAGTTAATAAATCAGTTTGTGTAAAAACATGATAGAGAGAGAGCACGCAATTGATAGTGATTTTGTAATTTTATCCATGTCCTTGGAGCGAATTAAAAAAGAAAATTTATTTATTAATTGCAATTTTACAAATGCAATTTTTCTTCCCATTTGCCTTTCTTCCTGTTTCCATCCATTTTTTTTATCTCATTCATTCATTCTGTCTCAGCATTTTTTTTGTACCAGCAAAAACGTTTTTTTTTTTGTAAATATAATTTAGCTTGTAATGAAATTTCCCATTTTTTATTTCCGACAAATTGACCGCATACATGTGAGTTGTGTCTAGAATATAAGATTAATCATATGACCGAGGGAGAGAAAATGAACGATAAATTTGTTGTATAAATGAGAAAGATTTCAAGCATAAAACTTTAGCAGACAATTTAAAAAAAAAACCTCAACATTCGTGTAGGATGACCGCGATATTAGCCAGTTAGCTCTCATTATTGAATTTATTTTAATTTTTTTTAAAAACGGGAAACAATTTGTATCGTTCTTGAGGAAAAAAAGTTTAAGAATAATAAAAAGTTTTAATTAAAAAATGCTCTCCAACGAGAAGAAAAATAATAAAAAAAAAAATTATTAGATGTAAGAACAAAATTTATGTTTTCATTTTGCAGTTGGCTTGTCAAGGCATTTTTTGTTATTTATTGCTAGAAAAATTTTGTCACTAAATCACTGATTATAAACACGACACATCATTTGTACGTCACGCTGAGAGAGAGAGAGAAAGAAATAGAGAAAATGTGTGTTTATTACATTTCATAGCACCACACTGCTGCTGCGACAATTCGCTTAATGGACTTGTTGATTGTTGCTCAGCGATAAGAACTATATAGCACTTAGGATTGCCCATAGGCACCATGAGGAAGGTCGTGTAAAAAAGAAGAATGCATCTGAGAAATTACCGAAAGTCACTTTAGTTTTGAACAAATTATTTTTCAGATTAATACGGATTAAATATCTTTTGATATGTGAAAGTCATTTTCTAGCTGACTTAGCTTTCATAGCTAATTTCAACTTTTTAGAAATTTTCTTCAAGCTTAAAAAAAATCATCCTCGAAGTTATGCAAGCTGTTAAGTTTTTTTCAATAGGAAATATGAAATATTTCGTGCTTTTTTTATTTCATCTTACAAATTTCTGACGTTAATAAAAATTCCTTCCTTTGGGCTCAATATGGGCTTCGAGGCTGAGATAGATAACGGAACTGATGTTTTGGTTTTATCTAAATCAAATTCATAATTTGTAAGTAATTTTGCAAGTCCAATTTTGGCTTCAAGAACTGCAAAACGCATTCCAATGCTAAGGGGAAAAAAATAAAGTCAAATAAGCTTTAAGGAAAAATAAGGAAAAATTACCAAATTCTTGGTCCTTCGCCGAATGGAATAAATGCAAATTGATGTCTTTTTTCAATTTCAGATGGTTTGAATCGTTCGGGATCATACTTATCGGGATTGGGATAAAGTTCTTCATCATGATGAATGGCATAAACGGGAATCAAAACTGTTATCCCCTCCTCGATGACTATATTAGTATTTGGAATTGTGTAATCACGTTTAGCCCCCCGAGCAGTTGTCGGTATTGGTGGCCACTTACGAAGTGTCTCATTAATGCACTGATCAAGATATTTCATATCGGAAATTGACTCATATGTCATACCACCATGTTTCTGGATAGCTCTTTTAACATCTTGTCGAGCTTTTTCTTGAATTTCTTTATTGAGTGAAAGCTCATACATCGTGAAAGTCATTAACGTTGATGTGGTTTCGAAGCCCGCCATAAAAAATACAAAACTCTGCGCTGCAATTTGATTGAATGTCAACGAATCACTCGACTTTGAGTTCTTCATTTGAATCAATAGACCCAGAAAGTCATTTCGAGCATCTTGCGGATTTTTTTCGCGATAATCGATCGTTTGCATGACGACGTTCGTGTAAAAGCTTGCAATATCTTCTGGAATGGATTTAATGTGCAACTTCCGAGCTAGATTTTTAAAACGATTCGTCAAAATACGCTGAAACAAAGTGAGACTATCAAAGCTTTTTATGCCCATTTGATAGAATTCTGCTGATTTATGTTCCAGACTATAACAACAAAAATTAGCTTATTCAAGTGCATAACAAAATTAATTGATAAGAATTTATTACCTGTTACACTCAATGCCGAATGCGATATTTCCAATTACGTCAACAGTATAGCGAGACATCATCTCTTTTATTTCGACTTGTCCAGATATTGCACTTTCCTTGCAAATGGTTTTTAACAAATTATCAGCAATGTCATTCACTGTCGAGAACATTTGTTTGAGCTTTCCGCTAGTGAATGTTGGCGTTACTTTAGATCTTAAGCTTCTCCATTCGTCATCTTCAATATTGATCATGTGAGCACTTAATGGATCGTCTATCTCATTATAATACGTATTACGATTAGGAAAGATAGAAAAATCTTTGACCATAATACTTTTCACTAAATCCAAATCGAGTATAATAGCTGTTGGATCTCCAAGCAAAAACAATCCACCAATAGGTGACTTGCCTTTCATTTCATCATAAGCAAGTTTCTGAAAATTTTTCATAGGCATCGTTCGTCCAGTTCCTCGAGTTCTTTTCGATAAAAATGTTGGGGCCATGTACGGAACGCCACGAATCTTCCAATATTGAAAGCGTCTCCACAAGAAAAAAGCCGCAAAAGTCAAGAGACCAATCACCAAATTTAGAAACGAAAACAGTTCCATTTTCACCTTTAACACTACAGTCAATCGTTGAGAAATGATTAACTATAATTTAATTGTTCGCTTGTCAATTTATACTACTACAAACTTTGTTATCATTTTTATCAGTAACTGATAGCTCCTCAAATTACCACAAGATACTATAATATAATCAGTATTGTGATACATACGATAGCGAGTTTAGTCAATGAACATTTTGATAACAAGAAGTGTTTATTGTGGTTGTTCGAAGTTCATTATCGCATTTCACACGACCACACAATTGTGTATGAATCATTGACTCATCGAACGCGTTTTTCAAATATCATGCGATGATTATCAAGAAATGATTTGCTAAAAATTCGTATTTTGAGCTGTGCTCACCAAGAATAATGAAATAATCAACAGCAATATTCAGCGACACATCCCAATTTGACTTCAGGTCAGGTCACAAATCGATGACATTGAAAAAAAAAAAGTTGTCTGACTAAGAGCAATAATTAAATTGCCTTTCTGTTGCAGACTTTCATTGAAGCAAAGCTGAAAAATATCAAAAAAATAAAAAAATTACACGCAAAAAAAAACACGAAGCCACAAAACAAAAGAAAATTCTCCAGACTCAATGTTTTTTTTTCCATTTGATGCCTTTTGTGTGATGAATAAAAATATAAAATAATAATTTCAGATTCTGAATGCGCCTTAAGGGATTCAATTGTGACTTCATAAAAAGTCGCTATCGAAAGTAAATTAGGACTTTTGTTCGATTTCATTGAAGAGTGGCAAAAATGATTGAAAATAAATTTGAAATGTTAATTAAAATTCATTTGAATCAACAAAAAATAGAATCCGAAGTTTGAGGTTATGAATTCGTGAATAAAGAAATTATAATTTTCATTGTGTGTAAAGAGCGCATTCAATCAAAATCATGGATCATGATTTGAAATTGCAGTCTAAGTTAGCTCATTGATGCTGAATCTACGTCCAACAATTATGCGATTAAATACATCGTGAAATGAATTTGCGCAAAGTGAACATAACCTCGTACACTAATTGCATATAAATATGGTTTTTTTTTTATTGAGCTTGGAATTTGAACCAATTGCCATCATTGTGAGTAATTAAAAGTCCATTGCAAAGTATCGTCAGACGATTGACTGAACGTGAATTTGTGAAAACCTCAAGGATTAATAGTGAAATTATTTATCGAAGCATAGCGAAAAATGCATAAAATGTCACGAAATTTATATTTGCTAATTACCACCAGCATATTTTGCTATCACCACCATCCTCATTATGAATGGATGGATACATGTTCGCCTTAGGTCTCAGATTTTATAATTAAAATAAATTGCTTTACCGACTTAAGATATTTCTGCACAAGGTGACTTTCTGCTAACAAACACTCGAAAGAAACAGTCGATGAATTATTGCCGCTATTTTCGACAAATCGATTGACGCCACCGCAAAACCTCACAATTTGAAGTAATTGTTCGAAAAAAAAAATTCGCGAATTCAATTAAAAAACCTCAGCTCGTAGCGTTACCTCAAAAGATCTTCAATTAACCAGACTTCCCCGAAACTATTGTAAGAGCCTCATGAGTGTGGTTTAAATTAATACTTAAAGCAATTAATCTAAGGACCGTAAAATCCAATTCTTATAACTCCACTCCAGCATTGCGAATAAAGTCATCACAAGCATTTTTAATTGTTCAAGTTTCGTTGTGCAGAAAAAAAAAATGATTTTTCTCCTTCAATTATTCTCGTTTCACTTTCGATTCAACTGCATGAATAGATTAATTGTTAAGTACTTTAAGTGATGTCGAGATTGAGAAAAAAAAAATTGTTAAACTGTTTGTTCGTTGAAGTTGTTTATTAAATAAAAAACTATTTTTGATATTCACTTGTGTCTTAAACCATAGCGAGTTTTTTAGATCCATTATAAAGGTCTCATGACAATAAACTCGCGCAAAAGAGTGAAATTTCCAACAGGCAGAAGCAAAACAAAAAAAAAAAAAATATTTCACATCACAGGTTTCAGTGTAATGAGATTCAATTAATTTTCACATCAGATGCAGTTTGTTGCTGCATTCACATCATGAATAATTAATTAGTATTTATGTTTCACATGTGACTGAACTGATAATTAGCGGGAGAAAAATATTTATTTCAGCGCGATTTTTTTTTTTATTTCCAATTCACTTTTTTGAGCAATATAAAAAAATTTTGCATTTTAATTGTCTTTAATTTTAATGTTTTACTAAATTTGTGTAACAACTGCAGATTCGTGCTCATCGCGCGCAATTTAGGAATTGTTATAAAAGATATTAAGTCGTGATAGATACTTAAGTGGAACACCACATACACGATCGCTTAATTATTTATTTCAGCCTTGCATTGCACCTGATGCCATTTTTTTTTGTGAAAGGTTTTAGATGGTAATCTGAACAGTAAATTAATTGTCACTTCAGTGGTCAGAATAATAACGGAAGAAATAAAAAAAAGAATCTGGCTGATTACTTTTCGAAAATTTCACCTTCAACTGTGCAAGAAGAAAAAAAATTGCCATCGACCTTCATATTGCTGTGCAATTCTTTCGAAAGTTGTTCCAAAAAAGTATTAAAAATAAAGAAATGTTCATGATTGAGGAAATCTGCATCGGATCCCAAAACCCAGAAAGACAATAATAATAATATTATAAATCGAAATGAATGTCATTTGAATTTCATCGCTGATCACATTGCAATTTAGCCGCTACGACCTGAGGCGGAAACTCAATCAATCGCTTTAATATTCCATTTCCCTTCGTTCGATACCGAAAATTGACTATTTGATAATGATCTCGTTCGTAGAATGTGAAAGGAAGCCGGAAGAGAAATTGCAAATTAGCCATCATCGACTGTGAGAGTCTTAACTTTGCATTATAATGAAATGACATCTCGCAAAGAAATCTGCCTTGAAGTGTCAAATATGAAGTGAGAAAAAAAAAATATTTCTTCCCAATTAATTTTTTTTCACGTTGTAAGTAAGACATTGCCAGCAATTAAAAGAAGTGTTTGGCAAGGGCCACTTACACTTAATTGGATTACACAATACTAAAAAGAAACATAAAAAATGTTATACTTCTCTTTCCTATTTCTATGTTAAGTGATCCAAATTTGCTACCAATGTGACATCACAACATAACTCGAGAATGACATGGTAAACCAATCTCTGACTGTCAATCATCAGAAATAATTTCATTGCACGAAAGAAAAAATTGGGATCAATTACTGTCGATTTTCAGATGCTGATTAAACGCAACATTGCTGGTCAAGTGAATAGTACAAGTTATAAATCATTTAATTTAAACGGATCTTGTCTATTTCAGATTTCAATTAATCCACATAAATATAGAGCAGCACATGTATCAACCCGCCGATTTGCCGACGTCGCAACAAGTCAAAATTCAATTAATCAATCGAGGAACATGAAAACAAAATCGTCGAAATGAACTTAAGTTATTCATCATAAGCTCACAATTTGATGTAATAAACAGCTCATTAACAAACAAATATAATCTCTCTCAACCGCCAAAAGTTTAATGTGCATGGAAAAATAAATCTCAACATCTCAACCGTCACTTGCGGCAAGATTTTAATGCGCCGAAGGGGAAATTTTTTCCATATTTCCATCTCCATGAATAAATTTTTACACATCCAAAAGCCACAGGCAGCAGCATACATGAATGCCGCAAAATAGTAACCGTTGCGAATTGCAAGTATTACAAACATAAGCGTAAACCACGTGCAATTTACTTACACGAACGAAGTCTGTTGAGTGTATATCCAAGTGACGATGGGAAAGTCTTTAGGCCTGTGGGCGATGGTTGTGTTGTGTTTACGTTGCATCCAACCAAAGAAATACCAGAAATGAATTTTTTTCGCTTCTCGAGCCTCTCAGTTTCTTGCGAACTGTTGCTTCGTTTAGACGTAATTTCCAAAGATAAATTAAATTAATTCATTTTGCGGTTGCTTTTTTTAAAGAAGAAAATCGCATGAGAATTTAAGTGGAAAATCTAGAGCAATTTTGTGCTATGAAAATTTATTAATTTGATGTAATAATTAGAAATTAATGAGAAAAATTAAATCGTTGTGAGGAATGAATTTTGTGGAAAAATTCACGAACGAAAAGCATGAAAACGTTCAATGGAAAAATTTTGTTTTGTAATGTGATTTGAAGACAATTGAAAAAATTTTGTTGTTAAAGTGTTAATTAAGTGAAAAAAAAGCTAAAGTTTTATAAACAAATTTTGGGATTTAAGTTTTTATGCATTTTGAATACGATTTTTGCGCAAAAAAAAAAAATAATCCGTGGCGCGTGTTCAATTGTCTTCTGTTTAAATCTCTGCACGCAATAAAGACATCCCGCAATCATTGAAAACACTTGACACATTTTCACAGAAAGTGCCCCGAATTCGATCTTAAGACGCGACTTGATTTTCATTGAAATGAATTTAATCGCGCTTTGCATTTTGTTGGGCTTTTTTGGTAAGTAATGAATACCCGTTTGATCGCATCGGGAATTTAGTTAATGTTCCAATAATAATTGAACCAGATCTCATGGTCTGAAAAATTATTTCCACAAAAATTGATTATTAATTAAATATTTAAAAAACAATTACCAAATAAACGATTCAATTATCGAGTTATCGTAAACAATTTATCAAATGATTAATTGTCATGTCAATAAACTGCTCGTTGCACGAGAGTTGAGCAATTTAGTAATGAGACCGAGGCAACAGGTGACACAAACCCGAGCCATCCATTTATAGAAAATTGCTCTCCATTTTCCCGATTTGGAAAAGTCACCGAAAACGGAAAAGTCACTTTCCCACGAGAGGAGTTTTCACAATATCTCATAAGTCACCAAGCGCCTCAACGAGACGATGAAAAATTGTCTGCTTTGCTTTGCTTGAGGAGAAAATTGTCGACAATTTTTCATCAACAGCACAAAAACATGGCGAGAAAATCACTTGAGTTTATGGGAAAAATGACCAGAAAGTTAAATAAAAATTAATTGCCCATAAATAAATTAGAAAGAAATAATCGCTCTGAGGAAAATTGTTTTGCTACACAAGAAAATTGAGGAACATGAGAGAAAAACATCAGACGAATGAAGAAATGAAAAATGACCACCCAAGAACTTTCCTAAGCTTTTCTTCGAGGGACATTTTTCCTCGTGGCTCGAGTGAAATAAATCAACACACATTTGTCGAGTACTTTTGTTGGATTTCGTGATGTGTGAAACAATTCTGTGAACGCGCATACTTCAAAATTCCATAATACTCAGAGTGATGCGATAACTTTGCACAACTTTGCGATGCAAGAAAAAAAAGTGAAAGATGTATTGAAAGCGAGAAAAACTGGATCTTCATGAGACGTCATGTCGCAATTCAATTGATGCATTCGGTTATTTGAAAGTGAATTTATTAAGACGCGTAGACGAGAATGCATTTTTTATGCGCATCAGAAGATTTCACAATTTATGAATGAACTTTGCAGCTTTTCTTTTTATCAAGAAAACAAATAAATAATTAAAGTCAGGTCAGTTCCGCATTGGTCGTGGTCCGTTGACTGGTATTTAGCGAAAGCCCACCAGTGCACGTCCAAAAGCAAAAGCTTATATGATATAATTGCGAATTATTAACCTGCAAGTTAACTACTTATAGCGAAAATTAGGTCTTCGTGAGCGTCATCATTTTGCACGATTACTTATATAACAAAAGTAAAAAATCTCATAAAAATTTACGATAAAAAAATTCCAATTTTCTAAAAATTTTATTACTATCCATCAAATTTTATAAGTGAGCCACTTACTTAAAAGTTCGTAATGCGCGCGAACACCAGATTCTTGCCTTGATGGTGCGACTTTAACAATATCATACTCGATTGGCACCAGCTCATAACCATCAGAAATTTCAAGTTTCTTAGAAATCTTATAAAAATTTCCAAGACGATCGACAAATGTTTGATTTGTTTTGGCAATAGCTTGAATGTCTAATGCCGATTGATTGCCGACATAGATTTTTGCATCAATCGTTGTTATGTTATGAAAATTTCTTTCATTCGCACTAATTTCTAGAACCTTCTCACCATTCGCTAGGTGAGCATGATTTGAGGGATCATTAGATTTTAACACGATCTGGTCATATTTCCAATAGTTTGCAGATTCATTATCATAATGAATGTGAATGGATGGAATGATACATCGCAGTGGAAATGATGTTTCTGTTGCTATTTCTTTGTAATCAAGTTGATTGCTATTGTCTAATAAATTCTCAATACTTTCAATGTCTTCAGCTTCAAGATCGATTTCTGGTTTTTTGCTTATTGTTGTTCCTGTTGCTGTTGTGTTCCCACTCGATGCAAGTTCTTCAAAATCTAATTTTCCATGTTCAACGGTGTCTGTGGATGTCGTCGATTCTGTTTGTTGCTCAACACTTCTGCTGGAACTAACTGAATCTGATATAAGAAGGGCTGAAGCAAATTCACTTGCCGGGCATCCGCATGGCAAATCAACAATTGTTGACAGCAGTGCCGCCTTAACGTACGGATGTTCAGCTGAACTATATTAAGATTGAACATTCAAGGAAATATTTATAATGGATAATTAAGTGCAACGTACCTCCATGGCGGTACAACAATGAACGACAATTTACCACATTGATCGACTAAATAAACGTGAAGCTCATCGAGATTTATTTCAAAGCCCAAATCCGGAAAATCATCTTCATCGATGGCAACAATATCAGCAGGATAATCTTCAGCTTCAATAAAATCATTAACAGCATTACTAGACAAATCTGTCGTCAGCACAATAAATCTGTGATCGGAAAATACTGCTGGAGCTGTAGAAAAACGTTTTGCTAAATCCAAAAATCTAAAAAAAAAATGATGGGATCGCCATTTTTGCAAAGTCAACAAGAAAAAATCCTATAAAATTAACTTACAATATTAATTCGCGCTCATTAGCGGAGACGTTTAATTTAAATATCACTAAAACATTGTTTTCAAGCTCAAATCCTGGCAGGATGTCAGTGATATTTGTCAAACTACACGTCACTCCATCGTCTTGATTATCAGCTCCGGGAGCAGTCGTCGTTGTTAGATCATTATTTTTTTTTACCTCAAAATCGTCAACAACGAGTTCGAAATAATCAGAATTATTTTGGCCAGAATCTGATTCGTCCAGTAAATTTACGCGCCGACGATTTTTTGTGAAGCACTGCACACAACAGCTCAAAGAAATCACCAGCAAAACTTCAACTTTCATGATGCGATTGCACTCTCGTAATGATCTCAAATGTTTTAAAACTTGTAAAGTCTTTCTGATAACGAAAGTATAAACAAACAAAAAAAAAACATCGCAAGATTATCAGGCATCCGAGAATTGTACAATTTATTCTCAGTTTTGTGCTTGCCTTATCAGTGGAACTTCCTAAGCAATTTCTTTTTTAAATCATTTATTTGTTTATGCTTTAAACATTTCTAGCTTCAAAATGAGTGTTTGCGCTTGAATTTAAATAAACAAAAATATTCCAGAAAATTTGCACATCGAACTTTCATCCAGAGGAAAAAAAATCCCATTTGCGTGACCATTAATAATCGCTGTGGATGTCGATATGAAAACGCAAATTTACGTGATGACAAAAGTACTGTTTGGGATTTTAACGAAATATAACATAAAAAAATGTTATTGCAAAACGAGCATGAAACGGCACAAAATAGTTTTTGTTAACTTTAATTCAATTAAATGTTTCCCTCACCATCAAGAACTTTGAAGTCCGCAAATGAATGGAATTTGTAGGAAAATTAAAAGAATGAAATTAAATGAAATTCATTAAGTGAAATTCATTCGATGACCATCGAAGTCTAATTGCAAATAAGTGGAAAAATTGCACGTACGAAAATTTTCCACAAGTCATTTTCTTCTTCGCATTGTCAAAGTGAATTCGGCTCGAGCCAATATTTTCTGTATTGTATTATTGTGCTATGGCGAATATCGTCGAGCATCGTAATCATTATGATTATCAAATTGAAAATTTTCCACGTTGTGGCTTATCGTTCAGTCCTTGTGAACATGCGAAAGTTCGCCACCGAATTTGCCGGAAAATTATTTATTGTTTTGTGTTATTCACGCTTATTAGGGAATTAACAGATTCCGTTCCTGTTTCACATTTCTAAGCTTCCGTGCATAATAAATAAAAAAGGACTAACCTACAAATTTTATAATGATGATGTGATGCCGTCGCAAAATATTTGAATGGACTCATTCGTTTTGTTCACAGTCTCCCACTCTCAAACCACAAATTCTATACATCTGGCATCGATGGTAATGGCTCACAACAGGCGCCCAAACACGCATTAGAAAAATACACAAACAACCAAATGCACAAAATAACATGCAAAAAGTATTTCGCGAGAGATATAATTAAATTTATTTTCGTAGTTTTACCGAGAATGACATTTTTGGTTCGATGCATGTGGCTCATGATGCAAAAGTGGACTAACGGATAAAGCGGGTGTTGCATTTAGTAAACTGATAAACAATCACAATGATGATGCCCGTTGGACATATCGCGAGCAATTCTCATTCGATATTCCATAAAAACTTCGCGCATCAAATAAATAATTCACAATCAATCTCTTGTTCAACGTCATGCTTGATGTACGAATTCACAATGCAATTTCACGATTATGGTCAATTCGGTGTGTCCATGATTTTTTATGATTTGTCTGTTGTAGCACTCTTAAATTGATGCAATATTGAGTGAATTGAATGTCAGACAAAAAGACTCGATGGATATGAAAAAAAAGTGCAATTGCAGATCACATGTCTCGATGAATTTGAGTTGCACAATGTTTGATGTATGAATAGATAGGTTTTTTTTTCTCGGGCATTCTTTCATGGATTGTGGGAACTTTTTATTTCAATGGATAGTGTGAATACAAAGTAAACGGCCGTTATGGGAAAAGATGATGTTTTGATCCATTTCGCGATTTTCAATAGTAGAGAATGAAAAATATTTATATTCATTATGTTTCGAGCTCTAACAAAAAAATGGAAAATAAAAAGTATAATTGGGCTGTGCCAAGAAAAAGCTGAAAAATTTCTGAAATTCATGCATCGCGAGTGCTCGAGAATTTAAGATTGCGAAACAATTGAATTAGTTTTCTCGCGATTTTCCTATTTGCGTTTTTCCTGAAAGCTTTTTGGCACATTCATTAAAATTTATTTCAATCTCGAGAGTTGAATTGCCCTTCATGGACCGTATGTAAACTCACGAATGGTTTACATAAATAACGTGTATTGCGCAATAATCTTAATGGACTTGGACATGTTTTGTTGCAAATTTATCTCCACATTAAAGGCAAATTATTTTTGATTAGAGGCCATAAAAACGAGAAAATGCCAAAACACTTTGCATATGAAACGAGTTCACCGCCGCCACACAATGAACTGACCAAAGACAAAAAAAAAGGCTGAGAGCGAAAGTTTCCGCGAATTGAATTTAAATTTTGTTTTGTAATTTTTATTCTAGCGTAAAAAGGTGCTCCACACGTGTCTTAGGCTAGGCATTATTAGCTAAGCTTATGGATTAGCTAAAAAAATGAAGCGTGACTCGAATATAGTGCAAACTTAAATTTGAGATTAAATGTTACACAGAAAAAGGTCGCCGACCATCACGAAAGCAACAATAAAGACAGTTTGTCTTGCATTTATTCATAAATTGCTCTCAAAGCTTCAATTAATGTCTCAATTTCAGTGTTAACAAAATAAGAAACGTAAAATTGCGTTAAGGCATAAAACTTACAACTTTCTCTATCTCGCACTTGCCGACCGCTCCAAAATTGTTGAGGCCACCACCGAATATAAACCGTACCACAATAGAACTTTTACCATTAATCGTGTAATTGATGGTGTTTTGGATGATTGTTTCCCTTTGTTTCCAAAAAAAAAGGCATTTGAAAATTCACAGAAAAAAAAGATTCGCCGTAATTTATTTTTCTCTAGTGGTCTTCTTCTCTTTTTGCGGCCTCATCAGTTTGAGGCTGGAAAATTAATGAATTGTATCGAAAATATTTATTTCTTGTTTGTTTTGTTTTGGCTGAAAATCTTTTAAGCGGATTTTTGGAACAAAAAATAAAAAATAAATATCTTAAACAAATAAATGCTCAAGCATATAAATTAAGTTTTTAAAGTTCAATTGAGACTACGAATTATTGGATCATCAGCCGAGCTAATGTCTCAATCAATATCTCATGGGAAACATCATTAGATGTGCGCTCAATTTTGCACACCGCCGAACCAATAAAATTTCGTTAAATAGAAAATCAAAATTTACTTAGCAATAACCTCAAAACTCACGAAATCGGAAATGAGCGCACGTCAATGACGATCAGTCAACAATTGAATTTCGATCACGATCATGATCAACTTTAAGCGTGTGCTTTAACAAAATTGTCCATCAATGTCCATTTGAAGTAGAAAACAAAAAAATTGCAGTGCCAAACTTCAGTTTATTCAACCTCAAAGTATTTTTTTATTTTATGATTCATCAACGAAATTATTCCCGCCGACTGATTAAACAAAACAATTGCTTTCGCAGCTTCTTTTCCAGTCACAATAGTATAATAAAATATTTTTATGAGGTGAAATTTTAACATTTGAATAGAAGAAGAAATGGCAAGAGAAATTTCACTAGTCATTTCATTAACGATATTCCCGAGAGAACCTTTTGTTTAAATATTGCATCACACACAAGGCGGCGATAACAAAGTTTTATCATGGTTGAGCTTTGTTTCGGTCTGCCAAAGTTATAAAAAAAAGAAACATAAATTAATCAACCGATATAAAAATAAATTTTTTGGAATCTTTTTTCCCATAATAATTCATAATTCTCATTTGTATAACATAATATCACCTAATTAAATTCATAGAAAATAATCAACGTAATTAAAACAAATTGCCATCTGCCATCTAACTTTTCGGGCGGCGACCGGTAAAAATGTTTTGATTTAGTTCAATTTACCAGAAAAATTTGCCAATGAATTTTGGAATTTTATTTTTTTTTTTAGATTTCTCGCTCGACTCATTAATTTATGCACATCACAAAATAATTAACATTATCATAATTTTGCCGCAACGACCCAGGCCCTCCATTCTGGCGCTTCTCCTGTCCTTTGCCATTATTGTATCCAACATTTGCAATATCATAAATCATATTACGGATCATTTTAATTTTTGCGCACACTAATAAATTTTCGCTGATCAATTTTTCCACGCCAATGAACAGGAAACAGATTTTCCAAGGATGGGTCAAAAGTTGTGACTGGTGGAACGGGGAGCGAAAAATAACATAATTCGTGTGATACACTTCAAAAAATATTTGCAACATAATTGAATGTATTACATAAATGAGAACACAAAATAATTTCCATAAAATTAATTGTTAATTATGCACACGGATTAAAATTGAATCCGATTATGCGTCGGCTATGCAATTTCACACAAACGCAGAAGCTCACACAAAATTATTTATATTTTGATACAAATAGTTTAAAAAAAAGTACTAATCAAAATAAATGCGAGATGAAAGCGCAAGAGCTGGTCGAGTGATCAAAAGCCAATTTTTTTGTACCGAATTTAAAAAAAAAAATTTTTGGTGTCAGTGAAAACTACAAAAAATCGACAAAAATTAATTTTATGCACTTTTTTTCACAATGACTGCAGAAACTGAAACGCTTGTGCGTGTTTGAGTTGCTCTCGACGCGATTCGAACGAAAATTCAAATATGTCATAGATTAATTGTTGGTGTTGATGTGATTTTAGTGACATTGTGCTGTTGCTGCACTGAAATAATTTTTCGTGAAACGATTTTGAGATCACCGCGACAAATTAAATATTTACTGTTGCAATTTTTCAATGCAGAAAAAATCCTAGAATAGCAGATTTGTTCCTACAAACTGACTTTTAATTATACAACAAAGTAATTTCGTTGCCAGTCCGTTCAACCTGATGTAGATTAATTTCGTGCAATTGCACATCGCGTCAAAGACAAACAAAAGATTTCATTTAATTTTTTAAAGTGGCGTTGAGCTGGAAGATTCTAAATTTTTGCACAGTTCATTTGACGCACAGGAGCTTTTTGCACGTTTCCCGTTTGTGTTTTCATTCAATTTGATTAGAAATATAGTTTTTTGGGGTTGGTAGCGAGTGCATCGAGTTAGTTTAGAAATGTTAAAATATTTAGAGAATGATTTGAATTGAGAATTTTTCGATTTTATATAAATTGCAATGCTCCATTCTGTTGCACAATATTGTTTGCATCATAAAAACACTCACACAGATGAAAAGCGCATTTTGCCAAATTGATGATTTGCATGCAAAATTGATGGACAGCTCTCGCAAGTCGTTGCCGCTGCTTGTCGCCATTCACTCATTCATTGATGCAAATCTGATTTATTTCTTTTGTTCAACGAGCCAAAACTATTTTTTGGATAGCTGTTGAAAAGAGCAAGTTGCAAAAAATTGCAAAAACTATTAAATCATTGCACATTGCATGCATGCATGCTCTGTCCCTCTTCCTCGCGAGCATTTGCGCGACAATTCAATTAATTGAAATAAAATACCAGTGGAAAATATTATTCAATCATCGCAAATTTCTGTCAAAATTGCATCGAATGTGTTGAAGCTTACGATCATAGCAGCCAGCTGGCGCATGAAGTGCCTTATATAAGTTTCTAATTAGACTGCCAAGCCTTAATATTCATTGAAAGCTCCAGCATACTTATTGCACAAAGTGGAAAATATTTTTTAACATAATTCTTTTAGTGGAATTCTCTGCGGTCTCAATATAAGCTTCTCGCGTGGTCTATGTCACTATACAAAGCATGTTTAATTTATTTAATTTAAAAGCACTAAATTGTTACTATTTCAAATAGCACAACATACAAAACATTGCGGTTTTACTGCTATGATGACAATGTTATGAAATAATATTTAGAAACATCAAACCGAATTTCCTATTGCGCTCGATTTACCTGAGCGACTTTAACACCCGACTGTGTCATAATTGAAATAAAATTAAGCTACAATAAAATGTTAACTTCCATAATTAATTGGCGTAAAGCATTTTGAAGTTTTTGAAGTATCTTAATTCGTTTGCAAGCGCTTAACGACTAAAGTCAAGGTCGCTCAAATTAGTGGCAAATGTATAAAAATCAGTTAATAATTTTTCTAGCGCGTGACGTCACTTGACTCCATGGGAACTTAGAGATTTACAAATGAAAAGAGAAATCGAAAACTTATGTTACCTCACTAATAGTCTCAGCATGCATTCCACAGTTCGATTTCCTTAATTGTGATGTCAAATTTAAAATTGACTTCCATTTATCATCTGTGCAACTATCAATGAAACATAAGCTCCGACTGCTAAGAGATTTAACCTAGCACTCCCGTTTATGATTCTCTGCATTTACGCAAATAATGCAAAAAATCTTTGTCAGATCAACTGTCAATTAATTGTTCGCATGAATGTTGCAAATTGGTTTTTTTTTTTTTTTGAGGGCAAGCTAACAAAAATTTCGCAATGAATAAAACCGCATCATGTCAACCGCAGAAACAGCATCAAATGACACACAAACCTGAACGTGTATACTCTGAAAAAGTCCACATGCCACATATCAAGGACTTTTACTCAACTCTACTCGTGAGTTTTATACTTTTTTTTTCGTGAATATCGCTCAAAATAATCTGATAACAAAATATTTGAGTTCTTGCTGGGGTCGACAACATCCAACGTCAAATTATGAAAGAATTTTAGCTTTCTAAAAATAAACCTCAAAACTTTTAAACGATTCCACAAATGTTGATTTTTGTCGAAAAAGTTTCAACTCTTTTTTTTCTATTATTTCGGGTGGGAATTGTTTAGAGTCGCCGCGAAAACTAATTTGCATTCTCTGATACGTTTGCATAAAGTTTTAGACACGTTTTGAGTCTATGGGAAGTGCGACTGAAATGAACTTGCTAATGGACTTCATACTCCCCCGCAGTCACAGTGAGATATTTTGCTTTGATGAATTTAATTTTCGGTTCATTTTAATAATGTTGAAACTATCTAACCAGAAGCAAACAAATGAACACACATAATATGCGACCGCCAAACTATTCACTAAAAGCTGGACATCATAAAAAAAATCAGAGACATAACTTGCCACTCAAAGTCCAACAAATGGCAGAAAAAAAAAAATATTTAAAATGCGATTTATTTTAAAACTTTTTTTAGAGTTTTCCCACAAAATTGGAAAAAAAAAAAAAAAAACATGAAATTGTCTGCACAAAAAAAAGAATTAATTTTATAGCATGGAAAAAAAAACCAGAGAACAGCCCCATAAGCAACAAAAACAATATCAAAGGCACTTTCGGGGCATTTTCACGATTTTCGTTACTCAACAGAATCTGCGGCGAAATAGGCTGAGGGGGGAGGGGGGTCAAAACCCTTTTTTTTGTTTTGTGACAAATTATATGTTGAACATGAAACACACAAATCATATGAATATTGTGCAAAATATATGTATAAATAAATATGCGCAATGTTTATGTTTTATGCTTCTGCCCCAAAATGCCGTTCGAGCAAAGCATGTTTTTTTTGCTTCAACCTCATTCAATTGTTTTTTTTTTGCTTAATTTTTTTATATAAAACAAATTCAAAACAACGAATATTGATGGTGACGATAGCTGATGAAAAACGGGAGTAAAAAATATATATTTCACTTTGGGGCAACACACAAAAAGCCACATGAAGCAACAAACGAAATCTACAAAAATAAATTATTTGTTTGGCGAGTGACACTCGAAATAAATAAAATAAAATAAAAAATTGTGCTTTGTTATATAATTGAAATAGACACCGGAGATGGGATTTAGAATTGAATTTGATAGCAACTCATCAGCAGCCAATCTAATTTGATCATTCTGCAGACTCAATCGAGTTGAGTTTCTAGAAAAATTTACTTTCGTTTTCACTCCCTACAGCCGCATAACATTGAAATGAAATCAAAAGTGGAAAGACAGTCGCCGATTAATCAAGTTTTCTGTAAAAACTCGTTTCTATGCTTTCTTCTTAGTGATATTAAATAATTTTTTTGTGAAAAAATAAGAAATCATGACCAGTGAGAAGGACAATCGGTCTATAAGTGCCGGCGACCTCAAATGTAGCAAGTGTAAAATTGATTCATTATGAGAACAACAAAATTGCTATTATTTGCTTTAAACAAAAGAAACATTTTACGGAAACAAGAAAAATGCATTATAATATCAAACCGCGTACGAAGGTCACGGCTTATGTATGTCTCAAACTCTACTAAAGTGCTTTCCGCGACTTTGTCAATTTGGCGAAGCAAACAAATAATTTCCCATGACACAATTAGGTACAACAACTCACAAAATTTTCTTAAATTAGCGAAATAAGGCATCGATAATTAAGACGCTCATAACTTCTTCCTGGTTTCGTTTTATTATGGGCGTAATTTTCACGATGAATGATCATTGATCAGCTGAATACGATAATTGAAACTTCCAATGTATGTTCATCTAGATCGCATCATAATTAAGAAGTAATCAAGACGAATATTTTGTTACATCAGTTTCAATTAAAATAAACCAAATGGAAGTTTAACAATATGAAAAACATATGTATCATGTGCTTTGTGTATCATGTGCTACATTTAATTCAATAATGTGAATGCAATTTCTTGAAAGGCGCAACAATGTATTTCATGGTTTATTTATATTTAATTCTTTAAGGTTATTGCATCATGACCCGTCGCGAAGCATTGAATCATTTTCATGCATCAGAAACCATTTCGGTTGGTAGCTCACATGTTTAATAAATCGCTTTGTTATATCGTTTTATGAGCTTTAATAGTTATTTAATATACACCTTCAAATCGTTTGATCTTTTAAAATCAAGTTATTGCTCGAAAATGATCGCTTTGAAGCTTAAAATTCGTTAAACATTTCCTTGTTTAATAATTATTTAAATTTGAGTCTCAAATTTTTATATTCGTAAATGAGCAGACAAAATAGTACTGAAATATTAGCTCACCGGAATATAGCGAATCTTCGGATGCGTTCAGAATTATCTTTAGGAGTTTCTTTTTTTATCGTCAATTTTCCTTCGTCTCATTATTTTTTTTCCAGAAGCCGAACGAGAATAAATTATCTGAAAATAATGAAGAAAAAATGAGAAAATTTTTAATTAACTTCACATTTTCCCCGTAGACATAGCAGTGGATGAGGAGACGTTTGACGAGCATGGACATGATTATTGAGAGATAATTATGATTTCAGTTCGATTTTTGCAATCGCAATCAATTTATTATTCAGATCGTATCTATAATAAATTATAAATGAAAAGAAGAGCAAAAAAGTTCGATTTTCATTATTTAAATGCCCATCAAATGCATAAGCGCAAAGCATCATTGTCATGTCAATCTTTTGCGCAACATATCATTTTGGCGCGCAGTGTTAATTAAAGCAGAGCAAATGTTTCATTTATAAGCATGATCATTAAACATTTGCACGAACATGAGAAAAGTAAATTGAAGCTTCAGCAACATTGCGCAACGATTTTATTTTGCAAAACTTAAACTTTAACGAAAAGTTTTCGCTCAAAATCAACCTTCATTCTTCACACGGACTGCTCCAGTTTAGAAATCCGGAAAATATCAAGTTCGAGTGAAATAAAATAATTAATTAGCCACTTGGGTGCCCCAAAATTTTATCAACAACATTCAAAAAGATGAAAATTATGTTGGAAATCAATCGACAGTTTTCTTTTGTTTGCTGACAATTGTGCAAATATGTTTCGACCCACGCATCATGAAATATTTGTTCACTCTTGTGCGATTTCATTCTGCCACAAAATATGTATGTTTGCAAGAAAATTAGACATCATTGACATCCAGAATATTTAAATGTCATCCATCCAGAGAATATTGTGCAATGTTTTGTGTGTGTAGGTGGGCTGATGATGTATGAAAATTTGCATAAACAATTACAAGAAACAGCATCGAAAATCAGCAGCCACTCAGTCAGGAGAAAATTTGTAAAACATCGAATCAATTAAATGCCTGTTTGCACAAATATTTTGCATCACACCAGGGCTGTGTTATAGTGATGATTGTCAAACTCAAACATGAAATACCAAATAATAACCGTAATGATTTTGATGTTAAAAGTGCATCGAATGGGAAAATTGGGAAATAGACAATTTACATCTCTTCATCGCCTTCAAACCACCTCGCTCCTACTCTCAACCGCCTCATTCCCTTCAAGAATTTCCATCAGAAATCATTCGATCGTAAATTTGCATTGCATCATCAGCAACGTTCTCTGTACGCCCTACTGAATTCGTAATTCCATAATTAAAACATTAATCATCCATCCTGTTTGCGTTGCTACCAAAAATTATGGTCCACTGATGGTGGTGAGCGCTATTCTTACCTGTACTTTGTTGTCATGGTAATCATAATGGAATTTATAAGGGGCTATTGCAGATTATGAAATTTTAAATTCGCTCACGTTTTGCAAAATTTGTTAAAAGTTATATTTCTTTGTGCAAACAAGAATTAGGTCATTCAAAACTTGTAGTCTGCATGCATGTGGAAATCTTGCGAAACCTTTTTAAATATCATGTCATGAATTGAAATAATATTTTTCAATCACAATCTTGAGATGCAATCTTGGATTGATTTTTCTTAATAGAATATTATTTATAGGTAGCAGCAATTCACACAATTCATCAAGCCAATAGAATGTATATCAACAACAATTTAGCAATTTGCAATCACTTATTATTTGAAAAGACATCAAGGTCTTCCGTGTCAAAAACATTTTTCAATACATCAGGTAGTACTTACGATGTGTAAGATGTTTAGACTTTTGCTGATGATAAGCGGTTTCTCACATAAAGCCTCGACTCTCCATGCTGTTGATTCAAATCGATTGTTTGTCGCTTAAATGGTACACGTTATTCGATCACGAGTTGGTCTTTTAAAACTTTAAATAACTATTTTTCTATTGTAATGTTTTTTTTTTTAATGTGAAACTCAAATTTTAATCGATGGAACTTACTAACACACTTAAAAACATCGTCTGATGGACCGAGTTTATCTAAGTATTTATAAGGTATATTCTGAACCATCTGATTCATGTATTTTCGACCAATTTTCGATGTTTTTTTTTGTTGTTGTAATGAGTCCTTAAAGTAAGTAGTTGGCTTTGCCAATATTTTATTTTATTCGACTGTAATTTTCAGATTTATTTGACGAAATTTAAATTAACTGCGTGACAAAATTTCCCAAATCGGCAATAACTCTGACTTTAACCTCGAAGTACGTGCAATAAGTTAATTATGCAACCGCAAAATTCCGTAAAATCAAAAGTGCAACGAAAAAATTTCGAGCTTTCAGCGCTAGAGCGACGCGGTTATCATTTTGGAAAGAAGATCGGTAAAGGATCATATGGAAATGTGGTTGTCACTACATATGATGATAAACGAACCGGCAATACAATAGATTTAGCATGCAAATATGTTGACAAATCAAAAGCGCCAAAGGATTTTTTGGAGAAATTCTTCCCTAGAGAAATCGAAATCCTCACCAAGATTTCACATCCAAACATTATCAAAATTCACAGCATCCTTCAGAGCGGCAGCACTGTATTTATATTTATGCGATGGGCAGAGAATGGCGATCTTCTGGAATACATAAAGAAGCATGGAGCTATACCAGAGCCGCAAGCAAACCTGTGGTTCTTTCAAATGACAAGAGCCATCAAATATCTTCATTCAATGAATTACGCTCATCGTGATCTAAAATGTGAAAACATTCTCATCTCAAAGCACATGAACGTAAAGCTAGCCGACTTTGGATTTGCTCGGTCAGTTGTGGATGAGCAGAAAAATAATATTTATTCAAATACATTTTGTGGCTCAGCAGCTTATGCGGCACCGGAAATTGTGAGTGGCACACCATATGATCCCCTGAAAGCTGATGTCTGGTCACTTGGCGTCATCTTATTCATAATGATCAATGCATTGATGCCGTTCGATGATTCCAACCTGGGAAGGCTGATTAAGGATCAGAAAGAGCGAAACTTCAAATTACACGAGACCATCAGTGAAAAGCTTACATCGGACTGTTTGATAATGGTGCGGGCGCTTTTGGAGCCACATCCCAAATTACGAGTGTCCATTGAGAAAGTATATAATTCAAAATGGCTCAGGAAGCAAGTTGTGAACCATACAGATGACAATAACAACACTTAGAACCAGAAAGGATTCTAATCTATGTCATATTGCCTAATTACAATAAGATTGCCGACTCAATTTTCTTGATTTCATTTAAAATAAACTATAAAAGCCACTAAAAAGGCTTCCCATGTTGCTGTTATGTTAGCAAACATAAAAAAAAACAATCAACTAAGAATATGTTTCCTTCATTTATTTCCAGTTGCACTTGAAGGTATCACAGTGAAGCCTAGCGATGTTTCACTTACAACTTTAAATCCAATGAAAATACGCAACAATACAGTCGTTGATGAAGTACTCATGAAATCATCAGACAATCGCATTCGGCGTCTGATACATCCTTACATGTCATTCTATTATCCAAATGGCGACTATAATTTTCCGATTAATTACGTGCCAATGGTAAATTGTTTCAATTAAATAAGCAACATTAACTTGTTAATTGACATAATGATATGAGAGGGATTGGACAATTTTTTTTTTTGTTCACTTAATTTATTCCGCCCACACGAGAAAAAAATGCCTCCAGTGCGGCAATAATGGGCATCATTAAAAAAGTATTTTCTCTTTTTTTTTGGGCATAAATTATAATCATTCAATTTTTTCTGATGCTGCGTCCCTCACGATATTCCAGATAGTCATTTCGAAGTCCATTAAATTATAGTTCATTGATTAATTTCATTTTCATGATATTCCATAATTAGTTGCATAACAAAACCATTTTTTTTGTTTTCTTGAAAATTGATTAAAATTTATTTTCTGTAGTTACGTCCAATGGCACATCAAAATAGACCCCAATCGCAATCAATACCAAGCGTAGCTTTGTTGTACGGCGGTCAATCAAAATATCCAACCCAACGTCCATCAGTTCAAGCTGGTTTCATCTACAAAGCTCGCCCGGAAAATTATAAAACTTATGCCCCAAATGTGAAGCATCATCATTCAGTGCACAATCAACCTCCAATGCAATCAAGCTATAACTCTTACAACTATCAGCCAATTCAACATTCCCAACGCAAATCGCCCAAGATCAGTTTTACACCATTTTTATCATCAAATCAAGTTCCTGGTGAATTTGTTCCAATCTTCAATAGCAATAATTTGCCGTATAAAAGCTACGATGAAAATTCCTTATCAGGACATTTGAAGTAAGAACTTTCTATTAAAAATAAATTGCACTCAACGACACCATAAAAGATTTTCAAACATTTATTTTGCTCCATCTCTTTAGTAATCCATCACATGTCCATAGCGAGCACAAATTAGAGAAAATGAAGCCATTAGATTATGATGATGAATTTATTCCCATGACGAATCCATCATCGCCTGTAAATTACCAATCAATTCCTTCTCTTCCCAATCACGTGTAAGACACCTGATCACCAAAATCTTTCCCGTATCAGTCTTGCATTATCGAACATAATTAAACTTTAATATTATCTTTTTTCCAGCTATCACTCAAAAATCATTTCCACATCTAAACAAAAACATTTGCAGCCAATTATTTACTCGACACCCGCTTCCGTTGTTATAGCAACAACTGAAGCACCTAATGATCTTTCACATTATCAACAATCCTATCCAACTGCCCTCATTCCAACAACAGACACGTCAGTATCTTATGATTATGATGAAGCCATTGCACATCAACATGCAATTGTGACAACATCAAGTCCAATCGAACATTCAACAATTAGATTAACAACACTTTTGCCAGATGGGAAATATTTTAATCAATATCACAGTAAAATTAAGGAATCGCCACAATATCAAGGAGTTGACCCAATTCGCGATCTCGGATCAAGTTCACTTGCTGAAATTTTAGCAAATCTTCAGAAAAGCAACCAATTACCGGAACATTTGACGCCTGATAACATTGATAATTCCATCAAGACGCTTGTTAAGATTTTGAACAACTTAAAACAAACGCAAACAATTCAACAGAAACCAGAATATAACAATCATGCTGATGATTATGAATATGTACCAAATTCAAATGGGGATGATGATGAAAGTGATGATACTGTGAAAGATGGAAGTCCAGGACCAAATTCAGGTCGTCCAGGAATTGATTATCCAATTTTTCATGAAATTCCTCAAACAAGTTTCAGTTGCAAAGAGGTTTGAAAAACATTACGTTTTTTGTATTTATCAATACTTAATTTAGATTCTTTTTAGCAACGATACAAAGGATTCTTTGGCGATCCGGAAACGAATTGCCAAGTATGGCATTATTGTGATCTTAATGGTGGCAAAGCATCTTTTCTATGTCCCAATGGAACAATATTCTCGCAAGTTGCACTCACATGCGATTGGTGGTTTAATGTTAAGTGCTCAACAACTGCTCAACTTTATGTTCTGAATGAACGTCTTTATAAATTTATTTTGCCATTTACACCGAAATTCCCAGAAGATTATAGCGGACCATTAGTGGATAAGTTAGTAAATTTTATGGGCATTATTCAATTTTTAGTTTAATGCATTTGTTATCAACAGATATTTAGCGATTAAATTTCAAGAAATGGAAGAGAAAATGCGCAAAGAAAAGAAGGAAAAAGACGAAAAGCCAAAGAGCAGCGATGATCTTGAAACAACTACGCCAAAAGACACAAATGAAGCAGCGGAACATGCATCAGAAGACAATTACCAGCCTCCTTCTCCACAAGAAGGGCTAGAAAGTTCAACTGAATCAATAAATGAATTGTCATACACTCCTGGACCAATTCGGGTCGCTACAACAACAGATCCATCTGTCATCATTACTAAACTGATAGCGGTGCCTTCAGTTTTACCGCCAGTTCCTCAAACAGATGTTGAAAGTGAACGATTGGAAATGGTTGAGATTGGGAATGTTGGCACGAGTGGACATCTATCACATAGTATTAATTAATTAAATTAAATTATTTACGACTAAGAATTTACAAATAAGAAATGTTTATTGAACGTGAAGAATAGATGACGGCCGGTTGTGCAACGATTTTAATTGAATATCTTTTAAGGCAAATCTAGTCAGATAACTAAAAGAAGATCTTTGTAATTCACGTAGAACTTTGAATATCGTGAAGACACTATTAATCATTTTTAATTACTGTTTTTACACTTTTTTGCAGCAGAGTCATTATTCCTAGATGTCAACAGAAACCAACAGATATTGAATAATATCAAAGAAGGAAATTCTCCATCAATCTTATATAAATTGTGTGAAGAAAATTTGTGCAAAAATTTCGATTAAAAGATTTTAAATTTCTGAAGATGACCTGTTAAACGGGTCGAAATGCATAAAATTAAATAAAAACATCATTAGAAGACATAAAAAAGCGAAAAAAACAGTAATTAAAAATGATGTGATCTTTGTAAATTTATTAAAAAATTTTATGAATAAAAAATCATTTTTTTTAAAAAAAAAATTCGTAGGCACTGAAACTGAAACTACTTAATTTCAAATCAATTTTTCGAACTTCGAAAAATCGAAATAATAACAAAAAAACCCGACCAAAAACAAAAACATTCCTCTTGTCGGTCATATCTAACTTGCGTTCTGACAATTTAACAAACTCACAGCAACTTATAGCGATCAGATTCAATAAATTATTTATAAGAGCATTACGGCAATCAAGTATAGCATGAAGAATCTGCAGTTTCTGTTGCTAATTGCACTCGGTGAGTACCTATGTAGACCTTTTATTTAGAATTTTTCCCCAATTTCCTTATCTCTCTTATCAGCGACAATCGTTACCTCTGGCCCGTTAAGTCAGTCAGCCAAGCTACCATTCCACAACGACCTTGAATGTACAAAAGGAGAAGTTCTCTGGTGTCAAAATGTGATGTAAGTGCAAAATGACCAATTAATTTAATAAGGATGAATTATCGATTTCCTTTGTTCTGTGGGCCCATTCCGCGTCCATTTTTTTCATAAAAAAAAGATGACGTACATAGGTATATTTGCGTCTTACAAACACAAAAATAAGCAACAAAGAACTATTTCTTATCATTGTTCTAATTTTAACGAAATTGCCTTTTGTTATCGTTACAAAATTCATAAAATGGTTCCTTGACCTACCCGGCTCAGTTATGATTCATTGCATGACTCAATTTAATAACATCATGTATATTAAATTGTAATTTTAGAATGGCAAAAAAATGCAACGCAATTGATTATTGTATCGACGCCGTATGGACGAAACAAACGATGGTATCGCTGAAAATTGAGAATGCCATTTGTGACGACTGCAAGGAATGGGTCGGCAAAGCTCGTGAAATTATCACTCAGAAAGGCATCTCTGACAAAATCATTAAAAGCCTTAAATGGACTTGCGATTTATGCCCAGTAAAGGACGTTCAGAATAAATGTGAAAAGACTGTCGAGGATAATGTAAAAGAAATTTTCAAATTATTGGAATCGACACTGGATCCGGAAACCGTTTGTTCGAAACTGCTTTTCTGTAACAATGCCGAATACCACCAAGCTCTCATCGAATATTCGACGCCGAAACAAGAACTTCTTCCATTCACCTGTAGTCAGTGTCAACATATTGGAAATATTGTTCAGGAGAAATTTGATGATTCAAGTCCTGATGATATTCTTGAAGGCATGTTAGGGGTTTGTGGTGAGCTGTCGTCATTCTCTGATGCCTGCTCAAGTTTGGTTATGACGAATTTTAATGACATCTATAACAAACTTCAAGGATCAGTTAAAAAAGATTCCATTTGTCATATGTCCGGATCCTGCGCACAGAAATTCCACAAGCATGAAGGAATCGTAGATATTATTCCAGATATAAGCGATCCTGCTATTCCGTGTCAATTATGTGAGCAGCTGGTGCTTCATATTCGTGAACTTCTTGTTGCCAACACAACTGAACTGGAATTCAAAAACGTCATGATCGGCTTCTGCCATCAAATGGGAAAATTCTCGGACGAATGTGTCCAGCTCACCGATGAATATTATGATTATGCTTATAATTTCCTTGCTGACCAATTGAATGCTAGCAAAGCTTGTATCCTTATCAAAATCTGTCCAACAAACTCAACATCGGATCACTTGAGACTTCCCACAATGCCCCTCGTTTCAACAGAACTTCATCCACTTCCACAACAAAACTCCGGTGCAAATTTAGTTGACGTCAAGATGACTTTCGAGGATTCGTCGCTAAAACTTTACAAAAACGGCTCATTGTGTACCGTCTGCGAATATCTGGTTCATTTTGTTCAAGAAGCAATGGCAAAACAGTCAAACGAGGACAAACTCATTGATCTCGTGAAATCATCATGCATGAAGCTTCCAACGCACATCCAGGGTGATTGCAAAGAGTTTGTTGAGCTTTACGGTGATGCTTTAGTTTCATTACTAGATCAAAACATAAAAGCCCGTTACATTTGCCCAAAAATTAAATTGTGTCCACCTAATATGTCAATCGCTGATCTGCAAGAAACTGCTGTGGATGAAAAACCAACATGTCCTTTCTGCTTGATGGCACTTCAGGAAATTAAAGACATTATCGAGAACAATAAAACAGAACAAAATATCGCAAATGTTGTGAGTCGATTGTGCGATCATTTGAATGCGAAACTAAAGACACAGTGTACAGAGTTTGTCACCAAGTACTCCCAGGAAATTGTCGAAATGGTCCTCGCTGATTTTACACCCCAGGAAGTGTGCACTTATTTGAAATTGTGTACTGACAGTGAACCAAAAAGGAAAAATGTGAAAATTGTAGTTGAACAAAAAGTTGAAAACACGCCGCAGTGTGTATTATGCAAAGAAGTTATTAAATTGGTCGAGCAGCGAGTGATTAATAAGAAATCAAAAGATGAAATTCGTCGTGAGCTCGAAAATTCATGCGGACGCTTGAAGAAGTTCTCCGGAAAATGCAAAGAATTTGTTGACAAATATTCCGATAGGATCGTTGATTTACTTGAAGAGGAACTGACCCCCGAACAACTCTGTCGTGAACTCATTTTCTGCGTTGCTGCCGACGATCGTGATTCACAGGATTATGATTCGGGTCTCGATGTTCTCATGATGGCTCTGCCAACTGAGGAAAGCGAGATATCATCTGAACCTCAATGTGTCATTTGCGAATTTGTAATGACAAAGTTGGATGAGGCGCTGAAAGATAAGAAAACAGATGATGAAATCAAACGAGTTATAAAAAATATTTGCTCAGAAATGCCATCGACGGTCAATAAGTCGTGCAATCAATTTGTCGATTATTATTTTGATATGATCATTGTTCTTATCGAGACAACAAAGCCGTCGGAAATGTGTGCAGAACTGAAATTGTGCCCGCAAATATTTGAAGTCACAATGCCTGATGTACAACGTGACATTATCGGTTGTGCCGTTTGTCGTGGACTTGTTGAGAGCATGGATACTATCATTGAGGATCCTGATGTCGATACGAATTTGGAGAATCTTGAGCAAAAAGCTTGCGAAAAGTTTGCAGGAAAATATAAAGTCAAGGTTTGTTGAATGGCTAAGTGTCCTTATTTAGAAATCATAAATATATTTTATGTCTCTTTTGCAGTGTCATGACCTAGCAAATACTTATGGACTTTATATCATTAATCTGCTGAAGAATATTACAGAAAGTGATCAAATTTGCTACAAGTTGGAATTGTGCTCATTTTCAGGAACAGCAGATGATTCACCTTCGGGACTGGCAATTCTGATTTAAGCGATTTCAAAGAACAAAAACTTATCAGCAGGATGCAGCGTGGCATGACGATGCTTGCATAATTCATTATTTTATATCAAAAAAAAATAATAATGAAAATAATGCTAATGCCGCGTTAGTAACATTTTAGATTTTTAATAATTTTCTGTTTTATTCTTACATCTAGTTTTGAGGCTGTTTTAAGAATTAACTGGAAAAATTTTCAGAAGAAGCTGCTAAAGTGCCTAAAGAAAATTATAATCCAGTATGATAAATAAAAAAATATATATATATACTTCGACATTATTTCTTAGTATTAAAAATCAAAAATGAGAAAAAATATATTGTGAATGTAACGAGGAAAGTTTATAGATAAAATAAAAAATGATAGTAGATAACATGAATCAAATCCTTGTTTATGAAACATGATTTCTGATTATATGAAATCACATCATACCGAGATTTTTTTACTATAAATTTAAATGTTTGCACTGATTTTGGTTCAGTTTCTTTTCTAGTTGCGCTTCAGTAAATTTGGAAGAATGGGAAAGCTCTTAGTACTTGTGTTTTGTGGTATACTTGTACCAGCAGCATTTGGAAGAATTTTAAACGATGCTGATGAATGTTCAAGTTATAACAAATGTGAAAATTTATTGTAAGTTGAATTTTTATAAATCATAAATAATATTCATCGAAAGGAATTTTTTTTAATTCATTAGAACCGCAAAAAGATGCAACGCTGTTGATTATTGCATAAGGTTTCAATGGACATTTTACGATGCTGAAACTTTGATAGATAAAGACTGTGAGAACTGGGTTAAAAATGTTCGAAATTTACCACTGCTTCTGAATGATGACATAAAAAGTTTAAAATATGCTTGCACCAAATACGAAGCTGAAATTTGTGAAGAATTCGTTGAGACAAATGTTCTGGAATTGAGAAAATTAATTGAATCAGAAATGAATGAATCGAGTGTTTGCTCAGTGCTCATGAGAATTTATGACATCGAAAGTACAGAAATTGCATTTCCTCGAAAATTTACTCTAAAAAACTTAGGCATCGGTTGTTTTGTATGTAGAACAATAATGCAAGCAACAAATGACTTGATAGGAAATGTCCATACTGAGGTAAAAAAAATACCAAGTTTTTAAAGTATAATTTAAAGATAAGTATTTATTATAACGTAACTATTTTCTTAATAGGAATTCATAAGAGAAACATTAGGTGCTATATGCTTCAAGTTTTGGTTGTTCGCTTTTTCATGCAGAATGTTTGTTAGTAACCATATTACTGTTCTGATAATTGATATTTTGAATAACTTGACATCATCACAAATTTGCTCGAAATTAATGGGATGCTCAACTGTGTCGTTTCCCGATAATTTTATGATAGAACCTGCTTCTAGCATGAATCAGTTGATTATAACATATAAAGACGAAATTAAGGATGAAAACCTTAATTTCGAGGGAAAATTTAAATGTAAAATCTGTGCGAAACTTGTAAATGCACTTCAAAAGTCTGTCCAAGGCAAACCTCATAAGAATTTGAAGAAAGTTTGCAACCAATTACCAGCCAAGCGTTTATGCAAAAAGTTTATTGACAAATATGGCGAAAAGCTTTCAAAGTTACTTTCTGAAAAAGTAACACCTGATAAGATTTGTGCTCGCTTAATGAGCTGTAAACGACCGAAAACTGATTGTATGGAAATGGAAAACGAAATTGATGAGGAACTCTCAAGCCTGATTTTTGGAGGCTTATATTTGGTCAGAAATGTTTTCGCAACCGCATTCAAACAACAGTTCAATTTTGATCTGCAAGTTCATTCCAGTTGTTTCTGGTGCAACAAACTAGTTGGTTACGTTGAAGACTTGAACAAAGCAAATAATAAAAAGGACATTCTGTTTGAATTGTATAAAATCTGTGATACACTGGAGGCAAAGACAGAATGCAAGGAATTTGTTGAGAAATATGGAGAGAAAGCTGCCGATATAATGTTAATGGGACAAACGACGAGCGAGGTCTGTCATGAACTTTTCAACTGCGAACAATTTTAAACATTTAAACAATTAATCATGCAAAATATTTTAACCACAATATTATTCATGAATGCAAAGTTCTGATAAAAAAAGAACAAGAGAAAAATAAAAATAAAAAATATTTGTCTACATACACTAAAGTGAGTAATTTTTTCTCTGAAACTAAAAAATATCCTGAGTTCTTGACCCTGATTGAATATATTTGTTCAAAGAAACATTTATAAATTTTAAAGCGAAATTGATATTCCTCATAACAACTGACATAACTTTTATGCTAAATTTGAATCATCTCTTGATATATATCTATGAAATTTTCTTGTGGTCACATGATAAATGGTGTGAATATATAATGCATACATTAAACGACTTATCGTCAAATCATTTTAGATCGTCAGCTGGAAAGCAGTGAAATATTTGTGAATCCTAAGAAAAATAATTAAAAAGTCCGATTTGATTTCCATTAACTTATAATGGGAACTTTAACATTTATTGTGTTAAGTGGATTTATTATTGCGACAATATCGGGTAGTCCTTTAGAGTTGTTCGATGATAATGATGATTTTTCGAAAATTTCAAAGTGTGAAGATTTGCTGTGAGTTAATTATGATATTTAATTTCATTTAATTATTCTGGCTTTCCATTAAAGAACCGCAAAATCTAATGATGATGTTGATTTATGCATCGCAACAGAATGGACGTCCGGCGAATTATCTTCGAATTTCGTGTGTAAAGAATGCCAAGAATGGGTAGCGAATGCCCGCAATTATATAGGCAACGAAGATTTGTCTAACGATGATATAAAAAGCTTAAAATGGATTTGCGATGAAATTACCGATAAGGACGATATTGAAGCATGTGCCGATTTTGTCGACCAAAATGTTCTAGAAATTCGAAAAATTGTTCAATCTAAAATTAGTGAGTCAAATGTTTGTTTCCTGATGATGTTCAGCGGTGATGAATCTCAAAATGATAAAACTTTGGACAGTTTTGACACATTCAAAGTCCTGTCATCTGCAAATATGAATCCGTATCATAACGATGAAAATGAGAATGTATCTAATGATGCAATCGAATCAAATGATTCAGTTCCTGTTAAAACTGAGCTTGCATGCACCGCTTGTTCATTTTTGGTAAAGAAATTAAAAAATATTATTAATAATGCTCTTCATAATGTTCAACGTAATCAGGAAATTTTTGTTACAAAAGTCTGCAAGAAACTTCCAGTTTTCATGCTTGCCCCATGCAACACTTTTGTTTCTGGAATGATCCGTCAAACGCTTGAGATCTTTAAAATAATCAAGCCATTGGAATTATGTCGCGCCATTAGTTTTTGCTTAGAAATCGAAGGCAATAATTTGCCAATTGCTCGCGGCAAAGAACCGCCACGTTGCATGGTTTGTGAATTTGCTTTGATCAAGTTGCAACAAGAACTCAAGACCGACAACAGTGAAGCGAAAATTAAATTATATATGAAGAACACTTGTAGCAAGATCCCAACGCCATATTCAAATATGTGCATTTCATATATAGATGAATATTTCGATATTGCAGTTTCTGTTATCGAAATTATAGAACCAATGACAACATGTCGCAAAGTCTTATTTTGCCAGCCAAAATGTCCCAATTCATCATATTGTGATGAAGAATCTGAGAAATCTTTTGATTCGACTTCAATTCAAAATATCGGAGACAATTTCGCATGCAACTTTTGTAAAAAGATAATTGGAAAAGTTGAAACTTCAATACATGGGAATACAAAGGTAAGATTTAAACTACTTTTAAAAGGTTTTCTCCTTAAGAATTTTTATTTGCAGGAAGACATCCGCAAAGCATTGAATGAAACTTGTGATAATATGTGGTTAGCAAAGAAATATTGCCAGAATTTCGTAGACAACTATGGAGAAAGCATTGTTGATATGATATATAGCAAAGTGACTGTTGATACGATATGTCATAATATTGTACTGTGCTCTGTCCCGGAAATTGACTCACTTGATTCTGATATGAATGAAGATAACAATATTGAAAACTTGAATGATATTGATAATGATAACGAATTTGCTCTTGATCAAAAAGACTGTGAAACATGTCAAACTGTCATCAGTAAAATCGAAAGTGAAAACAATTCAAAAGTAAAGGTATGAATGAATTATAATTTCTGTTGGAATCACTTTTTATTTTCCAATAACTCAATTAACAGAAGGAAATTGTTACTGCTTTGAAAAAGTCATGCGACGCTTTGGAAAAGAAAGAAAAGAAAAATGCAAGAAATTCGTAAAGAAGTATGCCAAAAAAGCTGCTGAATTGATTATAAAGGGAGATAAACCTGATGAAATTTGTGAAAAGTTAATGAATTGTAGCATTGACGATGACGAATCGTTAGAAAGTGATGACTGGGAAGTCAATGATGATGAATATATGGATTATTTGTTCGCAGGTAAGTTTTATTGAAAGTTTCGACCAATGGCAAATAATTCTTAAATTACTCTTTTCAGAATTTATGGGCTATTATTACTAATGCTGCCTATGATGATTAATTCATATGATATTCTATCAGACATATGATTATTTTTTTTATCTTAATTCTACATTTGACGGATGCTGACAAGTTAAATTAATTTTTCTTATTAATGAGCTGTAAACAAAATTCATAATAAAGCTTATCAGTAAACTAAAATCACCAAAAACAATCGACTTTTGCCTATAAAATATTAAACCATTGTGATATTTTATGTCATTGCATTTTTGAATCCTGATCGGAGAAGATGGCAAACCTAAAATTATTGATACTTTCTGGTTTGTGTAAGTGTAGAAATAATTAAACTGCAATTTTTTTGAGCCTAATTTTCTTTTCCATTAGTTGCTGTTGCCACTGCAAACCCTTCCTGGTCAATTGAGTGTGGACAGGGTGCGGATTTTTGGTGTCAGGATATCAAGTGAGTCTTTTTTTAACAAACGATAAACAAAATATTCTAATTTGAAACTTCATTTGCGCAGCACTGCCATAAAATGTGATTCAGTCGATTATTGTATTGATAGTGAATGGTCAACACAGCTGGACACCTACACAAATGCTGTTTGTGAAGATTGTAAAACATGGATCGAAAGTGCACGCAAATTAATGGCAGAGTCAGATTTATACTATGGCGATGTTGAAAGTTTGAAATTTGCATGCAGCGGAATATTTAAAGATGATTCGGGAAAATGTAATGGAATTGTTTATGACAATGTGGAAAGCATCAAGAAAATTCTGCAGTCAGATATGGATGAATCAATCATTTGCTCAAAAATACTGTTATGTCGTAGAATTGACTTCGACGGATCAGATGAAGATTTTGAGGAATCGAATGAAGATTCTGAGGAGTCAAATAAAGATTTAGATGAATCAAATGAATCAGATGAAACAGACATGGCCGGACCAAAGGGAAAAATTGGTTGTGGTACATGCCGTGATATTGTTGGCAAAATCGAAGAAAATCTACACAAAAGCAAATCAAGAGTAAACTTCTATTTATTTATTTACTCAATTACTTTACTCAATTACTTTATTATGTTTTCTCCTTCAATTAGCAAGCAATCGAAATAGCTTTGGGCGTAGCTTGCAGTGGATTTGGATGGTTATCATTTCCATGCAAATTATTTGTACACCAATATAAAAATGAGCTTGTCGATCTTATCCAAAAAGGACTTACAAAAGATCAAATTTGTCACAATATTTTCAAGTGCTCCACGTTCGATTTCGAAGATGATTCAGAAAACTCGCCGATAAATGACTTCCTGGCTGATGAAAGTGATGAATTTTCCAGTGATTCAGAATCTGTCGAAGTTGATGTTCCAGAATATCTCACTGGATTCAGATGCGGCATTTGTAAAAAGCTCGTCGAAGAAATTCAGCATAAGGTTCACAGCAAATCTAAGGTAAGGCACCACAAATATCACAAAAAAAAAAAATATGCTAACATATTTTAGTCGTAAATTTATACATTCAGGATGAAATTCGTCAAGCAATGTCGAGTGCCTGCGATCATATGAAACATGGGGGAAAATCGATTTGTAAAATGCTTGTCAGAACATTTGGTGGAATTCTCATCGACTCAATTGCGCAAGGCCTAGATTCAAATCAGGTTTGCAGCAAAATTGTACACTGTTAAATAACGAATGCGATCGACTGCGATGAATACGAAATACGATTTTTTATTTCAATACAATTATATTTCCAAAACACAATTTAATATTTTAAAAATAAATAATATTCGAATTTGCAAATTGCTCAAAAAGCAGGAAAAAATCAGCATTTTCAATCGTATTTGATATTTTCTGTCAAATCTTCCCGCAGGGAGCGCAGCCACAAAGTGGCAAAATCAAACAAATTCAATTTTTGTAAATACTTTTTTTTTATTTCTTTTTTTTTTTAATATAAATTGTTTTTTATCACTTTTTAATCTTCTAACTTCTATTGTTTAAATAAAACATTTCGTACTCCCAAGACAAAAAAAAGAACAAACAACAATAAAAGAACCGAAATGAAACCTATAATGATAATTTAGAGAACATTCATTGTGTGATTTCACTGAAGAATGATCCCCTCGATACATTAAACATTTTTGTTATTTATCAATAAAACTACAAAAATTCAAAATATTTATCTGAAAAATGTTTATCATTTCTGAAAAAATTGTTGCACGCCGAGAGAATTAGACACATTGAATTATATGCAAAAGATTCGCACTTCGCAGGGAACGACGCTTTGAGAGGAAGGTGGGGAGGATAATGTTACAATTATCATATAGTAAAATATACAAATGTGATTTTTATTTTTATTTTTTTTTGCATGAAATAGAACTTTACGCCAAAGAGTAAATTTTTATTAGTTTTTTTTTTTTTTCATAATTTTTTTTTTCAATATTTTTTCAGTTTTTTGTTTTATTTACCGATTTTTTTTTGTTTTGTGGTCAAATGTGTAAATGATAAAAGTATAATATTGCATGACTTGATGGTTGTCTGTTTATTTTTGTTAAACATTTTGTTTCCCCAGTTGCTGGCACTTTTATTTGTTGTTGGAAAAAAAATATTGGTGGCATTGATTTTCAAACTGTCCAACTACTTTGAGTGTGTATGGTTGTGATGAGGGTGTTTTTTTTTTTCTTTCATTCATTTTGCTGTGTACATTTGATTCTTTTAGTTATTCTACATTAAAATTAATTACTTGTTAATTATTTTTTTTCTTGTTTTCTTTTCTTTCATTAATTTTACTTCTATTTACAGCAATCATTATAAAGACATGTGAGCATTGTCAGCGTGTGCAATATTTCGCAATTGTCAGCGGGATTGTACAAATCGAATCAAAGTTGCACAATCATCATCCAGTTGAATGCGAAACGCAAATTGCTGAATGTTCTCAATGCCAAATCTTCCTTACACGTCTAATAGTCAAATAGTTATGTATAAGCAAAAAAATATATATTTTTATCATCATTGTTTTAAAGGGGTTCATTCATAAACGACGATCAATTATGAATGATTTTTTTTCCTTCCCATAGTCAATATTTCATTTAATTGTAAATTGTGATTATATCCCAAGTAAAATAACTAATTTGTTGTGTAAGCGATCATGCATTTATTGCGCAAATGCATTACGCAATTAGAGCAGGATCCCTAAATTATTTGATAAGAAAGAAACTCGGTCTGTGGTTTTCAGTAGCTACGTTTTACACTTCAAATTCACATTCATTTTTTTTTGTATTCTGCAATCAGTACCAGAAAGAGGAGAAGAAGACAAAAAAAAGCTTTATAACACACCACACTCGAATTATACATAAATGATTACAAATATATAATTGGGTTTGTTTTGCAATACATTATATTTGAAGAAATACGCTTTCGAATAAAATGTGTGTTGTGTTTTGTATAACAAAGAAAAAGAAAAACATTTTTCAAAACCCAAAAGAGAAGAAAATAAATCTGAATCATAGTTGCACGATATTACAAGAGGCGAATAGTTTGGTGTGCAGAATGTTTTCACCCTAAACTAAGCACTAAAAACGTTTTGCATTACTCTTAAAGCACATTATGCGATAAAAAATTTATTCAAATAATAAAGAAAATAATAAAAAGAAAACTGTAAATCGTGTGATCAACCGGCGATCGGGTGCGTGAAATCAAAAACATCACAATAAATATCTACACCCTTCTTAATTCTCTTTCTTTCAATCTAATCAACCAAAAAAAAAAAACTATAACAGACAAAGCAGTTTCGTAATTTGTTTTTATGTGGTGTATAATTTGAATAATAATTGATTGCATAATAAAAATACATCTAATTAAATTTACCTATACGAGAAGAAAAAGAAAGAACAAAAAAAAAACTCATTGCGGTGAGGGACGATGATAACGATTAAGAATGATCAAAGAATAATATACACGTTGACGGAGGGGATTTGAGGATCAAAGGGAATAAGTCTAAATACAAAACTTTCCTCTCAATTTCAATTTCTTGCTAATTTTTCAATAAATGTTAATTAGTTCCTTTGTTTAGCGATCCTTCGTTTATTTCTCGTTTTGTGTGTGTGTGAGTATAGAATTTGAATTTAGCTCTTCAAAAATCATCTTTCATCCCATTCGATAAGGAAAAAAAGACAATTCATTAAATACATTATCGAATGGATTTATTTTTCTGTTTATCAAAAAGAGGTTAATGAAATGTGAAAGATAAAAATGCCAGTTTGGTCAGCGACTCTTTTTTAAACTCTTTCGATTGTTTTTTTTGCTAAGCTAATTGCTGTTTTGCCCTCAATGCATTTTTTTTTTTGGATTTCTTATCAGTTTAATAAGGAGACGCGTTATGTGTTTTGCGAAACAAAGAGAAAGGAAAAATTTATTGAAAATAAATGGCACGATGATCGGCGCACGAAAGAGAAGAAACTTGTTATCAAATCTTGTGTATAAAAAGCACATCGAATGTTTTTTGATCTTGATGGTTGTTTTTTTTTTTGTAACTCCCGCCACACACCGTCCCAAAAAAATTTATATAAGCATTTTGTAAAGAATTACTATCATTTCTTTCTATCTCTCTCACACACGATCAATCAATAGATGACGACGATGACGATAATAATGGAAGTGCGTTCAAATCTTTTGAATCTTTTCGCCAACTACGACGGGATTATTTCGTCGAATCTCAGCGGCACCATGTTCTCGATAATCAAACGTGCATTCGTGTTTGTCACTGTATCGATGAACTGCACAAAAGAGACCACCACATCGGCATTCAAAGCCTAAAATTTAAACGAAATAAAAAGTTATTGAACGGTTTCATGACATGGCGTCAAAAATTTGCCGATTCATTACCTGTAAGGCCAACCTTCTTGCGACAAGTTCCGCAACGAGTCTTCTTCTTTTTGGCATCTTTGTCACCATCTTTATCATCATTGGAACTGCATGCACCGGCATCGGCACTCTCATCTGGAAGTGATTTCTGTAACGAAATAAATGAAAGGAAATGTAATAAATATTCTAGTCACACTAAAAAAGGAATCGACCCGAAAAAATGTAACCTTTAGACCCCGTTTTCTCGTAATCGATTCCTTGGACAATATTGATAGTCTCTTTGAGTTTCTCTCTATCTCTTCCACATTAATGGACGCTCTCGGTCGCTTGAGACGATTATCGTCTTTTGGATTATCGTTGTTTTTGCTTGGTCGCTTTGACATTGCTTCACTTTGCCTCGACGTTGGTAGAATACTTGACAATTTTGAATAGGAATTTTTACTTATTTTGTTTTTCTTTTTGCTGTGTCAACCGTGGTCGAGGTCAGGGGTCACTATGATTTAGCATTACAAAACGAAAATGTGAATGTAACTTACATCTTTATCGGCTGATTGATTGTGGAGTAGTACCGTTGGCTGAGCTGTGCTGGTGTCGTGATGTTCGGCATGTGTCGGTGTGGACTGATTGCTCAGCGATGATGCAACCGCAGCGGCAACGGCAGTGCTCTGATTGATTGTTTGTGTGGAACTATTGTGGCTACCGACAGGACTCGGTGCTGTTACTGGTGTACTGCTAACTGGCGGCTGTTGTTTCTTTCTTAGTGCATCCTGCAAAAAAAAGCGCCTCAATTAAAATCTTTATAATTTACGATTGCAAAATCTTGTGAAACTCACTTTAAAACAAACTGAGCATAAGCCATCTTGAGCTGGATTTCCGTAGAAACCACATCCGGATCTGCACATTGGCTGCATTGGATTTGATTCACGTTCCATAATATTTTATTGGATTTTTTTTTTGTTGTTGAATTTTATTATAACACTTGAAAGTTTTCACTTCACGTACAACTTGTTTTTTTTTTTTTTTTTATCTTAAAGTTGCTTTTATGATTTTATCAATAATTCTTTTCTCTCTTTTACAAGCAAACTGAACTTTTTACTGATTCATTAAAGGTTCATTATGAATTTCCGTTTTTGTTAGGATGACTCACGATGACGTCATCAAAGAATTGTGTGATGATTGTTGTAACAGCTGATTATGAATCTGCAATGAAACATAAGAAAAAAGAAAAAATTAATAAGAAGCTTAAAGAAGCAAAAGAAAAATTCTCACGAAAATAATTATAAAGATTTCAATTGCTCTATCGAATGATCTCCTGCTATGACAACGACGGTGGTCACTCATGGTGTGCCACAACGTCTTAATGCGCATTTAATGAGGTATTTTCGAGATTCTATATTTTGTTTTAGGGGGATTCTAAAACGGTTCCTACCATATGGAATCAAAGTCAAAGATTGTATGGTTTCGCAAAAGAAGGAAATCTTACGATGATGATGATTAATGCTTAACAGACTTCCATCTATCGAGAATAATCGAATGTTTACAGTGCTATACAACGCTATTGTTGTCTCTTTTGTGCATAGCTAAGAAAAAAAACATTACACAATCTCGAAAACATTGCACATTACCACATTAAAACAACAGTTAGTTTCCATTTTCTTCATTTCGAATTTTTTTTTTATTTTTTCGAAAATCACCATCAGAGTAAAACGTTGCACAAACACAAACATCACAATCAGCCACCATAAATTTTATTTTTTTCTCGCACGGTAGACGTGAAATTTTTATTTGAAACGTAGATTTTCTGGCTTTAAGTTTTTTTTTTTTCTTTCTTTCTTTCTTTTCCTCGTTCACAGATCTCCTTGAGCGCTCTCACGGATTTTATAATGAATATCATGAGATTGATGAGATGAGTATCATGAGAGAAAAAGAGACTTTCGATTCCCGTAATCAGGTCACAATTTTGCAATGGTTTTCATAAGCTCTTGCGTTATTTCTTTATCACAATTTCGTGTGCGAGTGTTTTTGTTGCCCCAAAAAAAAAAATCTTTTTGTTTCAATGTCAAAACAATTTTTTTTTTAAAACACTTTTGATGACATTGAGGACAATTTTGCATTCAACGTCGGATTATCGTGAACCAAACGCTAGAAATTAAATTCATATGACGTCATTATTATTGTAGACGTGTGATTGAAAAAGTCAACATTATGATGTCATCAGCGACGTGAATAAATATTTCAATAACAGGTTTCATTGTGTGTGATTTTAACAAATGCCAGCCATCTTCTTATAACAAAACATGCGAATCAGTCATCTACATAGTTCCACTGGTATGGATTAGAAAGTGAAATATCAAATGGAATTTTTAGCTCCCATTCGTTCGCACCACCAATGTTGCAGAAAATTTTTTGATGCCTACTAAACGTCCAACACACGCCCAGCAATAGACAAAGGCAATAAGTGACGTCATCGTGAATTCTGCGCAGGATATAACTTCATGTGTTAGAATATTTTTGTTTACGACCTTTTTTTTGTTACCCGAGATCGTCAATAAGTGATAATTTTGCACACGCAACCGAAAATATTATTTTCCGTTTTCCTCAAAATTTTTTTGCGCGTGTATCAGTTCGCGTGTTATCATTTGATGTCATTGCGAGAGGGAGAGAGAAGAAAAGGTAAAACATCTGATTCACTTAAATTGATTTACGCGTGATGGGATTTATAAAACTGGGTTGGAACAATTAAAAATTATTTTCAATTTTGCTGACATTCCGTGGGATTTGTCTGTTAATTTTCTCACATGCATTTCACTCTCATTGGTGATTGTGTTTGTAAAATAATCGATCTGTAATAATTGCATCATTGCAACTGGCCATGGAAGTCATGGCCATCAAAGTGGATTAATAAATCCAATAGAGACAATCTCATATCCATTGCTCATACCGATGTAGTTGATTCAATAATCCTCATGCTTACAACCACCCACTCATTGTGTGGAGGTAATAGTTTTCATCAGCTTGCAATCTAATAATATTTTCTGACATAATTTTTTTTTTCTTTTTACTTATTCAACATTTTTCAACTGGTCCACTGGAAGAATCTAATCAAGACATCTATTCAACATGCTCCGCACGTCGTCCACTATTGTGGTGTGTACACAACTAAAGTCTGTGGAGGCATGAAAATTTCAAAAGCATATAGAAATAATGAAAAGTCAACATAGTGATGACTGGAGGTGGCCGTCACACGTGTAGATTTCTCATCGCATAGAGCCAACACCACTGCATTGGGCGTTTGATGAAATTGAAACACCAGAGTTGTGAAGTCGTGTTGGTGTTGTCGATTAAGTTTCATTATCGCAATTATGTGGATTTTGCCACCCATCCAATGTTCATTTTATCGTGTCATTAGAGTATTGCCAGATAAAATAAAACCCCCCGTTTCTTATCAGCCATTTTAGATCTTGTGCAATGACATAAGATGTTCTAACAAATGTTTTCCATTCATTTTGGTTCTTTTTTTGGCATTATTTTTCTATTCTATGAACCCACCAAGAGAATTTTTGGTCCCATGGTGACTCGAAAATAAAAAATTATTAACTCCAAATGCTTACAGCTTGACTCTCTTAGTGCCGTGATTGAGACGATTGGTTTGAATACGTGCGGAGATTGCAGACAAAACAAAATAAATAATCTTACAAGTCAGGCCGAGAAGACGAAAATGAGGAATGAGGGAAAAAAAGAAATCTTTGAAAAGCGTATATAAGAATTTCGATATGTACGCACACACACAAATGATAAGAATCACAAATTAGAATAATCTCAGACATGATGCCTTCAAATTGTTTCTGTTGTGATGTTTCTGCGTAATGATGAACAGTCCGACAGAATTTTTTTTTTTTTTTGGTTTCTTCTTAATTCAGTGCGATCTTGGAAAACTCTTTTTCATCTTGAGGATTTATTTTTCTTTTCTTATATTTTTCGAGTGTTCATCAATTGAACGAAAATAGCCAAAATTATATGCGGGAGACTGAACGTTAGATGGCAATGGTGCGTTGAGGAAAAAAAGAAGTTGAATGACCTTTCTATGCTCTTCAATTTCCATTTTCTCCCTTTTTCCTATCTCAATTCCCTTTTTTCATATATATTGTAGGCTATAGTCAAACATATACACGCAGCGCACACCGAACCATCCGGCCCTCTAATTTTATGCAATCCGATTTCATGTATTGTATATGGGTGCGAATAGTGCACTGACGAATGTTGTGCAACATTAAAAACCATGCTGGCTTTAATAACCATAAAGTGAACTGATGGTTGACGATGAATATTTATTATATGCACCCCAAAGCTGCTACTGGTGCGAGAAGTGACTGTATAAAATCAAGAATGCTTGAAAAGTGAACCTCCCGAAAGAAAAAATGAAAAAGATTATGACTGATGGATCCCAGACGCTTTAATCCATTATTCTCTCCCTCAAAAAAAAAAAAAAAGATTATAAAAATAAACAATTCTTTATTGCATTAAACTCGAATCCGCAATTAAGAAGACCAAAAAAAAAAAAAACAAAACATTCCAAAATGAAGTCTGGAATAAAATATTTTGTTATTGTTTATGACCGCAAGCTTTGTGGTCGGCTTGTGCTTTACGAAATGATCAGGTGCATGCTTGCGTCGCGAAAAAAAAATATAAATATATTGCAAACACACAACATACAAATAACCCGCCAGCCAGAAGGTTTAATGCCCTTGTCGTTCATTGCTTAAGGTCGTTCGCATCAGTAACAAATGAAGTTTCTTATTTTGTTTCTGCGCGCAAAAAAAAATGTTCGACGTGATAAGAAAGAGCACTGTTCGAGGACACGAAACTCGATCAATTGAATGAAACGTGAAACCAAATTAATCATTGTGAAAATTGCTTTAAGATGAAGAAAAGAAATTTGCGTTGGTGCGCAAAATCCTTATTTTACGAGTTCCAAGAATTTTCATTGCATCAAATTCAATTTTCCATTCCCTCGTCAGCAGCAGCCATAGGAATTAGGAATTAGATTTTACGACACCCCAGGCCCCCTCCACAAAAAAATGGCGAAACGCAAATGTCTGAAATAATTTTTTTTTTACTCATAACGAAACAACGCCATAAAGCGATAGTCTAAGAAATTCACATCTGTCTTTGGGAATTCGTATTCATTCCTTCATTCTTTTTTTTCTTCATTTGTTGCACCATTCGAATGGATCAAAACAAAGCACACGAGAGACCCAAATCTGGTCACAATACAATGAATGGTTAAAGGTGCTTCGTATATATATCTCTCTCTCTCTCCCCCCACATTTCGTTTGTTTCCTTTGCTCATGATGGAACCTGACTGTTAATAATCATTATTCGGGTGCCGGTAACAGGCATTCAACTGTTTCCATGTTCCTTCAATAAGCCCCATGTCTATCTATCATCAGCATTCTATTTTTGTGTGCAGCTCTTGGAAAGGAAACTCGTCATAGCTATATGTGCGAAATGTTTGCCATCGATTTCTGTTTGCGTTAAGGAAATGAAGAAATTCGAAACGAAAAGGGAACTATTTTGGCGATAATTTAAAGCAACAGCAGGCGAATAAAAATGATGACGTTTAATTAGGTCAATCTAGTAACAGCGCTAGTAGCAAGTGTACAACGGAGACAGAGATGGTTGAAATAAGATGGAAATTGGATTTTAGAAGTTGGGGAAATGTCATTGTCGAGCGAAGGAACTTTACCGATTGTGTCACATGTGCCAGCCAATTGTCCCAGAATTTCATATACTGCTAAAACTTAAACGGAACTTAAGAATAATCCCCATGAAATTATGAAGTTACAAGGGAACAGAAAAAATGTCAAAAGAGCAATAACGAAAGAAATCGATAAGAAATATTTTCAGTCGTGATTTCCCTGCGGTAGAATTTGCAATGTATATCATCAGGCAACTCGCTTTTATAGTCCACGAACATTTTGTTGGAGCAAGTCGCTATTCAACCAGTTTTAACCGTTTTCACAACAAGAAAAAAAAAAAAAAACATTTCAAAATATAAAAAATTCATTTTCACTTCAACATCAACGGACAACAACAAAACCAGGAAAAACTTGCGAGTTTGAAAAGGTAGCGTAAGGCGAAAAGCGTTTTACTTGCGAGTGGGCGGGTGTTTTGTGTTTTGTTTATTAACTTTATCGTAAATGAATGATTTCGATACGAATTAAAATGAGAGAGTTGCGATATAACACAATTTTAATTAGCAAGTCTGGTTGAATGTCTCCGACAAATACTGTGCAAAAGGAAAATTGGAATCAGCTGCTTTGCTATTGAATTTATCGTCACCTGCTCTCAATTTCATTTCGAGAAATTCAGTTGCTGAGCACTGTGAGGGGTTTAATCAACTGTCATTGCACTGACCCAGAAATACATGAAACAAGAGAATGATTCCGTCACATTCGCGCATTTAACAAAAGGCAACAGGAAATTGGTTCGGTGAGCTCAAAATTGATAAGAATAATTCTCAGTTGACACCGTTGCCGACATTTACTGTTAATATATCACAGCGTTAAATATACCCGCGATAAGATATTCGTCCATCGAGCCATAATTGGAACACATGAAGGACGTTTGACGCATTTCAGAAAATACAAAAAGCCATCAGACATTCCATAATTTATAAATTCAAATGGAAATTTACTTAGAGGAGAAAAAAAAGAAGAAAAACAACAAAACAGTATGAAATTCAGGTCAGCATCGAATTTGCGGCTGATATGATGGCAACTAAAAAAAAACTGAATCGCGGCACAAGAGCGAAAGGCACAAAATTAATCAGTCACGAGGTAAAAGAACAGATTTGAAAATTAATTTTCAGAACAAAAATTTCTGCAAATTCGATGCAATCGATTTGCGAATGAAGAAGGAAAAAATTGGTGTCAATCAATTGTCCCTGACCTGATTCTTACATTTTAATCACCACATGAAAGCGGATGGTTAAACTAGTTATGGACACATTTTTTCTGGCATAAATTTAGTAAATGGCGCCCGTTTAATGGCCCAAAAATTGGATCACTGAGCGTCAGCGAAGATAACGCGTAAAATTTATGTCAACAATCTTGTTAAATGCGCAATTTAGTGAGAGCAGTCTAAAGAAGAAGTAAGAATGTTTCACGTTGCTGTTTTTTCAAATCCAGTTTCACTTGGATCGTATTTAATATAGAACTGAAAACTGGCAACAACGCACGGTCACTGTGCAATCACATGATATTTTTTGTTGGAAATATATTCAGGCTGAGTCTCTATAGTCGCACGCTTAATAACCAGAAACGCGAAAAAAAAAATTGGAAGAAAAGCAGTCAATCGCGAAATCAACAACAAATGTAACATCATTTCTCTCTCTCTCTCTCTTTTCCCTCTCTGCGTTTGCGATCCATCGATTCCGAAATGATTTTGGTCAATAGAAAAACACAATTTTTGTTCGCCGCTCAATGATGAAAAATTATTGCTGAGCTGCTTCGAAATATCATCGCTAATTGGTTTTACAATGGCAGTGCGCTAGTTGATGTTGAGATATTGCACTAGGGAGTGAGTGAAAAATATCGTCATTTATTTGACGCAACACACAATAATAAAAAAAAATATTGTGTGTTTTCGACGTAACAATCACAAGGCACCAAACGCGAGCTCGAACGTTGGAGCAGAATTAATAAACATTTTTTTTTTTACTATCGTTGTTAGTTGTTGTTGATGTTGTTGTTGTTTTTTCCTCCTTCAGTGGCTTCACCTTTGTGAAAACTCGCACACAAACTCATACTAAAAGCGTTCTTGTCTTCATAATATTCTGGATTCTTTCAATACGTTTTGATGAATACCATAAGTTCTCATTTTCTGCTCAGTTGATTTTATTTTTATTTTTTGTATATTTGATGATCAAATTTCGAGAATCGATCGCTTCTTATTTCTTCACGAAGTTATTGACGAATGTGAATTTCTTAGGCATTTCAAAATTGCAGACATTTTGAATAAATTTTTTTAGATTATTTTCATCTCTTGTGCGTTTCTAAATAGACAAGAATTTTTTTCTTTCATGAAACTTTGGACTTGACTGATGATGGACTTGCAAGATTTCCGAACGAACATTTTAATATGTACGAGCAGCAAGAATACGAACGTTGCTGTAACTGTACATGGTGTTGCCATTTTCCTCTGACAGCACAGCAGAAAAGTATTTTATGTATCTTTCTATTACTATCTTTCTCTCTTGCTCTATCATTTCGTTTCTGAATCTTTTTTAATTTAAATTTATAATCATTTAACTTTTTTTTTTTAATTCCATCGTTTGCTGGTATTTCGAAATAATTTATTGACTTGTTCGCTTTAAGCTAGCAGGACTTTCTGGTTCGACTGGGCGTGTGTGTGTTGATCATTATTGTGTGTTTGATTGTATAAAGTATTTGGCCATCACTTTTTTTTTTTTATTTGTTTTCGCAGATAAATAACAAAGAAGAATCTTCATTGACGTCTTAAGACATTTTCTTTTTGCGTATTATCATTGTGATGTCCTCAATCTTTTGTTTAGTGAGTTTTTAAAAGTGTACTTTAACTATACAATTATTTTGCTGAGCGATCAGTATAACGGCGCAATACTTTCATAAGGGCGTAGTTTCATCAGTGTATGTTAATTACGTAGGCACTTGATAGTCGCAAAGTTTTTTTTTTTCTTGTTAAAAAATGTACTTACATAAAGCAACAAAGACACAGCAACGTAATATATTTTTGTAAGTAATCCTTTTTTTCTTCTGATAGGCAGGGACAGGTAAAAGAGGGTTCACTTTTCCCTTTTCTCAAAAAAATAAATTTCTTCTAAACCTTTGCACACATCAAAAATTAGCTTTCAAGAAAAAAAAATATTTCTTTGTTTTCCTCCGTTCAAGACGTTTCGTTTCTTTCTTTCTTGAAGACTTTTTTTTACACTGCTCTGGCAACCCAGAAGTGGGATTGATTTTTTTCCCCAAAGAAACTTTTTTTTCTTTCGATTCACTCTTTTTTCAATATCGAACGATTCGCGAGTCTCTGGGCAGGTGAAGAGATTTATTTCGAGTACACTGAATTAAGAATTTTTTCTTTAATTACTGATTCTTTCCCCCTAGGGCAGACACGAAACAATTCTTATTATTTTACTCCTGCTTTTCTGAGCTCCTCACTAGACGACTTTCAAATGTTAAATGACGGAGCGTGTCTACTTCGTAGTGAACAGAGAATTTTGTGTTCAAATGAATTGAAATTTACCAACACACAAACGCTGAATGTGGAATTTTCTTTGTTCGAAAATGTCGTTCTATGGTGTTGGCGCGAATGAGATAGAAAGTGATCGAAACATTACGAAACAGTGCAAACCGCAATAGGTTGTTGTCTCTGTCAGATCAATGTTTCAATGTTTTTCTTATTAGATTCGAATGCTTTCGATATCTGAACGTTCGAATGTTTCAGAATCAAATTCATCAAAATTCCCCTTTCTACTAAGAAAACCTGATTCATTGCGAGCTCACCTATTGTTTCATAAGACTTCTTTCTGAGGCTTTAATTTATTTATCTTTATTATTTCGCGATTTCGTTGTGTAAATTTCAATATTTTCTCCGGTACGAGAGCAATTCCAGAACTTCCAATATGAGTCATCCAAAAACCCAGAAATTGACTACACATTGTGAAATTCATTCGACCTTGAGAATTGGTGCTCCCATTGTTATCAGGTTTTCCAGAATTAATCCTACTGATAACATCCATCACAATATTGCGTCTTTAATCGACAAATACATGACGAAATTAAAAGGATGATGAAATATTGTTTAAATATTTGATCAGGTGTAAAAAATTCATTTCGACAGCGTAATGAGAGCCAGTTTAACTGTTAGGTTGAAGGAAATGACATTGAGGACTCATAAGGTGGCGTCAAAACCAGAATGAAATAACAAATCTCCCCAAGCAAAGCATAAAATCAGATATAAGCAGAAATCGATTTTAATCATTCGAATATGCATTTCCAGAACAAAGACCATCGCACATATATTTCATGCTGCCCAGCCCACTTCCGTTGTTAGCCGTCTAATCCCTTTTGAGAATGGAATTATATAATGAAAGAGAAATAGAGTTATAAAGAGAAAAAGAGCTAAAAAGTGAAGTTCCCAGAACGCAAACTTAAACACGAAATCTCAATGAGCGAGTGACTTTTATAAAGAATAGAAGCGAGCAAAGCTATAAATCATCCAAAGATGGGCATTCAGCGAAAAAAAAAATCCGGAGATGATCTGCGAGGATAATTGCACCACACGCTCACTCGCGACTGGTCTTAGTGTTCCCTGTTTGGCATTGCAATATCAAGAGCTCCAAATATTTATTTATTTTTATTATTTTCAAAAGGTTTTCTTTTTGGATTGAATAATTTGATGGCAAACGAATTAAACACAGAAAGATGCAGACATGGGAAATGGCAACAATGTAAGCTACAAAGGCAATTACAGAACATAATTTAATGCCAGCTCCAACAAAAGCGAAAAAAAAATATGATGAAACAACAAAATGTTAATAATAATCAAAATCATACATACGGTCGTTTGGGGCACGGAATTGAATCGCGAATGAACAGCAAAAAAAAATAAACATTTAATGAGAAAATTTACGTTCAGCGTTTGGTATAAGGAAAAAAATGTGCGATTGAAAAGCATCATAATATACCCCATGGGCCACGACTTCATGTATTATAGTTATACCTAAACACAATTAAAGTCCACCTTAAATCGCATTTGAGGAAGCCGAATCACCTTGATAAATGTGAAAGATCTACATCAGTGTTGGTTATATAAATTCTCTAGTCGCTAAAAATCTATACACGATCATATTGATATTCTATGAACCGTTCAGCGAGGGACGTTTGTTAATATTGTGTATAGCACCCACTTCTAACGGGACTTTATTATTGCCAGTCATTCACTGAATATGTAGAATTTTTTATGACAAAGATAACGCAAATACAAATAATCTCATTCTGGCTTTAAATAACTGAATAAAAATCGAATTGATCGGAGAAAATTTGCGAGTTTTGTGTCGAGAAAAAAAAAAAAAAATAAAAACAAAAATGGAACTGAGCATATAAATGCGAAGAATATTTGACATTTCAAGGACCGAATAGATAGATCTACGCATTTTGAATAACGCCGTATGTTTTTTCATCAGAAAGCAACTTCTTAAGTAGTCATATGACGATCACATACATACATGATCAGCGAGAATAAAACTAATTCTGCGTAAAAATGTGCTTTGTTTTTTTTTATATTGGGCGCAGAAAAATAATCATTCCGCGAAAATGACGTATAACAAATAAATATAGAACAAAAAGCGCAAATGAGCCCCATCAGCTCGTGTCGCGGCTACCAATGTACCAATGTGCACTCGGGACTGATAGCTAACAAAACAAATATTTTTGCGCTCCCAAAAGTAGACAAACGACTCTTTAAATTATAAGCACGACAATGAATCCTTACTAAGTCCTCACTTCTCCGCAACAATTTTTTTTTATACTGACTGTTTTGCGCGTAAAATAAATTCAAACGCGAAGATTCATGTGTTGAATTAAAAACATCATTGTGACGTATAGACGACGGAAATGTGCTCTTTTGATTCTTATTATTATTCTTCCCAATTGAAGGCCAGCGACCTTGTTTAATTTTATTATTATTTGTTCATTTTCTCTCTCTCTCTCTTATATTTATTTTTCGTCGTCGCCGTTTGTCGATGTTCATCGCGCTGTTATTTGAATGTTTTGCGTTGCTTTATCATGAGTTCCATGTGTGGCTCAATCATAACAAAAAAAAATTCGATGTTTGTCGATGCATGGGAACATTAATATGGAATCTGCTGAATAGCTGAATACTCTGCTTAATGAGACTTGTGAGTATATTCGAGATAGAAAATGAACGCACAGCTGACGAAAGATTTTCTTTAAAAAAAGAATATAACAAAGAAAAATTTGCAGATAGTCTTCCGCGTTTTTTCACCGTCTTCATTGTCATTAGAGGACGGCACATGTTTCGACTTGATGTTGATCTTTACTTTACAGAAATTAAAATAAATCTTTTTGTAGTCAAACAGAAAGACGAAATTTTATTCTTTATCACAAAAAGCGATAACATGCACATTGTCCATGGAGATGAAACATGTGAAAACGGGACGATTAAAAATAGTGATAACATTTTAGGATCGAAATCTGATAAAATTGTGTAAGGACATAATATGACTGCGGTCCTTTGTAACGTCACCACAGATGTCTGTTATCTAATGTTGAGGCTTAATGGCAACGTGATTGCACCACATTTTCCCAAACGCACCCCCAGCAATATGGTTTCCAATATCGCTCTATGTAATCCCATTTGCCCTTTATCAAAATAAACCACATACAGTCACATATGTATGTACTCACCATCACAAAATATGAGCTCATAAACCCTTCAGACACCGTTTCTTGGATGAGAGCAGCAAATTCTCTTTCGTACAATTTTCACCTGTGACTGGCGAACTTGTTACTCTGTTTGTTATCACCACGCGAGCAAGCTTAAACGAGCGAAATGAAAATATTAACTAAGCAATTGAAATGTCATTATTTTTGGAGGACGACTGTCCTAATCTGACTCTGACTAAGCAATTTTTTTTTTAATTTGATTTTGACAGGTTTATCTCACTGCAAATGTGAAATCTTTAACATTTCCTAAATTACTGAATGCTCACTTACCTTTTTCTTCCTTTAGATATAAGAAATTAGTAGCCAGAAGCTGACAAAACGCGAAAAATACCTGAACGAAAGTTCGATTTGATGGACGTCGTCTCAAATGTGTTAGTTGATTGTTAAATGTGTTAGTAAGCGGGACTTGTGACTTGGTTTGTTTTGATTTTGAACACATGAAATATTTAAACAAAATAATAATTAATTAACGCGATTAGAGATGGATGACGCAGCTATTGAAAAGTATTTCCTGGCCCTTGTCGACTCGGACAGGAATTTATCGAACGGGATCGCAGCAATAAAAACTCTTCTGCAAGTTTTAGAGAAATCGAATTGTGAGTTTCCATTAACTTGCCGAATTTACATCATTGTCTCAAAATAACAATCTTCCCTTAGTCAAGACAATCTCCGAGTTAGTAGACTCCACTAAATCAGCTGTTGATGTGCTCAAGACGAGTGGTAAACCGATCACTTCTATATGCTCAGCATGTGAATTGTTCCTCTGTTTCATAACACTGAGTAGTCCAAAATTTGAATCGAATTCAATGGACGAAGTAAAGAAAATAATGCTAAATCGAGGTCAAAAGTTCCTTCGAAAGCTTCTTGAAAGCCGTGTCTCTATTGCGAAATATGCCTTGCCTTTTATTACTGATGGCTGCGTAAGCTCTCATTGCATCATTCATATTCGCTTGTTTAATCAGACTTTTCCTTTTAGCGTATTTTGACCCACTCTCGATCAAGAGTAGTTTTCGAGACGCTACAGTTAGCCGCCACACAAAACAAACATTTCCATGTTTTTGTCACCATGAGCTCGATTGATAACGAGGGCGAACTAATGGTAGATGAACTCAGGGCTCTGAATATTGAGTGTACATTAATATTGGATTCATCAATCGGATATATTATGGAGACAATTGACTTTGTGATGGTTGGTGCTGAAGGTGTTGTTGAATCTGGAGGAATAATCAATCGCATTGGAACTTTCACTATGGCACTTTGTGCAAAAGCCATGAAAAAGCCATTCTATGTATTGACTGAGAGCTTCAAGTTTTCTCGATTGTATCCATTGAATCAACGTGACCTGCCAAGCAGTTACAAATATCCGAAGAATAGTGAAAAACGAGAAGACTTTGAAAGGACGCATCCACTTGTTGATTATACGCCACCACTTAATATCACATTAATTTTTAGTGATTTGGGAATTTTAACACCATCTGCTGTTTCTGATGAACTGATCAAACTATATTACTAAATTTGCAGCATGTTTTTCAGATATTTTTATTAAAATTATAATCATTCAGCTATATCTCGATGCACACGAATTGGATTAAAAACAAAAATATTTGTATTTTTTCAAAACAAAATACAGAGAAAAAAAAATCAAATCTTGCAAAATGTAAATCTTAAAACCCAAAACAAATAAAAATAAAAATAAAATTTCGTAAGCAATTAGTTTTCTTTCTTCTTCAATATTTCAATAACTTTGTCCTCTTCCAAAACATCTGAATCTTCCAAACCCCAGAAATGATCTAAATCGCGTCGCTCTTCCCCTTTGTTGTTGTTATCCGAAAGTACAAAATTCTTTTTGACAGCCTCAATTGAATGAGGATGAGTTCCATCGCCAGTTCGAAGAACACGTGCTCTAATGACATGATCGGGAACTGTCTTCAAGTCAGTTGCCCAGCCTTAAAGAAAAATATTTTTTTTTTGTTTGTTTGTGAAAAAGCTCAAGTAAAAAAGCTTTCGGTGCAAAACTTACCAAGCATGGCAAAGAAATCGATGAAAATCAATGAAAAATTAAACCAATAATTGCCTAGTTCAGATGTTTTATAATCCCCTGAAAGAAAGAAAAAAAATTATCTTTATTAACCAATTGCAATTAGAATTATAGAATTTTTGACATTTACATGGGAAAGCATGATGATAATTGTGCCATCCTTCGCCAAAAGCCAAGAACCCAAACAAATAACTGTCCGTTGATGAGTTATGACTATAACATTAAAGAGAAAATTAGGAAAAAATAATAATTTTAATATTATTCATCAAAAAGTTTAATCATTATGGTACTTACACATCATATGGGCGTGATCCGAACATGTGAGTGAAACTAATTGCGGAACAAATAAACGATTTAAGTAATCAGTCAGGAGGAAAAATTTTGCATGCAAATATTTGTCAAATCATTACCTATTAATACTCCAATTGATGTGTAGACTGAAGACATAACGAAGAATATTAAAGTTCATGGATGTTATGTAATCCTCTCCCCAGAAATAATGGGATACCCATACTGGAAGAAGGAAGCTCAAGATAATGGATGCTGGCATGTAGATTCTGTTGAATAAATTAAAAGTTTCTTGAATATGAAAAATTGATTTACTTAATTAAAGATCTTACACTCGATGGTACAATAAAATCTTATCACTTTCCAAGTCACTCATGTCAACTTTTGATCCGTATTTCTTAACATCCGGATGCTTCTTGCATAACAACCAACCCATATGTGAGAAAAAGAATCCACGCTTTGAGTTATGGGGATCAGCATCAGTATCTGTGAATTTATGATGTACACGATGATCTCGCACCCACTTGAGAATATCTTCCTGTGCCGATAGTGTTTGCAGTAGAATAAGAATAAGTTTGAGTGGTAAATTGGCTTTATATGATTTGTGCGTAAAATAACGATGACTTCCAGCCGTTACACCAAATGCAGTGAAAAGCAACATCAGAAATTGCAAGAGATAAGTCAATCCATATTTTGGTAAATCGAAAAAACAATAAACGGAGGCAATGTGAAGTAGTGTTAAGACAATGGTATTTCGCCATTTGATTTCAATTTTATATGGTTCTTCTTGACCTTCATTAAGTCTCTTATGCGCATCTGTGGATGAAATTTATTTGTACATTAATTATTTTTTTTTCCTATAAAGAGTCATTCATAAATAACATCACATCGTCAAAAATATATTGCGATGAAATGGTTTTTGGAGAATTGTTCTCATAGAAAAGTCGAAAAACTTAAGGACGCTTTCTTAAGATTATTCAAAAACAATTTCCTAATTAGATAATATTAAATATTAAGTTAGCAAATCCCTTGGCAAACCAATGGAGATCTCAATGAATTCTTTAATTTTTTACTTCATTTTGCTTGTATTTAATCTGATGATGTGAATTGGCCGCTCATGAAGCAAAAAAATAAAATACCAAAAAATCCCAAAAGTACGTTCAATCATCTATAGGAAATTATTTTTAAGACAGATGTTGTTGTTAAACACTGCGTGACCTTCACGATGAGAGAGTTATTCTTATATTTCGGCAAAGTTTCAACTGAGGCATGTGTGGTTCAAGTGAAGCTTGTAAATAATTTACCACCAGCAACAATTTGTGTGCCTGCAGACAAATAAACAAACAAAAACAAACTAAAATCATAAATTTCGAGATGCGAGTAATTGCTTTTATGATCGCCTAATGTTGGTCGAAGTTGTGCAATTTCAATTTCATATTTTCCCGAGGCAGTTTGAGTAGCAAAAAAAAGTGCGTTTCGATGACAGATTTTGCGTAATTTTTATATACTTTTTTTTGGAGGTAAAACAACGTTTGTGAATATATTTTTTTTGTCGGAATCGCGTAATAAACTTTTCCTTTTGGTGGAAAATTTTAGAAATTCAGCACGAGATGCAAGATTTATTTAATGAGATGATTTTGAGGCTTTGAGTGTTTTGATTCATTCCGTAATTGTGCGTAGAGTTTCGTCAGTCGTGAAGCGATTAGTCAATATTATTTTCGGTCGATTTTTCTTCTCATTGTTTACAAAACGTACTTGATGATATGTCTGTGACATTTTTTTTTGTTAATTCTTACGCAACAACCAAAAAAAGAAAAATCAAAAGTCTTTTTAAATTGCTGCTTAGTAGCAGACATTGCGCGAAATATGTATTTTAACCGAACAAAATAATACAACTACGAATTATAAAAGACGTCCGGTGTGTGTTTGTTTGAAGATTGAGTTTAAAAATTTGTACGTTTCACTAGAGTGCTCAACAATTATTTGTCTAAATCTTTATTTGTGGTTTACATCTGTAGCTTCTTATAGCTTATGATGATGACGATTTTGTTCGAAAAATTATAAAATGGACACTTTGATATTGAAGTTTTGTTCGGGTTTTATGATAGATAAAAGCTGTATTCGTTGCGGTAATAAATAATACGCATGTACACGACTCTTATTGCAAGGCTCTTAAAACTAATTCTGATATTCCGTAATTTAGCTGCAGGTGTGGGATTTAAATTCGAAAATGTTAACGTGCAATTAAGTCTGCAATATTAAGATTACTTTATTGTCATGCGAATGACCCAAAATGATATCGTCGGCCATGAAAATTTACTTTTAAACCAAATTATTTGCCTCAAGTTTCCTTTTGCTTGCCTTTTGCAAACATTATTATAGAAATGAGGTAAATTTGTTTTTAATATGCGTCACAAGTTACACAAAAAAAAAGATTCCAACAATTAGTGTTGAAACTTTTGTTAGTTTCTACAAAAATTATTGCCATCAAATGAATTTTTTTTCAGTTTTGTTTTCTGCAGATCAATCATTATCCATAGGTTACATCAATCAGACTTTTCTTCTTTTTTTTACGACTAAAAATTAGCGGCTTAAGAGTTTCTACTTTGCGCAAAACACAGCAATTCATCTCTCAAAAAAAAAATAAAATAAATTTCCATTTAATTATCGAACATTTTACAATTATTATTTGCATTTCATAAATTTTTTTACTCTGCGCACACCATGAGCGCCACAAAAGACTATTTGCCTATTATAATTAATGTCAAGGATTTGGCTTAATGGTTTGACAAATAGCGTACATTATTGCATGCATGTTCTTCATCACGAAATTAACATCCACAAAATGATTTAAGAACTTTTCACTCATAAAAATTCACTTTAATTACCTATGGCATTAGCTTTCCCTATGCAACTAGTGCTGGTGCTTGGACCTGCATCGCTTATCGAATTCGGCGCCATTTATGACTTTGTTAAAACTCTCCTAAACCAAAGTTTTAGTTAAACTTTTTAGACTTTTAATTGATTTTTTTTTTTTCACTTAGTTCACTTTTCCGCAAAACACGTCCGCGTTGGTCCACGATCGGCGACTATATGAGACGGTGATTTCAACGAGTGTAAGACACAGACAAAATTTTTTTTCGGGTAAATATTTTTAGCCATTTTCTGCAATGATTTTTTTTACTTCTGTGAGCACTTTAAAATCGCGTTGAGCAACGTCAAAGACGAATCAAATTAAGAAAATTCCCCCGAAAGCGCTTATTGATTGGCTGGCGTTGAGATGCTATAGCCAGAGAGCGCAATATTTAATGTGTGAAATTGAAAGAAACAGCGTCAAAAGATGATCTTAAGGGTATTAGAGGTTCATTGCAAAACGGTGGAAATTCCATTAAACATTTGACCCCTTGAGGTAAAGCAAAATTTTATGACTTCAATGCGAGTCTATGAACGAACCTTTGGACTTTTGATGGTCTCAAAGTTGACCTGTTGACCATCAGGTGCAAGCAATTTTGAAAACACAATTTTCTACTTGCACAATTTTTAATTCATATCGTCTTCGAAGGTTATGGATGATTAAGACTTCGTTAAATTTACTTTTAAGTATTTAAATTTCTTTACACATAGCTGCATACAAATACTTACCAAATTTAATTTCCATACTTTGAGTTGCACTACAGTGTTCAACAATTCATCGAAAAGATTGCGCCACCACAACTGTAGTATAGTACCGCAAAGAGAAAAATAAAACAATTAAACATCGATGCCGTAAACTAAAGAGATGCGAGAAAGATGTTCATGTAAACCATAAATGAGCGCGCGCAATTTCAAGGTTTCTTTATACACTTTTGTCCATTGGTAAATAGGCGAAGAGGATTACGTTTGAAAATGATGTTTTAATAACATTTTTGCGAAACTTTTAACTTCATTTTTACTACAAATCACGGATTGATGTCGTTGAGGAATTGGTAATGAACATTACCTATTACCTACCTAATTGCATCAAATCTGTTATCCATTCAGTCATTTAATTCCTAAATTGTTCAAGATCTTAACGAACGTTCATGATATCGTTCGATATATCTTCCTGGAGTCTTTGCGATTTTAGAATCAAAATTTGACGATGCATTCAATGATTTATGACGAAATTACTGAATGACGCAAGCAAATCATTAGAGGAAATAGCTTCTGGAAATACTGAGTTATCATCATCATTTTTCGGTTCGACAAACCCATAACTTTCATAAGTCAATAACAACTAAATAAAATACCCTTCAAACGAATCATCTGAAAATATTAAGATATGTGCAACGGTTTCATTTTAAATTCGATATTTGAAAAATGGCAAACACTTTTTATTTCTCACTAAAACAATTTTAAACGTTCGTTAGCATTTTGAAAATGAAAGCTTTAACATCCATCATCGTTTTACCATTTCAATACAGCTCAGTTTACGCAAGATTCGCTTGCTTCAGGTTTTGTAAATGTCAGTGGACCATGATTGATCAGCAAATATATTTTTGGCTGTTTAAGCTTTTTAAATAAAATCAAATTTGAATCACTGATTTTTTTTTTTTGTTTTCAACAGAAACGCAAATTTTTTACTATCAGTAATTTATTTAGAATCTTTTAAGTTTTTCACATTTTATACATATAAATATGTATGTATACCGTATACTGTACATAAAAAAAACTATCAAAAATGGCGGAAAAGTTATGTCATCACATCTGAATTCTCAAAATTTGTCAAATTATATTTATTGGTGATGATAATTCGTTTAATATATTTTTATTATAAAATTTATTACTCAACATGCTTGTGTAATATTTGTACGTTTCTGTAGTCGTCGTTGCTCATTTCCTTATCACCATAGCCCCAGAAATGTGTTGCCGTTTCCAAGTTGTCAATTTCTTTAGCAAAATCATTTTCATTGTTGTTCAAATCTTGTTTCCTTGAACCTTCAACTGAGAAAGGATGTGTGCCATCACCAGTACGAGAAACTCGTTGATGAATAATATTATCTGGCACAGTTTTTAAGTCAGACGCAAGACCTTTTGGAATGATAATTTTACGATAAAGTTATATTTTTTAAATATCGAAAATATGTTTCTTACCAAGCCACCTTGCGATATCGATAAACATTGTTGTAACATTAAACCAGTATCCAGGTAATTCAGCGGTTTTATAATCCCAAGGATAAACATGGTGATAGTTGTGCCATCCTTCTCCAAGTGCAAGAAATGCAATCAGTCGTGAATCGGTCGGTGAAATGGTTTTGTCATAAGGACGGTAACCGTAATAATGTGCAAAGCTGTAGAATAAATTTGGTTATTGAATATATTGTCGATATTTGCTCAATCATACCTGTTGATACTCCATACAATGTGCAACAATAATGTATAACGGAAAATATTTACATATAATGCCGGCCAGAATTCTTCACCGAAATACATTGTGAGAGCAATTGGAATGATGAATCCTGTTAATATTGCTGCGGGTGTGTAGACACTTAAAATTTTCATAGAATAGAACTTTTTTCAACACGTAAACTTATGATTGTTACTCACGTGCGCTGGAATTGAAGAATTTTATCATTTTCAAGATCACTCATGTCGATTTTTGCGCCATATTTTTTAACGTCGGGATGCTTCTTACAACACAACCAGCCCATGTGAGAAAAAAAGAGTCCGCGCCTTGAATTGTGAGGATCGGCGTTAGTATCTGTAAATTTATGATGTACCCGATGGTCTCTGACCCATCTAAGAATTGGCTCCTGTCCTGACATCGTTTGCACAATAATCAGACCACATTTCATAAAGCTTTTAGCTACATACGATCGATGAGTGAACAATCGATGGCTTCCGGCAGTGGTTCCGAAACCCGATGCGCCAGCAAAAACTAATTGCACTATAATCGTTGCCCAATTTTTGGGAGCGTCAATAAACGTATAAGCAGAAGTGATATGCAAGTAGATAAATACAATGATATTCAACCATTTGTATTCAATTTTGTATTCCTCTTCGCTTGCATCATTTATAGTATTTTCACAATTTGCGTTTTCTTTATTTCCGAAGAGCACTGCTAAGGGAGAATTGTGAGAAAATGATATATTATATTAGCATAACTATAGCATAATATGCATACATAATATAATGAATAATTTTATTTGGCAATTTATGAGTGACATTGACATGATGAGAGAATAGATAGCCTTGATGTTAACATGTCGAAGTCGTAAAATTGGATAATACATATGCTAAATCATTGGCTTTATTTCATAATTGTTTTAAAACCTGAGCAACAATAAAAGTTCGTGAACGAATGTTTAGTGAAAAATAAATGAAAATATTCTGAACAATCCTGTTCCGGCAAGAGAAGAATTGCTATAAACTGTTGTTGTATAATAAAAATAGTAACAGTTGCACACAACTTCAAAGAAAATTTCAAATTCATAGGTTTCGGCATGCCTATTCGAGAATAAGCTTTTCAGACTGATGAATGCGAAAAAAAAAGTTGCAGGTGGTTGAAAATTTTAAATATCAAAAAGGCAATAAAATATTAATCAGATAAAAAAAAATTCGTGTCACAAGAGCTACCTTAAGGTTTTTCTTAATTTATATGTTTTATATTAAAATCTGTGACAACGAATTAGGTGAACTTATAAGGTTTTCTACCTGAATTTCAATATTATAGTGAAATATATTATATTGCGGAAGCAAGGCGAATTGCCTCAATCCCGAATACCAAATGGTGATTAGCAAATAGAAATGAGACTTTTAATTAGGCTCAAAGAAATATTTGTCTACGCCCCTTATGATATCTAAACATAATAAAGCACAATCGCAACTTGCACCAATTTCTGGAATAACTTTGTGTAACTTAATATAACATGTGTCATATTGTCATATGAAAAAATATATTCAAATTAGGCTTCTTCAAATAGATTTCTAAATGGCTATTTCTATTATTGAACGGTATACACTCATATCCAGTAAACCAGACCATAATGTCCGAGAAGAGACAAAAAACTTAGTGAAATGAGTGGATTTTAATAACCCAGTTGTGGAATTTTAAATTAACCTTGCTTTCCCAAAACATCACTTTTAGTAATAAAAATAATTTTCATACTTTCTGAAGGAATTTTTGAACTTTCAGCAGTAAATTTCTTCTTCAAATTATTCATTAAATTCACTACGATAGTCATGTTGAAAGTTAAACTTTTAATAAACTTTTAACTTTTTAAACTTTTTATTACAAATTTACAGAGAAAATTCCCAAAGTGAAAATCCGCCCGGACTGAGCCGCGATCAAATCTCGAATGATAAAAACTGGTAACTGCGTTTTTGTGGAAACATTTAGCGCAGGTGTGAGTAGCTTTTAAATCTCTCTCTTTTTGCGATCAAAATTAAAAAGCTCAGCTTCATATGGCCTCAAAGCCATCCTCAGAGCTTTTTCATGAATAAATATTTTGAAATCGGTGAATGAAAATGTGTTTCAAAAGAAATAAATTATTTGATACAGATGTGGTTTGTGTAATATCTCTCATGTGAAATTACATCCTTGAAACGACTGAGATGCTGATTCACAATGAAATAAACTCAAAAACAAAAACGCACAAAAATTATTTTAATTTAAACAGCATTGCACCTTTTATTTAGTTAACGTTAATTTTTTGTGAAGAAAAATTTTAATCAAATTGCTTGTGAAGAATTTCAATATTCTTGTAATCTTCTTCTGTCATTTCCTTATCGCCATAACCCCAAAAGTGTTCTGTGTCACGAGCAACGTCATTGTTATTATCTGGAATATTTTCTGTATCGCTTTCCTTTGAAAATTTGTGAGTTCCATCGCCACTACGTAGCACTTTTGCACGAATCATATGCTCTGGAACTGTCTTAAGATCCGAAGCCAAGCCTTAAAGAATCAGTGGTTGCAATAAAATCATTTTGACATTTTTAAAAAACTGCTTTCATACCCATCCATGCAAATAAATCTATGAACATTGTGGTCAGGTTGAGCCAATAAAGAGGTGTTTCAGATGTTTTATAGTCCCCTGAAAATTAAGTACAATTATTTTTACGGTAAATACACCAAATAAAATATATTATAGTTACATGGGAACACATGATGGTAATTATGCCAGCCTTCTCCCAAAGCGGCCCATGCAACGAAGTAAGATTCCGTAGCAGAAAAATCTCTGTAAAAAATTGAATTTGTCATGTTATTTTTTATTTTTAATGAAGATATTAGTGCATACTTTTCGTAAGGTTTCATGCCGAAATAATGAGCCCCTGAATTCACAAGCCATACAACATGTAAACTTATTGTGTATCTGAGAATATTAGCATTCAAAGCACGGAAAGCATCCTCGCCGAGATAGTAGGAGAGTGTTATTGGCATGACAAATGTTAAGATAAATGCTGCTGGAGTGTAGATTCTAGAAATAAACTGAAACAATAATTATTTGAACAATTGCGAAATTATAAAATTTCTTACCTCCGTTGAATTTGAATCATTCGATCTCCTTCCAAGTCGCTCATATCAATTTTTTTGCCATGTTTTAATACATCTGGATGCTTCTTACAACATAACCATCCCATGTGAGAAAAGAAGAATCCACGAGCAGCATTATGTGGGTCAGCATTTGTATCCGTGAACTTATGATGCACACGATGATCTCGAACCCATCGATAAATTGGTTCCTGTCCAGACATTGTTTGTAGCACAATCATAATAAATCGTAAAGATTTGCTTGCTCTGTATGAGCGATGTGTGAAATATCGATGACTTCCAGCTGTGGTCCCAAAACCAATCAACACACCCATTGTGATTTGTATTACAAAAGTGGAAATTTGCTGAGGTGGATAAAATGCAGAGCACACAGAAAACACGTGCAAATATATAAAGACAATTATATTTCGCCATTTATAACTGATCTTATATTCAATTTCTTCTTCTATTTCGTCATTATTCTTTTTTATTTCGGCGGAGTCTGCAGGTGGAAACATTAAAATTAAAAAAAATTATGTAGTTATAAATAAAATATTTCGAAAAATTATGTGTGGAAAAAAAGAGAGAAACAGATACAAAATTTATAATTATGCGTAACAAAAGAAAACAAATTTGGAAATCCGGTTATTTATTATATATTTTTATACATCTTACGGGTCCATGACAATATTGACCAAGGTCTTTTAAACTGGTTCGTGAATTGAATTAGCAAAATATGCTGTTTGCGTTTGGATTTGCAGAAATAGAAATCTTCTTATTTCGACTATGTTTCGATAACTCTTTCAAAACATAAATTTTGTTTGTCCTGAAAATGATCCATGTGAGTTATCTAAAATCCATCATACACCAAATTAAAGAAATCCTTTAAAACAATCTATTCAAAACCCCTTCAAGAAAATTAAGAATTAATTTCCCGCTCAAACCAAAAAAAAAAAACCTGATATTGAATTAATCAAGATCGTATATTTTGTGAAAGAGGTTTGACCATATAGAAGGATGAAATATATTTGCTGATTTCTTTTTAATAGTTTTCTTATATATAAAGCATATCCGTTAATAAAAATTTAGTAATAAAACAGCACTCACTTTTAGAATCACTTTTAGCTTCACTTGTTTCTTGTGTCATTGAAATAAAAATATATCGAAATCCTTGGCTCTAAATATTCAACGTCTTATCTCAGTTGGAACAGTATGCTAAATGCTCATCCGATATTACATTATTTTATTTCAACCAACGCTTTGCGAACATTTTCCTGCCTTTATTTTCTTGTATTATTTGAGTTTAATTTAATACAAATATTTTTGAGTGAAAAAAAGTCGCGAGAGAAATCGTACAACTTAAATTTACATAAATAAAATATTGTTTTCCACTCTTCTTCAATATACAATATATTATATATTCATTTTTATTTCATTCGATAAACGTTGAAGAAACAAATATACATACACAAAAAAAGCTTCAGATTAAGATGTGAATAAGCTTTTAGCATAATTTGCTTTTAATATTTTTCTGCTAAAAGCTAAACATGATACATTTTGATACTTTTAAAGTAAAGTACAATAGGCTGAAGCAATCAGGAATATTTTCTGAATAGTGAAAGGCTCAAAGTTTGATTTTCTTTTTACTTCGTCAATTTCCGTTGCGAAGTGCCTGAGATATTTTATTTTCAGCAATCGGTTGTAGTTTAGAAAATATAGCCGTTTACTTTTGTGTCTTTTGAATCGAGCCCATACTTTATCAAGATATATTTTGGCCTTAAATTTATAATGTGCAGAGAATTTTTTAATTCAATTTATTTTGTTTAAAATTTTAACATTCCTCACTTCAGTTTGAGTCATTTCTTTATCGCCCCAACCCCACAATTTATCGTTGAGACCCGAAAGTTCGTTGTTGTTGACTTCACTGTTTTTGGATACAAGTTTTCTTGAATATTTGTGTGATCCATCGCCCGATCTTAACACTTTGGCTTGTATGATGCTATCGGGTACAGTTTTCAAATCTGTCGCCCATCCAAGCCATGCGAAAAAGTCAATGAATCCAGTTGAAATATTAAAAAAATAATTTCCGAGCTCAGCTGCTTTGTAATCCCATGGAAATATGTGATGATAATTATGCCACCCTTCTCCTAGCCCACAAATACCAAGAAAATATGAATCCGTTGGTGAAATATTTTTATCGTAAGGTTTCTTTCCATAAAGATGAGCATCTAAATAGAAAGTTTTTTTTTACATCATCGGACCTTTTTAAAAAATATTTGTGATATTTTGCTAACGACTTACATGAATTTATACACCAAACTATATTGAGCCCGAGCACATATCTGAATATGTTTCCATTCCATGCCACATTAAACGATTCACCGAAATAACATGCCATCGTTACAGGGAAAACGAAGTTTGCAAACAATGCAAGCGGGATGAAATATTTTTGTTGAAGCAACAAGAGAGGATCGTTAGAAATATCACTCATGTCGACTTTTCGTCCTTGCCTTAAGACTTCGGGATGTTTTTTACATAGCAACCAACCAATGTGCGAAAAGAAAAATCCGCGACTCGAATTGTATGGATCGGCATCGGTGTCTGTGAACTTATGATGGACACGATGATCTCGTGCCCATTTGATGGCCGGTTCCTGAGCGGCCATCGTTTGCATTAAAATAAGCAAATGTTTTAGGAGATTATTTGCTTTAAATGTTCGATGCGTGATGAAACGATGAGCTCCAACGGTTGTACCTAAACCGGACAATATACCATAAACCCATCCAACTATCAATGAAGATCTTTTCTTTTCAACATAAAATCCATAAATTGCTGCAATATGCAAATACGACAATATGATTACGTTGATCCACTTGATTTCGATTTTGTAATTTTCATTTTCAACACGAGCAACACTTGCTTCTGCTAAATAAGCAAAATTAAACTGGTTAAGATAGCTTGAAAAGAATTTTTTTTTTTTTAATTTTTACCATGTTGCGATTGTGAGATTTCAGTCGGAACCGTTTTTCGGGATATATCAGCAGTGATGTTTTCGTATTGTTTCGGCGACATTTTATCTAATATCAGCGAGCGAAAAAGCATAAATTTGAAAAATTTTCACTGTACAATACCACACTTTAGGAAAAAAAAAATATTTTTCCCTAAAAAAAAAAATATTAAAATATCCTGAGACTCAAACAGCGTCTGAGCTCTAGCAGCACTCGTGAACGAATAAAAAAACCTAACAAAAAATTTCTGATTTTACATGACATGTATGACTGTTCGTCGTAGACAAAAGCCCGGGTAAGGCAAAATGAAAACTTATACATGTATTATTTGTATTTAATATTTTTCGGCGACAGTCAAAATTTAATATTTAAATCATTAAACTAGCTTTAAAAACGTATCTAGTTATTTTATAGCAATGTATTTTCCATACCCTGAAACTAACTCTTTGAAAGAACTGTTGATAAAGGAAAATAACAAAATAAATTCACGAATTCTTGATTTTCGACATATGATTAGATAATGCACAAATTTTATTTGAATATTTTTTTTTTGCTGATACAAAACGATGATAAATATTTTTCATCCTGTTCATTAAGAAAATGCAACTCATCCTAAAAGCTGTTTTTCTTTTATTCATGTCTTGAACAGGATTAAAAATAATTCAATTCTTAAAAAAAAAGCGTGTTACACGTTTAACGTGGAACAAGCATTTGTGTTTCCTAATGATATTTGCATGAAATATTTATTGAAAATAAATATCGCAAGATATTTTAAAACTACTTATTTTAAAAATCGTACATTTTTCACTTCAGCGAGTGTCATTTCCTTGTCACCCCAACCCCATAATCTTCCGTTAAGCTCTAAAACTTCATTATTATTAACCTCAAGTATGACTTTGGAGTCCATCTCATGAGAATATTTATGCGATCCATCGCCAGACCTTAAAACCTTTGCCTTGATTATGTGATCTGGTACAGTTTTCAAATCTGTCGCCCATCCAAGCCATGCAAAGTAGTTAATGAATGCGGTCGATAAATTAAAGGTATAATTTCCGAGCTCAGCTGTTTTGTAATCCCATGGAAATATGTGATGATAATTATGCCACCCTTCTCCTAACGCACAAAAACCAACAACATATGAATCCGTTGGTGAAATATTTTTATCGTAAGGTTTCTTTCCAAAGAAATGGGCGTAACTATTCACCATCCAGACGATATGAAGTCCAATTAGGTATCGATAAATATTTCCATTCCATGCCGTACTAAACGTTTCACCTAAATAACATCCTATCATAACAGGGATAATGAAGTTTGCTAACAATGCAAGTATAGTGAAATATTTCTGTTGAAACAATAAAATTCGATCATTACAAATATCACTCATGTCAATTTTTCGTCCCTGTCTTAAGACTTCAGGATGCTTCTTGCAACACAACCAACCCATATGTGCAAAGAAAAATCCACGACGCGAATTGTAAGGATCTGCATCGGTATCTGTGAATTTATGATGTACACGATGATCTCTAACCCACCTTATGATCGGTTCTTGAGCTGCCATTGTTTGCAGTACGACAAGCAAGATTTTCAATTTAGTATTAGCTTTAAATGAACGATGGGAAAACAGTCGATGGCTACCAACTGTTGTTCCAAATCCAGTTAATAATCCTGTAATCCATGATATTGCAATAGATAACTTTTTTGCAGGCAGGAACACGCTATAAAAAGCAGCGAGATGCAAGTATGTCAGCAATATGATGTTTCGCCACTTAAGTTCGACCTTGTAACTGTAGCCTTGTGAAACCATTTTGTGTTCCATATCTACCGAAAATTCAAAAGATAAACCGGTTGACAGCTTTTAAATATTAACAAGAAAACATTTCTCTATAAATTCACTCTCACCGTCTGATTTCGTAATGAATATGACGCAACTGTTTTCATATGTTTTTGTGTTATTTATATTTTATTTTCACTGGAAATGAGAATCGCCATTAAAATTTCCGAATTTAATTTTTTCAAACAAAAATTTGTATCTTCAGTTTTATAACTAACAGACACGTAAAACATAAAACTCGGTATTTATAAATTATAATGAAACTTTTTTGTATCATTAATTTTCATCAAACATTTTCACAATATAATTATTCACACGCGTCGTCAAAAAATCAAAGGATTATTATTTTTATTTTTTTTTCCTCTGGGTTTACTTCTCCAATTTAAAATCGAAACCAGTTTAAAAGAATTATATTAAAATTCGCCGAAAACATAAAACTCTTCACGAGACATAAATATTTAAAACACACCTGCCGCACAGCATCGATCCGAAGAAATGAAACTTTTTTAAAATTTTATCAAAATTTTTGCCACAACAAGTCTCATTTTTAACACACATGTATGCATTTATGTAATAGTTGGGTTGGAGTTGTCAAACCTCTCGAGCGTGTGATATCCTCTTAACTGGAAAACGTGAACTTTTGTTGCATCTTTATAAAGATGTATCCCTACCAAAAATATTTTAATTGTCTTTGATTTCGCATCATTGTGTGAATGCTTTCAATTCTTTAGGTAAATATCTATTCATCAATTATACTCATAGGTTTTATTCATGGGTATGAAAATTTGTTATAATTTTACTTGAAAAAATACCCGTTTAAAATGTGGTTAATTTTAACCAAATTGTTTGTTTAGAATTTTAACAGATTTTGCGTCGTCTTCGGTCATTTCGCAGTCACCTTTAAATAAAAACAGTAAAATAATTAAGCCTGCCTTCAACATATTTGAATACTTGCCCCATCCCCAGATTGCCGTGGAATCGATTGCATTAGATTGGTGATTATTGTTATCAAATCTATCATCAAATATTTTATGAGCTTTTGAATATCTATGAGTTCCATCACCAGTTCGCAATATTCTCTTCTCTATAATATCAATCGGTACAGTTTTCAATTCGGTCGCCCATCCAAGCCATGCAAAAAGATCAATGAATGCTGTAGAGAAGTTGCACCAATACGCAGGCAGTTCTGATGTTTTATAGTCCCCTATAAAGGAATCAAGAATATTTAAGTTTCTCGAGACTACTAAATATAGTAAAAAAAGTTACATGGAAACACGTGATGATAGTTGTGCCAACCTTCTCCGAATCCGAAGAATCCCATAAAATACGAATCGGTAGGTGTAATATTATTGTCGAACGGACGATAACCCCAGATATGACATACGGAATTGATGCACCATACCAAATGCAGTCCAACCAAATATCGAAATATATTCGCATGCCAGGCAACGTTCAGAGACTCTCCGAAATAGCAAACAAGTAACACCGGCATAATTAAATTAAGAAAAATTGACATGGGAATGAAATATCTGAAAAGATTTTTGCAAGTTAATTTAACTAACACCTAATAACAATTCTTACTTTTTTTGAAACTGCAAAATTGTATCATTTTCTAGATCACTCATATCAATTTTTGCGCCATATTTTTTAACGTCGGGATGTTTTTTACAACACAACCAACCCATGTGGGAGAAGAAAAATCCACGTGAGGCATTGTGGGGATCAGCATCAGTGTCTGTGAATTTATGATGCACACGATGATCACGAACCCATTCAATCATATCATTTTGACCAGCCATGGTTTGCATTATAACAAGCATAATTCTCATCTTGAGATTTGCTTTAAAGGTTCTATGGGTATGCAGACGATGTGCTCCGACAGTTGTTCCCAAAGCAGAAATTATTCCAATTATCCATCCGATAATCAATGATGAACCTTTCTTCTGCAATAAAAATCCATAGATGGCAGCAATGTGAAAATATGACAATAATATGATATTCCTCCATTTGAATTCGATTTTATAATCGCTTGAATTAGCTTTTGATTCGTTCACTTGAATGAAACCTGTTATAAATTAAAAAAAAATCTCCGAAATAGCGTCAATTATATTTAATTTTTTGGCACATAAGAAAAGACAAGTTTTCAATGTCTTTGGATTAATAAGAAAAAAACTGTCAAAGAGATCGAAAAATAACGAAACTAAAATGTATTCAATTGATCACGAAGTATCTAACAAATTTAAATAAATTTGATGATACATAATTAATTAAGTTTGTTTACCATTTGCAGAATCACCAACTGAGTCAAGAGAAGATTTGCCTGCTTTTTGAAAGCTTTCGACAGGTTTCTTGATCATCGCAGACATTTGAATTTTTTGATTCTAGAAATAATTTCTTAAAATTTGGAGATAAATTCGTCCTTTTGGGAAACTGAACAAATTATTTAAACACTATTTTTCCCCGTTTTCCTTAATTTTTTTTAAGAAATCTTCGAAGAATTTTCTTTGAAATTTTCACAAATTAGATTTAAAATATTTTTGTTATTCCAAATTTGGACAACTGCACCCATTTGAGGTAGATTTATGACTGACTCAATGGCTTCATCCAACCAAAAAAATACGACTTCGTGTACCATTCAAAAGTCCTTCTCTCAAAATTGTTCGTCACATTTAATTACAAAATCTTACGTTCCGTTTTCATGAGCCGAAACCGCACCCAAACAATTGCTGTCATAAAAGCGAAAATATAATGCAGAGTAACTTTCAGTTTACATTTTCGAAGTAAAGTTGTCAAAAACTTGAAATACGACTTTGGTAGAAATAAAGAAAAACAAATTGTTGTCCATTATTTATTGTTTCATTTTCAGGTGTTGAATAACAACTAAATTACATACAGTTCATCACTGATATACACAAAAGGTCACAAATTGCATATCGGTCCTACATGCATGAGATATTTTTTGCTCAATTAAACCAGGTCTGAAAAAAAAAAATGCAGAATATGATAATCACTTTTATGCATAATAAATATAGTAATAACAGGAATGCAAGCAGTTTTTCAGAAATGTTTATCATCAAAATATATTAATATGTTAAGTAAGACTATTTATTCCAAATCGAATTTGAGTTTCGGGTTATAATGCAGAATATTTTCTTATCAGTCATCATTATTTTGCAAATCTCTCACGACAGAATAAAATGTTTAAAGTCATAGAAATTAAAGAAGCGCAAAAAATTGGAAGTCTTTATTTATTCATTTCGCTTTTTAACAAGGATTATTATTTTGAAAAAAAATTATCGATTTGTACTTGTTGATTTGTTTGTTCCCCTCACTCTTCCTTCAAATGATTGCATACAATATTTAGTCATAACATTTCTTTAAGATTTTGCAATATTTCTTGTCGTCTTGAGTCATATCCACATCGCCCCATCCCCAAAAATTGTTGGTATGTTCGTCCGGCTCGTTGATTAAATGATTGCTGTGCGTGTCGTTAATATTTTCCAGATTCCTTGAACCAACATGCGTTCCATCACCTGTTCTCAATACACGTTGCTTGATCATTTCATCAGAAACCGTCTTAAGGTCAGTCGCCCATCCTACATTAATAATGATTGTATTGGAGAAATTACCTAAAAATGTATGTTATAACAGGCATGTGCAACATACCGATATATGCAAAAAAATCAAGAAATGCCAATGAAAAATTGCACCAATATGTTGGCAGCTCAGCGGCTTTATAGTCCCAAGGAAATACGTGATGGTAATTATGCCTGTTGTGGTTAAAGCAAGACAATCAACTTTCTATTTTGCCTTCAAAAATAAATACACGAAATTATTTCACATACCATCCTTCACCTACTCCAATTGCTCCGACCCAATAAGAGTCAGTCGATGATATATTTCTGAAATTTCAAATTGTTAAGAAATATTTTCTCTGACCCGAATGCTTATAACTAACTTGTCATAAGGTTTGTATCCGAAGCAATGGGCTGCCGAATTAATCATCCATACAAGATGCAAACCCAATAAATATCGGAACATGTGTCCATTCCATGCGACAGCAAATGCTTCACCCATATAGCAGCAGAACCAAATTGGCAAAACGAATCCTGTGATTATTGCCAATGGCACATAATATTTATGTTGGAACATCACAATCGGATCCGCCTCAAGATCACTCATATCTATTTTTGATCCAAATTTTTTGACCTCGGGATGCTTTTTGCACATTAACCAGCCAATATGCGAAAAGAAAAATCCTCGTCTTGAATTATGAGGATCAGCATTAGTATCTGTATATTTGTGATGTACTCGGTGATCGCGAACCCATTCATGCATCGAATTTTGAACTGCCATTGTTTGCATATAAACTAGTAGAAGTCTTAATTTCGTATTTGCTTTATAGCATCGATGAGTAAAGAGTCGATGGGCTCCTACAGTTGTACCGAATGCGGCCATTAAACCAGTTACCCATCCAAGAATTAACGAAGACGTTTGCTTTTGTAAAGTAAATCCGTAAATAGCAGCGCAATGTAGATACGCGAAAATTAGAACATTTCTCCATACAATTTCAATTTTAAAATTATCACTTGGATCGCCATAAACTGTTGGCTTTTGAGCCAAATTGTTAACAATTTCATTATTGTTTTCGTCTTTTTTCACTTTTTTTTCTTTCGGTATAATTTGATCCAATAGCTGCGTAACCATTTTTCTTAAATAATATTTTAATCAAAATTTTATGACCGATCTCTTACGAGCTGTGATCGCAAATGACAAATTTTCTAATATTTGCGAATTCAAATGATCTCTTCAAATCTCTTTCATATATATTATCAATTCGTTTTCTGTTGTGCAAAATCAACTTTTTCAATTTGAATGCAGTCAGATATTTAATTCAAAAATATGCGATGAAATGGAGAGCTAGAAAAAAATTTGCTTTTCATCCTTCGAAAATTTAAGAAACATTTTTTTTTTTTAATAAAAACACGTCAAACTTGAAATTGCTTTTACCTAATTTTTTATCGCCTCAGTATTTACATAACTTGATAATTTTATTAAAAGTGTCTAATTAATTAAAAATACTCTTGTAAAAATTTCAAAGAAATTAACACCTAAAAATTTAGTTCTTGTTTCAATGGTGATAATGAAATTTACCACAAATTACATTTGATATTTCTCACCATTTTACTAGATGCGCTACAATTGAATGCTCTTTCAAATTCTGGGAGATTACTTAATGGTCCATTAACTCGGAATCGTTCGAGACTGTATTTTCCACTTTCGACCTTATTTTTCGATTGTGTCGGCCTTTCGGAAGAACAAAATGTTTGAGCATAAACAATGAAAAATAATTTATCGGTTGTAAATTTATGCAATCCTATTGAACTTTGTTTAATATCGTTGTCTTTTAACCAGTTTCTGTAGGCTCGATAAGACAATTTAACACCTCCATTGTCGGCAATGTCCTCTTTTTGTGAAAAATTGCCATTCAAATGAAATTCGGCTATGTTAAAATAACTTTCAATTTCAGGCACACGATAACTTGAATATTGGTCAATTATACATTGGACTTTCTCGTCGTAAATTTTTCTTTCATTTGTAAAAGTCATTGCAATGAAATCGAATGAATGCGTTATCTCATGTCCAATGATGCTGCCAATCGCCCCTAAATTCATAAAATTTGGCCGATCTTTGTCGAAGTTAGGATCTTGCAAAATTCCAGCCGGAAATTCTAAATTAATGAATAAAAATTTGTTAAAAATATACAACAAATTCCAAATAAATAAAATAAACTAACGAATGCTTCTGTCCTTCGAACTGTAAAATGCATTGACTGTTGCCGGCTGTGAATATTTCGTCCAATCTGCTGTTATTGTTTTATCGAATAATTGTTTAAATTCACGATCGGTGTTAAATATTTTGAGTGCCATTCCAAGTTGAAAGAAATGCTTTTGGTCCCAATTAGCGAGACCATTGTAAAATGTATGTGATTCGTTGACAAGTTTCACGTGATAACCAATAAACTTGAGCATGTTGTCAGTGTAGTCAAAAATCTTTTTTTTCTCACCATCTGTGATCCACGTTGACTCACTAATGATTTCTTTGTAAGCATCAAATATATATTTCATAACTTCATCAGCTGCCTTTTTGTCATCTGCTCTAAAATATTCACTGATATAGAGCGAACCGACTGCAACAGAAGCAAATTTAGTTACAAGAGTTGTGCAGAATTTCCAGCGTTGTTCAAAGTCCTTTAAAGTTAACGGCCATTTATTGAGTAATTAAAATATTTTTCAGTTTTGTAGATTAACTCACTTCTTTTCCTTGAGCACTTTTCGCGAATCTCAATGCTGTGTCTCTGAAGTCTTGATCAAGAAATTCATAGCTAATTGAAACGACACGCCAGCTTACATAATTTGCCAAAACTCTAAAATATGATTAAATTCCAATATTTATTCGCCATATGAAATAAAAGTTCTCACCTCTTTGGAGTATTTTCTAAAAATGCCAAATATTTTTCGCTGATATTCTCCTCTAAAGCACCTTCATATCTTGAGTTATTAGCAATCAATGATGCTTGAAAATAATTCATCCACAAGACTTTCATGTGTAGTTTTTTTAATCCGCGCAATTTTTTATTTACTTTTGATGCTTTAGCGTAGTTGTGCATTTTCTGTAGATCATCAAGTTTCTTCTCAAATTCAATCAACTCATCAATTTCTTTGTATAAACTTTCTTCGTCTTGTACACCAGCAAGAAGTTCAACTGAGTCACGTATTAGTTGCTTAAGATTCTCCTCAACTTTTCCCATATCTTCTTTATTGAAATTGCTCTGAAAAATAAATTTAAGAAAACTTTCTTTTCAAGATTCCATGCAAGTCTCACATCATCTAAATCAATTTCGTTATAAGACTTTTTCGTTTCAAAGATGTTGTATTTTTTCTTTCCAATTGATTTCCGCATATTCAATATTGCCGCATCCCAATCCCATGCTGATTCATTCCAGTTAGTTCCGCTGACCATTGGCCAACCGCCCATGACTTCCAGAAGGTCAAGTAAAGGTTTCTTGCCAATTTCATTAATTAAAGCTATAACGTATTTACATTAGGATGATCACAAATATTATTTCGCAATGAAATTGTTTATAAATTACTCGTATCCATGCAACTGTGGTAAAACGTCTTACTCAAAGTGAACGGTTTTGGTTCATCGCTTCCTCCAGATTCTTTTTCCAGAAGCGTAAGCAAATATTCAAGAACGCGATCCGTGATAAGAGCCAATGTATCAATTGTCGTCTTTTCATCTGGAACACCGAAATCATTTGCAAAATTTGCACATGCGAATTCATAGAAATCGTCACAACTGAAATTATATTTGCAACTTTTTAACTCTTTGATAAGAGAAATTATTAGAAAACTGATATCATACGGATCTAAGTCAGTGTCCAATTTTTCAATAATTGATGCAGAAGCGTGAACGCATGATGTTGTTGTGCAATATTCACGATTGTCAGCGAATCCAATTCCAATTATGGCGGAAACAGAGATGATGACTTTCCAAAACTTCATCGTCCAACAATCAATCGTCGACAAAAGATTGAAAGACACTGAAACTGCATGTAAGATTTGGAAATTTTCTTACAATCCAGTTCCGAAGATGAAAAAAAAGACTGGTTTTTACTGTTGTTGCTTTTTCTGTCTTGATGTATTCTCCAAGGTTCGTTCGTGATGATTGAGAAGATATTTAAGTAAATGAGTTTTAAGGTTTTTTTATGAATCAAATTTCGCTTTTTTTTATTAATTGTCAGTTATTTTTTATATAACAGTTCCTATTAAATACAAAGTGTGTCAAACTTAAAAGCTTTTAAACATTATACATCAAATAAATACGTTAAATTTGTATAAAATCAAAAGAAAAAATCATTCACGAATCGTCTGCAGATCATTTGTTATGCTACTGATGCTGATTTTTTTACTCATGAGACAATCGATAAGAGTAAAAATTTCATCAAAATGTGGACGACTCTCAGGATCATAAGACCAGCAATTGAGCATAAGTCTATACATTTCTTGTGGAGTGTTTTCAGGTGCAGACATTCGGTAACCTAAAGAAGATCAACACAATTAGTAATCAAAATATTACTTAATAATTTCAATTTTACCTTCATCAATTCTTTCTCGTGCTTTTGAATTGCTCATTCCTGCGTACGGCGTTCCACCTTTCGAGAAAATTTCCCAAATCAAAATGCCATACGACCAAACATCACACAGCGATGTGTATTTGCCGAAATTGAGAGCTTCTGGTGCTGTCCACTTTATTGGAATTTGCTTCATTCCATCAGAAACTAATTAAAGAATTGTTTCATTTAAAGTTATCTTGAGAAAGTTTGCGGCCTTATTTACCAATATATTCTTCTTCTTCACGCGACATTCCAAAATCAGAAATCTTTACACAATTCTCAGCTCCAATTAAACAATTTCGGGCTGCTAAATCACGATGAATGCAATTTTTGGACTCCAAATATCTCATGCCTACACAGTGAAAATGTCAAAGATCAATAACTGAATATCAAAAAAAATGACTATCATCGTACCAGCGGCAGTGTCACGACACATGCTCATCATTTGTCGCTGATCAAGTGTTGCAGCATTCTTTCTTAGAAACATTAAAAGAGATCCACCTTCAACAAGTTCCATAACAATCATAATTGGTTGCTTTTGGACACAAATTCCAATGAGCTTTACAATATTTGGATGATCATACTGCTTAAGAATTCTTCCTTCTTGCAAAAACTTTCGTTTCTGTTCTTCTGGAAGAGTCATTCGACATGTTTTGACAGCAACATTTTTCTTTGTCGATCGCAATTGTGCTTTGTAAACATCACCAAAATTGCCCTAAAACAAAAAGTTATTATAAGAAATTTGAGCATACAATTAAGCTGAAAAAGTTCTCACCCTTCCGATCTTATCCAATAAATTGACGTCATCATTACTCAACTCCCATCGTTCTCTTAATACTGGTTTCTTTAGTATCGCACCACTACGACTGGTAACGGGTAGCTCGGATTGAAATTGATGTAGAATAAGTTCCTGTACACTTGGGAAGCTGGGACCTTCAAAACGGAAGTGGCCTTCGGCTGTTATTTGAACTATAAAATGTTTGTGCCCATTCCAACACACGCTCAGTACAGTTTGACTTTCATCGTTGCGTGTTGTTTCACGAACTAAAAAGTCACCATCGTTGCGTAGTAATCTAACGACTTCTTCACGTGGCAAAACTCCATGGAACCACTCTTCTTCATAAAGTGGACGATTCGATGCAATTGTCATCTGAAATGTGGAAGATTTTCTTTAAGATGTTTGAAGGAAAATCGAAATTTTGTTGATCTTCAACCCACTCGCTCAATGAACGAAGTCACCAGACTCCAAGCACTTTTTCGTTTCTTATTCTGTTTCTTAATTCTTTTATTTCGCGGTGGTGCTATTGGTGGTGGACATTTTGAGAGGCTTTCAAATCCACTATCAATGACAGACGACGAGCATGAACTGAACTCAATGTCTGATGCCATTGAATTTGTCAGAAAAACTGAGTTAATTATTAATCAATCGAAGGTATAAAAAAAAGCGTGACAGAGAGAAGTAATTAAGAAAAACACTCGCGCAAAACTGAACTTTATTCAACGCGAAAAATTTTTTGTTTGTGAAAACTTGTGCGAGACTGCTTCAAGGTGTAGGTGAGAAAATTTTAAGAGCGAGAGAGAATGAGAAAGAATTTATTCACGAACGGAATTGGAATCTCATGAACGAAATAGAAAGAAAAAATATTATGCTTGGAGTTTGGTCGTTGATTTGTTATGAATGCCTTAAGAATTATAAACTAAGTAAGTAGTGATTATGAACTAGTGAATCTTATTCAAATTTAGTGAGCATATAAGATGAGCAATCGTGCATAAAATTAAAAGCAATTAACCCAAAAAAAGATAATAAAATGTCTGTATTTGTTCAAATGGTTTCATGTCATCGTCAAACGTGCAAGCCTTTCACGTAAAGTCTATTTAGTCGTTTAATAGGATTCAACCTGGTAAAACTTTGAATTTTTTTTTAATTCTTTTATCAGTAATGTTTTACGGAAAAACAATTTTAAATCACAGTAATGTTCTACATAAAATAGTGAAGTTAGTTAATACATGTTTCAATGACATCAAACATAAAATACCGACACGATTCTATATCGGAATAATGTTATTTATCGGAAGTTTCACAAGTTTTATGTTGAGGTCAAACTTTTCCATCATTTTATTGTCCATGACGAAACAAAACTCGGTGTCAGGTCACGAAAATGATCTTTTTAAATGGACAAATCACGAGCAGAATGTTTTGTTGAGTGCCTATTTTTTTGGATACGTTTTTCCAAATCTCATTGGTGGAATGGCAGCGGAACGCTTTGGTGGAAGGATTGTGGGAAGTTTAGTATTTATTTTATCAGCTGTTTTGACATTTTTATCACCGCTGACGGCAAGTGACAATTCAAGTTATTTATTTTTTGCAAGACTTTTGTTAGGAGTTTTCGGTGTGAGTAGAAGAAATGAAGCGCAAACTTTCAGTGTGTACGTTTTGACCAATTAAATTAACTTTCTAGGGATTTTTCTTTTCAACTTGCCACAACCTCATATCGCATTGGGCTCCACCCGATGAGAAAGGTCTTTTTGTATCAAGTCTCCTTGGATCATATTTAGGAACAGCTGTTACATGGCCTTTGACGGGAATTATTGTCGAACAACTGGGATGGAATGGGCTTTTTATATATCGGGATTAGTAACAATGATTGTTGGATTTTTGTGGTATTTTATAATTGCTGATTGTCCAGAAAAGCATAAAACAATCAGCAAAGATGAAAAGAATTTCATTGTAAAATCACTTGAAGTCACATTCCCAACGAACTATGAATTTCCACCAATATCAAAAATGGCCAAATCATTGCCATTACATGCGCTCGCGTGGCTTCATTTTGGAGATGTATGGGGAGCTTTTTTTCTTCTAACTTCAGCACCTATGTTTATGATGCACGTGCTAAAGTTTGACTTGAAAAATGCTGGATATTTATCAAGCCTTCCATACATTGCGAGACTGATTCTTGGATTTCTTTTCGGCATCGCAGGCGATATAATTAGAAGACGTAATATTCTAAGCGTGACTGCGATAAGAAAGCTTTTCTGTATATTTTGTGAGTATTATATTTCCTTCTTTTTTTTTTTAGTTCAAAGCAATTTAAATCATAATTTTGTTTCAGCACATATTGTTCCCGGCTTGTTACTGATTAGTTTTTGTTTCATAGAAAGTAATCCATACATTTGCATAATATTAATTTCGCTGTCACTTGGTTTTAATGGCGCTTCAGTGATGACAAGTGGTCAAAATTGTCAGGATTTGGCGCCAAATTACGCTGGAAGTGTTTTTGGAATAGTGAATTTCTTCGCAACAACAAGTGGATGCATTTCGCCATTAGTTGTTAGCTATTTTACAAGGGAACAGGTTAGTAATAATTATAATTATTAATTTACAGCATCTTATAATCTGAAGACAATGAAATATTTTAGAGTACCATGACAGAATGGAGATCAATTTTTATCCTCGATGGCGCTATTTATGTTTTGACTGCTGCGTTTTTCATCATTTATGGAAGTGGCGAAATTCAAAAATGGAATAAACGCGATCAAAAGTGCCTTTTTAAAGTGTAGTAAAAGTCATCATGCTGATCATGCAGCGCAATAAATTATTTCGAGGACTTACATCCTTGTTCTTAAAGCAAAGTCCATTATCACTAAATTCGTCGCCATCGTCATCAGAATCGACACAGTTGCAAAAATAAACATCATCGAAAAGCCCTTCAGTGTCAAAGGTTTTATTAAAATCAAAAACTGCTTTGCATGGGTGAATTCGTGCGCCTGACTCTGATATGCTATAGCGCTTCGAACAGCGTCTACAAATGAGATCCGGTGATGGAGTTTTTGTTTTAGTTAATTTTGAGCTCATCATGCTTTTTGTCGATTTGAGATTCAATTTTAGTTAATTTTGAATTTCGATGCCAATTTTCCCCTTTTATGATCAGCTGCTTGATCGAGATATGTGCATTGTTGCTGATCTTCAGAGGATTCTTTTGAAATTTCCTCAAAAATTTCATCAGTTTCATCTACTGATGATTTTTCTAAAGATTTCTTTTTGAAGGACAATAAAAAACCTTTAGCACCTTTCGGCTTTTCCTTACTTTTAGTATCGCACGTTGGATCTTCATTGCTTGATTGTCTTTCGAATTTTGGAAATATATTTTTAACGCGACTCTTGAATGACTCCTTTCGTGTGCTCTCAAGAGCATCAGGAATTTTTTCTTTCATTATCTTCTTTGCGTCTTTCGTTTCGACCGAAGTATTCTCATCATCTTGTGCGTCTTTCGCAATTTGCTGATGATTTTCTTCTAATTTGTCGAGATTTTTGTTAATTAAATCAATATTGTCGAAATGATCTTTGAAAGATGACATGATTTCCTCGTCATACAGCAACAAATTGTTTTTTGAGCAGTTGACATTCATGCCGGGCAAAGATAAAAATTCTCCATCGTCCACTTCCTGACACTCCTCATACTTTTCGTGCTCATTTATTGTTGACACTTTTATCACTTTAAAACGATCACGGGGAATTGGATTATCAGCAGGCAATTCAGGTGGCGGATTGTCAACAAACTGATTAGTAGCAACATGAAAACCTTGATTATTGTCATCAATATCAACGTAAATATTTTTAGTTTTAGCTTCAACAACATCATCATCACACTCTTCGTCAAAACTATTTACCATTGATACAACGCTGCTCGATCGACCTTCCACTGCACGTTCACTTTTTGGAGTAAGAGATTGTGATCGTTTGCCATCGCCCGCTACAGTGAACCTCTTCATTCTAAATGGCGTTTTTAAAAGTGTCATAAAGTCACCACTCTTCTGTATAAACATGGACTTGTGATTTGGATGGTTCTAATTCGAGAAAAGATTTTTTTTCGATGCCGTCACCAGATTAAAATGCTTCCACCAATGGAACTAAAATGATTAATATTTAAAAACTACTTAAAATCTCACCAACTGATCATGATTGCCAATATTATTGTTATCAATCTCCACAGATAAATCATCACAGCCACTTGGTAATTCTTCACATGAGACCTCGTTCAAGGCTGTGCGAATCATTTCAATTAATTTACTAATTTGACGCTCTTGACATTTCAATGAATTCAAATCTTTGCTGATTCTAAAACGAAAAAAATTTAATTAATAATTTTATGACAAAAAAGCACACAGGTAGAGCGTGAAAATATATACTTGGTATCTTTTAAACTATCCTTGCTGCTATTCATGCTGCTGGATGAATTATTAAGTGAGCCACTGATGATGCTTTTATTGTTTAACGTTGGCGTTGTTGGTAGACTCGAAGATGGTGAAAATATTTTTCCGTTTGACTCAGTGCTTTGTATTTTAGTCTGCTTCTCCTGACAATCTTTAATTGTCGTTTCGAGCTGAATAATTCGTTGTCGAAGCCAATCGACAGTTAAATTGTCTACAGCTAATTGATTGGATTTCAATTTTCCAACAGAATCCTCAATTAGTGCATCGTCAAAGCGAAATATCACGGGCAGTGCTGGTGAAGAGATGTGTTTCTCGGTAAAATCTCGATACTCTTCAGCTTGATGTACGCTCTGTAGTGCACAATCAATTCGCTTTTGAATATCGGCATACTTGTCGGATGTAAAATCACTAAATTTTGTTGCTTCAATGAGCAAATTTTTCCTGTTTTGTAAGAAAATATATACAAATAAATTTTAAATATATGCCCACAAAGAGAACTCAAGAATTTTGAACTGAGAAACGTGCAAGTCGATAAAACACAGTGAAAAGAAATAACAACAACTTTGAAGGTCAGCAATGGAATATTTCTGGGTGTTCGAATATCGTCGTGGTTGTTTAATGAGTTTATTAATTTCGATGCGAGAGATAAGAATCTGTTTTTTTTTTTTTTTACACTAATGAGATGTCTCACCATGTCGAGATAAAATTCTCCTGTTGCGTCTGCTGGTGTTCGAGTAAATTTGGCAACAAAACTGTTCGGTAATCTTTCTCGACTTCCGTTGCTTCTTGAATGAGTAAAACATATTCGTTGTGTGCGAGGTGAAGCTTACGACAAGCTTTCTGATATTTATCGCGAACATCGTCCAATTTGCGGCCAGATCGTCCCGCTGGAAAGTAAGTGCAAATTGCTTTTAATTAATCGAGAAACAAAAATGTCAAAGTGATCAAATTTAATTTGCGAAACCCACATTTGATATAATGTTCCTCGAACCTCATGCGCAGTTGCTTGTAGTAATCTAAATGCTTCTGATATTCACTTTTCTTTCGCGCCACATCCTCTGTGAGCTGTTAATTATAAAGGTCATAAATCAATAAATGCTGATTATAATGATCACTAAGCAGAATAATTTTAAATAACCAAGTCCTTGTAGTGATGATAATTGCAGCATCAATCAGTTTATTGTCCGCTTTCAAGATCACGCCACACATGCACCATAGTTTTATGGAAATTTAAAAGACTTCCCATTAAGTTCTGCTTCCATCACGAGCATCATTCATAATTAAGTGTAATTAAATATCAAGTTTTGTAATTACATTCAACCGCAATCGCAATTTTTTTTTTCGCTTTCAAAGAAAAAAAAAAAAAAAACAATCTTTCATCGAGCATCTTGTGCGCTGTCGGTAGAAATCGCGGTAGAAATTGTTCTAGCGCGAGAACATCATGTTGAAATATTATGGGAAGGAAAGCATAACAAATCTAACCGCACAATGATATGCGAGATGAACACATGAAAATATTGGGGCCAACGCCATACACATGCTTGATCTTCTTCTGATCGTCTGTCCAAGAAAAAAAAAGAAAGAAAAGCAAAATCACGCTAAAAATTTTAAATCCTTCTCGATTTTGCATCAAATGCGCGCCATATTTGCGCGCGGTGAGCTTTGAATATATTTTATACTTTGTGAAACCATCACGAGACGAACGATAAAAACAAGATAAACAAGAACGAAAGCGAAAGATACTTGAGCTACGCGGCAAACACAACGAGAAATTGAAAATGATCGTGGCTGCGTACAATATTTGATCTGTTACAGTTCGAAGACGTTTTGCAAGATGCGAAAGAAATAAGAAAAAAAAAGTAACAGAAATCAATTTCGATTTCAAGCAGCGACTTTTTATTTCACAAAAGATTTCCCACAGAAGATAGCAAGAGAAGAAGTTTGCTGAGAGCACCAACGGTGATTTTAATTCATCCTTTTTCCAAGAAATTTGCTTTAAGATTCTTTTTTGTTTTTGTCTTGTCTCTTTTATGCCTCGACTTCGTTCAGTTCTTTTTTTTATTTGCGCAAACGCGAAGCGCCTTCGGGGCTTCAAGCACAAAAAGTTCTAAATGAGAATTCACAACTCGGGACTTGTGAAGCAGACAAAGAACTGCGAGAAACAAATTCTCAGGAAATCAGTTAATTGGTCTTTTTTTTTCGGAGGCTACACACGTTTTATGGGATTTGTGAAGATTTCATTACGATTTCTATTTGTGAACTATATTCTTCACAATCGCTATAAATTGTCTTTTGATATAATGTGTTTATATTTCCCGATCTAATTTACGATTGTGAAACATCACCCCAGTCGATGTTTAGTCTTCATAGACATATTATTAGCATTCAGCAGTTCTTCAAATCTTAAGTAACCTTTTTTTCTTTATCCAAAACAAACGCGTTCGCCATTCTTTCTTTCTCTTTTTATTTTCTATTGCAAAAAGAAGCAAATTTGAATTCTTGTCGAGATCTTGAAAGTAGGATACCTGTTCTCGTGGACCTGTGGCCTGGTGGCAAAAGAAACAAGTTGTTTGAGAAGATGAAAGAAAAAAAGTATCATAGATATAAAATTTCTCTATTCATATAGCCTGAAACCATTTTAAAAATTATAAGCTTTTACGACTCCACTATTAGCTTTATTTCAACCTCAACTCTCTTTTCAATATCGTTAGCATCTTTTTACATCTCAACTAATAATTTAATTATTTCAAATGGTCATTTTAACAGGTCCACTTAATGTCTTAAATCATGCGCATCTTCAAAAAACTATAAATTTGAAATCGAAAATTGATTTTAGAAACGCGATCGCATGGCGGTGAATGAAAAAACAATAAAAGAATTTCTCATCCGCTCTTAAGGGAATCGTCGACGGGAATCGAAGCTGTAATGTAATTAATAGCTACGGTGAATTTTTGGATAGGAAAATTATAAGATACTCCTCAGTGTTTTGCTACATAACCTCAAATTTAACGCTTTATGAGTGTTTAAAGAAAATTATTGTTATTGAATTGTGCTTTGGAATTAAAATAATAAAAACAAAATTGTTTAATTCCTTTATTCAGTTAAATTGTAGCAAAATATTAACGGGCATCATAACTAGTTAATGATTGCTTCACAAATTACGGCAAATTGCCAGACTGGAAAAATATCTCTCACTTCGTAGATTCTTTATGGAACCTTCTGGTGCGATTATGAAATTTATTTTTTAGTGCTTAAGCCGTATTAATTTCCATCAACGTCTTCCCCAAGCCAATGTTGAAAGCAACGACAACAATGGAGCAGACACTTTATGGTTATTCTAGAGATTTTCTTACAACAATCGAATCCCCCGCCCCCTTTCGACATCAGAATCATATTCAATAATTGCATAATTAATATTAATTTTCGATGTCATTCTTCTCGATCTTTTAAATCCTTCATGCGAGGAACAAGAAATTTTAATTAAAGCTCCAATCTCTCCAAAAAAAATTAAACATTTAAAAATATCTGACGCCTTGTGAATGTTGCGCAGTGAACTTGAAAAAGGAACAAAAATTAATTATCACAATGAAATGTTTAGGTGGTGCCGCTGCTTTTGACGTCAAAAATTTCGTGATCGATTTGCTAGTAAATGGGGGCATGTCACCCTATTAATAACATTAATGAACTTTCAAAAAGTGTTTCCAATCTCACTCTGGTGTGATTTTAATATTCGAAGCAATTGCACACGAATATTAAAATTTTGCACAATAATGAGAGTCGAAAAGGAAGAAGAAGAAGTGAAACATTTTTTGCAAAACATCACGAACGATTTTAGAAGGCATCGAATGGCAATTGAATTAAGACTCAGCAAAAGATATTCAAAATTTCGATGAGCATGCAATTATGTCCCACGATATTTTATATCTGCGATTTATAAAGCTCAACACATTTGTCGCTCAGATTATTATTGATTGCTATTGAATCTAATAATAAACACAATAATGCCAGATGTATTATGCAATTGCATAATGTGTTGATGATGCTGGCTGATTGGATCACTAATGGATTTTTGTTCTTGAGATAACTTGAGACGTACATGTATGTTATGAATTGATGTGTCTGGTTTCTTCAAATGAGGTTTGAGCTCAATGTCTGGTTGCATTTGCAAAAAAACGAAACCCTTTCAAATCGCATAAAATTCATTCAACTGCACCTTGAACCGAATAGATCTCGACGGTGAATTATGAGCAAATATGGTCGAACTGGTTTTCAAATTGAATAACAAAACTCTGAAATGTGCCAGACTTGATATATATTTTTTCCTTTCTTTAATTTCTCAGCAATTTTAATCAAAATGTGAGCGGCAAAGTCATTCATTCAACAATTCCCTGTGCCTTGTAGTTCGTCGATCATAATCAAGCTGGCACATCCCAGGTGTTTCTTATGTTCACATAGAATTCTTAAATTATAAACCGAAGCAATAGAAGAAACATTTTGTTATAAAATCTTTAACTTTTGAAATTAACAAGAAATAAAAAAAAAATTATCAATTTCTCGTTATCTTTTGAAAATTCATTCAACCCTCAACACTTCGTAGACGTTCCGAATGATGAAAGACTAAGTAAATCCCATGAAAATAAAGAAATTAAGCAACAATAAAGGTAACAAGTAACGAACCAAATCGAAAGAAGAATTTAAAAAAAAAAATCATAATTTTATCGAATGAAAACAAAAAAAAAAAATGTTTTGAGATTGAAGCCGATGATCGGCATTGAGAGAGCATAAAAAATGGAGATTAGTTTCGGCGTACGGAACAATAAAGCAAGGAGGCGCGAGAGCAATAAAGCGTTTTGACGTTCTGCTCATGATGACCACAAAAGGTCAAATTAATCTCAAACTCAACAGCAGTGGATAATTGGAATTGGATGATATTTCTAAGCAGCGGCGTTTGCTTGTTGCGTTGAAGAGAATCATTCTTGGGACAATTGTCAATGAGTCAATCGAATTTGGTGTGATAGGGTCAATATAGATTTGATTGAGTAATGATATGAAACCGCTTTGGGCATCATAATTCATAACTTCAAAGAAGTATCGACATAACCTCAATTGAAAATGACTGCTGACACAATTCCACTGCTAAATTATTTAATGTGCTCTTAATTTATGGTAGAACAATTGGATGTCATTTGCACCTCTTTCTCTTCAAATTCCAAATTTCCATTAAAGAGCCAGATGTTGATTATAGGAAATTTAAACTTTCCCATGAAGCTCAACAGACACTGTCGCGATGACAATAAATGCATGAGAGCCGGTGACACATAAAAACTACAGTTTTGTAAATTTATTTATCTTTTCTTAAGAAAATTTCTCGTTTCGGTACAGAAAATAAATTTCCCGTGAGCCTTTGAGGTGTAAATATAAAGAAACAAGTGAATTTCTTTTAATTTTTGTTTCTTTTCGTGAAGAAGCAATGAACGTCGAGCGTTCAAATTTATTCATCTCGACTCGGTGTGGTCTTCAGTAAACACGCAAAAATTATGGAAATCTACGCCAAGATGAAGAGACAGAGAGAGAACGAAGAGTGGAACAAATGAGTAAATTTTTCATTAACTGAGTTTGAGTGAAACAAAAGTGTGCAAAATATTTTTTTTTTGTAGCTCGACCGATTGAAAATGCGTTCGATGGACTCGCGATGAAAGCAAAAAAGAAAAAAAAAATACGGAAGAAAATTGAAAGTTTTCAACGCAACTCTGAACGAATGCAAACACTCATGAAAGCTATTAAGTCATACACAAAAAATGTTTAATTTCGCGATGCCGCATGCCAAGAAAAGTTTGAATGACCGGCAATGTGCGTTTGCATTTTAGAAAGTGATTGATGATTTTTTTTTTGTCTATGCAATATGCCAAAGAAATTGTAAGTCAATGAGCGACCATCGGATGATATTTCATAATTTCAGGAGCATGATGCAAGTGATTCATAATTCTGCAATAAAAAATGACTCAGAGTCGAGTACATGTATATGAAACTTATGAAAGTTGTTCAAAGTCACTAATTAACCGATCAATATTGATGACTTTGTGTCACACATTGCCCTGAGGGGTTTCTTTCTTTTAACTTATTTTCTTAAAGTAATTCTTGGAAATCGAAAGCCTTTCAATAAGATTGCAATGAATGTTAAACATGATTAAAGCGATTCTCTCAAAAGTGCCATGAGAAATGAAGCCGCGCCAATATCTCGTTACAGATATATTTTAACTAAAGGTTATGCCGCAAAAAAAAAAACTTTCCTCCTTTTTTCGTTTTGCTGAATAAATCAAACTTGAATGATCCCCGAACGCGCGAAATTAAACAAGGTGGAGTTGTGTAAGATGCGAATGATTCGGCGTAAACTTTATAACGGCAAAGATTTCGTGATTACTTGAAAGATGACTTTTGTTGCGCTCATTTTGCGGAGAGTACAAAATAAGATTTTATTTTTATTTTTTTGTTGTCTTTTGTGGAAACCGAAAAATAAGAATCTTGATCTGAGCGGCGTCATGTAAATGTGATGCTGGCCGAGAGTTGAAATGCTTCTGGTGATATTTATAGTGATGACTGCAAACAGATGCACCGTTAAATGTGATGCGAATCTGACAATAATCGGCTTAAAATGTTAATTTTAAATGACGAAAAGGAAGATAAATGAAATGTTCACAGAATCCAAAGGAAGTAATAATTCAAGCATCATTTGCAAGACCATAAAATGTTAAAATTTTCCTTCATTTCCACAAATTAAAATTCAAACGTTAATTGTGAGTGAAATTTACGAAAATATTCATGATTGAAATTGATTTTATGGAAATTGGCCACAATTTGTGGACGGACGTCCATATAGGCAAGGTAGGCAATTGCCTACCAATTTTCAAGAGAGGGGCGCAAAATGAGTGTTATGCTACTTGCGGTGACCATATTTAAAACAAATAAAAAATAGATAAAAAAAAGTACAGGCTGAAATTTTCATCCTTTTCTAATAATTCCTGTCGGGCAAAAAAAAGTTAAAGCCAGGTCTAAAACAGAAAGTACACCTGGCAAAAAAGTACAACAAAAGTACACCCCAAAAAATTATTAAAGGGGAAGAGGGCGCAACAAATGAACCTGCCTACCCAAAAAAATTCTCTAGATCCGTCCCTGCTTGCAGCCTCATTGATTGCAGCGAGTGTTTGTTTGTTTTCTTCTTTACATACCTAGGTAGGTAGTTTTCGTTTAATAGAAATTTTATCTTCAAAGTTTAACCGTTTAAAGCTATTTTCATCAATTTCACAAGGACTCTCAGTGATCGACAAAGAGTAGCGATTTTAAGTGCTTTTCTTTTTTTTTTTTAATCTCAACAACCTCTTAAGCGATCGCCATAAAAAATTTTGAACATGTCCATTCATTATTTTAATGTTGAATTTTTAAGTTTTAAATAAAATATATAAATCCTTACACTCCATCAGAACAGTGAATTTGTTAAAATATATTCGTGAACCCGGGCCTGGCGTTTCGTTGCTACTCGGAACAATTGAAAGATACACGATATGAGAGCATGTGGCGTGGCGTATGAAAAGTTCTCTCGGGCGCAAGTATTAATGGAAGCAAACAGCCAAGCAAACGGTTAAAAACACAAATCTCATTGGGTGTTTTGATATTTCAGTTTTTCGAGAAAAAAATACATACATTTTTCCGAACCTGCCTCAGTGTTTGGTGAACGCTCACCAGGAGAATTTCTTGAGAGTCATGTCGTTTGCATTTCATTCGTCCCGAGGTTTTACTGTTCCGATTGGTACATCTTACACAGTACGCTTGAAATAATTTATATGAACAGATAAAATATTAAATTCACAATTTATTTTTAGAACCAAAGCTCTAACAAGGACGATCCACAAATTGTAAGAAATTCTATATACATTTTTCGGTAGTAGAATGCTATATGGTAAAAACGACGAGACTCTTCCACTTCTAGATTTGGTGCAAATGTGTCATTGTTCTTCTCTTCATCTCACTGATGGTTTTGGCAATTTGTTCCATAAAATTCAACATTACTCACAGTACTGCAGTTATGGCAGCTGTAAGTCTCCTTGAATCGACGTTACTCGACCTTCAAAAACATTTGTTAATTGTACTTTTTTTTTGTCCAAAAGTTTCTAGTTACACCACTGTTATTGTTTGTTTACGTTCTCTACGCAATTTTAAGCATTTCAGGGAGAAAAGCGAAGCGGCAACAGATGGTAATGAAAAAATTAAAAGCTAATTACTTCGACAGAAAAAATGATTCAGACGCGCATTTGATTTTCCTCCGATTTCTCATTATCGCTATAGGAAGTGAACATGTCTTGTGGGCAACTGCGGCAATGGGTGAAAATCATGAATATACTTAGAATTTATAGAAAGTGTTTGAATAATTTAAGTCCTTTTGTTGAAAAATAAAATATTTGAATTCATTTGTAAACATTGTTAATCTTAATGCTTTTGCTGACTATCCCTATCTGCTACATTATTATTGATTCGCCCCAATGAAAATTCATTACTTTTAGATTTGTTTACTTAAGTACTCATCACATCTAAATAGGTAGTCTAAACCTTACTATCATCAAGCTTGGAAAGTTTTGCAGAAATAAATTTTTTGAAGAATGAACCTATCAATGGATATTAAATATTATGTGCCTGACAAGCAAAATGGACAGAATGAATTACATAAAAATAGGAAAAATATTATCTCACGATTTTCAAAAGACGATGATTTTCATTAGCATCCAAACATTTCATAATCAATTAGGTAAGTAGACCAAATTTCAGAATTGTTTTGTGTAATTATCGAACGCCAACGCAATGGCTAACATAAAAACCAGCAATATTTTTTTAATCAATTCGTCGAGACTCGTTTTGAGGTATGTATAGAAAATTCAGTTTAAAGCCGACATTCAGCAAGTCAAATTCATTTGTCTGAATTTCCTTTCAATCAAATGTGACATTCATTTACAAACTCATCGCGCCACACACGCACAACCACTATACAGCCAATAAACGTAAACGAATTGCCAAATGAGCAATATGTGAGCTAACACACCTGGGTCAAAGACGCGGTTGTTGCTTGCAGCCAGGGACGGACCGTCCATATAGGCAAGGTAGGCAATTGCCTACCAATTTTCAAGAGAGGGGCGCAAAATGAGTGTTATGCTACTTGGGGTGACCATATTTAAAACAAATAAAAAATAGATAAAAAAAAGTACAGGCTGAAATATTCATCCTTTTCTAATAATTCCTGTCGGGCAAAAAAAAAGTTAAAGCCAGGTCTAAAAACAGAAAGTACACCTGGCAAAAAAGTACAACAAAAGTACACCTCCAAAAAATTATTAAAGGGGAAGAGGGCGCAACAAATGAACCTGCCTACCCAAAAAAATTCTCTAGATCCGTCCCTGGCCACAAACGAGATTGAAAAGTTGCTTTTTTGCGCTCGATTAAATTGAATTGTGCGTTCATTGAACACAAATTGGAAAAGTTTTTTTTTATGATATAATAATGTATGTCGATTGATCCAGTGTCTGGTAATGAAGCCTAATGCCAGACGCCCGTGACGAGGAATTCCCAGAAATAAGAAAATTATTTCCAAGGGAAGAAAATTTTGAGTGTCAAGAAACTTTTAATTAATCTGAGCATGATCCCAAGTCATCATAAACCACAATAAAATTTAAGCTCGCGCTTTGAATGTAAAATTAGTTGAATTATTCATAGAAAATACCGGTGATGATATTTTTAGAGCAACAGGGAATCACGATAAATTGAATTTTAATGTGATTCACACAGAATTGTCAAAGTAAAAAGAAAAATCCTTCAAAAACCCATAAAAAATTTACATATTCCAATAAAAAAAATATCACAGAAATCCCAAACATCAAAGTCCATCAATACTTGACGCCCATGCAACTTAAAAATAATATTAAATTCCTTTAAAAAGAGAAATATCGTAATTACAAAAACTATTTCGAGATTCTTTCACTCCGCGCTGCGCTGAGGAAAGAAAAATCTAAGAAAACATGTGTTGAGATTTATTCAAAAGAAAAGTTTTAAGATGTGCGTCGTCATCGTTGAGATTTCCAATATTTTTTCGGGCATTCATATTATTATACAACTTCCACTTGATGCCTGATGATGTGATGGTGTCTGTTCAGAGATCATTGTCAGTATAGCATTTAAAAATAAACAAAATTAGAATGGTTCGTTCGCTCTCACACTTTGCTGGAAAATTAATTTCTTTTCTGATCAATCATTGATGGATCAAGCCCCGGCCCAGGATGGAATCTCATTAAAAATATATTTTTCTAGATTCTTTCGGGTTGTATGGTGCATGGTGTGCAATGACGAATTATGAATGATTTTTTTTTTATTAAGGACTAAGATTAACTCACATGAGCAAAGTCAGAAACGATCCTTGCGTGATCCTCCTGATACTGCTTCCTTGACTTGCGTTTGTCCTGATACAGTTGTGAAATGCGATCACTGCACAAATTCTCCAATTGTTCTGCATTCGATCTGATTTGCTTTGATTGTTGCTCCAGTTCGTCCATGAATTTGCGCCATGCTTGATATATTTGGCTTCCTACTCGATCGCCACAAGCCACAAACAACCGGCAAACGATTTCCATAAAGGTGATGAAAGATTGGCGACAATTTTTTTTTTTTTTTTGTGGGGACATGAAACGAAAATGGTAAATTGACATAAAAATTGTGATTTTATGCATTTTGTGGTGCCAATGACAAGCGTACACGCAAACGACAAAATACAACCAGACCCACCGTAACGAAATGAAACTTATTAAGAAATGAAGACCATTAATAATCTCTTAAGTGGGTAAATTTTCACTTTTTTCTGGGACACAATTATTACGTCTGTCAGGTTATTCAATTTACCGTTCTTTGCTCTTTCTCTCATTTTTTTTAAGAATCACATCAGGGCAGGTACCATAATGGACTTTTATTTATTTGTTTTGTTTATTCTTCTTATTTATATCTTACCACAGGTTCTCTCATCGTAGCACTCGAATTTTGTTCTTTCTCATTAAAAACTTAAACAGCACTGACTGTTGATTCACTGCGTATACAAATAAGACACCCATAAGAGATCAATTTATGGACCCATTCTGATTATTGTCTTGTAAAAATCGTGTAAAAACGAAATGAAAACAAAGAGTGCAAACGAATAAAGAAAAAAAAAAAACCGGTCAGATTGGATATGGCGTTCGAGGCACTGGAGCAACAAAGTATTGAAACATTTTAACACCAATGGGAAAAGTGAATAATTTTGTTGTCTGCCTTTCGTTACTGAACTTGGAAATCAGCCGATGAAGCGAAATCAACAGTTTAATAAATTCAATTGACGATAGCTTCTGATTAATTGTTCTTAATTAAAAACGTGTTTGTCATGTGGCAAGCGACGCATGAAATAAATGCATTTAATTCATGAAACTCACCCGACATTTCATCAACACGATCGATCTTAAGACCTTGCTGTGCCACGCTGACCATCGAAATTGCATATTCGCGATCACATTTGGCTTTTTGCGAAAGACATCGGCGCATTGTTTCAATCAATCGTATTTCGGCATCCTGACGCGCTAATAGAGCCTCATGAACACCTTTTCCGTGCAATGCCGAAAAGCCCATTGTTGTCAGATTTTGCAGTTATTTTTCCTTATTTCTTCTTCTTTCACAACTTTTCCAAAATAGCAATACTTTTATTTCTTTTTTCTATGATTTTTCTCTCAATTTTTCCACATTTTTGCACCAATTTTCGTTTCCATTTTTATTTATTTTTTTTGCTTTCTCACAGATTTTCACACAATTTATGTCTCAAAACACTTCTCTCATAGCTTATAAGAATAAGAATTTTTATTACACTGAACCTAAAGAGTAAAGACAAAACAAAATAAAATGTGTGTCACACCAGGCACTGGTCGCATCATCGTCATGTTTATAAAATTAGAAATGCGATCAAAACGCCACTAAAGACAACAAAAAAAAAAAGTGTTTTCTCTCTCCGAATGTCAATTAGCTGAGCAATTTACAAGTTGAGTCAATTTGGCTCGTGGCATGTAATATAATGTTGACACGTTTCACAGCCCTCAACTTGGCATCTGGTGGATCCAATTTACAATGACAACTTTCTCACTGAACATCTAACGTCACTTTACATTGAACTTTGCAATGCATTATAGGGTCAATCATGGAATTAATTGAATGAATTTAAGTGGACATTCAATCCTACTTCACTTCCATTTTCTAAAACGATGCCAAAAATTTGTATTCAACTTTGAATTTGCCAATGAATTAAATTGAAATATTTCTCCCTCCAGTTATGTCTCTATTTGTTCATTCAATAAGAAAATCATTTAAATTGATTTGACCGCACAAAGACATTTGGTGCTTTAAAAATAAGTGAAGAAAGAATTTTTGCTGTTTTTTTAAGATATCAGAATTTCAAAATTGATAACAGACAAATAGAGCTGATAACGATATTGTGGTTCATGATGTGACGCAGGCTTAAAGGTATTTGTGAAAAAAACCTTGAACACTATCGAATCTTTTCGTGGAATCAATTCAATGCTAATAAAGAATTAAAATTGCACTTGTCGACGTCAAGTTTTGCCTTAAGAATTATGAAATATCAAAAGAAAAAAAATTCTTATCAGCGAAAAATTAAAAAATTGCGAAAAACTTGCGACAACAACAGCAGCAATTTAAAAGTGTATTATATTTCTGGTGCTTGGCCGTTCTTTCCACATGTTATTATTACTATTCCATACTGCACGCTAAGTAAATGAATGTGTTTGTGTGTCTCTATTGCTCTTTAACTTTGTCAAAGAATTTCTTGAAAACAATTGAAATAAATAATTTTTTTATTGCCTTGTTTTCAAAGAACGTCACAAGCGCACCAAACGTTAGATGGACACCTAAGGTGGTGTCTTTTTCCATACCTGTCGCACTTTCTAAAGATTCATTTACGAATGTCTGTTTCTCTTTTACTGATTTCTTGAGCTGACTATTAAAGTTTGTTTATTATTTGTCTATGATGTATGCAGAGAGAGAGAGAGAAGGAGGGAGAGATCAAATATAAATTGTTGTTTATATTCCTTCCAACACTTTGCATTCAGGCTATTCAACCCTATTCAACAACCTGAATAGCGTCTGCTGACCATCATCGTATCAGCCAGATACCAGTTGAGCACTTGTTGACTCGTTTGTTGTACGACATGATCGTGGGGAACAAAAAACTTGATTTTTTTTTTGTTGTCATCAGTTGACTTCGAGAATTTCTTTTTTGATAAAAAGATCTAAATTTACGCGAAATCCGAACTTTAACGCAAAGGAAAATCTTTGCGATAAGAAGAAAAAAGCGAAGAAAATCGAAATAATTTTAAAAATAAATAATTTGAGAAACTTTTCTTCCAAGATATTTTTAATTAAGTCACTCCGCGCGCGAGCGTTACAAACTTACGTCTTCACTTTGCGATCGTTTACTCGTTTCTGATGTGTATTCAACGAAACCAGAAGATAATTTTATTTGAGAGCTAAAATAAAGCGATGAAAAGAGAATTATTAAAATTGTCTCTGGAAGGAAATTTTCTTAAGCATTTCTATACGTATGCGCTCTTTATGCAATTCAGAGAGTAAGAAACCTTCTCAGGCGGCTTGAAACATGTTTGTGTGGACAAAGGAAATGGTTTGTTTACCAAAAGCAACACAAAATAAAAACATATCGATCAAACAAATGTGAGATTTGTAATTTTTTTTCTGATGCTTGTTTGTGCGGTCTACGAAATTCGATATCTAATGAGTGGCCATCCTATCTAAAGATTCTTTTAAGATGTTAATAGAAAAAAAAAAATGTTTGAATTTCAGAAGTTTGTTTAAGTTTTGTTTAATATTTTTTTTAAAAATTAATGCGTAAAAATAATTTATAAATTAATTGATGAATGTCGAATAAATTAATTAATAAGTTATTTCCTGATGTTAAGAATATAAAATTTTGTTACGAAGATAAGTTTGCTACAAGTTTTGTGTACAAGTTTAAGGATACAAGTCTTTTGTTCAAGTTCAACATGACTGAAAAGCACAAAACTTTCGGTTTGATAAGAGATCTTTTGTTTTACCGATATTCTTCATCAGACTGCTTGCTGTTGACCAAGTTGTTTAAACAATGAAAAAAGAAAACGTATATAAACTTAAACTCCAAGCAGTAAATTATCAGTTATCAAGTAAATTTCGCCAAAAGAGAGCCTAATAATGAAGTTACTAATTTTATTCGTTATGGCATTTACTGTCATTGCTGCAGCCCCTCAAAGAAGTTTTGGAGATATCCTTAGTAGACTGAACATTTCTATGCCGCCAACGCGTCCACCTCTAGGTAGCCGGCAATCACCTCCAACTTTCAATGATATCAGAAACAATATAAAATCTCTACTGCCCTCTGGATTTTCATTGCCACCATTGCCGCAACGCAATCAAAATGTGAGCAAAGTAACTACACCAGCAACAGCAGTATAATCATCTATGATTTATCGTACAAGAATTGTATTGATTTTTGATAATTTTTTTCTCATGGAAAATAAAAATAATAATTTTGAAAAACAAAACACTTCAGGATTCTAAAGGATCATTTTTAATTTCTTGCATTGCTACTTAGTCAGTCAGAAATTCGCATACATTATGGATTGAAGTACTTATTTCCAGACTCTCAATATGTTTTTCGCATCAAAAACTTGTATCAATATTTAACAATATAGAATGAAAACGAATGTTGCCGACACCACATCGCATGTGGTGTACCGCATGAATGAAGGTAAACAAGAATTTCTTCTTTTATTTTTATTTTCCATCTAAAGAATTTAAAATTTTTCTTAATGAAACCTTAAAGTTATTCTCAACATCTTTCAAGAAATACTCCATGAAGAATTTGTGTTTTTTCAGCAACTTTGTTAAGCGCTCAGCATGTCTTCGCGTGTCATGATTTTTATCCATCAGAAATTTAGCTAAATTTTGCAGCACACGCTTTCGCGTTCGTGGATTTGCATCGGATCCAATAATTTGGTCGACACCTGCCGTTTTGCAAATGATTAATAGTAGACGCGCCGTCATTGCTCTCACAATGGGATTCTTGTGATCTGGTCCCTTAACACAAACTGCTCGCACTGAATGCTGCATACAAATGTGTGTTGCCATTTTATCAAGTGCAACATTTGCATCCTTTTGAATGAATCTATTAGGATCAGCTGTTTTACACAATAAAATATCCACCATTTCATCGAATTCTGGACGCTTTGTACTTTTTGCCATGACAAAAAATTCACCAGCTGTCTGACAAGCAGTTCGACATAAATTCGATCGTGGAGATTTAAAAAAATCTATAAGCTTTCGACTAATGATCGGAACGAATTTCATGCCCAGTTCACTTTCCCAATCGATGACAGCACCAAATGCCTTAAATTGCTGCAATCCTTCTAAACAAATTTCCCTGAAAATCAATTTCCTTTTAAGAAAATCGTTATTTGCTTAGGTATGAAAGTGTTACCAGTTGTGATCTTGAAACTTGTCAACGATGTCACTAAGCTTTGCATTAAGGTTTCCACAAGCATCAAGACCGCTATCAGTTGATAAATCAGTTGACATTTCAGATTCATTTCCTGTTGTCTTTAGCAAATTTTCCGTTTTCTTTACGATTATTTGCGTTTGAGAATTTTCCAAATTTTCTTCCTTATAATTTTCATTTTGTTTCTTCAGTTCTTGAGCTCTCAATATAGATGAGAAGACTTTATTTGATATCTGCTCAGTGCCTCGCGCTATTCGCGTGTTCCTCGTTTGAGGCCGAATAAATTTTTTGCAGTTGAAAACAGGCGTCAATTGACGCGAGTTTCTGTTTTTCGAGAACTCATTTAGCAACAGCAAACTTTGAAACTTTAGGAAATTTAATACTTACTTTGGCTTGATGAATATACATTGAACAGGATTTGGCGGAAAACATACGCCTAGCTCAAGGTCAGGCTTTCTTATTCCATTCTTCAGAAATTCTTCATTAGGCTTAACAATTTTATTCTTCAATCCGTCACCAATCACATCACCAAGATTTTTGGAGTTTTGCTCACTTTCAATGCACATTTTTAAGAAATTTGTGTCGCGTGTCATGTCTGGCGGATGTGATTGAGGTCGTTCTTTATAATTGGCTAGTGAAATATTTGTTTGTTTTCTTGTCACCAGTAATTGAATTTTGCTTGTTTGAACTGATACTTCCTTGTTTGGTTTGTAAGGTGGTGGAATAGTGAAGCATTGCTTGAGATTAAGAATTTGCGGCAGAATTGGTTTAGTCGGCTCAATTGAAATTGCTTCCAATGCAACAATTTCAAGCTTATCCTGAATATTCTGTGTTGGAATAAGCCTCGAATGAACATTCTCCTCCGATGGATCATTATTTAGAAAATTGTTATCATCCAAATCAAATAAATCACTATCGCCGTAGAGTGTCTCTTTTGATGAATTTTCACGCTCTTGAATAACCCAAATACTTTTGATTTCCTTTTTCACTGGTGCCTTCATTTTGTCACGTTTTTCCATTGCGTGAACGAACCTTTTGATCATGGAAAAATTTGTGCTGAGAAAATTTAAAATTTAAAATAAATATTTGTTTAAAGAAAATTTATTTTGAAAAAAGAAGCCTTCTCCGATCTGCGACAACAACAGCCTTAAAATCATAAGAAATCAATAAGTTTTTCTTTCCATCCTCAAAACAAATCTTTTTATTTAATTGTTTCTTTTTTTGATCATTTCTAAAATTGAATTTCCTTCCATTAAATTAAATTAGTTTTCTGTTTTAAGAGCTTACTCCACTGTACGTTTCTTACTATCTAAGATCAGTAGTTTTACGAAGGATGAATGATGTGGGACAAGGGGATTTCGAGAGCTGAGGAGGGGTGCAAATAAAATATATATATATATTTTTTTTTCACAAACTTCTTTAAGAAATTTTCACTAGTACAACTTTTGTTTCTTTATACACGATTTTTTTTTTTTTTTTTCAATATAAATTTGTTTCTTTTTTTTCACGCGACACCAAAAACAGAAATTTATTTTTTTTTTGAGCAAAATGATTTTCGATTTCTAAAAAAAAAAATAAAGTTTTTCGCGGTGGAAGTCTGCAAGAAATTGCTTATCAGTGTTTCTTTATAAAATGCAAATAAAAAGGGAAAATGCAATACAATATACGTGTGAAGTGGGAAATTGAATTAAAAAATCTTTTTACTCGACAAGATTTTGGCACATCTAACAAAATTTAAAAAGAATATATATTTCAACTGAGTCCATCCATTCACCTGCTGGTCCCCACAATATTGATGGGTGGTAAAACCGATAAAAAATTATTTATGTAATTATATTTCTGTGATAAAGATCTCGATAAGGATAACAAAACTATTATCATGAGAAAGGAACGAAAGATTCAACAATCAACAAATTTTGTGCTTTCCATATCACTCAAAATATTTCCACTTAACAAAACAAAATCAACTTTTAAGATGGAATTTTTTTTTTGTTCTTGTTACAAACCGTGACCAAAATTAAAAGTTTTAGGATATTTCATCATAACTATGTAGCTTTAACACACGCGCACACAATTGTATTAATCATCAGGCACACGATTATAACAAATAGGAATTTCAATGAACCTTTCTTCGACTCTTTCGTCTCTTCCCCGCCACCGTTGAACCTGTTGTGGTCGTCGTCGATGAACTTGCACGTTGATTGCTATCATAAAGATTATTGTTGTTGCCTATTATGTGACTACCATGACTTTGATGGTGTTCTGTCGATTGAGATGATGAAAATTTCTTAAACAATTTAATAAAAATCGATGATATTCCGGTGTTATTGATGGTTTGAGGATTATCGCCGATGGCTTGTGAACCATCAACGTTTGTGGCGTATTCTCATGAGCTCTTCACTTTGCCATTTGGTGTAGTGCGACGCTTGGTAGCACTTAATTCAGGGGCTGTACGATTAAGTCCGATGGCAGTTTGGACATTTTCACGTGATATGCCTGTAGCTGCTGACACCGCATGTGTAGTGACTTCTTTAACACGACGCTCCAAGAATAACTCGTAGAAGGGTTTGAGAGCCTAAAATAAAATATTATTAACAATCAAATTTGGTTCTTAAACATCATTCAATCAAAACTCACATATTCCCACATTTTTTCTGCCACAATGTCCAATTTGTTGCCAATTTCAAAAAATTCGCCGCTGTATCTGTTTGAATGAGACAAAGGTAAAGTGAAAAAAAAAAAAAAGTTAGCAACATTGAATGAATATTCTCATTAGATCATCGTCTACCTGATATACGCCCATACGCACAAAGCAATGATGCAAACGGCCATAATAAGCGTCATAAAATTGCAAAACGTTTCCATGCCAAAGAGCGCAAAAATTCCGCTCTGGATGTATGTAACGAGAGCCACAGCAAGAAAAACGCTTGGCGTTTGTGCTGCTTTAAATATGTTTTTGCTCTCATTCTGTTGCTTGTATTGAATAAATGTCTCTTCAACGTATTCGATCAGTTGTTGTTTGTAAATTTCGGAAAATTCTTCGCCACCCATCTTGCGTTTTGTCACAAAATGATAAATGGCCTTTTCGCGAGCTCTCTGATGTTCGACTTCCAACTGTTGTGGCTTCTGATAAGGATTCTTTCCGCCACAACAATCCTCCATGTGTTGTGAGTAAAGGTCTTTTGCTGCTGCCACTGCATTCAGATTATTCGCTTCGGCCGTTGCCAGCAGCATTGTTCTTGGTTCAGGCATATCTTCGCTCCTGAAGATGTTCAGGTACGATTTAAAATATTGCACCAGATCGCGTGCCTTCACTACTTGTCCATTGATTTCTTTGATAATGAGATTTTCGGGTGCCATCAATAGCGGAATTAATTCTCTCAGACTTTGTTTGAATTCGGTCGTGATGTCCGACAATTTTCCAGTGAAGCTTGGGTTTGTTGCGACATTCAAACCAGGATGAGGCATGAGGAAGCAGGAAATCTTATCAAAACAGGCCGAAATATGTCGACGCAGTGATTGCAGATCCGGATGCTGTTTTTCGTGAATTTCCAATCGTTTTTCGAGTATCTTTGCACCGCCAACGGGGCCATATTCGGCTTCATACGGAAAACTCCAGTCGCGCACTAAAAATTCCAACTTCTGGAAAGGCTTCGAGCCTGTGTCGGCCAAAGCTAACCGTCCATATTCTGTAAAAAGCTGCAAATGTTGTAGATCATCCTCTTGAATGTTCTGCGATAAATTGTATATCTGTACAGATGAGAGCATAGTACTGAGGGCAAACACGGTTGCACAATCTTTCACTGTGCTGTGACTATCGAATGTGCCTTGCGTGTCCAGTAATATTATGGCCACTTTGCGTCCATTTGCATAATCATGCAAAAAGATATCCGACCACATATATATGCCCGTTGTTACACGATCAGATCCACCACGCCATGAGAATCCAACGAGGGGATCATCATCTTTTCCTAACCAATCGGAATCGGTACTGTGATGAACATACTAAAAATTAACCAAAAATGCTTGTTAACCATAATGGCAATTAGTCAATTACTGAATATACCTTTGCATACATGTACCGCAGGAAGAAATCGAGTAAGAAGCTTTTTCCTTTACGAAAAGCACCAGCTACAGATACTATCACTACATCGCGATTCTTGATGTTGTCCTGCAGTATAATACGTGTCAGATCCTCTTCAGAAAGCCGAAACGTGTGAGCCTCTTCATTCACTTGCACAATCTGTATGGCTTCAGCTGTCAATATCGTACCGCCAGTTGACATGCTTATGTATATGATTTTTTATCCTCTCGCTGTGATCGTGTCGCACCCTGATCTGCCTGAATGATTGTTAATAGAAGATTTTTTTTGTCTTGATAAATAAATTTAGATCAGCTGGGCCGAGAAATTTTTTGGCTACAACATCGACACCAGCGAAAATAAAACTTTCTGTCACTTTTTTTGCGAGTCGAAACAATTTTTTACTTGCGAAATCAACAGAAAAACATGAGAACAGGGCTTTGAACCGGCAAGTTGATAGTATTTGTCAGAAGAGTGAATCATAAAGGAAGACAAATAACTGATCATTGACGTGTGTGAGCATAATGGAATGCGAGAAAACTCGAAAAACAAGTTTCTGACGTCCCGAAATATTAATCTTGTTTTGTTTCAACCCTGGTGCACCATCCATCTATTCATTTTAATATAATTTAACTTTGAGTAAATGTCCAAGGTTAATGCTTCTAAAAACCTATCGAGTTGAGTCATCAGATGTGAGCCGAAAGGTTCTCTTCTTCTATAATTTATATCGTGTTGATTAAATATGGACATTGACCATAAATGGATTTATTAATCACTTTCACGATAAAAAGCATAGCCACCTTTGATAAGCCACCTTGCGTTCCATGTCATCAAAAAAAAAAAAAAACCACAACGTGTCATCTACACATAACTTTCACAGTGCACACACAATTTATAATTGCTGAATGTATGCCAGGCGAGAAATAACACAATTATTAAATTCAGGATCAGGTTAATGAATGGGCCACGAGCTAAACTATTTTTGGATGCACATCACATTATGAATAAGTTACCTAACTGTGTGTATCTGTTTATAATTTACACAAAAACATCCCATCATGGTGATCATAAGAGACTCGCGCTTGAATATTTTAATTAAATTTACATTCATTTGTATGGTGACATCATCAATATTGAGCACACAGATAGAATTTAGCGAGGTTCACATTTGTGGGTGTATGGAAGGAAGCTAAGGTCAATTGACATTTGGTGGCTCTCCAATCAAATTCTGAAAGCTATTTTATCATTGCGATAAAGGCGCCCGAGAATATTTAACTGCGTCGTAAACTCTGCTTAGACGTTATCACTCTTTGTTGTCGCAACGAACCATCTAATCGTGATATCCCAAATAAAGGTTCAGCGTTTCAATAGAAATCTTAATTGCTACCAAATTGCCACTCATTGAGTGATAATGACGATAAATACAGAAATTTTCCTTCTCCTAACTTTCTGGTTAGGTTTTATGTTGATTTCTTCAATTTCTCCAGATATTTTGCCTATCATTCACCTTATTGCAATGCTAGCGAAATGTGATTAACTTCTTATCAATATTATTCACTGTTTTTCTGCTCCAAATACATTAATTAATTTGAAATAAACTTTGCAATTTTGCTTAAAAGAAAGATAATCAGGGCTTGACAATCTAGCAAGGGGAAATAATCGAATTTGAAATGTGTACAAGGAGAAAGGAAAAATTAAAACAAAATTTGAAATTAATTTCAACTGCAAACATTACCAGCCTAACATACACATATTTGCATATATCGTTTCATCGGACATCGTATTAAGTAAGTGCTACTTAACATCTGTTCTCAGTTAGTACGACATAAAAGTTCAAAAGGAATTCACACAATTTTATTTCTCTCACAATTCATATTGCAGATCTTTATTTCTTAATCAAAATTGACTTCCATATGAGCTTTTTTTTTGAAAATCAACCAGCGGATGTAGAAATTAAGAAAATGCCTGAGTACCTGCTTAGTGTTTCATTCATTAATCAATATAGTCACAAGTCTGCATACTTAGGCCTTCAATTCTTTGGTATAGTCAATTCCTGCAACCAGTGGCTACCAGAACATCTGAGGCGAACAAATCGCGGCCCTCAAACCAATTATAAGGCACTGAACCGAAGAAAAGTATGTATCGGCTAATTATTCCCTAAAGACCTTTTTTTTGAAAAGGAATATGTTACCCTTGATTTTGCCTTTCTTGGTATGTACCTGATTTTTTTTTGTATGTATTCAAGAAATGTCAAAGTTATTACACAGCTTCGTACAAATGCAATCTGTCGTAGAACGGAATGTGAAATTTTGTGTAGCTAAATTATTTTTCTTAAATAATGTTTTTGTATTGATAAAAACCTGTTCCACATATATGTAAGATTAAGTAGAAATTATTTTTGTAGCTTCTTCATTCCAGATTTTGAGTCATTAGTTATTGTGTTTCACAATGAAACGGAACGTGTCAAAAATCTTTAGGCGAGGATTTTTTTTTTATTTAGTGACTTTAGCTTTGGTTACAAGTCAGTCAGTTTCTAATGAACTTTGTGGAATTTCGGGCAGTGCTACAGGATTCATTTTTCATGGTGAGCTATCGGAAAGAGGCCAATATCCTTGGACAGTTTCTCTGCACCTAGTGAAAAATGACGCATTCATTTGTGGTGGAACTCTTTTATCATCAAAACTTGTATCTACGGTAAGATTTTGGAAATTCCCAATTTACTCATTTAATCAGCAATTTGCTTTCAAATGACAACTTAGGCGGCGCACTGTATTCATGATAAGGGAAGAAAACACCGTACGACTCCCGAAGAGATTGTTGTAAAATTGGGAAAATATGACTTGGAACAGCAATTCGAGCGTGGATCAGTCACGGCATATATAGACGAAATTTACGTTCATCCCAACTGGAAGAACTACACGCTGAACTTTGACTCTGACATCGCCATTATCAGCCTCGAAACTCCCGCTCAGTATACAAACCTAATCTTCCCGATTTGCTTGTGGGATCAGAATGACGAGCCATCAGCTAAGATAGGAACCGTTGTTGGCTGGGGTAGATCAGAACGAGGTGGTTCTCACGAAACGAAACCAAGAGAGATCGAAATTAATATCAAAACCAATGAAGAATGTTTCTTGACTAATCCGCGGCTCGCAGGCATTTCATCGTTTTCAACATTTTGCGCTGGAAATCCCCAGCAGGCCAAAAGTGTTTGTCTGTAGGTCTAAGCTTATCGCATAATGAAAACATATTTTCTATATACGTAAATTTCGCATTTCAGAGGCGATTCCGGTTCTGGGTTGCTGGTTCGTGATAAGGGAATCTGGTACTTAAAGGGCATTGTATCATCATCGTTGCGAGATGGGGAAAGTTGCGATGTAAGGAACTACGCCATCTACACAAACGTCTTTAAAATGATGGACTGGATTAAAGAAATATTTCGCAAGACTGGAAGTTCGATGCCACAACCAAGTATCGCAGGTCGCAAGCATAAGAAAGAAATTGTTTGCTTCATAGCTTATTGGGCAAAATTTGTCAATGAAGTAGCTCCCGCTGGGTCCTTTACTTTAGATAACTTCAAGCCAGAACTTTGCTCAACGGCTGTATTATATTATGGAACAATTGACGAGGAAGGCGATACCATTGCCAATACAGAGCATTTAAATCAACTTAAACGTTTCACAGGATTCAAAAAATCTTATCCACATCTCAGAACATTGTTATCAATCGGTGGCTGGAATGAAGCAAGTGAGAAATTTTCCAAATTATCCGCAAATCCCCAGCGACGTCAAAGATTTGCTCGCAACACAGTGAATTTCCTTAAAAGAAACGATCTTGATGGACTCAATATTTTTTGGGAATATCCAACACTTCGTGGTGGAGATCCTGCTGACAAGGGAAACTTTGTTGCACTTTTAAAGGATATCAAAGAGGCCTATAGTGGAGAGAATCTCTACCTAAGTGCCACATTAAGAGGCGCGCGATGGATTACTGATAGCGCTTATGATATTGGAAATGTTGCAAAGAATATTGATGCAATTTATTTGATGACTTTTGATCTTGCTGGACCATGGGATAATAAAGTTGGATATCATGCGCCACTTTATGGCGATGGCGAAAGTATACATTCGATTGTGTCTCATTACATCGATCAAGGTGCACCAGCTGAAAAACTCCTTGTTGGTGTTCCATTTTATGGACGAACCTTTATTACAACTAATGCTGGAAATATTGGTTACTCAGCAAATAGCGCTGGCTTTCAAGGATCACTGATTCATGAGGATGGATTTTTGGGCTACAATGAATATTGTAAAGACAAAACTAGCTTCTGGAGTGAAACTTATGACGATATATCTACACAATCAATTGGCAAATTTTCTGGCGGAGGTAAAAATAATGTTTTCACGTTCGATACGCCGCGATCTGTTGCAAATAAAGCAAAATATGTTGTGGAAAATGGCCTTGCTGGCATATGGGCTTGGTCAGTTGATGTTGATGACTTCAAAGGATTTTGCAAATATGATGATACGACATTTAACGATTTTCCTGTTAAAGGACCACGACGAACAACACGTGACTATCCACTGCTGAGAACCATAAATGAAGCGTTTGATTTGCTTTAATTAGTATTTGTATCTACATCTATAATTTGAGTTTGAAATAAATTTCTTAAACCTTCTCAGTATGTTTTGTTGATACACGTTTCACGATTTAAAAATGTTGTTATTTCGCATTGTGAAATGTTTATTTTTGAAATGTTGCGGTCGTTCACAGCTAATACACGATTTATTTGTTGACCCGGATGATAAACGAAATGTAACTAAAAAATGTTTGCTATGTATTTATGGAAATATTTTGGGGATTTTACTATATAAATTTGTTTTGCTTCCTATTGATTTGCCAGTCAATTTGAAGTATTTTATTGCGAGTGTTCTGTGCATACTTTTTGGACTCGGATGTGCTTTCTCTGTGCAATTTCGTTGTATTTCATTTCTCATTTGGTTCGAATTTGGGGGTAAAGTTGGTCGAAATGTTATCAAAACTGTGATCATAGGAATGCTGCTCACTGGTCCTATTAACAACATTATTCGCAATTCAATGGAAGTAACACGAGTTTTTGTTTGTTCAACGCAATTGACATTCAATCTCACAAAAACTAAACTCGATCTGGCAACGAAACCATTCATTAATGCATTTATGAATATTGACAAGAATTTAAGTTCGATTCAGGACAATTTTCGGACGATTGATGATGTTTTGAAACCAATTTTTCGTGAAATTGAAGGAAACGGAAGTATCACATCGTAAGTTTAAATTCTCAAAAAAAAAATATCTATGTATACATGTTTATTTACTATAAAAATGCTAAAATTTCAGTTATTCGAACGTATCAAAAATTGAATCTTCGCAATTCTATACTTTAATCTACAAGAAAAAGCTTCAGCATCGTTGCGCTACACAATTTGAACGCGGCAAAGATAAATGCGAGAGCGCTTTTGCGCGTGCTTTCGAAAATTGTCTCGCGAAAGCTCCATCTGTTTTAAACTACGCCATTTGTTGGCCATTGAAAATCGACTACATTTGTGGTGTTGAAGATGTAATGAAGAAAATCGGTGCAAATATTTGTGATCCATCAAAAGTGATTGATCCAGATTTTGGAAGCAACTATGTTCAGCTGAGGCAAATTGAAAGAAATTTTGCGTCACATTATAACAGTATTCAAATTAATTACACAACAACAAATCCTAAGAGGCTTAATGCTTTTCGCTCGATGAATAAAATTGGCATCGGCATCAGTCAGGAGCTACACACAAAAACATCAATGCTAGATCGTGTAATTCATCTAATTGACAAATTGCTGATTTTCATTTATTTCAAAATCATTTACGGTAATTTTCCTTTGTAATTTTTTTTTTCCGGGTGGAATAGAAATTGAACAATTATATTCTATGTCCCCCGCTCGTAAATGCGAAATAATGTTTCGTTAGTCTCGATCAAATTAAATTGATTGAAATTGCTGTCTCGATATATATGTCTCGATTTCCATGTCTTACACAATTTACAATTTCTAGATGCCATTCGATATCATGATGCTTTTGCAAGCCAAATTGAATTCCACAATTACTACGTCACTGAATATTTCAAGAAAATTGATCGTCGAAGAATTCGTGCCGGTCGAAGTCATCTGTTGCCGTTGAAAAATGTTGAAAGTTACAAACTAGTCGATCCCAACTCAACGAGAAGAATAAAGAAGGAGTTTGAGGGGCATCTTGGACTTATATTACAACTCGCTTTACAAATTCTCACGACAACATTCTTTATCGCATTGGATCGAATCTATTTCGAAGTTCTGGACATCATTGCGCGACATTCACAAATCAATTATCTCCAGTGGGGCGTACACGATTTACGAATCAATGTGAATGGAACGGGCTTCATATCGAATCTCATCCGTGCATCAGTTAACGGCTTCAACATCAATGAGCACATTAAAGTTCTGATAACAAATGAACCGTGCTTACCACGCCCGTCGCTTGTCGCATCATTGAAAATTATACGAATCTATTTGATATTTCTGTGGAATTTCTATTTGATATACAATCAAGTTTACATTCATCGTGCCCGTAGATTTGTGTGCGCTTACTTTTATCCCAAACGCGAAAAGAAACGTATTCTATATTTGTACAATAAGATGCTGAGACATCGTAAGCAACTCTTCGCCAAGATGATTCAAATTGTAAAAAATAAGCTTCAAACGTATGGCGCTATCAAGCAAAAGCGAAACTTTCTTCAGGTGAATTTAAATTTATTCTGTTCGCCTTTTTTTCGAAGGGAGTGAGTGAGAGAGAGCGAGAGAGAGAAAGAGTGAATTGTAATATTTTACGAGCTTTAAATTTCAAATTCAAATTTCCGTCCCTTAATGTAGAAAATGCTCGCATACTTTCCAAGACTATGCAAATGTTTTCAATGCTTATCATTTGCCCGACCAAAATGCTTCATTTGCAATGAGGTCGAATCGATGCGAGTGACAAAGGATTCAATTAACATTGTGCGCTGTCGAAAGGCGAATTGTCGAATCGAATATTGCGACGAGTGTTGGCTGGAGATTGGACGAAAATGCTTAGTATGCAAGTATTGCAAGAAATATTCAATGCGATCCCATACAGAAATTTACAATTTGGCTTACTATTCTGAATTCTGTGCCACTGACTATAAGTAAAAAAAAAGCTTCTGGAAAAAGCTTTTCGCTGTAGCTCAAATGAAAATCAATTGCAATCGTAAATCATAATGAATATTACAATAATTTAAGTCAATTTCAAAAGGAAGAAAGAAAATATTTATATTTACGGCACTAAGTTTGTTCTCGGGCTCAAGCCCGAGCCCGATGCCCGATGTTTTTTACATTTTTTCGGGCTTTGAAGCCCGACGGGCTTTGCCTTCGGGCTTCGGGCTTTGAGCTAAAAATTAATTATCACAGTATTTGAGATCGAGTTGAAAGATCCTTTAGACGCACTAAAGGAAACAAAATGTTCAACACTGTATTATCGCACTTACGGATATTCCACTGTACATTTAATGATTTAGAGTTCAGTCAGGGCAAGTTTACCTTTCGAGGATACGTTTAATATTAACAGTGAGTATCTTGAGTAATAAGCTTTCGATTTGCTAGTAAATATCCAGGATTCAAATAAAATTCATTTGTTTAAACAAGTTTAAATTAGGAAGGAAATTTGTTCCTCGTTTAAAGCCCGAAGCCCGAATATTTCTTCGGGCTTGAGCCCGAGCCCGATCGGGCTTCAAAAGGTCGGGCTTTGACAAACCCTATACGGCACTTTCCATCCCGTGGTTAGCCCATTTACGTTCCAGAGCCAAGTCGATTGTGGAAAATTTTTCACTCATTCCAGGCTCATAATAAAGTCTTAACGGCAATCTATAATCAAGATTTATTCTCAGTCGTTATTTCGTTCGACTATATATTTTTATATTTTTAAGGTGAGATGATAATAAAAAGGAGCTAATTCTAGATTCATTTCGTTTTCGACTTTACTTTTTTCCACACTCAACACACTCCCACTCACATTTCCCACATTCGCGTTCAAATACCAAAAAAATTATGTTATCAAAATGTTGGCGGCAGAAAAGAAATCACGATAAGAAAAACACATTTATATCGTTTATTGTTTCAAGAAAGTGCTAAGAAAATCCATTATGAAAATTTTATTCGTTTTCATTGAACGCGGTTTTATTTTTCATCTTTTAGTTGGCTTTTGGATGCTTCTTTCCTCCTCCTTCAGTTGAAAAAAAAAAAAAAACAGTTGAAGATATTGCGCATTGAAAATGTGCGGATTAAGCATTTGCGAAGTTTCCCTAATTGTCAGATAATCCCCCCACCATCAAATCAAGTCGACTCGTTCGTTATACTACTTCTAGCGCTATAAATAGCTAGCAAGAAAGAACTAGCAGGAACCTCAATACCATTAAGCTTAGTTTTATGATTCAACTGTTCCGGCTGCCGTTCATTGTTCTAAATGGCTGAATGCGCTTTTCCGCTTAGTCAATTCCACATTATTTGTTCGGCGTGCAACTAAAACTTTTTTTTTTAATTTTGAATGTAAAATTCTCACTTTTAGCTGAACGGTCATAATTAAGCACTTTGATACGTGGATTTTGTTACCCTGTGAGAATGAGAGAATGTTGTAAAGTTTTAATTTTCATGATGCCATGTATCATATGAGCTTTTCAGACGGTATACACTATCAAACCCATAAAAGTTATTATACATAAAGGGCTCTTGATATGGCTTAATGTGGACAGACAACTCAAGTATCATAATAGCGAAATGTGCAGTTTGTCAAACATTTCATATTAGAAATTAATATCGTTTCCAGAAGAAAAACAGCTCTGTTGCACTTCTCTCATCTAAACCGAAAAATATCTTCTCCAATATTCATAATATATAAATGCCAACCACCATGTTGGAACACAACATAGTCTGTATTCTATTTCATACAACAGAAAATTTCTTCGGAAGCTTGTTGCTCCAGTGTATTAAATTTGTCAAATAAATGCACATCGCATTTATTAAATTATCATTTTTTCATCTTTATTCCTCCAGGTGCAATTGCCCGAGGGCTCTATTGTTATTATGTTGTATGTGCCAGAAAACGAAGAGCTTTTTAACAGTGCATAGATATGAAAATATGTACAATTTTATGCTGCTAGCAGGCGTGCTTGCTTTTTGGTGTGTTCTGGATCTTCGAGATGGCATAAAACGAGAGAGAGAAAAAAATAATTAATGTGATTTTAAAAAGTTCTTCAACACTTTTGTTTTTTTTTTTTATTTTTATACTGGTTTGAAAGGCATTGAAAGCTTTATGAGCATGAGAAGATTGAGCTATGATATTCAATGGTGGAAGAGGGAGGCTGATGTGCACGGTGGGAATTAAATTAATTTATTCATCTCTAGCAATCAGAGTTTTGTGAAAATTGAAAATCTTTTGTCTCTTCATCATCAGCAACGTCATAAAAAAAAAGCAGAAAAGCAGCCGTCGCAGTCGTTGAAGGAAGGAGTGAAAACTCGTTGAGCAAAGCACTTTTTGGCATGACAACATTTGGCTCATACACAAAGATTCATGCAAATTAAATCTAGCAAAAAATATGATTTTTGATGGAAATTGCAGACACCAGCTCGAAATAGCATCAACACCATTTCCATAACGACAACTTCTTTTTGTTATTCTCTTTTGCTTTTTTTTTATTTTGACTGTTAATCCCGAAACGAAAATAAAAAGCTTAAAAATATGATAATTTCCTTTTATTTTATTTTATTTTATTTTTTTTTTTTTTTGAATGACAACTCGTGGCGTTTGGTGGTTCGCGGTGAAGGGCAATGATGAAACTTATTTTTTTTTCTGAGAAAAAAAATATGAAAGAACATAAATTAAAAATTCTTTGCACTGCTATTCGGAAGCAAATTCTATTTTCAACATAAATTTTGTAATTAGATGAAATTTTTTTTTGCTCTTTCTTCTCAATCTCGCGCTTTTGCCCATTCATTAATTCATTTGTAATGTTTGTTGATTGGAAACATGCCCAAAGCTTCCATAAAGCTTTTATGGCGGATTTTTTTTTGTGTTTATTTCCTTTTGTCCATCAACATCCACGGCTCGCTGGAAGCGCAATCGTTGTTGGTTTTTTTTTTTGCTGTTTTGTGATTCTTGCTTTCAATTTTTTTTTACTGATCTTTTATTGTTGTATAACAAACGAAGGTCATTAATCAGATCTCGTTATCATTCACCTTGAAAGCTTCCGAAATGAGAGAAAAATAAAAATCATGATTTCATTCTATTCTGTAAGTTTCACAACTTTCCTCCTCCGCGCACTGTTCCTTGCCAGCAAATCTCTCCGTGACCTTTCTCTACCACATCGCTTCCCTTGTCGTGCTATAAATGAACACAACAATGGCAAATTTCTCATCGTACGAAACTTTTGTCCCATGGTGTGGAAGCGAAAAAAAAAATAAAAATAAAAGTGGAATCGAACATTCCTTAAAGTCACTCAAAAAAAGTGAAGCTTTCATATTGATAATTGTGCAGCTGACTGTGCATGAGCTGTACAAGAAATATATTTTAGTTTGTAATTTATTTATTTCCTGTAATATTTTTGTGGCAATGAGCGAGGAAATTTTGTGCATGATGCAGACAACTTTATGCAGTTGTAAATTTATTGGTTAGATTTTTTTTTGGCATCGCTAGGAAAGGGATGTGTGTGCTAAATGTACCTTTATTTATGTACACAGCCCTTCCTACTTTTTCTTATTTCCTGAAAGTGGAAAAGCTTTTGTGTAAAAGCTTATATTGATTACGAGGAATTTTTTTTCTTGTTTATCCTAATTTATTATTAGATTCAATAAACAAACAGTCGAGAATATTGTGATGCTAGAGCTAGACGGTTTATTTTTCATTATTGTGAAGACGTAAAAGAAAATTTATTGTTGATTTCAGCGGAACTGTCGCTTCCGATTTGAGGAAGGAAAAATTAAAATGAGAAACGTATTTTTTTGTGAGACATTTTTTTCCTTCTTCTTATTCTTCTTATTCTCTGCTTCTTCTGTTGCTGCCACTTGTGTCGAGCTCGTTTAAGGCGACAAAAGTAATAAAATCACATCATGGGCGAATGAGTTTTATGCTGATGCTGAAGGTTTCTTGTGTAGCAAATGAATACCAACGGTGCCATTTACACAGCATCACAGCAAATGAAGTTTTCCTCGAATTTCAATTTTCATTTCAAGCACAGTTTTTTTTTTATTTTTTGTAATTAATCAAAAACAAAATTTTTTGTTCCTCAAAGAAACTTTTAGGTTTTCCAAAAAAAATTATTACGTGCTGCTGCATAAATGCAAAACTTTAAATGAACTGGAAATAATTTACAGCAAAAAAAAAAGTTTACAATTTGCAAAAAAGTGGGAATCATTCTCAACTGATGTTAACTTTTCGTGCATTTTTTTGCGCATTCTGATCCAGTAAAAACTTTGCTCAAATAAGCTTCAACTCATAAATTACACTGCAAAACGAACTGATGGCAGTTTTGCGCGACGTTAACAAACGAAGCCTTCGCATTTCGCACTCAGTACACTAACAAAAAGTATAATTTTTAATCCCTCGGCTCTCTCACATATCCAACAAGAGTGTTTATGTGCATGCTGAGGTAACAGATGTAAGAAAAAAAATTGAATTATAGTTTTCACCAAGCAGCACTTTTTTAATAAATTAATTTCAAGTAGAAGTTATTTTTATGGCTTTTGTGGGGAAGACGACAGGCAATGGGTGAAAGGAAAGGGCTGCTGATAGAGGGCAAAAGAAAAAACGGGATGAGCTTTTAATTTATGGCTGTAAAGTAAAGTTCAAAAGTTTGGGTCGGATTAGGGTTGTTTTTATCTCGTTCTTCTATGAAAAACCTTAAAATTCATCCAAATAATCATCGAAAGCAAACAACCAAACAACCCCAAGAGATGATCTGTTACGGTGTTTTCACTCTTACTATCCCTCCATCCATAGAGCACGTTGTAAGTTTAACTCTACAGTTTATAATCGGGACAAGGAAATACGTTATAAATATACACTATGCAGCACCATCGCTTGAAGCCCAACGAAGTCAGTTCCGGAATTCTAATTTTGGATGTGCAGCAATCTTCTAAAAGGAAGAATAAAAAGAAACTATCTGACTTGAATTAATATTACTGTCAGACATTTTGATGGGCAAACACACAGAGTTTGAATAAGATTTCTCCGAGTTATCAGGGACATGTTATCATCATGATCCCTTTTGTTTTCTACAGCAATTTCCGGCTATTTTCATGGGCACTGCTCTGACAACGCTCTACTTACTATCTTTACATACAAAATAGGCGAAACTGGAAAATTGTGTCCGATGATAAATGATTACAAAGCCTGTGTTAACTTAAGTGGGTCAGATGGGGTTAACGGGAGAGAGGTGGAGAGATTATGAGGATTTCAGTTTGTTGTGCCCTCGCCATGTGTGGCACATGTGAATTCCTAAAATGAAGAAAAAAAAATCACCGAGAAGAAAAAAAAATATAACAACAAAGGATGTTACACCACACCTACACATATGTACATTACACTCAGTTGTAGGCGAGATGCGCAAATAAGAAAGAATAAGAAGTTGTAAGAAGGATGAGAAAGAAACTTTTTACCATCCTTTAATGATTATCTCTCATTTTGAGAAACGTAAAAAAAAAACTTTTTATCATTATTTTTCTGTTAAAGGGAAGTGGGATGTATTCATCAATTTTGTCACATTAAACTTTACAGCAAACAAAAACGTCTAACTTTCTTTCATATAACTTCCTTAGCGATTTTCATAGCAAACTCAAATGTTACCAATTTTAGGGAAATAAATTCTTTTGTACCGCTCTTAAAAGAGTCGTTTAAAAAAAAAAATTTGAAGGAAAGTGCAATAACAAAAGTTTTGCAATTAAATTTAATGGTGCGGGCGAGTGTTTGAGAAAACGACAATCGATTGGAAACTTTCTTTTTTTCCTACTCGATGTTCGTGCGAGGCAATATTATTACTCTACAACCCTTAATTGCTTTAACAATTAATTGTTAAACTTTAAAGCTACGTAAAGTTTACAACCAATATCGTCTAAGAGGCATATCTAGAGAAGGAGAAACTTTTTCCCCTCCGTCTGACCCTTTCTGTCCTCGCGCTAATCCCTCGAAAAACATTTCTTTTCCAACAAAAACGAAAAAAAAAACCCCTCTCAATTTTCTTTTCTGCCCAGTTTTCAATAATAAAGTCAAATATTGCCCTTTATAAAGAAGAAAAAAATCTCTCCAAAAATAAACTTAATTCCACTTCAACATCCAAAAAACATTACAAAAATTGGAAACAAAAGATGGTAAAAGGCGAACGAGAAATATAAAAAAAAAGTTGTCGGAAGCAAAATGTTGAAGCGGAAAAGAATGAGTGAAGCTTAAGAGAGCTGAAGCACAACAACAGACGACAGAGTAAAAAAAAGTTGGAACAATAACAAATAAACTCTGGAATGGCAAAATGGTTGGACAGAGCGTATATAAGTACACCATCACCATCCCACGCTGCTTTTCAATTTCATTAAATTTAATTCATTGTTTACGATTCCGTATATCCGGTTTTATTTACATTGCGATCGCAAAAATTTGTTTGCATTTCTTGGGGATGGGATGTGATGCGAAAGAGATTTTCTAGTTCGAAGGCTCGGCGGCCCGCTTAAAATGAATTTTAAATTGGAATGAGATACAATCTGTGCTTGTGTATATATACAATTTCATCTGATGACTAGATAGGATGATGATGGTTGTGGAGATTCAAATATTGACATTTAATTTCTGTATCAAAGCATCATTTATTAGCATGTAACTCGATGCTTTTAAGTATTAAAAATTTTGCTTCTTTACTTTCTTAGGAAATCAAGATAATTTAAGCATGCAAACAAGTATCTAGTTTGAGTACAAGGAAACATATATTGAATTAGAACATCTACCAACAAATGGATGCTTGTTTCTTGATAATCTCGGAAATTGATAATGCTGTTAAGCAAGCCGTATTAAAATAACTCTTCTCTGTCTCCCTTTTCGCATTGCCCCAATAATGCACAAACACACACTCAAAACGGAATGAATAAAGCTCTTGAGCTGAAAAACACCGAAACAAACAAATTATAAATTGAGTCGTGTGTACATATGCTTCCCATCAGCTCGTACATATCACTTATGCTCGCTATTATGGCATCTAAAAATATACAGCCGAACGCAAAAAGCGATGTTAATGCACGAAAATATACATACAAGCACACACCCAGTATGACACAATGGCAATTTAAAGTGCTTCAACATGAATTATAATATTCATGTTTTAATTATGAGGAATAATTGTTTTGGGATTTTTGCTGATGATGCATTTTGTGTTTTCGCTCTGTCTAAATGAACAAAAAAAAAATTAATGGAAAACTTTTTTGTAGTTTGTATTATTTCACTGAGTATGTGTTGTGTGTATATATGCGACAAAAATTGACATTTATTTCTGTTTTTATGTTTTGCATTTAAATAAAAGTATTTATTATAACGATAGAGATGATTTATTTGATGCTATAGTTTTTTTTTTGCGTCCTCATTTTATCTCTGCTTTTCTCTCTGCAATTGGAATTTAATTTAATGGGCATATCAATTCTTTTTTTTTTTAATTTGTTGTTGTAATCATGCGATAAAAATGTTGAACTGATTTCATACCAAAATCGAAATGTGAATACACAATTCAGCAATTATACCAAATGGAAAATTACAATTATTTTTCCCCCAGTAAATCGACAATGCTGCTCGGTGACTTAGTCAGAGTCCAATTTTGTACATACATATAATTATCCAAAGGGATCATCATTAAATCGTCCCTAAAGTTGGCTGACTGGGACATCATGTGTGTAATTACTGCATGTCATTGTTTGAAATCACAGAAAATATGAAATTAAAATCGATTAAAAATAATTACAGATTATAAAAACGACTCGAGCGAGAGCGATATCCAACAGTGCTATATTTGGAATTTGGATTTAACAGCTTCACCATATCAAAAAAAAGACCGCTTTTGCCTCCATTGCAATCGACTGAGAGCTTCCGGGATGAAAGGCAAACATTTTGTATAGTTTTAAAATAATTATTTATATTAAATTAAATTTTCACAGCCGAATGGATATCGATGAAGGGATTTTGGGAAATGCATGAAATTTTTATTATGAAATATTTTCGAGCCATTATGCATTTAGTAGTATTGAAAATCGAAGCAGCAGGAACACAAAAAAAAATGGACGAAATCAGTTTTACCATCAAGAGGAAAAATAATAATTTAAAATTATTAAATGCGGTCCCATTCGTTGCCATGGCTTTTTATGATTTTCCACTTTAGTACATAAAAAAAAATCTCCATTATCCAAACAACGATGCTCTGTCCACCGCAAAAAATTGCGTTATATGAATCAGAATTGGAAAATCATTGTGCATCAACGAGAAAATTGAGGGGCAGTGAATGTATTTTTCGTGCTCATCCAAAATATAAAAAAAAAATGTACATGGAAACTTCATTCAATTAAAGAATCGAGCCACAAAATAAATACAATGGACACAATGATTGCGCTCGTTCACCGGTCAGACAAATTTTTTCCTTGTATTGAATCGATTATGAAAATGACAAACATTAAAAATAACTAACGAATTATTGTTTGTTGCCATTGCAAGGACACATGCACACATGACCAGAATCAGTGCACGAAATTCCACTCGTTAAGCTCCAGCTGAAGCGGATCAAAAGCGTTTGGACCGAGTCAAACAATTGAAAGTTATTATTGGATATTTTTCGTGATGATGCAATTTGTTTTTTTTTTTAATAATAAAAAATTATTGTGATGACTGTCACGTAAAAGCTCTGATAGAGATTGTTGTGCAATTGGTACTGTATAGTCGGATCAAATGATCAGGAAACGTTTATAGTAGTTATTGACAAAATGTCGATAAAAGCATTTAATATTCTCTACACTTAATCTGTGAATCATCATAAGAGTCATCATAACAGTACACTTTTCAGCGGCCAATTCTATATTTACACAACGATATTGAAATAAAAGAGTTAAAAGCTTTAAACGTATTTAAAGGCGGAGGAAAGCAATTTTATACATATGAATATGCATCCCAAACTTAAGCATGTACAAAGAAATAACTTGTATATGCCCCACATCCACTATGCAAATCCGTAGCAGAAGCAGCACAAACTTTGCTGCATAAGAACACACAGTTGCGATCTAAAATTAAATATAAGAAGCAATCAAAGTTTCCTTTTCAGTATCGAGCTTTTTGCTAATAAGCTTCTTCTCTCGTTCTCTATAATGCTGAACATCTTACCTACAACAACAATATGGAAAATTTTAACATTTCAAAGACATAGCAAAAGTTGCAGAATCGAAAGTTTCGGTTCTTTTGTGTGTATTTGGCGGAAGCTTCTGCGAAGATGGTAAATTGGAATGAAACTTTTTTTTTTGAAATGCTCATTAAACAGAAAGTTATTTTTATATTTTCTTCTTTGTTTTTGCTCCGTTAAGATAAAAAGAAACTTTACTTTTTTCTGTGCTATGGTAATTTGAAATTTCATTGTAGAAATCATTAGCATATGCCTAAGCAGATATGGATCGATGTCGAGGGCATGAGTAACGAAAGCGATCCGAAACGATAAGAGGAAGCAACCGTCAAGAGTTTAAGCGAGAGATAAATTAATTGAATGTAAATTCCTGACTTTTGATTTATATCCCTTCGAGGCACTCGAGTAAGCGGAGTGTAGCTTTCGAGAGCTTTCCAGTATAATTATATATAGCTCATTAACAGACAAGGCTGCCACATAAATAGAAAAGGCACTTGATAGGCGCATCAAGCAGATCAACTTTAAAGTTTATGAAAACATCCACACCATCCATATCATAACATAACCGTCAATGAACTCCACCCCCGACCTCACTTTCATGCATACAAGCGACAGGCTCTCAAAATGTCCTTACGAGTGAGCACACAGCGACGATGCTTAATGAGAATTTGTGCTTTTGGCATTTTCACTTATTTATTTTTCTCTTGCCATCTCTTTTGGGTTTCTAGAAATTACATAATTGCCTTTTTGTGAGTTTGACGCTATTCGTCGTAAATGGACAATCGAATGTAGGGGGTGGCAGAAAAAAGCTTTTACTATACTATTTTCTGGATTGCTGGTTGAGTATACTCTTGACATAATTTAGTATTTTCGGTGACGTTCATTGTGTCTGCCTTCATCGTTATATGACACGAAGCGTCTTTGCATGGTACATGAATAATTCGAGAATAAGATTCAATTATAATAAAATTTTATTTATTGTTGACTATTAACTTTTCCCATCTCTCGGCGCTCTTGAGTTTTATTATTTTTGTTTTCTGCCAGTTTTCTTTATATTTATATAGTTCGGTTATTTTATACATAGCTTATTTTAGGCATCATTTTAGTAGTAACAGAGGGTGGGACTCGAGTTGGTAATATCATAGCACCACATAGCATAAATGACGGTTGCTGGGAGAAAAATTATTGAGCCCAAGAATTGAACGATAAATAGTCATTGTGGGTTGATTAGATGGATCTAATTAAGGAAAAATTTTCTGCACTGTTCCTTCTCACTCTTTCTCTCTTCCTGCTCTTAATGATGCACATAATACGTGTGAGTTGTGCTTATACATACACTCAGTTTTATTATAATTAATTAGATTTTAATGATAATGAATATTGTCGATAATTAATTAATATTACGTGAATCTTGCGTTTTTAATGGAACAAACCATTTTCGGGGCGAAACGTTTTGTGCGTCGAGCGATGAATCCATAATTCAGCGAGACAGCTCGTAAATTTTACCACGCCACGAGATATTCCGTGACTTGTCAATTAAAATTGAAGTATGATAGCGGCGCCATGGATCAAAGATAAAGGTATCGCAATGGAGATATAAATGTGAGGTAATATTATACATTAATCTTTCTTTGAGTGTTTAACGCATGTGCTTGAAGACGGAGAATCTTTCATAGAAAAAAAGAAAACTTTGTCACAGATTTTGTGAGAAAAGAAAAATGTTTCAGAAGAAAAATTTCATCTAAATCGCAGAAAATTTTTCATCGTCCTGAAACGGGTTCAGACACACGCTGATATTATTCCCCACAAACCATGAGAATTAAGCTTTTTTTTATTTTTCAAACCCTGACATTGTATCTAGGTTTTTCCACATTTCCTTTCCTGCCATGTTTGGCAACACCACTTATGTTTTTTATAATTGAATTTCTCTCTTTTTTTTCTCGCTTATTCTAGCACAACAATTCTTTTTCCACGAAAGTTTATCTTCAAAATTAAATTGCAGCCTTGATTGCAGCATTGAGATGAGCAATTGCAGTCGAAACAATGAAGGAAAATGAAATTTTAATTAAATTAGCGAAAGAGTGGAATAAAAAAAATTCTGCTGATCTTTTCGGCGTGCTCAGCAAATTACATTTATTTGTTTCGCCAATGAAAAGACAAAGTTTTAAATTAATTTTCTTATGAGATCCATTTTTATGAGACGAGATTCAGCGTTTTATTGTTTATTTAAATAAATTAAACTCGAAAGGAGGCAAAACTTGCGGGAGCTTTAAGTTTGACATCAAATTCCACATAGGAACAGAAAAATAAATAAATTTCACAAATTGATGTCTGGAAATATCCTCCCGGTGTATATCTTCATTCTTTTGTTAAACACAGCTCGCTCTGAAGCGTCTATTCCATCCACTTGTTTACAAAAACTTTCCATTCGCCATTTGAAATGATGAAGAATGTTGTGAGACTGAAACAGTAAATGGAGAAATAAAATATTTTTCTCAGACATTTCCGGTGAAATCAAGCGACTTATATTAGAAGCATCATCATTGCCATCTCGACTTTATCTCGGGGATCATTAGTAAATAATGTCGAGCGTAGTAATATGCAGCATTGAAAAGTTCTCGCTTCTTTCTTCAAATGAGCAATCCTTGTTTTTGATTCAAATATTTTCATTTCCATTTCCAACCGTCAAAATTGCTATGGAAACGACCGTCATTTCTATAACGACAATTCTCTGTAATAGTCCTTGAGACCATAATTAAAATCTCCAACAGCTGCAGGCGATGGAATATTTTTTATTCTTCTTTAATAAATGTAAGAGCAAAATTATCACGAATTGTCAGAGAAAAAGATTCCCGGTGCTCGCAACCAAACAAACAATTTTCTCATAATAATTCTGGGCTCATCCAGATAGTGTGCACAGCCCTATAAGTCGACTCAAACACGTATCGAGTGGTTTTGATTGCGACTAGAGATATAATTGCAATCAGAGGAGGAAACAAAAGCAAAAAATATGGAGATAATTGGCCTAATCATCGATCGATATTTTACTCTATCGCATCGTTCTCTCGCCATTGAAATTCACTAAATAATCGTCTAGATTTTCCTCCGATGCAATGATAAAAAAAAAATGTGAAACCTCACAGCTGGAATCAATAAAAAAAAAGTTCGTCTCTACCGCTAGCCATCCATTTTGCACAACCCAAACGATCTAGAAACTATAATGGCGAACACTAATTGTAATTTTTCAACTGCTAGAGCTTGCAACGATTTAGAAGGAGAAAAAAATCCTAGCGAGAGTGGTATGAAAATTTATGTTCTTTAATTATCCCATTTAATATGCATTTTATGCAATCTACAATATGGATAATTGGTCATTGTCGATTGATTGGATTTGAGTAGAACAATGACATCGAGTACTTTGCAGCAACAAAAACAAAAATTCTGCATTAAAATTTTTAATGGAACTTCATTGTAGTTGCAATCGAAAAGATTAATTGAGTTATAATCGACGATTATTACAAAAATAAATTCACAATCTTCAAATGATTAGCAAATAGCTGCACAATGACTAATAGGAGAGATATTAAACAGCAGAATCAAAAAGAAATAATATCCATTTTCAGAAATTGGAAATAATGATTCATTTCTCTATTACGAGCGCTACATGGCAGGAAAAAAGTCTATTAAATAGATTGAATTTTCTTCCTTTTGTGATGCTTCATGTGTCTCTATCACCCGCTCTATATAGCTCTGAGGCGGTTGGCGGAAGTGTGCGAGTAGCGGTATAAGAAGAAAAAATGCATTCAAGTGGAAAAATTATGGATTGTAATTTGTTAACTTTATTTTCCGAGGTATTTGCAGGGGAACATTTCGAGCAAGTGCGCTCAGCCATGCTATGCTCTGATTGTGGCATGGCAGAACCCTTTACCATGCGATGATGTATGATACCATATAAATTGCAACTTCCACACAAGATATACGAGAGAAGAGAAAATAAGACAAATCGATAAGAAGGAGAAAAAAAAAATGAAAGTTTCTATTTAAAAAGAAAAGTCTAAAAAAGTTGTTCACATTCGTCAATCTCGTCTCGAATTTCATTCTTCATCGATTGATGGAGAAAAATGGAATTGTTGGTGTATAAAAAATGTCACTTTATTTAACAGAAATAAATCGAATCATATTTCATGTATTGACACCTGTCCCCCCTCTTAAAACATAATAAAATAGAAAAGTTAATGCTCGAATCTTAAACAAACTTTAAGAAAATGTTTAAATCTGAAAGTTTTAGAATGTAGAATTTTTAAGCTTTTCTCTTTTTTTATTGGAATAATGATATAAGGATTGTCTTAATCCGTGGTTTATCATGAACAATTGGAAAATATAATCCATGAGAATATTGCCAAACATAACTCAGAGCAGTGAAAAAAGCAACAAAATCAATAGAATTCAGTTTCTGGTTGGGCCGCTTAAAATGGGAAATCTCAAATCGGTATCCTTCAAGTTTTCCTCCATCCATCTATCAATCAGTTCTGCCATTTCACTAGTCAGTTCACAATTTTTTTCAATGTTACCATTGCGGATGAAACCTTGAGCGTCTTTTGTGAGAATTTTCACATCTATTAAATCATGACAATTGATTGCCGGATTATTTTGGAAATTTTTGATATTTAAGTGATTTAGAAGTTTCGGCAAATCGGCATCGGCCAGGGGCTTCCCGAGAAATTGGGCAAGCTTTCGCAATGAACCTTTCAAATCCTTTAGCAAATCCTCGTAGAAGAGAAACAGCACATTTGGCTCGTGTCGATGATTCCATCCATCCTTAATATGTTCGAAATAAGGGCTCCAATGTACTAGAAAGAAATGTGACGATTTGAATATTTTTTTTTCTTCTTCTTCTCTTTTTCCTTTTAAATCATGAATATATGTGTGCCATCGGCACAATGCTTAAATTCAGATGGGACCCGATGAAAGAATGGGCCATCATTGCAAGAAGTAAGAAGAATACTCACATAAATCTCTCACGAAATATTTAAAGAACGTATCGAAATCATTGACATATCCCTGTGTACGGTACAATTTATTCAAATGATAAAACGACACGACAACATCTTTTGGATTTCGGGCGACATAAACGACTTTGGAGCGTCGTTCCATCACATTGTGCGGTAATAATTTAAATGGTAAATGCGTTTTAATAAATCTTCTCGTTGTCATTTCCGCAAAGACTTTATAGCCGGGCTCCGAAATTGTCTCGATAAAGTCCTTTTTCCATGCATCTGAATTTGCGTTCTCGTTGAGAATTTTTTCTTTCATCTGATCGTGCATATAAAGATGAAATCTGATGAATAGAAAGACATTTTCTATTAGAGTAAGATGCTTCAGGGACAGGTGCAGAATTTTATTTTGTAACCAAACAAACATAAATCAAATAACATTCACTGCGAATGACTGAACGTGAATAATGGAAAACTTTCTGTCAACTCACTCAAAAAATGGAAAACGTTCATTTAATGTTATCTTCCTGGCCGTTTCGTAGTTCAAGTCATTGCAAATCAGCCATATCATCTCTTGAGTCCATGTCGTACCTAACAGGAGGAAGATAAATTCAATGGCAATGAGTTCATTTGGTGTTCCATATATTTACCTGATCGTGGATATGACACGATGTAAACGTCATCGGCACGTGCTTGAAAATTGTAGATTTCATTGGCGCAATGCTTAAACTTATCAGGTAGAAGCCATTTTTCGGGTCCGATTTGTACAAAACCGGTTGGCTGACCTTAACGAAAACGAAACCCAAGAGATGAAGAAAAAGATATAGAAAAAAAAATCAAGCGAACGGAACGAATTTAATTATGGAATTAGATGAAAATCAACCGAATCATCATTCTCCAACACTATAATACTCGGCTGACTGGCTGTCGTTGCCTACGTTTTGAACTTTCATTCAAGTCATCATTCATGTTGTCGTCGTTCGTTGCCGTTGTTGTATTATACAATATAGATATATATTTGAAATTTCATTTCATTAAATTTCTCGAGCTTCTTGAAATGATGGTAAAAGCAACAGCAGCAGCAGCAGCAGAGAGCTTTTCATAACTTTTACCGTTCGCTTCGCCTACCTTGGAAATCTTTTATGAATTGTTCCTTAACATCACCTTCAGCCTCCTTAATTTCATAAGGAAACTCATTTTCACCTTTATTGTTATTGAAAGCCATTCTTCCATTCAACATTTCATGCACAGATTCCTCTCGACTTGATATTTTTCTTCTTCTTTTTTCTCCCTCACTCTCAACACTATTTGCTTCCGTTCGGCGCTATCTACCGTCTTGGGCTCTAATTTATAATTCCGAACGTATAAAGACACTTTTAGCAAGTGAAAAAATTCATTCTCTCACTAGATTTTCTATCGCCCCCGTCTTCCTTTACGGCGTATGATTTCGGCAATTGTTGTGCTAATAGAAAATTGTTGAGAAAAATGGCAAAATTCTGTACACGATTGAATGCCGCAACAGCAAGTTTGAGCGACTGGGTCACATTCGACAGTTGCTGCCAAAAAACTAAATTGATTTTTTTTTTTTCTAAACATTATTTTCTCGTTTGTCGTTTTCGAAAGTTTCTGTTTTTTTTTTTTAGCCGAAAATCTTGATTTTTGATGTGTTGGTATTCATGCATATAAATGCCATAATGGTTGCATAAATCAGTAATGTTACAATTTATGCAATAATAGTTCACATTCAGTTTAGTTTATTGTTACCTATTTCATGATTTCTTAATTTTAAATCATAAATAAAAATTTCATACATCATTTTATGATTGCACCCTTTATTGTTCATATGGAATTACTTTAAACCGAAAACATTTGGTTGTGTTAAAGCTGCCGATAGATAGGATAGACAAACAAATAACACACAGCCATAGCAAGTTACTTTTGAAACATTAGATTGTGTAACGACGCGCCATTAATGAATGTTACGACTTAGTCCGGGGGATGCTATAAACAAATTAATGGTTTATGATTAACACTGCAAAATTGTCTGCCCATAAATAAGCCGTCCGTTTGAAAACAGCTCAATTAAGCATTTGATCGTAAACTTTTCTTTTTTTTTTTTTTTTTGGTTGTTTACTTGTCCCTTCATTATGTTCTTCTTACTTCTGAGTTTCCAGTCTTTTGGCTTGTTTGTTTTTGGTGTAAACAATTATAAATTGTTCTCATTTGTGGAGATGCGGCTGATGCCTTAATTGGAAGACAGGCATAACAAAAAAAAAATGCAAATTTATGCAAAAAGTTTGACTACTGATATCGAGAATAATAAAAAAAATTACAAGCTGTAAATATATATAACAGACTTGTATTGTTGCTACATGCTAATTGATGATTTGAGCAAATTACATAAATTCCTCAACTCCTTCATGTATTGCGCAATTTGCAATTAAGCGCGCAATTGTTGACGGTGAGAATGCTTCTTGCTTGGTTTCGGAAATGAAAGGGAGAAAATATATTTCGAATTGTTGAAGCACATTAAATTTCATTTACCAATTTCCTTTCATTTTTATTGCTAATTGATAGCGTGAATGGCATGAATGCTCGCATAGGTATGAAATTGAAATCCAATGAAAAGAAATTGTCGTCGATAAAAGAAAATTGTATCAAATTCATTTTTTTTTTGATTTTCCTTCGATTAGTAGCAACAAAATAAATTGGGAAGTCTCTTTAAGTTGCGTGACGCAAATAATTATTCTATCACTGTTACGCATTACATATTTTGTTGAACGAAATTCCATCGATAAGATAAAAGCGGTTTCACCTCAAAATGCGATGACAAATCGCTTTCCCATTGCTTTTTTTTCGGTTATTGAATCAGTTTTACGAATTAAGCAATTATAACAGAAACTTTTTTTTTATTTCATCGACGATGTTTCCAGAAACTTTGTTATTGCTGTTCGAAAGGATCAAAGCAAATGAAACTTTTCTCTGGCAGTATTGATGATTATTTTGTATGAAATTCGATCAAATGAAATTCCAATTTCACATTTTTTTTTTTTAGTCTCTACTCTTTCAAATCGAATTGAATAAAAGTTTGAACATCTTTCTTTTCTTAATTCCTTTCACAATTCAATCTTCATTCGACAGTCATTAATCAATTTAATTTTGTGTCTCTGGCGTCACTTTCTTCGTTGCGAAAATAATAAAAAAAAAAATACCAAAAAATTTTTGATGAAATATTCATTTCGTGGAATTTATTTTAATCTTCATCAGACGATTGATAAACAAACTTTTTTTCTCTTCTACTTCTCTTCGCTCGTATATGAAAATTTTTTTTTCGCTTTGAAGTTTTATTGCATTACCTTTTTTTATTTTTCTTATACCTTAAAACCCCATTTTGATGGTAATGTTTTTGTTTGCTTAAATCTAAGAGAATTTAAGCTCCCATCTTCGACGAAGGTTCCTTTTCCCTTTGGCGTACATGGAAACAACATTGATTTTCCCATATACCGTAGGCCTTAAATAAAGGGGAATTCTCTCGCAAAGTAGAAAGTAAGATATGAATAAATATTTGAATTTAGCGATTCACAGGGATAATACGAAGAAAAAAAAAAACTTGTCATTGCGAGTTTTTGCCTTGAAGCGAGATTTATTAGAGAGCAAAATTAACAAAATATCGCTTGATTATGTTTACATGCTGATGCTGACTTTCAAGATATATATCTTTCTTCTTTTTTTTACAAAGAGGCGGACTCACAGCAATTTGTTGATGATTCAGGACAGATATTTCAAATCATGTGTAAAATGTAAATAAAGAAAATAAAAACCTTTTTAATACAAAGTTTAATGCTGTATGCGAATTGGCGTGGGCGGCGATAAGTAAATGTCTGAATTTCTTTTCATTGTTTCTGTTCATTGTTTGTTGATATCTCGCAATGTAATATGTAGATTTTATGTCATTTAAAATTCATTCGTCTACTTAGTTTAAAGCCACAACGATCTGGTACTACTTCGGCTAAATAATAGAGAGCTTTCCAAAAACAAATTTCCACATAAATCTCACGCATGCGAAAAGCTTACAATTAATGATTGTTTTGATGGAAAGTTGAAAGTGGAAAAGAGAATTAAAATATTGACAACGTAGCGAAATGATGAAAGAAAGAAAGAAATTTTGATACATTTGCTTTTTTTAGAGTATTCGCGTTGAAATGTCAAAACAAACACATGCGGCTCATGTGAATAAGCTCGCAATTGATGGTTATTTATCGATTACATAATCATTGATTTCTTTTTTATATTTTTGATTAAAAAAAAAATTCCATTTCAATATTATCAGATTCAATTTATTTACGTGTGCGTGACCCTTTTTTTTCTTTCGTGATCAGCACTTTCTAGGTGAATAATTTGCTAAAATCACGACGCGAACGATGAATCAAAAATGTTTGTTTGATCGCGCAAAATCGCTCACGTTCATTTGATGGAAAAAAATAAATTTGTTAAACATTTTACGTTTTTTTTTTTTGTTGGTTTTTGTAATGTAATTGAATTTTTTTTTTAACATTTTGGCGTTTGTTGAATATTAAAACTTGAAACGGATTTTTTTTTTGTATAATATTTACACAGACCTGTGGACTCATTGAATAAATTAATATTACATTATTGACATCCTCTTGTACCGATGTCAGAGGATTTTGCAACGAGATTTTATAAAAAATTTCCGATTGATTTTAACGATTTTTTGAAGCTTTATTTTTACTTTTTAATGGAAGATTTTTTTAAAACTTGCTCATATGTGGAATATCGATTTTAAAATTTAGTTACAACTGGAAAGTTCTAAGAATTCTGAACTTTATTTTAACTTTGAGATGTAGAAAGAAAACGTGATTTTTTATGTCGCACGAGAGTACAAAATCGCATTTTTATTTGGTCATGTATACACCAAACATAGCGACCCGAAAGAGAAAGCGAAGAGTCGAAAAGAAATCTTAAATAGATTAGGTGTGTGCCAGTTGTTTGCTTTAAATGTACGTGACAAATGAAATAAATCATGTAGAAGGCGAGAGGGATGAAAAAGAAAGTTCCAATAGCATTTTTGCTCAGTCATTCAAAAAAGGAAAAAAAAAATATTTTGGTCCTGTTCTGTATATGGATGAAGGGTGGTATGAGTGAGGTCTGAGAAGAAACGTTTTCGCATTTAGTATGATCTTGCTGTTCTCATAGTTCAAATCATTATTGGATCAGTCAAATCATCCCCAGAGACGAAAAGACTCGACCGCATGTTTCTGCTACCTGGAAAAAGCACACCTAATTTGCTGATGCAGAGGGTCGTTCGGGTGCTGATGATGATAAAAGTTCGAAGCAAATTAGAAATTGGCATTCAATAAGCAACATACATTTTTACCCGAACCTCAATATGAAGTTAATTAGGGCGGCCTTTCAATCGAGTGGTGGGTGGGAGGAAATTTTGTGAAGCGCGATGAGGAATGAAATTTCCAAAATAACATCCGGGCTTCATCGAGGAAATCATCATCGAATGTTTCATTTACCGAATAACCGCATGCATAAGGAAAAATAAAAAGTAGAATGAATTTTTCAATCAGCAAATTAAATCACATGGGCTCCAATAATTAATTTGTTTCCACTCCAGTTAAGATAAAATGTATAGGAAGTTTGCCATTGCGGAGCATGCTTAAATATATAACGCGAAGCATAAAAGAGAGTTTCAGAGAATCCATATCGTGATAAGAATTTTAAATTAAGTTAATGATTCATTAGAGAAAGCCATTTATGGTCTTTTATTCAAAATTTGTTCACAACATTTATCATTCAGCAAATGTATAGAAATTATCTAGAGTGTTGCCTGAGGGATGGAGTAGGGGCAGCGAAAGGGGGAAAATTTTCATAAAATATAATTTAGAAAATTCTCTAATGGCTTGTGATTTGAATATAACAGAAACCCACGTATTCATATAAAACATGTGAATTGAATCTTCAAAAATCTCTGCTGGTGATTCACAGCAGACGAGGCGTCATCATCAGATATGATGTTGCTGTTGCTAATTGTGGCATTTTATTTTCGTTGAACGTACAGATGAGAGAGAATTATTTTTATTATTATTTTTTTTTAGTGTGTAAATAATTCAAAGAAATTTTGCGTCTCGCACATCACACACAAGAATACAGCAGCAATAGCATCAGCGCCAGAACCTCATTACCATTAGACATTCATGGAACATAAATGTAAAGATTTTAATTAAATTAGAAAGGTATATAATGTAATTAATTTCATACACACACATTATATTTGCTGTGCTTTCAAGCAAGAAAGTAACAACATAAACAACATAACATAACAACAACATCAACAATGGCAACATGAACTGAAGTTTTGTAGAAAAAAAGCAAACATTGATTACAAGAAATTTCGTGAATAGACAGAAGACTTGAATACTCGATATCCATAGCAATCCGGCAATGAAAACCAAATTGTGGGGATGAGGAATGATGGATCTGAAAATTGAATATTGATTTTTGAAGTATAACGAACGCATAAAAACTTCAAATGAGAAACTATAAAAAATTATTCCTAGAAAAGTCACACGACAACGCAATTTCTGTTGATGTATATCATTCGTGATAACAGATAGTTGTATTTTGAATCTGTAGCAAGAAAGCTTTCTTGTCACGCAATAATTAAATCGGTCGCACAAGCTCATTTTCGCATAGCAATACCAGATTAATTACTACGAAGTAATCTTTAAATTTAATTTTAAGAAATGTTTTTTTTTTTTTTTGAGAATGACGCACATGCGAAAATTTGATTGAATTAATTGAATTTTCATTCAGAATCAAAATTGTATCAGGCAGTGGGTTCTTGTTAATGTGAAGGCTTTTTCGTGATGTATAATAATTTGCCATCAAAACCCAAACATCAGGCACCAAGCATCACCGCACTCAACCCGCTTACAAATTATACAATAGACCCATCTCTCCATCTCCGCATAATTTGTTAAATTTAATTTAAAGAAACCCAAAATTGATGATTTTCGATTTTTTTTTCTCCTTTTGTTGTTTGAAATTAAACGTCCCATGCACACCATCAGTTGGTTAATTGGATTTATACACAAATGATGTTATTTGAAACTCGTAACCATGATTTAATTTTTCAAGTATTTCGCAATTACTGTACGAACCCCTTTTTATATCCAGCACCCACAATTTGAATTTCAAAAAGTCATAAAAAATGTGTTTTTTTTTTTTTTGCTTTCGAAACCGAAGCAAATTGTTTCAAGGGGTCTACCAAATATAAAACTCCTCATCTTCATTTAAACCTCTCCTCAACACAATTCCCATGAGGATGAACTTTCCACATGTTTTGTCCCTATTGTGCCAAACACCAAAAAAAAGGGGCCAAAAAATTACTCACATTTGCGGTTTTGGAACCTTCATTTACACGACTTTCATTTATTACAATTTTCTCTTGTTACTTGAAAACTATTTGCCGCTTGTTGTTGTTTTATGTGAATATTTTAAAGCTCACAATCATTCGAGAGTTAGAGCATAGAAGCGATTAATTTTAATGTCATTTAATGTATATTTTAAAATATATAAATTTTCTCTCACACAGTTATTAAATATTCAAACCGGAAGAATCTACGAAGTTAATTTAATTTCTCTATATAAAAGACTATAGTTGAATTGAAGGGCTCAAGGCAATGATAGTAAAAACTGTACTGCTGTGTCTCTTCATAGAATTTCTCTCTTTCTCACTCTTCCTTTATCGTTAATTAAATTGTTACGAAATTAATTTTTGATGGTTTTGATAGTTAAAAGTTTTCGTTTTTTTTGACTTTGTGGGTAAAATTACCAGAAAATGTTTCTTAAGTTTTTGTATTGAATTATTTTTCAAGGTTCATCAGAAAGTAACGGCTCTGAGTCAATTTTAACATCATTGTTAAAAGAATCTTTTCTCTTAAGAATTTTTTATGCTCGAAGTGTCTTCTGCCATTCATTACCAACCAAATTACTTGTGTGCGACCACCCACATCGTAACGACCATTTCGTCCCACCTACGAAGGACATTTTTGAGCTCGAACAATCACAAGAACAATCTTGCTAATTACAAAACATTAAAATTTAACATAAAACGAGTGTTTTTTTAGAAAGTATCGCTTTCAAACTGCTCCACGGCGGCCTCTACTAAGCTGCTTACGACGTTAGGGATAATTCTTGGTACAATATTAGATGGTGCGGGCCGTAAAAAATCCAATCTCCATAGCTCCTTAGAAACAAATAAAATTGTTAAGAAAAGTGACACATAAAAAAATCGTCTCTTTTCCTTCTTTTCACCCATGAAAAATTGTCTCCATTTCATAAAACATCAACAAAGGAAAAATAAGAAGAAACGAAATAAAGACAACAACAAACGAAACGAAACGAAACGACGAAACACATTCGAATGAAGTAATTTTTCCATAAAAATGTCCTTATCTCGACACTCATTCTGCCGCACTACGAAAGATTTGACGAGTGAAAAACAAAAGGCAAAACAAAATTTGTTTTCTTCTTCTTTTTTTTTGCTTTTGAGAAATGTTTGTTTGTTGCCTGCCTGCCAAAAAAGCTCACAAAAAAAGGATGACATACAGACAACCATATACATACAAACACACTGAATGAATGAACTGAGTTGTGCGAAAGTTTTATTATGCTATCAAAAATATGACACTTTGTGATGTTGCCATTTTTTATCGCAGTTCCCCTTTAGACACTCGCCCTCTTCATCCCCTTTCCATTATGTTGAAACGCAATCTAGGTGAGTACGATGAAAAAGAAAAATTAGAAACGCTCTGTTTGCTATATTCGAAGAGATAATTTATCAGTCGTCGTTGCCGAAAATAATTTTTGTCAGTTTTGTTTGTTACAGAAACTTTTGCCGTCCGCCTCCCTTCCATACACCCCGTAACCATAAAACCCGCACTAAGAGATAATGGACGATAAAAGATTTTTTTTTTGGTTCACGAAGAAAACTTGCAACTTTCTCTCGCATAAAGCCTAAAACTTTAAGTAAGTCATTTCCATTTAATTCATACCATAAGTCGGTTTAATGTTTGTGTGAAGAAAAGCGCCCACGCTCTTTTCTCTGCTCTGATTTGAATAATTTATATCTATGTTATAGAACTTTCTCTCGTTGATTGTTTATTCAGTTTGCTGATCCTCTAATAAATGCACTTTATGCCCATAAATGCTGAGCCCAGAGGAGCGTATACATACATAAAATATGATAATTCCGGAATTTATTTCACTCTCCTCCGACTTTACTCTTCGTCCTACTCATTTCATCCATAAATATTTTTCGACCCTAAAAAGCGACTGATAACAGCATCCATTAAATATTGATTTTGGGAGTTCGCGGTTCGATTTTGCGAGTGAAACTTATTGATAGGACGTGCTCAAAGCTCTACTTAAGCCAAAATTATTGATTTTTGAACAGCAGCCACCGTAGGACTATAAAGGGACATTGCTGATTATATCTGTCGTCCTCTACACTATAAATACACAAACACACATTGCCATCATTGATGTCAACAAATTATACAACGCAAGCAAATTCCCCTCCGAACGGAAAAAAAACCCAATGTTGCCGCTGGGCAAGTGGGACAGCAATGTAAGAAAAATACACTGCCAATGTTTCCCCGAAATCAAATTATGTTCGAAGATTTGTCAGCAAATATGAATTGCCAACGTTAATATTGATCAATTGATCAAATAAGTGTGACATTTTGATAATCTGGTGATGCAATTACGGCGGGCAAATAGATAGAGAAATTTTTACGATATTCCACGAACGCTATCGAGCCACTCATCTTGCAGTAATGAAATGAATCATGTCACATCTAATTCAATCAATGTATATTTTTTTTTTATTTCCATCGCATCAGCACCAACAGCAAGTCTCCCTCCCGATTTTCCACATTATTTCTTGATGTTGCTATTGCCACATGACATTTTATGGGCGAATCGATGTCATCCGACTAGAATGAGTATTTTCGAAAATTTATGCAAAACGCAAAAAAAAAATCGGAATCAGATAAAAGTTAATGATGTGAAATTTCTGGTGGCAAATGGCTTTTGGTGGTGGTGGAAAATTAGGATCTGAGATTTTTATTTGAATAAATAAAATAGAAAATTGCAAAATTGTGCTCATTAAAATTTGCTGCGTCTAACAGAATTGTATGATCTCCCACCAAAAAATTAAAATCAGCCTTATCTTTCTCCCTTCACCGAAAAGAAAGCAAAGAAAATCTGTATTCACCATCCTTAGTCGCATGTATTAACTGCTCATTTATTTCAATTTTTTTTACTGTTTGAATAATAAATGAGCGATAATTAAATGAACGCGAAAACTTAGTGAAAAGGTACTTGAGATTAAAATAACATTAAACACAATTCGAATGAATATTAATGGGGAAAGTGAGAGAGCGACTTTTCTTTCCATCGCCTCGTGTTTTTCAGGAAAACTTTTTTTTCGTAAATGAAGATCAATGATAGGAAAATGTTTTTTGAGCTTGGATTTTGTTGTAGCGAAATTTACATCGCAACCGAGCCGCTAGCGGATTAAACACCTAGGCCAGCGAGAAAAAAAAAAAAAGAAAAGTCTTTAATCAAAATGTTTTCTTACGTCGGAGATACGACAGATTTTACTATATAAACAGTGAAATATCGATTATCCGACGTGATGATAACTTATTGCGCATCAATAATTCAATATTTCGCCGACCTATAATTCCATGACAAGCGATATGAGAAAGGACCCATTTGAGTACAATTTCGAAAGGAGTGTATGATAAATCTTTTCTGTTTACGTTTGAAGAATCAAAGAAAATGGTCGGGAAAATGGAGAACTTTCCATAGTTTTCATTCCTGTTCGCTCCATAAATTTCTTTGCAATTTCACATTGTTCAATGCGATAAAGAAGTTTTTTATGACAACATCTTACCATTTTCCTTCATCTTTTTTCGGTTATGAGTCAAGTAACAGAATAAAAATAAGAAAAACTTTCTGGGCAATTGAATTCTCGGCTTCACTGAGATTACATTCGACTCGTTTTCAGTTGTATCAGTGCGAGTTGTAACAGTAGAGCTTCAGTCGACTGAATTGAGGGGAGTGAAGAGAATATGAAGACAATTTTCCACTAAATAAAGCTTTGAAGACCTTCGTTTTCAGCATCGACAATGACATAGAAAAAGAACCAAAATTCTGTCAATTGAAATGAAAATCAAATGCAGCGCTGTCGTGTGTAGGCTTTGCCCCAACCCGATTCGATGGCATATTTACTGGCTTTAAGTAAAACTAATCAGATGAATTTGAATGGTAATCGAATACTCCACAAAGACTCTTTTGATCATTCCAGGGATTTACAATCAATTGAAAGCGAGCATTACCAAAACTGACAATTGACAAATGTAGGAACATTTATTTTGCCCTGCAATGCTGAAATGGTCATTGAAACGATTCTGCACTGTAAGCACTTTTCTATCATTACGAGATTTGTAATGAATCGCAATTTAATTGATTTGAGCTAGAGAGTTTTTCCAACTAAATGATGGGTTAAATATCAATTACAATTTTTTTTCCTTTGTAACTTTTCCTGCAATTTCCACATGGGAGAAAAGTAATTTAATTCTTTCGCATTACTTTGCAATTTCGAGTCATAATCAACTTTTTTTTTTTTTATTGCTCTGAGATATTTTTCTCTTCATCTCTCGATGGGTTTTAATAGCAAAACGCGCGTTTTCATAAATGGCTTTCAATGAGTTTTCCATTCATATGTTCGTGTCTATATATAAGGTCGTGTAGTCAGAAAATGAGACGGTAGAAGAGAAATAGGAACGAGTCGCTGGGGTGATTAAGGAAGGTTTTATAAAGAAAATTGAGATATAAAAATATATAAAGTTCGAAGGGTTTTCAATCTAAAACGATGGAGAAATAAAAAAAAAAAAATATTTTACCCTTTCATGGAGAAATTTTATTGGAGAGCAAGAAAATGTATAAAAAAAAAGTTAATTTCAGAACGAAAGCAGCAAGTGGAAGAAGAATTATATTGAATGCGATGTTAAAAATAATGAGTTTTTTTCTCTGAAAGATGCTATAACTCTTCAAGATGTCTATAATTTATTTGTGAAGGTGAAATCGGTTTTATCAAGTGAATCGATTAAACTACAAAGCATTGAACTTGAGCATTATGAGCTACTTTCCGGTGGGGGCATCAAAAATTCGGATTTTCAGTTGAATAATTAAAGTAATTTTTCAAAAAAGAAAACCTCATCCCAAAGTGGATTAGAATACAATTTTCACTTGCCAGTCAAACGACAGCAAACCAAAAGTTTCTTCTTCTAACTAGGTGCAAAAGCTCCTTAATCTTATTAAACCTTTTCATTGGCCACATTTTTACCGTCTTTCCGAGAGATAAATTGCAAACACACACAAAGAGCCCATTGCCTGATAGCCACAATAATGATGCATGAATGCTCGCTGCCCGCATATACTGAATATCGCCCCCCGCATCATAACTGCATGATCCTTTATGAAGCCATGCTGTTGTTAAGGTAGCTTTTATTTCTCATTTTATTACCTCAATGCTTGGTCATACACGTTTATTCTAGCATATCTGATAGACCACATGTAATCCCTCCTTGTGAAAAATGATTGTGGCGAATAATCGAAGTCTTCTTGTAGATCCTTTATTGAAATATATTTTCGGAACTTTATCGTGTGAATATTTTTTTTATTTTTACTGACTTCATAAACTTTGCACCACGCCTAACTACCCACTCACATACACGCAAGCGACCACAAAGAATTGCCCGTGATGTGGTGGGCGTCTCAATATAAGGCATATTATAGTTTTCTCTATTCATTCGTCTTAAAAGGTTGACGCTTGTAAGTAAATGTTTGTTGGTTTTTAATCAAGGGATTAATTTGAATAATGCTCATGTGTGTGCAAGTCTTTACCATTCATTGAATGTCGCATTGAAGCCTAGGTAGTCATATTACTAGATAGTAGCTATTATAGCACTCACTGATGCAGAAATTGTCTAGAAATTGTTTACTTTTTTAATCCAAATATTATGTTTTTTCAAGAATTGATTAAATGAAATTTTACTTGGCTCTTGTTGTCTCTTGACAACGTTGAGATTGTTTGTTCAGCTCATAATCTAACATTGAAAAGGAATGCTGCAGTAATTCGGAACGATATAATTTTATTTGAGAGGGTGAGGTACTATATTTAAAATTACAGCTTTATTTAATTGCTTCGCTTGCTCCTTTTGATAATGCTTCAATCAAATATCTCCCTTTACATTATTTTGTCTATGCAATATCCATGAAACGTAAAACATGTAAATTTATCTACACATGTACATTAAAAATGTTTTCAATGGTAAAGCTCCTTTTTGTCTAACAGGCTTTCATCTACTATATTGATAGATCTCCGTCGAAACAAAAGCAAAAGATTGAATTTGTACTCTCTAAAATAAATTAAAAGCTTCTTTTTTTCTACGTGTTCAACGTGAAAGCAATTTGATGATAATTTAAAATTTTATAATAGTAAAAAGGTATTTCAAACGTATTTATTTAATTCTGTTGAACCGAGATCGAAGCGAGACGAGGGCGGCAGAACAAAGGAGGGATTCATAGCAATTTTGTATGAAACCACAGGTGAATACATATTGCTTCACTATAATGTTATTTTGCGGGCGAATTCAAAATGAATATTTTCGACATTCAGCAGCAAAGCATAATGCTTTTATATTGCTGCAAAACTATAATAATACACAGTACTTGTGCCGTACTATAGCTGCAAAAGAGGTTAATAGCTCGAATTTTAATTGCTTTTACCTTTTTAAAGGCATTAAAATTGTTTCATGCTTCAAATAACAGTTTGAATTCAAATGAAATATTAAGCTAAAAGAGTGAGAGCGCGAACTGCGAGGATCCTTTCGCGCTGGCATAAATGGCGATGTGGCGTTTTTATTTTGGCGTTTAATTTATTTCGTCGAATCGTGCATAAATTTTCATCGCCGAACGGGAATCGCATTAAATAAGTTTCCCTTTTTCATGCTGTATTTATAGGTTATGCTGTGAATTGACTCAGTTCTCAGCAAACAAAAAAAAAACTTGTCCAGCGTCTATGCAGTGTTGAAAAAGCAACTATAGTGTTGATAGTCAATAAAATTATGCTTTTACATGTGTAAATTGGCGATAAGCTCTCTCACGCTCTCTTTTCGTGTGTGCGACCTACGATGGGTATCTGAAAACATTCATCCAGTAAGCATAAAAATAAATGACGCCACTTAGTCTGGTAAACAAAACAACATCAAAAATATGTATTATGGATGTGAAATAACAACAACAAGAAGCACTTCCATTCACTTGCTGAAGGAGCATTTTTGGCATTTGCATTCACTTTTTGGGCGTTCAATTTCCCCTCTGAACTCTTGTAGTAGCATATCACACAACTTCGTTTTTCGGGCGTTGAAGGCATGAGAAAAAAAAAAATGTTTTCCTTTCAGCTCGAACTGACAATAATGGCGATGATTGCGATGAAATTTCTCACTCGATGCTCGCACAACGCATACATAACGTAATGACCATGCTTGCTTGTTATTCATATGCGGCCTAATTTTCGTCAGCAATGACATGTTCATTAGTTTTTATGACATTCATATAATTTTTTTCTCTACGTAAACAAAATCATTCTAATCAAACAATGTGTGAAAAGTGACGCAGTAAAGTCAGTTTATTCTTGTTCTTTTTTTTTTTTGTTCAGCTAAAAAGCTTTCAAGCTGAATAAAACCAGAGACAATATAAAAATAAGGGCTCATCTCACGATTGTTACAAATAAAAATGCTTTCAACTTTTACCGGTTGTGGGAGGACTACACAGAGCGAGGCACATAATGTGGGGGAAGTTAAAAAAAAAATGACAGTAATATTCTGGATGATTTACGGGAAATTTTAAAATGCGAAGCGAAAACATTTCTCGTTTATGTTGTGCTTGTGCACCTCCATTCCAGAAATTCAATGTATGAAAAAGCAAGCCAGAGAATTGCGCCCGCTCGCAATGTTTATTACCATTCCCACTCCGGTTGACTGTGGAGCAGTTTTATAGCGAAGTAGGAAGAGAAATGATTTAATGTATTTAACTGGGTTTGTGTTTTATTCTTTTCCATAAATCTTGGACAGAAAAGTCAACTCTGGACGGCTTTTGTTTTTTTTCCCTACGTTGTAAACAATCGCTTGAAGGAAAATGAAAATAAGAGAAAAACACATTTAATGCTCAGTTTAAAGTAAAATAAAAAAAAAAAACCTCAGTTGTGAACTGAACGAAGTTCTTTTTTGGGAAAATTTCAAAATATAACTTCACGGATTTCATGAGAAATATTTGTGTGACGTGAATTGACACATGTCATTGGGCCTTTTACGGTAAATTGAATGTCAGCGCACCTCAAAAAATCTCGAATCAACATTTAATAAAGCGCAAAAGGTTGCAATTAAAATGAATTTCACGTCGCTCAGAATTGACGACAGTACAAAAAAACTATTAACTCGAATACAGCATTTAATTTGGCCGCGCACACAAGCAGGTGAAATTTGCGAAATGGAAACTTTCGATTCATGAAAGCGCACCAAAACGACTTGACACATGCACGAATGTTCGGTAAATGGTTACATTTCTAGAATATTAAATAGTACAATTCATTCCAACTTGAACCCTCCACACACGTAGATTTCATGCGATAAATTGAAAATGCTTTTTGACAATAGTTGGGTATTACTCGAATGGTGTGCGTGCATGTGTGCATGCACGTATATGTACATGCGTGGAAATAGGAAAGGATATAGATGAAAAAAGGTGCAAAAATTATGAGTTATAATAGATGAAGCAGGCGCAAATTTGTAAGAAGTAAACCAAAAGGAAGCTAGTTCGATATGCAATGAATGCGAGCGTGGACGTGGAGAGAGTGAAAGCTTTCATCAGCAATTTCTTGTTTATAGAGATAACGAAGCTTATTTATTATGCCGTTTCAAACATTGCGTTTACATTGTATTGAGTTTCCCCATTCAGATGATTTCTGAATTATTTATATTTTCTGCTTGCACAGTCACTTTTATTAAATATAACGTATGCTGTGGGAATTCATTCAGAATATATTTTCTGTTTCTGTATCATCCAATCAATGCAACTTATTCAATATGTCAGAAAATTTATAAACTGCTGATAGCAATCATCATCAAGAGACAGATGAAAAGACATAAGAAGGAAAATAGAGTAATTAATTAAAAAATAAAAGAATTTCGCAAGAAAATCTCCATTGAAATGAATTTTATTTATTTTTCTCTTCTTTTTTTTATTGAATTGCCAAAGGGAAAGCAATTTCAATGACAGTCGATATGGAGAACAAGAACAACTTATATCAGTAAATAACGGTGGCAGATCAAAGCTTATTTGAAAGCATAGCAACCGAGATGGAGAGATGGCAAACAGCAGCAACGAAATCCCCAAATGGAAACGGTTGATTAAACATTTGAATTTGATGGAAAATGTCAGATAAAAGTTTATTGGGACGTAATGCTGCGCCTCATTATTTCAGTGATGCTGCCGCCGCTAGTCGATAACATTGCGCCAGAGCACGAGGAAAAGAAAAATTCCCATTTTAGTGCCTAAGCATGGATTTTATATGTACATACTATATTTGAACGCAAGCAAAGCTTCGGGAGTGAGAATAAAATCCATTGTCAATATTTTATTTTTTCTTATGTTTTTGTTCCCTTTAAATAGATTCTTTCCTTATACATTTTATTTGCGTTTATTTTGTGTATCGGCATGTCGTTCAATGGCGCTATTGCAAAAGCTTTTGTTGTGCTAGTTTAATCGTGTGGAAGAAGATAACTGTCGCTTTTACTGGGATTTTCCTCTTGACTTCGATATCTCTTTCTTGGATTCATCGCCAAATAATAAAACACATTAAATTTAGTTCGAAGAAAATATTTTATATCCATAAAGTGCATTTCTTCTAAAATTACTCGAACATTTTATTTTTTTATTGTACCAGAATAGTTAAAACAAGTTTTCCACATTTTACTTTTACCAATAAACAGCAAATGATACGAATGCATTGATAGTTCATTAATTCTTTATGCAATTGCCATACCACAACGAAACGAAATAAAATTTACAATCAGACAACAACAGAATGCTAATTTTTGCAAACTTTAGGATAACTTATTTATGTATATCGAGTCGATGAGATGGAGAGCGATTATGGAAGAATATTCTCAAGCTATGCAGCATTTAAATACTTTAATTTTAAATCCAATTTTCCATTTCAGTAAGCATTTGGAAAATTTATGGCTATTTTTTTCTAGAAAAAAAAAAACTTTTCTTTCTTATTCTTCGTTCGTTACATAAATAAACATGGAGGAAATTCAAGAGCTCGAGACTGACGAAGTGAATCAAATTATTCGTGATGTTGTTGAGAAAATTGTTGGCGATGAGACGGCATTCATGATAGAAAAATTAAAAAAATGGAGCGATACTATCGTGCAGCAGTGCCTGGAAAAGCTAGCAAAGCTCAAGCGACCGTTTAAGTTTATCGTAACTTCCGTTATCAATCAGCGAAATGGCGCAGGTTTTGTATCACATAGTAGTTGCTTTTTCAACATCGACACTGACCTGGTCACGACCTTTCGATGGGAGAATGATATATTGCATTGCGTCGTGTCTGTCTATGCGCTTGCAGTTTTTTAGGTACACAATATCGAAGCATTAATAAATTGCTAGCTTTACACAATAAATTTTTTTTCCCTGTTTCGGCTATTGTTTGATCTCTTTTAAATGCTGTGCATTTTTTTTTCGCTTGGAATTTTACATAGTTTGTTATGGACAATGGTTGCACGTAGCGCTATTTTAATCGGCACTGGATTTGTAATGGGTAATTCAGCATCATTTTATAGTAATATAGAGTAATAATAGTCGTTCAACAAAAAGCTCTCCCTTCCTTATATCTTAATTGTCTTCCATTCGCAATCTAGATTCGAGTCTATAGAATTCATATCTGCAAAGTTTTATCTTTCATATTTTATATTGTACAAAAAAAAAAAGAAATTGTGCAAAAGTAGAAAAAAAAAACTTATCACGTAAAATTTATTTAACACTTTTGTAGCGGAATGAGAGAAAAGTTCGTTTTTCTGCTGCTGCCGCCCACTGGAAACATCAAGTAAAAACACCTTCCATGGTTGATGGAGAAAACATACGTGATCAAATTAAAAACCTTTTTTTTTTTTCTTTTTTCATGAGCGACACAAACCAAATATCATGTGTAACCCGTCCCCTTTGATTCGGTTCGGTTCTATGGTATACGATTATGGAATAAAAAGCTTTCATATTTAGTTTTGTGAAATGTGACAATGCACAAAGCATAAAATGTTTTTTCATATTTCTTCTTTTCGGTATTGTTGGTTTGGATTATGAGAAGAAGTGAAAATGCCTCTGAGGTTAGATCCACCTAAACTAGCTTGTTTGAAATATTTTATATATTTAATCTATCTATCGAGGTGTGTTCAAAATTTTACATTCTACAACAACTTTTCCAACAGATAATCTCGTAATTAAAGCTATGAATAATGCTTGAGGAAGCTTTAAAGCTTTCTCGCACGTGTAAATGACTCTCTCGCTCGCCTGTAATCACCATTCGAAAGCATCATCATTATAGCAAAAAAAAAAAAACTTCTGCTTTCATCTCGCAGCTTAAAATGCATCTAAATATTAATGAATCGCTCTGCTACCCGCCGTAATGAAGTCTATTTTATTTTTGCTGCTTTTATCATTATTTAATTCTGTTCAACAGCAAATAAATTGCTCGAAAAGTATGTTTATTTATAGCACGAAAGTCATTGTTATTTGCAAAAACCAACACCGACAAATGTTTTTTTGAGGACCACAAAAACTACAAAATCATGCAAATGACTCATTTCCATTCCTTCCCCTGTCTCGTACTTATTTTCTTTTTAAAATGTAGTTTTGTTGTGGAATTATTTTCTGTGTTTTCTTAAAAGCTTTCCCCAAGGAGCATTTGTTTCAGTGGCTTTGATACAGACTGTATCAGAATACTATTTCTGCAACCAAAACATATTTTCAGTGTACCCTGCACATTAAAAGTACTCAAGTTGTACTTAATTTTTGCCGCTCGAAGATTAACAAGGAAAATCTAAATCGCTTATGAAAATAATGACATCGCATTTTAATCCTCGAAACTGGTTGTGACTTGGGTTTTAAATAAATATTTATGAAACGAGCGAAAGATGATTTCGCGAATAAAATTACATCGACCTACGAAGCTCTTGGAGAAAATCTGTTGAATTTATTTATTTATTTTTTATATCAAGCAAAAAAAAAGCACAAAAACATTTTGGCGGATGAAAAAAAAAAAGTATTAAACATTAAATATGAATGAATGGAATGACATTGTCGTCTCGTGTAGAGGGCGAGTAAGGGGGAAGAGGAAAAAAGGCATTAGATGGAACAATCATCGTTATGCAACAGATGCTACAGACATTGTAATTTTGCTAATTTGCCCTTTTAAGCAATTCTCGTTTTTTGAACTTTATGTGAATTTAATGTATTTTTCTACTCGTTCTCTTCTTCTTCTAAGTATATTTGAAACAAAAAATAATATTAATTTCGCGTTGAATTATTAAATTTAATAACAGAAAATTTGTGTGTTGTTTACCATTGAAACGACTTTACGGATTTTTCATATCAACAACAAAAACTCCCATCGACTGCGGCTGGAGTTCGTGTCACAAATCCATCTGGTGAATAAACTGATACATTTCATTTTCATTCAGTGAGTCAAAACAAATGCATTTCGCAGCTAATTATCATTTCGATCGCTAATTAATTTACTGAAATTCTGCATTCGTCGCTAAAATTAAATTCCATTATTATATATTTCAAATTCATTTCTCGCCACTAGCTTTTTGTGTGTCATTTGCACAATTTGAATTAGCCTGCATTCGATGAAATTATTTGTTATAATTACGTAATTTTTGCAGCCATCGCACGTCGCCATGGTGACGATTGTTTGGATTTTCCAATGCCATTGTACAGCTGCAAATTGAATTAAATTTTATTTTATTTTTATGCTTTGCCGAAATAGACCAAAAATTGTCAAATATTCCACAAAAAAAAAAAACGTACACAAAAAGTCAGCGCATTCGAAGCTAAATGACAAATAAAATATTGGTGACACATTTAATTGAATTAATTTTTGGCGTTCCCAAAAACTGTATTTTCCTGTCAGAAAAAGTGTGTAAAATTAAATGCGGTTTGACTTCGTTGGCAGATATTAAATTTGCTGATTTTGGATATTTAACAATGGACGACATAATGGAGTAATTCATAAATGATACTTTTAGCAAATTGGGTTGGGGCATCAGAATTGAATAACTGTTTGTAAAATCTAACTCATTGCAACAGATCTATAATATGAAAATCAAATGTGAAAATATTTCTCAACATTATAATCATACACAAATTATTAATCGCTTTATTATACACAGCAGCGGCATACAGTCAAAAAAATGTCGTTGGCTAATATTGAATTTTAAAGAAGCACAAAAATTCTATTCTGTCAATTTAGCAGAAACATTAAAAGTGAAAATCTACTTGGCGATGATAGGCAATAAATGCAAATTGCAATCGAACAAACACAAATTCCTACCGAAATGGTACAATTTAACAGTTTTTTTTTAGATTTGCTTCGATTCTGGATGATTCGAGCTATATCAACAATGATATGAACGGATGAATACCACATACGCAGGTGCTTTTACACTTCACAAATGTTACAATAATGCTGAAAATGGATCTGCTAGCAACAGCAGCCAGCAGATATATTTTATGCTTTTTGCGGGTTGTGCGGCAACCAGCAAAGTGGAAATGAGGAAATGAATTGAACAGCAGATGGCTTAAATATTTGTGTTGGGGAAAAGAAAAATGAATCGTAGAAAAGTCGAGAGAGATTTTTTTCTGCTTATGTGCAGAAATCAATTTCCAAGCAATATGCATAATGAAAAATTATTGTTAGGAAATCTGGTGCTTTTCGCTCATATTTATCAGCAGCTTCTGGAATTGAGTGAAAAATTTGTCGATTTTCAATATACAGTTGCATTTTGCTTGCTTGTTGGAAAAACGAGGAAAAGCTTATGAATCATTTCAAATGAAATCTTGTTGGTAGATGGCATTTAATATCAACTGAAATACAAATAAAAAAAGAGGGTAAATTTTAATTGCATTTTGAAGGATTTACAGAGTTCTACGAAAGTAATGCTCGTTTAAAAGCCAGAAAGCAAAATGACCAAACGGATTTAGTCTTCCATTGCTGTGCTCGTCTTTAGGAATGATTAAAGCTGAAACATCGTTTTGTTTGACTCTTTTCGCAAGAATAACTTTTGCCATAACTTTGTAGTTAGGATAGTTTTGAGCATAAGTTGGCGTATCTCTATAGTAAGTTCATCCCTATATCTCATTTCTGGTAAAAGAAAAAAAGAAGCGAATGAAGAAAATTTATCTCGGAAATGGGAAGTAGAAATTTTATTTTATTTTCTTTTTTTTATAACGAATGGCTTTTAATGTTAAGTTTAAGAAAACACTTTTATTTATGGCGCTCATATTTCTTAAGAAAATATTTTTGTGCTCTCAAGCTTGAGCAGCGATGCACATTGGGGCAAAAGCACACATTTATACTTAAGTATACAGTTTTTTCTTCATAAAAATGATTCACATAAATCTTTTACAACAGTCAAGAGCTGCAGTCGATGCGTTCAAGCGTTCAATTGTAAGATTATTATGATTCCATTTTATTTTATTATTTTCGAAAGTGTTTTGTTGTTACAGGAAAGTTTTCAAGCAAACAAAATACGTGATAAGATTGAGATTTTGCTATTTATTTATTAGTGCACATGCTATACATAACATATTTTATAGCGATAATGAATATCTACAAACAGAAGTCATACACTGAATTGTAATCATATAAAAATAACTAAGTCTCACATCAAGGTATTCGCATTTTTCTTGAAATTTAATGCAATTCTTACCAACAACCAGTTCATCAGGCAATACTAAGTAATTTAAAGTCTATCAATTAATTTATGACTTAAATCATAAATTTTTTAAGTATCCTTCTACTCAAAATTTCAAATGCCTTTTAAAAATTATTAGAAACCCTTTTTTGATGTCCTTTTTGTGTAAATCCCAGAACGTGAGCAGAGCCATACATTCATGGCTGCACATCCTTCCATATTATGTTTGTTTATTGGATATTTTCGTTTGAATCTCATAAAATTCCAATAAAAGTGGCATAAAATATATTTTGATGCATCCGAATTTTCTAGACAATAGAAACCAATCAGAGGAAAATGCCGCGCACATTTTGTGATTTACGACTTTTGGGTTTGTTTTTGCCAGAAAAAAAAAATATATATATATAAAAATGCCTCGAACGTTATCAATTCACAAATCTTCAATTGGAAATCTTCACTTATTTTTTTGCATTGCAAATGTCGTAAATTCAGCAGAGCTGAAATTTTTTTATGCGATTCCAGTTTACTGCTCTTGCCAATAACTTGAATTTTTGGATTTGCTTTGCATCCAGCTCTCTTACATTTCCGCAAAACAATTACTTAAATCCCGATGCGGCTAGCGTGTGTTAAGTATGATAAATTGGACGACACAATGAAATGCATTAGAAGTCAAGGATCGTGGAACCTTCATGGCATCAGGCTAAAATGTCCTTCTGTCGCCAATACATTCCACTGATAGAAATATACAAAATGTTTCGTGAGCCTTAAAGGCAGAAAAAACCATTTTATTTTTCGATTTGTCATTTTCTCCAATCCCAGAGTTGCCGGGAGAAAATAAAAGAATGCGAAGCGAAACAACAAACAGTCAGCAGAGAGGTTTTATGTCATTCACGAAACATTGTTGACGAAAATTAATGGTCAAAGTGAAGCAAAGATTTTCGCAGTTGTTTCACCGTTATTATTAATGAATGATACTATTTCTGCTTGACACATAATTGTTATTTGATGATGCCCCTTAGAACAAGTATTATTTATGTAAAACCTTAAACATGAATTAAAAAGTTCTTTAAAGATGTTTTAAATTTTAAAGAAACGCTTTCGGTTCCTTTAATATATTTCTTCATCACTGGTGAATCCCTAATTTTATTACGAAAGCCACCTTTACAGTTCCCCGATTTTGATACATTTGGAGCTTTGCATTTATTGTACCATTCCCATATCAAAATCCATGCAATAGATAAATAAAACGTTATTGTCGAATGAACCCTCAAAAGCTTCCAACAATTGTTATTTTTATTAAATAAATGTTGCATAAAATTTTCGTACCAAAAAAAAAGCTCCAAGACTCTTATTTAAATGGAAAATTTATGTCACAACCATAAAATTTCTCTCGTTCACCTGCTTTTTGCTTCTCGTCATGTTACCTTTTTTCATTGCCTACATTTAGAGAGCTTTCTTTTATATTTTGCGAAATCTTTATGCACCGTAAGAAGTTTTAGAGAACTTGCATTTCACTGACAAAAACAAAACTATTTATTCGGATTGTTTTCTGTGGGTTGAGCACTCATGTTAAAGTTCTTCTGTTCGTATCGTTATATGCAATCAAGAAGCACAATTTAGAGCAAAAAAAAATCCACAAACCATGAAAGCTTTATTGCATTTTACTACAAAAATTAGAGTTTTTTTTTTGTGCGAGTCCAGCAAATTTTTCATTTACTAGAAATATCCTCTGGAGGTTGAGAGTGCTGTTAAAAAAATAAATATCTCGAACAATAGACCTTTTAGAGCTATCTTTCACAAAATTTTACACATTTTTGGCAGCTCGCCCCGCGCTCATAGCAGTAGAATGAACGCCGAATACAAATGGCACTCAATTTATTTTCGTCTCTTGGTTTGAAATGGTTTCCTTCGTTCCCATCGCTGAAATAAGCTTCTTTATTTTTATGTTGGTACTCTCACTTTCTCTCCCTCCCTCCCTGTGTGTATGGTGTGTAGGTAACGTGCTCATATAACCCTCCTTGTGCGCCCAGTTTCTTTTCCCGTATCGACAATTGCAAAGTGCGACTGAAATTCTTTCCCTCCTGTGTCTTTTCTTGTCTCTTTTTTGTGTTGTTGCTGTTTCTCGCTATTTTCATACACAACAACCAAAAGAGCTTTATATTAAATTTTACGCTTCGCAATTTGCATACAAATTTAAAAAAATCAAAGTTTAAGCACTCGACAGTCTATAAAAACATTATTTCTTGCATGCTCGCAAACGAAACATTTATTATAGAGTGCCACAATGTACACACACACATATAAGCACACAATATTATAAACAGGGAAAATGTCTCAGCAGAGAGTACTTTCACCATATATGAATTTCTTTATCATGTTGTAAAAAAAAATGATTGCCATCGGCATTCATCAATGGAAGACAAAAATAAATTAAAATTCTCCTCCACAAGGTACTTACGTTCACTTTCCTCACCTCTCGCTAAATATTGCTCGATTTCTATCCTGAACTTGCCTTTCTTGATTATCAAAAACGCTAACAAAGCATTCATTCTATGTTCATCCTATTATTTTTAATGAGGACGTTTCAATAGAGACAGAAAGATCCTTTTGATACAATTTTTCCTCCCTTCTATTGATTTCCTCTTAAAGCATGGCATACCGATATTAAGAAGACTCGTAATGCGGAGTGGGAGGAAAGTAAAAGCGAACATCAGTCAATTTAATGTTTTTAATAATGCGATAAAATCGATAAATAATGAGCGCTCTTATACAAAATGATGCCCGAATGATATCGACAAGGATATCGGAATGCGCGTAAAGATGTTTTTTTTTGTTGAGAAGCTTCTACGGCCAATGATTATAAATATTTTTCGAGTGTTTCGAAGTGAGCAAAAAAAAAGTCGCTCGACTTTATTAAATTAGTCACTTGTTATTATCTGCAAAGTGCTTTCCCTCCATAAATTAAGTCATCAATTGGTATTTTGCTTGGAAAATTACAAGATTACGATACTTGACTAATTTATCGTTATCTGCATAAGGCATAAACTCGGAACTGTTTACTTTTGTGGGAGTTGCCATTGTTTGGGTTTAATCATCATAATACAATACATAAACTTATTTTCGAGGATCCTTTTTTATATCCAGTGTGATCAACTTGGAAATCTCTATGAGAAATTTATATAAAGCTCCTTTAAAGATTCCCTCAAGTCCATTTTCTTGATATTTGAACTTGGAAGCACCAGTGGGGAAACAAAAAACAAAGTATTAATTTCGAAACAAAACAACAGAAAAAAAATTCGAAATTCTATTTCTGTGGCTAAAATTCCAACTTCTTATTCGAGATATTTTATTTGTTTTTGTTGTTATCAGTGGAAGAAAACATCATCATAAGCACATCAAGCGTAAAGAAGATTAAATGACAAAGAAAAAAGCTGAAAAAAAAAAACCTAAAAAAAAAAAGCAAATAAAATCAGTTCGACGAACGATTTTAGACTTTGGAAAATTGTGTTTGTTGCTAACTGTATTGCTTTCTACATAGTTTTGCTTCACAAATTAATTTCGTTTTTCTTACAGAAAAAAAGAACATTCAAAAATGATAAAAATGTAAACAATGAGAGACACACTAATGGAAATAAATGTTGATTAAATGTCAACAGCTGACAAATTTTCGCGAGATTAAAAATGTTTCTGTTGTAAAATTTTAAAATGAAATTGAACACCGAAACTGCCAAGTAATTTTTACTGGTCGCTTTCTGTTGGCTAAGATTCAGACACAATCGTTAAAAAAAAACCTTTTTTCACTAATTCCCTGATAATTTAGCGACTTTATGACTAGTGACGTCAATTTGAGTCACATCTAGAGAAACATAAAAATATATAAAAATTATTATTGCCCGCAATTGTACAGTTTTTAAAGCACCAAAGAGACTAGTGAATAAATGTGCTTCTAGCGCAACAATACAGAAATAAATTTTGATAATTTTCCAGGGAATTGAAAACTTTCATATCGCTCAGCATAAATTTTCATCTCTTCATGAAAAATTTTATATTGTTGTGTTTGCATATCTATGACAAGCAATCACAAGACTGAGCTTGTAAATATGAAAAAATAAAATAAAATAAATAAAAAATAAAAATTTCGTCCCTTGGAAGTAGCGTTACCTTTTTATTCGGGGAAGGCTGCATAGAAATTACACAAATGATAATTTGAATATTTTTGAGCCCATCATCCATCCATCGCATCTCTCCCCCGCGCATTTTAAGCATCACGAAAATGTTTCCTCTGTAGTTGAATGACTGTTTTAATCTCACTCAAGGGAGCCTAATTTGAATAATACGCAATTTTGCATTTTCGTGATTTCTTTCATTTTGTTGTTGAAGCATTAAAACAAAACAATCATAAAGCTGATGAGCTTCGAGATTTCTTTCTTTTTTTTTATCCAACATTGGACATTGCGAAAAGACTTTCACGAGATAATCTTGTGCACGAGTGAGAGAGAAACGCTTGTCGACGCAGAAAATTTACATGAAATTGTCATTAGTTTTAATTGATATTAATGTGCAAGAGAAAATCTTTGCTCTCAGAATAATTGTCTCGGAAGTTGCTCAGTTTTCGTGGGCCTAGCGTAAATTTTAACAAAAAAAAAAATCGATAGCAGTTATGAGAATTTCTAACAGTCCTCCCTCCAAACAAAAAATCTTACGTCATAAAATGTTCAAATGCAGATAACATTTTGCTAGATGAAAAACATACAAATTTGTCATTCGAAAAAGAAGACGGAAAAATTCTTCATTGTGTTGTCATTATTAATGAAGTGCGATGTGCTGACACATCTATTCACTTTATTGGAGTCTACAACTAGTAGTGACAGTAGTGGTGGAACATTTCATAGACAATGCAATGGCATCATTATCATTCTCACAAGAAACATGATACTGATTTCACATATTTCTCATTCTTTACGTTTTTTTAAGTTTTTTTTGCCTTGTGAAAATTACCGTTTCATTTCCCAAAACACTTTCTGCACAAGAGAACTCTTCCTCTCATCCGCATTCATCTTCCCTTCGTATGTGCACATGAGACATAAAACAGGCAAAAAAAAGAAAATTGAAAATTGAAAACTGCACTTTCGAGATCGGGTGTGCGAATGGAAGAAACTTTGAAATGTGAAATTCAATTTTGTGTGTAAACTGTCATTGTAGATTGTTTCATGAGAGAAAAATTGAAAGCATTGATGGGGTGAGATTATAAGTGATATTTCTGCTGTGTTTAAAATCTTAAAGAAACAGAACTATCACAACAGAAAGTTTCTTGAAATCATTACTTGTAGTATCACTGAAGAATAATTCCCCAGAACGTCAATATATCTATCTATATGTGAAGAAATGATTAAGATTTTTTTTTATCAATTTTCGTTCATGTTGATATGTTGAACTCCTTTTATTTTCGTGCCGTGCTGAAATAACTGTTCTTGCTATCATTCTTTATATAAACATTTTCCACACCAAATCATTTCACATAAATCCAACCGACTATAAAGAAAAATTCTCCCCCGCCCTTCAATTTGCTGCTAGATGCTGCTTTCAAATACTTTTTTCGCTCTTCTTTGTTTCCTTGCACATTTGAAAAAACTTTTTCTTGCAATTTTTCCTTTGTTTTTTTTTTTATCCTTAAAAATGTCTTCAAACTAACATTTTGCTAGAAATAAACTGAAAAAAATAAAAATTATTAATTCCCTTTTTCTTCTTTCTGACTACCATTCTGTTATCATCCCTCGTAAATCCACTTAGCTCGAATGTAATTCAGAAGCAGCTTTCTTGTATAAAAGGGGATAAGCATTTTACCAAAATGCAGCATCGAAAATCATCCAAGTGCAAACATACATCAGGCAGTTTTGGATTGGGACATGACACACAAAATTCATTGCATCAAATATTTATCGAAAAATGGCAGATGTTTTCATTCACCGGATCTTGAATATTTCAAATCGAAACGAAATAAATTCTCTATTGACTCGTACACATATTGCGTAACTTATCAACCAGATCAAGGTTTAAAAAAATCTTTTGTTAATCAACAAAATGCGATTTTAGAGGATTTTCATTTTAAGTGAATCCACTTTTATGCACCAGCAAGATGGAAAAAAAATCACTCAATGATATCAAAAGCCATTTTCGTTGCCACTGATGCTCAGCATTAAATTACCCAAAAACCATCATTTAAAAGGCGCTTAAACGCAACACCTGTAAATGCTTTTCTCCCTGATTATGATGAAATTTTACAAGCAGCAAGAAATGTTTGATCATAAAAATATCTTCCTCTTTCTCTCTTAGCACAATAACCGTAAAGAAGTAATAAAAATTGCTTCCGCAAAAAAAAAAGTAAAAATTATGCATAAAGCCTTCGACGAGCGTGAACGACGTTTCACATCTGGTTTCGCAATAATAAATGAACAACTTTATGCATCAAAAATCTCTTCAAATTGCTGATTGGGCGTCGTTGGTGTTTGTTTAAACCTCACGTTCTGTTCGAGTATCAAAACTCGAAAGAAATTAAGTTTCTCGATTTTTAGGTCCATAAAAATTTAATTTTATAGCAAGTCATCAAGTGTCTTTTATTTCGGTTGTTACCAAGCATCGTTTCCTGTAATCATGAAGCACATCCGTGCAATGCAGACGTTCTTTTGCTAAAGTGCTTGAAAGTTTAAAATTAAGGAAAATTTCTATATGTTAAGAAATTTCATAGTTTGTATGAAAGATTATTGTGTTGTTTACATGTTTACTGTTGCATTATGAACAGCAGAAGTTTTATGGAATGAAAGAGTCAACACAAATGAATTGCTGAATATGTAGTTTCCCACAACGACCTGAAAATAGTGCGCTAATTAGAATCTAGTAAAAAAAAAAGAAAAGATTTTAAATGAAATTTTCCTGGAGGAAGGTGGAGCAATCAAAAGCGACAGCGAATAAATTAGTCAGATACTTGCAATGCCACAACAGCTTTATATCATGAGTGATACATCATTTGCACAAATAATAAATGAGTACTTTCATAACTTGCGAGTGAAAGAAAAATCGTTTTAATTACTTATAATGAAGACGAAAAATGATTCCCAGAAAAGAAAATTGTAATTTGAAGATCAAAATGACGCAACAAGACAAAAGAGAGTCGGTGATTAATTCAATCACAAATTGATGAGTGATAAATTCTGAAATTAATTACAAGCACAAATTGCACAACATTCCTAACGATCTCATCAACTTAAACCCCGAACTAAAACAATGCTGAAGGGCAAACAAAAATATCAAATTTTCGTTGTTGCTATTTGCTATTTCTAGACAAATCCCACTGGGAAATAATTTACCGAATTATCACATACGTCAGTTTTTCAGTACAATATTATAGTTACATGCCTTAGGAAAATATTGAAAATCATTAGGCATTGTTTAGAAGTCCTCAAAATTATTTATTTGAAAATATTACAAATTTCCCAGTTGGCACCAATAAATTTTCAATAAATATCTCTCTCTAAAACGTCAAATCGATTTTCTTAATTAAATACCTTTTTGTAAAATGCCACAGCTACATCAATCTGAAAATCAAGTATCAACATCGTCAGAAGACGTTGAAAAATAATAATAAGAAGAAGGGAACAAAAGTGAATGAAACAACATATTGTGTAGAATTTTCTTAGACATTACATATATTTTCATACACATAATGAGTTCAAATATATTTTTAATTTCCTTTCTTGTGTGTTGGTTTTTTTTCTTCATTTTCAATTTTTGATCATCGTGTAGCATGAGAGTGTTACATTTAATGTAGTTAATGAATAGGTTGCATCACACTTTGCTTACATTTTCGTGTATCTCTCTTTTCAATTTCAACTCATTTTAGTCTTTTTCTGCTACAAAATTAAAGTTGAGCTTTTTTCTTTGCTTTTGCCTTTTTTTTAACATTTTTGCAACAAACATAAGATGAAAAATGAAATCAATAAAATTTTAATTTCCACAATTCTCAATGAATCGTTTTATGAATAATAAAATGAATTACGAGAATTGCATCTTTTTGAGGTTGATTTTAGATTTTCATCACCGAAACTAGTAAAACTAAGAAGAAAACTGTCGCACCATTAATTTATCGTGTCTGCCGAGACAGCTTTATGATGTTATTGTTTCAGTGTTTATTTTTATATTTTTAAACAGACTGATGTTCTTTGACATTCCGAAAAGAACTCAAACGATTATCTAGAAGATTATTAACCGAACCCGATGAACACACAAAAAAAAGTCAGATCACAAAACTGTAAAAAGATATTTTTCTTTTCCTTTGTCTTGTTTGTGTTTTATAGCATTTTGCGTAATCTCGCAACGATAAAATGAAAAAAAGCCTTGCCCTCTGAATGAACCATCGAGAGACAATAGCGATGTATACGTGCGTCCGTAAAGGGGATCCGCAACAATATTAAATCACATCAAATTTATAAGATATAACTCTTTTTCTTCTCTATTTCGTTGCGAAGTGTCGTGTTTGAAGTTCAATGTACTGATAGATAATAGAAAACATTTTTGAGCAATCTGAGAAGAGAAATGATGAACGAAAAATATATTTTCACTTATTCCATTTATCCATTATGACAACAATTTAAATAATTTGGCTCAATATTCTTTTGTGTTCTTTTTTTTACTAATCACATGGCTCTAAAACATTTATAATGTCTATTTATGTTTTTTTTTTGTCTGTTCACTTTTAATTAATATTTTCTATTTCATATTGTTTTGCATTATGCTAAAACAATGATAAACTATATTTTTTTTGACTTTTATTTAAAATTATGAAAATTGCCTGCCACTCTAGATGATGATTCAACTCACGATATGGAGCAGCATCACTCAGAACAGAATACGACAACACATTAAATATATATACTTAAAGCATAAACATGTTAAGTGTGAACCTTCTTAATAAATTAGTGAAAAAGGAATTTTTTTTTATTTCTTGAATTTCTCATATCCGGAAAAGAATATCTTAAGATGCTTAAAAAAAAGTGTATACTCGGAGGAAAGGGAAAAAATTGAATTTTAAAGAAGGAAAGAAATCACATGGACCAAAGAACAATTTCTCCAAAAGAAAAAAAATGTTTAGTGTTCAAATATCTGCCGTCGTTCACCGATGAGATCGGATTAGGCTTTGCATCGTTGAACAGCAATTTGGAGCGATTGTCAGGACGAAATTTGATAGATCACTGAGTTATAAACACTTCTTACTTAATTAATTTATTATATATTATTAAATCCTCAATAAACGACATAACAGAGTGAAACTAAAGGAAAACAAGAAAAATTGCGTAATCTACTTAAAGTTTTCATCTTTTTTCACATTTCTTAATAAGAAATTAAATTTAAAATGCTTGTTTGAGCATAAAACTTCAATGAAGGGGCAGCAAAATTTCATTTTTATTACAACTGAAACTTTCTCCTCATTCTTTCGGGTTATATCCTTTCATTGGCTTAATTCATAATGGAAAAAAGAGAGAAAATTTCAAATTAATTTCCTTTTTTCGCTTGTTGAATTCATTTCTTTGGAAATTTCAAAGAGTTTTTTTTTCTCGAGCACATTTTTTCCGCAGCTCGATGAAAATCTCATTAATTAGTTTATGGATTTTTCTTCTTAACTGTGAAATTATTAGTAATATTTTTTTTTACTCACAATTTCTCATTCATTATTTAACGCTGATTTTGACTTACTTATGTTCTAATATAAAATTAATTGAGATTGTCGTTTCTTTTATTTTTCTTTTCTGTTCGCTTCAAGATTGAAAAGAATTTTTTTTTGGCAATTTTCAATTGATACACTCGCGAAATAAACAGAAATTGCGATAGCACAAATTTTCTAACGGCGCAATGAGCAAATAAATGTTTTCCCTTGAAAAAGGATTTTGCAAAAAAAAAATTATTTAATCGACTCGAATGGTCGCATACAACACAGAATGTGATTGTAGTCTGGGCATCAGGAGGGAGCACATTACATTTCATAAAACATGAAATCAACAATGTTAATTCCGATTAAATTAAAGAAAAGATGTAACACGATTCGATCTTTGGCTTATTTGGCAATAACATCTTATTTCCACAATTAAAATATTCATTTTTTTTTGTTTTGTAAAAGGCCATTTAAATCTTTTTTTTTTTTTCGTTTAATTTACGTACACTTTTCACTTTTGATAGAATCGCTTAGAAGACCAGATAAATTTCGTCATGTCAACCATTAAGTGTAATGTGAGTGTGGGAGTGAGTTGATAGTTTGAACAGTAACACTGTTATGTTGATAACGATTTTCTTTAACATGCAGTTTGGAATATGTTTTGTATTTACATCATTTTAGGTACAAGTTTTCTTAAATCTTTTTAGTAACTAGGATCTCTCATTTTTTTTTTGCTGTTCTATAAAAACTAGGTTCACTTTTCCGATTTAATTGTTATTTTGTTGTCATCTACGTTCATCTAAAACATTCATATTTTTTATTTTGTAATCATTAATTATCATTTCGAAAATATTTTTTATTATTATTTCTTTCACTTTTGATATGTCTAGAAACTGCTACATATTTCCTTCATGCTTTCCTTTTTCTTCTTTTCGCATTAAATTTACTTTCATAGCGAAAGATCGAAATCAAAAGAGAGCAGAAAAAAGAAAATTCATCAAAGAAATCTTTCGTGAATCTGCAAAGTTGCGATTTTGCCTTGATGATTGCAGGAAAAAAAGGTAAATTTCAAATTAAAAGTTTTTTGCTGACTTTTCGGTTTATTTTAAAACTCAATTTACTTTACATCAATTTATTATTGCAACATATTTCTTTCTGCGTCGTCATTAAAGTTTATGTTTGTGACTTGTGAAACCTATAATTTCTTTAATTTCACAGAATCGCGCAGATTTACAAATGAATCAAGCTTTTTTTCCTTAGTTTCTTTCAAAAATCACAACACGTGAGTACGATGTCATTGATTTTGTATGCAACATTTCTTATTATCATTTTTATGAGAATATCTACAAAAACAGTGTTTGAATTTTGACTCATTAATTAGCACAGGTACCATAAGAATTTTCATGAAATCAGTGAGCAATTTAAAGAAAGGGAAAGAGTGAGAAAGTTATTTTATCTGGTGTTTTGTATTTGAATTTTTGATAAAAAATATTTTTTTCATTGCAAAAGAAAAAAATGTGCAGATCTAATCTTAGTTCATTGGAATTCAAAAAGTTACTACCTGCTAGAGATTTAGAATTTTTCTTATGAATTAGATGAATGAAAATTAACGTTTTAGTCTCTATGATATTGATGAAATTTCCAAGTATATTGCCACTGAAGAATTGAGCTAGTTTACACAATAGTTAGATAAGTAGATAAAGATTAAGAGAGAGACATGATGAGGAAGGAGATTTTTTTCCTGCTAGGATTTCTTAAATGTTTACTGATATCAAAAAACTAAAAATTCCATATCCTTCAATATTGTTTCATTTTGAAAGTGTGCTCCTTAATAAGTTACATCAACAAACACATTAACTCTAAATACAACCATTTTACAATTTAAATTAAATTCACTACCAAATTTTTTTTTCTTCTCTCTTATGGGCTTAATTCATTTGTTGTTGTTGTTTACTTTTTATCTGATGGCTCGAATCAAAATAAATACAAAAAATTATTTCTCATTTGATCTTTTTTTTTCTTTTGATTGCTGTCGACTTGAACTTATATTTTGATTTATTTTCTCAATTTGTCTCGGGGAAAAAATTATTATTTTGGCGAACTTTCATTATTAGAATTGTGAGCATCATACTTGTATTAGGATTGTCTTTGTGTTGACATTTATTTCACTCATTATTTCATTTATTTCGTCTGATTCACGATGAGCATTGCGGTTGTTCATTTTCTTGAGGCCGATGTGATTTCATGTGAGCGCTTCGACTTTTGACTTTATTAAAAACTCTGTTTTGAAGGAAAATTTAAAAAGAAATGAAGAAATAAATTAGTTTAAAATCTACCAAATTTAACAAATCAATAAGAAAAATTGACGAAATTACTTAAACGAAAAAAAAGAGATGGTGGCTTTATAAGATATAAAGAAAACGCAGGACACGATCAGAATAAATATTTTTGATAATATAAAAAAATGTAATGAATTGATAGGAAATCAAATATCTACTTTGGACATAACAGAAATAAGAGAAATAAGTGCCTAGAGAAGGAGACATCAATCTAGGGTCTTACTTGCCGCACACCTTGCAGGGAAAATCATCCTTTAAGTTTGATCCGGTTTGAGTAGTATTTGTTAATAAATTACCATTATTTAACTGATTCATGTTTCGCCCGATGCAATGGATTCGTGTGTGTCCATGCAAAGCAACGCGGGATGAAAAGCTCTATAGCGATGTAGTATAGCGCATAACAGCATCAGCAGCCGTAGCGGAATTGATAATATTTTTTTTTTTTGGGAAAATTGGGAAAAAAGCGAAACAAATTTGCCACATTAAAAATTAACGCTTCATTATTTCAATGATATACTTACGGCCGAGCAATCGGGAACTTCGCACACATGAGGCCGTAATTCCGAGTTGTGGTTGGCAACCGCAGCAGCGGAATTCATGTTGTTTCCGTTCTGAATTGCTAAATTATTCGAATTATTATGGTTGTTGACATAATCAAAAAAATTATTATCGCTATTTGTTGTCGCGTTATTATTATTGTTATTTTTATTGTATGTCACGGTAGCATCCGCTCGATTTGGCTGTGGAAGATGTGTTGATTTGTATTCATTGCAAAGCTTCTTCCAAAAATAATACAATTGAACGCAATCACCGGTTGTCTTGTTGTTAATGTCTTTTGCAATGCGATAAAAATCTTTGCCATACTTTTCTAATCCCTTTAAGAATTTTTCCATTTCCGTTTGCGACCAACGTTTATCGAGTGATGTGCTCGTGTGTTGTATGAGCTTCATAATGGCAACATGAATTTCGCCTTGTGATTCCATTAATATTTTTAGAGCTGACTCGACTGAATGTAGTGCCATAGGAACGGCTGGTGATTTTGCTAAATCTATAAAACGATCTAATTGACGTTCATCTTCCAGCACATTTGGCTGCCACAAAAGCGTTTCGTAAGCTTTATTCTCGTCGTTTTTTAATTGATTGATGTCCATTTGTTGCAAGGTAACTTGATAATCTGAACCGATGTTGATCCTTGACTTTCCAAAGAAATCAATCACATCGACTTCATCAATTACGTCAATCAACTTATCCAACGGCAATTCAGAAAACAATCCATTCCCAGTGCGCTCTGGATTGAGCATTGGCGATGGTGTGTAATGGAGTTGTGATGTGTATTTCATTCTTGATTTGAATTGCTCATGTTTCTTCACAACCTCAGTCTCTGTGGACATTCGCTTTTTGGAATGTGACAACAAAGCACTTTGCAGTTTAGGTGATGAACCTGTTGATGATATGCTATTTGGACTCAGGAAGACTGAGCCAATATTATCTCTTGTTAGAATTTGTTCCGTTTGTACACTTAAAAGATTCTTATCACTATTATCACTGGTATCAATTGAGCCGCCCTCGACTTTGATTTTCTTCATTTCGGGCGGCGAAAATGGATCGATATCGAAATTTGGTGTCTCTTGGTGTGTGCAGTTATGTGTATGCTGTGAAATATGAGTCACTTGATGTTGATGTTGTTGCTGTGGATTCATTTGTTGCCGTTGGCTACCAAAATCACGCGGTAGCGATGAGAGCAATGGATCATCGGAATTGGACATCATTTGTGATTGTAATGACAATCCGGATAGGAAATAAAGATCCAAAGCCGAACCAGCACCATCGTCTTCATTAGGCAAAACTTCTTCGAGTGCCTCTTTGACCTCTTCGGCCGTTGACATTGTGGCTGAGAAAAATGCAGCCGACAATGGTGATGCATTTCGATCATCATCAATGTTAAATGCTTGAGCTTCATCTAAGAAATCTAAGTTTTGATTAAAATCTTGTAATTTGGCACTGTTATCACCGATGAATGTTTTTGAATCGCTATTTAAAAAACTATTATCATTCTTAAAGAGATCATGTTCATCTAAAATGCTTTTATTGTTCCGGAAGAAATTTGTGTCTTCTAAAACCGCTTTGCTATCATTGAAGAGCTCATGCTTCAACTGCAAAATTCTCTCATTTTCCGTTAAATTACTATTGTCTTTTAGATTTTTCGGGAATAAATCATTGTTATCGTCTAACAGGAAATGTTTTGTCTTTTTGTCATCGTGGAAAAATGTACTGGCATCGGAAAAATGATGGGAATCATCGAGAAATGGAGATGCTTGTGCAATAGCTTCATGACTTGCTGGTGGCGTCGGATAGGATAACGGTGATGGCAGGGGCGACGCAGAGTTTGTGGGTGATTCATTACTACTGCATCCATATAGTACATAATCTTTGGAATTTAACGTACCAAATTCGACTAGTGAATCAGGCAATGGTGAATCAAGTACGGCTTGTAGTTGACGCGATGGAGTGAAACTCTGATTCAATGAGACTCCATCTGAGAGTGATGTGTAATCACTCAGCGATCCAATATCATCAAGATGATCCGATGTCGAGCTGTCTTGTAGTAATTGAATTGAATCAACTGCCTGCAAAAGCATCGCGGTGTCATTTACACTGTAAACATCATTGTCATTTAGAAATGATGGTGAACTGTTTGCAGAATAGGCAAGTGTATAGATGTCGGATGAGCCCGATGTGGACGGTGCTTGAGATATTGTAAGTGACAAGGGACTCGAAGACGACGATGAACCATTAGAAAGCACTAGCGATGTTGGCGAATCTGAACCGGATGTCTCAGGTGATGTTGATGACAATGAATTGTTCAAAGATGGCATCACCACTCGTGCTGTTGTATTTGTGTGCGATGTAAATTGTCCAGGATCGGAGCATGTTCGTTTCACAGCAACTTTTGTTCCACGCTTCAAAAGCTCTATTAAAGTCGCATCTTTCTCCGTTGACAAAGTGGAAATTTGTGTTTTCTGAACAACATTTGTAGCAGCACAAGTTTGCTGTGAAACTTGTTGAACAATTGCCTGCTTCGTAAGTCCATTAAGAGTATTTGATGTGATGCCAGATGCTACAATTGTGATGGTGTTGTTATTTGTGTTTTGTTGTATTGAATTCACATTTTTGGCATTGAGGAACGCTTCGGTTTCAGTTAGACGTCGAGCAGTAGATAATGGTGCAGCTGGCACAACGAAAGCACCCTGCAAAGTATGAAAAGAAAAGGGAATGAAGGAAAGTGAAGTGAAAAGAAAAGTTTAGTCACTTTATAGAGTAATTTTTTATGTGCATTACTTTTATTTTAGACGTTTGCTTTGAAATTTAATCATACCTTGAGGTCCTTACTCCGCTTATTGATGATTTTCTCTTCAATTAATGCTCGAACGCCAACGCTAGCGGTTTGCAATGGCGGTCCCGATGATTCCTTTTTATCAGATTTCTTGGCGTCAGTATCCTTCTTGAAATATCCACCATGAAGTCTCATATGGCCATTGAGAGCAGGAATATTTTTAAATTTCCGATGACACAAATTACATTCAACCGGCTTCTGTTCGGCTTTTTGACCATTGAGCTGCTGCTGTTGTTGTTGTTGTTGCTGGTTACCAGATGCCGTTTGAACGATGTTGTTTGTTTTTGATGTGTCTTGAGTTGTAGCCGATTTTGATTGGGCTTGTTGAAGTTGGGCCTGTTTTTGTTTGAAATTAAATTTGAATTTTAAATTGTGAGCAATTTGCATAAATCAGAAAGAGAATTAACAAATCAACCCTTTCAATTTTCCCCCTTAAAATGTCTTAATGAATCTAACAAGGCTTGGAACTGAGTAAATATGCTTCGAGATGTTATTTCTTTCTTCTTTTTTTTTTCGTAAATTTTTCATGAACTGTCTTGACTTGATGTTTCCTTGAAAATATTATTTCATCAAAATGATTTCGTTGATTTTAAGTCATTCAAAATTTACTGTCATGAGATGCAAAGAGTCAACTTCTCTCAATTCAACTTCCGACAATATTGCCTCTGATGCAAATTTGCATTCCGATTCATCGCACCGACGTTTCACATCGGCAACTTGAAATGTACTTCAAATTAATGCAATATAAATTTCCATTACATTCAAGTGCTCTATTTGTAGTGCTCTCCATCTCTTTCATCTTGCGTTTTGCTATTTTGAAACGATTTTTCTATATTTCATTTGCTACATAAACACATTCATCACAGACAAAAATCTATGCAAATTTACTCTAAACTTTATAAACTTTTCAATGTTTTAACTAAACAGTGCATGCATTTTTACAGCGCATTTTTTTTTTGTTTCAAAGTAAATTTTAAAGTTTTTTAATCAGCGCGCAAAACTACATAAATTAAAGCCGTTCCAGAAAAAAAAATTGCATTTCTAAACTCTATGCATATTTAAACATTAAAGTGCACAATTTTGTGACAATTTTCACGTAACATAATAGCAGAGTTCTCATAGGAGTGAGACAAAGTGCTTTCATCATTCAGTATAAATCACAGCTCTTTAAATAAAGCTGTAACCCGGTTGGGTGACTTGCTGCGATGTACTTGTATGGAAATGAATGTGGCGCGACTCAGTGAGAAGCTTATTTTAAAAACGGCATCAGGACATAGGTTGGCATGTTATCATTCTGTTGAGTGTGTGTTATAAATATACTTATGCACATCTACATGTTTTCATTCTATTTTGTTACAAAAAAACATGAGGAAAAATAACTGCTCGTTACAGCGCCAGCCACCAAAAAAAAACTCAGTTATGATGTGCACAATCTAAATTTACAATTTAAATTTAGTTCCATATATTTTGATATATGAAAAAAAAAGAAATGTTATGTTATCTGTTTTAATGTCTTAGTTTGCATATATAAATTTACATGCGTCCCAGCAGCGGGATGAGCAGTGAAATTTATGTAAAATACTCATACGATTTTTATTAAATTCTCATGTGGTTATTCATGGTAAGAGTGAGTGAAAAGGAGTGAGAGATAGAGAGCAATTTTATCCATTTTATGAGTACCATCAACATGGCTGTACAACAAAAATTCCTTCATATGTGCTTCGTGGAATGTTCTTTGGTTAACCATGGGTTTAGAATTATTTTAAGCACAAAAACAACATTAAACGGATATGACAGAATGTTTGTTTCCAAGCTCATGCTGTGTATGTATGAGAGTGGTATTTCTATTTCACCCTTTCTTGTGAAATTTAATTTGCGATTTTCATATCAGGAGCATTGAAAACCTGTTTTGGTTTCACTGGCTATCATTTACCAAATGCGTAAACAAATTGGCGTTGCAATAGAGAACCTTTGTTTCTTTATTAATGAAAGTTTTAACATTTTCAATAGCATAAACTCCAAAGGTATCATTCACTATACAATCATTTTTGGTATCCAAGTTTAATACCGAAAATAATGAGCATATGCCCTCGTCCTCGAAATTATGCAATATAAATATGAATGCAAAACAATTCATATTCCAAGATAAAAATAGCTCACTGAGAACATATATTTTCTCCATTTTGACAGGGATTGGAAGGATCACAGACAATTTATGCATTTAAAATGTTGTTACAATTTAACAAGCGCAACGAAAGAATTTCTTTATGAAAAAAGAACCAACATTGAGAAGAATGTTTTAACAAAAATTAATTTGAAATTTTGTATTTTGACATTGTTTTGCTTTCCATTCCCTGAAACGTACCGCTCTGTACAGAACGGGGAATCTCTTCTCATAAAAGGAATCTTTACAGAACAGTTGCTGTTGTTCTTAGTTTCTCATACGCTTTAGGAATAATTTTTCCATTTCAAACAATAAAACATTATTGTTTTTTTTTTTTTTGCATTTTTGAGTTTACTCATATGATTCCATTCTCTTTTATTCAATTTTTCCATTTATTTCTGTAACTAAAGCACATGCATGCCTTGGTGTATCCACCCAGCGTCAAGGTGAAAATTGACGGGGAAACAATAGATGAAAACAATTTTATTATGTACACCTCCCACCCAATCTACTAGGTGTGCGATGTATTATGCCATTTGCCATTTCAACGGTATAGCAACATGAAGAGTGCAAAAAAAATTCTTTTACGAGGAAAATTCTCATCATTTTCAATTTTTTACAGCAATCATGCCTGATGGGGGTTTCGCAATTTTTTTTTTCTTGTTTTGTATACATTGTCGATCCACCTCTCTACCCCCATGTTCGCGTAATCATTTATTCTATTTTGGGATTACAAAATTGAAAATATGACACCTTCCATGTTGTTTACGGTGTATTTTGATTCAACATGAAGCGATTGTGACTTTACACATTTGATGCGAATGCAGAGTAAGAAAAACATCTCATCGCGTTCCCAAAGTCACTTAAATCACATATTATATCGGAATTCACAAGGGAGTAAGGTGATCTTTTACGTCAATATATATATATATACATTTTTTTTTTTTGATATTTGACTCACTGGAAAGCTTACCTGCATGTTCCACGTCCTCGGTCTCTGAACGATATTCGTTTTCTGTCCATTGGCATTTGCATTTGCCTGTTTGGTTTGTTGCATTATTTGACTAATCAAGTCCAATTGCTGACGTGTTAATCCCTCATTTCCTGCACCAGCGGGTGAGCTCGGTGACGGTGATTTGGAATTGATTGCAGTTATTGTGTTGCCGTCACTAGTCATTTGATATTGAATGCAAGTGGCACCATGCGGTGAACTGGCATCGCCTGGTATTTGACATTTTAATAAAATGAAATAGATTGAGTGCGAAAGAGGGAGAAAGAAAATATGTGAACATTTTTTTTATTCAATTTTTTTTATCTTAGATAGAAATCAAAAATAAATTATCGACAATAGCACGATAGAAATTACCACTTGCTGTTGCTGGTGATAAACTGGGTCCCGTAATTGTCGTGGATGTTCCATGGGGGCCATGAGACGAAGACGACGACGTGCTGTTTGATTGATTTTGGGATGATGATGATAATGTGGTGGAGCTACCATTGGTGCTACTAGTTGTTGTCGTTGTCAAAACCAACGAGCTATGATGATTCTCTGTGTGCCTCCGTAATGATCTTGCATCACAGTACGACTTTCCACACCCATCAGCCTTACACTCGTATGGTTTTTTGTTGCGATGTGTCAGCATATGACCGTTTCTGTAATATGTGTTGTCACGAGAGAAGTTTTTTTTTGTCATATAGCAAAAGCAGCAGCAGCAACAGCAGCGCAAAGAAGGAAAAGCAAATTTTTATGATGAAAAATGAAAATTTAAAGCAAACTACTATGGGTAGTTTGGGTAGCTTAAAACTCTACACTTACAAATGATCCTGACGTTTAAAAGCTTTTGAGCACATGCCGCAAACATACTTGCGCTCATCGCTGTGAGTTAATTTATGCTTTGCTAATGCCGATGCATTGCCAAATACTTTACTGCAAACCTGCAATGTAAGAAAAAAAGAACAACAAAATACATCGTGAGTCGTTTGTAAATTTGATAAGTCAATTCACGTGATGTGTACAGAAACGACACATCATGACTTCGCTATATGCCTTTATAGTCGCCGTTTATCCCAAACAATTTTTATCTGAATATTTGATGATTAAATTTCTTTGCTTCTTTTGCCAATCCCTAAATACAGAATACTCCAAGCAGCACAGCAACAGTAACTTAAGGCAGACAGACAACGACGAGTGACTTGAATTTTAAATTAAAGCGAAACCCAAGCAACCGAAAAAGAGATTTCTTTCTGTCTCTCTATCTCTCTTTATTTTGCTCGTACCATCTTTTCGTACAATTTGGTTAGTGCTTCTTCATATTTGATGCACACGCCCAAGCACCCGAACCAAAAAGAGTAAAGGGAACAATAATAAAAAATAAAAAATACATTTAAATCTTGTTTCGTTCCTTCGTCTGAGATATTGACATAACGTTGGTTGCCGTTCATTTCGGGGGTTAAAAGTCTAAGAAACATTTTCTATTCATAAATTATGAATTTTCACAAGAGATTCCCGTTATAAAGTTAGTAGTTAAAAGATTTTCGAATTGAATTTGGCTTATATTCTTATTATCATCGTCAACGGAATGGAAGAGTGCTTTCAAAGATCAGCCTACATAGCCAGTTCTTTTTCGATTTAAAAAAGAAAAAAAAAAACTTGAGGACGATTCTTTTGTCAAAATTCCTTTTTCTTCTTGCTCAATTGTTGCACACATGAGACGAGACATAACAAAAGGACGATGAGAGAAATATCGTAAATTTAAGGCTTTAGTGACCTAATTCAATTGTCAAAAAAAATGTCCCAAAAGGGCCAAAAATCAAAATAGTTGTCAAATTTGCAATCAGTTTTATAGAAATGTATGCTTAACTATATATTCAAATTGCGGCTATATAAATGGAACAAAATGCAATGCTATTCAAACGACCATTCCCATATCAAGCATCAATTCATTTAATCATTCAAGTATTTGCTTTGTGTCCAGATGTTGAAATGGAGAAAAAGAAAAATCATACCTATAGTGTACGATGATGATGGTCATATCATTAACCCTCATATTCCATATACATATATATGTACATGCCCAGAACACACTTCTCATTCGTTTTATTATATTTTTTTTTTGTGAGTATGACCCATATGTTTAATTAAGTGTACACATGGCTACTTTCCAACCAAACAGAAGAAAATACCATTTGGCATGATGTTTGACCAAAACATTAACCTCATCTCTTGGAATTTTTCATGTTTACCTTTGAATGGTTTTTAGGGGATGGTGAGCATGGGAAGATGAGGCTTCGGGTAGCGCATGTTACATTCATTAAGGTTTTGTTCGCTCAAATAAATCATGTGCATCCATCTGTGTGTGTGTGTGCGTTCAAATTTTGTTATTATACTCAATATTTGTTCAGTGATGTGTACGTTGCTCTCGGTTCAAAAAGAATAAATTGTATGTTGTTTTATTCACAACCATACACGCACGAAATTAATCAACTATAGTTTATGGAATTTGCTTCAAAGACCGACGGAAAGCTCAATAACTACACAACAGCAACAACCATTTCGCTGTTGGAGGGAACATTTTGGTAGTCATGAGAAAATTGTATAATAGATTTTTTTTTCCTTTTGCTGATCCTCTAACTCTTCGCCTCGCATCATAAATTATATCGCTTTCCGTTTCTTTTTCCTTCCTTCATCATCCATCGAATGGCGCTGCTGTTGCCATTGTATTGTACAATTGAAGCATGTCTCTCCTCCTCCTCCTCCATTACACCACCGCTCAACCCCATTCACTACCACTCAGTTTTGTATGATTGTTTTAACAAAATTTATCGTTTATGCATTTCGAATATTAATTTGAAAATTATGAAAATCATAGCATAAATTTCATCAGTGATTCTAAAAGTCCCTTTGACTATGTTTCCTGTATCCTTTTCCTATATCGTTCCATAACAAATTTTGTGCAAATCTGACAGCACAGTCAAGAGACAAATAAATTGTATAATAACTCGAAAGTTTGTAAGACTCAACTATATATATATATTATGAACTATCTATCTATAGCTATTGTTATCAATGTGACCTCTCTCAATACTCGACTGAAATATCAATGAATTTATTAAATAAATAAATAATGAATGCTTGTCGTTTTGAGAATTCTCAATAGACTTTCACGAGTAGCTTTATTTGAAGAAGAAGCAAAAGTTTCAAGGGAAAAAGTTTACGAAAAATCGACCGTAGAGAAGTTGTTTGTTCCCATTCATTCACTCTGTCTGTCTGCCTGCCATCGTCTTCAATGGCATTTCAATGAGGTGTGTGTGGGGATGTGCCGAGATGACTACACCAGCGGTTGGCTTTTTTTTAATATGATGAAGGAAGACCCATTTCATTTGTATTATTCATTAAGCTTCTTCGCCGAATCACGGTTCGAGAGTTGTGCGAAACCCCATGCGAAAAAAGTTCAAAAACAAAGAAGGAAAGAAAATTTTTCAAAATCCACTCAACGGGTATCGTGCTCGTCAAGTTTGAACGGTATACATAGAAATGAGCATCATAATGACTTTTAAATTGCTCTTGAACAAAATTTCATCGCATGAATTTTGATTTGGAGAAACGGTTAGAAATGTGTCACCCACACACACAACAATGAGAGCATGCGTGTTTCAACAATCGATTTATGCCATTTGAAATCAATTTCATTTCGTCACTATTGTGGCATATATTTCTTGATATTATTTCTTTTCTTTTATTCGACTCCCGATAAGAGATGGCAAAAGTTGTTCTTTATATATCTTTTGTTCAACATCTGGATTGTTGTTTTGTGGAATTTCCATTTGATAGACTTTGGCTGTTGTTCATGAATGAAATGTCTGTCTCCATTAACATTTTTTTTTTATTCTTGTATATTCTGCTACTCCAACTTTCCATCCTCTTTTGTGCAAAATGTGACCTAAATATTTTTCTTCGATAAACTTTTGCATTCATCCCAAAAAAAAACTGACAAAAGCTTCGAATGAAAATTGATGACAAAGCGAAGACTGGATTTGCATAAGCATCAGAAACAATTGAAACTCCATTAAAGACAGTGAGTGAATTATTGTGGAAACACTCGGATAAGTAAGAACTCCCTCGCGAGATAAATCATTCATGCTCAGGCAAGCCCAGGTGCTGCGCTCATCGCCTCATCGAGCCACGTTGAATTCAATTCCAAATGGAAAAAAAAAATAAAGTAAAATTGTGAAATTTCACTTTTTAACAAGAAAAAAAGAAGAGAAAAGCATGTTTCTATTGACAGAAAAGGATTCTTTTAGGAGTTTTGGAACGAATAAAAGTTAAAACAATTTCTGTGGCATTGTCATTGAATGTTCTATTCTTGTGTCACTCCGTGAAGAAGTTAAAAAAAGGACAAAAAAAAAAAGTTTACCTGACATTGTTGCGGGCCATGTCGCGTTGGTGATGCTGTCTTTGGCCGTGGCTTTTTGGCAGGCGTCGCTGATGTGGACGAGGAAATGCTCGACGGTGTAACTGTGGTAGCCAATGTTGTCATAGTGAGGGGCTGCTGTGCTGACACTACAATTGATGCTGTTGATGATGCTGATGTTGTTATCTTTTGTGCAATGCTCGTAACATTATGAGATGGCGATGATAATGATGATGGTGCGATGGTCTCAATTACTTTGGCGACTGGAAAAGGAAAAATAAATTAAAATTTCCCTTTTCAATAGGAGCTTGTTAAAAATTATTATGTAACCAGACTGTACCCATGGATTTTTTTTTTGTTGTCGAAGAAATAATTGCTCTCCATTCATTCATTCATTCATTCATTCATCCATCCACACATGAATTCATTTTGATTCTTTCATAAATAGAGAAAAAAAATTGCAATTTCGTCAAATATTTGATTGATCGAAAATTATTTCATGGAAAATTTTGCAATGTTGCGCTTAATTGAAGAATTTTTCCCTTTGATAGAAATCTCATTCGAAATTTGGAGCAGTAAAAAAAAGAAAACACATTAAAAAATATAGCGCCATCTATGTACCCTATGTTGAGCTTGACAGAACAATAAATCAAAGAGTTTTGGTTGTAATTAATCATCAGCAAAACTCCTCGCCTCCCAATGCCGCGCGTAACCACAACAATTAATTGTTTAAGAGCAAACAGCTTTTTCCTCTCGTTCTTTACATGGCGGAAAAATATTTTATGTAATTTTTTACTTGGCAAGATAGGAAAATTATGTCGTTAAAGGCAATATCAAGAGAGAGCTGTCAAAACGAAAAACAAAAAAAAAAAAAACCTTTTCGCAAAACCGAAAAAGAAGAAACAAAAAACTTTTCTTGCTTGTTCAGAAAGATAATGAATTGACTGCCATAAAGCATTTCACGCATTGTTTTTCTATGCCATAATTATTCATGTCCTCGAGCAGTTCAAGTTCCGATGCTCGCATTTTACTTCAGCGATTGTCATAATTGTGAATTTGGGTTTTTTTTTTCGCTGCATGTCTGCGTTTCTATGAATTATATGAAATCCCAATTTGATGCTGGTTGCTTCCCATATTTTATGAAACAATCGATTTTTATCAAGCGACTTCAACAAAAAATGAAAAATTTTGAAATGAAAAAAGTTTAAAAAATATTTTTAACATTTTTTTTTAGCAAACGGCGAAGCGAAACCGATGGAAAAAGTTATATTTAATTTTTTTTTGCAGAACTTCCGCAGATGGCTTGAACCGGAATTAAACTGTTCAAATATCAGTCACGGCACCGAATGGCAAAATGAACCTTTTAAATGTCTCTGTTGGAAAGCGAAAAGATTTTTATCATATCATTTAGACATTAATTCCATGCCATGATTCTTTCCCCAAAAATTCCCGCATTGTAATTTTGATCTCGTCTGTCTGTCCATTCATCCGTTTGTTTCATCCGTCTGCAGCCTTTAAATGCCGATGATTTCATTTGAAACAAGAAATTAACCACTTACATAATATTTCAATTTTCGTTTTCTTTTTTTGGGACAAATAAAAAAATATACGCTCGGCATAAATTTAAATATTTAATCCTTTTCGTGTGAATGTGTGTGTGCATTTTTTTCCGGGGTTTGTCATTATTTCCATCGCTTTTACTGGTAAACGTGGCAAGAAGATGATGCTTCAATTTTAATGTTGATGCTATTGTTGAAGAGGACCCTTGAAACTTTTTCCAATAATTTTTTTTTCCACCATCATTGTTCGCCCTCAAAATATATATATATATATATATATATTTTTTTCTGACTAGATTGGTGAAAGTGGATTATACACAATTTCGAACACAACGAGGGAAACAAAGGAAGATAAGGAGAGAGAGATAGATATACGACGCATAAAAATGTTTTCCATCGTTGTAAATATAAGTGATGGCATTAAACGTAGAAATTGAAATGCAAATTGAATTATGATGATGCCAATAATAGACTTAAAATCTCACTCGCAAAATTCCATAAAGCATTTTCCAGGCGTGCATTGTCAGCATATAAAATTTTCATGTGCACACATCTAACATTAATATTACACATACACACAAATTTGCATTCATGAAAACTGGCTCAATAATTCATTCATCACGTACCTGTTTCCGTTTTATTAATTGATGTGGTCGTTAAACCACTGGCTTTGAAAAATGTATTTGCTAAATTTTGAGATCGATGTGTGTGACCATTATCAAAGGTCGTATCAGATCCGGCCGCTTGAAATGTTCCAATCATATCGGCAAAAACCTCCGAATCGGGATAGCCAATGGTCAATGCATTATTGATTGTGGCACCCGATTCGGATACGGGCGCTTGGACAGCTTCACGTAATTGTAATGTGACTGATCCTTCAGCGCCCATCGATGCACTACACATTAGCAGTCGTGGTGGCGCCAGACCAGCAAGTGGTAATCGTAAACCCCCTTGAACCTTGAATGAAATAATGTAAAATAATATTTATAGATAAGAGTATGTTCTGCTGTCTATTTGTCGATGTATGTTTTGTCTATTTGGATGGTGGAATTTTCTCTTTTTTTATGCTAGATCCGAAATGGTATATATATAATCCCATTGTAATCAAAAACTTTTTATTATATCGATTTTCGCATTAAGGCTTCTGTAGAGATGTGTGTGTGTGTGTGTGTTTTGAGAATTATGGTGGCGAGTAGAGAAATAGGAATGAGAGATATGCTTTCGGTTTTATTAGAAAAATCTTTTCTTTTATTTTTTTTTTTCTTTGTTTCGGGTAATTTTCTACGAAGCTTCTAAATTAACCTCATATTTATAGCAATCAAACAAAAAGCAATAAAAGTTTATTTGATTTTCTCATTTCATCTCTCCGCAATTTTGTTACGAGAGCATGTTGTTAAGGCGTGCTTGCGATATGCTGCCATTCGTTAAGATCTCCGTCTAGCCTAATCTGATTCGAGTATAAGCTAAAGCCATTCCGCCAGTAATATTCTTCATTCATTCAATTCGGAATACGTTTGTAACTCAATTTTTTATATATTTTTTTTTCGCCTTCTTTTTTTTTTTGCTTGGTGCCATTTCACATTTATCGCCAAGGATTTTGATCGCCAAAAGTAATAATAATTTTGTAAATGGAATGGATACATGTCGAAAATGTCATGCAATTTCATAATGTCTAACATTTCATTAGAATTATTTATATCGAGAATTTTTTTTTCTGCTACAGAGAGCGAAATTGGTTTGAATTGATTGCTTATAAAAAGAAATCGGCTTCAATTGCTTAAGGACAAAGCGAAGGATGCGAAAGCAATCAAAGGAAAATACTCTGGAAAATACAATGCAAACTAAGACAAAATGAATAAACGATTTTTAACATTATAAGTTTGAATGCTGTGAATTTTCACGATTAGTGAAAACATGTGTTAGAAAGTTTTATGCAAAATAGTTTTTCCAACAAGGAAAATGTATGTTTGGCATTTTTTTTCACTGTTTTCATTTTTTTTTTTACTCGATGCAGGAAAACACGAACTAAATTATGGTTTTTCTTGGCAAACTTCCCATTGTGAAAGAAAAAGCCGCGACGATGACATATTAAAGATTAATTTTAGTTAGTTTATTTTCATCTGTCTTATACTGAACATTGCCACAATTAAATTCGAAATATGTGCATACAATTAATAAAAATTCGAGACGCGACCGCAAATTAGACGACAAACAAATATCGTATCTCGTAGTATCATTTCGAGGAAAAAAAAAAAAAACAAAGGATAATTTGTCAAGCGTCCCGTCTTTATGGGAGTGGGACCATTCGGCATTCATTTTTAGATTGTGTCCGTAATTAAAAGTCAAGAACTGAAATGCTTATAACTTTCCGCAATCATATAATAAACAAACAATTCCTTATAACAGGAAAAAATGGAAATATTTTAATATTCTTAATGGCTGCATGTCAGTTCAACCACATTTTTAACTTAACAGCTAGCAGCCAGTCAGGGTCAGCTGGTGTTTTTAAATCAGTTGATGATGATTAAGTGCTCTTAAACACTCGGCATTTTGGTTATGACATGGATGGCAAAAACATCAACAACAAACGGCCTCCCCGCAATTTTCCGCTTGAGTTTTTTTTTTTATCAAGAAATATGGGCATTTTTTTAATACATATTTTGTCGAGCTTTATTGCAATGCTTTAGCACATTCTGATGCAGGCGGCAATAGATTTGAAATAAAAAAATTTACCATAGCTCACAGCTTGACTAACTTTCAAAAGGATTTGAATGGAAAGTTTTAATCTCTTAATTTCAACCATTGATTTCTCTTTTTATTCACAGTTTGATTCATGATTTTTTTTGCTGCTTCTATTTTTCACTCCCGTCCGTCAATCCTTGACTGACTGATGTTTCCATATTCCGCCAACTGAATGGCACAACAAGCTAAAATAATCTCAAATTAAAACCCATTAATGATTCAATGAACAGATGCTGATTAATGGTTTCTAATTTCTCTTCATTTTCACTGTTGTGCCATGAAACGGAAAGCGTGGGTGAAACGTAAAATGTTTGTTGTACATGTTCTCGGGATGGATATACGATTTATTTATGAACCCTTATCAACCGTATAAATTATAATGGACTAGTAAATCACTCGTTTATTGGTGTGTACAGGCATTTATTTCGCAAAAGATCACCATGGGTGAGCCTTGTCAGGGGGGTTGAGATGCTCGACATGCTAATGCAAATTATCGGTTTTATTGACTGCTTTGCTGCTTAATACCAAATGAATATTTTCATCGGAATAAATCTAATTAAAACTTAATTCATTACCGTTATAAATTGTGTAATTAAAACATCACAAATATATTTCATTTTATAGATTTGCCTTATGCTTTATAAACACATTTGAAAGTTCACGGTTGCAAAAAATGAAAAAGGTAGATTGGCGCTTTCATAAAACATGCGAAATTTCTAATATTTTGCACAAAACGCTCTTTCTCACTCTCTCTCCCTCTCTTTCGTAGATCGTATCATATTTTCATAAAATTGTTTGTGCAAAATGAGATTAATGCTTTCTAATGAATCATCAAGTCTTGGTGGCTTTTGCCAAAAATAAAAAAATAAATAATTATCTTTCTCGTGCGCTTCACAAGATCATTTCTGTTTTTCATACTTTTTTTCCCCATTTGTCGAGTCAGGTTCAGGTTTCTTAGCAAACCGTAAAATAATATCAAGTGCTTGTGCAACAGCATAAAACTTGAGGGAAATTATTTATTATCTGTAGCTAATTAAGTTTTTACAAGAGTTAAGTTGAAATTTGCCAACATTATTCTGTAAGCAATTAAATTTGTTGTTGAGAATGCAACACTAATGTAATATTTTGCATAATGTACACCACTGATGTTTTTGCTTAATGCGCCACCGCGTGTGATGGGCAACGAAATAACGAATGTATCATCATCATTAAATGAAGTATTTTATTTTTTTGCTACTTAACACATTGTCATCTATTGCCAACCATCTTATACATTTATTTACACTCGCAAAAGAAAACTTTTTCCTTCTCATTCGCATAATGAACAGAAACTTTCATTTCGAGAAACATTATCAAAATTACTTAGCAATGCGGTGTGTGGAGGGTGAATGACTTTAATGATATTTCGCATCGCTTTTCAACGTCGTCTGAGTAATAAGAAATTTTCTGATCGCAAGAAAAAGCTCCTCTTGTCGAGTTGTGTGTGAGATGTGTTTTATGCACACTTGAAACACTTACGGAATTTACAGCTGCCATTTTCAGTTATAATGAGTGTATCTGTAATGAACGAAAGAAGAAAGGAAATATTTTTATAAAACTGTCTGTCTATCGCAAAGCCATGTAAATGCATCGTAACGAGTAACGATGAATGATGCTTGTGCTGGCAACATGCAAATAATTATATGCGAAAAATAGGTCAAATGCATGATTTTCAAAAACTACGATTACACAATTTTCACGCTCACAGGAGAATAGAACTGTTTTTTTTTACAAAGTTTCTCCACCGAGGAACTGCTTTCCCATATCCCATATATAATATATGTAAAAAAGCTTCTCTCTTTATCATAAAACTATTTACATCAAATTTCTATGTAACAGCTCCATCTGTCAATAAAATTAGCGTATAACTTTCTTGAAAATATTTATTACACACCTAGTGTCGTTGTCAATTCACGCAAGATATAAGCAAAACATTTACAAAATTTTCCACATTCCGCAAACCCGAAAAAAAAATCTATATATTCCAACCATACATTAATCTCAATTTTTGCATATGTTTCTGTTTCACTTTTCAACAACTGTTTGAATATTTATTTTTTTTTATCGTCTCAACTACAACTTGCTGATTTTGCAAAATTTCCAATTTATTATAAAGCCATTTCGGCTATTAAATACTTTTCACTGAGATCTGTACCGCGAGAGCTTATTAAGTATTGGAATTATTTCTTTCGTCGTTGTGAAAATTTACAGATGACAAATTACTTAACATTGAATGTTGTATAAATATTCCAAAATGTATTATTTATTAATAAATATTCAAAAACCAACGCAAGAAACGTGGGCATAACGAAAATTTGTTCCTTCGTTCGATTGTCACTAGAAGCTATTACGCGTGGAATTTATGATGAAGATAAATGTGTACAGTCATAGTCCATATCTTAACACTCTTTGCTTGCTCCACTCTTACACGATTAAGGGGGTATCTTAAAATATAGATAGATATAACAATTTCTTTTCGCACATTGAAAAGATACACCGAGTTTTATGTTTCAATTTATTTAACGACAGGCATCGTAAAAAGAATAAATTAATCCGAGTATTGTTATTGAATCAAACGACATTTTTTTCTCTTCATGCTTCTTAAAAATCTTCTGTCGTGCCCTCATCATTTCCCCCTTTAATCATTAACATCATCTCGTGTGAAATACTTTAAGTTTCTTGAAGAAAAATAAACATAAAAAAATGTGTATATTTTGTATCATTTTAATTGACAACGACAGGTGTCTGCTATGGCTATAACCAATTAAACATTCACTTGACTACACTCTCATGAAAACGAAAAAAACACAAAATACGCAATCATTTCACTCCAAACGCAGAACAATACACACTCAACCAAGATCAAATTTTAATATTTGTATAAATTTTCAAAAACAACCAGTTGATTGAAATGCCGAAAAGCAAAAAAGAAAACTCTCGTGAAAAAAGAAAAAAAATCTCTCAGAATAAAATATCAAAAGGAATTTGGCTTTAATTTGTTTTTGGTATAAACTCAAATTACTTGATACTTTACAGCTATCTGTAGTGAGAGAAACTTGAGATGCGGAATAAAATACAAAACTGTTCATTTTGAAATGCGAAATATTTTATTAATTGACTTTGAGGCCCCACTCGCTCTTTCATCGGCTCATCGCTCCTCCGTAAAAGAAGACGATTCATTAATTGTTTATACGAGACGACAGACAGACCGACAAACATACGTCGTTACCGCACTCTCGCTCGCGTCTAATATACAAACGCGAGAAATGTAAAAGTAAAAAAAAAAAATCGTTAATGTCAGACATTTTCTTTTCTTTTTTTTTTTTTTTTTGTTGTAGGCGAAGTTTGATCTCGAAAAATGTATTTACATTTCTTTTTTTCTTTCGACCGTGAAAATTTTATATATTTTATTGTTATTACAGAATACGAACCAGAAGTGATTCATTTGATTTTCTTTCTTTTTTCTCATCAATTAGGAGCTTCATCAATGCCATCATGCAATCAGATATGCCAAGCAAAGAGATATACAAAGACTACAAATTTATTTCTCTCTCTCTCCATCTTTGTTGTGAATTTAAAACACAGTGAGTGATACACGCCATATTTTAACATCTCTTTCACAAGTAAAGAAACATAAATTTAAATTTAACGTTTAATTTGTCGTTTTAAAGTTTTTTTTTTCTTTGCACAATAGTAAATAAATAAACTCCCTGGTTAATGACAGTCCTAGAAAATTTGATATATTTACATAAATATGGCTTATAAATATTTCTGTATCACAGTTCATTGTGGGAATTTTATCGGTAATTTGTGATCTGCAGACATGTGTCACGACCACGAACGAATATGCCAAAGAAAAACTAAATTTATGCACACTTGACTGTCAGCTGAGTGTAAGTTTGCAGTTTACAAACAATTTCCACATAAATCACGCGTCCAGAAATAAGAAAATGCTGTGCTAGTCGCTCAAATCGAGCAGAAATCAGCAAGTTTTTTTTTCTCCCCTTTAAACGTTATTTTTTTTCTTATGTTTGTTCGCTGTTGATGTCGTAAAATAGACATTAAAAACAGTTCAGACATTAAGTTTTTATTTGGACATGTGTTTTTACATTTTTGTTTTTTTCCGTAAACTGAACACAATGAAAATAGACTTTTACAGCGATAAAGCGTTGTGCAATAGCGACAAAACTACCAGAAAAAAAATGCGTAAATATTGTGGAAAAAAAACCGTTGAACAATTTCTGATGCCTTTAGCATGACTAAAAAGCTCGTTTGCCTCAATGCTTATATCATGCTCGATTCAATTCTCGATTCAAACAACTGACGTACATTCGTTTCGAAAAGCGAACGGAAACGCGTAATATAATTCATGGATAGCAAATTCCTCTATATTTATGGATAAACGACATAACCCATAAAATAACCATCAAAATTATCAAGTCCTCCACAAGTCTCAAACGAAAAGAGTGAATGGCCAAAGATGAAATTAAATAATAAAAAAGAAAATACAACATCAAACGTAATCTGGAATGATTTAAATGATAACTAAAGTCTAAACGAATCAGCGGGCAGACTAACATTTATTTAATATTTTGCCTAATACAGTTCACCGAAATATAACGCGTTCGCAAAAAAAAACCAGTTGAGTTTATAATTGGAATACGAAGAAAATAAGAATTTGGACCGTAAATTGATTGACAAGTTTATTAAAGAAAACGTAAAAGAAAAATATTTAAATATGTTTCTTCCATCTCTTTCTCATTCCTTCGTCTAAGTCATTTGCAAGATTATTTTTCTTCCGAAATGGAAACTGCGTCATGTTGGTAAAAATACATTAGACATATTTTACAATTTTTCTCTCCATTCGAAATAGTCGTGAAACCAACTCGAACACTTTGAAATATTTTTTTTTTGTTCAGGTAAAAGTGGCACAGTTTCATTCTATATTCTACTTTGCCCTTCTTTCCCAAATTATTACGATAACTCAGTGGCCGACACAAAATGGTTCGCATTGTCTCAATAGATGTTCTGCTTTTATTTCTTTTATTCATCTCAGACATCCACAAAATGTTTTCCTCAATTACGTACAAAAGAGAAAAATAGAATGAAAACTCGCTATTTGAGTGATTGCTAGTTGAGGCATCATTAAGTAATCGACAACGACAGCTCCATGAAACAAAAATCTAAATGGATGTTCGACATACTTCTAACAGACTATGCACTGATGGACTCCATACTGATGACGAGTGTTGTTTATGAACGAGAAAAAATAAGTCATCTCCGAGTGAGTTTTCTTTAATGATCGAAAGATTATTTAATCAAATCAGATCCTCAATAACAACCGAGACGCTGCCGATGAAAGTCATGTCATCCGGAATCTTCAAACTTTATTCGATCTTAATTAGATTTAAATTCTCACTTCCTTTCCACTTCATAAACATACAGCTTCTACCGCCGTCGGTTTTCCTTTCTTAGAAAATAAACTCGACTTCCTATTACAAAATTGAATTGGTTTTGATTATTAATTGTGTGAATGTAGCACGCGTTCTGCCGTTCTGATATACCTCGCATTAACATCGCCATGAACGAGGAAATTTAAAATCGACAGAACTAATTATCGGAAGCTCGAGTTGCGTGTGCGTCTAGTGTACGTTCTATAATGATAATAACGGTTTATCAGGGAATAAAATGTTGAAGTTCATTTTACAAATTATCCTTATCCGCTTTTATAAAGGATGTTTAATCCTTTCAAAAATATTGTAAACATGCTTGACATCTTCCACCTCTCAACTCATCAGCATAGAGAATGCCTGTTGAAAGGCAATTTGGGTCAAGTGGTTGTTAATTTATTACGTTTCGTTGCGGCACACGCGATATGAGCGCATACATAAAATCATCTCAAAAGCCCTCTTGCAATTCGGCGTCTGCCGGAGTGATTTAAATTCAAAATGAAGCTCTTGAGTATGAGAGCTGCAGCAGCGATGCTTAGCCTCGATACGGTTAGAAATGTATAATGCTTGAAGTGAGTTTTAATGTTCGCATCTTTGAAGTATTTAATTACAATTTATTTTCTTCATACATCGGAAAAACAAGCACACTCACACATATGCACAAAAATTGTTCAGATGAAACTCATGCTGACCTGCCCTGCCATAACTCGACTCCAAATACGCTACTCCGATGCTTTGATGTGATAGAGAAATTTTTGTTTCGAAAGAAGGGAAATTACGAGAAGCTGAGAGATTTCTGGCTAGTACGTGAAAAAACATTTTCATTTCATCGCGGATTTGTTTTTTTCATCCCGCAACGATATTTGAACTTCAAACATATTTTTGGAGAATTATTGGTATCGACACTAGTAAATAATCATTAGAGTAAAATAATTGCCACAAATTGAAAGCCAATCGAAGACTATAATAACATTATAGCTCAATAGACGTCGACGATGATAGAAATGATTTCAAATTCACTTTGTTGAATGTTTTCCATTTTTTTTTTTTTGTATCAAACGAAATGAAATGCAATTGAATGCCAACAAAGCAGGTCTTGATCCCATCGCATTAACATGCTGACAACAGTTTTCATTTCTCTTTCGCACACACAAATGCTCTCTTTGCGAATAAAACCACTGACTGGAGGAAAATGCTGAATACACATTTCAATTTCTTCTGAGAGCAAACAATTTGATAAATTGATTCACTGGTTGGCATGATGATGTTAAAGCCAACATGAATCCAATGAAAAGTATTTTCATCAAATTAAATTTTTGAGCTCTTTCGAAAAGTTTTCTTTCAACTGATATCAAATAGAGGCACATTGCACAATCTTCAAAATTTCTTTGAAAATGTTTTCTTTACCTGATAAAAATAAAAGTTCATCGCTTCCCAAAAGAATAATAAAAAAATAAATAAAAAAAAAAATAAATTTGACTTCCGCTCGTGAACAGCACAATTTTCAAACTTCTTCTTTATCCACGAATAAATAAATGACGAAGTTTTAGGACTTTTTCAATCAATGCTTTTCAGCTTTTCTTCATTTTCCCTTGTTTGTATGTTTGTGCAATGAAAGAAACCTTTCGGTAGAAGTTTAGAAAAAGCGCTTCGTTGGATGGTAAGTCATTACAAGACTGGTATTCAAATTTTCTCCCTTTAGACAGATGAAGAAAATCCCAATCAAATGTTTGTTTTGCAAGTCGCGCACAGCTTCAGATACGCAAAATTATGTAAATGAAAACTTATTTTCGTAAAAAAAAAAAAAATGTTTTCCTCGTTCTTAATAAGTTCAGTACTCACTCACTCGAGCAGTTAAATTAGATCATTTAAAAAAAAATAATTGTCAAATTGAAAAACAAATTTACTTCTCGTGTCTTGATAGCAAAATTTTTTCTCATCTTAATTTTTTGTTGATAAGCTAATTGAAAATTATTAAATTTCTTACTTTGATACATCACCCGAAATATTAGTCATGACTACATGTCAACAAAATAATGTTTCGGCACCCTCTCAAACTCTCAAAGATGCTGATTTAATTAAGGGAAAATAACGACGATGTATGTAACAAGAATCGTTCAACTGAAAGAGTTTTATAACTCTTAATTTCAATTTTACCATGTGTCGTGCTTTTGCATAGTAAAATTCCTTTCTACCTTCTCTATCATAACACCCTCGATCTATAACTACACATAGTCGGTAAGCAAAAAGGATGCAAAATTAGCATTGGAGGTTGAGAGAAGGCGTACAAAAATTTTCCAAAAATATTGAAGCGTGAAATTATACGAGCAGAAGAAACACAACATAAATAATTTATAAGGCATCGTTGCCAGCACGATCGAGAAATTAGCTTTAAGAGGGCGACGACGATGTTGACAGAATTGCCTTTGAAGTGGCGTTTGCAACCATTTCTCGCTCTCAAAATATAAAAAAGGAAGTGGATGGAGATTGAAGGATAAAAAATTAGAAATGCAAACTCATATTTACCTCAAACATTTATCAAGGAAACGAAGAAAAAAAAACTGTCAAATTGCGATGATTTTCACTTCTTTTCCTTCCTTTTTCTCGCTCTCTCTCTCTCTTTCTCTCTCTTGCTCGCTTTAATACATCCAATCGATTGATTTGATGATATTGCCTTCAGATTTCCATGCTTCTTACTTTACAAGCTTCCAAATGCATGTACGATATTTGCGGATAAATTTCCTTTTCTTTTCTATTCGTATTTTGGCACATTGACATATAAAAATATAATTTTCCGGCTAAATAAAATGTGTTATTTGAGCGAAAAATGTTTTCACAACATTTCGCCTACAGTCACGACACTTGTTTTTTTTCTCTTTTTTTTTGTTGCTGCTGCTGTTGCTGCGTCAGTTTTCAGCTTTCAATTGATTTCCAATTATAGAGGAATTATAAAATCGATATAAGGCCACCCAGACCACTTAGATGGCAGAAGCTTTTATTTCCTTTTATTATCTCACAATTTAGGAAATAGAAAAAGTGGCGCTTCTTTCACACGCTATCTTTCACCTCCCTCGCTTTCACAATTAATTATCGCTGCGATGCTTGATTTTTTAAAACTTTTGCTGACAGAAAATTAAATTAAATTCTGTTCCTTTTTGTCGGTAGCGCGCTTTCTTTTTGCCGATCGCAACGTCATTTGCTATCATTTATCTTATCTTCGTAGAGTCACAGTCGATTTCAATTTTTATATTTTTGTATTGCCTAACACCAAATAACTGAATGAATTTCTTTTTTTTTCTCTCACTCGGCGGGATTTCTTTTTATACTTTTCAAGCGCCCACAATTTAGCAGTTTAATTGTTTTTAAAACTATTATGCAATGCGTTTATTTAAGGGACGGCTATTCACTTTTTTTTTCTCATAATTTTCTTGCTGAAAAAATATTTACACGCAAATTTTTACAAATTTAATACCTCAATCACAACCACATTGAGATTGCGCAAGCAAAACTCAATATATATTTTTTGAATGAATTTTCACGTTCATCAAACGACTCCTGTCATTGATATATGTTTATTTACATTTGATATTAATTTGTTATTAATTATGTTCATGAGTTTAACATGTTTACTTTTCTGTTTGTTAATTACACTCAGTTTCTTTTATCCTTAATTGGATGTCAAAGGCTATTCATGTTTTCATTTGAAATGTGAATCTCTTAATTTTTGCGTGATGATAAATTTTATTTTATATTTCTTTCTTTTTTTTGCTACAACACTTTGTGAGTAAAATAAGTTTGTTGATTTATCTTCTCTTTTATGGCACAACTTTCAATGTGCTTCACAATTATTTACATTCCTCTTTTTTCAGATGAAATAAAATTTTTCACAACCACTGATTCAGATGATTGATAATATTATTTTTTTCTGCAGCTTGCTTTTTTTGTGTATACTCCACATTTGCTATAATACTGTAGACCATACGATATAAATATTTTTTATATATATTATATATATTGCTCAGCTGAAGCTCATCATTATTTATTTAATATAACTTTTTTTTTTCTTCAACCATGTGTTTCACAATTTTTCATATGCTGCTGTTTTTTTTGCGTGTCTGATATTCATCCAGAATATGAATAACATATGTGTGTGTATGAAAGATTGAGTGATAGAATGAATGTCTGAAACAATAAACGGATACAATAAAAGATCATCCCTCAATAGAGAATGGCGTACGGCTCAAATTAAATCTTTTGATGTGAACTGACATGCTTCTTTTTCTATACAATTTTTTTTGTTCTTTGTAAAAGAAATACTGCACGATGGAAAGTATCAGACAATTTTTTTATTTCTCTTTCTCTATGGGCGACAAACAGCAATTTTCTACCGGTGGAAATTGTATTTTTATAGCCATCATAGTGAACATGCAAAGTCATAACATCGAGTACATCCTGAAGCTTGTATGTTCATATTCTGCGAAATTATAACTCATATATAGAAATGATGACCTAAATAATGGGAGCATCCTACAGCAACTTTAAGAATCAATAATTCATGTAAAAGCTATGGAGATGGAACTTTTTTTGCTTTCTTTTTCTTTGTGGTGTTCGAGAATCGATGACAGAAGAAATGTGAAAATGAAATGTTGACAATGGATCGGAAATAGAAAAACATTTCTTCCTTAAATTGTCTTTTCCATTCTTAAAGATTGTCTTAAAGTTTGATGCTTTCAAATTCTCTTCCGCGACAAACAAACATTTTATCATGGAGCCAAAAATATTACACAAAATCAGCGAAACATTTTTTTGCTTCTTTCTCTTTGGCGTAATACCGAAAACGGTTCAAATTCTGCTGTCACACATTTATTTTATTTTCTAATTTTCGCAAATTCGTCACATGAAAAAAAGTGAATTTTCTTTTTATTTTTGCACGTTTACAGTGGAAAAATAAAAATATAAATAAAAATTTTCATACTTTTAGCGAAATATTTTGAAGCAATATTCTTTTTATTCTTTTTTTTTATTTAGAAATAAACACGGAGAAATTATTAATTAAATGTTCTGACGAAAAATGTCTCTTGAGCTTTTCTTCGTTTTATTGCACTTTAATTAAAACCGGACATGGTTTGTTCTTAAATTCATTATCAATTTTTTTTTTTTTTTACTTTTGTTCATTTGGATGAATTTGATAAAAAACAGAGAACGACACACGAATGAACGGCACGATATCTGACAAACTAATAGAAACAACTGAACTCCCGCGAATGTCGGTGGCGACGGATGGAAAAATTTTCAAACTTTAACATACAAAAAGAAAGAAAGAAAGAATCCCATGGAAAATCGGAGAATCTCGTTGATCTCCTTCGTGCGAGAAACGAGAGGAAATTTGATGATGGCGAGAAGAAAATTGAAAATTTTGAGCATCACGATACAGCATCACGCATGCGAGTTCAACTGTTGATGATAAAATAGGAAATGATGATGCTCGTGGAAAATTCAGAAGGAAAAATTCTCTTCCAATGAAAAATCGGCAACCTCGCAGGTGGTTTTGATGTGTTTTGATGTGTTTGGGATGAATGAATGTAGTTTTTCCTCTCAAATATCAGTGAGAGCGCCTTTCATGATGTTTTTCACATAAAATATTGAAAGATTTTCATCTCCAAAATGTGATTAATTTCGTATATATATTTTTCAAAAAAAAAAATATATATAAGTAAATTTTCCCAAACGCCCTCTCATCAAACATTCACAGCAACTGTGACGGTGCCTGCCAAATTAGATTTATGGCCGCAAACACAACAAAGGCAAACTTCAGAGAGAGGGAGCGAGAGAGATATTCAAGATTAAAAGAAATTCTATTACTGCTCGCTATCATTTCAAAGCACGACCAGCAACATCATGACCCAGTGACCTAATTTTTAGATCTGAGGTGAAAAAGGCGCGTGACGGTGAATATGTATTAAAGCGATGTTAGAATTGTTATTCTGTTTCTAATCGGTGTAAGTCAGTTTTGATTAAAGTGAAAAAAAAAATTATATTATAATTAACATTTCAGTGGATTAAAGCTGTTCAACTCTTCATTCTTATCTTAAAATTTTTTCTCAGCTTGCCATTACTGAATTAGACATAAGCCGTCAGATTGCATCATCAACAAGCATTAACTAGAACCAATTTCTTTAACATCGTACTTATACATAGACCACATTATTCATCAATCAATGATCATTAATCAATTAGAAGTCAATGAGTACATTCAGTGCAAAAGAACCTGCAAATGAAATAAAAAATAATTATGTGAACAATAATTATAAGACGAAAAACACAGTCTCGAGATGGAATAAGAAGGCGACAAAAAAAATGAAAGTTTATTTTGAGTTCTTGCCAAGAAAAAAAAAATTAGCGACATCAATTTTTCGCTTAAATTTCTCATTTCGAAAATATGCGAAAAGAAATTCTTTTTTTTTTTGAGCAAAACAACGAAAGTAACGTTACGGTTAATAAAAAGCAAATTATTGCTGGTTTACGGCTTAATATCAACAGAAGCTTTAAGAAAAATTTCTCTCGTACCTATCTGCTGAAAATTCTGAAAAAAATATATATATTTTGTTTGAATTAAAAAATTGTCGTAAATTAAATTAGTTGAGAGTGGAGTAGGAAAATATGTTTGAGAAAATCAATTGCCGTTATGTATTAAAATATAAGCACAGTTTTATGTAAACAAAATAAATATTTTGCTAAAATGCCTAATGGGAATAAAAAAAAAGAAAAGAAAATTAGTTTATTACATGATGTTTTTTGTCTGTCTTACATAATTTCCGTGAGCTTAAAATATAAAGTCACAAATTAACAGAAGTACGCATATCTGAGAAACAGCACATAAAATAAATCTTGCAATACTTCTAATCTTGTTGAATTTGAGTCACACACAAATCTGTGTCGCTCGCGACTGTTGAAGTAAGAAAAATTTATCATCCGTCTCGTCAGTTGCCGTTTCTCTCATGTGATCTTCATAACAAAGAATGTCATTTCGCAACAAAAATAAAGGAAACTTTTTGAAACATGATTTTAAAGACCTTGCTGTCACACATTAATGACACTTTGTGTGAATGGCCCTTGTCACATTGAATGTGAGAGACTTTGGATAATCCACATTGTATTTTACAGTAGGCGGAAACTCCCTCACATGAAAAATCTGTTAAATCATAATCATCATTTAGCAAAATTTCGCTCGCTAAAAAGTCAAATTCCGATCGGAACAGTCTGCAAATTCACATTATGATGAAAGAAAGCAAAAAATAGAGATAAATCTCAAAAGCATTAAATGCTTCGTTCGTCTACACTTCCGTTCGTTAACAATTCCCGGGAGCCAAGCTTGAGAAATATGTATTGATGCTTAAATATTTGAATATAGCATGAGATGATTCAAAGAAAGAAAAAAAAGAGATTGAGAAAATAACGATGAAGGAAATTGCTTATGATTATTATCTTTCCTGCAATGAGTCATCGGATCATTTTGAAACATCTTCGATATTTATCGGAAACTGACGTAATTTTTTGTCGGTAATGGAAACAGTAATCTACTTATTCTATGTTTGAAATGCTTTAAAAAACTAAACCAACGCAAAATTTCCAAACTTCCCAAATATTTCAATTAATTCGAATGAAATTCGCAAACAGTTAACCAAAGCGGAAAACCACATTCACATTCAGTGAACAAATTTGAACAAAGCCATTACAAAAATTTGAAAATATGCATCAATTACAGAAATTAAAAAAAAAAATAAGTTCAGTAACAATTTGTGATATTTGTACTGTACAAATAAACTTTACAATTCACGCAAAAAGCAATAAAAATGCATTGAAAATTTTGAGAGAAGCGATCGAATAACGCTCGAATAATTCAAAAAAAAAAAAAGGAAAACTGAAGAGCATGTTAAGCAGCAATTTTATTTTTCATTATTCAAAAATTATACTTTTTTTTTGAACGAATTGTGCAAATGTTTGAAATATGAATATTGCACAACTGGTAAAAAAAGAGATGGAGAGTGCCTTTGAATTAAACAAGAATTTCAAACTTTCTGACGAAGCTTTCAGTGCTTTGCCGAATTCGATAAAAAAAAAAATAATTTAATTATGAAAAATGTTTTTCTTTTCTTTTTTTTTTCAAACAAATTGCAAAGAGCAAAATAAATTGCAATAAAAAACATATCGGCACATTGCACAACTTTTCAATAACGTTGATTTTTTTGCACAATCTAATTTGTTTAAAAATGAAATTTTATTTTTGCAAAATCCATTTTATTTTAATTGCGAAATATGAGAGCATACTGTGCTTTACACATTTTCCGGCCAATTTGTAGAGCTGATCATGACAACATAAAAAGGGTTGGTTATAAAATTCCAGAGCAATTTTCGCTACTGGTGTCCTTGACACAACTAAGATCGATCGTCAGTTTAATTTGTATCATCGTGCACACAAATCCCCTCGCAACATACTTTTAACATCAATTTTGTGTTTTCCAACGTTATGCCCAATAATTAATGACAAGGCCTTTGATGATTTATTGCAACTCACGGAAAAAAGAAAATCCAAAATATTTTAATCCTCGCAAAAGAGCAATATATTTTTAATCTCTGAATTATAATAAATCTGGCCATTTATATAAATGAAACAGTTTTAGCTTCTAACGCTCTCTATAATGGTGGCCGCGCTCGTATGACGATAAATTTTCCCCAAGGAAAACAGTGGCACGAGGGCCTTTTCCTATATGCCGTTCATTAGTATACAATGCATAATATAATGTAAGTTCGGTGCGAAAAAATTTATTGCGCCAACGTGTGACAGCCAATTCAGTTCCATTTGAATGGCTCGAAGGTAAAATAAGCATAAATCAAATAGAGTTGTTACCCGAGAGTGAGAGAGAGAGAGAGGTGGGCCAGATTTAGGAAAAATTATTGCATAAATTTGATCAAAAATCAGAAATGCATTAACAGAATCATATAATTTAGCAATTAATTGTTATCAATTATTCTGCCAAAATTAATTAAATTCAATATTTTAAATGTCAATTATTGACTGTTTATTTTTAATTTTTCTTTTTTCCTTTTTTTTACAACACAATAGATGAAAACTGAAAACTGAAAAGCCGAAACGAGTGCATTGCAATGAAATGCCAGAGATAATTTTCTTTTTCCCTTATGTTGGATTATTTTTTTTTTTGAGGTGAGAATTTCAAATTGAGATTTGCAATCAAATGTACATTCATACCATACATTCATTCAGACTTCTAAAAAAAATGGAAAAAAACATTCCAACGACATCCATTCGAATAAAAAATAAAATTAAAAATTCTTTATCATAAGCTTGCAAAAAAAATCAACATTTTCATGTGAATAGAGCGAGCGAGAAAAAAAAAACTTTCACGAAAAGCACACATGAATTATTTGCATTCACACTGGCTACTGCATTTTTTTTTGCAGCTTTCCCAAATACCCCTCGTTTGTCCGTCGCGCCATTCCTCTTGCATAAAAATTTTATGAATCATGACCTGTGCGAGAAACGATATAGAGCGAAAAGCTCATATCAAACTGGAAACTAAACAAAATTCAAAAGCATATCTGAAATGAGCATTCAGCTGGAAACTGGTCGCTGAATTTGGTAGGGAAAGAAAAAAAAAAGAATTGTTAATGCAAATAGGATGAAAAAAATTGTATTTTGTTCAATTTCTACAAAAAACGAGATCTAACATCCAAAACGAAATCAATCGATGCAAAGCTTTTTTTGTCGTTTTATATTTTTACAGAGCATTCAGAGATACAACAAATTCGAAATGCATTAATTTCGTTTAAAGTGATGTATCATGATAATAAACTTTTTCGCCCATTGCACACAAACCAGAAAGCATGAATGGCGCAGAAAAAAAAAGCTTTTATTAAGCTTCTTTAAAACATGAATGCAGTAAAACTAAATTAAAAACCTAGTGCGGGATGAAAAAAAAAAAAGAAAATGTTAATGGAAATTAACCAACACATCACCAGTGTACTCATTCCCGAGCAGGAAAAATCATCTGCAATATTAAAAGGTTAAATAAATTTTATGGTGTGTATTTGCTTGTGTGTGGGAGTTGGAAAATGTGTATATGGTTCACTTTGCACAGCTAAACTACTAAAGAGCGAAGCGCAAAAATTTATCCTTTGAGAATTTCATCCATGGATGGTGATGATGATGATCATGATGTAGATTAAAACAACATTTACGTATCACATTGCATTAAGCAATTTTTCCCTCCATTTCGGGAGGAAATTTATTGTGACTTTTAAAAAAAACAAGCAGTAACCACGGTGCTCATAGGGTTCATCTTACGTGAGTGATGTGGTGAATGTTTAACCGAGAATCATCATGTAGAAAAATATATTTGTACTTTAATTAATCGTCAAAAGTAAGAATGAGAGTGACAGAGCGTGTTTTATTATGTTTTTTTTTGCCATTTAAATGCGTAATATATCTATGTATGTACGAGTCGTGAGCGCTCAAGATTGTAGAAAATGAGGTCGTGGAACAAAAAAATCTGGTAGCATATTTTTGCTAACACCATATTCAACGTCTGTGACTTATCTTTTTCATCTCGCACCCAGCAACAGCAGTTAAATATAGCATAATCATCCCTAATTGTGTAATTTTGCGTCGTAAATGCTTTTTAATTTATCATATACAGGGTAAAAATGTTAAATTAAAGAATAATTCGAATGGAATTAGGTGTAGGAGCATGTTATCTTGAAACATTGCTAAATTAGCACTGGGACCGATTCAGAAAAATAAATGGAATATGAGTAAAAATGATTCAATGCTGAGAGGACTCTACAGAAAAATATTGTCATCGCCGTACAACTCCCTTTAAAAACGGAATTAAATTTTATTCCAATTAAAAACTCGAGAAAAGCGCAATTGCTGCACGAAGAAAAAGGAGAAAAAGGTGTTAAAAAATGTTTCAATTTTTGAAATGAGTTTTCGCAAATGAATTCACAGCGCCATTAAATATATTTTCGTTTAATTTTCTTTCTTTTTTTGCCTTTTTTTTCTTAAAGACAATGAGAGTGGAATTGATGGCGCAAAGTTGTGTTTAGGTAAGAAAAATCTAATTCCCTCAGATGAAATATGCAGCAGGAGCTATGTAGTTCGAGACGACGGAAAAAGAAACAATAAAAAAAAGGTAGAGAAAATGGAATTATCATGGAAATTAAACTTTTGTGAAAAGCTTTATTTCGGGATAATTAATGAGGAAATCTTTTATGCCAGCTATTCCCCCTCCTTTTTTTATTATTATCATCTCGCCATTCTCATTCCGTTTTCAACATCTTTTCTAATGCTCAACATATCTGCAAAAAAAAAAAAAAAAAAAAACAATTTGGGCTTAGCATAATGTAGATTACATTACAATATAGAATCGTAATACAGAATCGTATCCTAATGTAATAATAGTTAAGTAGAAATTTAAGGCAAATTTGTCAATCTATTTTTTGGATATTCTTCTATGCCTTGGAAACTCACTAATTCTGTTTATTTGTTAGAGCAATATAAGATTAGTACACAAACATGGAAGAAAAAATAAATAAATATAAATCGAAAACTTTTTCAATTTCTTTTTCCCGAAAAATTTTTCCTCTTTTGTTTTTGATTTGAAGCTACAGACTGGCTTAAGGGAATTAAATGGTTAAACACAAAAGTTTTGTTCGGACTATGTCTGCTTTCTAATTTTGGTCACTTCCTCGACATAGCCCTAGGAGTTATTTGATGTTATACAATGTTTTAGATTTAGCCCAAATATGAGCTTTTGCATTCGCATTATCAGCTGTAAGAAAGACAAATGAAATGAAGGATAAAATGAGGTAGAATATTATCGTTGATGGCCCTTTTACGTTGAACCTTTCATGGAGAGGGAGAGATTATTGTATGATACCACCTGATTATGGTCATTGGCAACGACTCGTTGGCTAATTTTGGTATATCCTTTCGCTCTCTCTCTCTCCCACGCTGTTGGCTATTGAATAGCTTCAGCTTAATCCATTTTTTTTTGGTTCCACTCAGTTCAGCATAAAAAAAAAAAAAACAAGAAAATCGATAACGTCTGCACATTTCTCTTATCTCCTCAACCCATAGTTTTTCTTTTTGTAACATTTTCACCTTGCTCCTCGATAACCTTTTTAACGTTTCATTCACCCGACAAACCATTGTTGCTCACTGCAAAATTGCGAAACACTTTTTTTTTTTCATACAACACTTAAGTGGTGTTATACACCAGCAGTTTTACACACCACTCTCTTTCACACTATAATTTAATGAATTTTTACCCTCCAACAGTGAGAGTGCATAATTTCATTCAAAATTGTAGCATTAAACTCAATTCTTGAATACTTAAAATCTTGTGCTGTACTAAATGAAGCAATTTTAAATATTCTTGTGCGAGATATTTTAAGAATGCTCAAGGTAAACTAAAATGTATCCTTTAATGAAGGACTGCTCTATTGCTTTGGTTGGTTGAAAATTAAATAACCTCTCGAATATCTTAAGCTTCAATTTACTGGCTTCATTTTAAACCTTTTCTCCCTAAAATACAAAAAATAAGCATATAAAACATAAAGTCAGTGCACAAACAAAAAATTTCTTATTTTTCATTCTGAGCACACAAAGAAAATTATCATGCATGATGACATGGAGAATAAACTAAACAACAATATGTCGGATATAATTAGTACTATATGTGTGACAACAACGATAATTATATTAACTTAACTGTTATGGCAACAAAAGGCGTTAAACTTCTGAGACTTTAAAGAGCAAGCAAAACGTAACGAACCAAGCAGCATGAAAAAGGGGTTTTCGTCTTCATTAAAAAGTTTTCTGCCTTTTTCTTAACCCATCTTTTGTGTTTGTGCTGTTTCTTCTTCTAACCCTTCCTCATCCCCGTAGCCCTATTCACAATCACATAAAGATATCTAACAAGCCATGAACGTTTTCTCACCACACCAATTCGATTGTGTTCCATCGCAAATATTTATGCATGAATATGGAATTGTCTGCACAAGGCGAGAAGAACTCCTCCTCTTCTTCTGTACATTGAAACCAGAAAGAGAAAAAAAAAGGTACGAACCGAATTCATATTTCACTGATAAAAAAGGTAAAAAAAAATCGAATGCTTTTTGTTTGGTCGAATTGCAAAAGAACGAAAATAAATTTGCAAAATAATTGCTCAATTTATTATGGCCACCGAACGTTCCCTTTTTTCCACTCAATTTTACAATTTTACCTTCACAAGACAGCCTCCACCTCTATTCATGTGTTCTTGTTTCCATACTAAACATTCATTCCCGTTTCTCTTATTTCCTCACCAAGCGATATTATGTGTGAAAATGGTAAGAAAAAGAAAAACAATAAAGACAATGAGTGTGCAAAGCCCGTAAGAAATTGAAAAAGATTCAACCTGTAAAATATTTATTTTCTTTCTTCTTTCATTTGCTTCGTCCACTAAAAAAGAAGAATTACCATCATTTTTATGTTCCTCGGACCATTCCAGTAAATGGCGTTTATGTATTTCGAGTCTTTGAATAGTGTTGGGGTCATAAATTAAGATGAAACTTTATGGAGGAAGGAAAATTACACTGGCAATGTTAGAAGTGATTATTGTGTCATAATTTATGAATGAACCCGTCCAACGACTGCCACCAATATCCATAATTTTCCATTCCAGCGATTCCTTTTATTAAATTTAAATTTACATTTTTTTTTCTGCTGTTTCACCATAGTCGCTTCGTGTTGCTTTCATTGTTCGCGTGGGTACAGAAAGGCATAACGGCGGTGGTCAATTGGAACACACAGTTTGCCTCAGAAATTTTTTAATTAAAAATTATTTGATTGGAAAATTCCTGCTGGCGAATATAAAAATAAGGATTTCATTTTTGTACTTATTTAAAATATGATGGTGCCCCCAATTTTTTTCCCAGTTACCCCCAAAGCACACAATTTCCCACCCTCGTGACTCCATAAAAATTCGAACCATAAGCTTTTTATGATTTCTTTATTTCCAATCCAACCAAGCAAGAGTGTTCACGACTTGTTGATGGCTGCAAAAATGTTTTACTCGATACATTTTATGCTCACGGAGCGATTTCAATTCAATCGAAATTGCTAAATATAAATATTTTACAATTTATTTATTCTTTATTTTATTCTCAAGCTCTTTGCACCTTCGTTTGTGTACGATTTTCTTACCACCTCTCCGATGAACTTCCACGCCATTGCCAATTTTAACAGTCAAATTTTTTTAAACAAAAATTGGATGAACCAACAAACAAACAAAAATGTTTATTTCGACAAGCGGAAGAGACGAATAAGAATGCCAAACATGATAGGTCTAAATAAGGATGGAGTCATGCAGGAATCATAAAAGTTCATCTCCCAAGGCCTACTTACCAATTTCATTGCGCGTCCCCCGTTCCGCGAAATAAAGTCAACGGAAAAAGATTTAAAAAAAAAAACAATAAACATCATTTTAATATTGCATCACATAAAAAATTATTTCTTTCTCTTTTTTTTATGCCATTTTGAACCTTCTCTCTAATTTCTTTTCCGTCCCACGCCGGCCGCCAATTTCCGCAAATTCCAACTCATAAATAAACAACATTAATTTTTAATGTTTGTAGGCTTTTCCTCAAAGGAAAATAAAAGTATTTTAAAACGAAACATTCCAGTTCCGCATAATAGATCAAATGTTTGAAAAGTTTTCCTTCTCAGTAAATGACTTGATTCGCGTGAGTGCGTGAAAGAAAGTTTTTTTTTTTTTGCGTGATGAGCTTCAATGGCATTAAGAATCGATTTTGTCTATGCCTATCGATCGCTCGCAACCAGCTTCATCATCAATGGAGAAATTATTTTAACGATCCCACTTCGCATAAAAGTTCATTGTATTCCGGTCATGTCCATTATCAGAACACATCACAACAACGATAAGAGAGTTGCTGATAGGTTTTCCGAATTTCTTCTTTACCAAATTATTGTTTGGGGAACTTTAAAAGTTGCAACCACGCAGCACTCTTTATCGATGAATTCGGCAAATTGTAAGTATTTTCATTCGACTGTCTTCAATTCACTTTCTTGTTCACGTCGCAATGGGGGGAAAAAAGGAAAATATTCAAGGCGATAAAGAAAGAGTGGCAAAATGGAAACAGCGAGAATGAAGAAACGCTTAAAAGCTTTCAAGCATCGAACAAAACTTCCTCGTATAGACGCGCGTCGCCCTCTCGAATGTTGATATTTGTTCCTTTGCCCTCAAGACGGAATTATATAAAGCAATTGTGCTTTGTGTTCCTTCTTTATATATTTCTATACAATTTTATACGAATAAAAAAAAAGGAAACTGCTAAAATTCAAATATTATTTTATCCCCACATTCGCTTTCTCCTTGCAGTCTTCATTGGATTTTTATTCTTGTGTTCCCATTGCGAAAACTTTTTTCTTCCGTTGCTGGAGGAGTGAAGCGCATTAAAAGGCTCTTGCTAAATATAAAGTCTGGCATAAGATAAATACCATTATCTTTGCACGCATTAAGCTCGAGTTTTTTTTTTTGTGTATATACATATAAACGGAGGAATCATCATTGTGCTCAGCAGATGGAGGACGAAAACTGTGTTTTTGATATTGTTGAAACGATAGCATTATCGGCGAGAGGTATACATACGATTTTCTTAAGGACCAGATGAAAGTTTTTACAAGAGACATGCTAATACAAAAAGGGCCTTCCATTCATTCACTCATTCACTCCCACTCCAATACACTTTACACGGTGCCATTTTTTTGAAATTATCTTTATATTCTCCCATTTTACACTGACTCCAAACACTCAAAACATCCAAGTCGAGCACAAGTAGGGTCAAGAAATAACATTTACAGTAAAAATTTTCAAAGTTTACAAAATTGATTACCAAATGATGATAACGGATATAAAAGGCAAATATAGAAGTGGGAGATGGACAGAGAGAGAGAGAGAAAGAGGAAGAAGTAAGAAAAAAGTTGAAATCCGAAAGCTTTTATGGAAATTGTTATTTTCTGTCCATTATCCGTAAATTTCCATTGAAATCGGAAAGCAGCAGCAGCAACAACAACAACAAAAAATAGAAAGGAAAAAAAGGTGTTGAACTTTATTTTAATGTCCATTAGAGAAAGTTTATAGAAAGGCAAACAAGGCTTGAAAATAAGTCGAGTGATTTATTGTCTAAATTCGAATTCAAAAATGAATGTTCCCATGGTGGTCTTATGATTTCATTCATCATTTCCTTGAGTGTTCGAAATATTCTTCCAAAAGGTTTCACAACGAGATGATAACAATTGCCGAGTCTGATTGGAAGATGTTATGTAAATTATGACTTTTCCTTTTTCCACTAATGTCCTTACCCAAATAAAATTTGGTGATTTACCTTCATCAACAATAATCGATCATCGATTCAAAAAGGAATTCATAAAATTTGTTGCATCAATCGTAGTGTTAATAATCAGCAATTGTTGAATAATAATAAAAAAAAAAAATCAATCAATTTATTTCAATTGGAAATCAATCATTTCTCGATTTTGGCAACAGTTATTTCAGTTGAGGGCCACCTGTAGAACATCACTGCCAACAGCTTGAATCGAAACAAGCACGAAAAAAATATAAAAATGGTTGTCATCGAGAGTCTAGATGACAGCTGTCATTATTTTCTCATGTACACACTCATCATTTTGTGCCGTACTGTGGAAGTTCAGATTTTTTTTTTGTGTTCAGCATAAGCAACAAATGACGATTTATATAAAAATTATTATCATCAATTCATGAATGCCATGCTTCAATAAATGTCCTTGTACGCCACTCTCGCATCCATTCCGCAAATCGATCGACACTAGATATAAGTATTTTGGGCTGGCAGAAACCTTTAGTTAGATTTTTGAGCTTTGCCCAGCATCCGCGTTAGAGGGACATGGTAGGTGCGGCGTCACGAATGAACGACAAACGACATCACATTGAATAGACAGGCAGAGAAATGAGTCGTTACGATGAGTAGATTTTTTGCGCTTCATGGAGAAAGTTTGTCATTTTCATTTTATATTGAAAAAGTTTCAGTCGAGTGCTGCTTTTTCCCATAGCTTTAGATAGATAATCCCCCAATCCATTTGCAGTACGAAAACTTTAGTCAATTTTAAAACTTTTATTTTTCTCGCTTTCCTTCTGTCTCTTTGCTATTCCTGAATTTTTCCATTTTCCCCTCACTGGTTTTTAGTTAATTAATTGAATCAATTCATGTTTTTCGGTCATGTTCTTTTGCGGATTGTGAGTGTAGAGATAAAAAAAAATAAATTTCGAATAAAATCAATACTTTCAAAAACATTTTTTTTTTTTTGCAAACTGGCTTCGAGCGATGTATTCGCTTTGCTAGCTATCGTTGAATGTAGAAAAAAAAATTGTTTCATCAACACAAAGGCAGAGTTTTGGAAAAAAGTTTTCCATAAACCCCCTCGGCATCACAACTTTTCAAAGTCAGGATCCTCATTAAAGACAAAATTTATAACATCTATTCCACGCAAGAAAAGAAAGTTTATGGATGTTGAGCGATGAGGCATCGCTCTTATTTATTATCGACTACAGTGACATCAGCTATTAAATATTCCCAATTCACAAGAAAAAAAAAAGTTTTGCACAAATTATCATTAATAAATTAATAATTCCTATATTAATCGTGGTAAATTTATCTACCGAAAGATAAGATAACCAAGGATTCTATTGAACAAAACTTTTTCAATTAAGCCACTTTTTGCTCTATTGATTTTTTCTTCCATCCTCTTGCCGACAAACATTCAGGGAGATAATTAAGAGTACGTGGTTGTAGATATTTGCATCAATCATCAATTTGCTGATTGTGAGTTGAACTTAATGAAGACGCTGTGAAACGATTATGGAAAGGGATAATTGCGAAGTTTCAAATCAAATATTTAAGTAAATCTAAAATTCAATTAATTATCTGATTTGTGTAATATTTGACAATAAAAGTATTTTTTAATTTAAACCAATTTTTAACAACAAATTAACATTTAGCTACTTAGCTGATTATTAGTTTATAACCGTTAGAATAATTTTTAAAAAATATCCTCTACACCGCCGCAAACATAAGGGATGAAAATATTATTAAACCCTTAAAAATAAAATGTAGCAGATTTCTCAGTAGATATATTTTCCAAGCATTATGCGTATACTAGACTAGAATTTCAATTTCATAAGGAATCAAATATTCCTTTTAATTTTTCCGATTTTTAAAATCATTCAAAATTAATTACTCAAAATATAATAATTCCCTGCAAACAGGGATCAAGGTAGTGTCCAGAACAGCTAATTGTCACACTTCTTTAATTGAAAGAATGGTAGAAACTTAAAAAAAAATCAATTTTTTCACGTAGATAATGCGCACTTTGTTTTGTTTTTATTGCATACATTATTAAAATTGTTGTTCTTATTTTATAATATTTGTTCTTTTGTGATCATTGGATTATAATTTCGACGTTCCAATCATCATGAATAAATTGGCAAGTATTGATGTGATATTCTAGTGAAACAAACCCGTTTACTGAAATGTTAAATCTCTAGATCGGCGCCGATGAACCAGAATTTCAAGTTTTTTTTCCTGGTTTTGCAAAAGTCGAATTTCTTCTGTTAGTAGCTTTAATAGATTTTTTTTCTTTGTATACAGTTTCTAAGCTGATTTCTTTAGTTATATGAAATTCATTAAACTGACAAGATGTCTAACGAAGAACCTTTGGATAATTTACAGCCAATTCTCTATTCATACTGGCGAAGCAGCTGTTCATGGCGAGTTCGGATTTGTTTGAACTTAAAAGAGATTCCTTACGATATAAAGCCTATCTCACTGATTAAATCAGGTGGTGAACAGCATTGTAATGAGTACAGGGAAGTTAATCCAATGGAACAAGTGCCAGCACTTCAAATTGATGGTCACACTCTGATCGAATCAATGTCCATTATGCAGTATTTGGAAGAGACTCGACCGCAACGACCTTTGCTGCCTCAGGATTTCCATAAACGTGCCAAAGTGCGAGAAATTTGTGAAGTCATTGGAAGTGGCATTCAGCCATTACAGAATCTTATTGTGTTGATTCATGTCGGTGAAGAGAAGAAAAAAGAATGGGCGCAACATTGGATAACAAGAGGTTTTCGTGCTATTGAAAAGCTTCTGTCAACGAGCGCCGGAAAATATTGTGTCGGCGATGAAATCACCTTGGCCGATTGCTCTTTGGTTCCACAAGTGTTTAATGCACGAAGGTATATAAACTTATTTGGAAAATATTTCTTATATTTAATCTACTTTTTGATTTATTCTTTTAGATTTCATGTTGACCTTCGACCTTATCCAATAATCCTTCGCATTGATCGTGAATTGGAAGGTCATCCGGCATTCAGAGCTGCACATCCATCAGCTCAACCAGATAGTCCACCGGAAATGACAAAGTAAATAAAATCTGTACAAAATTCAAATTTCTATTTTATCTACAAAGAGAAAAATCACACACTTCACTCACATTCACACATCATGGTCAGGAAAATAAATAAATATCCCATTTTCTCCCGAGATTCAAACATAATTTGCCGAATTTATTTTTTTTTCTAAAGTTCAATAAAAAAGGAAAATAAAAGTTGTCTCATAATGTATATTTCATACAAAAATGTCCTTTATTAACAAGAGCATTCAATTTAAATTACACAATACACTTAGCAATTGTGAACTTCACCTTCCAGACGCGAGTTTACCAACAGGTATTCAATGACAGCTGACGCCATACACTCAAGCATTTCATCGACTAAGAATTCACCATCAACATCGAAGCGATTTGTTTCCCAACGCAACAATTGTGAGACTGCTCCCAACCATTGAAGCTCAATGACTTCGTAACGTGCGCGCAAATATTCCAAAATTGCATCTTCATCTTCCAAAACGTTTCCTCTTGAGAGAACATCGATGACGGAAATTGGAACTGTTGAAATTGACGTTTGGATTTCAGCAAATGTTGGGTAGAAAGTGTTAGTTAACATGCCAGAAAGTGTACGGTTAGCGAAGATTGCGCATTGTTGAATTGTGCTTCCAACTCGTGCAGAATTCTCAGTGCGAGCATCAATGATTTCACGAAGACAATCATTAACTTCTCCGATCTGGTTGCGTCTGTCTTCAATCAAGTCATTGAGTTCATAAGCAGCCTGACGAACAGCCTCGATATCAGTTCCGAAGACGGTCATCATTTCTTGGTAGATTCTTGTTACCAAATCAACATGAGCCAAACGATATTCTCTCATGGCTGCATTGCTCCTATCGTAGAAAGTCTGATACTTAACGAACCAACGATCGATTTCTTCCCTGAATGCATCGACTTGCTCATTTTTTGGCTTTGGAATATGTTCAACTCCAGCTTCTTCAGCTGGCATAAATTCAGGCGCAGCAGCGTTCTCAAGAGTTGGCAATGCCAAAGTCTATTGAAATTGCAATTGAAAAAAATTATTTAAAGATTTCAAGAAAGTGCTCGTGAGTTATGTAAGTTTATCACAGCCAAAATTATATTTTTCGATAAGATTTGAAGCTTTATTGCCTCCCGTTCTTGAGATAAGTTTCTATACCCAAGGTATCAAATTGATAACATGTTATCGGTAGCTCTTAATTTTTTGTTTTCTGACTGCAAGGTGCTCAAATATAAAACAACCTTGAAGATAACGGATTATTTAATGACTCAATATCCTGCCAATTTGAATCGAAAATCGAATTGTTGAAAAAAGAAAAAAAAATATTAAGTTGCATAAAACCGCGAAGTTTATGCAAATCTGTAATATCTTTGATGATATTCAGTAGATCTTAACTTAAATATTTAATGTGTTTCACTATAATCTCACCTGGAGTACGACAACGGACAAAATTAATCCAACAAGGAATTTCATGATGAGCACAATGTATTATTTTTTGCAATTTTATGAAATCAGTCTTCAAAACTTTGACGAAAACTGAGAGTTGAAAACAATGGAACTGCTGGTTTTATAGACACCTGTGGACAAGCGATTTATCAGAAAATAATTTTCCTTTTCAATATACTACCACCGACAAACCAGCAAGATTAGTCTTATCATCGAAGCTATATCGCCTTCACTTGTGTTTTCATAAAGGAAATTGTGTCTTTATCTCAAGTCGCCTGATACGCTGCGACAATTGAACTAAAGCTCTCAAGAGCTCTCTGCATTATCAAACAATTAATGTTCTTCTATTTCTGTATAACACGATAAGTTACACTTTAGCTGATAAGCTTGCATACGTGGATTTGGAACATAAATTGCAGTTTAACCGTACTGAAATTACGGAAGTTGTCTGTAAAATAATTTGGCCAAAACACATAAATGATTTTAAGGGTTGAAACAGCAAAACGGCAACCGGAGTTTTATAAGTAATTCGTAAATAGAAACACATTCAATTTTGACGAAAGCTTCTGAGGCTTTCATTGTATCTTTTAATTTTATTTGGATTGAAAAATTTTAATTCACAATTTAGTTGGAACATTTGGAACTGTTGGAATGATTACAGTTTCATTAGCTACTACACAATCTGGCATCGTGTCTCTGATACGATTTGCAGTAAAAATGAAGTAATCTCCTGTCGATTTCAGAACTGGGAAGAAATTCTGTTTAACTTCATTAAAATGATCATTAAGACGTCTAAATTCGCTTGCAATATTTTCAATTGAAAACTGATAGAGAATAACCAACACCGCTAAATCATCATCCAAGCGTTGAATCCATTCTTCTGTCTCTGCAACGGGATTATGGCGATTGGTCGTTCCCAAAACTTCCCATTGCATGATATTCGATTCAAAGAATAGTGCATTCAACAATGGATAGACATAATCTTGCTCAATAGTGTTAATATAAAACATGACTTCTTGCACCAACACATTCATGTTATAACCAGCATAATCAGTTGCACTATCAAGTTCCGATAACTGTCAAGTAAATTGGAAAAAAGAATTAGCAATTTACTATTTATAATACATGTAATAAGAAATAAGTCATACACCATCCAGAATGCATTGAGCATTCGTATCTCCAATCTGAATGCCTCTATCTCGAATGACATCAATAACTTCACGTTCTTTATTTTTCATGTCTTCTGCAACAAATCCCAATCGCGAGAAAAACTGAGCATTATGTATTTTAAGGTTCCTTGACTGATCAGAAACAGCAGCATTCAATGTACGGTCATAGCTCAAATGTAAAGAGTTGAACAACATGTTCAGCTCCTCAAGACGTAATGCTTGTTCCGCATTGAGAGCGGATGCCTGAAATTGTTCACATAGTAAAACAAAGTCAGTTCAAGGACATGAAAAGCATTACCTGGTATACGGCAAAAATAACTATCAAAAAACTAAGCAGCTTCATCATGTAAACCTCTTGTTATTAGATTTTCAGTTCAACTAAATTGAAAATTTTCGCGCAATAATAAAGTTTGAAGCTTTATCATTAAGTCATCGTCAGCCAACAATGGGTTAGGTAATCAATTTTGAGCTATTCGATAAGATTAAGCCGACTTTAATAGAAAACACTTGAAATGAGCAACAAGAGATGTAGGAAATGTGTTGTTCGATTACGAAAGTTATTATTTTATTTGTGTTGAGAGGATTCTGGTTTAAACTTGATATATCGCATAACAGGATGCGGCATTTCCTTTAATAATACAATAACTTTTTGATATGATTTCAAATGCGATTTTATTTGCTCAACGAAATTTTAATCGTCAGTACAATTTGGCAACAATCTTGTGATTCCTTCGATTCCATCTCTAAAGTAGCCTAAAGTGTAATCGAGAATAGGGAAGATTTGAGCCTTCACATAATTCATCTCAACTGTGAATCTGATTGTTTCGTCATGAAATGATTCGCTGAAAATTGGTATAAGATTCCCAAAGACATTTTTACTCGCTTCAAGTTTCTCAACTAGCTCATGAATATTGGTGACGGCATTTTCATTCGCAATCTGGAGCATAACTTCGTTTAGAAATCCTTGTGAAAGTGCTTCGGTGCGATCTAGAGTTGGATAAACAAATTCATCAGGGATCCTTAAGAAATCCTTAACGCCAATCTTGGCAAGTTCCATTAATTCCTCTCCTGACTCCCGAGATAAAACATCAAGTGCCTCATCAGCTTCAATAATACATAGAGCTGCAGTGTTACCAATTTCTAACCCACGATTAATTATCTGACGATGAGTTGCGAAGCGAAGGTCTTTAATTTGTTGCGTTACTAAACCCAAACGTGAAAAGAGTTGCGCCTGTAAAACTGTTTCATCATGAAATTGGCGATTTCGTGCTTCCTTAATAACGACATCAAGTGAATCGTGAATTTCAAAGAATCCCAACTTTATTTCTAAAATTCGATCAGGATCATCAGGCAAAATTGATGCTGAAATCTAAAATAAATTAAAAAAAAAAAAAAAAAAAAAACAAATAAAACATTTTCACTTAATTAAAACAAATTAATTTACAAACCCAATTAATGGTGAATAAAATGGCAAACAATTGGAAGATTTTCATTTCAATGCGAACCGTGCCCTGGAAAGACTAAAATTGTGCTTACGTTTAGTAGAATGTTGAATATTGGAACCCTTATCAAAGCATTTCAATGCGATTAGATTAAGAGCTCAATATTCAGGAAGTGTGTAAAGCATGCTATGATCGTGGGAGCAAAGTTGAGCAATTAAATGAAATAAAAACGTTATATAACATTGAATGATTCTTTATTACATAATTCAATTATTAATTACATTCGGTATTCAAGAAATTCATAATTCCTTGGTATTCCCTATGAAACTGCAATCTCGTTTCTTCCAAACTTTCAAATAAAATCATATTTAATTCGTGGTTGAAATTATCAAAAAGTCTGAATTCAAGGATTAGCTCAGAGACGAAGTCTTCGAAAAGTGATTCGTATAATTCAATTTCACCTTCAATATTCATTATAACATCATTCATGTTTGTCACACCATTGATTCTGCTCATAGCACGGAACGGATCATTTATGAATCGAGACACCACGCTTAGCAATTGCTTCAATTCAGGATAGACAAGAATAAATCTTATAGATAGAAAATCATCAAGAACTTCTTTAAAAGCCGCTTGTGAGTTGGAGCCCGATGTTTCTGCCGCAACCTGAAGACGAGCAGCCGCAGTGACAAGACACGATGGATCCCCTATATTTGTTGCTCGATCTTGAATTTCTCTGACAATGTCATGTTGCAAACCTTTCATCTCATCAAACACAAAACCAGTTCTTGACAGCATCTGTGCCTCAAACTGACTGACTATCCTTGAAGCCTCCTGAAGACCATTCTCAGCAAATGCTGTGTATTGGAGTCCAAGGTCTCTCAATGATGTCATAAGTGCAGGTATGCCATCAAGATTAGCGTCATTGAGGGCTACAGCACGTTCCTGAAATAATAATCGTGAGTCAAATCCTTTCGTGATTCACAAATTATCAATTATTACCTGACTGGCAACGGCAAAAATAAAAACGATGAAAAGCTTCTTTAGAACCGACATGTTGCAGATGAAATGGCTTGAAAGGAAATAAATGTTGGTGATAATTCTTTATTTCAAACCCTCACCAATAAGTTATGAATGCGATAAGATTACGGTAAGCACTTGAGCAAAGCTCGATTAATTTTATTTATGCCCCTACTCAGTACAAACATCCAACAAGTTTCTAATCAATTTACTATTAAATTTGAAGTAGTCACTTCCAGCATTAAGTTCAGCGAAAGCGTCTTCATTCATGATATTAACAAAACGATCGAAGAGAATCATTTCAACCATAACGTCGTCCACAATATATTCAAAAAATCCTCCGATAATGATAACGTCAAATACTAATGACAGGATTATGGGCTCAATTTCGGTTACGGAATTAAATTGAGCAAATATTTCAAATGGCGCTATTTCAAAGAGCGAAATGAGAAAATCCAAATCGTCGACTTCATGAAAGAAGAGTTCTTTAGAGAGTAACTCCATGTGTGACATCCAGGCACTAGCAACATTCATTACAGCTAAACCACCTTCCATTGCAGCTGTTTCAAGTTCTGAATGTGCTGCAAGAATGCATTCAGCATTTTCATTTCCAATCTCGCGACCACGATCACGAATTTCGTTATAGACTTCAAATTGGAAACTTTTCATTTCTTCAGTGGCAAAACCAACTCTCGACAAGATTCGAGCATTCTGGTTTTTTACCAATGCTGACATTTCATGTCTTGCGCTGATTGTCATATGATTATATTGCAAACCATATCCTGTAAGATATATTTGGAGATAATCAAGTAAATCCACATCCTCGTGATAAAGTGCACCTATCTGCGTACAATTATTGAAAACAACGATTTATCAATTATTATAAAGATTAAAATTGTTCAAAAAATTCACAAACCTGAAAAGTGCATGTAATTAATAGAACAGCAAACAAAATTGTAAGCCTCATTTTTCTAAGTCTCAAATTTTAACTGAAACAATTATTTCCACTGAAATGGCACACGTATAATAAATAATTGTATGATATCGATACATATCAAGTTGATAAGATTACAACTTCCTTTGCTCGGAAAACAAAACGAAATCTTCTAAACCAGTAATAATTAAAACAATCAAATGTTTCTTTCATTTTTATAGAGAATGAAGAGAGCTTTTTTATATCGAACTATCGAACAGGGAGATTTTGAAATGGCTAACCGTCCCAAAAGAAATTTCCGTGATATTTCATTATGATTTTTTCTTTATTTCAATTTCATAACTTCTGACTTTATTCTACACATGTTTCAAGTGTATTCCTTATCAACAGTCCATTGAATCTAAAATAATCGCGTGCGCTACTGAGCTCTGGGAAAATCGAACGATTGATATTATTCATGTACATATCAAAGATCGTCATTTCCAAAAAGATTGACAACGCGAAGCCTTCAAATAAATCGGCGTAGACAGTAGTCTCATAAATTACTGTCTCGAGAATTCGTTCAATATCCGTGACGCCATTGGCGGAAGATAAAATTACAAAGAATTCCTTTTCGAATTGTGACATAATGTTTTCCAGTTCATTTAGGATTGGATAAACAAGTTCGTCACTTAGCAAATGGACTTCTTCATACCATTGTACGGCTGCATTCTTAACCGCTTCGCCACCATCATAAACTGCCAATTCGAGTGCTTGTTGAGCGTCAAGTATACATTGAGCAGTTGCATTGTTGATTTCATTTCCACGATCGCGAATTTCATTAGAAATTATAAATTCATATTCCTTCATCTCTTCGGACACGAAGCCCACTCGCGATAGTATTTGCGAATTATGATTTTTTACAAGCTGCGACATTTCACTCCATGCACTTATAGTGAATGTACGATATTGCAAGCCGTACAAATTAAGCGTTTGCTTAATTATCGGAAACAAATCCAAATGAAAATCTTGTAGCGCTTGTGCCTAAGTAGAAAATGTTTTATTAAACATTCTTAAAACAACATGAAAGCTTTTATTTAAGTTCTTCAACCTGATTTCCTGCAACAAACAAGAAAGCTAAGCTCAATTTAAAAATCATAAACTTCATTTTGACACAATTAAAAGTACACTGAATTTTAAAAATGGATTATTTTAACTTTTTAAGCGTTTACCGAATTATCAACGGGCTAAATAAGTAATGATAACAATGTTATTTTTGTGCGATTGCGAAAAATTTTATAACAAACATATCGCCAAACTTTATTATTTATAGAATTTTCATAATTCTCACTAGCAATATATTAATGCTTCTCGAATAACACTTGTACCGGTTGAATAAAGCTCGAATCCACTCTGAAGTTTCCTAAATAAATTTTGATTTAGTTCATCTGTAAGTTGATCAAAAATTATCATTTCTTCAGTTATTTTTGTAATAGTGGCTTCAAAAATCATTTCGACAATCGTTAATTCTACACTGAGAAAATAAATAATTTGATCAAAGCTCAGAACACTATTGAAATATGCAAGCGTCCTAAAAAATTCAGTTTCTTCAAATGAGACAATAAATTCGTGTTCACTTAAAACGGGAAAAACAGCTATTGTTTCGAGCACTTGAAACTCCTGCAACCAGTTAGTTGCGGCATAGTTGGTGACATTTCCTGCCTCAGATCTCAGCACTTCCAAATCTGATCGAGCTGATAATATGCATTCATTATTGCCAATCTCACGTGCTCGATTTTCTATGATATTGGAAATTTCTTGATCAAGCTCCTTCATGCTCTGCGAAATAAATCCGATCCGGGAAATGACGCGAGAATTATAATTTCTTATCAATAATGACATTTCATTGCGAGCGGATTCAAGAAAGGTACGAAACTGTAAGCTAAATTTCGATGTTCGATAATGAATCCTTGGAACATCTTCCAACATTTCCTTTGTGAGTCCATTAATCTAACGAAATTAAAAATCTTCAAGTATTAATTTCCTTTTATTTAATAGCAAAATTACCTGATAACAGCAGCTTAGCAGCATGATTGCAAGGAAAAACTTCATGTTTAGCTAACACCTGAATTCAACTGAGCTCGGCTTAATATAAAATTTGCCCAAAAGCACTTTACTATCAGCGGTGGAACATTTTACAATTAATGTCACTCAAGGAAACCTTATCATCAATTTTAAGTTAGCAGTTTCTCATTGTTCGATATTTACACCATTTTTGAAACAATCAAAAGCTAAATACTCAATCTTTTGCTTTAACTGATAAATAACATATTGAGTTACTGACTATATCTAATTGATTAATTTCCGTCCATACATTCACAATTCTGTGTCAATTCTTATTGCTTCGAATGTTTAAAATAATGAAGGAAATCTGAATACATTTGCTGATGGAAATATTTTATTTTGAGAACGTTTTGAACAAACTTTTCATCAGGATATTAATAATAAATCCTTTTTAAAAGCTTAATGTTCATCAGATAAATTTTCGTCTGATAAAGAATTGTTGCTGTCTTCATCACTGTCATCAGATTCATCTACAAGTGATGCAACAGCACGATATGCTTGCAAAACGGTAGCACTCGCATTTAGTGGTTTGACTGAAACAGGTTGCGGCAGTTCTTTGATTTCCTTCAATTTTTGTGCAAGTCTTTCTGCTGCGTGTTTCTCGTTAAGTTCCTTCATTTTATGGCGATAAACATTTTCAGCATCGATTGATTCCCTAAGGGAAAGCATTTTTACACCACTGTCCAGAACTGGTGGTGTCGCTGCTGAATTGTCTCGCAGCTTTTTTGGTGTATTTGATGCCGATGAATTGCTGGACGTATTGGAGGCTGATTTATAAGGCAAAAATCTGTGGGATGGCTCCATATTTTCTTTTTTGCACATGTATTCGGCACCTGGATCCAAATGTAACTCACTATTTTTGATCTCTTGGGCCTCACGAATATCTTCATCAGTTACTAATGCAGGTTCCTCACTGTTTTCCGGTTTGGCAATTCTCCTATTATGATTCACAGTATTTGATGATGACAAAATAGCTAAGGGATCTTCTTCATCGTCACTGTCGAGTGTATCCTGTGACTTCAGTTTTGTTGTGCCCTCCCATTCTAGATTGCTGATATTCTTTGAGTTAAGGTTCAGAGACGAAAGAAGAGTGGATGCTACTTCGATCTCATTCTTCAACTCCAAAGCTTTCACAACACGCTCATACAGATCCTGAATCTTTTGTCCTTTATCAGGGAGTTTCTGTAGACGTGATCTAGAAAGAAGCTTTCATTTAAGAGAAAAGTAATAAAATGCTACAACTTGTTGATACCGATTCTCTAGCAAATTCAGCTGGCGATTCTTTAAATCGAGAAGTTCGCGCAACGACAACTTTGACAAATCTTTTCCCAGTGCATATTCTTTCGGCTTTAGAATGCTTCCAGGCACCCTGTTAACGGGTGGTTGATGAGCTAGATTCATTTTTTGTGAATAATTCGCGCTAAATATTAAATATTTATGTTTGTATGTATTTAGTTATTTCAACGTTCCTGTTTGAATGAGTATGTCCACTCCGTTTCCAGCCGTAAACGCGCAGTGGGATGAAAATTTGTGAAGTGCGAATTTTAATTTAATCAGTAGTGGTCTCCAAACGCTGGCTGCTTCTCGATGATGTCTAGAAGCAAAGATTTACTCACGAAAAGCCCAGAAATGATGAAAGATGATTGAATTTCATGGATTTTACGGTGAGAAAATTGTCATATTCACATTTCTGTAAAAATCTCTTTGTTCTTTTTCTCGATTGAAACTCAAAATAATTTAATTTATGAAGAAAACGCACAAGTTCATCCATGTAAATTTCTAGAGGATCATTTTGAAGTGTGTATCTTGCTTATAAATCATTGTGACACTGACTTTGCTCCCTTTATTTATGACCTCTATCAACTGCGACAATCGATAAAATTTATTGAAACCAAGTCGAGTACTATATTATAACTCCGAATTGAATATTGTTATCGTTTTAGTTATTGAGCCATTTAATGCACTGGATTCAAATATGAGGAGGAGCAATGCTGATAAGCGTGGGATTAGACAGAATTCGTGGGCGCGTTGACGGAGCATCATTTTTATCATTTGCTTTTTTTCCTATCACGAGTCTGGTGAAAATGATTCTCGAAGAATCCGTCCCAGACGTTTTATTGTTTCCTTCTCTTTTTCTCACCTTAACAGCGTTCCAATCGTTGATAATAGTCTGGTGATAAGGATCATTTAGTGATTCCTCACGATGTTAAAGAATCGAGGCCGATTCAACCTCTCGATCCGTCCCAGATTCCATGATTAAGTTTGACCCGTTTAAGGCTTTCAGTTGTCGTTGCGTCGTGTCATCATTAGAGGGTCATCTTAGCATTGTTGCGGTCATTAAGCACGATTTAAGATTTAGATGAAGAAATGATCGAAGAAATCCTTCGAGCAGTCGGACATCTTGCGGTCAATGAATTTGGTTGACTAAAATGATACTTAATTGTGTCATGTCCCAGATTCACGTGATGGGTGTGCTTAATGTGCTCAAGCAATGTCCATCCCATCTGGTTGACAAGAAATTGCATTAAATTAAATTTTGATGCACATTTCGTCCCAGATGTAGCATCTGCGCAGGATGGTGTCGGTTGGAGGTACGCTATATTATGATGGGCCCAAGTATCCTCTTCATGATTCATGATGCTCCTTAAAGTGTTTCCTTCAATGTGCTTCAAAGAGGTGCTCGACAAAAAAAGGTATTCTCTGTATCAGCAGCTTGTAATTTTTGGTGATACAGATTCTGTGAATCTATCCCAAATAAATCAGGTTGGTGACAAAACAATTCATCTTAATTGTGTCCCAATCGTTTGCTGTTTTGCGGCCTTACTTCGTTACGTAGTATTAACAACATGCCTTCTGGTGTTCCATGGCAATTATTGCGGTTGACAAAGATTCCTTGCACATTGGAACCGTCCCGGAATTCAATCGGTGATAAAAGTTCGAGAACTTCTCTTTCTTGTCCCGATTGTAGAACACTAAAAAAAAAAGAAAAATTTCAACCGAAAAAAAAAAACCACTACAAGAAACAAAATAAAAACAACCAAGAAAGAAACACAAACAACGATTTTAACAACCAATGAATGAAATCAGAAAGGCAGAAACTGCTTTAAGAATCAAATGCAAAAAAAAGAATAACCAGAAGAATGGAAATATGGAAAATGCGCGGTAAAAACTGATAAGCAAATTTAATTTGTAAGCATGTTCCTAAAATTATAAAGCAATTCAAGTTGATCAATGAATTGAACGGGCAGATGGAATAAATTAATTATTCCTGGGCGCCAATTTTAAACTGCACACTTGCTGCTAATAACAATTTCCAATGTCTACCTAGCCCTAAGCTGATTAATGAGTTTTATGTTGATTCCTTCAGCTAGTTGATCTATATATCCTCAAATGTCTTTGACAATGAAACTAGGGCAATAAGAAATCTGTAAAATATTGACAGGAATTGAAGAAAAGTTGCGAAGCAGAATTTCGAAAAAGCCATAAAAAAAGATTGCCTGACAAGATTGCGATAAGCTAGATAAAAAAATGATCATTCGCTAGGAATCAGCAGGTTCCATTATCAGTCATATGATAGTCATTTTTGTATCCATACTTTTGTAGACGTATTGCACAAATAACTCAATTTTTTGTTCTGATCAGATGTTAACAAAGTGCAGTTCAATCAATCAATCAAAGGCGTAATTTTTACCATCAAACAAAGTTGGTGTCATTACCTTCTGGTGATAAAGACATTTGATGTTATGCATCGATAGTCTGTCCCAGATGACGTTACTGAGTGGTCGATTAAAGATGTCCGACAAAGCCGCGGTAGGTGATTTGCGATGTTTTTTTCCCACTCGCTGTAGTGTGCCATAAGTCCAGAATGCAGTCAATATGCCAAAGATGTGAATGAGATGAAAATTTTGCAGTTAAGAAGAAAGAGAATTTGCGTGAATCAAATTGATGTTGCTGTAGCATGAGAAATTTGTTGAGTTCTTAACACAGTTTATTAATCGAGTAAGAAGAGAAATTATTTTGAGAATTAACGTGATGTATTTTTGATCTGGAAGCTAAACTGATCATGACTAACGAATTTTGGAAAAAATTCTGTCTCAGTTTGATATTGTCGGTCGATAAAAATTCATGACTAAATGTGTAAATTATAACGCTGCGCGTTTTCATAAATGTGACCTCCAATGATAATCATGTACAAAAAATGAAAAAGATGATGATGCAAGTTAAAAGTTCAATGGTTTGGTGACATCATGAATTGTCCCGACAGCTTTCAGTTGGTTTTATGTTCAAATGTGAATTTTAGATATCAAAAAAGATGAGTTTTATGATTCGTGCAAGCTGTGAAGTATCTTTCCTTGTTGAGTTTTTTTCACTTTTCTTCTATTAGTTATTTTATAACATTCTTAATTATTATTAAAAAAAAATAACTTGAAGTGCACAAAAAATAACTTTATGCGGGTGGATGGAGAATTTTCTCGATGAAAATTCATGGGCAAAATTTTAATATAAATAAAATAAACGCAAGATTTCGTTTAAAATTAATCCATTGGTGACAATCAATTTTTTTAACTAATTGTGTCCCAATATTATGCTGCTTGTGTAGCCTTATCAGAATATCGTGTTTTTTATGCCTTCTGGTGTTTCATGGCAATTGTTACGGTTGACAAAGATTCTTCTCACAGTGGAATCGTCCCGGAATCTAATCGGTGATAAAAAGTATGATTTCCTAAGTCAAATCTCTCTTGTCCCGATTGTAGAACACCAAATTATTATATATTTACAGATTGTATTTTGAATGCCAGACCTTAGTTGCTTAATGAATAAATTGTCAATAAAAACATGTGCATACACAACTTTACTAATCAAAGAATTCTAAACGATCGAACAGAAATTGCAAAAAAATAAATCAAAATCTTAAAGGAATTTCTTTGCGAAATTTCGGAGGCAAAAAACAAAGGAAAGCGACAAAAAGCTTGATAAGTTTGATTTTTGCTTCTCCTTTCCTTCGATTTCTTACCTTGCCGTGGTGGAAAGGCTTAAGTGCACAATCATATGTACTGCAAATGGCATTTATTCCAACAACATATGATTGCGCACGAACAAAAAAGAAATCTTTTTTTTTTTGTTCTAACAGAGAAGGTTCGTCGAACTGCTTCTATAAATTGAATGGATTTTTTTCATATTCATAACTCAGTGCAGACTGACCTCGGACATTATTTCAAGGTTTAATAAAGAAAACTATAATCGAATACTGTTTTTTTTTTAACAAGTTATAAACGTTTTGTAGAGGTCCATGGAAGAAAAAACTGTAAATATCCACGTAGACTCTCAGTCTTAGACTCATAGAGGTTGAAGATATCTTTACACAAAAAAAAATTTGACTCGTGCACGCTTTGTCATCTAATAAAAGTAATAGAGCCTGCTGTTTTTAATAAAAAAAAATACGAAATAATAGTTAAACGCGCGACGGTAATCAGTTTTGAAACGATTTTTGAAGAAGAATAAAATCTTTTCATAACAAACATTCGCAACAATCCTGTCCCGTATTCTCGACAAAAATCACTGGCTAGCTAGCACAGCTATATAGGCCAAGGCAAAAAAAAATAGTCAATAGAAAAAAATTAACTCGTATAGAAGAAAGAAATAAGGCAGAATGACGCATTGTTTCTTTTAAAATGGCGAACGTCGTGAAAACATTAATTAATGACGTGAATCATAATAATAAATAAAAGTCTTCTATGTACGTACTTGAAAACTTCACATTTCTGAAGGTTATATGTGATGGTTTTAATTTCAGAATCCAGCGTGGTTTCGAAACATCTTCTAAAATCGCAAAAAAATGTAATGTTCCTTGTTTAAGTTAGACACTGCTTTTTTAACTTTAGATATATTTATAATTTTAAAATGTGGAAAATTTAATGCATAACTTAACCACATTATCATATCTAGAAAAGGCTTAAATATGAAAATTTCTGTTAATCTGTTGACAAAATTTATGACTTTGGCTTATCCCCGCAGCCTCTTCACAACACGTAATATTTTTTTTTTTTCAATTATTTGGCTATATAAGCAAGAAATTCATTGCTTGCTTTTCAATCTTACCGAATCGTTCAGTAAAGAACATTGTAAGAACAAAAATAAGTATTTCATTTTCGTAAAATTGTGTGATATTAAAAGTTGGTGTGAAAAATGGTTTTGGAAAGAATAAATGGTGATGTCAATGGACATGATGCATTTAGTTTTAGTGAAGACATTGTTATCTCGGGGATTTCGGGTCGGTTCCCGAAATCAGATAATATGAGTGAATTTGCATATAATTTATACAATAAAATCGACATGACCGATGATGGTGAAGAACGTTATAAACATAGTTATCCCGGACATCCAAAAAGATTCGGAAAAGTTCGCAATTTGGATAAATTTGATGCACAGTTTTTTTCAATATTGTCTAAAACGGCAAATTTTAATGACCCACAAGGAAGAATTTTGCTTGAGAATGCATACGAATCAATTCTCGATGCTGGTGTATGTCCAAAAACGTTAGTCGGAAGTAACACAGGTGTTTTTGTTGGATGTTTTAATTTCGATGCATTGGAAAATTGGGTTTTTGATAAAAATATAGATGGAATGGCCATCGGCGGGTAAGCAAAATCATCGCTTCATAGATGGGACCAACAGAAAATATTTATTGATTAAAATAATATTTTTCTGACAGAAATGCACTTTTTTCGTTGGCCAATCGCATATCGTTTAGTTTAGGATTAAATGGCCCGTCCTTCGGTGTGGATTCAGCTTGCTCAAGCTCATTATATGCGTTAGATTTAGCAATAAAATCAATTAAAAATGGTGATTGTGATGCTGCATTGGTGGCTGGTACAAATTTAATACTAAATCCGTCAGTAACAAACGATCTCAATAAGTGAGTAGAGCTTAACTTTTTTTTTTCTTTTGTTAATGAAATGATAATTAAATTTATTGATATAATTATCTAGTGCAGGGATTTTAGCCAAAAATGGCATTGCCCGTCCATTTGATGAACAAGCTTCTGGATATGTGAGATGCGATGCGATGTGTGTCGTATTCTTACAAAGAGCCAAAGTTGCAAAAAGAAATTATTCAACAGTGGTTCATTGTAGAACAAACAATGATGGATTTAAAAGTGAAGGCCCAACATATCCTTCAAAACACCTGCAAAAAGCTCTTTTCAGTAGAGTTTATAAAGATCTGAAAATGGATCCTACAAATATCGATTATGTTGAAGCTCATGCAACAGGCACAACAGTGGGTGACCCTCAAGAAGTAACTGCAATTGATGAAGTTTTCTGTCAGAATCGAAAGAAGCCGTTGCCTATTGGTTCTCTTAAAAGTAACATAGGACATGCAGAAGGTGCAGCAGGAATTTGTTCCGTTGCAAAATCGATCTTAATTTTCGAGAATGAAAAATTAATTCCAAATATCAACATCACAAAGATAAGAACTGATTGTCCTGCTTTAGCTGAAGGTCGTTTGAGAGTAGTCGATGAAGTAGAAAAATTTAACGGATCATTGATAGCGGTCAATAGTTTTGGTGTTTTTGGAGCAAATGCTCATGTTCTCTTAAAAGGGAATAAAAAGAAGAAGGAAAATCAAGGTATACCACAAGATAATCTTCCAAGATTATTAACATGGTCAGGACGATCCGAAGAAGCATTAAATACAATTTTTGATGACATTACTAAAAGGCCACTAGACTCAGAACATATTGCTTTATTGCAAAGCACACAAACTGATACAAATCCATTGAACACTTATCGAGGATACGCAGTCTTCCAGAAAAACGAAGAAGGTGATAAGAAAGCGTTATGCATTGAAAGAAATATTCATCATTTTAATGATTCCAAGCGTCCACTTGTATGGATTTTCAGTGGCGTTGGTTCACAGTGGTGTGGAATGGGAAAAGATCTTATGAAAGTTCCAATCATTGCAAAAGCATTTGAGAAATGTCATAAAGTTCTTGAACCAAAAGGAATAAATTTGAAGGAAATCTTAACGTCATCCGACGAAAAGATATTTGATAATGTATTGAATACATTTATTGGAGTTGCTGCAATTCAAATTGGTTTGACGGATGTTTTGAAAGCTTTAGGACTAGAACCTGATTTTATTATTGGACATAGTGTTGGTGAACTCGGATGTGCTTATGCCGACTGTAGCCTCACTGCTGAGGAAATGATTTTAGCTGCATACTCTAGAGGTATGGCAATAAATGAGGTCAAAAGAGAAATTGGTGCTATGGCTGCTATTGCGATGGGCTATAATGAGTTGAAATCAAATCTACCTGAAGGCATTGAAATTGCTTGTCATAATTCAGCTGACTCGTGTACAGTTTCAGGAAGTGTTGAAGACATTCGAGCCTTTGTTAAAGATATTAAAACCAAAAAGGTTCTAGCCAAGGAAATTCATTCATCTGGCATTCCGTTTCACAGCAGTTTTATTGCATCAAGTGGCCCAAACTTGCAAAAGCGGTTAGAGGAAGTAATAAAGAATCCAAAAAAGCGTTCTGAAAAATGGATTAGCACAAGTGTGTCTCACGAAAATATTAAAAATATCGAAAATCAACTGTCATCCTCACATTATCACACAAACAATCTTTTGAATCCAGTTTTATTTGAAGAAGGATTAGCACAATTGCCCAAAAATGCAATGGCTATTGAAATTGCCCCACACGCATTGCTGCAACCAATTATTCAAAAAGCACTTGGTGAAGGAATTTATGTTAGCTTAACTAAAAGAAATGCTGAAAGTAGCTCAAATTTACTGTTGAGTTCATTGGGAAAGTAAGTATTATTTATGTCTCTAAATATATTTCTAAAAATATTATAATTATTATTGATAATTAATATATAAATGCTTTTATTTACAGAATGTTTCAAAATGGCATCGATTTTGATACAAGCAAGATATATCCAAAAATAAATTTTCCTGTATCTCGTGGAACTCCAATGATTTCGCCAAACATAAAATGGAATCATTCTGAACATAATACCGTTCCCCTGTACGATCCATTCAAAAGATGTGATAAAAGAAACATCATAATTAACTTAAACGATCCAAAGTATGCTTTCATCCAAGGACATACACTCGATGGCAGAATTCTTTTCCCCGCAACAGCTTATCTGTGTCTAGTTTGGGAGTCTTTTGCTATGATGATGGGTACTCAACAGGATAATTTGCCTGTTGTTTTCGAAGATATTCGATTTTTGCGCGCAACAACAATGACAAAGGAGCAGAATCTTGAAATGACCATAAATATACAGAGGGGATCTGGAAGATTTGAAATAATAGATGGAGGAGTAGCGCTAGTTAATGGATTCATAAAGATAATGGAGGGCGCATTAGTACCAGTTGAAAATATATATCATGAAGATACGAGCAATTTGATCACACTTAACAAAAAAGATTTTTACAAAGAACTTCGCCTAAGAGGATATCAGTATTATGATAAATTTAAAGGAGTAAATATGTATGGTAGCGGATGTCGTGGAGAAATTGAATGGAATTCCAACTGGATTACATTCACAGATTGCATGTTGCAGATGTCCATCGTAGAAAATGAATCTCGCGGACTGTTTTTGCCCACTTCCCTCCAGAAATTTACAGTAAATCCAATTGAACACTTAAAATGTTTTAACCTTAATCCAGAGAACCATTTCATTGAAGTCAAAGGTGATCCTTACCTTAAAATAATACAATGCGGTGGAGTGGAAATACGCGGTTTGGAAGCCAGTTTTGTAAATAGACGTCCTCTTACGTATGATCCGGTTCTTGAAGTGAACAAGTTTATACCTCATTTTCCAACACCTCTTCTGTCGAAAATAGACATGGCAAAATTCTGCACACAACTTGCACTTGAAAATAGTGTTATGAAGAAGGTTACTCTGGTTGAAATAGATGGCATTAGTGAAAAAGAGCCCCTTAGTGAATTCTTTTGTAATGCTTTGGGAGATCTACCGTTGATAACAGCAGATATACATTACCTAACTAAGAAAGGATTAGACTTAAATGGAGTAACAGTACATGATGAAACGCTTGCAACCTTCAGCAATGTGAATTTAATTATTAAGTCAGGATGCTTATCTGACGAAAATTTCTTGAAAGAAGCATACGAAGCAATCGACGGAAATGGATTTATTCTTTCAAGAGAACCGAAGACCTCAACAAAATGTTGTCCAAAACTTCTCGAAAATTTCCAAGTAATTGCATGCATTACGCTAGCAGATGAATCAGTATTTATGGTTCAATGTATCAAATCAAGAAATGAGTTTAATCCAACAATAGTTAAAGTACCAGCAGGATGTGAAGACTTCAAATGGGTTGAGGATCTCAAGAAATCTGTTAGTACGGGCCAAATTCTGGTCTACTCAGAAACAAACAATAATGTCTCAGGCGTTCTCGGATTGGTAAATTGCATTAGAAGAGAACCAAATGGATGGCAAAACATAAGATGTGTCTTCATTGATCAAGAATTCACGCCAACTTTTGACATAGAAGATCCTTTTTACAAATCACAGTTGCAGTTAGGATTAGCTATAAATGTTTTCAGACATAATAAGTGGGGAAGTTATAAACATTTATCATTGGTTAAGGATCATGAATCTAATCCAAGAACAGAACACTGCTTCGCAAATTGTATAAATCGAGGAGATTTATCCTCGCTAACATGGATGAATGGACCACTAAACACATCAAAACCTATCGATAAGATTGTGGAAATTCACTATGGTGCTTTGAATTTCCGAGATGTAATGGTAGCTACTGGAAAGATTTCATTAGATTCTGAATACGAAAACAGAATTGAACAGCAATACGTTTTTGGTTTTGAGTATTCTGGTGTCACAAAAAGCGGAAAAAGAGTAATGGGAATGATTGGATCCAAAGCTTTAGCCACACACATTATACCAGATGAGCTTTTACTTATTATGTTCCGGACTCCTGGACTCTGAAGAAGCAGCATCTATACCACTGGTTATTATACAGTCTACACTGCATTCTTTGTGTCGACGCAAATTAAATCAGGAAAGTCAATTTTGATCCACGCAGGTTCTGGTGGTGTGGGATTAGCAGCAAAGAGTTGCTTTAGCCTATGGACTTGACGTTTTTACAAAAGTTAGCACAAAGAAGAAAAGAGAATTTTTGCTTAAAGAATTTCCAAACTTGAAACCAGAAAATTTCGGAAATTCTCGTGACACATCATTCGAACAGATGATAATGAAAAACACCAAGGGAAAAGGTGTTGATTATGTGCTAAATTGCTTGTCGGAAGAAAAACTTCAAGCTTCTATTCGATGTCTAGCTGATAATGGAAGCTTCCTAGAAGTGGGCAAGTTTGATATGCTGAATAAGAGTAAAATTCATTTGGGGCATTTCTTGAGAGGAATTTCGTTCAGAGCAGTCATATGCAAAATTACTGAAATGTTAAAAGACAGTGAACAGACAAAGGTAGACAAATCTAGAATACTTTTGCGTCTTGTTATTTTCAATTTCTATTCCTCCCATAAATAGACCGTCCTGGATTTGATACAAAAAGATGCTGCAAAAGGAATTGTTAAGCCGCTAAAAACAACAGTATTTGAAGCTTCGGAAATTGAACAAGCTTTCCGCTATTTGGCTTCCGGAAAACATATGGGAAAAGTTCTTTTGAAAATGCGTCCAACTGAACAAAGTCACGTGTCTTTACCGATTAAGATTCTCCCAAGAATTTACTGCGACCATAAGCATTCATATATCATACCTGGAGGACTTGGCGGCTTTGGACTAGAATTAGCGGATTGGCTTGTACTAAGGGAATGCAAAAATCTGGTTTTAAGTTCAAGTAGAGGAATAACAAATTCTTACCAAGCGTACAGAATCAAGTAAGGAATTAAACCACACATCTTTATGTCGATTTTAATTTTTATTTTCTCAAGCATTTGGAAATCTTATGGAGTTAAAGTACTTATAAGTACATCTGACATAACAACAAAATCTGGTTGCGAAAAATTAATCAGTGAAGCTAAGAAATTGGGACCTGTTGGTGGAATCTTTAATCTAGCGGTCGTTCTGAAAGATGGAATATTGGAAAATCAAAACGAAGCAACATTCAGGGAGAGTTTTGGTCCAAAAGCTCTTGCTACAAAGCATCTAGATGAACTTTCAAGAAAATTGTGCCCAGAATTGAAAACATTTTGTAGTTTTCTCAAGTGTTTCTGTGGGCGAGGTAATGCCGGCCAAAGTAATTATGGAATGGCAAACTCAGTTATGGAGAGAATCGTTGAAAAAAGAGTAAACGATGGATTCGCTGGAAAAGCAATTCAATGGGGAGCTATAGGTGAAGTAGGCTTAGTGGCAAACATGCAAGAGAGCAACATCGAATTGGAAATCGGAGGTACATTACAACAACGTATTTCTTCATGCTTGCAAGTGTTGGACGATCTACTAACATCAGCTGAACCTATTGTTTCAAGTATGGTCGTAGCCGAGAAACGCTACGACTCTAAAGGCGTTAAAAATATTATTGAAGCAATTATGCGAGTTATGGGAATCAGGGATATAAAATCAATTTCTATGGACTCATCACTCTCTGATCTCGGAATGGATAGTTTAATGGGGGTGGAAATTCATCAATTGTTGGAAAGAGATTTTGATTGCATATTAACACCTGAAGAAATGAGAACAATTACACTGAGTGAATTGCAAAAGAAAGTCAACAATTCAAAAACAGATGTTGTTTCTCCGAAAGAAAATGTTCAGGCTACAAAAGATATAGGCTACATGGGCTTGATTTTAAATAGTTTCGAGAAGGATATTAGTAGTATTGAAACAATTCTGTCACTGAACAATACATCTCCTATTAAAACCACTAAAATTCTTATTGTACCCGGAATTGAAGGAATAGCAGGATCTTCTTGGATAGAATTTGCATCAGAACTGAAATATTCAGCTTACGCATTGCAACTTACAAAATGCAGTCAGTTGCAGGACTTTGAAGAAGTTTATGAATTCGTTATTAAGGTGCATAAATTTATATCCTAAATCGGAAAATTTGTCTAATTTTGTATTTCATTTGAATTGTTACAGGATGTGATAAAACTTTATCAGGATTGCCAGAATTTCATTATTCTTGGTTATTCTTTTGGATCATTGCTCGCCTTAAAAATTGCAAGCAAATTGGAATCAATTGGTTTGAGGGGAAAAATGATTTTTATTGATGGTTCGCCGAAATTCTTAACAGCTCAGTATGGGAAGTACATTCTGAAAGATTACTCCGATAGCGATATTCAAAACCTGCTACTCGTCGCTTCTGCTCGCAAAGTTTACGGTGTTAAATCTGAAAAGATCATGAAATCGGTAATGGAGCAAACGTCATGGGAAGAAAAGATAAAAATTTTTGAAGAAAGTTATTTATCATTAAACGAAGAGGAAATGAAATTTCTACACACAACAGCCACTTTGAAAGCAGTGTTTTATCGAATAAAAATGATATTAACGATTGATAGTATGCAGTTTCCCGTTTTGCAGCGAACGCCAATCATTCTCGTCAAAGCAAGTGACTCAGCTATAAAAATTGAAGACGATTATGGCTTAAAGAAATACTCGCGCAGCAAAATAGAAACTTACACAATTGAAGGTAATCACTTAAGCATGTTGACTAATGACAAAATTATCAAACTTCTCAATTTGCAAGTTTAAGTTACCTTATTAATTTGAAATAAAAAATTAAGATGGAATCAGGATATGAGAAATTATGGAAAAAAAAAATATTAAAAGATTTTTTATTCAAAAACAAAACACACGTCATCATATGTTTATTTTTGTGTCCGTATTTGGTGGAATAATATTCATTATCAACATACCTGTGAATCTCAACTACATGGAACGAATGAGTCTTATGCACCAGCAATTCATCATTATGACCTTTGTTATTACGTTATTATATAATGAATGATACAATATAATTTCAGGAAATCAAAATTTAATTTTTCAAAAGTGTGTACGACGTGGGAAATATTTAGAAAAAGCTCTACAAAAGCTATAATCATATTACCTGTACATAGATTGCATGTGATAAAATTTAATTTTAAAATAGAAAACATAAAAATACCCAAATGAGAGATCACGTAAGTAAATATAGTTAACGCGAATGGCTCTAGAAACCACGCGCTGTTTTTTTTACCGCGGTAATGTGCTCGCAAAGAATAATTTTTTTTTTATTCGAAAAATTTGCTTTGTTGAATTGTGATTAAGTATTTTTAATAAGAACTTGAATATTTCCACCAAAAGTGACGCACGTAAAAATAATTTGTGCAACGATAATAATCAGCGAGATAAATATAAATTATTTATCACTTTGAAAAACATATTACGAGTTTTTTTTCTCTGTTAAATCGTTCATTGGATCAAAAGAAATTCAAGTTGCTAATTACTAGAAATCTCATTTGCGTCTATTTTATTTATTTTTTTATATATTTAGTTTCTTTTTTTTGCAGACAACTTTAAAAAATAACTGAATATGTTTGAGAGTATTTATTTGTTTTGTTTACTGCTCTTCGTTGGTCTTCTCAAAATTTTACGAAAGGCCGTTAAAGAGTTGCGCCGTTATCAAAAACCTATAAGAGTTTATATATGTTTTGTGTATACCAGCTACAATGTAGTTACATTCTCACTTTCATCAAATATGAATCACGGATTCCTGAGCAAAATGTTTATGATGAAACAAAAAGTAATACAAACATAAGATAGTATAATTTAGAGTTATCTTATGCGCATTATTTATTGCTTGATTTAAAATCATTCCATATTACCGGAATCTTAAGATGCGAAAATTATTCCCACGACAGATTTTTTCAAAATGTTTGGCGACAAAAAGATTCTAGCAAAGGCATAACGAATGTCTATATTTATTTAACAAGTAAATAATTGACATTTTTTTTATTTTGTATATTCTCGTAATTAACGCTTAAAACCACATATGATGACGACGTTTGTGTCATATATATATATTCAATAGTAAATTTCAAATTTTTTTATATTATCCTACACTTGCTCTTCTATATTCGACAATATAATATTCATCAATTGTCGGCTGCATGCACAAAAGTAGGTTGATGGGCCGTGTTATTAATAAGTCACCATGTGAGAGTGAGGCGCTAAGTACAAACAAATCAAAAATTTTAACAAACAATAAAATGTATCAGAGAAACAAAAAATGTTTCTTCAATAACAAGTGACGAAACTTACAATAATCCATTTCTTTTCGCTTTGCTGCTACCAAAAACATAAAAAATAAATTCGGAAAAATTTTCTATATAAGCTCACACTTTACCACGAATTTCTCATTCTTTTTCAAACAGTAAAAGTTAACAAACGTTTCGTGGAGGTGTGGTGAAAAATTGAAAAATGGTTTTTGAGAAAATGAATGGGCATGTCAATGGACATGATGAACCATATAACTTTAGTGAAGACATTGTTATCTCGGGGATTTCGGGTCGGTTCCCGAAATCAGATAATATGAGTGAATTTGCATATAATTTATACAACAAAATCGACATGATCGATGATGCTGAGGATCGTTATAAGCACATCTATCCCGGACATCCGAAAAGATTCGGAAAAGTTCGCAATTTGGATAAATTTGATGCACAGTTTTTTTCAATATTGTCTAAAACAGCAAATTTTAATGACCCACAAGGAAGAATTTTGCTTGAGAATGCATACGAATCAATTCTCGATGCTGGTGTATGTCCAAAAACGTTAGTCGGAAGTAACACAGGTGTTTTCATTGGCTGCTTTAATTTCGATTCACTAGAAAATTGGGAGTTCGACAAAAATATAGATGGAATGGCCATCGGCGGGTAAGCAAAATCATCGAACAAACGCAAGTGGCTCAGTGAAAATGAAAGTTTACTATAACTTTCTCGTCAAATTGTCGATATGCTATTATTCGGAGTTTTTTCTTTTCTTTTGCCTCTTAATCTTAATTTAAACAGAAATACGCTTTTTTCGCTGGCGAATCGAATATCATTTTGTCTGGGATTAAACGGACCATCCATTGGAATCGACACAGCATGTTCCAGTTCATTATATGCGCTTGATTTGGCGATTAAATCTTTAAAAAATAATGATTGTGATTCTGCTCTAGTTGCTGGAACAAATTTAATATTAAATCCATCGGTAACCGATGATCTCAACAAGTGAGTTTATTTTAAAAAAAAAAAAAGAAAGAAAACAAAACAAAACAAACAAAATAAATTAAATTTGATAACAACATTATTCAATTGCAATGCTAAACGTACTATTATTAACATAATTAAATACTATTCTTTTCAACATAGAGCTGGAATTTTAGCCTTTAATGGCATTCCTCGTCCATTTGATGAGCAAGCTTCTGGATATGTGAGATGCGATGCGATGTGTGTCGTATTCTTACAAAGAGCCAAAGTTGCAAAACGAAATTATTCAACAGTGGTTCATTGTAGAACAAACAACGATGGATTTAAAAGTGAAGGTCCAACATATCCTTCAAAACACCTGCAAAAAGCTCTTTTCAGTAGAGTTTATAAAGATCTCAAAATGGATCCATCAAATGTAGATTATGTTGAAGCTCATGCAACAGGCACAACAGTGGGTGATCCTCAAGAAGCAACGTCAATTGATGATGTTTTCTGCCAGAATCGAAAGAAGCCGTTGCCTATTGGATCTCTTAAAAGTAACATAGGACATGCAGAAGGTGCAGCAGGAATTTGTTCCGTTGCAAAATCAATCTTAATTTTCGAGAATGAAAAATTAATTCCAAATATTAACATCACAAAGATAAGAACTGATTGCCCTGCTTTAGCTGAAGGTCGTTTGAGAGTAGTCGACGAAGTAGAAAAATTTAACGGATCATTGATAGCGGTCAATAGTTTTGGTGTTTTTGGAGCAAATGCTCATGTTCTCTTAAAAGGGAATAAAAAGAAGAAGGAAAATCAAGGTATACCACAAGATAATCTTCCAAGATTATTAACATGGTCAGGACGATCCGAAGAAGCATTAAACACAATTTTTGATGACATTACTAAAAGGCCACTAGACTCAGAACATATTGCTTTATTGCAAAGCACACAAACTGATACAAATCCATTGAACACTTATCGAGGATACGCAGTCTTCCAGAAAAACGAAGAAGGTGATAAGAAAGCGTTATGCATTGAAAGAAATATTCATCATTTTAATGATTCCAAGCGTCCACTTGTATGGATTTTCAGTGGCGTTGGTTCACAGTGGTGTGGAATGGGAAAAGATCTTATGAAAGTTCCAATCATTGCAAAAGCATTTGAGAAATGTCATAAAGTTCTTGAACCAAAAGGAATAAATTTGAAGGAAATCTTAACGTCATCCGACGAAAAGATATTTGATAATGTATTGAATACATTTATTGGAGTTGCTGCAATTCAAATTGGTTTGACGGATGTTTTGAAAGCTTTAGGACTAGAACCTGATTTCATTATTGGACATAGTGTTGGTGAACTTGGATGTGCTTATGCCGATTGTAGCCTCACTGCTGAGGAAATGATTTTAGCTGCATACTCTAGAGGTATGGCAATAAATGAGGTCAAAAGAGAAATTGGTGCTATGGCTGCTATTGCGATGGGCTATAATGAGTTGAAATCAAATCTACCTGAAGGCATTGAAATTGCTTGTCATAATTCAGCTGACTCGTGTACAGTTTCAGGAAGTGTTGAAGACATTCGAGCCTTTGTTAAAGATATTAAAACCAAAAAGGTTCTAGCCAAGGAAATTCATTCATCTGGCATTCCGTTTCACAGCAGTTATATTGCATCAAGTGGTCCATTCTTGCAAAAGAGATTAAACGAAATAATTAAAAATCCAAAAAAACGTTCAGAAAAATGGATTAGCACAAGTGTGTCTCACGAAAATATTAAAAATATCGAAAATCAACTGTCATCCTCACATTATCACACAAACAACCTTTTGAATCCAGTTTTATTTGAAGAAGGATTAGCACAATTGCCCAAAAATGCAATGGCTATTGAAATTGCCCCACATGCGTTGCTGCAACCAATTATTCAAAAAGCACTTGGTGAAGGAATTTATGTTAGCTTAACTAAAAGAAATGCTGAAAGTAGCTCAAATTTACTGTTGAGTTCATTGGGAAGGTGATTTCAAAACTTAATTCAAAGAAATATTTATTATAATTAATGCACAAATATTTTTATTCACAGAATGTTTCAAAATGGCATTGATTTTGATACAAGCAAGATATATCCAAAAATAAATTTTCCTGTATCTCGTGGAACTCCAATGATTTCTCCCTCAATAAAATGGAATCATTCAGAAAATTACGTTGTTCCTTTGTACGATTCATTTAAAAGATGCGACAAGAGAAATATCACGATAAGCTTGAATGACCCGAAATATTCTTACATCCAAGGACATACACTCGATGGCAGAATTCTTTTTCCCGCAACAGCCTACTTGTGTCTAGTTTGGGAAACATTTGCAATGATGATGGGTACTCAACAGGAAAAACTCGCCGTGACTTTCGAAGATGTTCGTCTAATGCGAGCTACAGCTATAAATAAAGATCAGGACATTGAAATGACAGTTATGATACATCGAGGTTTGTAAATTTTTGACAAATTATCTTCAAAAAATATAATTGAAAACTTTTTGCATTTTAAAATAGGTTCCGGACGATTTGAAATTGTTGAAGGTGGGGTTGCACTTATAAATGGTTCTGTGAAAGTGGCGGATATTGAAAAGGGAGTAAATATCGAAACAACCAGAGACAAGTTAAATAGTGTCATGCTTACGAAAAAGGATTTTTACAAAGAACTAAGGCTTAGAGGCTATCAGTATTATGACCAGTTCAAGGGAGTTCACAGTACCAATGCAGTTTGCGGAAAAATAGAATGGAATTCGAATTGGGTAACATTCACAGATTGTATGCTACAAATATCTATATTGGACAATGAATCGCGAGGATTATGTCTGCCAACATCTATAAGGAAAATGACAATCAATCCTGTGGAACAATACAAAATTCTGAATCAAAGTAACGACAATCTTGCAGAATTTGAGGGAGACTCTACACAGAAAGTCATGAAATGTGCCGGAGTGGAGATTTTCGGATTGGAGGCCAGTTTTGTAAATAGACGTCCTCTTACGTATGATCCGGTTCTTGAAGTGAACAAGTTTATACCTCATTTTCCAACACCTCTTCTGTCGAAGATAGACATGGCAAAATTCTGCATACAGCTTGCACTTGAAAATAGTGTTATGAAGAAGGTTACTCTGGTTGAAATAGACGACATTAGTGAAAAAGAGCCCCTTAGTGAATTCTTTTGTAATGCTTTGGGAGATCTACCGTTGATAACAGCAGATATACATTACCTAACTAAGAAAGGATTAGACTTAAATGGAGTAACAGTACATGATGAAACACTTGCAACCTTCAGCAATGTGAATTTAATTATTAAGTCAGGATGCTTATCTGACGAAAATTTCTTGAAAGAAGCATACGAAGCAATCGACGGAAATGGATTTATTCTTTCAAGAGAACCGAAGACCTCAACAAAATGTAGTCCAAAACTGCTCGAAAATTTCCAAGTAATTGCATGCATTACGCTAGCAGATGAATCAGTATTTATGGTTCAATGTATCAAATCAAGAAATGAGTTTAATCCGATATTTATCGAAGTGTCAGCAGGTTGTGAAAACTTCAAATGGGTTGAAGACCTTAAGAAAGCGGTTATTGAGGGACCAACTCTGGTCTACTCAGAAACAAACAATAATGTCTCAGGCGTTCTCGGATTGGTAAATTGCATTAGAAGAGAACCAAATGGATGGCAAAATATAAGATGTGTCTTCATTGATCAAGATTTTGCACCAGTTTTTGACATGGAAGATCCTTTTTACAAATCACAGTTGCAGTTAGGATTAGCTATAAATGTTTTCAGAAATGATAAGTGGGGAAGTTATAAGCATCTTTCACTGAATCATGACCACGAAATGAAACCAAGGACCGAGCATTATTTTGCAAATTGCTTAAATCGAGGAGATTTGTCCTCGCTAACATGGATGAGTGGATCACTAAACACATCAAAACCTATCGATAAGATTGTGGAAATTCACTATGGTGCTTTGAATTTCCGAGATGTAATGGTAGCTACTGGAAAGATTTCATTAGATTCTGAATACGAAAACAGAATTGAACAGCAATACGTTTTTGGTTTTGAGTATTCTGGTGTCACAAAAAGCGGAAAAAGAGTAATGGGAATGATTGGATCCAAAGCTTTAGCCACACACATTGTACCAGATGAGCTTTTACTTATTGATGTTCCGGACTTCTGGACTCTTGAAGAAGCAGCATCTATACCACTTGTTTATTATACAGTCTACACTGCATTCTTTGTGTCGACGCAAATTAAGTCAGGAAAGTCAATTTTGATCCACGCAGGTTCTGGTGGTGTGGGATTAGCAGCAATAAGAGTTGCTTTAGCCTATGGACTTGACGTTTTTACAACAGTTAGCACAAAAGAAAAAAAAGAATTTTTGCTTAAAGAATTTCCAAACTTGAAACCAGAAAATTTCGGAAATTCTCGTGACACATCATTCGAACAGATGATAATGAAAAACACCAAGGGAAAAGGTGTTGATTATGTGCTAAATTGCTTGTCGGAAGAAAAACTTCAAGCTTCTATTCGATGTCTAGCTGATAATGGAAGCTTCCTAGAAGTAGGCAAGTTTGATATGCTGAATAAGAGTAAAATTCATTTGGGGCATTTCTTGAGAGGAATTTCGTTCAGAGCAGTTATATGCAAAATTACTGAAATGTTAAAAGACAGTGAACATACAAAGGTAGACAAATCTAGAATACTTTTATGTCTTGTTATTTTCAAATTTTATTCCCATAAATAGTCTGTCCTGGATTTGATACAAAAAGATGCTGAAAAAGGAATTGTTAAGCCGCTAAAAACAACAGTATTTGAAGCTTCGGAAATTGAACAAGCTTTCCGTTATTTGGCTTCCGGAAAACATATGGGAAAAGTTCTTTTGAAAATGCGTCCAACTGAACAAAGTCATGTGTCTTTACCGATTAAGATTCTCCCAAGAATTTACTGCGACCATAAGCATTCATATATCATACCTGGAGGGCTTGGAGGCTTTGGACTAGAATTAGCAGATTGGCTTGTATTAAGGGAATGCAAAAATCTGGTTTTAAGTTCAAGTAGAGGAATAACAAATTCTTACCAAGCGTACAGAATCAAGTAAGGAATTAAACCATACACATTTATGTCGATTTTAATTTTTATTTTCTCAAGCATTTGGAAATCTTATGGAGTTAAAGTACTTATAAGTACATCTGACATAACAACAAAATCTGGTTGCGAAAAGTTAATCAGTGAAGCTAAGAAATTGGGACCTGTTGGTGGAATCTTTAATCTAGCGGTCGTTCTGAAAGATGGAATATTGGAAAATCAAAACGAAACAACATTCAGGGAGAGTTTTGGTCCAAAAGCTCTTGCTACAAAGCATCTAGATGAACTTTCAAGAAAATTGTGCCCAGAATTGAAACATTTTGTAGTTTTCTCAAGTGTTTCTTGTGGGCGAGGTAATGCCGGCCAAAGTAATTATGGAATGGCAAACTCAGTTATGGAGAGAATCGTTGAAAAAAGAGTAAACGATGGATTCGCTGGAAAAGCAATTCAATGGGGAGCTATAGGTGAAGTAGGTTTAGTGGCAAACATGCAAGAGAGCAACATCGAATTGGAAATCGGAGGTACATTACAACAACGTATTTCTTCATGCTTGCAAGTGTTGGACGATCTACTAACATCAGCTGAACCTATTGTTTCAAGTATGGTCGTAGCCGAGAAACGCTATGATTCGAAATGTTGCAAAAATATTCTTGAGACAATAATGCGAGTTATGGGAATCAGGGACATAAAATCGATTTCAATGAATTCGTCACTCTCTGAACTTGGTATGGATAGTTTAATGGGGGTGGAAATTCATCAATTGTTGGAAAGAGATTTTGATTGCATGTTAACACCTGAAGAAATGAGAACAATCACATTAAGTGATTTGCAGAAGAAAGTTAACAATTTAAGCTCAGAGACCGCTGGAACCAACGATGAAATGCAAAATGGAAAAAATGATGACAATTATATGGATTTGATACTAAATAACTTTGAAGATGCTGTCAATAATACTGAAATAATTATTCAGTTAAACAAATCAACGTCTAACGACAATTTGGCCAAAATTTTGATCATTCCTGGCCTTGAAGGTGTGGCCGGAAAAACATGGAAACATTTGGCGGAAAATCTACATCATCCCACGTATGCTTTACAGCTGATTAAAACAAGCGATTTAGAAAGTTTTGATGAAATTTACGATTTTGTTATTGAGGTAAAGTTTTTAATATTCAAATCTTACTTACGAAGCTTCAAAGACGTTTCTTTAAAATTTCAGCATGTTATGTGTCTCTTCAAAAATAATGATCGGTTTGTATTGGTCGGTTATTCCTTCGGTTCAATGCTGGCCTTAAAAATTGCAAGCAAATTAGAATCAGTCGGAATGAAAGGTAAACTTATCATGATTGATGGATCACCGAAATTTGTAAAAGCTCAATCTGCAAAGAACATTCCCGAAGGTTACACTGATAACGATATTCAAAACTTATTGCTCGTTGGTGCTGCACGCAAAGTTTATGGCATTAAATCGGAAAATATTACAAAAACCTTAATGGATCAAACGACATGGGAATCAAAATTAAAAGCTTTTGAGAAGTCGTATCTTTTACAGAATGGTGAATTTAGTTATCAGCATTCGATAGCAGCATTACGAGCAATTTTCCATCGCATTAAAGTGTCAATGATTGCTGATAAATTGAATTTCCCCATACTGCAGCATACACCAATACTGCTCATTAAACCAAACAATGGGATCATAAAAATTGATAGCGACTATGGATTGCAAAAATATACACGAGATAAAATTGAAATTAAAACTTTAGAGGGAAATCATTTGAGCATACTCGAAAATAGTAAACTCAGCGAAAGTCTCGATTCGCTGGCATCTAACGTTATTGCTTGAATTTTAAAAAATTTAATTATTTTATGGTACAAATAATTGGTTGATATGTATTTATTCCTATGGGGTTTCTTTTTTGTGAAATTTTAATAAAATTTTGTTTTGAAAAATTATAAAACATCTCAATTATTTCTTATATGAAACCATAACTAAAACATTTGTCTGCACATTGTAACATTGTTATAAAGCCGTTCATCAATGAACGAACATTTTTTTAAATTGTTATTATATAATGGAAGATTATTTTCTACCATTAGTTCCAGCGTGCTCGAGACGTGCCGTCGAGCATCTAAATGTTTACAACAACTTACTTCTGCTTGGCATTCAAAAAACAAACCATTAAATTTATTCAGGCCGTGCGTCGTGATGATACAATATATCTCATACTGCAAATGAAATTAGCATCCATAATTTAAAATATTTTCAGATGCTAATGATTTCACTTATGGACTTTGTCCGTGTATTGTTGATTCGTATATTCACACCTTCTGGTAATAATAAATAAATCTTCGTCAATTATTGCATTGTTTGTATCACACTTAAATATCTGGAAAAAAAAAAATGATCACAACTAGTGTATTATTCCGCAACTTTTAATTTAGATAAATGGAAACGAAAAATGTTTTTAAATTTGTTTAAAAACGTATAGTCAATCGACAGACTTAAATGCATTAAAAATAAACCTGATAAAGCAGTCGAGGAATTTATTTTCCCAAAAAAACCTTAGCGAATTCGTTGCACGTTGCACGTTGCACGTTGGTCGTTTATTTATTGACACATAAATGAAACCTGAAAAATTCCGTCAAGGAATGTTTTTTCTAAATGCAAAAAAAAAGTTTTAAAATATTGTACAAATGCTCGTTTACACATAAAAATCAAACACGTATTTGATGATGAGGCGGAGCCTCCGAATTCAAAAGCAAAATAAAAGTTTTGATGACGAATTGTTATGACGTACTTGCTCAAACTTTTCCAAAGTGTTTGTTACCATAAATCATAATATTTCTTTCAATATATGTATATGCTAGCAAAATTCTCCATATATATGCATAGATATATCATTGGAACAATACATTAAAAGCATTTTAAGGAAAAAAATCAAGTTTATGTTTATCATAAATATGCATATTTAATGCACGAGTAATATTTTGCACTTGCATGAAATTTCTTATAGCCTTTATTTCAGTTGTGTTCCTCATATTGTTTGCGTGACCAAACATTAACCGCATTTGTAAGCTTGCGAATCAATCAGAAAACATAAAGCCATTCCCAAGTCAAGATAACAAATATTTTGTTAAATAAATATCAATGTATTCATCGAAGCACTCTATAAACGTGCAATGGGATGAATTAGGAAATTATTTATATATTCCAAAATATTGATAAATATCCCGAAATAATATAAAATAATAAAAAGCACGGCTGATATTGTGCTACAACATTCAACCACAAAAATGGTATATTTTTAGGTTTAATATAACAATATGCTCAACTGAGTCTGCACAAAAATGCAAATAAAAATATATAATTAAAAAAAAAAAAAAAAAAAGATTTTATTGACAGTTTCCTGAATCTGAGAACCGATATATATCTAAAACTTGTGAATGTATTCAGCGATATCATGAAAATATCGTCAAAAAAAATCCCCCATATAAAAGTGGGATCTTCGATAAAATATCGCAGTCATGCAAAAGATTTTAAACAAGTCGTTTATCTAAAAAAAAAAAGAAAGAAATGGATTTTGAAAATGGTGATGTCCTTGGACATGGTGAACATTATAATTTTAGTGAAAACATTGTTATCTCGGGGATTTCGGGTCGGTTCCCAAAATCAGATAATATGAGTGAATTTGCATATAATTTATACAATAAAATTGATATGATCGATGATGCTGAAGATCGTTTTAAACACATCTATTCCGAGCTGCCTACAAGATTTGGCATAGTTCGAAATTTGCATAAATTCGATGCTTCATTTTTTTCTCTTCTTTCAAAACATGCAAATTTCAACGATCCTCAAGGCAGAATTTTGCTAGAGATTGCATACGAATCAATTCTCGATGCTGGTGTATGCCCAAAAACATTAGTCGGCAGTAACACAGGTGTTTTTATTGGATGCTTCAATTTTGATTCATTGGAAAATTGGTTGCACGATAACAAAAAAGACAATGGAATGGCAGTGGTGGGGTAAAATAATTTATTTAAATGAAAAAAATAGGCTGTCAATCTAATTAAATCCAAATTCAATTCAACTAGGAATTCTCTCTTTTCATTGGCAAATCGCATATCTTTTTGCCTAGGACTCAATGGTCCTTCCATTGGTGTAGATACAGCTTGCTCAAGCTCGCTGTATGCAATAGATTTAGCGATAAAATCAATAAAAAATGGTGATTGTGACGCGGCATTGGTGGCTGGATCAAATTTAATTCTAAATCCCTCTATAACCGACGACCTCAGCAAGTATGTTGATTTCAATTTATTTTATCTCACAATATGCAATATGCAATATTTATTTCTTGAATGTTTACTACCTAGGGCTGGAATTTTAGCCTTTAATGGCATTCCTCGTCCATTTGATGAACAAGCTTCTGGATATGTGAGATGCGATGCGATGTGTTTCGTATTCTTACAAAGAGCCAAAGTTGCAAAACGAAATTATTCAACAGTGGTTCATTGTAGAACAAATAATGATGGACTTAAAAGTGAAGGCCCAACATATCCATCAAAACATCTGCAAAAAGCTCTTTTCAGTAGAGTTTATAAAGATCTGAAAATGGATCCATCAAATGTAGATTATGTTGAAGCTCATGCAACAGGCACAACAGTGGGTGATCCTCAAGAAGTAACTGCAATTGATGAAGTTTTCTGTCAGAATCGAAAGAAGCCGTTGCCTATAGGATCTCTTAAAAGTAACATAGGACATGCTGAAGGTGCAGCAGGAATTTGTTCCGTTGCAAAATCAATCTTAATTTTCGAGAATGAAAAATTAATTCCAAATATTAACATCACAAAGATAAGAACTGATTGCCCTGCTTTAGCTGAAGGTCGTTTGAGAGTAGTCGACGAAGTAGAAAATTTTAACGGATCATTGATAGCGGTCAACAGTTTTGGGGTTCTTGGAGCAAATGCTCATATTCTCTTAAAAGGGAATAAAAAGAAGAAAGAAAATCAAGGTATACCACAAGATAATCTTCCAAGATTATTAACATGGTCAGGACGATCCGAAGAAGCATTAAATACAATTTTTGATGACATTACTAAAAGGCCACTAGACTCAGAACATATTGCTTTATTGCAAAGCACACAAACTGATACAAATCCATTGAACACTTATCGAGGATACGCAGTCTTCCAGAAAAACGAAGAAGGTGATAAGAAAGCGTTATGCATTGAAAGAAATATTCATCATTTTAATGATTCCAAGCGTCCACTTGTATGGATTTTCAGTGGCGTTGGTTCACAGTGGTGTGGAATGGGAAAAGATCTTATGAAAGTTCCAATCATTGCAAAAGCATTTGAGAAATGTCATAAAGTTCTTGAACCAAAAGGAATAAATTTGAAGGAAATCTTAACGTCATCCGACGAAAAGATATTGATAATGTATTGAATACATTTATTGGAGTTGCTGCAATTCAAATTGGTTTGACGGATGTTTTGAAAGCTTTAGGACTAGAACCTGATTTCATTATTGGACATAGTGTTGGTGAACTTGGATGTGCTTATGCCGATTGTAGCCTCACTGCTGAGGAAATGATTTTAGCTGCATACTCTAGAGGTATGGCAATAAATGAGGTCAAAAGAGAAATTGGTGCTATGGCTGCTATTGCGATGGGCTATAATGAGTTGAAATCAAATCTACCTGAAGGCATTGAAATTGCTTGTCATAATTCAGCTGACTCGTGTACAGTTTCAGGAAGTGTTGAAGACATTCGAGCCTTTGTTAAGGATATTAAAACCAAAAAGGTTCTAGCAAAGGAAATTCATTCATCTGGCATTCCGTTTCACAGCAGTTATATTGCATCAAGTGGTCCATTCTTGCAAAAGAGATTAAACGAAATAATTAAAAATCCAAAAAAACGTTCAGAAAAATGGATTAGCACAAGTGTGTCTCACGAAAATATTAAAAATATCGAAAATCAACTGTCATCCTCACATTATCACACAAACAATCTTTTGAATCCAGTTTTATTTGAAGAAGGATTAGCAAAATTGCCCAAAAATGCAATGGCTATTGAAATTGCCCCACATGCGTTGCTGCAACCAATTATTCAAAAAGCACTTGGTGAAGGAATTTATGTTAGCTTAACTAAAAGAAATGCTGAAAGTAGCTCAAATTTACTGTTGAGTTCATTGGGAAGGTGATTTCAAAACTTAATTCAAAGAAATATTTATTATAATTAATGCACAAATATTTTTATTCACAGAATGTTTCAAAATGGCATTGATTTTGATACAAGCAAGATATATCCAAAAATAAATTTTCCTGTATCTCGTGGAACTCCAATGATTTCTCCCTCAATAAAATGGAATCATTCAGAAAATTACGTCGTTCCTTTGTACGATTCATTTAAAAGATGCGACAAGAGAAATGTCACGATAAGCTTGAACAGTCCCGCATATGAATATATCCAAGGGCATACACTCGATGGCAAAATCCTCTTTCCAGCAACAGCTTATTTGTTTTTAGTTTGGGAGTCATTTGCTATGATGATGGGCAGCTTTCAAAGAAATTTTGCTGTTGTATTTGAAGATATCAGGTTTTTGCGGGTAACAGCTTTGACTAAGGAACAAGATATTGAAATGACAATCGTTATACAAAGAGGTGAACTTGAAAATTTTGATTATATATTCAGCATAAATTTAACATTTTAACATATAAATTTTCTTGTTAGGATCCGGTCGGTTTGAAATTGTGGAAGGTGGAACGTCGCTAATGGAAGGAGTAGTTAAAAACTGGGATGGTGAAAGCTTTGTTAAGATAAGAAAAGTGGAAAAACACTCCGAATCTCAAGCGTTGTTGAAAAATGATTTCTACAAGGAACTAAAAATGAGAGGTTATCATTATTTTGATAAGTTTAAAGGGGTCCATATTGCATCGAACGATCATGGAAAAATAGAATGGAATTCGAATTGGGTAACATTCACAGACTGCATGCTACAGTTAGCAATATTGGGGAATGAATCGCGTGGATTATGTCTGCCAACATCCATCAGAAAAATTACAATCAATCCAATTCAGCAGCAGGAAATATTGAGTCTGAATACAGAAAATAATCTCGTCGAATTTTTGGCAGATTCAAATCTAAATGTATTACAATGTGGAGGAGTAGAAATTTTCGGATTAGAGGCAAATATGGTTAACAGACGCCCTTTGCTTTATGATCCTGTTCTTGAAGTAAATAAGTTTGTTCCTCACTTTCCGACTCCTCTTCTGTCGAAGAGAGACATGGCAAAGTTTTGCACGCAACTTGCGCTTGAAAACTGTGTTATGAAGAAATTTTCTGTGGTTGAAATAGATGCACTAGACGATAACGAGCCTCTAGGTGAATATTTCGATGGCGCACTTAGAGACTTACCACTCATAACTTCAGACATACATTATTTGACAAAAAAAGAAATCCAAATGAATGGAGCAACAGTAGTAAATGATAAATCTTTAACCGACTTCAGCAATGTGAATTTAATTATTAAGTCAAGATGCTTATCTGACGAAAATTTCTTGAAAGAAGCATACGAAGCAATCGACGGAAATGGATTTATTCTTTCAAGAGAACCGAAGATCTCAACAAAATGTAGTCCAAAACTGGTCGAAAATTTCCAAGTAATTGCATGCATTACGTTAGCGGATGAATCAGTATTTATGGTTCAATGTATCAAATCAAGAAATGAGTTTAATCCGATATTTGTGGAAGTGTCAGCAGGATGTGAAGACTTCAAATGGATTGAGGAACTAAAAAAAGCGGTAAGCGCCGGGCCAACTTTGGTCTACTCAGAAAAAAACAATAATGTCTCAGGCGTTCTCGGATTGGTAAATTGCATTAGAAGAGAACCAAATGGATGGCAAAATATAAGATGTGTCTTCATTGATCAAGATTTTGCACCAGTTTTTGACATGGAAGATCCTTTTTACAAATCACAGTTGCAGTTAGGATTAGCTATAAATGTTTTCAGGAATGACAAATGGGGAAGTTATAAACATTTATCATTGGTTAAAGATCATGAAGCCAAACCAAGAACAGAACATTATTTGGCCAACTTTATCAACCGTGGAGATTTATCAACGTTAACATGGATGAATGGAACACTAGATGTGGCTGACTCAAATGAAAATATTGTTGAAGTCAGTTATGCCGCTTTGAATTTTCGAGATGTAATGATCGCCACGGGAAGAATTTCATTAGCCTCCGAATATGGAAATAGAATCGAACAACAATATGAGCTTGGTTATGAGTATGCTGGATTGACTAAAAATGGTAAAAGGATAGCAGGCATATTGTTATCGAAAGGGTTGTCTACGCATGTTGTCAAAGAAGAGCTGTTGTCAATAGATATTCCTGATATAATTACAATGGAAGAAGCAGCATCAGTTCCGCTCGTTTATTTTACAGTCTACGGTGCATTCTTTGAAACAACAATGATTAAAGCTGGAAAATCAATACTTATTCATGCTGGTTGCGGTGGTGTGGGATTAGCTGCAATTAGAGTAGCCTTCGGTTATGGACTTGAAGTTTTTACAACAGTTAGCACAAAGGAAAAAAGAGAATTTTTGTTAAATGAATTTCCTCAACTGAAGCTTGTGAATATCGGAAACTCACGTGATACATCATTTGAACAGATGATTATGAACAATACAAATGGTAGAGGCGTGGATTACGTATTAAATTCCCTATCAGAAGAAAAACTTCAAGCTTCTATTCGATGTCTAGCTGATCATGGAAGTTTCCTAGAAGTTGGCAAATTTGATATGCTGAATAAGAGTAAAATACATTTGGGACATTTCATGAGAGGAATTTCGTTCATTGCAGTGTCATGCAAAGTTAAAGAAATGATAAATGATGCTGAGAAAACAGGAGTAAGTCTGATATTAGTGACTAATTAATTTAAAACGTTCTTTGAAAATAATTTCCTTGCAATAGTCTCTAAAATATATTTATTTATTTTATTTTTCCTTCTACAGAGGCTTATGAAAATGATAGAAAATGATATTCGACGTGGCATTGTTAAGCCATTGAAAACAACCGTTTTTGAAGCTTCGGAAATCGAAGGAGCTTTCAGATTTTTAGCAACTGGAAAACACATGGGAAAAGTTCTTTTGAAAATGCGGCCCACTGAACAAAGTCGTCAATCGGTTCCAATAAGCGTTCAGCCACGTTTGTACTTTAATCCAGATCATTCATATATCATGCCTGGAGGACTTGGCGGCTTCGGATTAGAATTGGCAGATTGGCTTGTATTAAGGGAATGCAAAAATCTGGTTTTAAGTTCAAGTAGAGGAATAACAAATTCTTACCAAGCGTACAGAATCAAGTAAGGAATTAAACCATACACATTTATGTCGATTTTAATTTTTATTTTCTCAAGCATTTGGAAATCTTATGGAGTTAAAGTACTTATAAGTACATCTGACATAACAACAAAATCTGGTTGCGAAAAATTAATCAGTGAAGCTAAGAAATTGGGACCTGTTGGTGGAATCTTTAATCTAGCGGTCGTTCTGAAAGATGGAATATTGGAAAATCAAAACGAAACAACATTCAGGGAGAGTTTTGGTCCAAAAGCTCTTGCTACAAAGCATCTAGATGAACTTTCAAGAAAATTGTGCCCAGAATTGAAACATTTTGTAGTTTTCTCAAGTGTTTCTTGTGGGCGAGGTAATGCCGGCCAAAGTAATTATGGAATGGCAAACTCAGTTATGGAGAGAATCGTTGAAAAAAGAGTAAACGATGGATTCGCTGGAAAAGCAATTCAATGGGGAGCTATAGGTGAAGTAGGTTTAGTGGCAAACATGCACGAGAGCAACACTGAATTGGAAATCGGAGGTACATTACAACAACGTATTTCTTCATGCTTGCGAGTGTTGGATGATCTACTAACATCAGATGAACCTATTGTTTCAAGTATGGTCGTAGCAGAGAAACGCTATGACTCTAAAGGTGCTAAAAATATTATTGAGACAATAATGCGAGTTATGGGAATCAAAGATACAAAATCAATTTCGATGGACTCATCACTATTTGAACTCGGCATGGATAGTTTAATGGGAGTTGAAATTCATCAGATTCTCCAAAGAGATTTTGATTGCATATTAACAGCTGAAGAAACAAGAACAATAACGTTAAGAGAATTGCAAGATAGGATTAAAGAAGCGGCAGATTCAGTATCTTCGAATGTAGTTCAAAGCAATAATGATTTACTGGACATGATTATTCCTGATTTTGAAGAAGGTGAAAGTTATGAGGACACTATTATACGACAAAATGAATCAACTTCAAGTAGTTCAACGAAAATGTTAATTATTCCTGGCGTTGAAGGTATGGCAAGTAAAGCTTGGAAAAAGTTTGCAAAGAAGTTAAAACAGCCAGCGTTTGTATTACAACTCTTAAAAACTTACCATTTAAAACATTTTAATGAAATCTTCGACGTCATTATAAAAGACGTTATTGATTTTTATAATGATAGTGAATGCTTTATATTGGTCGGTTATTCATTCGGTGCAATGCTCGCATTAAAATTAGCTGGCAAATTGGAATCGATTGGCAAGAAGGGGAAATTGATTTTGATCGATGGATCGCCAAAGTTCATTTATTCTCAAGTTTCAACTTATATTCCTGAAAGTTTCACCGACGATGATATTGGAAATCTTATCCTCACAGGTACGGCTGATAAAATATTTGGTATTGAATCAGAAAACATTAAGAAGCGAATTGTAGCCCAGTTAACATTTGAATCGAAGGTCGTTGAGTATAAAAATTATTATTATGCTTCTACGGGTGAAGCGGAGAGCAAATATTTCGAGCAATTTTTCTCGTCCATTTTAAATCGCTTCATAATCATGAGGACTGCTGACAAGATAGAGTTTTCTGCACTACAAAATACTCCAATGACTCTTCTTAAAGCAAGTATATCAAATGTAAACATTGAAGACGATTTTGGGCTGCAGAAATATTCACGCGATCAAATTGAAATTAGGACAATCGAGGGAAGTCATTTGAGCATTCTAGAAAATGACGATCTTTCTTGTGTCATAAATGAGTTAACTTGATTCTACCATGATACTGTACTATAATTTATGACTGTTCAATTATGAAAAAGTCCATCTTCAATTTTAGGTCGAAATGACATATACATCATAAACGCTCATTTTTCAGTTGAAAATTATGTATAGCGGCGACTAAAAAGTTAAAGAAATAAAATATTTAACTCACGTTATGCTTACAAAATCTAAAATAAAAATTTTAAAGGAAATGTCACGCTACACCACTCACGCTCGACGTCATTAACGAAAGAATTCCAAAAGCGGCTTCAAATTTACAGGAACTTTATATGGTTGGTTATTAACGTTTCGAAATTCCCCGAACTTATTAAAATTCCAACAGAACAATTAAAATACAGAAAGCATGTGACTAGAAATTGGCAAAAAAAAAACTCGTTCCTGTTCTCTTTTCTTAATTAACTTCTTAACACAATGTCTCGTTTTTGGTTTTTTGTGCTGCTTTATTTCCGAAAATCACAAAACTTGTTCACGTTTATACGAATAAAGTGAATTAAAACCACAAAAAAGAAGTCGGCGGACAAGGTGATTCCTTTATTGACACATTGATTGCATATAAAAGTCGAAACACTCTGAGAGAAATCGGTCAGTTCATATTGAACAATAAAGTGAGTCAGTTGTGTATTGGAAAATATTTGATCATAAAGAGATATGCAGACGTCTGTCATAATAGTTGCAGTTTTGGTGTCAATTAGTATTCATATCACTAATGTGTATGGACAACTTTCCAGGAATTTGGATAATGCTGATGTCGATATGCTCTTGAAAAATGAGCGCGTATTGAATAACTATTTAAAATGTTTACTGGACAAAGGTTTGGTTCATTTGACTGATTGCAATCAAAGATTGAAGTGTTATAAAACCACTTTGTATCAATTTATATAGGTCCATGCACACAGGAAGGTCGCGAACTCAAAACTTCGCTTCCACAGGTGTTAAAAAGCAGATGTCAAAATTGTAGTGAAAAAGAACGACGTAACTCCAGAAAAATCATTTTGCACTTGCAAGAGAAAAAACCGCAAGAATGGGCAACACTTGCGAAGAAGTATGACCCTGAAAATATATACAGCAATGAATTTAGAAAGGCGGTTATATAAGAATTTAAGGATGATAGAGAAATAAAAATAAACATTTATTTGAGATTTCAGAATGTTATACTATTGATAAGGAAAGATCTCAGTTGGCAAGAAATTAGAAGTTGCTTCGCCAGAAGAGTCCAGGTTGTAGTATTCCAACTCTTCATTATTCCACATTTCCGGTTCTTTTGAAAAAATATATTCACCTGACGCGGGATCATAATAAAATATGTTGATGCCTCTAGCAACAAATGGAACCAGTGTTTGCCTCTCGTTTTCGACCATTGGTTGGAAGATTTCGATTTTGTGCAGCTTCTTACAATTTCTTGAAATTAATTCAAGAACTCGATTAGTTGGCATATAATTAGGTCCAAATTGTATTTTTTTGAGATTCTTTATACGTGTTGTAATAGCATCAAAAATTTCATAATTTGGTGCTTGATTTTGAGGCATGAAGAGGACTGAAATCGTTTCGATAGTTGGATTGCTAACAATAAAATTTCTCCATTGTGTAATGGGAACAGCATTGTTGACATGAAATGTTTTCAGCGACGCAATTGGTAATTCTGGCATGTCATTTGTTACAGTATTAATTGAAAGATGCTTGAGATTCTTCAAATTGTGGGCCATGAATATTATTGCATCATTGGTTTGAGCATAGTTAATATTACCTTCGAATAGTTCGATGTCTCGATAATGTCCTAATAAACCTAAACTAAATGAATTATTGATTCTTTCAGAAAGAATGAGCTTGCGTAGATGAAGATTAGGTCTCATTGAATTGTAAAAACTTGCTGCTACAGGCAAAAAGTTACCACAGATTCTTAATTTTTTTATTTTCAGATCATTCATGATGAACTTGTATGCGTCATCACTCACTTGGTGATCGATTTCCAGGCATTCAAGAGTATCTTTGTGTTGCTCAAGAAATTTAATGAAATTAGAACTGATTTCTGAATTTTCAACATAATGTTTATAGCAAATTCCTAATCGTTTTAATTTGAACTGATAGTTTTTGTTTTCATCGTTCTTGAATACTCTGAAGATAGACGCATCGTTCACTTTTATGGCAAGCGTCTCCAACGCATGCTGATTTTGCAGAAATGTTTGCAGCGATACTCGGCAGCTTTCATCGATTGCATATGAGGATAACTTCAGAGTCTCAATATTCGTGTTCTGAATGAAATCTAATATTTTCCAATCTGATGTTTCAGTAAACAAAACGTATTTCAGAGTTTTCAATTTCGCTGCTGGAATATTGCTGTTTCTGCTACATGCTGAAAGTCGCGAGTCACAGATGATAAGCTTTGATAATATACTCATTGAATTGAGAACTGTAACAAGTTTATGATCTTCCAAGAAGACTCCAATCAGTTCAAAAATTCTTACATGTTTACTCATTTTGATCAGAATCTTCACCAAGTCTTCATCTAATGACTGGGAATCAATAATTATTGTGTGGAATGATCGCGCAAGACTCTCAATTTCAGTTTTTCTCGCTTTATGCCAGTGCTTTCTGAAGATTAATGGCAGCTTTCGCATTGTCTGCATGGATGTTCCAATAATTGCGTCCCAGCTAAAAAATGAAAAGAAAACAACATAAAAACTATTTGGTAATTGAGAAATTTTTGTTTTACCTACTCTTTGCACACTAACGAGCATTGTTTTAACGTGAATCCATCTAGATATTTAAAAATCTCTAGCAATTCATCCTTTCCCAGTCCCAGCATTGTTGTTTCTTTCACAGCCTCTGTCACAAAATTTAAATGTAAACGCGTAGCCTCAGCTGATAGAAACGCCAAAACGCCAGCTTCAAATCAACAGGTTGTAAACCGTTAAATGGCACGAAAATAATATTTATTAAATTTAATTTGGGTTTCAGTAATTTATTTGTTCGAAAGCATTTTAATGATTAATAAAAATTCCTTATTAGTATTTGAAAATAATTCTTAATTTCAATTAGTTTCGAAACTTTTCTCGAAGGCATCGTGGAATCGAAATCAAGTAGACAATCATGTTGAAAAATGCTATTCCCATTGCAAAAGCAACGGCAATGGAACAATCAACTGTTTCATTAAAGTCAGAACGCCCCAAGCGATCATGCAAGAATTCTCTCGGACTTGGGCACACAACGCCATTTCTTTGAATACATGAACTGCGATGCGGTGTAAGAAATATTGCGCTATGGAGCAGAGATGACGCATATCGTGTGTGAATTGCTTTTGTGTTATCCTGAAGCCAGGGTGTTAAACCTTTGAATGATCGAACAGTTCCACTTGCCAAAATAACAGTCACACAAACAATGTAACTAACGGCAATCGCTGCATTGATTCTTGATTTGACAAAGAATAAAAAGAAGATTGTCAATTGCTCTGAAAGCACCAATGAAGTCCATAAAGCAATTAAAATGTATAAAAACGGATATCCATCTCCGAGATTTTGAGGATCCAAAACCATCCTGAAAATAAAGTAATAAAGAATCAGCTATAAAGTCAATGAAGTTTCATCAGCATTCCAATCTTACGGATAAATGACACAAACACCTATGGCAGCACTCATCATTGAGAAAGGCATCGAATAAAGGTTATAAGCCAGTAAAAGTGTTACGCCCGAATAAAGTCCTTCACAGTATTCTTGAATGAACTTTTTACGCCAAATCGGAAACAATGAAACTGTGATGAGAATTCCAGTGCCATACGAAAGTCCCAAAACATTCAGTATCATGCCATTCTTGCTGAAGAAGCCATGCTGATCATCCTGAAAATTTAATTTAAATAATTATTTTTACATTAGATAATGAATTTAACGAAAACTTACTCCAACATTTGCATAATAAAGCCACAAAACACTCAGTGCCAATGGAAGTGCAAAAATTCTCAAGAAAATGGTCTTGAGTCCTGACAGTCCACATGAGAATGTCGCCGCCAGCAAACGCAAATATAAAAGAACAAATACTTTAATTTCGCCTGGTTTTCCGTAAGCCAAAGGAACTTTGCCAACAATTCCAGAATTTGGAGGTCCATCCGAAAGATTTGTTTCGCGTGAAAAACGTTCAACAAGAGCTTCAATTTGTTGACTCGATTCGAGGAATCTATCGCGACTCCTATAGAAAATTTAAAGCTTACATTAATTTATTGGTTCAGATACTCCGAGATATTTAATAGTTATATATGCTTAATGTTACATCTTAAAAAAGTTCTAATGAAATTGCAATTAAGGATCCTTATATATTTTGTTTTTTCTTTTTGTTTAAAGTATAAATCACTTTTAAGTACAAAAATGAGTCTTTTTTTAAGTAAATAGTATTTACTAAATACGTAAGTAAATACGTAAGACGCCAATATGGACTATTTCTGAGCGTGAAGGAATGTGAGTGTTTCAACGTCCTCGGCTGGTAGATTACGACACTTTTGATAGAATTCATGTCCAGCACTGAGGAAACAGCAATCGCTGTGGAATGTGCACGAAGGCAAATTGAGTAAATTTCTTGCGAGTTGCTTGAGATATGGAAAGCAATCATTAGTGCGCCAAAATTCAACAATATCAACAGGATCTTCCAGCTTGAATCCCATATAGCATTGAATCTCAGAATTCACTTGATCATCGACGCTCTCCATCGTTATGTCCATAAATTCAAGAAACGTGTCACTGAGATGAGATTTTGATTGTGTCGCTGATGACTTTTGCTTTTTCACTTGAGGCTGCAAATCGCTATCTTCGTTTATAATATTTTGAAGATTCTTCCTGACAATATCCAGTAACGTGTTGCGTTCCGATGTGTCAAGAAATTTCAAGTTCTTGAAATTGGGATCCAAAAATACTGCAACTTTGTAAAGTTCTTGAATTTCGTTTGTGAAATTGTTCTTAATCGCTTGCAAAATTGTTTGTCGAATGCTCTTTGAGGCTTCATCATCCTCCGTTTGGAATGTTGAATAATACTTGAGAAGTTTCTTTGACCATAAATAAATTTCATTGGCTGTCACACTGCGACCACTTCCATTTGCGCTCATCTTTGTTAAGCTTGTGATTGCTGAGAATAGAAGTCCCATCAGTTGATTGAATTGTTCAACGAGTGGCGTATTATCTTCATGTAGTGTCTTGAGATGCAAATGAAATTTGTAAAATAATTTCACTTTTGCATCGTCGTTTGAATCGCATATTTGCGGCACGTCAAGATTCTCACTTATCACTTGAAGCAGATCATTGAAAAAAGTTTCACTTGCTGCATTTGCATGCATTGCTGCTTTAATCACATCCGAGATCTTTCCAATAATGCAAGGAAATGTTTCAAATCCATCAATCTCACGATCACCAACACATTTAATCAGTCCATCAGCTTTAGATCTGTAGCACTTTGAGATTTCACGAATGACATCCATCATCGTTTCATGGTCACACGATGCCGTTCCCAATGTCTTGTGACAATATTCAAACCGTGGCGTGAAGAAATATCCAACGACCGTCACATATTGCTCATTCATTGAATTTGTCCACTTATGATAAGAAATGGAAAATTCAGCACCGCGCATTTGTTTGATTAAATCACTTCGTACGTCATCACATCGATTTGGAATTAAATCATCACAAATCAATTGTTGATTGATAAAGTTTCCAACTTTCTGTTTGCCATAATCAGCGCCAAAGTTTACCAGCTGTTGAAGGAAATTCAAATAGGTTGGTTCCCTTAGGATTGCAGTCGACATCATCGATTGGCTCAACAAGTTGATTTGAGCCAGTGCAACATTCTTTCCAGCCAAATCCATGACCGACACGTTTTCAGAGCGTGATTTCACAGTCAACAGAGGCTTCGCAATCGTTGTTGTGATAGTGGACGATACGGCCGATGACGATGAAGCGGATGTTTGTGCAACAGGTGTTGGAGCTGGAAGTTTTTGTTGGTTTGTTAGTAGATTGATAAGAGATTCCGATTTAATTGTTGTGGAATTTGTTGCCGGCTGATGGTTATGATGATTTTTTGCCAATTTACATTTATGACGAATAAGACTAGCAGTGCCAGTTGTCTTCTTGTACGATACAATTGAACTGCATGATAAACACTTTGCAAAGTTCTGTCGAATGTCGCGATAATAAACGATCTCAAAACGATCCCATGTCGATGAATGTCGATGATTTCTTGGTCTAAAATTAAGAAAGATTTCGTAAAAACACACCAATTGCTCCATGTTATTGTGTTACTACCTTTCGAAGAACAAATCAGGATCCTGATTACGATAAGCACTCTCAATTTCTTCTCGAGACAATAAAACGTCATCAGATCCCATGAAGCTTTTCTCCAGCAATGAAAATGACTGCAAAAGACCTTCGTCTGTTTGGTCATTAGAAAACTGTTGTTCATCGTGATCCATACTGTCTTCTTCACTTAACATCTCCTGTTTCAGTTCAACAATTCCATTGTTAGATGATGATGCCATTTCACTAAATAATTGATGTCCAGCTAATGCCAGCAAATGCTTTTGATTCTCCAATTTCAGTTCATAGACGCTTATCGGAAAACTCGGACAGCGATGTCGAAGCAATGATGCTGTGCCGGTACGGCTTTTGTACACCAAAACCAAATTACAGCCAATACACTGAACAAAATTCAGTTTAACACCTTCAAGAAGAGGGAAAAAGAACAATAAATGATTGTGTGTTGGAGAATGGGGAGAAAAAGGTAGAAAGAGCGCAAATATGATGATCCAACACGAACAACACGAAGCTACGCGGTCAGTGACGTCACGCAACTGCGGCCACAATTTCACAGATCACTGACCTTGAAGCGAGTGCTGATTTTTTGTAGTTGGATGGATGTACGTGTACCTCGTGAATGGAACTCACCTCGATAGTATATACAACGAAATCGCTCCCAAATTAGTGATTTAAATTTTTCGGGTTGAACCAATGACAGTGACTTGTCGCGAATGAATAATAATTTTATAACATCATTTTTTGTTAAGCCACAGGAAGCAACACTTGCATCATCATTATTATTCACTGAGCTTTCATCATCGTCCATTGCGTTCTTGTTTGCTTATAATAATTGCACAGTCTTAAGTCTACATTGAAATCGTCACTACTTAATCAAGTTGAATGGTTCACTGGCTTGTGGTTCAATGGCAAATAACATATTAAAACGCGACGCGCAATAAAAAAAAATAATTCTGGATGGGACAGAAAAAGAGCAATTTAATGGAACAGAAACACGAACAACCATCCAGAGCACTGAAATGGACACTGCCGAACTGCCGAGATGTTGATTGTATTTAATACAAAACAATATAATAAATAAAAAAAAAACGTTGGAATGAAAGAAAAAAATCGATGAAAAAACCCGATTGTGTAGTCGTATTTGTGATTTTCGTGACTGACTAAACCGTATATGATTCACTCACAAAAGACAAGGATAGAAACATGCATCCAGGGTTGTCATTGGAAAAGTATATGGATGAAGTGACGAAGCAGGTAGCATTCACACAAATACTTACCACTTTATCACTGTTATCAAGTTGACAGATTGAAAGACACAAAAAAAATCAACCAATAAGTAAGTATTTAGATCGCAGCCCTGCATCAAAAGTCAGAAATTCTTGCACGCACACAACCGCTATATACATCTAGTGGAACCGAATGTTGGGCATCAATGTGGTCTTATATTGTGAATAACGAACGTGGTGTGAGGCAAGAAAAGGTAATCAAACAGCAGCGCAGCAGCAACAACAATAACAATGAGCAACCGACATAAATATTCTCTGGCAAAAAGTGGTATTTTTGTGTTTCTGATGATGAATCAGTCACGAATATCGTCATCATGAGCGGATGGTTGATTTTTTTTTATACATGCGAGTAAGTGTGTGAAAAGAACGAGACAGAGCGGGAAAGCGAATAAAACGAGCTTCACACACGAGCGCGCGGGTAAATTCACAATTGATGGACAAAATTTTTCCATTGCGCAATGACTGATAAACGGTACTGTGAATTTTTTTTTTTTTGTTTCGTGTTCTGGCACGTTTTTGATGGAAAAATATTTTTCATATCGCTTGATAAAGAAAATCGCTCACCTTCGATCAACAGTTGAAAGGCACAAGTAGTACATCAAAGGATTCTCCAGTTGAGGACACGGAAAGCCAATGTTGTGAAAATATTCCAGCATTGCACGAGTTCCGCCCGAATAAACTGTACCACCAAGGCACAAAAACAGAGCGCTGTGAAATTAAAAACGCTTTTAGGAAATAATTTAATGAAATTATTATCAAAATTATTACCGATCTAAAAATGGAAACACATCAGAACGTGGCTTCTCAAGTGATAACAAAATTCCACATCCGGTTTTCTTTGCCATATTTGATAGAATAGAGATGAGTAAATAAGCAGCAAGAGGATCAAGATTTTGTGTCGGTTCGTCCAATAGCAAAATTACTGGATCCCTGACCAATTGAATCCCAATTGCAAGTCGACGCTTCTCACTAATATTCAAATTTTCGACTTTCTTGGAAGCTACTTGCGACAGTGCAAGATCAGCTAGCACTTGACGGACCTTTGAGCTCTTCAAGTAACCGCTGAGAATTGTTGGAGTATAATGCAATGTTTGCGAAACTGTCAGACCGGGAATAAAATCACATTGATGGGTCACATAAGCACATCGCTGCTGGAATAGATTTTTTGTTAATGGAGAACCATTCAGCAAAACTGAGCCTCTTCCGCGACCATCAGCACGGCGTGCAATAACGTCTAATAGAGCTCGTTTTCCACTTCCTTTTGAGCCCAATATGGCCATCACTTCGCCACTGTGAATTGTTAAATTCACTCCTTTCAGGACGAGTGCGGACGAGCTTTCGCCAGAAAAGCATCCACCAGTATCAACCTAAAAAAAAATGATTCAATGTTGTGATCGTAAACATAAACAAAAGATTTTTATGAGAATGAGCAGCGAACCTTGCCACGAGAGAGAATGAAAAAAGAGAAGAGCAAGCAGCTTCAAACAAATAAATTTTCCAACGGGAAATTTAATTATTTTATTAGAAAACTTTTGCTCTGATTTTAAATCTTACATCCGTGGTGTGATAGATGTTGAGTGCTTCGAGAACGTAATCGCTTCCAATCATATTTTGATGGCCCAAGATCCAGCGCTGGTGATGATCTGATGGCTGTTGATTCCAAAATTCGTCAATCTTGCTGCGTTATCAGACACAATGCGATAGAAAAAATTTTCACGCCACTATCGTGACACACAATATACGATTGTTGATTTAACTTCACAGGATTTAATAATATTTCTAAGGTTACAAGCAACAAGCGTCCACCTTCTGCAATAGGTAAAATTCAACTGACTCTCCACGAGATCTCAACAAGAAAAATGATCGTTCAAATGTTGCTATCTCGCTTTGAAATGACTGTAAAATAATTCCAACGAAACAGGTGAATAAATAAAGAAAGAGATAAATGTAGCAATAAACAAATAATTTTATTCAAAATCTTAAACTAAAACAAAACTGATAGATTGTGATTTAACATTTTTTAATCATCTCTTATCAACAAAAAACGAATGCGGCAAAAATTTTGATAATTTTGATAAATTTTCATTCAAGAATTTCATAAAAACGCACCATGCTATCGATCGTTGTGCAACAGCAGAATTCAAAGAGAGTTTAAGAAAGAGTCAACTCGCTGTTCGTCCAACGTATTCCATTCCGCAAGTCTCACTTGGAGCTTAAAATTTTTTTAGTCTTTTGAGTTTGCTTGCATCAAACGGTTCGTTTGTGTGGAAAAATTTATCGAAATTAATTATTTTTTCCATTCATCAGTTAAACTAAACTTTGAATGCAATTTTCTTTTTGCGAGGAAAATTATTTTCGATATCAAGTGCAATAAATGCTTCTGTTTTTGTAAAACTATGGGAAGAGTTCTTTGAAGTTTGGAAATTTAAAAGTAGCCACCAACACATTCACTGGATTTTTATTATTATTTTCAACACAACCTGCCAGTGCCCAGAAAATTCAAACATGGATCCAGTCCGGAGAATGAAGAGTGAAGAATAAAAAAAAAAGTGTAAAATTGGATAAACAATTTCGTTGTCGGTATTGAGTCAGACGCAGAGTGAAATTTTTATACAATTGAATTGGAATAAAATTATAAAAAGAAAAAAAAATTCGTTGTGTCCAGTTGAGAAGGGAGCGATAGAGTGAGTTGAACTTGCTAATTGTGAAATCAAACATTGAAATTTCTGCGATTAAAGATGCTTAGAATGATGACAAAAATTTAATGGATACAACTAAGAGCTAAGCGATTATCAGGGTGAGAACCGTTTGTAATTCTACTGTTGCATAATTGGCACCTCGGAAAATCAGGTTCTTATCACGTTAATGTAAAACTTGTTAGTACAGTAACCAAAAAAAAAAAACTCACTCACCGCCATTCATTTCCTGCGTCGTGCTACATTTCTTTTTTCCATCGTCCATCAAATTGGGCTCAAAGAAATCTCTTTTTTTTGCATTGCCCGCAATGAAAGAGTATGATTTCATCGGCAAACATGCGATCAGAACTCATCTGGATGTATGAATAAAACAAAAACTCGTTTTCTCTTCCAAATTCCGCTTCATCGTGTTCCATCGCCGCCGTCGATGTACCGCAATATTTATATTTTTTACATCGTCGCCGCATATACAGCAAAGATATTTTTCTTGCAAATGGCTCGCGAGCTCGCGACATCATAACTGCGAACAAATAAATATTCCATTTTGGCAAAGTATACAATCTTCATCCATTAATGCTTAATATTTATTCAGTTGTGCAATTGCGATGGGAACAAAAGTGACAGCTCGTGTTATGACTGACGTCCTTATTACAAAAAAAGAACACATTACTTAAGTACTTGAGAAATTTCCACATTTCACCCAAAACAATCGATCTCATTTCGTTCACGCTCACGTCTCACGAGTGAATTACAAAAGAAATATTTTAAAGTGCGCAATCATACTCTGGATGACTTGTTATTAATATCTTTGCCGCATAATCTAAGAAATATTTGAAAGAAATCCGATCAATTTTTTTTTTAACTTTTGTAGCCCAAATGGGAGAATTCTGATTGGCCATTAAAATAAATTGTAACATCTGGAAGTGATCTCTTCATTTAATCGCTTTCGTCGAGGCTTTCGTATTTGCGCAGCAAAGAAGGAAGTTCCATGATGAATCATTGTGATGATGTTCGATCACAAAGTAAGATAAACATTTGTCAAGAGCACTTCGCATCTCTCGTCATCGCCACCGGAATGTTGTCGAGCTATTTAGCTATTTTTGAGGTTCACTTGAGTAATTAAAAGCCCGAGAGCGCACAAAGCATTTGTTTCATCACGTTTTTCCCCCATTTTAGGTAAATTTATTAAATGTTCGTGTGACGGGGGAATGCAACTTTAAAAACAGGCCAAAATTGGTAAATGGCAAAATTAAATGAATTCTTTACAAAAATGTTGGTCATGAAGCAGCGCAGAGTAGCGAATTTTTAATATTTTATTCCGAAATCGCTTCAGTCAAGGTTAGGATGAGTTTCTTTAGTTTGGTCTTGAACTTCTTTTTTTTGACTCGTTTGTTGTATATTTCTCTTTTTTCGCCATCCAGTGTTCCGTGTGTTCGCGCCGTCGACGAGCACGAAAGACGGTTCAAAAGGGAAAGATAGAAAGAAAAAAATTATTAAAACCAGCAACAGAGAACATGGATGGTATGAGTTCAAAGAACTCAATACGATGTAAATGTAATAAGATGTTGAGCTTTGCATTTAAGAATTCGATGGTCGTTCACAGTGCGGCGCTGCTCTGCTCGCCATCGATATTGCACCATAATTCAAGCATTTCCTTCATTCCGCATGAGAACAATGGAATTGGTTAGTTATTCATTTATGGAACCATCATCGTGATGCATTCGTTGATTGGCTTTTCTGCTCCCTCTCTCTCTCTCACTCACTCGGCATCAATGATGTTCTTGGCATTATTCATGCATCATCTACGTAATTTATGCTTCAATTGTTCTATGTGACCATCGTAATGGACCCTGGAATAACTTTACAAATTCAAATGTAAATTTTGCTGATGAAGGAGACACTCATCGCCGGAACTTCCTCATACACAATTTTTAAATGCGCACTTCCGGAATGTTTTGATGGTGCATCGGATTTATTATGTATTTTTTTGGACGAAGGTGCGGTTTCCTTAATGGAATTCACAAAACTTTATGCATAATCATCAATAGCTGTGTATTGATAGATATGGTCATGACAAATGAGTCGCCGTCATTAGAATACATAAAAACTTGTGTCCGGTTTGCGTAATCACTTGTACTTATGATTCATAAAACGAAAGCTTGAATCAACTGGGAGCAGTGCACCGCACAAATGAGGTGAAAAGTTCTGATGCACCACAATTGTTGGCACACGATATTAAGTAATTAACGTTTGCCTCTGATGCTCTGATGGGTGACGATAATTTCGATGTGAAATTAAAAGTTTTTCCAGATGAAATCCCATTGATGGTCTGATTAAGAGATGGCGCGATGCCGCCACAATGTGCAATTTAAAACTTAATTTGTGCATAAGCCAAAATGCACTCCATAATTGGAAAATGTAATTGAAAATGATGATGGTGCTAATGGATTCCCGTCATTTATATTCCTTACTTCACTGTGCATCATTTGCGGTTGATGGCATGCCAACAATTGAATGCGATTCACCATTTATATGATGATGTTGTTGCAAAAGAGATCTGAATTCCTGAAATCTTGTTCACATGACACAAATTCATTTATTGTTGTGGACCGTTTCATTCCCAGAATGCCGCGATGATGGTGTTCAGCACTTTCCCGTAGCAATTTATCATTTGTTTGACTTCTTTTAATGAAATATAAAATAGTAAAAATTTTATTATGTAACTGGGCACTGGAGTGGTCGAATATGTTCATTGCTGATGATGAACAAAAGAACGAGGACGTCTGCTGGCTTTTCTAATGTTCATATCTCGACCAATTTCATTTCATTTTTTTTCTCATCAATTGTCTTATAAATTGTTAAATAATTTGAGTTTAAATGTGACGGACGCTGAATTGAGACGAATAATGATGCTACAAAAAATTTCATAGAAAAATTTTCATAGGTTTGGCACGACAAAAAACTTTCACGAGATTTGTTTTGCATTTTTTCTCTGCATCTCTCTCTCTCTCTCATCGTTTCAAGAATAAGAAATTGCCTCGGAAATTGCAATTGAATGATGCACAAGACAGAGAACAATTTGATGGCAATCGACGAAACTGTTAAAACGTTATTTAGCGTGAAGATGTCCAGTTTTTTTTTTGCGTAATCTGGAAGGCACATAATATAAAAGTCCCGTAAAGTGGTTGATCCAATATTTTGCTTCTTTTTTTCTTGCCCATATTTAATGCTTGTATGGCAAATTAACCGGTTAAAAAAGAATGTTGTGTGATATCTGCAATTGGTTTCATGAACTGTAAATGTTGTGGATTCATGCGGGTTCTGTTTTACCATCATCAGCGATTTGACATCTACCTAATTAGCATCATTGAATTTGGGTCATTACGCAGAAACAAAAATATTAATGCGAATTTGTAATTTTGTGTTTCAGAAGAAATGCAAAGCTTGAAAATATTGATACAGGTTGCGTAATGCAATTGATGGAGCAGCATGGAAGAGACCCCTTGAACGCTGAAATTACTGCTGGAATCCATTTTTTATATCTCTAACCTCAAACGCATTACTACTTTTGCGAAATTAAAAACAGTTTCCATATTTTGCATAATCAGAATTTACAAACAATCGTTTGGTATTCAGTCATTAAAATGATGACTAAACATAGCTTGAAACTCCCACGCTTAGAATTCTTGAACTATGTTTGTGAGTATGTCACTTTCATTGGATTTCAGCTAACGTTGGATCAGGTTGGAGAGATCATAAAGCAAGCACCCACATAGACACATGCTTCACCTACATACATTCGCTGCTGTGGAATTAATTCCTTAAAGGGCAAAATTTTCTGACTTCAACCAATCGCTCCCAGGGCATAAAGTAACTAGAATAGTTTGAACTAATAATAATAATAACTAATAGATAACTCCCCGCAAGTTTATTATTGTCTCAAAAAGAAAAAAAAAAATAAAGCCTCGACTTTCTTTCTAAAAATTGAGATTTTTGGCGCAAGTTTTTCAAGTTTTCTACGCCACCGAATCGATTTGCCGAATGAGATTGATTCGATTTAATGAGAAAATAAATATATGTTTGCTGAATTATTTATGAATGGAACATGTAAAATGTGTGTCATTCAGACACTCGCTCGCAATGAGTCAAAACAAATTCCATTCACTAACTTTTTTTTTGTATTTCTCTTCGATTTTGTGGCAATGGCAATGGGATTTTGTGGCAATAGACTTAAAAAAGGGTTCGTTCGTTAAGAAATAAAGTTCTACCAAAAATTTCTTACCGAAAATTTTTTAAATTCCATCAGAAAAAAAATCAACTAACTAACATTTTTTATTGCTGTTGTATGTAATTTATTCTTTTTTTTGCGGATGGAAGTGAAATTGGTCAAGGTCGTACACAAACAATTTCGACATCGAGTCGAAAACAATACAGACCACGCGCATTGCACAATAAATTAATGTATACGAGACGATGTAAAATATTAATTCAAGCGTTTCCGGTCCCGGAAGATCATCATCTACAATTATTATCTGAAGTTAATTGGTGAGATTTTTATTTATTTTCCTGTTTCTTGTGTAAAGAAGGAAATCTCTCGCGATTCTCGCTCCAGTGACTAATGGGTTTTCTGATGTTGCCCACTCACTATATGGTGAATCCACCTTTATGGAAGGCCATTGAAAATCAATTTGTGTGTGTCATAAAATGTTTCAATGATGACTGCATTGCTTACATAATTCCACATCAACTGTTGGAATTGAACAAAGAACCTAACCTCAAATAAATTAACAGACACATGTTATGTCGACGGAACGGAGAATTCAATTGCCGTTTGGGCGCTCACGATAATCGAATTTCGTGGTTCCACACATTCTTGTCTCCCAGCAGCGCCACCAACGAGAGATGTCAGCGAGAAAATAGAAAAATAAAAAAATGCGCGCATTGTTGACATTTTACAGACCGTAACGTGCGACTCGTAAAATTCTGTTTTTGTTGCGTTTTATACATTTCGACAGTTAAGAGTTAAGTCAGAATTGATGCAAATTGCCCTACAGCGATTGCGATCTAGTAAGAAAGCGCTCTGAGTTGGAACAGTATGCGATTTGATTCACTTGACAGTTTGTTCGTTGGGGAATTTTGCAATTTTTCTCCTCTTCCTGTCTGCCATCTGGACGCTTTAAAGTTTAAACAGCTCCACGGAGCATTAAACAACTTAAAACATGTTGCATGTAAATGCTCACGGGGCTCCATAATTAATTAATTAAATTTAAATTTACTTTACTGGCATATTTTTGTGAAGGTCCAGCAATTCGCATCAATCAGTGTGTCTTGATTTCAATAGCAATCCGTATCTCCATCTGCATGTCATTCAAACTTTACTTACATCATCGTATTGAAACGGATTTAATAGAAATTCAATGCGCCTCTCGATGAATCAGTAACACAATTCAATTAACGTCTTTCACTTTCAATTTGCAGCCTATAATGATGATTTAAATATTATTAAATTATTTTTTAATTTTACTTAAATTTAATCAGCACGTTAATAGAGAAAATAACTCGATTCCATGACTTTAACGAAAAACGGTTTTTTCTTAATTTGCGGCTTGAGCATAAAGAAATTGGAATTGAAATGTTGTAAGAAAGAAAGAAAGAAAATATTAATAATGCTTCGAAGCTAGCACGTTTTGAATTGCGGACTTGATTAAGAACTTGAATTTTTTTCTAGTTCCAACAACGCGCTTCATTATTATAGTAAGACTCATTTTCAATTAGCTTTCAGAAAAATAATCAAAGAATCAAGATGGAGATGAACACGTACATGATGAAGGATCATCGAGAAGAGCGACGATATTCAGTGGGTCCTCATATGCATCAGCAGCTTCCACCGGCAGCTTCAGAGGACCTTCATGCTTGGTCAATCTATAGGTAAGATCTAGTTATTATTGATCGCTAACTGACCTGGTTGCGGAAGCGAAATTTTCTGATGTTTTTGAGTCCACAAATTTCCAATTCAATTATCCATGCTGGAGCACACAATTGGAAATATCTTCAATTGAGTTCGCGGTTTTTAATGAATGATTTTCTTTTAAAAATGATGATGATTTGTTTTAACACACATTTCAAATTGTGTTATTTTTGATGGATGTCCGTCAATTTTGTTAATAATGAAAACGTTTATATTTAATAAAATGAAACTGAAATCTCCGGATGGATCCCAAATGAAGACAAGATACAACATTTGACTCAGAAGAATTAAGTATTCCATAAAATTTGTATTTAAACTAACAGTTCGATGGTCATTTAAAAAAATCCATTTTGGATTTCTCAATCATAAATTTGCCAAACACTTTATCATTTAAATGTGCCGTTTACAGGCAAATTGATAGCATATATCGATGCATGATTTCAGACAATAAAAGCTCAGCAGGAATCATTTCACTTCTGGGTTTATGAATTCGTTCCATCTTTGGCAAAATATGAAATGGAATGATCATTATAGATTTAATTTAACTTAAACGGGAATACAACTGAATTAAGAACCGTTTTGTTATTACGATTCTTTTTTTTTTCGTCGAATCTTCTTCTATTTTATGCTATTCATCATCATCATCATCATCAACAAAAATAAATTCGAGGCGAATAATTTTTTTTTGTTGTTGGCATGCCTTCAATCATAAAATCTTTTTTTCATTCATCGCCATTACTTCGATCGATATACATCGATCATTGCAAGCGTACATTTTAATTAAATCAATTAATAAAGTTATTAATTTTCTTCTTTTTTGTGCTATAGACAAAACTTAAATTCTGATTTCACGGATTCGGCTTTGGGCAGTTCTGACAAATCGCCATTGCCATACGGAAACTTTCAGTTGCGCGACACAACTGTTCATTCCATACTGAATCATCCACGATATGGACCAAAGAGTCCGTTGGGAAGCAACATGTACACATATCTTAAATTTGGATTGCCACGAGTCTTCCCACCCAACGGATCACAGCGATCACATCGTGCTGGTCCTGGACCTGGACCGCGAGGTCGTGGTAGAATAAATCGCGGCTTCAATCGTGATAGCGCTGGTGCTGGATCGTCAGGATATGATAGTAGCGATAATGAAACAACACGCGGTCGAGTGCCACCAAACCTACGTAAATTTAGAAGTGAATCTGATTTTAGAACGCTCGGTGGCGTGATCCAACATTCACGACCCAGCTCAAGAGCTCAAAATAATATTCCCGTGACGGCATTAAAGCAACCAAATAGCCGAGCTAGTATAGCTGGAACACACATCAATAATAATTACAATACTAATTCACGGTATCACAATAATCGATCACATAGCGAAGCTGATCTTCTTGGCGGCGGTGGAATTGATCGTGAAATGATGTATGAATATGATTCGAGAATCTATGGTGAGACTCGAGATCCGCGATTAAGACCTGAACAGTATTCTGCCATTTCGCGACGTCAATCGTCGACATTAATTTATCCAAACATTCAAATTCATTGTCTCGACGTTGATCCGGATGTTAGAGGCATTTCAATGCAAGCTAAAGCGGGAGATTTATTTGCAATTATGGCGACATCCGCTAAAGAAGGAACTTCGCTAATTGAAACAATTGCTGGATTACGTGAGCGACTTGGTGGCGAAATATTAATAAACGGTCAGCAAGTGTCAAAGGGAATGCTTCGACAGCTTTGTGGTTATGTACCAGCATTGGAAGTAGCGTCACTCGATTCACGTATGAGTGTACAAAATACTTTAGCATATCATGCTGCACTCAAAGGGCCAATGGACAAAAGTGATCTCAGGGAAAGAGTAAGTTGATAATTGGACTTTAGAATCAAAAAGGCTAAAAAAATCAATTTCAGATTGACATTTTGGTGGAAGATCTTGGATTAACAGCTGTTCGCTCTGCGAGTATTTCACGCTTGACGCATTCTGAGAAACAGAGATTAAATGTCGCTTGCCAGTTACTCACGCAATGTTCTGTTCTGGTGCTCGACCAGACCACCAACAACATGGATATTTTCGATACTTTCTTTCTCGTCGAATATTTGCGTCAATGGTGTAGTTCACGAATTTGCATAATGACTTTGCAGCCGCCGACATTTGAAATATTATCAATGTGCTCTGGGGTGTTGTTGATGTCAGGCGGACGAACTATTTTTAGTGGCAGTCGTGCTGATTTGCCCCGTCATATGGGACAATTGGGCTATCCATGTCCGCCGTTTAAAAATCCAGCAGATTATTATCGTAAGTTGTTAATTATTGTATAAATTAAATCAAATTAATTATTTGTATTTACAGTTGATCTTGTGACTCTTGATGACTTATCTGCTGCTGCACTGTTGGAATCATCAGCCAGAATTGAATCGTTAGCAAATGCCTGGGATCGAATGAATTCAGAACCGCCATTAGCTGCGCCATTGGCAAGTTTACCAGATCCAACACAGAATGCGGGAATTTTTGGACAATTTGGAACGTTATGCAAACGATACATAACCTACAAACAACCCGGATCTCTGCTATCATGGATCAGTCGGCTTATTATTGCGGCGGTTATATCGTTATTGGTTGGCTGCATTTTCTGGGATGTGCCTGGGTCAGATCCACAACTAACCTACAATGATCGACTTGGATACCATTATACAATGATGAGCATCGCATTCTGGCCAATCATTCTACTTCTCGTTCGTGATTACCAGAATGATCGTAAAAATGCTGAGAAGGACATGAAGCTGGGACTTTATGGGCGAACTGTTTATATTATTGTGCAATCAATATTCAGCGTCTTGCCGAGTTTGTGTATTTGGCTTGCATATCTTTTACCAGCACATAGTATGGCGGGTCTCTATTCATATACTGCTGGCAATTCAGATGCTGGAATCTATTTATACATGGGTTAGTAGTTTGATAATAATTTAAAGACTTTTCTCTTATGAACTTTATTTCCAGGCTATATGATGCTTTACTTAATGGTCGTTCAAACATTAACATTATTAGCATCGCATCTACTTTCACCCCATAAGCTTATTGCATCAATATTTACCATAATTGCGATGATGATTGTCAATTTCTCTGTTGGCGGTTATTCCGTTCATCCTGATAACGTTCCGGACTTTATGGAGTTCGTCAAATATGCATCGCCCCAGAAATGGTTGACACCTGTGTTGACCATCGATGAATTTAGCGAAGAATCTATTGCGAATGCTGGCGGGATGCAAATGTGCCGCAGTAAACAGGTAAATTTAATTAGCTTTCATCAAATCATTCGAAATTAATTATTTTATTCTTTTTAGATTCAGCATCAAGATATTATTATTCAGCAGCCATGTAAAATAAACGGAACTGGTGTTTTGGCCGATTTTAAATTGTTAAACAAAGATCATGTGTGGGATCCATCCGACATTTATGGCTCAACATTAATTGGTCTCGTTGTAGCATGTTTAGGATTATTTTTACTGACATTTATTATATTTTTAATTAACACTAACAAGGCTTTTAAAAGTAAAAATAAGCGACTCTGAAGAATTTGTAATTAAGAGCGAACAAAATAAATCGAATCAAAATTAGCTGGAAATGATGAATTAGGGTATCTAAGCTGAAAATGTATAAAACGAAATCACACAATAGAACTTTAATTTTGTATCTTTTTATTTTAAATAAACTTGTAACTGAATTATTTATTTTGTCGACAGTTCAGCAGTTATTTATTAACTTGATATAATTGCTTCAGTAAAAGAGCCACTGGGATCATATTTCTTCTGAAACATATTCCAGTCCTGAGGATATTTAGTTTTCATGTGAACAATAACTTTTCTTGACGTTCTGCGTTGTTTTTCTGTGCACTCGCTACAATTAGATCGCAATAGTTCCGGCAGAGTTGTCTTTAATTCACGAGCTTCTTGTGTGCATGGTCCTTTGTCCAATAAACACTTCAAATAATTTTTAAGTATGCGCTCATTTTTCAAAATCATGTCAACATTAATATTATCCAAATTTTTAGAAATTTGTCCATAAACATTTGTGAAAAAATTAATCGACACTAAAAATGCGACTATGATAGTGAAAGTTTTCATAATTTTTGATTTTTTTTTTACACAACTGACTGACTAAATTAAATATCCAATAGCAACTGCCAAAAAGTTTTCAGAGTTCGCTCTTTTTATATCATCTTTTCACAAAAATATTTACAATTCTTGGAACAAAAAAAAATTTCTTATTTACTTAATAAAGCAAATTTGAAGACAAACGTCCGCCAAGAGAACCTGTTCAACTTAATATATAAGGCCAAAGTGTATTATTTGCATACACGTAATAATGAGCTCAGACACCTTTATGGTCACGAGAACCTGAAATGTGTAATTTTGATTTCTTTTTGGTTCATGCCTCATCATCACGTCTGCAGATGATTGGACATTTAAGCCTTTCCACCACGGCAAGGTAAGAAATCATTGGAAAGGAGAGGCATAAATCAAATTTATCAATATAAAAATTTTACGTTGTTTTCCTTCGATTTTTGCCTCTGAAATTTCTTCTTAATAATACTGAAATTTCTTGTCAAACTTTTTTTTTTGCTTTTCATTTCTTCTGCATTAGTAAATATTGCAAATATTCAATTACTTAGCAATATGCTTGCATTTTATTTATCGTCTGATTTATTTCATCCCGCCAGAAAATGAGTTTAGGATTCAATTGTTTGCAGCTTCATTTAGCTTTTCATTAGAATGCAATTTTGCCCAAAATTTTCATACTGAGTATTCTCCATCCACCCGCACAGATGTTATGCACTCGAAAACAAAAGCACCAACATTTTAACAACAAAGATGTTTAAAACTACTGAATTTGAAACTTTTTATGCACAGTTGGGACATGCATAAAATGCATTTTGTCACCAATTAGATTCTTGGGACGATTTCATGAGAAAAATTTGTCAACCAGAATAGAGGAACCATAAAGCCAGCCATTAATTAATAATTGATTTATTGACATTTAGGAACACTTTAAGCGTGTCTTGCTTGCTTTTATCTGTTCTATTTTTTTTTATTATTTAAATAAATGCTTTTTGGATCAATATTTTTTGTTTTGCCACAAATTATTTTGTGCAGCAGAATGATAAATTTACAGCGAAGAAAATTTTGCCCACGAATTTTCATAGAGAAAATTCTCCATCCACCCGCACAAATAAATTATTTTCTTGTGCTCGTCAGAATATTTTTTTTCTTTTGGTTTTAATAATAATTAAGAATGTTATTAAATTACTAAAATTAGAAAAGTGATAAAATTCAGCAAGGAAAGATACTTCACAGCTTGCACGAATCATAAAACTTCTTTTTTTCCATATCTAAAATTCACATTTGAACATAAAACCAACTGGAAGCTGTCGGGACAATTCATGATGTCACCAAACCATTGAAATTTAAACTACTAAGTAGCATCATCATCATTTCTATGTACATGATATTCATTGGAGGTCACATTTATAAATTGCGCAACATCAAAAATGTACACAAAATCATGAATCTTTATCAACCGACAACATCAAACTGAGACAGAATTTTTTATAAAATTCATTAGTCATGATCAGTTTAGCTCCCAGATCAAAAATACATCACGTTAATTTTCAAAATAATTTTCTTTCTTGCTCGATCACTAAACTGTGTTATTATTATTATCAAGAACTCAACAAATTTCTCATGCTACAGCAACATCAATTTGATTCACGCAAATTTTCTTTCTTAACTGCAAATTTTTTCATCTTTTATCATTTCATTCACATCTTTGGCATATTGATTGCATTCTGGACTTATGGCACACTACGGCGAGTGGGAAAAAACATCACAGATTACCTACCGCGGTATTTCCAGACATCTGTAATCAACCACTCAGTAAGATCATCTGGGACAGACTATCGATGCTCAACATCAAATGTCTTTATCACCAGAAGGTAGTGACACCAACTAAGCTTGCTGGTACAAATTACGCCTTTGATTGACTGATTGATTGATTGATTGATTGAACTGCACTTTGTGAACATCTGATCAGAATCAAAAATTGAATTATTTGTGCAACACACGGTTAATAAAATTTAGCTACAAAAATTACTATCATATAACTGACAATGGAAACATGTTGATTCCTTGCGTTTCTTGATCATTTGTTGGCCTAGCTTCTCGCAATCTTATCAAGTTTTGAAATTTTTTTATGGCTTTTCGAAATTCTGCTTCGCGACTTTTCTTCAATTCCTGTCAACATTTGACAGATTTCTTATTGCCCGAATTTCATTATCAAAGATGTTTGAAGATATTTAGTAAAATGATCTAATTACTGAAGGAATCAACATAAAAATCAACTTAGGCTAGACATTGAAAATTGTTATCAGCAGCAAGTGTGCAATTTAAAATTGACACCCAGGAATAATTAACTTCCTCCATCTGCCCTGCCCGTTCAATTCATTGATCAACTTGAATTGCTTTATAATTTTAGGAATATGCTTACAAATTAAATTTGCTTATCAGTTTTTACCGAGCATTTTCCATATTTCCATTCTTCTGGTTATTCTTTTTTTTGCATTTGATTCTTAAAGCAGTTTCTGCCTTTCTGATTTCATTCATTGGTTGTTAAAATCGTTGTTTGTGTTTCTTTCTTGGTTGTTTTTATTTTGTTTCTTGTAGTGGTTTTTTTTTTCGGTTGAAATTTTTCTTTTTTTCTTTTTTTTGGAGTTCTACAATCGAGACAAGAATGAGAAATTCTCGAACTTTTATCACCGATCGAATTCCGGGACGGTTCCAATATGCATGGAATCTTTGTCAACCGCAATAATTGCCATGGAACACCAGAAGGCATGCTGTCGATACTACGTAACGAAGTATGGCCGCAAAACAGCAAACGATTGGGACACAATAAATTGTTTTGTCACCAACCTGATTTATTTGGGAAAGATTCACAGAATCTGTATCACCAAAAATTACAAGCTGCTGATACAGAGAATACCTTTTTTTGTGCAGCACCTCTTTGAAGCACATTGAGGGAAATACTTTAAGGAGCATCATGATTCATGAAGAGGATACTTGGGTCCATCATAATATAGCGTACCTCCAACCGACACCATCCTGCGCAGATGCTACATCTGGGACGAAATGTGCATCAAAATTTAATTTAATGCAATTTCTTGTCAACCAGATGGGATGGACATTGCTTGAGCACATTAAGCACACCCATCACGTGAATCTGGGACATGACACTCAGTATCATTTTAATCAACCAAATTCATCGGCCGCCAGATGTCCGACTGCTCGAAGGATTTCTTCTTCTAAATCTTAAATCGTGCTTAATGACCACAACAATGCTAAGATGACCCTCTAATGACGACACGACACAACGACAACTGAAAACCTTAAACGGGTCAAACTCAATCATGGAATCTGGGACGGATCTCAGAGAGGTTGAATCGGGTTCGATTCTTTAACATCGTGAGGAATCACTAAATGATCCTTATCACCAGACTATTATCAACGATTGGAACGCTGTTAAGGTGAGAAAAAGAGAAGGAAACAATAAAGCGTCTGAGACGGATTCTTCGAGAATCCCTTTTCACCAGACTCGTGATAGGAAAAAAAAAAGTAAATGATAAAAATGATGCTCCGTCAACGCGCCCACGAATTCTGCCTAATCCCACGCTTAGCAGCATTGCTCGTCTGCGTATTTTTCTTCAGTGCAGTAAACAGTTCATTAGCTAAAAATGATAACAAATAATATTCGTTGTTAGAAAAGCACTCGACACAATCTTATTTTTTTTTTATTTAATGAATTCCGCAGTAGATCAAGGTCATATGGAAGTGGAACAAGGCAAGTGTCACAAGAATTAATAAATCGCATTTAAAACAAATTTCGAATAAAGGAAAGGTGTTTAAACTACTGAATGTTCAATTTCTTGTCGAATGAAACTGTCCAAAGTATTTTCAAGCTAGGCAAACAAAGAGAAATTTGTGGAAAATTAATGCTCACCATAAGTTGTTGTAAAATCAATCGAAATTTTGCTAAATTCAAGCATCTTCAACCATCCTTGGGATTTTATGAGGTGATCTTTACTTCCAGGCATCATTAGATGGCAGCCAGATCTGCGTAACACTGCTTTAAACTAATATTTTCATTTCACAAAAATTGTCATCCTACTGCGCGTTTGCAGCAGGATGACGGAGTGGACATAATCATTCAAAAAGGAAACCATAAAAATGTTATAAATTGATATAAACTGTTTAACGAACTTTATTAATACTCTGGATATCAATTTTTACTTATTAATTGATGTTGAGGATTTTTAGTTAAAGTTACAAATTTGCCAGGCAAGTAATCACATTATTACAAATGCCAAACACAACCTGCATGTAGTATACATGCCGATATGCATGCTAAAAAAACATTAAATTGTGTTTGTTGATGCCTAACGGGTTTTATTTTCAAATTATCTTACCATTTTGCTTGCCGAGGCTAGAAAAAAAAGTTCCATCAAATATACCTGTAATTCACATGTAATTCTACTAATTTTACGATGGAATCGTTAATTAAGCACCTCGATAATGACAACCAGAAGTATCTCTATAAGCAACTCTTCAGAATACGAACAGAATTTATTCATAACGATGCTGAGATTGTAAGTATGATCGAAGTGTTTCTTTTCTCACCCTTTTCCCATGACTGTCCCTTGATGATTTTTTTTTCTTTGTTGTTGTCCAGGAACTATTACGGAAGTGTCATGGGATTAAAGAATTGACACGACTTCTTGGCAAGCATATCAATACAGATGCATCCGGACACAGCGAAAAAATCGTTGAACTCTTACTATCAATTCTTGGTAATTGCACTTTCAACAACAGAGATTGTGCAACTGAGGTAACTCACAAAAAGTCTGAATTGCAATGAAGGTTCATTGTTGACTTTTTTTTGTTTTTGGTTTTAAGGCTTTTGAATGTAAGATCATTGAACACGTATTAGCAGCAGTGAACAAGAGTGAAACATCAGTCATAACATCACGAGCATGTAGGCTCATTGGAAACATAGCACAAGTCGAGAAAGTTGCATTGTCTCTTCAGGCATCAGGCGTATGTCTCAGCCTCACAAATTGTTTGTCCGACGATTGCGATACAGCTGTGATAACTATGGCAATAAGAGCCATCAGAATTATGTGGAACACTAAGAAGTTTCGTTTCGAATCGCTTACACTTGGAACAATTTACAAGATAATACTCATACTATATAAGACTCTTAAAAAAATTGGCGACATTACAACTGGAGAAAAAGAGGAACATGAATCAAATATTGTCATTTTAAAGCGTCACAACGAGCCTGATAGAACTATCAGCAAAGAAAAATTATCAAATATCATTGAAAAGATTGAAAAGCACGAAGTAGAGATCAACTATGAGATCAGTAAGCCCGAAAGAAAAGGAGACAGTGGATTCAGTATGCCAGTGTCTAAACAGAAATTCGAGTTAATTACGGGAATAATGAAATGTCTTCTGACCATCACAGCGAGCACTAGTAATATGCCGTTAGTGGCACGAAATGTTGACGCCGATAGAATTGGAATTGCAGCACTTATGTTTTTGACAGAAGGGAATAGTAAATTCAGATCTATGTCGTTAAAAGTGCTTTCGAATTTGTCATCAAATACTTCTGCTCAGCAATATCTGGGACTCAATAATGATCTTGTGCCATCAGTTGCAAACCTTTTACTGAATTCCGATACGTTGGAAAAACCACTGGAGCCAAATGAAAAGAAGTTTTGCCTAAACATTCTTTGCTTGTCTTCAGAAAATGCCTGCAATCGTGGAAAACTTAGACGTTCTGGCGTTTTTAAGAGTCTTCTCAGCATTGCAACAGAAACGGAATCAAATCAAGAACTTGCGCTTCTGATATTCACCTTCTATCAATTTCGGTTTGATCAGCTGGGAATGGAAACACTTTTAGCTCTTGGATATATCGATGTTCTGATAAAAATTGTCACAGATATTATTAGCACTAAAGAAGTTGATCACATCACGTTTGACGATCCAAGTTTGGATGAAGAGAAAAAGATAGAACAGAAAACGAAGAAGAAAAGAACAATGAATGAAGCCCCAGCTGGATTCAATTCATTTTCAAAATATATGCGATACGATCCGGGATCACCTTCAAGTAGTAGCGGATATGGCAGCAATCCATATCAATTCAGTCCAAGTCGTTCAAGCGGCTATTCACCACTCAACTCACCAGCGCGCAGCAATAATTATGATGAAGATGACGATTTAAATTATTCGCCCGTGTGCAGTGACAATGAAGATGAACAATTAGAAAATGATACACAATCTCAAGATGATATCTTGAAATTTATTTATGGTAACGATGAAATAGGTGAAAGTGATAAATTCAAAGAAGAAGAAAAGGAAGAAATTCTAGATGAAATAAGTGATACTGATGATGAAACATCACATTTAACAGCTGCCGATGATGATAAGTCTACCAGCGCCGCTAAGACACAGGAAAATGTTCCAGAAATTCTCAAGCAAGTTGAGAAAAATCCATTAGACTTTATTCTATTGCTGCTATGGAAAGTTTCTATCAATAACAACGATGCAAAAGAATTTGTTCGACCATCAAATCTTACGACATTACTTAAAGTATCCACATTGATTCCAAAGCCAAATGGCAAAATTTTCCAGATCCTGGAAAACATTGTTGTGCAAATCAGAAATTTTGTAGCAATCCTAAAGCAGAATTTGGTATTTCAAATCTTTGAATTATCGCGACCGCCGTATGATCATCACAACTGCTATTCATGTTCCAAAATGAAAAGCATAAGTCAAGATTTATTGCAATTATTTGGCACAGTTGCTTCGTCAGGCTATGGTCGTGGAGAAATTGCGCATTTCCTTCTCACTGGCGAGGAAGAAATGAAGAAAAAAATCGCTATAACTCTCACTTATGTAATCTCCATTCCCGAAATTCTCAACGATTTGCTATTCAAATATAATGCACTGGATGTGGTGCTTAACATTATTATGACTGAAATTGAATTTGCATCAATTGCTGCTGACGGCATAACTGTGATGTCTCTAAATTTGCGAATTCAACTGCCTTCAGAAGATGATGTCTTGTCAAGAATCATTCCCGATGAAATTTCTGATGATGAAGAGCTTATCATAGCCGAGGGCGAGGTTGTAAAATTTATTGTAAAAGATGGCGAAATTTTCTTTGAAAAGGAAACACTAAAAATGCAAGTGATGTATTTTGTTCCATGCTCACGGGAAATTTTCGCGAATCAAATTTGAATGAAGTCAAATTTCTCGATTACACAATTCAAGGCATGGAATATTTTTTCCGAATCTTAAAGAGAGCACAGAATGGCAAATTAAAAAAGATTGCACCCAAAGCAGAAATGGATGTGATTTTACAAGCCTACGAGTTGTCCATCCGGTATATTATCACGGAAATTCAACAGCCACTTTTGAATGTTATCAAAGTTATTTTAGACGAAACAAATGTTTTAAATATTTTCGAATGGTCGTTAAAGAACATAAATCAGGATTTACTGATAGCCAGTATCCAATATTTCTTGTGTGGCAAAATTCATGGCACAAAAAAATCTCAACTATTTATTAAAGCAAATCAATCACAATTCAAGGATGAATGGCGACATTTGATGGTTGATTTAATTAAACAGGCATGTTCAACATTCACTCAATAATTTGCAAAATAATAAAAAAAAAATTATTCATTGACTCAAAATTGTTATAAATTGGTTTCCGATTTTAAATTCCTGCACCATCAAAATGATGTCGGCCAATATATTTAAGGCCATGCAAGTGGCATTGACTTAACGCTGACTGATAACAAATGATTATTTTATTAAAATCAGCTGTTATTTTCTCGTAATATGGAACAAGCGATTGATTGAATTCATGTCATTGTCAATTCTATTCTATCATTTTCTTTTGTTTTCAGAGCACTATTGATAACAATTCCAACAGCAGTTTCAATTTAGTTGTGCGAGATGCAGCATCTAAAATATTTTGCAATTATTGTTCTGTTCGCTCATTTTACGTTTTGTAATCGGTCGAATTTTATTGAGCTTCGTTGTGAGTTCAAAGCTTATGGATTATCAAGATATGATTGTGTTATTGATAGATTGAATGCAACGGAGTCGAATTTAAATATTTCTGCGATTGTTGGAAGACATTTACTGGGGATGACTAATAATGACGTCAACTTTTTATTGGGAACACATCAATCAAGTCCATATCTACCGAATGGCATCAGTGAGCTGTTTCCTAATCTTTTTGACTTCTCTTATACTGGAACGAGTTTAAAATATATCGAGCGTGACAACTTTAGTGGCTTATGGAAGCTGAGACTTTTGCGAATTTCATTTAATCAAATTGCTGAAATTCCTCAAGACACTTTTTACGATTTGATAAATCTTGAAGATTTGTGGATTGACAATAATAAAATCAAAACACTTCAGCGCAACACATTCAGTAATCTTAAGAATTTGCAAAATCTTTATGCGTCAAACAATAAGCTTGAGCATCTTGATCGCGATCTCTTCAGAAACAATTGGCATATGACGGAAATTTCATTTTACAACAACAAACTAAAGTCAATTGATATCGATTTCCGTCAGATGAAAAATATTCAATATGTGAATCTCGGAGAAAATGAATGCACTGACAAGCGCTACGGAGGTTTCGGAGCTAATATCAGAACATTGCAACAACTTCAATATGATATTAATGAAAACTGTAAGAAAACAATTTTCTTTGCACGACTAGTTAATGTTGGATTTTGATTAACTATCTAAATAAAATACAATTTTCTAAATTTTCTAAATCTTCAGAATTTTTATTTCTTTATCAAAAAGATGTTTTTCTTTATCTTTCAAGGATTCATTTTATGATTTTTTTATTTAGGATCTTAAAAAATAAGTCTTTTAATTCACATTTTTCATAACGTATCTTAGTTTCTATAAAGTATAAATGAATGAAAAATTAAGTAAGATTTTGTAATCTTCAACATTTAATGCATTTAAACAGTCATCATCAAATGAGGTTTCTTCAGTTTTTTTTGTTCATATCTTAAGGCAATTATTGTCGTTTCTAAATTGTGTTCAATTTATTAAATTTCCTTTTAAGGAGTTCAAATACTGTGAGATCGATTACGATCCTTGAAGAGCAAATCGTTGCTTGAGCTTGCCGATGTTGAGATTATTTTCCATGAATGTTATTCCATGTTTCTTCTTAATGTGTGCAGTGTATGTTCGCTTCTGTTTGAATTTCTGCAAGCACTTGGAACACTCAAAGACATTTCCACATTCCTTCATGTGCGTTTTTAAATACTTGAATTCTGGGAAAATTAATTAATTTTATTATGCAATTGTCTGAATGTATGTGAATAAACTCACCAATGTATCGGACGTTACAACGTGGACAAAAGTATCTCACTTGCCCTTTAAAATCGACGCCACGCGTCTCGGTCTGTAAAACTTCATCCGTCTTTTCAATATAAGAAGTGTTGAATGGAATTTGATTCTCAAATAATGGAAGCTGATTACTATTTGGATGATTTTCGAGATCGTCATGCTTGAAAGGATTCATATTTATTAAATCTGAAATTATAGAAATGGAAATTGAAGCACTATAAATTGTGTTAAACTGGTAACGATGAATTATTAATTACATTTAATTGAAGCAACTAATTGATATTCGATTTTCCCTGTTTTCTGTCTACTTAATTACTCAACTACGATTTTGATGTCATTTTGATCTACAAACCAAATCTAAATTCCCAAAAAATTCACCAATTTCAAGATTGCAATAATTTAGAATTTATTTTGAAATAGAAAACATTTAATTGATGACGTATTCGATTAAATTAAAACTGAATGTTCTTTGCGCAAATGTTCATTGAGGAAGGTTTGCGTTTGATAGATAAGATTACACAATGGACATTTGAAAGGAACGATGCGTGATGATAATTGAGCAATTGATGAAGCTTTCGATGAAATCACAGTTGGAACAGGAACAATAGATTTGCTTGATGGATTGACGGCGATCACTGGAAGTCCGATTTGTGCGACAGAAAACGTGTGATAAGGCGACGCTGGATTTCTTGTTAAAGACAACGGTGCGCCACGCTGTTCAATGGTCTTTGATTGTTGAATATATTGTGAAAAATTAGTAAAAAGCTCGTTAAATTGCACACTTTGAGATCGATGATCGGATTGGGCATTTATTAGCTTCGATTCTGGCACAACTTTCAATCTGTGCACTGGATGAACATCATCTGAAAATAAAAATTAAATTAAAATTGTTAGTTTAATAAGATTTGAAAATCGGACATTTTTCTTTCCAGTTGAGCCCATTAAAGCACATTGAAGCAATTATATACAAAAAAAAAAAATGACATCACATTAGCTTGATGTTTATGAAAAATATTTACAAATATATTATAATAAATTACCATTTAAGATTTTTAACTGATGATGCAACATCAGCCTAAAAAGCATAACCTAGAAAAATGTTTTCAACATTCAACATGTTTTTGTTTGTACATTTTGAGTTAAATTTTAAACTTTTTTTTTTATTGTTCTCCAAAAAAAATATTTTCTTTTTCTTCATGTAAAATTTGTATACAAGTTCGAATCCTTAAAAAGTTTTACAATTATGACACAATTATTATTGCAAAATCATGATAATTTTTTTTTTATGTGACTTTCTTTTGGTATTTGTATAAAAAATATCTCGCAATTAAATTACAATTAATTATAAAATAAAAAAATTCTATTTTGTTATTATTTATTTGGCATTAGTTGCACAATCAGATTTCATTCTGACTTCTGATAGTGATTGGAGTACGCAGAGTTTTTCATTTGGCATTAGTTTCATTAATTTAAAAAAAAAAAAAAATTCATTTATCTTACGTGTTAATTTGATTAGAATCAATTTTTTGGTTTGCACGACTAATAATGTCTCTTTTTCTTAAAGATATTTAATCCAGATGGATACGAAAAATGGCGATGACTTTAAACAAGAATTTTGAGTATTTTTATTTTTTCTCATCGATTTTTCTTCTTTTTAGAAAAATGAATGAAAAAAAAAGTTCTTTGGTTAAAGATTGCGCAAATAAATAAAATAATTCTTCATGTTACATCATAATACGTATATAGATCGAATTCCCGTCACATTTCTGATGGACTTTCAGAAATTCTGCTTGTAGTCTTTCTCATCGTCATCAGCATCGTCGCTTATATCTTGATGGTCACTTATGCGGTTTTGTAGGTCTTCATTCTTGAAGTGCTTTCGGTGAATTCGCTTTTGATGTTGCTCTAAATTCCACTTTCGTCGGAATTTTTTGAAACATAACTTGCACTGAATTTTCTTTTCAACACCACATTCCTGTGTGTACAATATAATTTGAGAATTAGATCATTGATTGGAATGAGAATTGATCAATATTTAATTACGTGATTCATATGCCGTAACATAATGCTTCTTGTGCTGTACCATTTGCCACATTTAGAGCATTGATAATCCTGACCATTCTTCCTCTGAAGTAATTTTGATGTGAAAAATTCATCGATTCCAAAATACATTCCCTGTGGCCAGAGTCCTGTTTAATCACGTTCAATCGAAGAGAGGATAAAAAGTGATTTTTTTTTGATTCTTATCAATGTTCTTTTTGAAAATTTAATTTGCACATAATTTTTAAGGTTACCAAACTTGCAGAAATCAAAAAAAGAAAATCTTCAAAATGTTAAAAACGATAAAATGCAATGTTTTTTTTAGGTTATTAAAAAAAGTTATTTACACACAAACACACACATAATGGAAAACTTTAGAAAATTATAAGAAAATTTTACAAATAAAAAAAAATTTGCCGAGTGAAAGTAAATTTTAATTTTTTTTTTTTCGAGATTTTTTATTTGAATTTCTATATTTGCAAATATTTTTCAAGTTATATTCCATATCTTGGACCATCGTTCACTGGCATCTGAAAATAAGAGAAGAAACATGTTAATAAGAATTCAATAAACGTTTTAATCATAAATAAAAAAGGAAAACAAGAATCAAAATGCTGAAAACAAAAAAATGACGTAAAAATTGGCAGAAATTTTATTTCCCAGATCAGATTTTTTTTAAAGGTATAAAAATGTCTTTGAGCAATATCAGAATGCATGATTTAACCTTCATCATCGGAATCAAGTGGTTCAGTTTTAACTGGCATTTCAAATTCATCATCTCTGAGTTCATCATTTTGTATTTCCGGGTACAAAGCAGAGAAGTCCAATGATAAATCAGTATCGATGGCACCTTCTGGTTCACAGAGCTTTCCATCTTTCATCACAGCATCAGATGGCACAGCAAATTCACCATCGGTGATCTTCTGGCGTAATTGGGCCTCATGAACGCGAATTGAATGTCGCACAATATGATCGCGTCTTTTTGATTTGTAATTACAGAACAAGCAACTGAAGCGTTTTTCCTTTAAACAATATTTCTTAATGTGTCGATTAACGGCTGTTGCATCAGCATACACACGACGGCAATATGGACATTGTGATCCATTGTTATTGTTTACTGGCACTGGAGCTGAATTTCCATTATTTGACGCTTTTTGTGGTTCGATTCTGTTGGTCGATCGATTAATGCTTACTTTCTTTGAGTCAAGAATTTTGCGCAATATCTGGAACGTCTCGCCATCATGACCTGCGGAATGAAAGTAAATGGAAGAAAATGCATAAAAAAATTGCTAATTCATTGATTCACCATAAAAAAAATAACAATCAGGGGCGACCATTAAAATAATTAAATACATAATTTTTAAAATTTGGTGTTAAGCTTCCATGTCCACCAACTTATAAAGTTTCTCATCCACTGTCCAATAATTTTTTGTTTTCTGTACAAAATAAAAATAATCGCGAGTTAAAACCAAAAAAATGCACAATTTTTTCTGTTTTTCAGCGACATTTATAATATGTTTCTCTTTAATTAAATTAACAATCTTAACTACGATGGTTGTGTTTGTATGTCTTATTATCGATTAGGAATTTTACAATAATTGTGTTACATGTATCATCCATCATTCGCTAGAGCATGAACCTAATGAATGAACCATCACCAAAAATAAAATAAAACTCAAAAGTTTCGAAAAACAAAATAAAAGAATAAGTAAAAGATTGGGCTGAACCGAAAATCTTTCGTCTTCACGACGAAGGATTAGGAAAATTAGGAAAAAGAAAAGTGAAGAAATGAGATGGAATGATTACAATTAACTTATTGGCAATTAAAACAATCTTAAAATTATATTTCGAGGTCATTAACGGTTTCAGAACTTTCTTTCCTTTTCCATTTTTTTGTTCTATCGATATTTGTTCCAATCATTCGAAAGCATAATGATTAATAACGTTGCATAAACTTCTCATAATGTAGAGGAGTTACAGAAATTAAGTATTTAAAAGCCGCATTGAGCAACGAAATTGGCATGGAACAATCAAACGTTTCATATTTTGTTTTTATCACATTAAATTTCTTCGTATAATTATTTCTAACAATCTTCACATCAGACAAAGCGCATCATCAGGCACCATCGGAATTAGATGGCGGATTATTTTCTTAAATTTGAATTTCATTGCCCATTAGTTCATTAAAATCCATCGCATGTTGCCAAAGTCCATCGCGCTTGTGCTTCTCCATGTGTTTGGCAAGATTTCGTTTTTGTGTGACAATTTTTGGGCACAATGGACACTGAGCACCACGACCACATTCTCTTAGATGAGATCGAAGAGCTGAGACTGTAAAAAGGAATAAAATTTTGATTAAATAATTTTTTAGGTGTTGAATAAATTAAATAAAAATTTACGCTTTTTATATTTTACGCCACAGCGACTACAAACATATCGAAGTCCATCATTCATGATCATGATTTTTGGTTCCATCAATTCCATTTCGACCAAAAGATCTAAAATGAAAAATAAAAATTATTAGTTATGTTAATTTTTTCTTAATTTTGATGCGACACTAAATTTATGATCCTAAACATGAATTAAAATTTAAAATGATAGAAATTAACTAAAAGTACCTTTTAAAATTACTACAAATAGAATTTTTTTTTTTTTTCAAGCTATAACTAAAAAATATGTTGGGAATTTTGTTTGTTTGCTTGTTTTGCAATTACAACTAAACTACATCCATTGACCATTTCTTATCAATCAACAATTCAGAAGAACATGTTTTAATTCAGAAAAAATATTTTTTTTTTCCTTTGTTTATTTTATTCTCACAAAAGTTCAACAAAAAAGGAGAAATTTAGATTATTTGTTTCAGTTCCATTCGCAAAGTTTGGACGTAAATTTCGCGTATCGCTGATGTGCTTGATCAGACGTTAATTTGTGCACTTGCTGTAGATGACGAATCACAGTGAAACCGTGCGCAAATGTTCGCTCACAATCGGGACAATTGAATTGATTTGATCGTGATCCACATTCTGAAAAAGGAAATCAAATGTGAATTCATGAGATGATTAACGAAAGCATTCTCTTACCATGTCGTAGATGTCTAACGAGTGAATGCTTTGTTCGGTATCTGTAAGTGAAAAAATTATTCCAAATGTAAAAATGAATTTCGGCGACGAAGAAATTGTTAGATTCTACTTACTTTCTATCACACTTATCAGTTGGACACACATAAAGTCCATCAACAAGACACTGCTCCATTGTATCCACTGCTGAGCTGGATCTTTGGCGTCGTACTTTCATAATTTCATTAGGTGTAAATTTCATCTCAGTCAATAGTGAAAATTGGTCTGTAAAAATGGAGATGAGAGAAAAAAGAGAATAATGTTAGTATGATGAAACTGATACCAAATATTGATTACAATTATAAACAATGAATTCCTTATAATCTACAATAGAAACTATACAGAAACAAGAAATATTTGGTGATCAATGGATGGAATATTTATTTTTAATTAAGTGTATGGTGATGTCGCAATGATGTGTGCTAGGAATGAAATGCATTTAAAACACGCATTAGGCCGACAAATTGATTTTAATCTTTTTTTTATTTTCTTCCATTTTTTTTGCAATTTTCAAAAATGTTTTACATTTTAATTCTGATTATTATCCTTTTCATTTTTTTTTTATTGATGTCCTGTTCCTTAAAGTGATTTCAAAAAAAGTTAGTGTTTTTTTTTTTCTTATCAGAAAAAGAAAAAAAAAAGAATTGTGTTTGACTCTAAATTGAATTGAAAAAATTAATAATTGATTGTTAATGAGTTTGAATTTTTTTTCCCACTATTTTAAGCGTTATTTTGCAAAGGGCGATCATATGACAAATGAAACATCGTTTGTTGATCACCTTGCAAATTTAACTTATTCTATATTAATCAAAGTTTTTCTTCAACTTTTCTGTGATGTTACGAAGGAGATGATCGTTTCTTATCGAAGATCTTGACCAACATCAACGACAAATTTTCTTTGCACTTTTCTCTCTTGATGTGTATAATATTTTCATTCTATATATTTTTTTTTGTATAAAACTAGAGCTTTGCTTTTTCGTTATTGATAAAAATATTTATTTTTTTTTTTTTTTGATTGTGTTTCCGCGGTTATGTGATTTCACTTTCATTTCGTTTTTGTTTTGTGTCGTTTCGGGAATTGTCTTTGGTTGGATGATGCGATGCCTGGTAAGCAAATAATATTTTTATGACATGCATCAACACACAACGCCCGCATTCGACAGTCATTTCGCGCGTCTTACGCACTATCAACTAATATTTAGTTAATATAATAGAAAAAAAAAATTAAAAATGGTTAACAAAAATAGGCAAAAAAAAAGTTTTTTTTTTTTCACATCGAATCATGATCGCAAAAAAAAATATATATAATTAACATTTCTTTTTAATTCTCCATTAATTAAATTAACATAGAAATTGGATTGGTTTTTTTTTTTTGTTTTGATTGATTGACGTAAATAATTTTTCAATATAATAAAGACTTGTTACAGTTAAATAATTAAGTGTGTTGTGTTGGGTGTGTGTGTGTTTTTTTTTCCTCTCTCTACATCGGTTAACAATTTTTTTTTTTTTCATCTTTGTTAGTTTTCAACTTGGTTGTAATAATGATAATTATTTAAATTAGTGACGAAACTTAGCGACTAAGGATATAATTTTGTAGCTTTTCGCGAATATTTTTTTATTTCTTGGGCTTTTTACTTTTTTTTTTCATTGGTAAAATTAAGAAATGTGATAGGGCACATTTAAAGTTGATGTCCCCTTCCTATATGACTGTTTTAATGCCCCAGTTCCCCGCTTTCACTTTTTTATTGGGATTTTTCATCAACTAATCCCTGCCTTCCTCCCCTTTCCGATCCAGCATCGTTCAGATGATGCCCAAATCTTACAATCAGTTTTCGTGCTTGTGATTAATATTTTTTAAAGATTTTTTTTTCACTTGATTAGTTCGATTTAATCCCAACTCCAGTAAACATTAAAATGAAAACAGAAAGTGTGTCCTTTAGTGAGTGTATCCATCAATTCAAAATTGTTCTATAGTCGACAATGTTGTTGTCATCGTTAATAGCAGAACAATTTCAAGAATGATGAACCCCACTATAATTAATTAAAGAATTGGTTAATTAAACAAAAAAAAAATGTATCTTTTTTGTTATTTTGTAATTATCTAATACAAATAAACGATTAATTGTTAATAACAATCACAAAAAATCACATCAATATTTTCGGTCACAGCTCCATTGGTTTTTATAAAACTTTTTTATTTCTTAAATTTTTTCTTCTATTTTTTTCATGTAATTTTTCATCATCATTTTTTTGTTTTTCTTTTTTTTCTTGTATATAATATACTTGATAATATAGATTTATTATGTTTCTTTCTCCTTTCCTCTCTCTCTCTCTCTCTCTCTCTTTATCGTTCGTTATCAGCATTGCGCGTAACTTTAAATGGATCGTTGCACTGATATATGTATAATATTGCGGAAAACAAAATATTGATAAGTGGTTCTGGTTGTGTGTAATTCGTGTGGTGTCTGGGATTTTGTTGTGGATCTAATATAATTTTTTTTTTCTAAGAAAATCGCTTCCATCATTCGATTTATGATGATGGTATTCAGGATAATTCGAAAAATATTGCGATATAATTTTTGTTTAAAGTTTTAAGAAATTATAATTAATATAAGAAATTATAATCTTGGGTTATTGTGCTTGTGTGTGTGTCTGTAAGTATTTTTCGTGTGTATGTGAAATAAAGAAAAAAAAAAAGTTGGGTTATAGGTTACTGATGCATCATTATTGGATGTCCTTATGTAGTTTGTTAGATTAATTAAGAGAATGAAAAAGAATAAATTGTATAAATAGAGCAATTATTATTTTTTGGGGTTGTAATCGTCCACCTTTTACCATTTTCTGACACAAAACAACCCCTCCTATTGCAAAATTACTTTCTTCCTACCAAACTATCAGAGATGAAAATATAGAAATTAGATAAAATTGATAATGCTAACTAGTAGGTTCACTATAATAGATTTTCTATGATTTATGGTAAATTCATTTTTGTTATTGCCATTTTTGTTAAAAACATCTCGCGATCCATCTTCGACTTTCATTGATGCCGGTCACGGAAGGGCTCCAACAACAAAAAAAAAGAAATATATTTATGTACAAAATTTAATTTTTCCCAATTTTTATGTTTGTATGTGTGTTTGTGAATAGTTTTTTTTCGATTGCGTAAAAATTATAACAAAAAACGACTATACTTTTTCAATATCACATTCCAATTATTTGACTAATTTTTTTTTTTTTTGATGAAATTTGATTTCAATGATTTGTTTGCATAGATATATCGTGTGGGTGCCAGCTGTGTGTATGTGTGCATGTGTGTGCATTGATATATTTTATAATTCATTTAGCCCACACACGATTTGCAATTTTTTTTTTTTCACTTTCTTTCGATTGCCAATTTGTCTTAGTTTCTTTTTTGTGTGTGGTTTTTTTTCTGCCTTAATTCAGTTTATTTACATCGTTTTTTATTCGGCGCGCGATCCCGTTTAAATATTTTTCTTTCATCTAACTAAAATTATGATTTTTTTTTGTTAGTTTTGCCCCTGCATATAGAGTAGTAGTACTTCTATATCGATCAACATTAATTAATGAGATATATATCTTATCGATTCCAACAAACGCGATTCGTGTCGATTGAGAAATTTCGTAATTCTTATTGTCCAGATGGTTTGCGATCATCTTTCGTGTACACGTGCAATTGGAGATACAGATTCTCACATTGTTTATAGAATAAAAAAAAGCTATTCAAGTTTCAATATTATTGCAAAAAAAAGAAAAGGAAATTAATTATTGGTAATAAAGCTCAACTGACAACAAAATATTTCTCTGACTCGACTTCGTTTTTAAGAAAAAACGGTATCACAGAAATCGTTTCATTCACAAAAAAAAATCCCTTCCTTCATATATTTCTTTCAACTTTAACATGATATTTTAGCGCTCGGCGCATTCTTTTTTGCAAAAAGAATTTCGTTGCATCACCAATTAATCTTAACACAAAAAAAAATATTTAGTTATTTATGGCAACATCAATTTATCTCCAATCGCATCGCATACACGTGAATTGCACAATTCATTTTTTGCTTTCTTTTATTTTGCACAGCCAATGATATTTAAACTTCCCCTCAGATATATTGTTATAAAGAAACCTTTCAAGCCATCGGACAATGTTTTAATGGATGCGTACGAAATTTCAATCAATCGACCTCCGCTCATGACTCACTTATGCACGTCTTAAAAATTAGTGGATTGGTTAACGATTAATTAACTTAACAACGAAAAAAAAAAAAATTCATTTCATTTCATAGAATCATCGCGTTGGAGCTTGTTTCTCTTAAAAATCACTTCTTTTTGTTTTAATTAATTCAGATTTGCATGATTCTCAAAAGGTGATGTCAATGGACACCTGTGAAGAGAAGAAAATTGAAAAAAATTTATTACTATTGTGTAAAAGAGCAATCAATTAATCACCATGAACACAACAAACCTACATGGATCATGATGAATTTTTAGCTTTTTTTTTCAGGTTATTCAATTGATGATGCTCACAAAAAGTAATGGATCTAAATGGATGATGAATCATCGATGCTGGTGTGTGCGCATATGCAGAACACTAGAAAATAGAATTAAGGTCATCATTTAATGAGTTATATAGTGAAGCTTATATTTGTAACTTACAGATTATGACGATGTCGTGATTTTTTGTGACAAATTGGACACTCAAATTGGGGCTCAACGCCACACTCAAAACGAATGTGTCGATTAAGACTATGCGGCCGAGCATAACAATTGCCGCAACGTGAACACGTGTAAGGTGACATTGGATTGGTAACATTCAAATTGGTCGCAGAACTTGTTCCTCCTACACTTGATGATCGACTTTGGTCAGGTAGTGACTTGCGATCATTGTACTGTGACTGATTCGTCTGGATGGGCGTGATGGATGTACGTGGTAATAATCCTAATCCTTTAATAAATGGTAACTGTTGTGAACTCGGCACTGGCCCGATTGTTGCAGTTGGTTGCGAATTGTTATTATTACCGATCGCTGTGGCAGCTGCTTGTGACATATTTTGAGCCTGAGCGGCAGCCGCGGCAACAGCTGCTGCAGCTCTTAATTCTATTAAGCACGTGGCTGGCGTAAAAAGTCGTAAGTCACAGGGCTCATCAGGCGTGGGCGATGACAGCCGCTTTATCTTGTGTTTTAAATCTGAAAGAAAAACTAAGAGTTGGTGAAGTTATTTGTTGTACAACTGTTCCAGAAAAAAACGCCCACGAAAAAAAAAAATACACTTTTGTCAACATCTTGGGGAATCGTTTACATATTACGTTCGATTAATCATAATTTGTTAACGACTCCCGAACCCACGTTATCATTTGATGAAATTCCATTAAAAAAAAAAAAAAAAAAATTCATTTCATTTCATAGAATCATCGCGTTGGAGCTTGTTTCTCTTAAAAATCACTTCTTTTTGTTTTAATTAATTCAGATTTGCATGATTCTCAAAAGGTGATGTCAATGGACACCTGTGAAGAGAAGAAAATTGAAAAAAAATTTATTACTATTGTGTAAAAGAGCAATCAATTAATCACCATGAACACAACAAACCTACATGGATCATGATGAATTTTTAGCTTTTTTTTTCAGGTTATTCAATTGATGATGCTCACAAAAAGTAATGGATCTAAATGGATGATGAATCATCGATGCTGGTGTGTGCGCATATGCAGAACACTAGAAAATAGAATTAAGGTCATCATTTAATGAGTTATATAGTGAAGCTTATATTTGTAACTTACAGATTATGACGATGTCGTGATTTTTTGTGACAAATTGGACACTCAAATTGGGGCTCAACGCCACACTCAAAACGAATGTGTCGATTAAGACTATGCGGCCGAGCATAACAATTGCCGCAACGTGAACACGTGTAAGGTGACATTGGATTGGTAACATTCAAATTGGTCGCAGAACTTGTTCCTCCTACACTTGATGATCGACTTTGGTCAGGTAGTGACTTGCGATCATTGTACTGTGACTGATTCGTCTGGATGGGCGTGATGGATGTACGTGGTAATAATCCTAATCCTTTAATAAATGGTAACTGTTGTGAACTCGGCACTGGCCCGATTGTTGCAGTTGGTTGCGAATTGTTATTATTACCGATCGCTGTGGCAGCTGCTTGTGACATATTTTGAGCCTGAGCGGCAGCCGCGGCAACAGCTGCTGCAGCTCTTAATTCTATTAAGCACGTGGCTGGCGTAAAAAGTCGTAAGTCACAGGGCTCATCAGGCGTGGGCGATGACAGCCGCTTTATCTTGTGTTTTAAATCTGAAAGAAAAACTAAGAGTTGGTGAAGTTATTTGTTGTACAACTGTTCCAGAAAAAAACGCCCACGAAAAAAAAAAATACACTTTTGTCAACATCTTGGGGAATCGTTTACATATTACGTTCGATTAATCATAATTTGTTAACGACTCCCGAACCCACGTTATCATTTGATGAAATTCCATTAAAAAAAAAAAAAAAAACAATTAATTAATTTAAACATTGAAAAATAATTAAGTTTTGTGAGTCATAGTTTAATGAGCTTTGATGATGATGAAACTTATTGGTGAGTGGATGATGATGGAACTGTAATCATGATAATGTCCTTCCAAGACATCTTGAGATCATCGATTACAGCTTTTAAATAAATGATCATGTATGGCTTTTATGCAATTTAAAAACAAATAATGACTCTTCCTTCACGATGGTAGTGCGCTTGATACAGGGAGAATTTTTTTTTTGCTGTTGGCTTAATGTGTGCAAAAAATTTAAAAACCGTCACCACTTAAAACTAATTTACTAATTAAATAATTATTAAAGATTGTCATTAACAATCATATGATGCATATTGCAAAAATATATGAAACAATTTTTGATGGGAAATGATGAAGACATTCCATCATTGCCCATCGTTGCAATAAAGCAAATTTGAGACGAGTTCCAAGGAACTTTTCTCACACTAATTAAGTTTTTTTTTCTACCTAGTAAAATGAGAAATTATAAAAAACACTACAAAAGGGAAGGTAATTAATTTATTGTGCTACTGATAACAAACATCTTAATTAAAATATGCAAAAAAAAAATCAAAGAGAAGCATTCATTTCTACATAAACTTTGTGATCATCGCAATGATCATCCACGCAAGTCTTGAACTAATTTTACAAAACTACTGGGAAAAAAGTTTACTATAAAATTTCATATCAGTTTTTTTTTTTTTTTTGATCACTTTTTATAATTACTTCGATCATTCTCAAAACAAACAAAAACAAATCGATTGAGTAATTTGAAACTAATTATGCTAAAAAAAATTAAAGTTGAATACTTTTTGGTTTGTATTGAAGGGATTTTTTTTTTTGCAAGTTACAGGGTTCCATCCATCTCATTCCCATCCATCATACCCCACGACTTTTTGATTTTCTACTAAACTTTTTACACTACTTTGACTTATGATCGTCTTTTTACGAAGTACTTGATAGGGATTTTTTTTCTATGTTTTAATTTTTTTTTTGGTTGGTTGGTGGTGGGAGGGAATTGCTTACCTAAAAAGTAAAATAAAAATAAATTAGTATTGAGAAGTGAAATCGTTTTTTGTACAATTAAAATAACTCTCATCTATAAACAATTAGATTTAGTAAGTTATTGAGTGGGCGTTAAAGTGTATATTGTTATGTTAATTACTAAACTTCCCATCGTCAATTAAACGTTCCATTTTTATTTAAACTTTTTTTTTTTGTTCATGTTTCTTCCATTTTGAAACTTTTCATCAATCTTAATTTACATTGAAATCCTGATAAGGTTAATGCTACTAAAGATTTGATCGCAAAAAAGAACTTGGGACTTCAATAAATTAATTGGTTAATGTAATTACACCAAAGGAACGGGAAAAGGGAATATGGATTTCTTAAAAGCTATAGAGTTGGTTTTGTGCAATATTGCTGGGCTATGGAATACTATTACATGTCTTGATTTTCACTTTGACTATAGCACAACAATTGCAAAACTTTGGAATGTTTCATTTCTATAAATACTAAAGACTTGAATGCCATCACAAATGGGGAAAAACCCAACACCAGAAAGACGCCTTAATACATTCTCTTATTACAAAAACAGAAATAAATATTGTGATCAACTACTACCGTTCTTTTATGCAATACGTTAAGCCTAATTTAATTATGGCAAAGATAAGTGATTAGATTAAGTACGAGTTCTTATGGCATCATTTTTCTTTTGCAGGACAAATGTGTCTGTCAACTGCTGTTTTTTTTTGGGGAATGTAAATGAGACTAGATTTATTATCCTTAATGACTAAATTTCCAAAAAGTTTTAAGAAATTATTATTATTTTTTTTTTTTTGTGGGAGGGAAGAAGGAAAATGTTGCTTGTTTTGTTAGTTATCATTGTACAGCAATTAATAAGTCATAGAAAAATGGAAATGTGTAGGTGGAATGATTTTTTTTTTTGTTTAGTCATCGTCGTCGTGCTTTGAGCCGCCGGGCTTGCAGAATTTGGAATTCAAGTGTCGTTTCAAATTGGAATGTATATGAGTTTTGTAGCCACATTTGCGAGCGCAGTGATACTTTGGTGGAACGCCGCATTCCTGTTGAGAAGGAAATTTTTCGGAAATTAATGAAATGAAACACAAATGTTGTTGATTTAATTCTCACATTTTTAATGTGCTGTTTGAGGCTGTTACGCCATTTGTAGTTGCGTCCACATGTTTTACAATACCATGGCTTATCTTCATTATCCTGATAGATGATGTTTTCCTGTTTTAAGCTCTCCAAAAGCTCCTTCGTTGGCACAATTTTCGAACTGTTCCCGGTGGAATGCCGTCGAGTATTCATGGCAATATGTGAGACTTTTTTAATAACAAGCTTCGATGGCGATTGCTGTTGCGGTGGAGATGCATCAGCTTTAGGCTGAATTTGAGTTAGTTTTGGGATCTGTTGCTGAGATGGTTTCGGCTGAATCGGAATAATTTTCTTCACAGCAACAGCAATCAACTTTGGAGCTGGTTTCGGTGTTACAATCTGAGTCAATGGCGGCATAACCTGTGCCGTGGTGGGTGTCAATGGTGGAGGTTTTGGTTGGATTTGTTGAAATCTCCTCTTGATCTGGATTTTATGAGTCTTGTGCTGATGTGATGGAAACATTGTAATTTTTGCCGTCGACTTTGCCGTATGCCAAACAGGAACATCAGGAGCTTCATAGTCATCATCGATCTTTTCCTGTTTAATTTCAGTCAGTGGCGGTAAATCGAGTGAGAGATCATTTTGAGTCGTTCCATTATTGCTGGCGGTCGAAAGTGAACTTTGTATTGCGGTATAATCAACCCATGTTGACTGCTGGTGCTGTGGAGTTGCAGTTGCCGGAGTCGGTGGAGTTGGTAGAGCAATTTTGAAGTTATTCGTCGTAAAGTCACTGTTATTATCGCCAAAATAAAAGTATTTGTCTAAGTTAATTGTGTTAGTATCGCCATCACCTAGAGCACCATCAATATAAGTTTTGAGGTTGTTTTATTTTGTGTGTGTGTGTGTGTTTGTGGGTGGTTTGAAGGAAAGAGAAAAACGAGATTGGAAAGAAAATTTGGCAATTAATTTTTTGTGTGTTTGTCAAAAATTTTTTTAAGATTTTTTCAACTAATTTAATTAGTGCAAACATTCAACATTCAGTATTTTTACCATCATTAAAACTCAAAAATTGTAACTCAAAACTTATAAAAAAAAAAATCAAAAACTTGAGAAAAAAAAAATGTTATCGGTTTGAACTCGTAGAAAATCATTAGTTTTGTTTTGATTTGGGTTCAATTATTAGAGAGTTTGTGGGTTAATTTCTTCATCGATTATGTTAGTTTTTTTCTTTTTTTTGTAAATTTTATTAGACAATTTTTTCATCAACGTGTTAGAACCATTAATTGGATTACTTCGTGATAAAATATACTTTTTTTTGTACTTAATCTTCATGCACAAATTATCATCAGTCATCACATCACATCACATCAATGTCAAGTCAGTTCCCGCCAGGCGACCTAAAAATATAGATTCAATTAGTATTGTGAATTAAGATCCGAGTTTGACACTTAGAAAAACTGTTATAGGGCAAAGTCAAAAAGATTTATGCCAGGTTTACTAGGGTTAAGACATGTTTATTGAAACTAGAGTAAAATAACAAAGCATAATGAATTAACTTTATTGATATGATAATTTTATAATATAAAAATTGTATTTTTTTTTTCTCCTAGAAAATATCATAAATCGAAATTCAAATATAAATTTGTGGCCATTTTTGACATTTTACAAACCTAACTTATAGCGCCAACGATCGTATTGTCTGAATGCATTAGTATTTAATGGTAAACTATTGATTGATTAAACTCAAAGAATTCTAAGTAAAAGAAATTTTATAGGGCGAAATATGGGGAAGAATTAAAGTTTAAATTTTTAATTAGAGTTATGAGTATTCATTCAAGTAGTTTAATTACGGAAAGATGTTTTGTGTGTGCTTGTATCAAGGGGCATGGTAATGTTCTTTTAAAATATCCATTCTATTGCTTTTCATATAGTTTGCAAACCCTTATCCAATTAAACGATGTTTTTGCGATTATATAAAACGGAAATGTCCCAACACCAAATTATTGAATTGGGGGAGGAGTGTTGGAAGTATAAAATTCATCTAAATCTAATGGAATTGTGTTTAAAAAAAATTGTTGCTTCTATAAATGTCTTTTATATGGATCGTGAAAATGTCTTAGTTTCTAATTGAATGTAGAACTTAAAGCTAATAAGGCATTAATAATTTTTCTTTTCCTTTTTTTTTTGATAAGCAGCAAGACTCCATAACTTGCTACTTCTCTATACGCACTTAAGAAACCAATTATTTTAGTTACAAAATGAAAATGGTTCACATGTTCAACGAGTATTTTTTTTTTTTTTTCATAATAATGGAAATTTGTAAAAAGTTGGGAAATGTGCTTTTTTTTTGTACTCAGATACCAAAATGCAAGAATTGGAATGTTGTGCAATAGAATTTTTTTTTTGGGAAGACACTTGAAAAGATTTTTTTTTTGTCCATGTGAAACATTTTCTACGCGTGGGAGGAATTTTCATAATTTAGTAAAGGCACATTTTTTTTTTTTTTTTAATTCAAAATGTCAAATTTATGTTTTTCTTTTAAACTTGAGGTAAATTGTTGATTTGACTTTGAGTTTGTTTGAATTTAGTGTTTGGGAGTTTTAACTTTTTTTTCCGGTAACAGGCAACTAAATTTCGGAAGCTATCCTTAAGTTAGAATGAGAGAAAAAAGGTTTTACGTTAATTTATTGGAAATGCAATATGTTCACTGAGATAAAAAAAATTGCGCGGACTAAGAGACTTTAATACAAATTTGCGGGGGATGTTCATAGAGTTTCAACCGAGAAAAATTATTTCCCTTAAGCCAGCCCTTTTTTTCTATCAACAAAATTAAATATTTTCTGCAATGGATCGTGTATTTAGATGTGAAATAATTTCAAATGAGGTAGCTTCTTTCTGTCTTTTTTTCTTTCACTGCATTCACATTAAGACAATAATAAAAAAAATGGAATAATTATAATTTTGAATGTCTTTCATTAGTTTCGCGTCTTATCACTTTTGACTACTGCATTCAAAGAATGAATTGAATGATTGATTATTATAAAAATTAATTGATTCAACGACCTTATAATTTAATTATGTTTCTTTTTTTTTCAATGTCCTTATACGCAATTCGTTTAAATGAGTAAAAAAAAACTATTTAAATAAAAGAAAAAAAGTTTTATAAGAAAATCCTTTAAAGTTTTTTTTTTTTCTTTTTTTGCAACTGTTGTTGTATGTGGAATGATTGAAAATTCATTTTTGTGAAAAATGAAAAACTTAATGCTCTATAACTTCATATATGACACTTTACGCCCGTGCATTTCGCATATCGGGCTCCTTAATTCCAAATCAAAGATAAAAGATAAACAAAAAAAAAAAAATATTTTACACCCATCGTTAGCCCACAGTAAGTGAATTATTTTAAAAAAAATTGCCAATATCTCTAAGAATATCGAAAAGAACGAGTTATTACTGATTGCTTCATGAACATCATCAATTCGCGTGTGTCAAAGGAGAGCTTCAATCAAATAAATAAATGAGCAAAACACAAAATGTAAGAAGGAAAAAATTGCGGAAAATATTTTGTCTTTCGATGTATTATGTATGGTATGGTATCGATACAACAATTTTTTTTCTCATTCTTATATCACATTTTTCGATATTTTCTTGTGAGTTGCGTAATTGTGGTATTAATATTATAATTTTTTTTTTTTTTTTTTGTAAAAATTCGATATTTCTTTTTTTCAGTTGAATGAGCGATCGAGCACTAAATTCACATGGTGGCATTAAAGTCACCAGGAAGGGAACCCTGAACGATTTGACTAAGAGTTTCTTCAAGTGCAATGATTTTACCATCGCTGTCAACTTTGTAGAATTTCTCTTTATGCATACGTTCCATGTGACGAGTGATGTGCATTTTTTGTTTGGCTCGATACACACAATAAGGACATTGGAACTTTGGCTCTTGATGACATTCCCATTTGGCGTGATTGCTGCAAAGAAATTCAATAACAATCCAATTAGGAGGAATAATAAATAACTGATAATGGCAAAAAGATTTGCGACTTTTTCTGAGATACTGAATTTAACGCAAAAGACTCCTTCGCAGTCATTATTTTCATTGAAAGCGATTTTGATAAAAGGATGTTATAAGAAATAAATAATTATATTAATAGGGCAAAAACTTACCGAAGTGATGATTTAAGCTTGTAAATGCGTCCACAGTCTGTACACGTAAAACCTTCTTTCGCACCAGCACTGTTTCCTGAATTTCCTGTCGGCGATCGTCCTTCTGACACACTAGCCTTGTTCTCCATTGCGCTAATATGCAAATCACGCGGAAAGACCAGCGGATGTGCACCTTCGCGTAGTGTTGTCACTAATGGCATTGCGAGGCGTTCATTCCATTGTTCCCATGTTAATCCAGCGATCTTTGTGATACTTAAATCCTCAGCTGCTGTAACAAATTGTGGTTTGGTTGTGGAACATGGGACGTTGAGGAAATCAACATAAGAACATAATTGTGGGGAAGAAAGAGAAAACAAAACCAAAAAAATCAATAAAAATCATAAAAAAATAACTAACAACTTAACATTACAAATAATTAATAAACTAATTAACCTTTACAATAAACATGTGTTTTAACTCAATTTCAAGCATCGAGTTTCTTTTTCCATCAAGCAAAAAAAAGATGTTCTCAAATGAGTTGCTGTTGCGAAATCTCGTCAGTGATAGCAATCAAAGATCTTGCAACTAGCATTTTAAAACTAAAATATTGTTAGTAGAATCGTTTTAAAAATAAGAAAAAAAAAACCTGATTAAGGGATGCAAAAATAAAGCGTACAAAGAAAAATCTTTGTCATCTTTAAGAAACTATATCATACAATGAACCAAAAATTGACTTTGTCTATTTACAGCTAAAATAAATAAAACAAAACAACAAATCAACAAAAAATAATTGGGGGTTTTTGTTTGGTGATAAATTTATTTCTTATCAGCTGCAAAAATAATTTTGTGATTACTGTTTGTATAACACATGCTTTTTTTTATTCCATCATGGCTATACTTAAAAAAAAAGAAAAGTTTCTCTAAAAATTAAACATCATTTTTTTTTACTTTATCTGTCTTCTGATGGTTACTGGCTCCTTAATTCAGAAAGAAAGAATAGTGAGAAGAAATCCACCCGCATCCCGGACACCGAAAACACTTTTTTTTTCGTAGTTAAACTAAGTTATTGGAAAATTGTCTTTCTTGGCTTCATTAAGAGGTATTTTAAGAAAGTTTTTGTATCAAACGTAGCCCGACGACCACTCATACAATTTCACCGTTTCACGTTAAAACTAATTAATTTAAAAATATATATAAATGGGTATATAAAACATCAACTGGGCTGAATCATCATGGTAATATTTTTTTTTTGTTTATCATTTTGTAAATATTTTCCAGACGTATATGAAAAATAATTTTTTTTTTTTTTTTCAATTCTTTAGGCACTGGGTTTCGCGTTATTTCGCGCGCTATCAATAAATATATATCATCTAAAATCGTTATACACATCGACTGGATCTGAATCTACAGAACACACGGATTTTTTTTTTAATTGTGGGAGACACTGTGGTCATTTCTAAAATGACGTCCTGCCACAAAAAATGCCCTTCAACAAGGAACAGTAAAAAGCTCTCTACTCACGAATTTGTTTTTGACTACGAAAAAGTTGCACATATTTTTGTATTTTTTTTTTTTTTTTGGAAATGTAACGAATTGTTTTTTAATTTTTTTTTTGTCCATCTAATTAAACATCAACAAACGATGACAAAGAACCACCCACTGAACAACCGACAATTCCCATTATCCCTGGAAATTGCATTTCTAAATGATTTGATCGAGTGACACCAGCGCGATGTAACACTCATTCAGTTTTGTACATTTGCAAATTATTTTTCATATCACTTGTGTTTAGATTTAAGACATTTGGGGGCGGGTGTGGAGATATTATGAGGGACGACGACTGATTGGAAACATTTTGTGGTATGACTGTTGCAGACGCTGATGTTCTGGATGATCTTCCTGATCGAATTGTCGTAATTGTCAATCCTTGACTGTTGACTTCCGGATGACGGATTTTTATGTGACTCCTGTGAAAGTTAAATTGTGCCATTAGTCAAGTGAAATATTCATTTAATGAAATAGTCCTCAAAAGTTATCATCAGGTGATTAGAAATGCTTTCCACGTTGACAAACATTTTGAGGTTAAATCAAATTGGTAAAAATGGAAATTCACTTTGTGTTATGCAAATATTTTGATTTGAAATCGCAATGGTCACATTTGTATTTTGGTGGAATTCCACACTCATTCCGTTCATGCCGTCGCCAACTGTATTTTGTTTTATAGAACTTTCCACACTTTCGACATTTGTACAAACTTGGCTTTCCTTTATCGTCCATTCGTGCCGTCGTGAATCCATAGGGCAGTACCTGCTGATTCCTAGGACCTTGCTGCTGCTGCATAAGTTGCAGCATCATGAGACGCGTAAATTGTTCTGAAACGAGAGGAAAAGAGATACGTTAATAATGGGAAATCATACTACGACGATCTTATCACACTAAACATCTTAACATCTAATTTTTAAAACTTAAGATTATAAGCAATTTAATTATATTATTGTGATGATAACAATTTTTCTTAGCACTTTAAAAAAAAAATGATGGGCCAATTAAAATGATAACAAATATGGTTAAACGACAAAAAACACTCGCGTAATGTTTGTTTATGTGTGTGTGGGTGTTTCTGGTGCTGGGCGAATAAAGTTTGTTACATAGAATCATTAAAAAGTGATCAATTCGCAACAATTTTAATTGTTGGTTAATATTTTTTTTTATTAAAATCAGCCGAGGGAGCGCTTTGCTGGAGTTTGTGATTTATTTAATTTTTATTGGGCGTGGGAGCTGGCGAGAAGCAAACTACTTGAAGCGTGTTTTTAGTTATAAATCCTTACTCAGATGGACATCTAATATAGGAATGTGATTGGAATTCTTTTAATAATCTAAGAAAAATGAGAGAAAAATGTAAAAAGATTTTATTATAAAGTCTGGTCAAGTTATTTCAATAAAAATAAAATCGAACCTTATTGCGGTGGATAGAATATCATGCGTCTGCTATCAATTTTGCAGAATAACGAGCAGTAAGCTAAAATAGACGAAATGAGAAAATATGTTAGTATTTTGTACAATTTCTTAATTCTAATCTTCTATTGTAAAATGTGACATTTGAACATTATACAGTTTTGTGATTTTATTATCAATTTATTCAAGTTTCTTCTTAAATTCATATCATCTCTATATAATATCTTAAAAGAGCTTTTGCTTTTTTTTTTATTTTTTGTTTCTCATGAAAATCTAGATTTTTCTTTTTCTTATCTGTAAACATGAATCCTCCTTCCTTACATGACTACAAAAATGTTTTGTTTTGTTTTTTTTTTTTTGATGATGAATCGAATGAAGAAATCAGTTTTCATATTAAATGACGCCAAAAAAAGTAGATAGGAGTAAAGTATTGGCATAAAGGATTTCACGAAAATGAAAAAAAAAAAAAATTACGTTACTTTGGCCGAAGCTTCAATCGATTAAAAATAAAGGAGAATTAATTTCAATGATTTGACTTTTGTCGCACGTGAAGAAAAAAAAATGCGCAAAGAAATTGAAAAGTTTCTTACGCCACAAAAGAACTAAACATATTATTAATTAGCCTTAAGCACTACTAATCTTTCTCATCATCCCCTGACAATTGCTTTCAATTATTCTTCCCTATCTTCAATTCGGCACCACTCCGTAAAATCTCCAATCTTAAACATAAATCACTTAATTTCTAATCAAATTTGTAAGTTTTTTGCTGTTGTATAATCAAATATATGAAAAAGAGAAATGAATTTATAAATGAACTCAAAGTGAGAATTGTGTTAGTTCTCAATGCAATCAGTTATATGCAATTATCAAATAAATTGAATCAAAATTAAATGGGTTTGCCTTAAGACTCTCTCGCTACAAACTAAACTCTAAGACGAATGTCTATGATAATAATAATAATAGTTATAAGATTTATTCCTTCCACGAAGCTTGTTCGCGTTTAAAAATGCAACAGTTTTCTTATGTTTTTTTTTTCTTTCTATTTCCTCTGATATTATAATTTCATTTCTGTTTGTGTACTTTTACGTCCTAAGCTCTCGAAGAAGAGACGAGCGATTGATAAGAAAAAAAAATTAAATGTATTAATAATCTTAAAAATTAGAACACAAGGAAAAAAGCACACATAAAATGATTATTCTGACAAAAAGAAAATGAAAAATCTTCATCAATTTAACGTGTGTCTGTGGGTTGAAGGGTCTATGTGTTTGTAATTTTTACGAAGAAGCGCGCAATTTATCAATGTTTTTGGCTCGATTTTTGTAAATCTCAAAAGATTTCTGGCTGATGAGTGAGAGTGCCATACAAGACTTAACGCGTCTGTATTGACTTCTTGGTACGGCGCGTTTCTAATGGCGGACGATCCTGGTGATGTTTACGGATGTGAACGCCTAAATTGCCACGCTGCTTCGCTTTGTAGTTGCAGTAGGGGCATTCATGACATGCTTCTTTGCCGCCACATTCAACATTCTCATGACGACGCAAGGTTGACTTCCAACGATAACGTTTACCACAATGGCGACACTCATATTGACGTCCTGCTTCTTCGCCTTCACTTGCCATTGAATTGTCTTCACTCATTGTTGATGCATAAAATTTTTTGATATTGCCGGATGAATCGCGTCCTGTGTTTTCGGTGTCCTCACTTTTATACGAATCACTAAAGTGAATTTGCACATCTTCAGGTAATTCGATATCGTCAATTCCATATTCCAAGTCGTCAATGATTTCGTTTGGGAAATCATTGCTCTGATTGCTGGTGTTTGTTGCTGAAACTTCATATTCCGTAACTTGTTGATTTTCGCCGCTTGAAGGAACGGCTTGAATGACGTACTGTTGAGAATTGGTCGTTGGTATAATGATAGGTTTTGCAATGGTTTCAGCTGGCTTCACTGTTGTAACGCTGATGTATTCGATTTTTTTGCCATCGGCTAGAACCTGAGTTCGGATCGGTTGCGATTGTACTTGCTGGAGTGTTTGCTGTGAGGTTGGCTGCGTTTGTTGTTGAGTTGCAATAAATGTCGGATTCTTATGACGCGAATATTTAATGCGTGGATGATTTGTCTTCACAATTTTTTTTTCTGTTTCAACGGCAATGGGTGTTGATGTTTGTGTTGGTTGTTGAATTGTTTCTGGCACTTTTTGAATTGATACATTTGCCGACTTTTCGACTTTTGCGGTCACTTTAATTTGTGGACGCTTGACGACAGGAACCAATTCTATAGAAGATGATGATAATGATAAGGAATAGATTAATTAATCGTGAAATGTGTGATGAAAATGCGTTTTATCATGTTTCTACAGCGATATTGTGTGATTTTATATCATTTGGTGAATTAATCTTTTTGTAGCATCATAAAAAAAAATCAAATTCTGCGACAAATAAGAAAAAACAACAATCAAACTATAAAGAACAAAATGCAAAAGCACAAATGGACATGAAAAAATAAATATTTTGGTGTTAATTGGTCGGTTTCAATTAAATTAATAAATTATTGGCATTCAAACAAGTAAGATGCAAACAAAAGAACAACAACAAATCAAATTCTACTTAATCGTTTAACTAAATTAATGTAATGTCGCGAAATCGGACATCAACAAAGATGCGATCAGATTTGATCAAAAAATATACATTTTTTTAAAAGAACATTTAAGTAATTGACCCAAAATAACCCGCGATAACATTCAAGAATGGTGAACAGTGAATTTTTTTATTTGTGAAACTCTTTTCAAAGGGAGTCGAAACGAAGAAAACAGAAAAAAAAAACTTGATGGTGGTTTGAATGGTTTTTGTGTATATTTTGTGGTGATGAACTTAATGAAATGAGAAAGAGAGATAGAAAATGGTTTGGGAATTGTTTACCGCATTCCTTCAGAACGAATTTTTCGGCTTGCTGTTGCTTCTTGACTGGCAGCAGGAGGTACTTATTGTTGTCAGCCTTTGTGATCTGGAAGTTTTCGCTTTCCAGTAGACAATCATTCATATCGTATTTTGTCTGTGATTTGCTCGTCTGATCCTTAAGCTTGAGTCGATAAGCCTTTGATGCACCTGAAACCAAAGTGAAAGATTATGTTAGTTAAATAAATAAAACTTTTCACCAATCACTTAAAATTTAAACCTTTCCGTGAGTTGTTTAACTTTTTGTGCAGTCATCAGGATTAATAAATTATTGATGATTGCACAATTTTTCCTTAAGTGTTAATTAGTGAGTAAAAAAATATTGGATAGTTAGCATAAGGGACCTTAATATTGTGTAACCTTTTCTAAAATATACAAATAAGCCTAAAATAATTTTTTACAAAAAGTTCTCCTGTAAGATGTAAAAATTTGAGGGTTAATTGGCGTGTGTGATCGTGTAACGGTTTAAAAAATTTAAACAATTTTTTTTATTAATTCTTGTTTGTACAGTCAATCAATGACATATATGAGATCATATTTACTCAGCCTGATGCTGAGACTGCAGATGAGTTTTTAGTGAATGTTTGTATCTTGTCACGTAAGGACAAAATTTACAAGCTTCTTTAGCTTCGACACCACATTCAAACTTCAAATGACGCAAAAGATTGCGCCGATAATTGTATGACTTAAAGCAGCGTGGACATTCGTGACTGCGTAATGAATCTTCGGGTTCATCATCGGGACGCTCATCCTTCATATCTGCAAGAAAAGAAAATTTTTAATCAGTAAGAGTATAATTTTTTTTTCTTTAATTCTTACAAAAAATTTTGTTTGCATTGTAAAAAAAAACTTCGAGAAATGATTTTTTTTTTTTTGGTGAATTTCAACATTTATTTGGACGAAAATCTTCGTATACTTAATTCTAAACCCATTTAACTTTCTCTTGTGCATTTCCGATAACGATAACACATTGCGACAGTACCGTAATAAGCAATGAGGATATTTCGGATAGGATCGAGCCACTTTAATGATTTCTAATTTAGCAATTTCTTCAAGCAATTGGTCTTCTGCATCTGCAAATAGAGTAAAGTAATCTTGTGTAAAATTATTTAGAATCAATATCATGGTTTCTTTCACAATTAAATTGGCAACTTGGCGATTTTTTTTTTACATAAAAAATATTCTCAAATTTTCATGTTTATTTGCGACAATCGACATAAAATCAACATTTTTCTTTTCTATTCACCTAAATTAACAATTTTATTAGTTTACAAAGATTCTTTGTTTGTGGTTTGTGGGAGTGTTTATCTCAGAAAAAATTATGGCTTCATTATTTCACCGTGCTTCTCAATCATGTGAAACTTGAGCGATTCTTTACGTGTATACGATTTGTGGCAAAGTTCACACCAGAAATTTTTCGGTTTTCCACACTCCAAGTTCAGGTGTCGCGTTAGCGATGATGCCAATTTGTACGTTCTTCCGCAACCATTAGTGCATGAGAAATATTCAGTAGTCGCGGCGACCATGGACAATTCTTTTAATAATTCATCGTTGCTCCAGTGTCCTATAATCCATTTGTTCGGCAGTGATGTTCGTATCTCTTTTTCTTCTAATAAGATTTTTGTATAGTATTTCGTGTCTTATTGGATGGTTTGAAAAAAAAAAGAAGAAAAAGTATGTTGTCACAATTACTAGAGAAAACAGATGAACATCTTTTCATATTTCCATTGACTAAACTCAATTTTTACAATCAGAATTTTCTTTTTCATTTGTTAATCTTTTAAATAAAAACAGAAAATGGATCTGAGGGTTGTAAACAAAAATTAAAGACTATTTCAAACTAAACCTTAACAATAAACGCCCAAATCACGATTATATTTTCGGTGGTATTTCGCTTCCGTTATGAACCAATCAACAGATGTTGGAAGTTTAAATGTCATGTGCATTAATATTATCTCAAAAAGAAACTCATTGTGCAATCAATCATCATCATCAAATAATTAATAAAAATCTCTAATAACTTTTATTCTGTTTGAAAACAAAAAAAAAATTCATCTGACTATAATCACAATTTTCATAATTCTTATAGCTTTTTTGTTATCAGAAAGCTTTGAAAGCTCCTGTAATGCTTTTGTCTAAAATCTTTTATTCTATAAATTTCCTGTTTTCGTCCATGTTTGTAACATGTATATCTGTTGTGTAACAACAAAGAAAATATTTTTTTTTTTTAAATAATCAACAAAGTTCAACACCTTTCTCATGTTTCAATTGTTCTCAAAAGAAATATTTGACGCAAACTCCCGATTCAAGGTGTCGCTTCAAGTGGGATCCTTGCGAGAATGCTTTGCCGCACATGATGCACCTAAAGTTCTTTTTACCCCCACATTCCCATCTTAATAACCCCATCACCACCCGAAAAATAAATCGCGCGAAAAATATGTTTCAATTAGACACATTATGTTATGACATCGATGTGAAGAAAGAGAAAGAAAAAAAGAAGAGATAAAAAGTATACAGATTAGCACAATTTTTTAGTGAAATTATTTGCATGGGTTTGTGTGTGTATGTGTTTTTTTTTTGTCTAATAATTGCATCAACATATAAAATTTGTATTAAGCAAAAAACATAAGAAAAACAAGGAAGTTCGTGTTTTTACTATTCTATTTGATTTATCAAACATTATTCACCTTATGTGACGTTGCAATGAGCTTGCGTCTTTATAATGTTTACAACAATTGGTTCGCGGGCACTCGAAGCGGCCTTCGGAGTTAAGGAATTTTGTTAGATCTGAGAACTTTATGTTGTGCCATGAGTCATTAACAAATGAGTAATTCTCATCACAACATGTGATGAAATCTGTAATAGATAAATGGGAACATACAGATAGCAAAAAAATCACCACGGTTCGTTACGGAAAAAAAATTAAGGTAATTTTTTTGGCTACACTGAATCTGTCTGTACATTTTGCATCATGATCTTTTTATATTTTTTTTTTGCTCTTTGGTTTATTATTAGTCTTATGCTCTAAGTCTTTAGATCTATCATCAATTCAATCAAAAAAAAAAAGGAAAATCATAAAGAAAAACTGGAACAAACTGATAAAAAAACTGATTTATACGCAAATTAATTAATTGATGATGTGATTGATGATGATTGAGGAGTGGTTTCAATGAGATGATAATGATCCACATATTGTGTGTTTTGACGTTATTTTTTTAAACTACAAAAAAACGACGTATTTTAATTGGCACAATTTATTGAGAAACTAATTTAATATTATACTGCTTTGATGTAATGACAAGATATGTTGTGTCAACGAATCGCGTCGTTTGCTCATGTGACTGCAGAATGGACACTTGAAGGACAAGCGATTTGCATTTTTTGGACACTCATACCGAACGTGACGCTTGAGGCACGATAGCTTACTATAGCGTCGTAAACATAAAGCACAAACAAAGTTCTTATCAATTGACACGTCATGAGCTAGAAAGAACAACAAAGAAAAAAAAGATGAAAAAAATGAGCATTAGAAACGGTTCTGTTGGTTTGGTGTCGTCATTTTAGCGTGGGCGGGAAAATGTATTTTACTCTGAATGTGTTAACCAAAAAAAAAAATATAACGTAATCAATCCAAAAATGAACATCAAAAAATTTCATTTAGTTTTACACATGGCAATAGCGACCGCGCAATATTTCGCGAAAAAGTAAGAAGAAAATTATAAAAGTTAATTGGAAACACAAAAATAAATTGGAGTTAGGTATATATTTAGATATTAAACGTGCAACATATTTTGGCTTTTACAGAGTGGAAGCTTTGGGGGATGAAAGCTCTTTCTTTATCTTGTTCAGTTTTTTTTCAAGCCTTTTGATGCTTGCTTAGGCTTATTGCGACATTCGGCAGTGTGAGTTTTAACACGAATCGACCGCGGCGACACGAAATGGCAATAGCGACATTTGTAAACTTGACGATTGTTATTGCATTTGCAATAAAAATTCTCGTGAATGTTTCGATTACTAGCGGTGCTATACTGTTTGTTGCAAAATTTACAACAGTACCCGTCTAGAATGAAGAGAAGAAAAAAAAAAGGTGGAAGAGAAACGGGGAAATTTTCTGTTAGTGATGATGGCACACATTTTAATTTCTTAGCGAAATGTTGTCAATAAAAAAAAAATGCATAACACTGATATGAAAATTGTGATATTATTATTGACCGATGACTAAATACAATTGCGCAATGAGGCTGTTTTTAAGAAGAGTAGGAGAGAGAATTGCGACTAGAGAACAACCACCAGAAATTTATTTAAATTCCCCCCATCCCCCCATGAACAAATAAAAACACATTTTCCACATAAAGCACAGATGTTTTAGTATGAAAAATAATCATTTATTAGTATCCTTGGTTCACAGGAAAATTAAATTATTTACACATTTTCAATGCAATTGTATGCCAAAGCGATAATGAAAATCAAAAAAAAAAAAAAAAAAACAAAAGGGTGAATGAGAGAATTATGAAGAGAATGATATGATATAAACTAACTAATATGATAAAATAATTTAAATTAATGATTAGTAAATTAAGCAATTAAAATTAATTTTTGGTTTGCGAATAGTTCTTTTTTTTTTTTTTTTGGTTTCGTCAATTTATTCTTCATCTTCAATCGGGAGATCCTTTTGTCAGTTAAAGAAATGTACGTGGGGTCTATGTATATTTACATAAGAAAAGGAAAGTAATAAATAAATTTACTTAAAATTTAAAAGCAAATTAATTTTTTTTTTTGGTATCAAAAATCGCGATTTTTTGCGAGAAAAAAAAAAAAAGAAGGAAAATCGTAAAAAAGAAGGGTACGCTGGCGGGCATCATTTAGTCGGAGTTTAATGAATAATTCACAAAAAGATTTTTCAAATTCTGGAATGTTTGCTGCAATCCCAATTGTGCAATAGAAATATCACCGGTATAAAGTTCATTTAATGCGGCATGATCCGTGCCACTGATGGTTGGAAAATTTTCCTGTTTCATCATCAGGGCTTCAACGGAAAATTTATCAAAATTATTCATTAGCAAATTGCTGATTTCGCGATTTTCGGCATTCAATTCTTTTTTGATGGGCTTTTCAGATTTCACGTTCAGGGCACTTGTCGGTGGTGGATTGATTCCATGTTTGGAGCTTAGATGGCGAACTAAATGATATTTTCGACGGAATTTTGAAGGGCATAGTTCACAATGAAATCGTGGTGGTATCCCAATGCATTCATCTCTCATATGGCGCTGCAAGTGACGTCGTCGCAAATAGCTTTTGCCGCATGTTGGACACGGGAAGCGATCAGCTGATGAATCATCCATTTTCATTTTTCCAAATATTTCCGGTACACATGTTATATTTTGCTCTGTACGTTTTGATAACGTCATTTTGTCCCCCAAATGATTTGTGTTATTTGTGAGAATGGATGTTAATAATGTGTGAATGGGTATTTTTTGTGAGGTTATGGACACATAAAACATATATGAAAGAAAAGAAAAATAAACAGAAAAAATGAAAATTTGATTTTGTTATTTCTTTTTTGGAAAATGAACGAAACAAAGGAAAAAAAAAACATAACATATAACATTAAAAATAAAAATCTCTTATCAAATTGGAAAGAAAACATAACTACGTTGCGCGAAAAAACCTTGAATCTACCACAAAGAAAAATTATATTATAAAAATCAAACTTAAAACGTGCATCAATACTGTTTTTTGTGCGAAGGTGGAATGTTGTGTAGTATATCTATTATTTAAATGAAAATTTGCGTATGAACCTTGAAAATGCATTTTCCCCCGAAATTTTCAAAATTCATTTTTTTTTTTTTTAACTTAATCTAAAGGTTTATATGAATTCCATGTTTCTGGCGTAAATGCAATGAGAGATCAATATGCCCACGTGCACGAGAATGTACAGATATAGCAAATAAATATTTGACTAGATGTTCGTCGTTGAATTGTCAGAGATCGTCTTAAATTGTTATTGATTACCATTGAAGTGTTGAAATGCCACATTAGCACCTGCAAGAAGGATTGCAGGAGAATGTTTGATTGATATCAAATGAAGAGATAGATGATTGATGAAGAAGTGATTGGGTGAGATAAATTTCATGTTTACGAGGAATCAGGTTTTTATTGTGAACATTAGGTTTCACATTTGGTAATCATCAATTTATCTTACCTCACTCGCGATTTAATTTTTTAATTTCATAAAAATTATCTAACGAAATCGATTCGACTTTTTCGACTTTAGGAACTTTTGCTTGGAACGGTCCACGTTTGAGTGATGATGGTGCCATCCACGAATGCACAATACGAACGTGCGAAATCATTCGGTCATTACGACATGTGCGATAATTGCAAGCGGTGCACTGAATCATTTTTGATTGTCCACATTCCCATCGTATGTGGCGATTAAGAGTTTTGCGCAATTTGTATTTGCGCTGACATCGCGGACATATAAATGATTGATCGACAGTATGTGTCTTAACGGCGACGTTGTTAGAATCGCCTGTAAGAATATAAACCAGAAACCAACATGATTTGAACTGATTGTACCCGATGGCTTGAAATCATACTCATGACTAAAATCATAGTAAAAAAAAAAACACGAAAATAATAACTTCTACATATTTACAAATTAATTTGATTCACCTTGTGCAATTATTCTTTTTGTAAGGAGAGAAAAAAAAAGAGGAAAAACACGGCGGCAACAGCCGGTTTTTTTTGCAATAATAACATTGAAAACGGCATCATATGAGGACAACGACCTTCACGATACCCGCGCACGCGTCAACAGTCGAAACGATTGATGCAAAAAAATATCATTGAAACTTTTTTTATGCCTGTATCAAGAGCTTTTGCTGTACGTTCGACGTTTTATCGCAGACACAAACCACCGCTAGTTAGCTCTTCGACCAGTCGTGGCGCTGGTGACGCTAATCCGAAGCTTTTCATATATGCATACAATCGCATACAGCACCATCATCACGATCATGCGCAAAATATCGTGGTTATTTACTTCAGTCTTAGGGACTATAAATCTTACTATTCTTGAGAGAAATTAATTGCACTTGGTTTAATTAAACTGCCTTCAACGTTGGCCCTCCGATAAACGACAGATAATAGAAAGAGAACGAGTGTTTTTTGTTGATGTCAATATAAAGTTCGTACGTAGGTAATTGTATTTGTCAAGTTAATTGTAATTTAAAATTAACAACAGACAAATACAATTACATAATTAAAAGCTGAAATGTAAAAAATTTTATATGGTGGAATGATTTCTTTACGACTTTGGCATAAATCTTGAGAAAATTAATTAATTAATTAAGAGAGGGACTGGAAGACAGAACTTAATTACTAGCCTTAAGTGTACTCTTAATTCTAGTTTTCGTTACCGCTGCATCCGATACAGAGTGCAACAGTTATACTCACTCTAGGCGATACACACAGATGAAATTTGTTGTAGCAACGTATGTGGCAGGGATTTACCTCATTGTGCCGGAGCACAACAATACCTTTCTCATAATACCTAAGAATATACCAATCACCCACCACATAATCGGCCACTCCTCAAAAATTGCGCTTAGAATGCTGCTTGACGCTCCTTAGAACACTCATTGTAATACACTTCACTATTTGGTCTTTTATTTAAAAAAGGCTTCACTTAAATTTGACTGATTATGTAATCTCGCGCAGATTACATTCATTAAAATGATGCTGAGAGTGCAAAAAACTTAAAATGATAATCTTAAGTTGTGGTAGCATCATCATTAGCCGAGCAGGCGATGTGACCGCGTTTAAAAATAAACATTGCGCGAAAAATAAAAATATAATAATGTCGCGCGATGTATTCAGCATGCATTAATTGTGCTTTATACAACTTAAAAAAAATGTGGCACATTAAAATTAATGTGTGAATGTATGTGGTGCGCGCGTCGTCGGTTTGTCGAAGGCCAACGTGAAATTATTTCGCCATCCATCTATACTTTTTTTCCTGACTAATCATCACATACAAACATTAATGTTTGTTCAATTTGCTTTCAAATGTTTGATTCCTTCTTCTTCTTATATGTCGTTTTCATTTTTACGCGCAACAAAAAATAAGAAATACGAAAAAATTATGTACAGTCCGCAAAAGACCTCGCGAGCAATAAAAAAAAAAAAACAAACATAATGAAAACGACCAGAAGAGAAAATTATTAATGAGTTTTTGGGCAAAAGGCCTTTTTTAGATTAATTGTGTCATACTGTAGAAGCTTTGTAATTATCATTGGATTTTGTCCATCATCAATTTTTAATGCTGTTGATTCGTGTTTAACCGAAAAAGTGATATGACGATACTATTTACAATGTAATGATACTTTTTCAAATTAAATGAATCAACAACAATATCAGTGATGACAATTACCAACGATGATGTCCTTTAAAAGTGATCAACTTCCGCATTTTGTAAAACCAGAATTAGCGAATTGTGCATGTGTGCCATTCTGGAAACAAAATGCGGTAATACTTTTCTTTTGTGAAATGCGAACAGATTTTCCGCAAAGTCAATTTCAATATATGAGTTCTTATCAGTATGTCGATAATACTCTCAATATGTAACTCATAAATATGTAGAATAAAAATGGTTAAAATGATAAACAACCAAAACAAAATAATAAATGGAAAATGCTCAAAAGCAAAACTGTCTACACAGAACTGCGAGTAAGCGCGAGCTGAACATGCGATAATTTGTATTTTGCTGGAAATTTAATGATTTCCTTATTAATTAATTTCTTATAAAGAAAATATATATTTACAAAAATAACCCAAGCACCAATATTGATATATATATCGCGAAATCTGTTCTGTGTCGACATTTTTGCGAATCATCAATGAATCGAAACAAATGATTGTCAATCATCGATCAATAATAATAAGAGTTAATTAATGCTACACAATCACCAAATATATGTTTCTGGTCTTATTTTGCAAAAAAAAAGGTATTAAACTAAACTAATTAATGGTTAAAATTCTGAATGTTAAAATTAATTTCTTTTCAAACAATCAGTTAAAAAAAAAATCTCATCAAATTTTTTTAATCAACACTATCAGATACAAATACATCAAAGAGTATATTCCAGTGTAAAGTGGCCCATTGCAGCGTAATTTTTATACAACATCGTGTCGCGAGAGAATGAGAGCGGTGCGAGCTTTTATTTTTAAAAGGTTCAGCAACTGAGAACCCTCTCAAGTGTTACACATAAAAAAATGTAAATGGAAATTGTAAGAATGTTTTTCCGTGAACTTTGTGGCATCGTTTTTTCTGTTTTTGTTATTGTAATTGGTGCCTTGCCCGCACGCCGTCATCATCATTTTCCACGTACACATGCAATGAACACGCCACAAAAAGTTTATTGCACCCGGTCTGTGTCTCTCTCTCAGGGGCGATTATGCCGAAGGCTTTTTTCATTTTTCGCTTGGAAATGTCTTCTAACTGTTTATGAAATGAAATTTTTCTTTTCTTGCGATCACTTATCGCGCCATCCTTTTCTTATTCATTTCGCCTTTCGTTGGAAGTCAGCGCGTGTGAGTGGTAATGTGTATTTTTTTATCGCAATTTAAATACACAAAAAAAAATCAATTGGAAAAATGATCGGTCGCTTATTGAATGTCGTTTGGTTCAAGGCATGCATGCACAAAACAAAAAAAAAATTACCGACATCAATCATTAATCCACCAACGTGGCACTGAATTGAGAGAAACTTGCGGTTTTTCCCAAATATAAGAAGAAAATCATAGCGATTGGATCGCACGGCGCGCAAAGAAAGTATCACACATGTGAAATCTTTTTTTCTCTGCCAATAAATATTTGAAAGTCCAAGGAGATAGTGAAATATTCGCGAAAAAAAAAATGCAATGGGTCTCTTGACTGGAGCACTCTTTTAAAGCACACAAGTTTATCTTTTTTTTTTTTTTAGTTTTTGCACAATGCGAGAGATTGAAAGCTGTTGCCGATTCTTATGCAAACTTGAAATTTAATACAATCATCTGAATCATCAACTCGATATCCCGCATCGAGAGATATTGACCACATCTCTGTATAAAAGAAAAAAAACGAACGAGATGCAAAACTAAAGCTGATCGAGGCTTTCCGAAAAGCCAGCAAACCTCCCGATGATGTCATCGCATCATTTTTTGTGTTATTACATTACTCATTTCTCTCTCTTTCTCGCTTTCTTAGCGCATTGCACAAATAATAAAAAAAGAAATGTATGCTAATAAGATAAATAAATTGAAAATTGAGGCTTACCTTGTGCGTCTCTATGTTGTCCGGCTGCTTCCTGTGTCATCATTGATCCATCTTGACTTCGGTTATCCATTTGCCAATGATATCCTGATAATACAAAGATAATGATTATTTATTTGAAAATAAATTATGCCAAGTTCCAAAATTACCTTGACTAGATCCTTCGCCCCCATGACTGGGTCCAGCTTGATCCATATCATCTAACATTTCATCATCCATTGTCAAGTCCTCAACATTGCCATCATCGTCTTCATCATCATCATATTCATTCTTGGGCTCGATCATCAATTCCGATTCTTGTTGCTTATTGTCCGTGTCATCGTGCTTGGTGCGCTTTAATGTGTGCACCTGTTCGTCGTCACCGCCATTGTTTTCGCTCTCGTGATGTTCCTGATTATTACTCTTCGCATCTTCAGTCTTTTTGTTGGTAACGGACATGTTGTTTGATGGAGCCGAGGTAGCGGAGGTATTTATTGATAATTGTTGTTGCTGATTATTTGAATGTGATGAGGAATTTGAGTGTTGGTCATGATTATCTGTTCAAATATATATATTTTTTTTTTTCAAATAATAATTAATCAACCATGTCAAGACAAACATCATCCAGTGGGTTATCAGAATTCGCCTGAAAGCCACTGCATGAATCAAATAAACAAGCGCAACTGATAACTTACCTAGCAGATTATTAGATTCAGCTAAGCTCTTTCGGCGCTGATTCACTTTTTTGCGTTTGCGGGTTGATGGCGAAACGGAACCCTCCCGGGAACCTGAAACATCTGCATCAAAGTCCGTTCGGAGAAGAGGTCTTTTGTTTTCTATGGTTAAGCCTGAAGCCTATAGAGATAAAACGTTGAACAATTGAATTAATTTAATGAAATTCACAAAATTAATATCAATTATTTACCTTTGGTGCAGGTACATGCGATGATGTTTTACCATCACCTTTCAAGTGCGCTTGAGATGGCATATTGGTGGAATTGCCACCACCACGGCTATCAGAGAGACCTTTAATTTGCAGCGATTCAGCTGCTTTCAATAGAGCTGCCAATTGGTCTTGTGAAATGTTCACCTCGCCACGATACATATAATCCATCATGGCGCGCAGCTCCTGGAACTTGACATCTTTCAGGATAAAGATTGGATGCTTATCATATTGTTGTGACAACAGTGTCTGTCAAGGATTAAAAAAAAAATTGATAATAACGTTCTGCGCATGTGAATAAAAAAAAAATAATATTAATAAACTTACAGCAAAATAAGGACTGCAGGCCGATAAAACGACTTTATGTGCTTTCAAGAATTTGCCTTCGGCCGCCAATGTACAATCAACTAGTGTTCCATTTTCTAACAGCGTATCAAACACCGATATGAGTGTGCTCTGATGGTTATTCCATCGGAGACAGAATTGCTGATCGTCATCCATTATTGATGGAAATGGATGGAACCCACTGTTCACGTGGATATTTTGAGTTGAATTTAAAAGTTCAATGTGTGTTTTTTGGGATCAAATGAAGAACTTTTTATTTATTTATGATTCACGCGCGATACTTTTGATGATTTTCGCGACTCTACTTCACTGCAATTGAATCTGAAATGAGAAATAGGAAAACATTAATATTCTGATGGGCACACCACAAATGGTTTTTCCCACTTCTATTCATATTCTGTCGCTCTCATCAACTCCCTCACTCAACCATTACATTTTTGCGCTCTCTCACGACCCTGGGTTTGTTGCAATTTCCAGTTCAATAATCTACATTTTATAACATTTATGACATTGTTTGTTGGCGATATTATTGTCCATCTCACTCTCTTATTACGCATACAAATACAATCATAAAACATCTTGCGAATTTTTCACAAAATCTTTATACATAAAAGCTCCTTTATTTGTATTACGCTGCTTATTTCGCGAAAACATTCCGCAATGGAATTTACATTAATTCCGTAATTAACTCACTCCACCTTATGAGACGCGCGAAAATAAATTCTCTCTCTCTCGTTTCGTTTTTCTCTACACATTACAACGTGAAATTGAAGAATAAAAAGATCAACACACTCTGGACGGCGCTTTTTTTTATTGCTTTGACTGTTTCTTTCTTTTTTGTAAGTGGGTTGATGGTGCCTGCTTGCGTGTCATTTAGTTGTTGTTATTGTGTATCTGAGGTACCAACCAACAAGTCAATGGAAAAAATAATGAAAAATGGCAAATCTTTAATATGATTAAGTTTATTGTTCATTTCACAAGTCGCGTTGCAACGCAAGATTGCTCTTTTAAAAAGAAAAAAAAAATTATACTTTTGGGCAAAAAAAAAATTAAGGGACCATTCAAAAACCACGACCATTAAAAGACAAGTGGTCATTAGAGCATTGACAACATTGCATTTGAGTTATGTCAAGAAACCTGACGCAGACTTAGTCGCAAACGATTGACGAACAACAAATTTGTTTTTTTTTTTTTTTTTTTTCTTTCAATGACCGTCCACCGACATCAACCAAACCGACGCGCGAGGTGCAACAAAGTGATAATTCTCATGATGATGATGATGAACGAACTTGTGTGCTTTTTAGAAGTTTCTTTGCGATTATTTATAACGCGAATTGTGAATAAAAGAAAATGCGCAATTTGCATGAAATTGTGCAAAAAGGAATTAACACAACTATATACACATGCAACATTTATTCATTTCGTTTGAGTACAATGTCCATCAGTTTATGAGGATCACGTCAAGGTCGACGAATGATCTGGCATATTTTAAAATGTGTGTTCAGATATGCTGGACGTTAGTAGCATTCCTTGGCATTAAGCCAATAACATGTCACAGTGCAGCGCTTTTTACTGTATCATTTACAACGAAATATTATATGCGCAAAGTGGACGCTTAAAAAAAAAGATCAGTAGTTCCCAAAACTTAGCGAACTGATATAATTTGCAATTTTCAAATCCCTGAAGCTATTTTTAGATATACATATACAATTTTGATGGCTTTTTGCATGTAGATGCAGTCGTAGCAGCAAGACAGCAATGTGAACATTGCAAACTTCTATAAACAAGTGGAAAAGTTATTATTATGCGTAATGCACAGGCCAAGTCAATAAAGTCAAGTGCTTTATAGCTCGTCGAGCGTCTATTGTGCCAATGAAATGCAAATTCGTTTTTCAAGCTCCAACGCTTCAAGCACACTAAATACATACAGCATATCAAAATCAATCGGTCACATTATTATTGATTTTCTTATCAAAGCTTGCAATGCAGCTCGACCACACCGCGCCGAAGTTGATAAGAGCGCGATTATAAAAATATAGGAGAAATATTCGCACATTGGAAAATATATTTTGGTGGTGTTGTTGCACAAAGCATCACTAATTTACATTACATGCAAATTTTAATAATAATGCAACAAGCTCAAAATTGTAATGAAATTAAATGAAAAAAAAAAAAAAAAAAAATCCAATCAATATGCACATAAAAGCGCAGGGTGTAATGCAATCGGTCGAGCGCCATTGCTGTTGTTGTCGCCATCAACTGTTCAAATTTATTGAAATTTTCCATTTTACGCGACATTTTACGACAATAATTTGTTTCAATTTTATTGTGCAATTGCACAAACTATATATAATGTGAAGCTCTGTCGACCACACCATAATCATCGTCGACCGTTGAATGCCATCCTTTTGCCATCATGGTTAATTCAATTCCATCCGCCCACACATTCCATGTCAGATCATTGCCAGCCAAACATTTTGCCAAATATGAAGCTCAATCAAAGACGCGAACAATGAATTGAGAACACACGCGAATGGCGAACAAGTGTGTAGTTTGTCTGTCTCTTACTTCACATTCACCTCGAATTTGGGATTAATAACGAGAATCATTTGTCAGTTTGTCAGTGCGACGACGCCTTACCAATATATAGCCATAGCTAAAGAGCTTTAATTAAGTTCATCGTGCTTAATAGTATTTATGTTAATCAGTGAAAAAACAACTTTAATTCTGCGTTGTTTACTACAATTAATTTGCGCATTTCAATTGACCGACACTGAGGGCTTCTACAATAAAAGCAACATCGCGACAAGGAAAAAAAAAACCGCGAGTCACAATCTCTGCCTACACACATTTCCCATTAAAGCTCTTTCTTTGAAAACGAACCATAAATAAAGTTAGTAAGAAAAACCCATAAAAATGCTTTCTGGCCTGAGCTGCCACATACATACTGATGATGATGATGTTGTTTTTCATTTTTTATACACATCGCGATCGCGCTCGCGAGCTGGTTTGCTTGTTGTTGCGATTTTTATTTTTTTTTTAGTGAAGGTTAAAGCGAACAAAGTGCTTTTTTTATGGTGGATGGTCAGCCAGTGTTTTATTTTTTTGCATAAATCTTTTCAAACTATCAATAAACATAAAATTTGAGCTCAGGAGTTAGTAATCACAGATCTTTTTGCGGATTTAAACAACTCATTTCGATATTCTCTTCTCACGAGCTTTTCACCCTCAATTTTTATGAATAACATAAATAAAACCATCTGATAAAATAGCACAAAAGAATAAAAAAAAAGTCATCTTATTAAAAGAGTGTATTTCTTTTACAAAGCGCAAATGATATGCATACAAAGTTTAAAGAAACTATCATTCTCGGGGAGATGGCCATCATCAACGCCAGAGTTTATTTTTACATGTCAATTACATAAAGTAATTTTTTTTTCTTCCTCAGCTGCCACTCTCAATGAGGGTAATTGAAAATCATTTCTTCTTATTTTTCATCTCTCGCGCGCGCATTTACATGTCATGTGTTTTGGGCTTGGCCGAAGAATGCCAGTTCCCGTGAAGTGGTGATCAATAAAATCACTAAATTTATGCGAAATGTGCTACACGATATTTTTTATATGACACAGCGGAAATTCACTTAACCGAAAGTCCCCGCCACGATGGTTCTTCTTATTACCCTTCGATCCACATTTCCATCATCATTGAAGTTGAGCTTCCAAACGCCGAAACTTGGATTTCTTTTTTCCACTCACAAAATTCAGGCAGGCAAGCAACAAAACAAAAAGAAATTGAACAAGCGAAGCCAGCCGAAATTTAATACATTTTTTTTTCCTTCTATACTTCTTTCTTGTGTATATTCAACATTCAAACAACAAACAACGAAAAATGATTTTCAGTTTTCACATTCACAAATACTGACGCGCGCTCATCGTCACCATCGCCACATATATTTTTAGTGATATAAGGTCGAAGAATATTAAAGCAACGAAGTACAAAAAACAAAAAAAGCTTAACATACAACTTGTTTTTTTTTTTTTTTAAATTTTGTGTGGGTCGAATGTTTAAGCGATTGGTACACACAACTTGGAGTCATTGATGATCATGAGATCAAGAAATGAAAAGAATGTTCTTTTTTTTAGGCAGTGTAATCACCACAGGATCAACTCTACATACACTCCACTAATTCTCAAATCAATCCATCAATTAATTTATTTGCTGGTTAAACATTTTTTTTTGTTTTAGCATTCGCCAAAACTTTCAAAAAAAAAAATTCAGGTGAAATTGGTCAAAAAAAATCTGAAAAATAGCACATGTTGTTTGAACAACGAAAGTTGGCACACACCACTCACTTCGCGTTTAATGCTGATGACAACAGCAAACAATTGACACATACACAATATATCTATATTTATTTTTATTTTATTATTTATGAAAATCTATATAGCAATAAATTAATGTCTGCGGGACACAACTTCTTGTTCCCAATTGACGATCTCTACTGAATCACAGAGAGAGAAGCACAAACGGATGCTCGGGTAGGCATCATCGTCAGTAAACATCATCGCAAAAAAAATAAAAATAACCGAAAAATTATATGTGAAAACTCGGCTCTTAAACGGATGCGTCAATGAGTGAGAACGGGACAAATAGATTTTCTTCTACAGTCTTTCATTATGTGGTGCTTTTCATGCGATATTTTTCGTGTATTCGTTTTTCAAACAGGCAGGCAACATCATCAGTACAATGAGCAGTGGCAAAGCCGGAGATCTTACATATACAATGACACACGAAAAAAACCGACCGACATCATATTATGAACCTCCGAAAAGTCATCAATTTAGTGCTGTTGCTATTGTAAATGGCACAAAAGATTTTCATTTTTGACGACGTCGTCTCATGAAAAAAAAAAAAAATTCAAAGCCGAAGTTGAAAAACAGACAAACATAAAACTCGACATTCAATCCAGAAAAATGAAAATCATAAAAATGATGTCAGATTTTTCACTCATTTGGAGATTGTTGCCAAGATTAAATATTTGAACTAAAAAAAGGTTTACCAAAATTTGTTACGAGTGAAAAGCATTCAATACCAAGGACTCATAGATAAATCTGATAAGAATTATAATTTTTACTATGCATTATGTCCACCATTTTATATTCAATTCAGTTACAAGTTTTCATTGAAATAAATGTAATTTTCCTCCGTTTCAATGTTGAAAACATAATACGCTATTTTCAGTGTGTTGGGTGTTTGTGATGGCAAAGTTGAGGGTCGGAATATGTGAGATTTTGTTATTGTAATCGACAGCGATCGGTGCGCGGATTTATATTTATATAGATTTTTTTATGTGAGAAATGATGCTGTTGGCATAGCTTACTGGATGTATTTTGTTGGTCCCTCCATCGATGAACAAATGGGAAATTTTAATAAACAGGGAGAATGGAACAAAAAAAAAAAAACTCGACGCTCAACATAGCAATTGTGCTAGGGGAGATGATATTCCGACCAGAAAGAATGAATGGAAAAAACGCCATGGGTTGCGTTGTCGTTAGTTTTATAATATTGGGGTGCAAGAGGGTGGATGAGCTTTCTTTGCACATTGTGAGTCACAACGGCGCATAAACGGATGAAAATATAGGCAGATGTTCACTCAACGATCATCCATCACAAGCGTCCAACCCCTCTCATAGAATTTATCCCCCACTGTAATCTACCTAGTGAGGGCCACTCTCCCTCTCTCCATAAAAAAAAAAATACTTGAAGCATTATCGTGAGACGACGACAACGGCGGGAATTTAGTTTTTTAATTTTCAGTTTTTTTCTCTTGTGCTCGATTTTCGTTTTTTTTTTTTACATTTGGGGTTTCAATAACTTCGGCAGATGTTCATTAAAACCATTTTTCCTCCGATGTTAACGAAAAGAAAAAAACAAGCGACTGGGTCTTTGGAGTTTCCTTTTGGATAAAAATACGCTCAATTGTTGTTGTTTGCCGTTGTTGTAATGCCCATCGTGTCGTGTCAAGTTTTTCAAATGGGCTCTTTTTCCTCTCTTTTCTTTTTTCCTTCGTTCATATTATACCAACTATTGTAAATGTAGTAGTGATTCATGTCGACACGATTTCCTTTATAATTCCAGTTTCCCCCAATTCGTTTTGCGAATGGATCGCATTTTTCATCATTATTTGATCAGACTGTACACCTTTCCCAACGTATCAACCAACAACAATTGAGCTTGAGAAAATGCAGCCGCATAAATTTTTCTATGCTATTTAACATTGTACATCGGCTTTTTTGTGTGTAATAAATTATTCGCTGCATGTAATTGCATTGTGAACTTGAACATTTATTTTCCGCGGTCTTGACTAGCTGGCACACGTTATTATTATTAAAAGTAGTTACACAATTTCAAAGTCAATGAGAATTCTCCCGCGGCTGCTACCACCTGATGATGATGGATCTGGCTACAGCCCTGCACTTAATTATTAGTTCAAGATTCAGAAGGTTGGGTGTAGATACAGCTTAGATTTCCATTTGATCAGAATGCCATTAAAAACAGAACCATTTCTGGATTTTTCCAAACATGTTTCGCAATAATGAAAACACATAACTACTAAGTTCATAGGCGTAATTCGATGACGGGTATCATTAGAATATTATACATATGTGCGATTTATGTCGCGGTAGCTACCTTACAAAATGCGGTGCGCGTGTGTATTGTAAAAAAAATATCACTTTTTTTGGGTGAGATCATATTTTCTTAGAAGGAACATTTTGTTGTTGTTGCTGCTGTCGTTATGACTTTGTTGGTTAGCGATCATTCGTGGGTTCTGAATTCTGACTTCGTGTTTGGAAATGAAATAGTGTATATACATTGCGAGCGCGCGATAAGCTTTTATGTTATAGAATCGAAACGAGAAGAAAAAAAATTTTCCGAAGCGATTATTATGCTACGTGCCCGATTCGAGCGCGTGTGTGTGTGTGTGGGAGAGTGGTTTTCGTGTTGCTACATAGTGGAAATTGCCCATTGTGGTAGTGAAAAATCGCCATTTGCTTTTTTCACGGGCTTTTGGGAAATTAATTTTCATTTTTCCTTCCTCAAATGAATCCTTTCAAATATTTTTCACAAGCACTCTGTCCTTACAAACGATCAGAAACGATGAAAAATATTTTTGTTTTCGCAAATTTTACCGACATCCCCTCCAGATGACGCCCCAGCCAACCCAAAAAATTTTTGCACTTCAGAACCACTTTCTAAGTCACTTTCACACTTTAAATTGGCATGAATTTATAGTTTGTGCTTTACTTACCGTTTATAGCACAGTCTTCATTTAATATCACAAGTTAATACTAAGATTTTCGTCCTTTATATGATTTTCCAATATGGCGTCGCACTCAATTTTCCGTTAAGCACACTTCTAAATACGTCTTGACGCGGTGACAGTTGTTCACTAAATGGCTGCAAAACAAATCGAAACATGCTAAGCCGACACCGAATGAACATATCCCCTTATGAACATTTCTGATTGCAAATATTCGTATAGTAAACAATACTGTTACTGTAATTGAAAATCGTTTTCTTCTTTTCGGGGAACTAATTATGTTTATCGAAAATACAACTTTAAAATATCTAGCTAAAGTTATTTGAAATTTTATTTGCGCGAAATTTTATCGAAGAAAACATAGCACATGCGTTATGGAACTACGTATGGTTTAAAATTGTATACTATATAGCGGTAGATACGTAAACAATGTTCATTGGGTGTCGGTCCGGTGCCAGCATTCCAACTTTTTTTAACCGTTATATTTTCAAAGTATTTTTAATGTTCTATAAACAAAATTATGTACATAAATATGTAGTGGACAAACCAAGCTGAAAAATAGCACGTTTCAGTTTTGAAATGAGAACTAATTATGTGATTGTCATTAATGTTGTACATGCATACTTGGTTAATTTTAAAAATTCGGCACTTATATAAATGTTGGAAACTAATAAAATATTGGCGTCATACTGTATTTTTCAACATTTTCTCTTCCACACAGCGCTCAGATGCTCAGCTTTAGGTTTTGAAATTATTTTTTCATCGCGACAACAACTTCAGTTTCTGAAGACAACTCGTCGTGAGCAGGTTGAATATTATTTAGCGGTGATGTCGGTTTATTTATTATTTGCTTAGTGTATCCAAGCATTATACTTTAGAAAAATTGAAAATTTTCTTTGAAACAACGTGAAAAGCCAAAGCTATTAAAAATATATGCAACGAAATAAGAAAGAAACGTGATTGATAACGGCTGAAAAAAAAATTTCACAATAGTGAATTATACTTGAATGGATAAGGAATAGTTGCGATCAAGCTAGAGGATTATTACTTTACGCAAGCCATTGAAAAAAAAATAAGGTAACCAAACTCACCACCCGTTAAATACCGTCAAAAGTTTTTTTATTGAAAATTTATTTTACGGAGTCAAAGGTGAAATTATTCATTGAAATTGATAATAAATTGCGAATGACAATTGTGATGAAATTAATGTATTTATATTTATGACATGGAAGAAGAATTCTAAAGTGAAATTATTATCAATTCAGTCTCAGTTGCTGCCATTATCTTTGCCGCAATTTTATAATTCTTTGTCTTGCCGCCACTTTAAACTGAAGGCTGAGACAGCAAGCAAAAATATTGAAAATTGATTTGAAATTCTCATGGAAAAATTATTGCACAAAATCACTGACAACAGCAATTATTTAATTCAAAAACATTATTTTGACTAATCACTCAAATGAAATGTGATGACATCATATCACTGTTCCGTGTACATTCTGATTGCATAGCTGTGTTTCCATATGCATCTTCGAAATGGAATTTGAAAAATCAATCTCACCTAGATATCAAATTCGAAGCCATCACATGAAATGCAATTACATGGTTTGATATATCTCATTTAGCATCTCCCTGCAAGTCGTGTTCAGTGTATAAATAGATTAAATAAATGCAAATTATCGGGCATCGGCTTTGTGGGAGTTGATAATTTTCAAGTTCATACTTAATGGTTGTTTTCCTTCATGTGAGCATCAAGTTCATTGTGTTAAATTTATTTTTTTTTTATCGTCCGAAAATATGATAAAAATTCATTCATCGTGTACTGGATTGAAAAATAATACATTACACAAATGCACCGTTTTCTGTTGGAGCAACAGGTTGTTTGGCATTATTATTGCAAATGCAATTTAAATCAAGATTAGGGCGATTTTTTATGCCGTGTTCGGTTTTATTTGGTTTCTTACGAGCAATGAAAACCGAAAGAAATTTTAGAGAAAAAAAATGCTCTCAAATTGGTAACAAGTCTGAGAAACCTGTTCTGCAAACAAACTGGAGTGCGACTTTTTATTTTCGGGCGCAACAAAAAATGCATAAAACTGTTTTCCTTCAAATCGAGTCATTCATCGACCTATTCTGATAAAGTGAACGTAGTAGCTGAAGATTCTGATGATGCAATCGCGACGTTTAACAACACAACTTTTAACTGCTCTCAACTTTTATGAGAGCTCTCTAAACGGTGTTTAAATATTTATTTGTTTGTTCTGTTGCCATCAAGTTTGGTAAGTGACTTTAAACATGAGCATTCTAACAGTAACATCACACATGAATGGATCCCTTATGCCTATAAAAATGAGAGAATGCAATGAATCAATTTCAGTTTCAGAATACCTTATGATCACGTTCTTTCCCTCCCCTCTTTATCATTTCAACGTGAAACATTAAATTAATTCTAGATCACGTGTTATGTTTATTTTTGTCAGTTTTCCTCTTTTTTTTTCTTTGATGCAGTTTCGAATGTTTTTTTTTTATTGAAGAAAAAAAAAATGCAAAATCATCTTCCGTAATTTATGTTACCTTTCTTGAATCCACTTTTAATCTAAAAGTCTTCAAAGGGTATTGTCAAGATGAAACATTTTTTATGATCTCGACAAATATTGTCACAAAATGTGTCAAGTTTTAAGGTCTGCACAATATTTTATGAGTAACATGACAATTGACCTTTGATTTTAGTCATTTTTTGCAATAATATCTTAAAATGACCAATTCCAGCTTTTGAAGCGATGAATATAAAATGCGAAAAGACCAGTTTTTTTTTGACGTTTGAATTTAATTTTCTTAAGATTTCTGGAGCTTCTTAGAACAGTTTTTGTTGCCTCGGGATTATTTGCCGGTTCGGGATTTTTTTTTGCGTTCCGATTTTAATCGTGCTTGCAAATTTTTTTTATGTTTGAATATTTTGCTTCAAGCTTCAATTAATTTCTATTGCTCAATCCCATACATCAATTGATTTTGCTCGTCTCGCGGCAAAAGTGCAGATATGTCTTCATCGTGAGCAAGTCTATTAAGATCATCAAGGTCACGCACAAACATTTTAACTTTTAAATTAACAAGTTTTTTTCCTTCCTTCAAATGTTTATTTATGTATTGTCATCATCAGGATGGCTTCAATGGTCAATCGTGAGAAATCACTGTGTAGTTTTTTTTACTGTTATCAAGAATTCAAAAGAATACTAATGCCAAAATAAAAAAAAATCTAATGAAATATTAATGCAAATCAAATATTTTTCCCGTTTGTCCATTTAGATTTGATTGCATAAATAAAATATTTTTTTCTTTTTTTTTTTTTCAAGACCAACCGCGGAGAATTTCAATAATCTGATTGCGGAACATTTCTTAGTTTTAATTTTGCTTTCTAAATGTTATTACTTTTTGAGCATTGAAATGTGAGATTTTTAAAAAAATTTGAAATCGAAGGTCAACCACTAATTTTATTTTTTCATGCAATACTCCCACAAACTGTCTCAGAAACAGATGATCGACGACATGGGCCGTGAACATGTCATTAGCAGACCGTTTGAATGTTGATCAACAAAGTTATTCAATTAACAAAAATATTGAGACAATTAATAAACAACTATAAAATATTGGAAAATTAACAGAATTAATAATATTGAGGTTCAAATTGGCAATGACCATGAAGGAAGTGACAACAAAAAGCATACTCATATATGTTAACAGTTTCTCGCATCGTGATGATGCTTTAATTAGTTCTTCTTCTTCATCATAAACTTGTAGGTTTTGTTCGAAACACCAATTAATTTGAAATCGTCAAAATTTATGATAATTTATGCGCTGCTGCGGCCATTGTAAAACGTTTTGGCTGGAAATTATTTTGCTCACTGATGGATGGTACTGGGATCGTTGAACAATTAAAAATTCACACTCAAGTTCATTCGTGTGAACTTAGTTTGTCGGGTTTCGTTTATTTCGATTTAGCCGGCAAATCAAGTACACCGCGTGTCTCAACTTGGATACACGCTGCCTCTCTAATCGCTAAACTACCTAGATGTAGATATTGTAATGTAATGTCATCGAGCCAATTATTCATTCTGCAAAAACTGAAATAAGACCAGCTCACGCGGAAGTGAACACTAAAATTCCAGTATTGTCTTGTGATGTTCACGATCTTGAATAAAGTCATTTGAATCTGTCGAGGTGATCGCACTGCGTGAACTGAAACTGGAATGTATTTAGAGACATTAATCAGACATTGCTGAAGGATGGAATTTTTAATTAATCGGAAATGGGTGTCTTGTCCGTCTGTCTTATCGAATGCTTAATTAATTGGGCTATGTTTATGATTGTTAATCATAATCCCATTCCGTATTTTAATGGTTGAAACAGTTTTCGATGTAATGATTTACAAGTTCACGTCGCATCCAATCAAGGGTAAAAGTTGAATGTCTTTTGTGATTAATCGATGAAGATATAGCCTCAAAAATAGATTTTTATCTGGCAAATTTTTCTATAAATAAAGCACTAAATATAACCAGTTCTAAAGTTTAAATTGACATGAATCGATTTATCAAAAGACAGCTTAAACAGTTCAGCATCTTACCAAAATGAGGAAACGAAACGGTCAGAAACAAACAAAGGCAAAATTCATCCAAAAACTGGTTACGCGCTCTACTTAGCCCTGAACTTTGATGAGGTCACGTGGCGACGGCGCTCATCATTAACAGGGTCCGACGCAAATTGGCGAGACTTCAATCAATCGATGGCAATTGCATTTCTCCTTTCTGGAAAATCTCAAAATGAAACTGAACCATCGACCAATAAAAAAGTCAATTCGCTACCACGAGCTTCATTGATTGAATAATTTCATTTATGCGAAATCATCAGCAATCAAATCACACAATACAATCGCGATGAAAGAATTAACTGAATTAGTAATCGAACGAGGAGAAAAGTGAAAATCATGTCTTCAGCATAACAATTTGCGCGAATCAATAATATTAATGGTGTATTGGTGAACTTTTGCTTTCAATCCTCCAATTTTGCAGTCACACAACAAAACGAAAATGTCTCAATCGTCGCCGATGTTTCACAATCCATAGCTCAGTTGCTCAGTTCGAGAGGAAATTCAATTCTTAAGTAGTGCTTAAAAAGTCTCTTTTTTGGCTTCTTTAAGAATTTTGAACTTCACAAAGCTGAAACATAAAATGAATATAATCAAAAATATTATTCAAAAGGAATATTTGTAAGGCTTTCTTCCTCGATTGCACAATTCGTTTGCAATGTCCAGTGAACGGACGATTTTGCAATATTTATTTCTCTGCATTCGGCGGTGATTTTGTGTTTAGTTTCTAAAACCGGAATTAACCTCAAAAGTTTTTATGCATAACAAAACATGTTTAGCATAAATAAAGAAAAAATAAGCGACAATAATTCGGTGGAATTACAATTTTCTGTCAGTTTCGGCTTATTCCTATCCAATACTACTATTCTAATAAGAAAACATTTATGATTACGACTTGAAATTATATAAACAATTTTTTTCGCTCCATATCAATTTCCGAGCATTCTCTTGTTGTGAAAATAATTCTTAATTGAATAACAAACACAATCGGAATGTTGATTGTAATTTTAAGCTAACAAATATCTATTTAATTAAAGAGATGCTTCATTTAAAAGGATCCAGAACATGACATTACTTAGTTAGCTGGAGATCTGATGTGCTGTCATGTGGCATTGATTGACATCAGAATGATCAGCTGCGAAAAAATTCTAAGTCGAGAGAATTTCAAATGAAATATTAAGTTTCTAGGTAAACTGCAAAAACCTCCATGATGCAGAGACCACATTCAATGCAAAACTTCTTGACACTAAATTAAATTAATGACATTCATAGCGGCTTTGTATGGCAACACTGCTAACTGCATGCGGGATGCAGACGGTGTTGAACAATTTAATCCCATCTCAGCCGTCGCAAGATGTGAAACTTTATAAAGAATCAACGCTTCGATACTCTTTTCTTGTGGTTTTGTGCAATATAAAATATGTTTTCTGGATTGAGTGACATCTCATCAATATCGTGAAAGAAATCATGCACTAAATGTAAAATATATTTTTGCGAAATAATATTTTAACGATTTATAAAATGCAAACTCGTTGGAATGTAATAAAATAGATCGCATACATGCGTTTTCTTGCTCTCTCAACTCGAAGTCGGCTGCTCGGCTGCTGCTTGGAATTGTGTAAATGTGAATTGCTTGTGAATTGAAACTGACGTCATTTTTGTTCAAGGCAATTATTTTGCAACAGCAATTGATTCAAGACTGTGGACTTTATCAATTTGTCGGCGAGATTTTTGGCCTTTCTTTGCTGCGGTCAATGTTGTGACAATCACGAGATGGCGCGAAAGATGAAAAAAAAAAAAAAATATGTGCAGCATTTGAACTTCAAATTCCAAACATTATTTCAAAATTCATTGCAAAAGTGATGGATTAATGATTAATGTCAAATTGTTTGGCGTGAGAGACCCAATTAACGTGCAAAAGTCATGTGCAGCAATTATTAGGAAATCTCATGTTTCTTATGCACTTCTTTTTAACGGCTCGATTTAGTAATGAAGAATGCAGACATTAATTGGATATTAATCTTTTGCAGATACACACAAAACCGTGCGGCCAATCAAATGAAACAACCGACATTGCTGAGCATTTTTGCTCTGACAGTCATTGTAACATTCACTTCAAAACACTGCTTAGGTCAGAGTGAATCACAATTGCGCGTTGGAAAGGCAATAAACGTATTAATACGTTATGGATATCTTAGCATTAGCATGAAAGTCATTTCATATAACGACACTGAGAAATGGCTTTTTAAGGAACCGACCAAAAATATTTTCCAGGTAAGCCCTGGAGCAATAAAATTAAAAATTGGATTACTGCACTGGATGTATCATGCATCTTTCGAACCAAACAAATTATAATAATTCCAACAGCGAAATTGCGAGCGAAATAATTATATTCAATGCCAAATCAAATGCATGTGCTCTTTAACTTTTTTTCTGAAACATTTCGCATATTTCGAACTTCACCTGTTTTCGCTTTATGGTGGTTTTTTTTTTCTTTACCTAACTGAGAATCTATTTAGTTCATGGTGAATGTGACTTTTTGTCCTACTTTTAGAGCTTATCAATACAAGAGACCATCGAAGATGATCCAAAAGGTGCCTTCAATGGAGATTTTCACATGGAATTTTGTGATAACAAACAACAGCTATTTCAAGCATATTTTAGAGAGTTTAAAATAGAGCACATGGCGAGTCCATGGCGAGCTTTCACTGACGGTTGGCATCCTGAAGTGACTGCCAAGAAATTGGGAATAAATGCGTCTTATATTATTGGTGATTACAGGTAAAGTAACTCGTAATTGCCTTTATTCAATTAAATATAAATTTCCTTTATTTGTCACTTAGTTACGTTCTTGTGCGAGTATCACGTTTCAGAGAAAGTGCCAAGCTCAAGAAACCAATTGCACCAAATCAATTAATCGAACCGGATGTACAAGCAATGATCGGAAATGTTACGATTGGTGATACGCCGAGTGTTCTTCGTTTTGTTAAGAAATATGGAACGCATTACATCAACAGTTACGTAACGGGAAATTCTCTTTATCAGGTGAGATGGAAGGAAAATTAAATTACAAAAGTAAAATAAAAATCATTCTGAACATTGTCAGGTCTTCGTGTTCAACAAAAGGAACTATCAACATATTAAAGAGCGTCTGAAATCAAGAGGTGTCCTATCGCTCTCCAAAGCGGATCTTTATGTAAGCTTAACATGAAATTTCTATTCGATTTCATTGAATTTATTATTTTCTTAGAACTTTTTTGCACCTTGGTTTGCGGAGCATCTTGGAAGTGTTCGTTGTGCCAGCGGAAATACAACCGTTGAGCGCTGGGCATCCCGGAAACTAAAACTCAGCTACTATTTATTTACGTACACAAGCTTGTTAAAACTTCACGGTTCAACTTCGTTGTTAAAAGCCCTTGATGATATTCTGGGTAATGAAGCTATCCTGCAGCTGGATCTTAAGTCACTCGAAGCGGCATTCAAGGAGCCTGATAAGCGCAAATGGTTCCAAATCATCCTCGACAATACCCTGAAATTGTGGGAGATAAACATGTCGTAACCAATCATGCATTCACAAGAAATTGCGTGAATCGAACCATCCCATCGTAAAGACTGTAAATAACTTCAATCTAGTGATAAGAAATGCCCGACAAAAAGAAAAAAAAAAAAAACAAAATATGAAAAAAAAAATCTTCTTTTAATTATTTAAAATTTCATATTCCCAAAGTCACCAACTATCCCTAAAGTGTTATGCAATAAGTTTCTACATTCATCCATTGGACAACAACTTTCTCAGAGTGCCAATGTTGAACAGTGCGCAATTCTGTCAATCAAATCTATTTTCACAATCTGTGATAAAATCAATTAGCATGTAAGTTGTTTTGTGTGAATGCATGTTGTACGCTTCTCTTAAATCTCTCAATCGTTTCTATCAGCAATTAATTTATAAATCTGATCTGTAAAAGTGATAACGCAAAATAATAAAATGAATGAACATTAGATTAAGATAAAAAAAAAAGATTTAAAGTTTTTGTATTTCAATAATTTATTTAATTTTAGTATATTTTTTTTACATTTACTTTGATTTTCTATACAGCTCGTAAACATCAAATTCCTTTTAAAAACGATGTGACTCAATCACGCAACTGATAACGCAACAAATAATTTAAAAATGCAAAGCAACAATTTTTGCAAATGGGGATTTTTAATAACAAAATTATTCATGTAAACGTGCTGGAAAATTAATTAGCAAAAATGAATTGTTCTCTTAAAAAAATCTCTCCGCCAATGCATGTGTGGGTTAAAATCTAATTCTTTTCAAGTATCCTAATTGCTCTATTTACAAATTAGCTACATTTTTTTTTTCTTGTGTCGATTTCTCGATTTATAAAATTACGTCAAAGATGGAGGCGAAACGAAGGGAAATTTCTTTGTGTTTATGCAAACAATAAATATTACATAATAATATCACCAATTAAATTAGACCCATCACCAGCACCATAGTCGAGGGATTGACCATTCATTAGCAACGGTCATTTCTTTCCTGGATCGCGATTTGTGCCATGTGGCAAATTAATTAAATTTTTTGGTATTGCAAAGTCGAGTTCAGGCAGAATCGTTGAAACTGAATTTGGTTTTGCTGAATGATGTCCGAAAGCTGCGCCCATTGCTTGTTGCGTCGATTGAGAATAGTTGTAATTGAAATTGTTTGTGATGTTCATCGATGGCATCTTATCAGTAACGTATGGAAAGTTGCTACTCGTAAATTGATGATTCATACTCGATCGTGGTTCATGAGAGAGAAATGATGTTGCATGATGTACGTATGGCTTTGAAATGGGCTGATTCCACGACGAGAAATTCGGCTTGGATGAAAATTGACTAGAACCTGATGATGATTTCGCTGATTGGATCTTTTGTGGCGGAACGCTTACGAAATCACTCCAATCATCACCTTCGCCGTTCGGCAATCGTGTTGTGTTCGATAAGGAATTTGAAGAAATTGTTGATGCTTGAGTTACACTAACAAAATCAGTCCAATCATCTTCATCATTTGTCTTTTGCTGATGTTGTTGCTGCTTATTAACTGTCTTACAAGTTGGAAATGCTGCTGTAATTCGATTGATTTCTTCATCATCAAACGAGCTAATCCAAGTCGATTTCTGATTATTTTCTTGTTGTTTCTTAGCAGTTGCCTGCAGACGAGCTGGTGACAATGTGATGGGATCATTCGATGGCGGTTTTTTACACACTTTCGGCGTGTCGAATGGATTTTCCATAATATTGGTTTGCGGTTTCATTACTGATTGTTGTGGTGGAGCTGCTTGAAAATCTGTAAATTCATCATCGTCCAAACCATTTTGTTCTGTTGGCGCTGTTCCAGTGATGCGTTTTGAAAATTCAATTTCTTTCTTTTTAGAGCTTCCAGGAGGCGGCGCAAGTTGTAGATTAATGACAGGAGCTGGCGTCTTTTGAACTGGGGATCCAAGAAAATCAAGTTCATTGCTGATTGTTTGCGCAACATTTCCAGGTTCTGGCCACTTGATTTCCAACGATGAGCTGTCGACTTTTTGTGGTTCCAGCAAATTCATTTTAACACGTGGTTCAACCTTACTCAATACTACTACTGGTGGTGCTGATTGGAATTCATCGAAATCATTTTCAGATTCAAGCTCAACTTTCTTAACAGGCTCAGGATCTAAACTATATTCAACGTCATGATATTCTTTAACTACAATTGATCCTTTTGTATAATATGGATCATCTGAGGGTGATGGTGAAACAACTTCTCGTGCAACGGGACTAGTTCCTTTAATGGGCGTGAAAATATGTGTTTCGGGTAGTTTTATGGTGCGCTCGCGTACTAGCATGTTATTACTATTTGCAGCGGCAATGTGATGTTGATGAGCAGGAACATCATCCTTTAATTCAGATTTATTACCGGTATGGAATTTGCCTTCGGCCTCGAGAATTTGTGTGGTTTCTTGATCCACGCCATAGAGCGATGGTTCATTTTCGAAAGGATGTGCTGATGGTTTTGTGGCGGTAGTGAATTTCGATGATGACTCATTGTCGGCTGGTTCAGATTTAGATTGTGGACCTAAAATCAAAAAAGGCAATCAAATTATAGTTAATATACGAATAGATTGCGTAAGTTTTATAAAAAGTTGTCATGCCCATAAACAAGGAAGGCCGAAAAGAGCAGGTGTCCATGCATGGATCTACTACAACAACACTCAACTGACTACGTCAAAAAAAAAAAAACATTTCATAAATCCATTATGGATGGTTATTATTAAACAACACTTACTATTATTAATACGTTTGTTAGTCGCGTGATTTGTGCCGACAACGGAAGCGGAATTGAGTGAATCAAATTGACGTAAAACATCATCGATGGGAATGTCGTTAATCATTTTTTTGTTATTATCAGCATTAGCAGATGGAGCATAATTGAGAGAAGATGAGGAATTTATTTTATCAGAATTAGCCATTGCCACTCTAAGTTGCTCTAAATCCAATAGATAGTTGTGTGCTAGGATTGATTCATCATCAAATGGTGAGTGAGTGGGTTAGCTCGAGTCAGTATAAGAAAATTGATTTCTATCTTTGATTTTTGTCACAAAAAATTCAATAAGAAAATCATAAAACGGGATCATTAACCACTTGATAGGGTACGAATTTTCTAGGGCAATCGAATGGTTAAATGAAACCAGAGAAAGCAAAGAATCAAAGTAAAAAAAGATCGTTGACAAAAATAAAAGTCTAAATGAAACTTACCATCTAATGGATTCACTAGGCCAGCACTGTTCCAATCAAAATCTGCTTCGGGTACAGTGTCAACCTTTGCGGGCTGCAGAACTGATGCATTCGAATCTGCGGATGATTTGAATGAAGATGCGTTTTGTGATGATGGTTTTAAAGGCTCAATTGGATTGAAGCTCAGATTTGCTGCAAAGCGAGGCATACTGGATGCACTGTTCCATTGGGGACCAAGCAACTAAAAGAGATTAAGCTATGCAATGAAATCGTTCAAAAAGTTTTACAAATTGCTTACGATATTTCGTGTATCTATACCGAGTGCTTTTACAAGCGTTTGACTAGTTTTTGAGCTACTATACTGATAAACTAACGCCAATGTCGTATCAAAATCATTCAGGTTCTTCACAAATTCATTGTTTCTAATTATTTGCTGATCCTTCGGCGATTCATTTTCAGCAGTTTCTTGAGTGGCTGCCGATACTTGCGGAAACATCATGTCAAGCAGTCCAATCACGTTTGATGGCTTCACAAAAACAATTGCAGGTTGCTCTACATGAGCGGAATAAACAGTTTTTGGCGCTGGAGCTTGTGCGAAATCACTGAAATCATCGAAATCGTCATCATCATTAGCCTTGGTGAAATCTTCGCTCGTAGGAATTGCGGATTCCTCTTTGAAGCCTTGAAAATCCTCGAATGCGTCATCTAGCGCCTCAGGGTTGCTATCAAATGCATTGAAATTACTAAAATCTGCTTCAAAGTGCACTTCTGACGTTGGAACTTCCTTCATGGCTGGCATACTGTCAAAACTTTGAATCTCAACAGTTCTATGAATCGGAATGGCTTTTTCAAAATCATTAAAGTCATCCTCGTCTTCATCATCCAATTTTAGCTCGGGAATGGGTTCTGAGATATCATCATCAACATGACTGGCGATTCCAGTAAAATCATCAAATTCAATATCCTTTTCAATAAAGTTATCATGGACCGGCGTTGCTTCAACGAACTCATCAAAGTCGTCATCAAATTCTTCAGAGCTCTGCTCCACAATTATTTCTTCCTTTGTCTTTTCTAAGTCTTCTTTGTTACGCAAATTCTCTGGAGGGTTGAAATCAGCTTTAAATGGAATGTTTTCGTCACTTTGTGATCGGCTTATAACTGAAACATTTGTACTGCTGTTTTCCGTGTTATCGATTCCATTTGTCACAATTGGCACTATGCTTTCTTTATTTACTGTATCATCATCGTCACAAAGTTCTGTTGCGTCCAATTTTGATGCGCCTACACTCAAATGTCCACCAATCGGTATCGGTGGAACCAACTCATTAATCGCATCACTTTCTTTTTCTTTTGCTACGTCATGCTTTTCAGGTGTTTTACTCTTTGTGCTGGATATACTTGACACACTTCTGTAAGGGTCTTCGTCATCAGGCGGAATTGTTGCACAGAAAACAATTGGTGATGTAATCGTAGGTGGTTTTGATGGATAAAATGTCTCATCCGTTGCTGCCGAACTGAAGACATTATAGTCTGTTGGCAGTTCTGGTAGATTACTGCTGATTACACTGTCCTCGATTATAATATCCTCATCGACATCAAGGTCATAATAATTATTATCTTTCAATTTATCGTCCAATGGTGGTGGTATATCTGAATCCAATGGTGGTGGTTCTAAAATGTTAAAATTGCGAAGTTATTGATCAAAGTGTCCATAAAATTGCATATCACAAATGGCAAAAAATTTTCACTTTTTCAAATTACCCAAATGGAAAAATGACATTTCCCTCGATTATCACTTGTCAACTCGATTTTCCTCACGTTCCTTGCGTTTTTCGCGAACCTTGTATATTCTTTAGATGTGCACAATTGACGTGGTATCCTTGCGATTAGCTTGATTTACTATATTAATTAATTAAAATAATTCTCGAATGAAGTAGGAAAAGTAGATTCTGCGACTCGGTTGGTTAAGTCGAATTTATTGTCATGGTACGGAATAGGGTAGTTACGGACAGTTTATTTTTTTTTCACTATCACTAAAATTTATAGGACGTGCTTATTTTTCTTGAATGCGAAGAATCAAGTGTTAATTTAATACAATAGAACATTTTTATTGCATAAAAACATCGATAAATAGTAAAAATATGGAAATAGAACGTCCAAAATATAAGGTAAATGTAGAAATAAGCTGCTTTTGTTGTTGCTCCTTTGTTTTGTTTATGTTTTTGCGACTCAAATTCACCAATAATGACGAAATACAAGCTATTAGATCATTAAACAATATACTAAGTAAAACGTTGAGCTTCAATGATAATGCATCAGCTATCTTTACTATTTTGCGATGTAGTCATGTTCAAACTTCAAACAATGCACTTTGTATTGTATCTACCATCGACGGAACAGATTTTATTGTATTATATTCCTCACTTTTGGTGCGCAAATATCTTTATCCCAAATTTAATTTCTCAATTGCCTTGACACGTGCACCCAGAAGCAATACTTCCGCTTACTGATAAGTTTTCATGAATCATGAATGCAACTTTTTTGCTTTGTAGAAAAAGAAGAAGATTCGTCAACTGTCTGAAGATGAAGAACTTGAAGCGGAGCTGCGTAATTTGAGCCTGGATATTGATTTTCCACAATCTTCTGTCGAGTCGAGAGAACAAATTACCAAAGCGGAACAAAGTGAAGACCCGCAAATAGAATTATTCGATTCCCCAAATTCTTCCAATGAAGCAGCCGAAGAGGAAGAGTGTGATGATAACGCTTTCGCGATTGAGCAAGAGTCTGATCGAAACGAAGTTTTTCCATCAGCGCCGGACATTGAATTCGTTACTCCGGAAACGCCAAAATCTGCTGTGCCTTCTTCAGTACACACAACATTCCTATGCGACCAAATGCTCTACCCGGATCTAGGAGAATTGAAAAAAACTCCTACTGTGCAAATCGTCGAGAAAATTTTGTCTCCCACAGCAATCAAAGCGTTTTCACCTCTCCAAATGGAACAACTTTACACAAATAATCAGTTGAGACTTGTTGAAATTTTTGAGGGTGAATTCGTTGAGAAGGAGCTTAAAGACAGTCTCATTCAAGATCATCCATTGTACACTTTACTCAAGAAATATTCTAAAAGTCGTGCCAAATATAGACTTAATCAGCAATATGTCAATCAGGTGACCAAGACATGTGAAGACAACTACAAAAACGTATGGAAAATTGAAAGCAGAACAGTTTTCGGCCATGGGCATTGTAGATGTGGGACTGCTGTTCGTGGCTCACATGATTTCCAGCAAGCTATTTTCAGCGAAGAAGTCAACAATGAATTAGATCGAAATCTTAAAGAGTTATTAAGGACTTCATGCTATGAACACACGAAGTGCGGTCATGATGCCGCACTTTATCATATGCAGATTGAGCAAATGATCCGTGAATTATTGAACCATAAATCGTTCACTCACGTGCCTAATGATTCGCCAGTGACACTTAACGACGAAGTTGTTTATCAAGACATGAGAAGCAAAATTGGTGACCTACGACTTTATATTTCTATCCTATTCAAGTTTCTGCGGGAAGCAAATAGTGACAAGTGCTTCACAACGGATGTCAAAGAATGGGTCACAAAATTGGTGTCACTTCAGTTAAGAGTTGCCACATGGCATGATCATGTTTTTATCCTCTTCCATATTCTTCGATGTCCTGCTGGTATTGGCAGCTGGGCTGCAAATCTCATTCAAGCTCCAGTTATGCAAAGATTAGCAGATGAACTGCATAATCCATTTACGTTTCCCGAGTTTAATCATTGTGTTTCATTATTGTCAGCTCTTCTTTTACCAATCAAAGATCGAAGCACCTTTTTGGAGAGCATCACCAAAGATCTTGCACCCAACGATGATAGTGTTCAAGAAGACATATGGATTCTTGTAGATTCGGATGGCGAAGAAGGCAGCTCACCATCTGGCGAATGCATTGGATTGAAAGAAAATGATCTAGTTGCGATATTTGATCAAATTCCACTCGAGATGATATTCCGCTATGTAACAATGACACAGAAAACGCAACAAAATGAATATCAGCTGGATGAAAATAAAATCACGGGTCATCACATCATCAGAACAATTGCTTTTGCGTCGAAATTTATTGGAATTCTCAAAAATGGATTGGTGACATACGACACTGAACGCTACAAACAATTTGCAAAACGTCTTGGAAGGTTAATGAAACATACAGTGTTTTATATCGGGGATATGATGCAGCTCTATAACGACAGAGACGGCTACAAAGACTTGGAAGAAACTCAACGAATTCAAGTGGAATTTGATGAGCTCATTGTCCGTTCAGCACATTTCATATATAAAAGCAAGAAGTTGAGTTTGTTCCAGTATCTTGCAGATTTTCCTTATCATCTTGTTTCTACGAAATCATTATGGAAGCTTTATTATTATTTACATGTCGGAGATTTTAAAATCATTGAAGAAGGTGAGTGACAATGCTAGCTCAGAACAATATTTCATCACTAATTTAATAATTATTTTCAGACATTTCGCGGTTGGTTTTGGATGAAAGTTTCAGCATGAAATTCAATGATGAACTGGCAACAGATGATCTCTATTTTCTACTTCATGCTTTTGCACAAATGGCATTGGCTAAGGAACGAGAAGATTGGGACTTGATTCAGTTCATAACAATTGATCTGCTTCAAATTGGTTTCATCAATGAGAACACAAAGGACCATTGTTATGGAACAGCAAAAGATCTACTATCCAATATCACAAACAAATATCCAGAACTTATTGCGGATGTTTTCAGTTATCTAAAGGATAATCTACACAAGGCTGGATCACTTAGCGCTTACCTATGCAAGGCATTGCCAATCGCTAAATGGATACCAAAGACTGAAGAGCTGGAAGTTCTTGCAACGTGGCTGCTAAATTTTGATTTTGATTGCATCGAAAATGTGACTGCACGAATAATTTTTGCATACATGAATTGGAATTTTAATGAAAATGACGAATTGTTTCTTCCCCATGAAATTCATGTTAGAGTGGCACATTTGGTTTGTGAAGTCTACATGAAACATATAAATGAGTCAATTGGATCTGGCGTTTCCGAAACAGCTCGTCAAGTTTGTGGACCAAAGAAAAATCAATCAAAGAAAGAACAGTTCTCAACATGGTGTTGGTCAATGATATCCGTTCTTCGCCTCCATTATATGGATTTGAATAAACAAGCAGTAAGAAGTCTAATGGAAAATGCATCCATACTTAACTTGATTCCGGAACTCGAAGAAACACGAACTATTTATCAAGGATTTGTTGATCAAAAGCCTCTAGCAATCTACTTATCTCTTTTACTCTCTCAACTGGGTCACTCGATTCCGCAAATTTGTCATCGAGGCTTCGAGCAAATGAAATTTCTGCTCAATGATTATCGCCATTCAAAGGTCATAAGATGTTTGGAATTAATAACGCCACTCTTCATCAATTGTCAAAGTAGTCTTTACTCATGCGAAACATTCATGTCTATTTTGAGTGCGATATTTTCAGCTGATAAGACTTATGCTAAAATATCGAAGGAAGCTCTAGTAGCCGAACCCCGAGGACCAGTACTTGTTTTCTTCGCCAATATGATCCAGCATCAGTTGTGCAATTATTCAAGATACGGATGGAGTTCACCAAGTAATTTAGTTCAATTATGGATCAACTGTCTGATCCGACTGAAGGAATGGAACAAAGATCCCGGAATAATTTGGATATTGGATATCATTTGTCAGCTAGCTTATCAATATACAGAAGCGTGGACTTTCGCTCGCGAACTTTTGCGTCCCACAGTTGTCAAGATTGCTGACACAAAAATATCAAAATCATCCGGTCTATTAAACTTGATGACATCTGAAGAAAAGGATATTTTACTATCGCCATCAGAAGATGCTTTGACACTTTCATTACTTTTGCTCGAGCTGGAATTTGAAAACATTGAAATGAACACAGGATTGTGGAGCGAATTTTTGTGTCAGCTAGTTATTCAAGGCAGAACACCACAAGTGAATGTCTTGAAGAGATCACTGGGACTAAAGCAGCTTCCGAATTTTCCGCTCCAATCGCTCGTCATCTACAAACTTGCGAAATTGATTTCTAAAGCTCCGCATGAACATTTTCTGTTTCCAATATTGTGTCAGCAATTCTTTAGCTTGTACCTGAGTAGGGTACCAGGTGATGTGTCGGTTGACGACTATGGCGTTCAAGATAAATTCTACGAAGCTGACATTGGATTGATGAAGAAAATTAAGAAATCATTTCAAGATGCAGATAAATATCATCATGAGATGTCTTTAAAAACGACAAAATTTCGCGATGGAATCAAATCTCGCTTCCATGATCATTGCTCAAAAATTTTCAAAACCTTCGTTTTATGGCTGGAAGAGAATCAAATCAACAGAATGACACAGCAAAATATAATATTGCCACCACAATATGATCACGAAAGGATCAAGGAAATCTTTCGTGGTAATCGCGATCATTGGACGGAATTCATTTTTCTTATTGAGCTGCGTGCAAAGATCAAGAGAGATTGCGACAGTTGGCTAACGCTTTGTCTACGATATTTACAAACAACGCCACCCAAGGCAAAGCAAGTCGAAGAAGAAAATAAGAAATCTGAGAATATCAAACGAAAAATATTTGATAGATTGAAAGTTTATGGAAAACCATTGGAGCCACCCGAGCTGATAAGAGAGCCACCATATATTGGTTCCATTGATTTGACAAAATCCACTTTGCAGCTGCTCAGAAATGAATCAAAAATATTACAAAATTTCGCAAGGTAAGAATTTTGCAATATCACTGAATTCTTTTTTCTTCATTGGTTCTTCATTGGTTTTTTTTCTGCAGGAAGTTCAACATGACAATTAATGAGCATAAAGCAATAGACGCAAATTACAAGGAATACATCAGATACATCTACAGCAATGAATCAACACATCGTGTCAAAAGCGTAACTTGCTCGAGAATTTTTGAAAATTGTGAAGGTGCCGCAAATATTAGATTAGATTTTAGTGAAATGAAAGTTCACGAACAGTTGAAGTCAAAGCTGGAAGACAATCGTCAGTTTCAGCGTCAAATGCTAACGAAAGAAGCCGATTCGCCAGATCTTAAAGTAATCGATGCAAACTTTTGCATGCAGAATGTCATTCAGCAGTTGCTGGAACTCTACGAGAATCATCAAAAACGTGGTGATAAGGATCAGTGCGATGCAATTCTCAAAATCGGAACAAGCTTCTTTTACGATATTCTGAAAGAAATTAATGAAGACATTCAGAATTGCCCCGTGACACAAGAGCTTTACCATGTTTCGATTTCCCAATTGGGATCACTTGTGCAACAGAATCAAAACACTGAGGGTGTCAATCTGTTGAATCTTGCTCTGCAGCAACCAAATCTTGTAAACTTGATAGCGGAACTGTTTACACCATCAGTTTCGTCACCTCAATATTTCCTGGAAATGTATAAAATGCTTGTGGATTCATATGCAAAAAGATGTGATCCACAATTGCTTTTTGTGCTGTTTTCGAAATTCGATATTCCTCGATGGTTGGCACTTCATAAGCCGAAGCTTATTGACGTTAGTAATTTCATTCAATTGCTTTTGCGCGCATTGGAATTATGGAATCATCAGAACTCCGATCTGCTGCAGGATCTTCTACGATGTCATCTTGTTAATTTATTCGAATATCGCTTCCCAGAGCATTATGGCGAAATTTTGCAGAACGTTCTTGTTGAATTCGGTCAACAGCGAATCAAATCTAATGTCTTGTTGGACTTACTGAATTCATTTTATCAACGTGTCGGATGTACACGGTTAACAACGGAAGAATCAATTTCTAAATTAAAAGATGATTTTAGAAATTTTGCTTCAAAGCAAAACATTTTAATGTACAATGACGTTCATTCAACAACATTAATGCTTGCTCATCACTTTTACAATGAGCGATTGCAATATGGACTTCACGGCTTGTACCCGAAATATTCAGAATACTGTGATGTTCTTTGCTTGCTGATGGGATCGATTGGGCATTCAGTTGTTGCATCAGCAATTCAAGCTTTTCCTGGAATTATGGCAGATCAGCTCATTAATTGGTTATTTCCCGCCTTGAGTGAAATGTTTGCACCTTGGCTGATTCCATACACGCCTCAAAACATTAAAGATACACCGGCAAATTGGATCAAGCAATTTTCAACTGCGAACAATGTTTTACAGCCGTGGTCGGATGTTCATGTGACATCAGCTGGAAAGATGATAAGAATTTTCGCAATGTGTCTTCAGTATATTCTCGACATGTTGCCTGCTAGTAATTTATTGCTGAGCCATCTGTTTTGCTGGTATGATACATATTTTGCCCAGAAAACGACACCAAGCCATGTGCTGACACCAATTCATACATTGCTAATGAAAATGCCATGGGAGCGTTTTCGACCGTCACCAATTCACATGGAAGGACTGAATCGAATTTTAATGGATGTAAGATGAAATTAAAATATAGCATTAACTTTTAGTTTATCGCTTAGTATTCCTATTTTCAGTACATTCCCGAATGTCATTTGTTCATTGGAAACATTTTCCTAAGAATATCATGGACGCCCTGGCTTCAACAGAACATTAATTCATGGGATTATTCAACAATGCAACGGATGCTGGCAATTCTATTGATGATTTTTGTGAAACTTTCTTATGAACCAAAAGTGCGTGAGAGCATAAGAATTGTCACGTTGCTTCAAGATGCTGTCAAATATCCTTGGCACCTTCTGGAATATAAAGATGTCGAATCTGTTCTCGACTGGTTCGTGATGTCAACGGAGCCTTCAGTTATTTTGAAAATTCCATCCGAACATGAGACAATTGACGCGTGCGTTTTAAATTTACTTCAGTCGGCATCAAGCATGAAAGATACAACCGAAGGCCAAAATATTCAACAGACAGTTGTAACGGCTAAAAGGATGGCTTATGTACGCTCTGTTGTAAGACTTCTTAAAGGATGCGATGCAAAATTACATCAACTTATGTCAACCAAGCAGGGACAAGAAATGTTTCATCAAGCATTCAGAGCTCTTCTTAATTCTATTGACTCATGCTTTCCAACATCTGATGATAAGAAGACAATGGATGCAGTAAACCTGATGATTCCGGTTTTACAAAATATAAGTGTACCTGAATCAGCGGCTAAGCTCTTTGCAGAGTCGATCGAGTTGTGGCAGTTAACAAGTCAGACTGGAAATATTGTATTGAAATGCACTTTGAATGCGTTGCGAGTGCAAACCATTTGGTCGCTGAATGTTTATCGTGTGTTAGATTCAACATTAGCTAACTATATGAGAGTATCTGAGCTATCTCCGCATTATAATCCAACTTGGCCTGACGCTCATCAACGTTTCGGTTTGCCACAAGCAGACTATGATCAAAAACAACTAATTGATAATGATTTATTTTTGGCCCTACACATACTCTCTTACAACAAACTTCTTCTAATGAAAGATGATTGTGCACGCGTCACATTCATACAGGAATTGCAAACTCAGCTAGGACTACAAAAAACAACAGAAGCATCAGAAGCGAAAATGGCATTGATGTGGGGTTTCACAATTATGAGTGGTGGGCACATTATGAAGCGGTCAAATATGTCAAAGAATCAGTTGTTGGCAATTGCAAGGCACTTCCAGGTGACGTCAGCGCAACCTGAAGGATGGGGCGAAGGATTGCTTGGTGCCATCGGTTTGAAGCGCGATGGACAGACAAACAAGAAGAAGATCCTCGCGCGATGTTTGTCTTGCGCAATTTTCGCTTTATTTTCTGGAAGCACACATGACCCGAATGTTATTCACTCATCCGCTGAATATGAAATGGCAATGACCGAACTCAAAAATGTGCTGAGCAATAAAAAATTTGCTGATGTTAGGACAGTTGGACTGCAGGCAATTGCTTTGATTGAAAATAAATCGCAATCCATGCTTGATGATTTGATGAACACTGTCGGTAAACTGATAAAGATTTTTTATCAGGAACATTACCTGAATTCGATTGAATATTTATATCACTGGTAAATCTTTTAATATCACCGCGCTTTGCGTAATGTTGCTTATAATCTAATCTGTAAAATTAAATAAAAATTATTGATAACAGCATGGCTGTGCTTTTCATTAAAGAAACAAAAAGGTTTAGTTTCCAATTTGATAATAGATTTTTCCTTTATTCAAGCGGTTGGAGTAAATTTCTACAATTTAAATCTAATCAGTTTTTGGGGCTTCGCGTTCTTTAGTTTTGAAAGAATTTTATTTTTGTTATAAAGTTCTATTGGCATTTTATGTTGATGAATTATAAATTAAGAGAGATTTTTTTCTAAAATTTTTGCCTGTGAACAAAGAAATAAATGCAATATAAGGATAACAACGTCTTGATAAAATGCAGTCTCAAAAATAAGAGTGGAAGAATATTTAAACAGGAAAAATTTGAATAGAATTAAAACATATTAATATCAACTACATAGTTTTGAACACATCGATTAATTAATTAATTATTGTTTGTGATTTTCTGTGTAGCAAAAATGGTTTTCTTTGTATATATGTAAAAAAGGACAATTTTCTAAACAGTTTTATTGTTTTGATAACATTTCAAATTTTGTTTAGAAATTTCATGCCATTCTTTCAACTTTGGTATATGTAAATTGTTTCCTTTTTTTTTGCAATTATTATAAACATTTATTGATCTACAAACTACAATTTCGACGATATCCGATATCCCAAAAAAATATTATGAAATGAATGCTTTTGATGGTTCTCCGATTGCGATAATTCATTCATTTCAAATTTCAGGCCAAACCTACCTGGGCCAGCCACAAGTTTTTATTTTTATTCCTCTGATTCAAAAATGTGATGCTCTCTGGATATTATTGCACGATGAGTGTTGTTAGTTAACAGAGATTTTTCCTAATTTCTGACTAATTCTCTTCAATCCAAGAACAATGGTCTATGTATGCTTAATGAAAGTTCTCCAAAAGAAAAATTGTTTTGATTAATTTCCAAAAAAAAAAAATTCATCAAATGAATGATAAAAATTTTTTGGATATGATGTTTTTTCCCTAATTAGTTGATGGAGTATTTTTTTTTTGATTGTTTTCGAGGATGTGTGTGGGTGTACAAGGTTTAGAGATGGGCAAAATTATCACTACAATCCCTGCAAAAACGGAAAGAAACGAAATGAAATTTTTTGATGTTTTTTTCTACAGAAAATAAAATTTTAAATTTTTGATAAAAAAAATTCCAATCGATTTTCTAAATACAAAAAAAAAAGAAAGTAATTTTGGTTTTCTGTTTCAGAAATTTCTAAATAAAATTTTGCATTCCAACAACCAGACAGGAAAAAGAGAGTAATTTTTCCAGCGACAACATTAAGTGTAAGACATGCCATTTAGGATGTGAGCAGAGGAGTAAAAGCGATGGAATGAGGTGAAATCAGTTTTTTCTAAAGCATATAAATTTGAATCATGACTTGTGATTCTAGAATTTTCTTGAAATTCTTCAATATTTGACCCTACGGAAGCACAAAGAAAAGTATTTTGTCAATATTTACAATGTTTTTTTGTCTTTTTTTTTCCAATTGATGGAAATCTGAAAATAGAATCATGAATATGATTTAGATGTGGAAATGAATAATGAACGAAATTGACGAATGATAATGAAATTTGAATGATATTGCGAAATAAAAACGAACACAACTTTATGAAATTTCCATTATATTTTTTTTTGTTGCGTTGCTGTTTTCTTTTGTTTGTTTGTTTCTTTGTTGTGAAGTGTCTTTATTTAGAGACAATTTTACAAGCTACATTCATTATTTTGATTGCTGTTTATCCCAACTAATGGATTGATTATACCAAAAGTTCAACGATCGCGATTCAGAAATGTTCACATGCACCACTAATTAAAGACAGACAAAGGTTAATTTCTTTTTTTTTGAACATTTCTGAATCGTTTCGAGTACGCGCGCGACGGATTAATCACCTAGTATTTCAACTTATTGCACAATATTTAAAAATCAAGAATCCTTTGAGTGAGTTTTATCTTTGTTGCAAAACAAAAAGTTTGAGAATCTTAATCTTACACTTTGTTCGCATTGCTAAGTATTTGCTACATAATTTAAGATTCCATATTTCTTTGGTAGATTATTTTTGTGGGAGGAAGATTTGGTAGTAATGTAATAATAAAAATATTTTGTGTTGTTAGGACAGTGAGTTAGTGAATTTCTCGATCTATTTTGTTTTTTTTTTTTTTTTGTGTAAGCGTGCTATTTTTCGTTCAAACTTATCAAACACAGTTCGTTTTTTTTGCACACTTTCTTGACATTTAATTTAAATATATAAATTTCTTTATCTAAAATAAGTTATTCGTGATAAAATTATTCGCGTAACCGAACTGCAAACGGCGATTTATTTAATTGAGTAAAAAGTGATGAAGTCACGTCATCACGATTCCAAAAATAAGTCTCATGTCCAAGCACCATATTTGACGCTCATTTGCAGTTCTATGCTTTTGTCATTTAATAATCACAAGAAATTTTACTTTAAGTGCTTCGTTTTTTTGTCATAAAATGAGCTTCTATAGCTTTGGTGCATTTTATATATTTTTCTATTGCTGTTTTCTTAATCAAGAAAATAAATTTAAGTTTCGAGTGAATGGTACTCGATATTAAAAAAAAAAAAAAAGATTTCAAAAGAATAATAAATTAAGAAAAAAGTTTTAAGAAGGTTATTGAACCTTTTTAAAAGCTTTGAACTAAATCTTTATGTTAAATCAAAATATATTTAAAATAATATCGCGCGAAAAGCCAATTAGAACGTTATCAAATTACTTGTGCAGCCAGATACTGGAATAAAGAAATATTTAAAAACAATTTTGCCATCACCGGAAACACGAAACATAAAGAAAAGTGGTTAAAACAAGAAACTATAAAATTCGATTGGAGCTGTGAAGAGATTTTTGTAATATAATAACTTACATGTGCTCCGGATGTGTTCGGATGCAATCAATCAGCTGATCGGCCTTAATTTCGCCCGTGCAGATACGATGAATGGCAGTGAAGAGTGGAAATTTGTTCTCGATATCCTTTATCTTCAGCATCGTATTCACTTCCTCAGCAGTCGGTGGGCCCTTGAGAAAATTATTAGACATTCGTGATTAATGATTCAATCAATTGTTATGATCCATTCAGCACTGAAATTTACCTGCAACTTTTGACCATTCAACATCTCCTTTTCGAGCTCAGCAATGCTTTTTCCTGTCTTGACGAAAGCTTCACTGCACTTACGATTGCGACCACCTAGGACAGATGAATGAATTTAATAACATGAGGCTCAAATTTATTGCTCAACTAGCTCACCATAACATGTTGTAATTAAATCAGCAACACCACAGCTCTCAAAGAATGTCGAAAGCTTGCTGCCGGGATAAAAGACATCAACAAACTTAATCATTTCCATCAGACCCAATCGAATGACAGCAGCCTTCGTATTGTCACCAAGTCCGAGGCCATCAACAAAGCCCGCACCGCAGGCAACAATATTTTTCAAGGCGCCACAAATTTCTACAGCATCAACATCGTCACTGACGACAACACGGAAATTGGGCGTTTGGAAGAGATCACGCAAGATTGGCGCCTTACTTTTGTCCTTAACACCGATGGTAGTTTCACAGAATTTCTCATCCGCCACTTCATTGGCTAAATTTGCACCCATCAAAACGGCACATGGAATCTGATATGAGGTTTGATAGTCACGCACACTGTGCAATCAGTGAAAAAAAAAAAAAGTTCTCAACCCACCTGCAGATGTTTGGTGATGATGTGAGAGATAAGTTCAATGCCACCACCCTCAGCGACATCGAAGCCTTTAATGAGAGATAAGCCAATAGCCGATGGTCTGATTTTTCCCACCAACTGAGCACCAAGTCCTTTGATGAACTGATGTGGAATCACAAAGATAAGAATATCGGCATCTTTAGCTGCCTCAACGACATCAGGAACGGCAATCTGTCAACAGAGAAACGTAGAAAAAAAAGCATGTGCTGACTAAATGTTCATTGGATTTTAAAACTCTTGGCATCGCTTCAAATTGATTAAAAACAACAATTTGAAATAATTTTATTTATTTATCCGCAGTCCCATTGTTGGATAATTAAGCACAGTTTCGTGCTCTATTTATAGGTAATCAAGTCACCATTATAAACTTGAACGTGTACACTTGAAATTTAAGACACCGGTTGCTTTTTTCGATTTTCTCATTTCATGCAATCATTTGTTGCGTGCAACATTATTAAAAAAGGCGATTACTGTGGATTGAATTCAATTAAACGCCAGTTATCAATGTGTTTAGACAATGTAAACAATTTATCATTATTTATAATGTAAGCGTCCATTCATTATGTTTACATATTGACAGTCGTGCTCACTCTTATCAATTGTTGCTTCAGCTGATGAAGCCAATATTGTCATGTTTAACACGCGAATGCTTATAGACATGTTGATGTATGTATTATCTGTTTGCGTAACTTAGGTCTACTAAATCTATCGGAAGCGAGTAAATTGTCAAATCAGACATTTTTTGTCCGTTTTATCGCAGTCATAAAAAACGTTCCAATTAAATTTATGAGCAATTCAAATCTTAGCGCTCGGCCAACGGAATTTTAAGTACCGTCATATTTTTTCTAATTGCACAACTGAGAGCGTGTTACCAATCACTGAGTTGATAGTCTCAAGATCATCTCTTGCAAGAGATACGCTTTGACGCGAAACGGGCTATACATGCTACAATGATGTGATTGCAAGTTTTTGTGGCATTTTCTGGAACGCATTGACGCAATATTGATTACAAATAGCGAAGTCGCGATGTTTATGTTCCGCGCGACATGCAGAACTATGAACCCAAGTCACAGGGCCCACTTTAGTCGTGAATTGAAACAGATTTTATTTATTTTTTGTTGTCAATGGTCGATCGCTCTACATATTTTAACGTTTGGCGCGATAAGATAATATTTTTTTTCTTCTGAGTACTTTTGAATAGCTATAACAATAATTTTGACGTTTTATTGACTTTGAGAAGTTATTAGAAATAACTTTCGGCAGCCTTGTGCTAAGCTTTATCATTGATAATATTTTTAAACTTTTATCTTTTTATTTTTTTTTTGTCAATCAAAATTTTTCAAGTGCGATTTTTTTCCGAAACAATTTTTCCATTCAGACTGTAAGGAACACCGAATAAAATGTTGCGCACAGTTCGATGACGTCATATTATAGGAGCACTTGCAGTGTGCATGCAATGAAATGAATTTCCTTGGCATTGCCATTGGCATTGACCCTGACCTTCGTCAACTAAAGCCGAGCGTTCATCGATTTATCCACCCGGTCGTTGCCGAAAAGAGAAGATAATTTTTCAATGTTAAATGCGCCAATTTTAAACGAGGGTGTATTCAAAATAGAAAATTTTGACTTCATTTTAATTGGCAGCGACTTCAAGGTTCGCTCGCTTTTCTCCTCCTTATCAAATAATAAGTTCAAGAGTTGTCTGTAGATGCCCGCCATATAATTTGTCACATACATCGTCATTTGATAATGATTAGGATAATAAAATATTGACTTACGACATTCTCGGGCAACTTATGTCCGGGCAAATATTTAACATTCTCGTGGGTCTCGTTGATGATTTCGGTCAATTTCTTGCCGTTGATCATTTCCTCAAAAACATACATAGTCACACGATCTGTAGGGTGATAAAAAGTATTAATTAGTTTGTTGAAAAGTTTTAATTATACAATTCGCTGTTCGGAAACCGCATGACATGTAGCTCTCACCTTCATACTGTGGCAAGTTCTTAGCATTTACACCAACAATCTTAGCGATGGCCGAGCCCCTATAAGAGTATTCAGAAATATTTGTTTTCATGTGTTGGATATTTGTAATTCACTTGCAGGTCGCAATAAAATATATTTAAAAATAGAAATCGCTAGTGGCATCAAAAATTAAAAAAAAAAAAACAACGAAAAATCGTCTTGTCGTCGCAACAATGCATTTGTGCACTTTTACAGAACTTAATTAGAATAATAGTTGCATAATCGAATACATTTTCCTCATAATTTATCGCTCGTGCGAACTCCTCCCACGAGTCTGAGGGAAGAGAAAAAAACTTTCCACTATATGACTGACACATGGCCTTGAAAATTATTGCACATAAAAATGCACTCGGCTATTAACTGATACAAAATTTTTATTTGTGACAACAAAACAGCGGAATGTATTGTTGTGTATATACATTTTAGATGAATGAAAAAGGTGTTTCAGAAAAACTCGTTTTATGCGTTGTGTGTTATCAGACCGTTTGAAATGGAAAATAAATTTTTTCGATGATGATCCAAATTTACAAAAGTAATCAGTTGGAAGGCAAATGTCTTAGTGGCATTTGCGTTTTAAAAATATATTGAAAAATTAACGTTATGTCATCGACTATTAAGCTTTTCATTACGGTGGTGATTTAAAATTCAGTGATTTATTAATTTACAACTTGATGCCGCCGTGAAATTTCCTTATCATTTGCACGCCTTAATAAAATTTGATTTTTTATGTGTGTACCAATTTCCGGATCCAACAATACAAACGGATGTTTTAGACATGCTTCTTGCTATTTCACTTTATTTATCACTTAAAATGTACGAACTTATTTTACAATTTACAGAGAATTTAGTTAAACTTATTGCGCGAACAAAGTCTGAGAGCTGAATGAAGTTACAATATTTGGTACGAACAATGAAAGGAAAGAGAAGAAAAACAAAACAAACACTGTTATAATCAAAATGCGCTGTTATAATAAATGGAATTGTACTATCCTGTCTCAAAAATGTCCGACTTACCTTTTAATTATTTAGATTAAATTAGAAAAGAATAACTTACTGAATCTATGATAGATTTCTGAAGTTTGAATCCTTTATAATTCCTTTTATCCTTTAAATAATATTTTACCTCTGCAAAAACGCCCCTCGTTCCTTGTGTTTAAAGTTCCATCACTACTTGTCATAACCTAGAACGTTCGAATCACTCACAAGTTTTTCAATCATCAACGAAAAATAAGTGAAAATCAGCAGGAAATATGTCTACACTCGCTCATGCACTTGCGATAGCTGGAAACCGAACGTCGGGAGCACCAGTTCGAACTCAAAATGGTGAGTAAAAGCGTTATAATCGCAATTTTATTGGACGGAACATTAGATAAATTTTATATCATATCCAATGGACATCACATGTTTAAGGAAATGATTAAAATGGTTGTGATCTGAGGCATTCTGCTGTCGGAATGTCTCAATGCTGCCGACACGTCATTAAACATTAAGTTGGGAAGCAGGAATTTAATAATTCCTGCGTACATCCTGTTAAAAATTGTGAAATAGGCATCATGTGGGCCGTGTTTTAATGCTTGCTGATTTTCCGACATGTTTTAGTTATGGCAGCGTCGTCAATCGCTAACATTGTAAAGAGCTCTCTCGGACCAGTTGGATTAGACAAAATGCTGGTTGATGACATTGGTGACGTTACAGTCACTAATGATGGTGCTACAATCCTGCGCTTATTGGAAGTTGAGCATCCAGCGGCAAAGTAAGTTTTATTTCTTTGAATCTCGTGATGACTCATCGTGACTTAAAATTTTGTTTATCATTTAAGGGTCCTGGTTGAATTGGCACAACTGCAAGATGAGGAAGTTGGTGATGGAACAACATCAGTCGTAATCATTGCTGCTGAGCTGTTGAAAAACGCCGACGAGTTGGTTAAACAAAAAATTCATCCAACATCTATTATCTCTGGCTATCGTTTAGCATGCAAGGAAGCCTGCAAATATATTTCTGAGCATTTAACAGCGCCAGTTGATGAATTGGGGCGTGAATGTTTGGTGAATTGTGCAAAAACCTCTATGAGCTCAAAGATTATTGGAGCTGATGCTGATTATTTCTCGTCAATGGTGGTTGATGCTACACAGGCTATCAAGATTACAGACGCTAGAGGAAATGTAGCATATCCAATTAAGGCTGTCAATGTTCTGAAAGCTCATGGAAAATCGGCTCGTGAGAGTGTTCTTGTTTCTGGATATGCCCTGAATTGCACTGTTGCATCACAGCAAATGCCCAAGAAGATTGTTAATGCAAAAATCGCTTGCCTCGATTTCTCACTTCAAAAGACGAAAATGAAGCTCGGTGTTCAGGTGCTCATCACTGACCCAGAAAAGCTTGATGGCATCCGTGCCCGTGAATTGGACATTACCAAGGAGCGAATTGAAAAAATTCTCGCTACTGGTGTCAATGTGATTCTTTGCACAGGTGGCATTGATGATCTTTGCCTTAAGTACTTTGTTGAAACTGGCTGCATGGGTGTTCGTCGAGTGAAGAAAGCTGATTTAAAGAGAATTGCAAAGGCCACGGGAGCTGCGTTCGTTACATCACTTTCGAATATGGATGGTGAAGAAAGTTTCGATGCATCAATGGTCGGCGAGGCCGCCGAAGTTGTTCAGGACTTTGTTTGCGATGATGAACTGATTTTGATCAAAGGACCCAAAGCTCGTACAGCTGCTTCCATAATCCTTCGTGGTCCAAACGACTTCTATTGCGACGAAATGGAACGTTCGGTTCATGATGCATTGTGTGTCGTAAAACGTGTCCTGGAAGGAAAGAAAGTTGTTGCTGGCGGTGGCTGCGTTGAGGCAGCTTTATCTATTTATTTGGAAAACTTTGCAACATCATTGAGTTCCCGCGAACAGTTGGCAATCGCTGAATTCGCAAAATCGCTTTTGGTTATCCCGAAAACACTCGCAGTTAATGCAGCCAAGGATGCAACAGACTTGGTCGCAAAGCTTCGTGCCTATCACAATTCCAGTCAGACAAAGAAGGACCATTCCCATTTAAAATGGTATGGTTTGGATCTCATCGAAGGCGTCGTGAAGGACAACAAAAAGGCTGGCGTACTAGAGCCAGCAATGTCAAAGATCAAATCACTCAAATTCGCAACCGAAGCTGCAATTACAATTTTGCGCATCGATGACATGATCAAGTTGAATCCAGAAGACAGATCGGGTGGAAAGAGTTATGCTGATGCATGTCACTCTGGCGAACTCGATGGTTAAGAGAATCATCAACAGGAGATTTTTTATACAATATAAGAAAACACATTTTTGTTCGCGAAAATTCATTTGCGAACATTTTTTTTTTAATCTCCTTGCAAGCTTAATTTAATTTCACGTCCTCCAATGAACCCCTGCTTAAGATTCACACACACATGTTTCTGAAAACTATTTTGTATTAACCACGCGATAATAATAAAAAAATTACCCCAAATTAAACGAACTATACGTTTACATACTTTATTAGTGCACTGGACGAAATAAACGTGACATAATTTATTAACAGTCCGCAAATTGCACGAGACAATTTTTTGTTTACACATTTCGTAAAATTGAGGATGATCATATGAATCACGATTCTCTCGCATTGGAAAGAGTGTGTGAGAATATATGATGGCTATTATTAGAAATTTTCATTTCGGAAAATTCTTGTCGAACGTGAATATCGTTTCAGGGAGATTTCTTTGATTTTCGTTGGAAAATGGAGATTATTGCTGAAAGTGTGTTTCCAGAAGATTGGACAACGAAGGAAGCAGAATACCAGAAACAAATTGAGAATCTGAAGAAATTGAATGAAAAACTGATCAATTACAGCGAAGAAAAGTCAAAGAAATTTGAACATGATCTTCAGAAATTGCAACATGAAAAAGACATTATTCAAAAGAAATTGGAAAAGATTGAATTGGAAGAGTTGAGAGAATCGGCAATGGGAAGTAGCAGTGGAAAGAATATCGAGGCGTTTAAGGAAAAATATGATAGTGTCTTGAGACGCGCTCAAGATTTATTATTTGAACGTCAAAAAGTCATCAAATCTTTAGAATTGAAAACTGAAGCGCAAAATATTCAAGTATGTAATCAGAAGAATGTTGCCCAGGGTATTTAATAATTTCCTTTGGTTTCAGATCGAATCCTTAAAAGACGTCGTATCTCTCACAAAGGACATGCTTGTAATTCGTGAATGTGAAGTCCGTGAATTGACAGAACGTATGGAATCGTTGGATGCAAAATTCAAGGCAGAAAAAGATCGCAAATGTCTGATGGAAAAGAAAATGGAGTTGTCTGACAAGCTCAATGCTGATTTAAAAGCTGAATATAAAGCCCAAAAAGATATTTTCAATGTAAGTGAAAACGAGACCTCGATAGGACTATGCTCATAATTATGACTTTTTTAGATCTTGAAAGACCAATATAGGCAAAAGGTTGTAACACTCGAGAAAGAACTTCAAGGATCAAAGACAAATGATGGAACCAACGGTGAATCATCGTCATCCGCATCATAAAATTCATTTCTGTAAATTTTATAATCCACACATAAAGTCGAAGAAGATCAATTTGTAAATTCAATTTATTCTAACAAAAATTGCGAAACTTTGTTATTAAAGTCTTCGGCATAGCGAAGATGAATATTGTGCTTTCCATCAGGCCAGGTAATAAGTTTTGCGTTGTGAATATTCGTCATCAGAAAGGGTACATGCTCTTTAGCCAGCATTGGATCTTTTTCACCATGAAGAATCAACGTATCAGCTATAATATTCTTCAAATAGTTCTTGCACAAGTCTCCATTACGTTCCTTGTAAATCAATTTAAACGTGTCCACCCAATTTTCCCATGCTGTCTTGAAATATTCGGCGCCGTAGATTAATTCCAATGGCTCACGCATTTTTGCGCTCCATTTGCTTATGTCACGTATTCCATCATAAATTCTCAATTCATCCTCAATGATATAAGCATTTGATCCAAAAATGACGAGCTTTTCAATTGCCTCGGGATATTTACCAGCAAGTATCATACCAGTTATTCCACCATCAGACCATCCAAGCACACTATAGTTATTGACCTTCAGGACATCCATCATTTGATTAATTGTATCGGCATCACGTTCCAGGAAATCAGTTGTGAACTGCTTGGTTGGCGGAATACTTTTTCCATATCCTGGTGGATCCCATGCAATCAGCTGATGATTTGGTAGTAACTTTGGCAATTGCTCTATTTGAGGTCTGAAGTCAGTAAATGACGAGCCTGAAATAAAAATAATTGTTGAGTTGTGCATGACTTACGAATCAGGAGCTGGAGTAGGATTTACCTAAAGCACCAGGAAGACATATCAAAGTCTTTCGTGGTTCTGTCCCTTCCTTGATTGATCGCACATAATTGATCTGAAGCTGTCCAACTTTCACCTTCTGCTCGCTTATTAAAACACCAGATGCACTTGAAAAGTGTCGAATCTTGTTTCTGATTATTGAGGAATTTAGTTTTATTAACATTTTGTGCAGTTTCAGCCAACATCCAGCAAAAAATGTAAACAAACCGATAACCGTAAAATAACCATTTCAACGAAGTTTTGATGATGAAAAAAAATGCCGGCTGTTACTCTCTTGCTTAACATATTGAACGTTGCTTCAATTGTTATAATGCAAAACGTTCGGTTGTTAAACGTTTCCAAGCAACTAACTATACATGTCACGCTCAAGCAAATTTTTGCCAAGTTTTCAACTGACGTGTTCAAATTCGTTGTTTTTAAATTACGTTTACATTGACATCATCAATTGACGATCGTGGGCATAAATTACTGATAAGAACAAACCTTCACCTGTTTCACGATATTTCGATGTTAACATGTTGCTCATTAAAGTAATGATATGAAATTGTCTTTCCTCTCTCTAATGATGATCGCTGCAATTGCGAAATATAAAAAAAAAAAATATTTTTTTTTATTTTGTAATTTTTTTTTTTCAGTTTTTATTTTTTATGATCGTGTAAAAAAGATCGAATACTTATTTCCATTTTGATTATTTCACTCTTTAGGCAATTAAACACCAGAAAAGTTCTTAATTGTGTAATTGATTTTAAAATTATTACGTCTTCCTTCATGAGCTTGGTTCAATGCTTAATTAATGAAACGAATCATAATGGAATTGCATCGACACTGCAAGTTTTTGTTTTAATTCAACTAACGAATTAATTACTTTCATAGAACCACAAAAGAAAACTTGTTTCAACATAAATGAAATGTTTGTTAAGAATTTCGTGAATATTGTTTCACACGAGAAATCATTTGACTATTGTTTCTCACATTGCACAATTTCCAAAGTTTGGTTGGGAGATGTGGAAAATTGGAATGTGAAAATCTATACACAATTAAATTTAAGTTTTACGTGAAACTATTTTACCACGAAAGAAATGCAAACGTGTTTGCGTCCGTTATCAAGAAAAATTTGATTTGACAACAAGCAGAATGCATGCAATGAAAATTATGCAAAAAAAAAATAGAACTAACAAATTGGAAAAAAAACTTCTATAAATTACTTTAGATCAATCAGTTCAGTTATTTAGTTTTTGATTTACAACTCGTCGTGATCAGTGACATCCTCTGATTCGACTTCACCCGCTGTTACTTCGTCTTCCTGATCGTCTAAATCTTCATTGTCTTCGTCTTTCTTGGTCTCAGATTCAGCCTGTTTGCGCTCTTCTTCGTCTTGTGCATCTTTCATTTTCTTTTCACCATCTTGTGTGGCTTTGGCGCCCTTAGCGGCGGCCTGAGCGTATTCAGGATCATCAGTGAAAAGAACGTTATCGAAAATTGTTCCAGACTTGACTTGCCACAAATCCAATCCAACTGTGCAAACTTCTTCACGGAGATAAATATTCTCATCAGCAGTATATTCAGGATTATCGATTTCTGGATGCTTCCACACTCCTTTGAAGGCTGGGTTATCAATTTGCTTTGGCTTCCATTCGCCTTTGTATTCTGGATTATCAATCTGAGGTGGCTCCCATTCACCATCCATCTCATCATCCCAATCATCAGGTTTTGTGGCATCTGGATCCGAAATGTGTTCTGGTTTGTCCCAATCTTCTGGTTTCTTATCATCAGGATCTGGGATTGTTGCACGTTCATCCCAGTCTTCTGGTTTTGTAGCTTCTGGATCCTTAATTTTCTTTGGTGGTAAGAAATCCCAATCATCTTCTAATGAACCTGATTCAACTTTCTCGTTATCAATCAACACTTCGTAAGTGTTATCGGGTTGAACAACGAGTGTATAGAAGTGAGTGAAGACATCATCCTTGCAGCGAATTTCCTTGTTGATAAGATGGTTTTTGCCCTTGTAGCTAAAGATGACGTGCACCTAATTAGAAAAATAAATTATTTCAAAATTTTCAAATTAATAACCTTTTTTTTTTCAACTGACCTTTTTGGTTCCCGGTCCGCAAATATCAGGCCCAAACATAATAAGATAAGGTGATTCTCCATGCATATCCTTTTGGTCAAGACTGCAATCGAAGACTTTCAAATAACCCCCGCCGCAATCAATGTTCTGTTCATGTTTCACCGAAAATTGAATGACAAGTGGCTTGTCTTTATTGCTGAATGGAGTGAATTTTGTAGATAAAGCATAAAAACGAGCGTCTTGAGATGTCTGGAGACCTGAAAATAATTAGTAATGACGTTATTAAATTGCCATCAGACTATAAATGACCATTATATCTGAATTTCTTTTTCGAGACAATTCCATCGTGTGAAGAATGGTGAAATGGGACAGAAAATGTTCACCATTGCTGGCGCTTGTAGCATATATAGACACATATATGTTATATTTGAATGTATTAGTGTGGGGAAAATGACACGTAAGAGAAAGATATAGACAATCCACGACGATTGCGGAAATTGCATTTTTATCAATTAAAACTGATCTTACCTTTGTCTTGTTCTTCGTCATTGTAGAACTTGCCAGCCGTTCTAACAAATGCGCCGAATTCCTTGCCTGGATGCTTCGAGTATACCCAGTTTTTCTCCCATGAGTCTGGAAATAAAAATTGCACAATGTAATTCGAATTATTGATACTTTTAAGAATTTTCAACACGAATAATAGCGAACAGTGAGCTGCTTCGCTGATAGATCGGTTGAGAATAATAATAATAATTTTGCAATAAGAAAACCCGGCTAACACCCACATCGACTAAATTTAAGAAAAAATGTGATTCGGTCTTACCATCTAGGAACTTCTCCTCATAGTATACTTCGCAATTAGCGAGGGCGACAGCACCCAAAATCACTAATAGACTTGAGCTCAGCTTCATTTTTTTATTAAGATTCCTAACGATTCCTAATAACACGTCTCACCACTAAGAGAATTTACTGAAGAATGACGACGTTGAACACAAACTGCCGACTCAATAAATCAGCTCAATACTTGTTTTACAAAGCACACCTTTATACGCGCTTTCAGAGAAATGTTTTGGCAGCCAAGTTAATGTTTATAAAAGAATGAAATGTTAACTTATTTTAACTGTATTTCCATTGTGATACCCTTTAGAAGACAGAATTATTTTGTACATGTATATAATGTGTTATTAGAATTTAGAATGTTAACAGCATTTTTTGCTTCCGACACCATCGTAGAACAACACCACGTGATTCATGAAACATGCAACGTATCACAAATCAACCAATCAGAACGTTCCAACAAAAACGGGGCTTTCATCATGAGCTTTCTCGCTTCCAGTTGTTTCACACTTTGTACCACGCTTCCAATTCCGTTATCAGTTCTTATCAGTAATTCTTAGTATCGAAATGAATGCATGAGTCACTCAATATAAGAGTATCAATATTTTAGAAACATCTCGTGTTTGAGCTACAACTACTGATAACTTAGTTATGGATTACTTTTATTTTTTGTCTTCTTCAGTTTTGGATTGTTGATAAAATTTAAAATTTCAGAGAAATTTTTTTTTTTTTTACGGATGGTTAAGAATTTTTTGTATGTAAGTTTAATTGAATGGATGAAATGTTTTTAAATGTCCACCTGATATGGACTTTGAGCAATTAATTATTTTAATTTGATGACTCTTGACTTTCCTCGTCGTCGATTTCTTCATCCGAGCTTTCAGATTTCTTCTTAGATTTTCGCGGTGCCTTAGCTTTGGCGACTGGTTCAGCTTTCTTTTTTATTGATGTTTTCTTAGTGCTGCCCTTCGGACGCCCACGTCCTTTTTTGGGTGCTGATGATTCACTTTTTTCTGGATCAACGGGACCCTTGCGCTTCTGAAACACGTGGAATAATTAAAATGGCCGTTGGATAAAAAAAATAACATTTTTTATTTATTATTAAAATTTACCTTGTCACAATTCTTTTCAACTGGTGGACGGCCACGGCCTTTTTTCTCAGCAACAACTTCTTCTGCCGAATCAGACATCTTGAATTATTTCACTTGAAATTCTTCGATTAATATCACCTGTAGATTAAATAATGAAAGGATTGATCGAAAGATGATAAATCATTAATTTTACTGGTGCTCATTGAAGTGAAAATGCAACAATTTTCAAGACAATTTTAAATCTCATAAATTTTCTCATCCAAAAAATTCGGAAAATATTTCCAAGAAAAATTTCTATTTAATTCTAGTTAAATTCAATAAAAGGATTGCATTAGTTGAACGAAGAAAATGAACGTTTTCATTCGCCATTTACAAAAAAAAAAAAAAATTCGCTCACAATATATATATGAAAGGGAAATTTATGTCCTTCAACCCCGCAAGCGAGAATGAGAAAAAAAAAATTTCACTGAAATTCAATTTTCACAATTTTCCATATCTCTTTAAATCAGAATAAATATCGCAAAAAATTGCACAATCAATTGACAATCGATATGATTTTTTTGTGATTTTTCTAACGCACAACTGATACCTGAAAATTAATTAATTTTACCGGGAATATTTCACGGAAGAATATTTTTCACTTTTATGAATTTTTTTTTTCTTGGTCTCTCTTTTGGCGTCATATGGAAAAGTGCTTTTCCGCTAAAAAGAGAGTCTCTGTGATATTGCGTGGGAGAATGCTGCTGTAGCGTCGTGAGAGTTTATTTTCTGATAAAGGATCTTAAATTATGCAAGTACCATCAAACGGGTTCACTTTATAACTTTTTGCTTCTTACTAAAAAAATTCTATCAATATGTTATGTGTGTTATATGTAGAATATCAGGGTCAAGGTTTTCTTGTACCGATTATGTTATAGTGATGATCCTTAGAAAAATTAAATAAAAATACAATTATGTTATTTAAAAAACACATTTTATTTTATTTTTCTCTTAAAATTCCATCTACAAATTTTTGTATGTGTGCCTTTTTAAAGTTATGCAAGTTTTATATCCATTGAACATCAAACGGTTTTACACATTACTTTTCGTCACTCCGGAGGAAACTACTTTGAGGGTTTGAACTGTTAATTAGAACACACTGAAACAATAAAATGTGCATGTTGATAATAATTAAACTAAGTTATTATTATTTAATTTTTTTTTTTGGAGACGAATCATTAAGAAGGAAAATGCGGTTACTGATCAAATGCGAAGACTGCAGGATACTGATTTAAACTGATGAAACGATAGTTGCCGATGCATTAACTACTCTCATTGGTGTAAAGATCAATCCAGTGGATCGCGAACGAATGAGTCGGTCAGCAGATAGTAACTCAATTAAATGCATTTTTAAAGTTGGAATTATTTTTGAAAGAAACTTTCCGCGATCCATCGAAGTGATTTTTCTTTTTCGTTTGAAACGTTATTTTTTTTGCGGTACACATTCATCTGAGGTTGCATGTGTATTTTGTGTATTTTTTTTTTTTGTTTTGTTTTGTGGAAAATAGTCTTAACATCTAACATCTTTTTTTTTGTTGTGTTTTTTGTTTATGGAAATATAATTAAATTTTTCATTGTTTTTATAAATCTGCAATTATGCAATGCTTTTGAATGGCTTTTAACGGTTTTGATGAAAAAAAAAAAACTTTTTGTTGTTGTCGGGATGATCCGTCTTCGGTTGACCCGTTGTTACGTTATTGTATTTTAACAGGTTTACTCTGAATCTTCTGCTTCGGCTGATTCGTCAGCACTGGATTCTTGCTTCTTTGCCTTTGGTGGGCGCCCTCGTCCTGCATGATATTAAAAAAATTACAGTCACTAAATGGTCTACTAAGGAGCAATTAAAATTATACCTTTTCCTGGTGCAGCTCGCTTTGGAGCAGCGGCCTTTGTTTCCTTTTTCTCAGCAGCTGGTACCACATTCTTAGCCGGTCGACCGCGTCCCTTTTTTGCTCCATTTGCAGCCTCCTTGGGCGATTCCTCAGCTGGTGGTGGCGGCGCTGGTTTTTCAGCCTTCTTTGGGGACTTTTCAACAACTTTCTCAACAACCTTTTCAGGCTTTTCAGCTGGCTTGGCCTGCATTATCCATAAAATAAATAAAAATTAAAAAATTAGCGACGCATTCAACAATCAGAAGAAAGAAACTATCACAAACACACAATTGGCGCGAAAATGCAAGTTTTCTTTTCTCACAACCATTAAATTTTATTGAGATCCGTGCGGATCATCAAAATTCCATAGATCCAGTAAAAAGACGACACTCACCTTTGGTGGACGGCCACGTCCTTTCTTCTTGGGTTCTGCAACATCAGACATTATGGACTTGAGTGATAAAACTTTGCCGAAATGAATAAAAGTGTCTGTGAATGATAAACGAAACAGAAAATAATGTTAGGAGGAGTTAATAAAACGCGGCGAAGCGACTTGAAAAAGGAAAAAAATCGCCAAAATTACAAAATGCAAGCTATTACTTTAAGTAACTATTCAGAAAAATCGATCATAAACTGAGGCAAATTATGCACTAGTTGTATATAATTGATAGCGTCGGGTTTATTTTAAAATGAATTTTCTTTTAAATTCAATATCGTGATGGCTTCACTCTCGAAAATTTTTCGTTTTTATCGTTCGCCATTTGTTGAATTTTTTTCACGCGCTTCCCGCCCATCTTTTCGCGAAATTTTAAGCAATCCGCAATTGTACTGTAATTATCTTAATTTAGAGAATATTTTCACGTTTACATACCTATTAATTAAATAGTTTTCGATTTTTGATGTGAATGCGACGATCAGAATAACCTGAGATGACAAGGGGTATGCAACTTTCATATAGGATATTTGTAAAAAAAAACGTTAATTTAGGCTTTCTTATAAAAAATTATGCTTTTAATATTTTATAAACTCAAAAAATTATACTTCATAAAATAATGTTCTAAAAGCCTTTATGCTATTACTATTCGAAATACTACTTTATACGATTCAAAAACACTTAAGTATGGAAAATAAATACAATAAAATAGCAAAATGTACCTCATTAAATTTAACAGTGTATGAAGGTTTTCAACTAGGAAATGTGCTTTAATAACGTAAAGCAGATTTTTGCCAACTTTAATACCCCTTCCACACTTCTTTAGTGTTTTGGAATTTATGAATAAACCCTTAACGTCGTACAGAGGGAAACACCAGAATAAATTTTAAGAAAATGGGCTCCTTGTTGAGCAGACTAAACAACCAGCTAAACAACAATGCAGCTGAGGATACAGAGATAAGTGTCAGCTACAAGTATCCACCCAAAACAGGTTCGCGATAGTAGACTTCTTGATTTCTCTAATTTACTATAGTTTTTCTTCAATAATTATGTTGTGACCATCAGGCAGCTACTTTAGCTCTACATTTATCATGGGTGGAGAACGCTTCGATCAACCAATTCCAGAATCATATTTGTTTGGTGAGAACGCTGACCTCAATTTCCTTGGATCAAAGCCCATCGCTGTAGGTGTTCCCATTTCTCTTGATGTGGACCATCATCATAATCATTTTGCATCATTCCTGAATTTTTTGCAGTTCCCCTATCTGCCACCAAAGAACTCTGAACCCACAAAAACTCTAAAGAGTTTGGTAAACATTCGCAAAGAGTCCGTAAAGTTTGTGAAAACCGATGATGATAAGGGTCAGATGAAAATAGAATTCATTTTCGATGCCGATGCGAAATGTGCAATTAAAATTTATTATTTCTGCTCTGAGGAGATAACAGCAAACAACATTAATTATGTGGCGCGCGACACAGCAATGACATCAGAGACATTCTTTTATGAAAAAGGTGCATCGCAACAGTTTTCACAACCAAGTCATAATTTTACGCCCAGTAAATATACTGACGACGAGCTACAATACAATCCCGAGTCGGATATTTATCCGGTAGTCGTACATTGTTATATCGATGATGGCGCCGATGGCCATATTCATTCACATTCAACGATTTGTGTAATTGATCATCATCAAGATGGCGAATACCATTTAAGGGCGCTCAAGCAAAAGATATTTGTTGATGGTTTGTGCTACTTGTTGCAGGAAATTTATGGTATTGAAAACAAAAACCTGAGTCGGGTGAGTTACTTACGAAATTCTTGTTTCCTTATTGTTGAACGGCGCAATTTAATTTTAGCCAGTAACCGATGATGATGAAGATAATGGATCAGAATGTGTCATTTGCATTTGTGAACCTCGTGATACGTTGATACTTCCTTGTCGACATTTATGTTTGTGCAATAACTGTGCTGATTCACTTCGCTATCAAGCCAGTAATTGCCCAATTTGCCGAGCTCCATTCCGAGCTCTACTTCAAATACGAGCTGTTCAAAAGTCAACATCAGCCGCCATCAATTTGAATTCTCAAGATAGTAGTGAAAACATTCCGATCGGTTATACGCCTGTTCCGCTAATCGAAGCCCTCAATGGACCATGCTTCAAGCGAAACAGTATTGGTGAACAACGAAAAGACACACTCCAGGCTGTTGATATGCTTTCAAAAGACATGGATGGACACAAGATAAGTCCATCAAGCTCATTGAAGCGTTCAAAGGAAAAAATTAATCAAAATGGATCGGCGGATTTCCGCATGTCTGTGCTGCTAGCTAACGAAGAGAATTCTGATTTATTAAATAAGAGATCTCCGACTGTCGCGCGCTCAGCCAGCAGCAAAGATAAAAAAAGCATTTCAAGAAGTTCCTCAAATCGCGAGCGAGATTGTGTTAAATACATTAACGAGAAAAGTGCAAGCAATGTGAGTTTGAAATCAGTTCTATTGAATTATTTTTGAAACTAACTGACAAATTTCTTCTTTTTTTCAGGATCTTGACGATGACAGCGAGGCTGAAAAGTTGTCCCCATTGCTGGTCACAAATAAAAATGTCGACTCATCGCCAGAAATCACTATGAGAATGGAGCCTATGGGACCTTCGATTGATAACACTGATGACGTGAGTTGTGTCTGATGTTTTTTTATTAAATCATTCCAACTAAAGTAATAAAAAATTTGCAGGATAAAACAGCAATGACTGAAGAAGCAGAAACAAAAGCTGACGATTCTGGTGATGATTTCTATACGCCTGAAGAACCTCATACAACAATTTTGAGTCCTGTTAAATCGCCATCCGATCCTCTTGAAAAAGTAATCTCAGATAGAGTTTTAAAGTTTCTTTACTGATTAAAATCAATAATTTTCAGAAGGATATAATTACTCCTTTGTCAGCCGTCAAAGACACTGAACTGCCGGACAGTCCAATCAGTGGAAATTCACAAGTTTCATCACGTAGTGGCGAAAGCTATAGCTCCAGCTCATCGACACGACAACTTTTATCAGTTCCTACTGATGGCAATGCCAAATCGATCGACACTTAAAAAACATAATGTGTACGTTACTACGGGAACGAAAAGATATTGATAACAATGTGATTTAACGCGATTGTGCATGCATGCATGATAGACGTTCATTCATTTCTAGATTTTAAGTCAAAGTTTTATGTATTAGAAGCGACTAATTTCAATTTGGATCTTATACTTTTGCGACTAATTTTGGCGCGCGCTGTCATGCATTTTTTTTTTGTGAATTTATTGAATCAAGAAAAAGTGAAGCAACAAGATTTGGAAAATGATTTTAAGAAATTTTCTGGAAAATAAAATTAACTGAAAACAAAACAAAAAGAAGTTTTTTGAAATTTGGGCATTTTTTTTTTTATTAAAATTTAAACTTCTTCAAGTTGAAAAAAGGAAATTGGCTTGATGTATGTATTGCGTGTTGATAGCGCGCGTGTAATTTTTGATCAATTAAGGCTGAAAGTATTAGGAGGAAAAGCGAAAGATATTTTTTTTTTCTTTTTTAAAGCGACATAACTTCTGACAACTTTTACATTTAACTGGTCTTAGCAATTTAATAGATGAATAAAAACAGAGGTTTTTTTTCTAATATTATAAGAAACATTTAATATAGTTATCAGCGCGCTTCTAAATTTGATGCTTGAATAAGAAATAATTGTTATAAAATGAGTGAGTGTGTTGTGTGTGTGTGTTGATTAATGTTTGTTTTGAGGAAATCTGGTGGACGATGACAGGATGATTTTAAAATAATTGTTTTTTTTTTTTTTGTTTTTGTTTCTTCAAAGGGGCCGCCCACATAAAGCTTATCCATCATTCAGGAATTGCTGAAAATTTCTTTTTGCTCATCTTTATCTTACGCAATTTTTTTGCCAACTTTCGTGTTGAAGCCATCAATCAGCGATGGACGTTATTACAACTTCGTAATCATGACGATGATGAACTTTTGCCTTGCTGGTTTTTACTGATGTACACATTTAACAGTCTGCAAATATTTGAAAGAATTAAGAAATTTGCTTAATCGAAGACAGCTGAAAAAAAAAACTCACCTGACTTTGCTGGCATTCAATAGTGCAAATTTAGGTTTAACTTTATCTTCACCCATCACAAAATACAACTTAACAATACAAAAAACGGCAGCTTTGCGAACCATCGACTCCTCAACATCTGCAAGCTGTTAAGAGGAAATAAAATATTGATAAAGAAAAAATCGCGTCATTATCAATTGTGCAACTTACTCTCGCAATATTTGGCATTAAAATATCGAGATGGTGATCTGTAAAATCCTTGCCTTGTTGATCAGCGAGGTCACGTAAGATCTTTAGTGCACATAAATTATTGGGAAATTCACCGGTCGCAATAACAGGATTGAGAATGTTTATAGATGCATCGACCGGTAAAACAAATGTCATTTTTGAAATGATCATATCGATTTCGCGTTGAACCTGAAGTGATAATCGAAGGTTTAACAAAATGACATCTCATGAAGCGAACAAATAAAAACTTACCTCTTTTCCAGCTTTATACGAGTCAATAATTTTGAGAAGAATCAATTCGAGAAAGTTCGTCCAGCAAGGACGCATTGGTGGGCTGCGAATTATTTTAGAGAGAGTTTGAAGTGCTGCCACCATCACCACTTGATTCTGTGATTCAATCATCTTCAGTAATGTAACCATTATTTGTCTATTTGTAATTAAAGAAAATTCATAAGAAACAAGCAGGATGCTGCAACTGGAAAACTTACTTGAAGTTCTTGATAGGCAATTCACAGTTGCCATTTTTGATGCAAATCATCAGATTAACGAGAACTTGCATCATGAATTCGGGATCAGAAGTCTGGTGATCAAGTTGTGCAAGCCCAATGACCTGTTTGATGACTTCACTTTCCCTTACACCTTCTACAAAAAAAAAGTGGCAGATCATAAACATTTATGATCAAAACATGATTTTTTAATAAACTTAAACTTACTTTCAAGCACAACTTCATTATTCTCAATGTGAAAGTTGTGTGCACTCGCTTTTTGGCCCATGCCCTCCAGTCTCACGGTGTTCTCGGGTGTATTTGATTCGGTTGTTGTGGCCGATTGCGTCTTTGACCCATTGACAGAATCATCACGATCCAATAAAAGACCATGTCCATTGAAACCATTTACTGGGGCATTAATTAAATGATCAGCACCACCCATTTGACTAATTCCAGAATCCTTACTGTTTGCATCGCGATCCAGCTTACTCTCGAAACTGTAGTTCTGAATTTCAGCAGTTGTTTTACGCAAATTTTTATATACTTCCTCATGGCTGATGGGATGATCTACTTCAACGCTCGTCTGACGTGATCGCGGACCTGTGGACAAAAGAAATTTAGCAAATCAATAACATTTTAAGCAGCCATAAATTTGAAATAAACTCACTAGAAATATGATTTGGTCCATACAGCTGTTGTGGACTTACCAGCGGTTTCGGACTCGAACCTGACAATGGTGATGATGGACTATTGTTTCCTACAATACAATTCAATATTCAATAAGGTTTCGAGACGAAATTCACAAGAGTATTGTATAATTGTATAATTTACCTGATGTACTTTTACGCATTGTTTGTTGAATATAATTCTTGGCGACGTCTTGATACTGTTTCGGCAAAGTGGAGAGAATCATAGTCATCTAAAATTAAGAAATGAAATCATCAGGCAAGACTCGCAAGATATAATAAATTGTCAGCTCACATTGGCTGTGTTGCAATTGTATAGAGCCATTATGCAATATTTTGCTTGTGTTCTGAGCTCTATGCTCTTTTGATCGCCAGCATATTGAAGGATCTTAAGGATGGCCTGGTCTGCCGGTTGTTGCATCGTGAATTGTTCTACCGAACAATATGTCTGGGCGAGCGTAGTTAAGAATTTTACTGTTGCATGTTTTGTTTTAACATTTGGCGTTTGTGTTGAGTCTGTCAGAATTTTAAATACACTCTGGAGCTGCAAATTGCCGGGAAAGTATTCATAAATGAGTTGAAGCGTCTTCCAAATCTTGCCGTGCATTGACCCTAGTAAATCAGTGCCCAATTTATTAAATAAGCGCGTTAAGAGTATGAAAAGCCAATCGTGAAGATCCTTTGAGTGTGAAAGAATCAATTCATTGACTGTATCTAGAAAGAGTGAATACACTTTGACGTGAGGATCCATAAACATTTTTCTGAACAAATCCAGTACGCATTGCAATTGTTGTGGGGTCAGCATTTTGCCGTCTGATAGATATGTCGTAAGATTTGTTAGGCCATCTTTACGTTCACTCCAATGTGATGATGCACAGTACTGAATGATCGTTTCAATATCTTCAATGAACTTTGCTGAACTATCCAATCTCGATCGCGATCCATTCCAAGACATTGAATCATTTCCACGTCGATAAGAGTCAAATGATCGCTCAGAGCATACAGATGATGCCTCACTACCATCATCAGACTCTTCGCGGGAAATTTTTCGGTTGAGTGTCATCCGAGCGAGGTCAGCTTGAAAATCCTGTTCATCAGGAGATAAAGCATCAGCTAAAGCTGATTCTGCTTCGCGACTTTGTTGTAGCATTTTTTGAGCCAGCACCGGCCTGCCTGGATTCAATGGTGGCCTCTCCGCCCGTCTGGGGCTACTGGTGTTATTAACAGTCCGTCGATTTAATGAATTGAATTGGCCACCTCTGGATGGGCTTGTCTCACGTGAATTAGCCAATGATCGTGGTATGCCCGTTGTTGATTTCTTCGGAACCGTGCCCGTTTGACGGTATGCTGAGTATCCACCATATTGGAGTCTTGAAGAAGGTGATGTGCTTCGAGATGTTGCTGCAAAAGAATCGTCTTCTAAGATTTCTTCATTCAATCTTCTAATTTCTTCTGAAACTTACGTTGTGATTGTGAAACTCCGGCTTGCCTTGATCGAACTTGACGTTCTGGTGACGCTTGCTGCGGCGTTGTTGCGGTAGATGGAATTTTCTTAGCGCGAGCTGAAAACAAAGCCAAAAATGATTTATTACTTTGATGTTTTCTTGAAAACAATTGATCATCTTCAATTGTACCTTGCTGGGCATATTGACCTTCTGTTATTGGTCAGCGCATGCGAAAAATGAGAATAGAGATGGCAGAGAATTATAGCGCGACGCATGAGTTTTGATTAAGCAAATGAAAAATCTTAGAAAGAAAAAAAAAAAAACTTTACTTACGCAATGAAGCGGATCCGGGCGTCATTTTCAATCGAGACATATTAGCATATTGGGCTCTAACTCGGGCTCTTTGAGCGGCATTAGCGTCAACAGCAGAGATACTTCTAAAGTTAGCTGCTACATTATCAATGTAGTTAAAAAAATAATAAAGTAAAGACGGGGACAAAATGTTCTATAATTAGTCTCATTTGGCGATTTAAAACTGCAAAATAACATTCAAATTAAAATTCACAGACATAAAGCCAAATTGTGAAACATAAAAGGAACTAAAAAGGAAACTAAATAAATAAAAGGACACCAAAAGTGTGACAGAATTGAAAGATAGAGAAAGATACATGTTAGCAGCCAACCTTTGGGAAGTTCCCGATGGGCAACCGGTATTCCGCTACGGTTACGATGGGAACGCGGTAATGATGGAGCCCGCGATAAACGCGTAGTCATGACGAGATTTTCAGTGCTCACACTTGGTGAACTGACTTTGTCCACTTTATATAATTGATGTTAGTACAGGCATGGAAATTTTTGATTATCATACAAAAAATTAGAGTTAGTTCAACTTTTGTTTTTGGGATAATTGTTATTTAGGGGTTGCAGGAAATTAAGGTAAGAAAAAAAACTTTGGATACCTGGCTGGGCTGTAGCTGGGCTTCTCAGACCAGATGATTGTCTTCGTTCTTTAAGTTTAATGAATTTTTTTTTTAGAGAATTAATTTCGAGGTTTTTTTTGCAAGTAAAAATTTTGTTAACTTTTGACAGAAAATTTAGTAATGAATGTTGTGGAATGTGAAATATCATCATTGATTGATATCACCGCCTATTAATTAAGTAAACATTTACAGCGCATTTTACTTCACATCAATGATGAACTTTCTTTCACATGCCAAAACAATGTGACTCATGAATCAGACCAAAATCAAAATCATTACGATGATGTCAAAAATCATTTTCATCCTACGCAACAGAGCGCAAATGGAGTTTGTTTGCCAGAACTGAACAACAGAAAATTTGATATTTTTTGTTTGTTTGCAAAGAGAGAGAAATAAAATACCACCAACACATACTTAAAACGCCACCAGACGGCATTGAATTAAGACTTGAATTACTGCCACGAAGACTTGCACTCATAGAGTTTGTACCATTTGAACCAGCATCACGCTCTTTCTCTATTTGTCGTTGCGTTGAAATGTCCAATGATCCGTACAACTGATCAGCAAGATCTGGAAAATGACGTCGGAAGCTCCAATATGACCTAAAATGGTAATGAAGTCGTTGGAATTAATTCAATTTAAAAATCAAATGATTCGTTAACCTTCGGCTGTGTCTTCTCGCTTCTGCGTCAGCATCGCTAATTCCTTTCTTGATAGCATCCTTCAGTAGTAACTGATTTCTTTCTAATGCCTTTGTCGGCCACTCGTCAAACACCATATTTAGGATCTCACACAAGCACGATCGAATGTCTTTCGATTTTGATTGCATTAAATTTGATGTGATGATGGGCAAGAGCTTGGGTACATGCGCAAATCTGATGACATACTTAAGTGTTAATATTCCGGCGCTGGAAATCACTTTGGCAGCATTTTGTATAAGATTTATCAATTCTTGAAGAATGTATGAGCAAAAATGGTCAAGCTTATTGCGCAGCACTTTTGACATATAGGCGATGGTGATGCACGCTTCGCGAATCACCTGCGATCGTAGCTCTTTCAAAATATCGAGGAATGCAATGGACAAGTCCTTTAGTTGCTGTGGGAAGTTTGGGTTCATATGAACGTTCATCATGAATAAGGAGCGTAACTTTTTTAGAGCATCGACGCGTTTCTCCCAGTCCATGTTTTTATCACCGATCGTGTTGTTAATTGTCTTCATCATGTCATCAATATCACGTTGTCCGAAGATGGTCAATTGTGGCACGGCCTCGAAACAGTTTTCGAAGATTTCCTGCGACACTGCGCCCGCTTGTCCAGTCATGTTTTCACCACTGCCGGCACTATTAAGAATATCATAAAGTCCTGGCTTTCGAGCTGATGATGTCGCAGATGGTGTTCGTTTAACTAATTTTGTTGGTCTTGCTGGCGGTCCTAGTGAAGCTGTGTCGGCTTCATCATAATTTGTTTGAGCTGAATTTAACGCTGATGGCATTAACAATCCATCACTTCTGACCTCATCGAATTTTTGTTCAAGCACAACCAACTTCGCAGCTGGCACTTCTTTTTTACGTAAATCAACACGAAGCCGATCGCCGACGTGTTTGTATATCTCTATCAGTGTCTGAAATGCTGCATCACGAACTGTTGCTGTTGGATCGCCCAGAAGAATCACAATAGGAGAAATAAATGCTTTCACGACAACAGCTTGTGTTCCGTATCTAAAACAACAGAAAAAAAATTTATAACTTATAAAAAAAGAGCCAGTGACATCATCGACTAGTCTTACTCGTTTAGTGTTGTCACAATTGTTTGAAGATATTCTTCACGAATTTTAGCGTTTTTGTGCTTGAAGCAACCGGTTAATTTATCAAGAAGTGCTTGCGGTGAGACGACACGGCATTCGAGTAATTTTTGGAGCAACAATTGAGCCTTCTCTCGCACTGTATCACGACTATCACCTAGTCGATCAACAACGTGAGGGAGGATGGTGGAGGTGTATGCGTTAAAGTCCTGACCCAATCGTTGCACCAGTTCTGTAAATGCCTCGAGCGCACGTTGAGAAATCTGAAAAAGAAGAAAATCCAAATTTTAGTTTGATCCAGTATTGAATGTATGATGACTATTATCAACAAAAAATAAGAAAATATTGATGATCGAATGTGTGCACACTGAAAATAAACGAATTGACGTCACTTTGCCGATGTCTATAAATCTTCGTCGTTTGGTTGACTGAGCTTTAAACAAATAGAATCAAAATCTTTACTCAAACCGATTTAATTGTGTTGCTTTAGTGACAAATTGCAGGCGTTGACTGGAGATGTTTAATGCAGCAATGAACAGTGAGATGTAGCTTGATGCAAAACTGGAGGAGAACTACACTGATGAACACTAATTCCAAAATTTTATTGACATATCAACCCACGAGGGTGCTTGTTGATACCGGTTTTTCCTTTTAATATAGATCTGGGATTAAGTGGAAAGTATGTCATACGACGATTGAAGATCATCATCGTGGAATAAACCCAATGAGAAAAGAATGAAAAATTAGTCGCACCATTATATTTGTGTAAAACATTGTCATAAATTCAATTCAAAAGACATTTAAATTTTTCGGAGGGTCTAAAGTCGTCATCGCGACTTGTAGTTGTAGCACACAGCCTACGCTCATTAATTTTACAGAAAATTGGTTTCATTTGCAATCGACGTACTGACCGATTGGTCGATATTTTCGAGGTGCTTTCGTTAGCGGCTGTTGTTTTGTTGTGTCGTAATAAAGACATATTTTACGATTTTTTTTAAATTTCTATTTATGAAATGATGTAAAAAATCTATTGATTGTCATTTTCGGATCTTCACTATTTCCTGCCTCCGTTGACCATAACGCATTGAAGGTAATAATCGAAATGGTTATTCGATTATGGAAATAGCGAAATCAATATTGAGCATCACGAATGAATAAATTCGCTTCACGTAACATTAGATCATCACACGATGGATGGACATTCAAAAATCATGATGATGGATAACTCAATTATTTAGTTAGTGTCAACTTTGAATAAATTATACAGTAGCTTTGTTTTGAATAATTTGCGTAAAGTGACAAGTCACATGGCTATCGAACTATCCGAACGTCATCAATTATCACTTTCAAGACTCAAGAGTGAGCATAAAAAAAGGAAATCAGCAAAAACAAGAATTAAGAAATAAATAAAAATGATCAAATAAACACGATAGTGATGTCATTTAGTTCTAGTGTGCGGCACTTGAGGTCAAGTGCGGCTCGATGCCATTTTATCATCAAACAACAAATTAAATTTGTGAGAGGGTTTGCGTGCAAATGCGAGCCAATGCAAATACATAACATTTTGAATGAAGTAGTCTCGTCTTTTGTTCGGAATCAGAAAATAAAACTTAATGTTCATTCATTTCATGACTGTGATTTGCGTTCTCTTTCATTTCTCAGCTTAGAAAAATTTATCATGCGCGAAAAATGTCAACAGAAAAACGGCAGTGTGTGAGCTGTTAGAAAATATCAATAGACGCAACATCACAACGAAGGCCCAAAAGCTTTCATATTGTATGAAACTTTCATGAACAATAATATCGTAAAGGTTGGGTTATTTCGTCAGTTTTTACATGAAAGCTATCCAAAACCTAACCGGCTGAACACCCTCAAAGTCGGCTTAATGGAAAGAGATGGAATGAATAATAAATTTTATTATTCAAATTTAGATGATTCAACAAATGAGAGGTTGAGAAAAAAAGAAGGTTGCAAGCACATACACACACATCAGTGTTGGCTGGAACAAAAGAATAATAAAGGCCATCATCGCACGAGAACTAATTTTAATACTATGTAGCAATTTGGCCGACAGGCGCGAAAGCAAGTGAATAAATTAATTCGCATTAAGATGGAGTAAAGAAAAATAAAAATATGGATTTTATGGAAATGGATCCATCGAATAAGTAATGCAGCCAATGAATGAATAGTCTCTTAACGAGGATTATTTTTGGAAACGCATTCTTTAACTGTGTCGGACTATAAATAACTCATTCAATGGCATTCGAATTCTCCAACAAAATCACAGACAAGTTATGCACTTTTATTTTCATCGAGAAATTTGTCTAAAGATGCTCTCTGTTCATTAACGCAGCATGACTCATCCAAAAGCGCCTATTCAACAAATGAAATGTGAATTTCTATTTAATTGCACAACACATTCAAACACTGTTGATTTGCGTATAATTTGTAAATACCATTCGATGACGACTATTAACTGATGAATGAGCATGGAAGTGATTCGCAATTAGATCGCTTCATCATAAATTGCAATGTTTTATGCGATGAATCCAAAATGAAATGTGAATGAATTGTTGTTATGTTGGTTTTTTGGGTGTGTCATGTCATAGGTAAACGTAAATTGAAAATCATGTTCATGAACCATAATTAATATGGCACGCGATTTCAAAATGAGCTATGGTACCAAGAACCGGAAGTTAAAGGCAGTTGGAATTTCTCTCACAATCAACTTTGTGGATATTTTCATTTTTTTCTTTTTGCAATGTTACGACGCACGCCCTCTCTCTCTCTCGCGATTTCTCTCCACATACAACGCAAAAGTGGATTTTTTTATATTGGGCAATTAAGGCAACGTTTTCCTCAACTGGATCAGCAAAACAACAACAGCAATTCGACATGTGAAAAACACTGTGCTCAAGTGGACCTAATAATTGTGTTTATGATTTGATTTACACTATCCATCATTTTTATGAGTTTTTAGCACACATTCCTTCACTATCTTATCAATTTTATAAAGGTATGTACAATATCTGTGACATTAATTAGAACTCACCTTAAAATGACTTCCCGTAAGCCAGGGCATCAATGCATCAATCAGTAATCCCAGATCCATACACACAAGTGAGTTTTCACGGTCGCTGAGATAGTTGACAAGATCTTCGGATAGTTGTGTTTTGATGCGAACATCCGATTTGCCCATTTGTGTAATAAATCCATCTATATCAATTGGCTTCACATATGCCATTTTTGGATGATTTTAATCACTTTTAGCACTGATAATTTGCAGTTTGCTTTTATTGTAATTTACGATCGTGTATATGCGGCGAATTTCACTTCAATTAACCGTTTTTTCAATCACTTTTGGGACGAACATTGGGGATTTTTTTTCCTTCAATGTTCTTCTTATTTTCACTTTATATTTGCAAATTTCGCACAATCATCATGTTTCCATTGATTTAACGCTACTTTTTTGGGAGCTGAAAGTAAATAAGCACCATTAGCTAACCATACGGACTCAGGAACGCGAAATTCGAGAGCAGATCACTTTTTTCGCAGAGCAACAACAAAACACTGAAATTAAAAATCGCATGTAAACGTCCGAAATTGACTCGAGCCTTACCACAAACATGTAGAAAACGTAACCAACGGGTTCGGTTAAAGTTAGGTTGATTAATTTTTTAGAACTGTCAATTAATTATCGTTATTTAAGTGCATTTTTGCAGGCGCTGCAATCTTTGAGAAAAATATATTTTACAACTTTGAACACAGCACTGAACGCATATTACGAGGGGAAGCCAACTATAGAAAACTATAAATTCACGAAACGACGAAGATCCACTTATAAAGCTGCAGAATCAACAGCACATTGCTAAAAAAGGCTTACTACCATAGTGTAGCTGGAAACAATTGAGTTGGTAGATGCTTATTTCTTGAACAGTATATTATCAAAAAAGTAAGTTTCATAATAATTTAGTAACTTTGACACGTATGAAGATGATCAAATCAAAACATCACCTTGTACCTTGTCTCACTCTCCCAGCATACCCCATAATAGACTATATTTCTGTTTTAGATAAGTGATATCAAAAATGGCCTCTAATCGTATAGAAAATGTAGTGCTTACTTCGAGTCAGAAACCGAGCGATAGTGTTGCTGTCGAAATTGATCGCTTACTGGAAACTAATTCTGTTGCTGGATCTTCAACAGAAGCGTTTCCAAAATTGATTATTTACGATACAATTGAAGAGTTTAACAATAATCTTCCGGAAACTGTTACATTGCTTAAGACACCGAACGGTAGTAGCGTTTATCTAATTGGAACTGCCCACTTTTCGGAAAAGTCTCAAGAGGATGTTGCGTTTGTTATCAGAAATGTTCGTCCTATGGCAGTGGTTGTTGAGCTTTGTGAATCCCGCGTTCATATTTTGAAGCATGATGAGAAAACACTTCTCATAGAAGCTCAAGATATCAATGTTCAGAAGATCCGCAATGTTATCAAATCACAAGGTTTCTTCAATGGAATGTTTTATATTTTGCTACTCAACATGTCGGCAAAACTGACTAAAGAATTAGGAATGGCACCTGGTGGTGAATTTAGAACTGCAATGAAAGAGGCAACAAAAATTCCAAATTGCTTGGTACATCTTGGTGATCGTCCAATCAACATTACCCTCCAACGAGCAATCCGAGGCCTTTCACTTTGGCAGACAATAAAATTGGTCTGGAAATTGTGTTCATTTGATGAAAACATCACAAAAGAGGATGTTGAACAATGCAAACAAAAGGACCTACTTGAAGAACTTATGAAAGAAATGGCTGGAGAATTTCCGGCATTTGGGGAAGTTTTTGTTAACGAACGTGATCTGTATCTGTGTTATTCCCTCCAAATGGCAGCTTCATACACCAGATATCAGCAGCAGAATGCCCGTTCTGATGTACCACAAACCGTAGTTGGGGTGATGGGTATTGGACACTGCGCTGGTGTCATTAAGAATTGGGAAAGAGCTGGACTCATTGATGAAATTCCAAAAATTATGATCATCCCTAAAGTGCCAATCAGCACAAGAATATTTAAAAACACTATAAAATACGGAACGCTCGGTCTAATCGGTTATGGCTTATATAAGCTCACAAGTCCTTACATTAGAAAATTGTTGTGAAACTTGAAACTTTATATTTCTATTAACAAATCAAAACGCATAAGTTTAAAAATATTTTGATGTTCTATGATGACCTGACTTTGCTTTTCGCTTCACAAGTATTATAATTGCGATCGAATTTTTCCATTTATATCTTTTTATTTTTCTTCTGTTACAATTTTTCTGAAAATTTTATTTTATTTTTTTTACTTCTGTTACTGTAAAAGTAAACAATATTGAATAAAAACTGCTGGATACTAAAATATTGAAAAATTTGTTGGGATGCCATACCACAAAATGGTTTCGTATGTTTAGAAAAAATCACAGAGATTCATAATGAATCATTTTATTGAAAGTCTTTAGCACACCGGAAGCCTAAATTACCAGCAGATGAGTCTTGAGTGTTTTGAGATCTTGCGGCACATCGATAGCGGTAACAGTACGACTTGTGACACAAATAGCTGCCACCTTTCTTGACACGATCTGGATTTTCCTTGTTTTCGTCTGATTGATTCCATAAATCGCTCGTCCATTCCCATACATTGCCAATTATGTTGTAAAGATCAAAATCATTTTGACGGAATTTATCAACAGGGCACGTGGATTTGAAGCCATCTTCGACTGTGTTGGTATCAGGAAACTCTCCTTGCCATATATTCATCCAATGCACTTCATTGGGCATTAACTTATTTCCCCACGGAAATAATTTCCTTTTTTTGCCACCTCGACATGCTACTTCCCATTCGGCTTCAGTTGGAAGTCTCTTGTTCTTCCATTTGCAATATGCATTTGCGTCATTCCATGAAACATGAACGACTGGATGATTCATTCTATCGACAATGGACGAATCAGGACCTTCAGGATGTTTCCAATTGACACCTCGTACTTTAAACCACCATGGAGCTTGAGCGACTCTGAAATCTTTGAGCTCTTCTTGCGTTTCAGGACTCAAAAATATTTTGAATACAAAACTATCGCCAAAATTTTCCGCTTCCGTTATATAGCCAGTTTTTTCAGTAAATTTCGCAAAGTCTTGATTTGAAACTTCATACTTGTCTAGATAAAAATTTTCAACTTCCACCTCCTTTTCAGGGCCTTCAAGATCTGCTTCAAATATTTGATCGTTTGTTTTAATCAAATATTTTCCAGCCTTTATCAATGACATCTTATCATAGTCAGCTGAGTGAGACATTATTAAACTTTCGTCCTTGCCATCCTCGCTTATAAATTCGTTTTGTGTTTCAGTTCGTTCATAGTTTGCGGCTCGCTTTTCACGTGTCGTTTTTGAGCATCCACAATCAGAATTAGCGACCTTCAAAAGGCCTAAAATTGCCACTAAAATTGTGACGAAGTTCATATTTGAGGCACTAAATTTTATTTTTTCGGAGAATAAAATATCTACTTAGAGACACCGAATTGTTTACAAAGCTTTATTTACACAACGTTTGATTGATAATGTAGAAGCTTCACTATTTTAAATTGTTGCAACATGCGTTAAATTTAAGTTATGTTGCTGAAAGAAAATTTTAAGAAATACATTTTAAAAAATAAACATTATTTATTGAATTTTATTAACAAATTGCCGTGTTCTGGACTTGCAACTAATTAGGTTTCGTTTATCACTACGATTAAGTTGCTTTACAGCACGTTTTGAGTAGAAGAAACAAGCTTCGATCTCATCATTATTGCATGAATTTATTTCATCTATTTTTTTTTATTATTCTAAAGATTTTTTGTATTGTTTAATAACACGCCAACCGAACAGTCTTTTCTGACAAATTCAATGATTTTGCAATTTTTTTAGTAGATAATTCGTGATTTTCAAGAATTTTTTTTTGCACAATTCGCTAACCTATTGCGATGTCATTACTATAATTAATTCAAAATAAAATCTGAGCATTTATTAATTGCAAATTCAGGTGTAAACAATTAGAAATTGTAATTAAATTTTTTTGAGCGTGAGTTCTTGCTATGGTTTTCAGCCACTTTTAGTTATCTTTTGGTAGTAGATATGTAAATTTTCCTTAGGAAATGCATATTATAAGGAAAAAATCAACTGTCTGAATTATTTTTTTCAATACCTTTACCTACCTAAGTAGTTATTTTTTGTGTTCTGCAATGAAATTGGGAGGCTGCCTGCATTGTTTTCTAAGTTATTTTTATAAATATTATTTGACGATGTATTTCACTACTAAGTACTCAAGAGATTCTTGAAAAAAGGTGCTTCAGGCCGCACGATTATCCATAGTTTGTTGAATTACATAAATTAAAAGAGATGAAAATTTTGAGCAGCAAGATTATAGACTATCTGGTTCAAATTTCTATTGCATTAAGTAGCTAAGTTTTTAAAATAGGTAAGGATTAATTCTATTGATTATCTCGATCTCGACATTCGGCAGCGGTCAGATTCAAAAAAAAAAAAAACTACTTGCTGTAGAATAAAGGGTAGACACTATGTCAGCTTATTGAAGTCGGTTTTAGTAACATCCACCAATAATGTTACATTGACGAAAGAATGAAAATTATTTATTTTGCACAGTTATCGTTATTGCCTCGAGGTGATCAATACAATTATAAAATTCCGTGTGAATAAAATTTTATCAGTTCGCTTGTGACGAAAGTAACGTACACACCCCGCAACCTCATTCGTTCGTCGTCCAGAGAAGCAGCCATTGAGACATAAATTGAAAGTCGCGTAACTCGGCAAAACCATCTCCAAAAAACAAAAAAATCGTCAGAAAACAAAGTTCAAATGGCGTTAAAACGAATAAATAAGGTATGAAATGTGAAAATGACCGATTTATTGATGAAAAAGTGCCACGAAAAGATTAGTATGAGTGTGTTGGTAAATTTTCTTTCGTCTCTATACGAAGGCCCCTTGTCGAGTGTGTGTGAGTGAATGCGTAACTGAAAAAATTGTCACTTTCTGGATATTTCTCATGACTCGATTCCACTTATTTCATCAAAATTAAACTGATGTTAAGATCATTCAGGTCATCCAGTAACCATGGATCAGCTTTCATTTCGCAAAAAATAACCATTTCAAGAAGGTGCTCTCAACTTCAGAACGTGAGCAAATACAATAACGGGACAAGAAAACGTCAAAAAATGAGAGCAAATTTATTAACTAAACCATGCGCTTTTCTTTCGCGGAAGTTCAATCGCGATTCAGGGCCGTTTCCTTTGTTTCACCACACGAGTAATTTTATCTCAGGTATAGCGAAAAATTTCCACAATTTCCGTTACCGATTTTTCGTTCATATACAAAATGTCGCTACTGCTGCTCTGGCGAACCAACAAAAACGAAAATACGATTTTATGTACATGAAGAAAAACTCAGTCCCCCTTATTTTCTCATTCCCCAAATTTTTCCTCAATTTCCTTCAACACCCCCTATCATCATCATCGTCAGTCGTCTCTTCCATTGTATGTAAAAATTGATGATGAACTCTATAAAGATGAAACAATTTTTTTTTATCGATTTCCTTGGGATTGTTTCATATTATTATAGGGAGACAGTGCGCAAAAAAGACTGCACTAATTGAAAGCCATATGAAGGACATGATTGCAGAGCTAATGATGGATTAAAATTCCAGAAATAGGGTCACATGCACGATCCATAATCATATGAACCTTAAAAATATCTCGGAGAAAAAAAATTAACTTTTCGCTTTTCTTTCTTTTTCTTCTCTTTTTCGACGTCTATTTTTAGGAATTACAAGATTTGGGCAGAGATCCACCAGCACAATGCTCAGCAGGTCCTGTTGGAGATGACTGTAAGTCTGATTGAATTGAAATTAAACAGTTTTACCTACATACAGCGCATGGAAACAAGTTTCGTTATGAGTCAGAATTCAATTCGGGTTGTGCTAATTGAGGTGGAAATGGATGGATTCATTGAATGATGATGGCACTGCCGTCACTTTCTATTTCGTCATTATCAGATATCTTATTGTTGAAGACCAAAAAATATATATTACGAATTGTGTTAGTTCTGTGTTAAGAGAAAAAAAAAAAGAAATTTTTTTTTGTACAATCAACTCGCGATTGTGTTTGTGAATAATATTTAAATTACTCAAATTTTCAATGTTTCTTCCTCTTATTTTAATTTCACATTTTCCACTACATCGTCAATCGGGTCGCGCCATGGGAAAATTTCAAGAAAAAAAATTACGCAAAAACGGTGGGCTTGAACAGTAGATGACGTCATTGAAAGATAATAATTTTCTTTCAAACTTACGATGACTTACGAATTTTTGATGTTGTTTTGTGCGGGTGGAAACAGTTGAATCACATGTACCATCATTACGAAACATATCCCATCGTCGTCATAATTCACGGCTGTTTTAAAAATAAAGCAACTGTTCATACTTCGGGTGCTTCTTGCTATTAGAAAAAAAAAACCCATTCAGCATAATTTTGCAGAAGTTTCAATTCCAGAGATGTGATATAAAATCGTGCTTTCTCACCACTCTCGTAGGAATTTTGATTTGCTTTGACGTCATTGATTTTCTTGAAAAAAATATCAAGTCCCATTGGAAAATGACCCAGAAAATATTTATTTGCGAATTGAATATGATGATATTGTGAGGAAAATGTGCGGCTCTATAACCTTAGGAATTTAACGCACTCGCCATTATAACGAAAAAAAAATCTGAAGGCTGTGAGATGCTGAGAGGCAAAAGACCTTAAGATGGTTTTTTTTTTCGTATTGTACAGTAAAATATCGCTGCTCACAGCCGTCGAGATAATTTCATAAATCAACTTCTGTCGCAGACACAATCGAACACTGAATATGAGTATTAAAAATTTAGGGTGAAAATTCTCAGTGCAAATGAGGGCCACATGTTACTACACATGATAGGCAAGGCAGGCAATTTAAAATTTATTTCGCGCTATGCGAATTTAAAGAAGAAGAATCTTTATAATATGGATTTTTCTTATCTCTGAGATGTTTCAGTCTTGCGTCTGGCATAAAATTAATGGTGATTCGAAAGTTAGCGGGGTTGTTTTGAGTCCTATTTTATGTATTCGCATCATGTTTCAAATCGACATCATTGAATTGGCACCAATAATAACAAAAGCAAGGAAGAAAACCAATGGCATGAGAATGTTGTCGTTGGTCATGTTCTTGCATATATATAGTTATATCTAATTGCTTTCTCGTTTATCGATTGATCAATTCGTCCTTTTTGTGTCCACAAAGGTTATTAATGCAATATTTGCTGCTGTGTGATAATAATCTGATCGCAAATTTACTGTTCACATTAATAGTGCCGATGCTTGCATATATTTGAGTTCATTGACCTTCAATCAAAATTATCATGTGATTTCATTGCAATGCAGATGGCAGCTGAAGGTGCATTTTTTCCGTTCAAACGCAAATCGATTGTCATGTGACGTCAAAGGCAGACTTGTTTCTAATTTCATTGTGAATAATTGAAATATAAAATCGATTAATTTTATTTCTTCTTTTTCTTCTTTATTTACAGTATTTCACTGGCAAGCAACAATTATGGGACCTGTAAGTCATACATAGCTAACATAGTCTGGGCAACTTTTGTGTTTTTTTTTTGTAAATGGTTGTACAATAATAATTATAAAGTTGCCCAAAACCTTCTCTCACACTCGCTCTCTCGCATTTCCTTTTATTTTATCAACACGCCCCAAAAAAAATGCCTTTGTATTCTAATGTTAATATACTACAATGTCGCGTCATACACATCACTGCACACATGTTTTGAAATATGTTTCTTTGAGGGTTTAGAAAAAGTCAGTGCAGATTTTCATCGTCATACATTTTCCAGTTCGATGAAACATTGTTACAACCATTATTCTCTGGTCGAATATTCTTTCATCAGTCATTTGTCGATCTTATGAAATTAATTTATTTTATTTATTTTTTTCAAAAGTTGTCAGTCATTTACAGCGGCACGTTTAAATCGAAGCTTCTAATTTATTTATTGTTTGTCGATTTGCGCTCACTACTTAGAGTTAAAATAATGAATAATTCAAGACTGTTTGACAAAAGCTTTTGACATTCTATGGTGCAATATTGAGAACTTATTTAGAGTGAGAATTTTTTACCGCGCATCATGAGTTACCGTTTTCCATTCTGAAATAAATTATTTTACTAAGTAGGGGAAAATTTTCATGTATCTTGTGACTTTTGGGTTCTTCGCATTTCTCTCTCATTGTCTCTATAAATATTTAAAGTGCCAACGAACGAATCACATTCGCCTTTAAGATTTAATATACTTTTGCGCAACTCATTGATTTTGACATGTCGAGAAGCGAAAAAAAAAATGTCACCGAATATCGCGACAAAACGAACTGACAAGATTTCTTTGTGCGTTTTATATCGATTTTGTTCTTTATTTTTATCGCACCAGCTGTTTATTTGAGCAAAATTTCATGTCAGTGCCATCAAGAATTGAGAATGTAAATTTATGATCATTTTCTTATAATGGGGCATTTGAGCTATTGTAATTTGCATTACTTCTTCTTTGCTTCTATTTGAAAGTTATGAACATGATAAAGTTATAATAACGCATTTTGTCTCATTGAAATTCTTAAAGTTTGATAAATCAAATGTTGAACGACGCCGAAACCAAAACTGCCACGCTTCACAATTTCTCAATTTTAATAATGACCTTGAACAGACTGATAAGATTTTTTTCTTTATTTCTCTCGCATACCGAATTTGCGCGTGAGGTTTCTATGCGAATGGCATTTGTGTGTTTGCGAGAGCGCTCGCTGATGATAATACATATTGTAAACATAATATTTTTATGCAGAGCCAATTTGAACTGGTTATGGTTATTTAACATTCACGAAATCATCATTGTGGGTTGGCAACGATACGAAGGATGCTCTGATTATTTATTTATTTCATATCTTCTTTATCATTACAGCCAGACAGCCCGTACCAAGGTGGCGTCTTCTTCTTAACCATACACTTTCCAACAGACTACCCATTCAAGCCTCCAAAAGTGGCTTTCACGACACGTATATATCACCCAAATATTAACAGTAATGGGTCGATTTGTCTGGATATATTAAGATCTCAATGGTCACCTGCACTAACAATTTCAAAAGGTTTGTATATCATTTACAAATATGTAACAGCAGCTCAATTATTGTTTTAATTTTCCTTTTTTTATTCCATTATCTTTTGTCATTTTAGTGTTGTTATCTATTTGCTCTCTTCTCTGTGATCCCAATCCGGATGATCCACTCGTACCGGAAATCGCTAGAATATATAAAACGGATCGCGAAAAATACAATGAGCTGGCCCGCGAGTGGACCCGAAAGTATGCTATGTGATGCGTTCCAGATGAGAAGATGTACCGTCAAAATTTAATTCTTGCTGTCTTATAAATTCAAAAATCAACACACACACACAGTCACAGTTATGGCTCCCAGTCAGCTCCCGTCAAATATTTTTTCCCTCCCAACACGTCAGATTAATTACACAAAAAAAACACAGTTTTCTCAAAGAATTCAGTTGGCAAAATGTCGCAAAATCGATTTAAAAATCGCTTTTTTTTGTTGATTAATCAAATCCCATCCTAAAAAATCAATGCCATCAGTTAACTTTATAATTAAATTTTAATGGGAAACATTCTCATGCTAAATAAAAAGCGCTCACAGCATCCATCCATCAGTTCCACCAATCATCATCCTGAGAGAAAACCAGCCAGTGGAGAAGCAGCACACACACAACTACAAAACCGAAACCAACATTTTTTTTTTTTGAAATCTGCGATAGAGAAAGAACGAGAGAGTAAAAATCATTTAAATTAATTAAACACTTATTTTCAAAATGATTTGATGGAAAAGATAAAAAAAAAGAAAAGAAAATTTGAAATTTTTCGAAGAAATTCATTAAAGTAATTAATTATACAACAACCATTGACGTCCTTATCATTTTTTTTTCTTAACTTTATTTTCCGTTATTCTTTATCGAGATTGCGTCGATGAGACTGAATTAGCTCCTTAAGATCGCGAGATCGAGGATCAGCTTCAAAGTCCAATTAACGATTTTTTTTCTTTTTAAATTAATTCTCTGGTTTGCATAATTGATAGAGAAGCGACTGTTGAAACAGAAATGTAGTAAGCATAAAATGGCGCTTTAATTTGTCTTAAATGATTTTAGTTTTTATTTGACTCGATCAAACTGCCCCCCCCCGCACTACAATGATTAATATTAAACTGACTAATCATTGTTCAATCCTTTTTTTTTGTAGATGAAAATTATTTCTTAATTTAGAATTTTTTATTTCACTCAATTCCTCATTTAAATCGTCTCCCGAGAAACGTAATAATTAAGACAAACCATACACACCCGACCCGCCTCCACCCCGCTCGACATTACATTTGCGCAATCATAAAAGAGATCATTCGTGTATTTTGTATAATGATTAAAACTTGATCCTTGATTCGTTTCTTTTTATAATATCACTTACACAACACAACATTACACAAAAAAAAAAACTGAAAATAATTGTAAAACAACAAGAATTAACTTCAAAATGAGATGAGGAAAAATAAATTATCAAAAAAAAAAAAAATGTCGTGTTCGAAAGTCTTTCAATTATTTCTCCCCTTAAATATTTTTGTTGCAGTTTCTTTGTTTTTCTTTTTAGAACATTTTCGACGAAATCAACATATCTCGTTGTGTCACTAGTAAAGAGCATGCATTTGCGATGAACTCATGAAGTCAGCTATCAATTTTGATTAGTCGCCGGGTGAATAGACCTTGACAAATATTTATCTTAAGTAGTTCAAAATCAAATAAAATTTGTTTATATTTTATGATGACTTTCAACATTATAATTTTACTCAAAATCAGTGGCCATGGAAGTCCTGTATTTCTTTTTGAAAGTTCATCTCACAAATTGTGAAGCAACTTTCAAAAAGTGGAATTTATCGGAAAAGTTGATGCAATTTCGTTTTTTGACTCAAAAAAAAAAAAAAGAAATAACTTGTGAAATTTTCTTTGCATGTTAGAATTGTTATATTGCGCAATTTGGTATCTTCAAACGATTCGCGATGCGACATTTGAGAATAGCATTTAAAATCATATAGCACTTAAACTCTGAAAACGGGTTTCGTTTTAGATGTATTCACATTTCAACAGCAACAAAACGTTTAGTTTTCTTTAGTCTTAGTTTGAACCTCGTGCGTTAAAGACTTTCGTAGTTGTCGGCTTTGTTAAACGATTTAAAAAAAACCCTGTAAAATTAAAGTGTATTTTCAATAACTGCAGTCAGTCAACAAAAAAAAGTGCTAAATAATTGAATTAGAAGTAAATGCAAAAAATGGCACATAATGCGTTATTTCAACAAAAATTTATTCGTAAAACACAGCGCTGGGTTGACGAGTAAGTGATGCATAATAATTTAAATTCGGCGAGAGGTCAACAAACATTCAGAAAGATTCCATGAAAAAAAGTTCAATCGTGCTCGCGAACTTGAAAGAATTATTAAAATCTAATTAAATGTTTGCATATTATGTCAAATTAAGAACAACAATAGCAGATATTTTAAGACGACAGTAAATACAATAATTACCATCTGGATGTTACATAGCGCACCAATAGTATTTTACGGTCGAATGAACTTCATCAAACAGAAATAATAAAATAAATCAATAAACGCTTTCGTCATATCTTGAACCAGTCTCGGGTCCATTCAATACTCCTTCTTCTTTTTCTTTTACTTCGTCTTATATGATCAAAAGAAATATCGCCAGACATTAAAAAATGCAATACAAAAAAAAAGTGAAAATTTAAATCACAAACTGGTTCACGGTACGGTGTTTAACCGTTACAATGAAAGAAGTGCTCTCGATTTGTTATTGTTATTTAGATTGCGGATTAAATCATGCGGTTTCGATGCAGAAATAAATTTTTAAGTTTTATTGACCATGAACTTGGACACTTTTATTTATCTTGTGAATGTTTGTTTTTACTTTTTTTCGTGTAGTTCATTTGCTTCTTGTTCGTGCGAAATCAAAGTTCATAGCAGATAATCACACCAATTGTATAACTGCCGGAATTATTCGACTTTATATGACCTCATATTTTGCACATCGATAGAAAAAATTCTGAGCACCGCTGCAAGGCTCAATCGAATGTTCAATTGAGCAACACTTACTCAATACATCGCCGAGAGAAACTTACGTTTGCGCATTTGGGGAACAGAGATTAAAAGAAAAATCAGTAGCTGTGCCTATCTAAGCAGTTTATTACTGTACTGTACAGTGGAAAGTTGTACACTTAAATAAGTTCACGATCGATCATTTTTTAAAGCTTTTCTTGCATGTTTGTAATTAGCGCTCTGTTAGTTACTTACTTTACGCTCTGGACCCGATCAATAATTTATTTGAATTGTAGTATAAAATTGCGCATTTAAAAATTTGTGAAATGTTTTGAAATTTTCTTCTTTTTTTTTTTGACACAAATGTAGTGAACGTGAACATCAATGATGTTAATGTTCAAACTTTCAATTACGCAATTTGAATCGAAGAAACATTTCATCCATTACTCAATCTGATTATTGTTGTTTTAATATTTGTTTTCCTTTGTCAACAGAGTGATGTCGCTGATAATTAGGAAGCTGTTGCGCTGCGCAATGTATATTTTCTATGTTGTTGTTAAACCATATTCGATGTACTTCACCAGCAAAATCGTCAATGAAAAAATTCCGCCAATCAAAAATGACTTGCTTAGAATACCGGGCGTAAAACTTGCTGAAATGATAAGAAAACAGGAAATCAAATGCGAAACAGTGATACAAGCATACGTGGATCGTTGTCAAGAAGTAAATCCATTTTTAAATGCCATAGTTGAAGATCGTTTTGAAGAAGCACTTAAGGAAGCACGCGAAATCGATCTCGAAATTGAAAGTGGCTCAAGGACAATTGAACAAATGAAGCAGCAGGTGCCACTGCTTGGTCTTCCCCTAACAGTCAAAGAATCAATTCAAGTCAAAGGAATGATAAATCAATCGGGTCGCTTTTATAAAAAGAAACAAATTGCACAAGAAGATGCACCAATTGTTAAAAATGCACGAAAGCATGGCGCTATCATTTTGTGCGTTTCCAACACCCCAGAGCTGTGTTTATGTTGGGAAACGTATAATAAAGTTTACGGAACAACAAGAAATCCTTATAATGTAAAACGGTAAATTGCATAAACTTTTGACATTTGAAAATTTTATTATCAAATAATTTCAATACAGAACTCCAGGAGGATCATCGGGAGGTGAAGCGGCCCTTTTAGGATGTGGAGCATCCTTGATAGGTTTAGGATCTGATGTAGCAGGATCTTGTCGTTTACCAGCAATGTTCGTTGGTGTATATGGTCATAAGCCAACGCCATTTGTATGCTCACCGTATGGACACAATCCGCAATCTGATGATCCGCGATGGGGAACTTTCTTTACAACAGCACCAATGACGCGTTACGCTGAAGATCTTGCACTTCTTCTAGATGCTGTACGTGAAGAAGATGGACCGAAGGTAGAAATTTTAAAGGAAATTGATGTGAGCAAGATCAGATTATTTTACATGCCTGGTGACGGTTCTGGAATGACACGACCACTTGATAAATGCATCAAAGATTCCCTTTTGAAAGTCGCACATCATTTCAATGCTGAGAAAGTTAATTTGAAATTAATGAAATGGTCGCTGGATATTTCAATGTGCGCAATGCTGACGATGCCCTTTGACACGATTTACACAAAAACTGAAGATGGAAGGAAACAGAAAACGTCGGGAAAGGAAATTCTGAAATATATGTTTGGAAGATCAGAGTCAATATTACCATCAGTCATTATCAGTACATTTCAGTATTTCACAAATCACATTTTACCAGCGAAACGACATCGACAAATGACGAGAATTAAAAATCAGTTGAAACAAGAAATTATTCATTTACTTGGCGAAAATGGCGTCCTGATATATCCAACATTTCCAACTGCAGCGAATAAACATTTTGAGATTTATTATAAACTCCTTGATACGTCTTACTGTATGGTCTTCAATACACTTGGACTTCCAGTTACGCAAGTGCACACTGGATTCAATAAGCACAATCTACCAATCGGCGTACAACTCGTTTGTGCACCAAACATGGATCATTTGTCTTTAAATGTCGCTCGCGAAATACAGAAAACATTTGGCGGATGGATATCAGCTTGCGAGATTGATAAAGCTAACGTTCAAACCGAATTATGATATGGAAAAAGGCTTTTTGTTTTGCACATCAATTTTCCTTTTATTTATCATGAAAAAAGTGATTCCTTGAAAAAATTTCCATCAAATTGAATTAGGATGAACTTTCTCATCATGAGCATTAAATGTCGTGACATACCAAAAAATGTCCAATCGATAAACGGTTGTTGTTGTTGGTGGCTGTATCCAAAGTATGTTTAAGTAATAAAATTTGACATAAAGATTGAAAATTCCATTTAATTGCTGATATAACAATGTTCGAATGAAAAATCATGATAAGAGCGTATCATCAATTTCTTCATCTTTTCCAGATGGCGCCAATGCACGATGTAGAACTTTACCAACGACTTCATTCAATGAATCACGTGCACCAGGCTCAAGCATTTGTTGAACTTTCTTGTGAACTTCTTCGCCATTTCTCAATCGCAAGATACTGATAAGAGCAATTTCACTGTTCGACTTCACGTATCCATTCTTTTCCTTTGTTCCATTCACCAAATGTGGAATGAGAGCCTTCAGTAGGTCCATTGATGTTTTTTCTTCACTAACTTCTTTTGACAAATGAATAACGGTCTTTGCCAACAGCTGTTTCACTTCATTACTAATGTGATTCATTGTCTTGACATATGGTGTCAACACCATTACCGGTATGGGAATTCCTTGCTCTTGACAATGTTGAATGAGAAAACATGCACCACGAACGCCATTTGATGCTACTGTCAATTTGTCACTTTGCATGCATGCGACGAGTGTTTTACATAATTTAACTTCATACTTTGGTGTGTAAATTGTTGATGGTGATTCTTTCAGAGCAACAAATAATGCTGCCGTCCTTCCATGCCGCAATGACCAATCTTCGCCAAAGTCGTCATTGAAAATGTTATTGTTCAGTAAATCATCGAGCATTTCTTCCGGGAGCCATTTTACTAGAGCACCCAAGCAACCAGCAACACATGATCTGGTTATGTCTTCTGAATAATTCAGCATCGACAGCAATGTTGCATAAATTTGCTTGCGCAACAATTCTGAAATTTTGTCACCGTTCTTGCTTGTGACGCCTCGCAATGCTTGCAACATTGTTTCGCGAACTGTTGAATCGTCCGAACTTTTGATTCCGTTGTGCATTTCAACAAATAATGGATCGGGACGTGTGTGAATTTTAATAAGCTCCGCTATTGCTATGCCCGCTTTCATGCGAACTGTTCGATTTGTGTCATTGAGCGCTTTTAGGAAGGTCGTCTGAAGTTGTGGCAGAAATTGTTTCAACATAATGCCGACTTTGTAGAGTAAAATCGCTAATGTTTCAAGCACAGCCGCTTTTACACCAGCATTAAATCGGTCGCCCAAAATACGAATCAAAGGACCGGTTATGTGAACGACTGACGGCTGGAGTGACGCTGCTGATGATAAGCGTATAATTTCGCCTAAACCTTGAGCAGCATTTTCTTTCTCTTCTGGCATTCCATTTAAAATTGCTTCACGGAAAACTGGCAACAATGGAGCGATACCTTTTGGCAAACAGAATCCGGGCAATTCGCCTTCTGCAGGTAAATCCATCGATGCATATTTAACAGCTTGACGAACATCCGAAACATGAGCGATTTGTTGAGTGGAATCGAGTGTCTTTGTTACCGCATTAAGAGCTTCCCATGAACGTTGCAAAATTTCTTTATCATGTTCAGCCAACAAAAACATCAATCCATGTAATAGCTGAGCAATGTATTGTGAATAATCACCCGGCGAGCCATTGCAGAATGCACAAAGAAGTGTCGCGGCGGCTTTTTTCATTTCGATTTGCTTTGATTTGCTCGTTTCCAGGAGAGTATCAATTATTGTTCGTATTCCAACATCATCGCTAACAGCCAAAATGACAAGTTGACAATATTCAGTTTCTTGCATTTCATCAGATGTTCCATATGCGGTAGCAAGTGATTGCAATATTGATGGAAGTATTTTCGGCAAGAACTTTGTAAGAGCTTCACCAGCGACAGATGCCAAGATGGACAATGCTTTTGTATTTACTGGCGGCGATGTCAGTTGCGGTATTAAATATGGCAACACGACACGTGATTTAATAGCCATCACTTGACGTAATCCATCGAGAGTGCATTCAGCAATGAATGGATCAGGATCAGAAAGTCCATTAAGCATCGATGGCAAAATGTCGTCGAGAGCTTTTGATCCAACTGTTGAATGAAGAGAATCAAAGGTTCTTGCAGCAGCATGTCGCACTTCTGGTAGTGGATCACTTAAAGCCTTTCGAACTGTCGGCACTAAACTACTGACAAATGTTAAAACCATGTCGCGTGATGTTGATGCCATAATTTCTGATAATCCAATGCAGACACCTTGACGCTGGTCAGCTTCTTCTGAGTCTAATCCTTTTTCCAAGATTGGAATAATTTCCGGAAGGACTCGTTCACCCAATTTTCTCACTAAATCGCCGAGTGTTCTTGCAGCAACTTGACGCTTATCGTAGCTCTTACTTGCCAAACATCCAAGCAGCAATGAAAAAAGAGTCGGCAAAATTTCGCGAAGTGTTCTGGGTGTGTTGGTGACAACAACTTTCCATACGTGCAGAGCAGCTTGACGAACCATCAACGAAACATCACTACGACCCATGTATAATCCAGCAAGAACACGATTTCTTCTTTCAACACCAAGATGACGAATAATTGCTTTATGCGATTGTTCTGTACCAAAGTTGTCGTCTTCTGATGCCGTTTGCGTTGACATTTTTCCGCTCACACCAGAAATTCGATACAGCAAGTCACCAAGCAACTGCACGGAGCTGTATCGAATTCTCCAATTGTCATCGAAAAGTCCTTTTTCCAATTCGGGCAACAGCAATGTAATTGCTGATTCAGCATATAAATTGACTATTCGCTGTCCTGCTTTCAATGCCGTGTCACGAACATATTCATTTTCATCAGCCAACGCTTTCAGAATAGGATTAATAATTTGTCCAATATATTGAGTAAATTCCTCTGGGAACGCTGATGGCATGTAAATGAACATTAGAATGTAGCCATCCTTAACATGCGGTGCAATATCGGTACGTTCTGCTGTTTTGATAATTTCGGGCATAGTTTTGTGCAATTTTTCCACACCAAGACCAGCAACGACTTCAGCTAAACCTTGAGCAGCACCAGAACGGTCAACGCTGCTTGTTTCTGATGTTAATGTTTGCATCAACCATGGAAGTAAATTTTCCCCAACAGATGTTTCGCCCATGCCACGAACCATGGCACCAAGAGCTCGTGAACTGACAGCTCGAACTTCAGGAACAGGATCGAGCAATGATGCTTTAAGTCCCGGCATAATATTATCCAAATATGGCGTCAAATCCTTTTGATCAGTTAACGAATACATGTTGCCAATAATTTGAGCTGACATCTTTCTAGTTTCAGTTGATCTATCATCAAAAGCTCGTTGAACAACTGGCATAATTAAAGCCAAAGATGGCGCATCGATGAAATGAACAAATTTCGTTTCCAAAAGACTCTGCAAGCATGAGCTAGTTTTGTTAGATGGATCCTCAAGAGCTTTGAGTAAAATTGGTACGATGGCTTGAATTTCAGGATTTTTAATGACAGCTCCAATCATTTTCAAAGCATTGGCGCCAGATTCTTGAACTTTAATGTGTGAATCACCAAGAACTTCCATTAATTTTGGAACGATGCTTGGCAAACATGATGAAAGCTGTTTTGGTGCACAATGGCTCATAGCGCCAAGCAATTCAACCGAAGCAATTTTTGTTCGCCAAGATTCTTCATCTAACGCAGCTAATAATGATGGCAAAATCAATTTGACTCCATGAGCTGATAATTTGCCCATAACAACTTTTGCAGTTTCATCAGCTGCTTGTCGAACATATTGCGATGAATCACCGAAACATTGCAACAAATGTGGAAGGACATGAACAATATAAGGTTCAAATAAACGTCCCAATGTTGAGCATAACATTTCGAAAGCGAACAATGCACCTTCACGACATTTGTAGTTTTTCTTGTCTTGAATATGAGTCGTTAGCTTAGACATGATGTCAAGTTGTTTTAATGACAATATTCCAAGTCCTTTAACTAAGCCAGCAATGCCATAAGCAGCACCACGTCGTTCACCATATTTATCCGATTTGACCAACTGATTCATAAGTTTCTTTACTATTTGCGGCGCTTGATCTTTTAGCGATGGAATCAAATGAGGAATGCAATTAGCAACAGCCTCTTGAACCGTTTGTGACGGTGTTGAAAGAGCGGCCAGTAGTCGTTGTACAATTGGCTGAATACGTTTGTCATCTTTTTCTAAATGACGCGCCAACGAACCCATTAAAATAACGACAGCTTGACGAATGTTATCAAATTCACTGTTGTTTGGTGCCTTATCTAAAAATTCTTCGAATACGGGCAGCAATGTTGCGACACATTCTTTACCATGTAAATCTACTATCGCCAATGAAGCGGCCAGCATTTCTTTGTGTACAATTTCTTCACGATCTCGTAATCCAGTTGATACCATAAATTGCATAACACTTTCTACAGTTTCTAGATCAAAGAATTGAGCAATTTGACTGATAGTGATGGCAACGCCACGACGTGGTTCCCAGGGATCGATTGCTGGTACAATTTCACGTTCAAATTGATCTAATACGGCCGGAATCAGTGATAACTTTGCTTTGTAAACGTCCAACAGTTGATTTAAAATATTTTTCACAACTACCGGTTCATCTTTCAGGATAGAAACAAGTGCAGCGGCAGCTGCCTTTTGAATGCAATTCTCATGATGAATAATGTCTTTCATCAACTCTTCACTCAATGCATCGGGAATCTCAAATGCACCATCTTCCCAAAGTATTTCACACAATTCTCTGATATCACTTGAAACATCATGTTTTGCTATCCAGATGCGTCGCACAATCAACAATCCCAAACTGTAATCATCATTTACCGTTGGCAGGGCATCGATGATTATAGTCAAAGCCCTTACGGCAGCGTCGCGAATAATTTCCATATTGCTCTGCAGCATGTTCATCAAATATTCAATTTCATCTTTAGATGCAACCGATCGATAAGATTGTCCTGAGATGGCATCAGCAACATCCAGAAATGCCGCAATGGCTTGAGTTTGAATACGACCACGGTATGATGTCGCTAAATCAATGAGCAATTTCATCATATCCAATGTTGGTAAATATTTTGGATGTTTAAAGTCACTTAAATCTTCACCGTCGATTGAATTTCCTTTCAGTTGAGCATGCTTCGATATGAAATCAATGCCGACAAGTAATTCGTCCTGCGAGATGTTGTTTGACACCAATGCTTGTTTTAAAAATTCGAAAACGTAACTGAATGTTGGTGCATCAAGGATTTCAATTTGCTCTTCGACATGGTCTTCATCATCTTCATCACCGTTTTCTAATGATTTATTACTATTTGCAACAAGGCTCTGGAGAGTTACAATAAGCTCGGAGATTAAGTCACTCATATCTGTTACAGTCCATTCAGCAGGCAAATCGCAACGAGGTTTGTGCAAACGAATAGTTGTTAATGCGATTTTCTTTCCAAGCTCAGAGCGATCGCCATCAAAAACAGCATTTTTGAGAGACATATACAGCTTTGTCAATGCTGATGCAACTAGTGGTGATTTTAAAACTCGTAAAATTGCTGGCAACAATGAAGAGAAGTGAAGCGCAAGATGTTGTGGATTTCCTCTAATTGTGCCTTCAATTTGCGAAATAACTTTCATCAAAGATTCATTTAAACCACGCAATTTAGCTCTTATTGCATTTTCCTTATCAGTTTGATTTTTAATTGCTTCTTTCTGCTTTGGCGTCAATTGTGGCGCCTTCAATGTTCCTTCCTTGCGTTTCCTTTCTTCAATTTCACGACGCAGCTGTAATTCTTCAAGTTGTTCCTTGTAGCTGTATGCTTTATTTTCGCGTTTGATTTGAGCTGTTGGTTGCTCTTCCTGATTTGGGATCACACTTTTGTCGTAGAGTTCGCCTTCCGGTGTCAAATATGTGAAATATTCATCGTCAGTTACTTGACTCATCGCTGGTTCATTCAAAACATTGGTGACATTATCAATGATTGCTGGCAAAACGACTTCAGGACTGATGCGAGTTAATGAGGCAATTGTATTCTCGTACATTGAATTGCAGACATATCCAACGAGAATTCGCTCGTAAATTGGTATCCAGCAAGATGAAATTAATGACTTGCCAGCAATATCATGAGACAACATAATCTTCTCCCACAATTTATTGTCGATAGCAAAAACAGCTTGATGATGGCAGCATAACATTGCAGCTTGGGCTAACAGTTGGGCATCCGAGTGATTTATGTTTGGAACTGAACAAATGGTTTGAATTGTGTTGATAACCGATTGTGCTGATGTTGTGTCATCAGATTCTTCTCCAATTTCGCTTGAGATTTTAGCTGTTGTTATATAGCTGGTGAGTTCTTTGAGAAGATTTACTGCCAAATTTGTTCCATTTTGACTTTGAACCATTCGTTTGATAGCTCCAATGCCACTCAGCTGCACTTTTTCAGTGTTTGATATCGACGCATGCACAATACATTTGTAAAGCCGAGATGAATTTCCCCTCAAGTCCTCGACGAAATTGATCAATAACTTTTCGCACAACAGCACAACATTGCACAAACTTTCGCTGTTAATGCTTGCGATGAATTTCTCGGAAACGAAAATTTCTTTGTTCATATCGAAAACAATATTCCAGAAGGATTGCAGACTATCATGTTTTTGGAAGGTTGTCGAAAGTATGATGCAAGCGGCAGCGAGTCCTTCAGTAACAAGAGGTGTTTGTGCCACATTCTGTGCAGCTTTTTCAATCAACTTCTGTAGTTGGTCAGTGAAACTGACAGACCTTGGAAGAGACGCATTTTGGAGGCATTTCAAGAACCACTGCAAATAGCTGACTTTAACTGCTTGTGACTTGTGGTCGAGTCCCTTTTTGAACCATTGCACAATTTTTGCATCCAATTCGCCATCAAACAAAACTGACCACAAACCAAACATCTCCAGGCCTTGGCACAAAACTTTTTCTTGTATTTCACCATCAAGCGCTTTGATGAATTTTTCAGCGATGGACGGCATAATGCTGGATATTGAGGCCGCTCCCGCAATATTGAATGATAAATTGCCAGCACCCTAAAACAATGCTTGTGTTTAAATAAATCTCAATTTTCGTAATTATTTAGTTATCTCACCTGCAGAAGATTGATGCGGTATTCAGCGACTGTTATTTTTCCGTCAGAACCAGCGAGAACAGAAAATATTTGCGTAATAAGGGCTTCGATGATTTTAGCATCTGAACACTTTTTGGCAATATCTTTCAGTGAATTAACAGACTCTGAACGATTAGCATCGTTCTTTGAATGCAGATTCTGAATTAAAATCTTGCCCAGCTCAACGCACGATTCGTTAATGTCAACATTCAGTTCACGAACAATGTAACCGACAGATTCAAGAACAATTTCTGGATTTCGCAACATCGATCGTTGCATTGCAGGTAGAAGAATCGATTTGAATTCATCTTTTGTAGTCGCTTGAAGCAACATCTTGCAAGCCGTAATATGATTACAGTTCGGCTTAGATTTCACTGTTATCAATCCTTTCACAAAATGATCAAGCAACTTTGCTTTGTTGGTCTCGAGAAGTGAATTGTCAGACTTATCTACGCTGTAGAATCGCAAAAGTGCCATGAGGAATGTGATGACATTATGAGCAGGCTCCGATGACAGGAATTTATCGAGATAAAGCTTTGCAACATCATCGGGTTGTTGTTTCAGGTATGCACTCAGGAAGGTGTAAGCTTTCTCTGATATCTTCTCATTGTTCGATTGAATCGCTAGTGCATAAAGCAGAGTCTGATACTCCATCAGTTTTGGGAATTCAACTTTAGCGACATCCGATTTCTGGTTGATGTTTAATGCAATGGAATTCGTCCAGATCAGAGCAAAAACAGCAGCTGCAGCCCCTTTTGAAGGCGGAGCACTGACTAGATCTTTCGTGCACAGAGCCTTGAAAACCGCATTGAAGTGCTCAAGAGTCAAGTCGGGATGTGCTCGAGTCAGTTCAATTATAAGGTTGTTGACCAACTGTTGCGATTGTTGATCTTTATATTTTACCAGTGTTGTGCCAATCACTTTACAGATACCGCGAACCACCTGAGAGTTCATGCCTAAAACAATAACAAATCGAGAAATTAGGGATTGCCGATGACGGTACTGATGTTTGCCAACCTGGATTTTTTAACACGTTTGTTACATCTTGAAAAAGCTGAGGGCGCTCCTCCAAGCCAACATTTAGAACTCGATTAGGTAGGTCCTTGAGAGCCTTCGATAGCTATAATTAGAAGTTGCTTAGTAACTTTGTTGCAACTTTTCAATAAAACACATTGCGAAAATTTCATTTTACCTCTTCATTCATTTCTTGCTCCGGTTTTTTTGTTTTTCTCAATTGAAACTTTTTTAAATTAGCTGCAATTAAAAACAGTACAATAAATGGTAGTTCTACACGTCAACTAAAAGAGATGCTTTAATTAAATACCTGCTTGAAAGCTGTTATTTTGCGTAAATTCAACGAGCACTTTCCTTCAAGAGATTTCTATTTGCTCAAAGGGAATGTCCATAAATTCTGTAATGCCCATAACTTTGGATACTGCATGAACCCTCTTCTACGAAGAACAACGATTACATCATTTATGATCAAAGCCAATGATAGGCTCAAGTTAAAGAGGTTTTTGGTTACGGTATTATTTTCTTTCAAGAGAAAATATCAATTAAGATCAAAATCCATTGTGATGGCTAATTTTGCAGAAGATAAAATGGGCGATAAGATTGATCGGTGTCTGACCGATGGACTTATAAAGCTCGGTGAGTTGATCAATTGCTATATGTAAGGTGGTTGCATCACAATTTTTCCATAAGCCAGCAATCATCCAGTCTATAATCTTAAATAAAATCTGTGCCTCTCGTATTAAGCATGTTCGAATCGTTACATTAACTAAACTATGATTATGATTCGTTTTAGGTGTTGGGGCAACATTAGGAACTGTTTTCAGCGTTCTGTTCTTCAAAAGACGTGCCTGGCCAATTTATGGCGGTGCTTTCTTTGGACTTGGTGTAGCTTACAATAGCTGCGAGAAAGCTTTAAACAGTAAATAAATGTATTTAGTCATTCAGCGTTTAATAGGCATTAAAATAAATTCTGCAAAAAATAAACGATTTAAATGTGAACCATCCTTAAATACTTACCTAGTTGGAGTAAATATATCATCAACTGCCTGCAGAAGGAAGGAACTAAACGCGTTAATTTTATTCAGCATTATGTTTGTTTTTATTTGGCTTGATTGATTGATTATTACAATAATTATTTAATAAATTTTCTTTGGTCTACCAAAAAGATGTAATCAACTTATCGTGACTGACTAGATTTGAGTAACGAATAACTATGTTCTAAGTGACAAAAACGTGTTTAGGAAAGAATCAGCTAAAATAGAAAGAGACTGTTCAAGTTGTAATTATACTAGACATCACATGCATTTACTTAGTTGGAAAATCTGGCCAGTAGTTGATGAAATAGCGATGAGTGGATCCTTCGAAGAGTCGATCCAACCAGTTACTCAAGCCATCTAGCAAATTTTCTTCCAATAGAATTTTTGAATCAGTTATTTCATTTGAATGATCCGATGAATCATCGCTATCCAATCCTAAGAAAGCTCCAGATTCAGCATCTCCATGTTCGTAGCTCAAACGTTTCGCCATTTGTAGCATGCGCTAAGAGATTATTTTTAGATAAGATTATAAAAGATTTTTTTTTTGGGATATTCCAGAGCACTGACCTTCGTTCCACGACTTGTTTCTGGATGTTTAGCATGATACATGCAGAAATATTTGCGGTGTCCGTTCAATGCTATTACAGTACCAATGCAATTTCGTGGATTGATTTGAAGATCTCTTGACTCAGTCAATGATAAACGCAATAATTCCGAATACCAGCTCAAGCCCTTTTCAACCAGCATGATGGAAAACATGAGCGTCTTGTTCCTACAAATATTTTTTCTTGTTATTTTGAATCGGAAATAATTTAAAATAGAATTTTACTTTCGATAAGGCCAAATTGCATTATGAAAACCAGGCAATAATTTTGGACGTGACTGAAGATCAGCAATTAGAACTATTGTTCTACAGCCTGGCTTCAATAAGCGCACCAATCCGTTATACTTTTCAGCACGAAACTCGTGAATTTTCAGCTCTTGGATGTAGGTTGGCTTTTCTAAAACAGCATTGAAACATAATAAAATTTTTGCGATAAACATAAGCCTGCGCTCACCTCCAGCAATGTCATCATTTTTCTTTGAATGATATCCTTGCATTTTAATTTTTTCCTCCTCGATCCTTACAAGATACGTCATTAAATATCCAACTCCGATAATAAATAGAACAGTTCCAATAACAGAAATCATTGGTAAAACATGGTCTCTTTCTAGGCTATCGTACACATAATCGATGCTTAAGATGATTCTTTTAAGGACACGCATTGCAAGCGACTGAGAATGCTCATCAAATAGATCCTAAAAATTGATGAAGAGAAAATATAAAAGGAAAAGTTCCTATAAGCTTCACAGAAGTAGTTTTAAAAGTGATTTTAGCCAGCGGCAAACATCTATCCGTTACCGGCTCAGTGGTCTAGGGGTATGATTTTCGCTTAGGGTGCGAGAGGTCCCGGGTTCAAATCCCGGCTGAGCCCCATTATTTTTTGTATTTTTTTCATATTTTTATGCTGCATCAACGAAGCTCATTAACTTGCTCATAAAATTGGAATTCTTATAAAGAAAAATAAAAAATAAATAAAATGCCACATTTTAAGAAAACGTCTGCTTCGAAGAAAGATATATTAAGATAATATTGTAACAACTGTTTTTTTTTTTTTTTTTTTTTTTTGAAGAAAACGAAATAAATGTTTGCACAAGTGTTTTTTGCGATGAAGGAATCAAAGTCAGCAAAAAAGAATTGGGCTCAACCGGGATTTGAACCCGGGACCTCTCGCACCCAAAGCGAGAATCATACCCCTAGACCATTGAGCCGATAGAAAAAGGCTCGCAAAATCACAGTTTTCTCGTATCATGTAGGTCGAAAGCAATTATTGTATTCGTTATTCTCCCTACGATGAAGAGAAATTAAAAAAAAATTGCTCCGTGTCATTTGCTTGTAAATTTTATCTCAACATCTTTTTCTTGGATGTTGTTGACACAACTGGAAGGTGCCAGTAAGATGACGCTTTCGTATATTTTAAGCCAATATTGGTCTCGCCCAATATTTTCAATGTGAACAAATATTTTGAATAAAAAAAAAGTAAATAAAAATCGATTCACTGCAAAATTTTGATGGAGATATGATAAAATAAGATTAGATCTATTTTTTATTTATAGAAAAAATAAATAATGCAAAAAGTTAACGGGCTCAGCCGGGAATTGAACCCGGGACCTCTCGCACCCGAAGCGAAAATCATACCCCTAGACCACTGAGCCAAATTTAGCCAGTTGGCGTTTGACGTTTTTTGCAAAAAGGCAGTTTTGTTTTAGCATGATTTCGTCATACATTTTCTCATGATTTATCATTACTGATAGTAGTTATCGAATGCCTTAGTCTATGAAAAAACATTATGGATAAATTGTCGCTTTATAAAGGCTTTTTGCGCATTATCAGTCGCCTCTACATAAAGGTTTCAGAAAAATCGGCAATCCCAACAAGAGCATAAATTTGCTCGAACAATAAATACTTGTTGATACAGCATAAAATGACCGAGTTAATAAATCAGATATTATTTAAATTGAAATCTCAAGTAGAATGTTTGTAAGAACTTTTAAATGAATTGCAATTTATGCAAAATAATTGTATAGAGATCATTGAATGTTTTTGCAAAATAATTGCAAAAAGGGATTGGGCTCAACCGGGATTTGAACCCGGGACCTCTCGCACCCAAAGCGAGAATCATACCCCTAGACCATTGAGCCAATCTGGAATATTTTCCTATATAATGGTCATTCGCAAATCACGTTAGCAGTCGCCGTGACTGTGATTCATTTCATCATTTGCTTTACTTTACCTTTACAATAGCTTCAAATGCAAGCGCTTCTGTGGATCGCAGCAGCTTCTGAATGGTTTCATCAATCTTTTGCTTTGTCCGGTTGTAGTTTTCTTCATCATTGCCAATGTTTGTTGTTTCTTCCAATCGTGCATCATGGATCCATTCATACTTTATATGCTTTGTATCGCGCCTCCAAATAATGACAATTTTCAGATGCGACTTATCTGATACGCTGTTGCTTTGTAAGGCGTTGATGAATTCTTTTTGCTTCTCCTGATAGATATACGCAAACTTAACCCGATCTTTATTGTAGTTTGATTCAACAGCAATTCTTCGCAATACATGACGTGCATAATCGTGGTTTCCTGAATTTTCTGTTATCAGAATCACGCACAACTTCTTTTTCGGTCGATTCCATTCAGCTGGACAAATGCCATCCATCATGCTTTGTGATGAGAGCCGTGGCAAGGCTAAATATTGATTTGTGCTGATTATATTGTTAAGTGTAGGTGTTGCAATGTCAGTCATAGAAATACTTGCAACTGGTCGCACAGAATCTTCATTAAACAGTAACAATGAGTCCAATGTTGGATTGACTTTATAGCGATCCATGATAATCCTTGAATCGGGATTTAATGTTTGAACAAATCCAAAGTGAACACGGTTTCTGTATTGATATGCAGTGAGCAGGTATCTCAATCTTGCTTGCTGGCGTGGTTCAAATACTAATGCTCGAACTTTGTTATCATGCCATCCGTTTAGGAAGGTGTCCAGCGATTCATCATTTATGATTTGAATGAGCTTATAAGGAAGTTTCTGACGTACAAAATCTACCATCTTTTGAACACTAAATACACTCTCCTTGTAAACGAAACTGTGTTCATCGAGCACCATTACAATGCTGGGCAACGAGTGTACGCCCGATTTTCTCACCAATTGATTTTCATGGCCAGCATTTATTGTTGCAAACACAACGCCCAAACTCTCAAGTGCATCCATCATCTTTTTAAATGCTGGCGCAGCACGCATGCATGCAAAGCACCAATCAGAGTAGAACATGATGATGTGCGGAGTCGCTTTACTCTTTGGCAAGACATTTGTTTCATAATACTTTGAGGTGATGGACAGCCTGTGGAACAAACTTATATCTTGGTCACTAAAATGTCCACGATGACCGAAGAATTCCTCAAACGGATCCGATGCAAATCGACCGTAGTGAGAGTAATCAGGACGTTGCTTAAAGAGAGCATCCTCATTTGTTATACCATGTAAATCAAATGCCCTTCTTCTGTCAGGATCGGATAGCAATTCATATGCTTGCTTAATTTCAATGAACTTTGCTTCCGCTTCAGGATGGTCCGTTTTATCAGGGTGCCTAAAAGTCAGAAGTGATTTAAATCGATAATTTTCATTTATTGCATTTTTTTTCGCTTACCATTCTTTTGCCAGTTGCTTATAAGCTTTCTTTATATCCTGCAATGAGGCTTTTTTGTCGACACCAAGGAGCTTATACGGATTGTCCAAGCATGAGAATTGATGAATTAGAGTCAAAACCGACAAAAACATAAACAAAGCCCGAAAATGCATCGTTAAGGCTACTCCTGTCGATATCTTATGGAAAAGTCATGAGATTCGCCTTTAACTAATGATTTAGGCGAACTATTCACTGAATTACTACTGTTTTCTTTTAATTGAATGGAATATTCGACTTCGAGTGAACCTGCAAGAAAAACAAAAGTGCGACGACTGAACACACCCAAAACCAAAATGCTTGCCAAAATGTTTAAATTCAAAAAAAAAATATTCGTAACGAGGAAAGACAATATGAAATGCTGTTTTGTTTTGTGCCCACCACTTGGTTTGTGGTGGTATTTTTTTTTTATTAGTTCAGAAATGATGTTGATCTTCTTTTAATGCTTATACAAAAGACGACGGAGGATGTTCCAGAGATGTTGACCGATTTTTGATTTACTGAAGGAAGGATTGTTTTTCTTGAATCTTTTCCCAGCGAGCCAAAGTTCCATGGTCTGGCAAAAATTGTACACCAACACCATCAGGAAGGAAGCGTTTCTCTTCCCTCAATCGTTCGAAGTCTTCACGATCGTACTTGGTGAATCCCCATTTCTTCGAGACGAAGATCTGAAATGTGGAAAATGTTGATTAAAAATCGGTAACAAGGAAATTATGTTATAACTGAATCACCTTTTGACGTCCTGGGAACTTGAACTTGGCACGACGGAGTGCTTCAATAACCTGGGCCTTGTAGCGGTCACTTGAGCGAACCGACATGATTGGCTGTCCAATGCGAACACGAGCAACAGTTCCTTGTGGTTTGCCGAAAGCACCACGCATTCCAGTTTGGAGCCTACGAAAATAAAGAGAACATATTTATTAGATTATCCTTAATTAGGTTGATTCATTGATTGAGCATTGAAGAAATAATCAGAAATTAGTCAACGTGTAAATGGGAAGTTTTAATCATTGTAATATTGATCAGAGCCCAATGCTCAAGCAGTTCATCATTGAAATGAAAATTTTATTGATTAAGGAAACTAGATTTCTCACCTATCAGCTCCGGCGCAGGACAACATTTTGTTGATGCGAATAACGTGGAATGGATGCAATCTCATTCTGATGTGGAATTGATCTTTACCGCAGAACTTGACCAGGTATTTGTTGCAGCAAATGCGGCCAGCTTCCAATGCCTCGGAGCTGAGCTGTTCATATTCATCAGACACCAGATGAACGCACAATGGGAAATCATCGACGAACGCCCTCTTTCTGCCCAAATCGAAAATACGAATTTTGGGATCTGGAACACCACGACAGAAACGTGATTTTGGGTAAGGTTTATTCTTACAGTAACGATAACTAGAATGATACAAGAAGCATACTAAAATTAGTCTTAATGATGAAACATTCTGATCATGACGATTTTTATGTGATACAATTTCTTGAGAAATTAACCATTAACGGGCATAATTCCTCACCCTAAAATCGTTCCTAACTTTTACTGTGCCTTCTTTTATTACTATCTTTTTTTGATAGAAAACCCCATTTAATATAATTTAAACAGTGCTTTTGTCGGAGAAGGCATTATTACTGTTCTAGAAAACGTTTAAACTTACCATCTTGCTGGGCGACGACCCATTTTGAACTGCAATAGATAGAAACAACAGATTAGAAATCAATTCTAGAAAATACTTATAACCTCAAAATATGGATAAAGTCAAACACGCGGAAGTTCTAGACTAAATATAACTACGTCTCATTTAATTGTTATTAGACATATGAGAACCCGATTTTACAGTTCCAAAAGCTGTATTAATTACATTAAAGAGAATCCATCAGCAGAAAAATGCTCAAGGCCTTCTACTTTCTGTTTTTGGATTTTCTTCGCGAATTTCTATATATTAATCCAGAACTCCATCAACACCGCATGAAGAGTTCACCTTTGTTCACTTTTGACTAAGCCTAAACGCTCGAAAACGTGTTTAAATATAAAATAATTAAGTTTCTGGAATGACAACGTTACCTCGTTTGAGTTTGCAAATTGGGAAAGAACGATGACAACGAACAAACCAGTTCAAACCAGTTGAATCGAAAGGGCTTGCAATAGCGCACAATTTTCGACAAGTTCACATTTAAGTTCACATTGGACGAAAAAAACGTAAACAAACGTGCTTGAATTTGTTAATTACATTGAAAATGCTGCTTTTCGCAAGGACCCTTTGCCGAACAGTCACACGTCGCAAACATGCCACAGGCCTTGATCGATTAGTAAACCTTATTGACAAAAACAATATCAGCTCGCGATATGAAGAAGCTTTACAGAAAATGAGCGGCCGGATCCTATTCAATTCAGTTTTAGAAGTTCAGAAAGTTAGATTGAATAAATTCGATCGTATAGCTGGCAGAGATGTGAATCGAATTGAACTAGAACAACAAATTCACAACGTTGCGCCATTGCCATTAATCCTGAATCAACTATGTGATGGAGCACTGACCAAACTGGAAGAACCTGAAAATGAAGTTTCAAACGAAAGGCATGTAGATATTCAGGACCTTCCCTACTCAAGATACATCAAGGTAGAAAAAGACAACAGAAAAACAAAACAACAACAAATTCCACAAAACTGGCTTCAAGATTATGAATTGTACAATGAAGCTGATGATGAGTTGGAATCAATATATGGAACACCAAATTCCAATGTGCCTGTTTCAAACGTTCCATGTGGTGGTTGCGGAGCATTGCTGCATTGTAAAGACACGAGCATTCCCGGATATATTCCTAGTGAACTCTTTTCCGGACTTTCATCCTTGGAGCTCAAGACTATTCACTGTCAGCGATGCCATTTCCTCATTAATTACAATACAGCCATCAATGTGACAGTCAAACCGGATGATTACATCGATATTGTTTCATCGATAAAGACAAAAGATAGTGACGCGCTGGCTATAATCATGGTGGACCTGCTAGATTTTCCGTGCTCAATCTATCCTGGTTTAATGGAAATTCTCGGACCACAAAGACCAATTTTTATTGTCGGTAACAAGGTGGATTTAATTCCCAGAGATTCACCAAATTATCTTAGTCATATAAAGGATTGTCTTGTAAGTGAAACAGTAAATCAAGGATTTAGTGAGAGGAACATCAAACATGTGGCACTGATCTCAGCAAAGACTGGTTATGGCATCGAGTCGCTCATCACACGACTGCACATGGCGTGGAGATACAAAGGAGATGTTTACCTGATTGGCTGCACCAATGTGGGAAAGTCCTCACTGTTCAATGCTCTTTTAAGGTCAGATTATTGTAAATCAGAAGCAAGTGATTTGGTGCAACGAGCTACAGCCTGTCCTTGGCCTGGTACGACCTTAAGAATGTTAAAATTCCCGATTTTGAGACCTTCTGATCATCGTGTTTATTTACGTACTCAACGCCTTATATCGGAGCGTGGTGAATTATATGCACAAGAAAAACTCCGAAGAGATGCAGCAATATCGACGAAAAAAACTGAACATGCAACCCTAATTGGGCATATTGGAAGAACATTTGAAAAGGAAAAAGTTGAAACCAGGGATCCTTCATCACAATCACATGAAAGCGGATATTCTGGAACAATTGCGACGCTAAATGAAAAAAGCGAGAAATATGCAAACAGTCGATGGTGCTTTGACACGCCTGGCGTTGTGCAACCTGATCAGGTAAACAACTTTGAGTTCTAGTAAATAATATCAAATCACTAACTTAACAACATTTTTAGATTCTTCATCTTTTAACAACTGATGAGATAATTAAGACGCTTCCAAAAGAAATGATTCGTGCTCGGGCTTTCAGTTTTAAACCAGAAATGTCACTTTTTATAGCGGGACTTGGACGTTTAGATTACATTGAAGGACCAGACGATTTGCGTGTTATTGTCTTTGCATCATTACAACTTCCGGTGTCTCTTTGTCATACAACTGATGCTGATGAATTTTATGAGTCGTTTTTGGGTTCCGAACTTCTTGGCGTTCCCATTTATTCGGGTGAAGAACGAATGACAAAATGGCCAAATCTAGAGACATTGCATGATGAAATTGTCATCGAAGGCGAACACATGAATGTTACAGCATGTGACATTTTATTGTCATCCGCTGGATGGATTGGCATCAATTTATCTAAAGGAACAACGGGAAAGTTTAAAGCATGGACACCGGAAAAGCGCGGAATCTACGTGAGAAAACCGTCACTCCTACCTCATGGAATCCTTTTAAAAGGACAAAAAGTCCGCCATTCATTAGCTTATAGAATTGGTCAAGCATTTACATATAAAAAAATTCAAGACAAGCGAAGGAATAAAGTTGAAGATAGTGAATTATAGGAAATATAAATATGATGAGCTTTCATTAAATTGAAGAGAGAATGTTTGATAAGGGAAGTTTTGAGATGATTTCAGTCAACATGATGAGATTAACATTTGATTTTTGTCCCAAAAATTTTAATAATTTTAGAGAGATTCGATCATTTCCATTCGGGAGCTCGCGATAATCGGACGTTCTATTTAAAACTCTTGTAAATTGTGATTGGGAGCAATACGTGCACTGAGGCACATTTGTGATTTTTTGCGCGACGAAGAGAGTGGACATTTTTATTAAGTATTCACATTGCTGATGTTTTTCTAAAAATGAAACATCATTTATAAATAATCCCCAGAAACTGATAACGAATAAAGTTTGTGAAAATGGTCGTAAATTTGGGGTAATTTTTTAAAACCTTTTTTTAATGACTCAATAAATCGAGGATCAATCAATTAAAAAATTGAATTAATCTGCTACACCTTAATCGACAAAATTATTCCAAGAAATTAGTTTTTTCCTATTGAATCGGAAACAATATTACCGGTCATTAGCATCAAACTGATGATAACACGTGAACCATTCGTAAACAAATTTTAATAGTGGCGCTCGTAATTAGATTGCCGACAGATTGAGCAATTGACCTGCGATTAAAAAACAAATCATGAGCACTAAATTAATTTTAATTTGTTTGTTGATAACAAATATTTATTTGTGTCACGCGGCCGAATATTATGATGATTACGAGGAGATTCCCGACGAAATATCATCCGTCAAATCGGAAGCATTTGGAAAGAATTTAATCAGTTTCTTGCCCAATGACGATGAGGAGCGAAAGAAAATGGAAAATGACGTTATAAAAGTGAAATTGGATGAGATGAGTGTCACATTTAAGAAAATAATTAATAAGATCAAAATGAAACATAAGAGAATCGAAATGGTTTTTCTGGTTGATTCGAGTTCGTCGGTGGGTAAAGAAAATTTTGCAAATGAAATAAGTTTTGTTAAACGACTTCTGAGTGATTTCAATGTCAGCTTCAACTACACTCGAGTCGCTTTAGTAACTTTTAGTTCTCGATCAAAAATTGTAAGTTAAAAAGTTAATGAATTCAAATTGCAACTGAAGAAATTTCGTTTTCACAGCAAGTTCATATCAATCAAATCTCGGAAGCTTCGGAGGCCAATGACAAATGTGTTATGTTGAATTATCAAATACCAAATATAACTTATTCTGGTGGTGGTACAAACACTTATGGAGCATTGTTAAAAGCAAAAGAAATATTTGAAAATTCACATCGCAAAAACAGCAAGAAGCTTTTGGTTCTGATAACAGATGGCTTCTCAAATGGCCGCAATCCAATTGAAATCGCTGAAGAATTAAAATCCAACAACATAACAATTTTTACGGTTGGAATAAGTTCTGGAAATTTGGATGAATTGCGATCAATCAGTAGCAAACCGCCAGCAATTTATAATTATATGCTTTCAAGTTTTTCGCTATTTGAGAGTCTTGCGCGTAAAGCTTTGCATACCGATTATAAAGTTGGCGTCATTTTGCCAGTAACAAATGACAGTTTTTGTGATTCGTTGTGCGTGAAAAATGATACAAAGAAATCATGCTGCGATATCAATTCTCGATGTGCTTGCGGATTTCATTCTGGACATTTTTCATGCATTTGTAATCCGGGATATTATGGAACTGGATTGATTGGATCATGTGATATTTGTCCGAATGGAACATACTGGAATTTTTGGAACGTGTGTTTCAATTGTCCGGATATAAATCATGAAACACTTAAAACACCAGCATTGAGCGTTAATGATTGCGTTTGTAAAAAAGGCTTCAGAGAAACTCAGAAGCATCGCTGTGAAGTGATTAAGTGTCCTTTACTTCCGGTGCCAGAAAATGGTTATTTTGTACAATCATCATCATGTTTGAATACTGTTAATGAAGCTTGTGGTGCGCGATGCAAATCTGGATATCAATTAGTTGGTTCATCAATTCGTTTGTGCCAAGAAGATGGAACTTGGTCGGGTCAGGAAACAGAATGTGTTTGTAAGTTCAAAGAAATTTTCAAATTTGAGATTTTTTTTTTTTTTTTCAATAAAAACCTAAAATTTCAGTAAAAACTTGTCCAGCAATTTTGATACCAAATTATGGAACAGCAAAATGTAAAAACAGAGATCTGAATTTAACATTGGAATATTCGCCACGAAATGCGACATTTATGAAATATTTCATTGAAAATCTTGATGTGCAAAAGTTCACCGAGAATTTTCCCATCGATACCGAATGTGAGTTCACTTGTGCTTATGGATACAATCTTGTTGGAAGTCAGAAACGTCACTGCTTGCCTTTATCGAAGTGGGATGGATTATCGGTGTCGTGTAAACGTAAGAAATAATTAATTTGAAAAGTTTTGATTTATTACCAAAAAATTTTCCTTAGAAATCCTTTGTCAACCATTGCCGAAAGTTCCATTTGGAAGCTATGATTTAGATGAATGCTTTAAGCAAAAGTCTCATTATGGAGCGAATTGTACATTCGCATGCAATGAAGGATTCGAACTCAAAGGGCCTTCATTGAAATCATGTGGCGGCACAAGAAATGGCATCTGGTCACAAAAAAGTAAAACCCCAAAGTGTGTCGATGTTGCTCCACCGAATATTGTTTGCCCAAAGAATTATTCGATAGAAGTTGTCGGCAATAAAAGCTTCATACTTCTATCGACCTTTGAACCTCTGGAATATGTTAAAGGTAATTTTTGTGTCATCCTTTAAATATTATTTTGATAATTATTTAAAACAGATAACAGTGGAACAAATGTGACATTCTGGGTGAAGCCAGCACTTAAAGAAGGTGGCACAAAGATGTATGCTGGAAATTATACGTTTACTTATGTGGCAGTCGATGAGTTTAAAAATAAAGCGAAATGCAATTTCACGATTTCCATTTTCGATAAAACTCCACCAGTTTTTGAAAATTGCATAAGCGAACAGTTATTTTATGTTTCGTCAAAAAATAATACAAATTTATTAATCGAATGGGAAGAGCCATCAGCTTATGATAATGTCGATGATAAGAACATAACGATCATCAAAAGTCTCGAGCATGGTTTTCTAAATGTTGGTAATTATTTGGTCAATTATACAGCAATCGATAAAACCGGAAATGCCAATCAATGCTTGGTGAATGTCACTGTTAAGGAAAAGAAATGCGACGACTTGGAAAAACCAGAACATGGACAAAGATTATGCGCGAAAAATGAAACCATGACTTGGTGCGATTTCCGATGCAATTTCGGTTATGCAATGATGGAAAATCAAATTGTTGTTGAAAATTCTGTTTATTTCTGCAATAATGAAAATAGAACGTGGTCAATTGAGACAATTCCAGAATGCACAGCCGTCGAACAACCGAATTCAGCTGAAGAAATTTTAACAATTTCATTAAATTCTGAAGGACATTTGTGTGAAGATTTATTGAAAAATGTGAGTATGTAACTTCTCTCAGCGGCACATTTCATGTTGATTAAATTTCTAATTTCAGCAAGATCAATTGATTAAAGATTTAAAAGAAGATCTTTGTGGCGATCAGGAATGTGAATTAACAACGGATATTCCCGAATGCATCAATGATGGAATGTCAAATGAAATCTCAAATAAATCTTATTATGCAATTACGAAGCGTGACACTGAATCAAAGCCGCATAAGAAATCAGGTTTGAAGATTAGGAATCCTGCAAAAGTTGAGTTGTATGTGAGGATCGCAAAGAATCTCGGAATGTGGCGACCAAATTCCACGAAATCTGAAAATATTAAACATGTCAAAAAGGAACTTGAGAGAGTCAACACCAGCGAGCGACTTAAGAAAAGATTGCGCAAAATGAATATTGATTTGGAATCTTTAAAATTGGATGAAAAAGTAACTTGCAATCCAGGAAGTGTCTCAAAAAGATTGATTTGTGGTAAGAGCTACAATTTGATGGTTTGATCTAATTTAACAGTTCCTAATTAAATAATTTTTATCAGTTCAGTGCCCACGTGGAACATTTCATGATTTCTCGAGGAATTATTGTACTCCATGCCAATTCGGAAGCTACAATAGTTTAGTGGGTCAATCAACATGCGAAAAGTGTACTGAATTTCATTCAACTCGAAAGTCGGGAAGTCGTTTGAGCACCGATTGTCGTCAAATGTGTCCACCAGGGACGTATCAACGAGTAAAAGCACCAAAAAAGGCAAATATTATTGTTAAGACTTTAGTGCCATTTTGTCGTGTCTGTGACATTGGAGAATATCAGCCAGATTATGATCAATCACTATGCTTAAAGTGTCCTGATGGATTGACATCTGATCGTGGTTCAAAAACAATTGACAGTTGCTACATTAAATATGAATCACCATGCAATGAAACGACATGTGGTGATCATGGAAATTGCACAGAAAATGGAGCTTTCTATTATTGCGATTGTTTGGACGATTATTACGGACAACAATGCGAATTGAAACAAGATTTGTGCGTCATAATGCCTTGCTACAATAATGGAATGTGCAAACATCTTAACGATACTGATGTGTCATGTGAATGTCAGACGGGCTTTAATGGACCTTATTGTGAATTTGTTGACGATCCATGTAGCTCGAAAAATTGCTTTAATGGTGCAAGCTGCCATGAAATTGAAGGTGAAGCTTTTTGTGAATGCCTAGAAGGATTTGATGGCGATACGTGTGAACATCAGATACCGATTGATTATTGTGGTAATGCACCATGTGCAAATGGAGGCACATGCATTAATCATTCGAATGGTTATGAATGCGTTTGTGATGCTGGAACGATTGGAAGGCGATGTCATTTGACGGCATGCGACTATAAACCATGCCCAGAAAATGCTCTTTGCGTAAACTTACAGCTAGAGAGAGCAACGAAGGAAAGTTACTTGTAAGTTTTTGAAAGTTTTTAATTGAAAGTTAAAAATTTAAATAAATTCTATTAAAAATTATATTTTAGTTGCAAATGTCCTTCGGGTCTTAAAGGCATTGATTGCGATCAAATCGATAATCCTTGCGATAAGATACCCTGCAAAAATCATGCTGAATGCCTTCCAAAAGCATTAAGAAATCCTTTGAACTTCACAGTGGTTGAAAATGAGGAAATCTTCGAAGAGTTCTCATGCAAATGCCCGCCATTTTTCTACGGCAATCAATGTGAGCTTTTCACGACTCCTGATTTTGTGTTTGAATTTGAAAGGTCAAGCATTAATAATTATGTGAAGCTTCCAGGTCCTGAAAAGGATCTTAATGCAATCTCATTTTGTGCATGGATTCAGACAAAGGATCAGTTTAATTATGGCTCAATTATATCTTATGCAACTAAGGATCAGGACAATGCTTTCACTTTTACCGATTATAATGGATTTGTCCTCTATGTGAATGGTGTCAATACAATAACGGACATAAAGATCATCGATGACATTTGGCATTTTTTGTGTTGTGAGTATAATCAAGTTGAGTTGAACATTAAATATATTTTTTTTTTATTATTTTGATTAAATTTTCAAGTGTCTTGGACAATGAAGGATGGCTCATATCAAATTTATCTCGATGGTACATTGAATATTCAAGGATATAATTTGAGTAAGGATCAGACAATTGCCGGAAATGGAATATTCATAATTGGTCAAGAACAAGATTCACTCGGTGGCGGTTTTAGTGAAACAGAATCATTTGTTGGCAAAATTTCGTATCTTGATTTTTGGGACCGTGCACTAAGTGAAGCGGAAATCAGCGAGTATTACCGAACGTGTGATCCATATGAAGGAAATCTTTATTCGTGGACGGATTTGAAGTTCAAAACTGTTGGCGATATAAAAGTGCATCGATCGGAATTTTGTAAAGCATGTGATCAGAATTTGTCAATTGATAATGGATTCATAATTTATGGCGATCAAACAGCTTTTGTGAAATGCAATAAAGGCTTCACGATTATAGGAAATCCATTCCTGTTCTGTCTTAGAACATCAAAATGGGAAATATCAAATTTGCCAACATGCAAAATTGTCAAATGCGGTCTACTAAAGACTCCAACAAACGGCCGAATGACATTGACGAAGACAACATACACCGGACGAGCAAAGTTCATTTGTGATGATGGATTCATTTTGATTGGTAATGATACGATTACATGCATGGCAAACGGAAATTGGTCTGATAACGTACCAGAATGTAAAAGCATTTATGAGTGTCCAGCATTGGAAAATCCTAAAAAAGGTATTTTACGTTATGCTTCTGATTTAGGGATAATCAAAGAGGAACTGAGCGCATATCCGGTTGGAACTTTCGTTGAAATTATATGTAATCCTGGATATTCGATAGATGGCGAAAATATAATTTCATGCACTGAAAATGGTGAATGGGATTTTGAAGTTGAAGACTGCATTCCTGATGAACCTGAAGTTGCTGCAAGAGTCGATGCTGCTTTTATGAGGAGCTTCAAAGATTTTATTTTCAAATCTTGTAATTCGGCATCGAAACCAGATTTATGCTTATCGTATTCTTCAGACTTTGATACGGATTTATCGACATTTGATTTGCCGGAAACAACAGAATATGAAGGAATGGACTCAAAACTCTTGCAGATATTGACCGCGATAACATCTAGCGATTTCTCTTTATTGTCAATTGAAAACTTTATTGAGAAACTGATTTATGTTCCAGTTGGAACGACGATGAGAGATTCTTATCGTTTTGCTATTTGCCTTTTCATTGATTTGATTCTGATGGACGACGAATCTCAGGATCAAGCAGCTGATGATATCAGAATTGCAAAAAATATCAACGATAAAATTAAAATTCTTTTGAAACGTGTTTTGCAAGCAGTTTATGAAAATCATCTTAAGACGGTTAAAAAGTAAAAACGTTTCTTGTTGAATTTCTTATGAGAAATAAACTTTTCTTTATGCAACAGAAATAAAATTATTACTTCCAAAATATTCCTTTAGTCAGCCATCGTGAATAATAATTATACTTTGGATAGAATTGAAAGAATCCGTGAGTGATTTCAATCAATGTCATTCCTGAGTCTTTGAAAAATTTAACAGTCTTTCTTAATTGTTTTCTATCAAAATCAACAGCTTCCGGTCCATAAATGTCAATAATCATTGAATTGCCAAAGCTTATAATCCACCATTTGTTATCGTGACAGAGATAATGCGTTGGATCAAACTTCTTGTAGCGCATTGTGTGCCAAAATTCTAAAACGCCTTCTAATACTTCCTCGCGTTTTTTTTCTTTGTTGCTTATCACTTCCTTCAAGGTATTTGCTGGTTGTCCATTTTCGCCAATCATTGTCATCACGACAATATGTCCGGACTTTATCAATGGAATTGGACAGTTCAAAATGTCACTTTTTTCCTTAAGATTTGCAAATTCACGTTGAGCAGTTTCATTTAATTTCTGATGTTCGTCGTTTTTCATGACCTTGATGATGACGTCATCGGAGTAGAGTCGAGTAAATTTTTTGTGTTTTATATTTATTTTTCCCTGCAAGATTATCGAATGCTTCGAGCTTGATAAAACTTTTTCCACTGACGCAATTTGATGGTTGATGATTAATTTTGATAGAATCTCAATTGATGAGCCAGTCAGCGGCAATTGACTAAGGAACTTTAATTGCCTTGACCTTGATTTATCGAAAATTCTTTCACAATTCACATCTGTCTTGATTCTTCTCTTTGAGCGGGAAACTTTTATTGACAATTCAAAATCTTCCAAATCATAAGCAGTTCCAATAGTTTTGCCAATAAGAAGTTGATTCATTTAATGAATTAAATTTCACTTCACCAACTAACAGCTGATTTTCTTCGACTGCGCAATATGTTCTCGCCGGCATAAATATATAAATGAATTTCACAAATCCACACATTTATATGACGTCATCATATTTACAAACAGCATTCGCACACGGCAGCACAATACAATGCTTCGTTCGAGTCGAAGTATAATCTAATCTCACGGTTCGATTGTTATCCCATTAATGGAAAATTTTAATTACTATGACAATATCTCGGTGATAACGGATAATAAATTGATACGAAATGATAAATAAGCTCCCAAATTATATTGTGAAAGCAAATGTAAATAGTCAATAAGGTATTTATGAAGTATTTATGAAGTATTAATTCAGTCGTTGCTTAATTGTTGAACGATGAAGTTTCTGATTATTTTAATATTCACTTTGGGGAATTTCTGCAAGTGTTTGCATTCGTGGCAGGACTCGATTTAATTTGCAAAAATCAATTTGATTATTTTGAAAGTTCCCTTAAACTTCGCGGAAATTGGGCTTTAGAATGTAATTTTTTAATAAATGCACAACTTTTAGTCACAACAGTTACTAATATTTCATAAAATATTCTTAAAGTTTTTGACAGCTGGGCAAAGTATCAATCAGGAATATTGAATGGAAACATAAATAACTTTGGAGATTACGACGCGTGTGTGAATTTTGAACATGTCACTGCCGTTTCTAATATTGGGACTATCAAGGGCCAACATTGCATGATTACACATCAAAGAAATGTAAATTCCACAAATCCAACGAGCAATTTTGATTTTAATAGAAGAGAACTGTAAGTAGATAGAATCATCGAATTTATTTGGTGATGTCTTTTTAATCCAAATATTTTAACTCTTTTTTGAACTCTTAAGCGGTCAATTAGCACGACAAAACAACTTGAAATTGAAGAGCGGTATTTGTCTTCCCGCAGCATGTTCATTGCGAGATGTCAGAAAGATTCTTACCGCAATCTATTCAGTTGATGAGATGGATGTTGAAGAAATAACGTGCACAACAAATGAAGGATATAAACTGCGTATTCAAATCATAGCAATTGTTATCTTTGCGATACTTTTCATGACCGTGATTGCGTCTACAATCTATGAAATTATTGTGGAGCGTTATGAATGTAATAAGATACCGATAATATTTAATATTAACGATACATTAATAGTTTATTTACCTTACAGATACACCATGTATGACGCTAATGACATTTTCGCTATATACAAATGGAATGAATCTTTTCATGACGACAGAGAAAGTACACGTTATTGAGTGTTTGAATGGAATTAAAGCTTTGTCAATGATCTGGATAATTTTTGGCCATCGATTTTTTGATATGTTTATGGCACCGTCTGTTAATGGAAATGCAGCGACTGAATGGTGGCTTCAAAACCACTTTTCATTAATTCATACAATGTTTCATCTTGCGGTCGATAATTTCTTTGTTATTGGTGGATTGCTCGTTACTCGAAGCTTTCTAAAATGCTTTGATAAGTGAGTTGAAGTAAAATTTTCAGATTTTTCACCAGAAACTTTTTTTCTTTCAGCAAGGACTTCAACATTCAAAAAGCTTTTTTTCATCGTTTTCTTCGGTATTCACCAGTGTTGATGTTTATGCTCCTTTTTTTCGTGACTTTCCTAAAATTTTCTGGATCGGGGCCAATGTTTCATGAAACAATAAACATGTGGACATCTCCATGCAGTCATTATTGGTGGAGCACAATAATTCATTTACAAAACTATATTAATATCGACAATTTGTGTATGAACTGGACATGGTATTTATCTGCTGACTTCCAGATGTTTGTATTATCGCCAGTATTGGTCTATCCTGCATGGCGGTGGAAATGGAAAGCGTTCTGGTGTTTCCCATTTCTTATCCTTATCAATCAAGTCTACATTTTCATCATATCTTATCTTCATAATTTTCTTGTTTTCGTTGGACCATTGTAAGTACAAATCTTATTAATTTCTTACCTACGTTACATGATTTCATTTAAGGTCAACGAAAGGTCAGTATGATTATGACAGATTAATTTATTATCCAACGCATGCAAGATATGGTTCCTGGCTTATTGGAATGACATTGGGATTCATTTTTTATCATAACAAAGGAAAAGCTTTTAAGATTAACAGGCATATTAATAGAGCTTTGTGGGTGGTATCACTTGGACTTATGCTGGCAGTAGTTTTGGGATATTACCCATTTCAACAACCAAGCACTAATCTTCAAATTCCAATCGAGATAAATGCATTGTATAACGCAGTATTTAGAACTTTTTGGGCATTTGGTATAGCGTGGATAATTTATGCATGTCATCATGGAAGAGGCGGAATAATTAAATGGTTTTTGGAGCTCTCGTTATTCCAGCCTTTAGCCAAGATGAGTTTAAGCATTTACTTGACGCATCGTGTCTATCAAATAATAACAATTGCAACAATTAAGCAGCCAGTTTGGATATCGATACCAAATTTAATTCATGCTTTCTTTGGCGATGTCTTTGCATCAATATTAATCGGAATCGCTGTATTTTTATTTGTAGAGTCGCCATTTGCTTCTTTAGAAAGTGTTTTATTTAAAAAGTAAAAAAAAAAAAACCATTACTAATGTTCTGTTATCAATAATTTATTTTAAATAATAATTTGTGAAATTTTTTTTCTTGTTGTTTCTGTATTGTACAATTTTATTCTTCAACAATTTCTTCGGCGAATTCCACTGCAGGTGCTATGGGTGGTGCATTCTGTGACATGTCAATTATTTGCCCAATTCCTTGAGCAACAAGACCAAGTCTATTTACACGATCTCTGATTCTATTAGCGAGCGAATTGCTTGTGTCTCGATCTCGATTAAATAAAGCGGCCTCAATTTGTGGATCGTCTTCATTATTAAATGCAGCCGCAATTTGTTCTCCTTCCTCAGCTGCTACATCAGGATTTTCTTCTTGACTATTCGCAATGCTAAACAGCACAAAAATCACAATTATTCCGTTTACAAACTTCATATTACTTGAATGTCTTGAACGCTTGAAATTCTGAATAGTAATGATCGACTGAGATAGAAAACTTGATGCTTATAAATTCCAATTGGTCGTGTAAATCCCCAGAAATATTACTTCTGTCAATATTGGTTGTTCCAAAAATATTTCCTATTTTGTCAGTTAATTGAGAACTCAAGATTGCGTGAAATGGTTCAATATTATTCAAACTTCAAATTGAAGATTTTAAAATACCGGTCAGCTCTACCTACATAGCTAACAAAAACTTGCCCACAATACCTTTTTTTTAACAAACATGCCGAATAAATAATGTGTTTCCGGTTTGGGACAGATGGACAGAAAACGTTTTACCAGGTTATTTAAGATTGCTAACTTTTTTTCTACTTTCTTCATAGTAGAAATATGAAAGAACATAATTGTTTACTTCCTTAAAAATTGGAATTTGATCGGACATGGAAGTGTTCGAGACTGAACGATATTACATCTTTGTAAACAAAGGAAAGAGCCTATGGTGGAACCGATCAACATCCGAGTTTATTGTAAAATGTGGTAGGTTCTACAATTTTCAATTTGCTGCGATTTTCATTTGATGATTCATCGTTTCGCTATCAATTATAATATTTTGCTATTACAGGGTGGGATCTCTCATCGGTCGGTGACATCGAATGTATTGGCATTACGTACGGAATCATCGGCGAAATAAAACTTCCGGAAGTTTATGATCCACATTTGTTGATTATTCGCGATGCAATTCCAATCGGGTCATTAATACAAGGCAAGCTGGTTTATAAGATAAAGAACGTTTGCATTCTAAGTCAAGATGAATCCGATTGTCAGCTCCACCCATGCTCGAAACACAGCACCGCACCACTTCGACCTAATTCGTCAAGTCCACAAAAAAAACCAAAAGGAATGTTCGAAAGTTCCCAGTTGATGAACAAAACTTGGGGAGCGGTTAAAAGCGCTGGAAGCACTATCAAGAACACCACACAACAAGCAGCGAGCATCGCAACGACTCAGGTGAAGTCGAAAGTTGGCATAAAGGAACCATACAAGAAACTTGAAAAGAGAATTAGTGAAGAATTGCACAAAATTTTCGATGAAACCGATTCCTTCTATTTTTGCCTTGATGGGGACATAACGAACAATCTCCAACGCAAAGAATCTGAATCACGAGATGACCGTTTCTTCTGGAATAGTCATATGCTATCTGAAATAATGAAATTGAATGATTCATCATTCGTGTTACCAGTGATTCAAGGTTTTGTACAAGTTGAACAATGCGTAATTGAGGGTGAATGTTTTACTTTAGCATTAGTATCAAGAAGATCTCGACATCGCGCTGGAACACGCTACAAACGGAGGGGCGTTGACGATGATGGACATGTGGCTAACTATGTAGAAACTGAACAAATACTTTCGTTACGACAACACCAAATCTCATTTACGCAAATTCGCGGCTCAGTGCCGCTATTCTGGAGTCAGCCAGGTGTGAAATATCGTCCTCCACCTCGAATCGATAAAGATGACAACGAAACTCAGCAATCATTTGCAAAGCACTTTGACCGAGAACTCGAAATGTATAGTTCAATCTGCATCATCAATTTGGTGGAGCAGTCAGGCAAGGAAAAAGTTATTTTCGACAAATATAGTGAGCACGTCATTCGTTACGATAGTGAAAAGCTTGTATATGTTACGTTTGATTTTCATGATTATTGCCGTGGCATGAAATTTGAAAATGTCGCTGCACTTATTGAAGCTCTTGCAACGGAATTGCATGACGTTGGATTTCATTGGAGAGACATGAACGGACCAATTAAGAATCAAAATGGCATTTTTCGTGTCAACTGCATGGACTGTTTGGATAGAACGAATGTGGTTCAGACGGCACTCGGTAAAGCTGTGCTAGAATCTCAGCTTGTTAAACTGGGTTTGTCACCACCGTACTCACAATTGCCTATTGAACTGAAAACTATCTTTATGACACTTTGGGCTAATAATGGAGATATTATCTCACGTCAATATGCTGGCACAAATGCACTCAAAGGTGACTACACGCGTACTGGTGAGAGAAAATTAACTGGAATGATTCAAGATGGAATGAACTCGGCAAATCGGTAAGTTATATTTGTTGTACGTGTACGATTTGTCTCGCTATCTTTAGTTCTGTCTGTCCTGCAGTTATTTTCTGCAGCATTTCGCTGACACCTTCAGACAAAGTGTCGTTGACTTATTACAAGGGAATTTGGACGATATACGTGACATTGTAGCTGACGATCCAATTGAACAAGTTGGAAAAATTGCAAAAAACATTTTAGTTCCTGAAGGACATGCACCAACGTATTTTCATTATGGGTCTCTCGGGCATGATATCGAATTCCTCTATGATACAGCTGTATTTGCGAGGTCTGCACTTATAAAATCTGCACTTTATAAAAAAAATTATTAACTTTATAAATTTCTTCACTTAGATATCAATTGATAAATGTTTTCCTTCTTGTACCATTTTAGTTACTACTTGGCACGTTTTAAAGATTCCTATCGTCAAGCGACAATTGATTTAATGTCGGGTAACAAAGTTTCTGCTGATTCCTTGAGTACTCTTGGCGGACAACAGGGCATGGATGAATCTGATGCTGCAGAAAGTGCTGATCACGCAAGATTATTAGTTGAAGACTGTCGACGAATGTTGCTTGGAACATCAATGCTTCCCATAGGCGCTTGGGGCTTAATCGATGCTGATCCATCAACTGGTGACATCAATGAAACTGAAGTTGATACTATTTTGCTGCTTACTAATGAAGAATTCATCGTCGCTGATTATGATTCACAGCTTGATAAAATTGTTCGCTTTGAAAATGTTCCATTGCGTAATGTGACATTGGTGGAATTCGGACTGTATCAACAACAGCAAATGTTCAAAGGACCAGCACCAGCTCATTTGTGCATTCGCTTGAATTATACTGTCAATGGAGTTGATGGCTATTTTCACATGTTTCGATCACCAAATATTCGCTTCTTCAACAACGTTGCAGTAGTGATCAAAAAGAATGAAGAAATGGTAGAATCAATGACTGCTATTGTTGAATTCTTTAGAATTGCTTTGGAGAGTATTTCACGATCAGATGTGCCATTTGTTTGTGGTGGAACATTGCAGCGACGTAAAAGCAGAAGCTTTTTACAACCACCATCTGCTGGAATGCCGAGAAATTTGAGTGAATCTCAACTGGTTCAAATTGGATCGAAGGCATTGAGCAATGTTGCTGGACAATTCTCGAAGCTGGGACAAAGTTTTAATCCAGGTAAGAATAAAAACAAGCAGAATGCAAATCCACCAGTCGTTTACAATGCTACAAATCAAAGTAAAGCGAGCAACTTTTATGTTGGACGTGAAGCAAAAGAAGACACATCAGATGAAGATGATAATGAATGTACGATTTATGAGCCTGATCTGATGGACACTGTCGAACAAAATCCACTTTATTGTCCGTTAGATTCGCATGAAAATGCTTTCTTGCCGAGTGTTGGAATCGTTATGGGAAATAATCCTCATGATGATATGAGCCCACCACAAATGCTGCGAAATAAAGATACGATGGCAAAGCAGACTTCATATGTCTCAGCAGTTTCAATTTCGAGTGTCACTGATCATATTCATGTGCCATCGGGCATGATGAGTCCAATGGTGATGAGCCCAATGAGAGCAACACCACCAGAAATAAAAGTTGAAGGCACAACCGGTGGACCAAGTAGAGATTTGAATCTACATTTAAGCGGATCTCAAAGTGATAACGCACTAAAACAGTTGAAGACATTGGCAAGTCCACTGAGTATGATTGCAAAAGGCGTTCAAAGTTTAGGTCTTGCTTCGAAGGTGAGTCAGTAAAATAAAATTATTTAATATGCATCTAATCATTTCATCCTTTTTCAGCAATCTGCAACACAATTGCCTGGATCTCAAACTGAATCACCGACACATGAGTCAAAGAGACTCGAAGAAATGTGGACAAACAGTAAATGCAAATCCAAACTGATTGCTCTGTAAAATGTTTGTTCTAAAACCTGTTTTGTGATGTCTGTTAATTAGTTTTGTGGAGCAATGGCGATACCGATATTTGTGATTTTATGAGTTTACCGACAATTTTGCGTAATTGAAAATTATTTATTACCTAACAAACATAGCCGACAATTTATGTATCAATAGCAATCCGATAAGATTAATTAATTCCATTTGCCGTTCCGAGTATTATGAATCTACTTTTGCAAAAAAAAAAAATTATTGGCGACCAAAAAGTATAAAAGAAATATTAAAATCAAAATTCTTATGAAAAGCTTTCTGATTCTCTCAAGAGGTCATTTCTCCTGTGGGAGCTTCGAACAAAATAAAAGAAACCTTATCGGGATGTTTCTTTATAAGCTTTTAAGGAAACATTCAAAATTTTAAAATCGCTATGCCAAAGTCAATTAAACGTTTTCATGAAACCAAAAAATAGCTTCAGAAATTTTAAGGGATGAAATGTTTAGAAGTTTTATGCAGAGAACTATTATGGTAGCATAATTTCACTTGTCTCGCCCTCACAATCGCCATTTGTAGCAATTCCGCAATTTAATTTATTTATATAAATATCGTGATCAATACTTTCCCTTTTACCGTTTGCATTCCAAATGTATCGAATCCCTTTCTTAAATCAAAGATTTAATTTTTTTTATTTTATAAATAAAGCAATATACATGACAAACATAAAATTTACCCCCAAGTATACAAAATATTCAAAATCTAATCATTTATGAAGTTTGCACAAAAATACTATAGCGAAATATAAATATTATATTATTTTTTGCCACTACCTAAGTCTTATGATGACGTAAAAAAAAATAGTGGAAAAAAGCTTAGAAAGAGAAACCAACAAAATAAAGAAAACTTGCGCCTAAATCTGTTTTAATGCTTAACGTCATCAAAATTCGGTCAATTCAGTGAATTGATTACAAAAAGCAAAATGTATTTGACGGGAAAATCAGCATCTGCTATAAATTTCAGCTCAATCTTGCAATCCTCAGTTTGATACTTTTGCTAGAAGCAACAAAACAAAATAAAAAAGATGAAAAGTCGTAAAAAATAACAAAAATTAAAAACACATTAAAAATTTAATGATACATTGAGGATCAAACTCGAGACGAAAACATTTCATGACAAAATGCAACCTCGCGTAGAGAATTTTAGCTTTTGTCTCAATAGCGACTTACGAAAATCACTGAAAAGAGCAAAATAAAATTTGGTGTTACTGTTGAATAAATGGCAAAGCAATAAGCAAATGCAATTTAAAGTCTAATCTTTTGACACTTCTTGTTGGAAAAGTGTGTGTTTGTGAGGTGACTGCAGAGGGAGAGAGGCGCAGATATAACTCGCATGGGAAATAAAAAATGTGTGCATTTAATTTTAATGTGTTTTCTCAAGTAAATGTGCAGCGGTTCAAAAAAAAAGTTGGAAATGGAATGAATAGGATTTATGGATGAGGTTTAATCTTGAAACACTCTTACGAGTCCCCATCGCCGCAATTCATTTTGGAAAAAAAAAAGTTTTTCCTTCCCTTTAGTCATGTCTGTAAATTGGTTCCATTTAAAAAGAAGAAAGTTTAGGAGGCAAGAAAAAAAAACAGAGAAGGACATTTAAAAGTAAATGGAAATTTGCTGAATAGCAAGCAAGAAATTAGCCAAACGATGGAGTCAGATCCTTTCAAATGGAAAAATCGTTTAACAAGGATTAGCATTTTCCTTCTTTTTTTCCAGATGATTCAAGGTAATCCACCAAAGCAAGTCACCAACCCTATAATGATAACTTCTCACTCGAATGGTCATCGCATGTTAAAATAATAATTTCTTTTCTAATGTTGCCTCCCAATCATTTTCCTTCCATCATTTACCAATTTTCTCGTGTTCGATTTGATGTGTCAAAAACTTTTAGCAACTGACTCTGTCTCTCTCATAGTGAGCGCCCAAGAAATTTCCATTATTTCTTCTCGTGGCTAAGAGGCGTGTAATTGAAGAGCAAGGACTATTAATATCAACCATGAACAGCAAAAGAAAAAAAAAAATTGTAGATCTCCGAAGGAAGAATAAAAAAAGAAGAAGTTCTCTCCCTCGATTCCGAATATATCTAATAGGAGAAAATGGATTTTGGCATTCAACGTTTTAGCATTGAATCCTTAGACGGAAGACCGGGCGACAACAACAGCGAATGGGATGTGAGAGAAATGAAATTTCTGGTGGGATGGATTATGCTTGGTGGCTGGGTGGTAAAAAAATTAAGTGGTTTTAAGTGGGCTGGAAAAAAAGAAGTTAATGGGATTTTCAGAATGGTGGATAAGAAAATGGAGCATAACCTCGAAGATCTTTGAAGATGAAAATCACTGTTCAACTAATTGTCTCGTGTCTCTTACTCCAACACCATTAAATGGTTCTGCTCTTAATTGCGCAATTGCTATTTCGACTGATTCGCAAAATTAATCATTCGATTTTTTCCTATAATCACATTCCGTTTATTTCGAGGGAATGGAACAATTAAGATTGAAGTTTGTTTGTTTATCCTTTTAATTTATTCTTCTTGGTGGCTCATTTAATTGCACAACATTTTTCTAACGATCCTTGATAATTTCTTCTTGATTCTTGGACCAACTTTTTTTTTGTTTTTCGTCCCGAGTCCGAAAAGCGGCAAAAAATTGTCTTTTATATCTCAAACCCATTATCGTCTTTCAACCATAGCCTTGCTCGAAGGATTTCATACAACTATTCAGTGCGAGAAAAGGCGAGGGACGAAAGGAGTTGGACATATAATAAAATAAAATATTAAGGACGATAAAAGTAATGGTCGTTTTTGCTCTCTCTCTTTCTCAATCTTCATCCATTCATTGCCGCTTTTTTGTTGCTACGAATTGGTCGAGTGGAAAATTACCAGCAATTTCTCTAATATCCGAATTTCTTACATATATATTTTTTTTTTATCGGACCAAGGACGATGAGGGCGAAGAAAAATGGATTGTGTAAAAAAAGGATTTAAATGTCCCTTCTTCTAGTTCTTAAATTCATGTCGCTCTTAATCCATTACGGTGATAAAATTGAGTTTATTACAAATCCACAAGACTTGTGAGGATGGACAATAGTAGTTTTATGGCTAAAATGCAGCAATATGGTTCTACTTCTACATAACCTCAAAATAGTCGTAAAAACTTTTCAAAGCTTTTTCAATGTTTTAATTTGTTTTCTTGTGAGATTTTTCAAAATTTCTCTTGTGCAACTTTTTCTTCCCATGACCATATTTTTCCTACAATTAAGACACTAAGTGAGATTGTTTCCACTTCTCTGCTCTAACCCATCTTTCATACCGAATGAATGTTTTGATTTAATTTCATTTTAATTTATGACACGTGACCGGCACGAGTATAATAGCACGCCATGCGTTTAGCCAAAAAATAGCAAGTGCAACCTCAGCAGTAACAAATAGAAAAGTGTGCATAAGCGAAACCAATCTTATTGGGCGCATGTTCATCAATTATTTCACAAATTGCTCTCATAATTTGCTACCAATTGAACTTCTAATGGGATTTAAAAAAAAAAAAAACTTTTTTTTTATCAATTTTTTTACAAAATTTAACTTCACAATCCAAGATACAGAAAAAACTTCGGCAAAGAACGAAAATTGGAATTTTCCGGTTGAATTGGCGATCATGAGTGTGTGTATGTGTGTGCATATGTAGAGATTTTCCAGGCAATGCTAATGGGTCTGATGCTGTTTTGACACTTTGGACAATTGGTTCATGGAAGCGAAACAGAAAAAGAGACTTCAGAATTATGCAAAAAAAAATGTCACACGATAAATTTATTCCGTCTGTAATATTATAAAACGTAGAATGGGAGAACGATATTCAGAAGCGTTTTTTAATCGAATTTGTTAACGCATGAATAGGATGGAAAATTGCTTCCACCACCCCACACTTTGTCGCTTTTAACTCTCGTGCGCAAGAAATGGTGACAAATAAAATCATTTTATTGAGGTTCTTGGGATGCTATGACAATGACACGACAACAGCAATGAAAAAGAGAGAGTGAGTGAAAGAGAGAGACGGAAAAAAAATGTAGATTCAATTTCAAGGGCTTTTAATTCGATCATTGAGAAAGGCGATTAAATAAATTCCACCCTATTTTATGTCTAATAAACAGGGAACTGAAGATCTATTGTCTGCAATAAGAGAACTATGAGAAATAATTTCCAAAATAAAAAGTAATAACAAATTGGGATTCTTTGGAACCTTCTGAGGTTATATTTTCCCCAAAAGCAATCCTGCGCAACCCTTCAGAAGCTAGATTTCTAAAAATAAAGACATAACATTTATGTTTATTAGTTTATGGGATATTAGAAACGCATTAGTTACAACACATTACAAAAGTAACGCTACATTCATTACCAGAATCGACAAAGCCCTTTAACACATTCTTAATTGGTTGACGAAAATCCTTTTTTTTCCGTGCACACGAAATGCTGACGGGGGGTCATCAATTAAACGAGTGACGAAATAATTTCGGTCGTTTAATTCGTCTCATATGTACATGTCTCGCTTTGATGTTTCTATTTCCTTTTGTGTCAAATTAAAAAAAAAAATAGAGAAAACCAGAAAAAAGCAAAAAAGGGAGATTAGTGACTCGCGCTTGAGTTAGTCAATCATTGTATGTCGGCATTGTGTGACATAATCAATTCGATTCACGAAAAAAAAGGGAACTGCTGAATTAAAATGCAATTTATTTTTATGGCTTGGTGCGATTAAGTTTGTATCTAAATTTTTCTCTTTTTTTTCGCATGCTTGCCAACATTGCAGTTCATGAAAGCGTGTAATTTTGGAGAGGGATCAATTATCGATGTCGAGCTGGTGTATCACAATATCTGAATGGGAAGAAATATCTATTTTCGTTGATCTTAATCTAACATCATGACACGCAGGGAATTGTTTAAAGAATTCTTTAGTTCAAATGATGATCCCTTCGATTGATTGATCGCTGTTGACGAAGGCAATCCAATTGTCAAATTGAAATCTAATCAATGAAAACGATGACTTAATACTTGATTTTTTACAATACTTGAATGACTCTCAAGTGAATTATAAACGAAAATCAAGTGGAATAACAATGAATGTGAAGTCACTGAAAATGAATTATTGCCATTGAGTTATTTTTGAAATGCGATGCTTGGAAAAAATTTGTCGGGTATCATAAACTAGTAACAAATGCTTTGTTCCTTCCCATAACGATTTGAATTAAATTCTCTCAAATATTTGTTTATAAATATTAAATTTTTCATCAATTTTGTAATTATGGCAAGCGATCAAAACAAAACACAATAAAAAAAAATCCACATTTGCCTTTTTCCGCCTTACAAACATGAATCCCTTGTTGTTGTTTGCTCCCTTCTGTGTAACATAATTGATATGCGAAAAAAAAAGAAGAAAAGTTTAAATATTTGTTGGGTTTGTATTTATTTCGCTGGTGGTTGTGTCGAGACGGCTTTTTTTTATAGTCCTCGAGTCACATACATTGCAAAATGCGAGGCAAAATGTTCTCTAAAGGGGTTGAAAATTTGCCCCGCGATAAATTTAATTTTAATTTTCTATTAACTCAAGTCGAGAAATGATTTTCGGTTTTATCGTAAAGAAAATTTTATGCCGACAAAACAAACAATGTCATTTTTTTATGTGCTGTGTGCAGTCGGCAAACAATTTGAAAATCAGCAAAAATATTTTCAACATCCAGAGATAACGGCACACGAACATTCATCCTGTGGAATTGTTTTTTTGATAATTGAATGTGTCTGTCAATAAAGTGACTTCACAGAGAAGATTGATTGTGTTTTATTGGTAAATAATTGGCAATTTTTTTTTCCTTTCTGTATCGAATGTCTGATTCTATGCTAAGATCAATGGATTTTATGAGCAACGAGAGAGAGAAAAATATTTATTGCACAAAACTTTTATTATTCTCAGTTCTAAAATGCAAACGTTTGTTCGGTTAATATCAAATGACGAGCAAATAAAATTGAATTGCAATTTCGATAACAATCTGCATCATCGTTGTCGTCGTCATCCCATCGCACGCTTTCAAGTACCGAGCATTATGTCGTTCCCTTCTGAATTTCTTCTCAAACACCATACTTGACGATTGTAATCAGTGTAATGCGAATTTGATAGCAAATATTAGTTTTCTCATTCTTATTATTGTTATTTTTCTTCTCGAAAAAGCCACCGACTGCTGTTTGGCCCTTGTGTCAAAACTGATTATGCTGTTGAGTGGAGCGTGTTGTTTACAATCAGTTCGGTTTTTACGGACGAATGGCAATATTGACTTCATATGAGATAACGTTTATTTGATGAGTTCAATCTGATAACGGAAATACTTTTTTTTTATTGAATGAATTCTCTTTGGATTCGTTTTTAATGAACCAAAGGGTATGAAGAATTGTTCATTGCTACCCTTCATTCAACTGCAACCCTTATGGGCAAATGGAATGCAATTCTCATTTCTAATAATTTAATTTCCATTGTTATGCTAGATATGAGCTGGTGTTTATTTTATTTGATTTGTTATGAAAATTGCGCTCTTCAAGTGTGTTTACATATCAAATTTTCAAAATCATAAGTTTAACTTAACATTATAACTACGGTAACTGCCTTATAACTGGATTAAACTTTTCAATGCATACAATTCAACGCTCGAAGGGGTTGCACGCAATTGTCGAATTTGTTGATTTGATTTTAAATGTTCGTCGACGATTATTTACCAACTCGAGTGTTTGGATCCTTTTTTTATGGGAAAAGGATCATTGAAGTGAAGAACTTCGACTGATCGGAATCTTTTGAACAAGTTTACAGAGTTTTCGATTCATTCTGATGTGGAGATTTGCGACGATTTTAACCTCAAAAATGTTCGATTTTCACCAAAGCAAATATTTGCAAAAATCAAAATAAATTCGAACCGGCAATTGATTGAACTCCTCAATTATGTCAAATCAGATAGAAAAAATAGTGTGTGATGCAATTTACATGACAAATATTGGAAGTTGATGAAAAAGCAAATTAAAAGAGCGGGAAAAAAGTCGCTTAGAATTTTTATTTAAATCTAAATTTTAGTGCGAATTTCTTGAAGCAAAAAAGAAGAAGTTAAATTTACATGTGTCTTCGTAGTTAGTTTATATAAATTTCCATTTTTCTTTTGTGTCATTAACAAGAAAAGTTAACAACTAACTATTTGCATTGTGTTTCAGTCGTTTGTAGTATAAAATTTTGTTGGTCATTTGTTTTTAAATAACAAATCTTTTTGAACTGGAAGTTCATTCATAAAACTTGTTCGAACCAAGTTAATATTAGATGGAACTTTTGACTTCAGTACTGAGTGCATATAGCACTTGATAGTCTAGTGAGTTTAATTCAATCTCGCCGGTAGATATGTTACAGTTAATTCTTTTTAGGTTTCTGGACAAACAATTTCGCACGGAATCTAGGAGAGTACTAAACATCGCTGCTAATATCATTTCATGTGTAGAGGCTGATAAAAATCGAACAGTTTTGCTTAATTGTCTCCTTGAAATAAGAACATTGACACACAATGTTATCAACTTTCTGCAGGACGATGCTAATTCTATGATTTTTAGCTATGCAAACAGCACAATATCTGGAATAGAAGCTGGCATGAATTCCCAATTGAACGAATTGAGACTGTCAATCAATGCGCAGACAGACATAAAATGTTAACTGCAGCTGGAGTGACTCAGATTAATTTGAAGACTATTTACAGCAAGTATGCTTCAAACTTGACAACGTGCATTAATGCAGCGCAAGCTGCCAGTAACGCTGATATTATCAATCGTTTCAATGCGCAGATTTTCCCGCACTGAACTTACTTAATAAGATTGGATCAAGCTTGAAAAATGCGTACACTCGTGATGCCTTGAATCAATTTGTAAGTTCGAAATTTCCTTTCTAAATCCTTTTTTTATGGTTTAAAAGCATTTTAGACTTCAACATATTGCGTAGGTTCAGCAACTGTTCAAATAAATGGACTTCAGATTTCAGCTGAGAGTTGCGCTGCGACTGCGGCAGGACAGTTAAAAATATGTTTTGCCAATGCTTTGAAAATGTTACCTCCAATGAATTTGTTACTAGGCGCCCTTAACAAATGTTCTTGAACAATTCAAGGAATTTTTGTTGTCGGCGTGCGTTATGCGAGTAATGATGAAGTAAAAATATTTCTCGATATTTGCATTCCTTTTGTATATTTTTGAAATAAATAATTGATAAAAAACTGATATTTTCGTAAGTAAATTTTGCGAAGTAAATTCATGACGCCACTGCTAATTTTGAGATAAACTTGAACGAGTAACAACTGTTCTCTGATGAAACAATTCGTGTATTGTGTTCGTACTTGAAGGTTGTGTATTGAGTTGAAATGAGGTTTTATATATTTATTGCTTTGGCGTTACTTTTCCACATTGTAAGAAGATAATTGTTACAAAATAACAAAAAAAGTCATTTGAACATAAATTATTCGTAGGCTCAAACCATTGCTCAAGCTCAGCAGACTATTCTCGATGAAATTGCAAATTTTGTTGCATTTCTGAATGTTCCATTTTTCAATGCGTTGTCTAGCATACAAAATAATTTCGATGATTATGCCAGGACGTTGATAGAATCGAGGCATAACTTTAATATGTATGGCAACAAGGTTCCATTCGTGGAAGCTGATAGCAATCGCACGATATTCTTGAATTGCCTTGTAAGAATTCGCACTTCTACTGCAGATGCTACGAGTTTTCTCTCTAACGATGCAGGTTCAGTAATCTTTAGTTATGCAGATAGCACAGTGACCAAGATTGAAACGGATTTGAATACTCATATGGATAAACTGAGGGATGCCGTTAATTCAAAGACAAATATAACATGCATCTCAAAAGTTGGAATAACACAAACGAACTTGCTGTATAATAACTATTATAGTTACTACACAAATTTGAGTTACTGCATGAGCGCTGCCCAGAATGCTAACAGTTTGTACACCTACAGTAATTTCACTTTGCCCAACAACATATTTTCAAGCTTGATGACTCAAATGTACTCTGCACTTTATTCAATTTCGAACCGTGATGGAATTGCTTCATTTGTAAGTTAAACGAAAGCTTGAAGACGCTTCATAAATTCTACCTTTTTCCAGCTCACAAACTATTGCACTGATAACACATTCACATGATCAGCAATATTCAAGTAGCCGCTACTAATGCTGCTAATAATGCAGCTTCTAATTTAGCAGCTTGCATTACTATCGCAAGAACATTATTGCCATCAACTGTTCCATATCTAACTGCGGTCAATAATTGTTCTTAAATTGCGAACTATTTATGTGCACGATAACAAGGAAAGCAAATAAAAATTTATTAAATCCAAAAAACATTGTTTAATTCGCTATCTGCGGTGCATTTGCACCTTATAGTTGCGCAACTTTATTTTTTTTGGATATTCTTCAACTTTTTTCGAAAATCGTTTGTTATAAAAACATTATTTCAGCTGGCGATATTCTGCAAATTGTGTAAACATATAAAATTCCAGTGACATATCTACAAATGTATTTATCTAGTTATTCTGGTTGAGAGAATATTCAAGTTCATTTCTTGTACTACTGCTAATTTCAAATAGATAGATAACCTATTTCCGTGACAAGTATTTGAACAAGTGAATATATTTTAGCACATTTGAATTCACATTTAGGTGACATTTTTAATCACTCGTTTTTTGAAACTCATTCACGAAAGTTGTTTGCTGTGAAACATAATAAAAATAAATGAAGCTGCTTGTAGTTCTAACTTTGATTGCTTTTTCTCCAAATGAATTAGTAAGTAGATTAAAATGGAAGTGCCAGTGAACTAAACTGTGAACTGTTTTACAGGCCACTGCTGTGACGCCAGCTCAACAAACTGTGCTTGATGAAATTTCTGACCTTATTTCATTTATGAATGTTCCACTGTTTAATATGCGTCTTAATGCTCAAACTCACTACGATAATTCGGTCAGAACACTCACAGAAGCAAGACACAACTTCAATATTTATGGCAATAATGTTCCATTTGTTGAAGCGGATGTTAATCGAACTGTTCTTCAAGATTGCCTTAATAGAGTACGAACAACGACCCTCCCCATCATATCGTTCCTGCAAAACGTGGCAAATTCACCAATTTTCGACTTTGAAAGCAGTACAGTGACCAGGATTGAAACAGATTTAAACACTCAAATGGATCAATTAAGAACGGCCGTTACTTCAAAAACAAATGTAACATGCATCTCAAAAGTTGGAATAACACAATCGAACTTGCTTTATAACAATTATTGGAAATACTATTTGAATTTAAGTTCTTGTATCACAACAGCTCAAGGAACTAACAATTTGGATATCATTGTTAGATTTAATCCACCGCATTTTAATTCATTAGCTTTATTAAATCAAATGTGGGGAGCTCTGTATTCAATTAGCAATAGGATTGGAGTTATTTCATTTGTAAGTTGTTGTGTAATATATTTTATGAAATTTAAATTTGAAAATATTTTTAATTTTAGCTCAAAAATTATTGCGTTGAAAGTGCATTCACGCTCTTCAACACCATTCAATCATCAGCGAAGACTGTGCCGTTGCAGCAGCACGAAACTTGACAATTTGTTACGACCAAGCGAAAACATTGATGCCATCAACTGTTCCATATTTAAGTGCAATCAATAGGTGTACATAAATCACTTTGCATAAAAAATGCTGAAGTTTAAATTCTATTCCTTCAGCTATTGTGATAAATCCACCAAATGTATACAAAATATTTGTTTGACAACGATTTTTCTACTATCCCCGTTTTGATGATTTATTACCTCAACAAAAAAAAATATCTCTCTGAATGCACTGTGCACGTCCTTCCATTTCAATTAATTTTTTGGAATAAAATAAAATGCAAAAACTGATTTCGAGTTGAGTTCGATCGCTAGCAAAATTACCATTTAGATGAAGTTCTCGAATTCGGGCTTTTGATCTCCTTTTTTTATGAAAATTATTTGCACTTTAAATTTGTATAATTTTCCTTTAAATTTGGCAAATTTTATATTTACAAATTTTGCACAATAAATCATTAAATGCTTTCCGATGCTACAAAGTGTTCTGTCACAATTCGACTTGATTAAGATGAATAATTTCTGTCAAAATTTATTTCAAAAAAAAAGAAAGAACTTTCCCAGTGAATACAGATTTTGTTTTTGATAAAGAGAATAGAATTTAATTCATTAATCAGTTTAAGACTTTGCTGGGCTTTCGTGAATGCAGATGATGAAAAAATATACAAAATAAATCAACACGAAGTGACACTTCCAGCATAAATCGAGAGAGAAGCAAATTATAATTTTTATTTTCATCTCCGTTGCCTTTAAAATTAATCTGTCAAATCGAGTCACTTTTTTCCAGCATGAAGAGAATCTCAAAAAATTGTAAAATAATTTGATAATTTCTATGTGTGCATTTATTCGGAAAATTACTTTGCCCATTGTGCAATTTGTGACATTTTTGGCCCCTAACTAGTGTATTTGACAAAAGGACAAAAACTATTTCGCTCGCTGAATACTGAAAAATATTTTGAATAGTCGCTTCAGAGTTTGAAAATAATTTTAATCGCGTTTCTTTCACCTCATTTAATTTGAATATAAAACGCTTCCACGACAGCTGAGATCTTTTATCGGTGCCAAGTGAAACTAGCTGAGTATGATTTAACTAACATTCTCCTAAAATGATGCCATTTAAATTCGTTTCGTGCATTTGTCACCCCTTGCTCTCCTTGGACGATTAATTTTAACAACATTAAAAAGTTTTACTGCAACTTTCTTAACGATCGACATTTTGGGGAATGGAATTAAAGATTTTGTAACCTTTTTTTGATTACCAAAATCCAATTTTGTCAAACACGTTCCGTAAAAAAAAAGAAAACAAAAATTAACCCTTAAAGTTATTTATGTCATTTTAGCGCAATATTTTCGTCATTAAAAATTAATGTCATTTTGCCGCGTTCATAAACAAGTAGTATTCCTGCATTGTGTGTTAACGAGTGAAACATCTAATGATGCAATATGATGAGGGGTTGACAGTGGCAAACAAAACTGCAAACTAATGGCAATCAAATCATAATACGTTTGGACGATTATGGAATTCTGTAAAAATGATATAATTTGCGCATATGTCATGAATTTCTATGCAACTTGAAAACGAAAATGTCTCCAGGGACTGTTTGTCTGGCTTCCACAATTTGATTTAAATACTATTTGCAGTGTATGCGCAGTAAGAGCTTGAGTGCAGGAAGATGGAATTATGTCTAAGCGTTTGTCAATTTGAATTTTATGTTTGCGGCACCATGTAAGCATGTGATGAATGAGCTCTCAGCATACTTCTTGAGATTTTTAGAAATCTTCCTAAGATTTCAATCTCAGAAAATCCTTCGGACACGTTCCAGAATCAATTTGATTTATGCGGTAACAAACATCTTGTGAAGATAGACCAGAAAAAAACACTCCGTCGATCGACCGACACGAAACCTCACAAGGAATGTTTTCATATCACGTTAATGCCACTTGAAAGCGTTAAATAATTTACCAGAAATACTTAGAGAAATGTTTTCCAATCGAAATGTTAGCAGGTGCATGATTTTCCTTTAGAACGTAAAACTGGAAAATCCCCAGCACGGATTTTCCTGAAGGCAAAACTTCTCGTTCGGCACTTTTTCCTCCTCCGATATCAAACTTAGTTAAATATTAATAGAGGTTTGATGAGAGTAAAATGTTTGTCGATGCAGGGACTCTGCTGTTAGATGTCGTTTCATTTGCAAGCAAATTCTAAAGTCATTTCTCAACAGAGCCCTGATTCCCAAGTGGCTCAATGTTAGAAAATTCTTTTATTCAGAGTAAATGACCCGATAAAATAGCTTTCCCGTTTCTTTTTCGCTCCTTGCATGTGTGTTTCAGAACTTCATATGCCGCATAAAAAATGTATGAATCTCCTTATGTTGTTAACATCATGTTTGTTGCTCACATTTTTTTTTTTTTGTTTCTCCTTGTCGCTTTCGAAAGAAATATAGATGGAAATTATTAAACGATGAACGCCCCTAATGTTGCAAAAGCAGGGAAAAAAGAGAAAGAAACTACAGCCAGTGAACAGATCCATTGAGTGTAAATTTAAATATTTTTGCAATAAATTTTAATAATTGAGTGAGTTGTTTGCTGTGCTGTGTTTATTGTGCAAGCCAAATAAATTTACTACTTGGTGCCGTTAGCAGCAGAAATTCTTCTCGACAGCTTTCGGTCGTTTAGTATGTGTATAGTTGTTGGTCTCTTTACAATTTTGCCTTTTTCATTGTATGCCATTTAAGGAGCATTTAGGTTATATTTTTAAAGAAATTATCATGCATTATTCATCATGCACAAACAGCAATAATTTTCGGGTGCAATTTTTTAATGTGTCAATAATTTGGATAATACTTGAAAAGTTTATTCATCGTGTGTTATCATCTCGTTGCCGAGTGCTTTCGATTAGATATAATTACATTTACATTCAATATTTATACAGCAACTGATAGCGATGTGATGACTTCATAATTGTTGAAGCCAATTTCGAATGTCTTGCGACTGATTAGCTCGACAAGCTTGTTGAAGTTGATTCTTTTTATAAAGAATCTGGCAGTGGTGCGGTTTGCAAAAAATTGAGTTTCCATGCGACTTACTCTCTCAAAAGTTTAAATTGGTGCCGAGTGGAAAGCTTCTCGATTGTCGATGGACAATCTTCGGGCACCAATATCTACCGACTGTTTGCGAATGATTGTTCGAGACAATAGTCGAAATTCGTACGTGCATGCTTCTACTATAACTGTTATCACTTATCAACATTGATAACATGATTTTTTGTTTACTGGTGAAATGCCTTAAATTCAGCGATTCGATAATGTTTCAATCAGTTTATTTCTTAATTCCAAAAAGTCATAACATATCACTGCACAAATTAAGTTCACGATGCATTCATGTATGAAGTTCGGTTATGTATTGGTTAAAATAACAATTATATTCAATTGAGGATTATATGACCGAACTGATATGTGGCAATATTTTGAACACAATCAGCAAGTTTATTTCGAAAGTTCTTAGTTAACGGAAATTTACTTTTTTTTTTTTTTCGGAAATTTAGGAATGTAATAAACTAAATTTGTAACTAATAACAGCGATTAAAATGATGTAACATCAAGTTAAACAATTGTTGTAAAGTGAAACATTACAGTATAGCCAATTAACTTTTTCATTCTGATGATTTTGTCAAGGAATTATTTAAATTTTTAGGAAACAAATAATTTCTGTTTTCCGAGGGATTGGAAAAATTTTTATTGCTCAACAACATCTGTTTGATTCTGACGGTTTTTCTGTTGATAAAATATTCAGAAAAAAGTGAACTCCAGTGTGCACATTTGATGGATGGGGTTGTAAGTGAACTGACAAATACTGCTTGAGAGTTCTCCGAAAAGTTGACAAACAAATCATTACGAGAATGACACAAGTAGACTCAGTAGGAATTGTTTAATTAAATAGCTTCCGGGACTGTTTTTATTATGTCATCCGGCACAGCAAGGGGTAAAGAAAAAAAACATAATATGCCCATTAAATTAAATCACCTGAAGGCTACTTATTTAGTCAAAACAAAATGCAATTTGTAATCTTATCGTACCTTCTTTAATTAAAATTTGATCCTCTTTGTGGTGTTTATGATTTACTTATTGCAGCACATTAGCCAAATATATTTTCTTGGAGCGTAAATTGGTTTTGTAGTAATATGATGCCAAATTACTCTGACAATATCACTCTAGGCTTTGAGATCGTTTACTCTCGGTACGAATTGAATACAGTGTAATACATGCTCAACAGGCGCGCCCTTTCCAAGTGCAAATGGTCATGTAAAACGAATCAAATCAATTATTTTGTCACTGCATTTCGCACAAGTTACATCATGTTATGTTGTAGCAAATGAGGGTTGGTGATGTGGAACGAAGGGGACAAATCCAATTATACGCTGTTAGTATCAATTACAGAATCATTTCTCTTTTTAACTCTACAATAAATTCTGTCGGCACAGATTTTCAGGGATGATATTAAATTGAAATTTGAGACCCACCGGACCCATCTTCAATCATCATCGAAAGTTATTTTTCTTTCTTGAAAAGCGTCTTTTGCCTTTATTTCCTTGCCATCAGTGGCAACATCACTCAATGATTGATTGCTTCAGGAGACATTTGCTGTTTTGTGTTCTCATCTGTGTGTGCGATGAAAAATTTCTAGATGAGATTTTTTTTTCAACAATCAAAAAGTGCATAAAAAATTGAAAAAAAAAAATTGTTACAGTCGCCTGGTTATTGGTAGCACAGCAAAAAAGTGCCGTAAAGGCAAGTGAGTGATGTTAAAATATTTAAATGCCATCACGAGAGAGCACTCATGGGGCTCGACATAAACAACAGGAATATGAAAAATGTGATTCCTTTCACAAAAGTGCACACGGTAGCGATGAAAAAAGGACATTACAGCTTCGGTTGGATACAAAAATCAACATTATTTTTTTTTTACTGCATCATCAAGAACCGCAGAATTGTGAGATGTCGATGAAAAAAAAAGTTTATGAGTTATCAAAAATGTAGTTGCAAACCTTTACCTGGTGCACGACAGCAAAAAAAAATCATTTCCCAGGCATTGGAACCATCGTGGAAAAAGCAGTAGCAGCCATGTGAGAACGATGAAAGTCAACAAGCCATATATTGCTGTTATCACAATAAATTTAAAAAACGCATATGAGATCATAAAATAGCATTAAATAAGAATTTTTATGAGGTTCGCTCTATGGCATGCTACCGTTACTGCCAATATTAACCCCATGGAAGTGATTCTTTTTTTGCAATCGTGCGAAAAAAATTGCCTTCAAATGGAATTTAAACAACGGCGAGAATCCCTCGGATAAATCTCTCCAGGGTTTTGGATATTCCTTGCACATTCTGCATGCATTAAACTGAAAAACGATACAATGATGAAGCGATTTAATGACTAAATTTTATGAAAATTAAATTTATGGTAGCAATTAAAAAATGTTATGTAACATAACCTCAAAATGTATTAATATTGAAAGTGTGTCGAATGTGTAGAATTTATTTATGATCACATCACAACCACAGGTTAGCAGTGAAATGACGACGATGCACATGTTTGTGAAATATGATCATTGCCTTTGATGAAAATGCCGCTATGTATGTTTTAAAAAAATCTTTGGATGAATCCGATAACTTTCCCATGATTTCCGTCTTTTTTTTTTTTAGGAATATGAAAGTGGCGCCTAAAATTCTACGACAGGACCTTTGCAGGTCATCAAACTTCCGACAATGATAAAATTCCACCAAAGATTTCATTTTCTATCCGTATTCAAAACTACTTAATTAGTATTTTTTTTCCATCTGAAATCCATAAACAATTCAACTAAGTGAAAACTAAATTAATTTATTTCCTTTTAATTACATCGACCGATGCCGCTGTTCATAAGTGAATTGTGGTTTAAGCGCAAAAATTGAGTCGCATACATATTTCGTATTTAGCAAAATTATTTTAGCAATAAAGAATATTTTAAATTCATAAAACTGTCAGCGCAACTTCCGAAAATAAACTCGACACTGTCTTGCAAACGGCTTGTTGCGTTTCAGAACAGTTTCATCCCATTTTCAAACAAAAAAAAAATGTGTTTCGAATTTTTCACGCCTTCATAATTAGTTTGCTTATTAATGAAAAGTCATCTGTTAACATTCGCCTTTTATAAAAGCTAATTAATTTATATATATTTTTTTTATCCTCTCGGTTGATTATCGCCGAAAATTTGTGTCTTTATTTTTAGCTACTTTTTGACTCATTTAATAAAAATTATGATTTTTCTCGCGGCTCCTAAAATATTTCACAACAAGTGTGATTGTCATTTTTTTGGGGAAAAATATTACATGTATGCAAAGCTTTTGGTGGTGTTTAAGCGTGAAAAACATCATTCATTTCTTAATTGGAAATCATTGATACTAAAAAACATCACTGATGAACAAATTCAAGGCACACAAGTTTGTGTTTATATTTTTAACACTTTCATTTCCATAAATTATAATTGACTCATTTGTCGTGAAGAAATTAAATTTTTGCGTCGTTTGTTGTTGATATTTAAGAAATGTGATCTCGTTATGGCACGTAAATTTGACGGAGCGTTTAATTTGTTTGAACAGTTTGCGTTTTCGGAAACTCGTGGAGACTCCCGGTGGTGTTATCTGAAAAAAGCAATCTCTCGTGTCAGTTTCTGTCTCTCGACTTTATAATATTTTCATTTAGAATTAATAACATCAATGACAGAATTATTAAGTCAACTCAAGATGAGTCGTTTGCACCACATGAATTGTTTAAATGACGAAAATTATTAGCACATTTCGTTGTTTTATTTTGTTTTCAGGGTGTCAAGTGAAAGGGAAACTGAATGTTTGGTTTATTTTTGGAAGTCTCCATTAGAGTTTGCATCATCAACATAAATAAAATGACTGCAAATCATAAAGTCATTTCTCATTTCTCCCCCCTCAAAAAAAAAAAACATGCCTATAAATTTCCACCATCAAAGTGGCACCATAAAGATAAATTGGCAACAATAATAAAGAACAGTCAACACTCGATAAGCACATCATCATTTCTGTTGGGTTTCAGTGGTATTAACAGCAGACAATAATTATTGCCGACCATTATTGTTGTCGGTGAAAAATAACAGCATGGAATGGAAAACAACAATCGGTCCGCAACAATCTTAATTGTTGTGTAATTTCTAGTCAACCCTTTTATTTCATTTCTCCCTCTCAATGGCGTTTTAATGGTCCACAATGATAATAGAAAATTGCGGCCTCGGAATTGTTTGCATTTGTCAAGAAGAAATCATGCGCTTCTCGTAGTCGAAAATTCAAAGTTTTCAATATTTTTATTAGTAAATATTCGGAATAAGTTTTCAACATCATGTTCAGCATTAAATTTGCTGATTTCTGTTTGTTGGTTCTTTAAATTGATTTTTTTTCTTATTCACTCTTAAACTTAACCAATATCTAATGTTTTTTTCTTTTAATTCCCCTCAAAAATAGAGTAAAGAATGCACTTTTTATATCATTAAAATTTATATATTTATACATGGAGTTGGATGCAGAATGAAATTTTATGTTTGATATCCAAAATAAAATTTGCCTCTATCAAAAGTTGGTAATAAACACCGAAAAGTTTTATTCTTGCTTTACGAAGCGGTTTTCGATAATTGAATTGCAAATTTCTCTTCCGACTGAATGTAACTGATATTTTATTCATTTTCGTTGTTTCTTTATGCAATCGCGACGAAAAAAAAAATGTTTTGCAAAAGTTTTACATCATCACTTCCACTTTTGAAAACATTTCAATTTCCAATATGTCTTTTCGTTATAAAAAAAAATCATGAAAATGTTTTTTGGTAGAAGACAGGAAAAAGTGACGAGAGGAACATTAAAATTTAAATTTAATCCCCCAAAAGATATTTACACACCCTTAAAAAATCCCTTCAGTGTGAGCGACTTTTTTTTGTGTTTCAATTATTTGTCGAAATCTGAAATCTAATTTCGGAGCGGAAAGAAGGAAATCTGAGAAATGTATCATGTGTGGTGGTTAATGTCAACCATATAATTTCTTTTATAATATTATCTATGCAACAACATGAAGTTAGTTGGTAGACAAAGAAACTATGTTCCTTTGTAAATGTGTCGGTGCTAGTTTGGTTAAAAAAAACATCCCATGAAAAAAAGGTTCAACTGAAGGATCAATTAAAAGTAAAAGTTTTAATTCTGATTAAGCAAATGTAGTGAGAGAAGCACTGAATATTTAATGGAATGGACATGAGTGCAAAGGCGAAGATTAGAGACACAAAATCCCCCCATTGTTGAAACTAATGCAATCGTGGCTGTTGATTTTTATTTTAATTATTATTTAGTTTGTTAAAAACGTGGCGTCGGTTTCATGATCGAGCGCCCGAGCGCCCACGAAACATGGAAAGTGAACATTGTTTTAAGCAATTTTCCGCTAAATGAACTCAATTAATCCCCGCTGGAAAATCATAATTAGGTTTTCGTTAGATGTTGCATTATTTATGCTTTAATTTAGCACAAAATTAAAAAAAAAAAATACTTCACTAACTGGATTGCACAGGAGCAATATTGTAGGACGGATGCCACCGCTTCACAGCAAAGAGTCATGATTAATTTTGTCAGGGGGTTGAATGGATATCTTTTTTTTCCTGTGTTGTAGCATTCTCATTACTTGTCTTTTACCACTTTATTGCTGTTCTATTATTCATTGCCAATTTATTTCTTCGTTTGTCCGCAAATAAATTATAATTGAGTTGCAGTTTTACGACTTTTTGGTTTTCCTGAGATTGTGCAAAAAAAAAAAAACATTTTCCTCGAAAATGAAAACTCATGAGAAAATCTGTTTATTTGAAAATTTTTATTCATTTCAAATTCAAAAAGTTTCAGAATTTGACTCTGTCGACCCGAATGGCGATTATAATTTTTTTTTACTACCCTACCGTTGTTGTTGTAGTATCAGGAATTGTTGCAGCAGGAGTCGTAGTATCAGGAATTGTTGCAGCAGGAGTCGTAGTATCAGGAACTGTTGCAGCAGTAGTTGTAGTATCAGGAACTGTTGCAGCAGTAGTTGTAGTATCAGGAACTGTTGCAGCAGTAGTTGTAGTATCAGGAACTGTTGCAGCAGGAGTTGTAGTATCAGGAGTTGTTGTAGCAGGAGTCGTAGTTGTTACACCTAAATTAAAAGATAATTAGATATTAAAGGAAACTTCAAATAATTTTACAAAATGTGAACTTACTGCTTGCTTTGCAGCTCTCAAATTGAGCTCTTAAATCGGCCAACGCAACAAGGGCAATTTGATTTTGAGCATTAGTGCAATTCTGCTGTGCCTCAATGACAGTTGTCGCATTTTGCTGAGATCCAGTAATTGTCACATTTCCCGTTATGTACAAATCGGCGGTTAAGCTTGACGTAACTTGACCGTAGAACTAACAAAATATTAATTTGATTATAGTCGTTATTTTGTTTAATACAGACAACTAATAACTTACGTATTCGAAACAAGTTCTTGTTTTAGTTTGAGCGCCATACCTGTTAAGGCACTGCAATGAAGTCAAACCTAAACCAAGAGGAATGAAGAAGATGTATGTTGAATCGCAATAGTATCGCGAGCAATTAGTGAATCCTGATCTCAGAGAAGTAACAGTTTGACCAATCATATTGAGGGTAGCAGTGAGGTTGGCAAATACTACCAATGTTGTGTTTTGCGATCCTTCGGTACAAACAGAGATGTTCAATGCAACTGCAGCTTTGAGATCTTCAGCACTTTGAGAGAAGTTTTTGCAATCGGGATACAATTCAGTTGCATTAACAACATCAACAATAAAGCTGTTGGCTTGGTCGCTGAATGATTGTGATGCATTCTGAGCTGTTTGGTTGAGGGCAATGAGTGTACTATTAAGAGCTGATGACACATTTGCTGCTGCTTCGGTAATCGTGATGTTAACGTTAATTGTGAAATTGCCCAAAAGCCAGGCGAAGATGTTTGTGTAATTCTTGGCATTAACTTCAGTAATTGATCCATTCGTAATGCAAAGTGTATAATTTCGGCTTGTACTGAAAATGTTGCTGACAGTGGAGTTAATGCTTGAGAAAAGAGAATATAAACGAATCAGATGATTCTTTCTGTGTTTCTTCAATTTTTGTGTGAAGCGTCTTGTAAGACCTCTTGCAACGCGTCTAAATTTTTTGCCAGCTTTGATGAAACATTTTTCAACTCCCTTTTTGCCTTCTCCGCTTCCCCTGCTGCCAGAATCTACACCGCCATTAAAAATGCATTGACTGATGCTCTTAACATGTCCGTCTCTAACATAATTAATCAGACATTGTGCACATTGTCCCAAGCTCTTTTGCAAATTCTGAGTATCGTTGAAAACGATTGTTAAGTTTGCACCAAGTGTAGCATTTACGAACTCTAAAAGTGTCGTTTGGTTTGTAACGTTCAATGTTGCATTGATAGCAATACTGATGTTTCCCCATTCATAATAAAGTGGCAGAACACTTGTGGAGTTTGCACAATCCGAACAATTTCCACGTGTCTCATTGGCATAATCTTCAAAATTGTTACCAATATCAAGAATGATTCCTCTTAGCACTTCAATATATTTTATAAATATTTCAGCTTGACATCCAACAGTTGCATTAGTACTGTTGGAATCAGGTGGTGCTAAACAGCTAGGGAAACTTGGGAATTCAGTGTCATATGGTGGGCCAGCAAATGGTGGTGTATTCGGTTGTCTTCCAGTTAAAATTGCAATCAATGAAAGTGCTGCGAAGCTCAATTTCTGATTTCCATCATCGGCGCTTTCAGTCGATAATTGACCAAGCATCTGAGCACTAGACGAAATGTTGCTCAAAATACTGAAGTTGGCTGTCAAGTTTCCAATGAGATATCCATTGGTTATGAACAGACCGCTAGTGCCGTTAGCAACACCTGCTAGGGCCGCATTCGTTACTGCGACAACCTAAACATTTTCAAATTCGATCAGATAAAAATAAAAAATCGCTCATTCACCTTGTACTTACATTAATAACAACTTGAGAAATGGTTACAACCACAGTAACAACAACAGCAATTGCTACATTCAATATGAGTGCGAAGAAATCGCCAAGTAAACCTGCGTTGATGCTCTATTCGATAATGACAAATATAAAAAAATTTAATTAATTTATCATATCAAAACTATACACCTATTATCAATCATATTTATTATATCATACCTGAGCTGTCAGTAACACAACAATAGCGAATAATAATGCCTTATTCATCTTGGGACAAAAGAAGTAAACTGATAGCAAGACATGTCTAGTTGTGACTTTTTATACATCTTCCAAATTTCAATTAGTACTCTATGCGCGACGTCATAGATGATGGGATCTTGTGGTTGCGATGTGAAATTTGGCAGACGGCAAACTGTTTAAACATTTATTCGGTGATCAGGTACCAATTTCCAAAGATCGCTCTCTTTAATGAATTTATATATTCAGGAATGTTCTGTATCCTTTCAATATCTTTTGATAATAAATTTCCTTTTGTTTTTGATAAATTTCTACTTATGCGAAAAAAAGATGCAGTTGCCAAGGTTGTGTAGACGTTCATCAATTGTTTATTTTTCTATTTGCTCGTTTTAAGCCTGAATGAATTGTCAAATTGGAAATCTTCATTCATCTGATGATAATCGATGTTTTCGTTGCTATTTTTGTTTCCATAACTCTCTGATTTTACTCACTGTGATAGAGATTCAAGTAAAGTGAGGATAAAATTTTAACGATGCCATTTTTCGGGTATGTTATATCCATGCTGCCGATAATCATTATTTTGTTGAACGGAAAAAAAAGGATTTATATTTGAGGATAACGACTCATGATCATTTACTGAAATTGCTTCCAACCGCACAGAAAATTGCCATAAAAGTATGAAATATAAAACGTTTTTTAATAAAACGATAATGAAGCGCAATGATTTCAGTCTCGAGGGACAGTTTCAGAGTTGTATATTCGGCATTCATACGAAAAAAAGGAAAGGGAGATGGAAAATTATGGAAATATGGATTTGTCCAACAGACCGTAATCAGTCTGAAATACACTTCTGACTGAAATTATTCGTGGAACATCAACAAAAATGTCCCATCAATTTTAATGAGAGAAATGAGATTCAGTAAATCACTGAAAACACATAAAGGGTCGTCAACGTGTATGTGATGCGCAATTTATTGTCGGAAATAAATCTAAATCTCGACTTAATCCACTTGAGCACGATGATAACGATCTATTAATTAATTTTTCCCCTCTTCATCTCTCTCACTCTCTCTCTCTTTCTTTCTTTCGAAGTCGTTTGATGTTGGTTGTCGGTGCATCTGAGAATAAAATAAAGTGACGGTCGATGAAAGCTCAACCTAACCGAATCATTGCGCCATGCGGCGGCAATTCTTTTGATGCTTAGCATGTTGCACAAGCTTCCGTTTAAGTAGCTAATGATTGAGAGACATCCACATTCAACCTTTGATAATTCTTTGTGTCATTAAATGTTCTTGCTGAAAATTAGTCAATTCCCCAGAACAAATATAAAAAAAAATCTTTCGCAAAATTCCCTTATCATTTATTTCAAACTGTGCAATAACATTTACAACTTATGGGTCTAAAATTTATTTACATGTTTTCAATGAATGTGGCTCTTAAATCCACCAACACTTATGGAACGGATATACCTCTTCTCTATAAATTTGTTCATGTTTACAGTAAAAAGAAAAAGAACAGCAAATGAATTTAAAAATCATTTTGCAAATAAATTTCAAAAAACAAAAATAGCATCACCGATCATCATCATCATTCTTCTACTCTTTATCTGATAAAATTTTATCTTTCTTGCTTATTGCCGGGTGATGATGATGATGGTGATGATGCAACTGCTATTATGTATGCGAATGTCCGAGATGATGTGAATGGTTATTCAATGGATGAAAGTAAGGTCCATATGGTGGGTAGGGCATTCCAGCGTGAGGATAAAGTAAGCTACTTGCATATCCTGGACCAAATGATCCCGATGACGGTGGCGGTACAGTTGGACTATTCACATCCATGCCTGGGTTCTGCTTCTTCCATTTCGTACGCCTGTTTTGAAACCTTAATTGAAATATTTCAATGTTTATCAATAAGTGTCAATAAGAAAAAATTTAATAAAAAGAAACATGTGAAAAATAGTTTACCAAATTTTAACCTGTGTCTCCGTTAGACTCAGACTTAATGCCAGGTTGAGGCGTTCACATACCGAGAGATAACGTGTTGTCTTGAATTTGTTTTCAAGTGATACCAGCTGTTCGTATGTAAATGCTGTTCGGGCTCTGTTGTGTGCATATAAAGAAAGTCAATACGAAAATATTTAATAAATTAAATTTTGTAGCAACGTGACATCATAATAAGGCTTCAGTTGTTACCTTCTTGGCTTCGAACTGTTGCCCTGCGACTTTCCGTCGCCATTTCTTTTCGAATCACTCATCTTTGAGTCCGTTTCACTGCCATCAATATCACTGCCAAGTGCATCATCGCAAAGCTCATCGGGATCAATATCATTTAAATCTTTTGCTGTAAATCGAAACAAAGAAAATTTATAAAGAGATTTTGATCAACATGGTTACACTAACTAATTGCATATTTCTTATTGAAATATTAAAGAACATTTATTTGCGGCAAAATGTGTGGCAAGGCATTTAAAATTTTCAGAATAAGAAAATCATTCAAGAATAAAATCCTCATTTCGCGGAGTAAACAAACAGCAAGATGTTGTTAAACATCTTTCAAATACTTTTACGATTGCGCGCTGTTTTTCTTTTGCGCTAATGAGATCCGGTTGCTTTTGAAAATAATTTATTAAGCACTATAAACGCAACATCAATAACATTAATTATATCAATTCAACGTAGAAAAAATTTTTTTTGGGGGAAACGAAAAGTTTTCTCATCTTTAAAGTCTTCTTCGTTCGTTTCATCCTTGCGCCATTTAAATATCGATTTTTTTTTGAGTGGCGGAAGAATTAAAAACTTTATTCCCTTCAACAAAAAACCGCAAAATGGAGAATCGCCGAGCGAGAGAGGAAAAACAATTCAATGCGCAAATCTCTTGCCACTGTGATTGTGCAGCAATTCCCTGTGCAATGAAAACCAAAAAAAATTTGAAAGCATCAATGAGCTTTTTTTTTACATTAAAAATTAAATATTTACAATTCTGTTCACCCTTCATTAGGAATTAATTAATTACGCAGCCATTTTTCAACTCAATTTATTGATCTGCTAGCAAACATATTAAAAACAAACGCATATACGCACACAATTTATGTACCTACAGTGGACATCAATGGACCACAAATAATTACCCGATTACGCAACACTAATAAAATGTTATAATTTAATTATATCGTCATCACCCACTGGCATTAACACACGCACAGGTGCCGTTTCATTATTAACCACCCTTGCCACAGTGGTATGTTTGTTCCATCTCAGCAAATCGTTAATTTCGTAGACCATAAATGTAGTTTATCGTGTAAACTGGTCGTTGAAATCGATACAATCGAAAGCAAAATTTAGAGTTTGAGGTTGGTGATGGCTTGAAATGTGATTGAAATATATAAAATGTTTATAACGCCAACGACCAGTATTAGTGTCAAACCACCAACAAGTGTCCAAACTGAAATAATATCAATTTCCACCCCAAAATATCATCGACGATGTTTACAATGCCATACCAAACCTAATCTAACTTTGATCCCCTTCAAACGAGTGTATTTGATTTCCACTTGGATCATATACGCAATAACAACACAACGACGGCAATTGACAATTGGAAATTGATTCGAAGCTCTACGTCCATCGTATCAATTCCAAATATTCAATCAGATTTTCTGATGGGGGAGAGCTTTATGGCGTTTCTATTTATTACCGACGGCAAAGTTGACTTAAATTCGGCATTTCAGTGATTGATAATTTTTTTCTGTCGGCAAATTTCAAATTTATAAATTTCGATTTGAAAAAGTTTCAAGGTTCGAAGCTTCTTTTTCTCAAGATTTATTTTGTGTGATTTAAAATCATCTTAAATCTTTTCACCCCTTTTTTTTCGCTCGAGTTTAAAGGATTTTCACATTCGTTGTCGACGAAAATCGATTTGTCGCTTTTACAACTTCTTTAGAAATCACCAAAAATTTTTCACTTTTCCGCTTCAAGTAAGTTTTCTTAGAGAATTTCCATCGTTTTTCTTTGTATTTAATACTTAAAAGCGGGTGAAGAGTTAATTCAAGCAAACGGAAGGCGAACAGAACGAGTGAGATAGCAAGTTCGACATTTAAAAATCGCTTAAAAAGCATTTTCCTTAATTAAACGACCAAAATCTGTAGAGACAGATAAAGAGGTCGAAGGAAGTTTTTAATTTTATTTTTTTTTTGTATCCTTTCAGGGAGAAAATGTAGCCCGAAAATGTAATTGTTCGTCCAACATCGGAGGTTTACAGACAAAAGAAAAGTATACCCCAATCGAACATTAATAATGAAAGAAAAGCAAAAGAAAAGTTGCTTTTCATGTCCTCGAGGATTTTTCTTGAAAGGACTTTTCTCTTTAAATTGATTCATCAATATGCCAATTTTCCGCACAATATCGAATGGAAAGGTCTACAAAGGGCATGGCCATTAAACAACTGTGAACAAGGATTTCGATTGGATTATTATTTTGTAAACAAGCTCCTGAAAGCTCCCGATGACAAGTAGCAGCGTTAACGGGAGGGGAGATTTAAGAAGAAAAAAAAGGTTTCAAATGGAAAGCTGCTGAACATATTATTTTTGCACGCTAAAAAGTACAATTACTTGAATTTATATTAAACGTTGTCATGGAAAAAATCAATTCAGAACTAAGGGTGTCGACTGTTGAGATATTTTTCGATGGTTTAGTAATTTGCATAATTAATGCAACACCAATTTTATATAAATTATCCTCATCATGCTATATTTTATCAACGTAAACAAGATAATTGTTGTTGAATAATCTTTTGCGAAAATGAAAGATTGAATTAATTAGCGCGAATTATAACTTAGATGGAGAAAATGTTTTCAAAAATTATTGTAGGTAGAAAATTTCAGAAGGAGATCATTGGCAAAGTCAAAAATTTTCCATGAAAATTCGGCAGTGAAACTTTTTCACCCATTTTGAATCGTTAAATTTTGCTAAACGACCCTTTTTCATCTCTAATTTCCTTAATGTAATTGGCTTCATGCCAACCCACACCCAGGCAGTCGAAATTATGTTCACGCAGAAATTAAATGGTTAAGAATTGCGGAAAAGCCTCCGCCATATCCTCTGCCGCCCCAAAAAATTTTCACCCATTTAAAAGCTCATGTTTCTCCATCCATAACGGTTTAATGATGCCATGCGGTAATTAACAAACTTGCTAATTAATCGGTGGAAAATCGTTTGTCACAAAATTTTTCGGTCGTCGGTTTATTGCGTGCTTGCAATGTGCTTTACAGCAATTATTATTGTTTGGGATCATTAAAATGTTTTTCCACCCACCGAGCAATTTCTCCCAAAACGCTTACTCCACTCCCACACGCTCTCGTTCTCATTCGTTATGAAAGTTATTTTTTCAATGGCAATTTGGTTAGCAAATAAACCAAAATGGAAGCTCAAAAATTAAATGAAAATATTTTCACAAATTATGAAACTTTTTCATACCAACAGCAGTGGAAGCATTTATGAATTGAATGGGGATGAATCTCAATGCCATCAGTTTGCCATGTACAGAGAGTTGTGCCATAATCGGAATACACAATTTTCATATTTAAATGTGTGCGTTATTAAGTCGAACAGAGACAGAGAGCGGGTTTTTGGTGGGGGATTGGGGGAGGTAGAGTTGATTCAGTGGGTGTAAATGCTATGATATTCTGGTTTCATTTTCATTTTGCAATCTTGTTGTTATGATACGTTGCTTGTACGTTATTTTTGTCAGTTTCACAATGGTGGATGGGAAACAATTCAGCTCAAGCACGTAGCAATATGGGGGTGGCGTAAGCAGTGAAGAGTTTGTTATTTCGTATCATGGGCGCAATTTATGAGGATGGGCGGTAAATGAGAATGAGATTTGAGTTTATGTGAATGTATATGGTTTTTCCCCCAATTAAGCGGTTGTATAAATGAAAATCATGTTGAAATAATTAGCAGTTATTAAATAACATCGTAGCGTCATATTATTTACGCTGAAAAACAATGGAAACAAAAACATGGCAGCGATGTTACGATGCAAATTTTGATGGTTGTCAAGTAAACAGGGCTTAATTAGCAGTACAATTTATATGATTGTTAAATATTATGATTAACAATCTCCTATATCACTTATGTCAAATTTAAATTGCTATTTCAAGTGTCAGGAAATTTCAAGTTACATTTGTCAAATCACATTTTACGCAATAAATCTGTTGAGCTTAAAGTCTTTCTACTCACTTGAATGCTCATCACTTTGATCGTCATCCATCTTTTCATCACGATCTATGCTATTATTCCACATGTGTATGCTACCATTGGCACCAATTCCAAAGTGCTGCTGCTGTTTGCCCGTAAATTTGTTTGGATCGAGAATGTTTTCAACGGAAAATGCTAATCGTTTCGGTGTCTCCTTTTCGCTACTCTCTATGCTCGGTTTGGAATCCATCGAGCGTGTCAAATCCACCGGACAGGTCTGTGTGACAGAGGTGAGAATTTGAAAGTTGTGAAAAGGTCTTTTTTGGTATACAAATTAAAACGCAAAGCAATGAATTTTCACCGTGTTTTAAAATGTTGCATGAGAAATCAAAGATTCCGGCTCGTGTTGTGGTTATGTGGATTAATTTAAAATTAATTTAATTATTCAACTCACCGAATGTCCATCTTGTGAACTGTCTTCGTTGCCATCAACGTTCAACTCCTCACTATCACTGTGCGTGTCACTTTGAGTATAGTTTGATGTCAGTCCACCCAATTGAATACGAAATCCAAAATCTGACAACTCTTTGCCATTGCTAAGTGTTCGTGCCAATTTAATACGCTCAATGTCGAGTTCACTTGGACCGTTGTTATTTGAACCATTTGCTGCTGCTACCACCGACGGCAACATTGCATATTTTAAATTATTTAAATGATTATTGTGACTTAGAATATTTAAGTGGTGCTGATGGTGATTGGTGAATGCCGGATGATGATTTATTTGTGATTGTAGTAGAGAATGAGCGTCGGTATTTAATGGCATTAGACCCGCTGTGGTCACAACTAATTGGCTCGAATTGTTTTGATATTTTGCACTATGATCGATGGAGAAAATTTTATTATTGGTTAAGCCGCTATTTTCGATGTTTGATGGACTAAGTCGCTGATCGGCGAGTTGTTTTAAGCGTTCAATAGAAAATTTTGCACTCGGTTCGATTGAATCACGATCGGCGCCGGGTTTTGGATATAAAATTTGATCTAAATTATTGCGATTAATTGTCGTGGGATTTGATGAATTTTCTTTATTAATTGTGGACAAGACACTGAACTTGGCTTTGATGTCCTTTTGTAAGGACTCATCGCTCGGATCGTAGCGAAGATTTTTATTATTTGGAGAATCCTGTTTTTGATATTTCGTCTCCTGATTTGGAGTATTTGAATTGTTGTTATTATTGAACGGTGAGCCCGGATTTGAGGAAACCGGACTCTCGGCACGTCCAGAGTCTGATAATGCTGGCGATTGCATCATCACCATTCTATGATTTGATTCACTTCGTGGAATTATAATTTTACTATTATAATTTAACAGTTGCTTTCTATTCACATTAAAACATTCTTTTTATCTCCATGGAATTTTCATTTGATAAATCCACTTGTCACCTTGTCTAATTAATCCTCGAGATTTAAATCTTGTTTCATATACAACACAGCAAAAGGAAAAGAAACACAAAACACTTGTCGCGACGGCTCATGTGAAATATATTTTCTTTGAAACAACACGAAAAGGAATCGAGAAAAACTCACGAGAATAATTTCCAACAATCCACATCGATTTCAGAATGCAGACTGAAACATCAACGATGAGAAACGCACACAAATCGGTGGTCCCGCATCAGTCGCCCGAGAAAAATAACAAATTATGCTTCATGTTTCCCTTCACGAGAATGAATTTGTCTAAATGATGCTCTTTAACTTATTTTCATCATCACCCTCCGTTAGTGTTTAGTTCGAGCCAGATGTGTGTCGTTGATGTTTGTTGGTGAGTACTGTTTTTTTTTTAAATGTTGTGAGGGATTTTTCCATTCTTATTGCAAATCAGAGAATTTTCTGCCTCTCATTGAAAATGTTTCCTCTCAGCCTCGCCTTAATGATTTCTGGGAGTTTCCTTTTTTCGTGAAAAATCCCCACCATTTGTTATCGGGTACATTGTTGGTGTTGCCTTCCTTGAGATATCAAAACCAGTGAAATTGTACTACTTCTCGCAGTGCTGGCAGTGTCAATTCTTTTCCCTCTGCATCTAAATAACATCAGCAATTATACTCTTGAAGCAATTATGGATTTGTTGCCATTTAATTTTGTGTGAAAAAGAGAGCACGATCGGCATTCGGTGGGTGGAATGTGAGACGGGGAAAATTGTGCTTAATGGTTTCATGTATTTTAGTATTTTGCGCTTCGAGAATTTTTGCTTTCTTGTTTTTGCAATGCTCTCTGGTTGTGTTGGTGGCTTGATTGAAAAATAGGATTTCATTTTTCATCGCAGGGATTTGTGAGTGGTCAAAGTTTTGTTAATAATTTGCATAATAGTTGAAATGCCTGACAACCCTGAAAATAGAAACGTAAATTTAGTTCATAATTTGAAAATCAAATAAATTGGTAAGGTAAAGCAGTTAATTAAACAAGTTTAGTTGCACTAAACTTTTCGATGCACTCTACTGGAAAATACTTTCAGAAAGTGTACTGAAATGATAGAAATTCAAAGATGGGCTTATGAAAATGTTGTGGTTAATTAACGCGAGCACTTTATTGTTCGCACTCACATGAAAAATTTAAACTTTTTATTCTTCGTTGTTATGCTAATTAAACAATAATTATGAGCGCAAAATGACGTTCAAACATTTTAATGAACACTGAAACTTTATAGTCATTAACGGGAAAGCTCTCGAATAACATTGTTTCAGAGTTGGATCCAGGGGTGACGAAATTTGAAAATTCTTTTAATTGATTTATTAAATTTTGATTGATTAAACTCATCACTGATTCAACACTGTCGAACTCCATCCAACACTGAAATTCGAAGAAATTGTTGTGGAAAATCGTTTTATTTATACCAATTTAACACTGAAAATTAAAGGAAAAATTGAGAATGAAAGCAAAATAAACATAACTAGAGAGCATTTAAATGGAAAATTGATCCCCCTCATATACCTACCTAGACACTGCCATCATCATCGTCAGTGACGCCGGAAAAACAACCCCACTTGAGCTTCGTCATTTAACTAGCTTTTTTTTCTGTCAATGATATTTTAAGTGAAGATCCGATTCTCTGTGCAAATTGGCTCTTCTACAGACATTTTGCTGAAAATAGAAAATTGCGTCTCGGAATGAGGAGCAAAAAATTAAATAACAATTTTAACGACAAAAAAAAAGAAATCTGTGATTTTTATGTGGTGGGCGTGGCCTCGACTTATTTTTTTTATATCCAATCAGAAATGAGAGAAATCTGTGAGAGAATTGTGAGGGGAGAATTTTCTCAGAAAATTTTCGAGGATAATTTTTTACGGAAAATTATGCAAGGATTTTTTTTCGACAATTCACAGTTATTTAACATCATCCAACCCGTTAAATGTGTAAAGGGCTGGTAAAGAGCAGGGAGAGTGAGGGAAAATAAAATGGACCAATTTAGACTTATAATCATTTTCAACCTTTTCACGTCGAAAAATATTTAAAAACATTTCCTTGTGGCATTTGCAGCACGAAAAGTTTTCTCTGCATGTTTCATATTTTATCGCTCGGTGTCATCTTGCAGAGGATTATTCCATGCTGATGATTTAAATTTCTGGACTAGTGTTGGTGATTCTGGCTATTCAGAGACAGATTTAGCTCCGGATTCATTCTCGAGCATTTGTTGCCTGCATGTATTCTCCGACTAGGATGAAAAGCTCGGAGAAACCATCATGCGATGTGAAAAATTAATTGACGCATTCCACTCTGTTAAACTGCAACGAAAAACTTTTAATTGGCCATTATTTGCTGGCAGGAATGTTTTAAGCTACTGGTTTTTCTGTGAATGTAACAATTGCGCAAACTGACGTTATCTATTGCTTGATGAATATGCCCTAGAAAATTGTCCTTTTGCTATTTGGTTGGATGTCTGGAGATGCGTCAGAGTAAAGTTTTCAGAATTTGCTGACCGATTTTGTCGTATAAAATTTATTGTTCTCTTTAATTAAAGTTTGGGTTGATATTTGCCATGATCAAAAGCACTACCTAGGTAGCACATATCAAAATGCCTAAATACACAATGAAAACTGTAGTTTTTAATCTCCGAAAACAATTTTATGCTAAAAAGTTTTAATGAATTTTTAATCGTGCATCATGAATATTGTTGATTATGTTTAGGATTAAATATTTAGAGAATTATTTTCATTTGCAAAATCAATAAATTAAAGCCAATGTTCACATAAACTACAAATCGATGATTTTTTTCTTGGAGGATCTCAAATTGAAATTGATTAATCTATTTAATGACTATATATTTCAGCAGATTTAATAATATTTGATCTAAAGAACTTGTAAATTTTCAGAGGAAGTGCTTCAAAGGCAATTATCTAGATTAAATGGATCAATGAGAAGATTGACGTGTGCAGTGCAATTGAAAAATAAAATAACAATTCAATTGCATTGCATTGCGGAAAAAAAACTACATTGCAACAAAAAACTACTACAATTGCAAAACTATTTCAACATAGAGTTTTAAGATGTTTTCTACTTTAGTCTTGTGTAATCAATAATTGAAATAAATAAACAGAGTTCAACTGATTTGAACTTGAATAAAAATATCGCTCATTATAATTCCGAATTTACAGTTCCGAATTCAGTTTATTTTTGGAATGGGAATACCCAATTGCGAACATTTGATAGTTACTTGGACATTTATTTACCGGCATTGTTTAAGAAATTTTACTCAGTCGTATTCATTTTACAAAGGAGACATTCAAACTTTTTCTTAATTTCGACTCGAATATCTTTGATGCGACATGCATAAATTATTGGATCAAGTGCCGAATTTAAAACCGTGAAGATTTCCATTGTAAGTTGAATGTATATGTTTAAAATAGGATCGTGGGTCAATTTGTATGAAAATAATTCTGATTGTGTAATAACTGTTGTTATGAAAAATATTGTTGTTTTGAATGAACAGCAAATGCACCCAGCAAATGAAGAAAGTTCCTACAATGTAGTACATCGTTTTGACAGCTTCTGCCTCTTCTTTCTGATTTCGTAACAGCACAAAAAATAATTCCGAATCCATTTCTAAATGTTTACAGATTGATTGTTCACTTTAGACTGAATGCAGTTAGAGAAATCGTTGCTTGCGATAAATTCAGTTTTGCTCTTCGTTGATTGACTTGGCACATAATAAACATATAAATTGTTTCTTAATTGCAATGTTTACAAAATATTCGCAATTTATTTATCAATATAATGATTTTATGGGGAATGCGTTTCTTCATAGCAAATGAATATTATTTTTGGAAAGGTAACAAAATTGCACAATCATATGCAAATGATCTTATTTCATGTTATTTTGTCATTAGAAGTTAAGTTAATTTTTTGTTTAAAGTTTCAGAAAATCCTTCAGAACTAAATAAAAAAGAAGCAGAAAATATGCTATATCGGTATAAGAAATATTGTGTGGAATCATTTATAACAAAAATATACAAAAAGACATGCTAAACGCTTGTGATGTGGATATTCAGGATATTTTATAAAATATGCTCCGCAAATAAAAGTTATTTACGTGTATACAAGTGTACAAGTTTTACTTTTCATACTTTGAACGGAATCATCGATAAGGCATTTTTTTGTTCAGCAAAAGGCTACAAGACTGTGTGAATAAAGTGTTAGTGGTTTTGCTTTTTTGCACCCAGTTGTAACATTAAAAATTCATTTACCAATCTAGCAGAGCGCGTGAGAGTTGTGAATTTTTGATTATTTTGGTTATTTTTTGCAGAGGGTTGATGATTCTTTTCCTTCAGCCGAAGTGCTTTGCGGTTTATGGTGAATTTCAGATCATCCAGAGTGTATTGCCCGAGATAAAAATCAAAATTGAAGTTCGAAACTTTTTTTTTTTTGTTTCAGGTTAAAAGAACATCATCGTTGTCTCCTTCTCATGAATTTTATAAAATTTACTATTCATGCGACAAAAAAAACTTTACGCTTAACATGAATAGCGATAGCAAGTGAACATGCTCATAAAATAATGTTTCAAATGTTGCAATCGTCCTCCCATTTTTATTCCACAATCGCTATGAAATTTATTCTCGGAAAAAAATTCACTTCAAACTTTTTCGATTATCATTCCACTGCCACACCACAAATTGTGTATCACATTTTTCGCAGCTTAAGAAGGAAAATTCTGCTCAGTTGAGAGCGAAAAGCAATTTCCATCTTTGGTTGTGAAATCCCCTCTGGTGATATTGTGTATGTTTACTTTAAAGACTTGCTTTCATTTTCTCCAATTTTCTCTCGCGAAACTCCATGAAAATTTTCGAAGCGTAACGAAAATTGCGATAACATCAAAACGGATAATTGAGATCTCTTGGGATGGTTTAAAGTACAAACAGCATTTTAGAGTGTTTAGTCGGTAAATGGAAATGCTGATTGGACTTTGGTGGCTTTAGATGTTAAAAAAAAGGAGAAAAAAGAAATGAATTTAATTAAACGAATCGAGAAATTTAGAAAATTGCATTTGAATAAATGATGAACTTGTTAATTAACATTAGCTCTCCACGCGCCAAATTATTTTGCACTCAATTTGAAATCCATCATGATGTAACCAACCGATTTCGCAAACGCGCTCCATAATTTCACAGTCGAAACGGCACGGAACAATTTAATAAAAAAAAATCCCCACAACAAAAATATTATTAATTAAATTAATAAAGCATGAACAATAATCTTTTCGAATTATAATTAAGTCAATTAAAACTAAAAGGGGCATCCAATTAATTAATGAATTTATTTAGTTTGCAAAATTTATTTATTTTTCGAGTGTCTCGGGAAATTTATTTGCGAAAAATTATATTTTTATGATGCTCAAATAAAAGCCGCTTTGCTAATATAAGAATTTATATTATTATATATATATATATATTTTAAATTTACATTTTATTTAGTCGACCGAAACACAGCAAAAGCTTTTGTGATGAACGTCGTAATGATGGGTCTCATTATACGACAATTTATTAACAGACGACACAACACTGAAATCCGGATGAATTGTCGAATTGTTTTGCCGCCATGGCGATGGATTTGTCAATGGCAAATACAAAATAAAGATTTTTCTCTTTTTAATCCGAAATCCAACCGAGATTCGCTTTAATTAACATAAAAACGTTTACACAAATTAATTAATGATGAAAATGTTTTTGCATTGCATCGTAGCGTGGCAGAATGCTCATAAATCTTTTCGCTCATTTTACCGCCACCAACCGCCACAAAGTTTCCATCTCTTGTCGGAAATCTTCGTCTCTTATTTGCACTTTTAACAAATGAATTCATAAATATTCTAATTAATTATGGCAAATATTTGCAAACTGTTTGTCCCAGGCAACTTATGATTGCTGTTGCGGAACATCATCGTTTGATGAATTACTTGAGCGATGCGCAGATGGTTTTTTTTTTTGCAAAGAAGTAAATATTTCCAGTCCCTTGAGCTATTTACCTATGTGGCTGTTTGTACTTAATTCAAAATTTCAATTAGTCAAAAGCCACAAGAATTTCTTACTGACTTGAGGTATTTCAATCACCATTAGAAATTAAGTTAACAGTGCAGCAAAATGAAACTATCGAGAGAGTAACATTCAGCAAGCGCGAGCTAGTAATGTTTTAATTTAATTAATGTGTCCAATTTGTTGTCTTTAATTAATGACACAACTCATTTAAATTTACATTTTCTAATTTCATTTTTTTTTTCTTGCTGGCTTTAAAACTGTTCGGAAAAAAAAATCTTTTCCTAATAATTGGATTCCATCGTCGACGCTCAGAAGAAAATTTTTACATGTGGATGAAAAATAATCACTGTCGGTGCAATTCAAAGAAGAAAAAAAGAAAATTTTCCCCTCGGCATCGTCGACATGACGAAAATTAAATGATGGAAAAACTCGACTCGCGTTGTATGGAAAGAGAAGCAAATTAGATGAAGAAAATGACGTTTTTATGACTTTTGCCAGTTTCTTCTTACAAATTAGACTGCTTTTGTTGAGTCATGAAATTTTCCATTCTTTAGACAATAACTCTCCATGGCATGGGACTTGTACGTCAGTGATGGTCATATGCAATTAAAGTCTTTATCAATAAAAAATTGCCTGAATTAATATGTTTAGGATTAATGAATGATGTGACGTAACTTATGTATGATTTCTCATTCAGAAATGTTTTGCTTTTCTCGCAGTAAAAATTTCAACGATGCGTTGGAAAATGTGAGGAAATTATGACTGCCTAATTAATGATGATCCCCTTTCAAGTTTTCGTCATGGTTTTGTGACAATTAGTTTCGATGGATTTTTGTTGTGAGGAAACATTTAAATTAATTCACATATCTCTATACACGAGTGTCTGAATGTCTGAGTGTGAATTCTTTTGCTATTTACAGAAAAAAAGAAGTGCCTAAGTCAAACACTGTCACTCTTAAAACAACAAATTAGAAAATAATATTTAACTTTAACCAGTAGAAACCCGAATTGCGCAGACAAAAAGTTCTTTAAAAATAATAAAATGCGTCAATTAAAATTTCACTGCTTATAAAAAATTCATCTCTAATCATCTGTTTGATGAATATTAAATTTATGCTTCCGAATCGCGGTTCCGGCGCGACAAAAGCATGTTTAGAAAACATTTATTTTGCATTTCAATTTCAAAATGAAATTCTGAATTATTGAGTGACTTTTAATTAATGGCTGAATACAAATTTTGTGCATCGTTGAAAATCTTTTTTTTTTGTTGTTTGTTTTGAAAAATAATTTTGCCAATAATTTCAACATTCGCGTTCAGAAAAGCAATTTTCTAAATATTTATTTTAATCAATTAGTTTTTATTTATGGCCCCGGAGTTACGCTCCCGAAATGCATCACTCGCCATGTGCAAATTAATAAATTCATCACAACAAACATACAACAAAATTTGCAATTTTTTCGTTATTTATTTCTGAGCTGCGTGTTTGGTGGCATTTCATTTGATGGCACATTTATCACTTTTTTTAATCAGTGTGCCAGTTGCTATTTTCATGGCTGAGTTAAGGTGCGAAATTTTAATTAGATTAATGCTTTTATTTTTTTTTGCAAATTGCGGTCGGAACCATTAAGTGGTGCATACCAGCAGCAACAAATAATTCTCCAGAGATTTAATTTATTTAAAACAATTTTTCTTCATCCGTTTGTTTTATTTTTCTTGTCAAGGATTTCTTGTGCCGCGGAATTAAGTGGAATTAAATTATTAAAACATTAATTTCGTCGACTCTTTCTTTTGCTTTCTTTTTGTGGCATAAGAAATGACAGCCGAATCAACAAGAAAACCATAGCAGGGTACATTATTTATGCGCTTCGAAAATGTGTTTCATTTATTTGATTTGATGTTAATTCATTTTCTTTTTTAGCTCCGGTGTGTCCCGCAAGTGGATTTTTTTTCTCGTTATGGGATATCAAGTTAATCACACGATGATGCATTATGCATGGTGCCTCTAAGACAATTTCCTTTCTATGCCTTGCCAGCAGCAGCAGTAGAGTAATTCGATTCTCGTAAATCATTCGGCAGTGAAAGTTTTTCTTTATTTCTCGCACAAAAATAGAGAAAAATAAAAAATCTCATGAAATTATATTCAGGAAAGCGAAAATAAAGTGAGAAAATTGAGTTGCGCATTAATTGAACGGTAGTAAGATGTCTTGAAGTAAAAATGCGATTCATCATTTCTTAGAATGTTGTTGATGCGATGAAATGAACTCTTTCAATGGCGAAGTTGATAACATAATTTTCTATCCACGGCAAAATTTGAAACACCATTCGAGCGATTCCCATAAATCAATTTTCCCATATTTCTTCTCTCGAAACAATGACAACCCTCAATGATTTCCCTTCACAACGCAGTTCCTTAAACTCTTTTATTTTCTATTCGCCCATTGACTTCACGGCTTAACGACGGCATCGAGGAGGGAGATTATTTTTAGTTTAATAACTTGTGAACCCATTCGACATGGTTACATCAATCTTCATAGAACGCTTTATGAGATGCCGCGAACAAACCGCACACAAATCTATTCTTTTGACAATGATTAATTGCTAATTTATGAGATTTATTGGGTTAATATGTCCTTAAATGGAAACTCGTGGTTCATCCTTTCGACACAAAATTTTCAAATTGCCGTGACGTAAATCGGGAGCTAGCTAATTGACTGATGATAATTTCAACACATGTTTTGGTCAAACCTCCTTTTTCATGAGAATTCATTTCACTCTGTCCTTTCATGTTCCGAACGTTGAAACAATTCCGACATAACATTCTTTGATTATTTGTTTTTGTTTCTTCTCGACATAACAAAAAGTAACATAAAAAAAAGTAAATATGTAACGATCTGTTTCACGACATTAATTCTGAATTTGTCAAAAGGAGGCGTTTGAAATTTGTGTCAATTTGAGTGGCATCATGAAAATGAAAAGCGAAATTGAATTTAATTCCATGAATTAAGTTGAGTCCTTATGAAAATAAAAATCTATTTAAATTAAAGTTTTAAAACAAAAAATATTTAGAACGGAATCGATTTATTTTAAAGTGATTAAATTTTATATAGAAAGACATGAAACAAAGAAACGATTTATGAAAGGGAAACAATATTTGAATGCATAAGCATAACTGACGACATCTGTTAAACGTAGAATAAAAGTTGAAATTCCTCGTCCTACCAATGGTGGCGCTATGAAGTTTTAAACTAAAAGTTTTCAACATAAATTTACGTTCAATTCACATAGAACCTTATAAATGTTTTCTGATACTTCTGAGCTTTTTCATTAAAAAAAAAAACTTCCAGCAAAGAATCCTTGCCTTGTCTCAATGTAACAAATCTTGTGAATTCCTACGAAAATTTCCGAAAAATTCCACAAAAAATTCTTCAAATTTCACCTATATCGTGGACACTTTGGAATGCGAAAAATGTATTTTTCCTCCGATGAAATTGATTTTCTTCTAACATACAATGCTCATGAAGTTTTTTCAGAAATTCGTCGTACTATTTCCATTAACAGGCTCACATGAGCACCAACAACTCGATTACCGAATACCGATGGTTGAAAAATATTGCTGATGCGGAGCACAATATACAGTTACAAATACAATGATAAATAAGCGATGAATCATCCGAAGGATACATTCTTACATTAGGAATATGTTGCAAACTAATTTATTAAAACTTAAATGTGTTTTTTTTTTTTGCTTCCTTCTGCTAGAGCACATTATTATAAATATAAATAAATGTTTTGATTTTTGATAAATTTTCAACCATCGAGTATTTGATTTTGGAGACTGTGTATATGCGACGCGACATTGTGCCATAATGAATCCTAATAATAATAAATATTTAACCCTTTTATCACAAACCCTTTCGAAGTGCAGCCCATCGGTTAACAGAGCAACATAAAACATAACCGGGAAGGAGCTCCGTGATTTCCAGCGCGGGCGAATGTTAAAAAACTCATAAGAGAATGTTTGTAACTCTTTGATGTGCACTTCACACAATCAAAGCAATACCATATCGTATGTGAAAATTGAAAGGATTTTTTTTTTCTTCATTTGCCTCTGAATATTTCTCTAAACTTGCGCAGTTCCCTCGTATGACGTTTTTATTTTTTCATTTCGATTCCATTTTCAGAGAAACATTACACAATGAACATTCACAATGGCTAAATTGACTAAGAATAAAACATTTGATCGCTGTTACTGTACCACTATTATATTGTGTCCCCGGTCGATTTGCCCATATATGGACAAAAAAATCCTAAATTAGTTTAACTTGTAACTGACGACGTAACAGATATTAAACCTTGAGTACTAGGATGAAATAAAAGTCAACGTCTTACTTTTTACATGACATTGTTACAGAAATTTTTCCCTCATAATATGTTTCTACATTTCGTCCTTCATCCCTTTTGCGTGCCCATAAAAAAATTACTAACATGCACAAGTTTTTATCCTAGATTATGAGCATGTATGTGAACCTGCGGGCCTGTGGTGGTATCTTTGCATCCTGTTACTTTCGATGACTCATGCAGAAGCATAAAAATGCACTGGTAATCTACCCGTCGATGGTTGAACATTTCGAGGGTTGAAAAACATGCCTGGTACTGTTAGTGTGTCCTTTTTTTTGGTATACGCTTCAGTCGAATACACCAAGAATATGAACGCTTGTTCACAGCAACTCAACTTTCAATTGCATATCCTTTTCCAGGGAAACGATCAAAATTAAATTAAACTAAAGTGAAACATGTTCTAGAAAATTCTCCTGAAACTAGTTTTGTTGCTGCAATATTCACTCTAATTTTCGACTTGTGGCATTGTCCTTATAAATTGGTTCCATCTTAAATGTAAAAAAGGATTTTACGAAGAACTACCCTAATCATCCCTTGAATAAGGATCTACTTTAAGGGTGCAAAAACTACTAGGCTATCATGCGGTATGCATCTAGAATCGTACTGTGTTTTTCAATGACACTGAAAAAAACGAAACGTAAATATTGGAAAGGAAGCCCCGATAGTGCAGCTGTGAAATAGTCATGCGCAACATTTTTACGAATATTTTACATATCCTGTGGATGTGTTGGTTGTGTGTATTGAATGGAACGGTAAATTATATTCAAAACTACCAGGCGCAAGATAATTTTTATTTAACTGCTGTTTATAAGGATAGCGGATGGGAATGTTTATGTTCAGCTATTTCAAAATCTTTATAAACTCCAATCGCGTTGAAAATTTGTCTATAAAAATAGTTTACAAAATAATCCATCGCGGGATTTGATAATAAATTTAAAAAGTCAAAAGGATTTTTTTCAATTTCACATTTCATTAGATTTTAAAGTCCGCAAATCCCGAGTCTATCTCAAAACCAAATTCTACATCACTCGACTGAGCTTTTAACACATAATGCAAGGTGCGAAAAATCCATTAAAATTTATTATCAGTGCGAGATTCCCCTCGAGACCATTCCCTAAAATACCATCTGGTGGTCTCAAATAGAAATGAGAATATCTTGCAATTGCTTCAATTTCATCCATTCGTTTGGTTTGTGGCTTTAACATCATAAACCAACCATAATAAAGTAGATAATGATGTTGTTGCGAACATTTTATGTTTCGAGATAATTTTATTTATTAAACACATTTTCCACATCGCTTCTGCGTGACATCAAAGCAACAGCAACACAAATGAATGCAAAAATGAAATGATGTAACGTTACAATCTCGAGGATATAAATATTATTCCGTTTTAAAGATGAAGTTACAACCATTCTCCCACCCTTTTTTTGCATTTCCTCTATTGCGTATAAATTTTACATGCAATTTTCGACGTGTAAATTATGTTTACAGTTTATGTGTACACTTACAACACAAATAAACGATGACAAAACTAAATACAAAGTGCATAATAAATTCATGACAAAATATTGTGAGAATGCTACATACATTCTGTTATTATATTCGCATAAATAATTCTTATCATGATGGAAAATCTTCAACAATTTAACTCTAACAATTAATGTGATGACACTTTTTAGTTATATCAAGCTGATCACATTATATTAATAATTTAAATACAACTCCTGAATGCCTTGAGGGCGTTAAACGACCTGACTTTTGTTACGTAAATCCAATCAATTTTGAACCCTTTTCAGCAATGATTTTTATCAAATTTTTTCATTGTTCTGAGTGGCATTTACTTTTTTTTATTTTTTTCAATCAATTTTCGCTTTAAAAATCACTGAAATTCAATCTCTATTGAATGGATTTTCTGTTGCGTTTGATGATGTAAAAAAAAAATCGTAGCTATTCAGTGGGAGATGGGCCATACGATATGAATAGCAGACATAGAGTGAAATATAAAAGTAATGTTGCGAACGCTATTTGATACGACAAAGAAATAAAAAACCAATTAGTTGAATTGGAAAATATAAAATTTAGAGTTTGGATCGTACAGTCCGTCAGAACGCAAGATACACGCAAAAGATAAGAGACAAATGAGGGTGATTTTGGTAAAGCGGCGAAAAAAAAAATTAGCGGAGATTATATTTCTGTACTTAATTTGATTGCATTCTATAAAGATACGGTGACGGCGGCTGATGGAAACGTGGTTTTCAATGTTAGTAAATTTTATGGTTTTATAGTTAAAGTTATAATGCTTTAGATATGAATGCTAGAAGGTTTTTCCGTTTTCGACAACAAATCGCAATTCTAAACCTAGACAGTTGAATTCGGAATAAAATAACTTAATTATCTACTCCATTATCAACATATTATTTCATCAATAAAAGCACATCATAACTCACTCACTTCGCAACCAAGGAAAAAAGAAGGAAACTCTATTAAATTACCCACCAACCCCATTAAGCAATGCGATTCAATTTTCCACCCACACAATTTTCAATACATTTAGAAGCTAAAAAAAAGGTCTCTGTACAAAGACGGTAGCAAAAGTACATCAATCTGTCAAGAAGATTATGCACCAATTATTCGCTTAGGGAGTTGGCATTAAATAACATTTCCATTCTCTCACTCGATACGAGTAAATCTCGAAGTCTATTACTCTGTTATTGCTACTTAATGCCTCGTTTTCTGGTTTCATGCTTTCTGATGTTTTCGGTAAATGATTCTATTAACGAATTCACCCTCATAGCAATTCCGAAATGTGTTTATATTGTTTTGATTTATTTCTCTGTTATGTTTTCTTTTTTCCATCTTGCTTGTTACAGGATTTCCATATGTGCAGAAAATTGCTTTAGGGGTCGATGGCATGATAAAAACAATGATGATGATGAGGGTGAACAATTTATGAAAGGGGAAAATCATCAACAACATCATAAAGTCATTAAAAATTCTTTATTTTACAGAAATAAAATAAAAGCTTTGCGGAGCTTTATAAAATCTCATTAGCAGCTTTCGTAATTTTATAGTTGTAGGCGGTTTGTTTGTCATCTAGAATTACTTGCATCATAAAATATCAATTTTCTTTAAAAGCTGATTCCTTTCTTCTCTTTTTCTTCTGTTTCTTTTCAAGATGGTCCGCAATTGTTCGATTTTTAAACTCACTAATCGGCTGCCGATTACGATTCATCTTTTCATTTCATTGTTGTTGAGGATGATGATTCGGCATCATGTAGGGATTTAAAAATTCCAATTGAACATCATTCATGGATGAAAATGTATCATCAATCCAACAAAACTAACAATTGTTTTGCCCTCGAAATGGTGCATGATGAGTTTTGTGAATGAATAAAATATTTTGTAGTGAAGTGATTCAATCACGCGGATCTTCAACATTTGATGAGGATAAAAAAAAACCAACAAACATTGAAACACCCCATGAAACACAATTAACGACAAATGATTCCGATCCATGAGCGTCACGCTGAGCAATGTTTTCACCAAATGCAGTTCAGCTACTGGTTGATTTTTATTTTTAGAGAAATGTATCAATTACTCGATGGCTTACTATCTTTATGTTAGATGGCTGAATGCTACAATTTATTTTTGCCATTTTCAATTCCGTTAAGCACAAACCAGACAGAATTATTTATTATTGTTGTTGCTAACTAGACTTCATCAATAGGATGAGCCGAAAATCTCTTTTTTCATATTTCTCGGTTGATTGCCTGCCAATTGTTGTTGGTTGTCTGATGTTTCATACTTTTGTTCTACCGACATTTATCTCAAGAGGTCTCTTGAATCACTATAAAATTTTGCATGGTGCTGTGATGGACTTTGATTTTCATGGTGGTCTAATTGCAAATTGATTAAAAAAATACTTGAAATTTGATACAATCTTTCAATGAACAATCAAATGCTGCAACATACAATTTTGAGAGTGAAAATTAAATTTTTTTTTAAATGTTTTGCTATTTAAATGGAAATTTCTAATTTTCCTTTAATGTGACGTTCATTAAATTATATTTCATATGTTTCGATATATGGTGTGGGATGTAAAAAGGGATGATGAGAAAGGGTTTTATGTGATGTAGGATGAAAATAATATGTTGAAGGTTTAATTAATTAAATTAAGATTAATTCAAGTCGATGGCATTAAAATGTTTTTTTTTTTTTTTTTTTTTTTGATACTTAATTCTGCCACATGCTGAGATGTAGGGAAATTGTGGTTCGATATCAAATCCTTGGGAAATTTCGAGACACAAATAGCTAAATAATTGATATCAGAATCGACACATTTTATGCGGAACCAAACAAAACAAATTAAGGATAAATTGATGTCCATTCAAGTATGTAACATCAGACAATGAAAATCTTTTAAGTCTCATTTCAAGAGCCGCTTTTAAGAACTCAAAATCTTCTTAAAGAAAATGTTCCGCAACAAAAGAAAGTTTAAATTTAAAAGTGTTTTCTTTTAGCAAAGAAGAATTTTATAAGAAACTTTGATTTGCATCAATAACTTTTCGATACATTTTGTATGCAAAATAATGTCAAAATATTTTACAATGGAAATGAAGTTTTAAAGGACATAAGGAGGTGCTGAAGAATGTTGATTTTGAATGGATTTATCATCCATTACAGTTTCACACAATAGAACGAACATTAAAGGAACAATTTGCCGCAAAGTAGTACTGCTTAAGGACATTTGTTTACATTACTGATGAGCCTCAAAACCTCGCATTTAAGTAGAAGATGAAAACACCTTTCATTGTCATCATACGATATAAGGGATGATCCGTTATCGGGTGACAAAACATGCAAATGGAACATCGGATATTTCAACTTCAATAATTCTCGTAATACATTGAAAAATCTCCATTCGCATTTATAGCAATTAAAAAAGTTTCACCAACAAATTGCGGTTTTACTGGCTTATTGCTACGATGCATTAATTATTTTCCATTTTAAAATTAAATCTATTATTGTTAAATCCATTTCAGTTGAGAATTAAACAAAGGTTCTGCCCTCTACTTCCAAAATAATCTGTTTTGCGCTTTGCGTCTCCAGAAAATGCTTGCGTGTTCTTCAGTATCTTCTTTCTAGTCATTGGCAGATTTCTAATTGCTTCGCTAGGTAGTCTATTGTCATCAAGTATTTGCATATGATCTGCCCAGTTACATTTAGGTTGACTACAGGTTTCGATGATATCTTTCACTTTGCTGATCTTTCTGAATTCCGCTTATCGCATTTTTGTTTGCTTGTCGTCGTACTAACTTGAAATCGTCGATATAATTGAGTTATTGATTCGCAAAATTCGCAGATTCTCTCGTTTACCTATTAACAATTTTGTATTACTTAAAATAAATCCTTTTGCAAAACAGCTTAAAATTTTATAGTTTTTAACGTAATAGTGTGTGATATTTATAAGATAAATTTTGGTCTCAGAATTAAGAAGTTTAAGCATGGAAAGCATGCTTCAAAACAAGCACCTCGGAAAGCATGCGAATTTTTTTTTAAAGCCTAAAATTTTATAATTCAAAAATAAAGAAACTTTAACGTTTGAAATGGGAGATTTCTTATTTCTTATTCCTCCAGAGCTTTTAAGGTTAGCGACATTTTATGTTTAATTTTATATTTCATCTCGCTCATGATCAATTCAGTTGTCCTGATCGATTGTTTTAATTTAATGGCAAGAATTTCTGTAACAGAAATCTATAAACGTTATTAGACCTGTAAAAAAAAAATTATCAGACGTTTAGACGTTGCAAGTGAATAGCATAATAGAATTCTAATATCATTTAATCATTTTTTTCGTTCATTGATTTTGATTATGAAATAAATTAAAATAAAAATTAAAATAAAACAAGAAAAAAATTGAGACTTTAACTCATAAGTTAATAAATCATTGTTTATTATACATATGTTCAAATTGTCCAAACATGTCATCAAACCTACAGAGGTAGATCAGTTGATTCAACATATGAAGCATAAGATACTAAATTGTAAAATTTATTTTTAGAAATTTCAATAAATCATGTAGAATCCTAAAAATTAAGGATTATTGGAAAACTATTATTTAATAATGAATGAAACCATTATGAGTTTTTTAAAGGCAATTAAAAGTTGATGATGTTGATCTGGAGAATCTTACTAAAAATACTAAAAGTACTGTGAAAAACTATTAATTCTTAACAGAATTCGTAAAATTAAGGAAGAATAAAGGTCTAGAAAGTAATAATAGCGTTTTTTTGCAATTGCATGTTGAGTTTTTGGTAATTTCATCACCAACACTGAGCATCAAATATGGCGAGCTGTACAGAATCGATGTAAATGGATAAAAGAACAGATGCGACATTATTATCGCCATTAAAATTTCTGATGTCCTTCTTTGAAGAACTCAAAGTCATCCACTTCAAACTAAGCAATAAACAAATAACTGGACTTGTCCAATATAAAAAAAAAAACAATATAAATAAATTACCATAAATGAAATGAATTAAAACATAAAGTAAAATTTTATGATTCGAAGCACTATTTGTAGCAAATATTTCGTTTGAAGTTTATTTTAGGATCGTTCCATGTTTCAAAACTTGTCAAATAGCATAAAGACACTGGTTCAACTTAATTGTTTACATCTGCATACTAAAGAAAGGATTAAAATAAACCTTTCTGACCCTCAAGATTGATCCTGTAATGTTTCAAAACGATTGTTAAAAGAAAATCCTGAAATTCCGCATTTATTTTTAAAGAATAAAAATATTTCCCGAAGAAAAAAAATTTAAATTGCTCAATTTCGCATTCGAATGGCGGAATAATTCTGAGAATATTTTCAACGTTGATCCTTTAATGTTCTTCCCATGCCGTTGGCTCTTATTGATATTTATTGTTGCCTTGTTCCATTTTTAATGTTGTGCACATTCGGCGCAATTTATTTTACGCAAAATGAAGGGGACTTTAAATCCCATTTTCGGGTCTCAGGTTGTCTACTCTGTCATTTCAATGATGATGATCCCCCGTCAGAGCACATTTTGTCACATTTTATTGTGTCGAAATTTTAATAGCATTTTATGGTTATTTTTGTGTGCAATCATCAATTTTGTTTTTTTTTTTTTTTTTTGTGCTCAATGCCAAATTAACTCGTTAACTCTGAAAAGGATAATGGATATCGCTGCGTGCCCATCTCGTGTGTGATTTGTTCATCATATGCTTGTATGCACCATTAAGTCATCAGAGCTATACATTTCTTTTTGCACATGCCGCTGATGCTTGAAATGGGCATCTGAACATGAATTTAATCATGCGAAAAATATGGTAGTTTAGATTCCAAAAATAAAACAATTCTTAAAAAAATCGATGGTCAGTAAGCAAAGGATCAACGGAATGATGTTAAAGTTGTTGATGGGATCAACATTTTTTTTCCTTTTTGTTTCTTAATATTTGGATCGATGGCGATGCCATGTTTGAGATAAAAATAATAAAGCAATTTACTTAAACTGTCCTTCACCCGATGGCTGATGCCCGTTGCCTCGAGTTTACATATGCATGAAATCTTTAATCCAATAACTGGAAGCCATTAAAACCCGACCCATAAAAAAATTTGTTGAAATCATTTATCAAAATCACTTTGAGCTATATGTGGATTGATGCATGTTTATGTATTTCATCGGCGTTTTATCGATTTTCCTCGTCCCTTTCACTCTTCATCATAGGTCGAGTATGACTTTTCCATCGTCTCAGGGATTTTACCTGAAAAAAAAGAAGAAAATCTTGTTTCAAGATTCCATCAATCCCAATCAAACATGAAAATGGCTTTTCTCTATTTTTTTCATATATTCTGAAGGAAAATGAATGTTCATTGTATGCATAGAGGGCTACTTAGCCTGTTTAGTTCTATTGGGGCTAGAAGCAGAAATATTTCTTTTACATTTTAGAATCTGATGTCTATCTTCAATTAAATTTAATTGCCATTAGTTTTGTTCCGAGTAAAATCAGTTCGATGTGGTAAGAGTAGAAAGCTAATGGATGAAAAACTATAAAAGGCTTCTAAGCCGCAATTTGTCATCAACTTGACAAATAAAATGCACAACAAAAAAAAAATATTTCTCTTCATATTTTTCATAGATGAAAGCATTGGGAAATTTTACACAATGAAAACATCTAGTCATGCAATCAACAATAAACAAACTATTTTCCTTTTAAAATGTTCTTTTCCATTTTGTATGAATTCTCGACATTTTCTCTACTGTTGGTTTTCCTTCCTGCGCGCACCGTTATTTGCCTGGCACAATAAAATCCCACAAAATAAACTACAATAGTGAAAAAAAAAAAACTAATCTGTAAAGCAACAAAACGCGACGATGTTGTCGAGTGAAGGGAAAGAATAAAAGGCACAATTTTCACAATAAAAACCGGAGAAAGTACAAAAGTACCTTGCTATTATGTTGCCATTTCCATTTACCAAACGAAATGGAAGAGCTGGAAAATTGGTTCTTAATGTAACTGTCTTTACCAGTGAGAAATTTCAATTGCTGTTTATCTGTCTCACATAATGATGCTTTAACAAAACGAGCATTGCACCTAGTAAACGATAAAGTAAATTTTCTGTTTATCGAATTGCTAGCAGTAAGGAAAACTAGCAGTATCAGAAAAAAAAGGCAAGCAGAGAAGCGAATTTGTATTTATTTATGTACACAACTTTTCGATTTTCTATCATTGCAAAAGTTCCTTCAACTCATCGGAACGACTGAAGAGGAAATAGGAAAATCGTTTATGTTGCTTTTTTTATCTCGTTCAACAACACAAATAAAGCTCACAACCATTACAGATCGACCCCCGAGCTTCCGAAATGATTCCTTTTCTGACAATCTTTCTCGGTGCCATAAAAAGTTATATCTAGCAATTTGTAGCGTGTTGATTGCGATATCCTTCATCCCTTTTTTGCTTCACTCGCTGTTTGCTTTTGCTTGTACGCTTGTGATTTTTATCAAACTCTAATTTTCCGCGTCAGTAAAATCAAACGAGTTTTTTTTGCTCGACGAAATTGCGAAAATATCTTTTAACAACGCCCGCAATTTGACAGCTCAAAGTTTAGATGTTACTAAAAAAATAAAAAAATTGGCAAATTTTTGCGTGAATTGATTGATCATGAAATGATTGTTTTGCAATTGTGAGCCTTCATTTCTCATTCCAATCCCTTCTTGAATGATCCCAACTGGCTGTGAAAAAGTGATTAAAACAACAACTAAAACCACTCAACAACGATTCCCACATAAACGAAGCTTTTTGTACATTTCAGCTAGCAACAAAGAATTCTCCAGCGCAATTAAGGAATCAAGGTAAATTAATGCGGCAACAACAAGCAATAACGCCAGTAAATGAAACTGGGGAAAAGCACCATTAAAAATTACACAAATAAGATCCTTGTGTAGAGGATAAAGAGGGAAAGCGAAACTTGGCAACGCCCATCTGTCGTTCATTGTACAACAAACTTAGAAAAACACACCCATACAAATATTTTTAAGGGGAAATTGATGCCGAAAAAGGATTTCATACCGCACCAGTTCATAGCTCTCGTTTCATTATTGTAGTTTAGTGGTATTTCTGATTTTTCTTTTTCTTTCTTTTTCATTTTTGTTTTACTGCAAATTGCAAACATTTAAAAACCATCGAATTAGGAAATAAAAAAAAATATGTCAGAAAGGTTAAACTGAGCAAAGAATTGTTTCTTCGATTGTAGCAAAAAAAATTTCTTTGTGCCATTGCCGTCGGTTACTAAAGAGTAGCACAATATAACTTACAGAAGAAACATTGTTTTTTGATTAATCGACTGCATAATTCATTAACTTTCTCGCGTTTATGCTCGCGCATTGTTTGTTGGTTTTCCACTTCAAAGCGCATCGAGCTGTATACAATAATTTTTAATTTTAATGTTTGGCTCGGTCAAAAGCTAAATGAGCGATTAGATGTGAATGATAAGATTTGAACAGTGCACAAGGCTTACAAAAATTGAATTTAGCGGCCGGGGTCCGTTACTTGTTAATCGTTAATATCCTTACTGACGTTCTCTTTAGTGCTGTTGAATATACTTGTGCTTGTCCATCTGTGTGTTGGTTGCGTGGACATTTGATGGCAATTAACTGCCACAATTCATTACGGCTCGTTTAATTAAATTTCCCCAAATAACATTGATAACATTGAACGCTCTCGATGGAATTGAAATGAAAATTCATCTATGGAAAGCATAAAAAAATGAGATTTCCTCAGGGAAAATTTATTTCTCATAATAAATTAAAATTCTAATTGCTCAACTGAAAGCGAATCCAACGAGAGTTTGAAATCTATTGTTGTGATGCATTCATATCGTTGCTCTGGATATATGAATGAATTCTCGCTCTATATTGCTTTGCACTTAAATTTAAATGTTTTTTTCAATTACTTGATGGTTTTTCATTTAAATGCGCTCGATGAAAATGAGTTGCATTTGTTGGCATTATTGTATAATTTTGATATAGATAGACATGTATGGAATGTTGAGTAATCAACAATCAAATAAATTGCTTCTGCTTGCGAGAGACTGTGGGAAGCATTGATTGAGCTCTAAATAGTTTTCAATATTTAGCATTGGTATTTGCATTATTGCAGGTGGAATAAACCTAAAAATTCCATTTTATTTGGCGGTTATATTTTCATCAATCCTTTATAACTTGCAGTGAGATTGCCGTTTAAATGCTCATTGCAGTAAATGATTCGCATCCCTCTATGCGCCTTTTCATGTCTCACATGTTTACTATAGTTAACGAAAAAAAAAAAAGAAAAGTAATTTGGCACAATAAAAATAATTGAAAGAAAAAATATTACACAATAGGATTTCTCGTGAGGGACGCCGGTGAATGGAAGATTCCCTTTTTGATCCCATATGCGGATTTTTCTTTTGCTAAATGATTTTTTGTCAGTTTATTGTTCAACCGAAAGTTTCCTATTCAAATGTTTTGCAATTTAAATCCATTGTGCGTAATTCATCATAATATTTGATTTCTACTCACCCGTCCGCATCCATTCGATTTACTTTTTGATTGAACTGAATCATTTTTTTTTTCTGCTTGTTCTGAGTCACTTGGGAGTCGTTCGAGGATTATCTTTTAATAGCACATAGAAATGATTTACGAAATTCGATCTTAATAAAGTGCCGCACAAGAAGGTTTGTAAGTTCAACGGACATTTATCACAATTGAAAGGAAATTTGTGAGAACAGTCAATCAAGTAAATGGCTTCATTGTGCTCAGTTCGTTCATATCAAATAAATCGATTGAAAATTTTACTAGAAAACTCAAAAAAAAAAAAAATGTTGAATTCGAAAATCTCGGTCAAGTGAATCTCGATTTAGTTGAATTTCCCACAATTTATTATATCCAACTTCGAATTGCTGATGAAGTACACGCAGCATACTTTTATACTTGAAACTATTTACCCTAACATGATACCGCTCAAGAGCCATCATCGAAATATGTTTTGCGTAAATAATTGCAGGAAGTACTTGACTGGCAATACAAAGTAGCGGAAAAATGTGCAACACGTGACTGAATCAACAAACGATGTGAAAAAAAAAAATCACGAAACAATATTTTGAGTAATTAAATTATTTATGGCTGCGGCGTTATCAACATACAAATTGCTTAAAAAAACATTCTTCGTTAACTCGAGAGTTTCATTTTAGTTGGCACGTGTGGTGTGGGAAAAGAAGTCCTTTAAAACCCCATTACACATTGCTGCAGCGCCCTTAAAAACCCTCTCTCACTCGATACCCATTACGTGAGCACTCACGATTAAGCATTTACAAAATGCTTCAACAACACAAAAACTATTTAACCCATGTCGGAGCTCATAAAAATATTAAAAACACTTTTGCTTTAAAAGCATTTCATGCCAATGGAACATTCATGGTTTTCATAGTGCTGCAGTAACATCATCATAGAGACACACCCGAGCATGTTATGAGAATTTAGACAAATAAAATTTTATAGGAAAAAGTTATTCAAATAAAAGCAAATTGATTTTTTGTGCTGCGAATGTCGAGTGAAAAAGCTCTTGATGGAATTTTCTCGTTCCAATCGAACATTGACACCATAAATCAATGTACCGAACTACACATAAGATACCCGCCAACAGAAATCGATAAACAGCTTTATCATCGCTTTCAATTTGATAACCGAGCACGATATTTTTTTCCAAAAGGCCCCAACAAATCTCCCCAGACGTACGTGTAACGAAATATATATTTATTATTGCCATGTCTTTTAATGGTATTTTCAGGTTTTACTCAATTTCGTGCGCGCACATTTTGCGGGTTGCGTATACACATAAAAAAAAAATATTTTCTCCGAGGCCTGGTTTTTGTTTTTTGATGCCGATGGAGTAGCAGTGAAATTTATTTTTCTGGTTAAGTTAATTTCAATGTTTTCAAATGTGCGACGAGCGTTTTATTATAATAACTTTATTTTAAATCTGTCGTATTTTTCTTTTTCTTCTTCTGAGGGCACAAAATTCTGAAGCATTGTGCAAAAAAAAGGGGTTAAAGAGGGATGACACTGTAGAAGGATGGCAACCACTTTTCGTGAGTGGTAGATTGTGTTTTAAGTAAAACTTTTTCATTTTAATGGTAATTAACTAAATGGCATTATTTTAATTTACGCTGGGGAACATTGTGATACGTAATTTTGAATAAATTTCCAACTGGGGAGGGGGTGAATGTTGAAGAGGAGGCGGGATTTAGAAAAAAAAATATTTTCCCTGAAAGATATTAGATATGAATATATGCGAAGCTGCAATTTAAAACATTAGAAAGAGCTTTTCTTCATGGTGTAAACTTTGCGGGGGTGGCTTTGAAAAGAGAGGAAATTGTAATTATGAAATTAAATTTATTCCCTTTCTTCCCTTATCAATCAAATTTGAAAAGTTTTCCTACTGAAAAATCTCAGGATGAAGACGGGAAAATACATCAATATGTCAAATAGATTATCAACCAATTATTCGCTCCAGGGCGTCGACATTGAACGAAATAAATGACACAAAAGATTGGGCGCCTTTATTGTTACTTTTATATGTTGCACAGGGATGTCGATAGAAGTCCTTTTTGCCACAATATATTTAGAGAAATGAAAGTTCTCCTGCGAACCCTGAATGTTTTCATTGTTGATTTATACTGTAACTTTTACTTATTAAAACTTCCCATAACACATCATTCGTCGGCATCATCCTAAAAGGGGGTAAAATGAGCGCTCTACATCATCATTAAATCATATTAAATATCACATCAGAGGAAATTAACGGGAAAAAGTGGCTGTAAAAGTTTTGTTGCTGTTATAATTCCTTCCTCTGATTTTCCTACAGCTCTCTACAGAGAATCGCTATCAATTTGATACTTCAATGATGGTCCATCAAACGGAGCATGTGCAGAATCCATCGATATAATAAACGAAATCTATTAATAGTTTGATTAATGTCGGATTGATATCAGTTCACAATAGCTGAATCAACTTGTTCAATGACTCAATCGAATTTCGATTTTCAGATCAATCAGAGAAAGAGATAGAAATTTGTCTGCCATAAAATGCCAACATCTGGTTCGTTGGCTTCCCCTGAATGCACTTTTCGATTTGAAAAGTATAAAAGTTTTTCCATTCCATAAATTTTAATCGATCTTAATCAAAACATGTTTCTAGACCCAATTTTGTGGTTTAGTGAGAGTACATCAACTGATAATTTAATGAAATATGATGCTCGATGCCAAATGTTGTGCGTGTCTCGATTCGATTTGTTGGTTGGGTTAATAATTATCAAATTAAACATTAATGCGCATCACAATATGATGCACATTCAGGATCATTGTAAATTATATCAAAATTACCACCTTATTTGAATTTTATTTATATTATTGCTCCGGATTACATGGTGAGGTCTCTAGATCGTTGACGTTCCCTATTTTACATTTTAAACACTTTGCGATCATTATCATCAAAATTCTAACACAACATTTTATTTTCAGTGAGGGAAGGTAGAAAAAAAGGAAAATTGTTATGTTAAAATATAACTTTTTTTTGATGTGCTGCATAAATATTCATCATATTTTGACTCGTGCAAACGCGATTTGAATAAATGATAAAAAATACTCCGAAGCTTCTTCTTATACGATAATGAGTTTTAGTTTGTGAATGTTTGTTTTGAATTTAAATCTAAAAATTATGAAAATTAATATTTTGCGCATAAAAAATGTTTGAAAACTTAATTAAAATGAAAATTTATTTTGCAATTTCCGCAAATTGAAAGTGCATTTTGATTATTGATCTGTTGCTAACCTTTTGATTTTCCATTTGATATCATTTCACTTTGACAATTTCTTAATGCAGTTTTCAAAGGACTCACTTTCAATCACATTCTGCACCATTTCACAAATCCGAATTCCCTGTATGCAATTTTCTATCTTTGATGTGTGTTTTGTCACTGCTTGATGAAATTTCAATTCTGATTTCCCTGGAACTTATTCACCGACCACAAAATCATGTTCATTGTCACTGTGAAATGATCAATAAGCATGAACTACTAAAAATGATTTTAAAAATTTTGCATTTAATTCTTTTTTGTCTGCTCAACATTGTGTTATGCAGTGAAATGACTTTGTTCGATACAATTTGCTGCAAGCAAACTAAGTTTGTTTGATCGGAAGCCATACACTATAGTGAAATGAATGTACTGCGGTGTAACATCAAATTGAATAGTTAAAATTTTATCGATTTCATTGCGCTCAGATATTGTGACATTTACATTAAAATACATGCAATTGAGTCAATTGCAACTATCACACCAACATATAGTTTTGCTCAATTCACGTTCGAATTCAAATGACCGATTTTTTTTATACATTTCATTTTAGCACAAAACTTCACGGTGAGATTTCTAAGTGAATAATGAACGAGTCGAGAACATCGTAAGCGATAAAAAAAATTCCATCCAGAGTTTATTGCAAACACGACAGAACATAAATTTAACAAATGTTCTGTTGCGAATGAGTGGGGCGAGGATTCATTTCGTATCCCCCCAAAAATTCGAATAATTAATGTCCTATAATTTAATCAAATCTACCCGCAAAACATTTTTTAATTTTGTCTAATTTGTTTGGACGCTCGTTGCTCAGACGAAGGGACGACAACGACGATGATTTTTTGATGGAGGGTCGCAAATGTCTCGTATTACATAAAATAAGATTAAAGATTTCTTTCCTTATTTTGCTATTGTAACATTTTTCTTTCTTCGCTTTCGTCCTTCAAGTCCATTATAAACCGAACAGAAAAGAAATTTCATAACAAATTGAAAAGTTTACTTTGCAATTTATTTAAGTGGCATTTATACACTTTGTTTCTATCATTTTCGGTGGCCTCGAGATTTTTTTGTTCTCCTTTGAAGAGGATTGAAGAATTATCAGCACTTAAATGTTAATTAATCAATGTAGGGAATATGGTTCCTTGAAAAAAGAACATCATTGGGGAGTCTCTTGAATGATGCAAGATAATAACTGATGACTCATGTGTGACACTTTTCAGAAAAGTTGTTGTTGAATTCTCTTTAGACACTTGAGATAAGATTAAACTTCCTATCTGCTCATGTGAAGATTTCTCGCAGTACAATTGTGAAATTTCGCTAGTAAACAACGTGAACGTCTCATATTAAAAATAAATTTGATTTTGTCATGGAAATTTCCGCCAAAGAAACCAACAATGAATCTCAATTAAAAGTTCGAAAGATGCCAAAATCAATTCCTTTTATTTTGAGCTGTATCCTTCTTGAAAGATTTAGTACAGCGGGAACATTTGGTGAGATTTCTTTCTGATTTTAGCATAACTTTACTGACCCTGTCATTTGTTTTTAGCAATTCTTTTCCTTTATTTTAATAGAAAACTTGGATTCGATCATGGAATTTCAACAGCTGTTTATCACATGCATGAGCTTCTCGCATTCATCTTTCCAATTATTGGCGCTTACATTGCTGATAGCTACTTAGGACTATTTAGAACAATAACTATTATGGCATTTGTGTATTTTATTGGTGCAACGACTATTGCTATTGGTTCCATCGAATCTCTGAATCTTCCTAGGGCGTGAGAAAGAAAATTTTGAAGGAAAATTTTTAAGAATCCCTTTCTAGATTTATTTATTAGAATTTTTACTTTAATCGGACTTTTTATCGCTATCGCTGCGAATGGAAGTCTTCGCTCCAATTTGACAACATTTGGGGGAAATCAGTTTAAACTTCCTGAAGATTCTCTTCAATTCAAAACATTTTTTTCCATTCAACTAATTTTCTTCAAATCCGGATCGTTTCTTGGGAGATTTTTTAATCCAATTGCGAAAGAAAAAGTCAAATGCTTTGGTGCTGATGACTGCTATCCACTGGCTTTTGGATTACCTGCTCTCGCAATGCTTTTGGGATCAATAACTATGCTGTGCGGGAGAAAAGCTTTCTTTCATGTTGCACATGGCGAAAATATGCTGCTCAAAGTTTGCAAATGCATCATGGTAGTAACACAAATCACAACTTTCCCCTCATTTTGCTTAAGGCATTTCCTATTTTATAGAATGCAATTAGCAATAAGATCTCGAGAAATAAGTTTGCTGAAAAGAAACATTGGCTTGAAGGTGCAACAGAAAAGCATGGCGATGAGCTTGTAATTGCATCAAAAAAAGTCATTGGAATTATTTGTATCCTCTTTCCGACTGCTGTCTACTGGTCGGCTTATCTGCAACAAAGTTCCCGTTGGATATTTCAAGCAACAAGAATGAATGGCAATCTTGGATGGTACATAATCGCTCCTGATCAAATGATTGCTTTCAACCCGATATTTGCAATTATTTTGCTTCCTTTGTGCGATTATGTTCTTTATCCAATTTTTGCAAGAATTGGACTCACATCACTGTTACATAAAATTGCTATTGGTGGATTTATTGGAAGCACAACGATGGTCATATCAGGATTTGTAGAAATTCAGATAGAGAAAAATTTTATTTCAATGCTTTGGCTTATGCCTCAATATGCAGTTTTGGCATTAAGTGAAAATATGGTTTACATTTCAACGCTTAACTTTGCATATACCGAAGCTCCAGCAAATATGAAATCAGTAATGACTGCCTTTGTGTTTCTAACAATCGGCTCAGGAAATTTGATAATTATTGCGATAAGTGCAACAAAAGCTTTTAATTCGCAGGTGGTCGAATATTTCTTCTTTGCTGGATTCACGGCATTGGCAATGATAATTTTCGTAATCTTATCGAGAAGATATGAAAAGCTCAATGCTAAATCAACAAATTGCCAATAAAAGTGATAATATTTTGAACCGAAATTTTGTACCTTGGCATGGCTTCTTGCAGAATTTTTTCGATCAGGATACAGGAACTTCTTGAGCCCAACAAATATGCTACACATATTTCTGAATGACGGTCACGTGCCTCCGATGTTTGTTTGATGGAAATCTCTGAGTGTATAATTAAATTATGGTATGTCGGCCATGCGCCCATTGATAATATGTTTCCACAATCTGCGTTAATTGAAAGGCTTGCATCTCATTTTAATCATTCCGTTGAACGCTCTCGGCACGTGGCATTGCAAAATTATCTCAAAAGTATCATTAAACGATATAAACATTTCATATTTGCTTTGCCATTTTATATGTTTGTGGCGTTGGGCGCTTTAATTTGATACTGTCAAAAATCATAAGTTCATTCGATAGCACGTTCTGACAGCTGATGAAACTTTTTCGATTTTCCACAACGAATCATTCAAGTCGAATTTAAAATGAAAATTTTCCAACAAATATATTTATGTTTTTCCAATCCAATCAGAATCTGCAAAGAAGAATAATACTTTTTCCATGAATTTAAATGAGGAAAATTGTCATTTTTTCCAGGGACTTGAGATCCTTCCTTTCGTTTTGTGGCAAAATGGAAATGCCTCGCTTTTGATGGCACGATAAATTATTCTGCCATTGTCGCTGTCGCATAAAAAAAAATCCAATTACAGGCATTTCTAAAAAAAAAGAGCGTATCAGTATGATTGGAAAATTCCATTAGACATGAATCTTCTTATTGCGACCGCCATCATGGCAGAAAGAAAAAAAAAATGTAGATTTGAAAATTAATTTAAAATTCAAATTTCGAAATTGTCATGTTTGCCATTTTTTTGTCATTCTAATCGAAATGAGAATTTCCACTTTTTGATGTTCACCGAATCCATAATAAGTCAATTGTACAATAACCGAAAGAAATTGTTTTTACAGCCAAGCCCTTTTAGGAATTTTCTTTTTATTTTATTTCTGTTTCATGTACATGTATAATTTGTCAAAACTGACCCGAAAAAATAAAAATGCCCAAGCGATGCAGGACCTACGATTGTTAAAAAGGAACTTAAAATAGATGTTAACTTTGAATGTCCAAACGATGAACCTCTTGATGGTCTTGATGGTAACATGCCAGTCGACATTTCGTCTGATTCATCCACTTAAGTTAATAAGGATAATTAATTTACGCATTTTTATTTAATGTTCTCGCTTTGTTTGCCGGTCGCCATTTGAAAGAACGCTGGAGCTATAAATTTTGATGGGTGGAAATAAAAATGAGTCCGGGTGGGCTCGGCGTTTTCCCGTTCATTCATGTTACAGGACAAAAATAAAAAACGACAAATTTAACTGTAAATTACACGATATCAAAATTCTCTACTCAAATTGCACCCTTCGTGGCACTTAATTTAATAGAAAAATGTTTTCTGCGATTCATTGACATTGGTTCCATCCTTTCACTCAACAGAGCCTCGGGCAAAAATATTCATGCTGCTTAGATTCTATTACCACTCGCAAGAACTATAATTCATGTCCAAAACTAGCTCAGCATGAATTTTATGTAATTCTTACCAGAAAAATAAAAAATTCTTTCATCAATTTGACAGCAGATGGACATTAAAAAAAACTAAAGTTTAAAACATTCAATGGCTCGTTGAGTTTCTTTATCTTCAAGTTTAAACGCGATACTTTAATTAAACTTTTTTTTTTACGACCCGCGTTCACTCATGTAACTTTTATTATTTGTTACTAGCCACACGCACAAACAGTTAATTTTTCGAAAATGTTTTTGAGGCCATTGAGCGGATTAAGTATGACGAGAGATGTCCATTAAGATAAGATTAGTTAATTGCCGAGCTCATATTGCACAAAATACTTTCGCCTTTTCCAAGTAGATAAATATTACAAGTAATAATTTAAAAAATGCGAAGCGACATGAAAAACATGCAAAAATCAATAATGACTGCACAATTTCTGTAGCTTTGATCCATGTTGATTATTATTATTTTTTTTTTTTTTCAGCAGCTTTGGATTCCAAATTTTCCAAATGCACTAGAAAAAAATTCTTTTAATCTCCAAAATTACTTTTTGTATCTGCTGTTAAATTTGTTTGATTCACGATTGTAACGCTTCTGTACCTTGCACCTGAAAACTTATCTCACTATAAAAAAATCATCGCTTGCTGTTGAAAAGCATAAAAGCAATGTACAAAAAGTGAGTCCTTTGCTTCTTCTGGAAAGAGGATTTTCATAATGTAAATGCATGGCAAGCGAATTTAGTAATCTCACTAAATTTTCAGAGTCCACATCTGACAAACTGAACACAGGTTAAAAAGTCTAAATCATTTTTAATCATAAAAGCCACGCGGTGCTGCAAATTTCACATATTTCAAAACCATATGAAATAAATTTCAATTTTCTGAGCACATCAGAAATACAAGGAGCAAAAAAATTATTTCACAATAACGAGAAACATAAAAAACTCATATAAATGATCATCCATAATCATTCACATTTAGAATGGCCCGCCTGAGTGAGATGCGAGCAATATTTATTATTATTATTATTTTTCTTTTTCTAAAAACTTTTGTCATTTCTCTTTTGAGCAGACAACAGAGCAGTGAATTGCGACTGAAGTCAATTGATGAAAATATTTTTATTTTTATTATTTTTTTTTATTTCAGCCACATGTTTTGATTTTGTTATTCTCATTTGTAATATTTTATCAAAAGGGCTGGCTATTGATGGCATCTATCCAACATCAGTTATCCAGACAGACAGATCTGTTATCATTTCCAAATATCCTGTTTCATGTTACTATTGTAATGCATCAGATAATCGCAATTACATTTAAATGCCTTTTATTGAGGTTTTTTTTTTTTTTCGTTTTTCCCGAGAGTCATGTAACGGTATTATAATTGATGATTTTTTTTCTTGTTGATCTTAGTGGTTTTTTATGTTTTCATTACCAATTTTAATAGCTTCATCAATGGGTTTTTTAACAGGGTTTTTATGCGTAAATGCTTCAAAGGAAGGACATTCATTTGAAGCTATTTGAGTTTCATGTAAATTATGTCTATGATTATATGATTTTTAGTCATGCGGAACGATATATGTGGTGCCCTGAGTGCGATTTAATGATTTAATTCAATTATTATGTTTGATTGGATATTGTAATTTTTTTTTATTAATTTTCATGCGGTAGAAATATTTATGGTGTCATTTAAGTATCAAGAGGGGTTCGCGTACACATTTTATGAGAGCAATAAACACATCAAATACCTGACATATGGCACAGTGAGCTACATAGATATTGTTCTATTAGAAAATTCTATAAAAAAAGTGATAAATTCTTTTTTTTCTTTTAGGGATTGCTACACGTGAGGGTCCACTTCGATAGGCTGTTTTTAAAACATTCTTGACCTCTTAAATATTTTTTTATCCAAAGTATTTAATTATCCTTGATTGCTTATATTTATGCATGTAGAGAGGGTGCCATCTCTCGTTCATTGTTTTGAACGGGCAACATATTTAATTAATTTATTTGTGAGCTTAATTTTTTATACACGTCTGCATTCGGTCTCTTATCTCGAAAGCAATAAAATGTAAATAATAATTTTCTAATGTCTAAAATGTTTTATGCGACAGAATGTTTTGATGAACTAAAAAAAAAATAGAAGATCACGCGATGAATTTAAAATTATCAGGAATGCCGTGTGGACAATGGAGGATTGACCGTTGCAAAATTCATATAATTTGTACAATGGCCGATGAACTTTGTGTTGGAATTGAATGAATTGTAAGATCCTCATTTCATCACTTTAATTCAACAATGACTAAATATTATTTTCCAGCATTTTAAAGAATTTTAATCCCATTGAGTCTTCAGGAAGATAATTCATTGATGAAGAAATGCAATAATGCATCATCACAATCATCTCAAATTTCAAGTTCTCATTCATGGCTTTTGTCATTTTATTAAAAAATCATGTTTTTCTTCAAACATTTGATAAAGATCACTCAACAAAAGAAGGAAATTATGTTTTTAGCACCCAAAAGTGTCATTGTTTGTCATTCCTTTCCTATTTCTGGATCACTCTCGACTCAAATTTCTTTAACAATTCTCTGATGCACATTGAAGAACCATTTGAAAAAAAAGAGACATTTCTTAAATAGTTCAGTGAGAAAATTAAGAGCAAACAAACACCTTAAAAACACTTTTTATTATGTTCTCTGATTCTTTTCAATCGAAATAGGGACTTGAGATTTTATAAATCGATTTGATGAAATGAAATCTTAAGAACATCCTGTTTAGATCACGTGTCGTCTGTTGATGTAGCCATTAAATAGAAACTCATTTAGTATTGTATTCCATAGAAATGATTCATAATGGTCAATTTTCAAGGGAAATCAAACAAAAACCAAACATTCAAATTACATGTCGGAAAATTTTTTAATCAAGAGAACTTTTACAGACGTGAATGGAAAAAAGAAGAAGTTGCATAATGATGACATAAAATAGGTTTGTTATGAATGTCCTTTGAGGCAAAAAATGATGAAAAGATCAAAGATATTTGCTTTGCTGTTTATTTAACAAACGACAAGAAACAAGCTCCACCATCTTTTGAGCTTTATGATAGCTTTGATTGTGATTCTGTGGCATCATTATCATTTCTTAAACTGACGTCAATCTCAACCAATTTTCCAGCATTTTGCACAAATTAGCCACATGTTATCGCTCGAAGCGTCGTTCTATATTCATCTATCAGCCCATTTACGACTCAAATGTCATTTCATTGGAACGAATTATTTGCCAACTAAATGCAAGTAATTGCTTAGTGAATGGAACCATTTCAAACAAATCTAAACAATCGAGTCGCATTTCATTGCAACACCGCTTCTATTCCAAGCCGTAATTGGAGACCTTCAGTGTTGTGAATTTAATTTCCTGACGAATCACAGCTCACTCTCTAATTAATTCGATTTAATAATACACAGCAAGCCGTTAAAATTCTTTCAATTACAAACCATTTATGAGACCAATTTACGCTCCATAAATGCCCTGAAATTCTTTGTTGTATGGCGAAGGAAGTGAATGCATAAAGTAGCCTCGGGCGAAACACTCAGCATATGAAAAATAAATTTTCGGGATTAAAATTTTTATGCAATTCCCAGTGAAGCAATAAATGCTAAGTGCTTGCATTTATGATTTGTTTTTTCACTAATAAGTACTTTCAGGTTACAAATAAAATTCTTTAGTATTTTTCAATTGTAGTAAATAGTTTTTGCATTTATTATTCTTTTTTTTATACAATGATAACAAGGCGACAAAAATTTGAATATTTTTTTTTTTGGTTAGGAATTTTTTTTTTATTTTCACAAAAAAACAAAATTTTTGCAGACTTTAATTTTTCTTATGTCACTCAAACATTTAAAAACAAAATTTTCTTCCATTTATTTGCATTTTTTTTGGCTTCCAGAAGCAACGCAAATGATTGTAATTAAACATTAAAAATTCTGGATAAAAAGTAATTTATACACTCGTATTTTATATATTTCACAGACTTTATATTTTATTTACAATTAATTTTCTAGATTTAGTTTATTTATAAAATTTTTCTTTAATGATTATAGAAATTACAGAATAAAAATTTACAAGAAGCCTTTTTAAGAAGCAGTTCACAATTCTTATTTCATTGTACTACTAACCTAGAATGGATTTCGTTTGAAAATATACAAAAAAAAAAAACTTCTTCTTTTTCTTTTTGTTCCATTAGAAACCACATTGAATGTTAGGAGAGAAGGAAAAATTGTAATTAATTCATCATTAATTAAACGGTCATTTCTTGATGAGTTGAACATCTGTCGCTGGCGCGCACACTTTTTTTAGATGGAATTCCTAATTAGGGCAGCTCATTTAATTTTAGAAATGTCTCGTGTTGCCAACACGAGCAACATCATTTTTGCACTTTAATTTATTGGCTTGCGAGTGAATAATATTTGTCGTCTGGGATTAATCATGAGTACGGCCCGGGGGAAGAATTAATTTCTGGTGTCAATTTACGTTTGGCAATTAATTCAGGCTGTTCCTAAACAAGCGATGATAATTGCTGTCTCGGCGGGCTACTAGCTCGCGAATAGTTGACCGTCATGTAATGCGGCGGTGGAGGAACAAAATTTGTTTGACCTTCGTGATATAACACAGGAACGCGAACAAGTCGTTGAGCAGCATGAGCCATGTTGGCCATATTTGCTGCTTCAAGTTCAGCTGCCAATTGGCGCTTCCATTTATTGCGTCGGTTTTGAAACCTGAGAAGGAGAAATTTAGAAAAAATTAATAAGAAATTTTATGCAATTTGATACAGAATATTTAACGATTTTTTGAAGTCTTTAGCTTACCAAATTTTGACTTGTGTTTCTGTTAATCGTAGCGAGGCTGCCAATCCAGCTCTTTCTGAGGAACTGAGATATCTGATGAAGAAGAAATTGTTATTAAATGGCTTTATCTCAAATGATTTCTTAAAATTTTACCTTTTCAGATCAAACGTTGATTCTAGTTGAAAGACTTGAGCTCGTGAAAATACTGTTCGGGTTTTCTTTTTTCGTTTGTTTTGTGAATTCGGTGAAGCGTTGTCATTATTGCGACCTTCTGTGCTATCTTCATCATCTTCCTCAATGATCTCATGCTCATCGTCTGATTCTTGCATATCCTTTTGATTCATATATGCTGGATGAGGTTGCGGAGATTTTGATGGTGCTGATGGTGGTGGTGTTAATGATGGCGAATTGTTTTCTGCATTGTTTGCTGAACTTTCTACAATTTGAAATGATAAAAAGAACCCATTATTCATAACGAACAATTGCCTCGCGAAATTCAAGGATAGAAAAAAAAATCGATTGAGGTTAAGTTGAACAATTGTGAAAGGCATAGACTTAAGTGCATTGTCACATATCGGATTGCATTTAATCGTTGTGCATGTAAACAGTTTTCGCAACAATCCTTTTCTCAAGTTTCGCTTCGCAAATCGAATCAGTTTTGAGCGAAAATAAAAATTATGTGACTGTGAAGCCTCACAATGGCAATACTCCAACCTCGTACAAAGTCAGTTTTAAATTATGTTAATCCAATTACTGTCTTTACTTGATTTCTGTTGCACTTTACATGAAATGGTCAAGTATTTTTTTTTCGACCGTAAATTGTAATACGAGATTGTCAGTGCGGAAAAAAGGTTTTTCATGCAAAATTCTTTTCGGGATTATTTTTTTATTGATTACATGTCACATGTCATTTGATTGAGTACTGAGTCAATTGTGTTTGGGACAAAGTTTGTGTTAGGTGCTTAAGAAACTTACCATTTGATGGACTGTGGAAAGGCATTCGTTGCGTTGACGACGACCATGGAAAACCGGTTGGATAGAGCGCTGCATAGCGCCCAGCTAGTGCACCCCATTGAGAGATAAATCCTAATCTGTAATAATAATAAGAAGGAAATATTTAAAATTTTGAATTGAAGTCAAATTTGCTGAGTATCAAATCATTGTTAAATTTTGCAATTTTGACATTTTCGTTGTACAAAAAGTTCTTCCTTCCATCCATTCATTCGTTAAATTCAAATTAATTTCATCCACAAAATGCAATGTTTAATGGCGTGAGGATTTAAGCCATCTTAAGAACCCTTTTCGAGGTTACTGAATTGTAAATAGCCCACTCGAGAAAAGTCTTATTCAAGAAAACCAATATTTACACAACACTTAATGCCACTTTTATTCACAAATCTCAATTGATTTATTCGTTCCCTTCATTTTTTTTGCTGTTCTTTATGATTTTCTTCTTTTCTGCACTTTGGGGTTTCAATATTAAGCGCTCTTATTATTGAGCTTAAAGTGTCGCAAAAGATTTTCATTTCCATGCGACCGCACTTAATAGTCCTTTCTAATGATTATTTCATCAAACAATAACAATGGACATGTTATTTATTGAATTTTATAATTAGATTTGATTTAAGGTTTAAATGTGAATAGAATTTGTTGCGTATCAAAAGTATTCTAATAAAATAACATGAACGGAAAAAAGTAGTTCAACATAACACATGCGCACTTTATTAGCTTCCATATTTGTCATATTTGGCAATTAAAATCATCCGGAAGCTATGAAAAATGAGCATAAATTGATGATGATTTCAAGTGTTTGGACATTTCCGTTAAAATAATTGTTTTCAGGTACAAACCGCACCGGAAATGGCCAATAAAACACTGAAACATCCGGTACGAGCAAATATTAACTGGGGGGCGTTTTGTTTGCATAATTAAATTCTCGGTTGGTAATGTGGCATTTCCTTTCACACCCCTTGTTGGAAAAATTATGTTGTTTTCACGTGTCTCAATTTGTACGATTTCAATTTGGTTAATTCGAAATTCAGATTATCGCTTTTCGCCGGAAAAAAGGAAATCAAATTAAATTGATTAAAATATTTTCGCTTTCGCAATTTTCAAAAAGGTTTCATTTAATTTGAATTTTGAGTGATTAATGTTTTTTTTTATTTCCTTTACATGTCGCATTGCGCATTGCGGGTGTCAATTGACATTTTCTTTTTTTCATTTCCCATCAAAAGTGATTAAAATGAATACAAACGTACAATGTAGTCGGCGCACATTTTGCGTTCCCTTTTTACAAATTTGCACAATAAAATTCTTTGTTCGGGAGTTGATCAATTCGTTTTTTTTTTAATCTTCTTTTTGAAATGTTTGATTTTCAATACAACAGAAAAAAAAATATTTTTCCTTTTTGATGCGATTTTTCATTGTTGTATAAGATTTGTCGTCACACACATGAAACATGTTGGCATAGAACTAAATTTAAGTGGATTATTGACAACTAATTGACTCGCTAATCGCTTTTAGTATGCCTCATGCATGTTATCCGATGTTGAGTTGATGTTTATCGATCGAAAATTATGCAATTAAATATCGAGCATACGTCGAACTATTAACAGCATTTTTTCCTTATTCTAGTCAAAAATAAAATTAATTTCATTTTTCCTTATCGAAAATCCTAATCTTGATCATACACTTCGCCTCCCATAAACAACAATTGCCCGCGCACGATGAGCTTCGATGCGCTTTAACAACGAAAACCAACAAACAAAAGCGATGTAAAATTGTTAATGAATAATGCAGCGGATAAAAAGGGATTGCAACATAGAATAAGAATGAGAGACACTCAATGAACGAGGGAATTAAATGCGCGATCACACAAAATACTGAATAGCGGGGAATGGGAAAACAAGCAATAAAAGGGAATAAATAAGAAGCCAAACAATAATTACAGTTAGATTCGCTGTGAAATGAGCATGAAACTCATATCAAGGATCTGTCCAGACATCAAACAAGTACTTAATGGTTAAAAAAAAAATTATTAAGTCGCCCATCAAATAATAATCTGATTATTCGTTGAGCTCTCAAGGGCGAAAAGCCATTAAAAAAAATGCAATAAATTACTCAATAAAATATTGTTGTTTTATGAATTATTGCGATATCGTTTTTTGATGAACTTATTTATATCTTAAGTATCCTTTTTACGAGCTTAAAGGTGCAAGGATCACAAACCACCATTTGGAGCCCACTTTGTCGGTTCAACAATTCGACAAAGTGTCAAGCCTCAAGCACCTTTAACAATGAGCGACTTTAAAATTAAATCTCTTTTAAGAAAAGCTCCTTAAGATGCTTAAAATTTTTATTTCTTTCATCTCAGTTTCGGCATCTTTAGCTAAATTGTTTTTGTATTTATCTCTCTCTTGAACTAAGCTAATTTTAAAGAAGACTTAAATGTTTTCCTTATGCTGTTTATTTATGATTCCGTTGCTCTTGTTTCACGGAAATTGTTTACTTATAATGCCACTTTTGATTTTTGTTTTGGTTACTTGAGATCGCCAATTTGGTGGATTCGTAGCCCGGCGGCACTGAATTTTTATTTTATTTTAAACTTTTCTCTTTAAAATTTCCGCGACTATCAAATTTCACCGACGGCGTCGATTGTTCTCACCTTGATATCATAGCAGCATCTTGCGGGCCATTGATGGGAAATGCGGGTAATGGAGCCATTAATTTTTTTGAATTTGGTGAATCCTGCCGACTGAGAATGCTTGAAATTGAAAAGCTAGTAAATCCTGAATTTGTTGTTGTCGTTGGTGACATTTTACTGTTGATATTATTATTATTATTTGTTTCTGGCGTTCGCGGCGGACTCAAACGTCCACAATCCGTTGCACTTATATGATTTTCCTTATTGCCACCATTCAATAAACTATTGCTTAAGTGATTATGATATTGACTACTTAATAAATGAGCACTGTGATTTTGGAGTGTCTGCAATGACACGGGTGATAAATTGGCGGTTGATGTTGTGAGCAGTGATGCTGCTAAATGTGCAGCCGCAGATGTTGTTGAAATTGGCGAATGTCGCGAATTCGAACGCATATGAAAGTTTTGTGGAGATTCATCATCAGTTGTATTAGCGCCACGCGGACTTGGCTCTGGACTCGAGCAAACGTCCACATCAACATCGACTTCAGCATCGTGGGAAGACATTTTCGTTTTATTTCTTTTAATTTTATTTGAAGTTTTGTTCAAAAATTTTCCTTTTTTCTTCACTCTTTCAAATTTATTTAATCACAAAACTTTTATAATCCAAATTAATTGTTTTCCTTATAAATCACTCATTGCACAGTTTTTTTTTAAACTTTCCATAGATTTTTCACTAGAATCGCTTATTATTTTATTTTAATTTGTTCCTTTTATATTTAGGCGCGCGCGAGCAAGGACTCGTTTCCGTTGCGTTCGACGTTCAATTGTGAAATGAAATCGCTCGAGATTCCTTTCACTAAACTGCCTGTCAGCACTCCAACAACAACAAAACTCATAAAATGGTAAAACACGATTAACCCCTCAGATGATCGTTTTGTTTGTGTGTATTTGGTTCTTAGTTTTTTTTTTGCTGTATATCTAAAATATCCTTAAACGTTCCAACCGAATTCTCAAGCAGCAAATAAAAAAAATATATAAAATTTTAGATTGTTACGAAATGAGAAAAAGGCAATTTGCAAGGAGCAGAATATAACAATTTCAGTTCTCAATTTGTCGACACAATGAATGAAAATAAAGAAAAAAAAAAAACTTTACTGTCAGCATTGAAGCCTTCGATGTGAAGCGTAAAAGTAGACAAATGTTTATTTTTGTTTCGCCCCACCACTAACTAACTTTGAAGGTTTCATGTTTGTTTTAGGGGTGTGTTTAGGCGCACAGTGCGCAAGATTTAAATTTAAATATATAGACTAAGGGAAGATGGGCGTTGCCAAGTTTTGCTTTCCCTCTTTATCCTCTGCATAAGGATCTTATTTGTGTAATTTTTAATGGTGATTTTCCCCAGCTTCATCTATCGCTGTTATTGCTTGTTGTTGCCACAATAATTTACCTTGATTCCTTAATTGCGCTGGAGAATTCTTTGTTGCTAGCTGAAATGTACAAAAAGCTTCGTTTATGTGGGAATCGTTGTTGAGTGGTTTTAGTTGTTGTTTTAATCACTTTTTCACAGCCAGTTGGGATCATTCAAGAAGGGATTGGAATGAGAAATGAAGGCTCTCAATTGCAAAACAATCATTTCATGATCAATCAATTCATGCAAACATTTTCTATTTATTGAGCATGAAAATTTTCTATGAAACTGAAAATTTTTATTTATTTTTTTTTTTTTTGGGGGGGAAATCGATTCGAATTGAGGTTAAGTGAAAGCAATTTGAGATATTTTATCTTGCTGCAAGGGCTTCTCCAAGGATTAGATGGAAACATTTTTTTTTTAAGCTAAAAAGGAAACTTGAGAGCTTTTACTCAATTGATAAATGTTTTTTTTTTTTTTTTCGGGTTGAAGGATTGGAATTTTTCTCTTTTATCGATAAGGAAAAATAAATAAATATTTCGTAAAATGCACTTGCCGTAAAGTGCTCGCAGAAGTGCCAGCAGAAACGCCATGATGGATTAGAGACATCAAAGTTATTGATCCTTTTTTCCACTTTCTCTCTTCATTTCAGTTCAAAATTTCTAACCTTCGCATAAAAAAGGTTGCCAAAAATTTATTTTTACAATTTATGATCTGTTATCAACCGATTTCAATCTTTAGAACAAAATTGGCTGGGACTGTAGAAACATAGTTATATTGTAATAGGATAATTATGAAACACAGAAGCCGGGCGGCGCAACGAAATTATTTTGCGGTATAATTATCAATTGTAATGCATGATTGATTCGGCTCCAGAATGCAATTTGTTGACTAGACTTGGTAGTATGTATATAACACATGTTTTCACACTCAACATTCGTTCAGTTTAAAATGAAATTTTATGTTTTATTTTAATCGCTAATACTATGCGGAATTTTCCTGAAATTTTCATAAATAAAAAATTAATGTTTAATGCATTGAATCGTTGCAAATATTTTTCCATCTACTGATAAACTGCAATCATGCTGCAATAACATGCGGCGAGTTTGCAAAATATTCTTTGGAAAAATTGCATTTTAATCATAATTGATCAATTCATTTTAAAATGAAAAATATAATTTTTTAATGCATCATAAATGAACATCAATAATGATTTTAAATCCAATTTCGCTTCCTCACTCCATCGCCATTAAAACCGCAATTTGTTGGTGAAACTTTTTTAATTGCTATAAATGCGAATGAAGATTTTTCAATGCATTACGAGAATTATTGAAGTTGAAATATCCGTTTCGTTAATATTTTGTGGGCAGTTATTCATGATGTTCCATTTGCATGTTTTGTCACCCGATAACGGATCATCCCTTATATCGTATGATGACAATGAAAGGTGTTTTCATCTTCTACTTAAATGCGAGGTTTTGAGGCTCATCAGTAATGTAAACAAATGTCCTTAAGCAGTACTACTTTGCGGCAAATTGTTCCTTTAATGTTCGTTCTATTGTGTGAAACTGTAATGGATGATAAATCCATTCAAAATCAACATTCTTCAGCACCTCCTTATGTCCTTTAAAACTTCATTCCCATTGTAAAATATTTTGACATTATTTTGCATACAAAATGTATCGAAAAGTTATTGATGCAAATCAAAGTTTCTTATAAAATTCTTCTTTGCTAAAAGAAAACACTTTTAAATTTAAACTTTCTTTTGTTGCGGAACATTTTCTTTAAGAAGATTTTGAGTTCTTAAAAGCGGCTCTTGAAATGAGACTTAAAAGATTTTCATTGTCTGATGTTACATACTTGAATGGACATCAATTTATCCTTAATTTGTTTTGTTTGGTTCCGCATAAAATGTGTCGATTCTGATATCAATTATTTAGCTATTTGTGTCTCGAAATTTCCCAAGGATTTGATATCGAACCACAATTTCTCTACATCTCAGCATGTGGCAGAATTAAGTATCAAAAAAAAAAAAAAAACATTTTAATGCCATCGACTTGAATTAATCTTAATTTAATTAATTAAACCTTCAACATATTATTTTCATCCTACATCACATAAAACCCTTTCTCATCATCCCTTTTTACATCCCACACCATATATCGAAACATATGAAATATAATTTAATGAACGTCACATTAAAGGAAAATTAGAAATTTCCATTTAAATAGCAAAACATTTTAAAAAAAAAATTTAATTTTCATTCTCAAAATTGTATTTTGCAGCATTTGATTGTTCATTGAAAGATTGTATCAAATTTCAAGTATTTTTTTAATCAATTTGCAATTAGACCACCATGAAAAAGTCCATCAGATCACGATGCAAAATTTTATAGTGATTCAAGAGACCTCTTGAGATAAATGTCGGTAGAACAAAAGTATGAAACATCAGACAACCAACAACAATTGGCAGGCAATCAACCGAGAAATATGAAAAAAGAGATTTTCGGCTCATCCTATTGATGAAGTCTAGTTAGCAACAACAATAATAAATAATTCTGTCTGGTTTGTGCTTAACGGAATTGAAAATGGCAAAAATAAATTGTAGCATTCAGCCATCTAACATAAAGATAGTAAGCCATCGAGTAATTGATACATTTCTCTAAAAATAAAAATCAACCAGTAGCTGAACTGCATTTGGTGAAAACATTGCTCAGCGTGACGCTCATGGATCGGAATCATTTGTCGTTAATTGTGTTTCATGGGGTGTTTCAATGTTTGTTGGTTTTTTTTTATCCTCATCAAATGTTGAAGATCCGCGTGATTGAATCACTTCACTACAAAATATTTTATTCATTCACAAAACTCATCATGCACCATTTCGAGGGCAAAACAATTGTTAGTTTTGTTGGATTGATGATACATTTTCATCCATGAATGATGTTCAATTGGAATTTTTAAATCCCTACATGATGCCGAATCATCATCCTCAACAACAATGAAATGAAAAGATGAATCGTAATCGGCAGCCGATTAGTGAGTTTAAAAATCGAACAATTGCGGACCATCTTGAAAAGAAACAGAAGAAAAAGAGAAGAAATGAATCAGCTTTTAAGAGAAATCGGTATTCAAGCTCAAAAATAAAACACCCACGAAGGGTAAATAACATTTTCTGCTGGGAGCTCGAAGACTTTTTTTTCTTGATTAGGCTGTTAAATGTACCACTTAAGTCCATTAATTAAACAAATTGTATTTCCGTTTTCCTCGAAAATAAACTTTTCCCTCCATTCTATAAAGTTCAATAGATTTTGCATTTACTTAGAATTTCGATTCAGTCGAATAATTTATGCGATAAAAAGGATATGAAACATAATAATACATTAATGGACGCCCGGGGAATCAAAAAGAAAATGTTTCTTACTTCGTCCATTCGAGGGTGTAAAAGGATAAAACTATCAAAAAGGAAAAATAATTATCCTGAAAGAAAGTCCTATGAAAGGATCCTTTTATAAGGCATTTTACCACTTAATTGAGAGCGGAATTTTCTTAATGGCTCGGCGGGCCATAAATGTTTTATGAGCTTTGAATGTTCGAAGGAAAAACTAAGGCAAATGTTCTTTGCTTTTGGTGGATAGGAAATATTTTTAGGGCGTTTATAATGGAAGAAGTATTTTGTTATAACAATTTTCCTTCATCTTCAAATAGTCTTCACCCTTCTCACTTACATAATTTTCAAATAAGTTTCCTTATGATCATAAAAACTTTCAAAATACTTTCCCGGAAAGTTAAACATTTTAATGAATCTTTTTTCAAGAAAATCATTCAAAAAAAAGGAACAAAAAAATTGAAGCAAATTAAAGAAAAATCTCTTAGGCAAATAAAGAAAATGTTTTTCATGTTAAGATGTTTTTATTTTTTTTGTAAGATACCTCCGCAAATATTTTATTTAAAAATAAAATCTGAGATATAAAAAAATTCAATTTTCGGAGAATGAAAATCTGAATTGCAATTTTTTCTCGTTTATCCATTTTCTTTTGCCATCTTCTCATGTCGGCTTTTTGGCATTCTCCATAGACATGGCATAATTTTTGTTACTTTTTTATTTCATCGTTTGTTTTCACTGCTGTTTTATGCTCGTATTCCCCGCTACGGGTCACGGTGATATTACTTTATTATAAGGCATCTTTTAAATAACAATCTTATAATTTGATGTAGTATTTTTTGTGTCAAACGTGTCACATGCTCATTAAACGTTCTCTCAAACTATGTAGTTGTTAAATTGCGTTCATGTCCATCAAAATGTGACTTGCACAAATAAAATAAAGTGGTAATGTTCGACCATAAGATGTTATATATGACAAGCATCCTAAATTACTGTTTCAAATAACAACCACTAAGAAACCTGAAACATAGATTTTGCCAACATTTTCATGTATTTTCAGTTTTAGATTTTTTTTTATTGCATTTCGTCCGAAATTTTTTTCTTTTTATGGATAGATTCACAATCGGCTGCGAATTATTTATGTGTGGTTAGAAAGTGTTAAGATAATTTTGTTGTTCATTTGTCCTTTGGCTTCTCGGAATTTATTTTAAGAAGCTTTTCTTTTGATTCCTCTTCCTCTGGTTTATCATCAGGTTCTTTTTCTTCCGCTGATTTAGTTTCACCATCTTCCGAACTGTCTTTGCCAGTTTCTGCATCAATTCTTGCATGTTCTTTCTTTACCATCTCACGCAGTTCGTCGCCAAAACCCAAGTGATCAGCTAGAAATCGACAGCCATCGTCGCAATCACCTTCATATACTACATCGCGTCTATTACCAGGCAAATCGAAACAAAATCCTTCTCCAAACATCATTGATCTGAAGAAACCGCCACTGCTAACTTTTCCTACTTTTTCTCGATTTATTAGTAATCTTACACAATTGTCGCTTACAAAATCGATAAGCGATGCGAACGGTTGAACTGTAAGACTAGTTCCCATTATGATAAGCAGATCGCACTGCTTGAAGTCACGATGTGGTAGAACATAAAACTTTTCTGGTAAATTTTCGCCAAAAAATACCTGTAGGATGAAAATATATTTATGTATATAATCAATAAAAGTTCATTTATTCATTCTTACAATATCGGGTTTCACGACTCCGTTACAGCTGGTACATGTTGGTACATTGCCAGCAACTATTTCCTTCTTGGCCCATTCCATTGAATACTCGTCATTGCAATCGACGCAATGATTTGTATAGAATGTTCCATGAGCTTCAACAAGCTTTTCTTCATCGATTCCTGCTATTCTTTCTAAAGTGTCAATATTTTGCGTGTAATGTCTCAGCAAGAGTCCTTTGTCTTGCAACAATTTTACGAAATAATGGGACGGTGTTGGCTTAAATGTGCCTGGATAAAGTTCTCTTGCTAATTGGAAGAATGGCTGTGGATTTTCACGAAAATAATCCAGCTCAAATATCGCTTCTGGATGTGGTAAATCGTATTTTTGTAGATTGTGATAGAGACCAGACGAAGGCGAACGAAAGTCAGGAATTCCGGCGCTTGTACTTATTCCCGCTCCAACCATTGTAACTATCTTTGTAAAGGATCCGCGCTTCCAGGCATCAACAACACCTTGGGGAGTACAATGGGAAAGTACATGAGCTGGTCTATTCGTATCTGTATCGTCGTCATCGGCAGAAGATAAATGCAGCTTGTCAGCGAAGAAGTGTGCAATTTTCTCCATGAAATTCTCAGAAGACTCATGTTTTTCTTCTGTTTTATCGGAGTTGCTTCGCGTCGTCGACGGCGAATCGTCATTGTCTGCAAAAATTAAATTTATTGATTTATAGATTCTATCATCTTAAATGGCTTTTTATTACCTTCTTTTGATGCCATTGCTGCCTGTGATTCAAACTGTCTGATGCCCTTAATTAGACCTTTGCCAGAAAGTCTGGAATAAATTAAAATGATTTGTTTACGAATTTTGATGAGAAACTGAAAAGAACTGGGTGAAATTTATGAACAGCCGAACTGGAATGAAACGAACAACAAAAGAGCATGGCAAAATTTCAGAAAGGAAAGAAATTTAATAAACCATCTAAAAAATTCGGCAACAAGCCTAAGGTAAAAAAGACGAAGGTGAAGAAAGGTGTGCTAGAGGATGATGAAATCAAGAAAATTCAAGATAGCTACGATAAGCTGCCCGAGCATCGCGAAATAAGATCCTTTGATAATTTGCCTCTTTCGAAGAAGACAAGAAAAGGACTATTGGAAAATAAATTCCGAGCACCTACCGAGATTCAAAAGCAAGCTATTGGACCAGCATTGCAAGGCAGAGACGTCCTCGCAGCTTCGCAAACTGGAACCGGTAAAACCCTTGCATTTCTTATTCCGATTTTAGAAAACTTGTATCTTAAGAAATGGACAAAAATGGATGGAACTGGCGCTATCATTATTTCGCCGACACGAGAATTAGCTTATCAAATTTTTGAGACGCTCAAAAAAGTTGGCTCTCGTCATGATTTCTCGAGTGGACTTATCATCGGTGGCAAGAATTTGAAATTTGAAAAGACTAGAATGGATCAATGCAATATCATTATATGTACACCAGGTCGATTGTTGCAGCACATGGATGAGAATCCCTTATTCAATTGCACATCAATGCAAATTCTAGTTCTTGATGAAGCTGATAGATGTTTGGATTTAGGATTCGCTGAAACAATGAATGCCATTATAGAGAATCTGCCACCAGATCGCCAAACACTCCTATTCTCAGCCACTCAAACCAAGTCTGTGAAAGATCTCGCTAGATTGAGTTTGAAATCGCCCGTTTATATTGAACCTCATGACAAAGCTGAAACATCAACACCAATATCATTACAACAGAACTATGTTGTCATCAATCAAGAAGATAAAATAACAATGCTCTGGTCTTTTATCAAAAGCCATCTTAAAAACAAATCCATCGTGTTTCTGTCATCATGCAAACAAGTTAAATTTATGTACGAAATTTTTAGTAAACTGAGGCCAGGTATTTCCGTTTTGGCACTTTATGGCACATTGCATCAAGATCGAAGAATGATGATTTACGACGAATTCTGTCGTCGCTCAAAAGTTGTTCTTTTTGCGACCGATATCGCTTCAAGAGGGCTCGATTTTCCTGTCGTCAGTTGGGTTATACAATTAGATTGTCCTGAAGATGCAACTGCTTACATTCATCGTGCTGGCCGAACAGCTAGGCACAAAGCTCATGGTGAAAGTCTTTTAGTATTAACGCCAAGTGAGGAACATCCGATGATAGAAGAATTAAAAGCCCATAAAATTCCCATCAATCAGATTTCAATTGACCCAAAGCGTTTGTTCTCACCCCGAGTAAAAATGGAAGCATATCTTGCACAGTCAACTGAGCTCAAGGAATCAGCACAGCGCGCTTTTGTGGCTTACATCAAATCGGTTTCAATGATGAAGAATAAAAAGGTCTTCAATCCTGAGTCCATAAATTTTGATGAATACGCAAAATCTCTTGGTCTTATTGTTACACCACGTGTTCGCTTCCTGCAACGAATGAAAAAGCGAAAGGAGCAGCAACAACATAAGGGATCAGCTGAATCGTCTCTGGATGAATCTGAGCCAGAAGATGAGACGCAAGAGAAATTAAAATCTATTGATTTGAACGCATTAATGGCAGATGACAGTGATGAAGATGCTGGACTGGTGACATTGAAACGAAGAGACCACGAAATAGATGAAAATGTTTCATCTGATAGCGAAGTCATCGAAGAATTGAAAGCAGCCAGGAAGGAAAAACGTGTCACAAAAGCGTCGATTGCCAAAAAAATTATCAAAAAGAAAATTGTTCCCAATAAGAAAATTCAGTTTGATGAGGAAGGCAAAGAAGTTGTCAACACAGCGAAACAGCTCCAATCAGAACTCGCCAAAGAGTATGAAGAAGCCGACGAAAGTGGAATTAACATTGAAAAAGCAATGGAATTACTTCGTGAAGAAGATAAATTCGATAAGCAACGATTCCGGGATCTTGTAAAATTAAAACATCGTGAGAAGAAACTGAAATCAAAGAAGAAGAAGGAACAAGAGGAGAGCAAGGAGGATGATTTTGGAAGTGATAGTGATTTTGAAGAGCCCGATCTTTCTTGGTTACCAGATTATGATAAAATTAATGGCAAGTCTGATAACGATGAGCAAAATAATTCAGATGATGATCGAAGCTCAAATGGCGAGGAAGGACCTATTCACAAACCACCAGCGAAGCTCTATGAAAAGAAACGTGCCAATGCTAACTCAAGCGATGATGAAAGTGATAAATTCCCCGTTATCAAAAAATCAAGAATACAAAAGCTGGACCTTGATGACGCTGAAAAGCTGGCAATGTCATTACTTGGAGCGTAAATCTATTAAATACATTTTGCCTCGGGTTCATAAAATAAATGAATTAATTATAAAAATAACTATGTTGTCCAATTAGTTGTTTTGCACTCTATCAGTCTTGCTGAATCTATATTTTTTTTTTTCAGCTCATAAAATAACAGCCGACTATTTCACTCGCCTTCAGTTCTGAATCGACTGCCGATCTCTTAAAAATGAAAAGTGTAATTATTTTTATGGTTCTTTGGGTGCTTCACGAATGTTATGAAGTTGAACTTTCTAATTTTCGTCCATCATCTAAATCCGACCCTGATTTTGTCGACTACGGAACTATTCGAATAAAGAAAATAAAAAAGAATGAGTATGTGCTTGATGGAAGTTTCATTATCAAAAGAAACATTGGCAATGATGCGATGGCAAGTGTTCAATTTGTTTAGTTTTTGAAAATTAATTTTATTATTTTTTCTCAAAGGGCTTGATAGAGCTTCGAAGCGTATTAAACGGAGAAGTTTTAATGAAAGCTGAGAAACCATTTTGCGATCTATGGACGACTGAGAAAACTGTCATACCTGAAATCAGGAAAGCCAGCAATATGCCAGAAACTTCTTGTCCTGTTCCTAAAGGAAATTACACAATCACCAATTATGTTATCGACCAAACCAAATTTGAACTTCCGCCCGGATCATACATTGCATACTTTCTCTTGACAGACGAGAATCAAGATACTTTGATAGAAATGGAATTGACCGCCACTATCAACGCTTTGTGAAAAATAATAACAATATAACTGTTGCCTCATAAATTTCTGTGTTGAAATAAAAATTTCATTTGAAATAATTAATTAAAAAAAAAAAATAAAAAATTATACGTGTCCATTGTCACCGGGCAATTTCACAGTTCGCTTGCAATTCGCTAATTTACGATAGATGAAACAAATTTCTCACAACACAAGTTCGCAATGGACGAATATAAAAAAAATATATAAAATAAAATAAAGACAATTATGAAGGAAGCAGGGAAACAAATTCTATAAAAGTGTCAGTTTGTCATTCATTTGGCACTTGGCTGCTGGTTCTTGATACCAAACTCAGATTTTTCTGTAATTAGTACCATGATACATGAGTAAGCAATGCTTCATTCGCGATTATTTGCTGCTATTTGCAAGTTTTAACAAACTTCCTGCTTGATTCCAATTTTAATATCAAACCAGTTATTCAGTTGTTAACAACGTTCTATAAATAGTTATCAAGAAGATTTTGAAATGAAGCTTTTTTTTTTAGAGTAGGAAATAAAATTCGCTCATTTTTGAGAGCTGAATACGATTTTAATCATTCAGTCGGTAGTATCGCTACGTTGATGGTCGGTTTCAAATTTCGGCCAATAAATTTCATAAATTATTCAGTTAGGAATTTTTTGTAAAATTAAAATTGCTATACTTAAAGATGAGAACTGAAATTTTGCTATTTCTAATTGTTTTTATATTCATCGGGGATTCCGCGGTCAAAGGTGAATGTTGTTATCATCGGGACATTTTCCGAAATTACTATCAAACATAATATTGATTAATTTCGGTTTAGCTATTGAATGTGGTCATGATGAAGAGTGTAAAGATATTGGACAGTGTTCCGAATATCTAGATCAATTTACTATTGAGCAACGCAAAGAATTTATGGTATCACGAATTTGCGGCATTGAAGAAAATGTAAGAGATTTTATTTTTTTTTTAGAACATTTCAAAATATGTTTCTTATTTTTTTAAGACCAGGAAATTCTGCTGCGAAGCAACTAAATCTCTAGCAAATTCTGAACCCTAAAATGTTATTCGAGCATCTTTAAAACTCTTTTGAATCCTTTGATCATCAATAGCAATAAATGTGGAAAACTATATAATACCGGTAATAAATAATAGCGGGAAAGACATTCTTAAAGTCAATGTTAAAATAATTACAATTTCTCCATTCAAATCTTTAGAAACATTACGCGCTTAAAATATTTCACAAGTAAATGGATTTTCATGGATGGCACTGTTGCAACAAAACACGTTTGTAGTGCGAACGAATAAAATAATTACCATTTCATATTTAGCTGCAAGTTGCATCAACATCGATAATTTAATTTTGTAAGCACAGAAAGTTTTAATTGCACAAAAATTAAAACACTTTTTTTTATTTATTCTTAGAACTTCCGCTCGTCTTCGTGAACGTCGGAAATTTGTCAGTTGTTGTGATTATGCAATTTCTTATAGCGCAGCATCTGCATGACCTTGTGACAAAGCTTTTATAACAATAATATGGGTTTTGCTGGCGGTTACAAAGGTGTAAAGGCTATCAAAAAATTGATAATTTTAAATCAAAATCATTTTTTTGTTTTGTTTCTTTTTTATTATTATTATTTTTTTTAGTACATTTGATATTTGGGGTAATCTCAGAGGACTGCTGCATATGTGGTCGCAGCTATTTTGAGAAAACGCTTTTTTATTATGATGAAAGGCCACACAAAATAAAATAAATATTATTGTACAACATAAGATCAAAATTATTCTCCTTGTAACTGAACAGTAAAAATTTGTCAGATGTGTCTTTCATTTCAGTTTGAGGCACGACTCAGTTCCTTGATAAGCTGGTAAATTGAGTTGGTATTTTTGCGTTAATGAATTTGGAACGAAGCGGCCTCCGAGATAGTGAATGCCTGTAAAATTTTGAGCGCACATTTTTGGAGCTGTCAATGAAATCAGCATGTAAGGATTGATTGAATTTTCGCTTTCCGGTCCTCTTTCAACATTCCATCCAGATGGTATGTCTACGGAACAGATTGGAATTTCTGTTTCCACCATCAGATTCATAACATCTTTGAAATCATCGCGAATTGGTGGCTTGAAGCTAAATCCAAACAATGCATCGACAATCAATCGAAATTTTTCAACTGTTAGAACATCGGGACAATTTTCAAGGAACTTTATGTCCATGGCAGTGCACTGATGAACCAGGTTTTTGTATAGTTCCTTATCGGTTCTCTTAGGATAATAAATGCTTGGTTTAAAATTCATTAGGCTTAGATGGCGAGCGCAAACCAATCCATCGCCTCCATTATTTCCAGGACCAGCGACTGTTTAGGGAAAATTCAAATAATTATTAAGTGGAGAGGGCACGAAAGAAGTGGCGATGATGCTTATATTCCGAATCTCCATGTGTGGAAGCAATACAAGGATCCAAAGACAAAATTACCTATCAGTACATCGTTGGTGCCGGTTTTTCCAAGTATAGGAAACTCCTTTGCTATAGCATGAGCGCAGCTTAAGCCTGAAGAAGAGATTTACCTAAATGCGCATATTGTCATAAGTAGTGTTTTGATGCAGGAATACTTGCCTGCTAACTCCATCAATTGATCAACTGAAAATCTATATTCATTGAATAGCTCCAAATCGATGTTTATTGCTTCTTCTTGATTTAAATATTTCATTCGGGACATTTTTGAAAAATTCCTTTGCAAATGTTTATTTACGAGAGCCCCAATTACTTTGAATAACATCTGATTTTTTGGTTTGTTTTTGTTTTTGTGCCGGGATTTGCGTAACACATTGTAATCATATGTATTTAAAATTTACATTGGAATACATTGAGATGCTAAATTCACCAACACAATCACAACTTGTTTCGCATCCCAAATAAATCCCACATGGTTTTTAAATTGAAAAAGAAATATTTAATTTAAAATGGGTAAAAAGACCAAAGTTGGAAAAGATCGGCGCGATAAGTTTTACAAACTAGCAAAGGAAACTGGTGAGTTTCGAAAGGATATCAATTATAGCTGATGTTAATAATATTGGCAATTTTAGGATTTCGATCGCGTGCTGCATTTAAGTTGATTCAATTAAACCGTCGCTTTGGTTTTCTTCAACAATCACAAGTATGTGTCGATCTATGCGCCGCACCAGGAGGATGGATGCAAGTGGCCAAACAAAACATGCCCGTTTCTAGTATCGTTATTGGAATTGATTTGTTCGCCATTAAACCAATTGCTGGATGTATTAGCTTAACAGAGGACATCACAACTGATAAATGTCGTCAGGCACTTACAAAAGAGTTGAAGACATGGAAAGCCGATGTTGTTCTTAATGATGGCGCTCCAAATGTCGGCCGTAACTGGCTCTTTGATGCTTATCAACAAATATGTTTGGCTCTCGGTGCTGTCAAGCTGTCAACAGAATTTCTTCGTCCAGGTGGATGGTTTGTGACAAAAGTCTTCCGTTCTAAGGATTACAATGCATTCGTTTGGGTATTGAAACAGCTCTTCAAGAAAGTTTATGCTACAAAACCGTCTGCCTCACGTAAGGAATCTGCTGAAATTTTCGTCGTCTGCCAAGGATACAAGGCACCAACAAAAATTGATCCAAAGTTCCTCGATCCGAAATATGTGTTTGAGGAGTTGGAAATTGAACCGAAAGCGAAGGTCGATCTGCTGAAAGAACCCAAAACCATAAAGAAACCGAAAGCAGTCGGTTACGATTCAGTGGATTTGCGAAAAATTATTACAGCAAGTGAATTTCTGAAAGCTGAAAGTGCGCTAGATATGCTGCAGGTGGCAACAGAAATTAAATTCGACGACTCGAAGATCGAACAACATTCAGCAACAACAGATGAAATAAAAGAATGCTTCAAGGATATCAAAGTTTTAGGTCGAAAGGATCTAAAGGACATCATCAAATGGTGGAAAAAATTGAAGGAAGAATTTTATCCTGAAGAGAAAACTGATGAGCCCGAAGAAGAACCGGAAAAACTAATCACTGAAGAAGATAAAGAAACTGCCGAGCTTGAAGAAATGGAACAGTACATTCAAGAGCTGAAAGTAGAAGAGCAACGTAAAGACAGGCGTGAAAAGAAAAAGGCAAACAAGGAACGTGCCAAGCTGGATCAGAAGCTAGCACTCAAGATGGTCATTAAAGGTGATTCTGGTCCACAAGAAACACAAGATGAAGATGTCTTCAATTTGAGAGAAATCAAGGATAAGAAAGTCCTTGCGAAGTTTGTCGATGGCATTGACATCACTAAAAAGCGCGATCGTAAAAATAAAGTTCAATCAAAGATGGTTGAATATGATGAAAATGAGTTGCTTGATGACGAAGCTCACATTCCGACCATTACCAGTGATGCCGAGGATGATTCTGATGAAATTGAAGAAGAATTGGGTCTTAAGGACTCGTCTGAAGATGAAGGTAATGACGACAATTGGAATTTGCGTTCGACGTCAAAAAACGGGGTCGCAGGAAACGCTCGAAAGGGTGGCGCTTTAGAAAGAAATAGAAACCCATTATTGACCGATCTGGACCATCGTGACAAGGATTCAAAGAGAATACAGAAGGCTCAATTGTGGTTCGAGAAGGACGCATTCAAGAGTATGTCAAAAACAGAAGAAGCCGATCAGGATTTGGATTTGGATAATTTGGTTAAAAGCTACAAGAAGCAAGGAGTTCAAGTCATGGGCGAGCAGGAAAAGCCTGATTTATCGCTGTTGGGCAAGAAAGCACGTCGACGAGCACGCCATCAAGAAACACAAAAAACAGCTGAAAGTGATGATTCGGACGATGATTTGGCAGGCGCACCACCATCAGATGACGAAATTGATGTTCAACCGAAAGTAAAGAAAATCAAATTAAATGAAGAAGAATTGGCATTAGGACAGATGATTGCAACGAGTAAGAAAATGCGTCGCGATTTGACCGATGGGGCCTGGAATCGCTACATGTTTAACGATGAAAACCTGCCAGATTGGTTTGTGGAAGATGAAAAGAATTCAATGGCCAAGGAAATTCCAGTTCCATCAGAACTTATCACCGATTATCGAAAGAATCTTCAAGAATTCAACACCAGATCCATTAAGAAGGTAATGGAAGCTAAAGCCCGTAAGAAGCGTCAAGGTAAAAAGCGAATGGAAAAAATTAAAAAGAAGGCTGAAATAATTCTCGAGAATGATGATCAGACCGGGCAAGAAAAAGTTAAAATGTTGAAGAAACTCTATAAGAAAGCTGAAAAGAAGAAGCAAACAGTTACTTATGTTGTAGCTAAGAAAACGGGTATTGGCGGCAGAAAAGTTAGACGGCCCGCTGGTGTCACAGGACAATTCCGTGTTGTAGATCCGCGTTTGAAGAAAGATCTCCGTGGACAAGTAAAAGCACAAAAGCGTGGTGGAGGCACAAAAAAGAAAGGACCAAAAGGTGCAAAGAATGCGAACGCCCCAACAAAGAAAGGCAAAGGTTCATCGAAGCCCAGAATGCCAACAGGAAAGAGTCGTGCAGCAGTTGGTAAAAATATGAAGGATCGCAAGCCACGACGCAAATAAACTTTTATTTCTTGAAACTGTTAACAAATTATAAAAATAAAATATTTGAAATAACAAATTGTTTTGATATTTTTCCTTTACTTTTCAGTTAGCTAGTCACCCACCTAAAATGATGCAGAAATCATCTGTTTACATCTTTCTTGTAGCGTTAAATTCACCTTCGTCGTTTGGTGCCTATTTTTTTGCTTCTAGTTTTCTGATGGATGTGATAAAGAATAACATTCCATCAGAACATTTAACAGCGCATAAGATTAAGGCAGAATGGACAAAATCAGCAAAGAATGAGAATTTTGACGAATCATCAAGTTCAAGTGATAAAGATAAATTGGAAATTGATGAAGGCGAGACAACGACAAATGATAAAACTGAAAATGGCAAGAAAATCGAAATCCTCGAGCAAATTATATTTCCGAGTCAAACGCAAAAGCCTCGAAAATGCCATTTTTGCGATAGAAATCTTAAAACTATGCAGCTTTTGTTAGAGCATCACAAAACTCATGAAAACACATTCTTCCATTGCTTAGAATGCGATAGGAAGTTTAAAAGAAAATCTTCTTTAAGAAGGCATTCATATTTACACCAGGGAAAATTCAAATATGAATGCAAGGATTGCAAAATGACCTTCATTGACAAGACAAAATATGGAGCTCATCAGGTACTGCCAATCACTGTTAACCATTATGTCTAAATAATACTATATCTCATAGATAGTTCAATAGATTTATGATTTCTTCTTGTTGTAGAACACAAAACATTTGAAGGCGGCGCCTTTTTTATGTCTTGAATGTCTGAAAAATGGAATAACAAAACCATTTGCATCGCAAGATTATCTCAAAAGGCATCAAATCACCCATAAGGACGAATATCGATATCACTGTTCGAAATGTGATCAGAAATTTAAGTGGCTAACATCGCTTCAGATGCATCAGACAATCCACAGTCAAAACAAAAGTGTTCTTGAATGCCCTGATTGTGCGAAGCGATTTTTTAATCAGAGAAATTTTGATCGTCATCAGAAAATTCACCAAGAAGTTAAATATAAATGCATGCTATGTGATAAGGCGATAAGCAATAGGAAAGATAATATTAGAAGACATATTCGTCATCTCCATGCCAACGTTCCAAAGCAGGAAATATCGAAGAATATTGACATTTTATCAAATGAGGTCAAGAAATTGAAAGACTTTGAAGATGGCGAATATACTGATGATACAATTGAAAAGGAATCTGTTGCTTTACTTGAAGTTATTAGTGACAAACAATCGGCGATTGCATCTAAACTGGAATGCTCTGATATTCCAAAGGCCCCGAATATCATAAATAATCGCGTCAACGTTATTCAATCGATAGGAAATCCTAATCGTCACAAAATGACTTTAGATTCTGCATGCAATACAAATAAAACTTCCGATGCACTAACTTATAAACCTAATGAGACTGAAGCTCAACTGCCACCTAGAAAGGAACATATTCCACAACCACATATAACTGCCAGTTCTACTGTTAAACCGAAATATGATCCAATCGAGCATTATCGTAAAATTCTTGGCATAACTAAAGATGATGACGATGACACTGCCAGAATCGAAGATAATACACATGAGGAGGAAATTACAACGCCATTTATTCATTGGCGCAAGAGAACTTCTCAGAATTTCTTATTTAGACGTTAAAAATTTGACGCAGGTTTTTTTTGTTGTATTAATAAAATTGTTTACTCATGATTTTTAAAGATTCCTCCTTGATTCCTGGCATTTTTGAATCGTCATTGATCTTTTCAAGGTCGCTGAATTTTATGGAAAAATTATCTTCATATCCAGCTTTTGCAGCGGCTTTCTGTGCGCCGATACTAGTGAATACATTTGAACTGACACTAATACCAATTGCCTTTCCTATTTCTTCTCTCGCTTTCATCAACTGATATGCAATTCCCCTCTGGCGATATTCAGGAAGTACAATGAGACCGAGTGCAAACATTAATTTATCGACTTGATAATGTTTGAAGGGATCAAAATAGTGATCGGTTAGAAACTTTTTGGAGTTAACAATCTCTGACCATCCTTTACCTTTGTAGCTGTGTGGACTATTTGCTTCATCTTTTGTAACAATTCCAAGAACATTAAGGCCAATTATGTCATTTGAACCGTCTTTATAACACACCAAAGTCACTTTTTGTCTCAAGCAGTCCCACCACTTTTTAGTAATTTCCCGAAACGAAACTGGATCTTCTCTTATGTGTTTTACTCTCAACACTTCAGATTCCATGTGATAACGTTGCATAAAATAAATCGTCTCGTGGAAGCGATCTTCCTGTAAATCTTGAATTCGATATTTGATAATCGTTCCATCATGATCCCTTGCTTTAAATTCTAGCCACAGTCTTGGGAAGTCTATGTTTGCAGGACGCGTCCAGCTTAGTGGCATTTTTAATGACAACTATTTCTTACTGAAAGCAAATTGTTATAACGAATCTACAAAAAAAGCCTGTTTTATGGTTACGAAATATTAAGTAGGTTGACAGTGAATGGGCTGATGATTGGTGACGTAAAACCTAAACTGCCTCTTTCAAGTTTCAAGTTATCGCATTTGATAAAAAAAAAAAAAACATGTTTGGGCAACGATTTATTGTTGTGTGATATGTGAGAGCTCACGCGTTATAATTTAATATATTTTCTATTATTTTTCCGGGTTGAATCGATTTCTCGCCGGTCAACAAGTCTGGTCGATTAAAGGTCGGATTAGGAATGTGGTATGACGAAGGTTTGACATTCAATGGAGCCCGATTTTCTGCAGGTTCACTGGAGAACTGCATTTTGTGGACGATTTTTTCGTGTTTGCCTTTAACGTTGTAAATTACTTAGCAATATGAAAGCCATTGCGATTTATAAAATGAGATATTTTCCATTCTAAATAATTGTATTCATTTGTAAATCGAGCTTTCCCGTGCGGAAAAAGTTATCCTGGGCGGCAATTTCATATTCTAATAAAATAATTAAAACGAATTAATTTTTTTTTTTTTTCATATTCCGAATCCAAATTTTGAAAGATTGACCATAACCTTTTGATCTCAAGTTGTATTCAATTTCATATCCAGCTGCATTTTTCAGAAAATTTATCTTATTTGTGGTATTACAGTCTTCCTCTTCAACATGATTTTAAAAGTGAAAAACAAATCGGCTTATGAGCTTATGAAGATCTACTTAGCGTGTGCATGGAATAACAATTTTTTGTCATCAATTTTTTTTAGAGTCATTTATTTAAATTACCCAAAGACATATATTATATATTTTCGACACATATATTTTTGGTTTCACACATTTTCACAAATAGACAAAGTCGAAAAATGGTTTCTATGACTCTTTTTGATCTTCTTCGTTTGTCTTTTTTATCTCAATGACTTATGATGCAACTCAATGACCCAGCTTTTATTCAAATTGTGTGATCGTAGTTGATTGTAGTTTGATTTGGTTGTCTATGATTATATACCAATACCACACATTATTATCGGAAGGAAACAAATATTTTGTTACTTGTAATCAGTTTGAACCCTTTTGAGAACTTACCTATACTTAGACTGCCACATGTGACTATAGAATTTTTGTAAGAAGAACTTTATGTGTGTCATTATTGCAAAATGATAACTCTGAGCATTGAAAGAGTAGGAATTCTTAAATTCTCACAATCACAAAGAACATTTCTCAATTTTAAACTGTCGCCAACAGGTTTTTCCAGTCAGTCACTCAATATGTATTCAGATCTCAGTTGCTTCAGACGTGTTTCAATTAATTAGCACAGTTACAAAGTATAAATAGTTTAAATAGATTTTCATTTTTCCAAATCAAGTGAAAAGACAACATTGATGACAAATTGTTCGGTCTAAATATCAGTGAGATTTCTGAGAATTTTAGAAAAAGGTCAAAAACTTATCAAAAAAAATGATCAAATTGGCGCTTTTAGTTAAGGTTTTAATGCTGATTAGATGTTTTTCGGTCGCCGGTATGTGTTTTGGCTATTTTCGATAAGAAGCGAATCATTAATTAGTAATTACTAATATTTACGACTATCATTGAACATTTTTATTTCTCTTTTGTTACATACAGCTCAATGTAAAGATGAAAATGAGACGTGCACAAGTTTAAAGAACTGCGAAGAATACATTTACGTATTAAAACGTGATTTTACAAACCCGAAGCTTACCAAATTAAAAATTTGTGGCCATAGCTTGAATACGGTGTGCAATACTAGGAAAAACTTCATTCAAGACAGAGAAAATATTTACACAATAAAAATTTCAGGATAAAGTTTGCTGCATGAGAAGCAATGAAGTAAAAGTCGAAAACAAAATTGACGCAATCAAAAATCATCCCAATATAAATTTGATAAATAACAGACAGTGTGGCGTTTCAACAGCTAATAAAATTTGGGCAGGGTATGAGGCTAGTATTGGACAATTTCCTTGGTATGCATTGCTGGAATATAAGTCCAAATTTGATGAAGACAATAAAAAATTTTTGTGTGGTGGATCACTGATATCATCGAGATATGTTTTAACAGGTTAGTAAAATTTAAATATTAAATGTGATCTCTAAATTGTTTCTGAAATAATCTTATGTCTAAATTTGTTTCAGCGGCTCATTGCGTATATACTAGAGATTATGTTGTGTAGGTTTATTTTAGATCTAAAGAAAAGAAAGTTAACAATTTGTTGCAACATTTCAGTATATCAGTTCGTTTGGGTGAACATACGTTAAGTACACAAATCGATTGTGTGGATCCGGAAGAAAAAGATTCATGCAGCGAACCAGTACAAGATATTCCTATTGAGTCAATTAAAGCTCATGAGGAATTTGATGGAACTCTAAAATTAAATGACATTGCATTGATCCGATTAGTTCGCGAACCAATTTTTCACCAATATGTTAAAACAATCTGTTTGCCAGTTACAGAAGAGCAGGAATTAAGTTTTACTAAATCAACGGATACCACAAATGCAGCGCTTTTACAAATTGCCGGCTTTGGGCATTCGGAGAAGGGTTCACAATCAGATGTACTTTTAACGGCAAATGTCCCAGAAATGAAAAATGATAAGTGCGCTCAAGTATTTGAGAACTTTATGAAGAAAGTTACAATTATTGACTCACATTTATGCGCTGGGGGTGCAAACAACACCGACTCTTGCAAAGGGTGAGTCAACTAAATTGATCAATTTTATAAGAAAAATTTTCAAAATAATTTAATTAACATTCAGAGATTCTGGCTCACCGATCATGCATTTTGCAAAAGTTGCTAATCGCTTAAGAATGGTGCTATATGGTGTGGTGTCATATGGTGTTGACTGCGGAATAAATCGAGAACCATATCCAGGCGTTTATACGAGAATGACAAGCTTTATTCAATGGACTTTGGATAATATGAAACAATAACGGTGCTAAATAAAAGCTTAAATAATTAAATAAAAGAGGAAACGAATTAATTAATAATTTCCCGATGCCAAAAATATTATTTAATAGTTTTCAAGGTTTAAGTTCAAGGTCGATTGATGTCTCGCTTACGACGTGTTTTTATTTTCAGATTTCTCCAATTGTCATCAATCTCTGCTATATTATTTATACTTATTATATATATTATTATATATATATATATATATACGGCCAAATGCCCCATGTGGGAAATTCCAGGATAATACAGATTACACATTACAGTATGAGATGAGAGAGTGGAATGAGAGTAAAAATGTAGGCGGGAACATGTTGTGAAAGAGAGTTAAAGTTTTTTTTTTTTGGTATATAATTAATTAGCCATCAGTTGATTGCCCATCATCATCGAATTAATCTTGTCGCACCTTGTGCGACCAATTAATAATTATTTAGGCACATAATTTTCTCGTGTATATATTATTACTTATTTATTATATTATTATATTTATTATATTATTATATTACAACCCAAGGGACAATGAAAATTTTCAATTATTCAAATGTAAAATACTATTTCATTCAAACTTTAATGAACTCACCGTTGAGGAAGCCGGTGAGTCTGCAATGGACGTGTTTGTTTTTCTTTTATTGGCGAAATGTAAATAACTCGTCCACCAACCCTCATTTAATCAGCCTGAGAGCTTTATAGCTTTATACCTGAGATTTCACAGCCAGACGCTTTTTAAACAGAATTTATTTTGTTATTTTTGAGATCAAATTCAGCAGAATTCAAAGTTTCATTGTGCTTATTTGAAAACATCAGGCCATCAGGAGTAGAAGTTCTGCTTATTTCAGACACATCAGAATTACTAAATCAAACCGATTAAGAAAAAAAAAAAAAAAAAAAAAAAAAAAATATGTATAACATATATAAAATATTGCGATATTTCAATCTTATCTTACATATTTTCTAAATAAAAATTTCAACACTGACCTGGAGTGACCTGGCGCTACAATACATTTCGTCATAACGAGATTCACAATTATCAAAGATATTTAAACCTTAACTATATCATTTGTGAAAAGCTTTTGACATACACGATACACCATCATAACGACAAGCGAATAAGAAAACAATTGGAAATAAACAATTTTAATTTTGCGAATTTAATAAAAGCATCAGAAATTAAAAGAAATTTGCATGTTTTCTCGTTTGAAGTGTGTATCAACAATAAAGCTTTTGTGCTGCCAAAACAATCAAATAAACTAAGTCCTTGTTGCGGGTAATTAATTAAGATGGATCACATGATCTGATGCGGATCGTTTGTTCGGATGTAAAACAATTATAAGGATTTGAGAACAATTGAGCTGAAAAACATGACTTAAATTTGTAGTTTCTCTCATCATTAAGTGCCGCCAGTTAAAGTATTGCAATCAAAACATTCTCACTCAAAGCTTGAGAGTCACTTATTGGTGAAGCGGGAACATAACAACAGCAAAACATTTCAAATTTCATTCAACGTCTTTATGATCGTCAGTTGTGCTCTTTTGTTTGCATGACTCAATGTAAAGCATGCAGAAGAAAGAAATGGAGAAAAATATATTTACAAACAAGAAGCGGAACATGAAAAAGTGAATTAATGTAACTTTATGTCAGTCTTGTTTCGATCGCCGTTCGGTTCGCAGTTGAAGTTTTTAAGCTCTGGAAATTATTACGCAATCGTGTTCGTTAAAGATCAAAGGATATTAAATAAATCAATGAAAACAACCTAAAAATATGTAAAAGAACAATCTTTTACAAGCAATTTTTAAAACTGAGATTGTTCGTAAGGTGATGTAAGTTAAAAGTATCTACATGTGATCACTAGGATTCATAAATTCACTCCGTATATGATTATTGCAAAAGAAACAAGTTTTCCATGTGAGAAAAGTTCCTCAATATTTTCGCGGCAATTTCAATTTCGAAAAACAAGTTTATTGAAACAATTTCAGTTTTATATATATTTTTTTAACATTGCGCAAATGAAACTTGTATTGAGATCAGTGGTAAAAAATGACAAAAATATGAATTCAATATTTGAATTGCGTTCGATCGAAATGTTGTTTAATATCAATTGCTGTGAATGTTTGTTCCACATTACGTGATCGATAGAAAAAAAATCTAAATTCAGTGTCAATGGCAGAACAATCGGAACTGCTAGGCGCCGATTTAAGTTGTTCATTTCACACGATCAACAAACAATAAAATACTTTTGAAGATTCACCTGATTCGTGCATACAATGGAAGCACGTTTTGAATACCAAAACGAATTCCCAGACAAGTGTCATTAAAAAAAGTCGCTCAAGCTGCAAACAAGGGAAATCTTTTATTTTCCAAAAAAAAAAATTGTTATAACATCAAAAGAAATTTTTTCGGTGCAAAATTTATCTTCGTGCTTTACTTTGTTCGTTTCATGAAAGACACTTCAATTATGCAACATAAAAAAGTAACACTTTTAATTTGTTCTCATGAACTGGAACTCAATATTTTGAGCATGTCAGCATGATAAAAATCGCATGGACTTGAACTTAATCGTCGATTATAATTATTTTTGAAGAAATCACGAAACATTTCTCGCAATTACCAATAAACCTCGAGAAACATGTTTGAGGTCGAAATTCAATTCGTTTTGAAAATTAGATCGATTAACGCAGATGGAATCAACACAAATTGTTTTCATTGAATCACTTGACAGTAAAGTTCAAATTTTGCGTCTACCTGTAGTTTGATTTCCTTAACTTTGATATGAATAATGCCTTTTCGCAAGTGATGACTGTCTTCAATCGTGATTTTCTATTCACCGCAATCGTAATTGATTCTTTTAATTTTGTAATTGAGAGGTTTACGCGAAAGCAAACAAAGCGGTATGATCCATCTAAATTGTTGTTTTGTGAACTTAACAGAAAAAATGCTTTAATCTTTTTGTGGCGATCGACACTAAATGGATGTTTGAAGAGATACCGTGCTGAGTCATGCACAAATTCACAAATTGTGTCTTTATTTAAGTGTTAGAGATGGCTGACATGATCTATAATCTTCCAGTCACGCTTGCGCCAAAATATTAACATGAATGTTATTGTAATTGATGCATTGTCGAGCAAACTTTTGACAACTCGCAATTTTTGTGACTCAATTAAATGTGATGTTTATTATTAACATGCAACTATAACTTCCCATATCAGAAACGATTAAATAAATTTTCGTCTTGTGCCGAGTAGCTTAATTAAATTTTCGACCTCTTTTATGATCTCTCGTTATGTTGCTCGCGCCACTGATTTCACTTTCAACTTCTCACCATCAAAAAGTGTCAACTTATATCAGGTTTTTACCTTTTTTTGATTCAATTACGTGACGCTTGTTTCCGTGCGTTTGTCAACCACCGCAAAGAGATTTTCAGTTGACGAATATCCACATAACCATCCATAGCTTAGTGAAATAATCAGCATATGACTTTCAATTATTTTTCTACGCTTCCAAGCGAGCTTCACTTAAAAAAAGAGATTAATGGCTTCATACGCAAAACATGACAAACATTCATGAAATTCATCCGGCTAATATTCAAATATATATGATATTAATATTTTTATTTCATATGTATATACCGAGAAAAAAAAAAAAATTGAAAATTGGTTCGAAACAGTTGAAACGTCAATACTCCATGGTCGAAAGAAAGTGAACTAGTTAAATTTTTTTTTCACTTTCATTTCATGAATTTTTATCTCTCTCTTGTCTTGTGCAATTTCGGACTACAGTCAGACGAAATATTTGTTCTGGTTGTTAATCAATGTTGTGAAGGTTTAATTCAGAAAGAGAGAGGAACTTAAAACTTCTTTGAACGCCGAATGTATAAAATCCATATCAGCGTATACAATTTCGCTTAAAATTATTGCACTTTAATTCGCATAAATATTATTGCGCTTTTATAAATTATTTAATTAACATAGGCTGGCGTAAAGCAATTAGCAATATCTTAAATTTTGCTGCAAATTTCGTTTCGATGCAGTGAAGTTTGCATTACGTAAGAAGTGCAGCTTCAACGCATTCGTTCACTTTAAAGATGAATAATTGAATTGACAGTTGCATTTAAAATGGATTTTAATAAATGTTCTGTCATTAATATTCAAATGCAACACTCGCAATGGATGTGAAAGGAATTCCTCGTTGGTTGGTCAACTTGAATCTAGCGGTCATTGAACAATGCTCAACTCAGCAAGTGAAATCGTCATGATGGAAATGAAATTGGAACCTTTGACCGAGCCATTTCCCTTTGGAAATTATTCTGTTCTATTATGATTGATTTCACTATCATTGCATTTAATACTTTCATTTTGGATATAAAAAAAATTTAATTTCATTCATCAGCAATTTTATTACATCGGGAAATGGCAATATAACTGTAAAATGTGTAAGATATTCGACAAGCGGTGAAACATATCATTAGCAACATACATGAAAGTTTTATAAAAGTCTTATGCAAAATATTATTTTACTTAAGTGAAAAATAAATTTTTGACCGTTGCCACTTGTCAGTCACACAGGTTACAGTTTCAATTCTCAATAAGCAAATCATGTGGATCTCGTCAAGCTCAAATTTTTGATAAATTGGCAAAAAATAATGGTGAACATTCTTGTTTTTTTCTATGTCGCTGAATTTTTTGTGGCGTCAATAATGTTATTATGGCATTAAAAATTAATTATGAATGATCGAAACAAACAAAAAAGCAAACGCGTGTGACTTGAAGCTATAAGTTAATTTGCGAACATTGCCAAATAACATTAAAAATAGATCTACAAGTTTTGCGACATTTTTGTTTGAAAGTTGTTTAAATCCTTTGAAATACTATTCCTGATCCTAAACAGCTTGGAATCAGCTCGTAATTGAAGTCTGAGTTTAAAATAAAATCGTGACCGTCGCTAGAATTGAAGCTCAAAAATAAATGGTAATTCTAAATTGACTCCAAGCAAGACAGATAGTAACTGAATGAACCGTAATATATCTCATTTGGCAACATACGAATAAATAAAAGCTGAATAACAATTAAAACCGACAATAAAAATAGCACAATGTTGACCACGAACATGTGATACAGTTCCAAATCCAATTAAATTTATAAGTTTTTGAGCAATATTTTATGAACGTCGTGATTTAGAGTTGAATGCAAAAAATCTCTTACAATTGTCGCGAAATCGAATGGTCGACAACAAAAAAACCGGCTTGTTAATATAAAACAAACACCCAAAATGTTTATCAAATTCCCAACCATTGTATTTTCACCGTCATTCATTACTCTTTGCGATAGAAATTGCGATAAAGTTTGTTTTGTACACAACAAACTTCATATTAGGAAGGAAATAAAATTTTGCTGTCGAAGAAACAACGAACATGCATGCAATTGTTCAAGTTCAATGAAATTCAATGAATGAAAGTAATTTCAAGTTTTTATTGCCAATTGCACCATTAGGCTGATCGTTATGAAAAAATTTGCGCTGTTGGCTCATCTGCATCATTGTTACTATCGATCGTAAAAAGTTTTGTTTTTGCATGCGTAAAACTCTCCATTCGTAAAAGTCGTAAATCTTTGGCGCAATCACAGATCTATTATAAAGCATAATTAAACAATGAGCAATGATGAATTTAATGACAACATTCGATACAATTTGCGCATTTTGAAATGCATGAAAGCGAAATCAATGCGATATGTTGTGGGAATTCAGGGTCGTAAGGACTTGCAACAAAAGAGAAATGGAAGTGAAGTGGTTGATATTTAAATGGGTTTTTTTTGTTGAAAATCCAGTCACTTATCGTATTAAATGATTGTAAAAAGTTCAACATTAAACCTTCAACGCATATCAGTCGACTTGAACTGAATTGATTTATTTCGCATCGAGAAATCGACCTTGATGCAGATTGTTGTCTGGTCATCACCTTCGTTCTAGTTTTTATGCTATTTGCACACTTTCATCAATGACAAACAATGCAGCGAGTGAATTTCTAAATGATCTCAATCATCGTAACAATTAATATTCAGTTCATATCAAAAATTTTAAACGGTAAATACGAAATTATTTTCATTCTGCTCAAGCTTATTGGATCTGCATGAAAATTCAGCAAATAATAATCTATTGATTTACGCTTGGTTGATCGATTTTTGATCAAAATTTTTCTGTGAAGTACAAATAAATTGAGAAAGTTTGTTTAATGTAAAAGCCATCTAGAGAATTATTTATTTCAGTAGCGAGTTATAGTGATTTATGGTTTCACTAAAATCAAACTTCATTTTTTTTGGGAGTTCTTCGGTGAAAGATTTGACAGATTCGATTTATTATAACATTTTTTTTCTGTATTCATCGCAATTCATTATTTAGAAAATTAACAGCATCATATTACATTAAGTCACTGGGTCATAAACGACCAATACAATTTTCCTACACACGAAAGAAAATTACATAAAAACAACTCACAGTGAAAGGAGTTCCAAGTTTTATTAAACGAGTCACATGATACGAAAAAATATCGTTACACATTTTGTACCCGATCTAAATGGCTCAATTCGCTTGTGTGTATTTAATAAAATTAAATGTCTGGCAATTCAGAAAAAAATATTTATAAGCTTTTTATTCACATCAATGATTTGTGGATTTTCGCTGGTTTTTTTTTCGCTGGTGGTTACTTGCACCAATATATACCACTTTGCTCAATTACGTGTCGCTCTTGCGGTTTTTTTTTCTCTATTTATATTGTTGTTGTTATGCGACTGCTCTGCGGTCCCTGCTCCAACATTACCATAATAACAACAAATAGCGATCATTGAAGTGTTTTAGTGCATGGTGGTTAAGAAAATCAGTTTTGAATTGAACTGCTTTTTATTTCAGTTCCATTTTGCGTGGCATCTGCGAAAGACACATCAAGAAAAATTAGTCTTTAATTCTAAACGAATTGTTTGCGATGGCACAAGCTGATTTATATTTAGGAGTGATTATGAATATTTATTGAGACAAAATCAATATTTAAATTTACAATTTTCAAATCTCATGCTGTGTATTGACTTTTGTAATTAAGTTGTGAAATTAATTTTAATTTTAATTTACGTAAGATTGTTTAAACCTTAAATAAGAGTATTAAGAGTTTTTTAAGAAGTGAGAAAGCGGGAAACTTGTTTGGATTCAATAATCACTTAATTTGAACTCGTGTGTGAGATTTGTTCCGCGGAAGTGCAATTAGTTGAACAGTAAATTAACGAGGAAGAGATTTTCGACGAAATTATAATAAATTTTCTTTCAAGAAGTGGTGCAATTTTCTTAAATTGGCAAATTTAAATATTAAAAATTATAAGTGAAAACAATAATAATTAAAATAACTGTGAAATAAACTAAAAAAGAAGTAAAGAAACATTGAAGTTCAAATCAGATTCTGTCCAAATGAAATGAATCGAATTAGATTGCGCCTCGATAAAATGAAGCTTTTTCAGTTGCTGGCGATATGCTTCATTGCATTTATTGATGGAAATCAGGTGAGATTATCAGAACGAATATTTTAGGAAATTAGTTTAACAGGAATTGATGGCAAATATAAAACAATGTTAAAAAAAAAACGAATCCGGATATTAAACTAAAATCCAATATTTAATTCACAAAATCTTTAGACTCATTTTAATTAAAATGGTTTGAAGAAGCCGGACAGAAATGTAACGGTGACGCTTTTGATTTAAAGCCGCCATATTTCGGGGAAAGGCTGTTGGACAACAAACAAATAAAACTTTTTTTTTTTTGTTTTGTAAATTACGGCAAGCAGATCGGCAATGCTTTTATTTAATGATTGTGTCCACAAACAGGCTCATTTTTTTTCTACAATTCGTCTGAAATTTTTTTGGGGCAACTTTTTAACAACTTTTACTTTTAACCTGCGCTTCAGATCGCATGGATGTTGAAAAAACTGAAATTTCCATTGGTGGACCTCACGAATCACGACCAAATCAGGACTTTCATAATAACATTTTTTGTGAACGCAAGTCGCTTTCAGTTTTCTTGATGCAAAGGCACTTGAAGTCATTTTAGCCACTTGTATACCCGGATTTTTCCCAAAATTTTTGAAAATTATGCCACAAATCCGAGGAGTTTTCGAAAAAATCAGCATTTTCTAAGCATCGTCCCGGATTTTTGGCGAAAATATCTGGTCACCCTAATGATACCTCATTTCTCTACAAAGATGAAAGAAAATTTGCTTTCGCAGGTGTGATTTTTGATTGAATTTATATCTTATTAATTTTGGCAATTCTTATAATTGCAAAAACATGAAATGCAAAACTTGCAAAATAGCTTCCATGGCATGATCAATAATTTATATCTCAACATTTGCTTGCGAATGAAGAACTTGAACAAAGATATCATTAAGCCAAAGCACTTCAACCTTCCGTTTCCGCACATTAGTCCCACATTTGTACATACCTTCTTATGTGCAATGAAGTGCAATTATAAATGCGGTGCCTAATTGTAGGAAATAAATTCATATTTCAAGCACGGCGAGCTCTAAAAAAAGAGATTTTAACATTTTAATATAACGATTCACGGTTAATGTTTTTTGAAAACGTGTTGAATGATGGCATTTTTATTTTATTTTTGGCGTATGCGAAAGTGAGAAAAATTTAATAACTATTATTTTCCAGCAAGTAAAAGCGAGAAAAATACTTTTTGTAAATGTTGAAAAAATTTTCAATGAAAACGTTACAAACTCTTGCTGTTTGACTTCGGGTGTCAAGATTAATGTCTTTCAATGATTATTCGTTTTACTCTGTTTACAATACAAACAAAATGAGTTTGTTAATCATTTTTCATGCTAAATTCATCAAGTCGCTTAAATTTCCAATAAATTGAAAAGTATAAAATTGCTATGCTCTCAAGTCGTAATCAGTTGCACGGTTTAATGTTTTGCTTAATAAATAAATACATTAGAAAAATTGATAAAATCAAATACCAAGAATATGTCACGCGCAGCTGAACCAAAAATATGAAAAGGTCACAGAAGTTAAAAATAATCAATTTCGCTAATGGTTTTAATGCATGTTTGTTTAGATTTCTTATGAGACATGTTGTTCTGCACAGACCAAAATAACAACACAAAACAGATGTACAGAACAAAAGACAAAAATAGTTATTGTCTGTCATATTAATGCGAGAAATCTGCAAACTTTTAAAACTGGTTCACTTTGTAATCAGGATGTTTATAGATTTTAATTATAGGCCACAGCGAAGGTCATCAACAAATTGTTCTGAAAGTTGTTTCAAGCGTGCTAAAATGCAGTCAGATGAGGATTAAATAGGTTGCTGCGAAGCATTAAGTCGCTAATTGGAGCGACAAAACTGATCACATTTTGATTGATCTCTGCAAAAAAAAAAAAAATCGTATTGTCACGACGTTACAGAGATTATTTCATTTCATTCGGTTGAAACCGGATCGGTTCGATGGTTAAATCATTGCCGTATAAAATCGTCATATATTTTTCGGTAGTTCTCTGATGAGCTAAATTCACTTAAATATATCATGAACTGAATCACCGAAGTATACCGTAAACATTTTTACGCTTCGTTTTACTTATTTACATTGTTATGCAGATAATTTTGATAAACATTGCGTAACAGTAAAATATGAGAAATTAGTTTTTGTTTTTCTTCGAATTCCAAGACAAATGTTCGCTAATTTATAACTTCTCATTTTGCCAGGCACAAAGAGAACCTCAAATATTTGTTCAACCTGAAATTGACTTCAGTCCATGGAATCCGATTGATTATTCCGATTTTAGTCCTGAAATAAAGAACAATAAAGCAAGATCGATTCTTGCATCGCCAGCTATTTCTCCACGGCCTTTCATTTTTAAGGCTCGAAATACAAAGCCCAGAAGTGAACATGAAGAATCGAAAGAAATCAAGCGCAGAGTTTTCATTGAATCCACTGAACATAAGTCAGTTGATAAACCAACGCGAACTTCCTATCGAAGAAAACCGACTTCAACTTCAGCCACAACAATTGCGCCTTCAAAAAATTCAGATAATTCAAACATCCGATTAAGACACAACAGAAAGAACATCACAACAACTGCATTACCAAGCACTACCCCAAAACACAGACGACAATTTACTGCACGAACTTTACCCGAGAATGTTTTAATGACAACATCACAGATTCCTCTATCTACAAAGGCTTCCGCAATGAAAGTTCCATTAACTCGTGGAAATTTTAGACCAAATCCCATAGATAAAGAAATGAATGGAAATGCCGACAGCGAGGAACAAAATTACCCTGAACATTTCAAGTTGCTGTTGAAGAATAAACAATTAACTGACAATGCAGATAAAATTGCGTTGAAAAAATCTGTAAAACCTTTTCGACCACTAACGACAGAAAAATCTACAAAATCGCCAATAATTACTGCACCAAAGAAAAATGTTTTATTTCCAACACGATCAAGAGCTTTTCCTAAATTCACAACAACAACCGAATCAGTTTCAACAGAATTTATTTCTGTAACGCCGCGAAAAAGTTTGCGTCGACCGCGGCCGACAGAGCGAACAAAAACAAATGTTGGAAGCACATTACAAGAACCACCAACAGCTAAAGCTACGCGAAGTTATGCGACAAGGTCACCTGGCCGACAACATAGCGAAGAATCAGTGAAAGTAAAAACACAAACCAATGAAATCAAGCAAATCGATTCACCAGTTCGAGAATATTTTCCACGTGCAGTCTCTGTAAGAAATACAACATCGAAGAGAACGTACCGATTTAAATCGTTTTTATTTATTCCAGTCTGGTTCATCAACAGCTTTAAAATTTTCTTCTCGATTCAGAAACTCTGATATTGCATTGAAGGCTAGCAATGCGAACAAAGTCTCAAGCTATCAACCGACAATTCCAACAGTAACAACATCGCCATTTGTGAGTATGCATTTAAGCTTTATGTATTTATTTATTTTTTGTTGCTTGGTTATCGCTTGGAAAATTTAAACTGCATTAAATGATTTTCATTACTGTAAAGTTTCGACCTCGAGCTGCGATTTTTGGATTATATCAAGCGAGTTTCAGTTTTTTTTTTCTATGCTAATTTTTGTAATGTCTTTTGTTAAAGGCATTTAGCGGATGGGAACATTCAGTTACACATTCATCTCATGATATGAAAATGAAATTTGGTAGTGGAGGTGACGTTATTGATTACAATTTTCCGCCAGTTTCACCGCCATGGCATCAATCTGATATTCAGCCGCAATGGACTTTCAATGGATACCGGGAACATTTTTAAAAAATAATAATAATAAAAGAGCAATTAGCAAATCAGATGATTCATCGCACATTCTACGTTTATGAACCATTATTATTATTTTTATTATATTATTAACAAAATATATTTGCAAAAAAAATTTTTTATTAAAATCGGAATTTGTACTCACGTCATAATAATAATGAAGGGTATCTGGTGACATCACGAACATTTTTCTTTCCTCTCACTGAAACACATAAGAAATAGATGTAAACACATTCGACACATGTTTGGATAAAACTAGAGCACATAATTACGTTTATTATTCAACTTTACTCACCTCCTCTACCAATAATCATTATAAAAATTTATAAATGACGGGACAAGAATGCGAATATAGATAGATACAATTTACACTTTGCATATTATACAACATATTTAATTATCTCATATGAATATATTGTAATGTATTTCTAACCACAATTGTTGTTTTCAGAGTGATTTTGAACTGAGTGAAATTGATATAGAGCGCTGGAGGGAAATTTTACCATTGGCTGAAGGATTAATTAAGTTGCAAATCGACGATGAGATTATGACCCAATCACCATCGCACACAGTTTCAATTTATGAAGCATTGGCTGAAATTCTTTCAAAGCCCACTGAAAGTTTGAATTTTTTGAATAATAAAAGCACAGACAGCACGTTTTTTTCTGAGGCACCAATTTCAAGCACCACGCAAAGTACTACAACAACAACAACTAGTAGCACAACAACAGAACAACCATCCACAACAATGGATACAATTGATGACATAAAGGTAGAAAATTCAACAATAGAGCTTCATGATAACAATCAAAGTGTAAATATTGACACTGTATATAATGAAACAGCTTTAAATGAAGAGCCAACTATCGAAATATCTTCAGAAACAACTCAGATCAATCCTGTAACAACCACAGACATTCCTATAACTCAGTCCTTAATAAAACGTGTTACAGACAATAATTTGGAAAATAACTCAAAATTGCCAACTAACATTAAAGAAGACGCAACACAAAATTTGGAACTGACATTAAATTTTACTGACAACACTAATGACACTTTCAAAATTATCGATACAAATTTGACTAAAATCATGGTGAATAACACAGAACCTGTAAGGTATCAATCAAATGCAAAAGCTCTTAGAATTAACGCACCAAACGAAATTCTTAGAAATAACCTTGAGAAATCTACAAGCACAGAACTCCCGAGCTACAGTCCAAGATTTTCAAACTCAAACCGAATTCCAATTCTGCCAGTAAGTTTTCAAAAATCGAATGATCCAGATGAGAAATCATCAAGGTCTCCACTTTTGGACCTAATGACTTATAAAATAACAAAACATGCTGAAGAATTTCCCACAACACCATCAGTGTTTCCCATTTATCGTCCGGAATTCGAAACAACAACAATTTCTATGCTCGATGATGAAGCATCTTCTAAAAAATCCCAAAATGAGAGAGATAGTGTTACCGACATGATTGCAATATCATCAGGTATGGTTTTAATTGAAGAAGAACAAAATTTTACAACAGAAAGTTTAGATTTAATTAGTACGACTGTTGAAAATATCGACCGGGACAATAGTACAGAATTGAATCTTGATAGCAAAACACAATCAAAAACAATTGACAATGGTCTTTCTGACTCAATGACAGCTTCCTTTCAAAACTCCCTTCCTTCCACATCCCCATCATACACGATGATAAATACGACTGTTTCAATAACTCCTACAAAATCCCAAGAACCTGAAACTTCTACAATGTCAAAAGTTAATGAGATTGTCATCTATGGGATTTTATCGAACAACACAGTCATTAGAAAATACATTCAGCATCCACTTACAACAGAAAATCCTTACGTGATTTTTGGAATCTTACCAAACAAAACGAGGGTACGAAAATATCCAAACGGGACAGTTGTGTCCGATGATCCTATCACTCGCATTGAAATAACTAATATTGATCCTACAAGCTTGACAAATCCTAATAGCGAGTTCTATCAAAAAAGGCAGCAAAATATCAACCAACATAAAACATCTGTTCCTACTACCAATATGCCAATAACAGAAACTATTAAAACGGTATTTCAACTACAAACTTAATTTTACTGCCATTAATTGATTGAAGTAGCTTGCACAAAATTATTTAAACTTTAATACTTTGGGTTGATTATGCAAAATCTCAATTTTAGCTAATCCGATTGGTTTATTTTAAATAATCACACGAAAAATAAGATTGCACTAAATTGCTAACTAATTAATTAAGATGTTACATAGAAATAATGCACTATAGTTGACATGGTTTGAAATTGCTTGCTTCTGCTTTGTATGAGATTGTAACTTGGTATATGTATCATTTTAATAGGAGAATACAAGTCACATCATTGATATTCTTCAGAAATACAAAAATGAAACGGAACTTCATGTGATAACTCCAAACATCTTTAGCTTGGCAAAGAAGGGACATCATGGTGAAGGACACCAGAATACTCATTTTGATATTGACCCAGTGGTGAGAAGATACTTTAATTAGTATGAATAATTATTAATTTAATGATATTTTTTTAGACTAATAATGTAAACGAAGAAGGTACATTAGAACCTCTGACTGTCACTGTTCGTAATTTGGATAAATTTAAAGAATCGACAATTTCAACATCGACATTAGAAAACGAGTTGAATAGAAGTGTAGCAATTTTTCCAAACGGTCAAGATGCATCAGCACCCGAAGAAACCGAATTTCCTGATGATTTTCTTGACAATATTATTTTTGATGAGAAAAATGATAAAACAGAAAGCACCTCAATGCGTTCAACTAATTTATATGCACCTTCATTGGAAGCATCAACATCTTCGGTATTTGTCAGCACTAGAGCCTCAGTCGAGGAAGAGAAATCGACTATATCCTATACTGAGAAATCGACTATATCCTATACTGAAAGTCCACATACTAGCACTACGCATTACAAGCAAACAGAAACTTCATCAGTACCGTCAACAACAAAACAAACAACTTTAAAGCCTCAAAATGTAGTGAATTCGCCCAAACCTACTGTTGCAGTGACAACACAAATTCCAAGAACTACAGAAGACTTTTTATCAGCAAACTTCAAGCTACTTCAACAGTTATTAAATGGACAAATAACACGTAATCAAAATCCTTTGAATAGCATGAAAAAAACCAGTCCAACGAAATCGAGCACAGAAAAAATAACAACAAAAAAATCAACGACTTCTACTGAAGATGTTGTTTCAAGAAATATTGAGTTGCTTCAAAAACTTTTGGCATCGCAAAATCCAGGCAAAATAAACACTGAACCTGTCACCACAACAATGAGTACCACAATATTTACTACCGAAGGAACAACTGTTCCAATAATAACAACAACTGATGCTCCCAAAAATACTGAAGATTGATTTCAAAAAATTATAAATTACTACAGCAATTATTATCTGCTCAAAACGTGTTTAATCGAAAAACGACTCCAATGCAAAGATCTGTTAAAACAACCAGCAAGCTGCCGATAACTACTGAAGAGCCGACAACTGCCGAGTCCATCACATTACCTTCAAGCTTCTCAAGAAGTGAAGAAATAACGACAGAAAAATTTACAACCGAAGAAATAACAACAGAAAAATCTACTTCCAAAATTACAACAACTACAGAACCTTCGACGACAATGAAGTCAACGACTCAAAGAAAAATACTTCCAAAAACAAAATCTGCCACGGTCAAGCCAAAACAGCGAGTGCCATTTAGTGACAGCGATGATGTTGCTTTCCTGGTAAAAGAATATGAGCCTAACCTTAAAGAGAAATTTATTTTGATCATTACTTTAATTTCAGCAACAACTAGCGAATTACATAAACAGAGCTGTTCCAACTCTTGAACCGCCGAGAAGAGTAACAGCGCCGCACTCAAGTCTAGTACCAAAAGCAAGCACAACCATTCGCGTAACAACTGAGAAACCAAGTACGACTACTGAAAAAACCACGACATCCTCAACAACAACAGCAACCACCACAACAACAACCACTACAACTGTAAAAACAACAACTGAAGAACCTAAAATTTCACCGACAACCGCAAGGATTCAAACAACATTTTCGGATATAGAAGATGTTGCCTTCTTAAACAGCTTGGTACAGTATCCATTAAATTCTATTAGTTTTACTTATAAATTAATTGTTTCCTTTTGTCGCAGCGTCAATATGCAAAAATCATAAATTTGACAACCGAGCGGTCATCAATTGCTAGCCGTATCTTAGAACTTGCTCTGAACCGATCAGGAAAAAGTGTGACAACACAACAACCAGCAACTAAAAGTCCAATAGAAGCAGTCAACCCAGTCGTAACGACTCCATATTCCGAAAATATGATGCAAAAAATATCAGAAACGCAAGATAATATCAATCTCATGAATAGTATAATTAAACAAAATGAGCAAGGAAATGCACGCAAAAAATTATCTGAATCCGAAATCGAAAGGACGAAGAAAATTCTACAAAAAGATGTTCAGCAAAATAATAGAGACATTCAGCTTTTGTCATTGCTGCTTGGTAAGCAAGTAAACAGTCAAGATATTGAAAGCTTAATTTCAAATGTTCCTGGTAATATGGGAAAATCAAATGTACGTTCAGTATCGGAATTTTCATCACTTCCAACAACACTTACCACACAGAAAAGCACAATTAAAACAACTTCGAGAACAGTGCCAGCATTTAAACCATTGAGTGATCAAGAGACCAAGCTTTTGAAAGCACTGCAACAAATGGAAACCACACAAACTATCACCAGCAAAATGACAACTGAACGAACCGTAATAAAATCACAAGAAGCAGTGATCGCAGCACTTCTTAAACAGGAAGGATTTGGACCAAACAATCAAGTACCAATTGAAGTAAGTTTATAAATTTAGAAACAGCAGGAAACCACTAGAAAAAAAAAACATTGTTTACTTTACTATTAAAAATTTCAGGATCTTCTTGAGAAACTTTCCAGAAATAAGGATTCGATAGCGACGGCAACAATGACACAACGCACATCAACATTTCGACCGTTTACTCCTTTACAGCCATTGAGAAGACAACCTCGTCCGATTTTAGATGGTAGATTTAATTGTTTAATTTTTTTCTGATGCAAAAATTCTTAAACCTTCATTTAAGGCTTGGCTTGGCTATGGCAAACATGGCAAGAAACAGCAACGGATCCAAAGCAGACTAGAACACGACTTAGACAGCAACAGCAAGCTTTAACACTCGACGATATAAACGATGACGTCGATTCTTCGAGTGCTCTACCGCTGAGGCCAAATCCTGGCCAAAGCTCAGGATGGGCGTTTGCAGGATTGAGAAATCCAAGCTCTGAGATCGCAACTAATTATCCTGGAGAACCAGTAATAAATTATTATGACTAATGACCTTTAAAATACTCGAGAGTTACTAATGTCATTATTAATTTTAGCAACCCCTTGTGCCTTCTGGACTTCTGGGTGCCGCTCTTGGTGTCACAAGGGCAGTGACTCAATTCTTGGGAGTAGCTTTAGCAGGAGCGGGACAAGCATTTCAGTCAGCATTTACTCAAGGATCCGTAGCACAATCAAATAATGACGGAAATAATTACTATGGTTTAAGTGGTTAAGAAACGTGTATATATATATGAATTATTAAATCTCGGGTGCTCAAATAGTTTTCCATAGCGAACGTCGGCATAAACGGATGTAAAGTGTAGCTTAGAGCCAATAGTTATTTATTTATTTCCTATCAACCAGTGAAAATAGTTGTAATTAGTACTCGAATTGCTTCAAGAAATGTTCTAGTCTTAGTTGTTGTATAAATGTTTTATTGATAGTAATCCTTCAGTGCCATAGGATTACGATTTTATTTTATACGCTAATAAAATAACTGGGTTTTTTTTAATAATTATCAGCTTACGAAATAATTAATATCAATTGGTATTCCCATCACAACCAGCGGCAAATTAAGGGGTGGAGTTTACTGGTCATAGAAAATATGGCCGGGTACTGAAATGGGGAAACGCAAAATAATCTCTTCACAGTGCCTTAATAACCCCGTATTGGCCCCTGAATATCACTGATAAGACAGTTTAAATAAATAAGAGAAAGCGAAAAATACTCTCATTAAAGTTTAGTTAATTGCGCACTCTTGAATAAATCAGAAGTGAACTTATTTCATTACCGTTTCCGCGAACTTCAAAAGAAATATGGATCGATCGAGGTTTTTAAGAATTCCTTAAAAAATTTCTAAATCCTGATTTTGTCATTTCTATTTGAAACGTGTTGCAGCACGTTATTCAATCGTATTTGTTTATTAATTCAATCTTAATGATTTCAGATTACTTCTATTAACTATGGTTTTATATTTGATTCCGAGTTTTGATTCTATTGAAATCGAGTGCATAATTGTAGTAAAAAAATTTTACTATCTGATGGGAGATCTCGTAGAATGCGACGTAACAATGATATCAATTACCGAGCCTGGTGTACAGTTCGATCTGGTCGATGGCAAGAAAAGATTGCCATACGTGCAAGTTTTAGATCTGGACAACCCAAATCTTATCTTTCTTCCAGTGAACTTGGCCTTGAACTTTCCAAATTTGCTGGCATATGAAGCTTCAAAAGCGTCTTTGGAAGCAATCGAACGCGAAAATTTTCAAGGCTTAACCAAATTGAAAATTCTAAATTTGTATAGGAACAATATTCGCTATTTAAAACCTGGAACCTTCAGTGATCTCGTTAATTTAGAATATCTGAGTATTGCTTTTAACAAACTTCAATTCATTGGTGGTGCAATTCTCAGTGATATGCCAAAATTGAGAAATCTCTTTCTGGAAAATAATGAATTAGAGTTTATAAGTCGGGACGCATTTAAGGGCAGTGGAAACATCAATATGCTAGTACTGAGAAATAACAGGATATCTAAACTTGAGCCGGGTGTTTTTGATAGCTTAATCAATTTAAGAACACTCTCAGTGTCAAACAACAATTTGACTGAAATTAATTCGGGTCTCTTTAAAAACAATCAGATGCTTGTAACTTTTTGGTTGAACGGAAACAACGTAAGCACCATCGATGCCGATACATTTGATCATTTAGAAAAGTTGAAAATTATTCAACTGAAAGACAGTGAATGTACCAAAAAAAGCAAAAATCTTGGAGTGTTCAATAGAACTGAATTTATTAAGATGCTTCCATATTGTGAAAATAAAAAGGATGTTGAAATAAGATCATTGAAGCAGCAAATAAAGGATTTGGGAGATGAATTATTACAGTCTAAGAAACAAACTGAAAATTTGAGAACAACAAATGAACAAAAATCGAAACAGATTAATAAGTTGCAGAGCGAAATCAAAGACCTCAAATTAGAAAAAGTTAAATGTGATGAGACAATTGATAATTTTAAGACAGAGATTACGGAGGGTGATAGCAAGATATTTACGCTAAACCTGTCTGTTCGCAATCAGAATAAAACCATTGAGGAACAGAAAAATTTGAGCAATAATTTAAAAGATGAATTATCAAAGGCTAAAAATGAAACTGAATTTTTGATAGCAACAAATTTACAAAAATTCAATCAGTACAACAATTTGCAGAACGAAATTAAAGACGCTTCAAAAACAATTGACAATTTTTCGAAAGAGATTACGGAGTGTAATAACAATATATTAAATTTAAACCTGTTTATTCGCAATCAGAATAAAACCATTGAGGATCAGCAAAATTTGAACAATAATTTAAAAGATGAATTATCAAAGGCTAAAAATGAAACTGAATTTTTGATAGCAACAAATTTACAAAAATTCAATCAGTACAACAATTTGCAGAACGAAATTAAAGACGCTTCAAAAACAATTGACAATTTTTCGAAAGAGATTACGGAGTGTAATAACAATATATTAAATTTAAACCTGTCTATTCGCAATCAGAATAAAACCATTGAGGATCAGCAAAATTTGAACAACGATTATCTGCAGACTATCAGTGACATAAAGTCAAGTTGGAAAGCAAATCAAACCGCAAACGATGACATAATTAAAAATCTTAAATCTCTGGTCATGGCGTATGTTGACGAAAAAGAAACATGGAAGACACAACTGAATGTCTGTAATGCTCAATGTCAATGTTCTGGTACGACTGACAACTCAACGGCTCAACTAGATACTCTTCAGAAAATCATAGAAGGATTAACAAATGAAACGTCTAAATTGACGGATAATATTAGGAATAAAGAGAAAGAACTGAAAACTTGTCAGGATGGAGAAATAATTCTGACGGCCCATTTTCAAGCAAATATAACAGCTCTTGGAATAGACCATCAGAGAGCTACTCAAGACTTAAGATTGAACCATGAACAATGTCTTGCTCAAAAAACTGATATTGAGTCAGATTTTGAAACTTATCGTAACAGTACTGAACGCATAACTGACACATTGAAGGCACTGGTAAATGAAACCATTCAAAATCAAATGGATCTCGTCGGTGAAGAAGGCATCTACGACGACATTAATGAGCCTGAACCATCTTCGCAGCTTGAGATATGCGAAAAGGGAAAACTTAAATTGTTCATCGAGCTTGCGCAAATAACTTTTACATTTATCGATTATCTCAAACAATGGAATCAGACTTTACTAAATGTTGATGGTGAAAATGTGGTCGCCTTTATAGACAGGAAAACGAAACAACCTGAAGGCAATAATGAAGGTGACGTGTGTCATAATGCAAGAAAGGAATGCCAATTTTTAAAGGACATACATCAAAATGAACTTACAGAATGTAATAATAAAATAATTAAATTGGAATTGTCCGTTGAAAACAAAGAACGGGAGTTGATGTATGAGAGAACCAATTTTGGAAAATGCGAAGATAATTTGAAAGTCACAAAAAGTAATTCAAGTGAATGCTCAAATCAACTTGAAAATGCTAAAATTCAGTTGCAAAACTCTAATGCTAAAATCACTTTTGCTAGCGGAAATGACAAACTTGAAGCATGTGAAAGAAAACGAACTTATTGTGAAAAAAATTTCATAGTCAATTGCAATTATGATGAGCTGTTTGAAATTTTGGAGACGTTTGGACTTGAATTGGATAATAAGGATGATATTTTAAAACAACTAAACATCTTCCGTGATGATGCACTTTCCGACGACAGTTAGCGGAATATGACAACAGATTTGAAACAGTAAAAAACAAATCACTATTAATAAGTCCAGTAATAACTTTTATGTTTGTTAAATGATAAATTTGAATAATATTTTGCAGATTATGAGTTAAAAAGAAATATAAAAAAAAACTTAATTTTACAATCTCATTTGCGTCAATTTTTGTTCGATTTTTTTCAATCGATATTCGATAAGTTCCATCCCATCATTCAGATTCAATCTTATATTTTCCATTTCCTTGTTCTCATAACTTCTTTCTATAATTTTCTGGATTTTTTCACGCACATTTGAATCAATATTTGAAAAACTTGAAATAACTTTAATTTCTTCTAAACAAAGTTCATTGCTGGCATCCATTGGAATGTTCTCTTTCCCTTGCGATTCATAATTTTGTGGTTCTTTCAATGTGATAATATTAATTTTCCTATCCTGTAAAAAAATCTTTGTGTCAGGTGTAAAACCAGAGAAAACGCTAATTGAACCCAAATGACATTTTTTCAAACAATTTGTCACATGTTCAGTTCTTTCCATTAAAATAACTCGCTGTCGCAAATCCACAATCTCAGCATCTTCCATAATTTCTTGTGTATCTACTATTGCAAGAGCATTCAATACGTTGAACATTATTATAGTTATCAACAAAACAAATGCAACGAATATTAAGTTTGACGGAACATCTTTTTTGTGTAGATCCAAATTTGACATCTCTAGTTCACCAACCAACATTACTAAAACTCTCAACATGGAGCTGCTTACTGTTTCCAATTTAACAGATTTTGTAGAGCTAGCTGATTCGAGATTCATTATTCTTTCGCTAAATAATATTTTGAAACTCAGTGAGAATGCAAACAGAAGAATCATGAAAAACAAAAACAGTTTAAAGAATGATTTTGTGATGGTTTGAAAGATTATAAAATTGGTCGACATTGATAAAATCGGAAGCGTTCCGGCGAGTTGCATAATCTCGTAGCATCCGAGTAAAATAACAATGGCACAATACGATTCGGTGGATGTATCAAAAACCAACAGTTCGAATGATAACCAAATGAGGATCCAAGTCAATCCATTCGAGATATCAAAAGAGTTTCTAAAGATTTTCAACAAGCCTGAAATTTTTGAGCAAACTGAATTGTTATCAGTTTTTAAAGTCGAATTAATTCCGATTCGTATGTTGATTCTCACAATTTCTCGGCATATTAGTAATACCATTCCAACCCATGCCAAAATTTTAGTATTCTCTGAGTGACCATTGACGGCTAGGATGATTAACGGCAACAGAGCTAACAAATTATACAGCAAATTTCCTCTGTAAATCCAACGCATTTTTGCCCTCTTTATAGATATGAATGATGTCAAGACGGGATGTGAGAGTTGTGAACAAAGTTGATGGTTTTGGGCGATACATAATAATGGCGATGACTCAATATCAGAGGGCGTCCTAGATCTTAGAAAGCTCATATCAATGATAAATTTCTGCTGGTTTTCTTTATCATCCGGTTCCTGGTTGGATGGAATATAGGCATTAATACATCCATTTAAAAATGTTTCCAGTGCTTCCTTTTGCATTTCGGCAATTGGCGTTACACCATAAACATTTTTACAACCGATGTAAGTTCCTTTTTGCAGCATTCTAATTGTTGCATTTATATTTTTGTATTGTGTTGCGTAATGCAGCGGAGTATCTTGTTTAATATATTCCGTTTCATTAACATAGCACTGATCCAACAGAAGCTCAAAACATTTCTGATATTTCACATTTTCTTTGCAGCAAGGATCTTTTTTGAGTTTTTTGCATATTTTTGCTAGTGAATCATCCGTCTCGAATTTGAATTTTTTATTTTGTGAGCTCAGTAGCGATTTTAGAATTTTGTAATTCCCTTGTTCGCTAGCACATAATGTGAGTGATTTAAATGATTCTGCATCCTTGATGAAATTTTGACTCAAAAGATATTCGACAATTTCAGGCAAATTTTGTTCCACCGATGGTCTGAGGAAGCTCAAACAGTGTCGTGAAAACTCGTCATCATCTACGATTTGAAGTTCAGCGAATAATGCCTTAAATGTTGTTGCATCTTCATTTATCAAGGCTTCGGTCATCTTACGAACGATATGATCCAGCGCCTGGGTTGAAGCCATTTTTTTTTCTTTACTTTCCTCACACAAATTTTTTAGCATTCTCTACTGAAAGTACATTGTTTTTTTCTGGATCCTAATCGGCACAAGTTTCAAAAGAGACTGAAAATATTTTAGCTGAAAAGTTGAAACAATACTTAATCTAATATCCAGGATATGAATATAACATACAGGCTATAAATAGATACTTATGTGTTTCACAATGCTCAGATGAGATTAATGAGAAATTTATTATAAAAAGTTAAATTAAATATATTTATGAAGATAACATAAGTTGTCGTCGTTTTATCAACAGTTTTTTTTTTAAGAATCGTCGAAAACATTTTAAGTAAATAAGTTTAGAGCTTGGATAAAATATGTGGATCATCAAAATGTTCATTTTGATCTGTTCGAACTCGACAAGAAATTTTCAGTCCTAAATAAAAACAAATATTATTTGTTTTAAATACATTTTATTGCACTTTTTGTAGCTTTTATACTTGTATTTAATTAAGTAAACTGAATGCATGCAGTAAACAAAAATTGTTTCAAAAATTTTCTGTAAAAAAAACTCTGCTTTCAATTTATTTTGATGAGTAAACACGATAGATAATAACTAGACCGATTCCAATCAAGATACCCGAGCCAGCAATGCATAATAATCTGGAATGAGTTGAAGGTGGAAAAAATCGTGTAGATTTGAAATCCCAGTTTTTTTTTATCAGGCGAGATTCCAGGTAAAATGACTGATGCTATTTATGACTTTCATGACATTTAAAAGCTTATTGGACGTTTGACAATGTAAGTAAATGCTAAAAAGCATATAAAATAACTTTTCATTTGATTCTTCTACCATAAGGCACAACATTTTGTTCTGTAAAAGTATTTTTAGTTATGTATTTTTCACCAGTAATTTCCATTTGAAACCAAATTCTAATTGTGCTTTACTTGAGGAAAAATGTGGCAAAATTAGTTAAGTAAATAAAAAAAAATTAAAGTAAATGGGAGCACCATGAAAATAACAGAAATTGAACAGGAATGAATCAGAAGAACTTATTTTTGAATGAACTGAACCACGACGATCCAGATGGTCTACAAAATAAAAATTAACATAAATGTAAGCGACTAAGGAACAAAATATGGAAAAGGAACCTCATAGGTAAATAATAAACATTCTTTACTCACTTTTTAGCTTGCTCTTTTTTCTGCTGCTTATCACCAACACGTTCACTTTCAATGATGCTACCAACATGGTAATTTTTCATAATATCTTTTGCATCTTGCGAGTGACCAACATCAACGAAAGCTTCAGTAGAATCCTTGCCAGCATATTCAATTAGAACTTCTTCGCCACCTAGAAAATGCAATTTTGCCATTAGATTATTTCTAAAAGAAATATTTCAATTTCAATGTCAATTGGAAATCGATTTATGATGAGGATCTATCTAATGGCTATCTCTTTATAGATTATGTTGACGTCACCAATAGTTTGCAATGTTCATTTCTCAACTACGATTAAGAAGGAACAATTGAGAGAGTAGGTATGCCAATTATCTTGGTGAAATTAATAATAAATGTAATGATTTCAACAAAACAGTAACACTTCACCTGGATGCTGCAAAGAGAAATGGTGAAATCGGTTATTTGGGTCATAATAATGGTCCGAAAGCCATGAAATTTTAGAAATTGTATGAATTAACACTTACTTCAGTCACAAATTTTGAGACATTATAAACTTCATCTTTAATCACCAGATACAGATTTTCACGAGTATTATGAGTTGCCACTTCGGCTAAAGTAAATTCTTTCATTGCCATATTTGAAATTATTTCTAATATATTGTATAAAAATACTGGAGTAAATAAGAATCAACCAACCAACCTTCAGATAGGCTTTGCTTAGATGGAATTTTCACAAATAATGTCACAAATCACTGACTGCATTCAGTTAAGTTCAGGCAGATAAATATGATTCAAATCATGTCTTTTCAAGAAACATTGTAAACATATCTACTTAGCTTTGTTTCTTCCATTCCCTTCGAATTTATCCAGCAAGCTCTGACAATAAATTTAAATAAACGATGACAGAACAGGAAAAATCTACAAATAAGCAAGTAGATATATTCCGAGATACGCCATTACGATATTTGGGTAATTTCTTATTTATGACATTTTCGTAATGATGATGCAATTTTATTTTATTCGTGTCTTTGTCATTTAAGGATATTCAAATGAGTTAGGCGAATCATTCCGTAGTCTAATAAAGAAGATTTATGTTCATGCTTCCTATGGTGTTGCTGTTACTTATGTTCTCGCTGACACGTGCGATAAATCGCTCAAGAAATATAACGAAGATCAAAATATTGTCAAGGCCGCAATAGTCGCTGGTGATGTTGTCACATGGCAACTTTTAGCTTCTGTGATGATACCGGGTTTTACAATAAACCGTATCTGCTGGGCGGTCGGCAAGGGAATTAAGCTCGCAAAAATCAAACATCCAATGGCAAAATTTGTGCCAACTGCCTTCGGGCTCTTGTCAATTCCGTTCATCATACATCCAATTGATCACGGCGTAGATATTTTGATGGATGAGACATACCGAAAATATGTCACGTGAGATTAAAATGAATTTGACCCTCTCAAGAACTAAGAAACGAATTTGGTGCTTCCGTTTAATAATAGCAATAATGTTTATTCAAAATTTAATTTTCCTTTTTTGCTGACGTACTAAAATTATAGAATAAATAAATCCTTGATTATTGAGTGAACGATTTGCATAATGCGACAGTGTGATCTACACCACATGAAATCTTTTCAACTTTGGCTCCAACTAAAGCTTTATACGGGAAATATTGATCCTTCTCGTGTCCTAATCCAAGGCAGCCAAATTTATTACGGCCCCACATGAATAAATCGTTATCGGTATTGATAGCTCCAATGTGACTTATTCCAGCCCTAATTGAAATAACACGATTTTCTGGATTGAATGAATTGCGTCCGAATAATGTTGGCGGAATCTGAGTTGGTTTCTCAACATAATCCGCTGCAGGACCGAGACCAAGCAGTCCATAACCCCACACAAAGACATCGCCGGCTTCATTCAATACAGCACAAAACGACCCGCCAGCGGTAACATCGATTATTTTTCCTAATCCTCGAAGATAGTTGAGACTAATGGGCACATTTACTTGTTGTGTCTCATGGTCTTCAGATATTTGTCCATATTCAGAATTGCCCCATCCAAAAACTTCTCCTTTGTCGCTCAGTGCCAGAACACAGTCAGCAGCACTTGCCACTTTTATGATCTTCTCATTTTGAATATCACCCTTCAACAAAGTCGGTATATATGCATTATTGTAATGCCCTAATCCTGTTTGTCCATCAGCACTCCATCCACATGTAAATACTCGACCGGTGTTCGTTATAAACATTGTATGATCCTGACCACAGGCAATATCAGCGATTTGTTCGTTGTTAAACACTTCTGCAGATATTCGATGGATAAGTTGCGAACCGAAATATTTTTCATTTTCGATTATTGGCCGTGCACATTGTCCATAAGCATTGTTTCCCAATGTAAAGACAGCCCCATTTTCTGAAAGAACTACTGTGTGTGCTCTTCCTGTAGCTGCCTTTTTTGCTTGTAGTTCTTCATTGTCAGATACTAAGGGAAGTTCAATGGGACCTGGATAGATGAGAATTTCAATTGGTTTATTTGTGACGCCAGAATGTTTGTGATATCCAATCTGCGAGTCAGTGTTGATGCCAGAACCAAATAAGCTTATTCCATGGTAACTCTTCACAACAAAAACCGAGAATCCATATCCGCAGGAAACATCGAGGATCTTGTGATTTTCGGCAAATGGAAGACGTGTCGGATGCTGTACAAAGAGGCAATTGGTTTTCTTGTGCTTCTTCAATGATTTGTCATTGCCAAGTGCTCCAGTTTCAGCTAAACCCCACACATAGACTTTGAGATTATTATTTGAACGTTGTTTATATGATTCCTCTTTTAGTGAATCTACGTCCTGTAATCTTGTCCTCTGCTTGAGTTTTGATATCCGTCGACAACTGGTAAATAGTAAATTGTTCACTTTTCTTGAAAATAATGCCATTGTTTACAATTTACATTATATCTCGGAGGGAAGACAACTATTATGTTTGACGGATTTCATGATTTTGCCGCCAAACTTGTGTACATGTAGAAAAAGAAGCAACAAAAATCAATTTAAAACAATTCAAATTCATTTATACATAATGCCAATAGAAATTGATGAATCATTTAATCAAGGAGCATCAACATCATCTGCTGCATTGAAAGAGAAACAGGATAAGAAGAAAAATGCGCCGTGGATCGAAAAGTACCGTCCTCAAGTTTTTGAAGAAATCATGGGTTTGCTGACTAAATTTTGATGTGTTTATCCTGCTTATCATCATTAAGATCTCTTATTTTAGGAAATGAGGAAACTGTTTCCCGATTAGCTGTCTTCGCAACACAGGGAAATACACCAAACATCATCATAGCTGTAAGAAAATAATTACCATTCTCAAAGTTCTCAGCTGAAATAGTTTATTTCTTTTTAGGGTCCTCCAGGAGTAGGAAAAACTACAACGATTCTATGCTTAGCTCGTATCCTTCTTGGCGAAAACTTTAAGAATGCTGTACTGGAACTGAATGCCTCAAACGAACGTGGCATCGATGTGGTCCGCAACAAGATAAAAATGTTTGCTCAGCAAAAGGTGACACTTCCGAAAGGACGTCACAAGATTGTGATTCTTGATGAGGCTGACAGTATGACAGAAGGTGCTCAACAAGCTTTGCGAAGAACAATGGAACTTTACAGTAATACGACTCGTTTTGCATTAGCCTGCAATACTAGCGAGAAAATAATCGAACCAATTCAGTCGCGCTGCGCAATGATTCGTTTTTCCAAGCTCACGGATGCTCAGATTTTGGCGAAATGTATTTTTGTCTGTCAGAAGGAACAACTCGACTACAGTGAGGATGGTCTCGAAGCGATTGTGTTTACTGCTCAAGGTGATATGCGACAGGCTCTAAACAATCTTCAATCAACTGCAAATGGTTTTGGCAAAATTACCAGCGAAAACGTTTTTAAAGTTTGCGATGAGCCTCATCCTCTGCTGGTTCAAGACATGTTGGAGCATTGCGTGAATGGCGATATTCACAAGGCTTACAAAATAATGAAGAAATTATGGCGCTTGGGTTATGCGGCTGAGGACATCATTGGAAACGTGTTTCGCGTGTGCAAGTCTATGTCGATGGACGAGAAACTGAAGCTTCTCTTTGTGCGTGAAATCGGGGAAACTCATATGAAAATTATCGATGGAATGAATTCGTTGCTTCAAATGTCCTCATTACTAGCACGAATGTGCGAAGATTCCTACATCAAATAATGTGAATTTAATATTCAAATAGCGCTGTTTTAATGTCTTTAATTGCTCAACGAATAAAAATAAATGTTCACATTTCAAAAGGATTTTATTTTATTTATTTTCGCCTAATATTCAATTTTCATTTTAAATATTTTTTTTTTAAAGGTACACAAAGGAAAATATAATGTATGGATCTTCTTTATTGATTATTTTCTAATTATTTTGTTACCTATCACTCGGAATAATTGGTTATTTTTAAAATATAGATGACCTAATTGACGAGCAACAAAGAGTTATAGATAAACATGGAAACATAAAATTATAAAATCTTTTCGCGACAATTTTTATTTTTACAATTTTCATTTCAATTTTATAAGCCGAGAGGGTATGGATGATGTTGATTCAAAATTATTTATCAGTCTAAATTCAAATTGTATGCTCGTGCATTGAAAAATTATTTAAATAAAAAATCATCACAAGAAATTAATTCCATTGAAACGTGGTCCAAAATGCGATCTATTCAAATTAAAGCTTTCGGCAGAAATAAATAGTTAAAAAAAAAAAAAAAAACAACTTAAAAAACACCTTTCGTGAAAACCTGAGTACAGGAAGTTTTTGCATTTAACTGAGAATATGAGCTGAGAGTCTAAGAAATGTTTGTGTTTGCATGTGGAATGGATTGATAAACTGTTATTAATTTATTACTGGAATTGCACTGGATTATATGACGAAACGATAACGACAACTTAAATTAAATCAAGGTACAAACCGCGTTCTTATAAGATTATGCATAAAATAAATATTTAAAATATTTTCTATTATCCTCAGAGTTTACATTTCCTCTGAATGGGATCTAAAGGAGATTATCAAAAAATATCAATTCGATTCTATTTCTTTTTTTTTTTAATTGCATATACTAAGTAGACAGCTTTATGCGAAAGTTATGTTATATGTTCTTAACTCCATTGCTTCCATAGGATCTGATGAGAAAGACTTAACAAATCCATAAGATTTTAAACCAGTGAGAGTTGTTCGTTCAACATTTTCAATGTGAATGTCTTTGAAAAATTTCAAGTTATTAAATTTTCCATTGATTTTTGAACATTTTGTTGAATAACTTTCGTCATTATCATCGCCGCTTTCGTCTGATAATCTGCAATCATAGCCAATGCGATGCATCACTAAAAGTGCTGATTTTGATGGAAACAATGGCAGATTATGCTCAGTGAGTGTCCTCAAATTCATAAGATGTAAATCACATGGCAGTTTATAGCTAAGCAATTCAACGTTCTTATAGAGCTCTAATTGCTGCGATTCATCATATTTTTCTATGAAGAATATGCTGGCAGGATAGTTAAGAGCATTGCTTAAATGTTGAGCGTGTAAGCTGGGCATATTGTAAGGCTTCCGACTGCTTTCTTTCTCGGGCATTTCGCCGTCAAATGATTCCATTGTGAGCCAAAACTGATGTCTTGTTAATCGACTGTCAACAACGCCTTCACCCATTCCACGATAATCATCATAAAGTGTTCTTCTATCAAGCATCACTTCAAGCTGCCCCGACTCTAAACTGGCTGCACCCTGAGCGTGAGTTGTCATCAACGTCATACGCATGCGATCATCTTGAATGAATGCTGATGTTGTGATAGGAAAATAATTGCCCTCGATGCCGATTTGTGGAACCTTTTTACGTGGCTGCCATTGGAATCCGTTCAGATCGCTATAAAACTCAGGATCATCGCCGTTTTCAATAGATGTGATGACACGCATAAACATTTCAGTTTCCCGATTTTTGGGCGGTGCTTCAAAATCAATATCGTTCTCGATGAATAAAGCGGTGTCGAGATGCGTCTTGGTGTTAAAAATGCGAACTGTGTGAGCAAGAAAGGCTCCATGAATTACTGAGACATCTGAAGAAATGGGTCCGCTTGTTATCATAATTTTCTTGTCCTTGTAGCCTTCGAAAACATCTTTTTCGGCTGTACGTGGATCGTTTGACTCGGGTCGAAACAAATACGCGCCCGAATGAAATTGAGCACTTTTGTAAGCTCCAAATTTAATACCCAACTGAATGGACCGTCCCCAATTTTTCTTCGTCATAGATTTAAGGAATCCACTTTCACCGTCAAACAATAGTCGCATTTTGAAGTTCTCCAACTGAATGTCACCAGGCTGTTTAGTTTTGACGTTGAAAAATGTGTCGTTCTGTTTCACTTTTGAATCGTCATCTTTGCACTCATCGCAATAAATGGTAGACATTTTTGATTTGGTATCATTTTCATAGCTGACAGTAAATGTTGCGAGCGACAATGCTGGTAACTTTGCCAAAAACATCAACTCATACTCTTTAGCAGATATTACGATTTTTCTATTATAAGTATCCTGATGTTCGGTTATATTAAATACAGGATTAATTTGATATGGAAGCTCATTTCCATTTGAATCTTGAACTTTGACATTTGGCTTGAGGGTTCTTAACAAAACAATTTCCACTCGTTCTTGTGCAAGTGAATTAAATACAATGACATCGATACTTTTATCGGGTAACACCTGAATTGGTGTCTTCCTTGGCATATGATTCGAATTATCACGCTCCAATTCGCTAATAATAAAGTTTTGCTGATAATTAGAATTCGATTGAAGTAATAGTTCAATCGTTTGTTGTTGAAGCTTTACAGCATCCTGAATTGACTCGTAGAGACGATTTAAATAGTCACGCATTACATGCGATTTACTTGTTCCCGTTATGGCATCATGATGCTGAAACAGTCCCAAATTTCTACGTGCCTGTAAATTTCATTAAAAGGATAAACATCATGTTCCAAGCATAATTGCCTCTATTAAGTTCTGACAGTCTTTTCAGAAGTTTGAACAATTCTCAAAAGCTACTCGTCAAAAATCGATTTATGGGCAAAGAATAAAAAGCTTGTTACCTGAATCATCTTTTCATAATTCTTCTCATAAATCTTGAATGCGTTCGATATATGATGTTGGCGTGCTTTATTGAAAGCGAGAGTGAAAAGGATCTCGAGACTTCTCAAATTATGTTCCAAGTCACGACTCATCAATTTGTAAAAAGGTCGTGTCGTGAAATAACCAGACCAATAGGCTGGACGACCTTCATTAAAAATGTCAGCATACACAAAAAAGTCACCAACAAGAGATGGAAATTTTCCTTTTTGACGCTCGTCAATTTCCTTGAAATAGTCTTCGGGGTACCGAAGGCAATGCTTGCATTTTTGTAACGTGTTATACTGTTTGCATTTATGTAGTCTATCAGTTTTTTATAATTTTCATACTGTTGAATTATTTCCTTTTCATGATTATAACGGAAATCGTCACCAATTGGAATGAGCGCAACATTATGTGGAAATAGTGAGGCAGTTCTCGTATATTGTTCCATCAATAAATCAGCTTTAGATTGAATATTCTCATCCGTTATAAATTGAGCTTTAATGGAATATTCGGTATATTCGCCGGGAATTTTTCTGAAGTCAAAGTTTAGACACACAAATGGATGAGGACCACATGAATGCTTAATGGAATAAATGTCAAAAGGCATGTTATGTGTCAGAATGGAGTGATGTTTGCTTTTTGTACTGCTCCAGTGAGGCTTCCAAAGAAAATCACTGGATTGCTGTTTACCAAACCACTGCAATTTTTTTTTTTATAAAAATTAAATATTTTTTGGTAGATTTTATCGCACTTACTTGTTTCCAACTGTAGTGAATTCTCTGAATGATGGTTCCATCGAAACCGCTTGATGCTAACATATATGGCACAGTACTTCCATGTCCAAATGGATCTGAAACATAAATTTATCATCTCCGATATTAATAAATTTTTCACATTTTGGATTTTAAAAAGCGCTTTTCTCACCTATGCTCCATCCGCTCTTTGGAATGTAGTTCAGGTTTGTTTTCACCCATTGATGGCCTTCAATTAGTTGATCAAGCATTGCATACATATGAACATTGGCTTCATCAGTCATAACCCATCCACCAGTCGTAATTTCTAATCGACCTTCTTGAACGAGCTTTTTTAAAGCTCTTTGTTTTGAGGGATGTGCCTGCTCCCACCACATATTTAGGAAACTTATTTCCGACCAAATGAAGCTCATATTTGTGAATTCTGGCATTTTTGTCACTGCCAAATTTAAAATTTGACGCGTATCAGACAAAAAGTAATTGACAAATGTTTTTAGCCATCCCGGATCGTTGTGTGAATGTGGCGTTAGAATGATTTTCAACGGCTGCCTATTCGGATCGCCCATCAATTTTTCATAACGCGTTTCAAAGTCTTTATCCCAATATTCTTTTGTCTTCATCCAATCGGGCTCAAACTCAAATTTGGAGAAGACATCTTTGGTATTTATATCAGCATTTGTTTCTTCCAATATTTGGCATTCATTCCAACTCTGGTCTTGTTCATCAATTACAAAATTGTCACTTAAGCCTTTTGGTTTACTTAATTTTAGATTATTTTTTTGAATTTCAGCTTCATCATTGAACCAATTAGGCCATGATCGATTAGCCGGTTGTGCGACTAGTTTGCTGTTGAATAAACGAAGAAAAAAAAATTATTATGATTATTTTTTGAATTTGCAATTTAATTTACTAAAACTTTCTATCGTTCCATGTAATGACTCCAAGCGGTCTGAAATTTAATTAAGAATAAAATTCACAGCATCGCGAACGAGAAATTCCAACAGAAATCCAACATATAAATTAAATCAAATGAAAAGATAGCTAAAGAGTAATTGAATCAAAACAAATGAACCGCAAAATGCTTTCCACCTCCGCAAAAGCAAAGGTCCGGTCTAATTGACATAAATTTATGAGAAGTGAAATTTATGTTCAATTACTCGTAAAAATGCCCTTTTTCTACGGCTGCCTTTCTACTTGGCCGAGTACCAGTCACGTTTATTCAGTTGAATATTGCTCATAATCTATCTAAAATAATTCTCATATTGTGTGCTTCTTAACTCACCTCTTCTTATGCAAATCTTTAAGAGCTGGAGATGATTGTCCTACGGTGATATAATAGAGACACACAAGAACGACAATGAATGCTGATAGAAGACCTATGCGTGCTGAGCCGCGTCGAAATATTTTAAAAGTCATTGCTCGAAATTTATTTACACCGCTGCGCCGAGCATCGGAGCAATGAAAGAATTTATTTCTAAATTGAATTCCAACCGAACCAGAACGTTTCCAGTGCTATGCGATGACAATGTTTCTACACGACTTTCCTAGGTATGTTACAATGAACGGTAAGTTCACGGTATCCAACGCTTCACTGGCAATTGAAATTTTATTCGGATCGAGTGCGCAATAGATACGTTGTTAAATTCAATAAAAGCACGCCGCGATATATGTTTAGCTTTATTGAAATGCGACAAAATAATGCTGGTTGAAAAAATATAGAACTGAATTGCAATTCAATTGTGTGTCTAGTTTTTTGCTGTTCAACTGTCTTCTGGATTCATCTACATGTGTCTGACATGATGACACAAAATAAACTGAATCATTATCGATGACATTGGTGATAATTAGCGGATCTGCTACATGATAATGGAAAAAAAGAGCAGAAATAAATATTTGTGTCAGATCGAAATTATAATGTTTTTGCAAACTGCTGGTAATGAACATTTGTCTACCTAGGTAGTTATACTCCGAAACACTATTTATTCAAACTACACAAATACTACCTAATTATTATTAATAAAAAAGGTTCACGAAATGGGGAAATAAATATGCTGATGCATTTGACCGAGATACAGAATAAACTTGTTGCTGTTTATTGCTCAATTAAACAACTAATTGAAACTGAGTATAGTGACATGAATAAAATTCGTATTTATCTATGAGAAATTAGAATTTTTCAACAATCAGCTTCAAACTTATATCAAAACCTTATTTAAAAGTGACATTTTGCTTAGTTTTGAATTTATTTATTTTTTTAAATTTGCATTTTCCAAAAATAATTTATGATTCCATTCAACCTAAATTTCCATACATTTACGTCAGAACCACCTGCCGCAGAAATGGAGCGTTATATTTTGAGGTTTATTGTGAAGTATCGAAAAAGTTTGAGCATTTCGCACCACAATAATAATTGTTAGATAATTAAATCTCTTCCATCGACCAATCGGCGCAGTCTCAAGTTTCACTTTGAAATTCGAGAGCAAGACATTTTTCATTTCGGCATTAAAATCTTTTTTTTTTTTCCATGTACCAGTAGTACAATAGACCGCAACTGAACTTGCTGTTTTCCGTATTAAAGCTCAATTTTGACTATGTTTTAATTAATGTGTGCAATCGGATGCGCTTAGTGTAAACACGCTTGATTAAATATTGTGCAATCATTCGATTAATGTCACTCAAACTTGTTCGTATCATATTCAATGAAATGAGTAATCAGCGATGGTTACACGTGAAATATTGCGGTGACGCTGTCAGTGATTACAGCTTGTTAATGGTAAGTTTACCCTCGCTCTCTACTCCCCGCTCTTTCTCTAGAAGCGAAAGTACAAAAACGGTGAAAACAAAAAACTTTTTACAATGATTTTACCTCGAATTATTTTTTGGGGAAACCATTTATGTGTTTTAGAAAGTCTTGTTCAAATCAAGATACGAACTTTGACATTAGCTACATTATTGATAATTAGCTTAATGAAAACCTATATTTATAAAAATGACATTTTTGATTGCCATACAATTTATAACTCACATGCACATGTTCGGAACATAATTCATGATTTGAAATAAATTCATCATTAATAATCTATTAAGCTTTGTGACATTATAAAATTCACGTCTGAGTGAGAGCAATTGAAATTCATTAATTTTTACCTCAAATGTTCACAAAACAGATGATTTACAATTAGCCAAATGAGAAGAATTGCTCTACATAAAAATCATTTTCCGGCTTTCGGTAGTCTCGATGATGCTCGTCTGGCACGAATAGTCTGTTGAGGTTGTTTTCAATTGTTTGTTTCATGAAAATGAAATTAAAAAAAAAAAGCTCGTTCGCGCGCGTATTTTTGGCATCATGTTTTGATGCTCCCATGAGTTTTCATTTTCCACACCACATTCTGGTGTTTTATTTTTATATCGAAGTGAAAATTTCACAACAGACGATTGAAAATGTATGACGACAACATATTCGACGTCGCAACGGGCGTGGGATTGAAATACACAACACCTCTTTGGCTTTCATATGTGAAATCGAGAAGTGCGAATGAAAAAAAAAAAAAGTTATCGTAAAATACGCTGATCTAAATTTAAAATTCCATTTTTTTTTTCTCGTTTCATTAAAAATAGAAAAAACCTATTGATTTGTTTCGTTTATTTCAGTTTTGTTTAGCTTCAAAAAAAAAATCTTCGCGTTGATGTGTCTGCTTATTAATATTTCGAGCGCGCGTAAATCATTTTCCTTTAAAATGAGATGAGTGAAAAAGAAAAATCTTTTGTGTAAACGAAATCATATTGCAACACAGTGTTTGTCGTGTTTTTTTTTTTTACTCCGCTACACGTCATTTATATGCTAATGAAACGAAGTAGCGAGTTCAAAGACACTAATCACGATTTTGGGTTTAATTTTTTTTTTCTTTGGGAGATTTATGAGAATTTTTCCTTTGAATTATGGAGTAAAGTGGAACTTGTGGATTTGGGTCGGATGTATATCGAGCAGAATCCATTCAAGCAATGTCCAATGATTGATTGCCAAACCAAAAATTTGTCAAATAACCGCGAACCGTGAAAATAAAAGAAGCAGAAGGCCTAAGAATAAAAAAAAAAAAAAAAAACAAATCGAATTCCTCCATGAAATTTTAAAGTTAATTAAACTGCAATGTCAGCTATTTTCTTTCATTAATTTTTTCTTCGAATTTTCGTCAATCGGTAATTTGTTTTGTCATTGGCATTACGTCTGTTCAGTTACGATGAAATTCCCATGGAAACATATTTTCTGTTCTGCTCTTTGTTCTTCACTTGGTGGTCACAAATGCATTTAATTGCTCTTGTGCATTTTCGAATAACTTTGATGATTTTTTATTTTTGATTGTGAAAGGTTCACCATATTTTATTGCGCAAACTGAAATGATTCGTCAGAAACATTTTACGAATAAACGATTTTTATTTGTCATTTAATTGCTCTTGATAACCATTGAAATTCCATTCATTTTTTCATCCATCTTTAATTTTTAATGAATTTTTTTACAATGAAAATATTCCAGCGAGAAGCAAATAAGCGATAAGGGTAAATTAGTTTCTTGAGAATCATCTCCAAAAAAGATTTTATTAAAGAAATATTGAATGCAACGATAAAAATTTACCGGTTCTGTTGCAATTACAGCCACGCACGATTTTAATCAATCTACTTTAAGTCAATTTAAATACATGAGCATGTACGAAACAGCTTTTTTGCTGATAACTTAAAGTTTCTTTTTGTTATGTTCTTAACGTTTCCGTTTAAGCAAAAAACAAAATTGTTCATCAGCAAGTATAAAAATAAGAACTGAATTCATTTGCGCGAAAATTAAGTTTCTTCAGGGCCATAGATTAACAGATTATATTCTTTTTTCAATGTAATACGCGCAATATTATGTTTCTTGCCTTGCTTGCCTTTTATTATTATTCGATACGAGAAAGATATTTTCCGCGCGATATTCCTTTAATATCCCTTCTAATCTACCGATCGCTTTTATACCGGCTACGTGCCAACGAACCTGCATGAAGATAGGCAGATTGTCATGTCGCAAAATGCAGCTCTTAGTTATCGCAAGAGGATCAACAATCGGTTGTTGTTCTTGCTTTTTTTTTCGTAAATGTCTGTTTGGCATCTAGCTGTGCCTTCTGATGGATTCAAATTCAATGTCAGGTTAATGACACATTTTTTTCTTCTCTTTTGCCGCAAATCCATCCGACATGCACATTAAAAATGAAACGAAGCAAAGAATAATGCAAGAAAAAAGCGTTTTGCTGTTCATTTTTGCTCAATCAAGAACTTGGCTTTTATGTTTTAAAGTGCTTTGCTTGCAATTTCCTTTCAGTTTATCTACACACAAAAAAAAAAAATTGCCAATTATAGTCGTTGGCTTAATATGCATTATCGTTGAAACGAGATGTTGATGCATTTTGTTCCCTTTTAGTCGGCATTAACTTTTTATATTTTTAATATTCTTGCATGTTTTATTATATAAAGACTCTCGAAAAGTTGAACAACATAACAGCAAGTGCCATTTTCTGGTATTGTTAAGTGAAATTACAGAAAAGTATTTTTTTTTATGCAGCACAGGAGTGCTATTTCACATGAAATGTCTTTTTTTGCAATAAATCAGAGTACGAATAACGAAATGTCTCAAGATGTTTATTTCACTACACTTTAACGCAGAAAAACATATAAATTGGCATTGCGGGAAATCGCGGGAGAATTGGCAATATTTAAGAAGAAATCGAAAGTTTCTCTTTGCGTGTTGTTGTTCTTGCTCACAGTTACATAAATTATATTCTATATTCCGTTGTACTCTTTTCGGTTGTGTTTATGCTCAATAAATTATGCTTTTATGCTTTTATTGATTCAACATATGTACGATAGGCGCTCATGTACCTAAACAGTTTTTTTTCCTCCAAAATGAACATTGTAAAGATTTCGAGGGCAAAATAATAAAATGAAAAGTTGTATTTGCTTAAAAATATTCGCGAATTTATGGCAACTCACGAAATGAATTGAAATTTTAGAATTTCTGTGCATTGTAAACGTTTATAGTCATTCATTGTATAGTTCGCAATACATCAGTGGCAATGTTCCATGGCGTGGAGGCAATTAAAAATTCAACATTTTTCTATAATTGTCACGTTCGTTGGAGAACAATTAGCGACGGTGTAATAGCACAATGAAAATTTACAATCTTTAATCTTTAAAGAACGGCTCAAATATATTGGTAAAAAGAACTCCACAAAATGAGTTGAATCAACCCGGCAATTAGTTATGCCTACATGATGTAAAACGCCCATTAATTTTCTCCCTTCGCTCATAAGTAACGTGCACACTCGCAATGTTTAAGCTTATCAGATGGATGGTTTACTCGAAGAAATTGAAGAAGAAAGCAACTTTTTTCACTGTAACTAGAGGAATGCTGTCGCTCATCGGAATACTAAATACGAATATTGCGAGATTGCGAGCATATAATATTGTATTCTTATACATATAACAGTACATCACCGGGCGCGATGAATAATTACGCGAGCCGCACAATGCTGCAAATCGGTTAAACCATCGTCGACAATTTATGCTAATTATTCGTTGTATGTGTCAGTTGGTGTTGTGTCATTCATTAGCTTGGACGAAACCGCATAAATTTGTCTCTTGTAGCATCTCTTTTTTTTAAAAAAAAAGCTTCAAAAACCAGAATTAAAGTAATAAATAAAAAAAAATATTGCGTATTTTGAGTAAAAACAAAATTGAGAACAAACAAGAAGAAACGGCCGCGAAAAAAAATCAGAAGTTCTTATTATATTCGACCTTGAGATGAACATATGATGGAGGAAACCAAGATATTAAATTAATAGCGTATGAGATGCTTGTGGGTTTGGATGTCTGTCTGGTTGATTTCTTAGAACTCATTTTCCCTTTAAGCACATTTCTTCATGCTTTTTATAATATGCCTTAACTTGAACTGCAAATATATTTGCTCGCATTTTCCTGGGATCATTTTTTCGCAAGAAGTATTTTTTAAGGCGTAAATTCACTGCCATATAATGAAACAAAGAATGGTGATAAACCAGCAATGAGGACAAAAAAATACCGTAAAATGCAAATCGTTTCAATTTTTAGATAATTTTATATGATTTTCGTTGCGCAAAGTTGACGGTCGAGACAATTTTCCATAGCAAACCAACGATGAGATGCTAAACAAAATAAAAATTTAATTTCGCCCGTTTTCCGTTAAAAACGGGAACTTTTCAATTATGGGTAGAATTCTGTGGTTCAGTGGAAAAGTTTTTGTTTGTTTTAGAATGATGATAATAATTATTTGTTCGTAAGCGCTTTTCTTCTATTCTATGCAAATTTTGGGATTATATTTTAACAATTTGTTTAGGCTCAATATATTTTTATTTTTCGTAGAGCTGAGGGAAGAGACATTGAAAGCGCTCAAAATGTGGAACTAACTGTAACTTCATTTTTCTTTCTGCTTAATGCAAAATTAGTCTGATTGCTGAGTACAACAACAACATTCACACAATAAGTGATGGCATGAAATAAAAACAGAAAACTCCAAATTAGCATTGGAATTGTAAGACGAGCAATTTTATTTTATAAAGAATATACATAAGTAGATATCACTTAAAAGCACTTTAAATTTAGTCGAAATCCACTGAAACAACTAAAGTGCTTTCACTGCAAAACGTTTATTTGGAATGTCAATCCAGAAAATTGTTTAGAAACAACTTTTGAGGCCACTCTGAAATATTAATATTTGGCATAAAAAGAAGAGAGGCAAGAATGAAATATATATAAAAAACCTGACCTGCTTTTATTTGGAATAGCAAAGGGCCCTTTTTAATTCTTTACTATACCGAAATTGAAAATTGATATAAGAGAAATATCGAACAGGGGAAACAGGTAAAAGAATATTGCCCATAATCAAACAAAACAAGTACAGAAATGGACAAGAAACAACAACCTTGACAGATCTCATCGTAGCACCAGCATTTACTTCGATATCCCATAACAAGAATGATTTATGCATTCATAGGTTTTTGCTCTCGTCTGCTTAAAGTTTCGGTACATAATTTTTTTTTTGCGAAATAAATATTATTTTAGTAGGCTCACCACGGGCGATAGTTTTTGTATGTATATCCTTGGGATTATATTGCTTTTTATTAATAATTTCTTTTCATACTTGAATCACTCAAATTAATATTTTGCAGCGCAGGGGAAATTTATATTTTTCGAATGGTTTTTTTTTTCTATACCAAACTAGGATTTAATGTTTACCAATTTGATAGATAATAAGGACAAAAATTATCGATTTTTCACAGTTTAGAAAATTAGAACACTTTAAAGATCTTTAACGATTTAATTAATATGGGTAGAACAAGTTGCACAACACTTAACGAGTTCGAGATGTATTAACAACTTTATGCTTTGCTGCCAAGCGCTCGCTCACAAGTTAAAAGATTTATTTTTTATTTTTTCGATGCGAGCACAAAACGAACGAGCGATTCTAACAAGATCTCGAGACAATCTGAATGTGTGAAGTGGTGTGAAGCATAAAATTTTTGATCATGTCAAATGAAAAATCACTAAATACATAAACAAAAGTTGCACAATTTTATTGTTCGAAAAAAATAAATAAACAAAACACGAACAATTCTTTTTATGAATTAAACAATCGATATAATTAAATGATATGCATGCAGCGATTTAGATTGATAAGAATCATTTAATTTTTATTTTAAAATTATGAGAAAGCCGCAAATTGACATGACGCATTATTGACATCGAGCAAGTCATAAAACAATACAATTTCCTGTGTAACATAAAACAGTTCCTATGCAACATGCAACATAACCGAACCACAAACATTGGTTTACATTATATTTTTATTTGCCTTTTACTAAAGTGTAATTGCAACTTAAAAATGCTTTAATGACTCAATTTTAATGAATAATTTCATTTGCTTCATAATTGGTACAAAATAATATTTTTTTAAAAGATGATTTTACAAGAATCACAACCAAATAACATAACCTCACATTCAACCGCCACTTGTTCTATTCGCTTCCATCATTTTCATCCTTGTTGTTGTGAAGCGATGAGAATTTTCCGATATACTGACACACCCCTTAGGATCCCTCCCGTTTTCCAGTCGCGAAAATTTTGAGATCGTTGCAGGCATAAAAATTATTTCATTCGTTGCATTTCGATTGCAATTAAGTCTTTAAAATGTCTCCAAACTAAAGATAAGCCTTCAACATACCAGGATAGACTGAACGCTTGCTAAACATTTTAGTTTTAGCCTGAGAAAAGTGAATGAAAAAAATCCGATAGTGGAAAAAAAATTTCTCTGCATCGTAAGCCCTAAAAGAAGAAAAATCGATCATTTCGGCTAAGAGAAAAAAAAAAAGGAAAATTTATCTAATATTCTATAAGGATTGGAGAATTGCAGCAGAAAAAATTCACAGTGTAGAAAAATTAAAAAGTTATTAAAAAAAGTGATTCAAATTCTCAAAGATATTGATTTGTGTCAATTGTGTGTAGTTGAATAATTTAAACTTTGCCCACATGATCGGGACATTTTTCAATCTTTGTCGCGCTTGCCCTTCATCTATGCCTCTAGATAAGGTAAATTTTTTTTTATTTAATTAAATTTTATTTAGCATATGCTTGAGAAAATATATTTTCATCATTATGCACATAAAAATTGCCTACCATACAAGTCAGACACAAAAAATCGATAAGAAATGGTATATATACAATAAATATAACTTCGTAATGCACAAGAATCACATAAATTCTAATACTTCCTACAAATGCCATCAGAATGAATAATTTAGTTAGAAATTTCTTTCGAAATATATTAAAGCCATAAAGATTTTCAGATTCTTTTTCCTACTTTAATCGCAAAAATTTCTAATCCATTAATCAACGTCCCTTGAGCCGCGGAAGAAACGATTTTCTATCCATCATCAATCCTCGTGAATTTTTAATAGAGCAAAGTGTTGCATGATTATCGATCGATTCAGTGTATAATAACGATAGAGCATAACATAAATCCCATTGACGTGAGGGGTTGCATATGAAGTTATATGAATTCTCGTTTTGCAATGAATGGGAAATTCACCCTAATACTTTTTAAGATGCTCTGATGAACTGGATATCTGTAGTATGGGTGACATGTTCGTCCGTGATTTTTGTTATCCTTCCATCAGTATCATTCTCAAAATATTAAGAAAATGGATTTTGAAAATCAATATAAATATCGCCAAATATTTTAGTGAATATTTACACGGAAAATACATAAAATGTCATCGCAATAAAAGAAGCTGAAGAATCACTCTATATTTTTTTTTGGCTCTCTTCGAAAAATATAATGTCAATCGATATGAATTATAAAGAAGAAAAATGTAATATAAATAAATTTGGTCGGGTCTTAATCATTTTGTGACCAGAGTTCATGGCAAAAAGCCTCTCTATTCAGTTCGGACAGATAAAAAATAGTTTTCAAGCACTCATGGTTTCTGTAGATACATGAAATAATCGTTACAACGAGTTGTCAGAAAATAGTAAAGAGGCACTGTGTAAATCCCAATGCAGGAATAATAAAAATAAATAAATAAAACTAATCGAGCAAGGTCATAGGAAGGATGTGATATATCATAAAATATCTTTATCATAAAATGGTATTTGCCAAAAAGTGTTATGAAAATGAATGTTTGGCATCCAACATAAAAGAAATTTTTTTATTCAAGCTTTAAATAATCACACAAAATGAACAAAAACAGATTGTGAAAAATAATCCTCCATAACTAGTGAATCTCACTGCGGATACAGTTAACATCGTTATCATGGATTAATTTTCCTCATTTTTTCAGTTTCTGCAAATCAACTGCACAATATTTTTTTCCCTTTCATAAATAGCATCAAGAATATCATGATTGCTGAAAATCTGCTCATCATTTGATCAGATTATATCGACTGATTATCATGCATCAGCGTTATCATAAAGATAATTTATTATTCATATTTTCTCTGTCTATTTTCAGCTTCATTCGGAATATAGGAGTACATATCGCTGGCATGAATACACAGGAGGTCCTGAAGTCGTTAGGAAGCCACCTGTGCCAAATCAATTCGGTAAATTTCGCCTTTTTCTTACCCACAACATTTTATTCCGTTTTTATGACGTTTCTGCTCAGCGGGAATGAAATGCTTCCAGCGCTTTACGGAAATTGCAAGAAAAATATCCACGCTTCAAAACGAATAGATCGTTAAAACATTTTTATGACGTAAATCACGAGTTTATGGAATTAAGTGAGACATGAGCATAATTTTTAAGTGAATTCTGATAATTTAAGAGCTCTTGTCGTAAATCTTTATTTTATACAACACTTAGCTTTTGCAGGATGACTAGTTCGAACGAAACAAAAGCTTTATATTTTACCACTTTATTAACGACTACTTAGTCAATTTGCTGTATAGAATTAAGTTTTTCATGTCGACAACGATGGAAGGAAAACATATTTTAAACATAAATATCAATTTCGAACTTTTTCCTGTGCAAGAAGAAGCTCAATCAATATAAGACGAATTTCCTAGATTCCAAGTGTTCCTTAAACATTTCTTTCTTTTTTTTCTGACATGAAAATTCATTTTATCGTCTCGACATTTTGTAGCGACAAAAAAAAAAAAACAGAATGAAGTTAACGAATATAAAAATAGCCTTCCAATTGGATTTTATATGCGATTAGCTTAGGCATTGAGCCGGGTGGTCGTGGAATAAATTAATTGGATAGCTTTCCATTTAAGATATATATTTTGATGTTCTATAGATCTCTCATGATTGCTCTCAATAACCTTTTCCTGCATGATATTATGCTTCGACATCGATGGGTTTCTCTTGTTAGATGTTTTAAAAAATAATAATTTTGCATCCATTCGTTGATTTTGTTGACTGTACAGCCAGCTCCAAGGATCACTTTTTCTCTAAGTCGACAGAGGAAGAAAAGCATTCTGAAGGTGAATTAAAAAAAAAATAGCGTTCGAGTTATAATTATGTGCAAAACTGATGAAGCACATTAAAATAACGATGATGATGGCTGTGAGAATTCTATGAAATTCTACTTTTGAAAGAAACCATTAAATTTGAAACTCGCCACAAGCCATCGTCATTTTAGATCATTTATATCAATATTACTTTTTTTATACACTTTATATAGCTCGGCCAAACATTTTTCCCCTCAAAATTGAAATTACCTGTGCAAAATTATCATGCAATATCGAAATTTGATTCGGAAAGTTTAATGTAGTTTATGAGGGTTTGAAAACAATTGCCCTAATAATCGTAAATATTGTTTTGTACATTGAATTGACGCTGTGGAATGTTTCGAATCGCAGTCGAGCAAAATGCTGATAAATAATTTAATATATGTATTTTCTGTTTCCCAACATAAAAAAAAACAGTTATCAATGCCCCCATCAATGAGCCGCCTTTACCTCGACGCAAAAAATGCCCTGAGTTAGCTTATAGGCACCATGAATTTATCGCAGACGCTGGTGCTGATAAAACTGATTCCAATGTGACTCGTGCCCGGGTAAGTTTGATATTTTGCGCATACATATTTGTTTTTCATGGTTATATTTTTTTGATGCTAGTATATGTTTTGGTGTGAAGACTAAATTTTTCGGTTTTTAGCAGTTTTTATATGTTCCGCTAATTAATTTGGTCTTGAATAGCGGGGCAACATGCATCCGTTCACATTTATGTCTACGTGCTCGAAAGCCTAACAAACTGAACTTTTGTCTGCAATAAGCGATATTCTACTACTACTGTACAATATGATTTTCCTAGGAATTGATTTTGAATTTGCATAAATTTGTAACGCCCTCGTAACAACATAATTTCGTAGCGAAATATTTACTTAATTTATTTTCCTGAATACAAAAATATACATATACCTCGTATCTTTCTGACATTTCTTCTTATAAAGATAGCTCAAAAAACATCGAAAAAAAAAAAAAACATAAAAAAACCCTTTTGAAAATAGAAAGCGAACCAATTGTGTGAGACAAATTGATGGCTGACAGGGTTTGTTGTTAAAGCTTCGCGTTATTCTTTTTGGTTTCGAAATCTCTCAATAGATAAAAAAAAATCAGCCGTAAAAAATAAATACATGTATGCTTTATTTATTGTGGCCTATAGCAAATATATTTACAAGGTTCAGATCGCTGTTGACAGGGATGTGAACAAAAACATTTGAGGATATTTTTTCCAAGAATTGACCTCAAGCTTTTCCTTCAACTGTTTACTTTTTACATGGTTTATATGTGCAAATATTTAGTGTTCCGTATCCGTATTTGATTTACAATAATTCGGTATATGGGATAGTTTTGGTTCAAATTTTTCCATGCATTCTGGCAATTAACATAACAAAAGCATTTTTTTGTGTGTAAATATGGACTGTTCAGACAATCAAAATTTTGATGTCAATATAAATACTGTATAAAAATTAAAATGAATACAAAATTTCCTTTTTCATTTTTTCAATTTTTCAAGCCCACTGAAAACTGTATTTCCAGGCTTGCATGCAAAAAGTTATTAGTAGATTGAAAATTCTAAGAAACATCAAAAAACAATGTGCAATATCAAAATAGAATGAAATATTTCTCTTTGTCTAAAATTGACCCTGTTGTTTCTATCCACACATGGTAGAACATGCGTTGCTTAAATATTTGTTTCTATAATTTTATTATAATTTGCAATGTTAAATATTTTCCCTTATTCGAATAAATAAAACCCTTTGGATGCTTGAATACTTATTTTTTACATTGCGAACTTAATATACTTAAACATTTTAAAATAATGTAGTACTCTGAATTCATCATTTTGCTGTCAAACATGTACTTAGCTCTCTTGAATTAACTCCAACTATGATCAACAATAGAAAGTATTCATTTTAATTTTTTACAGTCAAACGATCGCAATGGCACTCCGTCACGTCGTAGCAAATCGGAAGGGCCTCCCATAGCTAATGGCCGTTGCGTTATTATCGCGGATAATGTCGTCGACGAGAAACCAAACAAGGAAAAGGTATTTTCTATATCATTAATCGTTTATGCAGCATAAATGATTGCCGTCTGTTCGCACATAATACTGCATTACCACATAAAACTAAAACTGCCACAAAACACAATTTTCCTATAATTTTTGTTACATTGAAACACTCAAACACTAGTCATGTAACATGAATGTTGTCACGTAAAAAGCACATTTACATAGTGAAGGGAACTGGGATCTGAAAAAATTTCAATTGCTTTATGATATCCTCACTGTATGCACTGAGATGCATTGCCATTCATCCATCAAACGAAAAACTATAATATAGTTGATGATATTGAAATTGAGGCTTCTTTCGCTATATTTTTGTGTAAAGCTTTATATATATGTATGTCATGTCATTTACATAGATATGACTGACCGATCAATAAGTTTATTAAAAGTTGATTAAATAATTAATTCCTATTTCCATTTTCTCTCTTTGTTTCTCTTTTTTTTCTTCCATTTTAAAAAATCTATTTTTTAGGCGGGTGAGTCAAGTGGGCTATTCAGAAAAACAATATCGAAATTGAGCACAGAGTATCGGTTACAATTTGTATGGCCCAATGTGCGACGAGTGACGGGGTCTTCTAATAACGACAATCAAATAGTATTAGAACCCCCTAGAAAATCGCAATCAATGGGTGCAATAAAGTCGCAGTCAAATACTTTAGCTGGAATACATAAAAAGCGTACAACTAATGAAAAAGAAGGTGCGACTTAATGTCGCTGACAAAACGTATTTGTATAATTATTTTCATTATTTTTATAATCTATTCATTAACATATTTTAGTACTACCTACTTAGCCTAAAGTTTTTTTTTTTAATCATTCCTTGGTTTGTGGTTAAACATATCGAATCCAGTTTATTTTAGCTAGAATAGTTTAAACATCTATTCAAAGTTCAATAACTTCAAAACTCGAGAAAGATATTGAACTCTGATAGAAATATTTCCTAATTATTCTAAATTTTGGTCTTATAAATCTCTCTCTGTTAGCAAAATTTAAAGCATATTATTTATCCTAACATAACTGTATCAGTGGCGTAGTCAGCATTTTTCTGAAAGTTGGTATATCAACCACAATAAAGACGATGTTTCTTGTTCTTCAAAGAATACGTTGGCTACGGCACTGAATTTGCAGATTTCAAACTTTTCGGTAACATCGGCAAAATTCTATAAATATTCGATCAGGAAAAAAGGACTGTAGTCTTGTGGTTTTTTTTTTTTTTTCATACCCAATTTATTTTGCAAATGAAAAGATTGTATCGTTGTAGTTTTGGTTCACCTCTATAAAAATCAATTTTTGAAAATTATTTACCAATCATTTGACGATCCATCCAATTTATTATAAATGAATTTAATTTCGTATAGCCTGATTTATTTTCGTTCATCCAATAACACGAGAAATTTTATTTTATTTCCGTATAGCGAGTATCATCAGAAAATCATTAAAATTAAATTAAGCAGCAACTTCTTTTACATTCAGTTGAACCAAAATGATATTTATATTAAAATTTTGAAATGTATTTGATTCGTTAATCCTCATATACATATTATATGAAGCTCTAAAACATTTCCATCATATATGTATATTCAATTTCATGTCATTGTTACTTCAAAAATAGAAAATGTTTGTGCGATGCTTTCCGCTTATGATTGTTAAGCACAAATAATAAAATTTTTTTAAAATATTTTTTTTTTCGCCATGTTCAGCGTAAATGAAAATTGGTTCATGAACAAAACCCTCAATGCTTTCATTTACGTCAGTAGATAGAGAAACTGAATAAGTTACTTTTATATAAAAAAATGCTGCATTTTAAATATGCATTTTTTCATGCAATATAAAACATTCCATTAAATAAATTTTACTGTAAAACACAGGCAGCTTTTTTACAATTGCAGTTTGGTTTAATAGCGGCAGACAAACATATCATATTGCATGTTAAGCAGAAACAAATTGTCTTAATGAAGCACTAAATATTATTCTGCGAATATATGGAACAAAAGCGAACTGTCTGGCTTTTTTCCATTGTCTAAAAAGCTCTCATTTATTAATTGTTGCAAAAGAGCTTGTCAAGTAGAGCTTTTTTCGCCATTGAAGAATAAGAAAGCAAATTCAAAAGCCGCATCTGCCTAGTTGCAGACCTGAAAAAAAAAAACATTATATAAACAATCCTGTCATTGACAAAAAGCTGTTGGAACTTAAATATTTTATGAAAACAATAATCAGTTGCAAAAAATGGAGTAAATAGAAATCCTTGGATTGGCGTTATACAGTCCTGGTCGTTACAGTACATATCCGCAATTAGTCTTTCCATCGCTTTCAAAATCAGCTCTAAATTTACGCTTTGCTTTTCATGCATTAAAAATGAGCCTTAGTTTGCCACCTAAATCTTTTGACCAAGGATTTTTATTATGTGTTTTCCTTTATCAGATATTTTTCTTGCACTCGTTTAAAGCAGAACATGTCACATAAATTAAGTTTAATTGGGTCTGTTATTCTGCCAACTAAAAAAAAAATAATGAAATTAATTATCGTTTGATACCAAAAAAACTTATGTTGCATTTTATTGATTTTCTTGTCTCTATCGTGAAATCCACTTTAGCTACTGTTCATGAACTGGAACCGCTTGTCAATGATGTTGTTGATTCGGCTCCGAATCATGAGAAGTAAGTTGATATTCATTCCAATCTCCAGTTAATATGAATTTCATTACCCATAATTTTTGTAAAATTCGAGCAGGAAAGATCTTCAGAATGAATACAGGAAAAACTTCAACACGGCACATTATAGCGAAAAGGAGAAATTTGGCTTTGAACAAAATTCAACGGTTGACAATAAGGTCGTTGCTAATGGTAGTGCTTATGATCCATTATGGTATAAAGAAGTTATTGAATTGAGAAAGAAAGCGGGTGAATATAAGGTAAATGCATATTGATTTTGTGGCTACCTACGTGATGGACAATGAGAATGTTTTTCTTTTTAGAATCGCGGCTGGAGTGGTGAAACTCATCGTGAATTGTCAAAGAAACAGGCTGAACTGTGGGATCAAGTTTCCCGTCGAAGTTCGTTAAGTGCTTTATCATTAGCTTCATCAATTCGACCCATATCGAAGGAAGAAAAAGAACGTGAAAATAAGAATAAAAGTTCGCCAACGAAGCCATCAGGGCGTCGTATTCCTGGATCAGCTCGACTGATTGACAATCGAACTGTCACTGATGGTAATTTATATGGACGTTTAAAACGTGAAACGATTCGTCATCATTTGGAACGTACGACGGGTCCAGGTAAATAAAGAAATTGTTCACGACACTAATGTATATTTTCATTGTGGATCAGTTTCACTTTCAGATGCCGAGGAAGGTGCATTGTTACCATCACCAACACGTGAAAAGTTAATGCCGACACTACCTCGTTCGAAGACTGGAAGTCCACAACGTGGTAGTCCTCAAAAGACAATTAGCTCTCGTCATGGAAGCCCTCATAAGGCCAGCCCACAAAAAAGTCCAAAAAAGATTTCAAAAGGTTCAATTAATTAAATGAATTTAAGGCGAATTAAGCTTCTATAAATCTATTCATAATTATTATTTTTTTTTAGTTGGTCGCTCACAGTCAGTTGGTCCGACTGTAACTGATTCTGGCTCTCCCAAAAAGCAAGCAAAGCCTATGAGTGCTTCTATTACTGCGGCAACAGCTTCATCAGCTGCGAAAACGCACAACAAAAAGACGCCAGTTTCAACTCCGACTTCTGCTCCGGTTGATCGTCAAACCAGACCAAGTAAGTTAAAGAGCATTTCAAAAGTATTTAATTAATTTTTTTTAAACGATTCTACATTTTGATTTTGAAAAAGAAAAAAATGTTTCATTTTTATTGCAACCAACAAATTTAATTTTTGAATTTGGTTTTTAACATAAAATCAATCAATCAGAAGAAAACTCACAAAATGAAAAACTAACATTAAATAACTTTACCGAAAATTTTAATACAAAACCAACAAAGCCTCGTTAAATAAAAATGATGACAATTATAATTGTGAAAGCATGATTTAATAAGAATTCAGTGATGAACATACACATTACTGGTGGGCATGAAAGAGAGAGTGAGAGAGCCGAAAACAAATCTTAGTTGCAACCTGATCCGTTAATGTAAAAAAAAAAACCTTTTTATTAATGTTGCTTCTAAGGACTATGCAGTCTTGTTTACAGAAAATCTCGCAGTCCATTTAGGTTACAAATCAAAATTTTTTTTGTATAGAAAATTTTGTTTTCCCCGCAATCTCTTTCAATGTTGATTTTTCTATCCGCATATATTAATAAACGATGAATTCTTTTATAGACATTTATTTTATATTCATTGATGTTATGATATCTGAATACGTTTTGGTGTTTTCTATAGACACGATGAAAATCTTTAAGAATTATCAAAATCTTGCATAAAATTGGAAAAAAAAATATTTCCGCTTGGAAGACCATAATAAAATTTCGCTAACAGTAAAAGAAAATATCTGAAGATTTTCATTTTTCAATTAGTTTTCTTTCTGAACACTCAAATTTTACTAAACTTTAGTTTAAAACTAGAGTTTACTTTAATGCTGGTTAAACAAATGAAACATTCACCATTTATAATTTCCGCAACTTATTTTCATTTAACTTTTGTTTTCATAATTTGAATTCGTTTTTATTTGATTAAGTACTTTACTTCTTATAGAGCAATAGGAAAATTTTCAAAATTATTACTTAGTGACGTACAGCAGAAAAAAAATAAGAATTATAGTTTATGATTTGACTTGTTAAAAACCAAACAAAATTTGTATATTTCTAGCTTCCCTATCCTCTACAAAAACTCATACCCGTTCAAAAAGTAGTACGTTACCAGTTAGTGGTAGAAAAAAACCATCAACATTAAACATTCATCACTCGGTTAATAATAATACTTTGATTTCATCATCACTCACACCATCTCAGAAAAATCCAAATCAGAATACTAACAATACAAAAAATACTCTCAATATTGCGAACTCAAATCGTAAAGTTCCGAACAAGACCATTGAAAACAAAAACATTCAGAACAAACAGCTCAAAATGAATATGAGACCGACGAATTTCAATGGGCAATTATTGACTGACAATTTGACGATTGGTCAGCAACGTAACAACAAGAAAAAAGCTCTGGAAAGTAAGTAAATTTTCAATCAGTCAAAACATTTTTCAAAAAAAAAAAAACGTGTCAAGTCCAAGAAAGTTAAAACAAGTCTATTAAATAATAAACAAAAAGTCCTTTACACACTTTTGGAAATTATATTTTGCCTTATTTCATTATTTATTTTTGTTTCATTTAATTTCCTTTTCACTACCAATGCTTGTACTTAACTAAAGTATCATAACAGTTCAATATGTTATTGTTGTTTTCGTACGTTGTCCTTTCATTATCATCGCTTATTTTTTTTTATAAAATATTTCAATTTGCAGAAAATTAACTGTACAGAAATAGATTTCTACATATGACAGCGCGAAAATGATTCTCTTATTATTTCCTTACTAATTGAAGTTAACAAAAAAAGAACCACGAGCGGTCAGATGTTAACAGCTAAAACTCAAATGAAGTTATAATGTTATCATACTTTAGTGATCTCGCATTTTCCCCTTTGGGTTCATTGTCTCTGTACAAAAAGACAATTTTATTAATTTTACGGTTTGTTGTGTTGTTTGTAATGTTGATGCTTGTTTGGTGTTGTATTGATATAAAGTGGTTGTGTTTTTGTAAATGTTTGATGCAAAAAGGATTCGTATGAATATATATGAATTAAACCTGATAAAAACAAGGACTAGGACACAATCTATCAATGTTAGTTTTTCGGTTTTTGATTTTCATCATTATTCACTTTAAAGAGTTTGTTCTATTTTCAATAGATTTAGTAGATTTTTTTTACATTTAAAAGAAAATCTAGAAACATTTTTTTTTTTCTTTGAAAAGTGTATTTTAGATTTGAAATTACTTACTTTTCAGCAAGTTTTAGCTGAACCAATTGTGTTGTTGGGTTCTTAAAAAGCATGTTCACTTTTTCACGAAACACTCCACCACACACATGTATCACAAAATACAAAAAAAAAATTTAGAAGTTTTCATTGAGTTTCTAAAAGAATGTTTCTGAACTTTATGTCAGCTGAGTGTGGCACTTTGGCAAATTTTTGCTATAATCCAATTTTACTCTTTTAGTGGAAGATGGTTTCGATGGACCACCACAAATCTTGCATCCGGAACAATTTGAGCAAATTGTCAAGTCGCCGCCTGAACCGACACGTGTTAAATCGCCTGAGCAGATAATTATGCGCTCACCAGATCCAGTTTTCTGGACAGTTCCTTTGGATACTGGAAAGACATTCACAGTCACACAAAATGTGCGCGAAGGTGATGTTGCAAACATCGTTCGGCCTCACAGTGAAATTAAAGTTTCGACTCCTTCTGAGGCACCAGCAAGGCTCTTGCCACAAGTTCATCCACAATCCGCTCCACCAGAGCTTTCGGAACAGGAGAAATTGAATTCTGGTAAGAATCTTCGCACAGTTCAGTTTTCCTTACTCTAATCTAATTGAAGCATACTAATTGCAGTACATGCTAGTCCGGTGAAAATTAACGAACAACAAAAGAAGCAAGAGTCACTTAATGTTACAGCACCAAAGCCCGATGAAATTTCATCGTCTTCATCAACATACTCAAAACCTTCTCAGGAATTGCCGCGATATGATCGCCCTGTTCCTGGATCAACTTTGCGCTGTTTGGAAGATCCCGATTATCCCGATATCAATTCGCCTCCTAGCTCAAATCCGCCACGTAGCGTCAATAATCCAGTCACTGAAGAAATTGTGGATAAGGCAAGAGATCGCTTCGATCGTTTCTGGGGTAACCCAGGTGACGAAAAAAAGTAAACGTGAGTTGAACTCTAACGGGAATTTTTAGAACTTCAATTTTTTTTTAAGATTCATGTCAGATATTTTAGATTAGCAATTGATAAAAACAAATGCTTAACCACTGTTTGTTCATTTATACTCCTGCTAATTCTAATGACTATTTGAAAAAAGAGAATTTTCTCCCTTCCTACACTATTGAAAAACGTACTTTAGATACAATTGAAAGACAAAAAAAATAGACATTCATGTTCACTCATTAACAGGGTAGAGAATGTAGATGAAGCCGATAGGCAAGAAAAGTGCTTTGGGTACTTATAAATATATAATTGTCATAAATTATCAGAAATGTATCTAGATAATTAATTAGTAATTATGTTGAGCACCAGCTGCCATTGGAATGAGATTTATGGTTAAAGAAACACAGAGATGAGAAAATTATTTATTGTTAAATTACGAATTCTATTAAAATTGAAGACAAAACAAATATTTTTTTTTTCTAATGTTAAGAATTGGAACGTTTATAGCAATTTTTTACGATTGGGGTTGAATGTGATGAGAGATATTTTGAATTTATTTATTTGAACTCAATAACCGAATGAGGGAAGCTTTGGCTGCGAGTTTATAATGTTATGATTTAAACTTTATCAAAAAACAAAACACAATTTTGCTCTACAAAATTTTTCCGACTCACCAAAAAAAAAAAAAAGAAAAGAAAAACTAAATTCAATACAAAAACTTGCTAAAATGCATTTACAAAAATAACATTCCGTCATTTCGATGCCATTCATACTCTTTTTATTGTGAGGAAAAAGTAAACTTTACATTAACAAAAGCATTCATCCATATTTATTGACGCTTAAAACACAATTTTCCGTTCACTTGGAAAATGATAAACAGTGCACTGAATGCCATTCACGTCCATGGATACATAAAAATAACCTTTTGGGGAAAAAAACAAATTGCAATTCAGTTACGTATTTTCGATATCTACAAATTTGCTGCGCAGCATTCCTATTTCTTCGGTAAATAACGAATGGATATTTTTTTTTCGTTTAGTGTGTAGCAAATGCTTTTGGCAAATCTTTACAAAACTTTTAGGGATGAAGAAACGATGCTCCGAATAAAGATTAACTTTCCTGTTACCTACGCGAAGCGTTGTTAACACGATTTCGAACAAGAGCAAGATGATTTTTTTCAAGCGTATATTGTAATATCATAATGAGGACAACTTTGTAACAGTAATAGGCTTTCTGAAGCAAGCTGCTGTTAAACATTTTCTTTGACAAAATATCAGAAAATCTAGATAGGTGAAGAGACAAAATGTCTAATCATTATATGTGAGCTTTTTTGGGGAATGAAAAACATTAATCAACACACAATTCCTTACCTATTTTATATTAGTGAGCAATGCTATTAAAAACAATTGAAAATCTCTGGAATTTATAAAATCTTAGAAATTTTTCGAGGAAAATCAAATTTTTTTCAGAAATGTCAAAAATTCATCAAAGGAATGTGAACTTTAAAGTGACATTATGAGTTCCTAGTATAAAACACGGCCGGTTAAAAATTACGTCACATTCTCTTTCTTAAAAAGCAAATAACAAAAGAGCACTTCCTACTTTTGAAAGCTTAAAATAATTTTCTCGCAAACTTACTCACACAATTACATCTTATTGAGTTTTACGTGTGTAAAGCACGCGAAAGTTTTCGCATAAATGTGCTCAATATTACATCAAGCACCGAACCGTATCCGATTCAATATTACACTTGACATCAGAAACAACAAACTTAATTGATCCGTTTTGTGTTATTAATGATCCAACAAATGACGCATAAATTCTACTCATTGTTCATTTTTTAACTAAAGTAATATTTGCATGATAGATGGCAATTGGAAAAATATGATGAAAGCTTTTATTGTCAGCTAAAATTACCAAGAAATTTAAGTATTATATAAAAAAAAATCTCTGAAAAATTACAAAAAAAAAAATTTATAGCATTATTAACAATTTAATATTTAAATTAAAACAAAAAACTGAAACACGTTTGTGAACTGCAGCCCAGAAAAATAAACATGAAATAAAAAGACAAGCGACAAAAATAACTGTTAATATTTTTGTATAGTTGTTTATTTTATTTATATCCCAGCAAATTATTTTACAGCAGTTCCCACGAGCATGATTATATTAAAGCCCACTTGCCAGATGTTTAAAAATTATGAACCGAATAAAATGCTATGACTTTTACATTCTCACAACTCTGGTCTTTAAACAGCACATTTAACATATTTTTGAAGCCAATTATCACCCAAAAATTACCACCTTGCTGGAAGGTAATTGATGTAATTTGTTGGAACTTATTTCTAATCTGGATCTTGAAAGCTTTTCTATGGAAGCATGTTATTCAAGTCCTTTTAAGACATGTTTACAAATTCTGAATTTAGATGTTATGTTAAATGGAATGTGCAAAGAATTTAAGCTTCAACATTAATCCAGTAACCCTTTCCGATCGAAATAACACAGCAGAAATCTGAGTTTCTTCTTCAACAACGTATCCTGAAAAAGTTGATTCTGGAGCTTTGAAGTTGCTTCAGTGTCTTTCAGTAATCTACTTAGATTTTCCAAGGAAACATTGGTGCTGTAACGGAATGGCAACAAGAGAAAAGAATATATGACACCTATAATTCCGCACTTCAAGAAATGATTATGAATTTGTGTGAGCGTTGGAATTTGAAGGCTATAATTAAATTGAATTAATTTAGCATGCAATTCTCGGTGATAATGCTGCAGAGCTTTATCGATTTCATAGTCATTGATCTCGTCATTGGTTGATGAAAATATAAGATATGTCAAATCAATTCCTGGGGAACCGAAGTAGCTCAACCCAAAATCAGTCTGAAACAAGATTATTGAATTAAAATCGGAAAATATGAAATCCTCAAATATCCCAGAAAATGTATAGAATGTATACTTTCAGGAATTATTAGTCATTTCGTACCAATTTAGTATCCACCAGAGAACCGTCATCATTATATTGTAATAAAATATTTTTCAGCCAAAGATCGCCATGATTTAAAACGCCAAATTCGCCGTCTTCCAACATAAATGCTTCAGATGCTCGCTCAATCATGTTGCGTTCAAACGCATAAAGCTTCTTTGCAAGCTGGGGAGCATCACCCCATGTTTCGGTAGAAATTTCATTAGCCAACAAATGTACACAGTTCAAAAATAACAAATGAAATATTTTGAAATATTCACTCATATTTGGCTCTTGATGATGTGCAAAAAGCTCTTTTTCCTTAAAACAATAAAAGAAATGATGAAATTAAATTTGAGTAAATTAAATTCCGGAATAAAATGCTGAGGAATCGTAAAACACAAACGAATTTACAGCATCTGACATTATTTGAGCGGTTTTAGTCACAAAAATGGACTACCTTTTGATAGAGAACAGCTGTTGACGCATGAAGTAGTGCCAATTTTGATAATATCAATTTCAAATGTGTCGCATCAAAGCCCAGTTTATGGTCAATTTTTCTATAATATTTGACAGGAACGTCTTCAAAAACCAAATATTTTGGCTGTGGGCGAACATTAACGATGTTCAACACACTGCAATCATGATAAATATTAGATGTGTAAATAAAACAAAATGCTCAATAAACACATAAACTTTGGACTTACTTGTTCGTGATTTCATTTTTATCTCCAATCGTCAGCATTAGTTCCGTGATTTTCGGCATTAGGTTTTTATGAAAAAAAATTTCACGCTTAAATGGATCATACTTTTCAACGCTCTCCTCCATGTAGGGGTCATAAAACGCAATTTTGAGAACGATGTTTTGCGATCTGCGTAAGGTTTTTGCCTGTCATTTATTTGAAGTAATTTTTCAAATTTAGTTCTACTTACTTTTGCACATTTGAGCTGCATGTAAAATTCACCAGAACTCTAAGAATGTCACACCAGTAACTTTGAGTCCTCGTAGACGTTTGCACAACTTGAAATGTTTTCACAAAAATCGTTTCGTCATTGTGCTGCTTTTGCAGTAATTTTTCAAATAAAGTGTTGTTAATCCACAGATGTTTCTGAAGAATTTCTTGATCCATTACTGCACGACGTGAATTTTGAGCAGCTACTGATTTGTAAAATAGACGATTTTTCGATATTTACAGTATATATTGGTGATTTCAAACTTTTTTTTCCTGATAACCTAGATGATAATACTGATAAGAAACATTAAGTCTGCTTAAAACGAGGCGTCATCTTCTGTTCGTGTCAATAGTGATGAAAAACTATTGTGTCTAAGGCTATTTATTTTTCTTCATTTCGTCTCATTTAAATGACATTTTTATTTATCTCTCTCTATTAAAAGGAAGAAAATTTAAATGAAAGTTTACTCCCACTTTGTCATGAAATGCAGTATATTATTTCATTCACAAACAGCAAAAAGGAAATCTTCGCTGGAAAAATCATTCTTCTCCATTCAGTTTTTCATCAGCTTTCGTTGCGTGAAGACGTAAAAAAAAAAAGTTGTGACAAAAATTGCCGGTTTAGAAAAAGTGACAGTGTAAAGCATTTTGAAATTGTGTTTTGACGCCTGATTAATCACTGACCTGCTTCAACTTTACTAAATGAAAATTAATTTGCAAATATTTTTAACGTGCATCTGGAGGAAACTTTAAATAAGAAAAAGTTTCATGCTATAATGGATTCTTAATATCTTTCTTAGTAATTTCCGTTGACTGCAAAATGAAGCATTACGAAAGATGTTTTCATTTTCAAAATTAAAAAAAAAATTATTATTAAAGATTCACTAATTAAGCATAAATATCACAAAGGGCAGAAAAAATAAAATGCCTTTCATTTAGTGCTTTTTGTTTTGCCGTTTTCTGAGAAATGTCAATTATCAAGTAGAAAAATAATTACGTCCATAAAGCTGAAGAAATGAAACTGGCAAGAAAATCACCCTTGGAAATAATTAATGTTGTGAAAGCATATAAAAATTCGTTTTTCTACATTTCGTGCTCAAATATGGAAAAATGGTCGTAAAAATCCTTGTAATTTGAAAGGAAAAATAAAATTAATAGAAATCTCATCAGAAATTTCTTGTTTCAAAAGTAACAAGCAAACGTTTATGATACACAATTTCCTGATAGCAAATATTAATGAGTGCTACCTAGTTGCTAACTAGATAACTAAATATTTAAATCAGTTCAAATTGTAACACAAATGGAATATTGAACACAATTCATAATATCACATAAAATAAACATTATGATTAGACATTTCCCATTCAGATGGTTTGAATTTTGTGCGTGCAATTATTTTATCAATGTGTGGCGATTTCGAAAGAGAATTAAACAATAAAACATTTTGATGTCATGAATCATATATTGATAGTTTTCAAATATAATCGCTCAATGTACAGATGGCTGTTATTGATATCTGCCTACTAAACTTTGTTTGTGTGTCATTTAAAGCAACTCATTTCACAGAACCCATTTGATGGCGCAAAATGAAGTGAAAATTCAATTTAAAAAAATGGACTGTTTGAACACTGCTAGTAGAAATGTGAACAGCATGAGCAGTATCCAAGCCCAGTTTGAATAAATAATGTTAAAGTTCCTTTGAAATTGCCCCTATGAATAATCCTTATGAAAATTTGACTTTCAATTCTTACGTGACCTGAAGCTATAAAACATTGAAATAGCCTTTTTCTGGCGTCAACTCTGAACTCATTTCAACATTTTTCTCGACCCGCATCACCAAAAGTAACATCGAAAAATACTCATCAAAACCATCATTTTGTCAATTTGTTGCATCATTTCCAAAATTCTGATGCCCTTTCTTTTAAACGAAATGGCTTCAGACCAATACAAAGTGGAATTTTAATTAAAAATAATGAATCAATTTAACGTAATTTCATTTTACTTCATTCCGCTACCACAAAGTGCTTTTTCGTGCTTTGAATTCATTCGTTTCTTCATACCTTATCTCAAATTAGTTATTGTGATGCAATGCAATTGTTTTAAATTGTGCAACACTTAAACCATCACCCATCGCTTCAGTATCGTTCACTATCATTTAAATAATGCCGCACCTAAAACGGTTTTGGGGCGCTAACAAACCTGTAAAAGTCGGGCAACATTAAAATAATTGATTGCCTCTAAATCTGAACCAACGAAATGTAACAACAAAGCCATTAGGATCACACAGCGAGTTGAGAATAAAGCAGGAGGGCCATCGTTAAAGGAAATCCATTTTTTCCTCTATTGTCAGTCATCTTCTGACGTCACGCAAACACTTTTTTTTTCGGCAATTGAAATTTCATATCTTATTTACGTTTCAACGCTGCCAACATTGCATGGCATAATTTTCCCTTTCATTTTTGCTGTTGTTGTTAGTCTGAAATGAAATGTAATGAGAAAAAAAAAGTGTTTGCTTGTGTGCGCACATCTCTGCACCATCTGTCGGGAGCCTGTGATGTTATCATGTTTCACAAGTCTTTTGAATTTCCTAGATGAATTCTTAAACGCTTTTTCAACATAAATAAATTGAAGTCGTGTAATGGAATATTTTTGTTGGATTCAATTTGATCTTAGACCAAAAATAGCCAAATTTGCGGTGAATATTTAAAAACTTCAAGGATCAAAAGACACACTGAATAAATAGATTTTGCATTGGGTGAACATAAAGTTAGGCGTATTTTTCGTAATTGATGTCAGTTATTATACATTAAATATGCATAGATTAAAGTATTCAGCAAGATACGAATCGCTGGCATATAAATAAGAAAGTTCAAGACGTTAACACGTGCTATTTATGTGTAAATAATGACTAATCTTGATAACAAAATGTGTTGATGATGTGAAAAGAAGGAAAAGGAATTTAATTCCTCGTGATTATGAATGAAATAACAATTAGTACCGCTATTAATTGGACGAATGCTTATAGCAACAATAAGAATGCGATTGTAGACATTCTGGCATTTTACAATCTAAGCATGAATGAAACTGAAGTGCGCTCAAGAGACGATCATGAGGAAATAGAAAATTGGCCATGGACGAAAATACTGCTTATTGTTCTTTTTTGCTTACTAATTGTCGTCACAGTTATTGGCAATACTCTAGTTATATTGTCGGTTATAACAACTCGACGATTAAGAACTGTTACAAATTGTTTTGTGATGAGCTTAGCCGTTGCCGACTGGCTTGTTGGAATTTTTGTGATGCCTCCGGCTGTTTTCGTTTTTTCGGTCGGTAAGATTTTGTCACTTTAGACGTTAGAGATTGATTGAACTCAATGAATGTCACGAGTTCCTTTTCTTTATGTTTCTGTTTAGGAACGTGGACTCTTGGCTGGATACTGTGCGATATTTGGATTTCACTAGATGTTTTACTGTGCACAGCGAGTATACTCAGTTTATGTGCAATCAGCATTGACAGGTGAAAAAATCTGTCAGCCATTGAATCTTATTCTTCGTTTCTTTATCACACAGTTTTTCATGCAATCTTAAAAAGCTCTTCAGTAATCTCTTTCATATTTCACTAGTGCCTGCACATTTAAGAGCTCATGATGTAGAGTATTCTGGAAGCATGTTGCATAAAAAAAAACCAAACTTCAAGGACTTTTGCTTCAGTTCCGCCATTTCAAATTCTAACGAAAGAAAAATAAAATTTTCATATTCATATTGCATGCTCATTGAGATTCCGAAACACTTGGAAAATCAGCATCATTGAATATTATTCGTGATTGCTTTCAAGCATGATTTGCTAACAGAATAATGTAAATTTATTTACGAAAAACGTTTTAATTTTTACGTTATTTTTCCTTGATGTAAATTTTTTTTGTACCAAATTAGTGGGCGGTTGAGCTTTGCAAAGCTCAATTTTTCATGTATTTTTATACAGAAAATTTTCCCAGGAAATTATCACAGATTTTAGACATCAAATTAATTGCTTATCTTGAAGCTCGTCTCTTAACGTTTGAGTCTATTTGAGAGGAAAAAATCAAAAGTTCGAAGACTGCCCGAAGGCGAATGAAAAGAAAAATTGGCTATTACAATCCTTTGCAATATTTCGCAGATATTTGGCAGTGACACAGCCCCTCAATTACTCAAAACGACGTCGCTCGAAGAGGTTGGCAATGTTAATGATTCTGATTGTCTGGATTCTTGCTGTTGCCATAACCTGCCCACCGATTTTGGGATGGTAATTTTGCTCGAGGGGTCGTTTATAAAGAATGAGTTTACTTCTTTTAATAGCTTCATTTAATTGTCTCGCAGGTATGATAAGGAACATCAGAATTCAAACATGACGGAATGCTCTTACAACAAGAATAAAGGATATGTAAATTCATTCAAATTAATTAAAGGTTTTAAATTAATTATTCGAAAATTTCATTTTCAATCGTTTTAGGTCGTCTATAGTGCCTTGGGTTCATTTTTCATTCCAATGTCCATTATGCTTTATGTTTATTCGAAAATATTTTGCGTATTAACATCAAGACAATCGAGGATAACGAGAACTGAGGTCGTGTCGAAGGCTGAACTCATATTTGCTCATAAGCCGGAAATGGCCTGTGGAAGCCTTCAACCAATTTATTTTTTCTCAATTTCACATATTTCAGGCATGTGAGCGGGCCATAGACGTTGATAATGATTTCGTAACTTCTGAATTCGACACAAGCTACCCACAGTATTCACTCTCCAAGGACTTACCATCAACATCTGTCAAAAATGGCATTCGTGAGGCACCAACGACTCTTTACGAGCTTCTTGAATATGCAAAAACACGGTCCATATTGAAGAATAATCAGCAAAGTACGAGCACCAGTACAAGCAACAATGGATTTGTAGTACGATCCATGAATTCAGTGCAATTCAGCCACATAACGAACATGGATTCGTCCATAAAATCGAACAAGAAAATTGCAATAAGAATTTCATCGCTGAAACGCGAAACAAAGACCGCACAGACACTTAGGTTTGCATAATATTTTTGACACTTTTTTGGGTTTGTTTGCATTGAATTTGGATTTAGGTCCTTTTTTAGGACGGCTTGAAGATTTTTATTTTGCATTTGAATACTATTATTAGAATTCAATGATTGTAATAGCAGGCAGTTTTCGTTTATCGTCTGCCATTCACATGCTGCCTATAATAACATATATTTTCATTATGGACTAAGAGAGAACCAGAACAAATTTTCTAAGTTAGGCTCAATGATTTAAATATTTCATTCAATATTTTTGTTACCTTATAAGGGCCAATCATGTAACATGAATTTAACATAACATTTGTTTATGACTGTGCGTAACATCGTTTACCTTTCCCGCACTTCCAACATGCACGAAAATAGCTTTTAATTAAACTTAATTGACTGTAAATTTATTGCTTTTTTTTCTCTCCATCAGCATCGTAGTTATATCTTTCATCGCGTCATGGACACCATTTTTCATCTATTACATTGCACGTCCCTTCATTGACGATGACAGCTTTTGGGTTTTGAGTGAAAATTGGGAGTCATCTCTCACTTGGCTCGGTTGGATAAATTCGGCTGTAAATCCATTCATATGTGAGTGACGATGTGCATTATTTTGTATTTCTAATGAATCATTCGTGGGGAAATGTCTCTTGTTTTTGTTTTTATCAGATGCATTTTATAATGTCGACTTTCGTGTGGCATTTTATCGACTCACATTTCGTAGCTGTTTTCACAGTCAACAGAATAATGTCTTTAAATAGAGAGGAATTTCATGGAGAGAGAAAGTAAACAAATGATTTGAGGACCGAGCGGAAAGGACAGGCTGTAAATAAACTAACGAAATTTCCATACTGAATACAAATAGAGGAATTATCTATGTTATGATTTTATCACTTGGTAAATTATTTTGTAAATATACTTAAAACCCCTGGTCATTTCATTCAAAATCGTAATTTACATTTTCTTAGTCGTTAAGTTAAATAAATAAAGAAAAAATATTACGACGGAAGTTTCTTTTGTGTGTTCCTGAATTTTCTTCATTGTTTGTTATTGCAGCACATTAAGTAAATTTCTAAAAGGAAGTCCTAAGAAAACTTTCCGCCGACGCTTTCGGGCAGTTTAAAATTATAAACTCAATATAGATATTTTTTCAAGGTTCCTTTTCCAGATTTACCTTCTATTTACGTAAACAAACTTGACAGAGAATTCTGAATTAAAATGTCGGTTCTAGAAAGCTATTCAAATGTTATGAGCGATAGTCAATAAAAAAAATTGTTTGAATTTGACAGGAAAACAACTCAAACTTTGCTGGAATTCCCGAAAGACATACATTTCAAAGAAAAAAAAAAATGATATGCCAAAAACAGATGATTTATTGTTTGAATAATATTTTATTGTCGCTCACACTTTCGCATTCATACTCGACGTGATCATCAACAACGCACAGACACTAAAAATACTTAGAATATATGCTGATTTTAATGTTATAATCTTTGGTATATAAACAGGTTACAACGATGTTGCCTGCTTGCAATTAACGAATGGAATAAATAAAATCTGTTTTGCATAGTTAAATTTTAAGGACCTTTCTCATTTTGAATTCGTCTATAATAACATAGATTTGTGCTTTATATAACTAAGTTCTATAGAGATTCACTCATATGAGTTTCCATGCGTAAATAACGATAGTAAATATTAATAATATTTTGAGATTTAATCGCGTATTCCTTTTATACTAAAATGTTCGAGCAACGCGGCGTAAAATATAGATGGTTAGGCTTGTCGACTTTTTACATGAAGTATGAAAGATATTCATGTGGCATAACTCCGCGTCGCGGATAAAATGTGTGCTTCACTGAATAGTTTAGAAGATTAGTCATGTGACTCATGTAGATGTCAGCAAATCTGTAAGTAAAAATGCGACAAAAGGTATGAAAGAATTTAACGAATTTTCATCTCATTGGGTTAGCAAAATATTGTGGGAATTAAGCTTTTAAATCACTTTTAAATTTGTGCTTTGATATTTTGTTTGACGATGCAAAATAAAAAAAGGTTTCTGAATATTTTTGCATGTTAAAACATTTTTAATACTGACGAAATAATTGAGCGGGGCGGAACTCACCTGAATAAACGACGAGAGAAGTAGGTTGGGTTGTGGTATGTCCTGAAAACGCTTCCGAATTGCGCATTGAAAATATTTTTCATTTTATTTCTTTTAAAGGAGAAGGAAAAAAGTGTTAGATTACATATAAATAAATATAATGAACTTTTCGTTTTTTTAATAAACAGACATTTTGAACAACACTTTCCTACCTTATGGCATCGCGTTCCTGTGACCACTTGTGCAAAGCTGCTGCAGATTCTGCTGTTTCATGATCTTGAACGTCCTCCATTAGACTAGTTAACATTTGAAGCCAGTTGGCGTTTTGTTTGAATTCTTCGTCGTTTATGGTATCGATTTCATGCTATTGGAAGAAGATTTACAGAATGTAAATTAGCAAGATATTGATGAGAAATTTTATTAATGATTCGCCTACAGTCAATTCATTAATTATGGCTCCAGTTCTCCACCCATGTTCCAACGTCACATCAGCTAGATCGGAATACGGATGATCGCCAAAGTACAGCACCTGATGCCCGCGCCAACCAGTTAAATTCTGCAAAATTTTAACAGTTCCTTCATAATAAATTACGCCTTTGTCCAACTTATTGACTCGGTCCCATGTGTGAGCGTGACTTTTTTCATCATAAACTCTGTATATTATTGAATTCAAGCGAATTAAGCATAAAATAATTTCTACGCAATATTACAAACCTCAAAGGTCTCGATTGCTCAGTAAAAAATTTCGGTTTTCGTGCTTGAACAATAACGACGTCAAACAAATTACGCCAATCTTCACCGACGAGGTAAGTCATGCCTTTATTACTATACAGCATGGAAAAATTTATTAAGAGGCATATCATGTAAATTGTTACAAATTATTTGTATTCATAAAATTATACTACTTACACGAAGTGATAAGGGCTATTTGTGACCAGAAATAGTTTCTTATCTGCTTTTATCAAACGTTCGAAAAATGTCCTCATTTCAGGGCTCTCTTTAATGTATTCCCTCACATGATCGCCCACTATTTTATGCATCACTGGGTGTGAGCTACCAATGGCATTCTGTGAATAACACGCAACGTATTTAAGAAGAAACAAAAGCATAAAATTTCTATTTCTGTCACCTTCACATCTCTAAACAGAATTTCAGGATGGTAGTCAATGTGGCTACGATTGAAGTATTCAGTTACATTGCACAATAGACACATTTCTGGTACCGAAAATAAGTCCGCAAGTTGTATCATTTTTCGTGTTCCACCCTAACAAAAATTGTAACTTTTATTTTATATATAGACCGACCACCAGGTGACAATTTTCTTACGTTTTGCTTATTTCCTTCAACGTAAGCAATGGGAATTATGCGGTTTTTGTAAAGATTCAATACCTCCTGGTCGGGTACTCGAGTGAGCCCACGATAAACTGTACCAAGCTGAATTTGTAGAAATGAATCCAATTTCAGAAGAAGACCCTTTTCGATATCATAATGAAGGCCACGAATGGCAAAGTTTGGGATATACTCGAGATCTTTTATATCTTTCGGGTACTGCGAAGGATTAAATATTAAAAATTAGTGATCTTATTCAGCATTTCTAAGTAAAATGATTTTACCTTATAACGTTCAATAAGATTGTCCCGTCCCAAATTGTACAATAAATAATTGAGAGATTTCTTGTAGCAAGCAATCGTGTAATCATAATCGAATCCATAAATATTGACCTCTTCAAGGTCGAGTTCATTAGCCGCAAAAACTCCTCTCTGAGTTACATTTTTGGGCAATTTTTTCGCTAAAATTAAGTAGAAGTATATATTAAGAATCTTGCGCTGTTTACTTTTTGTTTGAAAATCGCTCGCAAGCAAAACATGTGCTTGTTGTTAAACTCGAGAGATGATTTTTATGAGAACTTGCGAGAGTTGCTGAGAGCGCCATTTTCATAAAATATTTTTACGGCCACGAATTAGAAAAATATCGATTTTCCTTTCAAGGAAACTCGAAACTCACACTGAAATTTTGCCCATCTGTCAGCATATAAAGCATCGTATTGATTGCAATTTATGACTGATATGGATAAGTAACGTGATAATGATGAAAGCGCTTTATCCCGTTTCAAGAATCCACACATTAGGGGCGCGATAGTAAGTGCCTTATTGAATATCATTTTGGTCTGTATAGTAAGAATATTTAGATGCTACCACTATTATACTATTTGGATTCCACTATTTCTATAAGCTTTATTGAATAAGCAACAATAACAATAAGCTTTTGAAGCTTAGATTTCCAAACAAAACATTTCTTTCAACAAATTTATTTTATTTTTTTTCACAGACTCAAATACAAACTGAACAATATTTACGTAACCGAATATTACGAATGAGCATTTTATTCTCTTTATATCTGAACTTCTCATTCAAGTTCTCATCATCACTCTCATACACTTGCTTGTACATTTGGACATGATCAAGGACACGCAATGTGCTCTCTGGCGTCGCAAATCGCGCAGTTTTTCTCTCAAAATAAACATACAAACAACTTGTTGAATTTTGTCGAGAATTTTGTTTACATTTTCAAGTTCGCTCACTATAAATAAATATGAGCACCATGAATTACTAAAATTGCTTAATTCAATTACGACTCTTCCTAATCAATCTCTAAGAAACGCAGCAAAATTGCTTAGTAAACATACATTAGGCCTGCCTATCTAGATAAAACAGCTGTAGACATTAAAAAATTTCACAACGTTGTTACATGCATAAATAGACAAAGAGTTTTGCAGGGGGCATATACATTTACGATTAGATTAAGGGTTTTCAATTATTAGAAAACAAAGAAAAATAAATTTCGTATTGTGCAAATTGGTTTCGAATACCATTTTTTTGTGGATGGTTTGGAAAGAGAACAAAAAGATGCCATGACATTCTAAGCACATTCGACCCGAATATAAAAAAAATGAGCACAAGCACATTCGACGTTGGTCATATAGATCTATTGACATTTCAGTGGTAAGGGTTGCAACCCTTGCCATTGGTAAATCCAGTTCGCTGATTGAGGTTGAATATGACGTTTAAAATAATTCGTTTGGACCAGCTGTACGATTTAAGTGGAAATTGACTTTGTTAAAGCTCAAGTTACCTTAATTTAATTTTTCTTCCAAATTTGGGTCATGAACATTTTAAGCAAATTGTAATTGATCATTATTTTGATGACTATAAATCATTTGGCACATAAAATATACACAAAAATCGAAATAAATATTGAAAGCAATTAAAAGCAATGCGTGTTTATGTATTCATGGATTTGTATGTCGTATGACACTAATTATTGCATGGTGAAAATATTTCAATTTGATTTTACTTCCATGACGGCTAAGGTTGATTGCAGTAAATTACTTATCCGTGACCCGAAAGATAACGAATTTATATAATGCTTCCATCCATTATTTTTACAATTAAAATGTCTCATGAAATTCTACGGAAAATTTTAGATTAAAATCTGGTATAAATACGAGTCAAAAAGTTCTAGCTAACAAAAGTTCAGGTTACCTTTATTGCCGCTAAAGTTTTTCATTCACGATTTTTAATGATCTGATTAAAACACACCGTCAGCATCACAACGCAGTGTTATGGTTCAAGATCAAAAATTGTATTAATTAATTTCATAAAATTAGATAATATTATTTAACGTGTATTTGGTAACTATATAATGGAACCAAATTCTATTTTCTAAGATTTTAGATTACATTTCTTCACAAGTATTTAATTAAATCTTTCTTTGGCTCGATTTTCAGCGAAGAAAGGCTTATAAGTATGTACATACCTATATTAAAAATTATTTAAAATAGATAAATTATAAGAATTCATTCTTCAATTCATTTTAATTTAGCAATGTAAATTTTCTTCATTTATAGAAGTGGTTAAGAGTGATTGTGCAGGAGATTTGAGGAAAGCCCGAAATAAAACTATAAATTGTATCAAATCTCTTTGCAATTCCTTTTAGAAGAATAAACTTTTTATGGAATTTCACAAAAGTTTTTTTCGGGCATAAAAAGTTGTGTGATCGGCGATACTTTATGCATAACAATGAATCATTTATTTCCTTTCTGACGCTACGGCCAGTCATTCCCGTTTTGCATGACAGTTCGTGATGCAGAATAATACTTTAAGTATCTTTAGACATAAACGAAAGATGTCTCAATGTTATTAAAGCTATTTAATTTATTACCTGGCTGCATTTACGTGGAATAAATACGAAAAATTTGATGAAGAAGTTTTGACTAGACAGTCATCGCTGAACATGTTTCGAAGATCGCAAAATATGAAAACGCAATTTACGCAATTTATGGGTTCATTGGTATTTAGCAGCAGATTTCAGAACTATTACATTCCTAAAATATGTTTAGCTAAACAAATTTTGTTGTAGTTAGACTTTATAAGATGTAAACACCTTTTTAAAATCCAAAGCCAACATGATGTACCACTGTTCCCTCCTTAGATGATGAAAATCTCATTCGTGTTTTCATCTCGTTGCCAGATATTTGTTTTGACGAATAAACAAAATCATCAACTATAAAAAAAAAATACTTGAATAACAAATTTTCAATCTAATATTTATTTGGTAAGTAATACACAAAAAACTTTGTGCTGTACGTGGCTAAGAGATTGCATCTAAAGCTTATTGGATATTTCAAATTTTAAAGATAAAATTTAAATTATAAATTTTCAAGCGAAATAAGAAATTTTTACTCTTACATGATATCCATTTTCAGGACTTTGTTCTCAAAAACAAGATTCTCCCAAGCTATTTTTCATCATACATAAGTGTATGAGAATGACGATATAATTCTTTGTCATGTCTAATATCTTTTCTTCTTAAATCCTTTTTTTACAGCAAAATGCACTATCTAACTAAACTCAACATTCTCAAAATTGCGACGTTTGAAAGATACATTTGTGACATGTTTATAGATGAAAAATGAATTTGAAAAAAAAAAAAAAATATTGAATGTCTCGCAAGTCGCAAAAAATATAGATCTGACAGCTAAGAAATTATGAGCCATATTTCAATGCACTTCAAAATCTCTTGCTTTTATGTACATATGTATTCCGACCTGAATACGTTGGTAATATGGCGTTGATGATTTCAGATTGGTTGAATCATAAGCTTTGATGAAGCGTCAACCAGAAGTTTTCTCCGAACATACCCGCATACACATTGCAATATTACATCATTAAAGAACCTGAAGCGGAAATTTAATGGTTTGTTCAAACCCATTCAAATTGACGAAAATAATTTTTCAAAACATCAAATTTATTTCAAAATCTTTATTGAGCCTTTCTCTGCAGTGGCATTAGGTATTTATAATCAAATTTACAATATCAATTTATACTTAATTTTTTTTTTTTTTGTTATGATTTATGAAATAACAAGATTTTTCAACTTTCCATCGTTCTGGAAAAGTTTAATGGAATTCAATTATTTCTTTGGAGTTATTGACTTAAGTTTAAAAGCTTCCCAGAAGAAATTAATTTCTTATTTCCTTGGATAGAGGATGATTGTTCATCGGAAATTTCGAGAAGCTCTTCAGCTGAACGATGGAAAGTTTTGCTGTTAATTCTGGAAATGGTTTCGTTCACAATTATACGGATCGCCCACCATTGAATAAAATGCCGTTTAATTGTGACGAAAGCAGAATACTTCACATATATAAGGTTGATGTGCAGAAAGTTTCAATTCAATTCACTTAATTAATTTCAGCTTCAGATATTTGGTATGCAATAAAAATTTTAAATGTTCCTTGTAACAAGCCTTATACCTTTACTTAATTAAATTAAATGTGAAACCAATGAATAAATTTAATTTGTACAACATTGTTCGCCTTAATGTGCTAATATAAAAACTTTCACATATATATATAATATAACATATGTCTGTATTTTAGTCTACATAAAGCTTTCTATTATGCTACAACTGAATGAAATAATTGAATTATTTGTTGTCTAAATCTGTAAATTTTCAGGCTTTCATCGATAAATTCAAACAATTTGATTACTTTTTATAATGAGTTTTTGAATAAATAAACAGCTGGTGCCATTGAAGATGCAGATCTTTACGCCAGTCAAATTATTGATGACAATATCGATCCCTAAATCGAGCTATCATTTTAAAGTAATAGAAAATTTTTGACCTTTTTCCGCATCATTTCATTCTGAGTATTGAACAATCAACAGGGTAATGTTAATGAATGTTTGCTTTTGGTTTGTAAGCGCTAATTAAAAGCATCGTTAACGACGAGCGGATAATGCGACCGGATAAGGATAGGCCGTTTTTTTCGCCGAAGAGCAGAATCGCCTTAGAGTCAGCCGATAGAATGCCGTTCGAAAGTCTTCACTATAGAAAGCGTCTATGATGTTACGAGGGGAAAAAAGAAATGAATAAAGAATATTTCGTTTTGCAATATATTTTATTTATAAGCGAACATGCTTACATATAAATGGATTCACTGCCGAATTGATCCAACCAAGCCAAGTTAGAATATTCTGCACCGTAGAGTTCTTTAAATTAGGATAGAATGGAACCTGTTGTGGGAAGAATAGATAAATATAACATGAGAAGAATAATGGACAATCAACATTGCTACATTCAGTAAATGGTAAATATATGCACGAAATCCTAATGGCTATCATCTTACCATCAAATAGTTGATGAAAAATGGCAACCACGAGGCAATAAATGTGAACCTGTTTTAAGGAATGCCAATAAAACTGAGTGTTATGAAAATTTTGTAATCATTATGACCAAAAACTCGACTCACATTACAATGCTTAATGTCCTTGTTGTTTTGCTCTCACGTTTCAACGATGAAATTCGTGTTGATAGTGTTTTTGTGGGATTACGAGATCGTATAATACCCAAATGATTATTGGAATGTAGCTGATTTCCGTTAGCTTTATCATCATTGTTATTAATATTTGTCATTGAGGTTGTTTGCGTGGGCGATTTTGAATCACTCAATCTATGGTCATTCAACATCGTCCATTGCGGACAGTCTGCTACTGGTATTTTGCATGCAAGTGTTGTGTTACGATTTAATGATTTTTTATTCATATCCACCAACTCATAGTGTCCATTTTTTGATGCCAATCCTGTTAATTGCTTGCTATTTGAGCTTTCAATACACTTTATGAGATCCTGATTGGGTTTAATAGAGGAATTGACTTTATTTAGCACACCCGTTGATGCCGACAATTGATCGGAGGAACGTTTCCGATTTTGAAACGTCTTGTTATCAGTGTCCGAGTCAAACTCAAAATCGTTTTCCGGGTCCTTGGTTCGTGAGGACTTCTGCATGAATAAAAAATAAGTGAAGTGTAAAAAGGTGTCGTTAATGAAATATTTTCACCAGTAATGAAAACTGAGCGTCAAACGAAAGGTTTTCATCCATTAAGGATTGTTAAAAAATAAAATAAAAAAAAAAACCTTGGGTTGTCAAGGAATTATTTTCTTATTTTGTTTTTCGTCCTATCAGTATAAAGGTCACCCAGTCGCTGATACTTAGAGACAATTTCCTAATTCCATCTTCAAATGTTGAGAGCACTGCGGAGCAATTTTTTAAGGTTCACCATATAAATAATGAATAAGATTTACTCATTCATATCAGTTTGTACGTGAAAGAGTTTCCAATTACATTGTAATGGAAGAAAATATTTGTATTTGTTTACGTAGTCATACCTGGTGTATTTTTATTTGAGCCATATTATCGTGCCTACTGGCCACAACGCATGATATTCGAAGGTAAACATAAACCATTATCAACATCGGCAGGAAAAATGATCCTTTATTTCAAAGAGAGAATGGGAATATGTTTGCAAAATAAACATGTTTTTTTATTTATTTTTGATTTCAAATTTTTAGTTTTTATCTTACCCATTGCCGAGAACACAACATATCCCTTGTTTTCATTATAACGACATTCGAGAAGATCTCGCCGCCCTGGCTCATACCATCCGAGAATTGGGGGACATGTGATAGCAAGAGCAAGTATCCACACAACGAGTATCATAAGCATAGCTAGTCGTTTTGACCTTCTTCTCCTTGAGTAATTCAGAGGCTGCGTCACTGCCAAATATCTTTTGTAAAAGAATGGACATAAAATTTCAGGTTATCATCAATTTTGCAGTACTCCTGTGCTATCACGAATGCATAATGGAAGAATACTGTCTTGTGCACGCAATAAAATTTTTAAGACATTAAATATATAATGACGCTAATAAAGCTTCTTTTTCTTGAGGATTCCATCAGAAGGTTGTTATTTATGTAAATCTGTCTTGCAATCATTAGACAGCCATTAAACAAATCGCTGTTTGTCATAATTGAAGAAACCAAAAACATTTTTTTAGGTGATTTATCAAATGCCATTTTGTTAAGTTGCAGTATTTTTCTGTGCTGCTTAATATACAATCGAGAAACATTCTTAGAAGCTTTTCGTTAACAGTGTGATACTTTTTGCTCAAATTTCTTCAAACACGCAAAACAAAGTGCGAAAAGTTGTTGGCAGCGAAATTTTAGTTAAGATTCGAAACTTTTCCATTAACTGTTATCAAACATGGGCACGAATAAAGTTTAGCTTGAATGTGACATTTGTAAAAGAAAAAGAAACATTTCACTTAAAGTGAACGAGTGTGTGGGTAAAATTAAAAAACGATTTGAAGCGTCATTCGCGAGCATAAAAAAATTATTATTGAATCATTTTGGGAAATTTTTTCTTTTCTGTTCATAATTCCCCTAACAATTCAATAAGAAACTTTTTATTTCAAGCATTTTGCGGAAATTTTTGTTCAATGATGGGAATAATTGAAAAGGGAAATTTGACGTCTAAGAAAATTCTTGACACACAAAATTAAATCTAAAATTTTCAGCAAACACCCTCGTCAAACTCGATTAATCATGATGACAACATACAAAATACTATAGCTCAGAATATCCCCCATGCTGGCATATTAATCAAAAATATTACACAAATGCCGGCAACTCACCTATCAATACTTATTGCACATAAGCTGAGTATGCTTGCTGTACATAAAAGGACATCAAGCGATATCCAAATATCACATAAAATCCAACCTAAATGCCATGAACCTATTAAATATTGGATTAGATTACTTGGCTTGTGCATGTGCGCAACAGAGTTTTATCTTCCCACATACCCATTAAATAATATGCTACAGCCGGTGGCATCACAAAAATTCCGACAAGCCAATCAGCCACGGCGAGGCTCATCACAAAGCAATTTGTTACAGTTCTTAGGCGTCGTGTTGTTATTACCGATAGTATTACTAAAGTGTTACCAATTATTGTAACGATGATGAGTAGGCAAAATAGAACAACGAAAACGAGATCTGCTAGATTAGATACAAAGGATCCATTAACGTTCTCAAACACATTTGACGATACTGTGATGTTGTTCAAACTAAAATTTCCACTAAACTCATCCAGTTCTGTTATATTGTGCACTTCGTATATTCCTGCCGTTTCATCTTGCATCATTAATGTTTTATGCATTTCATTTTCACTGATAATTTCACTTGTAATTTCACTGATTGCATTTCTTTTTGCATGAGGAATATGTTGATGTTTTACATTTGTGCCACGTTCAAAATACGGAGTTTCATATTTAATACCATTTAATAATTCCATTACCAGCAGTTATCGTTGGGACGTACACTGGCTTATTGTCTTTCCTTTCACATTTTTTCACTTAAATTTCATTGAATTAAAGTTCCATTAGCTGGAAATCATAATTCATATATTTACTACATGTAAAGCGCATCAACAAGTTGAATATCCATAAAATATATGTTACTTTTTAAAGTATAGCAATCATTACGCTGTGCAGTCTAAAAAGGAGAAAAAAAAATTTTTCTTCTTTTTTTTTTGGTTTTATCATGTATTGACTTTAAAGATTTTTTTCTTTTTCTGCAAAACGTAAGCTTTTATTGTATACATCTTGAAAGTACAATGATGTCGCTTGAAGATGATGATGATGACGACGGTGGGAAATACTGTAGAAAGTTGTTTGCATGTCAATGACATTTTTCTGCCATCTCAACAGCGTATCTGAATTATTTGCAATTACTTATTTTCCTTCAGCAAACATTTCTTAAGTTTGCTTTTCTCTTGTGCGCAATTATATATTTTTTTATAATATCCTTAATTTAAAATGCTAAAAATAATCGGATATTTTTGTACGGAAATAGAAATGTACAATTTTCATATGTTTAGTTTACAATGTTTAAGAATATATTTTACAACATTTTGCTGTTCACTTTGTGTGTGAGACATAAAACTTTTTACTGATGTTGAGGTTTTTTTTTGTATAAAATTCAATTTATGTGAGAGAATAAAAGTTTGTTGGTGCTTCCAATGTAAAATGCCATAGATTAACACACTTACTGTCCATTTGCGGAAAACCCATTATCGTACATCTGGCATGGAATTCTTTGTTTTTAACTTTTATATCGCATATTCAAACAATGTAAAGGAAAGCTCCTACAAACAGAAAGCAATTGAACTTTTCTTTGCTCCCACATAGCAGCCGGAAATCCACATTCGGAATTCGGCTAACGGTTGAAAAGAAAAACAATCGCACCGGAATTATGAGATAATAAAATGGGAGGAAATTTTATTAAATTCAAGTTCCTTTGCAGTTAGAAGAGTATTGTTCAATTATGCCAATTAAATATCAAGCAACTTCAAATGCTTCTGGCTATTGGGAGCTTGATGATGAATATTATAAATAAACGACATCATTAATTCATTTATCAAGACGTCAACATCATGAATGGATTCATTATTTTATTAAAGTTTATTTTGTGCTCGTTTGTCCTATAGTTTCTTTTTTCTTTTCGTGCTATTAGCAAACATTTTGTAGGCATAACTGAAGAAAACTAAGTTAACGTCTATTACTCCATAATTTGAATGGTTTATGGCTCTAGAGCACTTAAATTTGCATAAAAATATTATGAACCTATTCTTTTTTAATTTTGTGGGGGAGAAAACTTACATAAATTTTTTGTTTGTAATATGAACTGACACACATTGTTTTTATAATTGAAGAAAGCGCTTTATAAGAAAAAAAAGCTCATAATTCGCCTTTGCCCATGACAGTCATGAAATTTCGAGGGGTTTGAAAATACATAAAATCTTGACATTATATTTTGTTTATACATATTTTCGATGTGTGTATTTGTGTCAATTGTGAACCTTTAAAATTGTTATGATTTTTTTTTTTCAGTCGATGTCTATAAAAGGATCTCGATTCTCTAAAAGCGTTGCTACACTATTTTACCAAAGAAAATTATTTTCTTTTTTTCATGTAGATAACTCACAGACCATAAAATAGAGGTAAATGAAATTACCGCTGAACGTGAATCCTGATTCACTGCCGTCAGATTAAAGCTTTACGAGATTTGTGTTCATGCAGAACCTCCTTTATCCGCAAGGATATCTAAAATGCTCAAATTTATTTTGATGTTGTGACGAATCCCATGTGATGGTAGTCTTATTATGGTAAAAATGGTTGAGTTCTTTAAGAAATCAAGTCAAAACCCATAATAAAAATGATTTCATTCTTTGTTTCTCTAACCATAGAAATCTTTGCGTAAGAGATCTGTATACTTAAGAATTCATCATGCTGTGAAGGTATGATAACTTATCTCGATACCCACACATGAAAATTTTCGTTCATCAAAGATTTTTTTTTCTTTTCGAAACATCTTTTCGATTTCATTTTTATGTATTAGAAGAAGAAGCGATAACTTGAAAACTCACTGGGCCAAATGACAATTTTTTTTGCATGCTCTGGCCAGAAATTACATCAACTTTTTTGATATCTCATTCATATTTATAGGGCATAAGTTATTTCAACATTTTTTCAAAACATCATAAAATTGTATACGTATGCTGAAATTTATGCGGTGAGATATCTTGCTCTCGTGCAGCTTCTCGCTTTGCCAGAGTAGATAAGATAAGCAATTTTGATTAAAATATTTCGCATAATTTAAATGTTTCTAAAGGTCTTTACATTCTGTGTAGGTACAGGATTTCCAATTGAAGGCATTTTATTTAATAAAATCTCTTTTTCCATTCCCAAATAAATCATTGATTTTCTTATGAGAAGAAAATAACCGTAACAAATTACTTCATCCTCGTATCAGTGGTGGGTCACTAAAATTTTTATTGGATTTCGTTTATACCGCGAATTATGCGTCAGAATTGCAAATATTTGATTGTGATGTTTAATAACAACTTAAGTCAATAAGTTGAAGACGAAAAACATTTTTTGGTATAATTTTAATTTTTTATTCTCTCAAAAACCTTGTCTCTGCCTCTCCACTTGCTCACTTTGTTCTCGGCGAACAGAAGTCAAGCACTTGTGGGCTTCGTGAAATTGAATAGCTATTTTTATTTTATTTAACGCCCATTCACAATTTGCACAATTAATTTGATGATTAACAAATTTGTTACTGCCATCGAGCGATGTTTACATTTTAAGTCGTTTTCAGCTCCGTCAATATTCGCCATAATTGATTTCATTTGTAAAATTATGTGTGTGATGAATGCTCACAAACAATTTAATTTGATTTACATAACATTCCACTTAAAGAATTCACTTTGAGAAAGTCCGTACGTAAAGAATAAGTTTTTCCGAAAAACATACAGATTTTCTTTTTAATTTCTCATCTGAACGCGTTCACGAAAAGGTCATAAATTTTACTTCAACAAAAATCACGACGGCTGAATTAATTTTTTTTTCTTTTCTTACCGGTTTTCAAATCACCGATAATTTTTTTCGTAGGTCACTTCTTCTAATTTCGCATCCCGTTAATCTAATATCGCGTGCCTTACACAACAACGCTTCAAATTCAACTGAAATGTCTTTTTTTTATCTACCATTAAATTAAAAAAAAATTCTGTTCATGAAATGCGCGTAATTTGGTGTCTCTTGTTGCTCCATTGTGTTGTTGCTTTGCACAGGGTAACTCAAAAGCTGATTTAAATTTGTACAATATTCTAAATTCATAATCTCTGTCAAAAATAAGTATAATGAAAATAACTGGAAAGCTGGTTATTTAGTTTTCCTATTCTGACAGAGGGAAATTTAATGATAAGAAATAATGAATTTCGTAAGACACCGTTAAAATTCACAAAATAAAAAGGTTGAAGACAGCTTTTTCCGTGATTAATTCGCTATCCCTCGTTTCACTCGAAATGACGAAAGAAAAAATAAATGTTGTCAAAAATTTTCTTCTTTTTTTCAAAAAAAGAAAGGCAGATGTAATTTATCATTTGCGAAAATTGAAAAGACAGACACAAGTGTTGAAACAAATGTTCAAAATGAACAAAGCTAGAAAAGCTTCAGAGACAATCTTTATAGTTAAGCTACCTAGTAATCGTTTCTCTTTTTTTATATTAGCTTAAAATAACATTGCGACAGAATTGAATCTTTTATTATTAGCTCCTTAAAAGAATAAAGTCAGCTGAGCTACTGCCATTAAGTGTTTGAAAAGTATATTATTATTACAAACTTGATATAAGAAAAAAAGACTGATCTGTGTTTTATGTGTTTCGATTCTTAATTAAATCGTACGGGTCAAAGATTAAAATAGAATCTCAACTTTTGCCGCTTCAATGACTTTCAGGAAAAATCTATTAAACTCTGAGTTTTATAATCAATTGAAAAACTTTATGGACATGATTTGTGATTTATCCTTCATCACAGAACGTAAAAAACAGTTCAACAGCTAAGTTGTTTTCTGGAATGTTATTATTTTACTAAACTTACTATCGTCAACGTCAATAGAGCTCCATAGAGTGCAATTCATTCTTTTGTTATTAAACCTTTTAGACATTACTCATTGTCGCTTTTTTATTATACTTATAAGTTTTGGTCAAAAGTTAATATTACTCTTAACTTACTATCATAAAGTCGTAGAATAAAGAAAATTTTCTATAATTTTCTTTGTCTCTGTTTTCAGCTGTTTTTATTTCATTTTTCTTACGAAAAAAACATACTGCATACGCTTTCAAGCGTAGTAAGTGGTTACTTATAAAAACTTTAATTTTCCCGCTGAGACAAAAAAATAGGAGCTCATGCAGTTTTGATGCTGAGAGAAAGATTTAATTAAATGCTTCTGACATAGCACACTGGAACTCTAGAAGTGTTTGCCTCTCTACATTTTGTATTATTCCGTTGAAAAAGCACTCGAATTAATTATTCCGTACAGGATCTTCTCAAAAACTTTTTTTTTTTAATTTTTCATAAAATTCGCAATTAAATGCAGCGGCGCACTGCAAATAATAACAGATTTTAATTTTTAATGCTTATTTTTGTAGAGAAACTTTTGCCATAATTAGCTTCCGACTATAAAATAGTGTTACAGTGTATGAATTTATTTATTTTTTATTTTTATTGATGTAATTACGTAAAAACTTTTCTCTCTTGGAAATAACTTTTCACATTAATTGAGTTGTGTTATCATAGTAATCCATTAAGTTTTTTTTTTCGTCCACCAGTGGTATCACTGCTATGTAGTATTTTATGCAACACTGAATTTTCTACACGTTCGAATTCAACCTCGATCAAACAGCAACTGAACTGTATTTTGGAAAATTTTCTTTCATGTGAATCACACAAGGCGACAAGAAAATTATGTTGCGCGACACCGTGTTGCATCGAAAGCTTCTCGCGTGTGCCAACATTTCTTTACGGAAATAAATTTGCAAGAAAAAAAAATTATATTTAGCTTTCGAACCAGCCTCCTAGACAAAGTTTTCAGGGTGTTTTATCTGAACTTTAACAATGCGGAATTCAAATTTAGAATTTTATATAAACCACAGGATTGAAAAGCAGTGTTATCTCATTAAAAGCTGAGTTAATGTGCTTCATTCATACATTCACACAAATATTGTGTTAACATAAAAGTAATTGACGGTCGAATCCAATTTATAATTTCTTTCGCAGAAAAAGTAAATGTGACAATATGATGCTAAAAATTTTGCGATTAGCTTTCATACATTTTGCTTTTATTGTTGAATAAATAAGTATCTAATCCAGCATGAAACGACAATAAAGTTTTGAAACTTTTAATAGCTTTCTAACTCTAATTAAGTTTACTTCGACTAAATAAACTTTTATCCTGATGTTTTGATGAAAAAAGTAAATTATAAATTAAAATCTAAATCAAATTGAATACCTTTGGCAATTCCACAAGTGATAATCTATTAAGAAACTTTCTTAAAGAAAGTGATAAGTCAATTTGTGTCAATTAGCATATTGTAAATGATTGAGCATGAATTTAACATAGAACTAGCATTTTGGTTTCACGAGGGAAAATTTGTTTTTGTTGATTCATAATTGGCACTCTTATTGATTCGCTTATTCAAGTCGAACCATGAATTTATCACCAAAAATTGCCTTAACGTGCTCTAAATATATTTGTTTTTCCATTTGCTGAACAATAAAATAAAACAATATTTAGACAAATATTTTATGGCTTATTGATTGCGTGGTATATTTGTATTAGTGATAATAATTCAAGTTGGGTGATTAAACGATTCATTGAATTAGCAGCAGGGATCAATTTTATATTTGGGGCATTTAACGTTAAATTTTTGCTATGCCAAATTTAGCTTTAGTTACATTTTTTAAACAAACAAGGACAGTGCTCTTTACTCTAGACACTGTCTCTTTTGCGATATTTTTCAGTGACAAATTATATTCAGCTGTCAATTAGCGTAGCGGAAAATTCTGTTACACAAAATGCGATATGGAAGAATGACAGCAAAAATTAAATAAATTAAGGTGCAATTTTCCCGCTGGTTTTGTTCGTTTTTGTTATGTTTTTACCTTCGTCATTTTCCCGACAATTACAAATGTTTTACTTTTTAGTGAAAATTTCTCCCGCATATTTTCAAGCAATTTATTTATAACCAAAAACTTCAAGCTGAATATTGCTACAAGAAAATAAAAAGAAGATGTTGTCATCCTGATTTGATATTGGATCTGGATTTTAATTAATTCTGAAGGTCGACAGCATGCAGAGTCTAATCATGTATTGTAATTCTTCTTCCAAGAAATGTTTACATTGCGTTGACATAAGTAATTTCGAAATTTGTTGTCTGTGGGTCTATTTTGCAACTCAATCCCAAACGAGAGTGTCATCTGCTAATAACAGAATTGTAACAGTTTACTTTACCAATCGAGGAATGGGTCCAGCAAAATGAATGAATAAAATTCAAGCATGATGAGCATTATTTGTTTTTCAGATCACATTTGTGATATAAATAGGAGAAGCGAATGAAAGCTGCATAATCAATATTAGAAAAAATTATGAAAATAAGTATCTAACGAAATTTTTATATTTTTTAAAATTAGCTTTGTCCTTTCCAAATTAAAATCAATGCTTTCGTTTGTGTTCAAATCTGCAAATTATGTATATGGCAATGGCACAAGAAAATAAAAAGTACACAAATGAAAATAACTTTTCATTCATTAATGTAGCATAATGGGAACGAAAGAAAATTGTCGCGAAATTGTATCCGCCAAAAAATAAAAAAAATGAAAACTCAATTCAAATAAACAAATTTGCATAATACGTTTTAGATTGCCAGATGCTGAGCGAATAAAGAAAAGCTCAAAAGCTGCTTGTTTATACAACGAGATTTTTGTCTAATTACTGAGAGAAAAAGATTACTGCATGTAGCAGATGTTAACATAATGGACTCAATGTAAACAGACAACCGCAATCTCCTTTGAGCTTTCAAAATAACTTTTAGAATAAAACACACAATATTACGCAAATAAAAATCTTCAATTGGATTGAAATGGCAGCAAAGGTTTTGCATATTTTTAAAGATTTTGCTCTCAAATGAAGAGCGAAATCAAACGCGCTTGAAATTTTAATAAGGTTTCGGGCATTAGTTGTTATTGAAGAGTAAATGTAACGATTTATTGATAAGGCATGGCATCTTTTACTGAAAGAGTGACGGAGCTTATGAAAGCTCGCTAATATATTTAATTATCTGAGTAGTATTAAAAATTTCGTAAATATTTTTATCAGTACGCAAAAGATAAATAGAATCTTCTATCATTCATTCGTTCGAATCACAAACAGTACGAAACACGAATATGGTACCATTTGAAAATTAAAAACTCACTTACTTATCCTGATTGCCCAAGGTTATTTTTTAAAGGGTAACATTTGGAGAAAAATATTATGCGTCAAAAACATCAATTTTATTAAAATGCGATTCATATGGAATATGGATGTAATGAAATTTGATCTGTAATGTATTCTGTGTTCTGTCTCGAATACATTAAATTTTGATTTTCAGAATTGTAACAAAATTGACAACTGATGCAATAAATTGAAAAAAAAAAATAGAAAAGATTTTCCTCCGCCAGCAACAACAGCAGAAAATGAAAATTACGGCTTTTGAATGAATCATTTACTATACTCGGATCCAGCAATCATGAGGTTACGTCAGTGTCGGGCAACGTTTTTCGGATCGCGGCGCACTAAGGCAACTTTTGTATGTAATTTTAGTGTGACGCGGCGCACTAACATACGATTTCGAAATCTCTCGCAGCGCACCGGTTACCAGAAATTGGGTTACGTGAAAGGAAATACTAAATCGTTTCATTCATTATTCTCGTATTGCATGATTTACAACTGCCCGAGCATCATACGATTGCTAGTCCTTCATGCCATAAATTACGTTGAAATTTTCAATACTTAAAAGGCAATTGCACGAAGATGCATAAATGTTTCAATTGCTGTTAAAGTGCTGCTTTTCTGATTCTTTATATAGATATTTAGTTAACTCCTTAAATTAGTCTACATAGTATATTTAAATAACAGCTGTCAAGCTTATTGTCACAGAAAACCATTTATACAGGAAGACTTTGTATGTTCAATGTGAGGTCGACATGCGTTCAGAAGAAATACGTTTAAAATGTTATGACCCGGCCATGATTAATATTTATAGCTCTTTACAAAACTTACAACAAAACATTAGACATTTAGCAAAGTTACACAAAAGTAATAAATATGCTGTCGATCATACGGAAATTTCCATTTGAAGTTGACATCTCCCCAAAAAGTTTTTCCAACGAGTTCATATAAAATGCGACTAATGGTCTGGCAAGAAAAATATTGTGTGTACATACATGTATCATCGCAGAGAGGCTGATCGCAAATATTATACGCAATTATTTATTATAAGTACATCTCTCAAGCTGAATATAAATCTTCGACTGTGCTGCACATTTAAGATCCAGCCAGCTGAACCTTAATAATTTATTATTCATGAGTACCTCGTAAAAGCATAATAAAGCTTACTTATTAATTATCGATTTATTTTTATCAGCTCAATAGCAGGCTCCTGATATTCCAATAAAAATAGTCATAAACGTATTGATTCATATTAATTAGTCCCATTATTGGTTCGCAGTTTGCAAATTGGAGATACTATCAAAATATTTTATTTGACTGGAAAAGATAAAATGTTTATTTACGCTGACGCCAAAATGTGTTGAGCATATTTTGTGCCAATTTGATTAATCAATAGCATGATGTGCTGATTAAGTGTTGATGAATATTGCTTAGATTTATAACGTTCGTAGAAGCGAAAATATTTACATTTTATGCAAGAATAAATGGTATAGCTTTGAAAAGAAAAACGTACAAAGGTCATGAAACTCTTAATTAAAGGATTTTGACGTCTTAATTTGCTGGTGCTCTAATAAGATACATTTTTCATTTATGTGGCAATTAATTGTGGAAAACCCTTTCAGAAACTGAAATTTATCAGAAGGTTCCATGAACCCATCATGGGTTTCAAAGTAAAAATAATATACTTAAGTTATGTCAAAATGCCAATGATCAACCTCACTCAATGTATGGCGAATGAAGACTGATCTGCTACAAGCGAAGGAAAGATTTGCATTAATTTTGAAGTACTTATGACAGTTTTCAGACTTAATAACAAAAAAAATATTTTTTTTTTGCTCCAGAAGTCAAATCGAGTGAGGTTCAAAGTTACTACGTGATTTATTCAATTTTTAAGTATTGCAAAATTTTCCAACATTACGAGATACATTACGAGATATTATCATAAAGAAATGACAGTTCTAAAATTAAGTTGACAAAAATCTCGGCACGTGCAAGGCTTATGATGTCAAATACGCTGAAATTTAGGATTCTTTATAACTCAGTTGAAAAAAGATGCTGGCTGCTGTCAATGATAAATTTCTTACCAGCATTTTATATATATTTAATTTGAAATTCAATCCAAATCCCTTTTTGATCTTACGACGCAAAATTATTTTGAGCTTGAGCAAATATTGGATATTCCTTAATTTATTGCTATAACTTGTAAAGTGGAAACTATCTTTAAATCATCGATGCTATTTATCTTTCGACTTCATTTTGAATATCAAACGCAAAGCTTTAACCTGTATTCAAGTAATTTCGAGCATGTTTCATGTTAATTTATTCAATACAACGTGATTCTTTCTACCTATATATGTATCTCTCTCGCTTCAGATCTTGTATCAATGGTTACACATGGCGGCATTGTTTTGCCTATCAGTACTTATATTCCTAAAAAGGGACCAGTTAGATATTAACGCCTTAGATACTTCTTGGTGACAATATCAAATCTGTTGCACGTGTTGTAAGATAAATAACTGTCGTTTTTTTTTCTTGCAAAGCTCATAATGAATTAAGGATCACTATCAACATTTTGCCTCTAATTAAAAACGTGTTTTCGGTGCTGATGGTGCCTGATAAATAATACTGTGGTTTAATCTTGAAAAAAAAGTAAAAGCCAGGAACAGAAATAATCATTTCAACGAATGTCCCCGGCCGGGATAGTAGCTCTCATCTGATATGAGACCTAATTTCATTAAATGTTCGCTTTATCGTTCAAAACAATTTTAAAGTTGATTAAAATATCATATAATTTAATAACCTGGAAACAAAATACATGCTTTATTGGCTCTGACGAAGAGAGTGCAATGTTGAAGGGACAGTTTTGCAAGTGATGGCACAATAATTACTAATTATTAGCTCGTATTTAGAAAAATATAACTTAGAGAAGCTAAATTTCGGCAAGCAAAATCGAAATGTGTGCGATGATGATTCTGAGATTTTATTGTTCTTACTAACATGAATCGAATTTTCATTTATTGATTCGTTTTACCTTTCAATTCAAGTTTTATTTCCATTCAAATATTTTTCTCAGAAGGGAGCATGTGTGCTGCCAAATAACATTCACAATTTTTCTTATGCAGAGCTGTAAGACAGACATTTTTAAAGTTCATGATTATGCGTTGTTCCTCTTCGAATGTAATTTGAATTTGTTGCATCCGTCATTTTATGTTCGGCTATAATCAGAACGTCCGTAACTTTTTTTTGTATCTCATGACATTACACAAAGTCCATTAAAAGTAATTAAGCTCGAAATCCTTTTAATAAATTGTGGTCATCGACCTCAATGGCAATGTAGCGTTATATACGCCCATTAACTATTTCATAAAACATTGTAATCTTGTAATCTAATATGTGTGAGCTAAATACGCCAAAATTAATTTTCTACGGTAGTGGAAACATTCACAAATTTAGCGTCGCATCTGATATTTATGGCAACTTAAAAATTGTGTGATGTAAAAATCGATTGTTTTCTATAAATAAAATTTCTTTAATTTGATATTAAATCGAATAACATAAAAATTGAGGAAAAGCAAATTTGAATAGCAGTTCAACCGTAAAAGCCTTTTTAATCAAATTTTGTGCTTTTTTTTTTGTACGGATTGCATATTAAACATTGATATATGACACTGACATATTTCCAATTTGTCAAACAACAGAGAAGTAAAAATATTTCGGCACGGTTTTCTGCTGATAAGCAGTAGCGTTATTTAAATGGATTTTGAGCGCGACATTTCTATGCTTCTAAAAAAGGCGAGTCGATTTGACGAGCTAACTTAAACAACAAAAAGTTTTCGAACATAATTAAATTGAAATTGTTCATGCTTGCGGTTATAATTTAAGATTATTTGCGAAAATAAATTAAAATATTTCCAAGTCAGGAAGAGTTCACTGAAATCAAATCCTTTTTGGTTTTCCTCTCAGTCAACGCTTCTTTGACATTCGTTTTATACGGTAGTTGTTTTACTTCCGACAACCCAAAAAAAAATCGATAATTAGAATTAAATGAGAAATTTTCCAAAGTATATAATTGAAAGTGTGAAAAAGGGAAATTGCTTTTTAGCTTCAAACTTTGGTTTGTACATTTTTGAAAATAAAACAGAAATATTTCCTTAGTGTATTTTCTTGAAATATCCATGAGTGATTAAATCACTCAATTATTAATTTCGATTAGATATTCATCAATGATGAAACATTTTCATTGTACGAAGGATTTAAAGAAAAAATATCATAAAATTGAATTTATTTTTATACATATGAGAAGGTCTTACGAAAATCGACTTGGATCTTTAAGAAAAGGTTTTATGCATAAAAAGGTTGTAGAGCTAAAAAAAAATATTTAAAAAGGAAAATTGTGACGGAAAATCATGCAGTGTTGATGATTAACATCATAATGTAATTCTATATGCTGCATGCATAGAAAGATTCGTAAACTTTATTATTATTACTATCATTGCTATATGTTATGATTGTATTGATCTTGCCGTAGGGATGTTGTGTAGGTGTGAATGATGAATGGAATTGAATTCTCTTATTCTGATTTCTGATTTATGTTGTTGCCACGAAATGATAAACCGCAATCGCATTGTAATTGAAAGCTTTCTATTTTGTGGTACGAAAAACGGAAATTGGAAAAATGCGTGTGAATAATATCTGTTAGTGTTGAAATGAAATAAATTTATTAGGTAAATGAAGAATGTCATGACACATGCATAAAAGAAGGGTATGTAGAAACTTAAACCTGATAAATATATAATATAAGGTAAATAAATATAACGAGTAAATTGTGAATCCCTTTATCCTAAAATCAGCTCACGTATAGGCATAAAGAATAAAGTTTTCACAGATAACTAAGCAGACATAAATGATCTTTTGTTGCATACTCTCTCCGGAATTTTCCTCCACTGAGGTAGAATTTTAAATGTTATACGAAATTTTTCGGAAACTTCATTTGACAATTTTCGTCATCAAAAATGTATTTAAATAAAAAAAATAATTAAGAATGAGGATGATGCTTACAAATTGTGAGCAATTTATTTTGTGTTCAGAATTTAAAGCTCATGTTACCAGCATACCAGTTGATATAATTTAAATGCTATGACATGACTAAAAAAAATATTATATAATGCTAATAAATTTAGTTAGCAATCGGAAGCATTTCGAAATTATAACATAATTACAAGGAGGGAAATTCTTCATTTTTGTTTCATTGATATCCATACTAAATTATTTGGATGCCTTTTATTTAATTACAGAGTTGTTTTACTGATCCCATATCTGATTAGATTGCTATACTCTGATTCCTACTTTGAGAATAAATTTAATGTACTTACATATTTCGCTTGAAAATATCAAAAGATTCGTGTGTGACGTGAATTCTTAAATGATGTGAAAATGTTCCGCATCTGAATCAAATTACTTTTACGATCCTTTCATGATTGTGCCATAATTTGGCTTTTTTATTGTTTGCCTTCAAAATTCTTATAGACGGAAAATTCGTCAATTTTTTTTTCTTTCTTATTTAAGAAAAAAAAAATGATTTCATAGTTTTACACTCAGTTTAAATTGTGCACCAGAAATGAGTTTTGTTAGTTTCATTAAAAAAAACTGATCTACCTCGTGACAAACTTGGAAGGAATCACAATAAAAAATATAAACCTGAATAAAACTCAACGATTTACGTTAACGTAATCGGTTTTACTTTTTGCTCTCGCTAATTTATTGTCTCGCCACTTCTTCTTTGTCCTTTATAGTAAAATGATTCAGTTGAGCACATCTCAGGCAAGTCTTTAAACGTTATCTGAGTTAAAACAATAACTGGATAAGTACCACAAGCGAATAAAGACTGTACATTTAGTTTGTACACATACATTTTATTAAAATATTTTTCCTGAAATCTGTTTCGATCCACTGTTTTGTAAACGGAACATGAGATATTCTTGAATGGACGAGTCTTCGTTTTTTTCCGCAAATTTTTAAATTATGGTTAAAATAAATCTGAGGTGTTGCTTAAACATTAACTTAAATACCTATTATGTATTATATATCCTTATAAGTAAATAATAATAATAAGTAAATAATATGTGACATTAATTTCACCAATCCTATAATCCACAAATGCATAATCAGTGGCTGGTAAATATGACAGTATAAAATTTGACAAAAATTTCATCCATTTTAAGTCTTAATCTTCATTTATAAGAATCCCCTAAATTTACAAACTGTGCTTATCATATTTATCATATTTCATATTATTATATTTTTTGCAGTAAGGAAACAAATTGAAATATTTTGTTACGAAACAGTTGCATGCTACATGTTTACAACTGTTGCTTGAAAGTTTATTAGAGCTTTTCTATAGAGCTTTTGTAAATATAAAAAAAAAATAAATCAGAAGCTGGTGGTCGGGGAGTGATTATTAGAAATGTAAGTAAAATTTGGGAAAGTATTTAACTTTGTTTTACTTCTGAAATTAAGATATTAAAAAAAATGTAAAATTTATTTCCTGACACCACGAGAAAATCTTCCCAGGATGCTCTTTTATTGTATTTACATTTTTACACACATTTTTACACTTTATAACGTCTATTTTGTACAGAAATGTAATGTCATCTATTTCAATAAAAAAAAAAGTGTTTGCTGCCGGTGTCCCATAGTGACGTCAATACATTTCTCTTCAGAATTTCATGAAGGTGTCCTACTAGATAAGTATCGTACATGCCATAACACACACTTGAAATAATTCATCATCATTGGATCTGCAAACAAATGATGTAACTAAGTAACATTGAATTGAGAGCTGCTAATTAACATATATATGTGGATTTGTGTGATTCGTATAAGCTTGAATCATGAAAATTGTCGTAGCAAATGCATTAATTTAAATCGATGACGGAAAAAATTTAAAGCATCTGATTAGAAAACAAGTTGAAATTCTTAAAATCGTTGGACAGTATAAAAATTGTATCCTATTGAATGTCATTATTTTATTGTTTTTGAATGTATGAGAATGGTATCTAACAATAATATAAAACTTATTAATGCCGACTATCAAAAGTTATTTATCCGATTTCATTCTTAAGCTTAAAGCAGTGCTTCTTAACCTTATTTGGCTGGCGGCAGACTAAAAATATCCGACAGTTTTTGCGGCTAATCAAAACCCTAGCAATTTTAAAGAGTTTTAAATAGCACACCGGACAATGCCTCGCAGCACACTAACTAAAATGCTCGTGTTAAGTAGTTTAATTAACACATTTTGTATCCTAAATTTTTGTGGGCTATTCCAAAACAATTTTGATATAAAAAATAAAAAAGGGGGTATTTCATAATCAAATATCCACATGGAGCAAATCGTTAAACGAAAGATGAAAAATTTAAACTCTTATCTTTAGACATGCTGCAAAAAAGCATCATTGTTTAGTTTCTTTCTCGAATGTTCGAGAGCCACGCCAGTCTTTTTTTTATCAATATTTAATAAAAAGTTCTTAATATAACAGCAAAATAAAAAATTTAAAATTTAAACATCTCAAAGATTTTTTTTTTTTTGTCAAATTTGTTTGCTCAGACACGACAAATTATTTGTTGAATTTATTTAGCAATGTGTGATATCTATTCAGCTTGTTTCAATAATAATAATTTTCTTAAATATATTAAGAAATTCAAGGTTAACAGTGATTTAACGTCCTAAAAACAGAAATCCTTTGAAACCATAAACTGGACTTAAAATTTTAAAATGTATCTTTTTTTTTTGGCGTCTCCTTATTGGTGTGCATTATTTTTTGCGAAATTGGTTTTGTTTCTTCTCTCAATTGACATTTGGTGAAAACCGCATAACTTTAGTGAGATGTATGATTTCAAATTGATATCTTCTAACTTAATGCTCGTTGAGAATTTAAAGGCCATCAGAAACTTAATTAGAACAATTTTTATCGAAATGTTTGAGTATTTGTATCCAATGCAGATTCGTGGGCCAGCTGAGAAGGGCAAAAAGCTAAATGGGTGTCGCTTTTCTGCGCGCTCTGGCAGAAAGTTATCGGGATTGAATTTATGAGCCTCCTTTCCCCAAATGGACTCCTGACGATGCAGTGCGTAAAAGTTTAAAACTAAATTGGTATGTTTCGGAATCACTAAATTCGGTTCCATTTCGAAATCTTCCAAAGTTTCACGTAAAATCATTGGTACTGTTGGCATCAACCTCAGAGCTTCCTTCTGTACCATATCTAAGTACTGCATTTTTGCAATCAAATCAGTGTTTTTCAAATCCTGCTCTGAATGAATGCATTCTTCAATTTCCTTATAAAGCCTATCTTGAATATCGCCATGAATAGCCAGCAAAAGCATTGTATGGGAAACAAAATTTGCCCACGTTTCATATGCCGACACAAACGTCAAAATGTGATCACGAATTTCTTCAGGTGAGAAATTGGCTTCATTCAAAATTATGTGATCTATTAAAGTGTTTAGTTCACTTTGTTTGTCATTATCATTATTATTTGAGACATGTTCACGTTGAATGGTGACACGTCTGTCATCCAAAATTGCTTTTTGAAAATCATCGAGAATCTTTTGAGCTTTCTTTTCATCTCGGTACATCTTTGTTAGCTTGTAAAATGTTTTTGGATAGATGTATGGAATAGTAAACTTTTGGTTCATTGCCGCTTCAGTTCTGCGTGGAAGGTTTGAGCATTAATATACATTTTTCACTAACATCATTAAACCTAATTGAAAGACTTACAATTCATACGCATCAAAGATTTGCTCATAGAGCGGATTCTTTCGAAATGCTTTTATGTTCGTTCCCAGGGTTGTGGCGCTCAGCATATCAAATGATAATTTTTTGCAGTAAGTAAAAAAATCAAATTCACCTTTGCCTAATTCCGTTGCCATGATTTCACAAAAATTATCACTAAACTCGATAAAAATAGGAACAAAACTCTCAAGATTCTTGAGGCTGAAGGAATGATTGAAAATTTTGCGATGTTCCTTCCACTTTGCCTTTATTACTGAAGCTGCAATTAGGCCACGATCACGATCCATCAATTCATAAAACATATTCCATTTCTCAAGACACTTGCTCGACATTAAAACCTTTTGAATACGATCCGGTCGATTAACGAAAATTACCAATTTTGGTCCAAGCCAAAGTTTCATCATGTCTGGAAATGCAAGACAAATTTCGGCAATCTTTTGGAAGCGTTGCTCAGATGACATTAATGCTAGCTTCGTTACAGGATAAAACAATTCGATAAATAATGGATAGGCTCCAAGGACTGGAATATTTAACTTGTATAATTTCCATTCCTTTTTTAAAAAATTTATGGCACATAGGCCAAATGCTAACGAAAATAGGATAATCACGAGACTCATCTTCACATTCCAAAATTTAAAATTGAACTGAAGCTGTTAATTTTGAACGTGTGGTATATGTATGTTTTTTTTCCTTCCTCGAATACTTGTTTCGAAGTCTGAAGCTTACACACATGACCATAACACTAACTGACGCATTTTTGCCTCTATCCGTTTTTTTCTAAAATCAAGTGCGATGAAAAAAAATGTGTGAGTTCAATGTGAAGCAAATAAAAGTGATGATGATTTCGCAGAAATTGGCTTTTGTTCTTTCGATGGCTTTTACAAGATGTTCAGGAGTAAACTAATTAATTAACTTACACTCTCGAGAAAAATTTGCCTCCCTAAACATATTTTTTTTATTATTGTTGTCATTGCATTTAAAAATTCTGAATTATTCTCCAATATTTATGTGCACTAACAATTGTTTTATATTTATTGGACCGCTATAGTTCTTCCATATAAAAGCTCATAGACTTGCCGTTAATTCAAAACTGAAATAAAAAATAAATAAATAAATTGTAAAGCTTATTTTAGATATTCGGATTTTTCAGTGAGGATTGTTAAATATTTAGTCAAGAAATAAATATTTGATTTTCACCAACGTCTCGCACCGAAACTGGTTCGTGTAATAAATGTTAAAAATTTTATTACACACAGTCTTTTACATCGTCATATACCTGAAACAATGATTAACCATCTTCAAAGTCACTTAATAAGTCGTTAAACATATAAATTATACATAATTGTACGCATTTTTTTTGTGTTAGTAATTTAATGATTAACTTTAACTTCGGATGGTGGCAAAAACAATTTTATTAGCTTCTAAGATTTTTCTTTTAGAAAATTCCTAATGCGTAGTTAGACGTTATGGTCACACAAACAAAATCAGAATGACTTAACATTTTCATGGTCTTGTGTTAAAACAATATTAGCAATTTAATTTTTTTGCTTCGCGAATTTTTTTTCGTCAAAACTATTTAATCTTTGTAAAATCTTCGATACTTGAAGGATATTCGAGAATAACAACCCTTGGTCAAGTTTAGATTCCGCCTGTGAAAAATGGGTTTCCTGCATTCCTTCCAATAAATCATATCGGCATTGGAAAAAAAAAAATATACTACCAACTAAAACCAAAGAAATCACTCAGAAAAATTAGCAGAAAGTTATAAAGCGTTAAAGATTATTCAGCCAGCATTGATCTTTTATTGACTTAGCTGAGCAATTACGACAGAAGCCTAGTAAATGCAGACATTTGCGTTATTTTCTAAAAAAAATTATTACATATATTCACAAATATATTCAAAGATTTCAAGTTATTGCTTTCATTGTTAAGAATCTATTCAAAAGACACAATATATTTTTTCAGAATATTATTTTGGTGGTGCAAAGATGAAGCATCAGAAATCACAGCTTCTGTTTACGCCTCTTGATAAACATTATACCCTTCATTTAGCTTTAAATGTCGGCAGTTTTAGTTTGTCTGATGAATTGCTTAACAGCATTCCAATATTGTGCATCTGACCGCGGTTCTGATCAATATGATAAATTAATACATTTATAAAATTAATGCCTTTTCTTGGCCATACCCCTCCAGAATAGATCACACGTCATATACTCATGTATCATCAAACTTACATAAATACAAGCTTGCTTAAATAAATAAATTTGTGTCGTCCTTGGATACTATTTTATTGTTCAACCTTTAAATTGTGCGTCACGGATTTGATTATGTATTAGAAATTCAAAAACATATATTGCATACATCTACCTAGATAGGGTTTCATTGATAATCTGTAGTAGAATCACATCGTTTTTTAACATTCCGGTGATGATTAGAACGTTTATATGGTTAGAAAAATAATATTTCAAATCTTATGATTCCATTTATAAAAGTAATTTAAATTAAAATCAAAAAAAAAAAAAAAAAACCCCAGCGAATCGAATTTAAAGTGAGCCGAAACAAAATGTATTATCTATTTACAACTTGACTACACAACAACAAAATATTCATTAGTGCTCTTTGCAGAAAATTAAATTCATTTTTGAAATTAGACATGAAAGCTCAAACTTCTTAAATAAGAATAGCAAAAAACAAAGATATCTTAAAAATATAACGACTTTTGTTGATGGATGCAGAAACAGCGCCATCTATCTAAAAGATTTAAACTTCTGAAATTTTCAATATTGCTGCAGCAATTTTAAAATTTAAATATCTATTTAGATTAGTATAATTAATATGTAACTTTCTGCTAAAAACGCACCCTGCAAGGTTTATGGTTTTCAATATATTAGAGCTTTTTTTGCTCATAAAAGTCCAAATCCATAAATGCAATGTAATGGGAATTAACGTCAATGGCAGTGGTTACTAATCCATACGAAAACTTCTAAGTGTTGGTTCAACTGTTGGATGATTCCACGCTCTGTTCTCTCTCTCTCTCTGAATTCTCTCGTGAGTAAAATAGAAACAATCAAGAATAATAAAATCATTCAATTTTTATTCTTCGAAGCGAACGGTTCAAAATACTTTTTCGTGGTCGAAATTACGACTTTCGAGTTTTGGAATAATTTTCTGGATTTTCCAAAGTCCATTGTGATTTTTGGCAGTAAAGTGAAATTGATCACATCGACTAGAGTGCAAAAGCTGAAAGTTATATCTCGATTTGGCATTCCCGATCGTCGAAAAAAATAACCAATTAATTTACTTACAGCAAATGATTAATTCATTCAGTGATTAAAAATTAATTATCTGCTTGGCATTTGTCAAGTACTTATTAACAGACTCCAGTTATTTATTGCGTATTGGCTTGCTTCAGGTTTATTAGCAAAATATACAGAAAAAGAGTTTGTGAGTGGAATTGAGTGTGAAAGCAGAAGATGTGTATCAATATTCCATCAATTTTCCAGCCGGAAATGGAGTTAAAATAAATAAAAAGTGGAAATTTTGAAGTGATTTTAATTGTAATTGTCATATATTGTATATTCAAAGCTCTTTTATTGAGATAAATCATTTTGGCGGCATCCCGAACCCAAAGCAGGAAATTTGAACCTTAACTTTTTTAGCGCAAACGGATTACACGATAAAAAGTTAAGCTGAATCTGAAAAGGCCCAACATGTATCCAACGGCTCCAGCGTCCAGACATCCGTCTGCGGTAAGTACAAGTTTCTAAAAATTGCATGAGTTAAATATCAATTTAAAACAACAACAATGTGCTACTGTGCAAGAAAAGCCGTCGGAAAAGTTAAAAAAAAAACCAAAACAATCAAAATTATTATAAGAGAGAGAGATTTCAAATGAGAGCGAGAGAGAGAATTTTTGAAAAAAAAAAAAAAAAAACAATGATGGATGCCTCATCATCATTCCGGTGCGATTCGCACATGAGGAATAAAAAAAAAATAAAAATTTCGCATCCATTTCATTTTTTCTTTATCAGAACCTTAAAAAAATTTTTTTATGAATTTTATGCTTCTGAGAAAATAAAATAAAAATGGAAAATCCGCTCTCTGTAAAGTCTTTCATGACCTGCTCAATCGCGCAAACTCATTTTTTTCGGGTTCGTTCAAAAACCATTAAAATATAATACACACTAACACAGAAAATTGTCTGATCGTAATTTCATTTTTCCTGTGACAAAATCATGTTCTTCATGAGCAATTTGTATATACAGTTTTAATTCGATTATCTTGTCGCTTCCCGTGCCATTCCTCTCTCGACTCCCTCATTTCTTTGCTTTTACCATCATCATGATTGTCGTCTTTTATGGCAATAAAATTTTGAAAACGATTGTCTTAATTAAATTAGAAGTTTATAAAATGCCTAGCACAGTCGTGAGGGGTTGGGTGGAGAATCTTGTTTAAATCACAAAAAGATACTGAGAGCATGTTCAATAATGTAAACAATTTATTCAAATTTCGATTCAAAAAAGTGAATATGTACGTTTCCAAAAAAGAACTTCTGCAAGAGTTTGAGCAAGTGAAAAAAAAGAAGAAGAAAAATTGTTTGCATAAAATAAAGTAAAAAAAAAAAAAAACTATCAAAGAAACAAAACATAAAACTTTTTTGCAAGTTTTCGGGTTTTTTGTTGAAGGGGGAAAAACAGCAACAGAACAACGCTCCGATGGTAGCTTTTAAAGTAATAAACAAACAATTAAGAGTGTCAATTGATTTAATTACTGTTCCCCCTTTCGTTTGTGTTTCTCATTCTACTCGTTCGGTACATCCATTATTTGTTACTTTTAAATTGTTGATTATGTATTATTTAATTCGTTTTAATTGAATAAAGAGAATTTCCTTAATGACATAGATACATCAATGTATTGCGGTTGTAGTACCATGTAATAAGTGGAGCCCCTAAGATCATGATGTGACATTGAATCTGTTGCGGAGGGCAACAGGAATTATATCGGAGTTCAATTATGCCATAAATCGGTTACCTTCACAGAAATCATGTTTATTTACCAGAATAAAAGGGACACGCAAAAGTCGAACCCTCTTCAAAATGTCCGATGCATAATTTATGTCGCTTCGATTCTTTTATGTGCTCCTTTTTCTGTTCACTTTAATGTCAAAACCAATGACGTCATTGAGGTCGAATAACTAGCCGGCAGACTACTTGAAACAAGATTTAGTCTTAGAGATTAAGTATGCATTTAAATCAACACAGTTATTGCATTCTTATAAAGAGATAAACACGCAAATATAAAAGCACGTTCTGCATTGTACAGATTACAAATGATAATCACTATTTAGGGAACAATTAATTCGTCAATTATATGCGATAATGCGATTTGAAACTTCGAGTATTCAGTTGATGGTGTTTGATGGCGGCGGCATGAGGCGCTATAGAAGTGAAGAGGGAGTTGAAGGCAATCCAATATTATTAAGTGTCCAATAATAGCTTTATTCAATTGTCGGTTCATTCTGAATTTGTAATGAAACTCGCGAGTTCACATTCACAACAGAATAAAGCAAGCAACAAGAAGAATTATAATTTCGATTAATTATAGACAAACCATCAAACAACATGCGATGAGAACGTATAACAACAGCAATAAAAGCACAATACAACAAGCCCAACTCGATAATTATCTTAATTAGATATTAAAATATTATATTTTTCTTCGTTTCAAACTCAGCCAACGAAGTATTGAATAAGGCGAAGAAACTGAGCAAACAAATAAATCCGAATGAAGAGAATATGAAGTTCACCACACAAGACCTGCAAAGTGGAAAAGATTTTGTTCTCTATGTTGTTGTTGTTGCTGATGTTAATTCAGGCAAAAAGCTTTCCATTGTCGGTGCTGGCAGTTGAGAAACTCGATATAGTTGTGATATTGTCGAATAAGAAGTTTCAAGAGACATAAGCGCTTTAAATAATAATTGAAATTCGGCGCGCCGTTTGCTGTTTATTTACAAATCGTCACTCGAATGGAATTCTCAGCTTATAATTTTTATTGATGTTTGATTGTTTCGACGAGCTGCTTTGAATGATGTTACAAAAATTTGTAATGTGAAACCATAAAAATCTATTTAATGCGAATAAAAGCCATGCTCAGTGGACCATGTAACCCAATCCTCTGGGCTTTAGAAGAAGTTCAACCACAAAACCGCAAGAATGCTAGCCACAAAAAGCCAAAGCATTCATCATTGACTATGTCCATCTCCATCACGATAGAAACAATGATGATGATGACTGACTATACTGGGAAAGTCATAAAATTCATCATGCGTAACTAAGAAAATTGCTGTAAATTTTCCATCTTGCGGTTGTGGACACATTCAGATGGAAAAAGAGACTGAAACAGCCACACACACACACCCACACCCACAAAATTGATTCAACCCATCATGTCCATCCCATTGTGTTTATGTTGTGGTTAATTTAATATTTAAATTGTATTTGTGCTATGTTGCTTGTTGCTGCGGGTCGGTCTTACAATGGAGAGTATGGTCACTTGTTTTACGTTGACCTCAACGCTACCATCTTTTTGCTTTTAAAATTTCTGTGACATTCAATGATGGGACGACATATTTTTCACACAAATTATATCGCGCGTTAAAGTGATCTGAATCCAGCCAGACATACAAAAAAAAAAAGAACTGCCGAGTAAATAATTTTACGAATGGGAAATAATTTATTAATTGTCAAGCCACTTGATTATACACAAATTGTGTTGAAACATGTTTGCCTTAATACTGCTTTTATCAGTAGTGCTGATATTCGCGTCTTTTTTTCATTCATTTCATTTCATTTATATTTATTTTTTTATTTTTTTTTATAAATATACCACGAGCGAAACGTTATCAGCACACAAAATTGTGAAGTGTAGCATAGAAACTCGGATGGTGCTTGATACGTGCCTTGAAGTCATAATGAAACGTTGTTTTGTGTACATTGCAATGGTATTATTGGCGATTGGCAAGCATTGGATTCATACGAAGTCCGTATTTTGTTGAGCTTTTTCGGTAGGTTTCACAAAACAAAACAAAAAAATTAATCAAACATTTACGAGCTTCGTACGATGACTGATAAGAATATCAAGTGGATAAAATGATGTCCCACGAATATCATCGGACCATTTGCTTGTGTGATTCCCAATCAATTTGATTCGATGGCCATATTGACAGTATGGTATGTTTGGGGAGTTTCGCGTAAAGAGAAAAAGCGCACAGGGCACTTAACCGTTATCACGATTGATTTATTTTAATGGGCTTTTTGCGCTGTTTTTTTTTTTCACAATTCTCTTTTTTTTTTCTTCTTCGTTTTCGTTTTTGTTGCAAGCGATATTTATGATTGATTTTTTTCCATATTTATTATTATTCCTTTTTTTATGGATCAGTCTTTTGATTGCCACTACACAACGAAACAATTGACTCCACGTCATGGTAACATGATTGAAGTGGATTGTTTTCCATGTGTATATAATACACTCTGTACACTCAAGAAAAAGGGGTCCTATATGCCCATAGATGGGCAACAAATATAAATTCTTATCACAAAATGAAATTTATTATTTTAAGAGGCCACTCGAATTATTGGTTAGCACTTGACATCTATTTCAGTTACTACCAGTTTTATTTTTACGCATATGACAAGCTTCACACATCTTAAGCTGAATGGCAAATGTGAAAAAAAAAGGCGACGCTCAAAAGTGAAACGAGAAATATTTCATTTCGCATCTCATGCGCACTTCGCTGGCGGAAAAAAAAAATGTTTTGTTTTATTTGCAAAAGTGATAAAGCCATAAAATGTACAAACATTCGCAGTGTTTAAGCAAGCGCGAAGCGTAACAACTAAAAGAAACATGCTAATTTTGTGGGCTGATTGTTGTGTTTAAGTTGATGTAAAATGTCTCTTATCGCGTCTTTTGTACTCACAAGCAAATACACAAAAAAAAAAAAAATTCTGTTGTCGCTGTCGCATATCGCACCGCATTGCCTGCAACAATACAATATACAACTTATAACAATTAAGTATTACTTGTATTGTATTATATTGGTATACGCTTCAAGTAAACAAGACATCCAACAAAAGGCCCCATTGGACGTTGTCAATATTTGTCTGTTTGCTCAAGCACCGTAAGCGTTATTCAATGACTCATATACGTTTCAATTAACTGCCCGATTCTATGACCATACACTCCACTCGTTGCTTTAGCTGTCTCGATTTTTGGTCAAAAGGGGCGAAAAGATATTCAATTGAATGACTCGAATGTCTTGATTTCGTCGCATGCCGCGGCACCCAAAGATCATTATCTGTCATCGATAAAAAAAATAGCGACGGAACCAGCTCCAGAAATTTTCTTGTCAATTAATTAAAAAAGCATTTATTGAAAACAGTTTTTTTTTTCGTTGTCTTTTGGTGTTTTGTTGCTCGCTGCTGCTGCTGCTCGTGTTTCATTCCTCGAACATTTCGAGTTTATTGTATAAGAAGGTGGGGAGGGGTTATGACAAGCAAAAAGCGAATAAAAAATAAATAAATAAATGAAATGGTATCATACGAAAAGACAGAAAATCGAAATCAATTCGTTATATTTTATTAACTTGTGAGAATGAAACGTTGGTTGTCTGCATGTCTTTTATTATTTATACAGGAACGTCTCGAGAACAGATTCAAAGCTGAGGCTCAATTCAATTTGAATGATCAATGAAGAATTTGGAATTCAAATAAAATAAATTGTTCCTCTCCCCCCTTTACACTTTCCGTCCAGATTCTCGCGCGACTTCTTTAAACATACAATCCCAATAACAACAACAGTAAAAGAATCCATCGGAAACATTCTTCTTGCTCAATTTATATAAATTTTAATTTTATTATCACCCATTAAATGAAATGAATGTAAAGCGTCAAAGGAAGGCATCACAAGATGAAGAAGAAACAAAAAGTAAGACGAAACGGTTGGAGATTGAAAATTAGTGATGTGGCTCGCGGGATTCTCGCGGTTTGTTATGAATATTATGTGAAACTTTCGTTGTTGTTATTGCTGCCGAATATGATGAAATTCGAAAAAAGATAGATATACAAAATAAAATAATAATTTCAATTTCATGTTTATTTTGATTTTTTTTTTTTTTGCTCTCGGTTGATCCGTAAAATTTATTGCAGACACAAGTTTGTGCGCGCTCTTGATGATACGGAATTTTATTAAACAAACGAATCTGTCATTCGTAATAGAAAATATATTTACACAACGAAAATTTACTACGAAAACGATTATGGGACCCGTTGATTGGATTTCTTCGTTTTCTTTTTCGCGGTTGCGTTGTTCCCTCACAGGCCGAAACTCAAAATATAATTTATTTCTTTTTTTTTCGGTTAATTTGGGGAATGTTCGATGATTTTGACCTTCAGATAATATTCCTTTTATATTTCTTGTTGCTGATTTAAAGAATCGTACACATGAGAAAAAAAAAACGTGTAACAGTGTTTAGTTGATTCCACTCGGGTGGTTCTGCCAATTAATCTTCGGCACTGGTGTGGCCCGTAGTTCCCTAAAATAAATCTGTGTTCACAGAATCTATTGTGAGCGTAAGCATTCCATTCGACACCCGAACGATAATCACCGACACACCTCAGAAATGTTGTATATTATTTTTTTTTTTTTTGAGGCCAAAATACCAGATCATTTCGAATCATTAATTTCATTTCACATATATAGGATTTAATTTTTCTTCTTTTTTTACAACATGAAATGAAATCGAATGGGCCCCCGAAACGAAGAGGCTCTTTTAAATCGTTTTACGGGGGGAGGGAGAGGGCACCATCAGGCCACTTACGATGTTAATATATTTCTATATTCATTCGCTCATGAATATTTTGACAAGATAGTTTAAAAGTTATTAAAATATATTTAAAGAGCTGAAATGATCATAAATTTTCACATTTTCTTCGAGATGAAAATATACACAACGCCGCGCATCAAACGGGGGAAAACAAGATTTATAGGATGTGAGGTTGAGTTTTGTATAAAATTTTGAATCCAACTCAATTAGAATTAACATTCCACCGCCCCTATAAACAAAAATTTGAAATTTCATTCAATGAAAACTGGAAATTATTAAGAAAATATTTACATTCTATTCGCGTATGGTTGTTATTGCTCGATATGAAATGAAGCGGAAAAAAAAATTGGGTAACTCACCGAGAAGCCAATTCACATTTATCTCGCACATCACACATGATTAAAAATAGAATTAACTCGGGCATTGAGAATATGGGCCCACCGAGTGATGGTGTAAATTACTCTGAATGAATTATGAAGACTCTTTAATGCCTCCTCGCTTTCAATTCGTCCCTCCAATTTGCTGTCGTTCAATAATAATAAAAATAAAATACTTTTAATAAACGAAATAAAGATGACATGACAGAGCATCAAACCGAAATAAAAACAAGTCTTTTCGTCAGCCGTTTATGAGTTTTTTTTTTCTTTTCCTCAAATAAAATAAATAAAGCAATGATGATGATGGTTTTTGCAAAAATAAATAATTTGTGAGTGAATATAAAAATTGCGGTTTTTATAAAAATGAAATCAGCCGTTCGACGTTTCAAGCGACGGTCTTTTTAATGCTTGCTTCATTCTTATTAATTAAAGACAGAGTGATGATTGTGGTGGTGTAGCCGAAAATGAAATAATATGTGGGAGGCTGTTAATTGTGCACCGCAATGATGCCAGCGGACCACAACATTATAATTTACCGACACTTTCATAATTGCATCATAAACATTACATGCATTGCGAGAGCTATCGTCATTCATGCTTTAACAGGAAAAACGAAAAAGTAATGAATTTGAAAACAACAAAAATTTAAGTCTGTTTGCAAGCAATCGCGAAGTCACAACCACCACGATGATTGAGGCATGAGAAATAAATAATAAGAAAGAAAAATTTCTATGAATTTCAATAAAGATTAAACGATAATTGCTCGGTCAAATATTTATAGGACAGATGAGCAGTGATCATCGACAAACATTCGGCACCAGCCCTGAGTATAAACAGTGAAAATGAAAATTGATGAGCTTGGTGGCAACAAATCGGCGCTCGCCGCTTTTTTTTCGACTGTTGTTACTATAGATATTTTATATGCTGAGAAATGTTTCCCGCAAAACGAATTTTGTTGTAAATCACACCATTTCGGAAATTAAGATACACATGCGATGGATGGGTGCTTTTGTGTTTTTCTCCTCGATCCGACAATCTTTTACTCGGTATATTTTTCTTAATGCTTCATTTCTTAATTCTTTTCTATATTGCAAAAAAAAAAAAAAAAAAACAAAAACCGTATTTTTCGAGCAGTAATTTTTTCTTTCTTCGCTTTCGCCTCAGCTCAAAAGTCACTGTCGTTGATAAACGCAAGGAAATGATGAAGTGAAACAACGAAAAAGAAAACATCTTAGAAATTTGTAATTTAATTTTCGCTGTCTTATTTTATTTATTTATTTTTTTTTTTCTTGAAGTCGTGGTTTGTGTTGTTGAAATATTTCGCTGACATGATTATTTCTTTCATTCTCTCTCGGGTCCTACAGTCGTGGGTGGAATGTTATGTTTTGTTATGGGGGTTCTACTGTGTGCGAAATATTTGCGTGTAAACATCTCAAGCGACTTAATTTCATGCCGAAAATTCAACCGCACAGCATTATAAATTTTTAAAGTTTAAGAACAACAGGAAAAGAGCCAACGGCATACAAAATGTGTATCTTTTCATGTTTCTTTCATTTCGTCTGCGCACACTGAGAAATAAGAGTAGAGGAAAAAAAATTGTTAAAAAGCGATTCTCTTAAATCCATTAATGTTTGTTTTAAACAAATCATAAAAATGCTGTTTATATAATCCATCAGAGAGGGTTTCATCTCGAGGTTTTTCGGATATAAAAATTTTGTGTGTAAAGAGCCGTGATCCTATGATTGAAACTGAGAGAAATAAGAAGAAGAAATATCCATTTATTTCTTCGAAGTTCAGTGCCGGGTATACATGCCATTTCAGCAATTGTTTGTATATTAAGACAACAGTCATAAAAGAAGAATCTCGAAAAGAGTCAGAAAAAGATCTGAAATAAGTTTAAAGAAAAATAAATAAATCTTTAAAGTTTTAAATAAGAGAATAAGAAATATTATAAACACCAAAAAAAAAAAATATTTCAAGTATCACTTCGATGCAGCCGCGAGGGAAAATCTGTTGCGAGGGGGAAAAAAATGGAATATCAATCACGATGGAAAATTGAAATATGTATGTGTGGGAGGCAGAGAGTGCTTGAAACATGCGGTGTCTTACTTTTAAATCGCACGATTTGTTTGATTTGTATTCAACCGACAGAGGTCATGACCGGAACAATCATCGCTGAGCTACTAGATAGTCGATTTGATTTGTTGTTGTTTGTAGCATTCTAAAGAAATGAAGCGATTAAAATGTAATTTAAATGTTTAAACATCCTAAAAAAAAGCTGCTGATGTGCCAATAAATGCCTGCCGCGATTTATTTTTATACGGATTCACACGACAAACTGAACTCGCAGTAATGATGTCGATCGACGACGACTAAATATTTTGTTGTTGGACATTTTTCATTTCTTTAATCTTTTTCTTTTACAACTTGCGATGACTTCAAGTTATTTTGACTGTATTTATTTATTTTCGTTTGCTATATTTAATTATCGAGTAGTTAATTATAACACCACAATACAATTTGCGCCAGAAAAAAAGAAATAAATAAATACTTCAGTTGTTGTCGCTCTTGATTTTCAGCTGGCTTCAAACAATTTCGGCCAATAGTGATAAATTGTTGTTTTTATTTATTTATTTCTAAAGCAAGATACAAAAAAAAATTAATGACAAATTCACTTCCATCTCGTGAGATACAAAGCTGAGATTAATTAAGGCTTGAATCGTATACCGTCGAGAGAAATGTCGGGCTCCATGCCAACAATGATTAAAAATTCATTTTGTGAAATTTTAATTAATAAACAAATTAGCGGCCCGGCAAGATGAGTTGAACGAAATAGCAAAGTTGAAAACCGTAAAAATTGCGAAAGATTTTATAAATAAATTGGCAAACAGACATTTGTTTCTCTTTCTTGTGTTTCTTGCATGCGGTTGTATTAAGAGTCATTTCGAGTTTAAACTTTTGTGACACTCTTCCCACTTCATTCCGGTTTGCTTCTTTTTTTTAAAGTTTTTCGCGAGTGCACTCATTATAGCGATGAAATTTTGGGGACGTTCACGTACAAATTAATTAATTAACATACAACATGTGCAGAAAAAGAACTGCCGAACATTCCGTGTGAGAATTAGACATGGCCCCTTTTAATGGGGCAATAAAGTGAGGCCATGGATAAATTCAGTGAGTTTGTATCAGGTAAAACTCGAAACGCTCGGTACACTCAATCACTCATTTATTTAGTTCTGTTTAAAATTTGCTTTTACGACCATACTAAGAAATTCAACCCTCCAATCTGCTGCTATTATACACGTCTGATCATCTGCCACGTTTTTATAACCTCAAAAAAAAAAAAAAAACCTTCATACCTGCCCAATGGTTTCACAAGGCGATCTGAACATACCGAAAACATAAGAACTTAACATGCAATTTTTGTGTAACAACGAGGAGCAAAAATGACAATAATTGCGAACAATCGACAAAAGGCAATAAAAACTGTTCGAACAAAAACCAAAAGTCTGTGGAAAGAATGTTTAAAATAAACAGAATAAAGACAAACTAAAATGTTATTTTTTTTTTATAGGCAGTGGCAAAGAACCTGAGAAGGAATGTTTGGACATTTTTGTTTAAATATTAAAATAAATATATAGCAAATATATTTAGATATTTTTTCGTTTGAAATGTGAAATTCTTATTAGCCGCTCGTTTGATACATTGAGGTCATGCTAAACTAACTTTTCATCTTCAAAATTCAGTTTTCCTATCAATTTGATACACGGCATCTGCGCTATAGCACCAGCTAAAGTCATCAAGAATTCTAAAACAAACAGAAAATCGGTAAAAAAAAAAATGAAAATTGAAAAAAATTTAAAAATTGAAATGTGCAATTTTTCCTTTCTGTCTTCATTGCGAGTCGCTTACCGTATGCTCAGTTTTGCAGCGATGCTACCAAATCTGAAACTGAAGAGCGTTAAATGTATGTTTGCTAAAAATCAATCGGGCGTAGCCTCAAACCCCTCTTTAAATAAAACTGTCTCCATGTTCTCCGATCCATTTCGCCGGTTGTTTGCAATTCGATATTTCTCTGAAACTGATGGTGTGGAGAGAGAAATGTGCGCAAAAGAAATCATCAGCCCTCATACCATCTCGGGAAAATTTTCGAGACACCAAATCGATGGATCAAGTGCTCAATACGCCTCCATCCATCCGTAAATAAAAATAAAAGTAACAACAGAGAGTTACCCTCCAGATTTGCTGGAACGTTAACACAACATCAATAAATTGATTTAGTTTATTACAATGTTCATGGGATCCGTGAGCTGAGAGGTGGGTGAAAGAAAATGCTCAGTCGGGCCGGGCCGTGCGCTTACCTTTTTTCTTTTCCATTTATCTTTATACCCATTGCACAGAAAAAAATACCCTCGGATCAAATCTTTGTAATTCTTTCGACAAATTTTAATAAAAAAAAGAAGAAAGTAAAATCGATTCGAGAATTTTCCAAAATATGTTGGAGGAGATTTTGGCTTCTACGCTTGGATGATGTCTGTTGAATGTTTCACCCGCACCAACCGTCTCCGCTTTCCTCACTCACTTGCAGAGAATTTCACATAAAAATCGAATTGAAAAAAAAAAAAAAAAAATGCTGAATCAAAATGGAAGAGATGTAATCTCTTTAACAAATAACAGGGAAGCATGTATATATATATACATTAAAATGGTACAAAGATGGCATGCTACAGCTCAACGCTGCCATGAATTTCAAGCAGTATTTTTTACAATCTCGAAGGAATGTACCATACAATGTAAGGAGATGGGAAGGGGGGAAATGAAAACGTCGACGAAATAAAGTGAAAAGTAAATTTTTCACAAAGATTTCCACCAACCCACAAAGTGTTTCCATCTTAGCTGATGATGATGGTGTGAAAATTGTGAGTGTATGGTTGAGGGTGCAAAAAAATATATGACTTTACTCCCCCGAAACCAATTTCTCTATTCCCTTATGCTTTAGTCATGACGAACCTTCTCGAGAGTTACTCAAGCGGGAGAAGAAGGAGTGGTGGAAAGAAATAATTATCAGTCGATGACGCTGTGTTGGGTTGGCTGTATGCCCTGACATCGATAATGCTGCCATCGAAAAGGGCAATAAAGTAAAATTTCGAGTTCCAGGGGTTATGACTTTGGAATCCCATTCCACTGTTTTCTTACTCGCTCGATTTAAACACAATTTGTCACGAGCTGACATATCTCTACTAAAACTTTAGTCAATTAGATTTCTAGATGGAGCACAGTCGGTTCTCACCATCTGGCAACACCATAAAATTAAAACATTTTTTTCTTGTACGTCAATAAATCTACTTTTAAGTTCCATTAGGAAATATATCGTGTTGTTGGTTAATACTATGTATGCAGTATGATGATACACATTCGGTCGGTAGGTAACTAACTTCTTAACAAAAAGGGGGAAAAGCGGCAACGACAATGATTGTGTAGAATGAATATCCAACAAGATTTGTGTGTTTGCTGCAATATGGAAACGAAAAGGCATGGTGACGTTCTACAGTTTCACAACATCGCATTAAGGCATTGAAGAAGAATATTTAAAGATGAACCCAGCAAAAAGATTTGGGAAATTATAAAAGAGGAATTGGAGACCCGAAAAAAAAAAAAAACATCATCACGACCGACGACGATGAAAAAAGAGGCTCAAGAAGAAAATCGACCAAGCGATGAACACAGCAGAGCAATAAGAATAAGAAGAAGAAAAACCAAAAAAATTTCAATTCATTCATTCACTCAATAAATATAATATTAGATATGGTGTTTTTATGTACATTATACATTTTCAAAGGAATTGGTACGCTCGCTCAATGGATTTGGGTGTGAAAAAATCGTAAAATGCATGCGCCGCATGGTGCCATAAGCGCCCGAAACGAGCGATTGAGTGTACACGGTCTAAAGACGAAACAAACAACCCGACTGGGTTTCAGAAATATCAGTCGTTCGGGCAAAAATTAATTCATTGAGTGTACACTTTTTTGGTGTGTTGTTAAAAGCGAACAGCAAAAAAAAGAGCTGTACATACAGACATATCGAAATGTTTATATCTCATTCTCTGCTTGAGTTCTGAAACATGTATACCAGAGCACCATATCGAAGCCGCCCTCCTCGGGGTCCCCCTTGTATGTGCCCCTCCCTCGTGGAACTTGAGGAACGAGGCGAGAAAAGAAGAAATGATGATGATGGAAAAAAACTGAAGTATTAATAAGAAGTAAAATATGTGTACCGTACAATGTAAATGTTGTTTTTTCTTATTTAATTTCGCTTCGATCGGCAAAAACTGCGCTTACAGAGAAATGCCATATATTTGTGAGAGTCATGGAGAGTGAAATGATGCACTAGATGTAGAGTAGTTTACTTGAAGCCTTCTTAGAAGCAAAATGAAATCTACTATAACTAAACGTAATTATTGTGTTCTTTTAGCAAAAAGAAATATTTATTTATGAAATCAGTTTTAAGCTTGAATTTTATTTTAAATGCGACTCAAAATGACGACGTTATTTATTCGTTAATCCCTTTGATCTCGGTCGTTTCAATCGATGCTTGAATGCGACCCTTTGGCCTTTTTATTGTCGTCTCTTTCAACGCAGCATTGGAGACGATTAATCTCATTAAAAGCCTAGGAAGGAAGTAATAGAAAAGCAATCTTTAAAATTATAATCCCTTTCTGACCATTGAAACGAATGAAATCCCCCAAAATGACGATGTGCGTGGCGCTGTTGTTGTCTTCCTTTTTATTATTTATTCCGCCTTGTTCACATTTCTTCTATAATAAATATTTAGGTCAAAAAACAAGGATTATAAAGATTTTAAAGATGACGGGATGCGACTACTGATTGTACACACTCGAAAATCCCTCGGGTGGCATTTCGAAATTCAAATCTTCTTAGTATATTTGGTTTGTCCTTGTAATAAAGTTTTCTTGTTTAAACATTTTTTTTTATTGTTATTATATGGAACGTACGGGCGACCCCATCTTCCAGAAGATTGGTCTCGGATAAATAACAACAGCAATCAAATAGTCAGAGAAAGGACCGGCTTCTCTTCTGCTGCATTCAGATTTTTTTGTTTGTTGTAAGTTTGTTCGTGAGAGGGAACTTACGTGTATCTTGTATGCGAAGCAAAGCGAAGAAGAACAATAACAAAAGATTAAGATTCTCAGAAGTTTATTGTCTCTTTTATTATTTTCAATATTGCTTCGTATCTCATTTCTTGTGTGCCAGCCTTTGCAAGAAAATCGATTTTGAGTTGGTCTTAACTGCATTAAGTGTATGAGTTTTTCGGGTGGAAGGCAAACGGAACAGAGAACAGAAATATATAATTAAATATTTGTTTAACGCTTTTCAAAACACTTGAACACACTTGAGAAATGGAGAAGGAGTAAAAGTAAAAGAGACATTCAAGTGACTCCATCTGTTTGATGCATGTTTGATGATTGATATTTCAAGTGCGAAATGTAGTTTAATATGAAACATTGTTTGGCGAATATGTAACGTTTTGTGAATAATGTAATATAATCTCATTGTTAACTGCGGCGGTCAATGGCGTGAATAACATAACGCAATATCGCAAACCTTGTCCATTCACTATAAATAAAATACATTTTTGCAAATGCCATAAAAAGTCATTACAAGTAACTCGATCAAGTCAAGAACTTCAATGCATTAAATCATTATTGAAAGGCAGAGGAAGAAAAAAAAACTCAATACGAGAAGCATTAAATTGAAAGCAAATGAAGATGGAAAAGGCAGAGAAAAAATAAATAAGTGAATTAATTGTCTTGATGCCTTGTAAGAAGGCCTGTTTGTTGTGCGAAGTGATTAGTAGCATTATTTCCATCGGAACTAGTTTGATTACTCTGACTACCCATGGCCATTAGCGTTACATACCAACAACATTTTATTCTTTTAGTTGAGGTTTCTTATGCTTTTGTTGTGCCTTAAACGAATAAATAAATCTCCATCTTTCGCCTCAATACAATTCGTTCGCTTTTCTTTTATCGTTCAATTTATATTTCTGTATACACAAAATCCCAGCTCGAGTGATGGTAAAGATAATTACCGATGGAATGTCTATGTGTATCTAGACATTGTGCGAATGATGGGATATACACACAATTATGTGGTTATTACGAAGACGGTAGAGAAGTGGAAACATGTAATTTGTAATTGGTAGCGATTGTCACTCAGAAACTGCCATTAAATCAGAGGCTCAGAGAATGTGTAGAGATATTTTATATTGATTAAATCCATCTACGCGTCTCGTATTATATTATGTCTGCTGTCGCCTTTTTTTTTCTCTTTCAGTCCAAGCTTTATGTGGCCCATTCTAGGCCATTAGCTATCAAACTGACCACAAGTCTCACTCACTTATATCGATAATCATCTGATTATTTTCTTCCTTCTCATTGATATTTCTGGTGGTGGACAGAATAAATTTCATATTTATTGTGAACATTGGAAAACGACGATTGAAATTCCAAATGAAAGAAACATAAATTTTCGCTCGTATCAAATCGTAATAGAACCAGTTTTTATTTCAGTTATGCGGCGTTGTCTTCTCTAGAGCTCCATATAAATGTTCAATCAGACGGAACGAGCTGCTGACTAGGCTGCAGTAGAAAAAATTAATATTAAGAAAAGCTCCAATAATACACATTCTGCCAATAATATGGACAATAATAAAAAGATTTACATAAATTAAATAATTAAATGTGCTGATCTCGAATCAATTAGCATATTAATGAAGCCTAAATGGCTTCGCTGGGGATTTTGCCTCGCATGCTCTGCGACGAGAATGGATTTTAATTGTGATTATTACTTTTTTTTTCTGCCAGCCATCCTACTTATATTGCTGTATATATAATATGCTCGCTCGTTCATCGAGTGTACACATATATGTAAATTAGCGGAATACTCGGGTGGTTCACTCAATGAGTTGTCGATTAGTGGCAATTGACACATAACCTCAATGTTTCCTCCTCTCAATGGACGTACATTTCCAACTCGAAATAAAAAAAAAAAGAAATCATTATACAAATTGCTCTACGTATATATATTATTATTGTTTTCCATCTTCGGTGCCTCCACTCTTAAACTATTAAATTCAATCAATTAAAGTTCTGCCCATTTTCGTTTCGATCATCATTCTTTGATCGTAGTGAGTCGAGCCAGATATTATTTTTAAATTCATGTCTGTTTGTTGTTGGAGTGTCCGAAATGTTTGCCAAAGAATAAAAACTTGCGACAATAACAACAAAAAAAAAAAATACTCGCTGAAAACGAGCAATTTAATCACGTTATAATCGTTACATTAAAAGTGTATAAAATAACAATTTCCTTAAAGAACGAGCAGAGCAAAAATCATCGCGCGGCTTCATTATTATAATATCCTACGATTGTGTGTGAGCAACAATCCAGAGAATGTATTTCCAATCTTACGAGTTGCTGTTATATATATATATATTTTTTTTTTTTTCAAGTTGTTTTCGCAAAAGAATTGCAAGAGATGGCAAACAAAAAGAAGCCGAAGCTATTGTGCGAAAATAATAACGAAGAACATTTCATCGTTGTTGAGTAAAAAGAAAAAAAAAATATGAGGATGAAAGAAAGAACACAAAAAAAGTGCCCATCGAAATTCCATCAAGACAATTTTCCAACATCATCTTTCGTTTCTTTCGTACAAATCGATTTTGGCTCTATGAAACAACGCACGGGTCAGCCGTGAAGAAGTAGAATCATAATGAAATGAAGCAAATAAGATACACCACTAGGAGCCAGCCTTAATCATCGGGTAAAAATAAGATTTATTTTATGGCATCAGAACTCATTCCACAACCACAAACGCACACACACACGCACATATTTACGGCGCATAAAAATATACCGAACCTATTACTTTTGGATTCCTTCGTCGCTCGCTCATCGCTCCGCTTTGTTTTAGTTTTCCTCAAAATTGATTATAATGATTTCATTCGACATTAATAATATAGTGTCGTTATAAATTTTATTTAAGCTATCGACGTTTCGTTTTTAGTTCTTTATTTGGGAATAAAAAGTTTTTTTTTTTTTTACTTCTATCGCTATTTGGGAAAAGCCGTCTGCATGTTGTTGCTACCACATCCAGTGACACGGACACTCTTTGGAGTGAGTAAGCATTGAAATTGTTGTTGCTGTTGTTCGCTGAATTGATGATTGTTTCGTTATTTTTGCCCTTACTCGCAATTCCCCCAAAAGTTAGATGAAGGCACTCGATAAGATGTCGATGAGGTTGAAAAAATCAATAATCGTAGAGGGTTCATGACAGTATTTAGCCTTCTATAAGTTCAATTTTGGTAATAATTCATAATAGCTGATTTTATCCTACTTCCAGCAAAAAAAAGCGATCGAAAGAAATAAATAATCAATATATTTCTGCTTTTTTCATTCAATTCGATTGTTTTCAATTTCTGCCAAAAACTCTCAAATTAATGCATGTTACTTTTGTTGTTGTAGTTTGATTATTATCTCACGAGCTCACAACAAATATTTTATGAAAAAGATTTTTTTTTTTTCTCTTAAATATTCTTTGCGTTTTGGTGTTATTTGTAAGTTCGATGAGCATGAACACGAAACTGGTTATGCGATTTTTTACGGGGGCTCCCAAGAGGAATGCTCTTCGCGTTCTTCTTTGCTAGCGATTTCTGTGGTCGGCGATAAATTTCACCAAAAAAAAAAAACCAAACCGAATTCGAAAAAGAGTTGTTGCTATACAATCGATCGCATGTCTTGCCGTTTATACCTGGAAACCACGTCTTAAACATTATGTTTTCTTTTTATCGAAGAGAATGGAAGAATTTTCTTGAAATACTCACCGATATAAAAGACATGGTAAAGCATGTTGGCAAAATAATATGCAACAATAATAGAATTTGTCGGATTGAACCCAAAAAAAAAAACACTTGGAGAAAAAGGCAAACAGTTATTTCAATCTAAAGATGAAAATTATCCTCACTATAAAAAAAAAGAAGAAAACGTAGGAGATTTAAATTTAAGACAAAGACTGAATACGTAAAAAAGAAATTCGATTTCTTTGCCAAAAAAAAGAAGGTTTGTAAACGATAAATAAAAAGTTTAAAGTTGTGTTTTGTCGCGTCTTTGAATGGTAAGTAAGGATTGCATTTGCTATCATGCAATTGACATTTGCTGAAAGTAATTTTTGTTGATATATTATCATCATCATGTCTCCTTCTGTTAACCGGCACAATCAAGATTTAATGAATCATGAAATTGGCAAAATAGCAACAACATAGCACACGTGACACGTATCAACTGACTGAAACGGAATTATGAGCAAAAACAAGTTGTTAAACAGTTGGAAAAAGACTTGCGAGTAAGTCATGTTAATAATCGTCATTACTAAATGAAAAATTGTGTTTAAAGATTAATATTTATACAAGTTTCAACAATGTCGAACATTACACGAGTCGAGTTTGCTGTCATACATTCTCTAAATGTTCGATAAAATTCCTCGATTGATTTGTGAACAAAAGGCGTTCCAAAAAAAAATAAAATAAAGTTTAATTTCAATTGAGCACACAAAAAAAAAATTCAGTTTAGTTAGACATGATTGGGGCCTCCATTGCATGTCAAACATTCATAGCATGGAGCTAAGTTGGTGAGCTGTTGTCGAGGGTACAAAAGAACGAAAAAGAAATGTAATTAATAATTCACACACAAGTTGCATGTCATTGTTCAGTTTTTACATATAAACGTTGGAAGAAATTTACATTACAGCAAATGAAAAATATTATGCATCAAGATAACGCGCCAAACCATTCGCTGAATGTCTCCTTACTCTCTCTATATATATTTTTTTTTGCTGATTCTGCCATGTCTGCCGTTCGCAACCTCAACAGTGCCGCACAAAAATGATAATTGATCAGTTTTGTTTAGTACTTAATGCCATAATTAAATCGTTCATTAAAACGGAGCTCGCACGGTGAGACATTACTCGAGCAAAGAGTTGGGGGCATGGCATGGACCCCTGGTTGAATAAATAATTGAAAATAATTGTCTGACAGCGAGTACACCGGTTTGTTTAATTCCTCTTTCTCGTTGTTCCATACTCCTTGCCTCGTTTCTCGCTGCCTCATTCGTGATGTTTATCGATTTTTAGCACATTTTTATTTTTTTTTTAATTTTGCGCGCTCGTCGATTAATAAAAGTTTATTTTGTCGTGAGTGCCTTTTTTGTTATTATTGTTCCGCTGTCTGATTCAATTGCGTTACCCGCTTAGTCAATAAAATGTTGAATTTTATTTTAATTGTTAATTAAACGATTCTCTATATTTTTGCTCAAACCGAGTCGCACGGCTAATGGTCTCGACTTGAACGACCTAAAGTGGCACTTTACGGCAATCTCGAAAGCACCATTTTCATTTAAATAGCAAAATCGTGATTGAGGGGATTAAGAAACTAGTTTTGAGTGGTGGTGCGATTTGTCAGCGTACACAAACATGTCACACAAATTAATGTTACACCCGTACTTTAATTTCAATTTTTCATTCTGTTGCATTAATTGATTATTTTTTTTTTATTTATATATTTAATTCCATTTTGCGGTCTCCACGTTTTTCAGCGATTTTTTGAAATGAAATTTATGTATCATTGACAAGTGTGGTAACCGGTGAACGTAATAATGTAATTGTGTGGTAATTGACCGTGATTTGTCATTAATATTGTCATTGACCGTTGGCAACATGCCCTCATGTGGCGCATAATCAGTGCTAATTTAATTTCTAATTACATAAAGCAGCCATCAATAGCGTACCAATTAGCAATTTTCGGTCGTCACCATCTCGTCAAGTGACTCGTATGTAGTACATCGTGGAAAAAAATTATTCCTATTTTCATATTATTACCAGTAAACAAATTTTTTTGAAACAAAAAAAAAACTGTAAAATATTGTTTTGCCGAGCGGCAGAATAAAAAGAAGGAAATAAAATTGACGTAATTTAAGTAATCGAATGAAAATTGTTCAAACCACTTATACGAGTTTGTAAATTATTTGCTGAGCGTCTTGAAAACGACTTCGAAAACAGAAGCAACTCGCAATTAGTTAATCAGAATATTTTTGCTACTTACGCTACTGTGTATGGGAGCGATCTCTCCAGATGATTTCTCTCACAAACACATCTGTCGGGAGACTATTAATGCGCAACAAAGTGATTAAGAGACAAGCGAAGCAAAACAAAATCGACCAAATTAATTTAGGTACAGAAATATTATTTATACGCTACATTTGATGGCACGACATGGTCATCGTTATCGACAGCGACAAATCTCATTCGAGCAAGAAATTACAAAAAAAAAAAAACTTGAAGAAATGTTTAATTGGTTTCGGCCGAATGTGATTCATTTTCTTCTATCCCATTCTGCGGTTTTGGGATATTCTGGTCAAATTACCACAGTAATCTTTCGAAGGAAATCTGATCTGATGAAGGGACGTGCAGCATCTTTTACCATGCGGTTGATAAATGATCACTGTAAAGGCGGTTTAATGAACAGAACCTGCTCAAATACCTGAAACATATTTTCAGTTGTTGCCGTTTCATTATTCGCTCACTGATGTTTAACGAAGCGTGAAACAAATCCAAATGAGTGAACTTAACGCTGCACAAACACCAAAAGCAAACGAAACAATTGAGAAACAACAATAACAAAAAAAAAAAAAACAGCTTTAAATGTTTCCTTTTCGTTGGTCAATTTCCCGCCAAATGTTGTATCAGTTTTATTAAAGAAAAATTCCACATCACCAGAGCAACAGATCGCATTTCAAGCTTACTGTCCATTCGCGATGTTGTCAGTGTCGCTGACTGAGAAATAACGGAAAATGTTACTGTTGAAAATGAAAGAAGCGAAATTATTATTTGCGGATCACTGGTCAGAGTACTTAGCAATGGACATTGAACCCCACCGCCCAAGCCAAACCCATGGTCCCTTCGTTAATTGGCTTAAAATTATTGTGTGTAATTTGAGTACATTCATGTAGTGCTGTTTGTGGTTTTCGAGCGTTATATTTGCAATTAGAATCGATTAGATACACATTGGAGCTTATTTTGATATGCCCTTCCCTTCCCTCTCTATCGGGTTGTCGCCTTCTATTCGCCCTCTCAAACACACATTTTTCATATGCCACAGATAATTGTTGAACACACATGCAGACAAAAACACAATTATAATTATAAATGGGTAACATAACGAAAATTGTATTAATTTGTTAAAATTTATTAGAGAGATATAGATAGACATGACAGGCAAGCTAACTATAGGTGGAGTTTGTTGTCATATGGTACTATAGTTTTAGGAATTATATGGAACGACACTAAACAAAATTATTGCTAGATAATTCATTGGCTAGTCATTATCGAGGCAAATGAAATGGGTTGATATAGAAAGAGGAGGCAATCAACCGACCCTCCAAACTAACAGACACAAAACTGGAATTTTCAATTTTCATTATGATGTTTCTTCTTTTTTTGTTGTTGTTGTTTTCATTTATTTCACATTTTCCGAAAATTCATGAACAGCAATATAACAATTGTGATATTCGCTTTTGTTGTGCATCTCAAACCAAATGACTATTATTGTTCAATTTAATAATACAGTGAAACAAATAGATGAACTTTGTGCCGAAGTTACGTCATTTTTATGGAATAATCTTGGAAAATTGCTTTAATCCTTAAGCGATAGATTCATTCAGTGTTGTCCAAATAAATTATGATTTGAACATTTGTTTCTCTTATTCGTATCAACGACCAACAGCAGATTATTAAGCATGACATGGTAGCAACTACCTCCTTATTTGTTAATACTTATATAGTGACATTTTGATAAATTAAATTCTAATACAGGTTACGAATGACATAACAACAACGTCCGACATGTGCCGCCGCTAATGAATGAGCCATAAAATTACTCAAGCCACACCGAGGCGAGCGTTCGGCATTTGAAATCCATTTTGGAGAAATAATAAAACTCGACAAGTCGGTTTATCTGTTAGCGAGAATAATCACACAATTAATCATTTTTTCCATTCGCTTCAATTTTTCCACTGAGATTTTTGTAATTTGCCAAAGCGCCCGAGCAATGATTTCCGTTGAATTTGTGTATAACGAAGCGTAAGCCTACGATTGAACAATTTCATGGGAGAATATTTCAGAGTTAATTAATGTAATTAACCGTATAGAATTCCTCGATTAGAGTGCTACTGCCAGTTGCCACAACTGCACGAACATTTAGCGATTGAAAAGCTTCCATCAAACAACAGCAGCGGTAAATCTAGCGCCTTTCGACGACTACCACAACAACACATGGGGCAATCGGAAAGCTAATAAAATAAAACAAAACAAAAAAAAAAAGAATTAACAACCATCGAGTCAGATAAAATCATTAAATTCCAGTTTCTGCTACACCGTCATTTAAAATTGAATTAAAAAAAAAATACATTCTTCTTATTGTTATTTTTTTCTCTTGCTTTCATCACGTTTCTCGTTCTATTTTAAAAATATACAGAAAATTGGCTTCAACTCGTTCTTTTATGATTACCACCAAAAAGCATAGAAGTTTATTAATGAGACATTTATAGAACATTGTTTGTAATTAATTACACGACGTATTCACTCCAAATGCGTTTCTGACGCAGCTAGTGCGTTCCAAGTCAATGAATAAATAATTGCTGTGGCCATTTAATTAATAAATTATAGCGGTAGTATTAATGAAAATGCTGAGCAAACTCACTTTTTAATTGCGAGGAAATAACCTCAAATACCGACTCGATATAGTCTGAAATTTGGACAGCAATTACTTTTATGACTCAATTTAAAAAAAGTGCAAGAAACGTGAATTTCTTCAAATAATTATAGATTTTTATTTTTAAGTGCTTTGGAGTTCGAGACATTTTTGTCTTAAAACGTGCTAGCTAATTATGCATTTCGGAAATTTGTCTGAATTCTTTGGGTTATCATTCTTTCGATTTTGTCGACTGACGAGATGTTCTATAAACGATTTTCTGTCTCAGATGAAATCGCCGCAAGTGTTTTTGCATCAAAGTTCAAGTGCCTCACCATTATCGCATTATTACGAGATTTGCGATTAGCACTCAAGTGCTTTAACGTGTCGCTTCTATTTCAAGTACTTAAATGGGTTGGGTGCTGAGTCGCAAAGTCGTGTTAGCGAAACTGATAATAACAATACGGATACGGCATATTGGACAAATCGTGTGCGAGATTGGACGAGAGAAACGCGATTTTTATTTTTTTAATTTTTCCACTTGAAATTGAAGCTCAGCTCTATTCGAGCGATTAATATCTTACATATTGAGTGTTTTGTGGGCATTCCAAAAATAGTCACGAAATTGTTTCATGGTCGAATGATCATTCCCATTGTTGTTCTAGCTTATCGTTTCATTACCATCTGTAATAGCGAGCGCTCTCATTAACGGACAGGAACAAGTTGCGTGTCTCCAAGTGATTAGAATGCAAAAGATACCGATGGACAGTTTTCACAACTAGTTAAATCGCTGGCAAATTTATATTTATTCTGCCAAGTTTATTCTTTACGGATGGTTAAATTAAGCAAAATTATATCATCCGCAAAAGAGCAATCAACAATTTTCCGCCTAGATATCCGAACCCTCAGAACGCTATGAGAGGAGGATGAGGGCGGGTTGGCTTCATAAAACTTTATTTTCTGTTGCTTCCTCCTTAAAATAGTTTCGCAATCTATTTTCCAGTTTCGGCGTTTTATTATGTAATTACTATAATTTTTTCTGGAATTTTTCAAACTTAATAACAATAATGATGGTGCTCGCCTCGCTTGACGGTGATTATTGTTGTTGGAGATTCCCCATACTATGTGAATAAACTTTTCCTCTCTTTCAACATCGCCTTCCGACCCGATACTCTTTTAGGAGTTTATTTAATTATTGAATTACCGTTCTGAGGTAGACATGAACTATGAGCATGAAATTTAAAAAGTTCTCGCTTGGTTGAGCTCTAAGTATTTCGTCTTCTTAGGGTTACTCGAGACTCGATTCATTCCATTTGAGCAATATATAAATGTGCTGACGCTGAATATTAATCCATCAGACAATCAACGGGGCATCAACTCAAATTTAATACAACATCTTCTTCATATATTATCATTCCATTTCACATTCATCGCACCGTGTTCATGTAGAGTCATTAAATGTAATTACACTCTGTGTTTACCTGAGCTCTTAATGCTTCAGAAATTATTCATACTTATGCCGAGAGAACCATCAACTTTAAGCGAGTAAAACTTGAAAGGGAAACGCTGGTTTAATGTTACATATGTTTGGTCATCGCCTGTTATCAGTGTCACTTAATAATTAATCAAACATAATAGTGCTGCGTTTTTATATATCGTGTGACGCTATAAATATTGATTTTTTTTTATGATTTGTCGGTCAAGCGAAGTCGTTTAATTGAAACATCACGTAATGTATATGAGCGTTGTCATCTAGCGAGGTCATTTTGCGAATGGCACAAAAATCTATAGTTAAGAAATCAACCATTCGCATAGTCACAGTCTAATATTGGACTCAATGGGGAATCGACATTTGATTTAAAACTTTTTTTTTCTGTTTGAATATCAATTGAGTCATAAAAATCCCATTCACGACGCAGCACAATGAACCCGCATAAAAATGTATTTTGTGATACGAGAATTCTATTTATTTTTTTATTTTTCCTAAACAATGAATAGACGGAAAGCTGAGCTGCTGCTATTCTTTTTTTTTCTGGGCGCTGAGGGTTCGCATATGATATAGAATTTCCACCAACTATACGGTCTGTGCCTCTTTGTCAATATTACCCCAAAAACGAGCGTTCTACTCGCAATGTTTGTACAACCAGAGGTCTCGTCAAATCAAACTTTGCTTTTGATATTTTTTCTGCTGTTGTTATCATACAGCAATTCACATACAGACTAAAAACTAGCGCAAACAAAACAGTTAGCAAATAACTATTCGGAAAAAAAACAGCCTCGCATTAAACTTTTATTTATATGAAATGCAAACAATAAAAACACATTTAAACAGTGAATGAGGAGGTGGAGAGAAGAAATTATATATGAAAAGTAAACAAAAGCTAAAAAAGAAAATATACGTGAAATTCTTTTTCGGCTTAAATTGATGTTTATTGAAACTGAAACTGGCGTTGAATCTCATTCAAGCTTTTAAATGTTAAATTTTGCTACAGGCATTAGATTAAGGACTGCCAAAACGTAAGTTTTGATCAGCCCAAGTAACTGACAAATTTCCATTTCTATGGGAGGAAAAAAAGTTGATATAATATTTATATAATAAAACAAATATTTACAGAATATTTTGAACAATACATTTATAAACGACAGGGAAAGAAAAGCTTATTCCAGGGAGAAAACTCTTTTTCAATATGTTTAAATACGTTTCAACAAATAAGTAAAATGTCAATTGTGTTGACATGACATGAGCAGAATTTTTTTTTATTTTCTGCGTCTTATTGCCATCCCTGATATACTATTGTTTAAGCCTCATACAACTAGAGACGAGTATGCAAGTGGTTTATTGGATAGCAAATGTCAGTTAGATGATTCACGAGCCGTACTTGTGATTTACATGGAAGAAGTATGACATTGTAAAAATATTTATAAGAATTTATTATTGTGCAAATGTTGACATGAAACAAATTTTTGCTTCGTTTTGTGTAGTTTTAACCCAAATAAGTCTTTGCCTGAGCCACCACTTCTTAACGCTAATGCTATGGGCTTTTAATTTGAAATTCGATAAATAAAAACTTAGCAGTTGACTCGTTGAAATGAACACTTCTCTATGCTTTGTTTGTAGGCTTGTCGAGCATTATTTTAGGTTGAGAGAGTCCGCTTTTTCGAGTCTAATAAATTTGCACACATAATAGGATTTAGTTGGTGACATCGCGGCAAAATACACTTCTACGCTACATTAGTTCCTACATAAAACCCTTCGAAATACGAAACCATTACATCAAGTTTTTCCAATATTGTAGCCGCCGCTTTCAACCCTAGTCTCATAAATTACTGAAAATCTGGTTGAATGGAGGGTGCCAGAAACCCTCGAGTTTTTATTAAATCTCGGAAAACCGACAGAGTGTAGACATTTCGAAGATATTGTTTGACCTCATTTAATGCTCATACATAATCAATTTTATGCTTTTTCAACACATAAAAAAATTGAAGCATGAAATGCCGAGAGGGGTTTAAGAATCATCCCTTCATGATAACATTACAATTGTCAATTTGATTGTTGCCTAGTCTCCCAATTCCAATCTAAATATGACACGAGAAAAATAAAACGAATTCGAAGAAGAACGAATAAGCGTCAAACGACAATAATGAAATAATATTGAATACCTATTTAGCCATCTGTACACATCAATGACAACAACTGTTTACTCAGAATACTCTCCCCTTCTTTTACAATGCAAGCAAACACGTACACGTACAATCAAAAGTGACACGTCGTATTCCGAACGACACAACAAAAAAGTATAATTCAATCAAAAGCATAATATGCAATTAAAGTTATTGCTTTTTTCCCTTCGGTTGGTGAAAAATTTCATGTGTGATGTGAAAGATATATCTTGCGTTGCAAAGCGACATGATGAAGAGGGGCGCCAAGGGACGACCTCGAAAAATATGAACATGAAAAGCATAATATGTGCGTTGAATAAATAATTAATGCCTTAATATTTTTATGCACTGTGAAAAATATGTAAGTGAAATTTTCGTACCACGCTTGTCTAGTAATTTCCTGTATGCATACATACGTGCTCCAATAAATTTTGATCTGATGATTCCTTTTTTTTATATTGGATGATTCTTATGATGCCATATCATACTACTCTTCTTCTCTCTCAACGCTTTACCATCGAACATTTATCATATACAACCCCTCGAATAGCTTCGAAAAAATCACTCACAATTCATATTAAAATACCCTCGCAACCAAACTCAAGGGGCGCTTAAGCTGAAATAACAGCAACAATAATTCTTTCTTTTTTATTCGTATGTCAGGATGTGTTGAATTTTTATGAGGGTAGGAGATGGTTTTCGGTGTGAGAGAGAGAATAGGAACCGAGCGATGGCACGAGAGATTTTCAGTGTGCGATATGCTTGATGGCAATAATATGCGCACACAAAAAAAAAATAGGATAATAATACACAATTTCAATGGGCTCCTAAAAGAGGACGGGGCAGAGAGGGACGAAAATATTTTTTTATGTGTGGCATCATAAAAACATCAAGTATGGAAATGTGTTTTCCTGCGTATTTATGCGTCGCTCGCTGCTGTGTTTTGTTTGCCAAGCAAGAGAGGGGTTGATTGAAGCTCATAAAATGTACATGTGAATTCACCGCGCGTCTTCGCCTCCTTTTGCCAACGACCCCTTTGCACCATGCAAACGAAATACATGAATTTGTTGTTTTGGAAAATCAACTGAAAATCGCATATAATAAATTGCCATTTGCTCAACCAACTTCATATGTTCAAATACAGCAGGCAGGTCGTCCTGCATAATACCATGAGGGTGCGTTCCGGTGCTCGAAAATTGATGGCAGAGGGAAGCGTTGAATAGCTAATTTAAACAATTATGTCCATTTTTGCGGGGACTTTTACCCATGTTTTTATGCCTATTTGCCGATCGCCCCTTTTTGCCTAAAGCTGTTTGTAAATTTATATGAAATTCATGATGTATATATATCACGTCTGGCTGTGCCTTTTCATGCATGTGTATTTGATATAAGAACTAAATGACGAGAACACATAACTTAATATTGAAGCAATGTAACTGAGAAAGGGACTTGAGCAGAAATCATCAACAACCTTTAGTCAAATAATATTTGTTGGCTCTTTCTTGTTATTATTTTTCTCACTGTACGGAACCGGCACAAACAAAAACAAATTTTATAGGGGAAAGAAGTACTTAGAATAAAAAGTGAACATATGGCAATTATATTACAAGGATTGATACAGAAACGTGTAAGAGCGTCGGTTGATTATGTGAATTATTTTCGAAATCGTGCAAAGGAAAGGGAACTGGACAAATTGAAATTAATTTGGTGTCGTTTTAAGTCTCCCCTCTCATCTATATTGTATCGCATAATCATTTTATGGAGATTGTTTGGTCGATTTGAGGACGATGAAGATGATAGTGTTGGTGGTAATGTGGAGAGCATGCTGTTATGTGGGTGGCTGAACATTAAATGAAAATATCCATGAGATGGACAGAAAGAGATTAAGAGACATCAATTTCTGAGGGAAAAGCAATATGGATTAAGTTTTATGTGCAAGTGTTAAGACTTTGTTGTGATTATCTAAATTTGGGATGGGATTGTGGCTAATAAATGAATCAATTGAACCCATTTAATGGTTCAAAAAATTTTGCGTTTTGCTTTTTACAAATTGGTCACGTGTCTGACTTCCTCGAAAATGCGACTAAAGATCAAACATTACAAAAAAAAAATATTTCTCTCAAAAGTGACCGCTAGGTTTTCACCCCAGTTGTTCCCACAAAACATGCATGTGACTCTTTAAGGATGAAGAGAAATTTTATTAGATTTTAAATCAGATTTCCCTGAACACAAAAACAAAAAATCATCCTATAATTTCATTTCCATCAGACCCGACACCCCTCGTGGAAGATCATTTGAATTTGTACAAATGACAGCAAGTAAATATTCGGGGAAGGTTTCACGACAACTATAATCATTTACCGTTTCTACGAGAGGGGTGCGAAAAACGAAATAAAATTATTGCTGGCAGAAAAGGATATTTTGCCCCTATTTAATTGAATATCCTCATCCGAAAAAAAAAAATACATCAGAAAACACATTTTTATGCGATGGGATTTAAATATAACAGTCCTCATCGAAGGGTTCAAATGAAAACAGATCGTCAATCACATAATTTTTGGTCTCAGGCATCATCGAGAGTATCATCTGCGGATGCAGATGATGAAAATTCAGTCAATTACCAATATGATGTCTGCTTAATTGGGGTTTATCTTTTGGAAACTTTAATTAAGTAGCATTTTTTTATGTTACCTGCTCTGGCACTATTCTCTCATCTATTTTTTTGTGCTTCTGATGATGGTATATTGATTTATCATGTTTTGTTTAAGATGTGACTCTTGTTAGGCTTTAATGTTGAAAAATTTCAAATTTGTGAAATTATTAAGATTCTACAAATTATGTGTGGCTCATTCCCTATAATATAAATAGGAAGTATTACATACATACTCAACATCCATCACTAAAAACACAAAGTTATGTTCAAATTTTGCATACATATAAACGTATAACCTTACTTTTCCCCTCAGCGAGACCTTAAACAAAAGGAGCAATAAATGCTTAATTGTTAAAATATTTGACAAACATATTAAAAAAAAACTATATGAAGTGACTTTATTTTTACTTTTCTTATTTGAGTTGAATGTTCCAAAGAAACATTATTCTGTGTATACCAGAATGAGGTCGATTTCAGTCAATGTCTGGGATGTTTATTCCTTTTATGTTCCTTCTTTTATGGTAAAAGCCGCTTTACATTTTAGAAATTTGAGGTGATAGATATATCCAGGCACTGGGAAAGATGTCAAAAACAAATAAGAAATCCATTTCGATCTTAAATCGTTAAAGGATCGGGAATGTTGGGAGCTAAGTGTGTGTTTGTGAGTCATGTTTTACCCTTTTTCAAATCCAATTTATTAAATATTCATGATGATTCGAGTGAAGGCCCTGCCGAAAGGGAGACAGATCCCCTCAAAAGGGTTTACAGAGGCCAAAGTCATAAATTGACATCTGAAACATCCTTCCGCTTTTCTACAATTTATGCTAAATTATTAAATAAAGAGAATAACTTCACAAATTTCCCAATGTTCGAAGAAAGTAATTTCAAACATTTCCCTCGTTGGTATCATACACATTTCCCAAACACTCTCTGCAAATTAAAATTAAAGTTTTAAATCAATAAATAAAATGTTGTTAATATTGGATCAGAAAAATATAAATTAAAAAAAAAATTCACGTTTTTATTCAATCATTTTTTGTGCGCTTTTCGAGCTTTTTATTTGAACAGTTAAATGAATGGAAAACAATGTTAAACGGGCAGCGCCACCCTCTCCCTCAACCGAACATAAAATATTGCTATACCTACATTGTAAATTAAAAAAAAGAACGAGAAAAAAAAAGTTGTCGAGGATTTTGCTAATTGAATAAACATTTCAATTACAATTAAGCCTTTTGCGAGCTGATGCCCTTACTTTTGGTTACTTTTTGCGTTGTTCATCAGTTCATCGAAAAAAAAAAAAGCACAAAGAAGAATGAGAGTATTGGAAAATTTGGAAAAAAAAAATTAAATTTAAAGCGTTTTTTATGTCCCATTATTATTCACTTGTGTTGAAAGCGCGCGTTACATGATCGATTTAAAATATGATAATAAGCTTTATTTAATCTATGCATAGCATCCAATCCATTCTCCACTGCCCCTTATTGCATGTATAATTTCCATTTAATTACACACGTTGGTATTATCTTGGACAGAACATAATTACACTGGGCACCGCCAATTTCACCGTTTTGCCTCCATGCGAATAATTTAGTCGATTATAAACATAAACTCTCACTAAATCCCATTGAAAGGTTATCATAGATAATAATATGTTAATTAAATAATACGTACCTACAAAATGAAGCTCTCTGGTTTCAAGTTTCAACATTCGACAACCTCCAAATATTTCTGAAGTGGAACTATGTGATTGGGGAAAACTGACACTATGGATAGTAATGGAAAAATGATCCTGTCGACCTATTGCCATGTAAGAATTTAATGCACCTTACTCAAATTTAATGTCCCGCCAAAAACTCATATACTGGAAATAAATTTATTTAAGATGCTGCTATATCTATTTACACATGTGGGCAATTATCATAAAAATTTACGGTTTTAAACGCTTCAGAACTAAAATAAATAAGCTTACAAATTAGAGTCTAAATATTCCCCGATTTTACTTTTAAGCTATAAAAATAAAATTTGGTCTTTCGACTGTGGCTCATTATTAATATTTGATGTTAATGATTTGTTTTATTGTGGTTTTTAAAACACGAGCCTTGCTGTGCTGTATCAAAACCGCAAAATTTATTTCAAAAGAAAAAAAAAATTCAAAACACTTGTGTGATATTTTAGGTTTGACACAATACGCGATTTGCGCAAACAACAGGATCGTGGTTTACTGTATTATTGACAATGTACATTTAATTAATAACAAGGATTATCATTCCACAGAAATTTTAAATTATAGCATAATCATCACTATTATAACATTAATCATTAAGGAGTTAATAACATGAAATATCTCTTCATGAATAAACTTTTCTCCCATGTAACTCACAAAATTGCCAGCATATTACATTTATTAATATTTTATAAACAACCATTGCCTTCGAGAAAACAAATAAATTCCTTCCCTCTGAAGTGTATACCAAATTGACTTTCTGTTGATCTTCCGAAGTTTGCATGACGGACTTATAAACTAGTTCGGAAACTTTTTCTTGATTCCAAACACGCTTCTGTGTACATAAATTTAATTACCCCCAAAAACAACGCGATTCTCCTCATCGTCACAGTAATTTGCTTTGAAATATGTACATAATATATATATATATATATAAACAGACACTTACGTATGTATACACGAACAAACCGACATAATTTATTTCCAAGTGTATGAAAGCCTCCTCCAACTTTTGAAAGAGTTAAAAGCATACGGCAAAAGGCAAATGTCGGGTCGGGGGATGAAAGCAAAATGAAATAATCATGAACATGTAATCATTAATCATTTCTATAAATACTGAAACAAACTTTTCCATTTTCCATGCCTCATAACCAGGCGAGCACGAGCGAATAAAAAAAAAAAAAAACGGGGGGCAAAATATAAATAAAATGCCTAAATTATCCGTTCTCGAAAAACGTTCTCCCTTTCGTCCCCTCAAACAATATACCGACGCGTTTGAATTGCGGTAGGCAACAGTCAGAGTGATGTGAAAATTATACAATGTTCAAAAGGCTTCAGCGAACAATGTAAACAACAACGAGGAAAAATGGAAAAAAAATTATTAAATCGTATAAACACTTTTCTTTCCCATTTACACACGAAAACACCCTTCATACTGCTGAATGCTTACCGTGCTCAACTCGTCCTTTCATCACAAAGACTCATTCCACTGATGTCCTCATACTCCCTATTCAAGTCGTGTCCTTTGTGCGATTGTGCAATGAGAGAGCAAACGAAAGCTTGATCCGAGAGAAAAGCGTCACGAAATTTACCGAAATCGCATCGTCGATTCTAAGTGGGTGCAAATGGCGCTTAATTCGTGGAAAGGGATTTGTTTTGTGTGTCGAGAGGATGGAAAAAAATATGGTTCGGTGGTTGGAGTTGAACAACATATAATAATGAATTAAATATCTACCATTCAGTGTATACTCTACACCATAAAGAGATAAATGTACACACATTCAAGAGGAAAATTCCGTTAAAGGGATGGAGAGATGGTTTTATTGGTTTTTCATGTGCTTGCTCGTTTCAATCTGTAACCATCGTGCCCGTCTTTTTGTTGAGCCTTTTTTTTTCGTTTTTGTGGTTTAATGGCTAAATGTTTTTTACTAGTCTGCTTTTGAAAGGTATGTGCTTAAAGGATGACAACCCTCAAAAGAAAAATCGTTACTAATTGCTTTCAATGAACGTCACATTGGCGTTACAATCAGAAATGCTGATAATAATCTTGTTGAAAAGATTTTATTGCTTTCGTTTTCTGTGGAATGGGAATGAAAATATTTTACCGGGTCAGAGGGGAGCGACGTTTTGCGGTTGAAGGAGAACGAGAATGAAATTGTAGAGAATAGTAAAATCATGCGGCTTATGGTATTTATTTGAGGGTTCTGAAAATGAGAAATTTGTTTCATACCAAAAATCGTTGTGATTAAAATTGCCGGATTTATACCTTTGCATGATGTTGTGAATAAATGGGTGGAACAAGAGAATGTTTGCGTTCTCAACAAAGATTGATGAAATATCATATCGATCATCAAAATATTAAATAATTTTTTCTCTTTTTGTGCATTCAGCGAAGGAGGATAGGAAATGTTGATTATTTCACAAATAATTGAATCTAAATACAAAATTGTGCACCGTAAAAGAGAATTTTGAACATTTCCCCACGGTACTATAAAATTTGAATTCAACCCTTTACAGTACCATCCGATAGTGCTTGAAAAAATTATTTGAATATCCGACAAAAAAAAAATGTGATGAATAGAATTCAAGATTTGCTCACAAAAAAAAAATACATATAAAAAAAATGTGCCATGGATGCATAAAAATCCCCATTCATTTTTCACAAAGCTTCGCTGCGAATTTTTTTTTTTTATTTTATGCTGAGGGGAGAGACGGAAGACAGAACGAGCGATGGGATTTGGCGATATTTGAGTAGGGTATGGAAATTTCCATCCTAACCAATATTTATTCACACCCAATGATGTATTTGCATTCATCGGAACCCAGCTTTTTTGTTGGAGGGATTGCGAGCTTTTTCTCTGTTCATTCCACACCAAATCCCTTCCGGACTTTTTTTTTTCATCCATGTGTCATTCACCAGAAAACCCGTATCCAAATCCCACTCACATACAGTTCAACTTCAGATATTTTCCTAGTGCTACTAACTCCACCTCTTACCGCCGACGCCACATTCAAGTCTATCCAAGCGTTAACTATTTTTATGCGAGTAAAAAATTTCTACGACGGTATGAAACATTTTTCCCCGTCTCATATATATTTGCGAATGTGCAACATAACCAATTTCATATCCAATTCAAAGCAAACGAGCGACATTTTGCAGAGGTGTACTATACAGCGAGACTCTGTGAATGGGGGATTGTATTGCAGTTTCAGAGGAAACATAAAAAAGCATCTTTCTACTGAACATGATGAACATACATAAAAATGGTAAAATGTTGAACGTAAAAACTGCTTTTTTATTATCTCGATGAACAACACAAAAAAAATCACTCTCAGGTTCGGGAGATGGAAAAAGAATTTTTTTTTTTATTTCAAATGTTGGCAGCAACAGCAAAAAAACAAACGAAAAGCTTCCACCATATGAGCACCATAAATGTGTGATGCATATACAGATACACATGAATATGTGTAACATGATGTAGCTTTAGATACAGCTTTCCGCCCTCATCCCCAGTTTTCAAATCGGCGTGGCTGATTACGTAAATAACGTTTAATGTTACGATATAGCTTTTATTGCGACAAGCTTTTAAGCTCACATAACATCACTTATGAAAATTTCCCAAGAAAAAAAAAACTTGTTATAAAGTGTGAGAGAGACATGAGCAGAATCAATAAAAAAAAACTGTACATACATAAAGACACCAAACCTCCTTAAGATTTATGGGAGCCATCTTATGTATGTTGTTGGGGCGAGAAAAAAGACCACCAAATTGCTGTATAAGTGATAAAAATTTCCATCCATAAAGATCTTCATTGCTTTGCACTGGGACGACGATGATGTTTGAAGCCACTATACATAGTGTCTGTATTGCCATTTTAATAAAAATTCAAAGAGTTTTTATAACCGGAATCCCTCCATGAAGCATATTTTATATTTTATTGCATCTCATCCCTCTCTTTCCATGTGTAAGCATTGCTATTGGCATAAGGATTAAGTGTAGATCTTCATATTCACCAGAGAAATAAAAATCTTGCCTTCTTTGGATCAATTTCTAGGAATCATTTTGGCTCTTCAGTAAAAAAAAACCTCTCGACAATGTCCCTTTCCTCGTTGGGGGGTTTTGGGAGACTTGAAAATTTATAGTGCACTTGATATTAAATTAAAGAGCTCGACCGAGCAGCTCAATTTTCATTCGAGCTCTCAGGAGTCGGTTGAATGCGGAATGACAAAGGGACATTCTCTTTCATACAAACGAACTCAGAGTAGGAGTGTGAGACCGACACATAAATAAAGTTTTCAAGTGGCTTTTTTACAACTTTGTATTATTGCAAGAAACGACGACAATAAAGGATATGAAGAAGGAAATGACTGTTATGTAAAGGGGACGATATTATGCCAGCATAGCCACAAAACAGTGCTAAAGTGTTTTTACACCCATTTTCATTATACATATAGTAGAGTGAAATTTGAGCGGGCGGTGGTGGTGATGAACTTTAAGTGCCACAATAAGGGATTACAATCTTACATGTATACACTTACCAGGAACAGAATTGAAACGCGAAAAAGGGCTCATTTATTGTACTTTATATGATTCAAGGGAAATAAAATTTATTGTATTAAAAAGCGCTAGAATTTTTCTTTCGCAGAGCTAAAAAAATTTGCATAACAAGCTCGAATGGTAGCAAAAAATGGTTCATAATTTTTTATATGGTTGGTAATGGTAGAAAGCTTTGCTTAAAAAGTGTATGAAAAAGCTTTCATGATCATGACAATTTAAGTTGAGTGTGGGGTTGAAAACTGTGTGAATTTAAAATTTATTCATACATTTAACTCGAGTTATGAAATATTCTAAAGAAGATGCCAAACAGGCGCCAATTTATAACTCAAAGTTGTTAATGAACTAATTATGATGCTTATGGTACTCATTTATACAATTCATACTTAGACTTTTGTTATACATTTTTAAAGCTTTTATTTTTATAACAATCACGGATAACAGAAAAAAATACTAAAAACCATTCTCCTACTTCCACCAACGAAAAGAAAAAAAAAATATTATCTTTTTGTTATGAAAAATTATAATTTAAATTTAGAAAAAATTCACTACTACAAATTATCACAACATAGAAAACGGTAAATTAATAATTCTCGCTTTCAATTAAAAATTCATTAATTTCCGTTTGCCGAACTATAATTGGTTTCCAATTTTTCCCACTCCCCCTTTCAATATTCAATTACCCTTCGCTAATGGCTTCTATGGGCTTAAATTTTCGCAACCCACACGCGACGACTGAAAAAGTTTTCAATAAAAATCCATTTGACTTTTGATATTTATTTGAACAAGCTCTTAATGGCTCTGACAAATCGACGCGTGAATCGTAAATCGAACACTCGAGGGGATGGTTTGTTAAAACAAATAAAAATATATATACCCTTCAAAATCCATTAAAATCTTATACACCATTATGAATGAATTATGGATCGAAATTTCGTCATTAGTACTTAGTATCTTATGACTATGAAAAAAAAAAAAAAAATGGAGACGTCGATTGTGGCACATAAAAATTTCACATCATTATTTTCTTTTTACTCTGCTCCAGCTTAAACGCATTTTTTTTTTTTTTGGAGATGTGAATTTTTCTTTCATCGCTCAACCGACATGATAATCTCATCATCATATTTAAAGGGTGAAAAGTAGCAGATAACTCTCTTCTATTCAACCCTGGCAACATAATCTGAACAAAGATTTTTGCAAACTCTTCACAGTTTCTCCTCCCTTGGCATCCATTTGCCGCCTCACAAATCGCTTCCCACAAAATTCCTCAGCAACAACAATTCGTGATTCGAAAGAGAGAGCAAAAAAATCCATTCATTTTATGTGTGTATCTGTTAGTATGGATGGATGGAGGTTTGTGATAGCTTGGAAAAAAATTACAATAATGTTCAAGTGATTTTCATTCGAGTGGAAACTGAAAAAAGGAAGAAAAAAAAACATAAAACTCTCGAGATGCATGGAATGAGAAGCAAACAGTGTGAGGGTGAGGCGTAACTTGAGAGACAGAAGGAAAAATCTGAAAAAGAATATAATTGAATCGAGAAACAATTTTCCAACCCTCAAGCCCAATAGAACACATTTATTTATTTTTTATCTGCAGCATTTATTGTGCTGTTCTCATTCGTTTTTGTGTTATTTTTTTTTATGGATGAAAAAGTTCGCTTCTTCTTATTTTTTCCTACTGTTTTTTTTTCTCCCCCAACATTTGATACACAGAGGAATTAACAATCATTTCGTCATCTCCGCTATAGAAATCCAACGGAGTGGGAAGTTTGAACTGGGTGAAATTTGTTTTACTCTCTAGTTTAAAGCTCACTTTACTCCTAAAAATCTTTTACAAGCTAAAGAAGCAGGGTATGGAAAATACAGATACAATCCTGCACTTTTTAAATATATTTTATGTATAACATTTAGACTGGGATTATACAATTATATAATACAATATATTATAATACAAATATATATAAACATTAAATATCCTGCTTCAGTGAGTAAGAAGCAATCAATAGAATTAATTTTCAAAACATAATTTTATGATCATGATGAACTCAACTCGACTGAAAAATCAAGGAAACTAAAAGAAATGATAACAAAAGAACAGAAAATCATTCATCAGACTTTTCTCCTTTCCTCATTCGGTCGTACATTTACGATAATAAAATTATTAGCATTTTATCTCAGTCGTGTGGTGGCGAAAAATGAATCGCATAAAAGGTTTTATTCAGTGCACGACGATATGAATACAAAAGTCGAATGGAATGTTATGCGGGCACATGGGGTTAGAACTTTATCGCATAAAAAACTTCATCTGTAATTGAAGGAGTTTTTGTTGGCGTCAGCCCTCAAGTATTCATATGATCATCATAATACACTCATGACTAGTCTTCATTATGGTTTTTCTCATGTAAACAAATTCAACTATGCATCTCGCTCTCTCCCTTCTTCGCCTTGTGATTTGCGGTAGCGTCAAAAAAGTGCCTTTTATCCTCACTAGATAAGAGAAAATGTGGTTTAATGTATTCATGAAAATAAATACAACTGCTCAACTTATGTCCGAATGAATGGAATTTATGACATGAACATTTTATTGTAAATTTATGTATCATCAAAAGAAAAATAATCTGTTCCTGTTTAGATGTTTTCGCTCGACCCAAAACGCCCGCAAGCCAAGTAGCCCTTAGTATATATATGAAGAGAAATGGCCATTATCCATGATTGCTGATGATGTTTTTTTGTATAATATCTCGGATGCGGTTAAAGAGTGGGCGGAAGGACAAAGATGAAATGTTGAGTGTAGAAAATTTGGGGCTTTTGCGGTTCATTCTAGGTCGAAAATATAATAGAGGCAAAAAAGGATGATGCTGGTAAATCATACCCTCAAAATGGAATTTTTCCTCATAAAATTTTATCCAGACCATGATGAAAAGCTCAATCTACACTGACTTGTGGTTTCAGTTATTTTGAAAACAGCAACAACCAACAGCAATGAACCCTCAAAAAAAAACTTGTGGAGATAAAAATATTTAACTCCTACACTTTACTGTTATTCTCCTTGTGGTTTCTGCACCCTCACATTTTCCAAAAAAAAAAAAAAAAAAACGAGAGAAAAATCTCAAAAAAATAAAACTTTTATAAGCTTTTGTTCAGCACTAAACTTTTTTTAGGGTTTGGAAAAGCTTCAGTGGTAAAAAACTGAGAGATGGTTAATTTAACATCTATACACTTTTGTTGCATCAACTATAAAGCCAAAACCACCGCACGGGAACTGAATGGAAGTCTTTAGCACAGAGCTCATCATAAATTTTCATTAAATTGAATTTTATGCGATGGCAGTGCTCAATACCATAAAAAAGCTTCTGGCATTCTGCTGATTCTTCAATTTCTCTCTACAGCATTTCGCTGAAAAAAAAAAAATTCTTACGGACTTTTATTGCGAAGAACATCAAAATGTACCTTAAGAAAGTTATTATTACAAAGAAAATGCAACAAAGTTTAACTTGCATGATATCTCTAGCAAATAAGAAAAAAAAAAAGATAAAGTTTACCGTGAAGAAAAAGAAAAGCTTTTCATATCTTCCTCATCGTTTTCTCAGCTGGATGCTGAATAAATAAAGAAATTTTCATAAGCATTTTCAGTCTAATAAATTTCAATATTTCATGAGATCATGTCTTAAGATGTGCTCTGTGCACAAATTTTCATTCGACTTTATTTTCCGGTTGCCAAGTGAATTTCAAATGAATATTGCAAATTTCTAGTCGTGATATCGTTTTATTTTGGATAAACATAACATATTTTTGAGAGGGAGTATTATTGTGCCAACATGAGCATTTCAAAAAAGATTCCATTGAAATTATGGTTTAGATATAATAATAAAAATAAAATATCAAAACTATCTATGTGTGTATGCATGTCAGCGTGAGACTTAAAATATACATAACTTGCAAGTGCCTTTTGTGCACAAAGTTTTTAATTGAACAATTAAACAGCATATTTCACACAATTTGAAAATTGTGGAAAATTTTCTAACTCATTCTGGGATACAAGGATGTTCAAAAGATGGATAGATGAGATTTTGCATGTGAAAAGCTAATTTGTTTTAACAATTCTTGTTTCCTTGTTTGCTTCCTTTCACTCTATGTGTCGTCTGATGAATATTTTGCTCAGGCGCTTCTTACCATCATCCTACGTACATCCTATATTCAGCTTCTTTCAACACTGAGTAAAACATGTTTTGCAATGAAAATTAATTTAACCCCACAAAATGTTGAAAATTTAAATAGATATTTGTCTAGAGGCAAAGCTCTGCAAACATGCACCACAGATACAGTATGTTCGGCTCTACTGTCATGAGCCCTTATTTATACAAAAGAGGAGAAAATTATCCTATTCACGGAAGTTTATGATAAAGTACTAGTATGAAAGTACTCGTTATAGAAGTTCTCCTGAAGCATTTCATCAAGAAATTCTGAAATAGCATTCCGAAACATAATTTCATTACATGTACGAGAGTTTTTGGCATACAATTTCAAGCACCAAACCATATTCACATGCCTTAAATGCCTTTTATAATTGTAAACAACATTTTATAGACTCAACATCTCACCCTCACTTGTTCACCGAGAAAATAGAAAATTGTTATCTCGGTCTCGGGATGCTTATAAATGGCAATAAAATGGTATTATATGCCTTTAACTAACTGTATTGTAATTAAAGTTGTTATTTTGTGTGATGATGATGATGTTGCTTTTCGGATTTTCAACCCAGCTCAAATAAGGCGACGATTCGGGTGGCAATTTTATATTATTTTAGGATTTCCAGTGTGTGAATGAAATTCTAAATACCAGATAGCTTCTCGCATCTATAGAGATTAAGCGCATATTTTTCCTTCATCTCGAGCTACGTGTTCATGTGTGCCATCTATGATGATGCTCCCATTTATATTATAATTTTCGGCAAAAGGGATCAAAATTGTAAAACTCTCTGTATAAAGTAATGAATTCCATTCATTGAATGAACAAATAACATTGCATAATATTTTAATTAAGGCATATATATATTGAATGTGCTCACTTCAAGTCCCTTTATAGATAATGATAGAAAGAAGAAAAATAAGGCAAATAAGAGCTTCGATAGACATTTGTAGAATTAGCTTTTGTTATGTGATTCAATAAAATTTGGTATCCATTTTCCGGAACCGATTTGGGCTAAGTACTAAAAGCTCTCTTGTGGCATTTACATTCACTGCTCATGCTGGAAATGTGGAATGGGATGATGGTTGATGTCATATGAGACATCATCTAAGCGACATCATGCTCACCCTCCAAATACTGAAATGATGCATGTAAATAATTAAGCGGCATCAAAGATTGAATCTCTGCTTCTCCTCCGACCTATTGTTTTAGGATCCAATAAATTGGAAGACGTGACACCTCTTATAATCACGCATCATCATACCTTTGCTATGTGGTTTTTATGGTTGCTGGGCTCGGTACTACAAACTCAACTCTTACTCCAACATTCGGCTGTTTGTTAATTGAAAATTTTTTTACCATAACTTTGGAACCACCCAAAGTTTCCCATCTTTATGTTATCCATATTTAACAAATTCTACTCGATTGCAAACGATACAACCAACTTGAATAGTGTTATTTAATAACTCTGTAGGAACTATAGTAGAATTGAAACAAATTTCGAACTTTCTAGTCATCATGTTCTCGCATCTTGTATGTTTCATACCTTCCATTCCACATTATCTTACGTCATGCCTTCTATAGCTGGCAGCAAAATTTATGAACCTGACACCATTCAACAGCCCTGAATATAACTCCCAGAGTGGTATGACATAATACAAAAAAAAAGCACGACGATGTGGTGCAGACGATGTTACAAATGAAAAGTTTATTGTGGCACTGGAAAAGTTTTCCACCATCACCACATTATAAATGGTTGAGGATGGAAAGCAAACCACCGACAAAATAAGTGAGAGAGGTAGTTCAACAAAATGGGCTAGTTCATAGTTTGAGGCTCTTTGCCATCTCAGTGGCAAAAGATCAAGCAGATGCGATGGCATAAAATTGTGTTCTATAGTTTCCTCTCTACGAAAGAAGATTAAATTAGTTGATGATAGCTGTTTGGTTGTTCTATGTGGGTTTGCTTGACTCATTCTACATCTACTCTCCGTTTCAAAAAGCATAGAACACATATATGTTTGTCGTAGCTGAGCATCATCACAAACATTATTTAACTTTGAGGGTTTTATTCTCATACCATTCTCCGGACGCCAATGAAGGTGGTTTTTTCAGTGAAACATGAACAATCTGATAAAAGATTCATAGGCTAAAAGTGCTTAACAATAAATTTCCGACATTGAGTCAGGCAAACAGTGTTGCGTGGTGTTTGTAGAGTCGTTGAAAATATTTTAATTTAATGCCACCTCAAATTCCCATCAACGCAGCACTAGTTAGTTAGTGCGTCATATTTAAACAATAGAAAAACATAGAATTTCTAACGAATTTCGGAACATTGTGCAGGGCTGTTGGAGTATTTTTTGTCTCCATGTTGCACATGAAACACCGTAAAGTTCATCAGCTCTGCCAGTGTGTCCTGATAAAACATGATTTTTAATGTTATGCTAGGCAACTATGAGATTTTTTTGTTGTGCTTTGTCGTTTCTACAACGGAAGATATTTTTTTCCGCTGCCACATATTTCTAACAACATGGCACCAGTGATATGTACAAACGTGGTGTGAGTAAATTTCTCATTTTATAACATAGAAAGATAATCTACAAGGAGAACGCTTTAAACGGAACATGAAATTTGTGATTTTCCATCGCTATATCACCACACAACAGCTATAAGAGCCAAATGATGATGATGCTCTATGAATGTGGCTTGTATATTTAGATATAACATAAACAGTAGCAAGAGGCATTGAAAATGTTGGTAACGCAATTATTGAAAGCACAGCAGAGAATCGAAGCGAAGCGTCGAATGGGGGTAGATAGTTAATCTTCCCTTTCGGATCATTGAGCATTCAATGGAAAAATATTTCATCTCTCGTTCCATCTATTTTCCTTCTGATTGAATTTGAGTGATTTTTTCTTCTTGTTGTTTGTCATATTCTAAGTGAATGCGGCTTTGCGGCTTGCGGGAATAGTATCAATAAATGGGTCGCTCATAAATTTTATGTTGAAAATTGACTTAGAAATATTACGGCTGATTAGCGATGTTAGTAGTCGTTGCCATCAAAATGTCGATTTTATTCACTTCTGTTATAACGATACTTTCGATTTACGACATTATCGCAATGATAAAAATTCAACCACCCACCCTCGTGACACAAGAATACACGCACGGAATGGCAAATTGACAAATGAAGCGTAAAAGCAATAATTTGTTCAAACATTAATAGAATTTGCTCTCTCTTTTTATCCATTTTACGTCGTTGTCGATATTTATTCGACAACCCACTCAGCGGCATTCATACCAAGCTCGAACTAAAATGGTGGGTGTATAGAAATACAACAAACTGCTACCAACCATTCAATGAACCATAAATTTTCCTTTCGTCCTTCGATCGATTCGAACATTATCCGATTCCATTAATAAATCATATCGATGAAAAAATATTATACTTTTGCTCATCGCGCAGCAATTGGAGATGGTGGGAGAGAGGAAATGGTTTAATAATTGTGTTGATACAAAAATAATTCGATAAACAGTAACCATCGATGGCTCGGATGTTGAAAATCCCATTATTGAAAATCCATCGACATCATCGGGGTCGCCATCAAATGGATGGGCGATATTTATATAATCTATGCCGGATATTCCATCAGTCGATGGCATAGACATGTCCATAATGGGACCCTCGTATTTGTCTTTGCTATATTCTGCAATTTCATTTTTATTGTTTTCTCCATTTCGCCTTACAATGATTGTGTACGCCCTTAATTGTGTGGAATGAGATCTGAAAAAGGCATTTAAAGGATAAATAGATTGACAATATAGTTATGATGATGTCAAATTCGTTCTCTCTCTCTCTATCAGCTATCTGAATGTCAAATGGAAACCTGTCTTGCGGACAATTTTTATGACGTATTGATGGAAAGATGCAATCAAGTTTTATTATGATTGTATGGAAAAGAGTTCAATGTATATAAATGGGTCATGGCAAATGTAAGCCATTGGACCAAACGAAGGTAAGCTTTGGTCCTCTTGACTTTGAAATTAATAATAAATATCACTTTGAGAAAAGTCCAATGGAAATTTTTTCAGAACCTTTTTCCGATACATTCCACAAATACTCAGCCCACTCAAACACATTGCTTTTATCGACATAAAATCTTCCCACAATCGTCGTCGCTCCTTCCTTAACATGTAACATTTTCATGATTTTTTATTTCGATTTCCTCTATTGAATTTAATACAAAAATAAAATCGAAAATCTGCACTCATCCCCCTTAAAAAAGATTCCTTTCGAGGAAGGAAAAGAAAAAAAATATATATAAAATTAAAGGAGGAAGAGCCGCCTTCATAATGGGACACAATGGCACACACAATTTTCGTTCACTTATTGATTTTGATTTCTTTGCTACGGTTCATTTCATGCAAATAGACACGCAATGTTGAATAAAAATTGATCGGTCTTGGTGGGGTGGGAATTTAAAGATACATTTTTTTTCTCTTGTAGACGACTTAGAGCTCTGATATATCAAGATTTCTTTAATACAGCATTTGTCTCAGCGAACCGTTTCCACTTTAATATTATTCTGTTTGATAACAATGTAGATTGTAGAGCAAATGTCGATGTAACGTAGGGACATCAAAAATGAATCGAGGACAAAATGGGAAAAGGACTTTTTTCCTTTCGGTTATTTATACCCTCATCATTTTATCTTTTCTCTTACTTCTGAGTTAGCGAGCTGTGAAGGAAAAAAATGCTTAGAATGGGTGGTCACCATCAACTTGTCCAACGCCTTGACATAAACACAAGAAATGTAATCGCAACCCTTATATTGCGTAATTTTTCTTCATTTATTTGCTTGTATCAAGAGCGCCATTCCATTACACTCTGCCAAATTCATCTCATACCATTTATTTTCGGTTCTCGGCTCGCTGCTGCCACTTTTAATTAATTTGCTTTATTATATTAAGTCGGTGCACATTATACAATGCTCCCTTTCTCCAGTTTCCTTTGTTCTCATCCTCTCTAAAGGCTCGCTAGCGAAAGCCTTTGCACCACTTTTTGTATGAGCAGCATAATAATGTCAATGTAATAATCATAAAATTTGACTCATGCCTCCATCCTCAAGTTGAGTTGGCAACCCCGTTGACATCAACTCACAATTTAAAAAAGAACTTCAACCGCCCTAAAGCTCCATTGAGGATTTTTTGCGTGTTGCCTTTTCACATTTTCGCAGCGATAATAATAATAATAATTTTCCCTCCGTTTTTATTTGCCAGTTACAAGCAGCAATCTCATCTCTCGCTTTTTAACATTTCTCCCATTTTCTTACCAACATTTTATATGCATAATAATTTTCCATCTTTTATGATGACTGTTTCATCGGATGAAAAAGCTTTCATTTGTTCGCGCACCCTCCCCCTTAAGAGCAACTCCTCCACCCATCTACATAAAGGAAAACTCGTTAAGTGTAACTAGATGACTTTCTTCTCTTTGTCTGCAATCATTTTTTTTTTCTTTTTTGTTGCCATCGACTAGTGTATGCTGAGTAGGGTTCTCAAGGGAAGTAACGGAATCGTGTTGGAAACACTTTTTTCTGTTCGTTAAATAATTTATTTCTTTTTAATACCATTCTCATCCCTCATCCCATTACAACGCCCCGACGAGTTTCCACTTTCTACATTATTGCATTTGATTGTTTCCATTTCCATTCCGACAGTCAGCGCACTTCTTTTTTTTTTGCGCTGTTGAAATAACAATAGAGACTCATGATAATGGAAAACTTTTTCTTTTTCTCCACTGGTTGCAGATGAATTTTTTGCATTGTGTTGTTTAAACGTGACAAGCGATTGTATGTTCAATCTTCCTCATACCCAACACTAACTTTACACTGCTGTTGGAAATTCTTCCATTTGGTGTTTTAAACTGGAAACTTCTTTTTTCTCGACTTTTCTGTTGAAATAAAGTTTCTCTGTTAAAACATTGTGAAAACTTTGGGCGAAAGATTGCTTGCCAACGCAATAAAGTTAATTTGTTAAATGACTATGAGTTGCCCACTTTTAGGTTCTCATTCCAAAACAAAATGTCTCACTTGCCTTTCCACACCCAGAGGAAATAAATTTTCTAAATAATAACAAACAACATAATGAGCTACCCTCTACATAATTAAATTTAAATTTTACCATTACAAAAAAATCCATCAACAAATCCAATTTATTTATCTTATTGTGCAGATCGTTTATTTGCTCCATCCATTTGCCAAGGCAAGGGAAGGAGAGTGTTCGGTAGCAACAAAATTATTATCGCTTTTGTGAAAAATGTTTCATGCTTCTGCTTGTTTCCTTTCGGTTCGTTGATGGTGGAAAAATTGCCATGTCGGAGAATGATGTGGGCGGAAGCCCATAAGGAGAATTTTGATGGTGACGACGAGTGGTATGGGAAACGTGTAAAAAGCTCATAGCACCCACACTCTTCCATCATTTTCAGGCGAAAAAGAACGACCTGACAGAGAAAAAAAAAACGTGTAAACGTAGATACGAAAATTTTCATCCATTCTCCACCCCATTCGTGATCCCTGGTGTAATAAAAACTGTATAAATTTTACAACAATATACAGTCCCTCCCGCAACACACAAAACATCATAACATTACCTACTCGAGCATAAGGCTGAGGCAAAAGGCAACAATAATATAAAAGGCAGAAAAAGAAAAGCATGAAAATAAAATAATTCACCTCATCATATCAGCTAAAGCGCTTTCAGTGTTGTGTGTATATTTCGTTACCCATTCCACTGTGTAACCAACCCACTTTCAATCTCTCGCAACCTCACTCTCTGTGTGATTCGATGGAAAGGATCGGATTTTGATGTTGAACGTTGTGAAGCGAGCGGGGGTGCAGTATTGCGGGAGGGAGGTCGGTTATTGTGAAATATTCTGGTGTGTACACAGAGAATATCGCTTCGAGCGATAGAAATAACAAAAACATCAACAATCCTCGAAAAAAGGTTTAACCCCAAACCGCCATTCTTCGACTCAGCTCAATTCGACTCGCGTCCCATTCGCCTTCCTCCCACCACATTCAACATCCAAACCAAAATACTAAATAATAACATGAATCCCTTTCAATTCAAAAGCTCTATTTTTTCCATCTATAGTGTTGTTGCTTCGGCCCGACCTTCCCTCTTGCTGTATAAATATTGTGCTGGCTGTTGGAGAATGATTTTTACCCATATTATGGGAAACTGGGAAAAATAGGTAGCAATATAATTTTCTCTACTCTGTCATGGCAAAAAGGCTACGAGAAAAAAAAAGCATACCAGTTTTTTTTTTCTGTGTTCAGGGCGGGTGGGTGAATTAAGAAGAGTGGGATATCAGCAAGTATGAGAATGGAATAATAATACGACAGTCGGGGCATAAAAGCCCTAGACGCCCCGCGCTCTCGCCCTCCGCTCTCGAAACCGAACTCGAACATCAACAGTATACAACACCGAACAGCAGAAAAAAAAATATTGTTTGTTGGGGAATGTTGTTGTTATTCACATTATTCCATTTCGTTGAATTGTAGGAAGTGAACTGTTTTCAGAGATGGGTGAATTTCGGGCGGGTGACGAGCTTAACAATGGAATGAGATGCTTCGGGATTGGATTTTTTTGTTGTACTTTTTTTTTATTATTTTTCCAGTTTTTTTTTTCGTTGCCTTTTTTTGGAGTGAGTTGAAGTGGGTGGTTTTTTTTGGGGCGGCGACATGAAACGTGGTTTGAGTTATCAAACAGTGCACACACAAGAGAGCTCTTCTGTTGATTTTGTTGTTGTTGTCATTGTGTTGAAAATTTCTTTGCACCATTTCAGTAAGTTGTGTAGTAAATTCTTCTATTCTTGAAGAGGAGTGTGGGACGGAACGATGAAATTGACAAGTTGATTACATTAACTTCAGAATCCCTGTCTGCTTTCATATGAATTGCTTAGAATCAGTTGGCGTCACTTAGTTACGTGGCCTGCTGAGGAGTTCTTGCCCTTCAGCCGAAAGGACTAATCGCTATGACAATAAATGTTACAATTTCAATTTCTTTCGCCTTAAACCAATTTCTATCCGACTCTTCATTGTGCTATGTCGATTTCAAGGGGGATTGATTTACAGTCAGAGTGATGATATTGCTGTTACTGTGTATGGCAGGCAAACAACCGTAGAAAAAAAGAGCGACACACGAGAGTGAGAGAAATGAGAGTTTATTTAAGGGTGGCGATAGGGATTTTTATGGTGCGCTTTTTTTTTTTTTCATTCAACATCATCATTTCCACCCCTCGGTTAGGGAACCCATCGTATATATACATTCAGAACAACTTATACCCAATTTTCCCTCATCGTCGTTTCTGTTGATGTTTCTCTCTTCTACAATTTTTATATTTCCATTTTTGCTGCTGCTTGTTCAACCAGCTTTTGATTCTGTTCTCGGTGGGTTTTTTTTTTTTCGGGGGCAAAATCATTCACAATTTTTATTTCTCTCGCTCATTCGTGTACGAACAACGACCACAAAAAGAACGATATTTTTGCTGCTGCTGCTCGCTATTTCGAGCTCGGTTGGCTGGTGTGTAAATATAATTTAAAGTTTAACGGTCTTGTGACGGTTCAACATACAATTTATGTGTAGTGAGGAAAAAAAATAACTCGCCCAAAAAAGGAATATAAAAAAAATTGGATACAAATTCTTGTGGTTTTTTCACTTGCGTCTGTTGAATTGTGCAAAAAAAAATATTTCTCGAAAAAAAAAGAGAGTCACTCGACACCCAAAAAGAAAAAAAGAAGCGGAGATTTGTCGTGTTAATGGAAAAATTATTTTCGTGAAGGCAAATTTTCCACATTAATGCAAGTACAGGAAAATATCAAGAAAAAATATGAAAAAGTTTTTCCATTATTTGAGTGCGGCGCAGAAAAAGTGATTGTTGGAGAGTTCGTATAGCGAGAACATCCATCCAAATAGCATAAAAAAATGTTATTAAATTAGGGATAAAATGAAATCTGGAATTGGAAAAAGTTTCTTGTGAAGAAATGCGAAATAATTCAATTCTAAGGAAATCCACAAAGTGTGCATTTTATGTTGATACATAAGTGAATAGTTATTTTTTTGAAATCATAACGGATAAAGTTTTCTCTCTTCCTCGCAAAGAGGAATAAAAAAGAAAAATCATTTTCTTTTAACGCCCGTAGCCGGAATATTAAGCCATAAAAATGTTATTTCTTGCCATCATACAAATTAGCTGAACATTTATTAAAAGCAAAAGGAAAAAAAAGTTTCTCGTGAATAATAAATAAAAGCCCCAAAAGCGAAATAAAAAAAAAAAAACACAAGAAAACGGAAAACAAATTTCCAGCAAAAATGACAGCCAATTTAAAGGTTGGTGCTTTCTTGGCTTGACTTACATTTCTTTTGATAATTTCTTCACGTTTCGTTGCTCATTGTTGTTGTTTATTTTATTTTCTTTCTTTGAAGAATTATTTTCTTGTAATTAGAATAATTTTTATGCGATTCCATGTGAAAATGTAATAAATAGTGAATGCTTCTAAATTATAGTCAATGACAGCATTCGAATCCAGTGTCAGCAATATTTGTGCTACACTCTTCTAAAATTTCTTACATTTTCAATCGGGTACAATACGATGTTTAGTGATAATAAAATGAAAACTAAACAAACTTTTATTTCATCTTCTTACAGGGACCGCCACCACAGGGCCCATTAAAGTTCACAATAGCAGACACATTGGAAAGGATTAAAGAAGAGTTTAACTTTCTACAGGCACAATATCATTCGTAAGTATAATCCAACTATCGCCACGCCGGTAGTGACCTTGACATTATTTCCTACCTAAATTCAATCCATAATGATACAGATCAAATGCAGAAGCACGAACAGCTATTTCAATTAAGCATGCAAATTATTTACTCGCATTGTTAGCATAAACTCAATTTAAAAACAAGCCCATCAATGAAGGGGTTGCTGTTCATGAGATTACCATTATTTAGCGATATGAAACATTGCACACATAAATAAAAATCATCGCGGAAAATTATCATAAATTACATACAACTCTTACACCTTCACGGTGAAGGTTTTACTTACCAAGTAAAAAGAAGCGCCACAACGATGAAGGCAAAAGCAGAACAAAAATTGTGTAAACATTTAATAGAAAATTAAGATTTAATTATAATTCTCACATGTATGATAGGAGGGGGGCTTTAAGTATAGCTTCAGGTTGAGGGGGGGAGGAAAACATCAACACAATGTAATTACAGATTGTGTGTAGCATCGCAGCACGGGAAGGGGAAGCTCAGCGATGATGACGATGATATGAATCTTTCAAGATTGCTACTAAACATGCACGCTATACATAAATTAAATTTTACGCCAACTTAATGAACAACCCATTAGTTGTCGCCTCCGCATTTCGAAAATCTTCCATACCCGCTTCTTGCTTTTCCACAATTCAGCTGAAAAATTTATTCATAATCTTGATAAGCATCTCATTCCATCGCGCCATCGTTTTCATGTCGTTCCCTCAATCTTAATTAATTTGTATGTGTAGCGATTTTCATGTTTTCTTCATGTCATAGTTTCGTCTTATACTTGTTCCCCCATTTTGCGTTTACCAAAAGTAACTTTTGTCGCGGCGCACGCTGTTGATGGGGTTTATAATGAAATCACATTACTTTATGTATTCATACGAAAAAGTATCGAGCAAAGAATTTGAATCGTTAAAGTGCTGGAGTGAGTGAAAAAGTAACAACAAAAATCTGTTCCTTTTTAATGCTAAATAATGGGAAGCTCTTAACAATGGCAAACAGTAACACAATAAAGCAAGAACGAAACCCCTGAAAAGGGCATTCGATGAGAACTTTTCTCTCTGTCTCTCACATAATTTCTCTTCTTGACTATTTTTCCGAATTTTTCCTTTCACTGTTGTGGCTGATGCGAGAGCGATTGAGAAAATTAGATAACGACGAACATACATTTTTCGGCTTAATTCGTGTATACATGCATGGAGCGAGTTCGTTGAAAGAAAGGAATGGGAAACAGAAAAAGGCATTGTGAGAGTAAGAGGGAACCATGTAGAATGGTGCTGAGATGTAATCGCTTTGAGTTAAGGAATTTTAATAGCTTATAATGGTTATGTTAATGTGTAACATAATACACATTGAAAGAGATTAAAAAGAGAAATAATTTTCTATGGTTTTGTTTACTCACGGTCGGAGTTGCTCATATGGGACATGATCATCATGTGCTTCGATGGTATTTTCAAGGGTATTTTATTATGCTTCAGATCCAAAGAGGATTTTATGTTGATTGCTGTAACATATTAAGTGGAACTTGGAGGATTTGTAAATGGTTCTATGGACAATAACAACATTTTTCGAGGCGCAAACAACTCAATTGTGGCGCAAGGATAGTGAGTGAGACTTCTCTTATATTAAAATAAAAGTTTTTCATCATCAGCTCTAAGGATAAATCGTGGAAAAGTTTTCTATTTTTCACTCGTACTTCCCTTTTTTTTCCTTTATGCGAAATCTTTGTATTCGTTTTTTTTTATTCATTCTTCTCATTCGCCACCCACATCTCATTCCGTCTCACTTCTGCCTTGAGATATGCTAAAGTATGTTGCATCTTCCTGGTACAATATTATTTTCTGAAATCATTTTTTAATGGGAAATGCCTCGCCAAAATACGAACGTCGCTTATGCGCTCGTAAAGAAAAGACATTGGAGGGTGGTTGATGCGATGAGGCGTCCGAAGGGACCAGATATGAAAGCCAACAAGATTATGAAAGGCACGTTTTCAATAAATTATTTCTCATTGCTATTCTTGAAGATTTGCCTTCCTCGTCGCGTTCCTCCCATTTCGTCGCTTATCGTGGCATAATAAATAAGCAAAGTTCTTGATCAAATTGGACTTTATGGCTTTATTTAACTGTTCTCGCTCCCATGACTACTCATCCGGATTAATTTTCATTGCTTTTCAAAAGCTTTACTTTCATGATGTGTTTGTGCACTTGATCTAAGACCCATGGGCCATACATATGGCCATGCATATTTGACTCAGAATTTTTATTAAAATAGTTTCCTTCTTTTTTTCTTTGCAGATTAAAATTAGAATGTGAAAAATTAGCGAGTGAAAAAACGGAGATGCAGAGACACTATGTAATGGTAAGTGGATTTAAATCCTTATTTTATCAAACATAACGCGAAAAATCCTCAAAGCATTTCTTCATTCCACCTCGACCAAACTGAAATCAAATCAACCGCCTGAAATGCTCGATAATTTCGATTTGCAACAAAAAATAAATTATAAAGAAGGAGACAAAAAAGGCCAGAAATGATACGTGCAAATGTTGAAGAGATTTATGGATGGCACATACACAAAAAAAAAAACTTCGAATGGAATTTTCTCATCAAACTCAACAAATTTCCTTTCATTTGAACATTGAACGAATATATTTTGTCATGCTTTCATGCATTATATATTTGTGTACCAACCTCATGCTTGCCATATAATCGACACAGACTTGTGCTTAAGCTTTTTCTTCTGTCGCTTTTGCACTGTTCATATCATCATCATATTGATGTATGTTTCACATTGATGGTTATTTAATAATCATACTTTCCTTTCCCTCGGCATCCTTCCTTTTCCGAATATATTGTGTCACCCCACTGTCATATCGAAACGACTGCCACGAGAATTCATGTAACGATGTCAGTCCTCGGTTGCTGATGTCTGAAATATATATTTTTTTTCTCTTCGTCGTTGCCAGTTGCCACACAAGGCCCACCCAACGTATTTTGCTTGTGTCTATCTACTCATATATAACATTTTACCAACAAAAAAAAAACTGTTATGATGCTATTTTGTGTACTGAACACGAGTCGTATAAAAAAAATGTGAAGGATTATCTGGCATCATCTACATACGTCGTGTTGCGACAGTGAGATGAGGAAAAAATGTAAATACATGGAATCATGCGCGCTAAAATATTATAAATATATCACGAATAAAACATTTTTCACGTTATGCTTTTAGTATACGTATATATTATGCACATACATATATTTATCTCTGAAAGGAGAATATGCACGCAAATGATGAATATTGCATCAAATTTAAAGGGGAGCAGGATGAGTGCAAAAAGTTCACTCAGCAATGATCTATTTCTACCCCTCTTTTTATCGCGGAAATAATAAAACTTATATTTGTACAATGAACAGAAGGGAAGTAAAAGATATGAAAGCAGATTGTATCACTGCAGTTGCAAAATTGTAATTGCATTTTGTTCATCGGTTAGAAATATATTTTTTTTCTCTCCTGATGGTAAACCGCTCTGTATGCAACTAACCATCCCAGAGCGACATTGTGCAGTTGATTACTTTATAGATACTAGAAAAGTACTTCCAAGCCCCCCGCCCTACCGCTCAATGTATACACACCATTTGGCATCATCTCAAAGCAAAATATAGAAGATATTTTAGTTTGAATATAATCTCGATCTATCGTGTATTTTTCACCCCATTCCTCTCCGTTTATATACATATACCGCTCGGTACTAGATGAGGTAACAGTGGAAGCAGTTGAGGCAACTGAGTGAGTGCAATGGCATGTAAAATGAAATACAATATGGAAATTGCGGTTTACCAATTATTGTTTCACACTCAGGGACTGTTGCAATTTGAAAATTGTGCAGATATACAATCTAAAATTTTATTTACGGATTTATCCATGCCTATGCTACTTTTTTTACAAAATATAAAATTAACATAAAAATTGAGAGAAATTTCATATTGTAGAAATAAATAGCTAAGTAGCTAAATAACTATCCTAAAGTAACTAGAGCTGGAAAAGTAATTATAAAATCAAGAATTGTCTTCCGGATAAGTATTTGGAATTATTTGATTTCCGGATAGAGCCAACATAACGATATAAGTGATTAAAAATTGCAATTGCAAAATTAAATGATATGCATATTCATGATATCACTTTTACTTCCAACACTTACCTGAAACAACTTGTAAATACCAAATCTCCTACTCAAGTAAATCTATTTTCCGAAAAAAAAAAAAAACTGCTCAAATTATTTAAACAAAATGCTTCTCACTTAATCTTATGTCTTTGGGGCTGATGGGAGCCGGATTTAGCACAAATTTGTTTAAATACCACAAAACGAAGCATGAGAAACTAAATGAAATCCCTTAGCAATTCACCAGCTCACCCAAATCCTCCAGCAACCCTACCAAAAGAATCGTGATGATGTTCGCAAGAGAGCTTTCTGTTAGATTAAACCCAGAATTATGTACACACAATAAACATTAGGTAGTGAGGAGTGAATTGTTTGTGCAAACATGATACGAAAATACCTTCTAAGGGACTTTATAAATAAAAATTCCCTTTCCACCACTCGTCGTCCTCACCACATTTGCTAAATCCTTCTTCTATAAAGTTAGTTTTTGCTGAGGTGAACAACATAATTATCTGATAACATTTTAACATTGGAATGAGGAACGAAATGCTTTTTCAACATTCCCAGCAGAAGTCATTTTGATTTCAGAAATTTAAAACCCCTTCCTTTGGGTGAATACACATCGAGGGTAATGACGAAACGAGAAACAAATCCAACCAGACTATATATATGTCGGATGTGTATCATATGATGTACATATATGCACATCAAAACTTATTTTCTGTCTAAGCTCTTGCCACAACTATTTTCTATATCTAGTTTGCTAACTCAAATTTTTTTTGACTTTGTATTTTTTTTTTTTATTCAGTATATTGTATGCATAAAGTCTAAGTAGATGACAAAAAAAAACTTTGTTGAACTATTTATTCCCCTCTGGCAACAATTCGTTCATACATAATTTTTATTCTTAAACCACCACAATGTGTTAAACCACGTTTCAGTGACATTGTTTTAACTTCTGTTCGATCGTTCCATTCTACTATCTGCCCATCTCCAGTGCACTTAACCTCAAAACAAAAAACGAAAATTTATGAAACTTCCACAAATTATTTTGCTATGTGCTCCTTTTGCTACTGTGGTGCTTGCACGTTGTTGTTATTTGGTGGTTTGATGGTGTTTTAAAATATTGTCGGAGCTCGGAAATATGGTTTTATGGCTTAACATGAAGGGAAGAGAGTATCTGTTTGGAGTTGCCTTCCCTTAGGTTTTCCGTCTCTCATATATGCTTGTTTGTGGAGCTATTTTATGATTCATTGCCTCATACTCCCTGCATTCAGAATAATATATGTTTGGCATCATAGAAGCATCATACACACAACTTAGTTTTCTATTTTGTGGCATAAGTGGAAAATTGTATATCTAGAGTTCTATGTAGTCCCCATTCCCTTGCTCCGACCTTGCATAGAAAAAATCCTCTCTAATAACAATTTTCACAGGGAAATTTTGAATACATACTGCTGCTGCTGGTTTTGTTAAAGAGGGTGAGAGGATTTGTGATAAATTTATCTGCATATATAAGGCTCATAATGCGTTCCGACAAACATGATGAAATTGTAGCAATAAGGATGCTTGAGAATTATTCAATGGAACTTTGGCCGAGAAATCTCTCCGGGGTAATTTACAAATAAATCATCGTTCCTAGAAGAGCTCTTTTGGTACAAATTGCCGGAATAAGGAATCAACCACTTTTGCTCCTTAACTTATACTTCATAGCCTCGATTATGATGATGATGTTACATTGAGTGCACAGCCCATTGTTGGCTCTTCATTTATGTGAATTTTTACGAGCTAAGCAAAAAAAAAAAGATTCGTATGAGGGGTTCGCAAATGAATAAAATGCTTTTTAAATACACCATTGTATTATTAACGGCTTTTCATGTTCGCTTTTCGGTCGAATAATAAACATCAACCACTTAACATGAAACTTTTGTATGTATGGCACAAAAAACGAAAAATCATCATGAACAAATGAGGGTTCAATTTGTATGAAAAGCACTCGATTAATTGGCTTCATTTGAAACATTTGGGTGAGAGCTAAATTGAAAAAGGTATTTTGTGACGATACATCTGCTGGAAGTCTAGACTCTAGATTCACACTCCAGTTTTCATGTAAAACTTAGCGCTGATTTTAAAGTTCATCTTCTTCTACGTGTCTTTGAATATATATGAGCAACGGTTGAGTGAATTCCGACTTTTAAATTATTTTGCGAGCTTCCTCAAATATATGTTTTGAAGCAAGAAATACATTTCATTTCCCCAACAAAAGCACAAGATGCACATGCAGAATAAAATGCTCAATGGAGCTTCCTTTCTCGGGTGGTACATAAAAATGTCAAGAATCCCATTTCGACTTATAAAGTTCTCAGGAAAAGTTTAGGTTAAGCATGAAAAAATAAATAAAATAAACATCTCTGGTATTGCAATAAAATTATGCAGAAGTGCTTGAATATGTACATGATTTCAGAAAATATGTGAAAATATCGGGCAACATAGCTAGTGAAAAACAATCCTCACATCATATGAAAAACATTTTACTTTAATAATAAAAAAAAAAGTTCTTCCATTTTCATTTATTTAGTATTGAGCTAAGTAGTAAAGATAGCAAAGATGTTGCATGTTCGTTCATGCTATTGATTTCGATTTTCTTCGCTATTATTCATCATGAACATGGTGGCTGGAATGCTCACAGTCCTAGTTTCTTTCGACGACATAACATAAGGTGAAACGCTCCTGGAATATTGCCGAGTCATAAAACATAAAAACAAATTTCATTTCAGTGTCACTTCGTGTATGAAAGCTTACTTTTGTTCTCTCAGAAGAGGGTAAATGACATGAGAAAAAAAATATGATGGTGATGACAAATAATCCTCTTACATTCATGATGATGAAATATGCTTTCCATCTAGAATCATATTTTTAACGCATAACATTTTGGCGCATACACGTTCTTATTGTATAAGACTCTTTCACTGTCGCACACCTTCATCAATATACTATTATACGCTTAACACTTTCAAATGATACATCAAAAAAGAAGAAGAAAAAATTTCGAAAAAGTTTTTCATTTTCTTTGAAAGCTCCCTGCATGAATAAATTCTATAAGACACCGATGCCAGAAGCTGTACAGCGAGAGACAAAAACAATTTTTTTTTTATATTTTATGTATATATGTTTACCTAGTCTTCGAAAGGCAGAAAGAGAAGAAACAACAAGCATCACAAAAAAAAGCGGTAGAAAATTTCCTGGCAAAGAAGTAGAAAAATTATTTCTGTCGCGACAGGGGAATGAGAAAGATTCTGATGCTTTCTTCAAATATTTACTTTATTTGCCATCATCATGCTTCTGCTCAAGTTCCCGTGTTGTTCTTTCAATGATTTTCTTTTTTTTCTATTGTGGAGATGTTGCGAGCAAGGGAGAAGAAAAAAATTTGTGGAATGGTTACGGAAAATGGAAATTATGTTCAATGCCTGATTTTGCTTTAAATGGTTTGTTGATCACGGTAACAAAATTAGGCATTCAGACAGTGTTGTTTTTTTGCCGCCCGTGCTCCTGAAGCTCCCTTTTCTCTGCAGCTGTTTAATGGTAGCGTGGGTGAGAATTAATTAACAGCAAAAAGTTATTGATTTTAATAAAGTTTAATACCAAAAGTTTTGTTCATTGGAAACAAAATTCAGGTCGTCAAATAAAAAAAAAGCTCTTGACATAAAAAATATCCTTAAATATTCAAATGAAAATTGGCATGTCTCATGAGCTAATAATATTTGTGCCCTCGCGAAGCAACCATTAATCATCGATATAAATAAGTATAAACATTTTCTATCCCCAAAGCGCAAACAATCATTCGATTAAAATATCAGATAATGAACTGTTGCTCATGTTTCAATTTCGATAACACGATTATATTGTTACACTTTACATTCATTAAAACACTTTTTCGTACTCATACCACACCACGCCATACCACAATTGTTCTGTTCAACCAACCCACGCTAGCAAGTTAAACTCAATTCACGTTGTAGATGAAGCCCTTTAATTTTGTGAAGCACATTAAATGGAAAGAGATATTTGCATGTGCTTTTTTTACATTTCTGATTAAAATGTAATGTACTTTGTGTGGTTTTACTGTGAAATAATCGCAAAACGCCAAATTTCAGCAGTTTGTCCATGCTCCGGGTATTCACTGTTAAAATAGTCATTAACCCGATTCAAAGTAAATCGATTGCATGTTAGCTAGCATGCGATTTACTTATTTGTTCAGTATAGCCAAATCAACCGTTAAAAATGTTTAACGAGTCTTAGAAGCCATTTAAATGTTTACATCGCAATCGGTCATAATTCTAACAACGGTTTAAATAATATTTCTAAATAACGTGTAAATCCTTCAAACATATCTTCCTTCTATTTATCGCAAGTCACCCAGTTCTTGTTGCCTACACTTTTTTCTTACATTGATATCATCATGATGTTATAAGTTATATGCTAATGATATTGAGCATCGAATGGATTACAAACACCTCAAACTCATGAGCTTCATATAATTTTTTTCCCCAACCACTATCTCTATCCGATATCATGACTCTCGCGTTCAAATATGTGTGCACAAAATGTTGAATAATTTAACAAACCGTATACATTGAATCGTTTGGTGGTATGGAATGAGGATATGAGAATTTTCGCTGCCTGATATAACATCATTTCATGTAAATATTGTATTCATATACGGTTTTTTCCTGTTCACTGCTTCCACCTACTTAACAACCAGAAACCATTTGTGCAATCTCATTCCATCGTATTCGTCGAGAGCTTTAACAGACGATGTCAGCGTGAAACTAAAATTTCGAATTTACCTTAAAAATATTCTTTTAAAATATCTCATATAATCGCAACTGATTTGTTCAATTAGAGAAAAATCTCATTTACACCAAAAGGAAAAAAAATAATGCTCTGCTGTCACAATTTAGTAAAAAAAAAAATTCGCAAAATTCAGAATTGTTTAATTTTAATTAGAGTCTATTCGCATTCCGAACTGATTATTTACCAGCTGAATAGTAAATTTCTAATGTTTAATACACAAACAGCGGGCTGAATAGAAAAGAGGCGGAATTTTCATTTAGCGCAATGGCGTGTATACGAAATGGAACAATTAGTTGGTCATTCCCTCCGGCAGGAGGTTTAGCTAAATTTATTTGTTCAACGATTGTCATGAACCACACGGCATAAAGTGGAAAGTTATAATTTTGAATAAATGAAATTGTGTGACTACATGCGGCAATAGAATTTCCGCTTTCGCGCAACGTGCACCACCGTCAAGCGTAGACCAACATCAGTAATTGTATCGTGACTTGGGAAAATTGCTAAATAAAATAACGCTTGCAAATACCGAGCATGTCTGCCGAGTTTGTTTTTCCATGTCCCCTCCACTCAATTTCTGGAAAATATTTCAAAATTTAATAAAACAAATATCAAAAAGAAAATGTTTTATTCATAAGCATATTTTTTTTATGCTATTTGCATGTTCCAATCGTGCAAATCTAGTCCCACAAATATCCTTCCAATTCTGAAATAATAATCATTCGTCAACACAATTTTATGTTTGGATTCATAATGGAATTAGGGGGTGGCAGGCGAAATTCATGGAATGAGATTCTAAATTATCATACATAACATCAAAAATTTGATGTCGAAAATAAAATGTTTATCATGTTCATGTGTATATGCGGGATGTTTGTACAATTTGAAGTACTGCGAGCGCGGAAGATTATTAAGTAATTTGCGAATGTATAACAGCAAGCATAAATGAAAACTTTTTAACATGCTTATAAATTCAAGGATTGTCATCTTATTCTAATATAAATTTTGTGATTTGAATTTCATTCCCCTTGTTGTTAATCTCACAAGATTTTATTTAATTCTGAAAATTTTCTCCAGGAAATGATTAAATAATTATGAAAATATACACACATTTTAATAAAGCGTTTCTCCCTTGTGTCGCATTTTCTGGCAATTTCCACAAACTCATTGTGCAAACACCATAATGTCTATACAGTAAGGGTAGAAGCAAATTAGATTTAATAACACGATGATGCCTGATAAGCGTCCATTTGACTTTGACAATTAAGAGCATTCGAGTGGGTGCACATTTATGCTCTCTTCGAACTGAGCTGAAAATAAAGCCACGTGACTTTAGCAAATGTCGATTTCTGTTATTTAATTTCCTTCTCAATCAAAATATACAAATGCAAAGGGTCGATAACAGTAGGGGGATGGAAGCCAATCGAACACAAAAAGCAATAATCATCAGAAATGATATGAAATAACAGAGTGCGGGCACAACAATAAAATGCGACAGAAATACTTGGAGGGTGAGAATGTTCTCAATTGAAAATCGAACACAATTTTTATGAGCACAGAAACAAAAAAGTTGAAAAAAAAAAAAAAACCATTGAAACATTGAAATTAAGTGGAGGGTTGCTCGTGTATGGTGCCAACGAGATGGGTAAAAACCCGCTTGCTGCTGTTACAATTTATCCATTGTTGTCCTCAACTCCAGAGCTGTTGAAATTTCGCTTCGAGGGAATTGAATTTTAATTGGCTATAATTTTTAATGCCAAAGCTGCTTATCCTCAACGAAGCGCAACACGTCAGCTTTTCGCAACCCCTCGATAAAATAATAACATTCAGCTAAACGGGGGTTGAAAACCTGCGAAATTGCAAAACGAATTCCATTAGCATGTCAATAGACACACAAAAAAAATTAAATGATGTTTTTTTTTATTGCTGAATTTGTTCAAGGTTGCGGGAGGGGGGAAAGTATGCGAACCAGTGTTGAATATTATTAGATAAGGTGTTACGAAATGCTTTGAGACTTCGATTTGATTGATTAACTGAGTTTTACTAATTGTATCGTATTTTTACTTGCAGTATTACGAAATGTCATATGGACTCAATGTTGAGATGCATAAACAGGTAAGTTATTCTGAACATGAATTCCTATCACTTTTACTGCGATGAAAATAAGAGAGATAAAAATACAGTTCTAGCGATTTTGATTGTTGCTTATCCATTGGCATTCAAAAAAAAATCCGTACAAAAGGTTCATTCTCCATGATTTTATGCTAGCTGTTTTCTGATGGGGATTTTGGGATCCTCTTCTATAACAGTTAACAGCAAAAAAAGGAACATGCAAATTGGAATTTGGATCACATGCAAAAAAAAACGACAATAAAAAATTGAAAACCTTTTTTTATTCAAAACTTCCTCCCGCTCGACTCTAGTAGCGTCACATTTCATGGATGCAGAAAAATATTTGCCAGAAACGCTTGAAATAGAAAAAAAAATACCCCATTGATAACTGGGCTCACCAGCGACCAGCATCATATGATCATATCTAGGTAGATTCCTGCGCTACCGAAAATTTCATTTCTTTTTGCATGATGCGAAATTGCTGAAATTTTCTAAAAAAGCAAATACGATGAAGCACACACCGTTGTGGCATTAAAAAAAATCGTATGTTCAAAGGTGAAATTAATGAATGTACTGAAACACTATTGCATGTTTTGCAATGCACTTCTCTATTGTGCTCTGATAAATTTTTGTTGCGTCAATTTTTTTTTTAACTCATGTGCACAAACAACATCGAGTGATTAATATTTGATGGCTACTGCTAACTTGACTCTGATTTTTCATTATTTTTTCAACTCGTGAAAAACTCCATTCACGAAAATTTGCCCTGAAACTATACTTGAATCACCAAAAAAAAAAAAAAACACCGACACAGCCAGACGAGGATACGAAAAAGAACGATAAAAGAAGCAACAAACATTTCGTATTTTTGCCATCTGCTCTAACGAGATTTAAACATTGTGGAAAATTAACAGTAGCAGGCAAGTGGGTGGAAAAATTTCCCACATTCAAATACAGTTTTCCCATTCCAATGCAATTTTCAGCGCTGTGAATTTTTCCATATTAAACACATTTTTTTTTTTTTCTTCAACCATAATCAACATGAAAATCTCTTCTTTTCTTTTACTCCGAAAGAAGCTTCGGTGCGGAGCGCGGTAGGAAATTAGAAATAAGAAGATAATTTACCGTTGCTATATTACCACCCACACCTGCCTTCAAATGTGTTTTTCATGCTTTTCCTTTTTTTTTGCGGCGTAAAAAATCTCTTTTCCATGTTTAACAGAATTAAAGGTTCCGAAAAAAAAAATCGCTTTTATACGAGCAAAGTTTAATCGAGGATTAAACAAATGACTATAAACAATAATAAATCTTAAAACCATAATTGCGGCAACGCCACAGAGCACCATCGATATCGTAAATTTGATTTCCTTAAAATACCCAAAACTCCTACTCTCATCATAGTTGAACTTTCTTCTCTTTTAATATTTATAATCTTATCCATTTCCATCGCAGGAAAATTTATGAAGCTTCTTTTTATTCCTTATTTTTACCATCATCCTGAGCTGTGAGAGTTTTTGCAATAAACCCACAAACGATGGAAGAAATCACCTTCATGCTTTCATATTATGAACACAATTCTGTGTCTTTACGAATATCCCCTTCTTATTTCCAAACCTCGTTTATTTATTTATTTTATTTTTTCCGACTCTTGCCGTAACATTCCCTTCGGCTTCGCCCTCTCCCTCATCAAATAATCTCCGAACTCACACAGAAAATTACTCACAGCACTTTTTTTTCGGGTCTTCTGCTCTCATACCATCACTTCGCCCATCTTTATTTTTATACCTGTCCATTATCTCATTTGATGAAGCAAAATGTTGTAATAGGGTCGTCGACGGGAGGAAGGGTCGCCCCGGAAAATTTGTGATGAAAATGTGAACCGTACCAATTTTTTCCCTTCACTTCTTGTGTCGAAAAGAAAATTACTCATGTCCTTGGGTAAGGGAAAAAAAATTTGCTGCTGTTGCGGAGGGAAAAAAAAAATGTGAGCAAAGCGGAGGGTTCGAGAAGCGTATAAATTACACAATTTTCCATGTGACATCTAACATAGCATATTATGGGGTTTTTTCCTGGCTGGAAAAGAAACAAATGCCAAGAGGGATCGAGTGACGCTCTGCACTAACACACACACAAAACGATTATACCAGGAAATTTGCGACCCTTAACAGCTTCTGACAACTAAACAACAGCCAAAATGTTGGAAAATTATTTATTTATAAGGGTGGAAACACGATAAAAGTGGTGGAAGAGCATGAAAAGAAGATCGTATGGTTTGAGGACTTTTTCTGGGCGTTGTTGGGTTTTGTATGTGTCGTCGTAGGAGGGATGAAATCGTTTTCTTTCGGATTGCGAAATGAGAACCAAGAAAAATGTGAAAATAAAGCAATAAGTTGAATTAAATGAGATGTGACTGGAGGGAATCTTTCCACGTTTTTGTGATGTGCCCGTTTTCTTATTCTTGAACATCAATATTGCATAGCTCTGAAGGAATGAAAGAAGGGTAGAAAATGTAGATTGAGGGGTTGAAAGAACATGGATGATGATGCTCATATCTCGGGGACCTGAATGTGATGTTGTGTATGTGCATGGAATGGTAAATAGATGATGAAACTCTCGAGTGAACAAGCGATAATGGGCACTTGAGCAATCACGGTCTCTGAAGGATTTTTCTGAAATTCTATACAATGAGGGGTTGTTAACAAAAGTTAGACGAAATAAAGGGCAAAAGAAATCTGTTTAGTCAATATAAATTAAAAAATTAAATTGTTTACAACTTTTCCTTTTTCGCACTGAATTAAATATTATATTTTAGTTTTGGGATGTCAAAAAATAAAACTTTTTTTTGAGTTTGAATATTATAGCATAAAAAGGTCCTGTAGAATATACAGTTACTTAATAATCCATTTAACAAAGAGTTATGAAAATTTTTACAAACAATAAAATTGATTTTATCTTCGTAGTTTCTTCTTTTTTTTCTCAAAATGGCAAACAGCGTCGGAAAAGACAACAAAAATTGCAAAGGGGCAAAAAGTGGCAGCTCAGTGGGAAGGCAAAAAAAAACATTTATCATCATTTGTTGATGCGAAAATTTATTGTTTTATTAAGAGCTGTTGACTCGTTTTTCGTTAAATGAATGGAAACTTTTCTTGACAGCGGCGGCATTAAAGAGAGAGAGAGTGATAGTGAGAGGGGTTGGAAATTATTTAGTATTGGGAGAAATTGAAGATTCAGATCATGAAATATCTCTGTTGTTGACGTCGTTATGATTGAAACATTTAGATGGATTGCATTGAAAGAGCTTGACGACCATGAAACATTCAACTCGATGCACAGACAGCAGAGATCGATTTCAGACTGACAAATGTTGTTAGTGAGTTTGTGATGTTTGTTCAGTAAACAATGAAATGAAATTTCACGTACATATTTCGAACAATCAACAATGCATCCTTCCATCCCCAACCCCAACCTTCACCCATCACCAACCCCAGCCCTCGTTCATCTTGAGTTTTCGCTTACATTTCAAAAGATATCGATGGCTCAAAGGTTTCAACAAAAAATGGAACGAAATCAGCCATGATGATGACATAATACGAAATGTTTATTTATTTAAGCACAATATTTGTGTTGTGAGCAGCAGAGAATCTTCTTTTGCTATATATTTATTTTGTTAAGGAAAAGCAACAGCAAAAGTTGAAGATTCCCTCGAGAGTCGATGTCCACCCACCCCCCAACCCCCGCACCTACGCTCACCGATATCTAGCTCTGTAAACATTTTTGTGATGTTTATGTGCGCTCTTATTGTTGCTGCTATGTTGTGCACAAAATAAAGAAGGAAAAAAAAAAACAATAAAAATGAAACGAAAATTGAACATGGCAAATCGTGTTGAGCTGGGTTTATGTGTGGCGGATGGGCGATTGAGCGAGCATTGGTATGAGTTTGTGTTGGGAATGAGAAGTGAACCCACATCAGAAGTTGGCAGATGGGAAAATTGGATTTTTCGGTTATCGAAACCGCACGAAATACATCCAGTGTGAGGAGAATATGCCTTTTTCGTTATTTGTACCACTTCGCACTACCATATACAGAAACATATACACATATAAGCACAAATTTCATTCGAATAGAGCGTAAAAGGATCTGTAGAAGTGGACTTGATAACAGAAAAAAAGAAGCTCTTCTGCATACACAATAGTGACATTTAAAAAAAAAAAAGCTGGCAGATCCGACACAAAATGATGTGGAAATATTACTCGAAGACTCTTCAAAGTTTTTGATCCATTTACGTTCGTCTAAGAAATAAATTTTCTTGAAGATAATATTCGAAAGTAAATATGTGTTATTGACATACCACCGAAATAACCGTAAACATAAATGCAATTATATCACCACGCAATCGGTTTCGTACAAAAATAATTTCAAATTTGAGCTGTGTAATTGCACAAATATTACAAATAAAAATCGTAAATGTAAAATTAATAATAATTTCAGAGTATTTGTTTTGCATTCGACAAACATTTATAGATTGGTCGAACCGCATGCACACATTGTGTGTTCAATTCTCGCACCACATTTCTGGGTCGGTTGACCACGTGAAAAATAAACATTCGTTGTTTGGTGAATTTTAATGTTTATGTTTAAAAAACGCTGAATTTTCACCACGATAATTAATCACAATTAAATTTTGATTAAAAAAACATTTACTTCTCCCCTACACAATATCACAGAGATGGGTTTACGAACGGTGTTTATTGTTTCACTCTTATTACGTGCGAAAAAAAAAATTCGTTTGTTGCGAAATGGTGACTTGAAATTTTGGCGCTCTTAAAATGCATAAAATAATTTATGAGCAGAAGATGAGAATTAAATTCCTTTTTCACAATTCAATTTCTCGAAAAAGGATCAACGATTTAATTTCGCAGGCAAAAAATCCTTTTCCATTATGAACAATTCATAATTTTGAAGCTTATATATTCCACTTGCTACAGAGCCACTCAACCCGAAATGGAATCCATTTACAAGTTACACGAGGTTTAATAAGTCATGGTAGCCTTAATTTATGAGCTCTCGCGTCCATCACGCGGACCTTTTTGCGCGGCGTCGCCCCTTTTCATTTATGTTGATGGAAAAAGGATCATGAAAATGGAAGAGGATGGAGGAAAAATTGGAAAAAGGGTAATTTATTTCAACAGAACGTTGCTGCTCGAATAGCGAAGGGTTTTTTTTTGCTGTGGTTGATTTTCCTTTTTCATAAAAAAAGGGTTAAAAGCTGTTCGGAACTTTCAGAGTATTGCGAACTCTTTAAAATGTATGCCTCAATTGTTTCTCGTTCCATACAAAATTATCGTTGCTATTATTTGTCGTTCTATATGATGACATCTAACAATAAATTAATGAAACTTTAAACAACTTCTTATAATTACAGACGGAGATAGCAAAAAGACTAAACGCGCTAATTGGACAGCTTCTGCCGTTTTTGGCAGCTGAACACCAACAACAAGTTGCACAAGCTGTTGAGCGTGCGAAACAGGTTACAATGCCAGAGCTCAACGCCATCATTGGGGTACGTTACTTAATAAAAATATTATTTCTGTTGGACGCGGATTTTTCTTTAGATATTTTAGAAGATTTTCTTTTTAATTTTGATTTTTTTTTGTAAATTATTAGATCAAATTTAAATTATTTATCAGTTGTTTTAAAAGTACTTAGGAAATATTTTTTTGTATTATTATAATCAAAAGTTTTTACGGCCCTTTTGTTACAAAAAAAAATAAAATATATATATATAAATAAACATCTAAAGGGTTTCCCTCGGTTTGCAAAGAACTACTTAGTCCGCAGGGAATTAACAAAATTATGATTTTTTTTTTCTCTTTCTTCCATTTCAAAATCTGTAGCAGCATCAGCAACAGGGAATCCAGCAACTTCTTGTAAGTTCCAATAACAAACAAAGAACAAAAACACCACATAAAACCTAACCAACAAAATTTAATCAAACAAATTGCTGTTAATTTTGTTTAAGTTTCCAATTGTTAGCTGTTTAATTTTTGTTTGATATGCTTGCTTTCCATTTTCTATTCAGCCCTACGAAAGTTAATTATATTTAATTCACATTTAATTGCCTATAGCGCCACAAGGTTTACGCGCTTTCAAGGAATTATTTAATTTTCTATCGTTGACCCACCACCCCACCCCATCCTGTTACTCATTGTTGCTTTAATCAACAAATCTCTTCCGACAACAATTAATATGGCAAAATTAATTTTCTATATGAGTTTATTAAATACCCTCGCACACTTCCCTTTTTATTAAGGGATGAAAATGAAAGAGAATTTCATATCGGGGTTGAGAAAGCGAACCGTTAATAATAATAATAATAGTAATAAAAAAAAATGAACCCTTGGATGTTACTCAACCACCATTCCAATTCATTTTAACAGGCAATGCGCTGCTGCTGGGCCTTAATAGCAACAAAAGCACTCAGCGGTGCCAAAGCCATATTTTTTTTTTGTTCAGAACAAAAAAGCCGCCCCCCAGCCTCGCAGGGACAACAAGCAAAAAAAAAGCGTTGGAAATAAGAGAACAGAAATTTTATTTCTTTTCATTTGCATTTTAAAATCATCGAGCTTGGAATGAGGAAACGAGGGAGAGGAAATAACAAAGCCCATTCATCTGGCACCCTTTTCGCAGACCCTCTCTGGTGTTTGTATAACATAAAACTCCCCTCTCGCGCGGCTCCCCACACGCAGCGAACAGTAAAAATTAATTTCAAACCAAACGGAACAAAAAAAAAAGTAATTTTCTGTTTTTTTTTTTTTTTTTTTTTTTCTCCCCTTGAAACGTTTCTTCCGCGAGTAACTTCGCGCGCGCCAAAAAAAACCTCGGAAATTTCTCGTTATTTTTGCCCCCTCTCCAACTCGTCATTGCTGTTGCTTTTCGTATTGTGAGGGTGATAAAAGCTACCCCCGAAAAAATAAATAGAATGCCAGCAGCATGGGAGTAGGAGATATGGCGAGCGAGAAAAATTGTACAGAATTTATGTCTTTATATCACGACAGTGTGCTCAAAACTAAGCTTCACTTACCCAATCGAGTTCGCATAATTCTTATACAAAACGAAGAATCACCCTGTGTACTAATAACAACGGGAAAAACTCACCGAGTAGAATAAACGAGGGTAAAATCATTTGCCGGATTCATAATAAGATGGTGTGAGGTTACACGGAGTAGAATGGAAGGAGATGTAGAAGTTAAAGAGACCGTAGAAGTGAAAAAATGTGTTGTAATTGTTATTTTAGTGGATAAAAATTTATCATCCCTTCGCATTCTCTCCCTCATTCCAAGGAACCTCACTCGACAGCCATGGAAATGTAGGTTGTGCGACCCCAGAAAAAGAAATCAACGCCGAGGGACACATGAAAAATGTTTTCCATAATAATCTAACTAATCCCTCAATTATTTGCTCTTTGCCTTCTGTTGAAAATGCTGGCGAGTAAGGGAATTTGCTTTGTGTTTTTGCTTGATTTGGCATTAATTTTTGAATTTTTTTTTTCTTTTTTGATGTCATGCGGTGACGAATGAATAGAAATTATTTTAAACTGGAATTGTTCGGCGGGGAATCAAAGAGATAATGTTTAAAATGAAGAGACATTGCAGCTGGTCAATCGCTGAATTCAATAGAGACGGAAAACTTTATTTTTTGCTTTATCGTATTTTGATTGAAAATTTAAGGTTTGCTGATTTATGGCATTTTAATTAAATATACAACAAACTTTTTCCTCTATTTACGGTGTCAGTTAATTGATTTATCAAATGCCAGCGGGGGAGAAAATCAAATTCCAAATTATGCGTTAAAAAATATATTTGAAAAATTGTTTTCGCTTCAATTTTTTTTTTCACGCGATTTAAAAATTGTTATGATTTTTAACGCGTTTTCCAATCACCCCAAAAAGAGGAACAACAAACATTGTGTTGCTGCTAAATTATTCATAAACTCACAAAATTTGGCACTGTTTGCATGCAATTTTCATACTAAAATCATAATTGCTAATTAAATATGATTTAACAATAATTTTTTCGATCATTTAATTCATCAATGAATGTTTAATTTTGGCATGCGTCCATCAGTATCATTCGAAAGTTGCACAGGCTAGCGATCATGAGAACATAATTATGCATAATATACAATTAATTATGAACACCCGAGCCAAAAGCCGGCACAGAGTATGAGAGGACCAGGGGGGCAATCGGACAAAATAAAAATATTTTTCAATATCATGAAAAAAAAAAAAAAACCAATTATATTAATTTTCACATTGGCGCTTGAAAAGCAGCAAAATTGTTAACCGAAAAAAAAAAAAAATTAAATAAAATGAATTGACTGCTGGAGGTGACAAAATGAAATTGTTATTAAATTATAAATGAACATTAATACGTCGCGCGTCGCTGTTAAATGTAATCAATAGCGGTTTTTTGTGAGGGAGTGTCGCAATTTATTGACGTTGTAGAGCTCAATGGCTTATTTAATGTCATTGTAAATGTTGATAAAGTTGTTACCATAGTTTTATAGAGAACCCTGCTCATTTAACAATATATCTGTCATTCTATCCCCATAGCGATACTTAATTCATTCGCTCACACACCATTTGATTTGGGAAAATTACTCGCATCCAAAGGAAATTTCCACAATCCTCACTAGCTTTTTTTTCTACAATAATTATATGCCATAATGATGTTCAATTAAATCCATATAATGAAAACTCAAACATTTTCTTGCCCCTTATAAGTAGAACACGACAAAAATGTCTTCTTCTTTTCACCCCCTAATAAATGTATTTTATAAAGTCCATTGGCACGCTTGGCGGCGCGATAAATTCTCCCCAAACAGCTTATGAATATATTTCTCAATAGTGTATTGTGTAGGATTATACCAAATATCATGGCACTTTTTGGTTGTTAATTATATACATACATTTTTTTATGATTTTGCATTGTAATTTGTACAACAATGGGTGTTGGTTGGTTGGTAGCTTATCAGTTGATCCGGTATAATAAAATTGTTTAATAACATTTACATAATGTGGTGGACAACGCCCAAACAGAGGAATTTATAATATTAATATTGTTATTTATCACGCCTCTAAAGTTTTATTACTAGAATATTTAATTTGGCACTTGATTTGACATGTTTCGCTTGATTTTCTTCCATTGCAGCAACAAATCCATGCCCAACAAATTCCTGGTGCACCACCACAACCTATGCCATCGCTGGGCGCATTAGGACCATTAGGAGCTTTTGCTGGACCAATGGGATTGCCACATGGAGCTCAGAATCTACCACAAGGATTGCTGAAAAATCCACAAGATCTTCACCGAGAGGACATTAAAGTTCCTCTTGCTGGTTCATCAGCCGAAGAGCGATTGGTGAGTTGAACGAATATATTTTTATTATCTTTATAATTTCACTAAGCTATGATATGCACTTGTGTTACACGCAATTTGACTGACAGTCAAAATTTGCATTTTTTCAGCGTAATTCTGTATCGCCAGCTGATCGCGAAAAGTATCGTCCACGCTCGCCGCTCGACATTGAAGCCGAAACAAAGCGTCGAAAAGAAGAAATTAAAGTCAATCATGTAAGTCTTTCACTGCTAGAATTACTCAATAATAAAATTGCCAATGGCAAGTGATGAGCTTTGCTGTATAAGAAAATGAAAATGATTTAAGAAAAAAAAAATGATTACGAAGAAAAATTTAATAAACCTAACCTTGAAAACAAACCAAAAATGTACACGTTGTCCCTAACCTCTTATTTGCACACGTTTTCGGGCGGGAAAATGTGTCGACAGTAGTTTGCTACAGTGAATTATTAACCATACATAATATACACATCGACTTGCTGGACAATTTCCATTTTCCTTTCGATTTCAGTTTATTTTCCCTTTTAACGTTTAATTTTTCTTAAGTTTTTCCACTTATTTTCAATTTGACTTAATTTTCATTCATTCTCTAATTTTGAAAATGGAAAATGGGAATGTGGTAGATGTGGGGTTTTTTTGTTTTGGGAATGAAAAATGTTGTCGTTTATAATATTTTGGGCGGGGGGGCACTTCGTCCATTATCGGCCCCACTTCTATTGTGGCATCTTTATTGATTAAATCGAATGAGAAATAAGAAAACCAAAAAAGTTTCCTTTTTGATGTTGCTACTGGTAAGTTTTACTTTGGAACATGTAGATCAATGACTAATTAAAAGCTTGAAATTTACTTAAACTTCAGGAAATTTGTAATTTGTGTATTTTCAATTTCCCGCAAACAACAATAAACTCATTTAACCCCGTTCGAAAAAAAAAAATAAAATAAAAAAACAGAAAAAATATTTCTCATTTTATTTTCGAAATGTTTCAAGTTGGTTTAATTTTATGTTGATTCATGTTATTTATTTTCAGTACTGTGTGTTGTTTTGCGTTTGATTCAAAAGAAATCATTTAAATAATTTTAAAAATTCAAAATTTGCTCGATAAAATTGAAAATCAAAATTCTTTTGAAACTCTTATTTCAATTATTATTTGAGAAGCTTTTAGCAAAATTAAGTTCCGAAAAAAAAAATAAATATTCGACAAAATCCTTTATCTCAAAATTGGCAAAAAAGAAAGTTAAAATTAATTTCGATCCGTAGTTTGATTTTGATTTTTATCATTATTTATGATTTTCATTTCCATGTTTTTTTTTTTCTTTTTTTCCGTCCAATTGATTACAGGATAGCGATGGAGAAAAAAGCGATCAGGATTTGGTTGTGGACATCGCTAATGAAACGGTAAGTTGTTACCCAGCTACAAAATGTGAACACTATAAAAAAAAATCTCATATTGAATTTCAATTTTTGTAACGTGCGCGATTTTACACATCACAAAACATAAAATGCACCAATAAAGATGCACCAAAAGTGTTGTGGGGAGATAATAAGGGAAGCAAATTGTGAAAGCGGTGTTGGGTTGTCTGAGGGTGATTTGTGTTGATTTTTATCACTAATTATGTTAACATTATGTTTATCATTTCATTAAGCAATTTATTTTTAACGAAAAAAGAAAACTCATTTTCTTTTATTAGTTCATTTAATTTTCCATTTATTTTGTTTTATTTGTTTTCTTATTGTTGTGTTGTTAGTGTCGCAAAATTTTTCCGCCCGAAAAAAAAAAGCACACAAACTGGAAAATGTCGATCGAATTTTCACTTAAATAAATTGTTGGAAAATCAAGGAAAACCAATTTAGACAAACTAATTGAGTCTATTTTACCTTTCTCTTCACGAAAAAAAATCATTTCTAGGGTTCACCATCTCCGAGGGCTAATGGTGATCATTCAGAGTCCCGAGATCGCGACAGTATCGGCCTTAATGGTGATCGCAATGGCGATAAAGCTAGTACAAGCAGTAAACTAAATAACATCAATGACCGTCCACCATCACGATCAGGATCAAGTTCATCGCGTTCAACACCAAATCTCAAAACAAAAGATGTACGAATCTTTTTTATAATTTGCGCAATGAGCATAGCAACTACAACTTCTTTAACATTTTTTTACAGCTCGAAAAGCCTGGAACTCCTGGCGGCAAAGCACGTTCAACGACACCAAATGCATCAACGCCCGGCATCCAAAAAGCAGTAGTTCCACCCACACCAGCCGGATATCCCTCATCGCCCTATCAACGACCTGCTGATCCTTATCAGAGACCACCGCCAGATCCCTATGGTCGTATTCAGCCAATCGGTTATGATCCTCATCCTCATGTTCGAACAAATGGAATACCACTGCCAGGTGTTGGCGGAAAACCGTGAGTAGCTTATCAATATCATTCAACTTTGCTACAGCTTCATAAATAAAAAATTCTAATCAATCAATTTAATTAAATTTTTAGAGCTTACTCGTTTCACATGAATGGAGAAGGAATCCTGCAGCCAGTGCCATTTCCGCCTGATGCACTTTCAGGTCCCGGAATTCCACGACAAGCCCGACAAATTAATACACTAACGCATGGCGAGGTTGTGTGTGCTGTAACAATCTCAAATCCTACAAAATATGTTTATACCGGCGGCAAAGGATGCGTGAAAGTGTGGGATATCTCACAGCCTGGCAACAAAAGTCCTGTCAGTCAGTTGGATTGTTTGGTTAGTTTTTTAATGAAATAATAAAATTTTCGATAACCAAAATTTTTTAATTATTCTAGCAACGCGACAACTACATTAGATCAGTTAAGCTTTTGCCCGACGGTCGAACGCTCATTGTTGGTGGCGAAGCTTCAAATCTGTCCATTTGGGATTTGGCAAGTCCAACGCCCCGCATTAAAGCCGAATTAACATCAGCAGCACCAGCATGTTACGCCTTAGCAATTTCGCCCGACTCCAAAGTGTGTTTCTCATGTTGCAGTGATGGAAACATCGCTGTGTGGGATTTAAATAATCAAACGCTCGTACGACAATTCCAAGGGCACACAGATGGCGCATCGTGTATTGATATCAGTCCGGATGGTTCACGATTGTGGACAGGCGGTTTAGATAATACTGTTCGATCGTGGGATCTTAGAGAAGGTCGACAACTTCAGCAACATGATTTCAGTTCACAAATCTTTTCACTTGGTTACTGTCCAACTGGTAAGTATTTGTTTAAACTCATTACATTATGTCATCATTATCATTACTTAATATAATAAATATTTACAATTTTAAGGTGATTGGTTGGCAGTTGGAATGGAAAATTCACACGTGGAAGTTTTGCATGCAACCAAAACCGATAAATATCAACTTCACCTGCACGAGAGCTGTGTCCTTTCGCTGCGTTTTGCCACATGCGGAAAATGGTTTGTGTCAACAGGAAAAGATAATTTGTTGAATGCATGGCGAACGCCTTATGGTGCCAGCATATTCCAAGTAAGTTTTCAAGTTTAGCTTTAACATTTACATCATTGAAATTTTTTTCTTCATCTTTTTAGTCGAAAGAAACATCATCGGTACTGAGCTGTGACATTTCGACCGACGACAAATATATCGTAACAGGATCGGGAGACAAGAAAGCGACAGTTTATGAAGTCATCTACTAACGCCCGGACATCGACGACAGTTCAGATCTGATCATTCAATCGCCATCACTATCATCATCACATTCAATGTCGCCCATCACAAACACAAACAGCAATTAATTAATTTTATCAGTTTATTTAAATTTCTCTGGGTGGGCAAAAGAAAGTAAATTTTGTAAAAAAAAAGCACTTAATTAAATTATTGCTGTAAATTTGTGACTTAAACGGATGAAATGTCTATATTGGACATAAATGGTATTAAAAAAAAAGTGGACATAATGTTTTGAATGGATGGAAAAAAAAGTCTAATTAAAGTGTTTAGATCGTAAGCTTTCTTCTTTTGGGGTTTAAATGATAAGAAAGATAAAACAAATCGATTGTAAATGATTAAAGAAAAGTTATAAATATTTTTTAAGCAATTAAGTGGAAAAATGTTTTAAAATGCAAAATTCATTTGCTGATTTTCATGTTGAATCTTGTTAAAATCACGAAATCATAAAATGATCGAGCATAAAAAAATCAGCACTTGCCTTTTAATTTAAAAGGATCTTACATACAAACACACACATACACACAGATGAAACTTAAGTTTTACTTTGACTTAGATTAATTTTTTGCTTAATTTACTAGAAAATCGATGGTTTTAATGTTTAATTTCTGCTAGACTAATCGGTAATTATTGATACAGTAAAATCTTCACAGCGCCCTCAACAAAATCAGTTAAAATTGCTTTATCGCTCTGTACATAAATTATTGCTCGCGATATAAGTCAAAAACTCTTAAGCATCTTTATTGAAAAACAAAACAATTAAAGAAGTTTGTATAAAAAAACGCAAAGAGAAAAAAAAAATCTTTCGAAATATGAAAATATTTAAGGCGATGAAACATCTAAATGTAATCAAAATAAAATGAAAAAATGTGGTGAAAAATTTGTATAAACGAAAACTGTTGTAAGTGGATTACATTAGCATAACGTTGTTTCCTCAAAGTGGAAATCAAAATTGTTTACAAAAACCAATTCGTTGATTTTCATCTCAAACTTCTGTAAAAAAAAAAAAATATTTTTCTTTCTTATTTTTTAATGAAAAAACTTAGAAAAAATTTCCTTACATGGAAACAAATTCTGAGTTTGAACAACATTAAAAATCCACTCACTCTAATTGATAACATCAACAAAGTGGACAGGAAAAAATATAAAAAAAAATGAAATCTGTAAAAAAAAATAAAAATAAAAGATTATTGAATCAAAAAATTTGTTGTGTCGTTTCTTTCGAGCATGTTCAAAATGCAATAATCACTTGTTAATTTTGATCGATTATTTGCTATAAAATCAATGTCAATAAGTACATTCTAAGTACCGAAACTTGAAGCTTTTCTGCATCAATGGTGGAACCATTAAAATTGTTTTGCTGACAAATTTACGATAATTTCTTGGGCATGATAGTTCGCTACGAACGAGACTGCTAACTGTAAATGAAGTCTAAATGTAAATGATAGTCTAAAACTAATTTTAATTTTTATTTTATTTTTTTATTTCCATTTAGAAATCAAAATCAGTAAAAAAATCGCTTATCAAAAATCCTTAAATTAATTAAGATTCATCAGTTAAAGGGCAGTTGAGGGCCTATTTTATTCTTATACGCTAATAAGAATTTTGAAACCATTGCCTTGAAACATGTAAAACTACTTAACTAGTTAACATGTAAAACGAGATTATTGATAAGTCAATTCATTGCAAAACAAACTTAAGTTTTTGAGCCGATATGCAAAAATAGTTCAAACAGCGAGAATTCAGTAGAAAAAAAAAAATAAATAATTATTCGTGATGTAAAAACCGTTCTAAACGAATAAAATACTAAAATAATAATGTAGATACAGAAATAGCGGGTAGAGAGGCTTGTGTTGAATTGCTTCTTTCGTGAGATTCTTGATCAATTTATTCCATTTCTCGCTCCTCTTTGGCACTCATAAATAGCTTCTGTATAGCGTAGGTAAAACGATGTATTCTCGTTTGAAACCATTCAGGTTTGTGCTTCCACGCGACGCCTATGAGATAAACAGGTATTCCCAGAACAGTTAGCAGACATCCCATTCCAACTTCATATGGAACCTGATAACTTGGTACGATGATAAGGAAGATGCAAATGATTACGAAAGTTATTGGAACAAGGATGTTAACTTTAATGGGACGATGCATATTAGGATGTGTATAGCGAAAGTATAGTACACCACTAACTGAAAGCATAATGAAAAATGTTTCAACAACACTTGAGTAAGTGATGAGAACGTAAACATCTCCAATGAACAAATAAATCAAACTCAAGATGCACAGGAACACTAAAGACGGTGTAGGTGTATAATGCTTAATGTCAATAAAACTGAGACATTCTGGCATATGACCATTGCGCGCACTAACGAAACACATTCTTGAACTTGTCATGATATGAACGGATAATCCACCAAACGCTGAAATGGCAACCATAATTGGGATAATCCATGCACCATACGTTAGCACTTTGTCACCAAATGTCACTGCTATTGCATTACTAGCAATCATTTCATGAGGCGTCAGAACTGCTAGATAAGCAGCATTTGCAGAAACATAGATTATCGTTACCAGTGGAAGACTAATGTAGATGGCTCGCGGCAGATTCTTATAAGGATCTTGAATTTCCTCCACTAAAAAGTTCAAATAGTTCTGAAGATAGGAGTTTAGCACTTAGGTAAATTAGTTAAAGTTGCGTACATATTTCTGTTTAAACTTACCCATCCAGCATATGAAAAAATTCCTGAATAGAACGCCACTGAAAGTTTTCCCGGATCTGTTTCTGTATTTGCGAACGCATCTTTGAAATTTTCTGTATGTCCTGACAGCACCCATCCAGCTCCAACTAAAATAATAATGACCAATGCGCCGATCTTGGTAAACATAATAATATTTTGCATTTTCGTTGTTGTTCGAACATCTAACGAATTAAGGTAAGTGAGAGAACAAATGGTAATGGCTGCTAATAGTTGGAGAGCTAATTTAGGGACTTCACATTCGGCAGCATAAAATGGTTGCAGAACATAGCTGGCAAATGTCAGTGACATAATTGCGTTCGTTGCTGGAACAAAAATTATTGTTGCGTCCCAAATGTATAAAAAGCTAGGCAAGTCTCCAAAAGCCTTCTTGATATAGCTGTAATCACCACCACTCACTGGTATACAACATCCTAGAAATAGAATAAACATTATCATAAGAGTGGACGAATGACATGTGATTCGATACAAATAAAACGATGAATGTGAGCAACTGAACTGTAAAATTGCATCAGCAATGCCAAATATTGTTATTAATAGAAATTTGATCCACTTACCAAGTTCAGCGTAGCAAAGTGCGCCAATCATAGAGAGTACACCACAGAGGGACCAAATGACTAAGGAACCGCCGACAGAATTTACTTCCATTATTACTCCTTTTGGGCTAACAAAAATGCCGGAACCAAAGATGATTCCTAAAATAATTGCACATCCTTCTAGAAGGCCCAGTTGTCGTTTCATTTTAACTCGTTCATCGGATACATCTCCTCCTGGTGTATGCTGCACAGATTCTGACGGCGTAGGCGGCACTAATTCCATCACGGTTCCTGTCGGTGAATTTAAATCGAGTATGCCTGGCATGATAGGTGTCTGGTTTTCAACTGCCTTTAAATGAAGAAGCAGTTAATTTAGACAGCAATTAAATCAATCAATACAGCTGCCACTGTGCAAATTGATTTAGCAAATTGAAAATAATTAAGCAACAATGTGCTTAGATGTGTGGAATTTCGCAATATACTCACTATGCTTTGCGTCAAGAAAGTTTTATTGGTAATAAAGCGCCTTCCTCAATTCACAAATTTTCCATAGCGATGCAAATAGATGATTAAATGACTTTTCTGATTAAATATTTTTTTTTGCACATCTATATTTTCTGCAGAATCATCAAGGGAAGGAAAGAATTGAAAAGGTAAATATTATTTTTGAAAACAAAAGTCCGTTTTATTCAAGGGGTAGGCAACAACAAAATCTTAATTATTTTAGTAGAAATCATAACTGCTCGCGCTCACTGACTAAATTAAATAATTAAATTATTAATTATATAAACAATAAAGCAAAACTTAGAGTAAGGTTCTCATTTAAAGAAAGAATTTGATTCACGATATTTGGAGTAGGATGACGAAAAGAAATCATTTTTTTTATCGTTGAAAGCTGAAAGGTGATGAGCAGGCTTCTCGAGAAACAGTGAGCGATTTGGTCTATCAGCAAAAATATTTCTGCGTGGAACAGGTTCTGAAAACATTGATCCAATATCATCGTGAATTGAATTTTCCCGTGAATTCTTTTCCGAATTAACACGCGATTCAAAACCACTCGACTGCGATGAAGATCTTGAGAATGCTGGATGAAAATTATTCACTTCCAAAAATTGCTTTTGTGGTGATGCGGCCCAGTAGCCACCAGATATCCATGAACGATTTTTTTCTAACGATTCCGCTGGTTCCAATCGAGGAGGTGCCACAATTTGAGAGCGATTACAGCTGCTGAATACACTGCTTGGTGCTGGTGAATCACATTGACTTTTATCTAACGAAAATGGATTTGGCATGAACTGAGTGGGAAAATCTTTCAATGTCGATGTTGATCCCAGCATATCATCGTGAATATTTAGTCGATTAATATCCTTTTGCACTTGCATTCGATCAGCATTTGAAACTTCCTTTGCAATGCTGAAGTTATGCACAGTCGGCAAACCCATCGAACTCACACTTCTGACATCCAGTTTAGGTGTGAATGTGCTGTTGCCACAGTATAACAATTTGTCTGTTGGTTGAATAAACGTACGATGTCTGATGGATGTTGCTAACGATGGAGAATAGACAGAACTTCGCATGCTGCGTGTATCATGACTGAAGCTAGGTTCAGTAACGTCAAATAGCTCATTATCTGAATCTTCTTCATTTAGCTCCGTATGAATCCGGTGAAAGCTGGCACTTTGATTTATCGGTTCATTTTGATGGTTATACTCATCCTGCGATTTCACGAACATATTGAAGGACACTATAGTAATTAATACAGCTAAGGCACCTTTCATAATGCCGGTATGGCTTGGATTTAATTCCAGTTCAGCGAGGATCATTTTGATGGACCACAGCAACATAGAAACCAAAACTTGAAAGCGAATCAGTTTGCTTTTACCAATCAGCAGCAAAACATTTAGAATCATCGCACTGATTGCAAAACTGTCTGTAGATCTAAATTCTCTAAAGTTCTCCATGAAACTGACAACTGATCCAGACTGTTGTAACCAATTTTCCAACATTTCAATAATTGTTAGACGCATGGCAACAGTATGATTGTAAATAATCAATAGGGCGCTATAGTGATCATCGCTCAAAAATGGTTTGAAGGCTGCTTGTTTCACGGTTACGTCCTTGAATAAATTTGTTACCGACAAAATTATTATTGCTATGATGACGATGGATCGGAAGAAACGACGTTGTTTTGTGGCAGTTTCGAAATTTTGACTCAGAGCATGAAGGCTTTTGATGCCCAGTTGTGTTAATTTGGAGCCTATAAATTTCGTTTTAACACGATTCAGTGTCTTTGTTAAGTGACGCTGGCATTGACCGCACAATTGATAGGCATCCTCCAACTTTTGGCTAAAAATTAAGCGGGATAATCGAATCTGGAACCTACTAAATATTTTATTTTTATAGCTCACCGATATTCTTCGATTTCTAAGTCGTATGCTGAGGAAACTTTTGCTTTAAAGTTAGCTAATTGTATAACCTTAATTTCTTGATTTCTGTTGCAAGCATTACATAGGCCATTAGCTGGAGCGGGCAGTTTTACGAACAACGGTTTTTGGCAGTAACTTGTTATATTGAACTTAGAAGAGTGTTGTGCCGGAATTTCCTTATTATAGTCTCCATTAGCTTCAAATCCATTATATTGCTGACAGCTAGGACAGTCCCAAGAATTTCGGCATTCATATTCCACTCTTGTGTCGGAATTACAAAACCAACAATTGACTTTTTTTGGGAAACGTTTTCTGAGAAAAAAAAGTTGATTAAGGCGCCACTTTAAAATTTCAGGCACTTACCTTATCTTCAGAGAAATACTGAAAATTGTGCATGTTATCAAACTTATTAAAACGGTTCCTGATATTAAAAGGTTTAAACTATAGTTAAACATTGTTCAAATGCTTAAATAAAGTTTATTTCAAGTAGAAAATCTTTTTTAAAAATTGGTTGGAAAATGTGGTTCGATCTCCAGTGAAGCGAAAAACCGATTCAATAAAGATGCAATAAACCGATTCACAATAAACCGATAGGAAAGTGTACCCTATTTTTTTTTGGAACTCACACTCTACCTAGTAATTGGCTTAATTTTTATCAATTTGGCAATTTCCACTGATTATTCAAAATCTATAGTTACAGTATTTCGTACGCTAAACTGTACTTGAACAAACTACGAGTTAATTTCGATCGCAATTGTTGAACAAAAGTGAAATTTTCTGAAATTTAAAAAAGAAAGGAAAAAACAAAGAAACGCAAAACACAGAATTCCATCACCAGCGATTACCTGCAAACACTTCCTGCCTAACGTAGACGCACGCAATGGATTCTGACGATGAAATTGGCATTGACTCTGGAAATGTGTCATCGGATGAGGACAATTTCGATTTTATGGAGGTCGATGTGAATCAAAGACCTTCAGGTCAGGCACAAGAACCTATCGAATATCCATTTGAGGTGTTGACGACTGAGGAAATTGTTCAGCACATGCTCGACTGCATCGCCGAAGTCAATAATGTCGTTGAGGTGAGTTATTGGGAAATCCATTTATCATTTGATCCTACGTCGCCGAAGAAGAAAATTTAAAATTACGTGAAACTTTTAATTCGCGTGCTAGTGAGGAAAGGAGAGAGAGTAATGTGTGATTACAAACAAAATATACTCTTATTGTTTTAGTTCACGTCTCATGATTAGAAGTATTTTTAGACAATTGTATCCTCTCTGGCACATATTTAACCATTTAATGCACATCTTACGAGAAATAGCCCTGTTATCAATGAATGTATTTGTTTTTGTTATGAAAAAAAGTCCCCTTCAGTTGGATTATCTGATAATTTGCGAGTAAAACAGCATTTTTATTATTTCCTTTAAGAAATCATTTTTCGTTGATCGCAAGTCTACTGATGTTGACTCGTTGATCAAGTCCAATGATGTTGACCCAATTACAAGATCAATGTTAGAAATGAAAAGTCATTAACACTGTCAAAAAAAATACTATAATAACAGTCACATTCAGCTCACCAACACTAATCGATACACAAGCAATGTTATGCATCATCATCTGATTGATTTATACACGTTTTATATATTTACCTACCATAATATATTTATCGTCATTTCAGATTCCAGCAACAACCACAAGAATTCTATTGAATCACTTTCGATGGGATAAGGAAAAATTAATGGAGAGATATTATGATGGTGATCAGGAAGCATTATTCAAAGCGGCTCATGTCATCAATCCTTATGTCAAACCAAAAAACCAGCCAAAGGTAATTAAACTGTAATTTCTTCTCACAATACAAATTTCTTTCTCGATGAAAAGTTTTGCGAAAATGCCATTGACCTTCAGATACAAACACACACAATTTTTTATACGCGAATGTCCATCGTCGAACAAAACGGTATTGAGAGAAATGGAGGAAAATTTGAATTATACCAAGAGAAGGTCATTTCCTCATTCATGATGATGCGTTTTTCACATTTTTTGTTTGCCTTAATATTTTCTTCTAGACCTTCCGATGCTCGATGATGGAAGATTGCGAGATCTGTTTCCTAAAGTATCAATACACCAGCATGACAGGTCTACAATGTGGCCATCGTTTCTGCAAACAATGTTGGGTCGAATATTTGACGACAAAGATCATGGAAGAAGGACTATGCAAGTCAATTGCTTGTGCTGCTCATGGCTGTGATATTCTGGTGGACGATGTGACGGTGATGAATCTGCTAACAGAACCACGCGTTCGTACCAAATACCAACAATTGATCACCAATAGCTTCGTGGAGTGTAATCGCTTATTGCGCTGGTGTCCTTCAGCCGATTGTAGTTATGCTATCAAGGTCCAATATGTTGACGCCCGTCCGGTCGAATGCAAATGTGGACATATGTTTTGCTTCGAGTGTGGCGAGCAATGGCACGATCCGGTTCAGTGTCGTTTGCTGCGCAAATGGATTAAAAAATGTGATGACGATTCAGAAACGTCCAACTGGATTGCTGCCAATACCAAGGAGTGCCCCAAATGCAATGTTACTATCGAGAAGGATGGTGGTTGTAATCATATGGTAAGTTTTCAGCTGCTAGGTAGTTACCTATAAGTATTGTGCAGTCATTTCCATTTTATTCTTTCTTCAGGTTTGTAAAAATCAAAATTGCAAGCATGAATTTTGTTGGGTGTGTCTTGCCTCATGGGAACCACACGGTAGCTCATGGTACAATTGCAATCGTTATGATGAAGACGAAGCTCGTGCAGCACGCGATGCGCAAGAAAAGCTGCGGTCATCTTTAGCTAGGTGAGTTTGATACTCAGTCACCAGAGAACAATGACCATTGTTATACGTAAAATTTTAATTCAGGTATTTGCATTACTACAATCGCTACATGAATCACATGCAATCGCTGAAATTTGAGCACAAACTGTACTCATCAGTCAAGATCAAGATGGAAGAGATGCAACAACACAACATGTCGTGGATTGAGGTACTTTACTGACAGACAGTTAATACTTATTTCAAAATCTTTAATTGCTTTCAAATTATAGGTTCAATTTTTGAAGAAAGCCGTCGATATTCTCTGTCAGTGCCGTCAGACATTGATGTGTACTTATGTCTTTGCCTATTACTTGAAGAAAAACAATCAGTCAATGATATTTGAGGATAATCAGAAAGATCTTGAATCGGCAACGGAAAAGCTTAGCGAATATCTGGAACGTGACATTACCAGTGAGAATTTGGCAGATATTAAGCAAAAGGTTCAGGATAAATATAGGTGAGTACATCGATATATATAACAAGTTAAATAATGCCACAATCTCGACTCATTGGCTTCTAGATATTGCGAGAAGCGGCGAAAAGTCCTCCTAGATCACGTACACGAAGGCTACGACAAGGACTGGTGGGAATACTCCGAATAAAAAAAAAAGTTCAGTCAACGTTCGACCGTCGATGGTCAAATCATCATCATCAAAAGTCTCTTATTTGGGCATACATGCATGCAACCGTTTTATTTGTACATCCATTTATTTTAAAACAAGGTTGTTTGTTTCTCTTTCTATTTTGAAATGATTTCGTCGGATGCAAAGGTTTATGCTTTCACCCCGCTGCCTTCTTGATGTCAGCAGATTTTTTGTTTTCCTCGGATTTTTGTGTACCTGAAATGGTTTTATTTGCCCACGCACAACATTGTGGATGGACTTTGATGATGTTAATAAATAACACATCGCGATCAATAAACAACAATTACGAAAACAAATTGATAAACAAGTGATAACAGAAAGAAGTTTTATTTGAAAGATAAAAAAAATTTAACATAAAATGAGAAATCTATTTAAAATGAAGTTTCCTGGCTCACCGAACCCACACGCTTCGATAAAGATCACAGTTTTAATTAAACAACACTCAAGTTATCATTTCAAAATTCAGCCTTCGTTGCAAGAAATTAAATTTTCTCATCTTTTCTGTACATTTCAAAATAACAGTTGCATGAACTTTCCGGAATCGCTTCTCTTTCAAAAAAAAAAAACCCCATCCGTACGATGCTATCATGCTAATTAAATTAGATGGTGACACAATGGAATATAAGTTGCAGAGAAATAGTAGTCGTTAATTTGTACTGTAATTTCTAATTTTCGATAAGAAAGTTCTTTATTTAACATTCAACGATTGAAAAAAAGTGGTTTTCAATAAATAAAATATATTAAAACATTTAAAATATCTCGAAAAAATATATTTGCACAATATTTTTTTTTTCGTCTGCCAGATTTAAAGCTGATAACCAAATTCAGTTATCCAACCCAGGCCATCTTTTGTTGTTGTCATTGGCTTGTACTCACATCCAATATAGTCTTGATAACCAAGCTTCTCAAGCTCTTGCAAAATAAATTTAAGATTTAATTCGCCACTGCTGCTTGGCTCTTGCCTTTGAGGTGCTTGAGCAATTTGAACGTGACCGATATAGGGCTGAAATTCCTTCAGTGAATTAATAATATTTCCTTGAATCATTTGTAGATGAAATAAATCCACCATCAGCTTCAAGTTGTTCGAAGCAATCAATTTAATTGTATCGATTGCATACTTGAAATCACTCAAGAAGTATCCAGGTACGGAATAGTGATTGATAGGTTCAATAACGGCCGTTATTCCTTCAACTTCTAAATGCTGAACAGCGTACTTCAGATTTTCAATGAAAGCTTCATGGTGTGCCTTTGTTGGAGCGTGCTCCAATTTTCCACTCATCAAATGGATCCTTGAAGATCACAAAAGATTTCAAATGTAAAATAAAAAGAAAAATCAACTGATAGAAATTAAAACTAACTTTTTGCATTCAAAATCTTTCGCAAATTTTAAAGTGTTGTGAAAGTTCCTTCTGAAAGCTTCTTGATGACCTGGAAATGAAGCACATCCAAATTTGGCATCAGAATCTGTGTCGATGTTTACCAAAACTAATTTCATATCGCCTTTTGCTTTCAACAGCTCCTTATGATCGACATTCTTAGCTGGAAATGGATGTTCAATAGCTTTAAAACCGGCAGCTTTTGCTAAATGATATTGGTCAATAACCGAGCCCACAGATTCAGTAAATAAAAATCCGAGATTTGCACTAAACTTCAACATGATTGATATTTGACGTGGAGGTGATAAACCATCAGTCAAATCGAACACTCACTGAATCTTATCAGTGTGATTTAATTAGTCGTTCCGCTTTTCAATATTTTAATCGTTATCAATTCTTTTTTTATTCTACATACTAAATAGAAAAAGTCTCACGAGTGACCCAGTTTATAAGTTTCGTTAATTTTTATTAAGGTGAGACATCATTGTGCAAATCGAAATTCAAACTGTTTTTCGGTTGCAATAAAAAAAAAATTAATTTATTCAAGTGTTCAATATTTCTTGAAATTCAACCAATATTTAATCTCTGAGACAATTCATTGTTATTGCTATATTTTAAAGTTCGCCTTTGATGAGCATTTTTGGATCACCAACAGCTGGATGATGAACTTTCAAGTTCCGCCAAAATTCCGCTCTTTCGGCAAATAAATCTTTTTCCATTGCTAATAAATCATTTTTCATTCCATTTTCATTGCCAATACGTAAATAGTCAAGAGGAAAAGTATTAGCAGGAGTCCATTCGATCATATCTGAATCCTCAGGTGTTGGATTACTAAAAAAAACATGTGGAAACATTTTAATAAATTAAATATCTAAAACGAGATTTAAAAGATTCAATTGTACATTACCTTGTGTAAGCAAAATTAACCCAAAGTTTTGTTATTAATTTGGTTAATATTTTATCGTCATCCGTCGGAATGGAATTAAAGAAATATGGCAAATCTTTACGAATGGGAAACAAATATTGAAGCTCTTCAGCGTGCGATGTTCCATAATAGCTTTCTGATCCACCTTTAAAGATTTCTGTGAAACTACACGATCCTTTGTGAGTGAATAAATAAACAAACGTTGCTGCACGCTGCTCATTCATCAATCGCAATTTTAAGTAGTCAACCATTCCCAGGAAAAACCAATTGTCAGTGTAAAGATTTGTAATATTTTGTTGGGTTTTGGTGGTGAGTTTTTGATTATTGAAGTAGAAATCATTAATTCTTTCCGTAATTTCCTGTTGCTTTTCATAATTGTGATGATCATAATAAAGCGAAATGGGAAGTGCTTTATCCCAATTCTTTAGCAAGTCTACTGTTAATTCTGTATTGTAAATTAATGGTGCACTTTTCATTGAACCTTCTTCAGATGTCACTCCAGTCAACCAAGGAATATAATCGCCATGTGGATTAGTTTTATATCGTGGATTCTCAGTAATGAAAGCTTCTTCATGTTCGCCTTCAATTACTGGAGGGAATGGTATCATTGGGTCTGTGTCCCACTCGAAGAATGAATAAAATGCTTCAGTAATATTTAACGCTGGCACGGCTCTTAAGCACTCAATCATGCCACTATAGTTGTTTCCTTCAAGTGGACAATCCATCATTTCACCGAGTCGTTTTGCTCGTTTTTCTGCAACGTGACGATGCGCCACAGCAGCCCATGGTGCTAAATGTGTACCAGATTCAGAAATACCACGATGAAATAATCCTTTTGATAGGTTTGATTGCATGTGATATGTCACAGAGGCACCACCAGCTGACTCTCCGAATAATGTCACCGATGATGGATCTCCGCCAAAACTTCGGATATTTTCTTTTATCCAGCGCAGCGCTTCAACTTGATCCTTCAATCCGAAATTTCCCCAACAATCTTTCTGACCAGTTGAGAGAAAACCTAATGGGCCCAATCGATAATTTGCACCAATATAAATAACATCATGTTCCAGTAGATAATCAGGTCCGTAAAATGGTTTGATGCCACTTCCACACATGAAGCCACCGCCATGAAAAAATATCATTACTGGCAGCGGTTTCGTTATTACTTCGGGCGTGTAGATATTTAAATAAAGACAGTCTTCGCTTCCTTCAACAACATTATCGCGACGAAATGGATCACGTTGAATACATATCGGTGGATTCGTATAAGCTTTCAAAACACCATTCCAGGGTTTAACTTTTTGTGGTGACTGTAAATAAAATATAGATTAATTCACACTCGAATCTCATGATGCATGTTCATTTATAATTTATTTGCATAAATTTCGCAATTATTTCGAACACCTTCATAAAATTGCATTAGAATCTCAAAGTTAAAATCGTTACTCAAACAATTACAGAGCCGGGAAAAAAAAGTTTACTTGCGAACAAGTTAATTAGCCATGACAGCGGGCAATGAATTAATTTATATTTAAGAAAAAGATAATTAATTTTATCAACACACGAATCTGTAATGTAGTAGTTAGGTAGGGTAACTGGTAGTGATAACTGATAACAATATCCAGACAGTTTATTAGAACTGGAAAAGACAAGCACGACATTGGAAACATTAGGTTGGGAAAAATATCAACTAATAAAATTTGGCTTTCGGATATGCGAGGTCGTCGCTACCTTTGCTAAGCTACACCTCCTGAAAAAACAAGTTCTTATACTTTAGGTTGCAAAATTCAATAGGCGAGAAATTAAAAAGAAGACCACAAGCACTATTAGGGGTCTTCTTTTAATGACGTCAAGTAAAACAGCGAAGAAGGTCTGAAATTTCTTATCCACAAATTTCTTACAAACATTTTTTGTGTTCTGACAAAAACGGAGGGTTTATATACTATATAATATTCACAAAATCCTGAGACGTCATAAATGGAGGACCTTTGCACACATGTTCAGTAAATGAATTGGGATTTTTTTTTTCAGTTTCATACTCGTAATTAGAGTTAAGATTATCCATAAGCGAATCGAGAATCTTCCGTGATCTTCGTGATCTTTAATCAACATTGAATGAAAGGGCTTATTGTTTTCACAATCATAAGTGCTTCATGACATTAGGGTCAATACGTTGGCGATAACATATGTAATTAAAGTTCAATCGGAAAACATGCAATTTGTAAAGTCAAATATAAGTAACAAACCGATAGGAGTATTTGCTTATCTTAATTTTTCATTCGATATTTAAGTAGTTGCCTGGACATTAAGAAAATCTTAAGAAATAAACTTTATTGTAGTCATTTCTGTGATTTGTTTCAAGTAAGTTCTAAGTCACCAGTTAAATTTTTTATTCTCATATTGTCGAGTTTTCAATGAAACAATTTAAAAGTACATGTAAATAATAAACTTTCATAACTTTCAAAAAATATTTTCCTTACCTGAAAACGCAATTCACCGACTGGCGGCTGAGCATAAGGAACACCCATAAAAGCTCTAATTCCACGTCCGGAATCACTAGTCAAATATCGACCAACGAGTTTACTTCCATGTGGCAATGAAACTTTTAGATTTTCTGATGTGCGACCATTACAAATTTCAGTAATTGTCAAGACATAAAGAAATATTTTAAACATTTTTCCAAAAAAATAATCAATGCTCCGAAACAAACAAAAAAACACTTTTGAATTGTTGCAGACACACTAGAAGACTAAAATCTGGTTTTGAGAAAGCCATCTAAGATTGACTGAGTAATTGAGCGGATCTCACAACACACAACCATTCATACGCATTTCAAAGTATTAAAAAAAAAACAACTCAAAATGTAAAATGAGCGAATAGTTAAAAAGCTCTGGGGAGAATGAAAGCTTTAATTTATGATAATTAATATGATATTCATATTTTTAATAATTATTTTATGGGTTTACGAATTTTTCTTACACAATAATTTATCAGTAAGATTATTTTCCTACCAGGGATCATCAATCAGATCGTTCTACTTTGATGATGTTGAATTGTTTGCAACTGAGATTGCAACTGATGAGTGGTCAATATATAACGGCAAATAATTAATGCAACATCAGGATTTCAGGAAGTTTTTTTTTTGAATATTTAAATAATTAAAATCGATTTCATAGTGTTTAACTTTTTTTATTTTGAATTTTTTTCTCGAGCTGGGCAATATTCCCAATCGCAATTCTATTTCGACTGTGACACTTTGATTTTGGGTAAAACGGCAGCGGTCTGACAGTTTAAACAAATCATACATAACATTATATTATATAATGTTTACGTGATTTTATGTCCATAAAAAGAATTTTAAAAGTTGTTTGTTTCTCTTTCAGCATTCGATATAACGAAAAAAAAAGTTCATCAGCTGGGATCAGATTAAAGTAGATAAAAAAAATGATAAGAAAAAAAGGCAAAACAAAAACGTGCCAGATGCCAGTTATGGTGATATACTCAACGAATGATAATATCGCCATTATTCAGAATTCGGTATTATAACGCAAAGCTGGTCTAGGCAAATCACCGAAAATCGGATCGGCATGAATGCTCTTTGCTAAGAATTTAATGCTGGAAGCAATGTCCAATTGCTGATCAGCCACAGCCTTGTCGTGATGGTTTTCATGCTGCTGCATTGCATGATGCAAAAATTGCGGCATTGAGATCGGGGCCGAGCGAGCGATATTCAATGCTGCCAATGATGGACGCACACGCGTTATCGGACGCTTTTCAACGGCTTCTTCAGCGTCAGATGCCTCTTCCGTATCTGAGTATTTGTGATAGCGATCAGTTTCATTTTTAACCTCTTCTTCGTGCATTCCATCAATCTCAAAAATGTTATCGTCAAAATTAATTGTGCGAGTTATGTGCTGATGATGAATGGCATTCGTATGCTTAGCTGAGCCTTCGCGGACGGACATTTTGGGATGTTGCTTCATTGTCATCATCGCATGAGGTAATTTAATTTGGTCATCGATTGTCATTTGTTCCGGCGTTATTGGTGGTGTCAATGACATATTTTCATTCGACAATGATTTTGTACTCTGGTTTGTTGTGGTGCCAATATTAATAATATTAATTATGTGCTGAAAATCCCTTTGAGCCTTTTCGCGCTTTGAATTCATTTCAGTTGTCAAGCGACGAATTTCAGCGTCGGTCTTCGTCTGTTCATTAACAATGAACTGTTGCATTTTGTCGAACATCGATTTGGCACGAACATCGTCATTTATACCCAATGGGATGTTGCCGGGCAATCCCACTAAAGGATTAACAATAATTTCAAATGGCACCGAATATTTATCACAATTCCTCATTTCTATGAGCTTCGCTTTGTTTCGCTACAAATTACAAGGATTCGGGTTGATTGTAATCTGAATTCAAAGCCATCTTCTCTGATACTCACCAAGAAATTGCCATTGACCAGCAATTCATCTCCAAAATCATCTGTAGCAAACACGTACGAATCACAATTCAGACATCGAACAACGGTCCACTTATCAACTTTTATCTTGTGAATAAGTGCATCATGCTGGATTGCAACATTTCCCTTAATCGGACCTAATGACTGCAATAAAAAAAAGAAGTAATTTAATTAACATGAACTCATTCGAAATGAAATATAATTATCGCAAGTCAACAACTTGCTATGCCGCGCTGAAACTAATGATTGTGTTTTTGGAACACAACCAATAAAGTGACGATTTTTATAGTTGTTGCGTTGTTGTTTATACGAAAAATACACAAACGAAATTTTTTTTTCTTTTTGTAAGATGATTCTCTTTCGGGAAGCTTACCGACTTGAAAAATTCCAAGGATTCATAATGCATCCCTGATGTGACGGCCGGAATTGGGTTGATTTTGAAGCTCCGCATATCAGCTACTTGCTGACTATTGTCGCTATCTATGCAAACATTAAGACAATCACAAACAAACATATTAACTTTTATGTTTGGGTATTTTGCACTTTCGCGGTGATAATTAAAGTTTCCTGAACGTTTTGTTGCTGAATAGCACTTTTCAGCAAGTTTTCATGTGAAATTGTATAAAAAATATAGGAATAATAACAAATTTAGAAAAATCTAAAAGCAATATTTTTTTGTTGTAAAGAAGTCGGAATAATAACTTCGGAACACGATCAACGTGGTTTTGCTCGAATTTCAAGTATTTTTATATATTAAAATTGCATGCCTGCTGAAGTTTAAAATTGGTTGCAAGAGCTTATTTCTTCTACTCTTACTAACACAATCAACAAATATTACGACAAACAATAGATTTGAATCGTGCACAAATACACACACTCGAGCTCATAACCAGCAAATCATATGAATGCTAAAAAATTTGATTTAAGTTTGATGTTTTTTTTTTTGTTTGTTTTATTATTACTCGTCTCGAGTTCAGTTATTACAAATAAGAAATGTGCGATTTTGCAGATATCTTCTATCTAGATATATGTAGCATTCTTAGCGTAATTTTCGCGTTTCATAAATACTTTCTTCCATGCACGTCGTCAAAAAGACCGTCATCACTCATCTGATAGACCACGAACCATACATAACAAGGACAAATGGAAGTCTTCGATTGATAAGAGAACAATGATTGCAAGTCATTCATAAGGAGAAAATAAGAAATATTTAAAATACAAGAATCAAAAAAAACTGAACTATTCGAAATCGCAAGACAAGTCACACTTTAGAAAGATTACAAGACGTAAGAGTTTATTTAGAAGAAATCAATCTCAACGAGGCGACCATCAAAACGAGAACCGTCCATCAGTCCTGAAAAACCCAATAACTCAATTAATATTCTCTTCTTCAGTTCATTTCGAAATTTAACTTACGAATAGCAACTTCTGCTTCACGTTCCATGGAAAAACGAACAACCCCAGTGTCCAAACCGCGAATTTCAGCAAACTTCACTTCACCGACATCACGGAATTTGTCCCGTAGGTTTTGCCATGTCCATGTGGGTGGGAGCTAAAACGATGATAATTGAATTAGGATAATTCTATAATAACATAAAATCTTACTAACTCACATTACGAACAATAATGGTATCAGACTGTTGCTTGCGGCTTGAATTATTATTTCCGGTATTTCCAAAGTTGCGTGAATTGTAATCATCATTTGACGTATTGTAATTACGAATTTGGTTATTACTGTTGCTACCACCACCACCACCACCAAACGATATGTCATCTGAGCGATTTGAATTAAATCCACTTGTACTGTAGGCATTGAATGACGATTGATTCATGTTCTGCTGCTGGTTTTGTGTCTGTCCATCATTTCCACTTTGATTCAAATTAATACCCAACGAATTCAAGCTTGCCGCAGCCGATGAAAGTAATGGATTATTTAAGCCTGCAACGCCGCTAAGACCAGTTAATCCGCCCACAACATTTGTCAATGCAGCAAGATTACTCGTCAGACCTGACAGACTGTTGGAATTTGGAATCGGTCCCAACAAGCTTGAATTGCTTGGAGGCTGAACCGGAACTGGAACCGATTGATTCTGCAATTGTGACAAACTATTGCTGATGCTATTCAACGTATTAATGGCGCCACTTGCAGATAAGCTATTTTGAGCAATATTTTGTGATGGATTATTTTGAACATTTGGAAGATTTCTAGCGACATCTCTTAGCGGTTCGCCGTTCGGACCTAGACCAATGCCAATGCCTTTCAAACCTTCTGGCAACTTAATACCTTCACTTTTTTCTGGTACACGATCCAAGCGAACTGTCATACGACGATCAAACAAAGTCTGTCTATCAAACATCGAAATCGCTTGAACTGCCTCAACGGGATGATCATATTCAACGACAGCAAAACCACGTGAATTTCCATCCTTATCAACCGATAAATCCAAGCTTACGACTTTACCAGCGAGCTTAAAAACTTGCTTCAATTTCTTCGCATCAACCTTGTAGTCCAACTGTAAGAACATGGAAATGAAAATGTTTAAATGAAATTTTAGGGTCAATCAGGATTTCCTTTCCAGCAACAATGAAAACTATTCAGAACCATTAAACCAGCAAATTAAGCAGCGTCTTCCATAAATTCAGGGAAACGTCATCAGTACAGTATGGAACAATACTACCAAAGTAAATATTTAAAGACTCAAAAAGGAACAACCAGATAATGATAATTGCAAAGGATGAACCGTCTTTTATGGAAAACCCAATAAGGAGAAAGAATCAAATTATGAATACTTACATTAGCAACAAAAACTTTTGTGTGCAATGGACCAGTGATTCCGAGCCCTTCGAGAAATTTAACTGACAAACCATATGTATTGTAATTTTCAAGACTCGAGCTATTTCCACCGCCACCATGAGATCTCGATGAATCATTAAAGCTGCAAAAAGGAAATTGCAAAAAAAAAGATTTTTGTTTTGAGGTCGAATCGAAGGAAAAAAGTATTTTTGGGGTCCAATTGAAAGTCGTTCATTATAAAGAGAATGATGTGTTGATGAAGACAATCTTAAATAGTGGAGAAATGAACACGAAGCATAAACAACATGGGAAAACCAGAATCAACATTCCGATAATGAACAACTTTACAAGCCTCAAGTAAAATTAAAAGAAAAAAATTATTGGAACCGTCAAATTTACATTCGATCATCATCACGATCGCGACGGTAGTTGGAACTGCTTCCGCCACTTCCCGTTGGACCTTTGGGAATAACTCGTCCATATTTATCGCGCTCATTTCCATAATCTTCTTTTATCACCAGATTTCGTCCTCCCAAGTCGTAGCGATTCATCTTTTCGAGAGCAACTGAAACACTTTCTGCTTTTTCAAACTCAACAATGCCACATCCGCGTGGTTTACCAGATTCATCGTTGAATAACTCAACAAATGAAACATCGCCAACCTCGCGTCTGAATAGGTCTTTTAAATCTTGCCAGCGGAACTCGTAGGGGATGCTATTAAAAAGAGAGCAGATTGAGAGCAGGTTGGTAGCAAGAACCAATGGTGGTGGACCGGGTACAATGAGACTATAGAATGGAAAACACTATGAAACGCCTTACTTGCTAATATAGATGCGACGTGTATCCTGGCGTTCTCTATCTCGTGATTTATCATCACGATCAATATTATCAAAGCGACTTCCTGTTCTTTCAGCGCGTCTTGATCGTTCTCTATCGCGCCCTGGCGAAATTACACGAGCATCAATATCCATTTTTTTTTTTTCTTATCAGTTGTTTTGCGGCAAAAACAAAGCGGAGGAGCGAAAACTATCTACAAGTTCAAAAAAAAATATGAAATTAATGCAGCAAAACCAGCAGCATTGTTATATCATGTCGCAAAATGCTTCTTTGACTGCAACTGTAGCATTTAAATAAAACGATTAGCGATTATAAAGTGGAAAAACGCCATTCGATTCGATGCCGTAGTTTCAGATTACCAATCAAAATCATATCAAATTCAGCTTTTCCACGTAAAACTTTAAGAGCGAGAGATGTTAGCGCACTTTGACTCACTATTTATGCAGTTTGATCCAAGTTCCAATTTGAAATAACACAAATAATCAAATTCTATTTTTATTTTTCTTCTCTTAGGCGAGGGCAGGGGCATTCAACTATTAGGTTGTTATACATAATGTGTGAATCGGTTATAACAGAAAGTATTATAAAACAATAACACACAACACACCATGCTTAAAAAAGTCCTAATCAAAACATTTCAGCTAACAACCTCTAGAAGGCTCGACAGCTTGCAGTCGACCAGGAACTATGTGCGCAGAATGCGGGAACCAGGAATCGAAAAAAGACTGAAGCAGTTTAGTGATGATTTTCTGAAGCATGACGAGGATGATTTTGAGTCTGATTTCCTCAATGTTAATGAAGCTCACAAGCAGTTCGAAGATGAGGAGCGCAAACACAAGGATAACATCGAGGCATGGATTGTTGGAAATAAGTATTTCAAAGACAAAAGTCCAAACTTCTTGACATACTCTGAAAAGGAGCAGATTAAAATGCTTCACGAGCAGAATGCTGATGAATGGACTTTGGAAAAGCTTTCAGAATCGTTTCCAGCAGATCCTTTAGCAATCAGTAAAATAATTAAGTCAAAATGGCATCCACGAGATGATAATAGAATCCAAAAACACGATGAAAGCGTCAAACTAAACTGGCAGAAATACAAAAATGGTGAGCTTGAAGTAGAACCAGTTCTATCTGAACATCTCCAAAAATTCGCAAATCGCAATTTCAAAGCTGCTTCTGCGATAAAAGTCAGCCGCAGACCAAAATATGAATTGCCGATGCCAAAATCCAATGAATTTTCCAGCATCATTACCAGTTGCAAGAAATATTCAGAACAAGAACCAGAGGCGAAAAAACTGCAATCACGCGGCAACAAGATTCCTGAGAAACGTCCAAATCCTGAAAACGATTCATACATCATTGACAGTCCCACTCAACAAACTTCAAAGATGATGACATTGAAAGCTTTCCAGGATATTTCACCAGATGTAATGTCTTCAGAAAAAAGCTTGATGAACGACTCAAATAAGGATGGTTCCCAAAATTTACGAGTTTTTAAACAAAAAGACAACGATAATGTTACTACGCTCTCGCAGGAAGATGCCAGCGTCTTTCGATCACTTGAAATCAAGGAACAAATCAGAATTCCAAGGAGACTGTGGAAGAAAGATCGTCTTTTTCGAGTAGGTGATTGTTTTTACGATGACGATGGAGAATTTCTTTATCGAGTACCAGGTTTAATGTAGTTAGGGACGATAACGTCATTTTAATAACCTGCTTAATAAACGAGGAATATTATTAAGTAAACTAATATGGGAATGTTCTTTCTTATTTCGGTTTACGGCCTGGTTTTGATGAGCCAGTCTTTAGTTTCTTATTAGCATTTCCTTTTTTGTCATCCGGTTTGCGTTTCTGAGCTGATGGTGGGGTTGACGATGGAAGAACTTTAAAGAAACTATCCAATCGCCCTTGCGTTGCGGTTTTTAACGACTTCAGAATCTTTTTAGCTCCTGAACGAACGCGTTCTTCATTAAATTGACGATCACCACATAGATATTTAATAAGTCCTTCTTCATTCGGTTCCGTCCATTTCAAATCGATCTTATCTGGATTTTGAACTTCTGGATCTTTGAATAATCCACGTGCTACATCATAGTTCCAATTCTCTGGCGGTGGATACTTAGTCTTGTCGAGATTCTTTAGAATTTCTTCGATCGACTTGTGCTTTTTAATGAGTTCATAAGCTCGCTTCGGTCCGATACCACGAATTGTGTCGCAATAATCGCAGCCCATCATAATACAAAGATCAATGAATTCATCAGTTGACAGTTCTAAACCTTTCAGCACCTTATCATAATGAATTTCATGAACAGGCATCTTGCGTGCTTCGCTGAATGTCATGTGACGAAGCAGCACATTAGACCCAAATGTCAATGCATCCATATCTTCAGTTGCTACTCCAAAAACCTTTCCTGCTTTAACCATTGCGGCACATTGAGCTTCAGCTTCAGATGCTGCATCAATATAAGGTACACCCATCAATTTTAGTAGCTCTTTTGCTTCAGCATTGTGTTCCTTTGTGACTTTCACCAAACGCCGGTTAAATTTTTCCATTTCAGCCTGATCTCCTGCTTCGGTGGCTTTCTCTAATTGCTTTTGTGCTTCATCGCGGCGCTCTGTTCGCTTTAGCAACTCACCGCTTTTCATGTCTGGCGGTTTACCATCGAATACATACACCGGCTTGAGTCCATTCTCCAGTAGTCTGATGGTTCTGTAAAAAATTCCCATCAAATGTGACGTAGTTTCCCCACTGGCGTCGGTCAACTGTGCTCCTTCAGCTCGAACAGCAATTAAAAACTGATAAAGACACATACCTAAAATAATTAAGAACATTACAACCTGTAGTTTGATGAAGAACTGTCTCAAAATACTCACTTGCATCAACAGCAATTTTTCGACCAAAATAATTCTTTATTTCCGTCTCTTTGATTGCCCATGGCGCAATATCTGCAATTAATTTGGCAAGTCCTTGAATACCCATAGCTATTGAGCTCGATAAATTTATTCAGCAACTCAAAATTTAGGATATTAACGAAAATGTACGCACTTTTTCATCCAAATCCAATTCCCAAGAAAAGAATTCGTCTACAACAAATTTTAGACAAACATTTTTGGCGGTTAATAAAATTTCGAAAACGTTGTAGATCATATACATTCATGTCCTTGTAAAATGTAGAAAGGTACAGAAAAAATCCACATGAGAGCATCAAGAAAACAGCAAAACAACAACCCTTGTTTTTTGAATCAGCAATGAATGACATATGAAGCTTAAAGAAAGATTTGATTCTTATTGGACTCAGAAGATTTCTTACAAAGAGGGTTGTTTTTTTTTTCTCTCTCAAAATGCCCGAATGTATTTGGTTGATGATGTGATGACCCATTGTTGTTTCACAAAAAATCATAAACCCACGCCAAGAAGTTATTATCATCATATCAACAAACCAACTTATAGCAATATATTTACTACTTCCAAATACCAAAGTTGATTTCCCATCCGTTGTTTTTCATTTCGCACTTAACGCAGCTATATAAATCGCGCGGATGCTGTGTTTCTGAAAATCACCAACCATAGGAAGGAAAAACATTTTACTTCATTTTTTGCTCTTTATAAATTTTAACGACTCTAAAGAAGAAAAGAAACGCGAAATATCAGAAATTTGAATGCCTTCGAGGATTTTTTTTCCTTGTTCGAGACGTGTACGAATTCGATTTGCCATTATTATATCGTTACATATTCGGAATGAGTTCCTTTTTTCAATCCTTTTGAGACTTTAAAGTCTCTTCAGGAGACATAATGAAAGGTATAGAAACAGGAAAATAATGAGAGTAAATTTCACGTTACGCCTTTCCAGTGATATTTGATATTTTGAATTATTTACAACTAAGTGTAGATATTACACTGAACATATTTCAAGAAATCGTTGTAAAATTTAGCATTTTGAGCAAGTATTTTTTTTTTTGTTTCTGGTGGAGCCTTGAGCATTTTCTCTCGAAAGTAAACCTAAATAACAGGATGTGAACTTCCTGAAACGCATTTTTTTACTTATGTACATTGTGTTCTTTGTTTTCATTTAAAATTGTTTGTTTTGATTATTCATAACAAAACAACAAAAGCAACAACTTACAAAAAGTCATTTGGTTTTTACTGTGTCTACACTACAAGCAACTCAAATGCAAGAGATAATAAATGATATTTTATTCTTCCATTGATAATTTCAATTGCGGGAAAAATCAATACATTAGATAAAGGTTCTCTTAATTTTTTACAACTGCTTTCTGGTGGGTGGATTATTTTTCCATCAATAATAATTTAAATATTTTACAGTGATGGGTCTAGAAAACGGATAATTTTGTATGTAAACTTTCGCCTAATAAATATTTCATCTTGAGAAAGCTTATCGAATAACAAATGTTACCGCTCATTTAATTTTGATGGTACGTCGTTTTCTCGTAATAAGACGACCCAGAGGACGAAAAATCTTTCTTCATTCTTTCTTATTATCTTTGATCACAGGCCATTTTTACGGACACGTTATGAACAGTCATTTTTTGCTATACACCAATCAATTTTATATTCATAAAGAAAATATTTTCAAAGTTGTGCTTCCTCTTGACACAATTCGATCAAATGGTATTAACTTTTTATATTTTGCACGAGCCTTTTCAGATCTTCTCAAATTTGTTACAAGGAAAAGTCAAAAGCTACTTAAGTAAGTAAGTAGTAATGAAATGGATCAATTTGAAGGTTACAATTTTCTTTAATAATTTCTGCAATAAAAATACATAAAATACTGCATTGCATTATATGAAAGGAAGTGTAAAACATGTCAACAGCAGCAGGTGACAACAAAAATTACTGTAGTATGTATGGAGCTTTCCGGATGTAAATGAAATTAAAAAGGAAACGGAAACAGTCAACGGCAGTTTGCAAAAATGTATTCGTTGGGATTGTTAGTTTTATCAAGTTTGCTGAAAGATTTTTCATAAAAAACATCATTTATATTTCATATAAAGTGACCGTCTAATTGCTTCCTGCACGCTTCATCGCACGGGCGTCGATGGGTCCCGGAGATTTCTTCATTAATATTAATATGAGTTTGTTCGTTTCGTGTAAACTTTACTTCATCTTTCAAATAGTTAGGTAGTGGAAAATTTTCCCTTCATAATTAAAACTTAGAATTATTCAACTAGTTTGAAGCAACAATTAAAGTTTTAATTTCTTAAAACCTTAAAATTTCTAGAAAACTTCCAGCATTGTAAATTGGATGTCTCCTTATATCTACTACAACTAATTAGTTCAACACCACAAAAACATCCTTATCAGTAAAATATTTTCATATTTTTAATGCAAAAACGATAATAGCACACACATAATTAATAATGAAAAAGTATGCTCTACAACAACAGAAAATTATAAATTTCCGACTTGTGCACGAGAAACTTGGTGAGTGAAATTAATTGCTTGTGATAGAGCTTCCTTTCGTTTCTAATTAGTAACTCTTCGCCATGATGTTTTAGTGAAATTAGTTTGTTGTCTTCTAATAAATATACATATTCCTTTTCTAGTCGAGACATGCGATGTTCTTTATGACATTTATTTATATGGCTGATTCTGTTGCTTTTTTCTCTTTTTTACGTCGAATTTTATGGTTTTGGTTTCGAGTGCGACATATAAAAGGTCAATGTTGAAATTAGATTCAATCGCACTCTGAATTCTTTAGCAGTAAATTTTCCTTATACTCGTAATATATGCGCTTGTTAAGGCAGAAAATTGGAATCGACTAAGTAGTTCAGGAGATGAGTAATAGAAATATCCTCGAAGAAAAGCACAAATCAGTACAAATCGAAATTTGATTATAATCAATAAAACTCAAACTCGGACATAATGAAATGTGAAATCTGAGACATACTAAATTGAATAAAACTCTCATCTCGTAATATAAAATGAGTGGACATTTCCTTTCGGAAAAAACGTTCGAAGGGCATCATGATGAGGAATATGAAATAACATTCTTGAGTAAATGAATAGATGTCTAGAAAGATGTAAACCGTCTGATTAATTTCAGTTTCGAATTAATTCAAATGAATTCGAGCACAGAATACTTTTATTAAACATGTAGTAAAAACATTCAAGCTTTTTCCGGGCTCAAGGATATTAAAAAAGCTTTATGTATATGAGTAATTCCGTAATTCAATCTTTAGCATATTATAAAAAACCTTTCCTAGTTGGCCAATAAAATAAAGCTTCCAGGCGTTCTTACACTATCATTTGTTTTATAGCTTCTAATGAATTTGCACTTATAGAGTTGTTATATGTGCGACCTGAATACACTCTTCGCCAATGAATGAGGCATGAAAATCGTTTACCGGTCATTTCATTGCAGATTTATCGCTTGACTTCCATCACAGCATGCTTCTTTAATGATGGTTTTCTGGTCCCTGCCAGCATGATAGAACTTAAATTTATTGCAAGTACTTATTTATCAGTATTGATTTTGCATCAAAGCACAAGCATCCATCGTTATTAGCCTGGGAGAAAAAAAAATCTGTTCGATGAACAATTCGCAGATTTCAAAAAGCTCGCTGTTAAATGTGATAAAGTAAAGAATAATTTATATCATAAATGATTTATTAACATTTATACGTGAAATTTTCTCACAGACTTAACCTACCAAACTAACTTTTGTCCTGATACTGTGATGTCCATGAAAGCTCCCTCTGTGTTGAGCTGTTAGTGAGCAAAATCAAGGCACATGTAACAATTGCTTGTCAATATTTATTGTTTTTTATCGCTTTCTTTTTCCTTGCCATATTCGCACCATGACTTGTCAAATTCAATTTATTATTGTATTGGCATTTCTTCCATGTTAGAGATTGAGCAAATCATGCAACAGATCATTAAACATTTTGCTTTCACGATACAACAGGATATAATTATGAGACTTCAGGTGTTATAACACATAAACGACGTTTTTATAATACCAAAATGACAACGGTATTGAATTTCTTATAATGTTTCGGAAGCACCTCAAAGCAACAATAAAGCATGACGATGAAACGGATCGTAAATATTGTAAATTAATAAGCTGTGAAAATAATGAAGGATGACAGTTTGACTCGTATATAATTTTTCAACATTATAAAACAAAATCTGAGCCTTCATATCAATGTCACACTTACTGTTCAGGAATCACATCAGAAATAATTCACCCTTCGCCCATAACAAGCATTTCCAGTGCACTGAACTTCCTCTCACCCACCCACGACATAAATGCTGCTTAATTTTTTCATTAAATCACCCTAAAATACATAAATTTGAAAATGACATTGAATTCTCTTGACGCGCTCCTCCCTTTGTTATTCTTGCACAATTCAAACAAGTGTTTGAATTCATCGTGCAAAGTGAATCATGAAAAAAAAAATCGCAATGAAAAAAATGAGCAATAAAATCCACCTAGGTAGCGTTATGTTTAATTTAGAATTTTTGAATCCATTATAGCATTGTTAAAAATTATGTTTTAGAAATGTGAAATAAAAAGAAAAACATTTTTGCACAAGTTTTAATTCAACAAACGTGTAAAATTTCTTTTGCTTTATCTTTCCGATGAGATGAGTTTCACTCGACATTTGCAAATTTTTATTCAAAATTTTAACATGTACAGAATGAAGGTGGTTTAAATAAGGAGAAATGAGAAACATTAAGCCTGATTGTTAAAATCGCATTCTCGAAATTCAGAGAATTAAATGAAAATTTTAGTTTAGTTGCACAGCAAATTCAGTTTCAGGAGATTATTAAACATTTTCCAGGCTAGAGTCATTAAGTTTCTCTCGAAACCAAACTAACAGGAAAATGTGTGCATATTTTATGGCGCTGGTGCATGTTTGGTTGTAGAAATGAAATATTAAACTTTATTTCTTTTTTGCATTTTGGCAGAAAGAAAGTAACGATGGTGAGCACAGAAAAAATAACTTGAGGGGTAAAATTTTACGGGGGGTTGTCATGGAGATATCCAGAATTGCGATAAAAGGTGTTAAACGGAATAAAAGAAATTCAGCAGTTATTGATTTTTCTTCTTTTTCGATTAGGGAAAGAAAAGTGAATCCAGAATGACAACAAAACAAAATAATTTTGCAATGGACAATGGACGTTAGATTATGCGCCCGAATGTTGACCTGCTTCCGATCATTACCAGTCTAGGAAAACTTTATTTATAAAAGTTGCACAAGAAGAGAAGCTAAAAAAGGTCAATTGGGTCGATCATGATTTTGGATGACATTCAAGTTTTCAGAACAGCGTACATAAATGGAGACACGTAGCATCAGCAGGAAATAATATCAGAGAATGAAGAATATTTATTTTGGCCGGAAGCAAAATGTCCTTGACATTTCACTTAATTTTGCTAATTTTGGTCGGGATTGCTATATATTTGAAATTATTTCTGAAGGCAGTACATCTTATTCTCAAATGACAGTTCTATTTTCCAATTGCTGATTATTTGTTTAATATAGAACCAAAATTTAATTTGATTAAATGGAAATTCAAATTTCCATTTTTTTTTCTCTTTTTTTGCCATTAACAAACCAATACTGAATTTATCAGGTGTCTGTTGATTTTGCTGTAACACTTTATATTTTTGTTTCAAACATCAATAGCATACCTTACTAAATTCCAAATCGACAATGATAAACTGTCGGCAATTGATTAAATTACGGAATTCTCAGTAGGAAGATGCTGTATCGTACAACAATTTGGTATGATAAATGACAAACTAACCTCATAAAATATATTTCGCAATCCATTCGAACGTGAAAGCAATACTAAAGAAGAGATAATTCTCCAGTGCGACCCATACTACAATATTTCTCCGAAAAATATTCTGAATTCAAAATCACATTTGATTCCATGTATCGTTCATTATTTCTACACATTCAATAGCGTGATTTTACTTGAATAAGAAAATCTCAAGATTTGCATAACCTTAAACTTTTACCTAAGTATACATCCCAAGCTTGTTTACTTTTTATGCCACATTAAGTTAGCTGTTTTTTTTTGGGTCCGTTAAGATTTTAGTTTAATTAAAAAAAAGTTTCTTCTTCGTGCCATTACAAAATTTGGAAAGCTTTTCTTTCATTCAAGCAATTTAGTTACTTGTGTTTGCTTTGCCGTAATAAAATTGTCATATATATCACTCAATTTTTGAGATTTCATTCAAGGGACATAAATTTGTTCGGACGGTAAAGCATTGATGGAAGACAAATCTCCGAAAAAACTATTCATATGAAACTTGAATATCAAAAGAAAACTGCTATAAGAGACTTTATTTTTTGTATCAATCATACGAAACGAGCAGAACTTTTTCTTCGTTCGTAAATTTTATGATGAACTTGAGTGGAAAACTTTTCCTTTCCCGATGCTCATATCACTCGAATGTCGTCTGTGAACTCTAGTGAAACTTTTTTTTTTTGCCATGATAATTCATTATTGTTTTTCCTGCGCCAATAAAACTTTTTCCGATAAAAATTATTGGAGTCGATGCGAAAAGTTGTAGGAGCTTTTACTTATTCACTGAGAAAAACTGCGAAAAGACACAAAAGCTCTCAAGTGGTTAAATATTTTAGAGCACATTGAGAGACATAGCACAATTGAAATGGTTTATCATTGCTGGTCACGTCTTGCTTGTAGATCCCATAATTATTAAAATTTTAAATATTCCATGATTCAAATTTTTACATATTCCAAGCTTTAGATTTGTAAACTTTTAAAAGCTTTTTGCAACAAACAAACAAAAATACAACTCGCTGCTTACACACAATTAAATGCAAAAAAAAATTATTATTCAACTCATGTTCAAACGAAATCCACAAACTTTGTAAAATTAGCTTTTTCTGTGGGAAAATCAAAAAAAAAATGTTAAATGCCAACTTGCGTTTCAGTAGTACTTAAAAGCTTTATTTTTTTTTAAACTTTGAAAATTGCATTAAAGGAACCTTCTGAAATACAATTAAATGATTTTAAATTATGAAATATTATCAAACATTTGATGTGATACAAAATGACATTGTCTTTATGCATGCGACATGGAAGAGAATTACATGGTCCTCTAAGCGCTGTTTATTCTCTTGACAAGCATGTTTTAAACGACTGCTTAATGTGACTGCTATAAAACAAACATCAAAACACATTGCTCACAATAAATCGCAGATTGCCAGTAGATCACTTTAAATTGTCACGTGTCAATTATTATCTCAACAGGTATCAGTACAAATAAAAAAAAAGAAAAATAATATAAAAGACAATAAATATTTTATTGGCGACAATAAAAATATTCAGGTTGTGACTGTTGTCATAAATCACAGATTTACAAAATATTGCAGAGCATTAACTTTAATAAACAGATAAGATGGCTCATTTCACCAACCGTTGCAATTGTTCATGAACTTCAATAAAATCGAAAATTCTATTAACTGCCATATTTTGCTGTCGCATCAGCTTTTTACAATCCGCCATCGGTATGTTGATTGTGGATATTTCTGTTGGTTCATTTTCCGGGTCTGTTGTGCTTATTTTTGTAGCGCTCTAGCAGACGCTTTCGTTTTATTAAATTGCAATTAAAAATCGCGCAGTAATTTACTGATTTTCAATAAATTTATCGTGCCATGTGAATCAGAATTTTATCGTACGCTACCGAAACAATGAATTTTTAACCAGCCTGAACAACATGATTTATAGCTATCGTTTGGCTCATGTGAAATATATATTTATTCTTCCGGAGTCTCATAGGTGTATGAATGAACATAAATTGAAATAATTTTGGAAAAGAATTGTTTTAGGGACAAAATGTGTCAATTTAAAAGACAATTTAAATTTCGAAACAGGATAATTCTGTCGGGTACTATAATATATACGGTCATGTCATTTTTATGTGTGCACAATGTGTGTAGGAATTTTATTCGGCTTCAGACCACCTGATGCTACCCACCCAAGCCTCAGACTGACCGAATTGGTTAAAATATTTATGTAGTTAAAATATGTATTAAATATAATTTAAGGTACAAGGATTATAAATTTAATTAAATCCATCCCAAGCCTAGCAATGTTTTAATGTATCTTCAGCGGAAATTGTCGGAAATTAAGCTTAATCATGATTATGATCAGCATTCATGATATTCTCTCCCGTCCCAAGTGCCTACGTTTTTAATGAAACCTTTGGGGTGTTCCTACTGCTGATTCAACCGAAAGCAGTCGAAAACAATCTTCGATTAAGAATTCATCAGGAAACAATCATTTCGCGCTAGAGAGACAGAAGAATCTTTCATTTGTTACAATGAAAAAAGTTTAATGGTACAACTTATTGTTGTTTTTCCGTGAAAATAATGATCTCAGTCTCGATGCCATCAACGGTGATATGAAATTTCATTTTCTGAATTAACATTTTGCTCGTCGTAATCTAAAACCCTTCTTTTTAAATAAAAATTTTCGTGTTTTTCATTCATTTTGGGAAATTTTCCACAAGTTTTCTTAGGAAGGCACTCAGCATTTTGGAGAGTGGACGATGACTTTACCAAAGTTGCTTCTTTAATTTCTTCTTTCCACTGCACTATAAAAAGGTAAAATTGTTAACAAAATATTTCTGCATAATCACCAACATTGTATGTATACCTTTGTAGTAGCCTAACCCTTGTCAACCACAAAATAATTTTTCTTCTTATTGCTACTACGACTTTAAGGTTTTCGGAATGTAAAGTGGAAATTCCTAAAGAACTCTTTCCTACCGAGACCAGCTTCAAGGCTCAATCATATGTTGGTCGAAATTTGCATAAGAACTTTGAAAGTGTGGAAAACACTTCTAAATATATCTATAGAACTCGTGCGTCCAAGATTTTATTTTGCAGTCGAGCCGTCGGCAAAATGTTCTGCAATATGGTTCCAAGTAGACCCAGTATGATGTCATTTACATACAGTTTTGCATATAAACGTACCAATGTGTTTTGATTTTAATTAAGCAAAAATGAAAAACAAACCTTCAAGGCTTCAATTTTCAGAACTCATTGAAGTAGCTAAGTAGATTCATTTTGTCAATATTCCTGATGAAAATTTATCTCTCTGCTATTCACTTTCTATTGAAAGGAAATAAATGCATATTTCGTTATGGTAAGTTAAATTATGATGAGAAAGCAAAAGCATTTTGACAATTCAAATGCCTTCGTAAAATGTAACGTAAAATTTTTATGCACTGCACATGCCTTCTAGCTTAGTCACAAACAGATCCAAAGCTTAATCGTATTTCGATACAGAAGGAAAAAAATTGTCGATTTTCAAAGTATTTTTCAGACTGACTCATGAAATGTTATCTCCGACGCAGCCATGACATTATCCACAATTTACTTGGAAAATACCAAAACGCCGCAGAAAAAAAGAACCTTCACGAGTATTTAAGCTCGAAGAAGGGCAAAAAAAAAGAATTTTCTGTTTGTGATAATAAACGTACTCACACACAAGAAAACAGCAAAAGATGAACCCATGAAAATGCTTGTTCAAGCAGAAATGTCAGAAAATATTTTGGGATCATTGCAAAGATTAGTTACATTACTGAACGATTACCGACCGAGCCGAAAATCATATAAATTTATTTTATATCGATTTCAAACCTCGGTTTTTGGATTTTGGAGATTTTTTCTATGCAAAATAGAAAACTATCTAGATGCTTTTATGATGCATCCTTAATGCTTTCATAGCATGGAAATTTTCTCTCGCTATTTTGCATCACATTACAAACCATTTTAATTAATGTTGCCCTTATGTACATTCAACTATCATAATAATTAGGAGCATGGTCTGGCCATCATGATTTTACCATTTATGCGATTAAAAATCATGCACAATGGTTTAGATAGCCAACGACTTGCACATTTTACGTAATGAATATTTTCCATGTTCTCTAAGAGCAATCTTGACTGTACTGCAATGACGATGAATATTCCAAAATAATTCCTAAATCCAACTAATTAAAATGTCCTCCATACTGGTGCAGTATATCGAATTATTAGTAGCGTTATGCGAACCTGTTATTGCAACATAAAATCTCCTCAAATATCGCATTTTGCATTCAATCTGTTTCGCATTCATTAGTGAAAATTATAATTTCGAAATGCAAAACTTAAATTTTAAAGCATCTCATTTAGAAAATTTCTTTATTAATTAATTCATAAATAGTTCTTGAAATTGCTTTGAAATGCCACGAACATCTTTTGAGTGGCGAAGCGATGAGTAAAAGAACAAAAAAAAGTTTCAAACTTTATTTTAATGTAGCAACTTTATATCTACTATCAATGGCGCCCTATTAGCTATGGAACAGAATATTGCTTCTTTAAATTTTTCTGTTGTCTTAGTTTCTGCTCGGTGAAGAAAGCCAACATTCGCTAAGGACATTTAAGAGCTTTAACGAAAGAAAAACAAAAATAAATAGATTCCTTAATAGGACACTTTGAATGATAAGTCACGAAACGCAGTCAAATGGAAATTTTCCATTGCGTGACATTTGTCGAACATCTATGAAACTCATACAGTCATAAAGACATGACGGAACGTCTCCTCCCATAATTATTTCTCTACATTGTCTTACATTAAAGCTATTGATTAATAAAACTGTAAAATACGAATACAAAATTCATAAAGGAAATTAATTTTTCTGCAAGGTCGTTATGAAATCCGTCAACTAGAGAATTTCGAGTTGTTATTTTATACCGAAAAGTTCTAAAAGTTCTCTATTTGTCATCTCATCAAAAGCTCTTTAATTAGAATGAAAGCTTGAGATAATAAGATAAGCTTTTTGGGGTCGGACTTTGAGTAATTATTTCCAATAAATTGATTTTCCTTCAATACATTTCACTTGAACTTAAGATCCTTTGATCAATTGTTTGGCTTTGACTTTCATAGGCACACAATAATTAATCTCAAACAGCGTTATGTGGTCGAGCATCAGATTTTGGAACAGAGATTAGCGCTGAAGTTCATTTCGTCTTGCCAATCAGTGTTCGGCTCAATTTATTGCTCTTAGCAAAAAGATTCCTCACCCTGAATGAATTCATTTTTAATGTTCATAAAGGTCAAGCTTCGTGAGTAAGGTGAAAATCTGCTAAAAAAAAATAAACATAAAAATTCTTTCAAGAGCAATGATTATGAAAATTCCACAAGGATTTCTTTTTTAATAAAGTCTCAAGAGAAATAGCAAACAAATTCGTTTAACGACGCGCTAGCAATTTTTCATGTCTCGAAAATTGTTTTGCTAAGAGACAAACACAAAAAATAAATAAATAAATAAAATAAGCAACATCTCAAAAAAAAAAAAAATTATTCAAATAAGAAAAGTCTATTCACTTAACTAGGTCATCACCATTAATGCGGAGAGTTTAGCCTCTCTTAACTTTCCGCCTTGGGTTTGCTGAAATGAAAAGGAAATGAAAATCCTTCGGCTTAGTAAAAGAAATAACTTTACTGAGCGCAGATTCTCCCGTTTTATAAATTAATCAAAAAAAAAAAAAATAAGTTTTTCTCGTACTCAACAAAATCTTTGAAATTACCAAAATTTAATAAAAACGAAAATGAATCTCAAGTAGATCTTCACAATTATTGTTTCTTATTATTTTTTTTTCTTATGCGTCAAACATGAAAATAAAGTCCTTTTACGAGTAATATTCAAGCTTTCAAATGAAGCTCGACATTAAATCTGTTGAGACAGCCAAGTGTGGGGGAGCCTGTGCATAGAACAGAAGCGTAAAGCATATAAAAAACCTTTCAAAAATAACAATATGACAAACATGGTTAAGGACTAAACGTGACTTGAATTTTCCGAATTCCTTTACGAGTGATGTAAAAGAACCATTTCTAGATTAACATTGAATGCAAAAAAAAGATTCATTGAAGCAGAAATTGTGGCGTTTACATCATTTACGTATCAACAATTCCTTACCCATTTTCATGTAATTGCTTTATTTATCTTTGTCCTTTCCCATCGATGCTCTCTCTCAAAAGGCTGTGGCTTAACATTGAACGACACATGATATTGCATAGAAAATTGAGCAAGTCTCGGCAAAACTGTATTTACGGTCATATAATTGGAATCAATTTAAATGCTTAGTCGTTGGTGAAACTCTTCGGAATAATTGCTTTTCCGAGATTTTTTGTTTAATGAAATTGTTTTGCTGCAAAATATTTTTCTTAGAGTCAAATAACAGATAAAGAAATACAGAGAACAGTATGACAAAAGCAATTTGTGAAAATATTTTTTTTTCTCCTTCAAGTGCGCGACATTTTCATTTGAATATTGTAAAGTTGTCACAAAAAGGCAACAAGATGTAGCTTCAGAGTTAATTATCAGTCGCTGTTACCTGGAAGAATTAAAAGCAATTTTAAAATGGCAGGTTAATGAAAATTCTTTACGACATGAAATAGAAGAAAAAGAGACAACATTTTATTGCGATTTTTATTTTATTGATTAAGTAAAAAAAAAAAAATAATTTTCTACATTTTTTGATCTTTATGTATCAAGACATAAAATGGCAATTAATTTTCTTCCATGCCGTCTAATTAAATTAATTATTCCTATAGTAAAATTTGTTCTGTTTGCAAATGTTTTCTCGCTTTTATTAGAAAAAACTCATTTTTCAATGTCAGTATTCATTTCCATCGGAGTCTGCACCCGACTCTACGTCGTCTAGAGCTGTTAAGCCTGTGAGGCTTTCCTTTTCTTCTAATCTCACTTGGTTGTATGAGTATTTGCCTGTATAATTTCTGTCGCGTTCAGCTTTCATCGTTACCGGTATCGGTGATTTCTGCCGAAAAAGCTCTTTCGTTTCTGTTATGATAATTGAAGCCAGACCATGATCGCACTTAATGCACAAGTGATAGACAGATATACAGCTCACAAATAAAAATAATCCCACCAATGAGCTTATTAAGATTATTTTTCTTAACGTGAAATCTTTCAAATGGCTCGCAATTTTATCGATGGTCGTTACCGTTAAATTATCCATTTTGATTTCACAAGTGACGCTCGATCCAATAAAGGCTTTTTCATATTCGGAATCACAGATGAGACAATGAGACGCAAGAGGACCATTACATTTCAAGCACGATTCGTGACACGAACCGCACATTTTTTGGATCAATCCCAATTCAATAGCTCGATTATTCTTCGCAATCATTTCGCTACTCCCGATGATGTCGTCCAAATTGTCAAATTCATCAATATTCATAGAGCGTCTTCGTTTCAGGGATAAACCTTTCGATTGTTGGCTGACTGGAATTTGTTCGGTGACGATATACGTTCGTTCAGGGCAGAATAAGAAACATTTTCCGTCATAAATGAATGTTTGGTGTGTGCACTCTGAAATCAGATTTCGAGAAAATCATAAAGCAAACAGTTATAAACTCATAGTGCAAAAACAAGTGCTACATAAATACACAAAAAATTAGAATACAAAACATAAAATCTGCTTGTGAGATCATTGTGGAATATCAAATCATACACACACAATTTAGGCGATTCATGTTTGGCTGGCAACGCTTTTAAAGCTTACTTAAATTTTTTTCTCTTTATTTTTTACGTCGTATCAGAGCTTCCCATAAACATTGTAACATCATTGCCTTCGGTCAGGATTATTTCAGACTACATCAAATTACTCAAGTTCTAACTCATTATAACACCAAATGCTTCAGGATCCAATTAAATATTAGATTACAAGGTGAACAAAAAAAAAATGTATGTAGTGGGATGGAATTAATCATGAAAATTTTGAATTTAAAGCTTTGACCGGAGAAAAATAATGAAAACATCTCTGAATGAATGCATAAGTAAATAAAAACTCACTAAATAATACTCAACACTCAATAAAAGGAAAGCATATCCGTTAGTAACCAAAATAATAATAATTTTTAAAACCACCACCTACCAGTATTTCTTTTGCACCAACTAAAAACTAAAATCAGCTTAACTAAGAACTTCACAACTAAAATATGAAGGAATGGAAAAATATATAAATAAATAAAATTCTTCGATTTTCAAACTTTGCGGAAGAGGAAAGTAAAAAAAGGCAATTCTACATTTTTCCCAAAAAAATCCATTTTGTTTATTTTTTTTTTTTTTTGAATTTGTTTCCTCATATAAATTTTTAATTAGCCATGTAATGTTTTATATAATTCGTCGTTTCTCTATAATTTTCATAGTTCACGAGCGTGGTATTTTGATTACGTTCCTATCTAAAAAATATGATATCCTAAATGTACATTTTTATCATATTGTGTTTATCTCTATTTACAATTTATTCTCCTTTTTTGGCGCATTCTTGAGTGAGATACACAAAAAAAAAATTATTTTCTATCGTTAATTTATTTTTTTTTTGGTGACATAAAGTATTTTGAGCCCTTTTCAATTGTGGCAATTTGCATACAGAACGAATCAATTGATTCTGAACCAGGAATGGCTCGCTTTTGTTATAGTTTTTGCTGGCTTCTATTACTAAATATTCCTACTTTAATGATCAAATAAATTAAATTTTATTTATTTATATATTTCTGTGTTGTTAATGTTTTTGTGGCTTTGATTATTGTTTTGATAAAATTATGAAATTAAATTGTGTTTATTATTTTATGGGACTTTTATTGAGTAAACTGTGGCGAATGTTAAACAAACTTTCAAAGTGTATTTTACATTGTGAAAGCTCTGAACTTCAGTCATATATTATTATAATATGAGCTGGGAGTGTTTTGAGCTTTCACGCTGTAAACTTAATAAAGAAATGTTTTTTTTTTGTCTTAAACATTTTTTCAAAACAAGAAAAGAGTTATTGTTTCTTTTGTAGCACCAGTTAAATGATAATTTATGGTAGGGAAATGAAAAATGGTATTTTAAAGGTGTGTATATTTGTAAATGTGTTTGTGTGTGTGTATGTAAGTAGATTTTTTTCAGCAGTAAAACATGAAAAAGCGTCAACAATATAAATTATGGAGATAAAAAAAAACTTACAAAGGAATAGCAACAAAATTAAATAATCGATTTTTTTGATATGGAAAAATAATTAGAGATATTGTTGACAAAACAAGAATTATCACATCATAAGAATTAATATAAAATTCACTATTTAACATGTAAGGTAATGTAATTAATAATTATTTTGTTGATTTGATTTGTGTTTGTTTTAATTATTGCCATTATTGATTGTTGACTATTGTGAACTAAATTTAATGATTATGTTGGGTCAACGAATTTATTAATCAACAATAATTGAAGATGAATAAAATTCAATTTCACGTTTATCATGAGATCAAAAACTCAGATCTGCAAAAATAACAGTCGACGCATCAATTGGTTGGGTGATATGTGAAATTATTGAAATGCAAATGAAAAATATTTTGTTAAAATATTTGTTCAAAATTCCGAAAGCAATTAACACGACAATCAATTTTCAATTTGCGATATGAAATTATTTTTTTTAAAATTGATGACTTCAATCAATTCACATACCGAACTTTTGAAGTATCACAAATGGAACTTAATTGTAAACAACTTTTTTGAGAATAATAAGTGCAATGGAGAAAAATTAATTTGTACGTAAATACAAATACGTATCCTTGTTTAAGTAAAAATTAAGTAGATAATCAAACAACGTTTCAATCTGATTATATTTGACCTCAATCTAGGGCGGTATCGAGGGCGTTTGAAATTCAATATCCGTTATATCATAATTCGTTCAAGTGGAGCCATAAAAAGCAAAAAGCTCAATGAATACTTGAATCGAGCTACCGAGATTCCAGGATAATTTATCGTATTAAATCGAAATATAGACGTTTCAACTCGTTTGCTTCACGTTAAAATGAAAATTGAGAAAAGTATTCCGCTGACTGTCCACAATCATTTCTTATAATGTTCTTATTAATTCAATTTTCTCTATAAAATTTGGATTTCGTTTGGTATATTCCTAGGTTATGTCATATCTAGATTAATACAGTGATGTAAACTTATTTGTGCAGGAATGAGTTTCGATTCAAAATTTTAGCTAACGTTGAGTCATCGCGCATACGTCAAATATCAACGGTTATTCAAATTAGCATTTCAGGTATTGTTAAATTGTAGAGTTACCGTGAAAATGTCATTAATTTGTGTGTAGATTTGATTTAAAACTTTATTAATTTCCCGTTCCATTTTAAACTGCTACTGACGTTATCGAAGAAATAATTAATTGCACTTTTTTGTTCAAATATGATTCTCATTAAAATTATTAATTCAGAGAATTAATGTAATCAATGTGTTCGACGGGTTGTACGCGCTCAAGAGGATGAATAAAATGAAGGACGACGGCTCAGTAGAATTGCGAATAAAAAAAAAGGAAATATTTTTGCATAATTGCTCATCAGTATTAAAAAAAGCTCGTCTATCAAAAAGCTTCTTCTTGAGTTCTTGTAATATAATAAAAACGTTCAATTACTCTAATTATTGGCACAAATTGCTAATTAAGATCTCTTGCTTTCGTGTTAGGTTCAAACTTTTTCCAGTCCATTAACAGTGCATACAAATCATTTATCGCTGCTAGCATTAAAGCCCGGAAAGCCAAATAATTTAGGTAGGCGAGCAACCAAACAGGTGAGCAACTAAACAGAGTTTATATATCAATTCTGATGGCAAGGAATTGAGGAACTTTAAGCACATTGATTTATCTGTGCGCTATTACTATAATTTTATATTCTTGCGACCACAATCGATTGAATATTGCCACAATGTAAATGACATGTTTATAGAAATTTCTAAAGCTTTTAACTTGAAGACAGAGCTTTTTGAGCCATAAAATATTTGCAACATAAATTTTTTTTATTTTTTTTTTTGGATGTAGACAAGAAAAATATGAATAAAAAATGATGGTCATAAATCTTGTTTTAAATGTCTCCACTAAAATGGACAATTTTTAATGTATTTTGAGAGACGAAAACCATAAATCTGATGATAATTGAAGGGGAGGGTGCGCGTGCGGTAGAGAATTGTCTTGTTTGACTTTAGGCATTTACTTAAATTGTTTTTATCGTCGTTTCGGTCGGCATGTGTTTAGCAATTTTAAAGTTATCTCGTTCTGATTCTTAAATTTAGTAGAATGATAATAAATAAACACAAACCTAAGCAAAAGCTTTTATTGTTATCAGAGAAATGTGAGCATGCCGAGCTGGTCAGGTCGTTTTCGACAGTTCGCTGAACATCCGAGTGAGACAGTGAATCCTCCTGTAAGGGTGAGAAGATAATAAATGACAAAAGAACAGACAGACATTAGCATCAATTGACCTGTAATCGGCGAGGATCCAGAAAAAAAAACAGATAAATATATGGTCAACTTACATCCTGCGAAATCGAGTTCCATTGTGATGGCTCGGCTAGGGCATTATGAATGTCCAAGTTGACAGCCTTTTTATTACTTCCCACATATCGAGGCGGATCGTTTTTCTGTGCTGGATCATCAGTGCCGTGGAGTACTAGATTCCATTGGGTTATCTGACCTGGAAACGACAGTGAGAAAGGAGACAAATAATTAAATAAATTGCTTATACAAACAGACGCTCTTTTTTAACGTCTGTGAATAATTGCTCAATTTTCTAATGCCAGAAAAAGAGCTCATAGCAATAAATCTACAAACTTTAAGCAATTAAAATTTAAAAAAATATAAATTAAAGAGCAATTAAAATCAAAACAACAAATAATCGTAAATTTGTTTTGGCTGTAGTTAGTTTTGTTGTAGGCGAAAATCTGCAGCCAGCAATGTGGTATGAAAACTGTCATCAATTAAATCGACAGACAACTTTTCTCACTGCCTTCAGATATATGAGGAAGCTATTTTGTTTGAAAATATATTCATTTGGCAAGCGTTGGAGATACATTATCTTCCATGTTGAAATGTGAAGTCATATCGAGGTTATATGACTTTAACGCTATCAGTGAAATAGTCAAGAAGTAATGTGGCAGTAAAACAAAAATCAGAATCCATAAGACGAAAGTATCAAATTCATATGTATCATGCATTCAATTCATATATGCCGAGCAAAGCAAATATCAAAATACTACATAGTCAGTTTGATAATGAAATATGATAACAAAGATAAAATATATTTAACGATAATAACAAAAGAAGGCAAAAAAAAAAAGATACATTCTGGCAGTAGAATTATTTATTTGCACAACATGAAACATTATGCTCAACCAACACACAAATAGGCATCCGAACATTCATACACAAAGAAAAACATAATTTGCCAACAATGAAACATAAAACTGTCTGCAAAGATGATTCTGTGATTTTTTTAATTGTCTTCTAGAAAAAATAAATCCACAGGAACTACAATGAGAGAAAAATTCAAGATATATTTATTTATATTTTTCACGGAAATTGTGCCCCGGCGGAATATTGATTGAAGATTATTTTCATAACCTCGAAAGCTGACACAACCCTTGAAGAAGCAAGTTATGATGCAATCGTCGCAAAACCTAATTGAATTTTTTGTCGATGAATGCTGAACTGACTTCGTGCGAATGATAACGAATAGAAATGACAACACAGCAAAAAAAAATAAACCAAGAAAGTTTTTAATTGCAATAAACACAATGCATGTACCATTGCCGTTTGCTCCCCTGCTGTTGCTGCTGCCTGAAGATGTTTGCGATTTCGCTAGTTGTCGTGTTATTGTCGAGATATCTGTATTTTTCTTTTGTGGCATCGAATCAATCGAAACGAAGCTGCTGAAAGATTTCGAATTCTCTCTTGATGGCTTTCCATTGCTGACGGTAAAATAGGATGGATTATGCTCCTTGTATGGCTCAAGTTCGGGAAATATTTGCTGTATCTTTTCATATCGCTCAAACATTTTTGTGATTGATGGATTTGGAGTTGGCCCATCAAGAAAAGGTCGTGGGGTTGTAAATGAATTTTCTTTCACTTGCTTTGGTGCCTTGCCAGGAGCTTTTTCATAAATATTGGAAAAAGCGGGTTGGTATTTGTCCAGCTTTGATGGTGGCAACAAAAGATTATTGTTAAAGTTTGGATTATTTTTCATATTGGGTAATTTTGTGGTCGGACGTGTTCTAGTAATCGATGATGAATTTGCACTTTGATTCGATTTTATTTTGCTTTTAATTGTTGATTGGTGGGGATTTGTGCTGTAATGATTAAGCATCACAGTTGTGTAAGCCGGATTTGGCGTTGTTGTCGTTGTAGTTCGTTGTTTGTTTTTATTGCCTTTACCGCCGTTGCCTCCGCCACCATTATTCTTTTGTTTGCCACCATTTTTACGAGGCGTTGATTGCTGCTGCTGTGGATTTGCCGTTGTTTGTTTACGGCTAGTGCCATATGGATTAGTCGTGATACCATTTAAATTAGAACTGGTACGGTAATAAGTGTTAATTGAATAATTGTTATTGTACAATAAAGTCGGTGGAGCTATTGTTGAAGAATGTCTAGGCATGTTAGGTTCGTCATCTTTCTGTGGTGGAATGGCCGTACCATAAAGCATTAATGTCCAAACGCGAATCAATGCATATTCTATTACATTAATGATTAATTAGGGTTCCATGTTAAGCATGTTATAAAAAAAATTAGAATATTTATAAGTGAAGGTTAGTCACAAAAAATCACCGCTTAATTATAACTGATTGGTTTAAAGGACCAGTATTGTTCAAAATAAAAAAATGAAGGCCTACCCATATAGCGTCCTTTGTTGTGAATTTCCAACTGCCAAACACCTTGTGGCGCTTCACCCCACGTGTGAACCGACATAAATGGCCAATCACTAAATCCTGAACGTGACACATCGTGAACTCTGTGGAAGAGGAAATTCCGTGTCCATCAATTGATTTAATGAAATATGTCATTAATTGAATCTGCTCACAAGCCACTCTAAATTACCTTTCGGTCAGCAGGCATGTTCGGGTGCCAGATGGCGATGTTAAATAAATAATAATATCACCACGTCGCTGGGTCGTAAGTGAAATTCTGGCTTGGACATGCTCCAGATAATTGACACCTTTGCAGTGATCCACTTTAAGGGCAAACGTAACATTGCGTCTTGGTGGAATAGGTCTAATGATGATGATTTATTGTTGGTAATGTGAAGGGAAATTTTCGGAGAAAATTAATTAACTTCAATGACGACTCATACTGAATAATATCAATCATCTTACTTGTCTAAATGCTGCGAATGAATTTCACAACGTTGCTGCTCGGGTACGGTTTCCCAAACACGTGCCAAGCGAACCATTGCAGCGGCATCCATGAGACCATAACCGAATGAATGGCTCACTTTTCGGCCGACACCGTTAACCAACCATTCACTTGGTGATTTGCCCAGATTTGTTGGGTTCGCAGTGCGTACAACTGTGAATTTGTAAAATTTGAGTTTTGATTTCGATATTAAATATGGTATGAGGTTAATTCAATTTACCGATATGCTGAAGATCACGCCAGGTTAGGTTAGGATTGGCTTCTAATGCTAATGCAGCTATTCCAGCCGCCAATGGTGCCGATGCCGATGTTCCAGTGTGTGAGGCAGTACACATATGATGTAAATCAGTAGTGATAACCTGCTTTTCACCCTGCTGACCGCTACTATATGTCGTCGCTAAGGTCGAGCTACATTTTTCAGAATACCATGGAATGTCTCCTTCTTCTGTGGCACTTGAAATAGATAGCGTCCACACAGAATTTGTGTATCCATCACAGTTACAATTATCTTGTTCTCTTCCACCATTTCCCGAAGCCCAAATGAAAATGCTTCCTTTTCCCCCACGACCCTTTGTCACGCCATCGATAAAAGCTTTTGTTGCCATTTCACCAGGACCGTCAACAGTTTTTCCATCATCATCAGGTCCCCAGGAAGCACTATAAATGTCAATATGTTGGGGTTTGAGGCCTAAAGATGCCGCTTCTACAGCATCAGTCACATCACCGTCCAACATTCTGACACCTCCGACTCGTGCATCAAAAGCAATTCCAACAGCACATAGGGAATTATTAGCCGTTGCTGCAACTTCTCCAGCACATCGAGTCCCATGTCGATTCGAATCAGTCATATCATAATGTGGCATTGGGTCAGCATCATGCCCGTTTACATCCCAGCTTGCTTCGGGATCCTGTGAATGGTTACAAAAAGTTAAGGTACTGAAAATATAAACTTAAATAATGTTGGGAGCATTTCATGATTTCAAGAAGAAATAAATTAAAGAGGAAAACAAAAAACTCCTCAAATCCAATTTGCTGTCGTCTAATATTTCATGGACTTTTTTCTTCTTTTTTTAAAAAAGTTTCACATTTAGATGACAATTTATAATGCTTCAAAAAGCATTCCTCTCTGCTATTATGGAAATTAGATTACTTTCTATTTGAGTATTAGGATGCCGCGCTTCTGTATACAATTTTTTCTTTCTGTGTTTCTCAATGGCATGAAAAATAGATTCGGTTTTTTCCTTCGCAATTTTGCGATTGAAAATGACAGGGTGAAAAGTTTTCTGGGGAAAGCTCATTCTGGTTTTTTTTTCAAGGGTATGAAAATTTAAGCGATAAAAGAATGATGGCTCGCAAGAAAAAAAAAAGTTTCGTAGTTCTCGCTTTCTCTCGTAGTGCTCATTTTCTGGATAGCACAAAGGCGTAATCAAAAACTTTTACGTGATTTTCTTTCTGTGCAGTTTTTTGTTATTATCGCTCTTTCGCTTACCCAGCTCATAGAAAACTTTCGCGGTATCTTTTAAGAAACTTGTGATAGGTCTTTTCATTATCGACTTAAAAATTTCAATCAAATCAGATTTGATTTTAATTATTGAGAGATTAAGATTTTTTTTTACTGTACTCACATAATTTCGCTCTAAATCAGGATGATCCGTTTCGAGTCCATCATCAAGTATGGTAACGACAACACCTTTTCCTGTTATTCCGTCTCGCCATGCCGGTATCACATTCATATCAAAGCCATTTCCTCGGTTCTGTTAAAATGAAACATTGTTGTTAAAAAAAAAAAAAACAAATTAAATGTCATTGTTACAATTTAAACGAACAAATATATTTGTGTAAATACAATTTATCATCTAACTTCATCGAGTATTTAAATTAAATGATTATCTTATCACATCTAGTGACGCCAGCCAATGCATTATCAGAGATTTGCTTGTTATATTATGTATGTATACTATGTTTCGACACTTGAAGATAAATGGAGACATTTTAAATCTCCGGAATTGAATTTAATTTCCTTCTATTTTCTGATCAAATAGTGATTAAAGAAAATTGGAAAAAAAAAATTTCGCTTAAAACCTTCATGTTAACGCACATTCACACATTTGCAAAGGAAATGGGGCGAAAAGCTGTTACACTGATTTGAAATTGTAATTGAATTTTCATAGCAGCACTGAATTCATGTGAGTGCACTCGTGCCTGTTTTACTAAACAAAAAAACATTCGAAAATTTCATGATTTCGATCTCCGCAAAAGCCAAAACTTAATGGTCGTTTTTGATCAAAGTTTCATTTAATTTATAAATTTTACAAGAGAACACAAATAATATTTAATTGATTGCAGATGTATGCATGAAATAAGTAATTACACATTTTCAAAAACTTCAATTTGCAAGTGCACAAAACGTATTTCGAGATGCTCTAGTTAATTGGAATGGAATGTTTATTTCTATTCGAATGTACAAAAGTTCAATTATATTTCAAGGGAGGAGAATTTTCATGCACATCTGGAACATTACCACCTAGCATTCACCAAGGTAATAAATTCAACTTCTCGAAATTCGCGAATATTAAAAACTTTTAACGTTAAACTTTTCTGCCACAAGCACAAATTTGTTTGTCTTACATACGCAAAAGAATTTTGAACGAAAATTTTGCTGAATCGACAAAACGAAAACAATTTTAGAATCAATTTATGTAATTGCTTTTGCACTTTTAAATATAAATCAACATGTAAACCATACTTCAAAAAATTCAATTAGCTGAAATTCTGAAACTTACCAAGTACCACATTGCCGTCCACTTAGGATCGTTGAGAATTTTTGTGTACGTCTTTGTAGGTTTCAGTCGTGTAAAATCTCGCTTTTGTCGCGATTTTGCTCGCTGCTGTTTAGACCAGTGTACTCGATCATCGTCGTCGAGTAGATTTTGGTGATGTTGTGATGGCATTATTGAACGTTTAGCTATCGACCGATGTTCAAAATGATAATGGTCATCGAAAATCTGTAAATATTTGAAATATATTTTCATTATTATCAGTAGGGAAATTTATATATAGCTGCCAATGACGATAAATAATTGCATAAAAGTTTTATCATGAAACTTGTATGAGAGATGGAAATTTGCATCAATAAAGTGTCCACAAAGTACATTCATCAAATTGATGAATTTCCATTTCCATTAAAATGTTCTCTCAGTCTGATGCATTTGGCATTTAAATTATACGTATTCTGTAGTTTCGAAATTTAAATTTATGACAGCCGGAGACATTGCGAGCACCCAGCATGTATACATTTGCAAAAAAAAGAGGTTGCGCGAATTTTATGGTTGTTTGCATAAACTTTCTTTTTTTGTTTTGTTGCAGTTTTGTTATCATTAAAATTGTGAAATTAAAATAAAAAGCCAAAAACATTGCCATTTCCAGTTTTTATATGCAAATTGTGCAATGTGTGCATAACATTGTTTGTAGTTCAGCTGCACACCAAAAAAACAAGAGACAAAATAAAATAATTAAGGTGTCATAGCGAGACTGTCACATGGAAAGTTCACGAGAATATACTAAATTGAAAACTTTTAATTGTAAAATTAAAAGTATGCGAAGATTTTCTTCTATGCAATATGCTAGAGTATACTCATTATTATCATTTATTATCTACTAAGTAGTATTTACTTGTGTACATACACATATAAATCTCAGAATTGAGACAATATTTCGCATCTTTCAGAAACTTCATAATGGAAATATTTTGTGGTATTTTCAATGTATTTCCCGTTCGGTTCCTTTCATTCATAATAAATATCAATTTAAGCATCCGTGCGCTTCACTCGAGGGAAGCATCATCAAATCAATTATTCCTTAAAAACCATCCGACAAAAGCTTATCTTCCACTTCAGCAGCGTCTTATAATTTCCTTTAAGTTTTTAAACGATGTTGAGAATTATCCGCTCTTTTAGGAAAATGTGCAGTCATTGCAATGCAGAAACGTCTCGTTAGTCATGCAAGCACTTTGTAGGCACTACGTCAGCAAGAAATTATGTACGTGAAAAGCATTTTCTAAGAAAATCATAAAACTTACAAATCATCAAGCATAACACAACTTCGAGTGCGATATTTCTATTTATCAACATCAAACGAAATTCTCTGTAACTGAGAGACATTTCAGATGAATAGTGAAGCAATAAAAATCAAATCGAATTCATTAAATGCCATGTCGAGTTCGCACCCATAAATATTTCGATATTCTGCCTCAACATCGTGTAATACCTTTGCATATTACAGTTTTACAACAAAAACTATATATCATTTGGTATTTCAAACTTTCAATACTTCACTCAAACACAACCTTGCATAATATTCAATGCATTTACTTCTCATGCTTATGACTTTTGCATGAGAAATATTTACATGAAGTGATATGAATTCTGACAATGCATGCTTTTGAATATCTAGCGTAAATCAATTTTCATCAATATCGATATGTTTCCGAGAGCTACTTACTCAGTAATGATTTGTGAATGTAAATATCAAAGATAAATGAATCAGAGAATCGAGGGGAACTTAATCTACGGTATTCAGTTGGAAATTATACTCTCATAAGCACATGGTCTTCATTTTATCTAGAATTCTTTCATTACAAATTTCACAAGTTTTATTTCCTTTAAATTCATTGGCATGACATCTCGAATTGGATCGCTCTAATGGTTCGTGCAAACATCGCTATTTAACGAGTCAGCATTTCTTGAATGTGGTTTACAATTGAATTATCGTCTGTAACAGTAAGCTAAACCTTCCGAAAACGTAAGAAATAATGGGCCATTGAGCAGAACTCGAAATCTATCGCATACATTCTAATGAATTTTTAACGAAAAATTGAGCAATTGGAGCACGCCACAAACATGAATCAATGTAGAAATGGGTCTTATACTTATACACATGACCACCGATAAAAAAAAATCAAGTGATTCATTGAACTCACAAATTGGACAGTGAAATTGTTTTTCTATTATTGTTTTGACTTTGTTATTGTAGCTCGTATTTATCATCGAACTTTGCCAAAGAAAAAAAAGGTAAACAAAAGAAAATCTCATTGAGCGCGAAGCAATAAATTTCTTTAATCGCTTGAACTTTCTGTGGCTTATCAGCCTCTCGATTGGATTTTCATTATTGAAACAATCGAAAAGGCGTATACGTATACAGTTTATAGAACTCGTTGCTCTGTCAATATTTATGATGATTTTTTTTTTTGTGATTGTTCAATATAGAAATTGCCAGAGTTCTCCTGAATTTTGTCAAATCAACGGAAACGTGAGAACCATGTCACAATCATGACGATTCAATTTACATGAATATAAATAAAAAAAATTTCCACTTTAAACGAGAAAAGAATTGCGATGTGACAATTCGAGAAAAACTTCAACAAACGTACGAACGCGCAAAATTGAAAGCACCAAATTACGTGTCAATCGAGTGATTAGTTTGATGAGGGAGTGGAACATGAGATGACAGCTGTTTACAACTTTAGCAAACACGGGATACTGTTCCGAAATTGGCAATTCCACCGCAATGCGAATAAAAAAAAACGTTTGTATTTGTCAAATGACATTTTCATTGCATGAAAACCAGCACAAATTTTTGGCAGAAACTTGAGGTGCTTTTTTGTGTCGCTTTATGTTTGCATGCAATTTTGTCATGTTTCAGGTTGGATGTCGGTCACAAAACTCAATCAAAAGAACAGTGACAGGAAAAAAAAGTAAAAAAAAAATCAGCTTTTCAACTTATCAAAGAAATTTTTTGACCGAAATTGCCGAAAGCTGTTTTAACAAAAATGTTTTTTTTTAATGGAATATCAAATATAGACCTTTTTTGTCAAATGCGACCTGCTTGTCAATGATGTGGGATGAAAATTATTCGTTTTCTATTCTTTACAAAAAAAAGGACAATTCAATTTGAAGGCAAAATAAGAAGAAAAGCAAGCAAGCGACCGAAAATCTTTTAAAAAGCTTCCTGATTGAATTTTAACAGAACTGTTCATGTCATTTCGATGAAATCGATTTCGTAGATGCAGAAAAAATGATGGATTCATCGTTAATAACCTTGACGTTATTCTGTTCGTTGTAAAACTAAAATTAAATCATTTGTTTGTTTTTTTTTTTTGCAACATTGCTAAGAGCATGAATCAATAGGAATACAAAGCAATTGAGTGGAGCTCATTATTTAATTGAATTTTAGATTTTGAAGCAGAAATAAATCGATTTCCGCTCTGCAAAAATCATAAAAAGTCCTTGAGACATGACCAACCAGCAACAGCAGCCGTCGACAACAGAGTAAAATAATAAAGTCAATTGAAAAAAAAAAAAAATAATAAAATCAATTTTATCTGGTCGTTCAATGGCAATAGCGGAATCAGAACGAATCAGTCGTATTTCAGACAATTGTAAAATCGTATCACGATTGGCAAAAAGAAGAAAAAAAAGAAGTGAAAAGGCAACCAGCAAGAATCCCAATAACTTTTTTTTTCGTTTGTTTGCACGATTTTTATCTTAAAAAACTATTTTGCTCCTTCACAATATTCAATTTGACATTTTTTTTCCTAGGGTTTCCATTGTAGATTTTACTTAAAAGCTAGATGAACTTTAATGAACAATTTCGGAGCATTCGTCAGAATGAAATGTTAACCTTTCTTGCAGCAACTCGAAATTTAATGGAGCTGCAAACTGCCGCACCTCAAACGAAGCCATAAAATGCGGAAAAACAAGTATTGGAAAAGTTTCAGTGAATTGTTGATTTGCCACAGGAACTTTTATTTGTTACGGATTGCGTTAAGGATGGAAAACCAACGCAAGTCAATACACACTACTTACTTTCACTCGTTCAAGGATAAGTAGCATTCAGCTGATATTATACCATGAATGAGGAGTATGTGTATCGAAAAATTCCACACATTTTATGATTCAATTTTAGAAGCAAAAATTCAGATCTAGGCTGAGGAAGAATTTATCTCAACTTGATGGTTAGCGAAGAACATGTGAAGAAAATAAACCACTCATGTAATAAACTTTGCGTATCAATCTGAATACAAAATTTTGTTTAACTTTTTTCACAGAATGTTGGATGTTGCACGAGAACTGTATTAAAAAAAAGATGGGTTGATTTTGTGTGTTTTCTTTATCTTCTTACACACAATTTGGTTAAAATGAAACGTGTGCGTGAAAAATAAAGCAAATTACAAGTCAAATTGTTTTTGTTTCTACTTCTTTTTCAGCAATAAACATGTGATATTTTAATGAATGTCGCATTTATATTATAAATTCGCCAAAGTCAATGAAGGGCGAAAAAATGAATGAAAAACATTCTTTATGCTTAATTGCTTTCGAATATTAAATTACCGCTTTGATCAAATAACGGTTGACAAATGGTATAAAAAAAATCCATAAATTTCCAATTTCGCCCATTCATATTGAGCTCATAATTCAATTATTCCGCTCAACGCAATTCATTTGTGGCGTCATGGAAATGGCAATGAAATGCCTCATAAATCAACAAGTTATCCAGCAATTTTATCAAAATTTTTGACATTAAAGAGCGAAAGACGAAAAGGTCAATTGAAAAGTTCAAGAAAGTTCCGTAAACAATAAAAACTGTCAAGAAATCGAATTTGCTGAAATTTATTTATGATGAATCACCAGTGATGATGTATTTAGAAAAAAAAAAGTTTTATGGCATTGAGAAAAGTCATATAAGCTAATTATGTGAGTTTATGCAACAACCGACACCGCATAAAACATCTACGTGCATGTCGTGTTTATTATTTTTTAGCTGTCATAATTTAAAAGTAATTTTCTTTGTTTAAAGTTCAAAACAAAACAAAAATAAATTTATGCAAAATCAACTTACTTTTCCTCTGAGTAGCATTCCATGATCAGCGGCAACTTGTTCGGCGACGGCATCACCGCCTGGAATGTGCACAGCCCATGTGTGTGTAAAATGTCCCCGAGCTCCAACTGATTCCATTAATTCATCACAATTTACACTTATTATACAATCATTACATATAACATACAGCACAATGAGAAAATACAAATTGATGAATCGATAATAATTTCGACTGGCCGTGGAGGAGTGTTGATTGCTGGAACATGGTGACGTGGAATCAGTTGGGCTATTGTTGGTTATTCTATTATCACGTTTTAAACTATTACGACGCTTAGAACTATTTTCCATAAAATCTACATGCAATTGATCATCGATTTGTGCGCTCAGCGACGGAGCGTCAACAAGCCGATAAATGGGGAACAGTGTATATGCAGTGTCAATAAAATCATCTGTCGATGCACTGACTGAGTCACTGTTGACCTTCCGATTACGTTTTTCGCACCACCGAACTTCATCACTAGACATGTTTGCGGGTTCGGGGTGTGATAAATTAATTTCCGTTAAATTTGTTGTGCGGTAATTTCACTAAACAAGCAGTTCATGTGAACCACTTTATTCAATTAAATTCTAATAAAACGACTAGAATAACGCATGAAATAACAAGTTGTGTTTGGGTGCGTTGCAAAATAATAGTTAAATGCAGCAAGTAGTTCTAGATGTAATTCCACTTGACGCGACGCCACATTCAGTCTGAAATGAAAGAAAAATGAAATGAGGGATTAAATAATTAATTTAGCAGAGCAGCAATTGATATAGCATCCCATAAACAAAGAGTCTGATGATTGATTTTTTAAGGCACACAGCCGAATGATTCACTAAATGGAAAAGGAAACAGCATTAACGCCGGACCAATTTTCCAACTCAGAGCAACGCAAATGAAATGAAATTTATTGAACTTCATTAATGAGATAAATGACACAAAAAATTGCTCATGGCGAACATGTGTTTTATTTAATTCTCATTCTCATCAAGTCTATATGCATGTGAATTGTTTAATTATGACGGCGATACAAAGCCTTATTAATGCATGTAAGACTTGACGGAGATTAATAAAAGCATTATTCCACTGAATACTTTTGTGTAATGGTATTTCATTTAATCATTTTATGAGTGACAAATGATAACAGAAATTACACATCGAAAAAACCTGTGTCACATTTTTTTTTCTCACTCATTATTCTGTTATCATAAATGTCTTTTTATCTGTAATGTTTTATTTATTTCGTAAATATTTTTTAGCCCGAGTCATCAGGCCGAATTAAGAACTTTTGTTGACACTTTTATGACGTGTGAGTTTAATTATAATGATACAAAACAAAATAAAAATTACGTGGTTAATTAATTTCTAATCTTTCCACTGTGCGCTATGCAAGAGAAAGGAGTGTTTAAAAAAACATTTATTGCTTGCGAAACATAAGATAAACAAGTCATAAAATATCAATTTCATTGAGATGATTCTTGGTTGCGTAGAAAAGAAAAACCTTTTTTACGCTATCTTTATACCCAAATGCAATGCGGACTTCAATAAATAATAAAGAGAAAAAAAAAAAAAACAAGGAGGAAAATGGTTAATGGGTGTACGAAAAACCTTATTTCTCTTAAAATATCACAGAAGTACAATAAAACAGTATTTGATGCTCCGTCATTTCAATTTTATTTCAATGCGTTCTGGTTTTATTTATTTGTGCAAAAGGACTGTCATGCAATTTTCATTGTTTATCTTTGGCTTTTTTTTCTGTTACGAGCCAACAACTCGTTGCGAGCCACTAAGCTAGTCAGATTTACATCTAAATTTAATTATCAGGGATCTTTCTCTCCATCTTTATCCTTCGAAATGATATAAAAAGAGTATCTGAGCTTTTTGTTTTCAGATTGTTTTTTTTTTTTTTGCTGCATCCACAAGAAAAATCTTTGAGGCGCCACCGAGGAGCGTTAAAATTGTGAATAAATTTTCCATCGAGAAGTTATACACGCAATATTCTATGATATTTATTACATAAGACAAAACAGAGCTATATGTGAAGTAATCGGAAACATGTGTTTGACATCAATAATGCTCTCGTTATCTATTAAAGCTTGAAATCAAACAGAAATAATAATATCTGAAACTGATATAATTTTTATCGATAAAAATCGAGCGACGCGATAAAAAAAGTAAAAAAAAAATTGAGTGGCAGATTCAGTAATGGAATTTCAGACATAAATTGAATGATTTAAATTGGGCGTGTTAAAATTAATGTCACTTTGACTGTACTTTTAATATCCATAGACCATGGCTGACTTCAAATTAAGGTCAGCTGACAATATTGAAATTTAATCATTGAAGCAAAAAAAAAGGAGATATACGGGACATTAATTTCAACTTATAAAAATTGATGATATTAATTATAACGTAGCACTAATTAATCTCAATTTCTGGCGTGATAAATAAAGCACATTCCGCTCATGCAATTCATCAAAAAGAAGGTCTATTAGTAAATAGACGGCCATAAGTAATTAAGCTGATAATGACTTTTACGTTTCTACATGTTTCAATTCAATTCACTTAAAACATTCAGCAGAAAAAGTTGAATCCAATAAATTGTCGTTGACATGTCGCATGTACAGCGTAGACAGTAAAAATAATATGTGACAAGATAGAAGACAAGAAATAAAGTACAGAACCAATCTCTTTTCAGAGGCTCGAGAGACACATTCCAACAAAATATACAAACTGATAAGTGTGCAGATGCCATATGACAACTTGAAATGCCTTTGAATTCTGGCAGAATAAAATTTTTCTCAAAAATATTTTGAATTTTTTCGCAAATCAACATGCCACGGAAGTGTGATGATTTGATGAGTTACAGCATGTGGAAAACAACTCCATGGTGATAACAAGAAGCGATGAATGTGAAACATTCATAAAGTAATTAACAAGTCATTTCCAAAAATACAATATTTCACTTCAGTCAATGCCTTTGCTTGAGTAGAGAAAAGGAAAAGTTTGGAAAATTTAATGAATTTTTGATGTAAACAAACAAATTTTTTTTTTTTTGGTTGTGAATCACAAAGTTAATTAATTCTCTTCTCTGTTCTCTGGATGTGTATTTCGACTTCTTACATGAAAAATCAGTTTTTCCACTTTTTATTTTTCACACTTTTTTTTCTTTCCGTTTCTCTCTCTCTCTTTTTAAAAGAAGAAAAATTCACTGTATGCGGTTAGGATGAAGAAAATTTTATTTAAAGCTTGTAATTGGAAGATTTATTGTTTGTTTGAAAGAAAATTGGAAAAGTTTTGGGCAAGAGTAGCGGTATGAAGAAAAAAAAAAGTTAGAAGCAGTTCTGAAACCCCAAAATGAATAAAAACACACATGCAATGCCAATGAGCTCGTTAAAAACTCAAGAAAATTGGGTTGTTCGGTTTAGATTATTGAGAGTCGAATCATCTAGAAAAAAAAAAAAAAACTAAATATTATTTTTAGTTCAGAACTCATTAATCTCATCCGAAAACTGTTTGGCTACATCTAAGTGAGGATTGAAAGACAGACACATCATTCTCTCTGTGTGGCTTGGAGATTGAAACCGAATGATATACTCTTGTGAATTAAATTTCCATGAAAATGACAATCAGATAATTGAAATGTTACAGAGAGAAACAGTTCAGTTGTTGATGTTTGTAAGTGATGTTTATTTTTAATTTTGTGAACTTCTGACAAACAACTTCAAACGAAGTTTAAATGACTTTGTGATTTCATCTCTAATCATCCTCATCCGTTTTTGCCGATGAGAATGGAGAATTTTTTAGGGATACTTATTCTTTGGGCAATCTCAAATAGCAATCTATAAAGCCTAAATGTGTGCTTAGATACTAAAAACATACAAATAATACGGAGGGAGGGCTGGAAACCGCAAACGAGATTACAATCTTTTTTTTTTCCTCTTGTAGGCACTTTTGTGCTGTTGGGTGAGATACATCCCGGTATTATCTTGTTATTTTTGGATCTGCATTTCAAGCTTACTCTTGTTACATTTTTATTTTAATGTGAAGTTGTTTATTTGATGGTAAAAAAAAAAATGTTTATGAGTTATTTGACACACGCATGATGCACGGAACAAGTAATCATCGAGACCCTTTGAGCTGTATCAAATTATATTTATCATCGAGATCGTTCAGTTAGTCATCCGAAAAATGAGCCGACGGAAAGATGAAACCGAAAAGTCAGTAAATCAATCGTGAAATCATCAAGTTGTCAAACACATCATCGAGAATTTGGTAAAGTGAGTGTGCTGAGTAATAATAATGTCTTTTTTATAATCTCGTTCAACTTTACATTAAGATGCAAATTAATGTGATTTTATTTTTTACTTTTCTCAAAATTATCGCCCCCAAGGCAGAAAATCCAAATTTACAGCTGCCGTAATTTAACAATAGAAATGTTTCGGCTGTGGAAAAGGGATGGAATGCATAAATTTTCCACGAGAACCTCGGCTTTCGAAAAAAAAAAGGGTTTTTCCTTCTTTTTAGGGGAGAAAATAACACGAAAGGCAGCAAGTAATAAAAAGTCACTTAATAATTTACGGGCGCTATTAAAAGCTAAAGGGGAGCTTTTTTGTTGTTTCTGAATCGGCGATTTTTTAGTAGCTACGATACGATGTGCAAAAAATGGAGTAGCGAAATGTACGTTACACAGCAATAAATGATTAGGCTTTATTGAATATAATAAGTTAAAGATATTTACTTTCCCATAGAAATTTTTAATTTTTAGGAAATTATTTATGGAAACTATAGTTACGACTATAAACTTAAAAACGTCCCAACATGTAAAAGCGACAAAAAAAAATCGTTATCGTATAAACTGGCGCTTAAATTCTGTCAATAAATAATATCTTTCATTGAACCCATAAACGACATGCTTTTTCAAAAACGAAATATATTAATTTCAAGGACAGCAGGAGACAACTTCTTTCTACCTGGGTTCATCTATTTTTTCCATTTTTCTTTCCCATTCTTCTCGATACGTTCAAATAAGATTGTTCAGAGAAGACATGTTAAATAACAATGTTTTTAAAAGACGGAATGCTGATGGCGTTTTAAGAGCACATGATGCTTGCAGCGTTATTTTTTTGGTGAATGGAACCATAATTTATAAATGATTATCTAATGGTTATTTGTTAAACTGAGACCACCAGAAACAATCATAATTATAATGGAATGAAGCACTATGCATGGATCTTAAATGAAAATTCATCGGAATTAGATCGGGTTCCATTAGAACCGAGAATCAACAAACCGAACGAGGGAATAAAAAAATAAAATAAATTAAAGACCTAAAATTTCATCCAAAACATCAAGAGAAAGAAGACCAGAATGATGATGATGGTCAGCCAATTAGTTTTTGAGGTTTTTCAAATAGCTCTAAAAAATAGTTGTTGATTTTGTGGTCTGGCTCTATATAGTGAATGATTCCAATCAGATTGTGTCACAAGAACACATTTTGGGAGAATTTCTTTGACTTTCAATAATGTCAAATCACTAAACCCCAAAAACCAAAATTATTTCCTACCTATGGAAGGTTCACCGAAAATTTATAATCTATCATTTCTGCAAAATCCTATTAATAATGAATGATTAGCTTTTCTCACAGCTACAAAAAAAAGGACACGACAAAAGGTTTTGTTTATGTTTATAGTAGCATGACTCAAGTAATCAATTATTGTCTTAGATGTGTATTTAAAATGCAATGGCCGCTGTTTACATCCACCAACAAGTATTAAACTTTTTTTTTTTCTTCATAATTTTGCCTTCCAAGAAAAAGATATAGTTTCAATCACTTGATGAGCTAAGCTAGGAAAAGAATATGCAGAAAGTCAACACACTGACAAAAACGCCGTAAAAAAAATATCATTTTGTGAAGGAAGCAAAAGCAGAAAGACTAAGATAACTACAAAAAAGAATAAAATATACAAACAATAAATTTCTCAACTTTTCTCGTGAAAGAAGAAATTCTCAATTTTCTTCTTTCCACGCTCTAGTTTTGCCCTAATCTGCTCGTTGAAAAATGGCAACTGCAAAAATTGTACAGCGCGAACACTGGAATTACAATTGTCGACAAAAATTTACTTGAAAATTCCGTCGAGACATTCCTGCATTTCGGCGACATTTTAAGGAGTTGTTAAATTTGTAGTGATTGCTATAAGACGCTATCTAAATGCGATTTCAATAAGAATATAACGCAGTAATGTTCTTAAGTAAAACTCACATAAGAACTTGGCGCACGTAAATTTGCAAGTGTTTAAATTGTTTCACGTGCGATTACACAAATTTACTTCAATGTATGTTTGGCATTAAGCTTTCGCGTTTTTTTCAAGTGCTCTCTGAGCCAAAAAATATTTGCGTGTTGAAGTTTGTATTTTTGAAAATTGCGAAGCGAACCGAATATAATTTATTGAATAGACTGAAAAGGATAATCTTACTTTTACATTAATTGAATTCATGTGTAGGGTTTTAATTCATTTTATCTCCTTCATTGTTTTGGGTTCGAAAAATAATTCTCATTGAGCGCTCTATAGGCAACCAAAAGCCTTACAATCGATAACGGATCTTCGGCAATAAACTGTGCTTCCTTTAATTCCATTCAGTATCACACAAACATTCGCTCACTCACATATAAAACCCAAAGCATATAAAGCATAAAGAGCAAAAAAGAATCGAATTAATTCAAAGTCAGAAGCATAAAATTTTCTTTGGCTGTCACTCGATGATGAAAATGATACAAAGAACGGTAATGAAACTAAAACTTTGCTGGCATATCGAAAAAAAAAGAAAGAGAAATGTTCGTCATCCGCTGGTAAAAATTTATTTCGTCTGTTTTATATGCTGCTGTGTATTCAGGTCTTTCTCTCCTGTTCTCCGTATGCCACGATGTAGAAATGTTTGTTAGGTTTTACTCTGCTTATGTAGCGTTTGTTGTTGCTTCAACACACATTTTTGCTCTTAAAGAAAAATATGATACAAAAAAAAGAATTCATGCCTGGCGCTCACAGACTGTGCACCTTTGGCAAAAAAATAAAATAAAAATAATAATGGAATCTTTAAATAGGAATAAAATCTTTACAACAGAAGAATGTTTATAAAGATCTTTGTTTTATGGTTGTATGCGAACGAGACGTTAAATGGTAAGAATGAGAAACGATACAACATAATGTTGGAGTTGATAAACGAGATGTTGCGACCATTAGTGAGTGTTTGTGTATGACTTTGGAGGAACAAGTTCATGAATTTTTAAGCTCTTTCGCTAATTTGCGTTCTTTTTCAATAATTTATTCATATTTTTTTATTTGCTTCAGAACATGTCGCATTAACATTAATTATTTTCTTTATTGACGAGCAACAAAGTTATTTAAAAAAAAAACTGGAATATTCAATTAAATAATTAAAAAGTAATATAACAATAATACTATAATAGCAATCATCATTGATTTCTCCAAAATCGGCATTTTATTTTGCTTAGATTTTTCATCATCAAGTGAATTCTCTATATAATATTTTTTGAAGCCCCTTTAAACATCACTGATGAAAGATGATTTTGCAGCTCTATTGTTTCATGATTGAAGCCAAAAGAAGAAGAAGTCTAAATTGCAACACAAAAGCGAAACAATCAATTCCGGGAAGTTTTTTTTTTCGTCTCCTGATTCTGTGTCACGACCCAGAAATATTTCCACGATATTTTACTTGAAAAGTTCTTTATGCGGTCTCACAATGAATCTCAGTTATTCAACAGGGAAGTTTGAAGTTTTACGTCAAAACTGATTGAATATTGTTATTTCATTTGTATTTTCTTAATAAGTCAAGCGAGACATGGGAGCAGCAACAACAAAAGTAACGTGGAAAAAAATTGCTAACATTGCTTACGCTTCACAGTTTTGTTGTATTTCAACCGCATATTTAACCTTGAATAATACGAAAGCAATGGCAATAACTGTAAGACAGCTCAAGAATTGAAATTTCAGCGTTGCGGTTTTATTCAATCACTGACTACTGCAAATTTTCGCTTTGTCGTAACCTCAGTAAACTGAATGTACTTTTATAGTCTGTAAAATTCTTCGCCAAAAGATGAGAGTAGATAGAAAATAATTGGAAGACATGATTAAAATTTACTGTGCAATCATAAAATTTAATTAGAAGAGATATCCTTGGTCTACATCTCGTATATAAAGCTTTGTCGTAAGGCGTTTCGCTCGCATAAGCATAATGATATAATCCTTATAAAAGCAAATTTTAAGGTCAATAAATTTGCGATGGAAGATTTTTTCACTTCTCAATAATTTTCTCAGATATTTCGATAACGCTCAATTTTCTAGATTCACATCTCAAAGGCACTAAATAAACTTTTTGCAAAAAGCTATAAATTCTTATTCTACTAATAATTCTGCAATCCCAAATAAAACTTTATCATTCAACCGAATGCGACGGTACAAGTGAATGTGAATGAGTGAAAATCTTGAGGATCATTTTATTTTAACTTATAATCGATCGATAGTAAATATAAAGCAGTAAAACTGGTTGTAAAGCTGATTAGAAAATTTTTCCATAAAGTGAAAATCAAAATTCGCTTCGAGAACAATTGAAAATGTTATTAAACTTAGGATTTCCACTTTGACAGAAAATCAGGTTAAGAGATTAATTTATGTTATGCGAGTTCATTCGCACGACTCACTCGAGCCACAATTTGGACGATAAAAATATTATATAAGTGATATCAGTATATGAAAACATAATTCTACCATGAATAATGTTCCATTGGGGTGTATTGATTATTTAGGAAGCATCTTTGGTGAGATTGTGAACGTGTCGGTGGAAAAATTAAGAAAAATTGATCAGAGATTTATTGCAATATTGGATTAAGTTCTAGTTCTAGCGCAATCAAAAACTTTGTTTAGCAACGCAATTATTAAGCATAAAATTATGTTTGCAGTCACCTTCATAATCAACATGTTCATTCTTCACATTTTCAATTAACATCTTTGTCATCGTTCGTTTTGCTTATCTTTTCAATGGAAATTCATCACCCTCATCTGAGGTTAGAAAGAGAAGGAGACGCTCAAAACTTTTGTGTAAACATAAAGCGCGCAGGAAAAAGTTTTATTGTTTTGAAAAAGCATCAGCAAACGCCGTAAAAAAATACGAGGAAACTCTTCCGCAGAATTGAAAACTCGACAAACGCAAATAAATCACACAAATTTGTAGCACAAAAAAAAATACTCTACTCATTCAAAATTGCGTTGATAACGAAACTATATCAGAATAAAAACAAAGTGAAGAAAAAAAACAATTCGTGAAATGAAATTGCACTCAAGTTAATAAAAAAAATATCTACTTTTTCCTCCGATCCATTATAATGGATGCCATGTGTTCACCAGTCTGTGAAGCAGCCAGTGAGGATCACATTTATTGATTTTACAGACTCATGGTAGAGAATAATATTTTTTTATATATTATTTTTAACATTATTTTCATTTTTTACCGCATAACATAAAATATAGAAGTTGGAACATTTCCATCGCACATATTGCGATCGCACACACCCTCAAAAAAATAAGAAATAATTTCAAACATTTCAGAAAAATTTTCATGCATCATAATTCAGAATTGTGCTACTGATTTTTATGTTTTATTGTGTACACATTTGAGCCTCATTCATGTTGTTTTTCTTTCTCTATAATTTTCACGATATTCTCGTGACATCATTTCGAAGTGCCATCGACTCAAAGTTGATTTTGTTTCGCATAAAGGCGAAAGTTTTCTCTCACCTGTTAGATTTTTTTTTTGCCTCAAAATAAATTGTTGTCGACACAATTAAATGACACACGACTAATCCAATAATTTTATTAATTGTAGTTGATGAATAAATCTTGTTCCACTTTTATTTTATTTTCTATATATTCTGTTCTTGTTTTGATCTAAGAAACCAACACAATTTCAAAGAAATTATGATTTTTTTTTTTCTCTACAACTTTAAATATTTCTTATTCTTCACTTATACATTTTTGTGTTTCATTTTGATTTTTTTTATTTTCTTATTCTTCGTAGTCGTACATCCAAGAAATTTTTTTACACACTCATTTATTTTTTTCCCCAAATATAAGATTTCATTATTTTTTCCAACATCGTCGTGTAAGATTCTTCCGGATTCAATTATTGCGTTTGTGACCCACGAAATCGAAACTTTTATTTAAATTTTACTTTTAGCACAATTTCAGTCTAATTAAATGTAAAAATTGGGGAAAATTAAATTTAGTTCAAAATTTCCCTAAGCGCAAATGCGTCCATTCCGACTAACGACTCAAACACGACTTCTCAGCGAAGGTGGCATAGCAGAGAATATCAGTGAGAAAATATCTGAACATTCTGATATTTTCATAGCTCACTTTTCGAAGCTAACATCAGGATTTTTTGTTCATAGTGAAGTCCGTCTACGTGAATATTCTCCTCGCTCAGAGATTGTTAAGCTACATTAAAACCTGTTTAAAATATTCACTTCCGCAGAAACTTAATGCTGGATTTAGGTAAAATGTCGAAGCTTCGTACAAGTGTAAACATTATTAGTAATTATTTACGTAACTCTTGTTATTCGTCATTACCTTTTGAGAGAATTCTCTGTTTTGAGAGAAAATGTGAATCCAAGTTTCTAGGGAATAATTTCTTTGCTTGATATTACCGGATGATCCTTAATTAATTTCATACATAAAAAAAAGATAGAAATATCTCATTTCGGGAAAGTTTTAAATGTGATCAAATTTTAAAATCAACATTCCTATAAAATAATTTGCTTTAGTGAATATTAAAACTAATATTTTTCAAAACTCCTATTTTGTTCGACTTGATATTTTATAGCAAAAAATCTCTATCGCGCAATTGAAACGAAAATTGCCATGAAATTAAATCGTAACTGATAGGAGAATATTCTTGAAGCAATTATTGATAACATTTTAACCTATAGTTGAGAAAATAATCGCAAGTTGCTTCGTATCAGTTAAATCTGTGCACAAAAACATTTTTAATTAATGCATTTTATTTTTGACCGACTAAGTACAAGGCAATAAGTTCGCCAACTTTCGCTCAACATTTAGGAATTTCAAAAGAATTTAAATCAAAAATTCGAAAATTCCACAATTGTTCATTTGCATATGTTCTCAGAACAGCCAGAAATTTAATTTCGCGCATAACCCACTACTCGATGCCGTGCTCGGTTATTTTATGATAATGAAGTTTCATTGTTATTCAAACATTCATTCACAATCGAGTCTGGCAGTTATAAATCTCAGTATTTCTCGTCAGAATATACAGTTAAATATGTAGTATTTAATTTCTATTGAGGTAATCGAAGGACGCGCGCTATTAGAACGTCAATCGTAGCATCGAAAAATTTAACGATCGGAAGAAAAACATTTCATTATCAATCAATTTATTAAAACTTTTCACGATTTGAATTTTAAATTATAGAGACGGCATCAGGTGAGAAACACGATAATTAACAAAACGATCGCATGAACGTATCTAAACTACCTAAAAATTAATAAAATGTCATGGAATCTTTATATCGCAAATATCCGAACTATGGTTCTGCGCTTCCTCATTCATGCATTATAATTCCGATGATATTTTTCAATTACCTTGTGAAATTCAGTATAGGTAATACCTTTGCAAAAGCCTTTACCAATATGACCACAGCAAAGCATTAAGGGGAAACCAGAGGAAACACGATAAAGCATGACTTGTTAGGTCATGGGTCGTATAGATACCTATATGATTCCTTCATTCATATTTACTAGTAAGCGTATGTAAGCGATATAGATACTCATTTGTATTTACCTACGAGATTTTTAAGTGAGGTTCACGATATTTAAAAATACAAAACTTATTTAATCCATTCATTTTCCATCTAAATTCCGCCCACCACCACAAGCTCTTAAGTAATCGAATATTTCCAGTTTTAATCATTACTTAGAAATATAACAAATATATCTGACTATGTAGCAGCCCTCAATTTTGCCTCCCCTCTTTTGCTGGCTCTCTCACAAGCACATCAGAACGAAAGATGCTATTTTATTTCTCGAGCATCTCTAGAATGAATGTTTTGTTGAACAGCGAGATTATAATAAATTTTAATATTTTCTCAGTCTGTTTTTTTCATCAGGAGTTGAAATTTTGAGCAGTTTAAATTTAGCTCTTTCGGAGATATGAAGTTGCTTTCAATATTGCTAATTATTTCGAGTGCACTTTCTAGTTATTATTGTCAAGATGTGCCGTCGTTTGATGCATTTTCGCTCGTTTCATTGCAATTAGATTTTCTACAAAACATGTGCTTTAATCGTACTGGAAACGTAATAGCTTTTGAAGCACTGCATGGTGTGATTCAGAAATGTAAGGGAGTTATTATGAATGGCACAGATTTGACGTATAGCATGCTAACAACAAAAGACCCAGTTGAGTTTTATCAATTTTATACCGAGTGAGTCGAGGAGTGAGTTTAACATTATCGTCATTTCATATCCAGATAGCTTTTCACAGAACAAAAGCTTTTATACTTATATTTAATTTTCCAGACATTGTGACGATCCTAAAGTAATTCAACAGCGAAACGAATGCAATGACAACATTATTTTTACTTTGAAACAATGTTTAAATTCCACCGAATGGCAACAATTTAAAAAAATCGAAGATGTTTCTATACGACTTAATAAAGCAATTTGTGCTATCGACCGACGAAATCAAGTGAAACGTATATGATTTAAAAATGTCCAGTTGCCATGTGTAAGCTTTTTTTTCTTCTTAGAATTCTTCTCGTTGAAGGGGCAAGAGTGTTTGGCCGATAATTTCATCACTATTGGATATTGGTAGGACTGGAGTTACATCAGAAAATGAATCACAAATTATTTGAACTACTTAGTACTATTTTAGTATGATTTCAGTTTTGCCCGATGACGAGAAAGAAATGCAGGATTTTATTTTTAAACTTATCGACGGTAAAGAATGCGCGTAAGCATTTCGATATCAATTTTAAGAAAACATCAAAGAAAATATTTTCCACTTCACAGAGTCATTGACAAAATTGAGAATTGCATGATGGGTGAACTCGATGCTTGCGAGGAGCAGACAATTTCAAACATTTTCAAGCTTTTATTTAAATTTTTTAGAAGAGAACTACAATGCATAAATTTCGATAAAGTGAGATGAAATTTATCCCTTGAGTGAAATTTAATTTAATTTTTCATCTTTGTCATTTTTTTTTTATTATACATTCTGCAGGAAGAAATCCACAGCTCTCCAGTTAACAGCCATGGAGTGTCGAGCACAATAAAATCTACAATCATGCTACTAACGACCTTTCTTATTGCCACATTGTGATTTAAATTTTATTGCTTCTGTCCTCCTTGCTCGCATATGAAAGCAACATAATTTATCATTCGCACAATTTCTATTGCCCTGGTGCTGGAACAGTAGTATAACATTTTTTTTTTACAACCCATCATTTCTATATGACACCGAGCTTGAAATATATCACTCGCAATTGATTTTAAATCAAATTTTTCTCCCGCAGATTCTCTTAGATTATGTGTAGATAGACAGATGTATGGTATCTAGATAAAAACATGTTTGACAATAAAATTTATATTATATTATGATGATATCATATCACTGATAATAACGGAAGTCGGAGAGAAAAAGTTTTCCGGCTCCTGATACTAATAACATCATCGACCAGCTATTTTTCCGAGTTTTCAGATCTCATCCTATGAGTCTACAGAGGTTCATTCATTAATACGGTTCAATAAATTTTTCGCTATACTCGCATCACAAGCAAATTGGATTATCAAATTTATTTTTATTTTATTTTTTTATCATTTTTGCTATATTTTTGCTATGCTGCTGCTACTCGTAGAAATCTAATTTTAATTTCATTATAATGTTCAATTTTTTATGTGTCAAACCAGTTCATCGTAAAAAAAAATGCATTAAATAATGTATGAACATGCCATGAAAAATGCAATATGCGCACCGAATTGAGAAATGGAAATTCATTTTTAGCTACGATAATACACTTTTATCCTACTGTTATAAACTCATGTGCAAGTCACATCCGATTATGATATGAATTTGATTGTATTCTAGAAAAAGCGTAAAACAAACCGATAAAAAATGCGCTGTTTTTAGTTTCCAATTTTTTAAACGATTGTGAATAATTTAGTCAAAACCTATACATTTTTTTTATTGATTGTATGTACTCACGGGAAGCACTCAGTAAGTAATTCTACTATATTTAGCTTTCGTCAGCAATTTTCGTATCAAAAGCTTTTACGTTTCAGTGTCGAAAATATTTACAGAAACAGAAAATATAAAACTTTTTCATAGAAGAAAAAAAATCACCGAGGGTGGCAGCAACATGAAAAAGGAATAAATTTAATCAAGAGCTTTTCATAAAAATACGAAAAAAAGAAAAATATTGGAAAAGCTCGATGAGGAAAAAATTTGTTGACAAAATCAAATATTCACAAAAACATTTATTTTCGAACGACATGAAAATTTGTTTCGCAAACATGGAACGATTTAAGAGTTGTTGGTGACGATGAAGGACATTTGCACTGTTTATTTTTTTTTTTTTTCATACGAATTCATTGAATCACTAACAAATCCAATTTGGTGTACACACAAAAAGAAATCCTAGAGGAAATCCAACAATTCAGATTTCAACATCGAGATGTTTATTCAAATGCTTTTTATAAATCAATTATAACAAGAGGAATCAGTGCTTTAAGGTTTCATTTCCAGGTATATTTGTATTTTTCAGCACTACTTGGGGTACTATCATATAGAAAATACTCTCTCAACTACAATGCCTTGAAATATTTGCGACTCTTTTTCAATGTCTCAACGGGTCCAACGATTGGCGAAACCTTCAACTGACTCGACACTTTTATCACAGCTAAGGCTGCTTCTTCAAAAGGACAATGATAAGGGTTAAAAAAAAATCTATATCGTATTCTGAGTTTGATTTCAAAGCATGCCTTCGACTTAAACCTAATGAAGAGTTTGCTTGCACATTTACAGCTGATCGCGTCAGTACATATATTCGATACTTTAGGTTATCTATAGGCTAGTATCTGCCAAAAGAAACTAAAGCGCACAAAACTCGAAGCTGACAAGTATTTTGGAATGGATCCTAGATGTATGCTGTTCATCGCATTGCAGTCAATAAAAACCAAAATTTAATTAAAATGTAAAATTTTTCAAAAAAGAATTAGCAAAGTAGGTCAGTTGTCCGAGCCATATCACACTCCTTAAGATACCATCATACTACCACCGAAACCACTGATTTAAAATGGTGAGAAATTAAATGCATGCCATTTCAACGCTTGCAAGCAAATGCAGCAGATCCACATAAAAGAAGTACTTAATGTAAAAACGACTCAGTGACTTAGCAGTAAACTTGAAAATGAGAATTTAATTTATTTGATGTATATACTTGTAAATTCTATAGCAGTCATAAAATTCTGATATTATAGAGTTGAATCTTTTATACTGCTTTAAAACTTATTGATGTAAAATGCTCCATCTCTCCCGACGATTGCTTGCCTTTGTACCTTTGAGATGTGATGCAAAAAGCTTTGCATTTTATTTTCACTTTAGGTGCTTTGGCTTTATGAAACAGGGGCGACCAAGACTGGCACAGTTTTATTTACCCACGGACGAATGCATATGTTCGTCCCTGCTTCAGAAGGAGCAATAATGCAGTTGCATTATGCTTCCTATATTCTACCTTTTGACTACATATAAAACTCATTTTATTTATGTTTGTTCATAATGTCAATGTCCCATGCACAAAAGATATTCCATTCCATATATCTGTTCAATGTTTACAAAGTGATGAGTGTCCATGTTGGTGCTCATATTTATGCCAGCAGGAGAACATAAAAAAAATCTGGAACAAACATGGAACTCGAGGAACAAACGATGCAATTAATATTCTGCAACTTTTATGAGGTTTCACGTGTTTCCTTTTTTGTTGTTTGAACTTTATACAAACATTCTGCTGCACAGATTCCACCATTATGTTGTCTGTTGATGATTTGTTTGATGAAATGTTTTGCCATAAATTCTGTCCTACGGTTTCTTTGCACGGATTTCGTACATAAATGTCCCGCACGAACAATAAATTGAAATTACACGTGAAATCAAATTGAAACGAATGTGAACAGCATTGGCATTTGATGAGAGACGATAGGAAAATATGTGTCATCCTTATGCTGTGTAACCTTCCTAATGGAGCTCCAAATTACATTTACGATATGATCTAATCAATCATTCATCTCTTACCTCTTCTGCTGTCTCGTACAACTAACGTCGCGTGACTTTTTGCGCCATAATCTTTTTTTTTTCTTACATAAAAACCATCATTGTTGAACCACTTGGAAACTTACGAGAGTGAATTTGTTATGACGCTTTTTTTAATGGCATAGAGAAATTGTTCGCAGGGGCGAATGTATAATTCATTAATTTTTCATCATCAGTTGCTCATATGTTCATCATCACACGGAAATCCATCACCAGAGGACACACACATAAAAAAATTCTGATGTCCATGTTCGTTCGTAATGTCATGTCGGGATTTTCGGTTTGCGAAAATGAGTATTTTCGGCGATGTGCATGTGTACAGTAAAAATGCCCGGAAGCTACAAGCTTCAGCATTTTTCTCTCCAATATCATTCTGCCACAGACACAAATCGTATATTTCTGTTATGCTTATTTGATAACATCTCTGGCACACTTTCGGGTAAATGGTTCATCAATCATCCTCAAAGCAGCGTCACGATTTACAGAATTCTGGAAACATTAAAAATAACGGAACAGGGAAAATGCTTAGATGTCGACGATATAATGCGGAAACCCGTTTTTTGGGTGCAGTTGATTCATTTCATCTTGACAATAATGATTGATTTATGTGTATGTGAATGTGGTATCTCGAGATTGATCGATTGAAAGAAGGAAGGATCAAATCTGAGATGACTGAAAATTTGTTTTGCTTATTTGACAAAAAATTGAATAAATTTTTAAAGTTAGCAAATTATAAATTTTGAGGAAGTTCACACACGCAAATTTTCCCCCATCAACACCGCATCAGTTAACATTAACAAGATGCATACCTTTAATTTACATCACTACCAATTATATTGACATGTGAAGCTTTGAAAAGTGTCTGTGGGTAAAGTTTATGTAGATGCGAAACAAATATTTTTTTTTTTTCGAAAGTTTTAATTGAAATGCTTTTCATTACCTCGCTAGGTGAAATTCAGCGCACTAAACAAAATCAAAGCTTCACGCTGTGGCATCATTAAAAATTCGTGTCACGAGAGCTTTTCAATTTAAGTCATTTCATGAGTGAAAATTATTTTACAGGAACCAAAATTGGGGTGAAAACAAAGGAACGACGTTGAGAAAAAAAAAGTTCAAATTTAATCAATCGGAATTTTTTTTTTTGACAACGATAAAATTGAAAAAGTTGTTGATGATTATATGCGGCCAAATTCATTCGATTACAGAAATTGAAACAGCCAAAGTTCATCAAGATCAAGGGAGAATATAAAATCGCAGATATGAAAAACGTTATCAGACATTTTTAAAGCTTTTTTTTGTGTAGATATAGTGTTACTTCTTCTTATTTTCTATTCGTTAAAGTTGAGTCACGAGATGCGAATCGAAATTCAAGATTTATAGGCGATTCATCGATTTAGAAAGGTTATCAATCACAATGATCCCTTGACAGATGAGAACTAATAGGGGCTCAGACTTTGTGTCCATCACATATATTCTTATCTATGTATTTATGCTTATCAGTTAGTTATTTTCTATTATCAATATCATGCTTTCCAGTTAGTGTCGTACTCAGGCTTCTGTACGAATGGCTATCTACATCTTATATTATTTGTTTAATCAACGAGCCTTGTCACACACCATATGCCTGCAATTGCTAAACTTTCATAGTAGTTGTTTCGTTTAGCGCTGATAAGAATTAACAAATTTTTTTTTTTTGTATTTCAGTCGTAATTAGAGCTCCGAAGCCAGCAGGTGCAGAAAATTGTGTGTAATTTGTTCGGTGTATTAATTTTAATTTCTCAAACTTATTTTCGCCCTTTCTTCGTATTAATTCAGTTCTTAAACCTTTCTGCAATGAGGCGACAAGAATTGCGTCGAGAATTTAATATGCACCGACGTTCGATATCGCAATTGGTGAATGAAATGGGTAATTTTTATAGAAGAAAAAGAAAAAAAAAATGTCAATTCGAACTACAAAAAAAAATCACCAACTGTATTGTGACAACCTGCTTTTCATGATATCAATTTAATACGTCGGTGGCTCCCGGTGACGTGTTTCTCACGGTGTTTGTTTGGCAAATATTGTTAGTTTGATTGTGTTAAAATGCGCTAAAAATATTCTTTTTTTTTGTATACCAAAAGAATAATATTTTACATGGCGTCGTGAGAAGTAAAATTCTAATTGAATAATCATGTAATTCGATGATGAGATTATTTATTTCATTCAACATAATTGTGAAATTATATGTGCTACACAGAGAAAGACGGATAAATTGCTCATGTTACAGCGATTCTATAGTTTAAGGTTTACGTTCATCGCACTGTCATCACATTATGATTCTTATTTATTTACAATGTTTAGAGCTGAGATTTTTCGGTTTTTTATTAAATTTTCCGTAATGACGTCACATATGTAATGAAAGTTTTAATCCATAGACCATGTTCTTCTGACGTAAAGTGCAAAAGTGACTGAATCAGTCAGTGACCGAGCTGTGAAAAAGCTCGGCAAGCGTCATTGAAGGAGAAACCCTGATAGCATAGGTGTGATATAAATAAGCCAGCTGACTCACAATGTTTCAAGAAAGTCTATTTAGGCGAGTGTTTTCATAAAACCATTGAAGCAGCTATGAAGCAACAAGTTTTATTATTGTTTTTGCGCCCTACTTCCAATTGTGGAACAAGCGAAACATTAAGAAATACTTATGCGAGACATGCTTTGTTACGAAGCAGCATCGCAAAACAATGATGTTAAAAATGTTGTAGATATGTGAATATTCAGTGCTTTTGCTTTGCTTAACACGTTCAGTTTATATTTGCCAAAAACTCCACCAACCAGTTATAAAGATTTAAGTTCAAGTTTTAATTGAAATTAATGGCATGAAATTTTCGTGAAATTATTTTAGATCGCTCGTCGGAAACTAATGCAGATGAAGGTGGAATTTTAAATTACGGAATGTATTCATCATCAAGTATAGAGCTTGATGGAGGCGACACATTTCCAGAAGATGTGGTTTCGGGTCATTTGCAAATCGAAGATCCAATGTCACCTGATTCTGAATATGATGAAACCTTGGCATTTCCCGACTCTATAACTTTAGTGTCTATAGGAACGAACAATCCAGTATTAGTGCGACAACAAAAAAGAGAAAACGATGATGAAAGCGCTTCGTCAGATGACGACGATGATAGACGTCGAGTTAATATAAGAACTTACGACGAACTGCCTTATACAAACGTCTATAATACACCGATCAAATTTCATTCATACGATCGCAATATTTTCATACCAGCAACACAAATTTTTGTACAAATCACTGACTTTGAACGTTCAACAACGGCTCATTTATTCAATCCGATACTTTATACAATTCAACTAACACATGGCAGTTTTATATGGACAGTTAAAAAGCGTTACAAAGATTTTGCAAATCTACATCAACAATTGAGAATTTTCAGGACATCATTGAACTTTCCATTTCCATCGAAAACTCATCGAGAGATAAGATCGAGCTTCAGACAAAACAAAAAAGGAAGCATTTCAGCAGTTAGCAATTCAAATGTAAGCATTACAGAAGACAATGCCGGAAGGACAAAACGGAGAACGAAACAAAAGAAGGGATCATTGCCGAGATTTCCAAATAAATCTGACACATTAATAACAACAGATCAAATTCCAACGAGAATTAAACAGCTTGAGAAATATTTATACAATTTACTCAACATCTCTCTTTATCGCAACCATCGTGACACAATCAACTTTTTGGAAGTTTCACATTTTTCATTTATTGTCGCACTTGGCGAAAAAGGTCGTGAAACGATGATTAAGAAAAGAACTGGATCAACAAATGCAAATCAAAAGAAATGCAATCTATTGGGATGTTTTGCACTTGGTTGTTGCGTTCGCTGTAATTATTTATGTTCAGATCTCGTTTGTGGATCATGGTTACAGCGATGGATTTTAGTGAAAGAAACATTCTTTGCCCTGATACGACCCAAGGATGGTGTTGTCAGAAGTGTCGTGCTATTTGATCAAGGATTTGATATATCAATAGGAATGTATGCAACGGGACTCAGAAATGGTTTACAAATCTATAATAACTCAAAATACATGGTGCTAAAATATGCTACGAAAAAAGTAGCTAAAGAGTGGGCTTCGTACCTTAAACTAGTAGCTAACTCAACTGCTCGTGATTTCACATCCCCGAATCCTCATCAGTCATTTGCACCCGTACGTTCAGGCTCATTGGCCGGATGGTTTACTGATGGTTCCAGTTATATGAGTGCCGTTGCTGATGCAATTGAAGGTGCCGTTGAGGAAATCTTTATAGCTGATTGGTGGCTTTCGCCCGAAATTTATATGAAACGACCGACACTAGATGGAGAATATTGGCGACTTGATAAAATTTTACAAAGAAAAGCGGTAAGTTAAATGTTGAGAATTTTACTCGCAAATAAAACAACGTAACAAGCGATTTCCATTTTCATAAAATTATGCTTTCCATCTCTAAATTTGCGTTAAAATTTTTTTAAAAATATTTTGTTTGCTCGGTAATTGCGATACTAATTGAATGTTTATTCTTGCGAATCCGCAGCGACAAGGTGTGAAAATTTTTGTTTTATTATACAAAGAAGTTGAATTGGCTCTCGGTATAAATAGTTACTATTCAAAGCAAAAGCTCGTGCAATTGCATGAGAATATCAAAGTTATTCGACATCCTAATCATATTGCAGTTGGCGTATTCTTTTGGGCACATCATGAGAAGCTGGTCGTAATAGATCAAACGTACGCATTTGTTGGTGGAATTGATTTATGCTACGGGCGATGGGATAATCATGAACATCGATTAACTGATTTAGGAAGCATAAGTGCTCCATCGTCGGCAACATATCGACGTTCATACACAATCATTGAAAGTCCACTGCGCTCTCTAATTATACAATCTAAAGAAATTATTCAGGCAACGGCAACTTCACAAATTGAAAATGGGCATGACATAAAACACGAGTTGACTATGACGGAAGTAACAACTAAAAAACTGCCGGGAATCAAAGAAAAATCAGATGAAGAAGAACTAGATGAACATACAAAAAGAAACACGCCGGAAATGAAGCGGAAAGTGTTGGATAAAATTAAAGACAATGTTAAAAATACTGGAAGAGGTTTAATGAACCGATTGACATTGACGACAGATGATGGTCAAGATGGTGAACCGCCAATCGGAATTAAAATTGAAACAGTTGAAGAAGAACCAGTTACTCATTTTGAGCTTGATGGACAGGCAAAATTCTGGATTGGAAAAGATTACACAAACTTCATCCTAAAAGATTTTACTCAACTGAATCATCCATATGCCGATCTTGTAGACAGAACAAAGACACCCAGAATGCCTTGGCACGATATTTCATCAGTGGTTATTGGTCAATCAGCACGTGATGTTGCCAGACATTTCATTGAACGATGGAATGCATGCAAGCTTGAAAAAGCTCGTGATAATATTAGCTATCCATATTTAATGCCAAAAAGCTACATGGACATGAGAATCGATCATAATTTCTGGTCTAAAAGTAAAGTAAAACTCGAAAGAGTGACATGCCAAGTATTACGATCAGCCGCGCAGTGGAGCACCGGATTTATAGAAGCTGATGTCGTAGAGCAATCAATTCATGAAGCTTATGTGGAGACAATTACAAAAGCTCAACATTACATTTACATCGAAAATCAATTTTTCATATCAATGGGATTCCCTGATACTGTCGTCAAGAATCAAATTGCTGAAAGTTTATATAAAAGGATCATCAGAGCTTATAAGTAAATTCGATTAAAATTTCTAAAGACTTTGTGACATTTCTTTAATGACATTTTCTAAATTACAGAGAAAAACGTGTTTTTAGAGTTTTTGTCATCTTACCGCTGCTACCAGGCTTTGAAGGCGATGTCGCTGACTCAACCGGAATTGCTATTAGAGCCGTCACTCATTGGAATTATGCTTCGATTTGTCGGTAACTAAAACATTTGCAATGCTTCAAACCAGGTAGATTTTTATTTTAAATTAAATTTCTTGCAGTGCTGAGAATTCACTCATTAAACGTCTTATCAAAGCTGGCATCAAAAATCCGTCAGATTATATTACATTTCATAGTTTGCGAAATCATTCGATGCTCAATGGCAGCCCTATCACTGAGCTTATATATGTTCATTCGAAACTAATGATTGTTGATGACAAAACAGTTTTGATTGGATCGGCAAATATTAATGATAGATCATTGCTTGGGAAGCGTGACTCAGAAGTCGATGTGATATTCAGCGATGAAGAATTTGTCGATGGCAGAATGGATGGTCAAATATTTCCCAGTGGCGTGTTTGCAGGAAACTTAAGAAAGCATCTGTTCAGAGAGCATCTGGGTCTATTGAAATTTAGACTTCGGGATCCAATTGATATTACAGATCCTATTATTGACTCGTTCTACAAAGAAATCTGGCTCAAAACTTCGCAAAACAACACTAAAATGTTTGATGAAATTTTCAAATGCATTCCGAATGATTTTGTGCGATCATTTGTAACATTCAAGAAGTACAATGATGAGCCGGCTCTCTGTAAAACAGATCCAGTTGAAGCTGAGAAACGATTGAAGGACATAAAAGGATTTCTGGTTGATCTTCCACTAAATTTCCTTGATCAGGAAATTCTAACGCCACCGACGACATCGAAGGAAGGATTAATGGGAATGAACCTTTGGACTTAGTCATTAGATTATTAAATATATTATAAGTACATATTAAATACACAAAATTATTAATATTATAACATTACTATAACAGTATAAAACAGTATTTATATTTTGTTATTTATTTATTGTTAATTTAACATTAACTGATACATTTAAGTTTGAAATTCATCAACAAATTTCTTACCTAAATTGCACTGCCGTCTACCGTGAAGACTGTGAAACTAAAAGCCCGCCAATTTGTAGGATATATTTGTATTGTCAGTTCTCATTTATTCTTCATATCATAATCAATTCACGAAATTGCTAATTTGTCAGATAAATTATTGTACCAGAACAGCATACGGAATGGATAAGAGAGCGCACTCACTGATTGCAAGCCCAAAGAAGGTCTCCTTGCAGGAGAACAATAAAAAATTGAAGTTACATGATGAAAATCAAAGTCCCAACTGTCTAGATGAGCTCGCTGGACTGTGCTTCGATGATGATGACGAAGGATTTTTCAAGGTAGACTACCTGTAACCTAAGTCGATTTCTAAGCGTCCACTGACCGACATTAACACTTTCAGGGTTTGAAGAAGGATTCACCAGAGCCAGAATTAGATCTTAGCACTTTTAAGCGTTGCAGGGTTATTGATATTGAGTGCAATCCAAAGAAATTTGAGAAGATTCTTCATCTGAAGGAAAATAAATCCTCTGCAGTAACTAAATGCTGTCTTAAAGGCCCATGGTATGAAACCGATGTTAGTTCAGGTGATATTGCATCAGTTCAAGGCATCTGGAATGAAGAACAAAAACTTTTCGTAATATCAGCAAATAGTGGCTTCATCATCACGTCACCAGATACGCTTGTTTCTGGAACAACAGTCGTAGGTTCGCTGTTTTGTACTCGGAAATCAATTTTGAGTGAGCGATTTCGCGGTATTGATGCAGGCGATTCCAAGATTGTAAGCTTCATTTTCTCATCTCACACTCAGCTTCGGAGCAATTATAATTATTCTTTATCTTTAGATGAACATCGGCTCAATTGTTCACGAGATTATGCAGAAAGTTTTAAAGAAGAATCTGACAACCTTAAAGGAAATCAAACAAGTTGCAGAGAATCATCTCAGTGAATCCGACATGATACATCTTTTATATTCCTGCAAAATGACATTAGATGAAATTCGAAGGGAGTTAGAACCTTTCTTAACAAATATCTTTGAATTTATGAGACGCTACATTGTCGGTGACAATAACCACAGCGAAAACAATAATTCCAGTAACAAACCGTTTGATGGAAGGATTTCAGAAATTCTAGACATTGAAGAAAACGTCTGGAGTCCAAGGCTAGGTATGAAAGGAAAAATCGATGTCACTGTTAAGATTCATCCGCCAAACAGTTTCCTTGATGTGCATCAGAAACTGCTGCCATTGGAAATAAAGACTGGAAGGCCATCTTTTTCTTTGGAGCACAAAGGACAGCTTATTATTTATCAGATGATGATGCAAGATCTAGGCAAACAAATTGATTCTGGCCTTTTATTGTACATTCGGGACGGATTGATGAGTGAAATCAAAGCATCGCATCCTGAAAAGCGTGGACTGATTATGCTGAGAAATCGTTTAGCAAGTTTTTTAAGCATGGACATTGTGACATCAGATCAAAAAATCAATTTGCCTGAGCCAATAAATCACCATTCTGCATGTGGGAAATGTCCATATAACACTCTTTGTTGCACGTTTTTGAAGAAGGAAAAAAAAGTGCTATCAAACGGTCATCCTTTGCGAGAGATTCAAGAAAAGATTTTTGCACATTTGAGTGATGATCATGTTAATTATTTCTTTCATTGGTGCCATCTCATAACCAGCGAACATAATGAAGTCCAGCGAAATAATAAATTGAAGCACTTGTGGACAAAAGAACCAGAAGCCAGAGCAGCCAAAGGAAAAGCTCTCATCAATCTTATCATCAAAGATATTGTGCAACCGCAACGCGATGAATTTTCTCACAAATTTGGAGCAATTAATGAGCAATTCGATTTTACGGTAACCCAGTTCGATGTTGGTGATTATTTGATTGTTAGTACAAGTAAGAGATGTTCTGTTGCTGCTGGTCGCGTTACGCGTGTGGAATCCAATTTTATCACAATGGCCCTACCCAGAGATTTAAGCCAGCAATACGAGAAGGAAAAGTTCCATCTCGATCATTACGAATCGCAGTCTCAAACGGTCTTCAATTTTACCAACATCGGCGTTCTCCTTGATGACAATGAAAAAAGTGGATCAAATCGATTGCGCCAAATTATTATTGATAAGGTCCCAGCTAAGTATGGAAAGTCACTTCCGAAAATGGTGATGGATAAAGGTGAAAAAATATTACTTCAAATGAATCTTGTTCAACGTAAAGCTGTTTTAAAAGCACTCACATGTGAAAATTTTATGCTTATAAAGGGCTTGCCTGGAACAGGAAAAACTCAAACACTTGTTGGCCTGATTCAACTACTAAGGATCCTCAAGAAATCAATCTTAATTACAAGCCACACAAATTCAGCAGTTGATAATATTTTACTTCGCCTAAAAGAACGCGGTATAAAGTTTTTACGATTGGGATCAACTGCTCGAATTCATCCATCGCTGCTGGATTTTAGTGAAGCGTCTCTTGTTGAAAAATGCAAGACAGTCGATGAGCTGGAGCTGTTATATAATCAGCATGATATTGTGGCCGTAACATGCTTGGGATCAGCTCACAGCTTATTGTCGCAACGCAAATTTGACTACTGCCTTGTAGACGAAGCAACACAAATTTTTCAGCCAACTGTGATTCGGCCGCTTTTATCTGCATCCAAATTCATTCTAGTTGGTGATCCCGCTCAATTGTCGCCGTTAGTGAAGAGTGCTGAAGGGAAAAAACTTGGCGCCGATGAAAGTTTATTTGAACGGTTGGATTCGCCTGAAGCAACAACCGTCTTGGGTCTTCAATATCGTATGAACCGGATCATTACAAAGCTAGCAAATGATCTCACATACAACGGGGCTTTGAAATGTGCCGATGATGAAGTTGAGAAGGCAGTTATGAAAGTGCCAAACATAGAGATGTTTCAAAATCGTTTGGAAAAGGACAAGTGGCTTGCAAAAGTTCTTAGTCCTCATATCGAACAATCAAGTGCTCTCATCAATACGGGTGACGTTTTTAAAATGGCAACACAATTTGCTGAATCAATAAAAGAACGGCAGAGCATAAAAAACTCGTCAAATTTGTCCAAGAAAAATACATTGTACGTGAATTATTGTGAAATCGCTATCGTTCTGCATATCGTTAATCTTCTCACGGATTGTGGAGTTCCTGGTGATTCCATTGGCATAATTGCACCCTATCGTGGACAAGTTGATGCCCTCAAATCTATTTTTGTTCATCACGGATCCCTGGAAGTAAACACTGTCGATCAATATCAAGGGCGTGATAAGAAAGTCATCATTTACTCATGCACGCAATCAGAAACTAATGCTGATCCATTGAAGACGTCATCAGAAGTTGAAATCCTTGAAGATCGTAGACGTTTAACGGTTGCTATTACGCGTGCCAAACAAAAGTTAATCATGATTGGTGATGTAAACTGTCTCAATAAGTACACGCCGTTCAAGGATCTTTTTAAACACATGAGTTCCATGTCAAAAATTTCGATTCAAGATGGAAAATTTGGGTTTTCTTGGAGCTTGTTGACAGAAAAGTTGATATCTGAGATGGGAATTTGATTTATTTTTGAGGTGTTTATTTGATTGAGAGTTAATGATTTTACCGATCCACTGCCCCATTGAAGATATCGGTCGAGTGGTAATGAACGCTCGTTTTATACATATTTCATATTTGCAACATGTTCCTATCTTAATTGAATACATATCGCTGAGAAGCTTTAACAATTGTTATGAAAACGAAATTCAATGTGGCTCAAAAAAAAAAATATTTTATTGTTATTAAATAAGTATATTTATTAGGTAAGCTCTTAGAGTGTATGATTTTTAATCAATTTTTACTATCTACAAAGATTTTTTTACTGTTATTGTAAACAACATTCAAAATATAAATTGAATAAAATCTATATTATTTAACGGTTGAAATATTTTGAAAAACCCCCGGTGTCTACGAGTCAGTTTTCTCCACTAAAATAATGTGACTTAAATTATACACATATTTAAGGAAAAATCGGAAAAATACTTTAATTTGTTAAGAATTTGATTGTTTATAAAAAAATAAGGAGAATAAGAAAAATAAGTTACAATACTATTTTGATACCAACAAAGCAAATTTTTAAGTCTAATTTAAGACTTGCCGATATAAAATGGCTCAGTGAATCATATTGCAAGGAAAAGATCGACATTCAAAATAATTTCATATAATAGCAATATCAGCGAAAATAAAATAACAATGCATCCATTAGAGACTGGGATGGGAGTACCTGCGTTCCTAGCGAAGTTGTGGCGACTTGTAGAAGATGCAGATACAAATAATTTGATCAGTTGGAGCACGGTAAGAAAAAAAATCCAATTCTGATAAATTTTAAAACATGGCCAGCTTCAAAATATTATCAAAGGCGACCCATTTGATCCTCTACAATCGTTTCGAGATATTCGCAAATTCATTTCACAATCGCGATAATTGTTTTAGAGATAGCCTCAAAAACGGGTCCCAATACGCAATATAAAAATATATGCTCTGGGCCTGGTGCTGATAAAAGTAACTCGCAATATTTGTGAAAAATTGAGAAATTGAACGCGAATACGCGTGTCTTCATCGGCAGTTTTACGTATATTTAGGAACTACCTAATAGGCATTTATGCTCATGGCCCTTTATAAGGGTAACACATCAGATGGATGATGAAATCTATGTTTACAGCTCCTGCATCGGACAGGTTGAAATTTTACGATCCATACACGAAATATCAAGAGAAAAAAACTAGAAAATTTTTGTGTGTTTATTTATATGAATAACCTTCATCTAAGCCAATCGTCGTAACTCATGCACCGTTGTTGTTACTGGATTCAGAGGTGACGTCATTGGTCACGTTAATTTTGTCGTGGTGTGTTTGATTATACAACTATCTCCTTGTCTGTAGACAGCCAATAAAAACAACATGTTTTGTTTTGTTTTGCTTTTAAACTTTCCAAAAAAAGCCTGGCTCAAGTTTTATAGAACATAGACATGCAGTTTATGGATCGAGTGAGAAAAGCGATAAATGAGTGAACTAAGTAAAAGTGACAATTTAAAAAAAAATGTTCGTGTTGGCTACATACATGTGAAAGTCGGTATTGCACAAAGCATGAACGGCTTCGGATCACACCAAATCTTGTCGTATATATGAAGTCGAGATTATTGCATCTATAAATTCAGTTTTGATTACGCAATTATATTTAAAAAAAAAAAACGTTTTGATTCAACCGGGAAATGATCGGCTCACCAGAAAAAAGCTAAGATTTTCAATAGATTATATTTCGGTTTTGATGTCGCTCCCAAAAAATTTTAATGAATTGAACTCTAATCGCAAGCAAATGATTGATTTAAATTCCAAAACGTGTTGTTTACTGATGGTTTCACTCAACTTTTATTTTTCGTTGTATAATCCCGCAGGATGGACGCAGCTTCATCATTCAAAATCAAGCGCAATTTGCGAAAGAGCTGCTGCCACTTAACTACAAACATAACAACATGGCCAGCTTTATACGCCAATTGAATATGTATGGTTTCCACAAAATAACATCAATCGACAACGGTGGCTTAAAATTTGATAGGGACGAGATGGAGTTTTCGCATCCTTATTTCCAGAAAGGGCATCCCTATCTATTGGAGCACATTAAACGCAAAATTGCCCATCCAAAACAAGTGGAATCCGATAAAATAGCATCAAAAGTTGAGACAGTTAATCGCGTTCTGCACGAAGTGAAGAACATGCGAGGCCGACAGGAATCATTAGACACTCGTTTTAGTGCCATGAAACAGGAAAATGAAGCCTTATGGCGTGAAGTTGCAATTCTACGTCAGAAACATATGAAACAACAACAAATTGTCAACAAACTGATTCAATTTCTTGTGACAATGGTTCAACCCACTCGTTCGGGTCTCGGTAGTAGTCTTGGCAAGAGGCGATATCAGTTGATGATTAACGATGCTCCTAAGACAAAGGTATGTATTATTAAAACATTGAGTAAACAATAAGAATAAAAAAGTTTTTTTTTTTTTTAATTTATTTTAGATAAAGAAGACAAATGCTGGTCCCATCATTAGTGAGCTCACGGAAGAATTACTAGATGAAGTTGATTCAGATCTAGAAATGGATCCAATGTATGTATATAACATTGAAGTGAAAAATTACATTATTTGGTTCTGACTAGGATGATTCTTTTTAGAAATTTCACTAACGTTCAGTCACCTGGATCAGATTCACAATCAAGCAAAGGTAGCTTTGACGACGCTTGCAACTCATCTACGACGATACCTGATCTACTCAACAGCTACATTAATAATAATTATGAACATGATTGTTATGTTGCAGATCAAGATGCAGTTAATAGTGCTGATTCAGCGGACGATTTGAATCTTGATGACATCGATGAGATTGATACGAACAACATGGCCATTTACAGTGGTGCTCCAATTTTGAAGAAGGACCGTAATGGCTCAAGCGGTGGCAAAGTATTTACTGGCCCTGATCTCCAGCAACAAATGAAAGAAGAGCCAAAAGACATAAACAACTCGGTCATTTTTACTAATACGCCAGAGTCTAAGAAGGAGAAAAAAAGCACGCTTGGTGGTAAAGTATTTACTGGTACTGATGTTCCTCTACAGAAAATGAAAACGGAACCGAAAAAATCAAAAAGCCTGTTGATTACATCACAAAACAAGGCCTCTGATCAAGCGAAGCAAAACCAACCCAGAGATGATTTGATGAATCTGTTGAAGCAATCGTCAAATGATCATATGGTTGCGGGAACAAGCGGTGCTCAGACTGCGCCAGTTGTTGATCCAGTTGTCGGACAAAACATTTTCGACGAAAATTCACAGGTTTGTGTACATAACTAAAATATTTTAAAATTAATTAGTTTTCATCATGAATCCGTTCTATTGTAGCCACCGGAAAACATTCTTGCTGACGACGATATGTTCGAGAAGAGCAGCAATAAATTGACTATTACAAAATACAATCCACAAACCACGGAAGATATTATGAAGCTTAATTCACATACAGACTATTCGAATCATTTGGAAAATGTTCAGAACGATTTGGATTCTTTAAAGGACCTACTGAGCACAGACTCCTATCAACTGGACGCGAATCAACTATTGGGGGTGAGTGGTAGAAAACATAAGAGTTGAGATGGACGTTTTTTTTTTTTAAATCCACTCGGGCGCGGCAAAGAAATTTGCAAAAACGAAAACGGGCTTCAAAGACATCTCTCCTCCTCGTAGTGAGAAAATATCTTACTAATCTTGATTTTTTTTTTCTACTATATTTCATAAATCATGCCCATTCACATTCGTCAATAATATCAAACAACCCATTTGCTATCTGTTAGAATGGTCAGCTCCCAATGTATATGTCACAAGGGAGTTATGATGCTGATACAATTAATAAGGTTTGTTTATATGAAAAAATAATTATGGATCAATGTACGCGAATCCTTGATCAGAAGCTAAATTTCTTGGATTTTGGTTTCGTATTTATATGTTTAGGACTCACATATCACAAAACTTTTATTTATTTATTTATTTTTTTCTTTCATTTATATAAATCCTTTCGATTGTACAAAACTATTTTCTTTTCATACAAAATGATGTTAAACTCGACATGTTTTTAATGTATTTCGATGTTTCAATTCTTTGAACGTGATTCAGAAAGTTCCGATGGACGATGCAACATTGCTGAAGGTAGCACATGAAGTAACTAAAAAATTATCAAGATCAGCAGCTTTGTTGAAAAAAAAAAAAATCATTGAAATTTGAGAATTAACTTCTAATCGAACTTGTTATTATTGTCCAATAATTTCTAATCTGATTTTATAAATCTTCCAAAATTTCCTTTGCCCGCTTTGTGGGTCTAAAATTGAACAATTCTACAAAAGTTGATTGGTGTTAACATACATTTTCTTAATTTTCACAAGCTTCATGACTTTTTTTTTGAATTCTGATCAACCAGAAGTGTAATTTTGATCCTCACCTGATTCTTTTTGCTTTTCTTTTTTGATCTGTAGCTTTTTGGAAGCGATGATATTGTTGGATATGAGCTTCCGCTATCAAATGTTGAACTCTTTGCTATCGACAAAAAGGGTAAGTTATAAGTAAATACAATTTTCATCTCAATCAACATTTAATCGCTTATATTTCATTTTAAAGATGATTCGCAGTCTGGAGCTCGATCAGAGTTGATGGCATATCAACCATCACCATATAACAACAGTTTGGATCTGAATGAGCTTCTTCAGAATGCAGATGATGTCGAAACTGTTGGTGAGTTAAATTCAATTCTTTAAATTTTATCCTTAATTTTCTTCTGCATTTTAGAATGAATTTGCTGAATTCTAAATTACTCGTGTGCTGGTGGATTTTCGTTATAAACTTTTTACAAATGTCAAAGATGACAACGTCGCACATCATTGCAGGATCATCAATTGTTGGAGCTGTTTTTTTTTTCTTTAACCTAAATAGCTAATTAATATTTTCGTATATCATAAAACGTTAGTCTGTAAATTTGAATTCCTCAAGTTATCATAAAATTAAGTTGCTAAAGCTATAAATAACATGGCGATCGATTGAAGTTGTTTTCTGAGGTTCTTCATCCCACTAATTCTCTCCACACCCTTTTTGAAACTGATTAATTATTAAACTGGTTAATGTACATTTGAAATGTGCCTGAAAATTTTATAAACTGTTTCTTGTCATTTTGATAACTGATAACAAAAAAAAAATCTTATTTTCTTCCCTTAGTGGTTTGTTGCGTCCAAAATTATGCTTGAAATACCACGAAGTACAAATATCATTCAAAACTGCTGAAATAACCAATCCCAGTTTCATTTTGCATCAACTTATTTAAAGTTTCACTCTCAAATTTGCAAAGATTTCGGATTTTTAAATACAATCGATCCTAACACGCAACTGCAAAAGGAATATCGTTTTTCAAATGGACAGGTTTATTTTACCGCACAATGCAAACCCTTAAAATAACAGTCCTGTAGACGATAAGACAACGTAACTTTTGAACTTTACATATATAATATTTAAAAGGATTTATATTTTTGCAAGCATAATTAATTATTTCTTAGAAAATAAAGAGATGAAGAAAAAAGGATGTTGAATGTAACAAAAAATAAATAAATAAAGTTAATTCGACGAGGGTGAAAACTAATTGTTTCCAAGTAGTGTCTGCAATCTTCATTTCAGCGAAACATGGATACATAACAGACATATCTCTGAAATAAGACAAGTGGCCAAATTAATAGCCAGATGGATAATTTTTAAATTTTTTTTTTACTGATTTCTTTATTTTATTAATCATTAAATGTGATTACAAAAGTGATTTATCTAACAAGACATCAGACAAATTCCTTTAATTGTTTTTCGTAGAAAAAAATGGTATTTCTTGCTTATTAGTTTGTGTTTTTCATTCTTATCATAGTTTCCTAGCAATTGTATGCAACATTTCCAACCAATACTTAATTTTCAAATTGGTATTTGTTGCATAGCAAATGTTTGTTATCCAATACGATGATGCAAGTAATAAAAATATTGTAAATTGGGGATTATGATATTTTTTTCTTTTCTGTTTTGTTTGATAATTTGATTAATACTTTATTTTATCAATTACATAAGGTCCAAGACAAACGATTTACAAAAGAAAAGTTAAGAACTCTTAGGATGAAACTCTTAATCATAAAACAAATTGCACTCAAAAAAATTATTTGTTTCTTTTTTTTTTTTTATTTAAACATTTATCTCGCGGGTCCACTCAAACAAACAATGCGACAAACAACTGACAGAAAAATAAGAAAAAGTGTTGGAATGTTTAGAACATGTTTAAAGAAAGTAAATTCTTGCTTTGCCCTTATGCGTCATCTGTTATCAATAACCATCTATTACAAAAAAGAAAAGAAGCTTTTAAAAATGGCACTTTGTGTTTGTTGTGGTGTAAATTATCCAATCAATCTACCTAACAACAGACTGACATTCTTAGTATGTTGCTCAATTCATTCTATCTACTTTAACAGTTATTTTCGCTTCTCGAGTCCATTTTTAAATGGCAATTTCCATCGTTTCAGAAAATGACCGATTTCCGGATGGTGTGTTAAGGGTTGGGTGTGATTATTAAAAGGTGTTAAATCATCGGCATTAGAGAAATAAAAAAAAAAACTTCGAAGTGAAAATGATTGCATACAATTTTTTTTTTTCGTGCTGGAACTCATTCCGGAAAAATTCTCACAATTATTCAATTAAATCGAAACGAAAGCATCCATTTATAGTGGAAAGCATAAAGTGTGTGAGGAAGCACAAAACATTAAAAGATGAGAAACTTAAACGCTCTTTCACATAATACACTTTTGAAGCTATATCAAAGGAAGTTCAGGCTTAGCTATAAATGGGAAAATTATTCAACCAATCGATTCACAATTACGATGAAAAATTTGAGTTAAAAAATGGTTTATGCTAAAAACAACGCGCAACAAAGTCTGTATATTGTATAATTTAATCGTAAGTATATGTATCTAACAAAAGAGTGCGCGAATTGGATCCGTCTAATCGTGCATTAAAATCTCAATGATCAAATTACGAATTATTTGTTATATCAACTCGAAAATGGATTAATTGTTTGCATACACCTTATTTGGGCTAAAATTACAATTTTATTGCTGAACTGAGCCATCATAATCCGGGAATTCATCGCAGCAAAGAACCCAAACGTATGACTTAAGCTAGATATTTAAAATTTCTTTTAAATCAATACGAATTGAAATTAAAACAAAATCATAAAAATGGCTTTTTGACTCAAGACGAAAAATTAAAATTCCCAAATGGAAAGAAATTGTTCCACTTTAAAGATCACTGACACCATTGCCATTAGCGTTGGTTGTTGTTGGTGCGGGTGCGGGTGCACTATCGACATTTGGAATATAGTCGAGTGCCATTAGACAAGCGAAGACGGTCATAACCATTTTAGGTTTAACTTCTGTTATGTCTTCCGGCAACGCATACACCCGAGCGCCGATTTTACGTGCCATCGAAATTGCATACTTGGCGTTTGTGAATTTATCCTGAAATAGAAGATTTTCGTTGTTAAAAGGTTTCTAAATAATTGACTATAAATTTCATTACCTCATATTCTTCGCCTTCATTGATCAGCTCATAGTTGATGCTTCCTTCTTTGATGGCATCGATCAAGTCAAGAACAACTTTAGCATTACCAATGGATGAATCCTGGAAGCTTTTGATGCTTGTATTTTTACCCGCATTAGACAGTTTTTGATTAACCCAAGCAACGATTTCCTTCTCAATTGTCGTATTTCCAGTATTTGCCAATTGCGACAATACCGAAAGCGTATAGGCTCTCATCAGTTGCCAGATAAGGGCTAAAATTATATTTTTTCATTATAAATTGTTGCTGCTTAGTTGTTTACAAAACTCACCCAATGTTAGTGTGGCATTTCCGTCACTAATATCTTGTCCGGCGATACCGACTAGCGAGAACTTTTGTTGTTTTCCCAGCTCTACAGCGTAATTACAATTCTCCAGTTTTTCCATGAATTTCCTTAGCGGACTGAAACGTTGGTGAACCTTCTGCCAATTAACCGAGCCAGGTCGAATAATGTCAAAGAGCTGGAAAATGACGAGTCCATCGGCCAAGTCTGAATATAACCAATTTACGTATGGTTTCACACCCATTGAGTTCATCCAGTTTCTGTATGTTTTCTCTTCGCGCGTCTCTTCGATACCCTCGAGGCCTTCAATTTGTTCCGGTTGATCGAGTCCGGGATGATTGTTGAAAAGATTAGCGACAAAGGCTAAATTGAGCTTATAGACACCGTTGACAACATCTTGAGGAGTTACAAAACTCCTGCAATTTAATTTTGCAGCTTGCTGGAGCATCGCTTCAGCACGATGAATCAAATGTGGCTCGTGGATGGCTTCCATTGTGACACCAGCATCTTGTGGTGCAATTTGTTTAAGCAAATATGAATAAATCTCTGAATCGCTGATGTCAGTTGTGAAATTATTGCAACGACGCTGGATGCCAGCGCGTTCAAGATGATGATTGACCCATCTGAGCAGAATGGCTTCAGGCGAAAGTTTCATCAAATCTTCCAGTCGTTCATCATCATTAATGAGCGTTGCTAAACCGGGACACGAGTCCAGTGTAATATGGCTAAATAATCCAACCCGAATGATTTGCCATAATAAGCCTAGCACAAGATGCGGTTTGCCCTTTGCCAAATCATGTGCGTCAATGTTGATGATATTGCATCCGATGGCTGATGATGAAACCAGCGCTAGTGTGAGGTTCTCAAATTTCGTATAAACGGTCAAATTTTTTTTATTGATAGCGCGTTCATCAATTGTATCGGGGCACGAATGATTGATGAGCTTGCAGAGCAAAATTCCATCTTTAATCTTCTCGTACAATGCCTTTCCTTCAGGATCGAGTGGCAGCAAATGTTTTAAGTCCTGATCAGCTAGCAAATTACTGTTGATCCATTCACTGAAAGAGATTTGTTCTTCCAATCGTACTGAATGCGTTGTTCCAGTTGCTGATGATTCAGACATTCCACCGAGAGTTTCAAGATTCTCCTTCTTTGATACAACTTGCTTAAAAGTGCTTGCCACTTCTTTTGCTTTCAGGTCTACACAAATTTTCTCAAATTCATTATAATTCAGACGTCCAACCGTCTCGAGACGTTGCTTCTTGCCGAATTCATCGATCATCAATCTTACTTGATAACCGGGTAACTTGAATCCAACTTGGTCTAGAGCCTCTTTCAGCTCTTTTAGATCAATAAAGCCCCCAGTTTCCTTGGTTATCTGGAATAGTGAAAACATAAATAAAATAAAAAGTTATTTTTGATTATTCAAGTGAGAGCTTCCGGGAAATTCCAGTAGCGATTAGTTGCTATCAGTCTTTTACTCTCAACAAGTTCATATGTCACTGACTTCAGTGGACAATGTTTATTTTAGTAAAACAGTACGCATTTTATGGTGTCGGTATGCCACAAAGTATCTTTTTTACATTCGGTGCCCATCGCTTTTTATTTATTATTACTGTTATGTCATCAAGAGCAGCGAGTTGCTGATAACGAAAGTTTGTTATTGGTATTTTAAGTGTTTTTTTCTTTGTAAAACTACCGTAATGACTTCGTCCGCCGCACCATCAACCAATAAAAATTCCTAAAATTTATTGCATTGCCAATCGATACACCATATTCTGCTGGCGATTTATCATAAAAAAAGGCTTATCATTCAAAACTATTTATATGGATTAATAAGATGTCGATAAGAAGTCGTGGAGGAAGGAACATTTTTTCTACGTAACCAAAACCTTGCGTAATAAAATATCACAATATCGACGAATGGGTAAAATCTGAAAAATAAATTTCTATCAGAAGAAAAAATGTTTCGAATTTTTTTTTGCGCAATTTTCTACCTAAGTAGCGATGAGAACGGAATTTCACATATACTTAAGTCTGCGTTGCACCGTTCACCTAGTTTCCATGCTAACGCAACGGTTCCATTGTTTCAAGCCACCATCAAGTTATAAAGTCGAATGTTTAACCATTTTAACGCTAATTAAGCTATACATAATTCATCAAGTATAGCCCATTGTTGATTCTTCAAGGAGAAAAAACGTATATCAAGTTTTTTTTTTTGGTCGGAGCCCCGATGAGTCTCATAGTGCACCATCATCGTCAAGTGGAATGTAATTTATGTATATTATTAAGACCATTTTGAATTGGCAGATTCCAGATTCATAATAGTAAAAAATAAATACGAGAAATTATGTGTGTTTGTGTGTGCTTTGTCAAACAAAGGCTCGGTCAGACATCCCACAATCGAATCATTTCATTAGTCATCATAAATGCTACAAATGTTTTTTTATGGCAAATTATCAATAAGGAAACGGCTAGTGAATCGTACTTGTCACTTATAATATCTAGTCCTCCCAAAAACCACAAAGCAAGTTTAATCTTATAGTCATGCAACCCTGATAAATATCGTGCGTGACTTCACATATATGATTCATTTGCATTTTTTGTACTGTATATTAGAATTTTATAAGCAAACCTCAGAGACACCCAGGCTCAAGGTTAAGTAAATAATTGTAAAATTTCCATAAAACCTTGTGCTTTATGAAATATCGAACGATTTGCGTTGTGATATTGTGATATTCAACCAGATGAGAAATATAAGATTTACAGTTTTCCAGATAGCGCAACTGAAGAAAAAAAACAGTGGAATTTTTCACAATAAATCAACACGCCATAACAATGGGTCGATTGTGTGTGAGCGCCTAATGTATCCACTAAAGAATTTTGTTTTTCTTACTTAAGTACATTAATAAATTTAAATGAGCGAATATTTTGAAACTAAATAATATTAACAATTACATCAGTATTGCGAATTTAAGTCGAAATGGAGTTTTTTTTTACTTTTACATAAATTGCAAAGCTCTCCGATTTCTGGTTCTGGAAAAAGTTCAAATATTTATATTTTTTTTTTTTTGAAAGTGTAAACCTTAACACGAGTCACCAACACCACGAAACATGATACTTAAGTCGTAGTATACTCGATTTGTGGCTGTTTTTCGAGTGGCATCAGCATAATATATCGCGGTTAGATGGTTCGCACTGGAATGGTGTTTATAAGCGAACGTCAAGCGAGAAGGAAAAGTATAAATAAAAAAAAAACTACTCAATGAAATTTAAGTCTATACAGACTTGTCCATCAATACGGGAATTTCATTGCGTGGGTCTCTTCATTACATCATCACTGCTGCGACATTATAAATATTATCCATCGAATAAATATTTAAAATTGTCTAATCTTATCGAATTTTATATTTCGTTTCCATCTTATCAACAAAACTCGGGCTGGGCCGTAATGGCGTCACATTTTAAATAGCATCACCCAATCTAGCTCATAACTTTTCATTGAAATCAGTTATGACAACTGAGTAAGTAATTAACCGTACAAAATTGTCATTGGATCCAATAAAATGTGCAAACACCGGCAGCATATTGATGATCGGCAATTTAGTATCGGGGCACTAATACATCTGAATACTGTTAAATTATTATTTTTTTTCTTCTTTTCGTACAAGTTACTTCTTATTTTTGAAAATCGATTATGACTCAGATCCATTGCGATTCTTTATATTTCTCTTCTTCCAATAGTTTGTACAATAAGATACCGCGCAAAAGCCCCGTTGACTTACTACTGGCCAGATTTCATCTTGCAGCATCTGCTTAAATTCTACATAATCAATTTTGTGATCACTCATGGCTATGCTCTCTTTTTATATTAACTATATCGTCACTGATAACGGTAATGAACCGTTTAATTATTATTTTTATTTAAATCGTCCTGACACTAGCGCAGTCACCATACAACTGGCACTGCCGAACATAAAAAATATAGTCAGGGCCAACGATATCAAACGCGCACGAGTTCTTATCAGTGTTATAAACAACAAAAAAGAGAGATTGCATTTTGTTGAATCATTAAAGAACGCTATATCAGAACTGTATTTTGAATTGTAGATTTCATTTGGTCGCTCGCACAATTTCCATTGAACTGATAGCAATTAATTTAAACGCTCAATTTGATATAAACACACAAATCGATGGTCTCACAAAAATAAATGATAAAGTGCCACTGTGATTGGATATAAATTCATCATTATAGTTGATAGATGTGTTTCAAATTATCGAGTCGAGCAATAATATTGGGCGGTAAAAGGCATCATACATAACAGTAATGATGAATCATAAATAGGAAAACATAAATATTAGGGATGTCGGTGAGTCATCATTGTGCAAAAAAAAAAAACTCTTTCACTTTCAATTTGTCGCAAAGCAAAAAAAGAAGAAAAATGTGTGCGAACATTGATAACATGTGCAAGGTATTTGACCCATTACGATGATGGGTTTGCCCTCATTAACGTATTATTTTCATTTATTCCACTTGCCAATTTAAACAATAGACGGCAGCGATGCGCAATCAAAAACATTAAAAGTTTGTATCAATTTGCATACATTTCACCGTTTTGCGATGGATTAGGTGCCAGAAGCGGTGTCGGGCGAGTGTTTGATGAATAAATGACTCATCTATACGCGACATGTGCTTCATTAGTAATTGAATTAGTCAGTTTACAATCGAAATGAATAGTTCCTCGAATAATATTTACATTTTTAAGAAATCGATATTGATTCATCACCTGGTTCAGGTTTTATTTTATGGGAAAATTTTCAATTCACCAATGGACGATGATGTAATCATAGGATATTATATTAACAAATCTTATGTCCCTTTGATGAAAATGCGTTCACTTTCCCTTGACATCAATAATATACACAAAAACACACATTTAGAAATATTATAATTAGATAGCGGCTCTCCTACATTGTCTGTCTGGGTGGGTACCGAGCGAGTTCTACGAGAACATTATTGCAGTTCTAGATATCTAATGTCATCATCAACAACAAGCGAATTGTTTGTTGTTCACACCATACCGTAGCCAGTAGACCAGCAGACTTCTAATTATGCGTTCTCGCAATAAAACAAACCGCACAAAAATAAAAATTAAACACGTATGTGTGTAAGAAATATATATGGAAATGTTATAAAGCTCGGCAAGATGTTGATGATGGACGAATGTATGCAGACTGAAGGAACATGCAAGCCAACGAAATTTTCATGTTTTTATCCATTTTGACTGTTTCCCGGCGCTTTCAGTAGGAATTTTGTATTGGCATTCTCTAGCTCAATGGCTTTTTGATGTTGGCGATATCGGAAAATTTATGTTAAACTCGAGGGGCGAATGGAGAGAAAAATCGAACAAACATGGGGTAGAATTTTTTTTTTCAGGGTGTGTATCGGCCGCTAATATCATTGAAATATGAACAGCATTGGTTATTATTTATAAACTATGGAAGCTCCATAAATCACTACTTAGGCTTGTTAAAGTTAATCAATTAACACTCACATCTTGGAAATATTCTTTTATTTCAAGCTTAAATTCTTCTTGCACCTTCTTTTGAATACTCATTGTAATTGATTATTTTTTTTTTTTCTTTTTTATTTATCTCCCTTATCACTGTTGCACTTAAATTTATAATATTTATAATTGTTTTGTATAGTGTTCGCTTTTTTTTTTGAGTTTACTACTCCGCGTTCGCGTTACTTATGATGATGAAAAGAAAATCACTTGATGAGACGACTATTGCAAACTATCTTGCGGCGAATTGCGTGCGGTTGATGAGAGTTGCACGCGATGAATTTTGATTTTTGCTGTTGTCAACAAGATTTCAAAATGAATCCATTAATAATCAATTACACGTTTTTCTTAATGCTTTATAATAAAGTTGGTGTTTCAACCTTAAAAAAAATCATCAAAGTAATGCACAACGTTGGAAGTACGCAACCCCAATTCGCTTCTTGGGACATCTGGCAACACTTTCCAATAAACGCCATAAACATAGTGAAAAAATTGTATGCATTTGAAAAGTTTTTGAAGTAAGTCTGTAAGAATATTAGAAAATGAATCCGAACGGAAACTACGATTCAAGTAATGACGACAACGAACGAGAAACACCAACCGAAATTTGTTGCTTGGTGAGTTTCACATATTATTTCTTAATTTGAGAAATATAAGTTATGTATTGATTTTTCTGCCCATATTCAGCTCGAGGATGGAATTAAATGTAGACGACCGGCTGGCAATGCGAGCTTCAGCAAGCGTATCCAAAAGACAGTGCAAAAGAAATTAAAGTTCATCCTGGACACCAACGTAGGTTGAGATTTTTTATTTACATACAATATACTAACTAAATTTTCCTGCTTGCAGGCTCGCAATCAATTCATTTGCGATTTTCATAAGTCAAAAATTCAAAGTGCTCGATCGAAAAGTCGACGTGCTCGAAAGGATAGTGATGACTCTGGCAGTGATAGTGAATCTCCAGAAGTTGATCTGTATTCGCTTCAAGTTCAAACACTAAGACGTTACAAGAAATTCTACAAGGTTCCAACACGCCCCGGTATGAATAAAGCTCAACTTGCCGATCTCATCAGCAAGCATTTCAGAACGATTCCTGTGAAAGAAAAAGAGGTTCTCAGTTATTTTATCTATTCCGTTAAGACAAATTCCAACAAAACGGACCAAAAAAACGGCAGTTTCACCAATGATGCTTGAGCCGCCTATAATATATTTTAAGACTTAAACAAGATTTCTTTCTTTTATTGACATTGTGCAAGAGATAGATTTTCATATTTCGTTTTATTAATGATGAATAATAATTATCAGCATTTTACTTCAACACGATTTTTTCATCCTCTTCACTTGAATCTTCGTCAGCACATATTTCTTCTTGTTTCTCAGGTGGCACGCTGAACTGCTTAATCACAGATTTGGTTGTTTCTGGCATTTCTTCATCGCTACCGGATTCTTCAGATGATATTACATTTTCATCCGACCACTTGTTTGATGCAATAGTCTTCGAGTCCAACTTTTTGATTCTCTGTTCTTCCTCTGATGAGCTGGTGTCGCTTTCTTCCATTGTTGATGACTCCTGTTGATCATCTGTTTGGTCAATTTTTTCCTCATCTCGATAATTTGACTGCACTTTAGTTACTCGGATAGATTCAGCAAAACCAGCTGGTAAATTTCCCTTAGCTCTTTCGGCTGTGTCGCTTTCCAAAGTCGATTTGATAAATTCCACAATTCTCCTCGATCGTTCAGCAGCGAGCTCTGAACACTTCAAAATAAGGCTTGGACTTGTTAGTACGACACCAGCCAAATGCATTGAACAGAGCTCTCGATAAGAATTTACCGCCAAAACCAAAGTGGCATCTGAAACTCGTTCCTCCAATACGGTTGGATCAGCTACTGGTATTTTTCCTTCGTTAAATAATGCATATGACACGCAAATTGGATAATGATGAAGGACTGTTGGAATGAGATCCTTTTCTGCGGCTGTATGAATAATAAATTCTCCATCACCAGAAGTAGTGACATCAGGACGCTTGAAATGAGCTAGAGCAGCAACAGCAGCAGCACATGCACAATCTAAATCAATGAGCTGGTGTAATCACAAGGGATTCTCAATTATAATTTTCCGCTTACCTGTCACATTTCCTTCATGATTCAATACAGAAATATCTACTCGAAGGTTCCACACCTTTTCCTCAGCAATGATACATAGTGACTCCAGATCAATACAGCGAGATTCCCGCAATGTTCTCTCGAGAATGCGATTAATCTGAATGCTGGATTCACTTAATGGAAAACCCACTTCAAAATGAGGAGCAGCCATCGGTCCGATCTCGACATTAATGAATAATGTTCCTTCATTGGGTCTCGTTGGTTTGGGAGTACCGACTTCACAAGAAACCTGAGCGAATACTCTTGTCTCCCCTAGCGAGCAAATCACTGACCCATATTCTCGACCAAAAACAATTTCCAAATTGCGAAACTCATTCAATTCTCGTTTATCAACACGCAAATTCTCAAGTATTGCCTTCTCCACAAATGCTTTCTCGCTATTTGATAGTACTGGTTCTCGCATGACGACTTAAATGTGGTTTTTTAATATTACGCCGGAAAGTAAACAAAAACAACAATGCGCAATTTAAGAATTACGAATTACCCACCCGTAGTGACCCTAACCTTTTTTTGCTTCCCCTTTTTGAACTTGATTTCTGAACCTGATAAAGAAACTGTTCAATATGACTTTTGTGAGAAGCTGCATAATTTGCTGTCATGATACTGATATTGAATAGTAAAAACCGTCTTAACGGTACCTGGCGGTCGTTTACTACTAAAATACTTGAATTCCAATAACGATCGATTTTTAAAATAAGAAATCACAAAGTTCAATTTCGTCAGAGCAACCTTTGTGAAAATTGAATTTTCAACGATTTCGTTGAGAGCTCCGTTCATTCGTTTCATTCAAAAGGTTTTATATATCCTGTGCAGACGTCGTCCCTTGCTGTTATCATTAAACGAAATCAAATCCCATCATCACAAGACTTTCAAAAAACAGAAAAACCACCAGGATAACAAAGTAAATATGAACAACGACTGATTTATCATAAAATCATGTGAAAACTAAAATTCTGACGCTCACCCTTTTGCGACGGCCATTTTTCTCGTCTCAATTCTAACACGACCAGCTTCAGCATGGGGAAGCCAAAAGCAAAATCAGATGGAGCCAAGGATAAGCGTGTACCTGGCAAATGGATTCATTATTTGAATAAGTACCGTACAGATAATTCTAACGTGTTCGAGAAGACCAAAGATGGTAAGCTCGCTTTTGGCGCAAACAGCTTAGTTTTTGAACATTTCGTCTACCTCACTGATTTTCACCAGGTAACCTTGCTTTGATCCGTGAAGCAGCTAAAACATGGAAGACTCTGACTAAGGAAGAAAAGGATGCTTACAACTTTGGTAAAGGTGTTAGCCAGGACGAAGCTCAAGTCAAAAATGCTGCCGTTACCAAATCCAAGAAGAAGTGAATACTGCTGCTGTAGATTTGCACATGTACTATTTATCTTAACCACTTATGTTACCTGCTTTTTTGCTATTTAGCTGAACATTCACATAATAAATATCTATTTGAGGTTAAATTTTAGAATTTTTATTAACACAGAGAAGTTCACAATTTATTAATTAAAATCGAACTAAATTTTACTTGAAAATATAATGCTTAACGAAAAGTTAACTGTAAATTTCGAAGCGATCTTTGTACCTAGTCGCCAAGCCTCGATCCAGGCCAGCTCTTCCGTGATTCCATTGAAGAAAATTAAAACATCCAATATAACGGAATTCACAATGCTGCAGCCAGATTCGGTCTATGTTCTCAAGGCACACGATCCAGTCCATTCGGTGCACTTCCAGAATCAGCAGTTACTGGTTGGAACTAAAGCAGGAAGAGTTAAAATATTTTGCCTGTCAGTAAGTTGTTTTTGTTTACATTTTCGAAATCTACGCAATTGCGTTTTACCATTTATGTATGTATTTCGTTGTCAATTTTTAGTCGTTGCGATCGAATTATGAACTAAAGGCTGGGACCAGCCCAATTGTGTACCTGTCAACCAACAGTGACAATAATCGACTCATCAGCCAGGAACGAAATGGGGTCATCAAGTTGTGGGATTTGGATAATCATGGATATTCCTTGAAACATGAAATAAACACCAATCACATTGGTTTTACACGTGCTCAGCATTGTGTCAAGAAGAACATTTTAGTGACACCGAGCGGCTGCAATGACATATCCATTATTGATGTTGAATCTGGCAATGAGAGTCACATCCTGAAGCCACCAGAGGATATGAAGAATATAACCAGCATCAAATTAGTGACATGGTTTACTGGTGATGGCGGTAGTGATGCTGATGATGTGTACCTGTTGGCCGGCTATGAAAGTGGCCATCTCATTTTGTGGGACCTGAAAACGATGAAAATGATTCATCAAATACAATTTGAATTTCCGATTTTTACCTTAGATTTTGCTCAGTGCACCAACCGTGGTCTTGTCTCAGGACCGTCAGTCCAAAAGATTTGCGTATTTGGAATTGACAAAGCAAAACAACAACTGTATCATCGTCCATCAGAGACTATTGAGCTACAGAAGCATGAAGGCTCACGAGCAGCAGGAATCAGTTGCATTAAGATTCGTCCCGATCGAAAATGCCTGATTGTCGGAATGAGTGATGGCATTGTCTACATCCATTCATGGAAATCTTTGCGTAAACTTGCAACTCTGAAGGATCATCGTGGTGAAATTTGTGATTTTGCATTCTCGAACGGCCTTGTGGACAGTTTCAAATCTCCGATAATGGCCGTGGCTGCCAGTGATGGAAACATTTCATTGTGGGATATTTACTACAAATGAATGCAATTAGAAAAAAAAAGAAAACGTCCAGACTGACCTGACTGAGGTGTCCTTTCATCATCGTTACTTTTTTTTTTTCAAAATTTTCTCAGTTCTTGCACCAAGAAATTTAGGACTTGATTTTTTTTTTATCAACATTTGAGCAAAAAGTACTGAATGAAATTCTCAACTTATCTGATTGATACGAGTCTGATCACTCAAAGCGATGCAGACAAGATTACTTATTTGGCTGACTATCTCAATAAGAGTTCAAAAAAAATTGTTTTCATTATCTTATTGTTATGCAATCAATTTTGAGTAAAAATATTTTATAATTATTTAAAGCAAAAAAAAAAGAAAGAAAAGTCACACCGAAATTTTAAATAAATAAATAAAAAATTAGAACGAAATTTTACGTAGTGATTGGTGACCCATACTCATTCATTTTACGTGACCCATTCCAGGTATATGTACATCAAATAAATTCCAGGTGTCAATTAGCATTATTGACTGTTCAATTTTATCAATGTTCGGTTATCACATGTTAATTTGGGTTCCATATGACCATTTTGATCATTAGTTAACGGATGTCAAGTCTAAAAATGAACCATTAGCGTCAACAATAACAATAAAAAAAAAATCGCTTGAAACTCAACTGAACAAAATAAAATTTGGAATCTAATTGAAGAATTTCGGAAAATTTTATATTATTAAAATTAAAAAAAAAAAATTATGTGGGAAAAGTTTGCAGCTTTTTTTAAATGAAAAAGCTCATGCCGGTGAAGTGTGCACGTCCCTGGATATTAACATATTAACGTTGAGTTTGAATGTCTATCTTTGTCTCTTTCTTCATTCAGGGTTGTATGCTCAAGCAATGTATGAAAAGTACTTTATTTAAACCGTTCAGAGCTTCTGCATATTTCAACAGGTAAAAAAAACTCAACAGGTTTTTCTACAACAACAACACGTCACAGAAATGCTCGAAAGATATTTTGAATTGTTGAGCGAGCTGCTCAGTTCGCGTTTTGCTTAGTTTCGGTAAAGACGTTAAGTCGGTTGCTCATCAAGATATAACTATTTACCTATATAGTTGTAAATATATTTTCATCATATTCTAATTCGCATATTTTGATTTTCTCATCTTCAGAGACATTTTAAAGTTGAAATTCATTATAGCACAGAAAAGAGAAGAAATAAAAAAAAATCGTTAGACATTTTTCGTGTTTACCCGTTTGACGGTGTGTAGAGAATGTTGATAAACAATTTTCTTTGTGGAGTATTTAAAAAGATAAAAACATTATAAAGATTCTGGACAAGATATCAAAATAAATTTTGTGAGTGCGAGCGAGAGAACGAACCCTGATATTCTGAAAGAAGGTATATAATATAAATGTGAAGGAATGTGCATCATTCTTATTCTTCCCCGCGTGTGTAAAAAATTCTTAAGATTTGAATCTTTATACGATCGAATGTGGGACTTTTAAAGAGAATAAAATTTGTTGTATGTAACAATCGCATGTAAAGGAATTGCTTCTTTTTTTTTTCTTGATGGGTTTCTCTAAGGTCCATCAATTTACTTCATACGTCTTTCCTTTTCGACTTTTATTTTTTTTTTTTATTGTCTGATTACTTTCATGAAAAGAAAGAAATATTCCTAAAGATCTGAAAGTCATTAAGATGCTGGGCATAAATAAGTATACACAGCAAATTGTTGTTCATTATTATTTAGACATGAGGCGAAATCGTGAGATGGACTCGGTAAGGACCGAGAAGAAAAACATAAAAATGAAATTTGTGCTGATTACCAAGCGCGCGTGGAACTGGCATGACATTAAGAATTCGCTAAAAAAAGTATTAACTTGTAAATGATCAATATTTAATTAACCATCGCAGTGGTGTTCGCATTAAGTCAACATTACAAATGGCTTAATTAAATTCTATAAATTAACCAGGAATATCTTGGCTTAACCAACATTGAGAATGTTTTTGTTTATTATGATTCCTTCTGTGTAATTAATTTCGAGACGTCGTCGGCGGGAATTTTGAAAACAAATTGGAATGGAAACAATTAAGACAGGGAAAATTCTCGTCATACTGTTTCTCTGGTCTTATTTTTGAGCATCTCGTGTCGATAGAAAATTAAATTTAATCAAAATTAAACAAATTAAAATTTTGTAAATGCTCATCTTTTCAACAACAAACCTAACCTAATTAGTATACCTGAAAAACGCAAAAAAAAAATTAAATAAATATTTGAGGCGCTCTATTTGAAGGCTTTTCAGATGTTTTTCTATTTCTAATTAATTGCTTGCCGAGCGCCCATCGAGGTAAAACGCCGAAACATTTATTTATTAATTCTGTTAACTTTTTTCCAATTTTAATTCACTTTTTCATCGCAATACTTTCTCTCTTGTGCACCATCCTGGCAAGAAAATTAAAAAAATGCTCAAAGATTGTGCAAAAAAAAATGTTTTCACATCGCCATTCGCGCTCAAAAAAGTAGATAATCGAACAATTTGACTCGCTTTGAAAGAAATTAATAAGAATTTTAATGATACAAACCCTGGCAGTGCATTGATTCCCTCAAAAATTATATCTCTTCAATTATTATGATGAGACGCGGGTACAGCGGGCATTTGGGTGAAATTTCTCTCATTTCTGGTGAAACGCTTTTGGACGATTCAGAAAAAAAGTTAAACATCATCCAGTGCAGAAAAAAAAAAAACAATAATTTACCGTAAAAACTTTTGCTTTTCGCTTTACGGCGTCATGCATTTATTCCGAATTATAAACGTAAAAAAAAAAATGTTTTAAACTCTTGTTTTCGATTTTTCGTAAATTTTTTGCGCAAAAATTTATCACACCTAAAAATAATATTTGTCGTTGGATTATTGCACCAGTTATGACGCAATTAGGAAATGTTGCTTGAGAAATTGAACGAAATGCTAATTGCACAAAGCCGTGTTATGGAATCTGATTAGTGTGGTGTGTGTACGAGCGCCGAGCGTCATATTGGGTCAAGATAATAGCTTGATGACTTCATCGGAAGTGAATAAAAATGTACCTAATGGAATTTCATGATGATCATTTTCATAAAGATACCAAGAAATTTGATACATTGTAACCACTTAATTAAATGCACAAATTGTCCCCAAATAAATAAAGAAAAAAATGCGATGGTCTTATAGATAGATTCATGTCCCATTCCGAAAAAAATTACAACTTTCTAATCTGCATTCGAAAAGATTTTAAACTTTGTTTATGTTTCGATGATGCCTTTGTTGGACTTTTATTATCAATTTCCATTTGAGAGAGAAGAAATTGATTTCATTTCCATGGAATTTCAGACATTGCCCACATAATAGTTCGCCACCGATCTAGTGCCATCAGCTCCAGTGCTCGTGCACACGATTTCGATCATAAAATTATTCTTTTTTTCCCATAACAAAATTGACCGTCACTAATCGAATTGCCCGCAAGATGTTGATGCTCTTTGTAAAGCACGTTGCGATTTTTTTCTTATTCCGGGGTCTCATTAAATGTCTTGCTACGGGTACGCGTGTCAAATGACTGTCAAAATAACCCAACTACCTAGCAATAGTTCTCCAGTAAATTTCATTTCCATGTGACTTTAACACCTTTTTCTTTTCTCTTTATTGTAGGAACTCAAAAGAAAAGAAAACGACGAAGAAGATTTCGATTCGTTAAATGTGTGAAATTTAATTAATTATTCGCGAGTGAAGTCAAAGCAAACTCAAAGATCCCGCAAAAGGAAGTTATTGTTAACTGAAAAGAAGACATTCGATAATATTTTCTTGCAATCGTCAAAAGTCCATCCAAAGGCATGGAGTGCTATAGTGGTGGCAATATTGCTGGTGCCATTTTTGGCACTATCGCTGTCATCGGCTTGCTAGGCGTGTTGGCATGGTGGATTTATAAGAAATTTTACTGCGAACATAAAGGTGAGTGAACTTTTAACCATTAATTAATTTCGTTGGCTGCCGAGCTTCGATTGCATTTCCTCGTTTTGCTGAATTACAAACTTGAAATCTAAATCTCTCTCTATCTCTCTGTCTCGGGGCAGCTTGTAACTCGCTCATTCATTTATCCAGCCAATTTGCGTTCGATGGTAATGTGAGCCTCCACAATCTCATGTAACTAAAGTTGCCAAGCGATTAATGTATCATTTCTTCTTCTTCCATTTTCCATTTTGAGAGTGATTCAATTGTCATATCCCATAGTTCTTTGAAACAATTGCATAAGCATGTGGCATCATCACACGATGAGCCCCCACAAAATCGATTTCTTTTTAATATTATTTTGAAATCAACATACAGATTGGCGCTATACACAAGCTGAAAAAATAAAAACAGCAAAAACAACGACTTCATATCCACACCAAGAGTCAATAACGTGAATAATTTAACATACTTTTTTTCCACTTCAATATCTTTCACGTTTCAACTTATGGTGCATTCTTATGTTCTTATATGCATGCTCAATAGACATATAAATTTTACTTTCATCCCGAAAACAAAGTTAAAAACCACTGCTAATGAAACTCGACGGCGCACGAGACTTTTCCATCTCTAGTCAATCGATTACAAGCTCTTTTAAGAAATTTATTGTGGTGGCTGCGCGTGTGCTTGGCGCATTATATATGCTTTGAAATTTATGCTTAATTTTCCTTTCGAAATGACTATGAATTAAAGCGGGCCACCAGTCAATCGGAATGGAATTCATTTGCGGGAAGTAGGGATAATTGGGGAGGTGGGAAAAGAAAAACTCGTTTGCGAGACTGACAAATAAATTTAAAAATAGCAATAATAATAATAATAAATATCACAACATGTCTCCATTGAACTCAACTTGAATGTAATGTGTGTGACACATATTTCTTACTTGACGGTTTGTTGTCCAACGTTATTAACGGAAAGCCTAAGCATGCAAAGTGGAATGTGCGCCCAGCTGGTGCGTTGCATTGAGGCCTCTCTCTCTCTCCATCTCTGCCTAAAATTCTGCTAATTGGCAAAACTATTTTGAGTCCATCAAGTGTGCACACTTTTCAACCAATTAGGTCGATTCAGGAGTGTGTGCTGTGATATAGCTGGACATTTAAAAACGTTAACATTTTTAACGGTTCAATGACTACATAGCACGCATAATTGTGTCCATATATGGATGCGTTCCAACATGAGCAGGTTTATTTTCATTCTGTCTCTCTCTCCCTCACATGATATCCACACATTTTGATGTTTTCTTATCGAAATAAATTTCAGGTATATGGACACTGATTCGGGCCAGTCAGACTGGCTTCGGTCCACAACTAGAAACCGGTCGCATGCCCAGGAAACGCAATAAGATCACTGAAATTGGGAAAAAAATTTAAAGCCCCTGTCGCAGCGGTCCATTGTCCATCAATCATAAAAAATTTATCGATGTCCAAATAAACAAAAATTCATGAATCATGCAAACGGTTGAGAGAGGAAAAAAATGGCACAAGAATTCCAATTTTGAGGTTTTCTGTTCGTTGTGTGTTTTGAGAAAGTGCACGAAAAAGTGTTGAAAAATAAAATTTAAACATTTTTCTTCACATATTTATATAATTATTCGGCCAGCGAATGAATGTTTTGACGCATTTAATGCAAAATAGCCTCTCTGTAACAATTTGGAAGAATCGCTTCACAACTCTAATTGTGTTTATGGAATTTTGACAGTCTCACACGAAGTGTTTATTGAAAATGCGAATCACGTTAATTTATGAAATTTTGTGGCATTGCTACTGCTCTCGTCGCCGAGCTCAAACATGCCCAAAACAAAATAACAAGCAACAAATACAAACTGTAGATTACGCGCGCGTTTAATTGTGGGTAGAGGTGCCATTTGATGGGTAGATACGAAAACCAACAACGAAAGAACAATAGATAGCTGAAAATTGATGTTGACGCTTGAATATTTGTCATCAAAAATAATTTTAATACGCAGAAATAGACAAATAAATGGCTGTTTATTAAAATCACTTTCCACTTGATGGCCTTGATTTACGTGAGCGTCACCTAACCTCCAAATTGTGCATTACCGCAGAATCTAATAAAGTATAACTCAGTTTCTTCGAGGTAAGTAATTTTTTTTTTTCGAGATATTCAATCAACCGAAACACCCAGAAAGTCCCTGAGATGTCTCAATAGCCAACTTAAAACTCCATAGTGTCACCCAAAGCTATACCGACGAACTGAAATGCCATGTCATAGGAATGCCAATCACGTCCTCATAATCGATTATTGATGTTCATTTTCACTTCTTCTGTTTATTCTTTGAATTTCCACTTCAATTCAAAAGAATTGGATGATAGAATAGACTTAAAAGTGTGTGGAGCTGAAAATTTTTACGGCAAATATTTATTCCATCGTCGTGGCGCAATTTCAATCTGTTGACCGGAAAATTGTTGTTTTGATAGCAACGCAAATGCTCACAAGTAGAGGAAATTCATTATTATTTTTTTATATAATTTTGTCATAACAATTTCTTTTAGAGTAATAAATAATTTTTTTTTTATGTAAATGACTCAACGCCGAGGCTCATCCGAATGCCGGAGCAATGGAATATTATTATTGTCACTTGTTGACACAAAATACAATACTGCAAAAAAAAGACCGAGCCGATAGATTTATTATGGGAAACGTTGTGTGCCGATTGTTGTTTGACGATTATAAAAAGATCGTTTATGTAAATTTGACATTCCGATCCTCGACAATGCGCAAAAAAAAAATATATATAAATATAAATTCTAAGAATTTTTAACAAAGACCCATGAAATGCATATACTCGCACTACAACGATATTGATCTTGCTGTGCGAAATGCATGAAATGACACTCACACAACGTATGAAAAAATTATTAACTGTGCAAAATGATAAATTGATTTGATGCCAAACACGAATGTAGCCTTGAAAATATTTTCGCATCAAGCGCGAGTATGGCAAATTATTATACGCAAAATCAACGCTCGCGGACTTTCAGCAATTTATCATTTCACGTATAGAAATTCCTCAACATGATAATTTATAAACACGTCTCTTTGACAGCTTTAGATTATGTTTTAAAGCAAATTAGTTCAATAGGAATTGCAAGCAAAAAAAAAAAAAAAACTAAAATTAGATTATGCTAATAATTTTGAGGTTATTAATTTAAGCTTTGTGCCTTGAAGTGAAAATTGTTTAAATTCCTTTCCAATCGTCGCGTCGTAAACTACAATTTGTCGTCAAATCTGTGCGCAACTTGATTCGCAATCATAAATCCATAAATTTAATTTGCAAAATGCCTACACACATATGAAGCCATAAAGTCAGCGCGAATTTCTCTACAGGCGAAACATAAAGCCCAAGCTTTGTCAATACATTCCAGTCATGTCAATTAACAGGCTCATAGGCTGTGTTAAGCGCTTTTTTTTGCCATTCAAAATATATTCATTGGACAGTTGCGATATGTGTAAATTTGTCCCCCCCCCCTTTCTCAAAAGACCGCTCGAACAAAGGCAATTAATTCATTTCAATGGAAATCTTATTAAATGCTTCAAATAGTTTTCTAATAAATTGTTTATTACCTCAATTGATCGTCTTACAAAATGTGAGAAGCATATAATATATTGAACATGAAACCTGTACCAGTCAATTAAATTGAAATAACTCAGCAATACATCATAGCGGACTTGATAGCTGGAAATAAAGATCATTAAATCGTAATAAATTTGTAGCAATTATCTGGCACAAGTATCATCGCCATTCGCTATGCTTGTTATTAGTTTTTCCTCCAATTAATTAATTGACGATTATTATTCCCAAAAAAAAAGAAAAGAAAGATTATGATGAACATGTTTTGATGCATTTGAAATTTTGTTAAAGCTTCTGTAGATACATATCTATCAAAAGCCAAATTCATAACTTTCATCTCACGCGCGCGTACAGCTGATGTTAATCAGCTTGATGATGAACTTGATCTCATTGTAACACTCCGTTGCACAGATGGGCTTATTTACCATTGAAATTCATTTCTCTCTCTCTCTCTCTCGCGTGTTTTCACAAGTAAGAAAAGGCGCCATGGGCCATGCTCCAGCATCGATTCATCCAATATCAAGGCCGGAAAAATCTCTGCGAGCAATTTGTTTGGCGCGCAGTCAATTAAAATCGCATGAATCAAGCAAAAAATTTCAGACAAATGAAAAGTGAAAGATTTTTTGATTGTTTGTAATGGACGGGAAGAGAGAAAATTAATTAATGCAATTACGCGCAATTCATAAAATGCCTAAAAAATAAGAAATATCGTTGATTAATTCTCGCGATCTGCTGGTTGGATGTGCATTGAACTTGATGTGAACTGATCGCGTTTTTTTTTTTTTTCTTCAAGTGATTTACTGAAATCTTTTGCATCGCATTTCTTATTGTATATGATGAATGAGAAAAAGAAGAAGTTAGTAAATAAATAAATAGTGAAATGAAACAATGGACTTACATGCTCATCTTACTCTCACATTAAAGAGATGAGATCTTATAATTGTAATGACGCTTGAAGAAATGGAAAACAAAAGTGAATTAATTAATTTCTTATTTCACACTTCAAATTGAAATTGAATTGAAAAGTTGATGAAGTTACATCAGTCAGTAATTGTTTTGGATCTTTGTTTGTAAGCCAATCGAATTAAATTAAATAGAGTTTTCCTCATTCAATGGCTGATGTTCATATTACGATGATGAAGACATTTTTCTTTTACTTTTTTTTTCTGAATTCGTGGATGGTTGAACGTCTGACATTTTAATGTAATTTTTGCGGCATCTTCGGGTAATTTACCAGTAAATAGCTCATCAAGACTCTTTTCAACTGCACAGCAATAGTGAAGTGACTCTCTTTGTACTCCATCATTGAATGTCCATTGTCGCGGGGAATTATTTTAACAATATGATGGAATTTTGATCCTCAAGATGCTTCGAAACGTGCGTCGGTGATTAATGATACTCATGAGTTGCGACGATCGGACATTGCGCCGCATTTATTTTCGATACATCCAAATGAGCTTTATGTATCTATGACAAAAATGGCTTTAAAAGTACTTCAAAGACCTTTTTTTTATTCGTAATGAAAACAAAAGAGCACAGAAATATGTTTTCGCTTTCCACTCCAGCGCAAATGGCAAGAATTGAAATAACAAATTCCAACTAACAATAAATTTAAGTTTTTATTTCTTTCAGTTTGAACATTTCGATTTCATTTGAGTCCCTGAGTGTCTCGCAAGTGCGCTTTTTTTTGTGCCGCCGCATACAAAGTAGTTCCCCTCCCTTTCTCTCCCACCTCCGTGTTGCAACATCATTCCATTGCCAGCGTAAATATGTTTGCTCACATAAAATAATTTCATAAGAACATTTGCAAAGCAATCAACCGTCGCATGCATAAACAAGTGGAATTCACGATTTTAAAATGCGAAGTTTTCTTTTTTGAGGAGAATTATCACATCATAACAGCGAATATTTGAGCAATGTAATGACATTATGACTGATGAAATTTAGCTTGTCATTGCGCTGCGGCTTGTTGGTTGATTTGATGATTTCTAGCGATCAGATAAGTCACAATAATTCGTATTTTTTGTTAACTTTCGAGGTTATGAAGATGTTGACTTGGGGTTATGTTGAGGTGAAGTTGATTTCAAATTGCTTTATTGCAGCGATAATTGAGTCTTGCGCAACAATAGTTTCCAATGCACAAAAAAAAAGAATAACAAAAGAAGTCTCAATTTCTACAAGAGAAATATTTTTTCAACTGAAAGCTGCCGAAGAAAAATAAATGCGCGATGTGAAGCCCTCGAAAGAAATGAAGAACGGTGTTACTCAAATATTTACACTTTTTACACAAAACAGAAACACAAGGCGATTGGCTTAAGTCAACATAAGTAGTGTTCATAGTTTTGTGACTCTTGGGAAAAATAATAATATTTTTCATATTTAATAAAATCAAAGGAATAAAAATATTTTTATCATAACATTCCTATCTCAAGCAATGAAAACTCTCCTAATTACCTTTCAGTGAATTTTGGTTGAAAATATAAAGTAAAAGTTGATCGTAGCTGGATTGAGTTTTTCTTTACATAATTTTTCAAAAAGCAAGTTTGCGTCTGACGAAAGATATATTTAAGCGCTATCGTCGAAAAATTATGCGGAATTAAAATGAAAGAAAAATCCATTCAAGTCTCGAACGACGATCGGAATTATCTGTCAATTGCCGATTGCATTATTAGTCTTCCGTTCGCTATATTCACAACACAGAAATGCTCAAAACAAAAAAACGCCAATTACAATCTATTAATTGTTACCGATTTGAATAAATTCATCATAAATATTTAAATTTTGTTTACACATTTCTTTCCATTTCATTCATTCAACTCTCTTTTGAAGAAAAAAGAAATTAGAAATTTCATTCAAACATCCACACGGAAATTTCTTAAGCAAATATTGAAATGAGTTAAAAATTATTGAGCGGCATTTTCGTTGTTATTGCGGGGAGCTAAAAAAAAACAAGACTTCCATCGTAATATTTCTCCAAGCGTCTACGCGACTTCCATTTCCAATAAAACGGCAATTTACAATTCAGTAGGTAAATCAAAAAAATCACTTTACGTAATCTTTTTCGAAACAAATGCACACAGGTGAAATGTCATGGGTCTCATCATCTCACACGCTTCTATGCGAATGCTATTTGCTGTGAATATTGAGAGTTCCATCAAAAGTCACGCGGGATGGTAACAATTGCGATAAACGAAAGTGCCCGATGGCCATGTCTTTTGACTCCAAAAACTCGCCTTGAGATTGACACAAAAGATGATTTTTCTTTCTTGTATGAATGAAACAAAGACCTAAAAAATTTCGTGAATTCCTTTCTTGAAACCTTAAAAGTTGAACTCATCATCAATTGAAATATCATCAATAATAATAATAATGAAAAAGTGTGTAAAATAAACAGCTTCAACTGCAGCACCGATGGCATTTTATGAACGTGGGAAAATTTGCCTTTCGCAAAGATCCATCATCATTTGCCAACGGAAGGATCCGTCAGACCCGGCAATCGTCCCTTCATAATATTTTATTGCATCTACCAGTACCCCAATCGGTATTGAAGCAATCACAATTAAGGTTTTACGGCCCACGAAAGCAAAAGCATAGGCAGGAAAATATGGCCAAAATATTATTTTGGAGGGCGAGACAAAACGATTTTCGTGTCTTCGTGCCATCCAAAAAAATAAAAAAATTGACTCATAAAAATTTGGTTTCAGGTTTTTTGCGCTGTGCAAAAAAAGTATCTTCTTATATTTCTTGAAGACACGCCAAGAAGTTAGACACCAATGGCGCTTTATTGAAGCGTCTCCGTCTGCTAATTTGTGACCGAATCCAAGAAGAAAAAAAAAATGGAAGCTCTGGTGGGCATCAAGTGGTCAAAATGACCATAATTTTTGGTGTGACCTAGTTATTTATTGCCTCTTAACCGCCCATGGCATTGAAACAGAACCCGGAAGAGGATTTGATTGAATCCTATTTCTTGCAACACTGCATGAATTTTTCGCAAAAATCAATTAAAAAATTTGCTTTTTTTTGTTTCTTAAACTTCGAAAATTCTCGCAAAACAACAACAAAAAATGTGAAAATTATGCAAATTTTTGTTAAAATTTTTTTTTAAAGGTGTAGAATGTCGATGATTCAAACGAAACGTAACTTTTGTTATTGCTCCGCCTGTTAAGGTCAACAGAGAGGATCTTAAAGGTGGAAAAGACAAAGCAGTTTGTTTTCCTTCTTATCTTAAAGGGACCATGAAACAATAAACATGAAGACAAAAAAGAAAGATAAAAATAAAGATGTAAATTATCTGTAATTACCTTCAACCATCTGATTCCGTCCTGGATGAATTTTTTTCGTTCTTTTTTTTTTTTTTTAAATTAAACCGGAAATTCTTGGTTCTCTTCTCTTTTGTCATTGTCTTCGCAAACATGTTCATCTCAAATTCAATTTGTCCTCATCTCATCAGCACCCAAAAAGGGCTTGCCTGGGCTGTAACTTCGGCTTCGGTTTTCTGGCCTCGTTCGAATCTCGTTTCAAATTTTATGTTGTCGATTTTTTATGTGATTTCATGATGTTTTTTTATTCATCGACGTCGCGCACAATTCATTGAATGGCATTCTTGAATATTTTGTTTCAACATCATTATGGGCTTGCTTAAATCATTTATATATTGCCACCATCCCAGCGCATTAAGAAATCGCTACGTAAGAACTTACTCGTTGATCATCGGGAGATCTGTTGAAGGTATTTCAAGTTGCTCTCTCGGCGTTGAATAACTACACGAAAAAAAAAACTATTCCAAGGTGATCAAGCTAACCGGGAATTTTATTCGGCTGGCAGGCAAAGCTACCACTTAGAATGGGCTCGCAATGTAAATTGCTTTTTCGCGATTTTGTATTTAAAGAATTTTTCAAAGTTAAATGTTTATTGAGCAAATAATGTCTCAGTATAGGAGCAACAATAAATATTTCTGTCGTTGCTCTCAACGCAATTGAATTGAGTCCATTTTCACCTCGCTATTGAACACTGTTTGAACTACATCTGAAATTGATCACCTCGGGGCTAGAGATTTCTTTAAATTTTAAACGATTCGTTAAGAAAATAAAATAAAAAAAAAAAACAGCAAAAGTGGATCGTAAAACGCACTCAGTGGAGCCTTGAACTCAAAATCATATTTGCGCGACTTCCTGCTGAATTTTTCATCACGATTATTTCCAACACCTTATGACTTGGGCTCAGGTGGAACAAGCTCATGTACATATTTGGTATGATGTCATCAATATAAATATCAACCCAAAAACTGTTTACTTGTTGGTTCTTTTTTTGCATTTGAGACTGATTAAACTAACAACGCAAAAAATAAAGTAATTTTATTTCTCAACATTCTCGAACATTTTCATTCGCAATTCGCAATAAGCCAGTCAACATCATCATAACACATTGCGCTGAAGAATCTTAACGTCTTTATAACAAAACGTCGACGCATGTAACACTTTATTGGAACACGAAATACACGTCGTCTTAATGTCCAGTTGCAATCGCAAATAAAATATTTAATGATCCTCGACGAATAAAGATAAAAAATTGCCATGTCAATTATACAATTTGCTTGTTCTTCTTTTGTTATGTTGTTCTTGTTGTCGTCGAAATTTTTGTTCTTGGTCCATAAGGCGCAAAAATATCTCTCATACCTTTAGCGGATTAAAGATGGACCACTCGCGAATTTAATCCGATTGAGTTCATGTTCTTCGCAGATCGTTAAAGGCATGAAATTTTTTTCTGCTTTATTTCCCATGTTGAGCATTTTCGGATTCGCTTAACTTTAACTCACAAAATGCAAAAAGTGATTAATCAAAACAAAAAAAAAAATGTGAATTTATCTTGACACAATTTTTCATCCTTTCGAAACGTCTCGAAAAAGAAATCGAAAAACCGCATACTCGGTCAAATCGCAGATACAGTCAAAGCTCGAATCGAAAGTGGTCTTAAGGCGCAATGAATGAGATTTATTTTGGATAAAACAATATTTCAACAATGCAAATGCAAAACATAATCGACCAGAAAAAAAAATCTGCCGGTTTACAGACTGTCCAGCTGGGATGGGATTCAATCAAAAGCACAAAATATTTAAAGAATCTCTATCAAATATTGCAGAATATAATTACAATATTATTATTATTTTATTAGCAATTGAAATACAACCCGCCAGAACAAAAGTGCGATAAACAACAAAAATCATCGGTTTTCTTTCGATGAAGATCTCAAGACAGGTTATGAGGAAAGATATAAAACTTGATCTTGAAATTACGCATGCAATCATTTTGTTTTCTCAAGATTTACATTTTTTTCGAACTTATATCAGCTGAATAAAGATTTCTGTGGAAAACTTAAGTCGTTTTTCATCTCAGATTCCAAAGTGACTGAAGGGAAAATATAAGAATGGAACGATTTCTTTCGCTTCTTTCTATCACTGTTATTGACAATACTTAAGATTATAGTAATAACGCATGTATGGAAGGCTCTTGCTCCCTCACTCAAATTGAACCATCGCATTCAGACACAATAAATTGGATTTTTACAAGCAATCAATCCAGTTTTGGATTTAACGATTGTGATTCGAACGCGACAGAAGAGTATGTATGTGAGAGAGAGAGAGAGAGAAAGGGAAAATTAAATTTCTTGTCCATCCATCCATCGATCGATCGGTCCATGAATAAGAATCTTTAGTTAAAGAAATGAAATCAGCAACGACGGTATCAAGATCCAAAAAAAAATATGAAAAAAAAAAATCCACAAATTCACCTGTGTCGTGTATCACTTTTTCCAACATCTTTGGACATGCTCAGTTTCTTAATAAATTCATCTACACCACACAAGGGAATAGAGAGAAGAAAAAAAAAGTGTTTTGATTTAATAAACAGAAATCAGATACAGCTGTAACGTGTAAAATCTCACTTTCATACACTTCGAGTTCAGCATATTTAAGTATATAAAAAATGTTTATAACTCAGTTTCGAGGGAGCGATTTGGCTCAAAGAATTGATGGCGCAGCATAAAATTGGGCGTAAGATACAAATGGAAATCTCATCATTATAATTTGATTCGCCTTCAAGAATTATTTAATCGTTTGTGCTTGAGAAGGGAATGATTGAAAGTGCTGGAAGTCCGTAGCGGCTCAGGAGATTTGTTACGTGTTTAAATGCCTTCGTTGAATTAATAATGTTGGATGTGACTAAAATGATTATTAGATTTTTATTTTCGTGTTCTGTTTTCAATTCATTTTTGTTGCCACAAATCGAAAAAACCAAAATAAATAATGCTCATTTAATGTTTTCACCCTGGTGATATTATGTTTGTTGGGTGTGGTTAGTGATCTTATGATGGGAATCGAAAGAAAACAAAAAACTTTTAAAAGGCTCCAAAGGATCTCAAACATACATGATAGAGACTCTGAAGACAAAAACTAATAATTATTTTATTCTTTATTTTCAGATCCAAAATTAGTTTCCGATGATCCCGAAAATGCAAAACACGAGTTTGCATTTGATAATCCAGCTTTTAAAGGTAAGATATATAAATGACGCGATGCGGCAAAATAAAAAAAATATTGCTCATGAAAAAAAAAGAAGACTTCGATGAATGTCTAAGAAAGGAAACTCTACCGTCATTTCCATTTATGTCATGAGCCGACAAATGAAAAAAATCGTCTATTTAAATAGTAAACAGTCATAGTCCATCTTCGAATATTCCATGATTGAAGTCTTTAAGATTATCTCATTAAAATATCTCTTCATACAGTTTTGAAAGTGTGTGGGCGTTCATTAATTAATTCACCTTCCATTTATTCGCAATTCCATTAGAAATTTGCTGTTTATAATTTATTTCCGTGTAACGCAAAACGTTCATTTTGATTGCGGCTTTTAGATAATTTGCCGATGAATGTTGGTAAATTTCAATTTCAGATAAAAAAAAATAATTTTGCAATGACCGTCGTTGTTGTTGAGCTTTTGTTTGCAATAAAAATCAAATTAATTTTACGACCAAGAAAATATTTTGGATTTCTTTCCTCCACAAACAAGAAAAAAAAATAAAAAGCATTTCACTTTTTTTCCCATTCGTGAGCCGCGGTTCAAGTTCATGTTCATTCATCAACTATCAGCATTCAATCGACGTCAAGATGTGAAAGAAGAAGGAAAAAAGTTTCCTTTCCCAAAAACTTGTCGATTCAGTTGCCGCGTCGTCGGGTCGTTCAATCGTAAAGAAACGAGTTTTGTGAAATTTATTTTTTTTTTTGGTGACTTCAAGTTTATTATCAAGAAACTCGATAATACTCTACGAATTATATTAACCACAATATATTTTATATGCAAATTTCCTGCGATCGGAAAAAAAAAAAAAAAAAAAAAACAATTCAAATTTGTGTTGTAAACTGAATGGAAAGTGATGGACCGCCGGACGAGAGCTTGAAATAAATAAATATAAAGAATGAAAGAGAAAACAAAAGAAAAATCAGGCATTACATTTTGAGTCAACAATTCCAACATCTCTCCAATATGTCCATCAAGCAAAAAAAAAAAAGCTTTTTTTTTTTCACTTCATTTCACTTCTTCTTGAGCTTATGATTGAAACATCATCCCGCATAATTCGTGAAAGAATATCACAGTGAAATTTTTTATTTATTTATTTTGATTTATCTCATCAGGTGATGGAAACAAATCATCGCCACTCAACACCAATTGGACGTCTCCAAAACACCAAACAAATGATAAACGTAAACCGTTGGATGATACTTATGCTGGTGTAAGTTTCACTTTTAAATTGAAAGATTACATTTTTGCTTTTATATAAATGAAGTTTTTTTATATTGCAAATAAATATTTTAACCTAAATTTCTTGTTTTCTTCATCGTCATCCAACAGATGCCCGCCCCGCGACTTGTTTCGCTCAAAGGATCCGATTTCACCGGTTTAGGCATTGAGTGCTATGGCGGGTTAAAAGATGGGATTTATGTGAAGAAGGTTGCACCTCAGGGTCCGGCATCGGGTCATATCAATATTGGTGAGTTTGCTACTTAGATACTTAATCGATATTTTTTCCTTTTTTTTTTGTTCGATGCTCGTTAAGCTTTGATTACTCAAAACAAAATGCTGAAGCTCATTAGACTGTAGTTTGGAATTTTAATAGCTACCATTTCAAAATTAGAACGGTGTCAATTTTTGTTGGTTTGCATTAACGGACACTTACCCAGAAATTATTCTCTCTAAATGGTTATTTCCTGTCCACAAGTGCTACTTTGACTTTGGCTCATTACGCTGTTTTCGGCATGAGGCATACATGATGACCCAATAAAACAGAAATTTAATGTCTCTCTTTTTTTTTCGTTCATGTTTGTCGTTTAAATTCAGGTGATCGGATAACGAGTCTTACGATCGATTTTCGACACATCGTACAAGAAGATGCAATGACCATTTTAAGTTATGCCTCACCATACAATGTTCAATTTGAGTTGGTGAATGGCAACAGCAAATTGAGATCGTCGGATTCATCAAAAGGAGAAACGAGTCCAATGTCAGGACGTCAATCGCCACTTGTCCATCCACTTACAAGATCAAGTAGTCAATCAGATTTAAATACGGTAAATAATTTAAATGAAATTTTTTATTTGTTTATTTATTTTTTTTTATTGTTCAATTTTTTTCTTCTCGCAAATCTGGTTTTTCGTAGATTGAAAGAAATTCGCGTAAGAAACTTTTCCATAGCGAAGATAAAGATTATCCAACACTTAAAATGGACAAAAATGTGGATACTACTATAAATACAACAGATATGCCAGAAATGCATAGAGAAAATGAGAAAAAGAGTCCATCGCTGGTGCAGCAATTTAGGAATCAAATTGCAAAAATCGAAGAAAGATTTCAACATCGTTCAAATGACAAGAACAAAATGCATAACGAAGCAATGTCCATCGAAGAAGGAACATCTCAAATGGCTACTAAGAAAGAAGGCTCAGCATCTCCTGAACCTACCGAACAACATCCTAAAAAGGGATTAAAATTTGGAATTAGAGTTTTTCCGCCAACTGTTAATGAGAAACTGTTTGGAAAGGGCCGTAGCAAATCACCACCGGCAGTTGTAGCACCAGAGGCAGAAATGAAAGAAGAAGTCAAAATCAATATCGATGAACATGATGGAATCAATAAAACCGAAGTGACAATTGAGTGCGAAAATTTCAATCGACAAAATAGTGTAACATCAAGCGGTATAAAACGTGACATTAATGGAATTCCACAGGAGCTTCCTGATTTTATGGCAAACGCAGCAAATGCTGCACGTAATGGCCGCAAGATGGGCAGTAGCGATTCAGAAACGCGAAAATCAAAAGGCAAAGCTCCGCGACCACCAATGTCAACCATTGATTTAGATGCATCAACTGAAACAATGGATACGAATTTAAATATGACAGACATGTCTTCAACATCGATGAACAATATGACAGCAAACAATACAAACAACGCCAACATGGAAATTGAAGATGAACTCGACCGAATTACTGAGAAGTATTTGAGTCAGAGCAGAGACAAATTGGATTTTTCTGATAACTTTGGAAATTTGAGTTTGCTGAATAAAACTGACGAAAGTGTTACAATTTTCGATAAGATTGAAGACATGAAAGATGACATTGATGACATCATTCTGAGCCGCAAGGAACCGAGCAACAGTTCAACACCGAAAAGCGAAAGGAAAGATTTGAATAAAAGTTTTGTATTGGACACATCGGACTTGGATTTATCGAGTTGCGGCAATCGAGTTGAGTTGAATTCAAGTGATATCACAGTTCATCAACCAAATGAAACCGAGGATTCATGCGACGAAACAAGACGCGCTGCAAGCTTGGGTGATTTGTCTTTAATGAAGAAATCTCTGTCGGAAAAAGACAATAATACAAGCTCTACCCTAGAACGGGCACAGAGCCTTGACATCACGGATAATCACTTGATTCCAAAACAATCATTGGCATTGGCATTATCGAAACCAACAAATGACTTGACAGTGCTTAAAGGTGACTCTGAAATGAATGTATCACCAACTGGTTATCATCACATTGAACCCAGAAAAGAATTCGATGATAATAAAACCGATCAAACGAAAATAAACATTTATGAATGTGACACAAATATTCCGGATGACATGAAAGCCATTCGATATCCGTTTGGTAGTTTAGAGCGACCAAAGTCAGATGTGCTAAAACAAATTCTCGGAACTTCAATGAATCAAAAAGTAGAAATACATCAGCCAGATCTAGAAGCTGTTAATAAATCTTCAACAGCACCTTCCATTGTCTTTATGACCCCTGCAATAAATGTAGAGTCGAAAGAAAATGTTACACCAATGACGAATGGGATTATGAAATCAATTGTCACCATTGAAAGCACACTCGAAGACGATAAAACAATGGAAGAAACAAATGACAAAACTACTGTTTTGTCAATCGACACAACTGAGCAACCAGTAAGTTTCACGATTATCAACAACACAGTCGAGATGGTCTCAAACGATTCCGATCAAATGTCACCAATATTTTCCAGTAATAATCTTGGAATAAATAGCATTAAAATCTCATCAGCTGAATTCAAACCAGTATCAGTATCATCTACTGTAATTAAGAATCCTACAGGTAAAAGCTTAAGAAATTTGTTCTTGACTTCAAATAAGTAACTTAACTTTAATGTATTTTCTAGATAATTACTTCATCAAGGACAATATAGTAACAATTTCAACAGACTCTCAACCATCGTCAATTCAGTTCATTGACGATGTAAAACTTGATTTCAACATGCAAGTGCTGGATGATATTGAACAGGAAGACATTCCTGATGCACCTAAAAATGATTTCAAACCGAAAATAATTGAGGCCGAAAGTAAAATGATTGTAAAGGACGAAATTTATGAACCGCATATTGCGGAGGAACTTCAAATTATTACCGATATATCAAATGAAGTTCGCAAAGTTAATGGTAATGGAATCGATTTGGAAATCAATAACAATGTATCAAAAACAACAATCATTAATGATGATGATGATGGTCAAGAAATTATCAGCAGTCAACAATTGAACAAATATATGACAGAAATAGTTTTCAAAGGAGACGATTCAGCAATCGAAGACATGGCGAATTCAGAAGATACGGCAACACTTACTTCATCGACCATATCAAATACATCGTCAGAATCGTCATCGCCAAATGTTATGACGTCAACAAAAACAATGACTCTCACAAATGTTCCACTATCAACAGCCAACTTCTTGAAGCAAGAGCGAAGGCATGTTGAGAAAAACTTTGTACCTCAAAATTCAGAAATAAAATTCACGACATCAGTGTATGAAAATGCATCATCACCATTAAGCAATCACCACAATAAAGAACCGAATAAACGAATTTCGCACATCGAACAAATTCGACAGAACTTTGAAAAGTCAGCACAAGCTTCAACTGAAATCCCAGCACCAATACCCGTTGCACGACGCAGCTCCATACCCCTCAGCATTCAAAAGTCCAGTCCATCAAAAATTCCAGTATTCAATAAGCAGGCAACCAAAACATCACCAACCGGTCGAACGAGCAGTAACAGTAAATTGAACAGCAGCACCGAAAGTGTGGGTTGAATTACACTCGCTTAGTTATGATATGCGTCGTCTTATAAGTTATTGTTGTTAACATTTAATTATACATTTTATCAAGTAACTACAGATTTTGAACGATAATTAAAATTGTATAATTTGTCATTGTGCAATTCGTTGAATATTAAAAAATTCTAAAGTCAATTATTTTTGAAATTTTTAATATTTTTTTTTTTTACATATATTTTGATGAAGCCATATTTTTGTAATCGATAAGAAGCATTTTAACTCTGGAAGAAAAAAAAAAAAGGAAATGTAAAAATGTATTCGAAAATCTTTTAACCGCCTTCACAATAAAGATATACTTAATCAAGCCATATCTAAGTATCTAATAATCATTGGTCCTATTTAGCTTTCAGCGAATCCAGGAATTTTCGCAAATGCTCCTTTTCAACATCATCAAGCTGGTTTTCCAGATTGTCGGGTATAAAATCTACCAAACGCTGTTTCATTACTGGATCCATGTTTTTCATAACGACGGCCACAAAATCGAGCACGTCTAATCGGTCTAACTGTTCTTCGCCATCATCCGATTTCAAGCTTTCAATGTGGCTGTGAAGTTTCGAAAGAACGTACGAGCAGACACTTCCCATGGTAGTGAGCCGCTTCTTTTCTTCAATGTTATTTCGCATAAAATCGTCCAGTGCATGCAGAAATGTTCGAAATTCCTGAGTTTTTTTCTCATTGGCCATGTTCATGATTGCAAATGCCAATGTCTGCTCAAAGATATTACCTTCTTCTTCCAATGCCAGTCTCATCAAATAATCCATTTCTTTTTTAAAAGGACTTTTCATATCATAGAAGCGTAGTATCTTTTCGGATGATGTTAGACTTGGCATTCCTCGATAATTGCGACAAAGTGAAACCCATGATTGCAAGATCATTCGACGTTGATTTTCTGTATCTTCTTCTGTGTTGGCTTCAAATACAGAATCTTTAACCAATGTCGCGAGCTGTCGCACCATAGATTTAGAAACCTTGAATGATGCTGATTTGAAAATTTCATGTTCATAAAGAATAGACATCTCCGGCTGAAACATTACTAAGAGATCCAGCAGGCTACTCAATGCAAGATAATAATTTTTGACTGCTTCTTTTGAATTATCATCGACGTACTTAGCAAGTGATTTTATAAAGTCGTAAATATCTGTTGACAGTATATTGCTGTCAAATGGCAATGGAAGATTATTGGCCATTCTTGCCCATAAATGCTTGATAAGGTTTGTATGTAAACGCAACAATAGTGGAAACATTTCAGCATGATCATCTTCTTCAGTAATCCACCGAGAGTTCATATTGTAGATTCTTTCATATTCTGGCAGCATCAGAATGTTCCACATTCGATGCTCCATCAGCATGCTCAATTTCATGAAAGGCGTTCTTAATTCTTTCGTAAATTCTCGGGCCTTATAAATCTGGACGCAGTATCTTTCAAAACATTTTCGAATTTCTCTGATTACATAGTCTGGTGCATTTGAATAGAGATGTTTCAATGTGGATGTGATGTTGTAGAGAACCATTTCATCATGAAACTTTTCAAAGCCACTAATAAGATGTTGAATTATTGCTTTCAAGATGTGAATTTTGGTCTCGAAAAATTTTGTCATCACAACCTCACTGACACTAGTGAACAATCTCATCATGATACAAAATGTTCCTTCGTTAATGAGACACTTCTCCAAAACCTGGTCGAATTCCCCCAAAAATGATGTTATATCAGTATCATAAGCGTTGACCATTGCGATAAAGATTTCAGCAGCACGTTGAGCTTCGGGTGGCTTATCCAAATCCGCCAAAACAATTTGAAGAACATCACGCGGCTCACAGTCAATGACTTCTACTGATTTTAACGTTGTTAGAAATGAAATTAAATCAACTTTTTCTGTCACGTGTAAATTAAGCATTCTGATAACTTCAGGCCAGAAATCCACCTTTAGGACCGTCATCAACTGAACACATTCCTTCACTAATCTCTTGCTTGAACTGAAGATCTTAATAAACATATGAGTTCGTCTTTGTTCCGTAAGCATTTCATGGTGCTCAGGAAGGCGTGCAACAAATTTCATCAGCTTTACCACTTCCAGCTGTAAAATTTTTTGATCCATTAATTGATCCAAAATGTCCAGTACCGTTTCATCGTTCTCATCGTTGTCTTCAAGGAAAAACTCGACCATCTGATCTTGCAGCGCAGTATCTTTACAGAGTTTAGTTAGACTTTGGAGCGTTTTAATGATTAATGTGTTGTTCTAGACGGATAGAATATTTAAATTAATTTTTGTAGGAAGATCATTCATCATCTTACGTTTGTATTCAGCAATGTTTTGTATCCCCGAAGGTTATTTTTTTCGACAATGAAGAACGCTTGATATTGTTCCATTACATCGAAAAATTCGCTGGCAATTGGAAAACAAAGCGTCTTATATTTGAATCCTTCAGGTATTTCCTTCATGATACCGTCAAGGCATTTTTTCACAACTTTTATCATATTATTAGAGATTTCTAAATCTCCAGAATTTTCTGTCATAGTTTTGAGAAGCTCAGATAGAGGATGTAGCATCAAAGCAAGTATCATAATTGCATATCCTTTCATAAAAGCATTATCAGGAATTATACTGAGGTTCAAAACCCGCTTCAGAAAATTTATCCAGTTTTTAATGTGCATCTCATCCAACATATTGTTGATGAATAATTTGTTTATCAATTTGTTTATGAACTCTTTCAGAGGCATTTCTGATTCCAAATTCACTTTGCCCTGTGAATAGAGTACTTAATACAGTGATATTGAACTTTTTATAGTTTGTTATTTACGCTCTCATAAATGCTCGCAACAATATCATCACTAATGTCTTCCAAATCTTTAGTCGTTATCCTGAATTTCCTGTCCATTGCATTGATAAAAAATTGCACAACCGCAACATTAAGAGCATCATGACCCTTATTCTTCGCTAGATCCACAATCTCACGCGTTGTTTTCTGCGAATCAGCGCTATCAGACACCATTTTTTATTTTATTTTACACAACTTGCCTCGACACTCTTTTCCTGTAACAGTTCAAATATGTCCATGTCCATGTCGACAAGACTGTTTGTTTTCACGAAGTACCCACTTAGGTAGACAAAATTCAATTGATATTCGTTATTACTTAAGTCTTGATGTAAGTATACGGGGAACCTGGTTAGAACATTATTTTTGTTTCATATTTCGTTCAACATAACCTAACATTGTGGAACACATCCCTGGAACTAAATTTAATAAAGGAAACAATTCGGCTTGCAATTCGGAAACAATTTAGATTTAAATTTTTATTCTCACACTTTCATTCCACGACAAATATAACCACCATCGATGTGGTGGATCGTCATTTAGTTAGAAAACAATTCATTGTTATGTAATATTAAGTAGCCTATTGAAAAATGTGTGTAGCGTCCAAAAAAAAATTTATTGATTCAAATCTAGGATAAAAGTTTTCATTCATCTATCAATCTTCCATTGTAATTTTTCCGTGCAGTTCATCATTTGCTTCTTTGGTGATTCTTTTTGCCCACACGTCATAGTCTTCTGTCTCTGGCCCATCACTTTTTGAACTTGTTTTGGCAATTGCTGGCTGATCCGATTCCTTAATTCTTAAGCCAAATTCTTTGTGCTTAGCGTTTTCTCCTATAGAATTGACAAATGAACTGGCTTCCAGCCACTTGTCCCACTGCTTCTCCAAGTTTGACCATTGAGCTGGCTTAAGGTTGCTGATGGCCATTATATTTTTCTTCTGAACCTTTACCTTTCCTATCTTGCATGCCTGGAAGACGCACATTGTTATGTATTGTGGATGCTCCATGTCGAGTAATTCGCATCTCGAATCTTTCTGATATGCATCAAACATTCTTTTTGCAATATTTTCAACAGCGGTGTTGTTGATGCTTAATCTCAGAATAACATCATCAATCGAAAGCGTCTTGGTCAAGTTAAGAACTTTAATCAAAATTTTTCGCTGGTTGAGATAATGAGATTTACTTTGGCCTGAACAGCGAATTGCTGATGTCTGGTCAATGGGAATGTTTAGTAATTCACAGCCAATATCCAGACATATGAGTATTCGAGCTGAATCACTGAGTTTTGATGCCATGCCATAAGATTTGGCATTTATTAAGTCAGAGATCTCTTTAGATTTGCTAAAAAGAAATTAAGATGTGTTCACGGGCATGTTCCGGGTAATTGTGAAAAATCATTATTAGACTTACCTTATAAGACGATCGTCCTTCGCCATGCCTAGCTTCTGGAGCATTCCCTCAAATACTTGCAAATCCATCTGATTCCAACCGAGTATCCCGCTAAAATAACAAAAGTTCAAAAGTACATATCAACAAAGTTCATTGAACATAAGGAAAGTTGTAAACAAACGCAAATTGAACTTGAACCGGTGTTTTAAAACGTTTAAGTACATAGTAAGAAATTTGCCAGAAAAAATTGTGAAAATATGTCAGTGATCCAATTTGGAGAGATTAATTTGGAAGGAGAAGAAGTCGTATACAATAGTGATACCATTCAGTTAAAGATAAACAATGGGGAGTTTGCACGAGGCACGCTTTCGTTAACATCTAGGTTTGTTTACATTTCCCTATCATTTCACAAAATATTATTATTTTTTTAATTTCAGTAATATTTGCTGGAAGCAGGATGGTTCAGAGAGAGGCTTTATGATTCCATGGGACAAAATCACAGTTCAGGCGATTACTCAAGAACCTCAGCGATGCGTCTACTTTATGATTGATGCCTGTTGGCCTGAATCTTCTGCAAATCCAGCTAATGGTGAGCAAGCAGATGAATCTGAAAACGAGGATGATGAAGGGAATGAGTCAGATGTTGAAATAACAGAGTTCTGGGCTTTGCCCGATAGTTCAGATGAAACTGATGAGCTTTATTATGTTATGACAAAATTTCCTCAAAGCGAACATATGGCCGATGACAGTGATGATGATGATCAGTTCTTTGATGGTGAAAATATCGATCAGATGAACTTGAATGATAGCAATGATCATTATGCTGATGCTGAATAAAAATATGTATCCCTTTTAATCCATTTTGCGTCTTAAATTTCCTTGAGAATAAAATTTTATTAATTATTACTAATTATAGTACGAATAGTACCTTCTCACTAAATATGTATCAAAAAGTAGAATCAAAATTTAGATCGCTTTATTTCAGATTCCTTTTTTTTTAATATTCATTAAGGATTAAAGTTCGATTTAAGTGTTTTGAAGTATTTTCGTACTGCAAACATCCATGAACAGTTATTTTATTAGAGGTTTCAAATTTGGCAATTACAGCCTTACATGGGGTCGAATCGATTCGCAAAGGCAACATCGGTCTTACTGAGCATATTGTTAATTTTTTTCTCGGTTAAATTAAAAAAAAAAAGACTCGGATATATTTTGACCTTGTTCTCAGTCTCAAATAGATATTTTAAACGGTTAGTTCAAAATTTTAAATGTTTTGAAAATTGAATTTAATGAGAGGTGTCAAATAAACAAAGTTTTCATGTTGAAGTTCAAACACGTGCATAAAGGAAAACAGTCGCGGATATTCATTAGAAACAATTATTAAACTGCTCGATTTGAGTGCTACTGCAGTATACAAGCGACAATATAAACATGGGTAGGCCAGGTGCGATGAAGTTACTATTGATTAAGCCGGAAATAAGCGAAAACTTGACAAACATCTTATGAACATGCGGCTTTGTTTCTAATAATTACAATTAACATAGCAACTCGTTTAATAAATCAGTAATGGACGTTTAGATGCTTAATTTGTCAATTTTTCATTTAGTCCGACGATATATCATCAGCAGCTTAGTGGTAATATCCATAACCTATAATTATTTTTGTTTACTTCTCATATCTAGGCTTCGCACCAAGAGGAGGATCTCGTGGGGGTCGTGGAGATTCCAGAGGGGGATCTCGCGGGGGTTTCAGAGTAAGCATTCCTTAAAATATAAACATTTGGTTTTTGAAGTCCTTGATAGAGATTTTCAGAACAGTACAATTTTTTAATTACAATACATTTATCAGGGCGGTAGTAGAGGTGGCGGAAACGACAGAGGAGGATTCAGAGGTGTAAGTATTAAATTATTACTGGCTTTTCTCATTCTTCAGGATTACTGACTTAAGCATTTTGTTAATTAATTTTCATCTTCTTAGGGTGCGCGAGGAGGATCACGTGGAATATCCCGGGGCGGACGAGGAGCACCAAGAGGTCGAGGTGGTGCATCAGCTCGAGGTGGCTTCAAAGGAGGCAAAACAGTTGTGATTGAGCCACATCGTCATGAAGGAGTGTTTGTTGCACGCGGAAAGGAAGACGCATTGGTCACATTGAATTTTGTGCCAGGATCGGAAGTCTATGGTGAAAAACGTATTTCCGTTGAAGTAAGTGTTGTAATTTATGAATGTCTATGACTGGCAGTTGAAACATGTAAATAGTGATGAAAAGCGTAGGGGACGGAAAAGGAATAATGACCCTTTAGAACCAGAATCATATCACTGGCGATTGATCTTCTTGCTCTTAGTGGTAAATTGATCTCGCTTAATCGATATGAATGATGGGATCAAGATACTAACAAGTTCTGATTATTTTTGAAATTGCTAAATGTTCGTTAAGTTTTTTTTTTTATTAACTCATTGTTCATTTTATAGACTGATGGTGAAAAGAAAGAATATCGTGTGTGGAATCCATTCAGATCAAAGCTGGCCGCTGCTATATTGGGAGGCGTTGACAACATTTACATAGCACCCGGTTCAAAAGTTCTCTATCTTGGTGCGGCATCAGGCACAACAGTTTCACATGTTAGTGACATCGTTGGACCTGAGGGTCTTGTATATGCAGTTGAATTCTCACATCGTTCAGGACGTGATCTGATAAATGTCGCTAAAAAACGCACAAATATCATCCCAATTATTGAAGATGCACGTCATCCACACAAGTATCGAATGTTGGTCGGTATGGTAGACACAATCTTTGCCGATGTCGCTCAGCCCGATCAGGCACGTATTGTTTCCCTCAACGCTCAACATTTCCTCAAGAACAGTGGACATTTCGTAATTTCTATCAAAGCATCTTGCATCGATTCCACCGCTAAACCAGAAGCAGTGTTTGCAGCTGAAGTCAAAAAGTTGCAAGCCGATAAGCTGAAACCATTGGAACAGCTGACGTTGGAGCCATACGAGCGAGATCATGCTGTTGTCGTTGGCATATTCAGAGCACCTCCTAAGAAATAAGAAAAAGGTCTAGCAATCCGGATAGTAATTAAGACAGGCAATTCTTGAAATTTAAATAATGCGGAATGAACTTAGAAAAATATCCGTTTTTTTCAAAGGCGAAATTTGCCACTCAGTTCATCTGCAGGAATTCACAAACTTTTACTTTTTATTTTTAGTGTTTAAGGACCTTTTTCAATTTCAAGAATTATAATTTCAAAGATTTATAAAGACGATTTCGTATTATATTAGGTTTTGTATAATATGAAATTGATTGTTATAAAAAAAATAATCCGACGCAACATGAATAAAAAAAAGATTCAAAATCTATATTTTGAAGAAAAAACGAACAGCTTATGTTTTTCTTTTAAAAATGTTCCATATTTTATTTAATCTGTACTGCTGCTCTTTTGCAATGTTTCCTTATCATCGACTTATCATACAATTACATGATTTATTTCGAAAAAAAAAAAAAATTATAGGTGTTTTGTTTGCTCTTAAATCGATAGAAATATTGGATGCATTTGCTATTTGCTTCTTTTTACTAAAGATAATTTTATTCTTCAACAGCGCGTGGGTGGAAAAGAAAAGAATATGTTTTATAATAATAATGTTAAACGTAAAGCCTTAATGCAATGTACTAATCAAAGAAAAAAAAAATGAAGCTAATCGAAAACTGAGTTCATATTAAGATTTGCCCTTATTAGTATAATTTTCTAATAATGCGTGTTTTTCGTCTTGAGATTTTTTCTTTCGTCGCTTTTTGAATTTACGTCACTTTTTTGAAATTATATAAAAAAAAAATTAAAAACTTCACGACCTCGATATAGAGCTCGTTTTGTGTGTGTATGAAATACTCTGGATTGTAAGTATAATTGTGTTTAAGTATTTTTTTTTTGTTACCCATCATTTTACACCTATATAATTGTCCCATATGAGACTTAAGAACTACAATTTGCTTCTTCCTGTTGTGAATCCATCGTCGAGAATCTTTACAGGTTCAATTTCTGCCATTTTCTCTTTACATCAGAATTAATCTCAACATTTTGTTTTTTTTTTTTAAATTTATTTATCGCTATTATGTCCATCCGAGTGTTACATCTAGTAGATGACTTCATAGACAGTTGCCTTCTTGTCGCCAGATCCAGTCACAATATATTTGTCATCTGTTGATATATCACAACTCAATACCGATGATGATTCTTTCGACTGAAAAATATTGATCTGAATAAGTAAAGGATTCAACGTCTATAATAAACCACAAAATACAAACCTGGAAAATGGATGTTCCATAAGGAGTTCGCCATGCATTCAGCAAATTGTCTTTGCCCGTCGACACAAACCATTTGCCGCACGACGCAAATTTCAGACTCAGAACGCAGCTCTCGTGTAAGTGTAACTGATATTTGTCTTGCTTCGTGGCATGAAGAACTTCAACATTGGAATTTTCCATTCCAACTGCCAACCAGTCACCTTGAAAAATAGCAATAAAAGTATTACAAGTGTCGATTAAATGTAAAATCTATTAACATACCAGTTGGGCAATATCCCAATGAAAAGATCTGTGATGTAAAATCATGTTGTTGTAGCTGACGGCCCTCACGAAGATCCCATGATCGAACTGTGTTGTCTAAGCCGCCAGTCCACAATTTTGTACCATCAGGACTTATGTCTATACAAGATGCACCATCCGTGTGACCTTGAAATTGTCGCACCAATGTCTGATTCTGAAGATCCCATACGGCAATGTTACCATCGCTGCAGCATGAAAAGCAGATCTTGGAATCGGGTGAAATAGCAAGAGCGTAACATGCTGGTGCATTCGACGTTAATTCAGCCTTGATACGGGGCGTCGGGCTCGCCAAATCCCAAATTGATAAGTTCGATGCTTCACCACCCACAATAAGGGTTCGTCCATCGGGCAGTAGCTTAACGGATCTAATGTAATTGTCGCGTTGCTACATAAATCAAGAATTTTTAGATAAAAAATCAATTCTGATTAGTCTATAAACTATAAAAAAAACTTACCAAACAGTCCAATTGACTGACGGGATTTTTGTTGCCTGGTTGTGAAATGTCCCATGCTTTCACACATCCTTTGCCGCCTGTGTAAACATATTTTGTTGGATTCGAGATTGTCACGGCACACACAACTTCACCATGATTTAGAGAATTAATTTGACGGGCACCGCGGGGAATTCCTGGACCAATTAATGCATCAGATGGAAATGGTACAGGCTGCATTGAACCGTCAGCTGCAACATGGAAGGAATATGCTCTGAAATTAGGAAAATAAATAAAAATTAATTTTACGGAAGGATTTTCTCTTATTTCATCATAAACTCACGGTTTGCCACCGGCCATTGCGGACATCGCTGGACCTATTGGTGGTGCACGCATTTGTGGATGTGAATCAAACCCCATGGGAAGTCCCGGAACGCCTCGATAGCCTGGATGACCTGGAGGAAGAACAGGAACACCAGCTGCTGCATATGCAGCGGCAGCAGCCTGCATCTCATGCGGATTTCCACCGTTCAATGCTCCCAAATACCCTGGTGGATAACCTGCTGGTGGTTTTGCAACAATCGATTTAGGAATTCCGCTGGCTGCATTTCCATTCTGTACGCCTGGTGTTGATGGTTTGTCTTCAAGTTTCACTTTTTGATTTGGATTCGATGGTGTTGTTGATCCATTTGAAGATGAACCCCGATCGGAGGACGATGAGCGTGGAGAATTGGGTGTTCCAGGAACGCCCATTCGGTCACCAACATGTTCCATTTTCTTTACCATCATTCCATTTTCGCGTGGTGGTGATGTGGTGCCTCCATTGTGATGGTGGTGCTGATGCTGGTTGGCTTGTTGATTTGGTGGCATTGGACTCATTGGATTGATGTCCTCAGAGCAAGCATCATCGACAACAAGATCTTGATCAGACTTTTCACCGTCTGACTGATGACCGGTTCCATCTTTCTCTTCCTTTTTTATCTTTTTGATTTCCTGCGATGGCATCATATCTGATGCTGAGAGTGGTGTTCTTGGACGATATTTATCGCCAGGTGATATTGAATTGCGCTAAAAAATAGAGAAATAAATCATTTAGCATGATTGCTAGAAATATCTCAAAGCCAGAAGTTGGAATTAATTATTTAATTTACTTTAAAACTTACGTGACGGCTGTCATCGTTTGACCCGAGCGGTCCTTTGCCATCTTCGGGTCGACTATGGAGCATTAATTCTTGTTTGGTGAGCATTGCAAGTTGCTGGGGTGTTCCCGGTGCTGGTCCATTGCTGTTATTTGTAAGTGCCGCCAACTGACTCGGTCCTGATAAGCCCGGATGTGGTGGCATACCAATAGGCAATGTTGGTGGACCACCGCCTGGAAGCTGCTGTGCGTGCATTTGTTGGAGTATTCGTGGCAAATCGCGTTGTTGCTGCAACAAATGAGTCGAAATTAATTTAATTATTTAGGCGTATGATGATGATGATTGTACTTACGCCTATCACAGCATTTAATTCTGACATTGTTATTTGTTTGGCGCGCTCAACAGCTGTCAGTACTTGTTGTTGATGTTCTTGTGATAAGAATGGCACCAGTTGGTTGATTAATGCACTTAAACGCTTAGAAATCTCCGTCTGTAATTAAATTTTAAATTTTGCGGTCCTTAAAAAAATCTGCATAAATTTAATTAAAATTTATTTACAACCATTCACTTCTCACACCTTCATTTGTGCAATTTCAATTAAAATTTGTCAGGGAATGGACACAACATGAATTTTATGAGCCCCTTTTTAGTAATGGATAACATCAAAAACCCCTCCGGCGTGTACATAATTCACCAATGTGGTGGCAACGGTGTTGCCGTTAGTATGCGGGAGGAAATTTAATAATGTTAATGGAAAACGGTCCAAGTTTTAGGGGAAAAAAAAACTCGACTGTGGTTTTTGTACAGCGGCTGTATCTCAAACCACTCACTATGCGGAATTTAAGGGGTTGAGAGCAATTTAATAAAACTACAAAAATTACCAAAAAAAAAAGGTTGTGATTGGATGTTTATTTTTTTATTGCACCCAAAATTGTACGTGTGGTCATCGACCCTGATTACAACAAAATGTGGAATTTAGATTCTGCAATAAAAACTGTTTTCCTGATAGTTTTCTGTTCCTTTTAATCTGGATAGCGAGTGTATGATGAAGCTATAAAACAGAAACCTTAAAAACCGCACAGATCCAACATAAATAATTCACACAGAAAATGAACTGCTACATTAGACATCAGAGACGAGAGAGCAGGTGAGAAATTTACACCAGCTATTATGATTACCCATCCTTAATTCTAGACCAGTGCTGCTTCTACATCTAATAGTTAGGTAGATAGTTTTACTCTCTGAAAATGCAAGCAACGAAGTATCATCATGCATCAGACTAATTTTCATTTATAACATGAAATATGCATTTTCTGTTCTCATTGAATATGTACTGTTTACGATTTTATCTGATGTGTGTGTTCGGTGAGGATTTAAAATTGAAAATATTTTAAATGATGATGGAGCATGAGAATGAATATATGCTCTCTATACATACATTTTGTATGGAGCAAAAACCAAAAATCCCAATACCTCAACCGCTAAAACCAAATCAACCCGACACGCCGCAAAACAATAAGAAAAAAAAGAAGCATTTCCAAAACTGGTGAGGGGTCCCACCCAGTGATAATGTTTTATCTCTTCGTGTAGCAAAACTATTCAATGCATTGTTGTTGAAGTTAGAATATGTGAAAAGAAAAAAATCAAACATTTTAAATCGCGGCAACTGTAAAATATGTTTTAACTTCGATATATAAACCGCATGAATGATATAGGCAACAGTCAGCTCACGCACATACGTTCAAAACAATTTCAATTGCCAGATTGCATTCCCCCCAAACCTCAACTTTCCTCCCCTTGAGCTCACAGTACACAAAAAGCATCCCATTTTTCCGAGCTCTCGCGAAACGTTTGTGTGTTTTACATTCATGTTTCCATGTCACCACATGTATCTTTTGCCCTTTTTTTCTGTTTATTCCATTTGTTTATTGTTGCACATTTTTTTTTGCATTACGATCTGAAAATTCATTCCATGCATGATGCACATTTTGGTGGTTTACATTCAAATGTAGGAATAAATTTTGCCCATCGTGACACAATTTATTTAGTATGGAGACAACGACAAAGATGTCGCAATGATATAAATGTATTCTAACAAAATGTTGCAAAAAAAAAAAAATTCTCATTCTCTTCTTAAATAATGGAAATTTCGATATTTTTTCCCTGCTCGTTTATACTGTAACATCTGATGCATATAAGCGACTTTAACAGTCTTCACATTCACGCTATTCTGCTTCTACTTATGCCAGTACACTGCTATGAAAGCTCTTACCTGTTTATGCATCTCCACGTTGAGTCCATATGACATCTCATAATACTATTCGTGATAAAGGAAGAGACAATTTGGAAAAAAAAATCGATGAAACTTTTAAACAAAGAAACAAAAGAGGAAAACACTCACCATCACATAATGCCGCTGCATTTCTGTCTTTTCTTGTGCTAATTTTTCACATTCAATTTTAAGACTGAAATTGAGAGATTAAAATAAATTCAGTTCATTAAATGGGAAAAGGAAATCAAAGTCAGATTTAAAGGCCCAACTCACTTGTGATATTGTGCTTGCAAAAAATTAAATTCCTCTTTGATTCGTTCACAGTTTTCTGTCACTGTGAATTTGAAGGGCTGTGATGGTTGTGGTGGACCCTGACAAATGAAAAAGAATAAAAATTAAAATTTTGTTAAAGTTCAACTTTTTTTTTATTATTATTATTATTAAATCGATTCACTCGGACAGACTTGATAGGATTTTTGAATCCAATTTAGCTGACTGAAATTGGTGACTGGCAACGGTATGAAAGGGTTATTTAAAGCATTCAATTACTGAAACCCTTCAGGGGTTATATTTGGGAGCACTTTTAAAATAATGTCATATCAATCCAGCACAAAAGAACCCCATAAATTTTCCTCAGTTCATCCGCGCTATACAAATTTGAATAAGACGACAACAACGAAGATGAGTGTGTAGATGGAGGTAAAGCAAGCGAAGGGAGGGTAAACTTTTCACAGAAGAGAAATAAAGGAAGTGGAAGCAAAAAAAATTGTAGCAGTAAAAAAAAATATAACTTGTGGGTTGTTGGGTGTAAGCACACAGCGTTTCGATAGAGTGGGTCATGGTAAATTTGTTGTTGGGTTTCTGGTGTTTTAAGCTCATTGCTGTTATTCTTTTTTTTTATATGTACATACAACTTTAGGGCTTTTTCAATGGGGAGGATTGTACAGTTAGAGTGCTTTAAGGATTTTTTTTTTCAACATTTCTTTCATTCGAGTTGTTCCTCTTTAATGCATTTCCCCAACAGTTTCACAACGTCGACTGGCTGTTATGTCTTTATATGAAGGCGGTTTATTTGTTTATTTATTTTTTCATTTAGAAAAACATCCAGTACCGGTAACTTCATTTTCTTTGTTTGACTGTCGTGGAATTGCTATGAATTATTGAATTCGGTCATCGTACCGTAAACTAGATGACTGTCCGTATAAAAATATTATCACTGTATTTGCTTTTTTTTCTATCTTAGCTTAAAATTAACTCTGATCAAGATTTTTTTTTCTGGCGGCTTATAAAATGGAATCAACGAACAAATATTTTCAATGGTGAGCTGCACTTGAGAAATTGAAAGAAAATCATTTTAAGGGGGTTTATGGCAACGTCAGAAACCTGCCAAGCTCTTATCAAATCAGGCTGTTAATTTCTTTGAAGCATAAAATTGTTTTTCAATAAAAAAAAAGTTCAGCCTCTCTTAAAATGTATTGTGTGAAATTTTAACCCCTCTGAATTATAAATATCATTCTCCCTACTCGCACGCTACCCGACATTAGTGCATTCAACGAGTTCCCAACGTTACGATTTAACGTACAAAGAAAGTTCGAATGCTTTTGGGGGAGGAAAAAGTTAACCAATATTAAAGCTGCTAGTAAAGTTTAAAAGCAAACGAACAAGGGAAATGGTAAAAAAAAAAATGTTTTCCCATCTAAACATTTTTTTTTTTTTTGTGAGAATGAAAATCTGTAAAAACGAACAACCGATGTGGATGATAAAAAAAAGCAAATAAAGAGATGATGGAAGTACCGGAATGATGGTGCTATAGGGAGCAGGAGCAATATTTGATCAGTGCGCCCACTAGAATCCTCCCCGTTCATCAAATATTTTACTGTTGACTGTTTGAACAATTCTTCCTTTGTCTCATTCCCATCCTTAGCAATACATTCAACGAGAGACTACTGTTGAGTCGCTTTACCATTTTTCTTACTCTACACACCCCCGCATTTTTGTATATCAGCACACTTTATGTGTCTGAAAAACATTTATTTTCCCTTGGGGCCTGTTGTCGTCGAGTTATGTATACAGAGAGGGGCAATGAATAAAAGTGGATCATATTGTATGAGAGGTCTGTTCACCATTTATTTCTACCTTTTTTTTGGTGAACATGAACTTGTGACTTTATAACATGCTGCATATTTAAGTTGCGGATCTACTTCAATTCTCCAGCCACACAAGCATCCTCAAAATAATTTGTTAGAAGAACGCAGAGCGGGGATTTATCAGAGCAGAAGTGGCACCACTTAAGACCTGGCTACACAGTGACTCTCTGCGACAAGTTTCGAATAAATTTAGAAACAAGGGTGAAAAGGATTCAAAAGATAATAATAAAATGAAATCCATGCAAGTACTTCAAACCAATTTTCTTAATTCGTAAAAGAGGTGACGATAATTGCGTACAATTCCTTCTTGAACTGAAATTGTTGTTGGATGAACGTTATTAAGAGGTGGAAAAGGGATGGAAGAAATTATTCCAATTTTTTATTTCAACATTTTTTTATACTCGTCGGGGGTGGATGTGAATTAAATTCTTTTCACTCTTTCTCTCACACACCCACAACCAAAGCATAACCGATTTTCATTCCCATTCCCATCATTCTGGTGTGGTATGCGCTCGGTATTTTTTTTTTGTTGTAGTCGTCGTCGGTACGTTGGTGAAAATTGAAAGGAGATGGAGACGCTTTAATGTGAAATAAAGCCACCTTTAATTCGACACAAAACATAAAGTGATGGAGCAGAAAAAACGTGAAAAAGTAGGGGCGACAGAGCATGGAAACGAGGGTGTCGGCCCATTGCTGAATAATTGAGATACCATGATAGGGATTAATGATCCAAATGAAAGGTCCATTAAAGCTTGAAAGTTGAAAGTCTATTAGTCACTGAGATGGTCCATCCCATGATAATTTTTCAGTTCTCATGCATGCATGAAGAACCTAAACAATTCGGCAACATCACGTTGGAATGTTGCATCGTCAACCAGAAAAACCACATTGCATCTAATTGCAACACTTTTCAGAGATACAGGAGGAGCACATCGCATATAGTTAGTTATACACAAAATGATACAGCCCGAAAATAAAATAAAAAACAAATTCACCAAAAAACCCATAAAATACCTAAATTTAAAATGGTGGTTTTAACATGTGGCCAGAAATTAAAATGATGTTGTTTTGGGTGGCTTTGAATGTGCACACAAATATCCACACACATGCATGATCATGTTCATTCTGTCATGCATACAGAGCAGAAAACATATAAACGGCGAAATTGTTGCCAAAAATCGGGGGACAATTTAGATTGTGAGATGAGATCATAAAATCATTAAATGGAATTTGGAGCTTTGGGTGATCAACTGAAACCAAGATAAATTTTGTGGGCAGTTAGCCAGTGAGCACAGCGAAAGAGAGAAGGATAAACTGTGGTCAGTAACTTTTGAGCTCGAGCGTTTGTGGTTTTAGAACTATTAGGAACATTGACTTACCGGATGTCTTGCGGCCACAGCGGCCGCATTCGGATACATTATTTTAATCCTGTTTCACTTAATTGGCGATAATCCAACTCAATTTGTATGGTGGTAGTTTTAATGGTATTCAAGTGTTGAAATTAATAATAATGCAGAAAGGTTTTGAAGTGTGTTTTGCCAGATATACGTCTCTTATCCACTTAGAAGTGTCCACAAAAAACGACGTCACTTGATTGAGACATTAATCATTTCACACAGCTCTTATCAAAAGCGGCTTAAAGAGCTCTCTCACTCTTATCAATTTCGGTTTTCAATTAATTGTTTCACAGGTTTTCGATGGATTCAAACACACGTAGTCGTTGATAAGAAACTGAAAGTGGCAAAAAAAAAACATTGCACATTTATCGAGACCGCAAGAATATTTAAAGTTGTTATCAATTTACGGGCGCGCGACTTCGTGCTTCATGACTATAAAAAATTAGTTCTTCACTCTTTTTTTTTGCTTTTGGATTTTTTTTTAAATCTTTTTTTCACTTATTATCACTTTTGAGTTAAAACACTAACATTTTCATTCATGTCAAAAGCAGTGAACTGTGTATGCCTGATAGCCGCTTGTCGGAGCGATTCTGATTGTTTTTGATACTAGTCGGTAATCGTGTAATCTTCACACTTGAGGGTTAATCAATTAAGTTTTTTATTTTCACATGTGATTGCTGATAACGATTGCTAAAATGATAAGTGATAAAGAAAAACAAATGAATCCACTGTCTAATCTAATGAGAGTATCGGGTTTCATAAATAGAAGGACTTAAGAATTTCAAATCAAAATATTTACAAAATACTAATTTTGGTGGAATAAATACAAAAAATATTACCAAGTCAATAGATATAAATTATATAAACTGTATTATTTATTGCTTGGAGCGAAAGTAAAGGCATCCCGCCATAATTGGCCCTCTTGTTAAAGAAAAAATATGATTTTAAAATCTTTTAAAGTTAAAATTAATAGCCTATCAGGTGATAAGATGCTTTTTAAGAAATGTAAATTTGGAAATAACCGGTTTCGCGCAAGTAACATGAAGTGTTGATAGTGATGATTTTCACTCTACTTGGTTTAGGCTGTAGCGTCACTAATATTTTGATGGACCCTTTGTGGCAAAAATGATTGATATTCGGAAGTTGATGTAAACGAACCAAATTGATTTTATAACATGGAAAAACCGGTACCCACCATTTGTATTCCAATGTCGTGTACGGGACGACGAGCATCGTAATCCATTTGTTGGCTTGACTTTACAGAAAATTTATCCAAATCGTAAAATCCACCTAAAACACCGAAAATGCACATTAAAAGACCGTTTTTCGCGAAATCTTTGACTCAGCGCGATGTAGAACTATCTAAAGATTGTTTTTATCACGATCTTAATACTTAAGTCGTTTTATTTACGGTCACAATTGTTGAAAATTAATTTCCATTCGTCTCGAGTTTTGCTCTTTCCTTCTCACTCACTCAATCACACACACGCTATCTTCTTTTATTTTTGAACTTGATGAAAAAAATTCTCATACACTGTAAAATTTAAATTGATTAGAAGTCGTTAAATAAATATGTGTGGTAGATTTTTAAATTTTTTTTATTGTAATGTTTGTTCCAAAAGATAAAAAGTCACCGGTCAAATAAAATTATTATTATTATTGTTTGTTGTAAGAATACGGTTACATTTCAATATTCATCGTCATCATCAGAATCGTGTTTTGCTTCTAACGTCTGTGACTGTAATCCATATTGAAGTTGTTGCTCTTCTAGGTTCATCTTTTCTCGGGCTTGAGCAAAAAGCTCTTGCTGCTGCCTCAGTAAGTCTTCTTCTGGTATCCCAAGATTTTCTAAGCGAGTACTTTGCCGTCGTCTTTTGGCAGCTGCCTGCTTGCAATCATTTAGTACATTCAATGCATCTCTCTTGAAGTCGTTGAATCCAAGTTTGTCAAGTGCTTCCAGTATGTGATCAGCGCTTATTGTTTTTTTATTCTTCTGATTGCAAATTTCGTTAGCTTCTGAGCTGATGAGATGTATAAATTCGGTGCAGCAATTCAAGATAAGTTCACGACTTTCATTGGCAACTCGAATGTGAGGAACCTAAGAGAAAGTTGTTAGACTTTTCGGGAACCAAACAAATATAAATATTATAAACAAACTATTTCTTTGATGATTTTATTAATGCTTGCTCGAGGCAAAGATAATTCCTCTTCTTCACTTGGTGGAGCACATAAATCGTCGTCTTGATCATCGTCCATGGACATTTGAAGGCCTTCAAGAACGCTTATAATTTAAAAATAATAAAATTAGTTAGGGAGGTTCAAAGAATTTATTTTGAACTTTAGGATTTCATTATATTTTTTTTTTTTTTTTTGAAAACTCGTCCAACTCGTCGACTGTTGAAGAAACTGTTTTTTAAATTAAATTTGAAAAATATTGTCTGTCTAAATAAATGATCATCAACAATGATATCACAATATATCTTGAATTCCTAAATTTGTCATACCTAAATTGAAATCGTTCTAATTGATCATATAATTAATTTGCTCACTTGATTTTGTTGCTGTCTTATGATGATTTAATGGAAAATTTCTTATCAATGAGCAATGTGCATCCATTAAAATCACTCACCCCGACAACAAGAAGTGCCATATTTATTAAATCACGAAAAAACTTATTTCATAGAAAGCATCATCTACATGCTCTACATTTCTATTTTTAGTAATCAATGGATGCTTGCAGCAATAAAAGAAACTCGCGAAAAAAAGCCGGTCAAGATCACAGACATCAAAAATTCTTAAACAAGAGAAATTGATTGAAGAAAAGAAGAAGCTTCCGAATTCTTATTAATTTCAGATGGGATTCGTTCACACGTTAAGAACAGGAATAACCAGGCTGTGAAATAAATATTTGATGTCAGGGAATTTGATCCGACAAAATTCAGTTACATAACTTGCGAACATGATTCACGCACTTGAGGAAATTATGTACCGATAGAAAGAAGACGACGGGAGAGATTATTTTTTCAGTCTCATTCGCGATCTCAGATTGGCAACATGTTTTTGGAAGTAATTTTTTTGAACGTCATCCAGCTAATGCTGGTTTTGTGCAATGACAAAATGATTATTGATCGTTTTGGTGGTGCTTGTAAAACCGACTCATTGGCCGTTTATAAGATAACTTTAGATGGGTATTGGAGCAAGGTTGACACGTGCCATAAATATTATGTAGATCATAACATTTCTAACGCATTTTTGCATTTTATAGGAATTGTTTCCCAAACATTATCCAACTGTTCGTCCACCAGCTTCTTTTTCAAGAACATTTGGTTTAAGTCACACAGAAAAATTTTCGCTATTTAAAATCAAAGAAACGGCCTCAACCGGACTTAAGGAATTTTGCGAAACAACTGAAAGCCATGAATGGGAAAATGAAGATTTGAATGACGGTGTGTTTGATGAGTTCACTATCGGCAAGCTGTCTAATCCAACAGACAAAATGGAATCGCGTTTGTTTGTGAACAGTAATTTTTCGCATATTTCGGTGGTAACAAAATTGATTCCCAGTCCCGATTGGTTCATTGGAATTTCATCACTTCAAGTATGATCAATTTATATATTTGTTTATGCTTAATAACTCTCAATTGATTTGGGATATTAATTTAAATATTGTAATAAATTTCATTTCAGTTGTGTCGCGATAATAAATGGGTGGAGAAAATATCATTAGAAGTACGTCCATTGGATTGTGGAGTTAGTTCTGGTTTGACGTTTAGGTATGTACATTTTTTTTTTTTAAATATTATTTACACTTTATGAGATTTCTTGAACTATGAGCTTCAAAAATTCTATGGAACAGTGCACCAGTTTGGGCGACAAACCCACAAGATCCAATTCAACCAATAACACCACATTTTCCTAAACATCAAGCGTCTTCTTTCTTTTATCCTGAAAAGGAGAATCTTCCACCTATCGCATACTATCATTTAGAAAAAGTGAAAGAGTATGTAGGTGTGAAAGAAAAGTCGGTAAAACGAATTCATCAAAAATTCAGAAGGTAAATTCTCTCTGAAAATTATATGACGATTGAAAATTGCACTTTGCTATTTTCAGACACGATGAACGCCAACAATATCGTAGCCGGCGTACGAATAATAAAAGTAATCACCTCATTAAGTCAATTAAGCGGCCTGATGATAATGCCAATACTATCTCTGATTATGAATCACCCGACTGTATTGTCTCCGAGTGGGGCATTTGGTCAGAATGTACCAAAGAATGTGGCATTGGTGAAAAGTTTCGTAACAGAACAATCATAAAAGATTTAAAAACTGGTGGCAATCCATGTCCGCAACTGACTGAACGCTCCTGGTGCGGATCAAGCAAATGCCAGCCAAGCTCTAATGATGACACAGACAACTCTTCGTATTTTAAATGGTGAATAATTCTTATGATGATTGTACTATCTACGATAGATCACACAATTAATGCTAAAAATAAAATGAAAAACTCGAAATAAATTGAATATCAAGAAACTTTTTTCGCTACTTCTGATGCCAGTCATACATAGCATGACGTTTTTTTTTTTTTTTTTCAAGAAAATGCGTTTATTTAACTTCTTTTACTCATGAATTTTATTAATCCTTTGAAGGTTTTTTTAACATATTTTTCCTAAATCTATTCAATGCATGTAAAAAATACAAAAACGTAAGCTGGTTTATTGTTATCTATCAATTAACGGTAGTTTTCAGTAAGTTATGGAACATCAACTTTTTAACAACGACAAGTTTTTTAAAATAAATGACTTCTGAAGTTATATTGCATGCCCTATTTTTTTTAATGCAATTAACAATATTTAAAACAACTTCTACTTCGAAACTCTTAAAAACATTTTAAACCGCATTTTGGTTGGAGTTTCACGGTTCATTGTAACGATTTTGTATCGATTGATTTTCTTTTTCTATTCTCAGCTGCAATTTTTTCTTCTAAATTTAAACATTTTTCTTTTTGAGGACGACGACAATAATTCATTGCGAATTGAGATGTGACTAACATGCACATCAATTTGTTTTATTTTCATCTACATAAAACATTGCTTGATATGGTGATGGTAGCTTAAATATGTAACAATATTTATTCATTTGAAACACGTGAATTGTGGATCAATCCATTAGATTTCTTAGTTCTGATAAATGAATCTATTTGAAGATGATCCAAGAATTATATCTATGGATAGCACTTACAATCTAACGACTCAATTAGGACACGAACGCATTAAAGAGCGGAATTTCACTTTACTCCACAGTAACGACTTTACCGAAACCTTCAATAACCAATTTTGAATTGATAATTAATTCTAAATGATAAGAAAAAGAAACAAATTAGGAGAAAAAAAAAGAAAATATAAAAATATTAATGGAATGTGTATGAAAAATACTTGGTCCAGAATGTTTAATATTGATTGGCACACAAATGATAAAGAGAAAATTTGTCATTTGATTGAGTTTTGTTAAGAAAAAATCTTCTTGGCAATGTTTTGGTTTGTCTGTCAAAAATTCGAATTATTATAAACGTTAGTTGGTTAGTGCGGAGGTTTAAAAAATTTCACAAAGAAAAACATAATCATTGAAAAAAGCACAAAGTTAGTCATGTTCGTGATCACGCTCATGTAGTTCAACACGATAAAGACACACGTTAATACCTTCTTTGAACTGCGTCTCTAGTTCCTTAAGAACAAAATCTCGTAATTCATTATAGGCCTGTTTGAAGTGTCTGTTGTGAATAACAGTGTCAAAATTGCCAGGCGTAGTTCCATATTCAAGTTCAATTTTTGCTGTGTTAAGACGTTTCTGTAAGCTTTCTTCTGTTTCTGTATTACGACGTCTTAAGCGTTGTTCAAGTTCCTCAACGGATGGTGGCTCAACGAATACGAGAATTGGATTTAGGTGTGAACTCTTTACTTGTTTGACACCCTCAATTTCAATATCCAAAACGCATACTTTTCCCAATTTCTGAACATTTTCGACGGCTTTTTTGCTAAAAGAAAAAAAAAAAAAACAAACAAAAAGATTTTAGTTGACGCAGGTCATGGTTATTTGGTAGCCAAACATTTTTTCTACCTTGTACCATACATATTGCCGCTGAAAACAGCGTTTTCTATAAAATCACCACTCTCAATGCCTCTCTGCATGTCTTCGAGGCTGACAAAATGATAATGGATGCCATTCTCTTCGCCGGCACGAGGCTTACGCGTGGTATGTGATACGCTGAAGCCAAATGTATTAGGAAATTCTTTGAAGAGCCTTTTCAATAGGGTAGATTTACCAGAGCCAGAAGGGCCACAAATAACTAAGGGACGAGGTCCTTTCTTAACCATTCTGCTTGCGAGATTCGATACAACTGAAAATAATTTTTTTTAATTGTTAGTTAACGACAGTGATAATTTGTAAATTCAATGTTTTCCATCTACTTAAATGGAGTGGATATCGGCAACACTTAAGTAGCTGCCGCGTTATATTGTTCAAAGGCTAGGATGGAAAACATCGAGGAAATGTTGTTTCCAACTTGGTGAAAATAATAATGTGCGAAAATGGACTAAAAATAGATGGCGAATGAGGAAGATTCATTCAACATTTACATTCATTTGCGATTCGATCACGTCCATACATTTCACTGATGTCTCGTTGAATGCGACACACTAAATTTCTTTACACAAGAAATGTGGGACTTAAAACCACAAAAAAGATCGCAATATTAAAGAGATGACACACGAAAAACGTAGTTACTCTATTTATGCTATTTTTAGGACATATAGTGAGGCGTTGCAAAGGTGTTGGATCTTGATCTTTTTGAGTAAGATATACGTATATACCCAATTAGGGTTCACTGGATGTTCGTTGACGCACACATTTAGCATCTAATGAACCTCTCTTGATTAAGATCATTACACGCAAGCAATGTTCAGCTTAAAATCCTTTATAAATAAGTATAAACTCGTAGATGCAGAACACACAACACATCCGCTCAATAAGTAACTTCAAAGTAATGATGAAAGAATGAAACCAATGAACAGTAAAAATTAAAATTTTAATGCTATATAGGTAGAGAGCTAATTTACCTCGTGTTATTATTAGTGTCACTGAAAGCATTTCTTAATTATATTAAATAATTGGTGAGAATAGAAATTTTGACCTAATCGGATTTTGGCGTGTTTTGTGATGAATGCTTGAATTGCATAAAAGCACATATAACTTATAATTGATATATATTGATTAACAAGTAAACAACTTGAAAACGTTATGATGAAATTGTATTTTAAATTACCTTTTACAAAAGATAAATCGAAAAAAAATGAGTTTCTTTGTGGTTGTAGCCTGTGTCAGAAAATGTGATCTTGTGGAAAATTTCCAATTATTTAACAGCTGTCCTCCGTAGTTATCAGGCAAGAGATCTTTGCAAACTGACGAACAATTTCACGAATTTTCCAAAGAGAAAAAAAATGTGCAAGACGCGTAGATGTTTTTCCTTTATTGAGCTCATTAATACCAACATTTTAAATACATTAACTTCTTACCTAGGTAGGTTGTTATCATAATAAAGTTTATTTTACCGAAATAGGTATGAGATTGCAATGCTATCACAATATTTCACTGTTTTGAGCATGCATATTTAAAAATGTATAAATTAATTTCTTAAACCCACAGTTAGATTCTCCGCTATAAACGAGTGCAAATCATCCATAAACACCCACAATTTTTTTAAGACATTTGTCGAAACTGAATTCAAAATAAATGGCATAGGAGGCAGAGGATCAAGCTGAAAAAGTTTAAATAGCACGCGACCATTCGCACTACTCAAGAAGTAAGTCATTTTGTCAAGACTAGCGAGATTTGTATTACTTTCAGGCGTTCACCATTTTTGACCTCTCGATAATTTTTTAACTGCACCACATATTATCTTAATTCTCCAATTCATGCTTTCTAGATACTGCCAAAACCTCAGACGGCCACTACAATCAATGAAGAATATATTTCAATGAAACCATCTACATCAGAAATACATGAAAAGTGAATGAAAATATGTCCGAATCCAAAGTCGATGAATGTTCTGTGTCGAATGGAGGCACAGCATGTAAAAAAGAATATGAGACGCCTGAAAATTCAGTATCGGACGGCGAAATCGTAGACGACGATGAAACTGACGAACTGAATCAGAGCTGTATTAATTTTAATCATCGCAAAGTGCATCCTGCAAGTATTCGATCGCGTCGCGGCAATGATGATTCAGATGAAGAAGACAAAACGACTTCTGACAGATCCGGTAAGACCTTGACCTTTTCTCAGCCGTCTATATTTGTTTCGGACCAGCAGAATATTAATCTCGAATCAATTTCAGATAAATTGGAGCTAGAGAAAATCAAAGCTCGAATTGATGCTATGAAAGGAAGTGATGATAAAGAAGTAAGCAAAGAGTACAAGAAACTTATTGAAATGTATGAAGTGGAAAAGAAAAATGGTGTCAAACCAGATAAGGTGTCTACTGATGCTTCGAGTGACCTTCGACGAAGATTGGAGCCGCGACGAGATTTCCATAAGTCATCAAGGTTTCAAATTCATGATAGACGAGGTGGTTTTATAAATAGCAATCAATTCCGACGTACCGGAGATCGCGGTAGGCCATATCAAAGTCGTATTTTTCCACAATCAGATCGTAATCGTGAACAATTTAGAGAAAAGTGAGTTCTACTAAATATTAATCAAAAAGTTTATTAATTTATTAACTAATTATTTCAGCGGAAGAGTAACACGACCAGATGAGATTCGAATTAGAGGAAGTTCAGGGTTTCTTTATTTTCCGAGGAGTTCAATCAAGCAAGTGCATAATACCATTCCATCCCGGATTTTTAATAATTGCCCTCATATTTTAGACACACAAAATCGTCACCATCGATTTCGTATGCGGAAAATCCTAACCCACGTCCATCACCACGGCATCGTCGCAATTCGGAAGCCGATAAGAATCGCTCTGACAAGCCAAATCGTAGCGAAATGTCTAAAAAACGCAAGGAGCATTCAAAGAAAGATAAAAGTAGTCTTCAAAGTAAGAAGTCAGCTAAAGAACCTGATAAATCGAATTCTCCTGATGACTGCGCTGAAGGCAAAACGGCAGACAAAGATAATTTATCAAATGTAAAACTGGTCGTGACTAGTCCATTTCATGTTGAAAGTGATCAACAAATATTGGACAAATCCGTTCAGGAAACGTCTATGAAATGTTGCAATGATAATGAAGCGAATATAGAAAAAACAGAAGAGGAATTAATTAAAAAAACGGAAGAATTTAGTTCAATAGTCGCCAATTCTGAGACGGCAGAATTGCTAACCAAAATGGATCCGGATCATTCTAAACAAAATTCAGACAAGAAAAAGTTGGAAAAGCCAAAAGTAAACATCTTTCTGGCTGATCCTGATGAGGTTGATGAATTTGAAAGTACACTTGTGGAGTTGCCCATTAAGCCTAGTCGATGGGAATCACCGGAGTCATCGAAAATTGAGGACGAAGATGAAGTGGAACTAAAAATAGTGCCTGCTCCTCTATTAGAGGAAACCCCTAAACTTCATGACATTCCCGTCGTTGTAGAGTCTCCAGAACAGTCACCGATTGCAATTGATCATATGACTGAAAGCATTTTTATCCCGCTTTCAATGCCTATAGAACCATTGCTTCCCACTCAATCTACTCCTAAGATTCGTAATGTTTGTTCATTTCTTTCGGACATTGAGAATCAAGGTGGAATTTTTGGTGTGGGATTATACGATGATATCGATAATGACAATGCAGGTGCCAGTGGAATGGATTTTAATTTGGAAACATCAAAAATTGAACCGGAAATTGCTAAAACCAAGGAACTCGCTATTGCCAGCAAAACGGAAATTGATAAAATTGTTGAGCCCGACACAACTGGAAAAAAGGATGATGCAATGCCGTCCAAAAATTCAGACGACGATGATTCGGATAGCGATGATAGTGAAAGTGAAAGTAGCTCATCATCGGACTCCTCGGATACATCATCAGAAGAGTCATCGGATGAAGAAACCTCTGACGATGAAATTCCAATTGCAACAGGTTTTGGCAGATTTAACGCATCGTCCATGCCCATGGTCACACAAGTAAAACCGATTGCCGTGACTCAAACAACTGTAACAACACCAGTAACAGCGAGTCGCTTCCAACCACAACAAAGCATAATAAAGCCTCCAGGCTTATTGACACATGTAGTAAAACCGGCAATGTATACACCAACAATTGTGCATTCATCGATCAGCAATGTTTTTTTTCCTCCGTCGACACCATTAAGCGCTACGGGTATTGGACAACTACAATTTCCAATACCATTTAAGATTTATTCATTGCGTGAAGCAGAAAATAATCAAATTCTATTTCCTGCTTCAACACCTGCGGTGCCAGTAGCCCCAGTGACGCCAGCCAGTGAGCAATCCATCGACAAAAAGAAAGATTCGGACAGGGATCGCCGTGAAAAACGTAGATCCCGTTCGCACAGTCGTGATCGTGATAGAAAACGATTTAAGGATGATCGTCGAGAGCCTTCAGATTATCGTCGGAAATCATCGCCGCAACGAAGAAGAAGTCAATCACCAAGTCGCAAAAGACATACCGACGAACGCGGACGGCACAATGATGAATTCAGAAAGGATGTGCGTAGACGAGACATCAGTCCAAGGCATGGATCGCACAGCACGATTCACAGTTCCAGAAGCTCGCTTTCATCCAGGTATATTACAGAAATCACCGTAAGGTGTAACCCCAAGTAATAATATTGTTTTCTCAACATTCCAGACATAGTCCCGTCAGAAAGCCTAGAAGGTCAAGTCGATCAAAATCACCAGTATTGCGTTCAAGATCGCCAATACCTCGCGCCAGAACGTCTCCACAAAGACTTAGATCACCGTCATCAAAACTACGTCGAACGCCGTCTAGAAGAAGCTTCTCTAGAAGTCCATCGTCCAAGCATCAACGACGCAGTATTAGTCCTGGTACGCGTCGTGCAAGATCACCATCGCCAGATCACAGAAGGTCACCAAAAAGGCGCTACAGTCGATCTCCAACTGGTATGTGCACAAGCGATAGAATTTTGCATACTTACTGCATACATCATCACACCATTTTTGTGATTATCCTTTTTAGGTTCTAGAATGCGCCGCACACCATCTCAAGAATATGATCGCAGTTATGAACGTCGCTCTTATTCGCCACAATATCGTTCAAATACACGTATGGAATCACCAAACGGATACAAGCCAGATTCAACCATTAGCGACACCGAACTGGAACGCCAGCAGCAGCAATTTATTCAAGGCACGAGCGACTTTTATAATCAGCCATGGAACAGTTCTCATTATGGTACTGGAATGTCACCAAAACGACCCAATCTCGATGATCGCATTCATCGAATGCTCTCTGATTCGCCGACACCTTCGCCAGGTCAACAAATGTTCCATCCAGATGGAGGCTATCCATATGCAATGTATGGTGATCAGTCAGGCATGTTATATCAGGAAATGATGTATAATCCGAATCTCCATCAAATGCCCCCGCCTTTAATGCATCAGCAGCAGCATTCACAATCAAGAATGCAGCCACAAGGACCATTTGATGATTTCTCCACTTTTACATCGCCACGCAGTTTCGTTAATAATTCGAATCTTGTAGAGATAACGCAACAAAAGCGGGAGCGCCAGCGTGCTGGCAGCAATCAAGTGGCAGTACAAGTTGGAAATGTACTAGAGATTGTGCCTAGCAATAAGATTACGACGTCTCCACCATCCCAAGTGATATTAAAAGGATCACCACCAATCGACAGCCAGCCAAAACCATTGACACCAGAGCAACTTATGCAAAAGGCTGAGAAGCGTGTACATTCTAAATTAAGAAGAAAAGCTGATCGTGAGCGAAAACGATTAGCAAAAGAAGTTCGAAAAGAACAGTTGCGTCTCGAAATTCAGCGATACGTTGAAGCGGGTATCACTGCCGAACATTCTGATGATGAAACGCTTATAAAACTACGCCCTGTAAATGTAGCAGCTGAAGCCGATAGGAGTATAATTAAAAAGCTGCGTAGCGATACCACGAATGACAATAAGACTGTAATGTTTAGCGACGGAGTCCTTCCGGGAGAAACCAGCACAGAAATGGAAGATGCTATGGACCAGGACGAGCATGATCACACAATTCAAATTAAACGCAAAAAGTTTATAAAGAAACGAAGGGAGCGATTGCTTAAGGAACGCGCTGACAGATCCAATAAGACACCAGCTACGAGTTTCATAAAAATTGATCCAGAACTCGAAAATGCTCCACCACCAGGCCCACCAGCAGGTGTACCACCCAACAGTGCTAAGCAGCCGAGGTTGAAGAAAATAACAGCAGAAATGTTTGCAGCTTTTCCAATCGATCCCAAACCGATGTGCTACTATATCGATCAAATGCGGAGTATCCAACGAGCAAATGGATACAATTCGATGGTTCTCCCACCACCGCCGCGCAACAATGATAGGTTCAGCTATTACAAACAGCAACCACCGCCAGCTGTAATGTCTCCAGCTTTGAACCAGCATACAAATCAATTGCAACGAAATGTAATAGTACCACCAAGCAATGGTTAGTTACTATACTTTTTGAATGCCTATTTGATTTTTAATTATTTTATTTCTACTTCATTAGTTTCAGCACTCGATCCACGAATAGCATTGCAGCAGCAACGAGCGGCAGAAAAATTATCAGCATAAGACTGTCGAACGCTTAAATAGGCATATATCTGGATTAATTGGGGGGTTGATGTTGCTTGTATGAATTCAGCATAAACGTGTTCTTTTCTTTATCAAGTTATTTTTTTTTGTACATAAAAAAGAGAATTTCATTTTCTTATGAAAGCATTTCATTTCCTAAAAAAAAAATATATTTGATTTAGAAATTAGAAGCAAAAATAGCACGCTAACATTGAGCTAGTGTGCAAACCAAGATAGGACAAAAATAAAGTGACAACTAAGAGTTTAGTTATTCAAAGACAAACTTTTTATTTTTAAGCGTTTGAGTTAGGTTTACATTGTGTTTTTAAGCGTTACACTTGTAGCGCGTTTCTTACATTTCCATCTTTTCATGTTTGACGTCCTTTGCTTCCAGTATGCGTACAAAATTCCTGATACGATTTCGTTCGATCGCAGTGAATACAATCCCGTCATCAGGAAAAAGGCTTATCCTGAAATAAGAAAATAACCTTTAAAGAGGCTTGTAAAATTGTGTGCAATGAAAAAAGGCTTTACAAATTCATTCTTAGATTTAAAGGTAATCTCTCGACAACGATGCCTAAATAATCCAATATAATCAAGCAGTCACGAGATTTAGCAGATTCCCCAATTAATAAAATCAAATTTGTCATGACAAAGCTTGAAATTTTATAAACCGTGTAATCGACTTTTCTAACATGATCAACACGCATCACGACGAAGCTAAGCACAGTCGACCAAAAGTCCTTAAATGCAGTTTTATCATTGTTGTACAGAGGCATATGAAGGATAGCCAATCCGATGGTCATGTGGAACATTCTCTGACGATCAAAGATAACCTCTGCAAGACATTCCAGTGAATCTTGAAAAGGCGATTCTCTACTCAAATGTTGCAGCAACTTGTAGGATATTGTGTTGTTATAAATTGGCAAATAGTATTTTACTAGGCTCGCCCATGATAGCAAAATACTTTGCTTATAGCTGATGTCGTAGTAAATTTCATTAAGTGTGCCACAGCTAAGTTCCAGATCAACTTCGAATACATAATGTTCGATGAATGAAACGATCTTGTTGATCCATGTTTTGTCGGGAAATGTCGGAGCACGAACTAATAGAATTTTACTGTCCAAGGCAAAGAGTTTTGGCTTGATTTGAAAGTAACACAAGACATCAGTCAAAGATGAGACGATACAATAAGCTTGAAACAAATTTAAATCTAGACGTTCGATAGAATGCATCAGTGATGGAAGCAGATCTCCGACCATTGTAGTAACTATTTTTAAATTGTATGGTGCATATGTTATCTTACATGGTTCGAGAAGCATCTTGACATGATATTTGAACAATATTTTCAGAACATTCATGTACAATCTAGCAGCAATTGGAAATAACGCATTATGCGTATCGTTAACATATTTTTGCAGGATAATAGTCACTGAATCGAGCATAAAGTAGTCCATATAATTCAGGATCGGTTCACTGAGGATGATAGACATTTTCAGCATAATAATTTCGGGACTGAAGGACTGAGTTGAACTTCCTGAAATAATTTGACATTCAACAGAAATCAGCTTATTATGAAATGTACGGTAAAGTATAAGCAGCGTTTTCTCAACAATATTTCGTTCGAGCTTTTCGAATACTTTCATTATTTGACAAAGAATCGATGGCTTTTCAAACTGCGTCATAGCGCTACATAGTGTCTCAACGAGAGGCTGATTTGATATCTGACAGATGCTTAATGCCGATTCTTTTTCAATGTCTAGAACAGCTGCTAAAATTGTGCTGAACGCCATCTCATTGGCTAGACACAACTGTAGATTTTTGTTCAGGTTCCTCATAATTGCGATCCAATCTTCGCTGACGTCGCGACATTTAATAGCAGTTTTTATCAACTGACATGCAGCTTGAACAAAAATCGGATCTTCGATATTTTGAATCAACAATGAAACGGTTCCAGAAAGCGGTCTCTCCAGAGATTTATTCGTGATGATGCCTTCCAAGTTTTTTGGAGCTAGTCCTTTTAATCCAATTACCCGAATCAACGGCTCAAGCAAGCCATTATCCAGAGCCTTCATTAGTCGAAAGATGTTTGGTGACAGTTCCACTGGATTTTCTGACAATTTTGCAGTGTACAGTGTCAATCGTTTACCATAAGTAAGTACTTCTCTGTCTGAACTGATTTTTTTGACATCGATTAGAAGATCTATAACTTCTTTGTAGAGATTTATCGGTCGTTGTTTTGACATCAATAGATGTGCAAGCATGTTGATAACTGTTCGATTTTGATCGTCTGGTTTAGCGTCGTAGAGGAAAGATGACAGCTCATTATGCATAGACTTGTTTGCAGTCAGAAATTTAAGACAACGAACTCCAATAAAAAGAAGTTGATTGTTCTAGAGTAATTGTATTGAAGAAAAATTATCTGGAGCTATTTTTGAGCGCGCTACACTTACGTTATATGTGAGCATATCCTTGTACACGGTGAATGAATCAATGGAAATGAGATGAGTATATGCTGTCGTCAACGTATAGATTACATCCGCAATTTGAGTAGCTACATTGGAGTATCTTAGTCCATATGCAACAAATCCGAAGATTTCCTCTGTAAGGCTGAGCAGGATTTCAAAACACTCACTCTGAATTGTGTCTTCTTTTAGTGTATCCGAATCATCTGTCATCATATTGCAGACCCTCAATAATGACTTGAGCAACATTGCAAGGTGAAGACTGCAAATACTTTTTGATATTTCGTTGTCTTCAATTTCTGGGTGCAGTATGTATATCTTCAGAAATTTAACAATGCCCGTAGCAAGCTCAACTATCGTGTCAGCTTCGAATGATTCATCGATCAATATTTCGTAGAAAATTTCCAGCGGGAAATTTTTCGGAAAAACGGGTTTTGTTTCTACATGTGGAATATCCTGTAGGAAATTCTGGTCTATTTCATTTCAACGCAATAAGTAACTTAAATGAAGAACTTACTGATTTGAATACGGTCAGCATTAGGTCAGGAGTAAGGTTCTGAACATCTTCACTTGTCAGTTCATAGCTTCGTGGAATGCAGTCGATGATAAACTTCATCACTTTAAGTTGTACAGAGCTGTTTCGATCCTCTTCTGGAATGTCTTTAAAATCAAAAATGGTTTGAATAGCATCCTGGAAATAATTATAAATTTATTCATTATCAACTGCACCGCACTTAACTTACCGTAATCCTTTCCTGTGAAACGAGATTAAAAATTGACAGCATCATGAATAACTGACGCTTACAGTGTTTTTCCTTTTTTAAGGTTAGGTCAAGTACAAGTAATGTTAACGATGAGATAGCAAGAAGGAAATATGAAACGACGAAACGTCAGCGTATGTGCCCTTAGATATGTATTGCTGTTATTTAATATCACTTAAACTCAGAGGTATATTCACTTAGAAAAGGTTTACGTTTAATGATTGAAAGAACAATTATTAACCGTTCAAAAGTTAAATTTGTGTGCAAGGGGATTGCAGCAGTGCTTATAAATTGAACTTCATTAGAATCAGAAACATTTTTTTATTCTGTCGATTGAAGCGGTTTCTGGCTGCTCATAAACGATCCTAAATGGACAATAAGGCTTCAGGTATTTCACTTAATTGGATGAATGTTTTAGAATAATTGTAAGAATAAAGAAAGGTTTATAATTCGCAGGGACAACAAAGAATTTTCTTAAACCGAGCGTTTTGGCATTTGGTTCATCTCTTTCAAAAGGTGACCAGAATGAGAATGGAAGCTCAGAAAATGGAAACACCACAACCGTTGTGAACAATCCCTTTCTGAAGTGTGATAAGGAAGAACTTGATATATCGAAAGAAAAACAGGAAAGCAATAATGATAGAGAATTGAAAGATTCTGCAAAAGACACCACAACCGCATCAACAAACCTCTTCAAGCCAGCTGCAACAAATCTTCTCAAGAATGCATGCGCTTCATCGCTATCAGAGAATTCTAATTTCGTTTTTGGCCAGAACCTTCTTGAGCGTGTTGTTATCGTAAGTTTCTTGTCTAACAATAATTACTGAGTTATCGCAAACGTTATCAATATTTTCTTCATATTTTTAGGAAAATAAAAACTCTAAAAACAGTGGAGATGACGAGAAGATAGAAGATACCAAGTGTACGGATAACACTCTTTTATTCACAAGAGCTCTCACATCAACTACAGTTACAGAAAATGATAGCAAAATCAGCGATGAGCAACAAACACCATCAAAACAGGCAACATCAGAAGATAAAAGCAAAAACGATGACTCTGTAATAATCTCTACACAAGGTGATAGCAGTTTGAGTCTCGTTGAGGCTGCTCGCAAATGGGAAGAAATGCGTGGCGCCCAGAAGCGAAAGTATGATGAAGTTGAAGTAACCACTGGCGAAGAAGGTGAACGCAACATTCTTGACATGTCATGCAAGCTCTTCACATTCATTGAGAACAATTGGGAAGAGAGAGGACGTGGCACATTGCGTCTCAATGATTCCAAATCACATTCATCGCGTGTTGTATTTAGAGCCTCAGGATCATTACGTGTTCTACTAAACACAAAAGTTTGGAAGGATCAAATATGTGAGCAACCAAGTCAGAAAAGTCTCAGAATCACTGCCATCGATCCTAATGGTGTCATCAAGATTTACCTTGTTATGGGTCGCAACGATGATGTGAGTGCACTTTTTCGTGCACTTAGCTCACGAATTGAAAAGGAAAAAAAGCGTATACCTGAGCTGCTTGACGATGAACCTGAATCGTTAGATGAGAAATCAAGCGATGACAGCGATGAGCCGGCTGTGAAAAAGCCAACAACTGCAGTTGAATGATGACTATCTTAAGATATTTGTCAATGCATTTTTCCCATTTTGGCTTCAATGAATTTCTGCGCTTGTTTTTCTTTCTTCAGAAAAGTTACATTGAATTTCATCCCTCCAAATGAAATCCTGAAATTGAAAACCTGAAAAGAATTTTCTAAAAATTCATTAGAACTGAATTTTCTCCAATCATAAGTTAAGTCCTCATCAAACTGATAAACCAAGCTCTTGATTCCGATTTACCTAAATAAAAAAAGAGAATTTTGTGCATTCATTGAAAATCTTAAATGTCAATATTATTTGTACATTCTACGTTTTCATGGTCTCAGCTCATGGAAACTTCAAAGCTGTATCAAACTTATTCTTGGCGATACAATTCGTTTACAATTACAAAACTAATAAACTTAAATAATTATTTCTGCACCAGTTTCTTTTATCACAATATTCGATACAACTAATTCAAAATATTTGAGGACTTTTAGTTGAATAAATTAATATAAAATGTAAGAAAATTTATGAAATGACTTCCCATAAGGAAGATGACACTCGTAAAGTTGTCCATAATCCGTAATGTGCTTAGAGATGTTTGAGTCTCTTATTTCTATCTTTAATAAAGAAAGTTGCACGCGAATGTCAATGGCTTCATCAGCATTAAGTTTTAAATTGCTTTTCAATAATTTAGCAGATCATTTGAGTAATTTGCTAAAGCACATATAGATTTATTGCACAAATAAAAAGAAGTCGAAATATTTATGTATAACGTTTATTGTCTGATTTTATGGAATTTCGGATGTTAATCTAAAAAAAAGAAGCTTGGTTATATGGCCACTTTATTGCCTTGCTCACACTCATTCTACTGCGTTCATTAAGATTAAAATCAGAGACTGTTAGAAAAAATTTGCTTGAATGTTTACGACAAGATATCCTTATTCTGTCTCGGCGGAAAATTAGGTAAGCTCAAGTTTCTCACTACTTACCTGAGTAGTTTATTCCACATTAATTAATTTTGAAATAGTGTCATCGATTGTTTGTTCCAGAATGCAAGAAAGTTAAACTTTATCGATTCGGTAATCAGCAATTCAATCAGTGACACGAGCTAATCCATACATATTTACGTACATATCAAATTTTCAAAAGAATCTTCTTTTTTTTATTTCGAGTAAATATGTATAAATAATGATGCACTGTGATCGTCACAGCATAAATAAATAACAGCTGATTAATTACCCAACAAATTTTTATTGAATGTTTTAGTTGTTGCTAGATTTTATCATTCCTCTTCGGCAAATCGTTCAAATATAAACAAATCGCACAAACACATTTGAAAATTTAGTTTATTTCAAAAAAACTTAGCTGCGAACTTGTGTTGTGACACAAATTGAAATAAATTGAGAGAGATAATGAAATTTTTCTCAGAAAGGAAAAACTTGTAAATTGTCAGTGCCAATTTATCGATCAGATATTGAACACATCGAATCGGAAAATTTCTGGCTTTAATTTTACGTTGATAAAGGATTTATTTTCCGGTTTTTCCTACATCACATTTTGGCATTTAAGTATACTTCCTACTAATTTAAGGTAAAATTCCTGAATTAAAAATTATTTAATTCTTGAGCCATCAAAAGAGAACTTTGAGTTTCAGAAATTAGCATCAAATTGAAATTATATTTATAGTTTGCCGTCTTACTTAGTTGACACGCCGAAAATAACAATGTGCTAAGTGATTTAAAGTATAGCGAGCGAATCCAATGATTTACTAAATAAAATTGACTCGTGAAAACGTGATCAATTAATAAAATTTTGTTTAAAAATTGCAATCGAGAGGCTGATAGAACAAGAAACATAGATCAGTCGCAATCTGCCTCTCGGCCAGCTACTTCCAAGTTTAATTGATATGAATTATCATCAATAAATATTGTTAATAGTGACGAAGTTTTATCATCGAAATTTTTACCGCGGCTATTAAAATCATTATTTGAAATTGCATTCAAAAAAGAAAAGTCCATTGGTATAAACAGCGGATAAAAGATTAATTTGAAGTTGCAAAACAAGACATGGCTGATGCTGTGGAATCGTTCCTTGGCCCTTTTGGAAAATGGCAATTGCGATCAACTCTATTAATTTATTTGGTCAAAATTCCATCAGCATGGTTTATGGCGTGTGTAAGTTAGACTTGAGACAATATTTATTAAGTAGCTCTCGAATGAGTGCTTATTAAAAATAATTTTTTTAGCTTATTTTTACTGCCAAAAGTCCGATGCCGGGGGAGATATTTTGCAAACCACAAATGGAAATTAACGACACTAGAAAGTGGATTCAAAGTGCACATAAGGAACGATTTAATCGTGTTGAGAATGAAAAATCTTATGACTTTTGCCGGTTTTATGGAAATGCAGCTGAGACATATTTGAATGAGACCATAAGTAAAACGGGGAGTCTGTTCCCATGCGCATCATTCGAGCATCGTTCTATTTACCATTCACTTATTCATCAATATGAGCTTTTTTGTAAACGCGAAGCTTTAGTGCCCTTGACACAATCTTTTCATTTGTTAGGCGTATTGATTGGTGGTATCATTGCGCATTACATGCTAAAGCGAATTAGTCCACGAAGAGTAATGTTCCATGGAATGTGGAGTCAAATTATATTGGGACTTATGACAGGTTATGCAACGACTTACGAGTTACATTTGTTCTTTCGATGCGCTGTCGCTGCAACATGCTCTTTGCAGTGTATTGGCATCATTACTGGTTTGCGGAGATTAATTCATAAATTTAACTTAACCAACCGACATTTTATTTTTCAATAGTTTCAGATATTTCATCAGGAAAATATCGTGTCATTGCCATTTGTATGTTTGAACAATTTTGGTCTGTTGGAGTGATCCTTTTGCCGGTTGTTAGCACGTGGTGGAGTAGTTGGTCTTTAGTTTATGTTGCTATTTCACTGCCAACCTTTTTATTGTTAATTGTTTATTATTGGATTCCTGACTCCCCGCGATGGCTCATCAAGCATGGTCGAGTCGATGAAGCAAAGAATATTTTGCTTGAAGCTGCAAAAGTAAATGGAAAGGAAGATTTCGCGGAAGATGATCTCGATAAACAGCTACAAGTAATGTTTGAAATGTTCAGCAATGATCCACGAGAGCCATCGTGGTGGGCAGTATGGAATGGCAGAAAAGGACATATTAGGAAAGTTTTTGCAGCACATATTGGTTGGTCCATTTATTTAATGCTTTATTTCGCGCTTTTGCTGCATGTTCGCGCAATGGGAAGAATCTATCTGGACGTGAATACAGTCATTGCAGGGATAAGCGAAATATGTGGAACGTTCATTGGGCTATTTCTGATATTGAATACAACAAAAAAATGGTTATGGATGTCACTTCTCAACATCTCCACATCGCTCATTTCATTATCTGCAAATTTCGTTCCCGATTCCATTTCGCCATTCAATAGAATGACGATTTATATGGCTACAGCGATGCTTAACAAAGCTACTGTATCGACAAGTCTCTCAGTGTTTATAACATCAATGTCGGAAGTTGTAACAAAAGAAAGAAGAAGAATCTGTAATTATTCAGGAGTAACGTGTTCAAGGACATTGGTGATGATTGCGCCATTTATTGGGTTTTTTGTCATCTTTGGCCAATTGGGTAAGTATTATCTTTGATTTCCTTATGATTGGCTAATTAAACATTATTTTCAGTTCCACAAACTATCATGTCCGTTATGAATATATCCGCAGCACTGTTAATTATTTGTTGTATCAGAACACCACGCACAATTCCAAAGCCGTCTTATTATGCCACTGACATACAACTCACAGATGCGTATATTATTCGATCGAAGGACAATGAATGAATGCTTAAAAGTTTTTAATATATTTACTAGAGCTAGAAAATTCCATTAGTTGTGATAATTAAAATTAATTTGTTGACGCAATCGATTGGTCAAAATGGCTTTTTAGTTTTATTGTTGGTATGGCACAATAAAAATCTATTTTTACAAAGTTTGTTTCCATCGAATGCAAAATCGATAGTCAATTAGGGAAAATATTTTTCTTCTAATCCATTCATTACAGAATGTCTCGTGGAACGTAAATTTGTTGGAAATCCATCCATCGTTAAAATTGAGTTAAAATTGACTCTTGCTTCCTTTTAACGACTAATTACAAATCGATATCGCTGTGCTGTGCTGTAGAACACGTTTTGTGGAAGTGATAAATGCATTTTAAATGCCCGAAATATTTCGACGCAACATGATACTCTTAGAAAAATCTACAATTTTCGGCTGGGGGATGTGTAAAAATCAAAATATCTTTAAAGTGGTTGAGACACATTAAAGCGGCGGAAGCAGAAAACTGTAAATTGAGTGTAACATTACATATGTGAGACCATCAAAAAAAAGTGTCAAAACAAAATAGAGACGCGTTGAATTGCTAAAGTATTAATATTTTTTTTTTTATTAGACATTCATCCAGCAAATGTTTAAAATTTACACGAAAAAAGATTTAGTACGCTAAAATATTTTTCTAATTTTATTGGTGTATGACTTCATCTAACGACGTTTCATCTAAATCTGATTTAGTTCAGAAAGCATGTTTTCGAGCGAGTTTTCAACATTTTCAAGCTTTAATTTATCGAATATTGAGAATTCTTTCAAATTTAGATAAAAATTTTAACTCTTTCTGATTCGATGAAATGCTCAATGGATGAAGTTTGCATAGTCAGATTCGAGATTAAATGCCATTCAACATTCGAATCATGCTCGGTCACAATAAAAATAGAATGCTCTTCATTTGAACAATAAATTTAAATTAAATCTAATTAGCCAGATAAATCTTCTGTTACTTTTGTTTTCTTCGTTTTTTTTTTTCTTCTTAAAATAAACGTAAGAATTAATACTTAAAAGCTCAACTAATTTATTTACATGAAGAAAAATCATAATTTTTCTTCGGCTCGCTTGAAAATTTTCCTATTTGTGTATAAAAAAAATTCTATTTTCAGTTTACTTTCGCGTCAAATTCACACTTAAAGTGCTGCGCGTTGTTGTTGTGATGATGTTGCATGGTGGATTGATTAAGTTGCTGTGGCAGATGATTTATAGCGTTTGAGCTGGGTGAATTTTGTGTGGAATCAGACGAATCGGCGGGGGAACTAATACTTTGAACAATAAGATTCAAACAATCTAAGCTCGAGCCATTAACTGGAGAATTGTAGCCTGCAATAAAATTTGAGTATTTTGAAGACATCTTTATGAATTTTTCAACTTTAATTATTACCTGTTATTGGTGTAAATTTCTCATTGTCTCTGGTTAAATGCTGAAGACGTTCACGTAGATAATTCCCTGAATAGCAATTCTGTGCAAAGAGTGTAATTTGTTAGACAATTTTATATCAACAATTGCAGACAGTAAAAAGAATCAACAGAAATTCCGCATTTCTTTTGGTTCCATGCCAAAAGCAATTTGCACGAAATTTGCACACATTTCTGCGATGGAAGTTTGACTTAATCAAAAAGTGATAACATAATTTCTGCCCATGCAATCAAAAGAAAAGAAATTTCTGGCAGTTTAAATCTTCATGTTGAAGTAAAATATCTCGACAGTTATCATAAATTTGCTTCGCCCCCCTCCCTCATTTAAATGTTATGAGGCATAACGCCTCGAAATTTTAGTTTTCTTTCGCTCTTTGAGATTCTTATGTTGACATGCATGAAAGTAATTAGACGATGAAATTTATGATGAATTTGACATCGGCAAAAAAAGATCTTTCGTTTATCGGCGATATCTGTGCTACGACCAGATGTTTTAAAGTCAGTTCATTTCATATTTAGTAACATCTATGATACAAATTGACTCAAATTTCGAATATCAAAGTCGCAGACAATATCCATGTGAGTCCTTCGAGTAAATAATTAATTTCCCATCACAAGACAATTATTCTCATCATCAGTCACGACGCTCAACTCTTTTGATGTTTCATAATAAACGTTAATTAAATAATACACTTGAAACAAATGAGCGTGATGACAAGAGTGCGCCATGTTCTGTGCCCGATGTCAAATGATACTTCGCATGACAGTTCCATGAATTTTCCCTCTCGCACCGAGCTGAGAGAATTGCAACTTCTTTTGATGGTTTTGTAAACTTTTTAACCATCAGACGGAAAGTTTTCAAATGAAAATTCTCTAATAGAAAATTTGTTTGTAATTAGCGCATTTTGCATTTAATTAAAAATAATTGGTTTTTGCATTTCATCTAATTAAGCTTCTCGCTTTGCTAGATTAGAACAAAATGCAAAATTGAGATCAAAGAATAAATTTCTGGTGCTGCACACTTTGGACGGCAAAATTTTTTTCGAATTAAGGCGTTGCGACAATTAAAAAGTTTTTAAATATTTTTCCGCAAGCGACGCAGATTTGAAAATATCATGAACCGAAGAAAATTAGTTAAAGCAAGTAATAAAAAGAACTATTAGTGCGACCATAAAAGTCATGTTTTACGATTCTACTTTTATTCAACAAATAATGAAATAAAAACTGAATGAAGATATTTTTAATATTTCTCTTTCGCCAGTGGCAGTGAAATTTCCTAATCCTTTATGAAACATTGCGATGATTTTTAGGGAGAAATTCATGTGAAATCTTTAAGCATATCGACAAGGATCGCATCAGTAAACCAAACAGATTATTGACTACGTGACAATATTCAAAAATGCGACTAATGAAAAATCGGTTGGAAAATTTGTTTGTTAATTTAGTCACATTTTTAGTGAGGTCATAAAAGAAAAAAAAAAAAAGCAATAACTTTTCGTGGCATTAAAATTCAGAAATTTTCGTCAAGCGATAAACGTGAAAAATTTGTTGAAATTTTCTTTGAGTCGAAAGGGAATTTTTTTTTATTGATTTTTCAACGTGAAAAATGAAAAAAGAAATGTCAAACGATAAGCGGTCTGTTAATCAAATGTTAAAGACTTCGTTTCAAAGAGCAAATTTTTTTTTTGTTCTGACAAGTCATAAATCAGCGTCCGATGACAATAAATCCGAGAAATTGTAAGGACGCGTCTTTGAGAGGTTTCTAAATCTTTCACAATTGCAAAACTTTAAGAAGAGAAAAAAAAAATCATGAATGAGACTTGAAATTTTCACATCACATGTAATGAAACATCTGCACGTCATTCGCGTTTATAAGACAATTAAAAGATTGTTTTATTTTTTTTTTGTTTCATGCAAATTAATGCTCTTCCGTCACATGTTTTGATTGTGACTTAAAAAGAAGACGACAAAACAAGAACAAAAAAAAACGTTTGCATGTATACTGAAAAACACTGTTTTGATAAAATGTGGTCTCGCCTTGACAGTGGAATTCAAGAGCCTTGAAATTGCTTTTTGACACAGATTCGGACAAATTTATGACTGCCAAACAAAATTTTTATTGTATCAAACCTCTTCTATTTAAGCGTGAATTCTCTTGCGTGATTCAATCAAAGCAATTTTGTCTGATTTTCCTTAATTCTCAAAAGTAATTTTCTAGATATTCTATGAAATATATCACACAAATATATTTCTCGTTTTTTTTTTCATATTAGAAACGCTTTTCAAGTTTCCATTAAAATTTTTCATCTGTCGGCGACTTCAATTTATCATGATTGCGGTTGGAAAATATAATTTCACTGGCGGTGGAAAAAAAAAAAATTAAAATTCTCATGTGACCTGTACAAATTGCTACGATTATCAATCACAAAATGAAATGTTTAGGAAATTGTGATTTTTTTTTAACGCTGGTGGGCCCCTGAATTTTTTTACTCATAAAAAACATTTTTAAGCTGTGCGGAGTTGTGAAAGGAAAACTTTTTCCCCGCAATGATATTCTCTTAACTCATTTGTTAAACGACACCTTGTAACTGCACGACAGCAACTCATGACAACTTGACATGTTCATGATACTTCATTTCAAAATGCTCTTTTAGTGCCTAAGAGATGTCAAACGAGAAGCAAGCAGTTCTGAGAGGTCTTTATTTTGAAGCTGTAATTGAGATGCAACCCAGTATATAAATTATTACTTATAAACAACTCCAGAGAGAAATTAAAAGTGCTCAAGTGGCTTCTGTTTCTTTGGGCCAGTGCCGTGAGAAACGCTGAGCATGTCATAAATTTGTCATTTCTTTTATTAAATCCAGAAAAAGCAATAAAAATTTGCTGTTTAATGTGATAAATGTAAATATTTCTTTAACACACTCATTAAAGTTGATATGTTACTAAATCGCTCACTAATTGATGGTCTTTAGTAATAATAAAATATGAATGGGCGTTTAATTTATTTATTTGATTTGCACATTTTTTTTTTTTCGTAACAAGTTTCAATTTACTGGATTTATACATGACGGGACGAATTTATAAGTCGTGAAAGAAATTTCATAGCATTGCTGAAACATCATAATTCTCAAGTGGATTAAATGAATAATTTTTTTTTATCCTCCACACAGTTATAAATAAAAAAAAATTCAAAAAATTGTGTCAACCGACAAAGAAATAAATAACTGTGGAATTGAATCATTTGAAAATTGAAAGATTCAAAATGCACTTATCGTGTTTCATGTCAACGGATTTTCCATTCTAAACTTTATGGGCTTTCACGATGAAAAATACGATCAAATTCTAGACATAAATTCATTCACGTTGGGATCAAGAGCTGAATACAAAGTTTCAGTTTCGACTCTTCTCAAAATCTATACACAATTTTAAGAATTAAGATTCGATGTTTTAGTATTTTGTATCAATTTTTCATTAGACTTTCAATGATGAAATTTTCAACATTTTGTTTGTGTTTCGTGAAATATTTTTCTTTCTTTCTTTCTTTTTTTTTGTTTTGACATTAACATATTGTTGCTTTTTCAAAGTCCAAGTTGACGTTAAAAAATCGAATTGAAAATAGAATGGAAATGATTGACTGAAAAAAACTTCTTAAGTAGCTCAAGAAACCACCGAAAATGTGAAATTCAACTGATAAATGGAACTAATCGCAAAAGCAATATTTCTTATAGTCAGTCAACTGGATTAAGCTTTAATTATCATGACGTTGCACTAGCTGAGTCCATAACTGATGTTTATTATTCATTTATAAAAAGCACGAAATATTGAAGAAAAAATGAGTTGAGCGTGTAAACATGAAACTTATGATTTATGAAAGGATTAATCATTAAGTCAAATCAAAAGTAATCATCCGAATATTTTATTTCACAATGTCGGCAAGTGACATAAATCTTCGGAGAGTGAGTGTGATGTGAAAATTTGTTAAACTGAAACGGTTCATTTCCTTGAGCGTTAAATCATTCATTTTGCACTCTGTGAATATTTTGCGTGGTTGGAAAAAACTTACCATGTAGTCTTGAGCGGTGGGTCTTGTGCTTGAATTGTCACTAAAACAATCTGGACTTTGTCGTATGGGCGGTGTTTCCTGATCGTATTATTTTGTGTGATAAAAAAAGTGTTAGACTTTGAAAAATTGTGAAAAATTCTTATTTATTATACCTGCAATAAATCTTCGAGGCTTTCAATGTATTCTATTGCGTTTCGTAAAATCTCCACTTTTGGAAGTCTTTGATTTGGATTTGTGCTTGTTCGCCGCTTTAGCAGTTCAAATGCTTCATTCACCTTTATGAAATGAGATATTCATGTAATAATGTTTACAAAAATTTTCGCCGACGGCTTTTCGGTAATTTCTTTTACCTTTCTCAGTCTCCTTCTTTCCCTAAGCGTGGCAGCCTTTCGTCGATCGACAGCCACACTTTTCTTTTTACACGCTCGACAAGCCCAAGTCAGACATGGCCGATTCTTACCAGCCATACATTTCGGCGCAAGGATATGCTCGTCTGTTGTTGAGGCAATTGAGCTCATGCTACTGCTGTCGTCAATCATTTCAAGCGACATTAATCCATTCATTTTGCTCTCGAGCATATTTGTTAGATTTTCACTGAAATCCTGATTTTTGTGCACGACATTATGATTCAGACGATTCATTTCATAATGTGATTTTTGCACCATTTCTTTATCACTATAGTAACGATTATTTGCGTCTTGTTGTGCTACGCATTGATTATATTTTGTCATTCCTTAATTTATTTATTTATTATTATTTCGGAAACAGAAAAAAAAATTCCGTACAATTTTGAGGACCAACCGAGACCGACAACAAATAAAGATCAACTGAAATGAGAAAATCTTTTTCTCAATCCCAAAAAAAAACTGTTCTGAGTGTCATCTTTATTTTTCATTGAGGATCATTCTGTGACTCTTCTACGAGAACATGTGCGACACTTTTTTTTTTTCTTTTAGACATCTTTTCTTTCGTCTTTGGACCAATTTTCTCCCATACATTTTCCTTTCTTGCGCGAATAGAGAATTTTAATTAAATTTGCGTGATATTTTATAGTTTTGTTGGTTATCAAAAATATTTCTAAATAAAAAAAAAAACACATTTATATCTAACGGTTGATCCAACATAAGCAGAGTTTCCGGCCACGGTATGATCGTGCTGCAATGGGAGGAGCTTCTTTGAATATCTCATGATTTTTCTCTTTGATATTTTAAGCCAATTTTTCTAACTCAAAAAAAAAAATTGTTTACGAAATTTAATGTTGACTATTATTAGTTAAAAAAAAGAAGTAAATAACTAGATATGAAAATGACACACAATAATTCTCTACTTGTGAGACTCTCAAAACATAATTTTCAGAAAATTTTGCTTACTTCGAGAGAGAAGTTAAAAGTGTTTTCGAAAAAAAAAAAAATAATAATAATTATACATTTTTCATGATTGAGGCAAGTTGCATTAAAGTCTTAAGAATTGTGATCACGAGATTTGCATTCTGGCTTGACAGCATAAAGCCATATGTTGTTCAGCAGCCACTATAAATTGGCGTAAAAATTAAATCATGTGAAAATCCATCATAAGTCTTTATTTTCATGTCTGTGCGACTGACTGTCTTTTCACGGAAGCAATGTAAAGCACTCAACTTGTGCGGCAGGCAGTTATTCATGTTGCATAAGATTTATGAAATGATTTTGTGATTTTAATGCGCTGAAAATGAATTTATGATCGTCATTTATTTTTCCATAGAAATGACATTTCCCAAATTTTCTTTATGCCTCTTCCAAGGTGCGAGAGATTGCGTCACTCTTCACATTAGAATATTTTTTTTGCATCGCTCTCCCTCTAAAACTATAAAATGCTACTTTTACTTTGATCACTTAACTGTGCAAAAAAAAAATCTTTGCCAAGAATTATAATTAACTGACATGATGAAGCAATGATTGAAATTAAATGCAATAAAGTTTAGGTCGTTTATATTGCGACAATTATGAACAAATATTCGCTCGTTTGAGTTGTGTATTTTTGTAAGTAATAGACTTTAAGTTATTTACTTATTGAATAGAGTTCAATTTTCATAAGATTCAGGAATGGCCGAAAATTCACCTGTTTACGGAAGCTAAATTACAATTTTTATCTAAATTTCAACCGCTAAGTGGCCCTTAAAAGTTAAAACCCAAAGACAGAAGTTCCAAACGACTATTTATTTAGGAGCTGCCGTTCATAATGATGGCAATCAACTCTAAGAAAATAGTCATCAGATGTGAAGAAATTAATTTTTTGTTGTTGCTCGCTCTCATCTATAAATAATCCCTTATTCAACAAGCGATTTTTTTAATCTTCTTCTCCAACATTTCTAATGGATTAAATAAAATCTTTAAACTTATGACATGGTGTCATAGCATGAAAATGGTACGTTCAGAAAACACATTGAAATAAAATTATCAATTTCATTAAATTTATCATAAATTGCGACGAATAACGAATGAATGATGGCACTGTCAGCAAAAGAATTTTCAACAAACATTAAAATCTCATGCCTCATAACATTTAGCTTGCAATTTATGGTTACGGGGGAGATTATTTCCCCTTTTTTTTCAACCACCTCAGAAATAAGTCCGACGACAATTGCTGAATGAAAATTTGTCAATTCACTCTACCGCTATACATTTTTTTCTGTTTGTTTATTTGGATTTACAAAGTTTTGCGCCGTTTGAAAGTTATGCGTTAAAATAAATTTCATTAAATTACTGCTCACAATTTCCTCTGAAACGAAACAAATCGCATTGTTGTCTCGGTGATCGTACAGACTCGGATACGATGAAGGAGGAATATTAAATGAGTGAGGATTGCACAAGAAATTTGACAGGTTTTTTTTTTATTTTCTTGGCATCGATCCAGCGACAGAAGCATCAAATTTATATGTTCGCTCCGCAGTTTGATCGAGCCCCGCGAATGAGTTTCTTAGTCTCATTGCAATTTATCGCAGTGATCATGCCATCATTACGAACATTCCTTTATTTCTTTGGAACTTATTGGAATGACAAATCGAATTGGAATTAATGTTGACTCAAAATGCTTTGTTATACACAACAAATATATCTGAATCATCATTTGACATTTTAATAATAAAAAATTGCGTATAGTTTTATGAATCATAAGATTCCCCTACAACCGTTGTCATAAAATGAAAACTAAAGTCACAGACTTTAAAAGTCGTCTAGAAATTCGAAGAATGCAAAGTTCATGCTCGAAGTCTGGTGTCGCTCATGTATCATTCCATTTTCTTCCTTCGCTCGCTTGCCAAAAGATATTTTTCAAGACATCAGAAAAAAATCCCATTGTTATGCTTCTTTGAGTTTCATGAAAATTTGTTGTGCAAATTCACAAAAAAGAAGTAAATGTCACATAATTAACCCGACATTTAGCACAAATTTTCACTCGACGGAGAACTTTTTTCCTGATTGACGCAAATATTTTTTAATTAAAATGTTTTTCTTTACATATATTTCTTAAAAAAAAAAAATAATAGCCGTAGATTAAATGTTGGAGTTGAAATGTAGGGAAAATTAATTGCGATTATTAATTATTTAAATAGCTCGAATGTTTTTAATCTTAATAAGAACTCAACGAATCTTAATGGCATCAAAGTTATTAAACAATTCCTTCATTAAGTATGTGACACTTTTAAATTTATTTTTATTTAAAAAGGATGCTTCAACTTAAATACTAACGGAACTAACCACCCGAGAGCCTCAGTATCACCAACAATTTAATGCATTTGATGTGTTAATATTTTCGTGATGTACATAGATAAATTTCAAAAAAGCAGATGGCGTTGAAACTACTCAAAAATTCATAATTCACTCTTCGCGCTTGTTTTCAAAATGCGGTCGTCGAAATGCCTTTTGATATTTTTTTTTTTTTTTCTGTTTAAGAAAAATATATTTTTTGTTTATTTAAGGGATTATTAGAGAGAAACATTTCGGTAATGATATGACATTCATTTAAGATTTGTTCGATGATCGTGATGCCGTGTAGCTATTAATTTGACGACGTCGGCTGTCAACACTTTATATCGACACATAAGTTTTGCAACATTTTAAAGAGAATTATTAGGAAAGTTAGTCGAGTTAATTTTGCGGAAATTTCAAATTTTGTTTCATGTAGAAAAAGAGACAATTTGCCAGATCATTGAAGTAGTTCATGTGACGTGAAAGCAATCGTTTCTTTATAAAGATGTGAAAACATCTGAGTATTTTTTTTTGCTGCATCAGTCTACTTTTTATTTTTCAAGTGTCATGTTGCTTTTTTCATGGACTCGATCCTAAATTCATTTAAACATGACTATAATGTTTTCTCGTCCCATCACTTTTACATATTTCGGTAATTAGTCGTGTAACGTTCACAGCATCCCGCACAACATTTCAATCGTGTCTCCGTTCCATGTTATTTACTTACAATTTATTTTTATTTTGGTATCATCCTGAGGGCGATCGCATTTCAAAATGGAAAAACTATATGCTAGTGTTGTTGACTCAATGTCTGAAGGGGCTTAAAGTGGAAAAGTGCGACACATTAAAAGTTTCTCCTTCCAATAAATTTAGACATTTAATTGCGTAATTAAAATTTTATGCGCGTTGCAATTAAAACAAATTCTCATAAGATTTTATTGTTTCAGGAAAAATAAAGGTTTTTCTCTTCGTTTTTTTATGTGAATTAAGATTCACGCTGGGTTCTTTAAGAAAACTTTAATTGATGAAAAATCATACGTAACGGAAAAATCATAAAACTGAAGATTCTTTTTCATTCATAAAGTTCATGGAAAGTTCATGTTCCATCCGGTTTTAAAACAGAACAAAAAAAAAATCAGCTGAATTTGTAAATTTCCTAAAGATGCCAAAACAACGGAAACCAAAATGAAAAGAAACATTTTCGATCCCACTTGAGCCATTAAAATTGTACTCCAGAGAGAAATAAATAATCTCTAACGAGATTTGTTGGTGGAAACTTAAGATTTATTTAAAAATTATTGAATGAATTGATTTTGCGGGAATATTAAGATTCAAAGTGCCGGTGACTGAGTCCACAATGCTGACGTCAATTGCAATTGTTGCCCTGCGAAAATTAATTCAAGATTAAGGAAATTGTGAAATTGATAAGATATACTTACTTATTATAAATAATCACAATAATAAAACCATCAGGTCTTAAGAATGCCGTTGATCTTATGTAATTACTCGACGATTTTGAATTGATCCGAATGGAATCTGGAAGAATGAAACGCGAGAATTGTCCCATTGCATAAAATGTTGGCTGCTTATAAATTTCTTCACCAGTTGTGACATTGGCAATGATTGGAGCATCTACAAAATTGTTAACATAATTTGGACCTCCAATTTCATCCAGCAAAATATTCCAATTGATCCAGCCGCTAACATGATGATTAAAATCTTCAATGATATCTAAAATGTAATCTTCACATCGCGGCCAATATCCAAGCAGAGGTTTATGCACTTCCCATGGCTTATCGCCCGAACAAGCCTCGGTAGATATTATAAATTTATTCGGAAATTGAGCGAAGCTTGTGTCCAATACGGATGACGGCGTGAGTTTGTCCCAGTACCAATGAAAAGCATGTCCGTCGATATAATATAAGCTTTGAGGATGATAGTGATAAATACTCTTGAACCACCATGGAAAGACATAACGTTGATCGTCACCAGCTAGAATCTTTACATCTTTCAAATCAAAGGAATCCTTTATTGAAGGTCCTAAATTTTCAGCGACCCATTTTGCCTGCGATTCTGGTATCCAACCTAAACTCATAAATCGAATAAATGGAAACGCAGTAACTCCATTTAATGGTTCATTTCCGGTTGTTACGGCCCAAAATTGAAGTCCATGATTTTTCATGAATCTTAAAAATTTTATGTGATAATTTGCCCATGTTTGATAGTATTCATCCTTTAGAGAACTTAATCCAGTCCAGTCATTATTTGTCTTCATCCATGGAGGCGGACTCCATGCAGATCCGATAAATTTAATATCATTGTTATTCGATGCCTCCATCAGTTCCTTAATTTGTCTGATCTTTTCAATATCTCTTTGATCTAATGAAGTGAAATTTGCAAGATCATGATCATTTACTGGGAGCTCATTGTATGCCCATGGTTTTAAATCGGAATCACAACCGCCAATGGTGTAGCGTATCATCGTGAAACCACTTCCGGTTTCTCTAGAGAAGCAACTCTTGTATATGTGTGACTGAAGTTCCGGTTTCAGCTTGTTTAGATTATAACTCACGGAACCTGTGAAAGCGCCGCCGAAGCCAATAAAATTTTGAAATGTGATATTTCTTTCAATGTGCACATTTACGGGAAGGTTCAACAGTTTTTTATCACATGGCTTCGAATTTCCTAAAATTTCATTCTTTCTTATATCTGGGCTTGATAAAGAACTTTTACGAAAAATGAACATTCCGTCATTAATTTTTGTTAGATTTTGTTTAAAATTTGTCATCGTTTGCTGATAACGAAGGCCGTTCTGACTCGTTGATATAATTAAGGCAGCTCTGTTTCCAGTAGGTAGCTGAAATTCTAGATTGTCACAATAAGTCGAATTGCAGACACAAACAAGACCGGTTGGATAAGCTCGAAATGCGCAGGGAAGTGATAACGCTGAAAATTAATAGCATTTATTAAAAGCACTGGTAAGCGCGCCAAAAAAAAAAAAAAAAACAAAAAAACTTACAAAATCTTAAGAAGCAGCACGCCATTAAAATAATCAAATTCATTTTTAATTTTTCGCCTGCCATTGTGAGAATGTGCGAATAAACTGAAAATGTAAATGGCAAAGTTTTTTTTATTTGATATTCACCGCTGATATAAGTGCTGTAAATATAGTTAATATTTTCGGGACCAGTTTATGTTCTTAAATTTATGAATTTCTTTTGATGAAATTCTTTATTAATTTCCAGCTTATTAACAACAGCATTTTCTTATCAATAATTCCTCTCTATCTATGTTTTTTTCAAGCAATACTTTATGAATACCTACCTACCTACCTAACTAAATATAATGCCTTGATAATAAAATAAATACATAGTAAGTTGTCTTGCGAATGCAAAGCAAAAAATGTTGGATTCTCTTGTGATGGAAACACCCTGTGAATTGAACTTTATTTTTTCTGAACTGAACCTCATCATTCAAGAGCAAGAAGCTTCGGTTGGGAAAAATTACTTTTCTTCAAATCCTGAAGTTACTTCTCATCAAAACAGGATCAAAGTGTAAGAATTTTGATCTGGAGCACGACAAGAACGAAAGGATAAATAAGGTGAGATGAGATTTAAAGACTTAGCCCGAAATTTTAGAAATTTAAAAAAATCGTTTGAGTCACAGTAATGTTTTGCTTGCTTCATATTCCAATATTACGACGTTTTAAGTTGCAAAAATTCACCTTCGTTAACGTTATTTTACTTTTCAAATCATGTTGGAAGCATAATAACTCAATTAAAACGTAACAAAGATACAAGGTCTGGTCATTGATGTTATCAAAACAAAGCAATTTTTGGTTTATTAATCATTTCTGATGTTGGCGCTTTATTGAACCATTTGTAAACACTTCATTTGTCTGTTGGAGAAAAAGTATATGTACAATTATTATCTACTATCAGCAACTTCAGTTTATTTATTTTTGAATAAATTTAAAATTTCTGTTCCACTCCCAAAATCGATTTTTATGACCAACTGATATTAATTATTCCCGTTATAATTTGCAGGAGACAATTTTATTAAATAAATTTATCTACGACAAAGAATATTACCGCTAAACAGAATGGCCACAGCACAAAAGATATCATCTTCCGGTGGAATTGGTGAGTTTTTAGGATTATAATTATCAGATACCAAAACATTTATTCCTGACTAACGATGTGAAATCATTTTTTAAGTTAAACAAGAAGACGGTCGTTATGTGATTATTAATTCGGATGGTCGTCAAATCCCATTAAAAGTTGCAAGTGTTGCAACGAAAGAATCGCAAGAGACTAAGAAATACGTTGTCAAATGTAAGTAATAAGGGCTTTTTCTTATTAGATTCGCAATGGATACAAAACGTCCACTCTTTTTTCAATATTTTAGCCAGCAGTGGGCAAGTCATTCAGGTATCGTCGCCTGGTATTAAGGTGGAAAAATCACCGCAATCAATCATTGTTGGGTCAGCATCGAACATAGCAGTTGGCAAGAAATCCGATGGATCAACTTCGATTAAAAGTACACCTGCAAGTGGGTCAGTTATCAAGATATTATCACCAACAGCGTCAACTTCTGGTGCCCAGAAGACGGTGCAAGTGGTTAGAGTACTAAATGCAGGTGCTTCAACTTCCGGAACCTCTCCCCAGAAGGTTGTGCAAGTACAGAAGCAGCAAGCGCCACGTATACTAAATCAGTCGCTGGGAAGTCCTGAAATTAAATCTGAACCAAGTTTGCGACCTGCTACCATTGTGCGTAAGGCGATTGGCGCAGATTTGTCCAGTTCTGATGAGACTCCACCCACTAAAAAGACCAAATACATAACATTGACAACTTCGCAAATTAACCAGATTGAGGGTGCAACTATAATGGGTGGTGGAAAATCAAAGCGTATTGTCATGCTGCCATCCAATTATCGCGAACAGTTGGAAAAGATTTCATCACGACCAGTTGAAACAGCTGCAGGGCAAACGACATTCAAGATCGTACAGGAGGTAAAAAAAGCGCCATTGGAGATCAAGCCTGTTGGATCGTTGGTGGGCGTGAAAAAATCAAAACGTCCATGCAACTGTACCAAGTCCCAATGCTTGAAGTTTTATTGTGATTGTTTCGCAGCTGGTGAATATTGTCAGGGGTGTAATTGCAAAGACTGTCTCAATGAACATGATAGTGAAGATCGCCAGAGAGCGATTAAAATGTGTTTGGAACGTAATCCGATGGCTTTTAAGTGAGTTCAAAATAATCATGTGGTAGGCTTTGAATTTTTTTCCTTAAAACAAATATTTGTTCTATTCAGATCAAAAGAGCAGTTGGAGGAACAACAACGTTTACATCAGCGTGGTTGCAACTGTAAAAGGAGTGGCTGCTTAAAGAACTATTGCGAGTGCTACGAAGCTAAGATTTCTTGTTCGGCCAATTGTCGTTGTTTAGGTAATTTGTTTGATTCACACAACTGAATGGAATATTAATCGAATATTTGCATTTTTAGGTTGCAAGAACGTTGATGACATTGATGAAAAAATGGAGATGGAATTACAATACTTGAAGCAATGTGGAAAACGCGGACAATTTAGCGAAGAAATTTATGAGAAAAATCTGGCTGCTTTGAAGAAAGTAACCGATTTGAATGAAATGGTCAAAAAACCGTACAATTTCATGACGCAAGATGTTATTGAAGCCACAGTTCAGTGTATGATAGCGCAAGCGGAAGAATGCGAGAAGATGGGCGTCAGCAAAAAGCAAGGAGAAAAGATGATTCTCGAAGAATTCAGTCGATGTTTGCAAGAAATTATTGAGTTTTCCGCCAAAAATATTGATTAGGAATCGGACTACATACTTAGGAACATAGAACTTTTTTCACGGAGTTTTAACTTTTTTCTTTAATTCAGATTTTTTTTACCGTAAACTTTTCGATTAGTGACTTGAAGAAATGAATGGAAATATATTGTGTAACAAAATAAAGATATAGAGCCAATTTAGTCATCATCTGCTTCCATTTGAACTTCTTGTGGCGTGTTGTTGTCGTCTGCTGGTGCATCGGTAGTAAACGCCTGTTTGACGCTATCAAAATCTAACAAATTCGCAACAGTAAAGTTTTTCTTTCTTTTATCACCACCAATTCCAATATACCAATTATTCTCTGGTAATTCAGTTACGCAATGAATTCGTCCAAGCTTGTAGTGATTCGAGTGCACGAGGTTGCATGATGTAGCATCAAATTTCCAGATTTTCACGTAATTATCGACGGATGATGACGTAAGCATAGTTGGAACATTAGCGTTAAATGCAAAATCAGTTACTTCTTTCTCATGAGCTTCGATTGTCCATAAAGGTTCTGTTGCACGTGAATCAAAGTAGTGAATCTTTCCATTATTGGTTCCGGCCACAAAATGATATTTATCGTTTGGATTCCATTTAATTTTCTCGACTTCACCTTCTACAATCCACTGTTTATACTGTGAGCCTTCGTTATCACTTTGACGGCAGTCAAAGAGTTTGACCGTGTTGTCACTCGAGCCAGTCAAAAGATATTCCGCTTCAGATGGATTGAACGCAACCGACTGAACCTTTTCAGCAAAATCTTTAAGTATTAGTGATGGTATGGCATTTTCTAGATCCCAAAGGATAACAGTTTTGTCAACAGATCCACTAGCCAAAATATGCTGGAAGTTTGTGTTCCACGAAAGATCTAGAACCGCTTCTTTGTGTCCAACTCTTTTGACGTTCTTCTTCTTATTGGCTTTATTACCTAAAGTCATGATTGGTTCAAGGGGCTGATGAATATCCAGATCGTAGATTTGAATAATTGGTTCCATTCCACCGATGGCGCACAAATTTCCTGACGTATTGCTTCCTGGATCATAGCTGAAACATTCTACACAAAGCGGTGGGAAAGGCAAGATGAAATCATGATGGACATATAGCGAGTTTTCTTCCTCATTGAAGATGTACACTTCGAGTGATGAGCAATCAACTTCAACGCGTCCAACCAGTACTAAGTTGTCTTCAGGTTTAATCAAGTCATCTTCAGCTTCCGAATCGTTATCACTATCGGCAACCTCATCGTCCTCAGTCACCTCTACGACGTCTGAGATTTTGAGTGTAGCTTCTGTCTGCTCTTTATCGTATGCATCAAAGTTGAATTCATCACCATCGATAGCGGCTTCTTGCTCAATTACATCCGATGCTTCTGGATTTCCATTTTCCTCATCAGACTCGCTCTCTTCGTCATCCATTTTCTTGGATGTTGATGGTTCTCCACCTATCAGCTCCTTGAAGACTTGAAGATTGGCATTTGGTTTCACGCCCTGAAATCATTGTTGATAATAGAATTTTCAAGAATATAAATTTCACCTAGGAAATTACATCAGCTATACTCTTTGGTGCAGCAACTCCACGTCTCACAAATTTAACGCACGGCACAAAATTAATTTCCGATAGTAAATCTTCCTGCTCGTCATTAATTTCCATCTTTAATTTGGTTGATTTTTATTTATTCCTAAATCACACGTGCTCATATAAACAACAAATATGTTTCTGTCTATGAGTGTGTTAAGTATTTAGTTCAAAAATAATAGGTTCAATTTTAAATTTTGTTTCGACGGTTATGCATGTGCAATAATTTTCGAATTTGAAACAAATACTAAGTGCAATAAAAACAAATTTCTACTGCATACCTACCTAGTAACAAAGAACTTTTTTTTAATTGGCATCCTACTAAAATGAAATGGAATTTTATAGGATCCATATCAATTTTTCATGAAAATTTGCAAATTTGTGTCACCACCTGAAATTTAATTCGGAACTTAATTAAGAAGCAAAGCCAAGGTGTTTGTTCTTCTTTTTTGTTACCGAAATAAATTGTTCATGAAACATAAACTTTTATAATTAGATTCACGATTCAGAATCAACTTATTTATTTATTTTTAACAAAATTAAAAATAGCTTTCATGAGCAATGTTGCAGAGGATCGAACACGCGAACTTTGTAGAAGAATAGATGTGTAGAAAACTCATGCCAAGTAAAAATTTTCACATCAAAATAACTATTAAAAGAACTTGAAGTGAAATGATGTCATTTCCACTGAATTTCTACGAGAAATATTTCCTTTTATGCCTGTAAATGCAATAAAATATCTGACACGTGGTTTTAACGACCAATTAACGACATTTTGGCACAAACAAGCGACGCATCGTGAAAACATCTGTTGACGACGCGCTTGTGATGGTAAAATGACATTGAAATGCATGTCTTGAATGAATCGTCACAAACTCACATTTCGTGAATGTTTACACAACGAGCGTGCTGAGATTTTCACATAATTTTCTCGGCATCTTGTTTTTTGTCGATGTATTGAGTTTTCCGCGCAAAACTGGCCGCTATGCGGGCTATAAAAGAATGATCATCTTCCATAGAACAGGTATTTTGTGTTCAAACTCCAATCTAATTTGAAGCTTTGCTTGTCACTGAAAACGAAACGAGTCACTTTGTTTAGTGAAATTGGAATCTAAGTGTGAAATTTAAATTAAATTAAAATTTGAATATGGTTGGAGGACGTCCATTGTGGCAAGTGAGTGAATTTTTTTCATTTAATTGATCTGAAAGTGAAGAAAATTGTGAAATGCTACTGGAAAATTTCCGCAAACATAATATGAATAAATCTTACAGACTATAGATACATAGTTTGCAAACGAAACGTAGTTTTGTGATGACCAACTATCGAAAGGACTGTGAATTTCTATATTTTGCAAAGTAAAAACTGATTAAATGTGCATCACATGGAAGAAAAATTTGAAATATTTTGGTACAGACAAGAGCAAGTCTGTTTTTCGGCATTTATCCCCTCCGATGACTAATTTGAATTATTTATAGTCATTTTTGCGGAAAATATGAGCATTTTGGTTGTGCAAAAAAGTAAACAACGCAAAATGTGATGACGAAATAGTTCGCAGATTAATTGAGTTATTTTTAGGTTATGACGTTATGACTTTATGAGTGAAAGTGAAGTTCACTTTTAATGAGAATATTTTGCGTCACTTGTGCAAGTTTAAACATTCTTGAATTTATCATCTTATATATACCAAACACACACATTTTTGAAGAATTTTAATTAGCTTCTATTTCGAACAAAACTCTTGAAAGGATTTTTAATTAGATTTTATCTGCTTAAGCTCGGACGGCTTCGGTAGATCTGCAACAAAATATTCGCCAGGAATTTGATGAAAAATTTTCGCCATTATTTCCTTCAAAATATCTTCAATGGTTTTTGAAATAATGGGCTGTAAAGCCTGTGAAACTGGGCGCCAATTTTCGTTCAAATACTGATTCGTTGAGTCCTCTGTGGGAATAGAAAATAAAATTATTAAGTTTTTCTTTTGCCATTAATAAGAAATTTCCATTTGTGATGAAAAAAAAAAAAAACATGAAACAATTATTTATCACACTTAAGGTGAACAACGGGAGCGAGATGAAATGATCAACAAAACTTATTTTTAAATTTGTTATGTGTAACAATTTTCGGTATCGATGAAACATCTTTTCTTTTTTTTTTTTGGTCTTTCGACGAGTGATTTATGGCACGAAATTCGTGGGTGGAAAAATCGCTTCATGAAAAATATTTTTCGTTCATGTTTTTTTTTTTTACGAAATGGAAATTCCCATCGTTTAAGACTCTTGTTTACCAAGAACTTTGACGCCTTCAAATAAATTATCCATTCTGAGCTTGAGACCCTCCATTGTGAATTGAACTGGAATATTTTGCAAAGACTCTTTTAGTTTAAAGAAACGTTTACAATTAAATTCAATATTTCTTACCTCTACATCCCGTTACGTTATAAAATGTGTGATTATTTTTAGCGTAAAGATTTGTTTTTGTGAAAAATTTAATTTCCATGTCGCCTGCAAGATTTATTATTATATTATTTTAACAAGTGCATTTTAAAAATGTGGTAAAGTTGTTTTTAAGGCCACATGCAAGCTTTGCAAGCTAACTTACTCGGTTCAAACCAACACTTTCCGTGACCATTGAGTGGAATAACTAAGATACGGCCCATCATGTGATAATTGCCTTCGAGTCGCATTATTGGTAACCTCACGGTAGTGATCCAGCTGTAGTCCTTTGGACTGACTTGATTTTCAACCAACGTGACTTTCGAAAATCCTGTTACTTTGACATTTTTCAAACTAGCATTAACACTAACAGGACCTTCACCTTGCAGGATTCTTATCCGGTCAATGAAAAATGGATCAATTGAATCAAGTCCTTCCACTCCTTCGATGCCTTTTGCAAGTTGATCAAAAAGTCCCCGAATACTCACTGTTGAGCATTTAATGAATTGTGGATCTTTAAGTACGCAGGTCTTGAGCCAGTCGGCTGGAAAATTTGAGGCGAGAAAATTCCATTAAAAATTTTTTCACTCTCTGAAATTTTTTATTTTTTGATATTTCCACGAGAAATTTATGACACAACTATTTTTATTTCGAATTATTTCATCTTTCAACGTTCGGCACTTAATTGAATTTTCTTCTAATTTTTTTAAATTAAATTTCCACAAAAAGCTTTCATGAAAGCTTAATGATTTTTCTTACGTTTTTCGGTAACTTCAGCTGAACAAATTGCAATGAGCGATGACACAAGAAACATTAAAATTCTCCCCATTTTCGTTTTGATTAAAAATGTGCAAATTTTACTGCAAGTTGCAACCAAACGATTCAGAAGTTTTGAATTGTCTGAAATTGATTTGCTGGTGTAACGTCGATTTATAAAGGTAGCTTGACCTTCTCAATTATTTTACGTAACTTTTTTCAGCGATGGACTTGTATTGGTGCAAAATTGCAACATTGCAGTTTAATTATTATGCAGTTTGATTTTAATTTGAAAGATTTCATACATGCTACTTGATAGATCAATTAGTTACAGTTGTATCGATCAGTAATACTGAAGGATAGGAGAAATTACTCGACTGCAAACAATAGAATAATTTTTATGATATAATTTGCGTGAAAAATTTTACAAGTTCATGTCGTAAAAAAAATGTAGTAAATCATTCCGGCTTCTCTGATGCTAAAACAACCTTGAAGATCGGCAAAAGCATGAAAACGTGAATGGTGGTAATGCTGATGTAAAGTCGCATTTGTGTCTTATTTAAACAGGTTTTTCTTTTAATCTCTAAATTCGATGTGCCACTGCTCTACAGGACAGGAACTGCATGTTCACATTCGATTTCATGTGGTGCAAGCGGCTTAATTAATAGTTATGCAGCGCTTAGTTGACACACATAGATCGAAGAGCAATACTAAAACACGATGCTTCATCAATTGATGTTGCATTTCGAAGTTAACATAAATGATGATTTTTTGCTTCAACTGGAAAGTATCCCATTGGCCCGAGTTCAATTATAATTGTTGTGGTCATCACGCGTGATGTTTTTTTTTTAAATAAATAGCAGAAGTTATTAAATTTTATCTTTTATTTGAAATATTTTTTTTTTTTTTTCGTTTTGGTTAGTTAAAAATAATTGAAAGAAGTAGATTACGTCATAATTATTTTACATTAATTAAAAGTTTCAAAACATTGAACTTGGCAAAATTATCAACTATCGCAATCATTTTTCGCGAAATCTCTTCCGAGAGTGTATCATGTGTTGTGTATTATGTTTGTAGTAGGTGTGTCGTGTGATTGTGTGATTAATGTTGTGTATGAAGAGAAATTGCGATAAATGAGTTTCCGTTTTTATTTCCAACTGTTATGATCTCATAAATATTTTGTTGATTAATTATGTTGTTCAGTAAAGCAAGTTCAATGAATACGTTTGTAATTAACAAAACGAACAGAAAGAAAAGAAAATTGTAATTAAGAATTTTAAATTAAAATAATTACTGATGTGTTAGATATAAAAAGTGTAGATCGCTTGATTTACATGTGACGAGTGCCTCCAAAAGCGCCAAGCCCAGATTGTGTGGCGCCTTTATTGAAGCCCATCTGGAGATTCAATTCTCCTTCATGCGCACGCAATTGTTCTTCAGTAAATGTGCGTTCATTCTTCTCTGCCATTTTTGGTCCTAGGGATGGTCCAGTGTATTCTGGATGTTTCTGAGTGAGTCTTCCTAAAGAATACAAGCACAGAGTTACTTGTGGGATGTTGCGACGTTCAAACAGATCAGCAGTTTGGAAAATCTCTTCTTCTGGAACTCCGTACTTCTTGATGGCTGCTTGGAATCTAAAAATTATCATAAGACTTCATTTATATGCCCACACAATTTTGTGATTCTTTAACAAACCTTTGAACGTTCTCCATCAGTTGAAAATTTGTTCCGCGCTCTTGGATCTTCTTGATGCAGCCAGGTGTCAATTTGTTGGCAAGCTTACAGAGAACGATGCCATCGCGCAAAATAGTTTCATAGTCACCCTTTGGAATGGGTTCGCCAAGAACGGCATAAATCCATTCAAGAACTTCTTGTTCTTGTTCCTTATTGCGTTGCTGATGTCATTAGGTTACAAAGAAATTTAGCAAAATAGAAAAATGATAAAAATTCAAAATGAAAAATTGAAAATTAAATGATCCATAAGTCCCAACGTCCCGTCCCACCATCACATCTTAAATCATTAGGTCAGAAATACATTTTCCAAAAATAACAAATTTTCTCCGCGCTTCTGTTTGAATAATTTTCACAGTTGTACAAAACTGGTGCAAAATATTCATTTGAGACCTTTTGATGGTTTCATTTTGACGGAAGTACAAAATTTTTTGATTTTTTTTAGAAAAAAATGTGAATGAACTTGTGAATGAGCTGTAATCGTTTTCTAATTTGTTTAGAGTAAAAAAAAAGAGTATAGCGTGTGGTCCAATTTTGGGAAAAAGGAAAAACTTATAATTGTGATTTCGTTAGTCGCTGCGCATCTGTTGACTTTCGATCATTTAAACATGTTTTCATGTCAGTTGTCATCAAATGCTGCATTAAAATTTCATAATAATATTTTATTAGACCAACATGTAAGAGTTTTAAGCAGCTCCTATACCACATTAAAATAATAAATTTTCACAATCTTTTGTCTGTTTTTCACCGCAAATTTCATTTTTTTTTGTTCTATTATAAATTTCTACGTCAATCGTGCGATTTTATTTTTCTTTTTATCTGGTTATTAGAGTTTTATGTGAGTGAACATGTTGTACTAATTTTTTTTTGCTAGAAGCTCCATTTGTTAAAATATTCAGTGCAAATCGGAAAATTTTGAATAAAATCAAGAAATAAAGTTCATGGAAATTTCAGCGCTGTCTGTTTGGCATTGAACAAATCGCTATTGAAAATTTAATTTTTTTTTTCTCGAGTAAACACGAAAAAATTATAATTTTCCCAAAATAGAATGCGATGAAGTAATCACAAAATTTCTTAATGAAAATTATATTTTTCACGAACAGTCTGGATTGAGCAGAACGATGAAAATTTATATCTCAAAATTGAAATTTATTTATTTTTGGAATTTTTCCGATGACTTTCATTCGACACTTACCACCATTCTGAATTGTTATTCTAACTGCACCAAAAATTCTCCACAAGAAAAAATAAATTTGCACAACAAAGCGATAGTCGGAAAGATGATACCTGAAGAAGATCCAACCGGTCCAATGTCTCAAACTGAATTAAATCAAAAATTATTTTTTTTCGAGAAAATCTCGTTGAAGAAAACTCGACTCGCGTATATTTGTGTACACGATTAAAATAGAAACATAAAATACACGCAAAAATCTTTTTTTTTGTTTATCTCTTTTTTGACGTTTGGGGAAGAATATTGTGGCAACATTCATCATTAATGTTCATATATTTCCCGAATCTCAGAAATAATTTTGTTCCATTTAAACAATAAATTTGGCGAATCTCTTTTAACAGCAAAGAAACATCATTCTCGAATGCCTCCCATTGTTAATGATTTTTTCTAATGTAAAACACATGTGAGCAAAAATAGGGAGGAAATTAATGTTTTATTCATTATTAAAAATTTTTGCTGATCGATGTTTTAATTCATTAACCTGAATTGATGAACGGCGCCCAGCCAGCATCCAGAAAGGTCGCACACTTTCTCACATCATAATGCCGTCGCGTAACGTTTTGTCGATGTGTGTTTTAATTCATTCGGAAAATTCTGTAGGCGGTTTGTTAGTTTCAATGGGCGAACTTTATCAACTTTGTCGGTGGCAATAATAATTCTTTTCTCAAATGCCAACCATTCGGGTGTCGGAGATTAAAACACCGCCACGAAAGAGAAAAATTGAAAACGTTTGTTGGTGATATTTTATTTGTCACTTTCTTCCGAAGAATATTCTTGACAAACGTACAATTAATGTGCGTGACACAGTTTTTATTTAAGATGTTTTTTTTTTTTGGGATTTTTTTTTTGATTTCCTTTTGCTATCAAAGTTTTCGTGATGTCACTTTTTCATTTGAATCTGTTTATTGATCCTACACTCTTTCGATGCCGGACTCTTTTGAGATACGACACACGATGCATGTTGAGTGTTATTTTTAACATCTGTAGGATGTTGTGATATTTATTGTGAGTTTTAGAAAATGATTCATGATTTTTTCTGTCACGAAATTAAATAGTGTAAAATGATAGTGACGAAATAAAAGACACAATTTTCTTTTTCCGATCGGAATTTTCATTGATAACGCAAATCACAGAATTGCTTCAAAGATCGCAGTCAAAGATTAAACAAAAAGTGTTTAAATATAATGCTGATCGTGTTTCACGCAAAATATCACGTTAATTTATTCATTTAAACAGAAATATTCACGTAAATAATCCGCCCACGACTTGATGAAACCTTTCACGGTGCTCAAAAAAAAAATCGCGCGTGAGAGCTCAACAATAACTGTGAAAAAGTGGATTTAATTAATACTTCGTAAGTGTCACAATGATGACTTAATAACTCAATTTTCGCATGCAAAAACAAGAAAACAAATTTAATTGAAGTGCGCAAATTCATTGTAAAATTGAATCCATTTGTTCACATTTCCCACATGCTATAATTGTAAAAGATAAAATGTTTTGAAAAACATCAAGTGAAATATTTATTATGATTGAATGATGATGTATGCTTCTAACCGTTTTGAAACTATGCCAGAAAGTACAAATGAATGTTTAATGACCGCAAAAAGCATAAATTTTCGCATCAATTGAATTCATTTTTCACTTTGGCTCAAATGGAAAATTTGCGGATGACATACGATGAGTTAGTTGCCGATAATTAAGTGATTCGAATCTTATATTTACAACATATATATATATTTCCGACACCCACGCGATGGCGGAAAATCGTTCACGTGAAACGTTAAAAATGTCCATCAAGTTTCTTATTTTCAATCTGATTCTCACCTGTCCTTGTTGGCTTTGACTGTCATATATTTTTGGCAAGTGTCCGCCTAATATTTAACATTTGCCAGGAGAATTTTTGCGACAAATTGTAAGATTTACGTGGATATTTAGAGCTAGATATATTATCTATAATAAAAACGACAACGATTTTTACCAACTTCGAATTTAATCATCTACAGGTGGCTGGAAAACGTGATTTAGATCAGGAGCGTGAAGCCCAAGGATGGATTGAGACAATCACTGGAGAACGTTTCACAGGTAGCTTCGAGGACACACTTCGTGATGGCATTTTGTTATGCAAGCTTATGAACACACTTCATCCCGGGATAATAAAGAAGATTAATGTTTCTGGAGGTGACTACAAAATGATGGACAACATTTCCCAATTCCAGAAGGCCGCCTCTGCATATGGCGTACCTGAAGTAGATTTGTTTAATGCAAATGATTTGTGGGATCAAAAAAATATTGCCCTTGTTACACAAACAATTTGCGCTGTCGGAAGAGCTGTAAGTTAGTAACTTTATGAAACTTATACAAAATTAATCGATTTGTTAAAATATTTTTTCCAGGCATACAGACATCCAGAATTCACGGGACCATACTTGGGACCAAAGCCATCTGATCAGAATATACGTGAATTCACTGAAGAGCAATTGAGAGCTGGTGAAGCCATTATTGGCTTGCAAGCGGGAACAAATAAAGGTGCGACTCAAGCTGGAAGCAACATGGGCGCATCCAGAAAAATCATCTTGGGAAAATAAAATTTTCCAATTTCCAACAATTTTTTTTTGCAATAAATTTAAATTTCTATTTTTATAATTTGCAATACACAAATATTTACAAACGTCCGCAAAATACCACACAATCCAATATGCTGTTAAAAGTTTGAACAAAAATAAATCAAGAAAAATTTTTGGCTCTAAAATTGCTGAAATTTGCTTATGTATTATAATATGAAAGTAATATCAATAATTATTTTGTCAGGCATGTCTTATCACTCAGGCAGGACCATCGCATAACTTTGCCAAGTCCGTTTTGATTTTATTAAAATCCAAAGTTGAAAAATAGCCATAATGCTTATCGATGCATTTGTTACCATTAAGCCAAAGATGTTTTAAATTCTTGAGCTCTGTGAAATCGATTTCAATTTTGCTGATTTTATTACTGCCAAAGCCAATCGTGTTAAGCAGTGAATTGTGTTTGAGTAAGTCTTTGTCGAGTTTCTCAATCTGATTTCTGCTGACTGATAAATACATTAATTTTGTTAAGTTTTTCAGCAAATTTGGTTGAAGAACTTTAATTTTGTTTTCATTTAATTCGAGCACTTTTAAATTCATGACATGCGTGAAAACGTTCACCGAAAGTTCTTCAATTTCGTTGTTGCCCATATGCAAGTCTTCAAGACTCTGCAAGCCCTTAAATTCGTCAGAATTTATACTTTTGATTTGGTTCCTAGTAAGGCCGATAAAATTGACATTACTTAAGTCACTAAAAACACTTGCTGGAATTTCTTGAATCGCATTTGAATCTAGAATTAAAGTTTCAAGCTTGTTAAGATTTCTGAAATTTTCTTTTCTTAAAAATTTCAATCCAGAACTTGTCACATGAAGCGTAATCAAATTAGGAAAAACATCTCCAATTCCCAATGGAAGAAATTTTAAATTTTTCATGTAACGAATTTGTAGAGCTTTGACATTTGTGTTCGATTTTCCATTAATATGATGACCGGAAACTGAGACAATTTTTATGTTTGAAGAATTAACTACCAGATCTCGAGATAAACAACAATAGCCGCTTCTATAAAAAGTGAACATTTCAAGTAAATCCTTTCAAAATAAACTTTAATTGAACTTACTCTTGTCGAAAATCACAATGAATTACGATTTCTTCATATCTGATCTGATTTGCTTTTAATGACCACAATAATACTCCAACAGTTGTTATCAGCACAAAAATTATTCCAAATAGAATCATGCGTAAAATCTTACATTTCTCTGATCTGATCTCGTTATTGCTTCCATACGCAAATTCATGCTCGTCATAAGGATTCGAAAAGCTAACCAAATTTAACCGACTCGAAAATTGGGTATTCATTACTATTAATTTAATAAATTTGCTAATATAATTTAGCAATGTCCAAAACACTGAAGCGTCTGATTATCAACTGAGCCGTTCAAATAAGTGAGACGAAAAAATAAAATGTGGCGTAGTATTTTGTTTACTTCGCTTATTTTTCAAACTTTAATTAACAAGATTAAAAATTAACAATTTCAATTAAATACTTCAGCACCATATTTTCATGTTTTTCAGCTTCGTTTGACTGCAAATGAGTTGTGTGATAAGTAGTGATAGAGGAGATCTAGGCAGTAATAAGTCTTATCAATGAATTTGGAAAATCCACAAAGATTAACTGTTTCAATGAATTAATTCCTTGAAATTTATTCTCCGTTTCTTCTTATTGATAAGCAACTTACAATTTTCGAGTTTGATTGAACAAACATATCAACAAGTGCCTGGGCGTAAACAAACAAAAAAACTTTCAGCAAGTGCTTTCTTTTTTTTTATAAAAGCAAGGAAAATTTTCTGATGGTCCATCTATTTACAATTGAAATGAAGGCTTTTTTAAATGGAACAAATCTGCTTTACATGAACACTAGAAGATGCATCTAGAACTGCTGATGCTGATACATAGGTGCATTGTAAAGAAGATCGTCCAATTTTAATTTATTGCGGTTGCTTTGTGGAGCACCACATCCAGGACGGCCCCAAAAGCTGTCAAAATTGGCGAAATGTTGACGACAACTTTCAACTTCCCGGTCACGAGATAACTGTAACGATAATTTGTCATTAAATTTGATTTAAAATCCCAAAATTATACTCTTACTTGACGCAATCTCTGCTTCTGCATTACTTGTCGATCTAAGTCACTTAAGTATTCTGGATTTCCATCATGCCAGCTATGAGTGAAATAATTTCAAATAAAGTGTCCTTCACAAACAACTTGTTGCGTGATATATATTATTACCTACTTTTATTAATTTTATATTTTGTGATGTCTGTGTGGAAAGTGAAATTGGACGTTCATCGCGCCGTTTTGTCAGTAATGGTGCTAATTCGACGCCTCCATTAGCGAGGCTTGTTCGTGATGATCTTTTGACTGGTTTTGGTTTGGAAGACACTGAACATTGTTGTGCAGGTTGGAGAGGCTCCAAATGGCGGTTGCATTGCTGCGGACGCGCATAATGTGGTGGAGATTTTTTTGGTGATATTTCTGCAACACATTCTCTCGATCGATTCGATGGTGGACTTGAAGATCGTAGAATTGTGTTTTCAATTTTTTTAATGCATTCACATGAACATCGATCGCAACACGACATTTTATTGGCATTGTGACCTTTAAATTTTGGAGGCGTAACTGAATTTTGTCGCAAGTCATTCTGAACATTATTCACATTTCTGAGTGTTTCTTTCGTTGTCCATCCCATTGACTTCATAAAGTTTTGTCCAATATTCTTTGGATCACGCCATGGTCTGCCACCAGGTCCGGGACGTCCCCATGGATCTATTTCAATGCTCTAAAATGATACATTCGATCTAAAAGGACATTTATCACAATATGTGCTACTCACGCTTCTATAACCGGGAGTTTTTACTAATTGTTCATTGTATTTAGTTCGTTTCTTTTCCTCCACAATTTTATCAAGTTCTTGCCGGTAAGCATTTTGTTCTGATGGTGTCGTTCGATATCTTAAATCTTTATCAACATAATTGCGCGTTGATTCACCAAACGTAATTAATGGATCCTCTCGTAAGGTTACTATTTGTTTTCCAGATTCGTTGCGTATGGGTGCGCCTGAACCACCAGATATTGCTGCCATACCCGAAGTGTAATATTTACTACTTTTACCCGTTCGCGGTAATGAAAAAGTGTTACGATTAGCCTGCGAAATGTTCAGATATATTTAGTTAAAATTAATCAAGTTTCACTCGCACGCATATTAAGTAGAAAGTTTATTTGATTAATCACTGAGTTATTCAATATTTATACATTTTTATCAATTGGGTGGAGTCCATCCATTGCAAGATTGCGAATTCTCGTGTCAACATTCGGTGCCCCACCTCCAATTTGATGTTCCCACGGATTCCAATTATTCACCATTTCACGATACTGGAAGAACAGAGATTTTTTTTTGAAAGGAAATAAAGAAATTGTCCAATGTCACGTCAAAGTTTTGAATTGAAAAATGTTTTTTTCTGTGATGGGTTATTCTTGATGAAAGTTGTTATTGTTATGTCTCTCCGAAAGCAAAATGAAATAAAACTTTGTAGCATAAAAATAGGAAACTTAAGAAATCGATTTCAGCATGGCATGACTCGGAATTCTGAATCGTGTTTATGTGGAGAAATGTAAAAATAACATTTTTTCAATGCAATTTTATGTCTGCCGACTGCATGCAACATATCCATTGATGATCCTTTTTCTTTCGAAAATGAAAAATATGGGCGCGAAATACTTTTTTTTTATTGCTTTATGAAGGCCAAAAATAAATATATAGTGAAAGCAATTGAAGGTGAAATGGCAATAATTTATGTTTTGTTTGATGAGAATGATAAAAGGGAAATTTGCCCCTGCAGCTTATGCAATCAAAAAGTTGCGGCATGCATGCGGGAATGGATCATGTTAAAAATGAGGAGAGCATGTGTTTGTGGATTGCAATTGAATGATTTCATTTTTATATTTATTTATATTTTTCACCTTCAATGCATGAAAAATTGCAGAATTATTGACATTTCTCGTGGCGGTTGGCATTCTTTCAATTTAAAATTAAACCTTTTCACAATGCGTTAAGGTTATTTTATTAACATATGTCGAATGCTGCTTACACGAAATGAAAGATTTGATTCTACAAAAGGGTAAAAAGAATCATGTTGTGAACATTGTGAATTAACTTCAATGAGCGCAAGATGATAATTTTTTACAAATAAATGATTTTGGCAAGTAAAAATAAAAAAATTGAAATAAAAGTTGTTGAATAAATAAATAAAATTTATCGAAATCAATAAAAGCCAATCATCGAAGTCATAAAACGAAATGAACAATTTTGATTTCATGCGGAGGTGATATATGATTTCGACGATGGGGAAAAATAGTTATTTATGATTGAGAACGAACTGTGTCTTATAACCCCTCACTCAATATGCTATACACGATTGAAATATAAAATTAAATCGAATTAGCAATCTGAAGGTTAGAATAACGAAACATTTTGATCGATTGGTAAAAAGGAAAAAATGTGAGTTGCGTAAAATGCCATCAGACTTTCACAGTGACTCACGCAACCTCAATTTTTTATGATTACAATAAAGAAAAATGTGACAATCGATTTTTCCCGTAGTATTTTTTTTTGCAAAACATTCCAACAGTCTGTCGACAATTTCCTGCTGCGCGTTTAATTTCATCAATATTTTGAATCACTGAACGGCAAGGATAATTTACTAAAAGTACCTGATAAGATGATTAATGATAATCTATCTAGATGATTGCGATGGATGATGCTTGCAATAAAAATAATCAACAAATCAAAATTGCAACACAAGCTTTCGAGATGATTCTTCGATGGAATTTCACACCTCCGATTGATTTCGTAATTTCTCGTAATGCTCAAGGCGACGTTTCGTTTGCCACACTTCAAAACACTCGTGTGCTAACTTGCGTTCTTCCCAGCGCTTACGCTCGTTACTCCACAATATTGGATGCTCAATAAAATGATTGTAGTACGTGGGTGGATACCAATATGACATAATAAATGAACAAAAACAAAAAGAGAATGAGAAAATAGCTGGAGATGAAATTTAGGTTTTCACAAAATCATATTTTTATGATCCTTTTCTAAAAAAAAAAAAATCACTTTCAAAAGCTTTTGTTCTTAATCACTTTATTAAAGAAGAATATATCGCAGAAACAACAAAACCACACCGAACCGATCGCGAAGTACGAATGAAATCGAAACGTAAAAAATAAATGTTGGAAAAATCATAATGTTCATCGGAAGGGAAAACATAGAACATGGATTGGTGCCATGTTGTGATATCTCTTTATCCTGTGTGCGCCTCAATATAGGACAACACAAATTCCACCGAAAAAAAAAATATCATTGTTGTTGTTGTCATTGAATGCAAATTTTGTGTTTTATTCGTAATTTCAAAGCTATAAAATTTGAAAATTAATTTTTTTTGAAGAGAAAACTTTTTTTTTCATGCTTTTGGTGAAAATTCGCGAATTACGTTCAAGTGTTTTAAAACACCGCAAAAAGTCACGTGCTAACGACTTTCAGCAACATTTTTTGCTATAAGTCTTCGGAGTTTCAAAGTCAATTTTACACGTACAACGAATGATACAAAAAAGAGGACGAAAATTAAAAGTTTCTGCAGGGGTTGAATAAATTTACGATTTAATCTTCTGTCAACTTTGCCATTAAACACTTTTTCGAAGGAGGAAAATTAAATTAAAAAAAAAAAAAAAAATCAAATTCTTTTCTGTTATCAAATTTTTATTTTCAACATTTTTATTGGCCATCAGGTTTGTTGAGAAATATTTCAATTAAATTTCTCAATTGATAACAACTGTCTTTTTCTATAAAAAAAAAATCATCCTCTGTATAATTCAAATTACAATAAATGTATTATGCTCATTTTCCTTAACAAATGACGTGAAAGAAAGTCCAAACAATTTTTTTTTTAAAAAAACAGAAAATCCTTTTCTATTGTCATTTGCTGTAATTATCCATTTAAATACATAAGAACTTTTTTTTTTATGAGTTTGCATCATAGAAATGGTTTTTCAATATACACAACAAAAATGGGGGAAATAATAGAAATTATAAGAATTGATCGGTTAAGTCTCTCACTCACTGTAATTAATATGTATATTTATAGTATTGATATTCTAACACGCGCGCAACATTCACTGCAAACTCGCTATCACGCGGCTATCATATATAATAATAATATATCATGTTTCATGTAATTTTTTTTTGCAGTCATCCACACGCATCAAGAGAAGTTCTAATTAGTGAAAAATTTACGTTGAGGTAAGAATTCTACGAAGGTTGCAAAATGTTTTATTTCTTATTTTATTTTCAGTTAAAATTTCAAATTCCTCAGAAACACTGAAAATATTTGCATCGAAATTTTGCAATGCGGTTGCTTGCAACAGAAATTGCTTTTCATCAATCAATTCAAACTTACAAAACCGAATATAAGAAAATAACTTTACACAACTAATAAATAAAGAAGTGGATAATCCATTTTAATTAAGACTTTTCTCTTTTGTTGCCGCTTTCTTGCTTACGTGTGTGTTGACTTCACTAAAGACACTTATGCTGTGTCACAAAAGAATCGATAACTTTTTTTTTTGCTGTTGTCATTTTTGTTTCTCATGTATCCAACAGAGACTTTCATTCATATAATTATGACCTAAAGACGGATTCATTAATGACGGAGGAGATGGAAAATTTGCAGCAGTTGCACAAGGAGAACTATCGAAAAGCATTCGGGCACTTTCAGAATTGATGTCACAAATGCAATTTCATAAAATTATAAAAACAAAATCTTGAACAAATGAACTTGAATTAATTGCACTATAAATATTTTTTTTTAATCTTCTTTAAACATAATAAAAATCCATGCGCAAAAAATTGAATTTGTGACATTTTTCTTCTTTTTTTTTCATGAGCTTTGCAATACTGAAAACGCCCAAAGTGCATTTTCAAAGCCTTCCCAAAAAATTTTTTTGAGCTTTTTCTCTCGCGCTATAGAAAATAAATTTAAAGTTCCTAAATTTACATATTTTAACTCCATATTTATAATATATTATATATTTATACGATTATGAAAAGAACAAAATATGTTATTACAATATTATTGCATCGTACTGTACAATTATTTTAATATTTTTTTTTTAGGTAGAAAGGCTCTACAGATATAGAGGTGAAAATTGGATATTTTTTTCATTATATATATATTTTTTCGATATAAAATACATTCTTTTTATGTTTGTCAATCGTCATCTAGGATGCAAACACTCTCACATTCGTTATTAATTAATTCACTCGCACATTCAGAAAAAAAGGAAGTTTTTCACACGATAGGAAGGTAAGAAGAAATAATTTTAAAATAAAAGAGAAAAAAAAATAATAATGTTCCCGAAAAAAAGCTTATTTCATTCGATTCAGTACCAAATCCATGACATCGGTGAGGCCCTTTTGGTATGGTGATTCAGCTAATTTGTTTGCCAATTTAATGGCTTCAAGGCAGTGTTTGCGAGCCAAGAAGCGTGTTTGCTCCAAACCTTGTGATTTGTGCACTAGTTCATAAGCTTTCTCAACATCTCCCGGCTCTTTGAAGCGTCTCATGATCATCGGATTTAATTCGGGGTACTACAATTGAAAATAATAAGAAAAAGATGGAAAATTAAATAAATGAAAAATCATTTTGTGTAACAACAATAGAATGGACAAATCTTTTTATTTCTCTCTCACTTATGTCTTCGTGTGATGCATCATCATCAATTTACTTGTTCGCTGTTTTTTTTTTTTTTTTCATTAGAAATGAAGATGAGAAAGAAACTGAAGTTCCATAATTCACTTTCTCCATTTTGTGGTCTTCACACATTGTATAATGGTAAAGAAATAATGGAATTAGAAGCATATTGGCAATTAATGAAAGCGAATCTGATCATCATATGATGTTCGTGATGGGAATTACCATTAATGGACAAAATGTCTGGTTGTAATTTAAAAAGTTGTTTTGTTATTATGATTCGAAAATATTTAATGAAAGGTTCAGAAACAGTTTCTCATAAGTTTTTTTCTTTTGTTTGTTGAGACATAATTTAATAAAATATTTTATATTGACGAGGATAAGAAACAAAACTATAACCACATAGAGTTAAGTGCAATTTATGTTTTTGCATGAATCTTCTCTAGAAAAATATTCGTAAAGAAAAGGAAATGTCTGGCATCAAATTTAGCCATGATGTGTCTGAAAGGTGTGACTAGCGTGATTTCGGCTCATTAGCAATGACATATTGCTCTTGAAAAAACAAGTCTTAATTTCGGTTTCTTTGTCACACGCTGTCAATGAGCACCGTCAATAAACTAAAAAAAAAACCTTCATCCCGTAATTCATTTGCCATCAGATTATGCCAATTAATTAACGTCTTCATTGAGCCATTAGAAAAAGATACGGATTGTTTCTTTACATCCATCAGACGCGTCTCATGTTTCCATTGTGTCTGGCTTGCGTAATTTTATTTTTTTTTTCAAAGTTAATTATTTTTCATCATCATCAAAATGATCAGTGAATGAATGCTACAAAAAAAAAATACAAAAAAAAATTGACATAAATCTTGAACTTGAAATGTTTTTTTTTTTTTTTTTTTCAGTTCCATACGACAGGAAGTAATAACTTTGACTCCTAATTGAGGGCACGCGTGAGAGAAAAATAGATGGATTTGCATCATAGCAATAGATCACTGACCTTTTCACAGGCAAAAAGAACAGGGGCTGTGGCGAGACCCAGTTTCAGATCGGCTGCGGCTGGTTTACCCATTGTCTCTGATGATGATACGAAATCTAACAAATCGTCCACAAATTGGAAGGCTAATCCAAGATTTTTGCCATATTGAAAGGAAAGCTCAACGAGCTGTGGATCAGCTCCAGATATTGTTGCGGCCTAGAGATGAGGAAAATAAGAAAAAAGAGATCGATGGTCAACATAAAAAAAATCAATGGCGATTTCACATTAATGATCATCGCATAATTAGCTGTTTCATTCAGGTGCCATCATACTTACAGCTTTCAGACTGTTTGCAATCAGCGATGCTGTTTTTCTGTAGGTTTTTGTGAAGTAATGCGTAAATCGCTCGTTCTCTGTTTCCTTTGCACCCAGCTGCATGAATTCTCCTTGTACTAAGTCATTCAAGACCTGGAAATTGATTTATTGATTATTAAATTATATTCTTTGATCAAATTGATGATGTATTTGAGTTCATAAATTTATAAGTTTACTCTCTGATGATATTTTTGATTCAATCGCTATAGTGAGTAGGTTTTGTTGATAATTCGACCAATTCATAAGCCATTAAGACCTTTTACGCTATCAAAAACCAATAAAACATTACGCGCAGCAAATCATCGTCGCAATGATTTTCAAAAAAGACCTTCACCAACGCTGTTCATAAAGTCATAGCCGCGCGCGCGAGTATCAAGTGTCTCAGAAGAGAGGCGAAGAAAAAAAACATGAAAATTGTGATAAACAATTACATAACCTCCTCGCGGTTCGCATTTACTTGAAGCGATAGCCAGACTCAGCCAGCTAGCGATAAACTCGATATTTTTAAACTTTACCAACTTAAATGCTGCCAGCGAGCGTAGCAGGCACACGCTTAACCAAAACCAGCGTGTTGGTAAGCGCATAAAATATTTCTGCCACTTATGCAATGCCCATCTCATGTTGACATTTTTTTTTTCTGCTGACTCCGTGAATCGTCAAACTTTTTTTTTTCTTTTCGTTAACAGTTGTGGCCGTAAAAAATGCGTGGCCTCAAAAGTATTTCTGTAAAGATTTGTAAATCCGGATGGAATTTGCGAGACATTTTTTAAAATCTTGCCTTTATTTGAATTTGAAATGTTTATCATCACGCGATATCGATTAATTTTATTGCTTCACCTACGTCAGATGAATCATCTAAGAAAAAAAAACCCACAACCTGAAAACAAGAACACAAGATTCTTTTATTTTGTAGAAAAAACGTGATTGCGGAAGAATATTTTGGTGTTTTTTTTTTTTTGCAATATCATTTACTCGAGGAAGTCAAAATTATATTTTATCGCGATGAATATCTTTAAAAATGTATATTTGTACAATTATAAAATTAATAAAGATTTATTGAATCGACAAGTAATGATCAAAAGAGGTCTCATGATGCTCTTTTCGTTTATTTTACGAGTTATTACCCAGAAATAGCATCAAATTATCATTCGTATGTGTCCTTGGCGCATTTAGCAAATAAAAAAAAAATCATAATCAAAAATGTCGTGAAAAATTGAGCGCAAGAAACAAATTGACTTTAAAAAACCGCGCAGAAAATTGATGAATGCCATCATTTTATTATATTATAAATATATCACACAATAAAATGGACATGTCTCAATTTTTTTTTCTTTGTTTACGTATTGAATTCCTTTTCCGTTTAGAATGTGGTGGCGTGCGAACTTAGTCGCATATTGTACTTTGCGCGTTATACTATTATGACAAGTCAATAGGAATCAATTAATAATCAATTAATCAATTCGCTGATGCTTTATTTTTCCACGTTCCACTGATGGAATTTTTGACTGAGGAATCTTCTTATTTGTTCCGTATTTGGTCAGTCACACTCTAGAGTCCTACACAATTCTTTCTGGGCAGTAATCTCCACACAATGTCTTCGCGAGAGTTTATGTTAATATATCGATTGATTCCCTCATTAAATATGCATTACAGCAAAGAATATAATAAAATATTATTTAGCATTATCATAGAAATGCCATAAAAACCGGCAAAATTGTTAACACGCGTGCAGATCATCACTAACGATATTCCAATGAGTGCATGAATCGCTAAATAGTACAAAAAAAAGATCAAGATGACCCTGCCTCTATCAGGAAGTTTGACCTGCAGAAATAGACAATTTATCGTTTAAGACGTCATTACAATTCGCAAACGGTGTTGCACGCTCGTGAGATATTGCATAAAGTGCCCAAACACGCCGTGTGCGGCCTCATGTTAAAACACAATTTATGGTGGACCTTTTTTGTGGTTGCGACGTTAAGTAGCCGCAAAAATGAAAACAAACACTAGAAACCAGCGTTCACCACAAAAAAGGACGGCCAATAAAGAGACCAATTTCCTTTGATTTACGAAAATTTGCGTTGTCAAAACAAACCGAGAAAATATTTCAGAAAAAATTATTTGCTAAACTAAACATTTTTGCGGTTGAACTGGTTTTTTTCCCAATATTTTTTTTCTTTCCACATAAGCACACATTTCAAACGATGCCACCCATTGAGATTTGCATGTAGAAAAAAAAAAAATGTTAGCTAGCGACACTTAGAAAATCCCCAAACAATGGACCGTGAACTAGGTAGGCAGCTACATCATTCAATGGCCATTTTAAAAAAAAAAAACATTAAAGATTGACAAAGCACACAACGATGAACTGGTGTCTTGTCTAAACCACATTTTGTGCAAGGCTGGTGAGAAAAAAAAATTTATTTATATTCCTAGTAAACTGTGAAGTCAATTTTGTCAACCCAACAGCTCCGATGGAATATCAAGAAAATATTTTGTGTATGTGTTTGAAATAAGTAATGAGCGTTATCAATAGAGCTTCATCAATGCTTGGGTAAATCGTGAATTGTTTGCGAGGAATTTTTAAGCATTTCCCATCTTTGATGGACAATAAATATTGCGGTAAGGCAAACATTTTATAGTTTTGTGCCTTTATTGATATTTTTATTAAAGGGATTGCTAAAGGTTTATTGAACTGTTTTCGTTCAATTCGTTCTACGTTGTGTCGTGCATGACATTTTATTTGAATTTTAATTGGGTATAGTGGTTTAAGTCGAATTTTGCTAGAAACACTTTAATTGAACGATCACAACTACCTAACATTTTAATTCATTGATCTGTCGATACGTCAATCAACTACTTTGCGTCTTTATTAACACTTTGACTCATCCACTCTGCAATAAAAAAAAGTTGTTGTTGTTTTTGAAATGCGATCGCAATCAATCATAAGGCATGCGCTGCCAAAAGTTACTTAATTCTCAAGGATTTTCCCGTTTATAAAATTTTCATGATATGCTTCACATTTATTTATTTTTATATTAATATTTTGTTTTTGGTATTTTGATATCTGCATTTTTTTCGATCATGAAGGTTATTTTAAAACAAGACAAGTAGAAAAATAATCAGAAATCAAATTAATGAAGCTATGACTAAAAATGAATCTGTAATTAATTATTATGCATACACTAATTAACAAAGCTGCCATAATTTTTGACATCAAGAATTTTGTATTTAATAGCATCCAATACCAAAAGTTCCGTTTCTCAAGGTTCTGACGGATCAGTGATCAACATTCATGAGAGATCATCAATTTTCTCGTCTATTTTTTGGGGAATTTTTGTCAAGTTCGATTTTGAGCGTAAAAATGCGATGTTGTTATTACAACATTAGATAGGTTCGTCTAAAAGATAAACATAAAAAACTATGTTTGTATATACTTTAGTATGAATAGGACAACGCCTTATTAGCCAATTATTTAATGTCAATGTTGCGCCGCGCATATAGTTTTATCTGGTCAGAGTCCATCCGCTCTGACACTTGAACAATGTTTGCCGTCAATGGCATTTAAACCTTCAATTACTGTCCATTCAATAAAGAAACAATTAAATGCGGTTAAAGTGATTATGCAAAAAAAAAAAAATATAAATTAACATCCAAGCAAATTACTGCAAATGCAGCCAATAGGTAGTGATTGCGAGCTGGCAAACAAACAACAAGCAATAAATCTTAAATTGATTTTGTTAATAAAAACTTTATTTAAATGGCAGCAAAAAAACTGCAAATGGAGGGCTTTCATTTTGAGAAGAAAAGGGTTCATTGTCCATTCTTGGAGCAATATAATTTTACATATTTTTTGAGTCATTATGTCTAGGTTGATTTATCACCAAGCAGTCCACCGATCGTTGCTAACTTATAAGTTCTTTTTTTTTTTCAGAATTGCCAAAGTGCTAATAAAACTTGACAAAAAAAAAATAAATTCGCGCGGAACTGAAGTGGATTTTTTATGGTATATTCGTCGATAATTCAAGAAAAGAGCCGCACAAAAATGGACAATAAAAACTGTCCATCTATTTAATAATAAAATTTACATAGGAACACAATTAGCATCAAACTGGAAATTCTGAACTTTATTTTTATACAGCTTAGCTTTTTTTATGACAAGAAAACTAAAAATTTTTGGCAAAAAAAACTTCAAACTATTAAGGAAATGTCTTAAGACGCTGCCAAGAACAAGTGTTTCTCGTCACAGATTTTGCGATGCCAGAAAAAAGTTTGGTGTATTGTTTTAAAAATATAAATTAGTTATCATCACGTTTCATCTTTCTTCGCGTGATAAATTAATTGAAAACATTGAAAAATAAACAACAAAATGAAGACATGAAGTTATTTATTCTGATTCCGGTTTCTTTAGATTTGTTTTTAAGCTTTCAGCTGGGTGTGCTTCAAATGTTTGTGTTCTAGTTGGATCGTCGATTGACATCACAAATAAACAACAGAATTATGAAATTGCGTCGCAAATACATCATAGACTTCCGAATAATTCAAGACGAGAAAGAACTTACCTGACTGAGCATTAAAGTCACTTCGTCATGTTTCAGGCGCGAAAGCATGATTGAGGCTATTGCAAGCACATAGTCACCTGCTTGTGTTACCTACATGAGAAATTGAACAATAAATAATTATTTCAAGAGAACAAGAAAACAGTTTTAATACGCAAGATTCAAGTGCAATTGTTTTTCTTTATAATTGTCCACCTTCAGAGTTCATCAACATTTTGATGCTGGTGCGTAAAATAAGGCAAAGTGTTTGAAGAAAGCTTACAAATATATAAATAAAAGAGAAAAATTTCTTCAATTTTCCATTTTTGGCATGCACATTTATTAGTGTGCGTGTTCATCATGTATTTATTGTACGCCGATTACAATAAAACGAATCAAACTATCACTCAGCATACATGCAAATGCTCCTCATGCGGCCAATGGCAATGGCAAATCATTGCCAATAAACATCATCAACGAACAAAAAAAGAGTTTAATTTAGAGTGTGTTTCACTTTCTTTTTTCTCGTCCGAAATTCACACTCACGCACACACATGCAAGCGCATTCCATTCGCGGTGACAGAGAGTCCCAGATTGGAATCTATCGACACCAATCCAATGATCCACTTGATGACTGTTGGTAATTCTTGTCGACTTCAGTTTTTTATTTCTTTTGAGCCACTTCTTTAAGGTATTGCTAAAAGTTTTCTGGACTTTTTGAATATTTATTGTGAAACGGATTAAATTTATTTTCATGCACTCATTCATATTATATCGATTTGTAGATCGATATCAGGTAACGTATAAAAGTTAAAGGTTGTTGTATCATTGTGACAGATGGATTGAAATTTAACATTAAGTCATAATTTATCAAATTATGCAAGCAAAGTTAGTTTATTGTTATTACAATGCTTCGCTGAGTTCATGTGACACAAATGCATTTCAATTTAATTAATGGCAATTGCATCAAATATAATTCAGCTGATCATTCATTATTTTACTCGAAATGATCAATTAAATGATTTTTCATTAATTTTAAATTATTTCGCTAATTGATGATTTTCAATAAAACGATTTTCGTTTTTTTTTTTTGGGGGAAGCAAAAAATTTTAATTTTTATACTTTGTCGCAATATTTTGCTCCACTCGTGACATAAATTTCCGCAATTTATATCCATCGTCAATGCCAGTGATTCGGTTTGCACAGCAGGGTCTGATTTCTTGTTTATATCGTCGGGTGGCTTTGTATTTGTTAGCTGCCATCATAATAATTAATCTTTAAAAATATTTTTCAAAATTAGCTGATCCGCGCGGTTGCCATAGCAAACATTTAATTTAATGGAATTTCAGATTTTGCATTAATAAAAGGCCTTGTTCATCATAAGACCAAACCATCAAAAGGATGCGCAGATGATCAACATTCATTCATACATGTACACATATTTATTTTTATCACATAATAAATATTAATGAAAAATTCAAATTCAGTTGATGACATTGATACATGATTGGACCATTTTAAGTATCTAATGATCCAATAAAGGTAGACATAGAGACTTCATCATTGTACGACTTTTTGGAACGGAAGGGCAAGAAGGAAATTATCCCAATCAATGTAAGAAATCATCATTTATAAAATCCATACAGTCACAATAAAAAAAACAACCCTGAGTGCACTCAACCAGGCTTGTGATGACGCAAAGCTCCAATTTCGAACTGAAATATTGCATTAACGGAAGCTAGTCGTGTCCAGCATCACATTTTTTCTGTCTATGAATCTCATGTTTCTAAATAACCTTGACGAAATCTCGTTCCACCATCGTGAACATCAAGTGCCCAGCCCTTTTCGAGTGAATCATCAACAACACAAAGATATTCATGCCTAAAATATCCAAAAGCGGGAAAAGTGAAAAAATTTCACAATTTTGAATTCCTCTGGACTGCGTCGTTGATCGCGCGCACCCAAATATAATGTCCAACTTTCTCGAATGATTAAAAGCTTTGCGATGCAAAAATATAATGAGAAAAAAAGTCACTCATACGATGCGCATCTTGAATTGCAACACATTGTGTATGCTTAAGAAATATTATATTGTGCAACTATAAATTAATCATCCGCCCGGACCGCAATGAATTATGAAGGAGAAAAACATTTGTTGCAACTTGCAATATTTCAGTTTTTCGTGCTCAGCATGAAAATTTAACATCGCGAAAGGAGCTTTAATGCCTTTTTTTCACGATCATCCTTCTCATTTCTTTATCAATCGAATCCCGGATCCATATGTCTCTGTTACTTATACGGCACTTATGTCATCATCATTCAGTTCTTTGTAATATTTATCCGGTCTTCATCAGCCCATCCGCCCGCAATAATCTAAAGATCGCCGACTCTTGTTTCTGATTCACTTTTTACTGTCGATTTATTTTCCCTTTCGATATTTTAATATTCATTTAAAACAATCCGATGAAGATGCTGATGAAATGCGGATTCGTTTGTTTTATTATTTATTTATTTATTTTTTATGGCGCGAAGACATTTCTCATAATACATCAAACAATCGTCCAGATTCATTCATGGAGGCTCCGTATTTTTTTTTACTCGCAATGTTAGTACTGCAAATACACAACTCAATGTTTGTGGCTTTGGAATGAATGAGCAGCGATTGTTAGGAGACATTTTGAGGCTGGTCATTGCGCAATGAATACTTTGGCAAGATCCAATTTCCTTCCTTAACAAAGAAAGTAACTTTTAAACTGGGGATTCACTGTGAGGCCATATCTAGTATCGGTTGAAGTGTTAATTAATTTGTAAGAAAAAAAAAATGCTTCATCCTATCAGCATGGAAACAAGAGTTACATCACCGAGTTTCAATGAAAGAGTTTTAATGATAATTTCAAGCGCAAACCTAGATTCTTATGGCCATTTGGTTTTTATTCCTCATGTGCGTCACTAAAATGGCGAAAAAGCTCTCCCAGAGATAAAAGAAATCATTGACCAACAGGTGTTCAGCACAGACACACATACAAATGAGTATTAACTTTATGTAATTCGCACGTTGTCCATCGTGATTAATTTGGATTTTTTTTTCGGCATCGTTTGTTGATTCATGTCAAAGGACTTTCCCTTTACAAGCAGTCACCTTTCTCATTTCATATACACTTGATCAACATCGACTCAGATTCCCATTTTTTTTTTTTTGTTAAATTCACAGCGACATTAAACTGGAGCTCGTTTGTTTGGTTGATTCAGTGCGGTGAATTTGTTGCACAACTGATCGCAAAAAAGTACTTAACTGCGAGGGAAATTTCCCCGAAAAAAAAAAGAAGTCAAATAACAATGCGCACCAAGCGAATCATAAATTCGCACAGTAAAATTGAGCATAAAAGTTAGTGAAGTAATTGGGCTTTCGCGTTTTTTTTTCTTGCGCATACGGTTCGATTGTTGTTGCTGTTGTAGGGAGATATGCAATTATTAATTATTCTATGCACATTTTCTTTGGCTTTTGTTTCGCTCGTTGTGCCTTTTTCTTAGCGCTATGTACGGGACACTTGCTGTGATGAAAACAATGCACACAGGTGGAACTAATTGTTTTTGAGGTGTACTGGGCACAGCCTAATTTTAATTTGGGGATGCAAATTGCAAATTGATGGATGCCATACCAGAGAGGAGCAATATTAAACAATAAATCTTTCAAATTTCAAGTGAATTCAAAGATTTAATGATTTATGATCTAGAAGACGTTTCATAGTATGTTACTTGTAGGTCTTATGTTAACGGATTTGTTAAATAAAAGAAATTTCTTTTGTTGTTCAGGAAGCAATCAAAATGTGCTCTTATTTGCAGACGTCAATATTTGAATTCGCGAAAAAAAAACGATGGCTCAGCAGTAACAACGAATCAATTAATTTACACAATTGGCCCACCTGAAAAGCAATGCAATATATTCGTACATGAATACAATACCAACATTTGTAGGAAGGAAAGTTGTTGCTCGGTAAACGATGCAGAAAATTATATTAAATCACCCATCGACTGAATCACGAATTGGCAATTTTTATCAATAATTTATTTTTATTTTTTTTCGTTCACAGAGATTTTCCGCAATTGAGACACCAAAATATAAATTGGAAACGCATTTAATAATTTTCCCATGGATTCATCCACACATTTACACACTCACACTCACATTCCTTTTTTTTGACATTATTCATTCCATTCAAGGGCTTTCACTTTTTGTGCCATTACGAAATCGCTCTCATGGACAGATAGAGGTTCCATTATCACGATTGATTCTTATGATCAATTATGTTTCCATCACCAACAACAAACACACACACATGCATAAACAAATCAGCAAAAACAACTTTCCATTGAAAATTTCATTTGGTGGTGATGGGAATCATGCGATGTTATTGAGCATAAACAATCATCATAAATCATGCAATCGCGGCGCGAGCAGGTAAGAAAATTTACACGGTTCCCATCATCAGCATTCAGCAGACACAAAAAAGTCCATTCGTTTAAACAAATTGGACAATTTAGTTAATTTAATTATAGGCTCTCTTTGTCACACACTCACACAAGAAATCAATTAACATTTTAACACTTTTGTCAAGTGACGAATCCGATGAAACATAATGATGATTCCTTCCATGGGAAAAAGTATGCCAATGTTAAAAGACAAACGTTGCAAATAGTAAATAATTCACATTTCCGGTCAATTTGCGAGTATAAGACTTTATTCACGCTAATGCTATAAAACTCGGATATTCAATTACGCTCACAATAATATTTGATGAATGATCAACGATAATTGATTTAAAATTAGGCTCATTAGAGTTGTACACCAAATTCTCGCCCCAGCATAAATTCAACTGTGCAATTGCATTTGGTAAAAATTTATAACTATCCGCTCGATTGCAAAACTGCAAATCTATCAGCACGATCTGGAGCATGGTCATTAAAAAGTATACCACCGATTCCGTATTAATACAATTGCATTTGGGGAATTAAAAGAAAGTTAGGAAATATTTTTAATACTCACTTTTTTATGGTTCCATATGACATTCACACTTGGTTTACCCCGCCGGGAGAACGACTGATCGATGACATCATCGTGAATTAAGCTCGCTGAATGAATCATTTCTGATATCATGGCAATTTTACGCTGAGCGTTTACAAGATGCGGACTGTGAAGTGAGACACAAGACAAGGAAAAAGGAAACATTAAAAATGGGACATTAACAATGGAAGCATGATTAAGATTTAAAAAGTCTGATAACATTCTATCTAGAGGAATCTGTTGTTTCGAAGGCGAATTAGGTTTTTATTTTTCGTGCAAAGCGTTATGAATCTATTAGAACTGAGACTTTTTTTTTTCGTTAACATTCATCACGAGTTTGTTGAGGCTTGAACTTTTTTTATATTCTAGGAAAACAAAACATTGCCATTCAGATGTTATGTCATTGGATAACAGTAAGAATCCGGTTTCATACTGCCAATCACATTAAATTTTGAATAAAGTTCATCTTACAGAGAACTTTATGTAAATGGGCATCTTAGGAGAATTTATGTAGTCGCAGTAAATACCGCGATCAGGGAAATTTATATCGACGTACTTTTAAAAAGAAGCGCTCAAAAGAGAAACACGAGAAAGAAAGGGAAGGCCAGAAAATGATCACGTGAAATATTTCATGAAATAAAACATAAACTTCCCATCAGGTGGATGTGGTCGCTCCTTTATTAAGAAACCGGTCTCTAAAAAAAACTGTTGAAATTTCCAGAACGAAAGATTTTGCTTTTTTTTATTTATTTATTTCTTTTGCGTGTTCGTCTCGCGATTTGAATGTTTATATTGCGATTCGAATATATAAATTTTTTCGCTTATTTGCTATCGAGATCATTAAACTCTCAGGGGAAAAAAAAAGATTGGTTATACTTAGACCATTAAAAAGTATATTTGCAAAATAGACTAAAGTAACATTTTACGAAAATTAATTGAAGCATTTTTTTTTGCTCTTTGATTTTGCTTGTGCTCCATCGCCATTAAAGAAACAAAATTATGCAATATGACACAATTAATACACCAGACATCGCGAAAATCTCGTGCAGAAAAAAAAAACATTTGCTGGTGCTTGGCCTTTGTGGGTATTTTGTCTCTGGGCAATAAAAACTAATACATTCGCATCACAGTTCATAATTGGATTAAAAATGGCAAAGATCAATTCAACAGATTTTTATATGGATATTTCGTTCGCGCTGTGAATTTGTCGCGCGACTAAATGTTTATATGATGGATCCAAATTCTTAATTTTTATGCATTATTGCGCTTTATCATATATTGATTGTACTAACCTGTTTTCTCGGTGTATGTGATAATTAATTGCTTTACCCATCAGCATCGTCACCATCGGGCGTAGCGCTTTGCCTTGTCCGTCAAAATAGTATTCAGCAATTTGTATGAGTTCCTGCTGGTTCGTGCCTTGGTGTAATTCCTGTTAAATTAAAAAAGAGATTAATAAAATAGTCAATTATTCGCAGAACATGGCAATGACAGCAACTTTTTAAATTTTTTGGAAAAAAAATCTCAAGTGCAACGAATGAGGAAGTATGGAATTAAGACACCTGCGCATTGAGTAATTTTCATTGGAATTTTTTTTTTACAATTTTTGAAAAGAAAAATAGCAATAGGAGCCGAATAGAAGTCAAAGTAGATGGTAAAATGCAATGTAAGCCAATGTTAACAACATTCGTTAAAACACTCAGCCATGTGCTTGTCTCGAGCTCAAAGAGAGATGTTTAAAAAGAGCGAATTGAACGAAGCACTTTTTTATGTCAAACAGTGAAACGAAATTTATTTAAACAACAAAATATTTAACAGAAGATTCATAAATTTGGAAATAACACCTCGGATCGACATAACTGACAGATGCAAGAAAATGCATCCCACGAAATGCACGATGCAAATATTTTAGAATAAACGTGCCATTTTCGCATAACAACCGAAGCTGAACTTTTAAAATTCAACTTAAAATTTATGCATGCAAATTAATTCCCTGAAAAAAGAATGTTCTTTTCGCGACTCCAAAGTCAACAGAGATTTGCGGCAAACTTTTCAACAAAAAAAAAAAAAATATTCAAATTTTCTGCAAGAGAAAAAAAAAATATTTCGATAAAATTTAACGCTAACGACAAACACACGAGAGACTCGCGCGACAAAAAAAAAGTTGGACAACCTTTGCGAAAATTAAGATCCAGGATCTAACAGAATAAGAAACGGGTTGCGATGCTCTGCTGCAAAAGAGCATCTAATTAACAATCAAGATGTTATTTATTGACCAGAAATTTCGTTTCACGTGAATTTCGGCTGATTTTTTTTTTGTTTTGCTCTCCAATGGCAGAGTTCAATGAAATCATTTTTGGTGGATTTAACCGAATATGATAATGAACAGCATCGACGAACATGAGCGACAGGAAAATGTTATTCATCGATACGAAACAGCGAAAGTCTTCTCATCGAAATAAAAAAAAAGAGAACCAGTATGCGGCCGACGAATAAAAATTACTTTCGAGGTTCTTATCACTGCATCGCAACGACTTTCAAGGGCAAAGCGAATTTCTGATTTGGTTTTTTTATGTTCGTGCATTTAAGTCTTCTGATTTATTCGTATTTTTTTTGCGCAACGAATAACGAAAAGTTCAACGTACAAAGTCTCAGCACGTGTCTGCGAACATATTGTCAGTAAATTATCAACTTACATGTCGAATGTCTTCAAAAACAAATTTGAGCTCATCTTCTAATAAAATGTATGGATCAATTTTGTATTCCCTGATCGGACCAGCCGGTTGTTGTGTGTGAACAGAACTGTAATCTCGTGTGCTGTGCTGTGAGATGGCGGCTGCTGATGTACATGGTGCCTGCAAAGAACAATCGAGAATTTTATGATGATTTGTCTACTAGAATAAAAGAAACAGTGAATTTTTATTTACACATGATGGCACCGCTGAATGTCACTCATAGCGAGTGTTAGAGCTATTAAATCATAGGTTCAAGTACGCGCGAGCATTTTCTGAACAATAACCTTACAATAAACTTATTCTAGATAATTGTGCGCATCATTCCCTTATAAGATCATTACGGCATTTTAGTTTTTAGGGGATTATTCACAGAAGAGGGTTAACTACTTTGATAGTGACGCGACATTGATAGACATCACAACTTGTCCATCATAATAAGATGGCCAAAAAAATCTGGTGTCTTTTGTTCGGCCACGAGCGTGGTGTTTTCGAGAATTTTAATCTTTTACGATAGGTTTACCTTGAATCGGGACACGAAGGCCAAACACACAATACAATCATTTAATTTTCGCAATTTGTATTTATTAGAGGAAAAAAACCTCCCCGAAAAATTGAGCAAATAACAATTGGAAGTGCCAATTGCAGATACACTTCCTCTGTTAATGCCAGCACCATTTCGTGTAAACATGATTTTTGGTGTGCTGCGGGTTTTTTTTACGTTGTTTCCAAATTGGAAACACTTCGCATGCCTTAATTAGCAGCCAAATTGCAAATTGCGTTATTTTTTTTTTCTTTCAAATCTTTTTGGTGATGCAATTTTCTTATAAAATTTTGCCTGCTCTTGAAAACCAAATTTAATTGACTACGACCGCTTTGAAGTGCATGAATGAATAAATGTGCAGAGCTTATGGGCCAACATTAGAGATCGAAACGCTTAAATGAATGAAAATGTTTTAAGTTTAAAAGCTCTCTTCTTTGAGGTTATGAGTCAAATTATTCATGAGTGCCAATAAAGGAAAAAATTTATCATTTCATTTCGCACTCACTTGTAACGCGATCTCAAGTTGTCTTTCGAATTGCCGACATACTCCAGTAAAAGTTGATTGCCACAAATCGCGAAAAGTGTAAAGAAAACAGAAACGAAGTACTTTTGCAGTAGATTAAAAGTGAAATAGTTGGCAACATCAACAAAAATTCAATATCGCAAAGCAGGTTTTTTTTCTCTTCAGTCATTTTGGCATTTTTTGAGATGATGAATTGGCGGCAAGCGTATAAGATTTTTATTACAAATATTACAGTTACCGAGAGAGCGCAGAGGGAGAGAGACGACGGGTAATATTTAATGGGTTTTAATGCGTATAATATACACAACCGTAATGGAAATAAGTATATAACTTTTTTTAAAGGTTGATTTGGGTTCAAGCAACTATTAATGCTTTATTTTGACTGACGATCGATCGCGTTCGATATGAATTTGCGCATGGAGTCTTTGGAAGTTTATTTGAAAGCGAACATGACAAGTCATTGAATGCAGCTGTGCATGGAGCACTTGAAACGTTGTTTCTTAAATGGTTAATAATTTAATGATTGTCTTTTTTTTTGAGTGTCACCTCCAAAAAGGCCAGGGCCCACCCAAGGCATGCGAGTTCAACAAACCATAAAAATTCCGCGCATAAAATGAAAAAAAAAAAAAACTTGATTCAAATGTTTGACTTTCTTTTTTTTTTTCTCCGCAAACCAATCAAAATCAATGTTTACAAGAATTTCATTTATGATTAAATATTGTGATGAGAAATCGCTTTGACGGTCTCAGTGCCCTTGAAACAAATTTGCCATTAGACCATGATGTGTAACGATATTTTTTTGTCTTAATCGCGGAACAATTTTCAACAAAACAAAATTTAAAAAAATCAGGTACAAAGACCTTACGGTTCAATTACCATCCATCGCCAGTGATCGCACACGTCACTTAAGTTATTCTTGAATTCGAATGCATTTTGACATTGAATTGTTGTTGCTTTTGTTATTGCGCAATTTTCCTATTGATTTATTTTTCATATTGTTCGCTACACACTTGAGAATATTAAATGAACAATCGCAAGGCTTAAAAAAATAACTTTTGTCGACAATTTTATCCTTTAAAGCGCCCCAATCGATGACCGACAAAAAAAAAAGAATGTCGCAAAAATACTTTCACAAGACATAAATTTACCAAGATGATATCACAACAGTAAAAATTCCATCTCACTCGATACGTCAGCTTTGTTATATGATGCGAGTTTGAGACAGTATGTTAAGCAGTCGATTGATTAATGGATTTTGATTGGGAAGTTTTGAGACAATAATATGCTACTATATGCTGCTCATGTATGTTAGCAAAAACATAAATAAATATCAGAGTGGCATTAATGTTTTTCCATGCCAGAAGTTTGGAAGCGCATACACACAGATTTGACCTGATTTCATCGGCGAAATGATCGGAAAAATTACCATTTTGCATGCCACTTTTTGAACTGATTTCTATCAGACTTTTCCCAGTAATCTAATTTTTGTTTTTGTTTTCTTTCTTATTCAATTTGTTTATTATTAAGAGGGTGTACATGGAATGAGATACGTATAAACAAAGATAAATCAAACATTTCAGGTTATGCCATTCAATTATCTCAAAAAAAAAAAAAAAAAAAAAAAAAAAAAAATCAAAATCAGTTCAAAATCCTGGTAGTGAGATTGAGTTGAAGCAATTTTGTTGCAACACTTATTTAATGGAAAATGGTGCCGCTGATACTATTGCTACTATTGAAACCAGAGTTACTTGCTCATAACTGCTATACATTACACACATCCGACCAGACTTATACATCGATATACAGACAGACATAAGTAATGTGGATCAAAAAAGAATTGCGAAGATGAAAAAAATGTTTAAGCTTTTAGTTTTAATTGCTTTCTCTCTCTCAATTACTCTCTCGAACTGTTTTGCAAAATGAAAATTATGTTCCGAAAGCAGCGGTTAATTACAGTTTTTTTTTCCCTGCTGCTGCTCTTCCACCTAAATTCATCGACTCAGTTAGCCTTTCATTCAGACTCGTAAAGAAATAATGCTCTATTAATACGCGAACCACACCAACTGCTGTTTTCTCGTATTTTTTCATTCTCAAAAAGTAATAATTTTGGTCATTGATCCGTTAGAAATGAAAATGATTCATCTCATTAATTTCACTTTAAAGCCTCAGCCATCACCATTGAGAATTTATAAGAAGTTGTACGACACACAGATGGAATTTATCCATCTCATATTTATTTCTGTAAATATGCATTCAAATTAATCGCAATGGTGGTTGCAGTAGAATGTGTTATAACTGTCCCTCCCCCGTCATCTCTGGAAAAAACCTGATTAAAAATGTTGTGATAAAAATTGGGCCAGTGTGTTACATATGTAAAGTAACGAGACTCGTTTTTCTTCGGTTAGTTATTTCTTCTCTTACTATGCCTCCTTCTTAGAGAAAATGAGCTTTGCATAGTCAAACGATTTACGCATTTTATTCAGGTAGAAGACTGAGTTGAATTTGTTTTCCAACTTCAAAATTATTATCATTAAAAAAATTTCAAATATTTTTATTTTAGACATCTCTTCATGCTTTCATCAATTCTTTTAAATTGCAAAAAGAACCTTGTCGCCGGCTGAAGCATGAATCCAAGGCACAATTGAATTATGCATTAGCACATTGTTGGATTTAATTTAAAGCTACCATTGTAATTCATAAAGTATTTATTCTTTTGATCGATAACGGAGCTTAAGCTGCGCTATAAATTGCAAGCACCAATTATGGAGAATTGTGTTATTGTGCTTTTGGTTCTACCGTCACAATAAACAAAATTGTTCGTGCTCATCGAGCGCTATGGAATTCCATCGTCAACACCATCAAACTGCTTGAATCGTGCCACATAAAAATTCATTTATCTTGACACTTCTTTTTTTGCGCTCTCGCCAGTTTTGACCGATTACATGAACTTTTTTTTTAAATGATGTAAATATGAGTCTAATTTATAATAATTAGACGGTCAGATGATAATCAGCAAGCAACTTAAAGTAAAAAAAAAAACAGCTTGATGGAATTTAATTTAAATCGAGAGACAATCACTGAGTGAGGTGAAAGAAACAACAACAAACGAAATGAAAAAAGCAATAATTTGAAAATCGTCATCTTTCGCGCTTTTTTGTTGTTGCTGTTGTTGTTGCAAACAAAAACGCAGACGGCAACGTACAGAAGGCATTTCTAATTGAGTCGTATAATTGGTGAAGCTACTTCACATTTTTTCCATATTATAGTAACGCCGAAATTGAATGCATAGGAAAGCCATTTAATGTGAAAATTGTTAAAATTGTTATGAATACAAAAAAAAATCTATTATTAAATGAAGACATGCACATTTGTTGATTATGTAAAAGGCACCTGGCATGGAATTTATAAAGGTGGGTAGGAAGTAAAATGGTCAATAATTGATTGCACAAAAGCGCGAAACATTAATAATAGCATGTAGCTTACTTCACATTTGTCTAAATTTCTAAATATATTATTTCATTCAAATACATTATTTCCCTAAATGGTTCTCTTTGATTTCCATTGATAAATATCATCCAAAACCGTATTCAGTTGTTGGAATTGGGGTGCGAGGGAGTCACTCTAAGTGAGTCCAGAAAGGAGCAAGTAAAAAACATCGCAAAGAAAAATTATACTTGAAAAGAAGAAAAAGAGAAAGTCCATAAATAAATGAAATAGCGATCGTCAAGTTGAACCAAAACCGAACACAGAAAGAAAGAAAAATTCCATCGATTTTGCCGTCTTTTTTTCGCTATCTATCGTGAGTGAGACCGCGGCTTGAAATCGTTTGCGGGATTGTTTGTATGAGTTAAGTAAACATATAGCACACATGCACCATTGCTAGCACTTAACGGAGTAGCGCTTGAAGACATCTCCCAGGTAACCTCGAGAATGGTGACAAATTAAAAGCTTTTAAATCTTTGCGCCTTAATGTCGAAGTTGGAAGTTTCGATTGGATCATGTCAAATACTGCCGAAAAAAAATTATATTTGCATTTTTTTTTCTTTTTTTTGTTGTTGTCACCGCGCACTTTCATTCCGCATACATTTGTGCGCTTTTACGACATCAACCTGATTTTGGTATGCAAACAAGGAGGTGAGAGACAAATTGCAAGGTGGTTGCAAATGGGCAACAACTGTAGCACTACTCATGTCGATAGTTGCATTCCACACGAACTGCGAGTGAAAATAAATGAAACGCAAATGCGGGCCTCGATGGAATGTGGAATTTTAACGTGTCACAAGTTTTTTTTTTTTTTTTTTTTTTGATCAAGTTTTGGTGACCAAACCTCATCACATGCACATTGAAAGCGCTGACATTGAAATTATCATCGTTGAGATGGTAAATAATTTCGAAAGAGAATGAGCCTCAATGGGGGCAATTAGCAATCAGTGCCGCAATTGCATCATCACACACATCTCTGTTGGATTTGATAATAGCAACATAGAGCTTAAAAAGTACACATCGAAGCGTACAGACGCAACAAGTTAGAAGATGGAACTCCCGGAAAAAAAATATTAAAAAATTTTCACTTTCAATTACGACACCCTTTAGATAACTTATTTATACACAAATGAACATACACACACACAAAACATACATTATGTTGAAGGTTTATAGCCCGTAAAGGTGAAATCATTGAGCGGCAGGTTTGTTACATCGTAATCTTTTGGGCCATTTTGATGGTAACATGTTGTGTGCATGCATACTCGCGTGCAGTGCGCTGCGATAAGGCTCAAAATTTACTTATTTTCTTTGAATATTTTCTTGTTTTCCACATCAGACAAGAAGAAAAAAAAAGAAGATATACATATATATTGCCATAAATAAATATTAATGCCAAATTAATTTGCACTGACAAGTAGATATTTGTTAAAGAAACAAATTTTTTTTATTAAATTTTCAAAGCTGTCAAGATTCTGCAATATCTGCAATGAATTTTTCAAAATACCAACGACAAGCAACAAAAAAAAATATATATATGAAGGTTAATTGCTAATAACCGATCAAATTAGAAAAAAAAATCCGAACACGGATACGAAAAAAAATATACAGAAAAAATTATCACGTTTATTAGATGCAGAAAACCAAAGTGCAAAAAATTTACTAATAATTATTTTCGTGCATCATTGCTTTGCAGGTTTTGTCATTTTCCCCTCATCGAGGTTGGCAAACAAAGTGATCTGAACATTCTTTTTTTTTGTTTTCTGGACCACACATTTACGTGTGGGACTTTCCATTTGGATGAGTTATTTAATTTGAATGTCATTTTAATTCTGAAATATAAATATTTGACACACATCCTGAATGGCGTTATTGAAATTAGTCTCATCTGATTTTCGCGAGTCTAAAACACTCAAATTTATTAAGCACGTGATGCAATGCACTGTAAAATTCCCAATATTCACAATTGAGCGTCATAATTTTTTATTTTTGTTTTAATGAAAAGAATGATCGACCAATTCGTATACATGACACGTTTTATTGTGTCGACCATCATCGTTGACCACGCATTTCTATATCATGGATGTTTTTTGCTAACTGAATGGAGCTTCTATTGTCGCTAGAAATAAGGAAATCAAGTTTTAGGCCTGTTTAAGGATTATAGGTATCAGTCCTGTTTTATCATTGTTTTCAATCCAGTCAAGACTGTTGTTTATTTGGAAAATTTGCTAGTTCCAAATAGCAAAGAGTGACACTCCGGATATATTTCAGTAAAAAAATTATCTGGTTGAAGACCAGTTTTGCAGCAACGGTTGACCTTGAGTGGAACCTGATGCTATTTAATCGATCACCAAAAGAACTAGGTAGCAAAAATGCAAGATCACATTTTGACATATTGGCGAACTTTTTTAGGAAATTGTTTCAGAAAGGAATGTCGCTAGCAAACGGTTGAATAAGATCATCAGTAAATGTTTCACAACAAGCAATGGACTAATGAATTTAGCAATCATACGAGGTTAGAGGACTAATTTGGATCAAAATCATAAATTAATATTAGTGTCTGTCACCATCATAGTGCTAAATAGTTGATGGTCCAATGGATAAAATATTAAACAAATGCTTGCCAAAAATAACCAAATTGTTCACAAGTTAGATGAGGAAGAATTTCAGTTAGCGTCATGCGAAAATTATATTGAAACGAGCATTTTAATGAACAACATGTCTTACGTAACTGCACGATGCAGATTAATAAGTTTTATTTAGTATGAAGCAGGATAAAACACTATCAATAAAGATGCTTTCAGCTGCATTTAATTTGCAGAATTCAGCTGTAATTATGATTTTGATGAGTTTATTTATATGTTTCAACCATGTCCACCTTGATGGTAAACCAATATTTTATAAATACTTTCACTATATGCGCAACAATCAACCGGAGTTGGCAGCAAAAAAAAATTCATCATGCTCAACAGGAATTTTAAAAATGATAAATTTCATTTGTACATTGAAAAAAATGAGGAAGTTGTGGGCATAATGTCCAATTGATGAGCAACAATTGACCATTCGCGATTAATAGGAATCATCGTCGTATTGTTATTATATGAAAATTAAAACCTCTAGTAATATGAATACATTTATACACCTAACAAACTGACTAAAGTAGTGTCCCACTTAGGGTTCCAACGCGGCTCTCTCGTCGCGCTCATAACCAGCTTCGATGTTTAATTTACTTTTCAGATTTTTTTTTATCAATAACAGACTTGAAGAAGAAATAGATGTTTTTAGTGTAGTTTTTTTTTTTTACTTCTCTTGAATCAAGGTCATCAAAATATATGTGGTTGGGTAGATGGACAATCAAAGCGATAATCAATTGAGATCATAAACTGGTCATTTGATATCAGACAAGTAGATATCCATCGTATGTTAATGCGATAATGTTCAGGGAGTGTTCATTCAATAATTTTTTTTCCAGGATAGAGATATAGCTGTTGAAGATTACAAGAATATAAAAAAAACAACTGTTTTTGAAAAAGCGAGAAACGGTCTCGAAAGAGATTGGGAAAAAATAATTCCCACACACAGGATAAGGAACACGAAATGCCACACTGCCAACAAATTGATTCAACGTGTTCTTAATTAAGAATTCGTTAGCGAATTTGTCTTCTAATTTTGCGCGTCCTCGTCGCAGACTAATAAAAATCTCTGAAAAACTAGTGGTTTAAACAGAAGAAAAAAATATTTCATGTCCATCGAGTTGAACAATTTAGAAAACGAGTTTTTTTTCTCAACATTTCTACACCGAAAAACGAGATGAAACTTTTAATCTTTTTTATCATCGCTAAACGCATAGCTATATATATTTTTTTTATGAGAGGCTTGCTTTTCAGTTGTAATGGTGAACGTTGGCTGTGAAATGGTGGTGGATCATTATTTCTCGTGTGGTTAAAGCAAGAAAATAGAAAAAAAAATCTTTATGAATGAAGTTTTTCGACGCAATCTAATGAAACGTGTCAATATTTAATTTGTCGCCTGTCAATGTCCCTCAATTGATCCGCAATTTTGTTAAACGTACATCATTGTATCCATTCAAGGTTGAATCATCTTTTAATATTTAGTGCCCAATTTCCGTTTCAAAATAGGAAAATCAGACAGTTGAGTGAATTTCTTCTTAAAAAATTTCTCCATGTCTAATACTTCAAAGTTGAAATTGGTGAATGATGCAATACATATGCTCGGTTTATACTCAATTGTGCGTAAAATGTGCAAACTGCCATAATTGGGCTTGTTGAGCATGGTTTTTACATCTATTGTGGTTTGAATTTTACTTTTCTGAAACATGAACATGCGTGGAAAGAAAAACCGGAATTTTCTTGGCCGAAAAAAAAAACTATTGGGAAGCTTTCAACACGCAAAAGGTTGGGTGTGAAATTTTGTGTTGTCGATTACAAAGATCTTCATCATATATTAAATATTTGATGATGATCATTGATGGTTTTACATTAAACTATCCACATGCCCGTCATCATCAGCAACAGATGAGGTCCAAAAAATATATAAACTAGGAAGACCTTCGATCGATAAACCGCTTTAATGTCTTATCATCCATTCGGTAGATTCATTGAAAATAACTTGACATGAAGACAAAAAAGTCCAAACCACTTGATCATCTCACTCGTTCGGGGTTTTCAAGTTTTTTTTTTCTTCTTCATAATTAAACGATTCAGTCAAGTGTCTGTCTGTTCATCGGAAGCTTATTTTTTGACAACTTTTTTTTTGCTTGGAATTTTTGCGGGGCTTGCATTGAAAATTTTTGCTTTGAACTTCCGTATTTATCACGAGAGCTATCACGTGACCAGAATCGCGTTTTCATGTGAGGCTTGAGTAGTTCGAATTTGGAAAAAAAAATTCCTCTTACAGACTAATTAATTAATTATTACTTATTCTTCCAACAAATGTTTAATATTTTTAGAATATTCCTTTATCGAGTTATAAACGTTTCATTCTGTATCATTTTCAAATAATTTTCTTTATTTGCACAAGTTAATTGAGTTCTCATGTTTGAATATTACGATCTCCTGAATGATGATGGTTATGGAAAATGTTTTATGAAATAAACCGCAAATTTTTAGAGTCCATCTATTCCATTCAAATAGAGCAAATAAGTTTTTAATTCTATTCAATCATCATTAGATCAAATAATTGATCGAAACGAGGGACAAGCTTCAAAGTTTGAATAGATGAAAGATCAATGGATTAATTAGCATGAACACTGACTCATCCCACATACTGTGTATGCCCCGCTCGCGAATAACGTCTTACGTTATGATGAGCAGGTGTTTCAAGACATTTCGGCTTTTTTTTTTCTTTCAGTTACCCATCTACTTAAATCTTCATCGTTGAACATTCGTTGAGGTAAAAAAAAAACCACTGCCAATTTCGATAGCTGCTAAATTAATTCTTGAAAAGGCACTTATTGCTGTTTATCATGTATGTTATGTGTCAATGGACTCCATGTGGCGATTAGTTATCGATATAGCAACCGACGACAAAGTGTCTTTACGACATCTTAAATTGTTTTTTTTTTTTTTTTGTTACTTATGTGAATATTGTTTAGTTTAGATAAAAAAAAAATTCTTCAGACAATCACGGATTTAAGTGACCGAATGAGAGACCGAGAGTCGTCATCCATCCGCGAGAAATAAGCATTTCGCACAGAGCATGTACGGCAATAAAATTTTCATAGTCTTGTCAATATTTAAATAAGGAATTAATGAAGTCTATGAGATTTTTTTTTGGATGGACCATAAGAAGTCATCACAATTTTAGAGTTTACGCGAACAAAAAAAGATGCAAAATTCTTCTTTTCCGCAAAAAAATTGCTCTCATGCAAAGTGTATTTTTAAGAAAATTAAAGAAAGCACATACCAAAGTAACACACTCATAAACCAAAAAAAAAAAACTCGCAAACACACAGCAACAATCTCTAGGTGCTTATGTTTTTAGCTCAAAAAATATATAAAATGTAATGAAATGAAATGTTAAGAAAAGAAATTGAGTAAAGTCGAACAGGCGCGCGCGATTGAGAAAGTCGCAAAGTGAGGTTTTCGGAGAAGCACAAGGAAAGCTTTAAAAAAATAAACGAAAAAAAAAAATTATATGAAATGAAATTATACATCTTTATATGTATATTTCGGTCTGTCCGTACATACGTAAAATGCTATGGGCGCTTTCAAGAATTTGTAACCTACTTAGTAAAGCGCGCGCGAGAGAGAAAGAGAGATACTTGGATGCTGTGCGGGATGGACATAGCATTCATTATATATATAAATACAATTGATGGTCTATCGACAGTTTTCATAACACAGATAACAAAAATTATAGATAAACAGAGGAATTTTGTTTTGAATAAATTTGAATGATAATATTATAGAAAACACGGATGGATTCCATTACGCATCCCATGACATTCCAGTTTCAGCTCTGGACCTAGCCATGAGCGAAGTTGAGTTGAGCAAGTAAGCGTGCTGAACGAAAGAAAAAATAAAACTCTCGCTTTGGCCTGTTCTACATTCCGCAGTGATCAGTGTGAGTGTGCAAGCTCGTTTTTACAATTTCTTCGGAAATGATGATGGTTGGAAGACTACTGATCCAAGCACTGGATTGGTGGCATGTATTAAAAACGCGTATGACAACAAGAAACAGTTTATGAACTTATATTTTCATATGATTTTGCTGTACCGAGAGCTGTTGGACAAATTAATTGTCTTTTTTTGAGGGATGGACATTGCACAAAAATCGAGTCTTTTAATTCCGTACATAAATGTCGTTGATATTTTTTTAGATTGAGATCCGCCAGGTTTGGTGAGAAATAAAAGTGAAAGGCTCTGAGGCGCAATGATAAAACGTTTTTCGGTGTATTCAACTAAAAAGCACAAACAACGCAACATATGGCCAGTGAAATTTTTTTTTTGTTGAATTTCGATTTTCAAATTAATTGCCAATCTGAGTGGTTGAAACAATCTACATAGTTTGTATGTATGTATACGCGCAAGCACGAATAAAAAAATCAATGATAATATATGAAATCACTGCACTTCCAGGTGCTTCTTCAAAAGAAGATGAAAATTGTTCCACATATTTTTATTTTTTTTTTTCAATCGAATTTCTTTTTTAATTGTTTGCATGTCTTGTTATAACTTTCATACAGACATGTCTGGGCTGTTGTAGCTTTAATTTTAATGCCATAAATTGATTTAATTGAACATTAATACTTGTTTTAACAGTAACTTATTCATGTTTTACGCATTCATTTGTGTCCAACTTATCGATCTATTTATTCACTTTTCACCAAAAACTGATCCTTAATTATTTTTATTTTATTTTATTTTTTTTTTTCTATTTCAAATGCATAACATTTGTTTCCAATATATGTAGGTATACATATTTATTATTTTTTTGATTCACTTGTTTTTTCTTCCCAATATGTTTGTACAGAATTGTCCATAGGTAGTCACATTTTTGTCACAGAAACTAACTTAAGAACTTTGAGAAATATTAGTTCATTTAAATTTTTAACGTTTTCTTTGCATAAAGTGAATATTTTAGTTATGCAATTAAATTCCCCTCTGTCGTTCGTCGTGACACGAGAGCGATCCCTATCAAAACCGTAATTTTGGGACATTTAGGAAAAGTGTCATGCAAATCCTTACCTGACTATGCCTGATGCTGGTTATAAATGATCCGAATTTGTTGTTGCTGTGGCTGATCCTCATAAAGGGATACGATGTTTGTGGAAAGAATGTTGAGGTACCAAAATTCCTTTTGGTTGCCGATGTTACACATTTTTGCTCATTTTTAAACAACAAATTGCACAATTTCTCTTGCACCAAACGACGGGCGCAGATTGCCCGATTCGAACTTACACTCATGATGATCAAAAAGCTTCTGAAACGTTACGACGATAACATTTTTACTTAATAACAAAATTAAACTTCTTTTCCGAATTTTTTCATTTTGGTGGGGAACATAGGTTCACTCATAAATGATGTCATGTCGAATTATAAAAGCCTATTTAATATTGCTTCTTAATTCGAATATTGTGATTCTCTTCTGAAAGAGGAGGGTTTATTATTAAAAAAGCACAACCAAAGCTGCTACGTTATTTACGGAATATTCCAATCAAGAATTTCGAGCAGTGTACGATTTTACACTGTAAATTTCGAATATTTATGTGCGGTTATAGAATTTCGCTTGGGTGCTGAAGTTAGCTGCATGTAAACATAAGAAACTTTTTGTGGTGTGCGTGTCGCGAGGTTAGAATTAAATAAAAAAAGAAAAATGAATCAAATTCGAAGCGAAATTACTACACTGGTTAGGCGATTTGAATCTATTATATTTAATCAGCTTTTTGGAAGACAACCATTTCCGCCTGGTAAGCGTCATGATCGATTTAAACAATATTTATTAACAATTTTATGAATGAAAATTACAACTTCAGGAAGTTTCGGCTTGTTAACAATTGAACCATCGACGTCGTCCTACAATCCAGCAATAGCATCAAAGCCATTTTCCTTAAAGGATCTTATCGGCAATGGAATTTTTTGGGCGGTTCCCAAATCTCGACGAACAATTGAAGTAAGAATGCGACGTCGATATGGATCTCCCTACTATCAAATGAAGACTCTGCAGCCTAAAACTCATCTAAGAATCTGTGAAAACTGTGGACATCACCATGAAGTGGGTATCTTGTGTGCTCATTGCTACGATAAAGTGCGAAAAGAAACTGCACTGATAAAGGAAAAGATAGAAGCAGAACTTAAACTTGATATCGTGGAATCGGAAGTGGTTGTGTTGTATGATGGCGAAAAAGGTGAACATGGTGATGAATATTGGAAAGGAAAGAGAATTATTGAAATGGAGAAGCCACGACCAATGTGGTTCAGCAAGAACCTTCTGCAAAAGACAACTCAGCCGTTAGCCACAACAAAAGAAGTGAAGCCTGAGGAACTTGGCTAAAATAGTTTATTTATTGAACCGACTTCTTATCAATTATCATATAACAAATCTAAGTAGTGATGCATTTTGCAGGCGACGCAGTAAATTTTGAAATAATAAAAATAGTTATATTAAAAAATATGGAGTTGTTTTTTCGCTTTGATGGTTCCAGGGTTCCATCGCAATACTATTGAAAAAACATGATTCGTACAAAAGTGGAAATTATTTTAGAAATTGCCAACAGAATGTGAAACTAACTCAAAAGTATGCTCAATACTACTATGTTCAATGTCACTATCGTCACGAAAATGGCTTTCAACATGATCCTGAAAATCCTCAAACAGAACATTTTGGGAATAGAATTTTCCACACATTGGGCAAATCTATAAAGTATAAAAAAATGTAAAATTGATGTAGTTTTGGAATGAAAATAAATTTTACCTTTTCAGCCTTGTCAGCTGCACGCTTCTGTTCAATGAGGTCTATTAAGGTATGCTCAGTTTTGCCAATCTCATAATTATGAGGCACTTCCTGTTCAATTTCAAATTCCAGCATAAGCTCACGATCTGTTTCCAAATTTTTGTCAACCATTTGGGGTCTCGCATTAGAAGCTGATTTGCACGATGGGCACGACTCTGAGTCTAGAATGAATTTCATCATTTTTTCAATCACTTAGTAATAAATGATAAGATAAAATATTTTTATTGCTTACTTTTCAGTTTCCGCCAGTTGCTCAATGCGACTTTAAGATCGCTATTTTGTTTCAACAGCTCCTTTTTAATGGTAAAGAGTCCCTCAGTGCAGGCTTTGCTATCGACATCAACTGCTTCGCTATCCGCACTTCCATCAATTTCATAATTAATTCCGCAATTGATAAGCGAAACGTTCTCGAGCTCATCGGGATCAGGTCCCACTTGATGTCCTGCTAGTTTTTCTTTTAGCAATTGGTGCGGTGAGTTTTGTGTGAATGTTTTGGATCTTATCAGGTTCTGTTTGGCTGTCGATGGCTCTGGTTCTGTCAATGAATCATTTTCTGATTCCTTTGTCATTTGACTTAATCTCTTCCATAACTTTCGGTTTTCAGCAGAAATCATTGATAAATTCTCAGTCAGCTGGTTCTTTTGTAGAGAAAGTTCTGCATTCTTAGTTCGAAGTTCTTCCATTTCACTATCGGGGCTGATTGAATTTCTCTCATTCTTTGATTCATTTAGTTTTAAACGTGAATTCTCTGATTCCAACGTCAGGAGACGCTTCTGGAGATGTGAGCAGCGTTCTTTTATTGTCATTAGAGCACAATTTAACGCCACAGTATTCTTTAATAATTCTTGATTTTCAGACATGACTGTGTACACTTATTATTATTATTTTCTCACTAGCATCAATACCCCTTGATCAATGGATTTATTAAAATTATTTTGAAATTTTTACTTTCAGAAATTTCCAAAATTTTTTTTATATAAATATATTACTTATAAAATGTATCCGAAATGCATTTAATAGGAAAATTTATTTATCTCCCAAAAAATCTCAATAATTGGCAAGAGCATTAAAAACATCCGACGCTAACTTCACATCACAATTTCGAAGTGAACGAATTTGGTTACTACATGACAAAAGTGCTTATGTGTTTGAGAGTGTGTTTGAAAAATAGATTTTTAAAGTATAAAAAAAATCGTTATGATTTATGTTTTTTTTTTTTTTTTTTTTTTTTGGGAGTGCCATAGCTGAATTCCTAATAAAATTTAAAACTTCAATCCCTTAAAGATACAAAACAAATATAATTTCTACTTTGATGCATTGGAATTGCCAATTCTGACCTATTTTTTACCAAAACTCTTCTCTTCTCATCATGATTGAAGAATAATTTTTGGGATCATTGCGAATAGAAAACCAGTTTTCGTGAATCGAAATTCATAATTTATTCTTTTTTTTTACTTTTTGGGAAAAATATAACATCTGCATGCTGATGATCAGTTTGGTTTGTGACTTTATAAAGTGAAAACGCGTTTAAGTTACAAGATTTTACGCATCTTAAAAAATAATTAATGATGGACCAAGCTGAAAATGCAAAAGTAAAATTGCAATTTATAATAACTTTTAATAATAACTTATAGTTAACTTTTAATTCTAAATTCAATTCATAAATTCCCCGCGACTTATCGACAAAATTAAAAAATCCAGAATGTGTGTCAGACAAAGTGGTACACGTGAATAATCACGTATCTAGATATAAAAAAAAGTCACGTTGCAAATTTAAAATAAAAAATTTCGTGGATTTTCTTTTCTTGAAAGAAATTATAAAGGATTTAATTATTAATATAGTTTCTAATCTCTCTCGAGATATTTTCATGGTCATCAGACTTTGATTTGATCTTGACATCGTTAACATCTGCTGATAAACATTTTAACGAAAAGCTCTTAAAAAGCTTTTATAAAAAAAACTGGTTTTGAACACAAATTAATTTCCTCTAATTTTTAATTCAGTATGAAGCAAAGAGTGTTACGCCAGTTGACGATTACAAATGGACACTTTCCAATGAGCTGAAGGAAATTGCTGAAAACGAATTGCGTGAAACTGATGAATTAAGAAATTTTTCCATCAATGCAATGAGAGATTGGGTAGTAGCGAATCCAAAGATAACAGCAACTCGTATGGATTCTATGTGGTTTTTGAAGCATCTTCGTTGTAAGAAGTTTAGTTTGCCAATGGCACAGGAAATTATTGAACGTCATATGGTACTTCGACAAGGAGACTTCGGCTCCAAGTTACTTTATCAGGATTTCGATATCACGAATGCAAACATAATGAAAATTTTTAATGCTCAGTAGGTTATTTTAATTCATTTCTTTTTCATGAAAATAATGTTACATATTTTTTTTTAGTCCAGTTTGCTTTTTACCTGAATGTGATCCTCAAGGTCGCAAAATTTTGCTGTTTCGCATTCGAAATGTCAATCCCGTTGGAAAAAATATATCGCAGGATGTTTGTACCGCTATAGCACATATCGTTGAAACTATTTCGGAGCATGAAGAAAATCAAATACGAGGAATTGTTTACATATTTGATGTCTCCGGAATGGGATTAAATTATTTGAATATTTTACCAATCGAAAGTTGGCTTAAATTAGCAAAGTATACTGAGAAGTGTCTTGCATTGCGCCACAAAGGACTACATATCGTCAATCTTCCGCCATCAATGCAATTCCTTGGCACATTTGTAATTAAACATGCGACCGAGAAGATTAGGCAACGCGTTCATTTTCACAGGAGTATCGATGAAATAACTTTCATCAAGAAGGATTCTCTGCCAAAGGAATATGGCGGAACAATCCCAATGAAAGAACTCGCTGAAAAATTATTTGCGCAAATGTATGCAATGCGGTCAATTCAAAAAATTTACTGTAAAATGCAAGTGAAACCAGAAATGTATCCGAAATCTGTATTGGAAGGTTCAGTCGAGATGCTGAAAGTTCCGCTCAACTCTCCAGACTTATTCGAAAAGGCATCGCGATGTTCAGATGATTCCGTATATGGAGTCCAGGGAAGTTTCAGGAAATTAGAAATTGACTAACAACAATTCTCAAAATAAGCATTAAGTAAGCAAATAATTAAAATTAACATGCTTAAATTGCAAAACTTCTTTACCCTACATTCAGACACATTAGACAGACAAAAAAAATAGATAAATAAAGTTTTGCGTAATGGACTTCTTATTAACCGTAAATACTTTTTTTTTGATCGTCAATTTTCTCTTATTTCGTTTCGTGTCTACAGCATTCATCAACAAAAAAACGTATTAAATAACATTTGGACTAATATTTACGTCATCGATTTGAATTACCTTGGAAAAAAAAATCATACATAAATTTAAACAATTTCGATTGAAGCCTTTCAGTTCAATTTTGGTGCTGGACAAGTGTGGTTGCAAATGGATTTCTCAAAGTATCAAAAAAAAAGTATTACTCCGGTAGACGATTACAAGTTTACGCTTAGCGATGAGTTAAAAGTGATTGCAGAAAATGAACTTCGCGAAACGGAGGAAATAAGAAATCATGGAATTAAAACAATGCGTGATTGGATCGTTAGCAATCCACGAATTGAAAAATGTAGAATGGATGCAATCTTTCTATTGCGATTTTTAAGATTTCGAAAGTTTAGCATTCCAATGGCACAAGAAGCACTCGAAAGATATTTGGTTTTAAGAGAAGGCGCATATGGTTACGATTGGTTTTCTAATATGGAATTTAATAAGCCTAACATTAAAGATTTAATGGACAAGGGAATTGTGATGATTCTTCCAAAACCAGATAAACTCGGCCGCCGAATTATCATTAGTCGACTCGCTGCAGGAAGTCCAAACATATCGACAATCGGTTCTGAAGGATTAACATTAGGAACGATGATTTTTGAGACTTTGTTTGATGATGAAGAAAATCAAATAAAAGGTTTTGTTTATATTGCGGATGTTTCGGGTATTCAGATAAGTCACTATCATATATTTCCACTTGATATATGGTTTAAATTTGGAAAAAATATCGAGAAAACTTTGGCTGCACGTCACAAAGAATTTCATATCATAAATGTTCATCCAAAATTGCAATTCATCGCGAACTTTGCAATTAGTCATATGCCCGATAAACTCAGCAAACGCGTAAAGTTCTATAATTCGTTTGATGAGTTGACATTGAACATTGGCAAGGATAATTTGCCTCAAGAATACGGCGGTGAAATTCCCATGAAGGAAATTGTCGGTAATTCACGCATTTGAAGGTTGATGATCGCAAGCAACATCAAACTAATTGACCACTTATTTACTTACAGATCCATGGAAGAAAAAGCTTGAAGATAAACGCGATTTCTTTCTCAATTACAACAATATGAAGGTTAACAGAGCACTTTATCCTCAACCTGTTTTAGAATGCGTTGTAGAGTCACTGAAATTTCCACTAAATTCTGAAGATTTGTTTGAAAAAGCATCAAACTGCCGAGATGAAGAACTGACTGGCATTCAGGGAAGCTTCAGAAAACTTGAGATCGATTAAATAATTTTAATCCCGCTTTAAAGCGCAGCTATTCTAATATAGGGGTTAATCTAACCCCGATAAACATATATTCAGTAAAATAAAGGTGGATTATAAAGTTTGAATTCTAAATATACCACAGTCATGTGTGTTTTGATATGGAGGGAAACAAAGAAAATGTTCCTTGACTCTTCTAGCTACCGAGTTGCGCATGAGCCAAATTAAAACAGGACTGTAGCATAGGAATTTCCTTTTTGATAGCGATAATATTTCGTCCCCCATACTTCGATACTCCCCATCGCATGGCTCTGCGTTAGGCAGGAAAATTTTTCACGGAGGAAAAGTTTTGAGAAAAGCCAAATAATTTAAATTAACTTTGAAAACCATTAATAAATTGCTTTATTTCGTTTTCAAAGCGTTAGATTTTTTTTTATTCTCATCTGTGCAACATAAAATCGTTCGTGCTATCGTGAGTTGTGACATTTTCATAGTTAAGAAAGATTCTTTGTCTTCGATTGATGTTCGAAAATATATCGCTTAAAACAACCAATTTGATAAACATCTGTTATTATTAATTGACTTAAAAATGAACTGAAACCATCAAGATGCGAAAACTTTAACAAGGAACTGAAGTTAAATGAAAAAATTTATCGATGAAATTTTTTTCCATTAGTCACGGGAAAAATCGATAAATCGCAAGTCTGAACTTCAGTTGATTTTTTTTTTCTTCTGTAACTGAAATGTCTTCATCGGAAAATGGGGATATTGACTACCATCACTTGGGCTGTTTCCAGTCGTCAAATCATCCACATCACAATCCACAGCAGTCAAATTCGGGCTCATCGACAGTCCGAAGGCGCTCGAGCTATGGACAAAGTCACTTTTCTCAACAACTTAGTGCTCAGCCAATCATGTTCAAGGACACATGTTCTATGGTTGGATCACAGGACAATTTAGGATGTTCGTCACCATCGCGATATGATTGCTATGTTACTGGTGGTAGTCGACCACAATCACGTTATGAAGAAACTATTACGTGCTGTATTCCACCTCCGTCACCAGCGCCAAATAATGATCGTTTCGTAATGGGAATGATTCCTGGACCACAACATCGTTTAATGGTTCAGCAACAACAACAACAGCAACGAACAATGTCACCAAATTCACGCTATCGGAGCAGCATGTCTGACCGTTATCGTGAGATGTCTCCAAGCCCTGGACATTTTTTGGCGAACAGCACTCCAATGGCATCAAATGATAACTACACAACTTACTTGTCTTCAACTGTTCATACGCCCGTGAAACGTTATATACCAACACCACCCTTAACTTGCACAAACGACCAGCAAACATCGGCACAGTCACAATATAATGATGCGCCCACTTTAAATAATTCCGGATATCATTTGTCTTTGCCATCGCAAAATGCTTTATCACAAATCGGTTCTTCTCAAACATTGAAACCGCCAAAATCGCGAATTAATCAACAGCAAAACTCTCAATATCGCATCAATATGAAATGTTGCTCCGAGACACAGAAGCCACAAATAAACGCTTCTGCATTGCCATCGGATCACTATGCAACAACGCCAAGAATTCGTTCAGGAAATGTTGGTGTAAAACAAAATTCTACAAATGTATCAAATTCGTCGACAGCAAATACTATTTGCTGTCAAACTCAGACGGGAAATCAATGTGAGTACGCAAATCGAGTTCCAAGTGTTGAATACATCGGATCTATTTCCGGATCGAGTCGAGTTGTGACACCAATAAGTATGATGAATCAACAAGATCAATCGTGTTTAAATTGTCGTCGCACAACTGGCGTTCACCAAACGACACAAACCACAGGACCAATCAGGTATTTCTTCTTTTATATGGAATCGTATCGAATAGTTTTCATAACTTTCTAATTTTAGTCCCGTTCCACAAACACAAATAATTCCATCAATTTCTGATGGGCCTTTGAGTCCACAGCCATCAACACATTCAGTGGCATCAGTTCAATCTATTTCATCTCTGGCACCAACATCAGAATCAAATTATTCCACTTCCCAGTTACAACAGAAACAACAGCAACTTCAACAACAGAAACAGGAAAAAGCTGAAGAAGAATCAAAGGTTTGCCAACAGCCTCAGTTGCATCTAAGTAAACCAATTCCAGAGATACAGCAACCACAGCAACAGCAGCAGCCACAAATTCAAGCACAACAAGAGTCTTCAATCACTGGCAGTAATCGCTCATTCATGTATCAATATCACAATGATTCGTCATCCAATTTATTAAATTCCAACATGAACTTGCAACGCAATACCTTACAGCAGCGTCAACAGAATCCGTCTCGCTACTCACGTAAGCAGAAAGTCAAAGATTATGTGAAACGTGAAATTGCAAAGTTCTTTGGTGTTGACATATTGAGTGAAGAAGAAGAACGCATCAAGTGGATCGAGAGACAAAAACGATTAGCAATTCGCTGTTTTGGGCAGCTACGTGACGATATTTCAAATTCTCCGCGTCATCAAGGACGCAATGAACAACAGTTAGGTTATCGTCCTGATATATTGCCATCATTACAAAATACTGAAGAAACAGAAAGGACACATTATAAAATTGAACGCAAGGCGTCAGTCGCTACAATGCTGTGGAATGGAATTTCATATTTGGTTAGTCGTCGAAATCCAAGAAAACAGAAACAATGGTCACGATCATTTGCGCCAGCTCATGTTAAGAATAATGACGATAGTGATTTGTGCGATGGATTGAGTCCAATACAAAGTGATGAAACATTCTTTGACTCGCCTGGAGCGAATCAGAATAATCAAGATGGCAACAATGCTAATCGTCAGATGTATTCATCAGCAACAACATCAGTTCGCAGCAGTGGCTGGCAAATACGATCAAATCAGCATGATCATGAATTGCATTCGGGTATGAGAGCGGGTTGCAAAATTTCATCACAATTGTTGGATGGAATAATGGAAAACTCACGACGTCCATTGACGAATGAAATTAAATTGATGCGTCCTAATGATCTTGATGACCGTCATGATTATCGACCATTCTTCACATACTGGATAAACACTGTACACATTCTAGTTCTGGCCATAACATTAATATGTTATGGCGTCGTTGCTTTTGGTATCGGAATGGAACATAAAACGGGACAGGTTATGGTTACGAATTTGAATTTGCAACAAGTTTCACATCAAGAACAGCGCAATGTTTGGATTGGACCAAGATCAATGGATCTCGTGCATTTGGGCGCAAAATTTGGCGGATGTATGAGACGCGATGCAAAAATATTGGACGTAATTGCGAAAACGAAAAGAAAGGAACGCGAAACAGCATGTTGCATAAGAAATGATGATTCAGGATGTGTACAAACGTCTCAAGCTGAGTGTTCGGTTGGTGGATTGTGGCCCACTCAAAAGACTATTTCAACATGGAAAAAGTGGTCGCCTGGTGAGAGTGGACCTGGTGGGAGAATTTCGGGTAGCGTTTGTGGATTAGATCCTAAATTTTGCGATGCACCAACATCAGTGGCGCCGTATGAATGGCCCGATGATATCACCAAGTGGCCAATTTGTCGTAAAACAAATTCATTTTCACATCGTTCACGTCTCAAAGACCACACAGCTGAGCATATGGTTTGTGAGATTATTGGACATCCATGTTGCACGGGTGTTTATGGAGAATGCAGGATTACAACAAAAGAATATTGCGACTTCATTAATGGATACTTCCATGAAGAAGCTTCGCTTTGCTCACAAGTAAATTTTCATTTGTTCTCATATTCTTTTAGTTCAATTTTTAACTTAATAATTCATTTGCATACACAGGTCTCATGCATGGCTAATGTGTGTGGGATGTTTCCGTTTTTCTCTCACGACGTCCCCGATCAATTTTATCGTCTCTTCACTTCCTTATATTTACATGCTGGGATCTTGCATCTGGCAATTACAATTGCATTCCAGCACATATTCCTGTCAGACCTGGAGCGCTTGCTCGGACCTTTGAGAACTGCCATCATTTATATTGCATCTGGCATAGCTGGAAATTTAACTAGTTCCATTTTGGTACCATATCGACCTGAAGTAAGTTGAGCTTGTGGACATGCTTCATTGGTTCTTGTAATATTCTTCTTTTATTTTCAAGGTCGGTCCTCTGTCATCACTCGCTGGTGTTATTTCATCGCTTGCAATCATTTTGACGTTCTGCCATTGGAAGCAGTTGAAAAAACCATATTTGGCGCTCATCAAGTTGTTACTAATTGCCGCTTGCCTCTTCGGTATGAGCACGTTGCCATGGCAGCAAAATTTTGCTGGTCTCATTGGTGGCATAATTTTTGGAATAGTCTTAACATTTGCTTTGGTACCATACGTCAATTTAAGATTTAAATACAGCCGAAAGTCTAAAGTAAGTTGCTCATATCCTTTCGCTTGACTTTTAATTCTTAATATCATTTGCGATTTCAGATTAATTTAATTTGGACCTGCATTCTACTTCATCTTCTCGTTTATGCGGCGATGTTTGTAATTTTTTATGTTTTTCCAACGCTCTTTTCGTCGTTTGGATTCATAAGCGGTGGAGCACATCCGACCGATCATTATCATTTCGACAGCGATGGAGGCAGCATAAACTCGAACAATAATCCGAATGTATTTAATGGTGTCATCAATAATTATGGCGATTCCATTGGTGGTGGGATCGTTTCGAGTGTTAGGGACAACGTTTTAAGGAATCGTTCACCATCACAGTTTCATATGAATATGGGTCATAAAAATTATTAATAGCGATTTCACTTTTCTCCATTGAGCAAAAAAAAAGAAGAAATTAGTAAACAAAACATTGTGGAAAGTATTGAATGATGAAATTTAGTGTAATATTAATTGGTAAATTGGAATATGAAATAATTATGTTCCATTTCTTTGGTTGTCAGCGAACTCAACATTAGTGAAACTTTTGTAATCCAACAACATATTTTTGCTAAGAAATAGACACAAAAACCCAAAAACAATTTTCGAATGCTTAAAACATTAATTAATTAATAATCATTTACGATATCAACAAAAATTAACACGATGACTTTCCTCAGCCATTTGTTCCCCTTCCATAAAAAAGAAAACTTTAATTCATGAAGGTAGTGTCATTAAACAATTATTTATTGAAAATATTACAATTAAAATAAAAACTGAATTGTGAAGAAAACAAAAAAAAAATTAACTTCAATTTTATCAGCAAATTACTTCGCAATGAATAAGTGCAAAAGTTATTTTTTGTCGAAAGAAATATTTTGTTTGTGCAGCTTTTTTTCTAGGTGAGGAGGACTTCATTTATCAGTTTTGTGGACAACTTACGATTCGTGTCGATCGACATCTACCGGTAAAATCGAACTTTCATGATGAATTCATATCGTTCAGTCAAATATCGAAACGATCGAGCAACGATCGCTTAAGCTTGGGGAGCATCTGTGAAGAAATTTGATGAAAATTTATTGAATTCAGGAAGTTGAAAAATATCTATAATAATTACTGTGCAAATTAATGAATCTAAATGATAAAAGTATTTATAATTTATTTGCCAATATTAAAGTTGAGTGAAAATAAATATTTTGCGTTACATTACGTTACTACATTCCCAAAGTGCTTTTCACAATCGTGATCTACAACTTGCAATATATATTTTATTTATTTTTATCAATAAATATTACGTACTTAATAAAATATCTACTTACGTACATATTTAAGAATGAATTTATTTGGATCGAATATTATCAAACGTAAGATGAGCACAGTTTCATTACCTTGGGAGCTCATAGACAACTACACGAAGGACTCGACAATTCATGGAGTGAAATATTTTGCAGAAAAGCAGCGTCATTGGACAGCAAAGTAAGCAAAAATGTATCAATTTAAAATTTTATTTCAATTTGAAATTAACATTTTAGGTTATTTTGGATAACAATTTTTATAATTTCTATTGTTGCTTGCGTTTTTGCGATTATGGATATTTACGACAAACGTCAAAACAAACCGGTGATGATTTCATTTGCTAAAAAACTGACACCAACATTTGAAATTCCATTTCCAGCGATCACAATATGCCAGGAATCGTTGTCTGAAAATGCAGAAAGAATTTTGCTAAAATTTCAAGAAAATCGAACTTTAGATATTGATGAGCTTTTAAGCTTGGAACTCATAAATCAAGTTTATGATCTCAATCTAAAACTAAATGCATTGAATATGACATCAGGCGCCAATAATTTCCCTCGCGAATTGGAGAAAATCGCAATGCCATTAGATAAAATATTTGACACATGTCGCTACGGTTCCTTCCGCTTCAGTGATTGTAAAAAATATTTCACAAAAATCATAACTGACGTTGGTGTTTGCTACACATTCAATATGCTCGATTATCGAGATTTGTTTAATGCTGATCATTTAGATGAATCTCTAAAATCTCCAGACCATGGGAAAAAAGCAGATTGGTTTCTGGAAAAGGAATATAGATCACTTAAGTTGGAAACTTATCCTCGACGTGTATTGGGATCAGGATTGATGGCTGGCTTAAGCATTCAATTGAAAAATAATAACTTTCGTTTAGCTATTCACACGCCAGCAGAAATTCCACAGATTTCTAAACAATTCATCAGTATTCAAGGACAAAAACAAACGACAATTGCGCTCAGGCCCCAAATGATTTATGCATCGAAGGATCTAAATGGATACAATCCAAACAAGAGACAGTGTTATTTACCTGGAGAAAGAAATCTAAAATTTTTCAAAGTCTATTCAAAATCGAGCTGTGAACTTGAATGTTTGGCTGATGTTTCTTATCGTGAATGTGGATGCATAAAATTTTCAATGCCACATGGAAATGAAACCAATATTTGCGATAATTCGAAGCTCGAGTGTCTTCATGATGCTGAAATGAAATATATTTTACTCGATCTGAAAATAAAACTTTTTGAGAAACAACTTGCAAAAGACAAAAAAGCAGGAAAGTCACTAAAAACTGATGCAAAAACATTGGAAATTCCAAAATCCTGCAATTGTCTTCCATCGTGTGCTTCATTGCAATTTGATGCTGAAATTTCACAGACAAATACTAAAAGCGATGTAACACAAATTAACATCTATTTCAAGGAAGCATTTTTTAGTCGATTGAAGAGATATGAAATGTATGGCTGGTCAGAATTCCTTTCAAATTGTGGCGGCACTCTTGGTCTTTTTCTTGGCTGTTCAATTTGTTCCATCATTGAAATTATTTATCATTTGGTACTTTATTTCCTTCATAAATGTTGTAGAGACGAAAAAACTTTTAAAGTAGATTCTAATTGATAAATGGTTTTATTAAATTTTTTATTTTAATGACTAAAATTTATAAAATTTTTGGTTTGTTTCTAAAAATTTCATCGCGATATATATATTTTTTTTGTTTAGATATAGATATACTTATTAAAAAAAAACTAACAATTAATATCACACTTTCAGGGAGTTAATTTTTGCATTTATGGCACTTGCTAAAAAATCAATTTAAAATTTAGCACAATGATGAGTATTAAAAGTGACCAGGGAAGTTTAAGATAAATTATATTTGATGATGATTCTATTGGTTCAATATTTGTTGCCACCAAAAGCGCTGATAATCCCAAGTCGCTTGTGAAATGAGGACTCTTTGTGGTTATTAGATTAACGATTTTCAAAGCTTCTTGTCGACAAATCTCTACTTGTACTTCGGTTGGATTCTTGTGAATGCTATAAACGACTACCATGATGTCAGTCTCGAAAGTCAGAAAGCCACTTAAGTAACAGCTTGAAACTTTTACAAGCTGCTGAAGGGTTTTCAAAATTGTATTCAATGTTAATGCTTCCGTATTTGCATTTTTCAAAGCATAAATTCCACGATCGATTTGTTTGCGTGAGTAAATTATTTTAATTGCAGCACCACAAATTGGACAACATGATCCAGTTGGGATCACTATTTTGCAATTCTCGGGAATTCTGCGTGGGCATTTGACTGAAGAGCAGCTAAAGTCAGATCCAATTAAACCAACTGCCTTGCAAGGTCCAAAGTAATCTACCATTGAGTAATCTAAAATGTTTCTGATTAATAATCGGTTAAATGATTGCAAGTTTGCATTAAGATCTTACCACTCATAGCTTCACACTCGCTATTGTAAGTCACTCCATTGATACCACACACAATTCCTGTACTTCTACAAATCGGTTCACTTAAATCTCCAAAATAAGACAATTTTCTTTCAGTTCTGACTAAGCTACATAGTGATGGGTGAACTTCCATATTTGTGTCGGTGACGGTTTCGAGTGGACAATCTTCACCCGATTCTGAAACTAAAAATGAGTTTATTATAAATTCGATAAACATCTAAATTTAATTTCGATAACTCACCACAACGATGTTGCGGACATGGTTTATGCATATTTGAAAGACAAACATTTCTACTCGGAAAACAAATCGTTCCCGTCGGGCAGACATTTTGATCACATGGATTTCTCATTTCACATGATCCAAACTCAAATTCGGCATCATGAAGTCCAACACATTTAGCTAAGCATCCAGAAGGATAAGTTCTGCCATTTTTGCCACAAACAGGAATAAAATGGAATGGACAATTGCATGGCAGTGTTGTAAAAGCTCGCTCTGAAACTCCTGACATCCTGCACTGCTTTTTTGTGCATGTTATTTCCTCAGCAAAGCATGTACATGTGTTACATTCAATTTGTATTGATGTTCCATGTTCAATTGTTTTATTTCCTATTTGACAACTTTTCGGTGGCACACATGGAACAGGCTGACATTTCTCAATCATTCCCGACTCCATGCACTTGCAGATCTTGTAACATCCTTTATTGATAGAAGCCGGTAATCGAACATACTGACCAATTGTCACCAAATAATTTGATCCCTCACCCAACGGACATCCTTTAATGCATGATGGCTTGTTAATTTTCCGATTAACCAAACAAACTTCTGACGATGAATTGCATTGCTGGCCACGGCATGGTGAAATGGTTTTCAAATCATTTCCCGTGTATGGCTCATCACTAGGCTCTAAATATGGCCTAATTGAAATGCATGGCAAACGTCGTGCATCAGGTGTGTCCGGTGAAAGTTTCGAACATAACGACGCTGCTGAATGACCCGATTCTAATCGAGTCCAATCAATGCATTTACTGAGAACATCTAAACAATCCTCCCAACAAATTTGTCCGAAATGTTGAGATTTTGTACATGGCTTTAGTTGCAACGTACACGCAATTGCTTTCCACTTTTCGGGCAAGCAGTAAGAAATATTCATTATTGGCAAATCGAGTCCGGGAAGTTTCAGAATATTTTGTTCTTCCCACATTTTTAAATCACTCATTGCTGCTTGATCCGATACTGCGTTGCAACTGCGAAACAATTCAGTTGGTCGATTATTAAAGTTGCTACAAAATGATAATCCATCACAACCGACTTCCACAGGATAATCGACTTCTTCAATGCATCGTTTAAGCACCATCTCATGACTGTTTTGAAGACATTCCAGTTCAAATCGTTCACTTAATATAATATTTCCATAAAAAGTATCGTAACATAGTCGACGACATTGTGTGCTTTGAGCTCTCTCACAACAATGCAACTTTGCTGAATCAATTCCGATTTGTTTAATTCTCGAAACCTCATCAATATTTTCGTCGTTCTTCACGTGATTTTCGTTATTCAGGAAGCACATCCAAAATTCTGATGACAAATTGACAACACCACAAAACGGAATAAGAAGATCAATGATTTCACCTTCCGACAGTTCTTGATTTACAATTTGACTTCGACATTCATCTTTGCATTGCTTTGTTGAACCATATCGACAGCAATGCATCAAATCATCGGGATTTGATATTGATTTCGTATCAATATTTTCATTTACACAATCAATAACGTCATAATTTATATCTTTACAGTTTTTGTGAAGCTTCGTTTGTAACTTATTGATTGTTCCATTTTTCTCAAACAGCATCTGTTGGCATATCTAATAATAAGAATTTCTATTAGTCAACTGATTGAATTTGCTTGTTGAATTAACTTAATTTACCTGCAAGCAATCATGAGTTTTTGCATTCGAACAACATTCCATGTTCCGCTCTAATTGATCGATACATGTGAACAGCGTGTATTCATCACTCTCCCTACAGAACGATTTCAAATCTTTTGTCGATGCTGATAATGCACAACCCTGCTGACAAACAGGTACTAATGCTTTTGTGCAACATGATCTACCAATCCAACTTGAACCACGCTCGATTGAGTCAAGTGTGTGATTCATGCACGTCCAAAAGTCTGTTTGAATATCGGGACAAAATTTCCTAAGATTTTGAATACGCGCTTCTTTGATTGATGACGATGTAAGCTGTACAAGTGACAACTGAAATAAGAAAAAAAAATATATATGCTCAGTGAAATGGACATTGGACATTTCAATCTTGTTGTTAAATATTCAGCGATCAAAACAAATGTTTAACGATTTTAATTTTGTTTTTCGATACGCAACTAATCCAAAGTGATTGTCAGCTTCCTTAAAATTTTACATCTAACAAACAACAAATCATTTTTAATCCGCTATGAATTTATCAACGTGTGGAGTTCTGAGCGAAACTTAGCAACTTGTTTCGAGTGATTTTCTGATGTCAAATATTTTTTTGAAAATCGGCTCATTTGTAACTGTCAAGTGGAATGCGTAACAAGATTAAGTGATGAGCACCGCGATAAATACCACAAAATATCCAAAAACAACATTAATGGACAGTCGACAGTTAATAAATTTTTATCATGTTGTTGAAATGTTTTCTGAGTTTGTTATTACTTTTTTCCTACCTCAAAAACATTTATTTAAATTTATCAAGTTTTCGTTTTTCGTTTCTTTTTCAGGGAAATTCAAAAATGTGACTTCCGTTCAACAAAGAACACTGAATGATATCGAAGCATTTTTCAAAGAGAGATTATAAGCTGCACGCCGCATTTCAAAATTATTTCTAGTCTTTTTTGTCATATGGAAAATTTTTCGGCAGAATGAAAACTAATATCAACATAAAGAAAAATAAATGAAACGACGAGAGAAAAGTCAGTTTTTCACTTTGAAATTTTAACTTACGTATACATAGCAAAAGGAATTCCGTTTCAGTGACCTGTTTTTACACTGTGAGAGCTTCAATTTCAATTAGACATTATGCCAGCACGTATGAAAATCCCATCATCAACAGTTTTAATTAATTTTGCGTTCCTGATGGCCTGCGGGTGTCTGTCACCATGATATTTCTCTTGACTTTCACAATATCAACATTATATTATATCGTTGCTCGAAAATCTGATGATATGCACTGCTTATTGTGAGACTCTCGATTTATTTGATTTAGCTTCAGGGACCACCTTAAATAAGTTTTAACACAATACAAAGACCCACATCTCACAAAATAAACCAAATGAGCGAGGGCAAAAGAAATGCAAATTTTCAATCGAATGAGACACGTAAAAATCATGTTCGAAACGTTTCAGTATATTCGAGACTGCTGCTTTAAATAAATTAAAACATTCTGCGGACTGTTTAACTGAAGATTCAAAATTTTTACGATGGGTTTACCTACAAATTATTTGATTCATATTTGCTCCGATGCGCGCAGATAAACGCACCATAATGATCACCATCGACACAAAGTTTATGTCATTATTGCGGTAAGACTTCTCAAAAACTGGTTCCTGCTTGCATGTGTGAATCCACTTATAATATTTATTTATATTAATTTTAATTTTATTGAATCGATTTCAATAATTCAATAAACGGTTCGCATATATTAATTGTACCTCCAGAAAAGTTTTCATTAATCAAGTTATACATAAATAAAGTCTAAATAGTCTTTTATGTGAGCATCTGTTTTCATGCAGAAAGATCACAATGAGCATCGAGTAGCAAGACACGCAAGATAAATGCAAATAAATATTTGTTATTATGCACCTCATTATTGTTCACGAGAGTGCATTTAACGCATCATAAAGAAAGATTTATGACACGACACGGGTAGCGCTTTGTGGAAACATTTTAAAAATAAAAGGGCAAGGCGCTACTAAGAGATGATCTCTTGATGATTGTACTTCACATATTTTTAGCTCGTCTTTAGCTGTTAATTTCTCGGAATTTTCTTCAATAATTGAAGCTTTTTGCTCTTTGAAATTCCTTTATACAATTATTTCAGTAAAGAGTATAAATTACTCGCACTGGAGTCGAATTGATTAATAAAAATTACGAATTAAGAGCTCTTGAATTTCCATACAAATGAACACAAATGAGCGCGAAAGCACAAATTGAAGTCAATAAAAATGTCATTTTAAAGTGAATATTCCACAGCATTTTTATTTATTCGACTTTAGGGTTCATACTTTAATTACGTAATGAATTTTCAATAACTAAGACAACAAATATGAACCAAAATATTTTTTGTCTTAAGACTCCCGTAGATTGTTACGTAATTATTTTATTATCCCCTTAAACGAAAAACGAGAAATGTTTTGTTCTTATCAATAAAATACGATCAAGTCAATTCAACTCAACGAAGCTGTAGAGAATGTTTTTGGTGTCAAGATGCTCCGGCTAGTCATTTGAAATAAACAATTATTTTAGTCGTACTGGAGTGAAATGTCTCTTTGGAATGAATCAAAGATCACAAAACCCACACGACCTATCCTGAGAGTGGTCAACGAAATGATCACATAAAAACAAACATAAACATACATCAAGAAGTACAAAACGGTTTAAGATTACTTAAATTAATATCCAACAACACCACGAGAAACCTCAAAATCCTCTGTTCAGACGCAAAAAAAAATCGCCTCAAGAGAATTTCGAGAGAAACCGAAAAAGTAAAATTGAATGATAAAATCTTTGTTCAGAATGTTTTGAGATTCTCTTTCTCCACATTCGTTGAACGAGCGTCATTCACAACTGGAAAGTCCCTCCCGAACAATAGTCGATGGAGGTGTAAAAAGGTAAGAAAATATTATGAATGATACTCAAAACGTTTAATTCAATTATGAGTTCGTGTGTTTAGATTTTATTTTTCTTCTTTGATCGTCTTTCAATCTTGTATGTAGCTTTTAAAATAAACTTCTGCTTTTTAGGATTTGGCTCTTTAAGATTTCATTTCTTTGAAATGAATAATAAAATCTCCGGAGACGACAATTTGTTCACCTTTTCCATTCAAAACTTTTAAATGTAATAAGATATTTTACTCCAGAAATTAAATGAATGAATTAATTGTTATTTCTTCTTTTTATATGCTTTTTGGTTTTTATTTTGTTTTTCTATTATGATCTCGCTTCTTTATTTCAATCAATAGATGGGAAATATGATTTATCTTTTGTGGTTTGCTGATTGTTAACGTGCCAAATAATTTTTTTTTGTTCGGTAGCCGTTAAAAGTCTATGAAATTTAGAGATGTTACTGCAAATTTCGACGATTGGTCATTGTAATTGAATTGGCCAAAGCTAAACATGTGTTAAAATGCGATTAAGACTGATTACATAAAACGAACAAATCCAATGTGCGAGTTCATCCATACAGCAACAAAAATTCATTCTAAGAAATTTGATATTCTACTTTGAATAATAATTTCACGCGGAGCTTCGAAATGTATCTACAACAACACTTGAGAACTTGAGAGCCATTCCCGTGTAAAACGCAAGCAGAATCACCAAATAATAATAATAATACGAAAATTTAATATTTGAGTGTCGAAAACGCTTAACAGGTTTCATGTGGCATAGAACAATGACAGAAAATAATAAATATTTATTCAGTATTTGATTCTTATGAAGTCATCTTTTTATTGGCATATAGAGTGGAAGGTGGATTTTAATATTCAGTGGTGTCGCTTGATTGAAATCAAAATCATATTTTTCATTGAGGATCTCTAGCAATATATTTTCTCAAGTCTCCTCCTTAAACACTTTTTTAATTCTGTATGCATAAGTAATGATTCCAAAAACACGAAAAAAAGAAATAAAATTTTATGATTTATTAGTAAAATGTCATTGTTTATTAGGCGAAGCTGACAGGAATCACAAAAAATCAGGTTGTTCATATTGAATATTTTTTAATGTCATTATAATTACTAAACCTACACAAAATTCATTTGCATGATCGAAATAGGAATCGATTTGTCGCTGTTCCGATTTATACTCACATTTTCGCATGTGTCTTTACACGATCCGGAAATATCCTTGCTGCAGCATGGAAAAATGCCTGCAAATAAAAAATAACAGAGATGAGAATTAAATTTAATTCAACAATTTTCCATCGCATAGTTGTTAATTCGAGTGGAAAAATCATTTATCATCTTTGTGCCAAGCCTCAAGAAAGAATTGCGCGAGAAATTTTTAATGACAATTTTTCAGGGAAAAAAAATCGTTTATTTAGTATACAGGGAAATGTCGATGCAGCGCATTTGGACAATTAGATTTCACAATCTTAAAGATTTTGCGCAAAATATGCATCTAATTTTAGACGCCTGCCTCGGTGTCTCATGTCACATCTGAACTCGAAATGATTAATGTTATCTAATTATATTTATGGACTTCTCTCTCTTATTTGCTTGCCGTGCATCGTTTTTCCCCTCTGGCTTTCCCTGTGGCAATTCTCCATGAAAAGAAAAACAATTTCACCCATCTGAAACGGCACTTGACACTTGAATTAGAGAAAATATATTTGAAGGCAAAGCGCGAATTTGCCGCCAAGCGGAATTAAGAGCAAAAAATTGTCTTTCTTGAGGAAAAAAAAAATCTTTTTCTTGTAATTAAAAGAAATGTTCTAAATTCGCAAAATTAAAATCTAAAATTAGCAAAAATTCTACTGAATCTTACGAATGGCAGACAGAACATTGTTTTGTTATTCTTCCTTTTCTTTATGGTATTTCAATATTATTTTTTTGTTTAAGATCATCGAAATCGGAACAAACCCCCCCTCTCACAAAATTCCGAAAAAGCGATGATTGATCTGAAAAATCTTTAATGAGGTGCCAAAAAGCTACAAAACAAAAGACAAAGCGAAACGATTTATTTTGTAAAAGACAGAAAAAGCGCCTTCAGTTTCACTACTCAACGCCAAAATCGCGTTTGATGTTTGAAATGTCTAAATTAGCTAATTAAGCGATTTCAATTGACTTTGTGTTGATTTTTCTGTGATTTTTTTGTCGTTGCGAATTGTAGTGACAAAATAAAAAAGAACTTAGTAGCGATGATTTATTTATAGCCTATTATTCAGACTCTGAGCGTTTCTCAAGATATGTTGATCTATTGGAACTTGTTTAAGTGGTTTAGGGAAAGTGACGTTATTTTGGATTGTGTCTAGCTCAAATAAAATGTCGATCATTGAAAATTAATCTTTCCTATTTTTTATAGTGGAATATGTTTTAAATGTGTTAAATATTTCTTCTTAAATCCCTTTTAGAGATTTGCTTTCAGTAAAGATTTCTTCATCAAGTGCATGCTCGACGAAATCACAATTTTACGACACTTTTATGATCTTTACGATCCACCGCAAGTTTTTTTTGTTGCGATCGTAAAAGTTTATAAACATTTTGCACAATTTTTTTGTTGTCTTTCTTAAAGTCAGCAGAAAACCTGAACTCAGAAAAATAAAATTTACAAGTTTTTAATTTGGTTTCGAGTCGCACATTGAAAACATTGTATTTCATGCCATGTGTGAGCCACCAGAATGTGGATCATCGCGATCAAGCAGATGACGAAAACGCGTTAAAAATTTTGACGCGGATATGTCAATTAAGTTTTTTTTTTCTAAATGGCATAAAATAAATCCAAATCGACTGAATCCAAGTAGCGCCAAATGATCGGCTGGCACCCAATTAGAAGCCAATCTAAATTCATTAAGAAGTTGAATAAAAAAAAAAAGCAACAACATCATTGTAAAATCCAATAAAAACCTACTTCATTTTACGATCATCACAGAAACATAATTTTACGATATGAAAGGCGATCAAACCACAATGAGCTGAGCTGAGATCATCATAAATCATGTTTGTGTGGCATAGTTGATCGTTAAACGGGTGAATGAATGTGGAATTAAGTGGCTGATTGGTCGTTCCAGAAAATATTTTATTTTACATATTTAGCCGCCGGCATTGAGAAATAAAAGAGAGCGAGAAACAGAGAGAAATTGCGTTTAAGATGTTAATTTGTGACAGTTGACGCGCAACAATAGCGAGAAATAATGCGGCGGGGAAAGACAACAGATAAAAAAATTGTAAATTCACATTTGAGCTTTAAATTGAATCATCAACAAAGGCTTAACTATAATGATGACATTATTTAACTACTGATAACATGCAACGGTCACTTACCCTTGCTCAAGTCATTGAAGATTCCGCCGCTACTACAAACAACAATCGCTGATAACATTTGACACAAAACCCAATGAACGAGCAATTTGAATAAAAATAATGTGAATTTCTCATTCATTTTCTAATTGAAATGTATGTTGATCTATGGCGATGCCAAGTGAGAGGAAGGGAACGATAATGAAGCTAATCAACTTTTAAAGAAATTTCGCCGGCAATGATTTATTTTTAATTTTTTTCTTGTGTAAATCCAGCAAAATTTATTATTTTGAACAGGAAGGCGATGCCATATTTGCTTGAGCTTCCAACTGATAACAACAAATTTCCTGTCGACGTTGTTTTATGCACAGCATTAAAAAATACAAACAATTTTTTTTGTGCAATAAAATTTTCGCACAATTCTTTATCAATTTAGTGTCACAGTTTTACAGTCAAACGAGTCTTTCTGGCCCGGATACTGCAAATATCTCGTCGCAGAAACAGCTTCAACATTAAAACTGTTTTTCTCCAATTTATTTTAATTAACTTTAATCACAAAATGCACCGAAAGAACTGTTTCGAGCATATCAGTCGCCAGTCACTCTTTTTTAAATTAAATTTAATTGTTTTTTAGTCATCATCAGAAACAACGGCGACGCATAATTTTCATATGCAGATAATTTCTTCTATTTTTTTTTTAAGTTTTTTGAAAGAACGAAAATATTGTGCAAAGATTTTTTTTTGTTTCAATTTTAAATATTTTTTTTTTTTTGTTTTCTTTCAAGCACCAAAGTCGACGCGTGTCGACAGAACCACGATCTTTATGTGACTGACTCGATTTGCCTCTTTTATTTTTGTTTCTCAATCTCTCGTAAATTTCTCACACACGGACCTCAAGAGCTGAAAATTGTTTTCTGTGGTAGAAATGAAAATGTTTTGACGTACTCGGCATAAAAACAAACATCACGAAACGGCAAAACAAACATAAATAAAGAATCTACAAAGGCAAAAGTACAAAGCAAAGGAAATTTCAAGAGACGGAGGAAAAAATGCACGTGACAAGAACATTAATCGCTGAGAGAGTGACAAATCGATGAGAGTGCATATAATTCCTGAGTTTTCTTCAACGTAGGATCAAAATTTAAAATGCATCGAAAGGTCTTCGCATATTTAATCTTAATATGAAATTGGAACCCACCACGGAAAGTATCAAATTTTGAAATGGATTTCGACACTTCGAAGGCGACAAAATGCAGATAGTGTTAAATTAAATTATTTACATTCTATTGCGCAATTAAAATTGTTTCATGTGTCTTTCGAACTTCATAAGTAATTTGTTAAGATTTGCTGTTATCAGCACATTGAACTTTGATTTAAAATCGACGAAGCAATAGCTCATTTGATGAACAGTAAATTTGTTGAATAATTGACCTTAATCCACCTAATTGATATTGATTTTACGTTCTGGACAAATGTAAGCGACGATTTTCATATCAGTTGCTTATCAACTACTTGCGCCATCTCTCTAACATACATATTCATTCTAGAGTCTAGACTCTCTAGGGGAATATTAAATTTAGTAGAAACGTTACGCAAAACAGTTTACACACAGTCGACATTTTAATGGCAGGTTTAAAACGGAAATTGGAAAAGGCCAGAAGAGCCTTTAAATAAATTAGATAAATGCTCACTTTACTAAACCGATATCACACAATTAATAATCATTTTGCACTTTTCTTTTTGTGTACTATTGACTGGTATTTTTCAGTAAGCTGATGATAAAATTTAATTATGTCAAAGTTACTCAGAACTTATGTTATCGCATATCAAGGTATACAGGGAGGGGTCATTTCCCTTCCAAGATAGCATTTTAGTTGACAAATAAATTATCTAATCGTATTAATAAATATGATAAGGAACTTAAATTTTATTTCGCGAGTATCGTTTGAATGTTCAATGCTAACAGTCGCAATATGGTAAATTTAACTACCTTAAGTGCGTTATTTTTAGTGTTTGCTTTTGGCAACATAAAATCTTCAAATTGTTCATCACCTGCCGAGCATAAAGAAGCTGTCTTCTATCTGAAAGCATTTGGTTACTTTCCAAATTCTATAAATACCAAAGAAATTACTCACAAGCAATTCCACCATGCCCTGAGACGTCTGCAAGTAAATACGAAAGACTATTTATGGAAAATTATATTTCTTTATCTGCAATTGTCTATCGTGAAATATTGATATTATTTTCTTTTTAATTCCTAGATTCGATATCATATTAATAGCACAGGAAAACTCGATGACTCAACTCTAACATTTATTAGAACTCCACGCTGCGGCGTTGGTGATGAGATCTCAAAGACAAAGCGCCAAAAGCGTTACAACTTGTTGAATCGCAAATGGGAAAAACATCTTTTAACATGGAGGTGAGTTAGTTGAAGCAATTCTAATTGGTGTTGAAGATTAATTAATTAAATGTTTTAAACCAGTTATAATAATAAAGGGGGGAAATATTATCATGAAATGGACAAAATTCGTCGAACAATAAGTGAAGCTTTAGAGCGGTGGACAGAAATTACGACATTGTCGTTTCAAGAAATTTTCGATTATGAAAATGCTGATATTCGAATGTCATTTGAGAGGCAATATCATACAGAAGTGGATACATATCCTTTCAATACTGAAGATATTGCACATGCTTTTCCACCTGGTCCAGATTTGGGCGGCGATGTACATTTTAGAGTTGATCATAATGAATGGGATTTTGATGCACGCGAAGATGGTTCAGCAAAGCCGGGAACGCTAAGTTTTTATGCAGTAGCGATTCATGAAATTGGTCACGCATTAGGGTTATCGCATAGCGAAAACTTAAATGCAGTTATGTATTCTTGGGCAACAACTTCTGTCTTCCATCGTGATGATATTGAAGGCATTCAGCATATATATGGAGTATCTAGAAGGGCATCAATACCCGGGAGGGCAACGAAATCAACCACCTTGTCCACTTTTGTTGATACCGTCGACAACGATGAAATTGACGAGCCTGAAACTACATCTGAACCCAAACTTCCCCAAAAACCAGACCGGTGTAAAACTTCGTATGATTCCATTGTCAGAATTCATGATGAACTGTTCATATTCAAAGACAAATATATGTGGCGACCAGATACCACACAAGACACCTACGAAATTCGTCAATTATGGCATGAACTTCCTGAAAACTTGGAACGTGTTGATGCTGTTTATCAAAAATCCGATGGAAATATTTTATTCTTCATTGGACGTCGTCTGTTGGCATTCAGTTCGGAAACATTTTTGTATGAATCGTCATTGAGCCGTCTCGGTATTGATGGAGCGGTTGATAAGATTGATGCGATTTTCAAGTGGGATCGCAATGATAGAACCTATATCTTCAGTGGTGACCGTTACTGGAGATTTGATGAAGGCGCCATGCGAGTTGAACAAAATTATCCAATGCAAATTATGAGAATATGGCGCAATGTTTATGATATTGATACGGCTTTTAGTAGTGGTGGAAAATTATTAATGTTTAAAGGACTTTCCTATTATGAGTTCAATGACCGCACGATGCGCTTGAATCGAATGAATCCAGTTCCATCGGCTCCGAACTGGATGAAATGTGCTGGTGCGAAGATTTTACTTAGATCGGGTTTCGATGATTCAGATTCCGACATAATTCATCTTCCCGAGGACGAAGATGAAATTCCTGAAGATATTGAAAATCTTGAAAAAATTACACCAGCCACCGGTGATGCTGTTTCTGTCCATCGGCTTCTCAAGTTCCTTACGCCAATTATATTGCTGGCAGTATCAGTAATCTCCCTTAAGTTTACTACCTGTCCATAGATTTCATTCAGCTTACGTTTATATGATAAAGTATTTTCAGTCACATAGAAAGAAATAAAATAGAGCAAATTTCAATGATTGATTGCGCCGAGAATATCCTGCGCCGCCTTTTTCGCTGTGTGTTCATATGCAAACAATATCAATTCCAGCAATAAATGTCTCCGTCGCACTCAGAATTGCGCGTCGATCTATAATCGCTTTCGATATTGTTGATTTAGAAATTCAAGCACGGACAATGAGCCCATTGAAGATTTTGTTTAAATATCTTTTTTTTGCTTTGTTTTATTTTTTGTCGTCCTCTATTTAGTTTGTCATATAATCGTTTTATGACGTTCATTGCCTTCAGGCCCCTCACACACAGTCTCCCCACATACTCTCCCATTCGAAGGATGATGCCCTATTAAAAAAGCCCGAAAATATTTGTTTATTCATTATTATTCCATTTTACTTTTATGCCTTCATACATGCATGAAACGACATAAATAAGCTCATAAAAATGTAATGCAATGTGTGGATTTCATCGACTTTTTTTTGTTGTGTAAGTTATTTTTTGCGATTAAATGCCGGGTCTTGAAGCATTTTCGAACACATCCTCACCGACATAACCTCGAAATAAGTAATGTCTTGAAACATAATAATTGTATAATAAAATTGTAGAAATGAGCTAATAATGGATTTCTATGTTGACATCACTCTGTTGAAAAGTTTTACTATCAAGTTTATCATAAACTATTACGATGGTACACGACGTCCAAAGATGAAGCGTACCTAAGTAAATGAAGTCCCATTTTAATTTTCCACCGACCAAACAAAGTCATCAAAAACAATGAAATAAGTGTGCTGTGTGTGTTTGTCCGTATGTAATGTGGGATCATAACTTTCCGAGGGGATGCACTTAATAGTCAAACAAGTTATTCACCCTTAGTCGTGGATTGAGACCGAAGGAGTGGGTGACAATTCATAATTTTTCAGCTCTTCTTCATACATAAAATGAGATTTAATATATTGCGAGTCTAGTAATGTAAAAGGCATAAAGTGATATATGTATATAGGAGAGAGAGAGAGAGAAAGAGGACAAAAAAGATTGGCGACATCTAGTCGGGAAGTTGCATCATATACACACAAAAAAAAATGCGAAAACACCCTGCCATAGGACGAAATTGTTTGTACTCACATTTTGGTTAGTGTGGGTGGGCGTTAGGTGGTGGCCTCATGAACAAAGTGGAGTAAATAAAATTGGAAAAAATATATATTTATGGAGCGCCCATGACAATTTGATGAAGCTCAAAGCGACACAAAGAAGTGAATCACTTATAGTGGGAGTTTGAATAGATCTCATCAAGCATATGCAACATGTTGGTGAGTGAGAGCTGTACATTGCATTCACATGCGAATAAAATGTGAAAATTCAAATCTATTTTCAATTGATTTTAATTTTCAAACTTCTTTTCGTGTATTTAACGTGAATCGGAAGTGACTCGATAGTGATTCACAATGTGCCATGTTTACCTACGATTATTCAGTTGCTTCTGTCGAAATATATTGAAGTTCAATTGAAATTATTGAATGAAAAGTTTAGATAGTGAATCATTGCCAAAAAAATTGTGTGCTAACAACAACAAGTGTGAATAGTGTGTGTCTTTTTTCGAATTTCTGCTGATGATAATTCATAACATACTCAACAGGTGGTTTTCCCAAGGCTATATGTCATGACAACAGTCAACAATGTTAGTGGGCATTTGGAGCTTTAATTTGAAAGCACATTTATAGAATTTTCAGATAGTTTTTTTTTCTTCTGTGAAACAGCTGATGTCGTTGGATTGACATTCTCTCGACATATTGCATTAATAAATGCACAGCTGATGACTGCAATCAAGTGACCACCTTGCACGATCAACAACTTGACAATGTCATTTATTGTTCGCCCAGCACGCCACAAAAGCCAATGAAAATTCCAATGAAAAACATGCTCGCGCCTTTTATGTAAAAACAAAAATCGATTCACTAGAATTTATTTTTTCTTTTTTTTTGTAATAATTAAGCAGTTCGCTGTATGTTGTTTGTTTACATTTATTTTTTATCGTATCATCGTCGCCATGCTTTGATTGCGTTTGTGAGACAAAGAGTTAAACAAAAACAATTAATTCGCTATGTAGCTTCCAATTGATTTGTTAATGAATTTTTTTATGTTTACATTTACGGTTTAAGGTTATCATCAGTTATCAGCGGTAAAGATTATTTGAAATCAATAATAAATTAGAAACAGAAATTAATAGTGTTATTTTTTGTGTCATTGTAACTTCCATAAAAAGCGATAAGACTCGTATATTAATGGTAGTGGCTTAGAGAAGCTTGTTGTGATATCGCAGTCAGTGACCAAAATATGATGTCGAATAATCAGTTCAATAATAATGTTCGCCGGGTACATTGCAAAACGTCATCTGGTAAAATACCAATCGAATAATCCCCCAAACTAGATCTGACTCATCTTGAGAAATGAGTAAACTTTTTTCTTTTTTTTTTTTTGCACATTTGATCTCACTGATCAGCGACTCTCAAATACAGACTCGAAAGAAACTCTTCTCAGTCGTAAACCTGTTTTGCTTTTGCTAGCACGCGATTAAAAAAAATATTTATTTCATTTCTTAGTTGGTATTAAAAATTATTCAGTTGATCACCTGCTTGCGGACGACGAACACATATCTTTGCCAAAAAAAAATAAATAAATCAAATGTTGAAAAAGTTCTGTACGCAAAAAAAAAAGTTTAGTCAATAAAGAATTTGGTGAAATTTAGTGTTTGAAAATAAGAAGTCTATTTAGTTTCTTTTATAAGCGAACCACTGCGTCTCACCATGAGCTTCAATATCGTGATTGTATGCAAAGCACAATTGTGAGCGCGATTAAAGAGTTGAAAGGACGAAAACGCACGACCAGGACATGCGCAATATAGAGCAACTAACAATTTTGCGTGTAGTTTTGTGTTAGAATTTTATTTAATGTTGCTTTGGGTTTTCGCAAATAGCGAAACTTGATATTTTCACGAACTGTTCGGAAGGCTTCAAAAAAAAATTTAAAGGCAATCTCAAAGTGATACGCCAATACACATTTTAGTGGCATACAACGCAGAGCAGTAAATTGAAAGAAAATATTGAAAGCTTTTCATTTTTCAAGTGACGAAAAAAAACGAGTTAACAAGCTTGAGTGCATCATTAGCATTTAAGGCAAACGAAACGAGGGCAAGCGAAAAAAAAAGCCATCAGGAAAAGTGACGCTTGAAGTGAAACATCCCTCGTGATCGCAACCTTACAGGACTGGTAATTAGCGCAAAAAAAACAATGGAGCTTTCTAGTGTTGTCGTCATTGGATACTATTTATTGCTAAACGCTGCTGTTTATTCACTGATTGTCGATGACAATGCGGTAAGTTGCTATCTAGTTCATTAAATTATTCAAGATGTTCGCTGTTCCCGTTTTTGATTGAAGTCATAAATAAAAGAATATCGACTGACTCAAGAAATTTCAATAGAAAATTAAGAGTTTGATTCAATAATTGAACAACAATTTCCTCTCGCTTCGCACGATTGCGAACTCATTCATTTTTGATGTGGCTTCGGCTTAAAAAAAAAGTCATCTTTAAGAAATGCGAGAAAATCTCAACCGTAAGGGGCATGATAACTTCTTTCCTTTCTAAATATTTAAAAAAAAACGCTGTTTCTTACCCTTGAGCACAACATTTTCTGTCCCGATTTTCAAGCGTCTTCATACATATCGGCGAGAAAGGGGTTCTTGAGAATGTCGATGAAAAAAAAAAAGAAAACGAAAAATCATTAAAATTTTATGATGACTCATACACATTTCCACCACATTCAAGTGTTCGCGGAAGTGGCGAGGGGAAGCAACATAAACGCTCATAGAATATTCGAAGGGAAATAAAGAACAGGAAAAAATGCCATCGCCAAGATTTTATTCACTGAGATTGTTTTTCTATTGAAAACGTTTCACAACTCACTCGAAAAACTGCTTCTGCTTTGACTTTCAATTAGCACAAATTGACATTAATTAATCATAGCTTGAAACATTCCATTTAGGGTATGAAAAAAAAAGTATTAAACATTCAATACAATTGGAAGTTAAATTCAGATATGGCAGATAGTGTCAATGACGTCCAATCAGCTGTGGTATTTTACCTTGTAGTTTGGTTTGGACGCATTTGAACTTTCTATACATTTCATAAATAATTCAAGAATTCGAGAATTCATAAAGCCATACGTAATACCTAGACTAAAATCCACGATTTGTTCTCATGAGATATTTTTGGATAATTTATGAATATGATTTTGGTGCCCTGACCTACGTTATGATGACGCGAATGTTCTATGTATACATCTACATTTCATTTCACAAAGTCAGAAGCATGCATATAATTATGATTTTTGTTCATCAAATTCGGTTTAATTTGGTGACTTTTCCACTTCCATACCATCAAATTTAATGACACGTTAATTCAATGAGCATGTGTACGTTCCTCCGTTACCTACTTTTGTTTATAAATAAAGTTGTGGGAGGACAAATATTCAAATTTAGATCACACCTTTTTTTATAAACTGCTCAACCTTCGGGGAAGGTACTAGATATTTTCATGCTTGGGTCTCGTCTCATGTATAGATAGACCTTGTCAAACCCTGTCAACCTAACGATTAGGTGATATCTCGTTAGAAATTATTTATGAGAGCAAAGTTATGATGTTTTATAAATAAGAAATCGAAACGTTTTGGAAGCGCTACCTAGTTGAGAATCATAAGTTAGTCACACGCCAGCTCACAACTAATATTAATAATATTTTCTGGGAATTTGATGTTGATGTTTCGTGCTACGCGCTGTGTAGATATGAAAAATTCAAGCACCGAATTTACAAAAAAACATTTAACGACTCCCTCAGCTCATTCTGTGCTCGCTCGCTCGATAATGGCAGGGAGGCGGGTTCCGATAGCTGGGTTTCTTCTTTATTCAACAATAACAAGTTGATTATAACAATAAATATTCAGCTCAAAAAATCCATAAAAAAAAATTAAATTATGTAAATGAACTTTGCATGCAATCCATTTATTTGTCATTATTTAACAATCATAACTTGTACAATTTGGTCGTATAGTCCAGTCCTAATTTTATGGATTGACAAAGAGATTCCACAAAGTTTCTGCTCAAAAGCTTCCCCGAATAATCAAAAAGAGCACGATTAAAAACAGGATCACATTGAATATTTTGTAAGCTGTCGAAAATGATCCATCATCCAGATGGTGTCATTTGCACAACATTGATTTTTATTTTTTCTACTTATTCTACCATGAGATAGGAAATTGCAAGTTTCTAATAATCGGTGGGGAAGAATTTTTATCATGAGATTTATGTTATCAAACTTCATAACCCACTTTCATCATGAGTCTTATTCCTTGTTCTTCTGGGCTTCACACGCTCGATCGTGAATCGGTGCAAAAATTAACTTCAAAGGAGAACAGGAAACTTTTTCAATTAAAATTGTTCTTCACCATCCCAAAGTACGTGCCTGAAATTCGCAAAGAAAAAACGTGTTATGCGCGCGGCAAACTAAAATATGCTCTGGGGAGTGAAAAAAATATTATATATATGTTGCAAACTATTCATAAAGATTTACAAAATATTTCAGTTATAAGTAGATATGTATGTATTTATATATGTTTCTCACGGGTTTCTCGTTCAAGTGTGATGAAAATGCACCAAAAAAAAAAAAACCTTTTAAAGTTCCATCAACGGATGTATCAAATGTATCGCAAGAAATGGGCGAAAAAACATGGATGGGAAAAACATTTGTGAAACAGCAATTGTCGATTATGTTCCATGCTCCATTGACAATTTTTATCATTTTCAATGATAGTTTTTCCATTTGAACACAAGGAACAGTTTTGAAGGATGAAACATGTATCGACATAACAATAACGTGCTGAAATATTTAAAAGGTAACAAGCGAAACAAGAAATTGGCAAATAACTTTCGGCACATCTCCATCTCAGCACCAAATATAATGTCAATGTATGTATCGCGTAATTATTTACGCTGGAAAATCATTAACAAAAGTATATAGTGTCTGAATAATTAAGTTACTTCATTACGCTTTGAAAATTTATGCTTTTCCACTTCAATTTGGAAGCAAATTACATGTGTGAGTATGTATTGTAATCGAGGGACTGTAGAAAAAGCGGGCTGGGCTGGGTCTATTATCACAATCTCTGACACAGAGAACTTAATGGAACAATTAAGATATGAAGTTGTGTTAACGAGAACGGCAGTGAATTTGTTTCTTAAATTCATGTAGACGAAAATGCTTGTTGAAAGAAACAAATATATCTAAGTGCCGATTGTGCGTCCAGCTGTGCGAACAATAAAAATGCCTCAGAAAAAAACCCTCTGATCAAACAGTGTCTTATTAAGCAATGATGAAGCAACAGAGAGAGCGAGAGAGTGAGAGAGTGAGTGAGTGAGAGGCGCTTAAAAGGTTCCGTCCGGCTATTTTTCGTTCATCACGAGTATACAATTCATTTGCCAAATTTTATAGTGAATTTACATGATCCTTTTATATGCTTCATCGTCATCGTTTTATGGAATCCATTTTCTCAGTGGTGACCATAAACATCGTTAGAGCATTGTTTATGTTCATTTAACACGATACATCATCATTTCAACAGTTTAATTCGTGAGCGTCATTACATTATTGTCTGCTCTGTTTTTATTTTCAGATTAAATATTTGAGAAATTTTGGCTATTTGGCAAAGCAAGAAACGATAGAAAATCGAATAAGTGGTGATATTTTGGAAGAGGTTGCCCTTACAAACAGCATAAAAATGCTACAGGTGGGTTAAATCACGTGTTCATTTCGTCACATGCCGCATGCTTATTAAAATGCGATTTATTTCAGAAATTCGGCAATATTCAAGAAACTGGAGTTTTAGATTCAGCAACAACGGAATTGTTAAAGAAGCCACGCTGTGGCAATCCGGACTTTGGTTTTGAAGAGTTTATGCCAACTGCCCAACACAGAAGGAGACAAAAACGTTTTGTTTTCGGTCCAAGCAAGTGGGATAAATTAACATTGACGTGGAAGTGAGTGAACAATTTTTTTTTTTTAAATTAAAGCAAATAATTGTCAAAATCATAAAGTGGTTGAAATTCGCCCAAATTCATGCTGGGTCTTCTGTTGCACGTTTCCATCATCATGATCAATAGATTCCTTATTTTACTAGTTTAACAAAGCGTGTTAAATTTATAATTGTTTGGATGTGTTTCAATTTGTGCAGCTGTCACGTTACCAACAAACTCAGAGAAAACACTTTGTTTGGCACAAAAAAAAATATAAAAATAATAATTTTATTACAATTAAGATAATGCACAATGGAATCGAATGCTTTCTTCTTTATCATTTTCTCAAATGTTCGACACATAATGTCGTCGATTCATCCCACTCAGCATCGTAGGGTGGTGGTTGATGATGGCTTCTGGTTTGATAGAAATATGAAAAGGCGAGCAAGAAAGTATATAAATTTATTATTAATTGACTTGATTAGTTTTTTACGCCCCCCAATGACGAAAAATATTCTTCCCGCAGCACACAGCAGCGACCCACATTTAATAGATCAGGGGCGAGAGAAATTAATTGGAATGGGAACATATGAGCAGCGCGTTGAAAGTTGTTGGCTTCTGGAATAATTGAAAACTTATTTAAAAGGCACGCAATCAAGGCGATGGAATTTTTGATTTCGTCTACACTTTGTGGATACTACCAGAACAGAACCCACATCTTTACCATCAGTCTCATATAAAAATTATTAAAGCACTTTGGATAAGCACGATGGAACTTTACACCCTCATGTAACAACGAAATAATAATTTGCGTTTAATTAAGAAGCGGGAGGGATTATTAATAAAATTGAAAAGTAATATAGTTGCGCCCTGGCTGTCATTAAATTGCCGCTTTTGTGGTTGGAGCAATAAAAAAAAGAGAGTCGTAAAAACTTTTCTTTTTTTTTCTTTTTTTTTGGGAAAATGCTTCGATTATTGATTAAAAATGGCTTTTTGCCGAAATTGTAAACAAGTGGTTGTATACGGCCGGCAAGCTTTCGCATCGGGCATGTTGACTAGTAGATTTAATCACGAAGCATAATTCTATCGTGTGATGGAACTTCCATCGTATTAATCGAAATTGAAATTTTTATTAATCAGAGCTTTGCTGTTGATGTTCGTGTTGATAATTGTGCGGACTTTAGAACATAATTCTTCACACATTCCCTCCCATATCAACCCCCCCCCCATCAGTTCTTCGGCCACGATCAACAATATTTTCGATTTCACTGAACATTTGAAGGGATTTTTTTTTTAATAATTAAAATTTCATATCAAATTAATTATTTTTTTGTGCCCGCTTTATTACGCCTTCAACAAACTACATTGCAGCGTCAAATAAAATAGAAACATGTGTTTTATTATGTTGGTGGATTGAAAAAAAAGAAAAAAACTTAAAATGCCGAAAGTGTAACATGCGAAATAAATTAGAATTTATTGTTCACAATAGGTAGATACGTAGCAAAGTTAGTTGAGATCCGAAAGAAAACTAAAAGGGATGAATGTAATAGCGATTCAATATTAGCAAATAATTGGCGATGGTGAAACTTCTAGATATTTAATCTCTCCCTTTATTCCGATTCGTTCGTCTTTATTTTCGTTATTTCTTTTTTTCTGTTATCCCATAAATAAATAATAATTCATGCAATTAAAATCAGTTGATTGTCTAAAATGTGTTTCCATGTTGATCGATAAACGTTGACTTCGTATGCGGCGCTCGGAGCGCCATCGTGCGACGCAGTTCCTTATAAAATCATCAACAAAAATGAAAAAATGTTCAGTCGATTGGCAGAACTCGTCAGATGATGACTTTATCGTCGTCGGTTCTGAGGATATTAAAAGTGGAAGAAAAACACACAGTGGCTTAGTGGTGGAACAGATAGAATAAATAGCATATAGGGAGAAGGATGGTTTTTTTGATATCACATCAAAACGTGACTGAGTGCAAGTTATTATAGCAAGTGATTTTTTCTTTGTGAAAGCGATTTAAACTTTTTTTTTTATTTTCCTCCGATGTGGCTTTTAAATTGTTCAGAAAAGCATTTGTGGTAATGGGATTTAACCTCCGAGATGGGCTGAAAATGTTTTTAATTAATTAGAGATTTGGGTTCATCATTATCAGCATCGCCATGTATTTCGGTCCATCAACCAGATCTTTTTTTTTTTCGGAACAGCGACTGAAATCCGTTTCAGATTTCAAAAAAATTGTAAAAAAAAAATTTATTGTTGATGGTTGTGTTGCGGGTTAAAAAGTATTGAATTCCATCCATTCGAAGTAACGTCGACCGCAAAGATTCATCATTTATTTTGTTTGGAAATTTTTATGATTCCATACTAAGTTAAACTGTAAAAAATTATGAAATAAAGGTCATTAAAATTTCATCCGCAAATTTCGCTAGATGTATTACAATATGTACCTTCTCACTCCCTTCAACAACTGTGGTTAAAAAAAACTTAGAGTTTTAATAGAAAGAAAGGAAAAAAAAGTATCAAAATACTCGATTTAATTGATTATTTTGTTCCGTTCCGAATTCGATATTGCGGGGAGCGCACGCGGGTGGGTTATATGAGTCGTCGCCCTTCAATTGCGGACGGACACAGCGTGCATGGTTTTAGTAGAAATTCGAAAAAAATGGCATACACGAAAATTGGAAATTTGAGTCGCCAAAGAGGGACAAAGAGTGTGAGTGAGTCAGGGCGACAAATGCAAACAAGAAGAAAATGGTTATTTGCTTGGCTTCATTATCACTCATGTCCAGAAACCTACCGAAAATAAAAATAATATACATCATTTACTAGTCCAACGTTTACACAATGAAACAAGCCATTCTCATTAACGTTTGGCTGGCTTCAGCTGGATTTCTTTTTTTTTCATTTTTTTTTTTGTGTATACGCGCCTTCAAATGTTTCGTAATCCTCACGTTCCATCAACAGTTCAAAATGCTTTTTAAGTCTCCCCTGAAAAAAGTCCCATCTGCAAACGCGAAACGATTTTATATCTCTTTGCGGGAAGCATCTACATGACAACTTCAGCTTGCGCTATGTGTTCTTGTAATGCTTACTGACATCAACAATTACTTGAAGGGACAACGAACTGCTTACAAACGCATGACTATAGAAAAGGAAATCTTTGTTAAGTGTTTATTTGTCGGATGGGGCGACAAGAGAAAATGAAATGCAATATACACAAAGAACGGTGGAAAAACACAGAAATAGTGAAAAACAAAAAAAATATTAAAATTCTTTTTAAAGCGGTTCTTTTTGTGACGAAATTTTTACATGCAAGCACATTCTAAGTACAATAACATTTTTTGCCTGATCATGCAATGGGTTTATGCGTTTATGTCGGAAAATTTTGAGTTATATTCTGCTTCAAAATTCTAATTAAAATCCAACATAATCTTTCTACACTTGCTTTCGTCCTTTCAACTTATATGCTCACAACAGCAGCACAACCCGAGAATAAATGAATAATTTGCATAAACGATATTGACTTCACATTTTAATTGTTATTTCTTCGCTTTTCCGCTTTCACACATTACTACACACACCCTCGATATTCGAGCGACCGAACCCTTTTTCGTCATCACTCATGAGCACTCGAGAGACTTGTGTGTTAAAAAAAAATTGTCAAAGTTCCACCAACTATTAATTTGAATAGAGAAATGTTATCGATATAGGCATTCAATAAAGTCGTTCAACTTTATCTCGTTCCATTAATTAACTAGCGTTTCCTAATTATTTTGCAAGCCCTTCGTTCTGATCGAAAGTTGAGATTATTGACGATGGGTACGGCTTGATGATGGGGGTGGAAAGGTAAACGTGGAATGATGCTGATAAGGCAAACACAATTCAATTTCTCAATTCATTTTCTTTTTTCTTTTATTAATTTTTTTTTTACCAACCATTACTCAATAATTTTCAATGAATGCCAGACATTTGATAGTTGATTGACATCAAGATGGACATCATAAGGACTCAAACTGTCCACTTGATGAATGTTTATTATTCATTAATCGAAACGAAATTTGATAACAAAAAAAGAAATCGACCTCATAATCATAATTTGCATGCCCGACATGACATAAACACAACTCTCACTCGTATGGTGTCCTGTCCACTTTATAATGTTGATTCAACTCAACAACACTCGAGCAATAATTGTCAAATACTTGAACATTTATCATCCCTTTAGAATTCTCAGTAAATCTCAGTGGCAACCAATTCCCAGTTCATGTGCAATAATATCATCAACAACAGAGCGACGATAATAAAAGCTTGCAACTCACTTCCAGTTTCAGCAGCACGTTCCTGTGAGTGAGCTGATTAAGTTGCCATTATTACATTATCCAATAGCATAAAACCGCCATTGACTCGTCGAAAGTCGACGGAAACATAAAACAAGCATTAAATTTCGATTTAAATTATTAATGTTTGATTTAAGGCTTCTCCGAGTGATGGCAACATTTTTTTTTTGTCGTTTCTGGTGCTTTATAGCTTGAGTAGACGACAACGATGGAACTTCTTTTATTGTCGTCTTGAATTTTTTTTTTCTTCATCATCCCCCGATTTTTTGCTAACTGGTAGCGACGGCAGAGATGGTTAAGAACATTCTTTATTCAATTTATTAAGAGTTATTTGCGTAAAGAATTTTTAGTGATTCATCAGCAGGAATGCTTGCTGAAATTGAAATTGTGGTCATACTATTACAGTGATGGAATTCACCCTCGTTTTGCTTTGTCGCAATACACTCTTTTTTTTTTTTGTATAACATTGTGTTACCGTAGCGAAGGAGTCATAAAAAAAAGTTTCAAATAAAAATCTTGTAAGCGAAAAAGGCAAAAATGAGAATTTAAGAAGCGCGTTGTTATTCGGTTAACGACGGGCATCGTTCATAATTGATGTGGAACATTGAGAAATATTTTCGAATCCAACTGAAACCCGCACGCACCATCGACATTAAAACGGGCAACAAAGTTTTTCATTTCATCATCTGATTGCTCGCGCGTTCAATTAAAATTCATCATAAATTTAAATTAAAATCAATTGATGAAATCAATAAAAAAAGAAATGAGAGTTGTTGTTTTGGGTTCATGATTTCTGGAATGTTTTTTTTTTTTTTTTTCTTGGAGCTCAAATATTGTAGCAAACAACTGATGAAATATGTCACTTATATACATATCATGTGTATCATAAAAATTGATTTTTGATTATTTTATCTAAATTACACCACCACCAGTAGCTGAATAGCATGCCATCAGAAGCGCTTGATAATCAATTGTAAATTGACTTCGACGGGGTTAATGACAAGAAACAATATCGTCGGGTTTGTTGCTGGGAAATATATTTATATAGAATTTTCATTTGTTGCGAGATAGCAATGAGCTGAACAATTATCCAGTGAACTATCTAATTTGGGATCAAGAGACCGAAAGGAAAGTGAGACTGAAAATATATTTCTTAATAATGCAAACATATTTAAAAATAAAAAAAAAGTGAAATAGTAATTTAATAAAAAGTTATAATATTCATGGCACAATGTCGCATAATGTTTAATGGGGCCATTCGAAACCATTCGCTCATTTTAATGGAATAGAATTCATTTCTATATTTTAATTTTTTCAAATATTGTCATCATCAACTATGGCTGAGCGTTTGGAATAAATTTCATTAACATAAAAAAAAATTACAGCATAGTCTGAATCCACTGGAGAAATTAAAGAATTAAAAGCGCACTGGTTGAACGGATCGTCGGTTGAGGGATGATGAAAAATAATTGAATTTTTTTACATCACTCATCGTAGTTTTTCTTTTCTCTATTGTGTTTCTCATTAAATGTGTCACTTTTTCCGAGAATATGGAAGGAAGGGGAAAAAAAAGTTTCCAAAGCAAAAAAAAAGCGTCCTTGTTATATTTATCCTGATGGTTTATTTATTTTATTTTTTTAAAATGCCACAAAGCTATGACAAACTATGTAAACAGTGTACCTTATCATTATCATCAGTCAGCCAGTCGACAACATCATCAGTCCTGTCATCATCACAAGGAAAATTATCAAAAATTCACTCACTCAACTTGGGTGTGATTACATGCTAATGATAATTCATTTCCCATGCAAATGTCCAATGGTGGAATCGTCAACTCGACGCCATTCCAATATTAGTTGGTCATTGGGAATATGAGAAACAAATCCATACACTGAGAAACAGTCACAACCTCCTTGAGTGAGCGAGAAATTGATAAGAAGCATCAGTTTTTTTTTTTCGAAAGCGACATGAAGATATCGAAGCGTTTCATCGACTTTATGATTGAACAATTTTCTATTAATTAACACCATCGTTGATAGGAACAAAATTGCATTAAAACAACATTTCCCCCATTGCTCTTTTTTTTACATTATGCTCGTTTGTACTAGGTTTATGAATCGGAGGCATCCACGCAATCAAGAAGAATACAATAAAATACTGAGGCTCATCAGTGAGGCAATGCGGATCTGGGAGAGGAATAGTGTTTTAAAATTGAGACGCTCCAATGATGATGATGCCGATATTTTAATTGATTTTGCTCAAGGTAATCATGGCGATGGTTATAATTTTTCCGGACAAGGCGGAAATCTGGCTCACGCATTCTATCCCGGTCCTGGAATTGGTGGCGACGTTCATCTGGATCAAGATGAAAATTGGAACTTGGATGATGATGTTAGCAAAAAATATGATGGTTCGATAAGTGTTTTCTACACTCTTTTACACGAATTGGGGCACAGTTTGGGTTTAGGGCATTCGTCTTTAACTAATTCTATAATGTTTCCATGGTATCTGTCTTCAAATGCTATTGAGAGATCACAAATGGACCTTTTTGAAGACGATATTCTTGCGATTCAGGAGATTTATGGTAAAACAGAAAGAGGTCGATGGGGTCCTACAACAATTTATAAAACTACTATTAGACCGTCACGGACAACTATAGCTAAACCAACACCGAGACAAAACCCAAATGAATCTACGTCCTCTCCAGCTATACAACAGTCAACTACTCCCACATTGGCGTCAAATACAAAACCTCAAAAGCCCGACACATGTAACACAAGTTATGATGCAATTGCCAATATCAGAGGCGAATTGATGATTTTCAAAGGACGCTTTATGTGGCGAATTGATAAAAATGGTGTGATGCAAGGGTATCCCGTTGAAGTACATCGCATGTGGTCCGAGTTACCAAGGGACTTTACTCATATTGATGCTGCATTTGAAAGAAAAGACGGAAAAATTGTAATATTCTTGGGAAAACAGGTCTTTACATTTAATGGAAATCGTCTGGAAAACACCCACGATCTAAGATATCTTGGCTTTGATGAGAATGTCAATAAAATCAATGCTGTTTTCACGTGGGGCCATAACAATAAAACGTACATTTTTGGTAGCGACAAGTATTGGAAGTGAGTATTTGAATTCTTCAGAAAAATTATCAGAAACCAGTTAATAAATATCTTCTTTTTTTCAATAATTAGGGTTGACGATAAGCTTAGAGTCGAACCAACATATCCACGAGCTGTCAATAAAATTTGGAAAAAGGTTGCAAGAATTAATTTCGATACAGCGTTTCAATATGACGGAGTGACATATTTCTTCAAAAGTAGAGTTTTCTATGAATTTGATGATAACCAAATGGAGTTAAATTTAAGAAAACCATTTCTATCTTCGCAACGCTGGATGCATTGCATACCAAAAGATGAAGATTTCGAAACGATTCAAGTTTTGGCAAGAACAGAAGTGATGCTAGAAAACGTAATAACCTCCTCAGCGCCGTCGACAACATCGATCACTCATGTAGTATTTACACTCTTAGCAACAATATTAAGCTTCTTTTTGATTTAAAGTATTTTTGTCTCGTTTATTATTGCAATTACATGTGACTGCCATAAAGCTGCAAAATATATATTTTTTTTTTCGCTTGCCTATAGTTTTTTTTATAGGGAGTTTAAGCAATCAAATCGAATCATAATGATAAATGATGAAACGTACATACGTGTTATGTAGAACTGAAGATTTAAAGATGCTGTTTTTATAGAAATTATTAGTTACCAAAACACTAAAAAAGAAACACCCTCTATAAAATCGCCTGTGATATTTGGCTTTTGTTTGAATGAATTAATTTAAGATTAAAATTTTGTTTAAAATATACACAGAATGGTGGAACCAAATGCGTTTTTGATAATTATTTAGTTAGAACATAATAAAGAGAATCTCTAAATAAAATTCTTTGGCTTTTTTATAACAAATTTGGTTTGATAAAAAAAAAATATATTAATAGTATTTAAATTGAAAGGTTAAACAAATTGGCACTCAAAATTACTGAAGAAAAATTACTTCTCATTCCAGAGCGTGATGATGGAAAGAACAAAATCTGCAAAAATAAGATTTATGGAAGCACAACGTGCACCGATTTGGTCTTGAGTTATTTAATCAGTTTCTTTATTTTCTTGCTATTATTGAGAATGAAGAATTGACATCTATAGATATTATTTTCTAGGTTATGTTAATTTGTCATGTAAACACGAAACAATGAAGAAATACTTTTTGTTTCTTTTGATTACGGAAGAGAAAATAATTGTAAAGATTTAAAGAGATTGTGTAACTAACTGTTAATTGGGGAAAAAAAAGTCTATCTACTTCATTTCAGCTTCAGAAACCTTTTTCGTTGAGTAAGGGATTGCTGAAATGATTTTAAAACTTAACAACTTAACTTGAATTGGCAGACAAAAAAAAAATTCCTTTTAAATTACGAATTTCCTGCTTTTTCTTTTTTAAATCGATATGAACACTTTTCTTTAACTTCCTTAGAAGAAAACACAACGAATTTTCACTAATTTAATTATTGTCTTATTATTTTATCCTGATTGTGTCCAAAGATTAATGCACAAAAATGTAAAGTTATTGCAATTTACTGAGTCTCAATAAAGAAATTACATAAAATATTTTTGCGTAACAAAGCATAAAAAATGAGTTTTGCGAAATGACAAGTTGATAATGTCTGTAAATCGTGTGGAGTGGAGATATCATGCCATCAACTTTTAACAAAAATATATACACACACAGAGAAATCAGGATGGCTCCATCATAAAATTAAATGTTGCAGAACATGAATGCACAAAAAAAAAGAAATACTGGAGTGGAATCATCTTAAGCTAAAATGTTGATCATAAAAATAAACAATTAAATGAAACATAAACAGTTTGGTTAGTATAAAAAGTCAGATGAAAAAATAAAATGCCATCATGAACATCATTCCGTGGTGAAATGATAATATTGAGAATAACATGACACACTAGCACGCAAGAACGAAATTACAATTGACAAATAGATGTGTATCATTTCTTATATTGCTTCCATTTTAGTTCTTTTGAACACCGAGCATTCGTTCAGCAACCCCCAAGAAGTATACCATCTGCGCAATACCAAAGAGTGGTGCAATTACAATCATACGGCAAAGTCCGCCCTTGAAGAATGCTGTGATACCCTCGTGTTTAAATGTCTTGCTAAAGTATTGAGAACATTATAAGATTGAAACAAGAAGGGAAGAAAAAAACTCACGTTATGCAATCAGCAACACCATTGAACACCATTTCACCTTCCGCTTTTTTGAGTGCTTGCAAGCGAGTCTTGATAACATCAAACGGATTTACAGCAAGGGCAGCAAATGACCCAGCAGCGCATCCAGAAAAGAACGAGATATAGAATGCTGCATCACCACTGCCATCGTCCTTTCGTGGACCAAATTTATTTAATGTTGCAAACAACGGAAAATAGACTATTGAGAATGAAACGTCGCGAAGAGCGGTTGCACCAGTTCCCTTGTATAGGCCAGTGATACCTTTTGTTTTCAACAACTCGAGCGTAATACTAGTTGCTGAAACTTTTGGAACCGTTTTTCCCGATGCTTTTGCTTGCGCTGCTAAACGTCCAGCGTCTTGCATTTGAATTTTCAACAATTCCATTGGTGTTGTAATGATAATTTGGCAAGCACCAGCCATGCCACCGGCTGCCATTTGCCTTGTGATAGGTAACTGACCATCTTTCGTTGTAAAATGGTGTCTGAAGAAGTCATTTGCTGCTAGTTTAATTGCCTTTTCTGGCGTAATGAGAAGAATGTTTACAGCTGATCCTTTGTACATTCCAAAGTAACCTTCAGCCCTGTAGGTCTTCTTGAAACAGTCTAGCCTAAAAATAGAGGAACGCAAACATTGTCAGTTACCTGGGAGATATTATCATTTATTCGCAGTTTTTGCTTATTTATTTTCTCGACTCTTTCTCGCTTGCTAAAAAATTATTAATAATTTATTGCTATGTCATGGGTATACATATATCCTACATAAAACCGAGCGTTGTAAACTAAGACGAGAGTGCTTTGTTTCTACGCAAAAAAATTGCTATTTATAAAGAAATGTAGAAACAAAGCGAAAATACACAGAAAGTCGAGTGTTTTTAATAAATACTTAGGTACTGAAATGCAATTGGTGAATGTTTCTTTAGGAATGCTCTTCGGGTCATAATGGGGTGATATCTAAGATTACTCAAGGGATGGTATTTTAATGTTTGCCATCAAACTCACATATTTTTGTACATTTTCTCGCCATTTGGCCCAACTTGTTGATTCTGCAAGCGAGTTTTTACTAAATCCAATGGAAAAACGCATGACACACCGATGATACCTGAAAGTAGGACACAGAAACAAATTTAATTAAAAGTTCATTAACAAGTCTGGAGGAATGACTTGCCTGCAATTCCACCGTTTATAATTTTTGGAATGAGCCTGGAATGATAAGAAAGATTCAAGGTCTAAAAGTGTTATTGATCTTATTTATTATTATTTTCTGTTTATGTTATCAATTGTCATTCATTTGCCCGTATAATTTTTTTTCTTTTTTTGTGAAGAATCAGATCGAGTTATGCAAATTTATTGATTTTTGGCCGAACACTTTTACACTGATAAAAGAATGAAGGCCAACAAAACAAGCAGTTAGAAACACAATTTTTTCGAACCTGTAGATAAAGGCACTTATAATTCTAAAGCCACTTAATTGGCTAATAATCAATTTGTAATCTCCATTGTATGACATTCATAAATGACTACTTAGCTCTTAAAAAAACATGACTTTCTTATCAATTGCCAACAAAACTGCAGAGTTCCAATGAATCAAAAATTAAAGAATGAAAATCTTAGCTTACGAGAATTGTTTTGGTGGATTCTGATGTGCGAGTATTGATGCCATTTTCGGTGTGATTAAAACGTTAAACTAACGAATCTGACTGGCTTTTAAGAAACGTATCAATCCTATAGTCTGGCAGCTTATACCACGAATGACCCAACTAAGCGTATTATCCGAGTCTGGATGAAAGAAAAATATTTTAAATATTTCCGTTAAAATTTCAGTGGTGTGCAGTTATTTTAAAGAAGCTATTTAAATTTTATGGTGTAATCCTCAACAGCAAAAATTTATTGAAAAAAAAAAAAAAAATATAATATAATAATAAAAAATTTAAAAGTGCCTTTTAGAAAACGGACTTACGACAAATTGATACCACGTAGCATAATCAGATGTTGAGTTTCTTAAAGAAAATATTCAGCGCTCTTCAGTCTTCAGTCTTTCTCAACTCATCGGCTTGTGCGGATGTTCTTTGGAGTGCTTTGAAACTTCTTCGACTGTTACATGAGAAATATATAAAAAAAAATTATTAAGCTAATCGCGGGTCACGTATCGAAGTAATAATTAAAGCGAATGAAAAGAACAAAAAAATACTCATTGAGAATATTAAAAAAAAAATTTATTGGTGCATTGTGTATATGCTTGCGCTCGCTGTTATAGTTCTTGAATAGAATAAATGGTGCTTTACAATAGCTCTATAGTCAGCCAATTGAAAAGTGTGTTTAGTTGAATAAAATAAGAAAGCTTTGAACAAAGATATTGTTTAAAGAAAATTAAGATCTCGGTTGTGTAAATAAAGTGCAAGTTGTCGGCGCGGCAAAATAACTAAAACCATTGTGCAATGTGCAATCAATAAAAAGTAATTAAAGCTTGGAAAATATGCTCAAATAGACAGATTTTAGCTACGCGATTTTTTTTTAATGTTTCGGGATATCTTAAGAAGCCAAGAAGAGAACACGTTTCAGGACAATGCCGAATGGATACAATAATTACAATTACCTTAACAATGGACACCTGACCAGTGAGTCCAATTCACAATCCATTTCATAGAAAAAAAATTACATTCCGCCCAGATTCTTAACACATTGAATTCCAGAATCGCTTTTATGCTCCATCCAATCTTAGAGAACATTATTTTTTGCACAGCATTTTGTTTTGAAAAGTGTAAAAATAAAAATATATAGAATGGAGATTCACAATTGGGGCCATGAGAAATTAGACAAAACGATCTCGAATAGCTCACAAGATGATGCGAAAAATATTTAATCTCTCGCTTGTGCCCGCCTGTCTGTTCTACAAATATCGCACGCCGAGAAATTAAGAATGGAACAGTTATAATATGGGAACTTTATGTTGATTTAGCTGAAATTGAGATGATGGATCGTGCATTTATATTTACAGCCTCTTTTCAATTTCCAAATCTAATCTTTCCAAGAATCTGGACGAAATTCATATGACGAATAGCAAAGCTTGAACTTTTCTGTCATAATAAAATTAAATTCATTCGCGAAATCCTTTATTAACTCTGGTTCAATCCGATATCATTCTATGAAAATAATTATTTGCTTAAATATTCTCGAAATAAAATGTTTAATCATTAAATCGCAGCCGAAAATCAGAATCAAAGATTTTTTAATGGATTCGATGACCTAATAAGACCTAAAATTGAAGCAGAAGCTTTGCAAATTGGACCGATCGCTGATCTTGAATGTGAAATGATTATTCTGGTTTGTTTGTGCAATCTTACAGTTGATGACAGTCTTTGTTTAAAAGAGGCAGCGATTTTAGATTTTTGATAAAATTATTCGCATTTAGGAAGCAAATAGCAAACACAAATTATATTATTTATATTTTAAGCTTAATATTTTCAGACTAACTCAAATGAATTTTCTGCAAATGGAGCATAACAAATCATAAAACATGATTAGAGACGCGCCTGTGAACCGATTTGTGATATTTTCATTCGACGCGATCATATGAAAGAAACATTTTAAACAGTTAAAATCACCAGAATGTGGGCCAACTAAATATTATATCGTTATTGTTTTTTTTTTTTTTTTAATATTATTTTCCAAAAAAAATAAAACTTAAATAAAACATTTCGAGATTCCAATCAACCTGAAAAGAGTTAATCAAACAGCAATTTCTGAAGCGAAGCGATCATTTCAGTTGTTTTTCAAGATTTATTTTTAAACACACAGTTTTTGGCGGCTAAAAATTTTCGGGCTTGGCTGAGCAGAAAAGCTGCGTGCTGACCATTAGACATTAGACGCTTTGAGCAAACTTTTTTTTTTTTGTGTAATTAAATTGTCTTCTGCGGTTTATTCTGGCTATGTCCGAGACCAAACAATTTGCTAGTCAAGCCATGCGATTAGCGCAGAAAAAGTTTTGTTATTATTAAGAAGTGGCTTGTGCAAAAATAGCAAGAGAGAAATGTAAAGCCGGCAATAAAATCAACGAACAATTAATTAACTCGACAGAGACCCACCCTGGAGATGAACAAAAGGAACCAAATAATTATGTTGTCATAAATAATCGCCCATCTGATGGTTGCAAAGTAGCTATTAAATATTTAGCCAAATTTGATCGTTCGCTCTTAGCACCGCATAAGTTTTACTAAAAGACTTTCAATCACATGATGATGCAAAAAAAATAATTGCTAGTCTATTAGAAATATTACTTCGGAAATGCAACTTTCTTATACATGAATAAGTAAATATTCATTCAATGACATTCCGACTATTGACTGAGAAAATAAAAATGTCGGCGACAAACTTCCGAAGTCCATCAGCCAATCTATGGAAATTGGCTTTAAAAAGTAGGACAATTATCATTGGCTAAAATTATTTTGTGCCAGAAACACGCATAAAATATGCATCATCATTGTCCAGCAGTGCCTAAAAAAAGTCAGCTTTACGATAGGAAACGCGAACATCATCAAATCGACAGTCAAGAATTCAATTAAAGTCTCCATACAACTTAATTACAGTGAAACTCTGCCAGCGGGAATCATAAATCATGAATTATTCGCGAGAGTTTCCTCGGACAGTCAAACTATAAATTTCATGTGTTGCAATGTTGTGCCTCGAAGAGAACTTCCGATGACTTTGCACAACACACAACTCGACATTGAAAATTAAGATCGGAATTTTAAAATGTAATAAAATTAACAAAATTAATGTCAATTAAATGGTGCGAGTGATCACAAAAGATGGCGATGAATGAAGAGGCTCAAATCCAAATTCGACACCCATTCAATGGAAATTTCTCTACAAGTCGCTCTTAAATAATTCTGTTGTCGCCTCATACAAATAGCCTCAAAGAACATCAGAATTCCATTTGGGTTCGAAAGACATGAAAAAGAGAGAAAAAAAAAACTTCTTGAAATAGCAAAAGAAACATCATCATCATGCGCCTCGTTGATGCGTTCATCTACATTTGGGTTTGTCTTTATAAATATTCTGTTAACTGTTCATTTTACTTCGAGTCCAATGGGCGATGTCGTTTGCTATTTTACATTTGCCTTCTTTTCAGGTCGCATCTCATGTCATCGGCGGCTTCTGCTGCGCTTTTCTTTTTTTTTTCTTCTTCTTCTTCTCCTTTCGATAACATAATTTATTGAACGTTAGACAATCTCAAAACATGGATTTTAATTTAAATCATTATAGAAAGATAACTATGGGATGATTTAAGATAAGAAATTGAATGCGCATTAGCGATATCCAATGCAAATGGGTTTGTGTGGGTTCATGTTGATGATCACAAAATGTTTTAGAAACTTTTTTATGGAATTATGGCAATTGTTATGCAAAATCGCTCGATGAAAATTCCATAAATTATTATGCATCTTGTGCGACCTTCTTCCGTGTTTTCATTCCTTGCTTTGCACGCACTCGCGTTTTGTTCTCAGATAATTTCTTTATGTGGGTCAGTGAACCACTGTTGCGCGGGAATGAATCTAAAATAGCACCTTTCACCATCTGTTGAATGATAATTCAATTCTTAAGCTGCAAACTGATAGGAACTGAACTTGAAAGAAATTCTTGCCTTTCGATGAAAAGTAATGTCTATTTAATTATCACGATTGACAAGTGGACTAGGTTGAGAGATATTTAGTTTGAGACAAACACTTCAATTAAATTTCTAATTTTATGTAAATCAATTCCATGATATTATCAGCTACATGCCATTTCAATCTAAATATTCCCGCTGATGTCCATTTCTGACGGACGACATGATTGGTTTTTAATTAATTTCCAAACATCTCTCTCTATAGCAAATTTGCCGCATATTGATCACCTGCCAAGTGAAATTAAGCGCCGCATGTATTTCAATTTTGGACATTAATTTCACTTTTCTTCGGACTCAATTAATTCGTTTGCATGCATATTTGGTGGTCGCAGTTTCAATTATATTTCAATTTGAATAGAGAGAGAGCATCTTTCATCTCAATTATCAGTTATTTAGTTAAATGATCTTCGTACACAATTGTGCCGTACACTCGAGTTGTCTCAAGTAGTTATTGAAAATTCCGATTTTCATTTTCACTGCTTTTTTTATTTGCTGTGAACTTTATTGAATTTTTTTTTTTTCAATTATGTTTGAAAGGCTTCTTAATAAATTTCGTCACAGTCATCAAACCTCACAACTTTCGCAAAACTTATTAACAGAACAAGTCTCATATTTATGATGACTCTTCATGGGTAATATGAGATGAAAATCATATGCCTTAAACAGTCAATATCGATACTGAGTGAGGTGAGACAGAGACTCCCCATATTGATGCATTGTTAAATTGTTGCGCAATTAAAATTCATGCTTTTCTGCACTTCGAGGCAGTTTTTTTTTATTCATTTCATTATAAAAATCGAGTCTCGACCCAATGAAGATTCCCATGCATGGTCATGATACACATCAATATATCAATTTCACTTTTCGATATTTCTCGCTGCAATGCTAAGACATCGTGAACAAGTTTTTCCATTTTTCTCTTACTTGGATTGATCCACTGACACATTCCGAGCCATCTCAATGCGATTGTTCTTAACTGGGGACTGGCGAGTGAGCAAAGCAAAGCAAGTTGTTTTTTTAGGATTGAAAATTAAATATGACATTTATTTGTGCAATCTAAAGTCTGAATGGCGACGGCTATGATTGTGGTTCTGTATTTTTATGGTAATCGCGTGGAACAAGACTATAGAACTTTGTTCGTTCTTCATATTTTGAGCTGCTGTATATTTACGTGCGACCAACGCAACAATAAAATTGATGTAACATGTCTGATGGACTTGTTTTAGTTTTCTAATTTTCATCCAACGTTCATCACGTTTACACAAAGAAATAAAAAAAAATATAACACACAAATTGAATGCTGAAAAGTCAAAAAGATCCCGCAAGAAAAGTTTCTTTTTTTCCAATTTTCTTAAAAAGGTCAGACACATGTTCTTTCGTGCGCTGTTCATCGCTTATTTTGTGGCTTAAGCGTTTTTCTGCATGAATGAATTTCACCGAAAAACACAAAATAACAAAAAAGATTCTACAAAATACACAAACAACACGCAATGCCGCAATGAGAGTGAGCAAGAGGAAGAGACATTAGAGCTGTAGATAATTGATTTTGCAGTTAGATTGGCAACATCTATCGTGCATGTGATTTTGTGGGGTCTGTGCGGCAAATATTAAAATCGGAAGCTTAATAAAAGAAGAAGTTTCTCGAAAAAAAAAAAAATTCGTCTCATTGAACATAAAATTCCAATTGATAGTTTCATGTTTTCCCAGCAATGTATAAATTTTTCTTTCTGCCATTTCAACATTTGCTTATAGAAAGCCAACCAAATATATATGTATAATATTACATAAAAAAATATCACGTTAGTACCACGCCGCACCATTATTATAAAATGGAGCCAATTTATTACGATTCTTTTTGCTCCATTATAAAAGGCATCATGAGACGCGCAATCTAATTGTATAAAGTACCCAGCGCCATGTCAAAGCCAATGAGGGAGAATGGGTTAGAAAAATGTAAAACACTCTCTTTTTTTTCGTGCTACACGATCGTGGACCGCAAAACATTCACTTTGCACTTTGTAAACCCTTTTTTTGGTTTGGTGGAGAAAGAAAAATCTAATTCAATTAAGTCTATGGGCATTGTCGATCAATTTCATGTGAAGGAATGTTAAAACGTGTAGAAACTAGCTCAGCCTTTAATTATAGCGTTTCTGTGGCTACAAAAGGTGCGGCTCGGATGATGTCTTGCAACACTCTTAAGGTGTAATAAGATACATATTAATCCATCATGCTATTCTGAATATGAGTCATTGGGACATTAACAAGATGGTAACGATATTTGCGTGTCTGTTTACTTTTTTGGGATGATGATGCTCATTTTCGACATCATTATGCAATGTTAAACTAATTGGATGGCATTGAATCTGGTCACGCGAAAGTATTTCACTGAATAGCTTTTATGATGCTTGATAAAAGTTTGGAAGATTAATAATAGTTGATGAAGATGGCACGAATAATATTTATTGTCTGATATGGCGTGGAATAGATTCCTGATGTAGTGTAATGCTCTTTTTTGCTTCTCGAATATGTGGTAAAATTATACAATTATTTACTCATCAATAAATTCCTCCAATGTGAATGCAAATTTTCATGCTGAGAAACAGTGTCAAACAATTATTTCCGGAAGTTTTGACGGTTACTTACTTAGTTTCTTGTTAATTAACTTTCCAAATTTAAATTAATCAATTCATTTTGAATTGCACGTGATTTAATAAAATTGGAGTTTTTTTTTGTGTTAAATTAAAATTAATTTGGTCCATTCAATTTTGTCGGTCTTCATTCAACAAGTTATTGTTCCATCAGCATCTCCAACAAGCTAATCCCGTTTCGCCAATCAAATCAATGCTCCAATTCAAATTTTTTTTTGATTTGGTAAATCTCCACCAACAATGGAATAATCGCGAGTTAGATGTAAGTTCATGAAATGAGCGATTTTCTCTGCCTAGCGACTGTCATACAGTTCCATCACTTCATTAAGTTCATTTTATAACTAAACCGTTAAATGGCGCGACAAAGTCGTGGACATTTTTTGAGTTTCTACATTTCTTTCTCTGTAAATTGCCTTTTTTTATATATTCGCCATCAGAATTTAAATGTTATGGAAACATGTGTTATGTAAAATATCAGAGACCCCGACAAAACATTCAGTATTAAATTACTAATTATAATGAATGTCATAAAGAAATATGTCCAGAGCAGAAATTCAACAAGTGGTCAAACAAAAGGAATTTAATCAGACAAGCGGTTATACGCTATGATGGTATCCAATCAATTAAATCACTCTGGAAGATCATTGAAAAAAAAGAAGTTTATGAAAAATAGTTGTTGTCACCAGAACAACACAAAAAAAGAACCAAACATCGCCATGTATGAACATCGATAGCCGGCTTTAATTGGAATTGTTTCTTTATAGGTAAACACTTCCATTAATGAAAACCAAAATCTATTAACTTGATATATTTAGTAGCAAAAACAAATCAATGCGAATGGCTCAAATTCCAGAAATAACCATCAGAACACCGCGTCGAGCCACCGTGCGATGGAATTAATTTGCGCAAAAAAAAAAACTGATTTGAATCACTATTCACCATGAAGAAGATCCAACAAACAGAAATAGAAGAATCGTCTTCATAAATAAATTAATTGTGTTTATTCAAAACTTCATTCAAGAATTAAATTCCCATTGTTTGGATGTCTTTAGGACTGGTTTCCGAAAAGCGAGGGGGGCATTGTGCGCTAAGTGCTTAATTGCTGTGTGTGAGAAATATTCTGCCGCGTTTTGTTTTGCTTTTTTGATTTCTTGCCTCGGAACGTTATCGTCTTCGTTGACGTCGTCATCATCAACATTCGGTTCAATTATGAGACTATCTTTAATATTCAACAACAAAAACAACGGCAAAGACATTGAACAATAGCAATAGAATATAAATATGGAAGTGGGTCAGGTTCAAAATTCATGGGGGAAACTTAACGGATATGTGCATTACTAATTATTTAAGTGCATTTTTGATGGATGCTTGCGCAATGTACGCACAAAGCATAAATTATGTGTGTTGGAATGTGGAATTGATGATTTCTCTGTCAGTTAGTTAGAAAATTTAATTTAAACGCAATAATTTCTCTTTTATCATTTTCACAGACGGCATTTCACTGAAATACCGCAACAATACCAGCATCAGTCAATATCATCCCGGTAATGGATACGTAAATCAGTGCCTGCAAACGTCGGTAGATCAAATTTCAACAATCTCACGGCCACTTTCAATTGATGCCGCAATGAATCAATCCAGTAGTTCTTCAATGCACGGAAGACAATTGAATGGAGTCTTATCGCGCGGTCCCACAGGCCTACATGAAGATCTCGACTTTCCGCCTACGCCACGTACATTAACGCGCAAGAAAAATGTCATATGGATGCGGCCACAGGTAAAATCAATAGACAATTTCCACATAGGATATAATAACCTTAAATAGTGAACATAACCTATAACAAGCCTCATGTCTCCTTGATTTACATTGTTGTGCTATTTGTAAAGAGTTTTAATCTATAACCAAGAAAAAAAAGCGTCAATATGCAACATGTCGCTTCGTACGCAAATACCAAAAAAATATCTTAAGATCCCACATGATATTACGAGCTCATGAGCGCAGGGTCGTTAAGTGAATAGCTAAATTACAGATTAGCTCTCTAATTCTCTTAAGACGGAAAGAAGTAATTGATTTTAATTTCGTGTGGCACATCGAAAGCAGTTTTTTTTCTTCTTGCCAATTGTATTTGATTTGCGTTTTGCCATTCAAAAGAGTTCAATGCGTGGCAGTCGCGCGCGTAGTCGCGAAAGCGAAACTTGTAAAGCACACGAATTTGGATCACAATAAATAGCAGAAATTTAATTGTTTGACTTAATTAATCGAATCATTCACGCAATTTACTAAAAGGAAACGCACATTGCATGCAGAGCTCTTGATCGACAAATGGCCAAGGTGCTATCGCTGGGTTTGCACAATTTATAGTTGCCCACGGAAAATTAACTTAATGGATTCAAAATGATCAATTGCTAGGCAATTCGAAAGCGCGATTGAATTGCAGGTTTAAGCCACATACGAATTACTACAATCAATACCATTTTCAATCATCATCCCGCACTCAGCACGGCACGAGGTTAATTAAAGTCATAAAAGTTTCGCAAAAAAAATTAGTTCTTTACGCCTTCGATTACTTTTATTTTCTTGTCCGAAATTCTTCATTATTGCTGCTAGGTAGAGCAAATTATTTGAATATAACAAACATTGATGGAACTTGTTAATTGCAACGATATCGTAAAATTTTATAAGGATTAAAATCGTAGACTCAATTTCAGATTCCAGCAACTTTATTGCCATTCGCAACTGTTAATTTCATGATTATTTGTTCTTGGATTTGTGTGCAAAGTCATCAACCGTTCCGCCATTTCCAATCGACAGCAATTTAAATTCAATAAAAATGCTTTTCAATGTTTCGCTTCTGTGTTTTTTTTTTCTGTTCTCTGCCGTTTGCCGCCGCTAGGTTCAATGATTGTTCTGATTGCATAATTTGTTGGATCACTGTTGTCGATAGTAATCTCAATTTATGAAGTTCGAGATGGAAGAGCTTCAATAATGTTTTCTTTTCTTTTCACTTTCAGGAAATGTGCGCTTGTCCGTTGTTTCGTTTAAATCCATCGTCAGTCACGTTATTAGCCTTAGAACTTCCAGATCCTTATTGCAAGGGTGATCAGAGTCTGCTAGCTGCACTTGGCTCATTAAGTCAGATGCCCAGATTGCTTCAACGTATTGCGCCGCCCGAGCAAAACTTTGATGCCGGCTATTGTGGGATGTTCAAGTAAGTACAGAGTGACTACAAATGTAACTTGTTTTTTGTCCGTAGTCAAAACTCTCATCAATTACACACTTAATTGTCCATCATTATCATTAGTTCAACTGTTTCATTCTCGAATTCTAAGTGGGAATCATTTCCCCATTAAATTGGCTCACATGCTGACTCGTGCCGTATGGGTTCATCCCCGTCATTTCTTTGCACCATCAACAATCGTCGACTATTAATCATTCCGTTCTTTCTTATTTAAAATAAATTAATTCTCAAAGAGCTAATTTAGAATTTCCCACATGTATAACTTGAGAGTTGTCTTTAAATTTTTTTAGCTCTTTCTCACTGTTGGTGCCAAGTGCAACGGAATATTTTTTCGTGATTTTAATCATCGTTTCCGCTGGAATTCAGAACATTATAAGATTCCTGATAACTGATAAAGCTCAACGGAAAGTTTATTCAATTAAGCTACACGATTTATCGAAATCTTTTGAAGTTATGATAAATGAAGTGTAAAGAACGATTAAAATAAACACATTGAGAAATGCCTTTCTCCATCTATGGACATCATGCTGGGTCGCGCCGTCTGATGGCTCTAAATCGACTGTGATTTATCATCACTGAACATGTGAATTTTTTTCATTAATTGCTTTCAGTTAGTCCGCAAATTATTTTTATTTTTTTTTAGTGTGAAAATTGTAAAAATATTTTACAACTTTTTAATTTTTATGTTTGATTAATTGACGGAAATATTTTTCCATTTAAAGAGAAATGTTTTGCACAATTAATTTAATTAATTTCAATTTACATTCCTGTCGAGCATATAAACAAGTTCGTAATTAATTTGCATTTTTTAGTAAATGATCGATGGGGAAAGAAATTTTTGGCGCAAATTTTCAAATTCGCCACGTGACTGAAAAAAATAAAAATTAACTGAAAAAGTTCTCAATAAATTGTGCAACATCATGTTATAGTTAAGGCATTTCACTCAATACTAATTGCTTTCTTTCAATCAACAGATTTAGATTCTGGCAGTACGGCAAATGGGTCGAGGTAATTTAACCGCGTGTGGCTTTCGGTTTTTGATCATTTGCCGCAGCGCTTAAATGAAACAATTTTAATTAAAATTTCATCAAAAGGTCAGAATTGATGATCGCCTGCCAACGCGAGATGGGCGACCTGCTTATTTGCACTGCTCACAGCCTGATGTCTTTTGGGTAGCGCTGATAGAAAAAGCTTACGCAAAGTAAGTTAGAATAATTTTTGAGTGTTAATTTAATTATTTAAATTTATTTATTTATTTTTTTTTTGTTTTCAGGCTTTATGGTGGATATGGATTTTTAAAATATGGTTCTGTTGGGAGAGCTCTACAAGATTTAACTGGAGCAGTTGTTCAATCAGTTCCGCCTTCATTGCCACTTCTTTCTGGGGCAGTGCCACGATCGATTATTGCTGTTGCTGTCAGTGAAACGGTTCGATAATTATCTTAACTTATGAGATTTTAGCTAATTGTAAAACTTTTTTAGGAACGAAATGCCCGACGCCGCTTTGGGTTATTGCCAGAACATTCCTATTCAATTACTGGACTTGCACGAGTTCGAACAAACTCATCGAGTGCTTCACAAAGTTCAGGAAGTTCCCAGGATACAAATCTTATACGACTTCAAAGTCCTTGGGCAGGAAGCGAACATGGTGGGATGTGGGGTGGTGCCTGGTCGGAACGAAGCTGGGAATGGAATGCGCTTAGTGAAAGAGATCGCGATCTATTGGCATCAAGGACGAAAGATGATGGAGAATTTTGGATGAGCGTTCAAGAGTTTTTGGCACGTTTTGTTGTCATTTGGTTAGCACATATTGGACCTGAAGATTGGGCTTTTGAGCCGGCTTTGCATACTCGAGCACCATGGCGAGCGGCAACAGCTAATCGTCGATGGCGAATTGGTTTCAATTCCGGTGGGCCTCATAAATGCATTGAAACAACAGCTGCAAATCCACAATTTAGAATTCGTGTTCCAGCTGGACATGAGAAAGCTCACATTGTATGTGCTGTTGCACAAAGCTATGAATGTTATCGATCAAGAAATGTCGAAGAAAGTGAAATTGGCTTCACGATCTATGAAATTCCAGCAAACATGCCGCGCGTGACTCCACAATATATCAGCGAAAATCCACCATTAGATTATGCGCCGTTGACTAATATTCGAGAAATCGCAACATTCTTTGCTCTTCCACCGGGAGATTTTGTGGTTTTGCCGCACACAATTCAGCATCGCGAAGGCAAATTTTTATTAAGAATTTTCGCCGATCAACATGCCGATGTTTGGGAAGTGAATGAAGAGAATTTGATCATTCAAAATCCCGCCATTGATTATCCGGAAGATCGCTTACATGATGCTGTTAGTGAAATTATTTTTATTTGTGATTTAACAAAATTATTTTTCAATTAAATTTTTTCAGAAAATTCTCTACAAATTGAAAATGAAATATCCACCGGAAATTGAAGCGACACAATTGCAAGTGCTACTACGCACAAATGGAAGTTGCGGTGGAAATAATTTACCAGGTTTCGGTGGATTTTGTGGTCCATCACTTGAGCTTTGTAGAGGATTATTGGCATTAAAAGATACAGATCTGGGTGGCCGCTTATCTATCGAGCATGTTCCAGCATTAGTTAATCTTATGAAATTCTGGAAGAATTCATTTCGACGAGGCGGTCCATCATACTCAACAAGTGGCAGTTTAGGTCGTGGAATTTGGGCGTCAAAAGTATCGTCCTATTGTCTTCGAAGCTTATTGTGGGCTGGTGGTGTAACGGCTAGTAATAAAGTCATCGAAGCGTTAATTAATCGCTTTGCTAGAAATAAACAAATAACATTGGAGGGATATCTTTTAGCTTTAGTACGAATTCAACTAGCGCATGGTAAGTGTAAAAAAAAAAAGTAATTGAAAATGAACTTTAACCATTTTTTTTTTCGCTTCTTTAAATCTCTTTAAAGATCGCTTTCACAGTTTCGATTCGAAGGCAAAATCAAATCCGTTGACACTGGAGGAGGTAATTAACGCGTAAATTAATGGCTTCCGAATATCTAAATAGCTTCAACTTGTTTATTTTTTTTTTTGTTTCTGAATAAATGTTTACAGATGATTCTGATGACAATATATTCGTGAAGAGCAACATAATAATGCTACAGTGCTACTTAAATAAAGACAAACAAAAAAACATATAACAGAAAAAAAGCCAAAGACATGCAAATGGAATTTCAAGAAATAAACATTGCAACAGCTGAAATCGACATTTGATCCCAACAATATTGAAGCCACACGACACAGTGCACAGCAGCGTAAAAGGTATTTGGACAACGGCCGTTCATTGAGACAAAAGATATGAATCAATGCATAAAATTAATTTCGGTTTTAAGATTTCTTTATTTATTACTAATAAAAAAAAACAATAAATAAATAAATATTTATGAATCACATTTTTAATATAAACAACTGTTGACGACACTTCTTAGCTGTTATTTATTTTTTACTGCTCGCACCATTCGGAATTCCATCTGAAGTCGCAATATGTGACGTAGTTATTGTGAGCACCATTGACGGCCGCATCATAAATTCATAATTTTTATTGATCAGTAGACAATTTAACACCAGGATTATTATTATCTCGTTGCAACATAAACTAACGATCGAAATTAATTTAAGATTGTATGCCGTTTAATTTAACAAAAAAATGAAGAAAATTTCTCTTTCACACTGACATCGATTCAAGACCAGTTTGTCTGATTGTATCGTCTAAACTCTGAATACGCTTATTAAATTTTTTTCCTAGAAGATGATTATGCAAATTGCAATAAGGCACGCTTGAGTGTCTAGAAGGAACGGCTTTTCATGACAGTAGTTAAGATAAAGTCGGCATATAATTAATTATGATGATTTGACAGAGGTAGGAATGTTTTACATGTTTACCAAAGGAAGTCAATAATAAATTTTCCCAAATCTTGTTTTGTGAGGAATTTGTTTCATTGTAAAAACCTGAAAATGCCACTTGAAGAAACAAATAAATGAACATGTCATAAAGCCACTTTAAACTTATGACCTTTGACAGTGCTAGTTAGTTGACAAAATTAATATGTTCGTTAATGGCGGGCTGAAGATGAACATCGTATATAGCAGAGACAAGCAAAATTAAAAAAAAACAACGACTGGCACCATAGGCGCGTAAGCGATGTGAATAAAGGAAAAAATTAAAATTAAATAATTTGTAGGTCATCAATGTCATTATGTCGTAAATTCATTTTTATTATGATTGAGGCGCGTCGATCTGTGTGACATGAGTGCGATTTTCAATTGAATGGAGAAATCTCTTTCAACTATTATGTAAAATTTCTCTGGACGTGGGAGGTTGGGACATAGTTGATGAGCAATATGGTAAGATTAGCAATAAATAATTTCTTGTGAAAGTTTTTCTTTTATTAATCAAAAATTGACAAAAAAAATTGTCGAAACCTTACCCAGCAGTAAATAAACACGTGACTGACATTATCTCATCATCGTTGCTGATCATTCATTTGACCTTTCACTTGTCTGAATAATATCTGCAGTTAAAGTCATGTTAATTGTTCATAGATCTCTGTTTGCTTAATTTTGCATTTTGAAAGCAAAAAAAAAAAGAATCAATATGAAATTCCTGTTCGACCAGGGACGAGTCAGAACTAAAAGAAAACGTAAATAAGCTTCGCGAATACCGTGTGCAAGAAACGAGACAAACCAAACTAATCACCACTGAAGATGCTTATTTCTTAAAATATTTTATTATTTTATTCATAGATTTAATGTTGTTTGGGATTTTTTCTTAACCTCTCATGAAGTCTCATGCGGACTGTTTGCCATTTCTATCGAAGATTTCGTTGCGAGCGGTCACAAAACTTTTAAACTCCGCTCCGGGCACAAGTTTTCTCTTGTCCTATTGTTGTTAATTGGAACTTACTTGTAGGCATCACAATGCAGTAATCGAACATCTTCAGTTATGTTGGCTCAGTTAAATTGAATTGTGCGGTGTTACTTGGATAATTAAAAGTGAAAATCGTAATGTTTTATTGTTATGGAAATTCATAAAAAAAAAATTTAACATATGATGTAGACGAGGGTTAGTGAAAAAAGTGTTGTACAACAATTCAGCTTTGTAAAGTTCTGTGATTTAACAACAAAGAAAAAGTTAAAAATGCCTATGAGTCGCCGAGCAATAAAATTAATTGACGCTGTTTTCAAGGATATCCAAAGGTGGTTAAGTTTCAACGCAAGTCAAAGTTCGCTGCGTGTTTTATCGTTTGGAATTGGCGCTGTTTCGGGGATTTTATTAACGATATTAGTATTTAAATATGTGCAAATTGAAGAGCTTATACAGCAAACGACGCGTCCAATGACGGCGCTTTATGATATTTCAAATGCACCAATAATTAGAGAGCCCTTGAATTTGCAGGATCATGTTAAGATTTTCTGTATTGTACTCACGCAACCAATAAATCATCAATCAAAAGCTAAAGCCGTCCAAGAGACATGGGGCAAGCGGTGTAATAAGCTAGTATTCATTTCATCAGAAACTGAGGATTTCCTCGACATCATTCAAGTGAATGTAACAGAAGAGCGTCGTTTTTTGTGGGGCAAAACGAGACAAGGATTTCAAAAGATTTGGGAACTTTATGGAAATGAATACGATTGGTTTTTGAAAGCTGATGATGACACTTGGATTTTTATGGAAAATCTTCGATATTTGTTATACAGTTATTCGCCAGAATATCCGATCTATTTTGGATGCAAGCTTAAGCCATATGTGCAACAGGGTTATATGTCCGGAAGCGGTTACGTTCTAAGTCGTGAAGCTGTTAGAAGATTTAATGAAGAAGCTGTAGTTGACGGTTACAAATGTTGGAATGGGACAGAAGGCAATGAAGATGTTGAAATGGGAAAGTGTTTAAGTGCTGTCGGTGTGTTAGCTGGTGATTCTCGAGATGATCTCGAGCGATCAAGATTCTTGCCATTTCCACCAGATGGACTTTTAAGAAACCTGTTTGGCGAAACGTGGCTCGACAATGCAACATTTTATGAAATCAAAACGGTAATTTATAAAATTTAGAGTCATTTAGATGCTTTGTCATTCTTGTTTCTTATGTTACCAAATATTCAAACTCCTAATGATGCAACGGGAAAAGAATAAATCAAGAATGAAGTCACACAATTAATTCAGTTTTATCTGTTATGTTTTTTTTACCGCAGGGTGCCGATTGCTGCTCGACAAGTATAATATCACTTCACTACATTGTGCCAAATCAAATGTATGTCTTTGATTTCTTATTGTATTATGTGAAACTTTTTGGTATGTCGACACGCCAAGATGAATTACCAAGGAAAGTGAGTCTCGATGAAATCAAGTTACGATTGAATGTCACTACTAAGTAGTTGATATTACCAAACAGTATTGTTAAACAAGAAAATAAAGTGTTCAAAATAAAATGAATAATTTTTTTTTACTTTATTCTTTATTGATTAAAATACTTTTATGTAAATACAGAAATATTTTTTTTTTTTAAATAATTAATCAACAATAACAATATTGCAGTCGTACATTGAGTTGTGGTAATTATATTTCCTTCATTCGTTGCTGTTCGTCTTTGACTAGAATCACTTGATTTTATCCTTTTTTAAGTAAATTTACAAGGTTCGATGTTAATTTCTATGATTTATACTGGCTACCGACTATTTTCGGGCTCTTTTGAGAGATGATTCTAGATATGTATGGGGTTCGATTGTCAATGTCATTGATGTCTTCAGTAAGGCTTGTCCTATTTTGAGATGTTTTGCCATAAGTTTTATTCAAAACGTAAATTAAATTATAAACTCACCTAATATTTAGTTTCTCATTAGATTGCGTAATGTAATTTTCCTCCATCGACACCATTCGCAGTTGATGAAATATCATGTTTTTTTCGCGTGCACGCTTCTTTTGAAACTCTTCTTCGACTTTTTGCATTGCTTCCAATTCACTCAGACGATGCATTTCTTTTTCTTCGGCTTCTTTTGACAGCTTCTCTGCGATCTTTCGACGTTCTACTTGACGTATGGTTGACTGGAATTTGAATTTATGGCTTTTGGATTTTGACTTTGATTTCGATTTTGTTTCTTCTTCGTCGCGAAATTTTGAGATTGGCGAGGACGGTTCAGCATAACTATTGCGTTTTTTGTAGTCGTTTGGTGAACTTTGATTTGAATCAAATTTATGATCATATTCATCATGTTCCATATTTGTTGGTAAATACATTACATGTTTTCCACTTGTGACTTGCGAAATAATTTGATTTCTTTCCATTTCTTTGCGCGGTGAGAAGTCGTCAATGGAATTCGGTTGTGAACCTAAAAGCCAGTTGCTGTCCATTCCGTAATTATGAATTTGAACTTTGTTGTCATTGACATTTGTGATTGATCCGAAGACATCAACAACGCTTTTACGGAATTTTTGCAGGCTATAAAAATTATTTTGTGGTGTTTTGTCCGAAACACTGTGACCATCGCGTGGAAGTGACAGACTAAACATGTGACCATTGCTAGCATTAACGAATGATTGACTTTTGTCAGCATCTGTTGGTTGAAAACTTTCTTTATCATTTCCTCCGACCGACTCTTCATCATCTTCCTCAAGATCTTGCTGTGGTGTCCACGATGACATCAAATATGCAGCTGGGGGCAATTGGTTTTCAGGTGAATTGCCCTCTCCAGCTGAGATACCACTATCGCCGCTTTTATTATCCAATTGTTGCGTCAATAAATGAAATGATGGTTCACGATAAATTCGTTCGATTTTCGTTTCCTGTCTCTCATCTCCATTATGCAATTGCGTTAAACTCGAATTGAGCTTTCCATTTTTTTCCGATAAATTTGCTTCAACGAGCAATGATCGCCATGCAGCTACAGGGCTGAATCTCGGGATTTGCAGCTGACGTCTTGGCAATGTTGGTCGCAAATTGAGTAAAATGTCAGAAGAATCAGAGTCTTGCAATTCACCATCCGAAAGAAGTGACTCTGTTGAAACTAGAAAAGAAAAATTAATATTTTGCTTAATAATTACAGTAATTTGTCGATGGCAATTATTACGAACCTTGACTTTGCGGTAAATAATCATATGTCGAACCACCACCTGTGCAACTGCTCATTTTGAAAATATCTTCGGCAAATTTATTAATAGCTTCCATTTGAGCGTCATTGTCTATTGAGCGACCATCATCGTCGTCTGTGTCAACACTCGCTTCTTGCATTCCGAAATAAAAATTATTTAATTGATCTTTCGATGAATCAGCAGCCAAATTTAAATGATGATCATCTTGACTGAATTTTAATTCTTCTTGCTCTTTTATTTCGTAGCTAATTTCTGGCTTAGGTTTTGAATATTTGAACGACGATGAAGCCGATACGGTTGGATTTGAAATGGCACTGTTGTCTGAAGACTTTTTATGTTCAAAGGGAGCTTTAATTTGCTGCTTTTCTGGTACTGGTGCAGGCTTTTTTAATGGCTGATCAATATTTTTCAGACGTTCGGCATTGGTAACTGCCAGTGATCGACGTTTTGTGACACTTTGGAGTTCCGAATGGAATGCTGGAGCTGGTAAAGCTCTGTTTCCGAGACTCGCACGATAGCGTTCCTGTGTTGATAACTGACGTGTTTCGGCCGCACGTGATAACGGCTGTACATGTTGCTCAATTGTCTTCCTTTGAAATTGCGGTGAAAATTTTGGTTTAAATTTGTCATTGTTCTGAGTTTGAATTAAACTCATATCAAAAGTACGTTCGCGTCGTAAATAAGAAATCGGATTAATTTTTGACATGCCCATTGGCTTTGATGGAGCCGGAAGAACTTTTGAAACTGCACTGGCTGGTTTAATTAGCTCTTTTGATTTTATATTGTTCGTTGGCACTTTTGAGAGAACTTGCGATTGTTGTGAATTTCGATTTTGATGATTTTTTGTTAGTGTATCGCCAAAAAGTCGTTGACCCATAGGTGCTTTATTTTTAGTTTTTGTTGGCGGATCAGGAGCTTGTGATGTGGGTGGTGGTGTCATCTAAAAATAATACAGAACATTATTATTAAAATCGTTGAGATGTCAAAACAGTATTCATGAAGACTTTACCTTAATCCGATTACTATTCAAATTCTCCGATCTATTATTGATTGGTGGAGGTGGAGCTCGACCTTTTTTGGCATCGCGTGCCTTCTCTTGACGTCTATCAAAGCTTTTCATATCAGGCATTTTTATGTCGTGACTTGATCCGAAATTCTTATTTAAATTTCCACGCATTGGCTGCTGAAGATTGATTGATAATTGTGTGGAAGCGCGTTGCATTTTGAATTGTGTTGGTGGACATGGCATGTGTCCATTTGGATTGCTCAAATATGTATTTTGAGTTTCAGAAATACTCTTTGAACGATGAAGACCACACTATGAGAAACAGGAATTATTAGAATTTGTTAATTAATAATCTTTTAATAAATTCAAATGAGAATATAACTCACATCGGAATCTTTTCTGCCACTTATCGTGCCGCCAGATTGGAGGATAGCACCATTATTTGTCGTTCGAAGTTTCGGTTCAAAACTCACATCTGGCAGAACTTTGACTGGATTTTGAACAGCATTTTGTTGCTTTCTCATCTCGTTAAATTGATGAAAGTTCATATTAGCATTCATGCTCTGATGTTGTTGTTGATATTGTGACTCGTACGGAATTTGCGAATAGCGCAAAAATTCAGCTGAATATCGCTTTTGATCCAGCATTGTATTGTTCATGCTGTGCGTGTTTCCCATTTTGAAAGAATACTTTTCTCTATTTCCTGCAAAGTAAAATCGAAAGCTCTTGTCAGAAAATTGGATATAAATCACTTAAAGTGATTCAACTCTATCGACCGTGGACGGAAGACGAAAAAACAAAAATAATCGAACAAATTCCAAACAAAAACATTTCAATAAGAAATCAATCACATATGCGAAAAGAAAGGAAACCTGTTGCGAAATTTAATGAATAAGAAAAATGCTGAAACGGTGAAATGATTTTGCAAGTGAAATTAACTTAAAAAATCTTCTAATACTTTTAAATCTATTAGCTTGATTTTATAATTCGTAAACGAATTAACTTCGGGCAATCGAAAATTTGTGGCAACAGACATGTTACATGATATGCGGCTATGTGGCAACAGACGCAATGTAATTGGTATTAATTTGTGAAATCTATTGGAGGAATTTTAACAAACAAAAAGTCGAGTTATTAATTAGCCGTGAATGAACATCAATAACCGATGATATCTTTCATGGGCGAACGGATGGAAAACGGCGCGTAAAACAGATATTGTCGAAAAAATACGATGTGATCATTAAAGTTGACTCATGAACAAAAAAAAATTATTCGTTTAGCCACCGACCGGTTAGCAGTTGATCGATACATCTCTGGTTAACTTTCTATCTGCAAATTTTAATTGTATGCAAACTCCAAAAATAAATCACTTGACATCTTTATACGCCCGATGTGAAATGATGTTCGACCCTCTAACTTTTAAATTACGATAAATTGTGTAAACTTCTGATACAATTTATTCCATTAAAGTCTGATAGTGAAAGTGAAACTTGAATTACACTCGCACCGACTCGATCTTTCCAATTTTTTTTTTTTTGATTGTGGAAGAAACATAAATTTCTTTTAAGTCATCGCCAGTTGTAGCAAAAGCGGTCCAACCGGCTTTTCGTGGAAGATTGTTTTGGCTTTGTATAAATATTTGCGAACGGCGCGGGCATTTTAATGGTTTTGCGATCGATTCCTACATTGAATGACGTAAAAAAATATTTTATTAACATTTTATTTTATCTCTCATTCTTCAACACACGGATTTCAATTCGATTAAATCTGTACTCAATCGAGACATTTCGTCGAGACCATGAGAGTTAGCAACCTTATTTTCATTAGACTTTGGTCAATCGGGAAGGAGAACTTGTTGCTGAAGCAAGTGCACAAAAAAAAAGTTGTATGAACGGTTTATGCAGCATTCATTTAACTTGAATTCCATTCGCACATGCCAAGTGACATTTTCCTGTCAAAGAAAGGTTTGGCTGGGCTCGGTGTAACTATCATTCAGTCGCAAAAACAACAAAAATAATTAATGGATTACATGACAACGAAGGAAAGTGAAATTGTAGCGTTCATCATAAATGAGTAAAATAAGATTTCATTAAAATATGAAACCAAAAGAGTAAATATTCCACAACAAATTGGTCTCGAAGTTAATGTCATGCGGAACCATGATTGCTTATTATTTATTTATTTATTGATTTTTTTTTTATTCAGGCATGTCATGATCATTTCGTTTCGTTAAATGTCCACGAAGGTGAAGGTGATGTCTTCAGAGTTGTTTATAGTTTGTGCACGAAAATAACTCAAATGTTGTCGCAGTTCTGTCCGATTAGCTTTTTTATTTTTTTTTTTTATCTTACAATTTCATGTCAGGTTTCAACGAATTGCTTCGTGGAATTTCATGGTTTTTAACAAAGGGAACTTCCATAAATTTTGTTACTTGAAATTGTGGTTTTGGGCATTCAAATAAGATGTACTACTTTACCGGTTTTTAAATAATCCCTCATGACAGCAACGCCCATATATACGCTAACAAATTTTTGAGTTTCACACACTCATCAGTTTCACTTATGTAAATAAATTGAACGCTAATTGTTTAATCATTCATCGAAATATATTAACTGAATAAAAAATGTGCCGCGATCATGTCTCGAAATTGTTCCTGTGGTTGAACTGAAATCACCAATCAGGTGAATGAAGCTAAGGAAAACTTTCATTTGCCGACATGTCTTAAAGCGACATTTCGAATGGCTTTGTATAATAATATCATGTAATTTTATATCTGTGCAAAATGGAATGTGCGGTCCATCGTGAATGTGAATGTACGAAAAACAACATTAGAAATGTGAGAAAATTACAATTCATCATGATGGACGATATATTTTAATTTTAACGCTTCACTGCGCAAGATTGACTTCATCACCTTTTGATCCATTCGCATGAATTGATCTTGTGATCTTGTGTTCGCTGGTAGATTACAATTTTAACTTTTCTCCCGATTAACGGGTTTCTTTGAAAACAAAATAAAAAAAAAAAACGAGAATGAAACTTCAACGAAAAAATGTAAAAAAGAGATTTATCGACAGGTTGATGGCGAAAGAAGCAAAATGCTTTCAGGCCGCTGGCGTCAAACCTGTTTCATTCCAATACTGAAATGTTATTATCGGGTTGCAAGCCAGAAGGAAATTAAGCACCATTAATTTCGTTGTGAGCTTTCACTCCTGTACACCATCGAAAATGTGCGAAATTTCTTCGTTTTGTTTAAACGAAAATATTGTGAACTTTTTTTTCGGTATAAAGTGTGACAAAATTAGAATTGCATAATCATTGATGTTAATCACGATTGTGCAAATCATAAAGAAATTTAACAATTTTATTGCGCGCGGGAAAACTTTTTTTTTTGTTCATTTTGCTGGAGAGATTTTACAATTTTTGTAATCCAAAAGTGCCACTTTAATAGGCAACAATTAAAATCAGCCAAAGAAAGAGATTCAACAATGGTTAATTACAATTGTTTCTTGCGAACGTCATGCAGCTATTCGGTGGCATAAAGCTCGCGAGCAATTAATTCATTAGGCAGCGAGAAGAAAATAAATCAACTCAAGAGTCTACGACAAAAATGTACACAAGACGGCAGCAGTGATTAAGAAATCTGCGCAGTTGCGGAGATTGGTGAAACGTTTAAGAAAGTTAGCTATGAAATAATAAAAAAAAATGTATAAAATGAGACAAAGACATTTTGTTGATGCTATCGGACGAGATCTATCTGGAAGTTTTTCGTATATTTTGGAACATTTTATTCGCTTTAATGCATGTCTTAGGGGAATATATGAGAGAAAAATTTGCGATTGTTCTTCAAACCCTTTTCCTTTGCACCATTTGTTTAACAATGGACCAAATCCATCATACGGCAATGATGACTTTTTTTATGCTAGTTGATTCCTGTCTGAATGATCCAATCATCGAAAGTAGCATAATTTCATTTATAAATGAGTTTTCCCATCATTACAACGAATGAGGTCCATGGACAAATCTCGACAGATTTCGACAGATTTTGTGGCGTGTGAGCTCAAACAATTCAAGGCTGGAAATTTTGTCGCGTGAAAATTTTTAACTGTCAAATGACATACACAATTTAGACCGCAACAAATGTCGTGTCACTGATGCGTGAAAGGGCCTACAAGAGAAAGAGAAACATAATCATCGAAATTGGCATAATTTCGTAATGACCCTACCAATCGAATTGAATTGTGAATTGGTTTCGAAGTGGTAATTGAGGTCGAATTTTCATCATTCTACCTTCTTTCGGTGTCGCGGTAATTTCGCCGGATAGTAGAAGATGTGCACAAAGAGAAGTTCGCTCAAGTATTACGGTGACTTGAAAAAGGTTCTTAGCACGCAATAGTCAGCGAATAGTTAATTGAAAGTGGAGTCATCGCTCTCTTTATTTCTTGACTACAAAGAAGTTTTATTTTGTTTCTCGCGAATCCGCTTACAGTCTCATGACAAGCATCAATTTACAGTCGCAATTTTCTATTAAGAAGGCAGACATATCATAATGTGCTAACAACTGTATAACCGCACATTCATTCAAGACAGCAACAAACATTTCTTTAGGCACATTTAAAAATTAGCTGAAATTTTGGTAGCGCTATCGATGGAATGTGAAATTTATTTATTATGGTTTGCTATTGCTATACAAAGTTGTAACACAAGCGATTCTTTAAGATCAAACATCTATGCAAAGTACCGCGGACTCAACACGATGAACCATTTTATGAATGGACTCAAGAAAAATAAACAAAATATTTCGTTTCTTATTTTCCTTCATCTCGATAATACCATGAACGAGACTTTCTAAATATTTTCGTATTTTTTTTATTATTTTTTTTATTTATTATTAATATTGCCAAGAGTCGAATATTTTCAGGTCTTTGCGTCGAATGGACTTTGCTTAAAAGAAAGATATGCCCACCAAAAGAGATGCATCATCATCATCAACTAGGTGGCTCGTAGTCATAAATATACTGATTTTTTCGTGGGACACTTATTTATTCATAATCTAGAAAGTAAAGTGATGGGTTTTTTTTCGATTTGGGAACAAGACTCAAAAAAAAAAAATATGAATTTAATTAACGGATTATGTTGAACGTCGCAATTTTACGACAATGAGTTTCTATATTGCATTTTAAGTCAAGCACCAGCTGATGCCTGAAAATTTTAAATTTATGCATCGTGTGGCAACGATCGTAAACCACAGAAATGATCTCGCACAGTAAAACAATTGCAAAAAAATATGTGCAATCGCGCAATAAAACGCGACTGAAGCACAGAAATTAGCAATGACGTTGAAAACATTTGAATGTATAGAGGAAAATTTATTCAGCGAAAAAAAGAGCTCTGCAAACAATATTTATAGCCAACAACGAACAGCTTAAATAAATTTACTTCACCCAATCGAGTCATTTTGAAATGGAACATGAAAATTGTTTTAAAGTGCAATAACATTGCGAATCGCGATGCCATGGTATTTTTTTTCTTGCTTTACAGTTGGTGCGCCACACTGCGAGGCATGAAATTGGAAAATTCTGACTGATTGTGATGCAAGATTATGCTTCACAAAAACATCTTTCTGCGACTATCAAGGACACGAAAGTCAGTTGAATATTAGAAGGAGGCCAAATGTTTTTCAGATGGAGATTCCACATTCGAATGCATGGAATGTTACAGTTTCTAAATGCGATCTCTATGTTTGTGTCTGCACAAATATTTACTCGGCTACAGTTGCTACGAAGGTCAAACATCTAAATGGAATGTTTTGACATGAAACTGTATTGACTTTATTTTTGTGCTGAACGCGCGTTTATCTGAATTTCGAATCGAAATATTTTAGTATGAGCAATTGAGACTCACCTAGTAATTAATGCTGGCAAAAATGTTGTAAATCGATTCAATTGATGCAATTAAATTTTTCATGAAACAAATCTTAATCCATAATTAGTGAGCCATCAAAAAAAAGTTTTTTTTTTTTTATTATTTCTTCTAGTAAATCCCGTTTTCTGCTCAATTCCAGTTGTTTGGCTTAATTGATTATGTCGTTTGTTTTTAGTATTCTTTAAAACCAAAACAAAAATAATATTTTCCAACTTATCGGTTGTCAATTCAATGCACCGTGTACACAGTTGGGAACGAATTCACTTGATCGACAGTACACGCGGGATTTCAAAATATTAAAACGTAGAAAAATGGGAAATGAAGTTTTCCAAAGTGCGATGTAATCGTTGAAACGGTAAAATGCTCTGCTTCATTCAAGAAAATAAAAAAACGAAGAATCGTTTAATTAAGTACATTAACACGAAGACACACCGTCCGGATTTCTTTTCTATACTACTCCAAGACAACGAAAGAACTTGAGAAACTCTCGACAGTGTGCGCGAATTTCAAAAAAAAAAAAAAAAACGTCTTGCGCCGACCGAAGTTGAAACACGACTGATACTCTCTTTGACTTCTTTAGCGCGCAGTACGAAAAGAAAACTTGAAATAAAATTGAGATATTTTGTGAGAGCTTAAGAAATGACAAGTTGGGATGAATTGTTAGCGACATGAGTCGCAAAATAAATGAAAGATAAAACTGATGTTTGAAAAGTTTAAATTCAGAAATAAATTATTAAATAAAAAAATTTAAAAAAAAAAATTAAAAGCGCATAAATTATTTACTATCTGGATATGGTTTTAAGTGTGAGCGGATTATCAAGAGAGGTTTACTCATTTTCATTTACTATTAATTCAGTTCACATCTAATCCATTACAAATTTTCTAATTTTCTTCGCGTACATTAATACGATCCACAAATTCAAGCATTTGATTGGACATAGATCCTCCAGGTCATGACTATCATGTAGATAAACCGCAAACACAGCTAGTCGTTTGTTGCCACTACACATTATCACAAAGCCGCAAAGTAGAAAGTGATGTGATCGGAATAAGCAAACATGTTTTTGGGCCATGTGAGTAAGTTTATTTAAAATCTTTTGGCAAAAATCGTTCGCAAACAATTTCTTAATGAAATGATTTTATTTACGAATGAATGAATTGTTGGTTTTGCGTTTTTTTTTCTTTGTTTTATTTTAATGGGTTCATATTTATGGTTATAAATTAATTTGATGAATTTTGTCATTAGAGAACAAAAAAACTGACATTTGACTAATGTTTTAAGTCTGAGAAAATTTACTTTGATAATTGAAAAACAAATTTCTTACAAAATAACAAAGTTGTTGTTTCCGAAATAATATTTCATTCTTATTTGGTATAGCAAAATGTTGCAAGTTTATGTTACGAAACGTCTTCACTCATGTTCTAGATTACATAAATTTTCTTCAGATACGCCAAGCTTTTTCTTGAGCTTTTTAATTATTATTTTTCTTATGAAGTTTTAACGGAAATCTTGTGTTTGATTATTTGTACTAGAATATTTATTGTTGAAAAAAGAGAAAAAACCAGTTCAATATCAATCCTGATATGCATTAAAAATCTGGAAATGGATCATGGTCAAATTTATAATTACGATGCATTATCAAGAAGTAATGAAATTCAGATTCAAGTTTTTAGAAACCTGTTCTGTATTGTTGTAACATAATTGTTTTTCATAAATATAATGGCACATAATACTTTAAAATTTCAGCAGTAGCATTTGTAAAGTTTAGTTAGCTGCATTCGTCATTTCTTTAAAGACAAAATTTAATATTTTAAAAAATTTAAAATCGCTAAAGATGAAGATCCTTTCCAATTTACTTATTTTATTCTCTGTTTATATTGCATTGGTATCAGCGGTATGATTAAATCTTAGTCAAACTCTAAACTTTGATAACAGCGAAATTATTTCCAGCAACAATATTATCAACCCCAAACTGGAGTTGGAGGATTACTAGGTGGCATATTTAGCGGTGTTAATCAAATTGTGGACTCAAGCGTAGGCTTTGCTGCAGGGCCGCGTACTCGGGTAGTTGTTCAACAGCCTGTATCATCATTTGGAAGAGGACAATCAGTGTATGATTATTATGAATTTGCCTAGTTAAATACGAATTAAAAAATGGTTCTCAAATTAAAATTAAATTAAATTTTGTTCCATAACATTTATTCAGTTTGAGTATTGATTTAGTTCGAGATTAAATATTTAATTTAATATTCGATTACCATATATGCGTTTCAAATAAAACAAATACTGTCACAGTTTAAGCGTTTGTTGAATTAATTGAAAGCTTTCAATTTCAAACAAAAAAAAACTTTTCGGTCAGTTTTACTTTTCGACAAGTTGCTTGCTTCGAATATCATGATTATAATTTATCAAATTGCGCAATTTTTACGCAACTACAATTTCATGAAATTCTATTAAGAAACGTTAACCATTTGCTTTGAACAGTTTGAACCTCATGAAACTTTGTGCCGTTGCGAATTGAGTTGTGAACCGATTGAATCCCATGACGAATTAAAAAAGAATCTCATTCGTTGGTATCAGCATGATGTCCTCAAGCTCTCGACGCTATTTTTTATTTCGCCAAATCACTATTGAATAATTTTTTTTTTCTCTTTATTAAATTTGAATTTTTGGTTGAATTTCGCAGCTATTGTAATGATTTATGCATCCCACGAATAATATGAATCCCATCAGCAGGTGTTCATTTGCCAAAAATTGTTGATGATTTTTGTAAAACCTTTGTGTTAATAATGCGCCAATTGTCGTTTGACCGCACCGATCAATTAACAAATTTATGTCGAGATTTAAACAATCAACACCCCTTACATTTCCAACCCCTAAGCTTATGACTTTTTCTACATCTCTCATCGGGCAAAATAAATTGAACATCAAAATGAGAAATTTTAACAACTTTTATTGAAAATTAATTTAATGCAAATCCTTCGTTTTTGTGTCGTGCCCCGAAAACGACCCGAGAAAAAAAAAACAGTGCAAATAGAAAACGAAAATCACTAGATCGGGAGTCGAGACACACTGAATTGTGTACAATTTTTAATCCGCAACAGCTGTTGTTCTTTTATTGTGTTTATCTATGAAATTTTGCTTGACAAATTTCTAAATGTTCTGCAATTGAGCATGTGTCGGTGCTGATGCACGCTGGGTCAGATATAAAATCGACAGAACCTATTTTAATGAAATTAAAATTCTCATTTCTTAATGGATTTGAATCGTGTCCTTTTAGAAAGGATTTGGATCAGAAAAAATATTGTGCAATTCATTTTTTTCCGATTGTGATGCATGCTGCAGTTGGTCAAAACAAAAAAGAAATACAGGTTTCCTGCAAAAATGCATGTCACGAGGATTGACTCTAATGGACCAACAAATGTTCACATTTTTCTTTCCTTCCTTTATTTCATATGCTCTCTTAATAAAACATAAAACATGTTGCAGCATAATTGTTTTCAAAACATGCATTTCTTGCTGCAATGGATGAATGTTTTTGCTCAATGTTTTGGTTGTTTCAATGTTTTCTCCAAAATGAATGCTGCAAAAAAATTACTTTTCTCTCTCGCAATAAACAATTAGAACTCAGTCGAGTTTTGAAACTTGTCGTAGTTGGTATACTTTTTCGCGTCGGTCAACATAATTTTTTGTCAATAATTCTTATGGTGTAAAATGTACAAGGATTATAAACAGTGAAGGGAATAACTAGTTACATTCGAGATTTTGGTTAAACACCAAGTTCTGGTGAAGAGAAATATTTTCAGAAAACTTGTGAAAAGTGGAAATAAAGGAAGAAAAATGCAATTAAAAATTAAAGAAGGAAAATAAAAGAAATTAAAAATACACAAACCCGATAAAAATATCACAATAAAAATATCCTTCGACAGTGAAACTTGTGAAATTTGAATAAATAATTTATTAACGAAGGGAATAAAAAAAAATTTACTTTCGCAAAAAGGGATTAAAATTTAAAACACTTTACCGAACCAGCAAAACAGGATACGCAGCACAATTATTTTGGATTTAATTTGAGAAATCATTTCGATACGGTGAGTTAGAGAAAATAATTCTGGAAATGTATTTGACAAATATAATATTTTTGGGGGGGAAATCATAAAGAAAATATTTTGTGCCGGAACTGAAAGGTCATAGTTGAATGGCTGCCGTAGCATTGTTAGTGTCAATATGATTCCCTTACTGAGCCACAATTGAAACGTTCCATCCGTATATTTCTCAAGTGCCAATCAAGACAGAAATAAAAAAAAAAATAAGTCATGTCAAGATTTCAAGTGGATTCGAAAGTAGGAAAAAAATATCCAAGTGACATTTTTCAATAAACAAAAATTATCCAAACTCAAACGAGTGATGTAAACCAATTGGAATTGGACCCTGAGCGATGATGATGAAGACAAAACATCGTTTATAAAACCATAAATTGTGATCTCAATTCATATTCGAGTTCCTCAACGATTGTTGTTGTGTGTCTGACTTTTATTGTGACAATCACGAGAATTTTCGGTGAAACTACAAAATTTGATTAAATCAAAAAAATTGTTCTGAATTGCGAAAATTCCAATCCATTTACGCGTCACCCTCATCAAAAAATGTGAAAAAAAAAAAAATCGAAAAATATTACTCACGAGATTTTTCATAAAAAAAAACTTTTCTTTCGTAATCTAAAAGTCATTGTGGGATTTAATTAATTTGAATTAATCAGAAAGTTTTTTTTTTTTATTAAATTCTGATTTTGGTGGAAAATTGGAAAAGTTTTTTTTTTTGCGTGTAATTCATTTCTTTTAATTAATTTTACTTCCACTGTTTTGCGCAATTACAGCGAACAAATGTTAATTAATTTGTGATTTGTGTATAAAGCTTCAATTTTTTTTACCGTTGTAATCAACTTCTGTGTCTTGAGGAATTTTTCGAAGGCATTTTTAATAAAAAAACATTTTAACCCTCCGACCAAAGTGAAATCACATGGAAGGGAACCCTCATATAAGTGACGGGGGGAAATCCTCAGTTTCAACCACATGCGTTATGAATAAATAACAAGTGTCCCGGTTTTTCTGTCGACTGCATTTATTTCCATTTCTAAAGTCTATCCCCTTTTTAGAAGCTCAAAGAAACATCATCCACAATTTAATTAAATCTAACTGTCAAATTATTATTTTTATTGATTTTCTTTCCTCATGCTTCTAAACATAAACAAGGGCACACCACACCGATTATTTTGCCATTTTTTTTTTCGTGGGATTTAATTCTGCTGATTTCAAATTATGTGCCACCCTCGCACCATAAACTGGTATATAAGTTACACGAATTTTTCCCTACTTTCAGTTCGTGGGGGATTTACTTTTTTCTTCGTTGTTGCATAATATTTTGACATTTTTTCTATCATAGAGCTCTCGACATAATAAAATAATCATAAAAATAATGATATCGACATTTCTTATGCTTTATGTTGCGACAAAGCATAAAAATATTATAATGTATGTTCGTCTTGTGATTTCTTACCCTCCAAGGAAACGAGCTCTTATTTGCAGTCGTGTGATTGCGTATAATGATGGCAAAATTATTATTGTGCAGAGAAAAATGGAAATCTTTAAGCTACTGGAAGGATTTGTCAAGTTAGATTCGTAACGAGATGTTGGTAAAATTCTTTTCTCACTCACGCCAACAAACACAAATCAAAATCTCGTTGTTGAAGCGAATCGCTTTAATAAAAATGTAAAATAATTTCCTAAGGAAATCTGAGCGGCTCAAATTATTCCCCGATCTGCGTATAAGGTGACACATTTTTGGAAGATTTTATATCGAAAAATGGGGAGAAATAGACAATTTCAAAGAGGGGATTAGAATGTGAGAGGGGAGCTCAACGATAATTTCCCATTTCTTTTCATCAACTCTCGCCCGGAATTGTGAATGAGTCATGCGAGTTGAAATTGATAAAAGGGCGACACTGAAATGTCTTACGGAGACATTTTTTTCCGGCTTTCCTTTTCATAGATAGATTCCATGTGTCTTTGTATGCATGCGTTTGTCGATCGGTAGCCAAGTGAACGGTATTCGCTTATCTTATGACTGGCACCAGTTGGAGACCTTTCATGAATATACCGCACCGGAACCCTATAAGACAAATATCCATTAGCGAAGCAATTATTTTATGACCACTGGAAATATTTCTATACAGATATTGGACATAATAAAAAAAGCATCGGCAATCAAACAATGGCGCAGTATTGTGGTCCGATGTTATGATGCCGGAATGACCTAACGAGAGATAAATTTATATTGTTCGGGCAGTAAAAAAAAGAGAAAAAAAAAGAAGTCAAGAAACATCATGCGAGAAGCCGTCATTTGAGCCAAAAACAAAACAGAAGCAGAGAACAGTTTAAATTTTGATGCCGAATTTATTTTCTTTTGTGGTTCTTTTGTCGCTGATTTTTTTTTTGTGCACAATCACGATTTCTGGTAAATATTTCGCTCCTATTACAATTGGTCCTGTTTCTTTTTTTATGAGTGATCCAACATCAAATGGGTTCGATAAATAAATGCGGACGTTTTATTTACAAAGATCGGCACCAATTGTGGCCGCCGTGTAGAGTGCAGAAAACAAAAATTTCACAATCTCACAAAAGCTTCCAAAGTGACTTTACACAATTTTTGTTTTATTACTTTTTGTCGCTGTTTCATTGATAAAAGGAAAACTTTTTTTTATTGCCTTTTATACATTTTTTTTTTTGGGTGATGGAGCGGTGAAATGTGGCGTGCGATATAAAAAAAAGACTTTTTGCCCGCCGGGTGGGACGTTTCGAGCTTCGACGGAATTAACTTTCCATCACTTATCCACATGTCATTTCACCCAATCGATGTATCGACTTCTGACACAATAAAGCAATTTAATGAATTAAAGAGAAATGACAAAAAAAAAATTTATGTGAAATGCCAATCGATGAAGTTTCTCAGTGCTAGAGCAAAATTCGTTGAATCAGCTGAATCCAATGATGGTGTGCAAATTTATGAGCTGTAAGGAAATTTATGCGGTAACAATAGCAATAATCTATCCATTACGATAATCATTTTCTTGGCATGTCCAAAGAGTAGCAACAATAAAAAAAATTACAATGTGATTGGAGCCAGAGAAAGAAATGCCATCAGTTGATGACTGTTTTATGTCACTCTCCATTAATCTTACAATGAGATTTTTTTTGTGTGTGCACATAACTTTTGCACAAATTAAATTGCTTAAATAACTTTTTCGTCGCCTTCTTCATCTCGATGGCTCGGCAAATCGCAGATAATTAATCTTTCTCGGAATATGAAAAAATGCGGCTTGTGAGGGCTTTTTTATGATTGTAAATTTACATTGAAATGTTCAGTGAAATAAACATTGATCAGATGTATGTTTAAAGGTCAATATCGGCAAGCATAGATGTCCAAAATCAAAAATTTTATGTCTTTTTATGTTATTTTAGAGGATTTCGATTGTTACAAAATGTAAAAAAAATAAACTTGAAAGAAAGAATGAAGGTTTTACTTTTCAAAAACATTTTTTTTTATTGTGTTTTCTTTCTTGTTATTTTCTCATTTAACAATCAACGCAACCATAATGAGATGAAAGAATCAGAACATGAAAACTTCGAACATGCGGAAAGTAAAAAAAAAAATATTGTATTTCAATAAAACTTGGAGAAAACATCTTCTTGTTTTATATTCGAATGGCAAATTCATCTCTGATTGTTTAATCCGTGTAAAGAGATCTACATATAATAAAACACATTTATTTGGTCACTTCATCTATCGACAATTCCCGTTCGACCACATTTCCATCGACACTCAAATTTAATCGCCTTTACATATCGTGCGATTTTCATGTTCATTAATTTTATATCGACGCTCGCTCTGAACGGATCGGAGAAAAATGTTACTTGATGTTATTTTCTTGACGTGCCTTTTTATTTTTCCCAATCAAGAATCCACCGAAAACGACGACGAGCCCTTGTGAAAGACGTGTGAACAATAACAATGCCCAAGTCAATTTAATTCGAGTGAAGTGAAGGAGAGAGAGATGGAATGATTAATTTATTTTTCTTGTAACCTTTTGCCTGAACTTGTCGGAGGAGACGAGACCGACAATTCTTGGGATTTTTCTTACTTTTTTTTCTTTATCAATTTCGTTCACTTCTTTGCATCTTTTCTCTGTCGAAAAAGCAAAAAAAATAAAATAAATTTTCAATTGAATATGGTTCAAGGTTCTTAAATTGAATTTCTCACAAAATTATACAACTCGCTCGGTACATATTGGATGCAGATTGCCGAATGGCACAAAAAAAGACGAAGCAAAACAAATTTGATATGCAAAACTGAGATTGTTTTCTTGCGAAAAAAAAAAAAAATTCTTTGAGGCACTAAAAATGTCAATTTTCATGCTTCAACATTTATCGTTCTGACGCTCTGACGAATGTGTTGTTTGCCCAACAAAAGACTAATTAAATGGAAACCAAAAGGAATAAGCTCATTACTGTTGACAATCAATCAAGGCGACAGACCTTCACGATAAAGATAAAAAACTTCCTTTTCTGCCGTGCAGCAAAAAACGATGCAGTTTTCTGCTCAAATACAATTCATTTTATAATTTTTTTTTTTTTTGAGAAGCGTGAAACTCATAAATCTTATTTACAAGATTTATAACAAAACGATGAATGACAAAAATGGAATTTCTCTTTATTTTTCGCCTGCAAGCAAAGAACTAACAAGAATCCAATATTGTCTGTATGTCAACTATAGTTCTCTGTTGTTCTTCCATTCATTCTGCCAGACCTCGATCATAACCATTTTCGGATCGAGTTTGCTCGCATTTGGGCTTCGGTCGTCTCTTATATCTTCATCAATATACACACATTTTCTTGGGATTTCATCGTGCGCCATTTAACAAGGGAACTAAAGCATAACAGATTGGACAGTGTTTTATTATAATTCAAAGTTAAATAATTTCTTTCTTTTTTTTTACTTGCATCAACTTCAAAGAGAATAAAAATAGACGTCTATTCGAACATTATGAGGAGTAAAAATGGAACTATAAGAAGATTAAAGTGAAAACTGTACCGAACAAATAATAATACTCAATCCGGATATTCTGCCCGCCTTGTTGGATTTATCATGAGCATAAGAAATTTTAAGCACGTCTTTAAGAACAGTTTCAGAAAATTAGCAAAGAGCCGTTAAAACTGTCTGATTGTGAAATTTATTGCTTCAAAGTCTATTTATTGAAGGTTTCATCTCATAAAACTGAAATTTATGCGCGCTCGGTATTTCGCAAAATAATTCGATACGCCAAAAATTGCGCAGAAAGCTTTATTTGGGTTGCCGAAAAATATCAAGTCAGGAAGCTCCAGTGTTAGAACACCATAAATAACACAATTCTGTAGAAAACATTAATTGTCATGATAAATTCAAATAACCATTTCTTCAAAAATTTCATTTTCGTGGCATGCAAAAAGAGAAGAAAAATTAAAGAAATAAGTATAATGTTGTTTATTAATTACAATTTCCCGTTTGGGTTACTCGCAAAAATTCGCTTAAGTCATAAATTTCATCGGCATACTGAACCTTACTTTTCACTTAATAATCTTTATATTTTTTCGTGTTTTTCTGCAGCCGAGACAAATTGCACAACAACATTCTCACTTAAACAAAAAAATCACATTTAGATATGAGGCGCATGCAACACATGAGAAACGCAAAATCGCCTCATGTTGCTTGTGGCAAACAAATCACTAAATTGCATGCAAATTTTGCAAAGTTTTCATTTCAAAATAATTTCAAACGATTCGGAAGATTCACTTTAATTTCATCACGTCGAAAATAAAATTTATTATAGCACGATTTGTGACTGCTCATTGCAAGATAAATTCTCCATTCGATGATTATTGATTTTCCACGGAATCATCATGCAAATGGATGAGCCATTCATTTTGATCAATTTTCGCTTGAAAGATGCATCATGGAGAAAGAGAGAAAGGAAGGAAATATCATGAAAAATATCTCCTTGCAAAAAAAAGCAAGAATTGCTCCGTGACCCCATAAATTAACGTCTCATAACAGCAATAAACTTGGCATTTTACAATTTAATTTATTGCATTCAATCGTAATTATGATTTCGTGCTTCATTCTCTTCTCGCGCGCACAGCATAAAACGCACCTAAGCTAAGGCTATGGATTTTTGAATTACAATCAATTTTTCACTTAATAGAGCCTAGGCGAGGTCTTTTATTTACTTCTTCATATGTCCAGCATAAAAAAAGTGCTTCATAACTCATGCTCGTTTGAATGAAAATGAATGAAAAATACATTCATGATGGAATTTCTTTCAGTTATTAAATTGCACAAACACATAAATGTTGCATGCTTTAAATAATTTTTTTTTATAAATATTTTTTTATTTATTAAATTGTGCAAATGGAAAGGAACATAATAAAAGCGCAATTACATGCGGCATCCGCATATATGCATCGCATCAGCATTTCGTTCCTATTTATTTTTGTCGTTCGCTTTCTTGCATTGCCAGTTAGCTCGCGGATGGACGACAGTAAAATTGAACCATATTTCTTTCCACCAAACCAGCATTCAATTTGTACATGCAATTTATTCGTCATGTTAAATGTTATGACTTTTTGAGGCTTTTTTTTTTCTCGCAAATTGCATTTTTTTTCGCATTTGTATGATCCGCTCGCTACATGTTTTTTTTTTTTTTTGTTGCGCACCTCTCGAACATTCCAATTTTACTGTTGCATTTAAAATAACTTCAAATGCATAAATTAATTCAGCAGTGCAATGCTATGGATTAGCAATGCAGGCCGCAGTGCATTTATCAACTAATTGTATTCTGGACATTTGAATGATAGATCATATTTTTGTGAAAAAGCACTTAAGGAACTGAATTCTTTTTTTATGTTTTTGTTGATTGCCTGAGCACAGAAAATTCGTTTTACGGAATTTCTAATGCGGTTAAATATGATTGAAAGAAATTTTATTTAATTTAAAATGTTGCAATGAAGCAATTTTCAATGGAAGTGTTTTTTGGGATGGGAATAGGAAACTATTCTGGCAAAGTTCAACCAAGGCTTCAAAAATGATTCCCAAGCGACGTTGAAAAATGATATTCATTTAATCTGATTACGGTAGCAGGAGCGGAGAAAGAAGGAGAGTAAACAGCAAAACCAACAATTTTCCAATGGAAATTTTCACAGAAAATCCATTAAAATTTAATTTTAATTTCATTTTTTTTCCCCATACATATTATATACATTTTCCGAAGAGGGAATAAAATAAAAATATTCCGAAAAGCATTTCTAAAATACTCGAAAATATCAAAAAAAAAAAAACTTGTTTCGTGCTGGTTGCCGTATGCTCAATTGAATTAAGTCAGAAGGAAACTTTCCATTTTTCCTGGCTGAAGAGTTTCATTATTCTATGATTTTTCATGTTTCCACGAAGCCATGTTTCGGGTTATTAAATTATGATGCTCTAGAGTTGCTCTACTTCATGGCTCACAATTGCCAGCGCTTTTTAGTAATTTAATTTAAACTTTCAAGCCATCCCTGAATGAAACCACCATACCACTGCACAAAACCCAACATTTTGGTTATTTTTAGAAAATTTTCAGTCAATGAATTTTTCATTTCCTTTATTCTTTTGGATCGATTCTGGTCTGGGCAATCCAACAAATGGGCATTTAAACATTCCCGTTGAGCCAATAGGATTTTCGTTAATTTTATTTATTTTCATTTTCCACTTCGCATTATTTTCTTTCATTCCTTGCACAGTCTCGATTGTTTGTCAATTAAGATGAAATCGATTGGAAATGATTCGAATTCACAAAATGTTGTTGGCAAAATAAAACCAAGAACTGTTCACAAAATGTTTTCCTTTTTTTATTATTATTATACCCCAAAGTCACACAGAAATTGTGTGTAGATTGTGTCGTACATTGTTTTATCAGCACATCACGAAATTGTTAAAAGAACCCCAAAAGAAATACTAATTAGATGGGATAAAGATAAGAATCTGTCTTGAGCAATGTTCACGATTGGTAGAGTGAGCACCAAGAAGAGAGTAAGTAAGATAGAGAAAGCAATTAGATGGAACTGATGTTTTTTGGGTAAAAGAGACAAATTCAAAAACAATGATAAATTTGTGGTTATTTATATTTGCGCACAAACCGCAAATAAAATAAAGACTTTTTCTAGCTCTCTCACTTGGTTTTCCGTCCTTAGAAAAAAGACACTCGAAACATTTCTTATAAGACACATGCAAGGAACGAGATTTCGGGAAATGGAGAAAAATCTTTTCTGCGTATTTGTGAAGCAAATTTTCTCGGGAAAATCGCCCTTAGATCACAACCCCTTTGGGATAAAGGAATTGTATACACTTGAAATTCCTTTTCTCCAATTCCGCCTTCAACTTCTTAATCCTTGTAATTATCCTTTACATGTTTCATCTCATTCGAATATATTTAAAAAAAAAAACAATTTCTGGAGAAAAGTTCTTGGAAGCTGATCCGAAAGTTGTTATTTTTTATGCTTAGCCTCTTTTCACAATTTTTTCATTCTTTCTTCGTATCAGATTTCAACCCTCATTGACTTTATGCCTTCTCTTCTACTCCATGGACTCAAGTGGTCAAAGAGTTGTAACATTTTTCTTTTTTTTTTCCTTTTAGTTATTTTTATAACATAAAATTTGATTTCTTTGTGAACCGTTCAATGGGAAATGGGACAAGACGCAAAAATTGTTGTAAAGGAACTGTGATGGAAAAAAATGGCCAGTCGAAAGATCTTTTGATTTCTTTTCGTTATTATTTTTGTCTTGGTCGGTAAAAAAAAATTTCGAAATTTTATGCTTCATAAACACAATTAATATTTTATTTTATTGAAAGTAAATTTAGAATAAATGTGAACCTTTTTTGGGATTTTCAGGGCTCTTTTGTTGTTGAAGAATAGAAATTTTATTCGAAGCGCCCATCAACGATCCATTTTATTCTGAGGCTTCACATAAGGAACCTCAGGCATATAGGCTCGATACAATCTCCTTTGTTGTTGTTGAATGTGATTGCAGAATCTCATAAAAACATTTTTTGAGGCTTTTTATCTTTTGCCACACAATTGTGTACCACAGTCTAGCCGACCGTCTCCAGAATCTCAATAAATTTTCAGCGCCTTCTAAGTATAGTTAATAATATATGAGAACACCTTTTGTGGGTTTTGACCATACACCTGATACCTCAGGTGCCATACGACTAAGGCCATTTTAGTACGGCAAATGCTTATGAAATAATCAACAGAATTGTCATTAAAAAATTTATCAAAATACACACAAGCCAGCAAGCAAACAAAAGTTTGACCTCGATGTTCATTAAAACAACATTAGAGTGCAACGAACATAATTATTGAACCATTCAACTTGAGTGATCACAAAAAAACTGGAACATTCCATTTGTTTGTGTCTTGAATTATTTTCAGATCATTTTGTTGCATTTTGAAAGAAATGTTTTGTCATGTGGAAAATAATCGATTTTTATTGCTCTGTTTGCCTATGGCAGAAGAAGACCAAACGGGAAAAAGATGTTGAAAGTCAAAATGGAAAAATAAATTAAATTTTTTTTATGACCGAGGGAATTGAATAGCCAACGAAAGAAAGTCAAGTCAAAGTGTCTCATGCAGAGGGCTCGATCTGAAGACATAAATTTTGGTTTTATGAAACATTTTCGATGTCATCTAACATGCCCATTTATTGTCAAACGTCAGACATCCTGGTCGTTTCAGCTCATTAAATCATTCAATGAACAAGTTTTTGTTCGATCCTTTTTTTATTTCTAATGTTTCTTTCTGTGGTTGCTTTTTTTTCGTTGGTCTGACTCGACGATTTGTTTATGATAATTTATGCTCACAAAAATAACAAGAATGAATCAGTTTATTGAAGAGTTACTTCGAATCACGATTTTCTTTATTATGTCGACGGACAATCGCCTAAACTTATATTTCATAAAATTTTATCTCATGTCAGACAAAAACTTGTTCATTTTTTCCACCAAAATCATCGTCTTCGACATGAAATCACAAATTTTTCTGATGCGTGTTTCTTACATACCTTAATGAGACAATTTCTGGTTGATGTGATTTCTGTTAATGTTTTTTATTTTATTTTATTTATTTTTTTTTTCGGAGCTAATGAGATGACAAATAAGACACGATGGTGCTGCGATGAAACAGTGGCTTTCGGTGAATCGACAATTTGATTTGACGATTATAGTCTTTAAACATACATCTAAAGGAGGAAAAATATTCATCGGTCCATTTGAAATTTAAATTTAATTTTTATGATCCGAAGAAGATTCTCTTCAAAGCGTAATGCACATAACAATTTTAATAGCTGACAACTCTCTGGCGAATTCCGCAAAGAAAAACAACATCCAGTTAAAAAGTTGTTGTTGTTTTATGGCTTTATGGCCAACAAACATCATAAAGCAATTTTAAATTGCCAAAAGATCCTTTCGTAGGATTCACTTTCATATCGTTCTCTTTGAGATTTTTTTCGGGTTTCTTCCATAAACTTCTTGCATAAACAACCATTTGACAATTTAGAGCTGACAAAACTTTCAATAAGGCGGAATCTAGAAAAGTTTTATGATCGTTTGCTACCAGAATTTATTTCTTTCGCAATTCAATGCGTTATTGAGGAAAGCAAAGGCGAGAAAGCTGCGAAATATTTTTGGGGAAAAGAAAAATATTCTAGAGACATTTTCACAGTCGTTTAAGATTATTATGTTTTATGCGCCGTAGTAATAATTCGTGATGACATTAAAGTTTTTTTTTTCTATCAATAGCATAAAATGCCATTATAATAAAAGTTGACGACACTAGAGCGATTCCTAAAACAATGAAAATTGTTTTGATTGAATTCAATTTTCAAATCTGTCATTCGAGTTATGTCCATTAAGTCGTCAGTCATCTCATTATATTTGTTTCAACTCTGTTGGTAAAGTGCTTGTTTGTCGATCCATTAAACGAGAAATGTCATTCACAACAGCACCTGCAATATTATGATCCATCACATTATATCTCATCTCGTATAGGACACAGCGAATGATGAAAAGTGAAGCAGAACGAAATGAGGCGAGAGATGATGAGAGACTGAGAAAGGTTGAAACGTTTTGACAACTCATTAAAGATTTAGAGAATTATGTTTGACATGATTCTGTCGATAAGAAGTATTTGAACAGACACATTCGATTTACAGCTTTCACAAGGCTGTTTTCTTAAATTGCTTTTCCAAAAGGGGACATTCACATTTGATCAGCAAGATAAATAATCAAGCATTTTATTCTCATCGCTTCCAATACTTTTTGAATCCTTCGGAATTTCAACTAAATATCAGCAAATCAAGTTGTTCTCATTCGAACTGATGAAGGCAAACTGTTAAGACATGTCACGCTTTTTGTGACATTTGATTTTTTTTTGTTCGAAGAAAATATTTTATTTTGACAATGATCGACATTAATAAATAATAAAAATGTTTTTCTTCCTCATGACTGCTTTGGATTGATTTCTTTCATTGGGATAAAAACATATTTGGAGACCCTTTTTCAAGATTAGACCCGTGGGCATTATTGATAAATTATTGAGAGATAAGCTGCTTAGCCTTTCAATGGAAGTTTCTAAAATTTTTTTACTGCCATCAGAGAGAAAAGTGTTCATTGATTTCAAGATGTGTTAGTTCAAATGCGATTCAATAATTGAGTAATACTTCATAGTCATCTGGTCACTGAGCTTGAAATGCCAAATGTTTTGGAATCATTAAATATGGAAATGTCACATGGGCAATAAACAATCAAAACGACAACTAAAACGCTGACAGTTCCAGTTTTTTATGCTTTTAAAATTAATGTAATAAAGTGTTGTTAATAAAATTAATGAGACAGCTTGAACGAAAGAAAGAAATGCGTCATTTCTTGTATCGTGAACTGAGAAACAGCAAAAATATATTTATGTACACTTGTACATAGTGGAATTTGGGGCCGAACAAGCATTCTACAACGCACAATTGGTTGTAATTTAAAATTAAGGAAATTTATTTGAATTGTAAATGGAATAATTGCACAAGTACATGTGATTTGTGACCAGGGGAGTTCCACGACATTCACTCTTTTTTTATCGCTGACACTCAATCGCCGCATACAATACTCGTGAGTATTTTATAGTCTCTGATCTTATATGATTAGATCACAAACGACAACAAAACAGCAGTTGAGCCATATGAGCGCGTTACTCATTCTGTCATTAAATCGCTGTAAAAAAAAATCAGTAAATAAATCACTGAAACATTTTTTAGTTCATAAAATATCGCGAGAAAAATGTTCGTGAGCTGGTTTCTTAATACCTATGATCTTAAGATATTGAGTCTCAAGCTCGGTAGTATGGTCAATGTATTTTACGATGATGACCTTCAGTGACGTTCGATGGGAGGTGTCGCATGAAATTTGCTGGAATATATATAAATTTCCTCAACGATTGAGACAAAATACAAAGGAATTTAAATCGATCAACGCTTGATGTAAGAAGAAGTTTGACTTTGAAATGTCGGAATAGAATTTGAAGTCAAAAGCCATCAATTAGCAATCATCAATAAAGTCTAAATACTCCACACGAGCCAAAATGTATATTCGATGTGTTATTGCACTGTAATTTTATCCATCCAGCATGATCAAGATGCTCGTTGAAAATTTCCTTCTAACCAATTTTTAATGATTTAACTTATAGCGTATAATAAAAGCAAGCTCATAATTACGAATACGTGACGTAGAATAAATTAGCTTTTTGATATTCTTCGGTTTTGACCATTGGACAACTTGTAGTTAGACAATTGAGCTGTTGAAAAAAGGAGTTCCTGACCGATAGTTCTTCTAATTTGATTGTGTCGTGTTGTGGCCATTGGTTTGTTAAAAAAGGGTGCTCCCGGATGTGGAAAATTTGGAATAAAAACAACAGAGAAAAATATTAATTCCACTTAAAAGTTAGTCGACAATTACTGGACCCATGTCAAATTCATAATTATTGTCATGCATCAAGTCCATCAGACCGAATGTGAAGTTTCATGTTAAATCGTATACAACTTTATTTCCTTAGTCTCTTGAAAACTACTTTTTTTGCAAAAGAAAAAAAAAAAAAACAATTTAATATTTTTGAAAGATAATGAGTGAAAATAGGAACCCGAAAAGCGACTTAAGATGGGAATTGTGTCATTGATTGATGAAGACTCTCCGCTGTTTGGATGGTAGCATTAATTTAAAAGGTGTGTGTATGTTTTGCTGATCAATTGCCGACCGTCTTTTGTGCGAATGGAAGCCAGAAGAAAAAAAAAGAGAATTTCCATCTGTTGTTTGATTAATTTCAGATGGCGAAAAAATGAAATAAATCCGGCAACGAAATCAACGAAATAAAGTCATCACCACGAATACGAAAAAGAAAAGAAAAGTTTCTTAAAAAATCTAACAAGAAATTCATTGCGAGACATTCGCAACGGAGATTAATAAAATTCCAAGAGGCATTAAAATCTAACTATTATTTTTTCATTCGAGAAACTATTGAAATGCCTCGAATTGTTAGCATGGAAAGGAAACGCGCGGCAATTATTTGGAATGGATACAACTCTAACCCCTTCAAGTAGATTCGATTTTTTTTTTGTTTTGGATAATAAACAAGAGCAAAAGACTTCATGTTTAATGTTGAACATTTTTATGCTTTTTTATGCACACGCGTAACAACTTCAGGCTGCGCTCTAAATATTTTCAGTTTGTGTTTTCAACAGCTTTTCTGTTAACGAACAGACTTTATTAAAGCTAATTAAGAGGTTCTAATGTTCTAGACAAAACACGAGATATTTACGCTTCGAGTTTTGGATTTTTTATTTATTTCGTTTCGGCTGTAGTCGCAATAGCAACTTCATTAAATCTCTTGTTTCGTTGTCTAAAAATATCAGACAGAATATTCAACAACCAGTAATGATATGATTTCATGTGCAGACAATTTTTTGGTTAATTTAATAACAGTGTGTGGCATCTGATGAGTTCGAATGCGGGGAACATGTTTGTGATCATTTGATGTTGAACATACGTCCATCATAGTTCCATTCCCCTCGAATTTAATTTATAAAAAAATACAACACTACTTAGAATTGAGAAGCATCTATAACAACTACAATACTCGAGTTCTTTTTTTTTTTTTGACAGTACTAACGATGATTAACAAGCAAACACATCCATGAAAAATTGAATGAGGGGCGATTGAAGAACTCAATTAGGAGGAAATAATGGTTTATTTATTAATATTTATTGAGCTACTTTAATTAATCAAAAGCGATATATTTTGTTATTGAGAATTTGCCGCACGATAGACGCAAATAGAAATATTATTTTCAATTTCGAGTGCAATAAATTAAATGAGATTTAATTCAAATGATATTTGAAATTAATTGTTAAAATAACAAAGTCGTTTGGCATCACAACATCTATTTCTGGCACTGCTTATACGAATGTTATGGAAACTCAATTCTCGCTTCATAAAGTGCGGTAATTTGATCTGTAATTAGAATTTTAGAAAAATGAAAGAACACAAATCCGAGAAATGAAATATTTATTGGCCGTTGATGGAAAAAAGGGTTCAAGATCTGGCGTCGCAGATCAAATCAGGGTATTTTGAAAAGTAATTTGTATTTTCATTAGAAATCATGCGGGAAAATCCATCAATCCCGGACATCTGTTCGATGTAATTCGATTAAATCTTTTAAATTAAAAAAGTTCCATCTTCTAGATATTTTCACTTTAAAGAAGTTTATTAATCTACTCGCATCCGGGAATTGTGGCACTTTGGTTATCTCTTTAAAAATTCTCTTGATTGAGATTTATCTTAGGAAAATCTAATCTACTACACAAAAGGATAATTTTGTGACTGAATAATTGATCAAGATATTTTCAATACAAATTTCACAGAATAAATTTGCACATTTCATTTGCAATTACAATATTGCACAAAATACAAATTGAAAACATCCACAAATTCGATTTTATCTCGACACAATTGTCGGGACAAAAAAGGGACGAAATGAATGGAATTCTTTTTTTTTTTGTTCAAAAAGTAAATAAAAGTGCCAAGGAGAAAATTACAGTTCCATTGTTATTGTTCACTTTATTTTATAGCTCCAGTGCCAATCTGTCAATGAGTATTATTATTAACCAAACCCATCCAGATGTATTGTTATTCAAAGTTTTTCTCCCAACTTCGATCTCTTATAGAGAAATAAAAACTTTACTAGCACAAAAAAAAAGAACACAATTTATGATGATAGAAATTTTATTTATTTTTTGCACGAAATTCCCAAAAGTAACATTTTCAAACTGCGAATAGAAGTTGATACCAACGTGCTGCACACAATCACATGGACATGCGAGATACATTCAGACGGACTCAGATTAGATATTCAGAGCACATTTCTCGAGTCAGGCTCCTTTTTCTGATGTTTCTCGTTTGAAATACTTTTTTTTTTTATTTCTTCTGCGGTGAATAAGAATGATGATGATGTTGGTGCATGTCTGATGAAATGTTCAACTTGTTCTTTGCGACATTTTCTGCTGAATCAGACTTAAATTGAATTGCGAGCGACAAGAAAAAGAGAAAAAGCTTTAGTCTTGGGAATTTTCTTGCGGGCAATTTCATTGATGCCACAATTTTCATCTCACATCCAAACTATGTGGTAGAGTCTCCCGAAGATACTTCAATTGGTGCAATTATGCGGAAAAGATCTCTCGGTAATGTTGTTTGTGTGGAAGTGTATTAGCCTCTCTGCATTCCCTTCGGAATTTTCACAATTGATCCTTATTGAATGGAATTACGAGAAAACATTGTAGAAGGCTGCACACATTTTACCTGCTTGCAAATACTTTTCAGGAATAGCAATCCGATTTATTGGCATTCTGTGCCATATGTGTAACCCGCAAAATGAGTTTAAAATAGATCTAATAAAGAAATCAGCTACCTGGCACATAGTTTGATGGTAATTGAATTAAAAAATGTGAGGGATCTGTGTTATGACGTGTGCACTGGAAGTTCTATTAAAGCCGGAACTGTGCCACATTGAGTGAAGGTTTATGAATTTTTTGGGTTCATGTAGCAGCAGACTGAAGTTTTCGAATAAATGAAACATATAGCATAGCACATGAATACTTAAACCTTGTGCACCCTTCCAATGCATCGAAGCATAAATTCGTAAAACATCGAAACCTTTGATTTACCTGAAACTGGATTCCTACGTAAAATTATAGACCCAGTGCACACCTAATGGAACACCAGTCAACCCATAATTTAAATATTATTTTTATTTTTTTTTTCTGAACCGTTCTGAATCGACTGCGCTGCCACAAGACAATAAAACTCAATTTAATTATATTAAGAGAATTAATTTTTTTTTTCTCTATATACACAAACCATAAATCAAGCTCATATCACAACTACATTTTGCGGCACTGCGTTCTCTGCTCGCTTTTTGTTTTTTATACATATATTTCCAGATTTTATATTCTTGTGGTTGTTGAATGTCGAGGCGCGTAAAGTGCCCTGTTGAATTCACGATGAGACAGTTTTTTTTTTATTTTAATAAAAGCGCAAAACAATTTTTCAACACGTCAATAAATCTCCCGAAATACCTCGCTGGGGCTCTGGGGAGAAACAACGAAAATTCCATTTCTCATTCATTGATCGACCAAAAAACATTTAAATTTTTACTGAATCGGTTGTTGATTTGCCAAAATTCCCATCAACTCAAAGAGTCATCGACGAAGACCGGTTTGATGTGATTCGTAGATCTCTCGCTGTTTTCATGTGATCAGAATTTTAATTTAATGAATTTTTTATGTTTTTTTTTTTTTTTTTTTTTTTTTTTTTTTTTCGGTTTCATTATGGAAAGACAAATAACCCGCAACGCAATTAATATTTAAGTCAATAATTAAAAAAAAATTTAATTTATTTAATTGATCATAATTTCAGATTAATAATATGCCACAACACTTTATGTCATTTCAGATATTTCATCAATTGTATCAATCGACTAGCAGATCATCGAATTGAGTAGAAACGAATCCGGTTCTCTGTGTGTTTCTTACTGTAATTTCGTGAAGCGATATAAAAAAATTTAATTAAATATTTTGTCGTTCGAGTGGAAATTAATTTACTTGTTTATCGTTGAAAAGTGTGTTTGGTAATTTATTTTGTTCCCTCCTCATACCTGGCTTTATCAGCGCTGCCGCATTGCAGTAAAGCAATAGAATATCGACAAGAGTTTCACCGATTTTTTTTTCACCGCAAGACACCGAAGCTGAAATTTTTTTAAGAAGCAGAATTAGCATAAACATCATAAAACGTAATAAAAATAATCAGTTTTTGGCGAAAGGAATATTAAATTAGTCGAACTTCGTAAAAGGCGATAAAAGACACGCAAAAATATTTTCTGTGAATTAGAAGGAAAACATTTTTTTTTTTCGACCGTTTCACAAATTGATGTTGCCATAAAAATTTACGAGATTTTGTGGTGAAGATTTTTTTTATTCGGATATCGCAAAGATTTATTTGACACAAGGAAATCTTCAAGCCAATTACGAATGTTAAATGAATAATTTATCATGCATCGATTGCTATTTTACAACCACAACAAGATGTTATTGATAGTGAGTGTGTTGTTGCTGATAGCGACGACAATTCCCAGTGGCCAATGTGAACCATTCAGTGGTTATTATGGATCGAGTATCAACGTGAATGGTGGCAGTAGTGGTGGTGACGTATTGTCTCCCAAATGTCCGCGTCTCTGTACTTGCACCGGATATACTGTCGATTGCTCACATCGCGGATTGTCATCAGTGCCAAGGAAAATTCCATTGGATACCGAAAGATTGTAAGTCCATCAATTTTATTTCTTTATCTTTGATCTAAATATATTCCTAGAAAATCCAAGATATTTTGTGCTGTGAAGTTACCTTGATTTCAATGGTGTTGTATGTCGTAAACCTAAGCTAATCGCAAAAATTCAATCTTAGATAGTTTCGCTATGATTTATATGGATTAGCATTTTTGCGACATAAAATTTACATTAAATATAAATTGTCAAGCTAAATGCGGCACGACAAGTCGACTTCTGGCCATGTCCAGAAGTGAATATGCGAAACGTGAAATGAAGAAATTAAGAAATTAATTGAAGTGCGAAATATCGCAGTCATGAAATAAACTCGAATGTCGGCAGAAATTTTATTATAGCGCTCGAATGCCAATTAGCAATTAGATTGAAACTTTTTCCTTGCTTTCGTTCTTTCTATCTCTCTCTATCGTGCTTCTTGTTCCCAGAGGCCGTTATCGCAATTCAAGTGTATTATTGCACGGAATAATCGACAAATTTATCATTTCTTAAAAGATTAGCAACTGAAAAAGAGAAATTTCGACTTTTCATAAAATTGAAACATAAAAATTGCTCCAGGGATGTTAAACTTATGAAGTGTTTGCATTTTAAGATTGTTCATTTTCAATCCTGCTTGAAATTCATAACTCATTGTAAAGAAAAAAAAAATAACTAACTGAGTGGAATGAGCACTTCAGAATTATAAATTTCATCGAACATTCCTCAAGGGATGATAATTTTTTAACTCACAGCAAATCAAGAAATCAAGGGTGAGACAAAAAAAAATTACAATAATCATTCTAAACCTAAAAGTAACACCAAAAAAAAAAATAAAATAAACTTTCTCTTATCGTCGAAAACAATAAAATTACTTTTCTCTCGAGAAGTCTTAATGTAATTGTGTATATTTGTTTGGATAAAATAAATCGCTTCGTTATCATCAAATCTAATCAACGACGGAGCACTTTCGACTCGAGACAAATTTGCTGACTTGAAGATTTTCATCCTCCAATCTCGGTTGTAGAATTCGTTCGTTGGGTTTTTTTTTTTATATTTTTAAATGCGGACAACAACCCGGAGTGGAAATCAACACCATACAGTGAGAGAGGGATTGAAAATGGAAATTGACTTTATTTCGAGTGAGGGAGATACTTGAGCCATAGCAACACGAACACAACTAGGATCGATGAAAAAGGACGAGAAAATTTGTCAGTAGAGGAAATGAATATTGAAACCTATTTAGGTCTGGAATTGTCACATATGGGAAATTGGGAATTATTTTTTTTTTTTGAAGTGTAGCGAAATTTCTGAGAGACACTTTCAAAATTGTGTCATAAAACTTCCCATTCGGAAGAAGTTACCATATAATTAACTAAAATTAAACATTTAGTGGAGATAACTTTTTATTTAACAAGTTATATGTGTCATGTAAAGTGTGTAAAGTCTCTGAAAATTCATTTAATTATAGCTACGAGACCGCTTTAATTGAAAGCTGCTGCCGCTATTTGTGTGAACTAATAAAATGTAAAATTAGCTTGTGTCGTTGAAAGATGTATATTTTTTAATAATGTAAATTTATGTGACAAACTTAATGTCATATCATTAAAACGGCGCGTGAGTTGGCTCCCCATTGCCGTTTCGTGCTACCCCTACAAAGCTATAATACATGAAAAATCTTTCCCCATCAGTAGTAGCATTGCGAAGCGACGTCGAGTGGGTTTATTGTAAATTTCTCACTAAGGAAAATTTTGCTGACATGACGCAATCTCAAGTGAGTGCGCGGCAAGCAATTATTTCTATATCTTTGTGCATCTCTGATACGGCATTTAAAGAGCACGAAAGAAAATCTACAAACAGAAACCATAAAACGAGAAGCGTATAACTGCGTGACAATTAACAATTTTGCTGGAGAAAGCACAAAGTTTGTATCCTTTAAAAGGAAGAAAAATAATTTTAAAAGATTACTGAGCTTAAGTCACAAATTGAGACATTATTCTTAACGTGCTTGATAGAGAAAAGACACGATTTGATATTTCTTTTATCAACTGTCCTTGAGTTATAATTGAAATTTTTTATTGAGTCACAATCTAAAGCCGCAATTCATTAATGAAACAAACACTAATCATAACTTATAGTAGCAATATCACAATTTCATGACTAATCTATGGCAAATGCAACAAACAGCAGAAATCACTCCCATTAGGCGACAAAACTTAAAGATTTATTATTAAGACTTTTCAATTAAATCAAACATTCGTGAAAAAAGATTTAAAGCAACAGCAAAAAACAATAAGACAATGTTTCAAAACTTATAAAACTCTCAAAGCTCTGACTCAATTGAATTCGACTTTATGTATAAAAGAGTTTTTTATAGGCAAAATTGAAATGATTAATACGCAAGCATAACTAAAACATATGTATATGAATTACCATAAATTATAACATTAACTCACATCTGAAATAATTTATTTGCTGCATAAACGCGAAATGCTATTTCCATAACTTGTTTTTTTCAATGATTAGCTTCTTTCCATGCTTGCTGGTTTGCTTCATAAATCATGCATCTATTTCCAATCATTTATTGATTTTGAACTTGCCATTTTACCTATTTCCAAAGTAATTGCTTCGCAAATTAACACATTCGGCCGCCACATTTTCAGTCTCGACCAACAAAGATGGTGCTCAATTATCAGCACATAAATTAATGGAAACAGGTGTCGTTTGAGCAAGCGGCGCAATGACTTGGCGTTGATAATTTTGCGGAGCGCGCGAATAACAAGGTTGAGTTGCGACGTTATGGCGTTTGTGAGTTTACTCAAAAATGGTAATTTGTATTTTTTGTTTATGCTAATAAAAAGTCAAAACACTGCGGCAAAAAGAAATTAACCAACGACGCGTTGTTTGGCACTCTCTGACACTTTAAAGGCAACGATGGTAGAGAGTGTAGTTGGAACTAAAAAAGCTTATTATCATGTCATTTGAATAAAAAAAAAACATCCATGTAGCAACAGTAGAGAGAAATAAACATACAAAAACAAAATCTGAACTTATAATGGAACTGCAATTTTATTCAACTGGAATGCCAATCGCTGTAAAAATGTCCCATTCAGTTGCGATTGCTGCCTGGTGGCAAACTAAATTGCGCTTGCTAGTGTAGAGATAAAAAGTGGATTTTAACGATTGTTTCTTTTTTCAATTAACATGTTGAATATTGAGGTGGATTTTAAAGAGAAGTCCGAGTCGAGTCATTAAAAAGCGCTGTTTATGAATTATCTAGCTGAGCTTCCCCGCCGGCTGTTGCATAATTATGCAGCGTTACTTGCACAATGAACATCGAGTGCGAGTCAATCAAGTGCCAACAACTAAGAATTTTATGCAAATTTAATGCTAATATATGAAAGCGTTTAACAGAATTTCAACGCTCAGTTGAGTGGCTCAATGCTGATGCAGCAGCGAGATGGATTCTGGAGATATTGCTCGGGTAGCATTTTTGCGCATTTCCGATGATCAGTAGTGTTCAGAATTCATTAAAAAAAATTGCATTTCATTCTGCATTCGTTTGCAAAATAATATTTTTTTTTTGAACTGATGATTTAGTTCATCTGATTTTATAAAAAAATAACACGAAAATTGCATAATTAATCGCGACCCGTTTTTTTATGGTGTTCATCGCTGGCGGCATTCTGGACTATAAATCTTGATTGGAGCATCTGAAAAAGGTGTTTTTTATTTTTATTTAACGAGTAGCTTCAGTCGTCTGCTGACCACCCAGAATATTTTTTGCGTTAATTTTGATACAATTTTTTTGGGCAAAATAAAATTATTTTCAATAAAATAGAAATTGTGTCAAATAAAATTAAATTTCTCTCCTAAAAAGCCACTTGAGAGTTTGGCATCAATTCCATTCTGCTATGAAACATTTCGCACAAGCGCTCCAGAAATGGATAAAAGCTCTTGAAAATTGTGTAATTAAATTCGCTGGAAATAAAAGCCTCACTCCACCAAATTTGTCTCCATCAAACGACACATTTTCAAACGATATATCTCTCTTTTTTGGCTTGAGCTTCATTATAGCAATTGCCCATGGTTTCATTAATTAAAATTAAAAATGAAAAAGAAGTCTCAATTAAGTGTCACATTTCGCAAAGCACCAAACAAAAAAAAATAGCATTTAATTGAATTCCCTCTCACCATCAAAATTTGTGCGCGGCCATGTCGCGAATTTGTGTCCACCTTACGTAAAGGAAATAAAATAGATTAAAGTCGAGCAGGCGCTCAATATACAAAGTTCATTCATTTTAATGATGCTCGTCACTAATTACATCATTCGGCGCTTAATGACAATTTGATGTTGCCAGGGGCGCGTTTGTCTTTGCATGGGCTTCAAAAATCCATGCCAAGTGACATGCAAACACACAAATAAGACATTCTGATGAAATGAATAGAGCCATAAACGGAAGGTAAATTATTCAATTTGTCACAGTCTTCTTCTTACTTTGTTTCGTCTCTTTCTCAAACAGTATTTTTTTATGAAATGTTCAAGAGACATTATATTATAAATTTTTCACGTGTTTCCCATTTTCCTTCATATACAGACGAGAGCCGCAATCATTTCATAGAACTGTGATATTCATCCTATACAATTTTGAATGCGAATTGCGGAGGGGCTGGGATGAATGTCTGTTCCATATTTCACTGAAGTACTATTTACACTGAAGGAATGCTAATGTTTTTGAGCCTATCCCTGCCACAATAGCAGGGCTAACATTTATTATCATCCTTTTTAAAAAGGTACAAAAGACACGCAACTTTATGACAACTAGAGATTTTCTTTCGTTATTTGCCTTTTATTTTTAGTTACTATTCTACATTTTCCCCGGAAGCAACTTAAAAAATATTCTTAATAATTTTGCCATTATTTATGTTTTAACTTGCACTGGCGACCTTTCTACAATATTTTCATCATTCTTATCTCACCCATAAAAGTGAAATAGCGAGGGCGGCATGAAAGTGTGGGGTATGATGAAGGGATGCCCTAAATTGTAATCATTATGGTGCGTGCTGTTGAATTTTCTTCAACATTTTGCATCATTTTAATATTCAAAAAATGTCGTCGATCTCTTTTTCATTTTTTTTTTCTTTTGCCTGTTTTTCTTTTTATTTTTTATCGGTAATTTAATTTCACTTTTTTTTTTCGTCGTCATGCTCCATCTTATGTGTGTTGGTTTCCCTCTTATTACTCACGATTCTCGTTTTGAAGTATGTTTATGTAAAATTGTACAAACGTTTCCTACTTTTTTTTTGCGACGAGCTCAGCAAAAAAATTTTGATGCTGAAAATTTCCTTTCACGGAAAAAAGAAATTAATTTTCCAAAAAATTTGAATCGCAAATAAAATTAAGAGAGCAACAACACACGCAGCAAGTTGGGGTTGTTTGAGTATGACATGCTTTTTTGGCGGCTGTCATTGCGCAAATTTTGCTTTTTTTTCGTCGTTTTGCGTGTTTTAATATTTCTTCGTATATTTTGATTCCTATAAAACGCTACTTCTTTTTTTTGTCCCTTCTTAAGCAGCTCAGGAAAATACATTATTAAAATTTTATTCATAATTCTGCTCACTTTCAGAGTTTATTGTGCATCTGGTTTTCACTATACGACTAAGAGATTTTCGTTTTTAATAATTTCTAAAGTTTTTCTCGGAAAATTCTTGAGATGGAAAAAAAAATCATCAACAAAAAAGCGAATGCACTCAAAAAGCATAAAACTTATTTATATAAGTACCTCATAGAATATGATTTTTTTTTATTACGTCGAGCGTATTTTTTTCCATATAGATCAAAAGGGATACTAAAACTCTTATAACCGAAAGAAACATAATGAAGTAATGATGTATAATAAACAGATTTTCCAGCATTGAAATTCTCGCTTTAAGTCTGTGAATCGCAGCTAAAAAGAGCGCCTTGGCACCCAGCTATAATCGTTTCAGACTAAAAAGAAAATCATAAACATTAATGGACGGTGAAGGAGAAAAATATCTCGAAGAAACATTAATAGCAAGTTGCATAATCTTCCATTATTTTCCAAAGTCCAGAGATATTATAAAATGTGTTGAGTGGATCATGACGCACATGCGTTTTGGTTTTGGTTTTTAGCATTTTGTTATCATTTGGAAATAATTTCGTGGCCTGGATTTGAGATGATCGAAAATTGTCGGCAAATTAACAAAGTAAAATTCTTAAGAAAAAGAAGAAAAAAATCACTCACGAAAAAGGCACGACATAAAAGAAAAAAAAAGAGCAGGCAAGAAAAGCAATTTTCTGCAAAATAAAATAACAAAAAATAAATAATCAAAACAATAAGGGAAAAACAGCTAAATAATGATTGATTAATTAAATTGCGGTATACGGATAACATGAAACTGATTCGGACAAAAGCAACTTGAAAATCCATTAAATAACAAAAACCATGACGTTGCATGATATTGCACAGTTTGATGTGTTTTTTTTCCGAGGCCTACGGTAGAAAAGTGCTCCAACATTATTAGAATTAAATGTTTATGGAAAATGGAACCATTTCGAAGTTGAATGCTCATCATACTTCTTTCGTACGTACATCAACACAATATAGAATCTAAACTCAAGCAAGCAGCAACAACAAAATTTCATTATTATTGTAATTGACGAAGACCACTGTATGAATATCATAAAATATTAATGAACACAGCTGAAAGGTTCATTATGCGGTAACCAGAATGGGATAATAGAAATTTCAGCGCCGGAAAAAAAAGTAAGTTGCCCAACCATCCACAACAACATTTCGAGAAACTGCAAAGTCATTGAGCTCCAATCGATGAGCAAAGTCAAAGCCTGATATATATTCTTTCACATATGATTGATCACAGGAACGGAAGTTTTGTTGAGTGGTCGTCAAGCAATTTAATTTATCGTCTACATGACGTGTATGCAGGACAACAATGGCACAACCAAAATGTGAACAAAAACATTTTCGTTCAACGACTTAAAGATGTCTTAAAGTCAAAGCTCGTGATAATAACGCCGAAAATGAAAGAAAACTTTATTGTTATGTTGGATAATTCTCAGAATTGAGGGGTAAAATAAAAAGAGTGTCTTTGCGATGCTTCTTATCTTAAAGTTGCACAATCATTTTATCAAGTTATTTTCATCCGCATGAATCTGAGACTAAGAAGAAACACGACTCTTGTGCGCACACAGTCAATTTAGTTTTTATGTTCATTTCTTTGGATACATATATATGCTTCGGTATGGGCCTCATGGGGGGAATTTCGGACAATACCAATGGCACTAAGACTCAAGAATCACGCACAAAACGTTGCATTTTAACCTCAGCCTGCGCATTGGCCTTATCGTAAAACTTTCTTGTGCCTTTTCATGTTTTCATGCGAAATAAACATTTGCAAAAGCAGTCCCAGCATTTTATGATGACAGGTAGTTGAGATGTCGACTATAGCTACAATCGGCCCTATAGGACGTTTATGCTGTTTGTGAAGTTTTCCTTTTTCCCTCATTCTTAGAATTCTTCATTTCGGCAATAACCTGCCTCCTATAAGTTTTCTTTAAAAAAATATTTGCCACAGTAAAGTCATGAACTTTGTTGATGAAACTCCTTATCCTTAACTGACATTTACTTTTACTTGCAACCTTATTCAGTAATAGACATCAACATAAATCTCTCAAAAACATTATTTTGGGCACATGCCTCATTTCTATTTTCAGGGCTGATGTTGTATTGTAGATTTGTATTTGTGTGTATCTTTAATCCTACAAAACAAATTAGAAAATTTATTTTATGGCAGGTGCATTATTTAAAGGTTCTATTTTTTCGACTGATGATGGAATGCCACTTAAGTGAACCACGACCCTCGCTACAAAGACGATTTTAAGATAATGATAACGCTGAAAATGCCCTTTCATTTTAATTCTTTTATTTGTGTTAAGAGGTTTGTTGCTGTTTTGTTTGTTTCGGTTCTTAATTTTTATTATAATCCTCTCTTCTTGTTGGTCGCTAGTTGAAGTGTTTTTTGTGGCTTTTAAATCATATTTAAAGACATGAAATTTGTTATCATGTTCTCTCCCCTTTAAAAAGAATGACATAAATATTTTTGAGGGATGTGACCATAAAATTTTGTTTCTTGGGATATAACTACGGGTGGCATTTCTGAGGAATTCTCATCAGCTGCATTTACAGACAACTGCAATGAATAAGTGGAATAGAATAATAATTAAAAAGTTTTTAATAAATCTGAAAGTTTTGAGTGAAAAAACGATTTGACGACTTTTCCTCATCGCAAACAAAAACTAACTCGCATAAGAATCTGCGAATAATTGTCTCATCCTGTCATCGACAATTTGCGCTTGCTGCAAAAGGAGAACCACTCGACAAGAACTGGCTGCTTAAAACTTTTGTGAATGATTTTTAATGAATTTGCAAGCAGCAGAAAAAAAAGTTCATCAAATGATATCGTTGCACAATAATGAATCGCAATTGAAAAAAAGAAGCATAAATGAAATTAAAAGCGGAATTCACTCGACTATAGCACAGCAGAAAAAAAATTCATGTTTGTGCCATCGAGTGGAATTTTAGAAATAAACTTTATGTTCGGATCTCTGATTCAATCATGGAATGACTTGATATGTGTATATTTGTGGAATTGCTGACCAGAAAGTTGCTGGCTTGAATAAAGTGTTCAATTTAATTTTAAATTCAAACTTTTTCATACATTTTCAATTATCCGTAACGAATTCAGAGTCTCAATTTTCAATGTGATTCATCTTCTATCTGATTTCTTGATGCAATCATCATTTCAAAGAATATCAATTTGATACATCTAATTTTGAAGAAATTGAATTGAGTTTGGAATTTTTTTCAATTTAAATTTTCAGCTCTCAAGACGGGCGCGTGATTAAAAGAACAATAAATGCTAACCACAAGAGACACATTTAAATTGGGTTCAATTTGTCCCATAACAAATCGGACTCGATTGAAGCGAATGTATGTGATTAGTTAAAAGACCAGCATGAAGAATTGCTGTGATTTCTTGACTCGCATTTTCAACGGCAATGTCCATAAATTAATTAAATTTTTAAAGTTTCTCCATTATGCGGTCATAAAAAAATTCTTCCCTCTAAAATGTGCATGAAAAATTCCCACTTAAAAGTTCTTGTCTGAAAGCGACTAACAAACAAAGAACATTAATTTGATATGAATTCAAAGTAAATTTATTTTAATTTGATAACGTTGGGTCGACCTCGAGAAGAGTCAGGAAGTGCAGTGGCAAAATTTCATTAAAAGTTTTCTGTTTTGTTTGTCGGCGAGAAAGAGAGCACCCAAATGAACGACATGGCGTGTTTTTGTCATCGCGAAAATCTCATGACAAAAGCTTGTTGAAAAGTCAAAAAGTTTTTCTTTTTTAAGCTGATTTGTGATACTTTTTCTTCAGGGATTGAAGAGAATTTTGGAAATTTCTTGTTATAATAATTTGCATAATTAACTCGAAAGAAAAGAAATACCAAATCACCGGAAAATTGTCACGTCCATCAACTTTGACAGTATTGAAAACTTTAACATAGTCGTGACTCTGATTGACTATCTACTTGCAACGCCCAGACGATTTTTCTTCTATTCAACGATTCATTTCGTTGGATCTAAATAATTATCTTGTACAACAAACAAACACATCTACAGATAAACATAAATCGTGTGAGATCAGACGCGCACAAATTGAAGACCAGCTCGGCTCATAAAATAACATAAAATATAACACAAGCATAGAAGAAAAACCTTAATTGAAAAAGAATCTCGAGCTAATTATCGTTTGGTGTTTGCTGGTTCGTTTTTGCGCTATTCCGTTCTCGTTAAAATATTTTTCTCGCGACTTTTTCATTTTTTTCCGCTTTCACGATTTACACATTTCACATCTTCTGGCTGGCTTTTGTATGCTGAGCTCTTTGAAGGCTCATTATTTGGTTTATTTCTGCATGCCCAGAATTTTACGGCACATAGATCATCAAGGGTATATGACATTTTGGCATGCCGCTTGAAACATTCTCCGACTATTTAAAATTGCGTTCGTGAAATTTTTTGCTCAAAAGAACTTGATTGAAACATTGTTAAAACTTTTAACTGACTCGAGTGGGAAAACGAAAGATCCTTTTCAGCGAATTTTTTGTAAATTCCACTTGAAATTTATAAACGCGCTTGAGCGGAAAGTGAGTGAATTGCCAAAAACTGTTTTGTTTCAATAAATCAATCACAGCAATAATCTCATAATGTTCTCAAATATTATTTGTTCATTCGTAATTCACGCACAAAATATAATTGTTTGCGATTCAAATAACATTTCTTTGCTGGAAGTTCCGTTTTACTATCATCATGAGTGAAAAATTCTCAAAACGTGTCACATTGCGAAGACGGAGTTGGGTTTTTCTGTGTAATTGATTTTTTTTTTCTTTCCATCGATGATTTATAGTCTAAAGTTCTCGTGAAACCAGCGCAAGTTTCATGTTCAAAATCATTCGACAGTCGAGTTGTATCGCTGTTATAGCGGAATGAGATCGAGCGGGAAAAATCAATTTTCACATTTGACGTTTTGTTTTATACGAAGCTTGGTGAGAGCTACAGGCGCGACTGAAATAACACTCTTTTTCTGATGAAATTGATCGAAGCGGCTTCGGAGTGGATTTTCGTGGAAAAATCATGTTTAAAATTCCTTTAAATTCCAAATCGTCGACAATGACTTTGATATTTTAATCATTGTCGATGAATAAACACAATCGTGAAATGTAAAATCAGAAAGGGAATTCATCAATTTCAAGTCTCTCAACTCCTTCAAATAATTTGTGAGATTTTTCTGTCGATTTTCTGCAATTTCATAGCGAAAAAAAATCGATTTGTATAATGGCAAATATTTGCATTAAATCTCCGAAAAATTTCATTCACTAGAAATAAGGAATTGAATTCGTATGCCTTGTAGCGTCTTCCAACAGTCTTAAACCTTCGAATAAACTTCCATATTTATAGAAAGCCGAAAGAAACAGGGATAAAGAAAGAAAAAATTGATTTTCTGCAACTTTCTTTATTAAAAAGATCCCTCTTTTATTGCACTTTAACTTCTTCTTCCAAGCCATCAAGGATCTATATCCTTTTTGGATAAAACTTATATGTATATGTGTATATGGAACAAATACATAATAGAGGCGAGGAATGCATTGAAGCTTGAACATTCATGAATTCCGTTACACATTCCTTGTTCTTATCACGTAACAATTTTTATACTTGAAAAGAAAAGTGGAAAATAAAAAAAAGAAAATTCCATTTTATGCGTTTTCCATTACAAGAACTGTTGGGAGGGAATGAATGTTTCGTACATGCAGCCTCAAAGTATTTCGCATATCCAAAGAAAGTGTAATGAAAAAATGATGAGATGGGAGAAGGAGCACGAAGCGTATAAGTGAACACAAGTCGAGAAAAAAAAAATTGCGGGATCATAAAGATATTCATACACTTTATTTATGGTTTCAGGGAGAAGGTTTTTGAAAAAGCAAACTCCATTTTCCATCCCCCTCCTTATCCTACTATGTGCGCATTGCCCCGCGATGTAGACATGAAGTTTAAGTGAATATTTCTTCTTCTTTTATTATTTTATATTTTTTTTTTATGTTTTGCTTGCCAACAAAAGTGTATTTTCTACTGAATTTAAACGTCTCTCGGGGATAATTTTTCAATGTTGCGGGGGATGCCGCACACACTAGAGTAATACTACTTGAATGGATTTTTTTTTATTAAAGCTATAGAACTTGAACCTTTTATGGACCGGTCCATCAGAATAAATTAAATTTGTTTCCATCACAAATGAAACGTTTTTTTCTTTTTATTCCATAAAACGAAAATCATTTTTTTCAGGAAATTTCGATTGAAATATTTTTTGAATCATAAATTTATGAAACGAAATCATCAACGAGCACTTTGAGTTCTAATCAGCTTAAATGCTCGTCGATATCTTTAAATTGAATCTCGTCTCACTCTGCAACATTCTTTCGACTTTGAAAATCCTTCCACTATACAAAGTAAATCAATTCAAAATGTTGCTGATGTTGCAGCTTAGAAAAAGGCTTTAATCATTGCTTTATTGTAATAGTTATTATGTTTTTTTTTTTTTTCTCTCGTTTCCGAAGGCCGATTATTTAGCCACTAAATATCTTTAATGCACTGAATGTTGCGCATCAGCATGTTATTATAGTGAAATAAGCATAAAAGAGCAACCTTTAAAGGTCTTTACGACACAACCATCAAGATGCGGCTCATCCGATGACGATGATTCGATGAAAATAAATTGCTCAATGCACTCAATTTGTTAGTTATTTGAACCTAAATACGATTTTAAAGCGTCGATAATCTTTCATGAAGTGAAATGATGAAAGACGATAATTGCTTCTCATGTGATTCAATTGTCCAGATGCCTAAACGATCTCATTCTCATTCCATTTGGTGTCCGGCAAACAATATCTCAAGATGCGGTGTGTGTAATTGAATAATTTTTGTTCGTCCATTAAACGACCGTGAAATGTTATTTCAGTTATGATGACGATAATGATGATGGCAGTGGTCTCAAGAGAGCTATATAAGTGCCCACTTTGGGATCAGACATAAAGATGATCGGCAAGTCGCATTTGGTCGCTCCAAAATATATTTCATGTGATTATCATCGATCTCATATTGCGCGCGCCTTATATAATGATCACGAACTTTAATTGAAGGAAAATTTTTCATACTTGCATCATCATTTTGAACTGTCTCAAAACTTGCAGCCATTGCAAAGTTTACTAACCCTAATTATGTGAGTGATGGTTCAAATCGTCTTATAAGAAAAGCATCTTAATGGATATTTAATAAATAAAAAAAAAGTGGAATGCAACGCGCTGGAAATGGTAAAATGGGGATAATGATAATTATCATATACGTGCTTCTGAATAAATAGTTTACACAAATAGCGTTCTTACAATAGACACAACATCTTAAGACGATTTTGGAAAATCCGAGTTAAAAAAAAATGATGATAAATGAGTTGAGCCATTATCCCCAGGAGAATTTATTTATAATAATAGAAAGAGTTCTTTTTTTCCTTTACTGAAAGAAACTCAAACAAAACTGCGTTTAACTTAGAGCACGATTGCCATCGTGGAATTAACAGAACATAATCTCTCATCCCAGTTAGAGTTGCAGTAAGTCGCCTCGCCATCAGAAGAAGAAGAACAAACTCCTTCCGGAATGGATGATAAAATCGTTATATAAGAATCGTCGGCAAGCTCGAGTCAAATTCCAAATTCTAGGAATGTTTTGTTAAGAAATTAAATGAATAATATTAAATATCACGTCATTGTTGTTTTGATGTTGATTGTTATTCAACATTATGTAGCTCATAATATTGTATACACCATCTCCCCGACAGCTATACATCGAAACGTTCACGTTTCTCATGTTGCAGCTCTCTGAAAGGATTTAAATTCTTACTCGTTTCTCTGCTCTTTTGTTTGCACTTCCCCTTTACTTTTCTTTTTTAATTCCCAAACATTTCATTCTTGATCAAATAATCTCCAGAAATGGAAATATGCTCGTTGTGCAAATATTAAAGAAAGAAAATAAAATGTTGTGAATACATGACACAATATGAAATGATAATGTTTGCTTGCAGTTAAACATTCTGATTGATATGAATAATTATTTATCGCTGTTATTGTTGTGAAACCCTTCCATCATGCGAACGCGTCGCTCTTGTTTGTCGAGCTCTTGAGCTCGCATGAAAGTGTGAAAAAAATATTAATTCAATTGTTGATTGAAGGCTGTAACGAGGGCATCGTGCATTTCCATTTTTAGTGATATGTCCAGCAAATGTCTTAATACTTTATCCCAAAATCTCTGAAACCTTTTTTTTCTATACCTGGATCGATTAAAGAAAATCCAATTTATTTTCATATGAACAGCATAGCCAACATAATTAATAATTTATGAATTTAAGTAACTATCATCGATTTTTTTATGTTCGCCGTCAAGTTGTAGCGTGGACATAACGACACTCAAACACACAGTAATAACTGCAAATCAACGAGAGTTTGTACATTTCTATTTGTGATTGTAATTACAAGCGGAAGAAATGATTAATATTTCATACTTTTTCACGGAGGCCAGTAACATTAATTCATTTCTGTATACAAAGGTGGGGGAGAGGAAACGTTCGAGGGGTTTCCGATACGACGGCCTAGAAGCCTTATCGCCTTGCGAATGTAATGAAATATTACCATACATCATAACACAGCCATAATTACACTTCACTATACATAGCGCAGTGCCGCACACGGTCGCTCATTTCTGTGGCGGAATTGTACCTCATTTTTCATGTGAAAAAGTTGTTTAATGGCAGTTAATATTGCGCCATATTATGGAAAATTGTAATTTTTTTTTGGTGGCGGAGGAAAAAAATTGTGGGTAAAAAGCTGTAAATATAGGGAGAGTAAAAGCTGGAAACTGTAAAAGGCGATACTGAGATATAATCCAGCGCCCAAAAATATTTTCATTAAAAATATTTTCACCGATGTTTTCATTTTTTTTAAAGTGGAAAATCGCATTCGCCGTTGTTAAACCGCACTCTGCAGATAAAATAAGCACCAAAGGGCATAAAATGGTGCAAAAATGTACCAAACACATGCACTACGGCGATAACGACTAAAAAGGTTTTGCACAATGCAGAAGTCAAATGGAAAATCAAAGGCAAACATTTTTCATTCACAAATTTTTGTTCAAATTAATATTTGGCTGGATGCACTTTGTGCTTTGCTTGTTTATAAAGTTTGCTGATGCTAAAGTTGAAAGCGACAAACAACAAACGAATTTATATTGATTTATAATAATGCTCGCAAAAACGTTCGTTTAAAGTTAAAATTTACGCTTGTAGGACTTCGCTTGATTAAATCATAAATTTGCAGCTATATGAAGTCTGCATTCTCTACAAAATTCGATACCACTAGTCGTATCCAATGTTGTGCTTTTTAAAGTTTATTGATTTTTGTGTTCACTTATTCGCTGTTCTTAACAAGTTCCTCTGTCGAATGGAATGAATGACTTTGCAACGCTCAATAAACGCCTTTTTCTGAAGGCATTTAACGCTCTCCTCACTGCCGTCGTCATCTAAACTCGAGACGACAGAGGAAAAAAAAATATTGTTCAACACAATTCTTATCAGTCTCGTAAAATCGTTGTTAGTTTAAACATCACTTGGGTGGCAATTACTTATGGACTCTGTGAGCAAAAAAAAAAATAAGCAAACTACGAACGGCATGGTTGGTAATTGATGTCACGCAAAGTTCTTGACATTTTGGAAGCTACACATCCAAAACAGCAAAAAAAAAATTCAGCTAAACAACTTTTGGTGTGCAAAAATCATTAAGCCGAAACTAATGCGGAAAACATAAATTTTCGGTGAATGTTTTTTTTTTCTGTTGTTCCCAATTGCGAAACTCTACCAGCGAGATTTCGATTTACGGAGCAACTCAGACGAGCATCAAGTTGAGTGGAGAATAGAAAAAAAATGATTGAAAGTTTACATTTTAATGTTTTTCCAACAGTTAACCGAAAATTGTTTTGAAAGTAAACATTGAAAGCGCCAGCAATTAACAGTCGACCCGAAACTAAGAAGAACAACGTTACGGACCGCCCAGTGAACGACAAGAGATGAGGAAATTCGTTCCACTTTCATTTTTCACTCCACATGTGCGCTCCAACTCTCATCACTCAAATATTTGTTAGAAAAATTTGTCCGACATTCTATAAGCGCTTTCGCAAACATGCCATTTATGCTTTTGACTGAACAAAAACACAAACTGGCTCACTACTATGCAGCACCCCAGAAAATGGAATTTTTATTGTTCATGTTTTGGAAGAAAAAATGTTGTGCAAATCGAATGATTAGATTTGTAAGGAAGTTCTCGACATGATGTCCTTTTAGTTATTTGATCCTTAAAATAATTTCAAATAGCACCGAAATGGAATCAGAAGTAAGCGTATAAGCGTACGCCATCATAACGGCCCATACAATGCACGTTGTTAAGCACATGTTTGCTTGATGTTGTTTACCTTTATGATAACCTGAAATGGAGTTGTTCAGTCAAACGAAACATTCAACTTTTATCGCCAAACCCATTTTAAGGATATCACCATTTTAGCTACCAACGCTCCTTCTTCGGCAAATATCATTTGTCGCATACAATCGATTTGTGAATGAAACTTTAATGGCGTAATAAAAGAGTTTCAAAAACTGACCTCCATCGAATATCGCCAGCCAACGGCCGGAAGGCAATTAGTCACGCGGCTGAATGAAGAAAAATAAATGTATCAAGTTTATGAAATTAATCCATTAATTTGGTTTTCAGTCCGCATCGAAATGGCATAAGCATAATAAATATTATATTGAACGTGCCCGAAAAGAATTTTGCGCGAATTGACTTAAAGACGAAGCCGAATGAATGAACCGTAGCGGATAAATAATCGCGTTTGAAAGCGTAAATTGGAGTTTCGCGAAATGATTTTAAATCTCTTTTATACGATCTTCATCCGCTTTTCGGGGTGCTCGTAGCGAGATATAACATACATTCTGTGAAATGCACACTGACGATTATCGTTATTTATCGCAAACTGAGCACCGGTTATCGTCGTGCGCGACACCCACGAGCGTAATTAAAAAGCTAAAAGTGCATTTAATGCCAGAATGCAAAAACGATATACAAGCTCGCGTTACGTGCTCTCCTGTCGCTGACTGCATGCAATTCATGTTGAAAAGCGAAACCTGATGATGGGCATCATTGCGTAAATAACCAGAAGACATTCCATTAATTTTCATATTTCAATGTACGCTTCACACATCTCGCAATGTGATTTTTTTCTGTATGGTGTTTATTTAAAATTTAATGGAAAATAACATTCGACGATAATTGTGGCCGACACATACTCGCTATGTGCGAAAACCGCGAGATTTATAAAACCGAAGGCAGAAGAAAATAAATGTATAAATGTTTGCTTGTTTTGTGGGCAATTTAAAATGTCACATTCAATCGCTTGTCATATCTCACATTAAAGTGGAATTAAAGTATTCAATTTCAACGACGAAATATTTTTTTTTTGGTTCGTATTTTATTGCACGATTGAGTCATTTTGGCCATAAATTTTCGCTGCCAAATCGATCGATAAATCAATTTCCAAGCGGAAAGGAAAAACAATTATTTCTGCCCACTCATCAGGTCGTGCTGCACATAAATAATATATTCGAGCGAGACTCAATCAAGAGGTTGTTGCGACTTGATTAGCCGATAAACATTTTTTTTATTATGTTGCGTTACACTAAATAAAATCAATCAATAAGCCTCTCGATAAATTGATGATGGCGATGATGATGAAAGCAAAAAAAAAGTTTCACATGTTCTGATAATTACAAAAGTTTTTATGAAGCAATTATGTACATGCCTGCACATCAGAAAACTCAATCAACATAGTTTTTCAGAGTTTTGGCTTCAATCGATTAATGCTTTTGATGATGTTGGAAGAGAATTGGATCAAGTTTATTGGAATTTTTACGGAGTGTTGTGCATATATTTATTTGAGTGTTTCTTGATGAGCTCTTCAAGTTGCCAATAACACAAAAACTATGTAACACAAATTGGAGCATCGTTAAACGGCACTGTAAGAGATTATTGCCAGAAATGTTAAACGGCAATAATATCAAATAAAAATAATATTTTTACAGTGCAATTTTTTTTTTGGCAAAATGAAGCTCTGCATGAATCGCAGCATCTAGATAACCGGCATGAAGGAAAAAAAAAGAATTTGGAACAAAAACAAACAGAAAAGTTATAAAATTGCTTGAAGGAAGAGCTTGTATGAAGACACTGGAGCAACAAGTAACGGTCTCCTCCCGCCAAATGTGAATAAAACCAAAAATCAAAAGCGATAAATTTTCAAGTTTTTCACTCGAAGTAACAAAAAAAAAAACAAACTTTCGTTATTTTCTGCTTTTGCCATTTTTCGGTCTGCCAGAAAATGTCTGGATTGGATTTTTGCATTGTTCTTTCTACACCCTTCCCCCTCCCCCCAAAAAAGGCACAATCTCGCACCAATAAACTTTAATTATTTTCTGTGTAGTTTCGACTTTTTTTTATAAAATTGTCAAACACAAAATTTTGTTGCCAAAGTAATAAATTTTAATTAAACTCAAAAAATGTTTTTCTCTCTTTTTAGGTAAGTCATTTAATTTTCCATTAAGTCACATATTCAAGGAGGTGAGGGGACTTTATTATTGTCCCTGGGTTTCTCCTTTCACTTGAAAATTATCCAGAGAGAACAACATAAAAAAGGTAGAAAAATATGCTAAAATTAAAATTAATTCCTAAAACCAGAGCCTTGAATCGAGATTGAACGGCTCAATAAAATTAATGAAGACATCAGAAAGCGTGTCATAGTGTTCAAGGGCTACGACTATGACACCATGTACAAAACACAATATAAATTACTTTAATTAAAGATCAAATGATGCGTTATTAGATTCAAGTTGTGGTTTTCATGTTACAAGCTTCGGAATACATGTAACCCATTCAATTATAATATTCACTCTGACAATAATATTCATGAATTCCAACACGCCATAGAGAACTATAGTTGTGCCTGATGTTATTGAGAGATCAATTTCAAGGAGGTTTGAAACTACTAAAGCAAAAGAGAAACATTTCGACAGGATTGCAATTAATCATATTTCTTCATTTTCGATTCTCAATTGCCAGAGAGAAGTTGTCTCGGTAAATTTAAAATTCACTATTTGCTTTCCATCGCTTCAAAAGACCACCCAAAATGTATGTGAATTATAACAGGGAAACGTCGGCAGTAAAATAATTTTTTTTTATAGATCTACGCAGCATGAATCTGGACGAAATCTGTTTAATTCGTAACAATCACGCAATCAAATTATGATTTTTGAATGGATTCGAAGGCAAAATGTATGATGAGAATTCACTCGACACAGACCCTTCGTCCATTCCATTACCGAACATAACAGATGGATGCGTTTCTGCGTTGTATGCGATTAAATATAAAATAAAATCACTTGAAATTTACAATAAAAAAAACCATAAAATTAAATAAAGCGCACATTTTAATTCAGTCTCATGTATGTTATAGTCATCCAATGGAAATCGTAAAATTCAATTGAAGCACACTTGAAGACTTCTCTCATTTTTGCAACAATGGGAGAATCCACTTTAACTCAATGCATTAAAATCGAGTAACCCCCTAGAAAGTGTTGCCATTAAAATAAAATTTAATGAATTCTCAAGCGAGTGCGAGAAACAATTAAGTATCGATTTTTTGCCTGTGTCGGTAGCATAGGGAAAGAGTTTTTGGAATCAGAGCTTACATATGAGACTGTCGTGATTGCCACAAATTTCCTTTAACATACAATTTCCTTCCCCCGCGCTCAAATTTACACTCGCATACATCATGAATTACTGATGCATGAAACCGTAAATTCACAAAATTCTGTTCTCGAAAAACAATGTAAATTTAATTTGATACTTTCTCATCCAATTATCGTTGTCTCATAAATGTCAAATTAAATGTTTTTTATTTGTTCGTGCAGGACAAATCTCTTACAGTGGAGAAATTGTGTTCGAACAGCGGCGGTACAGGAAGTGTAAGAGTCTCAATTTACAAAGCAGCAAATTTGCATTTCTATTAAAAATATTCGCATCAACTTTTTTCTTTTGCCTTTATTGCTTCTGACATGTTTGTCTATTTTTGAGCGAAGAGCTTCGATGTCAGACGAGTTGTTTATAAAATTTTCTCATGCAAAGAAATATGCTCATGCGGAATTTACAATTTATGTATATATTTCTATTTAGTTTTTAATCTACATTCAACGAAACGGAAAGAGAATCACGATGAAAATATTTTAAGAGCCTCCCATCAAAGTGTGACTGCTCCATATGAATGTTTTCATTTTTCAAAGCCAGAAAAAACACGATATGAATCACTAAATGCAATGACACTCAAATAAGCCAAGATGAATTTCTGAGATAAATGATGTGTGCAATTTGATAGCGCTGCTTGAATGTTGATGGCTTGTTGTGTTGTGTGGGGGCTGTTTGACTAAAGTTTAGTCACTAAACATCAAATCACAATTATGATTAATTACGGTTTGAGACATTCTCATGAAAAAAAATAAATATTTCGTCTCCACGGCATCTTATTATTCAAGATGTTTTACAAAAATTTTAATACCAAAAACTGTGATTCTACACTCACAGTTCGCAAACCGGAGAAGAAGTGAAGCTACGTCACGAAGCTCCCTTCGTCTTTTGATGATGACTAATGACACCGTTCAGCTCATCTATTTTGATTTATTAAATTAGATTTAAATGGTTAATGTTATTGTGGGAGTTTTCGGTACCTCATCACCAAACTACTCAATCACCCGCAAAAATTAATCACAAACCACTTTTAAAATAATTTCACAATATTTGGAGGCAGGGAATTTTTAATGATTTAAGTTAATCGCATTAAGTAAATAACTCACTGAAATATCTTTTGATGGCACCAAAAAATTTGTCGAGCGTTCTTTTGTGCTACTTCGATGACAACGATCTGAAACTTTCAACAAATTAATTCCATTTTCTAAATTATAATAAATTAAATTTGCAGACATCATAAAATATCCAGCAAAAATTTTGCTCTCATCGTATATCCTTTTTGTGTTATTTTTTTTCCATTCTGCAAAATATTGGTACATTGTTCCAACATTAAGCCAACAGATGGAAAAACAACACGAAAGGAAAAAAAGGCAAAGTGAGTTAATAAATGTGGATTCGTTTGTCCATTTGTATCATTTTGTTATAAAGTCGCAAAAAAAATATAAAACAAACTTTACAAGATCCGTTCCATTAAACCACTGGTTTGTGGAATAAGTTAAAATCCTAACGAATAATCGATCATCACTTGTATGGCAAAGTACAAAATCCGCAAACAAAGAAAATCCATCAGTGTTATTAAATCGCTCTCATTCCCTTTCACGACCATCGTCCCATAATGCCAAAGATAGAAAGATTATTGTGGGTGCAAAAGCAATGTATACCCATAAAAAAGAAACTCTTTTATTATTACTTGCTCTGCTTTTTTGGATAATTCAGGCTGGACGATGAGATTGCAAGCGAACAGAACTGTAAATAACAAATTCAAAAACTGACTCTTGCAATTTATTACTTGTGCAAGTTTGATTTATATGGTTCAAATAAAAATCCCATTTTTTTTTTTCGTTCGTTGTTTTGTGAGCGGCTGTAAAAACTCTCCCGAATGCCATAAAGCCATAATGTTTATTTAAAAGTCAGTCTGGTGGGACATTTGTTGTTTTTGTTGGCTGGTCCACGCTTTGCTAAATAAGCTCACAGTTTTATGATTAATTTTTTTTGGTTGGTCCTTTTAATGTAAATTAAAAAGGGATAAATGTGAACTTTCTCTCACAATGCACCCATAAAATTTTGCTCAAACAACAGAAAACGTTCTTTGTACTTGTTTTTTCTCGGGTTAAATATTTGTTTTTGGATGCTGCTTCGCGTGTTTAAATTACAATTTTTCAATTTTTCTTAGATTAAAATTTAATGGAAAGAAAATTTTTTGAAGCTAATAATCGTAAAGTAGATGATTTATTACTTCTCTTCCGATGTATTTTTAAATTAATCATTTTTCTTTATGGGTGATCGCTTTGCTCCCTCCACCTCCTTTCTAATGCCGGAGTACGAACTTATTGCAATGGTTGGTGATGCAGGAGGGGAAAGAGAATGAAATTGTATCACGATTTATGGTTAATGCATCCCGCGATGTTCTGCAGCATGAATTTAATTTTTTTTTTTTTTTTATTAAAGTTTCGGGCTTTAATAATGTCATCATTGTTCGTCCATTGTTCTCGGTAAATCTCTTTTTATTGACTTTTTATTTCATTTTAACAATGGATCGGATTGGTAAGATAAAACGAAGTTCATTAAACTGCAGTTCCCAAAAAAAAAAAGAAACAGAACTTATGTGGACCAATCATGGGAAGTAAATTGATTCACTTGAAACATCTTGAAATTTCTTTACGCCGAAAACTCTTTGAGACGGAAAAATTTCTTCCACTTCCATACTAAGTTACTCATCAGCTTGAAAGATATTTTTTTTTTTTTTTTCGAAACAATTTTCCAAGTAGCATGAAATGAACATCGAATCTGGTTCAGAAAAGCCATGAACAAAAGAGCTATTTCATAAAACTGGGTTGCGATGACGATACGACATTAACTTTGGAGTTTTTCATCACACCCTACAACGAATTCTTTGTTTTTCCATCACACATATCACACACAAGCAAAATTGTTTCTCAGAAGCGAAAGCTTTTTGAAGGGAGAAAAAGTAGCATTGTTGACGACTTTTTGAATTCTGCTGTTATTGTTTGCTCTTTTCAGTTTCATTTCTTTGGAAATTGGAGAAAAATTGTAAATATTTTGTCAATGCAATTGCAAAAAGAGAAGAATTAAGAACAAAAAAAAATATGCTCAGTATTTTCTGTTGCTATTCATTCTCTTACATACATATAAGTCCTGAACGGAATTTCTTCTTTTTAAATATCATAATGCCACACGACGAACGTAAAAGTTTTGCTTATAAAGTTTCAGAATCATATTTTATAGAGAAGTTGCACAATCGAGAAAATTAAATCAAAAACTTGTACTGAACGCTTCTTCCAGCTAGACAAAGCGTATCATACATTTTGCTGTTCACTTTTATACCAGTCATGATTTCCAGTAGCATATCTATCGAATCGAATCTTTAAAGCATTTAAAAAGTTTGTTTGATTGAAGTTTAAAAGCCATCATCAAAGCTGGGTCGGATGATTATTATTTCGGTTTGCTCGCTTCATGAAAACAAGAATGTACCTCGAAAACGGAATTACGGGCCCCGAAGGAAAATTGCTCGCGCCGCGTTCTCACAACGAGGAGCTGTTGGCAGTTTTCTGCTGATCAAGATAACGACACGACATTTCTCTTTAGCAGGGCAACAAATAATTGGACATTTTGTTATTTTTATGTGTGTCCTGCTAGTATAAAGTGGAAAGATAATGACAGCTAGAGCCGACTGCCTGAACTAAATTGCTGTTATTTCTGTCATGTTGATTGGAAGTTTCGTGATATTTTAACGCTACATATAAAAGTACGGAGGGTCGAAAGGAAAAGTACACAAATTAAGAGAAAAAGTAAACAGGAAATTCAATTTTTTTTTTTCGGCAGTTCATCGTCAAGTGAATATTTCACACAAGTATATCGAGAATCAACGTATCGATTAACGACTTAAAACATAAAAGAGCTCTTTGGCATTTCTATTTACATAGCAAGAAGCCTGCAAGCCTGCAAACTCAATAATAATGCTCTCAATTCGGTATCGATTTATTCAGAGTACTAGAAAACATCATGCGGTGGCAATTGTGAAATTGATTACTCTATCATCATCATCACATAAATTGTATCACATCCTGTTAATCAAATATTGCTGCATAGAATCATCAGAGTTTCTTTTTTTGTTGTTGTTGTTTATGAATCAATCAATTATTTTCATATTTTCTTAATTGTTTGCCTTCAATATCATGAATTGGGTTTCATTGGGATAAATCAACAGCAAGCAGAAAAGATGCCTCAGAGGTACTTTAAGAGAAATGTAAAAAAAAAAAACTTTTCCACCCATCAAATGCGGCACTTCCCACTCTATATTAAATCACGACTTTGATGTTCAGTGATATTTTTATATTGCTGATGGCAATATACGTAATGTGAACATGCGAGCGATGAAACTTCACAGCTCCAATCAGTGTCATTTCGTGGGGAGGAAAATAAAGCAGCAGCAAGTTGATGGCGCAAAAAAGTCAGTCAATCAAAAAATCAACACATTATAGCATCAACAATAATAAATCATCACACAAGAATCCAATCAATCAATTCAATTCACCGAACACGTTGAAAATGTGTTTCAGTGTGTCGGAAAATTGGTTTATTGCATAAAGTTATTTTTTGGCGTATATGATTTTTTTTTTTTTTTTTTTTTCACCATCAAAATGGGGCACTTTCGTGTCCATCGACGAGACGAAAATTGGATTTTGCAGTATTTGTGCAATGATCACAATTAAAATTGTTTGCCCATGCACTCGCATGGAAATGATGGTATTTCCCACAGAGACGCTATGTTCTCTATATGTCCGCAAATAAATTCAGTTTATTTTTTCAGAAATTGTCCCACGATTGCAGCAAAAATTTCGCGTGATTTTGTTTGTTTTTGTAACACTGCCAAACAGAGATAAATTTAAATTGCTAAATATTTTTTTTTTGTTCACTCTGTTAATGGATCATCCAATTCAGAAAATGCATATTGCATGTTATTGGAGCAAAATCTGCATGAAGCAATTTTTTTTTTTATGTCCATCGAAATGCAATTGATAGTAGCCGCTGTGAGCCGTCGACACAATGCTGGTGGAAAAATGTGAATTTTAAACAATTGGAATAATAAAAATAAATTATTTGCCTTTAGAGAAATTTCGTTCGTTATCAGTAATAACCGATGGAAGTATTATCGACGGAAAAATATCGATTTATAATTAAGATAATGAACTGAATGTCAATGACATTACGATGCTCGATAAATTGACATCAACCGAATTGATTGGAAATAGAAAAAAAGCAATAAATTTGACTTTAAGTACAACGATAGAAAAAAAATATTTTTTTGAGGTTTTGTTTTTGCAATTTATCTTTATTTCGGGTTCATTGATTGTTCAAATTCCAAAAGACTGCCGCACCAAACTCATTGTCATTATCTACAGCAACAAAATGTGTTTATGTCTCAAGAAAAAAGCATTTCATGTTCATTGTTTTAGAAAATTTATTTTGAAAGATTTTATTGCTGATAATTTATTTTAATGCTCATTCATCTTTAAACGTTTTCAGTGTGCGCGAGCGCGATGAGTCAATTCAAAATCACTTGGCATTACAGTCACAATTTAAAATTTGTGAATCACGTTCGGTATTTATTGATCGTGGGTGAATGATCCAAAGCAAAAACCAAACCGATGAGCGCAAACAAAGTCAAAATAATTTCAATTTCCATTTATTGATCGGCATCATCCATTAGCATCTTGTTTCTTTGGTCTGTCTGGTTTGAATTTTTTGGCTTTTCAAATGCGTCTACACTGGACATGCAACGAAATGTCTCGCGATCATTCATTCGATTTCTTTCAGTTTTTTTTTTTTCACGCAAACTGAATGGAAAAAATAAACAATAAAAAGTCGTCCACAATTCGCGGAATGAGATGATGAGTGGTTTCTTTAAATGGTACTAAATTTATGATGCATTCAAATGCAAACTTGAGACTGGCGCAACAAATGGCAATTTAATGCATTAGCATATATTCAATGTAATTGAAGATTTATGCTTTACCACCCACACAACTGACTTTGCGTTGCCAAACAGATCGCTTAGCAGAAAATTTATGTAAAATTTTGCCAACTCTCTTTATAAATCTTTTTCATTTTTGTGCTGAGTAATCGCCGTGAGTTTTTGTGTGTAACACTGGGTAAGCAAAATTCGGCATAGCGAATTGTAGTTTCATGAAAACCACAAACAATTTATGAAAATAAAAGAATTTTGTTATCGCGTGCAAATGGAACATCTTGGAACAGTGGCTGCAATGTGTTTGGAAAGGAAACATGATGGATTGACGGCAATGCGGCTGAGTTGTACCATATGTTTGACGCAAAATACTATTAACTGTGCTATTAGGTTGAACACCATACAACAGTGCCGAAATAAGTCTCGCGAGCTTCTCTCATAATTCTTGTTTTGATTTTCATTTCATCAGAAAAAATACAGAAAAACATTTCTCAAAAAAGTGAGCAGCCAAATGCAAGGCATGGAAAAGTTAAAAAAAAACATCTTGGAAGTTTCCATAGAAATTTACTCGGAAAACTGTTCAGTACCAGAACATTTGAATTTGAATGCATGTTCCATGCCATGACAAGTAAAGTAGATACATATGTAAAAGTCATGATATTTTGGTGAAAAAACACATGTTTAAATGCGCTGCAACAACAGCATTGAATTGTAATTTATGTTTTACCTATTTCATCTTTCTTCTGCTTTAGAACAGTTTGGCAGCATGATGCATGGAATGAGAAAATGAATGGTGGTGGAATATTCAGAAAAGGCAAAACGTTTGCTTGTTTTATAAATAAACTAAATTATCGACAAAATTGATCTCTCAAGAAAAAAAAAAGACCAGCAGACGCGAGCGTCTGAAAAAAGTGAAATCAATAACTTTCCGACGATTAATTATTGAGGCGCATCAGCGTTATTTTTCAGTGATGAATCCAAATATATTATGACTGAATGTAAACACTAAAAATCCATCAGCCGCTTCTAATATGTCTTTGAGCAATGCACTGTGCTGTTGGTATGCGAGAGGTAAAGATATCTAAAAGCAAACAAGACATTCCTTGTAAGTGCCCATGAGTAGCGTTGAGTTGTGTCAACAAAGGAATTTATGGCGTATGACTCGATGATATTTTTTACTGCTCCGAATCAAATGCAAACAACGCATTGGACAAAATGTAAATTTTTCACTGATCATTTCAAATTGTGTGTAACGCTCTTGTTATCCACTCCACTTTCAAACTTCCATCAAATATTGACAAACATTTAAACGGCTCATTTTCTGTTTGCTCAAATGAAACTATGCAAGATTATTACGTAACTTATTGTTGACACAGACTCACATTTAATCCTAATCCCTCTCAAAAGATTTCCAAATCAAACACTAAGTGCAGATTACTCGAGACTCACGAACAACGGATTCAAGGAAAACGTGCAACAAAGCCGTTTTTTTATGGCAAAGTGATAGTGTGAGAGATTCTCTGCTCTATAAAAAAAAAAAAAAAAACATATTTCTTATCAAGCAATCAACATTAAAAATCTTTTGATAGAAGTTTCCTTGTTTACACATACAATAAAAGTTTTCATGAGAACTCGTTTTTATAATAGCGAAGAAATGAACAAAATGCACATCGAAAACTTTATTCAAATTTAACTGAAGTTACGACAAATGCAATTTGGTAGCATTGTTTTTGAAAAGTTTTTGCTCGAAGGATGTGCAACTGTTTTTGAGTGATCGAAAATTCTCATGAAGAAACTTTAAATATACTTCAGACCCTTTGAATAAAAGTTTCAGCGATCTCTCATGCAATTTTATGGAAAATATTTCTTTATAACCGTTTCTCAATTTCAAGCTAAAGATGGCCAATTATTTTCATACTTTAAGCATATTTGTGTTCTTTTTGCTGAACAAAAAGCTTCAAGAAAAATTTATGAAAATATATGTCTCTTTCATCCATTTTCATTGTCGTCTGCTGATTTTAATTTCCTTGCCAATTTCAGTAGTTTCAAGTTTCACTTCAACTTCCTTTTCTCGGGAATTTCCCTTCTTGCAATTTCTTTACGAAAGACAAACAATCAACTTTCAATATCGGAAAATGTATAAATCAAATATTTGCAGAAAATTGGAGAAGTTTGCTTGGAACATGATAAACTGGAAAATACAAAAAAAAGGGAAAATTTGTACCAACATAACAAGAAAAATATCGACAATTGAGGGAAGAAAATGAAAACATATTAAAAGGTCGATATCCTGGAGCGTTTTAATATCACTGAAGTAGATTTTTTTTTTGTTTTACTTCTCTTATCGACAGACATTCTTCATGATTTAACAAAAGCTGCCTAAAAAAATATTTCTTGCACAAATGTTTGTACGAGCCTCTCGCACAATGGATCGATTTGGCGCAATTTGAAGTAGAAAGAGAACTCGCCAAAAAATGAATATTTCATAAATTGCATAATTTTGGTTAGTGAGCGAACTTACATCGGCACAGAAAATGAATATGAGATTTATGGAAAGTCCACGTTGGCATCCTCAACATAAATCTTTGCATTATCAAAAGCGCTTCAAACTAATAATTGATGGTAAAAAAGAGGGGCGGCGGAAACAAATTGCATAAGGGAATGTTGTTTTATGGCGAGAAATATTTCATTTTAGGTAGTTTTCGCTTTCTGTTATGAGTTGTGTACGGGTTCAGACGTTTGTTAATTATTGCACAAACATGCATCGTCGATTATGAATAACGCTTGAGTCAATGGCCAGCCCTTTGCGTTTTTAGTTGTCGCTTAACGATTCATGCGGAAAAAAGCAGGTGCCGATAATTTTGTTTACGAGCATTGATGGCAGCATAAAAGCACAAGTGAATTTTCAACACTTTTCGATATTTAATTAATAACCAATAAAATGGTCTGTGAGCTTCATAAACTATATCAATGAAATATCAATATACTGTTTTTTTTTTTTTTTTCTTTTCGTTTGTAGTGTCCGACGTTGTCGCTCTGTTTATTGCCCAATGGGCTCGCCATGCCATCAATTTGCCATTAGCTAAATTGAAAATGGCACCATGAAAATTAACTTTAATGTTCTGTTTGTGAACGGTGGCAAGCGAGAGGTGTGCTTTTATGGCCTTTAATTTTATGCTGAAAATTTTTGGAGACACAACCGCGGAAGCACAAGCTCATCGTTTCGAACTAAATTACAAATGACACAACATTTTCTAGAGTTACATCCGCAACAAGAATATGAAATAAAGTAATTTGTTGTATTTACATCCAGGTTAAAAAAAAACATGTCGCACATACGAAAAACGTAGCAAACGTCATGAAAATCATTCTTGTCTAGGGGGTTAAATTATTCATTCCTGTAATGCATTTTACGCTCTTTTTTGTAGCATGATTTCTAACATAAAGATGAGAAATGTTGAAATTTGAACTTGGATTATGAGTTTTATTTTATTATTGTGCGGGGATGGCAAGAAAATGTAATTACAACATTTTTTTTCCTTCTCTCGTGATTATGTATGAAAAATCCTCCCGTGGAAATTATTCTCTATGGAAATTTTTTGGCATTTTAAAGATAACTGACAGCATATTAATGAGAATCACTGGAGCGATATGAAAGCATATTATTTCACTGATGTTGTGAATAAATTTCATCAGCACTATGCGTGCCATTAAAATGGATCCCGAGAGAAATATAATCAACATTGTTCACAAAATACAAAACTGCCACATCAAAGGGCTCACCATCATTGAAATATCGGTTTTGTCATATATTTTATTGCGACCAACAATGTCAATATGTGAATTTATATTCAGCTCGATCATGCTCATCCTCAAAATTCTCCAGCCCTCCAAACGAATCCAGCAAGTAGATAGTGCATAAAAGCACTTGATTAAACAATATGAAATGATAATTTCTGTAAACAATCACAGATAAATTACTTGCTCAATGTTGTATGGTGGATGCTTGTTTGCGATAATGAAATTCATTGATGCCATCGCAAACAACTCCAACTCAACTCAGCTTGGACAAGCAGCGATTGTATGGGGGAAAATAACAAAAATATTGTGCAAATACAGTCTAGTGACTATTCTCCGTTACGTACGTATGAATGAATCATCAACGTCGCACGAATGAAATATGATTTATCGGAATTAGTATTCATGCGACATTGCTACTGTTTTCACCGTGCACACTTTTTTCCAGTTTCGCAAACAGCAAAATTTAATTATATACAGTTGTGCACTCCATCTGACAGCGCCGCCCGAAAATTGATCATTAAACAAATAGGATTTTAATTTGATTTAAAGTGTTTTGCTCGCATTAAAAAATGTTTAAAGCCAATGCGCGTGTTTCAATCGCATCATCATGATTCATGCCATAATTCTCACTCTGAATGCGTATCAGACAATTGAAAACATAAATAACAACAGCGTAAAAATATTTATCTTAATTCCAGCAACTCCTGAAACATCACGTATGTTTTTTTACATAAAAAAAATCTCACAACTAGTGCACATTCACAGGATGTGGAAAAATGAAGCAGCATGATGATGTTAGATTGTTTAAAAATTGTTTTGTTTGTTAAAAGTTTATGTTGCTGTGAGAGAGCTCCAATACATAATTTGCATATCCTGAATGAATCAAAGCATTTCCTTCCTTAACATAAATGCTCCATCGCAATAATGGAGCAACCATCAGACCCAAAGTCGACGAACAATGAGACAATTTAATTAAATCTTGCTGTGAAAAAAAGAAAACAACGAAATCACGATAAAAAGCCTAAAGTTTTTATTTTATGATGCGGCAGCAAAGCCCAACATACCTACACAATTTTTTTTACGAGTGATAATGTGCCTGCCAGCGAAAAACACAATAAATTTTGATGTGCCATCGTTCCGTCAAGTTTAGGTAAACACAGAATAAACATACACACGCACACACACATATTGCGGTCCATCGTGAAAAACTAATTAACTTTTTTTTGGGAGGTTTGCTCGCGTCCAGAGTAAACTGTCTGGCTGTCTCTTTGTCGACATTGTATGCATTCAATCTGGCATTTTCAGTACGTGTTTTTTAATGCTGTCTCATATAGATTTCATAAATGGGATTTTGTACCTTGCAGCTATTCAATTATTGTCTTCCATCAGATTCTCAAGACTCAACCACAGCAATTCTAGGTTCAGTTCATCCAATTTCCATCAATGCAATAAAATATCTAACAATTCTTTCCCCCGACTCTAGTTCACGTTCCATCTTCATGTCTTTCCCATTAGCAAATCTCTGCGATGGGTTTAATCTATCTATCTACCTGCCTCAGACCGAACCGATGAGCCTTTCGGGGCTATTTTCTGATGGTATTTCAGTGATTGTGCAACATGCTACCACATTCAAATTCCTTCACATTTCCTGTTTGTTTATTTGGATAACATTGAGAAGAGTTTAAAAAAAATGCCAAAAATGATTTCTAAATTGGCTTTTCAACAAAAACGTTAGAAAAATAAAAATCAAAATAACAGCAGTGATCCAGTGATCCCATCGCGATCTGACACGCTGGAACGATGTTTCTCTTTTCTCTGGATTTTTTTATTACAATCTCGATATATGTTTAGAACAAACGAACATACAATTTCTTTTATTTTTTGATGAGGACACCCACGGTGAAGAATGTTTAAAATTCAATTGAATAACAGCAGGTCGAACATGTTCCAACATTTTAACAAGCCCATGTATACTCATTTCTACAACAGACTTCGACGTAATATTTCGTTCCATTCATGAAAAATATCGACAAAATCCCGAATTCATTTTGGCCGCCCTCAAATAATAAATTCGACTGCTCCCCGCGACGAAATATTCTGATTTCTCTCAAAAGAGAAGCATCAAATTCAGAGATTGTAATCACCATCAATTGCAGTTTTCACTCGTGACTCAATCTCATTCAGGCGCGCTTGTATATAAATCATATTTTTTTTTCTCACAACTGAATAATTTTCCCATGCAAGCAATATTTTGGTGTGTAATAAGCATGCAAGCGAGAGAGAGATAACGAACGTTGAATATTATCAGTCAATAACCACTCAGGCGTATAAATTCAATATTTCTTTTCCATCATACACGTTTATATAAAGGAGCCATGAAATAACAAATCGTGCTGAAAGCTGAACGTGATTTTGATCCGTAAACACATTAAAATGTTAAGGTAGAGAGAGTTAATATCAGAATTTCTCGAAAAACTCTTCTTTCCTTGCAATTGGCTGCCAAGTTTATTTGTGTTACACAACAAACTAAAGCCAAATGCCACATGTGTACAAACGCCAAGTGAAATGTGATGACATTGGAAACTTGGAAAGTCGACGAATCGAATGACGTAGCATTTTGTAACAGATTTAATAAACTGATATAAGGACACAAATTCATTCACAGATGTTTTGCAACTGGATGCTTAAAGTGCTCTCTAAATATTTGTGAGACTCTTACAAAAGCAATAATTGTTTATTTTAAGGATATTCAATACTTTTACTCCCATAGTCATTCATTCTTTCATCAATTGCTCCATAATATCCTTGATGATATGTCACTGACAATAATCTCTCGGAGAAATGTTTAATCACTGCTTGAAAATGAGATAAACAGAAACTCAAATAACTTCAAAAAAAAAATTTTTTAAGAAAAAATATAAAAATTCATATAAGTAATTGATTGGTAAATGTCCCAAAACTAGAACAAAACTACTAAATAACGAGTGCGTTTGAGTGAAATGTGATAAACTGGGGAGGAGAAAAAAAAAAAAAAAACATTAAAATGCGGAAAACATCTGCGTGACGGACGACTAGGTATTGAGTTTCCAAAAACAAATCGTGACAGTTCTTTTTTGTGGTTTTAATTAGAAAGCATTGCCCTTCAACACTTGCGTAATAAAGCCCACAGGAACAGGAAGTTCCATCAGGCTCAAAATTGTCATTGGTTGCTTTATTAATGACTTTCAGTCGTGGGATATTTGTTTATATTAATGGAAGTTTGTGTCACAATATAATAAAGATCAATAGCATCAACCACTTTATCCTTCCATTTTCAAGAGCTATTTTCAGCTTTTGGTATGTTTACGAGCATTAAGCTTTTGAGTAGGAAAGAAATGTGCGCAAAAACCAAAAAATATTGTCAACAATCCATAACGTGAAAAATGCTATTCAGTGTTTGCCATCACAAAAAACCACTAAACAGGGATTTTCGGGCGAGGGTGGACATAACAGAGATTACGCTCAGTTCAGTTCATCTGCTTGGCCATTAACTCAATGTCTATCTAAATGGTCACCGCTGGGAATACATGAGCCTGTCACCATGTAAGGCCCTCCCTAAGCCCTACCACTCGCACGCCATATTCCATTCATCTAATGGGAGATGGAGAGATGCAGGAAAATTTATGATCCTTTTCATGTTACGGAATTTTGTGGAGGGCGCGTAGCAACATTAAAGCGAGAAAATGCTTGTGCTTTATTTTCACTCCCATTTTACCGACATAAAAAAAACACATTTGACTTGAATGAAAACAAATTGAATCACTGCAGGAATTTTTCCACAATCCGAGAATTATGAAGATGTGGAATGTTTTCGGCGAATATGGCAGTTCTCGTCTTATGTGGGTGTGTATACAAAGAAATGCATTATGGGTTTCTAACTGCTCCAAGAAAGCATGAAAAAAAAATGTTGTGATAAAAATCTGATTCTTTCATGTCTGAATTTATCATCTTCCACATAGAAATATTTATTACTATATATCTTACATATATATGTGTACCTTGATTATAGTGAATAGTTTTGTGGAATGCTGAAAGTGAAAAATTGGCTGCTATCTTATGTTGGTTGAAGGAAAATTGAAAAAGTTTTCTTTTCTCCTACTCAAGCCACAGCCATCAACATTTTCATCCAACCAGTTGTTGATGGAGGTGAAAATTCATTCTACTTAGTTTCTATGTGAAAATCTACACATTTTTTTTTTTTCCTTGAATTTTATTTTCACTCTGTCGACAGAAACAACAACAGCGAGCTTGAAAAAGAATTTATCATTTCTTTATGTGAGGAAAGTTACTCAATGTTTGTCTAGCTTTGTGGAAAATCATTTCATTGTTGGATCTTTTTTTTGCTTTATGCCATATTTTGTTTCATTTCCAAAAGATTTTTATTAATGATTTTCTTGGGCGTAAAAGGATTTATGACTTAATCAGATTTATTGCGTTCTCCCACTACACTCATCTGACTTCGACTCGAGCAAATTTCACTGAAGGTACACGAAACATTAATAAAAGTAAATTTAAAATAGCGACCAAGATGCTTTTGACAAGTAGCCTAATTTTATGAGGAAAATGTAAAGCAATCATAATTGAGGGTTCATTAGATTACCCAACTTTATGAGTTATGGCTTTTACACTAATTTATATTTTTTTTTTGTGTGGGGGAGGGGTAATTTGATCATTCAATATCAAATTAATGAAATCGATATTCGAAAAATCTAAATGAAAATTATTGCTGGCGTTCTTGAATTGAATTTGGCAAAAAAATAATAAAATTGTAAATTTTATTGGCTTTTAGAGATTTCTGCAAAGTATTTTTTTTATGAATATCTAATATTCAAATGCTGATTTCAGAGATTCGACTGTTCGAACGTTCTTCATAACTTTGAATGGGTGCAAATTTCATTAAATTTCATTTCATTGACGTCAGTTACAATTGTTTGATTTCATTCATGCTTATTAATTGCATGAAATATTCTTTGTTGTGACCCGGTTCTTTTCCTGGAATCCCCCGTGGAATGATGCAGCACAAGCATCAGACAACTTTAAAACAAACTTCAGATTTTTTGTTTAATATTTGCTAGAAACAAAAAAAAAAAATATTTCAAATATCTCATTCCGGGTTTTTATTCTAGAAGCAAGATTTTTTTTTTGTTTTTCATCATTATTGTGAAGCGCTCTTAAAAAAAACTTGTCCAAATCGATTATCTCTGGCTCGACGGAGCACAACAATAAGGCAACAGATTTAAAAAAATATATATATTTTTCAATTTCTAGTTTTATTTTTTTATTCTGTTGTTGTTGCCTTGTATGATGAAGACCTTGCCATTCGTGTTTAAGTAAAAAATATTTGAATATCAAATTAATTTGCTGTAGTCCAGTGCAGTGAAGCAAAAAAGCTAAAAATAAATGTGAAAGATTCGAAGGCCAAAAAAGAAGCTTTTCTCGTTAGAGCAATAAATTAGAAGTCAAGTCGAGAGAAATGATAGTTGAAGCATATTGGGGTTGGCGAAGAAAAATTGTTAATGTTGAATAAATAACAACAAAAAGAATTAATTAAGACGTTAATAAAATATGAAGGGAGAAAATTTATAAGTCAGAAAATGGCAAAAGCTTTTTCACGCATCTCACTCGCAGCGTTGGTAAAATTGTTGGCCATAAATTTTCATCTTTCAACTTTCTTTACGCCTTGTCTCACGGCGTAAAAGTAAAGAAATTATGTTTCATTTTGTTTGTTTACATGCGATGGGCTATTAAGTAGTAAGATCTTCTGGAGTTACGTTATTAGCACTGAAACAATGACGAAATTGTAAGGCGCATTAATGTGTAATGTTTACGCTCGCCAGGTATAGAGTTTCATTTATCAATCATTTGACTTCTTTACGGTTAAACAAATACGAAATGACAGGCCCTTCGTAGAATTTCTCCCCTTCATTATATCGTCGCCGACATGGAGTAAGTTATTAATTGCTGCCCATTTTCCACGCTTCCATTGTTTCGTTATTTTCCTTTATGAAGTTATCTTGTACACCAACAGAAGAATAAATAGACAACAAACAATGAAATGATACGTAAGATGGTTAAGACAAAATACAATTTTCTTAGCTTCGAAACATAACTGAACCAAAGTGCTGGTAATTAATTAAATCTTGTCGAGCGCTCAGGGAGTGCGAGGAGTGAATTTGTTGAGACAAAAGGAATGACATAAAATGGCAAATTTTCAGTTAATGATTGTTTTTGCTGCTCCAGAGACATGAAAATAAACAGTAAAAAAAGGAGAATGTTGATAATTTGGCAATTTGTTAAGCGAAATAAAAAAAAAGTATTAAATTTGATGACGACACAGTCGATGAAGGAACTAATTATTTTTTTTTTCCTTTTCTGCCAAATTCGTCGAGGGACTCATTACTTTCATACTTTGTTAAATTGAAATTGAACCTTATGGACATTCATTAATTCTGGTTGAAACAATTACAATAGCATATAAGCACAGTCTAATACCCTTCGAAAAAAAGAACCTGTCGTTCTTCTGGATAATTTTCAATTTTGTCGACATTATTTTTTACTTTGACTTGTAACGATGAAATTATGTTGAATCATTACAATTATTTCTCATCTTCATTCTTTTTTATTTCTTTACAGAGACCTTCAAGGAAACAACATAACAATTATTTACGAGACAGATTTTATAAATTTATCAAAACTTAGAATTTTGTAAGTATAACCTCAATTTGCTTTAAATACCTAAAGTGCCATTTTTGCAAGATGAATATCATCACATTAACGTTTTTTCCTACCTCGAATGGTGCATGCGATAAGAATTTGGGGATTTGATAAAAGCGTGGAAGGATTTATTGCACAACAAATAGCTCTGACTTTAATTATTTTCGTTTCATTCTTTTATGCGGTGTGTTTTCCCCCCTCAATATAAACATTTTTCCCCCCTCGATATAAACATTTTCTTTCTTTTGTCTTGTGCTCCCATGCCAATGCTATCGTTCCAATAAATTTTCATTCGATGCTAGATCCCCACGAACATTGTCGTTTTTCTTTCACTTTTATCCGAAACTGGCATTCGCCTTCCTGTTTTGAAATCCGCACCAGTAGAAAAAAAAACTAAACATCTCAAGGGGCAAAAGCAATTACATTATTTTTTATGGGCATTGTTCCACCACAACCATTTCTATAAAGCCGCCATCACGCCATTTACAGAGCAAAAAATACACACACCGTGCACATAAAATTAAAAATTTTTTGATGGTTCACCATTAAAACCGTAAACTTCTGGTGAAAGATGAAAGGCGAAAGGGAGCAAAAAACTGCACAAACACGAACGTACGAGTCAAATCGATTTGGGATTAAAAGGTTGAGATGTTAATAAAATATTATTTCTGGTGTCGCATAAAATTTCCATTGTCCCTTGTGGGGTTTCAACACTTTTTTATCGCCATTGTCAGCGAAAATTGAAAAAAAAAAAAAAGAATCTAAAAAAACTCTTCCAAGCGACAAACAATGAAAAATGTCCTGGATCTTTTCACATCCCGCTTGGCAAAATAGATTTTTCACAAAAACCTTCATGTAGCATCCGATCATCAGTTTTTATTTCATTCAATAGCTTCTGAAGTCCCCGGTTGACAAATCTGAGAAAAAAATTTCAGAATGAGGCGGACAATTTCAGATGCTGTACGATGGAATCTATTCTAGGTTGAGAATATACAAACTCAACCATTTTCTTGCCGTTGCTATGTTCACAAGTTCTAGATAAAATAACGAACAAAGAAAATTATCAATACAATTTTTCACCGAATTATTTCTTTTCAACTCGAGCTCCGATGCCATTTCTATGTTGTGACATATACACACATAAACGCGCAAGAAAAAAAAAATATCCAATTTTATGCTGGTGCTAGCAAGAAAACATTTTTTCCATTTTCTCTCTTCTTTTACTGTCCTTGATAGGGTGACATTATCCACATAAGGCAATGAAATATACGATTATGGCCTCACATACCGAAAAATACCCATCATCTCGATAGACTCAACTTGAGCTTCTTTACGCCGAAGTGATCCTTATCTTCGCCTTTATTTTTGGTCCACGCTTGAATTCATATCGAGAGTAAAACCTACACAAAGATGGTGTCACTAGATGAAAAATGGGCAAATATTCATCATTATTGTTATTATTTGTTGCCATTGGAACATTGAACATTGTGTAAACCGTAAAATGTTCCAAGGGTGGAAAACATATTTCTGAACACTTCATGCTTCTATACTTGTTAAAATGACATTGTGATGGGTTACCAGAAAATAAATATATTGCGAAATTCTGTCGTTTTCCCTACAACACACGATAGCAAGTGTCCTATAATATAATATATTGGATCATTGGCACGGCTTCAATAGCATAAAATCTATATCTATGTGACTGTGACGTAAATTGATAATCAATCGAGCGCCCTCTTGTACTGATAAAGTTTCAGGATGAGACTGAATAACAAATAACAAGCAATCAATTTTAACGAATCCCATTTTTTGTACCCGAATCCTCTTTGTCGAAGCAATTTTTCAGTTTCCAATTCGATACGCGGTGAATTAAAACAAGAACCAGCCACCCCCAACAGTGTTCTGATAAAGAAGAACAAACCTCACTAATGAATGAACATCACAATAAAATAAAAATTGGATCTTCTCTTGTCTCACAAATTCGAAATTAATTGGAGCTGATCTTGTCTCGGACCCGTGCTGGCATTTGGCTGACCATGTCTAAATTGGTGTTTCAGGCTCGTCTAGCAAATTAGAAACATGATCGAGAAACAAAACGCTGTTTGTGTTTAAGTATAGCAAAATGAATTATGAATCGTGTCTAGGAAACGGCTTTTTGGTGTTTGATTGAGTTTCATTTTTTAGTTACTTTTCGGGCGCTTCATAAATATTCAAATATGTATCGAAATAATTGCTTCATGTGGGATTTAAATAAATATTTCTTTCAATACCTTTTGGGCTTGTGATCAAACAGTTTATTTTGATAATCGAATGCGCGATGGAAGAAATTAATTACCAAACACTTTTTGTATCAACGCTTTGTGTTGTAGCTTTAGCCTGCTGACCACGCATTTTATTGTATCTAATTTACATAAGTAACGGCCAGTGGCAGCAACAAATATGTTATATGTGTTTGTTATTGAAATTTCTACGCCACTGACAATTGATTCATTCCAACCCAACAGTCCACCAATGAATATCTTATCAGCAAAAAATAAATCGGCATTCAACTAAAGGAGAAAAATCAGAAATAAAAATTTTAAATTGTATATTTAACATACTTAATTATAGCGATAAATAATTCTGAATGAGCCAATGGGCCACAACAGCCATTCGATAGAGCTTTTTATCGATTTCATTAATAATTTTTTTTCTGTGTCCAACTCATGAATGGAAATTGACTTTACAGCAAAAAAAAAAAAACATCTTTCTATGGTCAAAGATGGAATTTTTTTTTTTCTTTGAAATATTTGGGGGACGGTTGAATTGATTATGTGAGAATTAAAGATATTCGTATAATCGTATTTCATATAATTTAAGGTATTGATTTCATTCTGTGGTCGATACGGGTAATATTATTACTTAACTCACAATTTTGGTTTGTCGGTTATCAAATTTCTTTCTAAAAAACTTTGGCATTTTATAAACCAATTCAGATAAAACGAAACTCAATCAATTTACATCGCACGCCATCAATTGGAAATTGAGTTGCATGACCTGAACGCGCGGCGCGCTCTACGAAATGCGCTGTGAAACCATTGGATGGGTCTCGTAATCGATCAGAGATCATGTCAAAACTCGAAACTAAAGTGATTATTCAATATATATAATTTTTCTTTTTCGATATGTTAAAGTTTTAAATTTCGGGTGATCTGCTTGCACACATGACGGGTTCAAGCACTATCGAAATGGAATAAATACAAGAATTTGATATTTCAATGCGGGATCGCCCATTGAGTGGTGCTCACAAAAAAAAAATAACACAACGTTCACTTAAATTCCAATGATTGATTAATTAAATTGACAAATAACTGTCGAATCATTTAAGTCTTTAATTTCAAGTGTCCATCAAATGTGCTTCATAAAAATTTAAGGAAAGAAGAATATTTTTATTATTACTGTAAACTGCTTCATTTCGTGTATTCAATAAATTATATAGAATCAAAAAATAGAAATAAAATCGATATGATAAAGTTTAACAGTTTACCGTTTCGGTCTCTTCCATTTTGGCTGCATTCTAACTGTTTGATGTGTTGTTCGAAAGATTAATGAACATTGATTAATTTATTTGTTGAGGGCATTCGCTCGTGAGTGAGTGATTGTGGGTCGAGAACAGTTCTGGGGTGCCCCATAGATCGAACATTTATTTCAAATCTCTCTTTCTTTCTCTCGTCGTGAATAATGTTCACGGTTGATTGGAAATTCTTACTAATCGATTTTACAACAACTTAATTCATTAAGCATTTATCATCGGAATCAACGTTTTATTTTTTTTATGATGCGTTCCATTCCATTTTCATTAACGCGATTTTTATTAATGATTCAACGCAAATTTTGACACAAATAAACAATAAAAGTCGATTTTTTATATGATTATTATTATTATTATTGCTATCGCGAAAATAAGAAAAATTTATTGTGGCAAAATTATTTCTGGACAAATTTATGGCAGGCATAATATTTTTTTTTGCGATCCATCAACGCCTTTCCAATTCACTATGCTGCTGTCGCCGACGGCAGTTAACACCAGTTAGCCACAACCAGAGATATAAATCGATCTCATTATTAAATTTTATGTATCACTCAAGCGCTTTTTATCAGCCCATCGTTCACATCTAATTTCCATTTTTCCAATTAATTTAAATAAATAGCAGAGCGCGCTCTTGTCGATTGATGGCCCAATAATATTGATCCACTAAGCGATGCCATTAAAAGCCATTATGAAAATCACTCGACATTTTATGAGCGCCTTCAAACAGGCACATGAATACACATAGACGTTCACAAAATTTCCAATGGGCATCGCATCGTAAAAGTTATTCATGATAAATTTTGTGTAAAAAATCTGACAGAAAAATCTCATAAAAAGTGCTTTTAAAGTCTATAAAATTTTTTGTTTTATTGCTTAATTAGAGAGTTTTTTTTTTTCGAACACAAAAAAAAACTCGAACAATTAAATTAACAGATTTTTTGTTTGTGTGCAGTGTGCCCCTGATGGTGCTACAGATGTGCATGTTTAATTGTGGTCATTGAGATAACCAACTCACGACAAATTACCATCCCCGAATGCCACCGCCAATGCAATTAGCGTGCACAAACAGACTTAAAAAAATGAATAATAAACTTCAAAGTGATTTTTCATCATGCAACTGCAAAATTTTTATGCATTTCGTGCAATAAAACAAGATAAAGCGATAATAATTTGCAATTACACTCATTTTTAAACTGCGCATTTTTTTTTTGCAGACAATTAACGGATAATCAACTGCACACAATCGAGAAGGATGCATTGGCTGATCTCGCTGGACTCGAGAGACTGTGAGTACTAAAAACACAATCATTTTAATACAGCAGAAGGCACGTACATGAATTTCACAGTTGCTTAATGGACGAGTAAAATATTCAGTGAAATAAAAAGGGAAAAAAAATGATAATTTTGCATAACTGAAGACGTAAAACCCTCAGTTGGTAATTTTCGATCGATTAATTTGTTGTCGAATAATTTAACTGCATGAAAAAAAGCTCGCTCAAAAGCAGAAAGGGAAAATTAAATTGAAATTCCGCCGTGCTGGAAAATGGAATTAATTAACTCTCTCGCAAAAATGCAATAAATTTGAAATTCAATTGACTGCCAAAAGTGTTTATCTTACCGAGTTGGCAAGTTTTTATTCGCAATAAAGCTCCTACGGGTGATTAAAACTTTGTCCTTTTCTTCGAACAATATCTATTTTGCAGACGCTTAAACAACAATAAAATCAAAACCATCCCTGACAATTTGTTTTCCAGTCTGTCCAGCTTGTTAAGAATGTAAGTTTAATGGATAATTTCGTCGTCGTTTTCTTTATTTCATTTAACTTCTCATTTTTTTTTTTAATTTAGTGATTTATCAAATAATGAGATCGCTGCAATATCGAAGCGAATGTTTAAAGGCGTTACGGCACTTCGAAGTCTCCAGCTGGATCATAATCAGATTGTATGCATTGATGAACAAGCCATTAAAAGTCTCCATGAACTGGAGATCCTGACGCTCAACAACAACAACTTAACGACAATGCCTCGTGATATGTTTTCCAACATGAAACGATTGCGGGCATTGCGACTCTCTGATAATCCATTTGCTTGCGATTGTCATTTGTCGTGGCTCTCGAAATATTTACGGAGTGCACCGAGATTGGCACCATACACTCGCTGCCATTCGCCAAGTCAATTGAAGGGACAAAACGTGGCAGATTTGCACGATCAGGAGTTCAAATGTTCAGGTATGTCACAGATACAGCTTTATATGCTCGCTTGCATGTTCCATCTTTTCCAATAAACAGCAATTTTCATATCTCACACAATTTTCAACAAATTGCATAAAAAAGCAATAAACATTTATTTTTTACCATTCAGGCAATTGCTTGTTTTTTTTTTCTTTCTCTCTCACTCTTGACTCCATTTCATGGCATGTATTCATGTTCATCTGAATGGCATTTGGTTACTTCTTCGGAAGCACAATCATGCCATCAACAATGGAACAAATTTGCATAAAAATCACATTTATTTTCATTTCTAGATACGAGTCAATAATTTATGAGAAATTTCACATTTAACACACACACATTTTTTTTCCCTTTCGCTCGTGATTCTATTTGTAGGATTAACGGAACATGCTCCCATTGAGTGCGGTGGTCGTAGCCTTTGTCCACATCCATGTCGTTGTGCTGAAGGCATTGTCGATTGTCGTGAGAAGAGCTTGACGAATGTTCCATTGACCCTGCCAGAGGATACAACGGAAATGTAAGGATTAACTCATGACACAATGTCGTAAATAGCCAACTATAAAAGGATTCTTTTTTTTTCTTTTTATTAATAGTCGTTTAGAACAAAATTACATCACCGAAATTCCAGCGAAAGCTTTTGCTAACCATCGTCGCTTGAGGCGCATTGACTTGTCAAACAATAACATTTCTCGTATCGCTTACGATGCTTTTGCCGGATTAAAATCTCTCAACTCGCTCGTGCTTTATGGTAATAAAATCAAGGAATTGCCGGGCGGAGTTTTCAAAGGATTAACGGCATTGCAATTGTTGTTGCTAAACGCCAACGAGATCTCGTGCATTCGTAAAGATTCATTTAAGGACTTAAGCAGCTTGAGCTTGTTATCGCTATACGACAACAATATACAATCGTTGACGAATGGAACTTTTGATGCATTGAAACAAATACAGACATTGTGAGTACTAAATATGCAAACGAAAATTTAATTTTAATTCCTTACAATTTTCTTATTTAATTTTCATTCAAACATTTTCCGTTCATAAAATCCAATCAAACAGACATTTGGCACGAAATCCATTCATTTGTGATTGCAATTTGCGCTGGTTAGCTGATTATTTGCACAAAAATCCCATCGAAACGAGCGGCGCGAAATGCGAAGCACCAAAGAAAATGCATCGTCGTAAAATTGAATCGTTGCGCGAGGAAAAAATCAAATGTGAGTTTGATGAAAAGCTGTCTAGAGGATTGAAATTTTAAATTAAAAATCAATTTGTATCGCACAGGCACTGATGATTTGCGTAGCAAATATGCTGCTGATTGCCGTGCTGAGCCATTAGAATGTCCCGCTGTTTGTCAATGCGAACGAACAACTGTCGACTGTTCGGGTCGTGGATTAAAAGAAATTCCACGCGATATTCCACTCTACACCACTGAACTGTAAGTGACATCAATCATTGCATGCACTTTGAAATTCATATATATGCTGATAAATTCGTTCCGTTTAATTACAGCTTGCTGAATGACAACCAACTGAGTCGCATTAAATCCGATGGCCTGTTTGGACGTTTGCCAAATCTTGTCAAACTGGACATGCGACGTAATCAAATAACAGGCATTGAGCCGCAGGCATTCGATGGCGCTTTAAAAATTCAAGAAATGTTAATTAGCGAGAATAAAATGTCGGAAGTGCACAACAAAATGTTTTTGGGACTTCACAACTTGAAGACTTTGTAAGTACTTAGATTTAAAATTAAAGTTGATGGCAGGAGAATGAAGTGTCGTCAAAAAGCCTTTTCACAAATTAAAAGCTTTTTCACATAAAATAGAGCTTTGATAAAACTTCCATGCACTTATCGTATATGGCATACATAAAATTAAATTATGGCTTGAAGTGCTATAAAGAACGGCGTCAGAAAAAAATGGAGCATCGACATGCTAAAAAAACATCCTTAATTAGTTCTCCATTGTTAGTTTCAATGTTTTCTTTCATGTGTCACACTTTACATTTTTTTTTACATCAAAGTATTAAAAAAAATTACGGCGAATTAAATATTTTTAATGACTTTCATATTGCCCAACATCATATTCGCGCTGAATAGCGAACATGTTAAAAATGTTAGCTAGTGCATATCATAATTATGAATAATAAATTTTAATTCCAGATCCTTGCACGATAACATGATTTCATGTGTGATGCCTGGCAGCTTTGATCACTTGACGTCTCTTACGCAATTAAATCTGTCCTCGAATCCATTTATGTGCAATTGCCACTTGGCTTGGTTCTCGGATTGGTTGCGAAAGAAACAATTTACTGGAACACCACCACGTTGCGTGGGACCGGCGAAAGTTAAGGACGTTTCTATCAAGGAATTGCCTCATCACGAATTTAAATGTACCGGCGAAAATGATCAAGGATGTCTGGGTGAAGGCTATTGTCCACCATCGTGCATTTGCATTGGAACAGTTGTTCGTTGCGCTAGAAATTCACTAAACGATATTCCTAAAGGCATCCCAACCGAAACCACAGAACTGTATTTGGAATCGAATAACATCTCGATGATCAACGCTGACCGCATTCGACATTTAAAATCATTAACACGTTTGGATCTGAGCAATAATCGCATTAGTATTCTGTCCAACTATACATTCACCAACCTCACAAAGCTCTCGACATTGTAAGTGCTTATTTATATCTTGTTAGTGATTGCGAGATAATAATTTCTACATTGCATAATGTTATTAATTCATTTAAAAATATTAACTCTCTAAATAGAATTATCAGTTACAACAATTTGCAATGCGTTCAACGTCACGCATTGAATGGTTTGAAGAATTTACGTGTTTTATCGTTGCATGGTAATCAGATCTCCATGATACCCGAGGGCTCATTCAACGATTTGCAATCGATAACTCATATGTAAGTTGCAATTATTATTTTTTGAACATCATCGGGTCTACAACATTAAATGCTTTTAAATGATTGATGTCGATTAACAACAAATTCTTTCTTTTTTATCTCTTTTCCACACATACACACATAGTGCTTTGGGTGCAAATCCATTGTATTGTGATTGCTCACTAAAATGGCTTTCCGAATGGGTTAAATTGGATTATGTGGAACCGGGTATCGCTCGATGTGCAGAACCCGAACGAATGAAGGACAAACTCATTCTTTCAACTCCAGCGAATCAATTTATTTGCAAAGAGAAAGTTAGTGACGAAATTTTATCAAAATGTGATGCATGCTTCACATTCCCATGCAAAAACAACGCTGAATGTACGGTGAAACCAGAGAGGCAATATGAATGTCGATGTGCTCCTGGCTATCATGGACAGCATTGTGAACACATGATTGACGCATGCTATGGAAATCCGTGTCGAAATAATGGAACATGTACAGTGCTAGAGGAAGGTCGATTCAGTTGCGAATGTTTGTCTGGCTATAAAGGAGCTCGTTGTGAAGTCAATATTGATGACTGTGCTGACCACAAATGTCAGAATAATGGAACATGTGTTGATGATGTCGATTCTTACACTTGCAGTTGTTTGCCTGGCTTTACGGGAGAATTTTGCGAGAAGAAAATTCAGTTCTGTGTCACTGATTTCAATCCATGCTCGAACGGTGCCAAATGTGTAGACAATTTCACTCACTACACATGTGAATGCAAACCAGGATTCCGCGGTTTGAATTGCACTGAAAACATTGACGATTGTATGAATCATATGTGCCAAAATGGCGGAACTTGTGTTGATGGCATCAATGACTACGTTTGCAAATGTCCAAATGAATATACTGGTAGATTTTGTGAAGGAACACCAATGGTTGCAATGATGTATCCACAAACATCACCATGCCAAAACCATGATTGCAAATATGGTGTTTGCTTCCAACCGAATCCATCATCATCCGACTACATTTGCAAATGCGCTCCAGGCTATACCGGAAAGCGTTGCGAATATTTAACATCTTTGACTTTCCTGCATAACAACAGCTTTGTCGAAATGGAACCGCTACGTACAAAACCGGAAGCCAATATCACCATCGTTTTCAGCACAATCCAACAAAATGGTGTTCTCATGTATGATGGCAATAACGAGCATTTCGCTGTTGAGCTTTTCAATGGACGCATTCGTGTGAGCTATGATGTTGGAAATTATCCAACGTCTACAATGTACAGTTTTGAGATGGTAGCGGACGGAAAGTGAGTTTTATTGTGAACTAACTATGTGGAAAAACGTTTTTAACTGAAAACTTTTTTTTGCCTATTGAAAAATTTTACAGATACCACATGGTAGAGCTTTTGGCTATAAAAAAGAACTTCACTTTACGAGTGGATCGTGGTCTGGCACGTTCAATTATAAATGAAGGCACAAAGGAATATCTTAAATTGACATCGCCATTGTTTTTGGGCGGTTTGCCAACGGAACCAGCTCAACAAGCTTATAAGCTGTGGCATTTGAGGAACTTGACAAGCTTCAAGGGATGCATGAAGGAAGTTTGGATCAATCACAAGCAAGTCGATTTTGTTAATGCAGCCCGTCAACAGAAGGTTACGCCGGGATGTGCTTTATTGGATGCTGAGAATGATGGCGAAATGGAAGATCAGTTTGTTCAAGAACCACCAGAGGAATCAAAAGAAGAAGTAACTTAATAATAATTTTCGTATGAGTGGATGATTTTAAAGATTTTCTTCTTCTTCTTTTTTCGTAAATAGCAAATAAATCCTTGTGAAAATCACCAATGCAAACGTGGTGGAAAATGTATACCGAACAACAAAGGAGGTTACACATGCAAATGTAAGCCAGGGTCAAAAGGGCGTTTTTGTGATCAAGGTGAGACAAGCTTAGTGTCACAAAAGATGGTGGAAGAAATCGACGAACCCTTCGAGAAGGCCACTAACGGTACATGCTCAATTTCGTAACTAATTACTAATACACTTTAAAAAAAAAACTTATCGTCGGTCGTGTGTTTAATGCTACATACTTATTATAAAACAGGTTCATGCTTTCATTAAAATTTGGCCTTCAACACTGAATTGCATGACTTACATCAATTCATTAATTCATCTTAATCTATTAAAAACATTAAAATACTCAATCTCATCTCTACAGCTTAAACACGCGCCCGATTGCTTTCATTGCACTAATTTTTGCAAACACACTTGACTTCTCTTGCTACAGTTTTCTGTTTGTACAGTCACGCAATTGTTGGTGGCGCTTTTAATTTTTATCGAAATTCTCCGACATTGTTCTCGGAATTAGTTTTTTTGTGCTTTAACACTTTTGATATTTATTTTCTTTTTTTTTTTTCAAATAGTTTCATGATAAATGAATGAGTAATAAAAGTCAACTAATTTGATGTTTTCCTTTTTATTTTTATTTCTTAATCTCTCAAAACACAGCTCCGACATGCCGCAAAGAACAAGTGCGAGAATATTACACAGAGAACGATTGCCGATCACGACAGCCCGTAAAGTATGCCAAGTGCGTGGGCGGTTGCGGTAATCAGTGTTGCACGCCGAAAGTCACACGAAAGCGCAAGGTGCGCATGGAGTGCAAAAACAAAACAAAATATATTAAGAATTTAGAAATAGTACGTAAATGCCATTGTACAAAGAAATGCTACTGACTGCTAGACGCGACTACCCAACAAAGTATAATTATAAATGATAATATAGTTTTTAGTAATAGTAATATAAATGAAGAAAAATCATTATTAAACGGTAATAATAATAAGAAGAATAATGATGATAACATGGATGATTTACATATGATGATGGGCGATGATAGTAGTGTATATCAATCGCCATCGCTATCAGCTATTCCGGCATCGATAGTTGAGGATAAAGTTGATGATGTTATTGCAACAAACTCAACTAATGAAATGTTAGATGTAAGTAATAAGAAACAAAGAAAAGGTAATAGAAGACATAACAATAATCAAAGAAACAAGAACCGACATCGTGTGAACAGTAACAATCAAAATGACGGCACATCATTTGATGGCGAAAACAATCCCATTAATATTGTATCAACTTTCAATCGAACTAACAAGATCTATAATAAATTGCGCAAGAACGATGCCGTCAAAGTTATTGATACGCCGAGTGGCCGAGCGGGATTTGTCTATCAAAGCAGCAGCAGTAGCGGCAGCAATTCAAACAATCAAGATTTTCCCATGAGCCCGTCAATCAAGGAAAGCAACAACAACTGGGAAGATTCATATTCACAAAATCAATATATTAATCGCAATGCCAATGACGTTAAGTTAATCCCCGATGACACGAGCAATAAAAAAATAATGCCAGTTCTCACATCAGACGGCAAAATTGCGCTTGTCGTTCGCGGTGACACAAGTCGCGGTTTCTTTGATGAGAATCAAAACAATGCTAGTGGAAATAGCGTCAATTCGAAAAAATATGAGCCAATTACGAATCTCACATCGATCATTACGGCACTAAACAGTAACAATGACAATAATAATTTTAATCATAAGCAAAACGACAGTATTAATATGGGAGATGGGTCAGAAATAAAAACAGTGCAGGAACAACATCGACTTATCAATCGACTCGATGAATTTTTTGCATCTGTCACCAATAAAGTTAAACACATTGAAGAAGTTGTTGAACATGAATTAGGTATTGATGCAGAAAATACCGACGATTCGGATGATGACGATGATCAACGTTTCTTGCCTGATACAACGTCGACAACAACACAATCGCCATTCAGTCGCGATGAAGATGAGTATGGAAAGCGAAAGGATCTTTTACTAATTGATCGACCGCTATCTGAAATTTTGGGACTTCCAAAGAAGACTCACTATCAACATCCGCAAGATTTCTTTGAAACAACCACGGAATCTCCATATGTTAGACCACCATCGGGTAGTGATCGTAGAGTTACTATCAATCGACCAACGACACATCTCGAGCCTGTTCAAACGACACAAGAAGTCAGCCAAAGTGAAGAATTTGATCACGAAAGCCCAGAAGTAATAAATATTGCAGTCATTCCAGGTTTTGACTCCGAAATGGAGGAAAGACTGTTTGGAAAAAATCGCGATAACATCGATCGCAATCTGAATGAAATTCCAGAAACTAGCGGAGCTTTATCGTCAATTCATTGTGCAATGCAAGCGATTGTTGCTGTTGCTTGTGCTTTCACCGTGTTTGGCGTGCTGGGTGCTTATTATAAAATAGAAATTGTAAATCAAATTCGCATTTTTTACTGGTGACTAGTCGTGCCGAATAATGGTCGAAGTGGTACGGCGCTATAACCTCATACCACTGTTTCTTGATTCCCATCAAATTGCTTACTTGTTGCTGCTGTAAATAAATATGAAAATTGGCCACATGTTAATTGCTTTGCATAAAATAGTTAGGATTTAAAAAATTCTATCAACATGCTCAATTTCTCACCATCACTTAAGTATTGTAATGTAATATTCAGAGCCTAAAGAAATTTAAAAAAAAAACTGTGTCTGATCAAATAATGGGATTGTTAATACTTTGTTGTTAGTCTTCTATTACCTTTCGTCGTGTATAATCCAAAATAACCAAGTCATATAGCCTTTATCCGTATATATGTCTAAAAGGATAAGAAAAAAAAAACGAAAAACTTATCAAAAAAAAAAAAAACACTTGAAACGAACATCTTTAAATCATCCAAAATAAAAATTACCGTTTAAATTCCATCATCATCATCAAATTGAAAAGAAATAAGAAAATTTTCTTTCAAAAAAAGAAGAAAACTCGAAATGAACAAATTAGTTAATAGGGTAGTCGCGCGTCGCATTCAGTTTTATTATTTTGTCTTTAAACAATAAAAAGAAATAAAAACCTTTTTAGTTATTATTTTGTTGTAAATTTGCTAGATAACAATAAGAAATGAATGAACTTTTTGCCGATAGTAATAATAGTTGAATGGATTCTGAATCCAGATCAAACCATACACAAAGTTGTAAAACTTTTCTTTTTCATTTTTAAGTTGTAAATTTCTTTTTTCCTTTCTTATGATTTTTTTTGAAACACTGAAACAATAGACAATAGTTTAAAGAATTGAACTTTCACCACCCACACACCAGAATTGGAACATAAAAAAATTCTTCAGTTTCAGCAAATAATAAATTTTTCGTTTTTTTTTAATGATCCAAAAAAAATCATAAATAATCTCTAACTAAATGTATTTTGCATAAATATTTATCATTATGTCCAAATTTATTGTATCTGTATTTATTAAATTATGATTGTAATGGCAAAAAGTATAATAATTTTAATTAATCTATATAAAAAAAAGTTCTATATATTGATGAAAAATTGTTTTATATTGAAAATAAAAGAAAAATCCTAACTGTAAAATGGAAACTAAACGCCTTTTTTTATTAGAGTCTTGACTGATAACACTATTTTTGATTATTTCAGGAAAACTAAAATCGTCTCGACCTGTTAGATGGGATTTTACTCAAAATTGTGTAAACATAGGAATATTTAGGATTCAAGATTTTCTCTTTATTTTCAGAAATATATAGAAGAAATGAAATCATAATTTATGCAACATAAGTGTCAGTAAAGAACTGCTTCCAATTTGCCTTGCCATTTGTGATCATTTCAGGTTGCAACTGAATTTCGTAATCATCAAATTTACGTTTTAATTCGATTGTGAAATAATTTGCATTATTGATAAATTCCTCAACAGTGCTGAGCATCATGTCGTAAGCAGCAATTACATCGGCACCAACATGGAGAGCTTTGAAGGAATGAAATAATTAATTAATGAAATTAATGTAATTGAAGAAAAAAAAAACTCACAATCAGAATCAAATGTGTTTAGATTGAACATGAAATCGAAATAATCGAGCTGCATGTTGAGTTCCTCGTTTGTGTATAATCTCTGTAAATTTCCTTCGAGGCATGCCAAACACAGAAGCTCTCCAGAACTTGAGACTGGCCACGCATAGTTTTGTGTGTTATGGTTGCACATCGGATTGTCACAAACAAACCAATTTTCGTAAAAGCGTTGAATGGCTTTAGCGATAGCAGCTTTCAGATGGTTCTTTATAACTGCCAAATATTCTATTGGCTTCACTTTGCATTCTGAATTAATGCAGACATCGAATATGGAAACAAAACGTCCATCACGTGCGACACGTTTGAATGGCGCTGCAATGTAATTGATCGATTTGCAGCCAGCACATGGAAACATGAATTTCTCACAATCGCGATATTTCTTCTCATTTGTTTTCATCATAATTTGTTCATCACGTGCGTCATGGCCTTCGTGCTTCACTGCTTTGCTTCTGAAATCCTTTGGATCGAGACCAAGCTTTTCAGCAATCACAGCGCCATCAGCACCTTCGATGGGTTCCAGGAGACGACTTATGACAGGATGAATCTGATGCGAAAGATAATAAACCTTGTCAACCGTTAATTTTCCATCAGCATTTTTGATTTCATCGATGTGATAACCGCGCTTTGGTGCTGCATTGTCTGTGCCATCAGCACATATAATGTAATCGATCATGTCACCTTTCTTGAAGCGACGATTTTTCTGCGTATTCATTCGATCAGCGACTTGAACATGTGGCAATGAACTCATGTCTGCATACTCTGATGGTGCTTTTGTCAGCTGCTTTGTAATTTCTAGCATTTGCAATGGAACTTTCTCTTCTTGAAAATCTTTCGCCAAGTCTGAAAGAACTTCAAATATCTGTTCGACACGCTCTGTCATATTCTTCTGCTCGCCGCCATTATTAGAAAGTAAAATGTCCAGCACCAATCTTCCGGTGTTGCTTGCAATTTTTGACCAATCGCGACGCACTATATCAAGACCTTTGAACTCATATGAATATTCAAGCTTTCCAGCTTTCTGGCTCACAGCAACTGCAGCATATTTCTTCTTTTTCAACAATAGCAGCTTCTGGTAAACACCATCAATATCTAATTCGACGTGCTTATAGATTGAATTCACAGCTTTCTTGATGCTACCACCAATCTTGTAAACATCGTCAAAGTCCTGCGAATTTGTGTTAATCATAATTGAATCGGTGTCTCCGTAAATTACTTTATGATTCAACTTCTCAACAAGAGTTTTTGTTGCCATCAAAATATCGCGACCTTTGCACGTTACCAATGCTGCAAGATGTGGTGCATAGAAGCGCGATTTCGAAAATCCCAAACATCCGTACATGGAATTTGCAGTTAACTTCAAAGCCATTTGACGAATGTTATATTGCATTTTCAATTCTGGCGTTATGTTCGGCTTTGCCATCAATGACTTCACATTGCGACGTGATTCAACAAGTCGCTTAATTTGGCGTGGTAATATTCCAGCTTCAACAGCTGAATCAGGCGGCAGCGGCAATTCATTAGGATCCGATGGAGGAGAAATCGTCGTGTAGCAAATGTTATACTCCTGAATGATGGATGGATACAAAGAGTTGAAATCCATCAGAAGCACAAAACTTTCGTAAAATCCTTTGATCGGATCTAGCACCAATCCACCAGCGTATGCAGCTTTCTTTTTTCCACCAGCTGCAGGTTGAGTTGCTACATCATGTCCTTCCTCACCATCTTGTCCTTTATGGTTTTGCCACAATTTCTTATCAGGCACAATGTATTGCTTCTCATGAAAGGCATGCATCAACAAATACTCATTGCGCTCTGAGCGGCCACCCTGGAGAGTCCTTGACATAAGATTGCCAGCAATATTTGTGATTTGTAAAGCAAGCGGCAGAATGTTAAGCTCAGTCATCAACTTACTGATGTACAAGCAATCTTGAACATTCAGTTCGATAAACTCAATAATGTTATTGCTTCCATCATATGCAAACGGAATGTTATCATAAACAATTTCTTGGCGCTCGTCTTCGCCAATTTTCAAGATTTTCTGGCATAATGTTCCCAAATCATAGCTACGGCTTTTAATCAGTTCTGTTGCTGACAGTTTAACATCACAAATCAAACGACCAATAAAGAATTCCTGAACTCTCTTGCCGGGAATTTGATTCATCTTCAAACGTCCAATTCTCGACCACATTGGAATCTTCAGAAATGTGATGCGATTACAGATAATATCCAATTGACAATCATTTGAGTCGAAGGTCACTACTAAATCAGGATCAATACTCTGATATATGCTTAGAAACCAAGTCAGCAATGCTCGTTCATTATCAAACTTGAAAATTTTGAACTTATTGAATTTCGACAAATGAGTTTGCAGATCGTAAGGCCAGTTCTTATTTGATGGACGTGTGACACCGCAATATTGACGATTAAGCAACTGATTATTAGGACGGTCGAGATTGAATGCATCATTAACGAGACAAGAAATTTGCACAATTTCATTGCGATTGTTCGATGGATTCAGGATACATTTGACATTGATTGTTGCAACAACGAGAGTCGGTGGAGCTTTCTGTTGTGTATCAGCCATAACAGTCACACAATTCATGTCAGCACACGATATTTGATTTTTAGTCCAGCTCGATGACGCTTCTGTTACTTTAAAACTGCGAATTTCTAACCAGCACGGTCCTTTAATCTTCCGATCTAGCAACATTGCTTCGATTGGTGATGTGTTGGAGCCAAAAATGTGAGCGATTGTCGAATATTTATTTTTTGGATTTGGCGTTGGGTATTTCCCAGCATAGCACACTTCCAAATATTCACTTTCAATAGGCACATCGACATCAGGCACTGTGAATGCGAATGATTTAAACACTTTTCTACTATTGAAGCTCGACAAATTCAATTCTTTTGAAATTCGCTCATCGAATTCTTCATAAACATCTGCAATTAACACTTCCTGATTAGTTTCGGTTTTCGTTTTGAGATCAAACACATTATTTCGAGGCAGCAAGAACAGTGTGCGATTGACATTTTCAACACGAACACATATCGAGTTGTAAGAAATTTTACTGTTCGCTCCTCCAGGCACCTCAACTTTGCCGAATAAATAAACCTCACCAGGACGATTACGATCATCAGTCCATGCGTCCAGAAAATAAAATTTCATTGTTTCCTTATGGATTATTAGAGAGAATAAATAATTAATTTCATTTCTAGGTTTTAACTTTAGATGTTAACTCACTACACTCCAATCGAATTTTCCATTTTCTTCCTGACTTATTTCCGTATCGAAATCAATGCCTTGCAATTCATTAAAAATTGATGACTCAGTATTGCTTGGTTTCGCAGATATAGTCTTTAGAGCGATCGGCGATGACTGTTTCATTGTCTTTTCAACAAGCTCAGCAGTATTTTGCATTTCTTTAACTGCGAAATCATCGTCGTCTAGCAAAGACACCTCAAGAAGCTCTTGTTCTTCTTGTAGCTGTTTGCTCGTTTTCTTTGGGGACAGTGAAAGTGCTTCAGATGGTGGTGCTACTTCTTCAGGCATAAATGTCAGTGACATGTCACGGTTTTCTTTGTTTTCCTTAACCTTTGATTTGCGCTCATCTTTGAGTAAATCTTCGAGAATGTCCTAGAATGATAAAAGTAATTATTGCATGTTCGATGACGATAAATCAAGGGCAACTAACATCTGTTTTGATATCTTCTTTTTTCTTTTCCTGAACCTTTTTGCCAAACTTTTCCATGTATTTCTTCATTTCGACTTCAGATTCTGTTACTTGTTTTCTTAATGACTTCATGGTTTTAGGCGCCAATGCGGACACTCCATTTGCGGTCGGCTCAGATGCTGTTGCTCCCGATTTCAATCCATCAAGCTCACCGAGAATATTTTTCAGCAAATTATCGTCTTCAACACTCGCTGTTTCCTTTTCTTTTGATTCCTTAGCAAAGAAGTTCTTTAGTGATTTCTTTTTTGGCACCGGCTCATCCGGCAGATTGCCTTTTTTGCCTTTCTGTACGCTCTTACGCTTCTTTGAACTAGACTGAACCTCATAATCATCAGCATCATCAAAAATCTCTCGGCCATCTTCAACATATCCTTCACCATCTGCGAAAAGAAGAACAATACTAAACTAATGTCAGAGAATTATTTAGGTAGCAACAACTCACCATCATCAACGATCCAGTCAGAGGCTCGAGCTGAGACAATCTTAGTGTATTCATCTTCATCAACTTCATCGTAGATTTTTGAGTCCTCTTCATTTAGTGATTCCCACTTAGTTTTGTTTCCTTGCTTCAGATCTCGTAGTCGTTCAAATGCGGATGCTGACTTCTTTTCAAGCTTCCTGCGTTTGCTTCGCTGTCCAATAGACGATTCACCTTCATCGCTCATTTCAGGAATCGCTTATTATCTTTTGTTTCTGCAGATTTTTCTTTTCAGATAGTTCGTAGCCAGCATAAAATATTCAGAAAAAAAGCAATATTTATTAAGTTTTGAGTGGTTTTCACAAAATTATTTGCGCGCGAAAACCCACAGTTTTGCAATAATATGTTAAGCGTATTTGTATGTATCATACAATGAAAAATCGTTATAGTAAAACTCTGAGCCTTGCTCTGACTAAAAACGTCTCCCCCGAGTGAAAACTGCTGAAAATACACACACTAAATTTTCTTAGCGCAGGACACTACTACTCACAGAATTGTGTTTCTAGTATTGCATAATTGAAATATTCAGCCTTAAAATCCATCAAATAATCCAATTTCTAAAGTAAGTGACCATCTTAATAGTGTGCTAACGCAATGGTTATACCTTATTCATTCACTATAACATGAAATCATAATTGCAGAATGGCAGGAGACGGGGATGCATCTAAATTGACTGGATTGGGAAAATATTTCAATGGTACAACCATGGCTGGTAGAGCAAATGTAAGCTTACTAACTGGATATATTTGTTATTGCAAGCTACAAGTGATGGTTAACATATTATTCTAGGTTGCTAAAGCGACATATGCGACAATCGGCCTGCTAATCCTATACTTCACCATGAAGCCATCAAAGAAGTAATTTCATAATTTTCCTCGTATTAAGATCGAAAGTTTAATTATAATGTGAAGAAGTGAAGCGTTTAAGAGCACGAAATAAATAACATCTATTCAATGTAGAAAACTAAAATATATTTTCGTCTTCCTGGACATTGTGTCTTTTGCTGGGGATCCGTGTTTTTCATTAGTAATCTAACATAATATAGTAAACAGTGTGACATATATTTTTATAACAGAATAATGCACACCGATCGGTAATATTCTAGGTTCGCCTTTCAGATTTTTTTGCCTTCTAAGAAATTAGAGCTACTTTAAATAATACTCATTTAAAAGTACCTACATAATCGAATGAAGTTCTAACCTTGCTGCGAAATGAGCGAAAGCGTGGATAAATCAAATGCGATGGTAACCCAACAAAATTCTAAATAATAATGGAGATTTTGTTAATTCTAAATGACTTGCTATATAGATGAATAAAGAAACCAAGGATGAAACGCAAGCGAAGGAATCGAGAAATGCAATCAAAGTCTATGATTTTGATGGTCTTATTGTCGAGGTCTTAGAAACATTTGATCAAGAGGATTCAGATTCTGAATCAGGAGGCGGTGATGATGATTCAACAGTTGCTTTAGATGATCTAGAAACTGATGAACAATTTTTGGAGGAGCATTCGCAAGTAAAAACTCCCACGCCTCAAACGTACGAACAACAACCGAGTGCCAGCGAAATTACTGTTCTGAAAACGGATCAGGAGGAGATGGAATTTCCGGCATATGCAGCAAATGATCTTGACGGAGCTGCTGGAATGTGGGCCGCCAATCTGAAGCTGCCTTGCTTCCGCTCAGAAATTCAGCCAATGTGGCAGATGCCACTTCTAAATCGAAATATATATCAGCAAGCATCAGGTCCTACTGATATTTCATTTAATGAAACACCACGTTCCATCAGGCCCATCAAACCTCCATCCTCAAATCCATATGAATGGAAACTTCGAGATGTTCCGGCCCATACGTCAGAATCCACGTTAAAACCAGATTCATCGCTTTTATCTGCGCTTAAAGAAATGTCCGAAGATAAGCTGATCAACAATTTAGAAGATGTATGCTGTTCAATATGTAACAAGATCATCCTTACTGGTCTTGGCATTACACTTAAAGACTGTTTGCATAGCTTCTGCCACCCATGTCTTACCACTGCTATGGAACAAAATGAAACGGTTGTCATGAAATGTCCATCAAAGACTGTTTTTTGCGATGGTGACGTACGCGATGAAGAAATCCGATCGCTACTGACTTCAGAAGCATATGAAAGATTTGTTGAGCAGTCTCTGAGGAAAATGGACATTTACGATCTTGATGAGCTTGCTTGGAATTTTGAATTCGTTGAAAATAAGAAACCATTTAAGTGCGGCATCTGTCAAGAAATGATTACTGCTGGCGATGGCATTGTATTGAAAGCTTGTTTGTGCACCTTCTGTAAAGTGTGCCTTAGCCAGTACATCGAGAATAAAGAAAGTCCTATCGTATCATGCCCATTTGTCGCTGAAGATGGAACCAATTGCATTGGTATTATCGAGGATCGCGAAGTGAGAGCGTTAGTGCCTGCGAACGTATATGGTGCCATGCTCAAGATATCGTTAGCTCAAGCTGAAGCTCGGTGTCAAAACGCGTTCCATTGCAAAACGCCCGATTGTCCTTATTGGTTGGAACTAGATGGCGAATGGCAGGAATTTGAATGTCCTAAATGTGGACGAGTCAATTGCGTCATGTGTGAAGCGGTTCATCAAGGCGCTACATGCCAGCAGTATCAAAACATGATCAATGCAAATACACGAAATTCTCATGATAATGCAATGACTGCGGATCAAGTTCGTACACTTATCAACTCTCGTCGAGCTATGCATTGTCCTGCTTGTGGAATAGTGGTCGAAAAAGTTGATGGATGTAACCACATGACTTGTTCCGCCTGTCGCCATGAATTCTACTGGCGAGGAAATTAAATTTTGAAATTTGGTGCTAAAACCATCAGGAAGATCTGGTGATAACATCATGGCACAGAATAGCTTCCATTACGCTGTGACTATGCGACCGTGCCTTGTAGAATTAAAGTATAACGATAATAAATTTCCTAACATTTAAAAGTATTACCTCGGGAACATGCATATATTACGTAACGCTTCTAGGGAGAGGGTTATGCATTTTGTTACGTTCAATAATGATGATAATGTATGGGACTTGTGCATATGGGGGGCTCCGAAATGCAACAAAATAGCACTGCGCAATATATGCATGTCCCCTTAGTAGAGGAATTTACTAAATCCAAAAGACTGATGTCTGTTAATAACTGAAATCGCTTCATCAAAGTTAACAGGTCCACAGACTTGGCCAAAATTTATTTCGTAGTAATCAATAAATCAATTTAGGAAGTATAACAACAACACCTTTCACTTTCACACCCAAAACATTGTTATCTACATTGACAATATTTGAAAAAAGTAAGTTTTTCATCAAATCTGAAATGTTTCTTAATATTTCCTGGATCTAAGGATTCTTTAATGATTTTAAATGCTCTGAATAATCGACAATTCAAGAAAACTTTGCTACATCATAAAGAGCAATCAAAACATGCACAACATTAAGAAAGTAAATAGAAGATTAAATTAAATTTACTCAATGGAAAATAAATAATCAACTTTCTTACATTTTCTTTAGAATCCAGCTCCAGCGCGTAAAATACGAAAGATAATTAATTTGAAGGGATTAATAATCGAAGTACTTGATACAGAAACAGAGTCAAATGCAGATCGAATTATTATGGATCGGGAAGTTCATATGAGTCATGAGCAACAAACTCGATTTGAACCAATACAGTTCAATCTCACCCAACTCTCATGTACTGAAACAGGAACAAAACCTAAGATTTTAAAGCCGACTGCTCATCATCCACTGCTTCCATCAATACTGTTCAATCGTGAAGATTTCATTTGTTCGATTTGTGAAGTGTTTATCGAGGAAAGGAAAGGAGTTCAGCTTAAAAACTGTAAACACGAATTTTGTAAAACTTGCTTAATTGATGCCATTGAACATTCCAATATGGTTGAGATTATTTGCCCAATGATGCTGGTTAACTGTAATGCAGAAATTCAAGATGATGAAATAAAAGCCTTACTGTCACCGGCATCTTATGAGAGACGTATTGTAAAGTCATATAAACGAGAAATCCAAAGCAAGCATGAAGAGCGAGCATTCAACACCGTCCCCGAGCTTCTGGAGCTAGAAAACTATGACTATGTTGAGAACAAACTTCAATTTCAATGTGGAATCTGCCTTCAGGATACATCGCCTGGTGATGGACTTATATTAAAGAACTGCCTTCACGAGTTTTGCAAAATATGTCTTGCTGGCACAATTGAGCACACCGATGAACCAGAAGTGCCGTGTCCTTTTGTCGCTGAAGATGGAACCCACTGTGAAGGAACGATACAGGATCGCGAATTGCGATCTGTGATCAGCGCTGAAGTTTATAATAATCATCTTCAAAAATCAATCGCTCAAGCTGAAGCAACCATCAAAAATTCATTTCATTGCAAGCATCCAGACTGTATTGGTTGGGTTGAAATTGATAATGCGCAAAGCTTCTCTTGTCCAGTTTGTAAGAAAATCAACTGCATCGCCTGCAAGGCTATTCACGAAATGAAAACTTGCCAGGAATATTTCTACGAAATTAATGCTGACTCTCGTAAAGCTCGCGACGATGCATTGACTCAACAGCAAGTTGATGGCTTGATTACTAATCGCGATGCCATGAACTGTCCAAGTTGTGGCGTTGTCTTACAAAAGACGACTGGATGCAATCACATGACCTGTCGTTGTGGACGTGCATTCAATTGGACCGGAAAGTGATGATTTAGCTTCTTATCATGTGTTTCACAATTTTTTTTTTTTTTTCAATAGTCAATTGAATTTGAATTTGAATTTTTTCAATTGAACAATCCAGCCCCCTGAAGATGACCCCGAGAACATTTAATAAACCATCGCCAACAAATTTGTAAGAATAAGAAACGAAAGTTTTATTTTGTTGACATGACGAGGGTCGTCGAAATTTGATTTCAATATTTCTGCAACATTCCAACGAACGGACAGAATGAGCAGAATTTCGTAGGGGAGATGAAAAATCGGAAATTGTTTTTCTTGTAACATTTAATGAGTTTCATGTCCGCATGTATCCTTCATTTATTCCATTCCTTAGACATCTTCTTCCCCCCTAATTATATCGAGAAATGTGTCAAATTTACTTTCTTCGCTTTGTTGCACAACTTTTTTTTATTGGATTTTCTTATCATTTCGAACTAATAGGGTGATGATTATAAAACATTGTGATGGTGGGAGTGAAATGTAATTAATTTACAAAAGGTCTTTTACGGAAATGTTCGCCCTAGAATATAACCCGTCAAAAGTGATGGCAAAAAAATGTTCGTCGATCCAAAGATTGTCCGCCTTGAATTTGATACCTTTATTACCTACATAGTTATGTAGTAGGTTTTTATTCAAACATATGTGGATTGCTGGGAAAGAGAGAGAGGGAGCAGTGATGAAAAAGTGAATGACCTTTCACCATGGAAATGTTGTCCCCAATAAATAAACTTGTTGCACTACAAGTTTCATTGAAATGTATTGTGCAATTTTGGGACAATAAATGCTGCTAAATGTCTGTGAGTTAGATTGATGCACCTGCATATTAGTGATAATAATCATTGATTACAAAATTTATTGCATAATGATGGGTTTCACATATTTATAAATTATAATGGTTTTATCATTTGTAGAATGCACGTTTTATGTGCGCATTTAAAGACTTCCCACTCCACAACGTAGAGATCACAATTCCAATGAAAGATAATTGTATTGAAGATGCAACTTCATAAATCAATGAATCCGTTGAAATATTTATTTCAATCGGAGATAAGGAAAAGACTTCAGTTGCACATTGTTGAATTGTATTGAATGTGGTCGAATGCAGTTCTGACATTATACTTGAAATCAGATTTATTTTATCGCAACATCAGAATCTAGATTCCAAAAGTCCATCATTCAAACACCTTGACCGACAAAATAATCATATATGTTCATTTCGAAGCCACACTCGTGCTAAGCCATGGGCGACAAGCCAAACCGCAATCAAATTGAAGCTAAATAAAATCGAACTCATTCAATATATTTCTTTCTTATTTTAAAGTGCTACTGAATTTATTACATTTTTCGATTTCCTTTGAAGTGCTTCTCGAATTGTGTAATTATTTTCTAGCTTCTGGCGTATAGCAATTTTCTTCTGTAAACCTTCTTAAGCGCATTTTGTATCTACTTGCGGCAAAGTATAAACGCAATTGAATTTACCCCAACATAAGAGAATTATCGCTTCATATCATTGCAAATTGCTCTAGAAATTGATATGTTGGGGCGCTATGCTCGTTCTGAGACATGTCTCGTGTGTGCAAATTGAGTAATGAGCACCGATTAACCTCGGTGTGTTTTTAAGTTATTACTTTATGCCCGTTGGCGGCAGTCCCATTAACGTTAAGTCGTCACTTTCATGCACTAATTCGTTGGATGATTAAGTGAAAAGTTGCTTTGAATTTATTTATTTAAACGATAATGACGTTTTTGATTTAATTTCAGAGACAGGTTTTAATCGCTTTCGGTGTTTCTTTGGTGGACAAAAGAAAATTTATCTTGAACGTGATTTCTTTAGCTGGATTAAAAATTAACCTAAAACATATTAAATTTACACTGCAATGAATGATGGACAGTTTTAATAAACCCATTTAAATAATCCACTACTTGTTGGCGACGCGTGATTTCCCCGAAAACAAAAAAAAAATCTGTAACTGACAATTAAATGCGCCTGAATAGAACATTAATCCAATTAAAATTTGTAAAATGTGAACGCGTTTGATGGCTCGCTGCTCATTGCAAAAGGAAATTAATTATTCACTTTTTTATATGTTTGGCACCCAATGACCATTCACAACCCTTTTCATTTTCCTGTGTGCATTTGTCATCACGACCCTTCTTTTTATTGCGCGCAAAAAAAAAAGAATTCACTTACATACTTAGAACCATTAATAATGCAGTTTCATTGCTCGCACGACGTCACTAGATCCAACTTGTTCTGACCAGATAGCGTTCAGGAAACATTAAAATATATGTCGACCATTCATTTAGGATTGACACATTTCAAGCAGGGCGAGTGAGTAAATTAGATTAAAAAACATTTCAATATGCAAATTACGTAATGCCCTAGAGAAAGAATCCATCAGGTTCTAAAGTAAAATCATTAGCGTCAAATGGAAATTGAACGTGCTGTTGGCTGATTAAAAAAGATGTTTTTAAAGAACCCTTTCCGGAAAGTTGATATTTTGTTTCTCAGACAGAAAACGTGCAGCTTAACTGCGTCGTTTTGCAATCCGATCTGCAGTGACGCATTGTGAATACCATTTTGATGTGTTTTGACATATATTTCTCGTCTCATGTCGACATCAACGAGGTAATTATGGGGATGAATTTAAGGACAATTGAAAGGATTTTGTAATGCAATGAGCAAGTTTCATTGAGCTTCTGTGAGCTTCTCGTATTTTTTTCTTGAGATTTTCATCTTTATTCACTTGCATCAAATATCAACCCCAAAATGAAAAGAGAAAAGGGGTTGATTATGTGTTTTGCAATCGAGGTTTCACCCTCTATAATATTCCACAAAGGACATTAAATTTACAGAACTTTTCCACGACCCAATGTGCAATCACATTTGATTGTTTTCTACTGAAAAGAGCAAATCGATGGGGAGAATTTACATGCCTCTCAAGAGTCGAAAATCCTTTTCGTGCCCTTCATCAATATTTTAAAATATTTTCCGTTTCCAAAAATTTTAATATTATTTGAATGTGGTTTCGCAAAAGTGAATTATGCTCTTATGAATTCATAGAAAGTATAAAATTAAGGGGCAAAAACACATAATGTTCATTTCAACGCTGATGATAATGTCGGTGGTTGCAATGTTAACTTATGACTTTCATCAAGAAACATCTTTTGGGATTCCATAAAGGAGAAAACAAATGTAATGAGAGCACATTCAGTGTAGCATTAGAATATTTCTTTTGATAATATTCAAATATTTTCCTCCATTCGAATCCTACTGAATTCCTTTATTCCCTAATGGGAAATATTAAAATTGTCATAGTCGAGATAATCGCACTTTGTTCTCAGTGCGACAAAGACATCAGAACATTGTACCAAAAATGAAAATTTGTGGAGAATATTCGAATATTCTCAAAGGAATTTCCATTATCATTAGACAACATTTTCACTGCTTCTTTGATGTTGACGCTTGATGTTCTACTAAATCATTAATTAAACAATTATTAAATGCACTTTATGCTTTGGAGACAAAAAGTTCATGACATTTTTATGACGAGCTATGAAACCACAGTCAGTCAGTCTGCGGGTTGAAAGCCATGGTGTTAGAGCAAACGAAATTAAAGCATAAAAAAGGAAAAAAAAACTTCTTGCCATAAATTTCATAGCCCAAGAAACCGAGTTGATGAAGCATTGTTCGAGATTTTTGTACGTTTGATAACCAAATAAGTCGTGTGTTGCATTTTGTACCGAAATAAAGAATCCCAATACTTTGGCTGAGACATTTTGAAGGGCAAAAACATAAATAAAGCATCATCGTGAAATTATCGCGTCCCAACAATCAGTCCCGAATTTATTCTCGGCCCTTTTCTACACTTTAGTTTTTTTTTTCTTTATGATTTTGTTGTCAAATTGTTGCGTATTTCAATATCTCGACATTTTCCATCTTTTGGTTGGGTTTGGTCGTTGAAGTTATGCTTTCATTCTTAGTTTTATGTCGGTAGACTCCTTATGCTGAGATATTTACATTGATATTGAAATTGTACATTTTGTCACTTGGTGGATGAAGTCCTTGGTGTAATTCAGTCAATAAATTGTGTTTAATTTCCATAAATGATTGATAACGAGCGTCGGATTCTGGAAAATAAAAGTAAATATTTCTTTTTCTACATACTCGCAACCCTCATAGAGTCACAGCCCAAATGTCAACCCCTCGACGAATGTTGTTAAGCATCGTCACGCCGCTCAGCACATATTGCACCAAATGCAAAGAACGGTCGTTCCCGAATGAAACTATTTTACATTTTTATACGCTTTTCGTGAAAATGGCATTAATTGGAAAATATCAGAAATACCCTCGCAGTTATGGTGCATCGATGAGGGTGCCACTACATGATACCACCTCCATCATCATCTGGAATTTCATTTACAGAACATTTTATCGAATTAAAATCAGAAAACTTGTCGAGCAGTGTCTCACGACGTTGCATTATTTAACAAGGAAAAATTTCATATTAAAATTCGAATTTGAACGAAACCTCAAAAGACTGAACCGGGGTGGAATGAAATGTAATGCATTAAACTCATTTCCCAGACACACCGAAAAAGGGAATTCTGAAAAGTGATAAAAAATTTTATTGTTATTATTTTTTGTTTTTATTTTTTTTTTCCATTTTAAATGTTACAAGTCACATTTGCTTGATTCAAATCAATTTCATAATTGCTTATGTTTGAGCTAGTAATTTCTGCATTATCTGGAAAACGTTATGATGCTGTTCATGAAGCTCATTGTGTGAGATGTGCGCGAAATAAATATATTTAATGTGACAAAAGAAATAACCATGATTGCCATAAACAGTGCTCTTAAAACTTTCTCAAGAATTTTTTTTTGCAAATGAATAAAGGGATCATCTGCTAATAGAAAGCAAGCGTCAGCATCAACAAATACTTTGTTGGGAACTTTTTCTTTCACTTTGCTTCCTTCATTCTCATGAACAAGTTAGCGCTTAAAAACTCATGTTCTTAATACCTGCCACTAAAATTATCTTTCAGATGATTTCAAGCGAGTGAACACCAAAAGATATCACATTTCAGTTATGCTGCTCGCTGTTCATAATCTCTTAAACAATAAATTAATTTTCAACCCTACACAAAATTGCTTTACTTCGTTTTCAAGTTTATTACACAAAGTGAATGAGGGAAATATATTTTCCGTGAAAAACTTGTTCGTCGTTTTGTGTTCATGAGAAACTATAAAACATCATTTGTGAATAAATTCCCCACGAAGCGCTATGGAAATTATCTGTTTTACTTGTAGAGAACAATGAATCATTTGAACCGATTTTTGGGGTAATGATGCTTAAGGAATCTTAAACGCTTCTAATAAATCTTTCCAAAATATATCGACCATGAGCATAATTTTTCGTTTTTCAATATTGTAAAAATCGATAAATTTATAAAAGTCGAGTGCATTTTTACGAGAACTTCATGAGAACGAAACAACTTTTATATAGATACATGAACCAATTTCTAAACGTAGAACAGAGAAATGTAATTTTAAGATCGAACATCATAAAATGACGTCAAATCTTTCGCGTAAAAAAGATCCACTGAAAGTGCTTCCAACTTTCCTCCGATTTTTTTTTCTTCAATTTCCTTTCGAGTTTCCTGCATGCGAGTAACAGTAAAGATCAGAATCTTACTTTACATCTTTCCAAGTTTTAAAGAGAATCAACAATGGTATGACGAACAGATAGAAGGTCGTTGATAAAAATTGAAAGGAAATTTCATTAAAAAGTAGAAGCTTTATACAAAAAAATAATTGCGGACAGCGAGCGGATGAAATCGGAAGGAAATCAACGGGAAAGGATCTGCAAATTGATGGAATAATTCAGGATGATTAAAACGAGAGTGATGGACGTTTGACTGCAGGCTATTTAGAAAAGGACTTTGCTATTGAAGCATTGAAATATATGCATGAAATTAAGCAATCCTGAAAATAAAAACTGTACTCGCGCTCGTTAAATTTACGACGGTTAAACTCATTTTTATGTTAAATAATCCCGAAAAAAAAAAATGTTTTATGATTTATGTTGGTAAGCATTGAACGAAAGAAGGGCAAGGAGAGCAATAACCAGCAAAAGAAACCTTTCTCCTGCCCAACAGACATGTAACATGAACCATAAGACATGAGAATTCTCGGTTCAGAAAATATTTTTTTATTATTTCGCTTTTCTGGCCTCCTTTCGTTTCCTTATCATAATTTACATAACAGCAATATTCAAGAAAGGCTTTATTGTCGTTGAGAAATTGGAACGTGGAAGAAATTCCAGTTCTGTGTTTTCTTGTTCCCTTTTTCACTCTATTTTTCTCAGCCATCACGATAAGTGAAAGATGATACATGTTCTAGGAATCTCGAACATATAAGGGAATAAATGAGCAGCAACATGGATAGACAACGATGTCAATATTTATTGCATAACACGATTAAATTTCTTTCATTCTTTGACGCATTCAACGAGGCTGCGAGAGAGTAAAAGAATTGGAATTTCCAAACAAATATCTCGAATTACTAAAACATATAAATTTATTATCCTCGAGAACTTCTCGCATGAAAAGTAGTTAAGCAGCATAAAAATCACTTCTTTTCAAGTTTTTTTTTTGTATTATTGGTAAATAAAATAAATTATTCAGCAAAGTGCAAAGTTGAGCTTCATTTCAAATGTATCAGTCAATTGATTTATTATTCAACATACAAATTAAATTTATGCTAGAAAAAGGCGGGAAAATCCGCAAAGTTCAAATGCTATCATCAATACTTATGCATTAAAAGTTCGCGCTTTAATCTTTTCTCATTTCTTAATAAATTTGAAATTATCAGCATTTTCTCGCTAAATGTTTTCGTATCAACAAGTTCTCCAATGTTGAGTGTTTATGTTTACGTCTATGTCAAAATGTGTCTCCAATGCTACAATGTTTCAATGTTTAGCAGATTGAGAGATTTATTTTCCTGAGAATAAATTTGAGCGAATGTAAAACAATAATAAAACAATGAACATTTATAAATTAAACATTAAATGCATTTGTCCAGTTCTCCTCTCTTCGTGATACACATATCTCATATGCTTGCTGTAGAAAAAAAAATACATAAAAAATGAAGCAAGAATCTGAAAAATAGTTTTATGATATAACAACATTTGAAAGTTATGTGTTTTGTAGCAAAAAAGGAACCAACATCGCTGAGATTTGGCGAGATTTGGTGACAGCTTAAAAACACAAACGTATTTGGACAAAAATAAAAAAATCAAATGCTACAATAACAAATAAATTTTATTCTAGAACATGAGCGAGTTTATGCCGCCAAATATGAATGTTATGTTTATCATTTTTATTTGCTTTCGTTATCTAAAAACCAGAACCAGTTCAATTGCAATCTGCTATAGATAACATCAAGTTCAATTGCTAGATATGTCACGCCAACAATTATTCATTTCACTCTTGAATAGCCTCGGTGTCAAAATTGACTTTTCCGGATGAAGTGCACAGAATTTGTGCCGTCACAGCATTTTTCGGTTATCCGGATTTCTGCGGTTGTGAAATGAGAATGGCACATGCAATTTATGTTCTCATATCAGCAGAACAATTATCAATTGAAAACCTTTTATATGGAGTGGAAAAAATAATTTCAGTAAATCACTCAATAAAATTTTATTGGTACTGTGAGTTTATGAGCTCGCGATTTCATTGAATAATTTTCGCGGGCCTTTGTTCATTTGTTTTTAGAATTTCGCTGGCATTAACAACATTTTGGAACATTCATGCCCTTACACGATTTATAAGTGCAAATAAAAATATAATTCAACAACAATGATCAAAAAATTTATTTCGCCCGCTTTATGAATGGAGTTGATAAATGACCAATAAATTGCAATTGCAGAGCACGAAAAAAGTCCTTTTGGCAATCGTTGCAATTTGCCAAAATAAAACAAAAGGAAAACCTTGTAGAGGGGGAGAGAGAGACTATCTACAAGTCTGTGCCAATATTGCATAAAATGTTCTGAGAATGAAACATATGAGATTTATTGAAATTGGTTTAAACATACAATTATCGAATAGCCAGCAGCTCCAGTGCTATTGAAATTATCATTTGAAATGATAAAGAGTTTTTGAAGTTATAAAGAGCATACTCGAGCATATGCCACTCGCTCACACAAAATGTGCATCGCAATCGCAGGCATACACAACTTATTTTTCTTACAAATAAGAGCCAAAACATATCGATAAATGTTTAATCGACTTTAAAATTTTCCATAAAGTCAATAAAACATTTGTGAGGTTCTACAATTTAATCCTTTAATCTGATTAAACTTTTCGGTGTTATTATGGGTTCATTGTTGCTATGAAAGAAGCATATTTATTTTATGATCTGGCTGCAGCAGATTAATTCTCTGTACAACCACCGATGAGGTAATTTATGATAAATTGCTTGGAAAGTTTGAGAGCACACCCACTCACACAATATTGCTAACATTCAGATGTATGCGCATACGTTTCGCCGAAAACGAACATCAAGTGAAATGATATGAAAATTGATGATGTCTAATGCAAAACGGAATTGAGAAATAATAAATTTAAAAAAAAAATATCTAAACGTAAATATTTTCGAAATATTTTTATGCATTTTTATGGCATTTATGCTTGTTTGATCGTTTATCATATAAACGCACAGCATTTTATTGATTGCCGTATTTTATGCTCCTTTCTGCTCGCTCATTTGCTATCGAAATTTTTATTTTACAATTCTTTTAAATTTATTTATTTTTTTTTTGTTTTACGATTGTTTTTGTTTTTTATTTTTTCTGTGTCACCTAAAAAAAAACATCAATTCATTGAAATCAATGAACCATGCGGTTTTCTATAATAGTCGACGGAATTATCGATTTGTTCGTTTTATTTTTTTCTTCTCTCCGCAATCGTTTATCGTTTATGCATATTGATAATCGAATGTCTCAGAAAAAAAAAACTTGGTTGGCCCACGCCTATCAAAACTGACACACCATAGTCTTCTTTGGCAGTCCATCTCGGTCGTAAATTCACCATAAAATTTGGTGATCTCCCAATGATTGATTGATGAATGCGATTGGAAATGTTTTTTTTTTTTGTACTCTCTCAATGTCGTGATTTATGAATTTTTAATGCGGTCGATGAAAGGTGAATTTGATATGCCATCTCACTCGGGTTTTGCGGGTTCGGCATATATGGAAAAATGTATGCATCAATGAGCCCACATGATGAAATGATCTTTCGGGTAAATAACACCAGAGTCGACTTGAATTATTTTCAAAGCGTCATCACATGAATACGAAATTTCCAAAAATTTACACTTCGGGTACGTAAACAACTAATAATCAATAAACAATATTGGTTATGATGCTGAGAGCTGAGACCTGATGCGGTATTGTCAAAAACAGAATTTCAAAATTTTGTATCTTTCCGTAATAAGTTATCTATTCATTAAACCAACATTTGTATCACCCTTAAAGATATTGCTGTTTCCTTTCATTGGAAAATTTCAATGAATAAATTAAAATCATATTTCGTTGTCATTGTTTAAAGTTTACTGCATTTCTGCATGTGAAACATGTTGTGCAACCAAAAAAAAAAATTCTATTTCATCATTTTTTCCTTGTCTGCATTGTATAAATATTTTACTGAGAGCTTTTTTATGCTACCATTTACTGCTGCATAGCTATGAACTTTTCAAAAATACATTTCCCCTAAAATCCAAAACTATCCTTCGAGAAATTCTCACAAAATTCCATTTCAGAATTCGAATGAGTTTAAAAAAGGAATCATTTATTGCAGTCATGTGTAATTGATGTTTGCATTGTGACTGCCTGCAAAATTGCAAGTGATTATCCATGCAAAGCATTTTTTGAGGGCCCAGACATGAATTTGCGAAAAATGTGAATTATTTGGTCAACGCCTGAGAGCCTGAGACGTGCGGCTTGAGTTGCAGTCACAATACGATTGTTTCTGCTATGGTTTTCCTCTAGTCTAGATGGAATTAAAATGTTGGAGCCTTTTGGCGGAGGATGAGTAAACATACAGTAGAGAAAAAACCAGACATTTCACAGATGCTACCGAAATGAGATTTTTAATATTTCATCCAAACTATGTTTTTCTGCTTTTTTGGTCTCATCTACCATTACCAGATGGATCAATTGTTTGTCGACGAGTAAACGAATGAAATTAATTTCAGTATATATTTTTCTCAAATCGAGCTGCAAAGCACGGCATAAAATTTGCATTCCATCGGTTCAACACCTCATCGCGCCGCATGATAATCGTTGATTCTGCCGTTTTCCATCGAGGTCTTGGCGGGATGCTTGCTTCGTCAGTTATAAAGACATTAAAAATAAATGGCTCATCTTAATGGGCGTTATGCACAGAGCAAATATACAGCGACATTAAAAAAAGAGTTGAATGAATTTAATGATCGACTCGACGAAGAACGAAATGTTTAATGCTCAGAAATTGAAAATAAACGAAAATACTTTTTTTTGTTGTTTTTCAGATTTCATTATGTCGGAAACATTTTATTTTTACTGTCAATTTGCACGTTCCAAGTCTCCGGTTGCGTGAGAGTAAGTTGTGCTTCTGGCGATGCGATGATTCTTTCTGAGGTGTTTTAATTTTATTATTCTGGGAGCTTCCATTAAATCCAGAAAAAAAAATGTAATAAAAAATTACATTTTTGTGAGTGATTTTGTCATTTCGATTGCACAATTTAAAGACGCGCACCAGGAATCAACTAATGATTCAATGAAACCAACAGAAGCTTCACCTACATGACATCAACATTTGACTCGGTTTTACAACCGACTGAACATGTCATTTGCAAAAAAAAGGCTGAGGCAGCACGTTGCAAAAATGGGGGGAATAAAAGGCACGATATAGCATAGCTGAGTATAAAACGGGGCCTCATTATTAATCATAATATTTGCACTACCATTAAACGTTGTGTTTGTTCCACATCAAAGAATCATTAATTTCACTTCCATCTGCAATGATGCAAATGGATTTTATTTATGCTGCTTACTTCTTTTTATGTGTAATCCAACGAATGTAATCTCACAGAAGTGAGCACTCAATTGAGCAGGAAAATGGAAAATTAATTTTCACTTTGACTGAACTTTTCTCTTAAATCTCCCATCCACAGAATAGCAATTGAATTTTATTGATTCTATGTTTGAGATTAATGCGATGTTAATTGTATGAGATATATTGATGGGCCAATATCTAATGGCATTTCATCTAATGACCCATTCGAATATGAATAGATTGAAAATTTAGTGGCAGGATTATGAGTAAAGGCAAATTACTTTTCCAATAAAAGTTAGTTCGAGTTTAGTGGGCTTAATATCGAAGGGCGTTCGGCGAAGATTAGATAGATAATGGTTTTCACCAATCTCACAGGGATAGGAATCTCACATGTAAGAAATGTTTCTCACAATATCATATGTGAGAAACTTGTCAGCAACGTGTGAAACGTAGAAGAATTGTTAAAATCGCAAATTTGTATGAAATATCATTTGCTAATTTTTATTTTAGTTAGGTTTTAAGTGAGTCTATTTCGTTCCGAGCTGTAAATATTTTTCCATATTGAAACTGCTCCTAACGTATCTGTTTCTAGCACATGTTTCTATTCTTATCGCTGCTTGCTGGTGACAACCCTAAACAATGAACTGACGCAAATAATAGACCTACAGTTGGTGTAGAATATTTTCGATCATGTGTCATTTTATGTGTACGTGATCATTCTGCTTTTTTCATGGCATATCTTTTTTGTCTTGTGGTCAATTTTCTAATAAAATTATTGTATCAATCAACTCATTAACAAACTCATTAAAACAAATAAAATTAGATTATTTTTAATATTAATTCGTCGATTGCATTTAATTTATGGTTCATACCAATACTTGTACATTTCTGAAGCTGTCACGAATTAATAAGATGTATGCGAGTATTTTTCATTTCTTATAAAGGCTGCGATTTCCTTTGGGAGCGCATCAGTTTTCAAAAATGTTTCAAATGAGAAGTTTATATTTTGCGCTAAATATTTTGATGATTTTAATCTCAAATGGTAATTAAATGAGAAAATAAAAGTATATGAGTTTAATGTGTATTTTAATTTAATTAAACAGCTTCTGCTACCAAATATGGTGTTATCGTTCCTGAATGTGAAAACTATTTAAATGGAAATGGTATAATAAAATGGGAGAAATTGAAACAATGTCCGCTGAACCCAATTTGTGAAAGAGGATTTAAGTTGTTATCGGATAACTTCAATGGTAAAACCAAGTGTTGTTGCCACTGTAAGTTAAAGATATCAACGTATTCATTCTCTAATTTAAATTATTATTATCTTATTTCTATTTTGAGCTGGTAATATTGGGGATCACTATATGGGTGCAGATGAAGCCTGCGAAAAAGGCCAATTTTATGTTATCGGTAGTTTTCGTCTTTGCAACAAATGTGCTCCAGGATATTATAATGTATTGGTTAATAAACATCTTTTCTGGGGAGAATATTTTCCCGCTTGTATGGACCATTGCCCTTATGAGAAATGTTGCTGGCCTGGACAGGCGTGGGGTCATGCTTTAAAAGGATGTGTAGATCCTTCCGATACTCTATCATCAGAAGTACCTTGTCCGCTTCCAGGTTGTGACTACAACAATATGGCTTATAATAGTAATGGTGAATGTGTCTGTTGCCCAGAATACACTTTTTGGAATATTTTGCTTCAAAAATGTACTGGAAGTTGCGATTACGAGATTGAGGGCTGTGTGGAAGGCGAAATTACAAATGTTCTTGGAACTTGTAAATGCAATAAATGTCTCCCAGGATATTCTATGAATACTGCTGATCCAACAATTAGTAATTATCAACCGTGTATAAAAACTTGCGATTGGGTAGGACCGTGTATAGCTGGTAAAGAGTGGAGCCATAATGTATGCGGATGTGTAGATATTGCACCAACATCTGATATTCAACCAACATCTGATGTTCCATCATCATCTGATATTATATCGTCACCTGATATTCCATCATCAGAAGTACCTTGTCCGCTTCCAGGTTGTGACTACAACAATATGGTTTATAATAGTAATGGTGAATGTGTCTGTTGCCCAGAATACACTTCTTGGAATATTTTGCTTCAAAAATGTACTGGAAGTTGCGATTACGAGATTGTGGGCTGTGTGGAAGGCGAAATTACAAATGTTCTTGGAACTTGTAAATGCAATAAATGTCTCCCAGGATATTCTATGAATACTGCTGATCCAACAATTAGTAATTATCAACCGTGTATAAAAACTTGCGATTGGGTAGGACCGTGTATAGCTGGTAAAGAGTGGAGCCATAATGTATGCGGATGCATAGATATTGCACCAACATCTGATATTCAACCAACATCTGATATTCCGTCAACATCTGATATTCAACATCCCACCTATGATTTGCCACAATCATGCCCACCTGGTAAATGGTGGAATTATGATGTTTATGTATGTGATGATATTCCAATATCATCAGAAGCACCTTGCCAATTTCAAGATTGTCAGTTCAACAGTATGCCATCTGACATCCCATCGTCATCCGATGTTCCATCTTCTTCCGATATTCCATCACCATCTCAAAGTTGTGAGTTCAACAATATAGCTTATGACAGTAATGGTCAAACTGTCTGTTGCGAAGAATACACTTTTTGGGACCCTTCTCTTCAAAAATGTGCTGAGAATTGCGATTACGGGATTGAGGGCTGTGTGGAAGGCGAAATTACAAGTTTTGTTGGAATTTGTAAGTGCAACAAGTGTCTCCCAGGATATTTTCCATATCCAGATGGATCTCTTTATCCACGCGGTACGTATGATTATCAGCAATGTTTGACGAATTGCTACTGGGATTATCCGTGTTTAGATGATAAAAGGTGGAGTTACGAGATGTGCAAATGTGTAGATACTTCACCATCATCTGTTATTCCATCGTCATCTGATATTCCATCGTCATCTGATGTTCCATCGTTCTAGATATTTTATAATATATAGAAATGCAAATAAACAATCAGTTATATCATGTACTTCTATTAATTCTGTTTGTTTTTGCCGTGTTTCGCCTTGTATTTTCACCACTTCGAGTGTGATAACACAATCCTATCTACTACAAATTAGCCGAGTTTGTGAGTTTGACTGTGAGTTTCCAACGATTAAATAACATAGATTTTGGTAAGTTTTTGGGAATTTCACGAAGAATTCACTCTTTCGAATGATTCGGTTCGTAAGTGTGAGGGCTTATAGAAGGCGAAATTACAGTGGAAGATTTATGTGCAGGTCGTGTAACAAATGCCTGCCAGGATATTTCACGAGGCCAGTATTCATATATTCTGTTCAAATTCTTGCGACTGAGAGGAATGGTGCTTAAATGATGCAAAGTGGAGCCATGTCTTTGACAATGTGTAAGTATTCCAATAGGTACAACAGATCTCAGGATCGCAGTGCCATCGACTGTTTACTCAGTCGCCTTTAAACTTCTATCTATCTATCTAAGTGTTCCATCATATTTAATATTACATCAAAATAAGTGCCATGCTCATTACGAGGCTTGCAGATCAACAGCATGGAATACAAATAGTAATGGTGAATGTGTCTCTAACTTATGTTCGATTTAAGAAAATTCGAGTTGCAATTAGAATTAATTCACGCTCATCAAAGTTCCAAGTCTTCGGGAAGGAAATCTATCTTCGGAACCCGTTCAACTCAACAAGTGATAACTGACTCTGTTGGAGTTTCCTGGACATCATTAAAATTTCAAATTTTGGCATGGCTAAAATATTCCTGGTTCATTTAAATTTAAAATTTTGAAAAAGGATTCAAATAGTTTCAAAATTAATGAAAAATCAGTTGTGCTTGTACCACATTCGCGGCCGTACTCAAAAGAAATATAAACCAAAATTCATCGGGGTCATCTATTATTCAGTTTTGAATTGACAGATAATAATATTACCATAAAACTACTATTTTGTTTTTAAGAGTGTTAATATCAGAGGGTTAAGTTTCTCAAAAGCCTTGCCTCAATTGATCCCGTTAGCTCACAGGGATATGAATCTTAGATTTAGGACAGTTTTCTATAAAAAAAAACGGGAGAAAGAGTTAAAATCCAAAACGTTTGTACCTATTACTTTCTACAAAATTATGATACTGATATTCTCGCAGCTTTTAAGTGAATGGAAGAGGACAGTATTTCGCTATGGTTCGGCGGTTCTGATCGATTTCGTTCGGAGCTCTGTTGTTGAAATGATATTTTCATTAATTATTTTCGAATTATTTATTCAAAAAATGTTAAGAGCTATTAAGAACAAGAATTTTATTTTCGTGTTTAGACATAAAAATGACATATAAATGTAGTATAATATAAATATAGCATGTATAAATAATATATAAATATATATATATAGTATAATATAAATTAAATTTTGTTGAACAAATTTTGTATGTAAATTATTGGTTTCTCATATACCTATATTTCATTTACGCTTGTTTCTCACACATATATGTTTTATTTTTAATTAAACTTTATTGTCCTGTCTTAATAAAACAGACTTTCGTTGCTCGAAGTGACGGAAAATTACTTATTATAGTTTCACTTTTCCACTAAATGATCCAACGTGTGAAGTCTTGTATCTGCGGTCATGCATGTATTTACACAAATGTTTCAAACTCCTTTCTTTGCTTACGTATCAGCAAAAATAAGAGTTAATAAATTAACGCAAATAAAAGAACAAATGTTTTTTTATACTTCACCTATATATTTGCTTTATTCCACAGTGGAATCTCAGATCTTCGTTTTCACGAGGATTCGTCCTCGGAAATGACGCGAACCTCATCGTACTCGCGGCGAAACGGAAAATCTCTAAAAATCCTCGTTTGTGGGAAAACGAGAATTCACTCACAAATCACGAAGAAATATGCTACTTGACGATCTTTTTTTTGAAATCTCAAAAATGTTGTAATGAAAATCGAAAAACCTCGTCACATTTACAAAAATCTCGTTTTCCAGACGACCGATCCTCGTTTCCGCTGCACACCATCTGAGATTCAAATTCCACATAAAAGCATCGTTAATTTAACCTCCATCTGCATTGATGCAAATGGATTTTATTTATGCTGCTTACTTCTTTTTATGTGTAATCCAACGAAGTGCGCACTCAATTGAGCAGGAAAATGGAAAATTAATTTTCGCTTTGACTGAACTTTTCTCTTAAATCTCCCATCCACAGAATCGCAATTGAATTTTATTGATTCTATGTTTGAGATTAATGCGATGTTAATTGTATGAGATATATTGATGGGCCAATATCTAATGGCATTTCATCTAATGACCCATTCGAATATGAATAAATTGAAAATTTAGTGGCAGGATTATGAGTAAAGGCAAATTACTTTTCCAATAAAAGTTAGTTCGAGTTTAGTGGGCTTAATATCGAAGGGCGTTCGGCGAAGATTAGATAGATAATAGTTTTCACCAATCTCACAGTGGTAGGAATCTCACATGTAAGAAATGTTTCTCACAATATCACATGTGAGAAACTTGTCAGTAACGTGAGAAACTGAGAAGAATTGTTAAAATCGCAAAAATTTGTATGAAATATCATTTGCTAATTTTTATTTTAGTTAGGTTTTAAGTGAGTCTATTTCGTTCCGAGCTGTAAATATTTTTCCATATTGAAACTGCTCCTAACGTATCTGTTTCTAGCACATGCTTCTATTCTTATCGCTGCTTACTGATGACAACCCTAAACAATGAACTGACGCAAATAATAGACCTACAGTTGGTGTAGAATATTTTCGATCATGTGTCATTTTATGTGTACGTGATCATTCTGCTTTTTTCATGACATATATTTTTTGTCTTGTGGTCAATTTTCTAATAAAATTATTGTATCAATCAACTCATTAACAAACTCATTAAAACAAATAAAATTAGATTATTTTTAATATTAATTCGTCGATTGCATTTAATTTATGGTTCACACCAATACTTGTACATTTCTGAAGCTGTCACGAATTAATAAGATGTATGCGAGTATTTTTCATTTCTTATAAAGGCTGCGATTTCCTTTGGGAGCGCATCAGTTTTCAAAAATGTTTCAAATGAGAAGTTTATATTTTGCGCTAAATATTTTGATGATTTTAATCTCAAATGGTAATTAAATGAGAAAATAAAAGTATATGAGTTTAATGTGAATTTTAATTTAACTAAACAGTTTCCGCTACCAAATGTGGTGTTATCGCTCCTGATTGTCAAGTGTTTGGAGATGGTACAATACAATGGGAACAATCAAAAAAATGCCCGCTGATGCCAATTTGTCAAAGGGGATTTAGGTTTATATCGGATATTGTCAACGGTGAAACCAGGTGTTGTTGCATGTGTAAGTTATTTTAACAAAACTTCCTTTATTTGATTCGTTATTAACTTATTATTATTATTTTCAGCTGATATTCCACATCCGACCTATGATTTGCCGCAATCATGCCCACCTGGTAAATGGTGGAATTATGATGTTTATGGATGTGATGATATTCCAATATCATCAGAAGCACCTTGCCAATTTCAAGGTTGTCAGTACAACAGTAATGGCGAATGTGTCTGCTGCAAAGAATTTAGTTACTGGGACCCATCCCTTCAAAAATGTGCTGAGAATTGTAGCGAGATTTATGGCTGTGCGAAAGACAAAATTACAAGTACTTCTTATGGAATTTGTAAGTGCAGTCAATGTCTCCCTGGATTTTTTCTTTATCCAGATGGCGTTGTTATTCAACGCGGTCCTTATTACTATGAGCAATGTTCGAAAAGTTGCTATTGGAAGTTACCGTGCTCATTTGATGAAGTGTGGAATCGCGATATATGCCAATGTGTGGATATTCTACCATCATCTGATATTCCACCAACATCTGATGTTCCTTCATCATCTGATATTCAACATCCCACCTATGATTTGCCACAATCATGCCCACCTGGTAAATGGTGGAATTATGATGTTTATGGATGTGATGATATTCCAATATCATCAGAAGCACCTTGCCAATTTCAAGGTTGTCAGTACAACAGTAATGGCGAATGTGTCTGCTGCAAAGAATTTAGTTACTGGGACCCATCCCTTCAAAAATGTGCTGAGAATTGTAGCGAGATTTATGGCTGTGCGAAAGACAAAATTACAAGTACTTCTTATGGAATTTGTAAGTGCAGTCAATGTCTCCCTGGATTTTTTCTTTATCCAGATGGCGTTGTTATTCAACGCGGTCCTTATTACTATGAGCAATGTTCGGAAAGTTGCTATTGGAAGTTACCGTGCTCATTTAATGAAGTGTGGAATCGCGATATATGCCAATGTGTGGATATTCTACCATCATCTGATATTCCACCAACATCTGATGTTCCTTTATCATCTGATAGTCCATCGTCAGGAATAATTTGAACTGGCAACCTACACCAATATTGGTTCGTTCTAGATATTTATAATATATAGAAATTAAAATAATCAGTTATATCATGCACTTACTTCTGTTAATACCTGTTTATTTTTTGCTATGTTCCACCTCGAGTGTGATAATAAAATCCTCTGTATTATAAATTGGCAGAGTGTTTGACTTTCAATATTTATGTAGCAGTTATATAACATCTAGTTTTTGACAAGTTTTTGGGACTTTTTCGATGATTTCACTCTTTTTAATGCTTCGTTACGTAAAGGACTCAATAGAAGGCGAAATTGCAGTGGAAAATTTTTGTACAAATGCATTCTAGAATATTTCACGAGACCTAGTGGCATATTTTGTTCAAAAGCTTCCGACTGGGAGGAATGATGATAAAGAGATACAGAGTAGAGTAATGATTTTTGCAACGTTCATAATCTCGCTCATTACAAGGCTTCACATTCTTCCATCTTATAAAAACAGACTTTCGCTGATAGACAATTACTTATTATAATTTCAATTTTTCATTAAACGATCCATCGTGCGAAGACTTCTATCTGCAGTCTTGGATGTATTTGCACAAATGTTTCAAACTCCTTTGTTTGCTTACGTATCGGCAAAATAAGAGTAAATTAACGCAAATAAAAGAACAAATAAGTGTTTTTCGAAAGGTTTTATTTGAAATAAGGTTATAATCTTGGCATATGTTTCTTTTCTCGTGGTCAATTTCCCAATTAAATATTTGCATCAGTCAATTTATTAATTCATTGGATCGAATAAAGTTAGATATTTAGTTTAATATTTGCTAGACGATTGCATCTAATATAAATTTCAAGCAAATATCCACGAATACTTGTACATTTTTGAAACAGTCACGAATTGATAAGATGTGTGAGAATATTTTTCATTTCTTATAAAAGCTGCGCTATCCTTTAGGAGCGCATCAGTTTTCAAAAATGTTTCAAATGAGAAGTTTATATTTTGCGCTACTCATTTTGGGGACTTTTATCTGGAACGGTGAGTAAGTGAGAAAATATAAGTATACGAGTATAATGTGTATTTTAATTTATTTAAACAGTTTCCGCTTCCAAATGTGGTGTTATCGCTCCTGATTGTCAAGTGCTTGGAGATGGTGTAATATGGGAACAATTGAAACAATGCCCGAAATTGCCAATTTGTAAAAGGGGATTTAAGTTAGTATCGGACAATATCAACGGTGAAACAAGATGTTGTTGCATCTGTAAGTTATTTCAACAAAAGTAAAATCTCTTTTTCATTTCGATATTAACTTAATATTATTTTGAGTTGGGAGTTCTAGCAGTAGTAATCCACAGGCTCCGACAATTTGCAATTGGGAACAACAGTGTGCAGTTGGTAAAATATGGAACCCTAATTTATGCGAATGTGCCGATATTCCATCACCTGAAATTCCATCATTAGAATTATCACCATTAGAATTAACTTGCCTGCTTAAAGGTTGTAGAAAAAATCATATGGATTGCAATGAGATTGGTGAATGTGTCTCTTGCGGTGAATTCTCTTACTGGGATGATTCCCTACAAAAGTGTTATTATGGCTGCGTCCTTCCAGTTGAGGGCTGTGAGGAAGGCGAACTTGTTAGTTATCCTGGATACTGTTTTTGCAGAAAATGTCTCCCAGGATATTTCACGAAACCCGAGCATTTTGAAGACTATACACGTTACCCTTCTCCGCCTTGTTCAAAAACATGCTATCGGGAACCATGCCCAACTTCTGAAGTGTGGAATCAAATTTCATGCAGTTGTGTAAATATTCATCCTTCATCCGAAATTCCGTCATTAGAATGACTAAGTATCCCTTAAAAGTTGTCTATCCTACACTATTGCATACATCAGTGATGGTTTGTTCTAGATATTTACAATATATCGAAATGCAAATAAATTCGGATATTCTTTAACTATTATCTGTTTGTTTTTGCTATGTACCACCTCGAATGAGATAACACAATTCTTACAATCCTGAATTACAAATTGGCTGAGTGGTGAGCTTGAATAATTTTTCAACGGTTCTATAACACAGTTTTTGGGAATTTCGCGATGAATTCACCCTTTCTAATGTTTCGTGACTTGGAGGAATGGTGCTAAAGTGACACAACGTGGGGCCATGACAGGCCTGGACAGGCATGAGGTCATGCTTTAAAATGATGTATAAATCCTTCTGAAATACCATCATCAGAAGTTCTGTTGGAGTTTTCTGGATATCATTGAAATTTCAAATTTTGGCATTGCAAAAAAATACTTGGTTCATGTAAATTTAAAATTTTGAAATTTTTCGCTGGCTTCCACAAGACGAACTTGGCTCTCGTGTGGATGTAAGGCCTTATAAATCCCCCAAAATTAATTCAAAATCAGTTGTTCAACATTCGCGGTTGTTCTCAAAAGAAATATAAACCAAAATGCGGGATCATTTTATCATTTGTTTCTGATTAAGAGGTGACGTTTAAGCATCGAAGGTTATCGTTTGTATGAATTTAATGATATCGGAAATCTTAAGTTTTAAGGATAATACAAAGTCCCCAAAGATTTTTAATCTGCGATTGGCTAGACTTGGACACAAACATAATAAATCGTATGCCGTGTCCTCGTCTTGTTCACATCTATTTCACTTAGTGTTTTGTGCGAACCCCATATTATTGAGACCTGTGCTGAAGTAATAATGTTCAGTTAGGGCGCCTACTAGTTTGCGCGGATCGCATTTCTCTAACGATCGAATCTGCTTCGTTTGTTTACAGGTTTCTAAGGATCTCCAATATTTTATGTACCGGATTGAGATCCAGTTTTTTATATTGTTTCTTGTCCAACCTCTAGATAGCGGAAGCGGAATATACGGCATGGTCCCGATGGTATCAAATGATGATCCGTCACGGGCCAGCTCATCAGCATATTCATTTCCCTCGAAATCTGAATGCCCCGGCACCCAAAATAGAGAAATCTCATTGTGACGAGATAGTTCCTGCATTAGCTATGGGGCTATCGGCATTCTAGTACCAACCTTGAGTCGAATTTAAATTAACTCAGGGCTTTCAGAATAAGACAATACTATCTATCTATAGTTTAAAAGTTTAAATATGTATTCAACCGTTTATGTAATGCTTCGCTATCAGGATGTTTTTCTCATTGTGAATATCTATAGAAAAGTTTAAGGGCTGCGTTGAAGGTGAAATTACAGAATATTCACGAGACCCAGTGGAACAAGTATTCATATATTTTGCTCAAAAATAGAGGGCCCGTGTTCAAGTGATACAGAATGGAAACACGATTTATGCAAATTTGGAACATCTAATCATCATGTTTTTAGCAATTTGTAGATATTCCATTATTTTAATCCGTTTCAATATTATATCATAAAAATTCCCTTGCTCATTACAAGGCTCAGCTTGTGGAATATATGAAGAGTAATCGAGAATAAGCTTAAAACTCGTGTTCGATTTATGAAAATTCGAACTGCAATTAGACATTAATCCTCACTCTATCTATCGCCATAAAACGACTATTTTGTTTTATCTGTAATAGAATGATAATATTAGAGGGTTGAAGTTCTCAAAAGTCTTGTCACAATTCGACCCCACGTAATATATTCTCACAGATAACGTCCGCAAAATATTCTGTTGCGTAAAGTGACATGAAGCACGCAACTTTGAGTGGATTATTAGGATGAAGAAAAAAAAACTGGCGAGGATATATAAACAATCCCATAAATAATAAACGAGGGTTACCGAGATGGAAAATAGGATTTTCCATCAAAATTGCTCTTCTTCCACTTCAAACTTTGAAAATCCACGTTTGAGCTGCACACGGGACACACAATCCTCAAAAATTGTGTAACAAAATGAGAAAAATTTGAATATTTTTGTTGCAAAGAAAATCAACCAAAATATTTGACAATTTCATAGAAATTGGAAAAATTCACACGATTGAAAAATGGTACACAAATCACACACGTGTCTGTGAAAGGCAGAAATCCCCATTCACACAAATGATCCAGTAAAATGAATAAATTATTGGAGCGAAATGAAAATGATTTCAATTCACAAAACTTATGACATATAGATTTCAATATAATTGAATTGCAATTTCGACTTCCTTAATACTCAAATTGTTTATAGCGACCATATGCATTTACTATATGAGCATTTTCAACAGTTTTTTTCCTCGCTAAAAATCTCTCGTTTTCCTTCTTCTTAGTGATAAACAACACCAATTTTCCATTTGGATTAGACTTGAACATTTTATTTCAAATTTGTTTTCATCCCTCCATCATTACTTTATCGGATGCTTCCACTGAGTTGCTCATGCATGGTATTTTACTGGCAGTTCTCATTGTTATGGCAGTTTCAATCAGTCATTGAGTCTTGATAGTAATTAAGTAGTATCATCTGAAGAATTATAAATATGCGTGTGGGAAATCGAAATGGCTAGAGAGGAATTAAGACCCCACAGGAAAAAAATTTGATTTTGAAGGGCTTGTTATTCGCATCCCATATCCCCATATCCTATTTTAGATTCGTAAACTTATTCTCTCTACACTTTGAAGCACCATTCAGGATGACTCTATGTCACGTGCACTATGAGAAAAATGACATAAATTGTAGTAATGTCCTTGTATCATATATATCTCTAAAAGCCTCCCGCCTACGGCACATAAATAAATTGTCACTCAGAAAGGAATTCCTTTCACTAAGAGATGGCCATTTACTATGTTTCTTTGTTGCTTGTGTTTGCCTCCAGGATACACATTTGAAGCGCTGCTACTTTCTGTCGTCTATCAATTCAGCATACGAGTTTCGATGTTTGCGTGTATGGGATTTCAGCAAGTGTTGACAAGTTATTGATGATGCACAATTTGTCATCATATAGGGGTGCACGGGTACGCTCATGCGAATGATAATTGATGGCAATATTCGATGATTGACGCTGCAGGTAACTGCCAAGCATGGAGATGGATCCAATTTGTTTGCGCTAGGCAAGCTTCAATTTACTGTTCCAAAAACGAAAAAAAAAAAAAATGTAAATTTTGCTGAAACGTGATGATGCTGAACGTGATATGAACTGTAGAAAGAGATACATATTTTTCATGCAACAAAAAACCAAAATTCATTGACCTTTTGTCTATATTTTCCTTTATTTTTTATAATATCCATTCGAATTTGATACAATTTCTGATGATGTTGTCGTTGCTTGTTCAGTCTTGTAGCGGATGAAATAAACTTCAGGTTTACTTGGCGGCGTTGGAGTCACTGTAGTTGCTTCGATTTCAGGCAGCTCATCGGGTTTCTTAACCAGAACATAGATAATTGTTTTTTCTTCATTGTCATTTTGAACAACAGGTGGCGGCAAGGTGGGAACAGACTGTGTTGGGGCTTTAATGAAGATGATTCTATAATGTTTTTGGGCTGGCAAAACTGTTGAAGATCGTGGTGTTGTGGTATATTCTGGCTCTGGTGGTGCAACGTGAACGTAAACATGTTTGTGGATGATTGGGGCAGGCGTCGAAGGTGTTCCGTATGAGTCGGATGGCGGTCCATAGTTTGATGATGGTGTTTCCGGAACTCCATAACTTGTACTTGGAATAGCGGGTGGTCCATAATTTCTTGATGGAGGTTTAAAATTTTCCGGGGGAAATGTTGGACCCAACATGTAGGAATTTGAACTTGGTCTGCTATAGAATGGTGATGGTGGCTCACAATTTATTCGTTGGAAAATTTGTAAAATTAAAACTAAATGTAAAAACTGAGAATTCAATCAAAAAGTTTAGAAAATTTTACCAAATTTATTCATAAAATTTCATCAAACCTTAAGCATTTTCCAAAAGCAACAAATTCTCTCATCAGTCCAGCAGAAATTGTCAAACTAAACACGATTAACATTTTGCTTTCGTTTTTATTTCGCACAAAATCAACAAAGCCAAGGAGAAATGGAAATTTATTTTACGGAGAAATGGAAAACAATTCACAATGGTGACATAATAATTATGCAAATTGGAAATGATTTAATCTGTCGTCACACAAGTGTAACTTTTCCTCATTGCCTAACAATTTTCCATCAATTAAAAGTTTTCATAGCTTGGTTTTAAGAGTGCAAAGTCAACTGTGTGTGAAAAACACTGATTATATGGTGCCAATGCTTCTGTTATATGGCGCCACTCGCGCGCTTCAAACCACACCCATATACATGAAAACTTGAATTAATTAAAATATTTGCATGCAATTATTTTTGGAGAGCAATCAAGGAAAAGTCTCATTTTCGTGTAAAGTAATTTCACCAAAAAGGCCTCAAATCCTGAAATGTTTAAAAAGCGTAAATAAATTGCCAAAGGCGGATCATGAATAATTTTAAAAAGCTTTGGCTGCTTCTGATATTTTTTATTTACTAGAAATGTTTGAGTTTAAACCCATCAGAGTTCATAAACTTTCCTCATCATAGCCACTATCTCGTTATCTAAACTGGTCAGAGAGGCGCCTTATTAAGATACTTTACAATTTTATATAGAGTTCAGTTTCCTGTATGATTGTATATTTATGACACAAGTTTTTGTTATGGTCACGAACGACTAAGAATAAATTTGCAACATTTTTGGGATATGACTGTTATTCAAGGAAAAAATTCTATGCATGAATTGGTTGTTGTTGTATGTACTACATATTTATTCGAATAAACCTTTTCGTATAAAAAGCGCCAAGTAAACAAACAACACATTGTTGTTATTTCGATATTATTCAAACTCGATACGATGTTTTTCCTCGATGAAAGTTTCATCGGAAGCACGAGGAAACTTTTTGCATAATAATTTGAAGGAAAATTATTAACATATTAACATTTTTTTGAATTTTTTTCCGAGTAGGTATGAATAGGGAACTGACTGAACCAGGAGGCGTTTTGGAAATCTTAACATTGAAATGGAATTTTAGGTTTGATGTTTGAATTTTGTGTCGCTGATCCTAAAAGAAAGTTCATTCTGCCCATAAAAGTTTTGTTAAACAGCTTAGGGGAGCTGAAAAAACAGAAAGATTTCACACCCACTTACACACGTTTCGAAGGCACAGAAAAAAACTTTTTCCAATAATATTTTTTTCTTTCTTTTTTGTACATCAAAAGTTGCTTAGAAATTTATTTTAAATGCAAATTTTCCTCCCATCACCTATATTTATTCTCCAAAACAACCGCAAACGTGGCAAAAATCGGTTGTTTTTTAAAATACAATATTGGAAAAAAATCTGTTTAGATAAATTGTTAATTTGTTGGAATATTTTGCGTCATCGAGCTAGACACAGCCCCATCGAGTTAGATAGAGGTAAGGGATTGAGATTATTAAATTTTACATTGAAAATACTATGCATATTTTGTGATAATGCGTAAATAACGAGGGATTGAAAATCTATCACAAAAAAGTAACAGACACATAGCTGGTTGCCTACCTATGCTCTATAGTCGTCGAATATATGCCTCGCATTCATCAGAACGTGCAAATATTTATGATTTGATTGCTATCCAAACAATTTTCCACATTCTTACCCTTTTCAAAAATGTTCCGCCCTTACACTTTCAGGTTGTGGAGAACCTTTCTTATTAGTTTTCAAAAACATTCATTTTTGCGTAAATTTTGCTGGGGTTGATTGGCTTGAGGGATGATTTTCTGAAAGAGAAGGCAACGAGCCCCAAAATCTATTTCATAATCAACTGTCAAACCAATTAACTTTACGGCTTATCATCATCGAAATTCATGATTAGTGCAAAGCCTTGATGAAAAAATTTCAGCAATAATTTTCCATTAGCACTGGATCACTCTCGAATTAAACTTTTAATTGTATTCAAAAAGAACTTTCAAAGCAAGTAGAAAAAAGTAACGGAGGATTACCGCAACATTTCCATGCGAAATACTTTTCGTAAAACTTTCAAAGCCAAACTTTTTCTTTTCTCTGTTTCTTTGTGGACTAGAATAATTTCTAAAAGTATTCGAAATATTTGGCGAAATAAATGTTAAATAGCAAAGGAAAGAGGAATTTTCTATGCAATACAATGAAAATGCTATTCTGTGCTATGCTTGTAAATTAAGTTATTGTCTCGAGCTCAAGCATGGAACTTCTGGTAGATGTAAAATGCAGGTTGTTAAAAGTTCTGCAACACAATTAAAGGCACACATTTTGTCGTTTTTCGGGGGTGGGGTACAAAAGCAGTAACAAACTAAAATCATTAAAAGTTGTGTTCGATTTATTTTGAACGATCCCGTCCAGTACATTGCTCTTTGTGCTGATGTCGCAAACATTTAAAATCAATTTTATGTTTGTTGTGTGAAATTGTCATTTCATTAAATTGCTGATCATTTACAACATTTCCAGTTCAACGAATTGTTTTAATTAACATTTTCCATGCCACCCACTCACAGCCGCATCAACAAAATGCTTTTCACTCGCATGGAATATTCATTAAAATGCCATTACAATGAATTGAAACTACTGTTGACCGCAGTTATTTTTCGAATTAATTTTATGACTTTCGTTTTCTTGTCGCCAATGAGCTTTATGTTCAAATTTGTTTAGATATTTTTCAAAATTTTTAAGGGAAAATTAACGTGTAGGATTGATGACTAATAAAATCCAGTCAAAGCTATGAAAGATTTTGGCTGAAATGCCCTTTTTCGTTAATCGCATTTAAATCGATTTTTATCTATTCATCAAGAACCAATTATATAATCAGTGTATTACAATTGATCAGTAATTCTCACTTTGAGTTTCCCTAAAATGAAAAGCGTTAGCAGTGCGTACAAAATTCAGTTCATTCAAAATGAATTCAATTCATTTTGTGTAATCCTCATTTTGACAAGGCAAATCTCATTATTCAATTGACGCCATAATCACTTATTCCTAAATTGATTAAATTTCATTTTATTTTATTTTTTTTTTGAAAGGCTCTTCATTGAAGAAAATCAGCTTTTCATTTGCTTGAAAGTTGTCGAATCATTCAGTCTGGAAAATAAATATTTCGTCTACGTTAAGATGATAAATATATCTTGCTTCTTTTGCTTAGCGAAAATTTTTGGATTGGCTCCTTTCGCCTTGAATGCTCACACTGAATCAAAAAATGGACGCATTGGATCATTTATTCATCGAATACCAACATTTATGATGATTTTTTTGTATGCTATTTTCGTTTGCAGCATCTTTTGGAAGAAGAGAACGATGTCGGAAATTTCGAACACTGCAAATTGGATTCAGGTGACACATTTTCCATTAAAATATTAAAAATGATTGATGTTCGTTCTCAATATATTCCGTTTAATCCAGTTCATCCCCAATGCCGGCATCTTCTTCATTGTTCTTGTGACAGCCGAGCGTTCACGTTTCACAATTCAGTCGATTGGATTATTGATTCACGATCTGGACGAAAAGTTGAAATTGTTCCAATTCTCATTTGCCAGCTCACAGAAACGCACAAAGAGACTTTCGATTTTTGCATCATTTCGTAAGTATAAAAACTGACGCAATGTTTAATACATGCCATCATAATCCATTCGCATTCCACAATTCCAGTTGTTATCTGTTGTGGCAGCAACATTGCCATACTACATTATTTGATTGGTGTTGATCTCTCACAAGCGGCAAATGTCTTTTACTGGTTGTCCTTCTGCATTGGCAAATGCGGCTTGTTGACTTTCAATTTTATGTTTGCTCTCTACATGACGGTACTGCTGGAGCGATTGCGAATCGTTGGCAAAGCCATTGAGTAAGATGAATTGTTTGACTTAGAAGTGAAAAATCCCTTAATCGAATTGAAAGCGATAGATAAATATTTTCCACTTATTTCTTGCACAATTCTTTCTATTTTCAATCTCCACACACGATTTGCGCAAACAATCCCTGTAAGATGGATGATTGAGTCGGACAGAAAAGCAATACCGACGAAGGAATTCAAAGATTCGAGACGCGTGAGCACATTGACAAACATTAACTTGCCGTCGCTCGACAACGCGGAAACGATTGAAAATATTTACGATATCGTGGAAAAATTACAGATAATCTGCTCAAAAATGAATTCATATTTCGGCAAAAAGGTTTGTTTAGAGCTCAGACGAAGAGTTAAACAAACAAATTTAAAAAAAATTAACATCCCGCAGGTGATTTTCACAATACTGACAGCCTTCATTTGCCTCACAGTTCAATTGTTTTATATCATCAACAACATTCGACATGGGTTTCAATCTGAAAATAGCGTTTTGGCATCGGCAGCATCGTGCAGTTTGATATTTACTCACGTTCTGGAGCTGTGGATTATTTTCATAAGTGGAAATCGTGTGAAGGACATGTGGACAGCCTTAATTAATCGTTTGCAATCGGCGAAAAGGAGATTTGTCCGTGATGAAATATTCAAGACGCGCATTGATGAATTGGTGTCAATTATGGTTTTTACTCGTGTCGAATTGAAGGCAGCAGGACTTTTCCCTGTCGATTTGTCAGTAGTCACTAGCGTAAGACACCCCGTGTTTCTCCTTATTGATTAAACAATCGATTCCTATTTATCGTTAGATTGTCAGTTCAATTGCGACCTATTTGGTGGTTCTGGTTCAATTTAAATTGTCCGAAGAGGAAACACGCAACAACACTTATCACGAAGAAGCTCAGCAGTATGCGGGTCAAATCAATTCACCAAATAAATTTACTAAGGTTTTATAAGAAAGTAACATCAAAAGAACTAATGTGACAGTTTTCAAGATGTGTGACGCAATTTTTTTTAATGCAAAGAACTTCACTGAGTTCGAAATTTGTGTCATCAGAATAATTTTGAGCATTCTGATTTTGGTGTGTGAAGTTGAATTTCTGTTAACAGCCGTGAAGCACGCGATAAATTAAAAAAAATGCATTAATTTTTCATTTATGGAATGTTTGTAACATCGCACTCAACAACTTAAGTCATTTAATGCTCCGAGAAGGTGAAATGAAAACAGATTAATTCTCTAAGTCAGCTCAGGGCTGTCTCTTAGCATTTTTCGGAGCTTGGAAGGCGAAACGGATGTTGAAGATTTATTCAGTCATATTTCATAATTATCATAATGTGAATTAATATTTTTCGATGTTGTTGCAGCGTGATGAAGCATAATTTACGTCGAGACATTTATTTCATGAGCTTCAAACTTCGAGAAATATCATTCATGAAACTAATAATGTTCTTAATTCATGCTTACGTGAAAAATTTAAAATTCACTCGTCGCATTTTAATTCACTTCAATTACTTACTTCTATTGCGCTTAAATATATTTTACGGAACTGGCAAAACCTCATTGAGTTTAATTAGTTATGTCGTCTCACTTTCGTTGAGCACATACTGTTCACTAGCAAGTGAAGTTAATTCAAATTGCACTTAATTAGTTTCAGCAGCAATTGCAAAATGAAGATGGGAAGACGACGAAAAAAAAAACTTTGCCCAATTCATGTGGCAATTGAAAAACTGTGAAGTGGCAAAAAGTGTGAAACCAGCAAAAAAAATTGCTGGAGCACTTAGGACAAGAAAATTGTGTGTGGTTCTTAAAAGCATTTTGTGAAATAGAGAAAGTTTTTGAGCAGCAAAAAATTTCCATTTCTATCGAAGGTTTTGTCAACTTTTTTTTTAATTTGCATTTTCACAGCTTACAAAAAAAAAATTTAAGTAATTAAAAATTGGAGATTAAAACTGTTTACTGTCTGTTCAAGTTCCTAAATATTCAGTCCATAAAGTTCACGACATTTTTCATGTCAATGCCAGACACATTTTCTCTCTCAAACCATTTTTTTCTCCCCAAAATCACAAGAAAAAAAAAGACTCTAAATCACTTCAAATAAACTTTCACATGACATGGCACTTTAATTTAAGAATTTCTAAATATTTCTCTTGATTTGATGTAAATTGTAGTCATTTCTGTGGTTTCCGAACATTTCGCCTCACCAGTGAATTTTGTATCACAATTTAAAAATTGTTTCCAAATAAATAGAGCATGAAAAAAAAAACAATTAGAAATAATTTGATTGGAATTCATTCGAGTGCGAGTTAAAAAATAACTTCTGAACACAAATCAGTCAGTGAAGAGTAAAGTGCGGTAACAAATGATGCTTCTAATATATCGAAGACGTGAGCAAAATACCACAAGTCATTTTTCTGTTCTATGTCCTGTAAAACGAAATATTTGTTGGAGTATTCAGAGGAAAAATCCTCCTCCTTTTCCTTTCTTTGACCATTAAACTGTAAACATTTACACTTGATTGAGATTGCCAGAGCAACTAATTGCCGTTTGATGTGATATTTCCTACAATTTTGCTTTAATCTGAAGTGATGTTATGTTATGTTAAAGCAATAATTTGTTTCCGAAATAGAATTCCAGACACATTAAAAATAAGTTCGCGAAATCTTTGAAATGAAATTTCTTATCGATATTCTGCTCACTACATTTTAACTTGGCTTATGGTTAAATGGCTTTCACGATAAGTGTTATGGAAAACAAAAAAATATGTGAAATTTCGTGCGACTCGCTTTGTGTTATTTAATTTCATTCATGCATTTCATGGAAGTAAAGGAAGCAAAATCCCATCTCAAGAACAAATCTTGATGGAGATAAAAAAAAATGTCTCAGGGATGGCAGCAAAGACGGAAATCACAAGAAACGCAGCATAAACATCTCTATGCTTCATGCGTCTCATCACTGTGGATAAGAGAGCACACGAAAAGAAAAAGAAACCAAATGCTTGAAACAAGAAACATAAAAGAAACACATTTCAATCCATTTGCTATGCTAAATGGAAATAGATGTTTCGCATTCATTCTTTAAAAGTAAAGTGCGATAAGATAAAGTTCTTTTATATTGCTCTTTATTCTCCACAAAACAGCATTCAAATGTTATTTTTATTTATTTATTATTTGAATATTACAAAAGTCGCACTTGCAATAGCATTGATTTTAATAGAAAGTCTTCACATGGAATCAATTCAAATGGCGCCTTAAGGCAAGAATTCAGGATTTCAATTTCTATCGAGATATTCAAGGAAGAATTTCTTTTGTAATTGCAATTGAGTAAAACTTTAAATTATTCAAGAGTATGAGTTCGACGCCGAGAGTCTCAATAAAAATTTTTCTTATGTAAAATTGAGTATCAGAAATAAAACTGAATTAAATAAAGAATTCTTCCCTACATCAAAATGAATGATTCGCTGCGTTATAAATTGTTTCATGAAGTGAACTTAACATTTTTTTTCCTTCTCGAATCTCCTTTTTTATGTCGGTTGAGAAAATTTAAAACGGCAGAAAAAAAAAATAAATTTACCAAGAAATCGGAATTTTCGTGGTTCATTTTTTGAATTTTAAAACAAATTGATAAATTATCATGCGTTTGGAACATGGAAGTGAGCATTTTTATGGATTCAGTATTCAATTTTTCATTTTGAATCCTCGATTTTTCGCTCCCTCTCCGCATTCTGACAACTGCTGTTGATTTTCCTGTATAGAAATATTTGAGCGGAATACATATTGCGAATTAACTTTTATTGCAATGAAAATTTTCTATTTGGAAATCACACAAAAATTATTTTCGGGGCCAATTTCTCCCTGTCTATAGAATATAGAACCAAATAATTGGGGGCCATAACAATTTAGTACATTTGAATCGTGAGTCAATTAACAGACTGTAGGAAGTTTAGACAATTCCTTTGTATATTTATTCAAATGTCGCAGCAATATTCACGACGACAAAATAAGAGAACAATTAAAAACCTTTGAAGGAAATCTCTCTCCAAAACATTCCGCTAAACAGAGTTCATCCAGTCGCATGAATTTTTATGGCAGTCTTGACTATGCCGCAAATTCAGAAATAAAGATTGAAAAAAAAGCGTTTTAATTTAATCCCAGCAATTATAGTTCGGAGCCGACGGGTCGAACAAAACGTTGTGAGGAATAAACAAGTGAAGTTTTCCGCAACGAAGACCAGCTGAATTATAAGACGGAAAATTGAATTAAACTAAACCCGTATAAAATGCAGGAATATAATTAAATTAAAATTTTCTTCATCGAAGGAACTTGAGAAAGCTTTTGCATATTAATCCGATCTCAAAATTAAATACTTTAAGCTCCACCAAGCTGGCTTAAAAGAGTATTCCATTCAAGTAAGATTTCACAAACAAAACTTGTTAATTTGGATTAATGATTAAGGCAAATTTATTAAAATTCCATATCAATAAATTTTTCAAGTTCAGCTGAAAGTATCTATAGAATTTAAGCCGATAATCTGCCGTATGTGGCACTGATTATTCCGAGATTCCAGGCAAGCTGATGAGAAATTAAATTTAAAATTTTCTTTTGCTATTGATGAAATTTGCACGTTCGGTAATGAATGGTCTTGCATCTAAAAAAAATTTTAATAACAAGAGAAACATAAAAGATGAAAAACAAATTTCATAAACAGCAAGTTTTAGAATCTTACTTTTAGGCACCTTTTTTATAAAAGCATAATTGTACTCCAAAACATAACCTGATGCCGCATGTTTATGAGCTGAAGTGAAACAATCTTATTTTGTTGAAAGAACCTTTCTGCATTTGATGTTTGATAAACAAGAAAAAAAGAAAAACTTCGTTATGATGATGGGAAAATAAAAATCTGTTTCAGTGAATTTTTTTATTGTGAAACATTATTTAGCATAAACGAAAATTTAAAGCTCTTAAGAATGCTTAATTTAATGTCGCCTGGGCAAATGCGATTACATCAACATAAGCCGCTGCGGAATGTTTCAAAGAAATCGCTTAAGTGCGTACAAGATTGAAGCATTCAAGTTCTATATCAAACTTACTCAAATTTACTCATGGAATCAAATCAAATTATTGAAAACTTAAGTATACGAACAACAAATTTTTATGCAAACGATGTTCCCTTGACATTTCATTTTCCTTTACGAGGGAAGAAAAATATTTATTGCGAGCACTTTGTAAATCAATTTATTTTGCAAGTCAGAAAATTTTCTTTATTGAGAAAATCCGTTATCCAATTTTTACCAATTCCTACTTAGAAGACTACTGGAGATGGAGTAAAAGCGTAATCTCGAAATGTTGCTTTAACATTCTCACAAATTGAGTACACATCAAATATACATGAAGCAATTTTCGCAATAAGTTACCATCGACGTCTTGTCGGCGTCGGAACTTGGAGTGTTGGGCTTTAATATATTTGCTTGTGAGATGGAAATCGAATACGATGTAAAAAGTGTAAAGCTCATTTTCGTTAAGCTTCTATCGATAAACATGAAATTCCTGTGAAATCTCCGTGATAAGATTAGAAAGATTTTTTTTTCTTGCACTGCGGCAAAGTAAAAAAAAAAGTCGACATCAATGGAAATGAATTCGAGTTGTATATTTTTATATTAAAATCTGTGTATGTTGCAACTTTCATATTATCTGAAACTGCAGTTATATTGAGAGTAATCACTCCAGTACAGGAAACTGGATTCTTCATTCAAAGCATATCGTGTTTTTTGCGTTATTAGTGAGAATAACAGATTCACGTGAATTCTTTTGCAGTCATAATTTCAAATGGATCTCAAGATGCAATGTGGATTTTTGTTGCGTGACTCAGCTCAATAAAAATTCATCAACTGAAAACTTCATCGCATGATGTTCATTGATATTGAAATCGGAAACAAAATTCTGTTCTTTTGTGTATGACAAAAATCCAGTGGAGAAATGAAAATAAATCAAAAACAAGAAAAAAACGAATATTTTCTGCCGTCTGCTGCTGTTTTCTTCTTTTTTTTCCTGTCAGAATGAAAAATTCTTTTACTCGGTTTCGCTTTTCAAATTTATTCAAACGTGAATGAAAACGTAAAGGGGACATGAAAAAGAAATGATACACACAAAATATTGAAACGTTGCGCAACAACCAAGAAATTGTGTAAAAAGATAAAAAAGCTTTCCTGACTGTCGGAAAATTTAAGAGGAAATAAAGCAGTCTTTTGAAATCCAATTTCAAGGAAAAGGGTTTTTGTCGGTTCGAGCGATCTTGTCGATTCCGGATGCTGTTCACAAAATCGACACTGGTGTGGGAATATTGTGCAGTTCCATAAATAATATGATGGCCTATAAGTACATGACTGTCTGATAATGGCAATCGAAAGAGAAACCGGCTTCAAGCACCTTGTCGAGCGACGCATTCCAAACATAAATCGCGCATAAAAAAGAGAGTCTGAGAATATTCGTTATTGCGATGGGAAAAAAGCGAGTTGAGCAACTTTAGGAAAATTGATTCAATTACCAATTTATGTTCGATTTGCGCGCAATGAAATTATTTCACGTATTTTAGCAATGTTTGCCTTTTCTGTTGCTTATGCTGATTGTTGATTGCCACCATACCCAGAAATTCAAGTTCAATTGCTTTTCCTCGCGTAACTTTGCGACCAAAACGATTTATTTTCCTTGTTTAGATTCACCATCATGATGATGGCGAAAAAAAAAAAACAATTGAGAAAGAAAAGCTAATAAATTTCCGAATTCAACAGTTTACAAGTTACTTGTTGGGTTGCCAAGTCAATTGGCAAGTCAAATTGTTTTGTGGCCAAAAATATGGCCAAAGTGTTCAACGTTCAATTATATTTCCATCGAAAAATAAAAGGTACGTTCCATATTATAATGTGCAACTCAAGAGCATCAACTGCAATTGCTCATTTTCAAGCGTTTTGAAGGAATAATGATGATTGAATGTTCTTGATACTCGTGAAGAATTTATGAATTACAAACGAGAGGTTTTTTTTCTTATGGATGATGCACGCAAAGTAAATCACATTGAAGAACAATGAAAAAGGTCAGTCGAGGGTCGAAACAATCGAATTCTTATGATCGAAAAATTATTCTTTCTTTTTTCGTATTTTTACGCTTCTTATGCGAGACAAGTGCATTTAATGGGCGCGTCAGGTGAAGCTGTTTTGTAAAATGGAAATAAAAATTGCAGCTCTTTTATTGAAAGAAACAACATTTCACCGTTATAACCGAAATTTCTTAATTTCTCTTGAGAGAAATATGTTTTGTTTGTGGTCCATCAGATGGTTTTTGTTAATATTTTTCGATGCTAATTAAAGTTCTTTCAACCTGCACTCCTCTCAGCAACAAAATAATTCCTGACTACTCTGCAACAACAAAAATAAATCGTTCCTGAATTTCTCAATTATCATAATTTATGGAACAACTTGCGATATAAAACTCCAGCACGGAACGTAAACAGACCTTCTTCTAAAAAAAAAAATATAAACAGCAGCGGAAATGCATTTATGAATTTGAGCATGGAAAAGTTAATTTTTTTTTACCCAACAACAAAATGATGTTGTGCAATTGGAGAAACACCAAATAGTGAGAGAGATGGAGAAAGAAAGACATAAAATTTAACGTTTATATTTATATCAACAAATTAATTCTTATGCAGCTGACTATCGTTGGCTTTTTCAGAGAGGAGAAAATAATTATCGCTGCCATTAATTTGAAAATAACATGTTTTGGGTTGATTAAGGTAAATGCGGTGCTGCGCCGATTGTCAGATCCCTCATAATGACTTTATGATTTATTTGATGCGGAAACTTTTTAATAAAAATAACAAAACGAATTCAACAAATGATATGATATTAAAATTAACCAATGCCACCATTTAACATTTAACGACGGTCTTCTTTGTCCTCAAACCTTCTTTGATAATTGCGTCATTCACATCTTTTTGTTTGTTTTTCAGATTATTACAATGTTTCATCGACTTTTACTGTTGCCACATAATTTCGGGGCTATCCAATTTGCACAATATCATTTCTGTGGTTTCGCATTTTTATGAGGCTTGGATTACTCGCACTTATTGCAAAACTCTATTAACGCCAATATCGTGATACAATACAGACTTTATGGCTTGCAGAAAAATGGAACCGCACGAAACCATTAATACAATATGTGATGGCTTCTTATTTCAACTCGTGTTGGCTTCAATAATTGATTTTGCGGACGACTTTCCGGGGGCATGTCGCACATGAGCAAATAAAAGAAAGAAAAATCTAATTCAGAGGCGACATAAAAAAAAAGTGAATTCGTAAACAAACGGTGCAGAATGATCTGATGGACAGACAAACAAATATAATATTCCTTATTTCAAATGGACACAATACGATTAGCATTTTAGTAATTTACTGCCCATTACAGCTAATTACGACACACATACATTTTCGTTATTTGTTATTCATCGTGCAGCAGCATTTCTTATCTCGCCTGAATATAATTATGCATGAAAAAAATAGATGAAGTCATACCAGTGTTTCTTTTATTACAAGCTTTTATAAGCTGGCAAACAAAGCGATATAATAATTATGAATGGCGCAGAAAATCTATGAGCGCAACACACAAGCAAAAAAGGAGTTTCGGCTTGATAAACAATGACGAGGGGAGATTTTTTTTCTGAGCCTATTTATAAATTCACAACACGAAAACATCGACAATTTTCTTTTTATTTTTCTGTTGAAATGTTTTAACTTAGCATAATTTTCATGTGCGATGCAGAACATACATAAAGGTGCAATTGTATGATGATGGTACGACATCAAGTTTATAAATAATAACAATGGGGAGTTTTGTTTGTTGGATGCCGATAACATAACAATAAAGCCAAAAAAGAGTCACCTAAAATTTATTCGGTGTAATTTGACCACTTTAGCATCATGGCCGCACTTTGACTTCTGAACTTTTTGTTATTGTCCACTCGAGCAGAATGAGGGTGAGTCGTGATTTTACTAAATGAATTCCAATATCAAGAAAACGCAATGTTGCGACAACAATAAAACATTGACAATGGCCGACAATAAAAGTGGCCGAAAAGTGATAAGTAAAGTTGTGTTAGTGCAATCGAGCTTTTTTTCAAATTTCAAATATTCGTTACATGATTATGGAATTATAAAATTCAGAATTCATAATTGAGTTTTAAAATATTTTAAAATGTCTTTATTCAAATTCAATAATCAATTTGCGACGTCGAAACATAAAACCAAAAAAAAAAAAAAAAAACAAGTTTAAATGCTTATACAAAATGAATATAAATTATCGCCCAATTTCAATAGGTTCGTCGGCCATACCGAGTTCCTCAGTTGCCGCCTTATTGCCCTTCTTCTTCTTCGAGTACCAAAAGAACATTAGACACGAGAAAAAATTGATAATGGCCACAAGAATGCCAAAGTAGAATCCATATCCGTAACTAAATAAATAAAGAAATTAGATATTGATAATATCAGAAAACCTAACAAGAAAGCATCAAATAACATTTCTTACGTATAATTGGCCCCATCAGGAAAAGCATAAGATAAATGGTCCTTAGCATGATGCACAGATACATCTAATACTCGACAAACAGTAGCACTAGTGAGGCCAGCAATGAAATGAATTCCACCAGCAAGCCTCTTAAACATATATCGTGGATTCATGAAAGTATAAACCGTGAAAACAAATCCCAGACTCATTACAAAGAATGTGATGATTGAGAAAGTAGCTGCGGTACGACTGAGATCAATCATATCTTCATCAACTGATGGATCGGCTTTGATGGCTTCTTTATCGGCAAACAAATTGTGATAAGTGCAACGTTCTGAAATATTTGATTCAGAAATAATTTTTTTTACATCGTTTTCACAGAATTCTTACTCCAATTGTTATACAAAAATCCATTAAAATTCTTCTTATTTTTCGGTGGTGCTGGCGGTTTAAAAACATATTTTGTGTCATCTTTATAAATGCTCAAATCTATTTCAAGACTTTTTGCTGAAATTTTGTAAATGTTAGTTAATTGAAAAAGATTTTTTTAAGTATCAATTGCGTACCAAAATGACTCAAAAGTCTAATAAACCTTAAACCATTTTCTTCCCAGTCCTTGAACAGAACTTCTCTTAGTGCTTCCGGCACAACTACGTAAATGTGGTGCGTCTTGTTAAATTCAATATTTGTGATCAAGTCGCCAATCGATTCATTGACATCCTCAAAATTTGAAGGATCCAAATAAGTGAGCCGCTGAGCGCGAGGTTTATTTACTATTAATTCCCATAAACGATTTCTGAGCTTTTGAAATTCCGAGTTTCTCTCATTCTTTGTCACCCAGTGACCAAAGAGCTGCTGGCGAAAATTTTCATCAATTGTGTTGATTGCTTCAGTTTCATTCAACTCTGCTTTGAGAAAATCATCGACAAACTTTTCCTTTGCAAATTCTGCTTTTTGTTGTGGCAAATCGCTCAACGACACAGCGAGCGTTGTGAAATTGCGTACAACAGATGACGAAATTGGTTGTGGGACGACAGCATATCTGCAATTTCTATATTCAAAGAGGAAAAAAGAAAAAGATCTTTCTTATTTAAGATGCCACATGTTCATCCATTGATGGTGATTTCTCATTTAAAGAATATGCCATCGCCCGTGGAGGGCGTTCCGTTCTGGCCCCAATAACTGCCAATCTGCTGTCCTACCTCCATATGCCTTGAATGAAATAATAAAAAAAGGTTAAAAAATATTTTGAACATGAAACTACCCATTAATGAAATTTAATTTTAGAAAATGAAGTCCATTATAGCTACAATTTTCTTAGCAGCAGCAATTGAAATAGGAGACTTTCAACATGACATAAGGTTTTCGCTTATCATAGAAAGAAATTTATCACAAACATTTTTTATGCATTCCTCTAAAATTTCTCATCCTAGCTTAACTACGCGAAAAATTTCTCATGAATGACATTTCAGAGGAAATTCCGATGAATATAAATATACTTATAGTAGCAATAAATCCTCACCTGTATGCGACGACTTGAAGAAGCGCCGATGACTTTCCACAAAAATTCCTGAAGAAAGATATAAATATTTCAAGAAAATTAAATTGCCATTTATCGCATCAGTTGCAAATTCAGAGACAATTAAACGGGAAGAATGGTGTGAAATGATCGCATAAATAATGGCACGTTACGACTGAATGAATACTTAGTGCCTCAGAAAAATTAACATCAAGATTAAAATATTTGTTTATGAGCTCATAACAAATTTGAGAGCATTCAAAAGATTTTTCTCACGAAAGTCGACACTCAATAACAAAAACAATATCAACTTTTCGCGCCGGTCATTTTACAATCATAATTTATGAACTTTGATGTTTGTTTGACAAGAATTCTCAAATTTTTATGACGATGGAATTTGAGTATGGCGTAGCAGGAAAACAAGGATAGAAAAAATTCGATCATCATCCGTTAGTCATCAACTTAGACTATAACAAGATAGATAATAAAAATGTTCATTTTATCTTTCGTTATCAAATAAACAATCAATTTAAAAATCGTTTACTTATTCGAGATGTAAATAATTGGCGAAGGAAGTCTGCGTTGATCTTTATTTTTATTTAATTGCGTGGGAATTTCTTGTAAAAAAAATTTGACTTTGATGTCGACAAAAACAGACAATTAAACTTGTTATTATTTTCAAACGGGCCACTTCACTAGTTTCAGATATATCAAAATCCTTAGCTATAAAAAAAAAAAATTATATATTTTTTAAATGATGAGATCACTAACCTTGTCTACCACCAGTTACAATAAACCAGTGGTTTGTTGAAATGGCAACAATCCATAATATGACAGCAGCAAACAAGCTGACAGTACAACCAAACAGAATGCGCCGTTGGAAATAGAATTCCTCCAATTTCACTTTGCGATCAAATTCATCGACCGTAGATGTGTCAGACATCGCGGCTATCAGACACTTTCGCGATTGCTTTCGAGAAATTTACGTCGCCTGCAATTGTCTTTTGCTTATTTATAAATTTGTTTTTTTTTTTTCAACTCAAGCCACCTTTTTTTTGCCTGGGTTTTTCTTTTATTCGAGAAAAACTTATTTTTATATCTCAAAATTTCCCATAAAATTTCTTCACTCAAGATAAATTCGACCGATGGATGTTACTGGAAGGAATTGAACAAGGAAAAAATAGGTAAATTATATACATATTTTTTATTTTCGGATATTTTTATCATTAATAATTACACAAACAGCAGCAGAAAAATGTTTCTCAACCACTTGCGCTCATGATTTTGCCGTTGAAAGAGAAAATCACCAAAAAAAATAAGAAAATCACCTCGAAAATGCTTGCAGCAAATTATTTTTCCGTATTTTTAGCTTCAACTTTGTGTTTCTTTCACAATTTCACTCTCGTGGTGTCGGCTTTCATGAATGTGAACGGAATTTCATCAGGTCACAATTTTAATGACAAATGAAATTGGTAGAAAAATAAATTTGATTTCGCGATGAAATTATTTTAGTTCAAAAATAATCTTTTAATGTAAAAATGTTCACACTTTTTAGTTTCCATAAGAGCATTATTAAAAAACCTTACAATTGATACTTTTAGGCTCCTAGATAAGTATTTAAAAAAAAAAAATTTTCCTCAAAGATCTCGTTTTTGACAAATCTTTTCAGGTCTCCGGTCGAACAGCAACTGAGAAAATTGAAGAAACACTCGAAAGATATTTTTTTTAGTGATGATCACTAACTACAAAAGAAAAGTGTCGAAAAGAAAGAAAGAAAGAAAATTCGTGAATGTTGAGTTCGTGACACGTCTACACAAAGAAATCTAATTTCTCAATAAACGAGTGGAAAGTGAGCGAAATAAAAGTTTAGAAATATTGAGAATCTGTCGAAATGTAAACAGTGCTGATGAAAATAAACAATACGGAAATTTAAGACGAGCGCTGGAAAGTGGTTTCGAAGGATTTTGTTTTTTTCTGCCAGCTCATTATTCTGTGAGCCTCCGTTGAGTTGAAATCTTAAAATTCAACTGTAAAATTTTAATTGTTTCATCAGTTTTATATTCTGCTTGTGTATGTTCTATTTGGGGAAAAATATTTTTAAATAATTTTCACCACAAAGCAATTAATAATGAATACAAAAAATGAACCGGAAAATTTTATTATTTTCGCACATGTTTGTCGATACAAAATTTCCGATTGCCGCTTGTTTATTTATAAGCAAAATTTATTCAAACAATTTTATTCTGTCGCTTTCAGCATGAAATTTTTTTGTCAAAAGCCAGAATAAAGGAAAGTTTATGAGTCAGTCAAAATATGTTTGCACTAATAACATAAACAACATCGGAGAAAATATCAGCAATATGGCTGATTAATATTTGTGAGTATTTTGGAGCAAAAATGGGCCGAATCCAAATATTTAATGATTCGCATCGACATACGATTAAAATATATCAGCACTTTTTGAGTCCATAAATCAGATGAGTAAATATATGATTTGTGCGAAAAACCGTTTAATTACTTTCTTTGCAACTTAAACATCCTGGCAAACATCCAGCAAAAATATTAAAGCGATTTCTGCTCAGTGTGTGAAATTTAATAATTCGCAGTTATTTTAATGCTTTGAATTGATATTTGGCAAAGCAATTTCAGTTAATCAGATTATTAAAGTCAATTAGTCATAATCTGTCTGTTTGATGGAATGCAAGGGAGATTCCAATACAGTGACTACTCTGAAAGTAAGCAAATACGTAAAATAAAGAATGGAATTTTTTTGTGATAAATCAAACACAGCTTTATTGTTTTCCATTTTTTTTTTTTTTGTGTTTCGGTTTTTTAATATATGTATCCGTTACATGTTGATCATTATTCGAATTTTACAAACTTGTCACTGATAATAATGGCAAAAAAATTATAATTAAAATAATTACTTTTCTGTTACCTCAAAATACCATTTTTTTTGCAATAACTATACGTTTCTCCCACCACTTGTTGACTACAATCTAGTGTTGTGAATGAAATTCATGCACATTTCACAATTTATCTGTTTCAGTGTCAAACATTTCTCAGCAGTTTTATTTTTATCTCGAAAGAAAGTTTGCAAAAGGAGTTTTTTTTTCACACCGTTCAAAAATCATAAATTCAAATGTCATTAATTAGATAGAAAGTTGTTAATTCACATTTGTAAATTGGAGATTAAATATTTTTCATTTTTCACAAGAAAAATTGATTTTTTTTTTATTATAGCAGCGGGCGGCGAGCGTTTAGCAGGAATGAAATGAAATTTTTTGTAAACGAATGATCAGCGACTGTATAGAGATTGAGATTTATAATTTGATTAATTTTATTTCTCAAAATAAAAGGACGAATTTTCACTTTGATGCTTTCATTTTAATCAAGTGTCAAGTGTGTAATTATTAGCTTATGTCTCAAAATGCTGATTTGGTTGATTTCATTTTACTAAAAAATGCATTTTTTTTTGTTTACTCCTTAATGAATGGTAATGATAAACTTTGTATCTTTTTTTTTGTCTTCATTTTTCTTTTAAATTTACATACACACACTTATCAATTATTATTTTTTTTTATCCACTTTAAATAGAGATTTTTTGCGCTGCTCCTTTTGCACAACTTGTTCACAATCTTAAATTATATAAATTTTTGCTGCTATGATACGGTTCGTTTTTGGAATGATTTAAGAATTTCTGACTGAGGTCTCAAATCGAAAGCAACGAAATCAAATTTATTTATGTAGATTTCTAGGTTTGTTCGTTTTCTTTAATGATAAATGAGCAGTTTCCATCTAAGTGTATTGGTGTGGTACAAAAAAACTCAAAGCAAATTTGTAGCTCTACAATTTTTTTTTCCATGTTTCAACATAAGCTTTTTTTTTGTTTCTCTTGTGTCGTCTAAGTATTGTATATTTTCTCATATATAAATATTTTTCAGCTATATATATAACTTTCATCCGTTTTTTGTTATTTTTTTCCCTTTAATAAAAAGCGTAGAGAGCAGGTTAAATACAAAAAATATATGTTCATTATACGTTATAAATTTTTAATATCCGTTTTCTTCCCATTTTTTTTAATCTGCAAGTTGTTCAGCTTTAACTTTCAAGGAGTTGCATTATAAATTTTTTTTTTCTTCAGGAGTGTCATCAATAGAAGCTTAAATGCGCTCTATAAAACAAAAAACAAATTCAAAGCACGGTGTTTAAGTAACTTAGTAAGCTGCAGTTTCTTGCAATCTGCAACTTCCATTGATGCCACTCAAAACTTTGCTCTAAAAAGGATTCTTTTTTTTTAGTGAACACTAGAAATCTTTTCCACAGTTATTTGACGATTTTTTAAATATTTTTTCAAAAAGATTTTTTTTCCTCATAAAAACTAACATTTTTTCCATTCTTAGAGTTAGATGTTCTCTGTCAACTACTCCTTAACCTATCTAGAGTCGAGATGAGGGAATTTCAAACTGATAATTTTTAATGTCATTTACTGTCCTTTTTTGCGACCAGCAGACATTTACTTTTGCATCAATTAAAAAATTTATTAAATAAAATAAATATAAAGCGAGCTTCAATGGTTCAATAATATTCACCAATTGTTTTACTTTTTCCAAAAAATCTGGAAATACAACTTAAATAATGCATTGACTAACATTTACAACTATAAACTAATAAATAATTTATATAAAAAGAGGTGAGATTTTCATTTTTCATTTTTTATTCTCATTAGTTATGAATTATTCACGCCTTGTGATCTTAATAGCAGCATCTTTTGACTAATTAACAAATCATTACTGTGATATATAGAATTAAAAGAGAGGAAAAAATTGTAATATTAATTTTCACTTTGGGGGGGTAGTGAAATGAGGTGAGAAAAACTCGTAAACATTTTCTTTGTTTTGTTGGTGAAAATATATTTTAAACCAAATTTTTGTGTGACTACGACTTAGATCAACACATGGCTACATAGTGCAATTTATATGGCAAATTTTATGACTCAATCAGCTGTTTCTTTTTTGGTTTCAATTTTGCTGTCAACTTCCAACTTTACAACAAAGGAAAAATTAATAATAATAATAATAGTACTTTTTAAATTTTACAATTTGATTTTTTTCTTCCTTTTTGTAATCATTTTAATTAATATCAATTTACATTTACATGCAACGTTTCATCGGGAGAGAGGTGTTGCGGGCTCGGTTGATTTCTATACTTGCTTTTTTCACTTGAATGCTCTTATTCCTTGACTTCAAAATATTTGTAAGTTGGGTTTTCGTATCCATTAATTTGCATATTTGCTACATGTCGCTCTTCAGGTGTTACGGGAATGGCAACGGTCTGAAAAATTAACACATTAATTGGAATTCTATTTAAAAGTTTTACCTTTCAACATACCTGATCGACCTCAACAAAGCCCTGGGCATGAGGCGATCGTGATGCACGATACTTAGCAACAGCTACGCCAACAAAAACGGCAGCCATCAATGCAACACCAGCAAATGCCAATGTGAAATAGACATTTCGGCCTTCACGACCATTTGTTCCATAGATCTCACGGCGTACAGAGAAACTCTAAAAAATTTAAAATAGGTTTTAGCATAATTTGTCAAATGTTCTGCTTATAGAGAAAGTTACAGCTTCTCCATGACCGAAATCATGTGCATGAGCATGACTCATTTGTGGCTCGGTTTCTTGATGGGCAACAGCAGCAGCAACTTCTTCAACGGCACGTTGAACAGCTGCATCATCAACAGTTGGTAATGATGTTGGTGAAGTTCTACAATGGAATTCAAATAATTTTCTAATTAGAATCAACTAATTAACCAATGTTCGTAATAATCTTACATATAAACTGAATCTTCAGTATATTCAACTGTTGTTTCTTTGATGTCAGAAGCTGCTTCACTGGTTTGTTCTTTGGATGATTGTTGAGCAGTTTCTGTTTTTGTTTCCTGTTCCTGCTCTTTTTGTTGAGCTCTATAAGCTTTTTCAGCATTCTTTGCTTGCAGTCTCAACTTTTCTTCGCGAATTTTTTCACGTTCTGCTGACCTTTGATCCTTGCGTTGTTTCTCTGCAAGTCTCTGGCGCTCTTTTTCATTTACTTTACGTTCAATTTCAACGCGATATTTATCCAAGATTGCAGATTCTGCATCTTCCGTCATTGCAAGCAACGATCCGGGTGTTTCATCCTTTGATCGTAAAGCTTGAATATAGTCTTCCATCAATTGTGAGAGCTTCTTTGACAGAGATGGATAACGCTTCAGCATTGTCATTGACTGATTCACAGCACGATCAATATCGATTAAACGTTCCAAAGTACGTGGACGTTCTTGTGCAGCTGCTTCTAAGCCACCAGTACCACCCGAGCTCAATAGATGCCGATAGTGTGCCAAAGCATGAGCGCGGTCTTTATGCAGAGCACGAAGAAGCTTCTGTAAGCATTTCTCAACGCGATGGCCCTGAAAATGGAAACACATGTTGAGTTTGGAAGACATTTAAATTTGAAGGTTTCACTTACATTTGGTGGCAGTTCAGTGAGTGCTTGCGTATAACATGTCATTGCCTCACGTTTACGTTGATTGATATGCGCCAACACACGCTGTTGATGCATTGCTGCCAATTGATGTTTCTCGGCATTTCCTTCTTCTTCCAAAGCTTGAACAGATGTCTACAAGGAAAAAATGTGAAATTAAATTCAAATTTCATAAAGCTCACTGAAGAAATGATAACGTTACACATCCAACTGATACACTAGATATAAAGTAACTATTGGGAACTCACGCTCGAACCCACCTCGAATTTTGCCGTCATTCTTTGTTTGAAACTTTGAGCTGATTTGGGATCAGCCAATCTCATATCTTGATAGCGTTCCTCCAAATCAGACCAATCTTTCATTACCCTTGTTACTTTTTCGCGATGACTTTCCTCCAAGCGCTGTTGAGCTTCCTAGAAAGAAATTAAAAAGACGCACCAAACAAATATTAAATTTTTTGTACGAAATAAAATCGTTGAACGCTACTAAAATTGCAGGATTTTCTACTACTGTGAATTAGATAATAAGTTTTTTACATCTTGTCCTACTTTATAGCTTTGATGCTCCATCCGTGGATCAAAATGTGTAAAGTAAGGGTCTGGTGTTGGAATGGTTGCAGTTCCCGGAATATCATTTGATGGTGGCGTTATTGGAATCTCCGATGGACGCTCTGGAATCTGAGTTGTTGTTTGAGCAGTTGCAAAATCACTTGATTGTGATGAACTTCCGGTTGTTGGAATTACTGTTGTAGTTGTTGTTGTTCCATCTAATATAAGGGAATCAGTTGGTTTGATATAAAAACATTTCACACGTGCTACACACCATTATCTCCGATAAAGTCCTGATCAAGCACAGAGGGTTCTTCTTCCGATTCATATTCATCATCATCATCTTCTTCTTCAAGTGTCTCCAATGGTTCATCAGCCATCATTTCATCCTGATCATCAATGTCTTCATCTTCATCTAAATCATCTGAGAAATTGTCCTCAGAATCGTCAAGTGATGGTAAGATTTCCGATTCTGGTGGCATTACGGGCAAATCGGTTTTCTTGACCTTTGTTGGAACTGCAATAATTTTTTTTTTTTTTAATAAAAGTTCACAAGTTCAAAACGTACATTTGTGACCCAATCGTTAAGGGTTAAAATTATTTATTGTACAAAGAGTTATGCAAAAAAATGCAGAATTTGAATAATTTATCGCCCAAAAATAAAAATTATAAAAAGTTTTCGGTTCATAAATTAAAATGTAAAAAAAATAAAATTTATCGATGCTGGCGCTCGTCCAATCCAATTGAAATTGGATTCTCAAAAAAAAAAAAAAAACTTCTGTATAACATGACAACAAGCTTGACAACGACTAGATTTGGATAAATTTATTGCAGCGCATCAGATTCAATTTCTTCATAAGCGGAAGGAAAATTCCTCGTAATTTGAAAAAACTTTGTCAAACTCCTTCTTTTAGCGCCTGTATAATTTATCGACGCGCTGCCAAATGAAATACAATAAACTTTAATTAATCGTCACCACCGACAAATTATAGTCATCCATAAAGCAAGCGTGGTATTTAAATAATTAATTTTTTGGTTAATTTTTTTTTTTAATGTTCGCATGGTAATTTTTTTTCCAACCGAAAGCAAAATGATTGTTTTTAATTTGAGTTATTTTGTATTTTCACACAATTTCATCCTTTCATTGGAAATTTCAAAATATATCTCTGGGGTAGGAATTGGAGTTGGGTGGAAGGAAAAAAGAAGTTTATAAATATAAGATGTATAGGCAGAATTTGTGAAAAATAAAAAGTAATTAAAAATTAATCCACGAACTCAAAACATCAAACTTCGGATAAACTTTTGGATGAATTTGAACAAAAAAAAAAGAAGCAAATAAAATAAATAAATTTTTGCATAGGGAGCAGGCAAGGGACAAAAGTTTATCATTGAGTCGACAGAACCCATTAAAAACAATGCTAGTCATTATCCCAATATTCTCTCAACGAACCGACAACATTCATCAAATGACCGGCTTTATACGATAAAATAAATTTCCTCTTTTTTTCATAGCAGCACAAAAATCCCTTCATCATTTGAAATGGCATCGAGAAAGCTTCATGTTGGTTGGGCGCGCGTGAAATGTAAAAAAAAATGAATGATTCTTTTTTACGAATTTAATATTTTCTGCTTGGCTTTTTAACGGCAAAACTCGGGCAAAACAAAACAATTTTTTTTTACTGTTTGTGAAATTGAAATAAATATTACACTGCGCTCTCATTTAATGTTTTCCAGTAATTAATTTCAATTTAAAATTGTTTTTCATTTAACGATGAGGACAAACGCACAGTGCTTTTAATAACAAATAAATTATTAATTAAATTCCCATTACCAGCGACAAATTCGAAAAACGAGCTGGTTTGTGTGTGGAGCAAAAGATATACAAATCAAGTAATGAGCTAGGTAGACACATGAGCCAGATGTCTGATTACAACATGTGCCGTACACCAAGAATAACAAGAAACTCTCGATTGGAAAATGCCAATAAATATTGTTTTCAAATTACAAAATAAATTTTGTTCGAAGATTTCCCCGCAGTATTACATCGATTCATTCGTCCTTCTCTAACGCTCACTCTCTCCTTCGCAATATCAGTATCAGATGAGGCCCGAGAATTAAAGCTTTATCGCATTTGAAGCGAAATAGGCAGGAACGGGAAAATAAATTGAAAAAATGTCAAACTCGTAGAAAATGAAAAATGTTGTCAGACTTGATTCGTGAAAAAATAAAAAAAAAAATGAAATTGAGTGATAAATTTATTCGGATTTTTTTAGTGAAATTCAATTCAGGGGAAATTGGCCCAAAAATGTCGAGAAAATTTATAGCAGAATTTGTTTTTCATGATTTAAACGCCTTCAACACTGAAATAAGTCAAAAATAGAAAAAAAAAATCTCACCTTTAAAATGTTTTGGACAGCAGACAAATTCGACGCCAGAGAAGAGGGAAATGCCGCATGGCAAAAGCATTGCAAAGCTGCGCATTTGCATATTACGTTCCTGGCAAGCGATAGCGCCAGTTTGGTTCCATCGAACGAATGGCCAACAACGTGATGCATTGTGAATATGATCAAACAGACAGCCCTCTGGCACCAATAGCGCATCAGATTGGAATGGTCCTTCTGAAAGGGAAATTTTAGAACAACAAACAATATTAGTATTATTGCCATTCTTCGACCGCTCGCTAATTGAATTCGCACAATTCTCAGGAGGAGCTGTGACGAAAAATTTAATTAATTATAGCAGAGGATGAAATTAATTATTTCTAATTAGATAACAAAAGCAGGAACAAAAAAAAAACTCGAGCTTTTTGAAATTAAAAATATTCTTTCGCATTTTTTTTTATTCAATTAATTTTTCCTTTTTCCTTTATTCACCTCAGAATCCTCAAACCCGACTAAAAAAAAACACTCCGGTGCAAACGAACACAAACAACTTAATTATAATTATTATTCTTTCACGTTAACGTGCCTTCCACTTTACGAAAATCGCATACAACTAAGCACAGCAACAGAATAAATAAGAGGACATTTGTTCCGGACAGCAATGTTAGAAATATAATGATAAATTATTTGCCATGGAAATACGTCGCCGAAAAAGATAGAACTTGAAAAAAAAAAATATTATGAAAGGCAATAAAGTATTTGGACCGTGTAAATTGCCCTAAAGCTTTCTTGTTGACAATTTTAAAAAGATTTGAAGAGAAATTAAGGCATGCTGTATGCTCAGCAAAACTCTTTGACAAGGAACGGCAACGAGTGTAAGAGATACTCGACAAATGAAAACGTTAAAACGTCGCTTTTTTATTCAACGATTTCTAGGTAGCACTGCCAGTCGTCATTCTCCGTATAAAATTTCACCCGTAATGTGTTTCACGTAAATAATGAAATTGTATGTTTCTCAACAGCTTTCATTTCACTTTTGTCGCATTTCTGCAAAAAAAAAATCAGTTTCCGCATACTCAGCATACAATTCAACAATATTTTTTCTTCCCACCAAAATGAAATGAGCTCCTTCGAGAGAAACTCCCAGTTTCTGACAGTTCGCATTTATTGTTTTGCCATTTTGCCTTTCGTCAACCAATCCAGTAGTTGAACCACACCACTTCCTTCCTTCCACCATTGAAACAGCATAATACAGAAATTGAACAAAACTTTTCTAAAGCTTTGGAAGCAAAACTTTTCTACCATTTTACATGTGATTCGAAAAATGGAAATCAATTTTTTTTTTTCTTTTTACTAAAACCTTTGTTCGATTTTAAATAAGGTTTAGGCAATTGAAATCAATAGAACTAAGGTATGACAACAAGAAGCACATCATCCTCGCATGCGTTTATGAGCTCGAATCCTATATTCGTTATTTCCGATAAAATCTGTCTGTGTACATTAATCTATATGTTTTATATGGCACAATATAGGCTTCATCATTGATATGTGAAAAAGTTTTCATTAAATATAAACTCTTAATTTCAATAAAAGCTTTGCGCCACAACGCATATCACCAAATGTCAGAGCAAAGAACATTCCGTTGTTTATGGATACGACCCACGGTATGTAAATAGAATATTGATTTTATAACATATGTATGACGCAGTTTCAGCAGAATAAAGAAATATACGAGAATATTGCATACACAAATAATTTAATGAAAAGCCTTTCTGGCTTGGAAAATTTTTATACACTTACAATTAGTTAGACGCAATACACGTTTTTAGGCACATACCCTTAAATGTTCTGAGATACTTCAATAATCATAGTAGTTAGAAGACATATTAACTTGTACGTCGCCTTTCCTTCGAACGAAACTTATTTTTATTCTAATTATTAATGCAACAATGAGATTGAATTAAATTCTCATGAAGGTCTCAGTGCGTTCAACATGCTCAGAAAAAGCTGTACTGAAATCATATTTATGCCAAATTCGCTTGAATGTGCATCATTTTCATGTTGCTTTTCTCTATATTATGGCGCATGATTTTAAATAACACCCATGGGAAAGTACTTGTAAAAATCAGTGCGTTAAGCTACAAAATGCTCTCAAAAAATTCCTTAATAAAAAATACGAGTTATTTATTTATTTTAAATAACACAAGTTGGAATTGCAATCAACTAGAATGTGCACGCGACAAAAACATTTTAATTAATTATAATACTTATCGCTAGCGCAATAAGCTACATAAGCACAAGATTTTTATAAAAAATGACTTCCAAATTAAAGTCAAAATGTGCTGAATAGTGAAATATTGTGCCCCCAAAAATGTACAGAAGAACTGAAATTCATGTGCTAGATTAAAGTTTCGGAATTAGATTTAGCATCGCATCCATACATCAATGGGCATCATCAGCAGCATTGATGTTGTGATATTTATTATATAGGGAATGTTATCTCTTCAAAAAGAAACTGACGGAAATTTTCATCCCACCATGAACCGGGGGATGATGATCTAATAAATTTATGTGTTCGTTGCATGCTCACATCATGATGCTCATTTGTTATCAAACACAGATACATAACACCAACAAAAACAACAAGCAGCTACATTGCTCAGGAGAAACTTTTCTCAGCTAGATATATAATTTAGAAATTTACGCTTGTATACGAAAGTGGTTAATTTCAAATTCGAGCTGAAATCTCCTGTTTTGAGTGTGATTTGTAAACTTTTTGCTAAAGGGAGAACAAATTCTAAATGCGCGGTTAGTTAGTGAAAACCCCATAAATTTGCTCTGTCACTGTTTATAATTGAGATCCATCTTTCTTTTTGCTGATACCCCTAACGATGAATGGTTTTGCTGTATATTTGATGCGGAAAAGAATATAAAACCTTTCTTTTAGAATCTCATGGATGTGAATATAGGTGGAAAATTGGCCGAAAGTTTTAAATGAAACATTCCTCACATTCAATCTAAATCATAAATTTTCCCTCGTTTTATTACTCACCCAGACAGCGGAATGGTTTTATCCAGCGCTGTGCACCCTTGCATTTAGCTGTGTTTGTTGTACCCTGTCTACACCAGCCACCAATTTTCTGGTAATGTGATGATTCAACAATATTTGTGATGTCACGTCCTGGATAAACCTGCGAAATGCAAAAAAGCAGGAATTTATGATTATGTTTAATATCATGTTTATAACGCACATAAAACAAAGTTAATGAAAATTTATGTTTCGTCTGCTCAGCTCAGTCAAATTGTTAAAACAAACATTCATAAAAAAAAATTGTATATTTCCACAGAAACTTTTGTTTTACAATTTAATTAGTGCGATAATATTTCCACATGAAGCATACCAAAGCTTTGTTCCCCCCAATCGCATAATTTGAAAATGATTGTGCAATCTGAATTTATAAAATTCACTCTCGATGAATATATCTATTTAAACTTTATTTTTATCTCTGGTCAGCTTTTATTTTATTTTATTTTTTGAACACGCTTCATTGAATGTGAACAAAAACCATATTGATTGACAAATAGATGTTTGTGCAATTGATATATCAGCTTTTCCGGTGTTTGCAAGTGAAAAAAAAAAAAAGATAGATTTTAACAATGCATAAAATTTTAGTTTTGTGATGTTGCATAAATTTTTCCATCTGTTGCTCTGCAACTGTCGATATTTTTCCGAGATAATTCTAATGTTGAATGCCGATCCGGAGCAATAAAATAAATCTTATTAAAGGCCACCCACACGCGAGCGAGAACATCACTTTCAGTTGCTTTGTTTGACTTCAGATAAGCGTGCGAATATTGGCAAACAAAAAATCCATAAGCCATAAAATTGAACAGTTTGTGCTGTTGCTGCATGAGGACTCCAATGCCTGGAAAATACTTTGCCGGAATATCCAATTCAAAATCTTTATGTACTGTGAAAATCAATGGTTTTCTAATAATGTACGTGGTTTTTGAACTCGATATCGTACATTATTATATTTTATAGACATTTCGAACACTAAACTAGGTCAGAACAATGAGAAAATTTATTATTAGAGACTCGAGTTTTGCTTTGAGTTTAATGAATTCGGCAATAAGTGAATTTGCGATTTGCATGCAAAATTGTTATGCAATTTTTGTCAGAAATTAATTTTACACTCGTAAGCACATTTTGCGGGTTAGAAGGCAGAGAGGGAATTAGAAATAATTTAATGGAAATGTATACCCTGAGGGACACTGATAATCTTCTGTCCCTGGAAAATAACCAAAAATTCAATTTTCCATTTCCGAGACAAAAATATTTTCTACCAAATTCATGTAAAGGAGCGTTTCACTGTGCACAGCAAAAAAAAGCTCTCGCAACAGTATACCGAAGAGCATAATGACTTTATGGATTTTCCATTAGTTGTTTTTTTTTTATCGCTTTTCCTATTGTCGCATTAAAAAAAGTATCTTTATGCATTCTACAAATGTTCGCTCTGATTAAGTTGACTTTCAAATAAAGCATATCGTAAAGTACATTAAATTGATTTGCCTGATTGTCCTGAATTCGCTTTAAACAATATCGGGTCGTTGTAATATGTGACTTGTTAAAGCTGGTGGCAAATTTGTCATTTCTCAATCATGGCCCATTGTCAGCTAAACATAAAACATTTGTTCATATTATATGGAAATTGTTTTGATCTCAAAATAAGCTGCACATAACTACAACACTGGATCTTTGAAAAACAACACTAATGAAGCTAAAATGTTGCAAAAGCATTTTGACATTTCAGATGACACGTCTCGTTAAGTCCGCTCAGTATCATTTGAGGCATGTTGTACAGACATAAGCAATGTCATAACATTAAGGCCATCAAAATTGAAAGCTCCAGCTTTACGTGAATCAATTATTTCTCATCATCATGGAAATTGCGTGTGTTGTCTATCTATTTGTTTACTGTTACTGGGTAGACGACGTTATTTTTATGACACGCAAAGAAAAAAAAATCATAAAAGTATGATTATTATGAAATGAAAGTTATGATAATCCATGGGCTGGAATGAATAGAATGAAAATTCATAATACGACACACAGCAGGTAAACCGCACAATCCAACAACAAACAGATTACAGAAGGAAACGAAAGTAATATTATCGATTTTCTGTCTCAACTTTTTTTCTTTTTCGGTGACTCACGAAAGTGTTTGTAGAAAAAAGGAAACTAGCTAAGTATTTATTCTCTGTTTCACAAAATGCGAAAACATATGTATGTGTGCTACAATAAAGGAAGAGACGTCAAAGCAGATCGGCCATAGCAATAAAATAAAATTATTGCACGAGTTATGGTGAGTTCTGTTCTATTATTTTTATATGTTTTTTTTTTTGGTGTGAGGTCGATTCAACTGGAATTTTTGATATGTCTTTCATAATCCGAGCGGCTTATACACAAAAACACCATTCCTATAAACATGCACTGGAAATGCCTTATATATATTAGAACTGACGTATCAACAATGTTGATCGAGTTGATTAAAGCGCAACTCGAATGGAACAAAAAACGTCACGAATGGGCAATCAACAGCATATGGCGTTTTCTCGCATGTGCCTTTGCTTTAGTTGATGGTGTTTTTATGTCGATTTTTTTTTTTCGATAAAGTATTTTTTTTTTTTTTTTGTGAAAAGTAGAGAAACTGGAAAGAAAATTTATGATGAAAAGCGGAATTAAACGGCTTTTGATTAGTTTTACATAAGCAAGCAAAGGTGAAATTAAAATACCAAAAATGATAAAAAGAAGCGAACTTTAAAAGGGATTATTGTTATGCTACTGATATCCTTTTAGTGATAACTTTAATCTCATCTTCTGTCTATGGGGCACGTAAGACGTAGATAAGTGAAATGAAAGTTAAACAGAAAATTACTCGTCGGATGTCTTTTGAAATCACAAAGCCGACGGTTTATCTCAACTTGAAACCAAATACGAACGAAAGCAGACTCAATTTAATGCGTCCTTGAAACTGCTTTTTTCACATGGAGACTCATTTCATATATAATTCAGAAGAACATCGCTCAAATCTACAGCAGGGAAAATCACTGCCGGAAAAAAAATTGCTTCTCGAATCCCCAGTTCATTTATGATCTACCACAAATTGCGTCGTCTTGTGTGGAGTTAATTTTATGATCTCTACACACGCCATCCGACATCAATAAAAAGAATAAACAAATTATAGAGCAAAAGTTGAATCGTGAAACGCCAATTTAGGAAAAAAGCTAAAAAAAAAAGTTGTTGATTTTGAACAAGTAAATCACTAACGCACGCATTCACGAATATTTTGTTGCTTAAGCTCTAATTTCTTAATGATCATCAGCAAAATTCACGGAAGATTGAACCTTTAAGGGGATTTCAAATAACATTTCTATTCAAGCGAAGATGAATTCTCTTGATAGGTTGTATCGTTGTGCTTGGCAATCAGATATTAATTGAAAATTCACAGAGATGTTAGTAGAAACGTGCCTCGAATTCGTGTTGCGAAAAAAAAATATATCTCACCGAAGCCATCGGCAGGATCAAAAGTTTTGACAGAGAATTTATGATTTACAAAAGTTTATTGTATAGCGTCGGGTCGAAAGGTTCTCGATTGAGGCGGCTAGAAAATTGGCTACATCTCAGATTATTTATTTATTTATTCTCGTACACAACGCAAGACTAAACAGAAACTGGACCCGGTCAAAGGCACTTTAACAATCGGAAGATTTATAGCTCGAAACATAAATTAGAAAAGGGATATAATTGCGATTATGCTTGTTTCAGTCGTGATCCCATGTCGCACTGCTTTAAAGCTTCGTTAGTTTTGGTAAAAAAAAATCCTTCGCAATGGCAAAATATTTAATATAAAAAAAAAAAAAATTAAATCTCAATTCGAAAAGAATTTTCTTTCGCATGATTGTGAAAAATGAAATAATGCAGAAAAATTTATGCTGAATGGAAATCTTTTGGACCGAAATTTATCTGAAGCAACTCAAACGGAATATTCGATGCATAAAGAAGAAGGACGAAGAAGGATACTCTTGCAGAAAACCTTGACAGGTAATTTTTCAAAAGATTTTCGTTATTAATGATTTCACTTATCTGCTATTTCTACTTGGGCCCCGTCTTAACTTAAATCCAGCCTCAAAAGCTTCCCGCATTAGGCAATAATCCCGACTCGGCGCTTGGTCTCGTCTATTTGTGCTCCTTAATGTTTTGCAGCTTTTCTCAGCTTTTTTTTTTTTTCATTTTTTATTATTTGCTGCCGCTGCTGTTTATAAACCATAAATGGCGATTGCTATGGTGGAGCATATTTTGAGTGCCCTCCCTCATTAAATCTCTTTTGCTCATTCTTCGCAAAATTTAACAAAGAAGAACAAGGAAATTTGCCACTAAATTCAGTCTGAGAGAGACTGATCCAAATTACAAATCGCAGACGGTTTTAATGCGCACTTCTTGAAATATTGGCAGCCATTAAATTAAACATAAAGTCTCGAAGAACGCGCTCTCCTTGTTAGAAATTTCTCCCGGTTTGATTAAATATAAATGTATGCGGTGGTGGAATTTTTAATGTGAAACATTCATGCATGATCGTATAAACATCCTGCGAATGTGGTTGATGAATATTTAAATAGCTTACATTGAGTCAACGGAAGTGAATCGATTTAAACTTTAATGAAGAACTTTTCAAGACAAAATTGGTCTCCGATGACATAACAAAAGATTCAATTTCTAATTTTCTCTGCTAGAAAATAATCACAAATTTTTTTAGGTGCAAAGATGGAAAACTTTCTATCAAGAAATAAGTAATTTGTCAGTGAATTGTCAATGTCGTTATAATTATCAGTGCAGAGGACATTTGCCACTGCTTCACGTCAGAAAGGTGCCATTAAAAATAGAATTCAATTAATTCTCAGTCGGAGATTGTCGTTGATTGAAAGGATGAAGAGTAGAAAACTGCCAAATGGCTATAGTTGAGTTGAGAAATTGTCACCTGGCTTATGCTTTATTTTTTCTTTCTTCGCTGCAAAAGTTGTTAATTGAACTCGGAAATTAAAAAAGAATTGCATGTTTCTCTCACACTAAAAATTGCTGAATGATGAGAAGAAATAAAAATTTTTTACTGGTTTGCTATTTTTCGAAAATTGAAAATTGGTTTATGGGCTTGAAGCGCAGATAAAAATAGCAGCTTTTTTATGGAAACGCTACAACATGGAATCCTTAGCACGTAAAGCAAATATTTCGCATTTCTGATCTTCCCCTGTAAGGAATTCTTAGTCGAAACGGAACGATGATAAAAAAAAATCAATACTTAATCGTTGTGCTGTTGTCGAAATAAGCCTTTATTTTTTTGAAAAAGTGTTGTTAAACTTTGCAGCATCTTGAGAGAATTTGATGGTGTGTCGATAAGAATCCATTAAGAATTGCGCAATAACTAAACAAATACGCAGATAAAAAATAATTTCGAGTTACCAACTTCTGGAATTAATTACTGGATTCAGAGAGAATTATGATTTTCTAAGAATCTTCTATTGTCGACAAGTAATTGTAAATTTGTCTGTCTTTGTCATAAATTGAGGCAAAGTGGTTCGAGAATCTTCTTCATTGCAATTTAGGAGCTGTTGAAAACAAGCACTGTTTTTAATATTATGCAGTGTCAGCACATGCTTGTACATGACCCACATATTTCTTGTCGCATCCATTTTCTTTCATGGCTCTTTTTCTTCATACTCTTTTCGGTTTAAGTAATGAAAATGTGCAGACAACAAACATTTGAATTTTCTAGAAATTCTCTTCGTCGAACGTGTTTTTATGTATTTTTAATTTGAAATTTATGTAAAGCACACAAGCTACGTAGGAGACGATGATGACGATGAGACTCAGCTGAATCGCAATCATGAATATGTTGTTGCGAGATTAAAAAGAAATCACTTTTCAGCGATTCGTAGAATTTGGAGCTTGATTTTTTATAATCTATCTGTAAGTAAGTCAGGCTTTTGTTTATTCATCATATACCTACCTGATCATCGCTTGTTTATTTACAAGTCGAAGCGACGTGGATTAACAATTTATTGTGTTTGAAGATTGATAACAGACATACTGTTTAATTTTAAATCACTATATGTAAATTAGCTATATGAATTGGTTTCAGATCTCGCTATTAACATTTTCCGATAATCATTATAATTTATAATTTAAATGAAGACAGTTTTTATGAGCTAGAGGCAATAGAAAAAAAGAACTAAAATTAATTCACTGACAAAAACAAAAAAAAGCAATCAAAACTCCAAAGCAGAACGATTGAGACTGCATTTGGAAACCTCAATTATGGGGAAAATGAGACATAGCATTGATGAGATTATTGAACTTTATAATGTTTCTGTTTGTGTGTACGGTAAACAGACAGAATTTCAATTTTCCCCTACAAATAACATTTTCAATTGAAAATTTGAACACTGAAGTGAAAAAGTTTCATCAGGCGCAATAGAACGAAAAGCAAATAACTCATTTTGAAGTTGAAAAATAAAGGAAAAGTTTTTCATTTAATGAGCAACATGAAAACATTTTTCGGTACTAAGGTTTTTTTTGGTCTTTCATTGAAATGCTTTTTCTGCTCGAACAAACTTCCTTTTCTATTAACTTTTGATATTTCATGTGCCTGGATATTCCACAAATATTTGAATTTGGGACAAGTTAATAATGGGACAAGTTAGGAAAAATATTCACCTTGAAGAAGTTTCTTCCGAGTATCTTCATTTGATTTGGATCTCTGTTGTTTTTATCGACATTTATTTTTGAAATACTTTTCTCTAAATATTTTTTTGTTCTTCATACCACAATAAACTCAGCAAAGATATGATTGCTCAACTGTCTATAAAATTCTATAAAATAAATAGAAATCGTCTCAATTTTCCTCTAAATTTAACTCCCCAGAAATTAATTTTCTTTTTCTTACTCCTTCTGCGTCATTTTAAGAAGCATCAACAGAAATGAAACAGAAGAAAGGGAAACCGCATTCATAGCTTTTTTGTTGTGTAGAAATTGTTATGTTTTATGCTCAATTCCATTTCTAATGTCAATCACTGCGAAACTGCTGCAGAAAAAAAGAGAAATTGTGATGCAAAGTGCCGTAAAATTTGATAAATTTTCCAGCAGGGAAAATAATTTTTAATTATTTGTGCTTTTCCCTTTCTACATTTTTCGTATGCTTTCACTTTAACTGGGGATTCAAAAGCTTTCGACTGTAATGAAAGTGATTAGAGTTGTAAGATTGAAGGTTATTGTATAGGACGGAAGGCTGAACAATATCGAGGAAAATACGGCTCGAGAAAGACGTTTAATGAAGTTACGTGCGGGAAAATTGTTCTGAATACCTTGTGCAAGTGGAGAAGCGGCAAAAATATTTCTATAGCAAAAAAATTTACTTTTTTCAACCTTTTTAGCATTCTCAATGAATAAGCTTTCAACGGGCTTCCCAGTGAGTACCAAATTGCTTTGAATTTAATTATTCAATGGGCCATATTTTTTAAAATATTGAAATTGAATGATGGATGCATTAAATCATTTCAATAGCTCTCGAATTTTTTTTTCCTTAGTTCATATTAATTTATTAATTTAACTGTTTATTTTTAATATCTTTACAATTTCCTGGGCTCATCATACAAAAAATTAATTATGTTTGCTTTCACTAATACAATTAAACCCTTATTGTAAAACGTAACATTTCTTCATTATTCCAACGTCGTCATGTAATAAAGTTTTCGCTTTTAAATTTTTCTTCATCAACCCTCAACCAACCCAACCAGCATAATAAATTAACACACCAGAAAAAAGTAAAGCTTTCTCACTTCCCTTTTTCTACTGCCTCCTTCAAGTCCTCGTCATTTCAGGAAATATAAGATGTGATAGCAAACGCGGATTAAATGAGAACAACTGTGCGCGTGGCACATGAAACATGTTGTGGAAGAAGAGTGAACACTGAGCAAGGACAAACATATTAAATTTTTCGCTTTCAATATTCCTCTTGACGGTGACATTTTTTGAAATTAAAAACTTTCGCTCTCATAATGAGCGCGCGTCCCTCCTCATTGTTGAATGTTTCAACATTTTTTCTTCATTTTATCATGCCTCCATCAATTCGCGAAGAATCAAATTATTCAGTTTTTTATGTCACCGTCATAAAGGATATTTTAATGAAATCAAATTACGCAACGTCGCATCGAGCTAAATGTGAAACCTTCGACAAACATTACTCTTGATTTTAATGTGCGCTACAGCAATCAAGTGTCTCAGGTAATTTATACCGTTAACATCGCGTAAATGAATCGAGGCAGAAACGGAAATGTCATGGGAAAATCTAATTTATTTCTATCGGTTCTGCACTCAATAAATTAAGCTTTTATTTGTTGCCGAACTTCAGTAAAGGTTTTTTTTTTTTTTCGGAGTACTGAACGATGTCTAAAAAGGGGTTCAATATTTTATTTGATGATGCAATAAGCGAAAATCTCTTCCCCCTATGAACAAAATCGAATTGGGGAGCAACAAAATAAACCGGATAATTTTGATCAACACACAATACGCATTGGGTGGGAGGGAAAATTTTAGCAAATAAAAGCTACGGATCTCGACATTAAACTCTGCCATCGACTATACAAACAAACATCATTTCACTTTTTTTCAAGTTGGAAATTCGTTTGTCGCTTTTGCTTTGTCATCGAGATTTACTTGGTTTTGCTGTGCACGAAATAAATAAATCTATGTGAAGGGGAAAAAATTGTGTGTATATATATAATGGTGCTTTTGATAGTCGAGAAAGGAAATTGCTTTCCTCCAACTTAATGGCATTATTCCTTGAGATATTTTTTCAAAGAGTGGAGGAAAGGGATGTTTGACAGACGCAAAATGTATTATTCATCACTTGACATCTTTAACGTCATCACCGAAAATTTTCGATCTACATGAAGTTCTGCTGAATTTTATCTGAGCTGATAACGATTTATATTTTTATGATTCATAAAAAGTAAATTTAATGATGATTGTCACATACCTTTTTGCAATAATCCAACAGATCCATTTTGTCTCGCAAACACGAAACGCCGGGTACTTTCACAGTTAATTCCGACGTCCAGCGGCCATCTTCAGACAGATATTGTGGCAAATACTGTTGCCCGGCTTCACATAAAACCGATATTTGCGGTTCCCAACGTGGTGATGCACTCTGAAAAAATAACAAGATGAAAATTTCAATTATTTTTGAATGTTTCGTATATGAAAGAAATTTCGTCTCTCCTTCTCTTTTTCTCATTTCATGCATTCAAATTTTATTAGGAAATATTTTGCGCTGGTATTACAGAAATGAGAAATTCTGTAAGGCAGAGGAATCAACAATGGAATGTACATGAATACACAACAATTTTCATTCATGTTTTAATTCTAAGGAATCGTTGGTAGCGAAATTTAATGAAAAACTGCTCATAAAACTCGATGGGAGGGTGGGCAGTGGTACGAACCGCCTTCAGGATTTTTTCAAATAGACAGATGCCTTGATTTAAATAAAACAGCAATTTTTCAGTCGTCGCGAAGCAGCGAAAAAGAGATTACGCTCCGAATAATTTGATTGTTTATAGGCCTTTATTAATTTGGCTAATTCCACCGAAGGCAGTACCGAATATCATAAATTATTTGAGTTGAAATAATTCTAAAGATGCACTTGAGTATTAAGCTTCAACCGTACTTTTGACAAATGGCAAACACAACTGATGACTCCCACGAGCATCATTTCAAGTTGAATAATAACAATCAGAACTTTTGAACATCGTGGTAACGGTAAAATATTTTGATTACTGACAAATATTCCACAACACAAAATATATTTAACACTGTTTTCCAAATATCATTTCGATAATGCCATTCATCAGTTTCATCGCAGACACACTCATACATTTTATTTATATCGCATTGTCAGTAAATATTTTATGAAATGCTTATGATGTTTATCTTTAGTATCGCGCATTGTTAACTGATTTTTCCATCTCCGTTAATGCTTCTTCATATCTTTTCAATATTGTTGTCAATTTCGCATGCGAAAATGTAAACAGCTTACAGTCGTCTAACATAAACATTCATCAAAAGGAAGAAGATAGTCAAATTATCGTGAACTGATGGAGGAATTTAAACTTTTTAAAAGTATATAGTTTATTGCCTCGAGTGATTTCGTTGGTCCTCTACCTCCGCGAAGGAAAAGAAGTTTTAATTTCTGTTTATGAAAAAAGCCATTAAAAGTTTTTAAGCACTTTTTGGTGAGATACTTTTTAGGAATTCGAAATAAAAAAGATTGTGCCTTTAAATGGAATTTTCCCATTTAAGAGAGTAAATGACAGTGAAAAAGGAAATTATAAAATCCTTCCTGTTTGCAGTCTCGCAAAATAGCTTCTCTGCTTCCCATACTCCCACAATTAAAATATTTTTATCTTCTCGACTCCTGATCCTGAAGCATTTGGCCCATTCCATTTGTTTCCAATGTATGGCGAAAACACAGCAAAATGCAGAAAGATGGTAGGGAATACAAACAAAAAAAAAACAACAGCTTTAAGCCAGAAACAAATGCAGCTAACGCGTATCCAAAATTTATTACCCGTACAGTTTACGAGTGGCCATAAAATTTGGGATAAGAGAACCTGACATAACTAAAATTTCTTCCCAGCTTATCTTTAAAAAAATGAATTGTGATGCATGACACTTTTTTCTAGGTGCCTTTATCATTATTTATTTATGACTTCTTGTAACCGGATTATGAATTTTTTTTTTCTGTCATACGAATTTAATTACATTGCTCATCTGTCCTCATATTATATTTAGATGTTTTTTTCCTCCATCATTTTCATTGGTTCGTTCAGCATGAGAAAATTCTTTCTTTACAAGTTTATTAGGTTTCTGTCGTATACACATGCGGGATGTAAGATGCTAAAGGAGCAAACACATTTCTAAAGAAAAAATTTTCCTTACCATTAAACCATGTGTGCGTTGTGGGTTGTGTTTGTGTCTGTATGTTATTCTTTTCACGTAAAATAACCTTATTATGTTATCCATGTTTCAGAGCTCACAGAGATTTATGAAGGAAATGACGGTACAAAGATTCATTCAAAATTTCCTGCGCCCCCTACCCCATCATATTTCGTAAACAGATCCTATCTAATTCAAGAGACATATCAAAAAGGAATATATTTTTCTTTTTGGCGGATGAAGAAGAAAATTTTTCACATAAATTTTAAGAAAATTATCTTGACTTTCTCATGCAAAGTGGGTTTCTAAAGCCCCATCAAGCTCCCCAACGCACTAACTGAAACTTTTTTTTATCATTCAAAAACCATCACAAAAAATTTCGCATCAGGGTTTTCGTACTGAGTAAGGGTGAATAAAGTTAAGTCTTTATCAAAAGTTTCAGCTCATTCACGTCGTTTGTGTAAAATTTAATTACATTTCATGGAGATCTTCATTCGATGTCGCATGTCGAGTTTTCTGTTCTAAAAAGTTTTCGTCGAGACAGGAAAAATGGTGAAAATGATCACAATAATGTATTCCCCCCTATAAAAACAAACATCATCACGAATTCAAGTTTTCGGAGCATACAATTAAATTGTTCAATGAAACATCTGTACGAATCCTAATTTTGTAATAATAATTTGTGTTATTGTGCGATTTCTGATTAATAGTTTTTCTTTTCTTTTTCTGTTATTTTCACGATGAAAATGATGAAATGAGGTATTTTGTTCTCATTTATGTTTCTATCCTTGTTTGAAATTAATTAAATTCGTTTCATTGAAATGGGCTGCTCAAAAACAGTCAAGACTATTTAGTTTATAAAGCTCAGGAAAGATTTTATTTTATATTTTTTTTAACTTTTGTTGATTTGTTTAGTTTTGAGAATAGAAAATCTGTCGGAGCAATTAAATATTTTGTTAACGAGAAAATCATCTGGATGGAGAAAAACAGAAATTTGGTAACAAAAGTTTTTCTTTTACCATAATAGAGCGCTGAATGAGGTTTTGTTAGAAATTAGCACAATAGTATACCTTAAAATTCTCAAATTTTAGAAGAATTTTCATAATTTTATAATGTAAATCTACCAATTAGAAACTATTTTATTTTCACAAGTGTTAACATTAATTTAAACAATTTCTCTCGATAGATTATCCTATAAGAAAAGAAATAGCAACTTTTTAGCACTTATCTTCTTCTCGTATTTTGTAGCTCTCAAACCGAAAACACTCAACCCCAGATAACAAAACGATTCATTTGCAAATTGTTATCTGTTTCCTTTCTTTGGGTGAAATAATTTCGGATATTTTTGGGATGTGAAAAATGAAAAGAAATTTTTAAAGGATTAATCGGAGACAAATTCGTAGGCAACATATGGGCAAACAGCATAAGTATTTCTCTATGTTGGATTAATTCTAATTGCCATGACAATCGAAAAAGAAAATTTATTGGAGTTGAAAACAATTGTTACCGTAACATCCTCCACTCCTCCACACTTGCGCTCCCCCTTGTCACCCTCTGAAATATTTTCCCCTTCCTTTAATTCTCGAGTTAAATATTTCCACTAACAAGCATTAAAATTTATTATTTTCTCTTTTCTTTCTATTATTATTTTTGCTGTAGTTTTAACTAATTCATGAAAATAAATATAAAGAAAACTTTGTCCATAAACGAATGGCGCTAAAAATACAAAATGAAAAGCTAGAAATTTTTCTCTTTCGGGTATAAAAAAAAATACTGAAATAGAAAAATAATTTAGGTGCAAATTTTGATAACGCTCAAATTAGTTTTACTGTTCGGTTTCTACCCTTTTTGTCTCTATTGACCAAAAAATTTCCATCAAAAATTTTCGCTTTCTAAAATAGCAAATTTCATCCAATTACGAAGTGGGATGGAAAAATTGGCTGCCACGATAAATTGCCGGCAGCTGACAACATTGATGGCTTCAAACGCAGCTATAGCCTTTTTTTGAGTAACAATCATGATACAATAATGTTGATGGACATAAAAATATTATGCTGAAGAAACTCAATAAATTTGACCTAAAATTGGAGTCCGCCGGGTAAATGCGATGAAAATTTCACCTCGTAAATTTTTAATTTTCGCTCAAATTGAAAAGTTTTCCATCAAAATGAACGTTCTGTTGAAAAAAAAAAATGAATAAATAAATAAATATATTTAAAAACCACTATGCAAAGGAGATTTTACGTCATCAATGTGGAAACTCAAATGAAAGATGATGTATGGCAAGCTTTAAAAAATAATATTAAGCATAAGCAACACAGAAAATGGTTTGAATACCTCCGCGAATCACGTGAATCATTAAAACAAAAGAGAACTTACACAATGCAAAAAAAAAATAACACAAAAGTCCCCTTGGTATTTTCTCATTAAATTTCTCTCCTGTTTTATCTTATTTACTCCTCATCAGTGTTCTTCGTTATCAGAAATTCTTGTATTCACTTGAGCTTCTACCCTAACTATCGTTTCCTATTGTCTTTAGTCCGCTTCTTTTCATTGTTTGCTTTATTTTTATCGTCCTTGTGATATTCATTGTTTGCATGCAAGTGTGTGAGTGAAGAAAATATTGTTCATCGAATTTTTCTGCTCTTCTTGAAATGGAAAAAAATCCTTTCTCGGTTCGAAGGAAAAAGCTCGCTTTGCATGTTAGTAAAAACGATGCAAATATATCACGGATGATGGGGTCGAAGCAGTGGCGTCATTCAAAATGGTTCAGAAACATTAGAAAAACTTTCGTGATACCGTAATAAAAAGGAAGCCGAAGGCATAATATAGAAAGGTTGATGAACTCAATAAATTATCGAAGCACCTTCAAATTTAATTTAGTGAAACCTGAATAATTTTAATCACCCTACGTCCCTGCAACCAACACCAGATAAATTCAAGGGGTTTTCTTTTGAATGTGTGACGATGGAAGATGCTCTCTAGGGTGAAATACTGAATGGCGCAAAAAAGAAAAATGAGAATGGAGCTAAATGTATATTTCCTTCCACATTCCTCTTGACTTGAACCATAAAACAATGAAGGAAAATCTATTCTTTTTTGTCTTGTGTACATTTTTTTTTGTCTCTTCTAAGATGCTTCGCGGCATCTTTGCTTTTTTCACGCCACCTCAAGCGCAAAAGTTTGTTTCTCATTTTTATTTGTGTATTTATTCTTGCAACATAAAACCTCTATAGTCGAAATTTGCTTGCTTGCATGATATTATGAATTTCTCGCTTCGGAATTGCATATATTTATTTTGCACTCTTCTTCCGTTCACTGAATTGCGATGAAAAGTCATAAAAAGCATTTCGAAATTTAAAGCTCTTTTTATGTGAAAAATGCTTTTGTGAAACGTTTCCTTGATTACGAAATAAAAAGACTGAGCACGTCATTGAGATAAAGAATTTTTTTTTTTTTTCAGCACTGGAGTCGCGAGGCTTTGGAAACCAACCAATGTTGATCCAATTTATAAGTTTCATGCTATAACGTTCGCTTTTTTCTTTTTTTTTTTTTTTTTTGAAAATATTTTGGCATCGTGTCTGTAAATATTGATCAATAGTTTGCCATTCTAGTCGACTGTCGATCTTCCTTTTTTTTATTAGTTTCCTACTCCTTGCCTCGTTCTGATTACGTGGTTGAAATTTCTAAATAATTTCATGAATTTCTTTCCTTCTTTTTCCACCGAACGAAACTTTTCCATTCTTGTCTTGAAACTTTCATTTTGTGTGCATTGAGATATGGAAGATAAGATAAAGAATGGATCTGGGAAAAAGTAAAGCAATAAATAAAGAATTTGCGGGCCTTTATCCCTACATCAGAACAGCAAAAGTAGCAACAACTCATCCCTTTTCCATACTACAGCTTTTCTTTCCTTTAATATCAATCAAAGAGAAAAATTCTTCGCCATTATGCGAGTCATTTATTATTATATTTCACAAACAACAAAACAACAACAAGCCAACAATTTATTCAAAAATATTTTATTCTCATAAATGAAATTTTCCTCCCTAACTTTGGTTGTTACATCGTTTGCCCGTTATTTTACTCGGCAAACATTCTTTGCCTGCTAGCGGATGAATGTTATAACACGAGCAAACATTCTGCGCAAAATCACTGTTTCGCAACGTACGAAAGGAACACAAGTTCACAATCATCATCGTGACACACAAAATATATAGAAAATTGGTAATGTATACTGACGACGGATGGTAGAGAGCAATGTATGGAAATTACGGTGATACATTTTATAATATTTTTCACCCGAAAAAAAAAAAAAACGACAGAATTACAAGATTTCCCCTCACATAAGAATATCCATATATCTCTACTGAGAGCTATAGGGATCCTTTTGTATGCTCCATAGATTGTGAAAGTAATTTGTTAGCCAATGGATGGAGAGACACTTTATTATTGAAATATCTATCTTCAGGATGTAAATATTTGTCGTATATTTAGCTTTTCGGATGGAAACTCCGTAGATAAAACATACTATATTACTTAAATGAGATTCATTTTATGAGTCTTATGCGATAATATTAAAATTACGAGTCTTATTTAGGAATAACTTAAAAAATGTTATCAAACCAATTAGCAACCATCTTCATCATCAATAATAGGCTGCAATGTACTAATTTAAGTGGTAGAATATCAATGGCTATAAGTATCAATATTTGGTTCCAAAGTGATAACGCACGCATGATTTGTTTTCGAACAATTTAAGTGGCTTTGAGAGCCCTTTCGAATATTTTCTGATTTTTTTCTGAATAAAAACTCTGCGGACCGTAAAAATTTACGCATTTTACTTTTAGTCCCATTTCGAGATAATGGCCAAAATACAGTCCAATAATTTCCTATTAATCGTTACTGCTCTTGACAAATAGATAAAAAACGAAATCGATCCGGAACCTTTCCTTCTGCATCGAGAGCGCTCCAATGCTCGTCTACTATGGAAAATGATGATTCAAAATCGCTACTGATGTGAATTTCCGTAAAAATGTTCCCTAAAAATGGCCCTTGATGATAAGTAAAAAAAAAAGAATTTCCTTTTCACATTTACAAATTGTATACTTTGTGCTTTACAAGAGAATTCAAAACTTCCTAACACGATTCAAAGGGTCCCACATTCCCTAAATAATAATCGTATATGAAGAATCAGAAAGTCTATATTATGTGAATACTGTTATGGGAAGTTACACGTGTGTAGCTAAAATATCAGGTAGAAATACGGTCACCTTTCGCTCAGGTCGGCCACCCCCGATTGATTCATTACAAATGGAAATATTTTCTGCTTTTTTTCTCTTGAGCTTTTGTGAGGGCCAAAAAGCATAGTAAAAAAAATGGAAATTTTTAGAACTTTGTGCGCCGTTACACAATGATAAAAAAAAAAAAACAAAACGGAAAACAATGGCAGCCGAACAATCAACCAGAGCCAAGTCATTTTACATAGCAAATCGATTCTGAAATTGTGCTGAACATATTTCGGGCATTCAAGCTTTTGTTGTCGCATCGTATGAGAGAAGCATGAGGATAAAAAACAGAAAAAATGACACCATACACATTTTTCATTTGTCTCCACACTTGCCCTGCTAATACTCTTGACATTCCATTTATTTTTTTTATTGCCTGGGACGAGAAACAATGAAAATTGTCATACATTGGCATTATGGCAGTGCGATGGCGATGGCAAAAAGGATATTGGATGCTATCAGGACGAGCGTGTTACATCGATGAACCGAAATCATATTACTTTGGAGAAAATTAAATTTTGTCGTGAAGAGAAATTTGCTTCTTCTTCTTTTTTTATTGGAATTTTGTGTAAATTGGAAATTGAACATTAAATTTATTTTTATCGCTTTTGTCTATATCAAAAAAAAAAAAAAAAAACCAAATTCACAAGATTGAGGATTTATGAATTCAGTTTGAACTATAACATCTATCAATTGACGTTAGTTCATCGCCAGCACTCAATTCTAATCCATTTCCAGTTCATAAATCCCCGAAATTTTCTCTGTATCAGAATGGCAATAAAATGCTGCTTTCTCTTCGCCAGATCTTCTATCCTTTTTATACTGCAAACCCAAGCGCTCATAAAATTCATAGAAATTCTGGCAGCATTTTAAAACAAATCGAACAAAATAAAAAGAAAACGTATAAAAAGCTCATCGAGATATTCGGAGATCGGGATTTCAAATTTATTGTATCGACCAAAGTTCAGCTTTAGCAGGATATCAAATACTACATTTATAGCCAAAGCTGAAAATTTAAATTGCAAATATATGCTTGAAATCTTTATAGTGGAGCACTTAAATGTTTATGAGGTCTTGATTGAGATTTCAAGTGGCTTTGTAGATTTTTAAATCTCATTTAATTACTTTTCTTTTATTCTTACAGATCAAAAATTCATTATTTTGTGTGAACATCTTATGTTTATTGACTCAGTGTATGCTCCGCTTCAAGAAGGTCATTCTGGATTATTTTTCATTATTTTGATGACATTTTAATTGAACTCGCAATACAATTTTTGATGTAAATTTACCAGCAAAACTTGTGAGCAATGATTTTCTGCAACGAGTCACTTTGCCAATATCATACGCGATTCAGTAGCAAGTTTAATTTGCATGATGCTTGAAAGAAAATAAAAATATTCAGTTTGGTTTTTTTTATGCAAGCTACAGCGGCTTTTTCACAGTTTTCTTATTTCCATTTCAAAAAAAAAAGTGTATAAAATAAATTTATTCTCATAAGAAATCGATTTTTGTGTATATTGCCACAATCGTGTGAAATGTGATGAGGGGGCGACGTAAGAACGATTCCAGCAATATCGTCGCATTGGTGTTGGTAATTTTTCTACGTTCTGTTTTTCTCACTCTCTTTACTCGCTCTCTCTTTTTCTCTTATTCTTCGTGTGCCTGTTATTTTATAACATTTCTGATTAAATTTTACCAGATGACTGAATGCTTAAAGGTTTTTTTTTTTTTTTTTTGAATAATTGCTTTTGGGACAATTAGTAATGTTGAACATTTTTTTTTTTTTTCGTGCTCATGAAACTTCCCGCAGTTATTGATTTCTTATTTTATTTTTGTGTGGTATTTCATAGCTTTAGATTTCGTGCTTTTCACAATTTCTGTTCTGTTCTGTTTTTTTTTTTTTTTCTACGTCGCAAGGTGAGTCATCACGATCGGAAAATAAATCCGACAAGGACAAAGAAAATGTCCTGCAGAAAGGAAATCTTAAAATATTCCATACCTGTACGAGCGCTGTATAGGTCAGCAAAATGGCAAAAGAAGCCGTCAATGTGGGTGTCATCCTGATAAGTTTATTCCACGGAAAAATCCTGCGAGATGAAAAAAAAATCCAAGAAAATTCCGATGCGGGAAATTTTCTTTTTTTTCTACTTTTTCACTTTTGAGTTTTCACTATGTAGTTCTTCTGGCAATTTATCCCGAAAGCTTTAATCATTCACTAAATCTTGCCACAAATTCACTTTAGCTTCACTAAAATTATCAATTTTTGCACAATTTCCACCAAAAAATCAATTTTTTTACTCAAATAATCACTCGCGCCGCGAAAAAACGATGTTTCTTGGTCCGGAGATTTTCATCGAATGAAAAGTTTTGGTGAGAGCGCAGAGTTTTGCATCATGGGAAAATGTCAGTGAACAATGACGCGAAAGAATTGATGGCCCCACTTTCTTTAGTCCTTGATATTTTGAGTAGTTTAATAAATTATGATTATTTTGTCATTTCTAATCAGAAGTAAACAATAAATTGAAAATATGAAAAATTATCAAAATTCTTATAAGAAATTAAATATTTTTCAAAATTCTTATTCGTATTATGCGAGCACTGGATTTCCAACGAGCATATTTCCAAGCATATATTTCCAATATCCAGCATACAAGAGAGGGACAAAGAGAGCATTCAATTGAGAGACTCGATGTAATGCTTGATGAAATGGTTCTCCTCTCACATGTTTAAGTTTAATTTTGTAAGTTGAATTATTGTAGTCAACACAGGAATTTTCCGGCCAACTTCAAGTTAATTATGTTTGTGATTGAAGCAAGAAAAGAGTAGCCATTTATTCACTTAACATAATTAATAACTTAATCTGCTTTTTCCAAATGCATTTTAGGAAAATATTTATGTCATTAATTTTAATGGCTGAGTTTGTAAAATAAAAAGTTCATAGAATCTGTTTTCATTAGTGGTTATTCATTAAAGTCATCGAGATGTTTTCGCTCGAGGACATGTCACGGAAAATGCATGATCGTAAGCGAAATTCAGAAAATGTAACCATCTCATCCCACAACACCAGACACCCGTTCTAATACTCAATTTACATGAATGTAAAACTTTTTAACCTTCATGTCAGTTCAAAAATTTTGCTACTGAACATTGCTATGCATTGACTTAACAGTTCCCTCGACAGCTTTCATTTATTTTCTCAACGTTCTCTAGCACGAATACCATTTTCTGCACATTGCTGCTGAAAGTTTCATAGCATTCAAAACAAGAAAAAAAAAAGACATCTTTTTATGGGCTTCTCGCTCGTTGACTTCACTGAGTTGAAGTGAAAAAGCAATTAAGTTTTGGTACCCAATAAACGAAGAAATCCAAATTTCACTGCCATTCGCATGCACACTAAAAGTACATATAAAAGAAAATATACATAAATCTGCAACAGAAAATGACAAGCAAAGAATTGCAAAAGAAAATTGAAAAAAGAAAAAAAAAATTCAAGGAAAATGAGATTTTTCTTGCGAAAAATGGGGAAAAAAAACACAAATCACATTCGAAATGGCTTTTACAAATGAGGTTTCCTTCAGTCCTACAGTGCACCGCATTTATCAGTGAATTTTAAATCATTTGTTATCACTGTTTCCCTGATAAAGCGAAAAACATTCATTCTATTTGGTTACATTTCCACTGCCGGATTTATCAACAACCCAAATGCCGCTCTATCACAAGGTTCACAGTCATGAGGAAAAAATATGCGATTCAAAATAAAAAAAAAAAAGCTATAAATTTGCAATGTCACTTTTTATAATTGAGATTCATTTCTCAGGCGGTAAAACAGAGCTTTACAAAGCAAGAGCAGCAGAAAAAAAAGAATGTCATACCCGCTTGCCTGAATGTATAAGTAAAGAGGACAGAAAGCATCAACAAGCTTAAAGTCATTTTTGTATGAGTGAATGTGGTTCTCTTCGGGCGAAAAACCTCAAACAGTATGATGGAAACCAAATGAACATGATGGAGGGAGTTAGAGAGAAGTGAATGAAAAATGGATGCCCCAACAGAGTGCCGGATATCAAGCCCTCCTTGTCAACACCACATTTATAACAATGACTCAACAAATATTTTGCGGCAACACCAATGTCCTCGTAACCAGAATCTGATTCCGGGATACATTAGAGGGATTTGCCTTAAATTTTGTTCCCTAACGAGTAATCTAGTGAAGTATATTTGATTCGTAGGCATAAAACATTAGTTACACGTTGCTCTTGTTTTCCAATCTTTCCGACTAAATTCATTCAGAACGCACATTAAAAGCATTAAAGAAAGTTTAAAACTCAATCTCACTCACTCGCTCGTCAAAAAGGAAAAACTTGTGAAAAGAACTCTCCCAATCGGAAAAAATATCAATCAAGACTTTTTCAATCAACAATTTTGTTCCGCCATCGCAATTTTGCCATTAAGTTTTACGAGCGATAAAAATTACACTCAATAAAACTGTGCAAAAATTCAATGAGTCGTACACTTTAACAGATTGAAAATCTCTCAAATGACGGCTGGAAAATGTTGTGGAAAAATATCAATCCTTCTCATGCACATGTGGTGCGTTCATTTCATTAATATCGTCAAGTTTCTAGTAAATAATGAAATTAATGACACAATCATATACGCCACACAGCATGGAGAAAAAAAAAAACTTTTGTTGTTAGCGCCTTTTTTTTATTATCCTTCGAAAATGATGTCATAGATTTGAATCTGCAACAGTTCCCACAATTTATGTCCTTCTAAGTAGGTTACATCATTGATATAAGATCCTACTTATCACCGACACATGTCGCTAATATTATTTTTTGTTCAGATGATTTAATAATTAAATGGAATGTGCTGATTCGCAGATGGGTTTGCATTGTTATTATATATATTTCATTAAACTGTGCGGTCGATGGGAAGCTTTTTTTTTTGGAAACGATTTGAACTTTATCGTGCCATTAATTTTCCCTCTTTTTTTTACGTTTGATATTTTTTTAACGTTTAGAAAAATACATTAAAAATCAAAATGGAAAATATTATGGTCTACATACTGGAAAAAAATGTTTCCTGGCATCGATTATTTATCACGAAGAAATGGAAACCATTTTAACAATTCATAAACATCAGTTTTCATTTTTCAATATAATTTGTAATGAAGCTGGTATACTGTATAATGGTAAAAAAAAGATCTAATTCCAGGAAGGAATTGAGCTCAGGACAAACTGACCTTTTGTAGGGATTGGAAAAGAAAGGAGGATACATGTAAATTATGTTTTTTTACGTAATAAATACATATATCTTTATATCAAGGGTGATTTTTCTTTCTTTTTTTTCAATGCTATAACATCATACAATGTTTTCTCTCGCAAATCTAATAAACGCATAAACAAGGCCCAAGGCTTTTGATCTTATGTGGAGAAAGTTATGCTATTGCTTTATAGTGATAAAGATTGATTTAATAACCTTACATGTATGCCATTGCATAATTTACTTGATTTTTGTTATGATGATTGATCACATAAGCACGAATATAGTTCTCGAAGCTTCTATTAGAAAACGCATTTGAACATAAAGTCAAGGAAATGCTTAAGCTTTAATAGCTATTTGAAGGAATATCACACATGATGAAAAATCTTGACACTAAATCGAAGAACTTTTGGATAAGATTTAAAAGTTTTACAGTTCTGAAAGTTTCTCATTAAAATCACATTAAATAGATTACTGTTTAAAGGAAGCATGAACGCTTGAAGCTTAAATTTTTTAAGAACTGTACTTTTGTGTCTAATTAAAGTTTGTCATGTGAAAGTTGAATATCTGAACCAATCTGTAATACGCTGCACCGTTGCTTTAATTAAAGTTCTGCTTTCATTTTTCTCTGTTTATTTTCGCTTTGCAAGATCAAAGACATTTTTTCAAGGCTCTGTCACTGAAGTAGACTATAAAACCACGAAGAATAAATGGGACGAACGTTACAGAAGAAATGTGCGCTGTGGTGGGAGCAAAAAACGGAATTCAATAAAAAGCTTTATGGATTTGTTTGTTAGGAAATAAAAAGTTGGCGGCATAATTAGTGAATATTTCTCCTTTTGAATCCTTTTTAATTCGTTGATCAAAAGCTTTTTCTAATTATTTTCTGTTATTTCATTTTACGCATTCTTTGAAAGTCAACGAAATAAAAATCCGCAAATAATTTAAACTGGAAAATCAATTTCCATATATAAGCTTAATATGATATAAGAATTATAACGTTTTAAAAAAGAAAAAGGAACTGGCCGTAAATAGCAAATTTTCTTTTGAGCAATCGATTGCAGTTTTGTCAGAAATCAGCATAACAGCAACATCATCTACAATTAATCCTGTATAAGAAAAAAAGTAAAATTCCTGAAAGCATGTTAACAATTTGTAAAGGTCATCTCATCAATTTCTACGATTGCTACTATATGAATATCTGCATGTTAAGCGCTGATATCGAAAAAAATCGATTATTTTCACTGCACAAAAGATTTTTGCTGTTGTCGCTTTTCCAAAAATAAAACTTTCCTTCAACCCCCGAATTTATTACTTTCGTCGTCGTTTCTCTTATCCTCCCCCAAAAAAAATAGAACCGCGACGAAATTGAACTGCGCACAATCATACATCGAATGGAGTGATATTAATTTGGTTCACGATGAACTGAAGTAAATTACGGAGGTTTTAATTTTCTGGGGTTTATTTCGTATACATAGAAATGTTGTTCGTGGGAAATATTTAAATTGAATTCGAGGGGAGAAATTTAATTGTTGATGCTCCAAAACTTTCAAGGGATTTATTATTGATCCCTGTCAAGGTTACCCCAAAACTTTTTTTTTACCTACTACTTGAAAACTTTACCTCAATAATAAGCATCAAGTCAGAACATTCTACAAAATTATTAAAGAAGAAGATTCAAATTGTCCCCAATAAAAAGAAAAAAAAAAAATTGAAAAGGAAACTTTAGATTGTCAAACAATGGCTGAAAACACAAAGCCATACACACTCCATAGCTCGACATGGGCTCGTTCGCCCGCATACATGTCGTTTGAATATGAAGAGGGATCAATATTTCAGGAATAGAAGTCCTTAAGAAATATATAAAAAAAAAGAAGGAAATTGTCATACACAATGCGGTCGAAATCCCTCAGCCCAAGAAACTTGAGTGGCTCTTTTTTAAACAATTTGATAAATGATTTCAAGTCATCAGTAGATAAATACATCCAGCCCACATTCGCATTTCCATTCGTTTTTTTTTATGAAACAACAATGAATACTATTGGTGTTATGGAATTGATATTTGATACAATTGTACGCAATCAATCAATCATACACAAACGGCTTTATTACGTCCGAACAATGTGACGCATTTAAAGCTCAGAAACGTAATTGTTGTTATTCTGTGAGAGCTTCAAAAGTTTTCCATCCCTCCCACTTACCAGTTTTGTGTTTTTGTTTAGATGAAAAGTCATTCTATCATAACGCGCCAATTCCATTAAAAATCGCTTTGTCTTGCACTCGACAGCATAAACTGATGCGAAACATAGCATAAGAAAGCTGGAACATTGCCTGGAAATGTGGAATAGAAGCAAATTCTCTTCTTTTTTTGTGATACTAGATAGTCTCTCCGCTTATTGTTAATACACAAAAATATATATATTTTTTTTATTATTTCATTTTCTTTAGTTATTGCAACAAAAACATAAACTTTTTTTTTTATAAATGTAGTTACCAGAAATGATATCGAACAAGATTTTTTTAAGACTGTTTTTTTTTTATTGGTGAATGTCAATTACCTGAAATCTAAAAAGAAAAAATTATTTATAAATATTTCTGGGTGCTGCACCTTAAGCTTTAAGCACACGTGCAACTTTGTATCGATAGATAGTCGTAAACATATATTCAATCAAACCTACACACACATACTAAGCCATGGTTCATATTATCCATTTTTAAAATTTCGCAAAGCTTCGGTCATATCATAAAAGCTGGAAAAAATATTATTTTGAAGAAAAGCGCTGTTTCTATTAATGTAAGCTGGTCAGGCAGCAATAACATTTCCACAATGTAAGGGTCACGAAATAATATATTTGTTCAACTACGAAAGGGTTTCACATGAATCATCATGTAATGTATACATAACGAGAAGTAATACGAATGTCTGGCAACCACAATAAATACTAACCACATACACCACTATCATTAGCTTGAAAAACTTTGATGAAATTGCAGAAAGTCCAATTTAGTGGCTTCAAAAACTTTTCGAGCATTTCTAAAATAAAAGTTCTTCGTTGATGAATTTTCTTGTAATTGGACTTTCAAGTAAAACTTTCGAGAAATAAAATCAGCCCACAAACTTTTACAGCACATCATCCTCCCCGATAAACTGAGTTTCCATCATTCATGTTTTATGTAACTGAATATTAATGCGATTCGTGTCGTCAACTGTTTTTTTTTTCCTCTGGAACGTGAATTCGAAATAGAAAAGCGGATGGCCATTAGTGGATATAGAAAGCGCTTTCCCTCGACGTCATCCGCCCTTCGCATGAGCGAAACTTTGTTCATTTTGGTGAAACTAATTAATATAGCGAATGGTTCTTATCACTTTGCCAACAATCTTTTACACGCTTCTACTTCAACTTCTTCAAGGCCATAAATCTTCCTTAATATTTTCCTGAATTTTAGTTCAGAAATACAAAACTTCATGGAGACTTCTCGCAAAGCAGCAGTAATAGCGCGCTAAAAGCAATGTCACAATTAATATTTTCTTTCTCCCCGGTTTATTGTGAAATCATCAGCTAAATTAAATTATTGAAAAATAAAATACGGCATCAGAAGCACATTATTGAAAGCTCTGTCATACTCTGATGGTTTCTGTATCGAACTGAAATTGAATTAAGCGCTCTTCAATTTCTATTTTTAGCCTCAAATTGCCAGCACAGAAGTTGGATTTTTGCAGACTCATCTATATACATACATACGACAATTTGATGAGAATGGAAGCTTTCGCTTTTCTGAAGTATGATTGGCGAAGGGGACAGAAGTGAGGAGGGAAAAATACACAAAATCAGAAGAAGGGAAATTGACGCTTAAATATTAGTCATCATCATTATCGTTTCAAAGCCATTTCGATCTACACCCATCAAATTCACCCAGAAATAATCTCATTCCCGTCATCGACATCACTTCAATTTCCTGACGAATACACATCAAATTCTCATCAATTCACTGCGCGAAAATAATTCTCGTGTTGCCATCAGCATTTAATTAAGATTTTCACTTCGTGCCTTTTCATTATTTCACGTCATCAGGAATTGTTTTTACTGCATCAATAAATTTTACTTTATTCCACCAATAAAAAAAAGGCTCACTGATTGCATCTCAATAATCATGCAATAAAGCAATTTGAGAAACGAGTGCGAGTGAGATTTTTCACGCGCTTGGAAAATGTCGCTTTATGAGTTGCACACGAAAAACTTTCTCTTGCAACATTCTTTTTTTCTCCCGTAATATTTTTTTGCTATCAAACAGTTGCTGTACAAATACACAAATCAGACTTAAGGGCATGGACGAAGAAGGGAAGAAGAGAATAAAAAAAAAGTTTTATTCGCCTTACGAACATCAAAAAACAATCGCAAAGTTTTGGCGAGAAAAAAAAGTTTTAAATTCTTTCCGGCATTGCCGATATGAGTCACAGACGCTCTCGATGTTTAAAAAGAAGAATCCTGAAGATGATAAAAAATAAATAAATTTTCGTGGAAATGAAATATTTTTGAACTCGAATTTAACCTCACTTTACATCAAGTGTTCTTCTCTCAATAAGGGGCGAAATTTTTAATCCCTTATGAACCCAAGCAGCAAACATAAATTGACAATTTACAGAGTACACGCGAAAACGAAATACTCATGATGCTATAGACACAACTGATGCTATAGAAACTCCCTAAATGACAGCAGAATTTTAAACTTTTTTCGCAAGAAATTTTCGCTCTGTTTTATTTTTTTCCAATTTAAACATGAAAAAAGGACAGCAAAGTTCGTACGTCGAAGGATGTGTAGATGGACAGCAAACAAGCAACAGTAGAAAAGCATTATCGCATCATGGACGCAGTTGACGTTTTTGTGTTGTTAATTTTTTTGCCATTTGTCTCCAAGGACCAGCACTGGACACATAATTTATTACATTTTAAACATTTATTTTTTCAACGCCACTTAGCGTTTTAACGTTTTATGTTGTCTGGTTTGATGTCCATGCAATAAAAAAATTGTGTCACTTTCCCGACCCCCTCCCCTCGCGACTATTTTCAAAAAAGCACATATAAAAAAACTCAGTCGCGTCTTGCTGTCTTTGCTTAACGATTTTTTCCATTATACAACGCCATATCAACCCCGCTGCATGGAGCATGTGGCAGAAATGTAATTTCAGTTGGCACGATAGTTTTATTTTTTTTTTTTTTTCGGAACATGCTAGAGATGGTGAATCATTGTCGAGCGTCGCTCTGCAAAATTCCTGCGTCATTATATTGGATGAATCATTTTTATAGAGAAACTCAGTGATATGTTTTTGTGGGTTTTTGTTTTTAGGGGAAATGCCCATTTTCGAGATTATAAGTAAAATGTTATGTCAGCTGTATGAAAGGAAAGGAAAAAAATAAATAAATCGCTCCTTATCATTCACATTACGGAGTCATTTACAAATATGGAATGAGAACGGTTTTGGATAAATCCCCTTAAAAAAATGCCGTCCAAAAGAACGATTCTCTCCCCCCACCCACTCCCTTCCTATAAAAAAAAACACAATTGTTTGCATGATATTCGAGCGCAAAATGTAATTACATTTCTCCTCAGCTCCAATTTCCTTCGGGTCGTTCTCTCGTATTTTTTTATTTTTTTGTTGCCATTGTTCTGTCTGCTGACAAATCGGAAAAATGCGTTGCCCACTCAACAGCCTGACTCATTCTCTCATGCGATCACCCAATGTTTAAAAAAAAAAACAGCACACAATTGAACTGATGGGAAGCGGAAGAGCGACAAGCACGAGAAGAAAGCATACATCACAATAATTGAATTTAATTAAATTGAAAATTAATTGAATTTTTCACTTACCCTTATTGTGATTTTTTTTTTCTCTCACCCCAATTGTCGGAATGCTACATACAATGTTCGTACACATTGGCTTTGAGCGTCCGGAAGCTTTTAATCCTTTTTCTGGGGAATATCGTAAAGGCCACATTCGCGATTGGCTGGAACAGCACGATCTGCAATAAAAGGTATAAACAGACAGGGAGAAAAAGCAATATTAGCATCTGGGAAAAAGTAATTTGAGTAAATATTTGATAATTCTTTTCTATATTCCATGTGCGGTCCATCGGGTGGCATTAATGGGTGTTTGTGTGATTGTATAAAAGTCAACATTCGTTGCCATACATGTGATGGGTGAACCATTTGAGAGCATTTAGCCTCAATTAACCATCAACAAGCTCTATGCTAGTGAAAAATGTCCTGAATCCTTTGGAACGTGCCACTTGTGGAACACTTTGCAGCTTTTTTTTTTCGTTCATAGTTTGAATGATGCTTTAACCCCTTCAGTTATATTATATACACATATCGGGATGAAAACGAAAACAGAGGGGGAGGGCCTGGAGAACGTGTAGGATTTCAAAATATCGATCATAAAAAGCGAGAAATACTCAAATAGCAATAATAAAATGCAGCGCAGACTGGACATTTTGTTGTATATTAATTTAGTGCTTTTAGCTGGGCGACATTGCGGGCGGTTATGGCATGAGTCATTGAATTTCGTCGCACGATAGCGACAATATGAAAAAAAAAATAAAAATCACCAGAAATTTATGAACCTTTCAGACCGATAAACTCCATTCGGTCTGGTGTGTATGTGACTTTAAAACTGAGCTGCTACGAAGGGAAATGAAGCAAATTGTTTGTAGCTGAAAAGTAGTTCATTCGATGGATGTGTATTTTTCAAATGTAAATTCTTTTGCCATTTGCCTTCCTTATTTCAGGTTATACAAAATGTGTCATATTCATAATTATAATGTGCGTCGCAAATGTATACAGTTGTGGCGCTAAGGCGCTACAGGCTAAATGCAGATGGTTGGAGGGAAATACGAATTGATGTAGTAAGCGCATGAGAATGCTTAATGGTGGAAATGAAATGCTTCACCAAAATTTAAGTACATTTTGCAATGGTGTTGAAATTTTAAATATTTGAGGGGTAAGAAGCATATATTTGAACACCCCCTTCCTTATTCATACGAATCTACTTCCGATATTCAATAATCAACCACTTTTCCAATTTTGCGATATGTTTGAAGTAGTTTGAATATTTAGGCCAAAGAGCGCACTTAGTGAAATTAGTGTCAATCTCATGCATGTGGAATATTTATGCATTTCCATAAATACACAACCGGTATCTACGACTTAATAAGGATGATGAATATAAGCACGGCAAATCAGCTCATGATTTTTTTTTTGTTCCCTTTTGAAATTTGTAAACGCGGTTGTAGCAATTTTCATTTAGAGGCAAAGAGGCGACGAAAAGGAAATGAATAATTGTGATTCACTTGCTTTGCTGGTGTTGGTATTTTTTGTTTTAATGAAAAATATGGTGAATAAAAAAAACTGCTACCTTTAAAACACAGAAAAGAAAAATAATTCTCATCGGCATTCATGAATAAAATCGATTTTCTGTTGACAATTTGAGGTTTGATATGCGCGAAGGAGGGAATAAGGGGCAAAATCAACTTAATTTAAATATTTTATGCGCTCGAGCCCGTCAAGAACAAAAAAAAGTGATTCATTGGAAATTTTCCAACCATCAATTTTCATAAAAGAAAGATGATTGTATACGTATATTGGAGAAACATGCTGATGGGTTTCCGCATTTTATACCGAAAAAAAAGGGATGATCATCGATTGACTTTGCTGTTTGAACAAGATGAGTTAATAGAGAACAATTTAAAGCACGTTTCGAATATTCCATTCCCCTCATTTCATAATTTCGGGACTTTTTTCTATCAGAAACATTTATATGCATGGTTTCTCTGCGTTATATCGTTATATCTTTCAACCATCAGGAGCTCTATGTATCTACAAAACTTGTTTTGCTTCAACATCTACATTTTCCAACAACAATATCAACATGGCAAAATGGAACGGCATAAATTAAGTTTATTAAGATAATCTACGAGAGTGATGATGAAAGAAAAGGACCTTGATTGTGTCGTCAATTTAATATACCATCCACTCCAGCCCGCTCGCTTAGAACGACACAAAAAAAAATACAAAGAGAAAATTTTCCAATGATCATGAACCGAAATTATGTCAATTATTCCCTTTTTCATCGTCAGAATTTCTTCTTCTTTTTTTTTCGAGTGTTCATTTTATGAAATGATGATGGAACACACAACAGCAGTATCAGAGCGTGGTGAGGCATGAAATCTATTTTTGCTGCCAATTTTTCTGCCATTGCTTATTGATTTTTCTTTTATGATTTTCTTTATGCTTCTCTGGCTGCCTTCAGGAAGCACTTAAAATTAATAGAGAAAAATATAAATTGGAAAATAAAAATTGTCATCAGGAATTGGACTTTTTTCTAAGAAATTATTTAATCGAAGTTGTTGACCTTTTAAAGTCGCTCCCATTTAATTTTACAACCCTTTAAGTTCTTCACATTATCGACGGTGGTCGAACGGTGGTAATTATTTTGGGAAAATAGATTTGTATTATATAATTAATATTTTCATCTTGTTCTTGTGAAAATCCCTTGCGATTCAGTATCATTTTCCAGATATTTTTTTTTAAAGATTGAAACTTTCTTATATTTTGTATCATCTGAGCTGTATCAGGAGACCATTTCTATATCTTCCTATCATAATCCTCACGGCGGAACGAGACATTGGAAGATTGTGGTTTTCTTCTTGTATGTTTTATCAAGTCATCGTAATGGAAAAACTGCCATCCATCCGAACATTGAATTTCAAATGGGAATTTTTATATCGCATATAGATAGACAGTTGGACGTATTTCAAGAAAATTTATCGGATCGTGTGAAATTAAGCACACACAAGCGTCTCTGGAGGGATTTTATTGAGGTCAATTTCAAATGAAACTCACCGATCTGTTTGGGATAAGACAAATTCAAGTTGTTCATGATATCGATGAAATCTTCCAAAGGTTGTGTCAAGCGTGGATTGAATTGTTTCTCCTCGCCAACAGTTGTCTCTAAATTTCCTTTATAATCATGAGCCGGAAAAAGACGAAAATTATCGGGCAAAGTGAAAATTTTTTCATGCACTGATTTATATAACGTCTTTGGGCTGCCTTCTTGGAAATCAGTTCTTCCACATCCGCGAACAAGAACCGCATCGCCGGTGAAGGCTATGCCTTGCTCATGCAAGATGTAGGTCAAACATCCGTTGGTATGTCCCGGCGTTTCAACAGCAACCAACTTATGACGTCCGAACTCAATAACTTCGTTATCATCCAAAAGACGATCTGCATTTGCACCCGCTTTGTTACTGATAACTGACAATGATCCTGGAAGGAGTTGTTTCAAATATCCTGTTCCAGTAACATGATCGGCGTGGCAGTGAGTATTCAAGCCAAATTTCAACTTAAAGCCCAATTCTTTAATGAGTCTTGCGTCTCGCTCTGCCGTTTCGACCACTGAAGAAAAAGAGGAAAAAACCAGTTAGCGTTCGCAAGCAATTACCATATTTTTTTATATGTACCTGGGTCAATTAAGATCGCTTCCTTGGATGCAACATCAGCCAGCAAATATGTGTAGGTGGATGAGACTTCCTCAAAAAGTTGTCTGAAGAAAAAATCTGGGGAAAATTGGATACGTTCCTGCATTGTTGGTGAATGATTAAATCTCGTAAGTGTAAGATTGCGTAATAATTCTTGTCTATCGCGGTTCAGCAACGATGGTCGACTGAGTTGCTTCGCGTGTTGAACCAAGGTTTTTCTCAACATTATGAATGTATTCATTTTTTTTATCGGTTGTTTTAGCCCACCGATTTCGTCTGTACACCACACATGAAACAAAGAATAAAGTACATAAATCAATTACTTATTGGTGGAGGGGCTGGATAACGATAACTTTTTAACTAATAATTATCTCAGGCAGGAATAATACAATAAAAACTTTTAGCGGTTTACAATGGGACAAATTATTGAATCAAATATGCTTTGTTTGTCACGTAAGCCATTTCATAAATGGCAGACTATAAAAGTAATCTCCAAAAATGAATATGCTTACGAAAATTGTCCTTGATTTAAAGAATAACACTAGTAACTCTGACTGCAACAAGTGCCGCTCGATAACAAGAACTCTAAAAAATATGTTGCACAATCTTTTCGTTAACTCTAATTGTACTTCGATCGATCTCTAAATTCTGAGCCGCCCGCAGTATTGGTGATAAGATAAAAAAAAAATATATAAAAATATTTAAAAATAATAACAATTTGGAAGACGTATAAAAAAAAACAACAATGTGTGGTGCAAATGTGATGTCGTCAATAGCACAAACACACGTGCAAAATTTTTGTATTGCCACTTGCGTTTTTGTTCGCATCCCATCTGTACGATGTGCGATGCTGGCAATACCAAATACAACTGACTCTGAGAACAAAAAAGTTGGACTTTTTGTTTTTGGGAACTAATTTCATTTTAAAAATTTTCTTAATTTTATTAATTTTGCTCATCTGTTCTAAGACTTGTGGGCACTCCTTAAAGTGACTCATTTGAAAGCCTGAAGAAATCTCGATATTTTACTTAAAGGAAATGTAAGGTTACTCTAGGAAATTAATGTTATAAATGTAAACTCAGCACATAATTTCTTTTTATCAATTGTCATTTTGTCCTCAGATTAGTTTTTTTAAAAATCATGTTGAAAGCAATCGGCAAAACAACACCGCTACTAACGGAAGCTATACTAAGAAAGACGTTATCGCTGTCAGCATGCAGCCCAAAAAGATTTGTTATCAAGGATCACTTTGAATTTGATAAAAAAGTAATATTATATCCTTAACGTACGTCAAGTAGTAATACATACAATCATGTGCACCACCCTTATTGCAGGTTGTTAATGCTGATAATCCAGTCATAGTAAATTTTCATGCTGAGTGGTGTAAGTTAAATCGGCATACATAATTTTTTATTTTCTTATGAATCATAAAGAGATTCGGAATTTCCACAGTCATTATTATTTATTCACATTGTTTTTTCTTCGTAGGTGAACCATGCAAAATCTTAACACCAAAAATGGCTGAGCTTTTAGAGGAGCATCCGGACATTGATCTTGCTGTTGTTGACGTTGACTCCAATATAGAGTGAGTCAATTACTCAATATTGCTTGTACCACGCTCATTGTCTCTTTCTTAAATATTCTAGTTTAGTTACCCTGTTTGAAGTGAAAGCTGTTCCTGCTGTACTGGCATTTCGCAACGGCGTTGTTGTCGATAAATTTATTGGCTTGGTAGACGCAAACATGATTGAGGATTTAATTGCGAGTCTGCATCGGAAAAGCACGGCATAGTAATGAATGATGAACGTGTAGCTCAAATTCTATTCCCAGCATATTTAAAAAAAAAATCTTTTGAATTTAATTAATGGTCGATGCCGAAATGTTAACAACGAAACTTGTTATCTATATATACTTAATTTTTTTTTTTGGTTCAAAATTCAAATTATTATGTTATTTTTCCTACTTTTGGGATTCCACAAATTGGCTGAAAGAGTCAAAAGAAACATCTCTTTAAATTTAAGTTTGTGATAAGAACATAGAAATCGCCTTGATCGAAATGAGATAAAGTTGGTTTTTTTTATAGAAATTTTATTTTTTTTTATTATGATAAAATTCTTTGAATTCAATTGTAATTAATTTGTTTGTTCTGGGGAACTTGTGTGTGTGTGTCTCTCTCTCCGTGTCAAAGGATCATAAAAATGTGTTTTTATTTTTTTATTTCTAAAGTCTCAACGACAATCAAAGGAGTAAAGTGGTAGAATTAAGTTGGGTTTCTCGTATAATTAATCTACATAACATTAATTATTATCACAAAATAGTTAATCGATTTCTTTTCTCATCATACATTTTGACTTCAAAGGTTTATCATTTGATAATTATTTTTTTTTTAAGAGAGAATGAAAAAGATGATTTTAGAGGGAAACGTTTCATTAGACTTTCTTATGGAAGAAACGTTGGACGAAATTTTAGGTTGCGAAATTCGAGGGAATTTTGAAGGTGGCAAAATATTTACGATGAAACATGACCCATTTCCTCAAATAAAAAAATACACAATTATCTCACTGATGTCCATCGCCGATCCAATAACAATCGATCTCAGTTAACAGATTGAAAGAAAAGAAAAAATCTTTCACGAATTTTATAATAGAAAATTATTTCTATAATTTCACACAAGCTTCTCATCTTTGGACTGTACATCTTCATTTTCATCATCATCAGTCGTATTCTTTGGTGGTAGAATTAAACTTGCTCTCTGCGTAGGCGGTGATGTTATCGTTCGATATTCCTTAACGCCTTTCTCGCTTATCGGCACACACTGATCATCAATTTTTACCAGCAATATGGTGCTGTTTTCATTAGAGGCAGCATGATTTGGCGACAAGCAACCAACAACAAAACCAACCATGCCTTCCTGTGGTACCCAGTTCTTTCGCCACCGTATTCCAATGCTCTGAAGTTTTTCATTCGACCAAATATCATTCATACAGTCATAAATCTAGAAAGTAAATAAGAAATGTCAATTGCTTTCATGAGAAGCAGTGTCAAATTTCTAAAAATTGTTTGCATCTTACCTGACTTGAATCAACGATGATAACTTTCTTATTTATCGCAATATTTGTCGGCTGAATCAGCAGCTTCTCTTCGGCTGCTCCAGACTCATCGTCGTCATCATTGGATTCACCCTTTTTGACAACTTTATCTTCGCTTGTTCCAGCTTCTAGAACATCTTCTTCTTCATTTAAGGCGGATGCTGAGGGTTGCGATTCGAAACTTTCCTGCTTTGTTGTACCGGCAGATGTTGTGAGAGTTATTGAAGGATTTATTGGTATCTCACGAAATGAATCTCGTTTACTTTTGCTCGTTGCAGCAATGCAGGAAGTGCTGACTGTATTCAGATTCTTTTTACTGATACTACGCTCTCGAAGTACCACATCACGTTCTGCCATTTCGAGTCGCTCACGATTCAGAAGTCCAGCAAGAAGAGTTGAGCTCGTTGGTTTGTTGATGCTTGCCAAACTCCCCCTATTGCCTGATCCACCTTCACGACCGGCTATCGAAATATTTTGTGAACCGTATGAAAGTGTTCCAGCTGTTTGCGATAGATTATTGTTTGCAAGCGTTTGAAGATTTCCATAACAACTTCCCCCTGCGTTACTAATTTCTGCTTCAATTCCACTGCTACATCCTTCACTGCATCGCTTCCTGATGCGTTGCCATGAGCTCAGAATCATATGTTGAATCTTTTCTAGAGTTATTTCCCCACCGATGATTGAGTTTAATTGTTCATTTGTCTCTGCATACGACGTCGTCAGGGGCGACACATAGATCGGATAACCGATTGGCTGATCGCAAGACGAGTTGATTATATTGCGCAATGCCTGTTTAGCATTTTGAATGCTTCCACGTTCAGGATTACGATTTCTTAAATAAATTAGCTCTTGCTGCTGGCCAGCCCACAGACCGCGAACACATTCACGATTCAATTTTATCACACGGAAATTGAGGAATCTCTTTGTCAGTCGGATGACTCGATATTCATCATTTCCTTCATTCATTACGTGTCGTAATGCCAGCAAATTTGGTGTACCGCGTAAGACAGCATTTCTCCATGATGGGTCAGCTTCATGTGATATTACCAACTCACGTGTGTTCTGCTCGATAGATTCATAGAGAGCATTATAATCATCATACTCATCAGGCGACAGAAAATGATCTTGATGCAGTTTTAAAGACATTCGAATGCCGGGTGCTACAACACTATGAAGTAAATCCATATCGGCAAAAACCCATTCGTCGCGCGTTGATGTTATGCGAAAATCGCCTTTAAATAATGAATGGAGCCCATGTAGAAAGAACTCAACGCCCAGCGATGATGCACTGTGGCTAGCTGTAGCAAGTGCACGACGTGCCAGTAACGTCAGTGATAGGCAGAGCGATACTAGAAGAGATTCCTTTGATGAGTTAATGGAATTTGATGTCATCGCTGGAGATTCTTCCTGCAAGGGTCCAACTGATTTCTGATCTTTCTGAGTTGCTCCTGTTCGACGACCTTCGTGCTTTCTTTGTTCCATTTTCTGTTGTTCTTTTTTCATTCGTTCTTCCTGCATGTGCTGTTGACGTTTACCGACACAAAACTGAATCCAATCCGCATAGATTGCCCAAAATGAACTTCGAGATATGCCAGCCACTCGAAAATCATAATCATCATCAAGATTATAATTAAAAATGGGATCGAGATCAACAAATTGTCTTTCGAGCGTTGGTTCGAGTGCTTCCCGAATTGCTGGCGATTCAAGCCAGTGTTGCAGTTTTGGTGATTTAATTGTGTAATAAATTATACTCTGAAACAAAGCAAATTTTTAAATAGGTTTTAAGCATTTATCGGCATTGATCCTTCTCTCTGTCTCTCACCTTCACGTAGTATGCTATAAGGACTTTTCGGAATTCAAAAACTTGCAGTGTTGCTACAGCCGCATTATCAGATATCGAGTAGCCCTCCAGTACGTATTGTGATGCAATCACCTGCCATGCAAGCCAACGAGTTGAGAACATTGCATTCACACTAAGCATATGAGGCAAATGTCCTGGACTACAGCAGCAGCATCCGTCATTGTCTTCCACTCCTTCGGAGATCGCTTCAACTTCACGTTGCTGACAATAAGTGCCACGAAATTCTAGACCACGCATTTGAAATGTACATAATCCATTTCCTAATTCTATGATGTGAATAAGACAATTCAGGTAATCTGATGCAAGCACTAGAATAGTCAAATAAATTATTATCACCAATTGATCAATTAACCAAATATTTTACCAAAACAATCGCCCTGATTGACAATTCCCCAGCGACCCATCATTAAATCACCACAAAGTGAATGTTGCAAGGATCTTGTAAGATGCTCATAGAATATGCTATTCAGGTTGTTATCATCGCCAAGATCACGTTCGAGCTGTGAACTTAGTCGAGTATTTGAATGATCAATGCGACGTGTATTATAATCACGCTCCCAGAATTTGATTGGACGAGCATAGGATGTAATAAATATTGCGCTGCCTGAAATTTTGATCGAACGATTCAAGAAACTATTAGGCTATTTATTAACACAAGAGGCACTCACCCAGGAAGGGATTTAGAGGAGTCGATAAAGCCGCGCTTATTCCTGTTTGTAGGAATAGCATTGCTGAATGTGGCACTGAGAAAGGCTGTGCGAAGGCATGAAATGCAGAGCCCCATGTAATCTGCCATGGCGCAATGTAAGTAACCACAAACTGAAGCTAAAAGGAGCATCAAAAAAATCATAAAATCAGTCTTAAGAGCAGATTTTTTAGAATTTACCTTCAACAATAAATCACAAATTTTCCGATATATAATGGACGTGAGAAAATAATCAAGAAGGAATGTTTCGGTTGCATTTGCGTAATCGAATTGAAAGAACAGGACGGTAAATAACAAAATCAGGTACTGGCTGCCAATATCTGAATATGAGCTGCGAAGAGCTGCGTAAGAGAACATGATTAAAAAATATAATTTAGAGATTATATTGAGTATATCTCACCTTTCAAACTGGTAAGAACAATTAAGGCGCTTCCCAGTTCGTAGCCAAACTTATCAGTAATTTTTGTAGCGTCAGCTGTAATGGCACTAATGATAACAAGGGGATAGAGAATGTTGCGCTCAATGAAACTTAAATACACAAAGCCCTGCTCGAACCACATGACCTTAGAAAGTCGATTAACTTCAAAGAGTCCATGTTCATGAGCTTTCAGGATTGGCGCGGCGATGCAAAGACCCGGTTGATGCTTTCTAATTTGCGGTATTATATAGTGAAGAACGAAACCCATGAGAATGGCGATCACATGTAAAACGATATTCAAATTCGGTTGCAATACTTTGAAGATTGTACTCGTGTGCAGTGCGAAGAAAATCAGACCCATAATGGTGCAGACAAACAGATCGTTCTTCAGTCGAATTGTTACGGTGCTTTGAAGCTTTTTTGGCAGTGGATCATCCATTGGAGGTGTAACATTTCCTTCATTTGTATTGCCAGTTGCATCAGAGTGCTCATTGATATCGTTCTTCGATGATGCAACATCCGTTTCAGCACAAATCTCATCATCACTGTGCATCAGCAGCGTGGATTTGATCAGTTGAAAGAGGTGAGTAAAATCACTGCTTGATCGGGATAAGTGATAAGCCGTTGGTACAAGCATCCCACAAAAAATCGACACAAGAATGTGTTGGGTACTTTTTGATTCAATCAATCCACCATAAATCGGTCCATACAGAATCAGGCAAGCGAGCAACGATCTGAGTATTGCGAGAAATCCTGCGATGAGATTACAGATAGCATTCCCACCGAAAATGTACATGTCTACTTGCTCACAAAAATACATTACAAATGTATTGATTTGCGGAAATAACCCAATACTGAAGGCAATGGGCAAACAAAGAATCATCCAGTGTAGAAAATTTGTGATCGACATAAAAAATTCCCGCCACTCAATCATTAATCCATAGATGGTCGCTTGATGAATTTCCTTTACAGGAGATGTATTATTTCCGCTCGAATCTGACACATCATCGTCACTAACAATTAACGATTGCGAGGCATAATGTGACACCAGCATAAGTGACGTTAAGAGACAAAAATAAATCGGGCGCGAGTACGTGACAGTCTTGTTGAAGCCATGTATTGGTGATGAAGCATCTGGCTGGACACTTTTGAGCAGTGAATATTGCGAGCCGGCAATGGTAAAACAGAAAATAAAAGCAAAAATATCATTGTAGTATTGATGATAGAGCACCCAACTTCCTAACACAGCAACCAAAGTACTCAGGAAGATTGCAAGAAGGACTTGATATACATATTGATCTTTGTCAAACAGCGCCAGCAGCTGAAGACGATTCATAGTGATTTTGATGGTTTTTCCCATTTTTAGACCACAAAGCCGAATCGGGAATTTGTATATCTTTGCACGAACTTGTGGCTCTCCAAAAGCATTTCTTTGCTGAATCATATCAATTGAATGTGCACTCGCTAATGAGTATTCAGCGGATGTCGCCGGTAGCATCATGCGCGAGTATGGATTTATATTAACACTGCCTGGTCCATTGTTATTATTATTATTATTATTTATACCAAAAGTTGGAAGACTTGTTTGAATATGGTGCTGTTGTTGCTGAATCTGATTGATGTTGCTGCTTATTGTATGTCCGGTGAGGACTTTTTGATCATTCATTAAATGCATCCAATGTCCCTGTTCGTCGATAAAACAATTGAAATCGGTGTTATCAATAAAGCCTGCATTCTGTTGACTACCAGAAGTAATAACTAAACGACCCGTATTTGGATTGCTAGAAGTGCTGCCGCTTGTCGGTACCGAGATTTCAAGAGGATCGTAACACATCTCACAATCATCTGTGGGTGATTTAGCTTTGGCGTCTACGGCGATAAAATTTTGTTTCGGTTGTGGATGTGCTTGTAGCGTCAGGTCGAATGTGTAATTATTCCTTCCAAAACGAAATCGACGATTATGTATTTCACCGGAAATGTGCTGACCACGAGGTCGAAAGGATGAAAAACTTGTATTGTATTGATCGTAAAGATGGCTTCCGTTATTTGATGGCAAGAAAATTTGCGGTGGATCAATGGAACTCGAATGATTGCTCAAATAACGTATAAGTGACATGCCAGGCAGTGTGCTTGTTGATTGAACAGCATTGTTTTCGGGGATACGATCCGAAGTTGATCGCTGCGACAATGTGCGCTGATACATACGCGACGTTGGATATTGTTCTTCACCGAAACTCAATTTCCGGATAGCAACTCCACCGCGATGATGATGGCCATGCTGTTTCGGTATGGCACCAAGACTACGTCGTCCGCTTATTTGTGAGGCACTTACGGAAGATGACAAGACACGATTTTCATCGGATTTTTGTTGATTCTTTTCGGGAGCTTTTGATGGTACATCAGATTTATCCAGCGATATTTCACCGATACTTTCAGTGGTACTAAAGGCAAAATCGAGGCTATCAAACCATTGCGTACGTTTCTCTTCACTCGCACTCCGCTCTTTCACAATTAATTGATCTTTTGAACTTGCGCTTGTTTGTTCCCAATCGCTTGAACCACTTTTATTAGCTGATGATTCGTCCTTCTTCGATAAACCTTGCTGATGTGATGCATCATGATCTGTATTTTTTGATTTTGCAGCACTGTCAACAATCACTGGCTGCTGAATGGGAGTGTCCAGAAGTGGTGATCTCGAACCATTGCGATTTTGTTCATCATCCGAATCGCTGAGATTAATTTCTTCTTGATCCAATCCACTATCGCCGCCGTCCGATGTCATATCTTCATCCTCGTTTCCATTACCCCCGGGCTCATCGTCTGGATCATCTTTTCCATCTGTATCATCATCATCCGACGAACAGCTCGTCGATGATTTAACTATTCTTGCACAGTTTTCATCACCTTGCTCAGCAATCGGATATACCAAATCACTGGCAACATGCTGCAACATATTCATATCACTAATTGTTGTTGCCGATGATGATGTGCATGATTGACCAGCAACCGATGTCGGATAGAGATTGAGAGGTGGGTTACGTGAAAGGAATTTGCTTGGTGGTGGAATTGCTGTATTTGAAGAAGGATTTCTTATTGTTTTTCCATCAATCACTTCAACGCTTATCGGATGTGCTGACACTGATTCAGGTGTACAGCTCGTCTCAAGAGCAGCACTTTTGATTCTCCGAACTGATGTCATTGATCGTGGCATTTGTCGATGACCAGCATTTTGATTATTCGTATTTGAATGTCTACGTCCTTTTGATGATGATAAAAAACCAGATGAGCTAGGAGCACCACCGAGTGTAGGCAACTGAAGTGCTGACATTGTTGAACTGGAATCACGTCTAATAGGCGTTTGATGTTGCGTCTTTTCGCTCTGTGTCATACTAATGTTCTGATCACTTGTCAGTTGAAGCGCTGATTTTGTCGTGTAGCCGTCGCCATTGCCTTCTGTACCGATTTCTAAATATAATTCAGAATCAGAATTTTTCATTTTTTGATGAATGACAGTCGATGCTGATGATGTTGATGGATTGAAATGATGATGATGATGGTGATGACGTTTTGGTAAATTACCATCAGTTAGCATTGAGCACATTCCGATTTTATCACAATCCAATGACACCTGACGATGAAGCTTTGTTGTCTTTGAATGCGGTTGAAGCTGTAAATTGGAAGCAGATCGTTTCTGCTTTAAAGACTTGTACTGCTGACGACGTGACGAAGCCGTATTATTCAATTTAATGGAGGTCGGTAAATCAATTTTTGATACTAACGGCTCATCACATTTCTCCAGATCCACTGATGAACTCTTTGCTATCTCAACATCGTCAATTGAAATTGTCGTATCAGGCACTACGCTATTTACATTATTATCGCTCGATGATGTTTTCGGTGGCTTATTATTATTGTTGCTACTGGTACCAGCACGTGGTGTTCGCGAAGATGCTGTTGCCGCAACCTTTTTTGTTTGATACACATCACTATTGTCGGACGACTCGGAACTATTTTTTCGATGAACATCAACTTTTAAATCTAAAAAAAAAAATATTTTTTTTTTTTGATAATATGAACTACGCATTAATGATTCTTTAAGCTCACCAATTGTACTAGCTAATTGCTCTTGAAAATCTACAGAAACAGCACTATTTGCACAGCTTATCTCGTCACTCTGACTATGGTGTTCAACAGAAGTACGCGACGAATGATCAACAGGCATCGCACTGCCATTATTGAGTATCTGAAGTTCAATGCCACCTTCATCGTCACTAAAATTTAAGTAATTATCAATATAATTAAGTACATAATGTTGAGTGGAAATTTAAAATCAAATTAGATCATACCCAGATGTCTCACGCTGCATTTTGCTTGCCAGTCCACTTGTGTTTCCATTGCTCATTTTCTTCAAACTCGTTTCAGACATTGTTCGAGCCTTGTCGTACATTCGATGGAGTGAGCAGTTGACGATCTTCAGTGTTGTAACAAGAGCGAATACTATGGCACAGTAAATGATCCATGTTGTAATCGTTGTTTGAAAATACTGTAAGAAATTGAAAAACGGACTTAGCACTCAGGTTACACAAGACGAATGTAAATAATTTTTCAGTAATTCACGCTGCTTCACTTCTTTTTTTTACCTAATGGTTGTTGTTGTTTTGGTTGGTGCACATTAAAAATTCAGAAAGAAAGCGAGAACAATGTCGCTGCATGTGAACGAGTAAATAATGGGAGCTATTTATTTTATAAATTTTTTTTAAATACTTTGTACCCTGAATAATACTGATAAGACGGAATTGCAGACATGATCCTTCCGCATGGAGGAATGTTGCAACAAAAACAACTTATCCGTAGATATGGAATTGAAAGAGAAAGTGGTATCTACAGAATACTTATTTATGAATTATGATGTAATTGGATAGTATTATTAGTTGACCGAGTTTTATAGTTCGATTTTGAAGAGAGCTCTAGAATAAGTTCGTGCAGGTGTCAAATTACAACTTACCATAAAGATGACGAACGGCAATGCAATGAAGAGAATGAAAATATACAGATGGACAGCATTGATGAACAAATTCTGATCGAACAAGTCGAAGCCACCGCAAAACGAAGCAAGCAACGAGTGCAGGATCTCGATGGTCATGATGTACTGGGTAATTTCATTCGTTTAAATCATCTTCCTAGTTTGTTTCGTTTTAAATTTCAATTAATTTTCACGATTAATCATTCCCCAAATTTCCTTTCTTCGATTTTTTTGTGTATTTAATTTGCTTTGGATTTTGAACTCACAAATAATTATATTCTATTCTTTAAGACTTATTGTTTCATCCGCAATCTGCTGAGACAGAAATGTTTGTTTAATTACTGCAATAAACTTGATTTCTGTAATTTTTCAATTTTTAAAAACAAATGAATTTCGTTACAGAGCCTATAGTTTTTTCGTGTACTGTAGAAGTGTTATTATTATTTTGAGAATATATTGTCCGACTGTCCTGTTCGCTAAGAATGTGCAAGTGTTGTAAGCTTTAAATCTAAATCGTTTTTAAATTGAATGCAATTGAATTTTACTTCTGAAAACTTATTTCTTATTTTACATTTTTTAAGCTTAAAAATAAATTAATTAACTTGATGGTAAATAATCTGCTCGGTATCTGCGTATGTTGGAATATTTGCATGATCCTTCTTGTGCTGGTTCAAATCTACCGAATATTTGAAAGTAGCTCGGCATGTTTGACAACAGTAAATGGAATCTGTCGCATGAACAATGGTCATGTGCTGACGAAGATTCGAAGATGTTTTGCAAACATGATCACATTGCCAGCAAGCAAACGGTTTAGAATCAAGATGAATTCGCATGTGTACATTGTATTCTCCACGCTGCTTGAACTTCATATGGCATTGCTGGCATTCGAATTTTCTTTCATCTGGTCGATGTTTGTACAATTGGTGACCACGAAGATGCTCAGCACGCTTAAATCTGGCGCCACATCCTTCTTCTTCACACACAAAATTACGATCTTCGCCGTCCTTATGGAATTTGCTGACATGATACTGCAACTTCGAATCCGTTTTGAAGCGTAATTTGCACATTGTACAAATGAAATTGCAGCTGTGGATCTTTACATGAACCGCGTACTCCCCCATTGTTTCAAACACTTCCAAACACTCGAGACATGTAGTCTCAAAGTTTGCAAATTTCATTTGATGATCTTTTTCCAGATGAACGCCAACGTATTTGCGGCTGGTATATTCACGGTTGCACCCTTCAACAAAACATTTGTATTTGCTTCGGTTGTAGACGAATGAGGAGGGACCACGGTTATTGCGTAGTGGTGTGTAACCGCTGGAACATTTAACCATGTGCGATTTTAATGTTCTCTTACAGCTGAAGTCAAGACCACACCGATCACATTTTAGTTTGATTTTATCGTGAATGTTCTTAACGTGTAGAGTGAGTGCATAAGACTGACGAAATGTCTTAGTGCACAGTAAACAAGCATGGGGCTTAATATTATCGTGAATAAGCTTGTGTCTGGACAGATCGCCGGAAAATGAAAATTCTTTGTTGCACTGATCACATCTAAACCTTTTCTCACCAGCCTTCTTATGAATTTGAAGATGTGAGTTTAAACGGCGGCTATTCTTAAATATTTTTCCACAAAATTGACATATTTCTTGCGCATCCTTATGAACGTCTTTGTAATGAAATTGTAAATAAGAACGATAAAAGAACTGACGATCGCATTTTGGACAAGTGAGGGGCTCCTTCAACTTCTTCCGTGCATACTTCTTCTTTGGGCTAGTTTGCAGCATATCAACTTCTTCTTCAACTGCCTCTAAATCTTCATCAGCATCCATTGAAGATTCCTCTATCTTGACATCAACTAGATCAGAACAAACATGGTTATCCAACTCTGAATTTTCAATTGTTTTATTGCATGTTGGGCAGCAAATTTCTTCCACGTATTCATCATCTTCTTTAGCGTGAAAGGAGTTTATTTCTTCGTAATCTATTTCCTCAATCTTTGGCTCAATAATGGCTTGGGGATTACTTAGTATATCTTGATTGTCAATAAGTGATTGTCGATATGCAATGACCCTATCAAACTCATCAGCGCATGGTGAACAGAGAAATTCGCTGTATTTTAGTGTATTGAGCTGGAAAGGAAGATATAAGAAATAAAAGAAATTGAAAATTTATAGAGGAAAATTTACGTTTCTTCCTGTTAGTTCAAAGAATTTCTCTTTAATTCTTCCTGTGACTCGCGTTGTAGGATGCTCCGACTGAGGATGTAGGCAGAACTGACAATGAAGCTTAGCATTATGTAAATCCATTTTAAAACGAAAAAAAAAAACTAAATTTTAGCGAACAGGAAAAACAATATGTTCAGTAAATGAGGTTGGTTCAAATGGGTTACTGGTTATCATTTTATTTGCTCCTTGATGATTGATTGATAAATTAATTAATTATCGTATTTAGTTAAAATATAAATCTCATTCGAATACTTGATTATTCGTTGCTGGCCTTTTTCTTAGCATTTTCGACGCGTTCTTCAAATTTGTCCAATCGTTCATTCATTTTCTGGAGTGAGTCTCTTAATCCACTCTGAATCTCAGAATAGCGCTGCATTGCCAGCATGAGACTTTCTTCAATCAGATCATTTTGCTGCTGACAAGTTGAAAGGCTTTCGTTCATTTCTTTGATTTGATCAGTGACTTCAGGAATGTTGCGAAAGTACTCAGCGCCAAGAGCTGGTTCAAGCTGTTTGATCTCTTTCAGGGTTTCAAAGCTGGAAGCTAGCTCATTTGCTACAGTATTGATATAAACTTCTTTTGTTTTGAGATCTTGCTGATCATTTAGGAAGTCTGGATCCATAATAGTTTCCAGCTCGTTTGTCCTTTTCATTGCCTCGGAAATTTTTTCATGTCCACTGATTGCCGCATTAATAAATGTATTAGCTGATAGTAACGAATCGGTAAGATTCTCCCCAATGTTAGCAGCATCTTGATGATCTGAGCCAAGGATTCTATTTAGTGAATCGATACGTTTCTCCAATAAATTTAGTGCTTCCATTTTGATGATTCACTATTATAAGTTGGTTATAAGAAATAACAAAAAATCAGCTACTAATTAGTTATTTTAAACATAAATCTTTAACATACCCGAAGAAATAAATTCCTTGCTACTGTTGTTTGCTTTTTACTTGAAGGCTGCCTAAAAACTGGATAAGGATTCTTATCGGAAATTTTTTGTTTACAACTTAGAGCTTGTTTAGTTGACAGAATTCGAACAAGTTTAATAAATCTTATTTGAATGTTTTCCGTTATATCCTGTATTCCTGTGTCTTTGCTATAAACTTAACTTGTCCAGCCTTTGTTATATACATAACTTGTCCAGTCTTTGTTAGTAACTTTTTAATTAGACAGAATTTATTTCATTTATTATGTTTAAATACATACTTAATTATTTTTGTGTACCTCTGAGAGACCTTTGTCACAGTCTTAAAGTTGAAAAATAATTTAGCATTTTATTAACGTTTGCATTTTATTTCAGTAGAGTTAGGTACATACATTGAGAAGTCTTTGTAAGATCCCATGATTGAGAATAATATAATGCTAATCTAGCATTTTTTAGGTATATAATCGTAATAATTTGATGTTTAAAAGTTTCAAAATTGAGATCATTAAGGAATATAATTGTTTAAGAGATACATAGTAGGTAAATGGAAGCTCATTCAGCAGCATGAAATAATAAACATGATTATTTAATTATGCAACTAAATACTTTTTGCAAAAATCACAGCTTTCCTCTCGTGTTTGTTTAAGTTTCTTTTTTTATCACTTAGGAATGCTAACAATACATCTTAAGATTTAACAAAAAAAAATTCTTGAGTTTACTTTTTTAAATGTTTTTTCATTTGCTGAGTCTGATGAGCCATTGACATTTCCGCGTGCTCTGCTTTTGAGATTAATGAGTCCAGTTTGTCAATATTCTTTGACACTTTTTGGTTGATATCAACTGCCATTTTCTTTCCAAATTGAACATCTGGTATTTGTTGAACTTCTTTCATTTGATCTAAAGTATCAAGCGCTTCATTTATCGTTCCACTGCCGCTATTAGAAGTGGACGGATGATCCTCTTTCGTTGGTGGGGCAGGACTTGATGTTCGACTTCTTAGTAAATTGGTAAAACTTCCACAGACACTCTAAAATTATATTTAAGCGAAATTTGATTTCTTCAGAAAATTTGTTGCAAATTTTCACTTCTGTTCTTTCACCTTGAATTTGTTTATTTTGATTTGAGTTGCTGACAAAATTGAATTCAATTCGTCAAGTTTTCCATGAGCACTTTTAACTTTTTCATCCTCAGCTTCGAGTATTTGAGCTGTTTCGAGTTCTTCTTGTTCAATTTCTGCTTCTCGTCTTGCTTTTTGTTGTTCTTCCCATTTCTCCCGGCTAATAGGTTCAACACCTAGCAGCTCTGCTCGTTCCAGCTCGTATTCGTATGTGCCTTCCATTGCTCAATGTTAATAAAATCCGTTAACTATAAGTTGTTTTAAGAAAACAATTTGACCAGAAAATTGCGTTGAAATTTTATTCTACCAAGTCACGAAAAACATTATCGATTTTCCCAGGATTTTCATTTGTTCTAAAATTTCCAAAACATCCAAAAGTTTGCTCTCAGGTTTGAAAACTAACACGCCATCTTTGGTCAAACATATTTGAATGAATTTTCAAATTTTATCGAAACGTTGGAATTGCGCAAAAATGCATTGAATATAAAATTTTGACTTCCAGCTGAATTTTAATGCGTTATTTGCTCATAAAATATTTAAGCGGCACCTCCTCGTAAGTAGCATGTAATAAGCAAGATAAATTTCATGAGCAGTTTCATTTCGAATCTAAAATAATTGTCTGATAATGTAAACATAACTTTTCGGTAGCGGCAAATATGTTTACACTTTTTTTTTCTTTTTAATAGTTCAAACAAAGCATTTCTTTCATCGGCTTCAATTCATTTTCAAAAATTTTTCTCGTATAATATTTATGAAAATTTTAAATATAAACAAACAATTCTTTTTTTTGCGTGTTTTTTGCGATCGACTGGAAAATTTGATGCCATAAAATTATTAAAATCATATGATGATGAAATCTTATCGTTGCGATCCCACTAACACCAGTCGATATCGATGGAAGTTGCTTATTTTCTAAAGTTCCTATAGGACCCTCATCACCAACACAATTTCGTGGTCATTTGGATAATTTTTGCGCTATCGCTCCGAATGGAAATTGCTCTCTGAATTCCGAGATTTTCAAGCATATGTATAATATGAAACATCAAACTCGTTTTACTTCCACTCAGCTCAGTTGTTGCTTGAGCGTCGTCGTGCTAAGAAGTCTCGGGACAATTGTTCCCTCTAAGTTTTAATTTAAATTTCCCTATCTATAATTTTTTGGTAGCATTTTTTCGTTATCTAAAGTGCCTTTTTGCCTCGAAATTTTAAAACTTCCGCCCGGCTGCAGCTAGTAAACTTCCGAACCATAATATTGCATCAAAACAGTGATTCAGAAAAATATAAAAGTAGGTGTAGGATGCGCGAGATCGGTGTTGGTATTATTTTTTAATGAATCCATCGATGTGTGTATGTGTATAAAAAAAAAATGTGACATTCTATGTATGGTCGACCTGTCTTTATTTGGCCATCGCAAAATAACAAAACAAAATCTTTAATTAAATTCACAATTGGAAAAGAGAGGAAGTGTCGCAATAATAAAAAAAAATCTACAAATACAAACAAGTGCAGTCAGTCCAGAATATATGTAGTGGCTTTTCGGATTAAGCAATTAAGCCAGAATTCGAAACCTATCGATTACAATTAAAGGCGAGCCTTACATTATAAGAGAGTATTTGTGTACCAGCATCCAGAGCTAACAACGTAAATTATTACTTGGACCCATAAAAATGACGGTCCAGAAATGTGTATACATGGCATCTCTCAAATGTGCTCTCAATTTCTTTATAAAAAGCAATCAAACATAAACAGAAACAAAAAACCACTCGAAACATGATTTCGATAGATTCAGCAAAAAAAAAGTATACAGAGAAATTAACATTCCAAACAACTTGTTGAGTTGAGTTTACAAACTAATGGCAACAATTGAAATGAAATTATGTTGCCGAGCAAGATATTTTTGGGGTGATTCATAATATTGTAAATTCGATAATCGATGTCCAAAATTGAATGTCATAAAATTGTGCAATACTCGACGGACGAATTAAATTATTTTCCTGGCGATTCTTTTTTTTTTCTTGCGAATTCTCGATCAAAATATAATCCAATTAAGAATTTATGCTGTTCCTTAATGGTTTCCTTTTTTTTTGAACTCTTATCGCAGTACTTTTGATCTGACTTTATGAATAATTTAATGCTTAATATAATTAAAAAAAATTGAGTTCATTTAAGCTGTTGCTTGTATGTGAGTGAGACCATAACATTTTTTTTTTGGATACTTCAACTGCCCATTTGTGTCATTCCCGTGATTAATTATTTAGTCGATTCAATTATATTGACTTTAGTAAAATAAGTATATTTACAAACTGAAGAGCCGACTCTCTATACGCGTCATAATCATATCATTTCCATTCATCGGAAGTGCATCACAATGAATCGATTTCGAAATTTCCCACGCAACATTTTGAATGTCGTGAATCTTCAGTTTTTTTCCGTAAATTAAACGCCACATGACATTAGTCGAGGAGTTACAAACAAGAAATTTGTTAATTTACCTGCTGGATATTTTCACACGTCGCGAGTTTAATGATTTTTAAACACATTTTAATGGAACCTGCATGTGAGAAGAAGTTAGCTATTTATTGACAAGTAATTTAGGTGGGAGATCTTAAGAATAAGAAGATTTTCGATAACTATACGTGACAATGGATAGGCGTTGTTGCTTTAAAGCCCTTACACACTTGATTAGCGATACAAAGATATAAATTACTATCCAAATGCCATCAATTAACAATTACACCATGAAACCAATTGTTGCTTAATCAGCCGTCGAATCACGATTCCCGAAATAAAAAAAAAACTGTTTCATTGATTCATCGTTTTTGACCGTTTTTACCGAGTTTCATTCGCCATCAAAAAAAAAAAAAAACTTGGTGAAAGGGGTCACCGGAAGTCAATCTTGAAAGCCATTGAATGGAAATTATTTGGCATCTCACTAATTTTTGATTTTCATTTCATGTCTCGTTGTAGTATTCGGCGATCGTGATCGCGCTGTTTGACTCTTGTGAACATATTTAAATTGATTGCCTCCCGAAAATATTTTTCTTGTGAAAACAGCCATGACGACGACAATTAACATTTCATCTTGCTTCGAGAATCCACAGGTAATTAGCGAGATTGTCAAATATAATGGCTTCGTATTGTGGTCTTATTAAGTCATCACATTAATTCAAAATATATATTTATTTTAGAGTGCCTTAATCTCCGCCTTTCAACGACGAAGCTTATTGGATTTTAAGCATGCATTAGAACATCTCAAGGCGGATCCGAATGCTAAAGATACAATAACCGATATGACGATATTTGAGAAAGTTTTGATGACGCCTGATTCAGCTGATTACATTAAATTGTGCATCGATAATGGAGCTGATTTATACGCTAAAAACGATACTCATAAATTTCCACTTCATTACTGCATTGACTCGTATTGCCCAAGAAATCTTAACACTTTCCTTAAACATTATGATCCTACAGAGATCAATGTCAAGTTTTACAATGAGAATTCATTGCACTTATTAATGAAAAATTTGACAAATGATAATTATGAAAATGTCGCAGAATGCATTAAAATGTTGTTGCTCAAAGGATGCAATCCGAACATGCCCAATGAAAAATCAAGAACACCATTTTTCATGTTACTACAAAAGCAACCAAAGTTGAAGAATTCTAATGAGCTTGTAGATTTCTTTTTGAGCAATGCAAAGATTGATATGTACACATACAAAAGTAAGGACATCATTCGTATGATGCAAAATCAAAATCCACATCAAAAATTATCGGAAAATATTGAGAAGGTTATCAACTACGAATACATGAACTCACTTTTGGGCGCACGTCATGCTAATGGATTTGAATCAAACTTCAAAGCATTTAAGGAAAATGCAACCAGCAAACAAGATGATGACAATCAAGCGAACAATTTCTCAGAAGATTGCGCACGTTTGCTGGAGACTGCCGTTGTAAATCATGTGGAAAGTGCAATTGAACTTTTGTTGGAGTCAATAACTGATATCAATAAGCGTCCAAAAAATGCCACATACGAGAAATCTGCAATTCAACAAGCATGCTCTCGTGGTTATTATAAAATCTTACAGATGTTGCTTCGAAGCCCAAATATTGAAGTTACCTGTGGCAAAACGAATCTACTCCATGAAGTGTGTCATCATTTTGGATTAGGGCCATGTAGGGATAGCAACGTAGATTATCAAAAATGCTTTGAACTCTTGTTGAACAAATGCGATGTTAATCAACAAGATGAGCTCGGATGTACCCCACTGCACTATGCTGCTCGTTATCGCAATAACCAAGCTGTCAAAGGTCTTCTTGAAAAATCGAGCTATATAGGAAAAACAAATATTCTTGGTGAGACTCCGGTCAATGACATCAATCGAGATACTTTCAAAGAATTCTTGGACGAATGTATCACAACGAATATTCGACGAAATGGCGATGACGAGCATGAAATCACGATTGATTATAAATTCTTGATGGCTCCGGCAGCTGCAAAGCATGAAGAATTTTCCGAGGAAATTGCACCTCTTCGGGAAATTGCAAAAAATTCAGATTTGCGTCCATTAATTCTGCATCCGGTTTTGTCAAGTTTCTTGTATTTAAAATGGTCGAAATTAACCCGACTGTTCTATTTCAATTTGATTTTATTCTGCACTTTCATGGTATCACTAATTGTCTACATTGTCCTGTGTCAATCGATACCAGAGGAACAACGCAATAATAACAACACATACAGCTTTTTCTACCTCCTATCAATTATAAGTATTATAATTTTGATGGTTCGTGAAGTGTTTCAATTTTTTCTGTCACCAATCGACTACATGAAAAGTCCCATCAATTGGTTTGAAATAATTTTAATTGTACTCGGATGGATCGTTCTCCTCCAAGATAACAAATTGGATGACGCTACACAAAGAATCCTTCGAGCGGTTACCATTTTATTTGCTGCTTATGAACTTTTGCAGCTTGTTGGCAATCTACCGTTCTTATCAGTCTCCACACATATGGTGATTCTGAAGAAGGTCGCTTTAACATTTTTTAAATCCATTGCTCTTTATTCGATTCTGCTACTCGCTTTCGCGTTGAGCTTTTACACGCTCTTTGGAGGAAGATCCGAAAAATCAGAAGAAAATGAAAACTCTTTGAATGAAACTTCGAACGCAGGAGGCTGCAAGCAAGATAATGACGGCGATGAATTCAATAATTTTGGATATCCTGGAATTGCCATAATTAAAACGTTTGTTATGCTGACAGGCGAATTCGATGCTTCAGCTTTGGATTTGGATCGCAATGGCGCTTTTTATTGCATAATATTTTTGCTGTTTGTCTTTTTGGTAAGAATTATTGAAGAATATTTTCTTGCATTTCTTAACATTTTTTTTAGGTTACGATTGTGCTTTTCAATTTACTTAATGCACTTGCAATTTCCGACACACAACAAATCCAATCTAAGGGTGAGTTGGTTGATCTATGCCAGAGAATTGGTGTGCTCGACAAATATGAGAAAATCATATTAAAGCGATCGAGTTTGAAATGGTTCAAGCAGATCATTAGCGTCTTCCCATACGTAATTCCACAAGGAAAAATTGTAATCCGTCCCAATAAATGTAATGAAATTCTGACAATTAGATCAACAAAATCTTCCCGTGCTGGAAGCATGAACGAAGAGGAACTACAGAATTTAAATAATAACAGTTCACAGCTACAAATTGTTCACGGCAATAATCTGAAGGGAAAACTTGAGAAATATTCAAGTACAATGGATCCAATAATCATGAAACAAATTCGCAATTTACTTGAGGAACGTTGTGAAAAACAGCAGCATGAGGAACGAGAAGCAATTTTACATGATCGCATTCGCAGCATGGAAAATCAATTGAAAATGTTGACCGATCTTATTCTGCAACAAAGACAATCTTAAATTATTGAAATTTATTTTATTCTTAAAATTCATTATCTATTTATCAGCATATACATTGAAAATAAAGTTAGGCAAACATGTTCAGTCTCTGCCTGACTAATATATGAATAATATTATTTTTTGGCAATAAGCAGAGCAGCAATAAATCTATTGATTCAGATTTTGATCGTTTTGATAGTGTTCCATTACATGTTTTTTCAATTCGCCCTGCTTCGGAAATGCGGCAGAGCAAATTTTACAACTGTAAAGATCATTTCCTTTGTGAATTTTTAAATGCTTCAAAAGGTCATTTGACTGCGAATAAGCACGGGAACAGTAGTCGCACTGTGTGTGAAAAATAACTGTGTGAATGAATAAAAAAAGCGTCTTACTTACCTCATAAGGCTTTTCACCGGTATGCGTACGTTCGTGTCTTTTAAGATGTCCTGGAGTCAAAAAATGCATGTTGCAGTTGCTGCATCCATACGGTTTCTTTGAATATATGAAATGCAAAATCTTAAAATAATCATAAATCAATTCCAGCAACTTACGTCTCCATTGTGGCTTCGGATATGTAATTTTAATACTTGGGCATTGTTGAATTTCGATGGACACAAATGGCAGTGATAATTTCTGTTATTTAAATGAGTGGCCATGTGAGCTTTCAATCCTGATTGATAAGTAAATTCAGCTGGGCACAATGTACAGCTGTGATTCTTTATATATAAATGTCGCAGGTGATGGCGTTTGAGACAATCAGCTTCACTAAATGATTTGTCACATCCACTGACGGTGCATTTATGCAGTTTTGGTACGTTATCCATGTGTGTAAGCCGTTCGTGCTGCTTCAGTTTATGGTGCTTCATAAAAGAACGATTGCAGTTTTCATTGGGACACAAATATGGTTTGAAGCCTTCGTGGCGAAGAAAATGGTCAATCAAATCATCACCCATTCCAAATTTGCGTCCGCACTGAATGCAGGAGTGTGTTGCATTTTCTGGATGTAGTTTGGCATGCCTTATCAGATTTGCTAGCTTCGGATAGACCTTTCCGCATAATTTGCAGGAAACGGAAATATTTTCAGCAATTTCTTCCCGATGCTCTTTCATATGCTCGACACATTTCTCATAATTTGGAATTTCTAGACAGCAAACGACGCAAATGAATTGATGTCCTTCTGGTCCGTAATCAATTTTTGAATTCTTAGTGATATCCGCATGAATAATACGATGACGGTCTAGCTTTAGGCTGTCCCAAAATCGCATCGGACATTCTTCACAGACAAATGGTCGATGCAGATTTATTTTGTTGATGTCTGAACGCTTTTGATGTACTCCCATGTGACGATTAAGCTTCGAAGGCGTTTCAACCCGCTTATCACAAATTTCGCACTGATATTTATACTCTTTTAATATTTTCTTTGGTAACTGACTGGGATCCAGAATGTTACGGTGTACACTCAGATGACGTTTAACTTTTGAAGGTGATACAAAACGTGACGGACAATACTGACATTGAAATCTTTTGAGAGCATTCTTACCAGCTAACTTCTCATTTTCCTCTGAGATGGGTGTAAGAGATTCTTGATGCCTACCTTCTTCCATTTCATATTTCTTGTTTAAATGAGAGTTGATAATGTGACTGTCCAATTTCTTTGGCGTTTGACAGTTTTTCATACAAATCTTACAAGCATAGCGGCTCGATAAAGGAATTGACGTCTGCGAATGCTTTCTATGACCTTTCGCGATATGCATTACCAGATCGGCTGTGCTGAGGAAGCAATTAGTACAGTGTGGACAGCTATAAGTTTCATATTCCTGTGCCTCCGCGTTTACAGTGTCGGATTCGAACTCAAATTGGTTTCCTTCGTCGCTGTTACTTGCCAGTTCTTCACTGCAGGTGACTTCTTCAATGTACTGATATATTTTATCATCCTCATGTGCGGGATGAGGGTCCTCAACATTCATCAGCTCACAACTATCAGCATTTTCCTGTGGCAATGTTTCAATTATTACTGGTATCTGTAATGTAACATTTTGTTGAATAAGCCGAATACTCCGATCGGAATTTGAACAGGTTTCTCGAAACCGATAAGCATTTTCAACATGAATTACACAGCCATCGCAAATCAGCTGAGAGTAGCCTAAAATGTAAATGCGAGAAATAAGTTTCCACGATCTCTCGCGTCCTCATAATGTGCACTCACCATCATTTTGTAGGACTACTATGGGTGCCACAATGCTCAGTACAGAGAAAAGTTCATGTTCATCAATATTTAATTGGAAAATATTTTTCATATTTTCAGAAACAGAAAGACAACACCGACAGATTGCATGCAGATCTTCAACAACCTCCTCGATGAATTCCATGTCTAGTGCATCTAGTCAAAAATGCCTAAGATAGAAACAGAGTTGAGTTTGTTTATTTTTTTTATATTTAAAGGATAGAGTAGGTAAATACTTTTAAAATGTAAAATTTACATAGAAAAGTTACTTACTTTTGTTTATGTGTCATTTGGAAGTGTTTGTGTTTCTTTTTTTTACAGTGCGTCAAATGTATAAACAACATTATTTAATAAGTACATCCGTAACATTTATTTAGTGAAAAAGGAATAAAAGACACGGACATCCTTATCACCAATGGAAGGATCATCCTACAAGAATAGCTGTCGCTGTTGTATGTTAAACTATGTGAATGAGGACTTGGAATCGATTTTTGAAGCAACAATTGATCGGATTGAAATTTTTAAAATTTTGATGCTGATTGCACCAATAGCCATTGCACGAAATGACGGTAAATATCATCAGTCCATGCATGTCTTATAGCTATTACCTTATCAGTGACTCTTTTCAGGATACTCTCAAATGATTTGTGCAGACTGTATGATAAGTGCTGAGAATGCCTATCGGTTCCGAAAAACATGTGTAAGCTCCGATGAGAATATGCGGGCATTGGCTGGCGGTAAAATCATGATGAACACTCAAAATGAACATGATTACTCGATCTGGAACGCCACCAGCAAACGCGATTTCTACGATCCCAATGATGATATTGACCTGTCGGAATATCTCATCAATTCTCAAGATATTCCCCATGAAATTGAACTGGAAGCAGAAAAGATGACTGACCATTCTGATGAATTCGTGATAGCGGTTTCGGATAAATCATCATTGCAAGCGAACTCGACGCGTCCTTACAATAAAGAACGTAAAAAACGGTATCGATGTGAGTGTGGAAAGTTATGGGTAACTCCATCCAAACTGAAGCGTCATCAGGCTACACATAAATGTGTCAAACAGGAGCACCAAAACAATGATGCGCAAGATTCATCAGTGTCAACTGATGGTCCAAAATTGTCATTCTCAGTTCCATCATACAATACAATGCCAAAGATTATTAAAAGTTGCCCACGATTTCAATGTCCAATCTGTTTAAAGAATTGGGAATCTAAATCAAAGTACGACAGACATATTATTGTTCACATGAGGGAAAAAAGAAAACCAATCATAAAGATAGAGAAAGAAGATGCTGACAAGCAGCACATTTGCAGCATCTGCTCTACGGAATGCTCATCAGCAGCAAACCTTCAAAACCATTTGAGAAACCATATGCATAAGATTTCGATTCACAAAATCAGCGGAAGTGAGGAAACTTCAGAAAATATCCATCAAATATCAAAAACGGCCAATCATGATTGCCCAGTTTGTGGTCGCTTTTTTCCCAATCAATCAAAACTTAAACGTCACATGCCAATTCATGATCGTCCAACAAAAGAACCTAAGAAAATTCGCCCAAGAAACTACGAATGCGTTCACTGTTCGAAGAGATTTGTGACACCATCTAAACTACTTCGTCATCAATCCGTTCACAAGGACCTCTCGAATGACTCAACATCACTAGATGATGCATCTGAAAACATAGTTATTTTGGGAACCTAAAGTTTTTGAAATACTTATTGTTTGCGTATATAATCAGCAGTGTCTTACAGCGAGAGTATCTCCGAGTGTCTCTCGGAGGCCCAGACAACTTAAAAACCTTTTCAAAAATTAGCTAAAAAAGGTAATCGTAGTCAAGTCTAAATACCTAGTCTTCGGATCTGTCCAAAAAAAAAGAGCCTGGCACTGATTCACTGATCAGCAACATCATTGAAATAAATCCGTGATTTAACCGAGTTGTTGACCCTCATTTTAATTGATGAAGTGCGACTTGCATTATCTATACCCTGTGGAAAAATAACCCGATAATTCCAATCTAAATATTTTTTGTGGAAAATGCTGATAAGACAAAATTCTACCCCTTTCCGTTTGCATAGTTGCGCAAATTTGTTAAATGGATTTGTGTAGTGCTTCGTTAAATTAGCAGAAAAAAAATACGTAATGGAATGCAAATGAATTTGTAACAAAATAATAATCAGTAACAAAAAATAATCAGTATTAATTGTACAATCGATTGAAATGGACGCGAGTTTGAATGGATCCTTTACTAGCGATGACGATGATTTTGATGTAAAATTTCTCTTCGATTTCTTATTTACTTATTTTCTCTACTGAATTATTCTTGCCTTTTTCAGTTTGATTTTTCCTGCATCGATTTTCCACGAGATTTGTGGCTCGTATTGCCATTGAATGAACTTCTTATCAAAATTGGAATTCTTATTCCGCTTGGAATCTTTGGAATTATCGGAAATTGTTTGCTGCTTCATGTGATCTTTGGTAATCGAGCACTTAGAACTCCAACAAACTTCCTCATCGCCAACATGGCTATTACCGATCTCTTTGTTTTGGCTTTATGCCCGGGACTTTTTTTGTTTCACGAAATGTTTCAAAGCTACAAACTGGGACCAATTGGATGTAAAGCTGAAGGAATGTTGGAAGTTTCCTTACTGATAACATCTGTGATAACACTTTGCTTCATCAGTTACGATCGACTAACCGCAATTGCATTTCCATTAGAAAATCGATTAAATTTTCATTCAGCAAAAATTGCAATTTGTGTATCGTGGCTTGGTGGATTTGTATTATCGGCGCCATTAGCAATTTTCCGAAACTATCAAGAGCGACAGTGGAAAAATTTTTTGGAATCTTTTTGCACCGAAAATCTTCAGGTGTTGCCAATATATTGGCATGTCCTGATTGTAGCACTTGTTTGGATTCCACTTGCGTTTTTGGTTTTCTGCTACAGCTGCATTTTCTGGAAGTTGGATCAGTATGAAAAGATACGAAGGAAACATGATAACCCGTTGACAATCAGCTACAAGCGCAAATTTGCAGTGACATTATTTATTGTTGTGTTGACATTTGCTCTGTTGCGATTGCCATTCACAACATTAGTATTCATTCGGTCAAACATGCTAAAACACAGTGAAATGAATCAGATCGAAGGATCTTTTCAGGTTCTGTGGTATATTTCTCACTATCTTATTTTTGTCGATTGTACATTAACGCCGATTATTTACGGAGTGACAAATGAGAATTTTAGAAGGGCTTTCAGAAGCTCAAAGTGCTACAAATATTTTTGCTGGTGCAGCAAACCTTCAGTACCAACAATAGCTGTTGAAATCTTTACATTCGGCAATCGTAACGCTTACAAGTTGGAACCGAGAACCCCGATCGTTGCGAAGAGGAGAAACTACTTGACGCCTGGATGGTTGGTTCCCGAAAGATCTTTAAAGATTTCCAGTAAGAAAAGTGCTGTATCAGAGTGCAACGTCGAAAAATTTCAAACAACAGATTATATTTGATTGCACTTTTATATTAAACATTGAAAAATGAAGAATGCACTTAAATAAAATGTCATTATAATGAAATATGTCACTAGTTTGCATTTGAATTTCTTTAGATTTTCTTATTTAATCGACATTCAGTTGACGAAATGATCCAGCGATTCCAAACAATGAATCAGCTGTTTTTGACGGACCAGAACGCTTCCTTTCGTCAACGCCGTAAATTTCTTCTTGTTTATAATAGTCACGATACGAAATAATTCGCTTTTCCCATGAATTAATAATACTGCCGACACTTCCAGCTTCACCACCGTACTCTTCCGGCATTAATTTGCGAGGAATCATTTTGTAGAGTGAATTCAAGTTACTGCCATGTACATAAAGTTTTGTCTGATTTTTCGCATTAATAAAAGATTTAAACACATTGAATACGGAATCAAAACCAAATGGTGTGTTAATAAAGTGAAATCCCTTTTGCCTTGTTGGTGAAGCTTCTTGTGACATCATCGTCACTTTCTTAATGAATGTAGGATTGAATTGTTTGAAGTGTGCCATCGTGACACCTGCACAATCGAGAATTCCTATCTGTCCAGCTATCATATAGTTATCGTCTTCATTCATTAGAATGTCTTGGATCATATTGCTTATTTTAATGACTTCAGGCAATGTATATTCATTGGCATCGTAAGCTCCTGGTCTTATTAAAATAAGTCTTGGACCATCAGGCGTTTCTGTCAATGGAAGTGGAAGTCCAATTCTAGATGAAAGATTAGCGTGATTGATAAGATAACAATGTAAGATTAAGAAAAACAAAATTTTGATTAATATTATACCCAAGTCGTATGATATTCTGCAAATGTGCATCAAATGGATCTCTGCTTTTCATTACCTAAAAATAAAATCAAGTTTGTCAAACGGATGAAGATGAAGATTCCAGTAATAAGCGTTACCTCAGGCATGTAAGATCTCACAGAATAATACAAATCTAATTTGATCTTTGATTTTTCCAATGAAAATTTGCATCCTTTAAATGGAAATTTAATTGAAATTTATATAAAATCAAAATAATTTTTAAAAACCTCTTAAGAATGTCACAAGAAATTGATCGTCCATGCGAACATTCAAATGCGGCGATTGCCGTATCCATTCCTTAAGCAATCTCAAATCGGTTCGAAGTCTTTCAGGTGTTTCATTGAGTTCATCTGCTGCTAGCTTAGCCAAAGCTGGTGAAAGTGGTCTGACATTAATCATTACGTTGCGATTGGTGTTCTGTTAATTCAAAATTTAAACCAATTTTATTTACGTTATCAATTTTTCTAATGCATTTATGATAACGTGCTCAAAATGACTAAAACACCTGCGACATGGTTGATATGGTTTATAACATGCTGATTAAATCTCGCATTCATTTGGTTCAATTACTCATACGATAATTTGATGTTGAAATGAATCATTTTTTTTCCAAAGTTGCCTTGAAATGTGCTTCACGTCCATGAAGAACATTTTTATGAATGAATTTTCAAGTGATGAACGTTTCTGACGCACTTACTTTCTTTTTAACAAATGTCCATGCAATCGAGTTGTACGCGAAAACTGATTCGGCTAAACAATATGTCTGCCAGCCAGTTTACAATAAACTAAAAGCTTTTGTCGTGGTTTCATCAAAGTGAATTGAATTTTTTTTATCGGTATCGATTTTTTATCATTTTAGTTGTATTTGACAATGATAAGATTAAATTATGACGAATAGAAGAAATTTCTAGAAGCACGCGTTGTGAAGCCGCACACAAAGCGTGACATTGACAGAACATGTGTAAGTACTTCAAAATAATATAATTATTTATTTTATCATTTGCATTTAGATCGTTAATTAATGATTTTAGTATTCTTAATTTCTTCCATTACCGTTGAACTAGTTTCATTAGATTCAATTCTATATGCAATCCTAAACAGATGGGCTTAGTTTGCGATAAGATAAGAACAATTTTTTTTCATGCAATTTCCCCTGCTCACAAGAATGGATCTATTGAAACTTTTAAAGATAACAACGTATAGTAAATTTTGAAAAAAACATATCAGTCGAAATTGAGTTGCCTGAAGGTTCCTTCAACACCAAATAATGAATCGGAATCCGTCCTTCGTCCCGGTCTCTTTTTTTCATCGACGCCATATTGCTCTTCGTCTTCATGATAATATTGCCGATATGACAAAATCTTTTTTTCCCATTCACTGATAATATCTTCAATTGGTCCAACATCACCGCCATATTCTAAAGGCAGCAAGCTTTTTGGAATGACTTTGAACAGAGAGTCCATATCACTTCCATGAACAAATAACTGAAATTAATAAACTTTTAAAAAGTTGCTCAGTCATGCTCATCATTTGTTTCTGTACCCTTGACTGATTCTTGGGATTCATGAACGACTTGAACATGCTGAAGACCTGTTCAAATCCTTTTGGCGTATTTATGTAATGAAAGCCCTTCTGCCTGATAGGCGATCCCTCTTGTGACATCATTGTCATCTTTTTAATAAAGCCGGGACTAAATTGCAATAAATGTGCCATTGTAACGTTAGCCAAATCAAGAATCCCAATTTGTCCGGCGACTACAAAGTTATCGTCATTCCGCATCAAGATATCATTGATCATAGTAGTGACTTTCATGACTTCCTGAATTGTGAATATGTTCGCATCAAATGATCCAGGACGCATCAAAAAAATTCGAGGACTATCAGCTCTTTCGGTTCTTGGCAATGGTAAACAAACTCTATAAAAAATGACAAATGTTATTCTGAAAAAAAAAAAAAACAAGTGCCTGATGCCATTTACATTACCCAATTTTAATGATAGAGTGTAATTTTTCAACGTTAGGGTCTCTTCCACGCATAAGTTCAGGAATATGTGTCCTTAAAAAAATGTAGATATGTATAAGATTATTTGCCGATTATAGATCAAGAAGAAAACATGAAACTACCTCAGGGTGTAATGCATTTCGATTTTTTGCTGTGCACGATTTAATGAAAATTTTGACCCTCTGAGAAACGTCATTAAATATTGGTCATCGGTCCTAGCCTTCAAATGCGGCGTTTTGTTGATCCATTCTCTAAAGGCTTCTAGGAATTCGGAATTCTTGTCAGGATCTTCGTTCAATTCATCTCTCGCAATTTTTGCCAATGCGGGGTGCAAAGGCCGAATATCGAGTGATGACATTTTAAAATGTTTCGTGCTAACCTGACAACTGAACACAATGAACTGCCTAGTTGTCAGTATGTATATAAAAAAAAAATGGTAAAAGTGAAAAGCCTATCACAATAATAAGTTTGTTATCAACTTTCAATACAAATGATTAGATTAAAGCTTCGAGCCAGTCGTACAAAACAGAGAATCACGAAAATCATTAAAGTTATTTTTAAGTTGCTTGTTTATTATTACAACTGAAAATTTAACAGTTTCTAATCAATCAATAGCAAGTTGGCGGAATGATCCCTCAATTCCAAACAATGACTCAGGATTTTTTGGAGCACCGACACGCAGCTTTTCAACAACGCCATACTGATCATCATCAATAAAATATTGTCTATATTCCATAAATTTTTTCTCATTAGCATCAATCATGCTTTGAATGGATCCCGCTTCTCCGCCATATTCAGATGGAAGCAACCTTCTAGGGATTGCTTTGTATAAAGCTTCCATGTCATCTCCATAAACATAAAACTGAAGTAAGAAATAATTAGTTACTCATACCAGATTTAGGAATAAGACCTTTTTACTCGTTTTCTGTTCTTTTCATGCGTGAAAGATTTGAAAATATTGAATGTTGCTTCGAAAATTTTCGGCGTGTTCACAAAGTGCGTTCCTTTTTGACGTATTGGAACAGCGTCTTGTTGTAATGTTGTCATTTTCTTTATAAATCCTGGATGGAACTTGAGGAAATGACCAACGGTAATGTCTTTAAAATCCAAAATTCCAACTTGTCCAGAAATGATGAAGTTGTCGTCCTCGTTCATTAACACATCGCCAATCATTGTTGATATTTTCATAATTTCTTCAATGGTGAATTTATCTGCGTCGTAGCATCCAGGACGAATAAAAAAGTATCGTGGTCCATCAGGTGTTTCCAGTATAGGCAAAGATAAACCAACTCTTAAAAATAAATATGAACATGATACAATTATGTAATTATTGCTTTGCTTTAGATAAACTGCTACCCAGCCCTTATTGCAGCTAAAACTCGATCATCCATTGGGTCTCGATTTTGCATTAATTCAGGAATATGCGTCTTACAGCAATAATATAATTCGAACTTCTCCTTTGCACGTTCTAATGAAAATTTACTACCCCTTAAGAAAGCTGTTAACCACTGATCATCAGTTCGAGCTTTCAAATGTGGTGATTTTTTAATCCATGCTCTGAAGAGTTTAAGACTCTCTTCAAGCCTTTCTGGTGTCTCTCCTAATTCTTCATTTGCTTTCTTCTGCAAACCTGGATGTAACGGACGAATGTTCACCATTTTAATCTGTTCTTTACAAAGGTTTGGTTGAAAATGCTCGTAGATTTTGTTGGGTTAAACCATGCCCTATCAAAATTTTAACTGAAAATGATTAGATTGCAAGCTTATCGTTCAATTTTAATCGATTTTTTTTTCTTAGGATTCGTTAAAATATTACGTAACCATTTAAAATTTTAAAAGAAATCTGTGAAAGTTCTCCGCGACGAACGAAATGAAATACTTGAGCAAGTTTACTAACAACAAATTTCTGATTGCATAGACATACATCACTAACAGATAGCCGCATGCACAAATAAACAACTGTTTCATTTGGTTCTATAGACAGCTGGCTGAAATATACATAGCACGTTATGGCTACTTAAAAGTTTTCGTTCTCATTTTCCACAGGATATAATAGTTTTCTCAAAGTTTTCTAAATAAATGGTCCAAAGTTCGAGTTATTTTACATCTTATAGTATTAAAAAAACATCAAAGTTGTGATTTATTTATTTTATTTTTTTATAATTCCGAATTTATATATTTTTCCTAAGTAAATGCTTCTAAATTGTTATCTTATCATACAAATTATTACTTCACAAGCCAAAAAAAAATCTACCAAGATCGATTAGTCGATAGCAAGTTTTCGAAAAGTACCGCCTACACCAAATAAATTATTTTCTTGCTGTTCATTACGTTTTTCCTCCTGAATGCCATATAATTGATCATCATCCTTATAGTATTCACGATATGACATCAATCGTTTCTCCCAGTCATTAATAATGTTTTCTATGCTCCCACAATTTCCACCATATTCCTTTGGTAAAAGTCTTTTATGTACATGTTTGTGCAGTGAATCGAGGTCATGGTGAACAAAAACCTAACAAATGATTGTCCCGCTTAAAATTGTCAAAACGTGAAAAAAAAAGAAATTCAAACTTACTCTAGAACGATTTTTTTCATTCATAAATTTAACGAACAAGTTGAAAACTTGCTCAAAGCCTCTTGGAGTGTTAATCCAATGAAGTCCTTTTTGTCTCCCAGGTGATGCGTCCTGAGTCATAGCAGTAATCTTTTTTATAAATGTTGGATTGAATTGTAAAAGATGACCAAGTGTTACGCCTGTCAGATCTAAAATTACGATTTGTCCTCCAATCACGAAGTTGTCATCTTCATTTATTAAAATGTCCAGTATCATTGAAACGACACGAAAAGCATCTTGAATAGTAAACTCGCTGGGATCAAAAATGCCTGGTCGCACAAGAATCAATCTTTGACTTTCTGGACTGTCTGTCACCGGAAGCGGTAGACCAAATCTATTCAGGAATTAGCAAATTGTTATCACAATCGTCATCACGTGAGCTATCTTACCCCAGTCTTATCATTGACAGAGTTCGTTGCTCTAATGGGTCTCGATTTCTAATAATTTCTGGCAGATGTTTTCGCGTTTCGTAATAATTTTCCAGTTTACTTTTTACTTTCTCACCATATTTGCAACTGCGTAAGAATGCAACAAGAAACTGATCATCCGTGCGTGACTTTAAATGCGGTGTTTTGTTGATCCAGCTGCGTAAAGCCTCAATGTCTTCAGCAATTCTTTCTGACTTTTCATTTAGTTCCTCCCTAGCAATTTTAGCTAAACCAAGAGCAAGTTGACGAATGTCAGGCATATTGATTTCCTGTTATTTCTTTGTTGAGTCACTTGATAAAATAGCGACAAGACAAAATAATTTGAGAAAGGTCCGAACTGAAATGCGTCTAAAACAATATTGTAGAAAATATTTCTTCAACATAATCACAATTCTGTTTTTACTTGTGTTGGAGAATAAGCGATAAGATAATATTAAATTATACAGTTCAGCTGAACACATCAAAAGCGTAAACAATGAAACAATTTTTGGGCCAATATTTATTTCCAAATAATTCGATATTGCTTAATTTATCCACAAACCCTGCTAAGTACTGTTTCGTTGCAAATGCGCAATTAATTTTCAATCAAATTTAATGTTATTAAGGTTTGTCGTCAGCTCCGCATACTGCTGTTTGAATCCAGCTGGTCTTAAAGATTCAACTATTCCATATTGATCATCTTGTCGGAAGAATTCACGATATGAAATCAATTTGTTTTCCCAGAAATTAATGATTGCTTCTAACGGTCCTGATTGACCTTCGTATTCAAGAGGCAAAATTCGTTTGGACATGTGATCGTAAAGTGTTTCATGTGTGTGTGGATGAATAAAGACTTCCAATGGATGATTTTCAGTGCTCAAGTTCTTGGATTGCATGATATTTTTAAAAAGACTAAAAACCACATCAAATCCAGGTGGTGTGTGTAAATAGTGAATTTCTTTCTGCTTCAGTGGTGAACCTTCTTGATTTAGAAGAGTCAATCTCTTCACCAAAAGCGGATCCAACTGAAGCAAATGGGATTTTGTGACGTTTTGAAAATCAACAATAGCAATTTCACCGGAAATTACTAAATTATCATCTTCCATGAGTAGAATGTCACTGATCATGTTGGCAACTTTCATGACATCTATCATTGTGTAGCGTGTTGCATCATACGCTCCTGGTCGAATCAAAATGACGCGCGGTGATGAAGCTGTATCCGTAAACGGCATTGGTAAGCCAACACTAAAAACCATTCAAAGTCGAATGAATCAGCTGATAAAGATTTGTTTACGATTAAATTTACCCTAATTTTACTATTTCGCGTATTTTTGGATCTAATGGATCGCGGTGCATCATTATTTGTGGAAGTGCTGCTCTGCATTCATAGAACATTTCAATTTTTTGCAAAGCCACTTGCAAATTGTGTTTTGATCCTCGTAAAAATGTCATCAAAAATTGATTATCAGTTCTGGCCTTAAGATGCGGTATTTGATGTATCAATTTTTTCAGTTCTTGCAATTCTGCAGGAATATTTTCTGGCACTTCATTCAGTTCCATTATAGCTTTCTTTTGCAATGACTGCGATAATCTTCTGACATTTTCCATTTTGTTGTCTGTACTGCAAAACGTTTCACGCAACACTCAAATAACGGCGAAAACTGTTTCGCTACCATTTGTTTATCAGAAGAGAAGTTTTCTTTTTATTAAATCATAATCTCAAGTATACTTAACAAAATGCTTTCTGATAAGATAATGCTTAAATTGTATGGCAAAAACCGATAGGAAGCAAAATGCAATGAAAATTTTGATGCAAATGTTTCAATTAAGTACTTGTATTTATCAATCAATGTTCAGGGAACGAAAAGAACCTTCAACCCCAAAAAGTGTTGCGCTATCATAATCAGAATTACTTTGACTCTTTTCAACACCATATTTATAATCTTCAAGGAACCATTCGCGATGCTTCAGAATATGTTTCCGCCATTCTTCCGTTATTTCTGGAATCGACTTATTTGTTCCGCCATACTCAATTGGCAAATTTTCCCTTGACAATACTTTGTGCAGATCTTCGAATGACTCATGCATGAAAATACGATTCTTAAGCTTGTCATTAACGACCGACATGAACAATCGAAATGCTGTATCAATTCCCTTTGGTGGATTTACAAGATGGATCGCTTTGATGCGAACCGGAAATGGTTCGAGAAGTGTCGATAGTTTCCTAAAAGTATTTTATAAAACTCATATACTAAAAAGCAATAAAATCACAAATATTATACTTGATAATCGTTGGCGTTATTTGCGACATCAGTGATATTCCGCAACCCCTCAAATCGACAACGTTCACATGTCCGGAAATTATTGTAACATCCGAATCGATAACACATCGATCAGCCAACCAATAAGTCACCTTCATCACTGACATAAAATCATATTTATTGTAATCGTAGCCTCCAAGTCGTGTTAGCACAATGCGATTTTCCGTCTTTGATTCGTCGACTGGCAACGGTAAAATCAATCCTAAACTCAGGATTTCCTGTAAATACTCATCTTGTGGATCGCGATTTTTAAAAAATTCGGGCATAACACTCCTAGGATAGATAGGAAGATAGGATATTAAAGAAACTTAGATATAAATTAAATAAAAAAAAAAAACTTAAACTTGCCTACAAAGATAAAATGATTCAATTTTCTTCTTCGCTTTTTCTAATGAGCTTTTTGAACCGCGAAGAAATCCAACCAGGAATTGATCGTCCTCTCGTGACCTTATTTGAGGATTTTGCTTTATCCAGTTTCTTAGATTTTCGATATCACTCTGAAGACGTTCAGGATCTTCATTGAGCTCATCACAAGCCATTTTTTGTAACTCATCGGAAAGTGGACGAATTTTTAACATTATTTTTTTTTTAACTTTTCTACTGAAACGATTCTCGAGTGTCAAACGAATGAGCCAGCTGTCGAAAATTAACTGAAAGTTCAATTGAACATTTTAGATAAAGAGTAAAAAAAAACTTGAAATCAAGCCACCCAGAACAAAATTGATTAAACTGATAAAAGTTGCTGTTTGGTATATATGTATGTATGTATAGTGATTGTGCACGAAAAACGTTTTCTAATGATTTGTCATCAAGCGCAAACCAAAAACTACGTATGTAACCTACATAGTAAAAAAAAGAACTTCAGTGCATTCGGTTAAAAAATCGAACCTTTCTTATCAGTTGTGAGACTGATATTGATGTACACAGACACATGTGCCAAACATTGAGTGTATGTACAAACGCTGATAACAATCTACGTTGACAATCTGCAATTTAGGAAAATCAACATAATTTTTTGAACAAAGCTTTTCGGAAACTTTTTCTCAGTGGTGCTTTATTACAAAGTGAGCTTTAAAAAGCTAAAGCTCTTTTGCTCCGGTGTCCAATATTTGGACTCGCACACAAATTCAAGATTTTTTTTTAATTTGATTACATGTGTATGGATGCGAAAGTGTTTGTTGTTTTCGGAACACAAACTCATCGTCATTTTCCACATTTGTTTCGTTATCAGTCTCTAAATTATTAATTTTCCTATCATGCACAATCAGTCGTGATGTGACTGAGCTTGACAAAAGACGTGAAACAATATTATTTTATTTTTGTGCAATGGAATTTATTGCAACTGGTGAGAGACATAAAATTATTGAATTCACAATTGCAAATCTGATCGATTGATTGATTTATAAACACAGAGCATCAACATCGCCGATTTAATCCTTTGATTGGTACCTGGGTCCTAGTTTCGCCACATCGCATGTTACGTCCATGGTCGGGTCAAGAAGAATCAATAGAAGAGGACAATCGTCCTGATTTTGATCCTACAAATCCACTTTGTCCTGGAGCTACTCGTCCAAATGGCGAAAATAATCCAAAATATGAATCGACATTTGTCTTCACAAATGACTTTCCAGCTTTGTTAGATGATGTTCCATTGCCACCAAAGTCGGATGATGAATTGTTTCAGATAGATGGCGCACGTGGCACATGCCGCGTCATGTGCTTCCATCCCAAGAGCAACAAAACACTTGCAATAATGACGCATGAAGAAATTCAAAAAGTTATTGACACTTGGATTAAGGAATTTGATGTGCTGTCAAAAAAGTACACTTGGGTTCAAATTTTTGAGAATAAGGGTGCTGCAATGGGATGCTCAAATCCACATCCGCATTGCCAAATTTGGTCTTGTTCGTTTCTTCCAAGTGAACCGGAAATGAAGGACAAGAGATTCCGCGAATATTATGCAAAACACGGACGTCCAATGCTGGATGATTATGTGAAGAAAGAACTTATCAAGAAGGAACGCATTGTCATTGAAAATCCTGATTGGCTTGTAGTTGTTCCATTCTGGGCTTGTTATCCATTCGAAACAATGCTCATCGCTAGGGATTCAAGTGTTAAACGTATTAACGACATGTCACAAGAGCAAATTAACAATCTGGCCATTACTATAAAAGAATTAACAACTAAATATGACAATTTATTTAAATGCTCATTCCCATATTCGATGGGCTTTCATGGAGCGCCAACTGGTGCCGATATGATTGATCGCGATGCATCACATTGGACATTCCATGCAATTTATTATCCACCATTATTGCGTTCATCGAGTGTTAGGAAATTTTTCGTTGGGTTTGAATTGTTGTGTCAGGCACAACGCGATCTTACGCCCGAGCAAGCTGCTGATCGATTACGTAATTTGAGCGGAAAACATCATTATAGTGAAAATATCTAGATTTAATTTCCTTATCTCTCATAGTTAAACAATTTTTTTTTCTCTAAAAGGTTTATTTTTTTTTTTTTGTTTTGTCAATATTGTGATTTTTTTTATTAATAAAGAGGAATTTTCCATCGTTTATTTATTTATTTTTTGTAGCTGTCATAATAACATTTAAGTATGGTACCGCGAAAGGATTTTTCAAGGTAGAAAAATGCAAATTACAATTTTCTTTTGTTTTGGGGGAGCTTGCGCGAAAATGTTTATCGATGGAATAATTCCGTCAATCACAAAGTGGATGTGCGACCATCATTCTACTGATGTCACCGCCATCGCATGCAAATTTTATTTACTATTTACAGGAAAATGCAGAGATTAGTAAGCAGCAGCACCATGTCCATTTGATTTTGTTCGCTGTTGATGAGGAATACTTGTAGATTTTCGGGTATTTTCAAGAAGAGTATAGGACACTTTTTGTTGCTGACCGTTTTCGGTTACTGTACTTTCTTGAATTGTGTAGTTTGGTGCCTGAGCAGGTATATACTGTTGAATTTTTTCCGCTCGAACGCGCTGTGATGATAGTTTTAGTTGTTGTTGAAGTTGTTTCGTCGTCTGTGGAGGTTTGCTGGCCGCTTTGGGCGGCATTTCTGGTTTCTGTGATTCAACTTGTACAATAACATTGATTGATGTATCTGACGGTTTCTTCTGAATGGGTTCAGCCTTCAATTTCTCTTGTATCGGTAGCTCAGGCGACGGTGGACTTGATTGCTTTGCTGTAGCAATTGGTTTGTTTTGTAGAAATTGCGCAAATGCATCGATGAATGCTGGTTTATTGTCTTTGGGCAGTATTTTTATTGGTTTCGCTGAAGAAGGCGTTGTCGGCATGTTACTCGGCATGCCTGTCATCACTGTTACTTGCTTTTTGGCTGTTGTAATGATGGTAACTAAAAAAAAGAAGTTTTATTATAATTTATAAGGCTTACATTTAATAACTTCGCTAAAGACAAACCTTTAGCTCCAGACAGGTTTGCAGGTGCTTTGATCTCTTCTGTTGCTGGCTTTTTGGCAGAAACAAGTGCCGCCGGAGCAGACTTGCGCTTGTTGGCACGTGCTTGTTTTATTTTCGGTTCAACCGGTGAGACAGTTTTTCGTGTTACATTCCTTGCCGCTCTACCGAGTTTCTTAATTTGTTTTCCATCCTCGCTAATATATTTATGACCGTCCTTTTCATACCAATCGTCGTCATAATCCGAATCCTGTTTCTTACGTCGGCGACCTTTCTTAGTCGGAAGTTCGTCATCGGACGACGAATCTCCATAGAATCTCTGTAACGCTGCTTTTCGCTCTTCAGCATCAGCTTCTAGTTCAGCAACTTCTTCCTCTGCTGACACTAAAAATGATCCACGCAGCTCCAATTTAACTTCTTTCGGTACACTCGGATTTTGAACGATATCGTTAATATCCAAATCGGGATTTCGATCCTTAAATGACATTTTTCGAGCAGATGTTTGAGTCATTTCAGCTTCCATTGGATTAACTCTGTATTCTGGATGTGGTGTTGTGTCTTTTCCTTCTTTCCATGCTTCGAAAATTGACGGTTGGAAACGCTTTACAAAGGTTTCCATTGATATTTTAACAGAATCTGGACAGCAATGACAGATCGAGGCATGCTTGCCGTATTCAATCCAACGTTCGATAGCGAAATTTGTCGATTCGGCACAATTGAAACCATGATTAAAACCAGCATGATAACCGAATGGGAACGTTATCATAATTTCGCCAGCCTCCTGAGTAATCTTATCATACGGAATTCCGTATTGATCTAGGAAGCTAGGATGCATCACTGTCATTTTGTGACGCAGAAATGCACGACAAACTTCATTTGATTTTGGAAATACAGCAGCGGCGAGCTTCTCAAACATGCGACCAAAGCTTGGTGGAATTGAATACCATGACTTGGGAGCTCCGAAGTGAAGTAGGTTAATACTGTATAAATCCATATCTTCAGTATGCCACCCAAACGTTGTTTTCCACATACCGAAGTATAGATATGCTGTATTAACACCATCAATGGACATGTTATAATCTTCACCGACATAGTCTAAGATTGTGCCTAATTTCTTGATATTCCAATGTTTCAAATCGGGATCAGAAATGGAGCCGCATACATCAGCGCCATAGATTCCAGTATGACTTGTCATACACTCCCAATAGATTCGCTCCAGATCGGCATAGTCATGATGCGGTGGGGTCTGGTACTGAGTGCTGTTTGCCAAATCGCGAAAATCTGAAACACTCATTGATTTCAGAGGGACATTCACTTGTTGATAGACTCCTGGTGGTCTTCCGGCGACATGTGCGACAGCCTGGCAGATCGGTTTCTTAATGGTAATTTTAAATTTCGTTACATCGTCATAAGCAGAGCGTCGTGGGACATACTCTTTAGGTGGGATGATCTAAAAATGGAAATAAATTATTAGAATCATCTTGAAATCGAGTATGTGGAAATGGTATTACTCTAAAACTAAATCTAAGTAGTTTTGACTTTTTATTAGGGGCTGCTCGAGTATGATATCACGTAACGACATTTTTAGTGTTTTTGGACCCCTCCCCCCTGTTGTTGCAAAGTTGAAGCGTCGTGACACGGCTCCAGACCTCTTCCCCCTCATGGTCGTTACTTAATACTTGAACAGGCCCTTACAAGAATTTTATGCAGAAAAAACATCTCAGCCGGATGCTTTTAAGGTGAGTTTTTTCTTTTTCTATTTTTCTTTATAAGGATTTTAGCAAATATTTGGTATATATTTTTTTATTTCATGGGTTCGAAAACCGAAAATCGTAACGTACGATCAGACGATCAGCTGTTTGCTTTCATTCATAAATTTTTTGTAAACGTAGAGTTTTGCATAAATACGCAGAGTATTGGAAAATCTATATAGGTTAAAATCGTTAGACATGAGAACCCGAACACTTGCCGAGTGAGCACATGGGAACCCGAAGGTTTGTTTACTATTATGAAATATGTACATACACTACACAAGGCAAGAGGAAGCGGCTTTGTCTATGAAAACTTACTTTTGCTAATCCTGCTTTGTGGGCTCCTTTAGTTTCGATATACTTAATGTACTTTGAAAAATCTTTGAATTCTTCCCAGGTTGGCCGAAAAGTCTGGATTTTTAATTCTGGATCACTCATGTTGGTGTTTGACATTTTGAACCTGTTGAGAAAAATTCTATATTGATGCAGAGTAAAAAAACACGTGAAAAAGCGTGCAGAATGACGAAAAATCAAAAAAGTTCGGCCATAGTAAATTTCATCCGAAAATGCTCAGAATCCTAAACACAAACTTGAATTTACCCATTATTCTGTCAGTGTACTTTGATTTCTTGTTTTCAATATTTTAAAATGCGCTTTCTCAACGTAAAAAATATACTTGGAGTGGCAGAGGAGGATTTAGAAATAAGTTAATAATTGTAATGGTGGCTGCAATTGAAAAGGACTATGGATGACTACGTGATTCGAACTTTTTGTGGCAGGGTTAGTTTCATCTTATGGCAGTGTCACTTTTTCCTGAACTTACCTCTTCTTGAATGAGAGGCAGGACCTCTTAGAACTGTGCTTTAATTAAGAAAAATAAAGCGACTCCGACCGAAATCGATTAACTATGTCGTTTCAATATATTTTCGCAGTTGCCCAGCAACTTTTTTGGTGTAGTCTTAACACTCAAATAAGATTTACATGGGAAATGCTTTAATTAGCAACTTTAAGAGTTATTTTAAAGGAGCAAAAATAATCTTCGAAGTATTTTGAAACAGTATTAGTGCTATTTCATTTATTTGGGTTAGTCACAGCAACGCTTTAAAACTCATTCAAATTTCAAATATTACGTTACATCTAACAGTGAAACCTGTACGAATTTAACCAATTCGGAATTATTATTATTAAATATATTATTAAATATATTTATTAAGTCTTGAGTTAACATTTTAACCAATTCGGAATTGGTTAAAAAAAGAAAAATTTAAAGCGATCTCTTTGCGAGGCCTTTAATGATGATGGTAGAAAATCGGTAGAAAATGCTAAAAAAATGCCTGTTCAGGTGGAAAGAACATGCATATTTGCCCTTTAAAGAATCAGTAAGCATATCAGTCTAATTCAAGTAACGTTGTTATTAAACTAATTTGCATCCTGAATTTGTTCAGTGCATCATTTTTACGGGAAAATGGGAGTATATGAGCTCGAAACATACATGAAAACTCATCTTAAAGGTGGTATAGATGAAGTTTCATTGATTGGTGAAATCGCGATATTCAGGAGGTGAGAAAAGGGAATACAAGTAGCCCGAAAAATCTAAATTATTACAAAATTGTTGCAGAAAATACAAGGTGGGAAAGCCAGTTCTCGTGTTTGATATCATGTCGCTAATAGGTTTCCTCTGTGAACGTAAAATTACTGACGTTCTTTGCGGCGGCCGATATAATATTTATTCCGAAATACTTCACCAACTTTTCACCCGTCTGTCAGAGCATGCAGACTTGGTTTTCTTTAAGGATGCACACGTTCAACAACAAAAAATTCAAACATGGGCCAAGCGGCAAGACCAACAGTACACAAAGAGCATCAAAGTCATGAATGAAGTTGCGCAAGGCGTTCCTCTCAAGGAAATCGCTCAGAAATATGATCCACACCTAGGAACAACTCTTATGGTCATCGAAGATCAAGCACGAAAACACGGTCAGTTGAATCTTGCTGTCAACCTTGAATGCGATCAAGAGCTGGCTATGTACGCATTCAAAAATCCTCGTGTGCTGGGAGTCTTCTCAAACGATTCCGATTTTCTTATCTTTGCTGGCAAGTGGAAGTATTTTTCGACTCGCGATATTAACCCTTCAACGCTCGTCACGAAAAAATACAGTAGAATAAAACTACGAAACGATCTTAACCTCTCCGATTTTCAAATGTCCATCTTTGCAACAATTGCCGGAAATGACATTATTCCTCATGAAGTTGTGCAAAAGTTCCACAATCAGTCATTTGGCTTTCAACTCAAGAAAACATTTCTAGGGCTGGCTGCATACATAAAAATGAATTTTGCGAGCCAAGAAAATCATTTGAAGATCCTTAAAGCAATTCGTAAAAATGTCTTCAATGGAAAAATGGAGCTGAAGCGAATCAACGCATCTATAAATTCCTACAACGTGGTAAGTAGCTTAATGATAAACTAGAACAAAGCCTTACCTGATATTTTTCAATACAGCACTTGAAAAAGCCAGCATGTGATGACAAATTTTTGGAATATTGCTTGGGAGAAAATTATTTGTTTAGCTATAACATCATGACTAATGCTCCATTTATGTTCTCGCTGATTTATTATGATTTGCGTCAAAATATGCCCTATTACGATATTGCTGTACCAATGTTTCAGCGCCAAGCCGGAATCATTTTGCAACCAAAACAATCGACTGCTGCTGCTGTTGATCTCTCAGTCTACTGCAAGCGATATCACGACGATGTTCATCGTCAGCTGATTATTGCACCAATATATCCTCCATTCGAAGTTCCACCACTAGAAGAACTATTTTCAAGCAGCTCTGAATGGGATCATGTTCGCTTCAAGCTTCTTAAATGGACCATTCATTGGAACAATCTGAAGTCGTTTGACCTGGAGAACATTCCTGCATTATATTTCGCTGATATACTCTCGATCTTATTTATGAAATACAACAATACTATCACAAAGAAGGAAGCAGATATCATCTTGTGGACCATTAAGATTGCAAATCAGGCTAAAGTTCCAGAACAAATAGCTGCACCGACAACTGTCGATCCTCGTGCCTTTAGATTGGCATTTCTGTACCCAAAGGTTTACTCGAACATTTTGCGCTCAATTGAAGTATGTGGATTGAAAAAATATTTAAAGCCTATCAACTTCGACGGTGTTTATTTCCATCATCAATATCTGCAATATAAGGATCGCCCATTCAAAACTGAAGCAATTTTTGAAGACTTGTAAGCGCCTTACAATAACGTTTACTTACGTTAAGTTCTTGCAACATCATATTTCGTTCCTTAAACCTTGGTATTCATGTCTTCATATCAGAGGAGTCAAACTTTCATAACTCAGTCAGATTAAAGATTAAAGAACTGTACTTTATTTAACTCATTCCTTAACTATATTCTTATTTATTCTTTAGCAAAAATGTTTCTGTTTATTTTTCAAAACAAATAAAAATAACAAAAATTGATATCGCTGTATTTTGCATTTTTTTCCGCGTCCCTTGAAACTGAGGGAAAAAATAAATTTGGATGAAATGCTTGAAGGATAATCAGCTCCGATACCATTCAATTGTTTCCATGGTTATACACAACATGTTTATTTGTTGTTAGTTTTTCCAAATATCTTCACTAAAGGTTTTCATCAAAATCAACTGTATCAGAATTTCAATTTAATATTTCACAAACTTTCTTTAGAATGTCGGCTTCAGCCAATTTTCTTAAAAAGGGATCGGGTGAAAAGTATATTATTAATCGTCCTTATACAGCCAGCTGCATAAAACGAGTCAGTTTACAAATTTTCCATCTAATTTATTTAATAATGATTTTAATATTCATTACAGATTGTTCCTCCATTTTCAATACAATCTCTTCAGCGTAATACACAAGTTCTCGAGCCAAAGTTTCATAAAAAATGTTTGTAAATTCTTGAAAGAACGTATTTTGTAAAACTTTCATCTGATATATATTTTCAGTTGTCATCGATTGCCATAATTTTCGGAGCCCAGCAACTTCGTTTCGGATGTATTATGACCGAGGTGACTTGCCCATCAAAATGGAATATCTCATTGGTGGCGATAAGATTTCATGGACTGTAGACATTGATAAGCTTGATTATAGTCTTTACCTTCCATTATTCTTTGATGGACTATCAGAGACACAGCATCCATACAAAACATTTGCACGGCAAGGTGTTCAAGATCTGCTGTCGAATGGTGGCGATAAAATCTATCCAATTATTCCGCAACTCATAATCCCCATTAAGAATGCTCTCAATTCCAAAAATATTGATGTGATGTCGTCCACACTGAAAATAATTCAACAGCTGGTAACGTCGTCTGATCTTGTTGGTCCGTCGCTTGTGCCATTCTATCGACAACTGTTGCCAGTTTTTAATGCTTACAAAATTCGAAACAGTAATCCACAAATTATAGATTCAATAATCTTCTCGTTCAGAAATTTATTCCAATTCTTTGTTTTAGTTAATCTAGGGGATTCCATCGATTATTCGCAGAAAAATAATCAAAATCTTGGCGACCTGATTGACGAAACTCTGCAATATCTTGAGCGTTATGGTGGCGAAGATGCATTCATTAATATCAAATATCTTGTTCCAACATATGAGTCAACATTTATTAATTAGTTTTCTTACGCTACTGTCACATTATCACTATTTAGAATAGCTCAGAGAAATTGCAAATTATGGACATAAGAAAGTTTTTTAGTTTGTTATTATGTGATAAAGTACTAAATGATGAATGAAACGGTCGATTCTTTTTAATACGAATAGCAAATAGCGATTTATTAATTTTATAAAGAACTAAATTTTTTTTAGATAAAAACAATGTGAGCAGCTTTATGAGCTATTGTGCCAGTCGTGTTTATTTCAATCGTTCTAATGCATCTGATATTATGCTTAGCAGTTTAAAAGTGGGTTATTTAACTATAATAACAATTTCCGTTTTGTTTAGAAAAATGTTTTGAACCCTTTTTATTTTATGCACCTCCTATAAGTAGTGATCCCTCTAAGTAAGATCCCTTAACTGCACAATGGTACTACATTGAATGGCAAATCATGTATCATTAAATGTTTTAAATAGGCAAATAAAGAGCGTCAGATAAAACTTTAAATAAACATACAATCGAGTTGCCGAGAGAGAATTTTGCGCCCTTCTTTGCTAAATTTCCATTGAATAAATGAGAAAATAATTTTTAATCCTCATTTCAGACATGATTTCCTTGATGATCGAGCTATTTATGTTTGGATGTGCGCATGCAGTTTGAAGGGATTGCCCGAGAAACGTTGATGAGAACATTTTAAATTAGGCGTAAAAGGATTAAAAATTCAAAAATAAACTCAGCTTAGTATTAATTTTCAATGCTTTTAGGATCTCTCAAATCCTGCAACATTTAGCCAAATGTAAAAGTGGTTTTTACCTTCATTCCGGCTTGAAAGTACCGAGCAAAAAAAAAAAACTAGATAGATGTTTAGATGTGCCACTACATATAATAACTGAATATAACTGAATTTTACAATTTGAGAAAAAAACATCACCCACAAGAGGCTAATAGAGGAATAGTTAATAGATTCTAAAGAGCTAATTATACAATTTTTATATTGCCCCAGTGGCACATCTGTAAATAATTTCCGATGTAAAAGATCTCATAAAATGTGCTTAATCTCTCGGTCATAAGCCTCTGCCAGTATCCAGAGATGCTTTGTAGACTGAATCGCATTTTAGTTAGATTTTTTTTTCATCCACATTACCGCTGGGTTATTTCAGTTGGAACATATAATCAAGGATAATCTTATTAGAGTCAAACGCAAAAAAAAAATATTCATGATTTTTTTTTTCTTTCTTTCACTTTACATCGTTTTCATTGCTGAAAAGAGTTGGTTGGACGAGTGACAAACACACAAAGCGATAGTGAGTATTATTATTGTAATTTTTTTTTTTTGCATTCAAATGTTTATTCCATAAATTGCTCCGTGAAAATTATGCTAATGATGTGAGATAATGGCAAACGTGTACATGCAATTTGTTATGAAGCAATGTCGTTAATATAGTGTCTTTGACACAGGAAGTTTAATGATATTAACGTTGGCTGTGTATGCACATACATTCACAAGTTGTTGTGAACGAACGACATCCTTTTTGACATCTTTTTCTCCTGCATCACTTTTTGCAATGTTTACGGAGGAATTTTCTTAATTGCTTCTTTCTCCTTATGCAACCCTTTCCATAGTACTTCTTATTTTCACCACACAATCAAATCCCAGTCTTCAATGATGATAGCAAGAATCTTCAAATAGCAATCTAAAGCACTAAAGGAAACTTTCCCTATGAATATATCGTCATACAATTTAATCCTTTTATATGAAGCATCTCCTTGACAAATAGATGAAATGTTCCTACAGAGTGGGTGGGCGATAGGAATTTTGGAACGAGTGACTAAATGTGTTTTTGTTTAGCTCAATGAGGATGAAAGAAAGCATTGGGTGGCTTAAATCACAAACCGAAAACGAGTGTGGAGGAACATAGGGATGCTATAGAAATAAAGGAAGTTGCCGCTACACATGAATAAGACATGCATTAAACAATTAAATGTGTATTAAAGAACATTGCCATTCTCGCTTGAATAAAATTAAATGAAAAACAACATGCTGATGCGGCACAAGAAACTGTGCACATCTGAGAGAGCAAGAAAATTCTCGGATTCATCGGGGCAAAATTGTTTTTCAGCCATCTATCCGCCATGTTGCTGTCTTTTCTAATAAATTAAGCAAGCGAAGGAAGTGTTGTGCATGTTGTTTGTTTGCAATGCTAAATATGCTCTGAGAAGGGAAGCGAAGCCGTTGAGAAATTAGAGGTGAAGTGGATCTTTGCAAAGATGATACCATGGAGATAGTATGACATTTAACACTTGTAACTATAAAGGAGAAGTTCTTCAATGATATTGTATTTTGGAGAGTTTTCCGTTTAAATACGTTTGAAAGCACTCTCGGAAAAATTTCATTTAGCTTTCTGAAATTATCACCATGGTATTCTGTTAAAACTATACTAGCAGCCCAGCCAATGTGAACAAAAAATTTGCAAAAAAAAATAAAGATATTATGCGCGATATATTTAATTGCGCAATCTAAAATTTCGATAGCAAATGTATATTTCTCTATGCGACTTCGGCAGTGCTTTAAAAGGAGATCTTATAACAAGAGGGTGTAGGGATAGAATATAATTATGTGCCGTTACGAAATACACGAACATTCATTCAGGAGATAAAAAAAATAAGAGCAAAAAATCATTCTTAAAGATTATATATAAAATTTTCATGGCAACGATGTCATCAAGGATTTTTACTCATGCACATAGCAAAACTTTACTCTGAAATATGCGAATTGCGAATATTATAAAAAAAAGCTGCAAAACTACGAGTTTCTTTTCGATTATATTTTTGCATTGTGCGATTTTTAACAGTAAAATGCAGACAAGGAGGCAAACAAGGGAAAAACAAGTGAACGATGGATGAAGTTTAAATATTCTTGCTATATAAGTATAAGTTCCATGTATAAAGAAAAATGTTATTATCATAGTTTCCCCGATGTCTTGTTCACAGCAACATTCCATGAATGTCATGAGAATAATCCATCATTTTATCCTTGTTATTACTCTGCTTCAATAACTGGTCAAGTAGCATCTTAGACATATTGACCGTAATAAAGTTAAAGTAGTTTGTACAGCAGCTTGCAACAAAACGAAAATTATAAGAACTGTGATTTTTGGTTTTATGAGCTTTCTTAACAGATTTTCAAGAAAATGTATGATAAAATTTCTATCCATCCAACGAGCGATTTTTGTGGGTTAATTAAATTTCGTAATGAAAAGGATTAAATTCTTTTGGGTCCGAACTCCGAAAAAGAATTAAAAAAGAAATTTCGCATGCGAATCTCTTGAAGCCCACTTTGGTTGATATAAAAATTAAATATCTCCCTCTGGGGTCCGGCCAAAAAGAATCCCTCTCATAATAAGCTGGCAATGGCTGGCAAAAATTAAACGAAGCGACTGGAAATGGATCCTTTTCATTTATTAAATAACAAAAATGGGGTTTAATGATAAATCCTTACAACGTTTTGCTGCTGCTTCTATATCTATTAAAAGGATCTTTCCCTCTCTTGGTGTACGTTCAGTCTAATGCCGTTTTTTTTTTGTTTCGCCCATAAAATAATAGCACAATGACGGAAAATTGTAAATTTTTTTTGGCTAAAGTTTTGTGTTGAAAGTCCCTTTCATAAACTCAACTACTACAAGTGAGAGCAAGAAAAAATGTAATATTCCTTGAGGTCTTTAATCCTCTCGCTATAGCTGTAATTCGAAAAGCTTTCGCTTAAACATGTGGAAAATTTTTATCCCAGTGAACAAGAAATGGCATGAAATTGTCTTTTGATAAATAACGATATGCATGCGATTAGCATTGCTTTTTAATTTGGACACAATTCAGAATAAAAACAAAATGACCAGAGACCATGTCCCGCCTAATAGGATAGACTGGAAAAAGTGTCGACTGAGGACAAAAAAAATTCTGCATTGCTGAGCTCGACTCTTTTTCAAACAAAACTTAAAACCGAAATATTCCAATTATTATTATTACAAAAAACGGTTTGACTGCAGCAACAAAAAAAAGCTTGTCCACTTGAACACACTGAAATTGGGATGTAAGCAACCAAAAAGGAACTTTACACAAAATTTAACAGCAATTTTTTTTTTTTTTGTTTGTGGTCAGCAACGGAGACAGATTAAGGGATGAGATTTAGGAAAAGTATCCACCCCCATCAACAATATTACACGAAAATTCTATGCCAAAATCCTTAATCAGAAGGATGAATGAACATGATGAACACTGAAACAAAAAAAAAAAAAACAAAAGGGATTTGTGTTTCTGCCGTACACAGAAAACAAAGTCTGATATGCGGTAGATCGAGGTCCATTGTGAATGAGAGAAATACATTTCCATCACCAGGAAAATCGCCAGGATGACAAAATGGGACGTGCAGAAAAAAGGATTCTTTGAAATGCGTTGAGAAAGGACATCGAGCTCAGTAATGTGCTTCGATAGTTTATTACGGTTATGGATAAAAAAAATATAATGGGCACTAAATTTTAATTCCTCATCGTGCATTTTAAGAAAGAAGGATTTACTTGAGAGGATTTAGATATGACTGATTGATGTACATCCAAGCACAGGAAAAGGATATTTTTCTCTCGCTTTACCCAAACTCATTCACAGAGGTGCCTTCGTCAATATTTTCAGATCCGGAATTTTTTTTTATACCTTATACGAAGAAATTTCTTCAAGAAACGGTATCTTCCGGTTCCGTTTCACTTCGGGACATGACGAATGATTGTTTACATTTCATTTTCCAATGATTCGTCGAAAACAAAACTGATGGTTGTGTAACGGAGCCGAGAAAGGTCCAAAAATATTTTAATGTGTTTCTCTCTCTCACGCACACTCTCTTTTATGAACGGGTAGTGTCCATGGAGTGAAGGAAACAGGAAGTGGTTTTCGGCACATTTCATATACATATGAATATTTTTATTAAATTGAAAGTCAGCAAAAAAAAAACTCCGAAGCCGAGTGATGTGGTGAGTTTCACTTTCATGTAACCTTCTTCCAGCCAAGCCCATGTCAGTTAAAAATGTGACCAGTCATTGAGCCACATCATAAAGTCGACTGTTTTCATGTTTTGCTTGTTTGCCATTGAAAGCCTGGCAAAATTTTTAATTCCTTTTTTCTGGTCTTTAAACTCAATATCATTCCCATAAAAGCCGCATTATGATGTCATTTGCCGTTGGTGTTGGGTGAAAGCAATCACAAAAATGTTCGCATCTCACATACGAAACCTTCATAAAATTTTCATGAGCTGTTTTCATAATTCATTTTTCATAAAAAAAGATCTCTTTTCTATATCTTTTAATTGCATTTTGAGGACTTACAATTTGTGCCTTTTAATGGTTCATCGGACTTGATGATGAAAAATTATGATGTGTAAGTAAAACAAATGTATTTCACATTTAATGAATGTCGCAATTTCATATTAATATCTGAACATTTGAGTTTGATTGCATTTCCTGATAAATCTCAAATGTTCCGAGTAAATGAGATTTAATAAAATGTATTAAATGAAAATAATTTAATTGGCAAAGGAATCTCTTTTAAATGACACTCGACAACAGGTTGCTGACAATAATGGTATTGTTTGCACAAAGGTATAGAAAGGATTATTTTTCAAAGGTTGACTCAGCATAAAACGAATGATTTCAGCGAACATTTTTTAAACCTTTTCTGCCATTATCACATACGACAAAAGTTTTTAATTGAAAGTCATTTATTTAAGTCTTCAAGGCAAGTGGAATGTTAATCGATGGAGAGAGGATGCACATTAAAATGATAATGGCACTACAGATGAGAACTGGAAATTGCGTGAACATAGATTTGTTATTTTGACTCAACTGTCCGGAAGGAGGAATGTGACGGTAAAAGGGGAGAACTATGCTTGCGCCATCAACATTTTGTGCAAAACAGGAAGTGAAAATTTGAAAACATGTACAACTCAAACTACTATAATATTGTTGTGAAATGCCCATAAATTTAAATTCCTCTTGACGTGCACCGAAAAAGGATATATTATGGAACATTTTCGACGACATGCAAAGCGGCATATACCCCCGTTCTCTATATCCGAGTGTGCTGCACAAATTTCAGGAATAATTCAAGGATAATTAAATTAAAATATATTTCTTCAAATTCTCTATTTTAATTCCTGAAATAAACTCCCCATGAACCAGGGGACAAAAATTTCCTGGGTTGAAAAAGGAATTGGGTTAAATTTAAAGAATGGTTTAGACTATGTGAATATCGCATCATCCATTCCAAAAAACGTTGTGCTGCTCTGGTGTAAAATTTATCGTTTCGCCTATAATTTGTAGTTTTAACAGTGAATATAGTCGAAAGTATGCAGCAACTTCAACAAAGCTCTAATATACAAAGTTGAGGACACATTGCACATTGATACACATAAAAAACAGGATTCCCGGCAGTAAAAATTGAAAACAATGTATGAGTTGATTGTGCTTTGGCATTGTATGCGAATTGTATGCAGTCGTACTCTCTGCAAAAGACATGCAAGGGAAAGATAATCGGTATAAATTAAAGGGCATTTGAAAGGGGAGATAGAGCTAGTTGGCTACAACAGCTACCTAGTGCTGAATAAGTCCTTTTGTTTCTCGATTGATGTTCGAGAGTATTTCTATCTCTTATATGCGTTTGATATTCCTGGCACTAAAATAAATTGCAAAACATTTTGTGATATATGACGCTTTTAATCTAAACGATGCATTGTTACGAAATATTCATAGAGAGTGGAATGAAGTGTCCATAAATCGGTTTCATGATGATGATGAGCTTGCGAGAATTATTGACATGACGTCATGGCATGCACAACGTTGATGATCAGTAGCAAATATTCCTAGAACGTAACAATTTTCAATGAAATTAAGGATACAATTGTTCGCAACGAAAAGAGACTCAGCTTTTCCTTAATCTTTTTTAATAAGGAATCCTCTTGACGATAAATCACAAAATCCTCAACCCAAGTAAACGCTTCGTTTGGCGACCAAAGTAGAAACGAAATGATAATTTCAAATTTTCTTATGATTTTTCATTCGCTGGCAATTTAAATGGTTTTTTTTTTATTATTGCAGCATTGCGGATCCTTGTTGTGTTTGGGGTTGGTGTACATGAATTGATAGCGATTTTAAGAAAAGAATTAAGAGATGAGGTAAAAATCAGTTTAAAGTAAATTAAAATTCTATTCAGACAGACAATGGCACTGCGGGAATGAATACCTTTAACAAGGTTCAGAGCAACAATTTTAATTTCCAGTCAGGAGGGTGCCTCGAGAAAGGATCTTTCCTTTGTTGTGTTTTTATTTTTCCGTTTATTTATTTCACACAAAAAAAAAACATTTTCCAATGATTAATTTTAAATAAAAATTATTAGTTTTTGTGTAGTGCCATTTTGCACAATGAAGGGGATTACACAATTAAACAACACCGAATGAGATAGATAGAGAGAAACATAAAGCCAAAAGGCATTAGCGTGGAACAGCAAATTCGAGTGGTTTTAATGGACTGTCATGCGATAGAGAAAAGTTGCATGTTGAATTACATTCAAATGTTTACTGTTTACAATTTATGGCTTTTATGAAACGTATTGAAAATTCCGCTGCATGAGAATTATAAAATACTAGATAAAACGCGTCTGAAATGAGCGAAAAATAATGCTCGTGGTAAAAGTTAGTAGTAGGGCAAAAGTTATATAGCAAACGTTTACACTCCATTTCCTAGTTTCTTATGTATATTGGGAAACTCGAAATTCTGTTGGTCTGACATTATTGTTATTAAAAATTTTATAAGTATCATTTAGCAAGAGTATGATGGGATGACTCTTAATGCATAAATTCTCATGCACCATGTGCTCATAAATTTTAATTAAACTTCTGCACATATTTAGGTATGAGAAGTAATGAATCGAGAAATCGATGTAAGTATGCAAAGCCAGCGGATCATTTCAAATGTTTTTTTTTTTATAGATACATTGGGGTGAGTTTTGTGCAGTTGTTGCACATAAATGCTTGGTTTTATATAAAATCACGTTTATTTTCGAATTCATTGTGTCCTGCCAGCAAAAAAAATCTATGCACAACAAACAACAAAAAATAAATAAATAGAACAATAACCCAGAGCCAGATGATAAAGGCAGAAAAAAAGGGGTGAATTAAAAACTTAACAGTCTCGATTGTATATTTGCTTTCGCTATATAGTATTTTAAATAAGGCTAAATGAATTCAAATGGATCGTCTCGTGCACTATTTGTTTGCATCTACAACGAGCGATTTGCTGGCAACCACATAGAATTCAAAGTTTTAATTAACAAATCACGGTTCTATGGAAATTTTAATTATAGAGCAGTTTTGTTCTACCTTCGTCAGACATGAGATGTTTTTGTTCTCTCAATTTTACCTTTCGCCATTCGCAAAATGAGGGGGGCGAGAACTTTCTTTGCCATGCCATTGAAAATATATGTTTTGGGTTGTAGTTTGAGGGTGAATCGCAATGATTTTTTGGTTGATTCCATTACCTCACGCCTCACTCTGAGATACGTCCAAACCACAGATACATTTACCACATACAAAACTAGTACATCATTCCCCCCTTTACACATCTCAACTTAAATGTGAAACTTTAACCAGACACTCACTCGTTGTATTTGTCTGCTTCTAGAAAATTATTTAACCTGAAATTTTTGTTGTGTGCCGCAAAATTGTTTGAAATCAAAAGCTCGTAACAATTGAAGAAAAAAAAGAAAAATATTTTTGTGGTAAAAGTTTGTATTTTTTTTTTGAACTTTTTTTTTTTCTTTATTTCAAGCTAGAGTGCTTCGTACAATTGAAATTCTTCATTCGATTGGCTGTGCCAATCCCACAAGATTTTCCATGTTTCACGCTTGCAGCGTTTCTTTTTTTTTTTTTTTTCGTTTTTAGTGAAACATATATTTCAATTATAACTTTTTCAAGAGGTAAATTTTTCGCAAATTGATTTTCAAGAGTGCTACCTAGTCTTACACCTTTCTGACATGTGTGAGATTTTCCGTTTTCTTTCGCTTCAACAATGATCGAAATAAATTTGATGAAATTGAAACTGTTTCTATTGTTTGTGTGGAAGTCGACATAATAGAGTCTTTCGGAGCTCCATCGCTTAAGAGAAGCAACAAAAAAATAGGAAAATTAAATTCGAAATTATTTCAAAAAAATATTTAGGTAAAAAGGAAAACAAAATATTTTAGCAGAAGCTAAATAGAAAAATATGCAGATTTTTCTTGGCGATATTCTGGAAGTTCTTTTCATCCGCTTTTCTTGTTACGCTTGTGTTATATTTATTTGCTGTTATTTCTTTTTGTTGTTGTTTTTTCCTAGGTTTTATTCACGCAAAAGTTGCACGATTTCAAAAAGTTTATTGCTGCTCTTACGTGAATCCATCCAAAAAGTTTTAACAATTTTTGCTGATTATATTTCTTGTGCATATTTGAGTTTTTCTGCCCGCTTTTTTTGAGCTTGTGGGTTTCCCACAACATAAAACTTTTTCCCGTTTTTCGTTCGATACCACATTCAGCAACATTTTTTTCTTTCTGTGCTGCATTGCTGTGCGACTTGCTCTGGATTGTGCAACTAAGTAGGGAGTACTTTTATGCATTTTCATTCGATTTAAAAAGTTCCATTTATTGCTATCGTTGTGGTCTTGCTGAAAGAAGTCTCCCTTGATTCAAGGAGTATAATGTATGTACAAAGTCGAAGGAGGGAAAAGTATTTATGCTTGAAAAATCTTTTCGATTTGGCAGCAGAAACTGCTGCTACAGAAAAGAGTTAGATCAACAGTTTGTTGCATGCAAGAATTTCAGTTGATTATTTTCAAAATTATAGAGTTATAGGGTAGATAATTCAGTTCTGTTCCAGAATAAATTCAGGATTCTCGGAACATCGATCCTGTTTCAAAGGATTTGTTGAATTTTTTTCTTATTTTACGAGCGTTGAACAAATGAAAATTTATGCAAACTTTTCGTTGCATTTAATTTTATAGTTTTCGGGCGAAATGAAGTTTTTCGGTTATACGAGAAGATATTTGCGAACCATTACTAAAATTAGATCAAAGATATTTTCTGAAAACTTTTCTTAAAATATATAAAATTTTTCATCTTCCGATTATTGTATTTTGCATTCCAAACATTGAAACAAACTTTGTTTACTGTTTATTCGCTAGAATACTTTCCGATTGTTATCTTCATATTATGAGTGTCATATCGTCTAGTAACGATTGCCATCATATTTGCAAATCAAGTGGGAATTCGCAGTTTATTTACTGCTCAGGTTAAAGTAGCATTATGAAATTCCATTGAGTGTCCTTGACGTCCTTGAGTTGAGTTCCATTGAATTAAAATTCGGAACTGTTGTTGAAATTATTTTAATCTCTTTTTCTTTCTCCGAAAGTGGTTCAGATTCAAAATTTCATTTATCTACAATTTCGTGCATGATTTTTTCCTTGTTTTAAAATGTACGCAGCAAATTTCATAAAAGTTTTATTTGCCTTCCATGAAATTTTTATGCTTCTAACCCTTGAAAATATTTTGCTGATTGATAAAAAAAATTTTAGCAATATGCATTTTTCCCCTGATGCAAATTAAACAATACTGGCACAATCATTCAATAACAGTTAGTCGCCCATACCCTCGAGCCCGGCTTCACATGCCAGCCAGCCCTGTTCATTGCTTCGCAATCATCAATAACTCACTCAGAGGAATTTTTATATGAAAAATTGCTTTTTTATAGTAGAAAAAAATATTTATTATACAGCACGTGAGCTAGATTTGGCATGAAATCCATATGAGCAGTAATTTTGGCGCTAAAAATGCCGGCAATATAAATTCACCAACTAATAAAATTTCAATTTATTTTATTTTTGCATTTGTTTTTGCAAAGTTTTCAATGCCTGCACTGCACATACCTACTCTTTCGGTGAAATAAAAATACGATAAATTATCTCTGATAGAGATTTTATGAGCTTTTTAAAAAGTTTTACTAGCACTCGGCACCGGCTCTTTGAAATGTTGTGCAAAATTATTCCAAACAGAATTATTCTCTCGTCTGAATCGTTTTGTGGTGCACATGAGAATGAAAAGCCTTTTAGTTAAATTGGAAATTTTTTCTCACTTTGATGTTTCTTGTGCAGTATCATTCCTGTGTCATGCATTTTCGTCATGGTGGTGGGTCCTTTACTTTATTTGAAAGTGGTATTTTAGAGTAGGCTTTTGAAGCGTATGTTAATGTGACGTCAAGAATTTTTAACGATGCACTTAGGAATGCGATCAGTGCCCAAAACAAAATGGAAAATGATTTCGTGAATTACTCGTGAGTAATACATTTCAGCAGTCGTAAGATTGCACATGTTTCTCATTCTTGATTAAAACCAGCTCAGCGTCATTCCTCGACAGTTGTTGTTATTCTGACACTTTTGGTTATGTCTTTCACATTAGTTGAATATACCGCAGTGCTAGGTCACAAGTGAATTTCCACTCATTTTCCTTTTTCATAGTCCTGCCAAGTGAAAACCACATAGCATGATGGTTACTCGTGTTATTCGTTGAACAATGAAAGAATTTGAAACATAAAACTCACGCTAGGATTACAATTTTTTTTTTCCGTAAACTTGCAAAACAAAACTCTAGGTCCTTTCAAATAAACAGTGAAGCCAGAATGTTGATGTTGTGGATGCATGCAATTTTTAGCTTGTTTCGGTTAGTTGTATGTTCTCAGAATACTGCAGCAAAGAGAAAATTGTGAAATGCCGCTATGAATAATTCATGAATATTTCTCAAATTACACGTCGTTTACGAAACGACCCCCTCTTGCATCACATTCCCATCAAATGTCAGAAACTTTCTTTTTTATTTCCACTTTTGCCAGAGAGAAACAACCAAAGATGCCACATTGGATTTTTACATTTCTATGAGGTGTAAAGCAAAAAATGAAATTATTTAAATTGACTGACATTTATATGAGTCTCTTAATGTAATTATTGAGCATATCAGACTCATTCTTTTGGCTCGTGCTGTTGCCGTTTGTTTCTGTTTAACATTTTTGTTTTTTGGAAGCATGTCACATTTTTATGTATCGAGGGGAATGCTTAGAAACACTCTTTTAAATTTAAAAAAATGTGCTTATTTATTTGTATATCATTCCAAAACCAGGAATAAAATGAAAATTTCCACAAGGGAAATTCCATTTTGCCATTTTGACGTATGAAAAATTATGTTTAAATGATGACTCTGAAAGGCTTTTGTTCGATGCTGCATGTAAGAGTGTGTGTGAATTGAAAACAGAGGCGGTTAATTGGAGTAGCTTTTGTTATTTTTCTTTCTACATAAACATTTTTGGGGTAGAAAATTTTTGGGTTCTTTGTGTTTCAATTACAATTTCAATTAATTCACAATTAAGAGACAAACCAAAAAAAATTGCTGAATGACTGATATTTATCCATGCATCTATAAATGCTTTGAATAACAGCACAATAGTTGGATAACAAATTTATCAAAAAGTATGAGTATGGTAGAAATAAAAATAAAAGCGAGGAGGCATAAATGAAGCAATTTATGTCAATTTACATATATCATGTTCTTGATAATATTTACTACGAGTGAAATTTATGAGAGCGGAATAGCTTTAGTTAGTGAACAGAGTTCTGGCAACTCATTGCCACTTAAGAACAGTTTAAGATGTCATGTGCTATCATTCTGTACACACGGAAATTCCATTGGTCATTTTATTTATCTTTGTCATCAGTTAAGAGATTCATTTCTTTCAGTGAAGTTAATTGAATAACTCTCAAGCATCGCTCAATTTGATAAAGAAATTTTCAAAATTGTTCCACATTTTAGCCTTTTATTGTATTTTGAGAGCTTTAACGAGATATTAAGAGTCTTTTCCGATTCAGTTAGCCATTTGTTACGATCAACTGCAATGAGCGATGCTAGCGATGGGATTAAATTTTGAAACATGAACCGAAAAGAATCTCTAAATGCTCAAACAAATCTTAATTGAAAGAAATTAAATGATGGGCTTAATGGGTTTTAGTTGTCTACCATAAGTATAGGTCTATGCCGTCAATCATTCGCTGTATGAAATGAAAATCGAAAGTCGTCTCTTAGACCGCTCTAAAACAACGAGATGATTCACATAATTGACTCAATTCAAACGGCGTTACAAATTGTCTGAAAATATTCATTACATCATTACGAAGTTTGCCTTTAATTTTTCCCATTCCCTACTAAAATTGATATTAATCACATGGATTTAAACAATTTTCATTCGATCAGAGGGCTTCTTCCCTCGTTCCACAACAACCATGAAATGTTTACTTTTGATTCTCTCAAAACGCTTTAATTTCTCAAACGACTGTGATTACTTAGGATCAAGATTATGCTTCAAGAAATTGGAAAAAGAAGAAGAATTAAGGAAAGTTTTTAATGAAATACGAATTTTGTTTACAATTTAATGAAATTGATACACACGCGCACGGGTTTTTCGTTGAAAGATTGAGGGCTGAAGAATAAAAAATAAACAATCGCAAACGTCAGGAAAGCAGCTCGGGAGCAATTTAAAAAAAAAATCAATTTTTAAATTGATCATTAAATGTAAATAAAAATTCGATTCGCCAAAATATGACTTCCATCATCAGTTCTTATCCCATTCATCCTGATTTATAAATAATGAAAAAGATTGGATGGCATATTGAGCTCGTGAAATACGGAAAATTGTTCGGGGCAAATTATTGCTCAATGACATTTTTTCTTCATTTTAAATCAACTGTAACGAAATGCTTGATAAATCTTAATAATAAAAAAAAAATGTTAAATTGTGTTGAGATTTTTTCTGCCTGCCATCACATTTATTTCATAAAATAAAATGTATCGTGTTTATAGAACACCATCAACTGTAATATTTCCTACCTACATGTAGTCTCTACACGTAGGTTTTATAAAAAAAAAGTGAAATATATGTGATTCCTACTAATAGAAATTTCTGATTCACATTTTTTATGCCGTTACGAATTGTCTTAGAAGGAGAGAGGGGAAAAGAGATGGAGATACGATCATGAAGGGTAGCAAAACGCATTAGGTTTGTTGTTTTACAGGGTTGCCAGATGTTTGCTATTTTTATGGTGACTGATGAGAATCGAAGGTTAAACGACTTCACATCTGTCAACCATTTGTGGCATCTTCATACAAGAGATCCAAAAACGCTAAGCTCTCTGCATTAAAAATCATTACGATGTGTGCGTAATGTAATTTATGAGCGATGCTGATTCCTTCTTTATGTTTCTTTTTTTCCTTTCTAATACTGAGCACATAAGAAGCAAATGATATGTATGAGTGTGATCTCGCCGGTAATATGATTATGGTTCAAAGATGAAAGGAAAAATGTTGCTAAAATAATTTTCGGGTGGTTGGGGATGGAAGAGAATATTATGGAAGAGTTTTGGAATAATAAGCAATTACTGGAATTTGCCAAACACGTGACAATACTTGAACATCACTGCCACTTAACCGTAAACATCAAACGAAGATTCTTTCGAAAAATTTTTCCAGAAAAAATATGCACACATGTTGAAACGAATGCCCATGTTCAGAAGGACAAAAAACGGGCATCGCACATGGAAATCTACTTTTTGCGAGAAAAAAAAAACCGAGAACACTTCAAAATGTGATAGTGAACCATGACGAAGAAAACAAAGCCAGTGACAATTTACGGAGGCAACATTTTTTCATTCTCCCTATGAATTCAAATTTCATGTTTTTTATTTTCTTTTTTCGTGTGGGAATAAAAAATTGCTAAAATACTTAACGGTCACGTACAAAATGTGTTTTATTTTGCGCAAAAAAAAAGTATCTCGGGGGGTTTGCTGAAATGTGTTTCATATGTAGATTGTGAAATTTGAAACGATTGAAACTGAAAGGCTGCTTCTGCTTCATTGGAAGTGGTTAATAAAAATTGATCACATTTAGTCGAGTTGTACGTGCTGGTCAAAATTGGTCATTTTGAGTTCATAATTGGCCGTAATTGATTGACTTCTATTTCAAATGGGCGCAAAATAGTTTTGGAATTAAAATGCATTTTAGGAGGGATGGTATTGTGATAAATGAGAATCGAAATTAATCAGCTGTGTCGGAAGACCGTCATACAATTCATTCAAAACTCTTGACCGCTTAATTTAATCAACATCTCGCTTTGTGTAATTTCTAGTCTATTGCATCTGCAAACACGATTGGATATTTGCCAATGGATAGAAAAAAAAAAAATTCAAGGCTATCAGCAATACTTTTTCTGGACACAAACCAATTTCTGTGGTCTGTCTGTCTATATCGCACGTCTATCTGTCTGACTGTGCTATTAAATTGATGAAAATATTGCATCAAGTCACGTTCTGTCTGCTGAAGAGAGAATTTTTCCATAGCCAGCCTCCCGAAAATGCGTTAAAAATATTTATACGAAAATGTTTGCCATAAATGAGCTTTTTAATTAAAAGTAGAGTTCGACTGGAAATTTCCCAAGTGTTTTAAAGTCAATATTTAATTGACCACTATCGATGAATTAACTAAAAATATATGCAACAAACGCATGAAATGAGTTGAATTTCACAAAAAAAAGTCCGTCCAATTATATGAATGCGAATTTAAATTATTAAAATTATGCTTGCCAGTTCTAATGGACCCTTGCACCAGACGGAGTTTCAATATTGACCATTTCAACATTTATTTTTATTTTTTTCAATACTTCCATTGCCATTAATTCTCTAAGGCAACCCTAACATTTGTCAGTGGATACACATGCAAACATATATTGTATATACATATATACATACATACATGTATTTTTGTTATTATTTTCGGATGCAGAAAATATGCGTCAAGCCGAGGGTGGGTACCACTAAATGTGAGATGAAATCAATTGAAATGTGTTAAAAAATCGCTCTCGTAAAAGTCAGCGTGTGAGTGGAAATTGCTAAAAATGGTTTTTCACTTAGTGGAAAATCAGCATGCTCGTTTCATTGTGTAAAATATTCCATCAGCAGCAGTCATCTGCAACAACATTTTACATGGGACAAAAGGAAAAGTAAATGATAATAAATGGATCGATGGGATTTGTGATTTTGCTTGCAAATGCCATCAATAATATTCAAAAGTTTGACCCCTGTGACCTGATTGCTTGACTCTTACAGGCTCACGAACGCACCGGAAGATGAATAGATTATGCACCATAAAGGGATAGTGAATCTGAATTTGTTCGCTGGGGATTTGCGATTATTCCATTTTGCAGAAAACAATTGACAATTTAATATAGAATCATCCATCTTTCCAGCCGGTATTCAGTCCGTATCCAGCGCCATGAGACAAAAAAATTTTATAAATATTTTTTATGGTATTTCACTGCCTCCATATTTGGGATATATTAAATTTACCAACTATATGCAAACTTCCGGAAATTTTTTAATTAATTGTTATAAATTACAGCTGTTGCTTGTTGCTGTGCTGAGATTTTTTTCCACAATTTTTTAGCAGAATTTTGTAGTGAAAATTTCTTTATTAAAGGCCGAAAATTTAATGTTGATGTTTGCAGTACTATAGGCAAATGTCGAATGTCAAAAAGTGTCGCATGAATGAATAATTGAAAGGACCATTGAAGTTTTGAAAAATGAATGAGTTGAATTTTAATTACTTAATGAAAAAATTCTCTGGAAGCATTGTACGGTCAAGGGTCCGGTTGCCAACTGTGATTCACGTATCGCATTACTGATTGAATACTTTGATTCACATAAAGCTGTGCTGCTTTTAATTAAAATTGTATGCAACATTTTACTTTCCGATGGTGCAGCAGAATAAATTTTCCCTAAATTTTCAAAGGATTTATTTGTTTGAAAATATTTTGAAATTGGGAAATTGTTCAAAGTACCGCAAATTTGTAAATATTTATGCATATTTTGCAAAATTTTGGCGACATTTGAATGATATCAACTGTATAAATATTATTTTCAATTCATGCAAAAATAGTACGAACCTTTGAGGTTAGGGTTATGGAGGTAATTATTAAGTCAAATATTTGCCTCCTAAAATTTCTCAAAATTACATTAGCCATAAATGCAACGTCGATATTTCTGCGTAAAGTAATTACCTTTATACGTTTCATCTCATTCCCATGGGATGCATACTTGAGGTAGACACATGGACGCAGTGAGATTTAATTTATGGAAATTGTGTAACGACGACGTGTTAATAAAGCTAATAAATGTTATGATAGTAATTGTATGTTAGATACATCAGGCAACAGTCTTTGACCTATGCATAATTATTATTTTTAGATATTTGACACGACACATGACAAATCATATTTAAAACGATGATTTCTTTTTTGTTTTTCTGCGTTGCTTTTTTTGTCCGTAGTAAATATAATAACAAATGCCAATATTTAATATTTAAACGATTATTATTATTTCGAGCATTTTGTTTGTGTATTAAATAAAATTTTTCGTTATTCTTCCGTTCTTCCGCCTAGTGTATCAATGCATGAAACTGTGTGTACACATACATCCACACTGCTACACAACTGCTGGAGGATACGCTGTGTCGCTTTCATCAGCGGAAAAGCGCGAGTTTAAATTATTAAAACGATGATTTTTTTAAATCCTTATTTTTTGTTGTGTAACACATTCATTTATCCATTATGCGCACATTTTGGTAGAATGAAAGCACGCGAAAGATTTTCGTTTCCTACTTGAAACTTGAACTCGAACTGCATAAACAATTATGAATCTGAAAATTTGAGCAATAATATTTGATGGAAAATAATTTCCGCCCCGGCAACATAATTGGCATTTTTTAAATGGTAACTGTTTGTACAACATTCACATCACGTTCTGTCCAGATATACGGCAGTTGGATTCCGTATGAGGGAGATTTTCAATGAATTTCACCACTTTTGCGCTGTTAATTAAAATTTTATTTTCTGCTGAATTGCGTGAAAAGTTGAATGAAGTATGCTTCAAAAATAGTTGGCATAAAAAAAAAATATTTGCACTTTTCACTCCATCGAGTTGGTAATTTGCTAAAAGCTCTCGATTTTTAACAGTCGAATAGTTGCACAACTCTACACTTTTCAACTATAAATTTTACCCTCTCTGCTGGGAGTCCAGAACATTTTTTTTTATTCAAATCAAAAGGAATCTCATTATTTAATTAATTCAAATTGCTTCTACAATTCACCTCCTTAACTCTAGAGAGAAGGAGAGACCAAATGTTTGTTAAGTGTAAAACACGATGTTTTAATTAAAATGTTTCCAAAATGAACACCCCTCATGTTCCATCGTCTGATATTTTTTTTACACAGTTTACTGTCCTTCTGGAATCTAATTTCTGAAATGATCAAAGGAAGAAAAAAAAAGCCATTATTCAATTGATATCAAACAATTTTCGGATGTGTTTTAACAAATTTCCGCATGATGAAACCAAAAGTTTTATGTTTGATAGGAAAAGGGAGAACGCGCGAATAGATGTTGTCATTCAGGGACATATTGAGATTGAAAGTGACAATTGAGAGATTACATTTTCATATTCAATCATCATCATCACGTCATTTCTACCAGCGCTATGCATGCTTTAAGCTATATGTGGCGACATCAAAGATGATGCTGCAGAACGTGTGTGTGTATTTTTGTTTTGTAAAACGTTTCAGTGGATAATGATGGTGCACTTTGATGGCATACATTCTCAACAAAAATCAAATATTCTGTTTTCACTCACTGCTCGAAAAACAATTTTTCCGCCAGCATTTTTCCGACCTAACAGTTTTAAAAAACTCACTCGAACTGTAAAATGAAGTAAATGGCAAAAGGATGAAAAATTCAAAATATTTTAAAACGCAGCACAAAGCAATGCGATACATAACCTTAATTAAAAGCTTTAAACCGAGTAAATTTCACCCAAATAACTAAATTGTACTTGTTAGGAATAAAATAAGACTGAGACAATATAAAGCATTTCATCATTATATGGTGCTCTCCCACTGAATAGCTTAACGCATGAAAACATTGTGTAACGGTATTGTGTCATGTTAAAAGGCTTAATGAGATTTTTTTTCATCTGCTTTAGATCGTTGCATCATCATTTTTAGACCGTCCAGGGAGTAGAACCCTCTGATTTTTTTTCTGTTATCCACCCTCGCAATTTGAATACATTTTATGCCAATTATCGCAAATTTGCATAACTTGCTGATTTTGAAATTTGTATGTTCACGGGAGAATTGAGATCAACCGCCATCTGACAACATTTTACCCGGTTTGTTATTATGGCAACATCCCTGTCAATATGAATTTGTATTAATCAAATAAATTACATCTTCTGCATGTTTCAATGGGAACATTTTATGGAAATGTGCATGGACTAATATTTTTATGAGTATTAAAATGCACCTCGTTTATGAATCTTATTTTATATTAAAAACAGCTGACATTGGCGGCTTATGGGAATTTTCCGCAAAATTTTCATCATGACGCTACTGATACATGTATTAAATTTTCCACACAGAAAATGAGGGTTCAAGAGCAAAATAAAAGTGTAAATAAAAAAAAAAAATTCGCTTTGAACTTTTGCGTTTTCGACCCTGATGGTTTCTTTTTTAAGCAAGAAACTTTTTTTATCCAATTTTTCCTTCCTCATTCGAGAGTTGAGCAACACATTTTGCTGCGAATAATTTCCGTAAACGTGCTTATCTTGAAGCAGCATTTTGCCTTTGAACCGCAAGTGTTCTTTATAGAACCAGGATTCCAGAAAAAGAAATAATGTATCCCGAGGAACATGGCATTCGACTGAGACTGGTATCATATTGCTCAGCATTAAATAAATTGGATGGTTATAAAAATGTTTTATGAATTTCTTATTCTTTTTTTTTTGCTTTGCTTTTCTTGTTGCAACCACCAACCGACAATTTTTCATTTCACCCTCAACATTTTTTTTATAGTTTTTCTCATGACTTCTCTTTCAACAAATGCTATATTTTGAGTGAAATAAAAATTAAAACCGGGCAGAAATGACTTCAATGAAGGATGTGGCATGAGTGATGTTGGGAAATCCTGAAGATGGAATTTTAACAGCTTTGCTCCATTATAAAATGTGTTTATACTTCTAAGGCGTTCGGTCCCAATGGACACATAAATTCTGCGGAACTCTCAATCCTATGAGAGAACTGAGAATGAAAACTTTCCGGTCCATGTTCCAATTTATTTTCCACACAAAACTCGCATTTCATTTCCATAACAACAAAACAAAAAAATAAGAAGCAAAATGTGTCTAAAGAATAAAACGAGAAGTGTTTGCAGCGATGGGCCCGCATCAATTTGACGGTTTAAAAAAAAAATTCTTATCGTTGTGAAAAAATCTCTGATCGCATTTTTGACGGTTCCACTTAGTTAATGTACAGTAGCTCAGGGTTGGGAACAAGAGCTGCGTTCTGAAATTTTACACTAGAATTGAAATTTTGTTAAGTAAATAAATAAAAAAAAAATAATAATAAGAACAAATCTCTCAAGTGCGGGTAATTATATATCAAATATACGCATTAACAAATTTTCATGATGTGAACTCCAAAACCGGCCACAAATAATTCCCCTTAATCAATTCAATCGCCTTTAATTCGAAGAACACGCATCGCTGCAACAAGAAATTGAATAATTTAATCGGTTTTTAAGAGATGTCGATGCGCCTCGAGGTCTGGTTTTAAATACATCGCCCCTGAGGCCACATAATCAAATTAATTTCAATTTAAAATTCAAATTCAATTTTAAAATTCAACCCAATTTTTATTTTCTTTAAAATTGTCGAATAAAGCCTCTGGATGTTTGATTAGGGAGAACATTGCATCTAATCAAAAGTGAAATGAAAATGCAATCTCCCAAATGTGTGTGAAAGTAATTTATCATAATTATGGTTACTCCAAAGAACTTTATTTTCATAGGGCTTTCATCACCATTCCCCTTCAATGCTCCTCCCCTTCTCGCATTTAACAAAAATGATAAATTTGTCTTTAATCTCGAGATATAACATTGAATAGCGATAATGTCGTTGGAGGAATTTCCTAGGATTATTTTTAAAAAGTAACGAAATTTTTCATTCATTTTTCAAAGTCTCGTTGATATTCTGTTGTCATTTATCGCTCATTTAAGACATCCAAGCATATACGCGCATAATATTATTGAGTCGTGATTAGGTATAGCATGAGAAATGGTGTTTGGCGTGCGCGTAAACGACAAAGTATCGCGATGAGAAATTAAAGAAATCTTAAAGGCGATGCCGCTACAGCAATCAACTTAAGGCATTATAATTTATTCTCAGTCCGATGGGATGATTAATTAGCCACATTTGTATATTTAAATTAAATCTAAACATTCAGTATATTAACACGCAAGTCTGTTTACATGCCTCAGCTATTTGGTCCCATAGTTTTTTTTTATAATCTTTTTTGATGATGTTAATCCATTTGAAAAGCTTATTCGATGTGTCAACATTTCATTTGTGTCAATTTTATTAAAATAATTTTTTACATAAATTGCCTCATACAAAACGCCAGATTTGCGCACGCCACATCACCATCAGGTTGTTTTTTTTAATTATGTCTAAGTTGATGATTCGTTAGCTGGATTGATATGAATGAATGTGAGAAAAAAAAATATATTCAACATCAAAGGAGAAGCTTAGAGCAAATGAAAATTTGTGTTGAATTACTTTTGAAAATCAACGCGAAAGTGGATTTGCTTTGAAAACGTTATCTTATCGGTTAATTACTTTAACATTTTACTGATTCACACTTCACCTCATCTAACGTATGTCGCCTGTCGCCACCATTAAACATCAATATTTTACTGATTATAGATTCGCAGATTCATTGGAATGTTAATCACTTGTTAACATTTATCAAGATTGTAAATTAGAAATGTTTATTTTAATCATTCACATAAATATGCATGCAAATGTCATAACTTCAGATGATTATGTACCGAGAGAATTTTTTAACGAAATTTATGTTGAAATTTTTATGCACAGCGTGAAATTGTGACTTCCTCTGGCAGCAAGAATGACACTTCTGGTTCCGTTACCACGAAAAGTATGAAGTCGAAAGACAAATCACTTTTCCTCGCGTGAGGTTTTTGAAATTCTGAAAAAACATTAAATCTTTTGTCACTTCAACCAATCTGAAAAATTCTATTTGATTGAAATTTATTTCAAGTTTGTTATATACAAGAGCTGAAGTCAAAACATTCATTAGCTTCCTTAACGACACAGCAAGAAATCCATGAAGAAAACATTAATAACTTTTTAATTTAGAATTTTAGCAGCTTGAGCATTTCCACTAAAATGTTTGTTGAGTCGAGAATGAGAATCAAGAAGATTAAAAAAGTTGATGATGTCTTGGAGCGTCAAAGAATATTTTCATTTAATCCATGAAACGCGTTTTTCACTCGCTCAAGCGACGACAACGCCATCAGAGGCAGGCATGCAAGCAGACAAAGCAATGGGAACTTAAGAACACGATAATGAATTAGACATTAAATGTAACCATCTAATGGTTCGAGGAAGAAATCTCAGCGCAAATGGAATGAAGTGGAAGATGAAAATAATAATTTGACACATAAAGTCAAACTATTATGATATGTGTGAAATGCCAACAACTGGTTAACAAAGCTCTATCTGCCGAGGTTTTGGAGAATGTTATGAACGCAATGAATGATGAGGATGATGATAATGAGACGACTGGTAACAGCTCATTCCAGGGCTGGTGACCTCATACAAGAACACCCAGTTTTATCATCATCATCAAATGCAGACACATCATTAGTGACCCTCTGTCACACCAGGCAAAAATACTTCTCTCGTAACGCTCGAGAGTGAGTGCGGAACAAAAATTAATTATCTTTTATTTATCTAATTAAAAAAAAAATGCTAGAAAATTGTTCTGAAATGTCTGTGTGGAGAGGCAGCGTGAAGCGAAAAAAAGATGATAAATGAACTTAGAAAGAAAAAAAAAATTCCATCAAAAAAAAAAAACAACAAACTACTAAACATTTCCAGAATTCTTCTTTTTTTTTGTTTTTAATCAAAATGATAAAGATCAATGTTTCCTAAACACACTTTTACCCTGCGCGGATTGGAGATCAAATTTTGTGGTCTTCACGTGATAAATGTTATTGCGAACGAATAATCATAATTTATAACATATATTTTGGAAGTTTTCATTGAGAGACGAGAGATTGAGTGGAAATTGCATGTTGCTTTTGTGTGCCTTCGTGTGTTGCGCGCGAGTGAACCGATGAACCTGAATAAAACGAACGTAACATAATATCTAGTTTTTATTAATCGCTTTTAAATAAATGAATAGTCAGAATTTGTAATTTAATCGTTTTTTTTTTCTATTATTGCTGCATGTTGTTCGCTTTGCTGTTGTTGCCTAGCTTAAGTTAACAATATTTTGACTTTGGGGATTTGTTTGATGGCCAACATTGACCATTAGAGACTTTAATGCTTTAAAATAATATATTGAGTGAGCCGATAGGTGTTTAAGAGGCAGGTTCACTTTTTTTTTCTCATATCATATTGATGCCATCTCAAATTTCAGCCATGAACAAATTATGAACCACTGCATATCCCATACCACTTGAATTCAATAAAACAACGGTCTGATGATCGCTTTTTGTTTAAGGGCATAGCAATTTCATTTCAATTTAATGCACAACGTTTCTTTCTCTTTCTATAGCAGCCTGATTTGGGTCGTAACGATGGACATAGCGTTGATTGTGATTAAAAATATCCCATTTCAACGCGCTACGCTGTGTGAAAAAAAGGTGAGGTAACATGAGAGAAATGCGGGGATTGTGGATACAAAATGCCTTCGAGCGCGCAAATCCCAATTACGAGTAGAATTTATTTTTATATTTTATTTTTTATAAAAATCGACAAGTGCTAAAGCAACATAATGAGTATTAAATATATTTGAAGCATTAGTTAATAGCCGATATTGGTTTCCGACCTGTATGGTTTCGGGATATTTTTCGATGGATTTTCGGCACATGAACTTTGTGTTGTTAATTATATGGCGACGGAAGGCGCTTGTTTTCCATAAAAACACCGGTTTCGCTTTAATTGAAACGTTTTCCACCATAAAACTGTGAATTTCCTTCTTCCATTCGAGTGATTAAATTGCGGAAATTTTTAGGCTCGTAAATCAACGATAAACCATACATCGCGTGACTTTATGATTCAGCGTCTACAGTAAAATCTTGATAACCGTTTCTCTGATATGTTTTGAAAGCGACTCATTAAACCGTGTCGGGTAAAGAAATTTTTATATTATATTTATTTATTTCGGAGACCGGGGATTTTCTGTTAAAGTTTTGTGGTCAGGCAACGTTTAGAGAGTATGATGGGTAACATTATAAAAATATTAATTAAAACAAAAAATAAAAGATTCAAATTAATCGCATTTCATTCACGGTGATGCTTATCTAAGATTTCTTTCCCCACACCATCACAACACGAAACATATATCGCATTCAAAAGATCATCAAGAAGGCATCTAACAGTAGAAAAAGCCATTAATGAAATCCGAAAAAATTAAATCTCTGGCTCTCTTCAGAATATCGTTAATTTAACTAACTATAACTAAATGGTGTGTTATTTTAATGGGGCCCAAGAGTCATAGTCTGAGATAGAGACCGAAGAGATCTAATCGTTTTGTAGCAATTTCTTACACATGTATCGTTTTCCCTTCCATCAAAATAAAGTAACCACTTGAGACGTAGTTCGTCAAAATGGATATAGGAAAGAATGAGAAACTGAAAGATTCCCAGCGAATACCAAAATTCTTTAAAAAACATAACAATAAATTTCACTTATAAGATGGTTCAATCAACTTGGGCGTAGCATCGTTCAAGAATATATGTTTGAAGAAAAAAATGAAATTATGAAGAAGCGAAATGATTAATAGTCGCTCCTTTAATTTATTGAGCTGATCTTTGGCCGCCAAAATGTATTCAATGTAACGTGATCGTTTAAAAGATAACATACAACACTTCAGCTCTGACCACTAATAATACTTACTCACCGAAATGAAAACCAACCGACCGTTTTTGTATGTGGATGAACAATCTCTTATACTTATATGCACGCAATATAATATTAAGTAGATGGAAAACATTCTAAATTGATGACTAAAAAGCCTACAATGAAAGTTGATTTTAACGAAAAAAAAAAAGAAAGAATGAATTCGACTCAAAATAAAAAGGTGATACAAAGTTTGAATTGTTTTCGTTTATATCCATTTATCAAATCCAAAATTGATGGACTTTTGACAGACCCGACCGCGCACGGATAATGTTAATTTTGAGCGGAACTGTAGGAGACCCAAGAATGGATATCACTATAGAGAACGCTTTACTCAAGCTGACAAGGCCGTTTAAAACGTAACTAATTATTTCAATAACGATCGCTATATTATATAAAAAATTGCTATTGACAGGAATTTTCATCTTAGAAATGTTTAACAAACATTGACTGGCATCATAACAAATGACTTTTTATTGTTTGTTGATATAACCTTAAAGGTCTCAACTGGTGATGAGAAAATTCCTCATTTCGTGATGTTCGGATCGTTATCAAAAATGCGTTGATTTTTTCCCTACTAATTATTTTTTGGGTTTTTTACTGATGATTTTGCCTGATAAAAGTCTGCTTTATGATTTCTAATTTTCATAAATTACAAACCTCGTAAACCTTGATAAGAAGCAGCGAGAAAAATGTATTTTCTGGAAGCGCTCAACGACCCACTTGGCGATGGAAAATTGCTATCAAGATTGGGAGAGCGTTCTTCAGCCAGCTTAACTCTCATCAGCATCAGCAGCACTTTTAATTCTTTTTTTTTTCTCTGTTCCCGAATCTCAATTTCGAGTTGGCAATTAATTTTTTTTCTTTTCCACTATAGTGTTCAGCTCTCATCTCATCTATACGTCGAAATTGCTTCGAGTGATTTTTGTTTCTGAATCATTGCGGCTAATTAATGATGTAAATTTTTTGATAAATTGAGAAATATTTAAATATTTTTGCGTCCGACTTGTGGGCTGGCTCCCGAAACCAAAGAAAAGAGTATTTTGCAAACACGAAATGTGTTTCCGAAGTTACCTTTTGTATTTGGTCTGATCATCGATATGAGCCTGTCAGACACGCTCTACAAAAATGATAATTTTTTCTTTCTTTTTTTTTTTTCTTTTTGGCTAAGCAAAAGAAGATTGAAATTCCAATGATGATAATTGGTCGGAGCAGTTTCAGACCGGATTTTTCACGCTATAAAATCATTCGACTACCTTCTAATCGCTATAATTACCCTTTAAGACTATAGCATTAAAGCTTTAAAATCAATTTAAAAAAAAAAACGGCTGCTCACACAATCGACCCGGCACCATGCAGATTAAATTGGGCTAAGTTATAGTTACGGTTTTGGGGCTTTCATGATAATGGTGCGAACGCTTTATATTCAATGCTATTTAAACGAGTAAAACGAAATCAAATTGAAAGGTATTTGTATTAAATGGCGAGAACTGAGTATCTGGATTAAAGACAATGAGCAAAAAATTAATTCATTAAAGTCATTAGTGATTGTTGAGGAAATATAAAGCTGATAGTCTCTTTGCGTTTGATGGTTGATCTTAGATGATTAAAATTCAGTAAATAAGAAATCGAAGCATGTTGCGAAATACTCCTTTTTCCCTTTCCAATCACTGTTACATTCTTATCAGCTATCAAAGCATGAACATTATTTTTGGTTCCAATCGCTTTATGAGCGCTTAAAGATTTTTCTCCTGGAACATTAAATATTTTTTCTGCCTTCTCGTGTCGTTTTGAAGATGTTAAAAGAATTTCATTGCACGAAGATATTTTTTGTGGGAATTATTTGGCGTGATAAGAAGTGTTCGAGAGAGAGAGAGAGAAATAAAATGTTAGGTGATGATAATTAAGAGACGATGAGGAAGCAAAATCAATAAAGATGGAAACTTATCACGTTAAATGAATCTCGGAACTGCTGCTGCAGATGTATAAAATAAATTAAATGATTTTCACGGAACTCGAAAGAAATATTTAAAGATTTTTGTAAGAAGGGCGAGAGAAAAGGAGAGAGAGATAGAAATTCCTCTCGCTGTTTTCACAGCAATTCTTTAATGAGTTCATTGGATTTTTCGTTATTTATTTAAGAAGCTATTAGAAAAGTATTCAATTTCAAAGTGAAATCAGAAGTGGATTCAAGTGATTTTCAATATCAATTTGTGTTTCCCTCTCACTCTCTCTCTTTCGCTTTTCGACGCCCTTAAGATATGTATTTTATCCATTGTAATGGACTCCGATTTTCAAGTGTAAAGTAAATGAAGTGGATGACACTTCTGGAATCAATAAATCGAACCCAAATAACCAGGAATGTCTGAAATTTCAATCGTTGTTGTTTGTTTAACAACTTCCAAAATACAAAAAAAAACTCGTGTAAACACGATGTTCGAGAAATTTTGTTTTTTTCCAATGCGATGATTTATGATACGTGCAATTTTATATTTGTGCGATGGCAGGCAAGAAGCTTCAATGATTGGTGCTGCTGTTGCTACTGCTTCACGGATCATTAGAACATATAAACATGATGAAGCGTTTGTGCAAAAAAAAAAAATCAACTTCTGAACATCACGATATATGACAACGATTCCGCTTGGAAAAGTTAGGAATGAGGAACGTTTTTTTTTTTAATCTAAATGATTCTTTTGACATTCAAACAAGATTTTGTGTCGTTGTTAAAGTCACTTAAAAGAAAAAAAAATTAATAACATACAGCTTGTGACGTCACAATCAAAAATTTGTGTTTTTACAAACGGCAATAAATAATGGATGTCCATGTCACATATGATGGAAACGATCAAAATTTGGTCCCGCACCCAAATGATCGGTTTAAGGGGCCGAGAAATGAAATATTGAATTGTGGCGGAATCATGTTGGAAAATATGTTGCCTTGTAATTTGATACATTTGAGTTGACGCAAACCAAAAATAAAAAAATAAAATATTTTTTTTTTTAGAAAATATTTTATTATTTTTTTCATGGAATATTTTTTTCCTCTTCTGTTGTTGCTTTTTCTTTAACATTTCGTGTTTTGCTGTTTTGTGAAACACATTTCTGGTGTAATTGTACACCGATTTTGAAAAAGCATATAAACATTGTAACTGTCGCATTGTATGATGTTTCGACACAAGTAATTGCGGTTTCGATTTGATTGATAGCAGAAATGAATTTCTTTTCCCTTTTGTTGCAATGATTTTATTCCGATTTGGTTCGTTTTGTGTTTCGAATCTCTTTAGAACATGAGCAATAAATTTGGTAACCTACAATAATGTACGTTATTCCAGAGTCTATAAAGCACAGGAGCCAGTGAGTCTACGGCAATATGCGTAGCAAGGGCAAGAATGGGGGAAACGAGGAACACATTTAAACATAAAATATTAACATCTGAATATTGTGCGATTACATTTTTTTACGCTTTCGGCTCCAGCCCGAAACATATTGTACGAGTAGGCATTTTTCACAATCAACAGAATTTCATTAAATTCTTATTTATTAACTCCGATTTATTTGCCTGTATTTTTTTTTCTTACTGCTATCTTTAACATATATATTTTTTCTGCTCAGCCTTCAGAAATGATTTATTTAACCTATAGTTGGAGCAACAGAATGTGTATCCACGTGCAAGTGAGAATTTATTAGATATAGAGAATCATTTATCTGTCTAGCCGTGATACAAAATTTAATCTTTTTGTTAAATAGACTTGCAAAAATTTAATGAGTTTTTGGTGCTCGAAGATATTTACCATGTTTTAGGGAATTAAAACCTACACATCATTCAGCAAACTTTGTCGGCAAACAGCTCTAAGGAAAAAAGATCTGATTTCAAATCCTTTTTTTGTACTTTGCTGTTGAGAGGTGTTTCAATGGAGAAAGAGTACAAAAAGGGATAATTTGAAATTATTTATCTATTATCTAGACTTTCACTCAATGCTTAATTCCACAAAAAAAAAAAACTTACTTTTTCAGGTTCACAATTTGTCGGGTACAGCAAATGTCGAAATGTGTTTTCTTTTTCCAACGTAAAAAAAAAGATCTCACTCGAGGGAGAGGATTAAATAAAATCTATAAATATGTACCATACAAGTTTTTAATCTCCTTAACTGATGAATTATTTATAGAGCGAAATGAATAGAAAAACGCATTTGGAAAATGTGCAAAATCTCTCGTATACATATTATTTTGGGGAAGAATGTTGTTTGAAAAGGGTTTAAGTGTATTTCAATCTGCAGCGCTCAATATGCATCTATCCATTTTTTTGAATTATAAGAACTGATTCAAATTTCTCCTCTTAAATGTACATCATGATGATAAATACAAAATGATAATGTTCGAAATGTGCAATTTTGCTACAAACAACATTATGCTGCCATTGCTGCTTTTGAGAGAGATGAAGATTATGCACGAAACATGGCAACAGTGGCATAGATTAGCATCAGAAAAATCAACGTAATGCTGTCGAGTGCCACCACTGTCTGAATTCAATGAAATTGTTTTGAATTCTGAGCACTTCTGGTGTTTTTTTTTAAATAACATTTTGGAATGTGCATTATCAGCTCCATCTCTCCAGCTTTTGTGCAAATGTGAGCTAATCCCGACATCCTTCACCTATTTTCCTGCATTATCCCCGATAACATTATTTTTTACAATATTTTCTAAAAGCCACTTCTGTGAATTGTAGAACTGTCTGCGCTGAAATATTAAAATATTCAATATTTCAATGCCTCGACTGAAAAAAGGCGACAGAAAAGGAATTGACGGTATTATCTAAATAATATTTAATGGAGCAAAATCACAAGAGCAATGCAAATGCAAATAAAATGTAAATACGTAAACATTGCATCTGCACTTCGCATTCCGAAAATACTTGATACAATTTGTTTACATACTTAAATTTTTGTTTATGCCAACTGCAATAACCTTTTTCTTTTTTTTGGTACATTTTCATAAAACACACATCACTCTTTATTGCTATTTTTCTTCTACTTAGCTGTAAAATTCAGCATAAAGTTTAACTTTAGAAATCCATGAATGAGTCCTGATGGAGTGGAATAAATTCACAATTTTTTGCAGCATGATAGATGGATGGATTAAAAATCATTCATTGTGTAAGCATCGTCATTCGCCTAACATGATCTTACATTTATACTGACACTGTAAAATGAGGCTTAATTTGCCGCTGGTTTTTGTTTATTTTTTTTTTTTAATATAAATATGAGTTTTTCTTTTATAAATGGTAATCGTTAAAAATGGTTACAAACATTTAACTAACAACCAATGTTTCGCATAAAGAAAGGAAGCAGAAAAATCTTTCTATGGCATTTATGTTTCATTCATTTCATCCATTAACTTCAACAATGCTCATTCAGAAGCAATGGCATCAGAGCATTAAATATGCGGTAACTTGTCTTATTTGCCTGAACTGAGCTGAAGACGAAACAATGCCATAAAATAAATTCGAGCACAATATAAAAGAAACGAGTGCTAAATATCTTTATGATTATTATACAAATTTATCAGAACTGCCAACATTTTCGAGCGTCTGAATCGAGCCTTTTGTTTGATGATGATATTTACATCATGTATGAGCCTCACAAGCGCCGCAAAGCAGAGAACAAAATCGCTGTATGAGTTTGTGTAATAATCATCAACACCAGTCGAGAACAATAAAACGATAAAAAAAGGCTGAAAATAGCAGAATTTTTTTGTTTCTATTGGAGGGCTGATGCCATTTTGTGGCAATTCAAGTGACAAGCACAAACATAATTTTACGTCACTCTTGTAGGAATATCTCGGGAGAAAATGTATTCTGAGATTCATAACGGCATCATGTAGAGAGCTCATTTTGATAACAAATTGACTATCAAGTCGTATCAAATTAGCATCCTTCGACCTTGAACCAGAAACGTCGTACAACAAAAGTTTGAATGGCAAATGTTGTTCAGCTCGTGCACGAAAGAAAAATCATCTGGTGCTGAGATGTAGCGAAGATTTCGGATGGGGGAGAAAATGTGGAAGAAAAAAAGTAAGTTGAGAATGAAAAATTTCATTCCATAACAGGTGGTTTATTCAATGGCTTCGTGTTGTTTTTTTGTGATGTTCAGAAAACCATAAAAGAACACTATGAAAAGGAATTTGTGGAAACGAAAGAGTTGCATACTATTATTTGCTTGTCAAAAAGCGGGTGCACCTGCTAGTTGCTCTGATTTTAAACTATCCTAATGGCTGAAAATGATTTGAAGCATGAATAAAGTTTCCGATGGCAATTATGGTTATTAAGATCGATCAAAAAGGATTTCTACATGTATCTATATTCTACATTATGGGTCTTGATCTTTTTTCCCATCAGGACACAATATGTGGATTATGAATACCATAATTTAAGTTTCATATGAGTTTCAAGAGATCATATGCCAATGCCATAGATAGTTGTGTTTGGTAAATATGTCGCCAAAATCGATGGGCAAAATATTCGGTGACATTTCCATAATTTAGCCCTTTTCCTTATTGATATTCCTTATCCTTTATATAACAACCTCGGTCTGAAGCTGATGCTAGGCTTCGGAATATGGAAAGTATGAGTGGAAAATTATTAAAAAATGAAATTGTCTACTCCATGAAATTGTCTTTTTTTTGCCTCAAGTTTCAGTCGACTCTTGAGAAAAATATCTTAGAGGCGGGCTAGAGAGAAGAAAGATATATTTTCGAAGCAATATTCTAGATGATGGTATAATTTTTGAAAAACAATAAAATCACAAGTGGGTAAAAGAAAAGCTAGAGTAATTTGTCAAGGACTAGTAAATTTGGGTACACTGAAAGCGGATGAAAGAAACTTGGAGCACTCGAGCTGAGAAATTGTAAGTCGTAAGATGATATAGCATGAGAAAATTTCATATGGTGCGCCTGTGCCCACCAAAAAACACGCTTTATCGCACTGTTACTGTAGCGTTTTTTTGAATAAAAAAAAAAAAAACAAAATTCGGAGAGGAAATCGTAGAAGGTTTCAATTTGTGAGATTTTTCATTGATTAAAGAAACGGGAAATGAATCATAAGGAACATGAGATGAATCAAGATTTTTTTCGGTGCTTATAATTTATGGAATGATTGTTGTGTAATTTATTTACATTTATTTTCATTGAAATTAGAGATTTGATAAGTCTTTCGGGAGACTAAAATATTTTGACATTTTTTGGTAAATGTGCGCATTTGAGATCATGAGGCACTTCAAGTGTGATTTTCAGGCAAAAAAAAATATTCTTGGGATTTCGGGTGTTAAAGAAATATTTATATTTCGGTTAGAAAATGATATTTCAAATTTAACACAAAGCAGCAGATGAAAGAAGGTGAACGAAGAAAAGGAAGATCTTATCACAATGCCAGGTTCTTGGCTCAGCATTTCAAACAAAATAAAAATATATTTCTTTTAAGATTTCTCTGCTGTTAAAATTTCAAATTAAAATTCAAAAAAGTATAATAAAAGAGAGATTCTTATGGCGATCGATTGATAAGAGGAGGTTTGTTCAGGTTTTTTTTAACTTAAAATGTTGTAGAATTCTTTTTTTTCGGGGCCTTTTTCTTGAATTGTTTTGATTTACAGATCTTGAGTGAGCGAGCAGAACTAGGGGCGTGAAAAGATTTGTAAACTGATTAGCAGATTTTAATGGTGTTTCTTTATTTTTGTGCCTCGCTTATTTCTGGGCGCAGAATTTCTACGAAATATTTTCAACTAATGGATAATGTTTTGTGTATACAACAGAACTAGATATAGCTTTGAAAATCGGTTTGTTATTGTGCATAAAATAATATGTGTCCATGAACAGCAAGATATTCATCTTTAGCGCGAGATCTGTGAAATTCTGTAGAAATGTTTTCGTGAGCAGACAATAATTGAACGTGTTGGAAATTTTAATTGCTCGACGCGTCGCAAGACGTGAATCGAAAACCATTTTTCGCTGATATCGCTCGCAGCCAAATTATCTGTTTGATTCTTATTTATGTTTCCCCCAATTCCTATGATAATTTTTTTTTTTATTTATTTATTGTTTTCCTTCGCAGTTGTTTATAATTATTCGGATTCTTATTCCATCGTCCTCGAGCTTGAATCGGGACGGACGAAGTTTCCTTATTTCATTTTTGCTTCAATAAAAAAAAACTTTTTCTTCGAATTTTTTTCTCTTCTTTGTTTGTGTTGTATTTTTAATTTGCCCCAAATGAGATAAAATAAACAAATTATCGTCTTTAATCTAATATATTAACATAATTTGTTTTTGGCTTTATGGATAAGGAAATAAATTTAAATTAGTTATTTATGCTGCAGATAAGATGTATGGCAAGAAATGTGGTTTGATATTTTTCAGGGTGCAAAACAAACAAACACAAAATTGCACACGACTTCGATACTTAATGCATGTGGCCGAGGGTCGGATATCTTTCACTTTGGCTTTTAATGCTGTTTGGACGGTAGATTGAAGCTGATAATGAAATTGAATAAGAATGTATGCGTAAACCTTGACGCCTTCCAAATGTTTGCACGAAGTCTCGACCGCTAACCTGCTCGATACCCCTGTCGCTTTCATTTGAAGGTTCCGAAAAAAGGCAATAAAAACTTTTTACGGCCACCTTGAGGTTGGAGCATTAAATACATTGCACGAGATTGCGAGCGAAAAAAGAAGCCCCGAAAAAGTGAACATTTCTTTTACCTTAGTGCTCCCACAAAAGTGCTTTAAAACATAAACAACAACAAACCGTTGACATGACAATATACTTTTTAATTACTTTTAATTTCTATTCGCTCGCTAATGGTGAAAATTCGACTGAGAATAAATTTAGGAAGCACAATTGTATCCGGTTCCTCCGGCATCCACATCGAGAGAAAATTAGGAAATAATAAAACTTCAAAGACCAAAATAATTACCGAAGATTCAAAATTAATCGCTAGAAAATTGTTTTAATGAATCTCTTGATAGAAATTAAATTCTGTTTATACAGGATCTGACCGTTTATCTGAGTCTCCGGACGAATATTGCGCATAAACTTTTGGGACTAATTATCATGCATCTAAAACGTCGCAATTTTTGCCAGCTCAAGATCTAGTAACAAAATCACCCTAAAAGAATAAACAGCATAAGAGCTTAAGTTAGTTGCTGCAGTAGATATTTGGATTATCAAACTTTCTTTTCAATCCCCGGGATAGTTTTTTTCTTGTTTCGAAATAATTGTACAGATTTTTGTGTTGCAGAAATAATGCAAAACATCATTAGGGGGTGCAACCATCACCAAGATCAAATGACGGGAAAGGAAAAGTTAATTATTCCCGAGGGTAAATCAGAGATGTTTCCTTAACTTGAAAATTTTAAAGGTCATTAACGTTTTCTTTTTTCGTAAAGGCCTCAGGGCAAATCGAGATAAAGAAGGGAAGTAAAAGAAGCTGTGTGTCTGACTAAATTGACCGAATAAAATATTTATTGATTAAAATGAAGTGTTTTTTTTTTTTTTCGCACAACCCCTCTGGAAAGGACGAGATTGTGCTAAAAAGGATGGCACCAAACGACTGAATTTAAATAAGAAATTTGATGGCTCCAAAAAAAAAATTTCATTAATTTTGAATCGCTTTGGAGAATTTACTCGGGTTCACTTTGAAAGGATTCGATCTTAAATATTTCATTTGATACTTTTTCAACTTCCATCTCAGTGAATTGTGCCAAAGCTTATTAGAACGCAAAAGCTGGTTTGAATTTCAAATTAGTGCACATTGAAATTTAATTAAGCGTATACAAAATGCATAGAAAGAAGACAAATTTCTTGTTCAATATAATTAAGTTAAAAGGACCTTTGGGAAGGGACACTTAGTGTGACCATCCAAGCGATACTTTACGAGCAATCCGCTTCGTTGCTTTATCACCAAGGCAATCGAGTCTATTGGCTGGCTCATGATACATACATAAATTAAAATGCGGAGAATTCGTGACATATTTTCATAAATAATGATCATCGCGACTGGAATGGAAACACACTTCTCTCATTATTATGAGGACCTTCTCCACAAGCACAATGTACATTTATATTGGTTATTCAAGACATCATCTTTCAAGTAGGTAGAGCATGCGTCTAATCACTTGAAAAATAAAAATTTATATGTTTGGGACTCTTCGAAAACTCTCAGAAGAGAAAATCAACAATTTTTATGCTATTTATTCGGTCGAATAATTATTGAAAACATAAATAAATAATAAAAGAAATTCATTTTCGAATAGACATCGATAGCTTATTGAATGATTTTAGTCGATTTTTGAGTATCTGAAGCCAAACGCAATGTCAGAGCATAATATTATGTATTATTTTAGAACGGCATATAATTTTTTTTTGAATAAATAAACAAGTACATCTGTAAACATAACCCAAGGATTCGCTGTTGTGCAATGGAATTGATTTGAGGTGCACTGTTATCAGCCATTATTATACATTTTCAGTAAAACTTTATTTGTTCAATAAATTTTAAAGCTTAAATAAACAATTTTATTTACGATATTTCGAGTTCGATTTTCGAGGAAATTCTCATCAATGGAAAAAAAGAAACAACAAAATTCTCATTCAACTAAAAATAATGAATTTGGGAATTATTTTTCATTTCATCGTATTTATTTTTTCAGGGAAAACCTCTTGAGAGACTTTAGAAAGTTTGAAAAAAAAAAGGTAGGCACACATCATAGGAACAAACCTACGCTCGAATGCTCTTGGAAGTGAAGTGCCCCGGAGTATTGGAAATAACATGAAAGAAATTAATTGAAAAAAATTTGTCATCTCAATTGGTGCAACGATGCGTGCGGCGCATGTAACATATGGGCACCATGATGGGATAGTGATCTCTTTTAGCAGTCGATTACTTACTTTTTATTTCATCAACTGTCGCCTGCAGTGTTCCAATTTCGATTGATGAATTGTTGTTCTTTCGTTTGGTAAAGATCAGCAGAAGGATTGAATAAACATCATCAGTTCACAACCATTATTAGGATTTACTTCACGGTTCATTTAAAGGAATGTAAAAAAAAAGATAAAAGCTGGTTGAGCTGAATGATGCTCATCTTAATTCACTTCAGCTATATTTACTCAAGATATCTTTTCAAAAAAAAAAAAAATTGTTGTCATTCTTTTCTTGTAATATTTTGTAAAGAATTTCTTGTAATTTTTTTATATTTATTTTTTTCTTTCTTTCATCATTGGACCATTTCTTCTTCTTTTTTTGGTTGCAGAGTTTTAACGTCATTGAGTGGGAAACCTAAAAAAGAAAATTTGTTCACGGTAAAGTTTCAAATTTTTCGGCAAAAAAAAATATTTTGCGAACCCAAAATAAAAGTTCTTACTGCTCTCGGATGGCGAATATAAAATATTACACAAAACGGAACAAATAGCTGTGATTCTTTCAAACTCGCCACGATAACTTTTTCCGTATATTTGTTTTCATTGGAATGAAAATTCTCAAGGGACAACAGAAAAAAAATTCTTATTGAAATTCAATTGCGAAATATTTCGCATGAAAGGAACAACAAATTCTTGAAAGCTAAAAACAAACATATTTTGTGAGGTTTCTGCTATTTGCCAAAAGAAAAAAATATGTATATAAAAAATAAAAGGAAGTAAATCTTTATTAAATTTTCTTCAAATCTCAGTCCAGTATTTTATTTATAGTCGTCTGATTTTTGAACTGTAAAACTTCCATCTCACACTTTAAGTATACAAATTATACAAGTCAACAATCACGAAACGACAATCTTTATATTGCAAAAATGGTTTTTAAATTGTGTATTTTTATCAGGTCCTTTCAATCTAGATGTCATGGAAAATGTGTTAAAGGAAGAGAATCCTGCACAAATGCCGCGACATATTTTTTTTTTTTTGGAGGCATAAAAGTTTGTCTTTTTTTGTGAAAATAAAAGGGAAAAGTACTTAGTGTCGAGAGCGATCCCTATTTTGCTGATATTCCATCGACAGCATTTTTCCCTTCGCCCATTGTGTAAACAATAATTTTACATTAGGTACTTTCATTTGTGAAACGCAGCACCTGGTGATGTTTTAAAGAGATTCAAGATTTCTTTTTTTTTTTTTTTCATTTGAGATAAGCGCGAAGAAAATTTTGTAGGTGAATTTCTCAATCCACTGGGGTGAGTGAAATGGGAATAAAAAGCATGTCGCTTTAAATAAATGAATATAGGACATGTTACAGGTTGGCCTCGTTCATTCAACACATTTATATTCTTCTAAGTATTTGCTACGTCGGATAATCATAGAGGGATGATCTATGCTGATGAATCACAGTTGGGATGCGTTAACCGTGTCTATTTCTTATTTTTTTTGTGCCATTTTCAACAACCCTTTTGCATTCCATATCGTCTTTGCGTGCGTGTAAATCCTTCCATGCATTTTCCGTCCATTTCAAATGACTTATCTAGATTCCTCCGTTTCATTGTCCTATTTTATCGGTATCATCTTTGAATCATTTATTATTTATGGGACAGTTTTGTTCGCATTCAGTGCCTGTCCAGGCGTCTATAAAAGAAAACCAAAAATGGAAATCTTCAATCAGAAACGGGCCTTAAGCCTTCAGCCTTTATTGTCATGAAAGACATTCTATTATGATAAACATATCAAGATATACAGGTCCGTGCGTATTTTTCATGTTATCCTTTTTGATGAAATACTTTTAGAAAATCCCTTCGATTTGTTCGCTTGTGTAAAAATTCCCCTCGCACTTTGGGTCAGAGCCAAGTTTCTATGAGAAGTAATTTGATAGCTCAATGGATGAAGTGACATTTAGTCCTCGGGCGGCAGCTTCAATTGGCATTGAGAATTGATTAGACTTTAATTTGACATCTGAACGAGACATGAGACAAGATCTTAATGAAGATCAAAAACTATCAAAAGCGTATTTTGTTGAGGGAATCAAATTTCAGCCCCTCTCAGAAAGACGCTCTTTGAATTACAAGAAAATTTAATTTAGTTTCTTAATCCAAAAGTGTGTGCATTAGATTTTCAGGATGAAATGATGCAATCTAACAAATGAGAGACAAAGAGATCGATTGCCTCAAATCAAACATAAAATATTAATCAAATCAAATGAAATTTGTACACTCTGAATACTCAATTGCTGAAAAAGTTGTGTGGGTTAACTGCGGAGGATTTCTTAGGTATATCAATACAATATAATAAATTGAAGATGAAGATGCTTGACTGAGTATCGCTGGTGGGGAAGCCGCAATATGTTCAGCACATCTGAGAATGATGAGGACTAAAATTAAGGAAATCATTTCGCATACGTAAAAAGGGCAACAAATGAAAACTGACAGCTTACAACGCAGTAAAATGGAAAATAAATTAATTGATTTGTCTAATCTTGTCTCCCTTCTCATGTGCTCATGAGTCTTCTTTCCCAACCCCCGCAATCCCCTCCTGTCACATTGCTAATGAACTTTTATGGTTTATAAATTCTCGTAAGGGAATTTGCAACCCAAGTTCAGAAATTAGAAAGTCGCATCAAATGAGGGAAATCTAATGCACCCCGAATGTCGAAAAAGATGATTTCTGACATTTACCATCTCCCACTTAAACACACACACCCACGCATTATGATCAGTCATAATTTACTTTATTAACATAAATATTTTGTAATTCCTTCCAATCAACTGTGCACAAATTCTGATTTATTTTTTGTCAGTAATCTTCATTGAAGTGCACATTGCATTGCAGTTGAGTTGCTCAACAATTCTTTCGATTTATTGTGCAAATACCGAATAAGCAGCAAATGGCAAAGGGCAAACAGATCTAGGGTGAAATTGGAAAAAAGTAATTTTTCTGGTAAATAATTTCTCTATCTTATATTGCATGCACGAAAAACGCAATAAATATTTCTTGGTTATGTGCAAAGCATTTCAATCGGGAATGTTAATATGTAGAGATTAAAGGACGGCAATAAACATTTCTTTGAAACTCAAAATGGCGCAACGAAAAAGTATATTTTTTGGAATTACAATTGAATGTCAGTCACTTGCACAGCTTGAAAATAAATGAGCTTCGCTTTGGACATGAGTGACAGTTTATTGAGAGATTAAAGACTTGTCTAAATTATAAGGACGAAGGGAATAATGCGAAGAATAAAAATTAATAATTTCCTGAAATCTCTTTTGACACCAAATTCGCATTGATCGTAAATTGAAAGATGAAAGCAAACACAATAAGCACAATAAACAACAAATAATGGCTACGAATAATGAACAATTCTAATCTCTTCAATTGTGCTGTTGATGAAGCTGGTAAAAATATGCCGGTCATGTTAGAGACTGAAGCCGACTTTCGAGAGTTTCACGGAATGAATACCGATAAGAATTTTTTTACGTTTCATTGATGGAAGTTCAGCTGAGATATTTAATGGAATTTTGACCCATTCGATGTTTTCTCTAAAATCTTCACATATTTTTGGGTTGTTATCAACATGTTGCTATCTTTGCATACGGAATATGGTGTTGAAATTTTATATTTTTCGATCGGGTTCATCGGGTCATGCCCTCATTTTTCGGTTATCTCATCATACAATGGCATTAGAAATCTGATGTTTCTGATGACATGAACCAGTTTTCGTATATTCACTCCGCACATGTGCTCTTAAACTCTTTATTATAAATACATTAAAGGCTTATGGAGCTTTAGAATAACATTCATGAGCACTCTGCCTCGGTGCTGGATGTCTATCGACGGATTTCTTCTTTTGTTTGGTTTTATATTTTTGGCTTCTCCTTCCATGTCACACCAAAACCAAATAGAGAGAGAGAGAGTGATATCTAGAGAGTGGGAAAGAATATCCAGTCTCAAACTAAATTGCTATTGTGCTGGTCGATTGCTGTTTAGAACCCAAAAAGTGAAATTCTTTAATTCCCTTTGTTGGATTGTATTGCAGGCAACAACGTTTTACGATCAAATTTATAGACATTTTTGCTATTATATCGGATTTGAAATATGTGTCATTTCTCATAAAAAGAAACTGCTTTGAAAGAAGAAAAAAAAATAATATTTTGATAACTGGACAGTTTTCTTGGGATTCGTTGTTTCTAACGAAACCTTCGACAAAAAAAAGAATAATAGTTTTCGATTTGTGAGTAGATGGAATCAATAAATAAAGGATTAAAAGTAAACACTGTGTGGCCTTGATGAAATTGACTTGTGGATTCCTTGAGGCGCTCTTACTTCAGTTTGATTACGATTTCATTCATCAAATAAAATCTTCGTTTGCTTGAAGAAAATAAATTATTATTTGTTAAAAAAAAATATGATGCAAGAAAATATTCGAGAAATTGAATTAACTTAATGGTTTAAGCCGCTGGAATTTCAAGTGGTTTAATAATTCCAGCTGATTGTCAATAAAACGAATAAAGACAATGTTTGTTTGAGGGCAATAAAACGCAGCGTAGAGGAAGGATCATCATAAAATTATTATTTGTTGGTTTCCTTCTCTCTTATGGAGTCCCTCGATGCATGTTGAGAGGTGTTTGCTTACATGGGGCAAGTCCAGTTTTGTTAAACAAACCTAAAAATTTTTTCTCGACATCACTCATTGAGTTGTGCTGTTACAAAGGACGACACTGTCTAAATATTTATGATAGTTCGATGTCGAATGTTTGACTATACTTGGAGGTAGTCAGCGACATTTGGAAACAAATTTCTCAGAAAAGAAAACGTTAAAAATAAAGTGTACATAAAACATAAAATGTTATGACGCTCATCACTCGATCCGGGGGCTGAGTAAATAAACCACTCCTTTCAAATGTCGATGCGCCGTCAAAATGAATAATAATAGAAGTCATCATTAAACAGAAAAGGCATTGGATACATTTTCAGATGCCTCCGATTGATGAACTTAGGTATGGTTTTCTAACTCAGTTGAAATTTTCAGACACAATATTTTGCGAGTTCTTTTAATATCGTAGTCCCATCAACATCAGACGGAAACAGTTCAAAAGGTGAAAAAAAAAGAGTCTTCACTACTGCCAGCATAATCAAATATTTTCAGACTCGCTACAATCAACAATATAAATGTCATAATTTTTATACACCTTTTTGGTGTAAATATTTGTTTATTGTTCTTCTTATGTTTCTCTCATTCCATTACCGCCCGGGCATTGTTATTGTTGATGTCTATGAGTTCCCATCCCAAAAATAAAGAAATGCTGCATGGCTCCATTCATGTTGCTTTCATGTGAACAAAAAAATTATTATAGTTCGCAGAGCCATCATTTTTGGAGAAGAAAAATTCTATCTAGTTAATGCCATAAACTCAGTCAGAAGTAAGCAGGTGATTATGCAATTTGCGTGTATCGGTTTGGTTTACAGATTGCCTGCAGTTAAAGTTTACGACATGACCATCATTTCCCTCTCTAGTTGTGACTTTATGATGTTGAAACTGTGACGCAGTTAATTTGATGGCTGCTTTCCAATAAAATAACAGAAATAGATTGTGGTATCTATTTGTATTTATTAGTTCTCTATTTATTTTGATGTCGATAAACATTTTCATGCCATTTCATGTCAAAATTTTTCCGGTTGTAAAATCTTCAATTGATCAAATGTTGCATAAAACAATTATTACAAAAAAAAAATTAAGGATAAATAGAGAATTAAAGCAGAAAAGATTTTTGCATAAAATTATGCATTTGCAAATCTTTTAATTATTTATGCTATCAATATTTAAATTATAACGTTTTTGGCGTAATTTGGATGTAAATTTAATGTTTATGCTTTTTGTTTTAGAGCATGTTTTTGCGAAAATCATATTTGCATTTAAATTTTTAAGACGTTATTTTATGTACTTGTTCAAAAATTCCTCAATTTTTATTTCGCATCCAGCAGCGGGAGCAAACAGAATTTAATTAAATTTGTATTGTGAGAAGTTGGGGAAAGATTCAATGATTGTGTTCAACAACAACTAATGTTTTGGATTATTTTTTAAATGACACTCAAACATAACAATTCGAAAATTTTCAAATGTTCTTAAGCATTGATCAATAAGCACTCTTTAGAATTAAATTTCTGTCGATTTAATGTTAACAACATGTTTTGCAAAATTTTATTGCTCTTCAGCTCATGGATTGTGTGGAGAGTGCAGTTTTAGGCAATAGCAAATTTTATAGGGCGGGGAACGGTTATAAAATGGAAAGCATTATAGAATGACCATTGTTGCCGTATACGATGTGAATATTTTATGAATTTACATTTTAATCCAAATTCCATTTTGATTGTTCATACATGTTTAACTACATTGAGAGTATTTGCTTATTCCAAAGCAAAAATTCATTTATGTTCTTGTACTAGTGGCGTTCGATTAATCGATCGATGCCATTTATAAAATCAAAAGCCTTTGGTATAATCGACATCAACCTGCGCTAAACATTTTCATTATTTGCATAATGTTTTCCTGCGATAATCGAATCGTGAATATTAAACACAGCACTCAATATTCAGTCAATTGAAATCAATTCATTTTGAGTTTCTATTTGCTCTGTCTCCCCGAAATGATTCAATTTTCGATACACGCCGGGCATCAATAGCAGTGGTTTGAGTGTTTGTTTTGAAATTTTAATCAAAATTGTGGTATATGTTTGGGATTTATACACATTTAATTGAATCAAAGCTTTGCAATGTGCGCCCATTAAAATAATTGTAAACTTTGCGGTTTGTTTAGCAACAGTAAAGAGAGAGGATTTCTGGTCCCATGTTCGAGGCTCTCTAAATCCTCAACATTTATCAATGGGATTTACTCTGGTAAAATGTTTATGCAAAAATTGTAATTATGTTTAAGGACTAAAGAAAAAATATAATTATTGTTGTTTATTTTTCTTCCTTTTCAACAAAAAATAAACAACAAACAAACACTGGACTGTAATTATTGGAGCGGCATTCTTCCGGTTTCCTTTTGCAAAAAATATTTTTCTTTGTTGATGCTGTCGGGCAGTGTGCAACAAAGCTCGTCACTTCAAGTGAATTTGTGTTCAAGTTAAATTTAATTTAGAATTTTTGCAGCTGAGCTGGAAATGCTTAAAAAGATTATCAGGGATTTTGAATGATGTACATTTTGTAGAGTCTAATGGGATAATAAAGCATTTGCTTGTTTTCTTGATGATGATGGCAAATTAGAATGGGAGAAACGCTCACTGGCCAATCCAGTGAAATTGAAATAAATGGGAAAAAGTTTCTCATTTCCTTGCTTTTACAACTTAGTCTCTCAAATGAAAGCAAAAAATTTGAATCGTTTTTTTTTTTTTGTTTGTTTGGCATACAGCTTCAATTTTCTGGTTTTATCGAAAATTCATCTTTCGAGAAAATTAGTTTTTGTATGTTATCGTGTTGAATGACAAAAAATGAATAGTAAAAGAGGAAATTAAAACTAGAATTGAAATAGAGAGACAAAGAGACAAAGAGAGATAAAGAGAAAAGATAGAGAAATGAAAATTCTATTCTAGATGCATGGAAAGATACTTCAATGAATCTGTGGTTTTACTTGCTTCTGACAGAAAATCTAGGTGAATGTTTTGCCAGCCGAAGCAGAAAAGTTCGTCAAAAATCTGTAAAAGTTTTTATGACAAAAGTTTTGCGCAGCGGCATCAAATAAAATTAACTTTTTTTTTTTCGGGGACTCGAAAAGAAATTTTAATTTCAAAATTGGCGACGGTCGGTGACTCAAACGACCAACTTGGAATGGATAAATTTTCCAAATTAAAACTGCATAAATAACACTGTTTGACCATTTTTCAGTAAACTCTCGTACGAGCCACTGACGTTCATTTCTTCTGGTGTTTGCACAGATGGTGCCATAAAAATAAATTCAATAACACAAATTCGCGTAAAAACACACATACAGATAAACAAAACACACAACAATGAGTTTTTAATGAAAATTTCTGGCGAAAATTTAAATTTTCAATTATTTTGTTTCCGCCATTTGGTGGGACAAATGTGCGAAGCGCGTTAGAAAATCAATAAAATCCGCGGGTGATGGAAATGAGCCATAATTGGATCAATGGGCAAAAGACGCTCAAAGTGAGATTAACTAATATAAATATAGATGAAGCAAAACGAATTTTAAATTTAATATTAAATGGTGATAAAAATGTCATGTTAAACTAATCGCAACAGCACTCAAAAACTTTGTTTCGCCTCAAACTGTTTGATCTGAATACATGTGAAATATTGCATTAGAATTTCCATGGAAGTCCATGGATAATATTCAGTGTTGTTTTGTTATTTTGAAATTCTCACACGATTCGAATTCGGAGCTGTCGGAACTGTTGGACAAGTAATTGTAAGTGTAGATGATTTAGAAAATTTATCGAATTTCCGGGGGTGAAATTTTGTTGGTTTGTTCCAGAATGCAGCCGCTCAAATTCCAATCCAAAAATAGGCATGGCATGCAAATATATTTTAGAAACAAGTATCCATCGATTATTCAACTATCCTTTGAAATAATGTATGAATTCAATCCGAAAATCTATCATGACCTGTAGGACACATGCGGTTCCTTGAATCGAGTGTTTGACCAAATTAAACGAATTCTGCTTGATTTCATTTCATTCATTAAAATATAGCTCCAGGCCATTTTGTCACTTCAAATTTATATGCGCAAAAAATAAAAATCAAACGTCACCGACGTCGATACGGAGAAAAATATAAATCGGGTGTGAATTTAACAGGAAATTCAATATTGGTTTTCCTTTTTAATTTGAACACGAGAACTTGCATTTGGTGCTTATTGAAGTTTTCGAGTGAATCAAGTTGCATACAATTTCGACAAGACAGACAAAATATTTTGTCGGTTTTGGTAACATTCAATCATATACGAAATTAAATTTGTATCCAGATATTGCAAAATGGATTGAGAAAGATTCAAAACTATGTATAATCCCAAGCAATGATGGAATCAATTTCATAGATATTGTTCAATAAATGCACAGCTTGATAAAGAGATAAAGGAACATAGACACAATATTACACAATAAATTTTATTTAAATTATTGTATACAATTTCTCTATTTTTCTTGGGGCTATGTTTCCTATGGTTAAATGAAGCATGAAGGGTTGTATTTTATGTATGAGGACATGGTCGATTGCGACACGTACCACATTCACTGAAATGTAGGATATTCTATATTAGAAGCAAAGTTTAGTTTCGTTCTACATCGATACAGTGGTTGATTACTTGAGTCGATCGTTATACGAGCTCAATCTGCAAAATAATAGAAGTCATTTTGTCATTAGTCTCGATGGAAGAGCATTTCTTGACACATATTTTCCTTTGTTGTTTATAGAGGAGAAGTGAAATCACGACAAAAGATGTTTTAATTTCTATGTTACAAAACATCATCGGCCACATCACGGACTAACTGAAAGATTCCAATTGTTGTCCATTTGCCATTTCAATATAACTGTCTACTGCAGCAGTTTGATTTTCCCTCGATTCTTTTCCAAATTCCATGCAATAAGGAATTTCAAGAAGAAAAAAATAATGGCAAAATATATAATGACAATTCCTTTATTTTGCACCTTTTTCTTTCCTTCCCACTGTGATCGAGCCAGACGGAAAAGATTTTTAAAAAAAAAAAAAAAAAAAAAAACAAAAACGATAATACGATTCCATTTAATATTGAATTTGCTGAACATAAAACTGTTAAAGAATGATTCGTGCGATGCCTGAAGGTGGATGAAGAGAACAAAAAATATAAAGCGTCTCCAGGTACATTTATTGTATCTCAATCACAAAACTGACTTAACATGAATAGAATGAAACAATACCTCGAAAATGTTTTATTGCGCTTTCGAAACAGTTTTTAGTTATCAAGACGAATGAAAAATGAAACTTTTGAGAAGTTGAAAAAGGATCTTGATGACTACACAAAAGAATCCTGCAACATAAAATTTTATTCACACATTTCTATAGCCCTGTTGGGTGTCCTAACTTTGTTGATTAATTGATTTCAATTGATCTTTTGTCCAGTGAAAAAAAAATAATTTTGAACAATTCATTTCTCAAATCATGCATTTTGTCAAAAGGAGACAAATTAAACACACTTGAGACGAGAGTTTAAAAGAATTGTTTGCATTTGCAATTGCTTTTAAAAATTAATGTTTCCTCGTGAAAACGGATGCTTCACTCTTTGCTACAGCAATCAATTTCCAATTTCCTGAATACACGAATGTGTGTGGCACACACATAATTTCTGTATCGAATAATAAGAGTTTGTGTTATATTTGACAACAAAAGAGAATCCTTAAAATTTCATTAAAAATGCTATATTTGCTTGTGCAACTATATTTAAACTAAAATATTTACACACGAAGCACTAAAGATGTTGAAAGAACTGCAAGCAAATATCATGAAGCAACAACATCTTGAAAGTTTGCATAATTTTTGTGCAAATTTGCTTCAAGAGCACTAGAAATGTGTTTGCTGATACTAGTAAATTAACATATGAAAATTAATAGACAAATGTCAAAATTGTTAACTGAACCGAAGAAAAATAAAATTTGAAATTAAATTTAAAGCAATTTAAAATGCGATGATGACGAAGAGTCCTTATCGCTTTTTATGGCTACAGTTTTCTCGATAAGAAAAATAAATTTTCAAAGTATTTGTTTGAAAATTAATAAAATTAAATTAGACAGCTGATAACGTTACACAAGGAAGTCAAAATAATGTATAGCTTGGAAAGGAATTTAATTTATGTCAATTAATGCCAATATTCATTGAAGGGAGGGACATCTTATCTGTCTACGATTCAGGAATTTGCAACCCATTGCGAGGCGACACGACACAATAGATGATAATTAAAAATTTAATTCAGTTTGGGAACGTCTGACGTGACTTGATTTATTCTACAGATGCCAGTTCCTACAATAGTGGCGCTGCTTCAGTGGAAGTCTATGTGGAGCATAAATATATATAGTTAAGACAATGCTGCATAATTTATGGATAATTTGCCACATACACACGCCGAAGACGAAGAAGACAAATGAAAATATATGTATTTCTTATCGCACGTTCATTTATCTTCCACAAAAAATTCCAACAATAGAATATTTTACGGCAGAAAAGCGAAGAAAAAGTTTACACAAAAATTCTAATTGAATTCAATTAGCGTCTAATTTTCTGAGGCCTTCAATCAACCAATTTGTAACTTAATCTTGGACAGTTTCTTGTTAAATTTCCAATTAAATTTTGCTCGACATTTTTTGTTTGCTTAATAAAACTTTGTATTGTTTGCAAACCCACACACGATGAACTCAATGTCCGGATTGTTCTGAAAGAGTCGAAAGCAGCAAATTCGTATTGATTTTTTGGTTCAACACAGCATCCGCTTTGGCATCGGAAACAAGGAAACGATTTTATTGAAATTTTCCAAAGCCCCCATACCCATATTATCAAGGATTAAAGCACAAAATCTCATCGAGAGTTGCTTGCTGGCAAATATTTGCCTTTTCAATTTGTCTACAAATTTTCTTCTCTCTCCATTTCCAAATGGTGCCTTGATACGGGATACAATACAAATAGAAATCTTAGGAAAACTTTCATTTGCTGCTGATGAATTCTTTAGGATTCCTTTTCTGTTCTATAGAAGAAAAACACTGAAGCAGCAAATAGATTTAAGATAGAACACACCTCGAGATACAAAGTTTGATGTTGGAAAATCTATTTTCTACTAAATTCAACAATTTGTTCGAGTAAGAAAATCTCATACGCAGATGGAAAAAATCTTTTTGCGAAAAATCAAAGTGAAAATTTGTATGAAGGGATTAAAGTGGCGATGCGGATTTGTGTGAAATATACCATCATCACATGAGCATATACATGAACATAAAGTTCGGAATATTTGCCCCAAAAATTTGCACTGAATTATCCCATTTGCCTGCATTTTATGTTTGAGTAAATTTTGTTGTTGATGTAGGTCATAATTACAGGCTCGATGGTAAATACGAAGCAATAAAATTGTTCTCCTAAGTGTACACGCACACATATGGTGATCGAGTTGCAAATTTAAGCAAATTTAAAACCCATAAATATTATACACATAAATATTTTATATCTGCACAGAGTGCGCGTGACATAAGATGGGCGCATATGTGCTGTTAATTAAGTATTCTTCGAGCAGAAATCAGATCCAATGTTAGATGAAATTCAATTAAAAGTTTTCTCTTGGAACTTTAGTAAGATATTAGGAAAAGTTTAATATTTTTGTTTCAGTAAATTTCTGAAGCAATTTGCTCATTGCTAATTGGTCAAAATCATCAAAATGGAATCATTTGTCAACGTAAAAATTTAAATTTATTTCAGATATTCTTTTCAAATCAAGAAATTTCTTTTTTGAACTTGACAATATTTTCCCGAATTTTACTTTTAAGAAATCTTAAAAAATATCATTAAACGTAAGTTAAGTTTTAAATCATCGGGATATATTGAAATCATGTTCAGAATAATCAGCTGGAAGTAACTTCTACTTATTTTGTTAAATGACAGAGCATTTCTGTCGGATACTTTTGCTACTTCTTCTGTTCCTGGTTTGTGTTGAAATGGAATATTCATTTTATTTATATTTTCATTTGTATAAAATTCACGTAAAGCATAAGAATGCGTGTCATGTATTATGCGATGCCTTCACACACTGGTGTCTGTTTATGCTCGAGAAACACAATGTATAACCCTCCTCGATGCGAAAATGACATTTTATGAGTACTTCTCTCTCCTTTCTTATACGCACCAAATTTCTGCGACTTTAATTTGTGAATTCTGTTTTGTGTTAAATTTATATTCATGGCTCCTGGAATTCAAAAAGTTACTTGCATCACTCTGCATATGTTGCCATTAGTCAATTAGATTTCTCGAGCATGTTGTGGGAGAATGAGCCCAGGAATGTTTTCAATAATATTAATCGATTATGATGAAAATAAGTGTTCAAATATATATCGTTAATATTGCAATCGTACAAAATATGATACATATTCCACACCTACAATAGTGTAACTAATGATCTGCTTACGAAGATTTAACAAACCCAATTGTAATAACCTTACACTAAACATTAGTCACATTTTAACTGTTCGCTATATTACAGTGAATGAATAACCGAATGACGTGTTTGGTGCAAATAACCGTAAACTATTAAGCCAATTTTTTACACTACACCAAACCGCAAGTTGACCTGAAAATATGAAATGTGGACGACGGCAACGCAACTCAATATAGCAACAAAGAGGCAAGTAAAAAAATTGCTAAATTAATATTTTTATGATTATTGCGGAATGTATGTTTATTATTATTGTTATCGGGTCATATTTCAGGACTTAAGTGGTTGGTGCAAAATTATGTTTTCCGTTTGTGAGCAATTGCGACACTTTCACGGTCTATCGTGGTTGAGCTTTATTTAGGCAGGAAGTTCTTTGGTATGCGTTTGATGAAATTACATTCGTAGTGATTGATTGCCTCTGAAAAGCTCATCTCGAAGAAATGACAAAAATAATTCAAGGTCATAAAAGCTACAGCCCAAGTTGTCATCATATTAAAAAAAAAGGATTCTGATAGAGTTTTTATCTGTTTCTTACGACTCACGACCAATAAAGGAACACAAAAGTCACATAAAATCAAATTATTTTCCGAATCGCTCGTCCTTTTCCTAAATGGGGATTTGGGAAGTGTGGTATGAGAGGGAAGGAGTTGGAGCAAATAATATGAGAAAGAAAATCCACACGCGTTCAGAATTATCGATTAAATTGATTCACAAGTGGTTATGTTTCATTTCATGGATGACCCCTGTTGAAATTAAATTGCCAAGTAGCGCACTGGCAGCATCATCAGAAATGGCAATCGACGAATTGTTGAACTCGAGCATTAGATTAGACACGAAGCTTTAATGCCAAGTTTTTTCGGGAGGCCCATTTTTTCGCATATAAATACGATAGATTTGGCCTTTCACAATACACTTTGGGTTAATTGATAACAACCGAAAAAGAGCCTTTTCATTGTTTCGAAGCGATCCGGTTGCCCGGTGTTTTAATTGAAATGAATATTTAAGTGCCTTTTTACGACTTTGTGAGCGTCTGCTGCCGTTTTGTGGGAGTTTGGGAGAGGTCGACTGGAGGTTTTAAAGAAACTTTCCACGAAATGAAATTTAATTGAAATTTATTGGCCATTATCACGTTATGTTTATAATATTTTGGCGTATTATGGAAGTCGAATGGAAAAATCATGTTGCTTTGAAGCCACCAGAAGGCCATTCACAAACGTGTAAGTCACGTCATGAGCCATGGAAAAAATGGGGTAAAAAGAACTTGCTTTTTTGTGCAAGGTGGAATTATATTTTATCGATTTCTCTTTGAAGTCTGCACATTCTTTTTTTTTTCTATCTGAGCATTAAAGCTTTTCCATTCAATCGGATGTTTATTTCGATCTTCCACGACATCAATTACATTAAAAACTCATGTTTGTGCTTTGCAATTGGAATTAAGCTTTTGATCATTATTTTGATGTTTTCTTTCCCTTTCGCCTTTTCCTCTCTTTCGTCTCAATATTAACATTTATATTGAATTTTTATAGCTACATACATTGGATCGGATATGTATTTTTTTGTAGCCAAAAAAAAAAAGTTTCAATTCCGAGTCTAATTTATCGCCGATTTTTGAATGAAAACTTTTTTCGCCTGAGAATAATTTTCCAATAATTGCTGAAAATTGAGACAATAAAAAAGTGCAATTTGTGTGGAAATTTGTTATCAGAATATTTTTATTGCATTTCGTCTGCGTTAAATTAGCCATGAAGTCATTTCGTAGAGAGTTTCAATTTTTATTTGCTCATTTTTAACGATTGATGTATCGACATTTATTTTTCATAACAAATTGTACATTAATGTAAATGATATAAGGACAAGAGTTGCTTCAATATCATATAAATAATTGCTAATATTATTTATTGCATTTGTGACTGCCTTTGTGCTTTGAAAAGATGTGCAACAAGGGAAAAATTATGAACAATTTTCCTGTACGTAATGAAATTAGTTATGTGGGCATATATTTTTTATTATTATATTTTGTTCAATTGGGATTGAAATATCTTTGAATGTCGGAAAGAAAAACTAGAGCAGATCAAACCAGACACAAAAAAAGCGGGCAATTTATCGAAATTAACATTTATTGATGCCATAAAATGACTAGTTTTTCCTGCTTTATGCAATAAATAGCATCACGAAATGCGAAACTGTCAAAGTGTTTATGCCCTCGAGAGAGAGAGGGTATAATAAAAGGGGTTCAACGTCGCGCATACACCACACAAAATAACAAATATTCCGAGGGGTTTCGAAGTACAAAGTTGAGTTAATTTAATTCAAGTAAAATGATTTATTTGCTTTAAAATTCTGTGCATAATTTTTATGAGACTCAAAATGATGTGATTAAAATGTATGAAAACGTGTTTGTTCTTACAGAGGGGCTCCGAAAAAAGAAGGGGTGAGTGAACCAGCGAAAAAAAAAAAACTCTTTTATGGCGCATTTAGGCAGAAATTTTTACGACGCTTTAGTGTACATAATTTATGTTTTGCCACAACAATTGCTCGAAGTTATGGGTTATGCGTATTGATGGGCGAAATATTGTGAAATATGTTGAGATTTATGAGCATTTGAATTGTGCAACTGGACTAGAAAATAAATTCACATCATTCAGGATTCAGCAGGCAATGTCCGTCCAGTCGATTTAAAGTTGTATGCGAAAATTTATGAACCCAGCTAGTCCCGGAAAAATATGGTATTCGAGGTAATCAGATTGTGCAGTTAGAGAGCGAGGCACTGAAGCTACAAAAAAATTGCACATCAAAGCAATATCGAGGAAATATATATACATATATTTTTACTGGAGTTTCGTGTGCATTTAATCAGTGACTCAATCGGTTATTTATGTTAGTTATTTGAGTATTCAAAACACACTTGCTTTAACTTTGCTGAGTGCATGGAAAACTTGAAAAGGAACAAAAAGAATTATGTTTTAAAAATGGTTCTTTATAGTTTTTTTTTGCCCTTGCGGCAGAAAATGTAAAGAAATTCGATGATTTTTCATTGGCTTTTTTATATAAAAATTGATAAAAAAAATTCTGCCAAGTGGAAAATTGCTGAGTCATTGCAAATGATACACATTGGAATAGTGACAAATTCAAAAAGTTGCACAAAGTTTATTGATCCCTCCGAACGAATAAAAAGTGATAATCATTTTCACAGAAAATAAATTAAAAAATGAATTTCGAACATTTTCCTGCATTGCGAACCCCTTCGAGTCTTTAAATCGGTAAATCAGAATGCGAGGGTTGCGTTATTGCTTCACATATTTCTAAAAGAAATGCCTTGGAAAGTGCACACGATGAACTTCTCAACGTTGTCTGGGTAGAGTAAATGATTTAATCTTATCGGTATTCGCTTATCGAAGAATTCGACGTGAGGGGTTGAAAGTAATTTGTTATGTTTCGGGGTAAAATCCCGCAGCTAATTTTCAACTCTCTTCCTGAACGGCGAACCAGAAGAATTGTAAAATGAGTCAATGAGTCACTCCCTTCATGCGAACTATAAGCAATATCAGTCAGAATGTCGGAGGTGAAATGAATGAATCTCACAAAAAGAAAATTCTGTTTGGATTTCAAATATGACTTTCACCCTCCTTGTAAACTTTAGTTAAGATTTTGAGAAAATGAGAAGCTCTTACCTCTTATCAAATGAAATTTAGTTTCCGCGTGACTTCATTAAATATTATTGCACATCGATGAATTTTAAATATTTAGATTGCAAAATAGATTTGAATTGGAATAATTTGAATTGTAATGTTGCTTTCAATTTTCTTTTTTTTTCTAGCATATAAATGATTAAAAATTATTAAAATTATCTATGTAAAAGTTTCGTTATCTTAAATTAAGGGTTTTCTCAATAATCAATATTGTTTATTGTAGTTTCAAAAATAAAAATAAAAATCGAAAATAAATTACAATTCTGCCATTGAAACTTGTTGCCGATGTGACTTTCCGCTCAACCGCCCACAGCACATGAAAACTTTCTCAAGACGATGTTTTGATTGTGCAAAAGGTTCATTGAGATAGAAAACCATCAAGTGAAAATAAAAATAATCCTCGGAGCACCTTTTTTAGGGAGGGAAACAGTCCCTTTATAGGAAAGTTTTATCAACTACCAAATTTCGCTCGGTTGGTGCCGAAATAAAAACAAATTTGTTTTAATAAAAAAAAAAAGTGAGCAAACTCACATTGCCTCCAACCAATTTCTACGGTTACGGCAAAAGAACTTCCATTACGAAAAAAAAAAAAAAAACAAATGAAATAAAAATTGGTAAAGTTTTGACTTCCGATAACCCGAAAAGGCAAAAAGAAAGTTCGTCTCTCCCGCACGAGAAACATTCTTCTTGGGGACCAAACTTTTGCAAGCTACTCAAACATTGTTTATGGTAATTTCTTCATGCTGGCTTGACTGACTTGTTAGCTTCGGTACATCTATCCGTTGCCGCGTACTGCTGCGAAACTAATAAAATAAATAAAAAGAGAATGAATGAGAAATACAATTTGGCGAAACAACATATTGTATGCAGAAGAATGAAATTGGAAAAATAAACAAATTATCTTTTCTTGAATTGAAATACATAAATTATCTTTCATAAAATTATGTTTCGGTTGCAGAATCCCTGAAATTCGTTGTTTATACAAGTGTGGTGGTTTTGAATTGTTATCTTTTGCTATCTGATGATGTAAACTTGAAGGAACTTTTGTATGATTTTATGAAATTTTCATCATTTCGTTTCTTGTGAGGAAACTTTTACTTGTGCCGCCATTTATAAAGCTTTCTGACCTCAAATTGATGTAATTAGGGCTATGATGCAAAAGGCGAAGCCCCACATGAGAGATGTGAGGCACAATTTTGTGAATAGAAAATTTATATTCATTATCAAACATTCAGAAACAAGTCAAAGTCCTTCGGCGAATGGGCCAAAAACACTGATTTATTGATCAAGTTTACGGAAATAACAATAATTTACGTTTTTCTGGTCTTGAAGAGACTTTTTTCTCTCTTTCATCGGAAGCAATGAAAAGATTTTCCCAACTCATAAAGAATATTTATGAACTAATGAGGTTTGTTTATTGATCACTTTGTAAGGGAATGAAAAAATGTTCCGGGATAAAATATCTCCATTTCTTAAGATTTTTCACGAAAAACCCGTTTTGCGCAAATTTTTTGCCGAAGACATGGAATAATGTCATTCCCTGAACAACCCATAACTTTTCCCCATTATTTTCATCGATTTTGTCACCCGGAACTTTAAGACTTTCATTACAGCTCATGAAATTTATTTTTCCTTACTGTATGTGCCAAAAGTATGGTTGCCGTGCGAATGTTTCTAAATAACAAAAAGAGGCCAAGAATGAATTTTTGGAATGCCATGCAATCAAATGTTGAAATGATGAAGGAAAATAAATAATTGTGCTGTTATTAATGAGCTATTTTTTCCATCTTTTGCAGACATGAAAATTTTTTCTACAATAAAAACGAATTCGTATCATTTATTTTGAGTGCAAAAAGAAATTTTCTTTAATGCTCGTTTGTTGTCTATTAATGAATCTCATTCAGAGTTGATATTTTTCTTCATTTCTTTCTCATTTTTTTTTGCCATATTTTGGGTGCTCAATCTTTGCTGTTTCACTTGATTTTCTAAAGGCAAATAATTTCTTACCACCACATAATTTTCTAAACCTGATTTTATAAATAATGAGATAATTTAGCGTTGCGTTGATGGAGTTTGCTGGAATTATTTTAGCGGGGAATGAGAAGAAATGCTTTTATGTGGTTGTTTAGATGGTTCTAAATTTGGAGCTTTTCTTTGCTGAAGATATATGCGCAAAGAAAAAAAAAAGATTCGACGAATTATAATGCGATTCGTTTTCCTATATGTTTAAAGTCAAATGAAAATGGGCCATGAATTAATGTAAAATTATGTTTCCCTCAGTTTCTTACAATTTGTATTACTACAATTTAATTAATTCTTTCCTTTGCCGTTCCGATTTTCATTCAAGTCTGAAAAATTTTCCGTAACGGAACAAAAAAAAACTCCAAACGAAAAGGAGAACGTGGAAAAAGCAATAAATTTTCCGATTTTGTTTTTGTGAGCTTTTCTTCCCCCAAACAGACACAATAATAAGAAAATCGAGACGAAAGACGACACTGAACATGCTTCAGAGTTTTCCGTCGTTCCAGTGTCTTATTTCTATGTTTTTTTTTTTTTTCGTATGACTGTCGAATGCGAAGCAAAAGTTAATTTGAGTAAAATTTGCCAATACTGTACGGGGGCGGCAGAGGATATTTTGCTTGCTGTTCTACAAGTGCGATATAAAATATAATTTGAAAATTGATATTTTCTGCGACAAGCAAATTGAAAGCTTTTGTTTGTTATTTGAGAGATTTGTTTCGTTATCAATTTTCATTATTTTTCGTCAAAATATTGTTTTATTTCGGGAAATTTAATCCTTATTCTGCTATAAAAAGAAATCAAAGGAGAAACAACGATTTTAAACATTTTAAAAATTGTGTAACATGCATGTAATGTGATAACAGTCTGGCGTCTGTTTAATGTTGGTAAGAAGATACTTTTTCTGTTATGGAACATAATTTGCAATCTTTTAATTTCGAAAGAACAAGACATGCTTTTCCCGAGAATTTGCCTTACAATATTTTTTTTTTCTCTTTGAATTTGCGATGGAAAATTTCCTCAAGGCAATTTATTTTGTAGGACAAATTTCTTAATATTTTAGGCTACTGAAGCTACTAAAATGAGGGGCGAAGAATAACATAAAGGCAGAATTCTAGGGGACATTTTGAGGATTTAACTATTTTTATGGCACTCTCTTCTACCCCTCATCATGGTACATAAAAATGACGATGAAAATAAAATAAATTTAAGGCATAGATGGAAACTTTGATTAAATTTGCCATCTTACGCATTTTTATATCCTTTTATTGGTGGCAAATAAATTGATGTATTGCACTTTCGTAACCCCGCTGTTGCCACGGAAATGGGGGAAAATCGGAAAATTCTGTGTAAACTCTGCTAAAACTGTTAAAGGAGAATGGGCGGTAGGAATTTCAGAGGGGTTAAAAATATCACAATTTGATCATATCATACCATGAGCAATTTTCCTATTCATAGAACTTCTTCTTAGAAAGTGAATGAACCTTAAAGCACTCATCGTGTTCTGCAATTTTGAGGCTCACACAAAGTTATCCCTACCGATGCCATTACGGAGCTCTATGCACATTTTGCACATTTTTTGCTTTATCATGGTCAAAAATTGGGAAAATTGAAAATAATCACAAGAAAATGCAACCTACGAAAGAAAATGAAATATCAGTATACGGATAATATTTTCTATACTAGAATGCAAGTAAAAAAAATGTTATGCTTTTAAATCCACAGTTCGCAGCTGAAGTTTTTCCGAAAATTGTGCAGATGCTTTAGAATGTACAACATTTGATTCAACATTCATTCATTCTTAATTGATGGACATTCTATGTAACGAATAAAAAAATCTGTAACTTAATCTAATGGAAAATCTTGCTTTCAAACATACATTTTTACCCATTCTGGGCGTGGGCATCAGTATTGAGTTGAGTGCACGAAAAATTCGAAACAGTTGTTTGAGTTCTCATGTTCCTCAAGCTTTCAGTAGATTATGCATAAATGATTGAAATGGTTTGATAGAAAATAGTTTTTGAACTAACTGAGCATGTAAATCTGGATATAAAATCGTCGACGCAAATTGCGTGAAAAAAAGTTCACGACGATGCTTTCTATCATATTATAAATATACCGAAATTTGTAGCTTGTCTATCAACACGAGTTTCATAGGACAAAAAAAAAGAATAGAAATGCTCACCAACAATTTTATTGTCTCAATTAATGAATTAAACAAAAGTTTCGTGTCTCCTTCATCGCCCGATTGCTGTCAAATAATTATTAAGTTATATAATGAAATGTTTTTATTTTCCCATTTATATGTCACACACAATAATCCTATGGCAATGGCTAGGCTCATGAATTGCTTCGTGATTTATGTTTGTTTGTCACGTTTTCATTTCAGTATAGTGTTTTTCCTCTATTGGTATTTGATGACGGGGAAATCTGCCTCTTTAAGTCCATATTGTGATTCGCAATATTGTGTGGTTACTTTTTTGGCTTCGGAAATGTTTTAATTAACAGCTGTGTAAAAGCTAAATTAATCTGACTTTGGAAGGATCAATAAACTCATCAAGCGGAATGCTACAATGCCATTGACCTCTTATCATACAAAAAAACGTGATTTGAATTTTGATAACTTCACAGCTTGGCTGTTCACGCAATCAAATCGCTTTTAAGATGGCAAACAAAATTTTCTTCTCAGCAAAAGATGTGTCAATAAGCGGTTGATTGTAAAGATAAGAAGTTTTATGATGTTCAAATTCAATCGCAAATCATTCTCCATTGGTATTGTCGTGACTCGATAAAAAAATATCTATCTCATGGGCTTGAGGAGGGCCGGGCCGTTTGAATATCAATCATTGTGGGTGCTTTATTCATCCATTCTTTATTCCGAGGAGCTGTAAGAATTTTTACTGTGCTGAGCCATGAGTGTTGTATTAATATTCCTTTCATGAGAAAAGACATTTTTACATGTCAAAAACCGGAAATCCCAAAAAATAAAAATTGAATACGATTTTTTTACGCTGTTGTGTGCGCTTTTCGCTTACTGCCGTTGCTCATCCTTGCGAAAAGGGGCGGAGGGATAATCGATTAGATAACAAATCGTTTTGGTTAGAGTGTCAGATGGTTTCGATATTTGTAAGAATACTTCTATTATGAGGTTCATCGAGTGGAAAATTTGTTTGCTGCTCAAACGGGGAAAAATATATAAATTTATCTCTCATTGAATTGAATTGCAGATTGAGCTTCAATTTCAAGGAGGCTCTTGAAAGTTCTTTTTTCTTTCCTTTCGAGTTATTCAATCCTACGTCCTATAAATAACGCGCAATTGACAATAAATTCCAAACCATATTTCGAAAAGGTCAAAAGTATTTTCGGCCCAAACCGAGCAAATGTAAATTCTGTTTCTAATTCTATAAACAGCATCAGCATAATATATTAATGGCATGCATTTCCATGTGCCAAGGCTCGCCAAAATCGTAATTAAAATTTTCCACCCCCACACTATATTCACGCAAAAGCACAAAAACTAATAACTTTTGCAGAATGCATAATGGAATCGTTTATCATTGTGAAATAATGTGTTTTTGGAGGTTTTTAACTAAACAATTGCCATGCGCTGTGCCTTGCAGGCTTGCTGTGAGCGTAAACAATGATTGAAATTAAATCTAATAGAAAATCGGTTTAATGAGCAGAAATGGTTGAATTATTTGATGCGGTTTTTGGTTGTTCTAAGCTTTTCAAAGCTTTAAAAACGAAGATAATGTTAAAACTGAAAAAAAAAATGTAAGGGTACAGAAATACAATGTCGGGAATGATAACAATCATTCAATTTCCTAATCTTGTATAATGTAGGAAATGTTATTCTAATCTTTTATTGATTTCCAAACATTGTTACACCCTTTCATGAAAAGCTTCTTTGCTTCCGTTTCCAAGACATTGTTTCATGAAAATATATGTCGGTTGCCTTCGGTTCGACATAGTAAGGAAATGATGATGGGTGTTTCGATGGCATTTCCAACAATACGTATAAGGCGAATATTGCGTCAATCGGAAATAGATTTGATGTGATCTGGTGTGAGAATTCAAAGTAATCTGCCCATGTATTCTGTAAGTAAATAGAAAATGATAAAAAAAATATTTGGAGCAGTCAAATGTCTAACAAGGAAAGTATTGCTTGTTTGACCTCGTTTGATTATGAAGCATACTGAAAGCTTTTAATAAGTCCTGAAATTTAGCAGCAATATTGCAACATAAACACTTATTTCAACATTATGTTTTAGGCATTATTTATGTGAAGCATATGAAAATTTTGGCTTTAGATACATTATGATGATAATTTATATTAATTGCCTCTGATATATAGCGACAGATAATGAAGCACTATAACTCTAAACTTTTCATTCTAACCCCACATTAAAGCCTTAATGTGCTGAAAGAGAAGATATTAAAGTTTTTTGAGCGGTACGTTTGAATTTCCGGCATTGTCGTCATGGGAAAATTTGCTCGGCGTGCTCTAAATCCAAAGCACTTTATTTAACTGTGACAAAGAATCAAAACTTTGTCCTTGACGACAGACTACTGTTTCACACTCAATAAACATCATCAAAAATACTTTTACGCGGAAAAATGAAACACATTTTTGGTGACAGCAACTTGTAAAATTCGATAATTACCCGTCTGATGAGAGCGAGAATGATAAGGAAATAATTTATTCATGTTTTTTGTATGTACAGCAAAGGACACGATGTTCCTCTATCAACGTCTTAACATATTTTGATGGGGGGAAGCATTTACAAGTCAGAAGAAATTGCTGACTATTTATATATATAAAGGGAAGCTACCACAAGAAATGAATGAAAAATCATGCATAATTTAGCAATTATATCGTTAACAAGCACTCATCATCCTTGTTCTATGAATACCTAGCGACGACTAAAGCAAGATGAAATTCCTTGACAACACTCAGCGTTTCGATAGGGACGAAAAATTTGAAACATCTCTGAAGAAATGAAAAACATGATTTAAAGTTTCTCGTTGTCGGTGGCAACAAAAGGCATTCGGGCTTCAGCCAGTATTTCAATTTCAATATGTGAAAGAATAAAGAGATGTGCACAAAAGTTAAAAGTTCTTCGTTCAACTTTCAACACGTTCCATAAGTTTTTCCTTGATATTTATCTCAAACATTTCGCATTGAAGCCGTATAAATTTTTCTTTACTCGAGCAGAAGACATTTCTATTCTCCAGCTTTCATTTCATCATATCCCACCCCTTCAATCTCCTTATTGTAGTAACAAAGAACAAAAAAAAACTTTAAGCGCGCTGCTTTGCTATGGCTGTCTGCAAAGTCTTTAACTTCGTGTGTTGTCAAGTGTCTAAAACAAATAATGGAAAGTTGAAGAACATAATAAGAGCACAATAATAAGAGTATAATTTATTAGCACACAACTTGAATCGGTAGGAAAATGTTATTGTGCTTATATTTTATGTATTAGGTAGTGATTCAATCATGAAGAACATTTCTATTAGCAGCAGCAGCAGAGGTAAGAAATGTTTTAGAGAAAATTAGTAACTTTTTTTCTCTTTCTTCTATCATGTCCATTATTCATAATGGAAACTTCTTTTTTTTTAATCTGCTTGAGAAATATTGCTTTCGTGAATATTTTCTTCTGTCATTCTGCATCCCCAGAATTACGCAGATTCGCACATTCCTTCAGTTTAATAAGCGAAAAATTATAAACAAAATCCTTCAAAGAAAAATTTCGCGCACCGCAGTCAAAATGGGGAAAAAAAGATTCGAGAGGTACATAAGATTTCAGCGAAGAAAAACAATGAAAAATAATTTCCTTCTACAGTTTCCGGCAGGCATGAGGAGATGAGACGGCAAAGAGGAGTCGAACGGTGGATAAAGGAAGACTTTAATAACAACAAATGTACCTGCTATAGCTCTTTACTCTCACTCTTCAACTCTCATACCGTCTTGGGAAATTTCTTTTCGCCGCAACTACACATGAGACTTTTTCATTCTTTTGCATGCTTTCGGTTCCATAAATCCTTTCTTATATTTTTTCTTTCTCGTTATAAAACAGCCACAGTAAGGAAAACGCAAGGCGTAAATTATTTTTTTTTGTCTTCCAACTTTTTTTTTCCTGACAAAACAAATCCAGTTAATTTAAAAAGAATTTTCTGGCATTATTTGTACCATCATGCCCTGCTCAGTGTGGAGGAAGTGTGTGCTGATGCTGTATGTTACAATTTTTTTATTTCTTCTTTTTGTAACTCTAATCCTTTCCGAAGCCTCATGAAATTGTTACGCTTTTATATTTTGGTATCGCCATTTAAGTGTGCGAGAATGGTTTATGAAACAACATTTTGGTAAAATCAGTATTATTTTGATTCCACTGTTAGACATAGTTGTCACACTCACCTTACTTTTCAATCGATTCAATAAATCTGCCCGAAATGTCTCCATTCAAGTTGCTTGATTTTTGAAATAAATACGCAGCGACAGAATAGATTTCAAAAAAAAAAGAAAGAAGAAAATATCGTTTTAAGGAAATCAAATCTAATTCGAATTTCTTGAAGGATACGAAAAAGCGACGGAAAGAAAGACAAACTCAATCAATATCGCCTGTTAATAAAAGCTTGAGCACGATAGGCGACATTTTCACTCAAATAAATTCAATTTTCCCGTGTCGCCTTCACTTTTCCTCTAATCAACTTTCATGATATTGATTTGCCCCCAAAAAAAAAAAAAAAAAAACAAGTAGGAATGAAATTCTTTAGTGTTTGTAGGAAGAAAGAGAAAAAAAATCGGTAAAATTGTTTGGGTGACGATACGAGAGACAGTTATGGAATGAGACACAAAAATTGTATTCAATTCAGAATCAATAGTCATGCTCAAGCCACAAAATTAAACGAGTCGAGGAGGACGACGACGATTCTGCTGATTCTTTTGAGACTTTATTTTATTTTTTTTCTGTTTCAAGCTTTCCTTTTTTTCTTTGGTCAATGACGAGCTTTCAAAGCCAAGTCGACAAAAAGAAAAAAGAAACTGGAACACGGATGAATTCCTTTTTCAATGATACTGCTTTTTTTTCTTTTATCATTGTCCAATCTTGTGAAAGCAATGTCATGAAATGTATTTATGGCTCGTTCGTATCGATTTTTGTTTTTCCCGCAAAGCATCCCAAAAACAACACATGAATTTTTTTTTTCTTTTTTCGTTTCCATCTATCTCGGTATGCCCGTTCTGTGTGCCCGCAAAACAGCAAGGAAGTTGAACTTCAGCATAAATGTTTGCCTTTCTAATTTTTTTCATCACATCATTCCGACTTTTTTCCGGAGCGGCGCGGTGAAAGGCATAACAAGGGATCTCTCATGTTTGGTACACGAGCCAAAAGCTCCGTAGATTCGCTTTCATTCTGTGCATATGTAACAGTGCTTGTTTGTGTGCTTGGGGAAGTATGAAATGCTTTAATTTTTAAAGACGGGAAAAAAGTAAATATAAATTGAGAGTATGAAAAAAAAAAGTTAAAAAAAGGAATCAGCGCTATGGCAAATATAACTTTAACCTCATTCATTTTCTTTTGCCGTTCTATCTTACAAATTACTTTTCTCATCATCAGAGGTTTTACAAAGTTGGATAGCATCTTATGGCTGAAGCTTATGCCAGCAGGAAAGAAAAGTTTTTTTTTTCCTCGAATCCGGATTTTAATCTGGATAGTGAAATAAATTGTGATTTGTTGAGTTAATTTGAAGCCGCACTGGATTGTTCTCGTTGGATTTTGTTTTAAATTAAATTTCTCGCAATACGAAAACCTAGAACTTCATACTTACCGAAGAGTAGTGGTGTGTTTAGCTTATTAATATTCTTTACCACTCATTTCTGTTCTACAATATATTTCCTTGCCTTCCATCTTGCGGCCACAGAATCAATCTGGTTTATGTCTCAGACAATAAAGTAGATTTTCACCCAAAAATTCATGGCCCTTCCTCATCATATTATCACAACCTTATGAGTGTATGCATGTACGGGATATACAGGCATGTGCGCATGTATGTATTGTTGATAGTGAAAAAAAGATTGAGAAATTAATATTCATGAGCCGTAGATTGCATTATTTTCAAAGCATTCATAAAAGTTGCCGAAACTTTTTACATGTGTTCGTATATATACGTATATGTTTTACATATCAAACGAGCAAGAGAATGCCACCATAAAATGCCTTGAGTCTTATCAATATGACTGAAAGTCATCTCGCGCAATTGCTTCTCGTATATGACGAGTGACGACGGCATCTAAAAGAAGTTTCAAATTCACTGGAACAGCCAGCAACGACAGCAGCAGCAACGCAGAAACGATAAAGTGATGTGGGTATATTATGGATCCGCTATCAAAATGTGTGTACTTCAACTTGACAAGCGGCTTAGAGTCAGCAATATTATAGGCTCTCGGTGGAAAAGAAATTGCTTGAAGATATTTATCAGGCGAGCTATATAAATTTTTTTTTTTTTTATTTATATTTTCTGACTATAGAATGCTTCAAGTCTTCAAGTTCTCTTCATTCGCATATTCAACAAAAAAATAAATATTTCGCATTTACATTTTATATATTAAAATGTTAAAAGTTTTGTCGGTCGGAGCAATATATTGCATGAAAATTCCAATGTTGCTATCTACTATACGAAAGAACTTTTGTCTGCTGTATTTTATATATAAACAGAAGTTAAAATTCTCCATTTTTTTTCTTTCGTATTTTTTTTTTAATTTCTCATTTACTGGAAAAAAAAATTTGCTTCCATAAATATATGAAAATTATCTGTGTCATTTTTTTTACCGAGATTCGCAAAGCGGAGTAAAATTTCGACTTAAGTTTAACTTTGTTATGAACTAAACTTTGTATGTGATAAGAAGCTACACTGAAATGAAAAACAAATTCTTTTCGATATAAATTTTACTTTAGTCGCTTTAGTTTTTCTGCTTCTTCGATGGTTATTTTCCAAGCTTTTTCGAATAGAAAAAATAACATAAAAATATTTTTATAGTCATAAAAATGCTGAAAAACAAATAAAAATAAATTGCGAATGGCTTCGAGAGAGAGAGAGAGATAGTTAGTTATGTATATAGTTTTTTTTTGACAAATTTGTATTGGAGGGATAGTGGAAAGTATTTTTTTTTCTATGAGTTCGAGTGGCAATTTAGTTAAACGATGAATAATTCAGTTTGCTTTGATTGAGAGATCACAATAGAAGAGAACAACAAAAAAAAAAAGTTGAACTATTTATGGTTGGAGAAAAAACAGCAAACAGCGGCATTTTGATGTGGGGAATTCTGAAAATCTTGGGAAGCAAAAAAGTGTCAATTCTGAAAATGGGAAAAATATGCAAAAAAAAGACAACACAAAAATACTTTTTGAATTATTCATGAATAGTTTTTAATCTTCCACAATATTTTTTCTTGCCTTCTTCATTCTTTCGACTTTAATTGGTATGAACTTTGATATTTACACAATTCTTTAATTAAATTATTATTCTAAGGAGGAATACTTCAATGTGAAATTCTTATGCATAAAAAAATCAATGTCTTTTCTTCAATTGTATTTTTTTTTTTGATCTAATGTCTATTTACAAATCTTTTTGAGAGTTTTTTTTCTCAATTTTATGTACAATAATCGATCGATTTTCCTTTTTTTATGTATGTTTTAAGTTTTTTTTTTCGACTTTTTGCATATTTAAATAAATAATTATCCATTTCACAGAGTCAAAACAGAATTTTTTGAGATATTTCTTCTTTTTCTGGTCAAGAGTTTTCCATGCCAAGTTTTTTTTAGCTTGTTTTTTCTTTATTAAAAATTAAGGATTTGATTTTTTTTTTTCATATTTCACAATTTTAAGATTCTTATCGTGAATTCTCTTGTTGAATGAAAACCATGAAAATTTGTTGCTCATTTTTCATTTGTGTATGATAAATTTTATCAGCTTTTTCTTAGTCATTAACATGCACAAAATTAAATTGTTTGGAATTAATAATGTCGAACAATATCATGTGTGTGACATAAGTATACAGAGTGACAGACAGGAGTTCGTTCTTTCGATGAAAGTTCATAAAAAACATACACAGACACACAAACATCTGGTGGTTGTTATAAAGCAATTTATTACAAATTTAATTTCTCGGAGCATGACTCAACAGGAATAATCTGGCGTTGTATGTTTATTATATACTATTATTACATAATGTTGTATAGTGATGTATGAAAAATAAAGCTCATATGATGTGAATGATATTTAATATAAATGAGACTTTAACCGCTCTCGTAAGTCTTTTTCTTCATGCCACAATGTCAGAAACATTTATCAGTGATAAGAACGAGGGAGAAATTTCAATGATTTGTGATGTAATTTAATGTGATTTGTTTTAAGCTCATTTTACGATTCTTTATCAAATTTCTTCATTAAAAATGACGATAATTTTTTCTCATTGAATGCTAACAGAAATAAATTTAAACAGCGATTTTTTTTCTTCTGGATGTACTCAACTCAATTAAAGGACTTTCTTCTTGTCTTGTTCTTTGTGATAAATTATGAAATTCTCTTTTGTTATCCGCCCACAGCATTAATAAGGTCCATTTAAAAAATATTTATGGCTATTTTACATTGCTTTTTCCTAGTATTTTTTGCATTTGTGAAAATTAGAGCTGAAAATTCCTTTATAATTACGGACCATGAAATTTGAAGCCACATGTGCATATTATGTTATACTATGCCTGTTCTGGCATTATATTAATTAGTGAGACGGCCGGCAAAGTCATGTTAATTTTAAGGAATCATATTCAGGGTTCGGTTACGCTCAAATGGTTTTTTGGGTCGGAACGATTTTTCATATTATGGAGTCCCGTAGAGGGTGGTCAAATCCATTCATTATACAAAAATGAAATCACTTAAACGCATTTTATTTTGTTGTTAGAATTAAATCAGACGTTTCACTTCCAATGATGCATGTTCCGTCTCTCCGGGTCAGATTCAATTAATTGATCTCAAAGTCGTAAAAAAGTAAATATTTCCTCTTGATTATCAAACTTAATTGGATTATTATTATCTCTTTCTTTCTCTCTCGCTTGCACAACGATTAAACGACTCGACATTTTTATTTTATAATATATTTTATTCGTTCCATCTCTGGTTGTGATGTAATTAATGGAAACTCTTATTACTTATTTCAGGAGAGAGAAAAGAATCTAAGAAGCATCGTAAGAAAGTGAATTTGTCATTTTTGTTCGTCTTTCACTTATTCTTGGAGGGTTTGATGGCGAAATGAAATAAAAGCAGATTTTTATCTCTTGCCTCATAAACTGACCATTAAATTGAGTTGTTGATGAAAGTCCATGTCGATGCTCGACTGTTGTTTTTACTGTTTACACAAAGAAAATTAAATTTTGTGCGTCGCGCAATTTCCGATGAATTAGAAACGGCAAAAACACATTAATTTTCATTAAAAATGAAGTTTCTTTATCAAATTCTAATTATCTCAGAGTTTTATGTTTGTTTGCAAGCTATTAAGAACTGCTGATGTTCGCGCTAAGCTCTCATCGTTCACATCTTTAATTGATGGAAGAAAAATAATTTGATGAATTTCATGAAATTGTCTGCTATTTGTGTAACAAATTTATTTTTTACGACCGATAATAAACGGCGAAATGAAACTAATCATATGGAACATGCAGCAGAAGCATTCATGAGAAAATAAAATAGTTTGACAATTTTATGGTTGTTCCATACGATCGTCCAGGAGAGTCTTCAAGAAGGGGAATAATAAGAAAATCTCTATTCATGCACGATGCTTAATGTCTGTTCCCGTTTTCTTATACAACTTTAATGTTTTTAAAGTCCCCAAATGGCAGACAGACACTCAAATCTAGGACTTTTAGAACGGGAATTAAATGCACTAAAAAACGATGCCATAAAATGATTTCGATGCTGGAACAACGGAACGGTCTTATCTAGTGCATGGAGCATGAAAGATTTCCCCATCTAAGAGACTTTTATTTGTCGCTTTAACGACTTTTTAATTTATAGTGTCTCACATCGAGGCGCGTTCAAATTATTGATGTCTCTTAGACGTAAATCTGAACTTCTATCCCAAATCATCAAACCACATCAGACATGAAATGACAATTTTCTGTGTTCATTATTGGTAATAATTCTTCAGTCACTTCAAGAGTCAATCGAAAGAAAAGAGACAGAGAGAAGAAACGAGATGTTTGTTTCTAATGCATTGCATGGTGGGTCCATTAGTGTGGTATTTTACAAGAAGTTTTACATCGTAAATTTTCGAAATCGAGGGTTGTACATCTTTAAAAAAAAAGTGTATCACTTTAGGTGTGGCCCTTAACTTCTTAAAACTTAAAGGAACAAGAAATGCACGGTGGCCCATATTGTGATGCTGTGAGCGAGTGGCAACTATTATGACGGCAAAAAGTTCTTTGATTCTTTTGAGAGTTTACTCATAAATTTTCCCTAAACTTTAATTCAATTAGTCGGTAGACTTATAAAAGTGTCCATTTTAATTTACGCTTTTTTTTTACATAAATTTCTAAAGGTATTTTCATTCGTTTTGACTGGTGTTTGTGTAAAAGATTTTTCTTTGTGTGTGTGCATGCGTGCCTTTCTTTAATAAATCACTTTAAGAACTGAGAAAATCCATTTTAATATTCCATTTTACAGTTTTACATCTTTCTTCGAATGCACATTAAATGCAGCTCAATGTCATTAGCATTTTTATAGAAATGAATTTTTGTTCTTGTGAAAATTGAGAGAAAAAAATAATCTTTGAAGGAATTAAATAAAAAAAAAATTGTCAAGAAAATAATGAAATTGTGCATCATAACTTGGAATCATCTCAAGAAAGCATTCTGATGGGCAATAAATAATGGAATTACTTTCGGTTTTTAGTCTTTACATAAACATTTAACATAAAACATCATTACATAATAGATAGATTGGAAAGAGGGTGATATCTTCTGAGGTACCACAGTGAAAGTGGTAGCATCAATGGGGCGGGCATGACTGTTTTTTTTTTTTTTAAACTAACCTGTATAGTAAAATTTTCTTAATAAAATGTTAAGCCCACATCACATCTGATTGTGGCAGTCTTCGCTTCTTGTCGCTCGTTGCAACGCCTGAAGCGTTCTTCATGTTGTTCTCATCAACAATATTCATCTTATCACTTTTAGCGTTAGCGAACGTTTTGCTGTTTACTTGTGCTCCACCACCAGAATGATGATGATGCATTGTATTGTTGTTTTTAGCATTGCTACTGTTTCCACAATAATAGCTTGATGGCATGGTTTTACAATTAGCCGTGTTGTTGTTGCAGTTATTTAGGTTGTTAATGTTGTCGCTACGTCCAGCGGAGCGCTCCTTCGGGTCCAAATTTTTATTATAAAACACATCATCCGAATTCAAATTATCATTATTATAACCGTCAACGCAATGTCGACTATTTGAGGGCGATGATAATGATCGCGTACAAAACTCACTGGATCCATTTGACAACGATGATGTCGATGAATATTTGTTGTTGCACTCGAAACTGTCTGCACCATTAAAGTTGTTGTTGTCAACGTTACCGCTCAACATACAATTATTTCGTTTTGGGTCACCGACAGTTAAACCACCTGATGCCACTGATTGTGGAGGTGGCCCACAATTAATCGGCACTGCATATTCGTGCTGCTTATGCATGCGACGATTTATGTTGTTCAGATGATGCTCATTTGCTGTTTGCATCGTGTTGAATTTACAATTGTTTATTTGTTCATAATTATCACAGATTTTTTGCTGACAATTATTAATGATGGCATTTACAGCATAATTGTCTAAGCGAATCGATGCCGGTCCGCCATTATTGGATGCTCCCATAAGCATACTATTCGTGCCGATATTGCCGCCACTCGATACACCACGCCGCAATGTCGATGCACGATTGACTGGGGTTATAGTATTGTACTCGTGGGACCGCAATGGATATTGTAAAGTTGGCGCTGATGCTTGATGGGTGGTTGCATAAATATTAATTGTGGAATGATCTGTGAGGCAATGTTTGTTGGTAGTTTTACCGATTTGTGATGGTAATGCTAAGCGAAGCTTTTGCCAAAATTTTTTGTCATCCCATTCGAGACACAAATTTGTTTTCAAATACAATCGAATGTCGGCATCGAGATCCTTCTGTGGAATGTCACCATATAGCACAATGATGAGCTTTCGTCGTCGCTTGAGCACTTCATGAATGGCGCCCTTAAACTCAAAGCGTCCCCATTCGTTGTAGAGGAAATTCTTTGATAGCACTAAAATGGCACGTTTCGAATTATCAATCGCTTCACAAATCGTATCGGCAATGTAGTTGTTGGCATTGAGATTGAAATCCCGATAATGTAAGCACATTCGATATCCAATGTCATTCTCTAACACATTCGTTAGTCCTTGCGTAACGAAGTTATCGTCCTGTAGTGAATAAATGACATAAGCATCATACAATCGATCCTTGTCATTGTAGTCGTTGAGAAATTCAGAAGATTTATAGCCGCAGCAGCACACAAACAATTGGGCACAATTGTTATAAATAAAGATTTTCAATTCGTGCCGATAGCAAAAGATGCCCAAGATCAATCCAAAGCAGCCGACAAAAGCACAAGTGGCAACGAGCAGGAATGGCAATAAATCCTCAATTTGTTTCGTATAAGCTATCGATGACATGCCGTCCTTTAACGTGCAAATTGTGCCATTCTTCTCCTGCAAACTATTGGTATAATTGTTATAAACGCACGTCATGCGACTCAAATCGATAATCTTTTCAGTGTTTGATTGCAAATAGATTTGCAATTTGTTAAGATAATGACAATCGCACGACCACAAATTCTCAGAGAGCGATATGGTAGCCAAATAAGGATTATAGGTCAGTTGCCATATTTCAAAGTTTATCAACTTGTTGTCATGCAATTGAATCACTTCCAATTTCTTTAACTCCTGAAATGTGCGCGTATCGATAAAGGTCAACTTGTTGTGTTGCAAATATAATTCCCGAAGATTTTCCAGTGAATTGAACTCGAAGCCATTGAGGCGTTGTAATTTATTGTTTGCCAAATGCAGGATCATCAGCCGTTGGAGATGGTTAAATGTGCCATTATGGATCATTTGGATGTTTGAATTGTTGCCATAAAACACTGCTAAATTCCGCTTATCGATGAAGCTATTTGAACTCAAATCAATCAAATTGGTGCCATCGAGATAAAGCTCAGTTACATCGTTGGACATACGACGGGGTACATCATGAATGTGCCTTCCAGCACATTCAACAATATTTGTTTTCCACGTTTGATCATGGAAACACGTGCAATTGGTTGGACATTTCATTTCACAATTACACGAATCTCGCCCACAGCAATCGCACAAAATGCGGCAATGTGAATCATATCCACACAAAAATTGGTGTGGTTGAGCCTCGAGCAATGGAATATATGATTTATCGCGATTGTTAAGGAGCTTACAATAAATGGTGTCAATGTCCATAATGCGTGGAAATTCACGAGAATTTTCATTTATCGCTCGCAGCCATTCAATATTGCAATCACATATGAATGGATTACCGCCAATGTAAAATTCTGGCAATCGCCGTTCCATTGGTACTGGTGACAAACGTAATGCCTTCTTATCCAAGCCGGTTATGCGATTTGCGTATAAATCAACACGCAACAAATTCGGTTTATCGTGAAATGTTAGTGGCTCAACGACACGAATTAAATTGTCATTGAGGAATAACAATTCAATGGAATCGGGAAATGTTGTGTCGGTAATTTTCTCTAAATGATTAAAACTCACATCAAGTGTCTTAAGCTGAAGTTGTTGATCCAATGCATATGTATTTGTCAGCTCCGTCAAGTTATTTATGTGCAAATCGAGCCATTCAAGACCGAATGGGATTTGTGAGAAATCGAATTGTGTAAGACGATTATCGGACACATTGAGCCACAGCAGTCCGTGCATGTTTGCAAATAGTCCATTGATGTGTGTCAGATAGTTGCCATCCAAGCGTATAGCTTTGATTTTGTGTAACGCATCAAATGTTCCACGTTCAATTGACATTATTTGATTAGTGGCCAAATTTAAAATTTCCAGTTCAGGCAATTCGCGGAAAGCGGCTCGCGAAATATTTTGAATTTGATTGCCTATCAAGCGTAATCCGTAGACTTTATTTAGCCCACGAAAGCCGGGCTCATCGAGTGACGTAATTAAATTCTCACCCAAATCCAGTGTCTGCAACAGTCGCATATCTTTCAATGCCAAAGGAATTTGTGTTAATTGATTTTCATTAAGATTTAATATTTGCAGTGAACTACAATTGCGAAACGTTTCCGGATGAATTTTAGTGAGAAGATTGTTGTCAATGGACAGTAGTGTGAGAACTTTTAATCCATTTAATGAATGCACATCGAGACGCCTAATTTTGTTATGTGACAACAGCAATTCATGCAAATTTTGCATCGGCATAAATGTATCAGCCTCAATAGTTTCCAGCATGTTGTTGCGTAGATTGAGAATTTGCAATGTCGATAGATCAGAAAATATTTGAGGCTCCAATTTTGTGATGCGATTACTCGACAAATCCAACAGTACGAGCCGTATGAGGCCTTTGAATGTACTGTTATTAATCCATGCTGATGTTAATTGATTCATTGACAAATATAAGGCTTGCAATTGAACGAGATTGGAAAATAAGCCAGGCGATAGAGCGTTGATTGAATTATTTTGCAAATGAATCTCTTGAATCGATTGCGATTGATCTTTAAAGAATCGTGGTGGCAGCACAACGAATTTATTCGAACTGAGATCGATCACTTGTAAACTTCGTAGACCATCCAGTGCCATATCGTTTAGCATTGAAATTTCGTTGTGATTTATTTTCAAATATTTAAGACGCTTCAAAATGCCAAAACCATTCTCAGGCAACGCAACAATTGAATTGTGCGACACATCGAGCACTTCTAAATCACTTGCACACATGAGCGGCATCTTGCGACTACTGATATCAGCTGATGATAATGTTGATGTCAATGGGCCCAGTGTAGGCAACATTAATGGCATATTTTTCTCATCACTCTTATCACTTTTAACTTGCTCATGAAAACCAAATTCGTTGATAAACTGTAGCCGATTGTAGCTGAAGTTAAGATATTGAAGGTTGGGTAGTGAGCAAAAAAGGCCCTCAGGCAATGACCAAATATTGTTGGTACTCAGATCTAATTGTACAAGATTTTTTGTATTCTGAAATGTGCCACTGTCGATTTCCATATTCAGTGATTGCCAATGGATATTGTGAGTACGAATGCTGAGATTTCGGAGACCTCCAAGACCCCAGAAATTATCCGCTTGCAATTTGCCAAATTTGCAAAATTCCAAAGTCAATTCATTCAAGTGCACCAAATGACTAAAGCTCTTGGCTTTCAGTCGACTCTTAGTTTTTAATTCATTACTACATAAAATGGTAAGTGACGTCGTGTGATCGATGGGTATCACCGAAAAGTTTGTTGTGTCATATTCACTATTCACTGTTCTTAAATTACATGCCAGTGCTACATCTTGATTTTTAATTTTCTGAAATTTGCAGTCGTCGGGCGCTTCATAGCTGAATGGTTGCACTAATTCAATGACATTTTGCAATGCTTGTTGTTGCTGACTATTGACGAGCACACTTGATAAGGTGCCGATGAGTAAGGTCACTATCAGAATATTATCACGAATTCGTTGCAAATGCATTTTAATGGCATTCCTTGGAAGTGTCCAATAGGATGTTTTGCTATTTAAAAGGGGGAGACGATAACACTCTACCACACTAGCACGTCATATTATTAAAGTCCAATATTCAGAGTCTCTAAATAACACCGGATGCTTTTCATTTAATTTATTTCAGTTATTTTTTGTTCGCTCGACGTCGTTTGCATCACTTTCTATCCAGCAATAATTTTTTGGAGTGTTGTCCCATAAACCATAAAAACATGTGGATCAAATGGGTCTACCAACGAAAAATTTCTGTACGGTTCAGTTCATATGTCCTGCTTTATTTGCTTTTATTACACTCTCCGAGATGGATGTCGACCCCCGAACGAGAGGCAAAAAAAAAATGAATTTCAGGACGAAAAATTATTTTTTTATGTCGTACAATTTATCATCACTATCGCTGCTTTGCTCTGGGTTGTTCCTCTGACTTTTCTACTGATTTTTTTTTTTCAACCCCACAATAATACACCAACACACATACGAAAGTTTCGGGCGAAATTTATGTTATGATGTTTTTTTTCCGGATTTCAGTGATTCTTTTTTTTGCGAGAAAATTATCTGTTTTGTTCCTGACTCGGCTTCCGATGATAAAACAGCCAAAAATATTTGTCTGCTTTTTGCATAAATTGAATATTCCGATGTAATACTGCGCGAGTAAAATAATAATCACTGATTCAGAGAGGAATATAAAATATATTTTTTAATTAAAACGAAAAAACGAGCCCTTTTTTTTGCACAATCATGGAATTTTCCCTTTAATCATTTGCGAAAAAAAAGAAATGAAAATTTTCATTGGTTTTTTTTTTTTTTTTCGTTTAATCACATTTAATCCAGCATGAATGACTTTTTATGTTGGCTTTCTGCGAGCGAGCAGTTTTTTAATTTTTTTCAATTTCACAAATTCTTTTAATTAATAGATATTTGAAAAATATTTCATGTTCATGTAATCCTTCAGTTTATTTTGATATATCTTTAATAATATTTTTAACTATTTATTTCTTTTTTTTCTATCCGCGCTACAAACGAGCAGACATTTTGCGCGATTGAGATTTTCAAAGTGACTGAAGTGAATTACGTTGAGGAATAATATTTTATACAGACTTGCCAAACATTCTTTCATTCTATGCTGTTCCACTGGATGGACTGGAAAGAGTACTTTTGTTCCATGTATTGGTTCTATGTTTACGCTATGTAGCCTTAGATGCATTTTCACTCTTCTCTTCTCTCATCTCATTCTCTTTTTGTATGCTGATTTTTCATCTGGATAAACACCAACAATCCAATTCACAAACATTGATATGCGTAATGACTGAACGGTTTGGAGGAAAAATAAAAAAAATATCACTACGCAAAATTTTTGGGAAAGGATTTGATGGTGCTGGAACATTTTTGGCATTCTGTTTGTGATATCCCATTAAGGATTCAAGTTCTGAATCATTTATGAAAATTATTTTCAATTGCGTCTCGTTGTGTAGAAAAATGTTTCATTTTCATGTCTGTTTCATACTCCATTTCATGATTTTATGCTTGATTTTGAAATTTTCGAGTGAATTGAACTTTCAATATATATTTGTTTAATTTCAATGATATTCTATCGTTTCCTCAATGACTTAAATCTAATTTTCGATGCCGATTCGCAAATATTTGAAACGGATCCAAATTTCTTCATGCAAAATTAGCAGATTCGAAAACTCATTTTATTACTAATTTAATTCGTTCTGGTTTTTTTTTTGTTTAACGACAAATTGAGAATTCGAAAGGGTTCGTTAGCTTACGATTGCCATTAATATTTATAGAAATTTCTTTGTGAAACCTTATTTTCCTCATTGTAATCCTTTCATGAGTGTCCCTCATGAGATTTAATCACAAACGTACGAACAAGCTACAAATGAAATTTGCATTTTTTTTTGTGCGAGTCTTGAAGTCCCATCAGTGATGAGATCATTTTTTACCTTAATGAAAATCTTGCTTTTAATTAAAAATAACATTAAATTCATAATAAAATATCCCTATACCGAGCGAGGGACTCTACACATCATTTGCATTGCGATCCAACCAGTTTAATCACAAAAATTAAGGATAATAACTTTTATGAGTTGATTCATGAAAAAAAAGTCAGCAGACAGAGTAGCAATAAAAAAAAGGCGCAATTCATCATCCAGCTAAATAAACCTAAAAATAACCTTAAAAGGGTGAATTTGATTACAGCGAAAGGCGATTCAGTTTTGTAATTAGATTCCTCTGGTGTGTTGGAGGGAATGGTGAATATAGGGGTTGTTTGTTTATGAAATTCATATGCATTTCTACATTCTATGTTGCTGTCTCTGTGGTGGGAATGAGGGTAGAATGTTACATTTCTGATAGTGGCAAAAGTCATAACTTTTTATTGTGCATTATTAATTATGTTGGCTTTCGCATCGGGCACAAGAACCAGATACCACACAACAATTTTCTAATTCACTGTAAACTTACTGACTCATTGCCGTCGGGGCATAAGGCGAGAAAGCGACGACCGGCGGGGCAAAACAAATAACTCAGGGAAAAATAAAAATGATGCAAATGAGTGAAAATGAACAACAACAGTCATTTATTAGAAAGGTTGATTCTTATCGTAATAATTATTTTTGTATTGCTTTCATTCTTCTTCTTTCACAATTCTATAGGGTTTGTTTGTTTTGAGCTCTTGATTTGTCTGCTATTATTACAGAGGTGAACTATTTATGTAAATTTATCGTCTAGTTCATGGTGGGGTTCCATTTAAAAAAAAGTGTGTCCCATTATTAGGGACATCTGATCATTTGATATAACAAATGAAATTATAACGACAAGCTCATGCTTCTAATCTAGAAAACTAAATCTAATTAATTTTTTTTTGTCATTTTGATCCACTCAGGTTTTTGTGTTTTACATCAATCCGCATATTTTTCTTCTATGTTCTGGGAGGAAACTTTTGAAATGTGATTAAACGGAAATTTTGCGATGGGCGAAATTTACAAGAGATGAAAATTATTTAAATTGTTTTTAATTGAGTTTGAAAATGTTTGCTTGTCCCTCTTTACACCATTGCCCGATGTCGCTGTAAGCATAATTGAGGACGATGGAAAAGCTTTTAACTTTTATCACTTTCACCCTAAATTTTAAGGACTTTTAATTGGAGTTGAAGAAAAGTTCGCTTCTACGTGGTTTTCTATAGTTGTTGCGCGCCTGTGAGATAGTATGTTCATAGAACTCATTTGTTTTATTAGAACAAGCAATTTAATTGTATGATATATGACCGGACACGCCAAAAGCGTAATCAAGTCAAACCGTTTTCACGGAACTAACAATTTTCGAATGCGATTAAAATTAATGGCTAGTTGCGTCATGTAATTATGATGTAACAGTGAGCTAATAATACACGAGCACTTGACGTCGTAAACGCAAATGCAAATGAACTCACATGAAATGAACTTTGTGAACAAAATTGTTGAAACCAATTATGTAAAAAAAAAAATCCGATAAGAATTTTTCGTAGCAAATTTTCTTGCGAATTTCTTCGTTTGCTTTTTTCTGATGTTATTACTTACGAATTCAATATAAATGTAAATGTGTGAAATTGAACAGACGACATCTAATCAAAATGGCGCAAATTGTCATTGAGTATTCACTATTCGTTCAGATGTTTTGGATCCAACGAATTCGGACGATTACTAGAGTTCTGGTTAGCGGATGCCAAAAGTTTCCAATGCTCCCCAATTATATATAAAAAAAATATTTTGATTGAGTTTATCTAGGATTGGGTTGGATTACGATGTCGATCAATTTAAAATTTAATCCTATCGCATCTTATCACACTCATCAGCAATGGAAGTGAAAGATATTTTAAATTAAGTGCCAACTACCTAATTGGGCCCCAAAATGACATTTCCGTTCAAATCGAGAATCACTTAATAAAAAACTATTATTTATGTAAAGCTTTCACATCATTTTTCACGCTATTTGAGATTACTTTTTGCCAAACAGAGCAAATCTTACGAGCGTACAAACGGAAGAGAGAAAAAAAAATTATTGAAAAAAAGAAATGTCGCATTACTTGGAAATGTCTGTATTTACACATCCGAAGATGGATTCTAAATGGAAGGGAATTTGTGAGAATTGAGTGAGATTCGAATCAAATAAATCGATTTGAAAAAAAAAAAAAAAAAAAATCTTTTTTTCTTGCCGATTTGGAAATTGAATGGATAAGAAAATTTTGTGTGTTTACTGATTGAATGCGAATCGTTCTTTTCCGTCTTTTCTATTTTTTGTGGATGTGCAATACAACGCTAAATCCATCACGCTTCACGCTTGAGAATCATTGTCCTACCAAACAATCGAACATGATGATGAGACATTGTTGAGCTTTTAAAAGCAATTCAGTTCAGACATTTCGAGGAAGATTATGCAATAGAATAACGAATGTCAATATCAGACAATCTCTACATTACACGCAATAGTCCAGTCCTCCAAATTACGCAAATTTTATGCTCGAGCTTGATTTCTATTAAATTGAAATTAGTTATTCAACAAATTGAAATAAATTATCCATCGTGAGTGGTGCGCGTCGAGACGCAGGTAAAAAAATGGTAAAAGCTTTTGCTTTTCAAATGAAGTCAAAGCCACTGTTGTTAAACGTTGTTTCGTGATGAATCGCCATAAATTCTGAATTCAGTCGCGTTTTTTTTTTATAAAATATACTAGAAAGGAACTTACACAAACTGGTAATAACAACACACAAAAGTGCTTTATAGCTGAAAATACATTTTCACATTTTCACTCTACTTAAAATAGCATTAATTCAATTATTTACTCTTTTAAAAAATATAAAATCGCGTCTAAAAGCTCAACGGATATTTTTTGTTGGATGTTCAAGTGTCTGCAACGTGTAACTCCATAGGGACTTATATGAAACACTCTTTAGTTTCCAAGCTACAATTCCTCGGTTGAAAAAAAATAGGTAAAAATAAAAAACAGAAAATTATTGCACGATATCGAAATAAAAAATTAAATCGACTGGCCCCGAAGCGCCAGTACACTGCTTGAATAAAACATTTAATGGATGTGAAATGGTGATAACCAAAGTAAAGTGATTCACGACGTAATTTTGCCGACAATCAATGGAGGATTTCGATGTTGAATGAAAAAAGGTTTGATGTTGAATTTTTAATCAATTTGTATCGCAATCGTTATTTATGAGGCCTCAGCATCACTTCAGTGAAAACCCCAGCATGCCTTATAATTATGTTCAGCTTGTTTCCGCTTATACTCTTGAATATATTTTGATAGTATACATCTGGAATACACAATTTAGATGGTTTCGAGTGCTTTCAATGGACTATCTGGGCGACAAAAGTAGTTTTCAGATAATTTAATACATGTGCAAAACACACAACGAACATCGGTTGCCGGTCATCCATGAAATAGAATAACCTACTTCTGGAATCAATTTAATCGATTTTGTTTTGCCATTCCATTATTGACACCTCATCTCCTCTTTTTTCACCCTCCTTCCCCCCCAAATAACTGCGTGTCCACCCTCCTTCATGTGAGCTTCTGTTTTTTTTTTTTTTGTTGGGCTCATCGAAATGACATGGATTGAACCATAATCCAAACTCATAGAGAGACTTTCATAAATATGACCAAAATTTCACAACATTTTTATGGACATCGAATCGACAGCTCGCACATACACACAAACACACTTCCACACACATGGCAGTTAATGTCCTTTCGCCAATTTTATTGCTGGTGTTACAAGCTCGTGTAATGCTTATTTAATCAGATGGTTTTGGCATTGCATTGAAACATTAAATTTTATCAATTCATCAATGTGGTGCCGGCGAATCAATAATTTTTTTTTGATGTAGGTGTTTATTTCGGACCCATATTGCAATCGTAAACAGACTAAATAGGCAATAAGAAAATCAAAATGAAAGCATCAGCTTTATCATAGTCATAAAGTTATTAATTTAGCCATGATTATTGTTCAATAAAGTCGTCAATTAGGTTGTTCAACAGTTACTAATTCATAGGAAACACGACAAGCATTTCTATTTGGTATCCAATAAATAACATAAAATCAAGCAATAAATAGTTTCTGCCCACCGGAGCCCAACGAAATGACCAAACAGAAGTTTCCAAACAAACTCGACATTAATTGCTCCACTGAATTCCGAAAAAGTTCCATTCAAGATAAAGCGCTCAACAGGCATCATTGCCGGAATCGTCTCAGCAGCGCATTCAGTGCCGAGTAATTTTATTTTAATTTTCCGTTTAAATAATTTTAAAATTATTCAACAAATTCTAAAGGAAAATGATAAAATAAATTGTTATTATTGCGCCTGATTCCACTTGAGGCCTTCCGTTTCGCCACCTTTAATTTTAATTAAAATTCAATAGAGAAATATGTTGATACGCTCGCGCCCCCAACTGAGACACTCTTAAGAAAAAAATAGAGTTGAGACTCACTGGCAGGAATTTATTCTTATTAATGTCGGAATTTAACAATAAAATTCTTTTGTTGTGTTGTAATCCTTTCACAACAAAATCTAACCAAAACATGCTCCAACTGTGCCAGGATACTGGGTTTTTATGTAGCAGTTGGGGTTAAAAACTAAAGAGTTCTGTCTCTGAGTACCGTTAAAATTATGTTTCAAAAAGGATTCAGACACCGAGCAATGAAATTTATATATTTTCTGGATGGTCATTAAGCAATAAAAATGCGTCTCACAATGATCACTGTTTGAAATATTACAAAGTGATTGTTATTGTTATGAAGCAAATGTAAAAAGAAAGGAAAAGAACGAAAAAATTTCAGAAATATCACACTGAGTCAGGTGCTCGATTTGAGCATTGTGAAATTTGTTTTGAAATATTTTATTCACTTGGCTTCTTTCGGTCGAATAAACGGGGATCTCAAAGGGCGCATCTAAAAATGTTTAATTACAAAACTTCTTTTAATTCATATGCATCAGTGGGATAGATATGTGGATGCCATGACAAACATAATTCTTGAGAACACTGATGATGCATCACGAATGAGTCTTCAGAGAATCGAACATGACGACGATAACAGAAGTTTCAGTGCATTGAGCGATAATAATTTTTTATGACTTTACTGCACAACCATTGCACGACAAACAGTTTTCACACAATAAAACAATTCTTTTTTGAAATCTCTTAAGGACCATAAAAAACAATGAGACATTTTTCTGCGTCACTCCAGGAATGTTTCTGAAACTGACAAAGAAATGAAAGAAATATTTTAGGGCAATCTGTCAATTTAAATTACGCAATTCATACATATCGTTTTTCCTTACACAAATATTCAAGATCGATGAATTTCCCGCGAGAGCACTTTTCACGAATATATATTTTTCATTTCGAAGAGTTTTCCATACATTTATTCTTTATTTGTTTGATTAAAACGATAATAATAAGACAAGCCATCCCTTGAGATCACTCTCTCAAGACCCCAAAAAAAAAAACGACTCATCGTATAACACGAATATTCCATAAATTTATTCATGCAGATGAACGACGTTCCCCTCGCATTTAATGTTTTATGACGTCACATTTTACTCTTTCTGGAGAGAGATTTGATGGGCCCATCTCGATGAATTTTGTTATGAATAATAAACGAAGGAGTTTGTGTAGTTTTCTGTTTTAAAATTGCCATCATGATTCATGAATAACAATTGTTAAATTTAAGATGATTCACGAAGGGTCGATGTTGTTTCGTGTGTTGCACAATTTGCTAATTACTTTTGCCAAGTGTTGGCCGTTTAAATTATCCCAACAGCTACTAATTGTATGCATGAATATACAAAGATAAAACAACAAAAGAAATTACCTAAGTTTTAACATCATAGATAGATATTCTGTTAGACTTCTGCCCTGTCATACAGTTGTAGCAATATATGAAAATTTTGCACATCATAAAATAATGTTTTGCTAATTTTCTAATTATGAGGATAGAACAATTATCGATGCATATGAGTGTTTGCAATTATTTCGACTGCACTTCCTACCCTTAATTGTTTTATTCTGCTTAATTATACTGCACAAAAGCCATTTCGTTATAAAACGTACACATTTAGTTTGTTCAGTACAAATTGCGAAAATGATGTCCAACTTAAATGTGGAACAATTAAAAAAAGTTAATGTCGGGATACTCGAGTCGAGATCGGCTGGTTAAATACAGTGACATCATATTACGAAATTTCTCATGCTTGATTCTAACGATATAAAATTTTCCAAATGAAATATATTAGTTGCTGGTGGTCGGCATTTGAACATTATACAATTTCTATTTGTAATTAGAAAACGTGATTTTCTCACAAATGGCTCGCATTTTGTTGTTATAAGCATTTATTTAGTAATGCATAGCGAAGTATTTTCTGTTGGATTTTCTTCTGGTTGTGTATTGAGCGGTTAATTTTTAATCAACTCTACTCATCCATCTTGCAACAAATTGCGTGCTGAATAAAACGCTGGAAAAATTTCGCAATAATTACGTTTTTTCTTAAGAAATCAATCATTCTGGCGATAAATATTTGTCAGCACATCATGTGTAAGCTGATTCAGTAATATCAACCCTTTTTTTTCTTATGCGATTATTCAGCATTCCTACGTCCCTCGCGCAACCAACCCTTCCTTCGGCAAAAACGCAATCAATCGGATACATGCTATATAGTCGATTAATCGAAAATAAATACAAAAATTCTGGCAAAATCTCATTTGTGTCACACAAAAGGAAATCGATTAAAACTCAATAAAACGACAAAATTAAATTTTTTTTTCCTCTCTACTGCTGTTGTTTCAGGAACTCGACAAATTGAGAGTGAGAAGGATTCTCGTGAGGGGGGGAAATGGTGCACACTGTGCGGGATTGATAATTGCAATTTCATTGCAATGGGCTCGAACTCTATTCAATGCCACATAATGAAATTAACAATTCTTTCGGAAAAAAAAAACAAAATTATATGTTCGGTGTGCAATTTTTATTTTCACTTGATTCGCATTGATTTGATTTCAGCAATTCACATTTGCCACATGAAAATTGAATCGACTGGCTGCTGCAATTGAATTCGGATACACAATAGATGGGGATGAAACATGAGAGATGTGTTAAAGACACTTGAACAGCTTGAGTTTCGATATTAAATTTTATTTTCTTTTTTTCTGATGAAATATCTGTATTGAAGTGACTCACGTTGAATGGAACATTTTCAACTCAAATAAGCACTTAGTGACACTTTTTATTCCGAAATTATTAACAGCGTCAAGTGGGTGTTACCAAATCAATTAAATTCCAATCAAATGCTTCAAGCTTCGAATATTTTTTTCGATAACAACATGCAAACATCATGGTTACGGAAAATTAATAAAAAATTAACCTCATTGAATGAAACGCCAAAATTAACAGAGTTCAAACGATTTTTTTTATGATTGTCAAAGTTTAATTAAAACAGACAATTGTTCAATCGTCGATTTCAAAATATAATATTTGATTGTGCAAAATAATTGATTAATCAATAATGGTATTTATGGTTATTTAATTATGGAATTTTATCAATCGTTTGATGTTGATATGATAACAATGTTTGAAAATAATGTCAAATTTGTTTTTCTTTCGGAATATTGCCAATAAATTTTACATTTTGATATGACGAAAATTCCCTTTTTTGTTGCGCAATTTGAGTTTTATTGTTTTGTGCAAAAAAAAAAAAGAAAGTTTAACAGTCGACAAACTTTGTCATAAAAATGTTCGAAATGCTTTTTCGGAAACAGATTTAATTAAAGATCATTTTATGCGTTTGTCTGCTTTCCGCGCTCTTTTTCGGGCAATCAGAGAACGTAGAAATCGAGGAAGATCCAATCTAGTGGAAGGAAATAAAAATCCAGTTGGGAGAAATATCGGTCGGAGAGTTTTCACAGAAAAAGGCATAAAAATAAGCATAAAACGCATTGAACCATTAAAAAGATTTTTTTTTCTTTTTTTCAAATAAGAAGGAAATATTTGGAAGTTATGTTACTTGATAATCAATCATTCTTCAATAATAGATTTTATAAAAAAGAACTAAAGAATAATTCCCCAAAAGGAAAGAAAACAGTTGAGCAGAAGCAAGGAAAAGAGCCTAATAAAATAAAAATGTAATCAATCAATTTGAATAGGAGAAATGCTATTTATGAATGTTTCGAAGCATCGAAAAATCGAAAACGAAATGAAGCGATGTATCAGAAACTGCTTATGATGTTTAATTTGATGATTTATGATCCACTTTTCCGTTGATGCCTCTTCACGACTTTGCAAAATTTATTGATTATCTACTTCAACAGGGAATTTGTGGCCGGAAAGCTTAAAGTTGTTTGTAAACTTTTCAATGTTTTCTAAAGACGTGTCATATCAATTAGATTAAGGTCTACTCCGCTGTTGCTAAATGTTTCTCGAATTTCGGCAAATGTTAATGCTATTGTGGTGGGAGGTAAATGATTTCCCAACAGATATCCTCAACATTTAAAAATTGTTTACGTCTTTTGTCACTTTTCATGATTTCTTTCACAAACGCAGTTCGATTGTTTGCTTTAGCTTCCCACAACCGAAGAATGAGAAGAAAATTTATTTCCTGTTCAGCTTTTTATTTTTCACATTCGTAAAGAAAATCACTTGGGAGGGTCGACAACCAAAAAAAAAAAAATATTCCATTTTACTTCTTTCGCTTTCTGCTTGTTTGTCGCCGACATAGAGGACATTTTTATCAGTTGAAGCACATAAAAATTTTGTTTTATGTTTCGGTCTGACATGGGAAATCCGTTTTTTAATTATATCAGACTCAATCATTTTCAGAGCGAGAAAATAGAATTCTTCTTTTTTTTTTGTTTTGTGCTGGGTGTGAGAGTGCACTCCTAACGAGACATCTGCAGACATTGAATATAATATAATTGCTTATTTTATCATAATTTATTATCAAATATTAAATTTTTGTTTTTATTTATTTTTTTCGCAAACTTGGGCGTTTTCTAAGGCAGTAGGTTTTACAAAATGGGTCAGCAGTGTCAAAACCACATCTCATCAATCATTTTCCTTTGAATTTCGTAAAGCGAAAATCGCCACCCAGTAAAAGGTTCCGTACTTTTGAAATTCATAGTTGAATGGTCAGAAATTTCATTACTCAATTTTTTCGTTTTTCTCAAAAACATTTTTCCTTCTTTTATTCCGAAACTAATTCAAAGAAATAGTTTCTTTCACTGGTTCAAAAGCTTTCAAATGGAATTCGAATCTGAAAATAATTTAAAATCCCAGTTTTTATATTTTAAATGGAAAAAATAACTTTTCAGGAATTTGAAATTAAATCATTCCTTATGCGGAGAAAATGGCTGAAAGGAAATTCGGAAATTGAAATAGCCTTTGCGAATTGATCCATTAGTTTCGTACAGCATTTGGTGCTTGCTTACTACCTATGTATTTTAACGATCTGATGTTACATTATTTATTGAAACTGTCAAAACACGAAGACCTTTTCCTGAAACTTTAAAGTTTTGTCCTCCGCCCAGCCCTGCGTATTAACAATTTATTTGTTTCTTTCTTGAGTACGATAAAATCTCTTTCCCTTACACTACTCCCGAAGTCAATTTGCTAACCAATTTATGTTATCTAATGCCACGTATTAGTTCAAGTCTCGCCATATGAAAAATTGCTTATAATTAGCCAACAAACTTTCATTGAGTCGATAAAAATGTCCGAGAAATTCTTGTCGTTCGGCTATCTGCACAACAATTATTCTTCTATTTCAACGTCTTGCTATCTAAATGGTCATATTTTATTTTATTTTTCTGGCGTTAATATCCAATTTGAGGGTAAAAATTGAGCGCACGCATTTGAGTAAGAATGTTATCGAATTAAATAAATAGCAAATTGCATTGACCGCATTTATTTTGTTTTCAACCCGATACGCAATTTGCGATTTTATTTCCTTCCTTTCATATCGTGAACGGAATTCTGTATTCAACCAAAAGTCCTTGACTGTCTATAAATAAAAAGAAAGACCAATTCTGATATCTAAATAATTTTCCACAAAATTTATTCAGCTCAACATTGAAATCAATCAACGTTATGCGCGAAAACCTTCAACGCAAAACTTTTCAAGTATTTATGTTGATACGAGACACGCAAATGCTTATGAAAAAGGAAACATTTTTCAAGCTTTGGGGTAAAAGTCAAAATTAATTTAGCTTTTACGCTCAAGCTCAATTTCAAGTCCGACCATGGTACCGACAAACAGAAATGTCTTTTAAGTGACTGAGTTTTGCTAATTATGGCAAAAAAAGAGCATCAAAAGAATGTTGCTCAATGGATGGATTCCCTTTCGGCATACTCCGTGATGATTAATTATCATTTTTAATAACATTTAATTAAACAAAATTACTACATAAATAGCAACTTCCTTCTGATATTTCAATGCTTCTACCAGCGTGAATTCCATTAAAAAGAAAAAGTTCTTTCGAAAATTGTAACAAACGAGCAAATGAACAAGAGTCGAATGAAAACAAAAGTAATTGGCGAAAGATTGTTAATGTTCTGAAGTTTTTTAAAAAGGAGCTTACGACATAAAAAATTACTTGACCTTTGCCATTTGCCACCCTTTTTTTATTTTCTTTGCAGCTTTCCCTTTTGTTCAATTCGCTTTATTGAGGTTGTTTTTGAGACATAATGAATTGAAGTGCCATTAATTAAATAGAGAGAAGTGACGAAAATATTGCAGTGTTCCCAATGTTCATTAGTGAACCCTGGTGATAATGTACATAAGTTATGTGTAATTTTTTTTAGCTCAAAGTAATTAATTAGCTGTAAGAATTTATGACTCTTAATATTAATTTTTGTTTGCTTTTTAGAAAATATATTTTTTTTTTGTCATAAAAAGCGAGGCGGAAAATTGAGAGTTTTACTAGCAGATTATACTTCAAAATCGAAGGTTGGTCCATCATCAGATTTCAGATTGTGAACATTGCTGACTGTCGCTTCATGTTTAATGAGTTGAATCTATTTAGTTCAATAATTACTTTTAAACAAATGGTACTTTTTATTTATATAAAAAAGAGTCTCGTTATTCACATCCCCCTGCTAATAATATTGCGACCCTTCTCTGATGCTCATCACAAACTAATAGCTCCAATGAAGGAAAGTCAATTTTCAAATCTTTAACAAGCAAGTTGTCAAAGCGATTTAGCAAAGAAGAATATAAATTGTTTATTTATCATCGATATATTTATATGTATATATTTTTTTCTGTGCAACTTTGGAGATTTTCTCATTCGTAATAAAGTGAGATTGTCACCCCATGCTCAAGTTGTATTTTATTGTGTTTCATGTCACGTAATTCCTTTTATATTTTGTCATGTACTCATGTGATTTGAAAATATCTGAAATAATAATTTTCTATTCAGTCAAGAATCAAAAACAGCAAGAGTTTTTCTATTTTCTAAGAAATGTAGCAAAAGTAGAAGTAACAAACAAGAGTGGAAAGTTGGAGAGAACGCAATTTACTGACAGCATGAGATAAATGTTTTTGTCATAATTATTCAATTTAGCCTTTACAATATCTCAATAAATGCGAAAAATTTCTATTTATCTGCCAGAACTTTCAATGTTCATTAAACTTGAATCCTTTGCACCCATCAAAACCAAAAAAGTTGGAAACTTTTAACCTCGACTGAGAATGCTGGTTTGCCGCAAAGAAATATTTCGTGTGTGTTTTGAGAGGTTTTCTGGTGATTTATTATTCACCTGCCAGGAACTTTCAACTTTAGTCTTCTGTTTGGTGTGTTATGTTTCCATCTTAAAGTACTTTCTGTTGGGCTTTGATCCGTGACTAACTTCGTGTGAAGATTATGAAACGGTTATCTTTAAGAAGTAATAATACCATTTATGGCACTCCCGTGATTAGCCGCATGACTAACTAATAAAAGATATCAAAAATTGATAAGATAAATTTCTTTCTATAAAAGTATTTCGCTGATTTCCATTTGAGGACAGTTAGCAAAATGATATTAAAGTGTGCAGTTCTATTTATTTTACTTAATTGCATCAGTGGCCAAATTCTGCCACCCACTGGCATTCGAATCGTTCGACCTGGACCAGTTATAATAACAGCCAGTGGCCCAATTCAAGGACAAGAAGAGACTTATGACATATTTCGCAGGATTAACACATACAAAGGTATACGATACGCCCAAGCACCTGTCGGAAATTTAAGATTTAGGCAAGGAGTCCCACCTGTACCATGGCAGCAAACCTACCAGGCTTTCAATTATGGCGCAAACTGTCCACAATATGGAATTACAACGAACGAATTTCAAGGTGATGAGGATTGTTTGTTCCTGAATATTGCCACCCCAGTAAATATTCGATCGAGTCTTCCCGTCGTTGTGGCAATTCATGGAGGTGGTTTGCAGTTTGGAAATGGAGAAATGAGTATATTGGGGCCTGAATTTATTGTTCAAGAAAATGTAATATATGTTGGATTCAATTATCGACTGAACGTACTTGGATTCCTCAACACTGGTGATCAAACAAGTCCTGGCAATTACGGTCTCAAAGATATGATAATGGTCCTGCAATGGGTTCAAACCAATATCGAAAATTTCGGTGGCAATCCTAATGATGTTTCAATAATTGGAATAAGCGGCGGTGCAGCGGCTGTTCATGCATTAGTCGTTTCACAAGCTGCCAGTGGATTATTCCATAAGGCACAATCACATTCTGGATCGTTGTTCAATAATTGGGCATTTAATCACCAACCACGAACATCAGTCGATATGTTGATAAGAAATCTTCAAATTCATGTGACTTCCAATCAAAATTTAATGGACCAACTGAGGCAAGTTTCTACTGAAAGATTGTTGCGAGCTGCTGGTTTATTAGAACAACGTGTTCCAACTTTATTTGAGGAATTATCATTCATGCCATCACTGGATCCTTTAGACACACAAGAAATTCGCATTTTTACGGCTCCAATTGCCAATTTAGTTCGAAATGGGCCAATCAACCAAGTTCCATATATGATCGGATTTAATGGGGGCGAGAGTCTTTATGCGATTCCACAAATAATTAACGATCCATTTGTATTGGAAAGGTTCAACATGAATCCGAATCTTTTGGTCCCAACTGAATGGAACTTAACACCAAACAGTCCACAAGCTTTTGAAGTAATTAACGCATTCAGAAATGTTTACTTTGGTGGTGCAGCTAACATAACAACAGACATGGCATGGCAATGGTCTAATTATGTATCAGATCGTGAATTCATTTTTGGTATCTCAAAGCAAGCTCGCCTTCATCGAGCCCGACAACAAGTTTATTACTTTAGATTCACTTACACTGGTTCATTGAGTTTTCTCCAGCGCTTTTATGGACTCATTGGTTTGCCTGGAGCACTTCATGCCGATGATGCTTTCTATGTTTTCCGATTAAATGTAGCCGTCACTCCTGTTTTACCAAATGATCATGCTTTTACCGTTCAACGCCGAATGGTCAGATTGTGGACAAATTTCTTTAAGTATAGCAACCCAACACCCACCGTATTAGATCCATTAATCCTAACAACCTGGCCTCAAATGACTGTCAATGAGGAATTCTTGGATCTTGGATCTACAGCAAGTCAGCAAGTCCATCCATTTAGAAATCGTATGGACATGTGGCATGCATTTGATCAGAGATTTAATCCGTAATGATAAAAATTGAGAACAGCAAAATGTATGGAGAAACGACTTAAAAATTAAAACCCTCAGATAAAGATAAAAATATATTTCTTTCCGTTAGCCGAACATTCATAAAACATTTCATTTCTCAGAAATCTTGCGTAACAAATCCTCTCAATCAAGGTTTAAAAATATGAAAATAGATTTGAACTTGTATAAGAAAAAAAAGAGAATGAAAATTCCTTTCCGAGTCAAATGGCAATATTCGTTTCAGCTAAATTAATATCAACTGTGCAGCGATCCATAAATAGAAAAGCTTCGAAAAGTAATTGAAGGCAGAATGAAATAAGTGAGCGGAAATCGAAAAAGCCACCAGCTAAATTTGTCTCCATTAGTCTTAAACTTTTTAAAGAACAGAAGCCAATTCTTGGCAACATGAAAGAACAAAAACAACTTTTGCTTCCAACTTTATCTTTCACCTAACGAAACGGACAGCAGAAAATTAATACACCAGCCCCAGAAGTGTGTTGGATTTATTTCGATTTTGGAATGGAAGACTCTATTAAGACTTATTACACAATTCTCGTATAAAGTCACCGATGTAGAAAACTCGAATGCTACAGAAATATTTTTTTTTCTTGTTTAATTTAATTTCAAGTGCTGCGACCGAAAAGAAATCAACAATTGCTGCGCGAAGAACTAAATTAGTGAATAAATTAATTTATTATTCACTCAGATCTCGACAGAGAACAGTAAAAAAAAAATATATATATTTGCCCGTCATATTTTATGGAAATTTCAGAAAATTGCACACTGCTGCTATAGTTGCTGTAGTTTCCCGAAATGACTGAGCGTGACACATGGCTGCAAAAAGCATTTATTAATTTTTTGTGTCGTTGTTGGATGTTTCGTCCTCGTTTCGCATATATTTGCTGCTGTTGTGCTGTTGTTATGACAGGGAAATTAGGTTAGTGAGTATGAAATGCACACATACAAAATTTGCAAGCAATAGCAAAAATATGTTTTTAAATTGTCATTTTTCGGTATTGTATTGGAACATGATATTGCTGAGTTTATGCAGAGCTTCAAATGATGAAAAAAGCTCAACAGAAAACAAAACTTTGAGCTTGTCACATCGTAAAAACTCACTTGACGTTCCCGGTGCGGCAACATAACATTTTATAACATGAACGAAGTAATATTAATTTAATTTTAATGGACGAGTAGAGATAAAAGCTCTCCTCTAGTAATTTTCTATGAGGAGAACAAAACTTGCGCTTTGTGAGCTTTTTATATTTTCTAATGACAATAATAAAATCTCACTTGCAAAAATTTCATAAAAACAAAAAAAAATAAAACTTTCCTTCACTCTCGACAAAAGGCATCAGCATTATCACTGTAATTCACAAAGGCATCGCTATCTTAGCTGCTATGTGTGCTATGCTATGGCGCTCTGTTCGTGTTTGCAGCTAAAACAAATGAATTAAAATTAGAGCGAACGTTCCGAGAGCTAATTTAATTTCTTTTAATGCCTAATAAGGAATATCGCGAACATTTCTTTTAATAGGTATGATAAAAACTTTTTTTTTTCTTTGAGAAAAATTTTCTTCATGCTCCACTTACGTAGCGAAGCGACTGCAGAATTTTTATAGAGTGTTTTTTAGAGTCTGCATAAGGATTTATAATGAAAAGAAAAATCGAGCTTCTGAGCAATAATTAAAAGTTTTTATGGGATTCATTCATTTGTGCCGTAACTTCCAAAACTGAAATTTAAAACTTTTTCTAAAAGCTATTACGAAACATTTAAATGATCCCACATCGACATAAGAAAAAAAACTTTATGCAGTGAACTTTCCGAAAGCTCTCTTTTTTCATATAGATTCAAAAACAAAAGAATGCAAATCTTCATGCGAATTTATCGTGAAGATTTCTACATGCATGACAACTTTCACCATTAAGAACTAAGCAGTTAAAATGCAATTGTGAAAATTTGCTTCTAACATTCGAAAAATTCCGCAAACATAGAAAGTTTCAATTTTTAAAGACAAATAAAAAGATCTTTTTCAATCAAGTTGAATGTTTAATTTTGCAAATTCAAACAGAGAAAAGTTTTTTGTATGGTGTCGGATATCAATTTGAATACATTTTAAATAAAAATATTTCTGAATCGCATGAGTTAGGGGCATAAATTTGAATGGATCAACTTTTCATGACCGATAATTTCATAGTTAGACATTTTCAATTGATCTGCATGAGTGGATGTCCAGATTGATGACTTTCCTGACGGATTATAGATAGGATGAGCTATTTGAACTGGATACGTGATTCTGGAGCGTTGATTTTGATTCCTGTTTACTGATCGATTATCTGAACTGCGCAGCCACCGTGATGGCCAAGCTCTTGTCAATAATGGCATTGCACATTTCTGTTGCTGATGCAATGATTTCTGTTTACCGCACGAATTTGTAATTTGCATCATTATATTCTTCCGGCATCCGGGTACGACGAGATCATTGAAACAAAAATTCATTCCATATGTAATGAATTTGTCATCAATTTTTGTTTTCCGCCAAATATTCGATGTCGTTGACTTTGCCACACACAATGGCTGATGTGGAAATCCAATCGGAACTGTACAGTAATTGCAAATCAAAAACTTCTCCATCATTTCTGCTGACAATACCATAAAATGATTGTAGATGCTGAAGAATGATTGACGAAAGTCATTGATAATACAACTGTTGAGAGTGGAATGAAAAAAAAAAAAAAAAAAAAACAGTTCACAACAGTTCTCAGATATTGGCATTTTAACTTCACAGACCTATTGTGCTCCACAACGGCATTGACTTCATCGTTGCTAGGGCAAATCACTTGAACGATAAAATTCTCAAATATGTCATTCGCCTCATTCTTAAACTTCTCAGAAATTGACATCATTATGCTATAAGAAACGCAATAAAATTTGAACTGAAAAATTGCACAATTTATAAAAAGGCTGGTGGAAATTTACTTGGAAACTGTATTAAGCGAATCCAGGAGATGAGCGTCACATTTAAATTTCTTCACTTTAATTTTCGGACGCAATGTCACTCCGATTGATTCGGGCATTGCCATCTCTCCCAAAGATTCCATAGATTGGGCGAATAAACTTGCTTTGTTGCATAACTCATTGAGTGCTGCACAAAAGTCGTTGAACTGTTTCAAACATTCGTTAATTGCGCTTTTTTTCGCTTCGAAAGCGTCAACTTTTCTTGATTCATTTGCATGGGGCGAATATTGGGATGCCATTTTTTGTGAAATGTTAAAACTGAATTGGATGTAATTAAAAATAATTCAACTAAAATTTGCGGACGCAAACGGGAACACAAAGTTTTACAGAAATAAATAAATTTTCTCCAAACTTTGAACGACAAAAACGCTTTTCACGTAATAAATTTTTGCACGCAAATTTGCATGGCTTACTAAGTAGATGTCTGAGTGAGTTCATTAAATAACAAAAATTAATTTTAATTGAAATACTGTGAATATTACATGAATTCTCGTGGTTTCAAAAAAAAAAGCTTCTAACTTGAAACAAAAGTTTAAAAATGTACCGTGCTTGCTATAGTGACGCCGTCCACAAACAAACAGCAGAAAAAAGAACATTTTACGATCACAAAAAAAAGTCATGTAAATTTTATTGCAATTCATGTCAGGTTGGAAAAAGCAGCAACGAAAAAGATTTATGTGCGATTCGTTTTTTTACGCAAAAATTCTTTTTTTTCTACAACATAAAATATTATGTTCCTGTGATGCCGGATTTTTATGCTTTACATATGCACTTTTATTGCACGTGATGTGCGATAACAATAAATTTTTACATTGGAAAAGTTTAAATTTTCATAAATCATGCCTTTGAACTCATTGTATATTATGTATGACTGATTTTTAAGTCATGACTTCAATTCGGGTCATTGGACATTTTTTTAGCAAATAAATTTAGAATCTAATCTTTGATTTTGATATTTCATGTGCTTTGAGGAAGCTAAAAAATAAACTAAAAGCATGCATTGTCAGAAAGCTCTTGCGTTTAATGTAATTCAATTAAAATTATTTTCCATCCAAAAAGGCAGTAAATCAAAATAATTTCACGAAATATGTTTCCGTTTCCTTTAGCTCAAAAAACCATAAATTACTGTTGGTTGAGGCTCATATTTGTGCATTGTACATGTTGTTGATGTTATTAGAACAGAAGGAAGAAGACATGATTTGTCACACATTGAAGTACATTGAATACATGATTCGAAATATTTCACATCAAAATTTGCTGCTTGACTGTCTTATAAGCATAAATAGCACTTTGTTGTCAAGAGCATGCGTTTAATGGACGCACTGATGCATCAATAATTAATTACCCTTTTTATGAATTCGTAACTCCCTCTCTCTATGCTCTTAAAGAAAAGCTAAATATGCAATTTTCCCTGCTTTTATTAAAAGAAGGAAAATATTGATTATCAAGCAAATTTAGGGTATGCATACCAGAAGGAATAAATTTGCTCAACTCTTTTTTTTCCATTCACTTTACTATTTTAAAATATTATAGGTACATATATGAAACATAAAATTTGTTCAATCGGAAATTTTGCTGCGTAGTTGAGCTAATTTAATGGAAAATTTTTATGTGAACCAATCGGCGTAAATCACCCATTTCTGAAATCACCATCTCTTGGCAACGCGAGAAATGAATGAATTTCTCGAATAATCCAAAGAAATGAAAAATGAAATTTCTATCATTTCAGAAAGATCCTATGACTTAGAAAGTTTTCTGGATCCCGTAGCTCACTGCTTGGCATAAATTGCGCCGCATAATCTTAAAACTGAACAAATTACAATTTTGTAAATTATAATTTGTCATTCAATTGTCACCAAAACTCAAAAAGGATCAAAAGCTTTGAAGCCGTCTGTTTTGTCATCAGTCAGTTGAGAAGAAGACCTTCATTGTTGAAACATTTCATTATGTTCTAAATGAGACAAAGGGTGAGAGAGAAAGAGAGAATATTCGGTATCAAAATCAGATCTTTTAATCACTTAATTACGTGAGAAAGTTTTGTTGTGAAAGCATTTCAATGTTTGCTATTCATATAAATTAGCTTTTTGCAATCACGACTGTGTGCTGTTGTGTTACGTATTTATTATCATTCAACAAAAGTATCAAATTACGTGCCAAATATCAATAAATAAAATGCCTTTTAAGCTATTGTGGTTGAGTTGCTGAATGCTTTAATTTCTTCATTCGTAGCTCTTTGAAAATGAACGAAACATTAGAAAGCTTTTTGGCTTTTATTTGTAAGATTCATTCAACATGAACTCGCCACAATTCATGGAAAAATCGTTTTATGTTTACATTATGACTTGATTTTTCATGCTGAAACTTCCGTTGAGTATCAAAACAGCTGGCGGCTACATGGAAATCGCTTTCAATTAATCGAAAATGAGCATCGATTCGTTCCTCGAGTGGTTTTCTGGTCAAAATTTGTTATTCTTTGTCTCCCAAAAGATGGAGTCTTTTCTATGTAAACCACGCGTAAAAAGATGTTTTCCGATCGAATGGAAATGAATGGCAGAATATTTTCGATCTCAAAGTTTTCGTTTTCTTTCATTTATTGTTGTTTTAAAAATAAACCTTGGATTCATCAAACATCCGAAATTTTTTTTTTGTGTGTGCACGGGTGTATGTTTAATATCCATGAGTAGTAGCGACGACGATGAAAAAGCTTCTTTCCTGTTCTTGTTACGAGAACAGAAATATTTACAACACAAATTTGCTCATCCGGTTTGTTAGTTTAAGATGAACTTTGTGTTGTTTGATTAGGACTTAGTAGCGATTTGTTATAATTTTGTTTTCGTTGCCGAAACAAAAGCCGGTGGATGAGTTTACAATTTATTGTTTGAAATTGATTTTTTGTTTTGTTTCTCCGCCTCCTCGATTTAACATCAAAATCCGAATCATTAAAATCACTGTGTTAAAAGGTGTAATTGTCACGCGCCACAAAATCTCCAATTATAGTATATCGTTCTTTGAATATTCTTGAATATTAGAAAACTCATTAATTGAATAACTTTATAAATGATAATAAAAAATTCATTACATTTGAGATCTATTTCATGTTGTGAGTAGGTGAACCGGTCAAAATACCTCGTTTGGGAATTGGAAAATCAACATATCAAAATCTATTCAATTAGGCTAACAGGTTTTCAGGGTATACTGAAAAGAAGCGACCCGGCAGTGTCTAGGTAGAGAGGTAAAATATGTATAAAATGTGTCATTAGTTTTAATTAGATCTTGAAAATCGATAACGCCCTTTGCGAATATTCACCATACATGAGAGTGAGAGAGTAAGAGTGATTCAATTATTCTGCCCACAGGTCGAATGGGTTTAATGGACTTGACTTAAAGATACTACATTTCTCGACCCATCCAAATCTGATCATCTTAATGGATTTCACTCTTACATTTCGACTCGCTCCATTGAAATGTTATACCAGACATTATTATGTACCAGCAGCCCACAAAAGTGTGAGAATTGCTATCTGATTAAGAAGTGTAACAAGATGTGTAACCATAAAATCTCTTTGTATACAAACTCATATGGAAGCTCACATTCACTTTTTGCATATTCATTCAATTCAATTTACAATTCCCATTGTCGGCTTCCTTTTGTATCCTCGAGAGACACACATCTTAATACTTCCGTTTATCGTTCATCTTGAAACTAGAAAGTTTGTTGCTTGTCACAAATGTGAAACAATTTTTCTCTTGAAACCTTTGAATTCATGGCAGGATATAAAAGCCTTTCGGGCATGAAAGCAGTTTGCTACTATTTTTTTCTCTTCTACACAACTCTGTTGTTAATTATAAAAGAACTGCTGTCTAAAAATCTTTTGTCGATTAATATTTGATAACCCAACAAACTGTTTTGAAAGGAAGGAGTAAAAATACACAAAAAAGAGCCAAATGATGGAAGCTTTTTTCCTATTTCTTTTAGTTGAAAAACAAAATCCTATGAAAACTCTTTATTGATTTTCACTTTGTTACTAATTAAAATTTCATCGAAACAAACTCTAAATGGATGTAAACAGACATTTCTATCCATCCTGGTTAAGGCAACAGAAGCAGAAATTTATTTTCTTAGTCAAAGTTGAAAGCAATATTTTACAAAAATAAAAGAAAGAAATAAATAAATAAATAAAATCGCGAAAACGCTTTTTTTTTGCTGTTAAAATGAGAGTTTTTGTTGCTTTTATCCAACTCAAAATTCCCTTTTATCTTCCCATTACAAATTTTCTGAAATATTCCGTTGTATCCAAACAATAAATAATTAAATGAAAATAAACAAAGTCAAATTGAAAATTGCGCAAGGGGGAACGAAGAATTTTTGACGCGTTCCATCCATCAATAAGCAAACATTTTTGTTGTTATTTTAGAAGCTGTAAAAATTAACATTATTTGTCAAATAATTATGAAAAATTTATAATCTCGTCTCATCAGACATAATTTGATATGTATACACTTTTTGGCAAGAGGGTGGAAATGCAAAGAGAAACTTTCAGCACATTCGAATGAAAATTGCGCCAAATTGCGAATGAAAAAAGTTTTTCTTTTCGATGTTTAACGAAAAGCAGCAAAATACATTTAAGAAAAGTCAACAACAACAGAAAAAGCTGATATAAATTACTTTTTTCTCCGTAATCTCTATGGATTAAAATTTCTTTTGATACAAGTTGATGTACAAAACTCATCAAAGTTTTTGAGGATTTTTCTTTTCTTGGTTTTTGTTTTGACATCGTTGCGTTGCAACTGTAAAAAATTGAATGCTCTATGCGCAATTTCTTTCCACTCTAAATACTCTTATCAAAAATATAAAATTTCATAAATGCAACATATTTCTCATAAATAAAATTGTGCACCACTCAAGGCAATCAACTTTGATCCAATTAAGGATGATTGTTACTGCTGTTTGGGAGATTGAAGTGCAGACCAAACCGCATCGTGCAAAGTTTGTAATTAATGAATGGAACAGGTTTGTGACAGAATGAAATTGTGTCCACTTACGATGATTCTGAATGTATAAAGCGAAACTGAAAATGGTTATGGTGCAACATAACAATTATCAACATGTGTGACCGGAGAAGAGATCACCGAGCGTGGTTCAACCTGAATGTAATTGCTCACTCGTTGTGTTCTTTTCCACATCCTTGAAATTATGTTTCCATTATGCACAAGTGAAATTCAATTATTCTGACAATTTCTACGGGCGTGCAATCGAATATGTCTTATTGTAATGTAACTTTTCGCTCACGTTATGCACTGAATTCAAACTCAGCATGTAAGTTACAACGTAATACATCATAAACATGTGAGTTGCCGGAAAGAAAAGAAGAAAAGGAATAAATAGAAACTTCAGAAAATGCTTGATAACACTTTTGTGTATGTCAAACATTTCCTGTAAACAATACAATTATCAATGCTTTGCCCTTTGTTCTGTCAAAAATTTCATTATTTTCGCATTTGTGTTTCGAGCAAAAGTCGCGTTAAGTAATTTAATTTGTGTCCATTTTGCGCTGTCGTAACATTTGCCTTTGTGTTCTTTGAAAATGCTCTTAGCGTTGATGATGATGGCGAGATGAACGAAAAATTCTTTTACATAATCATTCACATTCAAAGAAAAGGACACAATTTCACATAACAAGGGCATTATAGGGCCATCATCAAAGAGCTGTTGGCTATTGTTGGTCACAAAAATAAAATCAAAAGTCGTCTCTTTTAGCCACAAAAGATTATCTATTAAGCTGCACAAAGAATGCTTGTACACTTTGATAGCCTCCTCTTCATAATAAAATCACCGAGAAAGAAGATAAAGCTTTTTTTTTTACTTTTTCCTCCTTTTGAGCTTCTATTGTGTCGAGTGTTTGTACATTGGTCCTTTTGTAAGATCGTTGAGTTTTCAATATTGAAGCTATGAATAAACATTTCCCAGGATTAGTTGAATAAGCTTATTGAGATATTCAGTATACCAGAAAATGAAAGCTTCGGCTAGGCGAAGAAGCTATTCAAAAGATGCAAAGCGAAAGGATTAAGCTCCTCGAAAGAAATTTTGCGCTCAATTTATGTTTGCACATAGAAAGAGCTAAAAAGGAAATTTAAATGCAAATTTCAATTCTGTTATATTATATTATCCCTTAACCAGAGAGTAAAGGATTTTCCTTAACTTTCTTTTACCATTCCTGCAAGACATTCGCCACATAAAAGTAAAAGAGCATTCAATTTCTAAAGGATATTGCAACAATGAAGATTTAAAGATTTTATTATTCAATTCTTCATGGATACGTCGAGTCTTTTGCCCTTAAAATCACAATCGATTTCCTGCTGCTGAAAATTTTCACCATTGAAGCATTTATTCCACTTAATTTGTAATGCGACAAAAAAAACCAGTCGTTTGATTCAAGTGCTTATCAAACTTTCGAAATGAAACAGTAAAAGCTCGTTTGCAATTGAAATTGAGCAAATTTTTATTCCATGAATTCCGTTTGCGTAAAATGAATTTTACTTTGTCCGGAATAAATTGAATGTTATTTTTGGGTTCACTTCCTGCTCTCGTTCTGGAGTGGGACACTTTTTTTGCATTTTTAAATTCCCTGAAACGTGATTTTGCATCAAAATAACAAATTATTATTTGGTGAGGGGAAAAGCAGTGTGTTGAATAAATTTGGACTGTTGTACAAATATTTGAAGCACATAAAATGTTTCCCGAAAATATGCCCCTGCACCTTTTTTCTCTCTTTTCGTCTCATGTCAGTACCGACCCACATTTTATCACACTGGGAATACAAACAATACCTTATCCAATTTTATTAATATTCCAAAAATACATGAATAATGCTTATGCAGCTGCTTTCGAAGCAGCATTTTTCAATGTTTGTTTGTTTATGTATTGTCGTTATATCGCTTTTAATGAGTCTCCAAAAATTTGCTGCTTGCACAAGTGCTGCGATAAGCGCATTGCATCAATGAATATTAGATTTTTTTTAACGTTTATGGGGATTGCGGTTGCAGAATTTAAAACTTTAATGAAAACTTTTAAGCCAAACCTTCGAACAATCGAGTATCAACTGTATTTAATAGCTTTTATCCATTTTAATTAAAAAACAACACTTGAAAATATATATATTTTTTTACTCGAATCATTTCAATATTCCACCCGCAGTGGTGAGAAAAAGTTCAAGTACTATTAAAAGTTCTCCTAGAAAAGCTCATTAAATTATTAATCAACAATTTAAAGAATGATTTTATGAGCGAGAAACGATTTTTTGCTCCACTCTACAGCATCAACATAAAAACTAATTTAATACTTTTAAATAACTTTCGGGACGGAAAGTAAAATAATCGATTAGATACATATTTTATGCTCCTTTTTTCAACGGTACCGTATGTTGAACTCTCAATTCAGCAAAAATAATTTTAGGAAAATGAAGCCATAAAGTTCTGAGCTTTTTTATGTTCCGACGGAATGACTGGTAAGCGACGAGAGAGCATTGTTTTATGGCTCTTCGCATTCAACATGTGATTGCAAATTAAATGTGATTCGCTCGAATTCAATTTGACGAAAGTTTCAGTTTGCTGAAAAGCTTTTGAGCTTTTATGAAAAAAATTTTTTTCTTCTAAAATCTCAAATTTCACTCACAAAATGTGCATTTCGTAGAAAATTTGTAAAGCAATTAAAATGATTGTCAAAGTCAATCATCGCTAATTAAAAACGAATTAATTATTTATTTATTCCACCCATTCAATTTAGTCACATAATACCCTTAAGGAGCACATAGAAACCTTTCTCAAACCATCATGTTCCATTAAAATCATAGCACACATACCCACATATTGTGACTTAATGAAAAATTAATTCAGCATTTTCCGTTTCGAGCGTCATGAGGAAAAAAATTACTTTTTTTCCTTTGTTTTCCCGGCATTCCATTTTCCCCAGAAAATTTTGTTTTATTTGTTTATGCCAGTTCTTTTTTTTTTTTTTTTCTTTCTGTTTTCCATTTAATTGTGTGTTTTCCTTTTGTGAACTCGGATTTGTTGTGTAGCAATCTGTTGATGTAAATGATTTAATCTTGCAAGCAAATAATGTTAAAAAAAAAATATCAATCAAAAAATAATTAAATCAACTGAACGACGGGGAGGGAAATGAATTGCATTCATGTTTTGTCATGATAGCATGTTTTTCACGGACAGCTGGAAGGAATTTGTTGTGTTTTTTCCTCGTGATTTTGAAATGTTGTTTGTGTCAAAAAGAATTTGTGTCATTTTCAGCATAAAATTGCAACGCTACACAAAACTAGTGGAAAATAGGAGAAAAACAAAGAAATACAATTTTTTTTATATAGTTGGAAAAGCTTCGGCATAAACAAAATAAATGCTGACATATTTTTCAAAAAAAAAAAAAATAAATAAATAAAAAATAAATATACAAACATCAGTTCTATAACATGACCCGAAAATAAAAAAGAATCAAACTTTTGGTGAAAGATCTTCGCAGGCTGTTGAATCGATTACACAACCAGAAGCATATCTTTCTAACAAATCCATATCCGAACCCAATGTTCAATCATCGTGTTCTGCTCTGCAACCAGAATACAGAAAATGATTCATTGAGTGGAAAATTTGTTTCTGAACACAAAATTGGTTATTTTGTAAGTAGCAGCAATCCTCATCTTAACTTGAAGAATTCCAAATTTTTATGAAACATGTGATTCCATCACTTCGGAATTCAGTCACTGGAACAGCAAGAAGAATTTTCATTTGAGAGATTCTTGTTGGTTTTGCCTTTGATTTAGTATCACATATGTCGAAAGAAAATTACAAACATTTATTATGCGCCATAAGGTGAATATTGCTGCTTCATGAGGAAACGTGAATTGCGATACCACAAATCCTTAACACCAATCCATTGATGAGTTCATTTATAACATTGAACGCACACCCAAGCTCGTGTGAAATAAAAATGCGACAGCACGTTATCAGCAAAGCAAATAATTTTGCCAGCAGTCAAGCGCTAAGCAAATGATTACTCAAATAGCTTTTCAACGAAATATAAATACAAAAGTCGAAGTTGATTTTTATTTGTTTATTAAATTGGTCAATTAGAGTAATATTAAAACTAAATTAGTCATGTATCATGTTAAACAAAATTGGTAATTGTGTCAATTTTGGATATGAATATGCAGCCTCGATGGTTGTCTGCAGTCATTAGTTATTCATTTTCCATGTAAATATTCATTGAATTGACATATTTGTAATTGAATTTTCAACGACGAGTGCTTTTTGTTTACGTTTAAACATAACCTCTCTCCATGACATGACACGTTACACAAGAGCTCTAATGAATGGCGCAAAATTTCCCACATTGCCTTACCATTCATATTTATTCATTTATCAAAAGCCACCAAAAATGACCTACGGGTTTGTGGAAAGTAACATAAAACCAATGTAACGGTTCAGCAGTCATTTATTGATAAGAAATCAATCAATCATATCACGAAAATGTGTTTTGCAAAATAACAAATCATCAAATGAACTCAACATAAAAAAGAGCGATGTTCCTTCGGTGAAATTACCAAATGAAGCCTGGGAAAATTATCCAAATGAAGTTCTTTTGAAGAAGCTAAAGCAATTAATAATCCATTATGATTTAACAAAGGCTCGCCGAACCGCGAATAGTCACAAAACTTCTCGGAAGTCTTAGGCTCGAAATTTTCTTCACGAAATTTATTAAGTTTCACAACTAGACCACAACTAGTAATTTGCGATGTGTCAACATATAATTCCAGACGGCAGCCTCTAATTACCTCCCTGACTTAGATACTCACTAGCGCCGGTTAATATCAAAAAATGTTACCCAATATTCTCAATTTATTATTAATTATCCAATTATTACATAGAAAATTCTGCTCATGTACGCAAAAATTATTGTGATTACTTCTATTATTTAGCTTACATATGATTTTTCCCATATACACAAATGTATGCATGAGTCTCTACTAGAGACAACATACCATACCAGAGCAATGTCGATGCCCAGGCAAAGGGAATAAAATTGTTCTGTTCAATTGTGAAGTTTTCAGTTGTCGTTTACCACTCGATCGGGACCGAGATACGATTTTGGTCTAAACGAATATTTTAAATCTGCTGCTAGTGCGGTTTCGGTTGACTTTGCTGGATATCTCTACTGGAATAGTTGCATGTGGATAGTTATAGTGTGCAAATGACATCGTTGCACACAATGCAATCGTACGCGAGAAATGAGAGCTACGTGATACCGGGCGTATATGATATTGAAACGCAGGATGTTGCCTGGGTGATGGTTGCATCCATAATCATTTTCACCATGCAAACGGGCTTCGGTTTATTGGAATCGGGAATTGTGTCGAAGAAAAATGAAGTGAATATTATGATGAAAAATGTCGTTGATGTTGTTTTGGGAGGTAAAAATTTTGATATATTTTGAGTGCCATTGCGGAACAATATTTGATGACCTACTACCATTTCTAACAGGAGCAACATACTATATTTTCGGTTATGGTTTATCCTACGGACGTAGTGACTATACAAATCCATTTATTGCATTCGGCGATTTCATGGTGGATCCGCCAACAAACGACCCACTGATGGGGCAAATTTTTACTGCATTCTTTTTTCAATTATCCTTCGCCACCACGGCAACGACAATTTTATCTGGAACAGTTGCAGAACGAATCAATTTTCATGCTTATTGTCTTTTTTCGATGATAAATACGGTGGTTTATTGTGTACCTGCAGGGTGGGTTTAGAATTTCCCTTGAATTATTTGCACGGGGAAATGTATAACGACACGTTGAGCTGCGAGAAATGTTTCTAATGCTCACGTGTCCGATGATTCAATGATCTTTTTGTTGTTAATTTTGTGCAATTGGTTCAAGGAAAAATTATTTATTGAGCCAATTTGCGAAATTCATAAATGTGTAAATCTAGGTGGGTTTGGGGAGAACACGGATTTTTAAGGAATCTTGGTGTGGTCGACATAGCTGGATCAGGACCAGTTCACATGCTTGGTGGTGCATCAGGTAAATTTAATATCCAATATCGACAAATTGTTTTGTAAAATGAGCTTTTTTGTTTCAACAACAGCGCTTGCGGCTGCAATTATGATTGGTCCTCGCTTGTATCGCTATGACAAGGGAACTGATCAGCTGCCAATGGGAAATCCAATCAATGCATGCGTCGGATTGTTCTTTTTGTGGTAAACTTGAAAATATTTGATATTCGACATTTGCATAACTACAAGGGGCAAATTAAATCCATTGAACAGGTGGGGATGGTTGGCCTTCAATTCTGGATCAACATATGGAATCACCGGTGCCAAATGGCAATATGCATCACGCAGTGCTTTCATGACAATTCTATCATCTTTCGGTGGTGGTTGTTACGCCTTGGCGCACTCGCTCGTCCGACACAAAGGCAAAGTAGATCCATCTGATCTCATTAATGGCATTCTCGGTTCTCTGGTGGGCATTACTGGTAATGTGATTCACTTCATTTCAGCTCAGCTTCGTATGCTGATTATATTACAATTTCCAATTTTCCAGCCGGTTGCTTTTTATTTCGCGCTTGGGAATCAATTTTTGTGGGTCTTATTGGATCAATTTTAACGCTCTTCACAATACCGTTACTTGATAAAATGCGTATTGATGATCCTGTTGGTATGTAAAATGATTATGATTTTTATGGATTTCTTATGGCAAAAAATGAATGTTTTATAGCTTTCAAACCTTTTTTGTTTCCTTCTCCATCTCGTCATCAGGTGCAACGGCAGTTCACGGAGTTTCAGGAATGTGGGGTAAGATGAAGGCTTCATGTGAAGTAAAAAAAATATTCAACCTTAAGCTACCTAGCTGAATATGGTAGCTTAACAACAAAAACATCAACAAAAAAAAAAAAAATATCTTTCGTCTTCAGGTGTCCTTGCCGTTGGTTTATTTGGGATGGATACTGAATTAGGATCAACAAGTGGTCGCCTTGGTTTATTGAAAGGTAAAAAGGTGAATTATTTCAATCGTTTAACAATGAACTGATTTCACATATTTTGCATCTCAAAAACCATCTCGGGGATATTTTCGACGCATGTAGGCGGCGGTTGGTATTTGTTGGGTGTTCAATGTTTGGCCTGTATTTGCATTATTTTATGGGGAATGTCTTCAACATTCCTTCTATTGTGGCTCGTAAACAAAATAACTCCCATTCGTATGGATGCGAAGGACGAAATTCTCGGAGCTGATTATGCCGAGCATGGAATTATTCAGTTGCCAATGGGCGTTGAAAGAACCACAAATTCATCATCATCGGATGGAAGAAATGACGTGAACATCGGTGGAATTTCCCAGCGGTCTCGATTCACTCAACCAAATGATAAGATGGTTGGCGTTTACAGAACCTATTTCACTGATGACTTAGCAGCAGATCGATCAAAAGCGCCGGCACGTGAAAATCTAGCCTATCAACACGAGGAAGCTTAATTGCTATTGGTTACGGCTTCGGGAATTAACAACGTCTCTACCTTAATTTATAATTATTCATTTTGTCTCATTAATAACATACGCATATCTCTTCCACGAGATGACTTTTGCACGAGTTTAATAATAGAAATTTGATAACCATATTTTTAACTTTTTTTTTTTTTTTTTGTATTTGCTTTTACACAAACTCCAACACTCAGACAATAAAAACATTTTTATGTGCGTTGATTATATTAACATGTTAATTATTATTATTTTTGAAGCTGTAAATATGAGAGCATGTTAAAGACGTTTTGTTACACGTTAGCGACATTTGACTGTTTAAATGATAAATGAAATCGTGTGTCGATTTAGTCATTTTACGAAAAGATCACCAAAGCTGTGATGCTATAAAATCTTGAATCGTTTTTGATTCGTTCTTCAGTTTCATTTCAGTTGCCAGTCGAATAAATTCCGAAATTATGGCGAATTTAAGTTTCATTGAGATTTATTCAAAAGCTTTTCAAGCATGCCCACGAAATGAATCTTATTCGACACCAGGTGAGGTTTTTATTGAACTTTTATTTTACATGTAAAGAGAAAGAAAAAAAAAAAACATTAAAATGCTTCACAGGACTTTATGATCTGGAGCTCGAAGATTCAGGATTAATGTTATTCGCAACCATAATCGTGATGACAACGAGAACGGGATGGGCAATGCTGCACAGTGGAATTGGCTCTACGAAAAATTCAGTTAATGCGTTAATGAAAAATTACATTGACCTATGTTTTGGTGGAACCGTATTTTGGATGTTGGGTTATGCATTTATGTTTGGAAGAAGCGAATATACAAATCCATTTATTGCCCTCGGTGATTTCTTTGTAAATCCGAAAGTTGATGATCCACTTTTTGCAAATATTTTCATATCTCTTTTCTTCCGAATGAGCTTTGCAACAATAAGCACAACAATTGCATCTGGTTCTTGCTCTGAGCGATTCAATACAAAAGCTTATATTATATTTTCATCAATTCACGTACTGGTATTCTCGATTGGCACTGGTTGGGTATGGGGAGAGCATGGATTTTTAAAAAATATCGGTGTCGTTGATTACGCTGGTGCAGGACCAATTCATATTATTGGAGGAGCATCAGCTCTTTGTGCGACGCTTTTTATTGGACCAAGAACTGGAAGATATGAAAACAAAGGAACAAGACAATTGCAAATGGGAAACGGTTTAATTGCTTGTATTGGTTTATTGATATTATGGTGGGGATCGTTCGGTTATAGTGCCGCTAGTTCATACGGAATAAGTGGGGGTAAATTTGGTTATGCAACAAGATCAGCAGTTGGAATAACTGTGGGCTCATTCTCGACTGGTGCGATTTTGATGTGGTTCTCAATGTGGAGATACAAAGGAAAGATTGATGTCTATGACACAATCTTGGGAATTGTAACAACATTCGGTAAGATCTAAATTTATTATTTTTCCAAATGGAAGCTTATTAAATTTTTTTTGCAGCTGTTAGCAATGGTGGAAGTGCCTTTTATTCGATACCGATTTCTATACTCGTTTGCATTATAGGAGCAATTCTGGCATTAAATGCAGTTCAAATCTTCAACAAGTTGTGAGTTTACTCAAAATTATTTTAAGATAAAAATCATTTTTCTTGACATGTTATGATTAACAGGCATATTGATGATCCAGTTGGTGCTTGTTCAGTTCACTTAGTGGGTGGAATTTGGGGACATATTTGTGTGGGCTTATTTGCTCAGGATACGACACCTTTGCAATGGACAAATGGACGCGCAGGTCTCTTTATGGGTATGAGGAAATTAATTATTTCAAAATTCAGTGTAAAAATATTTTAATTTTACAGGGGGCGGATTTTTCATGCTCCTCGCTCAATTAATTTCAGTAATATGCCTTGTTGCATGGGCCATGACAGCCACATTCATAATCCTTTGGATCATTAATAAATTCGTTCCTGTTCGACTCAGTCTTGAAGCTGAAATAATTGGATGTGACATTATTGATCATCATATTGAATTTGAGTGTCCATTACGACCAACTAAGAATTCAAGAGAATTGTCTGCACTCGAGCATGGACGGGTATCGGGTTTCGACGTTGTCTCGAATACAAACAGCAATGCACCACACAAAGAATTCGAGAGTCCAAAAGTATTTCGCAGTAATTTGGATTATCGCATGCCATCTTAAAAATTCCCAATTAGCACCTAGCAATTAAAATTGATCACCAATAATGGATGTGATTTTGAGTTTTTCGCATGTCAATTAACATGAAATATGTTAATTGTCATCATATGATATCATGAATATATTCCACAAACGTGAAATGTCATTGAACAAAAGCTTAGGCATGAATTAAATTGCTTTTATTTATTTAAATAAGTTTATAATGAGGAAATTAATTGATGGCATTCTCTGAAATTACACAAATTCGTTTGATTTTAATCACAACTTAATTGGTTTTGATTATAAAATTGCGAAATTGCTACGAAATTGTGTTATTAAAGTGAAGCAATTTGATTTCTCGCTTGACTTCACATTTGCATTGACATCCGAAAATATGTTTTCAAATCGCAAATGCGCGAATCTCTTATACATTTCCAAAATGACATTAAAATTGATAATAAAGCTTCGCGTGCATAAAGCTGAAAAGATTTTTTTTTTGTGAGTGATGGAAAATAAATTTGATTTCGATTCGATTTGATCGAGATTGAGAATTTTATTGGATATGAATTTCTACGAGTCGATCGCAAAATATCGAAAAACACCTTCGAGTACAATGACGAATTGTGATTTGAGATTGAGTTGATGATAGAAAATTTGTTGCTTATTGTTTTTCCCCTTTTTGTCTTACAAAACGTTAAGAATAAAAGTTTTCTTTTATGCAAAAAGAATTGTTTAAATTTTTATAACATTTTATGTTCCCCAAAAAATCTGAGTTAAGCTTTTATCACCATAATCTCACTGACTGATATTATTTATGGATGCATCCCTCGCAAGTAGAGATAAAAATGCTGAAATAATGTATTTCACATGGAAAAACATCTTCCATTCAAATTCAATTTTCACAAAAGAAAATCTTTTCGAGCGCGCTTGAAGCCCCCGAAACAAAATGTTTTTGGCTCAACTTTATCCTCAACTTTATGCTCGATGCCAGCTCTAAAGCATTTGATTGACACGATAAAAAAAAATCTATTCAAATATTTCTCGATAAAGAGATTATGTCTTCCCTGTGTATTGTAATCTATTTTTGAGCGACGGCAAAATTTCAAGACGATGATAAAAGTATCAAAAAATAACTTCTTTTTTTTTTTCATGTCGTTGATGTGACGTGGAATGTCTTTTGAATACGCAACTTGATGGGAACTTTCTGTCTCGTCGTTCCAGATGACGATCAAAAATATCCTCGTTAATTTCATGAGAATTCGATTTAACAAATTTCGCCTCTCTTGCATTTTGCTCTTTAAATTGATCCTTGAACAAATTTCCAATTACATTTTGCACAATAAATTTTTAAAGAACACAAACTAAATACATATAAAATATAGCTAATCAATCAATTTGTAGAACATGGGGGAGGGGGTGAAAAGAAAATAACCGTTCGATTCTACGAGCTCTGAACTTTTTATTCTCATTCTGTAATCGAGCTGAAAATATCAAGAAGAATATGAAATGAGGGGATTTTCTGAGCGAATATTCGATTGATTAAAGAAACATATCGATGGGATTTTCTTTTGAAAAAAAAAAAAAAGAGAAGAAAAGTTTTCTTTCTCAACTACTGTAGCATGAAGTGGAAAACAATGGAAATTCTGTAGACGATGATTTATTGTGCAAGATGGAAATCGAGATCGGAATCGGAGAGCTTTTATTGTGAAATATTAAAAATTCAAAAGTAATTTCAGTAAAAAGGGCAAAAAGGTTGGATTTCTAGTTGTGAAATGGAAAAATGGAAACATAATGGAAGATGCCATGTAAGACAACTAGAAGGAAACCCGTTATTTGTGACGACTTGAGATTATCACAAAATGAACTGGCAACATTCTTTATACTTGATTACAAATGTATGCATATGTAGACAAGGAATTTGAAATTTACGAAATTAAATAAAAGAAATTATTGTCATGCTTAAATTAAAATAAATAGCTTTGTTCACTCGAATTTAGATTGCTTTTCGTAATTCCTCAACACCATTGTACTCGAGTTTCCATTTTTATTTTAAAGTCAAGACTGAAAGATATTGGATTTCAGTCATTTTTGTCTCGCATTTCGCTTCATTAATCTTGCAGCATGCATCAAGATTTCACTTGTCGTTGGCTGTGAATAGTTTGTTATTGTGTCAAAAGATCTCCCTGATGCAGTAACAACAGCATCTCTCTAGTGACATCAAAAGAATGATAAGAATGCAATCTTGAATGTCATCAGAAATCCATTAAATATTTTTTTTTCTCTCTCTCACATAATTTCGTTTCGAGGGTGAACTATATCTTGACACCGACGAGGGACAGACAGAATGTATCGGTGCAATGTAATTTAATATTACACATTTTAAACATCTAGTGGCAGTGATAAGTGATAAGCTACTTCATTATTATCCCATGGATTATGTAACTTAATCATTCGAGTCGAGACATGGTGTCGACGATGATGATGTTGATGGAACTTTCAAAGTTGAATTTTTCACCGGATGAAATCGTCTATCAAATGGAGCATTAATTTCAATTTGCATTTTAAATATAAAGTGCAATGGACTGTTGCAAATTTTTTATTTTTTATATAACATTTTATGCATAACAATTGCTGAGCGAATTCAATCATTCATTCTAAAGAACCAGAAAATTGAAATGAAATGTAAATAAGTTTCAGGAGAAATGGAAAATATCCTCAAAATTTATTTTCATTTGTAAGCGAAAAGTTTTTAAGCGAACGAGGTAAGTAAGTATGATGAACTTTCTATAAATAGCATGGCATACAACAATTAACAAATCAAGTCTAGAAAATTCAATTCAATTGCACTTGTTTACTTTCGGTTTTCAATTAAATAATCCTTTGTGTGTTTTTCTGTCTCATTTAGAAAAAGGATCAATCCAGTACGAATCAAAAGTCGTTGAATTCTACATGCGATTGTGAAACAAAAAAAGTTCGTTGTTTGCTAAAAATCTTGTTCAATTAATTGCATTTCAATTGTTTGTTGCTTCAATATTGTTGTGATGTTGTATCCCCATAATTTATATAATTCACATTTTATATACATGCACAACAATTCAAAAGTAGATTCAAAAGAAATATCCCTCAATTACCTTTATCAAAATGTTTAAAAAAAAGTAATGCTCTTTCAAGTGCTGCGCTTTTAGTGTTCGAGAATGAAATAAAACGAATCCCATTGACTTTCTTCGAGATGAGAACAATTGAGTTTCAAAGAACGTCGTCGATGGAGATGACAATAAAGGACGCACGGGACGAGCGTTGAATTAAATTTATTCAATTGAAATCAATTATTCAATTCAATTTACATTAGTTTCGATTACACTCTTTCTTTTTTTTCGCTCAACTCGATGACTTATTTTGTGAATATCCGTAAACTGCGAAGACATCTCGTTCCTTTTTTCCGAAATGAGATGTCATTTGATTGGGGGCAAAAGCACATTGAGATTAATTGAATTGACAATTTGTCAGAATTCATTTAAAATAAGCATCATGAAGGGTTTACTCGAACAATGGAATGAGAGAGAGAGAGAGAGAGACAATCGCAAATAAATTTGTAAAACAATTCGAGCAACAGTGAATTCCTTTCCCCTCCTATTACAAATATAAAGGAAAATTGATAATCAAAATTCAAAAGGCCGTGAAAAAAGATTTTCCATTTAGAAATAAATTAAAAAACTCTCACGCTTGAGCAATTACAATAAAGCCATTCTATTTCGGAATTCCCCGCTGGTGCTTATCAGTGGATCGAAGGAAAGAACATTGCTATTGGAAAATCTTTAAAGCGAGGGCGGTTTGTAGAAATGTAGTCAAAATTCATGGCTGAGTGGACACTAATAAAAAAGCAATTCACTTTGGACTTGTCGAATCGAAATATCTGCCATAGAATTTTTCTTTTTTTGGCATTTTGAAGGAGATTGCTGAACCCGCAGAGAATATTCTGTCGATATAAATAATCTATGGAAACACTGTTTGCTTTTCAATGCCTTTCCACACCCACATATTTACCAAAAATCCATTTTCGATTGAACGTGAAATTTAATAATAATAAAAATTGCGAGATAACTTATTTTTTCATGCTTTCAGCATCTTTTGCGATCATCAAAATTAAACATCACTCATCATCATAATAATTTCGCATAGAAGCCTTTTTGATCCATCAATGTTTTTTCATCTCCGCTTTTGGGAAATTTTTTGGGGACTATTAGAAAATTATGTAAAATTCTCTAGACTTTTGTGAGATATATGAACAATCTACAACTGTCACTGAAGGAAGATTCCTAAGTTAAAATCTTTGCCCCATCATTCTGCCGAATATTTATACTCAAGATTTCTACCATTTTGGAGAAAATAATGAAATTTTTCGCTTTACATTATTTGCATTCACTCAAAGCATAATATATTCTTCTATATCCCTTTCTCGGGAAGTTGTAATTTCGACAAATTTTATGATGCGTGTGTGTATGTGTGTCGATGAAATTAAATTATGTTGCTTTCACTGCGGGATCTATGAGTTGTTAATGTTTACGTTTCATAAATACAGAACTGTAATGTACATTATGAGATAACGGAATTTTCAAATGATTCTTTTTTGATTCATATAAAAAGATCCCTCATTAAGCTCACATATATGCTCTTTGATGGAATGGTGTTTAATATTCGCAAAGTTATTTGATATAAAAGCAAAGAAAAATTGCAAACATGTGAGAAAAAATTTGGTCTTAATAATTTTCTTAAGAAAAAAATTACGATAAAAATAAAAACTTTTTAATATTTTTTTCTTGAGAATTTCGTTTCCAATGTACATGCAAAAAAGTTCATGCTCGAAGGATTTTAATTAAAACAACTGACTGCTAATGAGTAAATCAAGTTGCGATGCCAATCCAAGCTGTTTGAAGCCCGCATTTAAAAAGCTTTTTTAATGACTCAGTAAATCCCCGCGCATTTTTTTTCTCATTTTACGCATTGCGTTCAAGCGGCTTATTAATATTTGAAGGAACGTGGCAGCCGCTATTAATGACATTTAAAAGCTTTTTTTAATCAAGTTTATAAATATAAATCAGTACTCATACTTGATATTAGGAAGTGATTTTAGCAACCATGGAATGAATTTTTTAATAAGCAACCGCCAAAGATTATTACCCGCCTGGAAATAGGGATACATTAGAATAACACTTCAATTAATTGAAATCCCGTACACTGTTAATTTTGCTAATGCGACATTGTATTAGAAATTTTAAATTTCTCATCGCGTTGAGGATTAAACGCAAAATAAATAATTGAGGCTTTCATGTGATCTCGTATAATTAAAATTAAGATGATGATGGGGAACCATGAAAGTTGATTTAAATCGGTTATTCCTAGTAATTAATTAAAGTGCGAAGAATTCGTACTTTACATCAAACCAATTCAAACAACTGAAAAACTGGATTTAATTAATTTCAGTAAACACTTAAACATTTTAACCGAAAATGCTATTAAAAGTCATAAACTCTTTCATGTGTAATTCATTTTCATATGGTTTATAAGGTTTCATATCGCACACACCCTGGCAGGCAATTTCTGAGCTTTTGGGTTGTAAAGTTTTCCAAATTGAACAGAAGGAAATAACTTTCTTTTCGTAGTAAATCCATTCTCCCCACAACATATATATTGAGGAAGTGAAATAGCAGATGGATGAAAAATGATAAAAAATCGTAAAATTTGTAAATAAAACAAGTGGAAAAGGAGAGGGATAACGAGTAAAAATTTTCCGCAAAATAAACTTCAATTTATTGTTTGCTTGGTTTGTATGACAAATAGCAAAGTTGAATCGAGTGACGCTTTCTCTACGAAAATTTCATATTGTAGAAGCATTTCCTATGCTTCGATGTTAGTGATGGTGTCTGTATTGCGAGATAAGGACAAATACGCCTTAAACGCAAGCAACTAGAAACAAAATTTAAAGTGGATGAATCTTTGTCTTGGGAAAGACATCAAATTACAAATAAATTCTTCTAATCTTAGTCGGAAGGTTCCCTTTTCGCAATCGGTAAATTATAGACAATTTTCCGGTGTAAATTCGGCATAGTGGCTAAAGGGGCAAATGAGACATGGGTCGACGCTGATCAATTGAGTATTTAGAACTTTTGGAGAAAATTTGTATCATAAAGGAAAAGGCGGCTGAGATAGCGATATGCGGCTTGCGAATAATGATGAGCGATAAGGTGAAGGGAGTTAATTAGGATTAATTTAAATTTATATTCCTTTGATGGAATGGCAGTTAAGGTCCCATCGATGTCTAATCTCAAAGAAATATTCAAAGCATTACTGAAAAATCCAATAATGTTGATCAATGCCGCATAATTTTCTGTTTTAATCACCGAATGTTAATATAATTAAATATCATTATCATTACACAATTCCTTTTTAACAAAATTTAATTAAATCCGCCAGTTGGTTTAATAAATTTAATTAAACTCTTCTCCTTCGTTTTATGTGCACAAAATTATGCAAATAATTTGATTAAAATCGGAATTATAAAACCGTTTGTTTTGCCCTCGCAATATTCAATTCAATGCAAATACAAACTAAAGTAACAAAAAAATTGAAATAAAATGGCGAGAAAAAAAAAGATTTTATATAAACAGAGTTGCAACATGAGTGGCAATAATATTGAAACAAATGACATAATATAATGATAAAGTGTTGACTCAACAAACAGTCACCTACATATTATGTTTATATTTTATTTGAAAATCGAAGGGGAGATAGGGAGATAGCAGCGTATTAAATATAATATTCCAAAATGTTCTCCTCTATTTATTATATACTCTCTAGACTAAAATCATTTATTCATCAAATTTATTGAAATGCCATTAATTATTTAATTTAATTATGTTAAACCATCCGAAATTGTGATGTGTCAAAATATACACAAATGCGGTTCAATGCTGCACGTGGGCAAGTTCAGACTGATAAATTATAAAACGACAAAATCTTTTTTGAATCATGATTGCGTCATTGCAAATGAACAAATCCCAAAATAATTAAATGACGATTCTGGAAAAATTAGTAGTCTCCATTTCTGTTTAACTGCTATGATTTCCATAATTTTATTAAAATCATAATTCACGGTTCACTCAACCATACCATCGTTGACGTTTGCGTAATAAACTGATCATTTATCAATGAATAATTAATTGTCATGGATTCGCATATCGGCCTTTGAACCATTTTTCCCCCCGGTGGCAGCAGATGATGTTTATTGTTTTGTTTGCTTCAACAATAGATTTTTTTGTCGACCTCACAGTCAAAGCACCCTCAATAAATATTTAAAATTGCTTCGATGAAAATTGTTTTACTTAATTTGTCATTTTCCGCCAGAATTTTCTGTTTTCTTTTTTCCTCATCGACTGCTTCTAATATTGCCAGCGGGTAGTTGCTTTCTTTGTTGTGTCCCTGACTTTTTATGCGATAAAAATTGCTGAAACCTCTCTCGAGATGGCTGATGGTAAGTTCAGGTAGCGGAGTCCTGAAGCTAGAGCCATAAATAAATATGGCTCAAGAATGATAAAGAGATTTGTGGCGTAAACCTTTTTTCCCTCTACCAGTTCCACATGCTACCGATACTGTTTACCCCATTTAATGTGTATTTATGTTGTGCTACATTTTTTTTCCTCTCTCTCGCCTTTCAGAAAAGGGATCTTGCCTCAGCTCAGCCGCTAGTACCATATATATTACACATAAGTGTCAGGACACATTCTTTATTAACAGCCAATAGCGTTCACATCCAATCCATATTTTATGGCGCACCGTGGTGTAGCGTTTGCAATGATAGTTTTGCTGCTCCCAATATTATATATATAAATGCGAGAAATGAGAAAAGTTTCTTTTTTTTCCCTTGCTATAGATTATTTGGGTCACTAGCTTCGATGCCCGTATTGCTAGTGCGTAACAAAATGCCGTAAAAACGTTTCAATAAAAAAATAATATAAGGATGGTTTCTTGAAAACTTCGAGTGCTATTTATATTATGCAAGAGTTATTCTTGTTGTTGTTATAATTTACGGATTCTATTTCATAAAGGATACACAAGGATCAGAATCGGATTGAGGGAAATTTAAAAAAGAGCAATACCATACACATTTCATTGCACATCATTCTCGCCATTTTACTCGACCATTTCAATGAATTTTTGATTTTAAAGTGAAGTGCATTGCAAGCCGGAAGAGCACGAAATGTCGAGATATCTCTGGAGCTCATATTTTACAGCCCATAAATGAAATGGTTGTGGAGCAAATAGATGAAAATAAAACGCAATCGTGTTCTGATTCAGTAAAGCGGAATCCTTATTATGGAACTATATGGCAGCAGAAAGCTCGTATCAGGAAGTTTTGCTGGTGAGCAAAATGAAATGTTTGTTGAATGCAGAACAAGACTACAAGATATTTTGCCTCAAATTTCAACTATCATATAAATATATATTGAAACTTTACTCGGTAGAAGAAATGTTTCTTGCATGAGATTGCTTTTTTTCTTCGTAACTTCCTGTTGGAATTTTATTCTCTCCAACGGCTTTCCGGGGTTTTTTAACAGTCTAACATGACATCAGATTATACAGTTCGATGGATGGACTGATAATGGTTTTGTGTATGTTATGTCCATAAACAGTTGATGTAGAATGCGATGTTGATTCTATTAAAATTAAAGGAACTCTTACAAACTGTTTCTCGTTTTGTACAACGACGACCTTCCACCATTTCCTGCTGTTGGCACAATTCATCGTGATTGCTGCTTTTTTTAAATAGTTTTTTGTTGTTGATTCTTTTACAAAGTCATATCATCGTCATCATCATGCTGCTTTCTTGCTATCAAAACATGAATCGTGCTAGGGGGAGAACAAAGTTAAAATGTCAAGACGCACAAGATTTATAGCGAAAATTTTTGTGCAATTTCAGTTTTGATTATTCAACTGAAATGTTTATTAGTTGTGACATTCACGATATCACAATTCATTCTCTTTGTCTCGTTCATTCACTTGAAATTTTGACATCAAAGCTCTTTGAATTTATTGCTCACTGCAAAAAATAAAAACACACACAGAAAGACATCGATAAGCAATCGACAGCTAAATCATTGTCGGACATTCGATAGCAGTGCACTGCACGAAATCTGTGAAACAAAAATAATTGCATGAGACAAAAGCAAAAAAAAAAAAACTTGTGCTTTTGACAGACGAGGGCGAATGTGTTTCTCTTCGAATCTTTTGAACGTGTCAGAACTTTTATTATTTTGTTATTTGTTCTCGGAGTGAGCTCGTTTGGCTGCGTTCGCCTTGATGCCATCGCCATTGATTTCCGACTGATTTTATTTGTTTTTAGTCAGTTTGTGTCTGTCGTCTCGTGTTGGGGTGTCGACTTTACTGTTGCTATGACTCAATGATTTGATGACACGTTTCGGACAAACTTTACCATAAAAACAGCGCCACATTGCATAGATGGACATGAACCAACGAGAATTGGAGGAAATTAAAATTATATAAAGGTCTAGTGGTTTAGCATTTTGGTAGGCGCTGCGCACAAGAGAAAACACAAAAATTTGTTCCATATGTGAAATTTCCTTTCTAATTAATTCGTCCATTTTTGAAGCAAAAAAAAAAACACAATCAGGCGCTCTTCCTACGGTTGGAGCGTCAAAATGCTTTTTTTTTTATTTCTTCCTGACAGATGTTGGCAAATTACAAAATTACAATGGACTTTCTCAGCGCAGAACTCTGCAAAACAAAAACAAAAAATAAAATTATATAATGAAAGACACCCGCTTCGGGTGTAAAAAGTATGTTAATTCATATTTAGTTGGCTCCAAATAAGATTAGACTTTCGCCACGAGCGTTACTCATTTTTTTTTTCGGAGCTGTTGAAAGACTTCGCTCTTCATTTAGTTAAGTATTTTTGCCGCCAACACTTTAAGAGCATTATCATCGTCCGCACAACACTGCATAACGGATTCCTTTGGGTTATCAAAAATTCAAGGGGAAAATTTTTCTTTAATGGTCTTTCTGTCATATTTTCTCACTTTGGGTATGCTAAAAGTGCTTGCTGCTTTATCTTTCAACTCTGCGAAAGACACATTCAAGAAAATTGTTTGTGCGCGAAAGAAAGAAAAAGTTTTTCCATTTGAATGTGCTTCGCGATATGAGAAAAGCGCACAAGGCGGTACAGGGAAACGCAATAAATGTTAACATCACTTTGTTGTATCTGCTTATAGCACACTGGAACTGGATATTAAGTTGATAGCGTGTGCATGTGACGGTATTTCAAGTGATGACATTACTGCTATAATGGAAAAGTGCCATCAAAGTTGTAAATTAAAGTTTTTGTTTTATATTTCGCGTGCGTTGAAATGCGAAATTGCGAAAATTTATTTTCTTTCATTAATTCTGGTCATTCTCAAGAAGTAAATTCACTATTAACCGCAAATAAAAAAAAAAAGACTTTGGCATCCGTTATTTTTTACATTCTAATGTGTATCTATCCAAGCGCTTTTTTTTATAATTCAACAGCTATAAATTATCCTTGCGAGTGATTTAATGCTCATTTAATATTTTATGTTAATGGAACTGAAGAAATATGCAGCATGCAAGTTTAATGCAATGAAAAATAAATTTCTTCACAACAAAATTACATTATTCATGCACAAAGTCTCAAGCATTTTTAAAGCATCCCATTTTGTGGAGGCAACTTTTACAGCACAAACATTTGAGAGCGTCAGATCTTCACTTAAAAGTAAACATACTCTTCGACGTATGTTAGAAAGCTCTTAGTTGAAACTTTATTTCAAATGTCAATAAATATTGTGAACTGTGAAAATATAAAAAATAAAAAAAAAATATATATATTTTGCAATCTGACAATCAGTTGAAACATGAATTGAATGTCAAAAAAATGAAAACACAATTAAAGTTTGTGATGTGTAAAAATAACCAGCAGCCAACAATCATCAATGGATGTGATTTCCGTAGAACATCAAAATTGCAGATTATATTGCAACAAAATCATTTGTTTTAATGTTTTTCAATTTCATGCTGCAATGCAGCTGAAAGCCACCAGATTTATAATTTTTTTTTTTTTCATGTTGAACAAACAAGTTGTATGCATCACGACTCAACTCATCCTATCGAAACAAAATAATTTAACGATGATGGCTAACGGGCGATTGTTGAAAAGTGGAGTAATAGTATCGCACTACCGCGATCATAAAATTTCCATGCAACAATGTTTGGATGAAAATAATGTTAACTTAACGATACTTTATGAGCTGCATTATCTCATACACATGCTCTATTCCAGATAGTTCATCGACGAATCTAAAACCAGAAAATCATCATCATAAAGTTAAAAAAGTTTTTTTTTTCCACATTGTTGCTGCACTTCCCGAGCATTTGTAAATATTTGACTTGAACATCATACAGTGGATCTGCACTCATTCCAGTAGATCTCCACAGCTGACATTGTTTCTCCTACTCTATAAACAATTACACTTGACTCCTTTAACTTTTCGCCTCGATTGTCGGTGCTTGCTGGCTTGCTGTAGCAATGGCCACAAATGGTATGTTGTATATTTCATCCAACCAAAACAGACGCTGCATTTTCAGTTCAACAGCCATAAATGATATTAAATAACTTTTTCGAAGGAAGGTTGAAAGTTTTATGAGGAAGGCGACAGAAAAGCTTCAACTTAATATAATAAATAACTTAGCGAGTACATCCATCCCCTAAGGGATTTCAAAGAGATGCAATGCAACAAGATTTTACATTATGCTGTTAATAAATATTGCATAATGTTATCACCCGAAAAAAAATGGAATAATTCATCCAATGTATTGCAATTTAGACGAATCATAAATTATTCCCATGAGGACAAAAAAGCAAGTTTTCAGCAGTCGTCAGGTCAGAATCACCATAGCTGACTATGCAATGAACCCCTGATGAATATTTATTTGCATGAACGATCTCGCTTTGATAGTGGAAAAATTTGTTGATTTCTTTTTGTATTCGATTTCTATCGTTTTGAAGCCATCATCAAGGCGATGAAATTGAGAAGTCCACAAAAGGGCACTTTGGAGTTTCTGATGAAATTCAATTTGAATATTTGATAAACCATATATGACAAGACAACTAAATTGCAGAAACAAAAGTAATGGAGAAAAATTGCATTTCATTTTCACATTGTTTTGCATTTTACGAGCATTTCTGAAGATCCAAAAAGCTTAACAAAGTGGAAAATAATGCGACATTTGATGGCGATGCTGAATTTCACCATTTGCAATTCCATTTAGAATCATCTCTATAAAACAGTTGCAAACATTTTTGATTTCACAAAATAACAAATTTCATGCTCAATTTTTCGCTTTATAACTATGGTCATGACACAATGGACAATAACCACAAATGTGTGCTCTCAAAGTCATTTGATAATTCTTCAACAAACATACACTCCATGGACATGAGAAATCGTTATTAATCGTGCTCGTGAATGACAAGAATAGCAAAATACATATGCATAAGGCGACACCCGTGAAACTTTATTTGGAAATTTTCCGTTCTGATTTTGCTTCTTTTTTTTTGTACCGTCGTCATCTTCGACGATCCTCTTACTGTGGCTGATGGGGCGGCCTTCACATTATGTGTGACCCATGTCAAAAACAATCATCACATTTGAGCGCTCAAATTTTCTCTGGTCACCGCAATAAATTTATGACACGCAACTTTCTACAAAACAAATGTTGAACGATTCCATACGAAATAAGGTTGGATGGGCGTGAAAAATATTGTGTAATTCACATCATATTTAACCCATTATCGACCGAATGCTATCCTACATCCAGCATCCCAAATCGATTGAGAGCAGGAAAATAACTTTCAATGTTCGACATATTTTTTTTTTTTATAATTTATTTGCACAATCTTCCAATCGAACAAAGAAATGACCCTTTTCTTGGGAACAAAGCCCCATCTTGATGTTTACTTCCTTAATCTTTTCCCTTATTTAGGATATTTGAGTATGGTGGAACCGCTCATAAACAAACCATTATAATATCGATTGTCCTTTCTCACATGCTCGTCCATCTGCTGCTGTCCATACATATAGAAAAAAAATTCATAAAAATATGTCATACATCATCTCAGAATTCCCTTATCAACTCCTTGGCACAAGAAGCTTTAATTCTCACTAAATTATGACTTACTTTCACTTACAAACTGACAAAATGCTTGCCTCTATACACTATTTATAGTGATGAATGTGGGAAAGCTCGATGAGGATGAAAAGACGCAAAAACAAAATGACAATGCAAAAAAAAGAAGAATATTTGAATGTATATGTTGTATACACGCATGTGAGTTTGTTTGTGAATAACCCTCGTGGCTAAATGACTAAGTTGTAGGGCTCACATTATGATGGCAATCTGAAGAAAGGCAACGGGAAGAAAAAGTTGTCAATTTCACCAAAAGAATTCTAATAAATGTCCCAAAACATTTCGGCCTCTACATTTTCTCACCCTCTCGAATACCCTTCTTATGAAATCCTTAAGAAAGTACAATGCCGCCGGAAGGCATGAAATATGTGTGAACCATTAATTGCTGGTCTGGTTGACAATGATCGTCGTCATCATCATAATGTATATTTTTCATCGTTTTTCCTCAATTTTCTTCTTCTTTTTTTGTTCTTTCTTTTTGTCGATTTTCGCACAAAATAACTTTCCATCAAAACAATGTTGCCTGCCATTGTCTTATGGACGCGTCCCTTTCTGCTTATAACACCAATTCTTCTTCTATGAGGGATTTGTTATAAAAAAAGGACGACGATGAGGGAAAAAATATTGGTGAACGCGAACTGAATTTATTATTATTATGTTTTGACACACATAAAGCAGTTTACGCCATTCGATTGTGAAGTAGGTGGAGGAGGGTGCGACAAAAAAAGTAAAGAAGAAAACATTAAAGAATAAAAAATTAAAATAATTTATCACCCTCTTGAAACAAAGTGAGGCACTCATGCAAACTCTTTAAACTTCAGCACAATTTCGAAGATTGAAGTATTGAAATTTTATGCACATTTTCACATCACCACTGGATGGCCTTCGCATCGGCACTTCTTCGTTAAAGGCCATCGTGATTATGAATCAAAACAAATTCAGTTGAAAGCGAGTTTTATGCCGTAACAGGTGTTGAGTTTTTACTAAATACGAAGCGATATGAATTTTTTTCTCGTGAGTTTTAGAAATTTCACTAATTTTTTTTGCAAAACTTTCGGAATTTAATAGAAAAAAAAAATTTCTGTAGATTTTTACCGTCGCTATTTGTTGTTTTGTAATTGTTTATGCATCGCCTAAGCGAGAACTTCGACGAAGTAGGAAACCAACGAAACCACGCAATCAGATAATTGTTCCACCTGTCAACTGTGTTGATTTGTATGAAGCAAGTTTGGATTCCGACGATGGACCGTTCATACGTAAAGTTCAACACAATTCTGACTGCAAGAAGTACTTTGAGTGCGTTATAAATCATTGGCTAGTACGAGACTGTGCTGACGGTACGACATTCAATGGACAAGATGGCAATTGTGACAGTGAGAAATCCTGCAAACCGAGTTCGGTTAAAGAACTTTATGATGATGGAATTGCTTCGCTGAAAGACTTTCTAGAAGTCCCTGAAGTACCTTCTGATGACAGTTAAATTTTTATTATTGTCTGATAACAAATAAAAATATTAAGTGATCTATCTACATTGTACTGTTTTTTTTTTTTGCTTAATAGTCTTCATTATAGAAATCTTCCAATTTGACGTTTTTCTTTTCCAAATATTTTTCTAATGTAATACATTTGGTATTTATTGGTCGTCGACAATCTTTGTTTCGCAATGAGAAAATCGTTCCAGCACCACACGGTTGCTTTACTGCTCCACCGAGTCCACAATGATAGAAGAATCCACTTTCTGAATCATCTTCCAGTGGTGTGCAATCTTCGCTCGGCAAATAGACATCATTAATATTTTTGATCTTTAATTGTCGTTGAAGAACTTTGCAGTCAATTGCTTGCGGTTCCAGTGCTTTCACATTAATAATGGCACAAATTAATGTGATGAGAATTGATAGAAACTAAAACAAAATATTAACTGATAATACCAGAAACAAAACCTGAAAGTTTCATAAATCTCACTCTGTAAAATTCCATTATGCGACTTGATGAAATTTGTGGTGAAACACTACTAAACATTGAATCGCTCAAAACCAGGTTTCACAAACGCAATAATGTTGAGCTTTGTGTCTACGTAAGAAAACAAGCTACAGTCGTGTGGTATCACTGGTCAAACAGGTTTTAAGTTTAAAAATAATTCATAGAAGTGGTGCTGAAATCATGCATAATCACTTGAATCTTCTTCTTCTACATTTTGCTAATAAAAAAATGCACCATCATGACAGATGAAAAAAAAAGGGAAAGCGAATTTGGGGAGAAAATAGGGTTCATTCAGAATCATTATCACATCTCTATGACATTTTCACGTCAATTGTCGCATTGTTCAGTTGCTGTTGAGGGTATAAATTGAGATGCTCATTTTCTATCCCTTGGAAAAAGTGTTTCGTCATGTGCCATTGCCTGCCTTATTTGCGTTCTAGGGGTTTTTAATGTCATGATAATGATGAGATGGAAATGGAAAAAAAAATGTATGATGGAACTTCAAAGGAAAGGAAAAATATATTTTCCATTCATAAAGTTGCTTCCAACGAGTCTTGATGCTCTTTGAGATTGTTTTCGTCACGTTCCTGAAGTGCTTCCTGTTCTCCTCTGCTCTCAATCTCTCTTCCATTGCGAAAATGACAAATTTAAACAATTTTCATAAGAAATTTTCCTGTAATTTGCACAATTTTTTACAAGCGCCTTCACCTCAAAGCACAATTACCGCAGACGCATGAAGAAATGAAATCATTTAAATACATTTTTGGAACAGTAATGCGTAGTATTATGCTCACATAACGGAATGAATAATAAATGTGAATGATTGCTCCATAACACAAAAAATAAGAAGTTGAAACTTTTCGCTTGCTGCTGGCATTATCAAAGTTGTCAAGGAAATTTTTGTGAAATTAATCAATTTTCATGTATCGCTTGTGATGATGGGTCGGCATTTATTCAGAATTCCTCTCATTCAAAAGTGTTCATGATGGTGCAAATTGTATTAAAATAGAAATTGCTGACCTGCCAGCGTGAAATATTTAAACGCAATAGCAATATTCTTAAGGCATTGTATAAATTCATTCAGAAAATTCCACGACAGAATTTCCAGTAAACAGCAGCAGTAGGGCGAAAAGCTGTCTCGAATTCAGTTATTTATCGCTGCAGGAATTGATTGAAAAAGTTATATTACGCTTCACAGTGAGAGTGAAAATTGTGATTCGTTAGAAAACGAATGACAAAAAAAAAAGTTCACAGTCGGGGCCGACAACGATGCTCCATTTTCAACAATCGTTTTTTTTTGTCATATAAATATTTCTTTTTCACCCATTCAGATGCTTTTGTTATGGAATCGAAAAGAAGTCAAGATTATAAATTTGCCTACAACATACTCATGCACATAATTCGATGTGTGTCCCAGTGTTGACTTTTTCCTTCTATGAAAAAGATCCCGAAAAGTATCAGAAGATTTTCACAAATATTCTGATTCCACCGAAAAAAAAAAAAAATGAATGCTCATATCGCATTTACTTGTAATGCTCTTAATGCGCATTGTTGTATATTTCTTCTGGATTTTTGTCAACAGTCCCCAATGCTAAAAAATTGGAAACCCAAAAAATTTTCTACAATTGTAAGAGGGTTAACTTGAGAATTCTTTTTCAGTCCCAGCCACGCATTTCGCAAGTCGAGTAAATATTTTTATTATTTCGCAAGCGGCTGCGGCGGAAAATTTCTTCAATGACAATTCACACAGATAAACTTGATGGTGCAAAAAGTAGTCATGATATATATATATATATTTATAAAAAAAAAAGACGACGAGGGAACGGAAAGACGATAAAAATGTCAATTTTTCTCATTGCATAATTTAATGTCATTAACGTCTCGTGAGCTGACAATTTCCGCGAATTTCAAATGTTAATGCAAGGAAATTTTTCAAATTCTTTTTGCATGCCAAAATATATAATTTTCATTGCAAATATAGGGAAGAATATCAACCCAATGCACCATAAATTGTTTATCAGTTACAGTGCAGCAGTCTCCTAAATTGCAAATGATTTGTTAGCTGGGACGAGTATTGACATTTCAACCATGAATTATTGACTACAAACTCACAGTGCGCGTAAAAAGAGAGAAAAATCAACATCATTAAATATCATCAGATAACTGCCGCGACGTATTTTGTCTTCCCCACATTACATTAAAGTCGCATCGCTTTTGAATATTAAAGGGAACCAAGACGAAGAAGCCTCGAGAGAAAAATGAATCAACTTTTCTTAGTATTTCGGTTTAAATGATTGATTATACACTTTTTTTGTGACGTCGTCGCTCGTTTTTTTTTTTTTGGTGTGTGCGGCGAAGGCAGCAAAAAAATAAAATAAGATTCGTTTTTGCGTTTAATGAACATTTATAAGGCACACAAGGAAAAATGATGGAAAAGCTTTTTCGATGGAAGCTTTCATTTCATGCTCCTTCACCATCTTCATTTCATTTTCCCTTTTTTCGATTTTTCTTTGACTGATTTTCTGCGCGCCGCAAATTTACTTTTTTTTTTCTCTTGCTTTGAAAATGAAAAATCAACATTTGTTACAATTCGCATCAGGATAATTTAAATATTAATCAATAAGCAATTTCCCTTCAGCTGTTTTCTGTCAACCGAAAATTCACATTCAACTTGATGACTGTTTTTTTTTTCTTCAACTTGGCGAAGGACTCATAATGGTGCTTTAATAGAGGGTCAAATGTGTACCGACACACAATTTACAAAGTTGTTATCGTTGTCGTGAAATCACTCTGAAGAAGCAACGACTGAATTTAGAACTCCATTCTAGATTTCAATTTAGATAAAAGCCGGATGGCATAGAGTTGATTCTCATCGAATGTGATGAAAGTGGAAACACGTTGTAAAAATGAAAAGATTTCCCCAAACAAAGCAGAAAGGATTCGATCGGAAAAAGGTGAAACGAAATAATAAAATGAACTCCCAAAAGATGTTTTGTTAGGTAAAAAAAAAGTCATTGATGACGATCAAAATCGCATTTTTATGAAGTACAAATTTATGAGGTGAAAAGTTTTCTCATTAAAGACTTTGACTGTAGCTCTTAAAGGACACCAAAAGAATTGAGTCCTTACTGATAGAAGGGAGAGAAAAAACCGATACTAAAAATGATTTGCTACAAATGAAAGTTTCCATTTAACCAAAAGCTACTTTTTTACGAAATGGAGCAGAGCGAGAAAAAATGCATTGCGTTTACTGAAGCAATCGCTAACTAAAATTATGTTTATGATGTGCTGATTTTCCAGTCTTGAGAATTTCTTCTTAAACGAGATTTTACAATCGGTTCAATTGATTTCTTATGAGCTTTTGTGCACTCCTTTCCCCGAAGAGCTACACTCTTTTCTCACATTGCACATTATTTACGGCTCAAAAACTTTCTTAATTATAATTTTCTTTTAATTATGAAAGTATTTTTCACCCATTTTCACTTCTTTATGTTGGAAAGAAAGAAAAAAATATCGAGAAAGTAAAAAGAGAAAGAACTTAAGGAATTGTGTGCTTCGAATGCTTGAGCATATGAAAAATACATTTAAAGTTTTTCTTTCATTTATGAACTTTACTCCTTTCACTCGATATATTGATAATAGCTTTAGCTTGAGGATTAGCTTCTTCAGGATGATGGTGGAAGTTTTGTTTAATAGTAAAACGATTCACGCAAAATTATTAGAAAACTTAATGACATTAGTGAAATGAAAGCTATCACGCAATCAATTTCAGTCTGAATCGTTCCCTCTCTGTAATAATGTGCGAAATGAGTATATATCGGGGAAATTGCAGAAGAAAAAATTCCCTACTTTGTTGAAAGATTAAAAAGTTTATTTTTCTCCTCGTTCACAAGAATGAGCTTTCGCGCTTCTACACACAGAAGAAAAAAAAAGTACTGTAATAAAGTTATTTTTCCATTATCGCTGTGCTTTACCGCATACATGTTTTTCAGTTTTGAGGGGATGGCTTTGGAATTACCCATTTAAATTTCTTATATCGTATTAAACTCTATAAAAAGCTCTTTTGCGCCTTCTCCATTGCGCTCTGATACCGTCAAACAGTCAACGAAGCCAATAATTTATTTAAAAATATGTGTGCGTGATTTCTTTCTTTTTTTTTTGTTGGTTTCGTGAAAAGTAATTTAAAGTTTGATTATTAAAACATGTTTTATGAGTGCTTGTGAAATTGGATTATCGCTTGAGAGGGGATTAAAAACATATAGTCAAGTGGTACTGAAGGGAATGAATTTGGCAAATTGAACATACTTCTTTATAGATAAGTGTAATCAACCCTAGTGGGACTTTCATAATGGCTTACGAATATTTTCACAACATGTTGACTGCCGTTACTCGTGGGGGTCTCGTGATTAATTATAAAAGTTAATGGTAACATTTAAATTTAGCGTATAATTGCTTGCTAATATGTAATTTGTTGTGACACTTTTTCGCAACTTTCTGTGGGGTTTGTGGAATTCTCTGCGGAGTTTTTGTCGAATGGGGAGGGTGAACTGGTTCGGGGTTGATTGGTATGCGAAATTAAATTCATGGGACTCATGATGATGCAAAATTTACGAGTATTCAAATTTCTACTGAAACAAAACAAAAGGCAACCCATGTTTCATTTCTTTGTGCGGTGGCTTTAGTTTTGTGGCATTTTAACCCACTGAAAGAAGTTTTCATGCCATCCAAGAGAAAAACGAAAACATAATGAATAATAATGACAAATAATGTATTAATCAATGTTCCTTTCCATTTCTCTCTGGGATCCTTATTTTTATTTTTTTTCTGCCAGTCGTGGTTGTCGACTTCGTGCGGAACGTGCCACAAAGAGATCGGAAGACGTTTGTCTACAGAATCGAAATGTCGACCAAAAAATTTTAATTAAAACCACTGAGAGAGAAATTTGTCACTTCATTTTGGAATTTTTTTTTTTTTTTATTCAAACATTTAATTGTTTCAAATGCGCTTAAGTCATACGATTTGGGAAATAACGTTAGAAGAAAAAAATCTATAATTTATCTCACTCCACATTCAAAACAAAAGCAACTCACAGTCTTTCGCATTGAATGGAAACCATAAATTAGAAATTTTTCCATCAAATTAAATTTTTGGGTCAAAGTCCTTGCTCAAAAAAAAAAAGTTTTCTTCCTCTCACAAAGCATGAAAAGCTAAATTTAAAAGCTAACAAAAACCTTGGAAGAGCGAAAATCGTATAAATGCGATTTGTTGTGTTGCATACAAATTTCGTGCCCACAACATACCGACAGTGAAAAATCGTATCGAGGGAGCCAGCATAAATGTAAGTAAAGCTTTTGAAAGCTGAACAATTTGGAGTGAAATGAGGTAACTTATGTCGGAGAAACGCAGTTAAGAGATCTTCAAGAATAAAGTATAAATCATACGTAAGATGTTTAAATGGAAATAAACAAAACCCATCGACAATCATCACCGACATAATCGAACTCACGAAATATTTTTCCATAATTTTTTATTATTTCCCGCACGACCGTTTCTGGGATTTTAATCACGAATTCGTACTTTGACAGAGATTAAGATCACGCTGAAAGTAAGAATTCGCTGAGTAGACTTTTAAATAACACATTAGCAGGGTTTTAAGAAGGAATCAAGCGTATCGCGCGTTACTTGGTCCTTGAAATTGAATTTTAAGCTAGAAAAAAAAAATGCTTTCCATCACATGCACGCAGAATATTTCTTCATCGTACAAGATATTTGATGACGATTTGTATTAATGAATGTCCCAAATCAAATCTGACGATGACGCGAATACCTTTGAGGAATCATCACGAATTACTATGTTGAAAGGCTGAAATTAAAAGAGCAAAAAATCGCAAAAGAAATGATAGATCACGATTCTCATGCTGACGGCTTCTGAACGAGTCTTCATTTGGAAAATACAAAAATTTTAGGTCCCATCATAAAAAACAAAGCTTTTTTCTTGAGAGGATTGAAAGCTCGTGGATGCGAGAAAAAGGGATACATGCAAAGAGAAATTAAACTTTTTTTTATTTAAGTTCATCGCACTGTAAAATTTCTCATCGCCTAGGCTTCAGCTGTGATCCCTTTATTTTAATACGGATGGGAACGGCTCAATTGTAAATAGAGGAAGCCGGGGATACTTGCTTGATAGAACATTAAACGCCAATCTTCAATATCAAATACAAAACCCTGGGATGAGATGAGACGCAAAAGGACAATTTATTATTTTGCCTCAGTATCTCTAAAAAAAAACGAATATTTTTTTTTTTTTTCAATTTATTATTCATGATTCAAAGCATATCTTCATGCGACGACATAAAGTTTATGTTCCGGTTCCTTTACCTTTTCGTGTTTTTTTTTCTCCCCCGGAGGAGTTGTACAAATGTTACGGTGAGGTCACCCATGCCTACAGGAAAGGTCATGAATTGAAATTATTCCAAACGAACGTCACTCAACGAAAAGCTCCGCACACAGAAAATTTCCTCACAATGGAAATCTCTTTAAAAGTTCTCAATATTTTATGATTTTTCCTCAAAAAGAAAAGCAAAAACAAAATTCATTTCTACAATGCCGTCACATTTTGTGCGTTCATGTTGAAAGGTTCGGTTGTGTAAGAGATGAAAATCGAAGGAATTTAATTTAATGATTTGAAGCCAAGGGTCCATTCCTAATGATTGCGGCCCAACGACATGGAGATTGTTTGTTGGGTACACACCAATTGCCGTTCACTTGAAATCCTTTTTTTTCCATGCCGCCACTTTGCTTTCTACTCAACATTCATTTTTTATTTCTTCATCAAAAATTTAATAAAAAATTACTCGCTTCTGCCTTCATTGTGCTTTCTTTCCTTCTTTGTTCTTTTATCACACAGATGCGAAATAACTTTATTTTTGTACGTCGGAGGAAGCTTTTTTTGGGAATGACGTCATGCCTTCTTGACTATAAGAAAGACATCACTTTGAAATGTTTCCAAAGTCAAACCAAAAAGGGATAAAGAGGATGAAAGAAATAAATTATGAATGTTGTGCTTTCCTCCAACTGTCGCTTTTATCGATAAAGCCGAAAGCAAAAGGAATTTTAAAGAGTTTTCTGACAGCTTTTATTGTATTGTGTTCATTGAATTTCGAATAAGAAACCTCAAACACACATGCAAAAAAGAGAAATTTGCCTGGAAATGTGGAAGGCGTGGTTCGTAGTTGTATGAGTTCCGATTGGAATGTTCCAGTGTCAACTGATAACAGCAATTTTCCACCCTCAAAGAAAAAAAAAAACGTGCATGAAAATCGATTTTTCGTTCACTATGCTTTTCATACTTCGATTCATGATGGAATGCTTAGAATATTTTTCCATAGAAAATGGCAAACTTTGAAAAGCGGGAAATGCACTTGAATTGAAATGACTTTTTGTCCCATTGAAATTGAAGATCCGCTGATATCCTCTTAAAAAGCAACAACTTCGAAATTTCTTTTCATCTTAAAATGTCGCATTTCAAAGTAAAATGGAGTGCACTTTTCGTTGCCAACAATTTCGTTTGATAAGCGCTTTCGCGTTATTCCGCAAAAAAAGCTGTATCTAGGTGGATTAATGGATTAAGATAAAAAAAAATTCGCTGTTGCACATAAATTTATCGTAGATTCGGAAAAAAAGAAGTCATTCAGCTGCAGAGCCTTTTGATTATTAATCAGTGTCGGAAGTTTATTAAAAATTATTTTTTTTTCTGCTATGTATGTTGGCAATCAATTTTGTTTAATTTAATGTGTGTTATGTTTTCGTTAATTGCAACAATTAATTTTTCACCATCGTGCATGCATTCCTCGAGAGAGGCTTTACGCAAGCAACATTAATTAATGATTTGACACTTCCATTGCGATGTGGAGAATTAATAATTAATGCGTGATGTCAGTTTTTGGAAAAAATCGATTTTCGATTGTCGCTTTTTCATTTTTTATTTTTATTGGATGCAAAATCGATCTGAATAAAAAAAATGGGGAAAAACCTCAATTTGCAAAATAAAGTTTAATTATACGCCAAATTAATTTATGTTTAATTTCGTATTAAATAACTCTCCGAATAATTACAAATTAATGCTGCCATCAACCGTGAAATATGTTCCATAATGTATGCCGGCTTAATTCAGCGGTTGATGATTTGTGTATTGTGTGTGTGTAAGTTAACCACTATCAAGGTCTCATCTCATTTTAATTTACTTTAGAACGTGGGAGAGGAAACTACTTTGATGGATGCAATTTCCCATCGTTGCAGTGGAAATTAGCATAAAATAGTTAAAGACCGCATCACAGAGAACCAGAAGAACAAAAGTTGTAGAAAAACCTCATTTCTCATCTCCGTCGAACATCACAAAAGATGGTTTCATTTTCTAGGTTAATTACATATTCATTATTCCATTCCAGGCAACTAGGAGCCATTGTGTATGTGCAGTCTTTGCAGGTAATTATGATTTTTGCATATCTAAAAAGCTGCAACCATGATATTTACATTTTTTTTTCCTCTTGCATGTTACTTGATCCAGTCAACCGATCTCATTTGCAGTGAACACTTTTCTTTGCATCCCCATCGGCTAGACAATAGTGCCACACTATGAATTTTACATTTACTTTTGCAGTTTGTGAAAAAAATAACTCCAACAAAGAAACTTAACCACGACAGAAGCGAAACTGAGAACTTATGAATTTTAAAAGCACAGTTATGATACTCGTTCGAGCATGTTGCTCGCTCACGCTTTATGAGCTTTAATTAAGTGCTAATAGTTAAAAATAAAGTGCACATTGACTCGACTACAGTAGCTCTTTTCCTTCTGTTCGCAATTAAATGCACGCTTGAATAATTCAAATCGGCAAAATGGCTAAAAGTTTTGAATTCGCTAATTAATGTGCAACGGTTGGAGGCGACAAACGAGAACGAGGGAGAGAAAAAGGGAGAGAATGAGTGCACGAGTTGTGCTTAATAATGAATATTCATCGTCTTTGAAGTTCTTTTTTGTTCATCCTTTATCAATTTTAAATTAGTGTTCCAGGTTGCAGAACTTTGAGTTTATTCCACAGAACTGCAGATGTAGAATTAACTTGCAGCATTGCATAAACATTCATTTTCATTAAACATCTCATAAATTCTGCCATTAACTAATAATTACACAACAAGCAAACTAGTTTGTGTTACTTTTTTAGGGGGTTGGGGAGGTGGATTAAACTGATGAAAATTTCTCTTTGCGGAAACTTTTCCGAGCTACGCGTGAAAATGAAAACACGAATCTAAATTAGAATTTACATATTAAACAAAGTACTTATAAAACTCAGTTTACTCAACTCCTTCATTCTTTTCAACAAGTTTAACACGTTTTTCTGCGATCTTCACCCAGTGGCGTCATCCCACGAATCTTTCCGATTCTTCAATTCCTTTGTTGGAATTTGCTTTCATGAAAAGGGTTTTTGAGAAGTGTTCAAGTATTACGCAGAGCATTTCTCGTCCCTGAGAAACTTGAGTCAAACGAAGAACTTCTAGGATCGTCTTTTGAAACAGCTCCCTTCAAAAAAAAAAAAGTTTTAATTTAAATTCATTTAAAAAACTACAGCGATAAATTAATAAAACAAAAATTATGTAGCATCTTATGATTCTGAGCACGCCCAACATTCGCATGAAGTAGCGATTTCATATCTCGCTATAGTTGATGAACTTTCAGTGGATTAATAAATGGCGAGACAGAAAATTGCATTTTGCTATGAAAGATTGTGAGCAATTTAATTGTCGATTGGGGAAAAATTTCTCAGAAAGTCTTATATGTGTGCCAAAATTGAGCTTTAAGCAACGTCTTAAAGTTGGCAGAATGCGACTATTAAAAAAGCTTTAGTATAAAAATGTCATTTAATTGGAAATGATGCAATATGAAATAATTTTTTTTTGGGTGTTTATTTTATGTTCTTGCGAAAGCTTTTGGCGAAAGTTTCGACCAAATGTGTCTATGCAATAGCACAATAAAGTTTCATAGGGATTCCACAAAAAAAAAGCTGTAAGCTCACATATTATATATTTAGGTTATTATTTTCTTACAATTTTGACGGCATTTATAAAATGAACGTAATGAATTCTTGAAATGAAGCCAGAATATTTTCATCATAATTTTTTATATGAGTGCAACATTACGTTTATCATCCGCACCGCACATACACATCGTATCAACAGTATAAGAACTAAAAATATGTTTCGCAAGAAAAAAATCTGTTTGTGAATAACGTCACAGTGCTTAGAGCACGATTTAAAGCTTTCTGATTCTGTACAAAATACATCGCCGAAAACAACCAACCATAATAGTTTGGCAAAACTAGTGAACAGTCCCCGAACAATTTCATTCCGCAGCATTTTATATTTATTTCTTTTTGACTTGAAAAAAAAAGAAATTAGAGCAGAAATGAGGAAAAAAAAAATTCTGTGAGACTTTCAATAGGAAACAATTTCCATCGTCATTTCAGAGAATTATTTCTGTCGTCAGAATTGCTTTTCTGACGCTTTTGCACAGATGGATTTTTTTTTCTTTCTTTTTGACACGCTCGAAATAATGACAGGAAAATTTTTGATTTCGAACTCGATGTACGATCAATTTGTTTTGATAGGATCAGACCCGAGAACGTGGGTGAGCTTTGCCAAATAAAAAAAAAGGATTCCATTAACAAAATAACACTTTGATGATTTCATAGGGTATAATGAATAGGACTTTAATTCATACCCGAACGAAAAATACTTATAGATCTGATACTCAACAGCTTGCTAATCGCATCACACATATGGCGCTTCCCAAATAGAACGCACAAGACAAGCAGTTCTCAATCCCATTTTCGCCTTCCGAAAAAAAAGCCAATATGTAGTTTTTCTCACATATTTCATGATTCTTGAAATATGGGACATCAGCTTTTCGACAGCGATAATGAGGAAATCTTGTTTGCGCTCCTAGATACCGTTTTAATGCTTTTCGGGTTCAGCGAGGGATATGAAATTATGTGTTTGTTCTATAAATGTCCTTCTAGATTTAAACAGTACATAGTGATAAGCCCCTTTGTAAATTCTTGAATAAATTCACGACAAGTAAATGCAATTTTTATTTCTTCCTCCCAGTCGTACATCGGTAACTCTTCTTGTTGTGTGAACGGCGCTTATTCAGCAAGCCATAAAAGTATGTTTGAAGTATCTGATTCATCTTTCGACTGAAGCACGGCAACGCTATGTTAACTCCATGTAACGGCAGATTTACCTGTGCACATTACTGCTTATTGGTTCCCAACAATCCTCACACTTCTGCACCACATCACGCCCTTAATGGGAATTTTATTACATATTTGGCTTTTATAATGCGCCTTCAGCTGCCATCAGAGGCGCGTCGAAAACAGCCAAAAACATTACAGTAAATGTATGATAATTATATTTATTCTTTCGCACCATCCGGATGGAAAAGCAGCCTCAGCAACAACAACAACAATAGATGGGTCGCAAAAGGCAGCCAAGAAGGTGCAAATTTTCCGCGCGCTCCCGACTCGTATGAGGGGGAATTAAAAAAAGTTAGAGAAGCGCAAAAATCTCCTTTTTTTTCGTGTTCATTCACTGTGCTCAAAGTAAATATTTGTTGATGAGATTAGGCAGCCAGAATACGCCTGTGGATCTCCACCTCCCATATTTTTGTAGCCTGTTAAATTTTAATTCATCCCTTCCCACAACAACCCTCGGATATAAAGGAAGTACCGAAATGCCAATTCGAAAGCCGGATGGAAACATGAGGAAATGCTCTGCTGTCTGTTTATTCAAACAATTTTCGCATCTGAATTTTTTTTTTATTGGCATCGTGGGGCGTAATAACTTTAAAGAATCTTTTTTAGCCCCAAGAACAGAAGGAGGGAGATGAATTAACTTAAGGGCGTTTGCGGGTTGATGCTTAGAAAATGGGGTAAATTTCACAACGCGAGGATGAAGCTTCTTAAGAATTTGGAATGAAGCATCTAGAATTTCTATTATTGGGTTGACAAACAAACATTGAGTGCGACCAACAAGAAAAGCGAACACCGCAAAAATTTTTGCACCATAAAATGTGAATTATGGAAGCCACAAAATACGAAATAAATTAATTTTATTTCACGTCCATCCCTTAGCTTTCCTTCACCCAAATTCTAAATAGCGCAACGAGTGTATGTTTATGACATATAATCGCTTGAGCCGGCTTGAACAAAGAAAAACTTTTTCAATCAACTTTTTCGCTTCCCTGTTTATCGTTTTTACTGGCGATTGGTGCCACTTTATGGCTTAGACGTTGGTTACATCGTATAATGTTAATCAATCTACAATAAAAGCGATGAATTTTTTTTGTTTATTACAAATTCAACAGTAAAATTGATAAAATAGTTTCAGGCTGCAACATAACATTGAACCTAGAAGCATCCCATTAAAATGATAACACATACAACCAGAATGGTACAAAAAAGCACATTGCTGTTCTGCGAAAAAGAAGGAAACGTTTTGTGAAAGTACTGAAAAAAGAATCATAAACAATAAATTGTGGGATTTATTCGTCAGTTAGATGTTTGCGAAATGTTAGAGTAACTGTCGCCAGTGACAATTTAAAGATAAAATAAAGCCTGGCACCTAACTGACGAAACATTTCCATCGATGTAAACTACCGAACAATAGGTTGCGAAAAGTCATGATAAGAAAGCGAACGTTCTGGAAATAGGAAAGTCGATGGAGGAGCATAAAAATTTATGGAAATTATCATTGTTGAAATTTTTTTAATAAATATCAATCATTTTTTATAGGATTTCGCTATTAAGAAGCGCGGCATACTAGCGCACCCAGCTCAACAATCGCATGAATAAATTGAGCGGGAGAATGAGCAAAAATAAAACTAGATAACGGATGCATGATTTTATCATAAATATTTCAATATCTCACAATTTAATTATGGCGCCATGTACATCAGTGATGTCATGTTGATGTTTTAAAAAATTGGACCGAAACTATCTGACGATCCCAGTCATGGCTGAAAAATATAACATTTATTCATAAATTTTAATAATGCATTTAAACATTTTTAATGTGGAAATTGCGAAAAATTATTTTAGGACTTTTTTCCGTGCGCCACGCTGAATGTCGACGCCGCTTCATTTCCTTTTTTGCACAATGCTGAACTCGGTTCGTGCGCGCCATCAGTATTGAATTGCATTATGTGCCATTCAACGGATTATCATCTTAAATTATTACACGTTTCACCCGCTGATTCACTATCACATTACCAATCAGCGCGAAATTTATTGAAAAATTGCATCCGGAATTAAGATTTTCCACTTCGTGAAATGAAAATAAAAAAAAATAATAATAATAATATCACATTTTTCCATAGCGAAAAAATAATTTCATTTTATAATCACACCATAATTTCAATTCATCGACTCAATGTGTCCCGCACTGGGATAGGATACGAGCAAATGAAGCGTAATGCGGCAAACTTTTTTTTTGTGTTGCATGAAAAAATTTATTGATTTTCTTCGGATTTTCCAATTGTCGCTTTCATGTTTTTTTTTTTTTTCTGTGGGGATGGAAAAAATTAAAAAATTAGATATTAGCTTTTATTTCCCCGACAGCACTAAAAACATTATATTTCTTTCTAACTTTCAGTTCAAAATTTCGTCAGCATTTAAAGAAGCACTTTAGTAGCTGCAATGAATAAAGAAGAAATAACAGAAAATAAATATTGTGAAAAAGGAACGAACGTGATTCTCATAGTAATTTTAGCGATACATAAAAATGCGAGTCGTTCGATAGTTTTGCACTTAGCGAAATTATGATTTGCTGATAAATTTTTAAAGTTGATGTTGAGTGCTTTCCTTTCAGTTTCCTTAAAGCAGCATTTTCTTATCAGCGACGCCACTGGAAAATTAAAGCTTTACGCCGCAATGCATGCAACCAGCAGAGCTAGCTCAAGCTTAAATCGAATACAAAATAATGACTTTACACAGCTTTCCAGCAAACTTCATTTGATATATTTTTTCTCCTGTCGACTGAAAATTAATAAGAAACTCGCAGAAAAATATTCAAAGCTAGTAAACCGCAAAGATTAAAATTTAAATTATTAAGTTTTCAATTAAATCCTGGGAAGCAAGAGAATGGGTAGAAAAAGCTCCGTCAAAAACTTGTGCACAACATTTTAAAGTCTAATGCTGCTTTTATAAATTCTGTTATTGTTGCATATTTATTGAATTGAATGCTTGATGCCAACATAAACCATACAGAGGAAGATGGAGTTGGAGGGAATGTGATGATTATAATAAAGTGTATAACTAAATAAAAGGAATATGATTGATCAAAAATGTTAGCTCTGTGCTTTGAATTTAGAATGTAATACATTTAGTGAGAAATAAGACGAAATTAAATTTACACCACTGAAACTTGTACAGAATTTATTCTTATGAGTATTTTGTTATGCCAAAGAAAAAAGAAATGCAAGGTTCCACACAAGGTGTTAACACTAGACAAAATAAAAAAGAAGAGATTTAGTTAGAATTTAGTTAATTATTTATTTCGATGAACTAGCTGGAGCCGCTTCTGGTTCGCCCAGGAAAATGACTTCATCGTCATCATCGTCCTTTTTCAATTCCACATCCATATCATCGTTATTTGGCTCCTGTGGGATTTTTCCAATGAAATAATCAGCAATGCGACCAGCTTCACGAAGTCCACTCAGAAGTGCGCCGTGTACCGTTGCAGGATAGTTGCGAATTGTGTGTTCACCTGATAAATGAAGGAATAAAAAAAAGAAGTTTTTGACATTTAAAATGCAATTATGGGAATTTGATGAAACAACAAAAAGGAAAAGCAAATTTGTACAGTCCGCTCGTTTTCATTTACGTTCCAGTTATGGTGTTCAAGAGTTTTTTGTTCTCTTTTTTTGCAGCACTTGCATCGTCGTGAGCAACTTGATGTCCCATAAATATTTATTAGAATCATTATTATGCAATTCTCTACCATTATTATTATGAAATTATGTTGTGAGATTTTACTGGCGACTTGTTTGCCAACATATAAATTCACAGTAACGCTGTGAAGTGAAAATGAAGAATTAAATGTCAATCTGTTAATGACTTAATTAGTTCGCCTTAAATGGTTTAATTAAGATATGCTGCTGTTGTTGCCTTCGTTTTGTCCGAACTTATTCTGGTCATCCTTCTGTCTGCAGCCGTATACATCAGATTGTGCCACTGATTTCTGATTTCTGATTCTCAGCTCATTGCGAAAGCAACTTTTTAAAAGTTTTAATTTTTTTTTTGCCTTTTCGTAATTCTCACTCGAGGCAGCGAAAAAAAATAATTGTAGTCGATTGAAATTTTGTGATAACGCAAACGAGCTCCGATTGTGGCATCATCATGTTGATGGCAAACTAAATGGTTGTACAACGTGTTTTCATATCAATCACCTACATGCGATTGATTGATACAAGCTGAGATCGCTCTTGTTGTGTTTAAGCGAGATATTTAATGAAAATCTATTAAGAAAATGCCACCGAACGACATAAACCTGTTGAATGACCGAATCGAAACCAAAAGAAAAAAAAGCGAGAGTAAAAGTAATCGACAGCGAGACGCGATTTGCCGCTGCCGATAAAAAGTCCAAGATAAATGAGCGGACAGATCGATCGAAGCAGCGTATTGCATACGATTAAGATTCTCTCGATAGTTATTTTGTATTTTCATAATTGCTTTAATTGGAGATTAATTTGATGGATTGGAGCTGATTGTTCCGCTCCCGTATCGCCGTCAATGAGATTGGAATTTTTATCTTTTACAAAAAAACCACTTTGCATTCTTCAATTGAAGTCGATCTTGTGATCTCGCGATGTGATGAAGATAAATAACAAAGAGAAGATGATTTTTTTTTTTTCACTTACCAGCGAAGAATAAGCGCGGTAATGTCTTGTTATCGTCATCCGAAGCTTCATCGTGCTTGTCAAATTTGGCATCTTTTTCTGATTTCTTCGGTTTAACGGGTGATGCCAACAAATCATAGTCAGTGCCAGATGAACCGACCGACACAAAGCTATAACTGCCACGAGACCATGGATCTGCACGCCAGCGAGTCACAACAGTTTCCTTCGGTTGTGGAACGGCTTTGTCGCCAAAAATTCCTTTTAATACTGCAATACAACGACCAACAATTACATCATCTGATACGGTCTCCATAATTTGGGCCGATTGACCAGCGACAAGTGCCAGCAATACAGGCAGCTGATAAATATTCCAGAACAGAAAAAGTTCACCTAGAATGAGAGAGAAACAAATAAGAATTACATTTTTTGGCCATTTATTTCTGTGCCAATGCTGAGGACATATTGAAAACCATTTTCGAATGCTATATTGACAGGATCATGAAACATGATGTAATTGCAGTGTCTGGCTTTGTTCCGCTAAAGCTTGTAGTCCGCCAGCGGCACCAAAAAAATACAGAAAAAAAAGTATCAACAATGCAAAACCGATTTGATGGCAAATTTATTGTCCATTAAAATAATGAATGTGAATCTCACCCCAAAAGAGACAACAAAAAGAAATAAAAAAAAATTGTCGAAAATGGTTCGATGAAATTGTCACATTTTTTTTTTATATTTGATCGGGGACGTGCGACTATGGTGCGAACATTTACTTCATCCATCGCCAATTTTCTCGCAACATTTTTGCGCAATTCTCCCCGCGAGGTGTAGCATCGGGGATAGCAGGCAGAAAGCAAATATTTTCCAATAATTAATGGGCATTAATTGATAGCCGACTATCGCTGCAGGCTCAATAAAAAAAATTATGATTCAAGGGCAAGGGGAGAGGAGGATAATGGACGACATGAAACATTGCACTTTTTCCAATTTCTTCTTTTTCATTCGTTCAATAGAGTTCTATCTGCCAAATAACTTTTTTTTATAGCTCACTTTTTTTTAGCGTCAATTGTCGCTTGGCATCCAGTGGCGGAAACGCAAAACCATAAAAAAAAATCATGTTACCGTCGCACGCCCGCTCGCATAACTAGTAGTCAGTCCTTCATTTGCACCAATGGCACAACACAACTGAAGCTGAAGTTGTCGCTATTTAATAACAAATCGATTTTCAATTACGATCGAGAGGAAATTACCAAAAACACATAGCAAGCAACAGCAGACGACAAATAATCGACAGCATTTTGTGGGGGGACACAGTCATCAGCAATATCGGATGGACGCGATGTAGCAATAGCGACAAAAAAAATGTGCTTTCAATTTACAGCCAATGATTTTTACTGTTCTCGTGAATGTGATTTTTTTGCTTTAATTTTTGAATGCATTTCCAAAAAATGCTGTTCGTTTGTTGAATTCATTTCAACATTCAACATGCGGTAGCACAATGGTCAGACCCTTCCATTAAAGTTCGAAAATAAAAATTCTTGCAAATTGAAATTTTTGGTCGAATTCCGGGAATGTCAATGGTCAACAAAGGAACGCTTTCCGGCGTTGCGTGGAACTTAAAATCAATTTCCTGAGAATTTCACACGCTAAATCGGATAATGACTTTGTAGGTTTTGTGCAGTCATTCAAGAATCCACAAAAATGTGTTTCGCTCTTTTTTTTCGGTCTCAATTCAATCATCCAACAATAGCAAAAAAAGAAACGGTAAAAATTTTCATGCTGCAAATTTAATTTTGTTGTTGTTTTTTTCTATTCGCTTGTTGTCGACATTAGAATTTCACAATGAGAAATAAACCGGTTGTCCTTTTCTCTCAAATCTGGTGATTCCTGAATGATATTTGTTTATATTTTAAACAAATTTCAACAATGTTTGACGTTACTAATGAATATGTTCACAATAAACGAATACGAACGATACGTGTTTCATTTCAATCCTTCGACTACACTAAATGCTTTTCCGTGAAAGTATCTTTTTCTATTGAAATTTGTTTGACTATGGACAAATGTTTTTTGTTTTTTTTTGAGGGAGAATTGAAACATGAAAAGTCAACAACAGAAAAAAACATTATATTGTTGTTGCTTTTGTGTTATTTCAAATGAAACATTTTCTTTTCATCGATTGATTTCATCAATTGAACGAGGAACAACCAAAACTTGGACGCAAAAACTATGCTGAAAATTTTAATTCCTTTTAAAATGGAAAATTATTTGCGTTTGGAATACGCTGCGAATGATATCGAATGGTGTAGCGTTGCAAAAATCAATATTTTTGTGCTTATTTTTTTTTTGTGCTTAATTCATTCAGCATAATATGCAAACAACAAAGCAAACAAACAATCGAGCATGTTTTGCAATTGAACACAGGAGCTTTCAAAAAAAAAAAAGCTTGGGGGAGAAAAGACTCAAATTCCATCGGGAAGCGTTTATCTGTCGGGCAATAAATATTTCGAATTCGGATTTAAAAAGAAAAACCTTGGCAGTCATTTTGCTAGATTTTGAATGTTTCATTCGCAGCGAACATACACATTTTTATTTATTTATTTATTACCAGGATTTGATGATATGCATGCACACCAGAAAACACACATTCACGATTCGTGCTTAATGCTCTAAAAACTCTTATCAGTTTCGCCTAGCGAATAAAAAAAAAAAATGTTTTTCTTTTTTTAGAAATTTGAAATACGCTAGAGATTTGACGAGGGAGAGAATGGAACAACATCAGCTCTGCATGTTTGGCTGGAAGGTACATTGAGCGCGTAAAATCTAATGGAACCACCTGGTAATTACAATAAAACGAATACGTGATACTCAGACATTTCGCGAGTAATTTTTTTTATTACAACTTGCGGGCGACAAAAATGGCTTTACTCGTATAATGCCATTCCGGTTGCCATGAGTTTTTATCTTATCGCAAAGCAAGCAACAGAGGAAAAAAAAATCTCTACGGGCGACAAGTGCGTGGCGGTTGCGCCGCCTAAATTTCATCATAAAACATGGAAAACTTTTCTTTTCCGGCACACATGAGAGTTTTTCATTTGATCCTCAGCGCATATTATTAGCAGCAATGGAAAACTAAACACACACAGTTTTATGTTTTATGTTCTTTGTATAATTATGTTTTCTTTTCGGCTACACATGTGCTATACAGCCGACGCACTCATCTAATTGTAAAGTTTTTTAATTAATTTTTATATCACTTTTCCTTTGGCGGTGGTTGATAGCAAAACACATTTAAAAAGAAAACAGCGCGCGCGTAAAAGTTGAAACCATACAAGTCACACCATATTTCATGATTAAAATGCAGACACAGATTTCTTAAGGAGTTATCAACCACTTTTCCATTAGCTGGGTATGAAAATGAAAGAAAAAACTGCCGCAGAAATAAAAGGAAAATTATGGAAATTAAATTATGCCTTCGTGCATGTGTAGAAGAAAAACATTTTGCGTAATCAGAGATTTCTGAAAACTTTCGTTTCTTTGAAGTTGTGCCGGTACACAAAAAAGCAAAATGACGGAGAAGCTTAGAAACTTTTGCTCGAGGACATATTTCAATTATGCGTCAGAATTATGGTTCTCGGAAGGCTCATTAGATGCGGGAAGGCTCCGTTAAGGATTCCTTCCTATTCATCGCCACAAAATGATGATGGAAAAATTGGCCTCACTATGATGCTTTCATAGACTGGCAATTGACTGTATCGATCGTATTTCATTTTTGCCTCTCTCCCAACTCGGAATAATATTTTAAAATTTTCCTTGACTCCCTTTCTCGTCGTTATGCTCGTCATGAAATGCGCAAAAAGGATTCTTTAATAATAATTATGGCGCTTCTTTATCGCTCCTCTAATGAGGTTCATTTGCCGAGTCTATTCTTGAAGATGCCATTTTCTTGCTCTTCCACAATTCGTGAAAGCCATTTGTTGAGCCACCCTATTCATCTGTGGATCCATGGAAGTGGAGAACGAAAATATAACAAATTATGATGATTATTCTTCCGTGGTGTACAAGGGAGGGATCATCATGTTGTATAGTTAAGACACGATGTAGATTATATTTTTCAGTACACACAAAAGTGTCATTAGTTGAACGCGCGGTGACAATTTGCTGCATTACAGCATGCCACGAGAGGGAGAACGATGGAGAGGAAGAAGAAATGAGACACACGAGCAAGGTATTTATTCAAATTAAAGGAATAAATTCACTTCTAATGATCCTGCCACTCACATCCCATTCACGGTATTCAACAATTTAACACGCGCTAAATGGATAAAAGGGAGAGACAAAAGCTATTTAATGTGCGCGCTTCGTTGCATTGAGTGAAAAATACTCAAGGTTTTCATTTTTTTTGTTTTAAGATTTTACATATTTTGATGTGTTGCATTAAAAAATCAAAGAAATTTGTTACGAAACATAAAATGTTAATACAAATTTCAAATGTGTGTAATATGTTTTATGATTTATCGTTTTAAACAGCTTTTTTCATTTTACTTCAAATCCCTAAAATGTTTTCATCGCAATTTTATTTTTCCTTGCAAATTTTCACGTCTTTTCCATCATCCAAAGATGCTTCCAATCAGGCGGAAAAATAGCAATTGATGAAAATTCTTCTAATGGCGCTACGCCGCTAAATTGCTTTTACATGATGGAATTTGCCTTAAGCACAAAATACAATTTGATTAATTTGCATGTTATGAAGAGACCTTTTAAACACAGAGGAAGAACGAAATTGCCGCTGAAGAGATAAACATAATATAATATCTTCAAGATGTTAGTTAGTCTAAATGGATGGTATAAATGGATTAAGCACAATATTGTATTGCTGGGAATCAAACAAAGTAGAGCAAATACAATTATTAACTTTTTCTTTTATTCAAAGGCAATTCCGAACGAGTTTGTTTAACAATGACATGCAAAGTCAAAAGAGAAAAAAAAAAGTAAACATGAAGAAATGAGAAACAATAAAAACGTAATTTGCAATTTAATTTTATTTTATAACCATTTATTCATCTCGTTGAGTGTTCTTCATTTTATTATTATTTGTTCGGATCATCATTAATTTTATATCATTTTATTATCGCAAACCACCCCATGTATAAACTTGTGTAAGCCATCGACATGTCTCCCGAGTTGAATGAAAGAACAAAAGGACATTTTACCACAAACACGCCAATTGAGCGCTAGAAGAAACCACCACGAAATTACAACCAACAGACTACTTTTGTGCTCATTGTTCGAGATCACGGAATGAAAAAGAACAACAAATTATAAATTTTTATCATCATTTTTGCCTCTTATTGCTTCTCATTTGGCAAATTTGTTTGATAAGATTGTCTTGCATGACAATGATGCGTGTTCTTCTATCTGTCTCGCTCATTCGTGAATTTTCTTTTTTTTTCGTTATGATGAATTCGCAAGTCGATTACTTGTTTATTTGTTTGCCGAAACGTAACTTTATTTTTGACAAAAGGAAAGAAGTCGTTAAGAGGCGAGGTGTGTCCTGCCAGTCAAATGTTTATTTTTTTTCTGTTATGCTTGTTCGCCCATCAATTGTTGAGAAACGGCTAAATAAATCAACATGCGGCGGCTCCTATATATATAAAAATAAAACTAGAGAGAACAGTTGCGAGAGCATTATTCAAGACTTCGTTTCCACACAATCTTCACACCCATTAATGACATGTTTCTTTATTTTAAATTAAATCGGAGACGACGATACTTCATTGCACCAATTTTGTTTAGTGCCGAAGTATCCATTCCATATTATTATCTCTCATTTATTGTTTTGGTAAAACAAAAATCTTGATTTACATTTGATTATGATGTTCCGTGCCCGTCATTTAATTAACAATTATGGGATGTGGGTTTATGATGGGAAACATCATTCGTTGATGGGTTCATTGTTCAAATATGTCGCAAAATTTTTTTAATGGGGTAATTTGGCAGAAACATAATTGCACATTGATTCTATAGCTAACAAGGGTTCTATGTGAGTGCAGAGACCAAGAAACCACTTAGACACTCAATGCTTTTCGACTTCCATCCTCCCATTCATAATTTCACTTAATTATATTCATCGACTAAAAGCCGTAAAGAGTTTTTGCGTGCAGAACTTTGGTTTTTTTTTGTATTTCTCGTTTGACTTTAGAAGACACTTTAATGGAATTATTTGCATATTGATGGCATTTGGAATTCGGAAAACAGAAAAAAAAAATGTTATTAATTAACGATCGTTTGTTTCCTTTTTTCTTACTACACGTTTTTATTATAAGGGTTGTGCGCAGCATGACAGGAATTCCTGATAAAATTTGATTCCTTGATGATAGTTTGGTGCCTAATTTCAAGATTTAATAAAAAAAAACTTGCGTTTGCAAAAAAAAAGTTATTTTGTGTACAATTAACCATCAACCCATAAAAAAAAGCAGACTGAACTAAAATCAAATTCTGTACAAAGGCTAAGAATGCGCGAATAAATAAAATCCGAAGAGAAAAATTGTGCAATAAAAAAATAAATAAAGGAACGAAATGGGAGAATGAATCGTGATTTTTTTATTGCTTTTTTAATGATTTTTTACATTTTTATGAAGTTAATTTTTCTGCCAAAAAAAAATTCTGTTGTCCACGCTGAATCGTTTCTGCTGTTGCACAAAAATTTCGTCAACAAACAGCAGAGAAGAAAAATAATCAAATTTAAAATGCAAAGAAAGAGTTTACTTGCAAAATTTATTTTGATTTCTTTTTAACAGTCACCGAGACATTGTGAGATGTGTGTAATAATCGTACATTTTGGGATTTAATGAACATTTTCTGTGAAATTTCATCTCTCTTCGGTCATGCCCGTGAACACACAAACGAATAAATAAATAAAATAAAATCGAATGGATTTGATGCAATAAGCATCATAAATAACCGCTTTTTGTTGATATCCCGGAGTGACCGCGCAATCGTCGGAGTCGGAGCTACCGAAATATGGCCAAGAAATGCAATGTCACTTAATTAAAAACTTGATGATTTCATTGCACGCCTGATTCAACAATTAAGGATCGATTAAGTTTATTTTGCGAATTTCTCGTCATCCGTTTGGCTTGGCATCGACAAACTTCCACTAAATAAAAAAAATCCCATCGATTATTCACCTCCCAAAGAAAGAAATTGAGAAAAGTGCCATCGTCACTGTTAATTAAGTATTCAAAAAGTCATCAGCTCATTAATTAACTCAGGGCCTTTTTTTTTGTCATAATCATCTCATGCGCTAAGCTCCTTTTGTCATTTGATCCCCGCGCGCCAAGTCATTTGCAATAAAAGAAACCCGAAAAGCCATCGAACCGATGAAAAATTGCACACCCAAGTCCGTATTGTTGCGATTTCTGTCGAGCTTCACTCTCACACGTCGCGTTGGATTATTAATTTTTAATTCAGAACGCAGTATTCCGATTGATATTTTATTTCCTTCATTCCTTCCATCATGATCACGACTTCAGTAGCTATACAATAATTAATTACGTTATCCGATCTCTAAAATTGTAGTTGCGTTGCGTTCCATTCTGATTTGATGTAAGAAATGACTAATGAGGTGAAGCCGTATATACTGCTCTAGATGGACTATAACTTATTCCCCATTGATGATTTTTTATTGATTTCCAATTCACATTCCTCGAAATCAACAATTAATTTGTGTCTCGCTCGCACGCACATCGATCGCCGTTTCGTGATTTGACCCGAAAAGGCCTTAATGGTCATGGACCCCAAAGTAGAGAAACAAACAAATCAATAATGACTACCGAGTCTTACGTGGGCGTATCGCAATCTACCAAAATTCGACAATTTACGAAAATTTAATTTAATTTTCAACACTCAACAAAGCATCGACACCTTTTTAAATGGAATCAACAATTCCTTTAATGAATATTTATTTTTTTTTGTTTGCCCTCATTCTATCCTCCACAAGCCAATTGGTGGTAATTTGTTTGTCGCCGCGACTGATGTTTGTCATATGATAATGCCATCGACGTTAATTGAGGTTATGTGGAGTTTAAAAAAGATTTCTTCAATGTTGATGATTTCTATTGAGATTAATTACGGAAACGATTGAGAACATGAACGGGTGATGGAGGTACTGAGACATAAATTTGTTACATTAATTTAATAGCAATATACACGTGGGATATTACAATGATTAAAGAAACAGTGTATGTGAGAGACAGAGAGGGGGATAGAGAAATAGAAATGTACAATTATTCTCAACATGTTGCCATCAACATCATCTCTGATTTTGCGAAACCTGAAAGTTCAATTAATTAACGGCTCTGTCTTGTCAGCTTCGATCGATGATAGTGGCAGCACTAGAAGCTTTTATAGAAGTCAAATCCGATTCGCGGATCTTTCAATTCGAAACAAGACACATCATCAGCCAACAGAAAATGGCAGATTGAAAATCGGAACGTCACTTACTGTTACAACGAATCGAATCTAGGAATGCTTTATTAAGTTCTTTGATCGTTCGGCGCTCAAATACGCTTCAATTTTAAATGATATTTTTTTCTTCTTACATCGATACGACTTAAGAGAGAAATATTGTTAATTTCTGCAAAATCATTGCAAACTACACGAGAGGAAGAAAAAAAATATATTGAAAGAAATCAGTTTTCTACTGCAATTAAAATTGAATTTATGTCGTCGTCAGATGGTGATGTGGATTTAGCAGCAATTGCAATCAATGCTCCCCCCTCAGTGCCCGAACGAGCACGAGGGATTTATGTTCACCGCTCGATCGCGAATATTTATCTTCATTGATGTATTAAGCCACTCGCGCATACGCACTCGTTAATTTATATTCGCTTTATTTTCCTGTGGCACGATGAGAATTATCAAGTGCATTGTATGGGCTCGGGAGTTAATTTGATGAATCAGTTTTAATTTAACAAATAAAAAAAAATTGACTGTCCTTCCCCGCGACAACAGCAATTGAAGGTTCAACGTAACCAAAAACCAATCATCTTTTACACTCCAACTCGAAAGATGCCAAATATAACAAATGTACAGCAATTAATTTCAAGCATTTTTTTCAATTAGAATTAATATCTTGCAATGAATAATTTCGTAACCTTTTTCGCTCTCTCTCTCTCTCTCTCCTTTTTTTGTGCGCTTCATCACCAGTCGGGACAATATGTGGTAGTGAAAAATGTCTTTAAAAGCATTGATAAATGATCGAGTTAAATATTCCGCGCATCGCTCGCTCTCTTACTCCTTCCCTCACACATAAGAGAGCACACATCGTTGGGCATCGAAAAAGTTTCTTGATGTAATTTGTTGTTTGCCATCTGCAATGGCAGCAGCCAGTTGTGCGTTATTTATTGTCGTTAAAACTTTATCGATGCCTCTTGAATGGAGCATCAAGAAATATTTGATATGCGAAGAAGGGGAGGGAGAGAGATATTTGTACAAGTTGCGGCTCATCCAGAAATTTAATAATGAAAAATGTTCGGATGAATTCTTTCCTTGTTCAAACAAGTCGGGAGCTCAAAAAAAAAATTAAATAAAAATTGCCATTGGCTGTCATTGTTTGTCGGGACTAAAGCTTATGTTTATTGTCATTTCAATCTCGGATATTGAAAAACTTTTTCTTTCAATTTCTTTTTTTTTTCTTCATTTGCTTGGACTTACATGAATGTTTTTTCCTTTCCAAATAATATGTCGAGTGACTAACGTTTGTATTTTGTTCCAATCAATTCGAGGGAAATAAAAAATGAGTGATGCAAAAAAAAAAACATTTCGCTAGTCCAGGTCCAAATTGAGGCGATTTAAGCATCATCATATAATATTTAAGGTCCACTCAAGTATGCATTAGCAGTATGGAGCAATATGAAGTTCCCCATTGCAGGGGATCTTGAAGTGAACGTTAAGCATCCTTTAAAAGGGATTATGTTGCAACATTCTACAAATCGGTTCCGAGAAATAGATTGATTACACATTTTTTCCATCGAGCAGCGGCGCGATGCATGTTTGCGAAATGTTCAATGGCATAAAAAGGAATACAATTCATTTGTAACCAAATGTGTTCACATACCGACGGTACAACATAATACAAGTGTTTAAAAATGGAGATACAACGCGATGGATTGTTGTTAAATCGATGCAACGTGTATTTTAAAAATGCAGCCACAATATGATGGATCATCCGTCTGAATACTCCCATCACCGGTTCTTATGTTCACTCGTGTGTATATATGGAGATTACAAGTCTATCATGTGTATCAATTTATTACAAGCAAGCAACTAGCAGCATGCCCCGCCAATTATGCCATCGAGCCGGCAAACGACATCGTAAACATATCTCGTCAATAATTCCTGCATGAATATGTCGTTGACTTTGACCATAAAACCATTAACTCTCGGGCTCAGATTTACTTAACGCACAAAACCAACCGAGAAGAGAACGGGAATGGCAAGTCAAACATCAATGTGGCGATGGGAAGTGAATGGCAAAAGAAGCGCACATAAAAATGGCAAACAAGATTTATCGTTAACTAAACATTCGCTCACATACATACACACAAACACTGCATCTCTATACTACTTATCCATCTAGCCAGTCAGTCAGCAGTTATACAATAATGTGCAGCCATAAAGTAAACACTAGATCGATTTGCGATATTGAGAAGAACGACAAATATGTAACGAATTTATGTGCAGTCTAATGCTTTTGCCTTAATAGTTTTGCTTCGTCTTAGAGGCTGTCATTATTTTTTTTCCTGATTAAACAACAAAACCACTTAATGGCCGTCACTGGATTGTTATGATTGAAGATGGCAAAAATAAATAAATGATAAAACAAAAACTAGTTACTCACCACGACTTGATGTTGTGCTACCAACATGACCGAACAAATTGATATCCGGTTCCCAGAAGATGCGATCAAAGCACAAAATGACTTTATTGAGATTCCCAAAGCCTAAGCGACTGATTGCTGTTTGCTTCCAATCTGGTAGTGGTGGTTCAAATTTCACCGTGTTCTCCTGATTACTGCACGGGGCTGTAGCAATCTTAAGAACTCCCAGTGTCAATGTTGATAGGACGATGTCGGCTGTGAATTAGACAAACAGAAAGAAGAAGAAAATCAAATCAATTTGATGCTTTTTTTTATCGTAATTCATTTCTCGGTTACACACAATGAATTGAATGATGAATCTTGATTACATGCGAGAATCAATCATCAGGGAACGACCGAGGACGAAGTGAAAATATTCCCAACTTAATAACAATTACCACGCATGAGAGATGGCCAAGAACTAATCAAATCGAGTCGGTAAAAATGTGATGATCAATCTTAAGATTTTTTTTGTTGTTGTTCCATTTCATCAGTTTCACCTTTTTCTTCATGTCCCGAAATTATTTTGTGTCCTTTCACGTGGCATTGAGAGAAAAAGGCCGAAATCGGATTCTGTTTTTCATCTATGACAAATGAAAGTTTGATGAACAAATAAAATGTTTCGTTATTCATCCCGTCCACCAATTAATTAAATAAATTTATCATCATCAAGTGGAATGTATGCCGTTGTTGTTGAGCGATCCACAAAATTGATGTGTGGCACAACAACATTGGCACATGTAAAGAGCAAGAAGAAGTCATGAACAAATAAAACATTGTGTCATGATTCGGTCTCAAGTCCGCAAAATATTATTCCGGAGCGTAGTAGATAAACGTAAACTTTGGAGAAAACTTTTGTTTTATCTTTATTTTTTTGCTTTTTTGAGAAAGAAAAGCTCAATAAGAACCACAAGATTGTAGAACGTCTACGTCCATCAACAAAATCTGTAGGAGATAAAACTTCTTTTTTGTTTCTTGGTAGTTCAGACAAGAAGTTTGTCCAAAACCAGAAAACTATTCGTAAATCAAATTAACAGAATCATTTAATACATAATGTTGTTGCTGTTATGTTATTTCCTGCCTTTTTCTACGTGCTTTGGTCAAGAAAACTTATCGCACACTGTTTACTTTCCGAATTTGATCTGTAGGAAATTTGTATGTCCGATGAGGATTGCATTCATTCCCAAACCGTATTAATCGATAAACTTCATTAAATGTATTAATTTGATTTCTATTGAATGCTTGTCACACGTGACGGAAATGAATTAAGCAAAAGTGATTTCTTTTTAACTGCTTTCAAGAGGACGAACAATTGAAATTCGATATTTGTCTTCGTGAGATTCATCGCAAATCCAAAATGTTTCTGTAAATAAATATCGTTCAGGAGGTCTCTCAAAAGTTTTTTTTCGGCATCCAATTAACGTCAAAGAAAATTTTGAGTAAACATAGCAAATGCTCAGCCAACTAAAAATGCAATGTAGAACATAAACTCTGTTCATCAGGATATCTGTAACGTTCTGACTACCTTTTTGCTTTATGGAATTATTAATAAAGCAAGAAAAAAAAATACTTTGAAAGTATTATAAATATATAAGTATTCAGAGTTGGCGATTTCTCTTTGTCAATGAAGTGATGCTTGGGATAACACTCTTTCTTTAATGCAAGGATATTATGCCATCCCTGATTCGCAGTGGTTTTTATAATATTCTAAAGAAATCAAGAATTCAGTGTATGTATCAATTTTCCTATGTGCACACCGAAAGTCCAGAAAATAAACGAGAATTTTTTGAAATGGGATACAACAAGCAGCAACAGCATTAGAATTATTGAAGCAATATGAACACTAAGAAATAATGATGCACAGGAATTTTTCATATTTTTGCTGCATGTTGCAACAATTTTTTATTTTTTTTTCATCTTTTGCCTTCAACTAGTCATCATGTCAGATGAGCTTTCTGTGGAACAGCATTAAAAAGAATTCTCTGCTACTGGATTGAAAATTCCTTTCGACTACATACAACTTGTCATAAAGTCATTGATTAAAATCCAAGGAATGAGATTATTTAATACTGACTGCTGCTACCTTGACAATTTCGCTCTTTATCAGTCTTCTGACAATCATGAGGACATTTATAACTTTGAAGTTACACGACATGAGAACTCCATATGAAAATGTCTTACGCGCTCCAAAACCAAAAAAAAAATTTCCTTAAACACAAAAAAAGAAACAAGAAACAACAACGACCAGCAAAAATAATTCAAGACGACAGCGATCGATAAAAAGTTGCATGAAAGGAATTTATATATTTATATCTGTCGTCGTGGAGATTTAATGGTGATGATAAGGATTTTAAGGCATGGCATGAAATCGGTTGCCTCTTTTCTGAGTGCCACTTCCTTCCTACAGGCAACATTATATTTTTCATCAAGCAACAATTTTTCGAGGTTAATAATAAAATACGAATTTACACTCGTCTTATTTCATTCGATTCTTATCTAGATTTTCGGGGTGGATATTTTTCGCGCTTGGTGACTTTTCGTGATTTCGCGTGTATCTTATTGTGCAATGTGCCAATTTATGCGCGCGAAAATAATCAGCACATGAAATCTTTGACAGTGATGTCGTTATCAAGAAACATTGTTGAGGCGTCGAAAGTGCCAAAATTCTCCGCCACTGAGCAAGAATGAGGCGTGTAAAGATTTTGTACTACCAGCGACATCATCATCTCAGATCATCATCTCATCGGTGCGTGGGTGTCGTTTATTTATTTACACTCTGTTTCCACCAAGCTCTCTCCATCTTTCTTGAAATTGTCACATTAAAATTAAATTTTTTTTTCTTGCACAAATTCGCATGCTGTTGAATGAGCCACGCCGAAAAAATTGCAAGTCTGTCATGAAGGCACCAGCAAAAAATAATAATAATAAAATATATTTTATGATATCACGCCATTGTCTCGTTCTTTTTCTTGCCTTTCTTGCTTTTTGGAACAGCAAATAAATTGAACATAATGAGAGGATCATGCATTATTATAAATTTTTATGTTTAACTTTATAGGGATTTTTGCCGTAGATTTAGTCACATGCATTTCATTTTGAAATTGTTATGTATTTGTTTTCGGGTGGGCGAGCGATTTTTCATGCTGCCGAATCTGGCATCATTGGGAAACTTGCATGCGATTTTTTCTTTGTAAATGAATTAATTAAGTGAGTGAGTGTTGTTGCTGTGCGAGTAGGAAGCTCACTTAAATTCTATAATGAAATGCATGCCATATTAATAAAGAAAAGTAAACACGATGTTGCTTTGCAGTGAAGAATACCTGACGAAGCTATTAATAAGCTTATTAAAGTTTGTGCTTATCGTGATGCATCGCGTGTAATTAGTCCTTTTAGGCAATGGAGAAACTGCTTTTCGCATGGTACAATGACACTCACGAAATGTGAATTTAGGATTGAAATCTGGCGAAACGTGAGAGAACACGACAATGAGGCAGCCTCTTCACCTCCCGCGGGCAAACAATGCCACAGCATTCAAGTTATTTCTTCTTCATATAATGAGCTTGTTAATGCGACTTACTTTTGCTTGTGCCATAAAACAATCTCTGCCTTTTTTTATAATAATTCAAAATAGCGCAAAGAGAGTATAATAATACAATTATTAAAAAAAACCCAATCGATGATGACGATGCTCCGCTTTCCGTTCCATTGTTGATCATTGCAGCACACAGAAAAAGCATTTCCCTCAATTTTTCCCAACGACAATCGATAAGTAAACAAAAGAAAGTTCCTGATGATATTACACAGCGAAGAAATAAAAATAAAATAACGAAAGAAGAGAAAGGGCCTCACTCTAACGACACACAATTTTCGCATTAATGAGATCATCATTCGCTTTTTTACAGCGTTGGCTTTTCGCTAGAATATCGTACAGAGGAAGAATAAAAAATCTATTTATTTCGTCGATATTTAGAACATCACATTCCTTCACCAGCATCTTTCGAGACGACGGCATTTTACAATGACAATGAAGCAAAGAATCGTGGCTGGGGCAATGAGATTTAATTAAAAATATCTTGGTGAAGCCATTAGAAATTCCGATCATTTTCCTTCATCGATCCCGCAAAGTTTCATGGAGCCAATGTTGGATGAGAACGACAACAACCAAAGTCAATTGCTGCTTATTATTTAATGTTCTTACATTATGATTATAATTATGCCAATATTCTCTGCATTAAGAAGAAAAGAAAATGTATCGCAATTCAACTAATCTCAAACGCACGAAAAAATAATAAAGAATCCCGAGTGAGATACCGATGGGCGCTTTTGTTATTCCAGCCGCGTGGTGATGGTTGAATTTATGCCTTGTGATATAATTTTTATCCGAAACGACCAAAAAAAAAAAAAAAGTGAAACTATAAATTAGCTTTCAGCCATTTCTTGTTAGTTGTGCAAGCAAATATAAGAAAAAAAATAAAAGAACAACATGGCCAGTGGGATATTTTCTTTATGGGAACAATAGTGATGAAAATAAAGAACATAACGGAGACTCATTCAGTTAAGGCTACCCAGAAAATTCTAAAATTCTGGCACTTTTTGTAAAAGTTGTTTGCCTTTTGTTTTAGTTTGCTTGCTGGGATTCATATTTTCAGCGCACCACCTTTTGTAAAGGCAAACACTATGTTGTAGTTTTATGCGGAACAGAATTTATATTGGCTTGAGATTTTCGGTTGTTGATAATTTTAATAAGCCACGCATCTTCTGTTCCCTCATTTCATATTATTTGTTGAGTGTTTTAAAGCTTAAAGCCCATAGCGATTCCGACCGACGATGACCAGATTCTCGCGCGTACATTTATGAGCGAAAAAAAAATTGTGTAAAATTGCAATTCTCACCTTTGTGGATGACCTGCGAATTGTTGGTCTTCATATTTTCAGCCGTAACCTCAACACCGCCGTCGAAATATTTGATTTTCTTGACGGCCGTATTGAGACGAATGTCGAGACCTTCAGTCAATGCAATCGGTACACACGAATAGCCATTCAGAACTGAAATGAAAAAAATAAATAAATAAATGAACAAGAATACGTTGCATAACTATATTGACGGTAGAATAAATCGGAATTTTTTCTGAAATACGATAAAGGAATTTGACACACGAAAATAATGATTAGAAAAGGGTTCAGTGGCAAAAGCTCGCACGGAACTGCTGCAGAGCTTAAAGCGGACCACTCCCAGTTTCAAAAATATTCCCTCATTGGGCCATATCGATTGCCATTCTCTTTTTCTCCAGTCACTATTATCGCATGGCAATTCGACGGCCACTAAACATAGTGCAGCCCATGATTGATGCAAATTAATGCAATACTACTGAATTGCCAGTGCCCATTGAACGCAGTCGAACATTAGCATGACCACAATTTGCATTATGGAATAATTAAGATATCGTCGACAGTTTTCAACGCTCGTACACCACACAAAATTCTAATCTCTAATTTAATAAATGTCTAAGTAAGTTGCATAGTTGCATTATGTGTTGATTTTTCATTTCAAGCGACCAATTATGACGTCACGACACTTTCAATTTCGTGCCTAGACTGAACTAGTTTTAATTGATTGCATTTCAATGCAAGGCAAGGAAAATAAATATGAGATATTGTGCCGGGTGTACTCGAATGGAATTTTTATTAATTCACCAAACAATGAATTACTAATTGCTGGCGGGCACTAACAAAAAAAATCATATCAAATGTTCATTGACTTTAAATGGGCCGCCGAGCGTTGAGTTGAGTGACTGCGCTGTGTCGGCACGGCACAAAATAAAACAACATACAAGCATGTGCATTTTTATTATTGACAAATTGCTTTCTGGTTCTTAGCTGTTTGTCGCTTAAATAAAGCGCCAGTAATGTACATAACTTGAAAAGATATCGAAAAAAAAAATAAAGTAGAAAAAAGGATTTTGATAAATTGCTAAATGTTTATCATTCGGCTTAAACTAGTAGCAAGCTAACTATAGTTTTCCGCAAATGACTAATTCAACCACTTTTACTTCACTGCTAAATTGTTGAATAATTCTGATTGATTGTGACAATTGCAGAAGAGACAGAGCTAACAGTCTTCTGAGAATATGAGAGTGCGATCAAGTTGAAGCGCTTTGGCATTTAAAGCATCGAGCTTATTGAGATGCTGTGAAATGAGATTGAAGGTAGCACGGCAACTTTAATATTATGCATTTATGATTGACGTAGCAGCAAGACAATGTCAGTTGCAGAGCATGCAGCAATTTTGCATTAAAATAAATAATTACAGTGAGTCGAAAGGAAATCAATAAAGCATAAATCATACAGCTGCCAGACAGTTTTGCCAGATGCATTAAGTGCAGTGCAATATTGCGTAGGATTAATTCTTAATGACTATTGTTTATGCGTTTGATGTACGAATAATTTCTAGGACAAAAGGCATCATAATTGTTCATTCAGCTCAATGAAATGTGCGAATGCAAATGGAAGATGAAGTGAATAATTTAATTGCATTTAAGATAAACATTGTAAAATTTCGCATATACATATTTTACTTATGCATTCATCATGCATGCGGAAGCTGCATTCGAAAACATTTTAGAAGCGTCTAATTTGTTGGAAACAAACATGCATGCATCAGTGAAGAAGTGAAACATAAAGGCTTCAAATTAGTTTCATTGTATAAATATCATGTACAATTTTCACTATAAGAGAGAATTTATAGTGCGCAAATAAATGAATCTAATGTTAATTACGAAAGTTTATATCGAAAGGTTTGGTTTCAAAAAGAAAAGTAGCAAAGGAAAAGTTTTGTCAGTTTTGGAATGATTTTAATGTTTTGTTGCATTTTGTTGCCAAGTAAAAGTGAAAAATGTCAAATGGAAAATTATTTCCTAGGAAAAAGAAAAATTTAAATTCGATTGTGGCAAAAATGAACTTGATTGTGGTTATTTCATTTGAAATTAAATTCAAGTCCATTGTACCGCAAATGCATTTTTATGTGCTCTGCTTTATTTTAAAATTGGCACAAATTAAATATTCAATTAACATTTTTAATGAAATTATTTATTGCACGGCCGTCGATCCGGTTTTATGCAAAATCAATAAATTTTCAAGCTTTAAGCATCAGCATAAAAGAAGAATCTACATGCGTTTTTTGGCGCATCGAATCATGTTAACATTAATTACTTAATTTTTCATATTAAATGGAATTTTTAACGCTTTCCGAACGAAGACCTTTGACAAATTAATTTGAGAATATCGTTACACTTCTCCACGTTTACGGTCGTTTCGCGTCATTTATTATTCACCACACTTCAGGATTTATATCGAGGAGGATTTTTCGTGTACACAATTTCATGAACAAATCACTTTTTTTTACGGCACAAATTCTCGTCTTGAAGAAATATCAGGAAAAAAAATGTAGGTGTGTGTAATTGTTCTCAACCAATCGACTTTGTTAGACATGGGTAAAAAAATATATATACAATTTTAATGAGCGCCCGCATGCTGACTTTTTTTTTACAAACTCGCAATAAAAATAACAAAGTTCTGTTTTAACGTTATATCTACAAAAAAAAGCAACGCAGCTATAAGAACAACTGTATATAAAAAAAAACAACATTGGGCGAGAGAGAGGAAATGTAAATCATGTGTTAAACAATCAACTAATTTTTAAGGTTAAAACGATTCTTCAATTCCGCATACATATTATTATACTGTTTGGTATAAAGTTGAAAATGAGATTTTAATCAAGTATCACTTAATAAAACAAAAAGCCAACAATTGTGATGTTCATTCCTTAAAAAACAATACCACGGCTCGATATTTTGGTCGTGTAGTAATTATATGCACATAGATTTAAATTCCAATTTTATGGGCACCACAAAGTAAAAGTTTCAAGTGGAACTTTTGTTATAATATTATATATGCATAAATAGATCTTTCTGATGTGCTCAACAATGATGGGGCATTAGGAAGTGTTAATAGAAGAACAATTCTCTTCACTTGAAAGCCACGTATATTGGCTGTGACGGCTCAGTCCCACTGGCTCGTTACCCACAGGGCTGACATTCTCACAATGTCTGGCATTTTTATATGGGGGAAAAATGGTAATAATAATTCCATGCAATAAGCTCTTGAAAGGTATTATGATGGCTTATACTGTAAAATGACTTCACTCGCTCGTTGAACGGAATATTGTCATTCAAGTGGCGCATTATTTAATATGCAAAACTAGAAAACAAGAGACTCATAGCAATGAAGAATTATGACGTGGCGTATTTTAATCTAGATCTATATCAAACGTGACTCTTCAACGTCTATCCGATCATTTTATAAAAATATATCATGTAGTTTGAAAGTTTTATGATGATTTTCAATTTTACTTTTTGCTTTGTTTCCTTTAATTTCATTTCATTCTACATTATACTCTATCATTGCAGCGGCATTTTTCACAACTTCTTCAGTGTATTCGTGCGTATGCATAACAAGCGTGAAAATTATAACGCCGAGCCGAAAGAAGGGCGAGGAAGCGAAATAAATATAAAAAATTACTCAAGACTTGAATTAAAAGGTGTTTATATTCGTGAGGAAAATGCCTCTTCTTTTTTTCTCAAGACAGGCGCTGTAATTAAATCGAAATGATTAAATGGTGATAAGTGTTCCACTTTGATGAAATTGTGCGTTAAATGGGCAAAAATGAGTCAGAACGCTTAAATTGTTTCATTTTAATTTACATGACCATTAAATCTGTGCTTTATTGCTTGCAAAAATGTAATTAGACAGGTCTAACGAAATTTTGAAAGAGATTGTACGTTCACATTGTTATTGCTGCCTTTATTCAAGAGCCCAGAAATTGTAATTCACCTGCTCTTTAATGAATTTAGAAAAAAAAAATCTTTCAAAACGCTACCCAAGAGCACGAAGGAGTTGAGAACAGATGAATTTCCTTTATTATGTCTCACCACGAACGACTCGCCAATGCATTCTTAACAGTCTTAGAATTTATGTTTCAGTTTATTTTTTCGTATTACGGACAAACCTATAATTTATATTGAATTCGTGAGTATAAATATTTAATATAAATTTACACACTTGAGGCGTATGTGAGACATCATGTTCGTGGTAGTTATATTTAGCCGTTTTTGTTTCGCTGATGAAATTAATTATGCTTCGTAAATGTTTGGAACTGTGAAGACGCAATTAGCGATTTTTGGCTTGCGCCTTAAAGGCTCTTCTGAATTGTTTTTGATGAAATGCAGCAATGCTTGAGTAACGATTACCATAGAATTTATTTAAAGTCATTAAAATTCGTCAATATTTCAGCAGTTGTATGTCCTTTTATGGCGCCAACAAGGAAATATTTTTAAAAACATTTCCATCCTATATAATCAATAAAATTCATATAAATAAAAATGCTGGTAATTCCATATAATTATAAAACAAATTTTATTGCAACATTCTTGTTTATTCAAAGCAATTTGTGGGTTTATTACAAGTTGTATGTTATTTGTATACGAATGTTCGCTCATATAATTTATACGAATGATCCCCATCATATAAATCTTATTTGTGACCGTTGTTTGTTCGAGGCTCACGCAAAAATTAACCAGCGAGCAAGAATGTTTCAGTTGAATGATTAAACATTAAAAGAAGAGGCACATTTTTCATAAGAAATTGCTTAATTTGAATTGAATAGGATTTTTCTAATGACACTGAATTTTTTCCTTCCTTTATTTCATGATGAGTGGCTATGTTTTCTCTTTAATTCGCTGATTTTTTTTTTTTTTCAATGTGACTAATGTTCACATTACATTTTATGGTTTGATGTCTCTATGTTTAATTTCATAGGAATAAAAACGCTCGAGGAATGTTTACTTTATACATAGTTAATCGTTGATGCTCGAATGAAGAATAATTCGAAAGAGAGGTACTGTCAGGTTTTACAGCTACATAACAAGCACCAAACGGTTTAATAGGTAAATGACAAGTGAAGCTCAATCATTTGATAATAATGACATCGAGCACAACAATAGACAGAAGAAACGCTTACCTAACCAACAATCGATTTTCCTAATTTATAATAGCACATAATTTGAATTGAATGTTTGTCAGTAGAATATTGTTTGTCAGATCGTTAAAGGCTCAGTCAAAGCAATAATTGCTTTTAATTAATTTCATCAATTTCAATGGCATTCAAGCGATAGGCATACAACAAAACAAAATATCGGGTTGAATGAAGCCATTTTCAACACACAATTAACATAAATTTCAAACAAATTGAATTTGGTTGTTTCGGTTGAGCTCGAGCTGCCTCTGATATGTTATTGCTGCTAGAAACTTCAACACCTGCATTCTTCCACCAAAAATAAAAAAAAACTCCACGAAAAAATGTTAAGTGAAAAATTTGCAAAACACACATTCGGTATTAAAAAAAAAAAACTAATAAAATATTTGCAAATGCTATAAGGCAAAAGAGAAATGTTTCAGAAATCTTTTGCAGCGTACAAAAGAAACTCAAGCAGCAAATAACAATTGCAAGAAGCCACCAACAAGAAAAGCTCATTTTGAAGAATATGCCAAAAGAAAAAAATGCGAAGCGAAAAGGAATAAAAAAAAAAGCGAAAACGCCCATCGCGTTAAGGAAAAAATTATAAGTCTAATTGTTTTTGACATCGACGAATTATGTTAATTGTTCTTTCCTTTTCGTCTCTTTGGCTGCCTTTTTTTTATCCAGAGACATTAAAGTAAACATTAAACATAGGTAAATACATGGCAGTCGATGGAATAATCGCTTTGCTCGTTCGATGGATTTTCATCACTGCTTGCTAGCTTTATTTTTTTCATGCATTAAGCAATATTCACATTGATAAAAGTTTATATGATATTGTTACATAAATACTCAAGTAGATTGTTATTTATGCCCAGATCACAAACAATTTACTTTGCTTTTCATCTAGCATTTTGTTTTTAGCTCATTTTCAGCTCAGGCTTTTGTTTAGTATCGCTAGTTAGCCTGGGAAAGATGGGCAATTGAAAACGGTGAACTTTATAGAATATTCATACCATCAAAATAGCATAAAATTATGTGAACAGCTTCGGTATTATCGTGATGTCCCGATAGCAATCAGTTTGAAACGTGATGTTTTTAAGTGACGGTGATAAACAACACCCATCAGTAGAATGGATTTAAAAGCCCACGAATGCATCCACAATGTAAAAGCTGATGAGTTTGTTTTATAAATTAAGTGTATCGAAGTGCAGTTTCATTACTGAATAAAGGCGATAATGGTCAATGACAAAATGAGATTATGCGCTTACTTAGCTGTGAGTGTATAAACAAGCCTCAGAAAAAACATTACATCAAAGCGCATTAAAGTCGTTACCATAAATTCATTGTTCGTGATTCAGCGGCTGATTTCCTTCTAGCAATCTGCATGTATCGTATCCTTCACTATATTATATTACAACGGCCTTGAGCTTTAATCTCAATGGGTTGCGTTGAATAAGATTTATGCTTATTTTCATAAGTAGCATAAATGCATTATCGTGCATAATAAACGATGTCGAAAAAAAAAATATATATAGCTATGATTTCGTGAAAATAATTACTTCAATAGGTTATGCATGTTATGCATTTGATGAGTTTATCTTTCTACATGTGTAAGATGCAGTCATATGACTGTATGAACCTTATCGGCTCTAGAGAATCCGTTTTTCGGACTTCGGTGCATACTGTTCAAATTTGCGCAAACGATATTGACTTTTCTCTTGCACAAACGATAATAATAAATTATCAATTTTTTCATGCTTTCATTCAATTGCAAGTTTACGATATTTTTAATTACAGATTAAAATGCACTGTTTCAGTATAAATGAACAGCGCAAAAAGTATAAAGTTACAGCACATTAACTCTCTGCTGAAAGTTGACTGTACTTTTTTTGTGTGTCTGATCTGAGCCGTAGCCTGGCTTGTGTTTAAGAATTGCGATTTTCAAGATAATTTGATAACAAGCATTGCGATATCTCTTTTCTTCGGTTCGTGTTTTTTTTTAGCAATATTGTTGTGCGCACAAGTTGATTGTCCCCAATTTCATGCAATACTTTTTTCTTGGTTTACTCTTTGCGCTGATTTTAATCTTGATATTTTTTTTTTTTTTTTAATAAAAGTACACTACAAACTTTGACAAACACAAAAAAAATAACAACATCAGTGATCTCGCAGCGATAGTTCGGAAAATTGAAATAATCTGACAGCGAAAACTGTGTGGAGTCAAAGTTATTAAGCAATTACACACAGTACAAAAAGAAGCTACTGCAATTTATTTGACTTAAAACAGGACAACAGTCGACGACGACCGACCGAAGTATTTGTATATGCGGTAACAAGAAGCGCATCTTGTTATAAGTCAACGACTGAAACATAATGCCCTCAAGACCGAAAAAAAAATGCTTAATGGTAATTTCGAGTTTTGTGCAATTTAGTGAACATATCAAACAGACGAATGAGTCGGGGAATATAAGACGATAAAATTATCGGACGATTGCAATCGATACGATTAAATATAATATGCTGAAAGTTTGACTACACACAATTTCAACTTGGGGAATCTCAATGGTAATGATGGAATTACCTAGGAATTTTCATAAGTTTTGTTTAATATTAATCGCCTTATTCCACATTGTGAATTGTATAACCATCGAAACCGCAGTCATTTTGTGGTCATTGCGTAATCAGAGATTGCTCGTGTTCTCTTACATATATGTACGCAGTCTCAGCCGACAGTTCACTTTAAATTAATGAACATTAAATGATTCTTAATTTTTCTACACATATTCTGATGATTATTATACATGGTTTCAATTTCTACTTAGCCGCGCTTATTAACCGTAATATATTTTTTTCGTTGTTATTAGAAACAATTCTTTACTTTACAGTTTTTCTATTTCATTCTTTTAAGTATTTTGGGAAAATGAATCAAGGGACCGTGACCATTTCGCGGATGAATGTCGACAGTGCCCAGCAGCGGGTTTCTTATTAATTTTCATTCATATGTCAGGTGGTTGTTATGCTCTGCAGTTTTTATTATTCCATTCGAGCTCATATTCAGTTTTCAAAGGGGCACTAAACACTCTTTTTGATTGGTCGATTCTAAAAATTGTTTTGTTCTTTATTTTCGGCGTATTTCCGTAAATTTTAATTATAGCTCTCCCCACAGAGTTTCAAACAGACCATTGCTGAACAAATAGAGGAATTTTTATTATTGTTTATTGTTGTGGGCATTTTGCAGAAGAATTTTTTGCTTTTTTGTTATTTTCCATTGTACAGATAATCCATGGAACCATTAAGTGAATTCAGCGCCATTTTATTAAGTGAGAAAATATTTCATTTCTTTTTTTTTTTTTGCAAATTCTCACAAATGGCATTTAATTATGTGCTTCAAATTAAGTGCTGAAGGTGATCTGGATTTTTTTATAATCCTTATTTTTTATTAGCGAGAAAATTTATTGTTTTTGGTTTAGCTCTTATTTTAAAATAACACGATCAAGAATGTGACTTAAATTAAATCTAATCATGGAACAGCCCACGTCTAGTCACTCTTTGCTGTTGGTTAATTGCAATATCGCTTGTGACAGGATATGTGAGTGCAATAAAATTGAGACACGACATAAATTTGCATGCCTATAATATTTTTAATTTGTCTACACGCCAGTTTTTTTGTATGTTTTTCGGAGTGATTTTAAAATTATTACTCATTTTTTAATGGGTCGTCATTCTCGCACATACGTTTGCACAATTGTTTCGATACACTGAAACATTTTAATTGTATTTCACAAAATTTATTTATGTTTTTTTTTTTTTGAATGCTGGAACTTGCAAAGTTTTCCGTAACCGATATTGACGCTTAATAATGCCTAATAAAAATAGTCGTAAAATGGTCTCAATGTGCGACACATTTAACTCTTGTGTGCTTGTAAAATTTATGATTATAACGCGATATTTTTCGGTTCAGCTCGAAGCTGTTGAATAAAATGCTGCTGCGCGACAAACAGACGCAGAAAATGAAATTAAATGATAATGTTGAATTAATAAATTAAACAACTTTAACACTGAATTATTACGAAACTACGTCAAACTTATTGTTATTGCAGATTAAGTGGAAGTTGAGATTTTACTGCATTTTGCATCGTATATATGAGATCAGTATTACGAGATAAGCAACTGTGCCCAGTCACCGTATATGCCACACAGTCAAATATTTTCACCAGTCGAGCGACGTTTATTTATTGAAGCGACAATAAATTCACTTTTTTTTTGGCTGTTGCTTTCGCGAGTGCGAGAGAAAAAAGATTAAATGAAAATTGCGTTTAAAGTGTTAAATGAAATGCCATATCAGATGTTTGGCATTTTAGTAATTTCTGCCATTATTAATGATCATCATTCCCAGAATAAGCATCATCGTTCGACGCTTACAGGGATAAAAGGATGAGACGACTTTGAGACGTGGTGCAAAATAAATAAGAAAATCAATTATTTAAAAATATCTGAGGATCATAAATTTTTCCACCGACATTGAAAGTGTAATATAATTTATTGAGAATTGCATTTACACTGCAACAACTTCTTTTCTTCATTATTATTTTCTTGTTTGAGGAAGAGAAAACATTAAAAATGTTGCAATTTTTCGCAATCGATTTCAATACCATTTTTTTTCTTTCTTAATATTCGCTTGTTATCTTATCTGTTACATGCATACGAAAAGTTGTCGAAAGTTTCCAATTAATGCATTCATCGAGAAAGGTGTTCCAATATTTATATTGGGTTGAGCGCAAACATAATGATCAATAAATAAGTTTCTTTTGTTACTAAGAAACTGTGCGAAACATGCCATTTCGCCAACGCAACAGTCGTTATAAAAAGACTCTTACCCGAATCACTGTCAACTGCATGAAGTAGCACAAGATTAAATCAGTTTGATTTCGTTGGATATTTACATTACTGTGCCATTTTCTTGTTTGTTTTCCACGATTTTGACAAAGTAAAACGCATAGCAATTACTGTTTTATAAACTACATGAGAACTGAAAACTTAGCATTTTGGTAGAATTCAACCAACTGGTATGTAAAAATCTAATTGCGTTTCAGCCTGGTTGAAGTGCAACAATATCTTACTTTGTTGGCGTTGCTCAGTACACAGGGAAACATCGATCGTTTTACATTCCCGTCCTGTACCCAAAGTTTAAAGTTTATTCTAGTAAAAAATTGAGATCTCACGGTATGCAAAACAAAGACTCTTTTGGTTAAAAAAATATATATTTAGTTGCTCGTGTTATGTGAACACTTGAAAAATACAGCGAGAATTATTATGCATTAAAATGTTCTTCATCTACCTACACCCACAATTTTCAATTTGTTTATACAGAACAATAACAAAAAAAAAGCATTATTAGCAGTCAGTTAAAAAGCATTGCGACGAGAAGCGGGAAAGAATTGCAATTTTACAAAGGAGGAAACTTAATTAACCGTGTATAATTATACAGCGCATATTGCCATCCAGTATAATTATGCATTTACACTGTTTATTTTACGAACATATGAGAGTAATGTGTGAGCTCTGAATGTATGATAGAACATTATGCATGCTATATTGCAATTGGAGCTTTTCGCGTCGTTGTCTTAACGAGACAGCAAATTCAGCAGCAATAATGCTAATTTACACAGCATGATTGGCTGTAAAAAATTTATGAATTATAGCTAAAATTTCTCGTACGGCATTTTGGAGTGTTTCGGGACAGAAGCCCATAAACGACCATCTCAATGAGCAGACATTTAAATGATGCAATTCTCATGAGTCAATTTATAAATTATGGCGAGGGCGAAAGAGAGTTGTAATTTGCGCAACCAGAAAATGATTGGCAATAAAAATAAAGTTAATTTTTTTTACGAATGATGCTGATTCATTCTAAGCCCAAACACTACAAAATCTCCATGGTGAGTTTTCACAGTCCCAATTGGAACCCATTTATCAGAGGCCCCCATCGTCAGTTGCATTGCTGCACAAAAATTTTAATTTGAATATCAATCACTAGATTGCTTCATGCTGTTTTCCCATTTGCACGTAGATACTGCATCATCGTCATAACAGCAGCTCGGTAAAGCTCTTTCTCCAGTAAATTGCACACACAACATAGTCCGAGCAGTGTTTGTTGAGTGAGATGAATGAAATTTAAGCGAAAAAATTGTTAAACATCAACAGTGAAAACCTTGAATTTATGGCTTCGTACGCGACTTGATATAAAAACTATTTGCGCGTACAATATTTCATTTATTATAGCCAGCATGCATACCATGAAGAAACAAGCTTACATGATTACTATTTATGCGCAAAGTTCAGAAGAAAATATTTTATGGCGAAGAAGAAAAAGGAATGGTTTCATAGACGAAAAGAAATATTGCGCTCTAGGGGTCTAACAAGCCAATAAAGCACACCATCGTGCCAGTGACCGTTTCTCACTTTTCATCAAACATTAAAATATCACACTTTATGAAAGCTGAGAAAAAAAAAAATAATAAATATTTATGTAAATTTATCGATTGGTCAACGACTCAAATCATTCGCATGTGATAATGGTTTGCCAATGGCCGAATCAATAATTGATTTTATTTTTCCATCGGGCATTTTTGCTATATCAAATATTCGCTTAATAATCAGCATTGATTGGGCTGATACAAGCAGTAAGAGAAAGAGAGTCGAGGCAACAGGCGACAGAATGACATTTTAATTTACATTCAGCCAATATAGCTTGGGAAATATCTCAAATAAATCACAATCAATCGACAATCAGATTTATTGTTAAATTACATTACATGCTTCAAGTAATCCTGCTATTAGTGAGAATTTAAATTCAATTATCCGCTATAGTCTTTTCGCGATTGAAAGACATTCATTGGCAGTAACAACATCAGAAGTCGAGGAGGGACGTATAAGGCAAACAACAAATGATTGTTAATTCTAATGTCATTAAAGGAACTTATAATTTAATTTTTTTTTCTTGTGATTACTTTATTTGCTTTCGCTCCTTCGCGCTAACGAATTTTCCCGTCATTTGCGTTACACATTTCTCGAATAAAAGAAATACTTTGTGCCTCGTTAATGGACACTGAAATAGAGTGCAGCGTTGCATGAAAGCTGCTTCTATATGAAATGTTGATGTTTAATTGCTAAGACAAATTAAGCCGCTTCTATATAATACCAAAGGCTACCTGTGTGATTGCCACTCGCTAGGGTAGTCATATGGTTTTATGCGATATGAAATAACGTGAAATAATTACAAAAATAAGCGCGAATAAAGAATATTTTCTCAGGAATTCAGTGAAGCGATATTGTGCCTGTTTGGCACACTGTGCAATGCACTTATAAAAAATGCAGTTTAATGCCGCTTGCAATACTAAGCATAAATTCATAAACTCGAAAATTGTTCCTCGTTAAAATATCGTTTTGAGCACAATCCATAAAAAAGCACAGGGCATCCACATTTTATGCTACATAAAATATATTTAATTTACCATATAACTATATTTCTTTTCTTCCTCAGTTAAATTGCATTTCGGCAATAATTTTTACTTAATCAACAACTCGAATGCTGTACACTTTTGGCAACGACGGCACTGCGTGAACAGTAAGACACGTGTAAATTACATTCGAATAACTGATATCGATGTTTAATATAGTTTACATTCTTAAGCCCTGCATCGCTTTGAAAATTGTTGCATATTATAAATCAGACAAGAATTTTTTTTTTGAATCGCGCGCTTTTTTCGCTTTTAACCTTGTCAAGATGATTAATTTTAATATTCCTTTTATTCTTCTTCAGTAACTCCGTATTTTTTTCTTTTTCGACCAAACTCTCCCGCTTACATCGAAATCTTCTCATGCGTCCTTCGCTGCCTCAATACTTTATAATTTTTTAAAGCTTCTGGTTTCAAAAAAAAAAAAAATATAAAAATATTATATCAATTTTGTTCGTCTTTTCTTTTTTTTGTATTTTGGTCGTTGCACCAAAAATGAAGATTGCACAACGCTAAATGGATGTTGCATTTGTTTACGTTCCAGGCTGCTTATGCTGAATGTGTACATTGATTGGATTTTACAGCATTGCTCATTTGCGGTTTATTGATTTCTGAGAACAAACTTATTTCGTTTTCAATTATCGCGAAGGCACTTTATACAATGACAAATGAATTTTGAACATTCCTTTTATTGCCGCCAGTTGTTTACGCTTGTCCTCTCTTATGAGCCACTTGCCGCTTTAAATAATTTACACTTTAAGCCTACACTCATTAAACGTGCCATTCACGGTTCGATGAAAATGTTGCAGGTCCGCGCAATAAAAAAAATATAAAAGAAATATTTTTAAATCGAAAATGACTTTTTCCATCGTAATCCATTAATATTCCAATTTCGATATTATAATTGAAAGTCGTAAAATGCAAAAATGGTTAAAACATAAATGGTTCACTCTGATGGACACTGATCAGCGATCAATGCTGCATTTTTTTTTTCTTGTGAAGAAAATATATTTTTAATAAAATTCCTTTAAATCGCTTTTTACGCAGGAATCAACTTCACGGGAATCCATAAGTTGAAAATAAATGTGACGGAGCCATTTTTCGGAATAAACTCAACCGGTATGCGCATATGACACTTTATCATGTGAAGCCATCAGCGAAAATGTCATAATTAAAGAACAGCTCACTAACGACGAATGAGCTGAGCGTAAAGCTTTATGATAAATTGTAAAAAAATTTCACCAAAAATCTTTTACATTAATTTTTATGGGATTGCCTTCAGTTCCCTCTTCAATCATGATTTATCTCGTGCATCATGTAACGGTGTGTTACCATGAAAGCATAATTCTCTATTTTAATACAATATTTCTTCTAAGCTTTGCTACATTCAATGTGAGTTTTAAAACATGCTTACACGAAACAGTCTAATTGAGTCAAGTGAGAAAACATTTTAGAAACACTTTGAACTTTTGAGGTCGTCAAACATCGTAGAAAATTTCAATCGAATAAAAAAGATCTGACATATTTGTGTTTGCTTATGGTGCTTTTTTTTAACAAGTAAACATACAACTGGAAAAAATACAACAAGCTGTGGCATGTTCAAGATGGAGAAATTGAATTTCTGAACGAATGAAAGAAATTATGTATGGAATTAATCAAAAGTAAGTCAATCAATCATTAAACCAAAACAAATAATAAAAAAATTGTATAAAAGAAAAAAGATTCGATATAAATAAATTATTTTGCTTTCAATTCATATTTTCGTGCGATTGACTTTACCTGCTCCATTTGTGAGATATACCGTTTCTGGATTGTAGATGGATAAATCAAAGCTATACACAAAGTTGTACATGTAGCGTAGGAACGCAAAAAGTAATTCAGAAGAATAAAGAGAATAACATAAGATGAAATGATCAAAGTCACTCTATTTTTCATTTCTAATTTGAGATCACTTTTTTTTACTGCTGTTAAAAAGCAAAGCGAAAAATTATCAATTTTAATCAAATTCCTCAGCTTAATGCTTGAAATCTGTGCAATAGCAAAATGTGCGGTTGAATATCGATTTAAGCAAATTTGTATCAAAATGAGTACAATTCAATTCGAACTAAATCAATCGATTGCTAGAAATCACCATCGCAATTTTGCACATAAATGTTTGAAATTAAATGTGCAAAAAAGATAAATAAGATATTTGCGCGAATTTGTTTTCGAATTGATTTTTTTTTTTTCAGAATTTTGGCTAAGCCCCAATTTCGATTGCAAAATATTTCACTTTCAATCAAGGGCATGAAAGAAAATCAATAACTTGTAACACTCTTTTCTTCGTAGATTTTGAACGTTTTGATAGCGAAGAAGCTTTCGAAGAATTAGATAATGGAAAATAAATAAATATTTCTCATCCATCAATCACGTCACTAATATGCAGATTGAACCGATTGAATCATTCTTACAAAGGTATGATGATGAATCGTTTTGGTCGCACCCTTGACAATTTTTTTTATCGTTTTATTAAAGTAGCCAGTCATTGACAGGAGTGAGAGGCAGCAACAGTGAAAACAATAATTGAAACTAGTTGTTATAAGAGTAATGATTGCATTCAACAACATTTTTTAACGAAAGTCTCTTTGCCTGTTATACATGGTGTCCCATTAAATTTTAAAGTGCTTAAGGAATTTGTCTTTAACGTAGATTCAGCACAAACAACAAGGAATTCAACTCGATATTTCTGCACTTTCATTTAGACATGAAGAACAATAACAATTGCTCACTGCAGATTACTGGAGCTGTTGTGAGTCCTCTAAATATATAAAAATAGTAATGAAAATGCGATATAATTTTTAATGATGCCATTTAAAATAAAATTAAATATAAATTCTCACATGTGGTGAACATTGTTTTCTGCTTCTCTTTACTGTGACATAAGATATATGTTATTACCAGCCAACTGATAAATTGTATCTGATTCAGCAATGCAATTCAGCGGATCTTTCAAGCGCGTCCTGATTTACTGGGTTCAGAAATAAATGTCTGTGATGTCACAGGGCTTTCAACTCTGGTTGGAAATAAGGAGCGCAGCTAGAAATGGCAACTTAATGTTTCTTTTTTCGAGCGCTCGGCAAATAATATTTATGAAGTGCTAGGAAACTTATTTATTATATTAAATTGAATATCACTGAAACTGAAATTAAAATGCTATTTAAATTTTTAATTTGAAACGATGGGGAGTAAACTTTATACGCGCTCTTTATTATATATAGTGAGTGAAATGAAACGCAGGAATTCACTTCGGCGAGAACCGATTATTGAAATTAATCGCAAGAAATTTAATAAACAATTTACTTTAAGCTCCAGGACGTCTTTCGTATATGGCATGAGCAACAGAAATATATACTGCATTCAAAGTGCACACAGCTGACTGAAAAAGTGCCACAAGAGCGCAGTTTATCTATTTTACAAATGGCGCAAGTCCCTGGACCAGCACGCTCATAAATAATCCGAGAGCGTTGCAGTTTTCTTTCATGGAGAATGTTAAAGGACTTTTCTTGTTGATTTATTAATTTCTTAGCGAGAAATACTTGAAATAAATATTTAATCATCGTTCAAAAAAAAAAAACGAAATTAAATTCAGGAAATTTATTAATTAAAATTGACACATTCTATAAATATCTTAATTGCTTTGTGATATTTTCGTGTTTTAAGAAATCAATCTATCATTCAAATTTAGTAAATAAATAATTTACTTACGACCGTGCTCTGTAATTGCACAATCAATTTTCCATTCGAAAAATGGCTCGCGGACACGATAATTTATTAATTGAATTTCACTTTGCGTTCTGTAAATGGGAAGGCTCGATGATTATTACCAACAGATAAGGCCAAATAAAAAATAAAAAATAAAAATAAAAATTACACTTGTGAACTATCATGACAAGGTTACGAGTCGCACATATTGCATTGCCGATGCATGTTTCATTACATATAAATTGCTTGTTTTATCAACTGATTGTGTTTTCTTGTTTTGCCGTAAACCAATGGTATCGCAAGAAACCAAGAGCAGCAATTTGCGAGGTTTTTTACGACAAACTTTTTATGCGCTCGCAGCTCAAGCCAACGAGTTATGAGGCACACGAACCCGTCCGGTGCGCAATTTGATAATTATTTATTTATCTATGAATAATATGTGTTGCTTATCAGCGAGCCACAAAAATAATGGGCCAAAAAAAAAAATACCGCAAATGACGAAAAGCACTAAAAAATTATCACATCATTTGATAATTCACCGAGTGGAACTAAAAATGGAATCGTAAACCTCCGGTGGAATGTAGAAAATTGTTTGGTTGGGCTTTCAGACGTCAAAAGAATTACTACTATTATTGTGGAGCAAATGTTTCGTGACATACACACACAAAAATGATTGAAATATACCCACAGCACGAGAGCACGAGCACGTCAAATTATCAGAATTATGCTTACATTTTATAGTGAATAGCGTTCTTTCATTTGGTGAGCAATTTCCATAAAACCGAAACTTAAAATCGTTTCTGGTGGTGCTGTTTGTTGGCAGGAAGGCAGAAATAATAATCTATCAAACTCAATCGCTCTTAAATGTTTTTTTTTTTTTTTTTTTTGAATTTAGTGCCGCAAAATGAATTGTTATAAGCGCTTCGTTCTCGAGCTATTTGCATTATTTCGGCATTATTAAACTTTTTTTTTATTCGAAGTTCTTTTGAGCAATAATAAAAACATTAAGATTATAAGTGGAAGGAATTAGAAATTAATTCGAAATTACGCGATTAGCATAAATATATTTGCATGCATATGACCGAATTCTTAGCCACTATAGGTGCGTGTGTCCATCGATAATTGCTTAATTATATCGCTCTTAGTTCTTAGTTACTTAAATAAGAAATCCAAGGTGAAAATTGCCCATAACGAGATTCTTGTTAGCAGTTTTTTTTTTTTAAACTCTTTGGTTTTTAGTAAGTGCAGCTTTCCAGTCCAGTCTCTGCTTCTTAGGAATTCTCACATGAACAACTCCTGCAGGGATGAATGCTGTCAAAAAAAAAAACTATTCGCAAAATATAACATTAATTATGTCGCGACAAAAATGTATGCATCTAATCTAGCCTCAAAATAAATATCTGTATATAATTGCATCGCTTCATTGCGCTTTTAATGAAGATTTCTTTTCTTTGGGATGAAATTCAAAAGAGATGCAATATAGATGCACAAACTCATGCATAATGCATGTATCGTAATTTAATTAAATAATTACACAGCCATGCGATACTACACAACAAAATGAATTGGTTCCACAATGAAGAGTTATTGTGTTGTGACACAGAAGATTTTCCGCAAAACTTTCTCAGTTAAGATAACGAAGTTTTGTGTACCGTAGTAAGAGATTAAGATTGTTGAAAGCTCGACTACAACAGCAAAACGACAAGCAGCAGCAAAAAAAATGATAAATGTTGTGATCATAATGAAAGATAGTGCAGATGTACATTGAATGTTCTTTACAAATATAAATGGGTCGGTTTCCTTGGGATTCAACAAGAAATTAAAAAAGAAAAATCAGACAAAAGAGAGACATAAAGTAATTTAGATAGGAAGCACATCTTCGTGAACTAGATTTTTATGCTAAAAACCCTAATTACTCATTTCATTCTGAGTTCATACATGAATAATTTTTCGGCCAGCAATAAATAATGTTTTTCATTGAAAGTGTTAATTAAGAGTCTCATGAGCGAAGTGAAAAATGGCACTAGCGATAGCATCCGATAATGTTTCTTAGTTGAGGTGTTTATTTTTTGTTTCCGTGATATCTAGAGCATTTTAGCAATACTGTCGTGATGTTGAAGCCTGAAGACAGCCAGCAGAGGAAAGCGAAATGTTCAGTCGAGGATCGACTCATGTTTAGTTCCAACGGATGGTACACAATAGAAAGCGAAGAATAAAAATCAATAGCAGCAATTCAACTAAAACAAATCTTTAACATGGCTTAGAAGAGATTATAGGTCAAGTGAGAACCACTTCACCAGCAACGTCAAGAAGTAAATAATTATTTCGGAGTATCTCACTTCTTTCCTTTTGACTGTTACGTTATTTATGAATTATTCTCCTCAAGATTCGGTCTGATTTTTTTTTTATTCCCATATTGGTGGGCATCGAATGGTTTATGCACGCTGTTGTTGTTTGGAAGAACAACCCAAGTATAGACAACAACAGAACAAAATCTCCTACTGCACAAATTGCGTGTTTCATTAAACCTCACATTTTATTCAAATTAATTTCTCTTGTCAGTGCAATTTTTATTTTAAATTCGTTCCAGCTTCTTCGCTTGAGTCTTTTTTATTGGAATTAATTAAACATTTTTTTTTATTCGTTATGCAGACCCCCATTAAAATAAACATTGAAATGCGCATAAGTTCAATCAAAAGCTCCGAGCATGAAAAAATTACAGAAATTCCCGCAATGAACTTGAACATGAAACCATTAATGATCCATCCATAAATTAGCCCAAAAAAATGAATCAAATTCCAATTGAAATTCCACCATCAATTTATAACTGATCAGAACTCTGCTTTTGATAATTTTATATTGAAAAACAAAGTAGGAACATTGGAAACTTATTTTCGCCATATCTTCTGTTGTTGCTTTAGTTAATTCGTTGGCATGTCGAGACCCGCAAGAAGTCACAGTAAGGTAAATCGAAAAACTGAAAACAAACGGTACCAGTATTGCTAGACAGATTTAGAAATATAATTAATCATGCAAGTTGATTGCTTCGAACATGAATATAACTGTGATGGAGGTCCGCGTGATCAATTTCATCTTGCGTCGTTCTACCGAAATTCCTTTAGTCAAAAATGCTCTCAGAAATACGATGATTGTTTTGATGTTCTCGGTTTGATTCTGGGGCGCGCATCCACACTTAATGGATATCTCTTGCTCGTCTGACTGTCATGCTATTGCGGGGCGAAATTATGTGGCGCAATGAAGGTTGTCTGGATATTATTAAATAAATGGATATTGGCCATTTACAAGATACAACTTTTCCAATTAGTAAATCTTTAACAACAAATCAATTGAGCTAATTGCGAAAGGCGCTTTTTGTGCTTCATTTTTTTTTTTTAGAATTAAATTCCACTTTACATCTTTCTCACTCTCTCGCGTGTTTCTTATTTAATTCCTTCAACAACTGACAGTTCGTTAAGCAATCTCGTATGCATGTTGTTGTTGTGTGTTGGCTGATAAGAAAAGTTTGTACCGTGTTTGATGTTGTTTTCTTGACATCAAAAGATCGCTTCAATTATTCATATCAGTAACTAGACATAGAGAACACACAAAACAATTTACTTCTTCAACATTCCATCGATACACACATGCTGCGGTAATACATGGAGTAGGCCGCAACGAGACTTCACTTTGTGATCAATACGTGGATTGATCACGTAATGGGATGATTGATGTAGCTGCTATATAGCGATGTATTGCAATGCTGCCGCACTCTTTTTTTTTTTGCTAGAACTTTGCAAACTTTTTCATGCAAAGCATTCACAAAAAACTGTGTTCTATGAACAAAAAAAAGCTTGTTTATATCTCCAAAAACCTACATCTCTCTCAACTAAACAACACTTCAAATTTTTGTGTTTAGTCAGCAAACATACACTCAGACTTTCATTGTTCGTTACACTCAAATAGATTACCATCAGAGTGGATTTGGACTTTTTTTTGAAGACAGCCGTGCACAGTTAAAGAGGAATCGCGCACAAACATTGGAAATAAGAAAATCAATTATCAAAAGAATTTCTCATTGTAGTTCACATCTCTCGCTTTCAATCGCAATGAAGTAGAAGCGTAGAAAACAAGAAGAAAAAAAAACTGTCGGAACCATCTAGTTTTGTTATTATTATTATTATTTTTTTTCTTTAACTCGAACACAACACGCCAATGATCTTGAAATGTAACAGACAAGCCAAACCGAAGTCTTGCTCGAAATAAAGGATTTGGTTTTTTTTTTCTTCATGCAATGCCACTAATATCTAATCATCAATTTATTTAGAGCATCACTGACTTTATTATAAAATCATCATTGCTGTCTTGTACTATAGTATAGTAACTATACGCTCGAAAAATGCCAAAACTTTGTTTTGTTGTTGAATTGAAAGAAAAATTATGATTTGTTTTTGTTGTTGTTGATATTGTTGTTGTCATTATTTATTTGCTATGCCTCGCGCTGAACTCCAAAGTTCGTTTGGGCTTTCTTCAGAAACTCTTTTCGGGGTAAAACATGTATTCCTATTAAGCATTAACGAACCAACATCAGGCAAAGCGCCCGAAAAAATGGTATATGAAAGATTGTGATCATCAAAAAACATAAAATGTAATATTTTTTAATGAAAAATGATTAATCTTTCTCTTCGTTACTTTTTTTTCTGAGTGTTTGAGTAAAAAAAAAAGTTCTGTTGATTATTGAGACTTTTTTCTGTTGTTCTTTTCATTATTTCACTGACTTGAGCAGCACATTTTACAGTGAATGGTTATGTCGATAGTATATATGTCTCTCATTTTTGTATATATAAGCTCGGTTATGGATATCTGACAACTGCGTTTTTGATGGAACATCCTGTACGTTAATGATTTTTTACTTAATGTACCCTAACAAATCGACAACAACAATGAAATGTTTGACTTTCTTCTTTTTTTACATTCCTAGAGTTGGACTAAATTGATTTCGTAACGAATCATGCTAAGCAATAGCAACAAAAACAATAACAATCGAGATGGAACAGTGTATATATTTTTTAATTAACTATAGATAATTGGACGAATGAAAAAAAAATCGAATGCGATTTGCGTGAGATCGACTTATAAAATTCCTTGAGCGAAATTCTTTCACAAAACTAATTGCGAGTTCTTGCTGGTGCCCCAAAATTATTCGTGCAATTTGAATAAAAAAAAATGTATTCCTTGCGTTGAATACCAAAAAAGTAAAAGCGGACTCGCTATCTTGCCCTCCCAGTGGATAGGCAGAGCAAATTCAATGAATATTAGAGCGAGCATTAAATAGCAACGGGCGAACGTGATGGGAATATTTTGATGTTAATTTTTAATTAATTGTTGATAAAATCAGATCTTATTTGATATGTGGACACGCAGCTATTAAATATTCATAGATTTACATTGAACATGAAACCATCTTCTTTTCGACAAGTATTTTTATAGCCAATAGTAAATCACCACTCAGATCTTTCATTTTATGGACATTAAAATTTATTTATTTATTTTTTTAGTATCGCGCGTTGGACGATTTAGAGCAGTTAAAATGCCATTGATATGCGATCACGGTGTAATTTCACATAGAGTGACTTGGGATAATTTATTAGCTTATCTTTCAAAATTTGTCTGAGTTGATTTTGTAGGATTGTCACAGGGAGCAGAGCGCAATGTTGACAATATTAACATAAAATTATATTTAAATTCCTTACAGCGTAATGCTATGAGAAGAAATGAGGCAGACACACAAAAAATGGCAATTGCTGTCCAGTTTGCTGACATGATAGGTTCGACAAGTTTCTTTCACTGTCTACATTTCCATTCTGACGATGGATTGATTTTTACGTCTTAATGTATCTTTAATTTCAAATATATTCACAAAACCCGTGTTGAGAATTAATGGTATGTGACAATCAGAAACCGCATTGAATATTATGGACACGATGGCTCCATCCGAATCAATGTTGCGCAATTTAAAATTCAATTCACAATTTTCAGAGACGCATGAAGACACATTTTGTCTTTATTTCCAACAATTAAAGTTACTTTTTTCCGATTTGCCATTTACGAATGATCTGCAAACGTCTTATTCACTCACTCTTTCTCGTGCGCAACCCATAAATATCATCAGCTTTGTTTTACCTTTTTACCATAAACATTCATCGAATTGCATCAACAAAAATATACAACAAAGAAGTTTTCAATTTGAATTCATTTGTTTCATTTTTTTTTCAGTCGCTTTTTCCTCCGATTTCCATCACAAAACACATCGTTCGAGAGAGTTTGATTATAAAATTTGTTATTGTAACACAGTTAACCTTAACATTAAACTTCTGTAAATGTTTCTGGAATTGTATTCGAGATTCGATACAAATAGCGCGGTGCACGAATTTAAATTGTGTATAGTTTTTGTTTTTCTTCGAGGAATATTTTTCTTTTGTCTGCACGTCTTTATTTTTCCTCTCTGAGCGATCTTAAAAAGTGTTTATTGTTCTTTTAGTGAGCATTTGACATGTCATAAGCATTCAAAGCTGTAAAACAGTAATTAATCAAATTAGGAATGCGGAAAAGTCATTAATTATCCGATATTTGATTGGTCGTGCAACCGCAGTGCCACTGTATGATATCATGACTGCTCTCTTTCTTCCTCTTTTCCTCTAAACTGCCCTCTTACCAGCAGTCGAGCTATGCTGTTCTTAGATCTTATCTTCCTTTTATGTTTGCCCTATGCTCGCCTTTTTGCTAATTTTATTTTCATTCCGATCTATACTTAATTTGTTTTATAAAGCGCCTTTCGAGCATTAACAACGACTTCCCTCCCGCGACACAGCTAATTCAAATTTAATTTTAAATTATTTTTGTTGTTTGTTATTCCATTCGGATTTCTTTTTTTTTCAGCTTTTCGATCATTTCGGGTCGTCGATAACAACAAATTTCTTGGCACGGCTTTTGTTTACAATGCGCAGAAAATGAGAAACTGGAGTGAAATAAATAAATAAACGAAATGATGATTAAAATCTATTTGTGTTTATTTCTTTTGTGTATAGCAAATTTCAATGCTAAACAGGCATCGAATTAAAACACCTTCAACGAGTTTCCCGATAGAGGATGGGACGCGAGGAATTTTGCATGAATTTTGTGTTTCTCAGATGACCAGAGCCGTGACGAATTGAAAACATACATCGCTGTTAACAATTCTGGATTATACTTCAACTAAAATTTATGCCTCAATGTTGAGAACATCAAATGTAAATATCGAGAATTCGTGCTGTGAAGAAATTTAAATAAATTTTTATTCTAAGCATTCTTCTATAAATAAAAAAATTAGCCATTGGACTTATCTCAAGAAGTGGAATTTTTAGAATGATCATAAATTTAATTTACAATTATTACGTGAATCACACGCGGTTTCTTAATTAAAACATAATTTTTAATATTCAAGTTAAATGCACAAAGATAAGGAATTTATTAGCTGTTTTGTTGGTTTACTAGAAGTGCTGTGTGCGCATAGAAATGGCATCAATTTGAATACATTCCATTAACACACCTGGCAACATGGCAACACTATATTATCGCGAATAACAAGCAGAAAATATTGAAAAAAAAAAAAAACTTTTGCATATTTTTCGAATCAACAATGAAATATGTTTAGCGATTTTTCATTTCAATCGAGTCTAATCATAAACTGTCGTCAAAATATTTAATCAATTAGGATTTTATAACAACTTGATTTAAAATCCGCATCATTTTATCATTGTGTGATCAGCGACACTACACAAACTATTTTTCGTTGGCTCGTTTCTTCACTGAAATCTATATACAGCCATAAAATGGTGTTATACCGAAATTATCAAAATCTATCGATGATTTTTATCAGACTTAAAAAAATTCAATCTACATCAGCGTTTTTGTAGCACACACCAAAGCGACAAATATTTATAATAACGTGAGAGACAATCAATAGAGAAGAAATTGATTATACCATGCAAGGTGGGACAGGCAGACAATTAAAATTAATGATCGCGCTGCGATTGTGTTTCCATATCAAGACATTTTTTTTTTGGTGTATATTTTGGTTGGAGCTTTATAGGCATCATTTGTTTTGTCGTATTGGACAGCATTTATAATAAATGTCTTTGAAAACTTTGGGTTTTTGTCTTTATACATTGAGCGCATAAATATTTAATTTCCTTCGTCAATCGTCACCTTACCATGCCTAGCTGATAACCATCACAAAATACCATAGGAAATTAATCTATAGGAAACATAAAGAGTAAAACTATGCACCCGACTATGAAGCATTTCATCAAGTCGGACTTAAATGAAAATTATCTTTAAACATGAAACAAATCAGAATGTGACTTTTATCCTTCATTTAGCGTTTGTGTATATTGCTCGTATTTTAATTCGATAGATTATTTTAATTTCTGTTCACTCGTCATTGCAGAGTCTCGTTACTTACACTCACGCAAGAAATTTACCTTTAGCCCGAATCACTGAAATAAAAACGTTAATAGAATGAAGGAGAAAAAAAAATTAATTTCATAATCAGATTATAGAATTTTATTTCAGCATTTTCCATGCTATTCCCAGTTGAAACTTAGATTCTAGATAGTGGTGAATGGCCCCGGAAAAAAATATATAATTCATTTCATTGCCCGTGTTCAAGTCAAGGAACCACAAATTTGTTGAAGAGTAATTCTTCTATTCGAAAAGGTTTCATTGTTTTTTCGCTTTGGTTAAAACACACAGCGACTGATGAACAATTTATCAATCACTATAACCATTGAAAGCTCCATTTTTTTTTTCTTGTATACCTTCTTTATATAGTGAGCATTCACAGTCAGATCAATAAATCACTCGTTTTTTTCGTGTTTGTTACTTTTGCGGTGTATCAAATTCGCACTTTTGAAGCAAGCAGCAAAGCAATTATTGTTTGCTTTCGATCCCAAAATATCATCTTACCTAATTACATTTAATTAATAAAAGTTTGGCGCGGAAATTCTATCGCTGTAATTATTTCAATGTCTGAAGAAAAATTTGCCACGAGAGAAATTTGTCCGAAAAAATGTTCTTAAGTTTCACTGTTGAATTTATTGAATGTAATTAATTTTGCTAAATTTATAATCTCAACAGATTTCTTCATTGTGCGATGGAAATAAAATCTCGCGTTTTTTTCTGTGTAATCAAGCTGATAATCGAAAGATTATACCAAAAAAATTATTCATTTTTTCTTGCTAATGCACAAGCGATCAATCCATTCGAATGGAGCTGTTAAATTAATAATTCAATTTAGTGAATAAAATTTAATTATCTACGATTAAGCCAACAGGAATCTCTCTGATGGGTACATGCGAGACATGATGGGTCATTTTGACAGCGAAATATAATTGTTGTTAAAGTGATAAATCACCAAAACAAAATGAATTTTTATTTTTGGAAGCTCACAAAAATGAGCCATCAACTGTCAGCCGCAAACCTTGCAATCAAACACCATTCATTCATTCATTGATTATTTTATACAATTTTCATATTTATTTTATAATAAATGTCGAATAATTAATTTCCAAAATTATATTTTGCTGGTTTGTTTGGCTTTTTAAAAAGGCAAGCACCACCATTAATTTACTTGCAAGCGAATGTCTATTGATCGAATGGAAACGTGTGTATTGTTTCGCACTTTTTAGGGGACTTACAAAGCTATTCAAATATGCCAGCCAGACCAATAAATCAGGCAAATCACGGGCAGCACCAAATCAGGTGAAAATCAATCAATCGCATCACAACTCACTGTTTGCATTTAAATGTTTACTTGTTTGCTTGCTGGACATTCAAAAATATTTAATTTTAATTTTTGTTTTGTGTGTCATTCAACAAAGAAAGATGTTGGGGCAGAACGTATAGGAGAGAGATGATGTTTATGAGAACGTCAAGAAGACAATCCATTGAATCGTAAAAGGCTCCATCAACTTCACAACATTCCATCTGATATTGGGAATAACGAGGCGGATTACAATAACAAATTGTATATGTATAGAAATGTCATCGGAACAAAGCATCGAAACCAGTAAAAGAAAATATGAATTCACGTGTAGCAAATGAGCATTAAACTGATAAACAGAAAACAATATTTCATTTCAATATCCTCATTGACCATCATTCGACGCACCAGTCTTTCATAACAGACGCAGTGGCATATTTTCAGTGTTCATATTTCATTGTGCGAGTCCTCAAGGCGCTTTCTACTTATGACAAATGATGTGACAAGTAGTTATCGCGAATATAAATTCACATAAAGCAGGATTGTGCCATGGGTCTTTTGCGATGCCATTAAGCCAGGAGCCGAGTTATTCCTTTTGTGATATCTAGCCAAATTAATGTTTTTAATTATGATATGCAAATGTTGATAGAAGGAAATATATTTGCGTCATTGCAGAGACACGAAGCGTAATTCCTTAGCAAGAATATTTAAATTGCTAAAATTTGTCGCATTGTTAAAATACTTTTGCGGATAAAATGAATTTGGCAGAAGAGAAAAATTAATTGATTGAAATAAAAACTAAATTTATAACCCTCGCAAAGTCGTAACACTATACACACAAATGTTTTCTAGATTCTTTATTACGTGTTTCGTGTATATGGCTCTGAAAATGAAATTGTAGAAAATTTATAGCTTGACAAATTAAAAGTTTATTTCGCCAAACAACGCAAACGATATTTAATAAAATGTTTCAATTGTTTAATAGCGCTTTCAGTCAAACATGACAAATTCACAAATCGTCGTCTCCAAAATAATAAAAAAGAAACTATCATCGATACTGGCACTTCAGTCAAATGTATCAATGAAACTCGCCCAAAAATGACCATATCATAAATTTTAAATTATTTTGCAACAAGAATCGAAATGTTACTTTTTCTTCTTATTTATTTCTCGACGCGTTAAATTTCCACCTATAATCATCTACTATAGCTTTCGATACATGTTTTATAAGATACCTTTACACACACAAAATAAACTGCTTGTTAAAACCGACTTTTTTATGATGGTCCAGTCGCTGTCCATTTGTGTTTGGAAGGCAGTTTTGTTGCTCCAACGTTCGATGAGTGAATAAATATAGTTTTTTTTTTTCTCTTCTTAACGAGGCAATAATCATATTTATTTATTCAAAATGCAATAAATGTGAAGAGGCAGAAATGACGTAGAAATGCGATGATCGTCGTATGCACATGCATGACAATAATTTGGCGAATTTTAGTCGTTAAAACACCATCATGAGTCCATGTGACGGGAATTTCAATTTAGTAATAAGCATTTGAACTTTATCTTTAAGATCATCAAAAGGAGCAACACTAAAAATGGAATAACCTAAAATATATTTACCACTTTCATGGTGCGAATGTCTGATATACAACATATCGATTTCAAAGCAATACTCAGAATACGGTACCCGCTTGATAATAATAATGATGATGGGTGCGCAAAACAAATAATGAAGACTTTTTTCAATCTTTATTTTTCGCGGCTGAATATTTATTGCACAAGTAATTTCTGCTTTAGTCTCGCGAGAAAAAAAAACTCTGTCGGGCGAATGCATTTCTTCAATTTAAAACAAATTTATGATTTTACTCCTTTCGATTTGTTATGTTGCGTTGTGTTGAGTTTGTTTTTATTTTTATTTTTGGTCGCGGGTTCTTCGGATATGTGAAATTGGTGCATAAATTTTCATTTTATGACTTTCAAGAGTATTTTTTTTTTTTTTTCGTTAACGAGTTCGATATACATAAATTCGTTATTTATTACGCGAAGGCTATTTAAATTATATCTTTCTCTGTTGCGATGCAGAAGAGATTTTCCGGTTTGATAATGATCGCAATTCCCCAGACTCAGTTGTACCATCATGATCTGCATATTATCCGTTGTGTGTTTTTGGCATGTTAACAAACTATTTGCATCATCATCAGACGCATGAACATAAAATATTTTAGATGAAAATGGGCATGTGAGCTTGATTTTACATATTGGTTTTATGTTTCAATTATGGTGTTGGCTTTCCTCAAATGGTAATTTCGCGCGAGTCCGTTATAATAATAAGAGACTTTAGTTTTCACCCACATTAACATTTCAATTCACTCACGCGGACTATCAAATTTATTATTTATTAAAAGGTCACATAAGAATTTCTTGATTGAGCAACAATAATATTTGAAACAAACGAATGAGAGAATAAAATTAGAGGAAACGCATTCCAATTTAACTGTAAGCTTTCAGGCATCAATCATTGGAGTAGTTAATGATTTTAAACTTCAACAACAGTGTTATTGCGTGTGTGTCTCTATAATTTCTTCTTATTCTTCTGTCTAAAATGATCATTTCAAACAAAAAAAAAATGTATGGTAGAAGAAATCTGACATTAAAGCTGACTTGTTCGCAATAGATTTCGTGCAACATTCAGTTTCGACCTGAAGCCCATCCAGTAATAAATCTCTCAAAAATGATATCTTTGATGGAATCTTAGAATTTTTTGGTTGATGTAAAAACGCAGCATAAAATCATCGTGATGAATTTAAATTTTTTTTTTCTCATTTTGCCTTTTCCAAAATGAAATATGTGTCCAGCAATTTTTTTTTTTTCAATTTTAAAGATAATACATACGAGATACATGAACTGAGACGGACTTCCAGTTGTTGGTGATCACTGATCATAACTTACCTGCAAAAAATAGAAGATAAAGAAAAAATTAATACAAATTATGATCATGTTGAGGATAAAACTGCACAACCAAAATGAAGCCAAGAAAATTTATTGATGGATGAAACAGAGCTAACGAGCATAACCAAAATTGCTACATCATTTGCATAAGTGATTTAATTTTAGTAAACAAAGAGAACCATTAGGACAGATATCAAGAAATGGCCATTACATTTGTGAGTGACATGACGTCTTCTTAATTTCATAATTTTTCTTCAGTTCTACTGATAGACCCATTTAGATTCAAATTATCGCTCGCATACGATCATCGTCATCAACAGAAATGGAGAAACGAAAGAGCAATAAAAGAACGATTATTAGAAAATTGTTGACACAAGATCAAATTCAATCATGTCAATCAAGAAATTATAAACTGACGGAACGTAAAAAAAAAAGTAGAAGTGTATCCGAAGAGTGGGACCGATAATTTCATTGAGTTCATGAAACAGTTCAACGATTGTTTTTTCAGGTTTATTTTACATTTTTTTTTCTATTTCGTAAAAGTAATTTTCATAATCATCTCGAATTATAGTGAAAGATTCATTTCGATAGAACATCACTCTCGAATGAAGTGCTGGGAATCGGAGAAAAACCTTCACCGAGAACGACGCGGGATGTTAAGAATGAAGTGAAAAAGGCGTTAAGTTGAGAACAAGAACTTGAAGATAATTGTTTTTGAAACAAACAACAACAAAAAGATTTCTCGCTTTGATGGAAACAAGATCTCGTTTCGGCGGTCCAACTTGCACATCAATTTTCGACGCGAATCCCATTTTCAATTCTCGATAAGATAGGTCGTGATTAAATTGCTTTTGTTTTCTCTATATACTACTCATCTGGGAGAGAGAGCGAGATATTCTTTCAATCCAATCTACCAAACTTGTTATTGAAAATGGTAATTTGTTTGTGGAAGATATTGATTACCGATGGAAAATTGGCCGATCGAAACTGATCAATTCAGGTAAAAGGTGCTAAAGGTGGCACGGTTTAGGTCGTGAGTGATTTTGAGAATGATTTTTCTATTATTTTCTTCCCGCATTTCTGCTTCAATAAGTTTTATGAGCAATTTTTTTTTAGAAAGTTTTTTCTCTTCAATTGAGCTTTTTATTCGAAATTGGAGCAGTTGAGAAATATACTCGATGAACCATTACAGAATCATCACGAAAGTCCCAACAATAAAACAGTATCACAATTTAATTTACTCAATGAAGCGAGTTCCCTTTTTTATTCCTCCCAAGCTTCATTTTCAAGGCATTTTTATCAGCAATCCTTTTTTCTTTGTTGCGGAGTTACATAGAATTCAGAGACAATAAAAGGACAATATTTTTCATGAATTTAACAACAATACTGATGGAGCATACGGTAAAAACTGTTTTGCAATCAGGAATTACGAAATGAGCTTTTGTATAACTGTAGATACCCAGGAAACCTGGAACATCCCAGCCCTGAGAGCAAAAAAAGCAATCGGCAGACTTATCTATAAATGCATTTTCATGCAACAATGATCATTTATTCTTTCAATTGCTGCAAGGAAAATTGTACAAAATTTTAATTTTGTTATTTTTTAATTTTTTTTGTGTCGCATATTCTCAAAGTTCCCAAAGGATCGTTATTTTCAGCATTATGATAATAAATTTTCCAATTTTTTAACTGTGCACAATATTTTCTTCCCGATTCCTCTCACCACCAGACCATTTTATTCGAATTCATAAATAGAATTCCACAAGGCAGGGATGAATGCTAGACAAAAGGACTGTTTCCTCTGTGTGCGACAGAGACATCATATTGCCATTCCCCTTTGGGAAAAATGCCGGAAAACCATTTTCGTAGCACTTTTTTTTTTTTGCTCTGTAATGCTCTTTAATTTTCCGGCAGTTTTCACAATAAAAATTGAATCACTTTTCGCAGGCACATAGCAGAGAAAAAAAATCCTTTATTCCTTATTGTAAAATTGGAAGCATATTTTATTACACAATTCATTCATGAACGAGCAGTTTCTCCGGCAAGGAAAGTAAATAAAAAAAAGTCTCGCTTCGAATTGTCTTGCTCCATAAAATTGTATTCGTCGACATTAGACATTTCAGTAATGTATCGTCATTAAAAAAATATAACTTTCCCTAAAGGCATAATATTATATTCTTCATTCTTATACTATAAGCAGATTTGTTCATTCCAATTATGATTTTTAATTTGACTCCATCCATAGATTCCATAGATACATCATTTTTCTCGTATACGTCATTTAAAGAAAAATTACTAAACATTTGTCGATGTTGTTGTTGTTGATGGGATAGAAATGGATTGTATGTTAATGATATGTTACCAAATAGAATATATCTGATACTGCCTAAACGCTAGATATATCCCACAATACACATATACATTTATAGCAGAAAGCTACCATCATCATCTTTCTCCTTACGAGGCGGTATACAATTAGTAAATTCTCTCGTTATATAACAACATCAACGAGTCCATTCACCCGATAATTATAGATTTAATGAAAATTATCATTATTTATTTACTTTGCTCACTTATATTATATGTGCCGATATTACGGCATGTGATTATTACTGCTATTTCTTTTATAGGCGAGTCTTTGAAGTGGGAATACATCAACAAAACATTGAGCGGAATTTATAAGACAACTTAAATGATGTAAAAATTATATCTCCAACTCTAATGAGCAAGTCATATCTGAAAGATTTCTTTTTTTTTTTGTATATCCACACATTTTCCTGTTCTAGCTGGTATTTACAAAATTATTAACGGCCATGGAACTTGATACAGATTTCGGTGAAATATGCCGATTTACAATTTGTTGTATAATTTGTAGATTAAACATTGTATGGAAACCCTTAAGCCCAAGTTAGTATATAAGTAAATGGAGTATGTTGAGCAAATTACAAAAGTGCAGCTATCTAAGACCATGAAACTCCCCTTTCGGCTACTGTTCTCGTAGGCTAGCTGACAGTATGAAATGTAGACCATTTAAAAATCCATTTTTTATACAACTTGGATTCAAATATGAAAACTTCACTCATCCGTCCTTAACAGATCGTGCTCCAGCTTCACGCTTCCACAACCAAGTACACCAGACAATAACGTACACCAGCAGTTCACGAATGATAAATGGAGTAACGATAACTAATTATATTAATTTTATATTTATGTTTCGCTATTTTTTAATATAACTATATTGAATATATTTAAGCCGATAGAATTGAAATCGTGTACAATTTAGAAAAAAAAAGAAAAATATTTCCTAACAATGTTGTAAAATGATCTTTCATTAAACGAGAAACATTTCCAATTGGGATGTATAAAAATATGTACGCGGATGAATTGCTAAGTGAGTATTATTGAATACTATAGGTGAGCTTTTTGGGTGTTGCACGTCTTTATTGTTACCTATTTTATTTTATTTTTTGCTTCCTCCATTTTTTGCATTGCTTTCATAATAAAATAACACAAAAAAGCAGCTCTCTTTTCATCGCTTATAATTAAATAACAAATTATATATTTGTACTCTCGTTAGAAAAGCAAAATGTGCGATTGAAACATCGTTCAATTTAATTGCAAATCTCTTGTGTTACGAATTTTAATTGAATATTACGGAATAATAACAACACTGGAAGGAGAGAGAGAGAAGTGAAGACAGCAGCATAAAAAAGTGACGGGAATCCGAAAATTATAGAATTGGAATGCTTTTTTTTTTTCTTACACGATTTTTCTTTTAAAGAGCTCGTTATTTTTCGCTATGCCGCGGCACCATCATTTCATAACTATATGCATAGTTAGTTTAAAAATTAAATTTACCATGATACTATAAACGCCTCGTCTACGACGACTACAGCACACTGCTCTAGATAATCGTTATTGATGTATTACGAGTTCGTTTATACGACCATGAAAACGGTAGGTGTTTTATGTGATTATTTACGGTGTGCCATTGCAGAAAATCACAATTTTTACTTCCCTCAGACTTCATTACAAGTTGAGTAACATTTGTATTTTATTTAATAAGCATTTAAGAAATAGTTTTTCCGTCAGAAGAAGAAAAAAAAAGTTGTAAGTGTCGAAATATTTCATTTATCGCGAAATGGCGTCACGACTTAAATAAATACTGCTTGCTGCGCAGCGATGGTTGGTGGTTGGTATGGTATGAAAGGTCATCGGAGATTTGAGTTCTAAACAGTGGTAATTTTTATTTTTTTTTGGTATTTGCTTATTGTTGATCAAACATGTCTCGGTTGGAATCTTGTGCAAAACTTTAACATCCATCACTGACACACGACGCCCCACTGGAGTGATCCAAGCAAGACTGTTATTCTATTATTTTGATTAATCGAATAGAAATTAATAATAGTCAAAAGCGTGAAAACAGAAATATAAATATTAAAATTTAATAAAGTTTAGAGGGGCGCGCATTCATTTGCGCAAGTGTCAGATATTGGCAAATTCAAATCAATTGTTGTGTATTCTGGTGAAATATTCATTACTTTTTACGTTCGTTTAATTTTTTTTTAACTCACTACGTGCCATTCATGGCCGCTGCCGCCTTTCCGAATTCCATTGTTCCAGTTGCCATTTCAATATGTCTTCATGGCACCCGAAAAAGCCACAAGGAGTCCCAATAAGCGATCATTTATGCTGTCGAATAGATCGCTTGCTTAACTTACTGAGAGATGCAGTGAACTTTACTTAGCGGTAATTCCAAGAAATATTACGGAGATACACATTGATTCACACACTAAGTCAGTCTGAAGAAGCACACAATTCCCAAGCAAATGAATTAGTTTCACATTAGGAATTGATACGCGCATAGAGTTGAGGAGGGCATTTATAAAAAAATTCTAAACAATTATACATATCTTGCTTCATACCACAAAAAAAAAGAACTTAAAGTTTCACATTAACAGGTTTCCACCATCGCAATTGATCCGCTTGATGGAGTCTCAAGGTACATGGAAAGTAAATTATATAATTGAAATTAATTTTTTTTTTCTTGACGAAGGTTTCTCTCTGGGTGGATTCTTTCTAATTTCATGCGATCGCATTACGCTTTTCCACACTTAGCACGCTACAAAACGAGAGCACAATCATTATAGGGCCATGAGCAGAAAACTCAGCTGCGCGCGGGGATCTTCACAGAACATCAGCATAAATTCTTCATTTCAAATCCAAACAAGTTTTTTTTTTATTTCTCGATTCCGCGCACGAATAAATTATCGCCAAGTTTCTTTTAATTTAATTTATTTTCTAAAATAAGAGCGCACAAAAGCACTTGAGAGTGATTCAAAGGCAATCAAACCGATCCGAGCAGTGCCGTCGCGCGCGATCTGAGCTAGTTTTTCTTTTTATATTCTTATTCTTACACAACGACTTTAAATAAAAAAAAAAAAACAAGCAACAACGAGCTGAATGAGCAAGATAAGAAAATTGCCCGTTTATGTTTAGCTTAATTGGTGCTTTCAACAACAATCGACCACCTGAGAAATACCCATATCGTTCGTTTCGTTAATGGTTTTCAGCGGCTCTCATTCTCGCACATTCAGTTCAGTTTGTTTTGTGGAATAAGAAGTCAATTTTTTTTTTTTTGGGGTGTTGATTTGTGAAAAATCACTAAAAACGCAAGAATCGTTCTTTTCCAGAAAAAAAAGAGCTTAAATCGCCAATCGTGTTGTTTAAGATGCTTTGTATGGTAGTTGTTTAGCACTGGAAACAAAGCGTTAATAACTTCGCCCATGAAATATTCTTACCTATATATCTGAACACACGACGCGACGCACAAGAAATAAAACTCTTTGCATGGAAATTTTATAATGTTTGTATGGCTTTTACGGTCCATCGACAATGACTGGTATTAAGAAAAATTGCTGCTATACGCACATGGTTCGGCATCCATTGAGTATGTGATGGAAGACAGATGAAGAAGAAAAAAAAAAAAGTCTTCGAAAATGAATTACTTAACACACTTTTTAATGAAGTGCAAGTTGGATTTTTATTTTTGCGCGCTTGGTTCCCATGGGACAACACCCGAAAATGTGCAGTTAAACACATAAAATGTTGAAAAAATTCTATAGCGCGCGAGAGAAAGAGAGATAGAGAAAGAGCAAACTATAATTTTAATGAATTATTAACCATTAAATGCACATGATACAATGCGCGTACTGCAAGTGTAAATTCGTTGATTGTTTCACAGAGCCGCGAAAAAAAATTAATTTGAAATTAAAAGAATAAAAAAAAATGCATTCCCAGTGACCAGCGAAGCATTGAATGGCCTGTAAAAGCGTTTACCGCTCAATTTCAGACGCAAACATTAATCATCTTGCTATGGGCCCGGGCCCGTTCATGATGGGTAAAATTAACAAACTTTTACAAATTTGTATAGTTTAAGAATTAATGAAATGAAATTAACAGCGAAGCGATAAGACAGAATTCGATCGCAAGGGGAAGGAGAAGAAGAGCATTTGAGCAAATATAACAACAGCAATTCACTGCGGGTGACAAAGAAAAGAAGTTTAATTTAATTTCATAATTTGCTTAAGAGCTTCGCCTTATAATAATCTCTTCATGAGAAATTCCACTTTATTCCTTTTGATATGTAAATATTGCCTCCAACTAGCATGTCGGGTGCCTTATTCTGTGCTCGAAGGTTCCTGTGCCGAGTGCATGTTTCAATGGATTTCGCGGTATAACTGAACAGTATCATGAGGGATTACATTCATAAATCAGAAAATATATTCACACACGATCCCAATGCAAAATGCGAAATTAAAAGGCTGTTCACAACGAAATAAAGAAATTTGATCCGGCAATATTAAATTAAAATTGCATTCGAAGAGCCAGTGGAATGTTCGCGCAGACCGAACATATCTTGCTGTTTAACTTGCTTTTAAATGTAATCAGTGATTCAAAAAGACTTTGCACCTTAATAATTTTATTTTGTGTGAGATGATGTGCGAGTATGTTGCTCCATTTGCCCAAGTCTCAATCATTCCGGCCAAAAATTGTTGCTGGACCAAAATTATTTCTTTTTTGCTTTGCGTTTCAAAAAAGAATCACTTTAACGCCTCGATTAAAATTCAGCCAAATCATTAAATTGTCGAAAAATTAAAACGCAACGATCGAGCGAGTGAGAATAAAAATGGTGTTTAGCACGTTTAAACAAATATATAAATTCGGCGATGTGTGAATTGAATGTTATTTCTTAAGAATAATTTATTTCGTTTTTCTTTTGTTTTCTTGCTTTGCGCGATTCGTTTTTTTTATTGTTTCTGTAGATGGACTTTTTTAAGTTTTTTTTTTTTTATCCGTGTATCATTCAATTCTCAATTTGTTCACTTGTTGACTGGCATGCATATCTTTATTTCACGTGTGAATTTTATTAGTGCGCTACATTTAGACATCATAAAGTGTTTCAAAATAGACATGTGTGATGCGGATGATCACTTTACTATCAAATATTGCAATAGTTTGTTTCGAACATCATAGATGAGTCCTGCGTAATTAAGAAGCTTTGTAGCATTATATCAGCTAATCCATTAGAGAAGAAATATTTATTTTCACTGTTAAAATAAAAGTGCCAGTTTTATTTCCAAACAATCATTTTTATGTGCATTTCATGGCATTTTAATTGAAAATGAAAAAAATAAAACGTGTAATAGTCGGCAAGCAAAACAGAAAGAAAGAGCAAAACGATAAGAGAATGATCGGCAAAAGAGAAGACATTTCAAGAAACAACCGGTCAGAAGTCGTTCATCAAAAGACATTTAATAATCTTCAAACCTACAAAATTTCCTGCATATATAGATATATGTATCTATTTTTATTAAAGTTTTCGGCATAGCTCACATATGACATCAACAAAAGCCTAAATAAATGTGACTTTTCGCATGTTCATCAGCATTATATTCTTGATGTCTACCATAATCAAAATTTAATGTTGCGGACAGTGAGCACTAATGAGTATCGTAATTATAAAAGGAACTTCCGAAGCGTTACAATTTCACAACCAGTCTCACTGATCATAATCATGTGCCGAGCCTGAGCCTTGTTTTATTATGTTGCAAATTCTGCACCTGCTTTATCAAATGTGGCATTTTGTTACAAACGACAGATATCAATTTGTTGCTTTCATATTAATCTTTCCATTTCCATTTCACCGGCACTGTTCCGATCATCATCTGCTTGCCAATCTGCTTGATTTTCGACAACAAAATGCTGCGATAGGAAATAAAGTGGAAACAAAATTGAAATATATTTCATTTTTATATGACATTTCAACTAAAAACGAAGAAATGTTATCGTCTATCTCGATGTTAACAATCTAGTTGAGAAATGGCCATTCAACATGTCAAAAATAAAATGACCAATTAGCGATAGATGAACGGACGGCACGAAATTACTGTCCACATAATATTTCTCTGATGGTGTTACGATGATGTGGGTTCAAACGCGGGAAAATGTATGGCGATGGCGGTGTGCACACAGAATTGTTTATTTATTTGGCTCGATTTGTGCGGCTAGAAAAAAAGGCACATTTTAAAATTGTGACTTTCAACACATTTACAATTTCGAATGGAAAAACGATTAAACAAAACATTTAATCGGCTTAGATGTATCTCCATCATCAACCCTTCTTCGCATCCAAATAAATCGTGATGGATACATTCTCTATAAAAGATCGCGTATACCTGCATAACAAGCACAAAACGACATGAGCCAATTATACTCTCCGGTCGGGAATCCTTTTTTTCTGCGTGGCTCTTTTTTTTTTTCTTGCGAAAAAAAACTTAATTGTTGTTCCATCGTCGCTGTTTTTGAATGGGCTCAGAAAAAGCAGCAAGAAACAAACGAGCAATTTTTAAAACAAACAATTTTTTTATGCTTCTTTATACGTTCCGGGCCCTGAACCTGAACCAATCTTCGCGTAACTTGCCCAAAAAAGGCTCCACCGGCAAGAGAGACCCGAAAATATGCCCGCGAGATCGTGTTTTAAAAGTATTTTTATATTTCACGTTACTTGTTATTTCATTGCCTCTTGGTTTGAAAATTTATTTATATTTTTTTTTACGTTCGTGAAATTCTTTCTTTGCGGCATTTTTGTCGTTTATTATTATTTTTTATGTGGCCCTCGATGGAGAGAATACCTTCTACCGTTCTGAGGCATCGCGATGAGCTCTACCAGAACCCGATTTTGAGAAAAAAAAAATTCTTTCGGTATTCAGCGAAATCGGAAAAGTACGAAAATTATACATTTGATGAGGCATTTTTTTTTGTTGGTTGGTTGGTTGATGCTCAACTTGAATTCCTGTTTTCATCCAGCGAGAGCGATGATGGCTCATATCAATTTATCAAAAAAAAAAAATAATAATAATAAAGAAAACCGATCCAGCGATCATGCAAGCGGTGAATAACAACAAATAAATAAATAAATGTTACATAACGACAGCCACGACAATGATGCAAACAGCAATAATTCTTTATAAACTTATTTGTCAAACAAAAAAAGGAAGAGGGTGAAATTCTATTTTGAAAGTCCGAATTTAATATGAAGTTTGTGCAATCACTGAAGGAATCGTTCATTATTTATCATTTATTGTTATGAAAACATGTTTTTTTTTATATTATCATTATTAAGGTTTTTCCGTTGCTTCAGAGAATTTTTCCATTGTGGCATTGTTGTGCCAGTGCACATACCATTCTTTTTTTCCATTCAATAAAAACCACTAAAAATTGTTCATAATATTTCTTGCCGTGAGTAACATAACACAATAATAAAAATTTGTCATAATATTTTTTTCGTTATGGGCATCTTTTGCTACTTGCGCCTTATAGCGATGCTCTTTATATTTATTACAGAATTATTATTTTGACTTTGAACAATAAATATGTGTGCGCCTCTTGATAATGGCCGCAAATCACAATAAACAGCTTTGTGTGCCATTCATTGGAAAATCAAATTGTCACATTAATGGCTTCATATAATGTCAAGCACCTTTGATCAAAAACGATACTGTATGCTTCGCAATACACACACAGGTAAATAATTTTCTTGAATCATACTTGACTTTTGAAAAGGGTCCTTTCCAACGTCCATCACCATAAAAAAATAAGCGCAATGAGTTGGCAAATTTCACCTTTATCATCCGGTGGTGCGTTTTAAGGCTCTTTTTGTGAGAAGCCATTGAAGGGACGATAGTTAAAATGAATAATGACCCTATAGATGAAACCTCAAAATTACGCCCTCCCTTTAAGAGCGTGCGGTTAAGCGTTTTCTTCTTACATAGACCCTAGTGAATCTCCAGGAGTGGCATAGTCCTCCACTTAACATTTAATTTTAAAGAAAAAATAACTTTCAACATATTTCATCATTTAGTTAAGCTAAGCCATCCATAAAGCATAACAAATGTTCCACAATTCCCTGCCCATTGTCATCATAATTGCCCCACTAGCAGTAGAAATGGGATTTCAACAGCAGATTATTTATCATTAGCACTATAAAAATGCAATCATAAAGATCATAAAAATCACCACAAACTGCCTACTTGTATAATCATCATATGTAACAACAATAAACGAATAAAAGTATTAAGTGCAATGTTGAAATTCTTGTGTATTTATTTCTCTTGCGTTTTTGCTTTCTATATGCGCAGTCAATTTGTAAATTGCACATTTTGTACAATGAAAGTCGTGAGCCTTATCAAGAATCAGGTAGCACTACTAGACTATTTTTTCGCTTTCTGCCTCGTGTTTTCCTTATTTCGTTTCATTCATTAAATATCGCTTTTTTTATCTAAAACAAACCTCTTTGACTAGCTATTGGCTGTTGCTCCCGCTACCTCGATCGAGCAACGGCTCACATGTGTTTCAGTTTAAATTATGCGATTATCATTAATTAGACGACCACATGATATTGCTCTATTTTCATAACGATTTTCTTCAGTAATTTCTATGCACGCATACAAATACTATCCTTAATTAATTCCTCTTTAACCTCATCCATTCATATGATATCACTTACACACATTTACATGTTTTTACTATTGCTTAAGAACGGAATAAAAACATTTTGACCACAAAATATCTGTTTGTTTAGAATTAATTTCGAGTTGAAACTTGAGAGCTCTTGTTGGCATCTAAATTTATAGTTTTATGACTGATTTATTTATAACAGTCATTATTTCTATATTATTGGACGTTGTATTTTTTTTCCAGCGAGGCACATTTTGGACATCTTGGATACAGAATGGTGTGCCCAAATTTTTTATGAAATTTTTAATTTGTTTATTCTATTTTAATCTAATTTAAAATTTAAATTAACACTCCGCTGATCACTAAATCGACTTACAAATTTCTGAAAGCCGGGTTCGCTTTCAGGTTTCTTTTTTTTTACTTCTCTTCTTGCGATCGATACATTGAATATTTCGGTAAGAGCTAAGCGACAACGTCTCTGCCCAACAAATAAATCATTCGGTGAGTAATAAAAGAGGCTACCGAATAAATATGTATAGTTAAGTTTGAATTTTCAATGGACACAACTAGTCAGACGCGTTGACGTTCATAAAGACACATCATCGCGTCCAATTTTGGAATTAAGGTGAGTTGAATAGATATTTTCAAGGTTGACCAGCAGTTGTTGAGCAGTTACAGCGATGACCCGAAACTGAAACATGTGAAATGACGACCGAATGACTTGCGGCCGCTATTCGATTGAGATAAACGTCAAAGAACTCGTAAAAAAAGTTCCATACAGCGATTGGCAATAAAAATACTAGATAAATAATAATAAATTAATAAAAAATTGATTTCGATATTTAAAAATGAGAAACTCTTCTTTCGCTTATTTTTATTAGATTGTCGCTTATAGCGCAGAGCAAAAGAGCGGAATTAAACTATTCAAATTTCTTTTATTGATTTTTATTCATTTTAATTTTCATTTTGACATTTTTAATACGGGTAAATACCGAAAACATATTTTTCGAGGCATCATTTTTTTTTTCTTTCTTTCTTAAGTGAGTGTGTCGAGCCAAAAGTGTTGAGATTTTACGAGTATTTTCTTCTCCGCGGGCTATTTTAATATATGGAAATTCGGATTTTTTTTTTTTTCTAATGAAAAATCAAATTTTATGAATACTGTAAATAAATATTATTTCGGAATAGAGGCAGAATAAGAGTATTATTTGTTATAGTATTATAACTATTATTATTAGACAACATGTTGAAACCTAAGCTTTATTGATGATTTTAAATGAATTTCCAATTTCAGTCGTTTCGGACTCTCATTTTTCATCAATTTTTTCTGCATGAAACTTTTTTTTTAAACGCGCTTGTTTCGGCTTGTGTCGCCTTTAAGCATTCCTTAGCTTATATCTATATATTTTTTGCGTTTTACCTAGCCAGGGAATGGGCTCATACAGGAATTTTTCCAGTGTACCGTCGGTGTCTTTCAGAATGTTTTTTTTTTGCTGTTGCGCTTCTTTATAGCAAAGTTTATTAAATTTTTTGTACGAGAACAAAAAATTATATCTTTTTTTTTATTCTTCTTTAGATTTTTGCACAACGAGAAGAAACCTAAAAGAACGATCTTTAATAAGAAAACAAGTTTCATCTTGCAGGCGTTCAATAATATTGAAACACATAACAAAAATGAAATGCACAAGGAATCATCGAAAACCGAAGCGGAGAGAGAGAGAGAAAGAGATAGAAGAGGAAAAAGGAGAAGAAAAAAAAATCATGTTAAAAATATTATAACAAGGTGGTTCAACAATTTAATAATATTTTTTAATGGATTAAAGAAAAAAAAAACGTGAAGTTGTTTATATTTTTCAACACAATGGATTTTTGCGCGGGCTTATAGGCAAAAATGCAATTTCGTGTAAACGAATCCTCATGAAAGTATTCAATGGCGTAGCTGTTGAATGTTCAACATTATCGAATGCAGAATTTCAATAAAACGCCAACACTGTACAAACTCAAGAGCTTTTATTAAAATAAACATTCTTTCTAAATTCAATATAACGAGCAAGATGTAGCACCATTAAAATGCTCATGATTAGTGCATAATACATCAGGAAATCACCCAAATGATTTAAATGGAAAGTGATAGAAAACTGGAATTTGATATGAAATCAGAATTGTTGTTGTTATGTTCTTAATGGTACAACCGCATTTGTCTATACTCCATCTCTGCTGTTTCACGGTTTAGGCAGTGAAGTGCAGTGTACAATCTGACCAGTACACCATGTACATTGAGATAATATTTCATTTACTTTTTTTTTTCAAGCTCCAGCTAATCACGTCTTTCATGCTCGTTTCTTGTTGATGCTTCTATATCAAATTTCTTCACAATGTTGGACGTTGTTTTTGTAGCGAGAAAGCACAATCGAAGACAAAACAAAAACCGGAGGCGAAAATTTACAATCTCAACACCTATTTTTCTTGGCTGTCTACGAGAGATATTATGACCGACGGATGAATGTCGACACTAAGCAGCGTACTAAATATTGTCCAGACATTTCTAATTATGACTATATACATATGCTTGCGGGTAATAATCAACGAGATATATGTAACTACATGTAACTGACAAAAATATGTAACAGACTACGCCACAGGCACATACATAGCGCAACACAACAGGAAATTCTCTAACGACATGGACAACTGCAATGATTCTGATCCAATACATCAGTTCATCTACAATGTAAATTAAACACATTGTACGATCACTCATGAACGCACTGATACATAAAAACGTTAAGTCTTGCTACAATTTACAACTGCCCGGAAGAACTTCTTTCAGCTACAACCTTTCCTTGTCATCTTTATACAAGCATCACTTCAATGGTCAACGGATTAAGATCAATTTTATTAATGTAAAGTGCATTTTCGCGCACAGTGAGATGACTGTAAAACTGTCTTTCAAAACAAAATTGCAACAACATCATGGCAGCGGCAAAAGAAAATCGTTTGTAAAAATTAAATGCAACTTACTTCAAAACGAATGCCTTCAAATGTCTTTAACGATATGTAATATCTAAAGGGGAGGCACAAACAGGAACATGCACCATGCTCAATTGTTCAGTTCGATGGGGACGACTCTCTTTACAAAACATAAATAAATTTGAATATGTTTAAAAGTGAAACACACCAGAGCACCGCAAACAATTCCGAGCCAATATTTGTTGTCGATTTTTTTTTTTTTTAACTCAAAGTCTTCGTTGTCCGATGCCTCTTTGCGCTTAATTTAAACCTACTTTTTTTTTCGCTTTGTGCTTTTTTCTTTCTTCTTTTCGGAAGAATAAAATTAGAATTTCAAATTATTCAACAGCGAAGTTAAAGGAAAAAAAAAAAAAAAGTAACATTCACGAAAAACACATAAAATTTTTTCGGACTCAAAAAAAATAAAAAAAAAGACACAACGAAAGTATGCTTCACGACGGAAAAAGAAATTGATCCAAAATGTCTTTCTTAGGCCATCCCATCTCAGCGCCTGGGACGAATTCTCATTAACGTGTATAGAAGAAAAACAATTCAACAACGACTTGAAAGCGACGAAACCTCAATTTCATGTTTCTCTGTTCGCTGCATGTACGAAAATAGATGAGGCAAAAGAAAGACTTCAACGGATGAATCGGAGACAAACCCTATAAACAAGAGAATTTCTGTCCACAAAGCAGCGCGCTGTAATCAAAACTGAAATATAAAATTAGTGTTATAATTTTCAACTCTTCTTTTTTCACTCGATGTTGTCGTTGTTAGCATCTCCTTGGGTATGAAATTTAATACTTTTTCGTGCTATTTTCTACTCCAAAATATCCCACATTAACAGAAAGAGCTCTCTTAATTATAATTCAAAATTCATGGTATTATATATCAGCTTACACCCAATGAAATATTTTTTTTTTTGTATAATGATAGATACAAAATTGGAAAAAAAAATCGGTGACAAACAGTGAATAAAGCAATCGAATTTTGGCAAATATTTGAGATTCAAAATTCTGCGCCACAAAATTAAGATCAAAATGAAGGCAAAAAAGCGTCAATATTTCATGCAATCAGCGAATGTTCCCATTCATTAAGTTGGAAACAAAAACGGCAAAATTCGAACACACAAAAAAAAACATCATAATCTTAAAAGTGACACTTTTTCAGCTCTCGAGACGAACGCTTACAAATAAAAAAGAAAACTGTAAAATGTAAAGAAAAAGTGTGATAAATTTATTCAACATCATAAAAATTATGATTTCGCTCGTTTTGTGTCGTCGCTTTAAATGCTGATCGAGAAAACGACCTTAAACAAATACGTGATTAAATAAAGAGTAACATAACGCAAAAAGTTATTACAATTTCCCATTCATTGAAAACTAAAAGAAACGACAATCCAGCAAAGAACGGTGAACGCAAGCAGATATCAGCATTAATGACAGCAACATAGTGTGTTGATATTTTTTTCTGTTTTTATTTATTATTTATTATGAAGAATTATAGCAGAAAAAAAACCACCAACAATCATCCAACAACAGAAAGAAAACTACATGAAACTATGCTGTTCAGCTCTCTCAGTTTTACCTGTTTTTGTTGCCGTTCGGGTGTAAGGTATGTTAAGAAAAAAAAAATCTAGTTGAAGTCGATGGAAGAAGTTTTACAACAAACATCACAGAAATACTCGGGTAAGCACAGGTAAAGAATTATTATAAGAGCAATTATATCATTCTCTTTAAACAACAATACTCTTCTTCTTCTTTTTATGGCTTTCCATCTTGGCGAGAACGAAGAAAAGCTATAAGAAACATAATTCAGAGCTTCAACGAGCAAGAACTAAAGGAAAGACAGAAAAAACATTGAATCCACAAAAACTGGTTTGGTTAACATTTTTTTTTACTTCTCAGTTTGCTCACAAAACATGAGAGAACGAAAAAAAAAAAACATCAAAATAAAATGTATAACTAAGAAAGTGATCAAGAAAACCACCAGACGAACATTGCGCACTTCTTAAATGTTTTACTGTTGCATTTTTAGTTGTGTTTGTGTAAGATTGAATGTTTTTTCGTTAGGAGTGAGTGAATGAGAGCTATAAACAATAGCTGGCAACAACGAAACATTCAGCGATCAAGAGTTGAACAGCAGAAAGAGTAACACCATTAGTCAGTGTTCGAGCTGATCTTGTTGAATATAGACGCGAAATCCCTTGCATGTTGCGATTTCTTTGCATTTGGAAATTAAACCTCAGGTTGCACTTTTTCCATATAAATATTTGTAACAAGAAGAAAACAAATCGGAACAAACAATAAATTGGCAAAAGCCATTTCATATTTAAGCAACTGATAAACTTATCGCGATCATTTATTAGAATCTGGATGTCAATCGAGTAAGAACTCGTCGCATGAAACTGCACCATTTCTGGATTATATTATTTCAACACATCATCAACCTTCAGAGGAATTATAAAAGCACCATCAAGAAGGAAAAGTGAATAAGGCAAAAAAAAAATTAAAAATTAAATTGCATAAAAAAAATAATAACCAAACCAGTGGCAATGATAACAGAAACCTTATGAAGGAAAGAGAAAGAAAAGAAATAATTAATTAAAGGAAAGAGAATGAAAAAAGCATAAAAAAGAATTACATAAAATACAAAGTGAATGTGTTACAAGGAAAAAAAAATATAAAACCAAGAAAAAAAAATTAAAAAGTGATAAAATAAGTTTTTATAGAGAAAAAAAAATTCATTGATGGAAACAAGAAAATCACTATAAGAAAAGAAGTGTTTTATTTAACTCCGAAAGAATAAATATATAATCTACACACATATTTAAGAATAATACTCAATTTTATCGACAAAAGTGTCAAACAATAAATTGGATTATCATTGACATAAAGATAGTAACGCGTCGCTCACAACAAAGCAATATAGCCGGACATCAACCACATCACATCCGAACGCCGATCATTTTTATATTGAAATTTAACAGACTTAAAGAAAGAACTTCGACGCGACTGAACAATTCTTGATCGCAACGAGGTTAGAAAAGAACGACCTAAAAGAATTATCAGAGCACACGCAGACACACAAAAGTTATCATTCGACAAACGGCCATTTAACCATCAAGAGGCAGTCAAGAAAGAGAAACAAGAAAAATCTTAAAATCCCCATGAAAAAAATGTAAATCGGTTGATTGTTAATCAACGCTGATTTTTCATACACATTTTTGTGTTATTCTTTTCGACCATCGGCATTGAACTCGTTGATGAAAAAAAAAAGAACTAAACACGCTAAAAAGCAACAAGAAAAATAATATCACAGCCTGGACAACGCGCGCCAGAGCAACAGCACACATTTATATATATATATATATTTTTAAACATATCGGATGGACAACAACAAAAGATGGATGAATAAGAATTGTGCAAATAAGGAATTTATAGCTCTACGGAACGATCAAATGACCAACGAGAATGCTTTAAATTTCCAATTTTATTGAAATCATTTCTTTTTTTTTTTTTCGTTTTCGAGAAAGAATAAAAAATCATCGAATCCCCAAAAATAATAATAATCAGACAATCATGATGAACCCAAAATACACCACAATGACATCAGTCGTCCTATGTCTCACCCTATGCATCATAACACATCTCACACATCATGCATCGGCAGATCATTTGAGTGAAACATTCTCAGATTGCATCTATGAGCAGCTCAGCGATGCCCAATTACTTGCAATATCCGATGGACAAAATGTGTCCAACACAAAAGTCCTCGCGTGTACTTTTAAGAAATTACCAAAAACTTTCCCGCTCGCATCGGCCAAGAGCTTGGAGAACCTTAAAATTAAATGTGATAAATCATTCTTTTACGATTCAAAGTCAAATTTTTTCGAATATTTTGAGAATTTAAAGAATTTGTTTATTGAAAATTGTGATGGAAATTTTCTGCGTCCATTCGGCACTTTGAAAAGTTTGAATGGACTGACGATACGAAATTATAAGGCCTTCTGGGGATACCAGCAAGATGATGGATCACTCATTCATTATGAGCCGTTTGATAATCTGTCAAATATTAAACGTTTAGACATCAGTTCCAATAGTATCACCGAGCTACATCCGAACTTTTTTTGTGATTTCCATAAATTAAACTTTCTAAATTTGTCATCAAATCAGATTTACAATTTGACACATTTCCAATTCACCTCCGATCGCCTGTGGCCTGTGTCAATTAAAAATTGCGTGCTATCTATGTCGTATTTGATACTGACCGGCAATCAACTCAATTTTCTTCCATTCTCATTTTTTGCCAATTTTGTAAATCTCAAAGTGCTGCGACTGAATAAAAATTCCATTTCTTTTATCGAGAATTTTGTGTTTTCGAATTTGAATCAATTAGACATGTTGGACTTGAGTGAGAACAAAATACAAAATATTCAACCGGAACTGTTTGACAACTTGAAAAATTTGCGCACCTTGAACTTGGAAAAGAATTCAATGAAAATTTTACCTCCCGAAATGCTTTCGAGTCTCAAAAAGTTGGAGCTTTTAAATCTATCGTCCAACTTCCTGTCATCAAATTGGATTAATTTCCGGACATTTCGAAATCTAATCAATCTACGATTGCTTGACATGTCATACAACAAAATAACATCGCTTGAGAATTCCGTTTTTACGGATTTGGTAAACCTTGAAATGCTTGATTTAAAGAATAACTTAATTGAAAATATTGCGATGGACACGTTTGCTAATCTCACGACACTCACGTCGCTTGTTCTATCGCATAACTTCATCAAGAATGTGAATTTCTCGCTAAACTCGCTCGTGAATTTAAATGTGCTGTCGTTGGATTTTAATGAGATTTATTCTGTGGAAAAAGATTTAGTGACAAATTCAGTGAATTTAGTTGATTTGCATTTAAATAACAACAAGTTCTTTCGAGTGCCAAGTTTTGTAGAAAATTTTCAGTTTCTAAAGTTCCTTGATCTCGGTGAAAATTTCATTAAGAATCTGTCAGATCTTGAGAACTTTCCAAATCTCAAATATCTTTATGGACTTCGATTAACGGAAAATCAAATTGAAGGACTCGAAAGAAATCATTTTGTACACCTTAAGAATCTTCAAATTGTTAATCTCTCGAAAAATCGCATTCGTAATATTGATCGCGAAGCTTTTACTGCCAATAACTTTCTACAAGCCATTCGAGTCGATGGCAATGCCATTAAGAATATTGACTACATGTTTGAAAACCTCACTCAACTTGTGTTTCTCAACATCTCAGAAAATTCACTTGAAGTTTTTGACTACGAAAACTTCCCAAAAAACCTCGAATTTCTTGACATCTCCAAAAATCAAATCAACGTCATCAAGAATCCAAATGAAATCTCACAAAATCTCAAGACACTCAATTTGAATTACAATCATTTGACGGAAATTTCGGCCTTTGTGTTGCCGCGCAATCTTGAAGATCTTTATCTGCAGCGGAATCTGATTGAGAAAATTTCACCGTATACGTTCTTGCGCAAACCATTCCTTAAGATGGTCGATTTACGACACAACAAAATTGTTCATCTCAGTGAAGATTCACTGAGAATTTCAACGACAAAAAGCGACGAGAAATTGCCGGAATTCCATTTAGCGGGCAATCCGCTCGTTTGTGATTGTCACTTGAAATGGATGTGGCAGGACAATAGCGTCAGTCAAATGGGCATGGCAACGCGACATTATGATATTGAAAATCCCGAACAATTTCCTTATCTTTTAGAAGAGCATATTCATTCGGATGAACCATTACGCAGCTATCCATCGTATGCCGCACAAAAGATGGACCTAGAATTTGATAGCAGTTATCAATCGCTAGACAATGGCAATAGTGTTGATAATTATCCCACAAAATATCATCAACTCAATAATGCACGCACTCAACCAAAGATTGTCGATTTCGATCAGATGACATGTTCATTCACAAATAGTCCCGAGAAGATTCCAATTCTTAAACTCAATCCGAATCTTTTTCTGTGCAAATACAACAATGTTTGCATGAAGGGGTGTCAGTGTTGTGAGTCGTTCTCGTGTGACTGTCAACAAAAATGCCCTGATAAGTGCAACTGCTACCACAATACCAATTGGGATATAAATTTTGTCAATTGCTCCAGTGCCAACTATACGCGAGCAATGCCCAATTTCATACCAAAAGAGGCCACCCACCTTCATCTTGATGGCAATCACTTTGAGACCATCAAAGATTTCACATTTATCGGTCGCAGGGCATTGAAAATCTTATATTTGAATCATTCGCACATTCAACAGCTCACAAATCGAACACTTTTCGGTCTCAAACATCTGGAATTGTTGAGTTTAAAGAATAACGAACTTCAACAGTTGTACGGCGACGAATTCAATGAGTTAGAGATGGTCAAGTATCTCTATCTTCAATACAATCGACTCACGAGTATTGAGCGTAAAACATTTGTACAATTGCGGCACTTACAAGTTCTCAATTTGAATGGAAATATGCTCATGACATTCGATTTGTTATTCTTACCCCAATCCATCAACCAGTTGAACATCGGTTCAAATCGACTCGAGTGCGATTGTGAGATGATCAAAAGCTTAAAAGTCCATCCGGCCATTGAACGGCGTGAGGAGCTCAGGTGTCATCCGAATCAAACGCGCGAAGGCTTTTTCCATTTAATGAACGAGACGAATTTTTGCAGTGAGAAATTGGCACTTAACGGGATGTTTTTCTTCGAGAAGAATTTGCCCATCTTTCTCATCGTCTTCCTATCATGTCTGTGTTTTCTTATCGTTGCATTTATTTGCCATCAACGAATCTTGTTCTGTTGCTATAAAAAGTTCAATTTACGATTTTGTAACGCAAAACGCAATGACAAAAACAAATTCTTCGATGGATTCTTGGTATTCAGTAAAAAGGACGAAAATTTTCTAATTGATGATTTTCTCAAATATTTCGAGACGGATGGAAATTACTACAAGTTCTTCCTCTTTTTCCACAACTTTTCCAATTTCAACGAGCAAATTCTTGAGAACTGTGAAAATTCACAGAAAATCGTTCTCTTCCTGTCGGAGAATTTCCTCAAGAACGAATGGAAGAAAATCGAGTTTAAGAAAATATTCTACGAAATTCTCAAGACTAAGAAGCGAAAAAAGCTAATAATCGTGTTTCTGGATAATTTTGATGATAAAAACTTCGATCCGGAGCTGAAATTGATTCTTAAAACCAATTTTATCTTAAAATGGAGCGAAAAACTCTTTTGGGAGAAATTCAAGTTTTTCTTGCCAAGTCTGAATCGCAATGCACAATTGCAACATCAGCAACCACCAAACGTTGTACCGCAACATGACCCAGAAGGTTTTTGTCAAAATTTTCATTTAAACAACTTGCACAATAATCAAAATCAACAAAGAAATCTCACGTCGATTCACATTTAATTCAATGTATGATTAAAGTCGGCCGAGCTGAAAAGGCAAACGGCAGCGAGCTGCAGGGTAGTTTCTGGTAACTTTTTGTCAAGGTGAATATTTTTTTTTTTTTTGATAACTTCTCGTACTTAAAAGTCCAAAATGACTTGAAATGTTGATAAACAGTCAGAGACAAATTAAAACTGTATGTATATTAGAGTTAAAGGCAGACAAGCAGCAAACGCATTTTAAAGCCTGTCAAAACTGATTAGTAATTAATTAAAGAAAAAAAAAAAAACGTTGTAAATATAAATCCAATTAATTTAATACCACACGGCTAAATGCTTTTGTTATGTAAGTAAATCACGAATGTCATTCGATCAATTAAAAACTGGACCGCGTCTAATGTGTTCGAATGTCAACCTTTGCGTAATAATTTCGCTTTCTTACGGGTTTAGAGCCCAACCCAAGAGTTGTAAAAATTAAATTATAAGAGAAAAAAAATTATTGAATAAAAAAAAACTGTTTTGAGAAATAATATTTTTCTGTTCAATGCATTCGCAACAAAAAAAAAAAAAACGAATTACAGTTTTCTCTCATATTTATTATGCAATCGGACACCACACAGTGCTGCGCTCGACTTATTTCACTTCATCTGAAACCGCTTGCGATAAGATTAGAAAAAGACCAATAGTTGGGTGTCTTAATATCGAGTTATAAAAATTGTTTCTGTTTTCAATGGCATGAAAAATCTATAAAATCGCGGCAAATATCAAAAAACAACTTGATCTGTTGTTCAGTTGTCGGTGCACATACGAAAGAAGGTGCCGAATGGAAGTCTAATAAGCCGCAAGTCAGACAAGCTATTGCGAGGTAGATTGAATTGAAAACAAACCATGAATAATTTTACGAAAAAAAGAGATCTTTTCAATTTTCATAAAGTTAATAATAAAAATAGATTCAAAAGTGTTCAATAGCATCAATTCTCAGGCCGCGCTAACATCATCGTACTGATTTTTTTTTTTTTAATTATTAATTCTTTTATTTGCGCCATTATTGAGGTTATTCAATAAAAATACTTTCGACCGGTCGGTCAGTGTTATACAGAAAAGTAGCGTAAAATTGATTTTCACCCAATTTTGTTTGTTCGACATCGAATCCATATAAACAATGAAAATACTTAATAACTTTTTTTTTCTGAGTCATCTCACGCGAACCTAAAATAAAATATCTTAATGAACTAATGATAAAGAAGGAATGGACGACCTCTCTCATCAAATTCATTATTCGCTGTTTTACTGCCGAGACGTCTTTGCACAAAGAAGAAATTTATTTATAGCGTGGAATTTCAATAAAAATCTGAAGCTAAAAAGGCAAATGAGCTGTTAGTGGTGGAAATCAATCATGCAATCAGGCAATTAAGAACAAATCAATGTTTAAAAAGTGTATCATGTATCCATCACAGTACTACCATCAGACTGTTTACTTCGGAAAGAGAGTGAAGCTAAATGATTGAAAATTTTTTTACAATAAGCATTCGACATAAAAAACAGATAAACACAAAAGGTGATTTTCTTATGCTTTTTTTACCTTCACCGACATTTCTTGATGTTCTGCTTATTTTCTTCTTCTTCTTTTATTCGTTCCGACCGGGTCGTATAGCAGCATAAGCTTTATTCAATTAACCAAGACGGTGAGAGTAGCTCCATGAATCAAACACTGAAATATGTTACACTCACAGAGAAAGTCAATGATGAAGGCAAAAAAATCAATTAGACAAAATTAAAAAATCAGCTTTGAAAAGGGAGGAAAAAGCGATGATGTTGAAAAAAACATGGCAATGTAATACAAACAATTAAAGCATAGCAAAGCTAATTTAGCGCTTCGAGTCGAAGTGGAGGAATTATTTCAGTTATTTCGTTGTGCTCTATTGGAACAGAAAGAAACGCTATATTTCACTTGCAATCTATAAAACATTTGACCGCACATTTTTCCATACCTGACTTAAAGACTTGCATTAGTTTGCACTTTCATTGCAGCACCGCATTAAAATCCGTAAAAATTGGAAAACTTTACTAAGGTACTCGATATACCACCAACAGACAAGAAACCTTTCTTTCTTTAAATCGCATTTCGATCTGTGAAAACGAAACTTTAATTAAGTTTACGAAACAACAGAAAAAAAATGAAATTCGAATTTGCCGGTTGAATGGAAATTTAATTAAGGCAAAAAAAGACACCAGGAAGTTTATAAAAAGAAATCCTATTAAGACATTTTTTTTTTACTCTGCCCATAATGTGATACTAATTTTTAAGACAAAAATCCAATAATCTGATTTAACAAACGTTTAATTAATCAAACTCTCGCGATGATTGATATTAGGGTGCAATTAATTAGGCAAAGATTTTTTTTTGTGTGTTCGGTAAGAAATAAATAGATTGAAATTATTATCGAACATTCAATTAAATCTCAAAGACTGTAAATAATCAATTAAGTCTTGACTCTCGTATATGTGGTTGCGCCGAATTTTTAACTTATGTCTATTATTGAAAGAAATAAAAAAAAAGTTTTTAATCACACAAACAAAAGAGCTTTTTTTGCACAAGAGCAACAAATCAAAATCTGAAGGCATTCCGCGCACTATAGAGCGAGATTTTTTATATATATTATTTTTCTTGTAAAGAAATAAATTATGAAAGGAATGCAACAGAAAAGTTATAATTTAATTTAAAGCGTAATGTAAATAAATTGTAAAACTTTTATAATAATAAAATGTTGTAAAAGGCACCCTAAATGAATATGAGTGTGAAAAAATTGTGTAATTTAATTAAATTTATTATTATGATTTCGCTTGTAAGCACACTAGTAGAAGTCAAGAATTATTTTTTCCTATGTCGCAAGTCAGCGACAACTTTTTTTTTGTTTTGCAAAATGCGCCGCGCGAGAAATATAAAAAAAAAAATAATTAAATTAAATTAATGTGGTTGCGTTGAATTCTCGCGCGTAGTTGATTGTAAGCATTTAAATGTGAAAATTGTGTTATATTTCTACGATATATGTACGAGAGATGAAGCATCTTTGTGGATAAAATGGTTTTTTTTTCTTGGACCGCAAAAGAAATAGAATAAAGAAACGTAAAAAGTTATAAACATTATGAAACCGCTTGTTTTAAAAAAGGCAGAAACAAATTTTTCAAAATTAAAATTAATTGTGTTTCTGTAAATTAATTTATATTGTTTCAGCCAAACCACCCCCGACAGTGAGTGCGTTTCAAGCGGCGTTGATTTCTTTTGTTTCGTCTGCTGCGATATAGTGGATGGGATTGTTTTTTAGATTTCAGCAATTTTCATTATAAGATCACAGCAAGAAGATTATTTATGATTAGTGATTGCAAAATATGAAACGAAAAAGAAGTTTTCCAACATTTTCACGATTTCACTAATTCATCGTGAAGTGTCGAGGCCGCTCTCTCACACCATATGGCTTCGCGAGAACGAAGTAAATTGTAAATTATGCTATTTTCTACTCATGTCAAGAGCTAAATAAGAAATCGCAGCATGATTTTTGAGTGAAGTTTTTCGCAATTTATTACAACTTTTTATAAATATCTTTTATTTCGCATTCAACTTACTTCCAAGCAACAATGATCTGACACAGAACTGCCATCAGAGACTTATTAGCAGGAGTGAGTTTTATATTTTAATTACTTTTGTCAAGACCAACAAACTATTGCTTAAAAATGACAAAAATAAATAAAAATGAATTCATTATAAATCGCAGAAAAGGAATTTCATTTTAAACATTGCCGCAATACGGGAATAGTCTCAATTAAAAATAAAATCTAACACTGAACCTCGCATATTATTAAATTTGAAGGGAGAGTTAAGGTCATTAGCAAATGTAAAAACCAGAGATTTTAGACCAGAAATTGATTCAGACAAATTTCAGAGCACCTATTATTTAGTATGTTTTGTACTTGATGATATGAGATTGAGCATGGCCAACGAAAATATTTTTTTCATACTCTATTAAATTGAAATTTAAAATCGTTAGAGACTTTTTGAAAAAATAAAACATAAAAAAAGGTCATATCAATAGTGGGGCCTTAAACTTGATTTGCATGCAAAATAACAGCCGACATTTATGGACACCTCGTTATTGAATTTGAAATAGAGGAACAACACCTAGTCGCCAGTCAGCAACATAGTTGAACTAAACACCATCACCAAGCACTCAATTTCCTTATACACATTACTCGTCGACTATAATATTTCTGTACCACGATGATTCAGCGGAATTTAAGAGCGCGGTCGCCGCCGATCTCATGGTGTCTCAGCTCGTTTTGCTGTTTTACAATCGTGATAGAAATATTTCAATTTGGCGCTCAGCAACTCCACACCACACCAACACCCACACCCACTTTTTACAGCTCCGTTGTTTTATTTTATTTTTTTTTTGCAGGCATAACACGAAACAAAAGAATAAAAATCTTTATCAGGCAATGCATTATTGTTATTCTTATAGTATCATATTACTCGCGTGGTACACAAATCGCGCTTAATTTACGGCACAAACAAGCAAACAATGATTCCTTCAATGTGAAAAATGGTTTGAGATTCAATTGAACATCTCACATGTTTACACGCATTTTAAGACATTTCTTTTGATTATTCATTAGCACATTGTGGCTTTATGTTTATGAGAAGAACAAATATGCACATGGCATTGTGCGGCAAACAGATAATTTTGAGACGTTATTTATACTCAGCGCCATTGTTATTTGTCGACCTTTGCCGTTATGCAGGAGAAAAAAGAATGCTGATAATGGAAAAAAAAGAAAGAAATATTCATTCTCTTGTTCAACAACAGATTGCAATTTCAATTGAAGCCCTCATCGACGTATCACATGAACACATAGCATACCGCTAAGATGCAAATAAATATTTTCGTGACGCTTCATCCGAATATGATGCTGCATATTTTTTAAAGCCCAGAAGGAATTCAATTTTCTCTGCTTCACAATTGGACATGGGATAATTAAAAGAAAGAGAATCTAGGACAGCTACGTGCGATGGTTCAGATTTGTAAAACATATCGTTCCGCGCCCCCTTTTTCACGTAAAATTGGACACTCAGAGTGAAAATTAATTTTAAAAATCCATCATCAACAATTTAACACCTCTTTACCATGTCCAGTGTGTTATGTGTGCAAAGAGGTGCCAGCCGCGAACATCAGAAAGGGATGCGGATTGTTTTTGTTTTTAAAAGAATATTTGCGCTTTCGGCAATTGATGATACATGAGAATATAAAGCAGCATTTCGCAACGCAAAATAAAACTGTTATAGCCCCGTCTTAAAGAAAATTTGTGATGATGATGCTGCCAAATTTTTTTTTTCTTTAGTTTAAGCTCCTCATACACATTTATATGTTACCCATAAATGAGAAGCATAACGAGAACTCATGAAATTTCATGTTGATGTTGTTAATTTAAAGATTGACGCAGAGAACGAGCGCGCATGAAAAAAAAAAGATATTCGCAGCAAAACATAAATTTCATGATATGGACAAAAGTCTCGTAAAAAGAGTGCATTTTAATATATCTTCAGCGCAACGATGACGAGCCACAAATGCTCAATTGTTGCTGGTTGTTGCATTTTTTTTTTTTCGGGACTCTTTCAGTAACGCTTAATGATAGTAATTTGGAGAAATTTCCTCCTTTTCCATTGAAACCTCGTAAAAATATACATGTGAGTGTTTGCGTTTTTATCATTTTGTGTGTGTGGCTGCTGCAGCATCAACAATAAACGATTAAAAAGTCAATTTTTTTCGGCACAACTGATATGCTGCGAAAATATATAAAAAAAAAAATTATATTGGATTCGCGTACAATGAATCGTCTTTTATTACTGTTCTGTGCAACGAGGGAAAGAGAACGCGCTGCTGAGATGTGCTTAAAGAAAGTCAAACGCAAAAAGGAACGGACATATATAAAATAAAAATAAAAAAACAAACACATCATAAAAGTTTCAAGTTTGCTTTTTTATGCAGGCTGGCATTTCTTTTAACTCATTCTGTTCTTCATTTATGAGCACAGAAAGTTTTGTTTTCTTTTTTTTTTTGAGGAGAAACCCCAGCCCAACAACGAAACCAGAGGATTTAAGGCGAATGATGGTTGCTCGACCAATGGAATATTCTTCTTCTACTTCAAAGAACATTGCGAAAAAATACTTCTCGCTTATTAATTCCGACTTTTTCAGCACCTTTAGCACTTTCCATCAGACTGGGTCTTTAGTGATTGAATCGAGCGTAGAGAAATATTGAGTGAAATAATAATTTTCTTCTTCTGTTTATATGGGCGGAAAGAAGAAGTTAGGAAATTTCTCTACACAGAAGAACTTAAATAAAGAATCATGTTTTGCACAACCATGATGAATGAACCCAGTCTTAGAAATAGATATGAAACGCAACTCGCAACCGACAGAAACTTTCATCCGCCGCAAACTGCGCAGAGAATCGTAGTTTTTTTTTTTTCAATTTTATGGCTATTACATAAACAGAATGAAGCCCGCAAATTGTACAACTAAAGAAATTCTCCAATTGTCATTTCGAATCGAATGAAGATGAAGCTTAAAATTAGTTAAATGATCTTTAACCTCCGGCTCGCAACGGTATTGTCGATGTCCGCGCAATGTTTAAAATTCTTTCTTAAATAAAAAAAAAAACCAGCACACACCCGATAAAGTTCATCAACCATCAGTTGCCTCTCACCATCCAATTTATTTTTCATAACAGAGAAAAATTGATAAAAAATGAAAATTTCAATACCAATCAGCGGCACAACTCAACGCAAAAGCAACCAAAGAATTGCCCAAAGTGCCTTTAAGAAAATAAATACAAAAAAAAATTGATAACAAGACGAAGACAAAGAGCCCAATTGCAAAATGCGATGGAGGAAAATTTAATTTTGTGTTAAGTTCATCTCGTTTGTTGTGCATTCAAAAAAAAAACCCTCCCGAATATGAGAACCACATGCATGAAGAGCGCAGTTATGCAATTTCATAAGTTCTTTAGATTGCTCTTTTTTAATGTTGCAGAATAATAAACAGAAAAAGTCTTCAGGGCCTTTGAGATACAATTTGATGAAATTTGTTCGCAATACTTATTTCTACATCCTTCTTTTTCGGGGATGACGAGAAAGCCAACGAAAAATTCATACTCGATATGAATTTTTTGTATTATCTCTTGCATCCCGAAAAATAAATATGATTTATGAATGAAATAAAAATGATGATTTTCACAATTCTTTTTTTTTATTAGGCAAAAAATTTCCTATGCAGCTCATCATGTGCTGGAAGCGCCCGACAACAAACAACTCTGCTGCAGATTATTTAAAAATGATAAATTATTTAATTAAGCACTATTGCTGCGCCATAAAGGAATTTATTTATTTTTTTCACATGCCTGATGACTCGATGTCCACCGCGAGAGATGAATAAAATCATTAACATGTTAATTATGCAATATAAATGCATCTCGCTTTGGCGTATCACTTTTTTTTGGCGTTTCGTTTTAAATTTATTTGCATTTAATTTTCTTTTAGCTTTTTTTTGGGTAAATATTAAAAAAAGGCCTCATCAAACGGTTAAAGTCGTTAACTGGTCCGGAGTTTTTTAGGCTTCATTTCAGTCTCGGACTTTTTTTAATTACTTTTTTTTTGTATATTTGCTCTCGAATAAAATGTATATACTGCAATGAAATTGTGCAAATTTCATTTTTAGTAACTGCCGACAAATATTGAAATAGGGTAAGTGAATCGTTTATGGATCAGAGTCCAACGTTAATTGTTCATTAAATAATAATAAATGGCCTTTCAACGCCGTCGACAAGCATCTGTTGCTCGAGAAAATTGAGATTTTCGGTACGTTCAAATAGCACGCCGTCGACAGTCAATTTGATTTCGCTCCACACATATCGCGCGAGCGCTCGTTTTAATTTTCCACAATACAGTTTTTTTTTGTTATTCTTTTCATGTTAATCGTTTTAATATAAAAATTTATATAGCACAGAACATGGTGCATGCAATTTCTTTCTTTTTGTTTTGTTTTGCAGAATATACGGTCAGGGTAGAAGGAAATTAAAGTGGAATGTGTGTAATGTATATGAAATGAAATGCATGCCAAATGAATTGCACTCCCCGTTTTTTTTTTTTCTTTTCTTTAACAGCGAAGAAACTCGAAAAACAACAACAGCAATAATCGAAGAACAAGTGCTTGAAAACGATCAACACCTATAAATTTTATAATATCTTAAAGCGATCTCCTTATGCGATGCCCTTCTCTCTCAGTTCGGTTGCGCATCATATAAATAAAAAATTACATTTTGCAGAGCTTTTTCTCGATATCGGCACATAAAATCTTTAGAATCTGTTGGAGTTTTGATCAACAGATACATAATTAATTAGCATCTTAGGCAGCAATTAAAACTCTAAACTCAATCAATTCCGTATGTAGAAAGTTTCATAATTTGATTACCGACCCTAAGCTTGGTGTAATTATCGAATATCATTTTCAAACGACCGCGAATTTCCGTTTTCTTCGCATCCAATCCGACATAATAAATTTCTTATGTCTGAACAGCATTTCTTGTTATTATTGTGTCCATGTGCGTGCAAAATTATTTGTTCCACTTTGAGCATATTATTTATTTTCTGTTTCAACGAAAGAGACAGAGAGCGAGATAGAAGGCAAAAATTAAATTGTAAAAACCCTTTTCAGTGAAGTAGACTTGGAAAAATGTATAATTTCTTTTCTACTTCTTTTCTTCATCGATCCCGTTTATCGGGCTCGGCACATACTCAAATGTCTTGTTAGGAAAATTGAACGCACTTTCGCGTCCATCGGTCAGTTGTTTGTTACTTATACCACATTTTATTTTGGCTTATTCTTTGTAATTTATATTTTCGAAATACAATTATTTGCCAGAGAATGTTGACCGTCGCTGTTGTTGTTATTTGCCGGATGGGTTTTTTTTATGCGAGTAATCAAAAAAAATGCTAAGAAGAAGGGTAGCAACAACAGCAATAATGTTTTAAGATCGAACGTAAAATAATTGGAGGTTTCAATTTTTGATTATTTGCTTTTGCCTTAATTTTTCTCCGGCATTCTCTGTGTTTGTTACATTTTTTTTTTCTTTTGCGGTGTAGAATTCAGCTTCAGCAAATAATCGATCAAGTTTGATTTTGCTGAGAGCCATTGCGAGTTTAGTGAAAAGATGGTCAATAGAATTTAACATTGTATCCAAAGCATAATCACGAAAAATTTGCAAAGAAATTCGAGGCATAGCAAATTTCAGTCAAATGTTTCAAGTCGCCATTCGACAATCAAAAAGAAGAGTTTCGCGCTATCTGTGAAATTTCACATTGAAACTTCGCGAGATAAAGCCATGCGCGCAATCTTGTCTCACACACCACGAATCCATGCGACCGTCGAAAAAAAAAAACTCTTTTTTTGGCACATTCCTTATCTGCTTGCGAAAACTGCAACGAATGCACAAGAAAGAGGCAAACGGGAATCGTGCAATTCTTTTTTTTCCCCACAAACTTATTCAGGCAGACCAATTTCCGCGCAAGAATATCTGCAATCGTCTTTTGTTTGCGCAAAATGTGTATGTTTCAATAGAGCGTAAAAGATGTACACACTTCACAGCTAATAAGATAATTATAGAGGCTTTTTTGGTTGAAGGGGGCCTCGTTTGGCAATGAATGGAAAGTAATTTACAAGCAGCAAATAGAAAGAACACAGAACAAACAAAGCTCGAACAAGACACGAAAACTTTCTTTCTATGAAGCTCTAATGATGTTTTGGCTCTAAAAGTGACTAGATATACGCTCTAATATTAATGGAATCTTTGCCCACACAGCTAAATCACGGGGCTCTTATTCGCAACATAAAGAAAACACGAATTCGTTAGTTGGTTGGATGGTAAATTGAATAGCGAAGGTACTCTCGAGTGAAGAGAGTTATAGACTCAAATCCTGCATTCATTCAGTAAAATTGCAACGTAAATCTAAAAGCTCAGCATTGCTATGCTGTTGCTATTCAATAATGCACAGAGTACCGAGGAAAAATATCCAAAAATGGTTTTATTGAATAAATGGTGAAATTAACGAATAAAAAAGAAGGCTAAAAAAAAATATCTAACGAAAATTTATTGCGGTTGTTTGGATTGAATGAAAGTTTTCTTGCTTTGGCTTGGGGAAACTTTCTCAGCCTTCAATCGCTGAAAGCATCAGAGCTAAAGTCAACAAGAATTTCCTACACAAACCGCCCATTTTCTTATAGAAAAATATTTGCACAAGAAATCTCAAATTCATTTCACTCAAGGGAAATCAAACTTTCAGACACGAGCGGTGTGTAACGGCTCAGAATGGAAGCAAGAATTGCAGACATTTTTTAAGCTGGAATGAAAATTTAATTTTTTTCCTCGAGCATATCTCAGTTGTTCATCCCTAATTACTTCCAATGTATCATACTGTGCATACCTTTATTGTATATATTCACAATTTCCTATAAGAATGAAGTTTTAAGATTATTAGAACAATGAGTATTGTGCGCAAAAGAAGTCAGTTTGGCTTATATACACTCGGTGAAAAATTCGCGAGAATGGAAAAGCAAATAATCAATTTTGGAATTTAATTTTCTTCGATGTGCTAAAAGTTCTCTTGTTTACGTCGTATACCAGGGCGCTGAATTTTATCCAATTTCTTTATGGGAAATAAAGAAGACATCATTCATTGTTCGATTTTTTGGTTTCGTTTTTTTTTTTTGAATCTTGAGTAACAAATGTGTGTTGTGTTGCCTGATCAAAAGCTAATGGAATCTTGCATTTATATTACTGCGAAAGCAAACCATGAAGAAAAAATTCTTTATGAGAAATCATTTCCTGCTTCATCTTCATTACTCTTGTTACCCCAAAAAAAAAAAAAAAGAAAAGAAATTTTGAACATTTTTCCTCTGTCGCGTTTTATTGTTTCTTTCAAACACAATTTCGCAATTTCTTTTCAATCGAGTTCAGAGTCATTCTACGACTTTTCTCCAAGCTTCCCTTGAGGCACAACTCGATATGACAATTTGTTGTTCATTGAGAATGTTTTATTCTTCTCATCTGAAATTGCATTTTATTTATATCTGTGTTTACAGCGAAATTTCATTTGTAAAAGAAAAAATATTCTTTCTTCGTTGTTAAGCATAGCGAAAGAGATTAATCTTTAACAAATATCACATTCTAAGGAACCCTTTTAGGGTTTTATCATCTAATCAGTGTTTCAACTCTTAATTGAATTGGCTTCATCGCGTTCACGAAGTCATCAATTTTTCCAATATCCTGCCTGATCTTTAATGTGTCATAAGAAATTTAATTTTGCGGCTAGCCGCAGTCGAATCCCTAAATAGGCCCTTCATTCCGAAAAAAGTTAATTTTACAAGCTTTTGATGAAATCATTTATTTTTATTTCAAATAACAATTAAATTTTCCATAAACTCGACAATATTCAATTTTTTGCTTAAAATGCGCGTCGTGCTGAAAGTTAACAATGATTTTTTTTTATGTTTGCATTTTTTTAAGGAAAAGAAAGAGCAAAAAAGAAAGAAATCGTGACGGTTCAATTGGAATTGTTTACAATGAAGGTGCTTGTGAAGCGCCCAATCGAGAAGGAAATGAAGACATCGATCTTATTTTTTTTAATTCTTCCCAGAAAAGTTTCTAATGTTCCGCGATTAGATTATTCATAAACGCGCACAGCTTCCCTGTAGTTCATTCGGAACACACCGGAGAACGTCTCCATAAGAGAGAAAATATTACATTGCGTTCATTTACATAAAATTGTTATTTATTATCGGCGACATTTCAAATTAACAGAAAATGACCAAAATATTTATTTCTTTAATGTCTCAATTTTTCTTCGCTTTATTACTTTTAATAATCGCGCTCATGCACGGTGTCTGAACGAGAATGAAATCGAATACATTCGTAGGACTAGCCGAGGCCAATGCGCAATGCGTTCGCACCGTGAATACCAAATTTATTTGTCGCATTTTGACTTTTGTCGCGATGTTTTATTTTTATTTATATTATTTTTTTCAAATTTAGTGTCATGTTAGTATATTTTTTATCTATCGATTTCAACTTGTGTCCAGTCGGCATATGATCGCATGACAGAAGAAATTTCTTATTTTTCTCCGAAAAAAGAACATCCACAATACCAAAAAAAAAAAAATAGGGCGTGAATTCAACAACAACGCAATTCTTTTGTTTCGTGAAGCAACACTGTTTTTATTCGACTGAGATAAATCAACGTGTCTGTAAACTATAGTTTGTTTGTTTCGGAATATTTATGAATTTCTTTGGACTCAACGTTTGCATATTATTTTATTTTTTTGGCAAAGAAAAACAAAAAGATTTTGCGAAAAACTAAAATTTCAGGTTATAGATGCTAACCAACTTGGATACAGCTCCATTCTTAGAAAAAGATATGAAATAGTTAGCTACCATAAATATCTTTATTCATTTGAATTCACGACAATCCTATAATAAGAATCACATAATGAACTAACAGCTAGCTTTAGTTTACACTATAAGTTCAACGCTTCTGTGAGTTTTACGACAAAATAATAAATTCGTCTAATAAAAAATTTCCACTTTCCGGTACAATTTTTATTTCAAAACTGCCGCAACTCTTAATATTTGTCGATTAAAAATTTTCTGCATTATTAATTTTTTCCGGACATGGAGAATAGAAGCAATTTTTCTTTCGGCATTTTTTGTGAAATCAAAAGAAAAAAAAAAAAACACAGAAAACAAAACATTTTTATGATTGTATACATTTCGAATGGAATTTTACGAGCATAAATGATAGATGGAATAAATTATTGTTAAGTCTTAATGTCTAAATTAAGATTCACCCGACAGACAACTTTACTTTTCACATGAACTTTGGCTTGAGTTGAATCGGTTTAATTAATTCGAGCATAATTAGACTTTGATTCGGAGCTTTTTCCAACAGCCCGTTCCATTCCGAGAAACTAAGACACACACACGTGAGAATTTAATCGACATTTCACGAGCAATAAAAGTCGATGATATCCATTTATGGGATGTGAATCAGAAGTTTTACATTTAACCGTTAAAAAAATTTCACTTCATCCACAAACTTCAATCTCTTTCTGCATCGATTTTTGTATTTAAATATAATTTTGTATCTTAAAAATCTTTGTTTTAGTTTAAATAACAAATAACAGAAGAGATGGGCAATTAAAACGAGTTTTTTTTTCTTTGTTTTTACACTCATCAACATAATTCGTTCTTTTTTTGTGAATATTTATTTAGGTTTTATGGACATTTTGAGAAAATTATTATTATGGCGCCACACACTATTCAGACTTTGTATCGAGCGGTGTTGAATGAAAAATATTTCCCCAAACCTTTTTCTCAGTGTTTTTATGTGAGACCCTTTATTAAGTCATTGACTGCTGAAATTATTCGACATAAACAGCATTGAAAGGAAATAATTTAACGTCATTTGTTCATCAGGATCATTTGCAAAACATCGATTACCATTGAAATATTGAAATTGTCTTCATTAAATCGACGACAAAAGACAAACGAAATATTTCAATTCATGAAATTCAGTTGACTGTTAAATATTCCATTCGCGAAAATTTGAATAAAATTCTTTATACTTTTTTGGTTGTTGCAAAAATTTACATACAGAAGGTTTTTTTTTATTTTGCTCGTTTCTGATAACGCAGCGGAAAAATTAAGAAGAGAATTATTTGTAAGTCGATTGTTTTTAACACGTGACCGAATTCTTAAATAAACCCTAAGAATTTTCGGGAAGATTTTTCTCCAGTAGTTTTGCAAATTGTAAATAATGATGGCTTTTCGTGATCGTGTTTTGCCTTAAAAGCAAAATCAAGACAAACTCTATGCAATTTTTTTAACATAAATGTTGTACGACAACGGCAATCGCGGGATGAGCACTTAAGAACTCTGTGAATAATTGAAGTCCTCTTTTATTTAAATAGTATCAGAAATTCTCTTTGTACAAGATTTGCGTAACTATTCTGTAATAAATATATTAATAAAACACTCCATGGGCTCAAACAAAAACAGAAGACACTCGGAAATCTATAGCTGGCTTTTCTGGTGTTTAAAAAAATGCCACGAAAGCTTACACTTATCTGCTCATTTTGCATAATATTTTAAGTTTGTTTAAATTATAAAATGTTTTTGATTAGAAACATAATAAATTTTCTAAACTATGGACAAGTATAAAAGGTGCACAATCGAAAATATATTTAGTTTGTGCTTCAGCTATCGAACTGAAAACACAAATTAAGGACTACACCATGAAGTTTTTAATTCTTTCTCTGTTAGTTGCTTCAGTGGCTACTTATCCTGATATTACATCACGTGTCACTGGTGGAACTGCAGCTAAGGCAAAGGCGGTAGCATGTTTTGCATATCTTGAAATCGAAACACAAGCTGGAAGCAGAACATGTGGTGGATGCCTGGTTGCTCCTGGCGATAAAATTATAACTTCCGCAAGCTGCGTTTGGACTGAGAGTGAAGGAAAAGCTGGAATTGTTAAGATCGGTTTAGGGCAAGGCAACAAAATTGATGCAAAACTCATAGTCTCAGAAATTTACAAAAATTCTGCATACATTCTTACATCGAACACATCAGTTGGTGATCTTGCAGTTTTATTGCTTTCATCTGCTGTAACAACTACAGCAACGATTGTGCCAATAGCTCCAACATTAGACGAAGCAGCTGATAAATATCTAGGAGAGAACTTAGTTGCATGTGGATATGGAGTCACTGACAACAAACGTACAAAGACAACGAAATTGATGTGTACAACATTAAAAGTTATTGCTGCTGCCGAATGTGCTCCACCAGCAGGTCGAAGAAAGAGACAAGGCACTGCTCCAGAAGGAATTATTTGCACCCAAAATAATGATGACAGCAATGTTTGTGGTGGTGATCAGGGCGGTCCCGTGTTCTCTAATAAAACTGGAACCCTTCAATTCGTTGGCGTCATTTCATACTATCTGGACAGCCGTCCAAATGCTCGTTGTCAAGACGGTCACAAAACTGTTATCACACAATTAGGTGCATGGAAAGCTTTCGTCGAAAATCCAGCAGTTGTAACATAAAATTTTTTAAAATATTGGCTTTAAAAAATGAACCCGTCTATATCTTTAAATCAAAATAAATGATTATTTATTATATGCATGCAATGGATGTTTGGAGTTTTTTTTATGAGTGGGCATGACAAAGCTCAGCGTAGTGTATATTCATCTAAGTTCATACTTGTGATGATGAAGAGCAAAAATTGCCAACCGCGAGATTCGTAGAATAAAGGCGTGTGCATGAATTGTACCCCACCAATACAGTCCACTGAAAGTTCTGAAGACCGATTTTTTTTGTATAACTGATAATTGTATTCTATAAGGCCTATATTTATTGCAGTATTTGGTGTGTAAAAATCTGACAATTCCTGAAAACGGAGGGGATGTGGTGGCAGTCGAGAAAGGCAAATGTCTGTCATCACAACATACTTTGTTTGGAACCATAATTGAAGACTATGTAATGCTTTATGCTCTTTTTACGAAAATGAATCCAATTCCCATTAATTTGTTTGTTTTTTTTTTTTTTTTTTTTTTTTTTTAAGCCAAAAATCACCTGACATCATTAATGGAAGATCCCTAAGACCTAAATCAATTAGATCGTAACCATTTGGAATTCGATGTGAACTTTCGAAAATATACAGAAAACTATTTAAATAAAATTTAGAGCTTATACTGTATAAATTACACTCTCATGTATTGGCGTAAGATCTTCCCAGCATCCAAATTTTCTCCTCTTTTTTTTCTGAAGGATCACATTTTACGAAGCATTATGTTACGGCTGTATGCTGATCTTTAGGATAATCTGATAAATATTTCCCAGTTTATAATCCTTGCTCTTCCTATTCATAGTTAATTACCTTATAAACTGCACACATAATAAAAAAAAGAAGTAAAACGCCAAATATTCATTACATTCATATTATAAGTCATTCAAGTATATCATTTATTTTGATTTAAAGATGTGGACGGGTTCATTTTTCATAGCCAATATTTTAAGATGGCACAACTGTTGGATCATCGAGGAAAGCTTTCCATGCACCGAGTTGTGTTATAGCAACTTTATGACCGTCTTGGCAACGCGCATTTGGACGACTACTCACGAAGTGTGATATAACCCCAACAAATTGGAGGGTTCCAGTTTTATTTGAGAATACTGGACCACCTTCGTCGCCAGCACAAGCATTTTTATCGTCAATATTTAGGGTGCAAATAGTTCCTGCTGGACCGGCGTCTTGTCTCTTTCTTCGATCTGCCGGTGGAGCACATTCGACACCAGGAACAACTTTTAGTGTCGTGCAGAGCAGCTTATCAGATCTTGCCCCATTATTTCCCGTTGCTCCATAGCCGCAAGACAACAAGTTTTCTCCAACGAATTTATCAGCAACTAGCTCTAGGGTAGTAGCAATAGGTACAATGGCAGCTGTACTTTTTACAGTTGATTCAAGGAGAATTACTGCTAAATTTGCAGTCGATACGTTCGATGTCAAGTCATACGCGTAATGTTTGTAAATTTCCGAAATTTTAATCTTGGTATCGGATTTCTTAGCACTGCCCAGACCGATTCCAACACTGCTCGCTTTTCCATCATTCTCATTCCATACACATGATGCTGATGTAACGATAACATTTCCGGGAGTAACTAAGCATCCACCGCAAAATCTGCTTATCGATCCCAAGGTGATATTAAGCGATGCCATGCATTTGATCGTGTTTGCTTTTGGAGCAGTTCCACCAGTGATACGTGATAGTGACCCAAGATTAGCAGCGACCGAAGAAATCAAGAGACAAACGATTAGTAGCTTCATTGTACTGGATGTATGATGAACACGAAGTTGTATTCTAAACTGTTTAAAACTTGAAATTTCCTTCCATTTATACCAAGTTTTTTTAAGGGAAAACAATAATAAGCATAAAATGCCCTAATTATTATAATGTTTTTGTTATCAATTGTTATAAATTCCAAATGTTAAATAAATTAGGAAAAATTATGCGGACGTTGATATGCCCACGTTGATGCTTCGCTATTTAATTTACTCGTTAATAGTATTATTAATTTTCTTCGTTAATTTAGCTTCTAGAAATCTCTTATTAGATATTTAAGGAATCAATTTGACATGTTATTAAATACTAAATATATCGTAGATTTCGAAACAGAAGCTAAATATTAAAATAATTTTGGTTTACGTGACAATGTACATCAAAATAATTTAGAATAAATTTTATGGCTAGTGAATATGCGTCAAAATTAGAGAAATAAATAGTTCATGTCACCATATCATATGACGACATTAATGAGTTATTTCAATTAACTTAATTTCGTAGCGTATAAATTAATTGCGCCGAGTAAAGGTGTTATGAGTTGCTCAAGAACAACAACTATTCATATAAATAAACCAATAAAATGATACATAAATTTATTTACATACTTCTCAATAGTTTTCTGCAGAATTTCTTTAGCCTTTTTTAAGCTCGGAGATAAGCAGACAAGAGACGATCGAAAAGTGTATAGTAAACATCAGAAATACTTCTGTTAAGATGTTTTGAGAATCGTGTAAAACATAATTTTAACTTTAAGAATCGTCAAGTATTTTCATTTAACCTTTTTATTTTAACGCAAAAAGAAAAATCTTTCAAATATTTACTCTTCATAAGTTTTAAACAATGAATTAGACGTGAAGAGGCAGAATCTGAGGGTGACTACAAGTGCCGAGACAAGATGTATGTAAGAGAATACAAACATCATTTTGCTAATAGTAAGCGCAGGTTGTGTGAAAAGAAAAAATACTGGAACCTGATGCAGCAGAGCTGACAAAGCTTTATACTATAAAGTGTTGAAGAAGTCAAAGGTCGAATGTGTACATGTATCATAAAACATTAATCTAACCTCCACATGCCTCTAATATTTGCTTTATAAAATATTTTTCTGTCATCTAAATAAATGCAATTTCTTACATTTCCCAATGCGCATTGAAATGCACATAATTTTTTGTCATATCATTTCTTCCTTGTGCGGTTATATTTATTCCGCAGAATGAATGGAGGCATGCTTTTCAAGTTCAGTCACATGTGTGTCCATAACATCTTGTTATCGAATACTGAGAGAAATTCTGAATATATTAGTCATCATGTACATCAGAGGCATCAAAATTTCTGCATTAAGATTTCAATCTTGTCAATGTTATACAGTGCTTATGCTAGAGAAAAGTTATTGAAAGCGAATTTCAATTGAACTAACAATTGAATACCATTTTCAATGCTGTCAATAGCGTGATTTTTTTAGAAAAATTGCGCTTTGGTGATGAAAAAATATTAGGCAGAAAAACATTTAATAAATTAGGTGCCATCAGCACTTGGATAACTACAACCTTGTGAAAGGCCAATAGCGTAAGATTTGACTTTAAACATTTAAAATATTAAACTCCCAGGAATAAATTTTGCCGAAGAAAACAGCTAATTAAATTAAATATTTGATAAATGTTCCGTTTGCTCTACATGAGGATTCCAATGCATAAAGAACTCAAGGAACGATGGCGATGCATTAAAATTCTCAACCAAATGCATTTTCACACATTATATACCAATTATTTTTATATGTTATCAAAAATAAATCAAAAAAATGTAAAAGAAAACGTGACTGTTTTAATTTTTTTTTTTGCATCTTTTTTTTAACAAATTCTTTTTGAAATTCTAAAAGTTCCAAGTTTCTTTTAAGAGTAATTTTTTTTTTTACGTTTTTGAACCTTGGATTTTTCCTTCCTCAGGGATTACGAATACTTTATCAAAGAGAATTGTGATTTTAGACCATCACAATGTATTGTAGCAGAATAATTATAATGAGGGCTTTCCAAATCAACAAAAGGAAAGTTAACAAGCGCTGCAAGTATCTTGCTTAAAATAATATCTTGCAGGTATTTATATAAATACGTATGCTAATATATAAAGTATTCTTAAACAGGGACACATCTTTTCGAGGAAAGGAGCTAGAGTGTGACGAGCTGCGAATAAATTTCTTCACAAAAATATTTTTTTGGGTGTACATTCATAAGAAAGCAACATTAATGTAATTAGGTTTTATGTAACAGCGGCACAACAGCTTTTTCACTTCGTGATAATTAAAAATTGTAAAATCTGCCCCCTACGTATGCAGAGTAAAAATGTCTTAAATGCTGTGAAATGACCGCTCTCTTATAACAAGAGCGCTTCAATTTAATTAACAAAATAATGTTAAGATTTGAGAGAACAAGTAAATGCCGAGGGAAAGAAATGCAAGAAAATAAATTGGATTTTTCTTTAGTCTTTATTTTAACTAATAATCATTTGCCAGGGCATTAGCGATAGTTTGTGTACCATAAACATCAGACCAAAACTTTAGCAAGCTCTTATCCCTGAACCATCAAATTCTACTTCCAAGAGCCGTTGAAAATCACTTTAAAAAGGCGTAAAAAATGTTTTTGATTTTATTTACTTTTCCTTAAAATTAAATTTACAAATTTCATCAAATAGAATGTAGCGATTTTCTTTCTGTCTGTTCTTCTTGGTTCTTTGAGTATCTGTATATCTTGCTTTTGGTCTTAAGGAATCTCTCACTCGCCAAAGATGTTAAATAAGACAAGCAATGAGATTGTTCTTTTAATTAACACTTTGTTGTCTTATGAAAGTTATTTCTTAAAATTGTATAACGAGCGATCAGATTCAGTCAGGCATCTGAAGAACATAAGCATACGATTTCGCAGCATTTTTAGTCTAGATTATCAAGGATTTTTCTAACTATACATCTGGCGAAGCCACTATACATGTTTCATTGATCAAAATTTGGATAAAAAAAAAAAAAGAAATATTATCAGTTCAGCATTAAATTATGCAGCTAATATACGCCATTATTGTGGTCATTTTAATGTTAAATGTGTTTTGACAGTTTTATTCTTCACCTTAAAAATCATCGTTCAGATTTCTTAGCCATACGCACGAGACATTGTATCAAACGGATTTGAATATAACGAAATCGAATGAAATTCCTATAGTTTACAACTGACGACGAATAGTGGGAACATCGAAGGAATGAAGACGACATGATAACATTGCTTGAGAATTTACGTAAAAATGGTAATTTCCTTCTGAGGCCATTGGCGAGTTCAGTACGTTGACTTTATCATATTTTAATGCGGTTGAGAGCCAACAAAGTATAATTATTTCGCAACATTCCCCAGTGCAAACAATTCTAGACGAAATCTGATTGTGAAGCGACAGTTTGCCAGTGTGTATGCAGGCACTTGGCTAGTACATCATTAAAGAAAAATCCAGCAATAACATAAACATTTGCAATTTTCTTTCTCGTTTTATTGCAAGCTCTATTTATTTCACAAAAGTGGGAAGGTTGAGATGATTGAGACTCCAAAGTCAATAAAATTAAATTGAGAGCACAAATTTCAACGCTATCGCATCGTTCTGCACTTTATAAATGTGCTAGGTTTGGTAGAGGAATTCGAATATTCTCCACAGCTAAACAAGTTGAAGATTTACAACACTAAGATTCAACAGTACCACACCATAATGATTCATGCGGGTTTGACATTAAGTCATAATAAAGAAGCGTAAATACTTCCCACACCACCATACCACAAGAATGTTTTATATTTCCTACGAGTTTCCTGAATCAAAAAAAAAAATGTTGATTTTGATTGATTGTCAATAAAACATAATTTATAGCACTCCGAAGCAGCCAAAAATCTGATGACAATTCCGCGAAATTCACGACCAAACTACAGCTATCAAATGGAAGACATGGAGAGAAAAATATTTTAATTGATTGAAATTCGCCCATAAATTTTGATAAATAGAATCATCATTTCGATGAGTTATAAAAATAACATCTGTCCGAAAAGGAAATAGACACGTTTCATTATCAACAATACTCGCTTGGTCGCTGTCTTTTGTCCGCGTTTATTAAAAAAAAAATCTGTGAAATGTTCAACTGCGAAGAGCTTGCCGGGAGACTGCTAAATTTCACATGGTAGTGATCTATGTAGGAGGATCAATGAAATCCTACAAATATGGAAAATCAATTAATGACCCGAAAACTGTTCATTCACAAACTTTTTATTCTCTATTGTGAAGTAAAATTTTTGTTGTGAAACTATAAAATTCGTCGACAGACTTCTGAGAAGCAAGAAGTAAAAAAAAAATTAATAAATTGCTTAGTGAAAATGTGAGGAAGGAATATAAGTAAAATATTAGGAATCTATAAGTAAAATTAAAAGAAAATGATTTTTTTTACTTAAACCAACAAAATTGCAGAATATTAAATACATATTGTTAAACTTTAGAAAGTATAGTAGAAAATTATATGCTTTAGTTGTGTCGTAATTGCAAGCCGCCAGCAATCACAACTTTCGTCTAAATGGAATCAATTTCATGCACAAAATTCAATATTTATTTTTTTTTAATATTTTCATGTTCTTTTCAATAATCTTCATGACTTTGTTTTTTTTTTTACACCGATAGCGAAAACGATTCGTTCTACACTAAAAACACTGAATGATGGCATTTTGCCTCCGGAGAATTTGGGCGGACCGGACCGTATGTATTAAAATGTATCAAATCACTTTTTTATGTGAACACTGTATGTAAACTTTCTATTTCGAACGGATTTGAAAATGCAAAACATCTATAATGAAATGCTAATGGATTCTATTATTGTTGACTAAAGGCAAACCGTGATGCAAAGTAACTTAGAAATACTTTTACTTTTTTTGTTGCATTATCTTATTGAATGCAAAGTCGGAACGAAGAAGAAGTGAATTCCTTATGCAACTGAAGTTTTGCAGCAGCAAAAAAAAACACAATCTGTCTTTTTTGTATTCGATTTGTGGTGAATTAAAATGTATATATTTTCACTGTCTGCCTTTTTTTTTTTGTTAACAATAGTAATAATATTTCGTGATCGCTTTCAAAATGCGCACAAAACTAAATAGCAATTATTGATTTTCATTCAACAACAGCAGAGATATCTTTTAAAACTTGTGTTACATTTTTCATGTTTGCAGCAGGAAGCTGGATTAGAAATATTTCTAGAATTGTTGCACTTTTTATCAAATTAATACAATAGGAATAGGCAAATGTGTACAGATAGCTTCCAAGAAAGTTAACATAATAACAATACAATTGATTGTTCTAATCTAAGTGCAGGAACTTTACATTGGTGTGTAAAAAAATGACTAATCTATCTATGCCACGGTTGCTATACTGAAATGAGTAATACAAAATTTTTGAGCTAATTAAGTACTTACTATATTTCAGGCTAACAACAAATATCACCAAATATCATAAGGCTAAAATATTTCACTGTTGCAGTTATTTAATTATTTGATAGCATAATTCATTCTTGTAGCACAGGTGTGATTTATAGGTTTGTTTGGGATAATAAAATAATGCTTCTTATTATTGCTCGGTAAACATCTTGAAACAAATTTCATATATCAGCAAATGAGGTTCGCTAACAAATTCACGAATTGGCATTATTATGCACTTTGGATATCTGGGAGAATAATAAGAGAAAAAAACAACATGAATATAAAACATGCAAAGCAAAGCACATAGCCATTCAAAGGGAGATTTCTTGCATTTTACTATTTATTTTATAATAATTTTAAATTTAAATAATATTTATTATGAGAAAAGAGAAAAATCTGCGATGCATTATGCACGAATTCATAGAAACTGAATTTGAATTTCAGCCTCAAGGCATGAAAAGTATTCATGAAGTGACAAAATGCACGCGGTAGTTATAAAGTTGAATTCCACAAAACAAAACAAAAAAGCAGCAGCAGCAATTTAAATATCAATTTTAATCATGACCAAAAAGCGAATTAGCAAATTTTCCGCAAGCCACTTTTTGCTAGAGCATTAATATATTACTAAGAGCTCAGCTGATATTTTGAATCTAGTTTCAATAGTCCCTTTCAACTGTCAATCTGAGCCGTCGCTAAAAAGCTCGGTGAGATTTAACAAACACCCATTTTATTGCATATGACACATATAATGATCATGACGCTGAAAATACCAATATGTCGCTGTTCTCCATTCACGTTCATTCAATGAATCATGCAATCTGTAATTGTTTATTGTCTCGTAAGGAATAATATATATATATATGATACTGCAGAGAAACTATAATGTGCGCCACTTTTTTTTTCGTGTGCCGACAGAGATTCGAAATGAAAATCAAATGTTACATTATTAGAATGTTGATTTGTTGCCTCTAACAATGGAGAACCTTTTTTCCAATGACTATTGTTACATTATGGGTGGCAAGTAAGTATCATTCGAGCGAAAAGTGAAACTGAATGAGATAATTCAATGATCTGCAGCACTGGATGGATTACGTGATTGTGACACAAAAAAAAAAATTATGCAACATGTCTTAAAATTGAAATCGAATTGACGAAAGGAAGCATCATGTGATATATTCAATTAACTTTTCAACAAATCGAAATTTCGAAGAGTCATTAAATTGCAGTGCTCTAAAATAACCCATAATAAGGCACCGAATTCATCATCCATTTCACGTAAATTAAATTGCCCCATCTGTTTCCTTTCACCCAGCCATCCAGAACACAACGACAAGATATGATGTGAACAAGGCCTTTTATAGTTGAGCAATTTTCAGTTTGTTCGCTAAAAGCGCGCTATTTATCGCTTCATTCTGATCTAATTTTCTTCATTACGTGTTGTGGTCGTTTCTTTTTGCCATCTGTCACCGCCAACGAATTGACAAAGGTTTCTTTCCTTTTATACGCTTCTACACTGTTATAAAACCCTCAATTCGTCATTTCTATCACTATAATTATGCAATCGAATAGAAAGCTAAACATGTTCTCGGCGATATTTTTTTTTCTTTCTTTCTCTTTCTTATGAATGAAAACAGCAATTTAAAACTAAATATAAGAAGAAAAAATATATATGTTGAAAGATGTTTCGGTATTTTCTTTCGTTTTTTAATCTTCTTTTAATCATGATAATTTGTGCGACATTCTGTAGAGTTTGTGTGGCTCTTTTTGTGAGCACTCTGTGCGCGTACAGCATTCATCAACTTCTTCTACCGCGTTCTTAATAGTTTAATTAATTCAACTTCAGCATCTTTTGAGGCAGCAAAGCAGAGATATTTCTTTTATTATACTTTAACTTCCATTGATTTCTGTCTTTGAAATTGTTGACTTTGTTTTTTCAACAGAAGTAATTTTTATTTTGCGTTTTTCTCTTGACAAGCCACTCACAAAAAAAAAAGAATGGGTTTGATGAAGCTGCTGGTTGAAGACATTTCACTTGAATTCTATTAGCATTTCTTTGCCATTTCGGCAGCTTATTCTACATCTCTTATATATCATTTGACTTGTCATTATATTGTTCACTTTTTTTTAACTTGCTCAATCGCGCTTCAATGGACTACTGGAAATGGCACATACACACACAATCAAATCAGCCCATAAGAAAAAAAAGGCATCAAATAAATCATAAACAAAGGCGAACAAATAAATTGACATTCCAACACTGCATAAATTTCAATAATTTTCTAGCTGGTGGTATTTTTTTTCTGTGGTGACATCTCAATGATAGAGCTTTTCACTATACCAATGGAAGAAATGAAGTGGTTTTAGATATAATTTCTCGGTTAACGCCACACAATTATGTATCATCATTGTCTTCAGAAAGCGAAAGAAAAACGCATAATGGATTTTTCTTCTTTGTCGCGCTATAAATTACAAACAAAATGTGAGCGCAATTATTTTAGATTTCTTTTTTAGGGAAATTCTATCGTTCTCAATTGTCATTCGTCATTTCAATATTCAGATATCTATTATGGTGACTAGTTTTAGGATCAGAAAGCTCTTTTGTTAACTAATAAAACATTATCTTGCCACCCCGATAGATTTTCATTGTCATTCGCACACAATAGTTCTTGAATTCGTGATCGCAAAAGACCCGCTTCTCGTATTCATCACTGGAACCAGTGATTTGTTTTGGGAAATTAATTCTCACATCTAAACAGTTTCTTTGATTGCGCTCAAGAGAATTAATTGTGCGGCACAATCTCATAGAGTATATAGTAGTGGCGTTGGCACCATATTATATGCGTCTACGGGTATAATATTTTGACAGAAAATAGAGACATTATTATGGTAATGAAAACATTTTTGTATCGCGTCTCTGCGACTCATAATTTCGAGTTTCCTCGGGTTCCGTTTAGTCATCACCACAAGCAGTCACAACAGAGCATTCATTTGTAGGTTTTTTTTCTGATGCCTTTCGAGTGATTAACCTGAAATTCCACTTCACACTGTGTGTTGCTCTTCTTTTTTTTAAATTATTATTCACTTTTTTGTGCTGACGTCGGTAACAGAATAATATTGACATCAGGTCCGACCAGCATTTGGCAAGTTGTAAACAGACAAGTACTTCGGTGTTTGTACTTTTAAAAAAATGCCGAAATCAAATTTAGATGCGTGCGAAAAATTCACCTCACATGCCCAAATATAAAAGTGTCATGTCCATTTGCAAAGTTCCCATGCGGCTCACAATTTCCCAATGTGAATTTAATTTTCACATCACATTCAATTGATTTCCAATTAATTTTCACATATTTCTCTTGATCATTTTGCTCTTTTTCCCTCTATCCAGCTTTGGCTTTGATGTTTTTACCGACGCGCGCGTTGGTTGCATTTTTTATTTTATTGCCATCAGAGCGATGTTTTTTTTTTATGTACAAACTCTTTTTACCATCTAATGGCAGTCAGAAGTTAACATTCAGCAACAGGAGAGAGAAAGATGATGGAAGGAACTTCCCAATACACAAATATTTATTCTGTTTGCCATTTTTACCACCCAGTGCCTGCGCTTTTTTTTTTTGAAATGATATAAAAAAGATTATACACAACATGAAACTTCTTGTCGGTAAATTTTCAGCACGCCAGTTGGAAAAGAATTCTCAATCGATGAAAAAAAATTGTTAAATCAATTAATTCCTATTGCTTGTAACAGCTTCAATTTACTACTGTGCGATGGACTAGGGAAGGAAGGGCAATTAATTGGCATTCTCAAGGTTGTAATCGTCTCTGTGCCTTGTGCTGTAATCCGAATAACGAAAAAAAAAGAAGCCAAAGACAATCTCAGACAATCTTTCAAGATCATTGATCCCCAGATGCGCGCGGAATCCGTTCCAGCGGCAGTAATAGCAACTTTATGTTTGGCATTCGTCTTGGGATTTACTCAATTTAAGAAATTAAATGACTTATTAGTCGTTTCCATCATCTCGCTGATCGCAAATATTTTTTTTTCCTTTATCTCTGGTTGTTTCTCCGTCTCAATCCCATGCCAAACATCTTGCACAATTTGCGGTGATTCGTTTCATCAAATGGATTTGTAATCAATTTTGATTTTGTGAAAATTGCTCGCGTTGATGAAATTCATTAAAAGAAATCATCATCAATTGATTGGAGCCTTCAACGAAGATTATTTTCAATTCGTTGCAGTTTATAAACCGGAACCACGTTGCAAAGTCAGCATGTGCGCGGGTTTGACTATCTGAGATAATTTCAGTTATAGTAAACTTGCACAATTGCCATAACATTTCGAAAACTTATCTATAATTATCAACCATTTTTGCCAATAAATAATTCCCCAAGTCGATTTTTATTTAGTCAGCAAAAGGGGGAGTATATTAAATCAGTTTTAAAAGTAACAATTAAGCTTTAATTGAGATTGCACACTGGCTTGCAACATTTACGGAATGTCCGGCAAACCCATTCATTAGTAAAACCACCAAGTTGTTTCAGGTGGCAAATTTTAACTGCCAGCAATTGAAGAAATATGTTCAGTATCAACGCAGCAATATAGTTTCGCTCATCAATTCATCATCATTAAGGAAAAAAAAAAAAACAAGTGAAACGTCGCGATAGATGATGAACACAAAACCACAACAACGTTTGAGTTTAAAATTGATGAGATCAGACGTCCAAAACGGAGGCAAACGATACCCAGTGCATAAACAAGGAAGGCAAAATTAGTTTATAAGAAAAAAAAAAAAAGTTTTGTTCAACCACAAAACCACAAAATATTTTCGCCATCAGGTAGTTGACTCAGGTGGTTCCAGCAGCGATAGCGTTCTAATGAGACATGTGATGCAATGTTAATTTTCAATCGTAAAAAAAATATAGATCGATATCGCGTTGAAAAACTGGATTTATTAGCGATCGTCCATGCTTCGAGTCCCTGTAGAAGGCAAATGCCCATAATTCTTCAGATTTTTTTTTATTGCTACTTTTGCGGTCTCCTAAAAAAAATTTGTAGCTACCTTTGTGCAACCATTTTTGGAAAAAATTAGAGTCACCGCAGTATGAAGTGACAGCGATAAAAAGTACAAAAACAATGCATCAGAAATAATAATAAATTGTTGAGTCCAGCGCGAGCTCCATGGACGCATATCGATTGAAAGTTTTGTCAGTGACAATTGTTGAATAAGAAATAAATGAGAACGCAAAATTCAGAAGGAAGAAAAAAAAAATACGCCGCAGGAAAACTTACGAGAACTGTCCAACTAAATGGTCGTCAATGCACTTAAATAAGAAATTTTCACATAAAACTTTAAACATTTTATTGAATCGACTCATGGACGCATCTCACAAATTCGGACAGTAGAATTGTAATTTAATTCAATCGCTTGAGGGGGGGTTGATTCGTGTAGAATGTGATTATACTTTTCAATGAATTTATTTTTGGGTTGAAAGCACAAAAAAAAAATGTTTAAATTAATTTCCAACATGTCAAATCGAATTTTCCAATCATTCGAACATCGCCACCACCATCGCTGGACAATGAATCCCCACGAGAGATTGTGACATACGAATGTTCAATTTATTTATTTTATAATATTATCGCACTCCCTTCGCAAAACAAATAATCGACAACTCTCACTGGACTCTCGCTCGACTCCACAGAATTCAAAAAAAAAGAAAGAAACTGATAAAAAAAAGTCTTTAAATGCGATTCAAATGTCAATATAACATCGCCCAAGGATTTAATAGAAATCTGAGTTTTGCCGTGTTTGAACTATGTCTCAAAATGCATCGCACTATGCGGTTATTGACTGGAAATTGCCTTTGACCTTGTTCACAATAAAAAAGAAACGGGAATTAAATAAATTGTTTTCACTAGAGATAATTGCCATCATGTAAAATCATCCCATCTCAGTGCTGTGGGTTTGTGTGTGTAGCGCTCCATTAACGATAGTTTTCGCTATTAATTTAGCCGATGAAAGATTACAATCGGCAACAAACTCGGCAAAGACTATAAAGCATGATTGAAAATTACTGATAAGCATCGCTGACTAGATGTTCTTTTTTTTGCGCCGTTAAATCATCAAACCGTCGCTGCCCATCGAAATAAAGTCATTTTTTGCTCTCTAATATTATGTTCTTTGTCCCATTCTCGTGTGCTCCGTGGAGTAATCCATTAAATGTACATTAGATTGCTTCGACTGTGCCGCAACCGAAAAGAATAGTCAAGGAAATATTCAATTAAATGTTCTGGGTGTTCATTTAAAAGTTTCTTCCATCATCACTGACCATCTATGGATTTGAAATGGGAAACATTAAAAATTGGACAACTTTCGGTTTGTTTTATTTGTAGCGCACTATTTCTGATTGAAACGTTCTGTTTATGGACACATAAAATGCGTAATTATATTGCGGGTCACCAGAGTTGTAATTTCTAATCAGAAACTTTCAAAATTTATTTGATTTGCTTTTAATGATATTTGTAAAAGTGATGATGCATCATTGCGCAATGATCAAAACTCGAAGAAATGCCCACAGGTCACCGAAACTGAGATTAAGTCATTAAATCTCACTGAAAATTTTGAGAAATTTGTCAGGCTTGATCAAAAATCGACATTAAGACATAATTGCTTGGAGCCTTCATCGAAAGCAGTTACACAAATACTAAATATAGTAATTAAACTCAGTTACACAATTTTTGCTCGATTGTTATACTGTAGAAACTTACGGTCTTTCGATGTAACAAATCACTAAAATCTATTTCAGCTTTATTTAGGATCGTCCGTTGTTCATTAAGAAAATGTTAAAGGACACACGATGAATTTCAAATTAAACGAATATCACGTTTCAAGAAGTCCGCATGACGTTTCCTGTGGTTTCAATTGCACAACTGTATTGCGAAAACAAAAGTCTGCGGCAATTTTGTAATTCACACCATACCAAAAACTGAACCTTCTTTGACCGCGTTTTTACAGTCCGGAAGCTGGTCCTGATTTATTTTTTTTTTTTTTTTTTTTTTTTTTCGATTATATATTTGGCACAAACCATAATTCAACACAAAGAATGACCAGATGAAAAGATGTTTTGTCAAGCGCATCCATATATTTGTAAAATGTGCATCATCATCATCATGGTTCTCGACCAGACGACATCAACCGGATGTGACAAATTGCGCTATGTGTGGTTCCATCGTGCACACCATCGCGCGCGCTTATTCAGGCGTTAATTAAATTTACAAATTTTAATGGACTTTTTTCCTACAATTTTCTTGGGTTCATCTTTGTTGTTTAATATGCGTGCCATGACGCAGCAAAAACTGCTTAGAAATTTCTTAAAAAACTAGCACTCACCCGTTGTATGATGTCCAATGAATTCAAAGTCATCGTCTTGATCCCAATGCTTTAATGAAAGATTCTGGAGTGGTGTCGCATTGGCAAATTCTAAATTAGCGAAATGCCAATCTAGTATCTGACGATCTTCAGAACTCAAATACACATCACTAAATGGGAGGAGATATTTTTTAGTTAAAATTTATGGAGGCAAAATGTTAATATCAGAACCTTGGCGGTGATCCGTTATTCAGCTCACGTAATTTCGTTTCCAGCTCAACATTACGCTTCTCAATTTCATGTTTTTCCTTCCGTTTCTTGTTCAAGTCGCGAACAATTTCGCGCTTTTTGAATTCAACTTTCAATCGGAAACTATCATCGTTTAGTGGAATCTTCTGATGTTCAATTGCTTGATTTAAGTCTTTGCGTAATTTAGTTATTTCTGAAATGAGATCCGCGATGGCATGTTCGTTTGATATGACCTCTTGTTGAATCTCCTTGGTAGCAAGCAAATAATTGATTTTACGCATTTTAATTTTCTTTTCCTGCAGTTTAATGATCCATTCCAGCGCTTGACCTAGTGAAACAGGCTGATTGTTGACATAATTTATGTCCAATACATGTGAGACGTAGCTGGTACATTCAAGGATACGATTGAATTCACGTTCCATTATCTCGTCCTTGTTTTTTGAGATGAGCTTGCCATTAGGACCAAACAGAGGGCATTGTGATTTAATTTTTTTCAGTTCCAGATCGAGCTGTTTGGCCAGGATGGTAATTGGATTTCCGTAGATACCAGTAACAACCATAGCTCCGAGATCAGCAATGTAAGGAGACTTTCGGAAAGTAGCAATGCGACCACCAACACGATCTCGAGCCTCAAGAATGAGAACTTCAAAGCCAAAACTTTGCAACTTCTGAGCAGCAATAAGTCCACTGATACCCGCGCCAATAACAACGATTTTCTCGCGACGCTTCTCCTTCATTTCTTCCAGCTTCTTAAAGATCCCAAAATTGATGTAGCCATATCGCTCTAGAAACAGATAGATTCGTTTCACCAGGTTTGGTTGCATGTTGAATGGAAGCTCAATGTTTTTCATGATAAAGTCATAAGTAAGTTGCTGCTTAACATTCTCAAGCCACATCTTCAGCACGCGATTCCGAATTCCCAAATAAATTCGACGATGAGCAATTGATGTGTTTTTGGTATTGAATTCCGGGAACGCGACCACCTCATATCTTAAAAATGAAATTATTTAGACGCATGAGTATGTAAATGGAGGAAACTAACTTACGTTGTCATTTTATCGTATGGAAATCGAGATTGGAAACTGGCACCTTCGAGTGTTGTCAGTATTTCATACCGCGGTCCATCCTCATCAACGACAATGTCTTGTTTCTTGACTTCCGACACATCTTCATCTTTTTTATCACTGGTGGATGGTTCTGGTTCCTTCTTAGGTTCATTTTCCACCTAGAAATATAAATTGAAACTCAGCATGCATTTAGAGAACGCAAAATTTACTCACTTTCACTTTTTTTCTTCGCAAAATTCGTTTTCCTTCCAGTGGATCTTGTTCCTCCAACTTTCGGCGGTTGCTGGATGACTCTTCCTGATCGGAGTCGTCCGAAATCAAAAGAATAGTTTCCGTTTCCATTTAAATTTCCCGATTTTTCGCAGCACGCAATTTTTTAGACAACCGGCACGAAACGAATGTAAACAAAACAAATACAGTGAACTTCTCAAAAGTCATCACCAGTCAAGTATGTTCCATCTGTAATGTAAGTACTTTAAGCATGTATTCGCTCAAAAATTTGATTAAATTGCCTGCAAGATGAATCTACTTACTCAATGAAATGCAAATAATATTTTTCTTATCAACTAAAAGTTTTTTTTTTATTTGTTTCATTAAAAATGTTTATATCGATTGATCATCAATTTAATTTAATTAAATTATAATAGAAGTAGGGGGACACAGATGGAAAATGAAAAGAAATTATAAAAATCAGAAAGAATTAAAAGATCAGCCTTATGGAACTAAAAAAAATAGATTCTTATGAAGAGATTAAGTTTCAGCCGCTGCTGGCGTGGGCTCACTTAACTCCTCTTTTTTTGTGGCGGTGCCGTTTTCCTCTTTTTTCTCAACGGCTGGGGTTGTTGCTGCTGGAAGGACTTCAGCTGGTTTTTCACCATCAGCTGGCTTTTCATCTTTGACGCCATCAGTTATTGCCTCAGGTGTTTTGCCTTCCGTTCTTTGCTTCTTCCGTGGATTTTTAAAGGATTCTCTATTTCTGCGACCATCACCAGTTGGTCCCTCATCCTCAGAGTCGGAAAATTCGTTATCGGGAACGATGCGCTTGTCCTTGTCAGCTTGTGTCACACGTTCATCTTTCTCCGCTTCAGTGTCACCATCAGCAGCTCCGTCTTGATCATCAATGTCCATCTTAATGGAGTCCTCTGGTATCGGTTGAACTTGTACACCAGGAGCATGTGGTAGCATTCGGAGGTTTTCAAATAGCCGACATTTGACTTTTTCAAGGTAATCAGCCGTATTTTGATTCGACATGTTTGATGGTGAGATGTGAAGCTTAAAATCGGGTCCAAAATACTCAAAATAATCATTGTAGGGCAATTCATTTGCGATTTCCACTCCCAATGCCACTGATGTCTCATAAGTCCAACATCTAGACACATTGCGAATTGTGTAGCCACCACCGCCAAGAACCATCAATGGTAGATTATATTTTTTAATGAACTCCAAGCAGTTTCCATGTCCTTTTACTGTTAGATTGAAACATCCCAGACGATCCCCGGTCAATGAATCAGCTCCGCATTGGAACACAACTGCCGAAGGCTGGAACGTTTCCATAACTTTGGTCATGATAGGCACGAAGATGGACTCGTAAGAATCATCATCCATGCCGTCGCGAAGAGGAATATTTACTGCGTAGTATTTGCCTTTCCCGGCACCAATATCACGCAAATCTCCTGTTCCCGGGAAATATTCTCCATATTTGTGGAAACTAACTGTCATAACACGATCGGTAGTGAAGAAAGCCTCCTCGACACCATCTCCATGATGAACGTCGATATCAATGTAGAGGACACGCTGATGATATTTCAAAAGCTCAAGAATACCCAAAACAATATCATTTACCTAGAAAAATGGATGCATGAGCATAATCGAAACTGGAGAATGGTAACAAAAAGTACTCACGTAGCAGAAACCGGATGCTTCAGATTTCTTTGCATGATGCAGGCCACCGCCCCAGTTGATACAAATTTCGGATGCCTGTTTGTTCAATTTTACGGCTGAAGCAACTGATCCACCAGCCGACAACTGACAGAACTCGTAGAGGCCATCGAATACAGGACAATCTTCGCCGACATTAAATCGCGACATCTGTTTACTGTATTCGCCCATATTATCAGGACGAATAGAACGCAGGAAACGAATGTATTCATCAGAATGAAATTTGGTCATTTCATCTGCAGTAGCTTTGTGTGGACGATAGATTTCCATTTTCCTATAGAGTCCATAATTGAGCAGAAGATTATGAGTCATACGAATGCGATGTGGTTTCATTGGATGTCCCTGGCCATAATAATAGTTTCCAATATCACCTGGAATAAGGAATAAAATGAGCAGGTTTTCTTCATCAAGTGAAAAATGCGGGAAATTAGGAATCTAAAATTTTAAAACGACTGTTTCCATGAAACACTTTTAGTTTGTATAAAACAACACAGAAAGAAGCTTCTTGTTCTACACATATGCATGGAAGTATGGTCTAAAGAAAAAGTGCCTCAAAAGTACAGTCAACATAAAATTTCGGAAAAAGATTTTCTAATTTTCTCACTTGTTTTGCGAATAATTTAATAACTTTCATAATCACAGGGTACTTACTGTCATAATAATAGCAGACGCGCTTCTTAGAGTGTGGTTGGATCGACATTTCCTCAGTTAATGATAAATTGTTTTAGAGCGGTTTACTATGCAGAATAAATGCGCTGACTGAACAGAGTTTACCCTCCTCTGTTGGGTGTGTTCAGTTGATCGTGGGTTTATCTGTGGTGAAATTTTGAAATCTGTTTCTCACCAAATGCCATCCCTTCAAATTCTGAAGTCAAGCCTGAAGTACATATTTATTGTATTATTATTGTGCAGAAACAGAAATCTCGACAGAAGTAATGATAATACTGATCTGCCTTAAAATATCTAGCGGAATGTCTAAGATTTCGTCGCATAAAATTTTTGGATATAGCTCATAAAGAAATGTAATATAATGTGCCAGCTTTTAAATTGTTTAATTTTATTCCCCCGCTAAAGCCAATCTTGGATCACTTTTAAATGCTGACAAAGACTGCTGAATGAAAACAACGCTCTCAAATTTACAAAAAATATATTCTGCATGCATGGATGGCAAAGGTTCCAATCAGCTGAAAAACCGTAACTGATATTATAACTGTTATTCTAAATGATAGAAACAGGACTTCCGATATTTATTGCGCAATAATGATCGTCACTTTTCGCGCATAATGAGGTTCTAAAAGTTGATTAAAAAAATTACCAAATATCTTATATTATTATTATTATTATTAATAATATAAGATATTTGGTAATTTTTTTAATCAATAATAATAATAATAATAATAATAATAAATAATCTTATATATAAACGTCTAGATCTGTGATTATGATTCTCCCTAACGCTCGCATGCGAGACTTGCATACAAATGTTTTCTTCGCATCCAAGACACAAAATTTTTTTCGCATCCAAGACACAAAATTTTTGCGGGGTGGCAGGGGGTGGATAGTTTATCGAGAGATCCTTAATTAATTTCTTTTTGTCAAATAATAAAACCAATTCATTTTAACAAAGAAAATGTTTGATTATTTATTTAACGGGCGCCTGAGGCGCCTTACTACTACTAGTAATTTAATAACAGAACTATCGTGTCATAGCCACACAAATAAATTTGCTCATTAAGAAAAATATCGGGCTTAAGAAATTGTCATCAGCATATTTGCATGGTGGTATGCCTTCAATAACTTTTGTTAATTTAGACTTTAGATTTTTTGTAGATAATATTCGAAGTCTGGATTAGATGGCACAAAAATTTCTTCAACAATTAGCTGCTTTGCATGAGTTCCGTTGATGAGGATTATGAAAGACTCGAATTGATGAATCGCCGGTATTGCGCAGCTTGCAGCTGTTACTACTAGAACACAGACACTACTGTGACACTAACAATTATTAGCGATAAGAAGCAACCAACAGGTGACTGCGCAAATGCTGAGCTTAGAATTAATAACTAAAATTTCGATTTTTGCTACCTAATTATGGTTAAAAGAAAATTTGAATTGCAAAATCGTCAAACTTACTTTATATCAAAATTATATTGCATCGAGTATTATTGCATTGCATTGCATGTAGTAAATATGTTGTTAAAAAAAAAATAGTTTTCTTTAATTTTGACGGGTCGTTTTCTAGTGTAAGCAAACAATGGACATTTTAAGGAATATTTTAAATGACATCGTAGCGAGCAATGAAGTGAACGGTTTGCCTTATTCATATCAGTTAGAAAGAGAACTCCACTATCTGAATGAAATGGAAAAAAGACTGATTCGAAAAAAGGTTCTAAAACTGAACTACGATCATGGAACATTGAAACAATTGCTTATGCTGAAACGAACTGGCATTATTAGTATTACAGATTTTCTCACAAACATGAAGGACAGCGAAGAAATACGAAATGCTATGAGCGATATTCTAGATTCAGATGACATGCGCGATCTTCTAGCGGAGTTGGTAATCAGCTCATTGTCAAATGAAAACATTAAAATCCAGCTCGATGCAGCAATGAAAATGTTCATGAACGATGTCATCGAGAAACCAGAATTGATAAAATCTACTTTCCCACTTTCAATTGAAAAGAATCTGTCGAATGATCGTTTCCAGTCAGTTGCTTCCAGTTGCATCAACATGATACTAAGCCAGCCCAATGAAAGGCCTTTGAAATTAAATCAAGTCCTCAGCATTCAGATGAGATGGAATACAGAATTCAAGCATGCCAAGTACCAGTCAATTGTAACCATGATTGATGAGCTGGCAACAAGATGTTCCAAGGAAATCGCAGTTAATATTCTTCAACAATTAGCAGGTGATCATTCATCTATAAATTGGTTCTTCCTTCTATTAATCTTGGGCCATATTAGGGAACATTGCGATGGCTACAATGATTTAAAAAGTAAGTGCTCAACATACATAAGCTATTATGTATCCTTATTACATCTGCCCAATTATAGAATACTTGCACAACTCACTTAAACGCTTCCATGAGATTCCCAGGAACGAGCACCATTTCTATATGATGTTAATTGTTGCTCGTCAATTATTCTTTTATTCATCAATCAACAGCTACAAAAATTGGGTTCGCACAACATTTGGCGAGCTCCACTACAAGTGCCAAAATCAAAAAGAAAAGTTTATTTCAACAATTAAAATCTTGGAGAAAATCGTCCAATATGAGATGGATAAAGAAGTGCTTGATATTCATATTGGAACTGCCATTACATCGCCACGAGGCCATTATCATTCGATTGTAGAGTACAAAGAAGTTTGCAAAAGTCGTAAAGAAATCCTTGCATTGGAAACTGAAAATATTGCAACTACTATTGATCTGACCTTCAACGAGGAAATAATAATGGATACGACTTGAACATTTTTTTTTTTTATAATTTTGTTTTATTTCTTTCAACAAATGTTTCTCACTCCCTGCATCAATCCATTTACAAAAAAAAAGGTGCCATTCCATTAAAAAGATGAAATCGAATAAAAATTACTGCAGCCCATTAATGTCATTTGACATACTCAAAATGTGGACTTTGTGCAGTGTGACAGAAAATAAATTTAACGCGGGAAAAGTTTTTTTTTTTAATTAACGTAAAATTTTACAAATCAATTCTTTTTGATGGTTTCTTTTTTGTTTGTGTTAACATTCACAAATATTCAAGCAGCAGTTGCATGTCCGCCGGTGGCATTTCACATCGTTCGAGGCTCATCATGAGCTCTTTTCTGCAATCGCCTCTTATTCATGTTGACATCTCAGCTACTATCATCACTCGACTTCCATATCAACTTTCAGCTGATTACGATTTAAACTTTTTGCATGATTTTAATTATTGATTTTTTTTTTGTTTTGTTGTGTTTTTGATTGGACATGGAAATTTCTTATTGCTCGCGATGGTTCATTGGTTCCATTTATAGATTATCCATTTGATTTTGTTAAGTCGGCCCATTCTTCTTTGTGTGTATGTGTTTTTATGTGAGGCCGCTCCAGAAAATAGTTTCAAAATATGTCCATGATGTTCATTTCTTTCCAAGTGAATCAAGTTTTTTCATGAAACTGCGATAATGGACGTCAAAACGATTCATCAGAAGTTCGATTGCGATTGAAAGTTTGAGTAGAATTTATCTGGTCCTTGGCTGTTGGTGAAGTCCTGCGACAAAAGTCCATCGCCTTGTGAGAATGCTCCATCGCCAGTGTAGTCCTGAGAGAAGTCCGGTTGCTGGCTGAGCGTGAATCCTGGTTGACTCATTATATTCTGACTCATGCCTTGTGTCAATGGTCCAGCACCTTGACTGTTACGGCTTCTCATACCTTTACCTTGCGACTGTGACGACTGTGATGATGGACCACCGATTGGCGCTTTCTTATTGCGACTTTGCTTTGCCGCTTGCTGAATAGCTTGTTGTTGCTGGAAATAACGTGGTGGAACGTTGTTTGTCATATTCATGAACATTCCAACCGGGACCGTCATGTTTGACATCTGGGCGCGTTCTGTCGAAATGTATGAAATTGGATCGTGAGCTCGATACATGTCCATTCCAGGAGTATTATTCCATCCCTGGGCGCCAGGCATTCCCATATTCGGATTGCCCATGCGATGTTCACCATAGAATGGATGATTCATCATGGCTTCCTTTGCATCATAGACGGTCGTTGACATGAAATGCTGTCCGGGGTTGAAAGCATTGACAATTTTTTTTGGTTTTGCAATTTGAATCATTGATTCCTTCAAATTATTCAATGAGCCTTCAACCAGTACTTTCTTTTCCTTGTAGAAGCTCAGCAAATTGTTCCAGAGTTGTTGCTTCGACAGCACTTTCGGATTGCCAACAATGATGATTCCATATTTGGCACGCGTCAAAGCTACATTTAGACGACGTGGATCATTCAAAAAACCAATGCCTTGATGTTCATTTGAACGCACACATGACATGATAATAATGTCCTTTTCTCTTCCTTGAAAAGCATCAACACTTGCAATTTCAATTTCTTGATATAACTTGCTATGTAAACTTCCCTGATATTGCATGTATTGGACCAGATAAGCTCGTTGTCCTTCATATGGTGTAATCACACCAATTTGCTCTGGCTTGATACCTGATTTAAGGAATCGAGTCGTGATCTTTTCAACGTTTGCAGCTTCTGTTCGATTCAAATATGAAGTTCCACTTCCAGCAATTTCTTCAGCACCTTGCGTAACAAGGAAGAACATTGGTGTCTCTGGTGCTGGCCATGGGAAATCAACTTTCAGCTTACGTTCCTCAGCACAAACGCCATTCTGCAATGAGCCTTCATAAAAGAAATTCGATGGAAATTGGCTCAATTCAGGATGCATTCGATATTGCACTTCCAGACGAAATGGTCTAATGCCCAACACAACCAAACGCTCGAATAATGATTGCGATAATCCCGCTTTAGCTGCTTTCTTACACATTACAACTGGACCGAGTTGACAGTGATCTCCAACGAGAATTAACTGACGTGCACCGAGCACGACAGGAACCATGCATTCAGGTTCTGTTGACTGCATCGATTCATCAATCAAAATGGAATTAAATTTGATGCGTGACAATCGAGGATCGCCAGCACCAACGCATGTACAACAAATGACATCAGCTGCATCCAACAGTTCCTTTTCAGCTTGTTTCTTCAACATTCGATAACGCTTTTCATCGCCTGATGACAATTCGCCAGTTTCATCTTTCAATTGCTGCAGCTTCTTAAGTTCAGTATTTGTTTCCATGTTACGGATCTGATTGTGCAACGCCAAGAAGCTCACGGGCGAATCGATAGCCTCACGAGATTTTGCACACACACGAATGACCTTCAAATTGGTTCGATGTATTTTCTCCGTTAACTGATCGACGGCAGTATTTGATGGTGCACAAACAAGTACAGGGCCGTCATTAATTTTAACCAGCTGGAAAACGATTGTTGCTGATGTTACTGTTTTGCCTAAAATTTCACAACAGTTCATTAATTAATAAAAAATAAATAAATATTGTGCAATTAATTCTACCTGTTCCTGGTGGACCTTGAATTAATGACAATGGTCGCTGAATTGCATGTTTCACAGCATAAACTTGCGAGCGATTTAAATCTGGCAAATTCGGTGCGGAAAAATGTTTCGGTGCATTGCTGATCCTGAACGTTACATCGTCAGCTCCCGAGTGGCCCAATAAGCGTGAATATATGAAGTTGGACACTGAATTATCATCCACAGCAAACTTGCGCAACGCCTGTTGCATGCGATCAAAGCTTGTTCCTTTCCAGATAAAGTCAACGACAAAGTTGCTTGTGCATTTGATAGGTGGATTAGAGCTATGCTTCATTTCCAGGCCAACATCTTCGCCATAATTGTCTGGCACTTTAATAACATGGCCGACAGATGACCACGTATCGTGCAGCTCACCAACATATCGCAAACGCAATTCATCTCCGTGCATCAGCTTCATGTCCGAGTCTATTTTTGCCAGTGTGAAATAAGCTATTGTCTTCTTATTCAGTCCAACATCCCAGCGAACTTCGATGTTTTCTTGCGTTTGAGATTCTTTCAAGCGCTTATCATAATCAGCTTCCAACTTTACCAGCGGTCCAAAAATATTCTGATATTGATAGCCATCGTCGTAACGTAATTGAACTTGTGAAGGTTCCTTATCAATTCCTGGCTTTTCCAAATCGGCAAATGAAGCCTCAATATTCTCCTTCCACAATTCTTCCAACTTGTTGATTTGGGTTGCATTGATTTGACGTGCACGCAATTGCTCTTGCTCTGTTGGGATTTTAACAAGCCATGGGAGAAAGCAACGATCGGCAATCAACGGTTTCCATTGATCTTGATCCCAGTTCATATCCTTGAGTGAATTTTGAGCGGCACATGGTTGTCTTAAAATTAATACAAATTAAGTCTGTTAATAAGCATATAACGGATGACTTACCGGCACAAAAGAACCACGACTGAATCAGCCTTAGCTGGAATGAATCCTAACACAAAGACATTGCGAACGCCACATGAGTAGCATTCCAGAACAGTTTCACCAAGCGGTCCATCACGATGTAATGTTACTTCACGATGTTTGGCACGCACCAAATGATGGACAATATGAGAACCACTGGTGTTCCCACGTCCATTGCAGAACCACTTTTTGCAAATGTTACACATAACCACGGTAGATGGCTCACTTATGCCACAGTATTTGCAGCTGTGTGCAGCCAAATCCTGCATGCCTGTAACCTCTTCATCTTCCTCCTCTGCAAAACGTAACTCATTTATGCCGCTGGCGATGGCAGTGATTTTGCTATTGGTTATTGTCTGACTTTCCAACTTTTCAAATCCATTAATCTACAATTGGATTTAATGATTAGAAACTTTATAATGCATTTCGTGACTGAGGATAACACGATGGTGAAGGCCTATTAATAAATTGCGTCCTCAATGAAGTTTTCAAGAAGTCGTCGACGTGAGAATGGGACAACTGCTGTGTCATCTTGTTGAAAGCAACATCAAGAGACAATCCAGTGAGTTACGCAATTTAGGAATAGGACCAAGAACATGCGTCATCGACAAATGCTGATTTTTCCGCGAAAATATTTTTAATATCACCTGGCTTAAATTATCCAACTGTGATGCTTGCGTCTGAGACGGTAGAGTGAAGTCAGTGAACTGATATTGACTTAGTTCTCCCGGTTGCGAAACAAATTCATCAAAACTAAGATTTTGCGATTGTGAATTAAACATCGCAATGCCTTTTATGCGATTTCGACGCCCGTTGCTCGGAGCTCTATGATTATAGTAGTGAAATATACTTTGAACGTACTGTTTTTTCAAAAATAATTATTTTCTAATTTCTGATGTGTTCCTCATTCGAGGTTCAAAAAAAATTATTACACTGAACGCGCCCGAGAACATTTTTTCGTTTTAAATATTTTTTAACGTATTTTTATTTTTCATTTAGGAGCAGAGCATCCTCAGCTGGAAGTGGTTTTAGTGGATAAGTTTCAATGCTGAGATGATAGCATGTTATAAACAAATAATTTGGTAGTTAATTGACTTCGGTTCTATAGGATTTGATTTCTCATGTTAGCAAGCATTTTGTTAACTAAATTCGTTCAGTTTTCAATCTCATCCAGTTATTTATGCTAAATTGCAACGTATTATTTGTGTTTGAATTGTAGAACGTATTCAAGGTTGTGCACAATAACAACAAAACAGTAACTTGTACATGACAAAGATAGAATTAAAAAATGGACCGGCAGCAAGTGGTATTCCTTGAACAGCTCACGGATCAATTAGAGATGGAAGGAGTCGAATGCTTCTCCAAATGCTTCACAATCTTCAATGCTGACAAAGGAGTGGTAGTAGCTGTAGCTGATAACCAGATCCTGAACATTCGGCTCCTTGTTACAAGAAATCCGCAGATGCCTTTACAGTGGAATGAACATGTTCGAGTTCAAGTGTCAGGTAAGGTAATATAATCATTTATCCATTCAATGGACTATTAAAAAATAAATAAAAAATTTTAGCTGAAAGTGTTGTGCATGATAATAACGATACATTTCTTCTATCATCTGAAGAAGGAAACATATATAAATTCGAATCATACAAGAGATTTAAACTTAAGGAGGACATTGGTCGTGATGTAAAGCTCATTAACCGTTTTAATGAATGCTACCTGCTTGTGCGAAAGCTTGGCACACGAATGACAGTTGAACTTTTCAAATCATTGGATCCAGGAATTCAACTTCATGAATTTGATTTGTCTTTTCCGAAGTCAGAAGCTGTATGTCCTCCAAACGAAGCCATTCGAAAGGATGAGAAAATAAGCGTGCTAATGATTCCTGATATTATTTTTACCGACGGCGCTGTTGAACTTTTCAATCAAATTCTGCTTTGTGATTTACCGAATCTCGGAGTAAGAGATGTTTTATTGCTGGCCATTGATGAAAAACTTCTGTGGATCAAATATAAATTCAGTTACTGTATAAAAAATAAGGATATCGCAGATAATGCCGATTATACAATCGAAACTGTTTATACATCAAAGGCCAAAATCATAGCATTAAAATTCATTGGCTGTCGACTGATATTGCTCGATGAACTTTCTATATTGACAATCTTAGAGAAGAGTCCCAGCACAAATGAAATCAAGAAACGAGAACTGCTTCTAGATGGAAAACTTGAGTGCTTTGATTTCAATACGGATCTGAATTTATTTGTTTATTCCAACATCGAAAAAGTTACGCTAATGCACTTTAAGAATCAAGCAGAACAAGAAGTCGTGGATGAAAACGTGTTAGGAATTATTTCACTGTCAATAGTACCTGAACTGAACTGCGTTATTGCCATCAGTCGCAATCGTTTGTTTTTCTACATTCCAATTCGCAAAAAGCGTTTCATCTATAAGAAAAACAGTTTTCAAATGCTGGAAGATGATCAGCTGTGTCAGCTTCCTGACGTAGCGAAATATTTAGCCGAGCAAGAACGTGTGATGTTGGAAATGGAACAGCAAATCAGAAACGAGATATCACTTGGCTCAAAATTGAGACTCCTAGAAGCAAGAGGAGACATGCCAGCAGGAAAAGCTACAATCCATTTCCTTAATGAATTGCCACAAAATATTCCTAACGATGCCATTATGTGCAAAAACTTTGATCGTGCCATTAGATATATCGAACTGCAGATCAACATGCTCGATATGCCAATAATTTATAACTCATCAATAGCATTCAGCCGAATTCTGAATGGTGCAACTGTCACTAGAACCATCAAGATCAAAGATCAACTAAATCATTGCATTTATGTGCCACGGGAAACCGAAGATGGACCAACCAAGAAAATGAGCCTCGATCTAAATTCGTCACTTGAATTTAACGGACAAAAAATCATATTAACTTATCCAATTATAATCGAGAGCATCACTCCATCATCAGAAAATGAAGAAATGGCTAAGAAATTGGGTCCACCATCTTTGGACGAATGTTTAAAAATGATAGGAAATCTCAAACCGAAATAAAACTAAGTAGATAAACAGTCCAGTTCCAGTTGTTTGCTTTACTTTTTTTTTCTCAATAAGCAAACATAAGAAATAAATTTCCATGTACGCATAATGTTTATTCTAACTCGAAAGATATTGGTTCCATCGGGTTGAATATCGGGGGAGGGTGCATGAAAGAAAATATCCGTTGAAAAATAATTGGAAATTTTTTAATTTTCTTTGAACTAAGCTTTTTTTGCCTGAAAAAAGGGTCCAGCGAGAAGCTTTATCGCAAAAAAAAAAAGTTGCTGCTTCATGAAGGGGTGTAAAGTTTCATTCCGAAAAACTCACAAGAAAACTGGCATGATATCAGAAAATGCCTATCCCTTGCCGCGATATTCAATGTTTATACAGCTCCACTCGATATTTTTCATCATAAGATGGACATTGGCGAAAGGTACATACATACAAGGCAGAGGGTAAAACGGCAGAGTAAAAAAATAAACTTGGTATATGCAAAGCATCGTCAAACAGTAAATATTTGTACAAAAATTTCGCCTTGGAAAGTGGAGCGTAGGGAAAACGCAAAATCGATTTAGAGAACGACGCGGAATAACCCGATAGGAGTTTTAACGAGAACACACAATACGAACTCTATGAATGCTCTGGCAAGATTTCGTCCTATTTGCATAATACTTACTAAAAAAATCATGCGTGTGTTTATAGCGCTGGACATTGGCAATTCTTGCCGATTTATAAAAGAGCTCAAACATCATACACATGTGTGCATACAAACATCATTATTATTGTTTATGCCTAACATCTAACATCTATAAACATAAAATAATCGCATCCACAGGCAGAATGTCAGAATGTGCTATGCAAATAAAATGAATATTCTTCTCATCTAGAACAAACAGTTACTGCTGATAAGATGAAGAAAATGTTCTCTTAAGAAAAACCAACAAATGCTAAAGATTTTAACAGAAATTGCGGTGCACATGCTTAAAACATCATCATTTAATTTATTTTAAAAATCTTTTTAAAGCATTTTCCGGAAGTTTAAATAATTTATTATTATGCTGCATGTGTTTCATAACATTAAAATTCAGGAAAGAAATTTTCAATTTTCCTGAATTAAAAAAAACATTACGATCCCCCAGAAAATGAGCCCTTTTACATTATGAAAGAACTGATGCCTGATGTCCGGCACCAAACACACCATAAGGCCATCGAAAATTAATGAAGAACGCCATTCCATATTCTGTATCTTCCTTCTCCCCCACTCGCTCTTTGGTCCATGACTGAAAAATATTTATTAATTATATGAGAGAAGCTGGTCTCCGGCATCCTCTAGAAATGTATAAAATTTCGTTAAAGGGTTTGAAAAAAAAAAAGATGGATACAATGTAAATGTTTACGTTGGCGTTGGGCCTTCACTTGGCGAAATTGTTTGCATGTTGCTTGGAGAAATGCCTTTCAATTAATTTGAACAGATTGACAACAACTCGCATTCTATCATCGAAGAATAATTAATTTTCTCAATTTATTCAAAACAATTGATGATCCATGTAAAATGAACACGTGCATAATTCAACCCCATTGCCGCTATCAAAGAAGAAAGAATCATTGACCAAAAGTCAATTAATTAAAATTCCTGTGGGCAGCATGGAAATTGGTTCATTAGTGTCCCGCTGTGGGTAGAAAAGGAGATTTAAATCGATTTTTCCTTATCAGTTGAAGTCATAAACCATGCATGATTAAGCTGATTTATAAATTAAAATAAAACCGAGTCATTTATTAAAACATTCAAATGAATTTGAGTGTACAAGACGAGTCTGAGTAAAATTGGCCATCAAGGCGGTCTCCATCAGAAAATTGGATTAAATTGTAATCCTTCTTCCACAAGATTTCTTCACACTAATTCCTCTCGGGGGTAATCTGCTCACTCGTCTCGAAAAATGTTTTTTATAAAGCAGTCCATTTCCCTTTCCATCGTCCTGGACCAACCAGTCATTATTCAACCCTTTTTTTTGCATACACGCAATACATAACTAAAATGATAAATGAAATTTAATTAAATGGAACGTAGCCAGTTTTATGGTTTCCTCGGATAAGGGCTTTTTCTTATCACAATTATTATTATTTTTTTTTTTTCATTCTATTCTTGAATTGAAAATTCTTGGCAGAGGAAAGTCTCATATCATTTTACATCATTGGAAATTGTCGCTATTTTCTTGCTAAATATATATGTATATATTGAGAAACCAATCTAACCCCTTAATGTCGTCTCTATCGCAGCGTCGGTTTAAATTTATCTGAAATGGAAATTTCATTTGGACAACATAAATTTATGGACGGACATTAGTGGGCCGCTGGGATGGATGGTGGTTGGAAAATGATTAATTGACATTGATAAGGAACAATTTTCAAGAGACGCTTGGCTATGTAACACGAGATGGCTTTTAATTTAATATTCAGCAGCTTTCTTGTTCCTATTGGTCAGCTAAACTTTTCCTGATAAATTGCACCAAAATGTTGAATTGAAGCCACTTTCTAAATTTCTATTTTACAAACCGCTTATTTTAGCCACTAAAAAGATGGAACAATTGCGTGCCGCACAATCCTGTCACTCTGTCATTTTCACTCCTTTTTATATTCTTAATTTTTATCAGATTTCCATTAGGAATTTTTTTTTAATCATTCTCTTTTTTTTTTGTCGCTGGCACCAACTTTGGCTCGTGAACAATAGCAAAGAACCCTTTCCATCGGACCAATTTGAAAACGTCCAAACTTTATAGCATGAAAAATCCTTTTAAAAGCCTGCACACCCCGCAATATTTCCCATTCCATTGCTCAATTTTTCGACGGACCATCCATGCAACTCTTCCCCCTTTCACAGCAACTGAAGTGAAAAAAAAGCAGAGGGGGATTTCTGTTGAAAATAAATTCCGAGAGCCAGTTGAGATGAAAGAGAAGGGGATGCCCTCTTTAAAGAGGGAGGCAGATTTTTTTCCGTCTTTTCCATCAGGCGAACAAACAGTAAAAAAAAAATAGCGAAAGGGTGACAGGAATAATTTTTTTTAGTCGACGGTCCGTTTTTATGTATATTTTTTTCTGCTTTTCATTCCGTTGAGGGTGGTATGAGACGCACGCAGAAGTATACAAAAACACTGTAAGATGAAAATTGCGAGTATATGTATCTCGCAAGAATGTTGTCGATGGGCACTGGATGAATTTATTTGTGTGCGAAAAGTAAAAAAAGGGGTAAGTATGTGATGGTGTGCGTGTTAAAAGCCTTTTAAATTGAGAGTGGCAAAAGAAGGAGTGAGGGTGGAAGAAATTTTAACAGAGTTGTATAAGGAAATGGACGTTGAGAAGAATTGTAAAGACGTCACAAAATGTATTGGCAAATTTTCAATTTAAAGCTATTCTCCCTCATTCTTGACACAAATTCAAAATTCTTCTGAAAAGATACAAAAGAAGAAAAGTGTGTGGACGTTAGCTGCTTAGATTTTTTTTTATTTTGAAAAGACATGAGAATGGTGAGAGAGGCCAGCAGAATTTTTTATGTATATTTTTTTTTATCCCTGCTGTCCAACAACCCACAGCAGCAGTAGCAATAGCAATAGCACACATAACCCATTCCAATACTCCTCGGAATGAATGAAAGTGAAAATTCAACAAACATTAGATGATGCTTTCTATATAGAATTCAAGGAGAGAGAGAGAAAGAGAGTTGATGGCCGAGTGAACATGAGGGAATGAGTGAGATGATGGACATCGGAGAAAACTGATGGTATGAGGCGATGGAGAATTTATTGAAAAGTGAAAGGAGGGAAAATTCGTTTTCTACCATTCTTATTTTCATTGCTATTACCATCTTTTATGGCCAGAATTTCCAATTTTCTGTACTCGCTATTTTTTGCTGGCTGTTGTTGCCTGCTTGCATGTATATATTTTTGTGCCCATGTGTTTGTGTGTCCATCCAGCCGGTCAGTGTGTGTGGGCTGATGTTTTTTTTTTTTTGTAAATTTATGCGTGCAGAGGAAATTTTACAGAATTTTCTTTTACTCCCGTTGCTCGGCTTTTTTTTATGTTTGGAATTTTATTTTTTTTCCACATGTGGAAACTACATGTATGTCGTATGTATGAAAAATCCATCTGAAGGACATGGAAGGCCTTTTGTATGTACATATACGCACAATCTAATATTGCTATAATACATAAGAGAAAAGAAAACATGCGTGGATATATATATTTAAAATGGTAAAATTTACAAAAGTTATGTATGCGAGCAGCTCGGCAGAAATTTTTAAATGGTATGAGTTTGTAGATTGGAGGGTGACAGGGTTGTAGGACATTTGAATGAGATGTATGTTGGGGACGTTGTGCATGTACAAACAGAAGCCTGAGGAAAATTTTCCTAAACTATGATAACAAAACGTATAGTTTTTAGTATGTAAATTTTCGGGGGCCACGACAAAATGTTACAAAAGTTATTTTTTTTTTTTTGTGGAAATTCAGTGAAGGGTTGATTTTGATATGAAAAAAAAAAAGGCTGTCAAGAAACTTTCTGCATTTTAAAGCTCAATATTGAATGGAGAACTATTGATTTCTATTGGAAATTTTGTTTATTTTAAAACTATAGATTTGCGTCAAAAAAAAAAAATAGTTAAGAAAACCAAAACCAGGAAAATTCCGAATGAAAATTTTTGTGTAACCACAAAAAAAAAATATTACTTTCCATTTTCCTACCGAAATCGACAGAAAATTGCGTATATAAGTGAAAATGGTGAAAATTTGCCCATCAAACTGGCCCCGACTCCTTCACAGAATGCTATACACATATTTTACAAGAATTTATTTATCAAGGCAACACACATGAAACGGAAGGAAAAATATGTGGAAAATGTCGAAATAGCAACTTAAAATATTCAACAAATTTTCATCTTTGCAATTTTACTCTTTTTTTTGGAAAATTTTTGATTTTACATTTATCATCGGATGTTTGTGGGTAGCGAATGTGTTACCGTTCGACATGCTGAAGGATCATCGACAGAAATTAAAGAATCGTTGAAAATGACTGGAACAAGTTGTGTGAGATCAATTTCATAAAAATCGCATATTTCACAAAGATAACGACAAAAAACCCGTCACTTGTTTGACCAGGCTGGTCTGACATGTGAATTTCATAACGATGGCAAGAAGGGAATGTCAAGTGCCATTGCCTAAGAGCACATGTGTTTCTAATTGTGTCTCATCAGAGGCCTGAATTCCCTCAGGGGGCATTTTAAAGTTTCTTTTCTCTCTTCTCTAATACCAAGTTACAGGAAGTTTATTGAATCATTTGATTTATGTCACCCATTTACGAAGCTGCACTTGAAATGTTCCATTCTGTGTTTTAATACTTAAATAAAAGAATGTGAAACATGTGCAAAAAAAAAAGAAATAACAAAATTATTTTACTCTTGAGCCATGTTCATGATGTTTGCTGCCCAGAATTGAGTAAAAATGAAGAAACGAATTTTTCAATTAAATGGTTGAAAAGTTCTTTAAAGAATGGACCTTGATGATTATGATTTGTTTACTTTTTCTCCACCAGCGGAATCTTTCTTATCCCAATTTTCCTGAAACACATTGAAAGCATAAAAAAATGCGAAGTTTTCCAGCAAAGCTCGCGGACCAACAGCGAAAGGCATCAGGCGATGGAAATTATGAATTTAATAAACATATTTAAAGCAACATTAACATAATAAATGAACTTTACTGTTTGCTCATCATAAAAATGACGATGAAATTACGCATATTAAATTCATTTATGGGTCCGCGAGTGAACAAACAAGTCGTTTGTTGAGTGATGTTGGCTGTTTTGTAGAAGGTGTTCTAAAGTTTTATGAGCATTCGCCGTGTCAGTGTTTTATTTTTTCTAACTGAAAGTTTGAAACATAAATATTATATACACCCGAATATTTTTATGATTTAAAAGCGCAGGCAAATTCACTCTTTTTATAGTTGACACATCTTTTGCCTAAAGGACTTGGGCCATGTGCCCAAGCATAAATAAAGAAAAAAAAAAAATAACCGAGAAAAAGGCTCATAAACAAGGGAGAAATATATTTAAAGTTTCACATAAAAATTTATGCGATTTTCGCCGATGCACGCAACACTTTCGAGTCGTTTAAATATTTACAGGTTTCTGGTTATTGGCGCTGGCACAACATAAATGGCACCACATTATTATATATATCTCGGCAATGGACCGAAAGAGTTTCACTGTCGTTATGGTTTTTTATAGTTTTCAATCGTCGCACTTTTTCGCGTTGAAATAAACTTTTACAACATTCTTTAATGTCTAAAAATGAAATGTTTTGTTTCAGTTAACACCTTAAAGTTGCTTTTTTCCCGTCCATACAGTTTTAATGCCCGAGCGTCGTCTCTAGTGTAATCATGAGGTATTATGGAAAGTGACACAATTTTGCTGTGAGGATTTTATGGAATTTTTCGTTTCCTGTTTTGTCAGAAGAGATGTTTATTGCCTTCACATATTGTGAGCAAATTTTTTATAAGACGTTCGCTCAGTAATTGAAACTATTGCATTACAACGCTCAAGAGTATCCTTCAAATCTATTTTTATTTCTTTTTGGCACAAAGGTCTCACCACACTATTGTAATTTCAGTCTTCAATATAGCGTGTAATCATGATCTCCTTCCTTAATACCAATCATCATTTCATTGTTGTTGGATTAAAATCAAAAATCAACTTTTCGCGTGACTGAACCATCAACATAATAAAAAAAAAATCTGAAATTCCTGTAAAAAGACTCGGCATTTAAAGCATCGAAAAGAAAAAGTTCAACAATAATGAAAAGCAGCATTATAATTTTAATTTTTATACAGGGATTTGAAAATGATTGCATGACTGAATGATATTTTACTGAAAGGCCTATTTCAGCTTGATTCAATTTTTATAACTGGCATTGAATATTTTTTTCGAAATGAAATAGTTTTTTCTTTAACTCATTGAAATGGTGTAATTATTGCCTGGCATGTAAATGATTTTAAAATTATACAAGCGTTTATGTGATAAGTGGTTGGAACATGAAATGTTTTGTCTTCTATTTTTTTGAAAAAGTTTACGAGTTCGAGCGGTGACAGATTCCTCTAATTAATAACGCTAAGTAAAACGAAGATGAACGTTCTAAGTGATCTATTGCTGAAAACAAAACATTGCGCCATTAGCTGTCCTATCACCATGCATTTATCTTGAAAACTGCATGAGAATTTTCCCACACGACTCATTCCACAATTGCTTAAACGCTTAAATGCTTGTTAAATGCCATAAATTATTCTGCGGCTGAACGATATTAGCCGCGAAAAATTTTGCTGAACATTTCATCACTAAATTTTCACCGCAACAATGTTTTCGAAGCGGCAAAAACATGAAAATTCATTGTAGCTGCGATACAGACGAAGTGATATGGTAATAAATTTATCGGAAAATTGCTTCTGTAGGTTGGAGGATTGGTAGTTATTATACCGGAATAAAGGGGATGATGGTTCATAACAGGAATCATGTCATGGATTGAAGCAAAGCGTAAGAATTTTCACAATTGATTTCTCAGCCTGATGGGTTTTCACATATATATGTGTTATAAACTAAAGCACCCCTTCTCAAATCCAATTTCACACTTTCAACTACTTAATTTTCCATTCACTTTAATCAAAAGCGCCACCTCTCTTCCTCACACCATAATTCCTTTTATTCACCAACATGTGTGTAAGCGCAATTAAGGCACATCAAAACTAATAAACTTTGCCTCATTTACACTCTGCTGCCTCGCTGAATATATAACATGCAAACACATTGTGCTTGTGCAAAAAAAAAGTGTAGAATTTAAATTACTTTATTAAAGAGTCCTTTGCAGTATTATGGTACACCGAAAGTTTGTGAATTCAAAATTTTACTAAACATACACCTTTGTTGCGTTTTTTTCTCATTTCAAAGTAAATTTGCTTAAAATGGTTTTCACACTCACCAATCACGAATGATGCAAATTGAGTGACAATTTACAGTGAAATTTCGATGTTCACGGATACCTTTAGGATTTCATATGTTCGTTCAATCGTTTGATGTATCAATAAATTTCAACTCTCGTGCGAAAAATCAGTCACTGTAGCAGAAGCGATAAATGAGTGTTGAACAATTTGCCCCACATTTTGCCGCCCAAATCATGTAAGCGATTTTTTTCCACACGAAAAACCAGAGCAATAAACGAAGTGAACATTAGACTGGGCCAGTTTACAGCCGAATCATCCCCTCGTAATTATTTTTTATTTGCCTTGCCAATTCCACCATCAATTTCGCCTTTGTTGTTTGTTTACTTGTTTGCTGGAGTGAGTTGATAATGAAAACAGAGTGACTGGAAAATCATGTGAAATACTCACCACACATATTCGAGTTTTCCCTGCTATTCGTCTGCTGCTTGTTTGTTTAGAGGGATTTTCATGAGAAAAATTGTGTATTTTAAGGCCACCAGCGAAAATTGCGAAACAGCCAAAGTGGAGTTTATAAACAACACAAAAAAAAAACAAACGAGTCTAATAATAACTAGAGCAATAAATTTATTAGCTCTTGTTTAGCCGACTTTTCTCCCCCAACAGAAAAAAAAAATCATTTTAAGGGGAAACGTTGCGAATTGGAGTCGATTGAGTTTGACATGGCTTTGAAATTGTGAATTTTAATTGAAAGGCCTGATGAATTATTAGACGAATTAGCACCTGATAACAATCATTTCGAATCACCCTGTGCAGTGAAAATTACCGACTGGGAGGAAAATAAATAAATGAGCATTACAAACTTGAAAAACTATTTTTTTCCACCCCCGTCGTAGTTGTTGTGAAACTAAATCGTGTAGTCTATCAATAAAACTTTTGCTGTTTGTCAGAAATTTTCAGTTCCTCGTGTTCGCTTGTGCTGTAAACATTCATTTCGAAAGATTGCCTATAAAAATGAAAATGCAGTGGAAAAGCGTTAAGGAAAAATGAAGTTTCATTGTGCGCGTGAAATTTTTTAGGGAAATACACAAAAAGTTTATCGAGGACAATAAGAAATTTTAAAAGGTAGGTTGTGATAATAAAAAAAAGGAAAGTTGTTAAAGTCTAATTTCCATTCAACAAGACTTCGGCTTAGATCTTAATCAAGCGTATTCAGCAACATTTCCATACCGCAAACGCAATGAATAATTCAGTGAGAGCAGTTCCAAATGGAGATAAATGAAATGCCATCAAATAGTCAATGAATTTCCCATTTATCGCTATCGGAGTCAATACAATCAACAAGAATGAAAGCTTCTTAATAATGTTCAACAACAATTACCCGAATAATTCGCATAATATCACAAATTGATTAATTATAACACAATTCCCCCTCTAATCGGTCTTTTGCCATCATCTCATTTCCATTGAAAGTGCGCTACACAAATTTCACCCCTCATTGTGTATAACATATAATCGAACAAATAACCATTGGAATCAGGTGATTAAATTGATGACACAACAAACATTGATCGCAGATTGTTGTAAAGATGTTATCACTAAATTATGGTTTATGACTTTATCGCTAACATTTCCGTTTTCATCAAACAGCGTTTATTTCTACCAAGGGGAAATAACTGTGAAATCTTCCACTTCATTCAACTACCGAATTTACATTTTTCCCCCGTATGCCGCGACATGAAAATCAAAAAAAAAAAATTGTTTGGAGTGAGAGCAAGCAGAGCAAACAAACGTCGGTGAAAAAGTGTGTAAATATTCCAACAAAACAAGGCAAGAAGCTCAAACAAAAAATGCTCCATAAACAGATTTTCTACCGCTTTGTTGATGTTTCTTAATGCATACACGGCACTCGGTCGAAGGAGATTTTTCCGAAGGAAATTTCAGTGGATAAAAAGTGGATTTCTCTTCTTTTTTTCCATTGTTCAGTTCATTCGACATTAAGTAAATAACATTAATACGATAGTCTTCTTACAGTGCCCGACGGGCTCCATTTATTTCATAGCCCCTTAGTGCTTTCCTCTATTTTCATCCCCCTCTTCATCATAAAATATTTCACATGAATCGTATCTCTCAATCGCGACTACATTTTCACGTGCTTTCTTCACAATGTGAAATTTCAATTACGTTGATGGATTTATCAGACGTTGAGATTTTTGCATACTCTCCATCCCCTCGAAGGAAAAGCGATTGAATGAAATTTTCAATAATTTCAAAAAAAAAAAAATTAGAATGGAGCTAACATTAAACATCTAGTTACATTAATCCCTAACAATTGTATCGCTGATGGAGACTTTTATTACAGCAAATCGGCATTGCCAAACTGCGAGCGGCTCTGACGTTCTTGATATAAATGTAACAAGATTTTCGCAAGTTCCTCTGCCTCCCCGCCCCCATGAAATATTTCCTTAAGAAAAAAAAGTGCTTTGTCAGTACATTTTCTATTCTTGTCATTGCATTCCATCCGCAGCAACTCTTGAAGGCAAACAAGCATTTTATTGTCTGCTTTTTAATATCCGATTTGAGAGTTCTTTAGCGTGTTTACTCACACCAGCCCTTCAACACTTTCTCATACCCCTAATTTGCTGTATAAATTCACTCGTTCACATCAAAAAGTCTATAAATTTGTTATTTTTTCTTCTACACTTCTTATGTTGGATGATGTTCACGCGTTACATAAATATGTTTCGTTGTCAATTTAATGTAATAACATTTTGCTGTTGTGGAGGGAGTATGCTGAGACTGTCTTTTTTTCTCGCGCGCGCCCCTCATTCCTTCACAACGCCCCTCATACATTTTTTCGCCATAAAAATTTTTCTTTTTCCATGAATATATTTCTGTTCCAAGTGTGATGTTGAAATGCTTGAAACTTTGTTTTTTTCCTCACATCGCCAAATGTTGTTCGCGAAATGAGAATATCTCGTTCAACAGGTGGTTTGCTGCAAGCTGAATAAACTTGAAGGAAAAATATAAAGAAAAACCTATCAAGAGAAGGAAGCCAAAGAATAATTGTGCGTGTTATATGGATGGGAAATATTTTCATAAGTCGTCGAGTTGATGCGGAGGAGAGTGAGAGAGAGTCGAGAGGCACTTGAAGACAAATAAATTCATTGTGTTTGGTTTGTTGTTGTTGAATAAATAAAATAATCGGCCTTCGACAGAGAGATATTTTTCTGGTTGTGGGTTTTTTGTGGATTGGCGGCGTTATTAGGGCAATCTCAGGGGTTGAGATGTCCGGAAGGACGTTGATCCACCAATTATTTTTTCACTATGTCATTGAGCTCTCGGTAATACTACGAGGGTAGATTTGTCCCAATTTGAGATATTTCATGGTCATCCCTTTGAACCTTCCGCAAGGACATTCATCGCATTCATTATTATGAATATATGTTGAAAACATTAAAATACTTTTTCGAAAGTATAATTAATGATGCATTTAAGATTGATGTCAGGTTCGAACATGCTGATAGTTCCAACGATTTCTATTTTTACTGTACATTTTAATTTTTTTTTATTCCCTAATTCTCTAAATCCTTTCTCTTGCGTAGTTTTGCGATAAATTTTGGGCTTTCTTTTTTTTTGCAATATTCTTTTAAGATTATTCTTCAGTGATGTGAAATGTCACTGGCGATAGTTGTTAAATTTATGAATCTCTTGTGCAAAAACCTCACAGATCATCAAGTCCCATTGTTGAGTAATATGGAAAGGACTTATGATATAATTTTTTGTTGTCTTCTCTATAACAAATCTCTATTTCTTTCGTCATTTCTATTCTTCTCAAGCTGTACTTTTTTTTTACAATACTTCAGGATTTATTTGCCGTTTCTGTCTCGCTCACTCTTACATTCAATTTGAAAACCGGCAAAATGCATTTTTTTTCTAGCATTTTTATTTATTTATTATACGCATAGAAATTCTGAGAAATGGGCATCCAGCTGCTATTGCTAAAGATTTCTATTCCACACTGTTAGATGTGGCTCGTTGTTTATTGAGAAAATACAATAAATGTAAAAAAATAAAATAAATTTCAAAAGTGTGGGCAGCACTTAGGGATGAGAATTTTAGGTAGACTTTACCAAAAAACACAATTTTATATCAGGTTCTGAAATCCTTGACACCCTTTTTGGACACGAACTAGCGATCGAAACATTATGTCAAAAACCTTATTTTATGACTGTCGGGGCATAAAAAGCGATTTTCCAAAGTGTTTTATTTCTCATTTGTTTACATTTAATCGATATTTTTGAATTTTTTTTTTTTTTAATTTTTAACTCCGCAAAAAAATATCCCCCAACAACAACAACAAAAAAAAAAACGAAATGAAAATTCCGTCGGTAGGTGAAACGACATAGAAATGCCAACACATTCAAACGCGATTTTACGATTCGCGGGAATGGAAATTTCTCGCGTTTAATGTTGTTGTTGGTTCGTGAAAATTCGCGCGCAATACGTTTAAGTGATTTCAATGAAAGGATTTAATGGAGTTTAATAACCTCACCGACAGAAATCAATAAAACGAAATAAAAATAAATAAATAAAAAATTTATTGTTTTGAAATGTGAATTTCTCAAGAAATCAATCAACTCCTGAGTGCTGCCCACGCATTGCTATTTCGTCCAAAGCGAAACAAAATTCCATAAGAATGCAAACAGAAAAAAAATCACATTACAGCAAAAAAAAAATTAAAGACGAATGCGAATGGAATGAAGGAATGAAGATGAAACATAAATTTCATAAAATATTTCATGTTGCTTTATCTCTTTCTAATCGACTCCCACAATACACTAGACGCAATATGCTTGAAGAATTTATTTCTCTTGAAAATCGTCTCTAAGAAACTTAAGAAAATCTCAAGTAATAAATTAAAAGGATATAACCGAACAGGATGAAAGAACACAAATGAAAAAAATAAATTAAAAAAAATTGAAAATATTAAAAAGCGAAAATTTTCGGAATCGAAATTTGTTGAGCTACACAGCGAAGTAGTCCTAATGAGCAATTTATCTAGTCCACTGATTGTACTGGGACTATTTTCATTCAAACATCACTTAATTATATCGCAGGGATGAGAGAAGGGATTGATGTCATCTCATGAATTTTTTTTTTTCATCTCGCAAGAATTCACATCAAACAAATTTCTACTTAAATGTGCGACGGAATCGCGAGATGGATTCGACTATAATAATTAACACAATTATCCACTCAGTGAATTTTCGCAAAATATTTTTCAATTTTTTTTTAAGCACTTCAGCGATTCTGACGTACGCGATTTCTATCTCAATTGTCCCTTAATCTCGATCAACATTCACTTCGTGGAATCAGCATTTAGACTCTAAATAATTTCTACTGGTCACACAAGCGATAAAAGTGACAATATTTGCCACACACATTCACACGTCCGGTTCGATTGTTTGAATGACAAGTGAACATTCGTGACGAAACGCTTCGTCGGCAATATGATATACACAATTAAAAGTAGACTGCTCAAACATGGCACAATATCAGCTAATAAATAAATAAAAACTTCGCCGCGATACAACGAACACTCTGACAGTGGCAAAAATGTGGTCTGATCGGTCTGGATCAGAGTCGTGTTTTTATGCAGTATATTCTATATAGATTGTGAACCTGAAAAGTTTAATTAAATGTCTATCGAGTCTCGCTGATAGATTTCTCGGAATTCATTGCTGCCGCGCATAGCCAGAGTTTGGGTGACATGTAAAAATATTTATTATTAAATTTGTTGTGGCAGCCAATATTCAATCGGTAGGCAATTCGCAATTTAGCTGGCAATTGTCAGTTCAAATAAGCATTAAGACCATTATTATTTTTTCGCTAAAACCATTTCAATGGAACTGCTCACATGCGAAATATAATGTAAGACATCATTAGAGTATGGTTGAGTGGTGGCAAAATGAACATCAAAGAGAAATTAGATACGTCATGTATTAGGGCTTTTTTCGTGGTCCTGGGTTGCCTCATGAAATACACATATCCGTCTCTAGGTCAATACAAAAGGACAACTTGTTGTTAGGGAACCCAAAAGGAATATCTAAATAAATCACTGGAAAACATAATACAATCTTGAAGATATCAAAACCTAAGCACATGAAGGAAAATAATGAAATTTGATATGTTTGATTCAAATTTTCTTCGCCGATTTTCGAAATGAGAACTTATCATAATGAATGCTTTTTTTTAAATCGTTCACAGTAATACAAATAATTGCGCTGTTGTCCCACTGCTCGAAATACTCTCTCGCTCTGCCTCGAGATAAGAAATGCAGTGCTCGCGAATGCATTTAAGCGAGAGACGATATAAACCGCCACCAAGAGTATCACAACCAATTGAAGGTGATCCGATTGCGAGACCATGTTTACAGCGATTTGCCCTCAATGAGCTCCCACAACGTTATAGCAGCTCGCGATCGTACAGGTAAATATAAATATAAACAACAAACAATAAAATGGTAATCCCGCGACCGGGAGCTCATTAAAAATGATACTTTTATAACATCAAATCGATATTCAAATGATGTCATAAACAGATAACAATTAATTTTTAATTATCAAAATCGCCATTAAAAATCCTCCCGACGGCCGAAGCACATGTCTGAATTAACGAAATTCGCTTGAGTCGAGATATCTTGTAGAACATTAAAAGAAACTCATCTCCATTCAAATTTGTTTTAATATAATTTCGTGCAGAATAAAAAAAAATCAAATGAGTTGTTGCTTGAAGCCACCATCGCAGCGATAAAAACACCATCCCGTCTGATTTCCATAGAAATTGTGTGATGTTTCTTATGTTTATTATTTAAAAGAAATCAACAATTAACACAACAAATATAAATCAAATGTGCTCAGCTGTGGCGAGTTTCATATGATGCTCAATAGACTCGAATAGAAACGAGTTTATGAATCTGTCGACTGTGAGCGCCAAAAACTTCTATGCGGCATTTCTTTGATAGTTTAAATATATTTTAATTCTTTTTTTTTTGCTGGTGTGCTTTCATATTTCTTTTTTTTTGTATTTATGATTTTTATGGCCAATGGCATTCATGTGAATTCACTGGAAATCACTCAAAATATTATGCATAATATAAGCAAACTATAATTAGCTAAAAAAGCAAAACGGGTAAAAAAGTGATTTACTAATTCGAGGTTTTAGAGATACTTGGACATGAAACGGTTATAATATTTATGCAAATTAAGCTGCCGCGCGTACAACTAAACAGTCAAAATGCTAATGAAAAGTTCTCAATCTGTTCTAGTCATTCGTTGTGATTCATTCAAGATTTTTTAATTCTCATATTCCACACAACGCGAGTCTAGCAAATAAATAATTTTTAATTAAATGTTTCAGTTCCGACTAAAAACAGAAAAAAAAAATATTTGAATATTCATCTGGCTTTATATACAGCATCAAGACATAAAAACTTTGTCCGTTGCTATATCTTAAGAAATAAAGAAGAGAATATATTCTCATATTTGGACAAACCCACCAAAGAAGTAAACCGCAAAATTTCAGGAAATCTAAATAGCAAGTTTATAGTTTTCTTTATAATTTTTCTCTTTCGCAAATATTTATAAATACAAAAATAAATTGCTGAAATATCTTTAATGAAAAATGATCGAGCTATTGGCGCCAGTTATAATTTACTTATCATCTTAAACGCTTAATCTTTACAGAAGCACATCCCCACAAACATCAAATTCAGACCAATCGGGCGATGCACAAAAAACGCCACTAATGATTGTCGATTTGAAAATTTCACCCGATACCAAAACTCTGGCACCAAAGTCATTAAAGCGATCTGCAAAGAAGTTGCCGCCGTTTTGTGTGCAATATCAAAATGCTCTATCCAAAAGTAGCGTCATGCAAGATTCAAACATGAAAACGATCAATGACTTTATCGTACAAGGAACACTTATCAATAGTCGCCGCTCAAAACGGCATCATCACAATTCACCTGATATTATAGTCAATTGCGGCGATGATGAGTGTGATGAATGTAAAGAGCTGGAAATGTGCGAATCTGACATAGCCATGAATGTATTCAACAACATTAACACCGATCTCCTGCTGAGTTTAGATTGCTATGAAATGGATAGTTATGGACGACTGCCCGGTGATTCACGAACTCCAACTCCCGTACCAAATTTAACATCATCAAATGTAGCGCCATCCAGTGATAATATGCCAATATCATCATCAGCTAATTTACTAGCCGTTCCTGCTGGTTATCGTCCACTTTCCCTTCGAACGCCATCGCCGAATACTCGCTCAATTATTCGCATCGATTTAGTGAATCGTGATGCCCAAAAGTCAGCAGAGCCAAACATCAAAGAGATCAACTATAATGTGAATCGCTTGAAGGAGAAACGAGGCGTGAGATACAAAGATGAAAAGTCAACACTATAGGTAACCTTTTTTCTGATTATGGAAAATTTTGATATCCACTTTTTGATTGATGATTTTGGTGTGACAAAAAAAAATTGTTATACAAAAAGCATTGATAAGGAAACTAAATTGATCGCACGCAAATCGTTCTACAGGAATTTGTATGGAAACTTGTCCCACTATGGTGCTAAACAGCAACTTCGCAATTAATTAAATAGACACTTTCGGAAAAAAAAAATTATTTTGAAGTTGCTCAGTCATGTAGTTAATTAGTTCTATTTCCGGCACCTTAGAAGTAAAAGGATTCATCTCTCAATATTTACCAATGTTTTCTGCCCTTTTTTTCCATCGCAATGATTCACAAGAAAATATTTTGATTCGAAGAGTTTTGAGAATTAATAACATAAATAGTTTCATTTCATTTTAAGAATGAATAGAGAAATAAATGGAAACAAAAGAAATTTAAAGTTTTCGATAGAATGAGGAGCATGTTCATGTTATAATGTCCAGCTTTATTTATTATGCTCAATATTCCAGTGTAGATTGGAATCAAAGAAATGTTCATTCATAGTTTATGTTTTCTTTCTGAGATACAAAATAATTATTTAAAACGAACTATAAATTATACGCACGATATCAAATATCAATATTATAATATTCTCGCTCAAATTAACATCGTTAAAAAAAAAATAAGAAAAAATATTTTATATTTGAGCAGTAAATGTAGAATAATTAATGTGTTAATTCAACCACTTAAAGTGATCAATCTCAATAATGAAAGCACAACTTTAAAATTGTTAATTAACGGTTAATGCTATGACTGGAAACAAAAGAAGCTGAACAAATTAAAACAAATAAAATTAATTTATGCATTAAAATCAATAGATACATATCTAGATATTCGATGCCAAAAGTATCGGCTACTTTGTAGTCCGCAAAATTTTATGGCAAGCGGTAAGTTTATAGATTTTCAGGAAAGTCTCAAAGAGCATTGTGCAATTTGATACCATAAATTTATGTTCAGCTTTTGGATTTGTGAACTCAACGGGTAATAAAATAAAGCGCAAAAAAGAGACTGCTATATGAGCTCCGATTGGCTGATAGATTTTTGCGCAACCATTTGCCATTTTTCCATCATAACAAACACTGAAAGGTCAATCGCCTAATTTAAATACAACGAAAAATAGAAATCCACAAAAAAAACTAATGATAGGTTTCTCGAACATATTTTATGATTTCCACGAAACCTCCGAGGCAAACAATTTCACCATCTCAAAGCGCCGTGAACTTTCTGCCACGTTAATTACAATGATCTCGAATTTCCAATATAATTTCTAATGTTTTATGGTCCATAATCACATAGGAAATGCAGTAAATCGAATCGATTGGAAAATCGATAACTGTAAACCTTTCTCATATTTCTTTGAAGTCATCCGTATCGGTGCCGGCCGCCCAATAGATTAATGATTGTAGAATGCTAAAAAAATATCTGTTTGTTATCATTGAGTCCATCGGAAACCTTCATAATTCCTACGATTCCGCCATGCTGATTGCAAATCCGCACAAACGAATACTCCTTTAAAATGCAATAAATTTTTCCATATCTTAAAAACTAAAAGAAATTACCTGCTGCATAGCATGACAATAAAAATCACCATTCTCGATCCACCCTCAACTACAGCTAATAATTTATACAATGCCTGACAGTAATTGTTTTTAAATTTTATTTCTCTTCTTCTTCATCTTCACAATTTTATCTCGTTAATTTTAAGAAACTGATGATGCACCATGAAGATTTCGAAGCAGATTGAATGTCCATCTATATCCCTCTCTTTCATTCTCCCTTAAAAACTTTAGTATAAAAAGGTAATTTAATGAACACGGGAATAACAAAAGCTTCATATCATTTTCATAGACAACCGAATAGAACAATAGAAGGCAATAATTTTTGTTGTTGTTCCAAGGATTAGACTTTTTTTTTTTTTTGAAAAATCATAAAGGCGCCAGCGGCCTCATTTAGAGTCCTTAGGGGTCTTCTTTTTAAAATTACATTTCTGTCCATGTTTCTCTCTTCTTCTAGCACGAGAAGCCGAACCAAAAACATGCATCATTTCACAAACACACAAAAAAAAATGAAATCCTTAATTGTGATTTTATGTATTTTTTTTTCTCCTTTGGGCATTGACTCGTTATTTTTGGTCAAAAGGGATTCGAATTTCTTCATGCATGTTCAACCGGTTTCGTTGGATGTCTGCAAAAAAAATTGTCTTGTAACAAAAATTCTTTATTCGTTTATCACGTGTACAAATCAACGGCTGACCTTTTGACCAATAGTTGACCAACTCGGGAGACTTGAAGTTAGTCATTTTGAACTGTTGACCTTACATGGACATAACCCGAACGTGTGCTAGTTGCCTTCTTATAATTTCGATGAAAAAATCAATCAGGATTAAAATTCTTGGAAACTATTTCAGCGATTGTTTGCTGCTTTATATTTTTATCCTCGAATTCCTTCAGTCGAAATCTCAATTTTGTAATTGAATCCTGCATGTTCTATTATTAAGAAATCAACAGATGATTGAAACGACTGACATAGCATACAATGAGGATTATCCTGGAGCCGTATTATTAACTTTGTCTTTCGCATCATTGATGTGTTTATTATTTCGTGTCCTGCGGGTGATTTTCTGTTGAAAAATAATTTGTCTTGAAATTTAAAGTCTTTTTTTTTTCTTTTTCGAATTTTCTGTTTGAAAATTTCTATTCGCATTTCATAACCTTAAAAATTTTATTCGTCATTGAAATTTTCAAACAAAACCAAAAATTTTGCGATTGACACAAAATTAGCCACCACTGAGCGCTCGCTAATTTTCATAAAAAGCAATTTTCCACTCTCAATATTTGTTAAATTTTTAATGAGTAAATTTCCAACGTCGGTAAAGTTTTTTTTTTTTTCTTAAAACAACAAAAAATTTATTTTCTGTAATCTAAAACTGTCGCTTTAAAGTGCGACTCCTTGGCACAGCCTGCATTAGCCAAGTAATTAATTTTAAGTGTTTTTCAGTTGACTAGAAAAATCAAAATGAATATTTCATGGACACGAAAAGTCATTAAAGGGGGTGGAAATGAAAATTATTATAATTCACCAGGAGGCGAAGCTAATTTTTTTTTGCGCGACACTTTTTTTATCGCTCCAATTTCCACTTTAATTTTTCATGAAATTGAGTCCTTTCCCAATCTCAATGACACTCCATTAAAGATGATGACACATCGTTTCATCCCCGAATGCAATAAAAACAAGTTGTCCTGAAGGCGAGATATATTTTGAGGTTATATTGTCTCTAGATCGATTCGATTGTGACGAGAATTGTGACTAATTTATAATGACTTAAATTACTAGCATTTCTTTTCTCCGTTCAGTTTTTTCCTTCTTCTTTCGCTTTCTTGTTAATTTCACACCGCCCAAACATCAGCAACAAAATATCGACAGCTATAAAAAAATATCGAGAAATCAAAGATCAAACCAAACAACGTGCTGTCTCATCAAACATGCTCATATGAATTAATCAGTTGTGATGTTTTATTATCTCATCTCGTTTAAAGCGAAAAGGAAAAATAGTCGAATCGACATTGATGGTAGCAAATCATAACTTTGCCCTTGTTGTGGCGTGTGTATGGATATCTTTTTGCCAAATGGCAAACATTAAATAAAAAACTTTTTGGGTGGTCTAGTCGGGAACAAAGTTGTAATGTCTACCGAATTCCAGGGTCAGGTTTATCGTAGTTGGAAAAATCGATATCAGTTTTTCCAGTTGATAAAATTTATCAAGTATCGTCATCACCATCAGCTGGGCCACTAATGAAAAGGACACGACTTTAGGATGAAGTTAGAAGGCGGTGGGAGGCGGCTCACGGCTTTTTTATGTCCCAGACCTCCATCGAGGGACTATAAAATCTCAAGAGTTAAAGATAATGGGTCGACACAATGTTTTGATGCTGAGCTAGGCAGGCATACAACAAGTACTGGAATGTATAAATGAATGAATGAATTGAGGATCAGAGTTTGAGGGAAGGAAATGGTTTAGTCCATTGGCCCATCCAACAAAACACACATACAACAAAAGTGAGACAATTTTCCTTTTTCTTGCGGTCAATAAACCTTTGCACCATCCATTTTTACGGTATAGGCCAAACCATTTTCTTCATTTGTAATATGTTGGGTTGCGATGATGGAAAATTTACCCGAAAAAAGAGAATCCCATGACCCAAAGACCTAATTTCTGAGACCTTTCCATAAAAAGGATGTAATTGATAATTGTGTTTTTATTCCAAAAACGACCACACTTTTTCCAAGGCACTTGTTGTGTCGGGCCCATGTCTGGGTTTTGTTTCATTCTCGCATAATCTAGTGTCATGTCTCGTATTGAAATAAATCTCCCTCGTTCAGTCGGGTGCTTTTTTTTTGGACACCATCCCCACATGAATTCATCACGCCGATCCCATTTCATTCGCTTCATTCGATACCGTCATCAAAAAAATTATTACACCCGAAAAAGATTTTTTTGGCCTTTTCTTTCTGTTCCATCGAAATTTCATCAAAAGTCGCCATCTTTAAGAGATGCACAATCCTAGAATGTCCATCGTATTTTTTTTTTGCACACTTTTACTGTGATCCTGAAGGACGACCATAAAACTTTGTGCCAGTGACTTGTTAGGGCACAAATCGATGATTATAAGGAAGTTACATTGCCCTACATTCGCATCTGATGTTTCAACTTTAAGTGGCAGCAAGGCCATGGAAAAAGGTCAAATGATACATTTTTATAAAGGAAAAATAGTCGAATGGAGCAAATATTAATCATTGAGGTTATGTTTTTTTCTGGGGGGGAAGCAAACGTTAGACACGAAATACAACAAATAAATGGCGATGAAGAGCCATAAGAAAAAGGGCAAAGAAAAAAAAATGTAATGTTAGTAAAAATTACTGACCTTTCCTACACTGATTTCTTTCACTGGACTTGATTATAAGAAGATGCCCATTATCTTTATTTTCGATTCGAATTGTTAAGAACTATTTCGTTATTACTTCATCTAAAATAATAATTGTTTAAATTAAATTTTTCTAAATAAAAATTCACGATTTATGATTTTGATTATTTTTTTGTGGCACAGTGTCGATAGTCGACATTTTTATTAGCTCCATCGTTTTAAAGACACTTCGGTATATTTTTTATTTATCTTAAGCCCAAATAGTATGATGAATCAACCTAAAAATAAGGATGTCTGTTTAACTCAAAAAAAACCCTACAACGGGTTCAACACTGCATTCATAACGGGTCCTTTTCGTGTATTGCGGTACGTGGCTGATGATTGTGTTGTGTCGGAGGATGGATAATTTCAAAGGCCTACGAAATGTTTTTTGGGATCTTTAACCCTTTTTCCGGTGCATATTTTTCTGTGTTTTGCTTTTCATTTGAATTATTGGGGAATCCCTCTGGTTTGGCTCGGTGATCCCCGACACTTTAAACACAATTCAAATCCTTAAAAACAAAAAAAGAATATATATATATATGAAAAAAAAAAAAAAAAAAAGTTCTACCCAGAATTAAAGGAAAATATGTATTCAGGTCAAATAAAGTGAGACGTCTGATGGATCGGTTAAATGAAATAAAGTTGTGAATGGGAGCAATTCAATGACCTCAAACGGTCCCTTCGCAAAAACATTCGGATCCAAAATTCAACTCCGGACTCATTTTGCCCTCGAAAAATTTACTTGCAGACGGGTCGTCTCTCGATTGTTCAAATTTAGCAAAAAAAAAAAGGTTCAGCCGAGGATTTTTATAGGAATAATTTTTTTTCTGAGATATGCCACTCAATTAACCATTCAACGGTTCACTTTACGGATTGCAGTTGAAACTCGCATAATTTCTTGTGTCCACCCTTGGTCAATTGTATTTTTATCAACAAATTTCATGGTAGAAATTAAGGATATATAAAAAATCGATTCAGAATAATCCAAAAACCTTTGAGTAGAAGACAACAAGATATTAAGTGGTAACATTTATGTAAGATCATAAAACAATTTATTTGGAATATATTTTTAAAGATATTGGACATAATTTCCATTTTTGTTTTTCCTCATTTTGAGCAACAAATCGTTTTAGTGCACCGAGTGATCGTAAAACCATCAATGGCAGAAAGAAATTTTTCTTTTGTCGGAATCGATTTATATGTTTCGAAAAGAAAATTACAACCATAAAAAGCCATTAAACTATTTTCGTTATATAAGCGATAAAGCTTAGCTGTTTTAAGGGAGGAGTAGGGATTGCAGAAAAACGTGCAAGTGAGGGATTTCGAAATATATAATTACCTGAACTTAAATACAATGCTTTAAACGATGCCCAGCAAAGTCTGCTTGTTTCGAGAATTTACAACCAGAAACATTATTAAACTTCTGCACGATTACAGCAGAGCAACTTTCCAATTTATGATCTCACATTACCCATGCCCATCTCGCATCTAGCATTATGAAAATTAAGTAATTAATGAAATTCCTGAATGTGCGCCATCTGGTACAGCGCACAAAAGTTCAACGAATTTCCATCAATTATGCGTAGGAAAAAAAGCAGCACACGAAAAAAAAAAAATCTCGCCAACGCGCAAAGTAATTAAGAAATAAAATTAAATTTCGTGAATTTTTATTTTAGCAACCTCCAATGTGGAATGAGAATGGAGTCGAAATCCATTTTACAGCATTGCAACTTCTCGTAGATGTTTTGAAGTAACACTTTCTGTCACGTCCACACGAAATTTCCACCAAAGAGTTTTCCACCCTCTTCATCCCTACTTCTTTTTTTTTGCTGATGCTCGCAGAATCTATTAATTTACATTTTTTCCCTGCAACCCAATCTACAAAGGAATGGCTTTTCTTAAGCTTTTTTTTCTCGCTTTGCGTCAATTTTTTTTTTTCGTTATTTTCCCTCATTATTAAAAAAAAGTTTTTGCTGGCGCGAAACGAAATAAAAAAAAAATGTTGGACGCGAGTAAAAGGGGTGATTATTTCTTAAATGCTATTGATTTTTTTTACTCGCCCACGGTTCCATCTTAAGATCGCCACCCTATTTCGCGTGCGCCACCCTCTTATTTACCATCCTCAACTGTGTAAGAAAAAAAAATGATTTTAACCCTTTTTTAATTCTCGCTGAAAATTTTCTTTTCTGCGTTTCTATACAAACACACGCAGCATCAAAAAAAACACCATAACCCCCCCCTCATTCTCCTTCTTCTTCGGTCCATCTTCCATCCAAATAAGTACAACACAGAGAAAAAAAAATTGATTTCTTTTCAATGAAGGAAAGGCATGAAGGGGGTGGATGAGAGGAAGAATTTTTTAAATAGAAAAGTTTTTTTTTTCTCTTGTGTACTTGAAAGGGGGTATGTTTGCAAATGATATCCTAAAAAATTTATGCATCAATTCTGAAATCGATAACCATGCAGAACTGCATGATTCATGCAGTTAGCAAAACTTGAATTTATTGACAATTTTTCTTTTAAATACATTATTTTTAAATGAATCGTAGTTGATTTTTTTTTGTGCTGTTCCTCGGCCTGTTTGCTGTTTTTTCCGTTAACGAGATAAAAATGAAATTAATGAGTGGTGTTTTCTGTTCGCTTTTTTTCTTATTTTTTAGAGCAGAAACGCAAGAAAAAATTTATGGTGAAAAAAAAAAAAGTTTCGTTCGTTGAAAAAAAAAAAAAAGAAATGTGAACGAAAGGGTTGTGAGGGAAAGTGAAACTCAAGCTGGGCTACTGGATGGGTGGGTATGAGGCAACAGAAAATAAGAGCTCTTCAACTGATTACATTCGAAGGCCAAAAATCGTCGAAGCCATCTTGCCAGGCATTAAAGCCACAGTTCTCGAGAGCAATCAAATTAAAAGTTCTATTGAAAATCCCTTGCAAAAGAAAGTCAGCTTCCGATCGATAAAGTCGGTGAGCGCACCACAACAATTCCAGACCATAATTTCCACCCTGCTCTTGCTAGCAAAGAACCATAAATTACTGGGCACATAATAGAAATTCTCACTGCGGCAATGAGCAAAAAAAAAAAAATGCCTCGAAGGAGTTTTCTGTTTCCACCAAAAAAAAAAAAAAAAATTACATGCTACGCATTGTGAGTTAATCAAACAATATTCGAGCTCATTGTGCTTTCACTTGAAGAAACAGTTCATGTTTCACAGATCTCGATGTGTGGTTCCCCAATGCTATTTTCGCTATTTTCATATGCTACCAGTCGATAGTTTTCATATCGAATTTCAACATAATCGAATATACTTCTATTAAGAAAGAATGAATTTTGCGATGTCGAGTGGAAAAAGAGTTTAATTAAATTATTCTTGCGATGCTATTGCAAACAAGAAAAGTAAACAACATATATCTATAAGGCTTTAAAAAATTTAGTAAGTGAATTTCCAAATTAAGATTTCCAAATTATAAAAGTTTTGTTTAGAACAAGTCCTCAATAAAATACGATTTGTCTCAAGGTCAATAATGCGAAAACGGGAAATAGGCGGCATCTCACATGATCATCATCATTCAACCACCAACAAAAAAAAAAAAAACCATCACAAGTTTAACTGTTTTCATTTTGTTCAACAAAAAAATAAATAAAAATGCAGAAATAAAATATCATTTTTGATGAATGTCTTGCACCATGAATTAAATTTGTGCGCAAAAAAGAAAGAAGAAAACACATCAAGCCCGTTCCTGATGATCGGGATGAGACATGAAACAAAGACCGCCGTTGTTGATGTGAATTTGATGAAATATTTGATAGTTTAAAATAATAAATTTCAAATTGCAATTTCTGGAACATCTGAAACGAGAATGGAATTGAAGGAGGCAGCTTCATGAATCATGGTGCCCGAATTTTGATCTACATCATCACATAATTATCTTAATTAATTCCACTCATAATTTCATCATGTCACTGCAGAAATTCCAAAGAATTTTGCTCCGAGGTTCCATGCTGAAAATTGCCACAGCAACAACAACTTGTCATTCAATTAATTGATAACACAAAATTATGCTAAAACAATTAACGTATTTTTTTTTTGTTTTGTAGATCAATCAAGCGTGACTTGGTCAACTGGTGAATACAAAAAAAAAAGTTAGAAATCTGACGCACATCATAATAGACATATATATTTTGATCCAATGTCTGGCGCGGTCTCAGTTGTCTGCAGAAGTATTTTAATTACATCAAAATTGTTATTAAATTGTCTAGCTCGTGAAATGATTTTAAAAATAACAATTTTTTTTTTGCTGGTTGTGTGTGTGGCGCGGCACCAATTTATTTATCCTCCGTGATCACATCATGAAACATGATGACCATTTAAATCATCATTTGCAGTTTTTCTGAGCGCTGTCGAGTCGGAAACCCATCGAACGTCCATTATAATTAATAGATGAAATGATATATTCGGTCATTGAATAAATATCACGGCATACGGAGTTTGGTTATATTTCGATTAAACGCGATGCTTTGTTTTAATGCCAAATTCGTTCTAAAGTCTTCACCAAAATATTGTGTACGCATTAATTGCGCAATATATTTTTATTACGAATTGAATATTTGAATAATTCATTTACAGAATCATGAATGACTTGGGAATATTTTCTTTAAATTGTGGATCAGAATCTTGTGATGACTTTAAGCTAAGTATTTTTAAACGAGCGATCCCTTGAGGCTGGACATGCGTGGGCTCAGATATATTCATGTCTCATCCATGATACCGAAAAGTGAGAGAAATCCGATTTCGTGTGACTTTCCAGCAATAGAATTTCTCCTCTATCATCGTCAGTCAGGCAAAATAAAAAGATTCATTCCTTATATGGTTCACACGACAACGGCTGACCTTCTGTTCCAAGCCAACAAAATCGCATCCATTTTCAAGATTGTGAGTCATGACGAGATTAAGTCGAAACTTTTGGCAAACTGCGCGTGAAATTTGGCAAGACACAAGCAGCCGCGATCCAAATAAATTTACAAACATGTTTTTTGTTCGCTCCAACTTGCGTCCGATTCCTGGAATTGCAGAATGCGCGGTTAGATTGCTTGTTGTTGTAGCACAATGCTTTATAAAACCAGAAATCAACCGAATGTTGATCGCGGACGAGCCATTTCTTAATGATAATGCGCTTCTAGTCCACTAATTTTTTAAGAGGAACTTTTTTTTGTTTGCACCGCGACTTGAAAAATGATCAAATTGGATGCAATGAGCAAAATGATACTTTTAAGGTTATGTGATTATGAGTGAGGTTATGATGTATCTTTTTAATGAGATCTGTCTGTAAATGTTGTTTTTTTTTGTAAGGTAATTTTTTAAATTATATAATTAGACACTGCAGACAATGTTTAAGACAATTTTAAATTGTAATAGAATCAACCATACTTTGGTTTTATTATTTTACGTCAAATGATTTTGGGCGTGCGGTCCGGTCCATATAATAAGATTGATATCGATTATGTTTATTTGCGTTCAGTGCCTTGCTGATTGCCATAACAATTTTTATTCGCTTCCTAATTGCACGGTCAAAATTTGCAAAACTGTTAAATTACAAATAATGCGAGACTAATGTTTGTCTCAATTAGATACGAATCAGATACAAAGTGCACCGTGCGGGACGGATATTGTCTTAATTGATTGATGATCTATTTATTTACTCTAATGCAGCATACAACACAACAAGTTATAATGATGATGAGAAAAGTGACTTTGCAAAACATTCGATTCAAATTTTGAATTCATTGTAGTAAAACAAATCGACAGTCTTCTCATTGACTGCCATCGGAATGCGTGGAATGTTTGTCGTACGATGTTCAAGAGTGATGGAATTCCCGCAGAAAAAAATGTATCGTTGGAGTGAGAAATTCCTATCGACAGGCAGAACGAATCAATATCACTGCTGGGTGGTTCCTGGAATATTTTTCATTTCACTCGTTTGTCGGCGGCAGCATTTTGCGCACCTAGTGCCTGTCATTTTTTTTTGAATAGTTTTCGTCTGAGTCTGACCGACCACTCGCAGTACTTTATTCTATAAAACCGCTCAGCAAATTACCGAGCTCGCTAGAAACAAATCTCGAATGAAGAATGTTTAGCAATTATGGCGTTGATGTCTTGACACAAAACAATGACTCATAATAATTGTCTTGGATCTCACGAACAAATGCTGTGAGCTTTTTACCGAATCCACTTCATGAATCATCACTGCCATCTTTATCATGGTCAAACTTCCGATTAGCAATCATTACATTCCATTGTTTTTATTTTCTAAACATCTCATTGGTTGCAAAAATCGAGAAGTAAAAAATTGCGCAAAGATCGAATCGTCCGTTATATTGTGCACGAGAATCGCGAGAAATTCTCAGAATCTCAAATCGACAACAGGTTTTTTAATTTAATTTTGTGGGTTTCTTTTATACAAATACATTAGACATGTTTCACCAATTCCAGCATGTCTTCGAAAGCATTTTTCTGGTTCCTTTGTTGTAGTAATTTAATAATCTTCAAATATAAAGCCCCCGAAACACACAGCCGAAATCGCTGTTATTCGATATGAGAGATATAGAGAGAGAGACAGAGTGAGACGGAAACAATGACATCAGGATTGTGTTAATCAGCTAGATGTGAAATGGAGTGTAAATTTGATGGTTGCTAGAGTCTACATGAGTGATCATATATAATTTTGACTCACAATGAGATGCTCAGCCCTATGTATCGAAAAATAACCTCAAAACTGAGAAGGCTCTCAATTAAATGGCGTAACAGGATATTATTTTCCTAGCGTTCAATTCCCAATGCAGCCTTCAAAAATGTTTTTTTTTTCCGAATCAAAATATTTTCAAAACACACTCTCACGAATGAAAACGTTACACAAGGGAAGTGTCGAATTCTACGACCTATCATTTCTATAAAGAAAAAAAAGGGTTCCAAACATTTTCTCATGCATTTTACAATAAAATAAATAAAGCCAAAATCCATAAAGTGGCTCTCGAAAGTTAATTAAATAAAACTGAACATTTTTACGAACCTTCGAAAAGGTAAAAAAAAATCCTTTCATGCTCGTGAAAATATTCAAAATTGTCGCCCTGAAAAAAAAAAAAAAAGGAACGATGTCAATGATTTTTATTACAATTCCACGCGATGTTTCTTCACATTTGTGGCGCGCGACATTTTCAAAAAAAAAGAGCAGAAAAAAGCACGGCAATGGAAAATCGTAAAAAAACGGCGGCGGTAAAATAATAAAAATGCAAAAGCACACATCGGGGAATTGTTGGCGAGGGGAACGTTTAACAGCTACCTGTTGCTGTCAAGTGCCGCTCTTTCTCTATACACAATCGGCAATAGCATTCAAATCAAACATTTCTTGCAACGGGATATGTGACACTTTATCATTATTATGGTAATGACGTTGTGCAATTTCGAATACATTGTTATTATTGTTTGTAATATTAAAATGCACTTTTTTTTTGAGATTAGGGCGCGATAGTTTCGTTAAAAATTAATTTCCCATCCCCGTATAATAAAATATTGTCAAAGATTAACATTTGAATTACAACAAAAGGATTGACTTGAAGTGGGCTCTTGAACCTAGAAAATCTCCTGATTTATTTATGCACTATTTATGAGTCTCCATGTGATTTATTGCAATCCGATATTTCATCGTCGTATTACGCCTTTCAATATTTTCTTTTCATTTCTTTTGAGAAATTTGTTGTTTCAAGCTCGAACGAGTTGTCTGAACATGCCAGGATGGAAAAAAAATAGTAAAGGGCAAATAAAGCATAATATTTAATGAAGTTTTTTATGCTCAATGACTTAGCAAAGGGCAGAAAGTTTTTGCTAAAATGTAAAATATAAAAGATGATTCAGAATCTTAAGATTATACAGCACATTTCATTACCCCTCGGCATCTTGATGCTTCATGATTCCAATCTAGCATGTAAAATATTTATTTTGAATCAAAAAAAAAAAAAATCTCCATTCGTTTTCTGGCACAACATAGCAAAACGTAGCCATAGTTTGCCGTACATGGAAAATCTAAACAAATCCTAAATAAACAGAAAAAATTTCGCACTCTTAAAAAAATATGGAAACTAGAAACTCGAAGCACATATCCTCGAAGCCCTGAAAGTGATGCTCGAGTGAGAATTGTAAAATCAATTTGCCTCACTTGGACTCATCCAGTCGTTTGAGTTTGTTCATTTTGCGTCATCATTGTCGTTAACGAATTTATTTTTTATTTTTTTTTTTCATACACAAGATGATGCCCGAATGTCCTTCAAGTGTCTTCTCTTGAAAAGTCTTGAAACTATGCAAGATATAAAAAAAAAAACTAAAATAAAATTCCTCAAACACACATGTGAAACATCAGCAAAAAAAAGAAAAGAGCCATGTACAATATATACGAATAGATAATGCCCGGCACAACGAGAGTTGACAGTTCCTGAAGACTCGTCGACATCACTAGTGGAATAATAATAATTTTTGCGCTCATCGCTTGAATTGCCCCATTAGACGAGAGCATTTTGAATGAGGGGCTGCATCATCAAATCGGGAATGAGGACAACGTTACGTGCTTAAACATCCTCCGGAATTCATTGTGTGACGATATGTGCTGCGACGACGTGTTCTATGAGTATTTGTGAGTGCTCTCGTCGAGTAATGAATGGATAATGGCAATGATATGACAACAAAAATAAATGTTCAACTAAAAGTTTCACTGAATAGTTTTTTTTTTCTCTTCTCTCTATCAAAATGCCTCGTTTCCCTGTCTTTTATTATAGAATGATGAATATCCTGCCATTGAATGCCATCGCAGACGGCAGTTAACATAGATAGAAGCTTTGTAAAAATTCAAGGTTGTCAGTTGGGAATTTCACGAAATCAATTGAGATTTTTCTGCTCTTACTCACTCGGTGGCGATGACAATCGAAATGAAGACATTTCTTAAGTAAAAAAGAAAACTTTTCGAAAGGAAAATTGTCATCCAATTGAAGTCGTTTCTGTCGACTCACCATCCAGATGATTTTGGTACTTTTAAAGATCTCTGAAATTCGAGTCCATCCAATTGCTTTCAAGGATTTTCTTCCTCATTTAAAAAAAATCTCTTTTTAAAGCAATTTTCTAAAGAAAACATTCCGAATCTCTTGAAGAATTGCCGGCAAAAAAGTGTTTCAATCTTTAAACTGAACATGGTTACACAATTTAAGACAATTAGAACATAAAACAAAATTACCCTGCCGTCCGAGAGTGCGGCAGTCGTCGTGTTGAGAGAGAGTGAAGCGATTCAAGAATATAGAAGCGCAGATAAAGCAAGAAGAAGAACAATATTCAAGATAAAAAAAAAACGTTCTAATAATTCTTTATTTTTTTTTTTCTTAAAAAACATCCTTAATGTATTTTTTTCTGTATTCTTTGCTTTGCTTCATTCATTCGTCTTGGATGCCTTCATTGTGTAACGACGACGCTGTTATACTATCGCTGGATGTATGTATTTGCCTTCGTAATATGGGCCAAATATAGTTTTTTTTTTCTTCTCTTTTCTGTGTTTCTTTATTCAACGGAATCTCTCGTCTATGAACGCTAAAAAAAAATATATATAAGAAATATAGCAAAAGTACTCGCACTTAATGATGATGACGATAATGATTTGGAATCTGTGATGGTCCGAGTCGAGAATGTGCTGTTCACCGCCACTACACAGGAAAATAAAACATTGCTTGAGGAGAAAGAGAAATGAAGTCCTTCAAAAAAAAAAAAACTTTTTTTTTTCTTTCCATGTCCTTAATGTGTTGCACAAACAACTAGAGTTCAACTATAATATAGTTTACTATGGTTAAAAAGAACTTGAGTAGATTAAGGTTGTTAAATTTCCTCCTTCAATTAGAACGTGTTGTCGTTGTTTGGAGCCTTTCGCTTTCACATCTGAACCGGCGATAAGATGTAGGTCAGTTCATCAAAATGACTGGCAGCATCTGGCAACCCGCTCTCTTTAACTGATGGAGAAATCAACGAAATTCCTTAAAGATGAACTAGCAAAAAAAAACTTAATGAAGTAAAAATATTTTATCTTAAAATGTTCTTCTGTTTCTTGTTGATTTTTTTCCTCTTTTTGTGGGAGAAAAAGAAAATTTGGTTTTACTCAACGCTTCTAACACCCCACAAATTCAATGTGCATTAAAGACCATCAAAATAATAATAAAAGCAGATCGACAATGGTCCATTATTCCATTTGCTGGATGCTCCCATACAGCTGTTTAATATCGATTTTTATCTAAAGTGATGATGTAAAGTTGTGGCTGGCTCAATCGTTATTCATGCCAGTGTTGCTAAAAGCACAATAATTTTATTTGTTGATTACGTGGGAGTATTTCGTCAATGAGTGTCCATTAGATTTACCTAATGATGTTACTCATCAGTGAACAACGTACATCTACGAGGCCCAATAATGATTTTCCATCAGCACAACGGAAAAGATAAATTTGTATGTTTGTTGAATGTTAAGTAATAATAATGAGAAAGTGGTTTGATAATGTTTCGTCCTGCTACAACACCCCACCAACATGCCCTTGAAGCATTTCTTTTGGTATTTCCCATCAATTGATTAAAGTCGTAAGAGACGCGAATGGAAATATTTATGAATGGACAAGAGATGCAATAAAATTTCTTGAATATAAATTTAAGTGGCAAAATTATTCGCCTGCGACACAATTACCGGCGTGTCATTTGTAGCGCGAGAGATATATATAAATATCCAGCGATGGCCTTAATTTAAGACATGAGTTTCGTGGGGTGGTTACGCAACATTGGCCGTTGTTTTTACTAATGATAAATTTCTTTATTTTTCTGTTCGCATTAAATTCTTTTTTTTTTTTTTTTCTTCTCAGTTAAAATTTATTTAGAAAATAAACAAAATTAATGTTTTTTATGGCTAATTAAAGCTGCCGGTGTATGTATGTGGTGCTGGATGAATCTGCCCTTCGTTCAGCCACCTCGACCTTCCGCAGTATACAAACAACAGGGCAATAAATGGTACTTGCGATGGAGCAAAAGCAATTAAAAAGGAAATTTTTCTTATTTATTACTTTAAAAATAAATTCTAAGCATATAAAAAAATTATTTTCGTATAAAAAAAAGTTCATCTTTTTAGCAGCGCGTGTTCGTCGTGTATTTCCATTAAGTCCACCAATTATAATATTTTCCGTTACCTTTGAATATTCTACGTACTTAACAAAGGAAAGCTCGAGCGGAAAAAGTTCCTTTTTAGTCGCCTCAGAGTTTTGTTACATTGCTAGCTTTTTGTTTTGTTGTGTATATCATTTGAGCACCAACCAATGATCGATTCACGCAAAATGATATCTTCTATTACCACATAGTGATGCATCATACCATTCCTAAGCAAATAGAATATTGAGGCGGAATCTCTTGAGAAAATCTTAACCGAAATTTGCGTGAATCTCCTAAAAATTCTGCAAGTCCAAGTCATAAATATTGTGCCATCTAGTTTTGCATGTACACGAGGGACAAAGTTTATAATAATCGCGTAAATCGTGTAATCAAAACGAATTGTTTGCCTATTTGCGCCCACATTAGGGAAGCGTTATGAGGATTCATAGCGAAGCGCGCAGGAAAAAAGAAGAAAAATTTACATGGCAAATTTATTCAAAAGGAGGACTTTCTTTATGGTGCTATGATGTGCCACGGTTGCCAAGCTTTATATTTATTTTTCCCACACACAACCTGATGATTGTTCGCTGAAAAAAAAAAAAAAAAACACATTGCGCTCTGCCAATCAGGCTCCATCATTTCAAAATCAGAGATAACAATTGGTTTCGAGAATTTGTCGATCAATTTTACAGTCGAAATCTTTTGTTGTTGCTATTTCTCTCGTTTTTTTTTCTGCAGAAACTTTTTTTTCTTTCTTTCTTTCTGAAATCTGATTATTTATTTTTGCTCTATATTCTTTATTATTTCTATTTCAAATTCGTCCCTATTGTGTTGCTGTTTCAATATGAACTTCATCTGGTTTTCTATTTCTTGCTTGCTTCTGCGTTCGATTGATTTCTGCAGCAGACGAGTAGCAAGGGAACTCCATTGAGGGCAACAAATTTCTCCACCCCATTGAAAAAAAAAAAAACATCCTAAGACTCTCCAAATTCAAACTCATCCATCTTTGCTATTATTCATTGCTCGAATGTTTGTATAGAATGCGTATAAAATATATTGAAAACTTTACAACAAACCAAACGAGCACACATAAAAATAAATGATTCAACAAACAAAACAATAAAAAAAAAGAACTTTGGCAAAAGGATTTCTCTTTTTTTTTCGTTGATTTTTTCATCGGTTCCCACACTTCTCATTCTACATCTCTAGCAAAATATAAAAAAAAATTCCAAAAAAAAAAATCTAACACAAAGCAGAAAACAAAAATTGTGTTGAAGACTTTTTTTGTCGGCTGTTTCGTGGAGAGAAAATAAATCGTGATTTATTGAAATTGCAATTGGCTTCAGAACGTTTTTCAATAGAAATTTTTTGCTCTCTTTTTTTGCAAACTTTAGCGAATCAAAAATTACTAAACAATGATACGCTTTCGATAGAAGATATCAAGAAGTGCATCAAACCTATTCACAATATATTTCAATGGCTCACCTGAAAATAAATGTTTTCTGCAACTGAGTACAGTGTGAGGAACATCAATTTATTTATTCATGGGTCTCAATCATTAATTTAACTTACTTCAAATGTGATGTTGACAAAGATCCTACCTCATAAAATATATATTTTATGTTCAACTTGACAATTGATTGTGAAACATAATGAAATAAAATTGCACATGACACATGCATGTAGAGAGAGAAGCATAAAATTCCATTGTCGATGCATCATACTGCATGATTGGTGTTTCAATGTGTTGTAGTTACTTCGTTTTATAAAAATTTCCGGTGCATTCAGAAAGAGAAATGCAGTTTTTGTTGTTTGCTTGTCTTTTGTATTGCTCCATCATTCGTATGGCATTCATGAATGCGTGTGAAAAATACTCAGGTGTTTCATGTTTTCTTTTATTTTCGCTTGAATCTGCATTATGCTACTTGTTGAGTCATGCTGAATTATTTAAATGAAGTTGCGCATTTTCGCAATTTTAGTGAATTTCTTACGAAAATTTGATTCAACAATGATTCATTTCCCAGGGTAGTCATATCACATGATGATCACATTTCCAAGATCATTTTACCGTTTGAAATTTATTCCATGTTGAAATTAAGTGGAAAATGTGCCTGGTCATGAAACTTAATCATCCATCCTGAAAAACGGTTTTTCATTCAACTCCACCGAAATGTGTGCATCCATCATGTGAATGAGATGCATCATCATCAAGCAAAGCCAGCCTGGAAGGGCTAAATAAGAAATCAACAAAAAAAAGCATCGGCAAACGTAAGAAATAAAAAAATAATATCCCGAAAGTTTGGGCCAGGTGGTAGCCGATGATTATTGCTTATTATTGCCCTGGAAAGGAATCATACAACAACAACAACAGCCAACGCTCTTATGTGTATCTCATGCGCCCAGCAATATAGTAAGAAAAAGATCACAAAAAGGGTTCCACGCTTTGATTTAACTTCCTATATATCTTGCGCCATGCGAACCCTTTGCCTTATGTATCAATCTCATTCTCAACATATTCCGTTCCTCGCTTTGGTTCCATTAGTATTTTTTTTTTCATTCTCATCAACAGCATCTTTTTCTTCCTTACACAATTTTTAGACCTATTTGATGGCTGGTGTTGCTGTTTATATATGTGGACTAAGAGAATTTACCGTTCTTCTTTTGAATCTTGAAGCCTTCGATATACGCCGTGTCATATGCGCTCTTTGAAAATCAAATTATATAAAATTTAGGAAATTCTGTGAAGGGGAAAATGTTTTAAAGGTGTTCGATGTGTTGTCTGATCATAAAAGTTATATCTCAACGCTATAAGCAACACCAAAAATCTTTGCTTTCTTTGTCCTTATACCTCAAAAACAAAAGAGAGAAGAAAAAATCACGACCAATTTGGCTCTGAACCTGGGGAAATCATTGGCAGTAAATCATTTCTCAGTTCTAACCCTTTTGCCGTTTTTACTGAATGACGATACTGACATTTGTTGTTGTTCTCTTTTTTATGAAAATTGTCTAATTAATGATCACAAATCAAGTTTATTTTTTTTTATTTTTTTTCCATAAATTCAGGACAAAAATTTTCTTAATGATTCTTTTTTTTTAATCTTGAAAACCTAAAACTAATTTGATATAAAAGGACAATAAAAAAAAATGTTGATAAAGAATTTGAAAGGGTCGTTTGAATTTATGCAGCATCCAGAAATTGATACAAACTCTTATAACTGTTTTTAACATTTCGGTGGAATATGTGAACTCGCTTTGCTGGATCGAATTTGTATTCTAATGAAAAATCTTAAGCTAATTTACATGCAACATCTCTAACGTGATTTATTATTTTCGCAGTCGAATGATTTTGGAATCAATCAAATGTTTTACCCTCATACATAACGCTCGCCAGTGTGAATAAATCGTCTGATGATGTTCTATGTCAATGACCTGTTACTCTAGCAAGACTTCCTGTGGCGAATGAATTAATTGACACATCAATGAATCGATCATAAATCGGAACTGTGTTGTTATGGAATAAATGTTTGACACAAAGACCTAATTAAAAGAATTCGTCGTAATGACTATACATAATTTCATGCCAATCAAACCCACACCGAATTAAATATTTGCGTTTAAAAGTTGATCATTCAACCCACTTAGTAATAGAAATCATGTATCTATGCTTCTCTCGACAGTCTGCTACAAGTGCTATGTGTGAATTTTCTGATTAACGGAATGATACAGTTGATTGATCCAAAATAACCACCTGATTAGTGATGGATATAGTTTTTCTTTCTAGCTACGTATAATAACTATATTTGAAACCTTATTGAGGATTTCTTATGTAAATATATACGCAAAGCAACCGTTTACGCATCAATGCGATTATAATCTACAATTTCCAAATATCTAAAAGAATTAAATGCTAATGGTTTAAGAACATTTCGTTTGTTAAAATTGTTAGTATAGAAGCGAAGAGAAATGAAACATTTTATGAATCAAAATTGTAAATAACAACCGCAACTGATGACCATCAAGAATTATTATTCGGCCGGCTACGATTTAAAGTGATGTAACCTAAGCAATTCTTCAAAGCACTTTACCCTTGATGAACATTTATGCGTATGGAACTATGTTTCTAAATATTGTGTATGGATTATGAAAAAAAAAAAAATTGCTTTCAAGCATGTGTGACATAACTTATCGAAAATTATAAATACCAAAGCCAATTGGCTGTCAGGTAAGGAAGTGTAGTTGTTAGAATTTCGCATAGAAAACGAGAATAACCAACATAACGTCCAGTGCAATAGCACAACAATGCTAAGTAAGAGTTCTCATTTTTTAATGATTTCCACATTTCTTTATTCTTAAATCAAACAATAAAAAAAACGTAAATATGATGATTGAAGCGAATTAAAATTTCGAGTATTTTTCGGAAATATTCTACTATAAATATGAACCTGTTGCGGCTGCTGAATTTCCAGTACACTCTCGCGCTTCAATTGATCAAGATTGTTAGTTTTAACTTTTAAGTGATGGCTTCAGTAAAAATATTTAAAATAGTGGCCATTTATAGTTTGATTGAGCTGGGCATTTTCTGCGAGACATATTACAGTGAGCTAAATGATGTAACAGGATTGGATGCAATTGACGAAAAGGATTATGAGGACAACTCTGTGCTTGATAGTGTTTACGATACAATGAAATACAATTATGAAATGAAATTGCAACAAAATTTGAATGAATTAAATCTAATCAGTGACATTCGCAATAAGCGAAATATCAATGAACCGATAAACCCAAATTCAGTGGATTATTACAAGAACCATCAATATGATGTCAATCGAAAAGTTCCATCAAATTTTCCATTGGGCTTCAAGAATCCATCAAGGTTGATGCCCATCGGTAAACCTATGATACCAAATCATCGATCGGACTATTATGAAGAGGATGTGTTAGTTAAATATATAAAGTTTCCGATCAATCAAATTGATTGCCGGAAAGTATAGAATGAGGGAAAATTCTCTAAACACTCAAAAACATATATTTCCAGGTATCATAAATGCCACGAAAAGCCATCCGTACAAACTTTTCATATTGATCATGAAGATCATGATCATATGAAACATGCATCAATCACAACTGTTCTTTTTACTGGTCTCAAATACCTTTTCGGTGGATTCGCGATTCTTGCATTGCCTTTCATCGTGTTAAAAGCGCTTCTGTTGCCCTTCAAAGCCTTCCTGTTTTTTAAAATATTTGCGATCGCAAAGTCGTTCTTCTTTATCGCCATCCTTTCACGGCTGTTGAGATTGAATCGCTTTGGATTTAATAATAACGCAAACAACAATAATCTCAACAATCTCTTTGGTGGTGGCTTTAAGAACAAACAGAAGTTGCAAACAATCAAGGACATTCTAAACAGCGAAGATCTGACAGCAGAAGAAGACGACGAGGATGTTGACATTGATTATAAGAATGAAGATGAGGAAATTATGAGTAAAGAAAAAGCAGAACCAATGTATATCGATAGTCCTTACAATACGACAGAAATTAGTGAAGAATTTATAGAGAATTTGCTGAAAATAATAAAACTGAAAAGTAAAAAATGGTGAAACATTTAGATTGCATTTTTGAAAATTATAACACGCTGCTTCATCTTGGCATTTATTTTATTTATATTTATTTCCGTAAAAAGATCAACGATTTTCTTAGATTTTCCTGAAAAATGTTTGCACATGGTAAAAAGAAATAATTTCTCAAAATTTTTCTTTTAATGATTTTTCATTCCATTTTTTTTTATTTTTCAATAATAAATTTCTTTCTTCATGTTTTCAATAATATTTTGTAAGTGTTCCAATCAATTTCTGTATTGTTTTGTTCCATCTTACTGGAATCTTAAGAACTAAACAAAAATGATTTCTTGTGTGAAAAACAGATTTTCTAAATATTCTTTATCGAATCGCTTAAATATTTCTTCATTTTAGGATACATTCAATTATTTACAGTTGAACTATCGTAATGCGGCATGAGAGATATATTCAGAGAGCTTATATATTCAATCAAAATTTTTAATTTCTTTTTAGTCTACCTACTTAAATGACTTAATCATGAATACATGAATAAAGAAATACTACACCGTTCAAATAATTATTGGCAAGTAGGAATGGCATATGGCAACAAAATTCAAATGCACGAATTAATATTTATTTAATTACGCGTCAATTTTAACAACAAAAAATTTTCAGATAAAAACGAATAGAATTGCTTATGGATACTAAATATTCATTAATTTACAGGGGGGAGGAAAAAAAACACAATAATGAATCGGTGAAATTAAAAATCTTGAGTACGTTTATGTTGCAGCATTACAATTCTCTGCTGCACCCATTAATGTATCCAAAGTAATTTGAGCAAATTTGGGATATTTGTTTTTTATGTATCACTATAAGAAAACTTTTCTCTGTCTTTTTTTATATATAATTTTACCGCCAAAAAACTTTAAATTCAATTACTTTTTTCATTTCTTCTTTTTATCTGTCTCACACTCAAATACAATTATACAATTATCATATTAATTATCAGTTACTTACGTCTTATGATTTTTTTTTTCTCAATTTTCAATTTGAATTGTATAATTTTTGTGTTTTCGTGAGAAGGGAAATGGATTTGTTTTCTTTTTCGTTTTGATAAGACTGCAAATGATATGAATTGTGTCTCGCTTACGGGCGAGAAAAAGTATGTAAATTCCGATGCTTTGTGCAAACGATATGTAATATTATGTTTTTTTTTTTTGCTGTTTTTTGATATAATAAAGTTCGTTCTGATATGGTAACACACTCGTGATAAATTAGATTTGATATTGCAATTCATTTTTGGAATTTTTTTTCTTTCGATGTTAAATGCAAAAATTATTCCAACGTTAAATCGAAATTGCCCGCAAATTTTTCTTACGGTCCAAACAGAACAATCGACTAAATTTAGATATCGATAGAAGAAAGCAAACTCAAAATGCAACCAATAAAAAAATTATCACAAAATTTTCATTGGGCAAATCGACGAAGCGCCGAAATTATTTTGCATTTTAAAAAAAAAGCAAATTCCACGTTTATTGACTAAAAAAAATTCATTTAATTTCTCTTTTCAATATCTTTTTCCTTTCTTTGCAAATAAAAATTTATTCTATATTTTCTTAGTTATTTCTTTTTAGTTAATGTCATTTTCTTCTCTTTTCTCAATGTCTTTATTATGCTCTGCTCGAAACAACATATTTTTCAAATATATTCGTTTAAAAATTGGTAGATTGATTTTTGCTTATAAATAAAACTACAAATTACTCAAAGACACGACGAAATGTTTCATTATAGGTTTCATTGATATTATCAAGTGTTTGAATTGTTGCTGGTTTCATTTCTTTTTATTATTATTATTATTTTTTTTTTTTTTGGTAACTTAATTTACAATTTGACACAATGCGAGAAAATTGATAATTAAACTTAAAACAAAATCAAAAAAAAAAATAATTTTATTGAAACAATTAACAAAAGTGCAAATCTTGCACCATGAGGAAAAAATCTTGGAAGCTTTAGAAAATGATGGCAATAAGAAAACTTAAAGGAATCGCTAACAAATAAAAAAAACGTCTCGTCCTAATAACAATTTTGGAGAAAATCACGTTTTGTCTTGAGGTAGCAAAGAATATACCGCAATTACTTACTTTCTTTTCTTTTTCTTTATCTCACACAATTCTTTGTAACTTCAGTTTGGTGATGCCCTTTTTTTTTCAATTAATTTTACACAATTTTCTTCAATAATTCGATATAGAAATTTGAGAGGTAAAGGATTCGTATGTGAGGGAAATTTTAATTAAAAATCTAAACACAACCAATTTCATTTCTTTTTATTATTATTATTATTTTTTTTTTTTTGGTAACTTAATTTACAATTTGACACAATGCGAGAAAATTGATAATTAAACTTAAAACAAAATCAAAAAAAAAAATAATTTTATTGAAACAATTAACAAAAGTGCAAATCTTGCACCATGAGGAAAAAATCTTGGAAGCTTTAGAAAATGATGGCAATAAGAAAACTTAAAGGAATCGCTAACAAATAAAAAAAACGTCTCGTCCTAATAACAATTTTGGAGAAAATCACGTTTTGTCTTGAGGTAGCAAAGAATATACCGCAATTACTTACTTTCTTTTCTTTTTCTTTATCTCACACAATTCTTTGTAACTTCAGTTTGGTGATGCCCTTTTTTTTCAATTAATTTTACACAATTTTCTTCAATAATTCGATATAGAAATTTGAGAGGTAAAGGATTCGTATGTGAGGGAAATTTTAATTAAAAATCTAAACACAACCAATTTCATTTCTTTCTTTTTTTTTAATACATATTGGGAGTTTTGGTTATTTGTTTTCATACACGCAAATTAATTTGATGGAAGCCAGAAGCCGTGGATATTTATTTTTGTTTTATTGAGATCCATCGGAAACCATCGGTGGAATTTTATGAAATTTCTTTTAAATTCGACGGATCAAAAATCCTTCGCTGATTAGAGCGACAAAAAAAAATTCTGTACAAAATAATATTTTTAGAAACATAACTCATGTCTTCATCAAACTTCTTTCTTTTTTTTACCAATAAATAATTTTTTCATCTGTTATTAATCAGAGTTATTTGTTTTTCTTTAGTTAGGTACACAATTTACTGTATCTATGATTTCTTTTTTCATTGATAGAAAATATAAAATGCTTCATTTTGTCTGATAAAAAAAAGAACGAAAAGTTATTGCTTTCCTTTGTGTATGTGTCTGTAAGTTTGAGATTCATGTGTTTTTTTTTGTCACATTCTTAAAAATTTGAGCAAGAAAATACGCGTGGAAGCATCAAAATGAGACCTTCAAAATTTTAGTTTTTGCAGAATTCATCAAACCTTGTAGAGATCCATTTCTTTTATTATTTTCGCCTCAGACATTTTTTTTAATATTCCTTTCTATTAATTTATTGTAAATAATTCTCTGTGTTTTTATAAAGATTTTCTTTCTATTAAGCTATGTTTCTGAGGTAGAATTTTTTGTCGAAAATAATTTCATTTGATATATAGGAAAAAAATAAATTGTACAAGTTTCCATTACATTTGTGTGTGGTTATGGCGTTGAATTTCATTTGAGGTTATTTTTGTTATTTTTTTTTTGTGAGGTAGTTTGAAAGTTTACACAGTTTTTATGAACGATTGAGAGAAATTCCAATAAATGATTTCATGTGACTTTGGTAACGCGTTTAATCATTCCGATGCCATATTATAATGCATTGACATGGAATCTGATGAATCGACAACGGCAATTGTTAGTGATGAGAGACGTTTCTTACTCACTTTTGACTTTTTCATACCGTTCCGATTTAGTTTCTTCTTGTGTGTGTCCATGTGCTTGACCATATGATCTTTTCTAATAAAACCTTTACCACATTGGATGCACGAATATGGCTTACTTCCGCTGTGCAAACACATGTGACGTCGCAAATCGGTTTTATGATTGAAGGCCTTCGGGCATTGTCCACATTTGAATGGCTTATCACCGCCGTGCTTGGCGACATGTTCTTCGTGGCTGGCATCGCACGGGAATCGTTTGCCACATCTCTGGCACTTAAACGGTTTATCGCCACAATGGAATGTCTTGTTGTGTTGCGTCAAATAGCAGGACTTGTTGAATATTTTATCGCACAAATCACAACGATATTCACCATTCGATGTTGCGACGGAAGCTGATGAAGTTGTTTTACTAACTTTTAAAGTTGTGCGCGAAACTGTTGAGCCCATCGATGATGATGTCTGTACGAGGCCTGATGACGAGATGCTGGGCGATGATGGAGCTGGTGACATTGCAATTTGGAAGGCAGTTTGTGGCATCATTTCTTCATCGTCTTCGCCTTGATATGAACTTTGTTGATGATATTGTTCGGGAATGTCTGGTGAAAATGGTGGAACCATATCACCAGCATAAACTGCTCCTCCACCCGTATAGCGTGACATGAATTGATCATAAGACGTCATACTTGTAACATGGTGATTTTGTTGGGCCGCTAACGAATGATGAATTGATGGCAATACTGTAAACTGAGCATCATCGGGTTGAATGAATTGCTGCTGCTGATCGTCATCTATCATTTCGATGGAAGCAAGTTGCTGTTGTTGTTGCTGCTGTTGTCTACCAATAGTATTGAGATAGCTCGGTACCTCCGTTAGGATGTACGAGTGGGTGTTGGTGTTGATAAGCAAAGGGTATTGCGGATCCATTAAACTGCTGATGCTGCTGGTGGCTGATGGCATGATGGACTGCAGCGGCGGAGTGGAGCTGGTGATGGTGGTGGAAATATGTTGGTGCTGCTGATTGTGGTGTTCCTGGTGATGGTCCGTTGGGATTGATAAGTTGCTGTTGCTCATTAGAATCTGCAGGCCCCTCGGTTGGGAGGCATTGACGGAGGGACCTTTTTTGTGTGACATTGTAATAGTGGGCACGGACAAACGCAAAGAAAAAATAATTAACAAAAAATTCACACGAAAAAAAATTTTGAAGGAGTGGGTGGTGGTGGGGCAATGAAGTGGACAAACAAAAACGTAAGAAAAAGAAAAACCAAAAAATTAAAAATGAAAATTGAGAATTTTTTGTTTTTGTTTTTTTTCCTCTATAAGCAAGTAGAAGTTTTTTTTTCCTTTTCTTAACGAAACTTTTCGAAGGTGAGAGGTTTAATGGGGCGCAAAAAAATTAAAAGACAGTTTTTTTCGGTTTGCATTGTATGGGCAAAAAAATTAACGATATTTTCTGTGTTGTGTATCATGCGTGAGTTTTCTTGAGCTCGTATAAGCGCGCGGAAAAGCGACAAATTCTGTGAACAAACATTCGTTTTTGAAAAAAAAAAATATTACGCGAAATTAAATTCAATGGAAAATTATATCCGTTAATTTTTTTGTGCCTCCCAAGGGGGGTTTTGTGAAAGTAGTTTAATTAAGGTGTAATGTAAGGCAAAGAGTTCGTTCTCACCTGCTTGCCCGTTTCCCGGGGGATTATGAAGATTTGTTGATCCATATTGCTGGAAGCCCTGTTGTAGTACCGATGAGCCGAATGATGGTAACGTAAATTGTGGCTGATAGTCGGGACTTCGCGATGATTGTTCCGATGGAACCGCTTGCTGTTGCTGCTGCTGTTGTTGTTGCAATTGATTTTGAGCATTTGACGATTGACTGCCACTCGATTGTGAAATTGCTTGCTGTTGAGCATTTGCTTGCTGCTGTTGTTGATTTCGCTGATGATGCGATCGACGCTTGCCAACATAATTTGGATCGCGATTTGGATGATGATGAGCGCTAATTGGCATTGTTGCCGGATCAGGTTGTCCACTCGATTTCACAGCATTTTTGTGGAGCGTTGTGTTGTAGTGTCGCTTTAAATGGCCCGAACTTGTGAACCATTTATTGCAAGCTGTACAATTGTAGGTTTTAGGACGACGCGCTTCATTTGACTTCCAGCTTGTGCCTTTTGAGGCTGGCAGTGATGATGTTGGTGGTTCAAATGTTCGCTGAAATTGTCCATTTTCCTGTGGTGTTGTTGTGCTTGGAAAATCGGATGGTGATGTTGTGAGCTGATTTCCAGATTCTCCAATGTCTGTAACAAAATTCTTCGTTCCAATCGATGATGCTGGTGGAAGTGAACCACTTTGAGCCATTCCTGATGCAGCTTGCGATTGCATACTATATTCGGATTTAATATGATTATAATCCTGTTTCATCGACACTGGAGTTGGTGGTAAAATTGGCGAGAAATCGCCGACAGATCCCATTTTATGATTCAAATATTCATTCTTAATGGGCGGTGTTGGAGGATATTCGGTCTTAATTGTTTGATGATAATATGATGACTTCAAGTCACTGCCCGGATGTGGTGGAATAAATCCATGATGAGGATCGTGATGACCCCACATCATTGGATGACGTTGCATGCTTTGAAGCGGGTGCAATGAGTGCATTGGCGGTAGAGCGCCATCAGGATGTGGATAAACCATTTTCTGTGAATCTAAGTCCAAAATATCTGATGATGGTTCATCCTTTATATTAAAATGTGCCGGCGGGAATGGAGGATAATTTTGTTGCTCTTGATCGTGCTTTCCAATACCATTTGTGGCATCGGAATTGTGAGCAACTTGCGAATGTTCCATTAATTGTCCATCCGTTTCACACACAACACCACACTTATCACATTGTTTTGGCGACGGCGATGGCGTCGGTTGCCCGTGTGGAATTTGCATCAATTGTCCATTTGATTGTGATGGCGACGAGCTGCTAGTTCCAGTTGGTGATGTTGAGGACACCACACGAGGGCTCATACCATTATTTGTGATTTGTACTGAATTAGATGATGTCAATTGAGTATTGGAGCCAGTTGATGGAACGGCTGAATGATGATAGCGTGATGAAGGCACTGTTTTGTACTCTTGTTGATGATGATGCTGTTGACCATTATTGAGTGGATGGCCAGCGGATGATGGCGGCAATGGAACATGTCCGTAATCCATGCCGTGATAATACTGTTCATAATATGTTGGATATGTAGCATGATGGATATCATTCGGTGGATTAGACGAATGCTGTTGAGCGAATGGTGATTGAGCGCCCGATTGATAGCTTTGTGGTGTTCCAGGCTCATTACCACTTTGTGGTGTTGGCGGATTATTATCACTTGAGTCTGCAGCAGCCGTAATAGATTGCTGATTGTGCGGTGACATTGAGGCCTTTATATGATGCAGTTTAATCAATGGTTGATTATTATTCGTCTCATTTGTGTCGTTCGAGGTCGTCGACGATGGTCCAGTCGGTGATGGACCCCAGCGCGATTGGCCTTCATGCTGATAATGCATGTGCACTTGTAATGATGTTGATGATTCAAACATTAGACCACAATGTGAACATGAAAATGCACTAGCACTTTGACTCTGCTGGGGAACCGATTGGGTTCCCCCATTACTAGTCATTTTATTAATTTATTTAAATAATTTTCTTTCTTTATCACTAGAATTTTTTTTTTTTGCTTTTTTTTCACTCGCGCGTTATTTCAATATTTTTGTCTAGTGAGGTCAAGTTTATGATAATTCTAAACACATTTCAATCGATTTTTAATGAGACCATTTCCAAGAATGGATTTAATGATAATTTTTTCGTATTTTTCTGATTTTAATCTCTTCACTTAATGCATTTGTCAGTCGATATTTTTTTTTGGGTTGTATTTTTCCAGCCGTTCATTGAATTCTTTTATCACTTAAAAAAAAGAAGCTTTTGTATTTTTATTTTCTTCTGTCGCTGCTTGTTGCTCGCTCTGTGCTTTTGTTGAAGATATTCTTTTTGTTTCGTAGAAAGAAGAAAGAAAAGAAAAAAAAAATATAAAAATAAAATTAAACAAAAGGAAAAACTTTTCAGTCGTTACAATCACAAGAAAATTTTTTGTTTTCTTATATTTCCATTTTTAAATTCTTGTGCTAATTTTTCTAAGTCCAGTTGCACTATTTTTTTAAGGAAAATTTTAAAATAATTTCTTTTTCTTATTTTGCACTAATTGAATTTGAATTGCTTTTGTCGGCTGACGATATGCACACTGCAGACAAGCGTCTGCTTTCAATTATTTTCCGATGAAATTTAAACAATGGAATTTTTACTGGCTATTGATAATTACAATTTTGCTTTTGACGCGTTGAAGAAATTTTTTTGTCTTTTCCTGATTTTTTTTTTTGTTTGACAGAAGCACTAAAAATTATAATAAAATTTATTTCTTTTTAATTATTTTTTTTTCTAGCTGATTGATGCCGTGAATAATGTGCCGGGAGACAAACTTAAAAAACGCCCGTTCCGATGCGATGCAAGAATACGAATAAGCCGATGCTCGAATGGCAAAAGTTTTGTTTTGTTTGATTCTTTTACAGTTTTTGGCAAAGAAAAAAAAAATCAAGAGAGAGAATCGTGTGGATGTGTGAGTTAAAGTAAATGCAAGTTAAGAAGTATTCTATAAACAGATCAATACACGCGCATTCCTTTTCTTACACATGTTGGAATTTAAAAAGTAATTAAATGTATCTATGTAATTTTTTGGGAATTTCCAGTTTTCTTGGTAATAAAATTTGATATTTTAGAATAATTTCAGACGGACAAAATGACAAAATCTTATGTTATCTCTCACTACAGCTACTCACAGAACATGCTTCATAATCATCAATTTCTGGAAAAAAAAAAAATTGCCTTGCCGGACTGCGTGCGGAAAATCCGAGACAAGGAAAACGTTCACAACTAAGCGCGGGAAAATACACATTTTCCTCCTTTCCATTTCATTGATGATGCCTTCAGACGATGATGAAGCTTTCGATTTTCTCGATGCCGAAAGGACACGAAAAATCGTACTGTTGTCGGGTTTGTAGTTCCGTCTCATTCTCGCGCTGGAGACGAAACGGACCAACCAATACACATTCAACAACTAATCATTTTGAGGGGACTTTTCTTCTTCTTGCGTCTCGTGTTGAGGAATTCTCTCAAATTCATTTTAAAATTTTGTCCATCGCGCTATGAGTTTATCTCTGCTTGTTGTTTTAAAGATGATGCATTTAAAAATGTTATATCTTTATGTCATATGCATAAAACAAAAATTAAATAACCTCGAAATCATGGCCAATATCATCGATCCTGAATCCAACTGACCGTTAAAAGGTCAAACGCATTATGGCGATGGACTTAAAAAAATTTCACTTTCGTCCTTTTTTTTGCTGGACGGATGATGCGCATTAAAAAAAACTTTAAAATGGGTAAAAAAATAAAATAAAATCACACACATGGACATTTTCCATCGTTAACATAGTCGTTCGGTTGCTGTTGTTATTGCTAGCCTGTATGGTCCATCTAATAATCATCGTGAAAAGCTCGAGACATAACGATGCATACAAATTCGGAGCTTTCAATGATTGCCGAACAACGCGGTGTGTGGGATCATGAAAGTATTTGTGTATGAGAATGTATGTGTGGTAGATCCTTGAAGAAATAAAATCCTTTATGATGGAACAGATGACGAAAGAAAAAGTACCATCAACCAGATGACGGAAATTTTTTTTTCTTCGTTCAAAAATCAATTTCGAGCAAATTGATCACAACAAAAATGTCTTAAAGTGCTTGAAGTATATTTTACTATGTTCGGACATTTTCGTTACACCCGCTTTTAAATTTCAAAGAACATTTCAAACAATTCGGTTCCTTAACACAAATACAACCTTATAGATTGTAATTGGGATGAAACACATACACGTTTTCAACGAGAAATCCGTTGGACCAGCGTCCACAGTGCTGGTGGTAGTTGAGAAAATTGAGAGAAATCTTGTCGATAGATGCTGGTGGTTGTTGTTGGACATGCATTGAACGGTTCTTTGAATGTTTGAAGGAAACATAAACTCGTCAAACACGTTTCTTCTTCTTCTTCTTTTTATTCTTGTTTCGTAAATCCTTCGCCCACGAAATTTAAATTGATTTTCATTCAAGAGGACGAACTAGATTTATATAAATATGCATAATGCATCATTACTTCGATATCCGTAAAAGTGAGCAATGAATTAAGAATCCTTTTCATTCTGCATAAACAATTTTTCGCATAAAAATCAGATAAAGGGTAGGGGTTAAATAGCATAAATATTTATTCTCATGTATTGTAAGACGCACGCACATACACGCTCGCACACAATTACTTCATACGCATCTTTTATAGTGCCATCGAGCTCGCATATATTAGAAATAGTTTAAAATAAATAAAAATTCCACCACACGAAGGACCTTTTTGTTAAAGAGAGAACTCCCATAAAACTTTTGTGATTCTGGCAATGTGTTTGTGTGCCCATAAAAGGCACAACAATAACATCATTAATGCTTTGAAAAAAAGGGTTTTTTTTGTGCAGTTTTTTTTTTTCATACCCGAAATATTTATTTTGCTACAATTTTGAAGGAATTTGTAAGGAAATGTGTTGAAGTTTCTGATTGGATCGCATAACCCCGGACTTGACCCCTTGACCGATGGCAAAGAAATTATATCTCAAACTAGTTGCGACTCCTTAAGGATTGGTTGTGTATTATATTCTATTCATTCTTTAGTTGTCCTTGCCTGTTAGCATGTTTCTTAAATTTCCAGTTTAACATTTGACTGAATTCATCCTTACGGTGTTGCTTCATATTGTCTTGTGCTGGCAATTTTTAAATTTTCCATTTCACAGACTTGAATCCTTTCATGATTAAATTTTAATTAAATTGAGCAAACCAGTAGACTGCTTGCTCGCTTACTCATTGAGTGTATATGTGATGTGCTTGATGGCCAACCAGTTAAAATAATTTTAATTGAGCAAACTAATTAAAAAGGGAAGGGCTGCGGGGAGGAGGCGAACCAGAAGCCATGGAGATGAAAAGGATCTCCATTGTCCTTTTATCGTCCATTGTTCGGCGAAGCTCTTGGCCGCTCCTCTGTGGGCGCATTAATTAAATTAAAAACTTTTTTTTTTCTTTGCATGCAAATTAAGGTCACTTTTGGGAATCATTTAATTAGAGTAATTTCCTTTTGTCGAACGAGAAGTCACTTTGTAAGGTTACGAAAGGAAATTTTTCTTAATATCCTTATTTTACCGAACAAAAAAAAAATCAAACTAACTTCTAATAAATGAAACAATAAATATCTAAAAAAATGTATTTAAATTAAAATTATTCTGTCAAATATTAACAACATTTAAGTTACTTAGTTAGTTCCTTCTCTCAAAAAAAAAATGCAAGCTTCAAATTTTAATTGTTCAGTAAATTTTTAAATTCCGGAAAGTTTCATTTAATGGAAATTATATGTTCTATAACTTTCAAATAACCCTATCAGTGCTTGACCCATCATCTCATAACTCTTTCCATATCTCAGTTTGCATTTTCGATAATATTTTTTTTTTATGTTCTAACTCTCCAGTCGCACTGTAATTTATTGATCACCGAGTAATGTTACACTGAATACAATTCTTTCTGTTGGAATCCGAATGAATTGTGGAAACTGGATACATGGAGAAACAGATCGCACCACGAAAGGAATATCAACAAACTCACATAATTCTCCTTATTGAATTAATTAACTAGCAAGACAGTTTCGGTTTTTCTGTTTTAAATTTTCTGTATTCCACATTTTGAATCAAATAAATAAAGTCAAGCCAGCCAGTCGACCAAACATTTGAGATGATAAATTCTCAACAGAAAAAAATGTAACAAACAAAAAAAAAACATACTTCTTGTTGTTGTTGTTGTTGTGGTTTATTTCGGCATTTTTAATTAATTTTTTTTCTTCCCCCTCCCGCGACTCAGAGACGTGAATATTTTAGAGTTTAATCATATGCGAAGATGATAATTTTTCAGTGAGGTTATAAATCGGCTCGTGATGACATAATAAAATGATCATTAAAATGAGATTTGAATATACACGAAATTTTGGATTTTATTTTTTTTTGTGTATATTTGTGGAGTTATCATTCGGGGAAATTATCGATTAGTCCCTGTAATTAGCGATAATAAATTTATTATTTCCTGATATCATATTTTTCCTGCATGTCTTATCGACAAAATATTTGAATTATTGATCGCGGCGATCTCCGTGGAATTCATTAATTAATGTTATTTCGATATGTTTACATTTCTGTGTGCGGCAAAAGAGATTATTCAAAATGTAAAAAAAACTTCGGTCTGTCGTTGTGCGAGACGATAAAGAAGCAGCAGCAAAAACTAAAGTTTAAATAAATTATATTTGTTTAAAAGAAAAAAAAAAAAAAATATTTCTTTATTTTTTTTTTGAGTCATTGATAATTCATTCTTTATTGCGATTTTTTTGAAATTTAAATTTTTTTTTAGATAATTCCACAAGAGTTTCCAATTAAATTATCTTGAATGAAGTTATTTTGCAGTATCAGAAAAGGCAACAAAAGAATGCATTGGCTATAGAGCTACACTAAAACACCGCAAAATGTAGATTTAATGGTCATAAACTGAACAAATTTATGAGACATGTCGGCAAATTTATTACAACCGCACTTTACCAAGAAAGATTTAAAGTAACACAAAGTTTCGAATTGATTACAATTTTGTTGGGTTTTATTAATTTTTATAGCTTCGCGAAAGGAGTTATCAGTTTTGATCGGGTTTTTTGCGATAATTCAATTAAAAATCGATCAGTCTGAGCGAAACAGAAACAAGACTGCATCATGTTCCCTAATAAAGGCTACTGTTTAATGGTCCCAAAATAATCTTAAATGTCAACACTTTATGTGAATCTGCGCGAGAGGTTTGGTAATAAAATATATTTTGCCTGTTTGATGTGAAAACCAAAAAAAAAAGCTGAAGAACAAACCATTAAGATCTTTTGATGATAACGAAGCATCCAGAGCAAGAGATGAAAACACGACTTTTTTTTAATGGCACAGATGAGATATCCCCCATGTCCCAGACGATTAAAAAGTGATGTTTTTCTAATTAATTCATTCAACTAATTTATTAAGTTCTTTTTTCTTCTTCTTTTTTTTTGCAACAAAAAGTTCACCTGCAGCGCGTTTATATGTGCGATGAAAATGGATCAATGAACCATCATAATAGCAGCAACATACAAGATTAAAAGTCATAAAAGAAGCATAACATTCGCACCCCTCCTAATGTCGAGAGAGGAAGCAGCATTAGAACATTAGAAAACATAAATAACGGTAAATTTTCCATCTAGCAATTATTGTCTTAAGCTGTATAAAGCATACATTAAAATGATAAAACATAAACTTTTCCTACTGGGTGAAACGGATCTCAAGCGATAAATATTGCGATGGTTCCTGGCCATTAGATTCTGGACCCATTTAGAAGCACTTCCATAGCATAACATAATGTGCACAATAAATTTAAATTCCACAATAATTAAACTAAAATTAATATATTTCATTCCCATCGTATGGCTTAGTTTAGTCTGAAAATTGCCAAAAACCACACAACAAATACACAAGCACAGCAGAAGCATAAAGTTGAAAAGCATAAAAAGTTATTGGAGCAGAGCGACAATCATTTCAACATTTAAATATACATTCATATGGATTTCGGGGCGAAATTGCTCCTTTGAGAATAATTGCACAACGAGCGACCAAACTCAATACAAATTCACCAATCCAAATACGAAATATCCAAATCTAATGGTTCGACATATTTGTTATTTTTATACATTTAATTCGACATTCAGCTCAACAATATCAAAGGAAATTAAACGGACATTTTCAGATTACGAATTTGTTTTGAAACATCAAACAATGCTTTTTGAATAACTTTCATGCAAATATAAACTGGATATTTGATGGTTACGATATCAATGGAAATCTACAATGACGACAATATGAATGATATTAGATAATCTTAAAGTATATTTCCTTCCATATAAATCGAAATAGTCTGTTTTGATGGACTTTTTTCTGCGTCACTTTGAATATATCGCTTTTGAAGCCAACGAAACATTTTTCTCATCATTTGTTAAGCTGCCAGAAATTTCTCGTTTTCTTCTTTTTTTCCACCAGAAATTTTCCATTTCCTTTTTGCTGTTCATAAAACAGGGCCAGAGAAATGTGTTTTTGCGGGTGGACAAAAGTTAAGGGAGATTTTATGGGTGTAAGAAGTACGGCATGAGAAAAGTGGATGGAAAATATTTATATACATTTTCCATCTCTCACATGTATTGTGTGTGTGTGTGTATGTGAATATTGAATGGATATTCATGGTTATAATATATGCAAAATAATATCGGAAAAGACATTTGTGCGCTGGTAACTGAAAATTTTCTAAATATAGGGGAGATTCAATGTAGGTGGGTGGCGTTGTGATGGAGTGAGTCGATGGTTTAATATATGTTTAGTAGTGAATTGCCATGCCTTCACCATACCAGAATCAACCTTATAAACATTTCTTCTTTATTGTCAAAGCTGAAATAAAACATTTTCCATCGCTTCGCAATTTTCCTAAACTCCCCCCTGACACCCACACGCACGCATACACACACAAAAAAACAGTGAGAGAAATGATGTAAAAAACGACGATGGGCGATGGTCATATATGTAAATAAGCTGCTGATTCTGTATGTTCTGCTACTGAACACATAAAAAAAGTAAATTTTCTAAAAAGACTTTCTACATATGTAAGCGAAAATCCCGGCGATTGAGCCGTTCGTGGCTGGCGGGGTAAAGCATAGAGAGACGATGGACGATGAAATTGGATGAAAAACGATCGATAGATTTTCCCGCATTGTGTCGAAGCAAGAAGCAAATTTTATGTTATGCAAAACTTTTGCCGTCGACTGTCAATTTTAATATTTAAATTTTCAAATTTTCAACTCAGCAACCAATTAAGACTTTAAAATTGTCGCGCGAGACGTAAGGCGTCTTAAGACAAACATTATGAGTCGCTACGGTATCAATTATTCATTGGACTTCCGAAAACACAATTTTCTAATCAAAATTGAACTCCGCCCGCCCACCATCACTTTCGTCTTCCGCTTTGACATTTGATTGAAGCCTTGAACGAACATCTTAATCACTTTCAAATTCATGCATAGATTTTCCTCAAAAAACATCGAACGACGCGCGGGCGTAAGAAGCAATTAAATTAAACTATTTTTCCACTACGATGCCTTATCGTATACGAAATTTATATCAAACATGGATTCTCATACTACATGTTCAACCCGCATTTCGGTTGGCAAAAGTTTTCACAAGTAAACCATCATTAAATATACATGCGTTGTATTTAAAATATCATAAATTTTCATTCGTCTCCCAGTCTGCCGCACCATGTTGCCATCCACCCAAATAGTCACTCCAACACTAGTTTAGTTTTGAGAAAGTTTAAATTTTTTTTTTGTTTTGTTTAAATTGCGAGCCTGGGCCTCGATATTATATTTCTATAAATCTCATACCAACCCTCAACGCAATTAGAAAATATGGAAAACTATGTAACTTTTCATGTGGGGGTTGAATCTTAATGAGAGAGAGCCAGCATCTATATAATATTAAGTATTGTATGTGCAAAAGCAACTTACAGTGCCTTGTTTTGAAACTATTTTAAATGTTTTTTACTGACATAGCTATAGAGAATGCTATGATATACAGCTCGACCACAAAATGACACATATATACAAGCACACACATTCGCTTACAATACTAGACCGACGAGAAGGCTTTCAGTTCGATTGTCTGATGTGCTTCGAAATTCAAATATTCTCATGAGACTATCGTTGTGATGATGCACGAAAAAGCTATCAAATCGGGTAACATTTTATAGCTGTATGAAATCCTTCTCTAGTTTGAGTTAATTTAATATACACAGAACAAACAAAGCCCCAGATTCCAAACTAACCACCCTTCAAATCACTCAACCCCTTTCTCACCCACATTCCTTCCTCACAAAACGCCAACTTTAAACTCCTCTGTGGACATTCAGCAAAATGTAAATGCGTAGTGAGTGTTGGTGAAAGTGAACATTATTACATTGTTATCATGCTTCTAGTTTTCCACTTCTATACACAGAGATGCTCTGACAGAACTATAAGAAACACGTTTTCCAATGTAAATTGATATATGAGCTGATGCTGGTGGGTTAAAGTGGGACCGGTATGTGGTGGAATGGGATATAACAAAGCGTCCATACGAGAGATACAGAGTGAAAGTATATATTCAAGCAAGAATAAACTGGAATGAGAAAATTTTAAACATAAAAAGGATTGCGAAAATGCTTTACTGAAAAAGCAGTGAAAGCGAGGGTCAGGCGAATGGTAAAATAAGGAGAATGGTGTGGGTGGATGAAGAATTTACAGTAATCATACATCGACAACATCATCTGGGCAGATATATCTAAAAATGTTCTACATACATTAAAAACATTTATTTTTCAACATAAAGTTTACACGGAAAGTTCTCCTCTCACCCCGCACATACAAATAACCTTCATGAGCGTGTGTGTAAGTGTGTTCTGAGCAGTACATTAAAATGAGAAATCTAACGAGATGCTGCCCTTCTGGCCACCCGTACCCCCACATAAAGCATACAACTTTTGTCCGCACTGTACATCGCGTTTTGTTTGAGATTGTTGATGATATTTATTTTATTCTTTTAAGGAGAATTTTTTTAAAATCCTTTTTAACAGATTTGTTAAAATAAAATTTAAAAGTTTCTCGATGACTCAATTCAAAAGATATTGTGACATTTTTTATTAGGTTTGATTAAGGATGTGTCACATATTATTATTTAAGGAAAATTTAAGTTGAGAATATTTTGTTACCATTGAAAGTTTTTCCAATTTCAGAAACGGCAATTTGCGATTTAAAGATTTTTTTCCGTCTGCTTTCTGATATTAATTTATTTTTCTTTACCATGAAATTAAGAAAGGCATTGTATGAGAAAAAGAAAAAGGGTTGAAGGTCCTGGGAGTCTGGTCTGGGAAGGTGCGCTCATCTGTATAATTCCTCCTTACAACTATAGTCAGGGGTTGAAGGGCGACGAGCCAAGAAGGATGTATGATATAAAACAGATGAAATGCAAGGATATTGTGCAATAGAGATATTAAGGAAAAAAGGGCCAACAAATAAATGGGTCGCAGACGACTGATGGGTATAAGAAAAAGGTTAACCCAGAAAAAAAGGACTTTTTTTTAAAACCATAATTTTTATTGGGATTGAAATAAAGTTGATGATGTTCACTTTTTTTTCTGTAGAACGATCCATTTTCCACCGCCAACAACAACAAGTCTATAAATTTGAAGGTTAGGAGGTGAATCCTATGGAATGTGGGCAATTGGTCAGATAAGTACAAACAGTCGACGATTAGTATGCAAATGTTGATCGATCGCCCGTTGCGCTGCCAAATCCTATTATTGATTCAATTAAAAATCACTTTGTGCTGTTTTCATGATGAGCGATTAATGTCACCGTATTTCAAGTGTCAACTCATCGCTGAGTAGCAAAGAAAAACACTTTGCATAAAATTCATAATTAATATAGCAGCAACAAAGTGAAAGCTAAGAAAAGAACAACATTAGGCGCTAAGACCCGAATTTTTTGCGATAAAAAAAATTCAATTAATGCAGGAAGAACCATTTACAGTTTTGTAACTTAAATATTTTACAAAAAAAAAATGGCGTCACACATAAAAAAAATGCTTTGCAGAAATGACAACTTCAGTATTATGTCAATCATCGTGATGTATTCACCTTTCATTGAAGTCACTTGCCGGCAGCATTTTTAATTGCTTTTTCATTCATCATTAATTCATCGCCAGAGTCAAAACAAAAAAAAAAAAAAGTCCATCGAAAAACAATTTTTTTTTGTCCATTAAAAAGTAACATCAGAAGACAATTTCACTCGCAATTCATTAACAGCCTCAACGCTCTCGTTTGCTCTTTCTCGGCAATTTCCATAATTTATGCTAATACAAATGAATTAAAAATGGGACAAGAAGATTTCAGTGAGTTCCTCTTAATGGAAGCGCTTCATCTCATTATATTGAAATATTAATTTCGGTTCATTTGACTTCCGCAGATCGCATTTGCTGAATGAATTCCAGTATCTTTAAGGTTCAATTGATTTGTATGTTGCACTGCTGGAACGACATAAAAAGTGATACTTTATATCCTTATATAGGCCTATATCCTTTGCGGAAATGTTGTCAATATCCTGTGTGTGATATTTTGTATCATTTTATATGTTACGGATAAATTTATCTTGAGTTACCCGATGGCTCAAAATATAATTTCAAATGGACCTTGTGAGAGAAAATCTCCAACTAAACCATGAAAAAAATAATTTTCGATTCTTTTTTCCCGATCCAATGTCTCACGCTCACTAATATTTTCATTCAATTTCATTGCAAATAATAAATTATTTTATATTATATAAGTTTTTTTGTGTGTGCTTCATGTTTCGCCGTTACGTGATGCTCGTAATAGTTTTCCATTGCTTCGTTTTCTAGGTCCACAATAATATGACATTCTAAATACACCGATACATTGTGAGCTGGATCAACGGCATAGATATTCATTTCTTATCTCTCTCAATGGGCACACAATTTTTTACTATTATTCGACTCGGGGACAAATTCCAAATGATGATAATGCCCATGATGATGCTTTTGCTATTTTATTGCACGCAAAAAAAAATAGTTCTTTTGCCAAATTTCCGCTCATAAAAGAATAGATTTCCACACCAACCTATAGATCCATTTAGAATGTGCATCATGTGCCCATAATCACAAATCCAACCTGGCTTTGTGAACGAAATTAAGGTACGAGAGTATTCTAATCAACATCTTAGCACCTTTACGATTCAAACACGACGAGTTCATGAGCAAATCAACTATTGATCCATCAAATATTTTTACGACAAACAATTACTCGACAACGGTCCATCTGTCAATCACACAATCACGCACTCGATATGCATAAAATATATTATTTTGCCTTAACAAAATTAGAGGAAATTTCGCTTTTTTTTCCAACCCACGCTGTAACGACTTCTGTGACATTCACAAATTGATTGGACGCAAAAAGCTTATAAAAAAGGGTAAAAAGAAATCTCTGAAAAAAAATCTCTTCAAAATGGAATTTGTGTGTTTTTTTTTTGTAGAATTCAAATCTCTCTTGCGTCCGTCTTATTTTATTAAAATATTTAAGGGAAAAAATCGGGTATGTGGGTGGATTAACAGAGGGAAGGAATATAGCGCGATTTGTTGCAATGACTTGAAAAAAGGTTTAAGGAATGAATTGACGGTCAATTCGAAATTGTCGATCTTGCAATATGAGCCGGAAGAGAGAATTCGAATCAGGACTGAATGAAATCTGAACGCAATTTGACGGATAATTGGCGCTTAGCAATTAAAAATAGATTTCTTTGAATAAAAAGAAGGAAAAATTGGTATAAACAACACGCGCGATATTAAAAGACTCCAGGTAGCTGTGACTTTGCTCATTCTTCCGCCTTTGAATGAATCTTAACCTAAAATAAAAGGAAAATTTTTCTGCTCGAGTTAAATTTTAATTCAACATTTGTTACATCTTCAATAAATTCGAATACTTTACTGCTCTTTTAGGCGATTGGGATACATAAACGCAATAAAGTTTTCTCTGTTTCGGACGCAGATATCAAGGGAAGAGTAGGAGTAGAAAGGACATGGCCGATGGTCAAGTAACGACGGAAATTGGAAACAACAAATATAAATTTTCGTTTGCTTGTCATGTAGATTTAACCATTTTCGTTGCCATTTTTTATTTTGTTTCAATTTCTTCGATGCTGAAATTGAATCTTTGAAATTCCGATTGAATCCTTTGAAAGTTTCTTTATTTTATGCGTTCAAAATTGTATGGAGGGCGACGGCCGCCTGCTGGTCCGTCCGCACCCGGTAACAATTTATTTGCGAAGCAAGCGAACCACTATATCTGTTCGAGAAATTGGACGAGGCAAAAAGAAAAAAAAAACGTTTAGAAATTCTGATGTTTTATTCATAACATCATAGCGCTTTTCGAATTGGTTCCTTCATTTAGTTTCCATTTTCACTTCAATAGTTTTGCAATTTTCGTTGCCTTGTTTAAAGAAACATCGAAGATGGAGGCACTGATCAACGAAGTTGGGTTCTGGTTTTTGTTCCAAATCAGTCTCAAAGGACTTCCACAGAATAACACTTCCGATGGCTACCGAGTTAAGGTCCCATTTGTGGGATATCTTGATTGAATGTAGACATCAAAAATACATTTTAGGCAAACTAATTTTAAATTTCCATCAATTCATCCACATGTTCATATGTGTAGTTACTGTACAAAAAAAAAAGTCGACTCTAATATAGTCGTTCGTAGATTTATTTTTTAAATTCACCCTCGTCTTAAGCTCGTCTCCCATTCCTTGCCAGTATTGGAAACTTTACAGCATCGATAAAATGGAAAACTTTCCTCTCTTCAATATCGAATTAGTTTTCCATTTACGAGCAACACACGATGACGACGAGATGGATCCATTTTTTCTTTGGACATAATTCAATCTATTTCCAGTGGATAGGATTTTGAAAGCATGAGAAGCGTTGATGATGCTTTCGTAAGTGTTTCATTTGATGGGCTCTCCCTGGAGATGGACCTCGTTTAAGGATTGATGCGACGACATCACTAATGTGTTAAAAATAACAGGCCATTAAATATTTATTTGTAAGTTGATATAAAAGGATAAAAAAAAAAACAAAGTGTTATTCAAAACTTTCTTCCGAGTCCTTTTTGAGTAAACCTGAATGATATTCAAATTCATGAACATAAAATTGTGATTTAAATTATTTCATCATTGAAGCTCTCGAGACATGGCTTAGAGGCATCGATGGCACGTTCGCAGCATTATCCAATTGCATTTTTCTTGCAATTTTTCTTCTGTTTTTGTTTTAAGTCTTAAGAATGGATTAAAAACTTGCTCATCGAAAAAAAAAAAAAACAATCTTTGAAATGGACAGATATTTTTATGTTAAAAAAAAAAAAAACAACCATGAAGACTCATATGCGTTGTTAGGTCTGTGCGTATCTGGTTATGGTGCGAGGGGATTTTTTTTTACTTGCTTCGTTATTTCTTTTTCCACTCTCGTCCACCTCGTTTGCCCACCTCCTTCGCCATTCGTTCTCGCTTATTTCTCGAAATTCAAATCACGTTGTAATGTACATAATTTTACTCAATGCCTTCGTTTTTCATCAAATGTTTTTTTTTTCTACCCCGGACAAAGGGAGTCAGAGGGGGAGCTGGTAATGTTGGCAAAGAAGGAGAAATGAATGCTTGGCCAGTTGAGAAATGAAAGAAGGAAAAAAAAATCGACAACGAATAAAAAAAGGAAATTTAATGAAATGATGATTATTTGGAATGGAAAGGGTTGGCGGAAAAAAACGAGAGTTGTTTACGCACATTCTGTGTTGCCAGATGTTTAGAACATTGCGCTGCACTAAAGTATTCACTGGACAACCCATTAGCTGTTGTTTTTTTTACACAGATTCTGATTACAAATGAAATTCCAAAAGCGAATTTTTCTCAATCCTGTGATGTTTTTTTTATTTAATTTTTTTTCCTTCTTTCAAATTTTATTTTTACTGTTTGTATCTCAATCAAGAAATTGTTTTCCAGCAAGACTAAAAATATCTTTGCAGTCGCTCTCAAGCAAAGAAAAAAAAAGTATAGAATATATACCCGAGAATCGGTCACATTCCGACTTTGAAAGAAATTTTTATTCAGCTTAATTTGATGCCTTTATTCAGGGCTCGAATTAAACTGACCAATTAATTTGAATATTGTACATTGTCTTCCCCAACCCGCTTTCTATCCCTGCGAAATATCCTTTTCAATCGCTGATTAATATAAATGCAAGCAAAGTTTGCGAGAAACTCTTTTTAATGAGATTTTTTTCTACGCAAACTTTTCGTCCTTAAAAAAGGATGCGAAAATATTTTTTTATATAGAATATTAAGTGGATTATATCGTTGCTGTGCGAACGGGACGATAACGAAGCTTTCGCTGCCTTTTTTCGCTGTATGTTCGATATGAAAACAAAAAAAAAAATACGAGAGGGACCCTCAATGTCCAAAGCTGGTCCTTAAGCTGTTTATAAATTTTTATTTTGCAATCTTTCAACCCCTTCGCCACGTCAAAAGTCATTAATTTTTTTTTCCAATACACAATAGCAAACGATAAATCTTGTGAATTCAATTTCGATGCTACGTAAATATATTTATTATATATTACGACGGACTTTTCATCAGAATTACGAAATTCACATTCTGGTCTATGTTATAGAGGAGGTAATTTTATATTTTCACTGGCCGATATGACTTTCAGTTTTCAGAAAATTAATTTTCAGGCACAAGAATGCTTCAAATATAAATTCTAAAGTCCATTTTATATATGGAGAGGAAATGCTTGTAATGGACTGGGCATTGTGAGTGTTTTTTTAAGTATTCTTCTTACGTTCCCCTTTCCATAATACGTAATTTTATACGCAGTTCTCATCCTCTATAGCTGTAATACTTTTGAAAGTTTACTGATGAAATTAGATTCACTGTAGTACAAAATGTTTAGAGATTCGTGCAACTAGCATATTTTCTAGCTTCTTATGTCCACAAATCCTGCCAAAAAAGTGCGTAAATATATTCAAAAAAGAAAAAACAACCAATCTCATTCTCAACCATTAAAAGGAGCTGCTGCCCGAATGTGGGTGGCAAACGGCAGGCACCGTGTGTTTGCTGTAATAACAATAAAAATAATAATCGAGAGGGAGAAAATTGTGTACATGATAAGAGTCCAGCATGTGTATTTTACATATACACCGGACTGAAAATGTAAAAAAAGCAAAAATTCTTCAGTGGCCGTTTCATCGATTTTTTTACCATCCTTCTGACCGTTTCGAGGGGGCCACATATTACGCACCAACATCCACACACACAGACATGTGTGGAAAATATAAAATTTTGTAGAATGGAAAATTCTTCATCTACTCTCTGTTCGGTCCATCTCTCGACCCTTGGCTTGTGAAATTTCCATTTTCAAATATTCAAAGTGTACATACACGACGATGACGAACCAAACAACTCTCTCCATCTCTCTCCAAGACATCTGCACAAGTTCTGATAAATATCCCACGCAAAAAACCGAGCCACCCCTCGAATGTTTCTCCCCCCCCCCTTTTTTCAGCTGCTTTTGTGCGTTAAAAATTTCTACATATATCCGACGGAACATACGAACAACACTGCCATCAGATGGACGCTGGATGAAAATTTTTCACTTTTAGGGTTACGGGGAGAAACCTGACAAGAGGCATATAAAAATACGACTTTCTTTGCCTGATAAAAAATGAATGTTGTATTTATAAAAAAAAAGAAATGGAAAAAGTGGGAAAATGTAAAATTTGATTGAATTCTTTGTTGGCAGTTCCTTTACTTTTTTTTTTCTTCAATTACGTAATATGCTTTTTCCCTCAAACATATATTCAACAACATGCCCATCTAATAAATTGAAATCTTTCTTAAAGGAAAAATTGTAAGTTTTTTTTTTTCTCGGGGATGCGAAGTAAAGGAAATGTGTTGAAAATTTATGAAGTTTGCTATCTATGCTCGCTTTATCTCGACCCCGGTAAGTTGATTCCCAAAGGCATCAATAAAGTCATTTAGACTTAAATTTTAAAATTCAACTCACATGATACAAATCATTAAGCATCATTTATGATTAGACACAGTGAGCAAAAAAAATAATAAAAACTTTATATATTCGCAATAACTGTCGACGTAAATTACACTCAAAAATGGGAAAACGAGCTCAATTTTAAAGAAATGCGCAATGAAAGAAAGTTAATGCAGGAAATTACTCACCCTACGATCAAAACTGAGTTCTGTCCAACTGGATGTTGTTGATATAATAAAAAGACACATCATAAATTTCATGCATTTATGATGCGAGATATTTTTTTTTTGATGAGCTTCATTATAGGAAACTCCACTAGATCATAACCGAGACAGACAACTATTTTCGATTCTGTTTTTAACAATAAAAAGCAAAATCCTTAAAATTCCATTACACGAAAAGTCAATTCAATCATTTCATAACAAAAAAAAAAAAAAATGAAATCTCGTGGCACGAAGGCAATCAATTGTAATCATAAATATTTGTTCGGTTTTCCATTCAATGTTCTAAATTTTTCCCAGCATGCTCTGATTAGACGTATTATTGACACATTTCAAAGTTCCCCGTGTCTTACATTTCTCCCGTTTAAGATTTCTTTTGCCATTTAATGTGTGTCATTTTCAAGCCCCGAAAAAAAAACTTCTCCCCCAGTCCCAAATTTTACATTTCTCACTCACTCATTCTCTCTCATTCTGTATTTCATTCGACCCGCACATATGTACGAAAGCAACAAGGACACGTTTAAGGACGAAAGAAATTTATTTCCAATCATTTTTCATATGCTTCTGATTCTTTATGTCTCCTTACGTTCTGCTCATTTCTTTCTACATGAAAGAATTTCAATTCAGTCGGAATGAAATTTGTTGAGCTAATTTTTAAAGTTTTCTATTTCTATTCACATTTCATGCTTTTGATTACAAATTTCACTGGGATGTTCCTTCGTCTTAAGGTGCGTACTGCCCTACATTTACGTGCGACAGCATCAGCTTCCAACCCCTCTCGATAGTTCTGCTAATGAAACTAAATTAATTGTAGCACATAATTCATTCAACAAATTTATTCGATTTAATTTCACATCTAATGCGATCGAAAATTATTTTCCTTTTTTTTCTTCTCCGCACCCAAACAAAGAATTAAAAATTGCCTAAAGAAATAAATTCATCGGATATGGATGGAAATTATTTACAGTTTTGTAATGTTTGTTTAATTTATCTACTTACCGGTTCTGAATGCCTCCTTGAGACAGTTACAAATTGATTGCCAACCCATTTTCAATGTATCAAAGATTTCCTCTAAAGTGCATCTAAATCGAACAGAAAAATTGACAATGGAAATGTGCGCAAATCGCATCCATAATGAATGAAAAATCGACAGAAATTGGTTTCATTGGAAATTTATTGCAATTTTATTCAGGTTTTTAGTGAAAAATCCTTTCGAATTTCCGATTTGTACTGGAAAATAATTGAAAACAGAAACAAATTGGCATTTTTATGGGAAAATTATTCAACAATTTCTGTCCGTTTCACGCTGAAATTACTTAACACATTAAATGGCATTTAACGAGAACAATAATTCACGATCGAGTAAAATTTAAATTCTTCTGAAAATTTGATACTGTGAGTTAAACCGAAATTAACTAATCGCTTCCTAAATGTTATCAGATGTCGATTTAAACTCGCTCAACTCTTGTTATGATCACGAAATGAATTCCATGAGAAAAAATCATCTTGGTAGGGAACTTAGACATTTGCCGCAATCAAAATCTCATTAATCTTTCTTAAGAAAAGCACTGCAATGGAAAATCATGACATTGAAAAACCACAAATTGCATCATGTCGGGAATATTTCTCTTCCTACAGAAATCCAGTGCACATTAATTAACAATCATTCATTTCTGCTCTACTCTTATGTCATTTGTAACAGATTGAATGTTGTATAAATGGAAGGACATGAAATTAAAGATCTGGCTAATGAATAGAAATTAAGACGTTAAAGGAAAAATGGCAAATCGTCGTCGTTGCTATAGGAAAAAAGTGTGAGACGAAAATAGAAAGAAAAAAATAAACTTTCACAGCACTTTCGCATTCAATATTGTGGAAATCTCAAACATAAACTGATTGTTATAGTTTGCTCGCATCCCATTGCCGTTGAGGAAATGAAATGAAAGCTTTTCTATTTAATTATACTTTAACTATAAACATACTGCTGGACATAGCTAATGAAATTAAGTATCATCATCATTTCATTTCATTGCTCGCTTCCAGTGGGACTGGGTTAGTGGCAGAAAATTTTTGCAGCTCTGCACCAAACAAAAATCCTTGTGGAGTTTTAATGGTATTTCACGCAACAGCAACAATAATGGTGCAACAAATGCATTGAGATAATGGATGTAACGCTTTAATTTTATAACGTTTTGGATGTTCGTAAGAAGGCCAAGATGAAGAAGGTTGAAACAAAAGGGAAGAATCATCATCTTTATTACCCGATAAGATTCCTTCGCATTCAAGTTAGTAAAATTTATGGAAGGATCGCAAAGCCTGTTGCATTTAATTGCGTAAAAAATCTTAATGATGCCACTCTCACACTCACACAAAGAAAATTAAGTTGAAAAAGTTATCTAGTTCAATGTGAGAATATTTATTTTTATATTTTTTTTATATCTGTATCATCACTTTTTATGAGAAGGGATGTTATTGCATTTAGCATAAGAATGCATTCAAATATTTTAATATTAATCGCACGTTCCCATCTGAATCATACGACTATCATTCACAGCAAACGGTTTTTTTTGCTCATAAAAATCTTCCCATTTTTCTCAGTTTACAATAAATTACCTTTATGAGGCTCATTAGATTGCATATTGAATTCAAAACCACTTCCGTGTTACTTTCATGCTTTCTCTCACTTATAGTGAAATCCTTTCTGAACCTTTATTTAAAGGACATTTCTTTTTTTTTCGGGGAGGATGCTAGAATGGTGCAATTTTTAGTCTCGATATGTTGTTGGGTTCAACATTTTTGTTTCATCACTAAAGGGCATGGTGCGTAGTTTGATAAAGGACCTGTTGGGATGATTTCATTGTTAGGTTGGGTTCGCAATTGGGTCAAACACATAAAAATGGTGCCTTTTTTAACCATTTACAACATCCAGACATGTAGTAAATTTCCTTTTTTTGCGCTTGCCGACCTTGACTTTTTAGATCATTGAATTAAAGGTTTGTTTTCATGATACAATTTGATTATCGCTTAAAAAACCGTATTTCTAAGTAAACTGATTAAATACATTTTTAGTTCTCAAATTTTCTTTCTGAATTTTGCATTCCATCAACAAAACTTTTTCAAAAGAGAACTACGAAAGGCATTTGATTTAAATTCAGGTAGAAAAAGGAACTCATTTGGATAGTTTAACGAGTCCTGCAGGATTCTTTTTGCAGTCTGCACACAAGTAAAAGAGAAGAAAAAAATCACAAACATTGACAAACGCAACATTATGAAACGTCTTCAAGCATAATGCCTTCAAGTTTTTGTTTCGACTTTTAGGATTTTTTTTTTTTAAATTAACTATTAAAGTATTTACCTATATTATAACTTACGAAGCATGACGATGAGCCGTCCTTGTTGCTCTAGTGCATTGTTGTTTTATCTTTGAAAGAAGGCAAAAGAATATGCCTTTGGATGATATCGGTTGCTATCTGTTTTGAGTGTTTATATGCAATTGTTCAAGGATCTAGGAACACCAACGAATGAGCAAAAAAGGGTTGTTTTGAAAATTTAACGGAAAATTTATAATGAAAAATTGCTCGACATTAAATTGCACAAGGCCTTAAAAAAATAACAATTCCCCTCATTAAGGAGCATTTCTCTGGAGATTAAATCGTGCACACGAATAACAAACTGGCGAGCATCATGCTGCATTCGATCCCTAACCGCATCGTACAAAATTCTCTAAATCTTTCGAAAATTAATACAACGAGATTAAGAAACCAAACACACATTTACAAAGCAAAAAAGAAATCACATGCATTTGCCATTGTGAGAAAGAGCTGGTTCCTGATGGAATTATGAACAATGTCGTGCCATTGTGCCGGAGGTATTCGAAAGGAAAAAATCCATTTCCTTATAATCCTCCTATTCAGTCAGACACTCAAAATGAATTAATGCAATTTTTCTCTCGAACGTCAAAAAATAAATTTTCTTTGCTAATGAATTCGAAGATGCACTCAATATTTTTTTTCTCCTTAATTTATTTAAATCTTCAACATAAACATATTTATGTTAATAATAAGTTTGCTGCTGATCCTTCCTTCTGCTTAGATTCAATTTTAAATCAAATCACGAATTTTTCCAAGGGAAATTGATTAAAACTTGGGAAAACTTGTAATTTTTGTCGTTATTTCTAACGTTTTCTGCTTCAAGTTTTCAAGTGTCCAGTTTATTCATAAGCAGGAATCCAATGGGTCAGCAGACACATTCTAACAATTATTCAATGTCTATTGGCGGGGTCATAGCCTGGTCAACCTTTAATGAATTTAAATTTATTAAATTGTAATCTTTTTTTTAGGACTTCAGTATGTGAACAAACCTTTTCAATTACCATGAATGATTTGTTGAACAAGTTTTTATCGTTTGTAAGACATGATAATATAATTAAATCTACTCTATCAAGAGGTCATCGGTGTGAAGGGTCATTTTCGTTAATTTTCAAACGTGTCAGGTAAAAATAGTTAAAAATAAAAAAGGTGACCAATCAAATGCAATCGCGTCGAGGAAAATTTAGTTGAATATGGAATGGATATGTATAAAGGGTACACATAATTCTTGATCCTTTATATGTGAATAAAAGACTTTAAAAAACATGTAAATCTTTCATTTTGATGACCAGTTCAAAAGGTTAAGTTGAATGAAATTATTTTAGTGCGACCGAGTGACCCGCGAAACTTGTTTTTTGTGCAAATGCAATCACAAAAAGGGGAAATATGTGTCCTGTGTTGTGCATTCATTAAATACGAGTAAGCAACAAATAAAAGTTGCTCAGTCAACGTCATAGAAAAAATTTCGCTTTGAAAAATGCTCTTTCAACATTTGCTAATCTAATTGTGGGCAATTCTTTTTATTGAGCTTATTAAGTAGTGTGTACTGAAATTTCGTATCTATGTGGAAGACAACTTTCACCAAAATTTATTTAGTTTTTCTAACGTAAAAAATTTAGTTTGAATATAATTTTTACTGGTGCTGCTGAAGTAAATCAGAGAATGTAACCCCTCATGAAACTACGAGGATGTTTAAGTGTGTAGTGTCGAATGTATAGAACAAAGTTAGCAGCTTTATTTGCAATTCTTTTTTTAAAAAGTATAAATTAATTACGATATCGCGATGGCCGAGGGCGGAAAATCCATTACCGTAACAGTCAAAACACCTAAAGAGAAGCAGAACTTCGAAACAAATGAGGATGCAACAGTCGCAGAGGTGAGTTGCGATCGGAATTATGGAAAATTCGAGCATTTTTGTTTTTTGCGCAATTCGACAAGTAACCCTGACAAAGTCATTTCATAAGACATTTCAACATAACGACCGATGATTCACGGTCACATCGATGTAATTGACCAAAACTCCAATGATCTACTTAGCTCAAATTGAATTTCAATATTTTGTGTCAATATTGCTTACTCATTGCTCGTTTATCCTTCATTGACAGTTCAAAGCAATGGTCGCAGAGAAGTTCGAGTCTGAACCTGATCAGTTATGTCTAATCTTCGCTGGAAAAATCATGAAAGATGCGGACACATTAAAGAGCCACAACATCAAGGACGGATTGACAGTTCACCTCGTAAGTTCAGTTTGAAGTTTATACGTGTACTTATGAAACATCCACCAATTATCTTTAAGGTCATCAAAGCTCCACCAAAACCAGAGCCGGAAGGACCTGTTCGGCGTCCAGCTGATGTCCGTCAAACACCATTCGGATTGAATCAGATCGGAGGTCTTTCAGGCATAGAAGCGCTTGGCGCAAATTCTGGAACATTCATGGACATGCAAGCACGCATGCAGAACGAATTAATGGGGAATCCTGAGCTTATGCGAACTATTCTGGATAATCCATTAGTACAACAAATGATGAATAATCCAGAAACTATGAGGTCACTTATCACAAGTAATCCTCAGATGCAAGATTTGATGAGCCGCAATCCAGAAATATCGCATATGCTTAACAATCCTGAATTGTTGCGTCAAACAATGGAACTTGCTCGAAATCCAGCCATGTTGCAAGAACTAATGCGATCACACGATCGTGCTATGTCGAACTTGGAATCCGTTCCAGGCGGATATAATGCTTTACATCGCATTTACAGAGACATTCAAGAGCCAATGTTAAATGCTGCTTCCGGTTTTGGTGGAAATCCGTTCAGTGGGCTCGTAGACAGTGGAACAGGTGGAACAAATCCACAACAGGGAAGTGAAAACCGTGACCCATTGCCAAATCCATGGGGCAGTTCAGGAGGTGGTCAGTCACAAACAACAGCTCCGCCACCCCCAAGTAATGTTCTCAATACGCCAGCGATGCAAAGTTTGTTGCAACAAATGAGCGATAATCCAGAAATGATGGAAAGCATGTTGAACGCACCATACACGCGTTCCATGATGGAAGCTTTGTCACAAGATCCAAATTTGGCGGCAAATTTGATTGGAAACAGTCCGATACTGCAAGGAAATCCTCAACTTCAGGATCAAATGCGTCAAATGATGCCACAATTTCTACAGCAAATGCAAAACCCCGAAGTGCAACAAATGATGACGAATCCGCAAGCATTGAATGCAATTTTGCAAATTCAGCAAGGTATGGAACAGTTGCGTCAAGTAGCGCCGGGACTTGTTGGAACAATGGGAATTCCGCCACCACCAGTTGGAGCAACACCACCACAACCCGGAGCAAATCCTGCGGTCGCAAATCAGCAAGTATTTGGTGATTTTATGCAACGTATGCTGAATGGAATGACGAATCAAGTGGGAGCTCAAAATCAACCACCCGAGGAACGGTATCAGTCACAGCTTGAACAGCTTGCATCAATGGGATTTGTGAATCGTGAAGCAAATCTACAAGGTATTTAAAGGGCTTAGCAAAAGTAAAATTAGTTATTTACTTTCTTATCTTTTAGCGCTCATCGCCAGCTTTGGAGATATCAACGCGGCCGTCGAGCGTCTGCTGGCTCTTGGACAACTGTCGTTGAGTTAAAGTTAACTCGTGATTCTCATTGTTTGCTCAAACAAAATTATTCAAAAATTGGGACTCATTTAAAATCGCGTGTGGGTTATGTTTTGTTATTTAATATTTCCTCGATATCAGTGAGCAAACAATTGACGCTAAAAAAGAAGATTTTCTTTTATCTTTCTTTATTTAATGTGGGATAACTTTTATAATTTAATCAACATTTAACGTTTATAAAAAAAAAAAAAGATAATTTGGATTGCAAAATAGGAAATGATGTGTAACTTTATTATTCACTTCTGAATGAAACTACTTAGCATAGCTTGCGATAGTGAGCTATATGAAAAAATTTCTTCTCTTTATTATCGACATTATTCGTTTGTGAGCATTCCAATTTAACCAGATCATAGTGAACGTTTTCATCCTTCAGCTACAAATTTCTTAGAGGGTCAAGGAGTCGTCAAATAACCATTAAGTTGGTGCGAGAAATAAAAAAAAAAAACATTTCTGAAATTATAAAAATTAAATCAAACATGGAAAATATGTATAGAAAATGATAAATTGTGTAATCATGAAAAGTGCAAAAAATAAATTGCCTGAAAAAGATAAAATGACAAAATATTCCTTATAAATTTAAAACAAGTTTAACAGGAAAAACTATGTAGTAGCAAAAAAGCAATTTGATTGTTCTTTTATTAATATTTTTCAAGTATTTATATCATATAAATCTCGCATAACAAATTATTCGTCTGCAAGCTTTGTCTCTGCAAATTAATATTTTTGGTTGTTTCTTTTCAATATCTAAGAATGTGATAATAGTAAGTTGTAAATCTGCGAGAAAACTTTCAAATGAATCGGCTAAATCAGCTGTAGTACAGTACATAGTAACAGCAGCAACAAACGCTAAATATTCTTTAAAATAATTAACAACACAAATGCTTAAGAAAATTTTGTTTAAAAATGGTTGAAAGTGGAAGATCAGAATTTTCAACAGCAATAGTTTGTTCATTCGAATGTAAGAATCAGATCATCACCCTCCAATTTCATACCCGGCTCAATATTGAGCGATTTTACGACTCCAGCGCGTGGTGATTGAACAACCATTTCCATTTTCATGGCCGACAAAACTACTAGCGGTTGTCCCTTCTCAACATGATCGCCAACTTTAACACGAACGTCAATAACGGCACCCGGCATTGGTGCTCCAATTTCGGTTTTGTTTCCTTTGCTCGCTTTTGGATGAATGTGCATTTCCTTGACAGCTTCCTTGTCGCGAATCAACACTGAACGCAATTGACCATTGAGCTCAAAGAAAACTTCTTTTTCACCATTTGGTGTCAAATCTTCAGCCATTGCCAATGTTTTGATGTGCAATGTTTTGCCCTTTTCGATTGTAACTTCAAATTCTTCACCGACCTTGGGTCCAGTAAGGAAAATACGAGTATCCAATTTATCAACAGGCCCATAAGTTTCACGGAACGTCATAAAATCATCAGTGACTTGGGGATAAAGCGCAGCTGACATAACATCACGTTCATTAGCATGTGGATGAGAATCATGGATCTCATTTTTCAGTTTGCCAAAGTCCAATGGCGCCAAGGACTCGCCAGGTCGTCCTTCAACACGTGGCATATCCTTGAGTACACGTGATCGGAATGGTTCGGGGAATCCGCCATGTGGAATTCCAATTGCGCCTTGCAAAAATTCAACAACAGATTTGGGGAATGAAAGTTCTTCAGCACGCTCGATCACTTGTTGTGCGGTCAAATGATTTTGAACCATAAATTGTGCTAAATCTCCAACGACTTTCGATGATGGTGTGACTTTAATAATGTCGCCCAGCAATAAATTAGCTTCACGATAAGCCTTCTTAACATCTTCAAAGAAATCTCCTAAGCCCAATGAATAGGCTTGGAACTGCAAGTTTGTGTATTGTCCACCGGGAATTTCATTCATGTAGACATCAGCATTTCCTGATTTCATTGTAGTTGTGCATTCGAATGGTGCATAAAGTGTTCGTGTCATTTCCCAATAAGCAGAATATTCTGAAATGTCGGCTAATTGGAAGCCGGTATCGAGTGGTGTTCCTTGAAGTGAAGCTACAACGGCGCCCATGCTTGGTTGTGATGTCATTCCCGACATTGAATCGACAGCAACATCAACAATATCAGCTCCAGCCTCAGCGCATGCAAGCATACTTGCAACACCAGCACCTGATGTATCGTGAGTGTGAATGTGAATTGGAACATCAGGATGACGTTGACGAATAGCATCGATAAGAATTTTAGCCGCTCTCGGCTTCAACAATCCAGCCATATCTTTAATTGCCAGCACATGCGTTCCAGCTTTCACCAATTCATCAGCGAGATTTGTATAGTAATTTAAATCGTATTTGGTCTTTGATTTATCGCTTACGTCACCAGTATATGAAATAGCAGCCTCAATAACCCCACCAGCCTTTCCAGCTGCATCCATTCCCAAAATCAAATTTGGCAAATAATTCAAGCTGTCAAACACACGGAAAATATCCATGCCACATTGAACCTAAAATAAATTGTCATAGATTTGTTATCAGCACCATAAATGCATAATTCAAATTTATGACTCATACCGAAAGGTCACAGAATTTATAGACGACGTTATCGGGATAATTTGTGTAGCCGACAGCATTTGCGCCACGCAAAAGCATTTGGAAGGGAATATTTGGAATTAAATTTCTCATCTCTTCGAGCCTTTCCCAAGGACATTCGTGCAAGAATCGCAAGCTGACATCAAATGTTGCACCACCCCAGTTCTCAAGAGCATACAAATTGTTAAACTTATGAGCCACATACGGAGAGATTTTAAGAAGATCGTGTGTGCGAACGCGAGTGGCTAGTAAGGACTGATGAGCATCTCTGAATGTTGTGTCCATCAACAGTAAATTCTTCTTATTACGAACGGCTTTTGCGAATGCTTCAGGTCCTTCACTTTTCAAAATATCACGAAGGCCAGCTGGTGGTTGTGTTACTAAATTAAGAAAATAAATAAAAAAGGAAAAATTAGAAAAGAAATTATGTCATGACAACGAAACGTGATGCGCGTTAAAAGTACAAAAAATTAACATGAAAATAACTTTGGAAAATAATGCTAAAAATAAGTGGAATTATGGAAACTACCTTTGCGTCCTGATCTCTCTTGTTCCAGTGCTTCTGGCGACAAGTCTAGATTTTATAGTTAATGTTGCAAATTATTAATTAGTGGCGGTAAAATAAAGGAATATTAAATTAAATAAACAATGATAAAGTGATCAACACAGATAGATCAACACATAGATTGCGAGTCCTAAACCATTAATAAGCTTTTTTAACAAATAATAAAATCAAATGGTATAAACAACTAAAAACATGATCTGATTAGAATATCAAAAAATAACTTACCCAGTGGAATGGTGGGAACATGAGGATGAATATCAGCTGGCTTCAATTTGGTCGCTAAGGGAGTTTGTGGTCCATTCACAAGAACTTCACCAAGATAGTTGAGTAGCTTTTGTGCGCGATTATGTGAACGAGGGAATTTAAAGAGCTGAGGATGCTCATCAATGAAATATGTATCAAGTACGCCATTAAGGAACTTTTGATTCTCCAACACATTCAACAGGAAGGGAATATTTGTTTTGACGCCACGAATTCTAAATTCACGTAAGGCACGTGTCATCTTGGCGGCTGATGACTGAAGATCGGAAGCATGTGAAATAATTTTAACGAGCAATGAATCATAATATGGTGAGATGATGGCACCAGCATAAGCACTAGCACTATCCAATCGAATTCCCATTCCTTCACCAGAACGGAACACTTCCAACCGACCGACACTCGGTTGGAAATCATTTGCTGGATCTTCTGTTGTCACACGACATTGAATTGCGTAGCCTTGCGTTTTAATATTGTCTTGACTCAATCCTAATTCAGGTAAAGTGATTCCTTCAGCAACACGAATTTGCGATTGCACTAAATCGATTCCAGTGATTTCTTCAGTCACTGTATGTTCCACTTGAAGACGAGCATTGACTTCAATGAAGTAAAAATTGCCCGATTCATCACAAAGGAATTCAACAGTTCCAGCATTTTCGTAACCAACGTGACGTGCCAAGCGAACTGCATTTTCAGTCATTCTATCGCGAACATCAACAGACAATCGAGGTGCTGGTGCAATTTCAACGACTTTCTGATGACGTCGCTGTACTGAGCAATCGCGTTCGTAAAGATGAACAACATTACCAGCCTTGTCTCCTAATAATTGTACTTCGATGTGTCGCGGACGTTCGATGAATTTTTCAATAAACATTGCACCATTTCCAAAAGCTGCTTTTGCTTCTGAACTTGCTCTTATAAATGATTCTTCAACTTCCTCCATTCGTTTTACAACTCTCATACCACGGCCGCCACCACCATAAGCAGCTTTAAAAATCACAGGTAGCCCATGTTTACGACAGAATTCAAGAGCCTCTTCTTTCGTATGAACGGGCCCATCAGTTCCAGGAACAATGGGCACTTTGGCTTCAATAGCAGCAACACGAGCTGCCACTTTGTCACCCATCTGTTGAACAACTTTTGGTGATGGACCAATAAACCGCAAACCGGCATCGATCTAAAATGAAATTACAAATGGAGTTCATTCCAATTTAATTGACCTTTTGTCAACATACAACAGCCTGAGCAAAGTCTGAACGTTCTGATAAGAAGCCGTAGCCTGGATGAACAGCATCAACATCATTTTCCTTGCACACTCGAATAATTTCTGGAATGCTAAGATAAGCTTCAACTGGCGGTAGTCCTTTGCCAACTAAATATGATTCATCTGCCTTTTGCCGATGCATGTGCATTTTGTCCTGCTCTGAATAGATGGCAACTGATCGTATTCCCAATTCGCTGCATGCTCTAAAAACTCGAATAGCAATTTCACCACGATTTGCAACAAGCACTGAACGAATTGGTTTGTACTCGACCTAGAAAATGGATGAATGAACAAGCAACTCGATTAAAATGCAGGAACAACTGGATGGGTCAAGCGAAATAAAAAACTGACCTTTGTTGAATATTTGTTGGTGCTGATATTGAAAATTCTGATGCGCGGCGCTTGTCGCATTGCTCTAATTCCCAAACCAGCTGTACACAATGTCATTTTAATTGACTCGTTTTACTTCTGAAAATGTGAATTTTCTGTTAATTGCCGTCTTACAAATGCTTTCTCTCGCGTCAGAAATTTTCTCTCAAATTGTGAATGTTCGTTGTGAAATATTTTGAATTTTCTGACAACCATCAAGTAGACGATTGCGATGAGAAGTGTAATCAGAGTATGATTTAATCTTGTTTTTTAAATGATGGGCTTAATGGAAAATGAATGTCTTGCGCAATGTAGTGTTGTTATTCACGTTGTATATTGACGTCCGAAATTTCCAATCATCATATGAGCCGGGGACGCTAATCGGTAAACATAATAATAAATAATGGCAAATGTATGTGTGGCCTACATGACACTCTGACGGCTGATAAATATATTTTTTGTTGATCTCTTTATAAAATTTTTTGCTGTTCATAAATATTTTCCTTTCCACCTGATAACAAGCAATGGCCATAATCATCAACAACAAAAATGTCAATGATCTAATTTCTTATGTCAATCAGCTTTCGCACGAGAGTCTTTATTCAACGCGCCCTCAATTGCTCGTGATGTTCAATTATGCAAATTTGAAAAAATTAAATTGATGTTGGAAAATACATAAAGCAATAAAATTAATATTTTTTCCTTCGCTTTCCTATATTGAATAGACAAACTTAAATGTGCTAACTTTTTAAAGGTCTGCTAGGTAGCACGTTGTTCACTTCACGGCAGTTAATAAAAATTCAATGTCTAGTTGGAAAGGAAAAAAAAAACAGCGGATCTATTTGCAATGACCTTTGGAGTCTCAACGAGAATTTTGTGCGCTTTGCTTTTCAGCTTATATTAGCTTGGTCATAAAAATATTAATTTTTAATTTTCTATTCTCGAAGAGACTTAAAATTGTGTCAATTTCGCGACATATTTATTTAAAGAATGAAAGTGTTTTCTTCGAATTCTTGAAAGGACTCAGAGAATTAAATGAACTTAATTTTTTTCTTCTATCGGCTCAGTAAAAGCGCTCCAATGTTCAAGGTTAAACAACTTGAGGGTACATTTAAAAGTTCGTTACGAGCCGCTTCAATTGTAGCCGCTTCTTAAATTGGACGTTTTTGGTGATTAATTCTCTCAGACAGAGTACAATTATTTATCATCAAATAAAGCCACACGAGAAGCAATAAAAAGAATTATGAAAGCGAACACAAAAAGAACTTTTACGGCCTTAATCAATAACTTTATCAAAGTTTGAGTGAAACGTTCGCTCTCTTTTTTTTTATTTAGGCTTACTAAAGCGCACATTACCGATAACATCGACAGACCGGATCAATAATTTGAAAATGTGTTACTTACTAGCTTCCCACTTGACACGCAAATAAATTTCTGTAGATCTTTAACACGTTTATTTTTTCTCATCATTCCGTTGTCAGTAATCTAATATAAATGATTTTGACTATCAAGATGCTGGCAAAGAGGTGTTCCAGGAAAACAAGTTCTCCTCGTATGTACCGCAATGATTGAGCATGATATAACTGAATTAAGTTACTGAATGACACCAACCAATGTCAATTGTCTCTACTACACTCAGTGCATGCGCGAATCATTTTCCTCGAAAGAAAAAAAAAAAAAAGCACGCGAGATATTTTTGTGCCAGTCAGTGGCCGCGAAAAGAAGAAAATCGTCATAAATTTTTTTTTATATCTATTAAAAATAGAACATAATAAAATTTACGAAATGTGCATCGAGACGAGTCATGGATCCAAAATTGTTTTAAGAAATTAATTCTCAATTATTTATTACGTAACAGTCGGCATCATAGGATGACTTGTTCCAAATTCTTCAACCGCATCTATTTTTGTTGTCGGCCTTTGTTTACACTTCTTTTTTGTCTTTCCAAAAAACTAAAAAACCACAAAAAAAAAATAAAATAAAAACAGCCGCGCACGAGGCCACAGGGTGTCGACCAAACCGAAATGTTTGTTAATAAAAAAAAAATGTTTAGATTACGCAATTTTTTCCACGAGTTTGTTGACTCGACAGCTATTAATTATCAGATAGAGACATTTTCTTTGTTATGTCCACAATCACGTTGACATTACGAGATTGACCGCGAAACACGAGTCGACACGCACGGGAAGCTTCAAGAATTCATTGTGTAATTGCGTCTCGAGCACAAAAATTGCGAGGAAATATTTATTCTTCTATCGGGGAATGTTTGTCAGTTTTGTAAATTGTTGATGATAATGGAAAGAAAGCTCAAAATCTATTTTAAGTTGTTGCAAAATGTAGCAATTAATTCACAAGTTCGAAAACATTTTCCTGCGTACAATATCGTTGATGAACGTACCCTAGTTAAAAAAAAATTATTTATACAACAGAAATTTTTTTATATTTCACACAACACAACTTTATCGATCCACTTCTAAAACACAACTGCGCTCAATTTGGTTTTGCCGGCAGGGAAACAGAAGAAAAAAGCACATGTTTGAGAACAGCAGATGAGGAGAATTAATCACTGCGCAGTGAGAGAATCTCGCGAGCGGCAAGCTCTCATGATAACAAACGGGAAATGTAGATAGATGAAAGCTGGAAGCTACAAAATGAATGGAGCAACCCACCGTGCAATTGGCAGAAGAGGATTTTCAAGTTCTTTCGATATTTATTTTATTTCTCTATATTTTATTGATTAATTAATCTTAGAACAATTTACATAAAAAGTTAGCAAGAATGGAGAGACAGTCTCTAGGTGATTTCTTTTTTTTAATTTATTTTCTTACACACAACACATGAACTGATCGCTTCTGCATCGTGCAATCGAGATTTGAATTTTTTTGCACTTCCATAAGAGATTTGTGTCTTCGCACTTGCACTTGGATGAAGTAAATTTGTTGCGCAATTTATAGGGCTTAATTGGGAATTTCTTGTTGATGTTTATTTCATTGAACTTCATTTCGGGCTCGTCGGCGTGCGGTTGAATGCGCACAATTTTGTGTTTCTTACTGTTGACATTGCGCGATGTTATCCCTGCGAAATTAATTATATTATGTGTCATGCTATTAAATATTAGATATCCAATGAGATTGTTATCTATGTTGATTTTTAAATTGAATCTATAAAACAAACCTTGAGACTTTTTTTGAAACGGTTTCGGTTTCAAGAATTCTCTTTCAGCCGACGTAATTATGGCATCTTGTATTTTTCCTGTTCGTATGTTTAGAATGTGCAACTTCATCATATTACTATTTGCTTTTGATTGCAATTGTGGCATAACTGTTATCACTTCCAAATCGGATGGTTCTGGTTTATCGATTCGACGATTCGCACGCTCGCTTGGCATTATTTGAATTACCGTAAGATTACTGTCAGGCAGATATTTTCCACGTCCAACATGAATCAGACTCGATTCTGACGGTGTCAGCGACCGCAACGTTTCCATCTTAATTACTTTGAATTGCGCAAATATTCCCGTGATTCCGCTCAACAGAAATAGAATCGACAGACTGGAATGGACATTTATGTTGTTGAATTGAGGTTGATTAATAAAGGAATCGTTGCAAAATTATGTAACAAATATTTCATACAACTATCCAGAAAACTTGTCTACAAATCCGCGAATCGAATGCTGAATAGTGATGAACATAGGAGAAAAAAATAGCGAGATAGGAATTAAGAAAGACTTTTTGCAATAATAATAATAAAAAGATATCTGAAGAAAGGTAATTAAGTAGTTTGAAATCGAGTTCATTGAACATATCTCGCGTCTATGCACGAGAATGAAATTGCTCGTTTTTTTGCCTACTCTTTAAAATAACCACAAAAATAACCACTTCAGTGCTTGCTAATGGCAAAAGATACATTTAATGTGATTACAGTTCAACTTGTTGTGTCTTGTGTGCATCTTCTTCATTAATAATTACATCCGATTGATATAGAGATGCAAGAGAATAGAGTTGAAAAGTTGAAAATTATGTGCTTTGCTTCCATCCCTATTTGCAATCCACTGCCTTTTTTTCTATCATAAATATATTGACTTGGAAACAAGAAAGAGAATATAACAGAGCCAAATGCCACAACAATTGAACCTGGTGGCCGGTTAATAAACGATGATGATGGAACAACAAAGGATAATTGCAAATTATTAGTGCAATGCAATCACTATGACCTAGAGACAGAACGTTCACTTCTAACTCGACTATGCATCGCATAGACATAGACATACACAAACTTTAACTCATTGTTGTTGAGACGGTGGTGATCAGATAGAAGACTGAGACATAAGTAGCATAAGTAAGCTAAAGTTGTGAAAGTTATCAACATAATATCGCGATATTGCTGAAAGTGCATGCACAATTTTTAAGTTCTTATTGTATTCTTACGACAAATATGTTAATTTCATGTTGCTTCTCGTTTTCCACTGCACTTTATCACTTCACCACTTTTCATTTAATGTCTTGATCACGAAATATTATTGCGAGCAATTGCTTCGTCGATGTTATTTGTGATTGCACAAAAGGACTAATAAATTAGAAGAAGCAAAAAAAAAATATATTCGCAACCGATCTTCGTTCTTGGCAGAACTTCACAGCACGAGTTCAAAATAGTAAATAAATTTCCATCGAGAATGTGCTGCGATCTTATATATACGTTTTTTTTTTTTGCTCAATTCTGCGATTCCAGAACACATCCAGAATTCTGTTCTTACTCCTCTCTCACTTAACCACAAGAACCGTATTATGATGATAATAAAAACTCACCAATTCTTCTTCTTTAATACTTGCTCTTGGGATCTTCTCGTCAGCCTGTTTCTTTACTTTCCTTTTACATCTCATTCAAAATACAACGTTCTTATCATTTCACTGTCGCAAAAGCAGTTCGCAGGAAATATTTTAAACCGCTGATCGTCATGTAGAGAGTGAGAGAGAGAAGAAAAATTATTGCCAATGAATTATGATTTGAAAAATGTGTTGCGGCAAAAGAGCAAGAAACCGAAATTTCTTAAGTAAATAAATATTGGACACGAAAGGGCAAAATTATGTGAACAATTTTCGGGAAGTCATTAAATCAGCCAATTAGCGTCGTTTAGTTGTTCAACTCGAAAAAAGAATTATTGCTGCGACAAACGCACGATGAAAAATAAAAAATTAATTTCCATGAGAGAACTTAATTAATGCGAAAGAATTTAAATCAGAAAAAAATCGAGGAAAAAATTATTTTTTTTTTTATGATTCCACATACTTTACGATCCGCCGCTGAGAACTTTTGTAAAAATGTCTCACAAAAGTGATAATTACAGATGGAAGATATTTTCTTCATGACAGGAAACAGCGAACATAATCTTTCGAGTTTCGTTGATTGACAATAAAATATCAATGTGAAATACTCGACAATCTCTCTCAGCATAAACATCATCATTCGGTTGGCTCGCCCCGAAGAAATTTTTCAATGAAGATGAGAAGATGAATGTTGTGGAAAGGCAGAAACGCAAGAACGGCCTTGGTGAGGGCAATGTGGAGATTTATTATGTTGATGGCGTTTGAATGAGAGACAGTGCTCGAGCGACATTGTGAGATGTTTTATGTTTATTGTTTGTATATTCCGGTCCCGAAAGCACACAAATGCAAATTGTAAAATTATCGATAGTAATAATTTCTTCCACGTAATAATAAATTTAAAATAGAAAATTTAAATGTGATTCTTATCATTGGCGAATTATAAACACCGATCGATTTATGCTTTCCGTTGCGACGGTGACGAATGAAGGCAATGCTTGGTTGAACGTCAATATTTGAAAGTTTATATAGAAATTTTATTATAATTTAATATTTACTGCATGTTGTGGCTTTTTTATTTTATTACTTAAGGGGCAGCCATAAGAATTGTCTATTTTGAATTATCCTTATGACTAGTTGACAACGACATGTTATGTTAATGAAAACTAATCTTTTGAAATTCACGAAATATTAACAAAAACATAACATCAATGCATGTTGCGGCATCTGATGTTAAACACAATTTTTTTTTGTATGTGTGTCTCGGTTAAATTCCATCAAAACTCAAATAACATTTAAAAGCATAATGCAAGCGCTTGTGGAATACCAGACGTGAGATTATGAAAAATCTAAATTGTGCTCGAAATCGGAAAGATGATGAAAGCACGGAAGCCAGAGCAATTTCTTTTATTGAGTTTTGCCAAAGAGCCAAAGAGCTGAAGTGAGTTTTCATGATTCGAAAACAAACATAAATAAAGTGGTTTGCTGCAAAGCTGCTGCTTCAGAAATGTGGGTCTTCCTTTGATGGTTGACATCATAAATTTTAAATGACTCCAAATTTTAAAGCTCTATAAACTGTAACGTTCTTTTAATAAAGAGTACGGAGCAATTACAAATTCCAAGGAATAATCAATTTCAATTTTGTTCAAGTGACAAATTCCAAAAGTGGTATCCATCAAAATCATTTAGCTAGCATAAAGGCACATCCAAGTCGTGTGCTGTCATTTCAAATAAAATTTTTATGCAATGCATCATTTATCATTTTCACCATAAGAAAACATCATCAATCATACAAAAAAGGAAAGCGTGCATCCTGGAAAGCTTTCCAACATCAACAGACAGCTGATTACAAATTTTACTCTCTCGCACCTTACAACGAAATTTCCCGCCTTGGCTCTTGCTCTCTCCCTCTCTTGTTGCATTTTCTTGTATATCCAAAGCAATGTGTAGGTTATATGTCTGAGTTTTTCCGCTTTTTAGTTTGATTTCGAAATTCAACGATTGGAGTTGTGCTTTTCGGTTTGTCGCTTTCATTTTGATATCCATAATTTGCTTAGACACTGTGTTACATATAAAGTTCTTTAGCAAGTTGACAGACAAGTGTAGCGAATCAAAAGCGGTCAAACGTATTTAATTTCCTAATACCACAATTGACGCGTTTTGCTAGTTAATTAAAGTGCGCGTGTAGATAAAAAAAAATTATTTTATAGTGCAATACAAAAAATTATTTTCATGGTTTCGTAAAAAAAAATATAAATCACAAAATTACCTTATTAAGGTATTTTGCAAAAGATTCACAATCGAGGCGTAAAAGTTCTTATGATACATATGGTCCAATAATAGAGAAAAAAAAAATATCATAAATTAATTCCGACACAACCATTTGATTGTTGTGAATGCGAGAAGCACATAATCATAAATAATCGCTAGGTTTCTCATAAACATCCATAAACACTCGTTAAATGTTATGACTGCTAATCGATGGGCAATTAAGAAACGTCTAAACAAAGCGAAGCAAAATTCAGTTGAGTGAAAATTTATTTTCTAAACCATGCGTGAAGTTTCGGGCATAAAGAATCATCAATAATTTTGAGGTGCTTTGTATATTTTTGAATGAGTTTAAAAAAGAAAAGTTTGCAATCTTCAAACTCTTTATGTGAAAAGTGAAAAATTTAATTGAGTTTGCTACTTCACTGCTCGAACTACCCACAAAAGAAATAAATATGCAAACAGCAGCAGCAGAAAATTTGTAATAAGTAGAACGAAAAATCATTTCAAAAAGCATCAGTAACTGGATAAAACCAAAAAACAAAAACAACCAACGGCAAAGTAAGTAGATAGTGAAAATTAAAATGGGGAATTTATCAGAAAACCATGTTCATTCTCCATTAGCCAATTGCCCCCACTTCGCACATTAGCTGATATTATTTGAAATAAATTTAACGATGTAAGCTGTTATTGTAATGATATCAAGGAAATAACTAATAAATATGATTTCGTTGATCGATTTTATTGATGATGATTAATTTTTAAACATCTTCATAGCGTTCTTTACCAATAGTGTTCATGTGGTTGAGAACTGTTTTCGTCATGAAACTTTTGCTGGCTTTAAAACATGTGGGCTGGTTAGAAACGGTGAGGCGCTTAAAAATACACTGAAAAATAAAGGCCACATGGGCATCACAATATGTAGATAAGTTGTTCGTGTGTAACAATAAAAAAAGAATATTCGATTTTAATAACTTTCTATCACGCAGCGATTCAAAGCTTTCTAAAATTCATTTTGTAGCATAAATAGAAGATATCCTGTGAGATGTTGTCAGAAACGACAATGCTTAAAAATAACTTAGTTAAGGATAAAATGATTCAACACACTTTCCGCACCTTAAATCCATAGAAAAAAAACTCTTTAAGTTTCATAACTATTACGTAGGGAAAGGCGACATATGTTTACGTCTTATGCTGTCTACATTTATAATATTCATTGAGCCGTCAATGAAAGCTTGTGTGAAAGTTTTAACATTCATTTGAATATTTATAGTAACGAGAGCTTTAAAAACTGAAAAGCTCCAAAAAGTAATTTCATGTCTCACATATAATGTGTAAATTTCATATGAGTTTTCTTTACGGCTTCCAGCAAAATTTACAAAACATTTATCGCTTGAAACAAAAGAAAAGGAAAAAAAAAGTAACTTTTAATATGTTCTCCGAAGTAAATAAAAACGCAACTCATTTTTTATGAGTACTTCAGTAAGAAAAAATAATAAATTTCTGATATAAAAAAAAAATAATGGATTTTGTTTCATTTTAAATTTTCCTATTTTTAGATATTTGTATTTTGAATTCGAAATTGGATTGCACATAAGACTGAAAGTATCGTCATTTATTTTGTTGTTAGCTAAAAAATCCTTCTAACATTATTGAGGTTTGGTTGAATTTTAAAAGCGTTCTTTACTGATTCCTATTAATTACGAGGCAATTTTAAGAGGCGAAAGCTTAAATCTAAAAATATACATGTTAAATACGTAGAAATTTAAAATACGCAATGAGCAGAAATTTATACTAATTTTCTGGTCAAATATATAAAAGACGAAAATTTTGACGCTCGCAAAGTTTCGGATCCGATTAAGGGATTTTGTACCCTTTATTTATATTATTAGCTTACAAGGTTTTCCCCCAACTGGCAATCACTTTATTTCTCACAATTTTTGATGGTTTGCAAAAATTTAACAAGACGTCTCGAAATGTATTCTTTCCTTTTTGCCATATGTGTGGGTTGATGAATACAATAAAATGCTGTCTGAAACAGAGAATTTTTGAAACCCCCCACCCCCCGCTCCCTTCTAAGTTTGAATGAAATTTTCATTATTTTTCCATTTTGTCCCGTTTAGAAATCTTTTAGGTGATAACATTTCATTAAACCTCAATAAACCCTAATTCTATAACAGTAAAGTGCCAATTGTGTTTATAGTAATAGAATTGAAATTAATTCAAACAAATGATGCACAACTAATAAAAAGATCCACTTAACAAAGAAGCTCAAAAGGAATTTTGCAGTTAATTTTCATGGTTTTTTTTTTTGATCTTATGACCTTAAGTACTTACATTTATAAAAATAAAATGGAACATTAGAGAGTGTGAAGAAAATGTTTGTGGTTGTACAAAAACAAATTGACATAGAGAAAGGAAAATGGGATAGACTTTTTTACTTCCTTAACCGACATGAAATATTTTCTTGCTCCACCACCAGAAGGCACAAAGCATTTTGCATAATTTTTTTTTTTACTTTCGTCAATGTTCACACGGCGAAAATCCAAATTATGTTTCTTGCGCAAAAACCTTCTTTCCGTTATGGGATTACGTGATGAAAGACTTCGGTAGATGTTATACTCATTGCTCTAGGGATATTAAAAAGTCATTTGATGTTAATTAAATAATAATTAGACTTCAGTGAAATGAATTTCTTATAAAGACAACTTATTAGCCCATGAAAAATAGAAGTGGTGCAAAAATTGAACAATAAAAGAACTTCTATTTTTTTTTTTTTTTTTTTCAAAGGCATCATTATATTTTTCCAGTTGGCTACAAGGGAGCAATACGAATCAAAATCCCTATGCATTAAGATAAAACTTTTTAATGACCACATATTTATTTATTCGAATTGAGTTTGAAGGTTTTCTTAAGATTGCTGTACATAACATACATCTACATGAAGCTAATTAAATAGCTTTCAAAAGAAAACTCATAACATAACAGTGCTGCCATAAAAAAATCTCAATTAATTAAATTCTTTTGTTCGTTATCATCACAAAGCTTTCCCTCCTTTTTGTTTCCATATATGCGTTAAAACAGTATGAATAATTGAAAAATAGATGAAAAAGATGAAAAAGATCTATTCAAGTTGAGGAAAATAAAAAATATCGTAGAGACCGTTTCGTTTCAATTTGGAATCAATGACGTAATAAGCAAGGCGGAAAGAGAAAGAGTACATTCGGGAAAATAATATCTCTGACGTAAGAACAGTAAGGAGGTCTGGAAAGCAGGTTGCTTGAATGTCGATCATATGCTTTTGAAGTTGGTTTTATCATTTATTTCGTAGCAAAATTTTCAACTATCGCATTCATGTTCGTAACCGCAACGTGCTTTTTCTGTGTCGCGCAACTTTGATGTGTTCAAGTAAAGGCTTCAAAGAAACAACTTAAAATTTCAAGTAGATCGCATTGATATCCAAAGCAAATGATTTTCATGAAAATGTTTCCTCCGTTTACAGAGCGAAAAAAATCCCTTTTAATTTCTGTCTATCGTCCTTATTTTCCTTCGCCATTTTCTGTGTGTGTTTTTTATACAAAAAATAATGGTATGAAACAACGCTTCGGCGCGTGCTGTATATCATTCCGAAAGAGATTAATTTAAAATTCTAAATGTATTTGGAAACGTGGGTAGAGGTTAATACACTTATGGCGCCACTTAAATAATGAGTTTTGACGCACGATCGGTTTTGATGAGCGGTTGAAGTAAAGTTTCCTGTTATGTCGCTTGGCGACGATTCTCATGATAATAAACCCTCCCCAGTGATTGACGTATTTCATGCTGTCGACATACTGCTCCATCAGAGAAAATTTTTTTTCTCAACTTATTTTATTAAGAAATTATTAGAAATTTACCATACTTTACATTTCGTTCGATTAATATTCATGTTGCTGTTTAGCGGACAATTGAAATCATTGGAAAAGTCATTTGAATTAAGCAACGGTCCAGTGACACGAAAGTAATCAAAAGAATGGGGATCCTTGATGTCAACAATATGCCTTTTATATTGATTTCGTTGTACGGTACAATAGAATTGCGCGTAAGAGATCCAAAAGAGTTGCTGAGGCGTAAACTTGAGTGCTATCAAACTTGATTGCTTTTGTTTTACAGACTCATGCCATTTCTGATACGCTCGATAAGCAAGTGCTACTCCGCCATTGTCAGCTGTATCTTCAGTTACTGTTATTATTCCAGATGGATTTATATTCAAATCTTCATCTTTGAATTCACTATATTGCTCAATTATGCAATTTAGCATATCAATATAATGTGCTATTGGTCCATCGCCACGCTTTTGACGAATATATCCCGCAATTCTATCGAAACTGTGCTGAAATATAAGAATTTTTTAGTTTCCATTATTGGACATTTAAAAGAAAATAATATTTTTCACACTTACAGTTAACTCATGTGCAATTACCGAACCTATCTGAAAAAGTTTTGTTTTCTAAATTATTTGCTTCATTTGGCATTATGTAATTGCTTACAGCTCCGAAATTCATTGAATTTGGTCGGTCTTTATCATAGTTAGGTGGTTGCAAAATGGCTGCAGCAAAGTCTTGAATAATAATAAAGAAAAAAAATGAATTGTCATACTTAGATAATTACGTTTTCTGGCAAAAGCTCACATATGCTGTTGTCTTTATGGTTGTAAGTTGCTCTCAATGTCGTTGGCTTTGCATATTCTATCCAACTATTAGTGCTTAACTTTAAATACTTGTACTCAAATGCGGTGTCAGTGTTATGAACATTTAGTTGCAACGCAGAGTAGAAAAAACTATCGCTGAAATCCTTTGACAACTTTCCATAATATCCCTCAACCTCGGATACATTTAGAAGCTTTTCATCATATCCGATGTATATTTTGATTTCGTTAACTCTTTCGAGTGTCATTTGTTTAGCTTCCTCGTCGATGAGAACAGATTTAGCAATTGAATCCTTAAATTCTGCAACAATCCATTTGACCATTTCGAAAGCAGCTTGTCGCGTTTCAGGCGGAAAATAATCTCGAATGTAGAGTGAACCCGAAGCAAGTTCAGCATATTTTTTTGTTAATCTTGTGCAAAGTTTCCAGCGCTGTTCTTTGTCGATTATTCCATATGTTTCTTTATAATATCTGAAGGCTTTTCCGAATCTGTCATCGTGCAAGAATTCCGATGAGAATTCAATAATTCGCCACATGACGTAATTTGCTATGGTTCGTGGTTTAAACTTCTGTTTTAGGTTTCGAAAGTTTTCATGAACCGATAATTTTTTACTCACATACGGAGATTCAACCGATTTTAATTTAAACCTGTCAAATGTTTCGAGCCATTTGATCACATTCATCGCTGATTTAAGGTTACGATATTCCTTTTTAGATATGCCTTTCTCGGGATAATTTTTCGCATTTAAAAGTTGAACGATGGCAGTACCAAACTCTGAAGCTTCATTAAGCTCACGTCTAATGTCCTCAGTGTTTTTTGCACCCAGAGCGAGGGCAATCTCAAGCATGTAATTAGGATATTCTTTAACAGTTTTCTGTTCTTTTTCAATATCTGCTATGATTCCCTGGATATTGCCAGCTGGCAATGCATTCAAATTTTCACGAAACATATTTTGCCCATTTACGATCCCAACGAAATGGTGAAGCTTGAATAAAGTTTGTTCCCATGACCATTGACTTTCATTCCAATTTGTTCCTTCCAGCAATGGCCATCCTCCCAAATAATCTAAAAGCTTCAGAAGTTCCGTGATTCCAATATTTTTGATTCTGTCTAAATCCATGCATTTTTCATAGATATTTTTGGCCAATTTATGCGGTTTAGGCTCGCTGGCTTCAGCAGGCTTACTGAAAATGCGATATAGATGTTCGTCCAATTGGTCATTCATTATGGAGTCAGTATTTATATTGATACGCTCATCTGCAACATAACTACGGAATTATTCGACACATGAAATTCAATTAAGTATTTAGTCAAAGCACGGACACGCATACATACCTATTGCTCAGAAACGTTCCACAGGCAAATTTATAAAAATCATTGCATCTAAAAATAGAAATAAAATTACTGAGAATCGATTTTGCATATTCAGCACATCAGTAAATACGGATTAATGTCACTATTGATTCGCAAAAGTAGCTTGGCTGATGCATGAACACATCCAATATTTGCGCATTCCGGATATGGCTCTTGACTGTTGGCAATTTTTATAACAATCTGAAACGTCAGTAACGCTAACTTAAATACGGTCATGTTTGAGTAACTTTTGACACTAGAGTAACACAATCGAAGTTGTTGAGAGTTTTTGAGAAACTGGATAGTATCTTCTTATTTTCTTGTTTAACCTGTTTCAATAAATGTGTTATGGTTGTTTTTGTTTTTAAAGAGAATTTTAGAATCATGGTATTCGACGATATGTATATGAGTATCATGTTAATATAATATGAAAGCTTCCAACCGTGAAAGTTATATGGAAGTTTTGGTAATTATGATTATAAACGAAATCGGTCTTTGCAATGTATAGCAGAAACTATTTCATTTTTATCTGCACCATTAGACGCTGAAAATAATTCGCGAAATTTCAGCTTCAATTGTTATCTTTCATTATTCATTATAGAGGCAAAATATTTATTACTTTGAACTTAGTTTAGTTAGAATTGCATATAATTTTATTGCATTATTTTTCCTAAATATTATTTTGATGAATTTCACAGTATTATTTCCCACCACCAAGAGTTACAAGTAATGCAAGACTTAAATCATCAGTTTGTTCGAAATTTTCCTCTGTGTATATAGTTGTTTCGTCATCAATTGGAGCTTCAGTTGTATGCAGGTTCTGTGGCAGGATCCTTGGGACACTGTTCGTTGAAATGTTTTGATGTTCCTTCTTTATGGCCTAAAAAAAAAAAAATTAGGTATTCAAATCTAATTTTCGGGCACCACAAAAGTTCGGACCCAGGTCAAATGACCCTAATGGACCGCCCTCTCGCGGCTTCAACTTGTATCCACCAATTCCATTTCTTCACTTCCAGATGTATATGTTTGAGGTAATATCACGCTTCCTACCACATTTCCGACTAGAACAGCGGCAATCGTTGAACAAGTGTTACTGGAAATTGCTGCCAAGATATATGTTATAAAAAATCGAATGAAATAATAATTTGCTTTATACCTTGGACATTATTGACTGATATATTCGAGGTAACTATAAAAATAATTGCATAAAATATCCTTAAATTCATGTCTACAAATTCACTGCAAAAATTCAGAAATACAACTGATCGCTTGGAAGAGAATAGGAAGAATAAATAATATTCCGTATAAAATGTCTTCGATATCAGAAATAAGGTTTGTTGCAAAAAGTGTCAGTAACACATTCAGCTTCTAAAAATATAACAGCGATTCGTAAACCTGTTTTATAAAATATCTTTTGCAAAATAAAAATATTATTTGAATGTGATTTTGTTTATTTACCAAAAAGTATTTTCATCAAAACACTCATGCATATAAGTTGTCTATATAAATTTGTTTAAATTTCAATCATATTATGTTACTCCAGTCTTAGAGAGAAAATTCATCAAAACATTTTGTTTCATTCTCTAGTTAGTAAACGAAAACGATAATTTAATTACAGTTTATTTTGTTGCTCATGTATTTTCGTAATTCGACAAAATATTTTCTTTCTAATTTTGATATTAATGGAATTTATCCGAAATTGTTGTTGCAACTAAAATTTGAAGCTCCGGAAGAATCAAGAACGTCCTGTACTTTAATAGTAGTTTCTTCATCAATAATGTCTGTTGGATCTTCTTGAAGTCTCTCATCGCCTCCTCCTCCACTTCCAAGTAAAGCAGAAATATTTGGTGGAAAACTTCTTGCTAAAGCAAATGTTATATTTAAAACGTCGAATGAATTAATAATTTCCTTTATACCTTCGACGCAATTGAATAATAAAAATGTGGTAAAAATAAAAATAATTAAACAAAGATTCTTTGAATTCATTTCAATTATTTCACAGCAAAATTTCTGATATGCAACTGGTCGCTTTCAAAAGAAAGAAATGAATAAGCTTCAACTTACAGTAATGATTTTGGCATCAGAATTTTAACAAAGCATATAGATTTTTTTTTATAGCGTTTTTAACGCATTCAACTTCCCAACATCGGAACAAATGTTATATGATAAACGTATATATTATATAAGAAAACATTTGATTAAAAACAAAAAAAAAAAAAAAAAAAAACAAGTTTATTTGAATGTGTTATTTGCCAAAATGTTTTGCAATGAATATGCGAGGCCGACTCAAATTTGCGATGGTCTTAAAGAACTTTTAAAAGTAATTATTAAATAACTAACTATTAAATAAATTTCCCTTTAAAAAGCGAGAATAATATTAAGTAAAAAAAAGGTGTTTCATTAAAACCTTATTTTTTGATAAATATCGGTAGGAAACCAAGTAATTTGTCAAAAATTAGATTTAGGAAGAAATAAATACTGCAAAAAAAATTAAGCACGAACAAAATAAATTATGATTCAAAGATAGCCCATGGAATTAATCAAGCTTCTAAATTGAATCGTCATAAATATGAGTAATATTTTTGCACAACAAGAACGCCGACGGCGGAAAAAAATCCTTCCATTAACTACGAAATTTACATTAATGTCGTCGCACAACTAAAGTAAATTACAGTCACGTAGGGTACATCAATAAATTTTGTAACGCTTTTAATTATGTTACATCAACATAAAATGAACTCTGGCTGTATTTTGAAAGTGACCTTATATTATAGTCATTTGCTGTTTCCTATTAACACTCGTGGATGTTTTAAATTTAATGCCTCACTTGTGTCCCATCATTTCACAAGGATTAACATCAATGTTTTGTCATGCAAACCGCGCTGGTGCTGACAAATTATTTTTCCTACACTTGTGCATGCACTCAGCCATGCTTGTGATAAAATGTTTCATTACAAATGAAATGCAAAACACGTTAAAAACAAGCCTCTAGAGATGAACATCAGTTTGAGCTCAACGAATGATTGTAAACAAATTCATGAGCTGCAGATTTGCAATAAAATTTTGACTCGTTTCAAATTGGCACCGTGTTGCCAATCATTATGAATTGTAGCATTTTTGTTATCCGACAATATTCTTGTTATTAGATTAATGCGTGTCTTAAATTTACTCATGAATATTTCGAAGGAACACAAATCTGGTTGAAATCTATGTTTACGAATTAACTAAGTTTGTGTAGGCTGATGATATGTTGATAAAACCCACACACAGGTTTCATGTTCTATACTACAAAATTATGCTATAAATCCTGTTAGAAATGATGAAGGGATTAATCATATGGAAATATATGTTTGTGTCTACTAAAAGTGCTTGAGCAAAATAATATTTTAAAACAAAATTTGCTTCATTGTAAACTGATGATAGCTGACGGCAGTAATAAACCACAGAAAAACCACAGCGAAATTAAATCAACAATATTAACTTACAGAGTTTAGTTTGTTCAGCAATTATCACAACGTAAACTGAAATTCAAGCGTTCTGGAAAGAACAAATTCAATTGAGAGCTTCGTAATACTTTGTGGGTTATTGATTTATAAATATTTTAATGATGCTTGGAAAGACACAATTTATTCAGGGTAGAAATTTGGAAAGGAAGGATTCTCCTTAGCAAACAGCAAAAATTTATTATATTCTCTAGGCCTCTTGAAGGATCGGTTTATAAAAGGTCGGAAAAATTTTAATTTACTTCTTTAAGAAGCAAAAGATTCAGATGAATAATATAGAGGCCCACGTGGAAGGAAAAAAAGAAGAAGTCTCAATAGAAATTTAATGCTCACATGAACGCATTACACACATATACATGTTATCAATTATCCCAAAATTTCTCCCGGTACTCCGCGTTAACTTTATTGTTCTTGTTCAAAAGTTTTTCCATCCAGTTTTTTTATGCAGGTAGGTTGAGCAATAAAAACGGATTATTTATACCAGTGAAAAGTTTTCGTATCAAAAGATAGAAGAAGCAAAATTGTAGGTGAAACATAGAATATTAAGATAGACACGAATATTGGGAGTTTTTCACAAAATAATCTGCATTGTATGTTTTATAGGAAAATATGTATTGTTCAAATGCGTACCGTATTTATGTTGATCGATAAAGTTTCGATTATTCTACTAAAATTGTATAGGCTCAAACAAAGAACATTATATCTATGCAGATATATTCAAGTTAACGTTTGCTATAAATAATGAAAGCAGAAATTACAATCATCGATTTATTGATATCCCCTAATTAATGTTAGTAACATGATCTAAACGTAAATGTGAAGTTCATGGAAATTTTCCGAGAATCCGATAGGGCGCACATAAATGTGAATTGATGTATAATTGCGTGATGAAATGTATTTTAAACAATTTCGCCATCACAGCAACGCTTTACCTGTAATTAGAGTTTCGATTTCTGTAAAACAATTTTATGTAGACAGTCCCTTACTTTTCACTATGGGTTTTCTTGTTCCACAGCTCATTATAACTTACACTTTGATAATTTATTTGTGACCTATAATTTTCCTTCTTTGTATGAGTGAATAAACGTTTCATTAACAGTTAACGACGGATCATAAACATCAAATGCCAAATACAAAAAACGAGAGTCCTAACAAGCTGACACACTTAAAAAGGAATAGGAAAAACCTTAGAACGAAATGAGTAGAAATAAAACAAAGCGATAATTTTCATTCCGACGAAATGATATTATCGTAGCTTTTAACTTCGTTTATCTACGGAACTTTGCTTTATGCTCCTTCAGCACGTAAAGGTGGATATGTGACACATATCATCGTGTGACGCACACCATATTAAAATCTTTTGCGAAATTAAATGTTTCACTTTCTTCTCTTCACGTCTCATTTGAAAAGATTTTAAAGGACTTTATATAAAGATTCAGCTCATTAGCGGAGCGTTGTAGAGAGGTAACAATTTACTGACCCACTAGAAAAAGGTTTGAAGGAAACAAAAAAAAAACTCATAATAAATGGACTGTAAATGTAAATGATTGCGATAAATTTTTCAAGAAATTTACAATGAAATATTGTTAACGACCCAAGAAGAAGATTGATATGAAACTCTTTTTAAAATTCTTGGGAAATTCTTCTGCTGCGGCATTTTATATCAACCTTCATTATTCATAAATATTAAATGAGATAGATATCTAGAGAAAATAATAGGACATCTCAAGTTTAGAATTTTATAAAATATTTGAATATTAGTTTCCATTGGGTTTCAAAATCCGTAATGTTAACGATTTGCATCAAATTCGTTACATTTTTTGCGCGTTTTGTTTCAGACATGAACTTTTTTTTTTTTTCGAAAATACATGAAAATATGAGAAATCGAATACCAAGAAATGGCACATGGAAAAGAAATTTGTCCGGAAATATTCCATTCTCATCTAAAAATAAACAAAATTTACTTTTTTCTCCGACTTTCATTGCAAAAGTTTTCGAGGGGGCTTCTTTTTAGTCAATCGAAACTTTGTTAAATGAACCATAAGAATATCGACTTTGCACAAGTAATTGAGAAATATTGTGCAAGTTGTTAGGATTAAACCCTGTTTTGGAATCCACATTTTCATAAATCGATAAAATTAAAGTTATTTTCTTCAATTCCATAGTGCTATATTTCTCGGTTTAGCCAATAACTTTTCGAAAGAGGATTTTTTTTTATATTTTTTTATGGAGATTTACAAGAAAAAATGTTTATTTTGAAGAGAATTCATTATTTAAAAATCAGATGCAGATGATTTTCATTTAAAAATAACACGAGTCATTAAACTTTGAACCTTAAAATTTCAAGCTAAAATTTAGTTGGGAAAAATCTGACTGAAATACTTAAATTATGTATGCACCAAATTTAATTTTGTAATCTGAGTTTGCAGTTATTTCAAATGTTATTAAAAGTTTTTATTACCGAAGTGAAGCAAACTTATTTTTTCATGGCTCATTTTACAATTTTCTATGTTGCAAATTTACCTAGGTAAATATAAAAAGGAAATGTCGAAAAAAAATATCCTTGAATTTGATAGATGTTCCGACAAATAAGAATGTTCCAAAAAGTTTATTGTGAAGTAATGATTGAATGATTCCGTCAAAATTTCAAGGAAAACATTTCTTGAGGAATTTATTTAACTTGTTACAAATTACTTGTTACTAGCCTCCATTTCTAGCTCGAGAGAAATCTTATGACCTAAACAATGCTCATCGCCATGAATAATTTAAAACGTATCATATTTGATGTGTACATTTTTATAACATTTTTTCCTCCATTCTGCAGGTATAACCTTAATCAATCCTAATGATAAAAGAGTAATCGGCCATGTTTACAAACACGTGGCATTTTGGCTGTAATTTGTTTGTTGTTTATTAAGCGTTTGGGGGCAATTGTTCGTACATATTTTGTACAGAAAAATTAATCGATAAAGGGAATACATTCTCGAACCTCATTTGAGTTTGACGTCAAATATTGTACATTACCTTTTTTGAAGCTTGACGTCATTGATTCATCGAAACCATAATTTATGCATAATTTCTTTATTGCATAATATATTTTATTAGAGGATTTGCTGCGTCCATTAACGAAAGGAAACCACGAAAGGATTACGACCATAAAATATTTATACTTACATTCCTAAAAAGGGACTTATATTTTATTTATACTTTGACATTATATCAGCATTCAAATGGGAGTGATCTTCAAAAATCTCTTATTTCCCTTTTTATATTGCCGCTGTTGTCATTTACAGCAAATCGTAAAGCTTTATTTCAAAGAATGCTGTAAAAGCTTTAAAAAAGAATTTAGACATAAAATATTGAGCTGAATTTTAAACGAGTAAAGAAAAGCACAATAAAACATGTTTCATTCAAATATTCGACGCGACAGTGGAATATTTTAAAACATCATACGGCACAATAGGCACACAAAGGAGATTTAAAATCAAAGCCTCTGCACGGAAAATATTCGAAAGATTAAACAGAAAGCCTAATTTAAAATTGGTATTAATTTTAATTTCATAATGACCTTTCGCTGAGATTATCATCGTGGATGGCGTTATTACGACAATTTATCTGCATTCTTTCGCACATTAAACAACAAGAATCTCTTTAAATACTTGGTATCCTCCTGAAATGAAAAAATGCGAAAAAAATAACGATGGGTAGGCCAATGACTTAACCGATGGTTCCAAAATAATTGGGAATGATGCGCAGTTGCAGAAAGCTCAAAAAGCTTTATTTTAATTATCTCATGAATATTTCAATAAGATTTTGGTTTTGAAACACGTTGCAATTCATGACCTAGGCTAATAACGCCCACAAATTTCTTCGTGTCCTGCTGAGGCAAATTTTTGCTGAAAACTTTTCGAACCTTCTTCATAATTAAATTACCTTCTTGTTCGTTTGTTCGCATGGCAAGATGTTTAACGCATTGAAGCACATGCTTCTAATTCCACTTTTATCGAGGGTGTTCACGCCTAATTGAAAAAATCAACGAAGAGAAATATAAAGTGTAGCCGAGCTTTAAATGAGATTAAAATACATTAATTCTCATGATAGGAATGTTTAATTTAACTATTATTCGTGTTGTTTGTTGCTGATACTTTGTTACTTGTAACATTATAATTAAGCATATTTTTTAATAATAAAGCGCAAGAATAACATTTACACCCATTATGAGAGCTTTCATGAATGCCCTTCAGAGGAAAACAATTTCATGCACAACACGAAAAATAATTGCATTTTCTACCCACTTCACAAATATTGAACCCTAGAAACCGCTTCATTAAACTTTGATCAATGAGTAGAATCATGCATTGCATAGAGAGCTTTCAATGCAATCGAGGCACTTCATGTCTTTAATGGTGAATAAAAAAATTTTCAATAAATTATGTGCAATATTCATCCGAATTTTATAACCTGAATGATGATGAAAGCATATTTTTGAATTTGCCATGAAGCATAAAGAACCTTATCCAATAACAAACTTTTTTTTTTCAAAGGGACTTTCAAACCACATTCAGAATAATTTGTTTTTAAATTATTAATAGGCAAAAATGTATGAATCAAACAAGCAGAAAATGATGCTTAGATAAGAATATAAATATTTGACTTGAGATTATATTTTGCAATGAAATATTTATGAAAAATTCTCTTGGCTTCTTTTCCTCGCCTTTCTAAAATTTACTTTGAGGTTTGGTTGGTGATAAAATGACATTGGTTCGAAGGGAATCCACAGATAACTTATTCATTCAATACATTAAAAATCAAAGTTGTAAAATTTATTTTTCCTTTTCTAGGAAATGACAGCAATGGGGGACAATGAAAAAATTAGCATCGATCTTACATCGCCTGATGAAAGTTCAAGGCATTTGACCGAGACGAATTCGAAAAATTTTAATGGCCCAACTGCAACTAATGTCCAACAGACTATATCTGTGGTAACTTCATCCACAAAGCCAATGCTTATTCGGCAGGATAGAACGTATTTAACAAGCCCACAGTTGTCAGCAACGGGTGGTAATTTTGGAGAGTCTGAAGAAAGTACCGATGACTTTCGAATTGATGAAGCAGTTAAGTCAGCACCGGATATTTATCATGTAAATTATGAACTCGGCAATCAAACAGCGCCAAAAATTTCCATCTCACCCGATGCAAATGCTCATAGCGTCGAGAATGCTCAACTTATTCCCGCATTATCTACCGTCAGATGCCGCACATGTAGACGCTCTTCTACCTCGCCTACCTCAATAATTTATCTAGATCGTTCCACATCAAAAGATAGTATAGTTCACGGATATTTGCGGCCACACTTACTTGTTCATCATCATTCAACCACAATTCCACCTTCAGTTCTCATTTCACACGGATCTCCTACGCGATCATCACGTGTAATTCGACAAAGCTCCCAACCAGAATCCAGCAGTTTAATATGTTCTGGTCACTGTACGCACACACATCAATCTTCTTCTTTACGTCAACTAAGGGACCCTAGCGATGGTATTTCGGGAATCGCTTCAGAAGCTCTCAGGGTAAGTTAAAACTAAAATTTACAGTAAAAGTTTCTTTTTTTACAAAGTGAAAAATTTTAAATTCTCTCAACAGATGTCTGGCGGTATGAAACAATTCAAACAAGTGAGTAATCAAAGAAAATTTTCATTTACATTTTCCTTTTCCATTCGTTTCACAATTTTCACAAATATCTCATTTTCTCACAATTCTGCATTATCGACACATGAAAATTCAAGGAAATTATTTCAAAATAATAATTGCAACGTTTTTTTATGATTTCGATTATAATTTAATTTTTTTTATCTTTTGTTTTTTTTTTTTAATTAAAATCTCCATTAAATCTCTAGTCGTTACAAAAACAAAGTACAAAGAAGCATTCACATGAAATGCTCAAAAGAGAACTCTCTGAATCAAATAGAATAAAAATAAGAACTACAGATTTTTCGCTTTTGATAATTATTATGGAAACTGTGTCTAGAGTGTTTTCATCTATTTTTAGCATTTGCTTTATGTCACCCAGAGAGCACTCTGCTCATTTTTCTTTCACCATTCTATATTATTCCGCTGTTTGCAAATTCAACAAAGTATCAGCACAAAAAATATCTTTTGACACAAAAAAAAACAACATCTTTTTTGCATCGCGAAATATTTCAATGAATGTTTTCAATTATTTATATACACTTTTTTTTCTGATAATATTCAGTGAGCTAATAAGTGTTTCAGACTAAAATTTTGCATCTAGATAAATAACATCAGTGACACTGTATATCAGATGTTGATGACGTCATTTTTAATAACGTCGACTGCCAACTGTTCTCAATTTCGTTTATATATTTTTTTTCGCTCGTATAAGTTCAGAGACGTCATATCGTCGAGACAAGTGCTGGCGAATGTTTGCCTTTTTATACTAACGCACCGGGTCGGTGTCATAAAATCGCAGAGAAAAAAAAAATATTTTTATTCTTCTCGTAGAACATTTTTAGAAAAGTGCCTTGCCAGAAAAGCTACATGTTCCAATGCCGCTAGAGACGAAACGTAAATGCGCGAAATTTATTAATTGGCCGATTTTTCATGACTCTTCTTTTATCACTCGAAATAGTCCTGTGAGCAATCATCTATCACATCCGATTGCGCAATGAAAAAAAAAAAAAAATCAAATTTAAAAACATCGCAATCTACTTAGTTTCAATGACATCAAATGGCTCTGAAATGATATGAAATAAAAAATATCAATCACTGTGACAAGCCGCGCTGGGAACTCCTTCTTGAGGAAAAAAGAAAAGAAATTGCTTTTTCAGCAAGTTCAAAGGAAGATGAATTCGTTTGCTTATTACAACTTCACATGTGTGATGACAATTTTCAGGCCCAGATTTTTGGGTTGTATTAACAAATCGTCGCTTTTTTGAGGAATGTTGCGAAGCGTATTATGTGTCGCTAGAAAAATAGCGTGAACATTTCTCTTGCCATGTTGCAAAGCCTTCAAATTAAGCTAATGATGGCTCTTTTTCACGCTGATCACAAGAGATTTGTTGAAGGCTTTGAGAGATGAATGGAATAATGATGTGAATCCATTCCCACAATTCCTGACCATGGACCTTCATCAAAAACATCTGTTATGCTGAAATATAAGTATGCTAAGCGAGAGTTTAAAGAACAGGAGATCTAATAATAAATGATGGCTATAAAAATAAAGCTAATTATCGTAGATTTACCCACTCTTTCACACACGGTTGCTACTCACAACAGCCCAGAGCGATCTGCGAATCAATTTTCAATTTTTCAATTGTAATGTTTACACCAAAAACGCAATAAACATGATACGATTGAAGGGGATTTCTCGGTTTTTTTTTTGTGTAAAACAAAAACAGGAAAAAAATAACAAAATAACATCGGATCAAGCCATCTGATTGAAATTGTTATATTTAAATGTTAATGAACGCGTGAAAATATACGTTTTCCAATTTCAAGGTAAATGGGTTTCAAACAAGAAATCTGTGATTTGATTGAAATGTTTACACTCATTTACAATATCAAAATATAATCAAAAATATAGAACAATTTGATTACATTCTAAATATCGTAGCTTGATTTTTTGAAAGTAACAAAAAAAAATTAAATATTTCATGAAAATAAAGGAAACCTTTTAATTGAAATTCATTAATTAAAAATGTTCTTAATTTCCACATGCTTTTATAATACACCTTGAAAACCTTTAACGCTTAATGACACAACTTAACAAAAAAAAATTTGGATCATTAAATTGAATGATGTTTAATTACACAACGCTGAAAACATTCTACACGCGCCTTTACTTACGCAACAAAAACTCACGCGTGATGTTGCCTTAGGTGAGTTAAAGGTAGGCATCTGCATGGAATATTTTCCGTAATGGAACTTATTTGAATTCGAAAAATTTAACATGTAATTTTGCCGAGCTCGTCTGAGTGAATAATTGGCATGCTGTTTAAATTAAGATCCTATTCACATATATTCGCGCAAACGAAAATTTTTTCCGCAAAACCTTTTATGTGGAAAGTTCGTCTTTGAGCTCAAAATAAAAAATTTCATTCGTGGAAAATTTAAATGCTTAGCTCCTATTGCAGTTCATAAAAAATGAATTTCGAGCGGTGGTGTGAGTTATAATTTTAGAAATCACATCTGATGAATGTAGACGAATTTCTGGTGGGTGTTCTGCACTGTCTCGCAGTTACTTAATTATTAGTTCGTAATTTTTTTTATTGGCTCTATTTCGTGTCTCTGCATTTATTTTGCTATTAATTAAAATGATTTAATGTTATACATTTTGTACACAAACTTTATTTTTATTCTTTTTTTTGTGTATTAGTCTTAAGTTTTGTATGCTCATTTAATATATTCGTGATGGGCATCAGCTGATAAGATGTAAATAAATGGAGAAAATTATCATAAAATTATGGTCGAATTCCTATCGACATTATTATAATTGAAGAAAATTGATGGATCAATTCACTAAATATTATAAAAACCAATCATTATCGAGTATCGCTCCTAGCAATATTGATCTATAAATTATAAGGATTTTTGTCTCCAGTTACTGAAATGCTGACCTTTCAAATTCTAAATGATATCGGACATTTAGTTGCCGTTTATGGCCGTTTCAGGGTACAAATTTGTTTGATCAATAATATTTTTATGTGCGCCCAAAGTGTGCCATTCCGTGCATATACAGATACAGCGTCATCACATAAAAATAATCATTCACAATTGTCATTAGTGATAAACATACACCAAACAATGTAAGCAGAAAAAAAAAATATAACTTAATCAAAAAATATTTCCATGTTATTATTGTCTCTTATTCCTTTAGGGAGTTTTGTTATGTCCGCAAACTCTAGCACAAAATAGACGTAAAAGGCTACGCAGAGCCTTCACCGATGCAACTAGTGACACCCTCTCATATGTCAAAACGGTACTTTTGGTGTTATGGTTGTTTTGCGAATTCATTTATTTTTTATGGCAATTTATTTTCGACCAAATTTATCTGGTTTAGAGCTCGAGGAAGAAAAAAGCATGATTATTATTTTGGTTTTGTTGAACAGTGAAATCAAACCAATTTTTTTGTGATATATTTTAAATGCATCAGACTTACGTTTCGCAATCAAAAACCCTGTTTTGCAAATTAAAAAAAAAAAATTGGCATTATTATTTCATATATCTGCAATTTAATTTTGACGAATGTATCATTTATAAAATAATTTACGGTTTTAAAATTATAAAAAAAAAATGTTTGCTGAATTCGCACATAATTCTATTTTAGAATAATTTAATATTTAATAATATTAGCGATGATTTCATAAATGAAAACGATGAGTAATATTAATACGACGGCAAGGAAAATGTTCGAATGAATTTTTTGTATCTTTAAGATAAAAAAAAAAAACTTCTTTCAGGAATCGATAAGAAAACAAATACAATCAAAAAACAGGAATACAAAGCTCAGTTGCAGCACGCAACATGGTTCCAAACACCAATTTTGTTAATTATTCATTGCAAATGTATTCATATTGTTCAGTCCAAAAATCAATTGAACGAAAAATTTATTCATGAAATAATATTTGAAACGAAAATTTCTAAATATTTCTTTGTTTAGATATGAAAAATTATTAAATTCTTTTTAAAACCATCAATAATATCCAGAGCTATTATATAGCATGAATCAATTCGCAAATAAATATAGGTGATTTTGAAATAATTTTTAATACTCTCTGTACTACACTATTTCCACAAAAATAATCAAACATTTCTCAATCCGAAGTTGTTTCATCGTCAAACTTTAGATTGTAGGGCATGTGAATTATTTATTTTACACATTTGATGATAGTTTTGCCCAAACTTTTCTTTCCGCCTTTTTTGACGTGTTAGATCTAGTCTGATTGTTATTTTTATATTGCTCTTTCCGCCAATATTTGAACACTTTCCCTGTCGATTAATTTTTGAAAAGTGTTTATTATAAATATCAAATATGCAATCAAAAATGTTGTTGACTTCAATAAAATGAGTCACTTGATGGATTTTCGGAGTGCAATCAATTTGCAATTAAAAACTATATTGAAATATTCTGCAAACTTGCCGCTAAATATTTAATGATGAAATTTTGCATTTCGATTTCATTAATATTTTAGTTTAATGAAAAATTTAAAGTCACTATTGAAGCTCGAATAGGTTCGCAAACTCGTAAAGTCAGAATTAGTTTTTTTTTTTTTTGAAGAATTTAAAAGTTTTTAATGGATAAATTACAGAATTTTCTTCTATAGATTAATAATATTGGATTACAAATGATCTCTCTCGGAACGCTGAGCTCGTAAGTGATTCAGCACTATGCGAGTATTGCGACAGATTTAAATTAATAGATAGATAAAAATAGCCTTACTCGGCTTTTTCGGTTCCAGATTATAAATTTGAAAAGAAATTCAGATTGAACGAAAAAAAGAAGAAAATTTTAAAAACTCATAATATTTAATAAAACTGACAATTTCACATCTGTCGAATGATTTTCCGTGCTCTCATTTTCCATTTTCCGAAACATTTCGCTTCGATTTTCGTCTCTTGTGAGAATTTTTATAAAGAGAATTTTGCTCGTATGGTGGATGAATTTTCCCAAGAATACCCAACATTAACATCCACCACGCAACTGTATCGGTGAGAGAACACACTGAAAAGGAATAAAATGAAAATACACAGAATGAAAACACAAAATTTTCTCCGCGTACTTTTCCAAAAGGAAAATCCCCAATCTCTCAGTCTGCGTTTGGATTTCAATTAACATTAAACGTCTGTCTCAGTTCACCAGAATGTGTTTTTACTGAGAAAATAAACTTTAAAATATTTTTCTAAGGAGTTCTCGCTATGTGAAAAGTTTTCAAGTGCATCAAAAGAGAAAAATTAGGTGAAAATTGATTTCTGAAAATGTATTTCGAAAGTATTCTTGCTTTATTTTTGGAAAAATCGCGAAATGGTCTCAACTAAAACTTCAATTGTTGCATTCCTATGAAAAAATGGAGGAAAAATAAAGCCGATAGAGTTTTCTTTTGCGCAAGAAAAGTGAAATATAATTCCGAAAATGAACATTAAAACACAAATTTGCATTCGAGAGGAAAAAGGGAGAATAAATTTGTCAAACCATTCAGTGAATGAAATTGTGATTAATTATTTACAACACCAACATTGCCTGATTATCTCTCGAGGGGTTTGATGGCAGTAGCGACAACAGAAAATAATGTATGCTTACATTTACTCAAGAATTCGTCATCGATTTTTGTTTTAACGCTTTCTACTCGAGAATTGCGTATAGTTTCATCGATGACTAAAAATAAGCCTGGCGCCTCCATTCAGATATGACCCATGAAGTTGGAAAGTTTTCAAATTTATTTCTTATCTAACTGTACTAAGTGAATTTATTTCCTCAGTCAATATTACATTTCTTTTTTCTTCTTGTCGATTCTAAACTCACGAGCATGGAAGAAAAAAATATGGCAACGAGATGTAGAACGGAGTTTCTCGGTTGACTCTCAGTGAAAAAAAAAAAAGGAATTTCACAACCTTGTGTTCATGTTAAAATTTTCGTGTGCTTTTGAAAATGTGAGTGCGAGCGGGCGCACATATAACCTTCTCTTGTATTTTTATTTATGTGTTTACATTTACAACGGAGCATAGTAATTCCTTGTTTTATGCGGAATGAAAAAGAAATCCTCTTTCGTATGACTCGTGTGAACAGCAAAGCATGAGGAATAACATCCACGAACATGTTCTATTTTTAATGTTATAATTTATGCCTTTGAAACCAAAGAGCAGTCACGATGGTGCACTCCTTTTTTAAGGGCTCGATGGAATTTAATTCATTTATCCAAATGGAAACGGGCATAAGGTCTATCTATCGGTCGATTAAGGTTTCATTCAGGAGGGTTAATAATATTTTTTTTATTTATTTTTTTCTAGCCCTTCACTTTGATTTTGTTAATAATGTGAAACAACAAAAAAGCATCGTTCTAACACAGTTTACTCCCTAAGATTCGATGATATTTGCGTTTTGTTGTGCGCGCCTTTTTCAACCTTTTTTTTTCTTTTAATCTCATTTTCGACCTAATGACACATAAATGCGCATAATTTTAACGCAAGAAAAGAAACCATACTTAAAAATCAACCACGCGAACCACGAAACAGTTATAAAATCATGTATTTAAAAGAGCCCTACATTTAATGGCTTTATAAAAAAAAAATATTATTCGGTAATGTTCTTTTATCTGTGTGTAATTTTTTACTTTATAAAAATAGAATAAAATGTGAGAAAAAGAACGGCGAGCAAATATAGGAATACAAAAAATAACCGTAAGCTGAGTGTTCAGGAAAAGTGGAAGAGTAAAAAAATTATAAAAATAAAGTGCTCAATGTTTGGTGACCCTGAAAACAGAAAGTGATTAAACTGGCGCGCACGATTCGACCGAAAAGCTAGACTAGATTTATAGTAATTAATTAATGTTGCAAGTGAAATTGAAGAGTTCGTTTATTAAAAATGTGTCAGTTGGAAGTGGTAGTTTAATAAATTAAAAAAAAAGAAAGAAAAATCTGCAATTGATAATTTAAAATTGAGAGAAAATTTTTAAAAAGTTCAAAGCCATTTCTTTCTCATTAATAAAATTGCAATGGCGATAAACAAAGCGATTATATTCTGTCAATGACTTGACGGCGAAGAGACAGCCGCACCTTAACGTATCACCTCAAGGTATTTCATCATGGTATTGAAACGATTTCATTAAAAAACATAATTCTTTAATATAGATAATGCCTGAGAAATGCGAAAATTTTGCTTTGCCTGCCATTTGCGTTTTACGTTTTTATCATATGAATTATCATTTTACCTATTGCTCGATGGAGGGGTTTGCCTACACCTCAGAGAAAATTGCGTTCTATTTCGCATTTGTTCGCTAGGTAATTCGTGATGAAAAAGCTTTCATTAATAAAGTATTGTGAGGCATTTTGTTGAATGTCAAAATCGAACGAAGTAAGGCTGGCCACAGGAGACAACATATACAACACGATATCTATCTATCGGTTAATCGAAATCTAACGTTTGTCAAAGCCAAGGTCTGCCAACTTAATAAAGGAAAAATAAAAGAAATAAGCCAGGTGTCTTATTAATGACATCGCCACTAATTAATCCTCGCGCAAATTATTCTGCAAAACTCTTTCATGTCCCTCTAGATCGTGCTGCGCAACATGAAACTGAAATTTAAATGTGTTTTTTTGGCCTGATGTCAAACTAAATTATGAGACACCGAGCAATGATAAATTTCCTAAAATCTCATTAGCGCGACAAATTTCTAACGCCTGTAACTCGATTTATGCTCATCTTGAAATTTACGATGCTTTAATTTGACCCATTTACATTCATTAGAGTCTTTGAAAAGAAAAATATCTAACAACTTAACTTTATTAAATGTTTGCGTGCGAAAAAAAACCCGTAAACATCTAGTTGATTCAATTTAAATGCAAATTATTAAAAGAAAATTACTTATGTAAAGGTGGAGGATCCTTTTTATTAATACATTAAACGTCTAAGAGAAGCATTACGATGTCTCTGACTTCAGGAAATAAAGATTTACGATAGATCGTATAATATCGTAGGAAAAATAATCAAAAAAGCAGATCCATGGTGCCATTTGAACACATTATAGGAATGACTGACTCTTGGATATCAAGTGAAAAAAATATTCGTTACGATTTTAAAGCTCACTTCTCTATGTACACATGTCTTTCCCCCTTCTGATGATGAATCATGTGAATTAAATGACTTTGATGGCACCTTATTTATGGCAATAAACAATAAAAATTTATCGATTTGGAAGCACTTGAAATCTGTAGAAATGTTTTATTTTCCTTTCGACAGATTTATGCTTCGCGAAGCTTTTTGTAATCTCGATAAACTCGCATAAAGTAAATAAAATTGTTGTCAGAAACACATCAATACGAAAGATATGAAATTGTCAAATACATGTGAGCCCAATATATTTCGATGGTGATATCTGAGCCTAGAATATGATATTTTTTTAAAACAGCATACAACCCATAAATAACCTCCAAAAATATTTCATCGCGGAAGTGTTTCAGGGAAAACACCATGAGAAATATAACAAAATTTCCATATTTTTATATGTCGTGAAAAGGTAAATGGCATCAATGCAAATATAACAATGAAGCTATTTTGTGCTTTCAATATGGAATTAATACTTTGTTTATGTTCAGTAAACAATGCACGAGTATCAAGCTGTTAACACTTTTGATGGCATAGCTTACAAAAGGGTCTGCAAAAATTTTGCAATATAAATAATACTGAATACCAACACGACATGGACAGAAATGCTTTAATAACAAACAGCAAGAAATGACATTCCGAATTTAAAAGTTACCCGAAAAATGTGCTTCGAAATGTTCGTCCCCCGAAGCATCTTCCTTACTGGAAATCTCTTCTGATTAAGCAAATCCAACGCAGCGACCCCGGAAAAAAACGTGATCAGATTATGATGTCGACTGTAGTAAATCGATATTTTATTTTATCACTCTCTTCGACAGAACAAATAAATTAGGTTGGTTATTTTGGAAGCTAGGAAATTTGAAACTATCGAGAAGGACTTTTTGCTCTTTTCTGTATCATGACAGACATTGAAATTAAATAAACATGAAACATTCGAACTTCTTCTCAGTAATTTAATGCAGGAAGTAATAAGTTTCTCGATTTAATGTTTCATGCTAATAGGATTTAAGACATTTAGGTAATGCGCTCAATGGATTTGCTAATAAATGAACAAAACAAAAAAAAAAAATGAAATTTAATTAAGTATTGTATAAAGTACTCTTTCATTTGCGATTAATTAAAAGCTTTTCTGTGGTACAATAAAGACCAGGTGTACCAGTAAATTTTTCAGATTAAAATCATTGCCCGGTTGATAAAAAAAAAATTACATAAAATTTATTCATGCATAAAAGCTTTATCCTCGTTTGCAGCATCCACTTATTTAAAGCAATTAAATTGAAAAGCGAAACAAATACTTGTGTGCGACATAAACATTTTAGTGTTTTACGTGATTGCAAAATGCGAATTTATCGTTATTTAAGAAATTGAATTCTGTCATTTGCATTTAATATCATGAATTTTATGCATGTAAACATAATTTTCCAAATAACAGTCAGAGCTTTTTAACTCAGAAATATTATGTTTGTTGAAACATAATATCGATGGTAACCTAAAGCACCTATTTCGAGCACATAAAAATTGCATCTATGGTATTCTTAAAATGCAGAAATGTTATCAGTTCGAGTACACATGAGCAGAAACTCTCATATTTGGTTTCCGAAATTATATTTGCAAATAAAATCTGGATGAAAACATTGAAATTATTACTACTAGCTATGAATACTCTCATAAATAAAGCTTAGCTGAATACCTAGAATTTTGAAAGCGATTATTGGTTTGTTAAAATACGAATAGAATATTCCATTAATCCATGCGTCACAAGAAAACCTAATCCTTATCATGCTGCGCACGTCAATTTTGGAATCGAAAATCCTTTCAAGCATTTAAAGACGTCCGCTTAATTTTAATTAATCAAAATTAAATTTTAATGCTTTGCTAAAAATAAATTCATTATTATGCTCTCACATGATTTTTACCTTTTCGAAGAAAGGAGGTTTCATTCATCGCAATGTCCAAAACGTGATCGAAATAATGATTACACTTGCAACAACAAATAAATAACGCGAGGCACGATTGAAGGTAAACTTGAACCGATGAAATCAATTTTGAATAATTGAAGGCGCTAGTGGAGAAAAAGCCTTGAAAATACAACTCTCAAATAAAATCGATAATGACAAGCAAACAGTAAAGTACGGATTTTTTTTTTGTTTTTATAAACGCTGAAGTAGCATCTGACACAATCGATAAAATATTAGTATTTTTTCTATAATATGTATACTTAAGCGCAATAAGGGACGACTGGAAAATTACACTAAATAAATTATTCAACCCACGCACGCTCAAAAGAAAGACATAATGAAATGTTTAATTAAATACCTTTCAAATTCAAGCCATTAAGGAAAGAAAAAAAATGAAAAAGTTAAAAACCATAAAAAAAACCATAAACCGCAAGATCGATGTAGTTGAATCCAAAAAATTTAAGGGAATTAATAGGAATGAGCTGTTGAATTTTAATGAAGTTTCAAACAAATATAAATCGGTGATCTCGAAGTGAGATAACAAAATGCGTATTTCATTAATTGGTTGGTAGAAACTCTGCGAAAAATATAATAAAGCTTAGGGAATAGATGTCAATCAAGCGAACAGTATAAATAATTTTGTCGGCATCTGTTGAGATAATAAAACAGCAAAACTTTATTTGTCGCTTATAAAACAAACAGCGGCAACAGCAGAAATCATTTGGTACAGAAAAAGCTCGACAATAACAAAAAAAAAGTTTATTCTCAGTAATGAAAATTTAATTTGAATTGCAAATGTATGAAAATAAGTCTAACAACGATTACACAATAACTGGTATAAAGAAAATCCTCATAATATTCCGCAATTTTCTTTCTTTCTTTCCGTGTTCTTATTATTTTGTTTCCTCCCACGAGATTAATTTCCTGCTTATTGCGTAGAGACAAAGTATTTTTTGCCAGAGTAACTTGTCAATTTTTTTCACCACCACATGAAAATTTCTTTACTTATTTGCCTTTGAGACACTCCATTTTAATAAAAGAAATTATCAGGATTTTTAGAATCTGTGAAGTAGTCTAATTTGTCATTTTCTAATATTATTTTTTCTACTACTTAAGAGGCTTTTCCACATTCATAGTGGAACAAAGAGAAAGAATGAAAATTTAAACAGGATTTTTGGTGCATTGCTTGTATGAGAGTAGTATATTTTATATTGAATATTTAAAAATATCCCTAACAGGATTGTTTCGCCAATAAAATTTTAAGGATATTTTTTATTGATACTTTTGTGTTTCCATGATCAAAAGAAAATGCGTCTGGTTATTCCTTGTTGATGTTGGTTTTAGATTCTGCTGGCGGCGTTTATTTAATCTACTGAAAATAATATTTTTTATTTATTAACTTAAATTTTAATCATTTCGTTGAAAACGATTTTTATAACTGTCAACGGACACTTTTCGATCTAGGATTTAATTTGATATTTCCAGAAAAACCAATGTCATTACAAACGTCTTTGTTCCATCGAGTCAAAAACAATCATCAATTACGTCTTAATTTATAAACAATTGCTGACATATATTCCGATTGGCTTAAGAACTGTCAATGCACAGTTTTGTCTAGAGGCTAGATAAGTTTTCGATTAATAATGAAAAAAGTAACAAACAATTCATAAAAGACAAGAAAATCTCCCTCAAAAGTTAAAAGTCGAATAACGAAAGCGTAATTTTAGGTTAGTCTTCTTCTTTTTTATTTTAACATGACTCACGAAATTACGATTTTTATGAAAAAAGATTCTTCCGATATGTTACATGTGATAAGTTGAAAACGTCGAAATATTTCTGTATTTATAATGATGACATGACAGTTACGAACGCGCGTGAGAGCTTTTTCCAAGAATTTCCTGAATCAATTCAAACTTCACGAAATGAAAATGGAAAATCAGAATTTCTTTTCGTGATCCAAAATTTTCCTTAAAATTTTGTTGAATTTTCTACATAGGAGAACATAAAGCTCGATAACTTTAAATGGAATGATCCGAGAGTTATATAGTATCATCATGCGAAAATTGTCAGATGCAATGAAGAATAATGAAAACATTTTGGGCGAATAAGCTATAAAATCAGACATTTTACCGCCTGAGATCTGTTTTAACGTTAAGATTGAAAAAGTTTTATTGAAATTTATCGATGAGTTTTATATTAATGGTTATTATCAGTTTGGCATGTGAAGTTCTGTAGAAGTAATTGTCAAGCGATTGCATGACAAAAATAAAAGGTTTCAAAAGAATTATCTATTTTGTTTGTAAATTGTGGATACATTTATATACGGTCTGCAAATGTATTATATCGATCGTGTCAACAATTATGTAGTTTATCGTTTGCAGTTAAAGTTTATTTACTTTTTTTTTTATAAATATCACGAAAGTCATTGACACACTTTCATGCAATTTATTATTCACAGCTCCGAAAGCCAGTTTCAACGCAGTCGATTCCATCGATGAAAAGTGGTAATCGCGAAAATAATAAAGAATCTGCATGCAACGAAGAAGCTGGCGTCGCACTTGTTGGTGTTCATTCAGAATATCCCAGGTTAGTGATCGAAGCATTAAAATGAGCTATGAGTAAATTTATTTGATGGAGATAAATTGATTTCAATAAATAATTAATTACGATTGGCAGGTACATGGAGGAGCGAGGTTTAGGTGGCGGCATATACAAGAGTGCCTCGAGCTCACAAGACAAAACTGGCTCCAAACAGAAACCGAATGTTGGTTATCGATTGGGTCGACGAAAAGCTCTCTTCGAAAAACGAAAACGCATAAGTGACTATGCATTGGTGATGGGAATGTTTGGCATTATTGTTATGGTTATTGAAAATGAATTGAGCAGTGCTGGGGTCTACACAAAGGTGAGTTACGTTATTTATTGTTCATTTACATTCATCATTCAAAAACAGTAACGAGGTATCATAATCGATCTTCACTTGTCGTAGTCTTAATGATTTCATTCAACAAAAACAAACAATCGATAAAAGTTGTAACCCAATTTACAATTTTAAAACATTTTTCATGTTCATTATTCTATCAGCTGATTGTTTTAAGATGCTGTCAGCATGCGAAATATGCGGAATATTTCTATATTTATCACTCGTTCATTCGACGTATAATTTTTTTTCACGTTATTTTGATAAAAAAAAAGGGAAAAAAGAAAATAATCTAGCACTGAAACGACATAAATTTTTTCTGCTCTAACAAAACGTGACACAATCAGCAAACACAGGCTTCGAATGTTCATGACTGGAATTTATCAGGGAAACAATTTTTTCTTTTTGTCTTTCATTCATCCTATATTGACAGGCTTTCGATAGTCATAGTCAATATAAAACATTTTGTTTCATTCTATAATATTCAACTCAACTCAATTTGAATTCCATCATTTTGGCATTATCAGTGTTTTCTTAATCAAATCCTATTTCTTATGTTCTTTTGAAGCGGAATGACAAATTATAAGCATGAAATCAAGCAAAACCGCAAAATTGAAAATGTTTCACCCATTGAAAATACGACATCCGGTGAAATTCCTACGAAAAGTTAAACAAATATTAAAGCTAAATATTGATTTCCTATCAAAACTTTGGCCAAACATTTTTATTTTGTTCAAGAGTTCAAAATTTAAATGGGAACAACGATTGTAGAAATATTTCGCAGATAGAATGAAATGTGCATTCACCGACGAAAGGTTTTCACGATGAGTGACGGAAGCATTCAACTTCAGGCACGCTGCATATTGTTTGTCGAAAGGAAAAACCTATTTTTAAATTTCGTCGAATAAATTCTGTGATGTAAAGTTTGTATATACAATCTACGAGCAATAAAATTCAGCTCATGAACTCATCGATATTGAATTCTGTGTCAAGTTTGCTATTAATCGCTTTTAAAATACTTCATGTGGGGTAGCTGCGAAAAATTTATTGACTTTCCAATGAAAGGGAACATTTTATATTCAATTCGCAGCAAGCGAATGAAGAAACTAGAAATTTTATTATAAACAATGAAATATATAATATACATAAGTATATTATGGCGGGTATGGAGAGTTTTTTGTTTAGCGTGATTCGTCATGTGAAAAAAAAAAAAAAAACATTTCTTGATAATGGCAGAGCACAGCGAGGTTTATTGTTTGTTTACTATGCAAGTTAAGTGCATCAAGGGAAAATGTAAAACAAGATAATGCTCCTTGGATCCGCCCATATAAATTCATCCTTGTGTTTGTTTGTTCCTTTATATTTAAAGAAAGTCAACAGACATTTTACTCAAGACTCTTGTTTTATGTATTTAATAATATCCATGAGCATTTTCTCGGTTAACTGGAATTTTTTATTTTCCTAAAAAAAAAATATAAACATAAAAATACCACCACCAGAAACTAATTAAGTAAATGTCAAAATTTTATATTGAACTCGTGAATTAAAACTCGAATTTTATTTACTTAGAGAGCACCCTCCATAAATTAAGCAATTTTTAAGCTTCTGATTTTAAGGGGCAACTTTGGGGAGTTCTCGCTCATATCTCTGTAAAAGTTAATGAAATCAAACTTTATTGAAATCTCTTTTTACTTAAGAAGATAAAAAAAACTCTGTTTCGACTTTTAAGTCTAATTTGTGCATTGGGGCAAATGAGGCTGGGAATTAAGCCAGCACTTTGTAAGCTGTGAAAAAAAAATTTAAAACTTCTTAATTGGACTTCGGTTTGTTTCTCTACAAACCACTGAAAGCATTTCTGAAATTTTAAAATTTACTTTCAAACAAATTAAAAAAAAAAACTCATCCTCAAAGTGGGAGCCTTATTCATTTTCATCCAAGCAGTATGGCTAACAATAATTTATTGAAAATGTTCTCTCCACATAATAGAAATATTTGCTCGCAACTGATGAAATTCTCAAAACTTTTACAATTTGATTCTAACATCTCCATAAATTAAACTGACTGGCATATCACACGACACAACACGAGCGACATTAAACAATATATTTCCATTTTATGATAATAACAAAACCCCAACGAGGCCATCGAAAGGCTGTTCTCAAATTAAAATCACATGTATATTTACTTACTCGAGTTGTACACTCTGTTTCTAGATGGATTCTGCTTTGTGGTGTGGTTGCAACTGCAAGTATAATAAATAATGATAGGGTATGTTTGACACTAGCGAAAACCACTAAAATGATTTAAGTAAATTTAATGATTGAGGTTTTTTTTTGTTAAAGTTGTTTCTCATTTCGCTCACGTGATGATAAAATAATTTTCGCAATGTGGTTTTCGTATATATCTATCATATTTGCTTGTACCACACGATTGAGTTGTGCAAACTATTATGCAATAGCAGCAGTTTATATTTCAGTTTTCATTTCTATTTTTCAGAAATACAAAATGTTATGATGAAAATATTTATTTTGTGTCATCGTTGAATCTCTGTAGTACAACAATTCCTATTGAAATATATTGTGCTCTCAAATTGTCCTGAGACTATTTTGCACAATCATCGTTTGATTAACGAAACCAAAACCTCTACAAATTTTCATTCTAACATTATCCAAAAATATCTTTTATTTGATATTCAAAGTATGTTCAACATTCGGAGGCGCATTGATATCGATCGAATGAAGGAAAATGAAGACATGGAAACTGTAAAATAGTATCCCAATGTGGCAATAAACGTGTTATAATATGTTGCCATACGTGAGCACATAAAGTATGATTTTAATATTCAGACGTACTAGACATTTCGATACATAATAAATTGTGTCATGAAAAAAGCTTTCATGTGCACTATCGCTCACGCTTAAATTATTACACAACTACTGCAGCCCCAATACTATATCAGTATAAGATTTATTTCCTGAATTTATGTGTATCTAACAAAAACATTATTCTATAAATATAGAAAATCTCTTAGCTTGCCTAATCTGCACATGACAATCTCGCCCACAAAATTATAACGATAATTGCCGTGTTGAAAAGCATAATACATGGATTGTGTGGAGACCAATTAACTACATAATAGGCATATAGATCACAATTTTAATTGCTGTTTATAAGAATTATTCTTCCCCAAACGTTCTAATTCAGAGATGGGTTCTTTGTGATAAAACTTGCGATGATGTCCCGACTATAGTATCGACAACAGCAGACAAAATTTAACATATTATAACACATGCACACACAAGCACATAAATCATAAGTGGTACTGAATACATTTCACGTTCTAGCTCTGCTTCAATTATTCATGAAACCATTTGCCAAAAAATCAAAACATATTCCCAATGGTTTTCTATGGTCTGAGTATCGAATATTTATGATAAATCAATCACGTGCTGATTTAAATTTATTGCTCAAATTAATTTCAATTCGTTTTTCGCTTTTTTATTTGATAAATAGGAAGCTGCGCAAAAAAAGTTATATTAAAAAGGCACATCATATATTTAGTCGTTTCATATGTAATTGAACAAGAACCATTAATCGTACACTGAACCTGATGTGCCTACATGATATCCCTAGGCAAAAATATATGCTGTACCACTTGCGGACGAAAGCAATGAGCCTTGATTATCATTGATAAAAGAGCAAAATTTACATTAGACACGTCGACGACTATTTTGAGGCCAAATTTTTTGGTGATTAGATTGAAACGTGAATCTGAACAATTATTTTGCCCTTGCTGTAGCTTAACCCTAATTGAACTCATTCTGTATTTTTTGCTTTCAGGGCGCAAATCCTTAAAACATAATTTTCTTCCATCTTCCATAATCTGTTAAGGTCACTTTAGAAAATTGAATTTTCCAGCATTCCCTCTGATTACGTTGAGAAACTTGTATTTTTACGATCCCTTTCCAAATTGAGTGCTGCTTGAGCAAATTGATTTGTATCGAAGAGTCATTGTTTCATCAAGAAAAAAAAAATTCGTAGCATTTCTTTTTTTTTGCTTACGTTATCAATTACTAGTACGACTTCGAAGTAAGGCAAAAATGAATTCATTAAAAATGTTACAAAAGAAATGACGAATCGCTTTCGTTGCCCAATTGCGGGTGAATGAATATTGGGCATTTCACGACGTCATCAAAATGACGTGGCTATAATGAAAAGTATTTTGATAATTCTGACTTGTGAGGGGTAGCTGGTTGGTTGTGAAATACCAGCAAGTCACGCTATTGTAACTGTCTAAACAATCACACTTCACGAGAATGTAATGAAAGTCAGAAAATAAGCGGAGAGTGATTATCGATTGATGAACTTTTAGAATTTTTTTTTGGTAATTCTCATTACCTTTGTTTTTCTTTGCAGGCATCATTTTATTCAACCGCATTAAAGACGCTGATATCTGTATCGACTGTGATTTTACTTGGTCTTATAGTTGCTTATCATGCTTTGGAAGTTCAGGTAAATTATTCGGAAATTTCCCTTAATTGATTACAACTGTTTTACGTGTATAAGAATTCAAATGACAAACTTTACCGACACTCGCGCAATAATGGCGAATAGCAATTTGTAAAAGCCGCACATGCTTTGAAATTGAAAACTTTTTACATCATGCTTAATTTTGCGAAAATTTTATATAAATATAGATAGGTATGCAGAAAAGTTCCTTTCTCTGGGAATATGTATTCCTTACGCCCAAGATGTTGTGCAATAAAAGTTTGTTTCACAATAGCCTAAAATCGTGCCTGAACAATTTTTTACTCCCTTCCTTTCATAAAAGAAAGCATTTTCATCCGGAAATTTCCAATAAAATGCAAATAAGTGTTTAATATAGGGAATGGTTGAGTCCATAATTGTGTATATTGCTATGTCGGAACCACACGTTCATCCTTAATTAATTCAGTTGAACTTTCTGTACTTCAAAGCAAACATACCTGTTTTAGTACTCATACTAGTTTATTGAAATTTTTCACAACTGCTGATGCAAAATCATCTTCTCTTCGAACTTAATTAATTTCCAGCGCTCGTATGAGTGGCTCGGAATGTGTTTGCTTTTGTACACTTGTTCGGCTTGGTAATTGATTTAGATCAATTGTATAAGTGAATATGTGCAGCATAATACGATCTATTTAATGAGATAATAATGCTTAATTCATCGCACATTTTTGCAATCGAAGTGAAATGAATTGGACACTTTTCAAAAGAAAATCATTTTTAATTCTTTGTTCTTCTTTTTACAATTTAAAAAACAGTTATTCATGACAGATAATTGTGCAGATGATTGGCGTATCGCGATGACATGGCAACGCATCAGTCAGATAGCATTAGAGTTACTTATATGTGCAATACATCCCATTCCAGGCGAATGTTACTTTCGCTGGGAGACCAAGTTGTCGAACAAAAACAAGGCTCCTGGTTTTGCTATCGTACCATTCGATGTGGTGCTATCGCTGCCAATGTTCCTCCGTTTGTACCTGATTTGTCGTGTTATGCTACTACATTCGAAACTCTTTACCGACGCCTCGTCGCGTAGTATAGGTGCATTAAATCGTATTAATTTTAATACCAGGTGAGCACACAACAAAATATTTTGTTGCCAAGACATAATGCAGCAACAGGTGCAACAAAATAAATACGAAATTTGATATCAACCCTCTTTTATTTAATTCACAGATTTGTTTTCAAAACTCTCATGACAATATGTCCCGGTACTGTATTATTAGTATTTATGGTTTCACTATGGATAATTGCATCATGGACACTGCGACAATGTGAAAGGTAAACAGAGCTGATCTGTCTTGCTCTCTCTCTCTCTTCCTATTTCTTTCTTTCTATATCTTTCCTTCTTTCTCCCTCTGTAAAGCTTTCTTTAAACAAATCTTTTCATTTAATAAATATATCCCTAATTTTCTCTTTATTTTCTGTGGTTGAATTGAGAATGAACTAAAACAAACATAATAAGAACAAAACTAGTTTGCTGAAGCAAAATGCTTAATAACAGAGAGAAATATGTACATTACGGCAATAAAATCCACAATATTTTAACCGAGAAAACCTCCTGGCATCGAAAAAAAAAAAATTAAATATATCAAATTCCTTATGAAACGTTCCGTTCCATGCCTTTATGAATTTTTATAGAAACGAATTGTGTGCAAACACAATGCCCTCTCACAAAAACTTAAAATTATTTGAACTGCTTTCCTCCTCAATTTGTCCCTCAGCAAGAAATAACAAGCAATTTAAGAAAAATAGTGCTTTCTTTTGGTTTAAAAACATATTTTTTCATTTATTCCTTACAACCTTTATTATGATTAAAATTAGATTGTTTGCCAAAATGTCTCTCTGTATGTTACGGGTATTTTTGAGGCCATCTCGGAAACCTTCACTTTATTGTAATTGTAATTTGCTGTAAATCGCTAAATATGAAAAACTTTGTTTATACTCAAATTACTTTGAACATATTGAATTGAAATTATTTAGCTATCTTAGACAAAATCCGTTTTTGATTCGCCAGTTTTATCCATTTTGCTTATCTGCTTCAGAGATTCATAAATTTATCATTCACATCAAGAAGCTTTTTTTGAAAGCTTTAATCTTTCATATAAATCATCAACATTCTGCAAAATATGCATTTATTTCTTTATATTTTTATCAATTTATTCAACCTTAATTGTTTCCTAATAAGCATGAAACATATTTTAGGCAGGACTAACTTTTCTATTGTCCCAAATATGAAAAATGATTCCCGAGAATGCAATATATATATTTTTTTTTCCATACAATCCATTTCTGTGTAATATACAAAAAAAAAAAAATTTAATAATTTAATTCTATTTTCATGTTTGTTTTTTTTTTCTTTTGAAGGAAGAGAAACTTTCACTGTAACTCATTGAGTCGCTATCAATTTTCTAATCTCATTCGTTAAATTTTAAATATTTCTATTTTTACATACGTAACCAATCAATAAATTGATACAACTTTTTTTTTAAATGTAAAGCCAAAAAGCAAAGAAATGATGTTACAACACTAAAAAAGTTTTAGCAGCCCTAATAGCCATCGAGTTTAGCAGTAACAATTCACCCAAAACGACCGAATCATGTGACATAAAAAGTTTATAAATACTTGTATAGGAAATTTATTGGCAATTTTCGAACATAAAATGAAATTTCGATATTTTGACGTCCCTCACAAGTCGTCAAAACACAAAATGAAATTTTCGTTCGCGTGTGTATGTGTGAAAAAGGTAGAGTAATATTGCAAACATAGGAGTTTTCTTTTTGTTCGTCAGCAACATTTTTTTTCTCTCAAAAACTCTTAAAATTCTTCTTCAATTACACAAACTTTGAAACACAAAATGTTCATACATAACACTTCCTTTATTTAAGACTTTATATCTTCAATCTTTATATCTAAAAATCTTTGTTAGAAGCATGTGTTGTATACTTTCTCTTTTATTCTATGTTACTTATACCGTTTCTAGCTTGAGTTAAATCTGATGAATAATTTTTAGGATTAAACTTTTCAAGGGCAATGCAAATGATTTGGTCGTTTTGGGAGATTGCTTTGCACCAAAAAAAAAAAAAAAATCTCTTTTCGTTATTGTTCCTTTTCATTAACTTGCACCATATTTATTTAAAAGTCTGAGTGTAGCTCATTACTAGTCAAGGAAGTCGTGTGAGCTTTTCATTACTTTTATTTGAATAAAAAAAAAAAACCTTTTTTTTGCTCACTCTTCTGCACGCTCCGTCAATTCATAACAACTTATGTAGGTGTCAAAGTGAGGAAATATATATTCTTTGATTATATTTTCGGTGTTGGCATATTTTATTTCACATTTCCATAGCAATGTTTGTTATTTACCTATTTTTCATGCATATTTGTTATATTTATTTTTTTTTTGTTTCTTTTATAAAATATTTATTTCTTTTTGTGTTTGGCGAACAAGTCTTTCAGTTTTCCTGCTCTTTCGTCCTTTTGTTTTCATTCCAAACATATAAAGCTATCTAGAAATTTTCTGTTTGTTACGTTTATTTCTGCATTACACAAATCAAATTCTTTCCCTCCGCCCGATATCACAGCAAAATATATAAAGGAACAAAAGCTTCAAGTATTTATATTAACACCTTTTCCACTTTCACAATTCAATTGCTTTCCTAAGCGGAACTCTCTATACCATCTACACAAATTATCGCACATTACTTACTTATCCATCTCACCGAAACACAGCATTATCAACGACAGCAACACTCACCCATAAAATCCACCAAAAAATGTTCCCTTTTAATTCATATTCATGTGCACAGGGAGGAAACATTTTATGTCGAGCTCTCACGCATATAACAGCATTCTAACACCATAAATATACAAAATTATTTGCAGTATACCGGAAAAAAAAGTTTTCTTACATACATTGTGCGTAGCGTGACTGTGTGTGTGTGCGTGTTCTTGAAAGTTTGCTAAAGTGTTTGTGAGTGAATAAAGAAATCATAAATTAGCGTTATTTTCTTTTTTTTTCTTTCTGCAAAAATTTACGCTGTTTTATTAAATAATATCCTTTTTTGAACTCTATCTCTATCTCTCTCTCTCTACCTAAACTAAAAAACAACAAAAACAAAACCAAAAATGTTTCTCTTTTTTTCTTTTTTATATTTTCATTACCACCACCGCTATCACAACTTCACCATCACGATAAAAATAAATTTAAAATAATATTAAAATTAATTTGTTTAATAAATTCACAAACAAAAAAATCACATCACACCGCCGAATTGTCTTCGTTTGATTACGTGCCAAAAAAAAAATAAATAAAAATCATGATTGGGGCGTGAAAAACTTACTAAAGATTCCATGATGAAGAGCACGCCAATTTGCTAAACTCAATGTGGTTAACAGCTATTACTTTTTTATGTGTTGGATATGGTGATATTGTGCCCAACACTTATTGTGGTCGCGGTATCACCCTGACGTGTGGAATGGTGGTAAGTAAGAATCTAATTGTATCAATTTCTGTGCGGTTTTATTTTTTCTTGTATTTCGGAGCAATGTTTTTCACGTTCAATATGTCACAAATTTATTTCTACATAAAAAAAGTCATCGCTTCACACAATTCTTCCTTCAAAAGAAAACGAAATGTTCCTTTGTTCCTTAATCGGATAAAGAATAAAGTTTTTAAGCAATGAAAAAAGAATGCTAAGCCACAAACTCGAAATATTTTCATTCAGGTTCCATGACGACGAACATGCCAATTTATTGAACTCAATGTGGCTGATCGCAATCACATTTTTGAGTGTGGGCTTTGGCGATATTGTGCCCAACACTTATTGTGGTCGCGGTATTGCCGTCAGTACGGGAATAATGGTGAGTTTATGTTCATTGCGACCATGATAGTTCAGGTCATTTCATTCGCCCTTCAACGAACGAAAGAGAAATTAAATGCAAAAGTTAATTCTATCTGACAAAGAACCATCAAAGCAAAAAAAAAAAAGAAATGAGAAAAACATCATGCGACGACAGCACCAAAAAAGCATTAATTATTCAAAATTCAATCTATATTACACTCATAATCCAACCTTTATCCCCAGGGAGCTGGATGTACAGCATTTTTAGTGGCGCTTCTATCAAGGAAATTGGAACTGACACGTGCTGAAAAGCATGTTCACAATTTTATGATGGATACACAACTAACAAAGCGGGTAAGCGTTGTTGCCATTTACAGTGATTGACTGAATTTCGATATTGACACACAATGTCATTTTGTTGCATAAATATTGAACATCGTCTACTGTTGCTCATTTTCAATTGCCAAAATATGTATTTCACAGCTCAAAAATGCGGCTGCAAATGTGTTGCGTGAAACTTGGCTCATCTACAAACACACACGATTGGTAAAGCGTGTTAATCCAGGTCGTGTAAGGACTCATCAGCGGAAGTTTTTGCTGGCCATTTATGCGTAAGCTTAGACTAAAATGTTCTGCATATTTACCTCTTAAATTATATTTACTTAAATATTTCAGTTTACGAAAAGTAAAAATGGATCAGCGGAAGCTCATGGACAATGCAAACACAATAACAGACATGGCGAAAACGCAGAATACAGTATATGAAATTGTGTCAGATATGTCGTCGCGTCAAGATGCCTTAGAAGAACGTATACAGAATATGGAGGATAAAATTCAGACTGTTCAGGTAAAAAAAAAAACGCTACATCAGATGATGAGTTTTCTTGAGCAGTGTAAAGCAAGGATTTTATTTCAATTATATTTTCTGACATTAGGATCAACTTGAAGCGCTCCCTGAAATTTTAACAAGATGTCTAGCACAACACCAAGAACGAATAGATCAACGCCGGAATTTTCTGCATCCCGACACTGCAGCATTGTTAGGGACGACGTCAACTGGAGGACTCCAAACGCCAGCACCAACAATAGGTTCGCCTTTATTTCCACATTCTAGGTAAGTGTAGATGTTGCCGCAAACAGTAAAACATTGAAATTCCAATGAGAAATTCAACTAACAACCTTAAAATACACCTACACTTACAACAAAATATTCGAAACTTTACTTTAGTGATATCGCTTTTTTCTCAAAACTTTTTAATCTTATTATTTTAAAGCATGCCAATAATATAGTTCTGGCTTATCTATCTCTGTATGCCAGCGCAGTGCAGTGCAATCATGAAATATTTCACAGTTCTTTTATTGAATTAACAAGTTAGTTTAATAGAATAAATTTTAATATTTTTTTTATTTTATCGATATTATTCATTGTATGTTTGATGACAAATATTCTCAGATGCACAAAATATCTTCAGAAGCCAATTATGCAAAAAAAAATGTTATTATAATAATAATGTTGCTATAATAAATTGATTTCTAGATATTATTAATATAATGACTGAATGAAATGCACCAAAATTTAATGAATAATTTTCCGTAAACTGAATTTCACAAAATTTTCAACAAATTTCTTTGCAACTATTTGTGTATCTCAGCATATTTAGCTTCTTTTTTAATTTCAATTAAAGCTTTTGAGACCTATCGCCCTGGAGATTTCTAATAAAACGTTTTTTAGAAGCATTCCATCATCCAACATCACCAACAACAATACACAAACGGCTTACCAATGGCCCACAAGCCCAATACTGCCACCAATATCCAGCCGAACACCTCATCTAGTACCCGAAACCATGATGTCAGCAACAACAGCACATTCTCAATTGGCCATCGCCAATTCAGCTCACAACAATCCAACACATAATCATCATCACAAAAGTGCTGGCAGCTGAATCGAATTTGATAAATGCTATGAACAGGAGCTATCAAATAATGATGACACTTTTTCCAGCGTAATTCAAAATTTTCCGAATATTACTAGCGACAGTAGCAACATAAACAGCAATTTCAATAAATTCACGAGACAAAGGGAACGTGCATCACGTAGCTTAGATAAGTATTAAACAAAAGCAAGAATTATTTCCAAACATTTTCCCTTTTCTGCCATAAATCATCACCTACATTGAAACCCAGAGCGAGTTTTCTGCCCACGGAAAAAGAATAAAAAAAAAAAAAATAATAAATATTATTATCAGTAATAAATGCCCGCGGAAAATGGAAAACAGATAACAATGGAATTTCAGGGTCGGCTTTATTTGATACATTAAGGAGGCTACTATAGTGAACGTAGAAAGACATAAAAGACACACAAAAGAAACTTGAAAGCTTTTTCACATTCAGGACAGAATTGATACTTCCTGAGTAGTTTAATTTAAAAAATTCCTTCATTTCTAAATAATATTCACTAAAAGGAACCAAACAAAACAACATTTACGAGCTCTTTTTGATATTGAGTTAGAGACACACCGACATAAAAAAAGCAGGTTAGCTGCACGAAAAATGAATCTAAAAATGAAAAGCTTTATAAACCGAAACTATAACCGATATCTTATAATAGCAACAAGAGGGGAAATATGTTAATTAAATTACAAATCAAGTTGTGAATTCGGACTTTTGAATGAGAAGAATTTTCTTATAGACAACAACATAGATAAAGATCGTCAAAAAAGTTCGGTGATGTACGACAATCCCCAATATCTTCTAGAAAAATGTTAGAGAAAAAAAAAGTTTCAGCCTTTTAAAAGCTTTTCCAAACATCAAACTATTTAAGCTTAAAAAAGAAAATTTTGAGTATAGCTTCAAAAGCTTTAAAACTTCATTGAATAGCATAGGAGCAAATATGAAGATATATTTTAAAACCTTTTATTGTCGACTTGGTGCCTCCATGAGAAAAAAAAAAAAATAATAATTATTTTAGTTGAGAAATTCATTCGAAGTGATGTTCAACAAATATTAGTTGCGTTCAAATTGAGAAACTAAAGAGAAAAGTTTTAATTAGATTATAAGTAGGATACAAATAACCAATTAGTATTGCGTCAAATGCAAATTTAGTTACAATGCATCGAGATTTCAGTAGCGAAGAAAAGTAAAATGAAATAAATTGCGGAAACGCACACTTATCATGTGGAATCACACTCGTTTAACATAATGAAGGTCTATAAACAATTATTGCGAAATCATGTAAATTGTACTTACCCGACAAACCAGAAGGAAGAAGAGAAACTAATTAAAAAAAACTATTATTTTCGTGAAACACACCACCTAAATGTGATATTAAATCTTAAAGGGAATTTAATACAGACAAAAGATTAATTTCATGACCGAATTCTATAAAGTAAGAGTTAAATCAATTCATGATATTTAACATAGATAAATTTCAATCAAGCTTTTAATTTAAGAAAATCCATTTTGTTATATATTCGAATCCACAAAAAAAAAATTTATCTGCAAATGTATTTTTTAAATCGCACTGAAACTGAAAATGTCAAAACCTTCAATTCTTTCAAGTGAAAAGGAAAACAATCCAAAATATGACAAGATTTTTATACATAATATAGACCCAATAAATATTGACCAAATCCATAATTCAATAGCAAACCTACAAGAATACATTGAACAAAAGAAGATTCCTGTCTTAAAAAAAGTATAGTTTTGCTTTGATGTCTCTTCGTCCATGCACATTCAAACCACAACCTCTCCTCCCAAAAAAAAAACATACACTTGACTGTAAAACTTTGTTAAACTTGTAATTAAAGTACTTAGATGAAATGGAAATTAAATTTTATTAAACGAAATGATATTTCAAAAATAAATTTTGAATCAATCAACATCAATTTGCCGTCTTTCAATAAATTATTTAGCAATTTCAATTTTCAGTAGATGAACAAACATATCAACAGCAATCCTGAAAGCAAATAAACAATTTATTTTATTTAGTCGAACCGTCATCAATTTATAAACTTTTATTTCAGATATGCAAACTGGATGTTTTTTACAGTATAATAAATATTGGAGATAATAAACAATAATTTTTGCTCCATTAAAACTATTTAACAACTTTTTCCTCACTTGAATTTTCCAATTTTCGCATGAACAACTCTTAACAATAGTCACTATTTTGTTGCAAAGATTTTAAATAAATATAGTATTTATCTAATAAATTTCGTTCCACCCTATAAACGAAACAGCTTAATTAGATCCTCTTTTGAAATTTAAACGCAATTCTATTTTTGTAATTAAATTTAATAACTGGAAAGAGTATATTCTACGAATTGAAAAATAAAAGAACATCTGTCTTTGAAATTCGCTACAGTTAAAGTTTTTTTTTAATGAGTCGGTTGTAGAGAAATTAAATAAAAACATTTTACAATTTACACTGAAAAAAAAAATTTGCCCTATTTATTTTCTAAAAGTTGGAATTCTTTTTTCTCACTTCATTGTAGAACAATTGCCACCCTAGAAAAACATTAAAGTATTCTAAGGCGCATTAAAGGCAACGAATTCACTGTAGCTTGGGATAAGTCAAACAATGGAACTGTCAACTTAGTTTTTTTTTTGACAAAAAAAAATCTATGAAATAACATTTGTCAGAATCTTGATTTAGACAGTGAAACGAAACTTGTATGGTGCTATGACAGATAACAAACTATCGCATTTTTTAGAATATTTTGTGCATACTTTTTATCATTTTGGTTCTTTTAAACATTCACACAGACGAGCAATTTAACATGATGCCAGTCATGTAATTAGAATTGAGTTTATTTGAAAATGTTCACATTTGAATTATCAATTTTACTTGTAATTTTATAAATATCACATAAAAACTGGTGTATTTTCGTTCATATATATTTTTCTCATTAAAATCTAAATTTACAAAATGTCATCTGTGCTGGATTTGGGTGACGCTGAGCGTTTCTTAATCACAACACTCAGCATGATGCCGTGTCATGCTTAAAAATGTATTGTGAAGTTAACTTTGTTATTATTTTATTTATTAAATTTTTTTACATTTATTTCCGTGTCCTGGGGTATGGAAGAGTGTTTGAGAGAACCAGATAAAAACTTTAATTTTATTGAACATTAAACGAATATATTTAGAGGCAAAGAAAGGAGGCAGAAGAACTTTATTTTTATTTACATATGAAAAGATATTCAATATCGATTGCAGTTCTTAGTAGTTTTAAGCGCAGAGAGAGTCAACAAATTTCACGCAAAGATAAAAATTTCCGTAAATTTTAATAAATTTATTTTTAGAATTTATGTTCTGTCATCATGCCAATATAATCTCAGTAAATATTAGATGATCCGCTTATAAACTTTTTCAAAGCTTATGCTTGTTGGGGGATAATTTTTTTTTATCATCAATAACTATGCTGTTGTATGCCATCTAAAAATGTCTTTTGGAGAGGTGTAATGAAATTCATCAAAATTTCCTCATTTCTGAGTTCACATAAGTAAACACAAAGTAAAGTGTTGATATTTTCGGTAGTAGATATATATATGAAATCCACTAACTACACTTCAAATGTTGTTGCCTATATATTTATTATCGATTTTTAATCCACCGAGGCATGTGCTGTAAATCTTGAAAAATATACATTTTAATTCTAAGAAATGAATGAAATCATCTGTTCATCTGTTGATTCATTATTTATCCTACTTAAAGCTAATTTACCTACATTTTCCATGTTACAAAATTGGAACAATGGTATTTCGAATTCAAAGAGCTTAAAATTGTAGTTAATTAATATGTTTTCATGGAAATAAACATAAATCGCATTCCGATTGAGAACGAAAATTTTGTTTACTAATCTACGGATATATTAATAGATTATATTTCTTTAACTGTCATAAACGAACGAGAGCATACAATACAAAACTTTAACTTCAAACCTTATCTCTTCTCTTCAAAGATTTTTATTATAATCTGTAAAAAAATCAACGCAAAATAACCACAAAGGCTATTCGAATATGTAACTTTTAATATCAGAATTTTGTTACTTTTTTTTTTTTTACTTTAATATAAGTTGAATGCAAATCGAATGCAATTCCATTAGGCACACCCAATAATGCAGCTTTATTTTCTTATATCATCTTTACATATAAAGCCTGATGTTAGTTTATACAATACAGTGCTCGTGGCATTTTAGCGTTGCTCTCTGATATAAATTAATTTTATTAACCTCAATAATAATTAACTTTGAGCCTTTTTAGTAGATTCCGTGCAATTTTCTGTCCATAAAAGCTCACTGACTCATGCTGCTTCAATAATAACAGCAATAAGCTCCCACTGATTTGTGAGTATCTTCTTGTTCTTCAGTGACTTGCTTTATAGACTCTAATTTGTCTTTTGCCGCTTTTGGATTTTAAAAACAATCGACTGCTTTCCTAGCTTCGTAACATGATTTGGAATGGAACACTTGTTGACGCGCAGACCGAGACACAATTTGTGGTTTGCCTGCAGGTTTTATGTTGCTTTTGTGGTTTCTGAATAATTTGTTTGTTTGTATTATTTGCCGTTTATGTGCCAGTTTTTAGGAATTTTATCCATTCAACCCTGTTTTTAGAACTGTCTAATTTTATCGTCGCTCTCACGGTAGCAAAATTTTGTGAAGTGAATTTATCATTGTTATTGTTGTTATTATTACTTATATTGCTATTATCGCTGTTTTTCTAGGCTTGATGATTTTAAACTATAGCCGTCCTTAATTTAATTACCGCAATTATCTCCCTATTCGAATACAGCAACGGCTGTTCAACATAATTATTGTATAATTCATCATTGTCATACAATTCACGTTCAGCTACTGGCTCTATGATTAGCATTTTGCGTGGCACTCGTTGATGTATTATTGTGTGATTCATTTTGGTTTGCATTTAATTGTGGTGCTGTGAAGTAGTCGAAGGATGATGTTGCTACAGCTGGCATTAGATGTTCGGGTACTAAATGAGGTGTTCGACGGGATATTGATGGTAGTACTGGGCTTGGTGGCCAGTGATAATTGGTTGATGATGTTGTTGTTGTTGTTGTATCGAGGCTTGTTGGTGCATTTCGTGAAGTGAAACTGCATTTCATTGTTATCCATTGAAATATGTCACAAAGAATTGTTGTTGATGGAAACATTGAAATGAAATGGCGCAAACGTGAGAAAGCAGAAAGAGAAAGAAAATAAAGATCATCAGATCATCATTTGAATGATGACACTAACGCTTGTCTGACATTTCCATCAACTTATCAACTAAAAAAGCTTCACAAAAATGACAAATCTTAAAATTGAATCTGCCGGGAAACATTAGATGAAGGATTGCAATGGCATATGAAGCGTCACATAAATTGTGTCCCATCCTTCCACGAACATGCATAGTGTTTACTGATTCTAATCTATCACAAGAACCAACTTTTTTTATGCAATTAGGTCCAGAATCAGACGTCATTTCGCCAACATCCAGATTGCTGATTTACTTCTAGTTCAAGCCATTTGTTATCCGTTGAAAAAAAGTCTGTTTACGTCACACTAATGAGCTTATAGTTTGGTTTATTCAAGCAAAATATTCTGCACACGCAAATTGGCCTTTTTGTGAGGATGGTATATGTCCGATTGATGTGTGTTTGGTATGGTTATTTTTGGAGTGCTTGGGATGTATGTCTACTGATTGTTGGACACAGTTTCTATGGTAGGATTTTTGCTAAATAATCAAAACAATGAACTTCATAAAAAGCGGTCTAATTAGCGATTTAGGTTAATAGTTTGTTGATTATTCATTATTGATGAGAGAAAACTAAATTATCGTCAATGAATGAATCCACAAAACATCAAACATATTAATTGACTAAGGCAGTGTAAGTGTAGGTGTATAACGCGTTCGAAAATCAAATGAAAATAAAACTCTAATTCTGTCGCGTGTAAAGTATGCTTTGTGTGCACTGTGTGGCAACATCTACACTTACCTAGAATGGGGTAATAAAGGCGAACCTATTGTGGGTGTTGGTGTTTGAAGGCCAGGTGGAGCCGATCCAGTATTGGCAGCCATATCAGGATGCAGGAAATTCCGGCGCTGTTCAACACGATCCTGATGCTGGTTTAGACATCTCGCTAAAACATCCGGTAATGCCTCGAGCTGATCCTAGATTTCAAAAAGGAATAAAGGATGGAAAAAAAATCAATCATGGATGCAGTTTAATTCAACGCGCACTAATTTTCGGTATGTCGCCGTACTGAATGATGAACGAAACGCCAGCAATAAAGTGCAATGAATATTTTTGTTGAATCCATAATTCAAATCGGTAGCAATGGGTTCAAATATATGCATTTTTTTATCTCGTTTTTGCAACTTGTTGCTTGAATGATTCCCCAGAAACCTGCTGAATATTTTGTCATCAGAATTTTGTTGACGCTTGAAAATTTATTTGCACTCTCTTGCAGTACGCGCTATGTTTTATGCATGAAATAGGTCGTTAAGCTTAATGGCGCTAAAAGTTCGGAGGTACAAAGGTTGCGAGAATATTTTCCGTATAGTTACGTTTCGAAATCCAAAAATTTTGGCAATAAATTTAAATATATTTGAACTTGTATGTTATGCACTTCTCTGATTATGTTTTTTATGATTTACAAAAATCAATTTGTTTGTGGTTTTGGCCAAAATAATATATTCAAAATTCTGCGAGCTCCTCTTTCGAGATCAGGCTATCGATTGAAATTCAGTTTGCTAATACACGAATTTTCATGTCGATTCTTAAAACTAGTGTTTAAAGATGGATATTGAATGTGAAGCTATAATATATGGTGGGCTGTATAAGTATTTAATTTATCTATTCCATTTTGAAAACCTTTATAAAAATTTCAAAAACAAAATTCACTTGATTTCAAGCGGCAGGTGCGAAGAAAATTAGAATTTAATATTTGATAGTCGATGTTTCTTGTTTTTCGTTAAATATTTATTTGATAAAAATACGATTCGACGTTCTATGTCTTTAAAATATGAAAATCAATCGATGAAATATTCCATGTTTCAAGCGTCATTCAGTTGGCTGTTATCTATGTCAAGAAAAAAGGAAATTAAAAAAAAAATCAACTCACTTGCAGTCCTTGTAATTTGTCTTCTAGGCTTGATAATCTTTCTTCCAACGCATCTTGACGCGTTGCCATATCCGAAACAATTTCGTAGACAGAGCTTTGTGTCTATTAAGATATAAAATGGGAATGGTGATGAGTAGAAATTTGCAGCAAACATAATCGTTGTTGCGATGCGCGACAATGAAAGAAATGCCGGTCATTAAAACTGAACTAACCTTTGCCATATCTGTTATAGTATTTGCGTTGTCCATTAGTTTTCGTTGATCCATTTTGACTTTACGCAATCTGTATAATGGAGGAATTATTTGATCAATAATGTTGCTAAATTATTGTTTGTTTAAAACACGGAAATTCAGAAAATATCATTATGAGTTGGGATTTTTGTTTTTTATATTTAACACTGCAAATGGAAGTGGAACACAAAATCATTTTATGGAAGGATGAACAAATTTCATTAAATTTTCCCCTCGCATGCATGTATTTAATATTTATATTTTCAAAATGCTAAAGTGCACTTAGGTGTATCCAATTTGTGGAATAGTAAATTAAAATTTGAATGAAACTTACGCATAAATGGCAAGCAGGAATTTTCTTTGATGTGTCCGCACACGACCTGGATTAACGCGCTTCACTAGCCTTGTGTGCTTGTAGATGAGCCACGTTTCGCGTAGCACATTGGCAGCGGCATTTTTGAGCTTTATATTAAAAGAAAATGTAAATCCAATTTAATTAAAATTTATTTTTTTTAGGAATCCAATCGACAACTGAAATGTTATGGAAATGATTTCATATTGAATTTCCACCAGATTTATTTTCATGACAGCTTTTATTGTCTATTGGAATTCGTTTATTAAAAAAATTTAATTTCATAAGATTCTATGGAATTTGACTTCAAACTTCTCCTTAACTTACCCGTTTTGTTAACTGGGTATCCATCATGAAATTATGTACATGCTTCTCGGCCCTTGACAACTCCAATTTTCTTGACACAACAGCCACAAGAAGAGCTGTGCACCCTGCACCCTGTTAATAATAATAAAAAAAAATCGGCACAACATTAAAATTTTGTTGATTTTGTCTAGGGTTGTACTGGTTGTTATGTAATATTTTAGGCTTTTGCCAAAGAAAAAAAAAATAATGATAAAAGGAAAATGCAAATTACAATTTTCGTTAGCGAAACCAGCAAACCGCTTCTAAAATAACAGCAAAACACAACACATTTTTGAATATTTCGCTTTATTGAATAATTCATATTTCATCAAGGGTGAAGCAAAATGGGCTGCAAAATCAGATACTTTCCGAAATATGAAACCGCTTTTCATGAAACTCTTAAACGCACTTGAAGCAGAAAGAAACAAACATTGATCGGTTTCATATCATCATTTTGCTGTTTCATTCTTCTTTTGTCGAATGCTGATGATTCGAGAAGAAAATTTAAATAATTTTGGAAACAACTTGAAGTCAGAAAATGTTATATGCAAAAACCCCTTGGTAGGATGTTCATACAGCGCTCACATCCCATTCCATTACTTTTTTCTACTCCTATCAAACAATCTAATTTGATCATAATCATTTTTTGAACGGCAAATGTTTGCTTAAAATCAATAAAATACATATTTAATGAAGAGCATTTATGCGGAATAGAAGGAGTAAAATTACATTATCTAGACCGAACATCCAGGTCGTATTTAGATATTTATTTGCATGTACGATATCAACATTTACAATTTGGCGTGAGCCAAATTTTGATAAAGTCAATAGTGAAATTAGAATGTTACTTCGTTGACTTTCCACAAATTATAAACCAAAAAAAATCCCAGCTGTTTGAACACAAAGTTTGACAGAAATTTGGAAATATCTGATGGCAAAATTTGGAATATTCGTTATGTCGAGATAATAACAATATCGCGCAAACTGTTCTAGGCATCTGAAGAGTTGAAATGCATCAAACGTATTTATTAATTTTCTCTCAGGGTATGCCGCATAATAATTCACTATGACAGCGATGAATAAATCATTCGTGCCAATTCATGAAATATTATTTTGTTCATTTTTTACCAGATTTCCATGTCACGCGCATTTATTTTCAAATTAAAATGGTGTAAACTTTAAAATCCCAAAAAAAAAATTTACTCAAATATTTAAAAGTTTTAATAGATACACGAGATATTTTTATGACAGCTAAGATCGATTAAAGAGAAGGTAAACATAGATTTTAATGCGTTGGATTCCCTTTAATTCCTCTTGACACTCAATCGAGTTTGTAGAGGCATGAAATACTTCATTTAATTTAGATGTTACTTGATGGAGCGAATAAGTACGGTACAAAGTAATTTAATGAAGAGAATAATTAATTTCAACACGGCAAGAAAAAGAGGTCCCATCATTTCAGGATCATAAATATTTTTGCGCAGAAAAGCAAGCATATCCTTAATTAAGCTGAGGCGATAAAACCTCGCTAAATTCGCTTTGCCTCTACTAGAATTCACAACATAAACTCACCATTATTCCCGTACTGACGGCAATACCGCGACCACAATAAGTGTTGGGCACTATATCGCCAAAACCCACACTCAAAAATGTGATCGCAATCAACCACATTGAGTTTAATAAATTGGCATGTTCATCGTCATGGAACCTAAATTAACGAAGAGGAATTGAAGTTGTTCTTATTCTTTTTCATATGTTCTGAGATGAAACTTTGAGGATTTTCTTTCAAGCTTTCGTTTTTTGAGTGTGCTTTTTTATGGCAATAACGCTACGATTTTCTCCCATTTTGAAAAATCTTCATCGATTTATTCTTTCCTTTACTTACCACAATACCACACGTCAGAGTAACACCGCGACCACAATAAGTGTTGGGCACGATGTCACCATAACCAATACACAAAAACGTAATGGCTGTTAACCACATTGAGTTTAGCAAATTGGCGTGCTCATCATCGTGAAATCTTTGTCAGTCATCGCAAGACAAATTTGTGGCGAACAAAATAATTTGCATTTATCGGAACATGATCCAGTGATTTTTTATTCCATGATGGAATATCAAGAAGAAATTGGGTCGAGACATATCGAGAGCGAATGATTTCATTTCAGTGCGGGATTTGTGTGATAAAACCGGATGCGCGGCGGCATGTTGAGGAAATAAAAAGAAAAATCAAGAAATATTCGCGTTAAGAATTTTAATTTTCTGTATCTTTCTTCAAACTTTCATTTATTTATGTCAGTTTTTGATTGTTTCGTAGTGTTTGGGTGTTTTGTGGCTGTTTTATCTCTGTGTTTTTGTTGATGAATATTTGGTTTCATATATGTACATACAGATTACAGATATATGTTGTCAGAAAAAATAATGAATTTATTCTTTAGTCTGCAAAACGTTTGTTTGATAACAGAAGCAATTAAGACAGTCCTGAATGTCAAACAAATAAAAGAGCATCAACATGTTAAGAACACAAAAAAGTAAAAAACAACATTGACTAAACATTTAATTTCAGTTAAAATTCTCCAGTTCGCTGATTTTTCTGGATATATTTTTGAACTCAAGTCTATTGAAAAGAGATATTTTCTAGGCACTAGCAAAATATCCAAAGCCACCAACGCCATTTCAATTGCTACCGAGTGAAATATATTTTTAGTTTGCGTGATAAAGGAAATTTTTGATGTGAACTGCAAATAAGAATGTTTAAATAATTTAGCGTTAACAAACTTTGTAGCAAACACCAAAAATAGCAAACATTCAACAGTATAAATAGTTGAATACAGAGAAACATACGAGCTTTAATAAATGTTGTTGTTGGATAATAAAAACTTATGCTTTCGCAATTTCATGTTTTGGGAATATAATTTCGTTGGACTTCATTTGTAACATGGAGCTTTAGTTTTCAACAATAGTAGCTTTAAATGTTCCCGAAAGAAAGCAAATCAAAGCTGAAAAGCTCTTAAGACCAAATAATCCTTAGAAAGCGTCCTCTCCACACATGCCCCTGGTTTATACGTATAAATAATATCGGATTCAGTTCAGCAGAAATGGCAAAAGTCATTCACCCAAAAACACTATATTCACAGGTCAAGGCAAAAAATATATGTTCTCAGTCATTGAACAAAAGGTCCAGGAAAATTTCTGCGGTTTTCTTTTGTTATGGTTATTTGAAAATTTTCACAGTTTAATATCAACGTATAGAAAGAAAAATAGTTAAAATAATAAAAAAAAGTGAATAAGGAAAAATTTAAGGCTAAGGGCCTTCCTTAAAGCCATAAAAAATATATTTAAAACACTTGTTGTAGAGGATGAAAGAGAAACTAAAATAAATTTTTCGCTTTAGGCATATCATGACTCTTCAAAATCATAATTAGTTCTGTTCAATAGTTCTATTTTCACCCTCGCTCTTGTTCACATCAAACATAATCAGAAATTCGACACCTTTCAGATCTTGGCATGCTAATTAAAATGTTATTTCGATTCGCTGTCTGAGCCACAATAGACATGAGCCACTAAAACTGATGAAACATAACTGACGCTCTTTTGTAATGCTACATTAAAACTGAACACGAAAATGCTTTTAATTTTGAGACTGAACTAACGAAAAAAAAAAAAATAAATTACTAAAATAATGGAAATTAAAAATGCACGGCTTCCGATTGCTTTTGAAGCATAAATTATCGACTATCTCGATTTTTTTTATCCGACTATAGTTTTATTAATTTGTAACATAATGCAATGTGCCAATGGACTTTTTTTATGTGTTAAACCAACATAAATCTCACGATTTCTGTTTTTCCATCCGTATAATCAGCAACATCACGAACCTGACCTGAATTAATTTCGAAAATCAGTTTCATGTTTTTCTCGTCCTTCCCGTCATCCCTGACACTGTAACGCTTTAATGGAAAATTAATTTGTTGTTATTAATATAGTCGAATTGAAAGGCACTTTAACAAGCAAATCGAAATATTTGTTGTTTATTTTAACAAAATGTTTCATTCGCGGGAAATTTTCAATTCAAAATATAAAGCACATGATTTTTGTCGAAAACCAATTTCAATTAATTCGCATTTGCTAAACTCATGACGCTTATTTTTGCCGGAGTCAAAGCTCGTAATATTTAAGTGAAATTTTATTACAAAATATAAACGGCTTTCGAGCACTAGAAGTCTAGAAAATCAGCAAAAAAAAAAGTACACTCCTTTCGAGAGTTTCAGAAGAAAATCCTCAGATGTTTCAATTTCGTGGATCTTAAATTTCAGTGCATGAAAAATAAAAGAAAGAAGAGAAATTGCATGATTGTAGAGATAACGGAGAAAAAGAAAAAAGAAAGACATATAACTAAGGTTCGAGTAAAACCAAAAATGTATTCTGGAAGGAAAAGCATTTTGAGGAATTAAGTTACTATCTAAAATTAAATCTAAAGATATGTTCAAACTCAAGCGAATTCTCAGGAAAAAAATCCAATTGGAAAAATTGTCAATTTCAATTCGACTTTCGTCGAGAACAGGAAAATTTAAATTAATTGTATAAATTTACCATCCATCATGACAGAAAGAATTTGGGAAAAATAAATCCTATTAATTAAATGATTTATTCCGCTTAAACTCGACACATAATTGCGAGACGTGCATAAAAGTGGTTTTCTTTTTCTTTCGATCATAATTAGCTGCCGTTAATAATTTTATCAATTTACGTAACAAAAAGCGAGACGAATCAAATCTCCTCAAATGCAGAATGAGTTTTCCGAACAACTGACGCAAACTGTTTTGCGATTCCATAAAAATGCAAAATCATGCAACAAATTATATTTTTCTGAAACGTGAAACTCATTTTTTGTCACCACCCGGAAAATAGAAAACATTTCGCACGACCAGTGACACAAAATGAAACAGCAAATAGCGGTAAACAAAATATTGTAGCAATTCTATTTTAATATTTTGCAGAATTATAAAAATAGCTTCGTGCGGAAAAGCAAACAAAGCGAAAATCTGAAATGAAAATTCACTTTCGCTGTAAGCGAACTGTTGTTTCTAATTAGACAACGAACCAGAATGATTCATTATTTAGCTTAGTTTTGAAAATTATTTTTACGCTTCATGTTTCGCAATCATGTTTGTTATTCACTCAAATTTTTGAACAACTCTATTGCCAATTTTTTCGAGACATTATTATTACGTACTGTAACAGGAAACGCAAATAGAATATTTGCTTTCCATGTATGCCTTCGAAATTGAAGCAATCACTTTCCTGGTATCCAGCATAAATATATTTAATACCTTAATTCCTATAAATTTAATCATATGAAAATAAGAGCAATCGAGCGCGGATAGAAAGGTATTTGCTGGAAATTCCGAAAAATCACATTAATTTAATTTTCATGAAGCAACGACATACAGATAAATGTGTATGTATATACATTCCAAGTCTCCTTCACTAAAAAGTATAAGCTGTCGACTTCATGATACGGCGAGCAATTGAATAAATTGTGACATTTTTTGAGTCGTTCTTGTCATTTCTCTCTTTTGTAGCAGAAAAGTGAATTAAAACACTTTGGAAAGAAAAAAATATATATAAAAGAAATGGTGAAATGGTAGAAAATGACAAACAACTTTGACATCAGACAACCTTCATTCTTGGCAACTGGCGAATTTATTTGAGTTCATTCTACAAAGAGTAAAATCTGAATAACCCATATAAAAGTGAAAAAGCTTCTGCTCGACTAAGTAGAAACAAACGAGAAAATTTATTTCTCATAGAAAATACCTGAAAATCACGTTGAATTGAGCATAAAAACACACAAATGTCAGAAAAGAAGGAGTATTTTGAACAATTCACTGAAAATTGCTATGTTGAGTTGGGAATTATTCTTAGAAGTTAGAGTTCATTTTAAAGGAAGGTGTATATAGTTGAATAGCTTCTAGCACTTTAAATATTAAATTAACGGCAGCTAATAGAGCGATCAATTACAGACTATAACAGTGATGTATAAAAAAAAAACAGAAAATATCGATTTTCTAATTAAAAATACATTGTTGCACTATAATTTTAAATTAAGTAAATAATGTCTGTTCTATCAAATATTAGCAAGAGTGAAGAGTAGATCTATAATCTACATAGTTTAAACGATATAAGTGAAGAAAACGAAATTAAATATCACTACAATCATGAATTAGAATCAACATTATGTATAATTAGACATTGTGAAAAAGTATATAATCAAATTACTCACCTTTCGCATTGTCGCAGTGTCCATGATGCAATTATCCATAATGAAACCATAAATACTAATAATACAGTTCCGGGACATATTGTCATTAAGGTTTTTAAAACAAATCTGGGAAAGAGACAAATAGAATAATTTATTTTACAGAATGAGGTGATATTATAGTTGTAAAATTATGCTCACCTAGTATTAAAGTTTATGCGATTTAATGCACCTATACTACGTGACGAGGCGTCGGTAAAGAGTTTCGAATGTAGTAGCATAACGCGACATATCAGGTACAAACGGAGAAACATTGGCAGCGATAATGCTACATCGAGCGGGACTATCGCTTCGCCCATTTCCTTATTTTTATTGGACAGTTTAGTTGTCCATTTAAATTTGTAGTCGCCTGGAATGGGATGTATTGCGCAAATAACTAACTCTAATGCTATTTGACTCATTCGTTGCCATGTCATTGCGATACGCCAATCGTCGGCACAATTATCAATCATGAATAACTATAGAGCAGAATAAAATAATAAAAGATTAAATCATTATCATGTCTAACCGTAAAGTGATTTGTTCGTTAAATCCCATTTTGAACATGCTTCAAGCTTATTTCCCGAAACGACGAGAATCGTAACAGAAGACAATAAAATCCATTTGAAATCACAATCATCATTCAGCACATAAAATTAGCACTCAACGAGGGACGATTGTTTATATTTTGAATCAATAAAACTTTTCGTTGCTTCCTGTAAAGCTTGAATGTTGGTTGAACATTTTCAATCGTGGAGAACCCTTGAAAATTTCTCATCAATTTTTTCCCACAATTGTTCAATTGAATTTGATTTAAAACTCGAGCTGAATCGCGAACAAACAGGGGACGTAATTCATATGATGTATGAAGTATAATACCGTCATTGAAACATCAGAGAGTTATGAATCCTTATTTGTTTCAAAAACTCTAACTTTATTCTCAAAAGACCAATATTTTAGGAACTCAGCGATTTTTGAAATTTTTTCCTGCACAGAAATTTAAATATTTTAAGAGCAAACTTTTATCCGACGTTTTGCTATTGGGAACTCATAAATAATTTTTTTTTTTATTTTGGCAGAGAATCGATTTAGAAGTCAATCAGTGGTAAAATAATTTAATTAATAGCATGCCAATTTTAAGCGTGAATACACCACAATTATTTGTTCTGACCATTTGCGGTGTGACTTTTTTTTATAACGAAATTCGATACAGTTCATTGCAGCAGTGTGTGTTGTTCAATCGAATTTTAATTAAAAATTCATTCATGGCAAATTTTCGCCTGAACATTGGATATCGAAAGCAATCGCAACTCAATTAAAGTTGAATTGAATCGTGCATTGAATGCGGTAAATTTCTGAATGATTTTTTTCAGTTGCAGATTGCTATTTGACTCATCTTTCATGAGAATGTTTGCTAAGGAAAATTAAAGTTTGCGCTTTGAAAATGCAACTTTGAGTTGCAGGCTGTGTAATCTTGATAGTGTTGGAAGGAATTTTAATTATTAACGAGAATGTTTGTCAATCAATCATAGACGTAAATTCCGTTGGCGTTTCCAATCAAAACAGACATATAAGCGATTAAATCTCAAATAGATTATGCTCGACAAACATATTTTTCAACAGACGGGCGAACGTGAACGGACTTTGATTCAATCAATTTTACCTGCACTTCCAAAGCATGATAAGCAACTATAAGTCCCAGTAAAATCACAGTCGATACAGATATTAACGTCTTTAATGCAGTTGAATAAAACTCGTCCTGGAATGACAAAAATATATAAATTAAAATTCCGGAGAAATTTGATTGACAATGTGAAAAGCGACAAGTCTATTTCCAAGTTGAGTTCTAGAAATAACTGTGACAATTAACGACATTTAACCTTAGAGTTATTTACCAATATTTTTCCAATTGCTGAATTGTTTTAGATAAAAACGTATTAAGGTTAAAAGTGAATCTAATTAAATATTTTGATTTTACACAGTGAAGCATTATCCTTCCTTTTTATAGCTTTCAATCTAATTCAACGATAAGTAATATAAACAGCAAGCAAAGCAACGGGGGCTTCGCAAACAAAAAATAATAATTACCTACTAATCGCTTTGAAAATAACATTATCGAAATCAGCCATTCGGGGAGGCTACAAACGGTTGTCGGATCAGGGATAGAATTTACATATTTTTAAAATGTTTTTCGTCCAAAACCAACACACCAAGGAAAGTTTTCAATAAACAACACGAATAAAAAACATTCTAACAAAAGTTTGCCCATTTGATTTGCATATTTTTTCCTTAACGCGTGATTTGATACAACATCGCGCACATCAAATCGGAGAGGGCTCTAAGGACGCAGAAAAATTCTGAAATGGGGACAATTTTCTTTCACAAAAACATACAAGTTAATAAGATTCAATGTTTCTGGTCCCGAATTTGGGGATCCAATTTCATTCCCAAAACATCTTGAAAAAGCTCCTTTTTTGAATTAAACAAAAAAGGCAAGTGCCAAAGTGTTTCGATTTTCAAGGGCAGTTTTTGTTTTCATAATTGTAGGACGATCGCTCAGAACAGGATGCTACTCAACCATCAAATGTCCCCCAAAGTGCCATTATAAAATGTTTACTTTTCGTGATTCTGAAAATTAATCTTTTCATTAAAAAGGCTCAAATGGCACTCGTGATGTTTAATAATGAAACTCGATGTAATTAAAATTTATGCAATCTTTACAAGCAAAAACACAACTCTTCCCTTGTCATAACTGCTGATACTGTGTCTGGTCGTAAAAAATCATCAATTAAAGTCAGCATGTACACTATAATAAAAAATAGATATTCATTTTCTTTTACTGTCGCCATATATCATTGACATGCATGCACGGAACGCATGAATGTGTAATGTGTTTAGGAAGTGTTTTATCAGATGATGCTTTCAAAAGTATATATATTTAAGGAAGGAAATTCTATGGAATGTAGATTTGTTCAAGGATTTCACCTCATGAGATATCGCCAAAAGACTCCACCCACAATAATTGTATGTTGAACATAATGGAATGTTTAATGTTTAAGGGTCTTATTGTCAATTTCCTGTTAGGCAATCCATTTATAATTCACCCATCAGTCAAGCATTCTTTGTCACATGTTTTTTTTCTCTCTTTCATACTCGACAATCAATTTAATCAATAGATAGACATGTTTGCATAACATTTGTTCTATTTTTTTTTATCTTGCTCCTCACCTTCTTCCCCTAAAACATATATTTTACAGAGTTTTCCTAACAGAGTTACATGCATCGTAATGATTATACACGGCTACTTAACACAGTTCACGTCAGCGTTATGTGAAATATTAATGAGTAAAACTTGGCAGACGTGCGAAGATGCTTCTTTGTGAATAATCAATCCATCAACCATGGCGCACTTTGCAAGTATATTAAATTATGACTTTGTGGATTGAAATGGTCTTTTATCGAAAGTTCTTATGACACAATTTGAATTAACAACGTATATTTTCAGTTCGCACATGTTTTACTCAATTCTAATATGCGAATTTCTAGAGTGCTTCTATCTACCAACTGAAAAAACAGAAACTCAAACCTCCGTGTTGCAAATGAACTTATTTTCATATTTCCGCAAGTGCAATTGAAACTTTGCGAAACAAAAAACTCTTGGAAAGTTTGATTGTCTATTCTAGATTCAAATGTACTCGGTCCGGAATATATCTACACGAAAATAAATGTATGCAGGTTGATTTATATATTTTTTCCTAAAGTTTTTGTTTTTTATTTTATATCATTTGTTGACCAAAAGTTATTAAACTGTCGAGAAGTTTGAATGACGGAAGATAAATCTGGGATAAAAATTTCAAAAATACCGAAGAAAATTTCTATAAATTTATGAAATAAAATCAGGAAGGATAAAATGAATATTAAATAGGATGAATTTCTTGCGTACAGAAGCTACATAAGCTCGTCAACAACATGATGATTAATTTTCAACCCTCAGCAGAATATCTTATCATCGTAAAATTTGCTTGAGCAAAATCAAGAACTTGTTACTAATTAGGCGTGTATTAATTAGACGATGAATGCTCATCGTATTAAAAAATTGTTTTTCTTTTCATTTTCCATTAAATTGCACATTTGTTTCGAGTTCTCCTCGGCTGGAAACTTGTCGTTTTAAAAATATATTTGTCTAACATGACAAGCATCATGTTGCTGAGTAATACTCACTTTTCCATAAACACCAGCGCTGCTCAATTCATTCTCAATAACCATAACAATAATGCCAAACATTCCCATCACCAATGCATAGTCACTGATGCGTTTACGCTTTTCGAATAAAGCTTTTCGTCGTCCCAATCGATAACCAACATTCGGTTTTTGCTTGCCGCCTTTATCTTGTGATCCGGAGACACCTTTGTAAATGCCTCCACCTAAGCCCCGTTCCTCCATGTACCTGTCAATTATGATGTTGACAAATTGATAAAAAAATTATTTATTTTTCAAAATAGATATTTAAACTTTTTGAAATGTAAAATGAAAGAAAACAAACCTGGGATATTCTGAACGAACACCAACAAGCGCAAGACCAGCTTCCTCGTTGCATGCAACTTCTCGATTATTCTCTCGACTAGCAAGACCACTTTTCATGGATGGTATCGAGAGGGTTGAAACGGGCTTTCGGAGCTGCAAAAGATACCAAAGTGGAAATTAATGTCATACTCTTTTATGCTGCAAGTGCAAATGATTTTTTCATCTGCATTCAAGAGAATTGTATTTTTTGTGTGTGCGATTTATTGGTATTGGCATAGATTCATAATATTATTGTGAATATTTCTTTTGCAAGCGCTCGAAAAAAATATTTAAAAGCATTGAATCGAGGCATGCAACCCACAAGGAAGTTTTTTTTTTATTGATATCTCATTCATCATTCTCAAACTTGATATTTCTATAAGAAAATTTTAAATCTGTGAAAAGTGCAAAGCGGAATTTTAAACTAACGTCATTTTGTTCTCATTGCCTGTCATGCTACGCGATAAAAATGCACTTAAAAGACATAAATGTTGTCATGCTCCTTAATTATTGCATTTCTTCTGCATTTCCTTTATTTTATACGACCTGATACTTCCTTTAGGAGAAAAATAAAAATATTATTTCAATTCCGTTGTGCTTTTAAGTGATAAGCTTAATGAAAGAAAATATTGAATGAAAACAGAGGAGAGAAAATTACTGTTGTCAGTGATATTGTTACTAACATTCTGGAAACCGATTGCTGAAATATTTCATAAATCGATGACATTCAATATTTATTGTTGCCAAAATAAAAGAGAATACATTTTAGTGCACACATCACGCAGATTCTTGATAAAATTCATCCAGTTTCAATTGTTCTGAATTTTGTCCTAATGGACATTTAAGAATAAGATACGTATCGCACAATACTACGTGAGACAGCTGTGGCTGTATTAATGTAAAAAATTGAGTATTTCACGCGCATCTGTTAAAGTCATAAATCAATTTCAATAATACTTTGAGCATATATCCAAGTGTGAAGGTAACGGTGTAATTGATTTCACTGTCATCGACGAATGCTGAGCTTCTAAAAAACGATTCATTTCCAGTTTGTTTTTATGATATGATGCTATCAATTCATTCGAAAATCCATTGGAAATCCCATTCGTGACCATTAATTCTATAACCCTACAAATTGCTCATGATATTTATTAGACGCCAAATCAATCAAAAACGTATAAGCATCAGACATTTTACCGAAATATAAGGACTCTCTTTCAATGAAATTTAACGATTGCACTTTAGTAACAATATGATTAATCTTTATACGAAACAATAAATTACTTGAAGCATCCAAAGCCGAGAAAATCTTATGGAACTTCTTATTATTTTGAGCATCTCACTCTCGTGATCCAATCATTTAAGCTGTTGGCAGCATCCACTATATAGTTTAAGTGTCATGAACCTAACAAGCGAATGACCTTTTGGCTTTTACTCGGTTCGTGGGAAAATAAAATGGTCAGAATGTTTCAAATAATGTGTCGAAATAACGAATGCTCAATTAAAGTGACCTCTTTCTTGGATTCGTTTATTTCACATATCTTAACTAGGATTTCTTAAAAATTTAAAAAAAAAAACACTCTTGAGATAAGAATTTTGGGATGTTTATAAATGAACCCCGAAGATGGTGCTTTGTTTATTTTTTGAATTTTCAAAAGAAGAAAGAATAAAATACGATATTCAGCCACTAAGAAGATCCGTAAATTCTCAAATTCGGTAAGCTAAAACAATAATTTTATTCGAATAGTAATAAATTCAAAGGCATCATGCGGCGAATGAGGCAGGCATGCGATGTCATGTGGGAATGATCCCTTTTCGAAAAATGGTTTAAATCAAAGCATGTGTTAATATCAAGCTGGCTTATCCACTTGAAATGAATAGTTTCATTCTATTAGCATTAATGGTCCTCCTACTATTTATCACTTCAATTTATTAGAATATTGCAAACCTAGCAATAATCCAAAATTGCCACTTCCACATTTTAGCAAATTTAGCAATGTTTCGTGCTTTGCCGCACACACGCACCGAGGCACTATAATATTAAAATATTGTTATAACCCATTTACTTCCTTTGTTATATTACAGGATGAAAGCACAAAGTCATACAAAGAACATGTCTATTTTGTCGTACCCTTTTCCCATTTATTTCATTCATTTCAATGACTAGGTGAAACGAAACAAATTTTCCAACTTTTGATTTTGAATTGCAAAAACGAAAGTGAACGAGGAGACCTATGTCAGGTGGAGGACGATTTTAAGGAAGAAGAAGCAAGTCATTGGCTAGAAATTTCAAACTCAATAAAGGCTCAATCACCATTTGAAAAGTTATATCTAAATCTATTCAAGCGTATTCATGGTGAAAAAAGAAGGAAAACTTTGTCATCAATTTTGTAACAGCAACAGAAGAGAAAAAAAATCTCTTTAAACGCATAAATATGGAAATATCGCCATAAATATAAAGTAAGTAAAACAAAAATGCATAAATTAGATTTCTCAAAGGCAATGAGGTTGCAATTATTTATGAGAGTGGCTGAGTTTGCTGGAATTGTCTGATGTAATCAGCGTTCGCTTAACTAATTGAGTCGCCCGACTTTTCCACCCTCTATATCAACGTCTACTACCATCACACATATTTCGTTGTCTTCGTTTGAGCTTTGCCGCGAAACTTTGCCGCAAATGATGACATTTTGCCTTCGTCTTTTTTTTGTTACTCGCTTGCCATCAGTGCGAATAGAGCCATCTCTTACGACACAAGATGCTTTCGGTATAATTTTGCCATTTTCTTTCTTTATTCCATTAATTTATTATCATTATCTAAGAAATTCCTTTATGAATGAACATCGTGCTTGGTTTTAAAACATTGCGGTAGATGACTCGGAAATGATTGCTGATGGAGAAGAGTGCATAAGGGCGCGATAATTCAAAATGGGAAAACATAAAAATAACCATTTCCATGACCTTTGGAAATCAAATATAAATTTAATTCGCAGCCCACGAAATGAATGTACATCAATTTACATGTTCAACAATGAAAACGATGCAGCTGTGAAGGTTATTAATTGTGTCTTTATTCGAATTTTATTTTCATCGTGACGCTTTTGTCCTTTCGATGAAGCTTTTTTTTTATTTGAATAAAAAGCTTTATTGTCATTCGATAACGAATTATTAATGATCGCCAAGTTTCATTCAATGTATAATTCAATTACGACAAAAGCGAGGATACGAAAAGAGTGAATTAATGGCGGAACACAAAAGCGAGTAATTTTTCAATATTTTATGGTTTTTTTTATCGTCGACAATCCTCTCGAATTCCATATTTGAAAATATTTAAAAAAGCTTCTCTGTCTCTTATCGCTAAACAGGGTGAATGGGGGTTGCACTGAAAATGATTCATCAGTTTGACGAATTCTACCAGTTATTTAACTCATTTAACTCATTCAGGAGCATATTTAATTAATCAGTATAACGACACGCAAAGCGTTTTTTTTTTATTTAATCATGCCTTCATAAGGATATTTGACCGAGATATGTGAAGTTCAACCATTTACCAGTTCAATATTAAATTTTCATTTGCATTTCAATAAACTAATTTAAACTTTTCCAATTTTCATATTTAATTTCACTATTCCGAAAAGAATAAATGGAAAAAACAAGTGAATAATTTGAAACTTTGAAAATGATCATTGCAGTGAAATGACTTTTTGTGTGTGGTGGAAAGAAAGCGAAATTGGTGCTATTGGAATCCGAAAACTTATTAATTTTATTTCAGGGGTTAACATTTGAAAGCTGATTTTTTTTTGTGGTTATGATGATTGGCGCATGACTTTGCACTATCGTTTTGCAGTTTGCGACTTTTCATTTCATTTTTTTTTTATGCTCGATGTTTCTACATTTTCAATTCATTTTTTTACGATTTGCATGGAACTTATTTGATTTTGTTAATAAACGTGTTTGCACATTTGCGACATTTCATGTTTATCATTCGCCTTGCATGTGTTATTTGCATAAGCTCATGTGATAAGGTAAAATTAATAAATCTACTAGAAATCTTATTTTGACGACCTCGCTGATTTGCATCGTTATTTGCCTTGTGCCAATCTGGCAGCAAGTTTTAAAATTCACGTTCAGCATGAAAAATGTTTTAATTAAAAACAATTGATTGTTAGATATCTAGCGACATCAGGCATCGAAATTCCTAAGCATATTTTCGTTGCCAAAAAAAAAACCGTAAGCTTTTTGGTTTTTAATTAATTTCATCTTTATCTAAAATCTGAAGTGAGATTTTCACCGATATACAAAAATCAATATATTTCCCTAAATTTAATCTTAAATTTGAAGCGTTTTTCACTAATAATATGTTTAGAAATATAATAATGTTAAAAAGAAAATCTGTTTTTCAGTTTCATGATACAAAACACTTCCTCCATCCTATAAAAGTGCCTCTTGCGATTCAATTTCCTAACTCATTTTATTAGATTACGAGCGCATAAAATCATAGTCAGAAAAAAAGGTTTTACGAGCCGTAATCAGCTACGAAAAGCCATATCAAAATTCTTGATATGGTTTAACAGTTACAAATCATTCAGAAATAATAGAAAATCAATAATACAAAATGTTTATACCAAAGACGACTTAAAAAGTTATTAAAATATTTATTTTTAAGGGTTCATTGCAACGTTTTGTCGCAACGATTAAGATTATTAACATGGCATTAATGAAAATTTAGTTGAATTGCGAAGGTAGGTTGGCTTTAGGCGAATGATTCAACAAGAAGACCGACTAGCAAAGACCTTTTTTCATGGTAATCTTTTTTTTAAAAGCAAGGAGTCATCATCAAGTTCAAATTCTTTCCGCACGAATTCCTATGAATAATGAAATGAAGAAAAGGATCTTTTTCAAGCATTTTCAAATTTGGTCAAACAAATGGTCAAAGATTCCACTTAATTAAATTTTTTTTCTCACAAAAATTCCTGAATAAATGTTTGTCATTTTTCAAATACAGAAACATTTTATTTGTGTAACGTAATTTCGTTTTTTTTTTGCAGTCCGTATCACAATGATTTGTTAACGGTTTTATTGCGCAAAAAGATGTTGCTCGGCGTTGATGCTTCACCATATAAAAGTTTTCCATTTTCCAATGCATGCAGACCACAAATTTTTTGAGTACAGCCATGGTTATTTGTCGTTCAGCTCCCGGAGGAATAATAAAATTAAGTAATTTTTCCTATGGTTTTTTTGCGTGTATTTGTTTGTAGATTTGTTTGTGTGAATTTTTTCTATTGGATTTATCGTGAACCCTATTGATGTAGATCCGAAGTAAGAATTTACATAATAATTTCGATAAATTCTCTAGAGAACGAGAGACTTAGGCTGTCGAACCCTTCGATAAATCGATAAAACATAAAAGCTCCCAAACACAGAAACTTTAACATATTTTGCGATAAGAAGAAACCGAGGGTTTAGCAAAACTATCTTAAACCTCCCCGATTTTATAAAGACGATCCTCTTATGGTGCCGTGTCACTTGTGTTGCTGCTGGTGTTTGTTGAAGTCATAAAAAAATTTATCTTTGTCGCCATACATTAATTTCATGCTCATTTAAAGACGTGCTTCATTTTTGGGGTGTATGTTCCTTCATCATATCTTAGGTTAGCTCAACTGATAAGAGTAAACACTGGTGTTTAAAAAATTCTGCCAACACATTCCTGCATAATGATTTGTACGGTAACAGCACTCTAAGATATGAGCATCATGATAAATCCATAAACGACATCCACCGAAGAAAAATCTACGACAAAAATTGAAGGAAGGAAAAACTATTTGTGAATTTTCTTTCTGGGACCACATTTCTTTTTTCGTCATTCATAATTAGATTTAAGAAAATATTCGACAGAAGATGAAGGAAAAAAACTAACGATGCGATAAATAAATCGATAAAGATCTCTTCATTTTTCTTGAGCACGTTTTTGTGTTCATTAAAAATATACTTGAGAGATTTTGCAGCAATAACACGCTAAACATTTATTTGTTGCTTACAAAAATAGTATATTGTGGCTATAAACATCTTGAAATCCCTCTTCGCAAGCCAAGATAATAACAAGGCATTGATCCAATCTGTAAAAACTCAGTGTCGATGATTTCTCATCGAATAATCCGAAAAAAATTGTGTATTTTATTAACCCATATTTCTATTTATAAATGAAAATTACTCAGACAACTTGTTTACCGTCCGAGCACAAAAAATGCTCTCATGAAATCTTTTTGAGGGACTTCCCATCATGCGATTGTTGTTACATGTTTTTGATTGATTGAGTGCTGAAACATTATTACATTTTCTTTGTGTAAGTTCATGAATGATTTTTTTTAAACCAAAAATGGAGCTATGTGTATAGCTCCACACCGAATAAGACTTTTAAAAATTGCTCTTCTTTCCGTTGACTCACTTATGGCAATGACAACTTTAATGAACTTTTTGCCACAGAATTTCGCTCTATATTTCTGATAGTCTTTAAGAGATTGAGTCGCTTCCTCCATTTTTGGTTTGATGAACATCACAAAAACACTTCAATATCGCATCTACCGCTTTGAGATATTCCATTGAAACATCTACTCTTGAGAAGAGCTAATCGTAGACAACATTTATGCTAACGCCACTTTATCTACTTCCACTATCCATAAGAAAGCAGGAAAAGTTTACATACAAGACCAGCAAATCAAATTTTGCTTTTTCTCTCTGAAATCCCTCTGGTAAGACTGAATCACTTTAAGTTATGCTGGTTTACCATCTAAATTATACTTTGAATCTATTAGTAACAAAAAAAGACTATATAAATGAAAAGTTGTATCCTTTTTCTTCATCTGCTTATTACATTAACTCGTTGACAGTTATGGGGATATAGCATATAAACGACGAGGATTTCGATTATCTCTCAAGAATTGTTGGCGTTTTATTAACATGTGTAGAATTTACTTAGGCCATTGGTTCATTCCGCTTGACCATTTTCAATAAGGCTAAATATAAATTATCTTTACTGACGCCACAGTTCCGGAAATATTTGGCATAACAGCACACTAGAGAAACGATTGGCACACAATGCAACCAATAAAACATTCAGATGGCATATAAAGCATGATTACTGCATATTTGGAATGATTACGTGGTAGTGAATTAAGTAATAGCAATCAGCAAATCTGTAACAAATTTCATTCGCGATGGTCTTGTGACTTGCTTTTTATTGCAAATCATTGCCTTCACTAAAATTGAACAAAACCACAAATTGTAATCGGACTGTTCACAATTTGAATGTAAGCTTGAATTTGCATAAATTCAATCACGTGTTATATGTTGCAATTGCTCTGAGTAGATACTTAGCATTCAAAAAGCCCTTTCAAATTCGTTGTCGCACTTTCGAATCTTCCATTGCGTACAATGCATTTAAATTGTAATTTAACAAAAAGAAAAAATAATGAGCTTACGCTTTACGATTCTCGTTGTAATAAAAAAAATTTGACCCAACATCCCAGTAATTGCACTCTTTATTATATACTTCAACAAATAAAATGCTCTCTCAGGTTCCAATTTTTTGTAGGTTAGGATTTTTCTTTTTTATAGCACAAAAATCCGACCGCAAAAAGCACTTTTTTGGATTCTTCCTTCACAGCAATCAAGTATTCAAATGAAGCAGAACTATTTGTCGAAACCATACATTTCGCAAAATTGTTTAGGTAAATTACATTTTTAATCCACCATTAAGTGTTTCAATTACTTTTTTCCGCTGAACTCCAGCGAACACTTACAGTTGCCATCGTGACGATTTTTTCCGACTCCGCAACTTTTTATTTTTGTTTTAAAGACTCTTTTTAAATCACAAAATTAATAACTACGTGACTATATCGTCTGCGAAATGCTTTCTTGAGCACACTTGAATTGAAACTAATGAGTATGGTAAAGGGAAAACAAATATCAATCGCATTTAATAGCGAACCGGTGTGATGGTCGTATGTGTATTGGGGGTTTCTTGATACAGTCATTGATGTTAATTTAATTATGCGACTGTTGAGTAGAACTTTTTTGTTTTCTTTATGTTTCAAAAATCACTTAGCATTAGCAGGGCCGTCAATGAAACTCTTTTGATTTGCTGTCTATTATGAGTTTAAGAAAATACCGACAGTAAAAGGAATCATCTCAACAAATATATTTTTAACACAATTACACTCACATTCATTTTTCTAACTCTTCCAATCGACGGCTTGATAAATTTTGCTCACCAGTGTAGCTATCTCAATAAGAACTTTAAGAGCAAGTAATTCACTCAATAAAAAAAAACTTGTTTCTCAATTTTTCGCGGCTGGAACATTCACTGTGAAAAATTGTGGAGAAATTTTAAATTTTGTTTCATTGTCTGCTTAGAAATTCTCATCATATTTTTGACTGTTGTGATTTTGAACAAATTATTTTTAAAGTGAATGTTGCGCAACAAAAACTCTTCCAAACCAGTTTTCTGGTGGTGTACAAAAATTGACCTTCAATAATATTGAATCAGCAATTTCATAAGTGGAAAATAACTCCCATAAATTGTATTCAATTAAATTATGTTCAATCAGTCGACGACACTTTAACGAGCCAATATTTCCTCATGTCGGGTGGTCTTTGAAGTGAACAGCTTCATTAATTTACCGTTATTAACTTGCTCGCGTTTTGCATTAGCAAACTATTTATCGCTCGCCATGTTTTTTATTTTCTCAAACAAAATAAATTCTCAGCACTTTGCCAAAAATAATAATTTGTTTATACTGCTGATGCCATTGAAATGCCTCTTTAAATCGTGATTGTTTCCAAGCAATCCTGATTATGTGCGCAATATCAGCGATTACAAACATTATATGGGCGAACACCAGTTGGACACTTATGAATTTAAAATAAAAAGATATTTCAGTTCTTTAAGCCACGGAGAACGTTTTTTATGATGCCTCTAAAAAAATTGACTATCCTAGCGTGCGCCCATCAAAATATTATTTAAACTCACTATATAATCGCATGAAATAATCTATTTTTAAACATGCTTTATACGTGACGGGCACTAGACGGAGATTCCTCTCTCTTTTGTTAAGAGGCCAGCTATTTAAACGGAAATCCAGACTTGGACAAAAAAAAAACCCAGAGAGTAATTGCATCATATTTGTAAAGCATATATGTGCTTGTGTTCTCCATATATTTTAATAAAGGCTTTTATAGTGAGTTCAAGAGTCAGTTATATTTCGTATTCTTCTTTATTATTTATCATCTTTTTCGTTTACTGTCTTCCAATTACAAATAATTATGCATGCGACAATTTTATATAAACTTCATGTATTTAAGTTTCAAATAAATATTTAATTTTTATACATTTAAAATTCAAAGCGTGTTTGAAACATAATGCATTGAACTCATAAATTTCCAAACACTATAAAGCTTTGAGTTAAAGTGGTAGTTAAAGTTTTTTCTTACGTAAGGACTCGAGCACACCATCAACATAAATTAACTGCATTTTCTTATGCTGACTGCCGCAGGTGCTGTTGAACTCCGATAACATTTCTAGTGACACTTAAATATTTATGTACCTCTCCTCAATATGTTTTGTTTAAACACAGTTTAGTCACAAATTAATTATTGCATTTTCGCACTTATTAATTTTAGAGAAACATTAGGAATTTGTTGTCGTCATATTTTTAACTCATTCGCACTCACTAAATGTTTTTTTTTTTTTCGGATTCACTTCTACAAGAACTTCAAGTGCCTGATGCAAATGCTGCAGTTTTCATTTAAGAGCAGCGTTCGAAAGATAGAAAATCTTTTTTGTATTCTCGAGCTCGCGAAAAAGAAAAACGAGAGCGTGAAAGAGTTTTTCCTTCTTCTTAATTAACGTTTCCCTTTTATTTATGGCAAGTGAACTCTTTAGCAGAAAATATTTTATTTTTATTGTTTTTTATGCAACTACTAATCGTAATCGTAAATATGCGTCTTAGAAAAAGAAATTAAAATTTAGTATTGAGCCGGCCAAAAAATAGCAGATCGGCCTTAGTAGGAATGATAAACATGAAATCAAGTGGAATCGTTAATCTCAGTTGAAAGAGCTATTAATAGTCGCTTTGTGCGAATGTTTTCTTGAAGATATCATGGCAAGAAATTGTTGAAGTGGACGCCAATGTTACGAAGAAAAATTCTTCCAACAAATCAATAGCTCAAAGGCCGATGGAGAAGATTTCATTGAATGAAATTTTATATGGACAAAGATACAGCAAGAAATGAAGCTTGAAAGCATAACTTATTTACGACTTTTAATTCTGATCGCAATAACGAAACGGAGAATCTTTCGAATGACAAACAGAAACAATAAAAAAACAAACTAGAGAGCCGAAAGGAATGTTTTATATGCGGAGTGATATCAATATTGAATCGTTGTTTTGCGCAATTCACATTGGAAATTTCATTCGTTCGCTCGACGCCACGCTTGTTTCTGTGTACTGTGCGTGAAAATCCATTTTTCAAGTAAATAATACATGCTTTCTTCCTTCCTGATCAAATCTCAAAATAAGTTTTTCATGTCGCGCTTAACAAATTTCTGTTACGCTGTTTGCGTAATAAAATTCAACAAAAAAAAGGAAGCGAAAAGTCGGTATTTACTTTTTACTGTGACTCCGCTAAATTGTCGCCCGAATTTTCTCTTCTTTTTTTTTACTACAACAACATTATTTTCTTCAATTCATCTTTGATGGCGACAAAGCCACGAAACTACCCGAAAGACAAAAGAAAATTGTCAATTGTAAATTTTTGAGCTGTAAAAAAAGTGCCGTCAGTTTTATTCACAATTTTTTTTATCTCATTTATCGCTTTTTATCTCACTGTTTATTACACTTTAACAAATTGCCAGCAGTCGGAGCCTTTTCTGTTCTATAAAACACAAAATATTCACTAATTAACAAGCAAGTGAAGTGAAGTTTAAATAAAAGTCAAATTGCACTTTTCACAAAATTCTATAAACAGTTTTTTTTGTGCGAGTTTTCATTGATTTTGAAAGTGAAATAAAAAGTTGTGATGAAAAAGTTCGCGGCGATAAACGACGGATACAGATAGAGAAACATATAATCGAATCAAATTCTAAACAGAGACTGAATCGCCAGAATGAGAGTTTTCTAGTGGAAATTCTTTTTTTTTTTTCTTTATTACACAGCACCAAAAAAAATATATTTCATTTTCGTATTTTTTACATTCATTCACGACACAATAGCAAAACGATACAAACATTGACGCACACAATTGCGAAAAATAAAGTTCGACATTTGTCAAACAGTATTGTGAGAGGATTTTCCTCAGTTATAAGAATATGTGTGAAGAGCGCTTGAGTGTATTAATGTGGGAAAGCGGAAAATTCTCAATATTTTATTTCGTGCGATTTTTCTTATCACTGGAGAAGTGGAAAATGAAACAGTTTACACACTCTAACCATGCATATATTTATGTTGTATGTTTGGATATTTGTATATGCGCAAGAAGAAATAATTTAAAAGTTCAGTTAAAAAAAAAAAAAAATAATAATTTGGTGTTAATCAAAAGTTTCCTTCCAACAGTGATGTCATGTGATGATCATTATTCCATATGGAGCTATAAGAATTTTCCAAAAACATGAGATAGTTACATAGAAAGCAAATAAAGACCTAGAATGCATAATATATAATCGCGAAATGCGAATTGTGTAAAATTGCTTAATTGAATTTACCTTTTCTTCCATTGCTGCATATTTTTCCCCGGCTTAAAAATGAACAAATGCAGCAGATGGTGGTAAGGTGTATTCGTTGTAACAGAGGCAGTGCCATATGATTAATTTCATAGATTATTCATACTAAGGTGTGTACTTACACGTTGAGGGAACAAAATGGGAAAATCAACATTTGCTTATGCCAGTTCTATATCGCACAACTGGATTAAAACTGTATGCTATGCAAATGCCGCAAAGGATAATATGGCAAGGGATGTATAAGCTTTCTGGCGGCCAAACCTCAGTGCTTCATAAAAATAAAAATCAACTGTTCATTCACTCAAGTCATGTTGAAATTTCGTCGCTCATATAAAAAAAAATCTTACGAATCATAAATAGTTTTATTGAAACAGCTGTTTAGGTTTTTAAAAATTGTTCATCTCTCTTCTGTTCGCTCGATTCGAATAAATGTTTCATCATTTTTTGCTTTTTTGCATCTGCACACATTTTCTCGACAGCAAAGCAGAAACCATAAACGTAAGTTCCACAGTTCAGTGATGCTTTCAAAGTTTGTTATATCTTAGTGCAATTTCAAAAGATTTTCCAGAATTTAAAAAAGTATAGAAATGTGGAAAGCTTAAAGCTAAATTGCTGCTATGATTTCAATGAAAACTCCAAACCAGACGTCATGTAATGAAGTCATTAATTTCCTTTGAACCGACAGCTATCATCTACCAAATCAGATCAATTCTGTTAACATGCTTGTTGTGTGGTTAAGTAAAAATTTCTGACTAGCAACAACTATTAAATGTTATATCATTCATGACATTCTTCATTTTCCATGAAATCTACTCAAGGCAAAACTTTTGTCTTCTATATATTTCAGTCAATTTGAAACAAGATTCCCTTGTGAAAAGGTTATTCTAGAAATTGAATCAAATCAATCGAGTTTAGAGTCCTGGAAGATCAATTTTGATACTCAAGTTTTGCAGTGATGATGATTTTCTTTTAACCTTTCTAAACTAAAAAAAAAAAAAATAATAATGCAAAGTCCAACCAATCTTCGGAATTGGTGGATTTGAAGCGGATTCAAAAAAAAAAAAAAGAAATGGTGATATTGAGTTTGCATAAAAAAGAAGATGAAAAAAGAACTTTCAGTAGATACCGTTTTAGCATAAGTCAAAGTTTCATTTGTTGCCTCGGTGAAAGCTCGACGAAGGTCGGAACGTCTTACTTGTGATAGCGTTTTTGGACACAATAACAGCGAACCCTGAATATATTGTAGAAAATACGAAATGTAATTTTTTTGTGTGTCCTTTTTTCATTTAAATTCACTGGATGTAGCATATATGCTGCATATGTGTATGCGTTTCACAAATCAAACCGTACAACACATTTTTATGTAAATTTATTTGTCTTGCTCACAAAAAACTGTGTCCAGATTTTCTTTTCATGACAATGAATGCTTGTGAGTCGATGTCATATGCCAATGACAGTTACAAACTGTCGTTTTGTTGCCTACATGGCTTTTTTTTCTCGAATAAATTCTTCTCGTAATTTAAGCTTACAGAACATTTGTTTTAATTGCATAATTGAGACATGTCTTTTATAGCCAGCTAAGTTACTCAAATGTTTATTTTTTTGCAAGAAGAAAATCTTTAATTATACAAAACTATACCGAAACAAAAACTCGTTACAATTTAATCTAATAAAATCACTCAAGCATGAAATGCGATATGGGATGAAAGGAACGCGTCGATGGGACTTTTTTATGGCTCAACTGAGATGATGATGGCGAGGATTAATTGTAAATAAAAAAATAATAATGTATCGAAGTGTGTGTGGGTGGCATGAAAGAAATGAAAATAATTTAACGATCTCAATATCTTTATGTTTGTATCACTTTGTTTGCAAAGAAATTGCTTAAGCTCAGTGTGAGTGCTGAGTGACTGAATAAATTCATTGTATGACATCGGAAATACTTTTTTCAACAAAAGAAAATTCTGTCAAGCGATTACACATTTAATGTCCGAAGAATGTTTCAGCAATTCCAGTTCGAAATTGAAATATTTTATGGTCGATTGCAGGCTCCTGATTGGAGGCCAATTGCATCGATCTTGCAGAGCAACGATATAAAGAATCTCTCATAAAATTATGAGTTCATTCAAATCGCTTGCAAGACATGCTCAGAATGACGTTGAACCGCTGAAACATTTCCCTCATGCTTCGAATTCCCTCGGAAAATTATTTTTTGTTAGAAGAAATTTGTATTTTCTTTAAGCATTCGTGTGTGAGAAGTGTTTGAAATAATCTCGATCGAATCAACAAAAACATTTACGTCTAACATTCTCAAATATACTATTTTTAGCTCACCGACAGAGAAAAAAACCACTGTTGAGATTGCGTCGTTTGTGAGGCAGACGAAGTATGAAGTTCTTATAATGAAGTCGAGAAGAAACAAAAAAAAAAAAAAAAAACAAATTTGTTTGTCGAGAAAATATATGAAATTTATCAGAAAAATAAACTACTATCGAATATGCTTGCGATAGAACTGTGCCGAGAGTTTATGTGTGAAAAACTCAATGATGAAAGCAACAATTTGTACACCCTTTGTGTAATTTACTGACCATATGTTGTTGAGGCCCGAATGGATTTTTGTTTTCTATTTATGATAAGAAATCTTTAATGTAAACATCAGTTTAACACTCTGGCTCTTTTTTCTTAACTCAATTTTACCATAAGAACAGAACAGAACAACTTTATCTAATGTGTGGTGCAACTTTTATGAAGTCATTATTCTAAAAGTGCTACTTGTATTCAAAAGAAACGCTTGTTAAAATAATTGTAATATTTATACCACGTGAGACATTTCTCAAAACGAATGGCCAAGTAAAATTATTGTTTACTAAAACGTACAATTTTCCAATTTTTCCATTCACCAGACAACATTTTGGTACTGAGAAAATAGCTTTGATTTATTATTTGTAGAACGCCAGTCATATTGGAAATTAAATATCAATTATTTGAAAGCCACACACATATTTCAAGTCGAGCGGTAAACAATTTTTCTTTCCCGTTTCAGAAAAACTCAAAAAATCAAACACCGAAATCAAAATCGATTTGGAAAACTTTTCATCATGGATTTGTTCGTGCAAGAAAATTGATATTTCTATTTCGACAAACCACACCACCCACCCCATTCGCAACACCCAAAGGACAAAAATTTTAGAGTGGATGACAATGACAAATTTGATTTAGGAAGAGTTTCGGCTTAAACAACATAAAAAAATGCAATGATGCTTATTGAAGATTTCTTGAAAAATGGTTGAAATGAAACTTTTTGACTTTAAAGAAATTTATAAAACTTAACAAAAGTTTAACCGCAAAATGCAAAAAAAAAAAGAAAAAGAAACTTTTTGTCATTTTTTGTTTCCTTAACTTTTTTCTGTATTGCTTTTGCATCAAGAAAAGTGATACATAATAATAAATATTTTTTGTTTTATTTTTCTCACAAAACGAAACTTTTCATGAAAGTTTGAATTTTTCGGTTTGAAGTAATTTTTGTATAGTGTCGATAAAGCAGTTTCGGAACGCTTGAAAAGTGAAACCAACCCTAAAAATATATAAAATAACTTCACTAACCTGTTTAAATCGTGAGCCATTGATCTGTGAATGAAATGAAATGTCAACGAATGAACGGTGCGACTCATATATTTCGTCTTACCAACAAACTTTGTGCAGCGATTCCCGAAATTCCATCACTTGGTTCCTTCAGTTGACGTAGAGATGACGTTTGTGGCGTTGTGTGAGAACACTGTCCGATACAACATGGAACAGTACTCGCCTCGGGTTGTGAACTTTGTCGAATTATTCGTGGACTATTGGTCGGCGAACCAGTGACAAAAACTGGCGGAATTGAAGCTGAATGTTGGTGTACAATATTTCCGGTACTTATTCGCTCTCGCACGCTCTCTTTTGATATCGAGCGTGGCATATAAATAACTGATGCAGGAGATACCGATGAACGGCGTTCTTGTGAGCGACATGTTCGACATCTATTGGCAGAAACATTAGGCATTAATTGATATGAAATTCCCTTTGTATTATCATCATCCGATGTATCGTCGGAAGTTCCAAGTGCTGACAATTGTGGACTTGTGAGATAAGTTGATGTTCGATCCTGCCGTATCAGTACTGGCTTATTTGAAGAGCCACTAGATAGTGACTGCTGTGTGACAATGCCACTCGAAGTTGTTGGCCCATTTGAAGAGCTCGCAAAGGATTGTGCCTTTTGCATTTTTGCTGAATTATTATTACTAGTTGACGCTTCAATTAAAAGCTTTGATGTTTCTTCTGATGATCCGAGACCGCTATTTGCAATTGTTTCATTTCCGTGATTAAGTGACATTCTTCAAATTCCTCTTCGTCTTCTGTAAATAAAAAGCAAGGAGACATTGTTAAGATTTCCATGTTTATGCAATGGTAAATTTAATTAACATGTTTGTATATGAAAAACGGCACCCCATTCCGCAATGGCAATTTGTTTTGTTTTCAGTGATGTGATGAAGTCTTATCCATTAATCTCAATGTTGCGTTCAACCATATTTCAAATAAGCAATGTGAGAAATTTCTCATGTTTCGCATGCTGTCTTTGCATTACATTTGTAAGAAAACCAAAATATTTTATGTCTTTCTGATATTTGTTTTTTTTTTTTACGTAAGTAGATAAATTAGATTTTCATAAAAGCTTCTTTTTTCTTAGTGAAACGCAATTATCTGCACACAGTTTGCTTATTTATGCATCAGACTTGAAGAAAGTTCAGCTAAGAAAATTATCCTTGCACATTTTTTTTATGTCAAATTCAGTCAAATTTTGTTTTAAATAGCAATGAATTCTCGTTATTGCTTGGAACTTCTTAAAAGTTTAAGAATCGATAAAAGCTAAAAAAAATCCATGTGGAAAGTTCAAGTCCTTATTATGTCGTTTAATCTTTCCATAGAAAGCTAGAGTGCACCACAAAATCTTAAAAATATATTTCAAGCAGAAAAGAAAGGATCCCATGCCATTTTCATTTACCGCAATTTAAGATTTATAAGGATTGAGATGGAATCTTTCAAAATGAGTATTAAGCAATATTTTATTATTCTTATTTATCACCAAATGCTTTTATTGAATGAGAATTTCACATTCCTTCATTGCCGGAGCGTAAAAGAATGATATTTTTCCGACATTTCGTGACCATGTCGGTGTTGAGAATACGTGTCCTTCAGAAATGGTCACTCCTTCGGATGTGTACCCAAAATAATGTATTCCCTCTTCGGGAAAACTCCCTAGAAATATTAACAATATGCGCTCTCCAAACGTGGATACATTTTATGAGCCCGTAGGGATTTACGATCAGAAAAATAAAAACAAAAGGAATCGAATGTGTTGTACAGTTTACTTTTCGGTTTTGCCGCTTAGCGAATTGTTTCTGATCCGAAACAATGCCTCAAGTTATTTTCCTCGATATCAAACACTTTGCGAAACAAAAAATGTGCGAGCATAAATCACGATAAATTTTTAAACCGATAAAATCAGTTTATCGTTTCGCGCTATCGACCTGGAATATCAATCTTCTCATACCGTGCCTGAAGTATCTCAACGAAGCTTACAAAAGTACTCTGTCATTCAAATATATACAGTACAATTTGTAAAATAAGCTCTTCATTTTACTTCACGTATCATATTACATCGTACACTTCTTAATGCCATGGTTACGATTCATTTTGTGTACTTTGCATCATCACCCAGCAAAAACAGTCTTGAAAATGGAAGTTTTTTTTTATTTCCACATTTCACCATAAAAAAAATCCTTTTGTTCCATGAAGCAAATTGTTACACTTTTCTGTTCGTGCTCAATCCAGAATCCTTCCTTTTTTGTGTACCACGTTCGCCCTGGAGAGTCTTGTAAAGACACTGATGAAAATTCTATGCAGGTTGATGGTTGTATCCACTTCATGCATGAGCCATCTTATTACCATTTTTGTATAAATTTACATAGCTTGCAATTCCTTCGATCAATTCTCAATATGTTCGATGAAAGGGAATGTGAAATAAATAATTGAAAAGCTTTCTAGAATAGAACTGAAAACATTTTATGCTGGAATAATATAAATAATTTTCTACTAAAATATCGTGATTGATTTCAATTATGTATTTGTTTCACTTACATTTCATCGATCATCGCTTTTTCTCGTCGAGATTTTTTTATCCCAAGAAAATTTAGAGTTTTACATGAAAATTCAATTAATGGATAACATTCAATTGCAGTGCAGCTTGGTTTGAGCAAAATTTTCATCGTTATAGGTAATAAATAATTTTGTCCCATCATTTATAATTAAAACTGATGAACTTCCATAATGGACATCGAAAATCGTTTAAAATTGCATTTGATGCTGATGCAAATGCATTCGCTGGATCGAGGTCGAAGTTGGAGGCGCGACGTCGCTTTCATTATGTCGCCAGTGCAACCATATCATAAAATCGTAAACAAACAGAAACAACAATTCACTGTTTTATGAAGCTTTATATGTGAAATTCTACCGGCTTTAATTAAAATTGCAAAATCGCTCTCATCAAGCCTGATGTTTGTATCTCGCGAATGGTTTTGTAGAAATATATGGTATCTCCGTCGCAAGTTCATTGTTTGTTAAAGAATCGAAGCACAAGGAACCCAAAGGGCGATGAAATGATTATGTTGAACAATAAAAAATCAATATTTATCGATGGGACTATTCAAACATTATAGGCTATTACGCAATAAATGATAATGCTATACTTAAACCGAAAACCATTTACCAAAACATTATAACCGCTTCATCAAACTGCTCCGGATTATACTTATGTTGATTCAAAAAACACCTGTTCAATATCAATTAAATAAATGATGAGGATGACACTACGGAAACGTGGGTGTTGCTTTGAGACTCGCAAAAAGGAGCCTCAGGGCGCTATAATTGATAGCGAATATTTAATGTTAATCATCATTATTGCCTAAAGAGACAAGGAGTGAATTTACTGTGTAGAAAAAAAACTGCTGTTTTGTAAATTAAACACGCCGATTATTTATTTGCGTAATTGAATAATAGCTAGTCATGCCCTAATACCACGCATACAAAATGAATAATACATAAATTAAATAAGTTTTTTTTTTCGGTAATGGTGCTTCAATTATCATTCACTTAGATAGCAATCGAACGAGCTCTAGGATGAAGCAGTGGCACGAAGCAAATATCATTGGATTAAAGTTGACGATCTGTAGCTCAAATAAATGTCAATTAACTTAGTGCCTCCCCCATTTTCTGTTCAATGTCTAAAAGTGATAAATGATGTAGATGCATTAATGGCAGTCACAGCGTTACCAAAGAATCTCTCAATTTGTAGTAGGTGATGGGAATGGGCGGGCGGTCGCTTTTCTTTTATCAACGCAACACAATGGGTGATAATATTTTGGGTGATAATATTTTGAAATATTATGGCTTAGTCTTTAAAGCAAATTAGTTAATTAAATATTCATGGGAATACGGTATTACATTATTACGGTTCTACTTAGCTTTAGCATGAAAAAGGAACAAATTTTATTAATCTCACTAGAGATTTATTTCCCTGGTAAATGTGTCGTTTTAATTTTCCATTTTCTTTAATATGCCAAAAGAGAAATCACTAACCATGAATGAGACAGTCATTCCCTAATTTAATTCCCTTCCTTTTTCATATCATCCCCATTTTACAAATTCGAAAAATGTTTTGTGAGATAGCAAAAAAAAAAGTAGGATTTTCGTAAAGCTGACAGATAGATCCCATTTGAAATTCGCACGACTTCAATGTTAATCTGAATATTTCATCGGTCCAAAAGAATTCAGGAAATCGTGTGTTGAATGTTTTCGATCAAGAATTGCCTATAAATCAGCTGTTTATAAAACTACACTTCTTCGTAGACCCAGATCCAATTCTCGATAGAGCAATAGATAATAAAAAAAAAAAAAAAAAAAATTTCACATAAATCAAATCCCGCAAAACGTTAAAAAAAAAATTATGCAACACTTTATCTTGATTTATTATGCGAATTCAATATTGCGAAAGGTAGCGAATACAGCATATTAAAGGTGAAATTGTTATCGGTGCTTACTTTAACATAAAACAATTCCTTCATTCGATAAACACTTTATATTGAGATTCGATAAACGAAATCGATAAAATAATAGGTAATCCAGACTGCGTGTATATAAAATTGGAAATTAAACAACAAAACATTATCATTACAATTATTATGTTACTCGAACATACTGCATAGAATCATATGCCTTCAACACGTTTCAAAAGCAATAACAGACGGCAGGTATTCGCAATAAAACACTGTGAAAATTTTTGCCAAATTTTTTACCATCGAAAAAGGCAATTTCCATTTCTCAGTATAAATTTAATTCAAATTTAGATATTTTTAACCATTTTCATGTAAACACCAAAATGTCTATAGAGGCAAAGTTAAAAAAATTACACTGTCAAAGGGTGGAGTGAAAGATGAAAAATTTTGTTTGTGAAGGAAAATTGAATTTCCAAACTTTTATGATTATCATCATCACTAAAAAAGTTCTGGATTCGTACCCATTGGTAAATTATTAATAAACTCCCTCCGATTCGTTCTTCTGGTACCGTTGTATTGTAATTCAATATATCGACTCAAGCTCGTAATACAAAAAAAAATCTAATTTGGTCATCACGCAAACCATCCTATGACAGCAAACAATACCCGTAACTCTAACCACGATAGTAAATTATACTGGGTCACTAAAATATTAGTCTGGAGTTTTGATATTATACGTTATAGTCATGTCACTTGATCCATCAGACAACTGAGATAATGCTTGCCCATCCTGCAACACGAAGCATTTTAACTCTTATTACAATATAACCTTATTTGATTGAATTTTTGAGTGGAATGAGAGACGATGGAAGAATATAGATAAACCCATTCGGGCAAAAAAATAAAGAAAAGCTTTACGGACACGTTCAACACGTGATATAAAGCTTGTATTTTAGATGAATAAGGCCTTGCCTTGAAAGCAAAAGTGTTTCTGCTGACATAGCGATACATAAAATAATTATTTCTGGATTACGAAAGGCTTGCATATGTGGAAGAGAATGTAGCAAATCCGATCGAAAAAATAATGATGTCGAACATAATGACGAGTTCATCGTTCGAGTTGAGCTTCAAGCTAAACGTACACGTTTGTAGTAGAAGTACAGATTTAATATAATAAACCGCGATTAATGGATTCCTCTAGAGTAATCCTTACTTAATTCCTATCATAAACTCTTTCTAACGATATAATAAACGAAACAGTAGTAAGTTGGCATCACCCTCAACGATGCTGGTCGAGTAAAAAAAAAAAACAATCGTAAACTTTCCACAAGATTCTAGCGAGGAAAGAATTTAATTAAATTCATGAGCATATGCTCTCCTAAGGTTCTTTAATGAATCCTCGTTCATTCATGCACGAAACCGTCGAACTTTAACGAAGCGCAACAAAACGGCTTTAATAATCCGCATCCGGTTTAAGTAAATTATTACAAAGCCCGTAAGCATTTTCATTGAAGGCAGCAGCAAGCAAAAATACAATGGCATAGTGAATATTAAAAAGCAATTGAACCGGATTCTTATTCCTTGTATCGTGTGGTAAAGGAAAAAAATAAAAATTTGCACTCTCATATTTCTTTTACTGCCTTTTTTTATATTATATTTATTTTCAGCGAAAACAGCCGAAAATTTAGCAAAGTTTTTCCATCTCGAATATTACACACAATATTTTTTTTCCCCTGATCTAAGAATATATTCTAATATCATGTAAGAAAAATCCTTCGATACAAGCAAAAAAAGCTCAACAATGTAAAGTGCTTTTTTATTGTCTTTTGTATCTTTCTCCATTCTATTATATATAATCCATTTCATCGAAAGGATGAACTTTTCATTCTGTTTTCTTTTGTATTGAAAAACAATTTTCGAAGAAGGCGCAAGGAAAGAAAAATGTTAAATTTACACTAAACCGGGTTGAAAAAAAGTAGATTGCAAAAATGATAATAAATGATGGCAACAATAAAATGGTCATATTATCCGACCATCACATTATTTTCAAACAATTCCCGAAAGATTTAAGTCATTAGCACTTGAGAGCTTTCGGGTGAAGCAATTTTTATAATGCAAGCTGTAAATTTAAAATTCTAATCCAACATTTTCCCGTCAACCCTCGATAAAAAAAAGAAATATGATAAATAAATAAATACAGCAAAATTGAATGCAGCAAACAAAAAGCTACTTATTACATAAACCATCATTCGGAGTGGCAAACTGCACGCTATAAGCTATGAACCCCTAAACGACAAACATAGATAGTGTGTCCACATAAATTCGATGCCATGCTGCCTAACGCCCTCGGCACAATTTTTTCTTGAAAAGTTTCTTACATGGCATATTGCTGTTAAAAGTTAAATAAGAATTTCATGATACTCATGACATTTACATTTCCTCCAGCCCCCAGCAAATGGCTTAAAAAAGGTTTATCCGCTGGTTCAACCTACGTTTCTATGTGTACAAATCATGATAATTTACGATTTAATGAGACGAAGCAGACATGTTTAAAAATGATTAATTATTCAGAGCGGAAAAATTATAAATCAATCATGACATAAAAATCGCTTTAATATTCTCAACTTGGTTTTCCCCTCAATTTAAAATCAAATTTCGCGGAAAATTTTGTTGAACACACTTGAAATAAAAACAAAATACGAGAAAAATTTTACGACATGACGGAATAATTGAAGCAACAAAAACAAAATAACAGTAAACACGAGTACACGTTTCAATACAAAAACAAACATGTGTTTTCTTCCATTTTTTTTTTTCTAATCCAATTCTTGTTTACACGAGGTGAACTCTTTATGTACATGAAAGCTCAACTAGGAACAAAAGCATACATTTTCCTTTTCAAAAATCATATGGAAAACAAACCTATAAGGCGCACAAGGCATGTAATTTTCAGTAAAGGAAAGGTTCCGAACATTTTTTTTTTGTTATCGCTGAACATATCAAGTTTTAATGTATATTTACAAGGATTAAGATACCTCAGGAGATTTCCTTAAAAGTACATTTCACATCGTGAGTCACAAATTGTGACACACAACAAAAATAACATTACGGAAGATTGAAAGAGCTTTCAAGATATATGACATTTAAAGTGTTTCTTTGACAATTTCCTCATAATACCAATTGAATGCGTGATGCCATAAAAATGTTTTTCTTCAAATGGTTTGACCAATTTTCGCTTTGCTAAACGAAAACAAACAAGCGCTTCATAAAAATGTCTCGAGGACTGAACATACTACAAATCTAATAAACAATTAATTGATCAATCTCCATCACATTTATCATAAAAAAATTGCTTTTGTTTACATGCATTTTCATTTCCATCATTACCACAAATTGCTAAAATATTTATTTCACAAATTGGTTTCGTCTGTCAAAAGTTTTTTTTTTGTGCTTTTTGTTGTTGTTTACTTTACTGTCGTAAAAGTTTAAATGCGTTTTTAACACAAACGATTGTGAGTCGCTGCTCAGATTTTCCTCTCTTTTTTTTTTTTATTTGAGTCTTTTGTTTGTTTTAACGATTGTGATGCTGGTGTTATTTATGATGCATATATATTTTCATTTCCTCCATTATTGTAATAAAATATATTCGTTGTGCAAATATTCACCTCCCGCAAGCCTGCAGCGAAATATATGGAAGTTCTCGTCCAATTTGTTTCATCATTGGCACAGAGCAATTGTTTACGTTACTGCTATTAACTTTCTAATTATCAATCATATTATGCAGGGTTGGGCAGTCAATAAATAATGTCGCTTTTTTCATTAAAAATTTTGTATTGAAGAATAAAAAATTTGACGTTAAGTTATCAGACATCACCTACCCCTGATATCAATGTGCGATGGCGGTGTGGTGCTTATATTTAACATTTATTGTTTAGTCGAATTAAAAGCAAACTTATCGATTTGTATGTACTCGTATATTGCGAGTCGTAGGCGACGTCAGCGAAAGTTATTTGAGCCGGTGGTTGAGCGCATTTTCCATTGCGGCCACTCGTCTCGAGGTCATGGGCGGCTTTCAATTAGGGTCAATTATTGACAAATGGTTTGTATATAGGGACAGCAATGGATAAATTCCGTGTTTGGCAGCCAGAACAAAATGATCGTAATGAGAAAATTGATAAAAATGCGCTGTTTATTTAATCTTTTTTTGCTTTATTTGACAAGATCACGAGATAGTTTTGTGTAAGTCAAATTTTCGTGGGTGTACATTTATCTGCCGCAGACAGAGTTCAAAGAATTCCTATCAGATTCATTCGTTATAAAATTTTACGTCATTTCTGCTTTTGACATTTAAAGCTTTTTCTTTTTAATTTGAAAACCCTTTCAACAACTACAACATAGAAGCAGTAAATTGTTGGTTTGGTACGCCCGTGGTTAACAAAATGCCATTGAATTAATTATCAATTATTAATATCAACATTACCATACATATCGGAAATTTTTTTTTATAGATTTAACTCACACAGTTGGTCTCTGCTTTCCTTTGTCCAAATATGTATTGGGTGGTTTTTTTTTTTGATGTACGAGCAATATTTATTTATACAGGAGTTGAATCAAACATTAATGAATGCAAAGCAAACAATGCTAAAATACTCGGACATCAAAATGTTTAAAGAACACCTTTAATTAATTCACCACATTTTGTGAGCGCTGGAAAACTGGCCGTCGTTTTAATAATGAAAACATTATTCTCGGCTGCCGAGATTCGATCAAATTTTATTGTAGGAAAAAATTCCAAAAATTTTCCGATAAATTTCTTTTGTTTTTCGTCGCGACGTACAAAAGAAAATGTTCACTTATTCAGTTTCACTTGTTTTGGAATTGTAATGAAATATTTAAAGTAAGAAAACGTTTTATATTCTTTCACTATGTATTTTTTTTTTTTGCAAATTCAGTTAAATTTCTATTTTAATATTTCATATTTCATACACAGAAATGGTTTCAACATATCTAGAGCATTTGTTTTTGTAGTTCTTTTCACGATGACATGGGTTAGAAATTTTCTTCCAAAATTTTACCATATTTTTTTATTTGATCCAAGAATTTGAGAACTTGTTTAACATCAAGTAAGGAGAATCACTTTGCACCAGCACATTTATAACCCTCTTCAGTAATAATTTCTCTTCTTTCATTACCAAAGCACATGCTTCCTCGAGTGGATTTTCCTTGGTGTGATTCGCGTTTGTACGTATCGATCAGCACATCAATTTGCAATATTTTTATTTCAACACTTGCTCCATGCAAAAAAATATTGTTGTGTATAAATTTCGTTTACTTTTTTTTTTTTCATTGATCATAACGGGTTAAAAAAAATAATAAACTTGTCTGTAAAACTTTCACAGAATTTTCCCGTGCCTCTTTCGTCGCGTCCATCACTCAATTCTCACAAACGCGCGTCTTAGGCTGGTTAGGAGAAGCGTTCACGACATTGAAATGTTCAAACGGAATGTATCAAACTGTCGTTAATTTGTCTTTACCAAGCAAATTATTTGTCTTTCACTTTCAAATAAAAAATAAATAAATTTAATTTTTCTGTCAACTTGATTCACGCAATTCTCAAGAACACACTCAAAAATTTTAATTTTAATGTACAACATTTATTTTCTAATTTATATATTTTTTTTTCTTCCTCTCATTGATTCCTAAACGCTACAGCTCAGTTGGAGCACCAAAATTAAACTGACTGCGAAACATTTCATTTTTTCCTACATTTCATGAACAACGTTGAGAGTGAAAAGCGAAGCAACGAAGGAAAAACCAAAACAAAACCGCTTTTCCGAAAGCATGTCAGGCGCACGACTTACTTTCATTGTTCTCCGTTTGACTCGGCAACGTGCGAGTATTTTCAAATCGTCTCTCGATGATTTTCCTCAATGAAAATTGCTTGGAAAATTGTTTTTGTTTTTTTTTGTTTGAAATATGCTTGCTCTCTCACACTCTCTTTCGACCAAATTGCATTTTTTTTACTTACATCGTGCCTGCTTTGACATTCTTCGAAGTTTACTTCTTTTTTTGTTGCTTTGCTGTTTATGCTGTTAACCATCGAGCGTGAGGAAGGATATTTGTTTTGAGGTATCACGAAATTCCTCTGAGAATTTTCGTTCTTTAATTTCGAGAGCGATAAATTTATAAAGTAAGATATATTCGAGCCGCAAGAGTGACGCATTTAATTATTTAATATGGAGGAAAAGGAAGAACATAATTTTATCGTTCCCTTGACCTGGAAAATTCCCTTAAGGAATTTAAAATTTGTTTGCTTAGATTTTTTTACGCAGTTTCTTAACAAAGTTTTCAGTTATAACATTCGTCGGCGTCATACATGGAATGGCTTAGAATATTAATTACATTCTCCACAAAGGTGTGGGGCGTGCCAATTTGTACACGGCCAACTAATAATTTGAATCTGGATGCTGGCCAAATGAGATAAATATGAAAACTTGTTTCAAACAACAACTCTCAACAGATGGCTAATTATTAAAATATTAAAACCCATCCAATCATTAGTGATGATTGATCAACTGAACTAATGAATTTTTATGTTTTCACTGAAACCCGAGAGAAAATCAAAGTAAAAAAGAAAAAGTGGGTAACGAACATTCTCACACCTAGAATTTACTTCTTCTCAGAGTCGTCGAGACGAATATAAATCTCTTGTTCCGGTGGATTTATTACTTGATTTACGACAAACTCTAATTGTGATAATTAATAAAAACACAAATCGCAAAAATTTAATCTGTGTTTGAGAAATTAATTGAGTTTTTTTATGAATTTCATCACCCGCAATATGGCAACAAAATAGTATTTTTTTTTTACTCGAGTTGTATTTTTGGCAAAATTTCAAAATTTATGTATAGTTTTTTTATGGCTTTCACATGGACGCTGTGATAATGAAGCGAAACATGTTTTGTTTACGAATGTATCAGTTTTTAATGTGTCGAAATCAACAGACTTTTCCCTCGAACCGCACCACTTTTTGTTTTTCGTTATAGCTGTCGTGAAATGTTTGTACATAAAACAAAACTATGATTCAATGCACTGTGAAAAGTTGCGCGAATGTAAGTTTTGCATCACTTTATTATCACATTTTTGCGTTAAAACTTTTTTTTTCTAGCTTTTTTTTACAATTCCAAAGGGATGAATATGATATCGCCACTCCTCCAGCTGCATGCATTTTGCGAAAAAGATAAGCTTGCAAGTCATTGTGTTTCAGCAAGTCGTAATTCAAAACTTTGTTTTTGTTATTCACACATCTAAAGGCACTGACATAGCAAAAGAAACAGTATGGGTATAGAAAATGAAATGAATGAAACAATGAATATTATTAATGGCGATGGATAGTGCCACGAAGCATCTGGATGATATGAATTATGCAAAATGCGAAGGAAAAATTGAAAACATGTCATGGAGAAAATCGTAACAAGGAATACTGTTTTCATTGCAACGGCAATGGAATGGTTTCGGGGCTTTGATTCAGAATATGAGATTATTTATTGCCGGTGCAATGGACTCGTTTTCTAGTTTTTGTTTTCTTGTTTATAAAAGCACAACAAAATGAGTCAAGTCATTCATTTGGCGTGTCAGTGTTTACTTGCATTATAGAAAAATAAATAAAACTCGTACAACTTTTTTTTATGAAAATTGGAGCACAATAATGAAATTTCGCGGTGTATCATTTGTTGAAACTACCACGAGCCACAAATAAAAGAAGAAATGTAAACTTTCAGGACAAATTTGCATAATTTCATTCAATTCAAAATTCATGTTCCCCTTGAATTCATTTATTTTTCTTGTCCATTAACATGCTTCTCATGGCATCATTTTCATGGTAAAAAGAGCGCTTGAAAGTTTGCCTATGCAAAATCAACAAAAAAAGCAAAAAAAAAATCCTTTTTTTGTTGAGCTCGTCCAAAAAAATAAAAACACAAAAAAAAAATTTTTGAATTCCCTAATGATATGTAAACATTAATTGTTCTTCTTCGGCATTTATTGCTCAAGAGTTTCAAATCATCAAAGTAAAGCTATGTAGCAGCACATTTTTTTCCTTTGAAAAGTAAAACAAACTCCTTAGGCAATTATGTCGAATACATTTTATTACCTTATGTTTAGAATTTATAAATGTTCAACATGAAAAATAATTCAAAAATGTTCCCGTCACCTGGTGTCACCTCAATGAAAATAATAAAATATTTTCCATACCTATAAAAAGTTGCTTTCAGATATCATCAGCGCACCAAGTGTCGAGAAATAAAGTTTATCCTCATTCATGTTTGTAGAAACTAAAGGTTTCAAAAAGAAAATTCTAGAATGTTAATTGATGTTTACATTTATTTTAAAGTTATAGTTGAAAAGCTTTCAGATTTCATCCCTAAATCAAATATTAGAATATATGGAAAAGTCACATGACGGAAATTTAATATTTTTTTCAAGATTAAGAAACTTTATAAATATTTTCATGCGATTAATTTTTAATGAGTCATCGGTTTTTTGCATTCACAAGAGCTGCCATACACAAATGTAAATCACAGTTCACCGTAAGCTCATAACAAAATTCTTACTCATCCATCGTAAATTGGATCAATTTTTCATGAGAACAAACGTTGTATGGATACAACTTGTTTCTGGCAAATACGTTTCTTTCTACTAGATATACCCAAATTGTGTTATTTTTATTTCCTATGTTAAGGGAATGGGCAAATAAATTATCATATTCTCTTGAAAAATGGACCAAGGTATTGTATGCATTTTATTTCTCCGGTATATGGCCTTGAACTTTTTATATCATTAAAAATTGAAATAATATCAGAAAATTTCACTTGACCATAAAAGCCGGGGAAAAAAGGTTTTAATGATTAATGAAAATTCTCTTATCAAGCTACCGTAATCGACATTGAAATGGAAACGAAAAAAAAAATAATAATAGAACCGAAAGAATTAATGGATCAATAATTTTCAATTTTATCTACCAATTTCATTTTCTCGCATTATTTAATAGTAATCAGTTCGAGAATGAACAATTGAAATTCAAGAGGCTTAAAAGTCCTTTTTTAAGATTTGGGTTGAATAACATTCGCCAAAAAAAAAAAACTCAAATCACTCATGACAAAAAAAGTGCAGAAAGTTCGGCAAATACGGTCTTGATAGAATGAATAAGTTAAAATTTAATCCAGAATCATTTAGCAGACACAAAAAAAAAAAGGTTTCATCTTCCAGAGAGTTTTTCTATTGAAACAGAGAATAGAATAGAGAATCTTGCCGTGAAGAAAAAAGAATCTCCGATTGGAAAGCTTTTCTCATTTGAGTATGAATGAAGCATAGTAAAACACGTGCAACGACAGTTTAAGCAACAAATACTTTCTCTATTTTTCTGTTTCTTTTCCTTTTCGAAGCTTTAAATTATTTAAAAAAAGAAGCATTTACGATGTCAAATTAATCACAATCATTGAAATGACAATGAAAGGAATTGCAATTTTAGAAGCTGATGCTGAATTTCTAAATTCTTCGATCCACGAAAGTCCATCAATTGTGTTAGTCAACGGTCTATACTGACATCCAATGTAGTCGTCATAGTTTAGATCATATAATTCTTCAATAATAAATCTTAAATTAATTTCACCTCGCGTGTTTGGTTCATTACGATTTGGGACCTGCGCTATTTGAACGTGTCCATTTAACTTTCCGAATTCTTTCAAAGTGTTTATGATATTTCCTTGTATAAGTTGCATGTTGAACATATCAAACATTATCTTTATCTTGTCGCTTCCCGTTTTGTTGATGACATCTCTTGCGTAATTAAAATCATTCAAAAAATAACCAGGAATTGAATAATGGCTGATCGGCTCAATGACTGCCGAAATATTTTCTTTATCAAAAATGCTCGCAGCATAAATCATGTTGTTTAAGAATGTTTGTCGATTCAATTCAGTAACAGGTCCGGTAATAATTCCGCTCAAAATATGAATTCTGAAATGAATAAAATTTTTTGGAGAAACTTTAGAATTCATAAAAATTTAAACTTACTTTCGAGCATTAAATTGTTTAGCAAAAGCAATTGTTTCGTTCAAGTTCCGTTTGAAATTTTCTTCTTGTCCGGAAATCGCTGCAGCCCCTGATGGATAATCCGGATCTATTTTCATGTTGACCAGAACAATCTCCAAATCCAGGTCATTTTTTAATAGCATCAATTCGGTTAAATTTTCATTAACCGGAAAATTTTGAATTTCAACAGCATCGAAGCCATTCTGTTTGGCTAATTGAAATCGTTGTGCAAGTGTTGAATTGTTTTCCGTGAACAAAAATCCAAGATTTGCAGCTAATTTCCAGGACGAAATCAAGTGAATTAAACACAAAAACACAACTAACAATTTCATGTCTATTCCACTCAACGTCAGTTATCAAAATGTCTATTTCACTGTTCGTTGCGGATAAGATTGCTATTTTAGTGCTAAATGATTTGTAATTAGATCGGGGAAATATTTCTTATCGTTTTTAACTGTACAGTCGAACTTATTTCAAAGGTATCAACTTATAAACAAGAATGTGAATGGTGATAACAAGTACAATAAATACTTTATCGACTTAAATATTTAGTGGCCAATTTTTATTTACGTCCATTCTACCAGCATATGATCACTAATCTTCTAAAATATTTAATTCTGACTTGGCGCAGTAGCTGAAAATATTATATGTGAGTAGAAAAATATTTAAAGCAATTTTTTAATCATTATAAGATTTTATTAAACTTTTCTTCATTGCGTAATATAATTTGAGACAGAGAAAAAATATTAAAAATTATACGATAAGGACATTCTGAAGCGAAAGATAAATTAGGGTCGACAGTTTAAGCCGCTGAAACTTTCTCGTGCAGCAGATTCTTTTGCGAATGATTAATTTTGTCACCTAAACTTAGAGCCATGCCCTGTGAAACAAAGATAATTATTTGTTTAGAATTTCATCACAAATTTATAAATTATATTTGATTACCTGACTCTTTGCCCTAATTCTAATGTGTCCAGTTACTGGTGCATCGGGATTATCGAATGGCTTCTCAATACTCAAATTTGCCAATGCATCCTCACCAAAAATAGAGCGTGCATACATATTTGCAGCCATGAAACCACATTGACCCGATAATGCTTTTTCCGGTGTAAGACATTTCATATTGGTGGATTTAAGCAGAACACGAAGATACTCATGAAGGTCGGTGATTGTTGTACTGACGGCAACTTTATTTTCCCATTCAAATTCTACCCACATAGTTCTGAATTCAGTGTCCGAGCAGGAAGCTGGAATGATATAGTCCATGATGTCGATGTGAATTGTATTCAGGACAACGACATTTGTTGTTGTGGTGGTATCATAAACAATATTTCCAAAGATAATTCCATTTTCTGTTGAAGATACTTTTACATTGGCTTTGATATTACAGAAATCATGCGGTGCCAAAACAACTGGTTGCGGACGTTCCACTAATTTCAAATCCCCAACTGTCGCAAGTTCCAATGTACAATTTTGCAATGTGTCGCTTGTCTGATTAACAATCAAAACATCAAGTACAATGTCATATTGATTAACATGAACGTAGGCTTCGGCATAAACAGGATCAGAGAAGCCAGTCAATTGTGTAATCTTATTGAGTTTACTGCTGGACATCGATGCGACGTCAGACATTGCTGTCGACTTTGTGCCAGCAAGGGCTTGATTCAAGCTAGACTCGAAAACATTTTCCCCAATCAACTGATCTTGGCGAGCGGCGAGTTGTGTAAATGCAATAGGATCATCGGCTTGAATCTTTGTTACTTGCTTCCTCTTGTCCTTCTTCTTCTCTTGCAATTCCTCTTCACTCTGTGCCAACAACATTCCTGCCAATGCTTCACGACATGCATCTTTAAATACAGCGACAATTTCCGGGGTCCTTTCGCTGAGCGTCTTCAGACATAAGAAAATTCGATCCAGATCATCATTAGTTATTTGTTTCTTAGGAAAGCCGGATTTTCCCAAATGCATAATAGAGCTCATAATTAACATAGCTGTTGTGCAAATTCGATTACATTCCACTTGATTTGATTGTTCCCAATCGAAATATTTCAATACCAACTTGGTCAGCGTTGATGCTAAGGTGGTACCAATGAAGAAATCACCATCCATCAGGTACTGACGTAACGGTGGACGGTTTTCCTTTTTCTGAATTCTGTGAGGAAAGGCGATAATGGAGAATTAAGGCACCCGTGTTTGTAATTTAACTACAGTTTAATACTTACACAGCAACACTGAATGCACTTTGAGTTGCATAAGTTCCATCTGATGTTATTTTGGTTGATGCTGTAACAGTTGGTGGTCCATTGTGTGACTGCTCACTGTCAGCTCCGTCCCCAGAAGCAGCACTCAATTTTTTCTGTTCCATTTCAACAATTGGAACTTCACCAAGAGCTTGTTGAATCACATCAAGTACTTGGGTGACTTCAGTCGAGCTTGCAGCATATTCACCGAGAATCCACATAGCTGAGCGATGAATTTTTGTAGATTTTATTGATGGGAAAGCTTCCAGCAGCTTTTCTACAACCAATGAACGAAGTGATGGAAATTTTTCAATGGCTTCACGAATGAAAATTAAAACATCGCCCGATGCCAGCTCATTAGTATCGCTCAAGAATTCAATCAAGGATGGAATGATAGCTTGCGCCACATCTGGGAACTTGATGCTACATGTGTGTAGTGTGCGTACAAGCAATTGACGATATTTGCCACTATCTTCATGTTCTTCGATATTATGTGTCTTGGCGACTTCCTTTTTCAACACTAACACCATTTCTTCAATATTTCGCGATGTTACTAAGTCCATAGCTAAAGCCAGTGTCTTGCGACGCACCTCAATGTCAGTTGATGAAAGAATTCTCAGAATATCCATCACCAAATCCTGCATCACTCTTTCCATGTGATCATTTTCTTTCAATGCAATCAAACGATCCAAGACGATGAGCTTCACATTATTATCAGCCTCCTTAATAATCAATTCAATGTAACAACTGACTGCTGCCTTAATTGCTGTTGGAGCTGTTGAAAGTGTCACCAATGTACCAGCAGCTTCATATCGAACGGCATTTGATGTAGAATTAAGCAAATTGTAGATGCATCGAATGAATCGGGATCTTTCTGTAGGATTTGTGTGACACACTTTATAGATGAGTTCAACTATCACCAGTTGCAAAATGTCCCCAAAATTGGTAACTTGATCGAGACAAGATGCTAAATAGTTGAGGGCACGTTCTTGGTCGGCATGTAATAACATTAGAAATGCATTTCGTTTGCACGACATATCCTGTTGAGTATCCAGAAAGTTAGCAATCAACTCAGGACCATCAGGAACAAGCCACTCGAAGTTCTTGTAGATCGTAAAAATTGCCAGCACTGCGTTGCGACGCACATATGAATGACGATGATCTAGACATGCTCTAATTGCTGGCATAAGTGGTTCCAACAACTCTGGTTCCTTCAATTTGCATAAAAAGCGCAAGGTTGATCCGCGTAAAAATTCATTTGGATGCTGGAGATCCTTACGGTATGCGTCACAAACAAGAATCATCTCCTGGAGAAGCTTACCATCAGCCGATACCTTCGGAACAATTTCCCAGTAGATGAGAAGCAACTTTTTGATTGTATGATTTTGAAGTGGGAGCAAGAATCGGATAACAGTCATCAGCAAGCCAGGCAAGCGTTCGCCATTAAGCATCAACTGAATCACTTTCTTAAGTGTGTCGATTTTAACGCTAATTTCGCCTTTCTCTATAATATTTTCGTAATTTACAATAGGATAGTCAAAATTACAAAAAAAAAAACCTTCTTACCTAAATCCTGCTTTAATTGCATCTCATTATAAGGATCCGTATCGGGGACGTTGATCAACGTGTAACAAGCACTATCACCCAGCGACATGATGACTTTTCAGCAATTTTCAAGCACTTTTTACACGAATTTTCTTGATTTTCCGACAGCTCGTACAAAGTTTTTGATGTTCGTTTGACGTGTCAGTAAAACAGAGTTTGTTCATACAACCGAACTCAGTTCGATTTGGCGACGGACCATTCAACGCGGATCTCTGTTAATTATTTTACTATTGGCGTTATTTCGTGTCCCACGCTCTTTATTTCCATCTCACGATTATCCTCGGATAAAGTTTCACCGACTGATAATAAGTGCTACTGAAGAATCTACGCCTGAAGAACCTAAACTCGAATTTTTTCCTTTCTCCATTTTCTTCCAAAAGAAAAAAAACTTTCGAATTAATTCGACTTAAAACAACACAAAATGAGCGAATACAGCGATCTAGATCGACAAATTGAACAACTAAAGCGATGCGAGATAATTAAGGAGAACGAAGTAAAGGCCTTATGTGCAAAAGCCCGCGAAATTCTGGTAGAGGAAGGAAACGTACAGCGCGTTGACAGTCCTGTGACGGTAAGTGAAGGAGGATGTAATTTATAAAAGCATCATAATAATGGCGGGATCTCATTTCAGGTGTGTGGTGACATACATGGGCAGTTTTATGATCTGAAAGAGCTATTTAAAGTGGGTGGCGATGTACCCGAGACAAATTATCTGTTCATGGGAGACTTTGTGGATCGAGGATATTATTCGGTTGAAACGTTTCTACTCTTACTTGCTTTAAAGGTAAGTAATTAATGTAAAATTATTATTTTTATTATAACAATTTGAATTGATTATAGGTTCGCTATCCTGACCGCATCACGCTCATTCGAGGTAATCATGAATCACGTCAGATTACGCAAGTGTATGGATTTTATGACGAATGCCTTCGGAAATATGGCTCAGTGACTGTGTGGCGCTATTGCACAGAGGTCTTTGACTATTTGAGCCTTTCGGCCATTATTGATGGAAAGATCTTCTGCGTTCATGGTGGCCTCAGTCCATCAATTCAGTATTTGGATCAAATTCGATCTATTGACAGGAAGCAGGAAGTACCACACGACGGACCAATGTGCGATCTCTTATGGAGTGATCCCGAAGACACGCATGGATGGGGTGTTTCTCCACGTGGGGCCGGCTATCTGTTTGGATCTGACGTTGTAACACAATTCAATACAGCCAACGATATCGATATGATTTGTCGCGCACATCAACTGGTTATGGAAGGATACAAATGGCATTTCAATGAAACAGTTCTCACTGTTTGGTCGGCTCCCAATTATTGCTATCGCTGCGGGAACGTCGCGGCCATTCTTGAGCTCAGTGAGAATCTTCAAAGGGATTTTACAATATTTGAAGCTGCGCCCCAAGAGACTCGAGGCATACCACTGAAGAAGCCTCAGGCTGATTATTTCTTATAATCGTGCTTCATGTTCAACCTACAAACACTCACGTAATAACAACCCAAGTATCTGTGAAGGCAGTGTTTACTACCCTTCCCACAAAAACAAAACGGTTTATAAGATAAAGAACTGAAAAAAAAAGAAAAATTTCCTGCAACCTCTATAAAAAAAGTCTTTCTGATTATTATTTTGAGAACATTTTGATTGCCAGACACATACACACACACAAACACATTATAATTAATTTATTGATAAATTATATGATTAGATGAAATTATTACTCCATTGAAAAATGTACACTGTGTCTGACAATATTTATCTGCCTCTTTTGTCATCATCTGCTTAGTTTTATAAGGATAATAATTTTTATCATGATTCTCTTAATTTTTTTAAATCATTCAATTTTATGTTCACGCGAAAAGGAAAAAATTGTAATCAATAAAATGAGACATTAATTAAAGTACTTACCATACATAATATATTGCTTTTCTTCTCATTGTGGAATATCCTCCAACGAAGGAAAATTTATTTTGAAATATCCTCAGAAAACCAAAGTAAGTTCAGTTCAACTGGTGATTTGTACGAGTTCGGTGTTCAGTTATATCAAATTTTCGGGCCTTAATTAAAGGAAAATCGACAGAAAAATGGTATGATCATTTGCGTTTGCCACTAATTGCATCGTATCCATCGCCGATTAGTTGAATGCAATGAATTTCGGTAGAAAAAATGAAGTCAAAAAAGTGTCCAACGTCATCACAATCAAAATTGTCTCATCCTCTGTAATCAACTCTTAATTTCTCGTTCCAGCCACTTCGATTGGATATAAAAAGGCGTCTTACATCGCGATCGGATCGAGTTAAATCAGTCGATTTACATCCTACCGAACCATGGATGCTTTGTGCTCTATACAATGGTCATGTACATGTCATGAATTACGAGAACCAGCAAATGGTGAAAGACTTTGAGGCAAGTGATGCAATTGCTCTGCAATTTCAGCAAATGATATAAAATGAAAAATTTTAGGTCTGCGATCTTCCCGTCCGTTGTGCTCGCTTTGTTGCCCGTAAAAATTGGATCATCACTGGTTCTGACGACATGCAAGTTCGCATTTTCAACTACAATACACTAGAGAAGATCCATTCATTTGAGGCGCACACAGATTATGTACGATGCATAGCAGTTCATCCAACGCAACCACTTATTCTAACCAGCAGTGATGACATGCTCATAAAGCTTTGGAACTGGGATAAAATGTGGGCACTTCAGCGAGTTTTTGAAGGGCATTCCCATTATGTTATGCAAATTGTGTTTAATCCTAAAGACAACAACACATTTGCCAGCGCTTCACTTGACAGAACTGTCAAGGTGTGGCAATTGGGCTCAAATACTGCCAATTTCACTCTTGAAGGACACGAAAAAGGCGTCAATTGTGTGGATTATTATCACGGTGGCGATAAGCCTTATCTCATCTCTGGAGCTGATGATCGTCTGGTGAAAATTTGGGATTACCAGAATAAGACTTGTGTTCAGACACTCGATGGACATGCCCAGAACGTATCAGCTGTTTCATTCCATCCAGAATTGCCAATTATTTTGACTGGCTCAGAAGACGGAACTATAAGAATTTGGCATTCAGGCACTTGTCGTTTGGAAACGTCACTAAATTATGGATTTGAACGTGTTTGGACCATTGCATGTATGCGAGGTACGAATAATGTTGCTCTCGGCTACGATGAAGGATCAATTATCATAAAGGTGGGTCGTGAAGAACCTGCAATGTCGATGGATATCAATGGCGGCAAAATCATCTGGGCTCGTCATTGTGAAATGCAACAGGCTAATCTTAAAGCACTGCCCGAAGGTAGCATCGTTAAAGATGGTGAGCGACTTCCAGTTGTTGTAAAGGACATGGGCGCTTGTGAAATTTATCCACAAACAATTGCTCACAATCCTAATGGCCGTTTTGTTGTGGTATGTGGTGATGGCGAATACATTATTTACACATCAATGGCATTGCGAAACAAAGCTTTTGGTTCAGCCCAGGAGTTTGTTTGGGCTCTGGAAAGCAGTGAATATGCTATACGTGAAAATAGTGGAGCCGTTAAGATGTTCAGAAACTTTAAAGAGCGCAAGAGTTTCACACCCGATTATGGTGCAGAAGGTAAGTTTTAATTAAGATTCTTCACTAATTCATTATATAGATGCTTGATCCTGTTAACGTCCGCCTTTTCCCCTATTTCAAAAACACAAACATGCTCTCATTTATTGTGCAATAGAAGGTGAATTGCTTCCAATTTATTTATGTATTTCTTGCTCTAAATTCTAATGTACCAATTTTTATGTATTTTTCAGGAATTTTCGGAGGCTTCCTGCTGGGCGTAAAGACGTCATCAGGTCTGTCATTTTATGATTGGGAAAATCTCGAGCTGATTCGCCGCATTGAAGTTCAGCCACGTTATGTGTATTGGAATGAAGCTGGAACTCTCGTGTGTCTTGCTACTGATGATTCTTATTTCATTTTACGCATCGACACTGGAATGATTCAACAAGTATTGGAAGCTAAAACACCAATTGAGGACGATGGCATTGAGGCAGCATTTGATGTACTTGGTGAAATCAATGAAACCGTTAAAACGGGTCTATGGGTTGGAGATTGTTTCATATACACAAACAGCGTCAATAGGATCCAGTATTATGTTGGTGGAGAAATTGTTACAGTCTCACATTTGGATCGCACGATGTATTTGCTTGGCTATGTGCCGAAAGAGAATCGTCTATATTTAGGCGATAAGGAGTTAAACATTACCAGCTATTCGCTTCTTTTGTCAGTGCTCGAATATCAAACTGCTGTCATGCGTCGAGACTTTGATATTGCTGATCGTGTTCTACCAACAATTCCAAAGGAACATCGTACACGTGTCGCACACTTTTTAGAAAAACAGGGCTTCATGAAGCAAGCTCTTCAAGTTTCATCAGATCCTGAACATTGTTTCGACTTGGCATTAAAAATTGGTGACCTTAGTAAGGCACTTTTGCTTGCTAGAGAGTCTGATAGTCCACAAAAGTGGTCACAATTATCAGAAATTGCGATGGCACAAAATGAAATGGATTTAGTAAAGGAATGTTTAGTGAAGGCAAATGATCTTGGTGGTTTGGTGCTGCTGGCAACAAGTTCCGGCGATGTTGAACTGATGAATAGTTTACGTGAGAGTTCATTAGCTCAGGGCAAATTTAATGTAGCATTTATGTCCATGATGCTTTTGGGCAAATTAGATGAATGTCTTGACGTTCTTATCGAAACGAATCGCATTCCTGAAGCAGCGCTTTTTGCTCGCACTTATCTACCCAATAAAGTTTCGCATGTATTGGGATTGTGGAAACAGGAACTTGGAAAAATTAATGAAAAAGCTGGTCAGAGTTTGGCTGATCCTGAGCAGTATGAAAATCTTTTCCCCGGGTTCCAGGATGCGCTCAAGACGCAAGAATTTATTGCTAAGCGTGATACAGAATTGATGCCAGCTAGTTATGCGACTAAAGTTCCACTGAATATTGAACGCAATGCAATGGAAGAAATGCGGCAGCAGGAACAGGAAGGAAGTTTTCAATATTCAAAACTTGATAAACCGCTCAACGAAAGTTCTGGTGAAGACACTGTAGTAACAACACAAATTCAACAAATGACACTGAATGAAGTGCCATCTCAAGTTCCACCTTCGAGCTCAACAGCTTCAGCAGAAATTCCCGAGAAAGCACGCAAAAATTCACTGGACGAATTTGATTTTGATATAGGCGATGAAGAGCTGGATGAGAATATCGATACGTCAGATGTAAATCTGGATGATGAAGAGCTTCTAAGTGATGACTAAAATTCCTGCGAAGGACCTGATTGTTTAAAGAAAGATAAAAATTAATAAATAAAAGGTTAAATTTAATTAAGCAAATCTTTTCGTATATGCATGGACAGACACTTCTCCTTTATTAAAACCCATTACTATTATTATATTGTGCAAATTTTTAAATGCTTTCTTTTATAATATGTAATTCAATACAATAAAAAGTTTATTCAAGAATTCAAAAGTCGATTTATTTTACACGATCAGATTCATAAACATTCCAATTTTCAACACAATTTTCGGAAAATTCCCGCTCAACACTGGAATTGCCCACTGAAAAAAATGAGTAGCCTGGTGAATCTATTTAGAAACTTAGCGCTTACGAAGCCACTGATACGACCGGCAGTTACTGGAATTAACTATCAGCTAGTCCGTACTGTCATTAAATTTGTAGACAAACCGAAACCTGGTGTAAGACACAAGCAATATAGGAGAATAGTTCATTTTCCTGAAAATTTCAATGATTACACCATAAAGCCACTAGAAACAACTCACTTGGCAGGACGTGATCCAATATCAGGACGAGTTGTTGCGAAAGGTATTGGTGGTGGAATCAAACATAAGCAAGTTTCTTGAAAATCAACTCAAATGTTTATGCTAATTATTCAATAAATTTCTAGATATCATTGGATTAAGTGGGATAGAGATGGTCCATCCGAAGGTCCACCTCAGACAGAAAAAGTCATTGAGATCATAAAATGCGGATGTCGAACATCTGACGTGGCATTAGTAGCTGTGGGTGATGAATTAAAGTACATTCTGGCAACAGAAAACATGAAAGCGGGCGACCTATTGAAGACATCAAGATTAATTCCACGTATTCCAGTTCGAGCGAAAGAAGGTGACGCGTATCCACTTGGCGCGCTTCCCGTGGGAACACAAATTCATAATTTGGAACGCTATCCAAGTCAACCTGTTCATTTCATTCATGCTGCTGGCGCATATGGGACAATATTGAGAAAGTTTGGTGAATACGTTGTGGTTCAAATGCCAACGAAAAAAGAATACGCATTTCTCCAGCAATGCATGGCGACAGTCGGAAGAGTATCAAATGTCGATCATGGCAAAACACCAATCGGATCAGCTCAAAAGAATAGAGAATTGGGTAACAGGCCACGCTCAGGTTTATGGCAGAGAAAGACCGGACGACATGGACGTAAGATTAGACGATTGCCGCCAATGAGGGTTATTAAACCACCAGGAGATAAGCAAGCTGAACATATTATCTTTACATTGAAAGCCTAAAATGCTGTCTTTTGAATTGGAAATTAGAAAATCTTTATTGCAATCTTAAACAACTTTTCCCAAATTACTTAAATCACGTTTTTGGATTTGTTTCAGGTGCTTCTTTTTGGTGCGCTTCAATTTAGCTGTGTTCTTAATGACCTGGACTGTTTCATTTTTACGTTCATTTTCCGCTCGCCGTTGGGCATTTTGCTCACGTCTCTGTGCTTTCAATATATTTTCTTGCTTTTTTTCTTCCTTCAGAGAACGAGACATTTCGCGAACTCGTCTAAGATCATCTCGCAATTTTAGATGCTGTTGCGTTGTCTTTTTAGGAAGTGAATTCTGAATCTTACGGAATTTCTCTTTTGGTGTTTTCCAGAATTTGCCTGATTTTGGTACTCCTCTTGGCACATCCGGTTTTTCCATCACTACGTTTTTCGATTGATTTTCTTTCGGTTCATTTTCCTTCGGTTGAGCATCAGCAACAGATTCGGGAGAAATCACAATCACTGGTTCAGCTTCTGCAACTTCTTTAATATTTCTACTTCTTGTTTTGACCATCGTGTCGATATCTCGTGTTTATATTGAGTTCAAATTGAACTTCACTCAAACTGAGAAACTGAACATGCGCTAATTGTGACAGCGCCTGCATGTAAAAGAAGAAGAATATAAATTTTGTTGTTTCTCTCCAGATTTTAGTGTATTAAACATTAAAAAGATCCCAGGTGATTAGAGGCAACTGTTACGCAAATGGAGTTAGATAAGATATGTCGAATATGCCTATCGATTAAGAAGGAAACCAGAAACAGTGAGAAAAAATATAACAAAAATAATTAACAATTTACTATTGTTGATATAATCTATTCAACAGTCTTTGGCGAGAACATTATTGCGATGCTGGAAGAGTTTTCGACCGTAAAAGTGGAACCATTGAATGGATGGCCCGATAAAATTTGTATTCAATGTGTCCATCAAATAAGTCGCTGTCATTCCTTTAAACGAAAAATTGAAAAGTCCGATGAGCAACTCAGGCAGTATATCAAATCAATCACAATTGTTGTGGAAGAACCAACAATAAAAGAACAGCAGCGAGTTCCTGATATAAAATCCCAAATGCAGCCTACAATCCAGGAAATACAAATTCAGCGACCTGAAAATTCAATGCAGCAAGCTCATCCGCTCATTATTACCAATGTCCTAAATAATCCCACATCTCATATGATAAATGGGCAGCATCACCAGCTCATTCAAACACCGAACGGAATTATTCAAGCCCAAATTGGACAATTTCTTCAGGGACCTAACAATACTATCCAAATGATAACCAGTCCTACAAATGTACATCATCCTCAGGTACTTCAACTTCGCACCGATAGTGATAATCGCTGTGAGCTTATCGTTCAACCATCGGAAGTGACTGAAACACAGTTTTACGATGATGTCCCCGTAGTTGTTCAATCCGCAAATGGACAACAAACTATTCTCAATCTGCCTCATCATCAAGTACAACAACTCCAGCAACAAATGAATAACAATCAACAAGAGACTATTGCTCAGTACCAGGAACAAATGACTGAAAGATCAGAACCCGATGAAATCGAAATTCATGAAGTACAAGAGTTTGACGACGATTATGCTTGCGAAGATATGGAAGAAATCGTTGAGGAAGAACCAGAATCAGACCAACAGCAATCCTCGGAGCAGGTGACATATTATGTAGAAACAATGGAAGAAAATTCAGAAACCGATCAAGACGCAGACGATAAGCAGCTTCTTGCCGAATTTCTTACGCAGCAAACCCACAGTGAAGGACCGGGAAAACACTTTTGCAATTTATGTCAACAAGAATTTCGGCACGTTAAATGGCTTCACAGTCACATGAAGTCGATACATATAAATTGGATTAAAGCAAATTGTAAGAAGCAGCCACAATGTTCAATATGCAGAAAATCCTTCCGTGGACCAGGAATGCTTAAAATGCATATGAAAACTCATGAGAAAGAAGATAAATTACCAACATGTTCTATTTGCTCAAAAGAATTCCGCACCAAATCTATCTTATATCGGCATCGAGCGACACATTTCGAGCAGAAAAAACATCAGTGTAGCTTTTGCAGTAAGTCATTTAACTCCAACTATCAACTCAATGCACATGTGCAGCGACATCAGAGAAATCAACACAATGAGACTGATGGAAAGGTGAGTTGATAAACAATCGTAAATCACGTTACCTTTATACGCAATATATAATTAATTAAATGCAGCACGAAGCCCCTAAAAGCCGAGAAACCATATCGAAGAAAGGAAAAAATAGCTAAATTTGTGCTATAAAATTACCGTGTCGCATCACAAAAAGGAAACATTTCTCTAGATACATAAGATGAGTGCAATTTATGTTCTGTAATTTCTCAATGTTAATTAGGAATTAAGAAAACTAATACAGTTTAATTTTTTGTTTCCCGTATTATTATTATGACCATGAGCCACATTTTACTTCGCTTTACCTCCAAATTAATGGAAACTAAATTTAATGAATAAACAAATAATTTCGTTCATTAAGTAGAGATGGTTTATGATAAATGTGGATTAATGCGGGTACAATAAGAAAGTTTTGTAAATAAATATTCGCTCTCCTAAAATTCACAAAATTCAAACCAGCACATTTTCTTCTAATCGTCCCACATAGTAGCATAATAAGATCACTATAGTTACCAGTTTTGTGAAACAATGAAAATAAAAAGTTTTAAAGAAAAAAAAGGATCACGAGCTTCTGGCGATTAAACAATTTCGAAATGCAGCCAAACAAAGGCACAGTTCCAAAATTGGTCTACAGGAAGACATCCGCAGAAATTGTGAGTGAAGCTCGAAGTAGTCTGTTAGCTGGAAGTGGCGCTCGACTGGTGTCAACTCGAAGACCTATTACGCCGAACGTAAATAAGCGACAGCTTTATGGAAATAATGGACCCGCGGGTCGTCCACCGTCAGCCTTTAATTTAAAGTACCTTCAATATGAAACAAGAGCTTTGCCATGCCTTGAGCCAATCAGTCAAGGCGTAGCAGGAAGCAGTGAATCATTTGTGCAAAGGAAAGTTGAAAGATCAGGATCAGTGGGAACAATTCCCGACATTTCTAAAACAACTCGATTGCCAGCATTACTGGAACCACCGACAATTTTAACTTCAGAATCACAAGATGAATGTAGGTATAACAATATATTTATGTAAATACGTTTCTCATTTAAATTGAGACCGTCGAAAGCAATTGAATTAAATGCCTATTGACATCACGCGATGGAATCATTTTCCTTCAAAATTTGAATTTACATTATTCTTCGTTGTTGTAATGAAAAAAACGAAAATCGATCGATGAATTTTATATGTTTCGTGTCCATTTCCTTAATTCTATTTTTTGTTTTGTGCAATTTTTTTTTTGTTAGTGAGCGAGTCGATGCCGTTACGAAAAGAAAGCACAGTTCCACTACAATCCGCTGCTGCTAGCGGTCCCAAAGATCATCCATTGAAGCGCAAGCAACCATTGTCATTTGATGAACGATCTGCAGAGCAAGCAGTTAATAAAAGTGATGGTCATTTGAGTAAGGATCTAACTAAAAATAAACTTGTTCGATCGAATGACCTTCTGACGCAATCATCAACTGAAACACTTTTGGAAATGCTCAAGGAATTTGCAAGTGTAAAGGAATGTTCCGATGAGACACAAACACATTTAAATATGGTAAACACAATTGATGTAAAATTGCGCAATTTTTATTTCAAAACATTTTATTTATTCAGATCCTTCTTGAGCTTTACACTCGTGTCAAAGGCACAAAAGGAAGTTCGCGTGGTGCAATTTTGGGAGCACTTTATGGACTTGTCGAATGCAATTCACCCAAGATTCTTCTTGCTGTTGCACGTGTAGTTTTAGCACTTGGCGTGACTGGAAGCAACCTAACCGGCGCATGTAAATTGGTATTCAAGGTGGCACGTAATGAGGTCAACGATTCGCTTTTTATTGATTCTGATGTGCCTGAATTATTGGTGGAAGCACTTGGCAAAGCTAACCCTACTTCAGATGGGGACCCCGAAGCTTGCATTTATGGATATGGTGCCATCAGATTTCTGGCAACGGCAAATTCAAATACGTTGTTAAAGAAATCTGAACATGCCGAAAGCAAAACAGTGAAAGTTTCAAAACATAAATCATTAGCATACCGCCTTGTCAAGTGCGGAATTATTCAGTTAATGGTCGTTCATCTACAAATCATTAACGAATTTGGTTCAACGTCGAAATTGTGTGGACAGCCGTTGCATGCTTTATATCAGTTATCAGGCGCATTACGCGTACTATCAGGATCGCCAATTTTTGCACAAATTATTAACCTGCGACAATCAAGATCATCATCAATTGATGAAGAAGACACACATTTGGAAATAGCTGGAAAGCATCTTGTACGGGCGGCTGAAATTTGTATGGACGAAATTGAAGTTCAAACAAACATTATCAGAACATTGAGCATTCTTTCGGATCTTGAAACATGTTGTGAGTACATGGCTGGAGATGCTGCAAGGTTGGGAATACTCTTCGGTCCAATCGGATATAATTATGGAGCTGAAAGACCGGAAAAGCCACTCGGTGTCATTAGTCGTTTGGGATATATTTTGGGAAATATTATGGCGCGATATGATGATGCACGCTTGGAATTCTTCAATAATGATGCCGCAATGGAATATCTCTTGAGCACATTGGAATGTTATTCAAATCAAAGATTCGATATCAAAAATAACAATGGTGACACGGTGATGGACGTTCTAATCAAATTGATTCGCGTAATTGCCAATATGTCTGTCAATTCAGAGGTTGGTTATGGACTTGGACTTCGGCAACCGTTAGGCGTTGTACTGTTGAATATTCTGCTTGAAGCGAAAGAAATCAAAACGGAAGAAGCTCTTGAGCTCTTGCTGGCAACCTTAGCGGCACTTCATAATCTTTCATATTATCAAAATGGTTCAGACGATGTCAATGCAAATCATCCAGGAAGTATTGTTGAGCGTATGAAAGATATAAGCGCAAGTCTATGCCAGATCTTAAACAATGGTCCTCATCTAGCAAAAGCTGAAGCAGCTCGAGTACTTGGTAACATGACACGCAATTCACTTGCTCGACATTCATTTTGCTCATCGAATGGAATCAAAATTCTTACAAAATGTTTGCAATCTGAAGATATTGAGCTTGTGGCAACTTCATGCGGTGTCCTTGTTAATTTGTTGGGTGACTGGGAACGGCGAGCGCCATTTAAAGAGCTTAAAGGTATTCGAATGCTTCGAGAAATACTTCAAAAAGCAGCAATGGATGAAGATTGGCATCTTGCTGGCATTGCAAGTCAAGCCTTTTGGAATTTCTTAATTGACAGTAGTAATGTTGTTGAAACTCTTGGCGAAGACGAAGCTGATTTGTTAGCTGGGGAATTGGCAGAATATTTGGGTGAGTCATAAATAACAAAAAAGTTATTCACTTGTTCATATTAATCAAATCTTATAGATGATGAAAAAATCTTCCAAGGAGCTACCCCAGATCCAATGTGGGAACAATTTGCGACCGTTGCAACTGATCTTCTTGAACGTCTTCAATCGTGTATGTCGCTCAATCCGTCACCCATTCAAAGCTCTGATGATGATGATGAACTTGCACCAAGATCAGTTGATGAGAAAAGTGATTCGTGGGGAGGAAAGTACAAAAAGTGGATTAAAGAATGAATTTTTCAAGCATCTTTTAAGATATGATCACAACACGAAATCATAAAGCTTTACTATTGCGCAATATTTCTATAAATTCATTGTATTAATGTTAATTAGTAGCATGTTAAGTAAAAAAAAAATATAAGTACATCTGCAAACGAAGAAAAATAAGATTTACTTTATGAAATAAATTAAATAATTTAAAGCTCATATAGAGTGAACTGACGGACCAACGTCAGGCCCTGGTGTGATGAGTCAAAGTGCCCACTTAAATACAGTTAGGTATGTTAGATTTAAGATTCTCATTGGTGAGAATTTTGTTGATCTTCAATCATTTTCTTAAACTTTCGACGTCCATCGAGGAACCACATGCTTTCATGATAAGTTTTTGGCAGAACTTGAGGAAGTGGCTCTGATATTGAATACGTGTAGTAGAACGAATTCGATGTCGTTTGCGATCCACTAATAGGATCAAAGACTTCAGCGATAACAACAATTTCCATATAGTTCAATTCGGTGTATAGTACATGAGCTTGCATGTTTATCAGTGATGAAACATCAACAGGACGAATAAAAGAAACATCGCTCATGTGATGAAGTGTTGGGCGTCGCTTTGAGAAGGTATATGCCAATGCCCAAGATAATTCGAGTCCGTGTCTCATTAAAAATCCACCAAAGATCTTGTTGTGATTGTTACGATCTTCCGGATGCGAGAATATTATTGTTTGTAGATCGGCATCTTCCATCCAGACGCAGCCAGGTGGAAGGATTCTTTTGTTAAATGCCTTTGATTGCGTGTCAATTGATTTGATGAACAAGTCATGAATCAACCGAGTTTCATAAGCATTCGGTTCCGTTTTAAGGATATCGAACTGTTGAATTGCTTGTCGACTCTTTTTTCGGGTTTCACCGCCCGCTAAAATTGCTTTTTCTTCATCATTGCGTGGTGCTAATTGATTGACAACTGCCGATCGAGAATTTGTTGGATCGCGTGCCGCCATCAAAAAGAGAGCTCGTGTCAGTTTTCTCCATTTTCCTGTGCGACGTTGTTCCAGCCAAACTACAACCTCAACTGAACTTTTTCCGACCCAACTGACATGACCTGATAATCGAATGTCAGCATCATTCTTAGGCTCCAAATCGGAAAAATCAATTTTATCGACTAAAATTGTAACGAAAGTATATGGCAAAGGAATATTCGGCTTCAAATTAGGAACAATAACATGTTGATGAACAACCCAAACAGCGAATAAATCCATGTCTTCCATCAAGCGGCCAAGTCGAACATTCCCTAAGAATCCAACATATCTTTCACGCAATATGATATCAGATGACAGCGGAATTATTGCGGATGTGAAGCTATCCTGCATGGACCGCGATGGTAATTGATCGACCGATGTCGGCATGTGTTGAACAAGGTATTCACGATTATGTGATATTGGATTATATCCTTGCTGCAAACCCATTTTCTCCATAATTTTCATTTTAACTAGAATTTTTAACGGGCATTTAATAATATAATAAGCTCTCGTATATGATGTCTAAAAAATTACGCACTCACCATCATTCATTGTTCCAGCAGTAGCCTCCAAATCAGATTTATCAGTTTTCAAAATATTACCATCTGTTCCTGTTAACGACATATCGCGATTCACACTGAAGGTCATAAGCATAAATGAAGAAGAAGTAAATAAATTCCATCAAGATGAAATCATCAATTAAATAAAACCTGTAAATTACTACCTCATTATGGGTGATCCTGATTTTGCAAATAAATCGTTATTGAAGCCTTTTGATGCTGTTAATAAACCACGATTTGTTGTGCGACAGGCAGTCCTGCTGATAAACTGAATCAATTTGCGTCCAATCATTTTATTCAATGAGGAAAATTTCAGTGTTTTCAATGATAAGATAACAGTCGCTACTCAGATTACACAAGTTACTAGATGCTATTGAAGAACGTGTGAACTGACAATCGTTAGCCTATCGAGGCTCACTTAATAATTAATAAATAACTTTTTTGATATTATGTATACTCCCTACTTGATGCATACACAAAATATTTATGAATGAAAACAGAATTGTGTACAAGTTGTACAAATTAATTGATCGCGGCTCATTCGAAAATAAAATATACGTTAATACTTTACGATGATGAACAGCTAAATGAGAAGAAAAACCGCAAGAAATCTTCAGTATGAAGACATTTTTTGGCTCCTTTATGTGATTTTGCATCTAAATAAAACGTAATAAATCACCTGCCATTGGCTCCGGCCTGTCAGCAAATCCCTTCGCGATTTTATTTTAAATATTGAGGAAATTTTTGCGAAAACCACAATATTGGCAAAAATTCTCCATACATGTACATACATAAAAAGCTACTTTGGACTTGACTTAGGAAATAAATATGTAAATGCGACTGCCAAGGCGATATCATTACATATTTCAACATGTAAAAATTAAATTCTGAGTATAAAAATCGGGTATTTAATGTAATGTTTTCCGTCATTTTTCACGAGTTATATCTAGTTTATCATTAGAGGACCTAAAACATGTGTGCTATCTTCATCACGTTGAAACAATGTTGAAGATGCTTCGAGGAATTAAGACATCTTTCATTTTTAGTAATCAGCATTGGTGGTCGATAAAGAACTCATCAGATTGCCTCAAGATTAAAAGAAATATTTTACACCAAAAAGCTGGTCGCTTAAGAAATGATAAATCACCATCAAGCGAAGATTCACCGAATGCGAGCGAAAAAAGAGGTGCATCGGCAAAAAAAAGTGTAGGTACGCGAGAAAAAGATTTATGGATGGAGATCGTAAAATAGCCGGTAAAGATCAAACAATCTGCCGCTAGTATGTCTGGGTCATCGTGATGGGGTCATTTCTTAATTGCATTCTCAAGTGCATACATAAAAGAGAAACACTTTTGTTCTGGCTCCAGCATGTCTGTGAATATTGTAGCACAATCGTTATGATTTTACGTTATCATTTTCTATCGAACTAAACTCATAACTATCCTCGCAAGTAAGTATAGTACAAATATAGAAGTGCACTAATTTATGAGTCTTAAAAAAAGTGTATATTTTGAATGTTCATTTGCATCGTTCGCACGAAAGAGACATATTTAGTGTCCATGACAAATTTGTATCGTTTTGACGGTTGATGAAGTACCAACATTGAAATTTAATGAATCGTCGTAGATGCCTGCAGCAGTTTTGTGAAGAAAATGTTGTCTTTTATATGATACTTTTTCAGTAGATGCCACACCGACGATAAATATGTATATATTTCAGTTGCAATTGTCATTAAAACAAAGTGTTAAACGCAAAGTGATAATTGTTGCACCGAAAATTATGAATCTACAAAAAGCACCACCACCAATTTGTTGTTTCTTAATGTTGCGGTTTGTTTCGAAAAGAAAAAGATATTTCTTTTGTAGAATGCATACCGGTGAGAAATGCCGCGCGCACGTCAATGTTTGGCAACATTAAATATGCAAGAAAAGTTAGTAGATGAAAATAACCGAATGAGAAAAGAAAAGAAAAAAAAAAAAAATCATTAATTTATGAATTCTTCTCAAACATAAAAGAGCAAGCTCATAATGCACCGGAACTAAAAGGTTGTCAGGGAAGTGGAAATAACGCCTAAAAATGCAATTCTTTGTAATTTACAAAATATTCTAAAAGCCCTGAAAAACTTTTATCCAAAAAATCTTTCGTTGCCTTCCACGTTGATACTGCAACGCGCCGATAAATTGCGATTCTTATTGTTTGGGCTCTAAATTTAAAAGTTGCATAAGTTACAAGTTTCCGCGCTCATTCAAGAACCTTCCTTAAGGTACTTTTAATAAACAACAGCAACAACATAAGAATGGTGTACAAAAACATGTAGAAATGAGGTGGAGGTATGGCATGCCCAAAAAAATATATGTTTGCAACATAAACGAGATGCTGAAGAATGTTCGATGACGCGCGAACCACCAAAAATGATGTCGATATCGGTTCGTTCAGTTTATTTGATGCATTTTTATGATGCAGAAATTATGTTTCGTTTCATAAAAGTATGTTGTCGACAATGTGTCTGTTGTTATGAAGCTTCATCAATCGTCTCCAAAACTTCTTGCACAACAGAAAAATTACATTTTGCTGTTGATCTGTTTCCAACATTGAAATCTCTTTGTCGGTGCCGGCGGGTGTTTGTGATGATGCAAAAAAAAAAAAATATTCAACCTTTATTCAAATGGCTTTTTTTCCGACATGAAAAATACTCCATGACACATCACATTCCGCGTGCGCGGCTCCGCGGCTCCCTCCTCAACAGTCATTCGTCATGGAACTTCGCGCGCGGGAATCAAAATCAAACAAATCTAATCGGAGGGAAAAATAAATTAATTTAAATCAATTTGTTTATTTGTGAGGAAATATATAATACGAAATCATGTTTTATGTTGAATGGACACCGCAATGAGCTACCACTGTTATTTAGATCATGATCAGCATGAACATTTTGATTAACTTTTCTTTTCTTAAATTCATTTACAAATTTTTTTGAACTTCCCAAATCTATGTTATGTACTTAATTAATAATTATCAATCTACTTTTTCTTTATGCATTGATATATAATCACCAAACAAGTCCATTTTGAAGACGATTTCTCGTCCGGTTTAGTTGATTGCAAAACACCATAAAACTTTGCATTTGTCTTACAGCCCTCTTAACAATGAAATTCAGGTGGAAAAATTAATTACACGCCTCATTTTCATGAAATCTGGTTCACATGGAGGATTATAAAAATTTGATGTGCCGATGATCAATTGAGCGAATGATAATTAAATTCCCATAGTTCCCGTAATACAAAAAGAAGAGATCTATGGGCGGTAATCTATCAAATAATTATTCTAGGCACCCCCCTTGGTGGACGCAAAATGCTGAGTAAATCATTGCATCATCCTAAGCGCCTCCAAATAAAAACAAATAAAAATTCCACCAAATACAGCGCGCGCAGACTAATTAATTTTCTTCCCAATCTAAAGTTCCACCAAACAAAATTAATCGCCACCAATTAATAATCATAAAATCAGTTTCCATCCTCATCATTGGATTGCGAGCATCATCGTAGTTTGTATTGTGCTTTGCTTTCTTGTTTCTTACTCTTTAAGACTTTCAAGTGATGCCACCCTTCATATCAGCTCTTTAAAACATTGTTTTAAAGTTCTTGGAAGTTTTTAAAAAGGAACTCATAAAGCCTCAAAATTTTATTACAAAGTGGCACCACTGTTCTTCTATTAGTGCCTCTGTTTTGATTACGGTTCCTTATGACTTGAGACATTGTAAATAGCTGGTGATTATTCACTGCCGATGAGAAGTAAAAAAAATTGTTGTTTTTGAGATAAATTAAAGTTGGAGCTAATTAGAGGCGAACTCTGTCGATCCCACGAATCATTTTTTTGATCCGTTTTTGGGACCATCGCCAATTAATCAACAGGCAGAAACCCTTTGGTCGAAATTTATTGGTGTTTTATTTTTATTTTTTCTGAATCAGCTGTTGATTGATTGGCATGGGAATTTTAGTGGAATCCTAATTGATTGAAATTTATCAATGAGTGCAGATCGTGCATGAATCATGTGCGATGATTTTTTTTAAACCGTGCATAAAAAAATACTCGAAATATTTTATCTCCGGGGCGTGGTTTCATCCGATCTTCATTGGTCTCGATCGCCATAAAACAGAACGAGAAGACATGAGTTTCATAATATTAATGCTCATTTCATTTCACTCTAATCTATGTGGCATCGAAAATCTCGCAATTGGTCATGAGTTTTTGAGACCCTCAATGCACTTGGAACCAATCTGGACTCAGACTAGTTCATTGTTTGATTTCAATGTGAACGGCACGCGCTCTGGAAATAATTCTTTCGGTTCCAGAAATCGGCTACATTTAAATATTATTTTTTTAGTGTGTGTTACGTTCGTTCGGTGGCTGTTATGTGATCCATCAAGGAGAGAAAAAAAAACTAAATAAAATTTTAGTAAAAAAAATTGATAAGAAGAAGAAGTGAATTAACAAGTGAAAAAATCAAGATATTTAATTGGAAAACGATAGGTTTTTAAATGGATATAACAGGATCAATGAATAGCAGCAATTCGCTTAATATGCGACCATTATTTGCCGGATATCCTTTTCAAGGTACACACGGATTCAATAATAAAAGTTTATAGTGACATTTGGTATTCTAGTTCATCTTCCGATGATCGGAATTCCAAAAAAAAAAAAAAGTTCATAAACAACAATGTGAAATAAAAAATTCATTGCACCAAAGATGCATCGCCACCATGTGCAGCATCACGAATTTCCGATCCGTTAATTTTGCTCCCGACTTCTAATAAAAGGGACAATTTTTCACGCCATTTCAATGTGGCATTTCGATGTTGCTTGCAACAAACATACATATACACACACAAAACAAAAGCAATGAAAAAGGCAACCCCTGATTCATAATTGAAACCAATTTACAACCTTTAAATATATCCAGAGCTCAAACAATTCTCCTGTGTGCTATACGTACACATATCCTGAATGAGCCAAAAGATCCAGAACGAATCAATTTCATTGGCTGGATAATTTTCCACGCTTCTCGTTCGAGGGTCCTGTTTCTGTTTTGTATCTTTTCTTCACTACCGATCGTGCATCTGGTTACTCAAAAATTTCAGCTGTTAGCTTTTTGATTTTTCGTTGGTTAAATCAATTTTAATGACTTATCACTGCTTATCACCTAATTAAACAACAAGAAATCCGTTAATTAATTGGAAGTGAATTCACATCATTCGTATAATTAATTATGTTTAATGACGATATAGGTCAAGGAAAAATAAATCAGCTTGGTGGCGTTTTTATCAACGGACGTCCTTTACCAAATCACATTCGACTGAAAATTGTAGAAATGGCTGCGAATGGCGTACGACCGTGTGTGATTTCAAGACAGCTTCGCGTCAGTCATGGATGTGTTTCCAAGATTCTTAATCGATATCAAGAGACAGGAAGTATACGACCAGGAGTTATTGGCGGTTCGAAGCCGCGTGTTGCAACGCCTGAAATTGAAAATCGCATTGAGGACATGAAAAAGGAAAATCCAGGAATATTTTCATGGGAAATTCGTGAAAGACTGATAAAGGTAAAAATAATTGTTTGAAAAATGTTTGCTGGCAACAACAAACAACAACCTACAAATAACAAACAAAACGATCAAGATTCAGAAGCACTTTAATTTAAATGTTTCAACATCAAAAAGCCGATCAATCAATTTTTGTGGATTGATTTTGACATGTCAAAGCAACAAAATTTGTTTTCTCGCTTCCAATTGATTAGAAATTAATCTTTTAAAAAAAATCATCTAAATACATTCAGGAAGGCGTCATTGATCCACCATCAGTTTCATCCATCAGTCGATTGCTTCGTGGTAATGGAATTGAACGTAAGGATGATAGAAAGGATTACAGCATTCATGGAATTCTGGGTGGTAAGTTCGAAAACGCACTTTTGAATGCATTACAAAACATTTGATTTGATGTAGGGACTCATAATGTCCTATTGTAAAATCATCTCATTTGTGTCACATCATAAGAAATCATCAAAAAGAAAAAAAATTTAAATTAAATCTGACAACTTCTTCAACTCAAATTTATACTTTTTTGACACCTCGAAATTCCGTCGGTAACGTTTAAAAGAGATGCAAATTTCTTTAGCTGCTGATCTACTTCCATATTTTGTTGAATTTACATTTTTCTTCGCCACCAACACCATTTGCGAGAAATTTAAATAAATTCTCTTTGTGCATTTTCGGTGTTTCACAAAAGACAGTTAAACGAATTAGTGTGAGAACATTTCACATGAGATTCAGGCTCAACTTGATGCATCGCTGAACTTTTTTATTTTTGTGTTTTGTTATGTGTCAACTTTTTTCTTTTTTTCTTGTATAATTTCATTGACTTCATCATAATGTATCCAGAGATATGAGACATTACTCGCGCGAGTTCGTTGTTAAGAATTTTCGGCATTCTCGTTTGATGTTCAGGGATCCCAAATTGAAGTTTCTTTCATTTTCCATAATTGAAATCAAATTTTATTCAAAGAGAACTCCGAGAGTCCCTGAAAGAACCAAAAAGAGATTTGCATAATGCACAACAAGAAAAATTAATAAAATTCCACCATGATATGCACCGACGAATAGGAGGATCATGAATGGACAGAGAAAAGAAGGAAATATTGCGGCACAAATCAAAGGGTGGGGTGATACAATTGAATGTGTCCTAAATGTGTCCCTTAATTGGACCACTTGTCCAGAATGCAATCTCGAAAGTAGTTCACAAAATGTTTGTATAATTTTAATTCAAAAAAAAAAAAAAAATGAAACAAAACAAAACGCGAATCAATTCATTAAGCGACTGGACATGATGGTTCGCGATGTGTGAGCATCATCAGACAACGCAGGGAGAGATTAAAACCGATTTTTAATCTGACAGTTGATTTATTTTTACTCTTTTTCCATCTCGCGCATTTTATTTTTGTGATCTTTTTTTTTTATTTCAATATTTATGAAATATTCGTCTTTGGATTGCCTTCGTGGAGATGAATCCATCAAAACGAAGAAATTAAAAAATTTGTTTCTGTGTCCTTATGAGCTGCGCTATCAGTAACTGAATCTTCAAAGTGGAAAACCCGTTTGTTTACTTAGGAACAATATGTTTGCGCTCAACACCTTCCAATTAGCACCTTCCGATTGCGTAGAAGGAAGAAGCCCTTACTATTATTCTCTATACATAACTTTATATAAATGTGTGTGTTCCACATTCCTTATGCACGCTAGGTGTGAAAATCTAATTAAGTCGCATCCATTACAGTGGAACTTTTGAGAATAAGAAGCTGGCCAATCTATTAGCATAAATTATGATGCTTTATGATGATGATATTCTCACTTTTTCTTTCCTCCCAAAACTCTTAAAAGAGCGCTGGATCGACGATGTTACAACAACATGATGCATTTCGGTCTATCTCTTTTATCTTCGGCCTTTATGAGTTTTTTTTTGCTTTGTTTCTTGTTGTCATGTTCATTCGCGTTTGAATGGATATTAAACGATATGGGATTTTAAAAGAAATGATTGAGTCTCGCGTTGTGGCGAGTAATAAGGCAATGTGACAATTAACTCTCTCGCTCTGTTATTTCATTGATAACATTATTAATTGGTTGGTTAATTTTCATTTCAGGACGCGGCTCAGATTCATCCGATACAGAATCAGAGCCTGGAATTCTACTAAAACGGAAGCAACGCCGATCTAGAACAACTTTCTCAGGTGATCAGCTTGAGGCACTTGAAAAGGCTTTCGCAAGAACGCAATATCCGGATGTCTATACGCGCGAAGAACTTGCCCAATCTACAAATTTAACAGAAGCTAGAATTCAAGTTTGGTTTAGTAATCGAAGGGCTCGTCTTCGGAAACACTCAGGAGGACCAATGGGTCCACCAATGTCATCAATTTCGCAATATCATCACCATCCATCGCCAATGGGTAACGAAGCGTATCAATTGAATGGCTATGATTTCATCGGTCCATCATCTGGACATCATCATCAGAATTCATTTCCATCTTCGTCATCAATTGGATTTCAGCACGGCTCATTTGGCGGCGGGCAAAGCCAAAATTTCAATTCGACTCCTATGCATGGATTTCAATCCAATCAAGGTGAGCATAACAGTAAATCATTTTTTTTCTCATCTAATTTCTAATTTCCGCTTAAAACATTTTCCACGCAGATTATTCATCAAAATTGTTACCCGACTCTACTGAACCAATTGCTAAGCCATCTGCAAGCCCACCAATGGTAGCAAGTGATGCCTACTCAAAATCCGTGGAATCTATCAACAATAACTGGGCGTCGCAAAGTTATCAAGCATCATTGGTGAATCAACAATATCCGCCACCACTATCCAGTCTATGCCAAGGAGCACCAACAAACGCATCACTCGATTATCACCATCAAACATACTCAAATGCTACTAAATATTGGTCGTGAGATTTAAATAAATTCATCAACGTCTGACTTCAGTATGATTTTACTGTTTTAAAAAATAATTTTAATACAATTTTATTTATGAATCCGATGAGATGTTGATACTTCTCATTTGTCTTATGGCAGCTACAAGGCGCGCATCAATTCCCGTACTAACGGACATGTATGATTCACTTTTCGCTTTCAGAAGATGTGCCATTTGCTTTAGCTGACTTGATATTGTTAGTCCTAGTTCTTCAAGGACGCTCGTAAAATAATCGATGTCTGTGGCCAACTGCTTTGCTGCACCATCACTGATTTCCATTATTTGAAGAATCTTCTCCTGGTACAGAGCACATGTCTCATCGACTACCAACCCGAGTAAAATGTCTGCACTTGGAATGCTTTCTTTATAATTTGCTTCGCTCATCTCCAGTGCTATTTTCAAAGTGCTAGATGGATTCAGTAGCAATGGTTCAAGATGTTGAGGCAACGTCAGAAGGAATTGTCCGATTTCAGTAATATATTCCATTGGTGTGTAGCTATAATCTGGCAAATCCGCTGACATTGAATTATTGATTTCCAACTTCTTGAAATAGTTTTCAATTGGTGTAAAAACGTTAAAAAGCAGCAATTGATGAACATCTTTACAGATTGCGCTTACTGGTGTCATTAGGCTTTCAAAAATAACGATCGATTCGTTAGCCATTAAACGATTTACAATTTTCTGGAAATCATTGATGTCTCGCTGGCCAACGATCTTATAGCAAAACATTTCTCCATCTTTGATATGCTTCGATTTGGCGAGCATAATTTTCTTAATTTTTTCTTCAATATCATCCAGCTTTGTTTTGAAAACGCCAATATTTTGGAGTAGAGCTATGCAGATTTGCAGCAAATTCCAATCTTGATGATCAGTGCGACTCGCGTCGAGTTGCAATTGAGCTTTCTTAAACTTTTCCAAGTAGCCTTTGAAGAAAGTGTTTAAGATGTAAATCAGAGAAACTATAGCGCAATCTTGAGTGATTGCACTTTCACGATCGATGGCTTCATTTACCCAATCAAAGATTTTACTTAGCGAATTCTCCAGACATCTGATGGTTTCGCTTGAGCTTGTTTGCATTATTTTTGTGCCATCAAATTGCGTATTCAATGCATTTTGTTCAATTGATGAATATTGTACGATAAAAATATTGAAAAAATCAAAGATTGCTGACGACAATTGCAACATTTTCTCCGAAGGAATTTCTTTATCGTATTCATTGATTTTTTCACGAATTGCATTGGCAAATTTCACATTGGATATTGAAACTTCAAGCAAGAGTTCCATTTTTTCATTGATTCGTTTTAAATAGCTTCCTATCACCGATTCTCTACTGGGATGAAGAGCAACAAGCGTCTCAGAAATCACCTTAATTGTTTCGGTAACACCGTCAGATGAAAAAACATCTCGATACCATTTCAACTGCTTTCCCCAACTGGATAGTAGGAAATCATAAAAGTCGTTGAGGAATCTTGGATTATCTGAATTTTCTACGGATGCAGCTACCTCAATCCAATTTCGGATAAAGTTGTCCTTTTGCAGAGTTCCATAGTAATTCTTCATTTGTGCAAGCCGGTCAATTTTCTTAAACATCTGAACGTATTTAATGGACTCTTCTGCATTAGAATCGCTCAAAGCTTTTACAACATCACCAGTTATTGAAGCTTCAAGGCGATTTTTGAAATCTTCTAACACAAGTTCTCTTTCGCCTTGACCAGCTAGTCCCATTTGTGCTTCAAAGGACTTTTGAAGAGCAAACAGCTTCTCGCATGCCAGGGAAATATCTTTTCGTTCACTCTCCAACAGGTCATCCAGCTCTTGTGTCAACTTTGAGAATGAATCATTCTGCTCTAAGAAATTCTTAGCGCCTTCCAATTTTGTTTTCAAGTTATCCAATCGCTCCAAATTAGCCATGCTGAAAGCTGTTTCCGTTTTTGATATGTCTTTTTCCAGATCATTCATTCGCTCTTTCAGCGCAATAGCTTGAGTTTTCAAATTTTTCGATTCACTTATGATAAGTGGCATTGAACTGATTATGTCGTGTGTAGTCGACTCAATTGCTAAATTCGATTGTTGTACATATAGCTGGAGCTTTGAGACTGCATCCTCAATCGCCTTCTGTATAGGACACAAATAAATGAGAAAATACAAAATAACTTCGTGGCAGTGAAAATTTACCTCTTTATCAGAAACACCTTTAAACAAAGAGTTAATCCATTCGATTTCATCGAAATTCGCATCATCCGAGAACACTGAAATGTCCTGCAAATAAACCGGCCATTATTTTGTTGCCAATATGTGAATATACGATTTAATTGAGGAAATTTACCATTTTTTTTTTTCAATATTTTTGTAAACAACAAATCATAAAGGCTGTTTTAACAAGATGAGACTATTGAAATGACTTTTTTTTCTCCATCAATATGTATCGGTAAGCGAGTTCATTCCATGCACATCAAATTAACAGAATTATTAATATATTTGTAATGAATTACAAGCTTTTAAAAAAGCAAAGCAATTTGAAAATTTATTTAATAAAACTGCATGCATACGAATTTAAAAATAATTGCGCCATCTTGTGTTAAATTCTCTGTGGCACGGAAATTTGGGAACACATATTGCATTTCACCATATTAATGGTATAAACAACGAAATACCTGTCCAAACTCAACACCGATACTAACAGCTTGTGAACCATCATCAGAATAACAAAAGAGTCAATGCAATTATGGGCGCCGGCAAATCAAAAGTGAGTTTTAAATCGATGTTAGATAATCAGAAATTATTTTTGTTGAATTTTAGATTCTATCAAGGAATTTATTAATAATTTTGACACTATTGTAAAATGATGCAATTAACTATTTTCAGGAATCAAGTGACCACAGATCGGAGCGAGTAGACTTCAACAGGTTTAGGGTGGACATTGATTTAAGTGATGATTAAAACTCTCATTAACCTTGTACTCTTGTATTGTAGGCTCATGTCGGTAAAGTAAATATTAATGGGCTTGACCGTACAAAGGATGATTACGTCCAGCGAGCCTGTAAAAAGCTTTTTGCAGCTAAGAATTTTCAAGATGTGCTGACGGAAACTAATGAGTAACATTCGTGAAAATGATAATTCGGTATGACGATTAGATTAATTGATGTCATCCCCATTTTTAGAGCATTCGAGAGTCTCACGGAATTGGGCATTTTCAAGAACCTAAAGGCATTTATCGATACCGATAAGACTCCTGGGGCTTCTCCCAATGGCTATGTAGTGTCTTTTGATGGCGATGAACTTTCTCGCATCGCTGGAACTATTGGAACCGAGATAGGACAAAATGACGGTTCACTCACTGCCGAATTTGTGTCAGCAAATATATTCGGACGTGGAGAACGCCTGAGTATTAATTATAGCTATAGTTACATTAAGGCAACGGAGTTGAACTTTAAGCTGCTGAAACCTTTCTATCATACTAGTCTCGGTGATCATAAGCCTGCGTAAGTTGTTATCATATTCATTTGCTAATTCAAACTGCAAATTGTATTCAATTCTAGAACTTCACTTACGCTGTTCCGACACTCAAATGTTTCACCATGGTCCCGTTATCGTTCCGACCATTCAGGTGCATTATTGGATTTCTCTTTCCTTATGCCACTTGCAATCAGTCATAGCTTTCAATACGAGTGTGGAGTGAAAGAAATCTTCGCGAGCAATAAGCAAACGCCACTATTTGTGAGACATGAATGCGGTCCACGACTGAACTCAATTTTCCGTCACATCGCAGCTTATGATACGCGCGATGACAATGTGTTTCCAATGAAAGGTGTCTTTATTCGTACCACCAGCGAAGTAATTGGCGATAAATTGACCAACTATGGTGCTGTAAAGGGCGAATCACATATTGAAATGAATGTGCCGCTATTCGCTGGCATGTCTCTACAGCTTTGTGGACGATTTGGAAAGATTCTTGAAAATCTAAAGGTGATGAATCCGACGCCAATTGATAGCCTTTTCTTCCTTGGTGGACCACAATCTTTGCGCGGCTTTGACACAGCAGGTGCGACGCCTGTTCGCGATGGAGTACCTAGAGGCACACGAGCATATTGGGCAACAGGTATTCATTTATGGTCTCCGTTGCCGTTCCAAAGCTATTTCGGGAATTTCGGCGATTTGTTTAGGACTCATTTATTTTACAATTTTGGAAATTGTGAAACATTTTCATTTGGTGAGTTAATTATTGTTCATACTAAGAGGTTCTAGAAAAATGATTAATATTATCTTTCTTGTCAGATAACGTACGAACAGCATGCGGTGTAGGACTCGCTTTTAGAATCGGTGGAAAAGCCAGAATTGAGTTAAACTACTGTTATCCACTGGCAAAGCAAAAGACGGATAAGGAGCGATCTGGCTTCCAATTTGGCATTGGATACGAGTTTCTGTAAATTAATTTTTTTTTTAATGAACCCGATTCGAGGAATTAAACTAAACACAGAAAAAAAGGAAATTTTCAGAAATTCAGAAGGGTTTTAGAAACTTTTATTCAGTATGCTTCGTGCGGTTGTGAAAACTAAGATTTTTTTTAGAAGGGAAGGATCGCACACATATTGTGCAGTTGTATTGGGTGTTGGCAATATGTTTAAGAAGATGCTTCTTGAGAAATTTTTCTTTTCCGTATCTTGCCGGACAGTTATGACAACGGTATTCCATATCCTTTCCCTCAAATTCTGAATTGTGAGTCTTCATATGCAATCTTAATAAGCAGTCCAGCGCGTAGGCCTTGGGACAATGGGGACATGGAAAGTTCTTTATGTGTTCATGTTTTCTCTTATGATGGATACCTAAATCGTATTTATAGTAAAATACTTTGTCACAGTTATATGCATTACAGCGATATTCAGTTGGTGGCTTCGAACTTATAAGTTGTTCATTGCCTGTTGTTTTTCCTCTGTGCACCTTAACTGGTGAGTTTTAAACGATTTGGAACTTTTGAAAACTTTCAAACAAATTTTACATTTACTGAAATTGATGGAGCAAGCACGAGATCGGGCATGTCTCTCGAGAAGAGCCTGCTTTATAAATGTTCGACCACAGTTGGGACAAGTAAGCAATTTCTTCCCTGTGTGAGTTCGACGATGAATAGTGAGATCATATCCTGAAATAAATTGCTTTCCACATGTTGTACATGCATGTAATTTCTTCAATTCTTTTACCATATGAGTTCTTTTAATGTGTTTGAGAAGAAATTGTTTTCCGGAAATTTCGAGGCCGCACTGATCGCATGTATATTGGACCAGAAGATCAGCAATTATGGATTTGTCATTTTTAATTAATCCTGTACCTTTACATTTGTGTTTTTTGAAGTAGTTGCAGTTGTATATTCGATAGCATTTATCACAGACCACCAGGTCACTAGATGAATGAGCTTTCATATGTTTTGTGAGTTCGATTTTCATTACATATTTTCTAGGACAAAGTTGACATTTGAAATTCCTCTCATTACGATGATATTTCATGTGAACGGTTAATCCCGTTTTGTATCGGAAATGAAGTCCACACAAGAGGCATTTGTGATTGATTCTCTTTGATTTGTGTTTTAGCGCAAAATGTTTTAAAAAATGTGTTCTGTTTGGCAGAAGCTCCTGGCAGTAATGACACTCGAACTGCATCTGGTCATAGCCAGCATCAATTCTGTGATCAAGTTTTGGAATAACAATTTTCAATGTTCTGGCGCGTTGTAGTAGTTTTGCTGTAGGTTCAGTAACTGAACCAACCGAAGGAGTGTCACCGAAATCGTGCATACGAAATTTATCATCTTCCGACTGGTGTCCACTTTCCTGTTCACGTGTAATAAAGACTGGTTTGTCAATATTCTCTTCTGACTTGATAACATTCACAAATTCTGGTGCTGCGTTCGATGATATACTCGTGTTCTTATTTAGAAAACTCTTCAGATTAGCTTCACTCGATGTACATCTTTGCTTTATTTCCTTGGCGATTCGCAGCTGTTCTAGGCATTGATGGCATATTTTTGTGGGTAATAGATCAGATATAAGCAAATCAACATTTGAGCAACTGCGAATCAGCTCTGTAATTGATCCTTCTTCCAATTTTGCATTTATTGGAACCAGAAAAAAGGATTCCTTCAGTTTTAAGCAAATACGACACATTTTCGGTATATCTTCAGCCTGGAACTATGAAGATAACTTGTTTAAACGAAACTTCAATTAATAAGTATGCATGCTTTACTGACTTCCATAATCCGCTTGAGAAAATAAGATATATGCAGTACAAATCTTATGATCTACTCGTGATCTACAATTATAATCTTGTTAAGTAGGTAGGTACAGAAAAAAATGAAAATGTTCAGTTAGCCGAACTGATTCGTACAAGTTAAAAACAGTAGACGCCCCCTTGGAGAAATTATTAACATTATCGAGATGGCAACCAGCAATCTAACATCTGAATATGATTTCGGTGAGATTACACCAGTAGAGGTTGAAATTGAGAGTAAAAGTGACAGTCCTAAGCTGCAAAAGAACCAGGTCTAATAACTGTGTATATTAAAATACTCGATCGATATAGTATACTCACAGCTGTATCTAATTCCTCCCCGTTATGTTAGGACCCGAATGTTGTACTTATCCTTAGCGAATATAGCGTCGACAACAAGGTTTTGGAAGCATTTGCCAAGCATGGCATCAAGTATTCGCAATTGTCTCAGTTGGCTACAACTGATCTTTTAGCTCTAGGAATTGAGGATGAAGAATTGCGAAAGAGAATGGTTCATGACTTCACAAATCTCCAAGGGCAAGATGACGGATATGATCGGTAAGCCCAAACTACAAAGTAAATTCCCTTATTCCTAATTGTTGTTTCCTCTGTACTCCAGAGTTGTGAAACAATTTCAAGACGCATCCGAAGGAACCAGTCTGGATAACTATAGCAAAAATGTCTGCGATCAATTTCAAACCCAGCTTATGAATTTGAATCTATTGATTGCTGCATCTCAAATTAAATTGGCTACTGAATGTAACAGAAAAAGTATGCTGATCAACAATAAGGTGTGTTCTATAGAAGTCATTAACAGGATTCTTGAACAACTGACTGATTATTCACGAGATATGGAGACATTGATTGTACAAATGAGACAGCCATCATCACTTTTGAAATTGCATCAGGAACATGAACGCAAGAAAACTTTGAAGAAGCTAACCAAAATTCTTGCTCCAATTGCTCTCTTCATTGCCGGCTATTTCTTTATTAAGCGCGCCAAAAAAATGCTCTGAATTTCTCAACCTTTCTATCCACACTACTTAAGTAGCAGAAATCGTAATGTACAAATGAAACGAAACCTCACAAAAGTTCGATGAATGAATGATTCTTTATAATGACATCGAACAATCCCTGAATTTATAAACAAAACACGTTAAAATGGCCAGAGGCTGTGAATTACTGAAGAAGAAAAAAAAAAGTTCGTTGTCACAAAATGAATTAAAACAAGCATAAAGATTCCATATGAGTAATATAAAAAATTTATTTTCTTTCTAAAATGTTAAATTTAACAAAATCTATCCATCCAAATTCGGCCTGTCAGCGAATGACACTACTCCCGACTCTGGAGCCATTTGTAACTCGAGCAATGCAATTGTGTTCAATCCAGTTTTAAGTAGTTGGTTCGGTACATAAAGGGTTATTTGTGGTCCGACCAGCGGCCAGTATCTTCCTAGATTAAAACCATTTATAAATGCAACTCCCTTGCCCCATCCAGTTGGATCCAAATAGGTATCAGCGATTTCTTCAGATTTCAATACGAACTCTGCATAGAATATCGTGGGTCCCGATCTCAAGATACTTCTTGCTGATGGTTGTCGTTGTCCTGCATACTTGGTTCGTATTGATAAAACGAGATCGTCAATTTTGCTATATTGTTCAAAGGGATAACCAGTCATTGTCCAGTTGTTCAATACTTCTTCGCCATAATAGACATTACCCAAAATGCCTTTAAAATCGTTTGAAATGCCATAATTAATTCGTCCTTCGTTTTCCACGATAATTTGAAGCTCATTTCCCAGACTGAGCCCCAGTGGAATTGAATAAATTTTATTCTCACGCGAAAGGATTCCAACAAAGTTTCTGTTAATATAAACGTAAGCGCGATCACGCAAATTGACAAGCTTCAGAAGAACTGGATCACGTTTGGCTTTTGGCAATTTTGTCTCGTACAAAACAAATCCGGAATATTGATTTAACGCTTCAAATGACAGAGGATGTTCTGAATTGATTGTGTAATTCGCCAAGTGCTTTCTGCCTGCTGAATCTAGCAATACAGCTTGCGGCTTCAAAACAATGCTCGGCAATTTGACTTTTTCTACACATTCAGGCACTGGCACATCGGGTAATGGAAAGTATTTGCTTATCAATTTACGAATTGCAAAATATTTTTCTGTTGGATCTCCAGCTTCATCCATGGGTGCATCATAGTCGTAGCTTGTTACATCGGAATTATAGCTTCCTGGTCCACCGTCATTCGCTCCAGCTGTAAATCCAAAGTTTGTTCCACCATAGAACATATAAAAATTCACTGAAGCTCCATCGAGAATCATTTTTTCAAGCGAACTAAGAATCGGCTTAGTATCCACACGCTGCATTGGTTCCTGCCAATGGGTCAGCCACCCTGCATTATTAATTTAAAATAAAGTAGGTTTAGGATGAGTACCAATGAACATCATGCAAATCTCACCTGGATAATATTCTGCATTCATCAAAGGACCTTGAGGATCAAATCGTCTTAAACTTTGCCAAAATGAATCTATCTCATCATCACTTCCAGCACCAAAGTCAAGAGTCGCTAAAATGCCTGGTATTTTACCACACCGTAAGACTGAAGGACCATCATTGGTAAACAAGACGGCTTGATCATTCGTATATTTTACTGAAATTGTTTTTCCCAATAATCGCCCAATAAGATTTTCCAAGATCAAGATCATGAGATCAACTCACATGTTTCGTCGCGCAACCAAATTTTATATTGTTCATCGCACGTGAAATATGATCCATATTCATTTTCTACTTGTACCATAATTATTGGACCGCCATTACCGTAAAGAAACTTTTGCATTTTTGTCATGAGAGTTGAATACCATTTTGAAACTTCACGTCGATAGTCTGTAGATATTTATACAGTAAGTTCACAAATTTTTCAATGGAAACGTTAAAGAACTTCTTACTCAAATCATAAGTCCTTAATTGAATTCCAGGATATTTGTGTAATAACCAATATGGAAATCCACCCATATCTCGTTCCGCACAAATGTATGGCCCGGGTCTCAGAATGACATATAAGTCCTCTTGAGCGGCGAGCTCAACAAAAAGCTCAATATCAGCAATTCCAGTAAAATCATAAACGCCATCTTTGGGATTGTGCAAAGACCACTCAACATAAGTCGTTACCACTTTAAGTCCAGCAGCTCTCATCGTTCGGAGCTTTCGTTGCCACGTTTCAGACATAGCTCTGAAATAGTGGAATGACCCACCGATAAATTGAAAAGGCTTGCCATCCATAAGAAATGTGTTATTATCGTAATCGACTTCAAATGTGCGACTCGGTACCTGAAGTTAATATAAAATTGTTTGTTTGATAGAAAAAAAAAAAAAAAACACTTCAAACTGTTCTACTTACAGCATTATCATCAACTATGAACGTTTGCTGGCCCTTAACGTCAGTCATTAAACAGGCCAACAAAATAATACTCAAAAACATCTTCATTTGCAGTCTTGCGCAACAATCTTTAAAACGATATCTACGTTTAAAAGCTACTTAGTTATTTAAATATGTGTCAAAATGTTGCCTGTAGAGTTGTAAAACGTGAATTAATTTGTGCATCATGGCAATGAAGTGATAACAGAATTGTGAATCACCATGTGGGGGTGAGACATGCTACACAGCGGGATTGTCAAAAAATAGCTTATTTAACAGTATAAAATTCGAGTTCTAATTACTTAATATTCTCCAGTATCATTTTTTAAACTGGCTCTTAAATTCACGATTTTCGTATTGATAATGAAAATAAAAACAGAAAATGACCTTATAGGTGAACTCGTTTAAATAACAAGAGGCCGCACAAAAGAATAATTTTTTACATTAGGTATAAATTTGGTTAGGCAAAGATCAATAAACCTTTGAGTTCCAGACCTGTTAACCGTTCTTTGATCTTTGAAGTGTACGAACAAGTCCTCTTTAAAAAATCTTGAGACAAAAATTTACGAGAAATATAATTATATCCCAATCGCTCTTTAACACGCTGAGAGCCAAAACGTTTAGACATAGAAATATTCAGGTTGATTTCTTTTGCATAGTAAATTATGCAAATCCAATCCGCTGCGAGACTCTAACTAACGGAAGTTTATCCCCATAATTCCTGGTTCATTAATATTCGATAAAACTTTACATACCTATTTTAAAAATATTGAAATTGCGAAACTTTTAAGAAAAGTAAAGCGTCAATTATTTTATTAATATTACTTGATATTACTTATAATAGCAAACAAAAATATTTGAACTTTTATTTATTCTCTTCTGATTTGATCGGCTTCAAGAAATGTACTGAGTGAATATCATTTTTCAAAATAAGCAGCAAACGAACAAGTGTATAAAAGCAAATTAAGAATACCAGAACATCTGGATGCATGATTCCCATATGTGTGTAACGACAATTTTCGCATAGAAACATGACACATTTGGGATCATGGGTCAATTAAGTAATAATATTAAGTAATAACGCAATTTATTTTGCTATTTCGGATGAAAAACGCAAAAAGAAAGTTTGAATTGTGATAAATTGATTATAATTTGCATCAACACGTGAATATTTTTAAAGAAAAAAAAAAGCAAACACAATTTCTTGTTATTCACGAAGCGGAAAAAATTATTAACGGTATTTTGTGATTTCAAAAAAATTCTTGCAACATTTTGAAGATGTGTGTGTCTGTATGAGATTGTGTGAGATTACAATTTGTACCTTACAATTTTTCAATCTGAGAAAGAAAAAAAAAGGAAATTTCTATATCGAAAATAAATTGATAAAACTATAGAAAACTGTGATATAATAATTTTTTTGTAGAAAGCACTTTACAAAGCACAAAAACAATGTCCACAAAATATGATGCGTAGGTATTTCATACGATAAGTATACAAAAAAAAAAGATTTCGTTTTAAAATGTGCCATCCCATCCGTTCATTCATTGTTTTGGTTAAAAATAAATGAATAAATTCTTTTTACCCCATTCAACTTTTAGATTGAAAGCCTACGAAAGTGACTCGGATGATGAGGATTACAATGTTGATTTTGATGAGTCCAAAATGCCTCCAGTTGAAATTCCACCGGGTGATCACAAGTTACAGCATTGCTATAATCTCTGGTATGCGCGGAAAGGTAGTCACAGAGCATCGGAATACGGAAAATCACTCCACTTTATTGGACGGTGTGCAACGGTTGAGCAGTGGTGGAATCTTTACTGCCATCTATTACGGCCAACAGAACTGAAGCCTTATCGCAAACTGCATCTCTTTAAAGCAGGTGTCAAGCCGATGTGGGAAGATCCTGAGAATGTTAAAGGTGGCAAATGGATTTTACGCTTGCGGAAGAACAAAGTAAATCGAGCCTGGGAAAATGTCTGCATGGCGATGCTTGGCGAGCAGTTTCTTGTTGGTCCCGAAATTTGCGGAATTGTCTTGTCGACGCAATATCCGGAAGACTTGTTGTCTGTATGGAACCGAACTGCCACGGATACAGGAAGTACAAATCGAATAAGAGATGTTCTTAGAAGGATCCTGAATCTACCTCCGAGCTTTCCCATTGAGTACAAGCCTCATTCGGATTCTCTCAAGTGAGTAAAAAATAAAATATTTATTCTACAAAATATGACTATACATCTTTAACAGTACGTTCTTCAATAGAGCAACAAAAGTATTGATGAGCAAATCACAGAATCTCCCGAAGGAGGACTAAAATCCAGCAACACAATCAACTTAATACAAATGGAACTTCATGGAAAGCCATCAAAAAAAAAAACCCAGCTGATTTTTTTTTATATTATATCCTTGATAAAAGAAGTCTCGGAAAACGGAAAATCGTCAAAGTGTTTTGATTTCTTTCAAAAAGAGAAAAATAAAAACCTCAAAACGGTAACGAAAATTTTGAATTTGAATCATATCGTTTTTACCGGTACACCCAAGTGTACACCATTCTACTGTACCTATTCTGGATGTAAGAACAAGGAAAAATTCTAGGAAAGATTTTCTGGGAAAAGTCGAAAATAGTTTAATTGAGCACGAAAAATGTATTCGATTTAATATCTGCTTGAGTAAGGCCTATAAAAAAATTGCGTATTATTTGTTGACCCTTTTTCATCGAATTATCAGCTCTAAGTCACTGAGCAATAAGCGACACTTGACTTGTTTGACGCATTGCTGTATCGACCTAATTGGAAGGTGATGAAAACGCTCAAGGAAAAAAAACCGACGTAAGTATATAAAAAATTTCCTTTCCCAACGAGAAATCTGTATTGAAAGGTTCTGAAAGCTTTATTGAACAATTTGAAGCTTTTCTATAATACGAACTGACATATATGAATGAGAGTTTTTAAGTTTCATACGCTTGTTCATCTTCTCATTGAGCGAGGTCGTGAGGATACTTTTTTGTTTGTTTTATGTATGCCATCGCAATGTTTTCTGATTGATAACGTGATCTGTCTCCTCAAGCAAAAATCATCTATCTACTTAGGTATTTAATAAATTGCCAATATGCTTTGTCTTCATTATTTTATGACTTTGTTTGTCCACATCGAAACAGAAGGCGGAAGACGGACGGAATATTGTTCATCTGTAATATGTGCGATATCATCGTATTTGTTTTTTGACAATTTTCTAATCAATCTCAAAGTCTGAACAGATAAATAGACATGCATTTCATACTTAGAGATTTATGAGAAATAAATTGAAAATTTCTAGTTATCAAGAAATAATTTAATTATGCTATTGTAACATGACCACCAGAACGTTTATTGAATATATCACCACAAGGTAAAGCCATGAAGCATCCAATGACCCAATTTTTGATTTGCATAAAGAGTGTAATGAACAATTGAATCAGAAGATCTCGCTTTTGTACATGGTAAAGTTAATTTTTCATATTTACAACACCGAGGGCGTTTTTCAGGAGCGGCCTTTATCTTATCGCTTGCGTTTTTGAAGCAATAAGAGTTGATGATTAATAATAGCAATTTAAATGAATAAACAGATGAAAAAAGACCTACCCAGCAGCGCCTGAGCTGCTTCATAATTCAGTGGTGATGAAAAATCATGATGATTATCAAAAGTCTTTCATTCATTTCTTTGAAATCTTTTTTTAACAAAAATTATCTCTAACTTCCTTGCACTCACTGCTGACACATTTCGGAGTCGTCTTTGGAATATATTGCGGATGCAAAAAATTTCATGTTGAGAAAGGTCGCGACTGATGACGATTGACATTCATTATTCGGCATTTTCGACTCAAGAGTATTTCTTCCTTCTTCGCAAATTTAATTGTTGATGTTTGTTTAGCTTTTTGGATTCACTTCAACGAAATGATGCCGAAAGTTTTTATTTTTCTTCGCCAGCATTATTGAACTTGCAAAAAAAAGGCCATTTAAGCGCGATATTTACTCGATTCGAATTTTTTTTTTTTTTCATGTGGTAGACAGCAGAGAAAAGGGATTTATGTTCATTTAGCACGCTCAGTACTCTTGCTAAGTGATTCAATGAATATTTGCGTTGATGAAGCTGATTTGCTGATTTTTATCATTAAAATTCGGCGATTCATTCATTCATTGCAACGAAAGTGTTTAACCAGAGTAAATTTCAATAACAGTATTAAAGCTGTAAACGTTTTCTTAACACTATTCAACAAAAGTCGTTCTTGTTATTCTGTTTTATGAAAAAGTAATTAATGAATTTGCATAAAAAACATAAAATATCTTATTTGATTACTTCATAAATTTCAATGGGACCGTAACGACTTCAATATTTTTGTGATACACATTTCAGACGACCGACAAATAAGTGAGATTGAATATGCCGCAAAATAATATAAGTAAAATAAATGAACACTTAAAGGCACTCAATGTGGGGTCTCTCTCATTTGGAGAAGAAAACGAAGGAGGCAGAAACCCTAATTGACTTTTTGCCTTTTTGGAAAATTGTTTCAAGGTTGAAAAGTATGCATGCGTAGGAACGCTTTTATTATTGGTGAAGCTGTGCTGTTTGTTATGCAACTTTGTAAATTTCATTATCATCAATAAATCATTTTATACATTTACATTCACCAACTGCACGATTTTGTTATCAAAGGAAGCTTCAGAAAATTCTCCTACGGAAAGCTCTTAATTTGAATTTTTTTAAAAGACCATTTTTCGTGGAAAATTTGGCTCGCTGCGAAGGTTTCGATATTTATTTTCTTATTATTTGTTGCCATTATAACGTGCACTGAAGCTTTCACTCCTCGTGTACTCTCCATACACATTTTAAATTAAAAGACCTTTCCTTGAAGCTGGCAAAACAGAATAAATCTTGAAATTGAGCTTTTACAGTATTGTAGGCAGGTAATACTTGAACACCGCCTTAGCAGCGGAAAATTTGTAATGCTACTTTGCAACACGAGTTTTTGAAAGGATCCATCACAAATAAACTTGAGAAATTTATTGGTCTTTCCTCATAGAAATCGAAACGGAAAAATGATAACAACAAAAAAAAAAAAAATCTTTATCAGATTATGATGTTTGCACATTACAAAAAGAACACTCAGAAATTTGTTTTCCTTCCTTAATGGACGACCAAACATGTATACTATGTAGATTTTTATCTTGCAACACCGAAACATAAATTGACTATAGAAAACGATAATTTTAATTAAAATAAAATATTGGGCCTAATAAATGAGCCACTTTCTCATTCTCTCCCTCGAAGGTCTTTCAATTTGTCAGTTAATCAGTTTCAATTAATTTAGCATAAGAAATTTTTATTAAATTTCAAAGTTTTTGAATCGAAAATTTCTCCATTAGAATTTCAAACCTGTTACCGAACTTTTTCGATTCTGAGAATTGTCTACTGGAAATTTAATGACTTTTTTTCAGACCCTTCCTACGAGAAAACTTCCACTTCGACACTTTTCTCATCGAACAAATTTTCCTCCAATTTTCACATTTCCGCTACCCCTAAATCGAATTCGGGTGTCGCATCCATGCTGAATCATTAATTTTTCGTTTAAATTTACACTTGAACCTACTATAAAATTGAAGGCCTTTAAATAATAAAAAGGCTTTTTTTGAACGGTAGAGAGTTGGTTGACCTGGTGATGGAATGATGTTGGTCACATTGCGTCAGTTAAACCGACCTTATAAACTTTTCTCTTGCATTGTAATAATAAAGGACGTAATCAAGCAACATAAACAATAACAGTTTTATCCTGAAAAGCGACAATAATGGCAAAGTGAAGAAAATAAGCCAAGCGAGATTCCATAGTTAAATTAATATGATGTAGAAAGTAAGTATCTGGAGAAATATAAAAAAGCATCATCATTTATGGTGCCCTGCTTTTTATTATCATCTCGCACAAGACAAGATTGTAAGCATCCGTAAATTGCTCCTTAATGGTAAGTGAAATTGTCGGAAGGTTGAAAATGTTTTAATTAAAGACGCTTTAGCACAATAAAATGAGACTCGTGCAATTGCGTAAAAAGAGTTAAAGAAATTGTATGTAATTTGATTTTATAATTTATTTAATCGCATCATTAATGGCCCTCATTTGGATTCGCTATCAAAAGGCCGTTCTGCCGTTCTGTCGGTTGGAAGAGAATTCTCACAAAGGTGTTAATCAGCGCATTATTAAACAAGCATATACGATGCGAATATTCATAAGCGAGAAAGGAAAAAAAGTTCATAAATATAAAACACAAAGCGCAACCTACGAGCGAATGTGTCAGAACAATTTCCTTTTACAGACTAATTCAGTTCACTGCTAATCAAGATCACCATAAATTTTGCAGTTAATGTCTTATTTGCTCAGTGCTAAAGAAATTACAAATATATATAGCAGCGCACTCCACCCACCCACTCGTCAAGTTGTTCTATGTAATGGAAAATTAGAAACAATCATGTCGTGCTAATGACATAATTTATGCTTAACAATAAATTGTTTTGCTGAGAGAAAAAAAGATTGAAAATTTGCATGCAAACTAGGTAGGTAGCTGATAGATTCTGCGGCAGAGAGAAAAAAAGAGAGATGTGCAAATATTATTTTAGAAATTCTAGTGAAATCCAGTCACAACAGATTAATGTCAATATTTTACATGTTTTCTCAAAAAACAGTCATTCATCCGAAAATAAACAATAATTAAATCCAGGTGGATTGGTTGCCACTAATAAAGATCCATCATACAGAACACAAACATAATATTTATTCCAGTTTTGAAATGACATGGTAAAAAGAATGTTTATTGATGCTTAAAAGGTGTACCTTGCAGATGGGTTTTCACAGTGACATGATTCGAATGGACGCCAGGACCAAAATTAATCGAAAAAAATAAAAGACTATAACTGTTGTTGTGTGTAGAATTGTAAAAAGTCCCTTCAACTATTTCGGCAGTGACAATAAGGGAAGGACAGTGGTCGATAATTTCTACCTGAATGCTGAAACATCTTATTCATTTATGTACATATATTTTTGGCAAACGATTCTGACAAACTCAAGTAAACATCCAAGATGGACAATGTTGCGCATTTATTCCTCTGAGCCTGAGCGATTTTTAATACGATTTTTATTATTTTAACGATCTTTTGGCTCATGTGCAGAAATAATCTGTGAATTTATATCATATCGTCGTATACCGAAGAAGTCGCGTGTAGCCATAAAACCAAACAGTAATAAATTAAGTGTTATTTTAACATTATTCACATAAAAAGAATTTGCGCTAAGCAAATTAATCAATAAACTTAAATGCTCTTTACTCGTATATTTCTCAAAGCTTTGTAAAACCGTCTTTCTGTTTTCGCTTCGTCATTTTTGATTGAGATTGAGACATGTTTATAAAGAGGTATCATTTTATAAGGAGATATCCATAAATTCTGTATGTGTTATCTGCATTACTAATACCATATGATGCTTATGCATCGCGTAGTTTATCATTTATTGACAATTTGGTACTTTTAAAAATTTGAATACTTTGCAGCGCAAATCGAGTAATTGAATATTGTTCCCTCTCTGCATTCCACAAATTTACAACAATGTAAATTCTTGTAAGCATAATTCTCTGAAATATGTTTGTCTAAATAATAAATATTGTAAGCTCCAATATGACTCAGACGACTGGCAGCGCAATGAATTGTGTTCCTCATTTAATCGATTCGCCGAAGTGTTACACGACATTACCATTTCACTGCGAAATTATTGTTTAAATTTTAAATTGAATGTGACATTTTGATGGGCGAATCAATAAAATAAATTTTGTTGCAGAATTAAGATAATGCAGTTTTTATTGCGCTTAAAGCACAATATTTTATCGCGATTTGAATTGGTATTAAAGCCATTTTCACTTTTATAGTCTTTAATATTTGTGTGATGAAAAAAAAAAATGATATCTCACATGATGAAAGTCATAAAGTTCTTTTTTATATTTAGTTAGAATTTGTTTGTTATTATACGGCTGACGATTTTTAGCTGAGCCCGCTGAATCTAGAAACGAATTTCAATAAAATGTAACATTTGAAAGGAAAGTTGCTGCGGTTATGTTTAAGGACTAATTTTCGATTTTATCGTTAAGTGGAAAACATTTTCGCAAGGGAATCAACATGAGAACCATGGGAACAACAAGAAGAGGAAGAGAAGAAAACAGAAACTGTTAACACATTAACAGGCACTTAGACCGGCATGTTGGTCTCTCACACTTTACCAAAGCTTGTTTATTTGAAACAATTTGATATGCCGAATGGAGACTGCTAGGTAACCTTGCTCGGTGCTGTAAAGTAGCTTGTATGTGTTATTTTGTCGAGCTGTTGAAAATCGAATTTATATAGCAACCATCTACCGCAAATGACATTGAATGTGTGATTAACCTGAGAAAGCTCTTTGCTATTTTTGAAAACAAATATATTCATACACATGTACGCATAAATCCATATTATATCAAAAATCTTATGATTCATCAATGTTAAAGTGTCAAGCAAAATTCCATTTTATCGTTAATGTTAAGAAGCTTTATCTTTGTATTTTCCATTCGGTAATCTCTTTTTCGAAGTAAATCTTGTAAACACATTTCAATATATCTGAATAGGAAAGACATAGATTTCCATTTATATTATCATCATCAACCAACTTTATTTCTCAGGTTTATTTCAGCATTGGAGTTGGTGGTTAGTTAAGAAGTCTACTTCGTTTTTTTTTTTTTTTTCAAATACTTACATTTATGATGTATTAAGCATGTGTAATACTTTTTCCAGAACAAAATTCCAATAATTTTGAAATACAGATTAGATGCTACTTAGCATATTATATTCCATATGCCAAAGATGGTTCGGGTAAACCGGGCAAAGTTTCATATTTTTCTCGTATTTATGTATTTGATGAATAATAACATTGAATCAGTCTATTACCACCTATCTCCCTCCATTCGATCTGACAGTGTTGATCCTTATGGAGCTTTGAATTTTTATGTGAGTTCCTATCATCCATCTGCTGCCATACACAACACATAATATGTAATAAAAAAAAATATATATATTTACAAGCGGAAAAATGATGATGAATTTTTCATTTCTGCTGTTCGTCAGAAGCTGTTTTTTTTTTGGATTATTATGAATTTCTTTAACATCCGACAGGTAATATGGGAGGGTGAAAATTTGCCGAGATGTGCTATCGAACTCTTCAGCAAATGATTTCCTTGACGAAAAAATCAATGGAACCGCAAAACAACCGGTGAAATGGTGAAATTTTATGTCTCTGACTCCGTATAAGGCAAAAAGGTTCATTTGAGCAGATTTTATGTGGCTTCTGTGCAAATAACGAAGGTGGAAGATTTTTCGAGGATTCTTTTCCATTAAATGTGATTTTAAATTTTGTGGCATGTTGAAAACTTTGAGGCAACTGATAGGGCTTTGAACTTTATATGTATGCTTCTCTTTCTCTCGATATCCTCTTAAATCCTTATCGTCATCAAGGATTCTCCATGTCTTCTCGATACATTTTTTTTGGGGCCGAGGCTATTTTTTCCAAAAGAAATATTCATATAATAATAAGAATGCGAAAAAAGCTCTAAGATTCCTTCGAAAACCATACGCAATTCGAGCCGATGCTTTCAGCAACAATTCAAACATGTGAGTGTTTCAACAAACGTTTTTGCCCTCAGTATTGTGTGGATTTTATTAACTATCGCAAACGCAAGTAGATGGGTAAAAGATTATAGTATTACATAAGATTAACTGTTCCTTGAAGCCAAATGGGAAAAACAACATGATCCTTCTACTCTTGCTTTCACTCAACTAAAGCTTCTGAAATAATTTTTTTGCGATTATTTTTTTTGTTGATAAAATCGAGTCGGTAGAATTGGGGCGATTTATATTCAATTGAACATTGCAAAAAAGAAATTGGTAACACCGAATAAAAATCAATTAAATAGTTATCGTAAAAATGGACATCATAAGATTAATTTTACTATACTTTTGCATGTAACCTACCTCAGATGTAATGATCTGTTGATAATGTAATCAGTTTTCATTTAAGTCATAAGAAGAAATTCTAAAATCTAAATGATGATCATTCTGGGCAGGATTTTAAAAAGGATCTTTAAGAATCTACATATTAAGTAGTTGGAAATGTCTATCACCTTTCAAACATTTGAAGATTCGAGGCGCCAAACAAACAACCAACTTCTTCACCATTTTAGGGACGATGCAGAATGCCTTAACAAGTTCAAATATTTTGTTCTGTACTAAACTCTGTCGCTCTCAACCTCAAATTTGTATATTTGTTGTTGTTATTGTTTCTTTTGCATGAAAAAAATCTGTTGTGTTGGTTGTCGGCACAGTGTTTCTTCGTCGGCGTTCGAATAAAAACAAACAATTAAAGCGGAATATAAAATTATTTAGTTTGTGTACTTCAACTGTTGTAATTCATCGAAAACATTCCTAATAATGTTCAGTAAATTCAAAATAAAGTGCTGATTACGAAAATATTGAGTGAAATAAAGAAATTTGCGAAATTTTGTGCAAAACTGGAAAAAAACAGAAAACAAAATATTTTGCCCGAATATAAAATTTTTCCGTAGTAAAGTGTTCCAAATCAATAAAAATTCAGACTTCATATTGTTTCAGAAATGTTGTGCATATAAATCTCTATGTAATAAAGGAAAATCAAGTGGAAATATTCGGGAAAATATAAACAAAATAAAAGTGTAAATTCTCTTTTACTGAGGAAAGAAATGAGGAAGTCGCTCTCTTATGGCTATTTTGTTTAGGATTCTGTTTACTTTAGGATTACTTTTAATAAATGGATCTTTTTTATCAGGTGAGTAAACAATTCATAGCTATAAAAATATATTTTGCTCTCTGCAACCAGTTCAGCAAGCAAAAAATGGATTGTTTACCTTTGCGATAAAAATCCGCTTATCAGTCATTGATTTTCATGCGTTAATGATTGATATTTTATGGTACCGTATCCGAAGAAAGGCCGCCTCACTCAGTTCGTTATTTGACGATCCATTCTTCCAAAATCTACTACAAGTTTCGTTTATTAACAGTGTTGTGAAAAAATGTAATTGATACAAAAAGACAAAAGCGTTGATTATGTATTGCAGTTGTGCAAATCGTATCATGTCGTGAATTGGATATGTTGAAAGAATTTATTTTTAATTAACTGTAACTAAAACTACACAATTATCGATAAAAGTAATATAAAAGTGATGCATAAGAAATGCACAAAATTTCTTTTATATTAGGCAAAAATGAAAGAAAAGGTTGAGTTCAACAGCACTGGCCTTGAAATATAACAAAAATAACATAAAGAATTTATATTCTTTCTCAGAAAAAAGAGTTTTGCTGTTTTGGCCACGATCAAGAAGAAAATGAAAGCGGCAAGCACATATCTAGAAATATTTCAACGAAGTTATTTTCGGTCCAATTTGACCAGCTCTCTCCCTGAATTTGAATTCCCAGAATCGCGAAAGGAATATTAAAATTAATATTGAAATTAATTGGTTCCAATTTAAAAAAATTTTCATTTGATCTAATGTGATTTATTCGCTACTTTGACTTTCATATGTGCTTGGACCTAAGTAGAACTTTGACTTTTTATTATAAATAAATACTGCTAGAAAACGCAAATCTTGTGTAAGTGACTTCTCATGTTCCAAAATATTATTAACAGGGAATCATTTTTTCTTTCCAAAATGCACACGATGATGTAATAATGGAAGTCAGCAACATGGGTTATTGTTATTATTATTACATACATACATCCGAATGCGGCACTCGAAGATTTGTTGGCATCAAATTCATATATGATGTTTGTCGAAGAAATCCTAACGATTGAGCATCTATGGATTATTGTCTTTGAGCCATGCATGCTAATTTGAAATCGCTCGATGCTCTTTCGAATAAGAAATAAAATATATATCAATTCCTACGTCAATAAATTCACCCACATTAATCCACTCTCAGAAGAAGAAATACGAGCATCAACAAATTTCATTTCACTTAACGAGTTCCCAATTATAAATCCTTTGTAAGAGCAGCTCCAGTCGATCGTTCCATAGAGTGCTGAAAATAGTGCGCAATATTTTCTTTCTTTTTTTTTTACATATATCCATGAAAACGCGCTTCATAACGTTTTAGCGCTAACTACACCTATAGAAATGCCTAAAACTCGCAGAATACATCATCATAGTGGAAGAAGAAAACCAATTCAATAGGAACATAAATGTTTCACTGAGTCTTGATCTTGAATCTCAAGATGTTTTTTGAGGATTTCTTAGCACTTAGTTTGTGTATATATCATAAACCATCTTCTGTAGTTTCGTAGTAATGAGCTAGATAAATATATACAACAGTTCTGTGATGCAAAAAGCGCGAATCTGAAGATTCTTATAGTTTTCGCATTGCTTGTGTTTAACTTCTTTTTTTTAAGTGTGTGTGATTTATATTCGTTTGCAAAAAAAAATCTATCAAACAAACGAAAAAAAAAAAATGCTTCAAAGAAAAAAAATCTTGGCCTTGTATAATATATAAATATGTATTGATATATATTTATTTATTTTTTCCTTCATCCGACTTGTTTAAGTGTCTTTGTGTGAAGCCTCTTTTTGCGAAATTATTCATAGCATTTTATCGGGTCTTAATACTGTGTTATGAAAGCGTCAAGAATAGTAAACGCAAAAGAGATTTTTTTGGCAATATTTACTTCGCTTCACAGTCAATGTCGTGTCACAGTATTGGTTACAAATTAAGGGATAGATTTTGTATTTTTTTTTTCTCCATGACTCGTTTAGAGACGAACAGCAAACATGTGTTTGGAAATAGCACAATATTAAAAAATCATTTTGTTGCTGCCTCGTGTTTCATTCTCCAGCATAAGGAATGAATAGCAAACGAACGAAATTGTTGTTTTCTTCGGTATGTAGTGATTTTTCTTAAAGCGACTACATTATCCTATAAGTGCCCATCTTCAGGGTTAAAATTATTCTTTATGCGAGGTATATATGTATGTATACTCGTATATATAAATTTTAAGGGATCATGTTCAAGCATGAATTCTTCGATTACAAACGCAGTTCCGAAATGTGCTACAATTTAAAACCCATCATATACAACAACATTCTTTTCTGGGCTCCCTTTTTCTTTTTCAATTTCTTTTACAACAAGTCACATGCACATGGCCCAAATTGTATTCAACGTCTCATTTGTCATATTGATCCGTTTATGCTTGTGTGCCTTTCTCTTTATTAAATTTACAGGTGGTGTCACCAACTTAAAAAAAAAATCTTTAATAACACACATGCATGGACTCTCGCATTGTTATAAATATCAGTTTTTTCATTTCGTAAACAGATTTATGATGTCAAGTCGAGAAGCGCAACACACAAATATAGAAGGAAAGAGCGAGAGAGAGAGACAGTTGTAAAATGGCAACAAGGAAAGTGTTTCCAGTACAAGCGCGCGAAATCAAATTTGGACTGAAGACATTTGTCTTGAAACTTTACAACTTAGATTGTATGATGCGCAAAAAAGAGTTTGGGAAAAAAAAGTTGAAACAAAGATTTGACAAAAGAGCCTTGAATACAATGTTGCATGGCGATCTTTAAGTTCTTATCCATACATGACAAGGCTTCGTGGCGACCGCGTGATACTACTATTTGCATCATTTTCAATTCACTGATCTAAAATTCATCTGTCCAAAAATAGGATTTCAAAAGTCTAAAAACATTTATGGCTTTTTTTGTCTTTTTTTCATTTTTTGAAAGCCATCAATTAAACGTGCGATCAGAAATGTATAGGCTAACTGGATTGAGTTTAGCATATGAGGCTACATTCGTCGTCCTTGAAGAGTTTTGACGATGCTGATTTTGGGGTTTTATCACTCCTCACATTGGCAAATAAATCAATTTATGCAAAATTGGAGACACTTTTTTTTTGATAGGAATTGAAATTTTTTTGTGATATTATAAATTATAATTGCTAAAATTTGTGTCGCTGTAATTTTATGCTTCGATGCATGTTTTAATGAGGAGGAATCGACAAATGCCATAATAGAAAATTTGAATTTACGAATTTATCTCAATTTGTAACGCAAACCAATCTTCGGATTCCAGGTTGTATCGAAAAAATTCTCAACCGTTCACTTCTTATTCCTCGCCATCGTCACCGCCAAAATCATGATGTACCTACTATATAAAACCTTGTCTACAACTTTTCAAAGCTGAGATTGACATATCAAATTACCGCTCTCGCTTAAATGTAGATTTTTTTTTATAAAGTTGCTGCTTGTTATTTTATCTACGATTCACAAAACCGCCGAAAATACATCTCGCCAGCTCGTTCTTCCTCCTTCATACAGCAAACGCTTCGTCTTTTGAATTAAGCCTTTTTGTTCCTCGATTCCAATGAGCGAATTGTTTTGTATCAACACTTTGAATTTCAAAGAAAAAAAAAATCTGAATGCGTTCGTTCAAAATAATCGCATGGATAGCAAAAAAAAATACGAAACCCGCGAGGAACCAGGCATTAAGAATTAAATTCTTGTGTGTCATGCTTAATTCTTTTTTTTTGCGGGACTTGACATATTAAAAAAAATATATATTTGCCTAAACAGCAGACCCATAAATGAGTCAGGAACATTGTTTATTCCATCACACGAACATTAATTTAATTAAATTTCTATGATGCAAACAACTTATTCGCACACAAATCGCACATACATACAAACATAGGCAAATCTACTTTAAAAAAAAAAAAAATCTCTTAAAGTTGTTTCATGTTAAGAAAAGTAAAGTAAAAATAAGAATGAAAAATCGTGGCATGGAGTTCTTTTTTTTCCTTTCGTATATACACAATGTGTACAATATCGCATCAGCATCAGAAGGCAACTAACTGGAACGAAGCTTTAAGAAAGATTTATATTTATCGCTGGAATATATGTAAATAAATTTGTCAAAAATGTAAATACCAATAACTTAATGAGCCAAATTCGCAAATCTCAAACGAAGCTATAATTGATTTACCAATTTCCATCGGTAGAAACATGCCCTGAATCGCCATAGAACGGATATTTTTTTTTTTTGTTTCTCTGTTCTTTTTTGCCACTTGAGGATGGGAAACACTTCTCTACTCATAAAAGCATATCTGTTTCATCGGTGCGGCATCATTGCTCATTCTGAAAAATGTTTATTGAGAGAAATCTCATATCGTCATCTCAACGGGACTTTTGTAAAGCCACCTTAACTTAACGCCCACGCAAAAACATAATCATAATTGATATTTAAAATTATGTTCGAGAGAAAGTTCGACGGCAACTTGCATGTTTATCGACAGCTTCGGTTTTAAGAATTTCTGTATAGTGAGTTATGAGATAAAATAAATTGCATTTCATCACCCATATGACCATATGATTCTCATTTTTTTTTTGTGATACGCTATAGTGTCATTAACGAGAAACTCGCGTGACCATATGCTACAGTTATGGAATGAAAAATTAAAATATCTTTAGAATACCCGTTGATGGTTGATTGGTTTTCGTTAAAGGTATTAACAAAGTGATTATCATAGGAAAAAGATAATGAGTCGTGATGGATCTGAAGGGCCCACCAAAGAAACATCAAATCAATACGCACTTTTCATTAGCGCTTATACATTTTTGAGTGGGCCTTTCGAAATCTCTTTGGTTTTTTTTTTCGGATTTGCTGCGTGGGTGATTCGATTTCTCTTTTGTGCGACCTAAGCCCTCATAGGTGTAAAATTAATTAAATCTCACGAAGAGTTTATATGACAAGTCTTATTAGTAATCGCAAGATGTTGATATCGTTAAAAAGCTTTTTATATCATCTTTTAACAACATATTTATCATGTTGTTTGGAAAAAAAAGCCTTTAAGCGTGTTGTTTAGAAAAAGAAGCCTTTGAGCTCACTTCGAGGTCGTACTGAATGAAAATTGGTATATTTGTGGAGCGCTTTTAAACGCACCATGAGAACAACATGAAAACCAATGGCAATGTCAAAATACTGTGCTGTCGTTCTTTACCAGTGGCAAGGCAACATGCAGTCTAAGTGCTTGTAACATGTAATAACAATTTTCCGCTTCTGCTCCTTGACATTTCGCTGTTTTTGTGGCATTGAATAAAGTTTGATGTTGAGAACTTCCTTGAGCATTTATGCTACGAATGGAAAAGTTTTAATTTCTTTCATCAGCCTCAACATAAAACATGAGAAAAACATATTTTCTCGATGAATTAAATCCATAAATGATGCAGCAGCAAATACTACAAAAAAAAAAAATAACTATTTTATGTTTATGATTATTGCCTTTTATTTCTTATGTTCTTTATTACCTTGTTAATGGAATAAAAAAAATGTAACAGCCTCGAGCCACTCACTATATTATAGTTATACTGTGTCCTACCTTTTTCTGATATGTTGTTGATGTCCCATCAAAGCGCAATTTATGTTTTCATTATAAATTGCAACTGGTCGATTGAAACGTGTGTACTAGTTGTTGAATCGCACTTCCCTTTTCCACGCGTACATTGTCCAACTGTGACAGTTTCCACAAGTCTAAAATTAATAATAATTTAATATAATTGAAGACACTCTCTGAGTGACACAATAATGTCTCATAATGAAAATATCTCAAGACGTTCATGTGTTTTCAACTTGCAAACAATTCACAATAGTTCAAAAGTTTTTATACACATTCGTTCTATTAAAGTCCAAAAAATCTATTCACTAATGCCGACAAATACGAATGGAATATTGCATTCTATACAGAACCGCTTGAGTTCACTAATAATGCAAAAAAAAAAAAAACACCGCTAAAACCACTCTAGAGATAAAGACTTAAATTAATGAATACCATGCTTTAGCTGTGTATCGTTTGGTTTTGCGAAAGAAAAGCAAATGAAAAAGAAAAATAAGAATGAACAAAAAATTCTAAATTTTGAAGCTTGAATGTTATTGAAATTTTTAGCAAAAAACAAAAAGCAGTTTTTGAAATATTCTTGTCACTTCCGCCAAATTATTTTTTGTTTGTCCTATATCTTGTTTTTTTTCTGTATTTCAATTTTCAACCCTTTCCTTTTATCGTTTTTTTACAATTATTTTGTACCAGTTATAGAAAATATTTTCAGCTTCAAGGTCAAGAACTCGTAGATTGATCTGACACGCAATTCAGTTGCTACTTGCTACTCAACATTACTGAAAAACAATAAACTCACTTATGATCAGATAATAGTGACCTCCTTCCCCCCACTAAATATATCGACCATGACATTTGAATAATATCGCTTTGCTTATTGTAGATAAGAAACGAAACATTAAAAGAATGGAATGTTTAATAAATACAACATGTTGTCATTATTTTTTTTTTTTTTGATACAGTTACAATGCATAATGTTAAATGATAAATCTCTTATTCCAACTTTTTTAAAATATGCATAAACAACGACGAAAGAAACAATTTTTCTCAATCTGTTCTCATTGCGCGCTCAATACTCTATATAAAAATAGTTAACGATTTAATTAACATTCTTGGTGACAGTGTTATAGGAAGCGGAGTGTGCGCGAGCACTAAGAAGAAAAATATGCCTTTGAATGCTCTCTTGGAATTGATTAATTTATTGTGCATGTATATACCAGCGCCACTGTCCGGCAATCAATAAATTATGTTTGTCCATTTTAATTGCTTGTTTTACAATTTGCAAGTCGCAAGCTCTGCGATAGTGGAATTTTCTCAGAAATTTCCGAACATTGCCTTCTGAATTGCGCACGATGCCATCCATGACTTAAAGCAAATATACAGCATGACTTAAATTAAATTCTTCAGCAAATAGGTTCTACACTTCCTTATATCGCACTCACATAGCATTTCTCTTATGTATCTAGCTCCACTTTGTCGCATTACAGCCTAAGCGCTTTTGTGATTCATTTTTTTTTATGATCGATGATAAAAATTTCAAATGTGTCAGCTAATTTTGTTTCCGTCGAGAATGCGAAAATATCTCATCGCACTGAACATGAGAATACAAAAACTTTTTTCTTTTTTTTTTTTTCACAATGCCCTGCAAATAGAAACAACGAATTGCGGGTTCAATAGCATCTCGGAGAGTTATGCTGACAAAAATAATAAAGTGTCGTTTGATGATGCATTTAAAATAAACGCGAGTGAGCAATTGAACTAGTCACGATAAAAGAGATCAAGATTTTTGTTTCAAAACATCCAAGTACCTAAACTCGTTGTCATGATAAACTCATAGAAACTGAGGGCATGGAAGGTTTGATTATTATTATCACTGTTATCATTTATTTATTATAATTGAGGAACATCAATTAGCCTGATTACAGTATTTCTAAATATAATCTTAACTGCTTAGAAACTTCTTTTTGTTACGATATTAAACAGATTTAGCTTTAGACATTTCTATTCTAACAGAATTTTTACAAAACGAAAAGGGACAGTTGTGAAAATAAAGTGAACTTGCTTCAAATTTATTCTTATATTTCCGTATTCCGAACATATATTGCAAAACAATCCTATTCGGTTTAAGATAACAAGATTATTTTAGCGCCGGAAACTTTATCATCAGGCGTACTCTTGCAACAACAAATGTTTGGCGAGCTTGAAATGTGAGGAATAAAGAAAGATGAGGCGAGGCGATGAATCGTGAATAGTGTTCAAAATATGAGGGAGAAAAATGGGAGAAGAAGACCGTGGTTGGCTCCAATTGTGGCAAATGACGAGCTTTATGCGGAATAAATTAGGCAAATCATTATGAATCTCTTTTCTTCCTCGATGATTTCTGATGAAGATTATCAAATTCCTTTTGACACACGCACTACCACAATCGTCTTTAGTCATCGTTATATTCGCAATCATGTAATGAAGCTTTCCATAATCGTAAATGAATTCTTGAAGGAATTGGGAAATTTTTAGAATTCAAATCAATTTTTTTTTATTGCGTCGTGTGAACATTTTAGCTTGGAAAAATATTTTTTTTATATTATGAAAATTTATTCAATCCCTGAATGGATGATTTCATGCGAACGCTTTGTTCATACAATGATTTTTCTCGGATGCTTTTGTTCTGAGTTTCATTCGCATAAAAGCGTACCACCAAAAAGTTATGAATGCTTTAAGAAAGTCTTATTTATCCTCTCTTGTGTATTTGAGTTCCCCAGTCCGCATGACATGCTTCCAATGTTAATATTGCGAGCATGGAATTTCTTAATCTACTCACAGTTGTATAGCAACAGCTTAGCAGGCAAACATTTCTTTGGTGATATCACAAAATAATTAATGAGAAAATATTTCAGTTCGAAATGAATTTTTTTTTGACTGTCAACAGAAAAAAAAAATTTGATAGAAACTTAAATTTATTGCCGAAAACACATTTCCAAACGTTTGATTTCTTTTTTTGCCTTTTCGGAGATTTCCTAGAAGAAAAGATTCTTTCGCTCAAAAAACGAAACAAAATAAAAATCGTGAAACCTTTTCAAGCGAGTTCAAGTTCATTTCTCGCCTCTTTTACTGACTTGAAAGAGCATACCTCATAGCAGCAAGTCTAGCATGTCAAGCAGAAACGATAAATTTTGGAAAATATATAAATATGAACGCCTCACTATACTATACAATCATATATAAAAGACGTTTATTAAAAAAAAAAACCCCTGCTCACATATCATTGCGTGTCATTTCCCATGTTGTTGATTAGGAGTTATAAAAATCGTTCTATGACAAAATTCAAGATTTAGAGTTTTCTTTTTTCGCTCTGTTCAAATCACTTGATTAACTTTTAAGTCAAATAATATGAGCATCATGCATATGTCATAAATTATCATGTACATGAGAAGTTATAAACTTTGTACGTGTTTTTATGTGCAAAGCAAACAGAAGAAATGTTTATTGCTCTTTCCCGGTCGCACTCAAACTCGAACATGACAGCAAAACCAGCTACAAGTGATGATCACTAATCGTGCGCTGCGATAAAAGTTGGCAATCAATAAAATTCAATACACATAAAATAATTTGATACAATCTTGTTGCTTTATGCTTGCGAAACAAGGCAGCAAAAAAAAAAATTGCAACATCTTTATTTGTTTCGCGCCCATAAAACATCAGAACTCAACAGCAATTTGCAATTTGCGAGCAGCAACTACTTTGCGATGCATAGCGAGTCCATCAAGACCACTAAAGTGTGAATAAAATTGACTGATAGAATCGAACTCACATCGGAAATGACTAATAAAATATATATAAAAAAAAATTGCAAATTATCTTTTTCAGAATTTTTAATTGACCACACATTAACTTCGCTCACTCGACTCTGACCCAAAAAAGTCTAATCATCGGCCGGATAATTTTCAATTCCTTGCATGCTTCTGTCAATTGCAAATGATTTCTGATGGACAAAATTCTATTTGCTAATTCCCCTTCCACTGTAAAATCATTTAACAACCGAAAATTCCATTTTGCGATCACATAAACTCATTCGTACTTTAAACCCAACCATAACAACACTCGAACGTCCGATACAGCTTTCAGGTAGATTTTTGGTCGTTCTTGGTTGGGTTTCTATCTAAGACGAAGGGAACACACAGCCATATAGAAGTACCACATAATAATACAGTCACAGAATTCTTAGAAATGATCATTCGCAAAATGACCATAAAAATATTATGTTTTATAGGTAGAAGTGGCAGTTTTATAGAACTGTTATAAATAGGATCCGAGGAAATTCTATTAATTCGCCTCGCGCACAGTATTAATTAAAATAAAATTCTTGGACATATTTAAAGAAAAATTAAGAGCTTTGGTTGCCTAGAATCGAAAGATGTTTCATTACCAAATAAAGCAATAAAAGCCTTTGATTGATTCTGAAATTTCTTTTGAAAAAGAAACAGGCCAATGTAGGAATAACAACGAAGGGATTATTGGAATTTTACCGTTCTTTTTTGTTGTTATGCCAAAAAATTATGAACCTCTTTTTTTTTTTAGAACACCCAAACAGAATGTTTGAGGAAATTTGCCAAAATAAAAGAAGGATAAATTGTCTTGGTTCTGCATGTATGGTTTGGTCGATTGTTATTTCAAAGCTATTTTATGATTTTCAACCTTCTACGGATCAGCAATGCATCATCATAAACATTTAATCCATGATCCTTCACAAATTTCTGATGTGCAATCTTTATGTAAGGCTTCACAATGTGAAAATAATTGTGAAAAGTTGCTATTTTTTCCGCATATTATTACATTCTACACACTCAGGACTCAGGAGCGATGTATATAAATGTGTTTGTGTAATGTATAAATATCATCAGCTGGCACTCATCATCATCGGGTGCTAGTTAAAGCGCATGAAAAATTAATTTCTTCAGAAAAGCCACATAGCTGTGTGAAGCATGGTCGTTGAAATGATTACCAGTTAAGTTTGAGCAATGTGTACGTGTATAATGCGTGACTTACACAGCAGAACAAGAAAAAATGTTTCGCAGACAATAGACGGGTAATTGATAACCCTTACAACCCCTACCTAGTGAATACCATCTCTCGCGAACTTGAATTTCTTGTTTACACGATTCGCTTGCAAACCAGTTCGTTGCCCATTTTAAAGTTCAATCTAAAACTGCATACTCAAATTTATCTTCAATAAAGTTGACATGAGAGAAAAACTCAAACTCGGTTGAACTGAAACGATTTGGGGAAAAACATTCGTATCAAGTTGTGAGATTTTCGTCGAATTCTTCTTTCTTTGTCTATTCCGCATTACAATTCATTTTCAATAAATCCTGATTTCGCATCATATCGAATGAGAGGCGGCTGAAAAATGTCTCAATTCGCCATTTGCATGAGCCGAAAACGACAACAGGGAAAAAAAGATTTACATCCATTAACCATAAAAAGTCAATCACTAAAAATTCACATTATGGCACAATTTATGAATATTTGCCAAAAAAAAAACATAGATTCGACCCAGCAAATACATTTCTCTTTCTCTGATATCAGAAAGAAGCCGGATCGGCTACAAACAAAGTGTTACAGTCCCCAAATAAATTTACACTCAAGGATTCATTGAACAAAATATTTCTTAATTTGCCATTGTTTGGTAATAAATTCCATCAGGACATTGGTTAACTGGGACACGATAACATGATAACATTGCCATAAATCATATTAAAGTATCCTTTGAGGACGTATCAAAAAAAATCCATATTGGTGGTATATTTCTAACTCACATAATACGAACTACAAGACTATTTGCTCTAACCATCTACAATCTATATACATGTATATAAAAACAAGTAGTGAGAGCATAGTTCTCGATTTGACGACAGAGATTTTGAGCTTGGCAGGAAAAAATTGATATAAAAATGGCAATTTATGGTGGAAAAAGTTTGTCGTGATTTTCAACGATGCGAACTCTAATGGGAATTTTTAGTATTATTTGTTAGTCCAAGTCGTCGCATTTCATTAAAATTTTTCCATATCAATATGAAAATTGCCTTTTTATGATACTTGTAGATGTTCAACATTTGCCCGACAAATGGGCTTGAGAATTTTTTTTTCATCTTTTGCCCAAAACGTTCCTTCGGCAGTGTCGTTTGTTCCCTTCACTCACAAATACATTAATAAAAATTTTCTGCGACATTTTGTTCGCAACTATAACGCTTTTGATGATTGAGTGAGGTTTCGCTGTTCCTAAAAATATATAATGCGTGCTAATGGTGTAAATTACTGTTGCATTAAAGATAACTTTTTTTGCTGACTTCACATGCCTTGTTGGACTTCATAAGCTATCGAGCTATATACGACACAATTGCTGCTTGCTATTTCTAATCTTCGACAGCAAAATTTACTCTGTCATTAATGATTTGTTACCAATTTTCTTTCTTATTGCCTCCATTTCAATTATTAGCGACAGCGACTTTCAATCTGTAGGTGGACGGGACAGCATAAATCAAGTTAAACAAAAATAACAAAATATAAATCTTGATTAGATGCCGATCTGGCTGAATGCTTGTGTATTTGTGAAATTCGCGTATGGACTTCATTAGGGTCATGTGTTCGCCGAATACATAAATGTCTAAGAGAATGCAAACAAAATCAATTTTATTCGAAAATATATATATAAAAAAAAAACTTTATAAAAAAGATCAAATTGGAATTGCAAATTAATCTACGCCCGAGTCTAATCTTGTGCTGGATGTTAATTGCACCAAAATATGTACTAACAGCTAAACGACTCTAATAGGGAATTCTAATTTAATTCATTTGGCATCGAAACAGTTTACGATCGAATTTTTTTTTGGAGGAACGACACATCGAAAGCCGTTAAAATGGAAATAAACGACTCAACGCCTAGTAAAATTTCTGTTTTTTTTTTTTTTTTTATCTTATTTGGATTTTTTGCCATCTTCTTGCTGATGATTTGCGCATTCTTTGAATAAAAATTTCATTACTTGTTCCCTTAATTGCATTTTTATTAACGCTGTTTGTGATTCTGTACATTCAATTCTAAACATATTTTGCACAGCCCGTCAAGTTAGTGCTGATTTTGTCTAACAACAACCCGGAGTGTCTATAAACGCGAATTGAATCTATTTCTTTATCGTTATGACAATAATTCTCTCAAAACTGGGTTCATTAAATGTGGCTATAATGGTTGCTAGGCAGTGAGAAATTCCATATGTATTCAGATACAGAAAGCTCTCAAAAGCTTTTGTAAATAAGAATTATATCGAATGTTGTTTGTCTAAATAATTAAGTGGGGAGATTACTTAGTATTTTCTGTAATGAATCTCAACGTGTTTTGAGCATACCTACGCTGCGCGATGTTGATGCCGTATGCCAACCAATAAAAGCTATGTTCATATTATAAATATATCTTTTCGTAAGCCAAAAAAAAAGGACAATAAAAATATATAAAAACAAACAAAAAAAATGGCAACATTAATAATAAAGTATTGCGTTAATAATGGAATGAAGTTTTGTACAAAACAACATATTTTACGACTTACATTTAGATATGTTTTCCGTGATTTATTTGCATTTGCCATTAAAACTCTCAGGGCCCTTTTATCTCGTGCGCCAAAATAGTGCCACTAAATCTTCAAATATGATGAAACCCGTTTTCATTCTGTTGCGTAAAGTATTATTCGTCCTAACATTCACATATTGTGCGCAACAACTACTCTTCAAGTTCACCATGACTCATAGTTCCATGAAAATACAAATAAATTCTTATATAAATTGAATTATGTGCCATTTTTTTTTCTTCTATATTCTACGACTGATATTGTTGTTTGGAATAATAAAATTATTTATTGCTTGATTGAATCTAAATGAACTCAAGTAGGAATTGCTCGCATGTGTCTTCGGGCTGCAACGCTATATTGCGATTAGAAAAAAAAAAAAATTATGCCAAAATTTTTATTTGTCATATGCCGAAAATTTTGAATTAGACCATGTCGTGAATGTCAATTTAAGTGAATTGATTTGTGCCAATTTATGATTTCTCCCGAAAACTTCAACGAAAATTGGTCGCCTAAAAATGAATAAAATGGCAATCGAGACAATTATTCCTGTCAAATTGAAATGAAATCTGTTTTATCGCATACGATTTATAAAGCCAAGTAAGCAGTTTCATTAAGTCGACAGTCTCTAAAATATTATATAATGGAGTAAATGTTCTATAGCTAAACCTGATATCGTTGAGATTTATACTATCTCTATCGTGCGTGATATTTATTTCAGCTATATACACTTTCTAAATGAGCGTGTGGAATACTGAGAATAAATGTCGTTCTTGTTACAGATTCGGAAAGTTAATCGAAATATTTCAGAAAATTCCAAAGTAATTCTACCAATTAAATTTAAATTCCATTTCAATTATGCACAAAATTAATTGAAAATTTATAAACGTCTTTTAAATGTAAATTACGCTTTTTCGGAAACAAAACATTCTAAAGCTCTATAAGGGCCACAAAGCCTTCCCACACACCTTAGTTACGGCCCAATCTAAAATGAAAATATTTACGGCAATAAATGTTTAGCAATATGTTAGTCCTGCTCGTAAAACCAACATAAAAGCTGCCATTTCAACGATCATTAAATGCATGTTTTATCCGTAGATAGTGAGCGAGAGAACGTTATTGATAAATTAATTCAATTACAGATCGTGGCTTTATTATTCGCCATTATGTAAATAACCTTTCTCGCTTAAGTCAGATGTCATTCGTAAAATATATTCAAAAAACGTAGGTTGTAGGAAAAAACCAGCATTTCACAATACGTTAATTGCAATCGAAATAAAAACAGCGTAAATTACAATGAAATCGATAAGATAAACCAATATCATACAATCTGTCATCATTACTGACCTACATTCCACTCATCGTAATTTATTTCTAAACCTAAAGGAAAATTTTATCAATAACGATGTTGCACTGTCAATCATCGATCATCGTCATTGCACTGTCTCACAACACTTTGTTCTAACAAACTTTTCCCGGCCAAGGACGGATAAAGCTCATATTCACATGACGAATTATTTGCATCGAAAGGAAAAAATTTCAACTGTCAGCAAAATACCAAACCCGCCCTTGGCTGCATATCTATTTATGTATTTAATTAACTCTAGAGTGAGAGAACGAATGAATAAAATTATTTGCGCACGCCGAAATAAATAAAATATGCAGTCGAAATGCAGGAAGAAGAATTATTGCGTTAAGCTAGGTCAGGGCCATTTTCGAACAAGTTGCATAATGCATTATATGAAAATACTCTTTTGAGCTTGTTGTTGATCGCAGGATTCAATTAAATGTTTTATTAAAATTATTCCTTCCATTTGCCATAAATTACAGCTAATGTTGTCGTCAACAAAGATGGTCCTGAAACCCCCCTAAAATTTCTTTCGGAAAATCCTGGCTATGTGCTAGGTAACATCTACAAAGTACCAACCTACCTCGATTGCCATGTGTCAGTCAAACCCAATGAATCTCTCGAAAGAGATTTATCATCGAGCAATTTCTACCCCGACACAAAATATTTGGATATTGAAGATGACGATGCAGACGATCAAGGCATAAAATATAGTCCCGATGTTATTAAGAAACATTATGATGAACAGTTAAGAAAGAATTTTAAAGAAAACAGAAAGGCAGCTACAAATACAATTCCTGTTTCACCAATTGTTTCAAAAAAAGATGAAGACTACGTTGACGATACTTCTGATGAAGATACGACAAAAGCTTTTGAGAGACTACGATTAAGATCCAGACGTAGCCATAGTGAAAGCGATGAAGTCGATACCGAAATTCCCCCCAAAACGATTTCGCAAATGTATAAAACACAATTTGAAAAGTATTCAAGAAAAAACCGCACACTCAATGGTTCAAATGTCGGATTGGAAAATTTTCGTGGCGATGAATTTTCCGATGAAGATAAAACTCATAAGTATACATCCCAAGAAGTCAGAAGTCATTATAAACTACAAAAGAACAACAACAGAAAACTCACTTCGAAACATAAAAAGAGTGCAAAAAAATCAAGAGCGAAACGCAGCATAAATGCCTATGAGCTCATTTACGAATGGTATAAAAATGACGAAAAAATTATTGGACTCGGTACATATGACAGTACAAATCAGCAGTCAAATGGATACACACTTTTTCAAAATGGAACATTGCGATTTCAAACCACCAATCAGACAACTGGCGAGTACCGCTGCAAAGTTAAATTAGTTCCAGAATCTCAAAAATATGAGTTGGGATATATCATCTCAAAGCGAACGGTGGTCGAGGAGCCGAGTAAGAATTTAAATGATTTTCACCCTCGATTAGTCACTATTGTAATAAAAAAAAAACTCTTTATTAGGCTTGAATATTGATGCAAATGTCAAGAAAAACATAAGCATTACAGAAGGAGAATCTATTGTTGTCCCATGTCCGATTTCCAGTCTCCCCAAAGCAAATGTAACATGGTTCTTTGATAATCAAGAATTGAATTTTGATGCGGTAAATAGACAACAAAAGGACATGAGGTATATTATTTTTCGTCTTGTGGTAAAGTAAAGATTGATTTTTTTTATATTTTTTTTCCTCCATCAGACATTTTTTGCTCTCAAATGGAAGTTTATTGATCGTCAACAGTCGCATATCAGATTCTGGAAAATATCGTTTTAATGCCACAAACAAATTCGCCAAGAAACTTTACAGGAGCTCATTTTCTGTGCTCAATGTTGTGTCACGTTCAGATGATAACTATAATCATGGAAACAGCTTATTACCGAAATTGCAAAATCAAATCCAAGACATCAAATCAGGACAAAATCTCATCCTGCATTGTGCGAGTCACAAAAATCAAGTAAAAAAATCTGTTAAGTAAATAAAACTTTTTTTTCCATTCTCATGAAATTTCTCTTTTTTTTGCGTCGACACACTCTAGATCATGTGGGCATTCACTCCACGTATGAGCAACATCCCAATCAGCTTAACTGACTTCAGCAATGAACTAAAATACGTGAACGTGTCGGTGACAAAACATGATGGAATTTATAATTGTTCAACGAAAAGTGATTTTCAGGTGAGTTTCAATTCCGTACACGGAAAATTAACTCAGCAAAACAAAAAAAAAATTATAAAATTTTCCCCAAAATTAAGATTTTCGACGTGCGAATTGTCACAAAACCGTCGTTTGTAGCATCCCTCAAATCTATAACAACTTCGGTGGCCGCTACAGTTAAAATTAATGTTACGATTCTAGGAAATCCACCACCTCAAATCGAATGGTATGTAATACGCTAACTAATCACATTTTAAAACAAAAATCTAAAAAAAAAGTGTTGTTGTTCATGATTAGGTATAAAAATGGCGAACTGATAAACAGCACGTATGTGAGACATTATCAAGATTCAATTTTGCGTTTCGAGAGTATAGATCCTGAAGACGAAGGAATTTATCAATGTTTTGCTCGCAATGGATTTGAAGAAATCAGCAGCTCATTTTACCTTCATATTCGACCTTCAATAATGATTGATCGACCACCAATGAATGCGCGTTGCTATCCTAAAGATGACCACTCGATGCTTGTAACATTTGATAGGCAAGACTTTTTCAACCCAATTGTCTATTACATTGCTACCGATAATCCATACGAATGGAATCCAGCCGTGCCTAGCAGTGATAGCATCAAACGAAATAGTTTCGTAATTAAGTTTTCCTCGAGCATGTACAAACCGTTTGTACCATTTCTTATTTTCATGAGAAACATGAAAACGGGAAAAGAAAAGATGGACACATCGCAGCTGTCGAAACCAATTCAATGCGCCATGCAAGGAGTTGAGCCACAATTTGTGAAACCAAATAGTAGCGGCATATTTTTGCGGTGGGATATTCCTCAAACGAAGTACCCAGTCACATCATTTACAATTCAATTCCGCAACAATAGTACATCGAATCAAGTATTTTTCACTGATACAATTGTCGGTGTTTCTAAACACTGGACAAGTGGCTATATATCGTGGGAAAGCGTGGCGAGTAGTATGCAAACAATTTCAGTTGTAAATCGAAATAAAACCGATTGGGATAATGCTAATATAACTGAAGTGAAAGTCCCTGGAAATGTTTCTGGCATTTATATTCCAAATACGGATGAAATTCACGTTAGAATTTTAGGTTCTGTGAGTAAAGATGGCGAACTATTTGAACAAGATCATCAGTATCTCAGTTGGAAAACTCTGAAATCATCAACTCACAACTTGGTGCCCATCGAGCATGGAGAAATTCAATCACGTGGTGTGGAAATAAAATACAACGGATTGGATGCATTTAATTGTGCTGAAATATGCTCAAATCTCAAAATAGAATTTATAACTCGTGATTCACGGGAAAACTTCAAATGTGACAAAATGTGAGTCGGTATCGAGGATATTCAGAAATTCTCTAAGCATAATTAAAAAATATATATATCTAATAATTTTAACGCGGTTTTATTTTTCATTCTTCTCGTTCGCAGTGACTTAAGTGCCAACTCTCATTTTATGAGTAAACTTAAACCGACTAGCAGCTACAGTATATATGTTAGAGATTGCCAAGGGAATCAAATCAGCACAGAAATAATTGTTGAAACAATGCAAGATGGTAAGCAAAACAATTCTCACTACGATAAAAAGAAGCAATCTAATAAAGCATCAAAAAAAAATTATTCACAGTTCCTGGAGCCGTTTCTCAATCTCATATATTGATGGATAATGGAATTGTTCTCTATTGGAATCCACCAACAAATCCTAATGGTGAAATTGCTATGTATTCTCTGGAATGGTCATTGAAGAATGAAACATACAAGACAAATGTCACACAATCACCATTCAGATTTCATAATACTTCAAATTCGGATCGTTTCAACATCACCATAAGAGCAATTGGATCTACCGGCTCTATTGGCATTCCCATATACATCAATCCCGATAAATGGGATAAATTGCCTTTGAGTGTCATTGGATCAAGAGCAAAGCCAAGCTTGAACGTTTTTGATGCGTACATGGTGTTTGCAATCGCATTGATATCCGTTACATGTTTGGCCTCCGTGTCCGCATTTGTCTTATGTAGAAGGAAACATCATTGCAAAAACAGCAATGGAATCATAAACAACGAGCAGTCACCCACAATCTCACCCATGAGTATGATTGATAATATTGCCCCTGAGGAAATGTATGAAATGCAAACGCTGATTCCAAATGCTCTTGTTATGGGTAATGGCACAGATTGCGTCAGTAAATCTAATCCGGCAAATGGTGGTGTCATAAATTCTGAGAACCAACAAATATTAAGAACTTCAACGCCAACAGAAGATTCTGGTCATCCAATAAGCATTGAGCTGCCATCTATAAAATGTGATACTGTTTTAACACTGCAAATTGACGAGCAAAAGCCGAATGGATTTCTGAAAACATTTCATTCCAAGTCGCCAACTGAACAAAAAGAAATAAAAAATGGCTCTATGAAGGTCAACGGTAATTTGAGTCCATACAAAAGCTTTCAGGTAGGTTTCATTACGCGCTTTATGATAACGGTCAAGTATTGATTGAATGATACTTGATATTGTCTGCTATATAAAAAGAACAAAGATTAATGATTTACACAACATAAAATTTTCCTCTTTTTTTTTCTCCGCTTCTTTATCGCATATTTATGTAATTCAATTAGCCTTCGGCCAATGATCAAAACACCTCTTCACCTTCTTCATCCTTTGACAACAGCCATCATCAATTAATCGATACAAATTTATGCATTGGCCTAAACAACAATAATGATCGCAGTAAAATCGGTAAGTCGAGCAGCATCGAAACGGACAATGATGAAGATTCAGAGGAGAACCTGCACGAATATGATTTAAATGATAGTAATTTAAGCACCAAACCGTTACATCCAATAAATTGGAATTTTTTGCGACGGCCTTTGGTGGGTCCAAACGGATAATTAGATTCTAAGATCATGTAATTTGCTTCTTGTGAGCTTCATGACCATATTAAAAAAAAACTCGTTCTCGATTTTAAATGTTCTAATTAATTTTCTTCATTTTTAATTGCACTTTATCAAACTGTTTAGAATTCGAAAATATGTGTAAAATATGTTGCTTCAACAAACAAACAAGAAACCCTATTGCATTGCATAATTTCAGTTGGAAAAAAAAATCCGATGAAAGAATATCGAAAGAAGAGGCTATTAACTTATTTATGTTGGATAAAAAGTGTAAAATTAGGCTTTTCTTCTTTTTAACTTTTTTAAGGATTTCCTTTTAACCAATCGTTAATAAATATATATTTAGATTTCTTTCCTCTTTGGCGCATTCAGTTTGTCTTCATTGCCCATTTTCTTTTGTAAATTAGTGTATATTTGTAATCAGTACCATCATAAGTTTTGCGCTATATCACATTAATCATTAATCAACTCTTGAGTATACGTAAATTGTCTTTCTTGATCCGCAACCTAAAAGCATTTTCTTCAACTAAATGTATATTATATTGACACAAACACATTGTGAATGCTCTCCTCTTTCACGATTGAATGACATTCAGTTACACGAACGGGTTCAGATTTTTTCAATTACCAAAGAGTTTAACAAATTCCTGTCAACTGCAAGCAAATATTAAGCATACCATGATAGTCCAATAGTTCTCCATTTTGAAATATAGAAGCAAACCCACAACACAGTACCTTAGTAATTGTTTAAGAGAAGCAAAAGATACAGTAATAACGATAAATCTAGTAAACATTTCATTCCTCATACTATATAAATAGTACATTAGAAATTCAAACGTGCCCCCCCGCTCCCTAACTGACAATGATGTTTCATATGCATGAACAAGTAACTATCCGAAAAAAAAAAATAATAATAATAATAAATTTAGCAGCATTTTACCTGATCACAATTTTGCTCAGTGGTAACGCATTTAAACGAAATTTCCGATAAAAATGACTAATGAAAAAAATCTTGATTTGCATTGCATTTCTTGCTGTCGACGTGACAAGAAGAAATGAAAATTAACAAATATTACATGAAGAAGAAGATAAACGTACCTGATTTCATCCAATTAAAATAGTTATGATATAAAATATAAAGATTGCAACACGAACAAAATTAAAAAAAAAAAAAATAAAATAAAATATGTTGGGAAAACGAGGAATTTTGATTTGAATAATAGAACGGCACCTACAAAACAGAATTAACTCAAGAAATTGTCACGAGATTGTGTGACGAACCTGATGAATATTTCATACAATGCCGAAATTATTTGAAAAGAAAGAAAATACTTCACATTCAAAAAGAACAAAAAAAAAAAACGATAACAAAACTATACGAAAAATTAAAAATAGTTTTTTTAATAAAAAAAAAAAACATTTGGAGAAGAATTATTGTATTTCACGTGCCTTGCATGTACAAAACAAGAAAAAAAAAATATTCATTAAGAACAAAATCAAACAAAATTCTCTGATGATAGGCTTTTTTTGGAACAACCAAAATAAAATGAAATATTATTGTTGGGATTCATCGAATTGAGAGCTAAAAAATCCCGAAAAAAATTAACATGAATCCTTCAAAAACCACTAAAGCGACAAAAATCCAACTAAACTCTTCATATATTTGTAACGATTTATTTCTCTTTTTTTTATTTTATACTTCCACACACACATGTTTCCTTTTGGTGAAAAAAGGAAGAACACGATATCTACATTTTTCGTCAGCACTCTCGATAATATGAGCTGGATAAACAATGAGTGAAAATATTTTGTGCCAAACACAAATTTCGTTTCCCTCCATACTTCGATTCAAGTTTAATCAGTAATAGTGCAATACATATAGCTTTAGAACAATGGTACTCTTTAACACCGAAGCATTCTCTCTTACCGATCAACACGTCCTAATTAATTCAATCTAAATGGTCTCGCACCAAACAATAGCCCACTTCTATTATATAGAATTATTATTTTCACTCATTGAACGCCCACGCAAAGTATTATCGGAGCAAATTTTGTTGACAATATTTTCTATATAGTATTTCTATTAAATATAATTTTGTAGCATTAATTTTGGTGGTTATTAGTCTCGAACCTTAATTTCGACAAATTTTTATTGACGGTAACTTTTTCTCCTGGCGCAAATGTTTGAAAAAAAAAAAGCTTTGCTAAAAATCTCAATGTCGTGAATATTTATCCGACAAACACTCACTTTTAACTCTCTTTATAAAAAACCCTTCGAGAAAACTTTCTTATTTGACGCTAATTATAACTTCTTATACATAGAATTAATTTCAGTCGATTATTCCTCAAACGAAGGCTTTTTTATTCGGTCGTTTTAAAAATGCTTCGTCATTTTTCATTAATATACATTCCACTTTAATTAACTGTTTACATTCTCCAATAAAACCTATAATTTCCACCAAAAAAAATATAAAACGAATTCATGAGATACCTCACAAATTATTTTTGTTCTTCTACAATTTTTTTTTTGTTTTATGAGCTTTAATTGCGAATATAATATCTAGATAGGATATACGTAAATGATGAACATTCGTCTACGTGTTTGCTAAAATCCGAACAATTGTTTTACTATTTTGATTTTTCATTAATTAATTAACAATTTTTGTTGCTTTTACTTTTTTTTTACGATCATAAACTACCTCATATTTATTTTTCGTTAATTATCGTGTAAGATAGTGACGTAAGTTTAATTGATAAGAAAACAATTTTTTTTTAACGTTGAAGAAAAAAAAATATGTTTGATGATTTTTTGTTTGTTTTATTTCAACTTTTCCAACTTTCTAAACGATTTGATTACAATTAATTATGTATAAATTTTCTTTTAATACCAACTAAGATACGAATGAAGAGAATAAAAATTTTGTGTAAATGGAAAATTTTTAATGATTTTTCGTTGCGAAAAAATATATTTTTCACATTTCCAGGTCAATAAACTCAAGATTCAATTTATTGTGGATTTTCTTTTCTGCCATAACAGCTCAAGTCTGCAAATGATGTTTATTCACACAACATGCGAACTTTCAATTTGTATTTCTCGAAAAAATTTTATGATGCCTCATTTGGAAAATCTATCCATAAATAAATAGCTATAAACTTCTCGAAACAATTTTTCATGCTTTAAATTAACGATTCAACAGGATACAGCGACCGAGTTCCATTTGGGGTAACGGAAAGGTGAAAAATTTGTGAGATGGGAAAAGTGTCGGAGCGGAAGAAATTTTCTTTTTTTATTATTTAGAGAAAAAAAAAACAAGAAAAAAGACATTAAATTTCCAATAGAAAATTTTGCAGTCAAAAATTACTGAAAAAATTTCAAGCTTTACTCAGCAACAGGTTCAGAAAATCTGATGAAAAGTCATGCGAACCGAAATCAGATTTCATAAATTCAAGCTTTAGGTTCGAAAACTTTTATAAAATTTTATCAAATAAAAAAAACTTGTTCTTTCGGTTTTGCTGGTGCCAAAATAATTGAAACTGCTGTAAGAAGTTTAGAAAGCATCTAGAGAGAGAGAGAGAGAAGCAGCGACTGAGAGGTTCACTAATTAGGCTCATAATTTTCGTTTTAATTAAAATCATTATTTTCCGAGTCAATTTACATTTCGGTGTTAGAAGAAAACAATTTACAATTTGTGTTCGTGTTGGCCACCGCATCCGCCCTCCTTAACTCCTTATGGAGAGAAGCAAATTTCCCATGATACTTTTTTTTTGTGTTGGAAGCATCATAATCTGATAAAAGAAAGTTTTATTCTCTTATCATTATTTCGTCCCGAGCTCTGGCTTCTACATCTAATGTCTTAATAAACTTCATAAGTTTATTTCTAGTGGATCCTTTAACATGGACTTTGGCCAACTGATAACAGAAAAGCAAGCTTTATTTGTTGGAGCACACGAGGAAAAAAGGCTTCAATGCACGTTACGTTGGCGACAAAAAATAATAAAAAAAAAAATAAACATAATATAACAAAACCTGAAACCATTTCAATGATGGAGCAATTTATTCAAATTGTGAAAATGCCAATGTAAATTTTTTTGATTTTCTACACAATGAACGAAATTTTTCCAAGAAAACATAAACAAGGACTTCAGATGAAATTTCACTAAAAAGCCATCGCAATTTGTTTTCAAAGCTGTTTCGATGCAATGAAATCACGCAATTTCAGAGTGAAAAAACGATAGCAGTTCCGGCATATCGTTTCATAAAGGGAAAAAAAATGATAAGAATAGTTATTATTTATTACCAAGAGACCACCTACAACTTTTTCATCGTCTTGGGTCAAGGGAAATTAAAATAAAAACAGCAATTTATCATTCTCATCTCGCTATTTATGTGATCAACACGTTTATGCAAATGTTCAACGTTGCCTTGATAATAAAAATGGGAATTAATATTCAATTTTGCGACATGTTGAGAAATCGAAGAATCACTGGGATGGACAATGTTGCAATTGCTTGCAAAAGAAATGATTTCATTCCATTTAGTTCTGTTACAATTTTTTTTTTGTTCGGTTCTGCGGGTACCAATCATCAGATTAATGCGCAACATAAATCATTTATGAGAGCATGTCGTTGTTCAATGTTACACGATATTGCTTGGGTCATGTTAAACTGGTATCGATTGTGTTTCAAACATAGGAATTTATTAACGATTATTATTGATCACATTTAAAATGCAATTGAAGATTTATTGTGCTAAGCCATGACGACGCATGTATTCCATCAAATACTCACTACAAAAAGGGATATCATTATGGGCATATGGAATTGGTGGAATGTCATATGGAAGTTTAAAAATTGGTTCGCCATTTTTCTGCTGGCTCTCATTCATCGGGAAAAAGTTCTTGTTATTTAATATGATTCGCGGGAAAAAGACAACTCCAGCTTCATATGAATTAATTCTCAATGTTGGTCCCATGTTGCTGTTTTTGTTGTAAGCTCCTAATGCAGATTTTGAGAAGTTGGCAGATGTTAGGATGAACCAGTAGAGCCCGCGATCGGAATAACGACAGTAGGACTTAATGTGTGGCATTGCTTTATTTCGGTTTCTTGAAGTAGCCTTCCATTGATAGAGATATTCATGAAGCCATGGCTGTTTCTCGTTTGCAGATTTTGAATAAGGTAAACATCCACCGCCCATAACTCCATCATGAGAATTCATTACGTTGTTAAGACTTGGATAGATGAGTTTAACAGATGGTACTCGTCGCAATCCTGCAGGAGCTGAATCTTTCTTGAACGTCGTCGTTATTTCAGACGTAAGATATGATTTTGCGTTCGGACCAAGAGTGCCGAGGGATGATGACTGGAGAATTATTGGACAAGAATCATCAATAGGTGCACTGTATTGAGCGAGGAGGCTTCCGATTTTTGGATGTCCAAATATAATTCCTTTTCCTGTGTCACGATGGGAACCGGGTATAGATGAAACAAAGAAGACATTCACATCTTTAAAGTCCGTCTGTTTTATTCGAGCAATGATTGGCGAGAGTTTCGGTAGATTGTATGAACTCATGTAGCGAATGAAATCTTCTCGAAAATTTGTAACGCTCTCACCGTGCGTCATATGAGATTCTCCATCAGCTAATGGCGGTAAACGATCACTAATCCATAACCCTTGAACTCGATTATGCCAATCGTCTTCATATAAATTTGCTGTGCTAATGACGATTCTCATGCTTTGATCTCTATAGAACAATAGCATAATCTTGCTGTGATGACATCCGATGGGCGTAGGAATTTCAATCCGAATCGATGTTACATTGGGTCGTTTTTTGTTAATGTCGCGAAGAGTGTCGCATTCCTGACCGTATAAAATCAGAAGAGGCAGATTGGCACAGCGGGCGAATGTATACTGGGCGAGAAGCCAAGTAATCTCGACCATAAAGTTGATCTGCACAGATGATTCTAATTCACCAAGACTCGGATCAAGAATCTCCTGAAATGTCACCGATAATGGTTCATTATGGGTTTCTTTAGCAGCTGTTATAGTTGTAAGGAACACATTATAAGGATTGGCTTTCTTTAGTTTCTCGGCCATTTTTCCACGTGGCACAATAACGGGCAGAAGCTTTTTCATTGCAGCTTCTAATTTTTGCTCATTTTCAAAAGCTCTTGATTGGGTTGATTCAGATAATGGCGGTGATGGTGCTCTCATGTCTGAAGGATCTTTCTTCTTGAATGTATTTGCACGGTCTTTGAAGAAATCCTGTAAATTTTCCTTTATGTCTTGTTTTCTTTGGATATCCTGCGATGGTCCCGCTTTTGGTTCAGCTTCCCTGCCTGCTGAGGCGGTGGCCAATTTTATAGTTTCTGATTTTTTGATGTAGAGTGGTGACTGTTTAGTTACCCCATCATCAGGAAGCGACTTAATGTTATCAACTTTTTGAATCTTTGGAGCCGGTTCGTTCAGATTCAATGTTTTGATGAGTTGCAACTGCTCTAGAACGATTTCTCGACTCAAGGCAAGCTCATCGGGTATATCATATTTATTGTTGTTCATTCCTTTCTCGAGAATTTCCTCTACTAAAATTGAGAGATATGTATAACAGACTGTTTTCTTCAATTCTACTAAGCAAGAACTTACAATGTGGATGAGAGTATTCTGTAAAATGGGTCGGATTCTTGCGATAGCATCCTGAACCATATCTGCATATAGTTCTTGTTACTGGATTATTTTTACGCTTCTGCTGCTGTTCCATCTTGTCAGTGTTTACAATTTCTTTTTAACGTTCCGAGGTTAATCAAAATCTGAGCTGAAACGAAAATGAAATCGATCCACTGAACACTATAAAAAAAGAGTTTTCATCAATTTATGCCATTTATTTTCATAACTATGCGTACAATGCCATTTCTGCCAACAGTTTGCAACTGTTTGCAAATAATAAGAGATATAGAATGCGTTCATAACATGTACTTCAGGAATAAAATGTAAGTTTAGGAAAACGTGTTTCATTTCCCCTTTGTTTCCCCTTAAAAATCAAACACCCCACCTAAGAAAATACGATCTCTGTAGGCGATGGAAAATATATTTGTGAAGCGAAAAATCTAAACGAACTTCAATCGTGTTTAGGACGCCAACATTGACGGACGATCTTAAGCAATCTCTCTCAAGTTATTAATTAATATATTTTTGTGAATAAACCAAACTCGAACTCAATCAAAATGGTAAGCAAAATCAATTAATTATGAAAAATTATTAAAAGTTACGTGAAAAGGCGAACATTCGCTGACAAACCGTTATTTTCCGGTTTGGGTGCGTCATCGTCCGCCGCCATTTTGTCCGGTCTGCTAATTTAAGCTCAATTTCCCACGAAAGTACAATGCTTTTTGAATATTTTTCGCAATTTATATCCACAGTTTGATGTAAATTATTCAAATTTAGCAAAATTTTAAAGAAAACTTTCGCGATTTCGTGCGCACCACACCCATAAAAATTATCGATTGATGGTTGAGCCATAATAAAATTTAATTTTCTCTTCAACAGCGTGAATGTATCTCAGTTCATGTTGGCCAAGCTGGTGTTCAAATCGGTAACGCTTGCTGGGAATTGTACTGCTTGGAACATGGAATCCAGCCAGATGGTCAGATGCCATCAGACAAGACTATCGGAGGTGGTGATGATTCATTCAATACCTTCTTCTCAGAAACTGGAGCTGGAAAGCATGTTCCACGTGCCGTTTTCGTCGATTTGGAACCAACTGTAGTCGATGAAGTCCGCACTGGAACTTACCGTCAGTTGTTCCACCCAGAGCAACTTATCACCGGAAAGGAAGACGCCGCAAACAATTATGCTCGTGGTCACTACACCATCGGAAAAGAAATTGTCGATTTGGTCTTGGATCGTATTCGCAAGCTCGCTGATCAATGTACTGGACTCCAAGGTTTCTTGATTTTCCACTCATTCGGTGGTGGTACCGGATCAGGTTTCACATCATTGTTGATGGAACGTTTGTCTGTTGATTACGGCAAAAAATCGAAATTGGAATTCGCCATCTACCCAGCCCCACAAGTCTCAACTGCTGTTGTTGAGCCATATAACTCAATCTTGACCACCCATACAACATTGGAGCATTCCGATTGCGCCTTCATGGTTGATAATGAAGCCATCTACGATATTTGTCGCCGCAACTTGGATATCGAGCGCCCAACATACACCAATTTGAATCGCTTGATTGGTCAGATCGTATCATCCATCACCGCTTCATTGCGTTTTGATGGTGCATTGAACGTCGATTTAACCGAATTCCAGACAAATTTGGTTCCATACCCACGTATCCATTTCCCATTGGTCACATACGCTCCAGTCATCTCAGCCGAAAAGGCTTACCATGAACAATTGAGCGTTGCTGAAATTACCAACGCATGTTTCGAACCAGCCAACCAGATGGTTAAATGCGATCCACGTCACGGAAAATATATGGCTTGCTGTATGTTGTACCGTGGTGATGTCGTTCCAAAGGATGTCAATGCTGCAATTGCTACAATTAAGACCAAGCGTACAATTCAGTTCGTTGATTGGTGTCCAACAGGCTTCAAGGTTGGTATCAATTACCAACCACCAACTGTCGTGCCAGGAGGCGATTTGGCTAAGGTTCAACGTGCTGTCTGCATGTTGTCAAACACCACAGCTATTGCCGAAGCATGGGCTCGTTTGGATCATAAATTCGATTTGATGTACGCTAAACGCGCATTCGTTCACTGGTATGTCGGTGAAGGTATGGAAGAAGGTGAATTTTCTGAAGCACGTGAAGATTTGGCCGCTTTGGAGAAGGATTACGAGGAAGTCGGTATGGACTCTGGCGAAGGCGAGGGAGAAGGTGCTGAAGAATATTAAATCAGCTAAAACCGACCGACCATACAATTTGCTTCATTTTGCTTTGAAAATTATTCATAGTTTGCATTGCAGCCATTCGGACAATTCCAACAAACCAATAAAATGAAAGAAAAAAATCTTTAGTTGAAGCATATGAAACAAACGTTACTTTTCTTTTACTTTCCCAATTTTCTATTTTCAGCTTACAATACTTTTTCAGAGCATTGAACTTTCTACATTGCATTTACAGTTTTTTCATTTATGTTCATGGTTTTATTTTTCTCATGATCTGAAGCAAAATAATTTTGATCGCCTCCACTCGAGTGTGAGCATTGAGAAGAAGAAGAAGAAGAAAACAAATAACTAGATAATGCTATTTTTGGATGTGGGCTGATGATTTCATTGAAATCAAGCACATTTCCATAAATTGAGTTTCCTGAGAATGTATTTGTGCATGGGTGACATCAATATTTAGATATGGACTGCTTACATCATCACATTGCGACTTCATGTATTTGAGTGTGTTTATTTGATCCATAAATGGAAATGTAAAAATGTTCCATTGGCAACAGCAGACTTTTTAAGGCATGTCGCGAGACCTAAAAAAAAGTTTAGGAAAAATCAATGAGATGGATTTTGCGTGTAGGATTGAGCTCAATTCAACCGCATAAAGTTTTCTGCAATGCAGGTTAATAAATGAATAACGCTACCTAGCAAATGCTTCTTATTTTGTGCAATAACATTTTTTTATTGATTTTTTTAAGCAATTTTATTTCTTTTTTAATTTCGTTTCAATTCCAAATTTATTTCCCCTTCTTTTGCTTCGGTCTACCGAAGACTTTTCCCTTACTCTTCTTATTCAGTCCAGCTCTGTTGCGTACCTTCTCTTGACTCGTCTTCATTGGCTTGCTGGGCTTCTTATTTTTTGTTGCTTTTTGCGATTTATTGGCGTCGTATCGTAATTTCTTGATGCCTTTTTTGCTTGTATCCATGTCGAACGCAAATTTAGAATTGGAGCCTTTTTTGGGCTTTACTAATTCTTTTCCTTGTTTTGGCACTTCATCGAAACATGCTCGAATGCGTTTAAGCTTATGCGTTGACTTTGCCATTCTTGCTCGGGTCAGTGAAGCAGCTTCGAGATCTTTAAGAGCACGTTCCCTTGCTTGGGCACGTGCTGATTTCTCAACCGCTGGCTTCTTGTCCTTTTTCTTCTTCTCGCCTTCCTCGCGTTTCTTAAAAATATAATCCTCTAAATCGCTTTCATCATCTGATCCTCGTTTGCGTTTTTGATTTTTCTTTTTAGCTTTTTTCGCTTCTGGATCTTTAGGTCGAATAGAAAGACGCTCTTTTTCATCCATTCGTTCTTTGTGTGTCTGGAACCACTGGCGCGATTCTTTAGTTTGACCTTTTTCCGCCATAAGCTTCTTTTCAGTTTTACTGATTTGTTGTTCGGTCTGAGCGAGCAATTTCTCGGTCTTTTCTTCCTCGTAGACTTTTCTTATTTCAGTCTCCAACACAAAGAGCTTCTTACGATACTTGTCAATGATTTCTGGCGGAATGATCCTATTCTTGACAGGATTAACAGCATTTTTAATAATATCTTTGACAATCTTGCGTTCTTGTTCACCAGCCAATGATACTGAAATACCAGCACGTCCTGCGCGAGCAGTTCTACCGACCCTGTGAATGTAATGTTCCGTCGAAATTGGCATAATGAAATTGATGACAGTTTTTACACCGGAAATATCGAGGCCACGAGCCGCAACATCCGTAGCCACCAACACATCAATCTGCTCATCTTTGAAGAGTTTCAATGATTCTAGACGTTGTGCCTGAGACAAATCGCCATGCAATTCTCCAACTTTGATTCCCAACAGTCCTAATAAAATTCTCAAACGATGAGCAGTTTTCTTTGTCTGCACAAATACCATGCAATGATCATGGAATGTTCGGCAAATTAGAGCCGCCAAAATAGGTTCACGATCGCCTTCCTTATCTTCTCGTATTCTGATAAATTCTTGACGCAAGTTGAATGCAACCGTTTGATTGTTGTTGACAAACACTTTTACTGGTCGGGTGAGTGATACAGCTGCCAATGCTTTAACCTGCTCCGTCATTGTTGCTGAAAACAACATTGTTTGACGTGTTTTCGCACAGCTATTAATGATCTCTTTCATTTGCTCTGCAAAATATTCATCGAGCATACGATCAGCTTCATCAAGGATCAACACCTAAAAAAATTTTAAAAATTGTTTAGATTTGAAATCAAAGTCTCAAATTTTTGTGAATCTGACAAAAATCAGTTAGTTGTTTCTTAAAGAATACAATTTGAATGCATCATCCAACATGCAGACATGTCTCAGAGCGCAAGGATTGTAATCATCATTAGAAAGTGACGAGAGATAAGATTTCGTTTAATTTTTACCTCAACGGAATCCAATGAAAAACTTGGTGTATTCTTGATATGATCAATCAAACGACCAGGTGTAGCAATAACAACGTCTGGATTCTGGCGTAAGACGCTCTCCTGTGCCTTCACATCCAATCCACCAATGGCCAATCCAATATCGATGTTGGAAAATTGTACCAGCTGCTTAGTGACTTGATAGACCTGAGCTCCCAATTCACGAGTTGGTACCAACACTAAAACTCTGGTAACAGAATCAGATGATAGTGGTTTATACAGCAATCGCTCCAATGTGGGCAACATGTAGGCAGCAGTTTTGCCGGTACCTGTTGCAGCACATCCACAAATGTCGCGACCGAGCAGAGCAAGAGGGATAGTTTGTGCTTGAATTGGTGTTGGGTAAGTGTATCCGAGAACGCCGATAGCTTTCATCAATGGACGAGACAGATTCATTTGATAAAACGATGTTACGTCGCCATCCGCTTGCTGTGGCGCTACATCAAATTCCATCTTTTCATCCTCCATTGGGTCATCCTTCAAGAACTTCTTACGTTTTTTGCCCTTCTTCTCCTTGACACGCAAGTTGTCATGTTTCAATTCGTCGTCTGATAATTCAATTTCGTCCTCAGGCTCATCATCGTCACTCAGCGGCTCGTCACCGTTCTCCTCTCTTGACTCTATGACTTTTGCAATTTTATCAGAGACATTTCCACGAGTTCTCTTTTTAACAAACTTCATTAAATCATCCCATGTGTCCTTGTTGTATTCGGACACTGACGAAACAAACTGGAAACCATTTTCAAAGTGCTCCTTCTTTTGGCGCTTCTGCTTTGTTGGTTGATACTGCAAATTAAGAATTTTTTAGAATATCGTTTCAATATCATCAGACTTTCGCGCTATTCTCACATCAACTTCAACATCCGATTCTTCTGATAGGTTTTCAACTTCTTCGTCATCCTCTATCGTCTTAATGAGGTCCATTTCATTAGCAACCATTATTATTAGAACTTTGATAAGGTAAATAAAAGATACCGCATGTACACAAAAGTCGAACTGAATGGGAACTACTTACTGAACATTTTTTTTTTAAACTACTTAAGTACTTTGAAACCGTTACGAATGTCAAAAATTTATTAAATTGATTCAAATTAATGAATTCAACATGTACAAATTACAAACTATTTAATTTACAAGGAAATGTCTTAGAATGAAAAGCAGTAGCAATGCATGCAGGTAACATTTAACACATGGTATTTAACATCAAAAGCATTTGTTGTTTGGCTTTTCGGCGTTTCGCTATTGCTTCAAGCAATGAAGATGATAATAACAGCTTCATTAAATTTGTTAACTATTGATTGACAATATGTGTTGATGAACAAGATACGCTTATTCAAAAGGATCGAAATCCAACTTTTTAATATAATTTTCTATGTCTGCCTTTAGCTTAACATTATCAATAACATCCATTGATCCCATCTCGATATTTGTCATTGGTGACCGTATTATTCCATCCTTTGCTTTTTCAAACCACTCCAAAATAGCGGATCGCTCATAAGTGAAGCCGTCCTCAAGAATTACTGGGTCTGACATCAATTCCAAGCTTATTGGGCAAATAAAATCATGAGGGACATCAACACGATTTGCATTCAACACAGCTGAGCACAGTGATTTTATAGCGCTGCTGATATTAGTGTTGAGTGTTAATGTTCCTGTCAGATCCCAAATTTGAACAGTTTTATCATTTGATCCGGATGCTAGCAATGTGGTGTCATTCTAAAATAATCAGAAATATTATAAATTGTGTCATTGTCAGTAGCATTGTCCTTACATTAACAGCAATGCAGTTTATATATCGTGAATGCTCAGCGAGTGTCTTTATGCAATTGCCATGAAAATCCCAAATTTTGATAATCCTATCGAGACCACCGGATGCTAAATTTGATCCAGTTTGAAAAAATTTAACGCAGGTAACAGACGATCCGTGGGCAATAAATGAATTTATACATTCGGCATTCATAAACTGGGTAGGAAATATTGATGAAGTGCCCGAAAAGTGTTCATTTAGTCTGGTAGGAATTAATCGCGAATATGTTGAAGAGCCATCTGATGGACCAGCATTGCTGTTGCGTCGGCTTTGTTGTGCGTCCATAACACAAAAAATTCTCCATAGTTTGATCTGGTTATCATTGCCAGATGTAGCCAACGTATAAATCACCGTATTGGGATCAATAGCTTGTGAAAAAATCAATGATAATTATTGCAGATCAGAATGAAGAAAGGAACTTACGATCACGTTTTGTAACCTTACAAAAATCTGCAGACAGCACGCCCATGTCATGAGCATTGTCAATCAATGTATCAGGCTCTATAATTTCAGCTGTAAATATTAATAAGCCTTATTAAGCACCCATAACTTGGTGCCTTAAAATATAATACAAAAAATAATTTACCATCGAACTCGGAGAAAAATATTCGAATGTTCCCCAACGTGCATGCTGATAATAGAATTTTTGAGTCCTTTGAGAAAGCTAAGGTTGGAACGCTTTCTTCATGAATGCCTTTAAGTGACTTCTTGAGGCATTTATCTTGTCCAAAGATACATACAAGTCCTGAATCATCCGAAGTAGCGATGAAATTTCCATCGGGAGAAAAAATACAGCATCTGATAGCCTAATGGAGAAATTAAAGTTAGTTAAATTAAAGGAATTTTATCTCTATTTCTATTTACCTCGCCATTCGGCTGATAAATAATATCAATTTTTTCGCCAGTATTAACGTCCCAAAATATTACAGATCCATCAACTGAACTTGAAGCAGCAATAGAACCCTGAAAAATGATACATAATCAGCTTTTAAAAATTGTGGCCTTGATTGCGGCAAAATGTTTCTAAACGGTCATAAATAAGTTTAAATTTTGTTTTGTTTCATTTTCCAAATTGTTTTGAGTTAAACTGTAGGTAGGATTTTTTTTTAAATTTTATCATTGCTTGAAAGTACACTCTCAATAACTATTATTTTAGGTTCAACTGATGGCAAACCCACTAGGCAATAAAGAAAATGAGACAAGCTTCTTTCTGCCATTACCACCGAGCAAGAATTTTGAATCTCTCTCACCCTTTCGGCTTTCAATAGTATTCCTTATCAAAGAATACCTAAACACAAAAAAACTGCAGCCGCTGCAAGAAGAAGAGGATGATGATGATGAAAAATTCGCGATACCATCAACTAATAGCTCGCCGGAATATCGTCGAAAGTTCTATATGCTCTTATTGAAGCTTATTCAACTTCCAGATTTACCTTATAAAGATTTATATGGCTTGATATCAGCTGGTAGATATCAGCTCTCAGATTGGCATCTTGAGCGATTCAAGAATCTCATGGAGGTTGTCAACAGGCGCGGAATCGAAATTCTCTTCAAATTAGTAAAGACAATGGATGATTTAATAACGGAAACCTCAACCACCGGAACTCATGCACCCTGCATCAATCAGTACAGCGTCATTGGACTTTATTTCCGCCGTATTCTTGTCTATTTGTACAAGATGTCATTTCAAGAACTGATGAATTTACACAAAAACATCACAATATATTATGAAAAAGGCATCAGAGCTATGCAAATTGCTCCATCAACCATGAAATCGAATCTTGAAGAAATTGAAGAATCAGTATTGGCGAAACATAAATGGTCAGCAAAGCAAGCGGAATTGTTTGTTGCACAGCAAAGTTCATTACTAGAGAATGATGAAGTTAAAGCACTTAATCCTAAGGAACTACAGCGAAGAATTGATGAGATTGTCCAAATCTACAATCCACTGTATTCGAAGGCTTATTTCCTGTCGTACCTGAACAACATTCGAATCCGTGATTTACCAAATTGCATTGAGGCTCTTCATCGCTCGTTCGATCGTAATGCTGGAAAATATGGCAGCAGTCAACAAGAAAACAGTCTAAACAAACCTAGTTTCCAGTATTCAGTTTTGAATTTGGCAATTTTGCACACGATGTTTGACCATAAGGATGAGGCACTGAAATGCTTGAAAGAATGCATAATGATTGCGCAGGAGAATGGTGATCGTGTGTGTCTACAGCTGGCTCAACTATGGCTTTGCTTGTTGGACAAATCAAACTTTCAACTGTCTGAAAAGAATATTGCTAACAAAACTGAAATGAGTTTGGTCCGGTCTGTATCGCTCAACATTCAATCGCTGGTAAAAGTTGCTGCCATTTCCGGTTATTTGCCATCGAAGCTTTTCGATGTTCTAATCAAAAGTGACATTCTGAATTGTCAACATTCGATGATGAATCTCATTTCCAACTGCATTGCTGAGAGAGCAGCTTTATGGACATTGTATGGCAAGAACGAGACGGCATCGCTGTGCAGTCAGCTATTACTGAACTCAAATTTGAAGACTATGGATCGTACATATAATGGCGAAGGTCAATGTCAAGCGATGTGTAACATAGCGATGTGGCTGTCATTCCAAGGTGACTACACATCGAGCTCAGTCATTCTTCAGAGAGCTATGGAGCGTTTTCCACGCTATCCAGTTTCACGCAATTGGCTGTTAGCGGAACATTATATTTCCAGCCATCAAGCCATTCGTTTGGAAAAATGGAGTGATGCTGTAAGTGCTTGTGACAATCTGTATCATCTCGATAAGAATTTGAGCATTCTTCAGCGAGCCAGCTTGAATATTTCTAAGGGCAATCGGCAGATAGCGTTGAGCTTACTAGATCAGCTTCTGGAACAAGATGATGAACAGTTGGAACCATTATATAGAGTTCGTGGGATGGTCTTGCAGGCACAAAGCCTCATTGACTCCAACTACATATCACCAGAAGCCCTTCTAGTCCTCAATAGAGCATCGATATTGGCCCATGAGAAGAATCTTGATTATGAACTTTCTTTTGTGCAAATGAATATTGCGTTTATACTTTTACGAATGAATATGGCTCAACAAGCACTCAAGGTCATTAAGCTGAATATGGACAATATTTTAGCTAATGGCGGAATTTATGATAAAGGAAAGCTCATTTTTTTGTTCATTCAATGCCTTGTGGCATCATCGACATCAAAGGAAGAGAAATTGGAGAAAATCAGAAAGACCCAAGACCAAATGGACTTGGCTCTAAGCTACTTCACCAAATTGGAGTGTTGGAATAAAATCAAATCAATTTTCATGTACATTGCGAAGCTTTACAACGAAATGGAAATGATCGAGGAAAGGAATCACTATGCTTTAAAATTCCGCCTGATGGCAGAAGAACACACAAATAATGATAACATCAACATGTTCCATTAAGTAGTCACACGATCAGGCAAGTAGATTTTTACCATCCAGTTTGTGAATCAAACTATAAATAACGATTTTCAATCCTATTGAAATGAAACAGGATGAATATTCCTACCTTTGGTGAAAATTGGGCTTTTGTGACTGCATATTTGTGTCCGATGAATGGCGAGTGCTCGACCTCTGCAAATCCCGTCCCTAAAATCCACCGAAAGAGTCGCACTGTTTTGTCACTTAATTATTTGAAGGAATAAAATTTATCAGTTTTTTATGAATTCAGAAAAGTTGATTAATCACCTTGAGGCCGTAATCAACATAGAACCATGAAAATCTACAGAAGAAACATCTGATGTATGATGATGTTCCAATTTTTGGAGTAGCTTTGGTGCCAGCGACATGATTTCACAGCTCAAATTTATAATTCGTTGTAAAGAAAAATTGTTATAATGAAGTCCATTAAAAAGATAAACGCAATACGCTGAAACAAAATGAACTGATAAGAATCGCACACAAATCAAATCAATATCTCAGGCACTTGATGACAACAACGCAAAGCTTTTAGATTTTACAGAAAAAATTAATCAATTAGAGACTGTCCCTTTTGATGAAATACGACTTAGTAATTCTCCTTTTGAGCGCTTTAAAATTGCGATTCGAAATGATTTTTTTTTTCTAAGTAGATACAAAACATTGATGAAAATGTGAAAATTTTCTATTTTTCTCTGCTCTCGCGCTCATGAAAATTTCAGTGAGAGGAAAAGCTTCTCATTTTCAATTATTCAATGTTCACATTAAGGTTCACATGATAACTTTTTCACGACCACTTGTTGCGCTTCTGCTCCGATGAGTATTCAAATGGCTATTCTTTATAATGTTGGACTGTTTATTGTTCATTTTTTAAACATCAGTTGAAGTTAAACATACAAAATTGATGCCGCAGTTAGAATGTAAGTTGTGCATACATAGATTAAAGTTGGTCATCTTTTAAGGTGTTAAACGTTTTGGGTCGCGTGGGAACATTGATGTCTTTCTTATATTATCCAATCCCAAATAGAGCATAACAACACGTTCCATACCAATGCCACCGCCAGCATGTGGAGGACAACCAAATCTGAAGGATTCAATATAGGCAGCGATTTTGGAAATATCTTAAAGAGAAGATTTATAAATTAATTACAATTCATGAAAATTGTATGTTAAACTCACCGATGTCATGATGCTTTGCACGCTCAACCAAATAATCTGCGTCGTGAATACGTTGGGCGCCAGAAAGAATCTCTTCGCCTCGCATAAACATATCGTAAGAGTTTGAATATTTAGGATTGTTCGGATCGGGCATAGTGTAGAAGGGTCGAATCGCCAATGGGAACTTGTCCAGAATATAGAAATCGGTGTCGTACTTGGCTTTAATCAAACGTCCGAGAAATTTCTCGTTTGGTGTTGACAAATCTTCTTCATCTCCTGTCTCAATTCCAGCATCACGTAACATCTGAACACCTTCATGAAATTCAAGTCTCAGTGGTGGTTCCAGGAATTTAAATGGTTCAACATTGAATTGCTGTCCTACAGCAGCTATTTCCTTTGCATAGCTAAAATAAGAAAATTGTTATAAAAATCCCCATATTAAAAATGCATGTTTTTGATTTTTATGCACATACTTATCACGCAATCCTTTAAATATTTCAGTGAATGTGTTTCCTATTGTATCCAACACTTCATGATAATGGTACTTGAAAGCCATTTCCAAATCCAAACCAACGAATTCCGTCAAATGACGATGAGTGTTTGAGTCTTCAGCACGAAACACAGCTCCAACAGTGAAGACACGATCGAAATCGGCAGCAATAGCCATTTGCTTGTAGAGTTGTGGTGACTGAGCTAAGTAAGCGGATTCCTTGAAATAGCTTACGGTGAAAACATTTGCTCCACCTTCTGATGCTGCCGAGATGATTTTGGGCGTATGAATTTCGACGAATCCCCATTTAGCCAAGATGTCACGAAACAGTTTACATACGCCAGCTTCCAATCGGAAAATCGCTTGATTTGCTGGAGTACGCAAATCCAAAACACGATTATCCAAACGAGTGTCTTGATTCACACGGATATTCAAACTATCTGGGTCATCCTTCTTTTCAGGACGTGCTGCGTCTTCAATCTGAAGTGGTAGCTGAGACTTTGCTTGTGATACAACAAAAATCTGAACTCCTTGAAGTTCAAGATCCTGTTCAGTGCATGATTCAATCTTCTGTGGAACACTGACGACGTTTGCCTGGATATCGACAATGCTTTCACGTGGAATTCTAGAATAAAAGGGAATGCAATTTTTGTTTTTGTACTTCAGTCAGAATGAATCAGCAATCTTACGATCCAGAAAATTTGACCATTTGCTTAGAAACGACGTCATCTACTGATATAAGAACTTGAACAGTGCTGGATTGCTGTCTCAAAACCAGGAAGCATTGCTTTCCTTTGCATCTCGAAGTGTGAATGCGAGCTCGAATCCAAACCGGTGCTTTGCCAACTGAACCCGAAAGTTCCGAAACGGCAACAAAAGCTCTTTCTGCATGACGTTCGCCAGACTGAATCATTTTAGAAAACCCATATTTGTCCTTTGAATAATCATCAGCAGTATCTTCAGCGTTCTCACTGCCTGGCTTCTCTGCCGCTTTATGGTCAGCTTTCTATAAAATTTGAGATCATATTACATTTGTTGTCAGTTCCCCTGAATTACACACCTTTGCAGCTTTTTCTGCTTTTGCAGCCAGTTTCTTGGCTGCTTTTTTGGATTGAACTTCGTCCGTCGACATCATTCTGATAAGAAACAAGAAAATGCAATTAGAGTTGAATTGCCGAGTCCATAACCATAAAAGATTGCATCATCTTTGCCAACATATCCCTTGTTATTTATGCATGTATTATCATCACGGCTTCTAAGGCACGTGTTACAAAATTAGCCCCTTAATGAATGTAGTTAATGAGAATCAGGAATTCATAAGAAGAAGGAAGGATGAAATTGCGGCGTTTCGCATTTGCAGAATTTTCATTAATCTCTCCCGGTCAGTAATTAAAAAAATTGTTCACCAACTCTTGATGCAGGTCGCGTTCTTTGATCGTATGTTTGAAGAACCGTGATGTACTTTCTTTCAAAAAAAATAATTTTTTTTATGCGACGTTTTCTCGATGTTCTGCTGGCAAGTGTAGAGCACGAATTGAACTCGACACGAAAACTTGCAATTGAATACAGGCTAAAGAATTTTTGAAAATTATCAATTAAAATTCAAATGACCTAGCATAATAAATCACTTTATAATGATTTGACATAAAGGAGCACAGTTTAATAGTCTGCCATCGACGCAAAACTTATAAAAAAGCAAATACCAAGAAAGTTATATTTGGCCGAATACTAAACATCACCGACAAGGATCAGATTGGAAAAAAATAACAACAAATAATTGTCAAAAAAATAAAAATAAAAAAATGTCGAAACCTTCTGAGTGAGTAATCATTAGCCAAATTGAAAAGGTATGATTCTCCTACATGGATACCATTTTAGGAACAAGATCAAGGTTATGCCAAGAGCAACCGTTTGTGAGGATTCAATTATTAGAGGTGATGTCACGATCTCTTCTGGAACAGTTGTTCATCCTTCAAGTACTATCATCGCTGAATCAGGACCGATTATCATTGGAGAGAATTGCATAATTGAAGAATACGCCAAGATAATCCATCGAATTCCATCAGATCACAAGCTGGTACAGGAAAATACAGACAAGCCCCACGTTCTGGTTATTGGAGCTAATAACATCTTTGAAGTTGGATGTACAGTTGAAGCTCTAAAGATAGGTGAAAAGAATGTATTCGAATGCAGGAGCTACGTATCATCCGGAGTTACAATTTCTAGTGGTTGCGTTATTGGTGCTGGATGTTCGTTGAATGGCAACCAGCACCTGAAGGAAAATACTGTGATCTACGGGAAGAATTGCCAGCAGCGAGAAGCCTTGGATAAGCAAGGAGTAAGTGAATACGTCTTATTAACACATCTAATGCTAATTTTCAATACTTTCCATAGTCTCATGTGCTGCAACTGGATTTTCTTAGAAAGATACTGCCCAATTATCATCACCTTAGAAAGCCAATCGATATTAAGAGAATTTCCAATACAGCAGCTAAATAAAAATACGAAACGTGAAAAACTTCAGATATCTTCAAAAAAGAAAAATGTGCAGCATTTCACCTTTTATTTTAATCATGTTTTGATTCTATTTATATCGCATTTAATGTAATTAATTAACATTTCAAAATATTCAGAAATTATATTTTCAAAAATGATAAGTAGGTTGCGTCCGATTCTCTTCACAATTAAGTCCTTAATGCCTTCAACGAAATTGTATGAAAAGTCCGTGAAGTTTAGGCTATCGCACGAATGTTTTTCATAATTTTCTGGCACCTTTTAAGTTTTATCAATTGCGTGCATTAATGGAATTCAATATATGATGTTCTCAAAAGAATACATCTGTGTAGTATGTGAAATAGATTGATACCATGGAAATAGATCTTATCTTATTATGTACATTCAGATTGAAAGATTTTGATTTGGTAAAAAACTTCACAAATATTAAATTCGTTGATATCATAAGTGTGTGGTCCAATAAGATTCTTAAACATTCAGATCTACGATAAAAACGGAGGAATGATACAAAGCTGCCGTATCAAATAAAATATAATTAAAACTTATTCGGCATACATTTAATTAAATAAAAATCAACAATGCAAAAGTGTGCAGTAACAATAAGAAAGTGCTTAGTCCCGATCCGACTTTTGGAATTCCCATTTCTGAGTCATGGAATCGGAACAAACTGCGGCATGCAGTTTGTTGTCATCCAAATGTTTACGATCTGCAACGAGGCAAGGTTAAAATTTTTTAGCCATAATGCATATAAAATAAACGTGATTTGCAATATACCTATACAAAGTCCAGTTTGTTCATTTTTGAATTGGTGATGGCTTGTGTGAATCCATGTGTCATCAATTTCATCATCACTATTGCACGGCATCATAACAATATATTTTGTGGTACTTCTAAAAATGGAGAATAACGTTTTGGATTACTTACGTTCTAAACTTCATCAGATAATGTGATAGACATACCGATCATCAATTGTTGCACAACTTCTTTCTGATCGCAGAATATTGTGATAAGTTAAAGCAAAGAATTGTGATGGTGCAATATCAGGTCGATAACAAGTGTAAACACCTAAATTAAACGATTCATCGATGTTCTGTTGAAGGTCATCGAAGCATAAGTTATCATTGCCAAGTGCTGAAACGCGTCCATAATTCTGAACATCTCGATTTGGAATAAACTTTTCAGGATAAATATTTTTCATGTACCATTCGAATGATTTGCACTTTAATTTTTCGCGTAATACTTTTCGATGTGTAACATCACCAATATCTGGATTGTTGCGCAAATCGGGACGATTCATGTAAAGCAATTCAGCATATTCGTCCATCCATACTTTTGCCATACGAACGGTATTAATGCCGTGAGTGTCCTTATCATTTGGAAAACTATATGGATGAAATTCGCGGAAGATGTGTCCGATTCTGGAGCATGGAATCGTTTCTAATGTTCCGCCACACTGCCAAATTCGAAAACTCATTTCAAGATTTTCACCACCCCAACCATCCATTTGCTCATCGTAGGATCCAATTTCCCAAAAGTAATCTCGAGAGATCGCAAATAAACCTCCTGCCATGGTTGGGGAATAAGTTGGACAGATTTCAATGTCATCTTTACACTCCCTTCTTTGCCGATCTCGTTCACGTTCAGGGACATCGTGCCAATCGAAATGACCATCCCAAGTAAAGCCACCGATCTAAATTATTGAAAAAAAAGAGAACCCTGTTAGTTTGAATTGAATAAATTACGAATTAAATGATAGGTGAAATTACGTCAAGCTCATGTCCTTCCGTTTGCTTAGCAATGTTTTCGCAATAATAACATTGCATAAAGGAATGACAGTTTCATTTGGAGATGTTTTATAGCTTTTTAGAAGCGGTACTAACCATCGTTTTGCACATTCACAATGGACATCAAGAAGGTTCATTGAACCATCTTAAGATAAGAAAATTTACTGTTCATTGAACCTCAGTGGTATGAAAAAAATTACCAACAATTATGATCTTATCTCCTTGAATAGTTTTAATGGCGATGTATTTAAGGTGCAATGAATTATTCGCAACAATACTGAATAAGGTTCATTAAATATAAGCATAGCGTTCGCGGTTGGCATATGAAGAAGATCATAATTTTTTTTTTTTTTGCAAAGTTCATTTTGACTGTCTGGTGGTTTATGATTTTAACTGATCGCTGGCATTACATTAATGTCATTTCTTGCATAACTCAATACGACTAATTGAGCATTATCACCTCATAGAATAGTATACATGTAACACCAGCATCCCTTCCGAATTTTCACAAGAATAATTATGTTAGTGCCGCGACGCTATTGAAAATCGATGTCCTATAACAGTCAGAATGCAGTCAGCAGTTTTAGAAATATTTTTATCCCCCGATGATGGAATCTATTGAAACATGCATACAGCAAGCGAAGTTATCAAAACAAAACTGAATGAGATTCCAAAAAATTTGAATTTTGGACACATAATTCCTTCTTATTTTGGGATTCTTGCTAATAAATAAGTTTTAAACCGGTTCTAACAATTTCAATTCAAGTTCGTATTTTTTTTTTTCTCTTTTTTTGTGGATGATATGATGCAATTTCACTTTTCATTGACGCCAACAGAGTATAGTAATAATATTATTGATAGCACTTACCTGAAATGTATCGTAGCCATTTGTGCTGTAGTAAAAGTTTTTCGCTTCAATGACATCAATAATTGGCACCAGGACACTTGTTGACTTCTCTTTAATTCTTTGAACTAATGGCTCCAGCCAATGAATGACAGCTTCACAATGTGCATCCAGAAACACAAGAACATCAGCTTTAGCTAATCGAGCACCAGCAAGTCTAGCGCGTATGAGACCCAGCCTGGATTATTGAGAAAATAAATAATAAGCTCAATTAAATGTGTGAAGTGTTCCATGATGAGTAATTGTTTGAAATTTCAGCATTTTTTTTGAGATTCTATTCTCATCATGCTTGACTGCGTACATGGAGTTTTCACATTGTACGAGTAATCATTTTAATGTATTGAATATACATTTTAAGAAATTATCCTGAGACTTTTTCATTTGCACAATGTTGAAACCGCAGAAACCCAATCAACGCTCTAACGGGACTCGATTAGAAGAAGAAACAAGTTTAAGCCGCACGACACGTATCAGAAACGAATGGATGGCATTTAAAGGTATTAAAAAATAACAACAAAACTTTTAATGGCAAAGAAGAAACTTGTTTATATTCTTATAATATATATATATATATGTATCATGTAGCACGAAATGCCATTGAAAATTTTTGTTTAAAATTATTTTTACAGTGCAAAACAATTCTAATTTTCAGTAAATTGATGGCTCGATTAATGGCTATTAACCAGCATGACATGCCATGAAATTAGTCTTGTTTAACGTCCGAAAAAAAATAAACAATTTTTTTTTTTTAATTTTTGATTAAACTGTTTTTCCACAACAAGAGCAGAAGCAGCACGAACGTATAAAAAGAAAGTTTATTCAACGAAAATGATAAAGGAAAAGTTCTTTATACCTGTTGCTATGCCTATCTACCTAGAATGGGAGATTTATTTTTTTTTTCCACCCTCAAGCATTTCTCCGCCGTTTAAAAGAAAAACCTGTTAAATTGTCAGTCGAGTGAAAGCTGATGAGCAACAAAATTTTCAACCAACACGTGCCATTAGACACTTTGCAGAAAATAACTTTAGCTGCATTTGAGTCTTGCGATTGAAATCGAAGAATGGTAGACAATGAAAAAGCAAAGAGAGAAAAAATGTTAAATTACCAGGTCAAGTGCAACATGCTTTTATGACTCCATTCTATTATGAAACATTTTTTCCCTCATCATCTGAATCGTGAGCATGTTATTTCTATAAGACTAGTTCTCATGATGATGCGCACGTTGAGTGATGTTGAATTACTTTGTTTTTATGGTGCTCACGAACGATAATTGCAACTTAATTAACTGGATTCGATAATGATTGTCGGAAGCCCATAGGAAATGGAAAAACGAATAGAATGAATGTGAAGTGAGAATGACTTGTAATCTCAAACCACACTTTGCCACGACATATTGTATACTTCTTAATTTGGGTTGCATTCAATAATGTTAATGGTAATAATGTGTCATTTTGGGGTTTCATTTACCAATCCAATTTCCACTGTCAGATTTCTCAACCTAATAAATTATTCGGAAAATGATACGCGACACCCCCTCTAATGGAGAAGTTTTTTTTTACTCCCACTATTAAAATGACTAAGCAATAAATCAAAACGTGGCAATATATAGATAGGATAAATAGAGTTGCCGAACGATTATAATATATGGAGTTGTATATCGTTTTGTTTGAACGCATCTTCGCGATGGACTTCGTGATATTGAAATCTACAAAATGTCATCAACTTTCGAATAGATGAGAAAAAAATAGAAAGCATATGTAGATGTTATAAACACGCAACAGATTCGTCCATCCAATATTTAGCCAGATTACATATTCAGGCATTTTTTATCAATCTCATTTATGTAGATGTTATTCATGATTGCGTAGGCAATTCAAATAGGAGATTATCCTTAATGACCTTGTTGACGTTTTTTTTTTTTATTCAATGACCAGCTGTTGTTATCACTGACCTGTTTTTGAGTCTCAGAACTTTCACTTTATCGCTCAGCCGAGATTCAACGTAATAATCCAATTTCGCCTTAAGATCCACGTTACTTGATCCATCATCAACTAGAATTACTTCCTTTAGAAGACCCTTGGGTGACGTGTTGACGACACTGTGAACGGTTCGCACTAGTACCGAATATGGTTCGTTGAAGAATATAATAATAACACTTGTCGTTGGCAGTGAGGCCAGATCATAGGTTTTTTTGTTACAAGCCGGATGTCGGGCATCTGGCACTGTTCTATTGTAGCTGATATGATCTGATAGCTCCTCATTCAATGCGATGATAGCAAGCTGTTTCTCGCCTCTTGCCACATCGTCAGGGTCTGTGAGAAGAGCAATCTTTCCACCTTCACCTAATTTTGGATCTTCCTTTTGTTTCATCAAATCTTTCTTTACTTCCTCTTCATACTTGTTGATTGAGGGATTTTCCTTTGTATGCTTGTTATTGACTAGCTCCATATAATCGTCCTGAATCTGGTTTTCTGGCATATCGCCAATGAGACGTTGCTGCTGAGGTTCATTGTGTGATATTTTGGTTTTATCGTTGATTACATTAAAATTATTTATATTTCGTATATAAAAAATACACAAAACAGAGACAATCAAGAGCAAAAATATTTTGGGAAAAAATGTTCGTCTCAGACTAATCATTTTAAGAATATTGTGTCCATCATCACCACTGCATGACACTACAATTATTAACTATCTATTAGCTACGTCGAATTCGGAATGGCGCCCATCAATTAATTAAACTAAAAAAATTTAAAACATAAAACTAAAAAATGATCTTATATGATGAATGCTTCGCGAACGACTGAGAGAAAGTGAGAATAATATGAAAGACATAGATTTCAAAAGAATCTAGATAGGTAAAAAAAATCGTAAACATTAGTTTTTTTTTTTAATTACTTCATTACTACATACATATATTATTCATTGCCTACTTAGTGCCCTTAATTAATGTTAGAGGTTATTGATTAATTTCATATTTTCTTCGGTTAGACGTTAGAGCGACAATGCCAATCTAGTATTTTTGGCATTTCGGAACTCGCACAGTCAACCATCTTTAACCAACAATTTCAGATAACAAGGAAAATATTTATCCGAATTCGCCGACACGACGGAAGAAGAATCAAAGTAATTTTCAAATCAGAATTTAAATAAAATTATCATTTTCTGATAGAAAATGACAGCATTTGAAGAATTTGGAGTAATTCCTGAGCTAGGACGTGCAGTGGATGACATGGAATGGCTGCTGCCAACTGATGTGCAAGCGGAAGCGATTCCTCTTATCCTTGGTGGTAAGTCATTCCACAATATCGTAAATTAAAGGTAATTTTAGATTTCAATAATTTTTTTGACAATTAGGTGGCGATGTCTTAATGGCAGCAGAGACTGGATCGGGGAAAACGGGAGCTTTCTGTTTGCCCATACTTCAAATTGTTTCTGAAACATTGCGCGATATACGCGAAGGGAAGGTAGGAAAAGGAGTAAGTGCGCAATTGGTCCCGTCCTGGAAGATGAGCTTCTTTGATCGAAACGTTGGATTAGCTGTCACTCCGGATGGTTTGAGATGTCAGTCTCGAGAACAGAAAGAATGGCATGGATGTCGTGCAACTACTGGAGTCAAAGGTTTTTAAAACTCTCTTGAATAAATCCTTACATGATGCAACAACAACTTTTTCTAGGATCTGGGAAATTTTATTATGAGGCAACTGTGACCGATGAGGGGCTTTGTCGCATTGGATGGTCAACAGAAAAGGCAAATTTAGATATTGGAACTGATCGGTTTTCCTATGGTTTTGGCGGAACCGGAAAGAAATCCAATAATAAGCAATTTGATGATTATGGTGAAGCGTTTGGTATTCACGACGTCGTTGGGTGCTTACTGGATCTTGTGAAAATGGAAATCTCTTTCACTAAAAATGGAAAGAATCTCGGAGTGGCTTTCAGAATTCCGGACCAACAGAAAAATGAAACATTCTATCCTGCAGTAGTGCTTAAAAATGCAGAAATTTTGTTCAACTTTGGAGAGACAGATTTCAAGCACCAAATTCCTGACGGATATATTGCTGCATTCCATGCTGATAAAAGTAATATTAAAACGAATCCCTTCGCATCATCAGCGGCACCCAGTAATGAGCTGGCAAGCAAACCAAATGCACCGCAAGCAATCATCATTGAGCCTTCACGTGAATTAGCTGAACAGACACATCAACAATTAGGAAAATTTAAGAAGTACCTTAAGGATCCAGTAATTCGTGAATACCTTCTAGTTGGTGGTCAAAGCTCCAGAGAGCAGATAAATGAATTGCAAAAAGGCGTCGATATCGTAACATGCACGCCAGGACGATTAGAAGATTTAATTGGACAAGGATTTATTTCTCTCACTCATTGTCGCTTTTTTATTCTCGATGAAGCCGATGGACTGCTGAAGCAAGGCAACAGCGGACTTATTGATCGTATTTACAAGCAAATCCCAAAAATTACTTCTGATGGTCGTCGCCTGCAGATGATTGTTTGTTCAGCTACACTGCACGACTTTGAAGTGAAGAAGATGGCTGAACGCCTTATGCATTTCCCGACTTGGGTCGATTTAAAAGGTGAGGACGCTGTTCCCGATACCGTACACCATTGCGTTGTCATGGTTGACCCACAGAAAGATTCGTCATGGAAAACCTTGCGTCAACACGTTCAGACCGATGGCGTTCATGCAAACGATAATGTTCGTCCTGGCAACAATACACCAGAAACTCTCTCAGAAGCTGTAAAGATTTTGAAAGGTGAATATTGTGTAAACGCAATTCGTGAACACAAAATGGATCGCGCTATCATATTTTGCCGAACGAAAGTTGATTGCGATAATTTGGAAAACTATTTCCGCCAAGTTGGGGCCAATGAAATGAGCTGTGTTTGTTTGCACGGTGATCGTGCACCAAATGAGCGAAAGGCAAATCTTCAAAAATTCAAGGATAAACAAGTGAAATTCCTGATTTGCACTGATGTTGCAGCCCGTGGTATTGATATTAGTGGACTTCCGTTCATGATAAATGTCACGTTACCGGATGAAAAATCGAATTATGTTCATCGCATTGGAAGAGTTGGACGTGCTGAACGAATGGGGTTAGCAATCAGTCTCGTATCATCTGTTCCTGAAAAAGTTTGGTTCCATGGTCAGTGGTGTGAGTCGCGTGGCAAGAACTGCCAGAATACAAACCTCGTCGAAAAACGCGGCTGCTGTGTTTGGTACCAGGAACCTACCGTAAGTTTAAAATCATGTGTTATGTTCTGTGAAGCTAATACTTTAAAATTTTTATTGAAGTATCTTGCCGACATAGAGGAGCATCTTGGATGCACAGTACAGATTATTGGAACAGACTTGAAAGTTCCCATGAATGAATTTGATGGAAAAGTTGTATATGGTGAAAAACGCAAAAACAAAGGTTCAAGCTATCAGGATCATGTCAAACAGTTGGTGCCGATTGTTGAAGAACTCGCCAATCTTGAATCAACCGCTCAAAGCATTTTTATCCGACGCTTGCTACTGTAAATTGTGAAATCATATTATTATTATCTTATTTACTCCGCAATTCAAACGATGGAATAAAATTATTCGTGAATTTCAGTTAAGGCTTGTATTAGGGCGTTTCCAAAGCTGTTTGTGTACATTGGGCTATGTGCTTGAATAGCAGCATAGATGGTCTCATAAATTTCTTCCGATTCTTCGCAGTCCTTTGAGTTGAAGTCTTTCCCAACGACTTGAAATCCGGCATTACTCAACAACACACAAATCTTGTTTCCTTCTAACGTCTTAACATTCATGTAAACACCTCTTTTCTCTTCTACTGGCAGATCTTCAGTTACTTCAATCGATTGAACGTGCTTTTGAATGTCAGCAATGACGCCTGCTGCTTCATGTTTCCACTTAATAAAATCTTCTCCGTTCTGATTCATAGTAAGTAGCTATTGAGTTTTTTTTTTTTTCGGTTTACGAATCGGTTAAAGTCTCTAGTTACTCGTCCTGTATTTGATACATTCATAAATTAGGTCTATTTTTTAGTTCTAAACAATTGAACATTTTTCTGAAGATTTCGCGAAATTAATAATTAAAATTTTTTTGTCCTGTTTTAGTGCTTATTTAAGAATATAAAGTGTTTAATACTGTTCTATTAATGTCAATCTATTTCTGAAATATTGATGTAATATGATGTAGAAGCATTAAATGATAAAAAATATGAAATGAGGATGGAAATGAAACTCCAAAATTTTTTCTCAATAATTGTCGACTACAAAAGCAATAAATAGAAATGACCAGCAAGCAGTGAAATAAATATTAATACAAGGAACTAATTGATATCTAAATCATTGGATTACTTGACCATCTCAACAAGAGCGAACCACAAACAATGGAACGATGCCTTGATGACGATTTGTCTGGAACACATAACAACAACAATAAAAGGTTCCAGCCAACTAGTTCAACTTCACTTCCTCTTCTTACGGTAAGTGTTATCATAAACAAATTCTTATCGGCTTCCACACACAATATCAAGTGGCTCTCAGAATTGCCCTAAATGATGGCCAAGTGCAAAAGAATCATTTGTATTATATCTGCGATGAGTAGTAGAGTAGTCTGGATTTGGTTCGTTGAAACATTTTTTCTTGATAAATAAGTGAGATTGATCCAACTATTTAGGAACCAGATGAGCCAGATACATTATATTTGCGTTGAGCGAAAAGTGAAAATTTTCAGTTACGAGTTGAAACATCACAAAACGAAAGCATTTTAATTTAATTAATTTTTTCGGCAGCGACTTTGAGCGTGGAATTCTGAAAATGAAAATTGCCAACTCTATTAGAGTTATATACAAATTTCTGCATCATAATCTTGCGAATCTCACCGGTTAGTTTCATGGCTCGTGGCTCTTAGTCTATTTAGATAACATTCGTCATAAAATAATTTCTCTAAAAAACTTTCCGGTGTAGAATGAATGATTCACAAATAATGATTGTAATGTATATTACCTATGCATGATGCACTGCGCCACAAAATGATGACATCATAATAGCGGTATTGCGGATTCCTCTTTGTCATGCTCTCCTGATGACGACTAGTAATTAAAACCACAAATGTACATCTCGCAACCATAAATTGCTTGATGCTTTCCCATTCGAGTTGAGAGATTCACGGATGAAAAAATAATAGAAACATCTCTGGATGAAGTTTATTAACCCAATGTGCGAATTTGACGTCCGAAATGGAATATCGAAGAACAGTCAAAGGAAACACAGAAGAACGATTGAGATGACGTTATGGATTTATGGGTTTTGCCATATTTCAATGTCATTTCATTACTAATTCATCAAAGCGGAAGGAGTTCAGGTAGCAAGTAAAACTCTTCTTTGTTATGCCCGTGCCTCGACTGATGAGGCTAAGAAATAGCTGTGACGTCAGTTGGTTACAATGATTTCATTATTTAATGGAGCTGCCAATTTCTGAAATTAAGTTCTGAACGTGATTATCAATTTACGGGTGGGGTGATTCATATATATATTTGTACATACATAGATCATAAAAAAGCAAATCAATTAACGCTAAAATTTATCGCGAAGATTATCATTTAATTAATTTTTGTTTCTTCACGTAACTCCCGCAAAAAGAGCCCATATTTTGATGCCATCAATCATGGAATCAACGATGATTATGGAATGTTCTGATGCCATTGCGTCTATCAGACGGCGACATTCATCGATAAGGGGAATCGACCATGGATATAATAGAAAGCATGTTTTTGCATTCGATTCACTCAATTTGTCAAAAATTTCACTTGCAGAAGAATATTCCTCCATATGTCTGGAACTATAATGGTATGCTACTGTAAATAGTTCAAAAACTGTTTGCTTTTGCGTCGGATATTTCTGCTGCTTGGCGATTTCCTTCAACAACAAAATGTTATCTCAATCACATGAAAGACGAAAAAAAAAAGTTATTATTGCTCGAGCAATCGGTTTATGGGACTTTATCGCTACATTCTACGTTATCACTGATTGTAATTTTTTCATTTCTGTAATTTAAACTACATTCAACAATGAAATTAAGTCATGACTTGGGTGAACATGATGAATGCAACGAAGGGCAAAAGCCATAAAAACAGTCTCAACTTTATTTCGAGATGTATTCAGATGGCGAAATGCATAAAGTTATTTTATGGGCTGGTGATTTAGAAAACCAAGTGAATAGCAATTTCTGTGGCCACTTTATTGTGAATTGAGCTCGTCGAGAAAGAATTTCAGAGTTTTCAGCTGGCATAATATGCATTATGCAAATATGTAATGCCGACACTTTCTATTTCGTAGACACCAAAACAATTGATACAAATAAATTTTAACAGCTTGGCACTTACAATTACGTAAGATGCGAATTAGTTCTCGTTAATTACATGTAATGTGAGATTTCTGGTGCTTTTCTCATGCTGATGGCTTTCATTTAATGGTCCTTCGATAGTTGGTGGTAAATAAAACTTTGGATGTCGCAGACATCGTGACAGAAGTTATCGATTCTTTACGGTGCCATGCCCGGAGAATCACAAAAGTTTTATTTTCCATTTTTTATGTTTGTTTATTAATGCAGATAACTGAGTGAAGAATAATTGTTCTGTGTGACATTTAATCTATAATCAGGGCTGCAACAATATTCCTCTGGCGTCTGTACATGTTATGATGATGCCTTCAGTCAGACGTGTAAATGTTTACAATACAAATATTTTTCCCCGTTCTACTACTTAAACAATTGAAATTTCGCGTATAACGAAAAGTCCAGGCGATAAGTGACAATTTGAGCGCCGTCCAATGTAGTCAGTTAGCAAATAAATATTCAATTGACGCGGTTCCATTCATTGTAAGAAGCTGCGAGTATTTTGAGTGGAAAGACACTTGAATGAATTTATAGAAGGAACAAACTGAAAACTTAATGGATCGCAACCGATGACACAATTATTACTGGGCAAATGTTTCTATTGAGAAGGCAGCACTTGCATATTGAGATCATGCTAAACCAATTTTCCAATTCAATTGAATTGTGTGTTGATAGTGTTTTTTTTTTTTTTTTGTTTTGATTCGCTATACGCTGAGCACCTTCTCCAGTTCGCGATTCAAATCGATGAGTTTTGAGTTTTTCCTTGTTCCGGATCTTTTTTTTTTGTTTATTTTTTTCAATCAATCAGAAAAAATAGCACGCAAATTGCGAGCTTGTACGACTTTTGATATCGAAAAAAAAAATCAATGTCGTGTTGGAAAGTTTTACTGCCTAAAGATATTTTTGGATGTCAATGGAAAGTGTCAATAGAAATGCCGTAATGAAGTCACAAAGTCGTCTCAATGATGCGCTTCCTATGGTGTTTTACGCTTCCTGAATTTAAACCTTCTGATGCAATATCACATCTTTGAAGACGAGTAGGAAGACTTTCAGTTTAAATTTGCATCACAAATCAGTTTTGTAACGTTTCCATTTTTTGTTGTTGCTAATCTATTGTACATTCTTTTGTCTGGGCGTACGGATAATCGGTTATTTAACGCGACATGAAGAAGCAGGATGGCAAGAAAAATCAGTACGCGACCTGAGATTTCAAATGGTGCCATTATTTAATTAGTAAAAAGCGTTTTTGTGTTAAAGCAATTTGATTCAAAGACGATTATTGTAGGAACGAACATTTTAAATGAATTTAGCGCAGCTGGGAGCTTTTTTGTTGTTGCGGTATTAAACAAAAAAAAAAAAAATTTTGCAATATAATTAAATATTTTATGCATTTTTTTTTTTTAATATTTCATGGAGATATCTAGAAATATGCAGCCGATGAGATTAATTTGTAATACTAACTGCTTCATACCAGAGTCGGTTAATTTTTTTTTCTGCCCACCGCGCATAGAAAGTCATGTTCACGACATGACATCACTGTTATATTTAGTCCCGGTATGCAACTAAATTATAATTACCGACCGTGTACTTCTTAATCAAAATCGAATTATTGGAATTTTATGTAACGCAGCATTACCATAATCATTTTTTTTTTTTTTTTTCATTATTTTTGTTTATTTCACAAGTTGTATCCAAAGCTTGAAGGCAGTCGTGCAAAATAAAAAAAAAAGTTATAAATAAACATGCAAAACTTGCCAACATCCGTTATCAAGATGCGAAACCTAAGTGTGAAAAAGGAATTGAGAATGAAGTGATGTTACGCTATTGATGGAAGGGTTAAGCGGGAAACTTGATAAGCAGTGGATAGGAGGGGATAGTCACAAACCAGAAGCTCTGCCAGAAGCGGTGGTCTCCAGCCATACATGATATTTTTGTGATGCAATTTTTCATCATTAAGCCCCGATGAATGATAATGATCATAATTCTCCAAGCTACACACTCTTCCGAAACATTTTTTTTTATTTCTTTTATGAACGTTACGCAAAATATATCAATTGGTGAAATCTTGCAATCTCCGTTCGATAATCTTCAGAGAGCATCATTCACGTTTAATTATAAAAATTTGAGTGAATCAATAGAAATCACAGCGGCTAAACTCCAACACAAGAAGAAGAAAAAATAATGATCAAAAAAATTTTTTTTCGGTTTCAATTTAATTAAATGATTCTACTAACGGGCATTTCATATATGAATGATGATGAGTGTGGTATACCAGAAAATGTAGAAACATTATAAGATTGATAATGGGCCAAACTGTTGTTTTATAACGCCCGAGAAAGTACCGCTTTTTGATTTCTTCAAATAAAATATTCATGCATTTATCACAGTTTTACCCAGAATCGCATCCAGAGCAATATTCGAACATTTGTTTACAAAACATTCAACTTATGCTGCCATAGCACTTGCTTATACATTATTATACTTGTGTGCAATGCATGAAGCATAACATATTTGTTGTATCTGTGAGACGCAAATGGTTTTTTTTTTTTGAGATGCAAATTTGCGACATGCTTGATGTAATTGCATTACATGATTCGATTATGGTCGTTTCTCAATCTGGGTTGATTAAATGTAATGATGATGATGTTGCTGCGGAGGAGTTTAATCATTTTTAATTATCGCTCTTTTTTTCCTTGAAATATGCTATTAAAAAATGCATCGTGGGCATCAATGAAATGCTAAAGAAATACCATCCGAAAAGTGGCAGAAAAAACCTTATTAATTGGAATTATCTTCTTCACGCGTGGTCAATCTGGAATGCTGTTATCTTTCCGGTTTTTTTTTTTTCGTACAGTGCAGTGCTCTTTAATATGTGTTCTGTTCTGTTTGTTCGACAACATTGTAGAGGGACTCGAATGAAACAAGAATCGACATGTGAAAACATAAACATATTCTGGATGCAAGTAGCTTATAAGCAGTGTTATGAAAAGAAAATGGTAGAAAAAAAACATAAAGAAAAATTATGTGGATCAGAAACCATAAGCAAACATCGTTTTTATGGAAAATCATCGTCATGTTACCGAACTTCATGCTCTTGTGATTTTCACAATTCAGTTATTCGAATTCGATTTAATTGTAGTAGTGTAAATATCTTTAACCATCTGTACATATATATATATAAGCTCAATTGTGCTTGTATGTCGACAGCCGTTTTTGCCTTCAAACAAATGCTTATTGCAATTGAAAATGAAATAATTAAACATACCTAAAAAATAATAATTTAGAGCGAAACACCAAATTGGAGAATAATAAAAAGAAAAAAAAAAAAAACATTGAGCTTGAAACGAGCAAAACATTGCAATCCACCGCGAAGCAAACATCGGCGCGATCATTGCTAAAAGTACTCGGGGGTTTCTCTTTATGCTCATTCGTCGTGTTTTCAGCATGTTGCATTGAATTTTTTATTATTTTAATACGAGAAATATGAAAACGGTTTTGTTCCTCTGTTCGAACGATTGTTTCACATCACAAATGTTGTTGTTGTCTCACTTAGTGCCAGTGGAAAATCGCGCAACTTTAACATTCGAAATCAGTCGGTTCGTGGTATTGGAAATGTAAAGGCAACTGTGCTCAATTTGTAGAACAGTTTTTTTTTCTTATGTTATTTGATGAGGATTATTTTCTGATGTGACCAATATACATTTTGTGCTTCCTCATTTAGATCAACAATTTAATGATAAAAAATCATTTTTGTGCAGTTGTGAATTTAAAAAAAAAATTGTAAAACGTGAACGTGATCTAAATTAAAAATCGGTTTGTTGATTTGTGCAACAGATCAAGACTTTAATCGGAATAATTGATTTGTCAATGATTTTCTGCTTTTAGCGAAGGATAATTAAGCAAATAAAAAAATCTAATTGCAGGATATTTCAACATTTTTATTCAATTGAAATCTTGTGAATCGTGAGAATTAAAAAAAAAATTGCGAGCTGCAATTAGTGTAAAACCCCGCTTCGAGAATAAGTAGTAAAAATTATTAATGAAAAGAGATTTTTTTGCCTTGGTACGGTGAAAAAAACGCACAAATTTCATGGTGGAGAAATCAAAGTGAAAGAAATTGAGCCTTGACAATCAAAAAAAATGGGTTAAAAATGTTCATATGATAAAGTGGATGCAATGGCTCGTGAAACGACACTAAATATTGTGAATAAATAAAATTTCAGATTAAAAGTTCACAGAAATTTTTAACAAGTCAAAATCTAAGAAATAAAAATTAGAAATTTTTATGCTGAGTGTGAGTGAGCATAACAAGAGTGAAAAAAAAGGCCTCATCTGCAAAAGGCAAACATTAGAAAGATATAAAACAATGGATTATTTGTTAATTGCAGTCAATGCTGGCCGCTTTCAGCTGGAGTGAAACAAAAATAAAATAAAAATAAAATTTCGCTGGATGAATGAATGGTAAATTGAACACAAAAAAAAAACTTCATTTCTCTTTGTTTGCTTTATGCGAAACGTCGGCTCATTGAAGACATATTTTTCCAGCTATTTGGACATGGCTATCTCTGAATTGAGGTCTTTTATATCGAGTGTCAAGTATGGCTATTGCGGCGGATCAGAAAGCGGCAATATCGCAATTATGATTAATTATAGTTGAGGTTTATTAAAAAAAGAACACTATAAACAAAAAGCAAAAGATTTTGATAACGCGCAGTTCTGTGTGCCACATAAACATAAAATTAAATTTTTAATTGCTAGACTCGATCAAACACATTCTTTATCGTGTCTGTGTCTCGAAAAAAAAATACTTAGGTCCGTTGTGCCAAATATCTAAATTTAGAATTTCAGTCAATGATAAAACTACTAAAAAGAAACGACACCAGAGCTATCGGAGAGATTTTTTTTCAAGCGGCATCAAGCGATCAGCGTTGGCAATTTATTAAAAGTGATTCAACTCTATTGGTCTGCGAGTAACAGTAAAGTTGCGGAAATTTTCTGTAGACCGCTCATCGCTGCTTGTGTTGCTGTTGTATACATTTCTTCTTTTGGGAAAGTTTCGTTTTTCGGTGTTGAACGGTTTCAACGATAAGACATCGCCGTATACCCAGGTTGGACACATTTTGATTGTTGTTAATTAAAATGCGATCGATCATCAGTAGAGACTTAACTTAAGACACAATGGACATTTTGTTTAAAATGAGTACTTATAGCTTAGATGAGTCAGTTCGAATGTAGAAATATCTTAAAATCATTAAATTAAATAATTTCTAAATTCATCATCAGCACTTGTAGATCTCCATAAAAATGAATCGCCTCGAATGTGACTTCTTTCATCTCTCATCAAGATTCATTTGAAACATCGCTGACGATCATATGACTTTCTGTCTCTTCTTTTTCCGTCGTTGCTCCCAATTGAAATTAATTAAAAAATATTTTTATTGTGAGACGCATGGCGAGACACACAATCACACATACACACATATATATATATATATATATATAACGTGTGACCGAGAAACGAAAGCTTTTTTTTATAAACATAATTTGTCAAAAGACAAATGTTGAATTCGACTAATTAATCTAAAGGAATCATAAACATGAATATGTTATTATTAACAATTGGCTTCAATTTTCTTTTGTAAACTATGCAGATGCTCCAAATACAGAGTTTTTTATTTATGGTGCCAGCATATTTAGATGCAAGAGGTCAGTTGAAAATATAAAATACTACAGCCGTGTTCAGAGATCACTGAGGTCAAGTTATGAGATGTTTACTTGATGCGATAGATGGAAGTGAATGGAATTAAAGTAAGCTGACAAATCACGAGTCCAGGAGAGAATGACAATGTAGAGTATGTCACACGTAATGTTTATCATACTTATTTTGTATGAAAACCACCAATACATGGACAAAGGTCATAGACTTTCAAGGCACTGGCAGTTATATAGTTGCTCAGCTATTCAATCATCAGAAGAAGCGATAAAAATCATTTTATTCGAAATTTCGAATTTCAAAGTTTTTTTTTTGCGAAGAGTGAAAAGTTTCACTGAAATCAATTTGATTCGCGAGTGTCGTAATATTGTGACGTGAAACCCCTGAACGAACTAATTAGTCATAAGGCGCTTAAATACGCTCTGTTGCAAATGAAAACCTTCCTATATGAAGACAATTTAAATTGGCACGTTTGTGGCTGAGTTTTCTTCTCCTTTCATGACTTTCAACATCCGTTGCCTCATCCGTGAAATCTGATATCAATGAGCTTGTGATTAAAAAAAACGCTCGCATATGGCATTGCAACAATTTAAAAACATTTTCTGAAATTCATTCGCGATGCTATTTGACCTTCATTTGGGTTTCGTTGCTGTTCCAATTGCGACCATGTATGGACACTTGCTGGCATGTGAAAACCTGAAAGTCATTTTATTACACTTTTTATCGTCATTAATGTTTGACTTGAGAGTTGAAAGAAATCGTATTTAAGATTGTGCGAATGCAACGAAGACAACAAATATATGTGAAGGACACACGCGAGACAGTGACGATGATGACAATGACGAACGGGGCAACATTTTTTTTTTTCGGTGGTCTTAATGTTAGGTAGAAAATATAAAATACTACGAAATCAATTACGTTAGCGAAGACTCGGCATTCATCACGTGCATTAAAAATCCCCTAACTCTGACGGAAAGATCATCGTCATCACCCGTCAGAATCGCATTTGTACAACAGATGAAGATTGACATCAATTCTTTCCATGAGATGCCACGGACTGCAAAAAAAAAGTTATGGCAATAATCGCGAAGCTCAAAATTGCGCAATTATCATTAATCGATTGCTAAAGAAGAATGATTTATTTATAAACAATGGATCGAAATAATTGCTGCCTGGGACGCGGTGTCGAGGTTCAATTTGAATAATATTTTGGCAAACACGCAAGATGGGATGATTGAACGAAATTCGGCGACGGTACTTCAAAGTCGCACTCACACATCGAGTGGGATCATGAGATCAAAGTTAAGAACATGATCAATTTCACAATTATTGTTGTGCTTGAATGCCCACCTACTGCACATCTATCATCTGCAGAACCGTTTGAATAAAAAGTTATATCTTAACAAACGTTATTACCTTGATGTTAATTCGATTGATTTGACTTGTAATGTATGCTTTATTTGGATAGGAACTAACTAATTATTCGTCGTACGAACATCAAAAGATCACCTTCACGGAAATCGTGGAAAAAACAATTGGTTTTGATATTTTATGACCGTATGCAAATGTGCCGACGATGTCTAATGAGTCAATTAACAAATAGTAAAGTTTCCACAGTTCAATCAATTATAGACAGGTTGTTTTGATTTCACCACCAGATTGATGTTATTTAGTATTGCGGCAATCGCGTTGAAGGAATGAATGTTGAAACATGAAAATACTTTATTAAAATTTGATAATTAACTTCATGAAAAAAAAAAGTCTGAGTCATTTTTGAATTTTAATCGCTTCCCGTCCACGTATTTATAAACAACTGAAAAGCATTACTGGAATACAAATTTACAACAAATGAATATGAATCGAGCCCACGATTATTTGACGAAAATTTCTGGGATGGTATAGGAGTCAATATCTAGACGCGGAAAAGAAATAGAAAGTGATGACAAAATTTTGTAGAATGCGACAATATATTTTATGGGCAAATCATGGATGAGCATGCGGCTTTCATATACACGCGCAGTAAATAACAGAAATCAGCCGAATGCATCGCTTCAAAGATCATTAACACCCGACATGACCCGTCATAAATTTACCTCGCACTGTTGACTCTTGAGGTTCATTTCTAATGATTGCTTCTTATTCAATGCATCAACAGCGGCGGTCTTGTCAGATTGCGTGTGGGCGAGAGACACAAATAACATTTTAAGGTATATGTATTTTGAAAATAATCTTAAATAATTTATGAACCGCTGACTGGTTGATGCAATACAATGGAACCTTAAATTCCTATGATCATAGCTGACGATCTGAATCTATTAAAAGCTCATTAAAATTGGAATTTTTATTACGCGGATCAACGATAGACGTCTAGATTGCTATAAGCTTCAATAACTCTCTTTCTAATGACACTTTCACCTACGCGCGAGTCATTTCAGACTGATCAAAACCAACAACGAATGATTGCAACAGAAAAAGGCTTGAATCAATTTTCGCCAAATTCGGATATTGTCGCGAACAATCAAGCGAGGATGGCAATTATTATAATAACAATTAAATTAATTCACTTCAAAATGTTTTCGAAAAGTTTTAAAGTAACGACATCTATCTATCTAAGTAGCATCATCTATCTGTGATATTTCCAAATGGGAAGGAACAGCTATAAAAAATCCATAAATGAGTTAATCTAAGAGACATAAAGTTTCATGCTTAACTGTTTAAAGTTGTTCTTATAAAACTAATAATTTTTCAATTAACCAGTTTTGGGTTGTAGCAATAAACGGTACTATTAAGCAAGTTATTGTGATGGTCAATTAATCGCAATGTATTTAAGTTATGTTATTTATTTTTTTTTTTTGCAAAAATCTTTATATTCTTCCTCGCTATATGACTCAGGAAATGGACTTTAAAAGACAGTTAAAAGTATAACAGCACTTAAATTTTCTGCAATTGCGTGGATGTGAAAGAAATGACTTTTTATAGAAATGCAATTTGCGTAGGGTCTTTAATGAAGTGACTCGCCTGAGTAATTGGCCATGTCGCCCCATTGAAGTGTTTGATTAATGCTCCCGTCTAAGTATTGCCTTTAAGAGCATCGCTAGAGAGCATCAGTTATTGTAATGTTGAAATACAAAGGCTTGAAGTTACTAGCGATTGCCTTAAAAAGTCGTTTTTGCGTAAATATACACTTTGCATAACCCACAAAAAAATCGGGCGCGTTACTTAAAGTAAGATGATAATTTTATTTTTTAAAGTCACACTGTGTCATCTTACAAGTACCATACCACCAACAGAATGATATTTCCCTTTAGGCTTATTATTTCATGTATCGACTTGTTTTTTTTTTTTCATTCCATTAAAATAAAAAATTCTGTGGCATGTGGAAATAAAAAGCATTATGGATTTATTTTGAAGGTGTGCTACAAATATATGCATATAGACTACTGTGAGTGAACGTTCGAGTTGTCTGCTACAGACAAAAAAAAATAACAAGGCGGAAAATTGCCAGCTATAAATTGATTAATCGATATCTTCGATGACTAATTTCATTAAGAAGAGAATTTAATAACAAGGTTAAGCCTGCAGAACTCTTATGCGGTCAATGTTGTCGAGAGCATTTGCACTAATTTGCTCAACATGAACATTATAGCGCAAGTCAATAGTCTTGAATGGTTCTGAGCTGATGCTTAAATATTATCAGCAAAACAATATTTTTCATAAGTGTAAGTAATTAAAAACATGTGTTTGTTTCCTGTGTTTGACTTTCAGTTGTTTTTTTTTGCACAATTTTTGTTGTTCATCTTGGTTCCGCTACAATGTTCACGAACCTTCTGCGTGTGTGGCTTACATGGATGGTTTCCAATTGTTCTTTATATTGAATTTTCGAACTAAACTATTTTTGGTTAAAAAGAATTATGGTAATTTGTGAACTTTTAGTTGTGCTGCCCAACCCTGAAGCTTTTTCACATTAATGCATGTTCCACCACACAACGCTGGCGACCTTCGCAGCCTTTTTGACTGCTGTAATTCTCATTAAATTCGAATGAGACCCAACCGCGAATTTATTTTTCAACTTTTAGCGCGATTAAAATCTTAATCGGGTCTTGGGCAATTTTCACGTTGTCTCATTTCGACGATTTGATGATGATTGCCACGATAATGAAACAGGCACATAATATGTGTACAAGTGACACTTGTTTTAGCTTTACATCATCCTCCTTTGCGCGTGGATTTCGCGGACTGAAATCGACTGAGAGTTAAATTTGTGTCAATAGTACAAATCACTGAATGTCACAACAAAATAATTAAAGATGACGAAGATAAACATTCTGCAAACGAGATGTGTTTTTTGCAAATTAATGAGCACTTACCTGTCAATTACAATGCTGGTGCTATGTGAACCTGGTATTGCAGAGCTTCTAAAAAGTAATTAGTTTGCGGAAACATAAAGAATGAGATTGATTGAATGCTTTTAAATATGAAAGAACGAAAATTGGCAATGCATGATGTAAAGTAGCTGATTAGCTGTAATGACTATGCATATGTGAGTTTATACCGAATAACAAATCCATCAGAAAAGTGCATTAAATTGAAATCTCTTAATAACTTTCCATTTTTTATTATGTTACGCAAAACTGCTAATTTAAATCCATTAAAGTACATGCTAAATACGATCGCACGCTGGTGGCGCTGTGCTAATTGATAAAAATTCCCCTCAGAACTGAACGCGACTGTAAGAGGTTATCATGAAAAAAATGTAATGAAACATAACAAATTGCATTGTCGAGCGTACTCCACGTTCATGGATCCATGAACCAATTACCTTCACATTGGTTCTTGCTTATGTAGTTCCAGCCGCCTTGTGCGCTGCAAAGAAAACCCATGAATATCCATTTCGACATGTTATAAATTAATCGTTTAAAATAAAATCATGTCTGATCATAATTTGTCCGTTTCTTACAATACTTATACAGTGATGCTGGTCGTTTTCTATTTAATATGAAAGTGTCCATCGAATTATTCACTTTAAAGACGTTAGTCAAATAACAATTTGTGTCATAGATATTTTTCGCTGCGGACATACCGTGAGTGAAAATAAAAAGTTTTGTTTAGAAATATTTTCAATTGTTAACGCATACGGAGTACGAGAGCAGATAAAAGAAAAGCAAAACATTGCGTGCTACGGTGTTGCTATGGGGATCTGATTCAGATCCAAAAGCCGCAACTTGACTGATTATTGTCTCTTTCTCCTAATCCGACATCAAAACCATTTTTCTTTCCATTCATTTGTGACATTTATTGGCAGTTAGCTTTGTCAGATTTTCATGATTTATTTCATTTGTGCTCGCACCTAAAGTTGGCTGCATATTATGCTCAGTTCTCTTTTTATGTTTCTTTAACATGAATGTTACCAAAGCTTTATGTGTGAGAAAATTATTCTTTGTGAAATATAGTCGCAGTATATTGCATGAAAAAGAAGTTGATAGCAAAGGAAAACTCATTGATTCCCAGAATGGCTTGACGTTGTCAAACCAGATTGCACATCTGACGTTGTGTTGTTGCATTAGCACAACAAACTTTTCATTTTCCCTAAGTGCAATGTGAACGTCTTGAGGTTATTTCATTATATGACAAAATCATAAAATGTAGCCACCAATCTTGATTCTGGGGTTTGAGTGTAATGCAATCGTTTTGAAGCTGTACACGTTTTATGCAGACACTTTAATACATTTTAATAAGAAACAAGTTGATGCATGAATATCAATTCGGTGCGACAAACTTCTGGTAAAAGCGTTACGAATGCAAAAGATGTCAATTAAAATGCTAATTAAGTCGATTTAACATGAGATTATAAAAATTCGATCTAGTTATACTAGCGTTAATTATGCATAAATTGAGGAAGAATCAATTATAATAATGCGCATTTCAGCTGAAAAAAATTTTGCATACATGAAAATTTTCCCTTATAAAATCACTACATAATTAAAAATTATGTTTGTTTCAGTATAATAAAAAAATTACAGAGAAGTGAAAATTGATGTTGCTCGTCTATGTGAAACACAAAAAAAAATATATATATACAATTTGTGTAGTTTTCTTGTGAGCGACTTATAAAGCCGCCAAATTGCTTTTATCATGCAGACACTGAATTGCTTCGAGTGGAAAGTTTAAAGCCCATTCGACCTCATATGTTCATAGAAATTGATTTATTGACATGAGGAAAAGAGATCTGTGATGTTTACTCGATTGTGTGTTTTTTGATAAAACTTCGCAACTTCCTCAAAACGTTACAATTTTTTGTCCAAGAAAAAATTAATTGTTTTGTGTCTTAATATTATATTATGCAAATGCATTGCTGATTATTGTAGTTTCTTGTATATTTATTTCATGAGAGATATATACAACAGGTCATGAATGGAAAATTGAGGTGAGAAAAAGAAAGTGTTAATTGACATTTATGTAACATGCATAAGTACGCGCGGCACTTTTTTCGGTTCAATTTATGTTATGCTACTTTTTTTTTTGGATTAACTGCTGTCGCATAAGTCACTTTTAATTCGAAAATAAACTACGTGTGCAAAAGGTGCAAGAAAATGGAATTGATTCTCATCACATGTTTGCTGGTAGGTGAATGTTTGTTTTTGCGCTGGGTCATGGCTGTCGCTTAATGGTTCATATGAGAAACTTCAAGTGCTGTAATCGCGCGAACAAGTGACTGAAAACGATTAATTAAGCAAGAAAAAAAGTCTTGAAAGCTTCTCTTGTTATGTGACAAACGTTTTTTTTTTTTTGAAAGGTTTCAATATTTCAATGCTGAGAGCATTACATGTTGAAAAGTCAGCATATTATTAAACAAAGAGCTTCTTTTTAAAAAAACATCTTTTTAACATTTCGATTTCCATGAAATTTCCTGCTGCTGATCACTCCTAATTTGCGCATTATTGATAGGTTTATGAATGGCATGGGCAGAGAAGAAACATAACAATTCAACAGCTCAAATCTGACATGCGCTTGTATGAAAAAAAAAGTGAAATCTTTAAAACGACTCCGTAAATTGAGCAATCCAAAGGGCCATTAAATTCGTATTACAGCAGCAATTTACATCTTTGATTGGTGCATTTGAAATCAAACTAAACGTGGTTTTCATACCAATTGTTCACTGATCATTTCCCAATGATTTTTGGAAAAAATATATCTGCAGCCTTATTTGAGAAACACACCAAACTAGTATGAAACAATGATCTGGGTCAAAATATATTTATATTTTAACGTCAAATAAGCTTAAACTTAAGATGCTCCTTTAATAATGCGCATGGCTGAAATGTGATCTCCTAGTCAAAGTCATTACAGCTCATTTATCGCCACTTAATTGATATTTCTCACCAGCAACAATGAATATTAGGTTTCATGCTGTGTCTTTTTTACCATCTTCTTAGAGGTGATTCGCTTTTTTTTTTTTGTTTTTTACTATTTTCGGCATTCAACAAATTATAGTTTATCGAAAGCTGTGATAAGCTTGTGATGGAACAATACCAAAATATGCCATAAATGTTTTTTTTTCCTCTTCTGAACGAAAGATTGCTGTTTTCTTGTGCAATGATTATCGTGGATCGGTTTTCACGTTGATAGACCCCATAAATTGTTTTTGACCATAGCAATTGGAAGTTGTAAAATAAGATTGATTAGTCCAGTAACCTTTCTAAATGAGAAACTACTGATAAAACTTTCTTATCGCGCAGCTCACAATCGTTGGAGAAAAAAAGTCTTATTTATGTTTCAATTTCTCTAATAAATTAATGGTTTATAGGTTTTTCTTCAAATATTTGCGGCTTGCCGTGCTGCCACTACGCTGGAAAGTGCCTTAAAATTAGATAAAGAAAATTGTTGATTAAATATTTAGAGATTGATAATTGTCGTTGTATCACCGCGAGCATAACTCATTGCAATTTCGGATGTTTGTGAATGAAATAACGAGGAAAAAAAACGGGAACGGAAAATGTAAATAACAATCACATATTTACTGGGGAAAAAGGCCATATGGCGCACATGCTTCACGCAGCATTTATTTTCTCCATAACATACCTGCACGATAATTCAAATATTTGTTTTATGATTATGTTTTAAAAAAAACTTTAAACTTTACCGGAACCGCAAAACTGTCGGTTTGTTCACGAACTCTATGATTGATACTGCGCACGTGATGAAATTGAATTGCGACCGCGGATAAAGGGAATCAAACAAAAGTATTACTAAGGAAATTGACTTAAATCGATTGATAGAAACAAACAGAATTCTCATTATCACGTGAAATTTCTGAACGTCAATTGTTTCACGAAACTGTTGACAATTGCACAAACATCCATTTTTCACTCGAATGAATTTTATAAAAAAAAACTCCCGCAGAGAAAGATGACAAAAAAAAAGAGAAACAATATAACACAATTATTTATGCTTTCTAAATGTGTTTGAATTCAATCATCAGCCAAAGAGGTTGATTCGAAAGAGACAAAAGAAGTTAATAGAAAATGTTTTTTTTTTTTTTTTTTTTTTTTTTTCTGCTGTTTTATAATGCCCACAAGAAATTGGAAAAACAATAATCGAGAAACAATGTTTAATTGAAGTTTAATTTCTTTTATTTTTTTTTTTTGGTGAATCTGATTGCTGTTACAAGATCGCATGAATGATGAAAGTTTGCTACAAATTGTATATGGATGGGCATCAATGCTCAGATTGAATTTTTGTAATGACTCGTAATATCGCATGATGTGTGCAATTTTCCTACCAACACTATGTTTTTCTTTAAAAATCGACATTCGTCGATCTTTGAATTAGTTTTCTTTTCCAAACAAAAAATCATCATCATGCGATTCACAAGTTGGAACATCGGATTTGATTGGAATCACAAAACCACAACTTTGTTTGAAAACAAATCTTGAAAATAAAATTGATGAAAGGTTCTACCTGATTTCATGTCAAAGTAGCATTTCTGCGCAACTATTTACAATGATGTAAAAGCAAATGTTATTTGTAACGTTCCATACATAATGTGATGTCGATAAAACTGCGAATTCTTGAAAGATTCATAAATTGTGCAACAATAAAAAATGATGGGAACTGCATCAAAATCAAAAGCGGTAGACGTCAAAAAATTAGTTTGAAGCCATTGTCTTCGCGTGTCGGAATGAACCCCGTCGATGATTCCACGCTTTTAAGGTTTAAAAACAAAATCCACGCTTCTCGAACCATTTCTGCTAAAAAAATCAATAATACGGTACCATCATGCTCCATCCCGAACATAGTTTGTTTTCGAAATAACAACGATAGTTTATGGGAATTCATAAGTCAACCTGGTTATGCTTTTATCGAATGGTATAAGCGCGCTCAAAGTATAATTTCTGAAGGCGATATGAGTATCGACCTTCTCAGGACATTTTCCAATAATCTTATAAAAACGAGTGCTTGCCATTGAAAAATATTTCTCCATACTTTATAGTTGTTTGCTAATCGATGATGTGGGTTCATGACATCGTGCAAGAAGTCATAAATCATTGCGAAAATACATTTGCTTGCTTGCATTGGGTAGTTCAGCATTGACAAATGGAGATTTTGTTTGTGAAATTAATGGGCGAGTCGGAACGAGTTCAAAGAACTTAGATTTTATATCATTTAACAAATCAAAACTGTTCGAAATGATGGACGCAAATAATTACACAAAGTTTCATGTGCAATACATCACAGGAAATCGACCCATGCTGCGATATGTTGCGAGAACGAAATCTCACACATCGTTGATTATATTGGTGTTGTGGATACATAAAAATAGATTCACTGATCCATGCCAGAACATAAGGAAATGTTCTTAGAAATTGATGCTTGTTTCTGAGCCACGTTTTATCAATTGAATTATTGCAAATGAAACAGCAATATTCTTTATATTCTCATTTTTTTTCCTTCTCTACAGACCGATTTATGCACATTAGGATCCGTCGAGACGGGCATGGATGTTATACCCAGATCGCCAGCAGCCCTCGGACCGTACCACAATCAACTTTCCAATTTGTCTCACAACTACCATCAACATACCGATCAAACTAAATCGTTGCAGGAATTACAGAATGAAGTCGGCGCTTTATTGGAATTCCGCGATTTGGTTATTGAAACCTTTCCTGATCTCAAACATAAAATGGCATCGTCGGGCGCAAATAGTACAATTACTGGACTACAGTCGTCATCATCGATAGTGTCTAGACGCGAATGGGAACCAGGAATACGGGTTCGTCGTAAACTCAACAGCAGTAATTTAAGTAAAGATGGTAGCCAGTCAGGTGGCATTGTTGGTGCTAGTGATATGATTCAAACGTCGTCGCTGCTTATTCGTAGTCGCAGCAATTCACACAGTGGCAAAAAGGAACCAAAGAGCGGCGGTGAAGGAAATGGCAGTGTCATACAAGATTCAGGGTTTTCCACCGAGACTAGTTCTTCGAAAGATGCCCACAGTGCATCATCGACAGGAGCCGGTTCGGCGGGAGTTCAGGTGAGAAATAATTTTAAAATCAATACTTTTTTTTTATTGCTGCGAATTTTCATTACTTGCATTATTTTTCTTCAAAAGGGTAATTCAAGTGCATTAGCGGCCCGCCTCAGTTCCGAAGCAAACAGTTCAGATAATGAACTGTGGAATTTACTTGATGTGATACATAATCGTACGTCCCGACTAGCGAATGAGATTGATAATTATCAGAAATTTAATAATCGATCATCGGTGTCAGCGGCAAAAATAACGCCATCAGCAAATGGCACGTCGTCATCTTCATCATTCCAAAGTCAATTGAATTTTATGAGTAAGGAAGATGTACAGATCTTGCGCAAGGAGCGGGATCATCTTATGGACAGAATGGGTGATATGGAAGCAGAGCTTTTGGCAAATAGCATTAAAGAAACAAAGCTTCAAGAGCAATTGAAAGAACTGCAACAAACCAAAGTTGAGTTGGAAGAGCACCTTAAAGTTGTACTCTCTCAAAAATACGAACTGAATGACCATAACGTGACTGATGCCAGTGGCAAATTGACGTAAGTTGCATAACATTTCATGCTTTTAGCTTCTTACCTGTTTTTATGTTTCTGTCAAAACATAGCTCTCCTGACACATCAAAGAGCCGTCCAATAAACGACTTGCAAATCATATCACCGATTCTAAAAAATCGCTCATCAGCATCAGCATTTCAGCCCATTCCAATGAGACCACAAAAAGTACTAAAATCGTGCAATGCCGACGATTCAGCGATATCATCAGCACCAAATGCGTCAAAACAACTGAAAAACGAACTTAATCATCAGCTGGGGCGTTTGGATGGACTGATAAGTAATCCCAGCAGTAAAATAAACAAAGTCCGTGTGCCTGATTCGAAAAAGATTTCCGCTATTCTTTTGGAGACAAATATTGTTGAGCTTCAACGGCATCTGTTGACAATCACAGTACAAAATCAGGTAAGTTGTGCAAAGTAATTTTCCCATCCATCTTAATCGCGCTTGGCTTCAATGACTTTTTGGATCGCAGTGGTGCATACTCATGAAAAAGGGAAAAGCTGTAATTATAAAGAAACGCTATTTACGTATTTTAAAAACTTTACTCTTTAGTGAAAATTTCTGTGGTTTTATAACGATTTTCCGATTTTAATAATTAAACTTCTAAAGTTATTTAACACTTTCTGTTTACTGATAAAACCTTGAAGAAGAAAACGTTTCAAAAGAAGTTAAAAATCGCACAGAATAATTCAATCGATTCAAATCATGAATATTCATTAAATAAAATCGCAAAGAAGTAGTTAGCACATTTCAAGGTTAGCTCAATGATACAGCTCAATTAATAATAAATTTCTGAGTCTGTAGTGAAATAGCAAATATTTAAACGTGCTGGAGCGCATAGATTCATTTGTTCTAATTCACCAAATTAACGATTTTACAAATTGAAAAAATAATTATAGTTAATTGCTTTGGCGGTGAAATCATCGATCTGTTGCTGATCGTCATAATTTGATATTTAAAGCAAACGTTGATTTCAAAAGACCAAGGAAAAACCCAAACAAAAAGCAAAATTGAGCTTTCTGGTTGTATGACCTGCTCTATTTTCTGAGATGGTGCAATGGAATGATGACAACGAAACGATACTTTCCACGCTTCATTCTTTGGTATGCCATAGATTTTACATAATTCGCTCAACGGATTTTTGTGGTTTATTAGAATTTATTTTTCTGTCATACTTGGTTAAACCGTTAATTAAGTTTACGACATGCTCAAAGCCTTTTTTATGTAGGTAGGCTTTAATCGAACATAAATTTAAGCCTTTGCATTAAAACTTGATACAAAGGTTCAATGTCAAAATAACAAAATTTCGGAATATCTTATGTGGTGGCTGTGCTTTATTATTTATTGTTTGTAAGGCTTCTCAATTTCATGTCTCTTACTTATGTAATGAATCAATATTTAGGGTCAATGTCTTGAACCTATACCATACCATTATCCACTTTGACCATTGAATCATAACAAAAGCCAAGTTGGGTATCGCAATTTAATAAAAAAAAAAATTTGGGAGTGTCCAAAGCAGATGACAAAAGAATTCCATCGAATTTCAACAAAGCGAAATAGGAATTTTTAATCAAAAAAAGTGCTGAAAGCTAGCAAATTAATCTGCTTCATAATCAATGGACTTGGAATCGTTTCTCAGAAACGATTTTGACTGTTTTATTTGTGATTTGACCTTAAACAAAAGCATCTAGGACCCAATTCATTCAATCCCAGAATCATTTAATTGGGCCTTATTTTATCACCTTCCACAAACCGCAAATTAACGCATATTGAACCATTGTTCTCTACCGTTGTTGGGTTTTATTTCTACCTGCTGGATATAAAATACTTTTATCTTTCTTGGGCATGAAATTTGTATAATTTAGAGCACATGTCATTTCTATGTAATTGCTTCGACCAAACACGCAAAAACTGAAAGATATTTTTGTGAAAACAATTTTAAGATTTCTTTTGTTTATTGTGATGAAAATTAATGATAATTTGAAGGCTTCAGCGCATTGTTTATGTTACTCCAGTGAGTGCTGTGTGAGACATTTTGACTTTGTAGCACTTGTCGTGAAATTTCAAAAATTTCCTTTCCCATTGCGCTACAGGTCGAAATGTTTATAGCAACTAAACACGAAATTACAATATCCGGCACAAATGTTCCCTATTTTCGTGATTTTATGATTCAATCGGCAGTCGACCTTATTTTTGTCGATTTGCGTGTGTTGATTTTCTTGAAATGATTGAATAATTCTCAGTTAGTAGATTTCCTATTGCAGTGAACGCTATGCGATTGTCCGGCGGACGATTCACAAATAATTTTTGGCAATCTTGATGGTTATGCAACTTTTCCCCATTAATTGATTTGAAGAGAAAAGAGATGAATAATCCACAAAACGGAAGCATGTTATGTGTTTTCCGCAGTTGTTAACAGCAAATGTTGAAAATTGTGTTTCTTAATATCAGCGTCAATTTGCATAATCGTTGTTTCTTTGCAAATTTTCGTTGTTAATGCTAATTCGATTTGCTTGATTTTTCTTCTCCTACCAATGCTCTTTTCATGCGCTTTCAATTGACTAAAAACATTTTAGTTATTTAATTTTGCTTTTTTATTATTTAAGTCGCGCGTCGTGCTAAATTGAAAGTTAAAATGCATTTTATGCACAAAATGTGCCGTTTTACAGTCCAATGGGCATGTCTTTTAAAGTTTTATATTGTGAAATGGACAATAAGAAAGTTTTTGCTTTTGTTTCATGTGGCAGTCTCTTGAATGATCGCCTGTTGATGTGTTTACATATAAACGTGCCCTTCAGGCTTTTTTAAATTGCGAAATATTTACTACAAAAAATATATTTTATTTTCTATTACTGTTCATATGCGTCCTAATTGATTTAGCGTTTTTAGAAACATGTTTTATTACATAATATCTTCAAATCGATAAAAAACTATGCTGACTGGTCAACAGGCCAGCAGCAGCAGCACCTTTTCAGTTCAACTACATTAAGAGAAGCAGATAACTAACTAGTAATTTTTTGTTGTATCATTTCGCCCATGTTGAGCACAGACTAAAGAAGAATTAATGATTATGAGGCGAAATGTTGCTGTTGGTGTTTGTCGGGGCAAATCACTTTTTTAATGGGTTGAAACATGCTGGCAATCACAATCAACAAATTTCTCATACATATTTTCCATGCGGTGTCTGCATGAGTAATAACAATTGTTGAATGCTTACACGCGGCCTGCGTCGCCGCCTATTTCAAGAAGTTGAAATTTTTGTGTTGGCTGTGAAGCATCATTATCATTCGCAATTGTTTAGTTTGACGTTATATTTTTTGGTGCAAAGTTGCAAAAATCCAAAAAAAAAATTCGATTCGCTGAACAACCGCCATAAGCTTTGTTGAGTTCACCATTTAAGTTTAATTTGTCTCGCTACTGATGGGCCGATAGATGAAAACGCAGCTCCATTAATTTTGAAACCACCAGCACGTTTTCGCCACTCCAATGATTGGCTTTTATGCAATTTATATTTGAATTTTATTTATTTTCCCATAAGTATTTTTCTTCCTTCTATGGCTATTTATAAACTTTTGTGCTGTATATGTTGGATGATGAACACTTTCTTGTGACTGATCTTCATTAAGCTTAATAGGTTTGCAAAATTGACAAATAAATGGATTTTCCTTGGAAGCACGATGGCAAATTAAATAATTTTTTAATGGAATTATTACAAAGACAAACAACAATCATCCACTGCGGCACTTAATTTGTCGTTGAGGGCACAAGTTTTTGCACACATTCATTGTCTTTATTTGTTGTGCTATGTTGCGCAACTTCAAGAGCATTTACTCTTCCAGACACTTCAATAATGATTTTTTGTTTTTGTTCGATTCTCATCGCTCAGCTCACTTCCTGTGCGCTGTAATTGTGCGCGAAAAATGATTTTGCTTGTTTTTTTTTTTTTTTATTCGGTGTTTAATAAACTTATAAAAAAAATCGTGTCAAATAAAAGTCATTTTCAAAGTCAAATAATCAAGCACATTCAGAAATTGATAACTTTCATTATATCGCTTTTCTTCCTGCGATCGAGCTCGAGTACCATTGAAAATTTTGTTACACATTAGCGTGAGCATTCAACCATTCAGTCGCTGGTCAAATCCATCAATTAACTGTACTTTGTTGTCAAATATACATGCCCATGACTTTCGTGAATGAATGTCCATTAACCGTCAACAATAGAATAGGCTTTTTGGAGTCCAGATATTTAATGGTTCAATGCAAATCGGAAAAAAAACTTCTACTGACCACTTGTTACTTAATTCCCATCGCAGAGTTCAGTGAAACAATAAATTAGAAAACTGCTGTTGGATTTCATTAGGGAACAGCGTGCAGCATCATAATTGGAAATTAAGTGAAATGTGTTGCAATTTTTAGCTCTTTTTTAATGCAACCAGGAGGCGGACTCGCGAGCGGCAATTGCCACGCTCCATTTGCTATGGATGAATGAATGTATTCATATTTTACAAATTGGATCTCATTATTTCGATCGAAACTTTTTTTTATATACCGCAATTAATCACGATTTGCAAATTGTAAATTTCATTATTTTTTTTTCTTTGATGCCCACAAATAAAGATTAAAATCATTTGAACCAGCGCCTCAAAAAATGACGTCATTTAAATAAATCTACAATGGTTTAACGTTGCGAATTGAAGCCATCACCTTATATCAATCGCTATCATCAATCTTAACTATTTTTTTTTATTATTTGTTGAGAATTTCAATTAACGTTTTTTTTTTTGCTTAATCTCCGTCCAGGTGCTACAACAGCGATTGGAACTAGCCACTAAATCGAAAATTTATTTAATCAAGAAGCTGGATAAGTCAAAAGATGATGTTGAAGACTTGAAATTTCAGGTATCTAAGTAACATGTCAAATCTGACGAATTTATTTAATAGATTAATCCTTCTTAAATGTTAGATCGAGGAAAGGAATATCGAACTAGAAGGAACGCGAGCACAGCTTCGTGTGATGGAGACTAAGCTTTCAAGTCGATTAGAATCTAGTCCTGAGCAGCAGCCATTGAGCACTACAACAAATCCTAGATTATCTTCGCTGGCATCTCGTGACGGCATTAACATCATGCATACATCAACGCCTAATCGACTGATGCAACATACCCAAACGATTTCAACGCCAAGTATGAAAGCAATGATTCCTCTCCCAATGGATGAAGCTTTTCAACATAGCAGCTCAACAGAATCAACTCATGACCAGCAGGATCGTGATCAAACGATGCTGAAATATCCGGAAACGCCAAAACGCAGCAAGCCTAGTAAAATACCACTCCCTGGCTCGAAAGGAGTCGTGGCAAAACCTCCAAGTGGAAGACCTTCAGCGGGTCCACCATCAAATAAAAGTCTTACAAAGAGCACGAGCAGTCTCTACATTGGACAAAAGTCTGGTGAACCGCTTTCAATCACAAAAAAGGACATGAGTCTTACACGTCCAGATTCCGTTCAAAGTTGGCGCAACTTGTCTTTTGATGGCAAAAGTCGCAGCTCATCAATTCCGATTTCCAACAAGCCCATTCTTAGCGTTGCATCATCACCAAATGGAACAGCATCACCGCTTAATTATGGTCCACCAACCGTTACTATTGCTTCATCTCCTAATGGCCTCAACAACAGCAAGTATGTGACCTCGTCACCTCTGCCACGTCCCAAGCGTGATTCATTGACCACCAAAGTGAAACATTTAGATTCACTTTCACGTCTCCAGTCATCTTCGACTGGAATGTTACCGATGACTATCGGCAAATCACCATCATTGGCTCAGAATGTGGTAACAAATAGCACTAATGGAAGTAATAATAGAAAACACACCACTGCACTACCTATTCGACGCATGAGTAACGTATCGATGGGTCGCGACATGACAGATTCTAACAATGGTTCTAATGTAAATGAAACCAACGGCAAGGTACGGACGATCCGTAGTTCCATCTGGAATTGGTTGAAAATTTAAACAAACAATTATAATAGAGATGACGATGAAACATCGATCGTAACAAAATTTCAATGTTGGTTTACATGTGTATTTTAATGTTCATATGTGCTTTAAAAAAGGAATAGCAAAGTCGTGACCGCGTTGCGCGCAAGAGAGTTCGACGGACGAAACCATGGATGATGAACAACTAAATTGATTTTTCTTTTTTTGCAATCTGGCAAACAAATTTATTTTTGCGTGTCGACGACTTCCATAACAGTTTTGTAATTAATTGATTTTTCCATCTTTGTTTCGCTACTTTCTGGGTTTACTTTTGTGTCTTTATGTTTAAAACACTATAAAAAGACAGTAACTAAAAAAAGGAACGGGGAGATTCGAATAACATAAAAGCCTTCAGATGTACATCAACGGGAGAAACTTCAATCATGATTTTGAAAAACTCATGCATAGGGCAATTGATCATGGTACACGCTAATTTTAACTAATCGCCCATCTCATCGCTACGATACCATCAATTGCAATATTTATGGGGCCACAATTTCACCTGCAAACCATGCATGATTCCCAGTGTGTCTAATTCTGGTGTCTACTGTTGAAACCAATCATAAAACCTTTCATTAAAGTCTTCAGAAAATTTCCTTTAGGCACATTATTGATGTATTCAAACGATAGTAAAACAAGCTAAAATATCAGACAATGACTCGCTGGGAACATCATCGGGCTTTTTCATCATGAGCTGCATCATCAACTTCCATCTCGCTCTCTCTATCAGACTTCTTTTGTTTTTAAACTAACAATCATGATTGTTGCGTAAGCAACACAGAAATAAACAATTGCTGAAATGAAAATATTAAAACATAATTGATTATGAAAGATTCACGTGGCGACGTCTGATGTTTAAAACAAAAATCTCGCGCAATTTCCGCAAAAAAAAAATCCCATTGAACTTGGAAATTCACCATCGTACATAATGCTATCGTTGCACAATAAACAATTAATATCTGCACACACAATTCGCGTCTGTTTCATCTTAATCTGTGCTTTCGGCCAACGACCAGGACCTTCGCGAGTTTCCATTTCGTGTAAGTCTCTTTTAATTTTCATTAAAACGATTTTTTCTTTAAGTTTTTCTTAGTTTGATTTAAGCTTAATTAGTTTTGCCTTATAATTATCTAAGTATTTATGTAGCTAGTTTGTCCTTTAGATATAGAATTTTCCTTTTTCCCAAACATATTAATTTTTCATCTTCACTCGAGCATTTAAATCTTTAGCATTAAAAGATCCATCATCAATTAATTTTGCAAATACCTGTCACTTTTAAGACATCATCAGTCTGACGTTTTTGTGTTTCACAATTTGGTTTCATCACTCGACATAGACAGACATTGCACGAGTGAAAATTAAAATTATGTGCTGCACAATGGTGCGGATGATGATGATGATTGGACAAAAAATTAACTTCGTAACCGCACAAAGATGCATGTTGTAGCCACCCACCAGCACCATATTCGCTGTTAATTTAAATTTGCTTTCTAATTCCATCACAATATCCATTTTATGTAAGTGCAAGAGTAAAAAATCAAACCAATATATTTCATTCATTGGCATCAAGCGCATGAAGCTACCAATCAATTAAAGTTTTGATTATCACTTTTGGCTTTGTTTGAATCGCCTTGCCGATCGATAATTAACGCTTTCTCATAGTGAAATGAATATAATTATAGAGAAATTCCGCTGATTCGAGTGAGTGGACTCTTAAGATGATCGAACTCAACCAACCGGTAACTTTGTTGACCATATCAAATGAATTTTATTGATTCGCACAAAATGGACAAATTAAAGAAATGGGAAAAAAAATAAACTTAATGCTGTTTGACAGACAGGCATTTGATAAAAGTTTGAACTTTATTTATTGATCGAAAACTATTTTATATGTTTTCCAAAAATTCTGATGTCAAAAAACGGCACATGAATAGTACAGTAAGATCAACTTGACCCACTTTATCATGTTTTTGATTCGCCTTCTTAAAATTGCAGATCTCTTTAAGCTTTCGCTTCGTTAACGCTTCCGCAACGCGCATATGCGCTTTACCAAAGATGGATAAATTAAAAGTATTCATAGTTAAGTTGAAATGAAAGCCACACAAACGACTGTGTAGATATGACCTTTGTCCACAGTTTGACATAAGAGATGGCCAATAAAATTCCTAACTGAACTTTAGCAAGAAGCCTGTAATTGAATTTAAAACATTCACCTTTGAAGTTTATTAACTTAGGGTTCTAACTAATGACCTAATCTTAATCCGCAGAAAAAATTATTTCATGAAATAAATATTATGTTTGGCTCAATCGGCTTTTGGACTTAAGAACATTCATTGGGCACATCATGTCAGAAGGTGATGGACATTAACGTAAATATTTTGTATGAAAAGTGCAAAAACAAAATCGTAAAAAGTGATTGCAATTAGAGTCCATCATTGTTGCATGTTCGAGCTGTTTGTTGATCGCATGTCATAATCAGCTCAACCAATAAGCTTCACAACTGTACAAATGCAATTGCTTTAGAATTGCATTTAATTATCTAGATTTTGTGCTGCATGACATTTTTTTTTAAGAGTGAGTGTTTTGTCAATGTGCACATGGTGTTGTAGATGACTTCACAGAATAGGCTCGGCTTGACACAATTTCATTATGTTTTGTTATTACTGTTCTTTAATTTTAAATTATTTTGCGTGTGCCACGCTTCCCCTGCCTTTTTCCTCTTAAAACAATTTTTTTTTTTGCATAATTTAATTAATTTGATTTTATGTTTCCTGATTTCATGTATAAATAAATATTATTTTGTGTTATTTCAATGCGTCAAGATGATGTAATTAAAGTATCTTAACCCAACCCTGATAAAAAAAAATGAAACTTTTTACAAGTTACCCCATTAATGAATGTTATCATTATTTTTGGAGGTCACCATTGATTTGGTATCTGAGTAACTACTAATCGAGAGCGACTTTGCCTTTTTTTTGTATTTTGATGGAGCTTTTGATAAATTTTATTGTGTCGCTACAATTCTATTTTGTTGCTGAAAAATACAAAATATGGGACACGTTTGGATTGTTATCAATTGATCCCTATCATCCACATTTGCGCTCGTTCAATATTTCCTGTGTAAACATTCCCACATTTCGTTTCCCTATATAACATGACTTTTGAGGTGTGAGTAGGTTCGATATTTTTGAATGGATGAGCTTTTGACTAAAGATAATTGATATTTCTATTAATGAATTATTTTTTATTTAGAGCTACACTTAAAAAAATACAAAACAATTGAAATTTTTTATTTTTTTTTTTTTTATTGTTGGGATCATTTTGTTGTACATAAAACTTAATCTAAAAAAAAATTGGTGTTGGATTAATTTTTTGGTATGGAGAACATCATCAGTCATGTCACGTATACAGAGAGTTTTAGGTATCTCTGATCTTGTAAAATTATACTTAGTAATATTATTATTAGCGTCACATGGTTGATGGATGTATCATTATTCGATCGCGGATATGATTAGGCACATAGCACGTTGAACTATTTTTTGTTCCTAACAAAAAGAAAAAAAAAAATAGAATCATGGAAGGCCGCAAAAGCTAAAATCGTTTTTAACTGATTTCAGGTGCAACATCATAACAACAACTTCCAACAATACGATTTGCAATCATATGTAACGAAGAACTCATGGACAACAGAAAATTGTAATGTTACATCCGCAGCAAAACGACAGGAAATGTCAGCGTTTCAGTCACGTGATTTGATTCGAGAATATTTGCTTAAAACTCGAGTTCCTGAAATTCTAAAACCATCACAGAATCGATCTAGATCACCATTGCCGAACTTTTCCACTTACACAGTGCCATCTGAAATGAATTTGGCTTATAAACATCCTATGGTGATTGCTGAGGAATTAAAGAAAGATGGGGGTGAAGGCATGGCATTGACAGAAACGCAGGCAGTAAGAAAACATTTAAATATCCCCGATAATTCATCCTTAATAATACCACATCGAATGGATAAGCAAAAGAAAAAGACCAACGACGACAGACCACATTTGATAGGAAATTTCTCAGCAAGCATTGCAAAAACCTGGGAACAACTGACAGGAATGATAGAACATACTGTTAACGATGAGAGTAGTAGCATATCAGATACTGATACTGATGAAAAGCAAAGTTACGTGCTCTTTGTACGCAATCGCTTCAATTTTCAACCAGAAAATGAAAATTTCTCAGTGAACAAAGCCATTCATGATGAATCGAGCGAAAAGTTCTACGATAGCATCGATAATACAAATGACTACGAAGATGACGTGCTCACCAGTGTCACTGAAGTAGAAGCTGGTGAAGGGATGGCCGAGGAACTGGATTCTTTAGAAATGCGTTGCAATGATGTTGACATATGGTCCATCGAAAGCTAAAATTAATAGTATGCTCAATATTTAATTACATGATAATTAAATTAGCTGAGCGTTAAAATAGAAGAAGTTTTTTTTTTTTGGAGAAAATCCGAATTGACGATATTTTTGTCCTCAAAGCGCGATTAATGAAAGCGAAAAAAAAATCAATGAAGATTATCCAACCGATCACTTTTTAGTGCCTATAACATTAAAAAACATTTGTAAAATGTAGAGAAAAAAAAAAAGCATAAAAATGCTTTGCATTGAAAATATGTAAGGTCTCAAGTCGACTCATAAATAGTTTATTTTTTGATTAAAGGTTATTTTTTTTACTGTGATAATGAAATTTTCCCTCTTATCAAAAAGCATATTACATTAATGCTATACTTAAACACTTTCAAATCAAGCCACAATTGACGATGAATCCACTCAATGATTGGTGGTCCTTTGCAGCCTAAATGTAAGGGCAGAAAGAAAAAATTACTTTAGTTAAGCAATTAGAGAGTCACTAATTAAGTGCGAAGTCCAAAAAACAAAAATATCGCAAATAATACATAAAATATTTTGGCTCGATCTCAAAATTTAATATGAATTAGCACTGCATAATACCAAAAAACAGCAGCAAAAATTATGGTTTATTATTGACACTTTTGGATGCGCGAAAATTTAAAGCTATCTACTTAGAAATTATTTGTGATATTTCAATTGTTTTATTTTTCGTTGTTCATATCTCAAATCGTGTACAACATCAATGAAAATGCTAAATAAATTTTCTTCGTCATTTAAAAATCTGTTATTGAAAGTTCCAGAAAGAAGAACGTTTTGTAGATTAAAAGCACTAATAAGTTATAAAGTTAAGGATTTCTGTACATATTCCTTTTATAATATTTTAGAGCTTTCAATTCACTCTAAAAACTCCATTGTAATGTTCTAATTTTAAAAAATATACATCTTCAGTTCATTCGCACTTTATAATGTCATTATTTATTGTAAATTTCGAGTTAAATTCTATTTTGTAAAAAATGGTTACGTTATAATTGATAAACTTGATTAAAAGTAATTAAACATGATAAAATTGACAGTTTTTTCTCGAAGAGCATATCGAAATTTTAACGGAAATATTTTAAAATTTTCAGCAGAAATCAAACTTAACACGCATAAACACTGCGCGCACCAAGAGACGACACCATAAATAACATAACACATGTTTTTAGATTTGGCTGGTGGATTCATCGGGATTTAGTGTTTCGCAATTTATGAACGGTCCCAGCAGTCTACAACACAGAGGATCGCGAGAGTTCATGGAATTTTTATAAATCTGTATCAAATAAATATCGGTCGAAATTAAGTTGGAAAAATAAAGCCTTCTTTAAGGCTCTAGCGGTTTAGTGAAATGTGACTAATAGAAGTTGTGCAAGAAAGTTGCTAGGAATCGTTAAATTTCTCACGAAATTGATTTTAGAAGAAAATTTTCAAAGGAATCGACAAAGGTAAACACCTTTGAGTTTTGGCTTCTAATGAATTGCATGAAATCTTGTTGTTGCAAAGCATAAAGCTAAATTAATTCATAAGAAATTTGTGAATGAAACTGAGTGGTATGCAGTGTCCGAATACGAATAAAACCCACGAGAGTGGTGTCATTTGAAAGTTGTCACAACCCAATGGTTTTTTTTTTTGGCTAATTGTGTCGCTCTTTTTTGTCAACCGGAAACTTTATTCAATTTAAAAAGGCGAATGATTTTTTGTTTTGTTAATGTCCAATTATGTGGATCTTTGATGTGTGTATGTTTCTCATCCAATAGATATACCATGTTGGTGCGACTGTTTAATTAAAAATGAAAAAAAAAAAATCATTCATGAATGATGGAATGGCTATTACATGGCAATGATGAATACGACGATGGAAATATATCATTTATAACATACATTAATTTATGTAGTCGATTTATGATCGCCAATATGCTATTAAAATCCAAGAAAAAAAAATATTTCATCACTTTTTGCTAATAACGTCGCAGAGGAAAAATTCAGGGCGGATATCCCATCTCGGGAGAAAAATCTCACAAAAAATCTTCGTTGTACGTGCACACACACACACTTCAGATGGAGCTCACTCTCTCTCTCTCTTCCTTATAGGAAATTTTCACTGTCAAGGATCGTCCCCAACATCCAGTAGCAACCGTGTGAGCGTGCGATAATGCTCATATCCAATACAAAATTATTGAATGAGCAGTATTCCCGCGGTTTATAGCAAAAAAAAAAAAATTGCAAAGTCCAACAACATTTTCATTCCTTTTGTCGGTCATCATATTTGACATTGAAATTCAGTTTGGCAATTTATTTTCTGTAATGGAATTCATTTTCTTCCATTTCCTCTTAAATTTGCAATTTTCCAATTTCGTTCATTCTTTTGCCAAGAAAGATTTTTTTTGTGAGCTTGGGAGTTTGCGCAACATTTTTTCTCTTGTGTCAAACGTCCTGTGAGTGTGCGGAATCATTCAAGGATTCATCATAAAGCTCTATTGCCGTTTTCCATTCATAAAATTTATTCCAACGCCAAAAAATCTTACCACTAGCAGGGAAATTATAATAGCCCTCTAAACGGAACCAGTAAAAAAAACTCCTGTGAGGCATGCTGATGTGTGGATCACAATGTGTTTCGAATGTAGCCCACACATCAAGTAATTAATATGGAAATTATGGTTGCCCAACATCCGATCATCAGGAGAGAATCATGAGAGACAAAAAATCTTTTGCGTTTTCTCCAAAATACCCTTCATATTTTCTCAATGAAGCGCTTCTGGAAACATGGATGGATTTGAAGAAGGATAGAGCGAGATTGCTTTTCATATTATGTAAATTTAAATATTTTCATTATCACTACTTCCATATTCCCACTGATGAATGAAATGAATCCATTGAAGCTTTTCTGATGAAACATTTTCCATTCAACAATTTTCATGTGATATCGGTATGATATAACATTTAAGTGATTGCTTGAATCTATCTTTGTATTTATAGCATATTTTGCGCGTGTGTATGGCATGGGAACAACAAGTTCACTTCTTTTTTTTGGGGGTGGAAATATATCTTTTACATGATCCCTCTTTTTTTTATAGCGCGCTTTAGCTCCTCATATTTTTTTTGTGCTATTTTTTCGATGAATGGAAAGAAGCACGTTTGGAATGCCTGGATGGCATATCATTCATTCGTCTATATCGAACGTGGTTTTATCAGCTATTTTTACCACATCAGTTTGACAATCTGAGTTCATTCATAAAGTTAAAAAAAAAAAAAACTAAATAAACGCTAACAATTTCATACACAATTTTTCTTTTCGTTATATATTTTCCATTCATAAACGCAAATCGTGTCTGCGTATAACAAAAAAAAAAGCTGTAAATTAAAGCGATATTGTAGCGATATGAGAAATGAATGAATGAGTCTCGCTTCTTCAAGTGGGTGTAAAAAAAACTGATACACTGTCGAGCCCAAAAACAGCTTATAGATTAATTTTATTTCTGATCGTGATAGAAACAAGTATCACGAAAAAAAAAAACGAATCGCGACAATATCGTAAACTCAATGAATAATTTTCCTTCATTTTCTTTTCGATTTAATTTGTATATATGATGGTGAAAGGCAATCTCCCTCCATTCAGAAAAAAAAACACAATCATGAATAGAAAATCATTTAGCATTGAGGAGCCATTAATACCGCGCGCGCCCCTGAAAAAGCTTTTCATTCATAAAAATTTCTATATGTATATAGAAAACTGCCTGGGATATGTATCAAATGTTTCATATTCGTGTGTGAGTGGGACATATTTAAATGTTTTGTTCGTGCACGTTTACTTAAAGGTGCGACAATGTTTATGTTTCTACGCCCACTTAACCCCCGCAATTGTCCCACGACAGAATAAAAAAATTTTCAAGGAAAAGTAGTTCACAAAAAAAAAGTGTGTTAAACACACACAGCCTTTTTTTTGGTGAATGAAAATAAAAAATTGTTTTTTTATTTATTTTATTTTTATTTTTTCGTAAAACTGAGAATATTGGAAAAGAGATTTTCCTTGAGATTTTCAATAGCGAGAGCGCCTCACAAAGCATGGGGAAGAGAGTAGAGTGCATGGAAAATTGGGAAAAAGTTCTCTGAATGTAGATGTGTATGTGTATTTGTATGTGAGCAAAGTGAAAAATGATAATCGAATGGCAAAAAATGATAAGACGAAAAGGTAAAATTTAGTGCATTTCAAGGTGCCTAAATTAAGTACAAATGTAAAATTTCTGGAAGACACCAATCAACAAATCGGAATTGTGTTGAGTTCGAGAAAAAAGTGCGTGAAAATTGCATGAAAATCAGTGAAAACAAAATAAAAATCCAATTTTCCATTTTCTCTGGCGAGAGCTTGTTTGAAAATTTTCCTCAATGAAAATTCAGAAAAGTTGGAAAAGCTGAATGAAAAAGCAATTGATACACGCGCGCGAGTGAGATGGAAAGATTTGTCTGCATGTAACAGTGACGGGAATGGAAAGAAAGAAAGGATTTATTTGTCGAGAAATTAGGACGAAAAACGAGATGAAAAATGTTTCACTCAAAATTTTCTTCTCCTGCGATTCCTGTTTGCATGAAAAATGTTTTTTTTTTTTTTTTTTTTCTCTCTCCCCATCCTCGATGATAGTCGACCTGATATTTTCATTGATGGAAAAGTAGGACAAATCGGTAGTTTTTTTTTTTTTCTCTTCTGTGAATGAACTTTCCATCTTTTTTTTTCTTCCCTGAATGAATTTTCCATTTTCATTCTTAATTAAGCTCGCCAGCAAAAGTTCATTGATAACCGAAACTTTTTTTTTAATTTTTTCATTCTCAGTCATTTCAGTATAGTTTTGTGCAGCTATTAGTGAACTAAAGATAACATAAGATCGAAAAGAAAGAAACCAATTGTTGGCTGGTTGGTCAGACACTTTTGATAACTGTAAACGAAAATTTTTGGCGTCTGATTGCAGCTGAAAAAGACTTTTTTGTGTGAAAAAAAAATTCGCTTTTGTCACATACAAATTTTTGAACGAAAATAAAGAAGAAAATTGGAAATGATGGTGATGGTTTCACAATAAGAGACTGGCAAGGACGTGAGTGAAGCACACACAACTCCAGTGCCGACGAATCATAAGAAGATCCGGATGTCTTTTCGTGATAAAAATGGTGAATTGCGTGCCATCATCATCAGTACTGATAAAAATTAGGCTCAGAATTTTTTTGCAAAACCATGACCGAGCTATGTGAAGAGTGAGTTTATTTAAAATATTTTCTTGAGACAAGCTTCTAATGATCATAATAATAATTCTGATAATCTCTTTAATTTTACCCACAGTGATTCATTAGTAAAAGTCCGTGCACAGGTGATGACTAGAGACGAAAGTACAGAAGGTTGGCTTCCTCTGCAAGGTGGAGGTCTCGCTAATGTTTCTATTCGTAAACGCGCTCGCATGCCAGACGGCGTCGGTGGCCATGAATATATCATTTACGGCCAACGTATATCCGATCAAACAGTAAGTTAAAATTCATGCTGGTGACGATATAGCTGCGAAAAAAAAATTATTTTACCTTTTGCACTAATTGAATTCCAATTTTTTTTTTAGGTCATACTCAGTTGCGTCATCAATCGTGACCTACAATACTACAAAGTTATGCCGACATTTCATCACTGGCGAGCGGGCAAACAGCGTAATGGTCTCACATTTCAAACTGCTGCTGATGCGAGGGCGTTTGATAAAGGAATCGTCAAGGCGTATGATGATTTGATAGACGGTAAATTTAATGTCTATTGCATTGTGTGCATAATTATATAACTATATTTTCCATTTTTATATAGCCAACTTTTGGTTCCTGCATTAAACTTTTTTTGATTTAATGCATTTAAATTTACATTCATTGAAAAAAAAGAAATTATATATTTTTTCTTCTTTCCATTTTTCTTCTATACACAATTACTCACACACATCTATCGCCTGGGTTCAATTATTTTACCTTCAAATTGGAATGCAATCATCTAATGAAATAAAATTATTGCATCTGCTTAATTTATTTATCGCACGTGGTGAGTTTTCCTGATTTTCTTCAGTTTTCTGCCTCTTAAAATTTTTAAAACATTAATTTTTCTTGAATTATCTTTTTGCGCTTTGCCGAAATAAAAATAACTTATTGATTAACTTAATCTACAGGAATGTCGCCAAACTCTAATTGGCATAAACACTCAACGACAACACCTTTGGGCTTTTACAACTACGATGATAAAGTTGGTGAAGATGATGTTTTCATGGTGAGATTGAAAACTAATTTCTCTGAATTTTACATTATTCATAATTCTTTTCATTATAGACACTCGATTTGCCACTTGATACATCCGAATCAAAATCTAATTCGGAAGGCACTGGCAGTAATCGTAAGTTTATACTTATTTTTCTTATGTTAAACATAGCTAAGAATTTCGAATGTTATAATTGCAATTTTCAGAAAGCGTTGAACGTCAACCATCACTTCAAAATCAATCATCAAAAAAACTCAACATTCAGTACATATCGTGCGAGCTCTCATCAAATAATTCCAATAGTGTAGATGCAACTAGTCAGCATCAGCTTCAGTCGACGATTCAGCCGCCATCAATAATTCCAGCCGATAATTATTCCTATGTTCAGCTGACAGCTGTACATGACTATAACTATCCGGTTGATGAGACAATTTCATCCGTAATGCGACGGGACTCGACATGTAGCTTAAAGAAGCGGACGGCACTTGATGTGCCCGAATGCATTATGAAAGAAAATACTCTCATAAAGGCGCGGCTTCGCTGTCGGTATGTAGTTAAAACATATTTGCTTGAGCCACCGGACCTTGACATGATGAAACACATTTTAAATTACTTTTCTAGATATTGCCAAGAGTTTTATCAGGAGGATTGGAATCGAAAAGGCTCTTGTTCATTTGCACCCGATTGCATCAAGAGCGGTATCGACACAATTTCAGGAATGATGTGCGCAAGATGCATGCTGTATCACTGCATGAGTGATTCCGAAGGTGATTTAATAAATCATCCATGTTCATGTAGCAGCAGTGCAGCAGATGAAGTTAGTTGCACCAAACGCTGGATCGGCTTGGCATTACTATCAATATTAGTACCGTGTCTGTGGTGTTACCCACCACTTAAAGCATGCCACATGATCGGAATCCGTTGTGGCGTTTGTGGTGGGAAACATAAACCGCAGGTATGACAACCAATAAAAATATATAATCACCATCATCAGGGCACCGAGCAGCTACGCAAACATCAAAAATCAAATCAACAAGCTCGCGTCCACTTCCAACAACCATTGCCCAATCTTTATGATCATCGCAATTTTTATCATCAAACATTCAACAATTATCATCATTTACAACCATCAGCAATAACGACACAACCGGCACTCAGTAACTTTTTTTAAGCCCTCAGACAAATCCAAGAAAGGAAGAAAAAAAAAATCACTTATAGTTTTTGATGATGGTGAATTGGAGCAAATAAGAAAGAAAAAAAAAAACTTTATACATGAAGAAATGTTGAAAATCATATTTCACAATTTCAGATGAAAAATTTCTTGAAAAAAGAAAAACACAAAAAATACCGACTTCCACTAGTTCGTTTGGTTAGTCATGTCTAGTTAATAAAACAATGATGATGCTCCTAAGTAGAACATCTGGCTCCTAAGAGAACCAAGACATTGTAATGAAGCAGAAAAAAAGTGACACAGTGATTGCATAATTTAAAAGTTAAGTTGAACCGATCACGATTCATCAAAAGGAATTAAATTTCTATATAAAATATATCTTGGAAATGAATACAAAAGCAAATTATCCAAAAAATAAGAACGAAAATTCAAAACTGATCAGAATAGCTTTATCCACACACAACATGAAGAATTTTCCAATATTTCATCCCAAAAAACACAAAATATTACTCTGGAAGTGGACAGTTGAGTTCAGTAGACAAACATATAGAAACAGAAAGGGCGGATAAAAATTGATACTAAAAAGATTTTAAACAGTTCTCAGAGACAGGATCGCACTTTAATATTATAATAAATATATAATATGATAAACATTTCTCATTAATCTCATTATATGTGTACGCCTAGTAAACTAGTATATGATCAACTCGTGCGATCGTTCTTTCTGGGGACTCCGTTTAACAGGGGCTTAGTCTTTTTAGTTCGCCATTTTTATTCGCCAGCAAACCAAAACTCACTCCATAAACGAAATAATGACATTCTCGCAACTCCCGTAACCGTCGATCACACTTTGATAAACGAAACCAAAATCTAAAATAAAAAAAAAATTCTCTTATAAATTGAAAATATTAAAATCAATGTTTATTGATACGAAAGATAAAAGAAGATAAAATATATTTAATTTGAAAAAAAAAAAGAAACAGCCCAAGAAGATTCTATTTATATTATGCAGAAAAATGAAGTGGATAAAAAAATACAAGAAAACTTATATATTACATGTAAAAAAGAAATATTGATTAAAGATATTTAAATGTAGGGTGCAATATCTTTTTTTTTTATTGCAATCATTGTAATAAAAAAGTAAAATCTTCTCCATTTCAGTATTGATATCTGATGACTTGATGAGCGAGTGACATAATGAGCAGGTTATAATTTGGTAACGATGAATATACGAAATGGCATTTAATTTTATAATGTTTTGACGGCAATCAACAATCATTTCTTAGTTTTCAAGGTCGCTGAATGACATAATCTCATGAAGACTCATGCACACACAGCTGCTTTAACGAACTTCTTCAAGTAGTTTGGAGTTTGCTTATTTGTTGCATCCAAAGTATCTTATGTACGAAAAAGTCTAACATGCTTCCAAATTCTGGTATTATCGGAAATTTAGGAAATAAACTGGAAAAAATAATTTATATTTTTTAAAATAAAAATCTTTACACTATTGTGAGTCTTAAAAGTTTTCTTAAAATAATTTCAAAATTTTATCACATCAGCAGTCACATGATTTGAAATATTGAATTTGCAAATTTCGTTTTCTCCGGACTAAACTTCGCAAAAAATTTCTTTATGTTTTCTTTGGTGCATGAGTACAGAAGCATTTCCTGATATTTACGCATTTTTCCAGTGAAATGACATTTCCTTGAGTGCTGTTATATTGCGTCATATTAAATGTATTGAGTTTATTTATGAATATCAAAAGTGCGTGAAAGAATTCAGACAGACAGGCATTTATATTCAATAAAAAAGAAATACTTTTACCCCTTATTAATATAACTATAACATACATACATATATGAAAAATTGCATGTCTAAAAAGCAATCGATGATATTGAACAAACAATCAAATATTGATTCCAAATCTGTTGAGCGATGAGTCGAGTGCTCATAAATGCCACAAAAGTGTCAAGTGATACTAGTAGTCGCAGCAAAACTGTCATATCGAAACTATTGTTGGCTTTGCAATTAGACTTTTGTGAAATTTTGCTAATTTCTAAGGTGAGAAATTTTGCTTAAATTATTTTATTGGTGTTCTCTGGTTTCGACCAATTAGTGGCATACAATGCAATTTTATTTTATGTAATAGCTACGCTAATTTGATTTCGAGCCAATTTTTCAACTTTTTTTTTTTTTCGTATTTCTATAGTTTTATGCTGCGTTTTTAATATGAATCAAAGAAATGACGATTTGCAAAAATTTCAATCAATAACGCAACTCCTGGAAGAGAAAGAACGTGATTTATTGTTGTCGGCACAGATAGGGAAAGAGTTACTTGATAAAAATACTAGACTGGAGCAGAAAATTATCGATCTTGAAACGGAAATAAAGTTAGCAAATGAGAATCTTGAGCAATTTTCTTATCAACTAAACCAAAAGAATGATCTCATAAACATTTTGACTAGTGACGAATTAGAGTGTGGAAGCGAAAATGGTAAGATAATAGCATATTTAAACACTCGTTATCTATGGTAATAGACGTCCCTAATATTCTTTTGATATTTTAGCAACACCAACAGCGTCAAAATCTATAAATATTGAACTAATGCAAAGAAAGATAACAACTTTGGAAGACGAAAATAAAGGATTGCGATGTGAGATATCGCAATATGTCACACAAACTGATGAGACAGAAGAGCAGGAACGACTAATCATGGCAGACCTGAGTAAACAACTGAGCTCAACAAATGTTCAGTTCGATAGTCTAAATCTGGAACTTGAACGCTATAAAGATGAAAACCGCCTACAGTATGATGAAATAATAAATCTTTCCAGACGGTTGGCTGATGCTGAAATGCGTCTCCATCAGCTGACGTCTGAAAACGAAGAAACTTCATCCCTGCTGTGCATTACCAAAGAGAATCAAGATATGTTGGCCACTGAATTAACAGAATTCAAAGCACGTTATTATGAAACACTGTCGCTACTACATGAGACTCAGGATCTTGTTAGAAAGCAGAGCCGTAAATCTTTACCAGCCGTTCGAGCTTCCTTAATTTCAAGTGTCATAACATCAAATCAATATTATCAGATGGACTCATTGCAGTCTGAGCTTATGGACAGTTTAGATTCAGGAATCTTGTCAGATACAGGCTCAAGGTCGTATAAAAATGTCTACGACACTATGAAATTCGTACAAAATAACGCCACGAACAAGGCATCATCAGATGGAATGTCACAAATAGGTTCTATGGCAATGAGCACATTGATTTCACAACCACGAATGTCCTCTCATATTTACTGTGGAGCAATCCCATCACAGACTGCAAATCCTTTCTACAGCTCGATTTATGGGGTGGCACCTACAACAATAAACTGCCAGGATATCGTTCCTCAAGAAACTGAAGATCATTATCCCGCAAAATCCCAACTCGGTATGCAAGGATGCCCAGGCGCAAAGGATCTAGAAGAAGCATTGAAGCGCTTAACACCTAGCGAAGTATTATCGAGGCGAGCAATGTTCGCAACGAATGCGCCAATGGGAGCATATTCTTATGATGAACCCCCTATGTGTCGAACACCTGAAAGTATTTTCTCTACTACATCCGGAACATCTTCAACCACACAGTGGCGCTTACCAAAGAAACTCGAAATTGTAAAACCAATTGAAGGATCTCAAACACTCAATCAATGGAACCGATTAGCGACACCAACGATGGGTGGAATTTTACAGGATAATGCTCACATTAAAGTAAGAGGTGAACGGCGTTTGGAGGAATTTGGTTTACAAACATACTCTTTATCAGATTTGGAAGAAGATGAAGAGCATCCAGGAAAACAGTTTGAGTCATCATCAGTTTACACATTTACTAATTCTACAGTTATGCATCCTGATGATGGCACTTCAAGTATCACATTCAGTTTACCCCCATCACAAGTTACATCTAGAATGCAGTCGACTGCTAATTCGCGACAGCCAACTGCACCGCCAACGCCGCGAAATCTATCAAGAAAAAATTCATGCAGCACATTTTCAGTGTCAATGGGTTTGGCATCGATGCTGAATGAACGTGGCATTAAAGCTGTTACACCGAGCTGCTTGAACACTCCAGTTGGTCCAAACTATTCTCCAACTGTCACGCCATGCAACAGTCCGGACATTCCATCATCGCCTGAGAGACCTTTATCTCCCGAACCGGGGCCGTCGCTATACACATCCAATAGAAATATAAATGCATTCCAGCACCTTGAAAAGAAAGCACTCCGATCGATAAAGTTACTTGAACGTGTAGAAAACTTAGGTCTTGAAAATTTAATAACAACTTTGCCATCACCTTTAGGACGCAGTCCATTAGCACTTTACAGTTCCAATATTTATACATCACGCTCTAGTCCAATGGCACAATTGACTAGCCTGAAACAATTTGTAGCTGAGAAAAGAGTCGCTGAAGAAAATTTGAGGAAATATGTCGAACCAATCGACAAAACTAAAAGCGATGTAAAAAAGCCAAATACCGATCGTAGATTGAGCCGATTGCAACGTCAAAAATCAAGGCGCAGTATGGTGCATGGACAGCGTCAAGATTTGGGTACGGTTAATATGCGAACTGATTTAGGAAAAATTGATAAACCTACAACCCAAGAAACGAAAATGGAAGAAAAATCACTGGTTGAAGGATTTGTTGGATCAATTAGTTCTCTGCTATTTGGGAGAAAGGGTGGGCTATTGTAGAGATACGTAAAAGGAAAAATTTACATATGTTTGGAAACAACCATTCAGAATGTAGACAGCCAACAATGAAAGAAACAAAAATAAATTATTTCACCGAAAGTTCTGCGATTTTTTTGCGTTATAAAAACGTTGTTGCATTTATTTCAGGCATATTTTTAGACTGTTTTTGAGTATCGCTGCCATGTCTTTATGACATCGTAAAAAGCATTTCCTGGTGAGAGACTGGCATGAAAATCCCGTTGTGCATTAATCTTATAATCACTAGCAAGTTTATTTGTTGCAACACCGTAATTAAGCAGCTTGAAAAATGCATCGATTTGTGATTTCTTTGGTGGATGATTTGTAAAATCGCCAATGAATGCTACACAAACTGCATCGTTATGACTGCCTTTGGATCCCACAGTATGCTCTCCTCTAACATTCCATCCTCGACCTTCATAAATTAATCCATCGCCACCGATCAAAAAATTACAGTAAATCTAAAAAATAACGAAAATTATCACATTATCGTGAAGAAAAAAAAAATATGAATTCACGTCATTAAAATTTGGTGAAGGCATTCTCATATGATTTCCTTGCATATTTCTGATCAATTCACTACATTCGTTCTCGTTTTCACATTCGGATGTAACTGTGTGCGACACCATGATGCGTTTATTTGGAAGCTCCAGATAAATTATGTTTGGCTTGGGCGGTTTTGCGTTCCACATCTCCCTTGATATGATTTTAAGTGTTTCTGGCGTTCCTTCTTCTCGCTTTTCACTTCCAATTAGTTTTAAAATCCATTCCTTAAATTTGGTTACATCAGTATATATGGAAGGTAAACTAACTTCACAAGAACCATCATCTCTGAATATTGATGATGATACAATTCCTCGAATATACCAGTAGCGATTATGTTGCACATAAAATCCACCGCCACTTTAAAAGTAATTAATTAATTATTAAAAGCATAGACATAATTTAATTTACCTATCTCCTCTGCATGGTCCTTGATTGAATGCCGCAGCACCACAAAATGTTCGTGTTGATGATAAATGAGCTAATTGGTGATGTGCTAAAAAGCAAATTTCATTACTCAACACCAAAACGTTAATCATGTTTGGTGTTTGTTCTGGCGTATCGGGACCTGATTTCTCTGATACACCCCAACCAACAACAACTCCATGTATTTCATACAGCTGATCATTTTCATTCCAAAAACATACTGGAGATACGTGAATGTTGAAAACTACATCATTCTGTAGAGTGATCATAGCCAAGTCACCATCAAAATTATCTGAATCAGAACTGTAATCCTCATGAATTCGAATGTGAGTAGGAAAATTTATCTGTGAGCCTCTTTCAATCCTCGCACTGATATTGTGTTTGCCCAAATAAACGTAAAATTCATCTGTTCGTTTTGGAAAAATTACTCCTTTTGGATGGAGACAATGTGCAGCCGATAAAATATGTTTATTTGTAATAAGCGAACCCGAGCAAAAGAAACTATTTTTAATTGTTGAAAAAAATACAGCTAACCACGGAAATTGATTCTTTTTAGTTGGTTCTCCTCCAACAATTAATCCTCCACTTGGATCAGATAATCCACATTGCTCTTGTGAATAACTCACATGAAATAATGCCAGAATTATGAGAAAACTTGCTAGATTCATCTTCTGCGATCACGTAAATTTGGGCAACTTTTATATATTATAAAAACAAATCTGCGTCGTGTCGCGTTATCTGCGAATAAACCTGTTTCATGACAGCTTCTGTTGACCTTAAATATATGAATATGTACTTAGATCTTGTCGCAACATTTAAATGAATGCTGCTCTGCATTTTCAATTTTGAATTTAAATATTGCGCTAATTTGAGTTTTATAAGTTCTAGTTGACTATTGTCAATTACTTTTTGAAGAGCGGGTGGAGGCATTCTAAGGTTATGTGATATCTCTAGGTAGGTGTCGAAGGATAATTTTTTGCAAGCCGCTGACAATTCACAATGGGAAATTTATAACAAATTAGCATTTGTTAAAACCTTTCAAAAGTAAACAAAAATTTATATTCAGACTTTAATTATGTTTAGAAATATTTTTAGCTTTTTTTTTCGCGAGTTGCGCGGAAATTTTATAAATGACTACAATAAAATGCAAAAAATATTCCGCGCCTTAATTTCTTCAGGCTTTCACGATTAATTTCGTCATTTATTGTTAGCACCGCATTGTAAAGGCAGGACAGTTTGGCGTTGAATTTCAAGGAGTGAAGTTACATATAAAAAAGCGTAAAATGTCTAAAAAAGTTAAACCATTAAACATGAATAACGAAATTGTGTTGAAGAGTTCTAAGAAATCCAATAAAAAGCGTAAAAATTTCAAGAGATGCTGGGGATTTTGCGATTTCATTTCGACTTTGTGGGAACTTTTTAAAGAATATTCCGCAGATACTTCAATACATGGCATTAAGTATTTAACAGATAAGAAGAGACACTGGAGTGAAAGACTTTTCTGGGCAATTGCTTTGATGTTATCTATTTCAGCTTGTTTTTATTTAATTTATGATTCGTTTCTAAGATGGCAGCAAGCCCCAGTTATGGTAAGCTTTTCAGAAAAGTTTATGAATGTCTGGGAGATTCCATTTGCTGCTGTTACAATCTGTCCAAGTGGAGGAATTTCAGTACTCAATCCAAACTACAACATAACATCAAACATTGGAACTGAAAAGCCATTAAGAAATTTCACTGGCTCTATCGAAAAACGAATTACTCGTGCCATTTGGCGAAAAAGTAATAAACATTCTGTTGATTTATTCACTGAAATTGCAACTGAGGAAGGATTCTGCTGGACCTTCAACATGTTAAACTATGACGACCTTTTTGGAAAAGATGTGTAAGACAAAAGTATTTTTTTATGTTGATTTTTCATTTCATTTCCGATTTGAATATATTTAGAATATTCGAAAGCTTCAGCAACTTGAAAAACCAAACAAAAATGCCAAAAACACAATGGGATTTGCAGGAAGGCTTTTACAGCAAGGAGCCATACATTTATCCGTTTCGAATCTCTGGTTCCGGCGAAAATGGCGGATTGAGCTTAGAAATATGGAGAAGTGTTTGGGAAGTAAGAAATAGTTCAAACTATAACAAAGGATTTAAACTTGTTGTACATCTACCTTCGGAAATTCCTCGGTTTGACAATCAATATTATCGATTGCCTTTAGAAAAATCAGCGACATTAATTTTACATCCATCAATGTTGGTAACTGAAGGCTTAACAAATCATAATCATCAAATACGTCAGTGCTTTATTGACGGTGAAAAGAAATTGAGATTTTTTAAAACTTATACGAAATCTAATTGTCAGCTTGAATGTATCGCAAACTATACAAGGGAACGTTGTGGATGTGTACACTATGCAATGCCCAGATTGATTCAAGATTATATTTGCGACACTGAAATATCAAAGAACTGCTGTGAAGACGTCAAGAGAGAAATGATGACAGCTACAATGGAAACGAGTTTAAAAAACAGTAAAAGCTATGATGATCTTGGAATAGTCGCATGTGATTGTTTACCACCATGCACTTCGCTTCATTATGAAGCAGGAATAAGTCATGATGATATTCGTACCTTTACGCGGTCAAGCAAAAGATCGGATTCTTTTCATAGCGCGGTAACAATTTTCTTCAAAGATGATGCTTTTATATTCTCAAAAAGATCAGAACTTTTCGGATTCTCAGATTTATTGGCAAATTTTGGTGGACTTCTTGGTAAATTATTTTCAAGATCACTTTGAAGTTAAATACATGAAAGTAATTTTTTTTAATTTTCCAGGATTATTCTTGGGAGTTTCCATTTTGTCAATTGTCGAAATAATCTACTTCATGATATTCAGAAAGCTCGACGAATCAAGCCGAAGGTCAAGCGTTGATGAATCAACAATAGCTTCAATAGAAGTTAAATCTGATCGAAATGGATTTTAAATAGTAGTTAGTACGAACAAAACGTTCTCAGTACGCAGTAGCAATAGCAGAAAAATTTAAATTGTCATATATATATATGTCTATAACGACCATAACTCTATTACTTATCTCGTGGAATGAATATTGGATGAAAAAATAAAATAAAAATTGGGCACGGTTTTAGTCAGAATTAGGGTATTATTCAAATATTCCGTAAATGACCAGTCAGTCAGCAGTAACAAAATTTTTCTTTGTATAGATGTCGTGAAATCAGAATCCCTCGTAAAGTCATTCTTTTATGATTAACCCAACCTAGACATCACAACACAATACATATATTTTATCTACGATTTTTACGCATGGCCATGAAAAGAAAAGGATAACATTATATTATGCAATTGTTTAATTTATAAGGTTTCATTTTATTGTTCAAACAGATTGTTTAACAGAAAAATATTTCGTAGGTAAATAAATTTATAAATGTGTTAGTAGAATTTCAAAAAGATTATTGTTGAATGCATGCGAACTCATTGGTGATTGCGTTGAAGCAAACGAAGATAAAAATCTGGTTTTTTTGCGTGCTCGAAGAGCTTCCTTAAATTGCAATCTCTGCTGAGTGCTCAATCTATCATTGAAATCCTTTGCACTGATGAGGAATATTTGACAAAGATCAGCACTGGAAATTGCTTCGTCAAGTAGAATTGGAAAAACTTTCAAGAGATTTTGATTTAAAGTCGATGACAGGAAGATTATCGATAAAAACCAAATCGATTTCTTCAAATTCGGATAACCAAGAAAATTCTGCAGTGAGCAAATAAGCCAATCTTGAAGTAACGATAAATATGATGAATCGATTGCAGTACGAAAAACCTGAAAAGCACGTAAATTAATTCGTAGTTATTTATACTTAAATTTATTGAGCACTTACTTGATGAATTATAGTTGCTATAACTACTGTGTTAGATTGATTCAATATTAAAAGTTCCTTCACTACTTTCGTAAGAATCTCATTCGGCGGCAATAAATCCTTTAGCACCTGTCCCAGAACATTTCCATAAATTTCAGCTTCGTCAATCGTCGCCGTTCGAATGCATGAAAATAAAATTTCAATCTTTTCAGTCGATTGAATAATAATTTCGGGTTCATCTTGCACGATTCCATTTGATTTCTCGGTAAGCTCCAACTGCTCAAGAGATCCAATATAAAGGCATGATATCAAAAGCTTCAAACCTCCTACAGAAAACAGTTTATTATCCAGCTTTAGCAGATCCAGCGATAGCTTTTCAACCTTTTCACGGTACAGTTTGTTTGCTGGATTCAGAATTACCAAACGTTCAAGGCCCTAACGATTAAGAAATGAATTCCAATATTCAGACTTTATCTCTCATCTACTCACATTCACGATTAAATAGTAGAGATCCAGATCACTTGTTCGTTTCAGAATATTATTTGCAGAAATAATTGAATTAGCTAAGAGATCACAATCGGGTAGAAACCTTGATGTCATTTCAATAACATAAAAATTTATCGTCCAAACGAGCTTGTCATGGTGATGCGATGAAAATGTACTGTGAAGTGGTAAAAATGAGACTTTAGTAGTTTCCTAAAATGATGAAGAAACTAATAACTCATACCTTTCAAAAATAATGCCATTCTTTGTTGTATAACCGGTGATTATATTTCGCACCAATATCAATTCATCGTTCATACCACCAATCGTAGTGTTGGTCTTAACTAGGGATTCAAATAAGCACAGGAGACCCTGAAGCGATGCGTTTCTAACAAACATTTGGTTACTACCCAGATATTTGTTTAATATTGGTTGCAATTGCTGAAGCTCGCTCAGCGTTGGCACCAAAACCGCATAGGATCTACATAGCAGATAAATAATGTATTGATGGGAAATTGTATCTTCACTAGCAATCGTCTCGAAAAGTTCCATCATCTTCCGATTGATCCACTTGAATTGCTCGCTGTTGTCAAGAATTTCAATTAATTTTGCAAGTTGTGGAAGAACCATCATTGCATTTTCATCTATCATTTGAGTGATGAGATCAAATATTAACTGGATTGCACTTTTAAAGTCGATGCCACATTTTTCGTGGAAAAATTGAATGTTTCTACTCATGACGGAACCGCTTGAAGCAACTTCAGAATTTGTTTCGATCATCTGCCACGTATAGTTTAATGCGAATTGATTCATCTGGAAGGAATGACATCCAATGACATCGTTTCCCACAGCAAATTCAATTCGTTCCATGTTTGGCTGATAAAATATATTCAACTCCGAATCCAGCAACTCTTGGATATGATGCAATTTCTTCAAACCGATATTGTCCATTTGGATTTTTTCAGATCGTGGCAAATGGAGAAATTTGTTCTCCGGAATTCCAATCGAAGGAAATCGGAAGCATGACAATATCAAATCAATATTCGTCTGCAGACACAATTGTTTAATGTATAATTGTTCTTCAGCCTCCTGCAAGTCGTTCCATTGATTTAATAGCACCAATAGTGTCATGAAAAATTCCTCAAATTCCTGGCGTTGATCGAAACCATATCGATTGATTCTCCTGATATAACGCTCGAGCAATTCTGAATCATTTAAATATTCAATCGGTATTTGTTTGAGCTTAAAACGTCCTTCTGATTGAATAATCACAAGATCGTCACCCGAGCGATAACTCAACAGAATCTCATACGGTGTTAAGGTAAATTGAAAATATCGATTAAGTCTCAGAAGATATCTTGAGATAGAAAAACATTTTTCCACGATTTTTCGAGCTTTCGATGAAATTATTAGCGATGAAAAATCACCATCTTCGTAGGCTTCTTGTAGAATAGCAATAAAAACAACTTGTTTCGCTGTTAAAATTTGGCAAGAATCGACATCGGTATTAGAAAGCTCTTCAAACAGTGTCGGGTGTTGATATCGATTGGCAAAATCTGAATTTCCCAATGTAGTGCTTAAATACTTATGAATGCACGAAACCAATTCGTCAGTACAGCTGTTATTTATTTTGTTAACTTCTGTCCACAGAATATTTTGCATCAAAATTTCCTGAACAACATTAAGCATCAATTCCGAAGGTTCGCCATGCTTAAAACGTTGAATTGCATGCGACAAGAACTTTAGTATTGTGCTGTTGAAACAACTCTTTAAGAAGTGATCAGCAACAAACTTTTCAACGAAACGTGCTTCAATGTAGATTAAGCTAATCGAATAAAGCTCACGAATCCATCGAAGGTAAACAGAAAGAGATTGTGCCAGTGCATCAAAATCACTTCCGTTGTGATCATCGATATTCTCCAGATGTCTCATTAAGATTAGTGTTGAAATTTTCAGTAATGGTGATACTTTCATGTAGTTTAGATGTGGATTAATTTGTATACAATCAGCACGGAAATTTTTCAGCATTTTTTTAAATGAAACTTTGAATGTTGAAGGAAGCAATTTTAGATTGAAATCAGTTGCTGATAGTAAATTTACAAGTTTCGATTCGGATTTTATCTCGTGAAGCATCTCTACAATTCTGAGTCCATCAGATGGCTCACCGATTTTTGTAATGATCTGTTTGGCTTTGTTCAGTAGCCAAGCTTCATCAATAACGCGATTCAAGTCGCTTTGATCCACATCTAGAGTTTTTATGCCGTTGAATGAACCAATAAAGTCCTGAATTGCACGAGCCAGTGATGGAAAATTAGTTTCTAGATCCAAGCGCAACATTTTTGAACGAACTTTCTCGCAATCTTCTTCACTCATTTTCATCATTTCTTTGCCCATCATTTGTTCATTTTTGATAGTTTTCAATCTTTTAATCGTTATCAATTGAATATATCGACATGATTCTGGTTCCTTTACACTTTGCATAATTACAAATTCCATAATGTGTGACATACAACTCTCGTGAATATTTTCCAGCAAATATTTCATTCGTTCCAGTGGCAGCTTCATTTTTGGCAATTTTCTTACGATGATTTTTGAGATTTTTTCGTCTTCCAAGAGACTGTCAAGAAGGACATTTCCACTGTATTTGAGAAGAATTGCTAGTTTCGGAGATTCCTTGAAAAATTCCATAAGCTCAGAATTATTCCATTTGTTGATATCGTTTTTCGAAATAAACAAATTCTTGTGAAATATATCCAACAGCTTTGGTTGACTCACGGCCTCAATGGTCATTAGAGTCTCTAACATTTCAGTTTGATCGACATTTACTGATAGAAGAAAATTTATAACGACATCAAACATTGCCTCATTGCAACTGGCTTTTCGGATGAATTCTTTGGTATCAATATTACTTTGTTTAAAAGCTAACAGGAATGTTGGAAGCTTTTCGAATTTCATGAAGTTTAAAAAGTCTTTTATGTAGCAACAGTTTTCATCGTGATGTTTTTTCATAATCGTTATTAAAAATTTTAGATGATCGTTCACGAAAGACTGAATTACTTCACTACTGCTCATTCTTTTCTTTTGATGATGAAGCTTCAGGTGATTTATCAAATATACTTCTTCAGCTTTTATCAGGATATGCTCAGCGATAAGCACAATAGTTTTTAATTTATTTTGATCAGCATCTGCTGTCAACAAACTCCAATAGTGACTCAGCATCATTTCAAAATTTTTGCTTTCTAACAGAATATTTTTACTAATGGCGCTAATTAGCTTGTGATTGCCAGATGGTTCATCTTTAATAGCTTGTACGAGTTGAACAAAAATTTCATCTTCATCAATAACATGCTCAAGCGATGGTTCCACTCTCAACTTCATAAGGATCCATATAAGATGATCTTGGGTGCCTCTATGTAAAAATTTTAACATCATACTGATCATTACTTCTCGCTGTGCATTGATTTCTTCGGTATAAACCTTCATGCTATCATTATCACCTTTAAATTCGTTTCTTTTGAAGAATAATTCCATAGCCAGTACCAGCATTGCGTCTATCCCACAATCTTTCACAACTTGATTTGTGGCGGCCAGCAAAGTATCAATGATATTTATTATCTTTGGTATCGTAACCAATTTCTTGTCTTTCAATTTTGCCAGAAAGATTAAGAATTCAACAATCTTTGGTGCAAGTAAATGCCCATCAATCACTTGCCCACCCTCCAAAAAGTCAAGCTGCCGCATTACAAAGTCGACAAAAACCTTCTTGCTGTCCAGTTGCATATAGCTGACATTGAACTCAAGCAATTGACATAACATATCCAAAATAATCGCTTGCGTTTTGGCTGGTGATTTGGAAAAAAGTCGCAAGCATTGAATCACTAATGGATCAAACAATTTAATCGATATTTCTATGCTATTTTCTTTGATAATTTCCGTTGCATTGTATGATTTAAAACTTTCAAATGCTTTGAAAACAGCAGCGGAATCATTGTTCTCAGCATGTTTACAGATGCTGTTCAATTCTGATTGACGATTGCAAAAGTTCTTTTGAAAAACGAACTTTAATAAAATTTTAGTCGTAATTATGCAATCTTCAGGCTGGAAATTCATTAGCTGAACGATGTAATGAATTATTTCATCAAGAACTTTTGCAAAATCTTTTGTCTTCGCCTTGAGCTCAATTAAGGTTTGCAGAGACTTTAAGGTGACGTGTAAAAGGTGCTTTAACTTATATTCAGCATCGCGATTAATTGTGATGCGATAACTTTCGATCGAGTTCTTCAGCACGAGATAAAGTTTTAAATAGAAATTATCATTACTAAAGAATCCAATACTATTAATGTGTGCCAGCTCCTTTGATGACATGAAAATATCGCTTTTTGTTTTGGTGCCTTTCGGGATCAATAGTGGTTTAGTGTTTGTTAAGAGATGCCCATAAATGTTCACAATTCTCATTATGTGTTTGAGAAATTCACTCGTATCCAGGGAATTTTCAATTCTTCCCTCAGCTACGATTAATGATGAAATTATTTCCATCATATCACATTGACACGAAATATCTAGTGCCACTCCCGGATTCTTGTTGACAAAAGACATTAATATTTGTAGAATTTTAAATTCACGCCAGCTTGAAAATGCTAGTGGACTAAAGCACCTCGTCAGAACTTTCAGAGCGTAAATTACTCCAAATTGCTGATTTTTGTCTTTCAAATCCATCAACAAATTACTCAAACGGTAGAGAATTTTTGTTAATTGACGTTCTTTGCTATCACTTCCTTCTTGGTTGATTTTCATTTCCACAAAAAATGACTCAAAACGGAGCAGATTTTCATCAACAAATTTCTCCAAAGGTGTATAAAAAGTTTTTGTGCAATCCGACAGGTTGGTAATGAATAATGGAAAAGATTCGCTTGCGTGGTTTCTAACACGAAAATCACTGTCCTTGATAAACTCAAACAGTTGATTGACGATTTGTTTCTAAAGTTTAAAAAAAGAAAAAAAAAAATGCATTAACATTTTGGTCATTAAATAAAGATGTTGCTGCCATCTCACCTGATATATTTCAGTTTTGCTTAATCCAATCGATTTTTTAAGATTCCTAAAATTAATTTTGACAACAACATCACAATATTTACATTGCACGAGCCAATACTTGTTGCAAAAAACTAGTAAAAGATGATTCATAATCATCTGGATTCGTTCTGGATCGAGCGAATCAAGAAGTGCATTTAAACAACATTCCAAAGCCGTTAAAGTTTGTTTTACAACAGTGTGTGCACCATCAATAAGTCCATTCATCAAATACTGTATCATAACGTTCAGATCCAGCGGTTCTTTAATAAATTCACTGCGTCCAATGAACTGTTCGTAGTCCAGATTCCGGGTAAAAATACCCTTGAGGAATATTCCGATGATCATGTAAACGTTTCCTCTAAGAACTGGGTCGCTATGAGTTGAATATCTTAGAACGTCAGCTACAAATTGACAATCTTTATCCTCCGGCATTTTCAGAGTTGTTTCCATGAGGGGATATTTTGATTCAATTGTTTCAGATTTGCTCAGCAATTGACACAAATCGCGATTAATTTTCTTTGCATTTTCCTCACGATCTTTAGACTTTTCTTCATATAGCTTATTCTTGAGCGAAATTAGTCCTTGATCATCTATGCTTTTACTGAGCGGTGAAAAGTAATCAAGGAATGTAGCAGTTGTACACTCACCAAAATAATCATCTTTAATCTCTAAGAAGCCATCCGATGTTGCAGCAACATCTTGTTTCGCAGACTCCTTATTACTTTCTTCTTCTTCCAGTCGCAAATCTTCATCGACTAAATAGCTTAACAAGCTTTCGACCATCATGGATTCATCAGTAAAATCCTTCTGCAATTTCATAAGCAACACATCACAGTGAAGGTTCACGCAAGCAACAATAACAGATAAAGCTAGATTTTTTATAGACACTCGAATAGTTTGATCACTAATGAGCACCTTTGGACTGCCATCAAGTAAAAATTTTGATGTCACTAAGCGAACAATATACTCGACGCAGCTTTGATCAAATATCGTTCCTATGTAGAATTCTCTATTGACCGCTATGGATGTCGATGATTCAACCGGCTCTAAAGTTTCCTCTAATTTAGGAGTGTCTTCTAAAGCCATTTCAGCAGTTTCTGGAAGTGTTTGAGAATCGGGCAACTCTAGTTGTTCATCTTTCAAGAGGCTCAGCGAAAACTCGAGCGACTTGTCATCAATAGACTCATTAAACTTTGCCTGATGAGCTGGTGATTCAGTTGAAGATTTTTTGAAGAATTTTGAGACTGTATCAGTATTTGAGTGTGTCAAAATAGAATTGAAAAACGAGTTGATTGAATCTGCAGACTTTAGTGACATAGTTTCAGCTCCACGTTCAATCAGGTTCTTCATTGCTCCCGGTGACGATGACATCTCAGCATCAAACTCAATCGATTTGAATGAGTCAACTTCTACATCACTAAAATCCGTCAAGGATTTATTTGACGTCGACAGAAATGACGCCGACGTTGATGGTAACTGAAGAAAGTTATCTTGCATTCTTAATGTTTCAGCGCTTGATGACTTTCTTGAATCAATATTGCGTAAAACCGATACAGAATGTTTTGACAGGAGCATTTCTTTGTGCATTTCTTTATCATTAAGTAAATGCTTAAATTCTGGTGCTGATCTGGAATCTGCAGAAGAAATAAGCGCATAAAGAACTTCCAAATTGGCATTGATTATGGAGTGATTTGTTTCGGTTTTTAGAAAATTCAAACACGTTTCTAGTAGTTCGATCACTTTTTGATGATACTCGGCCGATTGTATCATAACTGGCATGAGAAGCCGCAAGAGACCGAGCGTGCCAAGAACAGCGCTTGACGTCAGGTTCTTGTCCATGTTCTCTTGAGCATTTGCTATGATTGATTTCATTGCGAAATCCTTCTTCACCAAATGTTTCAGAATCGCTATCAAATTTTGCGCTGAGCAACGCCGTTTAATTGCACAACTAATAGTCAAATTATCCAAAAAGAGATCCACCAATTTTACTATTTCTCCATCGCTGAGACAGTTAAGAAGGTACTTTGAGAAATTGATCATGAAATCCGATAGCGACTCAATAACGAGTGTTTCTTTTCGTTTGCCGATTGCAAGTAGGGTTGGCAACAGATTCTGAGCGTATACTTTTTGGCGACGATATTTGATGAGAGGAATAAAATGCGAAAACAAGTTAAGACATATTCGAAGTGACCTGATATATGAATGAACAGTTAAAAATTAGCATTCTTTAAATGAACTTTACTTACCTTTCGTTTCCGTTTTTCTTCATTTCATGATAGAGATCAATTTGCACAATAGCAATTTGATGGCTCCGTTCACAGCTCCTGATAATCTGATTGAGATTCTCTTCAGCGCTTATCCTGCAATTCGAATCATTGTCTTCACAGAACAGTAATAGGATTTGAATAGCATTCGAGACATGATTTTTGTAATTTGTATGATTCACTAACATTTCCAGCGATGACTGAATTTGTGAAAAAAGCTTGATCTTCTCTTTTGTGCTGGTTTTGGACAGAAATTCATGTTTATTTAATCAACCACCGATCGCTGAAACTTTTCCTACCTGCATTCTGTCGCTTTCAATGTTTCTATTGCCTTTTGAAACGTAATTTTATCCATGTTTTCTAATATTATCGCATGTTTTGTTTTGGAAATGGCAATGGGTGATGCAGAAAAAAAAATTTGAATGAAAAACGCGCTAAAATTTTGTCGTTAAATTTTGATTTGCTGGATATCAATTTAATTGGGGTATCTATCGATTATTTTTTTACAAACTTTATTGGATGAATGAATTTATATCACCGAGAACATTTTATCGTTATCATTACAAAAGATACATAATATTAGCTAATATAACTTCCGAACGAAAAAAGTAATTATTCTCGACGTTTGTTTCGTCATCAACTTTTTGAGTTAATACATTTTAAAGGTAGAAAATAAGTTATAAAAATGTCTTCGCGTAAACATCAACAGGTTCATTTTACTTAGTACAGGATAGCAAAATTTGCTATATTTATTAGCGAATTGGAATGATTCTGTCCGTATTGCAGATTAGCAAATAGTTCCGATCTACACACATTGTATTCATCATGAGCTGTTAGGCATCTTAACAACAACATCGCTTGTTCCATCTGCGGAAGTCGTTGTTATCAATTGCGGTAGTTGTATTTGCACGGGAATTCTCATATCGTTATTGTTACTTGTCACCTGAAATGATAGAAGTTTTTAACGGAACTTCGTCAAATAATTAAGATTGATTGAGCTCTTACATGAATTGTTACTTCCTGTGGTAGAGAGAAATGGGTTAAAGGCGCCGACTGCTGTGATGGTCGATCTTCACTTGTTCGCTGAATACTATTTGGTGAACTGCCTGGTGAAAGCTTTTCCCGTTTTATTGAGATTTCCTGAAGAATCGATTCTGCATTTTGCTGAATGGTACTGGTGACTTGTGCGGCAGCATTAGCATTAGCCTCTTCTTTAGCTCGTTTTGTCTGGTGCGACTTTACATGTTTTCTCAAATGATCCTTACGATAAAATCCTTTTCCACACTCCGAACAGATCTGAAAGAAATCGGCGTTACAATTTTTTTTTTTTTCATTTACTTTTAGGTGTTACCTCAGTTTTAAGTCCACTATGAATAACGGCATGTAAATTCAAATGCTCCTTTCTTTTAAAGCCTTTCATACATATGTGACACACATAAGGACGTTCAGGATTATGGCCCAATTTATGTCGTTCTAAATGTTCCTTACGTTTCAGACCAGCACCACAAATATCGCAAATATATCTAAAATCATATAGATCGTAGAAAATGTGCTAAATATTTATCTGAAATAAATTACCTTCTATCAACTTTGTGGTGTACAGCCAAATGCTGCTCGAGACTCTCCTTTTCAGGATACGCCATCTGACACTGAGGACAACAGAATAGTATCGTTCCATCAAGGGCTGTAGCGATGTGCACTTGACCAGGCTTTGGACGTTTCGGTTTCGGCGGTTTCTTCTTGATTTTTCGTTTCTTTTTCACCTTACCATTACTATCAATCTCGACTTTTTCTTCGGCATCGTCATGCTCGGTGCCCATTTGAGAATTTTCTAATTCGGTACTTTGATCGTTGGTCGTGTCAGCCCCCGCATTGCTAAGACTTGTATTACTGTTTTCTGCATTATAATTGCTGTGTATACCTATAACATTATTATTGTCCGTCAACTGCAACTGCAGGGCATCGTTATAAATCTCTTTCTTTATACTGAGTCCATCAGTATTGAACTTAAGGTACGGTTGAAGATTCAAGTTTCGCGCATGAAGATATTCACTCAGATCAGTAGTTAAAGTACTGGCACCCCAAAATGTTGGCTCCGTTTTAATGTTGATCGCTCGATGTCTTTCTTTATCTTGGTCAGTTCCATCTGATAACGACTGACCTTGAAGGTGTTGCTGTGATAGACCATTTTGCTGAGCGAGCAATTGTAAATCTTGTGGTTGTATTGCAGCTAAAACAGTCACCGGCCCCCCATCGGGCAAATGACCGTGACTCGGAACAAGTTCACCATCCTGTGGTGAATAAGCAACAGTCAGCACGGTTGTTCCGTGTTGCTGTAATCCGTGAATGGGAATTTGCATTTGACCCATCTGAAACTTTGGTGCTTGCTGGGGAACGGGGTTTGGATTGAGCACCTGAATTTGAAATGTTTGTGTAGCATCGCCGGGTTTTGAAGGTGGGATCGTAATTGGAAGGGTAATGTATGTTTGCGTGGGAGTCAATGTTGTCGCTGGCGACGTCACTTGCGGTTGCGTTTGTAGGAATTGCACATTTCCATCGCTACCGGACACTAAGCTGAGTACCTAAAATGTCGGTTAAATTACACAATAATTATTTACTATTTTCATTATATGTGTGTATATGTGCATGAGAAAATGTCATTTTATGCTAGCTCAAGAATTATGTCAAAATCACCACAACACAGCGAACTCAGTAAATTGCAACAACAAATCGTTAAATGTTAAGTGAAAGTTTTTTTTTTTACTCGTTTCATTGAAGTTGTCGAGGAAACAAAATAATAGCGAGCAAAACGGCGAAAGAAAAAAAAAATGAATTCGATTGAAATCCAAAGTAAAAGTTACAATTAAATCTTGTTGGAAGTTGCTGTTGTTGTTGGCTATGAGCTGCATAGTGGTTGCATTGTTGTTGTATGCTGCAGTTTGTACAAAACAATGAACCGTTTTCTAAAATGTAAATTAATAGTTTTACCAACCTGATTTGGTGTCGCTAAATTTTGTGTAAATTTTGCAAATTGATTCACATTCACGTTCGCAAATTGGGTCGTGAATGGTGAAAAATTCATTTTCGAGAGCTGTGAACAAAGCGAAGGAAAATCATTTAATTTGTTGATTGATAATTGATAACGGTAATCAATTTGTTTATAATTATTAGCTGCCGTTATTTGGAATATTCTGTAGAGAAACCTTTAGGTCTAGGAAGTCCGATCGAACGCAAATGAGCATGGTAACGTTCCAAGGATGGAGATTTCTTACCTCAAGGTAATTTTCATTGTCATCCATTATGTTGTTGTTTTCAGATTTCTCAACCATTTGGGATTTTGTTTCTTGTTTTAAAAATGTGGATTCAAATTAACAAAAATAAGTTGTAACAAATCCAGTTGCGACCGATGTTGTCTTTTTTAATTTTTTTTTAAAGAAAATGTTGACTCGACTGTTTCTTTCCCAACCCGCTCAACGTTAGTTTACGTTCTATTTATTTTTTTCATTCACGGATCTTTTGATTGAGATTGCTCGTTCAATATTTGATAGCATCAGCACTTTTTATTATCTCTTTTAAGCAACTATTAGACCCGAGACGTCACAAAATCGTGGAAGATGATTTGATGCCGATACAGTTAGAATATGTGATTTATTCATTAAGTGTGGACATTCCGAATGATGTTAACACGCGAGTAACGATTGTGATCCTCGCGCGATGTACACCGATTGTTAATTCACAAGAGACTGAACAAAAATGTATGGCTTTTGCGACGGAGAAGAAATTCACAATTAAAGCAATTTTCTTCGACGTGTGTATGTGAGAAGCATGCTGTCGAGAGAGGTCTATAGTCAATCCACGAGAGAAATGCATATTGTAGTGGATTATACAAGAAAAAAAAAACTGTTGCTCAGACGAAACGATACCATTGCTTCAACATTTGTTTATGCATGCTATTCATCGAACGAACGGTTAATTTACCCACTTATATTGCTGTATTGGTTTCTTTAAAGTTCTGATGAATACGTTAAATCTAACAGTATATTTATTCAATCAAACTCAACAGTGTTGTGGGCAGCAAAACAACTATATACATGGAAAGATTGATAAGGAAATGAGTAAATAGCGCTTAGGAATTTGCAAAGACGAAACGTTCGTAAGTAATGAAACTCGGTATGTGTATTATGCAAATCGCAATGAATTAGGGCCTCTTTATGGATTCCAAACGTTTAACGTGTTTGTGTTACCTAATTAATTCAGTACTTATATCTTTTCTTATGTTTACGTCTCATGATGTGTTGGTTATTCAACACTTAGACATTCAAATCGCGCGATGTTTTCTCAATTCGCGATCGCTTCATTCATTCATTGAGAATGTGAAAATGTATAAATATGTTTGTAGAAGTCAAGCAACAGGCTTGTTGTTTTGGTTGAGGGAAATTAGAAAGTTTATTTTTTTTTATCTAGAGTTGCTTTCGTGTATTGGTCTGCTGGTCTGGATCTGGTAAGCTCTCGTAGTCTCAAGAAAAAAATGCTCTTTTGCTTTTCTAAGGGGAAATTCGAGGGATTGACAAGTGAAGTTGTCTTGTAGGAAGGAATTCGATGTTGTATTGAAATTTTAAGGCTTGCTCATTATTAGACAGTTTTGGAATAGGGCCTAATAGATGATTCGAGGACCAGGTTTTGAGGTCTGTCCCCGTAAGACTTAATAGAAGTATGATAATTTAAATTCTGAGCCTATCTCAGACTCGGGGCTGGGGTCGTATGGTCTGCATTATCCCCTCTATCAGCTCCTATTTCGGACGCATGATAAGAGATTTGTTATTGTTTTTACCTTTTTTGAATTTTAAATTTTATATATTTCTATCCAATTTCATTGTTTCTTGTCTATTTCGTTGCTTCCTTCAATGTCTCACATTCAATAATAGATGGGAGTAAATAGCTGCACTAAAATTGATCACTTTTAACGCGACGTATCCTCGGAAATTTAATTATTTTCGAATTATTTAGTTTATATTCGAGACTTCTTGTTTATTTGAAAACCCGCATCGAACTTAATGTGACAACTGAACATACGCGGGTATTGCGAATTGAGTTCAGAAATTTCTATCATCGATTCACAATAGTTCAAATTTTGCGGCTCTTGTAAAAGTTTAGTAAGTTGCTTACACTTTTAGGGAAGTCGTCGCTTTGAATCCTAACAAATCGAAAGAATCATTAATTTAGACAATCACATCAATGGCTGACACAACGAATTGGACGAATGCCGCTGAGAATCAGCAGCAAAATGAAGTTCAAGCTTTGGTAACATTTTGAAATAACCAAAAAGATAGATTTTCTTCAATTTCGCGTTTAATAAAACTTTCAGAGCGAGAATGTTAATAACATTTCCATCGAAAGTAGCAGCGCAGTTCAGCCAGCCGAAGGAGAAGAAAAGTAAGCTAGAAACACCTTAAAAAACAAACCAGACATAAGTTACGCTTTTTTGCAGCATTGCTGACGCCTCTCTATTGATGAAGATTATTCGAAAAGGACTTCAGGACACAAAAAATGATCTAGACATTCAGCGTAAGGATCCTAATTCGCCATTGTACTCAGTCAAGACATTTGAAGCTCTTCACTTGTAAGTGTCAGCAGATTATTTATTGCTGTAGCTGTTGGCTATATACGTATACGCAGTGTTCCATATGCAAAAATTGATATTTCAGAAAACCTGAATTGCTTAAAGGAGTCTATGCGATGGGCTACAATACACCGTCTAAAATCCAAGAGACTGCATTGCCTACCTTGATTGCTGATCCACCGCAAAACATGATAGCACAAAGCCAGTCGGGGACCGGAAAGACAGCAGCTTTTACACTAGCAATGCTTACACGAGTCGATCCCAACAAGGATTATCCACAGGTGCTGTGTTTGAGCCCAACCTATGAGCTAGCTATTCAAACTGGCGAGGTAGCAGCTCGAATGGCAAAATTCTGTCCTGAGATCAGAATACGATATGCCGTTCGTGGAGAAGAAATTGCCAGAGGGTCGACACTGACAGATCATGTTATCATTGGCACACCTGGAAAAATTTTGGATTGGTCACTCAAATACCGCGCATTCGATCTTCAGCAAATTTATGTGTTTGTTCTCGACGAAGCTGATGTAATGATAGCACAGCAAGGTCATCAGGATCAATGCATACGCATTCATAAACACCTTAATAAGAAGTGCCAAATGATGTTGTTTAGTGCTACTTATGAGCGAAAGGTAATGGAGTTTGCTGAATATATCGTTCCATCGCCAATCACCATCCGTGTTCCCAAAGAGGAGGAGGCATTGGACAATATCAAGCAGTATTATGTAAAGTGTCGGGATCAGGATGCCAAATATCAGGCAATTGCAAACATCTATGGCGTTATTACAATTGGGCAGGCAATAATTTTCTGTCACGTAGGTTTCAAAACCATAGTCTGCTAAATTCATGAAAACTAACGGTTTTATTTTAGACACGAAAAACTGCTGGCTGGTTGGCGTCAAAAATGGCAAAGGAAGGTCACTCGGTTGGAGTTTTATCCGGTGAATTAACCGTTGAACAGCGTTTGGCTGTTTTAGATCGATTCCGTGAAGGACACGAAAAAGTCCTTATCACAACTAACGTTCTGTCTCGTGGAATTGACATTGATGCTGTGACTATTGTCGTTAACTTTGATCTTCCTGTTGACCAGCAAGGACAAGCTGACAATGAAACCTATCTTCATCGTATTGGACGAACAGGAAGATTCGGGAAGCATGGAATAGCCATCAATCTGATTGATTCTGAACGCTCGATGAACGTCTGTCGTGATATTGAACGACACTTCGGCAAAAAGATCATGCTTTTAGATTCAGAGAACCCAGACGAAATCGAGGAAATCGCTCGTTAAAGATTTACTAAGTTACCACCATACCTTTTTTTTACCCTATATGCATAATTTTACATTTCATTTGAATTTTAACAATCATCACATCAATCACCATATAGAGAAAGGGCTATTCTGAAATTATCATACGCAACTGATGGACTTCGATAACATTCTCATTTCAAAACGCATTAAATGCTGATTTCTTTCATTTTACATTTTGAATAAAATTAAAATAAAAAGGCACTCTCAATTGCTTGCAAACTAATTTTTTATTTGACAGGCTCTAAGTGCGAACAACTGTAGAAGAACAAATAAAGGTGATGCAACTTCAGTGTATTCGAGAAGGCTATGACCAGTAAGCTTAAGCGCCAGCAGATATTTGAACAGTGCTGTTAGGAGAATGAAATTTATCGACCAAAAAATTCTATGGAGTGCCTGAGATTTGGCCAAATAAAGGCGAATGATGCTGATGAAGCAAAAGTAACTGTTGAGGACGTCAGCACAAAAAAGTACTGAAAACAGTTTAAACCAGTCAGGCTGTTTCGACGAATGAAATGAATCACTTCGATAAATTGAAACCTCGTTTGTACCATTCTGACTGGGTTTAGTGAGCAGAAATTCAATATTTCCATCAATCGCCAGGGTCAGTAAAATTGAAAAAATAAGAAATGATATAAGATTGATCAGCAGTTCAAACGGCGTTATACCAAGCCATCTACTAATCTCCTGTAGCTTGAAGTAGGTCCGTATTTCGTTCCGATCTTCGTGATGATTTGACATTATATTTCTCCTTTTTAAATCTTAATAAGCTTTTCCACCTCGTTTGTTGTAACTCGCTGTTGTTGTATCATGTAGGGACGATACATACGAATGTGAATACAAGAATTTATGCGTTTCCTTATGGAGAAGTCATCATCATCGTTTAACGGATGATGGTCGTCAACGAGCTGGATTGTGGAGGTGTTGGTTTCAAATTTATATGAGAACTCTTCTTGAAGTTTCAATGCTAGATTAATCGCTCGATTTATAGCGTTTCCGATAGCGTGCAAATAGCACTCTCCAACTTCTGAATTGAGGATTGTTTCACACTTCTTGAGTTGAGCCTGGAGGAATTATTAGTATTAGACACATTACTATTAGCACATTTGCCATGAAGATTGACTCACTCTGAAATCGCTTTTATTTGTAATAAAAATATCGCTTTGTCTGAAAAGTGGTTTCGTTGGTGCTCTTTTCTTATAATTGTTGCTGTTGTTCTTCTTTGCAGCACGCTGTTGTGCTTCAGACATCACTCAATATAGCTGGCTTTTCGCTCAAAAATTGCTGATTTCCTAAGTATTTGAGAATTTCTCGAATTTTTTTTAATTTTGTAAACACAGCTGAAACTGAACTGAATTGAAAATATGCAGATTGGTCAAGTTGCCGCCTCGTGTCGAGCTCTGTGAATTTTTTTATTTAATAAAACAGTGAATCAAGCTATCTATAATTGTCGAAATGACTAAATTTCGAAGCAAATTGAAGAAGAAAGCTGGAACCAAGAAGATCGCAAAAGGCCAATCGTCTGTCTCTAATCCACAGACGAATAAACACCGTTTAAAGGCGAAAAGCAAATTCTTCAATGCCAACTTGATTGTCAGTAAGTATAACACACTTTGCGATGAACATTGAGCTTACATCAGGATACTTTTAGCTCCCTCACCGAATGAAAAGAATGGACTGACAATGGAAGCTGTCCAGCAACATGAAGAAATGCAATCTTTTGTAGCAAAACCAGATCCAATTGGCTCGATTTCAGGTTCACTAAAGGACTTTAGCATTGCTGATAGTGATGGTGATGGTTTTTCAATACGCTCAGTGAGTCAAGCAACAACATTTGCATCTCAGTTTAGCGCGTGTTCCAATATGTCATTTACAAAACTCATCGATCACTTCCGACCTGATTCACAAGCTCATAAAGAGATGTTAGCCATCCTTGCTGCTCTAACAGAGATCATCAAAGAAAAAGGTGGAACTGAATCGAGTACTGAGTATTTTCTGACACTTATGGAGACAATTGAAAATGCCAAAGAAGATTCAGATATAAAGGCAGCCCTCATGCTACTCAATATGGGCATAAAATCAGTACCGGAAGCTGTTTTGCGTAAAAAATTCAATGAAACAGCATCGGTCTTATTGGATCTCATTTCAAGGTTTATTGATAAGTCCGACATTAATATTTTACGATCCATCATTAGTTGCCTGTCGGTTATATTGCGCGCACAAGAATATTCGCAATGGAAGCTAAGCAGTACGATGAAGTTCTTTGAAGCTGTGTTGTCATTTGTCATCCACACCAAACCGAAAATTCGAAAAGCAGCTCACCATGCTATCAGTAGCGTTCTTTTCGGCTCCTGTTTTATGATGCCGCTGAAAACAGAACTAGATTCAGTTGAAGAGGATGAAATTAAACCCATAGAAATGCCCAAGATTGTTCATCCTGCAGCAGCACACGTAGCAAAATTCTGTCGGGAACAATTCATACCTGAAATCATTAACAACAACCAAACATTATTGCTTCATGTATTAGGATTTTTACAAACTGTTCTGCCGAGCTTCGCAAAGGATGACATCAAATCGACATCGGAGCATCTTCTATCAATCATGACGTCTGGCAACATGATGGTACGCACCAATTGCTTTCAGACGTTCCATGCATTATTCAACTCTAAATCTCACAATTTATCAGCACCTCTCGTAGGGAGATTAATATCAGCTCTCTATGAATATCGTCCCGACCGTACCGATTTTCGGCAAGTGCTCGCATGGATTACCGTTATGAAACAAGCACATCTGAAATTGGTTATGTTAGAACCACAGATTTGCCTCCAAGCGCTTCCGAGATTCTTCGAAACGTGCATTAATGATTTGTGGCATAGCGATAACGTTGAAGTGGTATCAGGTACATCAAACGCTTTGAAAGAAATTCTTGAAGAATGCATTAAGCCCCATTGCTCTGGCGAAGCGAAAGTGCCGAAAGAATATCAACCTTCTGTCAGAAAGATTATTGCAACTCTAACAAAGGCTTTAGCTGCACCTTTTGGTGCTACCTCTACGCATATTCTAGTAATTTGTGGAGTTGCATTTGAGTCTATGGGCCAATCGTTTGGAGAAGAGCTTGAAGAGTCACTGACTATTCTCGGACAACGTTATGACGATCAAAGTTCACAACGTGTTCATATTGAACATGCAGTTCTAGCGGGAGTTTCCTCGATGGATACTGAAAGAGTGTTAAAATGTATTCCACTAGCTGAGGCCAACGGTTCTATGTCTATTAAACGTTCATGGATTCTGCCACTGCTGCGTGAAGGATTACAGCATTCAACTTTGGAATTTTTCCATCGTCAGATCATCAAATTGGCTTATCAATGCTACACGAAATGGCAAACATTGAAGGAGAAGGACAAAAAATCAGAAGCTCACATTTATGAACTTCTGTGCTGTCAGCTTTGGGGACTTTTTCCAGGTTTCTGTCGCAAACCGAAAGATCTGCAGAACTTTAAACTTATTGCGAAGACTCTGGGAATTGTCCTTAACGAAAATCCTGATTTGCGTGCACCTGTTTTGGATGGATTCAAGGAATTGCTGAGCAATCTAGAATCGGAAGAGGACAAAGAAGTCTTTGCGAAATATGCACAAAACTATATGACCAGATTTTTCAATATCTACACAACAAAGCCAACAACGTCATATGAGAATGAAATTCGGCAATCGGCGTTTGAGGTTGCCAAGTTGTACCTTGCCGTGACCCCTAAACCAGTGTTGAACACGTTATTTGAGAATGCCATCGAACAAATGAATGCAAAATCGCCCGGCTCTTTTATCTACGACATGCTGTTTGATATTGTAGAATCATTAGCGCTGTTCCAGTCGTCTGATAAAATCAAGGAATTATATCAAAGTTACATAGTCGATACATTAGTAAAGGACAAGAAGCCCGAAAAGAGTGCAGATGGTGAAAAGAAAGAGCAGAGTTTACGAAGACGTCTCAAAAAAGCATATAAATTGTTAATGGATATTATGCTTAGCGAGTATGAAGGCTGTCAAGAATTCTTCGACGCGGAATTGGAAAACATTGAGAAAATTCTAATCAGTTCTACATACAAAACTGTTGAGGGAACGCAAGCAATGCGATTACGATGCTTAAACTTATTGCTCGACAAAATGGAGTCTGTAAATATTACCAGTAAAATCGTTAAAGTTTCCATTTCTGAAGTTCTCGCTGGTTACAACAATGAAGCTGTCATGAAGGATGGCACAGCTTTTAGTCTCATAAGAACAGTTGGAAAGATTTTTGATGATGCAGACAAGATGAGTGAATTTGTTGATGCCCTGGCTGCTGGTTTGATTGGTGATAATCAGCTGATCAGTAACACGATTCACGCTCTGAAATTCATTGTTCAAGAATTCGCAGAGAATCTATCCATCGATACACTAAAATTCATTCTGGATCAAGTGCTCGAATTTGTTGTCACCAATCAACGCATTGAAGTAAATGCCAGCTTACATTTTCTGGTCGTATTTGTAAAAATTATGCCAGTAGCTTTTATTGCAACTTGTATTGGTCTGATTGTGAAAGCCCTTACTCTAATGGTGCCCGACACTCGTCGTCATTGCCGTTTGATTCTTGGGTTCCTTTTGAAAAAATTATGTAAGAAATTCACTGCAGAAGAAATTATTAAGATGGTGCCTGGAACCGATGAAACATTGCACAAGCGATTGAAAAATATAAAGAAGGAAATGGCAAGAACTAAACGCAATCGTCTTGACCAGCAGAAGAGATCCACAAAAGGCACTGCAGTCGCTAATGGAGAGGATTCTGATGAAGATGAATTCATGAATTTGGAAAAGAAGAGCATGACGTGCGTTGCATGATATTTTTAGCATTTTAAAACTTTTTAATATTCATTTACTTTCAGAATCGAAGACATCTTGGCTGACAGCGATTCAGATATGTCAGATGGTGGTGACGATAATAAAGAAAATCCAAAACCAACCAAATCAAAGAAAACGGAAACCTACATTCGTGAGACTGAAGATTCAATTGTGGATTTAGCAGATGCTGATGCATTTAGTAGAATAACAAGTAAGTTTTTTTTTTTTTCTAAATATTTTTTCATTTCCTATAGAATTAATTTTTAATTCTTCAACAGCATCTAAGCCGCCGACAGCTAATCAAAGGAGTGCGAAAGCTACGAATAAAGATTCAAATCGTGGCTTTAAAACTGCGCCTGATGGTCGTCTCATTATTGAAGATATTGAGGACCAAGATACAGATAGCGATGACGACGACATGACTGGCTATAAAGACAGTGCAAAAAAGCAAGTATACGATGAAGCATCAGATGATGACGACGGCCCATCATCAAAGAAAAAAATCGCACTAAATTCGTATCAAGCTGGTGGTTCAGGAATTCATCGACCATTAGCAGCATCTGTAAAATCAGGCTGGTCTCAATCCTCTAAAGTTTCAACAGTCAGCAAGGCGTCACGTATTCCTGGCTCTGAATACAAAGCCTCAAAAGCTGGAGGTGACATCAAAAAGAAGGGCAAACATGAGCCTTATGCATACGTGTCGTTGAGCAGAAATTCACTTAACCGCAGAAAAAGAACCAAATCGGGTAATCAGTTTAAAAATATTTCGAAGAAAGGAAAGAGCAAGAAGAAATAGATAAAGGAAAAAATTTGGTATGGCAATGAAATGTTAAGAGAAAGAATTCTTTAATTATCTTTTGAAATAAAAATAAAATAAAAAAAATTTCAATAAATCATATTTTAAATTATTGCACCTCAGACTCTTAGGATCGTTTTAAAAAAACATATGAAGATTTTTTTGAAGTTATTTAGTGATGCACGTGTTAATTTCAGTTCTGCTTTTTTTACACAGAAAAAAAATCAGGAATCGAATGATATTTTAAAAAGTTGAAACAGGTTTAAATGAATTATTATTATTTTTTGTTAAAAATGTGAACAGAAAAAAATGTTTCAAGGCCAATGGCCACAATATGTTAAAGAGGATGAATTATGCAAAAAGAAAAAGATAAAAACAAATTTCATTAATCAAATAATATACGATTGAAACAGTCTAAAGAGTTTTCCTATTTCCGTATTAATCATGAAAAATATTGTGAGAATTTTTAAGCTAATTAATTCAATTTTACAAGTTCTTCAGTTCGGAATATAAAAACCAACATAGTCACATGCAGCAAATATTCTCATAAAGAAATGTTTCTCCCAAAAAATTTTTTTTTCTGGTGTTAAGGAAATTCTAAGCAAATTTAAGGTGACCTCAGCAAATTTAGTAAAAATTCGTTTCATCGCACCACGTTAACAATCTTTTTCTTATGCTTTATCTCATGTGACAACCAAGAGTTGAGCACGCGAGAGTGTGAGAGAGACCAATAAACAGCCATGCATGAATTGATCTTGAAATATTATCATACTACGACTGCTCTTTATAGATATAGTGTTGAATATTGTACAACATCACTAGACGATTTTAAACAGTAGATTTCTTAAAAGTTCTCTCACGTTTCTCATTTTCTCGGATTCAGTTTCTTCTTTTAACTTCCATTCAGTTGCCTTCCAAATTTCACTATTGCAAGTTGTAGGCCGTTTTGCTTCTTCAATTTTTGATTTGGCACAATTTTTCCGTACTCTCTCTCTCTCTCGCTGTCGCGTGCATATAAAAAGTTAGAGTTTTTAAATTTTTTTACGAAAGAAACCCAGACTAAGTTTTTTTTTGCCATTAGCATTGACGCTTGTTGATTGTTAAATGCAGTATCCCAATTTAAACTTTTAGTCATCGATCTGTCGCTGATCTGATCACATCGCGAATTGCGTCAAGTGCTAAATGTATATTTATTGACAGTTTAGGAAAAAAAAAGTTGTGCAGCATCCGGGAAGCAGTAACAAAATATTTGTAATAGTTTCTATTGAAAACAAGTTTTCTGTCATAATTTTGAGGAAAATTTTGAAGCACATTATAAGCTTTGACAAGTTGGATCAGACAAGGAAGAGGAATTGAAATCGAAGATTTTTCATTGTGTGCGGTTGTGAATTTTTTTTTCCTTGGTATTTTCAAGTAAGAGCAAATCAAATAAAAAATGATTTCTTCAAAAATGGATGCTGAAAATCCAACAAAGCCCAAACTGAAAAAGATGTTTAGTTGGTCTGAAGACTCGCCGTCAATATCAGCCGGGTGAGTAAAAAGCGAATAAAAAAAAAAAAAATTTAAATAATTTGCAAACTTTTCATCGCAACAAATATTTTGAATCGCAATTTTCATCTCCTTGATGTCTCTTTAGCAGCAGCAACGTCGCAATTGTGTGTCTCAAGCAAAGCTCATAATTTAAATATTTACAGAGATACTTATATCAACAAATTCAAAAATCTTCAATCGCTCAATGAGCAATCGAACCGACTGTATGTAACACATATGCTGCATATCTTGTGTTAATTATAAGACGCAACAGACACAACGGAGAGTAAAATTATTTAGTGGAATAAGAAAAAAAAAAGTGAAAAGTTTCCATTTACACGTTTCCTTATTTCATCTCCGCTTCGAGCCATCGTTCAATGCCACGACAAGATCATCGTCAGCTGAGTGCAAATTTTCAACATTTTTTGGGGATTATTTTAATTGCATTATGAACAACCTTCGTGTTGGCACTTAGCAACGATCGACAGTCAAAGAAACTATGTTTGTCATCATAATCATCATTTCAATTAATTCTTCTTATTAGTGCTTCCATCTGATGTGACAGAAACAATAGCACAGGAATCATTTGTTCTTTGACTTCCAAAAATGAATGAACTTGAAATTTATTCACTCGCATTGTCTCGATACACACACAAACAAGCAACATAACGATATGGATGGAACGATCTTCTTAAGGTCTCTTCAAACTTTAAAGACATCTTTCTTGTGAGCATTTTCATACGCTCAACAATTTTTCTCTCTTACTCTCCAAACTTTATTTTGAAAATTACTCGGCCCAGAATCGAAACACATATACTGCCGTAGCTTAGATAAATGTATGTCAGATAATCATAAATACTTTAGTAGAAATATTTCATGACGATGGTTTGACGACTTTCAGCAGGAAACATGCATAATTGATCAAGTGATAAAAGGGCATAATGAGTCCGATCAATGCAATATAATGCACTTTTTTGCAATTTTTTTATTTTGTTTCATTGATTCGAAATTTCCCTATAATCACAAATCAAATGAATAATTTAGCATGGGCGTGAAACGCGTCGCAAAATGGATTTTTCATCGTTCATTGATTTTTCACATTTGGGTTGCATTCAGATATTTCGTCGATAAAGAGTTTTAAATTGATTTAATTTTTGTCATGATATTGTTTGAAATAAAAATTCAATCAAAAAAGGTACATTGCGTTTGGAAAGTTTTTAATTTCAAAGTTTTATTTCCCCGAAATAAAAAAAAAAGTTCCCGCGTTCACAATAACAATTGTTGTACACATGTTTCACTTTTTATATCGTGCAATTTGTTTTCTTTTTTTTTTTTCTTTTTTTGTTTCACGCATGAACGGCGAAATGTGCAACATTGTCATTAAATAAACATTGTCTATTTTTTAAGACTAACAAGTCTCGTAAGGCCGTTAGTGTCACGTTCAGATGGAGTTTTGCAAATCAATTTGATAAATATGTCCATTTTAAAATACGATAACGAATTTAATTGTTGGTTATCGCAAAATATTTTATGCTGTTTATGCTGTTAGTTCTTATATTTAGTTGCTATTTCGCTTTAAAATTTGCATAATTATGACATGAGAATCAATGAAATTTCAATAAAAATCGCTGATACTTGGATGTTAGATATCTGATCGTTATTATAATCGTTTATTGCAATTGCGAGCGCGGAAAAAAATCATGCGTTGATTGCCATGAAAAAAGGCCGCACAGGCTTCAAGATCAGGGTCAGAATGGAGATAATTGTAGTATGTAAGTTTTTGTTTTTTGTACTTAAATGCATTAGATGAAGTGACGTTTGTAATTGTTATACAACACTGGCAACAAGTTCAATCGCACATAATCAATTAGCAACACATTTTAGTTCGAGCTTTGAAAACAATTACGTTACTAACTAATAAGTAGTTTTGTGTATTCTTGTTTACCGTCAACCGAAAAATTACACTTTCAGACTTCTTGCAAGTCATTACGTTTATTAATTAGCAGCCAATAAAAAAAATTGTGGAACCTTTAAAATTATTTTTTTTTTTGCTATTTTGACCAACCAAAACAAAAAAAAGAAGCAAAAAATTCACCTCAAACTTTTCGCCTGATTACGTAAATACAACTCGCAAAACATTTTTGTTGGAAACCTTACAAATTAATGCTAAAATCAACACGTTTTTTTAGTAGTTCCAAATGAGCCCATGAAATAAATAATTTGAATGAGATTGACGATAACTTTTTATTGGCTGGTCAAAAGAAGATATTACCAAGGAAACAAAACTTTCCCTGCAACTAAAGTCAATGGTAGGAAATATTAAAATTTATTAGATTTATTTTCCTTCATATTAGCTCGGTCAAAACAATCATCGTAAATTTTCCACTAAACTGATTGTTCCAACATTTCTTTAACATTGAAACTTTTTTTTTCTTCTGTTATGAAATGCCATAATACGTAATCGATTGCCAATTGAACGCCATCTAAAACGTTGAAAATGCCTTTTTAATGCATGAAATGTGTCGACAAAATTATTATTTTCAATTGAATGTGGAATTTGTCATACAAGAGCTTTAATGCCTCTCCGATTCATACTCATCAATCTCACAATAAATAGTTAATGTTTTAATAGAAAAATTACATCATATCTTATCTGCTTTCTTGCAAGATTTTACACGTTTTTAACGAGACATGTTTATATTTTTCCAGCATTAATTCTGATGATATATGTATATTGCGCAATATTTACTATTTTTATGAGCCGTAACAATAAATATATTTTTCACCTGTCCACATTCCGAAAAAGAAAATTCTTATAACTAACTATTCGACATAGTTGTAACCTCAAATTTTTTTCTAATATTTTCTTATTTAATTTTATTTTTCAACCCGCTCCGCGATTTCCAATAATGTTTTATAATGGAGTACATTACTGAACTAGACACTGTTACCCATATTTCGTGTAGCGTCGCATCGATGAATTTGAATCGCGAAATATATTTTCAATCAATTTATGGTGAATCAATTGTGCAGTCGCCAGTAATAATATTATGTAATGCGACCCACAGTGGGTTCAAATGCATGATGTGTCAATAATTTAACAGTAATGCAACATAATTAAATAATATTTAATTGTGGCGATGTGTGGAAGCAACGACATATAACACTTTACAACAATAATTGCATAATTTTCTTTCAGTTTCAAATTTAAAGTTTAATCTCAGACCGCGTTTATGTATATCCAGATTTGCCATGGGCAGTGAAAAAAAAACACTCGTTAAATAATTTTGACGGAGTTTGCCGAATCCGAAAAAAGTGTGTCAATTCAATTCAACAACAAAAAAAAAGGAAAATCATGCCATAGCGTAAAATAAACAACGATGGAAAAGTAAAAAAAAAATTTCATCTGATGGTGTAAGAGTGAATTATTGTAGAGCGAAAGGTGTCAGATGATCGGCAATAATATTTGTTCCACATTTCTCCCATTGGCAACGCACAATCAAAAACAAATGTCGTGACGTAAATTCAGCATAAAACCAGATTCATTTTCACCCATTTACCTAGATTAATTAACTTTACGGTTGATTGTGGATAACATTTTATTACATAAGGGACTCGTTTTTATTGAACGCTAGCTGCTAGCAGCATCAAGCATCGATTGCATTTCACTTTGCGCCATGTTATAATCGTTTATAGAAATGAATGGAAAGAGATGGTCATTGAGACGTGTGTTATAGAGCAATGATGAACAGAAACTGGAATTATTATGAGACTTTCTTTCCAGCAGCCTCATCGCGATGCCAAACATCTACATTTGGCAACGCAGTAAACAAATTTATTCATTATAATTAGCGGATATTTCATAATGGTTTACACTGTTGCCAATCTTCAAGTTGAGTTTATGAGCAAACCTACAAGCCTCAATGTGTCCAATGTCCACCTATAAAAATAGGTTCGCAAAAAATTGCGTTAAGACCACACAAAGATATTTGTTGACTATGATTATGCATTTGCTTTGACACAGTCGTTTTTGTTGATACATTTTTAAGTAAATTTTTGTATCGAAGTATCTAACTAAAACAAGCTACAAGACACCGACATGAATTGCTGTGGTAATGTGAGTGGTGTACCTAAAATTTACATGATACATCATGGAATCAAAAGTAAACAAATTGTCGACTCATAGAAATGTGCGCTGGAAAAAGTTTTCATTAAAAAAAATTTCATTTAAGGCTTGCATGAAGAGTAAATGTTGCGTAATGTCATTTTAAGGTCCCCATGAATACATTTTCAGATGGCCTTACCCAATTTGCTGCTGATTGTGTGCTCGCGTTGCTGGTGTTTAAAGTGGATGGAGATCGATGACCAATTTGCTGAATGAGTTGAAGGTTTACAGACCGGTTGGACTTAATGAAGTATCAATTGTTATTGGAGAAAGCTGAGGATTGAAGAAAACGTTCTTTAGCTTTTTCAATTATCTACTTGTTATAAATGTGCATCAATCTGCTGCCTGTCTTTTCATTGATTCGCCACATTGACATTTTTGAGACCTTCGACTTCACTGTGCACACATTGAATGTGGAATTCACACACTAAACGTGTTACGCAATTAAATGTTTTCTTCTTTTTTTATTATTATTTCATTCGAATCATTCACGACAATTTTCCATGTTCGTGGATCACGCCTTAAAATTGAATCTTCTTTTTGCCAAAGCTCCAGTGATTTATTCTAATCAAAATTATAAATGTAAAACATTTTCAAAGATATTCATGCAATCGCAAATCATTGCAACATCACTTGGTCGTTTTGGTGTTATATAAAATATGAAATTTATGACTTTATGAGTAGCCCGCAGAATTTAGGTTGTAACTAACCTTTCCCAATGCTCGGTTTTGCTTTCATATCGGAAAAAAAGAAAAAAAAAAAAAGTAATTCGCAAGAATGTTAATGTTAAATGCACTTTCATTTGCATATTTCTCATGGATTGAAGCCGTTACAAGAAATATTTTTGCAACAAAAACACTCACAGCTCAGAACGTACGTTTTCTTGTAAAAACCAAAATCATAAAGGTTAAAAACACAAACAATAGGAAACAAATTATAATGAATCGCTTTTTCGAATAGATGTTTAATTATAATCGCACATGATGTCACGAGCAATAATTAGAAAAAAATGAGCTGCTTGCCCATAATGAACTCTTTAGTGTATCGAAAGGTTAACAAATTGAATGATTTTTATTCTCTTCATGACGTACATTGCGTGCTAAATATTTGAAAAGCACCGAAATATGCCAAAAAATAGTAACCACCAAATGAAATTATTAAGATCCTGAAAAATAAGAAAACAAGAAGCGGTGATGAATATTAAGATTTGCGCGCTGCGATCAGAGTTCACATATTTTTCGTATTAACTTTGCGTATTACTATTTGTTTTATTGCTCAGTAAAAGATCAATGACGTTGAGGTTAAAACACTCATTTCTTAAAATTGAATATATTAATTTATTAATTAGCTGGTTTTCAAGGAATGAAGGTCAACAGACATCTTCATTCATTTAAAATATTTTGTTAATTGTGCAATATTTATAAAACCACGACAAATACTTTTTCAATGTGCACACCCCAAATATGTGAGGTTTATCAAGCACATTATATTTAAATGAAGGTATATAACACTAAATAAAATAATTAAGCAAGTAGCTGGCATTCTTTGCTATATTAATTTATTGTAATTTTAATAGCTCTCATCAGGTTATTTTTTTCAAACGAATATTACTTATATAAAACCCGACGAGATATTTGTATTATAAATTCAAATGCGTTGATTTAAATACCTTGACCAGAACTTGAAACACTGCAATGTCAGGGATTGTTTGACATGTATCATTTAGCGTTGTGTATTTAGAGTTGTATGTGATGCTGTCTGGGTAGAGCAAGTTTATTGACGGCAATTTTCAGAAAACAGAACTATTGAAATGTTTTCTCGTGAACAAGGAAAACGTAAACTTTTATAGGCAATTTCCGTTAATTTTTTTTAAGTCGAATGCAAAACAACAGACCTAATAATAAGATTTTTTTCTTCCGACTAATATATTTAAAAAATATCATCATTTAAATTGCTTCAGTTCACAATTATTGAACGATAACAGAATGCTTCACCCGTAATTAGGTTGTAAAAAAAAGGTTAAAAATTCGACGTGTAACTTTGTTAAACAATATTCAGTCATAAAAATATCATCGAGAGTGAAAAAAATGCATCAATTAGTTAATGTTGAAACATAACGAAAGAAAATATCTCTTTAAGGTTCATTTTATTGCTTTTCCTAATGCTCGACTACTTAACATTTCACTCTCGAAAGCTTGTAGCTCTTAAACATTCATTACGAAGATTTATTGCATTGCTTCATTTTGTAAAAGCAGCAGCAGCAAGCCAGCAAACATATGATGCTTATATGAAAGTAGCAGATGATGAAGGAATTTATTTACAGCGACGGTATTGATAACTTGTTTATATTGCACGATGAATGGCTTAAAGTTCTCTGAAAGAATTTCCCCAACTAATGAATTGCAAATAACTTTAGTTTATCAAGAAGTTTACAAGAAGTTTTGTAAATAAATTTTATTTTCTTTCGAAGCTTTCAATGCCCCTCTTTGTTGCTTTCATATGTGTTAATATAAACTTTTCTTGAGAAATAAATATTTCTTCACTCAGCAAGTTGTTTAACAACTCAAAAAAAAAAAATTTGCTGCTCATTCACTTTCACACTCACAAATCGCAACTGATACATGCAAAGCCAAAAAAAGACTTCAATTTTTATTTCCACCACCAGCGCTTATTTTTTTTTCGATGCACAGAAAGCTTTTAAGCCAGTTTATTTGTGTGTGTTAGTGAGCCAGCAATATTTTAACTTTTCTGTTCAGCTTTTTTGTGTTTAGTTATTCTTGGACATTCTAGTTTATAGGAGCTGTGTCGCTGCAGTGTAGGATGTCCATTACGTGAATGTACGGAAAAAAAGAAAAATTTTAATCACGGTCTTTTAGTTTAATTTTAAACGTCTTACAAGTTACTTCGCGATCACTGCTGACAGTCAGTTCATTCGCAATTCGCGTTTATTGGATCGTGCAATTGGAATTTAAATCAATTTTTTGATTTTAAATATTTTTTTTGTTGTTTTATTGAAATAATGTGAGTTGAAAATCAGGGTCCATTGGCAAAGGATCAAGAGCAATTTTATTATTCAGTGATTTTAAAATATAAATTGCGTTATGAAAGTGATTGAAAAAAAAAATATTTATTTTAAATTTGGTGCATTTTATTCATTTTAAAATATTCGATTGGCCTCCGGATAAAAAAAAATATGGTTGCAATTGCAAAACGCTTCAGGTTTTTTCGTGTATTTTTTTTGTTAATTCATAAAAAGCAGAGCATGAAACGCTTACAGGCATAGACTACTTACAGGTTTTGCATATAATCAATATTACCAAAAAAAAAAGTGCTATTGAATGAATAAGAGATCGGATTTAAATTGAGTGAATCATTTGAGAGCAGACCAAAAAAATAAATAAATAAATAAATGGCAACAATGTCGAATGGTACAAAAAACCAGATGGTGCAATTGAGAAATTCAATTTCAAACGAAACTGAAAGTTGAGAAAACTTGATTGCATTTTTTTTTTCTTGGTTGTCTCACAACGGCTACAGAGCTTGTTTATTTGAGTTACGTAGTTGTGCGTTTAAGCTCTTATTTCAAAAGTCACCAAACGTGGAGTGCTACATAGTCCACCAACCTTGATAGTGGACATACACGCAACAAAAAATTATAATTTTTCCCCTTAAAATGATCGTTGCGTGAGCGATATCGCAAAATGTGATATGAAGAAATAATTGTCCTTGTGTTGTGATGATGATTCATATGAAGTGAGACGACTTAGTGATTCGGAAAAATTGTTAATAAATTAGTTGTGGTTTTCCATTGTGCATCTCAATGCACACGATGAATATAAATAATGTAATGTTAGCTCAACTGCAAAAGATGTGTTTGAAAAATGAGCATCAATTGAAAATTTTCAATTTGAATTCCTTTGTAAAAATTCAACACGCGTTTTTTTTTTCTTTTGTAAAAGCTGCAAAAATTATTTGCATAATTGATGAATTTTTCATTGTGAAAAGTTGCTTCTTTGTTATAAATGTTTTTGCTCCTCAATTTGTCCATTTAGATTATGCCTTGAAAAAATAATTATGACGAACATCATCTTAAAAGAAATAAACTAACGTTCATTTTGAGGCTAAATAACGCGAATTTTATTAAATTGCTTTAGAAAAAAAAAAAAAAAAAAAAAAAATTGCGATGTTCAACATTGTAAATTGTTAAACATCAAAAACAGCAGGGAAACCTGATCAATTGAACGTAAATTATATAATTTGATTCCTAAAAGAGCTTAATGATACTTCAATGAAAACCACATCAGATTTCTAATGAGCCTCTCTACTAACAGCCAGTACCAGATTTGACGCTTCAAATGCAGTTTTGTTGTTTTTTTTTTTTGCAAAGAAACCTTACAAAATGGACGCTCACAATGTAACTTAAATGATTCGCTTTCGTATCTTTTCACTCAACTGTCTACAAATGTGCAAACAACCCCATCGCAAAAGGTCACCGAAAAAAAAAGCAATTGAAATGTGTGGTTCGACATGATGGAAATTACCATTTATCCGCAATGAAAGGAATATAATGATTGCCATAATTTAGTCAAATTTGCTTTTTATCGGTTGGAAATTTTTGAGCCCATTTAAAAAAAAAAAAAGAAATAAAAATATTAAATTTTAGGTTCGCATGGTTAGAAAATACTTTTTCGTCATTGTCTGACCAACGAAATTAGAAGTTTACACGGAATGGAAAACAAGCAGTTTTTGATGTGAATTGTCAATAGTTTCATGGCTTTCAGCCAATTTCTGAATTCCTGCACTTAAAAAGCGATTAAAATGCAATCACTAAGCGACCAAATGTCATCGTAAAATGTTCACAAACTGAATTTTAATTTTTACATAGCAGTTTTAGTGGCAGATATTTTGTAAATTGTGGACAATGTTTCAATTATTACTTACTAAAAGTTTACTCAAAAAAAAAAAAACTACAGCTCTACAACTATACATCGGCATGGCTCTTTTTTTTGCTTGCGATTAACTAACTTTTCATCAAATCAACAAAATGGGAAACCTTGATTTTACATTGGTAAAAAAAAAGAAGTTTCATAATTCACGCACACTCTCGTGCAAATGGATTTGAGTCCGATGCCGCAATTAAAAGTCAGTTTTTACGTGAAACTTGCTCAATAATTTTTTCCGTTAAGTGACTTGCTCTGCTTTTTGTTTGTGGAAATAAAATAAATGCAACAAAATGTTTGTCAATCTTTCTTAAAAGTGAAGTGATTTTTTTTTTTAAAAGCAACCAAAAAGCAAATAAATTTAGCTCAAAAAAGAGAAAATCTTCAAAAAAAAAAGTGCTAACGAATGTCTATCAATTTCCATTTAAAGCGACATCCAAAAAAGAAGAGTATACAAGTTCACGAAAGAAGGAGCGTTTGGAATTTCCATAGATAAAAAATAAATTATAGCAAAATGCTTATAACGTAAGTAAAATGATCACGTGCTTATCCATCTCAATGATAACAAGGCTGTGAGTTGAAAAAAAAAATCATTGGCTCGGGAACATAAACGTAGTTCAGGAAGTGATTTAAGTGATAACTTGTCGCTACATAGCGTTCACAAAGCATTGCAAAGAAATCATTAGAAGTCATTGCCGTGTATTTGCGTGTAAATGAACAGTTTTAATATACAATAATGGCACTTTTAAAACTGAATGCTCGTTTACAAATAACACACAAATATACAGACATAGCAAACAAGACTTGTAGTCTCCACATGTTGATAAAGGTAACATTTTACCTTTTTGAAATATTGTCAAAGACCGCAATATTGCATCAAGAGAGAATACATCGATCCCTGGATTTGCTTAACAAACCAATTAACATTAAAAAGAAAAATATTATAGGTCCATTGAGGTGCATTTACTTTGTACTTTTCACCTTGGAGCAAACATTTATTGAAGTTTACGTGAAGATGCTCGAAAAAGTGTTAAAATATAGGATCAATAAGGTCGTATTCGCGCAATTTTATAAACTTCATGTGTGGTACGTGTGCGGTTGGATAATGGTCTAATGTCAAGTACACACTTGTTTTTATCGTGCATCTTTGTATACACGTTCCATGTTAATGTTTGCAATAAAATATAAAAATTATCATCAACATATACATCGAAAAAAACAGGTTGCATTTGCAAATTTGCGCGAAAAACCTTCAAAAGCCACTTTCGATTCGATTGATTTTAGCACAATTACTACGATTTTCTTGGTAATAGATAAAAAAAAGTATCAACAGCAGTCCATCATCAAGTCGACTTTTGATATCGGCATTGCATCAACATGACGAAGTGAAAAAAGACCAATACAAATTAAAACGCGAATGAACTTATTACGCGAACTCAAAAAGCAAAGCTACTCTCGCGTAACACGCCAAATTCCACAAACTACGCGATTTTACTCGCAAATTATGGTTGCAAATTGAGCGACTTAAGAAACACACTGAAATGGTTGAATAACTAAGTAGCTCTTTATATGGTTCAATGTTTTCGTTTAACGTGGTATTTGGAGTGTGCGTGAATTTGCGTGAGTGTGCCCGCAATGTCCCAAATTTCATCAAGGTCGCCAGCAAAGCCGCAAAAGAAATGCGTTGAATAATAAATTGGATGAACGTTGCGGCATGAAAATTGAATAAATGTTTATTACATTTTTCAAACTATGTGAATGCGCGTTGCATCTGATGCTTTTTTGATTTAATTATACAAAAAAAAAGTTTCCACCTTACAAATTAAATGCTTACCTAGCCACAAACTGGTAATTCCTTTATGAATTTCCAACCTCAACAATGTAAAATTCATATTCGCCACAGCATTATAATATTCCTGGGGTTTTCCCGATCTTAAAAACGAGAAATATTTATTTGTCCCGTGCAAACTAACATTCAATTGCGCTTCATCATCGTTTGCAATACAAATCAATGAATTATTCAACAAAAGCAAATCCACAGTCAACATTTGTAATGAATTATTTTGTTGTTAAATAAAATAGGGCAACCACCGAATAAAGGCTTAGATTTAATGGGTTCGTTGACTGTGCTCACATTTAAGTTCTTCTATATTAAAACACAATTTCATAAAAAATTTCCATAAATTTTCATCCTTCAAACATTAATGAAATGAAAACTGAATTAATTAAACTTCAATTTCAATTGCGAATATCAATCATAAGTAATCAAGTTTATAGATTTGAGTAATTTCATTAAAGCGGATTAAACTAATAAAAATCCTTGACCATCGAATCAGGTCACACTGCAATCATAATAACATGTTTTAATATGAATTTCGATAATTTTTTTTTTTTTTTCAATTTTTGACCTCTGAAATGAGAGCTCAAAAACTTCGTTTCACGTCATAAGTAAAATCATTTTGTTAACTGTAAAATGTTATCGAGTCAAGTATTAATTGCGTTTACAAAAATCATCTTTAGTCATACATAGCCTTAAGAGCCATTTCGTCTTCTGAGACCATTAACAATTCATTTTAGCTTAAAAAATTTCGCTAAATTGACACATTGAATGATGTTGATTAACGTCATGTCTCGAAATACTTGTATGGGGAATTTTGAGATTTTTTGCTCTAAAGTGGTCACAATTTGCCGAATCATTGAGATGTTTCTGATTTTTAAATCATTTATTCTTGTTGGCGTATTATTATTATTGCGGTACCAAATAATTGCTCTGACGTCAATCGCACAGGCCAGATTGAAGTATTCTTCATAAAGATATATTTTAGTTACTGTTGAATGAAGCTATATTTTACACAACGTTATGCGTCATCAACTCGTAAATTTAACCATAAATTTTGTTTAGAATTTTTGAACATTTGCTAATAATAAATAAATAATTTTGACGATATGTATTGCACTTTTTGTCTTACAAACGTTTGTTAAGGTTCGGTAGCCTTCACGTTTAGCGGTTTCACTTCGAAAATTTATTTTAAGAATTATTCAACAGGATGAATTTCATCATTTTTAAAAACTCATAAATTTTATGCGTACGAGGGATCTCAAAAATGAATCTTATTAACAGGTTTAGTTGTAAAATAAACGTTTCAAGCATGACTGTTAAATCTAATTCTACTACTAAAAGTTCATTGATTTATGCAGAAATGGCTTATGGGAATCGTTTAAATTGGCTGGTGCATGAAAATTAACAAACAAAGGAATATTTACAAACAAATATTTTCTCAATCGCTGGTGGCGAGACACGCGAAATGTTTTCGGCGGCAGTTATTTTTATTGCCAAATTAGTTTCGTTGAATAAGCCAATAAATAATTTTAAATTATATGCTTAATTGCCGAATTAAAAATAATAATAAAAAAAAAATTCTGGCGAAAATTAAACCAGTTGTAAAACGATACCACCACGATGGAGAGCGGCGCGTTATGCCGAATCATCATAACAGAAAGTGAAAATATCTTTTTCTACTAGTATCGTTGACGTAAACGCTGAAGAAAAACCAGCAATTGGGTCAAGGTTGCGTCATCACCGAAAAAGTCGAAAGCGTTAATTTATTTGTTGAGTATTGGACGCACGTGAATTTTTTTTTTTTTCTCTGAGAAAATATGTCAAGGCGATGGCATCGATGAATTTAGAAAGTTTCCTCATAAAGTTACATAAGTTGTATGTTGGATTTAATTAATTTCCGTTTTTCCTTTTTGATTTCCTATATTTCAGGGGCAGCGAACAGACAATAGCCACAGTAGATGATGGTGGAACAATGTGGAGTAGACAACAGAATGCCGTATCAGTGAGGCACGCATTCAAGAACTACGGACCAAAATCGAAGCCCAATCAAGTTCTTAATAATTTAAATATGACCGTATCCAAAGGAACAATGTAAGTGTAATTAATTCATTAGTGATCTTGCGTAAATAATTCCGATTCAACTCATTTCACATGCGCAACATGTTTATGAACAATTTATAGATATAATCAAATTTTAATTAGCGGTTTCTCAGCTTAATTGATACAATGAATAAATAAACGGACATTTCTCAATTAGAGTAGATTTATTGATGCTATTTAAATGAAAAAATTGCATTCCTGTGGTTCGTCCTTGATGTGCTACAAGATTTTCATTAGTCGATAAATTTGTCATGTTTTGTTGATGACAGTACTTGCCGATGAGTCATAAACATTTTTTCATGATCAATTTTTTGACATGCTTGCATAACTGTACGAACACCGACTCAAATGGCTTCGGCTGATTTAAGAGAAATTCGCTGAGAGATGTTAAAATGTAAAAAAAACTGCTTAACCTTCAATTGATTTTATTATAGTTCTGAATTGTTTTCAAAATATATTTCATTGAATTATTAAATATTGTGCATTATTTCACACAAAAACCATGATTCTGCTTCACATTGCGTGTCTAATTACTCGGATGGTTTGTTAGAGAAACACTTTTAATTGCCACTTTGCTCAGTAAATAATCGCAAAAAATCGTGAAAAAAAATACTGAGCAATTTTCATGCGGAAAACTATTGTTGTGCAATGCAAAAAAGGCACTCATAGTGACGTCCATTGTACGCAGTGTTCGATGTTTATTTTTTATTCTGTTTGAAGAATTGGATCAACAGAAATGTTCTACGAATGTCTGGCGAAGCAAATATTTAAGATGTTTTTGGTTTTCAAGCTTTTGTTTCCATTTAATATTTGTGCAAATTAAGCGGTCTCGGGCAACTCTAAAGTTCCTTGTTGACACACAGAAAAAAAATAATAACTACACGAACCTCTCTTAAAAACACGCTGAGTCGAGCTAAATTATTACAAGCAAAAAAAAAAAAATTGTGCTAAAGTCATAGAAAAAAAAAAACGTTTTGAAGAAATCAAAGTCGCAATTTTTGTTTTGCTCTGAAAGATAAACAACCTGCACGAATTTGATGTAATCCATGTTAAGGTGAACGAGATTGCCGACCAGCTAAAAACATTCAGTTTTGCTACTTGTCAAGATTTTGATCGAAATCTCCTGTTTCAACGGCGTGTCGATAAATGGTGTCAATTTTGCTCACGGATACTGAAATGTTTAGAAACCATTTAAAAAGTCTGACGTAGCTAATGGAATGAACCATTGCAAAAAAAAACTGCTTCGTCATGCAGAGTCAAGATGATTTTTGTGAGTTGAATTCTTAATGAATATACACATCGGCAGTTTCTCATTCTGGAGCAGTGACATGCAAGTTATGTGATTCTTGGGTCGAAACAATTTGGTGACAAACATATTTATTTGTCGTTTTGGAAACCAAAAGATTATTTTTAAGATTTTTAAAACTACAATACATTTAAAATTTACCGATAATTACTGTTTCGTGTTATTTCTTAAGCTGAGACAAAGATTTTTTTCTTCGGAAAAAGAAACAAGAAAAAGATAAATTACTACCCAAATTGTTAATAAAGTAATTAATTAATTATCATTCAAATCAACTAAGTGCCTAATATGACGATGTAGGTTTTTTTTAATGGATTAATATTTTTTTGTTTCTCGAAATTTATAGTTATGGACTTCTTGGCGCATCAGGTTGTGGCAAAACAACATTGCTATCATGTATAGTAGGAAGAAAAAAATTAAATTCAGGTGAAATTTGGGTTTTGGGTGGTAGACCGGGAACGAGAGGTAAGATTAACGAGCATTTCCCGTTGTATCTGTTTAATGAAATACTTTTTTTTTTATTTCAATCAGGTTCCGGTGTACCTGGAAAGCGTGTCGGTTATATGCCACAAGAAATTGCTCTGTATGCTGAATTTTCAATCAAAGAAACAATGATGTATTTCGGATGGATCTTTGGAATGCAAACATCAGAGATAATCGAACGCCTTCATTTCCTGCTCAACTTCCTCGATTTGCCATCAGAGAATCGTCTCGTGAAAAATTTGAGCGGTGGTCAACAGCGTCGTGTGTCGTTTGCAGTCGCTCTTATGCATGATCCCGAATTATTAATTCTTGATGAGCCCACAGTTGGTGTTGATCCACTCCTGCGGCAGAGCATATGGAATCATTTAGTACATATCACAAAAGCTGGACAAAAGACAGTCATTATCACAACACATTATATTGAAGAAGCAAGGCAAGCTCACACCGTAAGCATACTATAAATTGCATTCGAATGAAAAATTGTACAAGGAAATTTTTTTTTTATAGATTGGCCTTATGCGATCGGGAAGGCTTTTAGCTGAAGAATCACCGCAAGTTCTTTTGACAATGTATCGGTGTGTGAGTTTAGAAGATGTGTTCTTAAAATTATCAAGGAAACAGGGACAATCACAACAGTCGGCCGCAGAATTAAACATCAGGTACTATTCCTTAAGCATAACCTCAAATAGCTTTTAATATAATCAATATTTCTTTCATTTCCACAGCAATAATATTTCACTATCAGCATTAGCATTTGGAAATAAGAAAGACAATCCAGTTTATATTAGCCAGGAGAGCGGTGTCATAGGCCTAAACTTTCATCAGAGCAAAGAAGTTCTGATTAGTGATAATAATGGATCAACATATGGAGTGAGTTTTGAAAATATTTAATTTATCAGTATCCGTTATTAAATGTTAATTTTTTAAACTATTTATAGCTAAATGGAAGCACACGTGCCCTTCCTCCAATTGAACAAACACAGTCAGCTATTGACTGCGACGATTGCGGAGTTGATTGCTGCAATGTTAGTTTCCATTGATTACGTTTAATTGACCACAATAATTATAAAATAATTTCACTTTCAGTTTACCACTCGCGGCAAGATCCGTGCACTGTTGCAGAAAAACTTTTTACGAATGTGGCGTAATGTGGGCGTGATGCTGTTTATCTTTGCATTGCCCGTCATGCAAGTAATTCTCTTCTGTTTAGCTATTGGACGCGACCCAACCGGACTTAGATTAGCGATTGTTAATCATGAAATGAATTCTTCATCTGGGGAATGTTATTATGAAAAAGGATGTTCGTTTACAAATCTATCGTGTCGGTATTTGAGTCATTTGAATTCGAGTATAATACAGGAATATTATGATGATGTTGATTCTGCGAAACGAGCCGTTGAGGATGGCAATGCGTGGGGAGCGATGTATTTTACGGAGAATTTTACTGATGCTCTTGTTGCACGTATTGCATTGGGTCGTGATGCTGATGATGAAACACTTGAACAATCGGAAATTCGTGTATGGTTGGATATGTCAAATCAACAAATTGGTATATTGCTCAATCGGGACCTTCAATACACGTATCGAACATTCGCGCAGGATCTTTTAGAACAATGTGACAATAATCCAAAACTTGGTGATGTACCAATTCAATTCAAAGATCCTATTTATGGAACAAATGAACCGTCTTTCACTGATTTCGTTGCTCCTGGTGTTATTTTAACGTAAGTTTTCCTTTCGTCCATAATGAAGTTGCAAGCATTAATTTGAACATTTTAAATTGCAGAATCGTTTTCTTCTTAGCTGTTGCACTTACATCATCAGCACTTATAATTGAAAGAACTGAAGGATTATTGGATCGCTCATGGGTTGCAGGTGTAACACCTTTTGAAATTCTCTTCTCGCATGTTGTAACACAGTTTGTAGTTATGTGCGGTCAAACAGCGCTTGTCCTTATCTTTATGATAATCGTTTTTGGCGTCACCAATAATGGAAACATCGCTCTCGTAGTCACACTGACTATTCTCCAAGGATTGTGTGGCATGTGTTTCGGTTTTGTAATCTCAGCAATTTGTGAACTCGAACGAAACGCTATACAGCTGGCACTTGGATCATTCTATCCAACACTATTGCTGTCTGGCGTCATTTGGCCCATTGAAGGGATGCCATATATGTTAAGGTAATTTTACATTCTTTCTCTCAAAACATTTCATCAATTTAATTTTTGATCAATTTATTTTCAGAAATATTGCTGTAGGATTGCCATTAACACTCGCCACATCATCTCTTCGTTCAATTTTAACTCGCGGATGGGGCTTCATGGAGTTTGAAGTGTACATGGGATTCGTTGCAACCATTTCATGGATTGCTTTGTTCTTAGTCATAACAATGGCTGCACTTAAAATTAAGCAAAATTAAAATATATTTTAATGAAATTAAACTTTTCCCTTTACCACGAAAAAAAAAAACCAAATTTACATGCTCTACCAAGTTCATCGACTTTTTAGCGATCTTTAATTTATTTAAATGAATTCTATCCATCGAATGCCGCTGGACTCAAACATGTTATTTCTCTGAAAATGTCTTTAAATTTCCTTGACTGTCCATTTTTATTCTTTTATAAATTCATGAGTGTACGGACAGGGCTTAAAAATGCTGCTTTTAGTGTGAAAGCAATTTTTCTTTAGGGAGCCGTGAAACAATAATTAAAGAACAATTATATAAGGGAGCAAACAAGCAATTTATTTTGTAATAATTTTATCATTAGTAATCCCTAAATAATCGAAAATCAAAATAGAAAAAAATTTGGTTTATTTAATTAAAAGACACAAAATGGAGAAGTGAAAAATATTTTAGGAAATTTTTTGCCAAGAAATTTTTCCTCAAAAAAAAAAATTAACGCGATCAAATTTTTACTTTTTTTATGTTGTAAATAATTTTTAAAGATGTAAAACTGATGGAGTAAAATAAATTTTTGAATTTTGTATTATCAAGAAAATATTTATCTCAAATACTTATATATTTTGACATCGAAAATATTTTTTAAAAGTTTGGCAACCAACTGAATGTATTTGGGTGCGATTTTCAATCAAAATTCACTCTTAAAATAGATCTGAATGGCTCAAATTTTATATCAATTTTCAAGATTTATAAAGAAAAATGATAAGCGCCGATAAGACAATTTTAATCAAAATTTCGTTTGGTTTATTTAAAATTGTATCCATAACTTTCTCAGAAAATATGATTATATATTGCAGTAGAACTTGAAAACTTTTTATTGAAAACCACACCTAGATTCGCACAATTTCTGTTTCATCTTGGTAGCGAAGGGTCAATGAGCCACGAACTTCAAGAATAAACTCACGAGGAGCAGTATCAACTGGAATTTCTGGTTCTTCAACAGAATTCTGAAAGCATTGAGTTAAAGCAGCTTCGATAATTTCCCTCGAAATTACATGAATTTCATTCCACCAAAGTTGGTCTACGCACGCGTTCAGTTGCAAATTGAGAAATTCAAGATTTGTCAATCCATTTAAAAAAGATCGTCCAATGGCATTAATACCGTTTCCTTGCAGGTTTATTGTTCTTAATAAGCGGTTGTGTTCGAACAATCTTCCAGGAATGATTTCTACAGCATTGTTGTTAAGATTGATTGCAGTTAAACTTGTTAGAGCGTTGAAGACGTTTACAGGAAGCAGGCGGATTTGATTATTTGTCAAAAATAAAATTTCTAAATTCGACAAACCACTGAATGGATTTTCGTTAATTGTCTCCAAATTATTATTCGCTAAATTAATGGTTCTCACAAGACCTGCACCAGAAAAAGCTTGTGCGCCCAATTGACCAATATTGGATGATTGAAGGTCAATCAAGACTAGATTGCCTGCGTTAGCGAATGCATTTGGCTGAATGCGTAGAATGTTGGTTAAACGAGCTATAAAATGTTGCACATTTGAAAAAGTTGTGAAAAGCTGAGTCACCACAAAAGGCATATTGGAAGCTTGGACTAGAACTTTCAGAACATCTGCGTTTGTGCGTCCAGTATTGTGTTCGCCTCCAATTACAAAATTCTGATTTAGATTGTCGGGAATATTCAGACCCTGCAGAAGACATGTGTATAAACCGGAATCCTCATAGTAAATACAATTGAGGTTTGTGGTTTGTCCATAAGTTGTTGTTAGTAAACTTAATACCGCAACAATGAAAATCAATGATCTAAGAAAGTACAAAATGTTTTGTCAAATGCTGTTAAAAGTAAAATATTCTCCTTCAGCTTACTTTGAAAACATCTTTCGCTTCCTCAGTTAAACAGTTGCACAATAAAACTGAATACCTTATGATTTTTTAAAATCAAACTTGTATCTAAAACGTTATCTACAAATATCAGTTTTGACGTTATCGCTTTAATCAAAATTCACATTATCTTAGTCGGTTCAAAGTAAATTCTTCATTTAAATAAAAGCTTTTAATTTCAAGTTTCCACTCTATATTTTAAAAGCTCTCTCGTATTACATATCTCGAACAAAAGCAGTAAGAAATTAAAAACTTGTAAATTAATTTCACTTTTTCACAAATACGGTTCCTTTTTTTCACCAAAATAAAACTGATAACAGTGCAACTGTTAATTTTATCCAATATTTTAGACGAGACTGGGCCGAAAAATGACTGAAAATTTTAAAAATTCAAAAAATAAAATGGGTAATGCCGAAAATTATATCAATGTTCAGTTTAAATTAATATATCTATGTATAGGTATATCTTTTATCCGAGCTTTATCAAAGCTTTTTTTGCACACTTTCGAATATTTTCATCGACATGTTTTCGAAATAATTTCTGCTTTCACTGGCACCGTGCCTTTATAAATTAATAAACATTTTAATTCACTTCAAAAAGCTCTACCAATTTTAATGTTATTTTAAAGCTTTTCAAATCATATAAAAAAAGTTTCGCCTTTTTTTGTCTTTTTATTTCATAGCATGAAGAAAGAAACTGAAACTATTCCGTCTAACTAAGTAGTACCACTGGTTTTATTATCAGTTGTAAATATTAAAATAGACCAGACATGCTAAGTAATAGTGAAAACAAATTACCCAATCATGAGAATATTTTTTATGAATTAGATAATGTCCCAATCGATTGGCCATTCTATTAGGTTTAAACGATGCTTGACGAAAGCTAAATAAAATTCTAACTTTTTCAGGCATCCAGTAAAACGCGTTTGATTTTCCAGTAAAGGAAAGCTGCGCTTCGTGTCTGCAGAGGGAAAATCTGTTGAAAATTTTTTCTTTGAACTTTCTGAGGATGCTGATGGACTTTCTCCAGAATTTTTTTCTTTCATTTTCAATTTTGCCATTTTGAATAAAATAATGACATCACTCAGCGATGATAGAATGAATGAGAAGCGATGCGTGTCATCACCAGGTCCATCAAAAATCTCTTTCAAATCCTCTAATATCACATTTCTCGTGTGTTGATCAGAGAAAAGTGATGCATTGTGACAATTCATCATAATTGAATCAGCAACACTAGAGATTGAATCAAAATTTGCATTCGACATTAGGTTTGCACTAATTGTTATCATATTTTCCGTAGCTTCTAGTTCATAGCTTTTATGATCTCCATTGTAGAAGCGATAAATGTATGTATAAGCTCCAATGACGTTGGCAATATTGTAGATAATACAAGCTGCAGGTGTTTTCGTTGAAATCATTTTGAATTCTTTGATATTTGACGGAATCTTCGGACATTTCTTTAGTACACCTCTAATTGCTTCATCCTCATCTTCAACATCTCTAATCAATTTAATTTCTATCTTTAGTTTCCACCATGGCTCAGCCTGTTGAACAATCTTTTCAATTTCTCCATTATAGACTATGCTCCTGAATTCTTGTTTCTCGGCATCAGTTAGGCGCTCCCAAACAGCATCTGCATTATTCAAATCTACATCGGCTAATCTGTCTGAAAGTTCATCTTCAGTAGACTCGTCATCAGAATCTACATCATCCCATTCTTCATCATCCGGTACAGGTTCGTCCTCATTTTCGAGCCTTTGTAGCATTTCCAGAACCTTCTTCGGGCCATCGTCATTTCCTTTTTGTTGCTGTAGTTCATCAATAACACATTCCTAAAAATAAAGTTATTGCTAAATTAATTAAATAATTCCCTTATAAACGTATATAAAAACGGCAATTTTCATACTTTATAAAATGCTTCCGAACAATTTTGATGGTTCGTGGAGCGATAACAATCCAACGAACAATACTTTATATTGCATCGCGGACAAGAGTATTTGAATTGTTGACACTGACATCTGAAAAAATATTCAATTAATAAAGAAATTCAGAACGAATGAAATTCACGTCTTGTTTACATTTCGCACTCCATGACTCCACCTATGAAAACGACTCTTGACTATGACGTCGAAAAATATTTAGATGTGTACATGTATGTAATTCGAAACAGATTTCGAAAAAGATTTCGACTCAGTCGAGTCGACATAAAATTATTTTAGAGCTCAGTTTGTGAAATTCATTCGATTAGTAAAGTTATATTAAGTCTTACGCAGTAATTTTGCTAAGAAATTAAATGTTATCTGACTAATCGTCGAGTAACCATAGAAATATGTAACGAAAATCGCGTTAAGAACACAAAATAAAGCGAATTAAAGAGAATAAAAGTGAAAAAAATTGAGAAAAATTAATTTTAGTTTAAACACAACAACAAAAACAATAAATAATGGATTCACTAAGAAAATGGTTGAATAAACCAAAGGTAGGTTTTTTGCAATCACCAACCATCACCTCTGATAATTGGATTGGACTGAAATCTCAAAATTGGAGCAATCAAACAAAAAAGTTCCAATTTTCCATTTCATTGTTTGTGATATCTTTTGTTATTGCTGATGATGACTGTGCTTGCCTCGTTGCCTGTTGTTATAGGCTTATTGTATATTTATTTCTTATCAAATGAGGCAGAGAAAAAAATACACCGATAACAGAGTCTGAGTAAACGTTTTGCACGAGTAGTTTCGTTTTTACACTCGATTTTCATTATTTATTACATCCAATCGCTCTGTCCATCGCGCATAGAGCGAATGACATACGTGACTTCTTGAGAGCTATGAAAAGAAAAATCTCGGCTCAATGTTCTACCATTTCACAGAAAAAAAATAAAATAAAAATGGCAACTGTGACTTTGGATACAACCAATTAAGACTAATTGGAGGAGCATGGGACTGATGAGTAAGTAAAACAAAAACAACGGCAAATGCTGGAAGATGTATGAAGAGGAAAAATCGAGGTCAGATCGTGAAAAGTCTCGAGGGAACTTTTCTTTTCTTCTAGAGCTCGGTAATATGTTTCGTTGTGGAATACAAACCATTCTAGTGAAGGCCTCCCGACTAAAATTATTTCAGCTTTATTGCTCCATGATGAAATTCTCTCTATGCAAACACGCTCAAAAAGTAGTTTCCGTTGCGTCATCTATCATTTCTAAGCGCAGTTTGACGATTTAGTTTAGTGTATACAAATTTTTTTCACATGTGTGGAAAAACTGATCGTCGTCATATCCAGTTTAAAGCTTGAATTGAGCCTATTCAATCTACATCCACTTCATTTATTGATCATCGAAGGTCAAGAAGGTCTGATAAGGAAATTATATGTGAGAGTTGATAGAAAACAAAATACTTGGTCGATGGCAAATGCTCTGTCTTCTTGAATCGATGTATATAACTTTGTCGTGATAAGAATGTCATCAATAAATTCTCACGTAAACTTCCTATCATTAGATTTCGAGTGCCTGTTTATGACCTAAACGATGTTTGCGTATTTACCAAACGATGCTATCGAGTGCGTATTAACTGAGAGGAAAAAAACTTTTGTGAAACGGAAAATTACTCGCTCTAGTTCAGTATATCGTTTGATGACATTAAAAGTGGTTCTCATTCGCATGCAATAACCTCTTCTAACGGCAGCAGCGATTCCCACGCTTTTTTAGTGCTTTAGGAAATTACTGAAATCCGAAACAGTTCAGATTCATCTTGAGATTACTCATCATTCAGTCACATGGTCATATATGAAGCTTTCCAATTGCTAGCCGACGTTCAATCAGTAACACCTCCAGAAAACAAAATTAAAATCAAATTATCGCTATCTAATATAGCAAAATGCTAATTGAGAACATTGTTTGAATGTGTACGTGAAAATTTAATTCACTTTGTAAACCTTTCACTTTATCCATCAGCAGCTAATTTATTACATTTGCCATTGTGAAGATTTGTCTGCTAATTTCATTCAATAATAATTTTTTATCAGTAGCAAGTTGACAAGATTTTCGCCGACTTTATATTGAGCAACAAGCAGGAAATTAGATTTTGCATTGTTTGCGAGTCTCGCTTGCGTCTCATGCGTCGTAATACTAGCTTGAGAAGTCTAAATTTTTGTGGGCTACAAATCAGACAAGGTCGTCGCTTATTGATGAGAAAGTTAACCTCTATACTTACATGACTTGTAAGAAACTTGTTTGAAATCTATGATTTGCATAATTATTGGAACCTTTGATGATGACCGTCAATGAAACTTGCATAATTCAATTCTGCGGCCTCTCGGCTGTTTAGACAATTGTTACAAACTCCATTTGTCACTGACGTCTTCTGTTGATTTTTAATGAATTTAACTTTGTGATAGTATCCATAAATGAAGCCCATTACGATAGCAAATGTTGTATGTTTGAAATTCAACCCACAACACACCGCTTGTAAAAAAGTGAATTAAATTGTAAAAAATAATTTTTATCATTTCCTTATGGAGGAAAACTTGAAATGTTCGCTGAGATGGAACAACTGTCATTGCCGCAAATAATGAAAAATGCAATAAACTCGCTCAATCGGTAACGATTCGCATTATACCTGAGTAGATATATTTATTGTACGAAGAAAAACCTGAAACTAAGTATGTAGCTAAGGTCGATTACATAAATTTAGTAAATGAAGAATAATCTGTAGACCATCCTAAAAGAATGAAAAATCATGAAAAAATGCTCAATGCTGAGCTCCAATGACGAGTTAATAATGAAAGAGAAAAAGAAGCATGCATGAAATAGAAAGTTGGGTGGCTGTTTTGGCTGGCTGGTTGATTACATTTTCTGCACCACTGGCAATTTCAATTCTGTGGCGGCGACTACACGATCACAACACACAGACTTTTCTCATTAATAATTATACGGTTATTGTTGCATCGCTATGAGCGCAACGTTGCCACTTTTCCTTCTTATGGAATGATGTTTACTGGATCAAATTATATGATGCCTATGATCTAATTTTCATGATGATTGTGGAAAAAGTCATTAATTCTTTTATTGTTTGTTCAATTTTGCACATCCATTTATAATTGTTGATGCTTTTTTGCGCCAAACAGTCATGAACGTCTCAATGTGAACAATAACATATTTTTTTCTTGGTTTTATTGCGACGCAACAAGTACCAGGAAGATGAATCACGTAAACTGTCAATTGACAGTTTTTTGATCTGTCTCATGTTCAGAAACTAGGGATATCTTTACTGGTTCTCGCTTCTCAGGTCTTTAATTTTTTTGCGGAAATAATAAGACTGACTTGACTACTTAGCTCTTTCTCAAATCGCGAATAACACAAAGAAATATAAATTTTTTCGAACGGGACCCTGTTTTGAAAGAAACGCTTATATCAGAGATTCTGTAAATTTTATTGCTCTCCTACGATTTACGGAACTTGATGTCATTGTTCAGTAAAACTGTATTTAAATTGTTAATTGAATGTTAGTGGATGGATTCAGTGCTTATAAGCTGATGACCTTCTACGAACCAACAAAAAAACCTGTCCAATCGTTTGTTGATCTCAATTCATTGGTGTTGCCTACATTTCAAAATGCAATCGAATTGTCCCACTGGATTATGCGTTCATGATTGCCTCACAGAGTATTACGACGTGAGTATGAAAATATTGAAACGCCAACCGATTTGCGCTCAAATTAAATAAACCGTAAACGATTTTGTTAAGCTGAAGTAAACGTCGATCAGCGTTTCCAGCATTATTATTTCAACAGTTTTCCTCAAGGTTACTTGATAGTGTCGCAGTTTCTGTTGCTGGCATAGAGCGATCGCGCTTGTATTGAAATATCGTTTCTTATGGTCGCTGTTTTGTGGTTGAGTTCTCTTCGGTTATGAAACAGAAATGGTTTTTGTGAGTCGCATTAAATCGAATGTTTAGGAAGCAATGGTCGATGATAATAAGAAAAAAATTTCGGCACATTTGAAACGTGTTTATTGTTGACAGTCGCACCCGATTCCCATTTGTGAATGAAATTCTCTGCAAGGCCGTGCTTGGAGACAGATGCTTCCATTCTTAATTGAATCGTAAATGGGTCATGCTGCATGACCGAATGCTTAATTAATTGCTTTGGGCAAATGCACCAACGTTGGACGTTTGGAAAATAATCAATAAATCGAGTAAATCACATTTAATGATACAAAGCATGTCATTTGAGCAATTATTGAATGTATAATTTATATATTCCATGACATCACACTGTGTCGTGCTATATTTGCATTTTACCCGAAACATTAAAATTGTGAGTGTGATTGTGTCCAAAAAAAGAAAGAAAAAAAAAACTTTAAAAGTGTCCGCATTCGTTGACTGAATATGATTCGAATTCGAAGGAAATCATGTAACATTAAACATAAACTTATTTGATATGCACAGGATGTTTTAATGGCATAGCCAATGGATTTTAGTAAATATGAGTTGAACCTGAGCGGAAATGACGTAAGACAGGATAGAATGACCTTTTAAAGTTTTGCTGAACTTGACGGGGATGATTTTTTTAATTCATTATTTATTCTCATATAAACTCCTTTATGCTGTTGATAACGACGCTAAAGATGTGAAAATAACCTTCAACAATAATAAATTGCCTCACCTTGAAAGGTTAATTATATCCGTAGCGCTCAGTAGATATGAAAAAAGCTCTTCGTAAAATTTTGTAAATAGTAATGAAAAATATTGGAATTAAAATTTAATTTAATTCCATCTATTTCATATTCGACAGAATATAACGAAACCAACTGGCAAATCAAATGAAAATTGCTAAAATATCGAAATATGTGCTGTGACTTTCACTTTTCAAGTTACTCTTTAAAATGCCTTGATGGCAATGAATTTTTGCCACAATAAAGAGGTTGTTGAAAATTGCATGCTTTAGCTGTTGAATTGTGTCAATTTTTATGTTTTCTTAATAAAAATAACCAAATACGGTTCCCAACTCTTACGCCAATTCTGAATGCACACTTTTTTGTTCGGTAATTTATTGGAGCGTATTTAAACGGGTCTTCAGAAATTCTCCGTAACGACAGAGTTGATTTTGCGTTTCTGATGACGCATTATTGTTTGTAGCCTCTCGTGCGATTTTGGATTGAATCAATTTTTCACACAGCGAAGCCGAAAGTTTTGAGTGATTTTGCGCGGCGCTCGGAAAACTCACAATTTAATTTGGAAGTTCCTTCTGCTTTATGGCCACTCTGACGTTAAACAACTTGTTGCTTGATTTTATTTACTTCATTGCCTGAATAATCAAAAGAGTCGACGTCATTTCAAAATGTTACATCTAAAAATAAGATAGTAACAAAATGAAAATTTTCGCTTTCTATAAACTTCGGTAGCATAAATTATAACTTACGATATGGACCATATACGCAATGAATAAAAAAAAATGTATGACGATGATGTCGAGGACGTGTCAACATTTTATGCATTCCATATGAATTGATATTTATATTCACTATTCTCTACTTAACAAGAAGTGTTCATATAATATTGTTATTGATCATGAGCATTTACAATATTTTTTTTTATCTACACGTCGGTCATAAGATTCAATATCATTAATCGGCAGCTACATGAAGAAAGTCGCAAAGCTTAACCAAAAATGGGCAGCGATTGCATTTCTCTTAACATAAAAATTGCCTTCGTTTTGCTAAAAGAAGTTTGATATCATCGGATCATTAATTTCACCGCGCATACCTAAAAAAAAAAGTTTTAATATTTTTGTGACAGCAATCAGCTGTACGCAACATCTTCAATCGCCCCCATGCTTCCAATTTCGGATGATCATGCACACCAAAAATGAAAATGGTGTCCGATCACCGAATCAGCTTACCAAATGAATCATTTTTCATCTTCGATCTAAAGCCTTAAAAATTCACACTCAAAGTTCCGCTCCCAATAGAATAAAATAACCTTAATAACAATCAAATTTAATTACCTACGCGTTGCACAATGTTGCCAACTTTACTTCTCACTATCTTTGATAATGTCTTGGCAATGTCTTTGATAATTTTGTAGCAAAAATATTTATTATGGTCTATTAGCCAACTATACAAAAAATATTGCACTCTGACCATGAGATTCATGGAACTGTAGCACTCAACAGTGCGCTTCAGATTTCCTTGAAGGTAGCTTCAAAAGTGATGCAATTAGCTTTAATAACGCACTTTGTCATTGATGTCGCGTGGAAAAATACTAATCGCGCATTTTCTTTGCTCCATCTCTGAAATATGCGCCATAAATTTATGACTCATCAGTAGCTTGATACTACAACGGTACCGTTATCAACATGAAAAAGTGTAAACATGAAATGTAATGAGTAGTTTCAAAATTATGTTTACTCAAACTTGTATTTATATCCCTGCCGCAGCTCGCAAAATTCATAAAGCAATAAATAATAGATAAATACCATGATCCATTCTAAGTTGAAACGTAATTATCGCTCAATTAGGATTTATTGCGAGCACATTTTATTACTATGGCAAGGGATTATTCATTAGCAAAATTCTCAGCAAAATACTATATTTTAAATTTTAGCACAATTTAAATGTGATGATGAATCATAAAGCTAAATTGATAACGAGGAGATCACAGACGAAAATCTTCATCATTTTTAAAATATCATCATCGGCTTTAGGCTTGTGCGATCTTTAAAAAAAGTCAAAATAGCCACGGTTCATTGCTTAAATTTATTGACGATTTATCATTTCCTTTTTACATGTTTCAGGCTGATGACAAATCATTATTGGCTAGATTTTATCATGCAGATCGTTCGTTATCAGCTGTTGCAAATGAATTAGATAGTTTCGATGGACGCTCCGAACCAGAGAGATGTTCACGCTTGGTATCAAAATTGCGACAAGAACAAGTAAGAATAATAAAAGTTTCTTCAAGTGACAACACAACTACACATGACAAATAAAATATTTTTAGGATCGCGTCCTAGGGATAATTAATCAAATAATGGACGAACTTTTGGGCGAGGATCGAGCTTGTCGTGCATTTCGTGCCAAATTTCCCGAAGAAGTGCTGCAGGAGAGTCTTGCCGGACAGTTGTGGTTTGGCGCTGAATGCCTGTCAGCCGGTTCGGCAATTCTCAATCGTGAAGTTGAGAGCGCCGAAATGCGTCCACTCGCCAAAGCCGTAACAAAGTCATTAGACAATGTCAGGAATTTGTTACGAGATCAGTGCCTTCGCAACAATACGCCCAATTCACCAATTCTAAAGCTTGACGTCAACGATGCAACGACGGAAAATCTTTATGAGTCGCTAAAGATTTTTGATCGTTTGTTTGCCGAGTTCGAATTACTGTATGTCAGTGCAATGGTGCAAGTGAAAACTAAACAGGAACATGAAATTCAAGAACTCATCTGCGTTTTGTTCTCGGAGACGCTGCAACGTGCATTAAAATTGGGCATTCTTGAGCAAGAACAAGTGGATACTTATGATCCATCATTAATGTTTTCTATTCCACGACTCGCCATCATTAGTGGACTGATAATTTTTGACAATGGGCCACTCAATATGGACCAGAGCAGGTGAGAATGTCTAAATATTTAGAATGATTTTTGAAAATTTAAACGAAACCTTATTTTTTTTAGTGATAAGCTGTCGGAAATGTTTCGGCCCTTTCGAAAATTACTCATCAAAATGCGCGATTATCTACGCACACTAAACAAAAATGAGCTATTTCAACTAGAAAAGCTGTTGTGTACCAATGAAGAGATCAATTTAAATCAACCGCTAGCTGACGAAAGCACAGGAAAGTGCTGTGATAACCCAACCCCGATAACTACTGTGAGTACAGTGACGATAGAACCCACCAATGGTACCGAAAATATTGCAACAACAGCTCTGACGACCAGCAAAAACAATGAAAACTTTTATGCGATAGACAACAATCCAAAGGCGGAGGAAGATTGGATTGAAGAAGATGCCGATGGAGCTGATAACAGCGAGGATAACACCAGCGAAGATTCCGTTCCAATTGAATCGCGTCTGGCACATGCCGAATGTGCAACAGGGTATTTGGTGCCCAATACTAATCTTGGAAATCTCCTTCAGCCAAATGTCGCACCATTAACGTACAATATCATATCAGAAGAGCATCAAACATCTGGCGAATCTTTAAGCGATGGTTCAACGACATCATGTGTAAATCGTGATAGTGGGATGGGAACAGGTGATAATGGTAGTTTAGATCGAACGCCAGAACAAGAAAATCCGAACGTACTGACTGGACAATACGATGAAAATTGGGAGAATCTGCGAAAAATTGTTGAGCCAAGCTCAAGTAAAAGCCCAAGCACTAGTCATCATCGTCATAAAGAGCGTAGCAGCAAAAGTAGAAAGTCTAGAAAAAATCTAGCAAGTAGCAGTGATGATTCGTCTATGTCGAGTGTAGCTTCAAGTGCATCTTCGTCGCCTACCACATCTTCAGCATCCGTTAGTGAATCAAAAGACGTTGCGCGACGAATGAAATTTAAATCCACTGAGAATCTGCTACATCGTCTTTTTGTTTGCATTGCTGGCGTTGCCGATCAACTTCAAACGAATTTTGCTGCTGATTTGCGACAAATTCTTCGAGTCGTGTTTCTGATGAACTGCACACAGGAAGAAGACGAAAAAGTTGCGATTATCGATGACACTAAATCGAAGGACAACCAACAAGATCTTTTTGAGTTTCGTGCTAGTGAAGAAAATGTCATCAGACAAAGCAATAGCAATCAAGGATCGATTGGATCACAGCAAAGTATATGTTCAGCTGAGGAAGTAAATCCCGAGTCATCCTCATCATCAGATGATGCTGTCTTTGAGGAAGAAGAAGAGGATCATGCTAACAGTGTCATTGAGACACGCGACGACGATGAGCTAGAGCATCGTGAAAGAGTTCATAAACGACGTTATGGCAATCGTCTCAGTGGACGCAGTATTAGTCTGAGCGATGATGCAACAACAACATCATCTAGTAACAGAAACTATAGCATATCAACATCGCCCTCTACCAGCCATCCTCAACATACAGCGTCACCACCAAAATGGATACCCGATCATGAGGCACCACGCTGTATGGGCTGTGAGTCTCCATTTACGGCGTTCCGTCGGAGGCATCATTGTAGGTAACTGTCCTTAGAATAAATCTTATATTGTTGCTCAGTAAATAATGCCTTTTTTATTTAAGAAACTGTGGCGGAATCTTCTGCAATGTATGTTCCTCAGCCTCAAAACCATTACCTAAATATGGACTCACAAAGCCTGTTCGTGTGTGTCGCATTTGCTATGTTCGTGAAGCGACATCGTGAAACATTTTACGCTGGACAACATATGTAAAGCTTAAGACATTTAGATTTTCACAGAAAATATACCAGAATTGACGGCGCAACTGTCGAGTTGCACAATCGAAAAAAAAAACCAAACTTTATTCATTCTAAACTAGAACTTTATTGATATTCTGACGATTTGGAAAACTTCGAGCAATTCATTTTGAGGTACATACTCCCTTAGCCGTGAGAGTTTCTTTCACACAAACGTTTATAAACCTTCATAATGCTTTGGATCGTTTGCGTTACAACTCCAAAAATTTTGCATGTGTAAACTGTTCATATAAAAATCTTTTTCTTATGGCATTTATTTTTCTTACTAAAAAAAAGACGATTCACAAGAATGAAAACGGTTAAAAATGCGGCAGCGAAATATACAAAACCCATAATAAAAGACAAAGATTAAGCAGTTTAAGTTCTTTTAATCTTTTTTGTATAGTTGATTATCAACTACCGCGTCTAATTGATAACCATATAACTGCCTAGGCAACAAATCAATTTATTCTAGTTTTTATTGGAGAAAGAGAGTTTATTTTATGATTTTTTTTTTCTGGGTACTCCGCCTACATTTGTTATCATTTTAGTTAAATCTTATACAATCAGATTGAGAATAAAATTGTTATTTGGAACAGAAAAATTCTCAGAATAATTCTGATGCATTTTCAGTTTACTGTTGCTGTTGAGTTGTTCGATGCGGACAATGGTTTCTTTCATGTCTGTTTCGCGATCCTGAACCTTTAAATTTGCTATCACAAGGTGTATTTCTACATTGAAATGGTGTTTCACCAGTATGAACTCTAAATATTGAGAAGATGCCGATAAAGTAATCTTATTATTACAAAGGTACAATTACCGGTAATGTCTGACCAGGTGGCCATTTTCATGAAAAACTTTATTGCACCCATCCCAATCGCAATGAAATCGTCTCAAATTCAAATGAACGCATCGAATATGTTTCACAAGAGCTCCGCCAGTTACTGCCTGATGAGCACAATGAGGACATTGCTTCCTACAGTAAAAAGAACCATTACTGTTCAACTTTATCCTAGAAAAATTATTTTATGCCTACATTTTAACTTTCAGATGAACGACTTTGATGTGTTGTGTCAGCAGTACTTTTCTATCAAAGACTTTATTACAGTAAGGACATGGAGAATCTGTTTTAACATGTGTCGCCTCGTGGGAATAACGAGATTTCTCATGAGGTAAGATTTTGCCGCAAGTTGAACATGGAAAGGCGAGATTCTTTGGGGTGTGATTGTACATGAAGTGATTTCGAAGGGAGGTCTTTGTTTTAAATTTCCTGATAAAAATAATCAAAAAGTAAGTAGTTGAACGAAAATCATCAGTACGGGGCATTGATGCGAAAAATTCTTGCCTGTTACATAAATCACAGAAAAACAGTTCATTAGCACTCAGCAACGAGATGTCCATGTGCGACTTTTCATGCGTAATCAAGCGCGATTCCGAGTCGCACGTTTTTCCACAGAAACTGAAAATAGTTTTTGATACAAATTTATTAAGAACAGTATTTTTTTGAAGTGCTCACCGACAAATAAAGCAAACTTTCACTTTTTTCTTTTTCAGCTTTTCTCGAGTTTTACGTGGCTCAATATCCAAACCAGGTTGACTGTGGTTCGTTGTTCTCATACACGATTTTTCCCTTAGCATCACTATTTTTGAAAGGTCAGCTTTGTTCACATTTTCATCAGGATCAGCCTTTATGAAGGATGTTCCACAATCAAAATCAACTGTGCGCATATTTTCTGAAACTATTACATTTTGATCGTCTTGAGTAAGATTATTTTTAGGAAAGACCAATGAATCCGAAAGGCAACTCGATTTGAAAACTCTTCTTTCAGTGGCAATCATAAATTTTCTAAACTGAATATCAGCTTGTCGACACTTAGTTCTGAATTGATCTACTTCATATAAAACTTTGAGGCAACTGCTGCAAATGAGAGCAGGTATATTTCTGAGCTCAGTTATAACGATTCCAGTTGAATTAAAAATTCTCAATGCGACTAAGCTGTTCCTAGCAAATATCTTCATATATTGTTTGTCTTTTTCAGGTTCAAGACACAGCCTACACACTCTTTTATCTTGAGACATCCTCAGCTAGAGGTTTGGATTTTTGGGTTCTTCGGAAGTTTTATAAATTTAGGTAGCTGAATTTTTGGATAATTTCATCTAGACAAGGTCTTTGTTTATATTTATCACCTTCAGCACCATCGTTTATTAGCTTATGCTGGAAATGACAGCAGAATGTTTGTTTATACTTCGTTCGTCGTTTCGAAACAGGATATATTTTGCCAATAACATTTGAAACGCTTGTGATACGCAATTAAAACCACAAAAAAACTAAAACGTCTCACAGAGAGCAGTGCGCCGGATATGGATGATGAAGACGATTCCTTTTTATGGTAATTTGAGCTTAAACTTAACAAAACATATATTCGATTCTTGCTCCTCCAATGCAGTGACGTTGATCTCGATGATTCAGCAGCTCTAAATATTAGTAGCAATACATCAATGAACTTATCGCTAAATCCAACATCACAGTTGATTGCCAATCAGGATGACTTCGACCGTAACGTAATTAATTCATGGATCTTTCCAACGCAAAAATTTGAGAAGCGGGATTATCAGCTCAATATCAGCGCAGCAGCATTGTTTAACAACACCTTGATCATTCTACCAACGGGCCTTGGAAAGACATTCATAGCATCCGTCGTCATTTACAACTATTATCGATGGTTCCCAAAATCGAAAATCATCTTTATGGTAGCTATCAATTATCCTTATCAATTGCGCCCTTACCCAACTAATTATACCTATCTGTTTAGGCACCTACTCGACCCCTAGTTGCGCAACAAATAAATGCCTGCTACAGTGTTGTTGGTATTCAGCCAGAAGAAACAACAGAACTGACGGGACGCTTGCCACAGGAAAGTCGCGCCGAACTATGGAAAACAAAACGTGTATTTTTTGCGACACCACAAGTTGTCAAAAGTGATTTGGATAAAAATATTGTACCTATTGAAACCATCAAGTTAGTAGTGGTTGACGAAGCGCACAAGGCAAAAGGAAAATACGCATATTGTGAAGTAATCAAGAAGATTCATAAGTTTAATCAGAACTTCCGAGTAACAGCTTTAAGCGCGACGCCAGGCAACAAAAGTGAAGATGTTATTGAGATCATTCAGAACTTGTTAATTTCAAAAATCGAATCGCGAAATGAGAACTCTTTTGATGTTGCTAGATATACGTTTAGAAAGAGAATTGAGAAAGTCCATATTCCTTTAGACGCTGATATGAAATACATAAAGGATAAATATATACCAATAATGGACGTTTATGTTCGTAAACTGATGTCATTGAATGCTCTTAAAAGCAATTTGTCTAACCTCAGTAAAGGAAGTGTCTTCAAGCAGAAACAAGCCTTCGATATATTTTCAAATAATCCAGCAACAAATCGTGATAAGAAAAATGACGCAGAAATCAAGAAGAACTTTGCAATATTACTCAGCCTCTATACAGCATATGCCTATCTTGTAGGAAGTGGCTTTCAACTCTTCCTGAAATTCTTTAAGGAAGAGAAAGACGGCAAATTCAAATATTTTGTGCTCTGCGATCAAACTCTTAAAAATTTCGTGAACGAACTTTCTAAGAAATATGAGGGCACAAGTCCACTGGATGTCAATGTCAACGCTCTGCCAAATGGTCGTAAGTTTATTAAAATGCTTCCAAAATATTTCTTTTGATTCTAAAGAATTGCATTCTTCTAGAAATTCCATCAATAAATAACAAAGTTCTGATATTCGGTCACCCCAAGTACGAGATACTCAAAAATAAACTTCTGGAATTTTTCAATGATGGCGGAACAAAAACGATAGTCTTTTGTGAATATCGAGAAACAGTTGCTATGATCTATGCGTGCCTGCTACCATGCCGGCCGACTATAAATGCTAGAAAATTGATCGGTCAAGGTGGCGCCGTTTCACAAAAGGATCAGCTACTTGCAATGCAAGATTTTCGCTCGGGAAAAATAAACACGTTGATAACAACGAGCGTTTGTGAAGAAGGAATTGATGTTGGCGAAGTAGATTTAGTTATTTGCTTTGATATCAGCAGCAAAAATGCCACCAGATTTGTTCAGCGATGTGGACGCACAGGACGGAAACGTGAAGGAAAAGTTCTTGTTCTTATTGCTGAAGGTGAGGCTGATTCCATCAGCGACATACAGAAAACAACAGCTAAGATGAACAAAAGCATATCATGCAACAAAGATATCGCCAACAGCCTTTACAAGTTCAATCCAAAATTGATTCCAAAGGAAGCTAAACCAACCTGTGTTGAAACAAAGTTTGTTATTCCAGAAATTGAAGACAATGCTGAGAACAAGAAAAAATCTACAAGGAAGAAATCACCTGTTAAGAAACCAACGAAATCAACAATTCTTTCACATTTTCAACCAGCTACAGCAATTAATTCTATCGAAGAACTTAATATTAATGAAGTTATTAACCGATGTCATGATACGGACCTCATTCAGATAGAGCTCCACGAAAATCAGCTTAAAAAGGAGTTAGGAAGGCTAAAGCAGAGATTTAAAATGCAATTCGATGCGCTGATTGGCACGGTAGACGGCTTTGATTATATCAAAGACCTGCTTAAATTAATGGAAAAGAATGACCTTCAAATCATGAACTCATTAGAATCATTTTATTCACAAAATGAGACTAACAGCGACGACGAATTTCTGCATCGCATCCAGGTGACAGTTGATGAATTCGGTGGCAATCATTCGGAAGTGTCTATGCTGTTTCCAAGCATGTCTCACAAGCAGGATTTCAACAATTCATTCATACCAACGCAACCTGATCCACAACTTGAGTTGGAGAGTCGTTATACGAATCAATTCAGTATTTCAGAATTATGTTTTACTCCGCTTAAAGAAGGCTTAATGTCAAAAAAAAATCGCTTACTAGATAGTTCGGTTAAATCATTATCCACACCAATGAAACAACTTCAGAACAAGAAAAGAACCCTGACGTCGGCAGTAAAGACTCCATTGTCTGCTGAAAATTCGCCATTGATTCGTGCTTTTCAAAATCAAAAACGCTTATCAGCCTCAACGCCAATCGATAACAAACATACTCCTTCAACAAGTAGAAAATCAATTGCTCAACTCACGAATGCACACACTGAAATGCAACTTACAGCAAATCCAAGTCCACGTGAGTTCTTCGGTCGAACAACGATCGATGACATTTTCGACGGATTCGGTAGTGATGATGAAGCTCCGAATGCAATTGAACCTGAATCTGCTAAGGCATTGGAAGTTCAAACTAATAAGATACCAGAAATCGACCCAGTTGCAAAGCTTTTAGATGAAGACAACGATATTCTGTTGGACATCCCACTAGATGAGCAAATCGTGGAATCATCAATTTGTGAAGAATTTCACTACGTTCGACGGCCAAAGCGCAAGATAAATGATTTAACTATTGAACCGCCCGTCTGGAATTTGGATGATGTGTTTGCTGAAAATGATGAACCGATGGCACATGAGAAAAATATTGAAGATTTACCCAGTGATTCATCAGCCAAAACTGAAATATATGATCCTAATGAAGCTGTGCTAGTCATTGATGATCTAAAACAATCAAGAACTTCAATATCTCCATCAGCAAGAAATGAAAACGATGTGGTCATTATTTCATCTCCATTATACTCACCACCAGTTGCCAAACAAATGCGACCAAATTTCTCTAAATTGCTCAATGCATTAAAGTCACCCAATTTCATGTCACCACAACAGCCGACAAAAGTTTTGCAAACTCACAATTTAAATACATCTCCAATTTCAAGTACAAGTGCGATTCGTCATGATCTAATTGCCAATACGACAAAAACAAAATTCGATGAGTCTGAAGATTTATCGATGCTTATCCTTGATGATGATGATGATGATGATGAGCCAGCATCACAAAATACCTCTTCGTTCACATTACCTATCCGTAGGAAAACGATTCGCAAACGTAAGCGAGCTCAAAATAGGTTTATTCATACTCAGGCTGGCGTCGAAGGTTCACATTCCAGTGATGAATGTGATGATGACGAAATGCTTGATGGCTTCATAACAAATGAAACCCATTTTGGATCACAGAATGATGCTACACATGTTGAGGTGGATATGGAAGCTAAATATCTTAAAAGCCTTCAAAGTCCGTCAGTTAGACAAAATGGCAAATTTAAAATTCCTCAGTTGCAAGCCGCTAATATCAGTGATATATATTCTCAAATGCCTGCTGAAGAAGATGATGATGATGACTACGACATAGGTTCTTTCATTGTTGACAATAATCTAACAGAAGAATTGGACTCCGAACCTGATGAGCTAGAAATTGCTGAACGAATTCTAAAGGAAAAAAGACGCAAGCAGAAACTCATGAAACAATGTGGTGGAGTCAAACGCCGGCGAGTTGTCAGATCCGTCGATACCAGCTCTGATGAGGATGAACAAACCAAACAACTTCGGAAGCTTATGTGAATGCTTTATGAATGAATCACAAATTACTCGTCAAATTATTTACAGATTCAAATATATTTTTATACTATTTTTATACAATTGTTTAAATGCTGAAGAAACCTTTTAGATTTCACCCAGCGCATTCCCGCATTCATGTAGCATATAGCAAAGACACCATTCACGCATAAACCTATTTTTATTCTGCGAACATTTTCAAAAGTACTCCGGGTTTATGCGCCGTCGAATGTAAACAAAACTCGTAAATTTATTTTTAATTTGCGAGAAAAATGTTAAAGTCATCGTCATTAGCGCGAAATTGGCTGAAATTCAATTCAAATGCTCGATGTTACAGTGATCATGCACGAGTAGTTATCGCAGGCTCTGGAGCATTAGCTAATTCTACAGCTTATCATCTAGTGAAAAATGGGATAAATGAAATAATAATTTTGGAACAAAATAGACTGAAATCAGGAACGAGCCACTATGGAACCGGTACCTAGAAGTTACTCATAAATTAGAAAAGTATAATGTTGCTAATTACAATTCTTACTGATTTTAAGGAATGATTGGCTTATTCAAACCGATTGGAATGAGAAATATCATTATGGACAGTTTGAATATGTACAAAGAATTGCAACGAGAAGGTTACAATATAGGATTAAAGCAATGTGGATCATTGTCTATAGCATTGACATCAGATCGAGTCATTGCCATGAAGCGCAGAATGAGTTTTAATAAACCCAGCGGTCTAGATTGTGAGATTTTATCGAATAAAGAGATTGGTGACCTTCATCCGTATCTCAATGTTGACGACATAAAAATGGGTATTTATGTGCCTGAAGACTCGGTTGCTGATCCTGCTGCCGTGTGTGATGCTCTTATTGATATTGCCCGCAAAAATGGGGTTGTCTATCGTGAAAATTGCTCAGTGAAATACGTCCTCACAGATGAAAGAGACAACATAATTGGAGTTGAAACGGATTCCGGAACAATCAACTGCGAGTACTTTATAAATTGTGCTGGAATGTGGGCTCGCGAATTGGGTTTAAAGTGCAAGAAACCTGTACGAATTCCTGTATGTCCAGCTGATCATTATTATTCAATCTCAAAAGGATTATCTTTACCAGCTGATGTGTCACTGCCGTGTGTTCGTGACTACGATTCATCGTGTTATTCACGTCAATTCAATAATGAAATTGTCATCGGACGATTCGAGACGGAAGCAAAAAGTGCTTATGATGCACATGTACCAAAAAATTGGATGCGACATGTAGATGACGAAGTGCCCGCCTTTGAGCGTTTGTGGGAAAAGGCTGTCGAGCGATATCCAGCTCTAAAGAGTTGCAAATCTGATAATTTCATGACGCCAGATGTTTTTACACCCGATGGGCAATGGGTGATGGGTGAAACTGCAGAAGTAAATAACTACTACGTTGCAGTTGGAACAAATGGAAATGCCATTCAAGGTGCTGGTGGCATTGGAAAAGCCGTAGCAGAATGGATAGTCGCTGGACGTCCGACCCAAGAACTATTTCCTTTCTCGATTCAAAGATTCCTTGATGTTCACAATAACAACAGATATCTTCAAGAACGTATTAAGGAAGTTGTCGGCCGACATTATCAAATTTTATATCCAAACCAAAGTGAATATAAATATGGCCGCAAGCTTCGTTGTTCACCTTTGTATTCTGTTCTTGAGCAGCGTGGTGCGGTTTTCGGAATGAAAATGGCATACGAGAGAGCGCTTTATTTTGACACCACTTATAAGCGTGGTAAAGGACCGTTACCCCAAATGCCACCAGGATCTTATTTCAAGCCGAAATTCTTCAATTTCTTGTTGGGCGAATACCACGCTTGCACGGAAACTGTTGGGATCATTGATATTTCATCTTTCTCGAAGATCAAAATTAAATCTTCAAACGCTGCGGAAGTTGTTAATTACTTGCAGAATTTATGCTGCAGTGATGTTGATATTCCCCTTGATACATGCATCAAAACAGGCATGTTAAATAAATCTGGTGGATATGAGAATGAGTGCATCCTCGTTCGCAACAGCGAAAATAGTTATTTTATGGTTTCACCGTCACGACAACAAACGAGAATCCATGAATGGATGTCAAAGAACTTGCCCGATCAGAGCTCTAAGTCGTCAATTAAACTATCGGATCAAACGAATATGTATACCGTCATCAATGTCGTTGGTCCAAAAGCTCTGATGCTTATGAGTGAATTGACAAACAGCAATCTTAATTTGCCGCCATTTAGATATAAAATTGTGAATGTTGGCTTCGCTTCGGATGTATTGGTTATGAGCTTCACTCACACTGGCGAACCTGGTTATACTTTGTATGTACCATCAGAGTATGCTCTTCATGTTTATGATGAGCTGATGAAAGTTGGGGTCGATTATGCTGCAAAAGATGTTGGAACAATGACTCAAAGGTTTGTGCAGTCAACTTAGGAAATCAAGAAATAATCAATTTAATCTAAAACTTAATCCTTTTCTCATTATTTAAACAAAATAGATGGATGCGACAAGAACGTTTTATACCATTTATGGGCGATGAATTGACCGCAACGACTACACCATTGGAAGCTGGGCAAGAATATTATGTGCATTTTGACAAGAAAACGGATTTCATTGGAAAGCAAGCTTTACTAAAGCAAAAGACGATGGGCGTTAAAAAGCGTCTTGCAATGTTCCTTATTGATGACATTGATCTGGAAGAAGATGTTTGGACATTTGGTGATGAGACAATTTATCGTAACAGTGAATATGTTGGCTCCGTTACAAGTGCTGGATATGGATTTGCTAGCAACAAGTTAGTCTGCTTGGGCTTCATAAAGCAACCGAGAAACTACAAAAACGAGAGCATCACGAAAGAGTTCATCTTAGATCCATCTGCTCATTATCATGTGGATATCGCTGGACGTCTATTCTCTGCAACACCCTATTTAACTATCCCACCTCATTTGGAAGAAAGAGAACGAAAGCGTGCTCAATCTGGCCAAAGTTATCGTCCATCTAAGGTCTTTAGTGTCAAAAAACCAGTGCGCCAATAAATTGTGTTTTAATCAAATTCAAGCTTTGAAAAAGCTTCAGATCATTACTGTTTATTTATCTTGTTATGCATATTCTATTTTATTTGTCTCTTAATAAAGCGTTCTTTTAATTTTTGTGTATTATTGCAAAATAAAACTATTATCTGAACAAAACTAAAACGTAAGATCCGAGAATTTTGAAAGTTATTTTAAGAGTTTACACATTTCAACACATTTCTATTAGTAATCATCCAGTTAAATCCTTCACATATGACGTTATTAGATTTCCCTACGCAAATATATTCTCTATTGTGTTTGTGTATTATGCGAAAACAATGTAAATCCTAATTGAAGCTCTTTTGTTTCATCGTATAGATGATGAGAAGCTCTTTGATATTGATATCTTGGTGTGCATGATGCCTTAAGAGATTGTGGCGTACATATATTGTTACTAAAAATTCTCTGATACAAATCGGGTAATGTTTGATAAGCACGCATGATTCGCCGTATATGGAAATTTATGCAAAATAGATTCACCAGATACGGATTGTGAAAGCTTTTCGATACATTTCTGCCACATCCCATAAAGTTCACCACTGCTCAACAATTATTATCCAGCAATGATCCTTTCAGCCAAATTGATTGTTTCACCCTTTTGAGGTCACGCTATACTCTTGTGTGGGTGCAACCAAGAGACGTTAAAAGTTAAAAGGATTTCTCATGCATCCAATTTGCGAAAACAAAAAAGCTCCCTTCTTTCCCCTTGATACAGCACCATCATGTGTGCAAAATCATTTCAATTATTTTGATTTGATTTGATGTTACACAAACACACACAAAATCATCACTCCCTGTAAAAGAAATCAAAATTTCTCTTATCTCAATTCGATATAAAGCGTAAAATTTCGATGGGATTTCTATCATTGATGCAGTGAATTTTGTTGCGTGCTAACCGTCAATAGATAAAGAAAGAAAAGTTCCTGTGCAACAAGGAATTACATTTCCGGATCTTTGATAATATCCCTGAATATTATTTTTTTATCAATATACACATTTAAAAAAGCGAAAAATAAAATCTAGTGTTTAGTGATGCAAAAGCTAATACTACTAGTGTTGTTGATGGTGTGCTGCTGTGCGATACGGATTAACGGTCAAACATTTCAGTATTCACGTGGCTGGACAAATGGGAAGCGTTCAAATGTAAATTCAGAAATTCCTCCTATAAGACAAATGATGCAGAGTCCACAGATTGTGACACCGAATGACTTGAATAATCGCGAAAGGTAAACATATGCTCAACACTGCTCGTGTGTCATCACCATTAGATATTAAGTGTTAGTGACGAGTGATCATTAATTTTCCCATTTTGTGGTTTCCGTCCTTTTTTTCCTTATTGCGATACAGATTGATTCAGCACATCATCAAGAATCCTTGCGATTTGAGAATGGCGCTGCTGGCAAACCACAATATTGGAAATTTGAAGTTCCTAAATGATGATTACACACCATCAGCAGCTGCCAATGTCGATACAATAGACGATGACGCCATCAATCGCTTTAAAAGGGAACTCTTAAGCAACTAATCCTAACCATACGACAAGTGCCGCTCACGAATTCTCCATCGTTTTTAATTGAGCTTACAACGGATTAGATACAAGAAAACAAAAAAATGAAATGACTTCAACATCGTTTTTCCCTTGATTTCTCTCTCCTGGTGACTGTTTTATAATTTTATCGAATGGACAAACAAATAAAAGCTTTTAAGAGGCTGCAAAACGAATTGATGTTATGACAACTGTGCGTTCATCCTTTTTACTCCACCCATAAAGGATGTCTCATGAATTTTTGATTAACAGCAAACTTTATTCGCATCTCGATTTAGATCGAAAAACGAGTGACGGTAGAGGCTTTTAAATTTAAGTGCAAACGCGTCTTTGATTTGTGGAAATCGAACCCTCCAATTGAAAGCTGAAGGATAGAAAAATCATGAGATTGCACAATCCACATAAAATTTGAAAGGTTAAGAAAAAAAAAATAAGGCGAAATTTCAACCCTCCAATTGAGCTCGAAACGTTGGCAATTTGTTTTATTGGACCAGTTGGTAAAAAAAAGTGTGCCCATCAAGACAAATCTATATGACCAGCAATCTTTAAGTTTAAAGGGCATCGAAAGCCAATAAAAATTTAATATAACGATATCAGGAAGGACAAGATCCTGGTGTTAATAGCTGATTGAAGTGTTGAAAGGTAATTTACAGACGTTCATTTTACGAGGTAAAATCATGAATTTTTGATGATGTTGAATTCGGACATTTCTAGGAGATATCAGTTTTTAAAGTGATGAAATTTTTTTATTGCGGGTCAATTTTTTTTTTTTTTTCAATCGGAAAAATTCTGAAGAAATATTTTCTATCACAAGGATTCATTTTAATGAAATCGCTTTTCATCTCACAAATATAATTCTCGTGAAACATTTTCCAAGCATTTGAATTAGATATAATGAAAATTTAATTTAATTAAACGAAACTACACGAGTGCCTCATGTGCCGCAATTGTATGATTCCCACCCTTAAAATTGCTTTGTGTATTTTATATGTGAAAAAGAGAGAATTTGCTGATCATTAATTCATGAACCATGTGAAATGAGAACAGTGAGACTTTATGATGGATTTTTTCTTACCGATTCATGTAGATTAGGGTGCTTTGCACTTGACTTTTGAGCGTGTGTGTGAGTATTTTGTTCCCGGGGATTTTTTGAAAAATTACTCGCTAATCCCTCGGGATCACTTTTTTTCTGCTGTTTGCCCTTGCGTTGATGCTGTGGCATTACCATGCGAGCGGCATTATAAATAAATTAAACAATTTAAATGAAACACATTTTAATTGCACAAGAAAAAAGTATCTAACTGCTTTCACAAATAAATTTTGGAATGTTGAGAAATGTCAATTAGACTCGAGACGTGATGGAACAGTTAAGCAGTTGAGTCATCTCCGTGATGACCAATTATTATTTTCAAATCAAAATTCACGTTATAAGAAGATGATTTAACTTTAAAATGGGGTAAGTGATCTAGTTTCGACTTCAATTTCGTGACCACTAATTTTCATTTTCAAGACAAATCAAATTTCTCATTATAGAAACTTTTTTTTTTTCGGTTGAGTAAAAAATATCATGATATTTTAAGTATGTTTTGGCGTGCGATTTACAAGCATCTTCCTGTGTGCTTTCTAGCCTTATTCTATATCCAATATAATAAATTTCCGGAATCAAATTTCTTACACGACAAAAATAAATTAATGATCCCTCATTAAAAGCATCAATTAATTTAATTTCATTTAAATTGTTAAATATGACCAAACTAACTTCCATTGTTTGCTTACTTTGCGTTGTTATTATGGAAATCTCTCAGCAATCTAATGGCCGCGATGTTTTGAGCGAATAAAAAAAAGTTGACGGGAACAAGAATTCGGAACAATCAAAAACTTATATTTCTTTTTTGATATAGAAACAAAGCGCTGATACAAAGTCGCGCGGTCATTTTTGAAAATTACACGAATCGACAGTAAGAAAAGTTTGACTCTGAAGAAAAACAACAAACGGAAATAAATAATTTTTTTTTTTCGTAGGTTTTATTTCTTTGTGCGTTTTTTTAGAACTCTTAAACGCGATTACTTTTTGTATTGTCGATAAGATTGAAGCCGCTGTGTGTTTTTATTTTAAATAGATGTTATTTATTGTTGTTACGAGTCAAGTGGAACGTCAAATAATAACCAACGAAATGCAACACGAAGATAATTTAAGATCAAAGGACCGAAAATATTGCAAATGGTTCTAAATCGATTGAAATCAAAAACACAAAATATTTCACGGCGTTTCCCATAATCCTCGGTGGTCAATTTTATTTATGGTTTTTTAAAATCACACTTTTCAAACAAAAACTAACTTTGCGGCTCGGCGGAGAAATCGGAATAGAAAGCCATTAATAACTAATAGCAGGAAGGGAATCTTCACTTATAAAGAGACCATCAATTTTCTCAGCTATTATAAAAACCTACAAACGATTAAAGGGTCAGGTAAATATCTATGTTTCATAGTCAGACCACCAACATTTATTTTATTTTTTTTTTGCTGTCCTTTTTCATCTTCGTTGCACAAGTTTCCTATTCAATTTGATGATCACAAAACATAATTAAAGATATTGAATGATCAAACGTCGCCGTATTAATGACATGCATATTGCATGAATCGACTGCTCGCTTCCGAGAACTCCTAAAGTGTTTAAAACTTAATTAAATTTGCAAAATTTCAACACAATTTTTGAGGTAACACCTGGTGGACGTCAAACTATTTGCCGTCGGAAAATTTACCTAAAGAAATTTTTCATGACAACATGAAATATGATGAATGCGAAATCCTTGATTGGGGTTAATTCGTCCAAAAATCCTCCGTCCATTTAAATTTAATTTAATTTATGTCCGTGAAAGGAAAAATCTTGTAATTTAATTTCAGTTGGCAGGAATTTATCTTCAGGATTTTCCGATGTCTTCTCCTACTCCTGCTGCCTTCTAGCCCTTAAAATAAACACCAAAATAAATTGCTTATGAATGGCATTTTATTTTATGTTCTTCATTTTTTTTTTGTTACCTACCTCTAGTGAATGTTGAGCTTTCCTGACAATATAAATTGCTCAAAGATTTTACACACTTTGCAATTTGTTGTTGCTGAGGGTGTTTGCAATTGAGATAAATGGAATTAACTAAGCTTCTTTCTTGAAATGGGGGAACAGCAACGTGTTTAATGGAAAATGGTGGAAAATTTTTCGCAAGCCGAAAGGGGAACTAATTAAAATCATCTTAAAGCAGTTAAGGGCTGTAAATTGTTGAAATTTTAATTAAGCAAAAACCGAGACCTAATTTTCATAAGTGTTTATGTACGGGCTCGAAGATTTATGCACTTGAGTTAACTAACTTACTCCATCAGTAAAATTTCCCATGCGACAAAAATTGTATTCGATTTTTTTTTTCTCCCAAAATAAATTATTTTATCGGCTTTATATTGACTTGAGAATTCATTTACGAATACAGCAGCATCAATTATTCAGACGACATCACATGCAGACATACAAACAACTGTCTCGCTGTCGATTAAATTGAATCACATCACAATAATCACATCTCACATGTTTCTGGGGAGACAAAGAGAAATGTAACTTGCGATAATTTCTCAGGTGAAATTAAAATTAAATAAAGTCAAATTGATCGAATTTTACCGATGTTGATGGCATTCTTTTTTTTTATTCGTTGTAAATGCGATGGGAATGTTATCGAATTTTTTCTTGATTTTTATCTGAATTTGTTACAAGGTTTCATAGAAACCAGATCGTGACGGATATTATGGAAGCTACCACATATAAAAAAAATCGTGAACTTTCATAAAATGATTGTTAAAGGCACTTTGTAGCTAATAATTTATTCATTTCTTAATAAGTCCATGTTGCGCAATCGAGAAAATCAATTTTCATCGTTATTCCCCTGAATAATCATGACTTCTATAGTTCAGCAGCAATGGCCGAGAAGTTAATAAAAATTACGATATTTCTACGCTAGTTGAATGCAAATCGATCTCATTAAGTCGATGTTTGAAACGTTCTCACTCACACTGCTTTGACGTTCAAATGATTGCACCACGAAAGCCATTTGCCGCAAACTATACAAAAAGTCATTGAATAAATGTAAAAGTGGATCTTGTCGAATGGTTCATGAATAATTAAAAATATGTCCATCAAAATGGTGAGCAGATAAAGCAACCAATTACATCACGAACCACTCAATTCAGGAAACATACAAACATTCTTATTTTGGACGCTCGAACGTGTACAGATGAACGTCAAATTAAAGTTTAAGCTGGCATAGTTCATGTTTTTGAGCATAGTCGAGAGTTAGATTAGCTTCGCAATTGATGATACAAATTGAAATTCTTTGCCAAAATAGTAAACCGCATTCAATATGCGGTTCTAGTTCAAATGTTCTGTTAACAGAAATTTCATCTGTTTGGCAAAATCATTAATTATAAATTTCCTGCAGTGTTGTCGTCGCTATTTTTCAGATCATCTCTTGGATTTGATGTTGTTGAGGGATGTCGAAAGAATTTTGCAGCAGTCACATACAATTTGCGTGAAAAACGTGCAATCGGAACGTGGACAAGATTCTGTAAAAAAAATGTCGTGACACTTTATTTTTTTTTTTTTTTTCAGTCCCATAAAGCTCGAGAGATTTAAGTATTTTAACAGATACTTTTTGTAAAAATGTTAAGCTTGTAGACGACTTCCATGCAGGCCTGAGGGGGTTGAATTTAATGGAAAGTGTGCTTCTTTATGTGCACAATAAAGTTGTAGCATTAAACATCATAATTTTAATAATTTCATAAAGATAATTGAAATTTACGATTTTTATATAGCAAGGAAGGGTTCAAAAATTCGATTGACCTAATTCAAAATGATTTTGCATAATTCTCTGTCCATCAAGTTTGATTTAGAGACAAAGTGAATAGATAGAATTGAAAAATCCTGGAAAAACTTAACTTCCTTTTAAGTCTTATCAATAAACACATCCATTTATCAAAAAAGGAAAATTGGAAAATCAATAAAAATCCAATAATGTTAAGCACCGAATTATTATTATTGCCAAAACCCTCCAAAAGCAGCTCAAAATACCATCCATACGATATTTGATGGTTGAATAAAAATATGGAAAAATTTTGTTTGGCTACATAAAAAAAAATACTTTCAAACCTCCAGTCATAAAATGCTTTTATACCCATATTTAGGATAAATACATGAAAAATTGTTTTATTTATTCATATTTCTTCTACTCCCTCGCTTTCAATTTCCAGTAAACGCCATTTAAACTTTTCCAAACCCTCTCTCGGATTTATAACAAGACGAGTTTCCATGTCAAGTGGGAAATTAGAATTTAACCTTAACTTTAGCTTGTACAAACATTTGATTTACCTAAATTGCCAAAATTACTTTATTTCCTGGAATGGAATATCATTTGGAAATAATTTTAGGGAAAATATTTACGATAGACATGTTTTGAATTTGGGGAAAATTTTGCCAGCCTTTTGTAGGAAAAAAAAAAACATTTATAGAAATGATATTAAGCTTGAATGATTTGCATTTTCATATTGCGTCATAACAATATTATATTTATTCAATGAATTTCCTGACAATTGGTTTACATTTTCTTTTCTTGATTAAGATGGAAGCAAGCAATCTGCTTAAAGTTGTGTTTATGGTTTCATGCATCAGCTATCGCCACCATCACATTTGACTCAGAAGCATTGTCTGAAACCATCCAATTATTGCTATAATTAAACTGTAAATATTTACAAGATGCTAAAATATTTTGGAAAAAATTTAGTATGAAAATGTATGATTTTTATGTAAACTGCCGAACATAAACACATGTTAGCGATTAGATCTTTTCGGAGCGCAATTTTTGCATTCATATAAACGGAAAAAAGATTTTAATGATGGTTCGAGAATTACTTTGGGTCTTAAAGAAGGTTTAACGAACCGAATTGTTTTAATTTGTGGACAATTTTGTACCATTTTGTTCATTTTTGTGAATGAAACTTGTGGATGCACCTTGAAGCTATAAGTCGGCGTATTGTCATTATTGGCACGAAACAATGTAAATAATTTGACACTCATCTCATTATTTAATGGATGCAGCGTGCAGTCATCGAGCCGCCGTTCAAATTGTCAAATGGACTTATACGTACTAATCATGTGTTTATCTAGAGGCACATTTTGGTTCCATGGACGCAATTATTTGATCACAAAAATGTCATTGCCGATATCACGCAAGTTCATTTGCACCTTTCGATCAGGACCAGACATTCAGTTTGGTTTGGTCCCTTATTCTATTTCTGTTGCGGTGCCTGAAGCGGAAAAAATCTTCCAATATGCGATTAACAATTAATTGGCGATTTATAAGCCGACACCGTATCACAACTCGTGTGTCAATTAATTATTCAAGATGCATAAATTGGCCAACAGAAGCTATAAATTTACATTTCTCTTCCCCTTTTGCAATTCGCAATGCTCGTTACAGAGCACAAATTCAACAATGTATTCAAGTTAATTTGATTAAATCAATTGAAAATTTTTATTTTCCCTTGTTGGAGGTAGCAGGCAGAAATAAAAAATTGTATCGCCGATAAAGGTGGACACAAATTATCCATTAACAGAATGCCGAGTTGCCAGCAATTTCCAGTGCCATATTATACATCATGGCGATGAATTTTTAAAATTCACCTTGATCACTCGTGTGATTTTTATTAGAAATTTCATTTATTTTAACGAGACTTTATTGGTATCGATTGCCCGAATGTTGACATATGCGCATTATAGACGTTTATGAATTAATTATTTGACTCTGAATTCAATTTAACTAAAATACTGAAATAGTAATTTCCTTTCTTTGCGAAAAGTAAAACAAGTTTTGCACTGTAAAACTATAAACCAGTAATTTTCACCTTTCGATGGGTAAAACTTCACATTTTATTGTAAAAGTGTAAAGTTAAATGTATTTCTCCGGTAAATTTTTATTACCTGTCGTTATTTATTATCGTGCACACCTCTCGAAAATCCAGTCAACATTTTAACATGTTTCACAGAATGTTGACAAATGTTCGATAGTTCGGAAGAATTGTAAAGTTGTCTGTTGGCGGTCCGATTAAGATGATTAATCTGTGAAGGCCATTTGCAGAATAAAATGAAAGGAAGATGAATTTTATCGCGTTTTAAAATTGCGTAAAAAAAAAACTTGTTGAATAATTTCGCAAATACACACGAATCGTAATCCAAAGGACCACCAGCAAGCTCAATTTATTTTCAACTCGTGTGCATAAAGCGCTTGTTTTGCATAAAACATGGAGCAACTTAAAATTGCATACACTTAATTAAAGCACTGTTGTGCATTTGTGTCGGCAAAATAAAATCAGTGTCTTGCAAAATCAAAGCCGTGCATTAGATTTTTAAATTGAGGACATCATCCGGTCGATGCTTGAACCTTTATTTCGAAGTTAGTTTCAGTGATAAAGCATTAAATAATCACATCGTTAAAATTAAAAACTTCATGTCGTCGCTTTGCTTTTTAGTCTTCCGTCGATTTCTTAACTTTTTTTTTTTCTTCTTGTAGCGTCGTTAACCGAAAAGAGATTTTTGTAACAGCCACCAAGAAAAAAAAAGGTTGATGGTACACGATGGGGCACAGAGTGTTGCCGTTAATGGACAATTTGTGTCACTCCTTATCGAAACAAAAGGTTTCATTCAGATTTCTCTCCAAATTGTGTCATTCTCGTTCATCCTGGTCTCGTGATTCAATCAGTTGTTGTTTTTGTACCTGTCTGTCTACCATACAGGAAGAATTACATTATGAGTCATCGCCAAGCTTGAGACGTTCCATGAATGTGCAAAATAAATAAGAAACAATTCTAACAACGCGGCTTTAAATTTAAAGTTATTGCAGTGATAAACAGAAGCGAAAATTTTTTCTCGCCAATTTTTTTTGTTCAATCCACCAACGCCAAGCTGTCCCAGACAAAAGCCAGAAACAGCAAAAACAGCTGATGACTAATAATGAAACCTGAAAGCAATTTAAAGAGACCACAAGGAAGAACAAAAAAAATCGATAAAAGAAATGCGAGACATTGTCAAGCATTGGAATTTTAAAAGCCTCATTTCGGGGTCTCGCAGCAGGGAAGTGAGATAAGCGACAAATACATTGTGGAACATGAAACAAATTATATCTATTTAGTAATTCATTAAATGAAATTTCTTTGCTGTTCCTTTATCTCTCGTAAGTTAAAACGAGGAGGGATTTGCTTTGTCTTGGTGGATTCCATGTGCTATAAATGGAATGTGTTGGTTGACAAATTCATTTACGGTTCGTATATTTTTAGCTCTTAATAGACTTTATTGTTGTACTCCGAATGACTGTCAAGAGAAGAATGGAGATAGAAAGAAACTGGTCGGTAAGTCTATTGATATAAGGTGAGCGTGCCAATATCGAACGGTTACAATTGATTACTTTATTAAGCGCTCAGCTTAAAGCGTATTCAGATTGAACCATTTCAATAATGATTAAGACACTTTTAATGGTCAATTTTGCTTTTAAAGAGTTAAGGAATGCTAAAATTGTGTGTCTTCCAAAGCTACGAGAGATAGTTATTTGAATAATCCATTTTTAAATCAGAAAAGGGAGACTAGTGACAAATATTTCACCAGGAAAAGAACCATGTAAATCTGGTCACCCATCGGCACTTAAACGTCAGATATTTTATTATTTGTTTAGATAACAACATGGGGAATAAAATATTAAAAGGTTGCGTGGACCGAGGAAAAGACAAACAACGGAAGAAACTCACACAAAGGTACCAAAAATAATATTCAATTAGCGATAAAGCTATATTGGCACGACATGATTTGACAGTGTCGCAGAATATTTTAGAAATAGATAGACTCACGAATGCGATATCTTCTAATTTAAGTTAAAAATTATTGCTTTTTAAAAACTTACATTGGACTGAAATATTTGTATCGTGCTAAACAGCGACGCCACTGATGCTTAATAAAATTGAAAAAAAGAGTTTCATTTCGTCGTTATAAGCCTAAAGATTATGTTTTTTAAATAAATATTTAATGAACACAAGAAAACAACAAAAAATCGCCTTTAACATTTTTAAATAAAAAGCATCTCTCATAAGATGTAACATCCACGAGTTCGTCTTATCTCATTGATTTGCTCATTAACATTTTAAAACGACATAACACAAATGTTAAAAGCTTTTTATTTTAAAGACACGGCATGTCTTTTGGCGTGTTTAAATGATATTGTGGATGTTTCATTGCTTTATTGAGATTCATTCGAGTGAGTCGCCTTTGGAAGATTTATAAATTAATTTCAAGTCAACGATTTATTAATTTTCTATGGATAATTTATTTAAGTGGAAAATCAATCTTCTATACGTAGAAGAATATTCAATGCAGATTTGTGAGTTAGTGGATATATTTATGTAGTAAGGCAATAAGTTGCAATTTACAAATTTAATGAGCCCACAGTTCATGGCTATAACAATGATTTTCATTTCGAACGAGAATTTTTTGGCAACGATTTCATAAAACACTTATTGAAATTTATTTTCTCTGTGCTCCACAATACGGGAACGTTTATTGAATGTAAAATGGTTGATTCTGTTTTAGCATCCCCTGTCGGTTTTTTTTCCTACCACACGAAAGGCACAAAAGAGCAAAATCAAATAATGAAAAACCATAAAAAAGTATTCTTCGAGTTTGAATGAAAAATTTTATTATGTGAACATATTGCGGGGGCGAGTGGCATAAATATCAATTGTTTATATTCTTTGTTCGCTGGTCCAATTCGCAATTTCATAGAAAATTCATGTGCTTAATTCGATTTGCGCAAGATCCCTCGAATGCAGCAAAATGATTTCATTGTGAACCGGAACCGTGAAAATTATGATTATTGTTGATGAAAATGTGCTTTAGTTTATTATTAAAATGTAATGGTTGCAAAAGTGCACTTGTAGATAGCATACTGGAAGAAAATGTTTAAAAATTGAATCTCAAATCAATGATACTGTAAACTGTAATCTTATTTCAAATGCATTTTTATTGTTTTCTTTGAAAGCTTTATTTCCTTTTTATTACCGTCCATCTATAGGAGATTTCTCTTCTGATTCTGTTGATGATGTAAATGATCTTCAATATTTTCAACTTATCCTATCATAATCTAACTGAAAAAAAAAAAAACCTCATTATCCTGTAATGTCATTTCAGCAATTTAATCCAAAAAGTTGCTCATTTTACAAAATGACATTTGAGTTGTAGAAATTCTCGTTTATTAATATTTAATCGTGCTTGTTAAATTATTACAATTTTTCAGCTCGTGAAATCATACAAATTACAAATTGAGAAACTGATTAAATTGATGTGTATACGTATAAATGCTCAAACTGTGTTGTTATCATTTTTTAACATAAAACCCTCCTGATATATATATTCATCATGTTAAAATGAAAAGTCGATATTGTTAAACAGCTCTTTTTCCACTTTTCCTTATTTCAATACATTCATAGCATAAGTTCAAGTAATTTTACAGCAAATGTGTTTGTAACAACCAATGAAAATGCACGAGGGCGTCAACGAATGACAGAAGCGAAGAGGAAAACGGCAAAAAGAAGAACTGACGGGGCTTGAAATAACAGAAAAAGATATTTTTAAATCAGTTTCTGTATTGCCGAAGAGCCAAAGAGAGCCATCAAACGAGCATTCGCCGTGAATTAATATTTTTTTTTTTCGGTGTTTGTCTGACGAGCTGACGATAGCCTTTTTAGGAACCAAACAACCAGCAAGCAATTTGAAATATTAGCTTTTATTCTTATTATTCAAATCGCATTGCAATTGCTCAGATCGTTCCTCTCTCGTATACATTGAAAACATATTTTTTTTTTTTTTTAATAAATTGATCGTTTGTTTTTGGGTGAGCGCGGATTTGAGTGAAGTTTAATTTTTATGTTGATGCGATTTAAACGAGTTCAAGTCTTTGAAGTGAAAACATTCAGCTCTGATTTCTTTTTATTGACTGGAATAATCGCGACAACTCTGTGCAACATAACAAAGTGAACTAAACATAAATCAATTGATTAGAAATCGTATTCTGTGAAAGTGCTTATTTATTGGAATGAAATTTTTGAAATTTCGAAAGGAATAAAATAAATTTGCAAACAACCAGCAACAACAAAAACGGTGCTCAGTCGAATTTAATAAATTTCTGTGAATTAAAAATAAAGGAATTTCACAAAGCAAATGAAAATGTCAACACACGAGGACGATGATTTAGATCACGATCAGGAAGAAATAAATGTGGATGATGTCGATTCAGATTCAAGAATTTCATATGGCAGTAATGGAAGCAATGGGTCTGATATTGACTTGGATGGAACGGGCAGCTGTTATGATGATTCAGAAACAGCAATAAGGTATGGTGAAGGATTTAATTAATTATGACACATTACAATGAACCAAAATGTGAATAATTAAAGTGTCTTGCATTATCTCAAAATAAATATCGTACAACAAAAGGAATGTCTCAATATGGAATTGTGCAAAAGTATATTCAGTTAAATTCGCGCATGCAACTTGGTTGCGATTAGTTGAGAATTTCATTTAAAACTTATCAACTTCAATAAAATAGAGTGACAATTATTTTGCTCTAAGTTTTGAGCTAATACTTTAAGCTTTTCATCCATTTTGCCACAATAATCCGTCGTGAATAATATATTTTAATTAACATACAAATTGCATCACTTGTGTGCTGAATGCTTTTATATGACTTTATTCAAATGATTCGTGGCCTGTCGTTCGCCAATCCCACTTCTATAGAGAAACAATTTGCGTTGCCACTCGTGAGCTTATCTAAAGTGAATTCAAATTAACATTCAACCGAGTCCAAGTGCATATTATAGTGAATTTAAGCGCTTCGACTTTATTCATAATATAAATGATTAAAGAATCAACTGCTTAAATATGTCTCACCACACTAAAATCATAATTTATAGTGTTTGCACATTAATTTCGCTTTTTGACTTATCGCTTCTTATAACTTCGTTCCACTTACGTAAAGCCATTTAATTTACAATTCAATTAGCTGGTTATAAATACTTTTTCATTAGATAGAAAAAATTAACTTTGTAACAATTTTAATTTGATGCAGGTTTTCTTAAAGCTTAGAAAACGATGCGTCATAAATTCTAAATATCTTAGAAATTTATAAAGAGTTCATATCGGATTTAACTTTAACGTTTCTATAATAAAACTAAAATTTCATCGACAAGTCGAGTACGAATGAAAAGTATAAATTTCTTAAGACGCTTCATAACTCTGCGAATGCATTAACATTTAATTTTCATTTCTTAATTCACGAAATAATCTTAGTGGTTCAGCAAAGAGGAGTCATAAAAAATGGTTAAAGCTTAATGACATGAAAAAGAGAATCGTTAATAAAGTCACCAGACATTTTTATCACGAAACTGGTTCTTTTGGAGTTACAGTCGAGCTTTTCGAATGCATAAATCGAAGTGTTAATTTATATAGAAAAAAAATTCATTTCTCCTTACAGTGATCATCACATACCAACCGATCAAACACGATCGTCGAGTGAAAATCTTCCATTTAGTATATCGCGACTGTTATCAAAGTCGTATAGTAATAATAACTTTAATAACAACAATAACAATAATAAAAGTGATAGGAAAAGTGTAGAAAAAGATTTGAGTGATTCGGAGAGTGGCAAAGTTAATTTTAGCAGTGCAGGATTACAGTATACAGCCACGGGTGGTCTATATTCGTATCCAATTTACACATCAGGTGGAGTTCTACGAGTTCCACCACAGCGCGGCTACAATCCACTAACACTTCATCCGGGATTTTCGCTGCATCCTGCTGCGGCATTAGCTGTTAAAGATCGACTAGCTGGTGAGTTTTATACCTGCACAATACACGAAGCAACACAATAACGATTTAATTAAAGACCTTTTTTTCGGGAACACGCCGAAAAATCAACAAAAAAAAAAGTTAAAAAGATATCATTGAACGACGTCACTTAGTGTCGTGTCTGCGGCATTTTCGGCAACAAACTCTTTTAAGCTCATCGACATGATGAACTGTTTTATGATATCAATTTGACAGCTATAATTTGTACGTATTTTGTTGGTCGATCATCGGATGATTTCATCGCGCCGAAGTGGTTTTGGGTTCGGGGATCAAAATGCACGAAATAATTTCCGGTTGAAGAAAAAGATCCAAACACGATGTAATTAAAGTCACGTCGAACAACAAAAAAAGGAATGCTGTTGCGCTCTCTCAATTTCCTTCGAAAATTACATTAAAAATATCGCTGTAGACAAAACTTTTACTTGATACAACTGATGGCTTGATTGAAGTTAATTCATACAAGAAGATTTTATATTGTAAACTGCTACCGAAGTGCCTCGGGTTCCATTTAAATTAAACTTGAATTCATTCACTATCATCCGCAAAGGTTTGCATAGGTACCATGGGTAAAGCGCCATGGAGATCATAAAATTACGCTCCAGAAAGCAAGGCTTGTGTCGAAAATACCTTTGGCGATTCAAAATAAAGAAAAAGTTGATTACGTTGACGTGTATATGAAGATTGGAAGGTTATTTGATTCATAAAATAATCGAGAGAATTAAATAAATTTTACGAATGAAAATGATGGTGCAAAGGTGTTTTTCGTGTATGTTCGTTCTTATTCCGCTACTGGGCATTCCTTTTTTTCGTACTTTTGATGTTTACTTCGCCGTTGCCGCAGTAGCTAACAAGCAAACAAACAAATTAACGAGCTCTTTCGATAGTTGTTTCATTACGAACAAACATGCTCGACGCGGTTGATCTGAGCATTTGAGGTTTATCTCGATCCAACGACAAGATCGATTCTTTTTCACTGTAAAAAATATATGAAAAAAGGGCAAAAAGCACATGATACAAATGGGTCTGAGGTATTTGATTTTGTCCCGTTTTTTTATCTGCTGATGCTGTTGATTACCTCGCACACTCACTTGTGGTGATTTTAAATCTTCTTAAGTAATAGAACTTGTTTCTTTATCCGCAGCGATTCGCTGTTTTACTGGTTTGCGACTAATATTTTAAATACTGGTATTAATAAATTAAATGATACAGATATTTGTTTATGTTCTATCTGCGCTGCCGTGTTATGTTATACTAAAACAAAGTAAATATATATATATATATTTTTTAATTCATGCAAATCTTCAAAGGAAGAATAAAGCTGAGCGTGGAAAATCAATTAGGTCTATTAATTTGTCTGGTAGAATGAATTTTAAGCACCTTTGCATTAATAAGTATCTGAACGAACTTCTTTTCACCTGTCATCGATACTCATAAAAAACCACTCATCAATTAATGCAAACCGGCATTTTGCAAAAAAAAAATCTATTTAAAATTTTATGAGTGAAAACAATTTTTAATTGAATTTTTTTTTACGATTGTTGAGAGCTTTCAGCAACATTATAATTATTTATGATTTTTTTGAATTACATTTCAATAATATTGGATTCGGATGGTTGCGGTTTTGAAATATATTTTTATCGGTCTGATTGATTGCACAAAGATGAAAACATACGAAAAAACAATTCCTGCTTCAGAATTTATTAACAGCCTTCGGAGCTTTAAGCTTAATAACATACACGTTTATGAATCGTCATTAGCGGGCACTCACAATACTCAATTCAAGTTTTAATTTTAAACATTTCAATCACAAAAAGGAAAAGGTGATTTAAAGTTCAACAGCAATTTTCTGCACAATTTGCTACATTCATGGACCATTAATACGAAGTTCTCATGAGTTTTTAATAATTTCAATTATATTTGAATTGCGTAATTCCAAATATTGAAACAATCGTTTTAATCGAAATTAATGTGACCAATGCCAGAAACCACATACATATACACGAATATAATTATTAACATCGCTCCGGTTGATGTCTTAATCAAATAACATTGTCCATCGATGCCGTTATTAAATTGAAACGATTGGACGAGGGGGCTGGTTAGAAAAACGGCAAAATAATGACATTAATGGTTAACATCAAAACATAAAATGTTGATGATTATTAAAACTCTACGCGTAGCTAACAATTGTAATTATATCAATTCCCATCAGTGGATTATCTAATGAAATTATGATGTTTGATAAATATTATTTGATGTTCAACATTTATTAATAAACATTTACCATTTAAATGTAACAGAAAAAGTATGTAATTAATGTATAACAGCCTTTCATCCATACAACGTTTCAGCCTTTCCTATAGCCCGCCGCATTGGACATCCTTATCAGAACCGAACGCCACCAAAACGAAAAAAGCCCAGAACTTCATTTACCCGCATTCAAGTTGCCGAACTAGAAAAGCGCTTTCATAAACAGAAATATCTGGCATCGGCTGAGCGTGCAGCCTTGGCGAGGGGCTTAAAAATGACGGATGCTCAAGTGAAAACATGGTTTCAGGTAAGGGACAATTATTTTATTAGTTTTAAAGGCAAATCTAACTTTTAACACAACATTTGTCTTTTTTTTTTATTCTCCAACAGAATCGTCGCACAAAATGGAGGTGAGAACGATAAATTTTAATTAAACATTTTGCTTTTGCGATGTAGGGGATCCATGCAGTATCAGTGAAGAATTAAATGAGTGCGAATGTGCATGACAATTGAAACATCCTCCGTTGTGAATTGAAAATGCATAATTAATTACTCAGTTGACAGTTTTGATGAATGCGTTGTTGCCTTATTTAAATGATTTTTGAATCGTGTATATTTGTGAATATTTGTTTAAATCGAAATCGGTAAATTATAGAAGGTAATAGAACCATCATCTCTATTCAAGTATTAAGTTCTTTAAGTTTGTTGTGAGTTGATTCAAAATTATGATGTCCAACTCACCCTCCACTCACTGAAGTTCTTGGTCCAATAACGATGCAGATTTTTTAATAAACTATAATCTCGTAACTGTAATCTCGTTGCCCTAACTGGAAGAATTGGAGTGAAACCGATAAATCCTCTTCAGGAAAAAACTCCTTCAACTCCGACGGCACTATATTCATTATTAATTGCGATTAGTTGAACTAATTGTTAGTGTTCTTATCACTCCAATATCATTAAAATGTGGACGAGTACTTAATCGGGATGTCTAAAAGCTCAAGGTGTTGCTTTCACCGTCTCGATATGACGATAACACAACTATCGACACTGAAAGTGGTCCCGAAATTCTGAAAATGACGCAATGAGATGCTTGAGTAGTATTAATGATTGCTCCACCGCATGTCGGCAGCATTAAACTTCAAACATGTGCCATATAAGGATGACCAGAAATTGGTGCATCCTCATCATTAATGACAAATGTCGAATCATCTTGCTGGATTCATGATTGAATGAAAGCAAATGTCGCTAAGAAACGAAGTTATCCCTGAAAGCTTAAACTGCTTAAAATACTAAGATAGTCTCACGTCTTATCGAAGTTTTAAATATGCGATAAGAATTAGGTTTTCGAGAAAAATTACTAAACCAAATCCGAGTGAAAATATTTCCGACTTCATAAATAATCTGAGTTTTTTTTTTCTGAAATATTTTATCGTCTTTGTTGTAAATATGAAACGAGTAAATAATGATTCTAGACGCGCGCTTGCTGGCAGGCATTTTGTTTTATTACGGTTAAATCTCTTCTAGATTGATTTTCATTGCGGTGCACACCAAAAAGAAAAAAAAAAAGTGAAATGCTCGAAATGATTCAAACGGTAATCCATTGAACATTATTCTTCATCCCACCATCACCATCACCGTGTGACTCCCTTTTGCGAGACGTTTATTTTCCAATTTAATTTTGATTGTTTCTCATTTTCGTTTATGGATGTTATTACACGCGCGTTGTGTTGCTTTTAAACAATTCTTCTACAATTCTGTTTTGAATTTTAATTTTCCTCCATTTTTTATTTATGTATTCACCGAAAATTTACTTTAATGAATGGTGCTAGTGCTGTAGGAAATTGGTTTTCGGTTGTGTGTGCGGCTGCTTGTCGGTTTGTAGTCATTTCGGATGAGACCAATTTAAAGGCTCCACTTTGAATATCATTCGTTTTTTTTTTTTGGACTTGATGATCATTTGATGATGATGATGCTTTACAATTATTTTGACTTTAAATGTGCAAAAGACTATTCTTTAGGAAAAAATCAATAATTTTCCACAAGAGAGTGTTTTTTATGGAGCACATAAATGTCGCAACTTTTTAAAACAAACATCATTGCCATTATCTGTGAATGAATTTTTAATGATTCGCTATGGCAGCCCCGAGACTTTCGAGAGATAAAGATGTGAATTTTCAGAAACATAAATTTTAAACTTTTTCCTTCCTATCCTTGGCTACGGGAATATAAATATTCCGACGGGTTTAAAGCGACAAAAACTTGTTCGTGGTTAAATACATGAGATATAATAAACCATCGACTTTTCAGAAGGAACTTTGAAACATTTGCGAAAAGTAAATTTAATTAATCACAATTTCGAGCAAATTTTTCAAAATTCTCGGTCGGTTGAAGTCTGCAGAAAAGCCGCAGCATAAAAACTGCTGTAGGAAATTTGTCAGATTCAATTAGCGTTTCAATTAATATAACTCTTAACTCGTTTTCGCTATGAAAACCAAAGAAAAAAAAAACTATTACAAAATTTCATATTCGGAAATGGTTTTGCGAGACGCTTGAGCAAAATGAATTTAACTTTGCGGATGCTTTAATTATTCGGAATTTGATGAAAGAAAATTTTACTTTTAACCAGAAGAAACATTTGAAGTGTGAAAATCATTTTTTTTTATTCCAATCAACCAAAGCAAACACTTTAATTGCATTTTAATTGCCAGATTTCATCGCCATTTTCTCAACCCCCAAAACCACAATATTTCCTCATGATACTCATTTCCTATTCAAAAGTTGTCTCATTTTATGATAATTGATATCATCAGAAATATTTTACAAGAGCCGGTTGCGTGGAGTTTGAGTTGTGAATTATTAATGGGAATCATTTAGGTCTCGACAAAATTAAATTTTCAAATTGCATTCCGTCACTGAGTGAACAGCACACCCATTTTTTGAATGAGCATGTCTGAGTGTTTGTGGTAATTCCATGGATGAGAAATTGGTCCCATCAACAATATAAATTGATGTCAGTTCACTTCTTTTTTTGTTTTTTTTCGGGGGATGGTTTTATTTTTTAAGTGTTATTTTAGGGGCGCACACATTTGATATTATAATTAACCTAATTTTCCATTTCTTCTCAGAAGACAAACAGCTGAGGAGCGCGAGGCCGAGCGACAAGCAGCAAATCGATTGATGTTGTCGTTACAAGCGGAAGCATTAAGCAAAGGCTTCGGAGGACCTCCTCCCCAAATGTCAAACGGTAATGGTGCGCCATTAGCAGCATTACATGGCTTGCAGCCATGGGCACCAGCTGGACCACCAGCTGAAGCGCATTCGGGTTGCTGAACCATTAATTGTTGCGTGTGAATATTTTTTTTAAATTTTGTTTTTTGTAAAATCCGACAATTAATATTTATGAAAATATCTTTGTGCAAAAATCATTACAAATTAATTAAGCCGCGCTGCGCAGATGTAATTTAATTTTAAAATGTTTAATTAAACATCAACTAAGCAGCTATAAGCAATAATATAAAAGTCCATTCTATGGCACGCATTTCAGAATAATTTCTCATATTTAGCTTGAGTTTTTTGGATTGTGACGTGAGCGATTATTGGATGAAAAAATGCTCCGATCAATTTTGTAAATAAAATTTCCGGCAGAAAAAAAAGAAGAAAAAGTCGCTTGAGAGCTTGGAAAAGTTTTTTCATTTTTAATTTTCTCAAGGGAAATCAAACACGAAACAATCATTAAAATCGACATAGCACTTAATCGTATTCTTAAGTATTAAATTTATCCTGTAAAATTGTAAAACAACCGAGCAAAGTTACTGAATCCACGCAGCTACTGTTTAAGCATCACTGTACTATTTGGAGATAAGTTAATGAATTAAAAGTATACAAAATAAAAATCTTTTGAATTAAGAAATAAAAAGAAAGAAGAAGAAAACTTTGATGGTTTTGCTGTTTTTAATCAACCAAACTTTCGTCGATTGATGTTGCGTTGAGCCAAGATCTGATTGAATTAAAACATCATCAATAAATGTCAGATGACTGTTCATTTTCCCCTAATCCAAATATCATTGAAACATCAATGTGTAACAAGAAACAATTATCCACTTGCTGAAACAACAAAGACATGAAATCCCTAAACATTATCCCGAGCATACGTTCCGCACAATAGTTTTTGATCAACTCTCCTCACTCCCGTGCATGGCGATAAATCAAATGACAATTTTTGAAAATTGTTTTTATTGTTTTCATTTGGACCTGTTTGTTGTCTATTTTTGTCTTATGTTTGAGAATGAATTGTGATGGGAGTAAAACTATGAAATCGAATATTCGTGTGAGACTGTCAACCCTCTTTGTACCAGTAAATATATATATTTTTTTTTAATTTTTAAACAACTAAATTGCACTTGTGCCATGTGAGTCAATGATCCCATGCAAAACTCTTCTGCAGCAGGGAAAAAAACTGTGTTTCATTCTGTTAATTTAACAATTATGTTGTTATCTATTATTTATTAACTCTCAACAGCGAAAGACTCACAGAGAATTATTCCCTATGGAATTTAAAGGCAGGCACACCAAAAGCCGATGGCAAAGTGGCTATAAACATTTTTTTTTCCCATTGTTCTCATATTCAACAACCCTCTTGATGCATAAAAATTGCTCTTTTTGCGTCGTACACCGCAGCGGCAGCTTCCATATCCATGAGAGTGGATTTTAGTTATGTATAAAATTATTAAACACTTTCACTTACGCTTGCAATGCATAGTAGTAATAAAGAAGACGTGTGTTATGTTTTATGTCGCTCGGATAGCACTTTACTTAAATGGACAAAATTGCGACTGTTAAGAGGCCAAAGAATAAAGAAAACATATCAAACCTATTTAATAAATTTTGTTTATTCTCTAAATGAATAAACAGGCAAATATCGTAATTATGGAGATCCCTTTTTCGAAGTCAAGTTATCAAAATTTGAATGAAAGACTTTCAAGCACGTGAGTGAAGGTTCCTGGAAAATTCAAATCGAGGGTTAGTCGTTCATGTCATGCAAGCTACATCATGAAATCTTGGGGTTGTTGATTGAGACATTTGGTTTTTGTCATAAATACATGACGATTGCAAACTGTCAATTGTACATCAGGTTATGTGCTATTTCAACAGGAATCGATTATCCGTTCATTTTTATGTTTTAATTAACCTCAATGTTAAAACTCAATTTTCACTAGAATTATCGACTATTTATTCGTTTTTATTTTTTATAGCAAATAAAAGGACTTTAGAGAACTTTACTTTTAACAACTTCATGCTGCATCTGACCGATATTCAGAAGCATTTTTTTAAAGACGATTTAATTGCAAAGATAAGCAATACAAGAATGCAATATTTTCTGCAGCAGCGATTAAAGTCATTTTTATCGCCGTCAGACAAATTCGGATAAAATTTTGATCGAAATAATATTTTTTATCGCTTCATAATTGCAATGTTTGTTAAGTTTGTTGATAGCCACAGGCAATGGACAGTTAAAAACTACACAAATTGCCTTTCCATAGAAACATATTTTTCACATTTTATGACTCGTCGATTAAAAAAAAATCGTCAATAAATATAGTTTTAAATTTAATCGCGCCACTCAATGGCATTGCTCGAATATTCATCATTCTTTAATTAAAATGAATCAGTCGTTAAAATAATGACAACCAAAATTGCGTCTTTCAAACCTCTCGTCGTTGACTTAAACGCTGCTTATTTTCTGACGTCTTGCAAATTAAAAACTGATTTCATCTGCCTTGTAATTTTCTTCTTAGCATTTTCTTCTTTTTCCTTTATTTCGTTGACGCCCACTTTTCACCACTACATTCGAAAAAAGAAAAAAATTCAATCGGTTGTGTTAGTCAACGGAAAGACTAGATTTTTTTTATTTGAGAATCAAATTTTCATTTCGGGTCAACTTCATAAATTTCGTCACGTATTTTAATATTTATCAAACCATTCGATTTGACTTCATTTCATTAAATGTAACCTTAAATATGCTATGTCGAGCACTGGGTGCGCTCCTTGTTATATGCTACGTTTATTTTGGATAACATTATATGTACCAACCGCGGCCTTTGTTTGAATTCTTACATTATAAATATGAAGTTGCAAAATATGTAGTTTTTAAATTTCTTTGTGATTTGGATTTCACAAGAACTTGGGTAGGTAAATTTTCCTAAAATTAATCGATTCAAATTTGCAATGTAAAGTTTTGATATTATTAAATTTATTCAGCCAACGATTTATTTATAGTCAAGCAAATTTATTATTGCGCTTTATAATATTATAACCTAATAGATTTTGTGGTGAATTGTGTGAATGTTGCCAACCAGGTGCTTAAGCTGAAAACTTAATCAAACTGAAATTGATTTTTTTCTGCTTTACTCAATGGCAAATGGAATCATGATGATTTGATGATTGGACATGGTTAGACATTGTATGCTGTTTTTTATATCTCATATTTTATAAGTATTTAATTCTCAATTAACATTGACGTGCTACAATTAAGTATCTATTTTGAGGCTACACATTCGGCTTAGTAACGAGCGTAACTTAATTCTTAAAAGATAATTTTTTTGCACCTTTACTTATGTGTAATTGAAGATACATGCGATGCGAATATTCATGTAACAAAAGATTTTCGAGCGTGATTTTAATGAACAATAAAAGTAAATTTTATTCCGCAATTTTGATGTCTCGACGCGACGTAGATTTACTAATTCGACTTTATATTCAAGAGATCTTTTTGTAGCACTTCATTGTGCAATTTGGTATTTATTGACGCCATAAAGATGCTTCACATGACATGCATGAACCCTTCAAAATTATCTACAATGGCCGCAAATTGCTCGCATCACTTTTCCCAACATTTTACATAAAATCGGCTTTTCGGTTTTTTTTTTTTCACCATCTCGAGCGGTTAAATGGATGGTTGAATTTGATCGACATCATGGAAAATTATGTACATTAAAAAACATTTTTCAACTCTCATAATCTGTTTCGCTTTCAATGTATATAATATTAAATGTGATTTTGTTGCTCGAATGAGATGGAAATTGAGGAAAAAAAATTATTAAAATTAATGCGAAATATCAATTTGCAATTCTTTTAAATTGAAATGCATCATTATGGCAAATTGAAAAACGTGAGTTCTGTTCAAAAATGTTCAATGCAATGTAATTTTGTCGATTCTATTTTATTTTTTGTCTTTTTTTCAGTTGTTTTAAAAACGACTGCATTTGGCATCAATATGCAATTGTATGTAAAGTTCCATGATACACAGCATCCGATGTCCATGATACTGAAAAAAATATTGAAGATCAAAAACGCGGAAGAGTTGATTCAAACTATTTTAATTGCGTTTCGAATATACATTAAGTTCATTGTTTACCTATAATTTGCATGTAACTGTTACACGCATAACGCATTTTCATCAACTATGTAGTCTGCTAATGACTTCCGCTTTTGATCTGTTGAATGCGACCAAATATTTTTTGCTGCTCAAAAACATATGAAAGTTCAGAGTCGTCGTTTGGTATGTTGCCCCAAAAAATGCTCTCCGATATGTGTGAAGTGAGAGAATTGAAAGAGGAAACACGCATGATGGGACGTGACGTCATAGTTAATTTATACGTCTCTCTAGAGCAAAAACATACTCGAGGTATGTTATACAAATACATGAAACATCACATATAGAACTCTCAAAATTCCAACTCCAGCGCCACTCTGCTGATCGCAAGAACGATTGCCGCTTTTTTCAGTTTGCGTTGTACGATGTATGAGTGTTGCAATTTTGTTTTGATCATTTGGAGGTATTGTCAACTGGGTGAGTTTGAATGTTTCGTTACGCATCATGAACATCCGTAATTCACTGAGTAAATTAATAACAGTGACATTTTATTTGAATCGACCTGTGTAGAACATTTAAATTTTCTTATTTAATTATATTTGGTTCAGTTTAAAATGTAACATTGAAAGTGCTGGAAGTGTTTCAGTACGAGTTCTACAATTATTCTATAGACGCAATTGAGTGAGACTGTAAAATTTATTAATCAAGCATATAATTGACATTGAGACGCATCATATACATTTCAGTGATAAAATATAATGGATTGCTTCCAGTGATTGAAGAAAGTGAAGCGTGCAATGAATTTAGTGAAAATTTTATTTGTGTTATCAATTGCAAAGCGCTCAAATACACAAGATGCAAACATTCGTATTAAACAGGGCACCATAGTGGGAGTAAGTTGATTGAACTTGCAATAATTTGTACATTCAATTCATTGGTTAAATTATTTAGCTCAAAATATTTCCCGAAACATCACGAATTCCCATTTTTGCATATCTTGGCATTCCGTATGCTGCACCAACTCATCGTGAGAACCGTTTTATCGCTCCAAAAAGTCCAGAAATAATGAATCGAACATATTATGCTAGAGATTTCAGACCCATTTGTCCACAACTGGACATTTTTGAAGAGAATTCTGATAATCGATATCGTAGAACATCAGAAGATTGTCTTTTTTTGAATATTTGGGTTCCAGAAACCGCACTCAAAATGGGGAACTTTCCAATTCTTGTCGTTATTACGGGAGAAGAATCTTTTGAATGGTCTGCTAATAGAATTTCTGGGTTGGATGTTGCAGCCGAGGGTATTATTGTTGTAACGATTCAATATCGAACAAATGTTTTCGGATGGTTGACGCTTGATAACAACCTTAGTCCAGGAAATCTGGGTCTAATGGATCAACTGATGGCTTTTGAATGGATTGATGAAAACATTGCAAAGTTTGGGGGAGATGTGAATAAAATAACACTACTCGGATACGGTTCGATAGGTGTTTACACAAGTTTTTATCATTTGTTGTCGCCAAAGACTAAACGTGAGCAGCACAATTTTCAATTTTGATAGAAACAAAAATACAATTACGTCAATTATAAATTTCAGGAATTTTTTCGAGGGCGATACTTATGTCGGGAAGCTTGTTTGCACCATATCCTACTAATCATGATGCATCCGACGATTTCGTGAGACTTTTAACATGCGACTCGAACGATGAAAAAATCATGCTCAAATGTTTACAAAACAAGAGCTTGGAAGAACTTCTTAAAGCTTACGAAAGCATCACGAGAAATGAAAACAGGAACAATCGTTATTTTGGACCAACAGTTGATGAATTTATAAATGACATCGATGCGCGAATGTTTTTAAATGAGCCATACAAACTCATAACCGAACACAATTACACCATCGATGTTCCAGTAATGATCGGAATAACTAGTAATGAGGGAGCTTTTGTTGACGGTATGGTTTTTGTCAAAAAAAATAAAGGTGTTTTGACCATAATCGGTTTAATAATGTTTATTATTACAGACATGTGGATTACAAATGCAAAACAAGGTTACAGAAAGTTTAAGAATTATATTGAAGCGACAATCTTGCCGACATTATTGAAGAAATCACACTTCGATGGATTTAATAAGCGGCAAATTCGCGACGCAATAAATTGGCATTATTTCCAACAAGTTCCGAAAACCACGTCTCATCTATTAAATTCGCTGATAAAGATTGTCACCGAAATCGCATATGAATTGCCATTTTTCAAAACGATCGAATTGTTAACGGCGCCATTTGACAAGCAACAAGATCAAAATATCGTTTTCAGCGACTATAATTTGTCCTCAATTGAGCATCAACGTGTCGTTGATGATAAAAGTAGAAATGGTAAATTACTGGACTTTAGCACCGTGGAACAACAGCAAAAAAGTGTCAACAATAATTTATTTGTCTATGTTTTTCACCATTCCAATTCAATGGATATGCGAGGAAATATAAATTATTTTGGCGGTGAGTTTTTGTGCTTACGATTTTGCCCTGGATTTTGCAATGTCATTTTTTTTTTGTTTTATTATTCACATATATGTATGTAGGTGCTCAGCATAGCTCTGATTTACCATTCTTGTTTGGACCAAGCTTGTTCAAGCAAATCAGCAGACGGCGTCTATCACAAACAGAAGAGAAACTTTGTAAAAAGTTTAAGCAACTTTTCGGGGATTTCATTAAAACTGGGTAAGATTTCATGCGATTGAAAATTTCTATTGAAAATTTAATCCTTTCTTATAGAAATCCAACACCAGAAAGATTATTTGATTCTTGGCATCCATACGATAGCAACACAAAATATGTTAAAATTCTCGGCACTAAGATCGATAATTTACTACACAACAGAATTTTAAAAGATTCTTCATTCGAACAAAATCATGAGAAAATTGACGATTTACTAGCATCAGAAACCGAAGAACGGATTCAAGTTGTTTCAAGCTCAAATCCTGCAATAAATCAACCACTTAATCCATATCACTTGAGCAATGTGAATTATGGAGCGGAAGATGAAAACAATCGAATATCGAGAAACTTTAATGTGTCAATGAATGTGACCAAGAATACTGATTACTATTTCTATTTGAAGCGCATTTATGCATTTTGGTATGAATATCTACCATCGCTCTATAAAAATTACCAAGATCGAACAGGACGAGCGAGTTTAGAGCACGATAAATATCTGGAGAATTGTAAGGAAGAAAGAAAAGTCTCTCAATATTCCTTGATTGAAGTTTTTTTTTTTTTAATTTTAGCACCAAAATACAAACATGCATTTTTCTCGATGCTCACACTAGTCTGTTTACTGCTCGCCATTCTGGGTGTTTGTGTGTACATTCTCAGAAAAAACAACAACACTGTGGCATCAGCATCTTCGATATTATGACAAAAATTTATGATTCGATCAAGATTAATAATTGATCGAAGTGTTGTAAAAATCCGACCAAAGAACAAACCAAATGAACCAAAGGACGATGCAGGCGCAATTCAATCGAATGAAGCGCCAAGTAAAAGCAGTAAAGGCAAAGCAATGGACAGCAATACTAACAACAACAGCAATAGGAACACAAATAAAAATAACTTCGATTTTATCGTGCCGTGTGATATTGGCGATGAAATCGATAGTCTGGATAGTCTAGAAATTAAAAATTGGAGATATCACTTAACGACAAATCGTTTGTAAATTATAATTATTTTTAATAATTCACCAAACAATTTATCTTATAATGAAAGGTATTAAAATGGAAATTTCAATAAAGTCCATAATGATTTTACTGGGAGGAAATTTCGGAAAAGATTTTCCTATTTTTTATTTATTTTTTACTGCATTAGCCAATATTTTTCCTAAAAGGATCACCCTCAGTCTTAAGAGAAAAATATACTTTAAATTGCAATAAATTTGGATCGGACTGAAGTTTCAGCATGTAATTTATCATGTAATTGCCTGACGGCAGGAAATCGGGCATATGGCTCTCATCAAATACAAAATTTTCCATGCCAAACGGCCCTGTCTTAAATTAAATTGCCGTCAAAACTGGAAAAGTATTAAAAAGTATAATCATTTTTACCTCATAAGGGCATTTGCGCACTAGCTTCGGTTGATTTTTGAATACGGTAATGTAAAAGTCCAAATAGGGATTATTTCTTTCGCCTTTAAGATAGTTTTTGTAGTAGCTACAATATTCACTTTTCGCCAAATAAACGCGCTGATATGTGCTTGTGAACTTAATTCTAGTATCAACGCAGCACTGTTGACAATTTTTTTGTTTCTAAGTGTAAAAAGAGTTAAGAAATCTTAAATGAGCTCACAATCAAACCGCTGGTGATTCTTTTAGTGTTATTGCATATAAGGTTCAGATACTGGAGCGTTCGATTCATTGACTTCAATGAGCAACTGCAGTTAACCATTGATTTAGAATCTTTATTATCGCATTCCACTCGCGTAGCATGAATATTCGAAACTTTCTGTAAAAAAATTAATCAACAAAAGAAATAAATATTTTAAAAATTGAGCATGCCCATTTACTGCTGTCGCTACTGCAATTAACGATGATTGATGCAAGAACAAAAAGTCCAAAATATTTGTGCAACATTGTTCTTTTACTGCTTTGACACAACTGCATTTTTTCAGCTTTCCACGTCTTATATACCATCAACGTGAGATAAAATCAATTCCGTTATTTTTATTTTTTTATTAATTTGCTTATTAAAGTTTTTTTTTTTAATTAGTTAACAACTGTTGTCATTAGAAATTTAATTAATTGTTAAGAAAATTGATTATTCGGAAAAAAAAATGTGTTAAATAGAAGACAATTAATTATTCGTTACTAAATTTTGATTAACAATTAAATTATTAGTAGTAAAAGGCACCGTAAAATGTTTGTTCCGTAAATCTCGAATAAAAAATTATTTTCGTTGCATAAATCGGAAGTTGATTTGTTTTTATATAATTAAGAGCGACCCCTTGACATCTTCTTTGATTTATCAGCTTTTGGTGGAATTGTCCCTGCACTTTTACCTCCACTAACATGACGATTGTACAGACTAAAATATGATTTTTAAAATTTTTTGAAATTTGGCAGTTTCAGACCATAAACTTACATTCTGTATGCTTCTGTTTTGATATATTCAAGGACATGACTGATGCCGAGTAAATACTGCTCAGCGATCGGCTGCACCCACGGATTTTCTTCCATCTTGAATACAGACTTATTGCTGTATAATTCTAGATTTGCAATTTCTGGTGGTATGACGGTCAATCGATTATTCTGAATATGCAATTCACGCAAACGTGAAAGTTCACCGATTTCACGGGGTAATTCTAGTAAATCATTATCACGAAGACCAAGCTAAAATTAGTAATACTTTAGATGGTGACAGAATTGATAAATGCGGGAGAAAACTCACAATCTGCAGATTCTTCATGTTGTTAATTTCTGGGGGTAAATATTCGAAGTCATTATCGCCCAAGTAGAGAGCACGAAGTGTTTCTATATTGGATATTAGAGAGAAATATATTTGGATGTACGACAGTCAACAAGTCAACAGGTAGAATAAAGAAAAGAAAAGTACCAAGCTTGAAGAAATTTCCCGGCAATACTTGTTCATTCAAATTATTATACGACAAATCCAATACTTCAAGCACGGGAAACGCACCAAAACCGCTAAAAATAAATTATTATAAATTTCACAGCTGTTTAATGTCTTAATTTTACAAATGGAAAAATAACTTACCGTGGCAATGAACGAAGACGATTAATCGAGCAATTTAAAATTCTCAATTTTGGCATTGAAGATAGTGACAATGGCAAGTCCTCCAAATGGTTATTGGACAGATTCAATATCTCTAAATTGTTTAGATTTGCAATTGCGGGGGGCAAAACTAAAAATAGAATAAATTAACAAATTTTCTTACAAACACACAGTAAGGGTCAAATTTTAGTTAATTTCTTACCAGAAATCTTGTTATGGCTCAGGGTTAACCGAGTAACAAACAGCATGTTAACTAAAATGCAGGAGGAATTCCAGATGATCCATAATTGCATAAAAATCATAGAAAAATAAAAACAGATGGGCGTCGATATTATTTTTATTCCATATTTGGAAGTTTCATGTCAAATACACTTACAAATGTTAGGAATTTCATCGAGCGAACTAATGTTCTTGTCCACCAAGTCAATTTCACGATTTTGGAGCTCACGCGCCTCCTCAAGAATTTTTTTAGCTTTCGACATATTTTTGCCAGTTGATACTGGTAGACACTGAACAACTTGACTCATGATAAGAGGAATTTTATGTTTTGACTTCGAGAGAGTGTTTGGTGCTATGACATTAAAACGTCAAACAATTGGCAGTCCGCGCTGCGCAAGATTTTTCGAAAATGCTAGTTTGGTGACGAAATAAAATTAAAATAAAATTTTCAATGAAAATTAAATTGATTTGCCATCAGCTGAAAAACATGCATTGAACAATTCTTATTTTATGCGAAAATAGTATCGCAGCTTGGAAATTATTAAATAAACTTGAAATTTCTTGAATTGTTTTTATGCCGTACGGACACTGGATAAACAAGTAAATTCGGCTAGTTTTATAACAGTTTTCAGTCAGATATTTATAACATAGTAACTAAGTAGCCTGATATATTTATTATATAATACAAAATATATATACAACTATGAAAAACGAAAAATAATTTTCATTTAAAACATTTTTCATGAATTCACGTTTTTATAGTGAACAAACAAATTTCCATAGTCATATAAGAATACTCTCGGTGAACAAATTATGCCCAGAATTTGGCAAAATCAACATATATGTGAAAATTAATCAGCTTTAAATGGAAATCTTGATAAGTATTTCTTCGAACAACGAGCGGAACCATTAAAATTGAAGCATTATTTGTTATTTCCATTTCCAAAAAATCATTAGGATTAAAAAAAATTCACACAATAAATTGTGCAATTTTTATGGCACGACATTCCATCATTAACATCAATTTGAAGTAAGCCACAATTTCATCAAAATGCTCCCGTTTTTCAATCTCAAGCTGATCAAGGAAGGCATTTTTTGCACGACAATTGAATTTACCAGATGACTGATCTGAAATCAATTTTCGATTTTTTACGTGATTCATCATAAGCAATTCACTAATGGTGAGAAATTTGCATATTTCTACTGTACTCATAAATCGCACAATTATTGAATTGATGTTCTGCTACTGAAACAGATGCACAATTGCTCATTGACCGAAATGGAGTGCAATAATTTAATTCAGTCATTTTCCTTTCATCTTTTCCCATGCACTTACCTTTGTGACATGCAACAACATCTCAATTTAAATTATTAATTCTTGCACAATATATCTTTTAATTAAGTGAACGAAATTTTAATTTTTCAGTTCTTTTTTGTTCAAGCTTGTGAGGACATAACCGCAAAAAATAAATGTTATTGCATACATTTAATTGGAATTATCACGATGAACATCAGATGACGATAATAATGCAGTGATGACTGCGCAGAAAAGCAGAAAAGGGCGTCACTCATGAAAGCTTTGTGGAATTTACAATGTAGCATAATTAATTGATGGCGCAGAATATCAACACGCAAGGTGGTTTGCCTAATGATTGTTGCTTCGTTTAATTAAATTAATCCTCATTTGCTATTCTTATCACAAGCTGCTGATCTTTGTCTTCATTAAATCCACCGAAAATTACAATTTAATTATTTCTTATCCATCATTTCGTTGCCATTGGGCTTCACTAAAGATCTTAAGAGATACATTAATCAATAAATAAAAATAAAAAACTCCGGAAATTGCTTCGAATTCGAATGGAGGCGAACACAAATGTGGATGAGAGTCGCAAGGTGATGATAGTCGAGAGTTTATTAAAAGAGCGGTGGAAAAAATTGAAAATCAGCTCGCAATTAATTCTCAATTAAATATTAATTGATCCGTAATGACTTTTAGAAAAATATATTTGCTCAATTAGATGAAATGCTAGACATAGAAATAATTTAATGATTTGCTTCTTATTTGTATCTTATTCAGTGATCCACTGACTAACAGCATCCGATTTCTAGATACTTATTCATCATAGTTAGGACCACACATAATCAAAATCGTGGCGAGCTAACCTTTAAGTTTCTAGTGAGGCGTTTTCATTTCATTTCTCTTCTAACCGAAACAAAAAAAAATATTTTTCTTTCAAAAATGGAGTCAGTTGACGCCGTTGGAACTAAGTTTTTATATTAGAACAAATCATTGCGCTTTATAGCTTTTAAATCCCACAGCACTCACACAAAAGAAATTAAAGTTTTTTTGAGGACTTTTAAAAAGCTCAAACCCTTTAACAATTGTTAAGAATTTTACGAACCAACAAGAAATTTATTAAAGAAAAAGATCAAAAGAAAATTTGCCGACAAACAAAACGGACCGAATGTGCTGGACAAGGTTCAATAAAGCCGCGATGTGCCTCGTTCAAATTAACGTCTTTTTGCAAAAGAACCTTAAGACAACAAAAATTCAAGCAAAAAAATTCTTTTGCGACTCTCCCGAAAAGTGTGCATAATGCAATTATTCATTTGATCTTTTCTGGTTCTTGTTCCATCTTTGGTATTTGGGTGGCAAAATGTTGGTATATTATTAATGCAAGCATCATTTTGCTTTGTGGTAAAGAAAAAGCGGTTTGATTTATTTCATTTTAATCCCATGTTAATTTCCATCGTCATCGATTTCTGTGTGCGATGTCATTTAATGCTAAGATCTCATGTTGTTTACAATTTTACGCATAATTCGATTAAAAAATTGACTCCTACGGTTATAGTCATTTGACTGCCACCCCGTTTGCGTGTAAAATCCAATTTCATAAACATGGCTGCGAGCAATTAAATTAATCCAATTTGTGAGATGGCAAAATTAATCTTAAATTATTAGCTATTGTTCGCCCTTTCAAATCTTTAAGATAAAACTCGTTTCACCGATAAATATAAATTGTAATGGAACTATAAGCGGTAACTACATTCTGCTTATGCACAATCATGATTCACAGAGAAAACCTTACAATAAGGTTTATTTTAACTCAATACAAGCTCAACTATACATAAAGAGAGCTTTTTAGATATATAGTAAAGCTTTCAATAGGCGTGATTTTATTATTCTCATTGGAGGTGGAAAATTAAAGTTGAAGAAATATCCTTAAGCATTATACATACTTGGAAACTATTATGGAGCTTAATTAAAAATTTGTATAAACCGCCAAAGTGAAATTTCACAATTTCGCTCAATTAGCACTAAATACTTAACCAAGTTTCTTTGACACATTGCGGCTATAAGAAAATTTTCTAAATGATGTGTGATATTATAAACGTTATAGGAGGGTTATTTCGCTAACCGCATTGTGGAGAAGGAAAAAATATTAACTAATTGGCTCGGAATGGGAAAACATCAAAGGCACAAAAACCGCCAGACAGATTTAAGATTCGTTTATGACTTTAACATGAAATTATTGTAAATGGTACGAGATGAAAAAAACAAAAAAAAAAAAAAAAAAACAACGCGCGGAGTTATGAATAGGAGAAAAGTGCTCGTGAATCTCGTCTCGACTGACATGTATCGGAATCAAATGTGAGAAAACATTCAAAGGCCCGCGTAAAAGTTCTCGAAATACCGCTTAATGGATTATTACTTTGTCTCAGACGCGCACAATTATCGAGGCACAAATTCACCAGTCAAATCACTCAATCATTTATTATTCATAATTGATGCATTAAGATGGAAAGAAATTAACCGTATATAGTGAGATTGAATTTAACTTGTGAATTAATTAGCGAGTAATTCCATTAAAAACCAATCATCCCTGATGAATAAAAGCTGACTGTATGATGAATTAATGAAACTGTTTTTCTTTCAAATGCATATAAATTGCTAATAATTTCAGACAATTTTTTAGCGTTATCGGATCACAATTAATTCAATAAAGTGAATTATGGGCAATTAGATAAAAAAGCCGCGAGCAATTTCGACATACATACATATACAAAATATTGGAAGCACACTACAGATTGATTACTAATGATGTGTATTAATTATAGATTTGATTGATAATGCTCTCAGTCACAATGTATCGGACACGAATAACAGTTTCATTGAATGGACTCTAATTGTTTGGGTATTTTGTTTTGTTTAAGTAATGAGAACGATGGCAAATGTTTGTTAAATTTATGGAATTAATTGACGTAATATTAATTAATCATAAAGCTTTTTTCCTCGACCACCACAAACGAATCAGACGAACGACGGAAAAGAGAGTGCGTGAAGTCCAAAATATAAAATCATTACAATGATTAATTGTCTTTCATAAATGCGCTTAGGCATGATTACAAAAAATTACAATTAAATTATTCTACCAAGGTGGGATTTCATTCAGCGCTCGCTTTTGCTCAATAGAAAGAAACGAATTAAACAGTTTTTTTTTTTTAATTTACTTTCATAGCTTCCAACTTGAATTTCAATTTATTTAAACTCTTCTTAATCCAAGACAGCAACATGAAATCTAATTTCAAATTAATTCTCGCAAAGCGATTTCGGGTGATTTTGTGATAAATGGTTTTGGTGGGAGCCGACACAATGATTTTATAACTCGCTATTTTCAAACAAACGCTCGCTCCCCTTGTTTTCTATTTTGTAAAAACAACACTAGAGGAAAGGCTAAAAATATATTATGTTTATAAATCGGGAATCCATTTTGCCAATTCATTGCTGGTTGAAAATGTATGTTGATTTTATTTCTGTCACCTTTTCATCCCCTTTTTCATTCAACAACGAAGATTGTGAAAAATTTCAAATCGTTTGTCACTCAGTGCTGCGCAAACCTAAACGAGAATGTTCACAAAGGACTTCGAGGGGTGTTGGAAACTAAATTAAAATCATAGGAAATCGTCTGGAAAATCAGAACAAAAATAGAAGGAATTTGATGATAATTTACATCTTTTGTTGTCGTCCAAGTCTTGTTCATCCGCACGATGTTATTTTTCTCTTATTTTATGTTCAACATTTCTCACTTCATATAGAACAATAAGAAATTTACTGGATAGAAGTTTAATACTCAACATCTCTTTTTTTCCTTGATAGCCTCTTCTTTTATGATGATTTTTGTTGGGCGTAAATATTTCTCTACCGCTCAAAATGCCATAAAATTCTGCTTCATTCAAACATATTTCCCATAATTTTTTTTTTTTTGTTATATACTGAAAGTTTTTTTATTACATTTCAGCGGTATAAATATTTATCTTCAAGAAGCCGAAACATCAACCGCAATAAAAAATCAGTCAGTTATTAAATGCTATTATGATTCACTGCATTTTAAAGAAATAAATAAACTATTGAGCTGATGTTATTTCACAACAATCGAAATACTTATTTTTATGAAAACATCCTTGATAACAATTTTAAAAATTCATATCCCGTCGCTTGGAGTTCTTTGAACTTGGGCATTTCACACGCAGCATATTTCAATTAGAATGTTTAACAACAATGAACGTGTGATTTCAATTCAATCGGCTTATCTTTAATCGACACATGGAAAATATTTGATCGGTTTCAATCAAAATAACTCTAAATAATTACAAAGTGTTAAAAAGAAATATTCTCGAAATAGGTTGTCGGGTTGTTTAATAACATGTTGTGTAAAAGCCGACACAATTAAAGTGAGTCTTTCCTACACCACATTTCATTCTTATTCGGATATTTCGTAGGCGAGATTGATCTTGATATTATTTATCTCTATCTGGCATCGCATCATTCGATTGTTAAATCAATTTGTTTGAAATGTGCATTCGTTTGTATGTGTGGCGTTAATAGAATTAAGAGCTTTCCTTGAAATACATTTTCGTAGGATGCCAATAATGATCGTGGCGTTAATCAATCATCATCTTAACTGAAACATCACGATCTCCATTAGTTACTTCGATTTCATTACTCAAGTCGATTATTAGCTTTATTATCTGTTTCAACTCATTTGTGATGCCTTTATACGTAAAATGTTATTGGAAAAATTCAATTAGGATCAGTGTCGTAATTTGTTACCGAAAAAATTGCTCAACACTCGATTAACACATTGGATCTGTTTTCGTTAGTTTCTTAATAATTTCTCATATTTTTCAGTTGAAATGCGTTTTTCATGTTAATTATTATTAATTTGATTTGAAGCTATAAGCACAGAAAATAACAAACAACAAAATGTTGTTTTCCAGAGCCTATCGGTGTCGATTAAAATTGGCATGTCAGAAGTCGTGATTGGGCATTCACAATGGTCATGATCTCGCAATGATTGCCATTTGACGTGAATTGAAAAATAACGCTTGTCAGTTAATTTTACCACTTTGTCATTAATTGCTCTTTTAATTGTTTATTATCACGATCTGTTGATTTGTGAACATTTAGCGAGATTTGAAAATTAATTGTTAATACGAATTGAGGGGATTTCGAAAAATAATATTCACAGAAAATGTTTCAAACCATCAAAAGCTTATCTTATCACTTATCAATTAACGCACTCAATTAGATACTTGATATCATGATTTAGTTTAAAATAAAAATTAGTCTCGATTCGGCGCTTGTTAAGTAGTGGCATTGTGCAAATTTAGTTCAATGAAATTACACGTTTACATTTCAATCCTCTCGATATTTGGTACCATCATCAATGCCGCAAACATTTTAGGAATTTGGCCAGTTTTGAGTAAATCTCATTTTAGTCTTGGTTTAGCATTGTTTGAAAAACTGGCTGAAAATGGACATACGGTGCTGTTACATAACTGAATATTATTAAATTGCCTTATCAATAATTTGTTGTTTTGGTTTAGATAACGTTTATCAGTCCATATGAGCATCAAGATTCACATTCAAATATTAAATTTATTAAGCTCGATGGAGCAGTTGCAGCTGCCCAACTTCGAAATACGATTGATTCTCTTGAAATGAGGAAACTTTCAGCATTTCAATCATTGCTGCACATTGTTAATGTTGGCGAAGGTGCTACCGACTTCACTTTGAGTCATCCGAAACTTCAAGAAGTCTTAAAATCAGACGAAAAATTTGACTTGCTTATTATTGATGTCTTTCTGGATGATGCGCTGTTGGCAATTGCACATTACTTAAAGATACCAGCAATGACATTCAGCAGTGCTGGAGCTTCCCGTTGGTCAGATGAAATGGTTAAAAATCCGCTAAATCCATCTTACAATCCAAACATGTTTCTTGATCAAACCGATGAAATGAATTTCATTCAACGTCTTATGAATTCACTTGCAACCATTGTCGATCAAATAAGTTATCAGTATGGAAATTCAAGATGCATTTAAATGAGATTTTTTATTAATAATTTGACAATTTACAGCTGGCTTTATTTGCCATCACAAGAACGAATTTTGAAAAAGCATTTTACGGGTTTGATGGATCCTCTGCCAAGAGTTATAGATTTGATTCATGATGTAAAGCTGGTTCTACTAAATTCACATCCTTTATGTCAATGTCCTCGAGCTCATGTTCCAAATAGCATTGAAGTAGGTGGAATGCATTTAAAAACATCGGAGGAACAAATTCATCCCGTTAGTGTAAAGCTGATGTCCTTAAAATATTTTCTAAGTTTTCTTATTTGTTTCAGGAATTTTTCAACATAATGAACAAAGCCGTAAATGGAATAATTTACTTTAGCATGGGTGGAAATATTAAATCCTCTGATCTACCAATGGAAATAATTGATGCGTTTGTTAAAGTTTTTGCTTCAATGAAAGATGTTTTGGTATTGTGGAAGTTTGAGTCTGTTGCTTTAAAAGACAAACATTCCGGTAACGTTATAATTGGTCCATGGATGCCTCAGCAGGAGATTTTGAAACATAAAAATTTAAAAGTTTTTATAACTCATGGTGGATTGCTTTCGTCAATGGAAGCGATATATTATGGAAAGCCAATAATCGGCATACCAATATTTAATGATCAACGTTTCAACATGGCAAGAGCTGTAAAGCAAAACTACGGAATAAAACTCGATTACGATAAAATTTCCGAAAACTCAGTAAGAAATGCAATCGAAACAGTCTTTAATGACACATCCTACCAAGAGAATGCCGAAAAGCTTTCAGCACTTTTTAAGGACAATCCAATTAAGCCAATTGATAAGGCGGCTTATTATGTGGAACATGTTCTGCGAACAAATGCAACGCATCTGAAATCGATTGCAACGAAATTGACATTCTGGCAAATACATCTCATTGATCAAGTAATTTTCGTCATTCTATTGATTGCATCAGTCATTTCGATTACGATCTTTGCGTTATCAAGAGCCATGAAATTCATGAAAACGAAATTCCAGAAGCGCAACAAATCGCGAACGACCAAAAGCTCCACGACAAGAAACAAATTTAAATCAAATTAAGAGCCCAAGACGCTGACTCATAAATTGCCTTCAAAAGTGCACTGATTGCATTTTTTTTTCTTCTTTCTTAACACACACGATGTAATCATAAAACATTCCATCCCTTTCTCGCTCACACCTTCACTCGTTTCTTTGTGGCGGCATAACATCAAAAGAGTCGGAAATTATTTTTTTTTTGAACGCGAAATAAACACACATAAAGGCAAATAAATGAAAAGCAGTGCAACGTGCCAATGTTGGTCGGGCAAAATTTGTCTTGAGACATTTTTGAAATGTCCATTCAATGAGTTAATAAAAAAAATGCCCTGAGCTGAGTTTCATTTGACTTAACGATTTTTTAAGGCGCATAAAACATTATTCCGGTACAAAAAAGCAATTGTAGTGCACACCTCTTTTGGCGCATGAATGATACATATAAGACAAATGATATTTTAATGTTGAAAACAAAGTGCCAGTTAATCTTCAATCCGCACAATTACCCTGCAATTTCTCCCTCAATAATCGTTTCGGCATTTCGTTTAATAATATCGGGCAAAGACTGAACGAGACCCCAGACACATCAAGCCCCTTCCTTTGTTAACCAAATTGAGTACTGCAATGTACACACCATGCGCAAGTTGGTACCCAATGCGAAATGTTAACTATAAAATGGTGTTCACGTGAAAGGCTCATTCATCAAATGATGAAATTGAAAATTGTACAGCAATTTCCTTGTCAGTCCTGTTTTACGATTTTTACCACCCAACAAATTGGTGGTCGATGAGGGAATGACGTAGGAAGTTATTTTGAGAAACATTGACAGTAAAATCGATTTTCCACTTAGCTTTCCATTTTTTTTTTTTTTTTCATGAAGAATTTTTCGACGTAAAATATTTTCAAGCTCTTCTTTGTTGAAGTCCAAAGGCGGAGCTTAAAATAAGATCAGCTCGAGAGCTTTGCTAAGCCGACGTGACCTACTTGTTTTTACCGTCTCACCGAACGATTAGATCAATTCATCAAGGAGCGAGAGCGTAAACAATTATAATTGAATATTTGCTGCTAATCGCTGACAATCACGACTTTTAATCACGTTGTTGCCGAAAGTGTAATTGTGTAACATGCCTTAATTTGCTGGCTTAATTAAAATCCGCAAACTATCTTATATTGTCCGTAACTTATCGATAATTAATTTTCCATTGAAAGAAACTCGATGAAATCGTGCGCTGAAAAGGTTGGAACATGCAAATTTACGCCTCGGTAAATATTAAAGTGAAATGGTGGCCGTAAGCAAAAACGTATCATTTCACATACCTGAAATTGACGCTTGTCATGATTTTATGACGTTTTTATGTACTCAAAGATACGACAAAAGTTCACTTCACAGAAGCTTTTGATAATAGAAAATAAAATTTTATTTTCTATTGTTCGTTTTAAGTGAACGAGGCAAATTTTGAATTCAATTTAATGTAAATGAAGAAATACTGATTGGATCTGTCCTGCATTAGAGAATCAACAGTAATCCGAAATCTGCTAAACATTTTGTTGATCAAAATATTTTCAACAACAATAACTAATTAAAGAATAACTTCACTTCAAAGCGTATCGAATGCGACAAAATTTGTTTCGACTTGTGCAAAAAAATAACAATTAAAAGTAATTTGAATTTCAATAATCTGTGCGCGCGCTAAACTAAGATCGCTTAATTCATTTTCAACCGATTTCCTTACAAGAGTGTCAACACATTTTGCAAGCTCACGAATGTAAATCAGCACTTAATTAGTGGACATAAATTGAGGTTAATTGATTTTCGCGGAATTTGTATTGTAAAATGTTGCTGATGCAAATCGGTCGATGATGTGGATGACGGAAAAAAATTCTGTTTGTATCAATTAATGGAAATTAAATTTGTGTTTCATGCAAAACATCATCATTAACTGGATCGCTGATCATTTAAATATTCATTTGCAAATTGCCAATTGTCCAAAATGATCATTTCATTGTGGATCTAACGAGTAAATGAGATTAACAATGGAATTGAATTTGAGTGTTTGAGGCACTTTTGTGAGTGTCGGTTGTTTTTTTTTTTTGGCTTATTCATGCAAAACGTTGAAGCAGGTGAACTTCAATTGGCAAATGAAGCGGAAATATCCTCATACACACACACCGTAACTAATCATATCATGAATAGGTAGATATTAACTTTAAATTGATGACTTTTTGATGTTGTGAGTTTTTTTTTTTTTAATAAATCGCCTCGATGCATTTCCATCTCGATGGAAACTTTTAATTCGGTATTTTAAAGGGCATCATCATCAAAATGGTGAGAGGGCGCACTCAAAGCGGGATTTTTTAATGATCATAAACAGCAATAAACGACATGTGTGAGAGTCTCATAAATGTGAAACTCATAAGCATAAAACCTGCACTCACATCACTGAATGTTTGTTGTAATTGCGAGCAATTATTTATTTATTAAGACATAATTTCTTCATTCGAATCGAAATGGATTTCTAAGGAAGTTTAAATGTAGCTCTTTTTTTTTTGTTTCATCGTTGATTTGTCGAATTTTTTTTCTGAGCGATCACAAAAAAAATTATAGAAATAAACTCCAAAACCTATTTGTTCAATGATTACCATTAAATGGGAAATGTAAATTACAGAAACCGGGCTAGATTTCCCACTCTTTTCTAATGCCGTTTTTTTTTTTGATTGAATCGTTTATTTTTAATGAGTATTTTTCTATTGCCTTTCATCCATCCGGTGGGCCGCGCAACGATCGATGTTTGTTGTTTCGGTTCATTTTTTTATGAATGGAAAAATGCTGGAAAAGAAATTGATTTGTGTAACCATTTCACAAATTAACTTGAGCGCGAGATGATCTAATTTTGTATGCATACATTTCCATTCACGACTTCGACGGTTCAATGGATTATCAGTTGGTGCGATGACAAATAGAAAAATAAATGTTTACTTGGGGAACGTGTAGATTGCTCCTTTATGTGACCGAACGCTGACCATTGCATTGTGATATTCTAACAAGTAAAAAAAGGGAACATTCATTAAAATTCTAATACGACATGCTTTAATTAAAGTTATTTAGATGCAACATGCAAACAAACCAGGCCTTTGGGCTGTTCATCGTGTACTTCTTCAAAATAAAATTTTTTAAATGCATTTCCAAAGTGAAGTGAAGAAAAAAACTGCACAATCATTATTTTTTCTGCCAAGGCGCATGGATGGCGCCGGAAAATTATCGCTGCCCGAAAATTATGGAGTGTGTTTTATATGTGTGAGGTGCATGAAAAGGCCATAAGATTGTAATCGATACGACTTAAAGGAATGAAAAAGGGTTCAAATGTTGCATGTAGAAGTGATTGTTGATTAACATTCTCAAAGATTTCAATCGAGAATCCTTTTAATGCGGCAGAAAGGACTCGATCAAAGAAATATTTCAGGGACAAAAAGGTGTTGCGTACAATCGGAAACTATCAATTTCCATCACTCCCAGGAGAATCAAAATGTTCGATAGATATAATAATAAACCATCAAAAACCTATTAGATATTCATCGTTTTACTTTCATTTTATTTCCAAAAAGTCATTAGCCTCAAATAACAATGATTAAACATTTGCAGCTGCTGCTACTTTCTCAGCTATCAATGTTTCTCTATATAACTATGAATGCATTCAATGCTCAATCCGATAGACAAACAAAACGCGAGAAGGGAATAAAAATAAATGTTTATACAAAAAAAAAAACATTAATAAACAACCAGGATCCTATAATATGATACAACAATAACAAATCGCTGTGATGTTTATTTTTTTTTTATTGGTTAAAAGAAATTAACTAGATTTAATGACCTTCCACTTGAGCTAACAGATTTTATTGGCAACAAAGACGGGAACGGGAATGGAATGTTTTGAGCGTCCCCTTTCGGTAAGGACATTTTTATTGGATTGAAGCAAATCGGGCCGTGGCAAATTGAAAGTTAATGAAATTTTTGTGCAGTCCACTGAGTGAATGATTGAATTATTTATTGCCATTCGCGCCTTCGTAGATAATTAAACTTTTCTGACAACTGTACCGGATTTTTGTTGGTCGATCATTAATTTGCAAATTAAAAAGTCACGACGATGTTTTATAAAACGCGCGTAACGAATTGACGAGTAGAAAAATGTGGTAAAATGTGTTTCATGGTTAATTCTTGGATCGACTCGATTTTCTTATCAACTTCAAATGTCAGACTCTACAGCTGCCCGGGACAATTTATGGAAAAGTGAAAAATGGTTGTCTGTTCCTAATGAAACATCAAACTAGAGACCTTAAGTGGCTATGTCAGGGTGCAAAGATGAATTAAAAACCATATTTCATAGCTCGCTTTAATATGATGGAATAGCACATTTGTATGCGCCCAATATATTGAGAGGCGAGGTCAATTATCCGCAATCGTTTGATAATTGACCTTTTAAGTTTTTGTACCGTTTGCCGTTCGACCCCTCTTTGTTCATAAATGATTTACAGCATGCTTAATTTTATATTATTTTATGGGCTCGATGATGAGCTACCGACAAAATGATGGGTATTTTGCAATGAGCGTTTGTTCAACAAAAAATAGTAGCAAACATAAGGTTGAATGTAAAAATATAAAAATAAATATAATTAATCATTTTGGACCTGGCTCAAACAAGTAAATTAATCAATTTTCCAATAAATCGTTTTGCTGCTTCCATTGCAAATCTTATTTTAACACTTCATGGATGGATTGATTTCTTTCAAAAAACATTTCTTTGTTATGCACTGAATTGAGATGGATTTTAAGTACATGAAACTTTTACTTGTGAGTACTTATGACAAGTTTTCTCCAGATGAATTCATAACACTTTCCATTAAACGGGTTAGTGAAAATCCATAAAGTGTCTGATGATTAATAACATTAAAGTATGATCAATGCTATGAATTTTGAATTCAAAATTAAAATTAGTTTGCGAGTAAATGGAGCTGAGGAAGTTTCATTAGGTCACCTGCTGGAAATTTAAATATTTTTCCGGTGAGCTCTATGCGGATCAGATGAAAAAAATAATTTCAATCATTTCTGTGCCCGGTGTAAAATGAGCTAATTTGAAATTTGATTCGATAATTTATAATACAGCCATGGTATGGCAATCAGTTTTGTTTTTTATTTATAAAAGTAGATTTGATCGATTTGCCATCCATTGCAAAACAGAAACAATTTTGGGATCATTGAACATGAGCAGCAGCAATTTTTGCGATTAATTTCTTCATTTCCACTTTGAAAAAGAAAAAAAAAATAATTTTTCTGTAAATCTTTTCGGAACTCATCAATTACCTGCCGAGTTTGAAGTTGTGAAATGTTGAGCTTCTTAAGAATGCGTTAAGAAACTAATCAAAACATCGATCCTTTTGTTGCCAATCATCAATTTTTTTTTCTTCTCTTTTGATTGAACGTGTGAGGTCAGACTGGATAATTAACGTTATCAAGTTGTTTGGTTCTTCAGATCAAAAACAAATTTTTGACGCTTTTTGTATTTAAATAAAAAATTCCATTCATGTCGACTGGACACCAGATTTGTGTGTGAAGTGATTAATTTTGTACATGATTCGGTGAATAACATCAAACGAAATAACGCGCGGCAGATTATCAAGTGTCAAAAATAATATTTTATTGACACAAAATATTGAATTTGGCGTAAAAATTTCTTACAGAACAACGATCAAACAGGAATGGAAGTTTTAATGAAATTGATGCAAAAGAGAGAACCATAATACATCAACATTTTGCCACCCAAACACCAAAGATGGAACAAGAACCAGAAAAGATCAAATGAATAATTGCATTATGCACACTTTTCGGGAGAGTCGCAAAAGATTTTTTTTGCTTGAATTTTTGTTGTCTTAAGGTTCCTTTGCAAAAAGACGTTAATTTGAACGAGGCACATCGCGGCTTTATTGAACCTTGTCCAGCACATTCGGTCCGTTTTGTTTGTCGGCAAATTTTCTTTTGATCTTTTTCTTTAATAAATTTCTTGTTGGTTCGTAAAATTCTTAACAATTGTTAAAGGGTTTGAGCTTTTTAAAAGTCCTCAAAAAAACTTTAATTTCTTTTGTGTGAGTGCTGTGGGATTTAAAAGCTATAAAGCGCAATGATTTGTTCTAATATAAAAACTTAGTTCCAACGGCGTCAACTGACTCCATTTTTGAAAGAAAAATATTTTTTTTTGTTTCGGTTAGAAGAGAAATGAAATGAAAACGCCTCACTAGAAACTTAAAGGTTAGCTCGCCACGATTTTGATTATGTGTGGTCCTAACTATGATGAATAAGTATCTAGAAATCGGATGCTGTTAGTCAGTGGATCACTGAATAAGATACAAATAAGAAGCAAATCATTAAATTATTTCTATGTCTAGCATTTCATCTAATTGAGCAAATATATTTTTCTAAAAGTCATTACGGATCAATTAATATTTAATTGAGAATTAATTGCGAGCTGATTTTCAATTCTTTCCACCGCTCTTTTAATAAACTCTCGACTATCATCACCTTGCGACTCTCATCCACATTTGTGTTCGCCTCCATTCGAATTCGAAGCAATTTCCGGAGTTTTTTTTTTAGTTAATTAATTTATTTGTTCACTGTTTAGAGATGAGCATAGTCCAATGGACACAAAGTGATGGATGAATTACTTAATTAAATTTTATTTTTAATCTTTTCGATGAGCTAAATGAAGACAAAGATCAGCAGCGTGTGATAAGAATAGCAAATGAGGATTAATTTAATTAAATGAAGCAACAATCATTAGAAAAGCCACCTTGCGTGTTGATGTTCTGCGCCATATACAACAAAGCTTTCATGAGTGACGCTTAATTCTGCGCAGCCATTCCTTTTATCACATTCGTCATCTAATGTTCATCGTAACGATTCCAATTAAATTTTATAACAATGTTTTTTGCGCTACGATTCTCACGAGTCCAAGATTGATTAGAGTCCTAATTAATAGTTAAATTGCGCACGAATTAATAATTTTAATTGTAAATTTTGCTAGCGGAACTTTCGCCTTTGATGATGTTGCATCTGACGAAAGGTAAGTGAATGTGAAAAGATGAAACACTCAGCGAGGAGATAAATGAGTGTCTTATTCAGTAGCACAGTTCAATAACTGTGCGATTTATGAATTACAGAGAAATATGCAAATTTCTCACCATTAGTGAATTGCTTATGATGGATCACGTAAAAAATGGAAAATTGATTTCGGATCAATCATCTGGTAAATTCAATTGATGTGCAAAATATGATTTTCTTGATCAGCTTGAAATTGAAAATACTTGAACTTAAATTTTGTGGCTTCCTTCTTGTTCTTTTAAATATCGTCCAATTGAAACGCAAATATAATTAAATAGTTTATGAGGGTTGCTATAGGTGTTTGTTGTCATCAAACTTGATGGCTATAAGTAATAGGTTGGTGAGGGTGACTGGTAAGCAACCATGTTGGAGGGTTTATGTCTTTTGAATTAAAGCATAGTCATTAAGGTAAAAAAATTTCAATGTTTGTTCACTGACTTCATGAAGCTCATGACTCCATTGAGAATTTTATGAATATTTTATATCAAAACCGCAAATGATTACAAAGGACATGAGCATAAATGTTTTCAATGGTGGTGCAAGCAAGTCGACATTTGCAAAACCATGACAAATATTGATATTTTTTTTTATATTTAAAGCATGCCGAATGGCAATTTATTCACTCGGATTCCGCCATTTTTAGCGCGGTTTCAAGCGAATCATGCTCAACAATAATAAAAAGTTTTTAATGATCAATTGAAAGAAAATCCAACAGAAAACCAGCAAAATTTTGCCGTTAAAAATTGAAAAGTAAACACGAAAATGGGAACAATGGAGTTTGGTTTTATGGAGTTTTGTGCAATCGTGAAGCATGCATGAAATGATGCAATCCCTCGATCCAGAATCATGGAGGTCTCCACGAACATTTGAAATTATTGTGAAATTCTATAGATTGTGGTTGAAGAAACCTTAAATTCTCTTCATCATAACCTCAAAAATATTCCCTCAAAGGTTAAATAGAAAGTTCAATTAGTAGTTCAAACACCATCAAAAAAGTAAACCAACAATTCAAATTAATTTATGGCTCACAAAAGACAACGAAAAATGATTCTTCCATTTTTCTTTGCACCACTCTGCCGAATGTTATTCATTATTTAATTTGAGGTTATAATAAATTATAGAAATGAATTCTTCCACAAAAGGTGTTTTTAATAATCAACTAGAACTTTTTTTTTAGTATGAAAGTCGCGGTTCCATAATGATATGAATTTCTTTTCCATTATTATTAACTAAAAATATTCATTGCATTGAAGGAAAACACGTTTCCAAATGTAAACTTAATTAATATGTTTCAAGTTTGGGCTAAAAATGTTTCCTCTTCATTCGTTTAATGCCATAACGAATCAGAACATTGTTAGAAAGCAAGTTTGAAAGAAGGATTTTATGTTGTGTAATTTCTAAGCAATTATCTTTGTGAGGTCTGTTAACTAATTGCAGAGAAATTTTTAACTGTTTTACCCTTTTGCCCACAAGCCAATCGATTTTCCTCAGCCTTCATTTAATTTGTTCTCTCAATGGCTTCCAACCTAACATCGACAGCATTTTTTATTCTTTCGCTTCCCTGGCATCTCTGTGTTTCTTTCATTAAATTGTCATCCGTTTTTATTGCAACAGTCCTTGGGCGATTAGTGAGTGGAATTTACCATAAAAGAGGAATCATTTGAGCAATGACAATTTTGAGCATATCCCACACAAATCAGCAATCGCAGCAATATTTCAGCCGGTGCAACAAAGTACGAAATCTGTAAATAACCTTTTTTTTTTGGAGCAAAATAATTCAGTTTGCGACTAATTCTGTTGTTATATTTTTATTATATTTTTCACATAGCACAGTCTTCTGACTTAAATCTAAATTTAGATAATTTTTTTCGAAAAAGGAACTAAAAATATTTTACTAAACGAACGTAGAATTTAACTATGTTCAGCACTGTGATCGTGCACAATTTTTTTCTTTAAAATATTCATATCATTGACATTTTCAAGGAAGCTCTTATGAGCTGTTAATAGTTTTACACTTTCAACATCCTTTTTCAGTTCCTCCATGTCGCGTTTCATTTTGGCTCTACGATTTTGGAACCATGTGATAACCTGTTCGAGAAATTTATAAAACGTTAGTGATAACTTATTAAAGTATTTTATTTTTTTTTTATTACCTGAGCGTTTGAAAGTCCAAGTCCTGCTGCAATTTCATCGCGATCGGCAGGTGACAAATATTTCTGGTATAAAAATCGTTTTTCTAACTCAAAAATTTGATGATTCGTGAAGGCTGTTCGCGACTTTCGCTTCTTTTTGTGATTTTGCGGTCGCGCTGAAAATAAATCAATGTGAGTTGATTCTGTTTAAATAAATAAAAAAAAATGTTATTAAAAACGTAATTTTAAAAGTGTATTCAAATGTTACCTCCACTTTCCGGTAGTTCATCAAAATTTTTGTTGGAAAGATGAAAAAGTGCATCGAGCGGCGTTCCATTTGGTGATTTCGCTCCACTTCTATTTTTTGATTGCTTCTTTTGTGGCGTTTGTGAGTGTCCTGAATGTTCGGATGTCCTTCCAATATCTGGTGAACAGCAATCACTAGCAACGGAACTAGATCGATCTGATCCACTTTCTGAAGGAATTATTTCAAGATTCATGTGACGCAGTAGTTGTGCTTGAGCTCTAAAATGTTCTTGAAGTTGCTGGTGATAATCCATCGCAAGACGTTGCTCATAATGTAACAAGGCAGGTGGAAGAAGTGGTCGAATAGAAATAGGATGCTGTAAATGATCCCATGGTCTAACAATTCTTGATGGATGATGCAAATGGAGATTGTTGATTGTATCACGTGGATCAGAACTTTTGTTTGTATCACGACCCAAAATATCAGCGATATTAAAGCTCTTAACACCTTCCACGGATGACTTTGTTGAACGACTAGTATCACTTTGATTGTTATTATCTTCATTATCAACCATTTTCAGACGTTTTAAGGGTTGAAAATAATCATCCCTATGATTGTTGTGCAATCTTTCATTTTCAGATGGCGGTGGCGATGGTGAACCAACTGATATTTCTGATCCTACAGGACTTGGATCACGACTCACACAAATTATTGTTTGCATTTCTACTACAGTTTTAATTAATTTTGTAAAATTTAAAGATTTATTCGGCTCGAAAATACATTCAATTTCTCTGCTTTCTAATTGCACATAATTTTCTGATTAAATTTTATTCGAATTGCACAGATGCTTTCCACTAATTGATAAATTTGATGTTCAACTTTTTTTTTTCGAGATCTGATTAATTTTGAAGTTGATTGATGGTTTCAAATTATTATTATTTTTTTTTCTTCTTTGCCGCTAACGATCCGAATGTTATCACATAAATAAAGAGACTGATTTGAGTCTGTCAAGAATTGTAGAATACGTCTGCAATATTTTTAACCCCGCCCATTGCAGTGTTTTTTGTGTTTTATATGTGTTTGTGTAGCCAATCAGGAAATAGTATGCGAGCTTTTTTGATTATTCAATGAGCTTTCGTTGTTATTGCCAACTTCTCTCTAAATTGAAATAATTTTCGGTGCGATGATAATGATGAGAATAAATAAAGCAGAAAATTCCATTTTAGTGGTATTTGTGTGTTCATCACTAAATCCATTAAAGATTTGATGATTTTCAACAGCTGTAAAGTGTGAAGAAGTTTCGCTGGAGTGATTTCAAACGAGTTTTTCTTTTTTCAGATGGAAAATTTGACTACTGAAAAACTACAGCGGCTTTATGGCTTTAAAGTCAACTTGATTTGGTTCAATTGATTTCGTGTGCATTTTGTTAAAAGTTAATAATCGTGCATTTGAATTAGGCTGCATCGAATGTATCCGTTTTAAAAGTCGTTTTTTGATTTTTACTTAAAGTCATGAAACGAGGTCTCTTTTGATAACGAAGTCGCATTGTAATCACGAATGTCATTTATTTAAAGCGATTACTTGCTCAATTCGGCTGTTGTTGGGTTAAGTGTACTAGAAATAATTAGCGATTAAACTTATTTCGCAATTCAAAGTGTGATAATCGTGACATTAAAATTTATTTTTCATAGATTATTTAATTTTTTGTATGAAGCGTTTCAGTTGATTACCATTTATTGAGGTTAGAAACGAATTTTTATGCAATATTTCGGGGTAATTATTTTAAATACTGCCGACAAAACAACACAAATGAAAATCAAGTTTGCAATTAGAGTATGTTGTTGTCAACATTATCATCCATTACAAAGTCATCACCAGCTATCAGCTGCTCTGAATTCAACTTTAAATCGAAAAGTGATTGCATTGTTAGAAAGTCGGAAAAATCTATTTAAACTTCATTTATCATGACCAAAAGCAAGATTCACTTTTCTACTCTGAATGCTACCAAATTAAGTTCCTTCACGCTCAATTTAGTGTAAATATGGTTGAAATACATTTCACTTTCTTTCTGTCGCTTTTCATCCAGTTCCATCATGATGTGACACTTACAGAGCGTATGACATTTATGAGATTCGAATGTTCATGAATGTGCCCTTAATTGCTGATTCGTTGCGGTTAATGAATTTTCAATTGATTAGGAAAAAAATGTGACTGAAGATTGAGGACCAGAAATAATTAATGATATCTCATGTAAGGAGAGGCACAATTGAAATCATGTTAGCATGATGAACACATTTAGAGCGCTTTAAACGCTTGATGGTCATGATGTTCGAGCAAATAATTTCAAAATTTTTCAACGAATACGTTCACAAGCGCCGCCAATAATTAATGCACTAGAGCGTCCATATTGTTTAACAGTTACTCGCTAAATGCAAGTAAATAATCACATCAACAACTATATGCACGTGACTGCGCAATACTTAGTTTGTCTAAAGATTAATTAATCAACATGAACAATGTAAATGAATTGCAAATAGCAATAAGTTATTAATTAAATAGTTTTTATAACATGCCTTCAAACATGCAATTCTTGGCGGACATTTCGCTAATAAACTATGCAAATAAGTTTGATTTTGTACTATTGCGCAACTGCGAATCAGTCTTAATTAATTTTGGTGCCGCACCACACTGAGACGTGCGACATAATAAGACAGATTTATGCACAGTTAATTGTAATTAAATGGGCGTAAACTGGCAAAAGAAATAATTAAAATTAAGTTTTTTTTTTTTTATTTAATTCGTTATTCGAGTCGAGTGGCGAGACTCGCAATAAAGCTTTGCATTAATAGATTTTGGCGCACAAACACAGCCTGTCCATTAAATTGAGCGATTGTTAGAAAGCTTAATTAACAAGCAAAAGGAAAAAAAAAGTTTGAATTTGGCACATAAGTAAGTGAGACTTGAACTCGCGGTTAAAATCAAAGGCAAAGTTTTATTTACCGACAAATTAAATGTATCTCATGCTCAAACAAAACAACAAAATCACGCTCTTTTATCTTAATGATTCATCATATTTCGGGCTCTTCTTTTTTTATATTCATATAACAAAAAAATGGATCTTTTGTCTAATCATTCATGAAACTGAAATGACAATGAACAAAATGACTGAGCAAATTAATGTGCTCTAATATTCACAACTTGAAGCTACTGAATGCAATTCACCGACGGCAAAATATTATTGTGCAATTTTTTTTTAAGAATTGAGAATTTAATTTTTACTTGTTTATTGCCAATTTAATTAAAGTTCCAGTTTCTATAATTTCAGGTATACCGTAAATCAAAGAGATGCATCGAATAAACGTTTTTTTTTTTCTCTAAACTAATTGAATGAATTTACCCGCACAGAGCTTTCGAAATATTCAATGGCGCTTCATTTATCGCTCAGTCCGCTTTATCATCGATATTCGCGAGTCGCGAGCGTAAGCAAGAAGGTAATAACTAAAGCTTTTGAAGGCCTAATTAATTTTAAATCAATAATTTCTCATTTGTAATTATTATAGCGCGATATAAATTACAAGTCGATAGTCTCGTTCATAGGCAGGCAACAATCTCACTACGGCCAGCGCCTCTTATGCTCGGGTTCCGATGTCTAGTAATACAAAAAAAAAGCAAATTAAAAACAGATTGAATCTCATTGTTCAAACCAATACGTTATTCATGAAAGAGACCGCGCGCGGGATAAGAAATTTAATAAAGAACGATGATCAAAAGGGAAATGCCGACAATGGGTTTTCTGGTTCTGGGTGGCTGTATATGATCCAATAAAGCATCGGGCGATAATTATTTTCTTCCAACTCTTTTATGCTTCCTTTACTTTAATACTTCAATGTAGCACCGAAAACTCAACAAAAATCCTGCAACACAGTTGATGCGAAACCGCAGAATCTAAGCCAGAAAATTTGCAATTTAAACGTTTGCGCTCGTTTATGCTGCGAAATGCAAAACCGCAACTTGTTTTCGGGATATATACATAATTCTTTCGAGAAGCTATTCAAGTTGAGATGAATTTCTAGGCTCGTTTTTTGAAAATCTTTTTGATTCGTCTGTCAGAAGTAATTGAGAAATTATGATTGACAGGAAGCACTTTGATAGTCCCGTGTCTCAAAAAAATCTATTAATTTTATCATTACTCTTATTGTTTCATCATCTTTCACCTGTGAACATCAACTGCTAATTATTTTTAATGCCATGACACTCTACGAGAGCAATTTTGGTGTCCATCTGCTTTTTTTATTCTCGGTGTGAGAAAATTTTCGGGGCTCCTATAACTTGTTATTAACTATTAACTAGTTTCCATTGTCATTAGAGAGTACTTCCACTTTTGAATTAAAGTCTCTTTGTATAAGCATTAAATTAATTAATTTCTCCTTTTATTTCTAGTTTTATTTTCTTTTTACAGCCAATCAAATTATTATTATTATTTTTTTTTAATATTTGAAACGTGAGATTAATGTTAAAGATATTAATTTTACAAATTATTAATTTATAGCTTTGGGAAAGGAAGTGATACTGTAGAAGAGTGGGATTGATTATCACTCTGATTTCTTCTTTTAATTCATTGTCAGTCTTGCAGCCTTAAAAGTTTCCTGCGATTATAATTTATTGATTTGTTTCCATCCCTTATGTGCGGGGCTGCGGGGCGTCATTGATTTGTTTCGTGATGATCGTGAATTGTTTTCTTCTTCAGTAGATTCATATCATTTACATTTTCTAAGAAACTTTTGTGACTCGTCAACACTTTTACGCTTTCGACATCCTTTTTTAGCTCCTCCATGTCGCGTTTCATTTTAGCACGACGATTTTGGAACCAAGTAATAACCTGTGAGACAGGAAATTAAATATTTTAGTCAGAATGCAAGGTGTGAATCAATTATACAAAATCAGAAGTAAAATAAAATATTTATTTACATTTAATAGTCTCTTTTCGACTTCGCTCGCCTGTTCTGAAACCACGTAATGACCTTCAAAGAAAAGAAATAAAATTGCATTATAAGAAAATGTGAATAACGGGCAGTGTGGTCCTTTCAGTCAAATAAATTATGTTGAATTTAAATAAACAGAAATTCAGTAATAGCAAACAATTAATTCATTGCATTAACTTGTCGGCATTATCGATTGCACTTCAAAAGAGTTGCTTTATTTCTGGCGTGTATATAAGCACCATAAACGAGCGCAGAGTGAAAAAAAAGTACAGGCAAATGCAACAAAACACCTTGTAAATGTTAATTGCCGATTGTGTGGCTAAACAATGAGTTATGCCGGCAAATTGATAATTTGCATCTTTCGGCATTTTGCTTTGGCATGTAAATTTGCGTGGTTTTAGAGATGTATATAAGACGAAAATTGTTTGAACTTGTGATAATTGCTGGCAATTTGTCTAAATTATATCTGGCATAATCAGTTGAAGATCTAGTTTAAAGTGCAAATTGGCCAAAGGTGATTAACTGGAGACTCATTCACGAATCAAAGTGCTTTTGAATTGCATTCAAAGGGGGAAAGAGACTGATAAATGGTTTCGCGGCCAATTTTTCTTTTTGTTTTTTTTTTTTTTTTTTTTTTTTTTCGTAATGACTCAAAATTGATAGTTACCTGAGCGTTTGAAAGTCCAAGTGCAGCTGCAATTTCATCACGATCTGCTGGCGACAAATATTTTTGATACAAAAACCGCTTTTCCAGCTCAAAAATTTGATGATTTGTGAAGGCAGTTCGCGATTTTCGCTTCTTTTTCGGTTGCGGTCGCGTTGCAAATAAGTTTAAATGTGAACTTTCTGCGAAAAAAGAAGAAGTAGAAAAATAACATGATAAAAAGAAGCCCATTAAGTGTTTATAGCAGCAAAAGTCAATTAAACAGAGTCAATCATTCAAAGATTCTCATTTTAACCGCAAACTAAAATAATGATTCATTTGACATCATTTCCTGTTAAACATTCGCATTCGATTCTTTATTTCATTTCACCCGAACAATTTATGTCGCTTTTTTGTGGCACAATATAAAAAAAAATCAACAATGAATTCAATATGTTTCACTGCATTTTGCACGTTGCCCGCATCGGAAAGCCAAAATAAAATGGCATTTTTCAACTAATTGGACTCGACATTTGTTTGTTTTTCTTCATTTTTGCTTTTAATATTATTTCTTATTGATATAAAAATGTCTTTAATCGACCAATCGCATGATTCTGCACCGGTTTTCTGTTAATGAAACATTCAGATGTTTAAGAAAAACGGTGCTTAAGAAAGAAGATAATTAAGAAAACCGATGCTCGTTTGAGAGACATTGTCGAAAGCGATGAAAAAGAAACAAATGATGTCGCCATGTACTAACTATCGTGTGATGATAATGACGGACATAATGCTAATTATATGGCAAATGAACATTTTAATTCTTATTTACTTTATTGCATTGATCTTTGAATATGCAGCGTCAGCAAATATGTTTTGCATCAGTTGAACGACAATAACCGCAGTAGAATATTAAATACTCTTTTTATGTAAACACATAGTTGTTTTAGTTCTGTATGCATGTTTTCTTTTAAACATCATTAAGTCAGTTAAGAAAGCAAAAAACCGCAATTCTGAACCTTAAAGTATGGGCGACAGATCGTTTAGCGATAAATTTAAAAACCAAACTACTTGAAAGCTATCGGGATTATGCAATTAAATTCTCAAAAAGAAATTTCCTATAAGCGATGATCCAGCACTTGACATTCATTCAGACGTCTATCTTTGGAAACTGCTGCACGCGTTTTTCAATAAACTTAAAACAACTTGGCTTGCAGATGGTAGCGCTACTTAGATCTTTTTAAAAGATATATTTTCTCATCAAGTTTGTACCCACAAGCTATTTGTAACCTCGTTATGTAGCATTAAAAAAAAATAATTAAAATGACGTTTGTTTATAGCGAAAAAAAAAAATCGGCTACTAGCACAACAAAACATTGTTAAAGAAAATCGCCATAACAACGCCTTTGCTAACGATTGACGGCCTGTTTAGCTCTAACGACGTTCACCAATTTAAGTTTTTGCAATTTTCATGACGTGTGATTTTTTATTGCCCACAATTTGCTATTAATCAATCGCTGTTTTTTTTTTTGTTGCAATGCATCTCTCTTCCTCTCTCTCTCTATCGCTGAAGTGACATGCAAATTTAATTGCATTCACCAATAAATTTGGAATGATTGACTGTGCGTTGCCCGAGGCGATTGCTGGTCGTAATAAATATCAACGTCGTGAATTTTAGCACTGCAGCATGGCTTGATATTGCAGAAAAACACATCAATAATTTTATAGATGGAGAATCAAGCGATGATGTTATTGAGGATCAAAAGAAAATTTTCACATGATCATTAGACTGACCGGAGGAATCATGCTGAGCTGTTAATTTTTTCCTGCCCTTTTTTCCATCTATCTTTATTGCATTATTTGACCCTAGAGAGCTGTAAAACAATTTGGGTTTGGTGTTTACTTAGGATGTGTTAAAATGCTATTATTGATTGCACATTTGCAAGGGATCTCATCAGAAGTTCACTTTTTAAACTCTCCCATGAACAGAGGACCCCACACAGGAAAGACCTGAAATATTTCGCACATTAATTTATCATTTGTGTGATTTCATTAGGTTTCAATCAACAGCAGTATAGACGGAAAAAAAATTCGGTTTTCCGAAACAAATTTGTAAGTCATTAAGACATTATGGGTCCATTATTTGTATTTCTTTATGAGAAATCAATGCACAATAGATCACCCACCGACTGTGAAATGTTATACATTGTATGTTTATGGAACGAGAGAGAGGGCGAGCTCAGTACTTTTTTGCTTGAGTTTCGTATTTAAAGCAAAATTTATGGCAATTTGTTAGAAATCACTTGAGACTAAAGACATGCATAGAAACATGTGTGGATCGATTCGAAAGAAATAATCTGGTAATAGGAAAAAGGGCTGCGATGTTCATTATGCAACATTAATTGCCATATGTTTTGACATCTTATCTGTTCCACTTTATGCTTTGGAAAGGCAAAATATTTAGTCGTAAAGTGGATATACTAGACAGTGTCACATGCTCACATGCCGCGACGATTATCCTTATTACTGAAGTATCCTTTCTATCTCATATTAAAGAGTGCCGACTATTATTTATGTTTGATGTTGTATTAGCTTATCATTGAGCTCAATTAGTACAAGGCAATATGTTTGTTTTACCAATATCTTAATTATGTTTAATTAAGCTTGATAGAGCAAGTCAGTGAACAATTGCCGGATTTGAAAGGCTCTTGATGAATATTTTCAAACACATAAAAATAATTGGATATGATTGGAGAATGGCAATAAAATTAATTGAAAAGAACCATCAATGAAATGAAATATGACGGTTAATGGAAATGGAAAATAACTGTCAATTGAAAGACACACATTTTGCTGTTTTTCTATTCCATTTCTGTTTTGATTTCTTCTCAGAGCTCTTGTAATAAATGAAAGCTTTCAAATTCAATGGGTGGCCAATTAAACATGGCGCAGAAAGTGAACAAAAAAAAAATCAAAACTCGAAATTGTAATTTGCCCACTTAAGAATGCTCACATTGGAAGAAACAAGCAAGCAAACGCTGTCAGCTGAAACGGAACAACAGAAAATGAACTTAAAATCACTTTGCGAATGCGTAAAAATATTAATTTACGGTACTTGATTCTTTTTCAATTCCCCGATGTTGTTAGTAATTTAATTCTGCTCACTCCAATTTCGGCAATGGGCAGTTGAAGTTTTTTTTTTTTTTTCAATTACAACTGAATTCAACATTTAATTGAAATGATAAAAAATAACACTTTATATATTTTGGAGGAAATTTACATCAATAAAAATGAAAAAAAAAAAAAACCATTTTGAAATCGAAGACGAAAAAAAAGCCAATCGATGCTTAATTGATTAACTGTATTAGAGTTGTTGGCGTTGGATAATTGATTTTCGATTTAAGTTTTTGTGAATGGATTTTTTTTTTCTAAGACTCAAGGGGCCAATCGTTGTTTTTGGCTTTCGGAATTTGATGGAATCAATCAATGGAGCCGATTGCTGATGAGCAGTTGAATTAACGTAATCTCTCGCCGTGCCAAACATTGCTTTCTCGCAATATTAAAATAAACGCTTTAATTAATGCCAATGATGAAAATGTGTTGGACTGAATTGAAATTGTGCTCATGTGATGGGGTGTGAAAACGCATAAAAGTTAATGTTTGTGAAATAATAAAAACAGATTTTTCGGTTTTCATTTTCTCAACTCGAGTGTGAAACTGAATGCTGAAGGAATGAAATTAAAATAAGAAAAAAAAAATAATAATAATAATTTTATAGCTCTTAAACATTTAATTTTTATATGGTTTCCGTTCTGACAGTGCAAACTGATGGCAAATTATCGATCGCATTTTATTTTGTCAACAACTCTTTAAGCGATTTTCTTTTAAAATGTCAAATTGACGACTGTCTAGTTTAAGAAGTTGTTTTGCTGCCCATCAATGGTAGCAAAGCAACAACATAATGAGTGCAGGTGAACGGCGACTTCCCTTTTACAAAGTTAATGAAGCACACTTTTAATGAAACAACTATTGCTGGAAGGAAATTGGCTACAGTTGAGAGACACAAATGAGTTCAGTGGCAGTAAGATCTTGTTATGAAGTTTGACTTTATTCACATTATTAACATTCACCCCTGATCAAGTTCAGAATCATCATCAGAAAATGAAAGAATGAACGATTTCGATCAACAATACGAGACAAGTGTCCGCGACGAATGACATTTAATTAATTTTACATGATGAAACGTTTCGAGTGCGGTTGTTTGGTGTACAAAAGAAATTGTTATATATTTATTTTGTATCCGCCACGATTCCATTAATGAAGTTTAAAATGCCTAATGGATCTTTTTCCAAATGACTGAACACTGTCGGTGCCCTCACATATATATATTTTCTTAATAAATTTGCTGGTGCGAGTTGTGTTGATCTACGCAATTTAATTGCTTTTAATAACAAACTACACAGAATATTGTTGGTAGCTTGGAATCAATCTCAAAAGGAAAATTTCCGAATCTGTTGTAGACCTCACAACAATCAAAATGTGTTCAATTTATGGCCAATTTTTAACACCAAGCGATTAAAATGTTCCAACACCCTACCGAGAGCGATAGAGAGGAAAAGAATTGGAAGGCATTGTTGTTTTTTAATTGCTCATAATACCCGAAAAAAAAAAATTTAAAATATAATCGGGCCTCCCATATAGAATCCCACAGCATCAGCAAGCGCATAACAAAAAGCACCCAAAACCAAACCAAAAAAACCTAAGAATTAAACCTGGCATGCGGTGCCCAGGTAACAACACAATTGATCAGAAAAATGATAGAGTTATTACAAATAACACCATCCGAGGGTATCTTTTACCTTACGTGCGTTGAAAATTGATGGCCGAGTGAGATGAAATGCTGGTATTGTGGATGGCTTGTGTTCGTATGTACATTATATATGTAGCTAATTTCCGAAGAGAGAGAGAGAAATAAGAAAACAGAAGTTTCTTCTTCTTTCTTCAAGAAGTTACACTTAGATATAAATACATTCTTGATTTCTTGTTGTGGATGGGTCGGTTTCCTTTGAAACTCAATCCAATTAGCTTGATATACCGACACTTTAAGGTATGAGCGGTGCTCTTTTTTGTTGCCCAATTCTGTCTTCTCGCATAATTCCCAGTGCTTCCCATTCGAATTTTAGTTCGGCTCTTGGCTCTCTTAGGCGGTTTATCAAAATTTTTGCAACTTCGAGGTTATAAGAAAAGTTTTTGTGCCGTTGTGTTATAAAAAAACAATTTCGTTAGCGCGACAGAATTAACATATTAATCCGAAATCATTTTGCTTTGTGTTGTGTCGGCGGCGCAATTAAAAAGGTTCTAAAACACATGTTTCAATGTGTCCGCACCGATTGCCGGCAAAAAATCAGAGAATGATTTTTTCCCCTCTGTTTTTCATGAAATTAAAAGAGCAAAAAACAAAAGTTGGTTTAATATGCACATAACTAATGCGATTCCAAGGAAATCATCAGTGAATATTAATAATTCGGAGCATTGGAACAACTAATGAGATGCATTAATATTTTCTTAAGCAGTCAGATTCAAAGCCGGTACCGGTTCATATTTTTTGTTATTCGACAAATTATTTACATTTAACAGCTCGTCATAATCATTATAATCGTATACTATAGAACTCATCAGACGTGAGTGAATTGAGGCTGCCTCGTCAGACAAAATGAATAGCCGGCACAATACCTATTGATCATCTATTATGAACAATGAACTCTAGTAATTCGATTCAGAGACTTTACTCACTGTGGCTAATGAGAGTATAAAGAGACTTTTAACTTTCCCCATGTATTGTGGAGCATTTTGTTCTGGAGATGTAAAAAATCTTTCTATGTTTCGGAGCGTAAATAATGTAATACTTTGAAGGTGTTTATTGTTTGGAGGTGTAACGATGTCTAGTTAAAAAAATCACATTTTTTAAAGTTCTTAAGTTATTCATTGCTGGAATGTTGAGAACATAATATCTAGTACTGCTGCGATTCGGAAAACAAAACGACAGCAGAGATCAACAATCGATTCTGTCCAATTTGGTGCCTGGATGCTGCGTTACTAATCAAAGTAACGATCTTATTACGTCAGATCTTCCTGTTTATTGTGTGATCGTCTCTTTGCTCGATCAAAACTCGTTAATATCAAAGACGATTTAAAATCAAAAGAATCTCGTTATTTATTCATCAATTGACTGTGCGCGGTGCGGTTTCGGCATTCTTTCATGATGCCTCGTTTTCGATTTGAAACAGAAGTAATTTAAAGTAATAAAAAAATATGAATATCATTCTGGCGAGAGTTGCAGACGTTCATTATTACAAAAAAATATTTATTGATCTGTTTTTAATGTAATTCGATTTTTTTTGGGGGTAAAATATTTGTGAAGCTACAACAAAGTTAATTACTTTACGTTCTAAACATGTTACTCCTCAACAGATCTCAAATGTCTTATTAATGTTTTTTTTTTTGCTTTGCATATAATTATAAAAGAATCATATGTGAGGCGATATCTTCTAAAATATTAGAAGCAGTTTGCGATATGCACGATCATATTTCATTGTTGCGCAAAAACAAAAAATAAAGAAATATTTATGATGCGCCAAAAAGGAACAAACAGCGGAATAAATGGATAAAAATCAATCATCGTACGAAACAAGCAAGAACTGAGAGATGTTGGAGTGTTATTATTTATGAATAAATTATGATAATTGACCGGGAGCTTCTGTTAGTAGTCCAACATTAAATAAATTACATCTCCTTTATGTCCGACATAAGATTCCGCGATATACATGTGAACGCTATAAATAACCCAGGAGTGTTCCGACAATCAGATTTTTATATATATATTTTTTCCGTTGTGCTGTGTCGAAACATGAAATACAAGCGATCGCAAGCACCAAGCCCAACAACAGTAACATAACTCATGACTTTTTAAATTATTCTTCAACATCGAAAGCACGTAGTTAGGCATGAATCGATTTCGGGTAGCTAATTGATAATTTTATTTTATTTTTTTGGAAGAGTACGCAAACAGTGCTGCCGATGCGGTGTCAGGTCGTTTTTCAATCAGAAATCGAAATTTGATGGTGCCTATAAAAAAACATGAAAACAACGAATTTCATTCACCCCATTTAACGACAATCAATTGCACGTTTAATATGTTTCTATGCATTTCATGAATATATATGCATTTTGATTGCGATGTTTTCTTATGTCGCTTCAATTTGTACAATAAATAAATGACATAAATACGTGTCATTCAAAGGTCGTTTTAATTAGCACCTGTTTTGCGAATCGATATTGCCAGAACAGGTTTGTGGAGAAGAAAAAGAAGAAGATTTTCTGCAGTTATAAATCGTCATTTTCGTGGAATTATTATTAATAGCATAACAATTTCTTTATTTTCTAACGACATTTAATTTCTTCTATTAGTTTTAGACAATCATCGTAAATTATCGTTTTGTTAATTCATGCAGTCGAGTTATTTTTCTAGTTGTCAAACATTTGTCAAACTTGCATGGATTTTAATTGCGAATACAGAGAAAAACACTCACTTGAGTCAGACTCAGATATATCCGACACGACGTTTAGTTTGTCATAAATCTCACAATACCACAACTCTGCATTTCTAAGTTAATATCTGTCGGCGTTAGGCGCTATGACGAAACACGAAGTTTATTTTTGCACAATACAAACATATTATTTTTGTTTTAGCGTTGAATATGTTCCCTAGATATTTACAAGGCACTTCATTTACACTCATTTTCTTTCATGTTTCGCCGCAGTATTATTAAGTATCTTGATTGTTTTCGATTAAAAAATATTTCCTTTTGACTTATGCATGCTTATGCTTTCGGAGAGCGCACACAACACAACGCAACGGCGATAAAACGGAATCGATGAACATTTTTAACACTCAAACGCCACGAAACTTTTTTTCAAGTAAGAAAAAGAAAACGCAAGCAAAACATCAATCAATTACAAATTTGCTCATTCATTCTGTGTTTTGTTAAAGAGTTTTAATTAATTTTCTCGTGAAATGACTTTGGTATCAAGATAACGAAAGAAGGATTTTGACAAATTTTTTTAGACTCAATATTTCCACCAAAAATTCTACACTCAGTTTATTTTGTGAGTTAATGTATTTAATTACTTTGCGCACCACTTTATAATTATGGCAAATTAAAAGTTTAGATGGACAGTAACGAGAAAAAAAAATTAATTAAATAATTAGAGTTGGTTGAGCAGTAAGTGCTTGGATCTGACATTGAGATAAATTTTCGCGATAAAACTACAATTTTATTGAATCTGTGTGCAACAAACTCACCTCCATCATTTTGAGCCTCATCAAAATTTTTATTTGATAACTGAAAAAGTGCATCGAGCGGTGTTCCATTTGGTGATTTTGCGCAGTTTTTTGATGGCTTCTTTTGGGGCGTTTGTGAGTGTCCTGAATGTTCGGATGTCCTTCCAATATCTGGTGAACAGCAATCACTAGCAACGGAACTAGATCGATCTGATCCACTTTCTGAAGGAATTATTTCTAGTTTCATGTGACGCAGTAGTTGTGCTTGAGCTCTGAAATGTTCTTGAAGTTGCTGGTGATAGTCCATCGCAAGACGTTGCTCATAATGTAACAAGGCAGGTGGAAGAAGTGGTCGAATAGAAATAGGATGCTGTAAATGATCCCATGGTCTAACAATTCTTGATGGATGATGCAAATGGAGATTGTTGATTGTATCACGTGGATCAGAACTTTTGTTTGTATCACGACCCAAAATATCAGCGATATTAAAGCTCTTAACACCTTCCACGGATGACTTTGTTGAACGACTAGTATCACTTTGATTGTTATTATCTTCATTATCAACCATTTTCAGACGTTTTAAGGGTTGAAAATAATCATCCCTATGATTGTTGTGCAATCTTTCATTTTCAGATGGCGGTGGCGATGGTGAACCAACTGATATTTCTGATCCTACAGGACTCTGAGCAGGACTAGGGCACATTATTGCAATCATTTGCGTGGAGTTTTATATTTAATTTCAATTTTAAACAACTAATTGACTTTTCCTCTTTTTTTTTTAATTCTTCCGTCGCTCGACTAAAATTTTCACTTTTGGCATTTTTATTGTTTTTGAAATTTTATGTTTTGTGTTTGCTTTTTTTTTTCTTATTCTGTTTTAAGCATATAAGAAGAAATTAATATTTCAATTTCTTTGTCAACCTCACATGGGATAAATCACTGAATTAATAATGTGCGAATTTAATTGCTTCTTTAGCTAACGTTTCTCTTAATTCACAATTTCTTAGAACGCAAGTCAATAGATTTTTTTTTTTTGTGACGATTATTCAATTACTTTATTCAATTGATGACAACTTGATTGGTGTCTATTTTAAATTTTTGAAATGCTCTCCCTTAGCTTCTTAAACGCGGCTTCATATCTTCGAACTGAACAATATCACACAAACATCGAGACTGAATATTGTTCCTCTCGCAAATACTTCGTATGTAAAATTGTGAAACACAAACACAGTAACGCCTCAAAATAATCAACACATGCATGCGAACCAATGGCAGCAAATTTTAAATGCTTCATGTTATTTTGAACATAATGTCGGATGTTTTATGGCTCGGGCTTTCAACTTACTTTTTTATATTCTTTCTGGTTTTTCTTGTATAAATTATTACGCTTGCAAATGTATTCGTTTGCTGATGGCTTAAGTAATTTGTCAGCATTTAGGATTGTTTCGTTCGCATTATCGTTTCTCATTTTTAATTAATTAAATCTGTTCCGTTTCTGTGATGAGCTGTAATTTTTTTTTGTTGTTGTTCTCTCTCTCTTTTGTGTTTTTTCATGTTTTTGAAATTACAGTAAAATGTAATTTATTTAAAAAAAATATATACATAAAAATGTTTTATTGAACCCCATAATAAACGTTTTTCGGACCTATTAAAAATTAAAATTTGATTGAGTCGTTTAAAATAAAAGCGTAATGGCATTTTTTTTGCTGTATAAATAAAAGGAAGAAAATATGAAATATTATGAATTAGTTGCTTCTTGACTATCAATTACTTATTTCTTCTTCACTATCAATGACTCAAAGTGACATATTTACAGTATGTGCGTGAATAATTTTTCAAACCTCTATTTTTAAAGGAATGAGATGAGATCGAGTGATGTTCATAATTTTGGAATAAAAAAATGTCTAAAAATATATTTGTGCAAAAAAAAAAATACAATTTTCTTGTTGAACTGCTCGTTTTGATATGATCATAATTTTAAAAATTGATTGTGTCAGACAATGCAAATGACCGTTCAAATAAACCATAATAACACGTATATATGTTGGGAAATGATAAAATTGTGTGTCTTTGCGGTCTTTGTGTGATGCCGAAATAACAATGGATTTGTGCTTACAGTGTGGCAGAAATTCGCAGACGTATAATTTAGTGTCGTTATGTGTGACAGCATGGCAAATATTAAGAAATATTAACTTGCAAACATTGTCTGCTCATGCTCGCTCAGTGATAGTGTTGACTTTCGATTGTATTTTACAGACAACTATCCAGACGTGAACCAGATGCTAGAAAGTCATCAAACAACTTCAGAATTCGGTTTGATGCATTTGTTGCCCTCTCAGTTTGCAACAATGTAATAAGAATTATTTTCAATTAATCATGGTTTTGCGGTGACTTTATGCATTATTGTTAAATATTTTTTTTTTTAAATGCACAAATTGAGCAAAAAGTATCAGCACGTAATATTTTATGAGACTCTACTGATGGAATGATTCGAAGTGAGCTATCGATTGATCCAAATCAGTGTCGATGGCAAAAGTTGATTAAACCGCCAAGCACATAAAATAGACAACCGACACGAAACATACATATAAAAAAAAATAATTACATTATTAAACAAACGAATATCATGGCAGGTAATTTGTAAAAGCAATAAAGCAAATGATGGAAGGAAGAGAAAATGAACGAAATTAATTAATTATAAAATGAAAAATAATGTTATAAAAAAACCTTAAGTAGTTTCTGCTTACACAGAAATCATCGGTGCTGAACAAACACAAATCCATTCGACGTCGTCGACAACAAAAGAGCAATAAATTTTTCCGACATTATGTTTTGCTTGCAGAAAGCTTTCAGAGGTTTGATTTTGATTGGTTGTGGCAATGTATATGTACATGCTATTTTCTGAGGCGTACCCTATACACATTTCTATCTCAGAGGCCTCGCACACATTTCTTACAGAAACGAGATTTCAGTCTTCTTGCTTGTGTGCTGTCATTCGGTTTGTTGGTTTCAATATTGCAGTAAAAAAATATTTCTCAAAAGCAATCAACTGTCAAAAAATCGACATTAAATTAAAAATTTTCTTTAATAGCAAAAAAATTAATTTAACAAAAAATGCGCTGCAAAAAAATTTATCGAAGAAATTACTAAAAGTGGAAAGTTTTTAAAAAAAAAAATAAGAATATTAAAATTATATTTAAAATTTGTGCAGTCAAAATGCAGACAAGAATTTGTGTGAGTCGTGATCCAAGTCCTGTAGGATCAGAAATATCAGTTGGTTCACCATCGCCACCGCCATCTGAAAATGAAAGATTGCACAACAATCATAGGGATGATTATTTTCAACCCTTAAAACGTCTGAAAATGGTTGATAATGAAGATAATAACAATCAAAGTGATACTAGTCGTTCAACAAAATCATCCGTGGAAGGTGTTAAGAGCTTTAATATCGCTGATATTTTGGGTCGTGATACAAACAAAAGTTCTGATCCACGTGATACAATCAACAATCTCCATTTGCATCATCCATCAAGAATTGTTAGACCATGGGATCATTTACAGCATCCTATTTCTATTCGACCACTTCTTCCACCTGCCTTGTTACATTATGAGCAACGTCTTGCGATGGATTATCACCACCAACTTCAAGAACATTTTAGAGCTCAAGCACAACTACTGCGTCACATGAATCTTGAAATAATTCCTTCAGAAAGTGGATCAGATCGATCTAGTTCAGTTGCTAGTGATTGCTGTTCACCAGATATTGGAAGGACATCTGAACATTCAGGACACTCACAAACGCCACAAAAGAAGCCATCAAAAAAAAGTGCAAAATCACCAAATGGAACACCGCTCGATGCGCTTTTTCAATTAACAAATAAAGACTTCAATGAGGCTCAAAATGATGGAGGTGAGTTTGATACACGATTTAAATTACTTTATGTCGCTATTCACGTCACGAGCCAAAAACTCTTTACAATTTTATGGCTTCTAAATGTATTTTTATTATTTATGGTGCAAGTGTTTCTTTAATGACCAAATATGTAAATCGAAAGAAAAAAAAAATATTTTTTTTTTATTACTTTGAAGGAACAGCAGTGAATGAATTAAGCGGTAAAACAAAAATGTTTAAACGTGTTAAAGTGAATCACTTTGAAATTTAATTTGGCATAATAACTTCGCCACATTTTATTTTCTTAATTGACAACTTATAATTTAAGGATGCATTAACAGATTTTTTTTTAAATTAAACTTTCGGCTGTAGCCTTTATGAAAGCTGTTTATGTAAAATTGCATTCGATAAATCATTGCAAAATTGCGCTGTGCTCGCAATGAGAGACGTTTTGCATAATCATTTCTGATTAGCGTGCTTAATATATGCAAAAGCAGTAAATTATTCATTAATGGGTCGTGTCTACCTACGCGATTAATTAAATATTCAAAAAGTTTATGTGCAAGAAACACGTTTGAGGTTGGCGCAAAAAAAATATTACTCCTAATATAATTTATTCAATATTTTAGTATTTAACATGAGCATAACATTTTATTTTCAAATGGACAAGTTCACGACTCGATGAATTTTTTGAATTTCTGCTTTGTCTCTTTTCGATCGATCATTTAAAAGATAGCTAAGATGATGAGTTGCTACCTAGCGCCGAAGTTACAATCAATGTTAAACAATTTAACAATGCACAATGGACATTGAATGGCTGGCTATTGGATTATTGTTGGAATGTCACAAACATGCTAAGTGGGTGTCCTATGGAATTTCTTCAAATTCCATCTCACTTTTGTTAATGCATTTTATACAATGTAAAATACTTTAAATGCATTTGTGCATCACATTCGATGCTATTTTTTTCATATTCCTTACCGCTGTTACGCTATTTAGGCCTCTCCATTGAGTCTTATATAAAACTTCTCATAAAATTACGGAAAAAAAATGTACAACAAAAAATTTGTTGAAGCTGAGACGAGAAGAAATCAAGAAACGCAAGAGGAAAAGAGAAGAGACCTGAAAGAGTGTGTGATGGTTTGAAAGATGTGTAAAAGAATCAAGAAATTACAAAGACGCCGCCAAAGGCCCGAAGGTGTCGGTGTATCAAGCTTAATTGGAAGACCATTCAAAAGAAACCGACCCATCCATAACAAGAAATTAAGAATGTATTTATATCTTAGTGTAACTTCTTAAAGAAGAAGAAACTTCTGTTTTTGGGTGACCATCATCAGGTTTGTCACCTGAATTTTCAAAGGAAATTACAAAATCTGACAACGAGTAAAAATTGATTCAAAATTATTATTTGCAAAACTTGACAAAAAATATGTCAAAATATTGAAACTAGCCCCACTCGAAGTAAGTAATAAGCAACATGAAATAGGAATTCCTTCGGTTCATAATTTTCAACGCACGTATAAAAAATCTTTGACTGTGTAATAATATCTCTATCACTAGTGATCGGCATTGTGTTATTTGTTGTTACCTGACTGCTTGTTTGGGCATTAATGTAACACATCAATATGGGAGGCCCACAGTGATGTGGAATGTTCATCTAATCAATATCATATGTATGAGCAATTAACGGATGTCGATGTTTAATTTAATGGTGTAAAATAATTAATCTTTTACCTTTTTTGGTATAAAAATCAAAATAATATTTCTGATGATTTTTTTTTTATAATGTGAATGATCTTCGGATTTTATTGGACGAGCTCAGTATGGATTTAATGCTCTTCCACCAGATTGCCGCGCGGCTTAATTTGATTTCAGAGATAATAATTTGAGATGAAATATAATTTATGCAAAACGGCAAAAGAATAAAAGCTCCGAGAAACTCATAACTGAATTTTTATTAATAATTTTTTTTTGTGAATTGTAATTTAACTTTAATTTATCGTTCATGAAATTTTCATTATTTCTGATCTTGTTTCTCTAAACGTGGCGGCAACTGGCGTGAGAAAATCGTTGGATGAATGAAGTAGCCGCACATTGGAATAAAAATTGAATCGGATTAAATGGAGGATTCTACAAATGACGCCACTGAAATTTTGTAACAAGACAATTAATTTCCATTCAAAATTCAATTAACTGAAAATCCGAAACAGAAGTCAAATGTGCGATTGTCTAGCGCGCACAATTCATATTTAATTGAAACTCTGTATCATCACCGTTCGGTACATTTCTAATCTTGTTATAGCATTCATAGTACCGGTTTTTTTATAAGTATGTTCGTGTGTGTGTCTGTGTCTTAAGAATGAGAGATACCAATTAGATGGTATTAAATCACTCGTTAGTCATAACTCAAAAAAAAAAGCTATAGTTGCGAAGGCACCGCTTTTATTAATTTTTAATAAGCTCTCGTCGGCATCGCTTCTTTTGATTTGGAGTTGCAAGCCTTTCTGTTGCCTTTTGTTTGTGTCGGTCAATTTGGCTTTGTTGTTAGTGATGGTCCGCTTGTTGAAATCGATTCAACGCCAACAAAAGGCCAGCGATTTGGTGTAAAATGTTTTCACTTTGCAATGATTGCGGAGTAATTCTACAACGTTGTCCTGTCATTTTTATAAATATGATACGTTTCAATATAACAATCAACATCGACACCTCATATGATTTCGCTGGAATTCTTTGCTTCATACAAATCTCAACCAACGATTCCTTTACTTAGAGTGAACGATTACGGTGCACCCGAAAGAGAAATGAATGAGAGATGACTAATAAGAAAATTGTAGAGCGGCTTAAGTTGTTCCTTTGAAAGCCGGACAGAAGTAATAATTACTGTGAAAGATTGCTTCTTTTATTATATCCACCTTTGGGCTGATGTGAGGTTCCGAAACTCGTATTTTTTTTTTTTTTTTTGAATCATATATACATTGTTGATTTCGGGGCTTCTTGTGAGCCTTAATGATTATTGCGAGATGTATCGAAAACACAAACATCAAACGAAAAGAGTATTAACATTGTACAATGAGCGCGCTTTGGGGTCCCATCATAAAAATCAGTCAAATTGAATTTTATGGGTTTTTGATTTGATTTATTGGCTATATTTTGGTAAATGAACTTTTCTTGATGTTTAGAACTTCGCTGACTGATTGTGTGTGTTAATCCATTTATATTACAACTCTCCCATTTGTCAAATATTCCTTCAATGGCAAAATAAATTTGTGTGATGTTTACAGCAATTATGCAATAGAGTGCTCCATGTACGACCCATGGCCAGCAGTAAATTAGTTAAACCATTTAACGCGCATGCAATTTCGTAATTAGAGCATTGCTCAATTGCTTTCTTCGAAAGTAAATAACGTTTTGTTGTAAACCATTTTGATGGACACTAATTTGTTATTTTACTTTTGGAAGTCTTATCTCATTAATTATTGAACCAATCAGTAAATTATTTTTTCAATATTTCCTTCTCCGAGGGCAGTCAGCCGCAGATTTGAAGCTATTTTTTTACGAAAATTATGAAAGAGCTCAGAATATTTCGGTATTTGCGTTAAATTTTATAATTTACAAACTGGAAGCAGCCGCATGGAAAAATAAATTAAGTATCAGTAGTGAGATATTTAATAAAATAGCAATTTTTTTATTATTATTCTTCATTTAATCACCATCCTTTTGATCAACGGAAAATTAATTAACTTCAATTCGATGTGGACACTTGTCAAATATTTCCTTTTTACGTGTCCACTGACATTGTTGATGGCAAAAAATAAATGATCATTCGATTATTGATTGTCCGAATCTAATTTGAAAACTTGTTTTGACTTAGTGCAACTTTTTCACCTGCTTCAATTTTATACTAAAAAATAAAAAAATTCAAAGTCAATTTTTCACGCCTGTATAAGTTTCATCTTTAATTAAAAATGAGATTAAGAATGGTATGAAGGAAATATAATTATGAATGTAATCTGCCACCTACATGCATCTTATCATTCTACTCTACTACCGTTCACTGTTCCCAAAAGAACCTTCATTCCGAATGATGCAACTGATATATTTATGACTCTCTTTGCCACTGGCATTTATTACTTTTTTTTTCATACTAAAAACCCAACAATAAATTGCTCGTAAAATCATATTAAGTTGAAATTGTTTGTCTATTTATATGATTGCGTTTCATGTGTTTGATGTATTAAAATAATAAACGAACAACAATTTTGACTTCACACTTTGTTCTTGTAATCGCTTCCCTTGGATTCTTCTACCGCGGACCATTTACTGAAATGAGTTTAATAGTTTTCGAAACAATTATGTGAAATAAACCAATATTAACATTTAATGTTTTAATAACTTCATCTGTGAATGTTATGTGAGAAACATCAACAACTGACATGTGCTGTTGAGTGATCTAGTGTGAGGCTCAAATATCCAAAGAGAAAGCTAAATTTGAAATAAATTCTAATGTATATAATTTGGTGACTCGTAAATAAATTATTTTCTCTATACATAAATAAATGGTCGATGTGGGGTCGTTTCGACCACACGTAGATATTTGCAGACAACGTCTGTTTGGCAATATCTCACATTTACAGGAGCAAGACACTTGATCCTATTGATTTTTATGTCACGTCATGTCGTGTTTATGTTTCAATGGTAATTATATGCTGTTAAATTGCATCATTATCATTTGCATGTCGATTTTGATTGAAAAAAGGAACAACAAAGTTGTAATTTTACTTGTTTTTGTGAATGTTTTTCGCAAATTATTTTTTCTTTTTAACTAATCAATAAATGACGAACACACAATTTTAATTGTTGCTAGCATGTATTAGATATTTCTTTCACATTTCAACGATTGCATTCGCGTGTTTCTCCTTTTTTTTCTCATGTCTGCATGTTACTCAACATCAATGGGCTCGAAATCGTGTTTCGTTAATTTGATATGCTCATAAAACTTAAATGTTCTTATTTACGCGTTTTGAATTAATTAAATGTACACTTCGTCGGTGTTGTTAGGAATTGAAGTAAAGTCACATAACAAGTTATGCCGCCTTCAATGGCGAACAGAATTCTTTGAATAGGTTCTAATTTTGAGATTGTGGTTATATGTCGTCTGGTTGGGGCAGAAAAAAATCGTTAAAGACTTTCAATAACTTACACAAATGTTGCGGTTACCACCATCAAATCTGGTGAATTGGCTTATGCTGGCAATGCTAAATTCCCTAATTGCCGCCAGTTGTTTTATGCTTCAACCTCAATCTGTTGAAACATCTTCCATCGAAATGGAATTAAAACCCACATTTTATTACAAAAAAAGAAAACATACAATTCTATTGGTCGATTAAACACTGACAGTATATAATGAAGAAGGCCAACAAGAAAAATGAAAGAAAAAACAGAAAACACACAAACAAATGTCACTTCAGATTAAGAAAATAAACATAAAGAAACGTACCATTTTACTTTAACATTCGAGGTGATATGAAAAAGATGGTGAACACGAAATTATGTTGCAGGCGCGGTAAAAAATTGGTTAACAGGAAATGATGTTGAATAACAAATTGTCGAGTGTGTGGTCAAAAGAATAACTTTTTTTTTCTCAGTTCCCGACCATTAATTTGAACAATTGTTGAACTTCGTCGTCGTCGTATGTTACCACCATAATTAATTAGAGGTTTGTCGGAATGTCGAGCTTTCGAGTAATATCATAAAAAAAAAAATTTATATGTTAATAGCATGATTGGGGGGAGATGAAAAACTTGTAAATTTCTGAATTTTTAATTGGAAATGCCCAGCGCTCAAAAGCAGCCGCAAAAAATTATTAATGAAAAATTGAAATTTCTTTGTTTCAACGCAGCCGCGCTCATCGCGTTCGCCACTTCAAAGCAATATGAAATTATTCAAATCATATTTTCTGTCTAATCATCACATCAAACATATTACCTATGAGCCATAAATTTATATTCTTTTAAATTGGAATTGAAATGCCGAAAAAGAAAATTTTAAATTTCATCAAATTTTATATTTTTTATAATCTTGACTGGCTGTTTAGTCGCTTCATAAGAGATTTTTAACCGGCGCTACCGGCATAAAATTATGAGAATGCGCAAGATGAAATTTTTATTGAACATATTTATCATTAAAAAAATGAACCTCGCGCTTTCTGCTTGTTGATGTTTTGCCGAATATTTTTTTTTTTATATTCGTTCGCGCCTTTTACTGATCTTTGATCTTATTTTATTTCTTTTCAGAAACAACACACATAGATTTATTCTCTACGCGGCCACAGCCGAAAAAGAAGCGAAAGTCGCGAACTGCCTTCACAAATCACCAAATATTCGAACTAGAAAAGCGATTTTTGTATCAAAAATATTTGTCGCCAGCAGATCGCGATGAAATTGCAGGCTCTCTAGGACTTTCAAATGCTCAGGTATGTGCGATTATTCAAATATTTTGAAATTAATTAGAGCAGACCTCTAAATACTAATATTCAGAATGTTCAATGGTCTCTTATTACTGATGAGTGCATTCATACCATTACGCTTATAGATAGTCTACCAACTATGATCGTTTGGTATGAATGGGTTCCTTAATAATACAGATTTGCTGACAAATTATTTCCCCAAATTCTCTTTGAAGGTCATTACATGGTTTCAGAACAGGCGTGCAAAGTCAAAAAGAGACTATTGAATGTTTTGATGTCCATCATCCATTGATTCAATTAAATGTAATTATAGCTTGTTACTTATTATATCCCTAATCCATCCTACACAAGATTCTTATCGCTTTTCTCACAACATCCAAACACCTTTGTATTTAACAGAGCACCAACCGTGCTCTGTTATTATATTATTTGGAAGGATTCATTTTCTTAATGGACTTTTTTGTTTGTTTCCCTCGATGCGTACAGGTGATTACATGGTTTCAAAATCGTAGAGCCAAACTAAAACGGGACATGGAGGAGCTGAAAAAAGATGTTGAGAGTGTGAAGGCATTAACAGGTCAACAAAGCTTCCTGGAAACTATCACCGATATGAATCTCTTAAGGAATGAGCCGATCCTGGGACATGATGACGATGATGATAGCGTTAGTTCGCAAAAGTGATTTAAACAGTTTCAAATTACTTTTATTCTTGTTCCAAGACTGATTATTTATTTCGATTTCTTGTAAAATATTCGTGTTTAAAACTAATGTTGCATTGAGAATCCTTAAAAATATAATATATCGAATTAAAATTGAACAATTTTAGTTTCATTTGCGAAAAGTTCTATTTCATAATTGTTTTTCAGATTTCCGTCGGCAAAGGTTGATATACTATCATAAAAAAATATTTTATGTATGCAGGAAAAAGTTACATATAGTGTTAAAGTTCTACTAGAAAAAAAAATGAAAGCTTTTAAACTTTGAACACTAACACCATTTAGAGTTGAAAAAGTGGTAAGAAGAGAGCTTTTCTCCGCCTCAAAATCAACCGATTCACCAACAAAAACAAAATAAACTTATTCAGCCAATGGAACATACAAAGCATGCATGCTCAAGCTGCAATTTGCAATTGCCGTCATCCATTGTTGCTAGTAAAATGTTTGTTGTAACACTTGCCGTTGTGTTTCTTTGTTGCATCATCACCGGTTACATCATTAATTGAAGCTGCTCAGATGATGGAGGTGAAAAGTTTGCATCGGGAACTTCTTTAAGATTAATCAAATATCATTAAGTTGATTGAGAGCACATTTTACTGAATCAATTGAAAATTCATTAACCGCAACGAATTGGCAATTAGGGCTGAACAACATCACTAAATTATGAATGTCACATGCACATTGAAATCCGGTGAAAAAAAAAATAAAAATATCTCATCGAAATTCTAAACAAAAATGCATTCAATGTTTTCAATGCCATCAAATTAAGTGTGAAGAACCTTTAATTTTCTGAAGCATTCAGAGCAAAAATAGAAACAAGATCGAGTGATTTCACTTTCTAGTGATAAATGAGGTTTAAATTAACTTCTGGCATCCGAATAGAGAAATCATTTTGCTCTTTTAACGCACACACAAATTGATTAAATATGGAGCAGATGCAAAATTTGCATTTCATTGCAGGCATGAAACGGTTAATTAAGTACCTCAATGATACAAATCGAAGCAAGGAGCTTGATAAATTTCTTAATTATCTAAATGTTAAAGGACGATCATTTGATTGAATTATTTAAAGTGATGCACGTCTTTTTGCACCATCACATTTTGGCATTTTACTACATTCAATTTTAGATGATGAGCAAATTTTTCAATTCCACGACAGAGATTGAGTAAGGGACCACACATTTGCGGCATTATAAGCCCACAACCGTGTCGAAACAAATTTGGAACATCATAAAATGATGGCGGTTGATTAGGTTCGATGGGTTGAAAATCAGCATCCAGTACACCTAAAGATATATGGCTCATTCGATATGGCTGTGAATTTGTACAACTCAATTTCGCTTCGACAATCCCTCATCGAGGAAAACATTTTTGATGAGATTTTTTTTTTCTGCAAAGTCATTTAAGGCTCAGAAGCTGAGAAGGATTTTCAAATGAGCATGTCAAGAAATTGTTGCGTCCTTTTATGATATTTTAATTATTCCTTTTGTCGATCACTGCTTGCAGTCTAAAGAATTTTTCACAGACACTTTTGTGATGATAAGTCTACATTTAGAAAAGATTTCATAATTTTATGGATCATTAATGAGAATGAAATGAACTGAAAGTGTTTGCTTATGAATCAAATGCGCTTATGGCCGCTCAAAGTCTCTGATTCACTCGTTTCTTGTGCGGCATTGTCTTTTGATCATTCAGATTTTCTTATTAAATTATTTCTCCATAAAATCAACAACGGCGTTCCAATAAAGAAAATTCTTTTTGATATTAAGCGCGCGCGTTTTATGCTTACGACTTGAGACTTAATGCTCTTTCTTTTGCTCTCTGATTTTAACAATGCTGCTGTATAGCGACCATATTCATATAGCAAATATATAATTTGAAACCTGATAAAAGTTTTTAAAAATCGTTTGGAAACTATTTTAGTGTCAGAACTTTCCGATGCAACAAAGAAAAAAAAAACTTGGCATTCGATGTCGTTACAACTATAGTTTTACTATACGACGCTAATCTGAAGATCAATTTTTATTCACATTAATTTGGATTCAGATCCAAGGTACTTGAGTTTCATTGTCAGCCAGATTTCAATGCGCGTATTATCGGAAAATTAATTGATTTTAAATGAACGAATTCAGCGTTCTACACGGCGCTTCTTTGCGATTGATCTCTGACGATGATCCACATTCTATTTGAACTTCTCACAAATTTGCTGTTTCAATATTCCTCCTAAACTTCCTCTTACGTTTATTATGAAACAGCAAATTAATTTGTTGTATTAAAAAATGTCTTAATTTAGATCTGATGTCATTCATTTCCTTGTTGCTTAAGCTTATCAAACGTTATCAAGTCAAGCCAATGTCGATAAGAAAAATGCCATAAATATAGCAGTTTTTAATCAAAAATTTTCAGTATTAGCTGAATCTTCAATTGTTAATAATAAAATAATGGCAAAATATACTGGAAGAATTAACGCAGTAGAAACAAATCAAGTATTTGTGATTTCTGGACGAGCAGGACAAACCCCGAATCGTTTCGATATTGATTTTCATTCAGGAAATGCACATGGCATCGATAACGGTGATATCCCTCTGCATTTGTCTATAAGATTTGTCGGCAATGGGGAAATTGTGCGAAATTCACATTCAAAAGGTGTTGGGTGGGGCCGTGAAGAGCGCTTAGAAAATATGTTTCCAAATAATTTGTTTAATCCCATCCAACGCGGTGAAGACTTTAAAATTTCTATTTACGTCGATACAAATATGTTCTTTATAACCATTAATGAAAAGCCTTATTGCACTTTTCCATTTCGAAAGCCGCTGAATCAGATTCAGTTTATTTCCATCTGGAAAGATGTTGAAGCTATCTATCAAGTTGATCAAGTCACTGCCCAGCCAAGTAGGTGGCCCGCAATCGTTGAATCAGAATTTAGTGCTCTAGCACCAAAGCCATTCAAGGCAGGGAATGTTATCGTAATTACGGCAACACCTCGAGGCGTAAAGGCGGATTTTACAATTCGAATGATGGAAGGTGGAACTAAAAGGCAAATGCTACATCTACGAAACTATCTCAACAGCAACACAATCGTTACAGACTCCCAAGATGACAATTTGAAGTAAAAGATTAATGAGTTTAATGATGGTTAAAACTAATCAGTTTAATGTTTCAGTTGGAAAAATCATGTGAAACACGCGCCATGTCCATTCCCATTCATAATTGGTCAACGCTTCAAGCTGGCAATTGGAATCACTAGCAATGACTTTGTTATTGCCGCAAATGGCAAATATTTAGTGTCGATGCCGTACCGGGATAGCGTTGAAAAAATATTCAATAACATGATGGGCGTTGATATCGTCTCGAGTGCTGGACATAAGCTTGAAGTTCATGGTGTTGACTTTATGGCTACATCCGATGGTCAATGCAAAAGCATTGAAACTTATAGCCGACTTTAAAAAATACAATGTTACTGGCGGTAATAAATTTTTCTTTTTATCTTATCATTTACGACTGCAATTATTTTCAAAAAATACATAAGTAACTTATCAAATATTTGATAGGAAACATTTACAGCAAATGAAAACATTTTTCACTACTTAATTCCAAATATTTCAAGCCGAAATAAAGTTTACCAACAACGTCTGATTTCAAATTGTCTGACTTTCACCAGTCACTAATGAAAACAAACCACACTCTATTAATAATCGCTAATTGACTCATATTTTAACTGCCACGTTTTCCATTTGACTGCCTTTTGCAAAAAAATTTTCGTGCAATTGGCAGCATATCGTGTCTCTTCCATTTGATGAGCCATCAAACGAATGCTACATCAAAATGTGCAGCTCTCAAAGATGTCACATTCAATTAAATATTTTATTTTTATAATTGCAGAGCAACCAATGCGAGTCGAGCTGTTCGTTGGTTGTTTGTTGTCGCTGTTTGGTGTATGCGCTAAATAATATTTTCATTAAACGAAATGCAATTTAGTCACATATGTTTTGACACACAAACGATTAACGTAATTAAGTAGAAATCCCGTTTTTTGTGTGTTTTTGTATAGTCAGCGAGTGGTGCGCGGCGATGCTTGGGGAAGCGCAAAAATTAGAGTCAAATCATGTCTAATTAATTCAATGAATATTTTATGTGCTGTAGATTTTTTTTGTTTCTTGATACAATCGCTCAACATTTGTTACCAGTTTAATTAGCATTCGGAAGATTTTTTCGTTACAGTAATTTCATTAGGCAAGGACGAAGCGATTTCTGTGCGAATGCAATTCTTAATTATCTCGATGCATAAAGGAAATGACATTTCAAGCTATTTTAATTTGTTAGATTAACATCATGTTAATTATTGCATAATCAAGATTAACATGCACAATATCGTGGAATGCTTTGAATGGTCACAGCTTCCAATCGGAATGCGGTCACAACATCAAAGGAATTATTTAAACATAAATTTATTTATGCTTTGACTTAACACTTTTCTCTGGAGATGAATGAAATATTTTTGGTCGAAATTTCTCTGAAATTCTTAAAGAAAAAATCCATTCATTTTTAAATATTTTTTAAAAATTTGTGGAATTCTAACACGCTCACAATGAATGTTGAGAATTGGTTTAATGTTTGCTTAAAAAAGTAGTGTCAATCAGATGAGCAAACATAATCATTAGTTTTTCATTTGGTTACCGTTGTTAAATAAAATAGCCTTCAAAAATGTTTAATTCATTTTGTTATCTCGTGTGTGGGAGGTTGAAGGAATCGTGTGCGGCGGCTTCGCTCTTTAGAATTAAAGCGCACAGGGCGCGGTGAGGAAATAATGATTTAAAAGAAAGTAAACAGGAATCATATTTTAAAGTGGTCCGTCATGTGGGTAGCAAGTCAAGACAAGAAGTTAATTTTAATATTTGGAAATGTTATTAGCATATATCTTGATTTATAAGTTTTTAAAATTTCGAAAGTGTACCGCCAGGTTGTAGCCGTCCGTCACGATCATTTGCCAATTAGACATCTCGCGAAGGTCATCGACAAAATGATTCTTTCAACGATGCAGCGATGTCTCTACACAATTCACACCTTTCAAACAACTAATGGAGCATTCAACTCTCGCGCATATAGTAAAAATCCACTTAATAAATCTTTTCCATTCCGCTTTTATGAGCAATCAATTAGGCAATAAAAGTTAATACTTCTTTTAAAGTGAATTAGCCTCTGATTTCTGTTTTGCTGCTTCATCTTCTGCCGTTGAGCGTGCAAAAAAATGGATAAATGCGAATTAATAGAAAGAAGAATATCATAAAGCGGCACTTTTGATTGAAACAATTAACAATCATACATCAGCAATACTTTGAATGCTAATAATATATTTAAATGCAATAATAAAACATATGTAAAAGTTATTAAACGGTCATAAAACAACATATGATTAAGTGTCCACAACCAAGCGACGAAATGTTCTGTGCAGCGCATCTTCATGAAGATAATCTTTGATACAAGACATTATTCGATATTGAAATATTTCGTGCCAAAAAGCATCCGATTGCATAATCCTATTTAATGAGATAAATATATTTCATCGTTTTAAGTCAATTAAGATTGACTTGTGCTGTATCTAAATGAGTATCAAATGCAAAGTATAATAAAAATCCTTTGGTGTTATTTTAGTGATTTAACCACAAGGAAGTTTTGTGGCGCCTTAAAGTATAAAGCAATATTCCTGCTTTGACCACCCAATTAGGATTGCATATGAGAGCATTAACAGCATATGTCGGAAGAAACGCTAAAAACGAACAAATAAAATGATCATAAATTTCATGTCATGAAATTTTACGATTTGCATTTGTCAAATGAATTCTCGCAAACATTTTCGCTAATCGTGCGAAATTCCCATTAAATGCAGCAGATGCTTTTTATGAGAGTTTTAATTAATCATGTGCGAATGTTTTAAATTTTTTCCGAATTCAAGAAAATATCAAATTTCATATCAACTAGGCGCCATGCATGCAGGAAGAATTTCAAATTATGCTCATTTGTGCCACACAAAGACCTATCAGCCAACATAATTACTCAATTACAGCTCAATTTCAAAATGTGGAGAAGGAAATCAAGAAAAATTTCGAACATCCTTTCCAAAAACAAAACAACAATTCGAATCAGCGGGGCAACGATGATGATCCATAATGGTAAGCCGTGTATCAGTTTTCTCACTTCACCACATCAGTTCCCATTATCTCAAGCAATTTTCATTTTGCTGTGAAAAGTTTCACGGCATTATTGTTTCGCATTTACACAAATTAAAACGTTGTTATGGTATAATAAGAGCCGCCATCAGTGTTGTATCAATATTATTAATTGCATATCCAACCTTGATCTGAGGCTTAAAAAACAACTTCATTTTAGATCCGAGAAATCCATAATTTCTTCATTATAATTTACTCCGAGTCTCTTTCCTGCTTTTGATGGTACCGTGGCACCACAGCATTGTTTGAACAAACCCGAAGAGACGTCCAACTGTTATCATTTAATTAATGCTTCTCCTTCGATTGCAAACAAAACGCTAAACCGAAAATTAAAAACCATTATTGGACCACCAAAAGCTCATTTTATATTCACACAATTGAATGGAAATAAAAAATATTCTCATAAAAAAAGATCTCTTCAGTTAAAATGCGTGAAATAAGAAATTATTATTAAAAAAAATTAATCACAATGTGGAAGTCTGTCATTATTCAAAATAATATGCTGTGAGGCATCGTTAATTGTATCTAATATGATTTCCGACACCATTTTTGTTGGTAACAGATCAACTGCGGGTTAAAGGAATGAATTGAGAGCATGTGTCGTCTTTTCTAAGGGTTAATCGATGTATGCTATTCAACTATTCCACCCTCTGCTTCGATGATTTGAACTTTTAAGAACAAATATCGGTTGCTATAAAGTTATTGAATTACTTTATCTGTATATTTAGATGAGGAAAGTAATTGAACAACAATCGATCCCAAATTTAATTGGAAATAAATATCACGAGAAGTCAATTTAATTTTTTTTGCGTCGTAATGAGACTTTCTTATTAGAATTTGGTAATTTTGGCTAAGGGCTGAGAAGGTTAACTAAAATAAATTTCAATGATGATGTATGATGGATCGGATTTCATGTATGAACTCATTTTCTAGATAAATTTAAATTTTTTTTTCCTGAAATAATTAGAACAAACGAATCGTTGAAGATGTTTTACGAAACGTGCTTCACATATTTTCGCTAATTGATTAATTAATTTTAATTATTAAATCAACAAACTAGCAAAACAAACTTGCGTTTAAAATTCTTTCATTTTAAAGAAATCAAAATAATTTGCCAGCTTGAGATTTGCCAGAAATTGAAACGCAACTCGCATTGATGCGACTTAAGGCGCGTTTGTGCAGAGAGACGCTTTATTTTCATTTACAACTAATTAGAATTAATTTGACTCACTCTTTGTGACTTGGGTGTTGCAATTAAAACCAGTCAAGTTTTTAATTAAGAGTAATTCGCTAACGCGAAGCTGTGACACTGATATGATTCCGATAGGAAGCGTCAGCGACAAATTTCAATTTGCAGTATCAATGAAAACAAATAACTTTCATGCCAATAAATTAAATCGCTGTTGCGCAACCGTCGATCGAAGACAAATGACAATAAATCAATTCAAGTTTTAAGAGGGTGATAATGTGGAAAAATTGTGTGTTCTCTTTTGTCGACACTATAAGCTCTTCCAAGTTGTTGTTCTTCCCCACCAACAAGTCATTGGAAGGAAAGTTCAATTTCAATTCAATGCCTGCTCCCATCAATAAATCTTTTGTATGTTTTCCACCCTCATTTTTCGAAGGCCTTTCATTGTACGATGTGCCTTTTGTGGCATGTAACATGTAATGTTTGTTCACAAAATAAGTTGAATAGATGGTTTAATGCCTTAAACAAACATATTTGTCACATGATTTAACTTTTATTTTTCACCCTCCTGATTTAAGATGGACATTTTTTACGTAAGAAGGTGCTGAAAGAAAGTGAAAAGTGATTTCCCGGGAGCTGAATTTAATAAGAAACTAGTCGAATGCAGTAAATCATTTAACGCCATCCCATATTGTCAACGAATGACAGATAAAATTCATAGAATTTACTGCTGGCACCATAAATTTTGCTGATAGTCCACATTAATGTCCACTGGGGACTGATATTTAAATCAACAACAATCATCATCAGCTTTGGTGACATTCAAACTCATCGAGAATTAATTATCAAATTTAGTTGACAAATTTACGATTTTTTTTCCATAATTCTTCATGTCTTTTGATATGACATATTCTGTTCTACTATAATCTTAACTAAGTGTGATGAGAGATGTTTGAAATTATCAAATATGGTTGAGCGGAATCAGGCATTGAAGTGATATTAGGAAAAAAAATTGATAAGCCGCTTTGGTACATACACTATTAAAAATATACAAGCTATTTTAGAGCATGAGTATACATACACAAGATTTTAAGCATCAATTGACCATAAATTAAGTCTGTTGAATGTTAATGGAGTGCATAATTTGTTGGATCGGCCCACATGGTGTTGTCGATTTGTGTGAAAAATACCCAACTCAGCATCTTAACTCATTAATTCACCATTCATCATAATAATTGTCATTACTCAAATTAACTAAATTAATTCTTCGTTTACAAAAAATTCCATTCACTGATCGCCCAAGAGCCATTTCAATAGGAAATAATGAGAAAATTATGAATAAAAAAGAAAACGGTGGGACCACACATTGGTAAAGAAAGAACAAGTAAAGGCAGTCGATGTTAGGTTGGAAGCCATTGATATAAAAAAAATAAAAGGGGGTTGAGGAAAAATTGTATGCCTTGTGGGCAATAGTGTAAAAGAGTTACAAATTTCTTTACGAGTAATGAGCAGACCTCACAAAGCTGATTCGGTATAGAAATTACACAGCATAGAGTCCTTCTTTCAAATACAACAAAAACTTGCTTTCTAACAATGTTCTGATTCGTTATGGCATTAAACGAATGAAGAGGAAACATTTTTAGCCCAAACTTGAAACATATTAATTAAGTTTACATTTGGAAACGTGTTTTCCTTCAATGCAATGAATATTTTTAGTTCATAATAATGGAAAAGAAATTCATATCATTATGGAACCGCGACTTTCATACTAAAAAAAAAAGTTCTAGTTGATTATTAAAAACACCTTTTGTGGAAGAATTCATTTCTATAATTTATTATAACCTCAAATTAAATAATGAATAACATTCGGCAGAGTGGTGCAAAGAAAAATGGAAGAATCATTTTTCGTTGTCTTTTGTGAGCCATAAATTAATTTGAATTGTTGGTTTACTTTTTTGATGGTGTTTGAACTACTAATTGAACTTTCTATTTAACCTTTGAGGGAATATTTTTGAGGTTATGATGAAGAGAATTTAAGGTTTCTTCAACCACAATCTATAGAATTTCACAATAATTTCAAATGTTCGTGGAGACCTCCATGATTCTGGATCGAGGGATTGCATCATTTCATGCATGCTTCACGATTGCACAAAACTCCATAAAACCAAACTCCATTGTTCCCATTTTCGTGTTTACTTTTCAATTTTTAACGGCAAAATTTTGCTGGTTTTCTGTTGGATTTTCTTTCAATTGATCATTAAAAACTTTTTATTATTGTTGAGCATGATTCGCTTGAAACCGCGCTAAAAATGGCGGAATCCGAGTGAATAAATTGCCATTCGGCATGCTTTAAATATAAAAAAAATATCAATATTTGTCATGGTTTTGCAAATGTCGACTTGCTTGCACCACCATTGAAAACATTTATGCTCATGTCCTTTGTAATCATTTGCGGTTTTGATATAAAATATTCACTGTAGTCACTGACTTCAAGTCAGTGAACAAATATAGAAAATTTTCGATGACTTTGTTTACTGAAATATGCAAATGCAAAATGCAAAAATCCTCCAACGTTCGCTAACCTTCACTTATCTAGCTTTAGTTTTTTAATAACGTTTATGTTGACTTATTGGTCATTTGGCCAATAATTACCAGAATTTGGACACATGAACCCAAGGTTTGTGGGCTCGAATCTCGTCGAAGTTGGTCATGTTGGTGGATATTTCGCATTCCATAACGTTCCAGAGCATGTGCTGCTCTGTGAAGTATAACTTTAAGAACACATTGGTGTGTGATGTTGATGTGTAAGTTTTCCTTCCGAACAGTTTAACTTATCATTATTCCTTGGTATTTTAGCAGCTTCTTAATATTTAGCGGTAATTTCAAATACGAGCACATGATTTTCGCAAGGAATTTTCAAAATTAATTTTGAATGTGATGCATAAGCATAAGAAATGGTTTTTAAGAAACTCGCAAATGTAACACTCAGCTCATTATTTCCATCCTGTATCATAGGTTTTATGGAGTGATTCGGTTATTTCACACATATACATGCATCACATCAGGTTGATTTGGGAATGGGATGTTTCGTATATTTTGCGATAAAAAAATATTTAAGCAGAAACAAAATCGGAAACAAATTGCACCAAATGGATTATTAATTTATGAAATGAAATTCTACAATGCCATTCTCGATGACAACCAGCACCATCTACGAAGAAATGGCCACATTTTTTTATTACTAAACAACCATGCTCATGCGCCTAAAAGATGCATGTGTATTGTAATGTGTTTTTTTTCCCCCTTTTCGAGTATATCTGACCTTCGGAATCATTATTTCTCAGTCTTGAAGAGAAATTCAATCGGCAAACTTTTTTCCGTGCAATATTAATCGACAACTGTTTACATTTATACTTTGACATCAGTCTCACGGTTTACTTCATATCGAGTGTATACAATTCATCCATTATCCAGAGTAAATTATTGTGCTAAAAGAAATGAGAAATATTAAAGTAGATTAAAAAAAAATTGAATGCTGCAAATTGTCTCATTGCGTCAGATTTATTCAATGGATTCGCATGGTGTAAATAAATAGAAAAAAAAAACCATTGGCTGTGAATTTGCTTAATCAAAAAGTTATTGACTATTTAGACAAGATGTCAACGAGCATCTATGACGATGATGATGACGAGGTATGTCAAATCCGTTCCAGATTAAAACTACATACTCATTTATACTGATAAGATAAGGCGATTCGGTCGCACTGTTACGCTGAATTATTTTGAATATTATGATATCGATCGAGAAAAATATAGGAAAAATATGTGAATATAGATGAATATGGAAAAGGAAACCATTCGCTGGATAATTTCTAGTTAAACCAACCAATCGATAATTTTGTCCATATCGAAACCTTAGAATATTTTTAATTATTGCTATTAAAATAATTTAAATTTTCAGTTTGAGGATGCTATCGAAGACATTGATGGAACAGTAGCTATCAGTGACCTTCAATTGAACACAATGGATCTCAAACAAGCTCTAATAGAGTCCAAAATTGGCATCGACTATTTCTTCAATAACAAATTTGAAGAAGCCAGAATGCTTATGAAACCTTATGCTCATTGCTCAATATATCATGCCGTCGGCCATAGTGTGTTTGCATTCTTGGAAGCAATGTTAACATTTGAACAGCGACACATCGAAGCAGCATCAGATGCATTAAAAATCTGTTTGAATGTTTGTCAAAAGTTTCGAAAGAAATCAACGATCACAGAAAGCATTGGCAAGACATTTAAACGAGCAAATTATGAACAATATACGGAACTAGAGGCTCATGCAGAACTTTGCGCTGCTGAAGCATTATTGCTCAAAGCTCTACTAACGTTTATTGAAGACGAAACCTTATCAAGTATGATCAAAGGCGGTATGAAGATAAGAACATGTTTCAGTAGTTACAAGTAAGCTTTACTTTTCAATGTTTATGACATAAAACGTGTTACAGAATCGATAATTTTACAGAGAATGCTTTCAAATACTGAACCAAAGGAAATGGGATAATGATGTTAGCAAAGTGCACTTTGAGAGTGGCGTACGTATGGGAAATGGGACATTTAATCTGATGATCTCTTTATTACCGGCACGAGTTATAAAATTGCTCGAGTTTATTGGATTTTCTGGAAACAAGCAAGCCGGTTTGCAAGACTTATTGGCCGGATCTAAAATGACTGGCCTAAGACAGGTGTTATGCGTTATGACATTGCTGAGTTATAATCTCATTGTGTGCTATGTTTTGAGTCACCAGGAAGGCGACTTGGAATTTTGCGATAAGATGCTTGCACAACAGCTTGAGGTATCAAATGTTTTACATATTATGAAATTCAGTAAATCATCCTGAAATTTTCATTGCAGCTCTATCCCAATGGTGTCTGGTTTCTCTTTTTTAAGGGACGTTTGGAATTTATGAAGGGCAATCTCGATGATGCTCTTGTGTGGTACAAAAAGTCTTGGAAATCTCAAAATATCTGGACCCAATTTCATCATCTCTGCTTCTGGGAGATGTTGTGGGTCAATAGTCTTCGCTTAAAATGGCGCGAAGCAATTTTGTTCGCCAGCTATTTAGTCGAAAGCAGTAAATGGTCAAGAACGATTTACAGTTACCAGAAAGCTTGTCTCTTATGTATGCTTGATCCTATAGAGCTTTCACCACTGGAACGTCGAACAATAGACCAGCTCATGTTGGAAGTTCCACAATACAAACAACGAATAGCGGGGAAGTCTCTGCCAATGGAAAAGTTTGCATGTAAAAAATCTGCACGTTACTTTGCGCAATCCAGAATGCTGACCGTGCCTGCACTGGAACTGATGTATGTTTGGAATCTATTCAAAATTATTGGAAAGCACTTTCAACTTGCTGAAGGATTTTTCAAAATCATAGAAAAGAATCTGCATTCACTTGACTCGAATAAATTGGAAGATGGTCTTCAGAAGTATGAAGCTGATAACAGAGCGCTGCTACTGTTGTTGAAAGGGGCCTGTTTAAGGCAAATGAAGAGTCCACTACAAGCACTGAAGTAAGTTTGAAAATGAAAATTTTAACAAGTGCGTTACTTAATTCTATTTCTGATGATCGTTTTAGATGTCTAGAAGAGGCAATTTCTCTGCACAAGAAAATTAAAGAAGATTTCTACATCATTCCATATGCAATTGTGGAAATTGGACTTTTGCATATCGATCAAAACCGTCTCGATCTAGCCATGAGTTGCCTAGAAGATGCAAAAAAGAATTATACAGGCTACTCACTCGAATCCCGATTACATTTCCGAATTCATACAGCTTTAAGTGATTTAAGAAGTCAAAAGGAAATTCCCTCAGTTTATGATGATGTTTGTGACGATGTAAAATAATGTTTATCGGAAAAAGTATCACTAATAAATCATTCGGAGAACTAAATTAATGGATATTGCAATGTTTAAAGATTTGAATCTATGTTGTTATTTTAATTTTTGGGTATCATCGCTCATAATTTTTAACGGATTTCTTGATTTTGAAATTTATTTTTGCTATAACAACCATATAAAAACTATATAAAAAGCTAAGTAGGTAGGAAAGATGTCGGTAATATTTTTCAATATATGTACATAATTCACATGCTTTGCAATATCAGATTTGTTCGTTTTCAAACATATCATTATTTACATTAACATGTCTATAATAAATAACCTTATCGATCTGGTTAAAAAATTACATTATGTAGCCCAACCAAGCAATTATTTCTTCCGTCGTTTTTGTCGGGTATAGATGTAGTTTGACATATTTTTTGTTTACATCTTTAACAGAAAACAAATTTGATTCAAGTATCGGGGTTTCACATCGTAAAATATTAGCTAAAAGTTATTATCACAGTGATAATGGACCCAACCAGTGTTTGTCGGCTTTGCCTCTCCGAGAATCTCGAGTTTTACTCGATTTTCGCTGAAATACCAAGCTCCAATGAAAAATATTTTAGATTTTCTGAAGTTGTTCAGCTCATTGCAGATGTTGAGATCGACGAGAGTGACCAATTGTCTAAGAATGTCTGTGCAGCATGCAAAGATTCTTGCTCTGAAGTGCTTAAATTTCGCGACATGATATTTAGCTCCAACGAATATCAAATTCAACTTCTGAAACCTATCAAGCATGATGATGAAGCGACGGTTGGAGATGTTAGTGTTATAAAAATGGAGGAAAACGTGCATGATCAACACTCGGACTTCGGCGTTATTGAGGAAGAGGATTACTTGGTTGATTCGAACGAGCTTCACGGTGGAAACGAGTCTGACTACATCATTGAAGAAACAGATGACTTCATACCAATGAATACAATAGAGGAATCGAGTGCAGAAGATTCGTCCTCTGAAAGTGACGACTCTTCAGACAGCGAGGAACATCAATCTAAACGAAAACAATCAAAACAACGAGAGAGTACAAAGAATCTTTCGCCAAAAGCTCGGCCATTCGCATGCAAATTCGAGAATTGCTCGAGAAAATTTACTACTGAAATTCTCCTCGAGAGGCACTCAATAATTCATTCCAATCTCATAACACCTATTAAAACTGAAGACACCAATCGATGTATTGTTTGCAATGAAGTGTTCCAAGACAAATCGATGTTAGAAGATCACATGCGAGAACACAAAGATGCTATAAAGAATCAAATAATCAGTTGCGTCCATTGTCAAAAGCCATATACGAAGCTGAATACTCTAATCCGTCACCTGAAGACACACGAAGAGAATAAAACTCATTTGTGTTGTGTATGCAAGTAAGAACCAGCAACATCCTGACCACTTCTTGGATCAAATATATTATATACCGTTTATTTGCAGTAAAACTTTTGCAATGGGCCAAGATTTAATTGATCATTTAAATAAGCACAAAGGCTATTCGCCACATCAGTGTTCAATATGCGATAAATCGTATGTTCAATCATCGAAACTAAAAAATCACATGCGAATCCATTCATCCGACAAGGTAGATAAAATTCCATTCATGTTTGGTTCAAATTATATTTTAGTTAATTTTCCCTTATTAATCATTTTAGCCATATCTTTGCACAATTTGCGCCAAGTCATTTAACCGGCAATCTAATCTAAGACAACACTTGTTGCGTCATAGCGGCGTCAAGAAGTATCAGTGCAGTCAATGTCCGGCAAAATTTGTGTCCAAAGGAAATTTAAATGCTCATATGTCGGTTCATACTCAAAAGAAACCATACGTTTGTTCTATTTGCGGCTCATCTTTTACACAGTCTTACTCTCTAGTCAAACATAATCGTATACATACTGGCGAACGTCCCTATCAGGTATTGTTAACATAATTTAAACACCATATCGAAAATATGCAAATATTTAAATATGTTAATATATTAACTGTTATATTTCAGTGCGATATCTGTGAAATGCGTTTCTATTCTTCAGATCATTTAAAAAGACATAAACGAACACACACTGGGTATGTAGTAGAAGCTATAACAGAATTGTGGAATAATTTCTTAATATCACTAATAATTGCAGTGAAAAACCATATCGATGTACATTTTGCCCAAAGTCTTTTGCGCAAAACGGCGATTTAAACAAGCACAAGCGATTACATGTTGGCGAAAATACTTATGTCTGCCAGGAGGGTGGATGTTCAGCTGCTTTTAGACTGCAAGCTGATCTTAGAAATCATTTAAAAGTTCACTATTGCAAGGAAGAAGAAAATGCTTAGCTACAAATTTAAGTTACTCAATCACACTCTGTTTATGAATATAATTCAATACATGAACTTTACATACAAATTGGTATATCAAATCCAGACTACAATCCCTAAAAACAGAGAATAATGCTATGTAAAGATGTTATTGTTTCTTTAATGAGCCGCAATTATTCTCAAATTTTCCGCGTCAATAGCTATCGATTTTCGTATAAAAGCGAGATGAAAGACGGAATGATCTTCATTCAGTTTTTAAACCTCTAAAGTTGATAAAGTGACAACTAAATAATAAAATGAGAGAAATAGTTTCGCTACAAATTGGACAGTGTGGAAATCAGATTGGTGCTAAGGTATGTACATTAATCAATGCCTCAAGATGTGGACATAATTTGACGTCTACCTATGAGACAAAAATGGGTCAAAGACTTTCCGCATGATAAATTATAATCAATGTATGGGCTTGTCAGAATAATTTCGATTTTATCAATTTCAGTTTTGGGAAATTATTTCTGATGAACATGGAATCAATCCGACTGGAGAATATGTCGGCGACTCAGATTTGCAACTTGAGAGAATCAATGTCTATTATAATGAAGCAACTGGTGGCAATAAATTTGTACCTCGTGCTATTCTTGTGGACTTGGAGCCAGGAACCATAGAAAGCTTGCGAATGTCAAATTATGGACGATTGTTTCGTCCAGACAATTTTGTGTTTGGACAATCGGGTGCTGGAAATAATTGGGCAAAAGGACACTACACCGAGGGCGCTGAGCTTGTTGATTCTGTCATGGATGTTGTTCGAAAGGAAACCGAATCATGCGACTGCTTGCAAGGATTTCAGTTAACTCATTCTCTTGGTGGCGGAACTGGTTCTGGAATGGGAACACTGCTGATTTCCAAGATTCGAGAAGAATATCCCGATCGAATAATGAATACATATTCTGTCGTCCCATCACCAAAAGTTTCCGATACTGTTGTCGAGCCATACAACTCAACATTGAGCATCCATCAGCTGGTGGAAAACACCGATGAAACCTATTGCATCGATAATGAAGCGCTTTATGATATTTGCTTCAGAACACTGAAATTGACTACACCAACTTATGGCGATTTGAATCATTTGGTCTCGCTGACAATGTCAGGAGTAACAACATGTTTGCGTTTCCCTGGACAATTGAATGCAGATTTGCGCAAATTGGCTGTTAATATGGTTCCATTTCCTCGTCTGCATTTCTTTATGCCCGGTTTTACTCCTCTTACTGCCCGAGGCTCACAACAATATCGAAATTTATCAGTGCCCGAATTGGCACAGCAGATGTTTGACTCTAAAAACATGATGGCCGCATGTGATCCACGGCATGGACGATATTTAACGGTTGCAGCTATTTTCCGAGGCCGAATGTCAATGAAGGAAATCGATGAACAAATGCTTGCAATTCAGAATAAGAACAGTAGCTACTTTGTTGAATGGATTCCATCAAATGTTAAAGTTGCTGTTTGTGACATTCCACCGAAAGGATTAAAAATGTCAGCAACATTCATAGGAAATTCAACTGCCATTCAAGAACTATTTCGACGAATTTCTGAACAATTTACTTGCATGTTCCGACGTAAAGCATTCCTGCATTGGTATACTAGTGAGGGCATGGATGAAATGGAATTCACTGAAGCTGAATCAAATATGAATGACTTAATTTCTGAATATCAACAGTACCAGGAAGCAACTGCCGATGAGTATGCAGAATTCGATGAATCTCGCATTCGTAATGAGAAGGAATTCGATGGGTAAAATTAATTCTGGAAAATACAAGATAGAAAAAACTAATACTTTAGAATCACCGCCATTTTGCATTTTAAAATCTCTTGATTTATTTATTTTTGTCTTGAAAAATAAACCACACAATCTAATCAATATGCATTTTAAAGTTCTGGAACAACTAATGAAGTTCCAGCATAAATAATTTCATCTCTTTCCAATGATGAAGACAATTTGATAGTGCATAAAAGTTTTTCACGTGCGGCGGTTGCATAAAGTGGGATCTCAAACACATTTCGATCATCAGTCGATGAAGTCTTCGGCGTTTCTTTATAATACAAATAAATTGAGCTCGTATAGTTTGAAGCAGAGCTTTCGAAACGAATGAGTTTTCCATTTTCAAAGCTCAACCCATCGATTAGCAATGGTGCAATTTTGATCATCATTTGTGTAGAATTTCTATCGATTGCTGCCTCCGTCATGGTTTCCATCATTAAATCACTGGTCGATATTTTCAAATCACGAGACGAAACTAATTTAGCCGTTGAAAGAAAAGAGTCGACGTTAAAAATCTTTGCGAAATCAATGTCCGTTATTGGATCATCTAATGTGTTAACAAATTTTGTGATGGCTGGAATTCTTGTTGCCACTGATTTTAGAAAATCCGAGGCAAGCTTGGGACCTTGCCAAAGTTTTCTCCATTCATATGGAACCATATTGTCACTCAGCTTATGCAAAGTTGATTTATCAACATCAGAAATTGAATTGATCTCGATGTTTGTAAACTTGAAAAGTGTTTCTGTGATTTTCTTTACTAAATTTCCAGCAAGAATAATTTCTGAAGATCTGAAAAGTTTCCAGGGATTAACTTGATGAGAGTCTTTTTTAATATTTTCTAGTTGTGACATGTCAAAATTCTGTAAAGAGTTTTTTTTTCTTATAAGTTTTTCAAGCTCTCAAGGACCAATTAAATGCTAACTTACATGCAATGACTTTCTCCATAAGCTTATAAGCGGTCTGATTCTCTTATCATAATTTTCACTTTCATCGATATTGAAATATGTTTTGCGCAAATCTTTCAATAAGTTACGGCAAATTATAATGTTCCTTGAAACTGATGATGCTGATGAAAGTCCAAACATTTCCGGTTTCGAGTCATTTCCATCAATTTTCATCAAAACGTTCTGATATTCTTCATAGTTATTTGAGTTCGGAATAGAGATGTTCAATGATTTTGGGATCCATTTTGCGTTCATTATTTTCGAGTCGAAATATTCGTTAACTAAGCTTAAAAGTTTCTGAAACAGAAATCCAAGAATTAGTAAATCTTCAAATTACATTAATTAAAATCTTACCTCAAAATCTTGGGCATTATCAACTCTTCCTCCATAAACAATCTTCTCAATTAATCCTTTCAAAACTGACCAATCAAGATTGAATGATTTTCCATTAATTGCTATAATGAAATCGATCGCAGCCTTAATATCAGAATCTCCGAACTCATACCATTTGCACCATCCTTGAGGTATGAAATTTCTCCGTTCAATCAAAATGGAATGTAAAATAAATAGCGCAATAAACAGTTTCATGTGTCGATAATCGCGCTTTTCTCGAACAATTGCTTGATATTGGTCCATTAGATTGAATATTTTATGTTTTATTCCATTTGGTGGTTCCATCAAAAGTTTCTTGCATTTATTTAGCAGATTCTTCGGGATGTTCTTTTCCGTTTCGCAAATGTAGATCAGCTTGAACTTTGGATGTAATTTTATTACTTTTAACTTCAAATCAACACTTTGCAGGAACTGTGGCATGAGGTGAACATTTTTCACACAAACAATTTCTCCTCTTTCAGCACCTCGTTGTACTAAATTTATGTTTATATTTTCCTGGCCCTTTCCAACGTAAATTTCTATGTAACCTTCGGAACCAGTAGTAGCCTTTATAAATTCTTTTATTTCGTTCGTTGGATCGGCGCCATTTGATGCAACAACAAGAATTGGTTCATTACTTCCAACTTCACTTAAAAGTTGCTTAATTCCATTTTGTATCATCGTGTCGTTCTTCAGTCCCAGCAGATTCAATGAAGTCTGATTAATAACATTCAATAGATGATCGGGTCTAAAGATTTGATACACAAGCAAACGTTGGAATTCGGTCATTTGAATATTTGGAAAATGTTTGTGAACATTTTCTGTAGCTTCAATGAATCGTTGCCAATCAAATTCATTTTCTAAGTTAAGCTTTTCATAAAATGTAGGATGCTGTGCTTTCAAGCTTGATAATTTCGGAACAAGTTCCTTTTTTGTCCACTTTGGAATACTTTCATCGATTGTTGCATCAGAATCAACAAAATTAAAGATGAACATTTCCCATTCGATATCAGGAATTTTCTTAGCGAAAGCACATTTGCAGATGTTTAAACCAAGCTCTACTTGATCTGATTTTTTGATTGATCTGTTTAAAAGTAAGTAAGTTTTCTTAACCGTTTCTACAAAAGGATCGGACAATTCTCCATAATCTTTTTGTTTGTCGAGAACTTCCAAGAAAATATTTCCAAAGGATTTTGAATCTATTTCGTAAATCTTTGATACATTAACGTAAAAAGTTGCAGCCTTACTACAAATCTCTTTATACTGATTATAATTTTCCATCAACTTAATTCTGACATCGTGACTTTCGTTTAGAGATTTTTCGATTTCCATACTGCTTTGCTTAATTTTATTGAGTGTGGCGAGTAATTTTTCATTTTTCAAGACGTCACCTTCGGCATGCGAAAGTTCTCCTAGTAATTTATCTTGCAGATGAATTCTTTGTTGCATTAATTCGCCTTCGTTATGTAATAATTCAATTCGTTTCATTTCTGCGTCGGGATGTTTCATTAAAATCCATTTGGACAGCAATTGGTCAGTCAGTCCAGATGATGTTAATGTGAATGGAACAATTGTAATGTTTGCATTAATGTCTCCATTTAACTGCTTTATTTCTGTGCTGCTAATAAAGACGAGCCTAAAATCTTCATGTAAATCCACTAATTTATTTCCAATGTGCAGCATTTTCTTGTTGAAGCGGCAAAGAATTTTCATCGTAATCACCGATAAGACAGAGGCCGTGAAATTTTGCGTTACATCATCAACGATTAATATTTTTCCAAATCTAACGCCAAGTTCAAGATTGTAAGTAAATCGTTCATCATTTTGATTCAACACTTCAAATTTTTTCTCAGGATTTGTTTTAAGGTATTCGATTAACCATTTATTTGCACTTCCCGTTGGATCGAGAAGCAGTGGAATTGGTGATGTTCCAAATGGTAATTCTAAATACTTCTTAATCAATGATGCATTTTCAACACTCTGCTTATCCGAAGACAATCCCATGCTTTCCCAAACGACCCTATCTTGGTCATTGTAAAGTAAATCTTGCAAATTAAATTTAAACATTAATATTTCAGAAATATTGTTAATATATCGAGCTTTTTCTTCTTCAAGCATATGAGAAAAATGAGTCAGACATAGTCCAACTAACATAGCTTCTTTATCTAAAACATTTATTTCCTTGTTGATATTTTCCAATTCTTCGCTCCAATTCTTGTATTCGGAGCTTAATTTTTCCACCAATACTTCCGTCGACTTTAATATGCTTCTTGTGTCTTCAAGTTTTATTTCGAGGACAGCTGCTTCTTGAGTATATCCATTCAATTGCTCTGAAAGCTCTTTTACTTTCACATTAACATCATCGATGCCCGAGGAGAGAGATTTCATTTGATTTTCCGTTTTCTCGAGATTCTTTTGCAATTCATTTTGTTCCCTTTCCAAAGGTTTTATGCTCTGAATGACTTTGGAATATTTAACGCAAGCAAGCACCCACGAAGCAAGTGGCGCCGCTGCAGCTGATGCACGTTTAGCATTTCTCGATTCAAAGGAATCAGATTTAATTTCTATCAAACGTTCAACTTCAGCGCAATTTTCGGGACTTATTAAACTTGGGTTTAATGAGCGAATGTCTTCTTTTATTCCGCGTTTTGCTAAAAATGATTTCATGCTGTTCCAAGATGTGTCACGAATTCCCATCAACCTCAAAACACCCTCCAGAATATCACGAATTGCCTCTGGTGGCGCTCGGAGTGATCGAATCTCAGACAAAGCTTCGGTTTTTATCTGTCCTACAGCAGCACTTGCTTCTCTTAAAAGCGGTTCAACAAGACTTAGTTCTTGTTCAATTTCAAGTTTCCTTTGTTTCAAAATTTCACCATTTTCCTCAGTTTTTGACTTGAGCTTCATCATGTCTGTCTTCTGATCGTTGGCACTTTTCATTGTATTAGAAATCATTTCTAGAGCTTGATTCGCTAGTTGACGTTTCTCAGCCAAAGCTTTTTCTTTTTCTTCTGCATCTTCCTTCAATTTTGCAACATATTTATAAGCATCTGAAAGCTTTTGAATGCCAAGCTCAAGCTTATTTTTGTGATCAATTTTATTTGTTTCATTTTGCATGTAAATGAGGTAATACGATTTAATCAGTTGAACTGTTCTTTTCGGAGAATCATTCCACATGCCACAATCATTAATTATATTTTCAAAATACTTTGACGAGATCATTGTGCTATTGTTGACATTAATTGTTGCATCATTTTTTACCAAGTTTATAACATTTTCACATAAAACTTGCTTTGTATGAACTGAAATATCCTGAAGCCAAATAAATTCAGTTTTGGTGTAGAGGCATTTGTAGGTTTTCAAAATGTCTTGAAAGTTTGCTGATGTCATTTCCAAAGCCACTACCAGATGTAAATTCTTCTGAACACGATTTATGAAAAAAGAAATCAAATTTTCTTGATATCCTTCGAGTTGTGCAGCGCCTTTCAATGCATTTGCGATTGTCTCCAAATCATCGCCAAACAAATTTTCGTTCATCAAACTTCCTTCTAAGATTGCCTCACACGACTTTAGAATGTCACTAAAGTAATTTATCCAAACGTGATCAATATAAAATATAGCAACCTCATTTTCCAGACCGCAAGTTTGCATTGCAACTTTCAAATCGTTCGAAAAATCATTCATCGAATAATTTTTTGTTACTTGTGGATAAAATATTTTAATATTGAGAATGGTACATGCTAAAACAGTCGATTCGAACCGTCCAGATCCAGTTTTACCAGCGATACAAATATTTGTTCCAGGACGACTCAAAGCCCGTACAATTGATGCAATAGATTTTGTCATTTCCATTGTGACAGGCAAATTGATTAATGCCGTTTCAGAATTGCAGATCGGTAAATTTTTCTCTATCAATTCTTTCCAGTTCTTTGAGTCGATTAATTGTAGCTGAGATGACTTCGCTGAAGTCTGAATGAAAAATATTTCCTCGTCTTCAAATTTAATGTTGAAATATTTCATGTTTGCCTTGATAATGTCGCTCAATATTATTTGATGTTCGACTGATATTAAACGATCGCCAAATATTTTTGAAAACTCATAAAAGAATCCCGCTGAAAATTGATCCTCAGGATAAAATGACATTCCATAAATCCACTTTTCGATCATTTTCGGCGTAAATTTGTAGTGATTGCTAAATTCTGATGTGAATTTTTCCTTGATTTCCCGATAAGATTCAAGCATTATTTCTGCCAATCGTTCTTTCTTAAGTGGAATTGAATTGCTTTTCACTTTACTATAAATACAGCTCAAAAAGCTTATAAAAATGTTCTTCATATCAGTGTCATTAGGATAAGCTGTCAATAAAATATTACACTTTGCAATAAATCTCGGAGACAAATTATGTCCACTAAGATCCGAAATTGTTCCACAAATCTGCAATCCACTAATGCTAATCCACTCGAGGTTTTCCGAGTAAAATCCACCTCTGTTGATGATTTGAAGGAGAAGCTCTATAACCTCACTTGTGCCCCATGCATCAACTGGACACAGGTCGATATTCTTTAAGAATAAAATTAATCTTGCAAGCTTTGGTTTATATTCCTTTCCTCTAATTCCAGACACCACTAAACTGTTTTGTTTCATTGTATGAAGAACTTGATTAGCACTTAGCTGTGCGCTGCAATTTATCGACACCAACTGATAACCGGAAAATTCAGAAATGATCGAACTTATCATCAAACTTTTTCCATTTCCACTTGAACCAACGATCAAAAATGACGGTCGATCGTTGTGCTTCAAAAGGTTTCGCAATAAGTCACAATTTGATTTCACTGATGCCGTTTTAAACAGAGCTGCTTGATAATCAAGTTCATCACCTGTTGTACTCTCATTATCGTCAGATGCATATGTTTCAACAATATTTCTAAATTTGTTAAAATAAAGATATTCAGCTTGTAGAGGATTGCTGATATAGATATTGCATTGATCGAGGATCTGCGAAAAGAATTCAAGAAAGAGCTTATAAGCGAACAATTTAGAAAAAAAAACATCTTTGAAATTTACCGAATTCGTGAACTTGTTTCTATCCTTTGGACGGATTAATCCGTTAAAAGATCTTATAAGCTCAATAACACATTCGTCATTTGACTCAACATTCGGCATCAGATTCAAAACATGTTTTATCACACAAATCATTGAAAGATTCTTCGAACTGGAAATAAATAAAAATGTCTTAGAAAATATTCAGATAAATTTAATTGCTACTCACATCGCTGAAGTGTCATTAAAAGTTTTAAAAATATTTTCCAAATATTTCTCCATTAAAAGTTTCATTACTTCAGGATTTTGTTGCTTTGAAATCCACGGTTCGATAAGCGATTGCGCGGGAAGGTCTTCTGAGCTAAATTTTATAATTCCCATTCGTGAAATCGTTGCTGGAGATGCATTTATCAAATCATGAGTCTCAAATATAAAATTCACATTATTGCCAAACTGAATGCGCCATCCGGATGGCAATGTCAATAGTTTATTGTCATCCAAAACAGAGTTTAAAGCTTCAATCCATTCAGGATCAACATCGCCATCGCAAATAATCCATGATGTGACTTCAGGCGGTTCACTATTAACAGCAATTGCTGTCTGTGTCAAAACTCCATCATACCATTGTCTTGTGTTTATATCAAGATGACCCAAAAGCTGCGATCTGCTCATTGATTTGGGAGAAATGACATACATTCGAATTGTTTTAGACATTGATGACAAAACTGATTTCAACACCGATATAACGGTGCTCTTTCCTGAGTTTGGTGGACCTAACACTGCAACACCAATTCTTTTGCTCAATTGCTCATACAACTCAATGCATTTATCCACTTGACGTTCGTTTTTCGTCAAACCCATGGCACGGAAGGTTTCATTTATTTTGTTTCTGAATTCTTGATTGACATCAACGTTAAGATTAAGTTGCGGGAAAACATCTTCAAGCAACATATTGAATTTTGTGCAATCTTGTACAGTCAACTTCGACATGACATTCGGTTTCACTGATTGCACAACAATTTCCATTTCGTCCTTAAATGTGAGCTCATTGTCTGTTGATCCAACATTCTTTAAAGTTTTTCCACATGCACTCAGCACAGTTTTAAGCTCACGTAGACCCCAATCATAATGTCGTTGGGGCGATAGTAATTTATTTGACAAATCAAATAACTCAACAATTCTTCTTCCGATATCTTCAGCATGTTTGAATCCTTCTATAAACAGCATAACTTTTGCAATTTCCTTTGGTTCTGGTTGCTGCATCACAATGGGCCGAAATAAGGCTTGTAAATTTGATGGCAATTGATTTCTTCCACCATAATCTTCGTCAGCAGGATTAAGAGTGACAAAGATACAGGAATGATGATTCAATTTAACCTATGTTTAGCATATAATTAGTTTATAAGTAGAAACGCTTAAAACTTCAGACTTACACTCTTGTCCATTAAATTAACAGTTTCCTGTTTTTCCTTTAATGCAATCTGCAAAGGTTGAATTAACATAGCAATTGCTGATAATGTTTCTTCTGGTAGTCGATTGAATTCATCGAAACAAGCCCAAGCACCACATCTCGATATTCCAGTAAGAATTAGAGCCATTGCCGACGTATCAATGTTTTCATTACAATTAAATACCAACACCATTCGGCCCATCATAGCCCCAAGAGATTTTACGCATTCAGTTTTTCCAGTGCCTATGAAGCGAAGTCAGACAATGTTACAATTAAAATATAAAAATTCATTGAATTTGCATACCTGCAGGACCAAATGGATTTCCACCAAGTCCAAGGTACATTGCTTGTGTCAATGTCAAATAGCAATTATGAGTGAGTGTTGTGTAGACGAGTTTATTATAATTTCCAAGAAATTCATAAGAATATTCAAATTCAGCATTGACAACCTTAATCGTTATCACATCTGTCCGAGGGTTCATATAAAACTTAATTTGCTGAAGCCAGTGCCAGTCATTTAAATTTGTGATATTGTGCTTCATCAGATATTCGACCGTCGTAACATGATGAACGAAATCAAACAACAAAGCTCTTATCTTTAATTGCGTAAGGGAATTATTTGATTTCTGAAGCAGTAGCGTAAAGTTCGATATGGCAGTTTTCAGTAAAGTTAATGTGTTTGGTAAGCTCATTGCCATAACGGATTTTTCCAATTTCATCGTGAAATTGATCGAATTAATTAAACATAAAACTTGCACTGGAAATCGTTCAATCGTTTCAATTGACATATCATTGCGCTGATGGCAAAGTTTTAGTTGGCTCTTTAAAGTATTCTTGATTTCGTATTCCAATGTGTTGAGCCAATTTTCAACTGCATTTGATGTGTGGATTTCATTAAGTAGCTGAACATTATCATTTTCAGCAGTTTTGATGCTCTTGATTCTTGTAGTTTTATCGACTGTAATGAGCTCCAACTTGTGAATTCCAGGAAAAAGTTTACTGATGTGTTTTTGAATGATATTTTCCTTATTCGATTGTCCTAAAATTTCCAGTAAATCATCATCACTCAAAAAGTAAAATCTCGGAAATAAATCACGTTTCCCAGTCATGTAAGCTGTCAATGTATTCTGACAATGTTGAAGTTGATTTAACAGCGATTCAATGATCATTCGCACATTACTTATTTTGCCAAGCGTTACAACTTTCGGATTGCCAGCAATGTCCTTCATTACATATCTGAAGTCTTTATCGATTCGGTTAAATGATGAATCGCCGCTTTTGAGTGTACCATTTGAGAAAATTGGTTCCAAATAAATCCATTTCTTCTGGATTTGACAAAGATTGTTTAATATGAAGCTCAATATATCAAGTTTATTCTCCCAAAGTTCGATCTGATCCATGTATGAATCTATCGCAGCAGTGTTTTTAGCAGATTGCAATAAACACTGATTGTCTCCTATTTTATTGAGTGCTTCTTGAAAATCTTTGATCAGCATTATTGTTTCATTTCTGCTGTCAACATGAGTAAACAACTTTAGATTAGCTACTACTCCCCACTGCTCCAGTTCAGTGATAGCTTGACGAACAATTTGTTCCGAATATGCCTGATGGACAATCATTTTTATATTATTCGAATGGTCAGACATTAGTTGAGCATGTTTCACAACATCAAGAAGTTTTATATCGTGATAGGATTTTGGTGGTTGTTCGATGATATTGAAAATTTGCGCCCAATGCTTATCATTGAGTGAATCAGATTGTAACATTGTAAGTGTTGGCATTATTGTACGATATTTCTCGATACGCTTTTTAATTCTCATAGCGGGAATTGTTATCATGTTGCCCGTTTTTGTTTCCCATTTTGACAAAAAATCTGTAAACATATAAGGCTTTCGGCGATAAATTGACCATTCCTCATGCTCGATTGTTTCATGATCATTTAAGAAATCTTCAAAAATTGTCCACTGTTCGCCATGCTTTTTAATGTCATCTTCGATTTTCTTAAACTTCTCATTCAGCTCCTTGGTAAAATCTGTGTTGAACTTTTCGCACTCCAAGCTGAAATTAAATTAAATTGTTCAAGTTAATTATAGAACTTGCCGATTAATTAACATTTGTTACATCAAGTTGTCTCGTCTATCAGTAAATTCTTGCCATTGATTTTTTCGTTCTCTAAAAATTTCAAAATCGGATTCAGGGTTTGCTTCAAGATCCTTCAGTGTGTCTTCCCATTTAATCAGAAATTTCTGACCTTCGCTATTCAAGTGGTTGATTTTGCTCAAGAGACTTTCTTTGATAACTTCTAGTTGGCCTTGTAAAAGCAAATGATGATTCTCGATAAGAGGCAACAACTTTTCCCATTGAACTGCGAGAGAATCTAATGAACCGACAGTTTCTTTACACCATCCGGCAAGACAAGTATTTTTACTTTGAACATTTTTCAACAGTTCAGTCATCTGTGAAATAAATCATTAAACGATTTACATCCGAAATAACTTCAAGATTTCTTACCCTTGGTAAATCTTCAACAATCTTCTCATACTTGAAACTTGCTGAAATGATTCCTGTTTCATCACTTGGAATATGTTGCAAAATATTCAAAGCCATAGTTATGTATTCATGGAGAATAGAATTGTCATCCAATATTGAAGATCTTAAGCTTATCGAAAGTGTTTCCCAGAAGCTTCTTGCAATATATTCAATATGCGATCGAACTGGAGCTACATTTACTACGAAACAATCAATTCTTTCTTCGGAACTGCAAATCGAAATTTTAAGTAACTGAGCGTTAGTTTTACGTTTCATAAACTTACTTTTGAATTTTTGCAATTTTTTGACTGAAATTCTTGCATGATTTGAAATTTCGATCCCAATGTTCCCAGTTAGTCAAATGCACATGACAGAGATTTTCCAGGTTAACAGAACCAAGTGACACCCATGGTAACCATAAATCACGAAATTCACAAAGTCGTTGAAAGTTTCGTTCTGCACGGTCATAAAGCGCTTTAAATCGCGACCGATTTCTGTCAATCATTACGCAAAATATCTGATTGCTGTTATCGGAAAATCCATGAAAATGCAGTGGCATTTCGATATATTTTCTCAGCTGCGAAAAATATTGAGCACGAATTTCCTCAAATGTTGGTCGAAATTGCAGTTGTTGTTGTCTGAAAACAATGTCAATATTGATATCCGGTAACTTATCCTTGCTATCGATTAAGAACAATATAAGTTGATGCTCAAGAGCTTTATAGAGCTGATAATCCCAATGAAGTTTAAACAAATGTAAATTCGTGTATCCTTTGCGTTCCAATGTTGCGATTGCATCTCTTAAATTTTTCAATTCTTCTTTCCAAATGTTCGATTGCTTTAGCAAATCAGTGTTCATCAATTTAAGAATCTAGAAAAGAAATATTTGAAAACATTTATCTGACAATCACTTTAAGAATTCTTACAGATTTCTTCATAACTTCATGATACCCTGACAGCAGATTGTTATCTTTCGATAGTTGATTAATTGCATCTTGTAGCATCATAATATATTTCTTGACAGATTCTTCGTCATTCCATGAAACCGATTGACTCTTAACCAGATTTGACAGCTCCAAAGCACTTTTTAACATTATCGGCCTTTGACATGGAATGATTCGGTCACCGATTGTATTGTGAAAATTTGCAATTTGTTGAAGGTTTTTGGCATATCTAATATATTTCTTGCCAATTGTTCCATATTTAATGAGCTCACTTGGAATATTATTGAAACCAAAATTTTTCATGTAACGAATATCCTGACAGAATATCAATAATTTAGGATTATATGTGACTGTCATAAGTTGTCGCTCTTTCTTCTCAAATTTTACAACTGGTTCATTGTCTTTAAGAACTAATTCACCGCTCACAACTGATGACATCGATTGCTCACACCATTGATCATAATTCAGTTTTAATGCCTGTTCCAGATCAGTTTGAAATGCATTCAAATTCTTTCGCAATTCTTCATAATCTTCACGATTATTGAGAATATTGTTGCAAATTTGAATTACTTGCTGAAGTTGGTATTCGATAACTTTCAGCCATTTGATTTCAGAAACGACTGATGAAACTTCTTCGTCATCGCTATGTGGAGCTATTTTACTGTCAGTTAAAGCCTGATTTAGTTGCTTTACAAACGAAACAACAGACTGATGCAAATGGTTGCATTCAATCTTCAATGCGTCTTTGATCTTTTGACGTTTCAATATATTTTCGTAGTTGGAAAAAATATGAATCACTTGACGAGGATTATTGAGAGCATTTTGAATTGAATATTTTATGTTCATCGCAATTTTTTCATCGATATTTGATAGTGATTGCTCAAATTTGTTCTTTGCAATATTCCAGTATTTTTCTCCAATCGGAGTTGTATCAAAAATATTAATGTCACGAAAGCTGTAAAAATAGTCTCGAGATTTCATATCAATAGTTTCATCTTCGCTACTCAGAATGGTGATTTGCTTGTGAACTTGTTTGATATCTAAAATTTCTTCCATACGAATCTTGAATTTCGTCATTAATGCTGGAACATAAGACTTTCCAATCCACAAATGTTGCTCACAATTTGTCCAAAACAATCTCGTTAGAGAATCACAAGTTTGACTCCATCCATTCATGATCTCCATAACAAATCCAATTAATTCATTAAGATTCATCGAGTTCACAATCCATATATCATCCTGTTGATTCATTTCATCTATACAGCAACTGACAATCATCGATGACAGAACATCAATAACAGAAATCATTCGATTCTGTGGATATTGATGGTTTGGTATCCGCCAAAGCTCGTCCAGAATATATTGAACTTTATCCATTAAATCTTCAAGGCTATTTAATTTCTGCACTGATTTAAGTCTCGTGAATTCATTGATTGCTTCACTTAAATTATGCAAATGTTCTGAAAAGATTCGTGCTGCCTCTTTGTCGGCTTTTGTTGGCGACTGTTGAGCCTTTTGACGCCAATAGAAAATCTCATCACGAACTGAAGTAATGCCTGTTTCAGCAACACCGAGCGAAACGCTCAAATTTGTTTGTAAATTCTCAATAAGGCTAATGAGCTCAGTTGAGCATTCATTTTTCTGGAAAAGCCAGCAGGATATTTGTAAAAGAAAATATATTCAAATTAGTCAACAAATTAGGCTGAAGCTAAACACACATTTACATACATTTAGGGCACTCGGCACATAAATTGACGATATGGAATTGTAAATCGATTTAACAAAACCCCCTTCCAAGGTTAATATTCCCAAATTGAATTGCTGTCCGCCATTCCCATTAGAATCATGCTTGATTGTCTTGTAGAACAGTAAAACATTTTGATATTCATTTGGGATCTTGTTTTGGAACTGAATTGATTTTCTGGAATCGCTCAATGAAGCCGAAAGAATTTTTTGTTCATCACTTTCCAGAAAGTCCCTTACATAAGAATCATCTAGAGAATTCTCAAGTTGATTAAGATTGAAAAAGCTTGCTAAAATTGAAAACCTTTGATTATTTCATGAATGCATAGTGCTCTTCTGTAATCTTACCAGAAGTGTTAAGAATAAAACTAATCTGGTCCATTCTAAAAAAATAAAAATTCACTTCCACAAGATTTCACAATTTTTCACAACGATATGAAATTTTGTTTGTTTGGACACTTTTTCAATCGTCATAACAACCGTCGCAAGGTCGCGATTCATATGTTTCTTTGACGATGTAAGTTTTGGCGCGCGATAAGGAAATAATTTCCCGCTCAAAATTCAGCTTGCAACCCTCACCAACAAAATTTTTTGAGGGTTGATGTTGAGGGTGCTATGCGTTTCAGTCACGCATGCGTTGTCCGCCAAAAGCACGTTTTTCTTATCAATTCATGAAAATTCTCTCAACTTTGTTCTCAACTCTCTTAGTTTATCGGATGTCGCCAATAAATTTTCATTTCTCTCTGTGATAAATTTTCCATTTCACTAGAAAATTATTGAAATTTGGTGGAAAACATTAATTCATTTTATGTAGAAATTGTGTTATTTTAAAGTTAAAGAAACAAACTATCGAATGTGCTAAAAATAAACTTTCAATTTTGAAATTGGAACGAAAAATTACCAAAGTAAAACTTATCCAGACATTGTCACCCGTTCGTTCCTGCAAGTCTTTGGCGAATAACTTAAATCAAGCGTATTTGTGGGCAAAACTTTAATTTCACTGTGATTTGAGTTAAAATTAACGGCACAATCAACTTCAGATCGACTTAAACTGAAGAAATTGTATGAAAAAGTGTAGAAAACAAAAATTTACAAATGTTGCAATTTATCGATTTTTTGCCCTCCGATTGCATTAGGGTGTCTCATACACCAAACAACAACAACAATCATCTGGAGTATGCATGAAAATGTTTCTTTTGTGAAACTATTTCAGTGAGAGAGAGCAAACAAAAACTTCATCATATAACAAGGAAATGCATGAATTTAATTGAATCTTCCAATTGTTGCATAAGCTCGCACCGATTTCAGTTAGGATTTAAAAGAAAACACTAAAAGCGTCTCGAGTGATTAAACTAAAATGATATCGAACCAGCAACAACATCAGCAAACGTCGAATAACAACAATAACAATAATAACAATAATAGCGGTATAGAAATTACCAATAATTCACTATTGGTAAACAGCGGTTCCGTTGAGGAACTTAATTTTACAGCTTTTATTGACCTATGTCGATTTTGCTCCATCAAAATGGGACCGAGACTGAATTTGTTCGACAAAGAGGCTGAACAACGACAATTGCTTTTTAAAATCCGTACAATTCTTCCAATTTCAATTGCGAAAGAAGACTTTTTGCCTAAAAAAGTTTGCGAAAAATGTGTAAATAGGATTGAATCTTATTTTGAATGGCGCACAAATTGCGTTCAAACTGAGAATATTTTTAAAAATTATGCCGAGTCAATGCGAAACGTCACAGCTACAATTAATTTCCAGGTGAGTGCTTTAATCCTATCATTTAATCTAATTCTTATGTTAATCTACGATTAACAGTTTCACTTAGAACATCTTGATTTAATATGAGAAAGAGAATACGAGAAAGATTTTCATAATCATTTATTGTAGGATGGAACTGTAAATATTGATAAAATGACACCCGCGCAAAGGCATTCATATGTTGAGTCACATATGACTGTTCAACAGCATATAGCTCAAGCCAATTCACAATATCAATCTCAAAGTTCTCATCGGCACGTGATAAAAGAAGTAGAACAGCAAAATCAACAGCAAACATCAACGGCATTACAACATCAACAATTTATAACAAACATCAAAATACCGCAAATAAGCTCGAATGCAAGTTCATCCGCCAATAATACTTCCACGTATACGACAATTCCCGATGATGGCTTAGGTTATGATAACGGAATACGAGTCCTTCAAAGTATCGGCTCATGGAGCACGGCTGATTTACCAGTAAATATTCCACGTCCCAACTTAATACCATTCACCGAGCCCTACGTTGAAGGCGGTTCATTGAATCCAAACAGCAGAACAACTCATTTAAAATCTCATTCAACATCATCATCATCAAAGAAGAGTCGAAGTAGTAACACAACTACTTCAAAAGCATTCGAATGCACTGTTTGTGGAAAAGGTCTAGCACGAAAAGACAAACTAACAATTCACATGCGAATTCACACAGTGAGTTTGTCATAACAACGTCTCATCTTTATGTTCAAGACCCGATTAACGAATTAATTGAGTTTTCTTTCTTTGTTTTCTCATAAAGGGAGAGAAGCCATATATCTGTGAAGTGTGCGATAAAGCTTTCGCCCGGAGAGACAAACTTGGTAATTGAAATAAGTTTTGTAACATGAGATAAAAATGCTAATGAGATCACGTTTTTTTTTCTGTATCAAAATCCGTTTTGTAGTTATTCACATGAACAAATTTAAACATGTAACGCCGACAAATATAGCGCCATTGGGGAAGCGACATAACAACTTAGCGACATTAATTAAAAAAGAAGAACAGCATCAACAGAAAGTCATTATTACTCACGACACGAAAGTGGCGTCTGCAAATGACCTCCATCAACAATCGCAATCATTTCAACTGCACCATCAAATCCAAAGTCAAAGCCTTCCATCAACTGGATTAAACACAATAGCTCATACTATTGGCTCACAGAATCATCAGCACGCACAACAGCATTCGCACCAGCAGACAACCACAATAGCCAACATTGGTCAACAGCTTTGGACATGCGAACTGTGCAACAGAATCCTTCCATCGAGAGAAGAATGGACTGCTCATGCAAAAGCACATATGGAGGTATAATATGATGCAAACCAAAATTAAATTGATGGTTCAGCAATTAAAATAAATTTCCATAATGCTTTTAGTATTGACACAACCAGACACCTACCACAACATTAAATTCATCTGTTGTCACATCGACTCATGTGTATCAACAAACTCCAACCACAGCTGAGTCTCAACAACAACAGCAACAACTGAACTATATCATACTTGACAACAGTAATTATAGAACGACAACGAGTATTGCTGGATACATTGAAGAGGTTTGCATAACTATAAACATAAACAACACAATTTCTTTTCACAACATTAAATTTAATCATTCAAAGATTCCACTGCGAGATGAAGGCAGCACTGTTATAACATCTCAACAAATGGCAGTGCCAACGATAAATGCACCCATATCATCATCGCTAACGTCACAATGCATTTTATGTCGTGAAGTTTGTCTGAATAAAAATGATTTGATACAACATTTGCGCAATCACCTTGCGGACGATAACAAAACATATGTCATAAACAGCACATCGAACGTAACAATTGCTGGACATGAGAATGTAATAACTGTACCCAGCTCACTGGTTGACTTATTGAAATTGGACAGCAAGGAACTTTGTGCATGAGATTTCAGTGTCGATTAGTTTCATTATGTGATTAAATGAATGTCGGATAAAAATGATTACCTTGAACCTTAAAATACTAGATTAGCCAATCATTATTACGATGTCTCATTGTTACATTAAAATTTCATGTCATTTTCCCTGCTCGATAAAATAATAATAAACAATAACTGAAATGTAGACGAAGACATACGTCAACAACTTCAAAAGCTACATTTATCCATGTGATTGCACCCCCGCAAGTTATTTCCTTCTGATATCTATTCGAACAAAATTTATGTGTTAAAGCTCTTCTAATCTAACTGTGAATAAAACAAAAACTGAATGTGAATGAAATGATAGAAAGAAAATCAATTTAAAAACTCGCATAAAAAGTCGTCAGCCAGTAAATAGTTAATAAAAAATTGCTATCAATTACTTTGTCGCCATCATTAAAATTAATTATAATGCAGTTTCATGTACATAACGATCGGATGTAAATTTTTGTCCAGTCATTGGATGAATAAAAAAAAAACTAAACAGAAATCATGTTTTATATTGCGCTTTTTTTTTTTCTTTATGCAATTTGCGGCTTTTCTCTGTTGCATCGACTTTGGACTATTATAAGAAATGCCAATAAATAACGTCAACAGGTTTCTTTTCCGCTTACAATCCAATGGATAAAATGTATTTCGGAAATATAGGTGATATAAACATTTCACCTGTTTCTGATTCAAAATTGGCTCCACTGTTTAAAATGTGATGAAGGTTTGACTTCTTAGTCTCATTTATTACGAGAAAATATTGTCTTAACTTACTTGTTAATAAATCAGAAAGAATTATGAAATTTATTTGCTGAGAAAAAGAAAACGTTTTTCTTTTTTCTTCTTTTTTTTCGGAAAGTGAAATTATGCTTATTCACAAAGAGCGCGCGTTAACCGAATTAATTATATCCACTTAAGTGACTCTAAGAAGGTATTTGAATTAATAAGCTGATGTTTTTTTTTTTAAATTCACTCAAGTGATACGAAATACCGTTTTTTTAAAATATTAAATAATGTATAAATTATAAGCAATTAAGATGGATAGCAAGCAAGCCATCGACACTACCACAGCAATCATCATTGATTCCAGTTTTTATCGACCGCAACACTAAAAAACTAGGAAATAAATACTTCATGCTCATTGCCAATTAAGAGACCACCTTTAATGATTCAATCAACATTTTTTTCTCTTTTTGTTTATTTAAAATCAATCTTGTGATATTTCTATTTACTTCCAGTTTTACGCGCTTCAATCAACAACAGATGTTTTCGCACTTTAAAGTTGGATGCTGTCATTTTTGATCTAGTTTTACAGCTGATCGAAGAGCTGTGATTTAACGCCTCTATGATATTGAAATTGAAAGCGCCAATCGATAAAATGTTTAGTTTGCAAATGCACTATAATGTTCTGTCGTCCATAAAAGCTCGTGGTAATGAAATGAAAACTATTTTAATGACTGTAATGTGTCAAAGCGTTCCGAGGCGCCAAGTCGCCATCAATTTTGTTCATGTTTTTCTCAGTAACAAAACACTTTTCCGAGATACAAAACATAATCTGACAAAAAAATACACCTCGAATTTTTTTTTTTCAAATTTAAATGCTCGCAAACATGTTCCGCGAACCATCCAGAGCAATCTCTAGAGAGCGCGAGACTAATACACAATCAAGTGTCCAGGCGACATTTGAAATTTCTTCTCTTAAAAGAAATAATTTCTTGCAATTTTTATACATCAATTTCAAACACAAACACAAACGTCGGCACTTCTTGTATTTATGTTTTTTTATGAAAAAGAAACTCAGCGAACAAATTTTTTTTTTATGATTTCGGAAAATTATTATAAATAGATGATAAAAGTAAGAAATTGAATTCAGTCGATGTTTATTTGTTGTACCAACCATTTGCGAGTGCAAATTGTGAAGATTTATTTCCTTCAGTTGTAAAAAAAAACATTAATAAGTATTTACTCAGGAGATAACAAATCTAAGTACATTATTTAGAAAAAGAAAACAAAAAAGTTTGTGCAATTGCTTTAGGAAACAATACCAAGTTACTTCATTTGGATTACTAACAATTTTGCACTATCAGCAAACATGAAATTGGTGAGTTTTAAGATGAAAGCTTCTTGTCTTATTCTCTTGAAAGACGATGGCGCATAAATTTGTGCAAGCTTTGAATTATTTATTGAGTGACTTCAAAAAGATATAAAATTTTGTGACAAATTTGAAAGAATTCAAGGCTAAAATGGAACTTTCTTTTGTCTTCTAAAGTGCAAACATTTTCTGTTCAGTATATTGAAATGTCATTCGAGATATTTTTTATGGGCGATTAGCAAAAAAAAGGTCGAATGTGTGAATACAATTTCTCGGTGCCCTTTGGACAAAAATCGATAAGATCATTATTCGAGTTAGATACAAATCTATAAGTAACATCATTTTGAGGTCATTTTTCTACGAAATGGCACAATCGACGATATCGAGCCGTAATAAATCTCAAGTTCCATTGGAAGGCTTAATAATGTTGAGGCGACCACTTTAATAAGCCCATTCAAGTGCTCATCAAAAAAAAAAAAGAGAAAAAGGAACCCACTCAAGTTGTTCTTTTCTCCTACAATTGAAGTCTTAGAAAGATAATAGAAAGCCGTAAAGAATTGATGAATCGCATTCAGAAGGCAATAATGTGTAATTAAGGAATTAAGAAATACTTTAGTCAATCGCACGCAATGCGCTTGTAAAATAGAGCGAGCGACAAATATTTGTTACAGCTGGGAGAGTGAAATTTCGAAATTTGACATCAAATATATCAAGTTGCCATGCCATGCTAGACAGCATTTCCATTTTCTTTCTTAAAGCTAAGCTCTACACATTTTATTTCGCAACAATTGAAAACGAAAGTGATCAATGAAGAATCGCAATAACTCAACCGACTTTAAGTTAAAGTTATTACAATTTAACTACAAAATTAAGTTTTCACATTTTTCTTTCTTGTTCCTCTTGCATATGTTGCGTTTCCGCATATATAAATATGACAAATTTATTTCGAATTGCGAACAAGTTTTTCCAGTTAGCCATTTAATTATGAATCGCATAACATGCGTGCATGCAATATCTTTCTGTTTGATTCTATGAACCTTCGTTTGTGGTTGCTTTGCCTTTGCCACTGACACTGAACTTCAGTCTCGAACGGTGTGTAGAGAAAATTGCGAATGAAGTCGTTAAAAAAAAAATAAATAAATAAATGGATTTACAGCGGATCAGTGCAGTGAACGGTAAAAAATTCTATTAAATCCTAATTTGCGTTCATCCAAGGATTGAAATTGCTTTACACCACCATAAGCACAGCATTTTCTGGGTTATTATTTATTAAAGCAACAGCACGTTTATATAGTTCCCATTATATGCAAATTACTTGAAATTGCACTTTCGATATGCGCAAATTGTTATAGATAGTAAGCAAAAAGTACAAAGATATAATTATCGCAAAACAATCTGACGAGTTCATTAGCAGCGCACATTATAAAATCACATCGGGTGAAATTGAAAATAGAAAACTAAGCAGAAATGAAATTATTTGACAAACCGCATTCGCTCATTAAATATTAATTGAATCTCATCACCCATTGTTGCCGAGTAATTGCAATTTGATTTAAAGTTCACACACATAATAATCAAAAACAATTGCCCTTTTTCGAATTGGTACCACCCTTTCCCATTCATTGTTGTCATTGTTATTGACAACAACACCGTCGGGTGTACATGCCAGCATGCAGTGAATTGAAATTCAGTATTTAAATGAAAAAAAAAAAAAAAAAAAAAACTCAATTATGCCGCAGCTAGCATGTTTAAACGGTTATCGTCGGTGGCTGAAAACAGTGAGAGTAATTTAAACGAAATTAGATTCGCTAGCTCTCGTTTACCATTACCTGAGATCGTACGCTTCTGTCAGCATCCATTTATTCTCATTAGCATATTCGCAACAACGTTGATTTGCGAAATTTCCCGTCTACAGCTCTAAAGTACCAAAAATTGTAATTTTAAATGATCATATTTCCTAGTGAAAACGAAGCCGCTAAAAAATCTTTATGCGGTTTTCTGACAAAACTCACAACAATGAGTCTCGTGTGAACGAGAGAGTCTAACCGTAAATAGAAAATAATGCTTTAGCTTCAGAGATTTAATTTCGTTTTAATTTAGGTTGCTTTTTTACCCGAAAAAAAAAAAAAATAATAATAAAGAAATGGATTGTTGAAAGCGATTTTTTATGAGTCTACGCAACGAACCAGTAGCAACCAACATAATATTGAGTATAAATAAACGACGCTACTGGCTATTTCGTTTAACTTTCAATTTCAACTTTGAAAAAGGTGCTTTGCTCGCATTTTTCGAGAATCGTTTAATTAAATTACATTTTTTTTTTCTCTGCTCAAAAGTCGGTGCTTCATCTTTCTTGCGACTCTATTCACATAACATCAAATTGAATTCCGCGCATTCCGAGCAATAAATATCTGAGTGGAAGCAGAGCATGGAAGTGAAAAACTTTCATTTTTTTTATCGTTTACGGTAGTTCCGAGATGTGAGGTGCGCCTAAAAGACTATTGCACATTTTCCGGTCTCGAATATATCAATATGGTTTTATGAACATGATCTTGTTTTCACTCAATCCGATTGTGAGTGAGCAAATTGCATGCTGAAAAAAAATGCAATATTCAACGCGGCCACTATGTTATGTGATAGTGAAAATTGAATTTCCTGTTTGACGAGCATCAATTATAAGCAAACGATTTAATTAAATGCTAAACTGCATATTCCAGTATTTCATTTATGATGTCTCATGTGTCGTTTACAGATAATTTTCTCGCATACATTGGCAGCATTATGTATGCTATCCGGCTGTTATGCAAGATCAACCAGAGTTTCCGCACAATATACGGTGGCCGATGGATCTGAAAACTCACAACGTACGTATGGTCGTGGCATCGTTGAGGACGCCGCGGTTGAGGATGGTGGCATTTTAACCACATATAACGCACGTCCAATTAGGGTATGAAACCAAACTCATAAAATTATTTTATTTATTCTATTTATGCTTCTGAACTTTTGCAGAACTCACAACGGAACCAACGAAAGAGACCAACCACAGAAGCTACCCAAGATTTTGATCAAATTGGCTTTACACCAGAATTTTTTGCGGCAAAGGGTAAAGTCCTCGACGATGAAAAATCGATTCCCGCAAAACCGAAAACCCGAACAAAAACCACACGCGGAAAATCATATGCGAAAATTCATTCATCACCCGTCAAGTTAGATACACAATCGGTATCATCCAAGAATCCTTTCAGATTTCCTTCCATCAAGAATGAAGAGATTTTTGAAAGCAAACTACAAGAAGCTCCGTCAAACACAAAAAAATTTAAGGCACCCGAAATCAACGAGGATTCATCTTTCACATATAGCACAATAAAATTCAGCGGAGACGACGATGCTGACAGTTATATCGGTAAAACAAAAGTCAAGGCCCCAAAGCGTTCACCATCGCTTAGTCCTGCTCAAATCTACAGCCTTCAGCAAAGTTTTGGCGGACACCAAACACAATTCGATACCGGAATTTCTGATGATGATGACAAGTATGCTACAAATGGTGGATTCAAGCCATCAACAAAATTCTCTTTGGCATCACCAGCATCAAAAGATTACAAATCATCCGGAAAACTTTTCAAATCGCCCGAAGACGAATACAAAGATTCAGAATATTTCGATTTCTCAATACGTCCGAGACCAGGACATTCTGTGCTTGTCAGCGGACCTGGATCAAAGTTTGAAAAGTTTTCAAGTGATTTGGGAGTAAAATCGCTTGCAATAAAATCACATAAGAATAAATTTGATCCACCAATGCATGGCGGCTTTAAACCATCATTTAAATTGAGAGATTTTCCCAGCTTACATCGCGAAGAAATCGGTTCAGGCATTGCGTCACCAGGACAAATAAAAACTTATTACGACAATGAAGATCTTGAGCGCGATGAAAAATTGAAATTTAAACTCGCTAAGGAATCAAATCCCGCTTCTCGAGCACAACTGCAGCAATTTCTGAAAGCAAAAGATGATGAAAGATTGGAGAAACTCGTAGAGGAGCAATTTATATTACAGCAACAAAAACATTTACAGCAAGAAAAAGAAGCCGAACTTAAGCACCAGCGCCACATTCTCATCCAACAAAAAGAAAAATTGAAGCAGGTGGAAAAAGAGCTAAATAGTAAAGTTACACGCCAGACAACACGCCAAAAGCGACGTCCTACTTCATCTTCAAATCAGCCACCTTTACCACCCAGACGCGTCCGAAATTCAAGTCCTATTAATTTTAGCATTGCAGGCAATGGAAAATCTCCAGTGCCATTAAGAACCGTAAAAGGTCAAGATGGGACGTATCGCGTATCATTCAATGTTCAATAGGTTTGAAATCAAAATTCAAATGTATTTAGTAAGGACACGTGCAAACAATTTTATATGTTTTTCTCAAGGGAAGTGTTTGTCGATTACGTGATTGATTAAGTAATATTTAGTTTGAAAGAAAAAAAATTCTTCAAGTATCAATGATTGTAGATTTTCTTCATTCATTAATGACTTTCTTGCTATACAAAATTCATAAATTATCGTGAAAAGGACGAGAACAATTTGTGATAAAATTTTTAAGCAAAAAAAAAGAAGCTTTGCGACGTAACATTTGCACAACCCCCACCCTCTTAAACATTAGATAAAATGACTTAATTTATATTATTATCTGTTGTTATTTTCGTTATCTTGTTATCTCAAAGTCTGAGAGAAATTTGTTTTGCATGTTAAAAAATTGTTTTGATGCCGCTAATAAAGATTAAGTTCATTAATTAAGTGTTGATTTCAGCTATAATTTTGTTTGTTTGTCATATTTTGCTTTGCTACATGTTCAAAAGCTTAAACTGTAATTGGTTTTTTGCTGTTTTTATATGCTCGAAATTTCCTTAACAAATCCAATTTCGACCTCCTGACGTATAACGCCTTCCAAAAAAATCTGTTTATTCTTCATTAATTTTAATTGAAGACATTCATATACAGCGGGTGGTAGGTAGTTCAATATATAAAAAGACTGCACATAAAAATGACAAAACAATAGACTAAGACGAGTCTTCCTTCCAAAATGTTAATGTTATAAAAATAAGATAAAAAAAATTGCATCAAAAATTACCTTCCGAGATGATGAAATTTTAAACAACCAAATATTTAATCTTATAAATTCCAAAAAAACAAAAACCAACTCACGTAATTGAGCGATAAATAAACAGCACATATTGAGACACATATGGAGCGCAATGTTGTCGAAGCAGAATTGTCGCTGAAAGTGAAATTAATTTTTTTTTTCATTCCCTTGTAATGCACGGTTGTTGTACCATTTCGTCACGTTTATGAAATGGGGGCTATAACAGTACATTCAAGGGCAGAGTCATTAAACGGCGTGTTCTCAGAAATTAATGAAATTGAAATACATTTTCTTTTTTTTCCATGAAATATTTTGTAATTCATATACTCCATTGTGATTATTTTGTGAGCTTATATCAATGTCTAATTTATATCCCATCGATCAGAAATTTTTCTACTCAGTCACAACTCTTAAAAGTGTTTCGATTGGCTCTAATTGTACAATTAATTAGAACGAAAATGGACTATCAAAACAGTATGTTAAGTTAAGTTCAGTTACGTTGCACATTTTTGTTGCCTTTGCTTGATGGAGAAAAAGAAAATCACAGAACTTGTTTGCTCTCAAGAAACTTTTATTTTTTGTGTTCAATCAATATTTCCCGAGTCACTGTTTTCATGAATTTGTATGATTCCACCGGCTTTTAGCTTTAAAGATAAGCATATTTCTTATTGATTTTCCTGTTGCCAGCCTCGTAGGCTAAATATTTTTTTCCAATTTGCTTACAACAAAAAAATAAATAAATAAAAAATGAATTCCTCATAAAGCAATCTGGTGTAATCATTCTCATGTGATAAATGAAATGGAAGATAAGTAAACATAAGTAAAAGACCGGAGGGCGATCTAATCAATCAAATGTGACGAGGCGTCAAAATTTAGATTTCAAAAAAAAAAAAAAAATTATCACCACGCTTGAGTACCATTAAATATTATTTTTTATCATAGGCGAGCTTCATTTTCATCTTGATGACTTTACGGAAATCAAATAAAATTAACAGAAATTCAAATAAAAACTGAAACAGTCGAGGAAGAGCGAGATTTCCATTCCAATAAATTTTCTGTAACAATTTCCACAGTAAGTGAGTAAAGATAAAAAGTAGATAAATATTTCTGTCTTTTTGAATTGTGTAAGAGTAAAATCGTGAACAGATAATAAAAGTAAGTGGTTTTAGAAGTTAAAACCAGCAAGAACTGTTTTGTATATTACCAAATACCAGCGAATGATTGTTTCGAATTAAATTCAAAGGGATGAGGCGCCAAAAATAAATATTTCATGAGCAAAGTATTTTTTTACTGTATTGTTTCTCTGTTTCATCCATTTTTTATCAGCAGATTTTTAATATCACAATATCAACTTTTTCATATTTACAACTTTATGAATTCTTCTTCTTTTTTTTGTTTTTTTATGACTCGGGTTTTTCATTTTTCGTCTTGTTATCAAGAAAGGAAGGTTAGAAAGATTTTTTTCGTAAGACAAAGATGATAGGATAGATTACAGGGAAAGAGATGGACTTTTGAGGAATAAGATTGGACAGGAAGGATGATTGAGGTTGAGAAGCGTGTGTGGAAATGGAAAAAAGCGGATCTTAGGAATGGAAAGTTTCTTCCGATAAAAAATAATTTAAAGTCTAAGAATAATATTAATCATGACGGATATTATTATGGATTTACTGCTTGTTGAATGTGTAGCTGAAACCATCTGGAGTACGATTCAAGCTAAGCTTGCCTGGTGGCTGGAATCGGTGTGGACTAGGTGTGGTTTCATATTGCTGTGGAATTGGATTGTATTGTTGTTGACGGACAGCAGGAGCGGGAGCGGCTTGTTGATGTTGATATTGATTATATTGGGGTTGTTGGGGTTGTTGATGTTGCTGAGCAACTGGTGCAGGAGCTGGACGACGGATTGGGGCAGGCGAACGACCATCACCTTGGAATCCAGGATTGTTCCAACGTTCATCATATGAACCATCATCGAATTGATTTGATGTATCATATTGATCGACATAATTTCTTTGAGATTGAGTTGGTTGATATTGTGGCTGAACGGCTTGAGGAATTGGCTGTGGTGGTGCTGGTGGTGCAACTGGCAGGTGGTCGCCTGTGGCTTGGAATCTGTAAATGAATCAAATAATTTCCCTCAGTAAGTAAAAATGTTTTCTCTGCCTCTGTTGAATGCTTAACAACTCTTATTACTTCGTGTTTTCCTTTCATCTTTCTCAAATCGCTTGAAAAATCCCAAGTAAAATAACTTTGCATAGGTTTAATCATCGTAAATACTTGATAACATAAGTAGAATTTAAACATGCTTTTGAGTTTTGATAAGCGTCATACAGATGCTGCTTTAAACGCTATTATCTAGAATGCATTATGTAAATTGCTTGAAATACAACTTTCACACTCGCTGTTTTTTAGGCTTCCCATTGAAAATTGTTAAACTTAAATTGCATGGAGAAAGAAAAAATCCAATTTGCAGTAAACGCGAATAGACATTGTCTGTGATAGTTGTTGTTGTTGTATAATCAGTTATTGTTTCAGTCTATAGCACTCTTATAAAATTACGCTTACTAGTGAAGCATTTCATATTTTCGAGAAATTTTGTTAACACTTGAATGGTTTTTGCAAACTTTTCTACGTTTGGAATTTCATGACTTCGATGAATTTGCACGAAGCTATTTCAGCAATTCAAAATATTTACGGAAATTTCACTTGACACTTACCCATTTTTGCCAGCAACGTAAGACACTTTACGGGTGACTCCAGTATCGTCGATGTATGAATATTCTCCACGACGGTTACCATCTTGATCAGTTTCTTCTTTGAATTGAATTCCATCCTCTTGTGTATAAGCAGCACCGAATTGGCCATTTCCACTCAAATATCTTTGTTCGCTGATGATAGCAGCTGTTTTTGGATCGCGATTATATTGCTGGGCAACAGAGAGTGCCACGAGGGCTGACAATAACATCTTTAATTGAGAAAAAGAAAACATTTGTCAATTTTAACGGTTCCATGTTCCTTTGAAAACACTTTAGTTAAGCTTTCTTATAAGATTTTTTGCTAAGAACTTTTCAAAATTATTATTTCAAATCATTTCATTGTTAACTCACATAACGGAACATTTTTTAATCCCAAATTATTATTTTTTGGTAAACTGCTTTATTGATAAAGCCTTCACTCAAACAAAGCACTAAATTGAGGAATAGATTCGGAGAAGGTGAGAATAGTTCAATCGAATAGGAAAGAAGGAACTGATTATAATTCGATCAAAGTCGATCGCTTTTATAGGCTGCCCCCGAAAAACTAAAAATTCCACCAGGCCAAAACTACTTGAAAGCTAGTATTTCCACCACGCTGCCTCCGCCGAAAGCTATATAGGAACGAGCAAATGTTGAGCGTGTATATGTTTTGCGGGGCGCTTTTGTCCGACGCTCAGCTTTTGAAGTTAGATGCGAAACAAGAAAACAAGAAAACCTTGAATCAACACTCAAACTACCAAGTACTTTTTCTTGTTGTAAGAAGTTTGTCTGTTTCATATACTTTCAGTACATTAACTCGTAAATTCCATTTGTATTTCAATTGACGGGCACAATGAGATTGTTGTTGTAAACACGAAATGCACTTTATGTAAAAACTACGACATCTGACGTCATATTGGATAAGAATTGAGAAATCTACCGATCAATGTAGCCTGTACACTGTGTGATTAAGCCATGAGAGAAATGTTGCGGTTAACCACGAGCGAATATGTCCATTTACAGAGATTGACTTGTTGTGATATGTCGTAATCCCTATTACATATATATTTTTTTTCCAATAATATTTCACATAATTTGCATAAATGAAATTCAAAGTCGATTATGTTGTGCACGTTTAATGATGCTGCATAATTCTATGCTCCGAGCTTCGTGTTACAGCCAATTAATTTAGCATCATGCATGATACTGTGTGACGATATTTAATTAAATAAAACAATGTTATTCAATGAGGTGAATTTTCTATTACACACGAGTTCGATGTTTCGCTTCATTCAATTTATTAATTGATAGAGTTCAGTTCGAAAATTTTTAATAACTTCATAATAAATGGTGAAACAAAGTTAAATTGTAATAATTTTTTTTTTGTGGCAGAAATTGTATCAAATATTAAATCGAAAATTTCATGCAAAAAGTTAATTGATCCAGTTTTCTTTAATACCAAATAGAAAAAAAAAATTGAATGTGCGATTGAAATACTTAGGAAATTATTGAATGGTTATGGTTATAAATTGATTTCATTTGGTGAGAGTAAATCGTATAGAAATAATTGATTTTCTAAGAGAACAGACATTATTTTAAAGCCTGTTAGTGATGAATTACAAATTAATTAGAGTACCAAAATTCAAAATCCAATTAAAATTTCAATTAAAGTGTTTGCTTTCATGTGGTATAGTGGTAAGTTTTCGTCAAGCCAATCTAGCAAATAATTTGAAATGCGGTGTAATTGTGCATCAAATTGTTGACATGACATATATTATTGATGCCAAATGCATGCGTCAAATTATTATTCATTTCTGTCCGCTAAAAATGGTTTAAGGTAATCGTACAATAAAAAAAAAAAGAATTTGCTACAATAAATTACTTGTTGAACAACAAAGCCCAAACAAGCAAACATTAAACTGAACTAAATCCTGTTCACCTTGCCCGTCGCATTGAATCGATGATAATCAATCTCTTTGAGCGCGAACTTTACACGGTCAGGGTGCGCGGTGTTGACAATTTTTCGGGCGTAGCATTTTCGCAAATTTATTTCGATGCCAATCACCTTTAGGCATAATTTTAGTATTTTATTATATCGAAGATTGGTCATCTGTTTAATTTATCGGCGTTCAATGTTTTGTGGCTATACAATTAGCAAATGAATACTGTTAATGGTATAAAAATCGATAAAGTCATAAAACGTTTCATACTCTCGTGCGCTCGAGTGATATTTCGTTAAAATTATTACATATAAATATCTCGAGAATTATATAATAAAATGGATTACAGTTCGAATCTATATTTGTTGGTAAAATGGGACATAAACTAGAAGACTAATTTAAGTACTCCAATTTGTCATGAAGCATCATAAAACAGTGCTCAAAGAAATACTTAAATGACAATTTATCTACGCATAGCATGAACATATATATATATGTATCAACAAAATCTGATTCAATGTCAAGATTGCTTAATTCGAGTTCATCAGAATTCCTGTGGCGACATGGCTTTACCTTCCTGATCGAGCAATAAATAAGAAATCGATAATATTACACTTTACCCATAAAACGTGAGATCAGCTGTTTATATTGGAAGGAATGGAAGTTAATTGAACAAATATTTTTCTTGCCGCACAGATACACACACAAAAATTTTTAAAATTGCACATGCAACGATTACGAATTTTAAGGTGAGACGGGTGCGCCACACTTGAACAGCTTTTAGAGCTCCATTTATTATATTTAATTGTTGTGCAACCGGTTGAGACATTTGAATAACATGCTCAAACTTTTGAGGGAAATTTTCAGTGAGCTTTGATAGATTCTACCATAAACTGACCGCATCAGATGCGTATTAGATGTAAGTAATCAGTAATATAATAACCGTTTTATTTAATGTGGTCATCAGCAAAATGGCTTGCTTGTGACAATTCTAGCAAAAGCACAAATGAAGAAAAATTCTCCAGACAATGTGATCTCAGGAAACGTGACATTGGTAAAGTTACTGTTATTGAGCTGAATGTGATATTGGGGAATCTGTTCAAAACAGACAGATATTCGGAGCATAAAATGGTAAAAAAAAATCGTTCAAGAGTGGAAATGAATGTCGGAAGAAGGAAACGTCCTGACTGACGCAATTAACGTTGACTATCAAAATGTTGTTACTTGCACGGACATTTATGTTTTTGTTTTCCTGCTTAATTGTTTAATCAACGTCATTCACTCGACTTGAGTCTGCAATTATTTCTATTCGCCTGATCAGGTTTTCCAATCAATTTCAATGTGAGGTATCACTTTTATGGACTGGCTTTAAGTAATGTCAAGGTTATTTGTCATTCAATGGATAATTTCCAATATTCTCGTTTCCTATTAAATTTTTAAGCTTTCGTTACGATACTTTGCTCAGCTGCAATGATAGAAAAGTCATTAAATTTTTCTCTTGGTATTTAGAGAGAAGCATTGGTAGCATTGCGATAAAAAATATTTAATTAAAATTTTCTTATTTTTATTTCATGGCGACCGGATTGCAACACAGATAAAGCAACATAGCTTTGAACAAAAATAAAATCAAAAAGTTAGAAGTCAGAACACCTTTTTTGCCTTCACTTTTTCAACCCTACCTAGCTTTGATGCCGTTTGTCTGTGTTTAATCGAACTAAAAAAAATTAAAATTGTAGAATTCTGCTATAGACAATTGTTGTGAGTTCGCATGCTGTTGCTGTTTAAAGTTAAAGTATTATAACTTGATTTTGACGGTACACCCGAAAAGGAATCTATCTACCGAATGAAGCTGCAATGAACCTTTAGTGCTATTCAATATACGACAAGGGAACGTCAAACATATACAACAGCAAATAAAACTTCAAATTTTGCTGGCACAAAATTCATTGTTCTTATTTATGTACGTGTAGGAAATTGAATATGGCTGCAAGGCATAATAGAGAGATAGTTGCAGTGCGATACCATTTTTTTTTACCTAAACAGACGACACTAACATACATTTAATAAAACGACCTATCCTTCGCTGAAGCGGAATAAGCCAGGAAAAAAATGAGAACACGCTAAGGCAAATTGCTGATGATTACAATGATTTGTATGTTTCATAATATAGAGAGCCGTTTCCCATGAGCTGAATATGTCTAGAATGAAATAAAGAACAAGGCGGACACGAGGACAACAAAAAAAAATGACAAAACATAAAAAATTGCATTTAAAATCTTTTGAAATAATAAAGAACAGATAAAGCTGAAATTAAATCTACATAATATAGGTATCGAGACACTGTCACACACACATAACAAATACCTACAAATCCATATTTCTACAGCACACCAAAAAAAAACAACAACAATCGTATTAAGAGCATATGAGCAGCTGGTTTTTTAGCATTAGGGTAAAGCAACAACAAATTTTGGCAGCAATTGGTGCTTAAAACTCAGAGAAGTATTGAGGAGAATGTTTGTTTATCTTATTCATGAATTCCGCAATTTACAATTTTTTTTTTAATTAAGTCAAGGCAAACAAAAAATTGTTGAAGCGTAAAATTAATTTAAAACACATTTCGTCCCTGTAAACGGGAAGAAAATGTGAAGCAAACAAGAATCTGTTTATTAAATTTAAAGCGAGTTACTAACGATAATTTTATGTTTATTTCTTTCTTTAACATAAGAAAAAGATTTGAAGTGCACGCTTTCTTTTGACGAATTAATGACGTTAATTGCCTCTCTTAATGGAGACCAACCGGGGTGTGAATAATTTGAGAGCCATTAAACACGCGGCTGATAACTCATGTTCGCAGTGTTACTGTCTTCGTATTCAATTGACGTAACGATTAAACCGCAATTATAAATACTCATATTGCAGCGAAATTATGTAAAAGAATAAAAATATGATTTAACCCTTTGCGGCCCACATCTGAAATGCTTTGTGCGTATTCCCCCATTCAAATTACAGGCACATAATTTCATTTTAATCCTTCAATTGAACAAAAATCTGTTCTGTATACGACGAGTGATGACTTCATTATTTTGTAATATCATTTTTTTTTTATTTCATCACAACGGTCCGACAAACAATACAAATATAATATAATTGTGGATAATATCAAATTCAAATTTTGAGCGTAGCTGTGCTGAATTATGGGCTCAAAAATGAATTTTTAATTCAAGAGTTTTAAGCGAATTTTGTTGAAAATGCGTTTCGTTATCGATTAAATTTTATTGAAGCTTTTATTGTTACCATCCAAATTTGATTAAGAATTAATTATAAATTTCTCCACCAATTAATTTGATTTAATTTCTAAATCATTGCTTGCCAAAAATTGTTTCCGAAGGAATACTTAATTGCGGAAAACAAAATTTTAATGAATAATTAATTACCTAATAAACTTTTATAAAGTTTTTACACGATTTCGAAGAGAGAAGTTTTTATACAGAGCTCAAGATATAATTTGAACTGCGTCAAATTTTTCCCTGAGATCAAAGCAAATATGAGATTTTTTCTTGTTTTCTTTTCTTTTTTTTTTGAGTTCCTCAGAAATTTTTCTACACCTCGGAAATTTTTGTGGTTGAGGATTATTTAATGAAAATAATTTGACTTGAGCATGATTATTTGAGCCTTGGTTTTATATTTACATGAAAGCGCGATTGAAATGTGATGCTGAATATTGAACCATAAAAAATTTAAAATTACTGAGCTGTTAAATTGATGTCTATAATAATAATTGCCGATGATCGTAATCATTGCGCATTCTTTTAATTTTTATAATGCGATACAGAAAATGGTTTCGCATCGTTCTCCTGGAGACTGTGCATGGCGTTAAACCTTGAGAAACACCCCGCATATTACTGCAAACAACTAAAGCTGAAAATCAAATCCGGCAATCGAATGATGTTAAGATCAAATTTTTTATGCAACATCCCGAAGCCATAAATCCTTACCAAATTACGTGCACATGTGCGATCATGCGACAATCATAATTGTTGTCATCATCGCCACCCTGTTTCATCTGCAACAACAGTTTGCTTTTTTCAACGAAGGGAATCATAAAACAACAATGGCATCAGAAAGATTCACAAATTTGATAGACAAATTTAATGATGTCATTATCCTTTCTGATGATGAATGTGTTGATTGAGAGTTGACATTTTTTCATATTTGCTTATGCTTTTAACGATAACAATCGAGAGTTCCGTGCCCTTAATATGGAAATTACTTTTTGGTGTATCACTAATCCGTGATGCGAGTTTGGCCAAAACAGCCGCAAGGGAAATTCGTCCTGTTTAATTCAGAACCCCGAAAAATACTCCAGTAAGTGAATTTACGTTTAGTAAATTTCCCTTTCGTTCCTAAAAGTTTATCTATTTAAAGTTACTAAAAGTCAGCAGATGGAATTGAAGTCGACTATATGAAATTCAAGTGGCCTTAATCAACACTCAAATCCCCTTTTTTCAATGCATCACCGGCAAATTAAATATAAAAAAAGATGTTAAAAGCCTTAGCGCAATTGTGATGATCCCTCATTTTGCCATTTTCGCATTTTTAAGGGATTAATCGCTTCATTGTTGCCGGTTTATGGAGTTGTTTATTCAGAAAGAGATCACATTGGAACCCATTCAAATGCGAAGAGGGATTTTTTGAAGTTTTACAGGCCTGAAAGCCAACAAAATGAATTTATGCAGAAGGTAATAGTGGAGGGATGTTTCATTTGCCGATTGCCATCATTTTATCTACGTTGTGTTTGTCACACCAGCAGGAGGCGAAGCCGAACACTATGAATTGTGTTGGAAATGTATTGTGTCATTTATGAAATTTCGAAGTGATTTACGATTGTTTTTTTTGAAGTTAGAAATTTAAAAATGGTTGCAACCTTTAACGCTGGCGATTTCAAATTTTTCTACATCAAAAGCAATGTCATTTGTTTACTGATTTTTAACTTCATGTGCTTTTATGTGTATACCTAAATATGAACATGATCACGATGCGTGCGCTTTTGAGTTGATTTATTGGTGAACCGAACATCTGTGCGTGCTAATTCAATCGAAATGATTTTAATCTCATCGAATGATTTTTGGCTCCCAAGAACAATAAACACGATCGACTTTCAGCGTCTCGATTGTTATACAGCATTACAGCAAAATTTATGATCCGATAAAGTAACATAGCACATTCCACATAAAATTCCATCTGCTGATATCACAAGAAAGAAATCAAAAGTAAAATATTTGCAAACAACTTTAGCATAGGAAAGAAACAAAGAGAATCCTTTCCGACAAAAAAGAGCTCATCCCGACCCAACCTGTGTAGCTCTTTAATTGAGCTCTAAGTCTTTGCATCTGAAAAAGAAAATTTTATGCTACATACACAAAACTCGCATCTTATCATGACTTCAATCTGCTTTGCCGAGTAACATCAAATCTTTTCAAGTATAAAATTGTTACAAGTGACCCTGACTAAATACAAAGCAGAACAGACAAAAATTCAGCAACATTTACATTCACATTCATTCAAAGCAATTTTGAATAGAAACACAAATTATTTATGAAAGAACAGACAAAATGATTAAATACCCTCAAAAGAGGATTTAATTTTTTTTCCTTTCCATTCTAGGATACAAAAATCCATTCTCAAGATTGTTCCATAAGATGCAAATTATCATCAACAAATCTTTTTTTTTTTTTTTTTCAAAATGTTTTTACAAATAATAAATATGCCGCATTTTTCTCACAAAACTAATATTAACATTTTTAAAGTCACTGGGTCGGTCACTGATTGACAACTTTTGAATGGTCACTTTTTTTTGCAGCTTTAATTCTTATGGAATGTAAGATCAACTTTTAGTAAAAGAATTGAGATTAAATGGAAAACAACTAATATAATGGTCGGCAAATGGGTTTTTATGTATCAAAACTTTGGCATAGTAAATTTTGCTATAACGGTATCAATGAAAAAATAGGTTTAGGTAATATCAAAAGTTTAACATCGTGAATCTACTAGACACATGAATTGTGATAAATCCGTTTAGGAATTTTCCCTACTCATTCATATCCGTTGAGGAGTAACTTTTAAATTGAATTTCACAAATTTAATAACTGAAAAATGCTTGTTCAAGAGACACTCCAGAGACACTCTAACAAGAGTGATTATTGCATTAAGCAAACTGTCACATTATGCCATCCGACCCTCGATTTGTGATCTCATAAAAAAACAAACTATTCAATCATTTCCTGTTTGATAAAGATTTAAATTTAATTCAAGATGGAAGACAAATGTTGGAATTATTTTCATTTATTTCCCTGACAGCAAATTCAAACAAATTTTATACAATTTCACATTCCTAAAACAACAAAATCATTCATTTCTTTTTATATTGACATCAGCGAAAGCATTTACTCTACGGCCGGGATTTCGCAATATTTATGAGAAACACAAAAATTAAAATCTTGCCAAAGGCTGCGCCAGGGAAAATTTAAAAGTTCCCACAAACAAGGAAAAAAAACATGAAATTTTACTCAAAAAATCAGCCAACCGGGCTTTAATTGGATTTTTCATCATCCTTCTTGTACAGCAGGTTTCAACAACCTTTCGCTATTCATTTTCACTTTAAATGTACCGTCATGAATTAGCATGATGAAATCCAGTAGCAGGCTCCCCCGAAGTTCTGATTTTGCACTTAAATATTTTTTTTTTTGTTGCTACTGTTGGGTAAATCCCCAATTATCTGAAGGCAATTATGTGGATATTTGATTCTTAATACTTACATTAGGTAGCACTTAGTAATGTTTTGAAATTTTTTACACAATTTTAGTTTTTTGCTTCGTTAACGTGAAACTTTGTAAGGCTCGCAATTATACCTGACGGGCTGATATCCATGTTTACCTTTAATGCACCAGAAAATTGGTAAAGTCCATAGAGAAATATTGTTACTAATTTCGAATTCATCTTTCATACTCACTCGAAGACCTTCAACTCCAATTTTCGGTGAAAAGTTGAAGGCAACAGAAGAAAAGCAAAAAAATCAACAAAGTCGGTCTCTCCTAAGTTTTTATCGTTTTTATTTTCTCATTCACATTCAATAACAATGCCAGACAATTGGAAATGTTTTGGGCAGAATAAATTCAATTTCTGAACATTTTTAACATTATTTACGATTACCGTGAAAATTTCAAGATGATTTTGATTCTGCATCGTCGAATTATAGAACAGAAAATCTGAGAAAATATTTGTCGAACAAATTGATTTGATGGTAAAATAACTACCATTATCTTATTGGGTATCTCGTTCAATTGCGTTTAACAGATGCCATCAATTTAAAAGCAGAAAATACGAGAATTTCCAGAATCCGAAGTGAATTCCAAATGCATTCGCTCAAGTGGTTGATGGACCGGTATGAATTATTTACGTTGGTGGAAAAGTTCACGAAACAAGTTAATGAAATATGAACTGAAACAACTCAGGTGGGGCAACCCACAACAGGAATCTTTCAATTTGATTCTATTAACAATTCCTACACGGATCAGGCAAATGATTGTTGATTGCATTGGATATTCTAAATCTACAAATTTTCCAGTAACATGTTTCAAACGACATTAATTCAATCCTCTATATACATAAAATACGATTCATACAAAAACTTTCTCCCTTGGGTCGTTTTAGTGCAATCGTAAAATCTTTTGTTTCAATAAATTTCCTTCCAAAATGTGTTTTAGTTTTTTGAATTGAGCTTTCAATCATTGAATTTCCACTTCATGGGTGAATCGTCGATAAGGATCAACAATGAATTGTCAACATGGAATCAACACGAAAGCTCATTGATATAAAAAATAATGAAGTTTTTCTCGCATTCGTTTTGAAATAACTCCTGCTGAAATTTCCATTTTGGAGACCTTTTTTGCGAATTTGAAATTTTGTACAAACAACATTGGCATCAATAATATCGATCTGAAGGATGTCATTTGAAATGGAGAGAAATTTATTTTTTGAATTTTGATACATTTCAAAAGCCACTGAGATGTTTCTTTTTATTATTATTTATTTCTTTTTCTATTTTTAGTCGAGTATCAAGGATTTATGAACAATGTCAAATGTAACATATTGGGCAATTTGATTTATGCTTCAAGCGTCATAATGACGAAACGTTATTCTGCATGTTCATCGAATAAAAACAACAAAACAACATCCCACAAATTATTTCATTCTTTCCAATCACTAATTTTTTTTGTACTTTTTTGAATGCATTAAATAATTGTAGCAAATACGAAACAATGAAATGTTGCAAAAAAAGGGGTTTTCACATCTTAGATTGATCCTTAATTGTTCATGTACAATTTATGAGTGGCGCTATTAAAGTTATACTTGAACGCTGCGAAGTGAACCAGAAGTTTGAAGTGACCCAAAAAACAAAAAAACAAAAAAGGGCGACACTCGATGCTGTGTTTGATAAATTAGGGGTCGATTGTTTGTAATTTTCAATAATAAAATTCAATAGAATCGCGTTATTGCCAATAATGTGGTGCGGTCGAGTGAATATGCTGCTGTTTTGTTGAGGCACATTAAGTGATTGGAAACACACTCACCAATTGATTGTTCAGCGTCATTTGTTGCTAGCACTCCCGAACAAAAAAGAAATACTTACAGGGAATTGTAGCCATTTTTTAACCACATTGAGTTTATTAAAATAATAAAGTGCCTCGCTTCGTGTGTGCGATTTATGATTTGACGTTGTTTTTTTCTCACGCAGATTTATCTGGCTTTAGGCATCTAGCATAATTTTGAAATGTTCGCTGTTCTTTCTTTGATGTGATCCAAAATTAATATGTTGGTCTTCTTTTACGATTCATTAAAAAAGAAAAAAGATTCCACAAACTCAGTTTACAGTTCTAGATACGTCATTTAACAATCAACAAAAAATATCGGAAATAAAAAATTTCAGAAGCCAAATCCGACACTCAATCAATAAAATGTAAACATGCTTTTCTCCTTCAGCTTTGCACATAGGCATCAGCATCTTAAGATCTCTTCAATAAAAAGAACGTCTTGAAAAGAAATAAATGAAATAAAGCGAAACAATTCTCTTATCTTTTGAAAAATTCCACAAAAACACGTGGAAAAAAGTTAAAAGAAAAAGATACATGTTCGCATGTTCGTTCAGCACGTAGCCACAATGTTAGAAAATTTTAAAAATTTATGAACAAATCATATTTCACGATATAAAACAAGAGCAAATAACAAAAAATTTCTATTGCTGGGTAAATGTAGTGGAAATCTTAAAATAGGTCATTGAGATATTTGAAAAGGCAACGAAGCTGTTTTTGAGCGACAAGTTCAAGAAGATTGTTTCTTTTTTCCCTACACTTATTTCGCCTCAAAGATGTTTCATTCCAAGTGTCACGTCAATTGAATAAAGGACCTCCTATGAGGTGAGAATTTGAACTCAAGTTTCCTTATTTGATTGAGTGTAGCTGTTCCATGAGACAATTTATTTCATAAGTCGCAACAGAGTAGCACAATGTCAATGGAATATAATTCACTAGTGGTTTCTTTGTAGTGCCCGCATGAGTGAATAAATGCTTATTCATCATGGAGTTATTGAAGGATTAAGGAAGTATCTGAATGAATATCTTTCGTTCGTGAGACTTTTCTGTCATTTTTCTCGCATCATGCATCAGAATCACGAAAAGCTATATGTGGTTTTCCCATATCGACATCGTAATATATAAACTCACATCTACTGAGAGCAGATATAGTTCCACTTAAGTGCCACTTTAATGTGCTTTATGGGGCTATTTAAAAAGGTGTGAAATTTTTCAAGAGACCATAAATTTTCAATCGGTTTTGCTGGCTCATGTCCAGACAAACAAGATATATGAGAGGGTGTGAGAAGTAAAGAAAGGAATCCATCATCTGGTCGCATGGTGAATAAATATATCTCGTGCTTCGCTTACTTCCGCATCGAAATTTATTGCTTCTCGTCGGTTCTATCGAGTTCATCGGATTTCTTCAGAAAGTTTGAATGAGATATATCTTATGTAAATAAACATTCGATTTCGATCACCTTTTTAACCATTCAAGGATAAAGATACAAAACGAAAAAGAAATCAATTTTCATAGGAAAAAAAAAATTCTCTACCTTTTTGCTATATTCAATGGCTTTGTGATATTATTGAATTCGATCCCATCATGTTGACCATAAAGAGAATGTTGAATAGGAAATTGGGAGAATGATGATGTCAGAAGTATTTATAAAAAAAAAAAAAATGTTTTATTTTTTCACATGTCATATTAGTATTCTGTTTTGTGAAATATTGTGATGGTTTTGGCTTGTAGTTTTCCTTTTTTTCGGGCTCGATAACAAATGAAATGATTTTCTACAGAAATACTAGCACTTGAACTCGCCTTCCAGTGATTTCGGAATTTGTCGTGAGGAATTGTTCTAACAATAGGAAATTGACTGCTCAAGGCAGGGAATGAAAAATATCTTGTGGGATTTTGCTGAAATATATTGCATTTTGTGAAAATTTAATCTCTTATATAAGTCTGAGATGAAAAACTCACACAAATTTATCAAAGAATTTAGAATGCTTGCAAAGTAAAATAAAATATCAAATAACAAGAAATTTTTATGTTCCTTTATCCGGATGGCAAAAACATTTCATTCAATTTCTCTACGATTTATTGTAATTTAACAGAAAATGGCAATAAGATATTTTTCTTCATTACCTGTTTCAGTATATGATTTGTTATATAGCTCTCATGAAAAGGTTTTTTTTTTGTTTAGATAAAAAGAAGAAAAGTTAGAAACGCAAACGTGAAGTCAAATAGGAATAATATCATTTTAATGAACTCCATTTATGCTCTGTTTTTAACTTATCAGCACGTTTGAGTGTCACGTAATGCAATTTTCCTTATATTTTCCCTTGACAGGAATGAAATAGTTGCTCGCTGACTTGCATTAAATCTATGTAAATGCTCTTCTCATGTATCCTCCCCAAATCCCATAGCTTTCAACGAGCTGGTGTTTCATTTAGTATCAATTTATTGCTCCCATTTCAACTATCACTCACACCGATGTGCCTACATACAAATCATTCATGTGTTCTGCTTGCATTGATGTCATCCATCAACAAGCCATCGAAGAAATAAAGAGAAAAAATAAATAAAGTGCAGAAATGCAAGCAGAGAAAAGAGTCGAGTTGCGGACAAAGAAAAAGCAATTTGTCAGTTTATGATTTTTGTGGCTATTCAACTTCTGCCATTCACAATTGAATACAATGAACTAAATAGTTGAAAATTGATGAGGATTAAAACTACTTTTATGGATCGTAAATAGGACTTTAGTCATCTTGGTTATATGTGTGTAAGGGTAAAATTTTCAAAGAAAAAAAAAAGAAGCAAATTTTAATATATTTTTGAACCGCAAATCTATTTTGCAATTCTATATATGGAATACAAGGACTGAGCTCTATTCGGAAACTTTGTCAGAGCAAATGCGAAGAAATTTATTAGTTGAAAGGAAAATTTTATGAAAATCGGCAATTCTTTAAACATGTCGCATGAAAATGAAAAGAAAATTCCAATACATGAAAAATAATTGATTTTCTCTCCCGTAGTGGTTACTCATGCGTTCATGATTTGCATAACATATGCATAGATACGCGTAAAAAAAAGGAATAAGAAGTATACAGACGAAAAAAGTAGACATACTCGTAGAGGATTATATCATACTCATTATATTCAATGATATTTGATTTAAATTGAAATTCCATATGAAAATAAAAAAAAAAAACCATGAATCCGTTCACGCTGTCTTTAAGGATTTCTATGAAATTTCTCTTTCTTTATTAACATGACTCTATTCCGCGTTAGCAATTCGTCTTGAGGATATATTATCAAGCTTATAACGATGCTGGGGGGTCGTTGCGAAGAAGAATTTCATTATTTTTCACCTTCCTTTGTAGATGAACATCGATTCAGTTCATGTCAACGACAGATATATTACTCTGTAGCCTGTATGTTAGGGGAGCTAATGGAAATGTTTATTAAAAAATTCATTTGAAAATGGTGAAAGATAAATAAATATTTCATTTGTCGGACGAAAATATGCGGTGGTCATGACCTAGCACTAATAAAAGTCATTCAACCTCGCGATGGGCTTACACATTCACGTAAATACATATTTGTAGCAACTGGACCCAACTCAAGATCTAAAAGCTCCAAATTTTTACGAAATATACAACAGATATCAGGAAAATAATTTCGGTATATGAGAAGTAATTTTCTGTAATATTTCATCTTAAATGATCGGATGATCCCTCTTTTAAGAACTGTTCCCAATGGCAAATGGTCTTTAAGATTTTATTTTCTACTGGCTTCGCTTTGCATTACTTACTCATAAAGCCGCATTTGATTGTAACAGTAACAATTTCTTTGCATTGTTGAAACATCTTGAGCTGAAAAGCAATTAGGCTGCAATTAGCAGGATTGGAAATGAAAAGAAAATGAAGAAGTAGAATAAGAATAAGCAAAATGAATTGCAAGGATAAAAAAAAAACGTTCAAACTCATTTCATGGTTGATTTTATTATGCGTACTTATGAGAAAATGTTTCTCTTTCAAATATTGCCATTTTGTGGGTTAAGGAGTATAAAGTAAATTTATTGTTTTCCATTAATGATAATATCTCGTGCAATTAACTTAATCGATTAAATTTTAAATTAAAACTAATTTAAGCTCTTTAAACTTTCAATTAAAACTTTTATCCATCCCTCGATTGTCTCATGTGTCCTTCCGTTTAAAGTTTTCTCGCCACTACTGGATTTTAACAATCTTAAAATTGATTTTCACGTCAATTTAATTTTACTATTCATTGGCTTCATCTAAGCTTCTATAAGTGTTTGCAATATACTTCATTTCAACGTTACATATAATATGGTTGAAACGTGCTGTTGTTACATGTTTGGAAAATCACAGATTTTTTCTTAAATATTATAGAATTTTTTATCAAAGTTCACTAAAGTCGCACACACACGGACACTGATATAACAATGTCCATCATTTTTGTGCAGCATACATGTATGTATTCATCCGAAATTATCTTTTTGATTGCGATTTTTATTAAGGCCCCTTTTTATGCTCCATCAGAAGATCCCTTTTGTGCGTGAGTTTTCTCTAATATCAAGTCTTTGTTCCTTCTTTTTGGCAAAGTCATTTCTAAGGCTTCATATATAAGTCAAGAAGGAGTTTGAGTAATGGAACGTGTCCAATATTCCGTCGGAAAAACAGTTCCTCAATTGTATGGTGCGATACTAGCTTGAGCGATGGTAACAAAGCCAATAAGCTCTTGTAACGTATCTGATGGGTGATTCCATAGTAATTTTGTTCGTATGCAGCCAACGCATCACGAGCATTTGCCTCAAGGGCTTTGATTTTCAATGGCTCTTGTAATGATTTACGTTGCGTTATTTTATTCGATGATGTTGTTTTGATTGTTGTCGTAGAATTGTTATGTGACAAGTCAGATGAGGAGTCGTCGCTTGTACTTGTTATAATATCTTGACTGCTGTCTTTATCCTTCCCACCATTATTATTATTGTCATCATTCCTGTCATTGTTCAGATCAGTTTTATAAAGAACCAGTGCCTTCAGATAAACATATTCATTGTGATCCAAACGCATTTGTATCATTTTCGATAAAACATCCTGGAATAACTCAATCTCTCGAATAAGTGTATCGGTTGAAACCTTAGATTTCGGTTCGTGGCAGGCAGTATTGAGAAATTCATATGCGAAAAGCAATTGAGTAAAATTGATTGGCAGCATATGTTCAGCGATTCCCATGATAAAAAATTCACGCCACGATTCTTCAAACAGCACCAATTGATCACCCAAAGGAAGTTGTGTGAATGGTGTGAGATTCTTTAGGAAATTGACATTCATGAACAACAATTGAGCGGCAGATTCACGAATAGCATCGACGGCAATTAAGGGATGAGTGGCAGTTGATGGAGAAGCTTGATGAAAAATTGCCTGTTGAGGCGATGATAAGATGTGGTGTTGATGATGTGAATGAATTGGTGTAGTTTGCGGCGGGGGTGTCGAAGTGATTGTCGAAGGTGGAGAACTGCTTGATGATGGGAAACTAGGCAAGTAGGGTGGTGGCGTTAAAAATGGATTGGTGATTCTTTGAACAGACAAATCTAATCCCATTTGCATCATTGTCGATTGTGGCTGTGCTTGCATGCCAGCCATCATAAACGCTTCGTGATGTCGTATGGCAGCATCCTTGTTAATAAACATTGCCATTTGTTTACGCAATGTAGAATTTCTAGGTCCACGTTCATGCTGAACCGCATCACGATTCATTCCAACCTCGAAACATTTTTTCAATCTACATGCTCGGCATTGATTTCTGTGAGTTTTGTCCACCATACAAAGACCGTCAGATTTCGATTTGCAAACATATTGACGACTCCGACGTATCGAGCGCTTAAAAAATCCAGCACAACCGTCACATGCATAAACTCCATAATGTTTTCCCGAACTGTTGTCTCGACAAACCTTGCATGGCACATCATATAAAATTCGACCTGAAGTGAAAGAAGAAAAAAAAAAATGAGATCAAACTTAGTTGGGAAATCAAAAAGCCAAACAATATTTCTAACAAAAAAAAAAAGTTTTGTCTTTTGTTCTGCCCCCATTGTTACCGTATCGCATCCCGATGCAAAATGATGAATGGCAAAAAATAAAGTTGAAAAGAGCAAAGGATCGCGCAATATGAGAATGGGGGAAAGAAAATGTATCATATTGCATATAATTATAATTTCTATAGAAAATATCAACAGGAGACTTGTAATGAATGAAGCGTTAACAGGAAATGGGCTATTGTCATTTTTGATGCTCATTTTCATGGCGAAAATTTGATTTCATTTTTGATGTTAAAAACGATTCAACAGGTAATTTCCAAAAAAAAAGTTTCAAATTACGCCAAAAACTACGAAAGCTACCACAGAAATTTAAGCGACTAAAGAGAAAATTCTTTGTCAACTGTTAAAGCCGCGTTGTTAATTAACTGATAATAAGATTAAAGTATCTTTTCGCATTCCGTTTATGACCTATTTTGGTGAACAAACAATAAAACTTTGGTAATATTGAGCCTCAGAAATTCTAAAGCATCTTCCTCTGGCACATCATAAAATTTTAAATTTACGATGCTCGTATATAATTGAATCCCATTTTGAGCGACGTCAGTATAAGGTTCTAAAATGTCTCTTTGAATGCCTTTTGTTCTTCACTCAGAATCCGGTTGCCATTGAGAAATGCGACGAGCGACAAAATTCATTTTCAAGGTGGATGCTGAGGGGTTGGCGTTTATGCCAAAGGACCGAAAATGTTTCGTACCGTTTTATTGGGCATTTCCCATCATCATTTTATGGGCTATAAAGCCGAAAATTAAGAATTCATGTATTTGCAGGTGCCCGAATATATACTTTGAAAGCGTGAATTGCCAGGTAGAAAGAAAAATAAATTCATTAATTAGCCGAAAGGGCATTTCAATTCATAAATCCTTTTGTTTAATGAAAATAGCAAATTACGGCGTCTTTGTATTAATTAAGAGCTAAAAAATAATCAAATTTACAAGCAACGTTTCCAGGTCTTTCAGTTTAATGTTAGATACTTGTAAAATGATAATTTTCTTCTCGGATAAATTTGTTTAATCCTAAACTGTTTTGCGGAAAACATTTCTATCTAATGTCTTCCGGCAAGGAAAATGTTTCGGTCGTAAGAAATTTCATTAAGGAAAATTTTCTTAAGCAGTAAATATCACTTAAACATTTTGCGGGGTGACGCAGTTTAATTTTAGGAATTTGTTCAATTCACTCGGGCTTCTATGCATGGAAAAGTACTCACTTGATGATGATGCCGGCAGCCTCAGTTGACTAAATCTTGGATCCATTAATTCAGGCGATGAACTGATTGGTGATTGCATCATTTTCATTTGAATTTTTTTTGGGTTATTTTCGTGGCACACAAAATAAATTTAATTAACTTGCAATATCCTAAGGCACTTTTAATCCAATTTAATGCTTCTTTAGGTTTCTCTTTAAGAATTCCGTTTATTCACTTCAAGTATTTAAATTTTATTGCCGATCACTAAATGCGACACTCCAACATTCGAACACACGATGTTTTCTCAATGAAATCTAAAAATGTTTTGATCATTCTTTCACTAAACTACCGACTCTAAATAACATTCAAGATCAAAAAGCTACCCTCATGGTATCACAATGAAATATTTTCTTTTTTATGTATTTCCAACATTTTTATTTTATTTTGCTAAAATGCTCGACGCTGATTGGTTAAAAACACATTTACAAATACTCATAAACGATCGGACCCCTTAGTGATGTTAAAGCATGAATGAAAAAAAAGGTTCCTAGAAAGAAGCCGATGACAGGAGGAGTTCGAATATTTTTTTTTCTTTGTCGTGATCCTTTTTACTCACACCGAATGCATCGTGATTCGTGTCGCTCTGTTTATTTATGTGTGCCGCATGTTCGGGACTTTTGTGTTGTACGTGACTGTTGTATATGTGTCACATGTATAAGAATGGTATTTTAACGGCTTGATGCGAGCATCATGTGGGGAAATTTTCATTAATGAAATTATCTAAATGTTTGTCACATCGCAGTCATTAAGAAAGGAAAAAAAGGTGATTTATGGTAATTAGGGCGTTCTACCTCTGTCGGGAGCCTTAAAAAAATAAGGCAGCGAAAAATAAAATTTAATTATCGAGTGGAAAAGAGATGAATCAAAAAGTCTCTCACTTCTAGTTTCACTTTGTTTTCCCATTAACAAGCAACAATAAAAGTCGTTATTTTGACGTAATTTTTATACCAATGGAAAATTCATTTATGATCCATATTCCACTGTATCAGACTGGTTAATAAAATTATAATTAAAAATTTCTCATTTCCAATAATCATTTTTGTTTTAATTGGACGAACACTTTTTGCCAGTACGAAAGTTTGAAACTATATTAATTCCATCACATCATATTGAGAAGCGTCCTTGAAAGTGAAAATCATCCCATTCCCACGGTCCATCATCTCGCTTTCAATATTTTGCTAATTAAACTCAAACACGCACCATATGGTGCATCCCGAAATGCAATTGAAGGCCGCCTACACTTGTTAGCTGCATTGAGTATTTTATTCCGTTTCAACAAATTCTCCCTAACAGTTTTTTTTTATCATCATCCCATATTGAGCCACGGCACAATTGAATTTCATGTGATGTGAAAGCATTTTTAACGTATACGGTTTCAGAAAAAAAAGGATGTTCATAAATATCGCCGATGTACGAAATGATTGCATGATGAATTTCAGTGAATTAGATACAATCGACTGACGAGGCGATGTGCCATATGTTGTGGCGTTAAAACTTTAACATAAACCGGACTCATCAAAAAATATATTTGCTTCCTCAATTTGCATGAGAATTTCATTGAAATATCGTCCCTTTAAATGAACAATGACCATTATCACAAGCAGAGTGCATTCTCTATTACTCTCACGCTCCATTATGATGCTGATTAATGTGGAATATTTTGACATGAGAAAATGTTTGTAAAGCAATTTATTATAATTAATAACATTACATTTCAACCTGCACGTACATTTATTGTTTATTATCGATAAATTTTGTTTTCCATCTTAATTGGTCTGCGATGCTTTTGACGGTATCGGCGGATGAATATAACAACAGAGGATGTAAGGGTGGGTGGCATATGATGCGCTGTTTCCGAAACAATAGTACAAAACTTATTGTTACTTCAGAGTGTTAAATGTGAGAACTTTTCCATCGCAATTTTTGAAATAAACACAACTGGATATTAACAATTTTATATGAAAGGGATATATGTGAAAGGATGTAGTTTTATAAAGCAGAATCTTCAGTGTGAGAAACGAATAATTACATCAAATTTATTTAAGATGAAAAGTGTTCATCTATGACGGATGTTGATGAAAATTGGATTATTAAATTTGTGGGTATCATAAAAAGAAAAATCCAAAAACCTCTTTTAACATATTTTATAAGTTTTTCATTTTGAAATCAAATTTCCGATTACGAGTGCAAAATAAATTTCTTATATTTCCAGAATTTTCTTCTTTGAATATTTATGATATCAACCCAAAACTTACATTTTTTTCTTTCTAAATAATGCAACGTGGAAAGAATAAAAAAAAAAAAACAAATAATATCAAACAGGTTATATGGCAATGAAAAGAGCGACGACGACACAAAGTTGGCACAATCAAACATCTCACAAAATCAGTTCCCAAAACTTAAGAGTCGTACTTAAGATTTGTTCACTTTAAAACAGGAAAAGTCTTTAATTCAGCAAAATGAACTTCACATTCAGTCATCGAGACAAAAGGCAGGAAATTCGAAAGGCAATAATGTGAAACTGAATATCATAATGACATGATTTGCTGTTTCCCATCATATATATTTTCATGACGCAGCGCAAGGTTCTCGACACAAAACAATTTGAATATATTCTTCATTGTGATAGAGCTGGAAGTAAGAAATCAACGCCTTCTTTCCTTTTATTACGAGCTCATATGTGGAGATATATTCTAAAGTGAACGATGATAAATGGGGGAAAAATGTTTAATTCAGAAGGAGTAAATTGAAGAGCGAAACCTGAACATCATAACATACCTCTTTCGCGAAATTTGAGATTTTGGAAGCCCCAAATATATGCCGAAACGTATATGGATTCCCATGGTGCAAAACAAAAATCAACTTAAAAAAAGCATCTTTTGACTATGGTAAACATCTTAAGGAACGAAGGAAAGAAACAGCCTAGAAACGCAAAATTATTAGATTTTTTTTTTTTGAAAGATCTTTACTTGAATGAGAGCTGATAAGGCCCAATGTGTTGCTCGTAAATTCAATAAAAGATTTGACAACAGCATAATACGTAAAAAAAAAAATCACAAATCTTTCATTGATCCTCCTCTGGGAAATGATGATGTTTTTTTTTTAAGACATTTTCTGCCAGTCAAATTACCTGGAGTGACATGGGCAAATAAACAATGAATTTTTGATGAAATCACAAAATGGTATCAGATCTAGATTACGCAAAAATCCCCCATTTTCACACAAAATCGTGTAAAAAAAGTGAAACGAAGAAAAAACCTTTGCACAACAATGACGTATCGTGTGATTACTGATTTTGTTTTCATGATGTGTCAGAATTCGTGTAATCTCACAGACAACCGAAAGTATTTTTCCGCCCTCTGGACCGATGCTAAAATGTAAATGTAAATCTAAACAATATTTTTGATATCGCTTTACTCTCGAAAAATTTGTGAGAAACTTTACCGCCGGTTAAGCCAAATTTATATGTTTGCCGTATGCATTGCGATGCTTTATGTTTGGTTGATGCGGCTATAACAAGATACGCTTCATAAACATTTGTTACAACTTGATGTTTTGGTCTTCAAATTTGTTGACGGAACCGGAAAATGTTTTCTCATGAATAACTTGATTCAAAATGTGCGGTCGAGAGACTTCAGGCAATACAAAATAGGTCCATTTTATGTCGTCTGGTGTATCCTACATCTCATGGTGTTTGTGTTTATAAATGAAGTAATTGCGCCGAACTTGTTGTTTTACTCACAAAACTTTATTCCCAAAATAAGAATCATCTTATTACATCATAATTTTTGCAAGTAACATGAAGTGCTTATACCTTTTAGGTTCCTTAAAAAAAACTTTATTTTTTCTCCGCACAATAATAAAATTAACATAAACAGCGTTTGATGTTTTGGAGATGGAAATGTTGAGTTTACATAAACATAATGTCGAGACGACGTTTCAAAAAGAAACATCATCAACAACGATATTATAAGACTGTAAAGGAGTGAGAAGAGAGAAGACGAACGAATATTAAGAACACGTAATAGAAAGAACACATTTCATTAAATATTTTGCATGTTCCATAATGAGAACAACCCCATCAACGCCCATTGTCCCTGAAAAAAATTTTAAGGGCTTCAACATCAACTCGCATCGAATGTCAACCTTTTCCAAGCCAATTGTTTTGACGTTAAATGCGACTAACTATTGCCAAATTATTATTGTGGTTTTGTTTTCTTAGGACCTTATAGGTGCCTTTAATGCCAGCATGCCAATTGGCACCATCGGCATAGAAAATTTAAAACTCCATCTTCAAGGATCATAAATTTTCATTCAGTAACTTAAATGATTAATACATTTCTTTTACTTGCCTGTTCTACATAAATATTTTTAATTTTGTCTTTTCTTTTCCTTGGATGGGTTCTCAAACACCATCGATTGTTTTCGTAAGTCCTTAAGGATTATTTTATGATTGGCTTTTGTTTTTGTTACATTAATAAAATTAGAATAAAAATTAAGTGTAATGTCCAATAAAAATTAACAGTTAGCCGAACTTGTAGCTTTTTTATTGAGGATGTTGTTGAAACTGCTCCGAAACATTCGAGACGGGCGGATGGTTTCATAAATATTCAATGTATTCAGCAAAACAACTTCTATAAATATTTATTAGATGTAAAAGGTGCAAGGCAAGGACGAAGTCAGGTCTCAGGCGATTGTAATTATTTCAATATCTAAAGCCCACATGAGAGCGAATTTCACCAAAAGCTGTCGTCGATGGAAATCTCTCCAAAATCGGAGAAATTAATTTCGTAAATAATTCTTTTCTCGGTAAAAGTTATTATGGAAAACAACCTGTTACTCAAGCTGTTCTTAAGATATTAGAAAGCCATAATCGATCTCATCTGTACATTCCTAACCCGCATCTCCCGCTGACCTTATTTCAGGTCACATAAATTTTCAATTATTTCTCGATGAAAATTACTTAATCTTCTCAAAGATATATTTTTTGTCAAAAGCAAGTCCGAAAAAAAGGACTGAACAAATGAAAACGCATTAAATTTATTTTCAAAGGCTAACGCAAATTCAGGTTGACAAAGCGACACTGTCCAAAGCAATACTGATTGCGAATGAGACCGTAGCTACATCGACCTCCTTATATTATTTGCTTTTCGAACGATTATCTATTTAAGTCTAATGACTCAAAATATTTTGTTTTACATAGAACCCCCTTCTGCCATTTCTTAAGCCTTGTTTCAAGAAGTTCGCCATGAATGGGATAAGACGCTTTCGTCTTAAGAAGATTACAATAATTTTTATATCTGTATAGCATAGTAGCATATATACAAGCCAGTTGGAAGTACTCAAATATACGAAGGATTTGTAGAAAAGTCAGAATTAAGCATAAATATTTTTAATAATAGCAACGCTCTTGCCTGATATCTTATTGTGCCATTTATATTGATTTTTAACCTTTCAGCTTCAAGTGCAAATGCATTTTTTTTTGTTGTGCTGATTCTTTCATTCAAATTAAATTTTGTTTGAATTGAAATTTAATTCCATGCCATCACCATTTACGACTTAAAAAATGCCACTGAACAATGAAAAGGATATAAATTCTCTATCTCTTCATCAATCTTGAAAACAAATCTGGAGCGTTTTAATTCAATAAAAAAATTTCTCTATTCAACATGTTTTAATTTTTTGATCTCGTTTTCTTTTGTCATTTTTACTGAATTCATAACCACCTGATAATATTGATGTGATCTTTGGATTCTTATGAAAACGAATGGCGGAATAAAGAGATGAAAATTTCATGATATTGTTCGACATTCTTTTAAATACTGAATGTGGTTTGTTTCATCGACAAACAAAAACATTCACTTGAATAATATTTATAAATGCCATTCAGTGGATGGCAAGCAGCGAAAATTGTATGAGCATAAATAAAAATTTATCCAGTCAGGCATATTTGAGTTGCCAACCAATGGTGCCATCAACTTTTGTGTAATATGTTTGAGTGTTTGTTATGTGTTACGGAACAAAGGAACCCACTGAATACTCCATTATTGAAATTTCAAAACTTTTGCTTGACTATTTAGTTTCGTCAAAAAGGAAAAAATATCATTAAAATTAGTCGACAAACAATGGCAAGCACGAAAAATTCTGCTGGAAAGAAGGGCGTCGTGGGAAGTTTTGTATATCAAAAAAAAAAAAAAATTATTTTCCACTTGCAATATCATATTTCACCTGAGGGTTGAAGCATCTTGTATCACAAATATGACACTTGCGTATTATTCAGCAAAATGCGCAGTGCATCTTTATGTGATACAGACGTCAAGTTTTGATAACTTGATATTTCTGAAATACCAGAGAGCTCAAATAAGAAGTTCTTATGAAACTGATTCCGGAAATAATTTTCTTTATACATTAGTTCGGAGCATGAGCATATAAATAAATACATTTCGCCAGACAGTATCGGAATAAATGTTTTATTGCGACTTTTTCATCGATAACATTTCAATTGCTTTTGCTATATATTTGCTGTTAATTTTCCCACAAAATAAACTCCTTCACATAGAAGACTCACAATTTCAAGCAATTAAGTAATATTATTAAAACATATGGTCAGTGTTTAATGAAGCTATATGAACCCCTCTCTCATTTCGCAGATTGATACATCTTTTAACAAACCCACTCGACCCTTTCAAATTTTCAAAGAGCAATTTTCTATATTAGTTAAAATGATTTCTATAAAAAGCGAGGTAAGGTAAGAAACAGTAATTCCTACAAACAAATCGAGTGAAAGGAAAAAAAAAACGCTTACAACTTCCATTAAAGTTGCGAAAATTGAGGTATGATATTCATTTCAATCACAAAAATAACGTTTCTGAAAACCGTCCAAGCGGTGATTCAAGTTGATGGATGCTGTCTGAATGCAACGCAGAGACAGCAAATTTCAGGCGCTGTTAAGCTGCGAAACAGGATATTTTCACTAGAAAGATTAATGTAGCATAAATTGTGAAGTTCTTCATTTACATATTAAAGATTATTTTCCACAACATTTCATCACGAGAGGAAAAGCTTTTTCGTCCATTGGCATGATGCCGCAACTTTTAAGATTTTGCGGAGAGAAAAACTTTTATCAACGAAAATTTCTATAGTACTTAAAAGAAATAAAACTTTCTTCGTGGCTGTGTGAATGCGAAATTTTTTTATTGAATCAAATAAACTATAATAAAAAAGCAATCAAGATAATTTCACAAAAATGGCGTTGGGTGGAATTGGGTGGCGTAAATATATGTGCGTATTAAAGTGAAAAGATAAGGCATTTTTTCTGAAATCATTTTGAGATCTAATAAAATATGTTGATTGTAAGCTTTGCGATTTTACATCTTGAAAGTGTATCAAGAAGTTTCATCATATTTACGAGAGGAAAACAAATTTTAATTTATTTTCCCAATTTTTTTTTTTTTCGAAAGTAAGGTAAGGAAACTTTTCCATTCAAGGATTATATGAGCCGCCCCTATTCCTTCGCTATATTTAAAACGATTAAAGTTTATAACTCAATTAACTAATCACCATAGAAATCTTATATATGTTTCCATGTGAAAATTCTTTGCCGAACTTAGATTGAGCCACAAAAAACATCATTAATTTCCCGTTTGAGAGTTCCCTTCAAAACATGTGTGGGCCTGCTAATATGCTACAAATCAGTAAATCATAAATATCAATCACACTCAGTGACTTACTCTTACCAATCAAAAAGTTTATTAAGAAGTTGTCATCTTCACATCTTACTAAAATTTTGCTAAGGCAATGACCAAGCATTAAACTTATTAATTTTTTTTTCATCCTCAAAACAAAATCAATAAATTGTTTAGTAAACTATTTATTCTGATCACGTATTTTGTTTACGTGATTTTCGTTTCCTTTATTTGTATAGCCGCTTGTGTGGGTGTTTATGATTTGGTTTTACATTGATTAATTTGATACGATATTGCAAATCAGCTTCGAATGAGAAACAAGAGAAAGCATTTGTCGGAGTGAATTGCGGAATATTCTATCATTGATGTGATATATATAGTTAATTATACCTATATTTGAATTATTTTCTTTTTTAACGCGTCATCATCTTCCTCGTGCCTTTCTTGACGATGGTCTGACGTGCTTTATTAAATTAATTCAGATAAAATAAGAGCCATTGGACCTTAAACAAATGAAATTAATATTTCTCCTAAATGAAGTTTGTCTGTTTTCGTTATAAGCCAATTTGGGATGTGGCTTTTCCCCCGAATAATTTTTTGTATCGATTTCTTTATTTTTTTGAGTATCGAAAACTTTCATTCCATTTCAGTGAATAAATATTTCATTATTTTTGCAGATTTGTGTTTGTGTATTTTTACGATTGATATGTTCTATCTGGATGTTACGTCACTTTCGCGATCCACGTTTGACCTGAAAACGAAATCGCTATTAACAATTCCCAAATGAATTATATATGTAGTCAGCGCAATGACATGTCACGACTAAGCTAATAAAACCATGTACGTCTAAAATAAGTATTTTTAAATTTAAATTACAAATAAAGGTACGCAGAAGATAAAAGCAATTTGTAAAATTTTCTTAACAGCTGAATGAATTGGAAATTTTCATTTTTGTATTCATCGTGCAATTATTCATTCTGGTAAAATTCGATTGAAGAGAAAATTCTGATTTTTGCTTGTTTTAATTTATGCGAAAAAACTCGCTAATTTTATCTATATGGAGCACTACACAGGAAAGTCGAAAAATATTTACTAAGCTCATGAAACTTTGCTATCGACAGCGAATTCTTGTTTGTCGCACCAATTTTACGATCGTCGCCTTCTTCATAACTCATGCAAATGACAGAAATTCATTAAAAATTTACTATTAAACAAGACAAAATGACAATAATTTATATTTCATGAGCAATTCAAATTCAAAAGATTTCTTCATGATAAATTTGAGAATTTTCCATTCATTCAGCGTCTGCTGAAATAAGTAAATAAAAGTTTCCTAAAGCGTGTCGCTAATAAACAGCAAATATTTTATTTTCTGAAAACTTGTTCTCTATCGCATCGCAACCATAAAATGCTCGCCAGACAAATCTCCTTTGACTTCAAATTACATTTTCTACCTGTTGAACTTTTTTTTTGGCATTGCGAAATATGTCTTTGTCATTATCCAAAGCTACGAGGGAACTATAGCAACAAATAGTAAATGTAAATCTGTTGGCTTCTGTTTTTGCGGAATTTAAATTAAAATTATTTTTTTTTAGTGTCAATTATTATTCGTGTTGGAAACCTTTTACAATGAATTCTATAAAATTATCACTATGGCTACGTCTATCCCTGTTGCATCAATTAATTAGTTTTCGAGCGAGAAGCTAATTGGGAAAAAATTTTCATTTCCTTTTGTGTTTGGCGAATAAATTTGTAAATTATTGGAAATGCAGTGAAAGCAGCGTAAAACAGCTTAAAATCCTATGTAAAGCTTGAAAGCATTTATCGTTTGTCACTAGGCAACTGTGCTTGTCTGTCACGTCTGTAACAATCATTAAGTTATACCGGAAAATAAGGAAAAAGTAAATACGTTTCTGAACGATTGGGTATCAGACTGCATTTTATTCTCAGATATATTCAAATGCCCCCAAGGTTACCAACAATATGATACTCAGCATTGAGAAGTACGTGGGTATAATACCCTTTCAAACCCCACTCCAAATTCCTTTTGGCATTGTTGAATTTTGGTTGACGTTTAATGTTGTTTGAATGCTGTTGAATGCGGTGTTTCAAATAACGGAATTTTTATGTTTTTTTTTTTTTTTTTTTTTTTATTAGGTATTTAGAATTCCATTAAAAAATAGTAAACTGAAGTCCAATGCTATTTTTTAGTTTTCTTGTTACAGATTTATTATAAAAGTTAGTTGAGGTATCCTTTGGTTACCACCTTTAGTAGAGTACAATTTTGATCATATATATATTACTTTTACGGTTGAGCGAATCCCTATGTTAAACCCATATTATAACTCTAAACATCATAAATGAAATTTGAACCAGAGTGATAAATATATGTGTAACACGTAAAACGTATATGTTGTTAAAATAAGAAGCTTTTCGTTATCTGCCTTCATTATTTATCATTCCTCGGCATTTTTCTTTCAATTTTCTGATCAAATCACGTATACACAGTATTGTGAGTGTTATCCTTCTTTATCGCAATTGACGCCAGCTTTTTGTTCTTTTTTTTTACAAACAAATGATATATAAAAATAAAGTTCACTTGCATGTATAGAAAACTTAGGACAAGCAAACATACCAAAAAAAAATCTGTTACCGAACACAATTTACTGTGGAAGCGTAAACTGAATTGTGAAGTTTTTGCATATTTTCAATAACAGTAGCAAGATAGCGATAGAATTTAAATTGATTTGTTACCTGAATAAGGTTCTTGAATTTATAAAATTCACAACGATTTTGTTACACCGTCAAAAAAAAAAGAGGAAAATCCATGCTACGTGATCTGGTTTATCCATAAAACAGATATTTCTTAAATTTACCTCAACATTGTTAACATCTGTCAGAATAAAAAATGTCGCGTCAACTTTAAGAAGGTTTTAAAACATTTTCGGAAACAAACGATAAAATGTAATCTCGTAAAAATAATTCCCATGAGGTATGAAATTTCAGGCGAGTTAAATATTTATGTAAAAATTCTACTCACAAAATATTGCCTATTGAATTTATGAAATCCCGGTAACCATTAAAATTTTGTGAGAATTTGTTTTTTCCTTTTTATGCTAATAAAACTGAATAAATTAGCTCTGACCTCAGGTAAGGTTACAGCAATTAATATGAAATTGATACCATTGATGATTCCTAAGGCAACTTGAAATCAAATTTCAATTCAAAAATGAATTTTCAAGGGAATATTTAATTTCTTAACTTCAAAAGCTCGAAGTGTAAGCATAAAAATTCAGAAAAATGATAGATTCTACGGTCAATTTCATCACTTCAGAGTTATATTAATAAAAAATGTAATTAATGAGGAACGTCAAAACTAGCCAACATTATTTTCGTAAACATCAAGCAGAAACTTTGAACTTTTGCAAGAGTTAACATCACATTAAATGTTTGACACGTTTTCATTTCGTGACCATTGCTAATGGCATTGTACAGCTAATTAATAGCATTGGAATTAAGAGCAGATTCTTTTCAGGAACTATAAATATATTTTCCAAATAAAATATCTAATGTATAAGACTTTGTCTTAACAACGATATATTGCTATGTGCTTTACTTTTACTCGTGTAAGCCCAATTAAATGATAATGAAGGGCCATCGCTACATAGTATCCGGCAAACAGAGATCCCATTATGAAAACGACGAAAGTTTAACAATGACAATTCTTCTGCACATTAATTATTTCATTTGTCAAAAACATTTTTGTGTTTATAAAAGTAACGGAAGTGTTCACAATATTGTTATTGTTTTCCAAGGAAGCTGCAGATATTAATAGAGGGAAGATCCGGGAAGGTCCTATATTTTTCATAACAAAAGATGGCAAAATCACAAAAATACAAATAAAATTTGCTTCAATTTCCTTTTGCAACTTAATTTTCAAATATCTATAGAAGTTTCATTGTGGTTCTTCGGAAAGGTGAACAAGTGAAATGGATGATTTGCTTATCAAAATATATCAACGCAATATAATCTGTAGCATGTACTCTCTAAATGGTTTCCTGAATTTATAGACTTTTATTTTTCTCATCTGTCTTCACTACCTTTAAATAATTTATTCTAATGATATGATATAAATATCCTGAAGAGCTTTTGTTGTGTTATTGTTTCGTCTGTAAGCCTCAACATGTATATTGTGCGTACATATGTGCATATGTTTACGATGGGTGAATAATCAAATTTACTCAAGTCGAATACCGTTTTGCTCGCAAGTTATTTTTGGCTGATTTTTGTTGTTTACTGATAAAAAATTGAAGTCGATGATCTCTTAACCATTATTAATACCCTCGCAAGTGTATGCGACGTTTTTTTTTACAGCAAGCGGTTTTCTATTAATATTTTCTTCACAAAATTACATTTTTGACCTTTTTTAAAAAAGAAAATCAATCTCAGCTTCAAGAATTTAAAGCCTCGAGTGTCAAAACAAGCTTCAATTTATTATTATTGTAGGATGCTGAAAGAAATACTCATTTAGTTGTGTTCGTTCCTTTAAAATTTGCTTTGCATTCGTTTACCAAATACGCAGAAATTCGGTACGTAATTATATATATTAAGTAATGTTTATTTATGAAATGTATAATCAAATTGATTTATGTATGCATCTTGCGTACGCTTTCATCGTTTAAGATTTCTTTTTCATGTTCTTTTGTAAGCGAAAATCTTCCTTATCACTTACTGTGAGTGAAATTTTCATCAATTCAAGGAGCCCGCTGCCGCAGATAGAACATTTGATTAAATCTATTTACCAAACAAAATGCCTTGCTGTTATACAAGGCAAGAAATATTTAAAGAAACGCAATTTCAATTTTATGTCTGCAAATGTTTCACTGATGAGTTATTTGAATATCGTTAGACTGCTCCTAAAATGCACCTTTTGTAAATCAACCTGAAAGCTTTTTCAAGGTTTCAGCAAAGAGTTTGCAAGAAACCTTTACGTTTACGTACAATGTCTGAGGTTGTTTTTACAAGCTTTCGAAAGCCAAACTTATCATATTCACTTACGAAACAAATACATTTAAACGTTCAACAGAGCCAAATGACAGGCCATAAATCAAATGGCTAATGTAAACATATCGCGCACCCATAAGATTGAATGAGGAATTTATCATTACACAAGTTTATAAAACATTAACTTGCGAGACTGGGGTTCTGTTAACAAGAGTTCATTTCACTTATTTCCCTGTCAAACAATTTTGACATGTTCAATTAAAGATATTAATTTAAAATCAAGGATTGGAACATGCACTTGCAAACCTTTACATCAAGTGTCAAATACGGTAAATAAAATGTCGATAAAATATTTAATCTGAACCATTTCAATCATCGCAAAATTGTTCTTAGAATATTTATTTCAGTAGCGTTACTTGCTATAATTCCACTGTACTTTTACATTGGAAGGACTACCAGCACCTTTTCAGTCCTTGAATTTTAAGCTCTCCTCAATCGCTTTCAAGGAACTTTAGATTATTATGTACTTTTTAAATGTTTCGTCGTTAAACTTAATTAATATTTTCTCACTGAGCAAGGCCACTTGGGAAAATAAATATTTCGTAATTATCTGCTTTCCCTCATCGTGTTGTATTCGCTGGTGTGCTTTTATGTTTGCGCTTAACGATGAATAGCACTTGATAACATCAACTCATTTTGCTGAATGAGGAAACAATTCAAACATAAAACAAATGCAATGAATCGAAACAATAAATACGTACTTTCTTGATGCTATATGTATGAAGGTTTTCGACAATGTATTCATAAAGTCTATAAAAGCACATCATTGAAGTTGAGTATGTTTCTTGGTTACCTAATGTACGATGTAGGGATGACGATATAATAAATGAAATCATATGACAGCGCAATAACGTCTCAAGTCTATTTGTTGGCTGCTACAGAAAGAAAAAACATGGAGAATTACGCAGTTCTAACTATGAGAGCATTCATAACAAAAACATTTCATACGCATCAAAAAGTTTATATCTATTTAACCTTATGCATGATATTGTAGCACTTGATTAAAGGACTTTATTTGCTTTGATTGCGGAGCATAAAGCAAAAAGTTTATTGTCATTTTTGATACGAATTTATTCATAGTGTGATTTGTAAACTTATGGCTTCTGATAGAAATGTTTGTTTCGAGTTTCTTTGAATAAGTATATGTCTATTTTATATCTGAAGCATCGCATTTAAGCTTTCTAGCAAAATTTCTCTCCCATTGACTGGTGTTTATGCTGAGATATTTATGTACATTTGAAGTCACCATGTACACTTGAATTTAATTATGCATAACAAGAGTTTCATTTAGTCTCAAAATTGTTTACAAATGCACTTAAAAGCATTAACAATGCAAATTGATCATGCAACATATTATTTGTTTAGTAAATTGTTTGGTCTGTTTTGAACTTTGCAATAGCATATAACTTTTCTAATTTTTTGTATCGCATTTTACTTTTCCAAGGAGCGTTCGTTCATGAAGAAATACATAAAATTGCAAATTCAATTCGCAAAAATTTCCATTGAAACATTTTATCAAAACAATTTCAATCAGTGAAGATGAGCGAGGATGGTTCGAAAGTCGTTATACTCCTGCAAAAATTTTTAAGATGAAGATAAAGTGGTGCGCGAAACGAGAATGCTGCCCGCATCTGCTGGGAATCTATTGTTAAAGTGTCAAAAATTTCCAAGCTAAAAAAAGAACTACCCACTCAACAACTTTTTCAGCGACTGATAGCAATTCTTTGTTTTACATTATGGACTCATAATAAATAATTCATACATTGAAATTTACTTTTAATTTTAGAACGCTCCATCTAGAATTTTCGTGAGCTCGTAAAATGATGAAAATATTCCTGAAATAATTTAAATCACAGTATAATTGAATAAAATTTATGAAACCTAATTAATACATTTTAGAGCGCTTACAATTTTATGAATAAGAAACGAGGAATATTTAAGATGGGTAACAGCCGCAGGGAGCATTTTGTATAAGTGCTGATTGCTGAAACTATTTTAGAATTGACATCAAACCTTAATGCATTAAAAACAAAAAAAAAAAAAACAAACATTTAAATTCAATTTCCCAAAAACATTATTTTTTATTGATTCGTTTTCCAACTCATAATTCTTACAGCGAGTGTAATCCTATAGAATTTTTTTTTTGAAATTACAATCTCGTTTTTAAAGCTTTGCGGCCACCAACGACAAATAAGCTCCTTTGAGCAATGGTTCAAGTATCAAACGAAAACCAAATTAGCTTTAACTGGTGTTTGTGAAATTAATCAAGAAAGCAGGATGGCAGCTTTAATTTGACTGCTGGTTCGCTTCTTTATTTAACGAATTCTCATTTTCTTTGGTTTTCGTTTGTTCTCGATTCTCATCGTTCCTTTATACAACATTTTGACATGTTTCACATCATATAAAAAAAATTTTTGGGGCTCTTTAAAATTTTTTCTTTTTCCTTTCTATCGATGAAATGTTTACTGTTTGAGGCTTTATTTTATTGGTGGCCCAAGTGTTTATTCTACAAATAACATCAGATCTAAAAGATATATAATTTCATTTTCTATTCTCTTTTTTTTAGTGGAGATATTTATTTTACACAGACAGCAGTTTCTTCTGAGTTATCTATACTGAATAAATGTGTTCAAGTATATATGGAAACAGATTTTCGTCGAGGTAATGACGTCAGACAGATTTTGTATTATTTTTGTTTTTTTTTTTTTTTTTTCAAAATTCTATAAGTTGGCAAATTTACATTGACATTCATAATTTTTTCTTTCGCATTGAAAGCCCTCTTATAAGCAAAGTGACACCTGCGGCATAGAAGATTGACGCTTACATCTGTTGCTAAAATCATCACGAAAATACACATGAGAGCTTTTGTCAAAGCATTCTTAACTACGCTTTAATCATACTTATATTAACATTTATACCTATGCTATAGTATTTTGTAAAATTTTACATTTATGCGAAGTTACAATTTTGTTTGTTTTATCGCAGTTGGTTATACAATTTTGTTCTTCTTTCTTTCAACATTTGACATTTACAAGAGTAATTTCAGTATGTATTTTAATTACGTAAAGCATATTTAGATTTTACGTCGAGCATAATTGTTTGCAACATTTCGTTCAATTTTGAAAAATAATTTTCTCAATCAAATGTGTTAAAAAAATTTAAGGTTGAAATAAAATTATTCTTAATTCAGTCTTGAATTTGATGCGATGTGGCTCTCAAAAATTCTGGTAAAGAAAGGAAAAAAAGCAAAGTTAGTGCCATATTATTCTAGCTTTCACAATACCATTTAAGTACAAAAAAAATCTCATTACTCTAGAAAAATAATGCCATTCGAGATTGGCCATCGAATGTCATCAACTTTCTACTTCACACAATAAAAGCGCTATAATAAATTTGAATGCTAATGATATCGAATACAAACGCACAGGAAACATCTATAGATATTGTCACACGCCAGAAAATATTAAACAGAATTTTTTTTATTATCAAACGATGAAGCTAAGATAAATATTATAAAATGTTGTGCTGCCGCCGCCACAACCGAAATGTTTTACAAATAAAAAAAAGATATCAACAAAAGGCACAATGTGTGCTTAGTATCATATTTCATTTGGATATATGCTAATATTTGTGCTAAATTAAGAACATCTCGTGGCTTTACCAATGCTTTAATAATAATAACAATATTTTGTTTTAGGGGTGTGAAATGACTGACCGGCAGCAATGAAAAATATGAGACATCAAATTTTATTGTTTTCACCTTTTCAAACATTTTTAAGAGTGCCTAATTTAAAATTTTAATAAACATAAGCAGTGAACTTTATGAACGAAAATAGTCACTCTGATGACGCAGATAGCATTAGAAATCGCAGAAAATTAACAGTATGAAAAGTCAATTACACTAATCGATGTCGCTTCAAAGCAAAAAGTATTGGTGCAAATCAGCGCACAATTTATTAGGGATTGTGAGCATGCCAAACATTTAGATGAGTGAAATGATATTATTAAATTTGAAAATTGTTTCTACAGTTTCCATAGCTCCCGTGTACCGTGTAACATCTTGAAATCACATTATTGAAAGGCAATGCGTTTTCACGAAACACAACAGTATTATGTAACTTTTGCCGACAATATTTGTCGATTACGTTGTGTTTGACATTTTTTTTTTGTTGGAAATTCATCAATCAATTATTTAGTAGCTTCAGTCTGACGCTTTTCCAGTGTGAAAAACATTGTCAATATAATGGAAAATTTTTGTTTGCGCTCGTCACAGTAGATTTATTCACCCTGAATTGTTTTACCGAAAAAAAAGTTTGTTTTGCTGTTTTTTAGATGTTTTCAGCTAGATGTATATTGATGCTATGGCACTAAAAAGTGTTCAACAAGTTCGTATACAAATATTTAAATTTGTGATTTAACAAATTTAATTTGCACTGTGTGTACATAACTTCTTGAAATGCAATCAAGCTGATAGCAATCTATGTCAACTGATATCGGTAACGGTTATTTATCTATTGACGGAGACCTCATTAAAACACATATGTCGCAAGTTTGTGAATGACTACAAATTGTATAATAAAGCATACAAAATAATGTCGAAATATAAAAGTGCCTGGTATTGGTGATAAGCGATTTTATTGCCCAAATTTTGCCCACATGAGAATGGATTTTATTTCTACCGGTAAGCTCATTTCGTAAGATCATCTTAATCCTTTTTGGCCTTTATTAAGTTCAGTGAAAGACTAATGCTGAAAATCAAACCATGAATGGAAGGAATTGCTTATCATCGTGAGAATTATCATCATGATCTTTCAAACATCAATTTTTCTTCTCTTACAAAGCACATCCCTCGCCATCACATAAGTACCTTATGCAGAAAATAATATAATAAAAAAAAAGATTGAAACGTGATACGACATGATTTTTTCTCGATTACCGAACACATATTTATGAATAAAAATAAATATAATTACATCGAAAATATGAAATTTCCGAATACCAAATGCACAACTAAAATTAAAATGATAAAGTCATGCATGTAACATGAACTATCTGGTTTTAATTAGCAATCTCGTTTTATTTGTTTAATTTTTATTGTAATATCATGCCATGAAAACGCATGATTGATGAAAACCTCAAATGAACTTTACCATGGCAACATAAAAAACATCTGAAAGTGCTCGTCTCGCGTTTATATTAAAATTAATGAATAAATTTTGTGCAAATTTTGAATGGACTTTTGTGAAGTGGTTATGAAACTTTTACCGTCAAAGCCATTAATATAAATTTATGGTGGAGATGTTTTTTTTTTAAATATCGTTACAGCAATACAAATCTATATGTGCATACATTTATAAGGCTTTACCCTATAAAAAAAATCCTTTATTTCAATTGGTTTTCTCATCATTCTAATTAGCATATAAATAACGCAATACATTCTTCAGAACCAGAAGAAAATGCTTAGTTTTCCTACTTAAGTAAATGAAAGTTTCTGCTAACAAAATGATTTAACGGGAAATCCAGCAGAGGGAGCAATAAAAATGACTGAGATGTTAATGGACAAACATTAAAAAGACAAATGGAATTCCATTAAGTGTGAGCAAACAGCAATCAAGTGCCCAAAAATCATGATATTTAATGCCTTAGAGGGTGTTTAAGACTTACCACTCAACGAATGTTTAACTAATTGACGTTCCCAAAATGCGTGATGCGGATGTTTTTGGCGATGGCGAGGCTGAATTTGAGGATCCTGTGTCATCATGCCGTTTTACAACCAAATTATTACTATCAGTCAAGATGTTATTTGCTGCTTTTGATAACTGATTTGCATCATTTATATTTTCAGAATGATTCATATCATGATTATTAGTATTCGTTTCAATGCTGATCATTACGTTTTCGTTGTTCGCTTGAAGAAATGTCGTCTCCTGGAGCGTTCTTTCTCCATTTTTGATTAAGTTCTCATTGCCCTTTTTTCGCGAAAAAGAATTGAGGAAATTTTTTGGATTCTTCAATTCGCGATGTGTAGAAATATTGACAAACAAGCAAGGCAAAATCTGTTTAAATTCCTTGCGGAAATTCTCGTTAAGCCACGCGTATCTGAGATAAAGAAAAAGTAAAAAATATATTCATTCGATCGTATAACTAATGATATAATATTTTCGTGACATATTTATGTTACACACGCAATAAATTTAATAAGGTCTTTTGGGAATTTTTCCATAACTAATGATTCCTTAAAGATATTCTGTTCCTTAAACAATAACATTGTTAAAAATTGCCTTAAATTTATAATGCTGTTAGTGAAATAAAATTAATAGCGCTATAAACCGAAAACTGTGCGGGTTATGATTCATTTGCCAATTATTTATCACATTTTACTGTATGCGTTGCACGCATTGACAATTTATTTAATAAAACTCACAGAAAAGGATTATAGATGACTGAAGACATCGCAAAAAGGTGCGAGGTGAAGAAGAACAAGTTGTAATATTTATGTTCGCTCAGACTCATGTCAAAGTCCTCGAGAATATTGATGAGATTCAATGGGAGCCAGCAAATACCGAAAATACTTTAAACGGAATAAGTGTCAATTAATGACTGCACGCAATCTATGTGTGGTAAACGTGTTATCTCACCTGACCATTAGCACCAACATTTGATTTGTTGTTGTCTTTTTCCTTAAAACTTTCTCACAAGTGTTTTTCTTTTTGGAATTTTTGCTTTTCGAGAGTTTCTTCTTGTTATTTTGTAGCTTACAAAATATGCATAAGTAGCAAGCGAGTATGATAATAAAGGGTAAGAAGAATTGCAAAACTGATGTGACGGTACCAAAAAGCTTTCGTATATCTTCCGTAGGCCATTCCTCGTAGCATAACATTCGATGTTCATCTCTGTTCCTGATATCTTCGACGGATATTTTCATATAATAACCATATGGAAATGTGAAGAAACATGCAAAAATCCAGATAAACACGAGAATAAAAAGGCAAGTGCACAGTTTCATTCGTGGCCTAAATGGAAATATGATGACGAAAAATCTATCGATTGCGATGGATGTTAGCGTAAGTGTTGACAAATATACGCAACAGCACTGCAGGAATGCCATTGTATGGCATAACATCTTTCCAAACACCCATCGTCCCAAAAACGTGTACGTTGGCGTGAGGGTGACGCAAAATAGACACAACAAGATATCAGCCAATGCAAGATTGGTAATGAACCAATTGGTTACTGTTCGCATCGTCTTTTGTCGTGCGACAACAAAGCACACGAGAATATTGCCAAACATTCCCAACAGAAATATAACTATATAAAAAACTGAAAATACAAACTGGATAATTGGTTGTTCCAGCAAATCGTCGGCCATCGCTTGATGACTTTCGGCAGTAGTCGCATTGATGGATAAGCTGCTATTATCGAAAGACATTTCGGTTGTAGATGTAAATAAATATTCATCAACATGCCCATAATCTGTTGACATTGATATTGAATTTAATACGGTGCCCGTCGGCATTATGTGTGATTAGATCCTAGATAGATTCTACCAGAAAACTAAAATTTTCCTCGATTTCCACCAGCTTGGCACATGTATTTAATATCGCATGACGTGTTTGCATAACATCTGAGATTCCAAAAAATGTTTGTTTTATTGTGTCGCTTGTCTGTCATTCATGTGCTTAATAGAATTTGAAGCACACTCTGTGTCTCTCTAACTATAAACTGTGTAGAGGAGTTTAAACTAACTAGACCACACTTAAGATAATACTTAGCGAATAGCGAAGCCTATTTCAATTTTGTGAAATGCTGTTTACGATTATTTTTATTCACTTTCACAAATGATGATGTCTTTAGTTTATCTTTACGAGTTATCCATTTGGCATTTAGGGCACTTACAAGTTGATAAATATTTCCACTTGTTTTCTCTGTTATCCACTTAGGGTTAAACACAATTTTTATTAACTTCCTTTCTCATTTTTTTCACTTTCATTCTATGTTTTTGTAACCCTATTTTACAAAAATTTTCATCGATAGCAAAAAATTTTAACACACTCGATGTTCTCAGATATTTTTTATGTTCTCTGTTATTATTCACCAACAAAATTGATCGTACGGAATATCGTATACATTTGAGTCATTGTTTACTTTTTTTTTACAATTTTTTGTTTACAAAGTCATTATTTCACATCACATTTTTTTCGCTCGTTTCTAATGGTGCTGATATGGATATTTATACACAATTCCCGAACAAGCTCTTCTTTCTCACGAATGTTTGCTTTTCGACTGTTTTAAATCAAAGCATTTTGAAGAATAAAGGAAAAAAAAAATTGGAAATCACAACAAAATCAAATTTATGGCACGCGTTAAGCTCATTATCACGAGTCTTAAGACTCTTCGATTTATTTGTTTTCACTGTTTTCAAACAACTGTGAATTTTTGGATTCGCTCAAAGAATTTTGAACTCGTGAAAATATTTTCCTTTCTTCAAATATTTTTTTTAGATGAAAATTTAAATAAAATCATTCAAGAAGAAATTCAATTTTCCTCCAAATTAAATCACCCGTTCTTTTTCTGTACATTTTATAGGCTTTAGTAAGAAGAGGAAAATAAAATTAGCTACCCATTTAACAGAATAACGCAACCAACGTTGGAAACGACCGAAAATACGGCTTCAAATCAATCAAAGGAATTTCTTGTCACAATTTATTTCGAAAAGGTTTTAAATCGATTTAAAAGTTTCAAGCCTACAATAGTTGTGTCATTTATTCTCAAAAAAGCATTAGTTCTTAAGGTGGAAAATTTTCTTGAAGTTTCTTATTACGTTCAGCTTGACCTGATGAAGGATTTAATGCGTTCTTTCTTAAAGTTTTTTTTTTTATTTGTTTTCACAATTTGTTCTAAATTTAGAATTTGTTGATCACATTTCACTAAAATAAATTTTGTGAAAATTTTATGCCTGAAAAATTAATTTATTCAGTTGGCAATAAATTTTTTAATTGAATCGCAAAACCACGGAAAGGAAATACTTTCAATATCTATTATAGATATGTAGATATGATTGAAGCAATATTAATACAAAAAAGTGTCTGGTGCGTTTTTAACGCCGACAAAACACATTATTTCTAATTAGGTTTGCTGGTTTCTTTTTTCTTTCAATGTCTCACTCGGCTAACGGCGAATATGAGAAGGTGTGCATAAGTGAATGAGAATTTTTCTTTTAATTTTTAAAACCGTTTTCCATTTTTTTTCCTCATAAATATATTTCTGCTAACGGATGTAGCAACGAATTAAACAAACATTTAGTAGCCAACGTGCACTTCGATGCGAATGTAACTTAATTATATATAAACGTACGCATGATGTGAAGAAAAAAATATTAAAGCTCACAATCGTTAAGTTTCTTTTGTTTTAAATTTAGATTATTTCGCAGAGCCACAAAAATAATTTTTCAAAAAAAAAAAAAATGTAAATTTTTTGCTCTTTTAATTTTTAAAGTTTTTCTTTTGTTTTGTTTTGCCACAAATTTATTACACGAAATATATTTTCAACTATTTTTATTCTTTAAAAAATCATTATCACTTTAAAACTCTTATCAGTTCTTGGGGCTAATTTTCTTCACATCTTCATAGCTCCAAGAATCGTCGATAACTGATACAATTTTCTCGCTTTAAGTCTGTTATATTTCAAAATCTGAGAGAACATGAAAAACGTTTTCTCTTTATTGGAAATGAGAAATTTTCCAACGCTCTTTATTGAGGAAAATTCTCTGTCTAACCTGTTGCTCATGTTGTTTGTTGATAACGTGATAACTGATTAAAAAAGCGTAATTATTTGTAGTATTAATATTCACCTGAAATAAATTACTGATGAAAAAAGGACCTTCTAAACATAATTAATGATGCTGAAAAAAATTACTTTTATGAAAAATATAAAATGAATAACATGATAATGATAAATAAATAAAAAGTAGCAAGAAAAAATTCGAAAAATGAATTTAAAAAAAAATTTTCAGCATGAAGAATTTCCGAACATTCCAGGAAAGCTTACGCTCTCTTTTAATGAAAATATTTACGAAATAGATCCAGCATAACCAGTTGTTATCTACTTGATCACATAAGAATTATCAATCAATTGTGAAAAAGTTAATCATGAAACTTAGTGCATACATATACATGACTATCAATAATCAAAATTTATAGAAATAATCAAAAAGCGCAAAAGATAGTCTTCTAATAAAATAAATGAATATATTTATTAAGAATTATTATGAATAAATATATTCACAACAAATTATGATGCTTTTTTTTATTTTATCATATTCTTTCTTGTCGGCTAATGCTAATGTGCTCGAATCCAGCCTTGATAATTCCTTGAAACACCTGGATTCAAGCTGATTGCGAGCTTGAATTCTTAACTGTTGTTTTTCATCTTCTTCACGATATTTCTCTGCCTCTGATAGCATTCTGTCAATTTCAGCTTTTGATAGTCGTCCTTTATCATTTTAGATAGTAATTTTTTCCTGCTTTCCAGTAGATTTGTCCATTGCAGAAACATTTAAAATGCCGTTAGCATCCAAATCAAATGTAACTTCAATTTGCGGAATGTCTCGTGCTGCTGGTGGGATACCGGTTAAATTAAATGTACTAATTGGATGTCATTGCATTAAAAAAACGTAGATTTTGAGTAGCAAGCAACACAGCATTTTAGAACATAAGGTGCCTCTCTCTCTTTCTGCTATATTATTGCATTGGAGCATTACAAATTTCGTAAACATTTGCACGGTTTTAGTCATCATACCCATAATTTCTTATATGTAGCGCGCATACGTAAATGCTACCCATAAAAAATTTAACGCTCAGATATGTGTTAAATTTACCATACAGCGTGTGCATGCAGTAGACATATGGTTTGGGTAGGGGATATATCATTACCCGCACTTGGGTCGGGGAGGGTCTAGTTGTTTTGAAAATAAGAAATACAATGGTATCAAATATTTTCAAGTTTTTGCTGCTAAAGTATTCTTGAACTTTCCAAACTGTTTTTTTTTTTAGGAAAGTTATATCGGGAGCAATAAATAATTCAATTGACGGTCGAGTTACGCATTTTGGTCTGCTGATTAGCAAAACACCTCTGAGTCATTGACATTGAAAAACATACAAACAATTGTTTCAACGCTGCCGGTCTACAGCCCACATACGCAGTAGAAAATTCCTAAATGTTTTCGAGAAATTTGTAATGTTCAAATGCAATAATATAACAGAGAAGCATCTAGAATGTTTGAGTGTGTATCAAGATGCTACTCGAACTCTACGTTTCTATATATAAAGACGTAGAACACGTAGCTCACTCAATCATTTTGAAAGAAGCTTTCGAGCAGTAAACAGTAAAAATAACAGCGCCCACAGACAATCGAAAAATAAAGCTAAATAGCGAAAGTTCTAGAAAAAAGATTTATTCTGAGATTGTGAAATTGCAAAAAAATTAAAATGACACCGGGTGCAAAAACAGGTCAAGCGATTGGCATTGATCTTGGCACAACATATAGCTGCGTTGGTGTCTATCAACATGGCAAAGTTGAGATCATAGCCAATGAAATGGGAAACAGAACTACGCCATCGTATGTAGCATTCAATGATTCTGAACGTCTTATTGGTGAAGCGGCTAAAAATCAAGTTGCAATGAATCCACAAAATACAGTGTTTGATGCCAAACGTTTGATTGGACGTCGATTTGATGATGAGAAAATACAAGTTGACATAAAACATTGGCCGTTTAAAGTATTCAATGATTGTGGAAAGCCGAAAATTCAGGTCGAATTCAAGGGTGAGAAAAAGAAGTTTGCACCAGAAGAAATAAGTTCGATGGTCCTGACGAAAATGAAGGAAATTGCCGAATCATACCTGGGAGCAAAAGTCACAAATGCCGTAATTACTGTTCCTGCATATTTCAATGATTCGCAACGTCAAGCAACTAAAGATGCTGGTGTCATTGCTGGATTAAATGTATTGAGAATTATAAACGAACCAACTGCAGCCGCCCTCGCTTATGGATTGGACAAGAACTTGAAAGGAGAACGAAATGTTTTGATCTTTGATCTTGGCGGTGGAACATTTGATGTTTCCATTTTAACTATTGATGAAGGGTCGATATTTGAAGTAAAGTCGACTGCTGGTGACACACATTTGGGTGGTGAAGATTTTGACAGTAGGTTGGTGAATCACTTTTCGGAGGAGTTCAAACGCAAATACAAGAAGAATCTCAGTGAAAATGCTCGTGCGATACGTCGTCTAAGAACTGCATGTGAGCGTGCAAAACGCACATTATCATCATCTACCGAGGCAACAATTGAGATCGATGCCTTACACGAAGGAATCGATTTCTATTCGAAAATATCACGTGCTCGCTTTGAAGAGCTTTGCATGGATCTCTTCAGATCAACCTTAGAGCCAGTCGAAAGAGCTTTGCGTGACGCAAAAATAGACAAGGGAAAGATTCACGATGTCGTCCTTGTCGGTGGCTCAATTCGTATTCCAAGAATTCAAAAATTGCTGCAAGAATTTTTCTGTGGTAAAACTTTAAACTTATCAATCAATCCTGATGAAGCCGTTGCATATGGAGCTGCAGTTCAAGCGGCTATTTTAACTGGAGACACAAGCTCACAGATTCGAGATGTTTTATTGGTCGATGTGACTCCTTTGTCATTGGGTATTGAAACAGCGGGAGGTGTTATGGCAAAAATTATTGGACGCAATGCTACAATTCCTTGCAAACAACAGCAGATTTTTACAACATATTCTGACAATCAGCCTGCTGTCACCATTCAAGTGTTTGAGGGTGAACGTACAATGACAAAAGATAACAACTTGCTGGGTACATTTAATTTAACCGGTATCCCGCCAGCAGCACGAGGCATTCCGCAAATTGAAGTTACATTTGATTTGGATGCTAACGGCATTTTAAATGTTTCTGCAATGGACAAATCTACTGGAAAGCAGGAAAAAATTACTATCAAAAATGATAAAGGACGACTATCAAAAGCTGAAATTGACAGAATGCTATCAGAGGCAGAGAAATATCGTGAAGAAGATGAAAAACAACAGTTAAAAATTCAAGCTCGTAATCAGCTTGAATCATATATTTTTGGATGCAAACAGGCTATTGATGATGCTCCAGCTGGCAAGTTAAGTGAAAATGACAAGAAAATTGTCAGGGACAGGTGTTCCAAAGAATTGTCATGGCTGGATTCGAACACATTAGCTGATAAGGAAGAATTCGAACATCACTTAAAAGAAACGCAGCGTATCTGTAATCCTGTAATGACAAAACTTCATGGCGGATCGAACCGTACTAGTAATGATCAGCAACAAGAACACCATGGCCCAACTGTTGAAGAGGTTGACTAAACGCTTTTTAAAATATGTATTAAGTCATTAAGTCTGTCTGTACTAATTATGTACTTACTACATACAGCAGATGAAATTTAAATCGATGTGCGCGTGAACTTTTCATTAATTTATGTAAATAAATAAGTACCCAATAAGCTATAAAAAAAACAACTATAAATAAGTTTTCAGTGAAAATTTGAATTTCAGTTCATACGAAGCTGTTTACTTGGCTGTTAGTTTCGGTGAAGAATGGCAGGAGCTTTTAGTAAATTCAATGAAGCCGTCAGGAATAAAACATGTGCTGATTTCGTTCACGTGAATTTGAATTGCAATGATAAAATTATGAATATCATCAAGGATGCCGTAATCGGTTCAGCAAGGTTTTATCTACCAATTTGTATTGTGCCGGTGTTAATCAAATTCAAAAATTGGAGGAAATATCAAACATGGAAGCAATTTCTTCAAAATTTTTATCAATGCATGATTTTTGGAGTGACTGTAAATATAGGAACATTAAAAGGCGTATGTGCTTATTAGTGAGTGTGATACATTTAGAAAATCAATGATCCATTTAGAATTGAAATAACTCTTCGTAAACATTTTAGTAAAATTTTTAAAAAATTTCATTTGTCGACTGTGATATGTCTGCCGGTGTCGTTAACAGGAATCTCGTGTTACTTTCTCCCACATCACATTTTACGTATTGAAGGCATGGGACTATTTAACTTTTACATTGAATTTCTTATCAAGAGGGCACGCTCTGAATGGATCATTAAATTGAGGGAATCAAAATTGGCGACAACATTTATGTTCAGCCTTTTAAACACATGCATCATGTATGGACTTCTGCAGACAAAATCTAAAAATTTCTGGTTCACAAAGTTAAATATTCCCGATGAGATCGATGTAGAATCTAAATGCATTCATGGAAATTTAAGCTGCTTTGAATATTTCCAAAAAGTAATTACTTGTGTTATTGTTTATCGCAGCTATTGACCTCTAACTCACACCCCAATTACGTATTCAAAATTATAGGAACTGAAGCAGATTGTAAAATTTGCTTTTGGAATTGGCGCAGTTAAGGCGTTTGCGCCACGACTTATGATTTTGTTAAAGAAACCTCATTTGATACCAAAATTACTGATACAAAAATTTGACTATCGAATCTTCATGTTTTTCATATCAATTAACAGCATATTTAAGGTTTGTGGTATTACTTAGCCAACTATTAATATCTATTAATTACTTATTTTTATTTGTTTTAGTTTCTTTTCTGTTACCTCAATCGATATTCAAGATTTTCAATGAATCAGAATTGCGTCATATCTTCAATGATATCAAGTGTTGCTTATTTATTTTATCCCAAATATATTGTCTTCACTATGGCAATAACAAATGCAATTGAAATGCTTTATCGCACTTACGAGAAAATTTTAGTGCAGAAACATCAAAAGCTTCCGAAGTTGATGCAAATTATAAACAAAATTCCATGGCTTCACATTTTACTTGTTTATTCAGTTGGCATGAATGTTCAATTGCGAGTCCTTTATCCAAACTTGGTCAACAAGTTTGTTCACAAGTTCTTCACTGTCGCATCCAATGGACGTGGCGACGAAGTGGCACTTAATTTGTTGGAAGTACTTATAGGATCAACTAGTTAATTCTTGTAATTCTATTCTTATTAATACATATAACCACGACTGTCTTGATAAGACTCATAAATCATTGTGTGAAGCTGTCACGAAGTGACCTGCAGGTGAAATGTAAAAAAAAAAAAAAAAAAAAAAATAATTTCCGTCTCAAATAGTTCAACATTCGGATGACAAATTTACGCTCATCTTATTGTCGCGTGTTTAAGCGATGAGTTAATTTATGAGATTTCTGATAAGCGGCCGCACAGAAAAATTCTTATCAAACCCAATTATACACATAATAATGTTTCAGCTTGTTTATGCACTGAACTATAGTCAATCACTCATTTTCGCTCGATATTTTAAATTTTACGGCGTCACGTCATATGATGGCATTCAGAAAATTTAATTTATTGCCAACACATGACTGCGACAAACCATAATAAAATATGGTTCAGTGCAACATTTGCTTTTATACTTATATCAGTACTTTGAATTTGTCGCTATTTTCAGGAACATTTTACGATCCTAATCTAATCAGTTGATGATATTGCTAAATTAACTTTAACGAGAAAGTTTATAAATACGCATTTTATGGTTGTCAATAAAAAACAACAAAAATGTCACAACATAAGCGCATGTCGAAAAGTTAATCTCGTTCTCTGGTGTTATATTATTGAGGTCGTGAACTATTCATAATCCGCTGATCGTTTATTTAAATCCTCAATTATTTTAGTATGAAATCTTTGACGTTTTATTATGACTACATTTTTACAAGACTACAGCGAAATCTGAACCCTTATCATTACTTTGATTCCAGTCCAGCCTACTTTTATTAAATTTGCCCCCTTTATGCCTATCACAGAATGCAATAATAATTTCTTCGCGCACAGATTTTATCACGATGATGAAACAAATTCCTTTGGTCATGATACTGATTAATTATTATTTTATTATTTTTTTTTAGCTTCGCCGACAAACGAATAATTTTATTACGTTCATCACAAATTTTTGCTGAAATGACGATCAAGAGGGTCATCATCATCACGAATAAATAAATTATCAATCTTAATTTTACGACTTTTCCAAGCTGAAATTAAACATTTAATGCAAATCAAGAACAAATTAGGAATTAAACTCTCAGTTTATTATTGAACAGGAATTTTTATTTTTCCAAAAAATTTATTAATTCTCTAATTGTCTCAACAAAACAAAATTAACAAATAATTTAAAAGTATTGTTAATTATGTTTCTATAACATGAATTCAAATGGCAAACGTAAGAGAATATGATCAAGCGTTACGTAACAGTTAAAAAATGTGGTATGGCCGGCCACCCACACAACACTTGATACAATTGTGTTAAAGACTTGCGGCACACGCAAGAAGGAAATTTATTTGGAAAATGAGCTTTTACGTTACGTAATACTTGAATATCCTCTAAAGGAAGAAAACATATTTATTGACTAGTTAATATCTACACATGCACTTTAAAACGGACGTTTATGCATGATTGCGTTTTGACATCAATTATGCATAAAACTCGTTAACTTATTTCCTTTATTATTGGCACTTCAAATAAAATTTGTAATGATATTAACACTAGGTAGATTTGTATCGAATACATTACATTAATGTAAATATTTCTGATTTGACAGCTCCTCTGATTCGAATTTCAGTTCTTCCATTAAACAAAGCGAAATGTATAAACTTTTTTCCGATTTTTCTCACACATGTTTGCATCGTGAACACATATTGCATGAAATCCACGAATGACTTTATCACTGCCAAATGTTTTATTCCTAATAAATTTTCCCATGATTTTAATCCGAATGAAAGGTCTAAAGTTTTCTGAATAAATGCAAAAAGAGTATTCAAGTATTACGTAATAGGAAGAAGGAACATCATGACTTCCCTTAAGGCGATTAGGTAATTCTTGAATACTCTCTGTTCAATTATTGGCATCGGTAAATGTTTATGTTCTATTTTAACAGGATAATTGAAATGATTGTAGTAATAATCGCTAGAGATAAAGATAAATGTTTAATAGAGACAGCTCCATTTTCCGATATTCCGTGAACATAAACCAATGCTCGACTATTAAGTGGCTGAATGTGACGGTAATTATGGGTAAGCAATTTTCCAGCGTCATCTTGAACTGACTTGAAGCGTTCCACCTAATTTACATGCCATTAATTAAATAGAAAAAAAAAAATAAAAAAAAATTGATCAAATAAATATTAATGCAACGTGATAACGACTAGATATACCTGATCCAATGAAATTGGTATAGAACTTTCAAAAACTGTCCACATAACGGCTTCACCACAATTCGGCGTTGTCAAACTGCCCTCGTAACGGAAAAAGCTTGCTTTATTTTTTGGCAAAAGCTCGGAAAGTAACAATTTTTCTTTGTGCGTTTGATTTTTGCCAACTGCCTCGAAAACATTCCCCGCATTTTGAAGCACTTTTTCGATAATCGGATTTGGTTCAATAGCGACATGGAAAAGGATTCCAAAAACTGCAATGCCATTCTGCATAATAACAGTTATTTTAGTAGACACATTAGTCATTAATTAAGTCATAATTTTACCTTCTCTGCTGAGGCTTTATTAATTGTATCAAAGCGCTTTTCATGGTGAACCATGTGAAGTTCAAGAGCATATCTAATGAAATATAAAAAAAACAGTCATTACTCTCAATGACTGTCAAATTCCGAGCTTTCAGTTGTTTATTTACCTTCCGCTATTAATTGTGTGCTCCGATGCCCAATGAAAGTGCATTTGATCGAAAATGTAAGTTCCAGGCAATCCCCCGCCACTCACGGAAATCGGTCCTGGTATGGTGCTAATTTGAACTAAAGGAGCAAGTAGAGGATATTAATATTTATTTAAACAAAAAAACGTTTCACCAGTAAATTTATAAGCATCGATATCAGTGGACATTATCGATAATCAATCGAGTTAATTTGTTGTTTTCTTTCAAACCAACAACAACTCGCAATCATTATTAATTCAGCACAACTGAATAATGGATAATGTTTGCGTTATTTACATTGCAAGCGACAATCAAAAAGTCTCCGAGTTTACTTGACGCATTATCAATAAAACATGAAATGGGCGATATAATTAATGATCATCATTGGTTGTCAATGAAATACAAATTTGTGATTTACATAGCGGGATATCATTATTTGTTATTTCTTGGTCATCAAATTTTGCGAAATTTGTGAAAAATAATTGTCTAATCCTGTTACGGCATCACTTACTTGAATGTCCATTGTTTACAATATAAGGATTCGCCATTGGTTTATCATATCCATAGAAAATAAATCCAGGATATTCGCCTTTAATTGATGCATCAGTTGCCAAATCAACGGGACTTTGTCTCGTGCCACTGCTACACATTCCACCCCAGTCTTCATCATCTATAAATTATAAATAGAAATGAAAGTGAAAAAATTGAAATAATAATTTTCCCAATGTCACGATCGTCAATTTCCTTTGCGGAAAAACAAAAAAAAAAAAATACGCAAAACGAATTTTGCGCTAGCTCAATTAGACAATAGGAAACTTTTTGCTTGAGTTTTTGTTAAGAGAAAATTTATTTGCGCAAGTCATTTTCGTATGCCTACATAATCTTTTTCCCACCATTCATCACAATAACAACGTGTGAAGTTCCTTTCCGCAGACAGTGAAAAAAAAAATAAACCGAGCAGATTTATTTACATTTTTTCTTTTTTTTTTTCAGCCGGCAAGTGGTTGCTGTCACATATTTTTATGATGGATTGTACAGCTGACATTGTGAGCAGAAGATGAAAAACCCCGAATCGGCAATCAAGCTTTGCGTGTACATTGACGGAATTTGTATTTAAAGCGCCAATTTGCTGATAATGATTTCTATGTTTAAAGTACCGCGTATTGACCATTTTAGTTCAATTTATTGTGATGATTGCTCATCATTGTAAATAAAAACTGTATTGTTTATCAACAGAAGAAATTTAAAATACGAGTAATTGTTTGTAATTAACATATCAAATCAAATTAAAGCATTGCGTAATGTGTGTAATACGCATGTGACGTATGGGAATTTCCGAAATTTAATTGAAGTGCGAAAACTTGTACAATGATCTTATTTTAGAGATAATATGTTTTACAAATTAAAAAGGAACCTGACACGTCAATCGATTGAAATGTATCTAAAGAATTTTTTTTTTTAACAAAATTTATTTCTAAACATAGATTTTTTATTTCTTTTTTATTTCTTTTTTTTACTGCGCTCATAAATCAACTTCAGTTTCAACCAAGCAAAATCATCAAATTTAGCGCTCTACTGTCAACCCAGTTTATTATATAATTTTTGATTAAACACATATAGTTGGTTGCGATGCATCACATGGATCTATTTTGAGCTATTTTTTACGGGTACATTTATTAGAACAACCGAATGATATGGATTAATGCTTTCTTCTTGTTCTCAAATTTATTCGCCACGACAAAATTGCATGGTCGACATCGAAATAATGTTTTATTTTTTCTCATGTTTGCAGACAATTTATTTGAAATAATATTGCACTTTGTGCTGAGTGACAGACAAATTATTCAATTTAAATTTTGGTTGCATCTTTAATTGAAATGAGAAATTAAAGAATCAATTTTTCATTTCGTAGAATTATCATGTAACGAGGGTTAAAATTTCAAAGTTCATTTTCAAGTTCAACTGTGGCGCATTTCGTTATCATCAAACATAATGTTGTGTATACTTTAAACTGAATGAAGTGTGTGACACACATGAACATAAATAAATATAAATATTTTAGACAGAGACGGGAAGGGCGACAAAGCAAATCAAATAAATTATCAAAAATGAAGTTTAAATTGATGATTATCCAACGTCGTGTAGTTTTTATGCCGAATGGGAACTTATTTGAGTAGATTGAGCGTGTGTCGCTGAAAATTTATTTATGACTTAAAAAAAAACCACTCACTTCTTAGTATGCCGTTCGGTTCCTCCTCGGGATAATGCCAGTGATCACAGTCAACGGACGTCATTGTTAAATACACTGAAAAAAGAGAGATGGGAAAATTGTGCATGAAATAAATAAACTTGAAAATGACTTTCATCGGTCATATGTCGAACATTTTCTTTAACACAGGAAAGTATTTACTCAAGCCTCTCGAGCTATTCAAGAAATTTTTCTTTCAATATATTATAAAAATTCAGGCCATGAACTTTTCAATGACAAACTCAGTTCAGAGAAATGCAAACTGAAGCAATTTTACGCGAAAATAACTCGCAATCTGAGCCAAAATGTTTATTCAGTTTTAATTTGAAGTTTTATTTTAGTTCGTTCTGAAATGCGAAACTGCACTTCAGCAGTTGCGCGAGCTCAGCAAAATGTCAATGACTTTCGTGTAATTTCGTTAAAATAAAAAACAAACATCTATTACGCATCTAAATGCGATACTTTATTGATGACGTGTGGGTGCCAATACTACGGAAGTTTGTCGACATTTTAATATTTAATGTCAATGTTAATAATAAGATGATAATTTTATGAATCGGGAAATGCATCATTACATGTTGCATCTAATTCTAATCTTTAGTCACAACTTGATGATAAATATTATAAATGTATATCTAATCAAATATCGTCGGTGATATTTTTCTAGACGAATGCATGCAGAACAAAAAAAAAACGTTTCCACAATTGAATTATAAGATTCATACGCCTTGATAGTTATTTCTCACCATTGGTGACCACTTGAGATGTATATGCTGAGAACCGCAATAAATCACACAGAAAATGGTGCGATAATCTGTAACACTAATTCACTTATAAACGTTAATTAATAAGTATTGCTTAAAAGAAACGATAAGAACTTTTTTTGTTGCAATATCATTTACACTTCATTTCAAGATATTCGATAAGAAGCTCTTGAATAGTTTGTGTTTGTAATAAAATATGCGAGGTACGCCATTCCATTAATAGATACATAATAAACATTATGACATTCAGGGGAATATACACTTAGATCGGTGAGTAAATTTGTCGCGCCACATTAATCATGTACTTACGCTTTTTATACTTAAGTCCTGATATCCTAAAGACGCGTCTAAGTAATATACATTTCGTCTAGGCATAATCGTAGACTCGGGTGATTTTTTTTTGTGCCAATTCCCAATTAAAAACACTCGAAATGTGCACGTAAGCATTGTTGCGGTTTGCCTCGTGATTTGCGACACCTCAAATGGCTATCGTACTTAATAAAAAGAGTCGTAAAAATCTTAAGCTAATAAAACAAGTGAATTGTCGAAATAATAAACTTATTGAACCAGAAAATTTGATACAAATTCTTGAGATACTCGTATCGAAGAAAATTGATTTATGACTTTTAAGGGAAAATTATTATCTTTTCTATCGCTCCATCGAAATAGTTGCACATTAAAGTTTGCCCAACAATTAAGAATCGATAAATTCATCGTTAAAATTTCATTTTCTTTGAAGTTATCAGTTGGCTGGCGGTCGTTTTTAATAATTATAAACAAAAATATTTGTCTTAGTGATAAGATGCAGGAAGTATTTGTGTGGACAGTAATTAAGAACATCGACACCTAATCGAGCATTATTACGCGAGAAGGAATTAAGTGCTTCAACAGGCAATTATCTCTCTAGTCGGCTAAATTCTCCAGCTGACTTATTATCTAACTGATGACACTTAATCATTAGCAATAAAACTGAATACATATTTGTAAAGAAGGGAAGAAGTACTCGAATGGCACTTAAGTCAAGCGAGTCTCATGCTCAGACGAACAATCAAAATGTTGTAAATTGGCAAAGTTACATGAAGCGCCAAAAGAAAAAAAATTGCCATAAATTGGCAATTATTTATATTTAACAATTTTTAGAATTCACAAAACGCAAATATTTTAAGTCAAACAAATTTTACAAAAAAAAAAATAAAATAATAATAAATAAATTTTATTGATGGCAACAGTTTTTTAGTGCATTCCATTTGCAACGATCCGTGAGAAATTTTTACATCATCGATCATTGAATCATATTTTTAAAATAAATGAAATTTTCATCTTTACTGTACCTGCCAAAAATATCACCAAAACTTTATACATTTTAAGAGAAATGTTTTAATTAACACTTCCGACTATCACTATCACCACTTCTTTATCTTATTTTGAAAATCGGGTTCTCACTTACTATCGCTTCTGTTGCTACTGTTTTTGCAACCGTTTGCCAAAACGCGATATCAAATGTACCGAGACTTAGAAATACAAAAATAAAATCGTTTAGAATTGAATAATTGCTATTTTTAATTGCTCTTTTAATGCCACAAGTAACGAACAAATCTATCGCAACATTGAATTTGAATATTTTATGACTCGCACTGACACGAATTTGCTGCAGGAAAACAAAAATATTTATGTTGGTAACGAATAACTTTTTTTTTTGATTCTTGTAAAAATCCTTTTTTGCTAAGAGTCCTTGCAGAAATGCGAAAAAATTTTCACTACAATGCCGATGGAAAGTTGATATTTCTCATCTATATCGTTGAACGATCAGATCTAGACTAAAGTATATTTTGTGTCTGAGACGAATTTTTATATAGTGAGCACTTTGCATGGTCAGGGCATGTGATGATAGTACAGACATATATGTGAATACTTTTTCTTCTGGTTGCGTTCAGTTGTGGAAAAAAATAAATATTTTTTGTTTCATTTGTGGCTGCGCGCCTCAATTTTTTGTTTAGTGCCGTGCCAGATTTTGTGCGGTGTTTTCTTTTTTTCTATTGGTCATATAAAAAAATTATTACTAAAGGATTTTGATGAATTAATTTTAGCGATCCAGAGGAATTCAAACGAAAATTTGTTTTGCATTTTTGCAGTCAATCGATCTTCATGTTATTGCTGAGCATTTTTAAATTGAATCTGTTTCAACTGGCACAGGCATGTAATAAAAAAAATGCAAAGATTTATTTTAAAACGAGATTTTTTTTATTATTTATTCAATTAATTAAACTTTTTTTATAAATTAGGTTTTCCATCGCATCAAATTGATTTGCCCTGATTGAGAGCTTCACACTGCTGGAAAATGACTCTTGAAATATATTGGCAATTAAAAAAAAAAACGATTTTTAATAGAGAAAGCAATTTTTGATAAGACAAAAAAATGTTCATTTTCTTTTCATTCAATGACACTCAAGCAGGGCAATATTCGATTGAGGGGAAAAATATTAAAATCTATCAAATAATAATTTAGAGCACGGTTTTTACTTGTAAATTCAAAATTGGGTTTTATCTCTCAATTATAGGAAATAATTTAGATGTGGGATAATTTCTTTACACAATACTAAAAAGGCAATTACTCAGAGACTTTTGCATTCAACGGAGCTCATGTGACGTCCAAAACTATTCGACTAATATTTCAATCGTCATCATCGAGCTGTCGTTATCTCTCATGAGCTCAATTGATTATTATTTTTCATTCGCGGGTTTTTGCAATGTCCTTTTTTGTCAAGCATTATTATGAAATAAGTTTGGGTATAAGTTGACCATGAGTGACCATCTTCGTGCTTTGCAATTTAAATTTTTCTGCGACGAATGGTACTCAGAATTTGTTTTATCTCTTCATCTGTTAATTGATTCCATTATCGTAAACTCGTACAAAAAGTTTTTTTTAATGTTTTTTTCCTCATTTTCTGTATTATTTCTAAAATCAGAGCTGGGCAATCAAAGTGTCGCTCTTAGGTTTTAACTTTGATTGATCGGTTCTGTCTAAATAATCAAAAGATGATTTTTTTTTTTTTTTTTCATTTTTTATATTCCATAACTACAAATTTTGAATATATTGGGTATTTATGCAAGTTTAGGAACTGCGAACGGAATCGCATCCTTTTTGATCTTAAAATCGTTGAATTAACGAATAACTTTGCGAATTGTTTTGTCAAGAAAAAATTACTTCTATTTCACTCCAATTTTTTTTTTTACACATTTCCGCTGAATCTTTTCAAATCAGCTAGCGATTCATACTTTAAATTTCTTTTAATATTCTTCGTCATTTCTTCATTCTGTGTGCAGCGTAGCATTTTCTTCCCATGTATTTCCATAGAAGTTGTGCTGCTGAATTTCTCAACTTTCCTTTTGTCTTAATCAGTATTATTATTATTATTATTTTTAGAGTGTTTTTCAATAAAAAAAAAATCAGTTTTGAAAAAAAAAATTTGAAAATCTTGTTAATCTTGGTTATTTGACAAAAATTCGGAGAAAAGTTCTTCTAAACAACGTCATTTATTGAGAGGACGCAATGAAAAAGTGCTTTGACTCAAAACAGATTTAACATAAAGGTCCACTAGAATTTGATCTCTCAGGATAGAAAAACCAGGAGGAGTCACCAAGAAACTATTATAGTCTAATACACACATCCATTGTATCTTATCTCGTGAATTTTTTTTATGTAATTTTTCATTAACCGATCAAAGAACATTAATGTTGTTTTTTTTTTTTTCTTTCTTTTTTCATGAAGGGCTTTTTAGTGCCAAAATGATTTAAATGGATTTTTCATCTTACATTATATATCAAGCATTATTACGGACTCATTTTTAATGTCTTAAACATCATCGTGTCTGTTTTCCACTTATATAAATTAGAGACTTTCAAATACAAAAAAGCGCATCAATTCTGTATAGTAGGCAAAAATGCCAAATCCAGAATTAGATTTTAGTACAGAAATCCAATATTTGATAAATTAGCTTAAAAATTTCATTACGAAAAGAAAATTATAAGAATCAAACATTGTTACGGTACATTTTTTCTTTATCTTTTTCGTGCATGCCATGCAACGAGCAAATTGAAAAACAAAGTACATTTGAAAAGGGACGAAATAAAATAGAAATATAATCAATCATTCGATTAAAGCATTTTTTTAAACCACGTTTTTCTTCAATTAGGTTTACAAGGTTTACACACTCAACTGTCATTTCGTGAACTTGCAATTACTCTCTATCGATATTGGGCGACAACTTTCTTCGTTCTAAGAAAAAAATAAAAAATAAATGTTGCTTTTCTACATCATGGACATCACAATGTGTTATGCATTGCTTCTCACTTAAAGGAAATAATCATTCTCCAATTGGGTTTGGTTTTTTTTTTATCAAGGTGCGCAATTAGGTATAGGAAAATGTTGTAAATTTTGATGGTGGCTATTATTGTTGATGGGTTTAGTCGAGAGGAACACAAAAAGACGGATCATCATCGTGTAATTCGTTAACTTAGGATGATGATCCATTAACGAGCTTTTCTGCCGATTTATTGCTGGGTTCATTCACCAAGCTGGTCGGTTTTGGTTTGTTGCGCATTCCCCCACGATTTCCACGATTGTCGCGCTGCTCGCGCGGAGCCTTGGGCGGTTGACCATTAGCTGATGCATTTATGTTTGTTCCAGAAGAAGTTGCTGGTACGGATGGTTGTTGCTGTTGTTGCTGCTGCTGCTGCTGAGTTTGTGATGTTGAATTTTGTGATGGTTGTGCCGTTGATTTTTCATTTGAATTTACGTCTACTGATGTCGTTGTGTTATTCGCGTTGCTGGTGTTATTTGCGTAATTGCCGTTTGCTATAAAATGATTAAGATTAGCAATTGATGATTTCACTTTTCTTTTTCATATGTAAACTCACTTGAATGTGCCGGATTCCGGTTGCGTCGACGACGACGATGTGAATTTTCATTTGACGACTGACTTTCTGTAAATGATTCATATAAATATGTTTAGAAATCCTTTGACAGATATTAAAAGTTAATAAAAACCAACCTCTATCAACTGAGCTGGTATCTCGAAGTTGCTGCTCATCTTTCAGTCCACGACGATAGTCGCCTTTGCCGCTTGGTTTATTTAGTTGCGAATAGTTACCTCTTCCGGATCCACGCGTTGAATTACCAAACTGTCCTTTATTGCTATTACTATAGCTTGCTCCGCGATGGTAATCGTCATCATGCTCATCGCCAGGTCCTGAGCGATCACCACGTCGATTGCTATATCGTAAATTGCCAGAACCTGATCCCATGCTGTTGCGTCCACGATTCGTACCACGCCCGCCACGCCCTGATCCTCGATTAGATCGTGAATCATAATCATTACTGTATGCTCTGTCTGAACGTCTTGACATGGGAAAGCTTTGCATTGAACCCATATTAGTTCCTTGAATAGCCCGTAACTGTTGATCGATTTCCAGCTTTTCCTGACGCAACTGCTCCACTTCTTTGAGATGGCTCAAGTGATATTCCAGTAGAATTTTTGCATTTCCGATACTTTCAATCGTTCCTACAAATACAAACGGCACCTGTCCCTCTTCACGTGGCTGTATAGGTTCCGGCTCATTGTCACCTTCAATCTTTACACGCACGACGCCCGATTTGTCGACAATTTCCTGAATTATTCGACCATTTTTGCCGATTACTTTTCCAACAAGATTGCGCGGAACATTGACTGACTCTTCACCGTATTCCAGCATGGAGCGTGCTTTTCGAACCGCCTCCGCATTCTGAAAATAATAGCATGTTAATATTACGTCATTAAAATATCGCATTTTTTCCTCTTACCTCGCCGGTTATTTTAAATGTGCATGAGTTCTCTTCCAATTCGATGTTTGTTATTCCATCTAACTTTCGCGCACATTGAATATTTGCACCATGAGCGCCAATAGCAAGCCCCATCAGATCTTCACGCACTAGGAATTCGTCCGAAAATCTGCCATATAAAATATGTTTATTCGAAAATTAGCTTTTACTTTCAATTGCAAAAATAAATAAGAAAAAAAAACATGATGCAGCGTAAAGTATGGCTAATGAATCACAAACAAAATTGATCCTAATTGCACAATCAGCATCACAATCAGGATCTCAACACAACAAACACTCAAATGTTCAATCCAAAGATGTTAATATGTAACTACTAATAATTTTGAAATTTTCCATGATCTATCATACCTTACACGTCCGTACTCATTCTTGCCACTACGGTGAGTGTTTGAAGTTGTTGTACTGTGATATTGTGGGTTAGAAACAGAAATGACAAGAAAATAAACTTTAAATAAGGACTCTGTTGCATTTTAAAATACAGGAAACTAATGAATTAGGTATTGAAATCAGAGTAAGGGAGCGTTTAAGAAAGATTCTGGTTAGGGCTTTACAATTTTAGTGCCATAGAAACATAGTGCATTTATAAAAAATGTATTTTAGTTTAAGCACTGGTTTCTAACCAACGCGTAACAAATATAATTGTTTGAGTAGCTTTAGCTCAAAAAAAAAAAAGAAACAGATGAACAAACAATAACAGGTGAAAAAAACAATTTTCAATTGAGTCTAATGAATGAAGCGTCTTTCGTAATAATAAGAAGGTTGGCTTACCCTCCTGTTGTATGCAGTTTTGTTGATTCTAATTGGCGGGCAGCTTCCTCTGTTTTCTTCAGCAGAAAAACCTTCTGCGTCAGATTACGAAAATGCATGTCGTGCATCATAAGAGCTCGCTTCTGTGTAGTTTCTTGGCGAGAAATGAGAACAAGAACACCTTTAAGTGCATCATAGCGACATGAGCCAGCGCCACAAGATTTCTGAAATTCCTTATGAGCTCCTTCCACCTTAGCATATTCGCGTAGCTCCTCTGGCACTTGAATCTCAAATCGGAAGAAGGATTTGTTGACGAGTGCGGGGTTGGCATTCTTCAAACGCAATCTATCTTGTGACACAATTTCCGTATAGCTATTGTCCCAGCCGAGATATTCAACTACAAAGAAATCGCCTTTCATCATCTTAATAGCTGCTGCCCACCAACCGCACGCTTCCCTCTCATTGGACCTGGAGAAAACTTCAACTTCCATGCCTTCTTGATAAAGCGGTTGTGTTACGGTTGGCTCTGGTGGTAAACGAATTTGATTGAAGAGGAACTTAGATTCTGGTTGCCAACTAGAAACGAAAAAGTAGAAAATTGTGTAATTCACTAAAGGATTTTGGAGATTAAAGTTCCAGAATTGTGGAGCTTAGCGAATACTTACTCATTTTCAAAGGAGACTATCAAGCCATCGTCCAGAACATCACTCACAGTGCCCTGAAAAGATATAAAAATAGAAATTTTAGAATCAGTCACAATCCAGAACAATGAGCATTGATTTTTTTTCTTCGTCAGTAAATCCAAGACTTTCTAGCGATTTAAACCATTGTGACTGAATCAATCAGCTTTTTAATCACTTTGTCTAGTTTCATTTCATGGTGAAATGATTGCACTTGACAACGTACAAGTTATTTCACGCCCAACAGACATTTACGCCGAGTTTTCCACTGAGCCACCATTTCTCACATTTCAATGTGAAAATTTTTAAGGCAAGTCGCATCTTAAAATTCGCCTTAAATACGATAGATGGTCGCTCTTTATTATGCGGAAAACATGAAGCATTACCTACCTTGTACCAAGCACCATTTTCTCCTAATATTTCTATCTCCATCATGTTTCTTTCGCAATGAACTTTTCCGAATTTTTTTTTTGCTCTGAATTATGCAGGTGCCTACTTTGACTGATTCTCCGGCTAAATTTCAAATTTCAATTTTGAACGTTTTTTTTATTTATCGCTTTAGGTATGTTTTGGAAAAAAAAATATGTTCATTGCTAAGCGAAGAACTTTAATCTTGTACATCTTGAGAACATTGAGTACCAAGCAAGATATAAATGAATAAAAATCAATTTCTGAACTTTTAAGTTTCACTTCTAGCTCTTATACCAGCAGCTTCAGTTGCACCAACATTTGTGTTCTGATTTGTGTCTTGGCTGAAAATATTTCATCTATTTAACAGTGTAGATTGTACAAGTTTTTCTCTAAGTGTACATAAAATTTTTCGGGCGAGAGATGGATACAAATGTTAATAAAAATCTTCAAAATATTAAATTAAACAGAAATATAGTAAGACCAAAAATAAGCTAAAGTGGTAATTTAACATATTTTTGATATGTAACAGTTAAATTAGCTTTAAAAATAGCAGTATCTAACAGGAAATTTTGAGTTCTTCAATCATTCGTTCGATCGATTATTTTCACCTTCATTTTACTCAAATTTCCACTGAAACGTTCTGAAAATATTTATCGCCGACGTTAGCGGAAGATCTTAGTGGCAAAATTATAATGAAAAAGATAATTTGAAGTTAAAAAGTGATAGCTGATAACATAATAAAAAATAAGTGTTTGTTGTGTGGGAGTCTTATCACAAGGAAAGAAAAAAACAGGAAGACAAACATTCTTCACTGTTCGACGGCGATTTAATGAAACAACACCAAAATAGGAAAACATTGATTTTCGGTAGACTCTTATAAGAGACGCGTTTATCTTGGAAGGAAACCGTGAGAAAAAAGGATTAAACTTCGTAAATGAAAAATTTTGCGTTTCTGTTTTTGTGTGGCCCATCCCATCCCTTAAGCATCAGTAATTGTATACAATAGAAGGAAATTTATTCATATAATTCGTCACACACTGAGACTCACAAGAGAGGGAAGTTCGTAGCAAGCACCGATATTCATCAGACATCAGCCGGTGAGTAATGAGGAAAATCAATACATGATATGGTGATGATTCAATGTTGTGATAAAGCAATTCCACCAACCCTAATTCAATAACCTAATTGCAATTAACCTAATGTTCTCGCTTGTGCAAAGTCTGAAGAAATGTGAAACGTGTTGAAACATACTTTTTCTTATATGATTAAATATGAATTTAGTTTTCCTATAAGTACAATCTACTGATATCTAAGTATAAAACTGTCAGAATTAGTTTATCGAAACTAAGTTTGCGTATTGTCAGTAGCGTTTAGTTTGTAGTAAACTTAAAACTTTTATGCAGCAAAGCTTAGCTATGACGTTATTTGCGGTAGTTCCATTGCATGTTTCCTGGCGCTTTCAGCAGACATTCTGAGCAAAAAATTCACACATAATAATTAAATTATTAAAATACATATAGCAAGCAGTACAATCTTTATGGCGAATGCCAATTACCATCAATGCATAAAAGAGACTCATGAGTTCGTTGACAAGCCAATACCTAACTTTATGCTATGAATCTATTGTGTAATTTAACCAAATTTTCTTCTATACCCATAGAAAGTTGCTTTAATTTTAAACAAGTTTGGAAACAATAACAAAGAAACCGAGGTAGAATCAAGTGTTTTTGGATCAATTGAATAATGATCAAAAAAAACTTCTATACTTGCTTTTGCATTTTTTTTTTTTTTTTTTTTCACAAAAAAACTGAAATGAACCCCATTTTTATTGTTATTACATCATCGCTCGCATTTTAAAAACACAAGCTGTAAGCGCTGGGCCGGCTCTCTGAATGTATTTTTAACCAATTCCGGCGAACCAAGTGACTATTAATTAGCCTCTGTTTCATTTATGGCTTGCAATCGCCTCAATATTTGGCAAGTTTTATGTAACTTTTCTATTGATTCGCCGAAACGACAAATGAAATTAATTATGATATGATATTTGACTCCGATGGTATATGTATAAAAAAGACGGTTAATGCTATCGAGTTTCATTAAAGAATGTAAAAGGTCAAAATATCTTTCATAACATATTTAATCTATAGGCTCAAATAACATCGGTCGATTTAACCGACCACGAAAATAAAATCATGCCTTCAATTTTATGACTAAGATTGTCGATCAGACTTGATTAAGTAAACAAACAATTTTCGACGTCACTTTATTGTCATTTCCATTCCGAGAGCTGTAATAAAATGTTTATGCATTATCACATTTTTGAAATTTCTATTCCATTTTTAAACTGAGAACATGAATCGCACGCTGACATTTTTAAAATAGTTTATATTAATTTGTAAAACATCTCAGAAACGGCACCACTCTAATAAATTTATGTAACGAAACTGCACCAGGCCACTACCTAGCTCGCCTGTCATCTATTTTTGGACTGTAAAGTGTTTTAATGCTGGTGACATGAAGCGCGCGTCAAATCGAAAAAAAAAAAAAAAAAAACCTAAACAACTCCGCGACTGACAACAAATTTGGTATAGCAATTAAAACTTTCGTCATCTCAAAACCATAACAAAAAAAAAATATCAGTTGATTTTCCATAAAAAGCGAGAATTTCTTTCAATGATGATTTCTTCTGGATGTGCACGTTGAGCAATAAATTAAGATTAGGAAATTCACACAAATCGCCTTGGTGGTAGTTTGTTGAACTCTTTGCATCGTGTCTGACTGCATAAAAGCAAACGAAACGAATTTTCGAAATAATAAACGACGTTCATGATGATACACCTCATAGACTCCCAGACTGCATTCAATGCAGAAATGTTCACGGAAGCAGAAATTTGCCGCTAAGAAGAAATCAGCCGCAATCCGTTGTCGGTGATGCCAAAAAGCCATTAAAGATATTTTTTCTAACAACGTGATTATTCTGATTGCAGTTTACACGATATAAAAACTAAATATCTATAAAAAGTTGTTTACTCTAGATACAGTCTATGTAAAATACATGAAACTAGAATCTTCCTTATTTAAATATTCGAATTCCTTTGGAAACATTTTTCCTTCCCAGACGGTAAATAAAATGCTTCAAGAAATTTCTAAACAGAAAAACGCTGTCAATGGCAAAGTGCAACGACCATCATTTATAGAAATACAACTTATTGATGCCTTTTTACCGATATGGAATGAATCAATCATAGTCGTTTCTTTCTACTTGATTTCTGTTATTATTCTTCTTCTTCTACAAGTGGGTTCCATTATCAATATTCGCTTTTCAAATGTTTTCTTTCAAGTTCCGTCTGTCAGGGCATACGAAATAGTTATTTTAAAAATTCTACGTCTGACCTGATTTCACCTTATTTGCAATTCCTTTTTCCACCCTCGACTGGCTCGACCATTACGAAATGGACTTATTGATTTTGATTTTTATACCGATAAACAGAACATCAATGTCGAACATTTTCAGATAGACAGAGAAATATTAAGATATCAATGGCACCAGGGAAATGTGTGACAACATAATATGCCCGCTCTTAAATCGAAAATAATCAATTTGCCTTCATCGGTGGCATTATGATGGTACCGTCATCTATGGCACAATCTTCACTACTCTTAATAACAATCAATAGTCTTTGCTGGAAAATGAAACTAAAATATCGTCTGGTGGGCTTAATCTTTTACTTATATCATTCATCGTGCGAAAAAGATTTTGCACAGTTTTGTTAACCGAAAACTGAGATTTTCTATTTGTAAACTTTCATTTTGTCACCTCATAACACTTGGAGGTGGTTTGAAGTGTTGTCGCACAGTTTGTTTGATTAAGATGAATAGGTCTGTTTATTAAGTGCCACTTGAATTACAGATTTGATTTAAAGCTGTGCACAAGACACTACATAATTTACATGCAGCGCGTGCCACCACAATTGATCTGGATTATTTCTCATTAGTTTGGCGCGATACTTTTCTGCTGATTTCTGCCCAGGGAAGCATTTGCGATACTGAAATATATTTAGCTGGGCTTCATTGGATGTTTCTTCTTTGTTGTCCACTTGTTCATCTGAAAAACTTTTCCACTTAAGATTCTCTCGAATCGTTCCCAAAATAAGAAGTTATTTCTCTATGTCCCAGACAATAACTTTTTTTTCTGCCGTTGACATTGCTTCGAGGTTTTTCTGCTTTATTCGGCTCGTACATAAAACGCATTGAACGATGATTAATCCTCTAGGCATTTCTCTAACAACAACAACATTATTATTATTATTAAAAGTGCTACGGAATGTCTAACAACTCAATTGACGTTAAGCAGTTGATATTGAAAATAATTTCGTTTTGGGCGGGGAGATTTATAATATTAAAATTTATGTTCATAATCTTTTTACCAGTTTTGTACTCTTCCTGATTGCATAAAAAGACATACAACGCAAGTGTAATAGATATGTCCAAAAAATGATGTTACAAATTAAATGTGTCACTTAGGAGATGCTGAGATAGAAATAAGCGAGATTAGACCTACGCAGTGGCGAATCTCTGCCCGCAAAATGAAATAAAATTTTCTCTAGGAGGCAAAGATGACAAGAAAAATTTTATTTATTTTTTACGTCTCAAAATCTCTTTCGCAAAATATATGGTAATGTTTGTGTGGTCAAAACTTTACTGTCGCCTCGTTTCCCGATTTCTTGAAAACGTTACTTTAACGATTTTCGCTAAAGAACAATACTACTTATATTTATAAATGCGTATCGTCAAATAAATGACGTAATGAATAAGCACCCAACAGATGATGGCAATTAATTGCCCTTAAATGGTTTGTCGCGTTAACATGGCCTGATGATAAATGACGCGTATTCAGAGGTGTGAAGTAAATAGCAACCGCGAAAATTATTTCTGCGAATTGAGGCTCGAGGCTGACGATAGCTTTACCATAACAAAAAATTGCGTTTCCATAACAGTTGCCCGTTTTCGATTCTCACAGCAAACGCAAATATAAACATTTAACATGTGTAACACATTTCCTACGCAGTGCAATAATAAATAAAATATAATCTATCAATGTATTCACTGGAGTGAGGTCGCACAATATTTTGTGTATGGATGAAATTCAATCGCTTCAGTAACGATAGTTATTACATTTCTTAAATACTGGGTGGAAATTGTGAAAACAATTTTAGCCTTTCGATCTCATTTCTTGCTATTCTAATTTATTTCTGCTTACATCTAAAAATATAAATTAAATACGATGAAGATCTCTCAAACATCAGTCAAGAAACAAGAAAACGAAAATTCTCTTCAAGACCAATTACTATAATGTGTTCTTATAATTATTCGCGGGGTCATTTCATAAACTTGGAAAGTTTATCTTTGCTTCATGTGTATCATGTATACAAATTAATGAAATTTTTATTTTAGATATCGTAACACAAACTAACACATCTTAAAAAATTTAAATTTGCTGTTTTTTTTTTATTTTGTAGATTTTATTTCGGAACCACGCAGAGACATGTCGGCAAAATCAACGCCGCCGCAATTGAAAGATGAAATTTACGAGAATATATCAGAAACTGACGAAGCGGCACTCAACAATAACAATCGACAGCGTGATGATGACTCTGCATCAGCTGAATCATTAAACAGAAATTCAACAAAAACGACAAACAGTATTAATAACAACGATCTACAAAAGCTGCCGGTTACAACAATGAACAATTTGATGAATCATAAAGACGCTCTCTACGCAACACCATTACGGAAATCAGAGCGACACAAATCTCGCCGGCCGCCTGGACCGGATGGCGAGAAAATAAGCAATTTGAATCATAAAAACAACAACGAATCAAACGAACTCGATGACCCTGAGCTAAAAAATTTGATGGATCGAACGTACTTGAACAGTGAGCTGGGTGAAAATCGAATAAAGGATTTTCTCAAAGACACTGCTCACATGCACAAGAAAATAGAACCTCCTGGAAAAGAGCACATCGGTTCAAGTTTTTCATATTTAGCGCGCAAGGAGCATTTTGTCAACTTGGTGCATCAAAATGTTCTTAAAGATCAACACATCGATGGTCCACAAGAGTCTTCCGAAGAACGGGAAAAAGATCTCATAAACCTCAATGATTCTATTGAGCCATGTGGCGACTTGGAAGAAACTGAAAAGCTAATAAATCGTTTGGTGGATCTACAAACCAAAGTCTCTCTCCAACAACAGACATCGCCAACATTCACAAATCGATTGATGCCTACAACAGCAAACATTAATTTGAATCGTGAATGGGTATTGAAGAAAATCGCAATGTCCTTGGAACAGAAAGCATTTAAGAAACTTCCACCAACTCTTCCGGAAGCAGTAGCTGGAATTAGTCAACAGCAACTAATGCAAAACTCAAATCTGCCTGTCGTTGGATACCTCGTTTTGGGCTCCAATGGCAGTGGCAAAACAACGATCTGTAATGACATCATAAATGGATCTAATGGAACCAAAGGAATCCTCAATCGACGCTTAATGTCGTTCTATTTTGTTAACAGTCAAAATCCTAACTGCCATAGCCTGAGTATCTTTATCAGAAATATGGCACTTCAAATTCTCAGCTTCTCCAGTAAATGGAGCAAAAATGAAAGCGATGATGCTGATAATAGAAAAGATGAAGGTCTGCAACCTAAAAAGATAGAACTTAATAGTTGCTCAACACCAGTTGTCGATCAAGAATTAGAAGAAATGATTCTCAGCGAAATTAAGCTTAACGAACGTGTTGCTGATTTTTGTGAAAAGAAATCAAAAGTAATCCGACAGCAATCGGAACCGAGTGAAAATGCCGAAAATCAAGCATCAAAATATACGACACATCCGCCATTACAGAAACAAACTGATAAGAAAGTAACCAAAGATGAATCAGAAGTTTCACAAACTGAAAAATCAAGTCCCAAGAAAATTTCAAAGATTCCGGTAAAAATTGGTCAAAAGCCACCAAAGATATCTCCCACAACATCAGTTGGACAATCAAATGAATCGAACGGGTCAAGTGATTCTATACAAACGGGTGGTGGTGAAGCAATTGCTGATATTAATGACCAAAAACTTGAAGAAGATATTGCAAATGAACTTCGTGACGCAATCGATGATGTAGATGATTCTATTAAGTTAGAAACTGTCGAAACAGAGCAACCAGAAGAAGATTTAAAAATACCTCAAAAGGAGGAACATGATGAACCGAAATCAGAACGGCCGCCACCATTACCAAAATTGAAAGATTGTCGAACACTTCTTGCGGACGCTTACTACAATATGATTCTCCAGAATCCTGAAATTTTTGAGTCACTTATAGTGGACAATATCGAAAAGAATCCCGATGATTGTTTCAAGAAGGCGATTTTGTTTCCACTTTTAGAATTATCAGCACCAAAGAGTGCACTACTGATGCTTATCGACTCTATCGATGAAAACTACCTGAATGACGGTACATTGATAACAACGCTTAAAGGCAAAAACAACACGAAGAGTCGAAATATTGCTGAACTGTTATCCAATCACATTCATCTTCTTCCTAAATGGCTTTTCCTCGTATGTACTGCCAAGAAGCAAAACAAGCACATCACAAAGCTCTTTTCTGGCTTCAAAAAATTAACACTTGATGATCTGCGTAAGAGTCACGTCGTTAAAGACGTCCAGCAATATATAATTAATCGATTAAATGTCGACTTTCGTGGCATAAATCTGAATAAGGAAGTTATTGATAGTTTAAATCAACTTTATATCAAATCTAATGGATGCTTATTGTACCTAAAGAAAGTACTCAGCGGTATCAAAGAAAATTTCTTTACATTTCGTGAAATCAAATTGATACCGTGCACACTTTATGGACTGTTCTTGTATTTGTGTCAAAAGTCGTTTAACAAAAAGCAATACATGAAAATTCGTCCAATCCTAAATATTCTGCTAGTTTGTAGCGATCACGTGGATAAAAATTTCGTCTTCAGTTGTTTGCGAACGCACAATTATACAATTGACTATGAAGAATTCGATCGGCGACTCGATTTGATGAAGAATATTCTTGAAGTGGATGAAGATCGCGGTACAATTAAAATTTTCCACAACTCATTTTGTGAATGGCTGATTGATGTTAAATTCAGCACTAAGAAATTCCTGTGCGATTTTAATGAAGGACATTTAATGATCGCAATGTACTACACGGTGATAAGCGAACAGCTATGTCCCAACAAAGTTCGTGAATATGTCTACCATCTAATCAAGTCCGCTGAATATTTAGCAACTAAAAATGCTCAGCTGGATGTACTTTTGATACTTTTGGAATCGCGTGCGAATCTGTCAGATTCTTTTTACTCAAACTCATGGAACTGCTGCAAAAACTGTGAATCAGAATTCCATCATGATGTGAATCAAAGTCAGAAAACTCGACGAATGATACAGAACCATTTGAGTGGTCAGATTACGGACGATTTTGCTAGTTTTCTTGGAGATTTTTTCAAGCCCAGCCTGCCGACCGACCAAAAAGTTCTTAAGCTATTGACCGAGACTGGAATAAATAATCTAGATTCCCAACTCTCTTGTGAGTCATCCATGATGAACTCACCACTACCATCTGATAAATCTCAAACAATCGATTCTGAACTTGCTGAACTGTTGATATCCAGTGAGCGAAGTTGTATGGTCGAACAAAAAGTCACCAATGTGGATGTGTCAATTGATGAGCAATCAGCAAACGAAAATTCAATGCAATATGAGCGACTTGATGTCGAAATGCATAAAGGAAAAGCTTTCATTCACATCCTAGCTAATGATGGAAATCATGCTTTGATGGTACGAGCTTTGAAAGCTTGTAAAGGTCCAGTTGATCTGGAAATTGAAGATCATAATGGACAAACGGCGCTCAATATAGCAGCACGTAATGGTCATTTGGAAATTGTGAGACTATTGCTAGAATACGTTTGGCTTGATCCTACAACAAATCGTAACAAAATTGGTGTCGATGTTAATCATGTCGATGGTAAGAAGGATTTGAAATTCGAATATCAGTTTAAATTACTTTCATATTAAAATTTCAGCCGATGGATGGAGTCCTTTAAGAAGTGCTGCCTGGGGGGGACAAACGGAAGTCGTAAAAGCTTTGATCTCGCATGAAAAATGTGATATTGATAAAGCTGACAAGGAAGGACGAACAGCATTGAGAGCTGCAAGTTGGAGCGGAAATGAAGATATTGTTAGGATTCTAATTGCTGCTGGTGCAAATGTAAATTCCATCGACAAACAAGGACGAACTAGTTTAATTGCTGCGTCATACATGGGACATTATGACATTGTGGAGATTCTTTTGGAAAATAATGCTGATGTCAATCATACCGATCTTGATGGGCGCAATGCCTTATGCGTTGCAGCACTCTGCGGTTCTAGTGGTTACAGTAAGGTCATTAGCACATTGCTAGAACATGGCGCTAATACTGATCAAACAGACAACGAAGGAATGTCACCATTATTGGTGAGCTCCTTCGAAGGAAACTCTGAAATCTGCGAGCTACTTTTAGAAAATGGGGCTGATCCCGATTTAGCTGATCATATGGGACGAACCCCACTTTGGGCAGCTTGTACAAGTGGACATGCTCAGGTTGTGAAACTGCTTTTATTCTGGGGATGTGGAATCGATTGTATGGATTCAGAAGGAAGGACCTGTCTTAGTGTTTCAGCAGCTCAGGGAAATTTAGAAACCGTTCGGCAGCTTCTGGATCGTGGTCTTGATGAAACACATCGTGACAATGGCATGAAAATGAATTTGCTCTCTTCAATATTGATATAATAACGAATTCTTCATTATTCTTCTAGCTGGTTGGACACCTTTGCATTATGCTGCATTTGAGGGTTACGCTGAAATTTGCATTCAACTTCTTGAATCGGGCGCGAAAATTGATGAGTGCGACAACGAAGGAAAATCTGCTATCCATCTAGCAGCTCAAGAAGGACACAATGCTGTTATTCAAGCACTTTTAGATGTCCATTGCGCTTGCATTGACCAACGTGCACATGACGGCAAAACGGCATTTCGTTTGGCATGCTTGGAGGGACATTTTGAGTGCATTCAAACATTACTGAAATATGGATGTGACGTAAATTTGAAGGATGCTGATTCGAGAACAACTCTTTATATTTTGGCACTGGAGAATAAACTCAAAGTTGTGAAATTTCTTCTCGATTTTTCGAATGTCAACGTCAATATTCCTGATAGTGAAGGCAGAACAGCGCTTCATGTTGCATCTTGGCAGGTAAGTCGAGCGTGCGTTATTATTTTGAAATCAATACCTAAACTTGTTTCTTAGGGTCACGTCGAAATGGTTAAAATGTTGATAACAATTGGAAATGCTGATGTCAATGCATTGGATCTTGAAAGTCGATCACCTTTGCATTCATGTGGTGAGTACAAACATAGAACTTGATGCCTCTGATAGTGAAATTCTAATGAAAACTTTAATTTCAGCATGGCAAGGTAATCACGAGGTGATGCAGCTGTTATTGTATTATGGCGCTATACCTGACCACGCATGCAAGCAGGGTGCAACGGCATTAGGAATATCTGCTCAAGAAGGTCACGAGGAATGTGTAACAGTTTTACTTGAATACGGTGCCAATCCAATGAAGTCAGATCATTGCGGTCGAACGCCTTTCAAATTGGCAGCAAAATCTAATCGAAACGGAGTCTTAAAAATTCTGGAGAATTATTCAAAAAGTAAATTTGCTTAGCTCATTTATGAAAAGGCAAATTATTTTTTAATTTTCTTTACAGCCGAACATCATCCTAATTTACAACTTAAGTCTCCTGATAAGCCTCATGAAAAGTCCATCCTACAGCCGTCACCAAATACTCCACAAAACCCCAACCTATTAATGGCGAACAACATTGCTTCCGGGCATGCTCATCATAATGCGACGACATCAACACAAAGTAGTAATTTCTATGAAAATACAATGCATTCTGATACAAGTTCAGTGAAAAAGCGTAAGAGTGTTATATCAAGTCAATCGACGGGGAGCAGCAATGAGGTGCGTTTTAGCTCGCATTTATTATCATGGCCCTTATAGAATTTGATTAATCAAATTAATTTTTAATAGGCTCCAATTTCATTTACACAACAACTACAAAAACACTCTCGTCATCACAATTCAAAGAGTGCCCACATAATTCAGCCAGTCGCTGGAGCCGTTGCCAATGGTAAAAAGCACACGCAAATGCTTGCAAACGTCGATGAATACAATGCTGGACATTTGCGAAATGTCAACGATGCTGATTTATTTGATTGCATGTCACCACTTTATGCAACGCCACCACATTCACCAAGCAGTGATCTCAGCTCGCCTCATGAACCACATATGGACACATTGAACAACAGCAATTTAACATCAGTCAATTCCGAGCATTTCGCACGTGACACCCACATGAGAATCATCTTAGGAAACAATTTAAAGGAACAGAAAGAAAAAGAAGCGTAAGTTCTCAGCAAGAAAATTGTTTACAGCCTTTCATAATCCTCATTTTGTTTTTTTGGGGTTTTAGTAAATCAAACAAGCGCAGTGGAATCGCAACTAATCCAGCAATGCGTTTAATCCGTAATCGAATCGACTCAGCGGCAAACCTAATTCGACGCACCAACAATTACATCACATCAGGTAGTCAGGGATCATCAAGTATTGGTGTGAAATCGAGCACGTTCCAATGGCGCAAAGAAAGCCAAATGTAAATTAGTAATAACTTTTTTTTTTGTGTAATCATCTTTTACGTAAATTTTGACGAATTTTAAATTTTTCAATTTCAAACAATTAACGATAACATCACAATTCAGGTATAAAAAGAGGAAGAAAAGAATTACTCAAATTAGTATAGACCATAATAACAAGCATTACAAATCATTTTCTCTGATATTCATCAGTTTTTATGCGCATCCGTAGAATTTTTTGACTGTAGAAAATAAATAAATATCCCAACATTTAATTGCAGTAGGATAGTTGAGAATATTAAGTAGTTTTTGAGCTTATAGCCTCCCACCAAAAATAAATACATTTAGTTGTCATCTCATTTATCGCATCAAAAAACTCCTAACTTAGCTAACAAAAAATTTAAACTGAAACGAATGTCAAGGCCTATAACAACAGCACAACTATTATGAAACGAAACAAAAAGTTTATATTTTTGCACATGATAAAATACAGAACTACAAAAAAAAAAAAAAGATTGCACTCCATAATTAGGCAGATAGACATTATTCTGATACGAAGCGTTTACGATGTTGAGAGAAATGTATTATGTACACATATGAAGCAAGTAACCAATTGGCACTAATAACATAAAACAGAGTTATTGCGCAGAAGATGAACATTTAGAGATTTTATTGGAATATAATTAGTAAGATGATGAAAAAAAAAAAACTATGAAATAGGGACCGATTTGCGATTAGTGTTTCATTTGATTATTCTAGTCGATCATTTTCATGATAATTTATTTATTCTACTTTTGTGACAAAATAATAAGCCATTTTATTTGAGTGCTGATTAGTTTAAACGCACTTCCTCTATTATCAGTACGACTTTTCTATGAGAAAGAACATCCGAATCGTATGATGACTAAACAAAGTGATTTTAATTTTAATTCCTTTTATTTTCAACGAAATACTTTTTTTTTTATTCTTTTGTGTAGATGCTGAAAACTGTAGTTTTATAAGTTACAAACAGAACAAGAAATAAAGTAACAGACAAAGGACTTCAAGCGAAACAGATTGTTTATTTTATTTCATAGAACCAGAAATTGCAGACAATTGCTTTTAAAATATTCAACATTAATAACTTCCTAAACACTACTTTTTGCAATAAATAAATTGTCCAAACGTCTCCTCACATTCACCCTTACAAACCACCAGGGAACCACTGAACGGACCTTAGTAGGGAATCTGATTTTGATAATACTGAATCATATCATAGGTTCGCGTACGGAAGTTCTGATATGAATTGCGTATAATTGCCATCATATGACTGGCAGCATCACGACTGCTTTTGTTCGGCACGAAACGCTGCTTCAACAACGTTATTGTTTGACCACGGAAGCATGGTAATCCAGTATCGAGCATCAATGAAACCAACGAAACAATTGCATCTTGATAAGGACGTACTGCTAAAAATGCTTGTATGCATAGTTCACAGAACCATTTAAATGGTACTGCCTCCATTTTTCCACCCATTATCATAACCATTTCATCAGTGAGTTTCATATCAGGTTCAAACCCAATGTTGCCTCCCGGCGACGATTCAAACATAAACCCAAAATCTAAAAGAAAAATTTCCTGACAATTATTTCCTACTTAAGCCATATTTTATTTTATTTTCCTTACCGATGTGGATAATGTGTCCATCAGTGTCCAACATAATATTTCCATTATGACGATCTTTGATTTGCAGCAAATATCCGATAACCGAATAAGCGGCCATCGATTTGACAAAGTTACTTCTTGCAATCTGGAATTCTTTCGTTGTTTCATCACCATAGTTATGAACAAAATATTCATAAAGACCGGTATCCGTTTGACGACCCAGTTGATCACGTGATTTGGCATTCGGCACGCATTCAATGACGCCACATCCAGGAGCAGTTGCAACAACACGATAGGGAAACAGATAAAGATCAAGTCCAACCTGACGGAAAATGTTTTTGAAAATAGAAATGACTTGAAGAGCGAGCATATCTTGACGACAATCATCTCCAACTTTAAAAATTGCCGCCTGAAATCCTTCAGCATGCAATGAAAGTTGTGGCCTTGTTGGCGATGTTGTGGCACTTCCACCATTAGGATTATTTGAAACATCCATTGCCATTTGTTCAAGTTCTGTGATGCCACACCTTTGAACTCTGAAACGTGCCAAATATGGAGCTTTAGCAGCACTCTGCATTGGTGTTCCACTGCTATAATCAATATCCAACACCATCGCTTCCGGATTTGATGGGAGATAGCAACCCCTCTGCACTTCAATCTTTCTCAACGCATCAAGACACGCTTTTTTGCGCTGCGGTCCTTTAGGAAAGACACGAATTTCACCAGAAACAGCCGTTATTTTACCGAAGAAATCAAATTCACGCTCATAAAACTTCTTTGCAGGTCCAGAAAGTGATGCAATAATATTATTAACCAACGATTCAAGAATATCAAATAATACAGGATCCTTTTGGTGCATGTCTTCATCCATAAACATGTTTGTCTGCATATTCCATATCAATTGATGGGCAACAATCTGTGATCGCTTAGAGATTTGTTTGATGAATTCAGTCACATATCCCATTGTATCATGACGCAATGCTTGAACGAGCTGTGGAATGTATGGAAGAACAGCTTCTGCTGGATATGAACTCAAAGACTTTACAGCATACTGAGCGGTTAACGGATGTGATGGATACTGCCTAGAGAAATAAGCCAATGCTTGAATCGGTCCAGTTTTTGCCCAAGTAAGCATATGATTCAATTGCGTCGAATCAGCAAGGAGAGTTTTTGTCGTCACCAAATATCTAAGCGCTTCAGGAATGTGGGCAACAGCCATTGGATCAGCTAGAACCAATCGCGATACTTCATCGTCGATAATTTCAGCATTCGGTATACGTTGAGATAAATAGATCGCAAGTGCTGGATTATAGCTCCATGCTAGTTGTGTATAATCCTTCCATACATTAATCTTCATTGGTCGAGCACGCCAACCTGCTAATGCCTCTTCACTCTTTGCATTAATTTGCATTTCTGGACTTTGTAATGGATTATACCACGTCACCAGGAAGTCTATTTCAACGGCTAGCAGTTCCAAAATTAGGCTTCTCTTCTTCATGTAATCTTTATCATATGCATCCTTAGGTCCTACACCTCGCTTTGGCCTCACATTTCTTCTCGACAATGTTGACGTCGAATGAGGTATGGTGTTATACCAACCAGCTGTTCCACTACTTGCCGATCGTGCGACATCACTTCCAGCCATCGAAATGGAATCAGGAGCAAAAGATTTTGATACTGTTAAATTCTGTGATGTACCGCCCGAGTTTATATCATAATCACTCATCTCGGATGTCATCAAGTGCTTCTTTTCAGAGCGCATCGTTTGCCAGAACGTCATCAAGATTGAAATGTCTTCCAATAATGTTTCTCTAGATTGTGATGGGCACATTGGCGCTGCACAGAAATAATCCAAAGCAGTGAAATAAATTCTTTCACGCAAAATATTACGTGATAGACTTTTAGCAATTGTATTTCCTTGCAGCAAGCTTAAGCCACATTGGAGGAGCTTAAAACGACATCCAACTGTTGAAACATGTCTAGTTTGTTTTGTAAACTTATCAACTGGCAAACATCGATGGACAAGCATACAAAGCATTTCAACTTTGTCGCGATTACAATATTTTGCTGTATCAACCATTTCCGATATCAAATCAAGCCAGATCATATGAGGCTTTACATTGATCGGCTTCGGTACTAATTTGCATCCTTCATAAGCAGCCAATGGACTCGTAAGTTCACACTCATCAGCAAACACTCCAAGCTTTTTCTCGAATGTTATCTGCCATGCTGAAACCATTTCACGAATGAAGCTCAATTCAAGATCTTCGCGAGCTGTCAAGATCCATTGCCAGCATTCAACTGCCGTTTCAACAGATGATTCGGTAAAAATTTCAACATGAGAGGTGGCAATGGCATGGAGCAATTTTCCCAATTGTCCTTCATATGTCGGAATTAAATAAGCTGTCGCGCGCCATAAAGCACCTTTATATTTTGTTACATTATTCTCCTTTGTTGCTTGCCAGATGTCATTTGATAATCGATCAGGAAGACCACGTTTGCCTTCGTCATCTAGAATTGTTAAGAGACCAGATATTTCACCAGTATATTTGCTTCTCAGGCACAACACCGACACAAATCTTGCCGTTCCGCGCGGTCCACTCGGAGCATTTACAGGTTTGTTCGACACACAATCAGCGAGCCATGATCGAATAACGGAATCAAATGCGAGTGCTTCCTCGCGATTTGAAAATGATGTCATGTGAGTATTACTTTGATACTGCTGAAGATGGCTTCTTGTGTAATTTGGTGCCCATTTCATAGCTTCATTGAAAATACCTTGACAACGATCACTGAAATCTTTGAAGCGACACTCACGAGCTGGCATATTATCCATAAACTGAAGAGTATACGAAGTCATTGGTACCTGAACAATCGGAATTGGTTGATTTGGATCGAGTGACAATGAGTACGCAAGCAGTTGCAGAATATCTAACATGCACCACAATACGCTTCGATTCCATAAAAGATGTGGAAACTTGTCTACCAGCTGCGACAAATACTGATCAGCTACGAGCTGAATTTGCTTATGAATGTGATTGAAATACACCAACAACATTCTTGCTTGTGATTCCAGAACCTTTTCGCGTTTAAGATCTTGTTCTACCAGTACTGTTCTAAATTTTTCAAACACTTGATCTCCAATGCACTTGACGCACTGCCACATGCCGCATTTGTCCTTCTGTAAAACAGGATCACACAAATAGCTCAGAATGGGATCCAAGCTTGGTTCTGATGCATGTTCAACACGAAGTGTTTCTAGCCAATATACGCTCAACAAATAAGTACATTGTGCAAATGTCAATTTGTGTATGAATGCTGTGACTTCGGCAGGTGGATGATCCAGCAGCAACAAAATCTGACTCTTGAGCTCATTCAAACTGACGCTATCTGAACGAATTGCTGATGAATAATTAAGTTCTCGCATCTCTGATTTATGTGGCGTTTGTGAGATCAGTAATGGTGATTTTGCGGCAATTTCTTGAACTCCCTGGATCCAGTCGGATGGCCACAAGCGAGCATTTGTGAAACCCATCACAACGCAGTACATCCAAAAATCTTTAAACAGTTTATGAAGTCGAGTCTTTGGTGTTTTGATTGGTGGAATTCGTCTCACCAACAAAGCAATGACTGGAATAAGTAGTCCTAAATTTCCAGCGCTACTTGAAGCTTTTTGTACAGATCCTGGTGTACTGTCGTAACTTCTTTCACCTTCAAGCCCAATCTGAACAAACAGTTCAAGCAATTTTATCAAAAGCTCTAACATTTCCGATTCGCCTTGAATGTTTGCTGCTATATTCCCAAGTGCATTGACTACAGCGTCAGATAAATTCTGATATTGTTTCCGTTGATCCAGATTAGATCTGTATGCCAATGAAGCCGCTTGCACAATGACACGTGAAAACATTTTCATAATTTCATCGAAAATCTCCGGCTCGCATTTACTGATAATCATACAGCCAAGTTGGTCTACAATCAGAACATTTTGTTCACTGGCAACTTTACAGAAGCGTTGAATGAAGAATTGCAAAATATTGTGAGTCGTCTTGGCAGTGTCCTTAAGGGAAACAGCAACATGTCCCAGCATCACAATAATGTTCAACGACACCAGATTCGACCCGTTTTCGTTTTTTTCTGCAATAAACAGTCGATTTGAAACATTGGCAATAAGAGCTGGAACACAGTATTGATCTAGTGGATGTGCAGCTCGTAGAGCAATGCTCAAATTTTCAATTGCAGCTTCACGTAGAGCTTCAAATGCTGATGTTGCTGATTTCGTCAGTCCGACTGGTTTCTGAGCAACATCACTGATGGACTGCAGCTCTGGGCTTTGAACTAAAATTCAAACAAATAATAATCTGCAGAACCTAAAATATTTTTTGAACTCACCGACAATTCGATATGGCGCAACCTCCTTTTCTTTCTTTTGTTGTATTATAGCTTGACTGTGAAGCTTTGCTAATATTGGGCTGGGATCTACTAAGAAGTCTCGCAAATAAGAAATTGATGTCCCAGCAATACTTGGAAATTTCTTCGCCAATTTACCCAACCCTTCAAGACACACCATCAGCAGTGGCATGTGATCCAACATGATCTTATGCCCAATATTGGTGTTGAGCTTTTGATGTAATCTACTGCAAAGCTTGTCTGCCTCTGTGGGGAGGAATATATGCATAAAGAATATTAGTTTATGAATTTGAAATTGGTAATGCATAATAACGCAACGCATAATAACGCAACGCATGATAATGTAACGCATGAAAAATGAATTATAAATTCAATCCATTTTGTTGGACATTTAAAACATGAACAATTTGGAAGCACCTTGTTAGATTGCCAATCAATAAAAGGAAATTAAGTTAATTTGAAGATTGAGTCTTCATTCAATATTGGAATAAACGGGTCAAACTCATTAAAACCCCAATAACTCGAGAGATCACCTAAATGGAGTAAATTGTACAGATCCTGATGTAAGGATAAAATGTCGTAGGTTTCATCAACTGTAATAGATTACACTTTACAGCATGAACTTAAAAAATTTCATTTATATATTGTGTATGAGAGAATCTAAAAAATAATTATTTATTAGTTCAACTTACCAGTTTCATCACGGATTGCCCATACGAGAAGATCAACACATGCTGCATTTGCCATTACATTGATTTTGTATTTATTAACGATGTTTCCTTCCTGTTCACCTTTATTCTGCTCCTCATGCTGCTTATTGTTAAGCTCTGTTTGTCCATTTAAGAAAAGTCGTTTCACAAATTCCTGCACATCCTTTGTGAATGGTGTTGGCAAATCTGTCTGATTCTGAAGTATCTCACGCAACAATGTAACGATAACCAGATTGATGGTTTCTGAAAAACTTTTATAGCCAAAAGTTTTGTTTTGCAACAATGCAAATATATCTTCAGCTTTCTCGTCCAAATATTCCAGAACTTCTTTAGTTAACAGTTTCTTAGAGAGTGCAAAGATTTGTTGTAAATGATTGATAGGAAATTGAATTTTATCTCTTTTAATTTGCGACAGCAAATCACTATCAAGCTCAAAAGATCTCATATTGGGAAACTGATTGAAACTTGAACCAAATTTGGTAAAGAAATATCGAGTTGCATCATACGGAACCGAATAGTAACTAAAAAGTTTCCGTCCTGGAGCCGGTTCCTGTTTCCGTGGTGATGCTGATGGTGTGTTAGATCCCTTCTTTGCTTCAATAGCTTCGATGTTCAAACTGCCTGACATTGAGCGTGGAATGATCGGACGAAAGTTTGGATAAAATTTGCTTCGATCATTCAGCATCGCCTGTTCTGAACTTGTTGACTTCACAATCGGCTTTTCTGGTAAGGGATAAAGTCGGCATAGCAAAGGTGGTTCCTTCACAGCATACCGTCCAATGGCTCTAGCTAATCCCAACAAAATTGGAACGGTATCCTTACACAAGGTCGGTGTAAAGACATTCTTGTCGTTATTTTTCGAAATTATCATATTTGTGAGAGTCCCAAACACTTCAACTTGCGCCTGAATAATCTCTTCACGTCGATGCGGGCAGCAAACACTGATGTCCGACAGAAGAGTGTTCAAACAAAATGAAAACTTCTCAGTCGATGGAAGCTCTAAATATGTATAAGAAAACAATTACAAAACCAACGCTCAAGGAACTATATTGAACTTACTGTCCGTCTTCTTTTCAATCAATTTTGCTTCATCTTCTTTATGGATAGACTTGGGCAATCCTTTCAGCAGTCGAAGAAGATATGGAATTATAAGATTCTCATATTGATATTCACTTTCAAGGAAGTATAACCCGAGAGCTACAACAGATTCATGAGCCCTTGTATCAATACAGAATACACCAGCTGAGCTCTCTTGTGGACAGAATTTAAAGAGTTGCTGGATCTGTAAAATATAGGAAGAGAAATTTGAAGGACAAATCAATTTTATGCAAATTAAATTTTTCTTTTTGAAATCCTCATTTACCTTATCTTCTGGCGTCGGATTCAAATGTGCCAATGCTCGAGCCAGGCTCTGAATTGCTTTTTGGAAAAATGCATCACTTTTAACAACTAGCATTTTGATTTATCGAATAGCTCCAACAAAATTCATTTTTTGTTTTCCTTGAAACTGAAAATTTTGATGAATCATAAAATATAAAGCGGATTGCTCAATGAATTTAAAACTTAAAAGTTCGTTAATGAATAGATAAGAAAAATATTTGCAATTCAATTATTTTTTATTCTAATTCCTTGCATTTTATTATGTTATTGCTACAATTATTGAAAATACATTCTAAACTTCATCGACGAGTCTAAAGCGCTGGTGCTGTTTTTCAATGGGCACTACATTGAAGTATTTTTTATAGATTGTCTGTCCTTCTCGTCCTGCGAAGAAACGCTGAACCCATGTGTGATCAAAATTGGGATCGGTTTTCTCACATGTCACGAAGACCCTTCCATGGGTTTCAGCAAAAAGTGTTGCATTCTTTCCAAAGCCAACCTAAAAGTAAAATTACTGTTAGCTTTAATTGTTAGAATGTTTATCGAATTCTTTACATTGAGGCCTGGAAAAAATCGAGGCGTTCTTTGAAGGACGACTATGGTTCCAGCTGACACAATATGTCCGTCTTGACGTCTCCAGCCACGATGTTTGGGTCTAATTTAAGTAAGAAGAAATGTTGATCAATGGTTTAATGTAAATGATTTTGGGTTTCTTTAGCCATAGATTTTTTTTTATCACTAAATTTACCTTCCATGAGGATTTATTGGATTTTTTGTAGAGCCGCCGGTCTTTTTACTAGCATTCCTAATGGAATTCCATAACCCTGTTGTGGTTGTCAATAGACTCTTCGTGTTCCAATAACTTATCATTGCGGACTTCGCTGTAAGAATTAATGAAAAAAGAGAATATGGAATAATCTTAAAGATGTAAACATTGGCAGCAGACGATACGATGAAAATTTATTTCTTGTCTGTCCGTCGAGAAAAGTTCGTTATTGGCTTGATTTATCAGTTCCGTTACAAAATTATAATGTTCATAGGAATTTTACCTGAAAACCTCTCAATTTGTTTCGCATCCGCATCCTTTTTATTTTTCGCTTCTTTTTTAGTAATGAAATTGCCCTGCCCCCCAGAAATTTTATCGTTTTGGTGCTGTTATATTGTTCAGCTAATCCGAGTTGAAAAGGTTGACATCATTTTCAAAACCACCACATTTCAGTTTGAATTTTCTTGTTTTGGTTCATAGCAGACGCATTTTTAATTTCGTTAGTTAAACATTTGCTCTACGCTGTTAAAACATTTTAATATTAGTAATATTTCAACCGGCAAGGTTACAGGATGAACACAACAAATAAAAGTGGTGCATATAAAAATTGCTGTTGATATTCCACATCAATATATTTAAACGGTTGCTTTTGGTTGTTATAGCTCAAATGACTCCACGACGTTCTCAAAGACTTCAAAGGAATGCCCGCGAGACAACGCCAGAGCCATTACCCATTGAGTCTCACGTCCGTGGACCTCGATCAATGATGAAACTGAACAAATCGAAAAATCTCGAAAAGTTATCATCTCTCAATAAAACAGCTGAGTCTGTTCTCATTTCTGAAGCATCTGTACTATCTACTAAAATGCTTGATCCAGAACCAATCAAGATAATAGAGGGAAATCCAGAAGTTATTTCTGACCTAAAAAAACAGGTAAAATAATTCTTAATTTTTCTAACGTGAGAAAGTCCGTTAACAGTCTTCATTTCAGGTTCCATCAAAGCGAGAAGAAGAAAATTTAAAAGAAAAAAGTCAAAATGAAATGGAAGTAAAAACAATTGAATGCATTGAGCATAAACATAGCAAGTCTAGTTCTGCTAATACTAATAAAAGTGCAGTTGCTTCAGAAAATCAAATGGTGGCTGAGAGCGATCCTTGCCCTGCGGATAAAAATCCACTACGTAAACGATCTCGGTCGCGCCATAATAACCAGAACACCACTGTTGAAGATAATGAGCCAATAACAACTCAGACTGACACAAAACCTGATTACCATAATGCTTTTGAACAGCCAATAGAAAATAATATTGAAGAACATTCTAAATCGAAGCGATCTCGTTCTTGCCGAGCGAATACAGAGACCAAGCCGACTGAATTAACTGTAGCAGCTGAAAATGAAAGATCCAGAATTTCATCGGATAATCAAGAAAGAATGACAGATATCAAAGACAGAAATAAGGAAGAGATATCACAATCGTCAGATGCCGAATTGACAAAATCTAATTCTCATAACGAAAAGGACTCAATTTCGAATCAAGCAAAAGAAAATCCAACGGAACAAAGTACTTCTGAATCTCCGTTGAAAGTTAATGGGCAATCAGATAATGTAGAAAGTATCCAGGAATCCACAATGACGTCAACTGAGCAGTCAACGATTGTTGAAAACAAGCAGGAAACATTTACTGCCGATATTACATTAGTGGAGCCCCCTCCAGAAATGGCGGGAATCATAATTCAGTGTTCCAAATCCGACGTTGGAAAAATAGATGAAATTGAGCGAAACGCAGTTGTAGCGGAACCAGCTGATCTACAAGTTCTGTGCACACTACCAGTGCCTAAAATTGAGCTAAATGTAACACCACAACTAATGGATGAGAGTATCATTTCAGTTCCGGATTCTCCGCTCACAGCAAATGTTTCCAATATTCCGCCAAAAGATTCCACATTTAGCCCAGTCGTTGATACCTCGATACAAGACTCTCGTCCGACAATTGATGTATTTGATACGCTTGCTGTTAAACGAAACGTCACATTACGAACATCAACACCATTGGCTCAACGTCTTATGAAACGTGATGCTCCGAAACATTTCACGCCAATTTTGCCATCATTGGCAACTATTCCCTCACCGAGGATCGGTAAGAAAGCTGATGAAAAGAACTCCGATGACACATTTAGTGGACAGCTTAAGATGATTAATCCGTTGGAAAAGAGCATTCTAAAGTCAACACGTCGTAAACGCTCAATGTCATTAGCCGAAGGAGAATCTTTCATGCACAGCAGCAAAAAAGTTATGTTTATAAGTCCACAAGTAATGGAGATCAGAAAGATCGACGAAAAAATGATGGCATCATTTATTGAAGAAAAGGAAAATTCAATGATGAAAGCTTGTGCCAGCGGTTCACGTCGAAAGCGCTCCATGTCGGTTACGGAAATGACTAAAATAAAATCCACGGGTGAAAAGGTTCCAATGCGCTCGAAGATGCCAAATTTCAAGCAATTCATGAAAATCAATTCAAAAAGATGGAGTCGCTCGTGGATGTTGTTCAACGCAATGCTGAACGTTTAAAGAAAGTTACAACACCAACCAAACATGTGTCGGCAGCTGCAAAATCCAGTGAATCTGTAGTAACATCATCAAGTAATTCAAGAGTTCCATCCAACAATCATTCAAGCCGCATTCCATTAATGAAGAAAACGGTAAATGTAAATAAAGTGAGTGCTCGACTTGCAAGCCGATCGCAATCCGCACATGCTGCACCGGTTTCTCATAAGCGATCTAATGAAGAAAAAAGTTCGACGGCGGTGCAGCCGACACTCAAACGTTCTCTAAGTGAACATGTTCCAGGCGTCTGGTCAGCACCAACGGTTACGGTTAAAGGCTTGCTTGGCACATCAAAAGTAACCGTGAATCGCAGTAAAGTCGATGAACGTCGCAACAAAAATATATCACTTTTTAAAGGCAATGCAATTTCAGTTGCCGTTCATGATCAACGTAAAAAAAATGAAAACATTTTGGCTGGAGTTCGTCAGAATCGTCGTTTTGAATTAATGATGAAGTACCGTGATGCTCATCAGAACTAAATACATATTAAATTTACTTTATTTCTTGTACTAATTCGCACTGATTTCTGTTATCAAACTAACTAATTCATTTAAAATACCCCCAATAATTATTATTTTACAAAACATTATTTGATTTTGGGCTCATATAATAAAATTTAACTACCTACCTACCTAACCGAAAATTTGATTCTGGTTATTGTGTTAGTTTATTTATTTGAATGTGTGCTACTTAGCTTGTAGAAGTTACATGCGGCAGCGCCACCTACCTATCAAATTTATTAACGGAGAAGTTTTTTTTAGTTAAAAGTATTTTGGTTTTCTAATATTTTAAACCATTAATTAAATTAAAAAATGGCAGATTGTACAATAACTGCACTGACAAAAGATCGATGCAGATGCGCAACATGAATGGTGGCATAGAAATTACGATATCGAGCGAGAAATGTGAATTGAAAATATAAGAGCAACAAATAATTTTTTTTCCTGATTTTACGTTTCGCGGTGGCCACTCCAGAGCCAGTGAATCAAAAATGCGATGAAACAAAAGTTGCTAAAGGAAAGATTCAGTGTTATTAGTGATAAAACTAAAACAAAAAGCTTGACAAAATGTGTAAAAATGTCAAAAGAAGTTGAAAATTTGAAGAATGGTTTAATGAATGGCGACTCGACGACAGTGATACAGTATCACAAACAACAAAAACAATCATCAAAATTGGGCAATTCTGTTTCGGACCGTGATACGAAATCAATTGTGGGTGGCAGATTACAATTTTACAAAGGTAAAAATATTCGTGCGTGCATGCTGGACATATTAACAAGTACCAAATTGCGTTGGACTCCGCGTTTTTTTTTTCGTTTGTATCGTCCATTCATCGTCGTCGCCTGGATCATTTCTCAAGAAGAAAATCTTCATTCTTTTAAAAAAAAAATTGTATTTCCATTGTGTGTATGGTGCTTTCGCTCTATCTCACTCTCTCCTCCTTTCTTCATTCGCCTTCGTCTTTGGCACTCTCCATTTCACTCTCCGGATGTTGGATATATTATAAAGATGATGAATGATGTTTGATCATATGCCGATTTTCTGATTTCCGTTCCAATCCCTCTAAATTCACCTTCATCGCAATATTCACAAACCCTGTACATAACTTTGCAATTTAACGTGCGCAATGTTCCTAAATCGGTTGAACAAACAATTAATAAATTACATATTGGTCACAAATAGTCAACAGTCTCAAATTTCATTTAAACATGTTTATTGCCAATGGTATCCGTTTGGAAGTGAACAAATAAATGCTGCTGATTACTCTGACTTATGAATGGACAAACTGATTTGATCAGCAAAAAAAAATATTTCATTCTTCGAACTTTTCTGGTGCTGCTATATTTGCGATTTTTAATCATTTTTTTCCTCGAACAAGCGCAACAGTTTCCCCAATATGTTCATGGTTCCATCTTATCAGTTGCTGAAAATCTAAAGTATATTTGTGAGAACGTGTGTGAGTGCTTATTTGCGTACGATATGGTTACTAATTTTCCTAGATCTCTCAAACATTGTTTTTCGGTAATGGTTCAGAGAGCACATCGTCGTTACACCTTCTTGTTTTTCCCCATATTGTACGCCACGTCTAAAATTCCATGCTCTATAAAATACGAAAAGAACAATAGCGTATAAAACAACAGCAAGCAACTTTTCACATAATGTGCCCATCTTCATTATTACCTACACTGTTGAGTTAATTTTCAATCGCTTTTGGAATTTGTTTTTAAGGACACTAATGAAAGCAGTGTCACAATCTGTAACCCTCTCATTTCTCTCAATAAATATTATTGAGTTTGTGCAAAAAGAAAAAAAAAAAACACAACAAGAAAAGCAAATAACAATTATATTGATATTTTTAATATAAACAAAGGTAGACGCACACGGACTTAAAGGTGTAGATGTGATGATATTAACCACTTGATCGTGATCACGCTCGCCCGATTCATATCTGTTAATCATTTTTCTTTAGCCTTTATTGTTGCATTGTCTTGAGTGCCAATGTACTCGTCGTTAGTTATGCCGAGTTATGGAAATTAATTTTATGTTCTTCAAAAAATCAATGGAATGAAACGTTTCTATCATAAGAAATAAGTTCTCTTGTTTTCCTTGTGGGTGTTTTACATCTCGTTTGTTTCTGTTTCTGCAGATGGTAAATTTATATTGGAACTAGCACGCGCCCGTGAAGGCGAGAAAACCGGATGGATATCAGTGCCGCGAAAGACTTTTTGGCCTCCAACAATCTCAACCAACTCCAGCACAACATTCAGTAAACATGAAAGCTCGACATCGCTCAGCTGTAAGTGCATCAGTGAAATTTCCCAGATTGACTCACCATATGATATCATGGAATGATATGTGTTCCTATTTTATTTTGTAGATTCCGATGACAACAGTTCTGTTCAGTCACCATGGATGAGGGATCATTGCTGGAAGCAAACGCAACCGCGTCCAAACATTTCAAAAGAAATGGCGCTTTTCTATCACCGTCCCGCTGCATTGCAACTGATTGAAGAGTGCCAACAGTTGACATTACTGAAGCGCCGTCGACCAATTAACAAAGATGGACACATTATCAAGTTTAGAAGTGTCAAAAAGAACGATTTGTCTGATGACGAGCAGCCCCTGGATGATGCAAAGCTGAATGGGAATTTATCAAATGATGATGGTAAAGATAACGTTGACTCACCGTCGAATGTTAAGAAATCGGGGCTAACAGCAAGAAATAGCAGGAAACTCGACGATGTTCTTAAGCGTTTGGCAGAAAAAATGTCATCGTCCTTAGCTCTTAATGGTAATGGAACAAATGGACATCATGCACCACCAACGAGCTATTCTCTGGCGAGTCACATAGTCAGCACGATAAATTCCCATCCCCATCAACATGTTTCGCCGCGCAAAAGAATTCTACGTGAGCTGGAAAAAGTTTCGCTTGAGGATTCAAAACGATCAAGACCGAAACATCAACTACCACCAGCAAATGGAGCGAGCACAAATGGAAATTCTGTCGTTACATCCTCTGCATCATCTCCATTAACTAATGGAATTTTGAAGCATGAAAAAGTACCGCCAACAGTTTCACGTCCAATAAGCAGCTACAGTATAACATCTCTGTTAGGCCACAATAGTACGACTGCCAGCACTGGGTCATCAGCGGGCTGTTATAGTTTTAATGACCATCCAACGAATGACTCCAATTCCACTAGTCATCATCAATCGAGACTGAGCCTAAATTCACCACCCGAATCACCATCCTCATCATTGCACAATCAAAATAACAAAAGAAAATCACCGAATGTGACTCCTCCTGGAGCTGGACAACATCACTATAGATCACCCGATCACAGTCCGAGCCCGGAACATCACGCGTTCCAAAAATATCGTCCAACAACGATCACTCCAACATCGGGTCCATCCACTTCGTCGCCGTATAGTAGCAGTTATCATTCGCCCAATTATATGCGCGGTTCACCATCGCCTCATCATGCAGACAATAATAATCGATTACGTACTACAACTGGAAATTACCAGAATTCGCCTTCACAGCATCACCATCAGAACCATAGTTGTCGTGACTCCAGTCTGTCGCCGAATGTTGATCTAACGGGTAACAATCGAAATACTCCAACAAATGGCACTAGCACAGTATCCTCAACTCCGGCAACTACCATTCGAACTGTTCCAAAAAAGACGGCCGCTTTGCGACATCAGTTCAGTAGTTCACCGACGATGGAAAGTAAAAAAACATCAGCTATGGACGTTGATTCGCTTATAAGACCATCCGCATTAATTGCACCACCTATGCCGGCAATGAGTCAACATCCAATGTATCCATACATGTATCCTCAACATCCAATCAGCTACTTGCCTCCAGGCGTTGCACCATATTATCATTCCTTCTACAATCCAGCTATGATGGCTTACCGTTTTCCAAGTATTCATCCAAGTGTTGCTGCCGCTGGCCTTACTCCAGCCGGTTATCCAATGTCTCCCATCTCAACTACACAATCAAATAGCTCATCGTCAATTGCACACTCACCGCCAACTCAACCATCCAATAGCAATGGTCAACGAACATCATCATCACCTGCCCATCATTACAATCATCATTCACCATACGTACCGACATCGCCCTGGAATCCGATTCCACTAACAAATCATTCCATCAATGATGGCAACTTAATTCCAAAAGTTAAAGATGAACCAAGTTCAGGTAAACTCATGATTTTGTTTTCTAATTTTAGTATACATTTAATATTAATTAATTTGTTTATATTTCAGATGTCCCATTAAATCTGTCAAAACATTAGGACCACAAAAAATATGACCACAACCACGCAGGACAATTGTAAGATTGAACAATCAAAAAAAAAAGCCAAAGTCTGATTACAAATTGGATAATATTGAAAACTGAGCACAAACAAAGAAACAACTCCTTTGCTGACGGTAACTTTCAGGCGCATACATTTTTTTATATACAACTCAATTGAGATGATAACACAAAAAAGAAACAAATATTTTCTAAATATTTACAACAAAAAAAAAAAAAAAAAACAACCAACACAAAAATTGCATAACATTTTTTACAACTTGAAACAGATTTATATCTTAAATTTTATATACATTGCATAAGATTAAGATTTGCACGAAGGAAACAAAAAAAAAATATATAGATGAGCCAGAAATCTATTTATGATGATTGTAAAATTTTGCCGTTTGAGGTGGCACAAAAGAGGGACAAAAACAAAATTTTTCGTATTTCTTTTTTTTTTTTGGATGTTGAATGTTGCTCGCGTTTAATGGAAAGCGTGCAAAGTCAATTTTTTCAGTGTAGTATTGAAACACGCGATTAAGACATGATGCTTTTAATGATATTTTACATACATAATGATAAGAGATTGCATGATTTTCCAAGATATAAACAAATGTGGGCTTTCTTAGATGTGTGCTGAATATTTGGAATCTCATCGATTTACAAGGAACAAAAAAAAATTTAACTTTCTTCTCCCATAGACTGAAAAACGAAATTTTTGTAGAATTCTTTTTTTTTTCTGTTTTACACTATACAAAGATAACAAAAAATGCATAATTTGTTGTGTGTTTTGATACAGATAACTTTGACCAAAATGTTTAAAATCGATGAACAGCAAAATGCCAAGAGTGAAATTTCTCTCAACCTTTTACATAGCATAAAAATGGAACATTCCAAAATTTTTTTTAAAGCAACGTCTGATAAAAGAAATGTGATGTCGCTGGTTGACAGAAATTTCGCATGCAAATGTTTTATATAAACTGCAGTAAAAAAAATGTGTCAATGTGCCTTTAGCATTCAATTTACTGTTCAATTTTCGGAACCAACAAAAAAAAAAGATCAATTTATGATGGGGCGGTTGACTGTTGTGATAGAGATGTATCAGATGATTGTGGAGGCAAAAACTCATCACTAGAAAATCATCAATTTCCTTTTGAACTGAAAGTGATGATTCTCTATTATGGTCACATGATGGGTCTCAGATGTGTCCATCTTATCTGGTAGATCTTCTATCGAATGGTCAGTTGCATTCAATTTCCTAAATAACTCCATTCATCAATCTTCACTGTGCCAAACGATAAAAAAAAGAAATGAAAATATGCAACATTTTTGTTAGAAAACATTTAGTAAGAAAAAAAAAGATCCGGATCTACCTTGACAACCATCTCTTTCTTGGATTGCATTTATTTTAAGCATTTTAACTATATGGAAAAAGAATATGGACTAAACAACATAAACAAAAAAAAATTACGAAATTCAGGGAATTCAAAATTCAAAATCAGATGGAATTTCCACAAACAAATTGAAGCCTTAAGATATTTTTGCACAACTTATAAAGCTTTTTGGAGAAAAAAAAACCAAGAAGAGCATAGAATTATTGTTTTTACACATTTCGGGATATTCCAATCGAGCTGTGTCAAAACGAGTATTCTTAATGATAATCAAATGTGAAAATACTATTTATTTAAAAAGAAAAAAGGATAACCGATAGTCCATGTGCAACTAACTCATGGTTGACCACTATATGCAGTTTTGAAAAGATGTAATGTTTTCTTTTTTTCCTTAACTGTGGGAATGATAATTAAAATTTTAAGTTATTCATCGCATACGCAATTATTTAATTCCTTTGTTAGAATGGATATAAACCTTAAGCACTGTGTAAATGGCGATAGATTTTTTTTTTGCTTATACTTGCGCCTATCTAATTTTAGTAAATAATTTTCCATGAGATAATAACTTCAGTGTTTCACGCATGGATTAGTTGATAAGAATTATTTTGTAAAGAAACAATCCAAGCTTAATTTTAATGGAAAAACAACTGAATAGATTTTTTGCTAATTGAAGTAAGTTTAGTTCGCTTAATTAAATCTCATATATGCTAAGTTTAAGATGGACTACATTAAAAGAAACTACTTTTGATTTTTATATTTTACTGATAAAAAGACATGAAATTATTTGATTAATTCGCAGTATTTTTATTTGTGGATTTAATAAAGAAATGCACACAAATATCTCACATCAAGCAGTGAAAGTTGAGCTGATGTCTTGCAAAAGAATTGCATTCAGAAATGCTCTCTTCAATATAAAGCTCCATTATAAAATTAGCAGTGAAAAATCAAAATGAAGAAAAACAACAAAAAATTGTTTTGTGTGCAATCAAATTTATGTATTTTTTTTAAAACTTAAAATGAAAAAAAAAAAAAAAGGTGAAACAGCTTCTGGATTTTTTAATTAAACTAAAAACAAAAAAAAAAGTAACCCATTCAAAAAAGAAAAATTATGAATATTTTACTCAATAAAAACTACAAAATAAAAAAAATCTAATTAAATTGTTTGTTTTTAATTTTGTAAATGAAATTGAATAACAATAATTAAGTATGAAACCGTTGCACCTAAAAACATCATTATCAGTTTGTAGTCGACATTAAAAAGTTTTCCTGCACTGAATTCTGGAATACTTTGAATATGTTGCAGCTGAAATAGAATCAGAACTTTCAAAGTTCCAATTTTTCTTGGATCAAAATGCCACAAAATCCTCGTTGAACGAAAGATTTCCTTTTTGAAACCTTCACATCCTTGAACGTAAGCAAATACAAGTAAGAGTTGTAGGCATGTCCACGACATTACCGATAAAAATTGAAAAGTATTCAATCGCAATGTTCCAATGATGAATACAAATATAGTATACATAAAAATGATTGCCATAATGAAGATACAAGAAATCGAAATCAGTAGAAAGCGTTCAAAATTTGTTGACAGTTTCCTTGAAATCTCGGTCAGATTACAATATAAATCTGAAATAGATCCGATCAATAAATGAAGTCGACGTTTTTTGATTGCCGTCTTCATGAAGCGATGAACTTCTTGATAGAACTTCTTAGTGAGGAAAATTAAGTTGAGAAAATGAAAAATGTTAATGAAATTAAAAATAATCGGTAGAATACAAATTCCGAGCAAACATCTTAATTGCGTCATAAAAGGATGTCCAATTGGATGAATTACAACACAAATGGCAATTCCAGTAGCTTGTACGCTAATAACAAATATTGCAACTTGAAACCATAACAGTTTTTGATATTTGTTAAAAGGTAGTTTAATGTTGAAATTTTCAAGCTTACTATCGAATGTGTCTATCAATTTTACAAGCTGCAATTAAGTAAATTACTATATTTGTTTATCATCCTTTTTATCTGAATTAATAATACGAACCTGAATGAACGTATTGATTTTAGTCAATGAATTACACCATCCCAAAAATGCTGTCAAGGACAACACCCATGTTTGAAAGTGAGTAAATTTGAGAATCATCGAATGATTGTAAACATTTAAATGATTATTCATGAGAATGTGTGCATGTATCACAAAAGTTATAGCAACTGCAAAAACAACCACAGAATAAATCATCCAGAACAGAGATGTCTGGATTTTACCATTCTTTGTCACAGCAAATGGCATAAGTCCAAAAAATCTAAAAACAATAAAATATTCCCAAGTCATTGATAGAAATGAGTTTTTTCTTCCTTGAAATTGGAATGGAACAAAAAGCTTTGTAAAAACACTTTTCGTGTCCATTGTAAGTGACTATTCAAACTAGACTGAGTAGTATTTACTTAGAATAGTTTTCAATTAGTCTAAAATGAAACCAATAAGTTATTTTTGTAATATGTCATTTTTATTTCTAATTTCAAAGTTAATTAAACTATCGAACGGAACGTAAAAACTTAACAAGAAATTTGACTAAGTAAATTTTCATTACGCAAAAGAAAAAAAATTGATTGTTCTTAAAATGATAATCTACAAACAAAATAATAATTGAACAAAACAGGAATTGTTAAAAATGTGCATTAAGAATCACGCAATCATATCAATATCGCTGATAAAAGAATCTGAATCGGAAGGTAAAACAGATTCAACACTTCCGTTATCACAATTTATTTGATGATTCATTGACATGATTCCATAGTTATTCAACATTGGATTAAGCGATGACATGTCCACCGTTGATTGATGGTTGGATGAAGCTACTGAGATAAGTGAATCCAAGCGATCCAAATTCAGTAAGTTGCTATTATTATGTTGATTCAAATGATGTGAAAGAAGTGGATCTTCATTGTTCATTGATTCATTTTCTTCTTCCATATAATCATCAACGCGATTTATGTTTAATGTTTGAACATTGCTGATAACATCCGGCATTTGCTGAAATAATTTCAAATCGTGAATTTTTTTTTAGGTACACATGGAAAATTATTTAAGCTCTTATTACCTTCCCAATATCAGAAAAATAACCATTTTGATGGTTTTGTGCAGATGAGGAAGCTGATGATTCATATGATTGCCAACTGCCATTAGCTACCTGTTGCATTGCACTCTTTTTGGCTTGAGTCTCAAGTTCCTAAACATGATTTAATTCGATCAAAATCAAAAAACATTAAAAATATATTTCCTTTTTCGATATTCACCTGAATTTTCATTAAAAGTCTTTTGTTCTGATATTCCGTTTCTTTTTGTTTCTGTTCAAATTTTCTAAGTCGGTTGATTTCATGTTTCAGACATTTAATATAGTCGACAGATGATTTAAGTATTGTGCCTTTATTCGGTCGTACATCACGCACTAGCTCATAATAAGCTTCATTATTTTTAGGCAACAATGTACCTAATTCCTTAATTCGATCATTGATATTAAAACGGCGACGTCTTTCAACTAAATAAATCAATTGAATTAATGAAATGAAAGAGTTTTAATGGAAAATTTGATTAACTTACTCATATTGTGATTGTCTTTCTTTTGGCGATCCTTTACATCAACTTCTGTCAGCACTAATGGTTCTTCCTTAATTTGAATATTGGACATTGAGTTAGATTCATATTTTAACGAATCAGCAAATGATTCACAATTTAAAACGTCATCGATATAATCTTCAGCCTGAAAAATAAAATAAATCAAGAAAAATGTTAAATCCGCCGATTAACTAATCCTAACCATCCGATTGAAAGATTAAGTTTTTCATTAACAAAAAAATGTAAAAAATATTATTGATATTGTTTAATAAATGCATAAAATTGAATTATTTCTAAAAAAAAAATTATCAAAGTGATTGGTTGGTTATTGGACACGGTCGTATGAAAGCATTGAAACGCATTCACATTTTTTTTTGCCTCTGATCCATTCGAATTTATTTGTTTGTTTTTAAAAAAAAAACCGCATTAAATTATGCAAATATTAAAAAAAAGGTAAAATTAAATCATGCGTTGGTGAGCGTTCACAGAATTTGAAAGAATTGTTTGAAGATAAATGTTAAGGTCTTCGGCTCATAACGAACATTCAATAATTGAAAAAAAAAAAAAAAACAACCCTCAACTATCAGTGAAAGTAATTTTCCGAACAACGGACCCACATTCTAATGAAATTTAATAAATTTATGCGTTGAAAATCAATGCCCAGATTAAGAGAACCATCATAAATAATTTAACAAAGAACATGAGAGTAAATCATTGTTCTCTTAAGATTTCATTAATTGACCATGCTTCTTCCGCAACTGACAACGCGACTAATACACAAAATTTAACTTTGAAATTTCACACGTTCCATAAATTTCACATCACTGATTGTCAGTGTCTGGTTAATGCAATTAATAACTGCAACTAAACGCATTACTCACTTCCGTGGTTTATAAAAAGCTTTTCTTTGCATGGTAATGTTTTTGTTTTAAGACATTCATACATTAGTCCATCATGCCAACATGTAAACAAAAAAAAAAGAACAATTTTGTTCAAAATCGGAAAAAACATAAAAATTTACTAAAAACCGCACACAATAATTCGCGTGGTTCTCATTCATGATGCATTCATGAGAATTGCATGACAGTAATTTGTTGGTTTAATTGACTGAACCGAACCGGCCACAAATCACTGAGATTTATGATGCTCATTAATCAAATTTAGTTTCATTCTTTCAATGACATTTTCCACTGAACTTCTCATTGATAATAGAACGACAAAATACCTTCGAATGCAGTCGATCGATTGCATTTTTTGCCATTTTTGACTTCATTGAAATTTCAAATTTGTTTTGCTCACTTATCGCTTAATTAAGTTCAGCTCAGATGTATTGGCACGAGTTGGACCTTCACTTTATTTATCATTTGCATAAAATCCCATCGCTTGATAAAAATTCGAAAATTTGATGCCAAAACATCAATTTCTAGTCAATTCATTTAATTAATCCATCAATTGTTTATTTATATATGACACGATCCGTCAAAGTGAATGTCGAACAGTAAATTAAAGGATTAATTTTTATTTCACGGCAACGTGTCCACACCTCACAAGAGTTGAAAACATACTGATTGAAATAAACTGCAAATAATGACTTGATGTTTTTTTTTATTGTTGAATGTTTTCAACAATGATTTCGAGTGTTTCAGTTTTTTTTAGTAAGTAATTAAATAATTTGAAGGAATAATAACTTAATCTACTTAATATTGTTATCAATTTAAATTAGTTGTGATAAGAATAATTAAGGAAATCTTCTATTTGGCGAAGCAAACAATCATCGAGATTTGAAGGTTCGAAGTTAGATCTTTCTGGGGTTCTCTCTCTTTAATCACTAATATCTTTTTTTTTTAAAGCTCCATCAAAAAGACTTGACATCTTTGAAGATGAACAACTTATTCTCTTCCTTATTGCCAAAATATTTGCTGACAATGAAAATAATATTTCTTGAATCTATCAGTCAAAATGTAAAGGTTTTGAAAAAATTAGATTGTGCGAAAAAAAAAATGGCCACAAAAAAGCCCACAATGAAAGAAACCTTGAATCGATCTTCAAAAAGCAGAAATTTGTCGACCATCATGGCACTTTATTAAATCGCTGAAAACTTTGAAATATTTATTGTGAATTTCAGATGCATTTAAGTCAAGGTAATCAACAGCATATCGCGAATGCTTTAACGCTTGCTCAGAATATGGCGCGTTTTATGCGGCTCGCAATGCAGAGATACGTTTGCAATGAATTTATGTGAATAAAAAGAAGAAAAATGCACGCAAGTTAATTGAAAAGTTCAACATCGATAATTGGAATTAATTTGTTGATCAGCTGGAAACAATCCAAAGGTGATGGCACATCATGCACGTGCATGATCAAATCCTTTATTATCAGGTTTTTAAAAAAAAAATAATTTGTTTCATGATTAAACAAGAAATTGCAAATTAATTAACTGAATATTTTATGATATTTCAGCATATATGTTCTTGATGCGAAACACGCAAGATATCCATGAACAACATTTTTCATTGAGATATCTTTACAATATTCTTTTATCAGCATTCAAAACATGTTTTTTCATCCGGTTCATGATTCGCTTTCATTAGTTCGCCGTATAGATCGAAGTCAAATTTGTGTTTAATTAATTAATAAATCAACTCACCTCTGATGCACTTGTGATGCTTGTAGCAACTGAACTGAGAGTTGGAGACATCGCTGATGAGGCAATTTCAGATGGACTTGCAGTAATGTTGTTGAATCGTTGTTGAAATAAAAATGGCAAACTATTGTTTGATCCCGATGGACCAGCTTGATATCCATCGCTGTTTGCGCTATGGCTAGAGATTGTGCCATTATGATTTGAACGATTATTAATATGATTCAAAAGTCGAAAATTTGTATTTTGTTTTGTCATTGGCGAATTACAAGTAGTTGCCGGTTGTGACTGTGAACCTACTTGAGGATTCAATTGATTATGTTGAATAACTGGATATGGCAAAAGATTATTTAGTGACTCGGTTGATTTGAATGATTCACTAAGGAATTGTTTCACTTGACTTTTTTGCTTTTGTATAACATGATATCGTGTTGGATTAGCAAGTTTTGTTCGAACCTGTAAAATGAAATCTTAATTTATTTTCATTGTTTTATTAATAAACTTATTTGTTGATATATACTTGAAGAATTTGTGGTGGAACATCAACACCAATACTTTGTAATGGCACTTTTAATTCATCTTCTTTTTGAGCTTTCTGTTGTTGCAATTGAAGTTGTGCTTTTCTTTCAGCTTCCTTCCGTTCTGCTTCCTGTAACAACTGTTCACGCTGCAGTTGTTGTTTCAATTGTGTACGTGATGTTGGTGTTAATGTCTTAAAAGTCGGTCTGTAAAACAAAAAAATAAAAAATTGAATAAGTTTTATAAAAAATTTTGTTTTTTTTTGAATGTTTTAAAATTTTCAAGGATTTTTTTTTTTTTTCAAAAGAAAAAAAAGCTCAAAAAATATTTACTCAAAAAGCTCACAAATTTTCAAACAATTTTTTTTTCTCTCATTTCTTTGACTTCGGATATTTTCGGGTTTTATTAAACACATTCAAACAAAGATCGTGAACAGATGATTTAAAGAAAATAATTTTAAATCGAGCGCGGAGGAAAATAATTTTTCTTTTCAGGTTCTTGATTGTGTTTTTGGCATTAATTTTTCGTTAGCAACCGATAAAATCTTACATTTTTGGTGGCAAGCCCACAACTTTGGGGCAATCAACGACGTGTGATGATGATAATTGCAAGGCTTGTTCTAAATTTCCATCCATTAAACTTGGATCCATTTCAAGAATCATTTTTAAATCTTCATCAATTCCAACATTAACTTTGATCTGTGTTAGTTGTTGATCATTATTATGACGACGACGTTGATGACGCTCAGAAATAACTTGATGATTATCAGTTGCGTTTAAGATTTGTGCGTCATTAACATTAATTTTTTCAATGCAATCCTGTGATCCTTTAATTTCATTGATTGAATTATTGCGATGATCTTCATAGAAGAATATATTATCAGTTCCCAATTCAGTTCCAGAATTAAAGCCACTATCAATAATATTTAATTGTTCTTCACCATTCTTAGACATGTTCAAAAATTGTATTGAATTTATGACATCTTTGAATGCGTCATTTTGCATCATTGTATCCATCTTACAATCAAATCAAATCGTTGATACAAACAATCAAATCGACAAACAAATAAACAAATTAATTAAAAACAATTAGAACATTTTCACTTGCAAATCTTTTGTGCCGCTAATTGATATGTTTTACATGAAAGAGTAAATATTTTCAGCTGCTGACGAAAGCCAAAGAAACATTTTTGTTTTTGTGTCTGTCGGCGTCATCATCAACGCGCGCAAGTAATTTGAATTTTTCACTTTGTGACGTAAGATTTCTTTTGTGGAATTCTTATCAATTTTTCTTTTCCTAAAATTTTTTTTATCACATTTATATTTTTTTTTGTCAAATTCACTATCTGTTTTCAGTATTTATGTACTTAATCCGATACTGAAGTCTGGGGGAGAATAATTTTGAGTCGCAAAAAAGAAATTCACTGAAAAGCGGCAGTAAAAAATCTGTTCATGGTCAAACAAAGCACTTTGGATTCCGTCTGTTCATTTGGGGATTCGCGAAATTACTAAAAATATTTTCGATCGCGAGCTCCATTCTCATTGTATCACACACCAATATCATCATCAACCAAAAACATTCGTGAGTCTAAACGACGATATTTTATTTGCTTTTCCAATTCAAACGCAGAGAAGTCAAGCCAAACAGATAACACACAGACAAGCGGATCATCTTTACAAGTTCCAATGTATGAAGCAAAATTTTATCACTAGATTAAGATGAGATGTGATGATGTTCGCGATCATTGGCACAATTTCCCATATTGATGGCAACTATTTATTATCACGCTTAGTTTTACTTCGCTTTGAACCATCAAATATATTCCCATTCCTTACCTACCAAGTTCAAATGGGATTCCCCGCGAATAAAATCTCAAAACAATAAACTTGTTCAACCGGTCTTGGCTTTTTTTTCTCAAAGTTGCATGACTCATTCAAGCTATTTTTGAACATTCTTTTATTTGCCGGTTTGTAAACAGTGATATGGGATGTTTGAAATTCATGTTTTGATAACAGCTGATGTAATTTAGACAATTAATTTGTAATTCATGAAAATTAGCCACTTTATTTAGTTTCTATTGGCATACATTTCTGTCAATAACAAATGAGAATTGATCAGTTCAGAGAGTTATACATAAACAAAAAGCTTCTTTCATAAATGTTTTTACTTTAACATCAGAAATTAGTTAAATAATTTGACTTACCTATTTGTTCCTTAACGTAAATTGTTTAAATCTGTTAATAAAACTTAATAAAAAGGAAGAATAAGAAGATAAAATTTTATCATAGTTGTATATTTACATAAATATTAAATAGTTAAATAACCTGAATAGCTGTGCTAACACGTTTTAATATTTATAGAAATGTTTCCCTGCAAATCGTGCAAATAATTTGTTCCAAAACCCGATGCGACTGCTTGCGTAATCAATTAGATACAAAGTTGTTTATTCATTTTGATTATTTAGAATTTAGACGAAAAATATTGCAAAATTTGAAGGTTTTAATAATTTAATTTTATTTATCAGAGTTCATGATTAGATTACATTGATTATCAGTGTAACGATTAATTCGTGAGTCGACAAATATTTACAAGGATAGTTCAAAGCTCTCATCATCTGACCACACATAGTTGAAATTTTGTATAGTATTCTTTAAACAATAATATACAATGAAATATACTTTAAAATATATTTATTTAGGTGGTTTAACAAGAAATTATAATAATCCTTTCAGGGTAAAGATAATTCAATATCATCACACAGAAATAATATTTTGTGATATTTTCACGCAAGCAGCATGTGGCAGTAATACCGATGGCGCTTCGAGTGAGCAAAATTCGATAACTTATCAATTTTCTTTTTATTTTCTCGCACACTTTAAAGTTATTTTTCAATATCTTTTGTGTACAGTCAAATCATGTCAAATCACCGACTATGTGGTGATAACAAAAGACGAACAGAAAAGTTTATATTCACGCTCGCAAAGCAAATAAAATATTCCATTCAGTTTGTCGCGATTTTTTCAGCGATTCTAAATAGGCACAATATCGATTTGGATATTAATTAAATTGTGAAAGCGATTTATACCAAATTCATTTGTTAAATATTAGTATTATTGAAGCCCTAATATGAATGTTTCAGAAATTGAATTTGATATGGATCTTTTTGATCTCGGTTGTCAAAATATATTTGGCGAGGTTATTGATAATGTATCATCGCTCGATTTCCTAGACGAACCTGCAATGAGGAATACATTTTATGAACCGAAATCAAATGTTGCTGAAATAAAATATGAAACGTGAGTTATAATATATTTTGTTGCGAATATTCTCAAATTCTTGGAAATTCCAAAAAAAAAAAGGAGAAATAATTCTATAATAGTAAAGTTTTTTTTATGAGAAACTAAGCGAAATTCCAAACATGTGATACTATGGGTGGGTTTTGATTTATTGATTTTAAAATCCATAAGCGGACAAGCCCTTAAAAGCTCTTACATTTACATATAGTATGTTCCAATATTAATCTTGAAAGACGTCAGAAGATGAATAGAGGAATAGAGGAAGATCAGTTGTTTCTTAAAATAGATTGCGAGGCTGGTTTAGCACGGGAATTTTGGCAGTCACGTTTCGCAAAATTTCAAATACGCAATTTATCGCTTAGATTTAATAATAATGTCATTTTTTTATTTATGTCCAGAAGTTTTTCTCACGATCAGTATTTAACATTTTAATACGTTACTTCTTCTATATATAATTGTTTGTGCAAATGTTCGTGGATACCTGGATAGTTCTGTACTCGTATGTGGTGGAAGCAAAGCAAAAAATATGGTCGATTGCTCACCAATTGGCTATCAAAAATATACACTCAATAAATTTGATGTAATTTATTGGTGGCAAGCACGAGGAAGGTGTAGTGGACAAAATAATGTTTTGCTTGTGATAGAAATACTATTCAACTTTATCAAAATACGGATAAGAAAATTGTTTGACCTTCGAATTGAAATCACCGTACTGAGATTAAATATTTTGACTTTATCGCTGTCTTCATGTACAAAACTGGCAAATGTGGATTAAAAAATCGAAATAACCTGTTGAATAAAATTAGTTACATGTTTATTCTTGGGGAATCCCATAATCGAGATTGTATTGTATAGAATTTGACAGGAATATATTTGATGGTTCAAAGCGATATTCAAACTATTCAAACACAACGCATTAATATGAAAATTGTGCTAACGATCCATTCGCGAACATCATCGTAACGTTGTGATAAAAAAAACCCTTCAGTTGATGGAAGAAACTTCTTTAAGAAATATGTCTGTGTTCATCTGTTTGTATTTTCTGTGTTTGAATTGGAAAAACAAATAAAATATCGTCGTTTAGACTCGCGAATGTTTATGGCTGAAGATGATATTGGTGTGTGATACAATGAGAATGGGACTCGGGATCGAAAATATTTTTAGTTATTTCGTGAATCGTCAAACGATCAGACTGAGTCCAAATAAATTTTCTTGACCGCGAACTGATTTTTTCCTGCCGCTTTTCACTGAATCTTCTTTTTGCGACTCAAAGTTATTGTTCACAAGACCTAAATAATATTGGATTTATTAAATAAATACCATATATTGATAGTGAATTTGACAAAAAAAGAAAAATGTGATAAAAAAAATTTAGAAAAAGAAAAATTGATAAGAATTCCACAAAAGAAATCTTACGTCACAAAGTGAAAAATTCAAATTACTTGCGCGCGTTGATGATGACGCCGACAGACACAAAAACAAAAATGTTTCTTTGGCTTTCGTCAGCAGCTGAAAATATTTACTCTTTCATGTAAAACATATCAATTAGCGGCACAAAAGATTTGCAAGTGAAAATGTTCTAATTGTTTTTAATTAATTTGTTTATTTGTTTGTCGATTTGATTGTTTGTATCAACGATTTGATTTGATTCTAAGATGGATACAATGATGCAAAATGACGCATTCAAAGATGTCATAAACTCAATACAATTTTTGAACATGTCTAAGAATGGTGAAGAACAATTAAATATTATTGATAGTGGCTTTAATTCTGGAACTGAATTGGGAACTGATAATATATTCTTCTATGAAGATCATCGCAATAATTCAATCAATGAAATTAAAGGATCACAGGATTGCATTGAAAAAATTAATGTTAATGACGCACAAATCTTAAACGCAACTGATAATCATCAAGTTATTTCTGAGCGTCATCAACGTCGTCGTCATAATAATGATCAACAACTAACACAGATCAAAGTTAATGTTGGAATTGATGAAGATTTAAAAATGATTCTTGAAATGGATCCAAGTTTAATGGATGGAAATTTAGAACAAGCCTTGCAATTATCATCATCACACGTCGTTGATTGCCCCAAAGTTGTGGGCTTGCCACCAAAAATGTAAGATTTTATCGGTTGCTAACGAAAAATTAATGCCAAAAACACAATCAAGAACCTGAAAAGAAAAATTATTTTCCTCCGCGCTCGATTTAAAATTATTTTCTTTAAATCATCTGTTCACGATCTTTGTTTGAATGTGTTTAATAAAACCCGAAAATATCCGAAGTCAAAGAAATGAGAGAAAAAAAAATTGTTTGAAAATTTGTGAGCTTTTTGAGTAAATATTTTTCGAGCTTTTTTTCTTTTGAAAAAAAAAAAAAAATCCTTGAACATTTTAAAACATTCAAAAAACAAATTTTTTTATAAAACTTATTCAATTTTTTATTTTTTTGTTTTACAGACCGACTTTTAAGACATTAACACCAACATCACGTACACAATTGAAACAACAACTGCAGCGTGAACAGTTGTTACAGGAAGCAGAACGGAAGGAAGCTGAAAGAAAAGCACAACTTCAATTGCAACAACAGAAAGCTCAAAAAGAAGATGAATTAAAAGTGCCATTACAAAGTATTGGTGTTGATGTTCCACCACAAATTCTTCAAGTATATATCAACAAATAAGTTTATTAATAAAACAATGAAAATAAATTAAGATTTCATTTTACAGGTTCGAACAAAACTTGCTAATCCAACACGATATCATGTTATACAAAAGCAAAAAAGTCAAGTGAAACAATTCCTTAGTGAATCATTCAAATCAACCGAGTCACTAAATAATCTTTTGCCATATCCAGTTATTCAACATAATCAATTGAATCCTCAAGTAGGTTCACAGTCACAACCGGCAACTACTTGTAATTCGCCAATGACAAAACAAAATACAAATTTTCGACTTTTGAATCATATTAATAATCGTTCAAATCATAATGGCACAATCTCTAGCCATAGCGCAAACAGCGATGGATATCAAGCTGGTCCATCGGGATCAAACAATAGTTTGCCATTTTTATTTCAACAACGATTCAACAACATTACTGCAAGTCCATCTGAAATTGCCTCATCAGCGATGTCTCCAACTCTCAGTTCAGTTGCTACAAGCATCACAAGTGCATCAGAGGTGAGTTGATTTATTAATTAATTAAACACAAATTTGACTTCGATCTATACGGCGAACTAATGAAAGCGAATCATGAACCGGATGAAAAAACATGTTTTGAATGCTGATAAAAGAATATTGTAAAGATATCTCAATGAAAAATGTTGTTCATGGATATCTTGCGTGTTTCGCATCAAGAACATATATGCTGAAATATCATAAAATATTCAGTTAATTAATTTGCAATTTCTTGTTTAATCATGAAACAAATTAATTTTTTTTTAAAAACCTGATAATAAAGGATATGATCAGGCTCGTGTCATCACTTTTGAATCATGTCCAGTTAAGCAACAAATTAATTACAATCATTGACGATGAAATTTTCAATTAGCATACGTGCATTTTTTTTTTAATAAAGTTTCATAATATTCAACAAATGTCTGACTTCAAAAGATCAACGCAAGGCTTTTCTGATAATGGATGGCACATTTTTTGTAAAGTCATTTTAAATTTTGATTGAAAGACACAAAATTCGTTTAGCAGTTGTTCCATAAATACCAAATTCATCGTCAACCGAAATTTTGGCAATGAGGAAGAGAAAAACTTGTTCACCTCAAAGCGATATGCGATGGATCATTTCCAAGCAGGAGCAAAAAATGCATTGGCGATGAAAGAAGCAACAGATTTGCATAAGCAAATTGAGGAAGTTTAGAATAATGATGTCAAATTTCGTAAAATAAAAGTTGTTTTGGGACAGGCCTTCAAACACCGCTTGTGTTTGTCTTAAGGAATTCTAAATTTCTGTTCGCAATGAATAAAAACGAGCTCTGAAAACATTCAACAATGAAAAAACTTATCGTGTCGTTTCAAATTTATTTATTCAGTCTTTTCACGACATTCGCGATGTTGATATCGCTAAAACTGACAAAATTATTGTGAATTCCTCAATCTTAAATAATTTTTTAATTATATTATCGACACTTATTTTACGGATCATGTCGTTTATAAATACTCAATTGATGGATTAATTAAATGAAATTGAAGTTTTGGGATCAAATTTTCGAATTTTTATCAAGCGATGGGATTTTATGCAAATGATAAATAAAGTGAAGGTCCAACTCGTGCCAATACATCTGAGCTGAACTTAATTAAGCGATAAGTGAGCAAAACAAATTTGAAATTTCAATGAAGTCAAAAATGGCAAAAAATGCAATCGATCGACTGCATTCGAAGGTATTTTGTCGTTCTATTATCAATGAGAAGTTCAGTGGAAAATGTCATTGAAAGAATGAAACTAAATTTGATTAATGAGCATCATAAATCTCAGTGATTTGTGGCCGGTTCGGATCAGTCAATTAAACCAACAAATTACTGTCATGCAATTCTCATGAATGCATCATGAATGAGAACCACGCGAATTATTGTATGCGGTTTTTAGTTAATTCTTTAAGTTTTTTTCTGATTTTGAACAAAATTGTTCTTTTTTTTTTTGTTTACATGTTGGCATGATGGACTAATGTATGAATGTCTTAAAACAAAAACATTACCATGTAAAGAAAAGCTTTTTATAAACCACGGAAGTGAGTAATGCGTTTAGTTGCAGTTATTAATTGCATTAACCAGACACTGACAATCAGTGATGTGAAATTTATGGAACGTGTGAAATTTCAAAGTTATATTTTGTGTGTTAGTCGCGTTGTCAGTTGCGGAAGAAGCATGGTCAATTAATGAAATCCAAGTCAATTAAGAGAACCATGATTTACTCTCATGTTCTTTGTTAAATTATTTATGATGGTTCTCTTAATCTGGGCATTGATTTTCAACGCATAAATTTATTAAATTTCATTAGAATGTGGGTCCGTTGTTCGGAAAATTACTTTCACTGATAGTTGAGGGTTGTTTTTTTTTTTTTTTAATTATTGAATGTTCCTTATGAGCCGAAGACCTTAACATTTATTTTCAAACAATTCTTTCAAATTCTGTGAACGCTCACCAACGCATGATTTAATTTTACCTTTTTTTTTAATATTTGCATAATTTAATGCGGTTTTTTTTGTAAAAACAAACAAATAAATTCGAATGGATCAGAGGCAAAAAAAAATGTGAATGCGTTTCAATGCTTTCATACGACCGTGTCCAATAACCAACCAATCACTTTGATAATTTTTTTTTAGAAATAATTCAATTTCATGCATTTATTAAACAATATCAATAATTTTTTTACATTTTTTTGTTAATGGAAAACTTAATCTTTCAATCGGATGATTAGGATTAGTTAATCGTCGGATTTAACATTTTTCTTGATTTATTTTATTTTTCAGGCTGAAGATTATATCGATGACGTTTTAAATTGTGAATCATTTGCTGATTCGTTAAAATATGAATCTAACTCAATGTCCAATATTCAAATTAAGGAAGAACCATTAGTGCTGACAGAAGTTGATGTAAAGGATCGCCAAAAGAAAGACAATCACAATATGAGTAAGTTAATCAAATTTTCCATTAAAACTCTTTCATTTCATTAATTCAATTGATTTATTTAGTTGAAAGACGTCGCCGTTTTAATATCAATGATCGAATTAAGGAATTAGGTACATTGTTGCCTAAAAATAATGAAGCTTATTATGAGCTAGTGCGTGATGTACGACCGAATAAAGGCACAATACTTAAATCATCTGTCGACTATATTAAATGTCTAAAACATGAAATCAACCGACTTAGAAAATTTGAACAGAAACAAAAAGAAACGGAATATCAGAACAAAAGACTTTTAATGAAAATTCAGGTGAATATCGAAAAAGGAAATATATTTTTAATGTTTTTTGATTTTGATCGAATTAAATCATGTTTAGGAACTTGAGACTCAAGCCAAAAAGAGTGCAATGCAACAGGTAGCTAATGGCAGTTGGCAATCATATGAATCATCAGCTTCCTCATCTGCACAAAACCATCAAAATGGTTATTTTTCTGATATTGGGAAGGTAATAAGAGCTTAAATAATTTTCCATGTGTACCTAAAAAAAATTCACGATTTGAAATTATTTCAGCAAATGCCGGATGTTATCAGCAATGTTCAAACATTAAACATAAATCGCGTTGATGATTATATGGAAGAAGAAAATGAATCAATGAACAATGAAGATCCACTTCTTTCACATCATTTGAATCAACATAATAATAGCAACTTACTGAATTTGGATCGCTTGGATTCACTTATCTCAGTAGCTTCATCCAACCATCAATCAACGGTGGACATGTCATCGCTTAATCCAATGTTGAATAACTATGGAATCATGTCAATGAATCATCAAATAAATTGTGATAACGGAAGTGTTGAATCTGTTTTACCTTCCGATTCAGATTCTTTTATCAGCGATATTGATATGATTGCGTGATTCTTAATGCACATTTTTAACAATTCCTGTTTTGTTCAATTATTATTTTGTTTGTAGATTAGCATTTTAAGAACAATCATTTTGTAATGATTGAATCATGTAATGAAAATTTACTTGGTCAAATTTCTTGTTAAGTTTTTACGTTCCGTTTGTTTTATGAATTATCTAATTTTAGATTAATTTGGAATGAAAAAAGAAAGTTTATATTTTATCAATCTTTCATCATACGAACATATTTGATTTAATAAGATTTATATTTATACATGAATAAAAATTTTAATTCTGAAAGAATATTTTGGCACTGTTTAAATTATAAAACAATAGCTCGAATTCCATCTGAAACGCTTTTAGTCTTTTTTCACTCAGCAACAAAGTTTGTGACAGTTTTTCGTCACAATCGCTTCCAACTTTCGAACGTTGGTCAATTATCTTTGCTTTTTCTTTCAATATTTTTAATTTAATTGATTTGTACCAATTAAGAGCATTGAAATCGGAAATTTGATCGAGGATTTTAAGAATGTATATAAGTCCCATCGGAAAACCATCATCGGTGAATAATGCTCCTTCCTTATTCTTCTTATTCAACTTATCCTTTGATGTCAGGATATGTTCAATGTAGTTAATGGTGAGCGCTGGAACGATGATGTAGAAATACTTTAAATGCGAATTCTTTGGACTTTGGAAAAATGGAATGAACGTATTAACCATCAACTGCAAAATAAGATAAAATATTTAAGCTATATATATGATATAAATCAAGTTGGTTTAGATGGTCATACCTTAAAATAGAGGGTTCCTTCGGCATAATTTTTTGAAAGCTGAAGAATATCATGCTCTAAATGCTCAGCGGCTTTTGTCGTTGTTTCAGAAAGACCATTTTCTTTACACAATTCTACAAACTCTAGATCTTCATCCAAAACCGGCAGTGACACACTGGCAATGGCACAAACGTGGTTGCAGCCACTTCTAATCATTCTGATGTAACCCATCGAGTTTCCGATTTGCGTTATTAAATTTCTAAATTTATCCAGAAAGCTTTCGCCATTCTCAGCCAATCCAAGCTTCTTTATGTCCCGATTAAAAGCATTTGCTCGATCGTAGCTATAATTTTGTCCATTCCGCTCCAAGTTGTCTCGATGATTCTTTAGATCCTTTGCTAATCTTGATTTAATGCGTTCGTCGTAAATGAATTGCGAAAATATGAAAAATTTCTTCCTCAGGAATTGATAAACGAAATTAACGGTGGTGTTAACGATTCCTGTTCCATGTGTCCGTAATGAATTGGCAACATTTTTAATGTTTATTGTATTCAAATGCTGATTTTTGCTGTTCATTTCGACAAAGACTTGATTGTTGAGATTATACAAATATCTCGCCACAAATATATGAATATTTCTCATAATCTCGAGCACATCGAGTCCTTGATCCAGCGTCTGAGTTGGTAAGTGATCTTCGACTGTCTCTAATAAATATTTCTTCTCAGCCAAACATCTCATTTCGCCATACGTGCGCCAATCTTTTAATGAAATTGTCGTTAAATTGTAAAACATAGTGCTCAGATAATGTTCGATATGATCTTTCACTGATATGTATTCGTCATTGAGAATTGTCGGCTTCAGAGCCACCAAAGCTCGACGGTCTTCGATTTCAATTTGATTGTTAGCTTCGAATGGATTAAATTTGTCAACTTGTAGGTTTGAATGAAAATCCAAGCGCAAATTAATTTCAATTGAATTGCATAAGTTTTTAATCACATTTGACTCAAATTCTTCACGCACGAACGGATGGAAATTGTTTACAGTCTCCAGCTGAAGATTTTTCATATTCTGCAAGCATTCGTTTGCTGATTCCAGAAGAAAACGTCCTTTTCGTAAGCTCAATGGATGATTCAGAATTTGTTTAAAGTAAACAGACACCAAATTTTGATGCCAGAAGAGAAATGAAGTGTTACATAATTTATCCAGATTATTTTGCAATTGTGAAAGTATCAGTAGATGATCCAATTGTTTCAAAAGCCGTCCAAGGTTGTCAGGCCCAAAAGTTTTGACTGGCTCAACCAGATTTAAAGCTAGCGAGATAGCATTCAACCTGTCAACTGATACAGGTCCATACAGCAGCTTCTCTACAAGCAACAGCGTTGATGTCAAATCGAATTTTTTCTCCTTTTTTGCGTCAGTCATAACTTTCTTTCTACATATGCCAGTGATATTCAAGGCATGAAATTGCAAATATTGAAACACAAATCCAATTGAATCAACGATGAACATTGCATGGTGCTGGAATGTACTTTTGATGATTCGTAAATATTCAATAAGTTTATAGATAACAGGCACCAGGTTTTTAGGTATCACGATTTGATATTTCATGTGAAGATTGGTAATAGATTTGATGGAGTAGCTTATTTGTCCAGCAAATGTAAGACCATGATAAAACAGTTCGCATCGGGTTTTAAGACATTTTTCTGTCACGTTTTCGCTTCCAAGTTGTGATTCTTTTTGCATATGAATTATCCATAATGATATCTAAAATAATACAATAAAGGAAAATTAAATATTGCATCGTAAAAAAGGGCTGCTTGATGCTCACCTGAGATGCATATGTCATAGTTTCCTTGTTCAATGACTGAACCTTTTGACTCATCATATTCAACTGCATTTTCCTTATATCAAAGTTGAACTTGAATATCGCGGGAACCATTTTCTTGAGATATTCGTTTCCGTTCCATAGAGTGTTGTACAATGTAATTGCGCAAAATTTATTATTGATCTCACTTGCCAGTCGCATGCACTTCGCATCAAAATTGCCAAACATATTTTGATAGATGACGATAAAGACATTCAGCTTTACAATTTCATTGGTTTCCATTAGCTCCGAAATGTTTGTTTCAAACATGTTGATTGAATTCATAAGGTTCTTAATGTACACCATTAGAGAATTCTCCAGTTTCTTCAGAACTTTTGGCTTGATTTTCCCTTTCAGAGCAATCAGATTGTCGATGCCAATTTGAAAAATATTTCCATCTAGTAAAAGATCAAGTTCATGAAGTGTATTTTGTAAATTTCGAATCAAATCGTCATCCATTTGTCCTTGTTGACGCTCGATTAATTCGCCATATAGTCGAAGATATTCTTTATAGTTTGAATTTTGGAAGACTGAATCGAAAAGCATTAGATTCTTGAATACTAATCCTAAATCGTCAAAATGTGATGGAAAGCACGACGAAGGCGTAATGTGAAAATGCTTTTCCATTGCATAAAGAGCACTTATTTGTTGAATCAGATTGCGTGACAGAGAAATCGAGTTTTGGATTAAGAATTTCATATTGAGTAAATCCTCCAATGCATAGCTGAACTTCACGACGGCATTGTTTGTAGCTTCTTCCTGCGAAAGGTCTCCGTCACTTATGCTAACTGTTATCTCTTCTTCAATCAGGGTCAATTTTTCGATGATCTTTTCTGATGCACTATCTAGTCGCTTCATTTCGTTTCCTAAATGGTGGAAAACAATTAGAATTTTGCTAAGTAGTTTGTTGTCACATTCGAAAAGCTGATTAATCGAAATATTCTCCGTATCATGTCCATAATAAAGCTGGAAAATTGATTTTTGATCGGATTTTGTAAAAATTTGTTGACTCAGCGTTTGTTTGTAATTTTTGATGAAGGATCCGAACTTCTTTAGAAGATCCTCTGCCGCTTTCTCCGTTGGATCTTTTAGAAAACTCATTTGGCTGCAAACTTTTTGTTTTTAGGCAGATTCTCAAAAACAAAATTGATTATGCACTAGAAGGGTTTGTTATTGTGTCGATATTTTTTGCATGTGTTAGTAATGCTTAAATGTGATCGATTCACGTAAAAATGTAGGTAGGTAATAAAAATATCTCTTTTATTTATTGCTTGCAGGGAATACCTCAACTGGACAACATAAGAATGCTTACTAAAAATTCATTTACAAATTCTGTTAGTTCAGGGGAGATGCTGATTGACTTTATAAGGTTTTCGTAGGAGCTGGAATCATGGATATTTAATGCATCGAAATTTTGAAAAATATGTGTCAATGTTATGTCATAATGGAAGAGAATGTCAGCAATGTTCTCCATGTAATGTGATGGCGATTTGGTTTTGATGTTACCATGAATTTGAGGATTTCTTGTAGAGTCCCAATCGAAAGTTGCAGCAACCAGTTTCTCGAGTACCTTTTGCATCTTTAACAAATCATCAAATGTTTTGCTTATTTGTTTTCTATAATGATTGTTTTAACTTCTTATTCAAGCTACTTATAACTTGTGAGTTAATTTAAACTTACAATTCATCCCAGATTGATTTTGACTTTTCTTGAATCTTTATCATCAATTCTTGAAATAATTCTTCTTTTTGTATCACTGAATGAACTGCATCTGGAGAACCGCTGAAAGGAGAAATCCATTAACAACCATTTACACGAGTTTAGTAAAATATCCAAGTATACTCTTACGCATTCAAAATGTTGTATTGTATCACCCAATAAGATAAATCTTTCGCCTGTTTTTTCTGCTCATCAACAAATCGTATAAGGCAAACATTAAATTCTTTTATTTTCGTAATTATCTGTATAACAGCAATTGTTAATTGTTGAAATGATTTCGTATCGCATTCCGGCAATAATTGTTTTTGTGATAGCATTGCAATTTCTCGAAAATTTCAGCACTTAGAAATTACATATAAAGATGTCAATAACGTAAAGGTTGTAAACAGACGACTTAAAGAGGTTGACCAATTGAGCAGGTGAACTGTGCTGTATTTCGTGTCATCTAATTTTTTAAATTTAAAAAATAAGATTATTATGTCAAAATTAACTTGCATATTCTGCATATTCCTGGCGCTTATTAATGTTATCAATTCTGTTGAGTTAACATTTGAACTACCGGATAATTCAAAAGAATGCTTCTACCAAGACATTGCAAAGAATAAGTCTGTTGTAATCGAATACCAGGTATGTCGATGTTTATTAGCAGGATCATCTGAAAATTACTGACACTAACATTTCTTTAGGTCATTACAGGAGGTCAGTACGATGTTGATGTTGAACTACTGTCTCCAACAAAAGAAATATTATATCGACAAATCAAATCGCAATTTGACTCTCATCAGTTCATAACAGCTGTAAGTGAAGAAGATTTAACTATAATGAGCGCCGATTAATTAGCTTTTATTCTAGGAAGCCGGTGTCTATACAGCTTGTTTCAGCAATGAATTCTCAACGTTTTCTCACAAACTCATCTATATGGATTTTAGTTTAGTTGATGAAAATCCATTACCAGGATCCTCTGAACATGCAACAGTTCTGACACAAATGGAAGCGACTGCTCAGGAAATCCACAAAAGTCTCAATGCGATACTTGATTATCAGACACATCATAGGCTTCGCGAAGCCCAGGGCCGAAAACGTGCAGAGGACCTTAATGAACGTGTTCTTTGGGTTTCCATAACCGAGTCATCTGCAATTCTTATTATCGCTATTTCAACAGTCTATGTTCTTAGATCGTTCTTCAGCGAAAAGCGTCCAAGTCAAATGAGATATGGAAGATTGTGAAATGTCTTGAGGGGAAAGTAACGTGTGTGGCTACTATTATTATTTTGTTTTTACGCCTCGGTCGAACCAAATGTCAAAAAAAAAACTTCCTAAAAATCTTTTTTTTATGATTCTCATTCTAAGAAAATGCAGCAAATAAAAGCATGAAATTTATTTCAAAGATGAAATGCGAAATAGAAATTTTTAGAAGATAACGAGCAGTGCAAAAATGACGTAAACAAGGGTACATGGATACGCAATTAAATATCTTTGGTGTTGGTCGCCAGTCATAAGACAGAAAATTCTAGATGAAGCCAACGTACTCAGTGTGACAGCTCCTGCGCCCAGAATGATTCCTATCTTGTTGTTTAGCGAGAAAAATATGCCTGGAATACTAAGCCAGACGATCGGGAGAATACTGTAGCCAAGAATACTTGCGACGCTAGTAAGTGTTATATAGTTTTGAGATTCATTCACTGTGGTGCACATCAGCCTAATCAGAACGTACATGAACATAACTGTGATAACTGATAATCCATACACGTAACCGAACATATCTTTACGAGTATCAGATAGAAACAAGCAGAATGCCAGTGCAAGATAGAATGCTATTGGTCCAGCGAGATCATTTTCCCTAAACAGATATTCAGCATTGTCAGCCAGGCCTCCAGCATGAAACGGATTCAGAACTGCAAGGGATTTTTCAACAATCCTTGTTGGATATATTTCCAGTTCATCAAGAAGCGGTGGTTCATCAAATTCATTTTGCTGATGTTCTTTGTATGTAGTTGGAGTAAATATATTGGGATGAAATTGGTTTGATGGATAATCTGAGCTATAAAATTGATTGGGTGGATAATCCGAACTCTCTCCAAAGCTGCTGGGCTCAAAATTCTGGAATTCTATAAAATGTAAATAAAAGTAAATAAAGGCTTTACGCAAAATATTCAACGAAACGAACCTAGGTTTTGTTGATCAGCGAAATCGTAAGCGAATTGTTGTTCGTAGCTCGACATATTTGTATAATTCTGGATGCTTCCGATGAGTATGTGTCACACAATAATTTAATTTCATCAGAGAAAAATACTTCTTTGCCTCCTACCTGCCTAGTCACAATGCCCGTTAGTTGCGTTCAGTAAACCTGAATATTTTTTCAAAAGTTTCACCAACTGTCGTCCCTAAGAATACCCTGGGGAATATATTATTTTTGATTGATTTGACGGAATTCTAGATAATTCCTACTTGGTAAATGACTCAGTGCCGCCTCAGTGCATGCATACTTTGGAAACTGCTACATATTTAAAATTTTAACTCAACTGTAATTTATTTCAAGAAAATTAGTCACAAAATAATAATTCAACTTTAAATTTCTTTTCAAAAAATGTCCATTCTGTCTCTATTTGTATGCATATCCATCTTACATGACGTACACTTTTTCAATCTTTGGTAACTTCCAAGATTGATTCGTGAATGGACAAATGACAGTACCATCCTCACGCGTAATTTCAGCAAGAGCCTAAAACAGTTAGGTAAATATATTTAAAGGTCTGATGCTTCTTAACAATGCTACACTTACGAGTTCGCCAATGATTTGACCGTTTGGAAGAACCATAGGTTGATTGTTCTCATTCAATGGTTTCTTTGTGACGCGGCAGATTAAGCGACTTTGAGCGCAATGTGAAAATGGCAATGGTTCAGCAATTTCGCTGATATGAGGCTGGCAAACAGGGCAGTTCAAATTCCGGGAATTGGAGGAGTAACATTGTGGCGTCTTGAGGGCTGACAATCCCGTCTGTACTGCTACACTGAGTACAGTTGCTGTTGGTATTTGGAAGAGACGGTAATTTTCCAGCCGGAAATTCACCAGCAATTCATCCCAGCGTTTGACATCAAATAACATTTTGTATGGTTCCAATTGCGTGTCAACCGGAAATGCCAACAGTGCCATGCACTTTTTGATTTCAGCTAATTGATCCTGCTCGAATGACGGGAAATATTTTTGTGCATGCTTCACCGCCATCAAGCGCTGATCGTTCCTTATTAGTTCTATGAATTCCTGGACGCGTAATTTGAACTCTATATCAGAATTAATTTTACGAAGCTTGCTTTTATTATCCATGCACCAGGCGATGCATTTACCCGTATTGTGTTGACTAAGATCTTTTTCAACTTCTCGTGACACTTGAAAAATATCAATGTTGGTTAATTCGCGGATGCCTGAACGATTTGCCAACTTTTCAGCTGTATCGTAGAATCCCAATCGCAAAAAATGTTCAACTATCAAGCGATTAAGTCTCAGCTTCTTCCATTGATTAGATGCAGCGAGAGCGATTTGAGATTCATTCGATTGGTTTGAGTCATCATCAACAATCATTTGGTTTTGCGTTGCGTAGACATTTTGCTTCAGATGTTCCATTCGACGCTTGATATCAAAACCAGCTGCCAGTTCTTCACTGATGGACTCTTCTGCCTTCCGTTTCAGCACTTGCAACTTTTCTACAACCCCGCTGAGCATCTTTGTGATGTCGTAACACTAAAACATACCAAAATTTTTAATCAAATGGATTCGTTTATGGAATCTCAGCTTACGACAGGTGGATTATCTTGATTGTCGAGTCCTTTTTCCAGCTCACTTGCAGCGTTCTGAAGGATGGCATTAAGTTCTCTGTCCAACGTCTTCTGTGTCATGCGAAATTTTTTGTTGAGTATTTCGTAGGGAACCTATAAGAAACATTATTATGATGGACATACATAATGGTGGACAAAGAAATATAGATTTATGGGTTTAATCATCTTATCTCATTGTTTCACGGCATGCCTGTATTTACCTTTAACGTAGGATGCTCGATTGCCTTTATTTCACTCATTTTGATCAGAATTTTATATTGATTCACTTCTAAAATATGCTTTAACTTGAAGAAATCTTTTTGATAAATTAAACTTCACCACCTTTACAAGAATAGAAAATTTTAATTTAAAAATAATTCTTTCGTTACAAAACTAATTAAATAAAAGCTGAATGCAATTCAACTGTTATAGATTTTTTTGTTTTAAAATGAATGCTTTGCTCATTACATTAAATCTAAAATCACATGTTAATTATTTAATGTGAAATTATGATATTATGAGTGCTACGAAATAAACAATTTGTTCCCTTACTTTCAGATTGGTGGTTCAAAAAAACGAAGTACTAGAATGATTTGAAAAGTGAACTCTGTTGGGGCGCTTTTCAATAAATCGACATAATGAAATTAATTTAAGTATTAGCACGTTAATTTAATGGCTTATCAGTTATCACAGAAGTATTTTTCAACACGTCATTTCGTTTATGCAAACCTGCCGCTATTCAACACTTCGAAAGCTTATTTTGGCCTCGTTAACATTTGAAGCTACACAAAATAGCGGGAAATTGGATGCCAAATTGAAGTACACGATTGATCGACTAGCGTCATTTCAGTTTGTCAGCTAGAGTCTCAATAGTTTGCAGTAAATCTATCGATTAAGTGCTCGTGCTCGGCTGGAAATTATTAATTACAGTACATTGCATTGTTGCACCATCGAATATTGCGAAATACCGTAGCGGGAAAGCAAAATATCGATTAAAAGTGGCAGTGAAAATTTTATTCATTCGCTGAAAAATTTCAACAAAAAATTTTTCGTTCATTTCTCATTTTGGATTACACTCATCGTCGTTTTCTTCAAGGCGGCCCTCAAGCAGCAAGCAATTGGATCAAAAGATCGGCGAAAGTGAATTTGATCGCAATTGTTGAAAAAAAGTGTTTTTCCCTCTGAATATAGCCGTCGTCGGCGCGCTGGATTAAGAAAGAGTTCAATAAAGCCAATCAAAAAAGAATAAAAAGTGAAGAAAAAAAAAATTGAAATAAAGAAAAAAAAAAGTATTTCATAAGTGTGTGCGCGGCTTCAATAATCTAAAATTGGATATTATTTTCTTTCATATTATTATTTTTTTTCTTTGAAACGAACCACTAAGAAAAGTACACACATCGACACGTTGCCGAGTCATTTGTTAACTCGAGACTTGCTGATATTAATAAATTCGAAAAGGAAAATTTATAAATCTTTGGGTGAGTAATATTTTTTTTTTCTAAATCATTCTTGATCAGCTCCCATTTCACCGGCAAATATTATATGCTTGCATCCATATAAAAAATATATGTTTTGATATAATTAATATACACATGCATATAAAAGCCGGGTCGAGAACAAACGATGTAAATTCAATCAATATCTCGACATTCGGAATGCAATGGACAATCAAATGCTTCATCACATTTTAATTGGGCATATCAGTGAATATTTTGAGTTACATAAAATAACAAACATAACCAAGAATAATAAAAGGCAACAAATTTTTTTTTCTGCATGTGTGTCTGGCCTCATGATGGTTTGCGGAAAAAATATAATAACGCCAAATACAGCGCACAAGACGAAGCTGAACGAAAAACCGGTCATTCCGCGCTTTTTATTGCCTGACTTCATACGTTTCCAATTCCACAATTTATTTTTTTCCGTTCATACACTTTCGGGCAATATATTTTGTGCCTCTCGTCGCGTCCGTGAATTTTTTTTTTTTTTTCATGTATCGTAGTTGTTGTTTTTAACAAGGCGACATAAAGACAGTTCTCTGTGTTTTTTTTTCTTTCGCTTCTTATAATAGCCCATTCTCAATCTTTCTCCCTCAGCATTTCTTAATAAAAAGCAAGACACAGCAACAACAACAAAAAGAAAAAAATTATCGAAGAGTTAAAGGCGAACCACAGAAATTTATTTTGTATGCGTCAACATTTCAGTATACAATTTTTTTTTGCCAAACATATAAAGCCATTATTATAAGTCCAACAACGTTGCTTTTGGAAAATCGAAATGTGTGTACGAAATGATGAAAAAAAAAAAAGATGGGAGAACAATGAACAAGAAGAAAAACTTCAACTTCTTTTGTTGCGCTCACACACTGCTGTTGGCTTTTATGGAGAAATGGATTTTCGTGTTGATTTGTATTTCTTTTGTCGTTGTTATTTTTTTTTTTCTCAAATGAATGTAGCACAAAACATGTTTCCTACTTTTCCACCTTTCTTATTACCCAATATATGGTCGAGAGTAATTTTATGTGATGAACGCAATCGCTTGTACGCGATATAAACATTAAAGATACTCAATTTTAGGAACAGTTATGATAATACAGCCGTACAAGGTAGCAATGATTGAATCAGCGAATTAAATTGAGGGTGTTATGAAATTGGAAAAGCGATAATTGTGCGATGTGGGAATGTGAAATAGAAAGAAGAAGAAAGACAAAACATGCTGATATAGACACAAAAAAATACTTGTGCTGATAACGTCAAAATTTCTATAAACAGTAACAACAACGAATGTGAATAATCATCAGTTTTCTTCGTGAATTATATATATATTTTTTTTGCGGGATTTTTTTTTGCGTATACGATGACTTCAAAATGTGTTTGTTATTCTGGCTAATGGGGGGAAAAGTGCTGATAGATAAGAGAAAACCATTTTGCTGATTATGACGAAAAAAAAAATTATTCGGCATCTGGTTGGTTCAAAAATATCCTACAATTGAATTGTAAAAGCACAAAATGTTTCAATTAACACGAAAAATTGAGAAATGCCCAAAAAAATTCATTATTTCGAATTTTCTTGTCAATTTCATGGGCAGTTATTACATAAAGCATCAGAAAATGTTTCTTCGAATGTGCGGCACTGTTTGTTATCAGCATTGTCTTATCAATTCCTCATATAGAGTACATAAAACAGAGTTTCTATTTCGGTGTTGTTTCGATGGCAAAATTCTTATCAGCACACTTTAAAAAATAAAGTGATTATGAAGCGACTTTCCTTTTTAAAAAAGCCGAACATAAAAAATTGCCGCGCACAATTTTTTGATGTCGTCATTGCAATGCGCTGAAAAATGATAAAAGAAAATAGTAAATGAACCAGTAACAGCTTGCTACACAATCATGCTCGTAATGCTGCAATAAATTGCCTCGATATTTACGTCCCGTACCGTCCCCACCAGTTTACTTCATGTGATTATTGTAATACTACATTTTAAATTGAAATTTAATTGAAGTGAATAACAAATAATATAAAAAAATCCGCGACAACAACAACAACAATGAACTTTAGCGCGACTTGCGAAAATGAATTTTTTATTCAGACATTTTTTTTTGTTTCGTTGTTGCCTATATCGCGGATTCATGATAATCTGCGCCAATTGTCGGAATGGTGGACGATTGTATGAGTGAATATTTATTTCGAAGGTTTCGACGGTCATTTTTTTTTCAGTGTGCCGATCACCATCAGAAAATGATGTGTGTTAATGTAATACCAAGAACTTTAGATATTCTTTTTTTTTGTTTTTTTTTTGTCGAAACGGATATTTGATGGATTTGAGACTGAGCTGAGAATTTCTTCTAGAAGAACTTGTTGGCAATCTGTTTTGTGTCGCGCTTTGAGGTGATATTTGATGGGTGTAGTTGTGCGGATCATTTTTTCTCTCATCATTTGACCTTGAAATAAGCACTACTTATCACATGCTTGTGGACAACGAGAATGTTTATCAATTATAAAGTCGAATGGTCATATCGCAAACTTCATACATATTACATATACACACACATAAATGTGGTTTCAAGCCTGACTGATAATAATGGATCACATTCTATAGTGGCGGCAGAAGAAGAAAAACACATGACATACTTTTTTATGACTTTGCCATGTGCTCCATCATCAAGCGCCTTAATCGTCCGCTGACATTTTATTTGAATGTTTCATTAAAAATTACTTTATTTCCAATGATAACAAGCTTCTCTTACTTTTCAAGCGAGATGGATAACATTTTGCGGCTTTTATAGCCGTAATTTTATACGTAATCTTATTAATTCGCTTCATTGTTGTTTCTCTGACTTGCACAGCGTTCAAGGATGCATTAATTCTTTTTTGTGTCCCGCATATACATGTCTCGATATATCGCTGATGATGCCGCATATTTTACGATCTCACCAATCTTTATGCATTTTTGTTGTTGTTTTACTGCGATTCCGATTCCGTTTTATGTTGTTATTGCTGGATAAAATATAAAGCATGCATCTTATTGTGTGTATGTGTGATACTTTGTGCGTGTGTTTGTTTGTAAGTGCCATCATTCCGAATGGTGCATGAATTTTTTTTTCCATTTCGAGGGTTCCTCATCTCATGGGCAGATGTTTTCATGACTTCGTATTTTTTTTGTGTAGTGTGATGAACAAATGTGACTGATTTCCTGTAGGCTGCATGGGCGAAAATGTTTAAACATCGTTTGATGGTGAATGTCGTTAATTGGTTTGTTACCTGAAACTGGTTTTTTTTGATTGTTGTAATTTGAATCACATTTATGGTAATTTCTTGAGACGGATTTATTACTCTATCTCTCACCTCTCATCTCCATTTTAACCTCAAATTGTTACTTTTTTTTGCGCGCCACTAAGTAGAGTTCAACATTTGGAATTATACACCTACGTTCGTTGTCGCTCCATTCCTTGCGGCATTATATTCTGGATTTTTTTTTTTTATTTTTTTGTATACACTGGTTTATGTATTGTTTTTGTCTGACATTCTCTAAAGCTTAAAAAAAATCGTTGTATAAGCGCTGCTCACGACTCAAGAAGGAACGAAAATGAAGCGATGGCAAATTACAAAAATGGAATTATGGATTTTTTTCACATTTGCGCGTCGCGAGGTTGCACAAGTTCACTGGATGGCGTTTCTTAGTCACAAATCGATGTGGCAGCGACTAATGATATTATAAAATTTAGTATGCAAATAATGTAAAAAGTCATTCGGTTGTCTATCCATTATTTCGTTTGATGATTGGTCATTGTAGAGCTACATATGTAGATTCATTTCGAGCACGAGTGCAAGCTTATAAATATCGCTGAATTAATTACGCCCGTCTGGAATTTTGCGGCCACGTTCTTTTACATTGCATTACTTTGCGAGATTCAGGAACGCTTTGAAATGATGACGGTGAATTGTAAGCCCATCTTAAAAAGAGAGCGCGCGCTTGAGTCCATCCAACAACTATGGCTGACACACAGTTAATTTTCTTCTTTTTTTTTTTGTTTCGTGAACATAAAGAAGTATAAGCGCAATAACAGCGTGCAAAATGGGAAAAAAAGAGAAATGACAAAAATGTGTTGGCGAGTTCAGGCAACAACAATTAAAAACGAATGAACAGACAAAACTGGTTAAATCGATAATGTGTAATCTAGAGCATATTAAATGCCAGACAACTGTCAAAAGCCACAGGAAACGTGAATGCTAATAGACTAGAAAATGCCAAACGGCATAAATGAACTTCGCAAAATGTCAGCAAATTTGATTGAATTGAGATTAAACATAAAGTAACACACAAAACAATTCAATGATGGAATTTTCTGCATCCGTAAATATTTATTTATCTGAAAGTTTTCAGCAATAACAAAAATTGTATAATTCTTTTTTAATAGCTAACGACCAAATTGCCCATCATTCCATCATCACATAGATCCCCAAGTAGAAAAAAAACCAAGTTTCTCACATGTTTTCAATCATCATCGCTCGGACGCTCCAACAAATCTACTTAGAAATTCTACAATTTACCTGTCCAAAATTAGATTTCTCGTTTGGCTAAAAATAATTCTTCGTATTTTCTTTTAAATGTTTCTTATTTCGAGAATGATGATGAAGGCATACAGAGCAGATCGTATACTTGTAAGTGTATGTTACCGAAGGAATAATTTTTTTAAAGAAATTTATTTTGATGAACAGGCAGCATACTTCCAACAGAAAAACAGCTTATATCGAGTTGCCAGATGTTTTCTGTTGATTTATTCTGTTTCATGAACTTTTATTCGCGTGATGATGAGTTAGTGTTGCTGCTGTTGGAGAACTTTTGTCGGTGGAATCTTCTTCATGTGATTTGTAAGAGTTTATCTTGAATGTTTATGCTTGCTCCATTTACTGAAAATATGACATTTATTAAGAGTGAGGCAAAATATTCTATAAAATCAGAGAAATTGATGAGATATCTATGTAATATCTTCTTTTCCTGTTTTTCATTTTCCGAAAATTACTTGAGCGTCGACATGACTTGCGCAAACATTTTACGTCGTTTTATATGATAAATAATTTCATCAGTAAATAATTGTTCTATATGAATAGACGAAATACCGCGCAAAAAAAGAGCAGAAAAATTTTGTCTAATTTATTGATGGATGTTAAACGATCCAGAAGCTATTATTATTGAATCCCGATTGTTGTGCAGCAGTAGCATCACAACCGCTACATGGTAGTATGGAATATCCCTAATTGAGCAACATGCGGGATTTATTCATTTTTAATTTCGCAGGAGCATGAAAAAAATAAATCACAGTTTTTAAAATTGGTTTTATGATGATAACAAATCATCAAAATATGGGTCCGTTAACTTTTTTTTAGTATCATTCTGATGGTAATTATAAAATTGTTTTAAAGAGATTTATGAAGTAATTTTATGATCCTAAATTCTGTGCATAGCGCGCAACAACATTACACATACAAACATAAATGTCATTAATTTTAATTTGATGCGTAATCATGGCAACGCCGGCAATGAGATGAATGATGTTAAATGCTTGCTGCTGGGGGAATGGAAAACGGCCGTTTCTTATAACAATAACCACACAACAACGCAGTCAAGTACATCGAAATTTACATGTTTAATAAGGAAAAAAAAAACGCGGCACCGCTTCGAAGCGGACAGAAAGTCTATAACCTTTAACTATAATGCATAACAACATCCCGAATACAACTAACAAAAAGAAAACACACACAAATATTTATCGTAGGCAACAATATAACAATATCTATGAAAACCGGTGTTAAAGAAACTTTTCAAGTACACGCATTCGAATTTGGAATAAAGTGAAATATTGAGAAATTCGTTGAATAAGAAAAATAAAAATATTGCTTGTTACCTTTTGATCTGAGATATTTCTTCATCGCAATAAACAACAACAATGTAAATAAATTTTCTTACTATAACCGTGGATCGAGTTGCGAATGAAACATTTTTTTATGCTTTCAGCGCTGTTTTCCTAGTTTAAAGAAATATTTCCACAATTATCAATTGTTATACACATTTTTGTCATTCATTGTTGATGTTGCCATCGCTTTTAAGAGCATTCGTCATTTTACAGTTTTCCCTCGTCGTCATTGTGTAACTTTTCTTCTCATGTAAGCTGCTTATATTCGCGGCATTGTAATATTGGCGTAGAAAAAGTTTCTCTTTCCATACACCACAACTAAATTTTAGCATAAAATTTTTGTCATATGACGCGAAGTTTGTACAAACATCCCCAAGCTAGGCGTCATAATGAGCAAGTCAAATATTTCCAATGTTATTTCACCTCAATGTACTATCGTTGCGTCGACGAAAATTTATACACAATTTATTAAAATGAAATGTCTTCAAGTGTCGTTTATGCGCAGAATGATGTTGAACAATGTGAACAGATCTCATTAACTCTGAATGTGACATTTTAAATTAGTAACAAATTTTACGGTTAAAACAACCGAAATAATTTTTTTTAACTAATCGTTGTGCAACTTATTTAATCGAAAAATAGACGATATTTTAAATTTTTTGCTAAAATATTGATATTGAGAAAATCATACAAAACGTGCAGGTGTAATGCATTATCACCAGAAAGCAGAACTCACGATTTTACACGGGAAAATAAATGTTATTGTGTCAAAGGCTTTCGGTTATTACATATGCTTGTGAACGTTTTTTTTTTATTATTTCTGATCAGTTACTAAACGAAATGCATATTTTTCTCTAGGACATAAAAGCCCATCGTGCCGGGCCATTGACTTTTCATGATTTGTTGCTCGCTTGCTGCTGTTTTGGCCAAAATCCGCGCGTCCATTTCTTTGTAGACGTTTCCAACGCTCGTCATTTTGCCTCATTTTAATTTTACTTTTATTTATCTTTTTCCTCATTCTTATTGCTACAACAATCCGCGTACTCTGTTAACCACAAGACAGTAATTTAACAGAAAGTTGTGCGCGATTGCTTTAATATATTCAAATGTGGATTTTCTTTGAAAGCAATAAAATTAAATTCATCAACATTGCAGGTATAACAACGAGATTCTGTAATTATAAGTGGGAGGAGAATGAATAGAGAGCAAAGAACGGTTCTCGAAGTACTGATTCACTCGTTTTAAAGACTCACCATCACCGCTCTCTTGTGGCTGCATGAAATTTGCTTAATATTGTGCGCTGTGTGTGCTCTTTTATCAAGATTTCATCGAAACGTTCTTTGGTTGTTTATTTCATTCCCAAATTTCTGACCATAAATGGTCCTCTTAATGAGCCTCACACCAGGCTATTCAGCGCTTGACTTATGGAGAACAATGATTGAAAAAAAGAGAATTAAGAAAACATTCGATGCGTTGAAATAAAAATTATGATTCCTTCAAAAAAAAAAGCGATTGACTGCCTATTAAATCGTGTAAAATGGTCGATTTGTTGTGGGATTTGAAACACGACGTTGAACAATCCATTCATCGATGCTTTATAATTCTTTGTGACGCTTCAGCTTGGGTTCTTCAGAAAGTCAGAAAGCGATTTTTGCTCTCCATCCATTTTGCTTTCTTCTGCTTCTTTTTTGCAGTAAACTTCAAAGCATACATACAAACATAAGAAATGCCTTTTTTTTACGGCGGATGGAGGCGCACAAAAAAAAATCTTTCCTATAATTTCATTTTGACTTGAAGAGTATACACATCTTGTATGACTGTGATATTGCCATCTTTTTGCTTTTTTTTTGAGAGCTTCTTTTATTTCTTCCCTGACTTTGTGAAATTTAATTTCTTATTACTTCTTTCCTTCTTTAGATGTTGTTGCAATATATTTCCTTCCAGCATCAATTTTCGTGTGTATACCGAAATTCAATTCTCGTTAATCTTTTTCGATTGCGCGTCTCCTTTTCGGTGAATATTTCTTCTTCTTTTTTCTCGTTTCATGATTCGACAAAACGACATGAAGAGCGCGAGGAAAAAAAAAGTTAAGATTTATAAAATGGTATTGCCTTTTGGGTGAATTGCTGTGGCTTCTCATCAGTCATCTTACGATACATGTCGCTTCACTGTTTTGTGCCATTTCCTCTGTTGAAATTTTAATTCTACATCTTTGTCGTTATGACAATTTTGCCTCATCAAACGTGATTACGTGATACTTTAATTTGCCGTTTGCTTTGACTCTAAAGGCCTTCTCATTAATCGATGAACCGTTTGTAAATTGATCACATTGCGAGAAAATGCGTGACCCAATAGGTGAATTAATCCCCCTACTTGGTGTTATATAATTTACAAAATGGGCAAAAAGCAACGTAGCGGGAACAATAAAAAAAAAATAGATGCTGAGTCCTCAGCATCCATTTCAATTAGATGTTGAATACATTTATTATGACTTTTTTGTTTGTTGTGCAAACACAGTAACAGCGAGTGACGAGAAAATAAAAAAGATATTTTACTTGTTTGCGCTTGTTTTGTGCTTCATGAGTTTTTTGTTGCTGCAAATTTGCGTTATTGTGTCTACTTTATGACTGCTGAATGTATGTTTGTCACCCGAAAAATTCGAATACAATATACCGCTCTGGCTGCTGATGCATGGATAAGGTCAAAGATGAATATTTTCCAGTACATCTTACACGCTGTCGATTTTTGGAACAATTAACCATAACTAAGGAAAGCCTTGTGACATTTACGCATTTAAGTTCCACAGGCGATGACAACTAAGCAATTAAGAAAAGAAAAGTTGTTCACCAATTGACGCCTAGAAACTGGAAAAAAAAAATATAATGGAAATACGCTTTCGAGCGCCACGTTTTAATTAAAATTAAAGCTCTCATTTTGCGGTTGGCACTTTGGCGAATGCCTGTGAGTGTGTGAGCGCAAAACTTAATTAAGCTTACGAATGCATATATGACCAACCGAGACTGAACAAGATAAAAATGAAACGTGGAAATGTTATTTTAACCTTTCTCAACATTTACAACCTCGGGTAGGTCTTGTGAAGTGCTTTTTTGCACAACTATTTTAACCTTTCCTTAAGGCTCATGCAATTAATATATTTATATATTAGAAATTTTATCTCAATTGTACCTTTAACAATTAGCCTCGCGGAAACGGAAAAAAAAAATATTTAAAAATACTTAGTGCAAACAAAATGAATTGTACAATCGCGAATGGAACAAATCAATTATACATGCCACGCAGTCATAACTTTTTTTTCCTGTAACATTTTCTTACCATTACCGAGTTATTGGCCTCAAAAAAAGGTATATTTACAAATACGAGTCACATTGACTTTGACTGCTTCTTTTAACGCGTTTTCTTCTTTAGTTAATTTATTTAACTTTTTTCCTCGCTTCTTTGTTCAAATTTTCTTCATTTTCTCTCTTAAAACACATTCAAAAACGTGCGAAATGCGTTCAGACAAACATTGAAGCCAATTTATTTTTATAACTTGCGCGCAATGAACAGCAACAACAACAAAAAAAAAAATTCATTCGATTGTCGTAATTTATGTTTACGGCAAAGAAAAAAAAAAGTGGGCTAAGCGATGAATGGGGAGCTAGGAAAGAAATGGCAAAGTAAGAAAGAAGGAAAAAACTTCGACTTTCGTTTCCTATTAATCTGTGAGTCTTTTAATTGCTTATAGAAGTAGCTTTATATATGCACAACAAGTCGTTAAATCATCATGGTGGGGGTCACATAATTGTCCAGTGGTGTAGTAGCATGGTTCATAAGAAATGCAGATACGACACCACTGTTGGATACAATTTTATAGCGTATTTGTTATTATAAAACCATTCCGAAACGGACAATTTTTGTTGCTGACCTAAATTAGCCTTTTATCGTTGTCTTTTCCTGCTTCGCTTACATTGTTCATTATTGTTTTTATGTTCGTCCATCTTTGATAGAGCGGAATAAAGCTTAAACATAACTAATTGAGTACTTCGCATTTGTGGCAAATGCTCAATTTCAAAGCCATGGGCATTCAATGACCTATCACAATACTGTGGTGCCATCTATAAGCGGCGTCGGTTTTACTCCTTTCGCCGCTCATCCATATTCAAATTTATAATGGCGTTTATGACCAATCTGGCGAGACCCATCGTGCGACATGTTAGTCAATTGACTCAATCCTCCGAAACAAGAAACGAGAAATTTTTAAGAAAACAGCGAAAAATTTTTAATGAATAATTGAATAACAAAGCGCGCAACTCAGCACAAAAATTCACTCGACTGCCAACAACGTGGACGGTTTTTTTTTTTTTTTTTTTTCATCCATCCGCTCGAAAACCAGTTTTTTTTTCCTCTGCGCTGGCTTTATGATTTCATTTATAGATCTTTTAGTCGTGCGGCAGAAAACTTAAAGTGGATTTTTCTTCTTTTTTTATTTCATTTCATAAATACTCAAATCAGACTCTCGCCAACTTTTTTTTTCTAATCCATTCTCGGATTTTGCGTTATAATGAAGGTGAATTTTGCCGCCGCTATTGCTAGCGATATGTTTATATATGTGATAGTACTAAATATTGATGGGTGATTGAACACAGGTCAATGCGCAATGTCTCTCGACGATTCTATGTAGTTCAGCATTTGTGATGTAAATTGCTTGAATCTTTTTAGTTTTTGTAATAAAAGGCAAAGTCACAGAATGAATTATTGAGTAGATGTTTGTTTTCTTTCAACATGTACCTTCCATGCATGGACCGCAATGTAACCGAAAGATATCCAATTATGATTTTCATATTTAATGGAGCTGTTTGCCCTTCTCTGCTGATGTCGATGAATTGTGGACGTTGGAGTGAAATGTGCCAAGAATGTTGAATCAGCTCGATCCGATCGACGAATTTCTGTCGACTCGAGCACAAAAATCATCGTCATCATCATCGGCAGCCATCCATTCATAATGCGTATGATATGTGTATATATATAAATTGGGAAGAAGAAGCAAACAAATCTTATTTGTGCCTCGACATAATTCGGTTTCCATCAACTTTTTTTTCCAATGCTCGGCAGAAATTGTTTTTTTTTCCCCTGCAAGGGAAATCGAAATTAACTGGAAAATTTGCTTTCTGTCCCTGTCAGCAATTTGCACAATTCATTTTTGCTGTGCTCATGCATTTTATAGGTTACGTTCAACCGAATGCCACTAGGTTAGTTACAGTTGAATGTCTGGAAATCGTTTAGTTGTTTTTGTCAGGAGACCGACATTGTGTAATGAGATGTATACACACACACAAAGCATAGTCAGCAAAATTAAAAATATATATCGCAATGCGAAACACTAAATATCATCAAAAGCCGTCCAGTGTTGCTCGTTAATCGAAATTGATTTTTTTTTTTGCGGACTTGAGATTCGATTGTAAATTAATTGCGCACATTACAATCTATCTATCAACATTCATGAATTAATTTTCCACTTTATCGGTGACATTTGATGGAATGCTAATGATGTTGGCCTTCAAGTTTGAATGAGTATTCTTTATTTATTTGAAAATAAAAAAATCGTCAGCTGTTGACAATCGACCAACTACAGTAAGTGGACAACGAGATAATCGTCTTAAAATAGTTTTTCTTTTCAATTTCGTTTGTTGCTCAACACATGGCAAAGTAAAAAATTTCCTATTACCCTCGAAAACAATTTTCTGAGCTTTCGCCTTCTCATCGTGCTCTCCCGCATGCCCTCCCATCACACTACACACACAAAAATATCGATTGATGATTTTGTTGTACCGTTATTTATAGCCGCATACCGTAAATTGAAAATAAACTGAAAAAGAAAAATAATTTTTCTATTTTTGCAAAGAAAAATGAAAAAAAAAAAAAAAAAATACAGAAACAACATAATAAAATGTTTGCAATTTTCGCCTCTCGTGTTTATGAAAATTTGCTAACTAATTTAATTATATTGTTAATTCCATTCACTTTTTTTTTTCTTTTTTTTATTATTGCCAATTTGCAAAATATTTTTCTGCCTCCAGCCTTCGGATTGTTGTTATGTACTGAAAAAAGAACAAAAATCGTTTCCCGGCAAATCGCAATTTTATTCTGAAATTTTACTGTTGTTGAGCGCCCGAAATATTTATTTTCCATTCAAAAATTTCATTTCGTTAATTTGCCTTTCAGTAGGGCGACCGAGCATTTCTACAGCTCCAATACGTTTAATTAGCATTCAATTTGTTGTCGATGAATGTATAAAAAAAAAAATATTGAATTTCAGTTGACCCATTTTTCTGAAACACATTTCGCGCACCCGTAATTCAGACTGCAGTTGACTGATCTGATGGTATCAGCCGTATTTATGTTATTTAAATGTGAGCTCATTGCATCTGAAAAACCACAACATAAAGTTCTCCATAAATGAATTTATGATAGCATTAATGATGATGACATTTCTGACATTAGTTACAGTTATGTTCTGCACCAGTAATCGTCATCACTTGCGATATTATAAAAAGATATGCGAGATAGATATTCGTCAAAAATGACGCGATGAATACAGTTGCTACCTAGATAGCTTCACGGTCGAATCGGACAGACACAAGCTTGAGAATTGCGCTGTTTGTTGTTGATGATGTAAAACCAAGGAAATGATTTGCGCTTTCAACTAAATTTCAGTATTTAGATATCTCTCCTCAAAAATAATTTCAGAGAAAGAGTGAAATGAATAATGAATGGTGGAATGTTGCTTCGACTACTAAACGAATTCACACGATTAACATCAATTTCAGTTGCTCTAAATTTGATGGAACAAAGGAAAATGAAATCGAACAATCAAAACGCAATTTATATACGCAATCAAAATTTGGTTCCGGTGTTTTGTTTATGTAAGAAAAAGAAAATAGACTTAAACATTAAAAATCTCGCGAAACTCTGAAATAACATAAAAAATACGTGGTTTTAAAGCATATTTCGTTGCCATTAATAGCTCGTTAATTGAAATGAGAACATGATGTTACCATCTCGAGCGATTTGTTTACTAAATACCGAATAATTTGAAATTGATGCAATAAATACCAGACATCCATTTGCAACTCGATTCGATGAAAATATTCATAATTCCGAAGGTTCAATTCATAAACTGCATTTTAATATTGCACTCTCGTATGAAATTTGATTGATTTTAATTTATCCAACATTTATTTTCTGATTGCAGGGATTTGTTTTCGAGTGTGTGTGAGAGTGTTTGCAGATAAATGCCATCAGCAAAACGGTTCATCGTGCAGTAATGACGATCAATAAAAAGTTGTTCTGGGTGTGAAATGTAAGTAGCTTTTTTTATGTTGTTTACTTTTGAAATCGAATGAAAATTTCATCAATTTTTCTCATGGTACCTTGAAAATATTTTTGCTCTTTGAAAGGAAAAAACCGAAATTTACATATCTCGAGGAAATTAAGAAAATATTTTTTGCAGCTCGACAATTTACTCGAAGCGCAAAAGTTTCTGTTTTTCTTTTTGTTTGTTTTAAACTCTGCCTCTGGGGTGCATTCGAGTATTAAGTAACATTGTTTAGGGTATTAGTGGAAAGTCTGGCAGTAAACGATATTTCAATCTTGGTTTCAATAAAATAAACTCTCACTTTTTTCATAATAACCTCAACACTCGCTTGACCCATTTATAAATGATGACAATTGCTATTTCTGTTTAATTGATTGAGCTCAGACTGAATCATAATTTTTATATGGCGCTTGCTCAAAACCACTCTATGAGTCATAAACCATTTATCTCTCTAAATTATAACGACCAGCTGATCACTTTTGACCTTTCTGAAAAATGATCTGCTGAATAATTCGGGTTTTTGCGCGAGAATTCATAACACTGAAAACGACAGAACTGACAGTGTACAGGTGAATTTCCTGGTAACAGTATTTATAGATAAATAATATAAATTTTGTGTACGAGCGAAAAACTTTTTAAATTAACTTCATCAAATTGGAAACAAGGAAAGAGCAAACGAAAGTTTCGCTTAAGGATTCTTTGGTGGATAAATTAAGGGGTTGTACAATTTCAGAGGGGTGATGAGATATTTTTACTGTAAAACTCTCTCCAAAACCTTGAAGCGAGCGAAAACTTTGTTGCCATAAGATGGAAAAGTTGAGAGCGCAAAACTTTTACTTGTGTTCTCAACTTGAGATTGATTTGTAAAGTTTTCTACTGTTTTATAGCGTGGCGTACAGCGAAAGGCGATGTAAGCATTGCGTGTAAGCGTATATTGTATTGAAATTCTTGATAAGGGCACGGGGGACATGTGATAAAGTTCGGAGGGGGTTCAATAAAAAGGGAAACTCTTTAATTAAATTAATTATTGCGAGAGTTTACTCCCCCTACCATCATGATCAGACAACACGGCTTTTAATTTCGTTTATGTTCTAACTTCGGCACTGGTCAGTTTTGCTCATTGATTTTTAGTTTTTGATGTAAAGAACTTTGTTGTTTAATTATCGATTTCCTATTTTTGATTTAAGAAATTTTGAAACTTTCTGCAGATTATATGCAAAAAACACTGCGATGTCGAAGTGTTAAATAAGGTACTTGGGCCTTCTTCCTCTAGTTAAGTATATTGTTCGTCACTTAACGCCAGATTCCATTCGCATGAATGGCAAAAATAAAACTTTCCATCAGGCAACGAAAAACTTTTACTTTATGCCATCAAACTTTTCGTTCAGTTCTTCGAGACAATTAAAATAAAGTTTTCCTCATACTTTCAGCGTTTCTTTTTATTTTTCTTCTTCATCGTGCCATTTTCCTTATCTCGGTTATTCTATATAATATTTGCCCCCCAGTACCAAAAATGAAAAACTTTCTTGACGATTGCAAAGTTTTCTCATACTTTTCTTGTTATTTTTTTTTTGTATGTTCAATTTTCGTCAAGATAACTCAAAAACAAAGTTTTGCTTCTCGCCATCTAAAAAGTTTTTCTCTAAATGTATAACCCCGCGAGACGATTGTATAATGCCGATATTTCGAGGGCACTAAACGGCCACCATCAATCCAGTATGGAAAAAGGAAAAAAAAAAACTTTTGCCATTAAAAAATTTTCTCTTCGAAAGAGAATAAATTTTTAATAAAGAAATTAAAAGTTTTTGCACTTAGTTTTTTTTTCCACCGATTTCCAATCTACCCTCGCTTTGACGCTCATTGAACGCCCGCTTTCCTTTGTTTCAGTTGTGCCAAAAACAAGTAGCAGAAAATTTTTAATTGAAAAAAGTAAACTCGAAGAACTTTTGAAACATTTGAAATTTCCCAATCGATTCATTTCCCCGCCCTGAGGGATGCGGGAGCTAGGGAAGGAAACGAAATAAATTTAAAATTCATTAGCAAAAGTTTCAGTTTTCCATCCCATTTTTCCTACAGTCAAAAGCCTTCAACAAACTGAAAATTTGTATCAAAAAAAAAAAAGTCTCCATCATTGTCACATTCAATTGAATACTACTTTTCAGAACCACCCACGCACACTCGACTCACACTCTCTTTCTCTTTAGGAAAATTCAAATTGTGCATCAGATTTATTCATCCATTTATTTAATCATTCTCTACAATTTCTCGATTCACCCGAATAAAAAGAAATAAAGTTTGTTGTATGTATGTCTCGGTTTTTTATTTCCTATACCCGCCATCATCATTTCAAATCGCTCCAACCAATTCTAGTAGCACTTTAAACATCAAAGTAAAAAATATATGTGCGGTGAAACTGATGGGAATGAGGGAGAAAAAGTTGGCAATCGAAAGCAATGAAAACTACAAGTGAAAAGTACCATATATGTTTTCACCCTCTATTGGAATGAGATGATGCATACATACAAACATAATCAACTCATATGTATGCTGCATGAAAAAGAGAAGGAAAAAAAAATGTTTAAACGATTCAAATATTCATCCATTTAACCCAAATCCACTCTCTTTTGCGCCATCGTCATGCATTACATACACAAACGTATTTATTTGTGAGGGTTGTAAAGAAATACAAAAAGAAAATATAATCGAGAAACTTTCATGATGGGGTTAAAATGTAGGTTGAATCAGTCAGTAAAAAAAAGGAATTTTTCTCAACTTTCTGTGACTTTGCCTGCATTAAATTTTAAAGGCACTCGTAGGAACGTCTGATATCATTTGTGTGCTTTGTGTTTGCCTCAGCTTTATGTCAGTATGCTTGTTCCTTTCAAGTCCCATCATCGTTCACATTTAACCGTGCCATGTTTATGCGAAGCGGTATATACTTTGGCTCTTGTGGCTTCTATACATTGCCATGCTTAATAAAAGTCATTTTCTGCAGCATTCTTTTTTCTGTCGTCGAGAAGCCTTTTAAATAGAAGAAGAAAAAAAAACTCAGCTCAAAATGCCTTGTGGCAACCATTTTCCAAAAATATTACGAAATAACACTGAACGGATCGCAAGTCCTCAGGTAAAGCGATATTAGTAAGCTGCTGACATGAAAATTGTAAGCATCTTAATAAAGCAACTTATAAATTGCCAAACCAACTGTAATTTGCACGTATTTAACGCAGTATCATACATTTGAATCTGTTATGGAGTTTAACATCTGAGTCTAATATTATCAGTTATTGTCATGCCTAAAGTTGATAAAAAAAGAACCTTTGCATTATCAACAAGTACTCAACATGGCACCTCATGGTGCAAAAATGTGCTGATAAAAAGAAGCTTGGCGATACGATAGGTTACCGAAATACGCAAAAAAGGACATGCGTTGGGACATGGAAAGTAAATTTTCACGTGTATTGCTGTGAAGGAGTTAATAATGATCCTTATGAAATTTTTAAAGACTGCATTAAGACTGAAAAAAATATTGCGGCATTATTCACCAAACATCGACAGCTCTTTTCTTTATTGACGATGATTACCATTGATGATGTGATATTTGGAAACTTCCGAGGGAATGGGCGGCTTCTGTCATTAACCATACGGAATCAGTTAGCAAGAGGGCGAAATAGTTCAATTGATGGTCCATGGAAAAGGATTTTAGCATTGTGGGATTTTCCATTAGCCTCCAACCCCAATCCATTTGCCTGATCCTTGAAGGTGACCGGGAAATAGGGATGAAGAGAAAATACATTTTGTATGAAAGATTTATTTAAAGCACAATATAAGCCAATTTATATCCCTTCATGTGTACACATTCAGTGACTGCCGCTTTTGCCTTTAATTTTACATCGCACTCACACACCGAATTTCAAAACTAACAAGCATATATATGTATTAATATAAATCCCCATGATAGCACACAAAATTTCATCCCATTTAAATTTGATATCACGTAGAAATGTGCTCTCAAGTGAGCGTACAACAACATCAGCCCTAGCAACAGCAAAAGACAGATAAATTATGCGCTTTATGGGCTTTATATTACACAACAGCCAGCAAACATAAAATCTTCAATGCGGCAAATGATTCTGATTATGAAAGTTTTCTCGTCATATTTTCCGGCCGGAGCTTTAAAGCTACACTCATTCCGGCCTAATGCCCCGGTGGCTATATGTGAGGTGAAGAAAAAAAAAACAACATCCGATATGGTAAAAGTTTAATTAAGCAATTATTGTGCATAAATCAAGTTAAGTAAAATTTTTAACTCGCATAAGAACTTGAGAGGCAAAGAAGCAAAAAAAAAGTCATAAAAAGACGCCAAAGTTCAGCTTGAAGTTCCTATCGCGAGATGCTGCTTGAGACAAAAGCCATCACACGAAAAAAAAGTTTATTCTTGAAAAAGTTTCAACCACCCACACCCTCCCTACCGCCTATGTTCCCTCGTTCTGCTAATAAAAGCTTCAACATAGATCGAAAAACTTTTCATTTTCTTGCTGCGCAAACTTTTTTCGCAGCCAAAGGAAAAGAAAATTTTTTTATGCTGTAAAAAAAATATAAGAAAGTTATAAAGCAGCATAAAAAAAAGTTTTATTTTTGCGCTCTTTCGCCCAAAGAACAAGTGAAAAGTTTCTTTTTTGTTTTCTTCGAGTCGAGAAAGTTTTTTTTTTCGTTTCTTACTTTTAAGAAAGAAAAAAAAAAGTATTCCTGGATGAAGAAAAGCTTTTCGAAAAAATTTCGCGCTATTCACCTTTTTTTTTAACTCATGCACCGACGGCGCGACTTATATATTAGCTTTCTTAAAGAAAATAAGGGATATTTAGGCATTCAAAATTATTCTCAAGCCTAAGAAATTCCAATTAGGATTTCAGTTCCTTGAGAATAAATACATTGTGCGATATTCCATCGCATGATCTCTAATTGGAGCATCTTGAATATATATAATTCGAGATGGAAGAATAAATGTCCCTACTGTCTTAGATGATGAATACTAAGTTAAAGATAAGATGGACATTATAAATACATGAATAATGATGCCGAGAATTTTGCATTAAATTTCCATAGATCTAAATTTTTGCGTTCTTTTTGAGAGCTTTAAGACGCCCACTGGCATTGATATCGATGGAGCATCATTTTATGATCGGTCTGAAATCTTTTTACGAGCCCGCAACAAAATGAGTCCATCCATACCAATGGAGAGAAAAGGGACTTTGTTTCGAACTGATTTATATAAAATGCTAACGGCATCATCTCGTCTCGTTGTGTAATTACTTTGCTAATCTTTCTAGGAAAATCTGGAATTAAAAATCAATTCTCGTTCCAACAGCACAACATTTTTGGGCTTCTCCTTTTTGCTGCCTGTGATTAATTTTATGATGGAAACTTTTATGTCCCACTTAAATCATTCTCTAACACCAGCGTGTTACACCACTTCCAGTTTGGATTGTTGTTTTCCATCATAAAAAAAATCCTAAAATTGAGTCTCTTCAGTCAAATTGAATGAGGGTAAAAGTTTTGTTGCCTATATAGATTGCGTTTCGTGCAATGTTTCTATGTGAATACCGGGTGGACCGGCAATTTGAGAAGAATGTATTGGGTTTGGGGTAAATGGTTGTTGTTTTTTTGGGGGGCAGAAATTGACGATACATTCAACAACGAGAGAAAAACAAAAAAAAACTTTTTCACAAACAAAAAAGTTTCTGACTGCCTTGTTCATTCACCCACATTCATGATGAGGATGGATCCAAAGTATCACGTCGATTTGGGGTATGGGAAGCGTGAGGGATGAAAAAGTTTCAAAAATAAAAGTATTTTTTTTTTTCGTTTTTTAATTAAAAACTTTTGCGTTTTTGCGAGCTGGAATAATTAAAAGAATCAAATTTCATTATGCTTCGCAATATGATTGAAATATTTTTTTTTTTTAGCTTTTTCAGCCTGATAGAAAAAGCAAACCACTGCATGAGCAAGAATAAAGATACTATGCTGCACTAGAAAGTTCGATTTATGAAATCATCAAAATCACATATTTAGCGCAAGTGAGACAGAAAACAATTTTTAAACCCCCGACACACATTCGACATGAAAACTTCCTCATGGGAGCGAATGAAATAACAGAAAAGTTAAGGGAAATTCTATCGAGAAACTTTTCGCCCTTGCCATTTTGTTACTTTTTTTTCTCATGTTGGATTTACTCAAGTTCTTCTCCGGGGTTGCCGCTTGTCGCTTCTCTATTTGTAAAAGGCACATTTTTGTTGTTGCTTCCAAAATGTTCGCTCTTGTTGAAGCTTTTGCTTTATTCTCAGTTTTCTATCGCAATGCCGAACGACAATTTCCCTTCATCGCACAATACGTAGGTATACGAAAGTTTTTTTTCTTCCTTCCATCGGCATATTAAAGCATACTGGCACGAAGTTTGAAAAGTATTTTCCCCAATTGCTTTCGTTGTTGAGTGTGTTAGAACTGATGCCGGCAACCTTTGTGTTTGTGTTTGATGAACGAACGATAGAAAATAAAGTTTATTAAAGTTTTCTTCTTCTTTCGAATATGTTTTACTAAGAAACTTAAACGAAATTTCTCATGTTATAAAGTAGCAACAAATTTTTTTAAAATGTTTTTCGCAATTCGTATGACATTCCATTGATTTTTTTTAGTAAGCCGTAAGTTCAATTGACGTCATTACGCCTCCGAAAAAAAAAAATTATTCATCTCAATACAAATGAATAAAAAAAAAGAAAAAAAGAATCAAGGATGGAGATAACGCTGATGCTTAGTGATATGCATTGCCAGAATAAATATCTAGAAAATCCATAAATAGAAAAAGGTATAATGGACATTATCTTCGAATTGGCAATTCGTCGTAGTCTCCCCTCTGGAGTAGCAAAATACTCATTAAAAATGATAAAATTCACCTTTGTTCTGCTTTTTACGCCAGAAACAAAATACAAATTATACTTTTATATCTTTAATGGTGCGCTTCATTCGAATACATCCCCTTTAAATACGGTTATTTTTCTCATTGCTGATATGAATTCGCGCGCGCAGAACGCACACCAACAAACGGAATGGAATATAAATTGTGTAATAAAGCGCTTGAAGTCGAATATGTATATACTAAAAATAAAAAAAACACCCGGTGAATGGAAGCGACCCCGAATGGAGATTTTATTTTTCATCTCCGAAATACGATTGAAAATTGAAACGGCACCAAGTTTGGGAAGAATTTCATAATTGATTTAGATCTCGGGACAGACAAAACGGACCGAAGGAGGACAGTATTTTTGCATCATCATTTAATCGTAGTTGGAATTGATTTTTTTTTTCGTTCATTGGCCAACATGAGGAAGCAAATATATCCCATCGTTCCAATTTTTCATCACTGGCAACATTCCTCTGCTTGATACTTGGCCATTATGTTGAAATTTGTTCGCTGTCCCTTTTAATAATGCGCACATACATTCAATCGGAAAGGAATTGTTAAATACAAACAGACCTGGCCCTGGCAAGAGAGTAAAAAAAGCCTGTCAGCCGTAGATGCCGAAATATATTTTATAATCCCAGGACCATGGCGTCATACACACAATTTGATATCATACACACAACAAAACTGGAGGCAAAGCATACGCAAACTCGGGAAAAAAAAAGTTTTGTTGTTGTTCTGTTTACAGTTTTTATTTTTTATTTTTTGTCTCTGTGTTCAAGAGTGAGATAGAAGTGGAAGGACAATGATAATCATCATGATGATGGGAAAGTATCATTCAGTTTGACTGATTGTTTTTTTTTTTGTTTGTTTTGCTGGAACTTACTAATCTCCCCATTTATAAATCATTACTGTTTTGTTTCCTCATTTTGCTGTTGTCTCGATGCGCGAAAAATTGTTTGTTGTTATCAAATAATAAATGAAATGATTTGCGCTGTTGTCTGTATCGCTTATTCTTCGATTTAATTCACATTGGCTTCACTGTTTTAGAAGATTGTATGTTTTATTTACGAGTATTTCCATACATTATGTTGGCATTCTATATGAGAAAGATCCTTTTTTAATGGCAAAAAGAGCTTTAAAAGTAACCGAAAATAATGCAAAAATGGCGGCGGGCTTCTTTAGAACTCATTACTCCTCCTTGCGCTCTTAAAGCTTCGTACATACACATACAGAATCCTTATACAGGAGAAGGCTTAACAAAACAAACGCATAAATTGTATCCATAAAAATAACCAAACCACATAAATGCCGGCTTTACGAAATTGCTCATTATTAGTCGATGGCATGGAAATGCGACAAAAGAAAGCTTGATAACAAGATGTTTATGCTGATGATGGCAGAAACTGACAAATAACACAAAACATCCGAAAAAGGGGCAACAAAGTTTACAAATTTTAATAAAACTTTTTCTCATGTCATGTTTGCCGGATTGTCAATAAGGAAAAAATCTGTGCTGAGGAGTTTAGGAAGGACGAAAACATCGCCAAACTTTTTTGAAAATTCATCGTCGTGGGGAAAAAAAAGCTGAAAAAAGTTTTTCTTTCCAGTCGTTTTAGTGCTGAAAGTTCTTGAGTGAAGTTGTTATGTCCATTGTGTCCCTTCTACAGCCTCATTGGGGCCGGAAAATAAACTTGGAAACATAAAAAACACATTCTACAACAAAAAAAACTGTGTGACCGGAAAATGTCAATGTATGTTGATGTCATGAACAAAAAAAAAAAATAAACAATATCGTACTTTAAAATTAAAACAAAAAGCAACCCCTAAAATGGGTATTGCAAACCCCCCTCCCTTAAAAAAAATTACACATAAAACTTTTTGTTTGGAGAGGCAAAAAACTTTTAATTATAATTTTAATTCGGAAAAGCATAAAGAAGTTTTTTCAGGGTTTCTATGCCGAAAAATGTTTTGCCCATAAATATTATTCTTCGACAAAAATTTTACCCTTGAGAGGCATCACAAGGGAATGAGCGAATGAGCTTGCTGGAAGAGGCACGCAAAGAAATTATGACGAAAGAGATTTACAAGTTTTTCTTTTCTCTGTTGGCCTGATAAATTTCATTTTATGCCTTTCTTTGACTTTCCTTTTGCGTTGAACCAAAAAATTAGTGTTCATCGTGATGAAAGAAAAGGCTCAATTTAAAACTTTATTGCACAAGCTTTTTCTTCTTGTTTCCTAAAAGTAAAGGATTGACAGATTTTCGTGATTTATTCCACCAGAAAAGAATTATCAAAAACTGATTTTAGCCATTTCACGTCATTTCGAATTGCTAAAACAATAATATTGATACCCAATCAAACTGATGACGGAAACGGTTACATTTTAAAGCACAAATAGGATGTTATTCAATGTTATATCTGAGTGAACCCAAATGACTTGACGATGAATTTTATAATAAAAATATATTCATGAAATGTAACCTGCTATTGGCATTTCAATAGATGTCTCAGATGGCAAAACCATGATTTGTAACTGAGTTGAATATTTCTTTTCAATTTCCTTCTTAAATCTGGAAAAGAAAAATAGAATTGAATGTCAAGAATGTATCTCTCATTTATTTACTCACCGTTGGCAACTGTAACAATTTTTGCAATAATTTCGTCCACCCTCTTAAAAGTGAGCCTCATACTCAGTCTTGCACATATTTATCATAGAAGTAAAAACACGTTTTAATAATGCAGAGTTTAACAATGAAAACGGATGGAAGGAAGCCTTTATGCGGGAAAAATGTACAGTTTCAAGGTGCTTCAATAATGAGAGAGAATCATATTAAGTTGCATACACATTTTAATTACTGCAGACTGTGATTTATTTTCGAGTTGGGAACTGCTACTGTGAACATAACATATCGCATGGAGGCTGACTTTAGGGGTTGTTAGTCTCATTCTATCGCGTGACGAGGGGAGGGAATTTTCGTTTCGTATGTTTTGGTTATGGAAAATTACTAAAGTTTGTGTATTTAAAAATTAAAAACTTTTGCCATCATCGTGGTTCTCATTTTGTTCAGACTTGCTGGCAGTCAGGATGAAAAGCTCCTAAAAGTCAAGCAGTCAAATACACATACAAAATTTCAACAGGAAAAAAGACCAACTCACACTCTCGGTTCATTCCACCCGCCGAGACTAAGGATAAAGTTCAGGAACATTTTTTGTTGTGCTCTGCTATATAGAAGCATATATATCTATGGTCGTATTAACAGAAGTTTTTTTTTTAATGTTTTATGATAAAACTTTCCTGACGGCTTTCTGTGTTATGCTTAATGAATTGAAATATTTTCCATTGCACAACAACTAAACTTTTAAACACATTACGTTCAGGGTTTCAATGTCGAAGAAATGTGCAATTCAAATAAATATGCTTGAGTTAAGCTTTATAATTTTTGGGAAATTAATTATGCGAATTTCTAAATTGGTTAATTCTATCCAGAATGTTAATCTGTTTTACAGATTGAAATTTAGTTTTTAAAATGCAGTTTAAAACTAATTTTCATTTATTTGAATATTTGTAAACCGGCAAATTGAGCACGTTTTAAATATTAAAACTGTGCGACAAAAAAGCCAACATCAACCATACAATTTGCGCTCAATCTGTGCAAATCCTGCAAAGCACATGCAAATTTCCACTGAAAATTGAGTCATCATCATATGCAAGAATAAATATTTCGCTTAAAGTTGTTATAAATGAAAATTATTCATAAACAATTTAAAATTTCTGGTGGTTTCTCAAAACTTTTTTTTTTGTTGCTCAATGGAGAAAGTTGGCTGGATTAAGTGGAAACTCCGATAGAGTTTTGTGATAACAAAAAATTCCGAAATAAAATTTTTAACCAAAAACTCTTCTGCAGAAATGGAAAAAAGAAAAACTTCCAAAATCAGGATGAATTTTTTGATCGAAAAAGTTTATGGGATTCGTCCCTTCATTAGGTCACATTCGAAATTGCACCCTTTCGACAACTGTTTATTACAATATCAGCAAAACAATAATGATTATGCGTCATTTTTCTTCCTTGACGCAATATACGAATGAGCCTATTTGAGTTTTTCGAAACTGAGAAAGTTAAAAGTATTTAATTTATGAGTTTTTTTTTGTTCGTTGCTGTTATGAAACAAATATTTTCCCCTAACTTTTCTTTCGATTTTCCTCTTTTTTTTTTTTGACGAAGAGAAAAGTTTAAATAGAAAAACTCACAGAAGAAGGAAAATTTCTCCATAAAACTTTTTCTTAATTCTTCAGGGGTTTAGTTAGTATCGCATCGGTATCCGACATTATCGGTTATTTTTCAATTTGATACTACACTGATACCGATACGCCAATACGCATATGATTCCTGAATAAACATAAAAAAAATCCTGTTCTCGACCGTTGAGAACATTTGGGTATCATGGGCTTACATTTCAACCCCTGTAATTCCTTGAAAACTTCGATTGGAGAAAACTTTTCGATTTCGTTTGGAGACAGTTTATTATTATCCTTTTGTTTTTATGTTGGCCTTCCATTTATTTTGGGTGGATGGGGATGGTTGTGTGAGAAATGTGATCACAAAAAATGTAGTTGGAAACTTATCAGCTCACACATTTCATCCCCTTCCCATCTAGAGTTAAAGTTTTTTTTTTTTTTTCGTTCTAATCCAGTCGAAGAACTTTTCCTATACATGTGGAAAATCCAAGAAAACTTTTTCAAAGTAGAAGTTCGATGTGCTATTACAACAGAAGCAGAACTTTACTCTTCAGCTTTCATACAAAACTTTCGGCAACAGCAGCCAAACAAAGAAGACATGAAAAACAAAAAAAAAGAAAGTTTTTGCCCCCCCCCATCCTTGTTATCAGTTCGAATAATTGTTTAGTTAAATTTTGTTCCCACTTCTACCCCACAAAACTATTTTAATTTGACAGAATAAGTTTTTGTCGAGTGCCAACACAGTGAGAAAAATAAGTATACAAACGCAGTACAGTACAATTGCATCAAGCGCTTAATTGAACATTAATAATTGCGTTAAATATGCTTACCTTTTTTGAGCAGTCCCGAGATGGTTCATGAGAAATTGATACATGTCCGTAATAAATAGATTCCACAGCTTCATTACTAACAATATCTTGTTACCTCTTTTTTCTTCCAGATGATTTACATAATGAAGACCAGAATGAAACGTGACAAGTGATAACAAGAGAAGAAAAAAAAATTACATTGGAGCAAGAAGCTACGCGATTAAAACAAATCCTCAAGGATCAAAGTGATAAGAAAAGTGTTTTTAATCAAATAGACAATTGAAAAGAACTCAAAAAGAGCCATCAAAACGTAAAAAGTTGACAAACGAAAATCACTTTTTAAGTTTGATTATAATTTTTTGTTTATTGTGTATAAGTGATAACAAGAAAAAATAAAATAAAAACAGCAGATCACAACCAACAAAGATGATGCCTAAACGTCCAAGATTAGATGCCGTTCGCGGTGGTCCAATTTCATCAAACGGTCCGATGCAAACGCGGCCGCTGGTAGCTTTATTAGATGGTAGAGATTGTTCCATTGAGATGCCAATTCTGAAAGATGTAGCCACAGTCGCATTCTGTGATGCTCAGAGCACATCCGAAATTCATGAAAAAGTAAATTGATAAGTCTCTTAATAAAAAGTATATTTTTATATATCATTTGTTTATTTAAGGTATTAAATGAAGCTGTTGGAGCGCTCATGTGGCACACGATAATTCTCACAAAGGAGGATCTGGAGAAGTTCAAAGCGCTTCGCATCATTGTGCGCATTGGTAGTGGCGTGGACAATATCGATGTTAAGGCAGCTGGCGAACTGGGCATTGCTGTGTGTAACGTGCCTGGCTATGGCGTGGAAGAAGTGGCTGATACAACACTATGCTTGATTCTCAATCTGTATCGACGAACATACTGGCTTGCTAATATGGTGCGCGAAGGAAAAAAGTTCACCGGACCCGAACAAGTGAGGGATGCTGCTCAGGTAATAAAAATTAACGAATTTTAAATTTTAGACGATTATATTAAAATTTCACGATTTATTTTTAGGGCTGTGCACGGATACGCGGCGACACATTGGGTATCGTGGGCCTTGGGCGCATCGGCAGTGCTGTTGCTCTTCGGGCAAAGGCCTTTGGCTTTAACGTCAGTTTTTACGATCCATATCTGCCCGATGGCATTGAAAAGTCCCTCGGTTTGAATCGCGTCTATACCTTACAAGAGCTCCTCTTCCATTCGGATTGTGTCTCGCTGCACTGTACATTAAACGAACATAATCATCATCTTATTAATGAATTTACAATTAAACAGGTGAGTTTACAGTTGATAGTTGAAATATCTGTGAAAACGAACTAAACTTTAATTCAATGACTGCTTTTAGATGAGACCCGGTGCATTTTTAGTAAATACAGCTCGCGGAGGCCTGGTTGATGACGAAGCTCTTGCTGCAGCACTGAAACAAGGCAGAATACGAGCAGCAGCACTGGACGTACACGAGAATGAGCCATATAATGTATTTCAGGTTTTTATACAAAACACAATTTCCAAATCTTTTGTCATCAAAATTTGATGGAAATGTGTTCCCGAACTTACTAATGATGGAATCGTTTGTGAATTAATTTTTAGGGCGCCCTAAAAGATGCACCCAATCTTCTGTGTACGCCACATGCGGCCTTCTACAGTGAAGCCGCCACAACAGAATTGCGCGAAATGGCAGCGAGCGAAATCCGACGGGCGATCATTGGCAACATACCGGAATGCTTGCGAAATTGTGTGAACAAGGAATACTTTTTGCGATCAACATCTGGCGGCGCTGGTTATTCAGACGGTAAGTTACGTGGTTATTATTGCGCTTCATCGTCGTTGATGCCTAGTCTATGTCAATTTTTCTCTTTTTTTTTTGTTGAAACCCATTCAAAATTCTTTTTTTCTGATAAATTCTCTAATCCCATCTCTTCATAAAAAAAAAAACAAAAAAAAAAAAAAAAAAAAAACAAAATCCCAGCTGGAATTAACGGTGGATATTATTCAGGTGGATTACATACGCAACAAGCCCATAGTACAACACCACTAGAAGCGCCCCATAGTGCTGGATCGACGCATGCTACCAGCGGTCAACCACCTCAACAATCGACCGTATCAGCTCCACCAGCAGCAGCAGTCGCACCACCTCCAGGTATACAACATTCAATGGTCAGCAAATCGGTATGTTTGTTGTCGCATTCTTATCAGTTTTTCTTTTTTTACCTTAAGTTCAATACCAGTCAGATGATCATAAAATGATTCAAAATCTAACTAATCACTTGAATTTTATTATATTTTAGCCTCTTAGTGCCCCGGATCCCAGCAATCATCACTCGTCAGTTAAGCCGGAACCGTCGGAAGTTCACTAGTTTGTTTCATCATTAAGCATAGTAACATCGTCTCGCCACATCAAGCAACAAACAAAATTTACATGAAAGATAACTGATTTATTGAAAAATTATTTTTCTGTGCGCGCGATTTCCTTTTCATTTTTTTTTTTTAAATTTTTCACCCCAAACAACTAAAAGATGATGATTTGATGATGGATACTGAATTACACAGATTTTTTAAAATTAATTTCAAGGATTGATAAGGATATAGGAATTATTAAGGATTAACCAATGCTCCTCCTCACATGTAACCCCAAAACTTTTTTAAACAATAATTATTGATGCACCAAATTAAGAAAAAAAAATCCCTCTCCTTTTTCACTAGTTTTTTTTTCTTGTCCGCCAATGTTAGTTTTCGACAATCATCAAAATCCTTCAAACAACAATACACTTTACACAAGCGACACATAAATGGTTAATAAATATAGATGATACAAACAAAGAATGGATCGTGTAAAAAAGTAATAAATTGAGAAAGCTGTTGATATGTGTAAGAATTAAAATTCAGCAAGAGTAAAATTTCCTTTAGATGATTGATTGTAAAAAACAAAAAAAATTGATGGTGTACTATTTTTTTTTTAATTTTCCTCGTCTCAAAAAGCAACACAATATGGCATTGATAAGATTCTTTGTACTTAATGCTATGCCGCCCCAAAAAAGAAAACCTTCACGATATATCTAAAATGCATTTAAACACAATGGTTCTGTTATTACTATATTTTTTTTTATTCTTATCATTTTTCAAATTAGGAATTTAGCAATAGACATCACAGTTTGATGATTATAAGCCTTCCGCCCTCATGGGGGGATAAACCGGTGATAGCAAAAATTAAATTGCTTTTCATAGGCGATGATGATTTTTTTATTTTTTTTTCACAATATTTCACTTCGTTTGTGCCATTCGCGACAAATTTTATAAGAAAAAAAAGTACTCGATGATGCAACAAAACAAAAAATAAATAAATCATAACGAAAATTACGCCCCATCCTACGGTACAAAATGAAAAATGGTACAAAACAAGTTTTCTTCAAACACACACAAAAAAAATCGCGTCTGACATTCTTTATCGCCACTGATAGCTATTTTTGTTTAATGTTTATCATCGGTTCATCGCCCATTTATAAGTTAATTCATCCATTGGTCCTTAGTAATTTGGCTGACTAATTGAGGTTATTTCTTAGAGGACAAGTTAGACTCATTCGGCAGATAAAAAAAAGAAGATAAACATCCTTTTTAGAACTTTAATGTTTAATGATGGAACAAGATTTGTGAATAGTTTTCCGACCAAGAGAATTCATTTGCAGAAATCAACTATATAGATTTTTACAGCTAGTTTATAATTGAAGGAAAAGTAAGAGAAAACGAAATGAATTACATAATTAAAGGACGAAAAAGAAAATTAATAAAAAGAAAAAAGAATCATAAAAAAATCAAGTTGTAAAAAAGAGAAAAAAATGATGTTTAATGAACACAAACAAACATTTGTAATAATAACGTTTAAGAAAGCCCGATTGTATGTTTGGATGGCGCAAAATTATGTTATCACAATTTCATTGTGGATTTATAGAAAACGACAAAAAAAAAAACACATTTTTAGGATTTTCGCGACAACACAAACTATAATTTCTTTTTCTAAATTTAACTTGCTCCGGGATTCATCATGATAGTTGGGCGACGGTAGCCGTCCCATCATAAGGATAATGATAAATATACATAGATAACCGTTGCAGTGTAAGCTGATCTTAAGCGATAAAATTACTTCATTTTTTTTTTAATTTAAAGAAAGAAAAACCTGATGAACTTTAATTTTTTTTTTGTTTTACAAATTGTAAGAAACATTTCTTTCATTGCATATAAATATTTGAGATGGGATAAGAAGAAAACTTTCTACAATTGGCAATTGTATGAGACCTACGTCACGCTTATCCCTTGGAATTCCTCCATGATCGTGACGTGAGATTTCAGCAAGTCCCTTATTAAAATCTTATTATTGACGAACGATGCATAAAAAAAATCTTTAACTTTAAGAAGAAAACTATATTGCAAAAGAAAAAAAAAATACATGCAGTTTAATGATATGTATGAAAATATTGAGAAAATGAACTACAATTTAAATGAATCCTTTTTTGAGTATGAATAATGATGCAAAAAGTGAAAAAAAAAAAACTATGATTATTAATTGATTAAAAATTGAAGAGAAAAATAAAAATAAAGAAAATTAAAAAAAAAAAAAAAGTTTGGAATTCGATTACTTCAGAATGGAATGCTCACGACACGACACTCCAAAATACAAATTGTTATACAAATATTGTTTTATTGACATTTTAGTCATACAAATTAATACATTCAAAAAAGTGTTTCGCTGATTCCTTGGCAATATCATAAAAATTTATCCTTTCGCCTTCGATTTGCTGCGATGTGAGATTCAATTTAGCAAATATTGTTAGAAAAAACATATTCTCCAAAAGTTTTGTGTCATGTTTTGCTCGACAGTCCATCACCAAGTGTGGGTCAAGTCCAAATACGCTGAAACTGCGCGCTCTGTCGATTACGTAGTAATATTTTTGTTGAAAATTCTTTATTATCTCTTCGCATTTATTATCATCAATAATATCGAAATGTTCAACGTTCATTTGATAATGATTCTCAGGATCCAATCCATGATTGAGATGATTTAATAAACAATAAGATTGAGCACGTGTTGTTTTCATATCAACCGTTATAAGTCTCTCAAAATTTTTAGGATAAAAGGATTGTGGCTCACATAATTGGAGAGCAAAAAGAATGAGAATTTGTTGCGAGGTCATTTTAGAGTTAAAAGCATGCAACGATTTATGAATTTTGTTGAGCTTCTGTTGAACGAGACCCTTGAAAAATAAACTTGTGACATTATATTTCTGGAGAACATTTTTTATGCAATTTTTGTGCGCCACAAATTCAGAATTTTCCAAATTCTCGATGTTCATTCCACTATCGATAGATTTTTCAATTTCTTCATAGAACGCGCGAATTTCCATCTGGATTTTTGAATCGCATTCATCTGGAAATTCTATGGCACCTCCATTAACATCAACATTGCTCTGGGTCAGTAACTCAATGCAATTTTCTAGTTCTATACTTTCAATTGATGCTCCACCAGTTTGTGACATCGTTGATGCAATTAACACCAAAAAAGCAATCAACATCTTTTTATTTTTTTGCGCACTAAAAATTTCACTTTACTTTGCTGGACACAAACGTACAACTTCTTCCGTCGACTGCTCTCTTATCTGAACTGAGATTTTAATTTTTCTTTGTAATTCAATTAAATGTTTTATTCACTGTATTGCAGCTGGAGAGCTCGCGCGTCACTTTCGACATCAAGCTGGCGAATGATAATGATACGTTTTTGAGCGTGCCTTAAGAGAGAGAGATGATGGAATTCTAAGCAAATTTAATTCGATGAGCGCGCGTTAAGTGGTTTATTGAATTAATTGCCGACAATCAAATAACGCAATGCTTTTTTTCTCTTCTCTTTATTTGAATTTAATCTGAATTTTATTTGAATTACATCGCTTTAAATGGATTTGGGTTAATTTGTTATACATTTTGGGTTAAAGGGTTAAATTAAATATCGCGCAAATTTTGCAAATTTTTATTTTTTTCAATACAAAACATTTCACAATTGACTAGAAACATCATCCACTGAAACATAAAATGACAACACATTTCTTTTTGCACATTAATTTTTTTTTTTTGCAACAAATGTCAATTAATCAGATCAGACAGTTTTTCTCCAATCTTTGATCAAAAAAAAGCCTCATAGATTATTACTGTTTTAGTAAATCTTGGGATTAAAATTTGGATTAGGGTTAGCGTAAGTCATCAGCGATTGTGAATTTTTATAGAAGCCCATTTGATGATGCTCTCCGGCCATCTGATAAGCCGCTGATGATGATGTTGCATGAAGTAATTGAGTCGTTGAGAACTTCTTATTGTATTCATAATAATTCAGATTAAACGTCGACGGCGCTATTTGTTTATGTCATGTGAGTATTCCAGCACCCGTTCCGTGTACTCTCATATGTCTGTTAAAATTACAGTTTTTCAATTTATCTTTGAAATTAACCAGGAACATGAGCCTCTAAAAAAATCGTTTACCTATTTAAATTTCCAGACTGACTAAATCGCAAAAGACATATCGAACAGCTGTATGGCTTTTCTCCGCTGTGATTTTGAATTGAAGAATCATAAGAGGTCTATAACACAATATATTGGGAAAATAATTAGACTTACCTGTGTATCCGCAAATGTTTAGTTAACGTTGATGAATCAGAAAAAGCTTTTTTGCATGCTCGACAACGGTATGGTCGCTCACCTAATTAATGTTAGGAATAAATAAAATTAAACAAATAATTGATAAACGTTTTAAACTAACCTGAATGAGTCCTCATATGAGTGGTGACAGATGACGATTGACTGAAACGTCGATCACAAATTGGGCATCGAAATGGCTTTTGGCCTGTATGCGTTCGAACATGTGCTGTAAGATTGGCTGCTTGCGAGAAGGATTTTTTACAATCAGGACACCGATATGGTCGTTCACCAGAATGTGTTCGAAGATGTGTTTTTAAAGTTGAAGGTCGTGCATATGTTTTTCCACATAGTCGACACAAATTAGGTTTTCCGACTCCACCATCATCATTACTGTTGCTATCATCTTCTGGCTCGTAATCAATATGCTGCTGAGTTCTTAATGGGGATAATGAAATTTTTGGTTTTGTTTCAAATGTTGGTGAAGACGATGGCGTTGCATAGCATGCACTCGATTGAAAATATGGTTTCTGCTCAGTGACGGGATGTGGCGACGGAGAAGTTTTAACAGGTTCCAATAATGGTTCATCAATATTATGTTGTGCTGCGCTTGTTCCTGAGGTTCCATTTTCACCAAGACCCGAATTTGCTGGCTGCCGAAAATCAGCAGTAATCGAATAAGTCGGATACGGTTGTGCTGGACTAAATAGAGGTGGACAAAGCACATTAACTGACGATGAAGAGTTTTGAGGCGGATTCCATTGCATCTATTTAAACAAAGAAATACATTACCTAATTAAATCAATATTTATGAATTACGAAATCTACCTGCGAGCATGGTGCTTCGCCATACCCGTGCATTGTCATATTCATTGAAACATTAACGCTCATTGCTGGATAGTGCTGATGTGCCGAACATGATGGCGCTGTATCATAATAACCATTTGAATAATTATTATTCTGTGCCTGATTCTGATGGCATTGATAATAATGATGGTGCGATGATGGAGACAGCAAAATTTGTGGATGATGGACAGTATATGAGAGTCCATTTGAAGAGTTTCCATAATTTTGAGCTGACGGAATGGAGCTCGTTTGATGACAACCATGTGATTCTGCATTTGGCTTTAAAACAGCATTTTTAAGTGATAAAAGAACATCCGCAACATCATGTGTGGGCCGCTCTGGACGATTATAACTGCTAGATGGACATGGCGAGAACGGAAATAAGCTTGGAAGGGGCTCCATCTCAAGAGATGGCATAAACGAATTCATCTCGTCGCTCCAAAAACTCGTATGCGAACCAATCGGCTGTGTGAGGCTGTAGAAATTTGATAAAAAAAGATATAGAAGGTTCATCATTCTGGTTCACGGTACCCAATCGTAAGATGATCTGATGACGTTGAAGAAGAAGGCAAATTGCGAGTATAAAAAAGCGAGTGAAGGCCGACGGACTTTTACGATGAGAATTTCTTGAAACTAAACGAGAATTCTCACTGTTTAAATTTTCCAATTCACTGATTGCGCAACAGAATTATGTATGTGGGTAACATAAAGTTGATACCACAATGCAATGGAATATGTTGTGCTGTCCTTTGCATGAATTTTATGTTGCAATTTTGATTATTTCCAGATTTTTTTTTTTATAAAATCGACTTGGAAGTCTTGACTCCAAGTCTGATTAAAACGTCCCCGAAATGTTCTGATTTTAATAAAATAAAATACCTGAGCGATGGATGATCGAAACTGAGACAGTTTCCGCAATCGAAATCTGATCCGGCGTGCAGTGATGACAAAGTGCAATTATTACCACAGGCAGGAGACGATGCAGAACATTCCTGGTGAGTAGATTTTTTTATGGTGTTAATGTATATTTTTTTGTAATAATTTTCACAAAATTTTCATCGGAAAATTTCCGGGGAAGCAAAAAAAATTATTTTCACTTATACAAGGATTTTATTTAAATACTTCAATTTAAGATTTTATTCTATTTCACTTTACTGATATTAAAAGCAAAAAAAATTTCCACTCAATAAATAATTCACTTAATAATTCTTGATAAAATTTTCACCTGCGTTGGGCTGTCGATCCAAGGACCAAATAAATTACTATTCGGTACATATCCATCAGTATTTGATGGCGATGCTTCACAAATATACATTGCTCCACCTTCTCCGTTACTTTCTACGGAATCTGAAAAATAATATTTTCATTATATTCATCAGGGGCTGATGGGGAAAAAAAGTGGGAAAACCGCTAAATTATTTTTTATCGTTAGGATTCCGCTTTTTCTACTTTTTTTTTTGAAATTTATGCATTATAATCGGAATTTTATGATTCAATAAATCCATCTCTGCTAAAGTTTTTTTTTCTCTCATTCATTCGTCTTACATATTAACAACTCCCATGCCCGTTTCTTTCCAAACCCTCGTGAAATATTTTGACATAATTAATTTACATCAGGAGGAATCTGATGAAAAGGAAACCCTTGCAATGAACCTTTGCAAAGCTTTTTTTTTTCTCGGCAAAATATTTTTTATGCATTCAATCAGACTAGAAAAGGATTCATTTGCTGTAGAAATTTCCTACATACATCGAAATGAAATTCAGCTCTGCGTGAAAATGAATTAAATTTTCCATAAATATCTCGTGAAATCCTGCAAGAGTCGTCAACAATTTCTCAGTTTGTCGAAATTTATTTTTGCTTTCTTTTCAACCCCATTTTGGAATATTTTTAGGTTCTTTGACTTGCATGGCAACCAATCAGATGCCTTCTGACTTGCGTACTAATGTCCAACCAGAAATGGGATTTACTTCTATTATGAAATTTTGTGAAAATTGATGTCAGGTGCAAAAATAAATTTCAGTTGATTTCGATTTATTGATCAATTAAATTGTGAAACTTTTACCAAAGATTTTAAAAGTCATAATAAATTAATTTAAGAATATCTAGAATGATTTCTGATATTTCCAAAAATGCAATAAGTATTCACAATGATGAGCATTGGTCATCACAAAAAAACAGGTTCAGGATGTGTTTACAGCTAAGTAGTCAATTGTCTATTCCTACCCAGTTTTATGATTTTAATAATTTAACTATTCAATTAAATTTCGCGTAATCCAAAAAAGTGTAACTCGATTTAAAATTATTTCACTATTCATTCATTGCACAAAGTCCATAATAACTTAATTAAATATTTTGAGCTTAAGTCCACATTTTAATTCACTGATTTGATGATAATCCGTTTTGTACGTTTAATGATTGACCGACTTTATGCGTCCATTTGAATCAAGAAAAAAAAATCCTTAAATTTGTCACCAGCCGGGACGAGGAAACGATCATCATAATTTGGTGTCTATCGTGAAACTAACAAAAAAAAAGGCGAAATGGAAAAGTTTATGTTGGATGGGCGAAGAACTTTAAAAGCAGAACGCAACTATCTCATACATGCATGTCGCACCAACATTTATTTCCTTGTTTTTCCACTTATTTATACAAACAATATCATTACAAAAAAAAAAGTTAAGTTCGCAATCAATGAGTGTATGTTTAACATGCAGCCACTTACATGAATTTCAGGCATCTTCTTTTGTTTCCACTACACTTTTATAAACATTCATTCATAAAATATTTTTTTTTCTCCTTTTGCGTGAGCATGTGGTTGTGTAGAGGAAGGAACAAAGCAAAACAAAATAACTTGCGTCATGTTAATGCGTTCGCTTCTCGATACTAATATTCATCGACAATATTTTTGCATAAAAACCTTAAAAAGTAAAAAAAAATGATAACATCAATTAAATATTTAATTTATATAATTTATTATCAAATTGTTCTTTAATTAATTTTTGAAGAAAAATGTTATTTTGAGGAACCTACCAATGAATCCGATGTTGTAAAAGAAATTGACGAAAAAAAATAACCGTTGTATAGGAAGGGCAAACATGTTATTTTTATGTGTAATTTAATCCTTTATTGCCCAGCACTGAGACATATTAATGTCCAACTTCTTCGTTTTACTCCCGCTTCGTTTCTTTCGGTTGCTCCATTTCCCATCTGTGTATTGATGTTATTCATAGTTGTATATTATTGACGGCTGATTTGCGCTTATAGGACCTTTTCGTTCTCTGATAGCTGATATTTTTTTCAGTTTATTTTTGGGAGGTTATGTATTTATGTCAGGAATGAATGACCTTTTGATATATGACAACGATCATACAAAAACTTTTTTGGTATTTTCCCATCGAAAGTTTCTGGATATCGGAATGACTCAGGCAATCAAAAATCGATTTTCACAACAGCCGATCCTTGTATGTGAGTATGGATGGCGAAAGGAAACTTTAAAATTTATTTTCCATTTGACTGAATCAGGTGTATCGATGATGATATCGATTTCTTTCGAAAATTTCTTTATGCAATGATGAACATTAAACATAATTTTTTGGATGGTCATTGGAAAAAGTTGAGGATGGAATTAAAATATACTACACAGTAGAAGAATTACTAAAGCAATTTCCTTTTATAAAATATTTTTCTGATGGTTTCGTAAAAAATTCGTTGGAATTTAAAATTTTATTCACCTCGGTATTTTGAACTTCTTCTGTCTTGTTGTCCGGCATTATCATCTGATAGAGTGTTTTCATTTTGGTGCTGATAAATCAAGAATATTATGCAATTTACTTATTGACACCAGCTTTAAATCATATCACACATCGCATCGTTAGCTTTCTTAAAAGTCGATTTTATTGCTTATTGGCACATTTCTCAGAACACAAAGCAAACTAAGAAAATGCTTCGATGGAAAGGAATTTTTAATTCTATTAGGACCTGCAACTGTCAGATGCAGCCTAGCAGATTTGCAGGACATTCCAAGTGGAAGAACATAATGTAAGTTTAGTTTCTAAATTAAATTTAAAGAAATTAAGATTATATGACTGCTGCTTAGGCACATAAAGGCATTAAAGGATGGACAAAAATCAGCACTGTTTATTAAATACGCTCGACAGATACGACTGGCAATTCAGGATGGCGGTCCCAATCCAGCTCTTAATTCAGCCCTTCGTTCCATCATCGATGAAGCTGTTCGAAAGAACATGCCAATGGCCAGTATCAATAATCAAATTAAAAAATCAGCCGGCAATCAAGTACAACTGAAGAAGCTTACGATTGAAATGAAAGTTCTGAATAAGGTCTTCATGATTGGTGTGTTTTATACCGAGAATCTTCAACTGGTTAAGTCACCAGTTTTTACATTATTACGTAGAACTGGACAAAATTCTGCTGTTGCCGATGTTAAGCACATGTTCGATGAGATGGGAATCGTGCAGGTAATGAGTCCCGACGGAAAGTTATACACTACTCCTGAATTTTTTGAAGAAAAAATGACGGAAATAGCTATCGAAGTTGATGCACAGGAAGTTGAGGATATTGATTTTGAAAACAAAACTGCTACATTCGTTTGCCGTCCCATTGACATTGAGAAAGTTAAACGACTTTCACAGGAACATGGATTTGTAATTGAGAACGCGGATCATGTCTTCATGCCCAAAAACACAATTCAATTGAGTGAAACCGAATATACAGCCTACGAGACGCTTAAACACAAGATGAGTCAAATTGAAGGATTCGACAATCTTTTTGATAATGTCGAAGAACCTGAAAATGATTAAAATATTTGTTTAAAAACAGTCCTGAAAATAAAATCAGACTCGATAACAATTTTAGACAGAAACTTTGAGGAACGCGTTTTGTGCTTCTTTTCCCTCCATTTGTATTATGACATTTTTTTTTTCTAGATTCTTATCATCATGAGATAGGCAAACATTCAAGGACCACAATTGGAAAAATATTCTCCGCACGTGATTTGTATCAGCAATGATTTAACAGTTAAGAGTTGTCCCCGAAAATGAGCATCGAGAGGAGGAAAAAAGTATCAAATTTCATTTGAATTTTAATTACTTTCTCATTTTCACTTTCTGACCAGCATCGCATGTTTATGTGATTTGTTTTCATAAGCTACAAATTAATTAACTGACAAATCCACACAATTGGAAAGAAAAGAAAAACGACATCAATCGATTTTCCGTTCTAGCATTTCATCAAAACTGCCAGAAGCCTCACAAGTTAACCATTTTGTTTATGATAGATTTTTGAAGCCCCACCAATTAGAACATCGGTTTCTTACACAAACTTCTTGATGTTACAGGCTTCCTGTTAAATAGTCACCTGCGAAAAGTGATGTAACTAATTCATATTTTCCCCTATTCGGAAGTATTTAGATACTAAATATTATGTATTCATGTAACAGTTTCATTAGACACCCGCTGAATCGCGAATAATCTCAAAAATAAATGTAAATATGTAGTTAGCACGTCACACGAGTATCATCATTGCCACATTTTGATAAATATCAAGATTGTCTACAATTATATTTTATAGATTTCCAGTAGGTGCATCATGTCATTCCTGTGTTTATCTTTGTTATTAAAACCACATCAAACAAATTGATTCACAAGCTATATAAATATCCCATCAACCCCTCGAAAGTATTTCTCATCGCAACCATTTACAATGCAATCACTTTTGATTGAATTTACATCGGTTTCAAAAGGATGATTAAATAAGAGGGTGTGAGACAATATGCTTCTTGGTTAACCGCTGGTAATAAATTACCACTGGTTGATGTATTTAATTTTCTGGGATTAAATATCCACCTGATTACATAGCGAAATTTTTCATTCATAATCCGACAGCATCAACAAGCATCACCATTAAATTAATCAAATTTATTTACTGTACCGTCAGATAAGTGACATACTTTACGAATAAATTCTTACACATTGATTTAAATGAACGTAAATTGTGATAAACCCCACTACCCACCGATAGCATCCCCGAAGCTCTAATCTCTAATAGACGTGAACCATTCCATAGATGAATGTCCAGAATAGAAGATAGGTAGACAATCCACCGAGAAAGCCATTCGTCAGTAGTGCTTTTCTTGAGATGAAATATTTGTTCCAGCTTGAACCTGATTTGAAGATAAGCAGACCGAAGAAGCTCAAAATGGAAATCAGATAGAATGCAAATCCTAGAAGTCCAGTTAAACCAAGGATACCAGCTGTGCATCCAGCAAGTGCTGTAAAATAAATTTCATTGGACTATTAGACTGATGGACATTATACACTGTTTAAACTAAGAATTTACAGGCTAATGATGTTTTGCAGTATTCAACGTTAGTTAGATTGTTTCTTATGGCAGACTCGCTGTACGCAACAATCTCTCCTGACTTGGTCTCACGAGTTTTCACTCTTGTAGCCATTTTTTTTAGTGAATTTTACTTAATTAAATAATTTTATTAAATTGGAGATAGTTTTTATGAATTGAACTTTGAAATAAATTGCGAAGTTCAAAATTCACCACTACATACGAGAAGATAAATAAAGTTTGTTTACAGTTCAATTTCCTTAAAAAATAATAATGGGAGATAGAAACAAATCGATGGTTCTAACAGCCAAGAGAAATCTAGAGCTTTCGCTAGGCGATGATTGGGCAAGATATCTTAGTCACCTCAGAAAGTTTTTCAGAAATGGCACCAAAGCCGAATTTGATAAGGAAATAAGAAGTTTTCTGACCCATCAACAAATATTTTATCACAACAAATTTTTACTCGCTGTACTGAACGCAGCGGATGTCACTGAAACCACTCATCAAGCTCCTCCGACACCAGCGGTAAAGACTGAAGAAATAGTCGAGCAACACCAAAAGAGCCCTGTTAAGAAAAGGAGGAAGAATGAAGAAATTGTTTTTCATCCACATCCGATTGATTCATTCGTGAAACTAATAGACTTTGATCCAGGAAAGAAAAACGAAACCATACGTTATGCAGCCGAAGAGCTCTTCCTTCCCGATAGCTCCCTCATCTATGGCCGCTTTTTGGCTGGTTGTTGGGACAATGGTCTTGAATTTGTCGATGAACAGGCGATTGAAATACTCGTTCAATCAATACAAGTTTTATTGAAAAATGTTTTGTCACATTGCATCCGACAGCGGAAACACTATCGCATAACAGCTGATAAGAAATTTTACTATGATGTGGGTTGTGAAATAAAGGATCCAACAGTTAAAAATTCAATAACACGCCAGAAAATTGATAATGATGCCACAGAATTAATGGAGCCGAAATCTTCGGATGCAATATCGGTTCTTTCAGCTTACGAAGGAAGAACCAATTCAAGGAATAAGATTAGTTTGATGGATATTTATAAAACGCTTCAAGATAAAAATGTGATTCCATCACACTCAATTTCTTTCATCATGAATGAGAAATTAACAACAAATTTGTAGGGTAATTAAAGACAAAGGGTTTAATTAATGATTTTGGGTAATTCATTGGGAAAATAAATATTTATATATATGTATATATATATAATTAAAACTATTTAATTGAATTTCATGCCACTACCAGATGGCCTTGCGCTACTTCCAACACTTCCCGATCGTTGATTTTTCGATCCATCTTTGCGTCCCATATCAGGCGATGAACCGGAAGATATATTTCGTATCATTGATTTAAAACCTCTCGATTGTTTTTCACTCATCGATAAAGTTTCAGTAGCAATAATGAAAAAATCATCACTCAGGTGAGCTGGCGGCTGAACGTCGAATGGAATGATATCGTTAGGGCTTGATATTTTGCCCATTGTCTTTTTGTCGTAAAACATTTGTTGACGCGATTGATGTGAGGATAGCGTCGCGCCTTGTTGTTGATTGAGATTCGCTTGCAGTCTTTGACGTAATTTGGTGTTTTCTTCTTGTAGCTTTTTAATCGTGGATGCTTCAGCTTCTGTTCGCATTAAAATTGGTGATGGCATGGAATGGAAAATTGTTGCAAGAAAGTTATGCAAACTCAATATCAATGTATCCTGCCATTGTTTTGTAAAGTAGACAATATAGTTTGGATGATCTTCAGGATTCTTGCAATATTGAAAGTAGAACCAATCGCGAAAGTCTGCCTGTGAATGAATCTCCGATGCCATTTTACTAAAGAACTCTTGTATTTTATCAGTACGATTGCTGTTATATGCATGTACTAGATAATATTTCAAGACGCCTGTTTCGAGTTTTTTAACAACTTCAGAGTAATTATGCTCAAGTTTTGAAAAGAAAAATGTGTCGAGATTCTTCCAAATATCTCTTAATTCCTGTAGATCTGAGTTGTTGATGGCACTAAAATTAAGAGATTATTAAAAATCAACACAATACTTTCGATAATGAGCTTCTACTTCGTTATCGATTCAATAATTCGATCCGCTCGAAAATTCTTGTTCTTATCGTTTCTGCATTCGTTTTCAAAGCTTTTTAAAGTGCTATTAAATCCACGCCATGCTAAAAACTCTCTAACAAGCATTTCGGACATCTCCATGTGCGCCATAATTAGGTTTCTTTTGAAAATATTTATTTGGGTGTTAATAACACTGTCAATGTAAAGTGTACAGTGACGCCTTTACTACACGTGAACGGCGTATAAATGAAACACTGGAAGTTCAAAATAAACCGAGCTCGAAATAAACTCACCACAATGTCATCTTCAAAAATTCTGTTTGTATTTAGTTTATCAGCTTTATTAATTTCCTCAGGTTGGATGAACATTTCTTTAACAGATTCCTGCATGTTTCAAGCTTAGGTATCGTTGTTTATGCATTAACGTTTCCACGTGCAATTGAAGATCGATGACTGTTCCAAGTTGTATGCCACATAAATGACATTCAATTATTTTATCACGCACGTTAGTCTTTGCAAGTTGCTTTAGTTCCTTATATTCGTTCAACAAGTCACACCGTCGAACTTCATTTATTGGCGCTAACAGAAAAGGATAAACATGATTAGGATATATTCCCTCGGGGAGTAAGTCCTCCCTTGTATGCTCGTAGTTTGTCCAACTATATTCATTTGGAATGTATTTGACACCTAATCGTGCGCGTTTCTTAAGCAACAGCTTCATTAGATTACTTCCAATTTCCTGGCAAGCGTTGGTCTTTTCATATTCCTGCAGTGTTTGAAAGGTTTTTCCAGGTTCAATTTGAGTGAGAAATGTCATAGCCGCACGAATATCATTAATCAGTTTAAAGTCTATATCGTCAAGCTCTACATCGACATGAGAAACGGTATCATTTTCACCGTAGTATGGTTTTTTAGTTTTCGGATTGCATCCCAGTCCGGTGAGAACTGTTGTATAACGCTCATTATGATCGTGGCTTATCAGGGCCAATGGGCTAAAGAGAAGACTTAACAAGCATTCCATTCCTGGCACGGCAGGCATGACTGTTGTGTCACGCAAAGTTACTTCGCTGCTCTGGTTTTTAAGCTTTACACCAGCAACTAATACCTTAGTCACGCCATCGTGAGGATATGGATCGAATAGTACATGATTAACTGATCCATTATGAATATTGATAATTCCTTCACGCTCGCGACAAACGTTTTCTAATGTAGCCTCAAGAGGACTAAAAGGTCCATCAAATTCAAGCGTTTCTGTCAGCATATCTTCCGGAGGTGGCATCACAAAATAGTCAGCTACATCATCCTCCAACTCGTTAAAATCTTTTGGATTCTTCTTATTTGTTGAGAAACGCTTAATATTATTTAGCATTGATACATACGATTCTTCAGCTTCTTGCGCTAATTCTTCAAGAACAAGCACTTTGTTCAGATTGTTAATTGTCAAATCAGGGCCATTAAATACTCGTACAGATGCCACATTGTTGACAAATGAGTAGATTTCCAGTTCAATGGTACCATAGCCGATAAATTCCTCAAATAAATGTTTACTCTCTTGTGACCATCCAGATGTGGACTTTAATGGATGGGGTTTAATTTCAGCGAGACGGCATTCAAAACATTGTGGTGGCAAATCAAAAACAGCTTGCAATGCTTTCGGTCCGCCCACAGTTAGCAACTGGTTGCGCCCAACTTCAACATGTGAGCCATAATCAATGAGTTGAAGCGTGTACGCATCTTCATCGTTTTCTGGCACTGCAACAATTGTAGCGCGCAACAATGAATCATTGTGTTCAACAATCAAACATCGTCCTAATACTTCTGTGAAATCATCAATTGGCATACACATTCCTTGTAGAATTTCCGTTAGTTTTGAAATGTTCTGCTTTCCTTTGTCTGGTTGGAAATAAAACCTGCTGCAGCTGTAAATTTTTGTGACGACGCCTGGAATTTGCATGTGTAAACCATTTGGATAAATGCAATTTCTGATTGATCTATACATCCTTTTCATCATTGTAAATCCGTCGTTACGTATTTCACCCAGTTCATTATTAAGAGCATATCGTAGTTCACTATTGATACTGAAAATCATAATTATGAATAAAGCACTCATGTGAAGTTAAACAAGAATATTAAGTAGGTACTTACTTCATTGCCTTGATTTGCAGCTTATGATTAAATGTCCGCCACTTGATGGCTTTGTAAACTTCATGTTTGACTTCTCCAGGAACTTTAATATCGTCTACAAGTCCAAATGTTACAAAGAAACGAGTTGAATTCGAATCGAAATGAACTCGCATATCGTGTATGCCGTCACAGATGTTGCCAGCAATAAACTCTCGACGGATAAGTTGTTCATAAAGAGCACCAATGCGCTTATTATCCATTCCTTTGAAATATACGGTCGTGCAAGGATTCAAATTGCAAATCTGACTGTATGCGGTCCTCATTGGCGGCTTGCCACCAAAAGAATAATAATTCGGGAAAAATGCTCCCGCAATGCAAATTTTGATTGCTATAAATTTTTCATTTTCTGTCTCCCATTGATGTCCTTTGACGTTTTTCAATCGGAAAAATTCTAATCGATTGTTGATGTCTTCTACTTGTTCGTGAAGATCTTTCAAATTTTTCAGATCCAATTTCTGCAATCTGCACCATTCTTGTTCTCGTTTTCCTTTCAAGCCATTGGCAACAGCGCGTATCCAGCTCCGATATACTAGCAACGTAAGTATGTGATCGGAACCTGTTCCTTGTGCCTTTTCCAGCATCTCATGATAAATTTCCATTTTACCTTCATAATGGATGAAAACTGGTTTTGTTGCCATTGCAGCCCCAATGATTATACATTCCTCCAGCACACTGAACAAGTATCCCAAGACTATGAGTTTACTAAGTCGAACACCAATGGGAAGTTTCGCCATGACCCGTCCAAGAAATGTTAACTCTCCATCAGTTTTATCAAATTTTCCATTATTGCCGACTCTGAGAAGTCCTCCAATCTGTTTTAGTGATAGAACTGCATCAAGAACTGATCTCTTTGGTGGCGGATCTAAAGCCAATGAAAGCAGAATTGTTGGCCTACCCATGTCTACCAATTTTGCTTTTAAAACAACAGTTTCCAATGATGATCTGCACATTTCTGGAATTGTATCGGCTGGTAATTCTGTGTAGTGATCTCGAAAGATCAATCTAAGTACTTGTCCTGGTTGAGTTCGACCAACACGTCCTGACCTTTGCGCAAGACTCGTCTTTGAGGCCCACACAGTTCTTAATTCCATCGCATTGTTGTTTGTGTCTATCATGTAATACCTAGTCAAGCAAAAATCAATCACGAATCTTACGTTTGGAAAGGTTATAGAGCTTTCTGCGATGTTTGTTGCAAGGATGATTTTTTTCTTACATGAGGTGCTGAAGACTTTCTGATCAATGCTGTTAAATGTTGAGTGGAGAATAAATATGGGAAATTCTAATAAATCTGGAGTGTTTTCCATTTCGCCGCATAGTTTTTGCTGGAGTGATTCAATTTCACGGAGGCCAGGAAGAAATATGAGGAATGTTATATCAGATGTTGAGTCCTTTTCAGATGCTTTTCTGATGAGAAATTTCAGAACGTCTACAACGAATTTGTACATTTCACGCTTTATACAGGGATTGCCTTTGTCCAGTAAGTTAATTTTGGCTCCCATGTGTTCAAGCTCATTAAGATAATGCTCCTGAACTGGAAATGGTTTTTTAATTTCCAGATTCAAAACTGGAGCGTCTCGGAAAACTCCATCATAGATTGATTTGAAGTAGTTGGCAAATTTTTGAGCATTCACATTAGCAGACATCATTATGAGCTTTACATAAGGATTTTTTGTGGCTAGCAGTCTTCGAATGACAATCAAGGCCATATCCAAATCCATGTTTCTATCATGTATTTCATCCAGGATCACATGTGTATATTGCTTAAGACTCTTTTGGTTGATGAGTTTTTGTAGTAAGACACCCGTGGTGCAATAGAGAATGCGTGTATCTGAGTTTTTCTTCTCGTCCTTTTTCGTATCATTGCCGATCTGGTAGCCAACAAGTGTTCCAATTTCACATTTACGCTCGTTTGCAACAAATTTCGCGATGCTTGTGGCAGCTATTCGTCGAGGCTGTGAAATGATGATGTTCACAAATTTATTTTGTCGATATGCTTCATCGAGAATGTATTGTGGAACCTAGAGAAATTTGTTAAAGATCAACGTATTGCGTAGAAAAATAAGTAATTTAAGTGGTGCATTCTTACCTGTGAGGATTTACCTGTGCCAGTTGAAGCTGTGAGAACGACGACAGGATTTTCCGTAATTGCACGCAAAACTTTTTCTCGTTGTTTAAGAATAGGTAGCGGTGCAGGATTTTGATTAAAACTATAATGACTATAAATTTCTAGATCTGGGTCAGTAATTTCTGCTTCCTCTTTTTCATTTTTGATGCCGAGATCAAACTTATGGTCCTCGGATAATGAGTCAGTATTTAAAGTCCTTGTGTTTTGTTTTGGCATGTTAAGAAATTGTGTGGCTAATTGAATTTGCTCACGTTCCTGTTCTTTTTTTGCTGATTTCATTCCATTCGATTGTGATCTTCGCCAGTCGATTTCTTCGCCTTCTGTAATTTTAATTTTCACATTTAACGATGGTTTTGGCGCTTGCACTTTCGGTAACTTTATACTGCCACTAAAGAAGGCATCCAAAGGATCATCTCCATCGCTGTCCGACATTTTTTAATGGCTACAAAATGCCTATATGCGTTCCAAAACACTCGCCACAATATTACTTAGGTTAGGATAGAATACTTAACCAAAAAGTTTAGGGCTAAAACTATCGATATCAGACAGAGCCTTTCTTCTTTCTACACATTAATTTTTTGTATCAAAAATCTCATGGGGCCATGTGTTAGTGACGTATATTAGCAAAACTGGTCAAAACCGTTTCAACAGTTTCAATGCTTCTTCCACATTGTACATCCATTCCACATCGTATTGGTCGATGTTTTAAGTTGTATTTTTTTTTAAATAGTTTTACTCGTTTTTAATTATCTTGCCTATCGTGATTTGAGACGTGATTCCAACGCTTCGTAGAATCTACTTGAAAGTCATCAATTCAACTCACTAACAAGCATTACACTACCAAACATGGCCCAGAGCAGGAAAATTGAATTTAATGTTTTGGTGACTCAATTAAAGATTTCGTATCCATTTTTGAAGATTTTCGCAATTAATTTGGACAATCCTAAGCGCCTGGTAGTTGAACAGAAACTAAAAAATCAGTACAATGATTGTCCTGAGCTATTGGATGTGCCAGATCTCGGCGTGTGGCTAATTGGAAAAACCGGAAAGGATTCGTTTGAAAGATGCAGAGTAATCACAAAAAATAGTGGTGCCAGTCGAAATGTTCACCTTGAATTCGTCGATCGCGCATGTAATGGATATTTGCCTTTGCGTGATGTGAGCTTCTATTCAAACTGCAAAGTTCATTGCACTAACTTTTTTTCTAACCTATTTTCTCCTAAATTCAGATTCGTCCATTGAACGATTCCGAACTGCAATCCCGCCCATCATTCGCAAAGGAATTCATTTTATCCGAAATATACATTAAAAGCGGTAACCGTGAAATATACAAACCTAAAATAATCAAAATGCATGATATAATCGTTCATAATAATGTTAAAATGCTCTTGATTGGCGAGGTAAGTAATGAATGGTTACCACAGCGTTTTGCAAAGTTATAAAAAATAAATATTTTCTAGAACATTGCTGGTACGTTTGTAGAACTTAAGATGGGTAGCCTGAGTATTCAGAGAGATATAATTCCTTATCATCCGGATTTCGTCGGCATCATAGGTTCATGCGACTTAAAAACACAAATGAAACAGGCAAGTCAAACCACAGAATTTCTAGAAAATGAAATAAGTTCGGTGAAATATGATGGGCCCCATGAATCGCCGGAAAATGCTCTTAAACGACCATCAACTTGCGGAAATGAAAATTTTATTTACATCTGCAATAGCGAAGATGGTCCGTCGCTTTTCTTTGTTCATTTCAAGAATGCGGAAAGCTATTATCAAAAATTTCAAATTGACCTACAAAATGGTCCATATCGCTTGCTTAAAAAGAATGCTTCTTCTGGAACTGTTTGTCTTTGCCATTATGACAACAGCTATCATCGTGTATCAGTTATTGGCCCATCACCGGTTCCAACTGAATTATGTGTTCAATTTATGGAAAAGGGATCCAAGGCAATGGTGAAAAAAGCTGATCTGTATGAAATCCCGAGATATCTTGCAATTATTCCACCGTTAGCCAAGAAATACTCACTGCATGACGCCAATAATTTTCGTCATTTGCATAAACGCGAGCTGAAATTTTACTTCGATTACATTACGCTTGATCGTCAGCTAACAATCAAAAACATTGAGAACAATGAAAGTGCCAACAGCCGATCAATTTCGAAATGCGATTTGTATGATGGTAATAAAAACATTTCAGATGAAATCCGTGAATGGAATCCACACAAATTGAAGTATCCTGAACAAAAAATGTTAACTAAGAGAGTTTATGAAGTGTATGTCGGCTATATTCGAACACTGCGGGAATTCTTCGTTTTAATGCGCGATGAAAAAATCAATGAAATAATTCAAAAACTTCAGCGCTTCAATGCACCACAATTGATGAGTCCAAAGAAAGGAGATTGTTGCGTTGTGAAACATGATGGTACGAATTTTCGCGGCCTAATCCAGGAAAAAATATCCCCATATTTATTTCGCATCCTGTTAATTGATAATGGAAGTGTCGAAAATGTTCACGTCGGAGAAATTAAGTTGCTGGCAAACGAATTTTGCATTAATCCATCGTTCGCTTATAAATGCTGTTTGGAAGGTTTTGAGATGACAGCTACTAATGACTTAGTTGACATTGATAAATTCTATGATATTTGCACAAAAACAATCAACTTCAACATGGAGATTAAAAGAATCGATGGCGATATTTACATTGTGGAGCTCAGAAACCGGCTCGATTTACAGCAAAGCGTTAATGAAATGTTAATTAATACTCCCAATATCAACGATTCAGCCGATTCAGCAGCTGATACTGACGATTCGGAGACTGAAGAAAATTCAAAACATGAACGCTTGAATCCGAATTCTGTGTATAAAAGTCCACGTAACAAAATGATTTGTAGCTTCATTGAATCACCAGCACGTCGCTCGACCAATAACAATAATAAGGAACCAATAACTGGTAAGTTGTGCTATGCGAATTGTTTTGCCTTCATTTAATTTGCTTTTTTATATTTTGTTACAGTTCATTCAACTCCTGAATGGAATGAAAGCGATAAACGACGTTCCGAAAAAATTGTCAAAACAAATTCCGATGCAGGCCCATCTCATGTAAAGGAACATAACCACCACGAGCAGTGTGCTAAGTCCGATTCCAGCGGCATTGGCAGTATTCCACCAAATGATGAACTTTATGAAAACGGCGTCATCACAGGCATTATAAATGCGTATGATTTTACAATTCAGCGACTAGAGGACGCTAAGAAGTTTGAAGCTTTTAAAAATCATTTACAAGTTATTGCTGGTGATGCAAGGCCACTGATGGATATAGATGTGGGCATTAAATGCATTGCATTTTGTACATTAGATCAATGCTGGTATCGCTCAATCATTCTCGATACTAGTATTTTCTCAGAGGTCCTTCTTGTTAGCGTCCGGGCTTTCGACACTGGATTCACATTTTCGGTTGACAATTTGAAGCATTTGCGTTTAATGACATCAGAAATTGAAAGTGCGCCATGCTTTGCTCTTAAATGCACATTGCCGATTCATGTGCCACTTTATGAAAACGAGGATGTTATAATGAGCAACATTCGAGAAATGAAAGAAGTAAAATTTTATTGTGTTGCAGCATGTGACATTGTCAATTATGTCGAAATGATGAACGAAGGAAGCAACGTGACAGACACGATTGTCACTAATAATCTGGCAACACGTCAAACAGTCGTTACATCAGGACCAGCTTTCATATCATACATCAAGAGCCCAACAGATTTTTTTGTTCAGACGGAAAGCGACAGCTATAAACTGCAGGCCATCAGTACATATTTCAGTGATTATCGACAGGTTTTAATTTGGAAGGTCGATACCAATATCAAGTGTGCTGCTTACCGGGAAGCTGACGTGACCTGGTATCGTGCTAGAATAATTGAGGTTCTCGAAAAATCATTTATTATTCAGTACATCGATTTTGGTGATATTGAGGAGGTCAAAAAAGTTGGTCGCATCACTAATCAAGATATTGAACGAATTCCGCCATTAGCTAAACGCTGCTCATTGATACTGCCACAAGATGAATGGGAATTTCCACCTGAAGCTGCAAAGAAACTCGTTCAAATCAGTGCACAAGGCAGACGCAAGATTTACGTTAAAATGATAAAACCAACTGTGGAAAAAGCCAACGTTGAAATTTACGATGATGACAAGAGGAACATCATTCACGATCTCGTTCCAGCATGTGAAAAGGCAAAATCATCAGAAATTGATGTTACTCGTCTCAGCTGCATCGATTTAACCTCCCGTGATTGTGATGAGGATGAATTTTAAGTTTTATTATTATCGAGAATTTTGCTACATAATTTTTTTTTAAGTTTTAATTCAATTCAATTTGCATTCACATTTTTTGGAAATAAAGTTTACATAAAATAAAAGTCTTAGATTTGATTGAAATTTCATAAAATAAATATTCAATATCGAACCGAAAGGGAATACGAGATTATACAATAACAAAATCTTCAATGCCATCGTCATCATCATCATCGCTCGTTTGATTACTTTTAGATACGTTACTAACAGGTGAAGGTATATTTTGATACAGAACTTTCGTTTGATCCTTTAAACGTCCAGCTGAGAACACAAACATTGGATAATTGTATTCAATACCATTGCTATGGTTCTGTCGTGGTGTTATACAATTTGGTTGATTTTGTTGGCGATCTGAATAATTTTTTACGGGTAATAGATAAGGTTGAATACTATGCTGAAAGCGATCATAATCGTTTCGTGATGGAATATAAAAACCTAAGCAACAACTTGGATCCATTTTTGAGATTTTCATTTTCCTCGGTGATTTGCAATGAAAGCTTGAAAGTAGAAAATTGTTTTGGTTTACATCGACCATATCTTGGCAGTAATGTGGATCGAGATGAACTAATTTATCATCTTGATAACCCACGAAATAAAGCGAATGTTTGGGACGTCCACCAATAATTCCAATGCACCATTCAATACTCAACATTGCTTTCAAGCAATCACCATAGATAGGATTTAATTTCTCATGACCCAATCGTAATGGTATCAAAAGAATTAAAGGCTTCCATGTGATAATTTTCTTCATTACGACATGTACTGATGATGTTGCTGGATGATGATTTTGCCATGGAACCGACTGATTTTCATGAGAATAACATTCATCAAAAATATCCTGATTATAAATTGTACAATCCTGAGCAACATAAACATGAATTGTTGCTAAATCCATATTTTCTTGTGCGGATCGTTTGATGGCTTGCTTTAACAAATGAGCCACTGCTCCTGGACCATACCATTCTCCTACTTTTTTACCACTTGCTTTACCCAATTCAACCAAGGAATGGATTGAAAATGGACTATTCTTTGAAGTCTGATCACCAAACCATCTGATGATTTTTCGATGAATGTGATCTTCTGTTGTTGTATAAATTTGCGAGTCGGGGTCAAATCGCCAACAGCGACCCAAAAAGTGCATTACAAGAGCTTGAGCCAACATCATTTGTCCTGAACGTATCATGCAACCCCAGCCACAATCAGTTGTGTAGCCGTTATCGTTAAATGGTTCAACTTGCATTAATGCGAAATCTTTTCTGTATGTCATCCAGATTCTTGATACAAAATCTTTCTTGAAACCATCAATGCCATCTTCATAGTCACACGTAACATCCTGTCCAGTCTCTTCTGCGGGTTCAAAGGCTCTATCAATGTGATCATCATCGCTAGGTGTCGGTAGTTCATTGTTGTATAATTCGGCTGACGTTGGCTGTTCTTCATGCATGGAGAGTGTCATTAGTTTATTTTCTGTAGTAGCAAGCACATTATTCATTTCGACAATAGTTGATGATTGCATTGATTGACAAGGTGTCATTTTACGATGATAACAACGACCAAGGACCCAAATCGCTGATTCTTTATTGAAACTTGAGCGCATTTTCCCTGACCATCCATATTTCATATTATGCCACAATGAAATGATTTTTGTTTCCACTTTGGCTTTGAGCTCTTCATTAGTCACAATCCGTGTTGGTGTTGTTCTGAAGGACGATGGGCCTAAAAAAATGCATTTTTCAAAATAAAAACTCCTTGTCCATGAAATAAGGAAATTTACTTGTAGCAGGTGATGCTGATGAAGAGAGCTGTTGAGCTGGTTGTAGGATCATTGATGATGAAGCTGATCCTGATTGCGTAAACGTTTCGTGTAGCTTTTGGAGCATTGTTATTGCACCTTTCACATCCAGCTGCTATTGTCTCAATATGACTTCATACCACTTCCATTAGTTGCTAATAATTCTGATTTGCAGGACTTCCCAAAAATAAAATTTTCTTCAAATTGTTTGTTTTGCAATCTTTGTTATTATTTCATATTCACCACAAAACCAAAAAAAAAAAATTAAACTCACCACAGGGCACGAGACAAATTATCTGTAGAAATCGCATATGAAAATAAATAATTTATCAGCCATAGTTTTTCATATTCATTTATTTTTCTTTTTGAAGTGTCAATACATTTTTTGTCTTGTTTTTTTTTTTTTTTTTTTCGTTCTGAATATGCATTCATAGAAGAATTGTATAACTCATGATTAAGCAGAAATAAGCCTACAACTTAGTAATTAGTTCCCCAAAGAAAAAACCAACCAAATCACAATTTATCAAAAAGTTTTTAAAGTCCTTTTAGAAATGTGTAATGTATACGTGTCGTACAAACTAATAAAGCGGAAAATAATTAAAAAGTCCATTTACGGCTGAAATATTTCATTAGAATTACTGACAATTTTTCTTAAAAAATACATATTTCTTGTTATTTACAATCTGTAATGATGGTTCCAACTTAAAGAGTACGGTTTAATTTTGTAAGAAAACAACTGTGTATGCATTATAATAAGAAATAAAATAGAAATAAAAAAAAATCCCTTTTATCACCAGGATTTAAATGCGCTATAAGCTATAATTAGAATTCGGTATATTCATAAAAATATTTATGTACCAATCAGAATCAACATTAAATTCATTCATAATTCTTTTTATATTTACACTTCAAATCATGACAAATTTCTCAGTAATTTCGTTTTGTTTGATTTTCATTTCTTTTAAACGGCTGGGACATACTTATCACGCTAATCAGTCTTTGATTCAGCCACAAGCATGTCCCAGCACAGTGACATTTGTTTTGTGTTCGATAAATTTCCTGAGATTTTAGCATTTTTCATTTTTTTTTAAGTTTCCCTCAAATTTGGAATTGGAAAAAAATCATTGAAATTATATCTCAGAATGAATCTATAATAATAAGTTGTTGTAGATGTAACTTTGATGTCAAATTTTCGTACTGTTGCTTCAAGCTGTGAGCAGCACACAGCACCAAAAAAATGAAAAGAGTTTTTGCCACTTTTTCACACCAATAATGCAATAGAGAATTTATTTGAAGTTGGTCGAATTGTTATTTGGCCCAGATGACGAATGATTTCCATTGTTGCGTGAGGATGATCCAGTGCCGTTTGCATTTTCTGTTGAATTTTGTTCAGATCGAGGAACAAGTACTACTGAACCATCAGCTGATTGTTGCAAGCTGTATTGATAGCTCGAATATGGATTTCCATCGGCATCACGTAAGTTCTAGAGAGAAAACATTTATTTTACTTTCATTCGAAGGATGGAAACGAGAAATATTTACCTGGAAAACGTGACGATAAAGTTCAGCAAACTTGTCCCTAACACGGCGACGTTCGCTTAAAGCCAATTCACGTTCACGTAAGAACCTTTCTTTACGCATCTTCATGTCTTTTACTTCATCGGCCAGCGAAATAATCTGATCCAATTTGCGTTTTCGACAATTTTGTGCAGCAACCTTGTTCTTGCCACGACGACGAATATCACGAATCAGTGACAATTGATTTTCGCTTAGGTCATATTTTGACAATCGTTCATTGAATTCATCCATTGGCAAGTTGATAATATCTTGAACCTTAAAAGATGCAGACTATTATTAAAAATAAATCAATATAAATAATAAATCATTGCACAACTTACAGGAATCGGGATGTGCAATGCGCGAGCACGCTTTTCATCGCGCGTCAAATGTTCTTCTTCCGCCTTCTTCACTTTCTTATCGCGCGTTTGTGGCCGTGGTGTTGCTCCGTTGCCATTTAGCGAACCCCCTCCTGGATGTGGCATCGTGTAAGTGTGATTATGATTAATCAAATCGTGACTGGAAATTCCATTGCTGCCACTTCCGCTCTTCAAATGACGCTGGTGCGGGAAGTCAATTGAATAAGAATATTTCATTTCCGAATCCATCAGCGATGCTGGTGGCTTAATGACAGATGACGATGGACCATCTAAATTATTTGATGGAATTGCATATGGCTCGTAAGGTTCATATTTCAATGGCACATTTGGAACGGATGTCAGATCAGTGCCGAGATTTTGGTGTGATGGGTGCAACGATGGAGGTGGCAAAAGGCTCGACTCATGAGCGAAGCGTTTTCCGTACATCTGATGCTTTTTCTGGGCAACTGGCTGGCGATTAGTATCCATCATGCGACTGTTGTTGAATCGATAATCATATGGACCTATGAACTTCCTGCTGCAATAAATATTATTTGTAAAATATTACAAAAGATTTTAAAGTTTGTAAACTTACGTGTGATATTCTTGTGCTGAATCACTTCCAGCTTCATTCCATTCGCCATCTGAAAGCGATGCAACACGTTCTGAGCCCATTGAACTGACGGCACTATCACTTGAAGCATCCAAGCGATCGCCATGCTGTTGACTCGCGCTAGTTGATGCTCCAATTCCACTGGACAAACTTAGATTCGTTTGCATGTGATTTCCCATAAGTTGGGCATTTGATGCGATCGATGAAGCATTGTTGCTGCTATTGCCACTTTGATCCAAACCCGGCTGGATCATTCGCATCGTATACATTCCTGTACGATTAAAATTAAATTGTTAGCAATTGTCGAAAAATCATTTATTCTCTTATCAGTGAGTTAGAACATGATGCATACCCAAAAGTGTAAATGTCGATAACATTTTCGCAAATTTTATTTCTGTGTTGTGTGACTTTTCTTATATATTATAACAATTATTATTAAATAAAGTGGGTAATATATTACTATCACAATTAATAACAAAACATATTACTTAGGTCTAGATGTTACGTCACTTCATATAGTAATCATCTTTCTTTTTGAAACGAACAATTGAAGCGAATTTCTGTTGTTTTTGCTGAGTCATTTGTTATTTGATAGATAAATTAAATGCGATTGCTTTGCTGTAGTTTAGGCATTTGCTCTTTTTGGATAATTTCGCTTTCAGTTCGTTTGCCAAGATATTTAAAGCATTCTTAATTTTATTAATTAAGGCGCAGAATTTTGTCTCTTGTACACTCACAACTTTACATAATATAATGCTAATTCGCCATATACATAACTCTCGCAATTGTTGTCTTTACTTTAGCTTGCTATCGTTTCAAAAATTTCATTCAAAAAATTTCTTGATCGTATAATTATTTAATTAATAAACCACAATTTCATACGAGTGTAATTTAAATGTTCAGCACTAGGTAGCTGCGTATTATTTGTTTCTTCTTTAAATCGTTTTGAAATGACGGGGCACATTATTGTCAGCATTTATTCTTTAAGGTAATCAATTCAAGTGTCGTCGTCGCACTCAGTTTTTTTTTTTTTTTCGGCAAAAAGCTCTCTCGAAATACAAACGAGACTTTTTGTTTGTTTGTTGGGTTCTCGTCCGTTTGCGTGTTGCGATTAGAGAAACTCCGATAAATTTTCACGAGACAGCACTGACAAATAAATATATTGATGTTTGTATGTGTCTCTCTTATCACTAATGTGTAGGCTAATTGAATATATAAATAAATATGTATATATATATATATTTTTTGCTGTATTTCTTATTTCTTAAGCGCGCAAACTTCTTTTTGTCATTGTTGAGGAAAAGAAAGAACAAAACTGAAAGTTTCTTCAATTCATACTTGAATGATTTTCAAGTTTTTTTTTTGCCGTTCGGGTCGTTCCGATATCTTATCAATCGGGTTTCGCGAGTGCTGATTATTAAATTTACCACCTAAATGACAAACATTTATAAATTTTGTTCCTTCGCGAAAAATGAAAAAAACGAAACGTAATCGCATGATTTTGTGATAAAACACATCTTTGTTGCTACCACGTAGGAAATGTTAGGACAAGCAATTATATCACGAAGGCTGAATTTCTTTAATTGTGTTTCAGCACATTTCGATACGTCAGAGAACTATAGAATATCTATTCTAAATAACACTCGCGGAACATTTGAAAGCTTTAAACTTACATAAAAAAAAGAAAATTCTCAAAAAGGTGTGCAAATAATTTTCGAAAGCGACAAAAAGCTGATAAGATTAATTGAATCGCGACTTTTATTGTTTGATTGCTTTATCGCATACACTGATACACTTTTCCCTCCCAAGGCAAATGCATCAAATATTACATAAGGAAGAAAATGGGCAATACATACCTTCATTAACCGCCATGTCCATCAACTGTAAATCTTCATCATTTAAGATGGAATTTAAAAAGCCGTCGCTAGTGTGATTCAATTCCGATGGATTTGGATGCTAGATGATGGAAGCAAAGAGGAAATCGTGATGATGATGATGCGACGGTAAAAATAACTTTTTAAACCCACCGAATAGTACATCAAATCATGTTCCATTTTATATGTTGAATTTCCTGCATCAGTTTCTGATGTTGAATTAGTTAAATGCATGCTTGACGCAACGGCTGATCCCAGGTTTGAACTGTATGGCTGCAAATGATGCGAAGATGATGGTTGGGCTGCAATTTCAGCGAGTGATGCATTGTGCAATACTGCTGGGTGTGAATGTGGATGATGATGACTAAATTGTCCATGCTGGGACATTGATCCACTAGCCTAAATATAGGAAATAATTTTATTATTGCTTTGCTTTCGGAGCATAAAGCGCAAAAATCTTACTTGATAAGGATAATGTGACGAATAATGTGCTGCATGTGATGACATATCGCCGACTCCCATTCCCATTGCGGGTGGAAAACTCAGCAAGTTGGCCAGATCCTGCCAACGCTGTTCCATCGAAACGGTTCGACTCAATGGGACTCGTCCCTATTTTTGCAAAAAGAAATTGATTTTTTTAGATTTGACTAAGAAAAATAAAAAAAAAACTTCCGATTGCTCGTATGTTTAATGTCTTATTGACAATTTGCTAAACATTTTTTTTTGTCGGATCTAAAAGAGAGCCAAAGGTCGCATTAAAAAAAATGTGTTTCACATGAAGTATCGCACACATACGGGGACCATTATGTAATTAATTAATAATATATGCCCATTGGCCCCTTCATGCATGTATCTATTAAATTTTTCGCCGATTCAAGGTCTCAGGTCAGTCAGTCGAAATAACAATAACAAAAAAAAATCTTATTGAATGTTTCAAATTGTATACAATCCATCATGTGTGTAGTTTATTATTAAACAGTTCATTATTTTGCGAGCTATAGAACACTTCCGGTGAAGCAGAAAATAATTAAGAGATCAAAATATTACATTTTTTTTCTATCTTTTGGTCTTAAATTCTATTATCTAAACTATCTTTCGTATATTGATTGATAACATTATTTTAAACAATATTTTTACACATTCTTAATGTGACCAAGACAATAATTATAGAGTCGAAATGAGAAGAGACATCAAATACATGTTATTAAAAAGCTTCTCAACTGTTATTTAAAATTCATTTGTTCATACGCAACAAAATGCTGAGAATTAATTTTCAGTGAATCGCGCAAACTCTCAACACAATGCATTGTAGCTTTGATTGCTCGAAAGCTCATGAAACAGTGAATAAAAAAATAAAAAAAAATTAATGAAAGAAAATTCGAGCGACAGAATTGAGACGAAAATTACCGAGTCATTATTTCTGAATTTCTTTTTGAAATTGCGCCATGAATTTTTAATGAATGTTGAATTGTGCAAGACGAATAAAATATAAAAAAAATGATCGTCCATGTCGATGGCAGATAATTGACAGGAGTTCAATTTTCCATTCGATGTGAATTCTTTATGCACATTCTAACAATGAAATTGCACTCCATCAACACTCGCTTGGTGTTGGCTCTGGTACTCAGAATGAGATTGCATAAAAAAAATTTCTTGCAAATTTTTTAATGACTTTATTTTATTCTTCGAATGAAGTTTTCAGGAAGCTTTTGGCGGCGGTATTTGTGATGAGGTTGAGAAATTACAGGTCGATGCATTTTTTTTCCACATTATTAAATGAAACTTTCAAGCAGTCGAAAATTATGGACAGACTGTTAAAGAAATCAACTTTAATGAAGAAGAAATTCACTCTCTTAAGTGTTTATTTTACGTCTTAAGAAAACTGAGAGAAATGTCTATAAAGGAAACATCCTTTCAAGTGAAAAAGAAGAAAAAAAATATAATTATCAGAAGTTGGTTGAAAATTGTTTATTTTATCTTTTTTTTTATTTTTGTTCAGCAGAGAATTTCTCTTTCGTTCCTCTTAAGTGGTTTTACCTGGAATCGATCTCCATTACGCATAGAGATTTCTGTTATTCTGTCGTTTCTAACAAGAATAGAAAATTAAAATGCTTGACATTGAATTAAGTTACAATTTCTCGTCTGAGTTCAGTTATGAGAAAGTTGACTATTCAAAAAAAAATAAATAATTGTAACAGGTCACCATTACAGCAGAAAATAAAAACTACCAATTTCTTAATTAAATTCTCTTTGAGGCCTTGCACGATAATTTTGTATCCGATTCATGATGAATTTACACATTTTTTTCCGTGTTCCATCTACTGACTTTGCTATTTTGATTTTTACATCAAACAAACACCAATAATTCACTAGCGCCGCGTTGCGCGCGCGACAAAGCAAAAAAAAAATGTTACAGATACTTTTCTAGCGTCCATCAATGGATCATGTTTCACACATGTACGCCACAAATGATTAAAGTGACTAAGAAATTAGGCACGTCATCTGGACCCTGATCAAACACTAATCAATAAATGTGACATCTAATCTGTTAAATGTTTACACAGCATAAGGGCATCAAATTCATAAGAGTGTACCTGTTTTGATGACATCTTAGAGAATTTGTCGACAGGAGAAATGTATTTTTTTTTGTATGTATGTCTTTGCGTGTGAAAGGACATAAAAACTAAATAACCGAAATGATGACAGTTTTTGTGGCCTGCACCCATTGTTGACTGTGACTATATACAGTTTTTATGACTTGGAAAATCATCATATGGATAGAGAAAAAAACAGGGAAAAAACAGGTAGCAGGAGTGTTAGTTGATTAGACAATTCCATTCATCCCGTTCCGCATGACGAATTGCATATTTTGAACATAGCAGGGAACACTAGCCACCGTTGGCACTCTTTTTTAATCCTTTTATAAATTTTTCTTGACTTTGGCAATAAATGTAAAAATGATATGGAAATGTGTTTTCTTACCTGATAACCATTTTGTCGGTAGCTGTTTACACAATGTGCATAGTTCTGACTCGGTTGACGTGGATGTTGAAAGTGTGGTGTCGACGGTTGGATCATCATTTCGTTCAGCAAATCTAATTCTTCGGTGTCGTCAAGGAGGTTTGATAATGGTGAATTCAGATCAAAATCAAAATCATCCTTTCCACATTCGAGATGTAAATTATTTTCGAGGATCGCCTCTAAATCGTCTGATACTTCGCCGCTGTTACTGTCTCCGCTTTTAAGAACTTCTAATGCTGCAGCTTCGTCGAGTTGGTTTTCCTCCGATGATTGATCTTTTTTATCAGTCTGCGAAATAAAAAAATATTCAAGGAAAAAAAGAAAGAAATTAGAAATTGCGCAAGCGTCACGAAGTTCGTCGCCATATCTCACATTTAAATCATCAGTGATGCCAACCAATTGTAATGCCTCCTCCAACAACAAGTTATCTAACTCATTGCTGTTGCCGTTTGCGTTAGCCTGAAGAATGTATTCACCTGATTGACGTTATAAGAGACGTTATTTTTCTTGTTGTTGTCTTTTTAAAATCATTTTAAAATTCTTTTATGTTTGATAACTCTAACAAATTTCAATTCGAAAATAGATATTCTTTAATAATAAAGTCGCTTTGCCGACTTTTTAATTAGATATTCAAAAATTCACCACAGTGGATCTCATTCAATGTTGCATTTGAGGTTGGGTAAAATAATTTTCTTTACAAAAGATGAAAAATCGTGATAAAAGCTACGAAATTTTCAATGACTTTCATCGAAGAAAAAAAAAATTCTTCATTTCTTTTTCTTGTTTCTTCATTCGATTTTATTTCATTGTTTTCAAGTGGAATCAAGCGCGAGCTCTACGAAGAACTATATATACAGAAAATGGCTAAAAAGTGAAATAAGAGAAAAAAAAACACGCGGCGCGGTATGTTGAGAAATACACACATTTGATGGTGTTTCTTCATCATAAACAACAGCATACAAAATAAAAAAGGCGAGAGAAACAGCCATTTTGTGTGTGTTTCTTTTCCAGACGTCGCTTGTTTCTAAATAAAAATAATGTTAACAATAAGCATGTTCTGCTCGATAATAATTTATCTTGAGGGACCGTTTTTATGAAATACATTAATATTAATCAAGAGGGATCTTGCTGCTTATGTTATGTTATGAGGGGAACGTTCAACGCGACGCCATTTTATAGCGAACTGCATTTTCAAATGAAACTTATCGCACAATGCACATAAATATCGATTCCGGGAAAATAATTTCAGGGTTCGTCAAATCAATTTGACGTTTCACCTCAGCATTTGCATTGGAAAAGGGTCGTAGTTTGAAATCACGTAGAAATAGAAGGAGAATAATAACATTTGACCTCCCGTCTGTTACATGTTAATTAAACGCAAACAAACTAAAACGAACGACGTGTAACTGAATGCGGTAAAATATCTACAATCCAATAAAGCCGCACATATTATTGCTATTTATTCCCACATCATTAAGATCGATTAACATATTTAAAGATTCACGAGAACACTCAATCAAAAATACCAGTCGTTGCAGGTCCATCGGATCAGATTCTTTTTTTTTTGTTTGTGCGACAAGATCTTGCCATCATCAATCCTGAATGTATTTATGATATATGAGCGATTTGTCTTTCGATGTGGAATTTATTGAGATATTTATTTCCTATATCACATCAAATGTTTGGGAAAAATGTTTGAGATCATGAGTATGATTCGTAAAAAAAAAACGTGATACAAAGAAGAACTCGAGAGAACGTGCTGACATTGGCATTTCTATAATGTGTATAAGAAATTGAAGAAATAAAATTGTACAAAGTATATTAACAGATATACACGGTTCAGATACTATCTGCACAAGTCTTGTCTCGTTTGATTGAATAAAGAAATATACAAAAAAAAAAAAGTCGAACCAAAAGATAGGCAAAGCGCGTCAAGAAGAAATAAAGAAACATTAAAAAGGCCGCTCATTTTCAGATTGAAGCATTCGACTTTTTGAGTTTAACTTCAAAGATTTCAGGTAGAGAAGAATTGCTGGCAATTGCGAACGCTTTTTTTGTTGAGATGTCCATCGTAGATTTTTTGTTAGTTATTAAGCAGCAATAACTTGGAAATTATGCTAACGAATAGACGAAATTGTTCCGATTAATCGCATCAATTTACAATCGAAATATTTGGTAAGAGATTCATAAGAGCTGTAATTTGGCTTCGGCAAATTCCACAGAAATCATAAAGCTCTGCCGCATTGGCACGGAAATTTTATGATTAATTAATTAATGCGAATGGTCTTACAAATGGTAGGAATATTTCTTAGAAAAGGGATTTTATGTCTAAAAGAAATGTCAATAATTTTATGACTAATGATCCTTCGCAATAGAATTTAAATAAAAAATAATTCTTTATGTACCGATGCCACCTTTTTTCAGTTCGTTTTTAAGGGAAAGGTGTACTCAGGCAAGGATTCCTTTTGTGAATGACAAGTATGACATGTTTATGATTAATGAATTGGAGTATAAAATTGTTCAAGTAAACCCTGCGGCACAATGCGATTGCAAATAATGGAATTATTACATTAATTTTAAATCTTATATTTTTCAATGCATTTATTTTTACATCCAAACTGTATAATGTGTGTCTCAATGGAGTCCCTCGAGAATTGAGATGTTACAATTCTTTTGAAGGTTGACTTTCAGTATCGTTTGATCGTCGTTCATTTTGTGAAAAATATTTCATTCTGTCAGAGGCAAACAATTGCAGGAAGGCAACACCCTTGGGATAAATTTTATATCAAATATTCTATTGGGAAAACTTACATTTGTTTGAGACGTTACAATATAAATATTTTGATAATCCTTTTTGTGAATAAACTATGTGTAGGGAGATCCTTATGGCAATGAATTAATCCAAACGATATAATCTTATTATGACACTGTGAAGCTGACTTTCTTTAAACACTAAAATATTATATTTTTTTGGCCGCAGAAATATTAATGAAATATTTTTCTTAATGAAATTTGTTCCAATGTTTCTTATTTTCTCACTTTTAGCATCGAACCTATACAAGTTTCTTTTTTGCTTAATTAATGCTGATGATGCACAAAACTGATGCTTGCAATTTTCCTGTGTAAAATAGGAAATTTTCGCCTTCGTAATAATGACTCTACAACCGTTCACAAAAATTTCTCAAATCATTATGATTATCTTCAAAAACTGCCGAATATCCTTTGCACAACAGTGCTTTCATTTTTCGGTTTTCACTATTTTACATGAAACACCATTACACTACAATTTTCATCAAACAAAATGTTCTTTATGACTTTCATTCAAGTGGCTAGCAGTGAGAAAAAAAAAAGTTATTCTTGCAGCTTGCAGACGCGCTCTAACCACACTACCATTCGTAATATGACTCAAACTAATACTGAAACGTACCATAAAACCATAAAAAGCATAAACATCACCTTCAGCGCGAGTAACTCTTGATGGCACGCATACACGAAAAACGAGAACAAAAAATCCTATCAAGTAGAAAAAATGGGCTTGGTTCCATGGCTTCGGATATACATATATGGCGAGAAAAGAAATACATCTAATAATCTTCATAGCATTGATATCCCTTGTTGGGTAAAAATATAGATATATGTTCACATTGCACAAGTCAAAAATGTGTGGTGTATATAAATCATTTTAACTTCTTGCGTACATTGAAAAAGAGGCGGATTACTTGAATGGCGCTTGGTGTTGGTATCAGCCATCAGCCAATCGTGGCACTTTCGATGCTCATTTTCTCCTCTTGATTTTCTGTTCGAAAACATGTTTCTTACACAATTTTTGTGTGGGCAATACACACACACACCTAGATTAGCACTACCGATATCCATTTCATGATACTATACATGAAAAGAGCAACACACAATGCTCTGCTATTCTTTTCATCGAAAATGATGAAGATAAATGATGGCTTTATATAAAATGGATAACCGAAAAAATGAAACCATAAAGAAGGAAAAAGATATTTAATTAAGATTCGAGCATGAAGCGAATTGGAGAGTTTCGTGTGATTGCGATAAGGACAGACAGACGAACAGATTTAGAGCATGAAGTAGTTGTGAAGGATTTTTTTTACAGCTTTTAATGGTAATTCACGGCAAGAGCTCAAAAAAACTCCATTTGGATTTTTTTTTTAATTAAAAAAAATAAATACATTTTCAAGAAACAAGAGAGAAGGAAATTACATTTTTTGAGGTGGTCGCAAGACTGATGGTTAAGCAATTTCAGGCATATTCGAATGTGCGCGAGCGAGCAATTCAGGCCATAATTAAATTAATCACCGCTGGATGTTTTTCAATTATAAATCTGACTATATTTTTTTGAAAAATTAAGCCAGCGGTTTCATTTACGGTGAAAGCCAATCAAAGCCAACAAAACAACATTGTGCTGTACCATTTGGTGGTTCCATTTTTGTGAACGAATAGTTTTCTAGCATTTAATTTCCCATCATAAAGCAGACGCTCAATGATTTCAGCTAATTTTTATTTCCATTATTTTCGTAAAATCATTGACATTGAGCTTGATTGAGCCTGATATTGGGCAGTTAAAATCATCATCATCATTGAAGCAACAAAAGACTATCGATTGCTAACAAAAAAAAAGAACCATTAAAATGATTTTTCAAATTTTACTATTATTTAAATACAATTGGAATAAATAGTCGAAAAAAAAAAAGTTACTTAGCTTAATTCAACAAGCATTTGTTTAGGAATAAAATCAGCAATTTTAAATGAATTCAGGGGTATCAATGATGCATTTCAAGAGTCATAAATATGCTATGCTATAGATAGGTAACTCATCAAATTTTTAGATCCAATTGCAAGATTCTCAATTCGCAAATCATTTTCTACTTAAAGCCCTGGCCCACCTATAACGAAATTACTTGACTAAAATCTAGTGAGTGAGAGGATGATATTCATTATGTTTCAAGATTGTAATGTACACACCGGAATTGGTGGAAGCAGAAGCAGCCTAGACATCTTCGAGACGAAAATGATTATACAGTTATAATAATGCTGAACTGTATTATAAAGTATTTAAAATCTATAGTAAAGAGTATGGTATGATCTGAAAAACTTGGATGATGACTTTTATGAAATTGTGGTCTATAGGCCGCAAAAAAAATGCTTACTGGTGATGGTGTTACTGTGTTGCTATTATAAAAATCTACATGTTTAAATGCGATGATAATGCTAATATAAATATAGTAAAAGAGTAGAGCAAAGGAAATTTACACAGCAGAAACTTTTGTCGTGAATGATTATTGCTACTAACTGGCGGCCTCAAAGATTGTATAAGCCATAATTTTTGTTAATTCATTTAAGAAGTTTTTTTTTGGGTAGCTTTTGGAGCGCATAAAATTATCCATGGCCATGGTTCAATGATGTACATTGGTATTAGGTGTCTGTCTGGAATTTCGTTCCATCTCACTCGAGCCATATACATTTACCAATTATTTCGATCATTCATGATGATTTGTTAATTTTTTTTTGACTATAATGCAATATAATCATCATTGACGATCGAAAGTGAAATTTCACCTTTTTTTCACACACATTCGTGATTAGTTCGCAAAGAATATTAGTATAGCGCAATTGCTAGACACAAGCACAAACAACAGTATTTATCAATATTTGAGGAGTTATGTAGGTGACAAAATCAAGTGACTTTTCCCAAACGCGTAGTCTACTTCAGGTGGAATGCAAACAGAATTGTGACATCAAGTGCTCCTTCCACTTAAGTCCCCATCACCGTTCGTTCGGTGCATGTCGAGCAAATATGAAAATATTTGACCAAAGTATATTCTCGGAACTGGAGTGTCGTAAAAAGAAAATGTTATTTCAACAAGATTCAGATTTTGTGTTCATTTTTCTAAGAGATTTAGTTTCCCAAAAAAAGAGAAAAAAAAATACTACTTAATAATAATAATAATATGTCGATTGTTGTTGATTGTTTACTTTTGAAGAATCTCTTCTTTTAATATTTATTTTAGGCCATCTAAAGTGGCACTTTTTAATTGCACTCTTTAGTAATTCGGTAATCTGATGGGAATGTAGCGACGGGCTCCAAAAATTTAATCATAGCCATGTTAAGGTTTGGAGATTAAAAATCAAGACGGAAAAAAATCCATTTTTATTCACATCCCACTGTGCTTGATTGCTTGAGTTTCGAGTAGATTTTTTTTAATCTGTTTTCTTCCTCTTTTTAAAAGCCGCTGCTTGTTGTTGCTGGCGTTGTATAATTAATCCCGAAGCTGTATAATTCATCAAAATATTTTCTTTTCTTTCGACTGCCATAGGATCATTAATTACACAAGAAAGAAAAAAAAACTTCAGCCATTTTCGTCAAGAAACAACAACAATCGGCGGCATGTAATGAGATTCTTGCATGAAATAAGGGGGTTTCACAAGGAATATTTCAGTGGAGTACAGCCCCTTAATTTCTATATTCAGTGCTCGCAAATGCAAAGAATAAATTTATTTTGAGCGCTGCCACAATCAATATTAATGTTTATATATTTATATACAACGACATCAAGGATATTTTGAATGGAGGCATGTAAGCACTTAATACATATTAAATGGGATTTTTTTTTCATCCGTCGTTCGTTCGTTTTGCACAGTGAGTGGATTTTGAGAAATGGGATTTCACAAACACGCATATATGTGAACCGATAGCAGCCGTAAAGAGCAATATACATTATACCAAACAATTTTTTTTTTTTTTTCATTTTCATTTAAAAAGCACCCATCCATCCAACCATTCGAGATGAAAAATGACTGGAGAATTACGTTGCAATAAATATAGAAATTCCAAATGTTCCCTTTTCATGAGCACACAACACTGCGCGCATTTTTTTGATGTTCTTCTTCCTTTCAAATATATTCTATGTTTAGGCTTTTCTCACATATACAATCGCTGTTGGTTGTTATAATTTTAATTCGCTTTTATCTGACGGATCTTGACGTACAGCTATGAAAAAAAATTTTTTTTTTGATCCATGTAAATGTTATAATAAAAACTTCATATCCCGAAAATACTTAATCAAAACAAGTTTTTTCTTTAAATCGCAAATGGCGTCGTTTTGCAATCGAATACAATACGCACAGATAACAAAAGGAAATTCAGGTAGCAAATTTGTCCCTTTTTTCAAACGAACAGCAGCTTTTAAAGTTATAACATCATTATGACTTCTTTTATGCAGTTTTTCCTAAGCCAATTTATAATTTTCTATGGTTTTGTCAAATCAATTTATATTTATTTTTTTCTTGTCATCACGTTCCCTTTAACTTATAGATTTGAATGAGTGAACCAAATGTGATCTACAACGTCTTAATTATCAAACATAAAAGACATTTCATCAAAAATTCGTAGCACTCACCTGTTTCCGTATCGATGACGTACGATAAGCCAGCCCAGGGATTATTTGAAGCTTCATCTTGTGGCTTTCCTTCATCCTCAGATTTCTACAAAAAAAAAAAGATTTTACAAAAATATAGTTTGTTATCATTGTGGATGATCCTTAATTACATACACTTAAACGTGTTTGAAATGCTAAATAAAAAAAAATCTTCTCTTTCTCACCTTATCTGTCTTCAATTCTAGCAAGGCTTTTAACTTTTCAAGATCGTCTGCTGAATTTGCTTCCTTTTGAAGAGATTCTGCATTAAGTGTTGGCACGATGGGATTATACCCCAAATCGACATCTTGCTTCCATAAGGCCTCAATTAGGTCGATTTCCTGCATGGCGGACAAGGAAAAATAATTATTATTACAGCTATGAATACAACAAATGCTCCAAACAGACTGCCGTTTGGTTTCGTCTGATAACTTTATCAAAGTTTCGTTGAGATAACGAACTTCAAATTTACGGCTGTGTATCCATTTCTGCAGAGCTATATTTAATTAGTGACGTAGCATGCAATGATTGGAAACTGATAATGAATTCGATATTTTCATAAATTGCGTTCTATCGATGAAATTTGAAAATCACGTTTCTTAAAATGCACGCAAAAAAAAAAAAACGTTTCATACATTCTGTTATCAGTAAAGTGTTTATCATTGGTGAACGTAATTTTATCATTGGAGGAACATTAAATTGAGTGATAAGATTTTGACACGAGCAGAGCAGCATATGTGTGATAAGGTTTGATGTCGCAAATTGTGAGGAAATTGTGAAATGTTCGCACATTGAGAGCTACAAATTGAATATATGAACAGTAAAAAAGACAAGTTTAAAGTTTCGCAATTTTCTAAAAGTCCCAAAAGTTTTTTTCGCCTTGAGCCATTTTTTTATAACGGCGGAAATGGATAATTTATATTAACAACAACTTTTCGTCCTTAATTCGCCATCAAGGATGTATGTGAGATGGGCGTTTTGAAGAAAAAATATGCCCCGCCTTTATGCTACGAACACCACAACGAAGAATATTGAAGCATATAGTGGGGATGATTTATGGTCGCATTATGGTATTTCGAAAGTATCTAACTTCGAATAAGTTTTTAAAGGTGAAGTTTTAAATTAGTTTTCTCATGAAATGTTGACAAAATTCAGTTATTGTAACATACATTGATCATATCAGCGCGTACTGTGTGTCACAATCAATAGTTTCAGTGAATAGGTTCTAAGATTCCTTTCTTTAGCAGCCTTTAGCCTGTGACGCAATTAATCATCAGAAAGGAAAGTGGCATTTACATCAATAAAATCTCTTATATTTTGGAAAATGTTGAATCGATAATTAATAACACGCATTTAGGGGCCATCAGAAATCAATTTAAAAGAACTTGCTGTAACATAGCGGCACAATTGTGGTTTGTAATGTGAAGCATACTGGCAACATAAGCTCAATTTATCATCAACGATGCACCAGCATTGACATCCACTTGAGAATAATGTAAAAAATGAAAATAAATTATCTATCTGGGGTATTGTGTGGGAAGAAAGTTTAGTGAAAAGGACGACACACCAACAATAGATCACTTTCTTTGATGATGTTCCCCAAAATATTTTGACAAGTCTTCTCTCAATCATTTATCACCCTCGATCGTACATCAAACGAACATTGAAAATTGTAATTCTACATTTGAAAAAGGCCACCAACAATGCCATCAGAGTTTAAATTTGTCAAGAGAATGTTAGACTTCTTTCATCAAGACTCATTTCCAATCCTCTCTCAAAAATTGGCTCCACATTTAAATCCGTATTGTGATTCATCAGATTATATGAATTTATTATGACAGCTACCACAGATTAAAATGCCACAATTTGGAAATGTCGAAACATGAAGAAAATAAAACCTTAAAGAGAAAATCATTTTTTTTTTCTGTGCTCATGTAGACATTGGCGGTGACTGGTGAGTGCTCGTATCAATGATGGTAATCAAAAAATAAAAAATCGAAACAAATCAAAAAATTTGTTTCTTTTGTGTTTTTGTCAAATCATTTAGCATTCATCAATTATTAAATCCCTATGAAGTCTGATCGCATGTAGTGTGATATGAATGTTGATGAAGGCATTTAAGCGTCTCGTGAAACAGAGTATGATTGATAACGACCGGCGAGTAAGTAAAAGCAGAACACGTACCGAGTAATATGCATGAATATTTTCATTGAAAATATGTTTATCAGCATCACAAGTGATCGCCATTTTTTAAAGTCAGTCTATTAATATTTTTCTTTGTCTTATTTTAGATTTTCAAGATCACCTAAAAGTGTATCGCACGCACGACAGTCGTTAATTTTCTACACAGATTTATCTCACGTCTGGCGATCAGCAAAGTTCAAGATCAATAACACAGAAAAGAAGTAAAAAATTTTAACAACACGTGATAATTGTAAATCCGTAAAATTATTTTGATGTATCTATCTAAGTAGAACAATATTTCTTCACTAATATCAGCGTCTGGACCGTTTGATAGACAATATATAACTGATAATACGCTGGAAGTGATCTCAAATTTCTCTCTTAAATAAGAAAAGGTTCCACGAGAATGCTCACACATAGTCAGAATGACATCTCGACTAAAATGAAACAGTAAATATAAAAAACATCATTCTGTTATCAATTAAATCACTTTAAATAAATATAAGCGAGCATTATCTTAATAATGGTGAGCAATGTCAATTGATCGAAGAGCTTGTTTTGCGGCTTGCATTGTTAGCAATCAAACAATTTGCCTATTAGATCAACAAGATACAGAAATAGAGTTGATACTTAATTGCATAAATTATACTACAAATTAAGCGATACATGTTTAAAAATAAGCGCGCATGTAGCGGTTGGTTACATTTTTGGCTGTTAATTTTCTACAAATTAGTTTGTGAATAAAATGTAAATATTGAATGAGTTGTTCGAGTCGCGACAGAGTGCAATCGTTCCAAAATTGTACAGACAAGTGATAACGTTATCAAGAATCATTTACATTTCTAACAATATTAACCGCATTCACGCTGCTACTCATATATGTACATCCACAACGGATATCACAGATTTTTCTCGAGTCTGCGGTTGACTTAAAATTCATAAGAGCCCACTCTTCACACCGAAATCGGTAATTGTGGTCTTTCGTAGAAGCTAAAAAAAAGTTTACAGAGTGCTCATTTGCCCCAAAAAAAAAGTAAGCAGTTTTTTGAACCGAACAATTGAAAGAAAACCTTTTATGAACTAAATTGACTGCTTTTTCAGCATTTAATTAACGTTTGTTTGAATATATTTTCAAATGATTGAGTTGATTGAAAAGCGAATGCGATTCGAAAATCTTTTATTTTCCGTGGGCTCGTGAAACACATATACACTATAAAATGACGTCATGATCTGACTATTGACCTTTTTCTCTAGCAACAACCTTCATCAGATGTTTATAGCATCATTACGCGTTATTTCATTTTTCGTTACGCTCTTCACAAAATAGTCCCGGCAATGTTTTTTTGCGTACATGTTGAAAAAAAAATCGTTTTTTGTTTGCTTTTATTACTTTGCCCACCGAATTCATTGAACTTGGCACGAGGAAAAGAAGAAAACTCAGTCGAATGTGAAGTATAAAGAAAACAAAAAAAAATTGTAAATATTTTTTTTTTTTACTTTGTACCAAAAAAAAAACTCAATACGCCCATACACACAGCACAATTCGTGCAGTTGTTATTAACAGGAAAACTGCATAAACACTAGCGAGCGCGTTTTATCAAACGCAAAAACAACGGTCAATAAACGTTATTTTTAGAATCGTTTTTTTTTTTTGTGCAGCAGTATAAAAAGTAATGCGAAAAAAGAGTTTTCATGTAAATAAATTATTGAGCCAGAAAAGTGTGTATCCAATTTTTCTCGAGAATATTTTTTTTTTTTTGGCAAAAAAGAAAGAAAAGAAAAAACATTTTTGCGGGTGCAGAAAAACCTTGCATGCCGCATCTGATCGCCGAGAGAAATGACATGAGTGAAATATACATTTTTCATATGCGTCGTTTCAATTTACATTCGCTTTCTGTTTATAAAATTACGGATAATTCTGTTTAAGGACACACATGAAATGAATGTTTATTGCGATCTTGTCAGCCTTAAGTATGTCGCTATTTTCCTTTTTGGGCGCGAGAAGTAATTTCTCATTTTTTTTTTTTCTGAATTCATCTTTTATCCATATTAGCATTTACGTTCAACTGGCAACTCAGACTCACCTCGCTGGTCAACTCCGTACTTGATGTCGATGAATCGTCTTCAGTCTCAATCTTTACAGCATTATTAATAAAGTTGCTGTCGTCATCAGTCGTCTCTTCTTTCCTCACAAGCACATTACTGTGTTCATCTTCTTCTTGCTCTTGGCGTTCTTTCTTTATCTCAACGACAGTCGAATCGTTGATGAACGCAATATAATCATGCCAATCGATGACGGCTGTACGTGTGAATGTTGGCGGTGCACCTGTTTCATTGGAAATACCTGATGATCCCAAGACAACATCCAATCTTCGAGCTCCTCTTGCATTATCTCGCGTTGTTGCATTTTCACGCAATGCAAGCGCTTCATCCCATGAATCGGGTAGTTCATTTTTTGTTGGCACTGCTAAAAAGTGCGGCAAATTGTGTTGACGTTCCTCGTAATCGTTTAGATCTGCCAAGTTTTGATCGAGAATTGATTCAGTATTGGCAGCAAACAGATCCGATTGCAAAAATATGTCATCGACATTGCCATGATCTTGAAACCGGTCCTGGATAAGGTTCACAAGAGCTGCAGCTGAATCACCGAGATTACTGTTATCAGATATGTTTACAATGCTTGATGTTGATGAGGTATTGTTGCTCGACGATGTTGTGTTGTTGTTAATGTTATTGTTGCTCGCCGCTATAAATGATGGGGGATCATCCGATAAATTGAGCAAATAGGCTTGTACATCATGGCTTCGTATTCTATCGTAACGCGTTAGATCTTCAATGAGAGGAACGTAATGCTTTCGGTTCATGTACGGATAATCTGAGAATTGAGTGTGGGTCATTTCCAGTTGCCATGGTCCATTTCCTTGATTATGAATTCGAGGTGCACTCCATTCCAGATAGTTGATTGGATCAACGTGCAAGAGACTTAAGGCTAAAACTAGTTGCAGTATCTGCTCACTGTAAAGACGTTTCTTTGAGATCATTTTGTCAGCAACCTTCGGTGTAAGCAATAATTCTAAAAAAACGAAGGAAATTTGCAGTCTTTGTTATGGGGTTGTTGTTGTTTTAGAAAACTCAGTTTTCTGTTGATGTATATATTATTCCGCGTATTTTATACAAAAAAATTAAAGCACTTCTTTTAATATACACAGCTGTACGATTCATTTGAAAAGTTTTTTGTTGTTTTTTTTTTTTTTCCTTTTTTTATCTTTAAGATCGTTCACCACTGCTGCCTTAACCCATTGATGATACACTTGTCAATAAGGTCTCTCTCTCTTTTTCTCTCTGTTGTGATGTAAACTGTTGTTTCAAAACATCTTTTTATGTGTTACATACTTTTATTCAACACCACAAAAATATGTAGAATAATAAATTTATAATGATGACTAAATTTTTTGTGTAATTTCGCAATTTCCACCTTCACACTTGATTTATGACTGATTTCACTGATCCTTCAGGCGCTACCGATTTCTTAGCTGTCTACTAGTAGAAATTGTGGATTCTACTGTCCCAATTTCGCTAAAATATCGTTCAATCGCGAAATTATACTTTTCTGGCAGCGTAGTGGTGCTGAGCATAATTTTCGTAAAAAAATATCAATATAAAATTTACATTTTTATGTGTCCGCCTGACTGGGGTTTTTGAATAACTCTTTCTTAGTTTCGTCTTGTTGTTAGATTTACAAATTTATATTATCCTTATGATCTCTTCTTCATAAAAACCAAAGACTCGCCCAAAGGTTAAGATAATTCACATTTCGGTTCTACGAGGAGGGTGAAAAACGATTTCAAAAGCTTTCCAAAGTTATACAATATTACTCTACTTATTTTTCGAATGTTACCCGATGAATGCTTTAATATTTTCTCGATATGAGTAAGTACTTACTTACTTACTTCCTCATCATTTTATACAAGCCTCATGAAAAATTGTTAATGTATGTATTGATGATTTAATTTTTGTTTTAATTAAATATTGTGTAATGCAAGGAGCAAGGATATGTACAGAAATGATTATTTTTGTATATTTCCTATTTCGAAAAATTTTCAAATGAAAATTCGTTGATGGCGCAAATTATAAGAAAAAATGTTGACGAGTTTCCGGTTCCCGGAGGTTTCCCGGTTTTTTCAAGATTCATTTACAGTTAACCGTCCAATTCATTGCATAAACATTACTTTATAGCAGTTACATTTACATGATCAGATGAAACTTATTTCACATTTCCCTAATACGCTGACATCAGGTTATTTTCTTTAACATGCCGCGTTTTCTTAAAAACTTACCGGCGTTTTCTTTATTATTTTGGAAATCGATTCCAATTTTTTTAATGGTTGCGGTGACGGTGACCGATCCAGAAGCATTTTCATTCTGGGCAGCAAAACTTCGTCTTCTTCTATTAATTGAAACATTGTTTACACGAAACTGTTATAACGTCTTGGGTCCTTTATTTTACGTCAGGAAATAATAAAATACGATGTATGACCGTTGAAATTTCCCTAAAAATACAACACAAAAAGAGTTTTATTCATTTTATTTAAAAGATCTGGGAAATTTTCCTGATATATGTAAGCAAATATTGTGGTTGTAGTTGTATCCACCTGATTGCAACCAAAAAAAATTATTTTTAGGGCGCTTTAAACACTTTCAAGCTTCAAACTTCACGTTTCTAATGCATGTTACTTTAAATTTTCATCAAAAACAAGTACTCATACCTCTTATATTTGCAATTATCAAATTCAAATGAATCAAAATTTCAAAATTCCACCGAAATTTTCAAATTCTAATGTTAAACAGCGAATAAAATCTAAAACACACAACTATTCTCTCCGTTAATGCGATAAAAAATAAACATATATTCACTCGAATTATGACGTCAGTTCTCACTCCACAAAATGTGTGTGACCACAGTAGAAAAATTTTCAAGGACAAGTAACGACAAAGTGTATAGGTGTAGATACGAAGTCCATTTCGGGTTGATTAATTTTTAATCAGGTAATCAATCGGCCACATTATTTGTAAGTGATGTCATCCACCGTTAATTAGTCGCAATGCAAATATTTATTCAGTACTTTAATTTATTTTTTTTTACCTTTATTTAAAATTTTAAAAATTCTACTGCTTTGTATTTGAACTGCTGGCACTTCAGTCTAGGTAGTCGAAAGCTTCTAAATGTATTTCGTATACTTATGCTTATGAATATATCGTATGTGGCCACGTCCGCGTGCCTCCTCGATGGTCCATTAGCGGAATCATGGCTTAATATATTTCTTTAAATTCCCAGAAACCGGCTTATGAATGACAAAACATCTTTTTCATTCTCGAGACAAATCAAAGAAAAAAAAAAAAGGTAAATAAACAATCAACAAGTGCCTTTTTCTGGAACAACAATCAAAGCTTAAAAATGGCAATCAAAATTGATTTTATGATTATGAATTCAATTTTATTAAAAAATATTAAGTTTACAAAAGGATGTTTTATTTATTATTAAGTACATCTACACACTATTTCTGAAACTTTCCAAAATCTTTGATTCCAAATAAATTCTCACAAAAATGGCACCCGATTGATGTGATTACTACTGATTTGATTTAAGAAAAAAAAAATCATTAATATCGTATCTTTGTTTTTTTTTGCGTTTTTGTAATTTTTGTCTAAAACTAGTTTTTTTTTGGTTTCTTAAACTCAAATGGATGGAAGATCTTAAGAAATAATACTGAAAAACCAAAGCTATTTAAATCTTTGTGAATGCTTCATTTGCCTTCGTACGTTTTTTTTTTCTTCTTTTTTTGAACTAGATAAAATTTATGTTACATTTATTTACATCCAATATGATTTTGTGCTGCTGCAAATTAGGTGAATTTAATAAATGACTAATAAGAGAAAAATTTCTGTTGTGAATTGAGGAATAACAAATGCAGTTATATTTTTTTTTCGCTATGTTTATGGTTAAAAATTGAAAGCTTTTATCATAATTGTCATCAACAGAGTTATCATCAAGTTAACTAGTTTATACTTTGAAATAATATCAGAGATCACGCGTCAATACTTTCAGGCAATCGAACATAGGAAACAGCAGAAAAGCACGCTAAATGCATATACATGCATTTGTATAAAGATTTGTGGAAAATCATAAATTATGATCGTCTACAATTTGTAAAATATCGCGGTTGATGTATAGTATAGAAAAATATGTTTAGAATTAACTGTCGTTTCATATTTTATCTAAAATTGTAAATTAAGTATTTGTCGAGAGAAGGAGAGCAATATGATTTGCTATACATTATTAAATATGTTGGGGAAATATTATCATGTGTTGATTTTACGCCGGAATCGTGAAGTACATGTGAAAATCATAAATGTTTTTCTTTATCTATAGATTTGTAAACAAAATTTATGTAAAAAGCACACTAATTTTGAACAAGGCCCATAGTTATTTTTTCATTTTTTACCTTTTTCAAAACGAAACTATTCAATTTAATTTTTTGCTACCCAACTAAAGATTGTGTTTTGCGATCTTCTGATCCATTCAACATTCGCCGCAACAGTTCTCAGTGACATTCTTAACAGTTGCATGCCTGGTCCTTCGCCGAAGCGTTCAACAAGTGATTTTAACTGTAAAAAAACCCCCATTTTGTTATTTATTTATAATTTCCGAGTTACAAATTCAATCTCACCTCATCGTAATCAAATTTATTAGCGCCATAACGTGTAATGGATGTAATGACACGTGCAAAATCGGTACTCCCACGTCCAAATCGTTTCTGTAGATCAAACCATTTTGCCTGTAAAAATCTACAAGCCATAGCACCTCCAGTTGGAGTGCTTGCGATAGCTTCAAGTGTCGGGAAAACTTCATTCGATGGAAGTGTTGTCACAAAAGACAGTAATCGATTTTGAAGCCAAGCATCTTTTGTAACACCTAAGGCTTTCAGAAGCTCAATTCTCTCATCTAAATTGTCTTTGTCCTTTCGCAATTGTGTATACCGGTCCCAGCAGTATTTCCAATATTCTAGTTCACCCGATAATACTGATCCAACATAAGCCACCTTTAAAGATATTAAAATTTGCATTAGTTGTCAATCGTTTTTGAATAAATATTAAAATTTATAAAAAAAATACCTCTCTTAAATTTGGTGGTATTGCAGTGGCATTTAAAAGATGTGACTGCAATATCGTTCTAGCCTCCTTTAATGCTTCTGTATTTCCCCATAAAACAGTTGCCAACAAAATTTGCGGACGAATTAATCTAGTTTCGTCCGATCCTGTATCAGACCATCCTACTGATGCGACTGCTTTTGTTAGTTCGGATTTAACATATTCTCCAAGAAGCAAATAGCATTCCGTATATTTCAAGATTTTGCGCCATTTTTCCAGGTGGTGCAATGCAACCATCATAGGTCCCCAATTTTTCTCCTGTGCCAAATATGAGGTCATATCAAGTGTTATAGTGCAATCCAATAAATTTCCATGGCACAAGGAAAATGCATCAGAAATAAGTCCCATTCGATCTTTTGTTGAAAATGCTGTGTGTTCTTTTAGCAACTGCTCTATGATCGCATTCCAATTATCATTGTCGTAAAGCACGCGATAATAACCGTCTTGATTTGCATTCAACTTAATCCATTTAACATTTTCCTTCAGATTTATTTTAGCTAAAAGGATAATTGATATTTTAAGATTTAATCGAGATGGCGAATTATTTATTAAAAAGCTTACCATCAACAGACTCGATCCAAACAGTATCTTTAGTTTCGTTGCTGCTTGTAATATATTGAATGGGGAAAGTCCACTTCATAGCGCGTTTTTTCATTTCTTTTGGTGACAATGTTGTGGTAATTGTAGGCTCTGTCGAGACTTCTTCTGTGGTGTTATCGAATGATGCGTCTTCAAAAACAGCAGTAAATTCACTTAACTTGAATGGTTTCTGATTGATTGTGACCAACATATCAGATCTGTTGACAATAACTAGCGGGAAACCTGATTGTGATGTCCACAAGTGCATCATTTCCTTAATATTTTTGGATCCATTTGATTTCTTCGAACAGACCTGCCACAAATCGTTTGGTTCAGCAGTCATGTATTTGTTGTTTTTAATGAAAGCTCCCATACAATTTCTGAAATTCTCTTCACCCATTCCAGAATGTAAAACTGCAAGAATCGAAGCAGATTTGTCAATGTAGAATTCACTGTTATCTCCCATATCATCGGTTCCATTCAAGACACTCTCCCAGCCTTGAAGAACATCCAAATCTAAAGCTCGTAATTTTGTTTCAAGCAAATATTTTTCTTCGATTGGCCACAATGGTTGAAGAGGCGCAAAAATCAATCGACTTAGATAACGTATTGTTCCATCCCAAAGCCAATTTTGCTTCCAAAATTTTGGTGAAATGAGTCCACCAAAATATTGCTGCAATATGGCCTCAGAAATTTCGATGGCAGATCGTTGATATTCATAGGAAGTGACAGTGGATGAGTCTCTCAAAAATGATGTTTTACATGAAATCAAACCCAAAGAGCTTTTAAGATTTTCTTCAATCGATGGCAAAGCGACAAAATCTAATTTAGAAAATGGATATGGGACGTTCAGCCAGTGTTGTAGATGTTCCAAAATATCACGCGAAGTATATAAGATAAATCGAGTCTTTGGTAAGATATCTTCTGGCGCATAAAATGTATAAGATGGAGCAGTTCGAATGATTCCATCATCGGCGATGAATGATTGATTGTCAGTTTCTTTTGTTAAGCTTTCACTTTTTTGTGTAACTGGTGGTGGATGTGTTTGTTCCTCGTGGTTGAGATTTGCCATCTTTATGTAAAGTCCTTTCTTCAAAATGGACGTCATGTTGCGACGCAATGCTTTATCGTTACTTATCAAATTTTCAGAATTTTTTGATGTTGTTAATGATTGAATTGGTATTGCTGTAGAAGTAGATGTAGTATGATATGTTGCTGAGCTATCGAGAAATTCCCGTTTAAAAACGCTTATCACCCATGATATTGCATCTGGAGAGAGGGCAGGTGTTTCGACAAAGTCGTCACGTAACTAAAAAAATATTGTTTTGTTATATTATGTTGAGAAATGCAATATGTGTCATTTGAAGCATTTCTCACCAATGATTTTCCCATATAAAATCCAACATCATCTGTAGCATGAACAATTGAATTTGATAATCCAATATGAAAACGATCTCGGAACAATGAAATTTTAAAATTTGATCTCAAATGTGGTTCATCAAAGCAGGGGAACGCTCTTCTCGCCCTTCCTGGACCGAGAATAGTTGCAGCCAACAGTTTCTTTTGCCCTTCCGAGTCATATTCATCAACATAGAAACCCTCTGGATCCGTGCTGAGCTTTGAATACCATCTCAAGTTTAATGAGTAATTAGATTTCTTTCGCAATTTGTCTCTAAATTCAATGTAAATTTGCTGTCGCGGAGGATATTCAAGCATTCGATTGATTTTTAAAGAAAATCCTTTTGGACCCACTAATGCCTTTAAAATGGGTGCGATAACAAAATGCAATTAAATAACACGAATATCAATTTAACTTAAATGTCAACTTACCTTCTCCGTGATGTTAAGATTTTGTGCATGCAAAACAATAAAACTCATTTCTTTTTCCACATAGAACTCAATAAACACTTGACCTGGAAAATGACAATGAAAGAAAGAGGGAGAAGGAAAGAGAAAATAAAGAAATAAAATTTCAGTTTGCAAGTTTTTACGTATCTTCATACCTTTAACTTCAAATGTTGTTAAATTTGGATGGATCAATATTGTGTAACGATTTGGTCGGATATTACTCGGCAAAAATGGCAAAAGCCACGGAAATGGTTGTCCATTTGTTGCATAGGGTTCAAACTTCTCAGAGGTGTTATATTCACCCACTATATAACCTTTCGGCATTTTACCCGCACAAGGACAATCGTTGCCACCGAATGCTATAAGTAAGGCAATGCCAAGCAGTGCACCAAGTACCGTTGCTGTTACACATAATGCTCGTTTCTGAGAGCATACTGCTACATTACGATCCCTCGGCGGCCTTCCATTGTTTTCTGTGCCTGTTAAGAAGGTTCATTTTATGTTATTTTGAATTATTCATCTCTACTTATGTTGCTTCGCGTTCAGAACAAACTTGAAGCTTCTTCGGAATTGAATGTTTCATGACGTCATGCCAACCTGTTAGAAAAGCAACATCATCCAATTCGGCTTCAGTCATTCTAATCCTCTCACGTCTCCAAATTCCACTCTTCCCTGGTCCAACAATTGAATGTTTTATAGGAGTTTCCACCCCTTCATGTATATTCTCAGCCAGGATGAATTAATTATGATACAAATTTTTCCCTAAATGATTTTTCTTTCCTTTTTTTACTGTTCTATGTCAAACTTGAGGTTTTCCTTCACTCTTTTTTTTTTCTTTTTCTTTCAAGAATATGGTGACAAGTGAACACTCTCATTCAAATCATCCATCACAATAATTTAGTTAGTAAATGCAATTATTATTTATGCGAATATTAATTTAATAAAATTTTCGGAAATTGAAATCTTCACTTTCAGCTGATATATTTTATATATATATATATTTCTATTTTAAATACATGCTCTTGCGCAATAAACCCGCAATTTCTTCTTATCGTCGTCCGCAATGAGAAAAATATCTCGGATTTTCACAACAATTTTAATGCGCTTTTTCTGCCATTTTTCACACGTTGTAGATATATATTTTAGCGAATACTTATGTGCTGTACGATAATGAACAAAATTTAAAGGACGGAAATGATGGAACCATTAAAATACTCAAATACAAATTTAATTCTCGTTGTTCATTGCGAAAGAAATTATTTTAGGATGATCTGATAACAGAGTGTGAAAATTCACTGAGTGAACAAAATAAAAATCTTCCTCAATATGTTCTTCCTTGAGAGAGAGTTTTCCCTGACACATATTTGCGCATGTCCTTATTTTCATTCGCCGATGATGTAACTAACGTTCTTATAAAGCAGTCGGCAATATGAAAATGTGTTATTAAATAAATGCCGGCATGACATTTATGCAACATACAACCCTTATTAAAGCACGATGTTGGAAAGTCGGCACATAAAGGAACGCAAAAAATAGAAATTAAAAACAGCGAACATTGCATGTTTGCGCTAAAACCAATTTCCCTTGTTGCTCAAGGTCTTGTTGCGTTGCTTTCTAAGTTGCCTATTTGTTCTTGTTTCGATTGTTTCAATTATTTTATAAAGTACTTACCGAATTTATTATTTAATCCATTAGTATTTTCTGAAAATCCTTGTAGAGGTTGAAGCTCATTGTCAGTTCCAATATCAGTGTGCTTTATCTTGGCCTTTGACATTTTCGATCTTTACGTATTTTTTGTTTTTATTTTTCTTTCAATGGATGGATCAAATGGATGGAAAATTTCTAACAGAAGCAAAATAAAAAAAATATCGGAAGGAAAAATTAGATTCCTGTTTAGACTTTTCAATGATGTTTTCACAAATGATGCGTATTCCCTCAAACAAAAATATGTTTGTTTGAAGGGTAAATTTTTGTATTCTCCCCCTAACTGAATTTTTTCCTTTGCGTTTGCGTGAAATCATTTTCATACACAATGTGGAAAAATTTTCACAACACACGAATGCTTGAAACGCCGAAATAAATTTGTGCATTAGAAAGGGGGATGTTTTTATCGTGAACTAATTTCCTTAACACCAGAACTGACATCTTTTTATTAATCCTCAATGATGAAATGCTGTTTTTCTCTGCAGGTATATAAGCAAAGCTTTCATTCCTTTTTCTTGGGATTAAATGAGTATCTTCTTTCTTTTTTTTTGGTGAATAATTAATTTCCACTTTTCCCAATTGCGTTTTTAATTTGATATTTTCGAAAAGGCACACATCAAAAAGTATCTTGGGTTTATTTTATAATAGCACTCTTTAATGTTGCTTCAGGTCAGTTTATAGTTTAGATATGATAGTTATGAGCTGTTATTGTATAATTATAAAGCGAATTATATATGCAAGAATTTTTATCGTATATTCCTGTCGCACAGTTTTACTCAGACTGAATCATTTTCTCTTAAAAAAAACAAGACAAGAAAAAAGTGGGAAATTAAATTTCCCTTCTTACACGTTTTTGTTACTCTCTCAAAAATTTCTCTCTTGTAAAACTTTAGGTTTTCTTTTTTTAAAGAATAATCAAAAATGTTTTGATATCAGTGCATATTTTTTAGCATAGCTGAAGATTTTATTTCTGAACAATTATTTTTCATTTTCTTCTAATTAACAATGTTCTTGACAAATCTATTTGGTGGACACTCTTGTTCGCTTGTCCCAAGCGAAATTTACACCGTAGTTCTTAACGCGTTCGACTTTTTTCCTATCATCAGCTTGGACGAACCACCTCCAACCATTCTTTTCACTAAAAAAAAAAAAAAAGAGTACAAAATTTAAAATTGAACATGGAACAGTTAAATAGCGCATAATACCAGTGATTAACTGCCTCTTCCTTAGAGTTGAATTCCACATTCATATTGGACAACGGATCACCAGATGAGCACCATCCCATTAATGGATTTTCCCAGCGTTCGCGATTGTCGAATTCAATACGCCAGCAATTTAAGTTGTTTGTTCCACTCTGCATTGCGTTCTTTGGCGGAATAAAGATACGTACGCGACGCTCCTTGACATGTTCTTCTGGTACACCATTGATGGATGCCAAAGATTTCTAAAATTATCTTGTTAGCGGATTTTATCGTTAGCTTTCATTGCAATTTAAATCTACCTCCTTAGGAATAGCGATGGTATGAGATAGTTTCTCACGTTCTTTAACTTCCTGTTCTGACACAATGACTGCGTTGTCTACAATCGGAGCTTCTTTGTGCTTCAGAGCATCGCTTGACACGACAGCTGAGCGATGGAACCTTAAATCAAAACATTCGTTGTTATCTAACAATTGCTGCGTTTTATCCTACTACATTCATGTTTCCTTACCATTTCAGCGAGCCAGACGTCTTTGGAAGGCGTCGAACAAGCGTTGCCATCATTTTGATTGGATTTTCAAGCCGCTATAACGCCTAAATTTAATTATTGAAAATTATTTTCGTTGAACAAAATATACACTGAAAGAAAATTTTTTTATGAATTGTAAAGGGTGACATTTGTGGCGTGCACGGTGTTTGTTTTGTTTTTATTGACGCACTTTCTTTAAGTAAATTTTATTTAATCAGTCCTTCCAAATGACAAAATGAGCATTGACGAGGATTTCTACTCTAAATTTCCTTCGCTTAATTTCAACTCTAAGGAAACGCAAAGGTCGAGACGATCGAGAAGTGAATATGACAATTATTTAGAGCAAATGAAATCGATCAAGAAAATTCCTATAAAGAAGCAAATAACAAGGGTAATGGGACTACCTTTTGATGAAGATATCCAACCACATTCAAACTACAGTCCGTCTATCGTATTCTCGTCTGAAGATCGTAATCAACAAGAATGCATAGAGGCGGCGCGCAAAAAGAAGATCTATCAAGAGCTGTTAAGGGAGCAAATTATAGAACAGGCAGCGATGAAGAAGCAAAGATCAGATAAGGAGAAGGAAGACCAAATGAAGCTTGAAAGGTAAAGCTTCAAAATCAATAAACAATAATAGCTGTAATAATTTTTTTAGGATCCTTCAGAAGCAATTGGAAAACATTCAAATTCAGAACGATCATAAATCATTGTCAGAAAATGAAAAGGACATAAATGAAAATAACAAAAAGAAGCTAAAGCCTTCAAATAATGAAATTTATCGATACTTTAGTCAATCAGCTAAGATAGATAGCAATTTATTTAACTATAGGCGGCATTTCACCGATGTGGTCGATTTTGAAAAACAACCACAGCGAGACATTCCATTGCATAGTCAATACTTGAAGAAACCAAGAAAGTCAACATCGGAGGAATTTGACTTGAATGAACTGCCTTCGACGGAATTACACCATGTTTTATGCAGAAAATGTCGCAAAAAGTTTATTTTATGCAAGGACTGCAGCGAAGAGGAGGACAAACCAATTAATGAAGACCTACCGATTAAAAGTAATCAACAAATGGTAGTTGTTAGAGAACCAAGCAATTATCCATTTAGCCACGATATCGATCCAAGTTCGGTCTTTTTTGGAGAAACTTTAGAAAAATTACACAAATACAATGAGCGCAAGATTACGGATTACATGAAAAATTATGGAGATTTGAAAAAATTTCGATTGAAAGGAAAGCCGGAAAATGCGTCAATTAATGATAAAAAGGTAACAACATTCTAACTGATAACAAAAACGAAATATTTATTCAACTGCTATTTCTTTCTACCTAAGTAGCCAAAACGAATAACAGTTTCACCAACGAACAATGAAGATCTGGACGAAATTTTAAACGGTGCGCAATATACAGTCATAACGCAAATTGGCTTTGCCAAAAAACAATTACAAATGGACAAAATGAAGCTTTAATATTATTAAGTTTGAAAATTTTATAGAATATTGAAATGTTAGGAAACTCAAATTAAAAAATAGATCTGCTGCTTTTTGCTTAAAAATCCGATACATTTTATTCCGCTATGTTTCTAGTGAATATCCCCTTGTCATGTTTAAACCTACTTACTTACCTACCTGTGGTTCTACCTGAGTAATTTGTTCTCTTTGGTTTGCGCAACAGAGGTTTTTTTTTGATTTGCGATTTGAATTAAAAGTGTTCCAGAATTGTTAAGCTTTTATTTGGAAATGTCTCAACATCTGAAACATTTTAGCGAAACTGATATCGACTCATTTAGAGAGGCTTTCTTTCTCTTCGCTAAAAATAGAACTGATCCGATTTTTATCAAAAGTCTCGATGAAATTATTTTGATAATGAGATCGTTGGGATTAAGTCCGACAATAAGGGAAATCAAGAGCTACATGAGAGAATATAACAATAAATTGTCATTCTCAGACTTTTTAGCTATTGTACATCAGCATAGTCGGGGTAAGATTAAAATTACACTCATTTTGAGATGCATGCAATACATATCTATTATCTATGATTTGTGATACGAATTCATTATCGCTTTTTCAGTTGAAAAATTACCTGACGAGATTATGGCTGCATTTGTTGCATACGATGTTGGTAAGACAGGAAAGATAAATGCTAAAGTTTTGAGGAATATTTTAAAAAATTGGGGCGAGAAGTTATCAGACAGAGAGATTAACGCAATATATCGCGAATGTAACATCAACATTAATGGAGAGGTGGATTATGCTGAATTTCTAAAAATTGTATCAGCGCCAGTTCCAGACTATTACTAATGAACTTTCATCGTTATTCTGATAACATACTGAAACAGTATTTCACTTTATTTTCTTCCTTTATCATTTCAAATTGAGCTATCCCAAAACTCAGATATTTATTAATTTTCTTTCTAAAAGAGGTTTTGTTTGATATATATATACCTAAATATTTTTATATATAAAAGATTCCTAGAAAAAAGTGTGTTAGTGACAAAACATTCCAATGATTATATATTTTACTAATTTAATAAAGCTTATCAATTTCTATTAATTGGGTGAAGAAGATAAAAAGGTATATCTAAAAAATTGAATTTTGGACTTTCGTTGTTCTAATTGGATTTTTGTTTTGATTGTAAGCGACGTTTCTTCATGTTTCCAATTTTCTTGAGCAATTCTGAATTCTCATCATCAATTTCTGGAACTGATTCCCACAAACGCATTTTCTTAGGAAGATAATAAAGACCGAGAAGAGTGATAGAGTTGAGAATAAATGGAAAAACTACATAGAAATTCATTGTCGTTGACCTGAAAAAAGATAGGAGGATGTCTGTGGATACAAAGTCCATTAGGAATATTACAAAATATATCCACCTGAAATATAAGGCTTCAGTGATGAAGAAGATCATCGTGATAATGAGTGAAAAACATCCCGTGTAGACTACTGCTCTATAGTGAATATATAAAGTCGTCTGAATTAATGTCATAGCTTTTAAAACGTTGTAGATTCCAAGCACGCGAGAAATTGTAAAATCCGCTGAAATAAATCAATTTATTTAAAACGCGATGACGAACATTGAGTAAATTTATCATTTCCCACCTTCAATAAGCTTAATATCATCAGTTGTTCCTAGGTCTTCATTTTCCGACATGAACGAACGTCGTTCAACATAATTCCTCAAGAACGTTGCCAGGTCAATAAAAGCCACAAATCCAACAAATCCCTAAAGCAATAAATGATCAAGCCATAACAAATTATTGCATGTTATGGTGACACATTTCCAAAAATGACAATAACAATTAAATTTTATTAAAATATACCAACCCGGAAAGCGTAGAGAATTTTGTTGCTATTAGTTTTTTGAACAGGCATTCTGATTGTAGAATATCGTTAGCTATAAACAAGAATAAATGTATGTTTGAATTATTATTTATTATTATTAGAGTATAAACTTTTTGACCAAATGGTGCACATTTGAAATTTATAAGCGCTACCTAGATGCAAATTAAATTTTGCAATTTGTTTAGTTTCCGTATTTGTTCATGTTTTGTGGCATATTTTTTTCGTATCCCTTAAGAGTTATGGTTCAAGTTATATTAATATTGCTGGAGAATGAATATTAATGTAGCACTATCTTTAAAAGTTTACCCTCACCCCATTTCCACCCAACCGTCTCAAATAAAATCGTTGACCTCAAAAAAATCTCCATTGTAATGAATATCATTATTGGCATTACAAAGGAAATGATCATTTATCATTTTTTTTTGGGTTGGAATAAAAATTATATTTATTTACAAAATAAAGAAATAAGAAAAATGGAACTTTCATTTTCCACAGCGAATAAAAAAATTATAATATATTTTTGGCACCAATTTCAATTCACGATGACACGAAAATCATTATACTTACCCCAAAATAAAATAAAACTTTTCGTCCCTTTTTTTTCGTGACTGAAATTCCGATATCACACAGGAAAATACTCGTGTAATCTCTTATTACATTAGTCGTTTTATTTCTTAGTTGTGCATTACTACCTAGATATATGCACTTTTATTGCTTGTATTGTATGAAAAATTAATGTTTCTTCACACTTTTCAATAAGGGAACAAATGAGCAGCAGCACATTTAAATAGACAACACAAATATTTTTCCTCCGGACGAACACACAAATTTTAACACAAAGAAATGAACAGCAAACACAACTTTTAATTTATATTTCGCTTGACGGCACAATTTATGCTATTTTTGATCTATACTTTTTGGCTGACTTATGTTTGTTGGAATTGAAGAAAATTATAGTGAAAACAACATAAAAAAGTGAGACTTGTTTTCCGCCGAAAAGTCAAAAGTGAAAGAACTGAAAAATGAAAATGAGTTTTCCGTTTGCTACCGCAAAATATGTCGTCAAAGCGCATGTGCCATGGGAAAGTTGTGAAAAAATAAACACATTGTTATGGTCGCGTGAACGATGATTTTGAATGTGGATAGAATGGTCACAGCACGACTGGATTTATCGCAATTTTTTGATCAATCGGCAGAAAAGCACGTTTTTCCAATGATTTTCCTCTCGTGAAAATGTGAAAACATTCCGCTCTCAAATTTTCTAGTTCACTTCTTTTTTATTTACTTCTCAAGAAACATTTTTAAAATTTGCATGGTTTTAGACATGTTAATTCGATTATCAGACTTCTTACTAATCTCACCAGCAATTGCAAAAATAACTTTGGTTTTTCCGGCTTTATATTGTTTGACCATCTTCTGTCCTGCATCTGATGCCAATACGTTCTCGCAAAATTTCTTGACTTCGTCATCGTCAATGATTTGCGACCAATTGTTTTCAAGCGCTATTTCATGCGGTGATCTTGACGATTGAAGCATTTTCTCAAGAATCAATCGAGCCAGGTTCAAGTTAGTTTCTTCACTCTCCAGCATATCCACCAATTCGGCAACGCCTTTAGATGAAATTTTACAATCGTCAACATCTATTTTGTTTTTGTTGCATATCTTTAGCAATTCATTTAACAAAATGTTGGCGATAAGCTTTGGTGATCTTGAAGGCTTCGTCGATGTTATTTCATCGAAAATGTTTAAAAGTGTTGGTTCATTCTGAAAATGGATCACATTCGAATAAATCAAACGGATAAAAAAAATTCATGTTAAGAAAACTCACTACCAGAATTATGGCAACTTCCTGTGGTAAATGCTTTTCAGTCATCAACTGTTCTCTTAATTTTTGTGGTAACATTGGAATTGTCTTACGAATCGATTCAACATTAATTAAGTCATCAGACTCGGCATCAGTTAGATTTAAAAGCAATGGTGGAAGATTTGGTTCTGGCATGAAGCGATAGTCCTGAACAACTTCCTTGTCTCTCATCGATATTGTAGTTTTCGTTGTTGCGTCCCATGAGCGAGTCTCATTGATGATATTACCACCTTTGTCTTTTACTGCGATTTGTCTTTGAATTTCATATGCAACCGCTTGAGCAACTCCACGTACCGAGCCAATGTTTTTTACTTCAGTCCTTGTGCCTAGCGGTTCATTTTCTTTATGAATAGAAATGTTGGCGTCAACTCGTAGAGAACCTTCTTCCATTTTACAATTGCATGTTCCAAGTCGACTTAAAATCAGAATTAATTCTTTAACTAGGGCTGCTGCTTCTTCGCCATCTGTAAGATCGGGATCGAAAACAAGTTCCATCAATGGGACTCCAGCTCGATTCAAATCTATTAGACTGATTCCAAATGCATCATCATGCAAAGATTTGCCGCTGTCTTGTTCTAGCTGCAGCTGATGTAGACGAACCGTTTTATAATAAGGCTTTTTAGTGACACCAGGAACAAAGACCGGAAATGAGAGGACTCCATCGTTTGCCAATGGAGCTCGTTGTTGAGTTATCTGATAACCAGCCTAAAATAATTATTATTGATGCAATATTTTATCAGCTGTTGATTTCATCTTACTGGTAAATCAGCATAAAAATAATGTTTTCGATCAAACATGCTAACTCTGTTTACTTTGCATGATAATGCCAATGCTGTTCTAACACCATATTCGACACATTTCTTATTGAGTACCGGAAGCGTTCCAGGAATAGAGGCATCGATCAGAGCAACCTGTCAGTATTCAAGAAACATTATCAGAATCACAATGAAGAAAGAAGTACGTTTTGTTCAGAAGCAAAATATAAATAGCATACCGATGAGTTAATAGGATCAGCAAAGGAACTACGAGCTCCACTAAATAGTTTAGATTCGCTTGCTATTTGTGCATGAATTTCAAGTCCTACAACGCTTTTCCATTTAGATGTGACTGTTGACGAATATGATCTTAAGAGCCAAGCACTTTTTTTTAATGTTTTCATATTCCATCGACTTTTAAACACACATACTAATAAAGAAAAAAGAAACTGTCAACATATTTGAATGTGTTAGTGGATTAAATGTGCTCAGTCTTTGGGTGCAGACAGTAGAATGGATGAAATTTTACCAAAATTAGAATCCAGCCTATCAGCAGATCAAGAGTATGCAAAACGTGAATTGGTCGAGTGCTTTGCATCGAGTAAGTATAGGAAACATAAATAAAGTTGAGTTGTGGTGATTCAAATCGGATGAATAAAAATTTTCAAAATGTTCCATCCACATTTTTGCACAAAGTTTTGAGATCTTCCTCGGATTCATTACGTATCATGCAATTGTGTCTTATGCTCCAGAAATAGTTTAGCTATTTTGAGCCAATTCTATTGCAGCTCAGATGGAAAAATTACTAGCTTATTTCAAATTTACATTCTGAATATGTGATTCTTTGTAGCAAAAGAGAGCTGGATCGTGAATGGACTCATCGATTACTTTGCCCAGACCAACTCGCAGCGGGTTCTTGACGTTTTAATAAAAGTACAAACACCGCACGACATTAATATCTTCAATAAACTTCAGAAGTGTCTACAGGAACGTCAGGAAATAAGAGCCAGCGGACAGTCTAATCGCAGTCAAAAGGCAATAGCTCTCTGTCTTTTTAATCACATCGTTCGAAAACATCCAACGTGGTTGCATAAAGTTGTAAATCATGGTTTCCTTAAAGATTTACTCAAACTTTTAAAGGTGAGTTTAACTGATGAAGAGAGAAAGTCTGTCATAAGCTTATTTACTTAAACATCATATGCATTTATAAACTTTTAGCATGAACGTGATATTGTCACATTTATTTCTGGAATTCTATGCATCATTTCGTTGCTACCTATCATACCAGCCAGCATCAGCGCCTATCTGTCGGATTTGTTCGACATTTTCAATCACATGGCTACATGGACTCTGAACCCAGTCGATCTTAGTAGTGCACAGCTAGTCCATCTTCAATATGTGCTCTACACTCTCTTCAATCGCCTCTATGGAATGTATCCGAATAACTTTATGGATTTTCTGCGCAACGAATACATCATGAAACAAGAACGAACACAGATTTTCAATTTCACTATCAGACCTCTGCTGGAAACAGTCCTGATTCATCCGTTGCTAGTTACATCAACGAAAACAAGTGAAACCAACAGCACGCGTTTCAAAAAAATGGAGCCTCATGATGTTGTGGTGGAATGTTTAAAATATGTTGTTGAGAATGGTGATACTGAGCTTTCGTCATCATCAGGCGCTTCCAGATTTATTGACTATCCTATATGCACATCGCCGATGAAGCCATTAGAATATACTCATCTAGTGTTCGATTTACCAGCTCTACCAAAATCAGCAGCGGCCTTAATCAGTGCCAAGACTGTGGAAAATAAATTTGAAAGCTTGTGGAGTCCATCACTGGTGGTACTGGCAACACCTCCTCCAATCACATCGAACACCATCCCAAATACGCCAAATCCTACGCCCGTGAACAACTACAGTATTCCAATGTCAAACACCACTAATCAGTCAATTGAGGCAGCCGTGGAAGCAACACCTGAAACGACACCAATGAAGCCGATCGACATGAAAGGCACATGTCGCCCATATCCTATTAATTCGCAAACGGCACGCAACATTTGGCCAAAGAATTCTACCAGTAATACTTCTTCTGTGGCTATTGTCGGACAACAGTCATCGCCATTAAAGAAAGATCCATTGGCAATAAATCAATTGCAGCCCTCTCATCAACAGCTTCAATACAATTTAGATTTGACTGGAAACCAAAAATTAATGAGACTCTTTAGTGATCGTCAAATACATTCAAGTGAATTGCATCCGCTGACTGTTATTTCCTTAGAAGATCAAGAAGTGAATGATATCAATAGTCAAACCGAAATTAAAATTGAACCATTGACTGTAATGGACTATGAGGATGGTCCATCAGAAACAGAAGAAGAACAAGATGCTGACGATGAAGATGCTGACACAACACCACCTTTGTATAATACTGGGATTTATCAGAATTTCGATTATGTAAGACGCGTGAAACGTCTGCGAATGTATAGTCATTGCATTTATAGTGCTGGAACATCGCCAGCTGACACAACGAGTTATATGCCCCGTGCTGGAAGTTCTAATCGTTTAAAGCGTTACAATTCATGGCCAAATTTGAGAAGCAACGATGTTATTATAGACTCACGAACCAACAGTAAAAATGAGAATCACGAAAATGGTCAGAAGCAACCATCGTCATCACCTTCCGATGAAGCCATTTCAGCAGTGTCGCATTTTAAGAATAGCGATCAGAATGGAAACTCAAATATTGTTAAAGCAGAAGCGAACGAAAGCATCTTCAAGAAGATTCGCAAAGACCTTAAGTCGAAAGCACTGCAAGTGCAGAAAGTGTCGAGCTCCGCCCAAACAATAGAAGAATGGCCATCGAATTATGATGCAATGTTTTACAGCTTATTCAGTGACGAATTGAAAAGAAAGCAAGCTCAAAATGAACCTGTTGCCACAACAGTTAGGCAAACCACTACTGTTACCACAACAAGCATCCAGCAAACACATCCTTCGACACAACAACCAATGACAGCCAATGAAATGCTGGATCAGTACATTCAACTGTCACTTAAGCGTAAAAGTTCAAACGATTACCGCGATGAGATAGAATTGCTTGCAATTCAGCTACAGTTTGAACGTCATCGTCGAGAAATTCATGCTGAAAGAAATCGTCGCTTGTTGGGAAAGAGTCGACAAATTCGTGGACTTGAGCAAAACAATGCTACATTAACAGACCAAGTGGCTCGTCTGTCAGCTGAAATCAAATTGTTGCATGATAAAGCTGCTGAAATGCGTCATTTGCATCAAACACAAATGCAAAAAGCAAATGATGAGATCAAGTTTTGGTCGAAAAAGTTCAATGACGAAGTGGAACGGACGAAACAATTGCAACGCGAACGAGAATTATTGCAGTTGCATTTGGAGGAAGAAAAACAGTTAAAACGTCAGTTAAAGCTAGCAAATGATGAATGCTCCGCTGAAATCTTTGATCTGAAAAATCTGCTTGAAAATGCAATGCAAGATGCTCAACGCGGCCGACAATATCGTGATCAGCTTGTGAAATTAGAATCGGAAATGATTATATTTAATGAGGCACGAATCAAATGTCAACAGAAGATGGATGAACTTGAAGCGTTGAAAGCACGTGATGCGGAAATGGATTTCTTAACGCACGCTTACGCTGAAGAATTGCGAGAAGTTAAGCGAATTCTTGATATGAAATCATCGCAAGTGGATAATTATCGAGCTCGCATAGCAGATCTGGAACAACAAATTCAGAAACGCGACATTGCCTTTACTGAACAGAAACGTCTGATTAAAACAATCAAGGATGAACATGTTGAGCGATTTAGGGTAAGCACGTTTAAAAATTTTCTTACCATTTCGCCTGTTGCATAAACGACTTCCGTTTTCAAGGTTCTTGAAGAGAAATATGCAGTCCAGAAGGCCATCATCATTAAAATGGAGGAACATATTTTAGAAATGACCAGAAATCAAGCTGCCATTACATCACCTGAATCTGAAAGGACTGGTAAATTATCTCTTATAAATCAATCAAAATACACGTTAATTAACATTATGATCTCACCATTTCAGCTGATCTTGGTGGTTGCACATCACCATTATCATTATCGCTTGCATCTAGTGAAGGCTTATCAGCAAGCCTCCGCTCAACAACAGAACTGAGAATGCAACCACTTGTAGTCGGAGGTCCCGTTTCATCAAGTTCGACATCCGGCTTTGATCAACAATTATTTATGGGTGGCACTAATTCTCAACAGCCCGGAATTCAAAGGCAGGCATCTATAGATGACGATGGACCATCAGGTGTTGCTTCAGCTCACCCATTTCGCAAAAAATGATTAATCTTCCGTTATCACCACAAAAACCACAACTATATAATATTTTTAACAATTTTTGTTTTATCAGAATCCCGTTTTCTTCAAAGAGTCGTCTAAAAAGTCATGAGAAATAAGTTGTTGGAGCAAAGTTTTCATAAACAATAAAATTGTGGATATGATTAATAAAAAAAAAAACTAAGTGGAGCATTCCTTAGGTAGCGTGTGGTTCTTGCATTTCTGCGATCAGTCTTTGAAATTATAAATCCTCGGATGAGTTCAATGCTTTGTGAATTTTCATATGCGACTTGTTCAAAGCCCTTGACTTTGTGGTGAATATGAAATAATAACAAAGATTGCAGAATAATCAAATAGAATGAAATAAAATTCAATTTTGAAGAGCCTTTCAAATCAGAATAATCAACAACTGATGGAAGTAGAAGGAAGACGGGGTGAAACGTTAAAAGTCTGATGTGAAAAGTACAATAACAATGCTCCAAAGGCTACACGAAACGTTTACGCAATCAGGATCAGCTTCATCATCAACGATCGTACAACCAGCTCAACAGCTCTCTTCATCAGCATCACCTGCTACAAGTAAATTTCCTTATTTCGTGGACAAGGAGTTTTTATTAAGAAAAATAAATTTTTTTTTTAAGGTCCTTCGTCCTTCAGAACAACACCAACACGGATTGTGACTAATGAAGAGCTCAAAGCCAAAGTGGAAACAAAAATCATTTCATTGTGGCATAATATGAAATATGGATGGTCAGGGAAAATGCGCTCAAGTTTCAATAAAGAATCAGCGATTTGGGTCCTTGGTCGTTGTTATCATCGTAAAATGACACCTTGTCAATCAATGCAATCATCAACTATTGTCGAAATGAATAATGTGCTTGCTACTACAGAAAATAAACTAATGACACTCTCAATGCATGAAGAACAGCCAACGTCAGCCGAATTATACAACAATGAACTACCGACACCTAGCGATGATGAGTGCATTGATAGAGCCTTTGAACCCGCAGAAGAGACTGGACAGGATGTTGCGTGTGACTATGAAGATGGCATTGATGGTTTCAAGAAAGATTTTGTATCAAGAATCTGGATGACATACAGAAAAGATTTCGCATTAATGCAAGTTGAGCCATTTAACGATAACGGCTACACAACTGATTGTGGCTGGGGTTGCATGATACGTTCAGGACAAATGATGTTGGCTCAAGCTCTTGTAATGCACTTTTTGGGTCGCTGTTGGCGATTTGACCCCGACTCGCAAATTTATACAACAACAGAAGATCACATTCATCGAAAAATCATCAGATGGTTTGGTGATCAGACATCAAAGAATAGTCCATTTTCAATCCATTCCTTGGTTGAATTGGGTAAAGCAAGTGGTAAAAAAGTAGGAGAATGGTATGGTCCAGGAGCAGTGGCTCATTTGTTAAAGCAAGCCATCAAACGATCCGCACAAGAAAATATGGATTTAGCAACAATTCATGTTTATGTTGCTCAGGATTGTACAATTTATAATCAGGATATTTTTGATGAATGTTATTCTCATGAAAATCAGCCGGTTCCATGGCAAAATCATCATCCAGCAACATCATCAGTGCATGTCGTAATGAAGAAAATTATCACATGGAAGCCTTTAATTCTTTTGATACCATTACGATTGGGTCATGAGAAATTAAATCCTATCTATGGTGATTGCTTGAAAGCAATGTTGAGTATTGAATGGTGCATTGGAATTATTGGTGGACGTCCCAAACATTCGCTTTATTTCGTGGGTTATCAAGATGATAAATTAGTTCATCTCGATCCACATTACTGCCAAGATATGGTCGATGTAAACCAAAACAATTTTCTACTTTCAAGCTTTCATTGCAAATCACCGAGGAAAATGAAAATCTCAAAAATGGATCCAAGTTGTTGCTTAGGTTTTTATATTCCATCACGAAACGATTATGATCGCTTTCAGCATAGTATTCAACCTTATCTATTACCCGTAAAAAATTATTCAGATCGCCAACAAAATCAACCAAATTGTATAACACCACGACAGAACCATAGCAATGGTATTGAATACAATTATCCAATGTTTGTGTTCTCGGCTGGACGTTTAAAGGATCAAACGAAAGTTCTGTATCAAAATATACCTTCACCTGTTAGTAACGTATCTAAAAGTAATCAAACGAGCGATGATGATGATGACGATGGCATTGAAGATTTTGTTATTGTATAATCTCGTATTCCCTTTCGGTTCGATATTGAATATTTATTTTATGAAATTTCAATCAAATCTAAGACTTTTATTTTATGTACCTTATTATTTATATCCAAAAAAACACAATTCTTATTATAAATTAATTTATTAGAGAATAATAAAATTCAAAACGTCTAAATTTATTTCAACACTAAACAGATTTTCTTTAATGCTTTAAACTCATAATGAGTATGAGTATGACGACAAAAGGAAGGGCCAATTATCCAATTTGCTCCTCTATACAAATGCCGGATGCAATGGAAAGCATGGCTAGAAAATGTAAACATATAAGAGAAACATACTGATACGACCTGGTGTACAAGCTCTCGCTCTCCTGCTCATTATATATTTTGCACTTTACATTAAAACTGATCTCGCTCCAGAAAAGTATTTTTTGAAAAAGAATTCAGTCGTTGTTCAGCAATCGTAGAGTGTGGAACAAGTAGTAAAGATAGTCAGGATCTTCATTTTCAATTCAAGAATAAATAAAGAAAATAATTTGTGTCAATCATGTCTGATTCTGATGAAGCTCAAATTTTGTCTGGAAACAATATTTCCAAGTAATTATCTTATTTTAAGTGACGATTTTTTTTTTCACTGTGCGTCGACTTAAGTAGTTTGAGTCTAGCCGTCGATTAAAAATGATCGTCCAAAAATTGATTCGTTACTACGTCTCGATTGCTAGAACGTGGCCCCACATTAGGTCAATTTTTATCCGAAATGAATTAATAATTTTACCACTTTATTGTTTATCAATTTTAATATTTAGAGAAATCCGTGAAGAATTAAAAAAGCAGGTCATAGAGATGGACAGAAAACTCCCCGGATACTGTCCAGGATTAGCAATTGTACAAGTGGGTGGACGCGAAGACTCAAATGTCTATATCCGGATGAAATTGAAATCAGCAAGTGAGATTGGAATTCACGCTCAACATGTCCAACTACCAAGAACCATAACGGAAAGCGAATTACTAGCGCAGGTAAGAGAAAAATTCCTAAGCGTCATAATGGAATGAAATAATGATGTAAACATATAAACTGTGATTGACATTATTTTGTGTTAATGGAAATTTCACAGATTAGCCATTTAAATTTCGATCCGAAAATTCATGGAATAATTGTGCAAATGCCGCTCGATTCTATAAATCCCATTGATTCACATGTGATAACTGATGCTGTTACTGCTGAAAAGGATGTTGATGGACTCAATACAATCAGCGAAGGAAAGATTGCTGTTGGTGATTTGAGTGGATATTTGCCATGTACACCGAATGGCGTTTTGCAATTGATTAAGAAAACTGGAATAGAAATCGCTGGAAAGGAAGTTGTTGTTTTGGGAAGATCTCGAATTGTCGGAACACCATGTGCTGAGTTGTTGAAATGGAATGATGCTACTGTCACTGTTTGTCATTCGAAGACGGTAAACTTGAAAGAACAATGTCTGCGTGCCGATATTCTAGTTGTAGCCATTGGAAAACCGGAAATGGTGCGAGCCGACTGGATTAAGCCCGGCGCCATTGTTATCGATTGTGGAATCAATGCCATCAATGGTAAGTGTGGAATTTATGTGGAATTTCAAAAACTGTCCCTGCTCGTAATCTTGAACAAATCTTGAAAAAAAAAAAAACAGCAAATATCGTTTCTAGTCCATTAAAAGTCATTTCCGCTTTAATATGAAATTATTAAAATATTTTCTTTTGCGATGCTTTTTCTGTCATCGAGCTCTTCACTGATGCGTCTCAACTCAATTGAAAAGAAAAAAAAAATAGTAAGAAAAAAAAAACAAATCTCAACTGGAGGCATCATCAAATTATAAGGTCAAGTATGCGGCTATGAAAAAGAAAAGAAAAAAACAAAAACAGTTGATAACGATGGAAATGCTATCACAACAAGCGTCTCAGAAATGTAGGCTCGAATTTCTGCTCGACGAATGCTTTCTTTACTAAATATGCGCAAAGCCAACGAAATCAAAACAAATTAATTTAAATGCCTGAAAAAAATGATCTTTTGTCATTTAATTTAATAAATTTCCTTATTTGTTTGATAAAAATTTCAGATCCAACTAAACGAAATGGTCAAAAGCTTGTTGGGGATGTTGCATATGATGAATGTAAAAAAGTTGCCTCATTTATAACTCCAGTTCCAGGTAAATTTTGAGATTAAATATTTTTTGCTTCTGTAGTCATTCATAAAATTTGATCGCTTCAATTATAATTTATAGGCGGCGTTGGACCTATGACTGTGGCAATGTTGATGGCAAACACTGTTCAATCGGCATGGCATTTCTCTGAACATCTAACAGATACCAAGTGGAAAATCCGAATTCTGCCATTGAAAATTAAATCGAACGTCCCATCAGACATTGAAATATCACGCGCTCATGAACCAAAGCCCGTAATGATGCTGGCTGAAGAAATTGGCTTATTGCCCAATGAGGTTTCGCCATATGGAAGTATCAAAGCAAAGGTCACATTAAGTGTATTGGAACGCTTGAAGGATCAACAAGATGGAAAATATGTGGTTGTTGCTGGCATCAATCCAACTCAACTTGGTGAGGGAAAATCTACGACACTGGTTGGCTTAGTTCAGGCACTGACAGCGCATAGACATAAGAATGCATTTGCATGCCTTCGTCAACCATCGCAAGGTCCGACATTTGGAATCAAAGGTGGAGCTGCAGGTGGTGGGTATTCTCAAGTGATACCAATGGAAGAATTTAATTTGCATTTGACTGGCGACATTCACGCCGTGACAGCAGCTAATAATCTTCTATCAGCTCAACTCGATGCTCGTTTCTTTCATGAATCAACGCAAACAGATCAACAGTTATATGATCGATTAGTGCCAGTCGTCAATGGTCTGAGAAAGTTTTCGCCTATTCAACTTCGTCGTTTGGAACGTTTGGGCATTACTAAAATCGATCCATCGACATTAACAACTGAAGAAATTTCCAAGTTTTCGCGCTTGAATATCGATCCAAATAGAATTGTCTGGCAGCGTGTTATGGACATTAATGACAGATATTTGCGCAAAATTACCATTGGACAATCGCCAACGGAAAAGAACTTCACGCGTCTGGAAACTTTTTCGATTTCTGTTGCATCTGGTGAGTTGTTTAACGGATTTTTTTAGACATACTTAATTCAGTATTAATTTTTATGTTGCAGAAATAATGGCAATTTTAGCATTAGCGACAAGTCTTGATGATATGAAAAAGCGTTTTTCTAAAATGGTTGTTGCTTTCAGTCGTCAAGGAGTTCCCGTTACAGCTGACGATTTGGGAATGACAGGTGCTTTAATGGTGCTGATGAAAGATGCAATTGAACCAACATTAATGCAAACTCTCGAGGGCACACCTGTAATGGTGCATGCAGGACCATTTGCAAATATTGCCCACGGATGCAATTCTATATTGGCTGATAACATTGCATTGAAACTTGTTGGTCAAGATGGATATGTTGTTACTGAAGCAGGATTTGGATCCGATATCGGAATGGAAAAGTTCTTCAACATCAAATGTCGGGCATCAGGAAAAATTCCAAATGCAATTGTTTTGGTTTGCACTGTTCGTGCATTGAAAATGCATGGTGGTGGTCCTGCCGTCGCAGCTGGTGTACCATTAAAACTCGAATATACTCAAGAAAATTTGGAACTACTTGAAAATGGATTGTGCAATTTGATAAAGCACATTGAAAATGGCATGAAGCATGGTGTTCCTGTAGTTGTGTCGATCAATACGCATAAGAATGATACAAAAGCCGAACATGAACTTATTAAGAAAGTTGCCTTGCAAAATGGTGCTTTTGCTTGTGTGACGTCAAATCATTGGGCAGAAGGTGGTAAAGGAGCTTGCGAATTAGCAGATGCATTGATTGATGCATGCAATCAGAAGTCAAACTTCCAATTTCTTTATTCATTAGATCTGTCGATCGAAGACAAGATTAATAAGATTGCTAAAGAAATGTATGGTGCTGGTAATGTCGAGTTCCATCCACGTGTTCGTGAAGCCATGAGAGTCTACTCAGACAAGGGTTTTTCAAAATTGCCAATTTGCATGGCAAAAACAGCGTTATCTCTTACTGGGGATCCAAATATTAAAGGAGCTCCCACCAATTTTAAACTGGTAATCTCAGACATGTTTTTGTCAGCTGGTGCTGAATTCATTGTTCCAATGATTGGAGAGATTACTCGGATGCCAGGATTACCTACAAGGCCAGCCATCTTTGACATTGATTTGGATACTAAAACAGGCGAAATTATTGGATTGTTTTAAAGAAAAACTGAAATTAAATATTTTATTGATGTGCATATCTTTAAAATTCTAGATCATCCTTAGAAAAATAAAGGTTTTTAAAAAATAGCTTTTAAATTTTTGAATAACTGATTACATCAATAAATAAAAGTCTACTAAACGTTTTAAATTGAAAACAGCAAAAGGTTTTTTTTTTTATTGTGCAGTTGCAGTATTAAGTAATTGTTTCAGAATTTGATTCCAGAATTTCCAGATAAATGATGGATAAGCCGGGGAAAATTTAATTTCAGAGTAAGACAGTGCTGACTTGTAAATATTTGCCATATTTTAGAGTCGCTATTGCCAGAGTGTGCGACATCTGGCGGGAAAGTATACAATACAGTAATTTTTCCATCGTAGTGGAAACAATTCGCTCGGAAAATAAATTATTATTAAACAAAATAAATTAAATTGACGTGTTGCTATGATGGCTAATTGTGAAACTATGCCATCCACGTCATCGATGAATAATCATATGCAGCGAAACGATGCTGAAATGTATTTAAGAAGGAGAATTCGTGATCCATCTCCAAATTCTGATGTCGATTCCGATCTCGATCCAGCTGATTTGAGTGATGGAATGTCAGAAGAGGAAGACAATGGTGCTGGATGTCCACTGCCAAGTACACCTGAAGATGCAGAGCTCTTAGAAGCTGAGGTAAATTTTACAATTTCATCATCCATTGTTTGGATAATTTCCTATGCACTAGTGACGTCATAGTAATAAGTATTACTGTATCTTACAATTATATTGATTATTGAGCCCTAAAATCCTTGAAAACGAGTTGCCAAATAGCGTTATCATAAAATTAAATTCCATATACATACTTCACCATTTGCCCACCTCTTATCAGTTCAATTTCCATCCACTCAAATTATAAAACTAATTACAGATGACTGAAGTGTTAAAAGCTGGTGTGTTGTCAGACGAGATTGATTTGGGAGCACTAGCTCATAATGCTGCAGAACAAGCTGAAGTGTTCGTACGAAAAGTGTGGGAGGCGAGCTGGAAAGTGGTTCATTTTAAGAACTTGCCTAAGTGGCTTCAAGACAACGACTATCTTCATAAAGGACATCGACCACCGCTTGCATCCTTTACAGCATGTTTTAAATCCATCTTCAGACTTCACACGGAAACTGGAAACATTTGGTATGAATAAGTCATTATCAAAAGTCTTTTTTTTTCTATTTGTTTTTATCTTCATTTACCTTTAGGACTCATTTATTGGGATGCATCATGTTTATTGGCGCTGCATTATATTTCTTATTTCGCCCATCATGGGATGTGAATCTGGAGGAGAAAATGATTTTCAGTGCTTTCTTCGTTGGCGCAATTGTATGTTTAGGTTTCTCGTTTGCTTTCCACACCGTCTCATGCCACTCGGAAATGATTGGAAAATTGTTTAGCAAGTTAGTTGGACTTTGAACTGCATTTTATTTAATTCAGTCAGATACATTACTCATTATTCTTTGTCCCATTTTCAGATTGGATTATTGCGGAATTGCACTGCTCATCATGGGGTCATTCGTTCCGTGGCTTTACTATGGATTTTATTGTCACTATCAGCCGAAAATAATTTATTTAACCATTGTCACTGTGCTTGGATTCTTCTCAATTGTCACTTCATTATGGGACAAATTTTCAACTCCTGCATTGCGTCCGGTTCGTGCAGGCGTTTTTATGGCATTCGGATTGTCAGGCGTTATTCCAGCCCTTCATTATGTATGGATGGAAGGATGGTTTAATGAACTTAGTCGCGCAAGCCTTGGTTGGTTAGTCTTAATGGGATTACTTTACATACTCGGTGCAATGTTCTATGCTCTTCGCATTCCTGAAAGATGGTTTCCGGGCAAATTTGACATTTGGGTAAGTTGAAACTTTTACTTTTTTGAGCAGTTCTTATAATAGTTCTCATTATTATAGTTCCAATCTCATCAAATATTCCATGTGTTGGTGATTGCCGCTGCATTAGTACATTTCCATGGCATTAGCGAAATGGCCATGAATCGTGTATCACTAGGCGAATGTGACATCAAGCATGCAGCGATAGCCTTGTAAAATTAAGCCAAAGTTGAGCTAACAATTCAGAAAATGATATCTATTCAATAATGGAAGGAGACTGTAAATTCTTAAAGAAATTCTATGTTAAATTAAAATTTTGGGTAATTATCGAATGGATAACTTCTGATGAAAAGAATACTTCATACACGAAATATTGGTTGGTTTTATCTAATGGGAAATAAAAACAAATCTAAATCAAATGTGATAGAGAAAACGGTTACGTGAAATCGTGTTCATCACGTATATCCATCAATTATAATGCTGTTTCATGAAGCTTTCGTTTCCTCTGAGTAATTCGAATATTTATTAAGAACAATTTATAATCAAGTTTTTTTTAGTGATCCTTGTTCAGTTTTATCACACATTCACTAAGTAGTTCAGAGGAACAGTTTCCACGTTCAATAGTAGTAATAAATATTAAGCCCATCCAACAATGCTCAGTGCAGTATATAGGAAATAAATTAAAATGTGTTAGATTTTGTTATTATTTTAATATTTACATCAAAGCTTTCTGACAAATTCGAATTCCTTTAAAGTATTTTTTGATATGATTTTTCTTTTCGATTGCCCATTTTGCAATAATGTTAATCGAATGTGAATATTAGACCCATGACCGTCAATCGCAATCTTGCTGATAAGAATACGGCTAAATAGAAAAACTGTACTTGCATATAATTGGCAATAAAAATTACACTGTGTGAAATCAGACATTATTCTGTTATATTTGTTGCTGTTGTCAATGAATATTGGTAGCGCAATAACAATTATCAGATTATTAGTCTATAAAATGTGTTTTATTATATCCTTTAAAGATCTCAACTAAAAAATTTAATTTATCTTAGACTCTATTGAACCATAAAATTTGTTAACCGCCTAAAAAGTACGAAATTGCTTGAAAAAAAAAAATTAAGTTAATTAAATCACGTGCATGGATCGTACGACTGAAATATTTCCGTGAAATTTACAAGACTGAATGACAAAATTGCTCCGATGAAGCTTCCTGCTTGCGTCATAGTGCCAACCCATACAAGACTTTTGCCACCTTGATATCTGAAGATGGTTGTGATTTTCAATCGAACATATGATGCAAGTCCTGTTACTACCGTCCAGCAGATGACCTTGAAAATGCAAAAACGCATCATTGACATTCTTTAGGAAAGAGATTTTTCAACTTACAACTAGAATTTCTCCCATAACTTTGCCCATCAGTGGTGGACTTGGACTTAGTACAGCGGTTACCAATGCATATAATGCAAACGGTAGAGACACTATTGATAGTGCGATAATATTTCTAATTGAAGTATCGGTCACAAATACAGCGATAAAGCATGCCACCGGATTTGCTATGGAACTCAAGGTCACAGCTAAATGATAAGCAACATTGCCATAAGGTAGCGTTCCGTAGCTCATTATCGATGGGAAGATAGCATTTGCAAACATGCAAATTACACCGAGCAACAGCAATAAACCACGATAATTTCTTTCAGAGAGTTTTTTCTCTTTTTGCGGTTCTGGCTTATCTTGGTTATTTGAAGAATTCTCGACTGGCGCATCCGAATCGTAATGATAATGATTACCATGGCCTATTGTAACATTTGCTGCATATTCATTTCGTACGAATTTCAGCTGATCCAAAAGGATGAAAGCAATAAAGCTTGCGAGAAAAAGTGCTGACACAATAAGGAAAAATGTTTGGGTTCCAAATTTAGGCAGTGGTGTAAATCGATTTCCATCTGGTAGACATTGTGCATTGCCACCAACGCCTTGTATTAAGGCTAAAACGGCTGGCAAGAATCCTGATAATCCCTCTCCAATTAAATATGTTACGAGGTAGATATCCCTGAATCGTCCAAAATAAGGCATAAATAGAACACTGGATGTGCAGCCAACCAGTGCAAAAAAGAATACCACTACAAATATTGCGACACTTCGTTGTTGTCCCCAGATGTAGGCAGTTACTGGATACAAAAATGCCATACAGAAACCAGCAGCGATTCCAATAGCTAACAAGCAGAACACAATGTAACTGTCTTTAATGGGACACATTTTTTGAAGTGACGCATAAAGTACTGGACCGATGTTTCCTATTTGAATGATGATAACAATCCATGATGCAAGGCCCCAGCCTTCTGGAGTTGCATTTACCAATAAAGGCAGTTGAACATAAGTTGAATTAATTCCAATCCAAGTACCGATTCCAAAAAATATCGCTAGAATGTCGACCAGGCTGTTGCGATCAGCAAACACGGCGCGAACCTTCCTCAAGTTCATGATCATTCGATTTTCAAGCAATTGTGAATTTTCATTTGGTGTTTCGGACCTTGGAGCAGTAAAAGAAAAATGATAAATGATATTGCTTTGGTTGTTTTGTTGACGATCATAACAAAAAGAAAAACAAGAGGCAAGGAAGTAAAAGAAAACACATATTTCACTTTCTAAAAATAACCAAAATGAATCTCCAAATTATACCTCTGAATGAGTATCGCAGTTGACGTGTCCGGTGAAGAAGCAATGCTATGAGCGACTGAAACATTATTTGGTTCGCTTTCGGGATTTTTATGCACAGAATTATTTTCACGTTCCATCATTTTATCTGGGGCTCGGCCTCTCAGCTGATAAGCAAAGCTGTGTTGAGAGAATATACCAAACTAAGTATGTATAATCTTATCACATCGGCACTTGAAGCTGATAATGTTGATCTCTCCTCTCACTGTCAATTGCGACAATACAGCTGATAAGGTTCTCAGTCACATTAAAACTTTTGCTCGAATAACCCGTAGAATTAAACTAAACCACTCATTCGAAGCATTGTCATTTTCTCAATTTGTGAATCGCGATGCGTGGACGCAAATAATTTAAAACAGATGAACGTGTGAGCTACGATTAAATAGGAAAAATATCGAAAGAAAGAAGAAATGAAGAATTTATTCCGCGGCAATATATGATTTGACCTTGGGTCATTTAATGGTCTTTGTTCAAGACAGTCTACATAAGTATTTAAGTAGTTGTTATCAGTTGTTAATTTTATTGAATGGGGAAACTCTGTTGCGTCACTATATGTCAAGTGATGCAATATCGTTTTGCAACTCACCAAATTTTGGACTTTACACAAACTTTTGATGACCGTGCAAGAAGTTTGAGCGAGTTTGAGCCAGTTGTTTGACCGAAATTCATTTATGTTTGCTTGGAGCTTTCCTTGCTCCTTTCAATATAAGCTGCTTAAATTATAGTTTTGAAATGTATACTGCACTGCTGCACTGCACAGTTTTTGAATGACAGTCAAGTATATCAACTACTTAACAACGATGTAACACATTTAACAAATTGATGCTTAATGACTTTAAAATTGCTGTCCGCTAGAATACATCGACAATCAATTAATAACTGAATACTAAAGAATGCGATGGATGGTAATAATAGAGAGGAATTCAATGAGGCATGAACTTCGCTATGACTTCGGCACTGCTTAGTATGCATGTTTCGTACCTCATTTCTTGTACGTACTTAAAATTAAGCCTCAAAAATTAAAAAGTAATTTTAAGTCCCCATTTTTCAAACCAATAGCTACATAGTAGCACTTTAAAAATTATGTTGAGCTATGGAATAATTGTGCCGAAGCATACATAGTTGTTGTAGGGCATGCAAGTCCACGGAAAAATATTGTAGAGTTCAATATTCAAATTTTAATAAAAAAAAAAATGAAATAAATAAAAATATGTAGGTATAAAAATTAAAAATCACAAAACTAATTTTGGAAATAAATTATTGAATATAGGCAAAATGATTAATATCGTGACATAGCGGAATGGTTGATCACATTGGAGACTTTAAAGGCTTGTGCAAAAAAAAAAACTAAAGCTAAGTTATAATTTCAAAAAACGATTGCAGAGTTCGAAGTAAGGTTTGAGAACGAACAATTTCATTTAAATCCATAAAAGGATTTTAGTAAATCAATGAACTTCTCATTCATAATTTTGATCCCAAACACCATCAAAATGATTTTGTTTACACCATCAGCTGATCAGCTGATATGGACAGAAGCAAAATGAGGGGCGCAACATGTCTAAATAAATGGCTTTGTTTACAAAAACATTGAAGTGAAGTTTACGATAATTGACAGTTTGATATAAAGATATTGCTGCATTTTCGTTAGAACATCTTATGTACCGAAGCATATATCAATTATGTTATGACTTTTGCCACTTTATTGACTAAATTTAACCATCGGAAAAATTAACTGATGTTCCCAGGTTGAATAGTTCAGAGACGAATCCAACCAATATTTATTTTAATGGTATATTTTATTTTTCTTCCTAAATAATATCAGTGAAGTGACAAAGTTAGGAGAACTAAAAAATTGATTCATTAATTTAGCCACCAAACCAACTATTAAACAACATTGAATTCTTGTTATAATCAGTGGGGGAATATTTTTTTAAAATTTAAAAATAGACATAAAATTTCCGATCGCCATTGTTAGTTCGTCTCTGAAGTTGCCATCTAAAAGTTAAATAAAAAATTATTTGCTCGAAATAAGTGATCTAAACTTGAGCTGAGCTTATCAAAACATTAAATCTGTATCACGGAAAGATCCTAAAATAAAACTATATCAAAATTGAGCGCTAATACACCGATTAAATGCATTAAAGATGCCAAACAATGGAATAGTTCAAAATCTCATTCGTCGACAAAATGGTATTGAGACGTCGGAGAAGTTTCAATTGAAATTGTTCAAGAATCGCTTATCGATTGGTAAAAATTTGTTCAAACGGGATCTTATCAGTCATTATGGATGCGTCAATGCCATTGAATTCTCCAAGGAAGGAAACTTTTTGATATCTGGTAAGAGTCGTTCACGAATGATTAATTATGCATATTTACATTCTCTCCCGTGCAGGAATGAGTGTTTATGCCAAAAAATAAAAATGCTTAATCCACACATTATATTGCGACAGTGGTATATGACTTTATAACGCAAATTGCATTCCGAATTGTGGTTTAAATTCATAATCTATATTTATTCGAAATAAATCATCGATTTACTTCCTTTTTCAGGCTCTGATGACAGACGTGTTTTGCTATGGAACCTAGAGAAAAGTATCCTAAACCATGAAGAGCCACAAGTGATGCTAAAACAACATTTGAGCAACATCTTTTGCTTGAGTTTTGACAGTCAAAATACCAGAATATTTTCCGGTGGCAATGACGACATGGCGATAGTTCATGATGTTAATACGTACGTGACGACATAAATGCATATCTAGAAATATCTTTTTAATTTTATCAACATAATTTTTTTAGAGGTGATTGCATCGATGTCTTTTATCATACAAAACCCGTTTATGGCCTGGACGTTGATCCTGGCAATGATAACATTTTTTCAACCGCTGGTGAAGATGGAAGAGTCTTGATTTTTGATTTGCGTGCATCGAATGCAGAACCAAGAACGCTTGTTAAATATCGAGCTGCGTTTCATGCTGTTATGTTCCATCCAACTGATTGCAATTTTATGATAACAGCTAATGCAAAGGAAGGAGCTTCATTATGGGACAATCGTTCTCAAAAGACGTAAGTTTAGAAGTGTCTTACATGCCATAGCTATTGTGATTAAAATTCTATGTTTACCAATTGTAAGGCCCGTTTTGCGATATGGTGGAGACGATGCAGCACAAAGTTGCATGAGTGTCAGATTTAATTCTATGGGAACAATGGTAAAATTTTTATTTGTTTTTAAATATTATTTTACCTTTAATATTTAAAATTACAGTTGCTTGCCCTAAGACGACGTCTACCTCCAATTTTATATTCAACTATTCATCAAGAACCCATATGCCAATTTTATAATCCAGATTATTACAATTCGTGCACCATGAAAAGCTGTACATTTGCTGGACCTCAAGATGAACTTGTTTTGTCGGGGTCGGATGATTTCAATTTGTATGTCTGGAGAGTTTCAGATGCTGACCGTGAGTAATTGTTATTTTAACAAAATTGGATTGTGTTGTAATATTTTAAAAATTTAGTGGAGTTACGACATCAGTGGGTTGACAAAAATCAAATGGTCTTATACGGTCACAGATCAATTGTGAACCAAGTACGCTATAACCCTCAGAAGTGCTTACTGGCATCATCGGGTGTTGAGAAAGTCATAAAGGTAAATACGCTGCAATAATAAAATATAATAACACTAAGTTTTTCTTTTTTTCTATATGCCTTAATCGTAGTTGTGGTCACCATTTGAAATGGATAAATGGTCTGGAAGTTTGACCGAAGAAGCTCAAAATGAAAACATTCGAGAAGTTTTTACGCACCAAGAATACATACAATTGGTACATTCTAATGGACAAGTATATCCATATTATTCATGTAACTCTCCCAACGTATTAAAAAATTTGTTTTCTTTTCTCAGAATATGACTCACGATTACAGCAATCAAAATACAAATGAAGATCCTAGAATGATAGCTTTCTTCGATTATCTTGTACAACAAGAAATTGAAGAATGGAGTAGTTCAAATCAAAGTAGTGAACATAACTCAGAGAATTCATCACGTGCCGATAGTCCTACATCAGATACTGAGCCAACTACTAGCTTTACAACGGTCAAAACTACTGTACATCGCTCCAGAGGTAAGAAACACATTTTTTACCCTAGTGCAATCAGCATATCTATATACTGCTCAACAGATTCAGCATTAAGACGGAGCGAAGCAAGCCAGCGACACAAATACAGAAATCGTATAGCTTATCTGATTGCTACAAAGCGAAAATCATTGAAGCGTTTAGCACTAAAGAGAGTAACAAGAACATCTGCTCGTCGAATGAAAAGCAAATATGTCCCGCGTCAAACTAAAAGAAGCTCATTTCGTGCCACTGCGCGCAAGCCATACGATAAAAAGATGAGGCGATTGAGTGTGGTAAATTCATATGGAAATAAATTATTTTTAAGTAAACTACTTATAATGTCCAAAAATTTCAGAGCAAATATAAGAAACCAGTATCACATGAACAGACTAGTGATTCGGAAGTGCCACAAAAGATTAAAAAGCGCCGCAATCAGCAACATCAAAGCACATCAACATATCGATCGTTCCGTCGAAAAGCCAAAACTCCATTGTCTTCAGCATCAAACACCAGCACGCGCGTTGCCGATAAATCCGATTCTAGTAGTTCAGATTATGATGATGATGGCGATGATGGTTTTCGAAATGCCACAAACACAACATCAACGGGACCCATAGATATAAATATTCCATCTACAAGTACTGGCATAACAGCCAACGGAAAGGGATATTTATTTCGAATTGCGAATCCCGCGAATGATTCCGATGATGACCAATCAATACCTGATACAACCCATCCAGTAGCAGACAGTATGATACGTGTTATTCGATCACCGCCCATTCAAAACAATCAGACAACTCAATATGGAGAGGATGGAGCCGGTCCAAGCACTCAACGCACCAATCCATTTAACTCCTCATTGCGCCATAATTATAATATCACGCCCAACGGCCGCAATAATAAACTGCGCCCTCAAAATGGTGTAAATGATGAAGATTCCTCATCGTCAAAATGTATTGAAGATTACGCTTCTACCAATTCCAATTCATTAATGTCTAGTACATCTGATAGCAGCAGTAACGATAGCTTTGTAGATTTTTACAGCAAAAAGCGAAAACTCAACAATGGAAATGCGACTGAGGAGCCAAACAATTTTAATAATAAAAATTTCACAAACGCATCGACTTCAAGTAACAGCGGACACAATGGACACTTCGAAACGCCAGACAATCGCCTACGGACAATGAAGGCCACACCAGATAGTGGATTTCAATCCTTACCCTCACCTAGTCCATCGAGCTCACGAGGTATAAAGTGCAACGGAAATAGCTTCGATATGATGAAGAAAATCGACAGCATAAAGAGAAATTACAGAAAGAATATCCAGACATCAGATGATGATTCCGATTAAATGATTCTAACCTTTGATGAGTTCTAACTTATGTCGTTAAAAAAAAATTCCTGAGCAAAACAAAACACGGGGAAGTTCTATAATGGATTTCATTTTTATTTCCTACCAAAATTTTTAAGTGATAACGTTTCTTATTCGATGTGATTTTAAATGAAGAGCAAAAAAGATAAGTTAAAGCAAACTTAGTAATGTACATTTTGCCAACCCCATCTTTCCCCATAAATGAAACAAAATTGTTTCAGTCTTTCAATTCTTCATCATCATAAAAACCAATTATTCAACATTTCACAAAATAAAAAAATATGTGCTACGTCAAAATAAATAATTAATAAAAAGTATGAATTAATTAAGTTTACATAAATTGTATTTCTTATTCAAAAAAAAAAGGAATTTAAATTATTACATGCCCAACGGTTAGTTTTTGAATATTAGTTGCACAGTGGCGTCCCATTTGATTGATTTAGTTGAACGCATTCAGTGAAACAGAAAATATTCCTTAAGCGCTCGTAGAAAATCAAAGAAAATTAAGGAATCGAGAGCATTTTAGGAATTGTCATATTATTGATTATACAGCCAAGAGCTGAGAGAACCTAGGAAATATCAATGTTGACCATATAACTTGTCCTCAATGTGGTAAAATTAAGTTACAATTGGCAAATCTCAAATCGAAGGCAAGCAAGCAGTCAATTGAGCAAAAGGCAAAAGGCGCGAGATAGTAAAAAAAATGCCACTGTTGAAACGTAAGATTTTCAAGCGGAATCCGATTCCAGAAGACCTTCGTGATAGCGACGAAGTGTTCTACTGTGAGCAGACTAAAGAAATATTCAAAAATTATGAGTAAGTATACAGAATTTGGCGGAAACTAAGTGATTCCATCTGCTGAAATACAAATCTGCCCCACGCCATCACCCAACATCGTCATTATGCGTCTAAAATGTTTGTTCCTTTCGTTCTTTAGTGAATTTTTTGAACGCGTTATGCTGACAAACTCAGTTATCTGGGTCTGTTCACTTACCGGTCGCCCAAATTTAACATTTGCAGAAGCATTGGCATCTGAAAGAACCGCCAGAAAGTTACTTCGACAGTTTCCATCGGCCTTGCGCGGACCTATCATTCTCGTTGCCTCACAAACAAAGCGCTCTGTATTGAGTGAACTTATTGACGATGTTTTCAATTTCGTCAAGGATCGCTACTTCAAGGTAATTATTGATAAACGTTTAAATAAATTGTATTTAATAATTAGTCTCTTATTTTAATAGGATGAGAAATTAGATGTGATGAACTCAAATAGTCGTGGCTACAGATTCTGTAAAATCATTGAAGTGATAAAACCAGAAAATTATGAGTAAGTTTTTTTTTGGATTGTTTACCAATTCATATTATTTATTTATTTTAAATTTTATTCTAGCCCTACAAAAGTTTACGAACCATCACAAATTGAATATCGCGTGGAAGCTATCGATGATAACATAGAACCAAAATCATGGACCGTGAAAGGTGAATCCATTCGACGTGACAAAACATTGTTCAGCAAGGAGAAGACTAAATTATTTCTAAAACAAAATGTTGAAGGCGTCAATGCTATGTTAAAGGTGAAGAATGAGTCATTGAAAAAGTACGCTGATGATCGAGGTCTGAAAATGGATCAGTTCATTGGCAAATTGCCCGATTTTGGATTATCTAAAAAGCTTCAGCTGCAACAGGAAAAATCCAAAAATGGCACTTCCATATCAAAGAAGAAGAAACAAGGTGATATCGCTAAATATCTAAATTCTAGCAAAGAAATGACAAAAGAGGAGAAAAAGCAGCGCGACGAAAATTCTAAAAAATTCCGCGATGAAATGGAAGCAAAACGAAAGGCAAAGGCAGATTGTGAAGCAGAGAAGCAGAAAAAAGTCGCTGAAGAAAAGGCGCGACTCCTAGCAAAAACACAAGCAACAGTACGCGAGCATAACCAGACCCGTGATGATCTGGAACTCACCGATCAACGTGTTATTCCCAAAGGAAAACGCATTTCGGCACTTATCGATCAGAAGTATTTTGCTGACTTCGTCAAAATTCTGGAATTTCTTCACTCATTTCCGGAAGTTTTGTCAATAAGCGATAAATTTCCGTTTGGCATCACAATGGAAGTGCTAGAACGTTCATTAATATCGAAAGAGGTCAATGGACCACTGAGCGATATCATTCAAGTGTTTTTGAGTACGCTATTTTCATTACAAGTTGAAGAAGAAAACGAGATAGAAATTGAATATCGCATAAATGGCGATGCACCACTAAAACATTCCAAATTGGAGCAAATGAAAAACGCAACGCGCGTCCATACGTGGGTTCACCGTCATTATAGTACAAAAATCAATGAGTTGGTTATGGATTCTACAACCGTTACTGAGCTTTTGCGTCTTCATCTCATGTCATCTGGCGCCATAGTGTCTGATAAGGCATCAAAGTATCGATTTGCGCAACGGGGTGGCTACAAAAGCACGGATGATCCAGGATTCCATCTAGTAACGCGTTATCCGCATATCACCAAATTTATGTCTCAATACAGCGTCTTTCAGCTATCAACAAAGGACATCATTCGTGTTCTGACTTGTCTAATGGATCAGATTCTAACGTATTCAAATATACGGGAAGTCATTGAAGACCGTTTGGAGTTATCAGTGAAAGCCAAAAATGAATACAAGAACCTAAAGGCGACAGAAAAATCGCGAGAAAGAAAAGTCAACGAGGAAAAGAAGCAGCTTCAAGAGGAGCATAAAAATATCATTGCAAAATATGCCGATGAAAAGCCTCCAGCCAAAGATGCTCTCATAAAGAAAGCGGAAATTGAACTGGAACAAAAAATCGCCAAAATTGATGCTCAGTCGCATAAGGAACATTTACAGTATCTAAAGGATTTGAAGGCACAAGTGTCTATTTTCTTTAATCATCAAACGTACCTAGGAATGGATCGAGCTTATCGCTGTTATTACATTTTCGAATCGATGCCAGGATTGTTTGTTGTGCATGACATTACATATTCTGGTAAATGCTTAGATAACTTCGTTAAAAATAATCCAGCATTAGCCCATTGCACAAGAGAACAACGCTATGGAATTATTAAGCAGATGGTAGCCAATGAAGAGGCTGGTGGCAATGATGACAAGGAGAACAAAGCTGACGTCAATGGTACAGAAAGTGACAAAGCAACACTAAATGGCAAAAAGGAACTCGATGCGGTTACTCAGAGAGATTTGTTTATGTGTAATTGTGATCCAGCAACATGTGTTGTGCATTCAGAAAATGGCGATAATCGCATCGTTTGGTCTTATTACAACACTGCTGAGGAAATTGATGCCTTAATAGAGTCACTCAATGTTCGTGGTTACCGTGAAAAAATGTTACGCGATCAATTGGAATCGAGTCGTGATATTATTGTTGACTACATTAAAGATTGTCCAACTCACAAACTTCAGGTTTTAATGAACGAAGATGAAAAGCTGGATGAGCTGAAAAAAATTGCTCGTCGAATGGTCAAGAAATATGATAACGCAAATCTTAATTGTGACGCTGGAACTGATGCAAATGTCATTTATGACCTTGCGCTTCGCGAAGTATTACTTGATTTCGAACAAAAATTAAATATTGGATGCTTGGGTGAGATCAACGTGAGTGATCGTCTAGTATGGCGCAGATATATTGAAGATTTGGAATACTGTTCAATGGATGGTCAGCTTACATGGGGCAATGCTAGAAGCATGAACGGAATCTTGAGCAATGGACATGCTAAAGGAAATGGAGCTGTTGACATCATTGAAATCGATGATGAGTATGAAGAGACTGCTAGCTCTGTTGAAGACATCGATGCAGCTCAAACATTCGATTCCGGAAACTGCTCGGATATGGAAACTGATTATACTACAAACGAATTGAAAACCACCGAAATGGAAGTAGTCAAGTTGAAAGTAAAAAATCTTGCGATGGCTCTTCTTCAAATCGAACAGGGAATTGATGTGAAGTTCATAAGAGCACCATTTGGTCCATCAAAGGAGCTTAAAGACAAAGACGCTATGACTCGTGCTTTCGATTCATGTAAAAAACGTATTCTCCAATGGGAAGAATCTCTAATGAAGTCAACAAGCTATTCACAGGTAATATTTGTTGATTTCTTTTCTGAATGCAATGAAAAATTATCTTCTTCTATTTAACAAAAGGTTTTCTTGCACTATAATATTCTACATGACTCCATCCAATGGTCCCGCTCTGCTCAGAAGATAAGTTGCATGATTTGTCGACGCAAAAATGATCCCGAACAAACGTTGCTGTGTGACGAGTGCAACAAAGCTTGGCATATGTTCTGTTTGAAGCCAAAACTAACAGAAATTCCACAGGGTGATTGGTTTTGCCCAAAGTGTCGACCAGACGATTATAAGGTGAAGCCTAACCGTAAGCGAAAGATCTTTGTCGAAGAAGAATCCGAATCTGACGCAGAGCAGGAATCAACTGTGGAGGAAGAAACGGCAGATAGGTGAGATATGCATATCAGTCATTTTCAATTAATTTATCTAATCGTGACTTTTTTTCTAAATCAGCAATGCATCTGATCCTGAAGAAATTTGTGCAGTATGTAATTATGAAGGTGAACTCTGTTTTTGTAAGTCCTGTTCGATGCAGTGCCATCCGGAATGCGCAAAGCCCCCACTTAAGAAAACGCGTGTGAAGAATTGGCAATGCTGGAAGTGTACTGCAGCTATCGAAAGGTCTGAGCGCATCAAGCGTCGTCGAATGGATAAAGGTGATTTATCTAAATTTTTTCATTAGTTTCATTAAATAAATACAAGTAACAAGTAGTAACAAATAACAAGTAATAAATATATGCTAAATGATCATTTCATAATTTTACATAGGTGGGAATGATGAAAGTCAATCCGAAGGATCTGAAAATGAAAGCGAAGAACCACAACCAAAAGCACGAAAGGTTGAAAAGCCAACAGGGCGTCGCTCGAAGAGAACTTATGAAGAAACGGAGCAGTCTGAGGAACAGTCTGATGAAGACAAAGTTCCAGCTAAGAAACAAGATGATGGTAGTAGACGATCGAGTCGTCGCGTATCACGTCCATCACGCATGAATTCACCAGAACCAGAAGAACGTTCATCAAGAAGGAGTTCAAGGAAATTTGCTGAAGAATCTCCAGCTGAACGTCGAGCTTCTAAAAGATCTCTAGATGCTTTGAACACCATCAGCTTGAGCGCATTGATCGATGAAATTATAAAGAACAAAAACGCATGGCCCTTCATACGTCCAGTGTCGGTATCAGAAGTGCCGGACTATCTGGATGTAATTAAAAATCCCATGGACTTTTCTAAAATCAAATCAAAGCTAAATTTGGGAGAGTACAAAACCAATGAACAAATGATGAAAGATATCGAGCTAGTATTTTTTAACTGCGATTTGTACAATGTTTCCAGTACAGAGATCTACAAGTGAGTTAAACATTAACCTTTTTGTGATAATTTTAATTTTAAAAAAATCCATTTTCAGAGAGGCAACAAAGCTTGAGAGGTTTGTAATGAAGCGATGCAAGGAACTTGGTTTGGCTTTCAAGCCTTCAGAAATGATAAGTTCCTGAATGCCAACTGCGGGGCATGTTTGATTATTTTTAAATTTAGTTCTTCTATTCAGCTGTTCAATTAACTTAAAACCACAAATTAATGCTTAAGGTCATCACATTCACAGAGCAATTTTTGCACAACATTCAGGTTTCTTTATAAATTTCTGATTTCTCTCTCTCGAGAAAACTGGATACAACTCAAAATTTAATTAGGGATTTTTGTGTTTAATTTAATTAAAGTGAAATAAAGAAATTTGCAAGTAAACCGTCTGCGATTATGCGAATCCGAAATTTTATTTTATCCACCAATTTTTTTTACGATTACATCTCGAAATGTTTAATTAATATGCACACTTTGCGCTGGACTTAATGATGAGCTTCAAGTTCCTTACGCTTGCTTTCAGCCCACTTGGCAACATTTCCAGGTGAGTTAGCTGAAATGAGATTGGATTACAAAAACATCCAGTGAGTTGTGACATGTTTTTCAGTTACCCATATTTTGAATTTTCCAGAAGACTGGAATACAGCAACCGACAGCAATGAAATAGTAGCGCCAGATCCATTGGTTCTTGATGTAGTGTTTGATTGGGAATTGCGCAATCTTAGCCGAGAAAGTATATGGATATTTCATCGGGCGACCTGGGGGCTTTGCTGGTGCATCTGCCATATTTAATCACTGATTTGTTGAATACTCCGCTTCTAAAAATATTGAAATCATTAGATGTAGTATGTATCAGGTGGTAGATCTTAGAATGAATTATTTTAGTTGTTAGGTAATCATCATGGTCGGGAAAAATTGTTTAGCCATTTCCACCCACAAATTCAGTTAAAACTGCTTCAATTCCTTGTTCAACCAATGTAAATAGTGTTGTTGACGAGAGAAATTTAATTGGTAGAGATCTAAACTTCAGATGAACTTAGCAAAATGCATAAATATTACTTACCGAGAAAAATAGTACAAGACAACTCCGAATATTCGCAATCGAACAATTTCCGAGGGGAAGACGTATATTAGAATTTGGTGAGCTCAAAATAGTTTCGTTGTTAACTGAATACATCCAATGTCCTATCGGTAGTCAAAAGTGATCGAGAGTTTAATTTTAAATAATTCGCGTAAGAAGGCGCGCTGGAATGATCAAAAATATAAAATCGGTCGCGTAAGATACCGCAAAAGTCAAAAATTACCGATGTCAAGTTATGAGCAAGTGAATAAGGTGTGAAAAATCTAGTCAAAAGTGGGGAAAATTCACAATCAAGTGAAAATTGCATAAATACAACAAAAACAACTATTATGATGGACCGTCTGGATACAGAAGAATTAAAGGAATGGTCTCAACATCAACCGCTCAGTATCCTGAGATTGGATCCAATCGATAGAGCCATCTTAAAAATATCAGGTATGTAATAATAGATCGTTACCCGTTGCCGTCGCTCCGGTGCTATTTGCGTTTATAGCGGAAACTACTGTGCTTAATTATAACATTGTTGATACGCTCTTCTTAGGTTCTTTCCTCATACTTTTCCCATTCTTATACGTTCTACACAACATACACAATGCATTTGCTAGTGCCTCTACAAAGAAATTCTTGTATTTTCTTCATTCTTTATACACAAACTCGCGACTATTAACCAGAAAGGAGAAAAGAAAAACATCTGAATCATCAGCCAGCCATTCCAAAAACAAAAAATGAGGGTGGATTGAAGGGGAAAAAATCGATAGTAAAATCGACGTACACGCGTTTGTTTTTGTTGTCGTTGAAGGGTTTCCTGTTTGGTATTGCGTACGAAAAACAAATTTCCATATTACAAACAGATAATCAGGATATAGCTAAAATTGTGATTAATTTGCTGTACAATTTTCCAGATGTTTTTAGTATCCAAAATAACAAAAGTCATCTCTATAGCCACGTTGCAAAATGTTAATTGACGCTGAAATCGAGTATGATAAGAGAATAAATTGATTTCATTTTTACTCATTTGCATCATCGTTTGCATTGCAAACATCATGTGAATATTGACTTTATAGTCGTAATGGCGAGACAAATTGGACACAAGATAAACATATTCAGTGCTCATCAATTGACCCATAAATTTGTTCTGCGCTTCAATTTATGTCAACTAGCAACGACAGAGTAACAAAAATTTCTCCAACAGATAGCACTGTGGATGCTCATAATATAAAGTATAACACGAATTATGATGCCGGAAACACTTTTTTTTTAACGATGCAATATTTAATGTAATCACGAGTTTTGCTGGCCAATTAAAGTCCACCTTGCGCGCGCTTCTGCCACATACATGCATTTTGCGTAATCGCATAGTAAAAGTTAATCGCGAAATCGGTGAAAAAAAAATCATTCATAATCAATTGTGCAAAACAATTCAATTTTAGTAATGATTATGAAAGCCTCTAACAACGACCTTGCTCTATCATTCCACGCATTCAGTTAATTAATTTCATGGTCATATTTTCTGTCGGCATTGTGTCAGTTTTTTTTGCACCTTACATTTACTGTCCATTTAATAAATCATGAATAGCCATTGAATATGTCTCATGTTTACTGTCTGTACGGTTCATTGTCCATCGATGGCGCTTAAAACGACGTGTGGGTATATTACACACAGAAAAACAGAAGAAAAAAAAAATCAAAAATCACTTATGTTATGAATGAATGAATAAGCATGCTGCCGGTACCGGTCACAAAACAAGCAAATAACAAAATAGAGAGATAAAGACTTGTTGTAAAGATATTTTACGATTTGCTGTTGTGTATAGTATAAACAGGTGTCAGGGGCTGGGCACGTGCTTGAAACCGATCACTTCATCAATCGCTACTATTTCAGAGGTGCGCCCACCTAAATTACTGAATCATATGGCAAGCGTCGTCGTTGCCGCGTGCGAGAGACAAAAAATCTCGCAGACCGGTTTCAATTCGCCGAGCAAAATAAAAAAACAAATCGAAAATATGAAATTGTTTATTTATTATGTTGTTGTTCTTGTTGCTTATGATGTTGAATCGATACAAGCAGTTTTTCTCTCACTCACTCACTATGCGATTCATTGAACCTTTTCACGGCAAGTCGCGGCTTTTTAATTTATTAAAATAAATTGCGGCGACGGCAAAAATATTTATGTTTGATTGATGGAATGTCTTGTTGAATGACTCGCGTAATATGATGCCAACGGGAATGGTCACATTTTTCGTGTGTTTTTTTTTTTTGGCGATAGTGATAGTGACAGATGTGACCGTGAATTGACAGCGATAAATAGCGAAAAAGGTTGACTTCGTTTAGTGGAGCTATTCAAATTATGCGAAATATTTACTCGTGATGTCAGATTGCTAACGACTAACGAGAAGGCGAGCGATAGATAATTGCTGCTATGCTATTAATAATGGCTACTTGTTTATTTTTGGGATCGAATATAAATAATAATCTTTATTTGCGCATGTGACTGACATTCCTTCTTTTCAGCAGCTTCTTTTCTTTGTTGTAAAATTGTTGATGAAGTTGAACATGCCAACAAAACATGGCATGTGCGTTGTGTGCGTATGATAATTATGGATGTTGATGGCATTGAAGTGGGTTAATTTCAATTGTTTAAAATAACGCCTGGTGTGTGCGAATTAATGAGGAGTGCCGTTAGCTATATTGCCACAAACATTCTAGGCATGGCTTTTTAATATACTGCAAAAGACTCTTAATTAGTAAAATTAAAATTTCCCTAACTCAAATTGTCAGTTTGCGCTGGAACTTGTTCTACCACTAGTTCCATGACTCTTTAAACATTTGATACTCATAATATTTCTTCTTATCTCGTTTCAGGTAAATTACAATTTAATGATAAGAAACGCTTAGCTGGAAAAAAGCGATAAGCAGCGCCAGCGTCCTAGTTATATGCATAACATGCGGATGAACCTGTTTAGACGGCAGGTAGAAAATTGACATAATTTTATTGCAAAATATTTTTTCATTTCTACGGCTCGCTTGAATGATCGAAAAGAAAAGTCAAGTTCAAGAAAGCGATTAATTGATATTCACTGAAGCCGAACCATTCACATGAAGAACGCTTTGAACATAATATGAATAAATATTTTGATATTGTATGCCTTCAGGGCATCCTAAAATAGTAATTTTCGTTGTACGCTACTGAATCTTTCTTTAACGCCGCTCTGAGTAGACGGGCGGGTTTGCTAGTTGAGTCATCAAAGTGCTTCTCGCGATCATTAATCACCACACGACGACAAATTCAGATTAAAATCCACGTGGTATGTAAACAAAATACATTTACGTCGCAGCACTGATTTCCTCGAGACATGTTTTTGATGGCTTTAAAAATAGAACCCAGCCGTCGGCGGGCCTCAAATGATGCCGACGAGTTGATGAACTTCCATAACATATGCGAATCAGATATTTCTGTTAATATCATAACTGAAAATAATGGCACTTTAGCACTCCATCAAACCTGCCATCAAAGTCGGTTGAGCTTATTAAAGCAACAAATATTTAAACAAAATATAATTTTAAAGCAGAGAAAAAAAGTATAAGAAATTCAAGTTCAATAGAGGGCAACGACCTACCATCAGACCCAATACGATTGGTTTTGTTTACATTTCGCGTCTGGTGAATGGAGTAAGAAGTAAAAAATAAGTCGAGTGTTACACATTTTCCAAGCAGCTCCGTCATCTGTTTTACATCAGTTTGAATCAGTATTTTAACATCTAAATCGTAAACACAAACTGGAGTGAATAAGAGCAATCACCATTCACAAGACTCCGGGTATTGTTGAACTGATTTTTTTTTTTCGAGTTTTATTTATTGCGTTTAAATTAGATTTCATCATTTTTATCTGGTGTCGCAGAAGTTTTATTTTGATGACATGACGTTACTGATGTAATGATAAATTGAAAGCATGTGGCCACTTCTTTCTCTGTGGTTTTGGCATATGACAGATGTGGTGGTGGTGCTTAGAGATATGGTCTAGTGATTATTATTCATGCAAATCATTAACGGCTATATTTGCTTAGTCTTGAGACATCACCTCTGAATGATGCCCATGCAAGCATGCAATTTGATATTTCATCCGTGTGTACTACCAGCATATCCGTAATATATCGTTTCTACACGATAATGGTTCACTGGATGATGGATTTTTTTTATATTACACAATGTTGGGTTCATTAAAAAAAAATGAGCATGATAGAATGTGAAGACATAAGAGATTTGAAGTAGGCTCAATTGTCTTATAACGCGAAAAAAAAAATAATTCTTTCATTTCAATTAACGGAAATTCTTTATGATGAAAATTGTATTTCCTGCAAACAAAAGCGACCTGATGATGATGGAACATGGATCGGGCATTTGGAATTCAATAATTGTTTTCGTAGGCTATAATTCTTTGCTAAATATAATCAGCGGAACTGTGTTGAATTTAGCGCAAGACGTTTTACAAAATGCCAAAGATTTCTCGCATAAGTGCTCGCGAAAATTGAAGCCCTATCGCAAAAAGCGGTGCTTGCTGTGTTAAATATAACTAAAAATCATTTCCACAAAAAAGTGTTTATGATCCCAATTAAGCCCTGAATATGTTTATGAATACAATCGATTTATTTCGCTCAATAAATATTTATGACTATCTATTCAATTATGATAGCGGTTCAGCTTTTCTTCCGTTCAGATAGGTTTTTTTTGATTGATTAGCTTTCAAGCACTTTGCAACCGATATGGTGGCATCATTCATTTTAATGCCTTACAATATGATAAGAAAAGTTTGATTGTGTTAAATATTTTGATACTAAAACTTAAATTTAACAAGGCTTGGTCTAATTAATACTTTTTTTTTTATCTAATTAAAAGAAACTAACAAAAATACTTTGCCGTACTTCTTAGTTGAGAAAATGCCCACCAGATTGCTACTTATTTTAACCTTATTTTGTAAAACACTCAATAGATGGCGAAGCTGACTCAAATCATGTTTTTTTGAAATTATCGATTTTTCCTATATGTCCAATGGCTCTGGGATTTTTTTTTATGATTTTTCGTTTTACTGCTGGACACGAAAGTCCTTGAATTTTAATCCACCGCCAAGCTTCCAATGTTCAACACACATGCTACATGTTAAATAAAAAAAGCTCACAACTGAAATTCTTATCGATTATTTGCCGGAACCTTGAAGTAAAAGTTGGTAATTATGCAAAAGAATCAAAGGTCAGTAGAAATAGAAAAAAATGATGATCATGTCGAGGGCGCTTATTGCCAAAGCCATAAAAGTAAAGTACAACAAATAAATATCTCATCGAAATTGAGTTACTTTGAATGCACCTGAAGGATGCACCCGAAAGACAATGAACCTTCAATGTTTATCTGCACTTCCGTTATAGAATTCGAAGAAAAAGAGTCGGTTAAATAAGATCTATCATCGGTTTTTGGTTATATTTATGTTGGTGTATATTTAATGCTGATCGTAAAAATGCTTCCGTACGCATTCGTCGTCAGTTTATTTATAGTTCTCAAAGATTCGCTTTGAAATTCATGTTAAAATAGGTCATTATACTGTATAGGAAATTGACTAACCGGGCTCGATAGCTAGTAATGGATAAATGCATTTATCATTCAACACAACTCATCATGTAACAGGTTCCCTAAGAACTTCTTGATCGCGAATGGATTACAGTTGAGCCATAAAACAATAAAGAAAACGCTGTAAACACCAATACAACGCGAAGTCAGTGCGGCCAACTAAAAATACCATCAACATGAATATCCAACACATTTATGTCGAACTTAATGATTCACTTCATGTTTTCTCTACGTTTTCGTCGCTCAGTCGCTCGTAAATTCTCAGCCGCAACAAACCCATTTTCGTGGATACGTGAAGTGTATTTTATAAGCTTATGGATCATAAAAGGTCACCCATTTTGTAGGCTGCATTGTCCTTTTTTATGATTAGCGATTCAGTGCGCGTGATAAAACAGAAACTGAACAAATTGTGCGTGTATCTGAATGGATTGATAGTGATGGTTCTGGTGATAGTGGAGAATTCTACTGGAATTTGTCCCACAGGTGTCAGTTATGGTCGACAGAAAAAAATTCATCAACAGAGAATGAATCAAACATTCCATCATAATTCATATGATGATGCATAAAAAAAGAAATGGGACACTTGCGAAAGAAGAATTTTCATAATTTGTGAAAGTATTTTAATGAAGTAACAACAACAGCAAGAAAGCGAGAATTGAGATTTTTTGAGGTGAACAAAAAAAAGTGTATATTCATAAAGAAGCCGGTGTCGAAGAGTGTAAAAGAAGAATTAACGTCAAGTTGGAAAATGATCTTTTTCTTGTGTTTCTTTAACACACTAGCACAGTTTTCAGTTCATACCAAGACAACTGAAAACAAGTTCTCGCGCTTTTATCTCATGCTTTTTTTTTTGCACCAACACATTTCTCGATCGGTGGAATTGCTTAAAACATCAACACATGGGGCTATGAAAAACGGGCGCGTAATAAGGAGGAAATAAATGCTTTTAGGATGGACAACTTAATGAGTTGCAGTTGCAAAATAAAACAGTATAATAACCAATGGATGTACCCCAAACATGTTAAATGACATGATGCAATTTGTCATTTGACTACAGTCTTTTTTCGCACATAGTAGAGCCGCGATCTAAGATTTTAATGTTCTTTTGCGGTTTTTCTAATTCGACGCCTCAGCTGAAAATGAGCTTGCGATTATGATATTTCCTTATACACAATTTATCATCACCCAGTAATGGTTTTCGCTCAAGTAACATATTAACGTAGACACACAATCGCGAATTGACACGCGAAAAGTGCAAAATATATCCAATGTTCTTTGTCGTTTTCCTCGACTGTTGTGAAAGATGTGAGTGAAAGACCTTCTGGCAGGGAAACTGGTTAATGATTACAGACAGTCAGCAAATTCAGAAATTTGTGTGTGCTTTTTCATGTATTAAATAACAGTTAAATGTAACAATTTTCATTGCTTTGCCATCCATCCTAAATGATAGAAAGAATCGCAGTGATTCAAAGTTACATTTGATGGATAAACAAAAAAATGTTCAAAGAATAAGTAGAAATTTAAATTGCACAACATCGAGGTTTTATACAACTTTCTTTCAGCTTTAAGAATGTATATGGCAGCAATACAAAAGAGATGTTGGAAAAATGTGCCATTGGATGGCTTTAATGAAGCTGTTATATCCAGTCAGTACCGAAAAGAAAAAAAGATAAATTGAAATTCCGCAACAATAATTTTTTACTGTCGATGATCGAAGGCACAAAACGCAGATTGAATCATTAAAATCGATCGGAATGCGAACGATCATTGAAGAATAAAACGATCCAGTTTTAATCTTTTATCTTGTTACCATCGGCACGAACACAATTAATTACGGTGGACACAAAATATTAATCCACAGGAGAATCAAATGAGGCTATAGTTATTATCTGTCATTAGTTTGGCTTATTATTGTCACTACGCTCAATGAGTATCTTCATCGATTAGATGTTGCTACACTGCAGGTTTTCTGTCCAGTCGATAGTTTCTACCTTTCTTATACGTGACATTATATCACCGCGAGCTCGTGCGCTTAAAGTAAATTGTTATTAACCCGATAATTGAGTTACCTTGATGTGAAAGTGGTTCATCTTGAATTTCAATAATGACTTTTGCTGTTTGCTTCTTTTTTTCGCGACAAATCAAATTTATGTACACGCTACTTAGCCAAAATTCGCCCGAAAATCTCGAACATAGTCCCGTTGCGAATTTATTTATTTTTTTCTTAATCATTACATTTTGAACTGCGGCGTTGAGCAATTGCACAATCATCGATTCCATCTAACAATGGATGCCAAACCAGCTTCTATTCAAGTTCCCACACAATGGATGGACAATTGAACAAGCGATGATGATGTCAATGTTTGTTTGCTGTCGACAAATATTGAATTTTTTCTTTGTCAAAATGACGTCACTGAATGTTTGCTAAATAGCGGTTCAGGTATTGAAGAACAATTCTGCCAATTATTCCAATGTCGATAAAATCTATTTTGGGAGTTTTTGATTGACGATACCTCCTTTATATATTTACTGTTATAAAAGCTAGAAAATTGAGTATGTAATTTTTTTTTACATAAAAGTAATTCATATACAGACGCCGATGCTAAATTGCCAATTTTTCTGCTATTTTCATTAGTCAGAGATTATCCTTCCTATTGTCAGACCAGCAATACAGAAGGACAGAGACAGACACTTCAGGCCTTTATCCTTGCCAAGATATGTCAAGCTCCATTTTTTGTCACAAAAAAATCTTTTAATAATTTATCAAATTTTTGTTAATTGAAGTGAGATTTTGTGGCCATCACGCAAATGGCAATGGACAATATCCGTTTACAACTAAGGCCCGACTAAATCCAATGCATCAAAGTTATGAACTGAAATTTCTCTTAAAAAAAAATGAAAGATGACAATCTGGCATTACTGTAATATGTGAGCCATGCCCATCGATGGAATCATAGTGCAAGCTTAATAAGAAATTCCATAAATTAAGTCAAGCCTCAAGACAATTTAGACAAAAAAAAAGCTGGCACAGAAAGAAAGAAAAGTTTCCATTTCATTGAAATTATTGTGCAATGTGTGCAAATGAAATGCTTTGGAAGTTTCAATTTAATTTGCCAACAGCGAGTATATGCGCGATGCATGGGCGTACCATCAGAGTTATAAAGCTAAAGAAGTATAAAAAAAGTTAATGAGATTAAAAGTTAAAGCAAGGTAATCGATTTGCATATTTAGTGAACTGCCAATCTGCACGCTGCAAATAGAATGTGCGAAATCAATACCCGAACATGGGGGGATGGAATTTGTGGCTTGTTCGCGATTGTGGGTTTGTTATAATGATTTGCTGTACAAGTCCCAGAAAGAAATCAAGAGTTTGCAATATTTCTCTATGCTGTTTAATAATTTGTCAAAAAAAGAGCCGCCACCAAGTCACGCGAGTGGGCGACTTAACATTACCAATAATTGTTAATTTTATTTTCATTCATGATCAGCGCAGTGTCATTTACTAGAAGTTTTGCCCGTACAAATGAATGAACAACGTCTTATACCAGAATAACGGTCAATTAAGGAAGGAGATCATAACCCGTTATTGCTGCTCGTGTCCATGAATAAATCCAATCAACCATAAGGTCCATTTCAAACTAGCTGTAACATGTGTGGGCGATCTAGCTCCTCCATTCACATGTTGATGCATGTGTATGATTTATTCGCGGTAGTTCATTGATTGCATCATGGCTCGATGTGTTAATGGACGAATGAGTTTAACATTTTATGATCACTTAATTGAAAGTGCACTTATGGTATCTAAAATGTGAAGATTTATTATACAATGACATTGATTCGTGAATGCACCAGATGGTTAAGCCTTGAAATGTTTTATTTCTCCAATCAGTAAATAAGTAAAAAAAAAGATTGAAAATTAGATCGGCCTGCCGAAAACAACTCGTCCCGCACATGCATACTTTTTTTTGTGTTGATTCCGTGGGTGCCGATGGAAGGTAATGATTTGTCATTGGTAACATTTATTTTATTTACAACACAATCTGGTCTTTTTATGGTGAAAATTGTTTAAGCCTGTCTCAGAAAAATGTGAGTCAGTCAGTCGGTGTGCTTGCTGATGATGTCATTAAGATTAACCAATAATGGCGACGTGTACCAAATGTGAAATTTCTGTAATGTTTGCACGATGCACATTATGAATAATCTTTCTAACGGATCCGATTCGTGCTGACGATGTGACAAAATATTATACCTGTAAGGGAATTCCCGAGGCTGTTGTCAGGCTAATTTCTTTCATAATTTCTTTGAATTGTTTTGTCTTCGTACAGCTAAAGTTTCACTTATTCGGGTTTCATCAATATTCAATTAAAATGTGGGCGGAGAAAGTTGAATACAGCTTCAAGACTGAAACCGAAACAAAATCAATTCTTCATTTCCAATTAAATAATCAGTTATTTAATATATTGTTTTTGCCCTTAAATGGTCTAGATACTATTTCATCTCATGTCCAATTCAACTGGGAACAATATTAAGTTCCATTGGAAGTCTTAATTGACATCATAATCGCGTGAGCACCAAATCGGTTTTGATGTACAAAAATAATTAAATCATTCAAAGCATTAAAAAATGCAAATGATATAAATCGAATTCGTCGAAAACATCAGAACATGCACACGATTTTGTGAACGCGCAGTCGAAATATCTAAAACGACACAGTAGGATTTGTTGCTACTGCATTCCTTCTTATACTATGTACATGCGCGCTATTATGTATATTTATTTATCATTCTATCATGTCCACCATCATACGGGTGCAGCCAAAAACAAGTGGAATTCGATTTGAAATAAATGTGAGTTATAAAAATAGAACATGCATCATTCATGTGGTTGCTTAGATAGCTACTACATCCTTAGCTGTCAAACGTAATCATGCTCATTGAACGAATGAACGGCTGCTGCTGTATGGCATGTTCATACTGATAAATTTCCAATTCTGGAACGGTTGCATCAACTGTCTATTTAAATTAATAAAAAGAAATTAAGAAATTTATTCGCAATATGTGCATCGTCAATTGTGGACCCACGACAACCATTTAAGGATGACGACAACTGTCTGCGATGTCCATTTACTGGCGCACACTCCATGATTGGGAACATCACTTTGGATGGTAATTGTGATTAATTTAATTTTGAATGGTTCTGCAGACACAATTTCTTATTCTTATAAACTTACAAAGCTTCGTGCTGCGATCCATTTATGAGCAATTGTAAAAAAAAATGAAGTGATCCAATGGTGATGGCATGTGCGATCCCGCCTCGTCAATCATTCGAATTTTCGGAATATTAAGACCGATTAACACACCTAGCGCGTATACAGTCAGTGTGTGGGTGTTGAGAAATGATCTGAAGGAGTCACAAATTGATCGATGTCGTCATGAAAGAATTATCCAACCTTACTTAGTGCACTCTTATTTTCTCTCTTTCTCAAAGCTCACCTGCTGATCATTCCGTACGCTGTATTTGTGGGTTAGTTTGTGAGAACTAGAGAGAACTCCAGTAGCACCGTAGTATGTGTGTTAAGAAAACCAGTTTTTTTGTTCGTTTAATATCAATGAATCTTGTAAGACGTCATTGACCGAACATAGTATTGGTGATGGGCATACATCGATAATACTTTTGTATTACTTCCATTTAAAGCACCCAACTTGAATGTCTCTCGTTCGTTTGGACATAACATACGAGAGAGAGCCAAAATGCTAGCTGGTGATCAGATGAATGTGTTCCATTCAGTTCCCTATTTCACATCGAACGGTTCAGTTGCAGCTATACTGCTGTCCCCATTGTGTTGAGTAAATTAATTTCCATTGTTGTTGCTGCTAGCTGATGAGAAAAAAATCTTCAATTTGAATAAAAAAAAAATTTTTTTGAGTGCAATTGACTGGCGTTCATTTACGTTCTTAATCTGAAACGAAAAATCGCGATAAAACGAACTATACACGCACAAACAAGAAAGTCGGCCGATTGGCCTTTGTGTAGTGTTAAGAGTCTGTGTTTTCGAATTCTGGAATTATCGAATTGCTCACGATCAACAAGTTTTTTAAATGTAAATGTCCATCCTGAAATGAAAAGAGGGAGAGTGGGAGAGATCAACCCAAAAGTATTTTACATGAATCGATTTCAATGATCAAGCAGAAAAAAAAATATTTTGCAAATTAATCATTCTCGGTATTTAGTTTGTCGCCGTTAAAGTCGTTTACCCCTCCCGTATATGTATCTCGCGATTATGTTCTTTTTTTTTTTTTGAAACGCTTGACACAGAAAATTAATCACATTTTGAATCACTTTTATGATTAAATTCGCTTTTAATGGTGACAAATTTACGGTACGCACCCCGAACAATTTACCAAAAATGATTCATTAGCGCAAATATGGTGATTATAATTAAGTAAAGATCGCACTTTTTAGTGGGGAGCCTTGACATAATGATATCTCACTCTCTCTCTCTCCTTTTGTCGTTAAAACATTAAAAGATGAACATCGGTTCCATGTGTTGATGATTCCATCAATTAAGAATTTCATGTGCTACATAGTAAAAATGCTAAAAAAATATCTTTACAGTTTTTAGTGGAAATAAAAAATTAAAAAAGTCGAATGCGAAAAAAAATCCAGAAGTGATGAACAAAAGTGATTAGCACCTGTAGAAACCAACAGCAGATCAACAACAGAAAAAAAGTTCTACGAGAAACAGAGAAACAACAGGAAAGAAAATTTTGTCCAATTCATGTGCCATTCTTTGTGTTGTTAAATTAAATTTATAAAAAGTGTGTTGTCGAGTCAAGATTTAAAAAAAAAAAGAACCATTAACGTGACGTATAATAATGTCCACTCAGTCATATTATAAAGATCGACTGGGATTTGATCCGCGTGAAGCTCTATACGATGGTCCCGTAAAAGGCGCTCGCGGTAATTCCCAAACAAGTCGTTATACTTCATCAAATGGTGCCAATAACGCCGATAATTATGCAACACCGCCGAAGAAACATAAACAAAAACATCAACAACAGCATCAAGCAAATTATCAGCAGCAACATGAAGCATCACCGCAAGGTGGCTATGAGGATGCACTGACACAAGTTAAAGGTAGCAAAATGAGCGTTTGGGAATATTTCGTTGAAAATACAGACAAGTTGGGTATGTCAGTTTTGGACACTGGAGTGAAATTAAAAAATACAAACACGTTGATGCATGCACCGTCCTAACTCCATGGAGTGTTTTCTTTTCAGATTTACCTGATGAACAATTCAAGAACCGTCTTAAAGACTTTGATTGTTCACCGGAAGTTTTTGGAAGATTTTTTTTAATGTGTTGAAGTGCAAAGATGGAACGACTTTGACGTCTTTCAGACGATTCAGTTATTCCATCATTTGTGAGATTGTTGTGTGAGAAAAGAGAAATTCTGTTGACATTTTGACTGAGACAGTTTTGATTTTATGTCCCAACAAGTTTGCCGACATTTTCGAAGCGTAAACAAAATCATTTTCTGTCCGATTCCTTATTGACAAACACGTGTCCTTCCATGCGATCACATAAGCGACCATGATTGGGCTTTCCACATATAAATCTATCATCTGTCTGAGTGCAGAAAACAAGTTTTATTATCAATTCTTTTCCTGTTTCTTTTTTTCTACAATAAAATTTTGGCAACAGAGAAAAATACAACGAGAATCTGATCCGAAGCCAATCAGGTATATTTACAGATTGGACCTGTCGACAACTTACCGTTTACCGAGCTCTTCTTCATGCTATTTTTCATTCGACTTCTCTCTCACGATTCAGGTTAATCGATGGCCTTGAATGGTATTGAAAGAGAATCTTCATAGTATTTATCCGCTCTATGATGATAATGAAACAGATTCTTTTTTTTTTCTTGGCGCTTTGATTGTGGACTGAGATTTTTTCGCTAAATTATTCTAATGATTTTGATAAAAAAAAAAAAAATTCTTTGTATTCTTTTACGTGATGTTATCATTCGAAACTTGTTTGATAATATCTGATTGGATTTTTCTGTCTTGCTACCGATTTCAGTCATGAATCAATCTGCTCTACAAACATCATCTACATCTTCGCAGATTGAATTTTTTTTATAATATTATGGAAATTCCTTTATTTCGCGGAATCGATCCAAACCGGCTTTCTTTATTTAAAACTCAAATTGTCAACATAAAATTCTTCTTGCCACTAATTAACATTCCTGTAAAAGAAAAAAACGACGTCGGCAAAATTCCATTTACTGTGGCAGACTGTGGCTATAAGAAAATCAAATATCTTGAATAATTGCTGTATATTGTTTGTATTTTTTTTCCTAACTACTAGCGCTAGCTCTGACATATTTTTTTTTCTCAACTAACTTGTGCTGTGGAATTTTTCAATTAAAATTAACTCGCGACAGAATGCACAAATGTTGGAACAAACATTTGCTACGCAAAAGGATGATGATAGCCAGTAGTACTTTAAGATTGTTCATTTAGGTTCTCAATTAAAGAAAATTTTGCCTTTCGTAAATGAAAATGTATCAATTTGCTTTTATTTACTTTTTTCTGTTCAATAACTTTTGCATCTCGTTCTACGTGATTTAACGGCTCATGCTTGTGGTTCCAATTAGGTTCTAACTGCTTTGAATATATGTTGATTCTCATAGTTTCATATTTCACATTTAATGTTTTTTTTTTTTTTTATTCTGTTTAAGAACATCAACTGAGTTGATCAAATCGCGATTTTTAATTAAAAGCAATTAAAAGCTTCTGATTATGATGGAATTTATGAAGTGATTTTTGCTTAAAAAACACTGAACAAGAGTGATGAAAATATCTGGAGGCTAAAATGCCCACATTGAGAAATAATTTTTCACGTGAACTCTTGCAAAAAACTCTTGCGGAATTTTAAATTAATTTCATTATTAAAATATTTTTTTCTTCTTATTTTTAAAAATTTTCTCCTTTTACGGAATTGCTCTGAGCGATTTAAATTTTGGTACATTTGAAATAGACATTCAAGAATTTTATTGAACGTACAAAAGTCATCCGCTGGTTCGATGTTTGTGGGACGATTGTTATTGCGCGGAAAATAAACACAATCAACAATCGAAAAAAAAAACTTATTTGAATAAATATAAATAAATATATATGTGAATTTTAACCACAACAGTTGTGTTTTGTTGAATTAATAGCTCTACAGACAGCTTAATTAACTGATTTTTCTCTCCCGGGTTTTCGATAGTTCTAAAATTCCTCGTTGCAACATTTATAAGAACTTCTTATAGAGGATGAGACATTTTATTAGTGCCCCCACAATATGAGCAAAGTTTATTTAATTAAAATTTTAATTAAATTTGTTTGTATCAAAATCAACGTATTTATATTGAAACCAGATCAAATCGCTTAACATGGCAAAATGAGAAAAATATTTTGAAAATTATGTCAATAAACCTCGTCCAATTAATGTTGGTTTTCGCTTCCAATTTAACCTTAAGTTTCATTACAATTAAGGCCTTCATCAGAACATGACAAAACAATGCTAATTATCGTTTTTTTTTTTTTTGCAAATTGCACATTGGCAAAATTTATGTTTGCCAATATTTTGCTTCTTTCTTTTTTTACTTCCAGATGAACGCGATGCAATCCAAAAGAAAACTTTCACAAAATGGGTCAACAAACATTTGAAAAAGGTAATTCACGATTCTTTTATGTTTTCGCAAGCATATTTTTGTTGTTGTGTATGTCTGCTATGCCTGGCTTTATTTAGAATGGTCTCAATGAATTTTGCTGGTTCAACGGGGCATTTAGGCTCCACACACTCTCTGGTTCGATTAAAGATTATGAGCCCAGCGAAATGAGCGCGCAGAGAAAAAGAAAATAATTTATGGTTTCGAGTGGCCTCGACCCACGAAGATATTTTCATTTTTCATCGTTTGAGAAATTCCATTCGCGAATCGACGGTTTTCTGTGTTGCGAAGTAGTTACTTGCTTGCTTATACATTCTTTTGCTGTCTCTTGAGTTTATCTGTTTTAAAGCTTGGTGGATCTTATTATGTTGCTTTAAAGTTGTTTGTTGATCAGCTGAAGAATGTTTTCGTTTCATTTTGCTTCATCATTATAGTAGGAAAACCTTTTTATTTGCATTTTAAAGATGATTTCAGTCTCTTTATAACGAAAACTTAAATCGTTCGACGATACAACATTGGCTGGTCCACTCTCTTCTGATTTTAATTTGGATATATATAGATATATATATATTTTTTATTATTTGTCATAATTCTGAAAATAATTTGCAGATGATTCTTATTGACAGAGGCCACTTTAAGATAGGCGCCATTCAAAAATTGCTATAGATATTATTTAGGAGCCTCCGAATCATCTCATGACGTTTCTGACATGATGAATTAAAAGAAGAGGCTGAAGAAGCTCGTAATTGAACCATTTGGCTATAATGCGAGCTAAATTAAACATGGAAATGGGTCATCACCATTTAAGTGCTGAATTATTTATTATTATTATTTTTATCAAGAAAACCGAAAGTGATTCACGAAACAACAACAAAACACCAAAAAAAAGCTCAAAGTCGCAAATAATCGCGTTGTTTAAAGCCTCTTCAAGGTTCGCATATAGCCACAACACGTTTCTTGTGACTTTCTGTGAAATATAAAAATGTCCATTAAATGAACTGCCCATGAGTCCAATTTTGGTGTACAGAAAAAAAAGCAACAGAGAATCAATTTTCATTGCGTTTTGATGGGTTGAGCACAATGTCTTAAGACTGTTTTTTATGGTTCAACTGCACTGTGTCGATCCATTAAATTGATCATCACGTTTGGATATTTTTGTTGGTTTTTTTCTTATGAGTTTGCGCTGCAACATGAAACCTTATTTCTTTCTTCCAGTGAATTTCTCTTATTTCGTTACTTTTCGGCGGCACTCACCATTTTGAGAAAGATCAGGAAAAATTGTGCCGACGGACATGTACAGCATACATATAAACATCGATAGTATCGCATTGCTGATAGTTTCGGCATTCAATTAAGACTTTTTCGCTCGAAGAAATAATAAAACAAAGCGATACTTTTTATTTTATCATGCATGATCCAGAATCGTGATTTCCCCATTTTCACATTATTTCGATGCGAATATTATCTTGAAAACTTTCATCATATGGCGCACCAGCATGGCGCTGGGGTGTTGATCACAATCTTATCGCTTTCATTTATAAATGTCTTTGGGAAAGAAATTCAAATTCTAAATAAAAAACTATATCAAACGAAAGACAAATTCATCAGACTTCATCAGACATTGCCAAAATAAAACCTTTAAAATAATTAGTCTGGGTTGGAAAAAATTAATGTCTGATCCACTCAGCATCCATCAAATCAAATAACGGGTACTCCATGCGTTTCCAGCTCCACAATGTTAATTGATTCCTGTTGATGTCGAAAAACTTGCATGGTCATTTCATATAGCGAATACAAAAAAAAATACTAAAAGCGGTTGCTAATTGTTAATGACATGTGTTTTTGCACCATTGGACAGTGTGCTCGACAGCTATGAAGTGCGCTGCTGTACCAGAGGAAATCTTCAAGCAACTACTGCAACAACAAAATTAGACAACTGGGCTTGGTAGTACTTCAGCTTGATGGCTTATTGAATAATTGATCGGACTGTGTTATAGACACAATAGAAAACATGCAAAAAAACAAAGCAAAGCAAAATCACAAAACGAAAAACTCACGTTCACATTGATGCAGATTGGACAAATTATAGAAGTAGCATCAATGTCGGCTGTCGTATTTCATTGTCGCAAAAAGCGAGAGAGACTTTGTAGCATTTTATCGATGTTTTGTCGGAATGCAGTTAAACTCAGCTTGTTGGAATTTTCTCTAGAATCATCCGTTTTCAGAGGAAGAGCAAGAACACCTTACAAATTAAATTTAAAAAATTAACATTCTTCACTTCCATTGAATTGACGATACTTCTAATAAACTCGTTTTACTTATGCTTTAGATGTTTATTTCGGCGACAAATATGGATAAAATTAACTTCGTGATGGACACGCTCGAGTCTGCACTCAACTCATGTTTAACATTCAACGATCTATATCGCGCTAAATTGCTTATATTGGCTGAAAAATTGCTGCACAGAAATCATGATGATGTATTTTTACGGTGACAAGCGAAAATCATTGACACAGATTTTCTACAAACGGTAGCACAGGAGTCTGCGACGCCACATGAATATTATGGATTCATCAAGGACATTAAAACACACGCACATACATACACCCTCTTAACATTGCCACCTTCATTATACATACAGATTCGGTTCATTGAGTTCCCATCGTGAATACATTTCGTTTGAATTGAAATTTTATTCTGTTTATTTTGTTTGTTAACGTTGGCACACCGGCGCTGGCGTTGTTTTAATTTTTTTTCTTCTTGTAATATCGGCTGTGTTTGCATACAAATACTGCTGAATGTAATTAAGCAGATGATTCCAAGACAACGGCTCAACTGTGTCATAGTCAATTTTTTCCCGTCGAGACTAAATAAACTTTTTTTTTCTTCTCTCGATGTCAAAATCAACAAAACAGTTTTCAAGTTAAAAATTTGTAACGTGAAGATGACACTTGAAAATTAATTTAGGAAAAGTGGTGGCTTTTCTCTGTGCGAGACAAACAGAAATTATCCGGCGCGCCCGCTCTCACTCTTGTATAATTCAATTAAAAAACAATTTATTTTCACTTTTTCTACCGTTTAACTTTGTTATTTTTTCTGTATGCTGCTTGCATGCAATTTAGTCTCTTGTAATACTCATTTTTTTAAATGAAATTATTGTTCATAACTTTTGCAAATCATTGAATTTTTGTAGAGTGTTTTTTTTTGTTCATTGTGCAACGAACATTTTCATTTTGGTGGAAAAATTATGCAAAATTAACAAAACTTTTATTTTTCGTTTGATTAATGGCATGAGATGATTCTTTTTGAAAGCTGAAACCAGTAATTGCTTAAATTAAGCTCTCAAATGCTCTAACGATTTTAGTGGCATTTATTGTTGTGCAATTTGTATAGAGACTTAATTGCTTTGTGGTTTGTCACGTGTCACATTTTCTATCTTTTTTTCCACTCATCGTTTGCAAGTTAAACATTTTTCGCATCAGCCAATATTTTTCCGTCCGTAGAATTTTGTGCTTGAAAATTATAATGAACACATTCATACTGATGCAGTCACTCTAATCCTAATTTTTTCTTGCCAATTTCCCAATAAATTCTAAAGCACTGGAAATATGTCAAGGTAGGGTCTCGTTATTGCACCTGTCTCGATTGACCGTTAAATTTTCTTTCCCTTTTCGATTTTTACTACTTTTTCAATCTCCACAGACGTATACATTACTTCACGTTTGTGTAAACATCAATGGGGTTCCATGTTGCACTGGTCCTGTAAGTTTTCATTGCTCTTTCCTGTGCGTCCTCCAAATTTTCGGATGTGTTATAAATGAATGATCATGAAAATACATTATTTTAATACAATTGGATGATCAAAACTAATTATTTGGTGCAATTTTTCAGGCATCAAGACATGTGAACGATCTCTTTGAAGACCTTCGAGATGGACATAACCTACTTAGTTTGCTGGAAGTTTTGTCGGGCGAGCATTTGGCAAGTTTTTTTTATAACTTCTGCGATTGTTAAACTGTCTAATAATTTTTTATATCAATTTTAGCCACGTGAAAAAGGAAAAATGCGATTCCACATGCTTCAAAACGTACAGATGGCGTTGGACTTTTTGCGATTTAAGAAAATTAAACTTGTCAACATTCGCGCTGAAGACATTACAGATGGATCACCAAAAGTGAGAATTGAAAACCTTTCACGTGCCATGATGATTAATTTTGTTTATTTTTTCATCAACAGCTTACACTTGGTCTCATCTGGACCATCATTTTACATTTCCAGGTGAGTCTTGAAATATAATGCGAAGAAAATCAATTCGGCTTCTTGAATGCTCTCAAAATTAATTATTCTAAGGTGCCTAAGCACCCTTAAATATATTGTGCAACTGCTTTCTGAAAAAACAAACATTCCTTCTTTACACACAATCTGTCGCAAAAGTGGAGGCGGCAGGTAAGTTTTGTTTTTCTATCGAATGAATTCTCAAGTCCCACACTTTAATGGATGCTGGGTCAGCAATTGTCCATAAATGGTTTGCTTTTATTTTATTCACACTGCGTGTGCGAATCTGATGAGAAATGCTAATTTGATACCGATAAAAATGTCAGATCCGCCAAAATTTATGATGATCCAATTCAATTCATTATTTTTGTCTGGTGTTGATGGCTCCACTTATATTTTCGACCCATGTCCATGCCAAAAGATAGGCAATAAATTTCTTCAGGCGGTGGCCATGGGCTGCGATAAAAAAATAAAAAAAATGCTCATTTTCAATGATCTTGAAAAATTTTCACGACTATGTAGACCTAAATTGCCTGCTCAAATATTCTCATGTTTTGATGCCTTGTGCCCACGGAATCCGAAAGTGCTTACGCTGCTTCATTGCCCATATTCTACAACTTGTTTTTCTCCAAACGATTATTTTGTTTACATATTTATGTGCTATTTTATTGAACCCACACACGATTGATCTGGAAAAAAAATTGTGATGTGATTTCGTCATCGAACGCCTTCACCATGTTTTCCATGTGACACCTTCAGTTTTAAAGGGCTATTTCATAATTCTCTAGAAAGTATAGAAGGCTTATTGAGGAAAAGTTAATACTATTCACGCATTACTAAATATTTCCTTCATGTATGATTGATTTTCTTAAGAGGCGCCAAAATTCATCAACATTCATCATGTGGGCAATTAAAGTCTCGCGAGATTATTTTCAAGTTCGAGCATTATTTCATTTATTTTTTTGTTGCTAAATGAAATCACAAACATTTATGGACAGCATTCGTCTCGCGCATTGGACAGATCTCAATGACCGTGGATCAAAGAGCGGATAAATTTTTTTTTCATGCTTTTCGATCACTACCCAAAACTTGTAGGTAGTATAAGCACGTTATGTCAGTATGCGACCATTTATGGTAATCTGTAATTAATTTAGATGAAAAAAAAAAGGAAAATACAACGCGACATTGCAAAACACACAATGCCACCATAAATTCATTCAGTATGCGATCAATCATCATCTAAGATGATGATGATATTGCATGATTGCATGTATATGATGCAAATTATTTCCATATAATAAAAATTACGCAAAACAATGAATACCTCGATGCATGCTGAATCATAAATTACACAATTTGTGGACATTGCGCTTCTGTACTAGAGCGACAAATCAATTAGCGCAGTGATGGCAGCAGTTTATTGTGGCAGATTATTGAAATAAATGAGTTTTTTTTTGCACATGACTAGGGTTTTGTTTTGACTCCATGTTAAATTGTTCTTTATGCGCTATGCTTAATGTAATCGCTCTGATCTATTCACATGACATTGGAAACAAAAAAAAATATTTGCTGTAGCAATTTTTATTTACCACCCACGATCATCATAGTTGAGTAAAAATAAATGTATAAGATGTACTTGATATAAAAACAACATCAGGCAGCAACTTACAAGTATTTAACCTAAATTTTCGGGATTAAGGCTAAAAACCTTTTTAATGCTCTTCAAAATATTAAGCCCTCATTTATTTATTTGCGCAATTCCATAATTCCAATTTTGTGATACATCATGTTTTTATGTGGAGCTTGACGTTTATGACATGATATTGCAGACTTGGCTGTAGTTTTATGTGCGTGAGTTGTGCATGTGTGCCACTGTCCTGACCTTACACAATTTCATAATTCATTCCTCATATGATTCTAATATAACGCCATGCCATGCTGAACCTCACCCTATTTGCACTCGCTTTTAATTTTCTTCCAAATCTGATCGCTTATGGAATTTTTTTTTTTTAGTTTTAAAATGACAAGCCTGAAAAGCGATTTTCCAATTATGGAAAAAGGTTTTATAATTCATCATTAAACGAGAAAAATCATGGAAATTTGTGCGCACAACTTCGTTTGTTCTCTAAATTGAATATGATTTGAAACTCCTTTATTGGCGCTCGGAGCATTCTGGGTTTCATTTTCCATGTAACATGAAAAATGATTTTTCGTTTTAAAATGTACAAGTAATGCATGATTTTGCGACAAATTTTCTAATTTAATAAGTATAGAAAGCAAATGACTAATGTCGGATAATTGATTCATGGCGACCAGCTCTCAGCAAATAATTAAAATTGTTATTAGAACTGAAATTCCAGTATGATGAAATGTTTTGTTCACAAATAGCGATCAAATCAAACGATTTTTCGCCGCCATTGCCACAAACCAATATAGTTGGAGCCATTAACATTTAATTCCGATATCAGCATCAAATTTGCTTTAGCATATAGCGGCGAAAATGAGCCAACATCTCCTCTATTTAAAATGATATTAAATTATGGATTCATTTGCCTCTGCACTCTATATATACGCGAATTAAAAAAACATTTATCAATTATGATAATGACACCTACAAAAGAATGTTCGCTTTCGCAAATGCCACTGGTAACAAATTGATACGAATATTGAACCTGACTCGAGCCATTGAGCCTCGAGATACATAACCTAATTAATAGCGGTGGTCGATTAAAAATGATAAACTGCTTATAAGAAAACATTTTTACAACTGCTGGCAGTGGTCGTGTTGTTGTTGCAGCTTTCATTCATAAAAATGTTTTATGAAATTAATTGGCGCTGATGATCAGCCCAGCCCACACAATTCATTTGTTCTTGTGAAAAAATAAAAGTGTTGTGAACGATGCCGGCAGCAGTTGGCAGAAAATATATATGGAAATTAAGCGAAGGAAGCTATTAGCATAATCGAACCGAACTGTTTACACCAACACTATTAATTCACAGAAAATTCCTACGACACACACGAAATATTTGCACCATTGAGTGGGACACTACGAAAATAAATATTGCGTCACTTTTTTTTGTTTTCATTTAATTTATTTTCTGTGTGCATTACCCGTTGGTCGTCGTATTGATGGGCCGACCATCTGTTCTGTTATTTCATTGAATTCTTTTGAACATTTCATCCGACAACACCTGGCGATGCATAAACTACACGATGGGAATTTCTTGAGGAAACTATCGCTTGTGTGCAAAATTCTTACCTAATGCGAATGCTATTTTTGGCGGTGAGAAAGTTCCCTCGGGTTGGAATATATTTGAGATTCATCTATAAATGGCGACTCGCTACTCGCCGGGAATCTCAACTTTTTTTTCGTTATATGCATATGAAGTCGCTTCCATCCGTCCGTTACACACTCATATTTTTATAGAACGTTTGTCATTAAAAGTGCTTGTACACCGTTCAAAAGTCATGTCCGTCAGAGCGCAACGAAATCGTGGCAACACAGACAATCTACTTCGTTGGAATCCATTCACTTGACTTTTTATTATACACGTCGTCATCATCATAATTTCTGCTGTGACCATCGAAGTTTGCCGCTTGGTAAAACATTTGCCAAACCTGCCGTCATACAATAATTCCTAATGTTTGCGGAATATCTATAATCGGTCACCCACCCACTCATTGTCCATCTTAAGTATTGTCGATATAAGTTTTGAAATAGCCAGAATTTGAAATACATTGTTATAGTAAGTTATATGGTATCAATATTTACCAACTAAACACTCACACACAATTGTGTTTAGTATTGCGGTGGTGCTATTCGGAAATGAAAAACAACAATATTGCAAGTCTATGGGCAAGCAATACAGTCGCAGGTGAAACCCTACCTGAATAGAGAACAACAATATGTGCGTTAGTGTTAATCGGGGGGCTAATGTATATATGTGTTCATGGCGAAGCTTTCCAGCTGACTTGGTTGAGTTTTACTTACTCGTCGTGGTAGCATATTGAATTCGAGTGTGGCTGATGGCGGTCGGACGCGGCACAGAACGTTTTTATTTTCATCCGTCTCTAAATGGAGTTAAATTCTAAAAAATAAAAATTTTGTTGAATTTCGCGTTTGATTGATCGCCATTCTAACTGTTAAATAACCATCCGGGGTTTTTTGTATTCGCGGAAATTTTCAGTGTTCTCCGTCAAAAGTAGATCAATTAAATTTAAATTATTTTGTTTTGAGAAATGAAATTATAAATTCCTACAACTCTCACGGTCATTTGTTATCAATCATCGCCAACATATGTGCAAAAAAAAATAGAACAGTAATTGATAAAGTACACACAGATACAAATCAATGATAGTGACATAATTTGTGGTCTTATAATTAGCAACCGTATCTACACTGATGGACATTTATAGAAGTGACTGTGAAAATATTGTGCGAGACATAAAAGCTATCCAGACTGGAATAATCACATTTGATTTAACGATTTAATCGAATTAAGAATTTTTCAATTATTGACGGGAGGTTTCTGTGTGTACTACACACATGTTGATTTAATTTTATTTTTTATAAAAATTTCTCTCTGGTTCAGAAACTGCAAAATTGTGCATGAAATTAAGTTTTCAGAATATGTGTGTATGTGTGTTGTTAATTCATGAAATTGCGGATGAGAAAGAGGCGCAATGCAAATGCATCATAATCCAATAATATTTTGAGTGGGATTTTTGGGGATTGAATTAAATCAAAATTTATTGATATATATATACAATTTATTTGGTACATAGCCTGCAGGAAATTGGAGAAATGATTTTTAATTGAATTCAGTTCATGCCACTTTGTACTGATTTCAATTTGATATTTGCACCAAAGATATACACACGATATATATTTTTATATTCACAGTTTCTTTTGATATCAAAGTTTTCTGAACCCGCGATAACGATTGATAAGAAATCGTTGACGTTGCTATTTTATAACATCAAAATACTACGAAACCTATTCATATTTTCTGTTGCGCTTCCTCACGATAAGATCAAAATATCGAGTTATCTTTCTTTTTCTAATGCGTATAAATAATTCCGTCTCGCATATTTACACAGGCACTTCTGCGAACTCAATGTTTTGATGAGTTTTAATCAATTATTGATCGGTTTATTGTGGCGCAATTTTGTGTGTCGTTTCATTTTTTATTGACCGTTGAGTGTTGATTTATCTAGAATCCGGAATGTCGAAAAGTTGATAACTAAAAAGAGAGAATAAAAACATAGTATCAAAGTGGTCGCGGTACAACTCAATAACAGAAAGACAATTAAAGAGTTATAAACAAATTTGTGGCCTAAAAAATTGAGGAAAACTAATTGAAGTGAATAAAATGTATAAATTCGATGATGAATTTCGTCCACCCGGAAGGGTTTTTATGAGAGCGACTCGCGAAAATCCTCTCAATGGCCGTGACACCCGCAGCTCTTTAGTCCCGCGCGGATCAGCAATAACAACAAATATCGACGATAAAGGAGTTAAATTTCGACATGATGTAATCCACGAAAAGACCATCGAAGCGGTCATTACTGACTATACAAATAGTGATAGACGTAATGCATCCAATGTCGATGTTGTCGATTCGAGTCGTGCTCTGGAATATTCAGTGCCATTAAGGGACGAAAAGGCATCTACTGATCTTCAGCAAATTACGCGTAGCAAACGTTTGTCAACTGAGGTTCTGGGTAGTACAATGGAAACAATAAAAACATCACAGCGCGCTCCTGATGGCCATCGAAGACATATCACTCACATTGTTCGAAAGGTCACAACTTTAAGTCGTGCTGAAGAGCGCGAACAAGCGAACAATATGATAAAATATTCCAACGACAAACGAACAACGGAATTGGGCTTTATGTCAGCACGGGCTCTTGAGCCCAAGAGAGTGAAGGTAATGAATTGCATCGCATAAAATATTGCTTGGAGCGCATATTTTCCGCTGCTCATCGCCCACGTTCTTTGTCCAAATTCAGCTGAACTTTTTTAATGTCAACCAGAGATTCAAAAATCAAAAGTTGCCAACTCTGACCAATAACGCAATATTTTGTTATAACCACGAACACCTACACACAATTTCATAAAGCCTGTGATGTCATATATGATGGAGTGATAATTATGTGAATGAAATCTACAGACGAATAAGTCCCATTTGTTCTGACGATGGACGCGATATTTACATTCATACGTCATGAATGATGGACAAACAATTCACATTGAAAGACATTATGCTCTGAATACTATAAAACATCGCAAATATTTCTTTAACTCCAAGCCCATGTTTTCTTTGATGACAATCGCCTAGAGGGAATTCCGGTTGGTGGTTTATGGAATGTTAAGAGAAGAAAAAAAATATCTTACTCCATGTGGAACTTATAACTGGCAATGTAATAAGAAATGCAAAACAAATCCAGTAGCTCGATAAAGGTCTCATTAATGCGATCATTCTTTCATGAGGCGCTCTGAAACTGAGAGTGGTCGCAACGTTGAATGTGTTGCGCGCATTGCGTCATCTCTATATAAAGTTTGTTGTCCATATTTGGGACCACAACTTTATTTATTTTTATTAATCGAATAATGTTTTTCTTGTTGTCATTGAGATCGATAGTTTGCGGATCGCGCATAGGCGTAAAATGGTTCCGTTCAGTGGAAAGATAACATGAATGGGACGCGTTTTTTGTATAATTCCATCAATGAAAATGTTTGTTTTTTGCGCGAACCGGTTCTCAAGAGCCTCCTACACAATTCAAAATGCTTTGAATTTGATCTGACAACTAATTGGATTGGTCTTGTTTTTTTTTCTGTCAAAGCATTTCAAGAATCCAAATATTGTTTAATGATGTCATTTAATCTTTATCTTATTTATATTTCTCCTGTAGATTTCTGACATTGTGATTGGACAAGAAGATAATATTACAGCTCGCGAGGCCCTCCTTCGCTGGGCACGTCGTTCAACAGCTCGTTATCCAGGAGTCCGAGTCAGTGATTTTACCGGCTCATGGCGCGATGGGCTTGCATTCTCAGCGCTCGTACACAGAAATCGACCCGATTTGATTGATTGGCGTGAGGCACGTCAAAGTAAAGTGCGAGATCGTTTGGAGACAGCATTCCATGTTCTTGAAAAAGAATTGGGCGTTACCAGGCTTTTGGATCCAGGCGGTTAGTATTCATTTAGCTTGAATTGTCTTACAAAGCTTTTTAAAGGCTTGAAATTAAAGCATGAGAAAATGTCCATAAATCTTTATCATCCTAAATTGGAAGGAGCTGTCAATCAAGCAATTCGAAATCAGATCACTTGCCCATATTCAGTGCAAATAAATGCACAATTTACACCATTGGATGGACAAAATTTTATTCTCACGTATTTAACATTCCGAATTTTCACTTTTTATACTTATTTTTTTGTAGATGTCGACACAAACGAGCCAGATGAAAAATCGATGATCACATATTTGAGCTCCTTGTATGATGTCTTCCCGGAGCCGCCACAAATGCATCCACTCTTTGATATGGAATCACAACGACGTGTACAAGATTACCGTGAAATGGCTCAGCAGTTGCTTTATTGGTGCCGCGAAAAGACATCAATGCTGCAAGAGCGATCATTTGGCAGTACCCTTATTGAGCTGAAACGTCTATTGAGCGATCTCAATAAGTTCCGCAATGAAGAAATTCCGCCGCGACATCGCGAAAAACAAAAGTTATTCTCCGTTTACAAAGAGCTGAGTCAGTATTTCGAGTCAACTGGTGAAATTGAAATTGAGTCTGACTTGCGTCCGGATTCATTGGAAAAGACATGGAATCGATTATTGCAGGCATTGGCTGATCGCGAACATATTTTACAATCGGAAATAAGTTCGGTTGATAACATTCAACGACTTGCGGAGAAAGTTCAGCGTGAAATCAAAATTACCGATCAACGCATCACCAGTCTAGAGGTCAGAATCACTGAAGAATCAAGACGTATTGATCGTCTGCATCCACTTGATGCCAAGAATACCGTTGAAGGTCTGGAATCGGAAATTCGCCATTTGGAAACACCAATTGTCGAAATGAACCGCGATTGTCATTTATTGAAGGAAAATCGCTGGCCACAAGCAAGCGATCTTCAGAAACGTGTTACTAAGCTCCAACAGCGCTGGACTCAACTTCGAACCACATTTAATACTACATTAGTTCAGAAATTAGCTGGTCTCAGCTATCCAGTTCACGAAAAGACCGTCAAAAAAGAAATCAGAACGGTTGTTGAACAACGCCAAATTGGCACAAATCCGTACTTTAGAGATTTACAAGAATACACCGAATGGTGCCAGCATAAATTGAAGCAACTTTTGAGCGCTGATTTTGGTGGCGATTTAAAACTTGAACTCGAACGTCATCAACAAGAACACAAAGTCATTGATCAATTCCATTCCAAGATTCAGCATGCTGAGCGTCAACAAAATAACTTTAGTGGCGATGAGCTTCATTTGTATCAGCAGAAGCTGAGTCAACTTCAAAAGTTATATGCTGAATTACTCAGTACTAGTACGAAACGTCTTTCAGAGCTGGATGCTCTTCAAGACTTTTTGGCAACTGCATCTGCTGAACTTCAGTGGCTTCACGATCGTGAACAAATTGAAATCACTCGCGATTGGGCCGACAAAAATCTCGATTTGCCGTCAATTCATCGTTATTATGAGGTTGGTGAATCTTAATCCGTCAATAGAATATTTTCCTTTTTTACTTTTGCATTGTATACATTTTTACTTAATTCCAAAATTTTCTATTAAGCATCATTATGGAAATGGTGCCGATGTAAGTTCTGGTCGATTTCGTTTACAAAAATTCCTTATCATTTTATTGTCGGCCATTTGAAAAATTCCTTATTTGCAAATTACAAATTTTATTGTGTGGATTATAATAGTGAAACATTCAACATAATTCTGATTGTTAATTTTTCACAGAATCTGATGTCGGAGCTGGAAAAGCGCGAAATGCATTTTGCAACAATTTTGGATCGTGGCGAGGCTCTGTTGCTTCAACAGCATCCCGCTTCGAAAACAATTGAAGAACATTTGCAAGCACTTCAATCGCAATGGTCTTGGCTTCTTCAGTTGACACTTTGTCTAGAAGTTCATCTCAAGCATGCAACTGAATATCATTCATTTTATGGCGAAATTAAAGACGCTGAAGCCTGGCTTGCAAAGCGCGACGATATCTTGAATACTAAATACTCACAATCAGAATTTGGATTAGATCAAGGGGAATCTTTATTGCGCGGCATGCAAGATATTCGCGAAGAATTAAATACATTCGGTGAAACTGTACAAGTTCTGCAGCAACGAGCCCAAAATATTGTGCCATTGAAGCAACGAAAGCAGCCAGTAAATCGTCAAAGTCAAGTGCAATCAATTTGTGCCTACAAGCAGGGTGGTTCAGTTAATTTGGATAAGAATGAAACATGCACATTGATTGATACATCTGGACGTGTCAAATGGCGTGTGAGAACGCAAAAGAATGTCGAAGGTACAGTACCAGGAGTTTGCTTGTTGTTACCACCACCAGATAATGAAGCAATTGAATCGGCTGATCGTTTGAAACGCTTATTTGATCGTACAGTAGCATTGTGGCAAAAGAAACAACTTCGATTGCGCCAAAATATGATCTTTGCCACCATTAAGGTCGTTAAAGGCTGGGACTTTGATCAATTTTTGGCAATGGGTGCTGAACAACGTACAGCAATTCGACGAGCACTTAATGACGATGCTGATAAGCTTCTATCCGAAGGCGATCCCACTGATCCACAATTGAGACGATTGAGACGTGAAATGGATGAAGTTAATCGATTGTTTGATGAATTTGAAAAGAGAGCGAGAGCAGAAGGTAAGTTGCGAAACGATGTTTAACAAAAAGGGTCGTCCCACGCAGTTGTTGTACATATATATTCAGATTCAATTGATTAATTGCCATCGCATGATTTTCCTTTACTGATGATCATCAGTTTGTTTATAAAATTTGTTGAATCAAGATGCGAAGTTTTTTTCGCTGTACCGTGACTGGTTGGTTGTTTGCATCGTATCTTATTGAATTATTATTGTAATTTTTCTTTTTTACATCTCTTAACAGATGAAAGCAAACAAGCGAGCCGCATTTTCACAGAGGAATGCATAACATTAAAGACTCGTTTGGAAGATATGGCACGTGAGCTGGATCACATCATTCTTTCGCCAATGCCGCGTGATCTCGATTCACTCGAACATGCTGTGCAGATACTTGAAGATTATCGTCGTCGCTTGAATTTATTGGAGCCTGATCTTATTCATTTACAAGAGACATTCAGGACAATTACACTAAAGACACCAGCTTTGAAGAAGAGCTTGGATAGCCTGAAAGATTTGTGGAAAGAATTAAATACGCAATCAAGTCTGCATGGTGATCGCTTGAAATTACTCGAAGGGGCTCTTCTTGGTTTGGAAGAAAATGAGCAAGTTATTTCTGAGCTTGAAGGCCGTTTATCACGTCATATTGAAATGCCTTCAACTGCTGAAGGTCTTCATGAAGTTTTCAAACATCTTTCATCGTTGCAAGATGTCATTACTTCACAGCAACCACAGATGGATAAGATGAATGATCAAGCTGATCAACTTGGCCGTTTAGGAGTGCCGACAAAAGTTCTTAGCGATTTGAAACGACTGCATGCAAATGTCGAACGTCTTAATACACGGTGGAATAATATTTGTGTTCAGCTAGCTGAAAGGTAATCACAACATACGTCTTATAGTAAAAAAATTAGTAATCAAATCGAATTTTATTTTTTCTTAGACTTCGCAGTGTTGAGCAAGCAATTGGTTTAATGAAAAATCTCCAAACTAGTATTGTTGTTGAGGAAACTTGGGTTGAGAAACAAACTGAAAAACTTCAAAGCCTCCCAACTGCTACATCAGCACGCGAGCTGGACGTAAGTAGACATAATTTGATAGTTCGATTTTATTATTATTTTGTGTTTTTATCTGACGACAAAAGTTGTTTGTTGTTTAAAATTGACCTTCGATTAAAATCAAGAATTGTGGAAATAAATATTCTGGATAAATGAAGATGGATGAATTAGTTGAGACTGTTGAGAGCGTTTGTTAATAGTAGACAGCTAATAAGTATTAAGTTAAGTTCAATGAAATATCTATTGTTTATACACGTCTCGGTAAGCGGATGCTGTAGTGCATGATGATATCAACGAATGATTATAAAATGCGAAATGTGTAGAAAAAAAATGTTACCAATATTAGAATTAATCGATGATGAAATATTTTACTAATTTAATCAATTGAATTCCAATTTCTCTCTCTTTCTACTCCCCCCTCATTTTGAAATCATTCTCTGGAAAACCATACACATAAAATAATATGAACACATACACACACAACATTGTGCCCATCTCCTCCAAATAAATACCCTTAATCTTGTAAAGAATATGTTGGGAACGGCCATCGAACGTAAGCCCAAAGTGGAGCAGGTTAATGTGACGGGTGGACGATTGCTCAGAGAGGCCAAGGTATGTTATCATTCGACCGCTTTAATTGGAAAGTTCTTTCCCTCAGCATTGTCTTTGCTATATCTTATTTACATTCCAAAAATCACATATGAAATCATCGCCAATGAGGCGGTTAACATTGTATAAAACAATCAATTTTTCTTCAATTTGGAAAATCTCTGGGAAAAAATTGTTCATGAATAATTTTAATTGTAGCAATATAAAATTAATTTTCCTGCGTCAAATTTAAAAAATTATTCAACCCCAACCAATTGCAAATAGAATAAATCATATTAACTGCCACAAATATCCTATAAATTAACCCACTAATTTAACTCAATTAACATTGCTGCTGATTAAAAAAAATGCGTACAGATTTATGATGGGAAGTGTCTGCACTACATCGACTGGCTAACTGAAATTCGTCCAAGCTTTTCGCCACCACGGCGCGATATGCGCTTATCCAGCGATCCTGGAGCAACAGAAATGTTTAGTCAAAGATTGGATAATTTGAATCTGAAATATGAATCGCTTGTTCAGCTGTTATCGCAACGATTAAGAACAGCCATCGAGGTTAGTGGTGCTGATGGCCTGGTAAGTACAACTGACGATTGCATTAGTGGAATTCACAATAAACTATCGAAATGTTACAATCATCAGAATTACGCAGAAAGCTTCCAGCGACCATTACGAACTTATCGAATTGGATTTCATATGGGTGGTCCATCAACTGATGAACCTGATGATACGTTTATTAGCTATAGTAATACCGAGTAAGTTTAACAAAACTATATTGTAAGATCACACGAAAAATTGCACAACTAACACTTTATAAAAAAAAACGATCCAACAGAATTACATCGACAAATCGAACGACCGTTTATGAACGTGATAATAGTGCACAACGTCCTTTCAAAGAACCAACAAACGGAAATATTGGCAACGATTCGGTGCAATTTAATGAAATAAAATCTACAAAGAGAAGCCATATTGATCATTTAGCCGATAATAAATTATTAGAACTACCGGGAGTTGTTGATCCATCGACGGGACGTATTTTAACGGTGGGGGAAGCAATAAAGCTTCGTCTGTTGGACATACGAACGGGAGAAATTATTTTGATATCAGGAGAACGAATGAGTCTTGAAAAAGCTGCAAAATTGCGACTGATAAATCCTGAATTGGCAGTCAAGCTTGTTGATCATTTGCAAGCAGTTCAACGAGAGTTATCGGAAGCAGAAACTGGACCCGAATCGACTGAAAAACGCATAAAGGTAACCACCACAACAACAACAATCTCCGACCATATTAAGACAATTGCTGAAGCTATAAAAGATGGAACAGTCGATCCTATTCAAGGAATTTATAACATGCCCGACGGCTCTCAAATCACAATAACAGAAGCATACAAACGCGGACTTTTAATAAAGAACGAAACTGTAAAAATTAAATCAACGCCTTTATGCTTGGCGGACGCAATAGCCCATGGTATTGTGGATCAATCTGGTTGGATAATGGATCGAAATGCTGGCGATAAATATCGACTCGATTCGGCGATCGCGAATGATTTGATTTTAGCAAATTTAAAAGAAATTGTCGATACACGGAACGATGTAAAGATAACAGTCAATGAAGCTATCGAAATGGGTTTATTAAATGCGAAAACGGGTCGTTATGTGAATCCAGTAACTAAAGAAAAATTGACATTTGTTGAAGCAAAGAATCGACAGTTAATTGTTAGACCGATGACATTACGCGATGTATGTGACTTGAATTTGATGGATCGTGAGGGCATGATAATTTCTCCGACGAGAAAAACTCATTTAGACATTTTGCAATCCATTAAAGTTGGTTTATTGGATGGTGATGAAATAAATTCCATTTCAAAGGGCGATGATGGTGAATTAATTACATTGAATGAAGCAATTGGCGTGGGAATAGTGGGACCTAAGAACTCTTTCAAAAATATTTCAACGGGTGAAGAAATGACGATTCAAAAAGCTGTCGATCGTGGCTTCATTTCGTCAGTTTCGCAAAAATCAATTTTCGATATTGATGGGTTCAAAGATCCATACTCTGGTGAATTTGTTTCATTAAATGAAGCCATTTCAAAAGATATTCTAGTAAAATCAAATGATAATTTTATGCTGGATTCGGGTAAACGTAATTTAGTTTCTATTTCGGAAGGAATTGAAAAAGATCTGATACGACCGGAAGTGAATGAAATGTTAAATCGTCGTGTGGGTGTTTTTGATAATAAACGTAAAGAACTGAGTGTGTTGGATTTGGTGCTATATGATATGATTGATCCAAAATCTGGATATTTACTTGATTTTAATAAGGAAACATTTGTTCCATTAAACCTTGCAATTGATCGTGAAATGATAACTCCTGAAGGTGCGCTTTTACTAAGCTCCCTCTTAAATATCACACTTACAACTGAGCGAGTAACAAACATAGAAAAACGTTACATAACAATTGCAAACGCTCAAATTAGTGATTACTCCGAGCCGACAAAACCTCAAACGTATGGAGGACTTGAACTCGCTGATGCTATTAAAGAAAAAGTATTTGATCCATCAACTGGAATATTGTCTATTCCACAAACTGATAGATCGGTTAATTTTGAAGAATGTATTCAGCTTGGCATAATTAATCCCGAATCGATGAGAATCGTTGATCCAAAATATAAGGAAGAAATAACTGTTCATAGAGCTCTTGATCAAAATATTTTGGATACAACCGGCAAGTATCATTCGCAAGATGGCTGGTTACCGATGGATAAAGGAATTGAAAGTGGTGTGATAATTTTAAATGAGGGAAGATCAAAACCTGGACCATCGACAAAAACTCTTGAAATATCTTACGCCCTAAAAACGACGCCATCTAAAACATCTGAATCTGACTTGGCAAGTCCGGAACCTTTAGAAATTTCCCCTGGAGTTATTTATGATCCATCAACTGCATTGGTCATCAATATGAAAACGGGAAAATCTGAAAATATTCTACAAGCTGTAAAAGATAATCTCGTTAATCCTCAAATGGTGCAAATCATGGATAAATCAACAGGCCATCCGATTTCAATTGAAGAAGCTTTGAAAAAGGGTTTAATATCGCCACAAAGTGGCGAAGTTATGGATTCTGGTCGAAAAATAAATTTAATTGACGCTGTGAAAATGGGTCTACTTGTAGTTGCTGGCGCACCTCTTGTTGCAGCTGCTGGTGCTATTAATTCATTAAAAATGGTTTTTGACCCTTCTACGAATCAACAAATACCAATAGAACTTGCGTATGAACGGGGACTTGTTTCTCGTGATGAACTTAGTGATTTTACTCTATCCGATTCCATTCCCAAATCTGCTGTGATTTCTCAAGCGTCAAGTTTTGATATTGAAACCCCAAAAGACATGGCTCGAACACCGTCACGATCAAGACAACATTCCGGCATCTACGAAGATGATTCGATCCAATCTGATGATAAAACTCGTACCAGAATGTCATATTCGCCAATGAAAGATATTTCGCGAGTGACTTCCGATGCAAAAGAAGATTTACCAATTAGCAGTCAAGCGATAAAATCACAAACTCCATCATACGATACAGTTGATGAACCGCTTAAACATCACGAAATCTTACCCCAAGTGAGTGTCAACGAAGCTCTGCAACGAGGCTTGCTTGATCTGAAAAATGGAACCTTCCTCGATCCTGTGTCTCATAAAGTTATTCCAATTCAAGAAGCCATTAATAAAGGACATTTAATTGGCACAAGTGATAATATTGAGGAGGAAATTTTGAACATTTCGCCGATTCATGAGAAATCTATCGCAAAAGGTGTTGGCATTAAAACATATCCCGCATTAAAGACTACGACTGAATCAATTATGCCTGAAGAAGAATTAAGAGCATTTATTAGTCAGCACGAAATAAATAGGATTATGAATGCACGACCAAGACCTAAGTCTCAAAGTGGCGACCAGCAGTCTTCTCTTGATGACATTCAGAAATTACTGGAGACGCAGAAATCAATAATTGAACAAACTTACAGTGAAGATTTGCAACCTGTTGAAGATCAGCTTTTGTCATACACTCAAATCCCAATATCATCGCTGGGAATCCATTCTGATCGTATGAATTTTGATGATAACTTAAGCCAGTCTATTGCGAAATTAAGCCAGCTGCAAAATAAGGACGACGTATTAAAGAATTTAATAGAGCAAAATGCTCATGGCGGCATACCATTGTCTGAAACATCTCAATTTTATTCAGTGCTACAAGAATCTTCTCATGTGGGGTCTGCTGTTAATATTGGGCATCCCATTGATATGATGACAGTGGATTATCCTCAACATTCGGCTGCCATTTCTTCAGTTCCAGAGAAATTAGCTGAGAGTGAAATTCGACAAGTAACAGAAGTATTGTCATCTTTATATAAAGAAATTCCCAAAGACGATTCTAGTAAGAAATTTGAAGCATCCAGTAAGGCTGAGAAAACTCAAGAAATAATTCTATCAATTGATAAAGCCGGTATTTCTACTGCAGACGACTTGAAGAAACGCGAAGAATCCAAAGCTGTCAGCAGTTCCAAGGAACATGCAGAAATCATTGATAACCAAGAAATCAAAGGAGACGTAGCAATAGAAAGCGTAAAAGAAATTAATAAGACTTCGGCAGGTAATCTTACCAAAATTGAGGAAGCAAAAGGAAATATTGATTCATCAGAAACAGCCGTTATCTCATTAGAAACTGCCAAAGTAATTCCAAAACCAAAAGACGAACCAATAGCTGAAGAATTTGTTCCAGAATTATGTCAAACGCCATCTGAAGACGTGAATACGGATAAAAAATTGGACACAGCCTCAAATATCGCAGATGCTGCAAAGTTAGGCCTCATGGCACTTGTTGGTGCTCCAGTCCTAGCTGGAATGGCTATTGCGGATTCAGTTAAGAATGTTATAAAAAAATCAGAAGAAAAATCTGTAATTTTACCCCATGAGAATTTTGCAAAACAGCAAAGTGCAAAAGACAAAATGGTGTTTAGCACCATTCAAGAAATGAGTGAATCAATAATGTCCGACCATATGCAATCTGAGGAACAGAAACCAGCTGTGAAGATCGATGATAAAATAACACCAGAAAATCTGGAAGAATTGGGAGCTTTCGATAAGAGAACAGGAGCATTTGTTGACCCGGCTACGGGCGATAAAGTTTCTTTCGATGACTTCATTTATAACTGTGGCGTTTTTGATCCCGAATTGATTTACGTAAAAGATTTTAGCATCGATCATTATGTTCCTTTGCCAGTTGCGCTCGAAAAAGTTCTTATCGATCGTCATACGGGAATTATGGTAGAACCAAAAACGGGAAAAAGGATTCCGTTCTTTGAATGTCTGAAACGGCAGTGGATTATTCAAAAGGAACCTCAAAAGACACAAACAATTACTCTAAAAGAAGCGCGTGAAAGTGGAGTCCTAAATGATGAAAATGGAAAAATCGTTGTTGATGGAATTTCAATTTCAATTAATGAAGCATTAAATTCTGGTATTCTGGATGTTGATGCAATTTCTATTCGCAATTCATCTGGTGAAGTTGTTCCATTATCATTAGCTGTTGCGCAAGGCATAGTAGATATAAAACGCGGCACAATTTTGAATCCCCAAACCGATGAATGCAAATCATTGGAAAATGCTTTTCGCGATGGTGAACTGATAGAGGGCATAAAATGTCCACTTTCATTGGAAGCCGCTGTCAATTCTGGACTTTATGACAGTGACTCTAAGAAAATCAGAAACGATGACAATTGCTAACTGTGCAGGAAGCTATAGATTCTGGAATTATTAATGCCACAATTTCTGAAGTTAAAGATATAAAATTGAATCAAATGATTCCTCTTCAGAAAGCTCTTGCTGATGGAATATTGGATGATGGCCAACTAAAAGACACAACAAATAACAAACTAATTCCTCTCGATGATGCATTGAAACAGCAATTGATTTCTACCAAGCAAATAAAAATGACATTGATTGATACAATTGTTAAAGAGTTTTTCAAAGCCGATTTGCAGAAAGTTTTGAATCCAATGAGTGGAAAGCTCCAGACAATCGAAGAAGGAATCGAAGATGGTTTTGTTGATATCGATACAACTCTGGTTGTGGATGAAAATGAAGATCGTGTTGTTCCTGCAAAAACCGCAATTGAAAGTGGACTTCTTGATGTGAAAGATGCTAAATTGAATAATCCGGATTTGAGTTTGTTTAATGCTTATCAACGCGGTTACATTTTGAGCTCGAAAAAGCCAATTTCACTAGCTGATGCTCTAGTGAGAAATCTCTATGATCCCATCACTGGAAAACTAAAACCACAAAAATCAGAACTCACTCTTGAGCAATGCATTCAATCTGGCGAAGTATCAACAAATGATCTCATAATTCACGATCCAAAATCTAAAAACATCATAAGCGTAAATGATGCGATTAAAAGCGGTCTTTTAGATGCTAAACAAGGATGTGTTAATGAGCCCTTCTCAGGCGAGAAGATATCGTTTAATGATGCCGTCGATAGAGGTATCATCATTCTGTCAAAACATAATTGTTCATTGCCCGAAGCTGTTTTCAAAGGACTTTATGATCCACAATCAGGAACATTTGCAAACACTACAACAACTGAAAAGCTATCAACGGAACGGGCGATTAAACGAGGATTTATTGATCCCCAGTCGACCATAGTTAATATTGGCGGAAAAATTTTACCATTCGAACTATCTGTAGAGAATGGAATGGTCGATACTAAGCGGGGAACAATCACTGACGAATATGGAAATAAAGTTGATTTTCGCGAAGCTTTTGACCGTGGTCTGTTGGTTGAAGTACGAAAGCCTATTGGCTTATATGAAGCTTTAGTGAAAGGTATTTACGATGAAGAAAGTGGTCTCTTTATGGATCCACAATCTGGAAAACATCTCACTCTCGAACAGGCAATAGGTGAAAAATTGATTGATCCAAATTCAATTCAAATTAAAGACAAAACTGGCACATATAAAGACATTTCATTACTCGAAGCAATTCATTCTGGAATGATTGATGATACATCCCATATGAATGTTGATTCCAGAAATCTGACATTGAAGCAAGCATTTGATGTAGGAATCTTATGGGATAGTAAAGCTCCAATCAGTATACAGAGAGCGATTCATCAGGGTAGTTATGACAGTGAATCTGGTAAAATAACAGATCCGAAAACAAATAAAAAAATGACACTACACGAGGCCATGCGACGATGGACTATAAATCCCCAATTGCCATGTTATTTCAATGAAAATGAAGAGTGTTTGCTGTCATTGGGTGAATGCTGTAGGTTGAAGATGATTGATAGACGAGAGGGTGTTTTCAAGGAGCCTGGAAGTAATGCGTTTGTGCCGTTGAATGAAGCAATGGGTTTGGGTCTAATAGTTGACATTGAGAGTGGTGGTTTTGGTTTATATGAAATGTTGACAATGAAGTTATATGATGTTGATAGCGGGAAATTCATTAACCCAGCAAATGGACGACTGATAACGATGCATGATGCAATTACTGACGATTTAATAAGTTTAGTTTCGTCTTTAGTAAAAAATTCCCAAAATGGTGCCTACTTAAAGTTAAATGAAGCGATTGATGCGAATATTATTGATACGAATGCTGGTGTGTATGTTTATCCTAATAAACAAAGGATTAATTTGCAAGAAGCCCGTAAGCTGGGCTTAATTGTGAGCAATCAAAAGCTTTTATCACTTGAAAACGCAATCAAAATGGGACTTTATCGACCTGAAAGCGGGAAATTCGTTGATCCATCAACGAATGACGAATTTGATTTGCAATTGTGTATTGATAACGGACTCATTGATGGAGAAACAACGGTCATTAAGGACTTTGCAACCGGTCAGGATAAACCGATAAAGCAAGCGATTGAATGCTCTGATGTGGATGTTGTGAAAGGTCGTGTGGTTGATTCCGAATCGAAAATGTCAAACAATTTCAATGACGCTTTCAATAAAGGTATGTTGGTTACAGTTCAGAAGCCGCTTACTGGTCGTTCAATGGAAAGAAATGAGAGCTTGGAAAATATTTTAAAATCTGAAAGCTCAGCACCCACATTACCCAAAGAAATGTCATTAACTGAAGCAATTGCACACGGTATTATAAATCCCGAGATCGCATTAATTAAAAATCCCAAGACGGGTCAGTTCCAAATAATATCTAAAGTTCTTGAGGATGATGGAATTGATGCAACGAGAAAAATTACAATTGATGCTTCGGCAACGGTCTTTACATTCGATCCAACATGTGTCGTTTACACGCGAGCGCCTGAAACATTTGAAAATGCCGTCGAATCGGGTCGTTTAAATTTGTCAGATGGATCCTACACAAATCCCGATCAAGCTATTAAGTATAACCTGAAAGAGGCCATAACAATGGGCCTAATTGATCCCGAATCGGCATTAATTAAAGATGGTGCCCATAAGAAATTGATAAAATTGCCCGAAGCATTCCGTAAAGGTCTCATTGATTCTGATAAATTTAATGTTGTCGATACGAGCACATCCAAATTGATGAGCCTGAAAGTTGCTGTTGATGATGCCATTTTAGTAACACCAAAGCGCTCATTAGACTTGCTAGAGGCACTCAATTTTAACCTTTATGAATCCCCAACTGGCACCTTCAATGATCCATTCATCACTGCACTAGTGCCTCTGACATTACAAGAAGCAATTGCTAAAGGCCTTATAGATCCATCAACAACTGTTGTTAAGGACATGCATAATAAAGACATAGAACCACTTCATGCGGCTATTGCTAGTGGTCTTATTGATCCAATCAATGGCCGTTTGGTGACAGACACTGAACCATTCGATTTTATAAGAGCCCGCGACAAGGGACTCCTTCTGCCAGCCGAACAAAGAGTAAGTAATTCGGTTGGAATTGCACCACAAAAGCTTTGTTGACTCACTCATCATTTTTTATTTTTATTTCATGTTCAATTTTGCTAACAGCAATTTTATTTCCCCCATCATTTTTGTTAATCATCATTTTATTTTCCAAAGAAAACGGAAAAGTGTTCTTCATGGAAAAGCTTAATATTTTTTTAAAGGCTTTGGCAATCGATTTTTATTGTTGCATGTGTTGCATCTGCAAATGCAAAATGTTTAATGTTCTTCTTCATCTGGTCTTTTTCTTTTTGGTGGCAAAATTTTTATTTTGTTGCAAAAACATTCCCATGAGGAAAATGCCACACACAAATTTATTGCTTTCAAGTCACTCATTTCACCTCACAAAACTGATGAAGGTAAACGTTTTGTGCAAGTGTTTTTCTTTTCGCAATATTTCAAATCATCGCGCTTTTGCACAAGTTCCAAAATAAAATGTCCATCAAATCAGCAAATGTTTTATTATGGGCTTTCCCACGCAACTTATTTTATATTCAAAGGTATATTCTTAAAATTTGCGAAATTGCCTATTTATCATTTTATTTATCATAACGTCTTGCATGGGAATGAAAAGTTGATTATTGTACTTTCCTTGCTGCGATAATGCTCTACGATGGGCTTTTAGAGAAAATTAAAAATTATTGAAAGAATATTTGACTCTCTCTACGAGTCCCGCGTGGAAACTTTAAAAAAATCTACTTGTATACCATTGGAGGTAGTATAATTACATTTATCTTTTCTTTATCATTTTTTTTTATTGATGTTGTTTGTTAATTTCTTTATTTTTTTGCAGGTTTTTATTTATTTATTTTTATTGAAAAATTTGTGCAAAAAACTAATTAACCTAATTCCCTCTTCCTGCATGCCAAATATATATATTTATGATAAGAATATATTTACTAACATTATTTAAGTAAATATGAATGCATGAAGCAAAACAATTATGCTGTGTGATGTTTGTTGCAGATTTCGGGTGTTGCTTGCATATTTAATTAAGCCTTTTTATGATGAAATCTTTCGCCTCCTTTCTTGTCAGGAAATAACCATCAAATCAATTTGATGGCTTTAAAATGCACCAAACAAAATTGGTATGCACTGATGAAAGCCTGAAGCATGTTTTTCTTATATTTATGTTTTGCTTTCAAAGATTTTTTATCTGGATGGTGTGTCACTCACATTTTACTGGTTCAAACATTTGTTATTTTTTTTGCACTCCATTTGATGATCAATGCGAGTTGTGTTATTTTTCAATCATTCTGATGTTCTTCCATTAAAATTTCTTCTTGTTTCGCAGCAGTAAATTATTTTTTATGTTCGTCGAATCTAATTCATTTTGGTTGTTCTTTATTTTCACAACAGCAAGCGGTCATTGAGAAGTTCGCCTTGTGCGAAGAAAATCTGTCACAGCTCCTGAAATGGATTACTGAAGTTGAATATAAGATTGCAACAGTTGGCGGACCTAAAGAGCGCATTGATGAATTGAGAAATCAAATCAATTTGTTAAAGGTAATTTATTTGTTTCACAGTTGCTGTAGTGATGTGAGTGTGGCAGCTTATATAAAAGCATTGCCTTTTTACCTTCACATCACTGAATTACTCGCAGGCCGTCAAATTTATAATGAATTTTCTAAATTTACAGCAAATCAAGGAAGATATCGATTTGCAACAACGTCCAGTTGCTTCATGTTTAGAGCAAGTTCGTCAGATCGTCTTGACCGGAAGTGAAGTTTTATCAGCACCTGAAGTTACTGCTCTAGAAAATTCTGGACGCGAATTACGTTCTCGTGTAGATAGATCCCATGATCGTACAAATCGGTTATTAAAACGTCTTGGCGGTGCCCGAGATGAGCTTGTTAAACTGCAATCAGAGTTAGAAATCTTTTCGGCCTGGCTGCAATCAGCCCGTCGCACGCTTGAAGATAAGGAACGTGCATTATCAGACCTGAACAAGTTGCCAAATCAATCAGACTCGACAAAAGATTTCGTGAGTGACGTTATTGCACATCAAGCCGATCTTCGCTTCATCACTATGTCAGCCCAGAAATTTGTCGATGAATCAAAGGATTTCTTGGGAGTACTCAATGAATTCCGCACCACATTGCCTGATCGCTTTGCTCACATTGAACCTTCTCCAGCATCAGAATCTCAAATTCGTGAAGATGTATCATTAGTGAGCGCCCAATATCGTGATTTACTTCATCGTGCCAATGCATTATCAGATCGCTTGAGTGGTCTTTCAGGGCGACAGCGTGAATACCAAGATACTTTAGAAAAGGCACGTGGATGGATGCGTGATGTGCAGCCACGAGTTACTAAATGCCTCGATGATCAACCAGCAGCCGATCCATCAACTGTTCAAGATCAGCTTAATGATGCAAAGGCATTGCATAATGAGTTCCTTTCGCAGGGACGTCGTCACATGGATAATATGCAACAAAGTCTTGATTGGCTATTGAGATCACTTGCAGGACAATTATCACCATCAGAAGTTTCTGCCTTAGAAATTCCTGTAGAAGAGCTTAAAGATAAATATCAACAATATCTTGAGGCTCTTGGCGATCGTTGCCGTTTGCTGGATACAGCTCTTGTTCAATCACAAGGTGTACAAGATGCACTTGACGGACTCGTTTCATGGATTAATCAATCTGAAGATAAATTTAAAATCAATTTGCGTCCAGCAAGTCTTATTAAAGAACGTTTACAAGAACAAGTACGTGAACATCGTGGCTTATTGGCCGATTTGGAATCACATCGTGCCAGTTTAGATTCAGTTACTGTTGCTGCTCAGGATTTAATGACTAATGCTTCAAATGCGCGCTTGGCAAGAAAAATTGAGCAGAAGCTTCAAGATGTCATCAGTCGATTCGAAAAGTTGTTAGATAAAGCCATCAAACGCAGTGATTTCTTGGACGAAACATTGTCGCAGTTAAGTAAATTCAACGATGAAAGTACCGTTTTGGAGCAAGAGTTATGCGCTCTTCAAGAACAAATGGATTCACGAGAACTATCAATGTTGCCAGCAGAAATTCTAGCACAAAAAACTCAAGAAATGATGCGCGTTAAAGAGCAAATGCGTCCAATGTACGAAGCATGCATCACATTGGGCAAAGATCTGATTTCAAAACGTGATGTTACCGACACAGGAGTTGTGCGTGATCGAATTAAGGCATTGGAAAATCAATGGCGTAATCTTGAAACTATATTGGATGAGAAAGTGAAACTTTTCAAACAGAAAGCTGAACAATTCAATGCTTATGAGTCGCTGAAAGATCAAGTGATTCAATGGTTATGTCAATTTGAGAAACGTACCAATGCATTAGCTCCAGTCGCCGTCGATCTTGAAGTTGCAAAGCGTCAAACCGATGATCTTAAACCGATGGTGAAAGAATACCGAGATTATGGAACAACAATTGATCGTGTGAATGATTTAGGTTCTCAGTATGATGCTCTCATTCGTCCTGATTCACCGAGTCGCAAGCGAAATGTCTATAGTCCTGTCAAAAGATCAACGGCTAGTCCATTCAGAACTGATGGACGTTCGCCATCGCCAACAAAAGGTACACCAACTGTTTCACCAATGTCGCCGACATCAAGTGGCTTCGGATCTCGACGGTCATCACAAGAAGGTTTTCACATTAGTGATATGACACCAATTCAACAACAGCTTATGGAGATAAATAATCGCTACACAATGCTTGGTGTTCGTTTAACCGATCGACAGAATGAACTCGAATCCATTAAGGATGAAATTCGTCGACACCAAGAAAATTTAAAAACGCTCAGTAATTTCTTGGATAAAATTCAACGACAAGTACCAACAGATGTTATTGGATCAAAAGATGATGCTGAAAAGTGTACAAAACAATCACGTCGTGTCTTGGAAGAGATGTACGAAAAGCAAAGCTTATTAGACAGCACAAGAACTCAAGTACGTGATTTGTTGAAGCGTAAACCAGATGCACAAGGCGGAGAAAATCTTCGTATGGACCTCGAAAGTGTCGTTGATCGCTGGAAGAACCTCACTGATTTATGTAAAGATCGCATTAGTCACTCAGAGAAACTTCGCGATTTCTTAGACACTCATGATAATCTTAATTCGTGGTTGAATGCAAAGGAGAAAATGCTCACTGTATTGGGACCAATTTCATCTGATCCACGAATGGTGCAAAATCAAATTCAGCAAGTGCAAGTTCTGCGCGAAGAGTTCCGTGGTCAACAGCCACAACTAAGTCATCTTCAAGATGTTGGACATGCATTATTAGATCATTTGCGTGAATCATCGCCAGAAGGTCAAGCTGTAGATCAAAAATTAAACAATATTGAATTTAAGTGGGACGATCTCGTTGGACGTTTAGATCAACGGGCAAATTCGCTTGGTGCTGCTGTCGATTCAAGCAAAGAATTTGATGCTGGGCTTAACCGTTTACGTGAAGCTCTACAGAACATTAGTGACAATCTCGATAGTTTACCATTCGACAAAGATCATCAAGAGACACTCCGAAAAATTGAAAATCTCGATCGTCAATTGGAAGGACAACGCCCACTTTTGGCTGATGCTGAACATGCTGCTGATGAATTATGCAAAGTTTTGGGTGACCCAGCGTCACGTTCGGATGTTATGGCGCGCATTGGTGGTGTTGATAAACAGTATCAGGCGCTTCAAAAGAAATTGGATCAACGCAAAGCGGAAACTGAAGCCGCCCTTCGTGATGGACGTCAGTTCTCAGAAACTTGTGCCCGCACATTGGGTTGGTTGGCATCGGAATTGTCTAATTTGACTGACCGCCTTCTCGTATCAGCCCACAAGCCAACATTGCAACATCAAATCGATACACATGAGCCCATCTATCGTGAAGTAATGGCGCGCGAACATGAAATTATTATGCTTCTGAATAAGGGTAGAGAACTTCAGGACCAACGAGGAGATAAAAGCCTTCAGCGAGATTTAGAAAAGATTCAAAGCCAATGGGAAAAGTTAAGACGTGATACGGTCGATCGCCATTCTCGATTACAAACATGCATTGAGCAATGCAAAAAATACCACCAAGCTTCAGAATCGTTTGTTGCTTGGCTTAGAAGTGCGGAGGAAAAACTTGGCAATCTTCGTCCAGGCGTTCTGAAACGTCAACAACTCGACCAACAATTGCGTGATCTCCAAACATTCCGTAGTGAAGTGTGGAAAAAATCTGGTGACTACGAATCAACTAAATCCAGCGGTGAAGCATTTTTGAGCGCTTGCGACATTGATAAAGATCCAATTAAGTCTCAACTCGGAGACATTAAAGATCGTTGGGAAAAATTGAATAACGAATTATTGGTTCGCGCGCAGGCATTGGAAGATTGTGCCCGTCGATTAAGCGATTTTAATGATGAGCTTCGTCAGCTTGATAATGCCGTTTGCCGATGTGAAGATCGTCTAGCAGCTCATGATGCTCTCGGTGGCGCCGCTAAAGATCCAAAATTATTGGAACGTGTTCGCACCATCAAAGAAGATACTGTTGCCTTGAAAAAACCCTTCGGTGAATTGAAGAAACTTGCAAATGAAATTGGAACTGAAACCAGAGCGTCTGGCGGCGATGCTGATCATCTTGGAAATGAAGTAGATGCAATTGGAGATCGCATTGAAGATTTACAATCCCGTTTGGATGATAGATGCGGTGAATTACAGTCAGCTGCAACTGCTGTTTGTCAATTCAATGAGCAAGTCAAGACACTAGCCATTGACTTATCAGATCTGGAAAGCCAAGTTGATGCTCTTCAGCCACCAGCACGGGAAGTTAAAATTATTAAACTTCAAATCGAAGAAGTCAGTGTCATTTTCAACAAGTTATTCCGCCTGCAAGAAAAGATAGCCGACGCTCAGAGAGCTGGTAATGTTCTTGTTGATAATGGATTTGCACCCGATACAGCACAAACTAGAGATCAAATTACATCATTACGTAAGACTCTTGGTCGCTTGGATAATCGTGCTCATGACCAGGAGGATGCACTGCAACGGGCTCTTAAATCACTTGAAAAGTTTTATGATGCTCATTCAGCAATAATGGATGATTTAGGTGAAGTGTCTAAAGAAGTGAGAGCTCTTAAAGCAGTCAGCAGCGAGCTGGAGCAAATTCGTAATCAACAAGACGACTTCCGTCGTTTCCAACAAAGTATTGTTGAACCGTTATCGCAAAATGTAGATGGCGTCAATCGATTAGGACAAGATTTAGTGCGTAGTGCACAATCAGGCGTTTCCACCACACAACTCGAGAAGGATTTGGAGAAAATGAACGAAAAATGGAACGAGCTGAAAGAAAAGATGAACGAACGTGGCCGTCGTTTAGATATTGGGTTATTACAGTCTGGCAAATTCCAAGAAGCACTTGATGGCTTTTCGAAATGGCTCAGTGATGCTGAAGAAATGGTAGAAAATCAGAAACCACCATCAGCTGACTACAAAGTTGTGAAGGCACAGTTACAAGAACAGAAGTTCCTTGATAAAATGTTGATGGATCGTCAGAATTCACTATCGTCACTAGTAAGCTTGGGACAAGAAGTTGCCGCTGGTTGCGATCCAGCAGAAAGAAATGCAATCGAAAAGCAATTGAAGGATCTGATGAGACGCTTCGATGGTCTCACCGAAAAAACTCAGCAACGTACACTCGCTTTAGAACAAGCAATGCATATCGCTAAACAATTCCAAGATAGATTCCAGCCATTGAACAAGTGGCTCGATGGCGCTGAACGTGCTGTAAAAACAATGGAACTTGTGCCGACAGATGAAGAAAAGATTCAGCAAAGAATTCGTGAGCATGAAAAACTTCACGATGAGATTTTAAGCAAGAAACCAGATTTCTCTGAGCTTGCTGATATCGCTTTTGAATTGATGAAATTAATTGGTGACGATGAAGCAGTTGGTTTAGGCGAAAAGGTTAAAGTTATAACCGAAAGATATACAGATCTTGTGATGTCAAGTGACAGCATTGGTCAATTATTGGATGAATCACGTCAAGGATTGCGTCATCTTGTTCTCACTTATCAAGACCTTGTCGCATGGATGGAATCAATGGAAAATAGATTGAGCCAATACAAAGTTATACCAGTCCACACTGAAAAATTATTGGAGCAAATGGATCATCTTGTCGACTTAAATGAAGACATTGCTTCGCGTGCACCAAATGTTGAATCGACCGTTGAGGCTGGATCTGAACTTATGAAACACATTTCAAGTGATGAAGCTCTACAGCTTAAGGATAAATTGGATTCATTGCAACGCCGTTATGGAGATTTGGCAACAAAAGGCGGCGATTTCTTAAAACGCGCTCAAGACACTCTACCACTTGTCCAACAATTTCATGAGTCACATTTGCGATTGATTGATTGGATGCAAGTAGCAGAATCAACATTGGCCACCGGAGAATCACGTGAAACAGACATCATGCGATTGGAAAGCGATTTATTAGAAATGCGACCAATTTTGGAAACCATCAATACAGTTGGACCACAGTTGTGTCAGATCTCACCGGGTGAGGGTGCAGGAACGATTGAGGGACTAGTAACACGTGATAATCGTCGATATGAGGCGATTGTTGAACAGATACAACGCAAAGCTGAACGTCTTCATCTCAGCAAACAACGAAGTAAAGAGGTCACTACAGATATTGATGAGCTTCTTGAATGGTTCCGTGATATGGATGCAAATTTGCGTGATGCGGACCCACCAGCAATGCAGCCGAAACTTGTTCGTGCTCAGCTTCAAGAGCATCGCTCCATCAATGACGACATAAGCAGTCAAAAGGGACGGGTTCGTGATGTCACTAGCTCTGCTAAGAAAGTCCTACGAGAATCTCAGCCAAATGATAATACAGCAATGTTGCGTGAAAAACTCGAAGATCTTAAAGAAATTGTGGAAACTGTTGCCGCATTGTGTGCTGAACGTTTATCGATCTTAGAACAAGCACTTCCGTTATCAGAACACTTTGCTGACTCTCATAACGGTTTCACCGCTTGGTTGGGTGATATGGAACATCAAATCTCACTCTTAGCAATGCCAGCTTTACGACCAGACCAAATTGCAACGCAACAGGATAAGAATGAACGTCTTATGCAATCGATTGCTGATCATAAACCACTTCTAGACAAATTAAACAAGACTGGCGAAGCTCTTGCTGGCCTTGTTGCGGAAGATGACTCGGCAAAGATTCAAGATCTCTTGGAAAATGACAATCAACGCTATGCAGCTCTCAAGACAGAATTGCGTGAACGCCAACAAGCGTTAGAACAAGCACTTCAAGAGTCGTCGCAGTTCTCTGATAAATTAGAGGGAATGTTGCGCGCTTTAGCCAACACTGCCGATCAAGTCAATCAAGCTGATCCCATTTCTGCTCATCCACCAAGGATTCATGATCAAATTGAAGATAATGCATCACTGGTTGATGATCTCGATAAACGTGGCGAGGCATATGCAGCTGTTAAACGTGCTGCGACTGATGTCATCAACAAAGCTAATAATCAGTCAGATCCGGCTGTTCGCGATATCAAGAAGAAATTGGAGAAATTAAATGCACTCTGGAATGAAGTTCAAGCAGCTACAAACAAGCGTGGCACCAGCCTTGAGGATACACTGAAAATTGCCGAGAAATTCTGGAAGGAATTGCAAGACGTAATGGGAACTTTGAGGGAATTAAAGGAATCTCTCGAGTCTCAAGAACCACCAGCAGCCCAGCCTCAAGATATCAAGAGTCAACAAGTAACATTGCAAGAAATTCGTCATGAAATCGATCAAACAAAACCAGAAGTCGAGCAAGTTCGTCGCACGGGAAGTAGCTTGATGTCATTGTGTGGAGAGCCCGATAAACCCGAAGTTAAGAAACATATTGAAGATCTGGATCATGCTTGGGACAACATCACGGCTCTCTATGCCAAGCGTGAAGAAAACCTAATCGATGCTATGGAGAAAGCGATGGAATTCCATGAAACCCTTCAGAATCTTCTAAAGTTCTTGAACAAAGCTGAAGATAGTTTTGCACGTTTAGGTCCTGTTGGATCGGATATTGATGCTGTGAAGAAACAAATTGAGCAATTAAAGCATTTCAAGGATGATGTTGATCCACATATGGTAGAAGTTGAAGCTTTAAATAGGTGAGCTTAGATGCTTAGTCATATTTGCTTTCATATTATTAGATGTATCTACTTACATAAATTAAGTTTAATTAAACTTCAATATACATTTTATTCTTGCACTTTCTAAATTTGCAATCCAAAAAGGGCACTGAACAGGCAAGATCGAAAGTCCGTCTGAACTTAATATTTAAACACATTTTCGATTATTAACTAAAACTAATAATTTCTTAATAAATTTACAGGCAAGCCATTGAGCTCACTGAACGTACATCTGCTGAACAAGCTGCGTCTATTCGTGAGCCACTTCATGCAGTTAATAAGCGATGGGAAAATCTATTGCGTGGCATGGTCGATCGCCAAAAGCAACTCGAACATGCACTGTTACATCTTGGACAATTCCAACATGCTTTGAATGAACTTCTTGTGTGGATTGGTAAAACCGATTCTACTTTGGATCAACTGAAACCAATTCCAGGTGATCCACAATTGTTGGAAGTTGAGCTTGCAAAATTAAAAGTTCTTGCCAACGATGTGCATGCCCATCAAAGCTCAGTTGATACACTGAATGATGCTGGTCGTCAATTAATTGAGACTGATCGTGGTTCATTAGAAGCTTCAACAACACAAGAAAAATTGAAGACTCTCAACAAACAGTGGCGCGATTTGCTACAAAAGGCAGCTGATCGTCAACATGAATTGGAACTTGCATTACGTGAAGCTCAAAGCTTCACGGCTGAGGTTCAAGATCTTCTCGGATGGTTGGGCGACGTTGATGGTGTTATTGGTGCTAGCAAACCAGTTGGCGGACTTCCTGAAACAGCATCAGAACAGCTGGAACGCTTCATGGAAGTGTTTAGTGAGCTCGAAGAAAATAGACCAAAAGTGGAATCACTTTTGGCACAAGGTGGTGACTACATCAAACGCCAAAATCAATTGAATGTAACATCAAGTAATTTGCAACATATTTTGCGAACATTGAAGCAGCGATGGGATGCTGTAGTGTCACGAGCTAATGACAAGAAGATTAAACTAGAAATTGCTCTTAAAGAAGCCACCGAGTTCCATGATTCACTTCAAGCTTTCGTTGAATGGCTTACAATTGCTGAGAAACAATTGAATGCAGCACCAGCAGTTTCGCGAGTTCTTGAGACAATTCAACATCAAATGGAAGAACACAAAAACTTGCAGAAAGATGTGTCAATTCATCGAGAGGCAATGCTTTTGCTGGACAAGAAGGGAACTCATCTTAAATATTTCAGTCAGAAGCAGGACGTCATTCTGATAAAAAATTTACTTGTTTCCGTTCAACATCGCTGGGAACGTGTTGTTGCGAAAGTAACTGAACGCACACGAGCACTGGATCATGGCTATAAAGAAGCACGTGAGTTCCATGATAGCTGGACACAATTAACATCTTGGCTGAAGGAAACTGAAGTTATTCTTGACACGCTGGAAAAGGATTCTATGGGAGCAACTGATCCTATTAAAATCAAGAAACATCTCGAAAAGATTCGCGAAACCCAGCGAGCATTGTCGACTAAACAGAGTCATTACGATCTTACAATGCGTTCAGGACGTGGATTGGTTGATCGCGCTCCAAAAACCGACGAAGCTGTTCTCACTAAAATGCTAGTCGAGCTCAAAGAATCTTGGACACGTGTTTGCTCAAAGAGTGTCGATCGTCAAAGGAAACTCGAAGAATCACTTTTGCTCTCGGGACAATTCTCTGAAGCTCTCCAGGCCTTACTGGAGTGGTTGAGAAAAGCAAAGAATAATCTCTCAGATGATGGACCTGTTTATGGTGATTTAGATACAGTAACAGCATTAATGGAACAACACAAACAACTTGAATCTGATCTTGATAAGCGTTCAGCTCAAATGAATCAAGTGATGAAGACCGGAAAAGATCTAGAAAAATCCGACGAGACACGCGAAACATCGAAAAATCTCAAAGAAGTTCAAAAATTATGGGAAGATGTGCAATCGCTGGCAAGCAAAAAGAAACTGAAACTTACAGATGCTCAACGTGAAGCTGAAAAACTCCATAAACATGTTCACATGCTTCTCGAATGGCTTTCTGAAGCCGAGCAAAAATTACGTTACGCTGCTGCACTGCCTGAAGATGAAGTTGCCACTCAGCAGTTGATTGATTTGCATGCAAAATTCACACGCGAACTTCGAGAAAAAGAGCGCGATAAGGATGAAACACTCCGTATTGCCAACAATATTCTTCAAAAGGCACATCCCGATGCAATACCAATTATCAAAAATTGGATTTCTATTATTCAATCACGATGGGAAGAAATTTCACAGTGGTCATTGTCACGTGAAACGAAACTCAAAGGACATTTGCAATCGCTTAAAGATTTGGAGAATTCAATTGAAGAGCTATTGAAATGGTTGATGGGACTTGAATCAACACTTTTGCAATTGGAAACCGAAGAATTACCCGACGATATTCCAACTGTCGAGGAATTAATTGCTGACCATAAAGAATTCATGGAGAACACTGCTCGTCGACAACCAGAAGTAGATCGTGCTTGTAAACCAAAAGCACCATCTGCACCAGTGAAAGATCATCGCAAGCCATCACGAGCATCAGTCTTGAGAACACCAATGTAAGTTGTCATTTAAGACTTTTCATGCACGTTGAATTATGTTTTTTTTTTTGCTGTTCAATGTTTATTGTTTTTGCATGGTTTCTTTTTTTTTAATTGAATCAATTTTTATTTCTCTTCTTTTTTTGTTATTAACAAAACTTTTGCTACACAAACGATATTCATGTGTGTTATGCACGCTAAAATAACCCAATAGACGTGGCTCACAGCACGATTTGCGTGAACATTCTCCAGATGTTAGCACGTTGGGACGCAAACAAAGGTTCGTTGCACGATATCATAAAGTGAATTTTTTCACTCATTTTTTGAACACGGCTTCTGATATAATTTCATGGAGCCATCATCTAAATCAATGTGCTTTAATTGTATAATTTTATTTATTGTTTATGTTTTGATAAATTTTCTCTCTTATTTTCTTATCATTTTTTCTACACATTCATCTCATCACAATATCTGTGTCACCATTCAACGTTCATCGCACTCTTCACGACGCGCAATCGTTTTTTTTTTCTTTTTTGCTTTCGTTTGTCACGAATAAATCTTAAAAAAACTGTCATTGTCTCTTTAACGTGATTGCCTTTGATTGATTGTAGCTTTAAAGGCTCTCGGGATGCGGGCCTTAATCAGCGGCGTACAAGGTAGTGTTTTAAATGTTTTATGTTAAGGGATTAATTTTTACAAAATTTCGGTAATGGGTTTTTGATTGATAAGCAATTGGAACAAAAAAATTGACACAAAAAAACTTTTTCTGTCTCTTTTTTGGTTTTTTTTTTTCATTTTTTTTCTTTTGCATAAAAATGTGAACAAAAAAATATTTGTAATTTGTATCTGAATGTGCCTGTAACTCGAATTTGCCTCCATTATGTTACCATCGCTTTTGTACAGCCGCATCAGTCCAATGCGTGATGGACAAACACCAGAACGTGATCGTTTGCCTCATTATGGTCCACGATTCTCACCCAGGTACCACACATTAGATATTTTATTCCTTTTTTTTTCTAGCTATTCTAAAGGATATTTCTCAATTATTTTATGTTGTGGCTTTTCTGGTCCAACCATAATGATGTTGATGAAATATGACATCTAACTTTTTTATATTCCCCTAATTCACAGTGCTTCAGCTGAACCAGAAATGCGTTCACCACGCGCAAAGTTGCTTTGGGATAAATGGCGTCACGTATGGATGATGGCATGGGACCGACAGAAGAGATTGCACGATCATCTCATGTACCTGCAGGAGTTGGAGCGTGTACGACGATTTAGCTGGGATGATTGGCGCAAGAGGGTGAGTTGATTTATGTGATACATTAAACTACTCTGAAATGTACATTAAATAATTGCCAATTATGGTTATTGCAGAACGAAAAAAGCTCTGTCGATTGATTATGTAAATTCCGTTATACTTTTTACTACTTCTCTCATTTAATACTAGTTAATCAAATGTTTTTTATTACTTTCTCATTGATGATTTCTTAATTTTTTTTTTGTTTCAGTTCCTGAAATTCATGAACCACAAGAAATCTCGCCTTACGGATTTGTTCCGTAAAATGGACAAGGACAACAATGGTCTTATACCACGCGATGTTTTTATCGATGGAATTATTAACACGAGTAAGGAAAATAACAAAACTTTTTTTTTCTCACTGCTTGTTCTAATTACATTTTGATTGATTGTGTTTGAAATTTCCTTCTTTAAATTTCATCAGAATTTGATACATCACGAATGGAAATGGGCGCCGTTGCAGATCTCTTTGATCGAAATGGTGAAGGACTTATAGATTGGCAAGAATTTATTGCTGCCCTGAGACCCGATTGGCAAGAGCGTAAGCCTGCGACTGACGCTGATAAGATACATGATGAAGTAAAACGACTGGTAATGTTATGCACGTGCCGACAAAAGTTCCGCGTATTCCAAGTTGGAGAGGGTAAATACAGAGTGAGTATTATGGAAAATGTTAACAAACATTTTTATGCTAATAAGCAAATGTATGTTTGACTTATTTCAACAGTTTGGTGACAGTCAGAAACTTCGTCTGGTAAGAATTCTCAGAAGTACCGTTATGGTGCGCGTTGGCGGCGGTTGGGTAGCACTTGATGAGTTCCTTGTGAAAAATGATCCATGCAGAGGTGAGTTTATCAGTCCGAAATATGTGTCAACATTGTCACAATCCTAATGAAATCTGATATACGAAAATAATTAAAAGATGCCAAAAATATATATTTAACTCAACCCTTATTAACCCTTCTAAAAGCCGTTCAGAGGCGATTAAACCAAAAAAGGAAGGAAGATGGTCATTTTAACAACGGAAATAATTGTATTTATTGAACCAAACAATACTAAAGTGGATGGATACTAATCCATACACACAACCATATCCTAGCTCGCTAATTATTATTTCCCTCGAAATAAACGTTTATTAACAAACTCATATTAATTCGTCCCACAACTGGGATGCCGCGCAAAACTTGAATGAAGATAGTTATCATCCAGCGATGAAAACAAAGACTCTTATCCTTATTAATGCTCGCCTATATTAATATTGTATTATTTAATTTTGTATGTTTGCCAATTAACTAATCATCCAACATTAATTTTCTCTCTCTCCTGCGAATCGCCATGATAACCTTAATACCAAAAACATACATTGGACATGTGATTGTGCTGAAACAAATACATATCTGTGACGTAACAATTAACCCTGCCATAAAATTGCATAATGTGCTCAACCCTCGTCCGCTCTTGTCTTCTATCAAACATAAAATACATCACTTAACCGCCAATTATTCGACGTACTGCAAAATAATTGATTTTAATTTGTTTTTCAATTTTGGTTGTTTATGTTCGTAATTATCGTTTAATCCCATTCACCATCACAACAAATTTCCATCAATTCAAAACCTTACACCTTATTCCATGTGTCACTAATTATGAACATCATGTTCCACTTCGATTGCATGATAAAACTGTTACAATCCAAACAATAACAGTGGCATTAGTTTTGCCTCTACCCGATCCACGTCGTCCCGAAGATCATGAACCGTGCTGTGTCTTATGTAAGAAAATGCCTTTATGGAAACTAAACTCAACACATCATCTCAGATGTAGATTACATCATTATTGTAAACCAACTGCTGATTGCATTATTCTCAATCGGCAATAAATCGATTGTAGCTCTGCTTGCGTTTAACCCGTTTTTCTCTAATAATGTTCGAATTCATGTCCTGAGGGAGCAATTCATTTTTTTTTATGAGATATTGTGGAAAGGTTTTGTCTGAATAAAGGAAACTCCCATCAATAGCAGAAAGCGAGAAAAAAATTCTCAGATAAGGGATTAGAAATGTTTTAATTAAAATTCCATTCAAAAAGTTCCGTTTCATCCCATTTCCATCCAGCTAATTGGTATGCAATTAAAAAATGATTCAACTTCTAGATCTGAGATTGATGCTGCTGCTTGTTTGTGTTACTGCGTGATGTCATGTTGTTTTCCTCACTCTTCTTACGTAAAATGTTCAAGACAATTTTAATTAAAACATAAATGTTTGTTGTGTTATTCCTGTAATTTGATATTTTAAAGTAGATAGATTTTTCCGATTTTTTTTTTCCACGAAAAGTGTGAAAAATAAAAGGCTCAATTTTCCTCATCGTTCCTTTATTCATTTGTGTTTTTTTTTTTCTGAACGCCCTGAAGATTTTTTCCTTCTATGAAACATCTTGAAGCGCATATCTCTCGAAAGAAAAATAAAGCAACAACATAAAATTGTGCAAACAACCAGCCTCCGCCTTATCAATGTTCCGTTCATGTTTATTTGTGGTGCTCCTTTATGTCTGAGAGGAAAATGAGATTCCATAATGTGCACAATTTTTCATCTCGCGCCAACTTATAACAAAGAGAGAAGTCTGAGATTCGTGAGGGTGGAAAATGAGAACTGGAACACATAACCACTGAATGTTTGATGGAAATTTAATAGTTTTTGGTTATTATGGGCTATCAAGTTTTCATATGAGCTTTGTGTTGTATTTAATTTTTAATGGTTTTTTGCACTCGTTTGCCATTCGAGCCCCTATTATCAAATTTCGACCTTTTATTGTTGCTGCCAGTGGGAATTAATGTACAATTTAATACATTTGGTGGTGGTTATTTGATATCAAAATGTTAAACTTTAACGTAGATGGTAAAACACTCCCCAATTCAAAAACCATTTTGCAATTTCAGGTGAGGGTTATTAATACCAATTTTAAATGTGCTTTAAATCTTGCTATGTGCCCATTGATCATTTAATTAACATGTCTGTTCCGCATGAAATTATGTCGATAAAACATTTTGCATGTAATATGTTCTGTTTGGCATTTTTTTAGCGGTTTTCTTTTTATTCATTTTTAAATATTGTTTTTGTTATAGAGTACTTAATGTTGTTTAATATTTCGAGTTTAATGCGATATATCAACTAATCGGATTAGTCTCGAAATCTTTGCTTGTGTGTTTATTGTTTTACTTTTAAATTGCATGCATTTTATGACAAAATCGATGTTGCTGTAAATATTTCGCGCCAGTGGAAGTGAATTGCCAGCTGCCCTTTAAATGTTTCATGATAATACATGCGATCTAAATTGAAATGTTATTTACTGTTTACGGTTTTGCGATGTCGCTTCGTCCCTAAAAATGATTTGAGCATCGCTGAACAACTTTCACAATCAGATTCGAATTTTATGAAATATGCACAGTGATGCAAGCCAACTTTGTATGCCCCTGTAGCAGTAGAAATATTTATTCAATTTTATTTTCTACCATGCTTGTTCAATAGCTGTTTACTTATTCTCTCCAGCTTGAACCGATGTTTTTCATTACTTAAATTGCATATTGCAAATCCAACAGAGAACATCGAAAATATTTACCATTTCCACTCGCGCACGTATTTATTTCATTTTCGATTTATAACATGCAGTTTAATTTTAAATCATTTTTTTCATGTTGGAGGAAAATGTATCTAATGAAAATGCGTTGTCAAATTGCACTGGATTGTGTTTGCTGTCCACTTCAATGGTCTTCATTGAAGTTGATTGCGTTGCATTTATCCAGAGGGATTTTTCGCATTTTTTATTTTTCGCAAACTTCCATCCAAACAAAAAAAAGTTGAACAATTGACAAAACTTTAACTCGATGAATTTTTTTTCTTCTTTTTCTTTTTTTAAAACTTTTTTGTGTTTTGCGCGCGTTGGCAAATTACTGAATTGCTATCACATCACAATCACAAAAAAATGCACTCACTATCATCAACATTCCTCATGAACCCTCGGCAATGACACCAATCAAATCCACATCTCCCTACTTTATTTGCCAACATGTTTATTTTTTATGTTTTTTAAATGTTTTATTATTATTGTTGCATTAATTGCGCGCGGCTTATGTTTGTTATCGTAAAAAAACACAAAATTATTGGCGTTTGATAACCAAAAAAAAAAAATATGAATGCAATTCAGCTAAGGGACGCACCAACATTGAACTACGCGAACAGTTCATTCTGGCCGATGGTGTTTCGCAAAGCATGACAGCGTTTAAGCCACGCGTGTCGATATCATCACAGTCGCCTAGCCAGAATGTATCGCCGATTCCGACACAGGGACCGATTGTAAAGGTAAAATATTTTGATTTTTGATTTTTTGCATTTTACGTCATTTTTTAAATCGCGCGCCTCATTTACTGGGTTATTACAATATTGTAGAAGTAGATGGTTCAAGGATTCCTTGGTACAAATCAATTATTGCATAAAATCTCTTCTATCATCTCCATATATTTTTTATTTAAATGGTTTGTGTCTTAATCTCGGTCATAAATCCGTGGATTTATTTAAATCTATTCAGCGGGTTTAGTAAAATTTATGAAATAAATCTAAAAAAAAACTGCTGCGGGTTGCAATAAAAAGGTAGGTTATGTTTACGATTCTGCATCCTGGTTCTGTTTATTGACTGCACTCACACGCCAATGCACATAATCGTCATGTGTACAAGCTTGCGGAAGAACTTTCCGGTACCAATCCCACATTGTATAAAAAAAAAATCGGATTGGCTTGCGAAACTTTTCCTTTTGTCATGAATAATTTTTCCATCTTGTTTTATTTTGTTGTTGTTGTGTGTTTTTTTTATATATTTTCATTGTGCATGGTTTTTTCTCGCTGCTATAATTTTTCATTTTAAGTTTTTTTTTCTGGTATTTTTCATTCGCTCGTTGTAGAAAATTTAATTTGTTGTGAAGGCCACACAGGACAAAAACTGTAATGCCGCTGTATTTGTTGCTGGGTCGCATTAATTTGGGTGTGATAAGAGTCATTCCTGATGAGCGAATAAAATATATATATTTTTTTTTAATCCCTAACCGACGAGATTAATTTTTTTCACAATCACGATTTCCTCTCCAGTTGTTGTATGGCTCGCGGCAGCAGCGGGATGAGAGTAACAAATGACCTTCATGATGGACATTTGATGTCCTTGCTTGGTTTTTGTGTGATCGTTTGATGTTGTTATTTGTCATGGTTATCCATTCAAGCCATGTTTGGGAAATTAATCAGAAATTAAAATAGAGCTTTCAAAAAAAAAGAATAAAAAAGAGCAAAATTTTATGAATTGGGTGGAACCCAATTTTTATTTCCACTTATGTTTGTGGGCACTAAGGCTCATGATGAAGTTTGTTAATAAATAGCGCATTTATATAGGAAATATTCTCTAATTTACGGTTCGGCCTTTCGATAAAATGATCCATCCATCTTCTTTTGTTTTTCTCTGCATTCTGTTGATCCGCTTTTTTTTTTGGGGAAAAGCCCAGAAAAAAGGTTGAAAATTAAAAAAAAAAAACTTTTCTTTGCATCATCTATTATACTTCTTCGCTCGGTCCACCATAAATACCACATTCGTTCAATAGCGGAAGAACATTTAGCCGAATTGATGCCAATATTTGAGCAGCTGCGAGCACAAGGGGATCTGCCATGCACGTATCCGTTACACGTTACATCATATGGCACAGCATTTATTCGCGGCGGTAGTCGATCGACACCGTTGAGTCCACATGCACCGCATTGCCATCCTACGACGCATTGGGTAAGTTGTTTTTGATGTGGGAGGGCGAAAATTACCGTACACAAATTTCTCCGTTGCCTGTAAGCCCGTGGAGAACAAAAAAAAAGGACACGAACCATTTTCTACCTGCCATTTATTATTTGAAAGATTTAATCGTTCGTACGCCTAATGTGAAATTGCGGAATGTTTCTTCTTTTTTGGACTGAAACTGTTCATGCGGTTGATCTCACATCACGTGTAAAACGCTTTGATCCAACACATTTTCACATTTTAATTAAAATTTCTTCATCTTTTTTTTAATTTCCTTTTCAATTTTCCTCCTTTCATCCCCTTTTAAATCCCCAACAAAAGGTACGTGAGCGTTCATCCAGATCTATGGCAATGACACGTCCATCGAGATCTTCATTGTCGGCCTCGACACCAGATTCGTTGAGTGATAATGAGAGCAGCATGGGACGTGGATTTACACCGAGAAAATCATCAGTGGGCATGAGGTGAGTTACTTTTTTTTGCGCTCTGTATAAATCCTTGCACCCTTTTTTTTAAGTGAAATTAAATATTTTTGCTTACGGCTCTAACCTTTGTTTTTTTTTTTTACGTTGTAAAATTTACAGAACTGGAATAACACCTGGCGGATCACGAGGAAATTCAAAACCAAATTCAAGACCATTAAGCCGCAATGGATCCCGAAATGGATCAAATATGTCGCTTAATAGTAACGGTAATTTTAAAGATGCTTGTTAATAAAATTACAAGAATTTATCGAAACAATTTACTTTCTTAGATGATGGCACTCCAACGCGCATTCCAACACGCCGCGTAACAACATCCACGCCATCGAGACCGTCACGATTATCAGTTGGCTCGGCAACAAAAACAAATGGCATTTCAAATCGAACGCCTTCGGGTTCTGCTAGTCCAGCACCAACAAGGTAATTGGCACATCACTTAATTTCCATAAAATCTTAATTCATCGTTATCTTTCGCATCAAAATTAAAATTAATTAATTAAAAAAATTTAACCAAAAATAAAATTCATAATTAACTTTTCCTAATCATCAACAATTTACAAAATCATCCAAGGAATGGCAACGGTGCGATGAGTCGATCATCGAGCATACCAACTCTTACAGGATTACCAACGCCGAGGTAAAGTATCTAATAATAACTGACACATCTCTAACATAACCTTCTAACAATCTCGTAAAGCACCATAAACTGGAATATTTGGAACGTCGTGATCCAATTTTGATCCTGGTGATATTTCTTTATTTCTCCCGATTGGGCATTACGATAATGCTCCTACAAATACCATCTACTAGATGTCCCGAAATGAACGAGCAAAACTTCTTTTTTTTTCTGAAATTAAAGTTCTTCTTTTTTTTCTTTCTATTCTGTCAATCCTGTGCTATAATTCTGGATTACTAGTCGACCATCTCGAATTCCCGTTCGACAGCTATCAAATCTGTCCAATTCATCGTCAGCTGCTGGGTAACGAAAACGATTGGAGCTTGCTGTTTTTTTAATACATATTCGATGTTTTATGTCGGATTTTTTCTCCTTTTTTTTACCCCCTTCCATCATTGGAACTCCTGCTTTACCGTCATTTGTATTTGTTTCTGCTATGTGCATTCTTTGTCCAGCATGCATATATGCATTCATTTCATGCGACATCTTTTCATTTCCATAATCACTTTATACCATATGAAGCTATCCAGTGTTAAAAAAATAGAATTATGTTCACATATCATTCCTATGCACAACATGGTGTGAACGTATTATATTTGTGATTTTTCGAAATGGATTTTCTAGTTTTTCATCCTTTTGTTGTTTGTGTTTGTTAGAGAACAGTTACATCATACCATGAAAAATGGATTTTTGTCGTCATGATGCTTTCGCTTAACGTTCATGGTCACCATAGAATTCAATAGAAAATTAAGTTTTTTCTTTTTTTATTTTGTCTTCTATCCCACACTTTCAAATCATTGAATGAAAATCGCTTTTTGTTGCCGACAAGATTTCATTCTGTTGCCTTTTATGCAACGTAGTCACCATCGAACATTGGATGCCAACATACACATAAGGAAAATGAAAAGCCGAACCATTGTAGATGGGACATTCATCCGTTCATTTATCATTTTCTTTATTCCCTTGACCATCAAGCTTTACACATTTACTCCCACATTCCTCAAATGATGGATAGAGTGGAACTTTTCTTTTTTCGACGGAAAATGAAAAGACTGAATACAATTGCACTTTTGTTTGGGTTTTCCAATAATTTTTGTTTATCAGAAACTTCTAATTTCTGATGTATTTTTGTTTTTCCATCACTTTTCATTAGTTGAATGAGTTTTTCCTTTCATCATCATCGATGTCAAATGAAAAAGTTTTCGAAAGCTTTTGCTGCTATCATTTCAAAATGCATCGCTGGGCAAAATGTCGCTCGAAATACTATTCATTTTCTGATCATCTTTCAAATCCAATCATTTATGATTGCCATAAGCGAACTTAGATATAGAAAAAGGAATTTTGCTTTTGAGTTTTCTTCTTCTTTTTTCCAGTTCATGTGTGTACACATTTTTTCATTGTTTCCATTATTTTCATTTTTTATTGCTTGAACTTTTTCTGCCGCTTCGCCTACACATCTAGACATACACAATTTCCGGAAGCCTTTGGCTTGTGTATTCTTTTATGTGGGTGACAGACGCTTTTCCTACTTTTCTTGTTTATTTGTTTCGATTTTGCAATTTTATTCCATTCTAAAGAATTGAAAAACTAATAAAGTTTTCTTTTTATTTTGCTTTTCTTTTTATTTTCTTGCTTTGCTCATTGAATTTCTAATTCTTATTTATTTCTTTACTATTCATGCAGACGAAATCTGAGCGGCTCCTCAACGCCATCAGGTCTACAGACACCATCGAGGAAGGGCTCCGTTGAACCACAATCAGATAGACGTTCATCGCGCGGTACAACGCCATTGGACAAACGAGAACCGTTCAAATTTTAGAAGAAGTAAAAAAAAAACTTGAAATTCCTTGAAAACTCGAATTTGGATTATGCAAAATTCCTTTGAGACGAAACTAAACCGGATGTCTCTAACGACTCTGGGGACCATTTAATTTCGCCAAAAAAAAGGAAGAATGCAATTATCCTGCACATAATACCAAGGGAATTTCAGTGGACAACAAGAAGAATTGAAGAAAAACGAACGAAAAGTATTTTTTTTTTATTCATTTGTTACGTAAATTTTAAGTGTCAAATGTTTTCAATTTATAATTCCTCGAAAAAAAAAAAATTCTTCAACCGACAGACATTCACAACAAACAGTAACATTGTACTAAAAAAAAAAAAAAGAAAAAACAAACAAGAAACTTTAGCATGTAAGCACGACGAGGGAAAAGATTTACTAAAACGAAAGACTAATAGGGGAATTATATATTCTACCGCAATTCATTAAAAGCGGTAGCAACATTTTGTTGTTGCTTCGTCCAATAGTAGAAAAGAAGTAAGAACATAATTATGGACGAAAATAATTTTTAAATTTTGATTATTTAACACAAATCAGGATTTGCACATCTTGCTCTATCTGCAATAACTGTTAGCAGTTTCTTTTTTTTTGATACCTTTATTTTATAGATAAAAGAAAATTAGTCGCTAAAATTAATACAAATTTAATTAAAACAAAAAAAAAATTCGCTTTATTCGAAATGGTATTTTTGAAGTCCGTTAGCTTAAATGCAAATTTTTTTATATTATGTCTAATCGATAAAAACAATATGAATGTAAATTAGCCCCTACATTTTAAGAATTAATTGATTAATTGTTCACACAAAACCCAAAATTCATAAAGAATTTTTTCAAAAATTTTCTATTAAATTATTAATGTGATAATGGAAAAAAAAAATTGCAAAACCCACAAAAAATTGCTTAAATAATAAAACAAAAAAAATTAATACCAAAAGATCGACTTCCTTTTTTTTTCTTCTTAGGTTTTCAGCCTTCGTCTCCCTGTGATAAAACCTCACAAATGAGTAAGAAATTACCTTTTTTTTTTGTTCCAAGTCTGAAGAAGATTTTAGATTGCTTGCCTCTTTAATAAAAGAACAGGAAAAATAGCTCATTGATTTATTGGTACTTAAGTGCTCAGTAAGGAGTAAGGTGAGGCTTAAGGCCGAAGTTTTCTTTTCTTTATCGATGAGAAAATTTTCCTTCTCGATAAGCAAAAATTCAATTTCTTGCTCTCCCATTCTCTCGTCAGTCGTCTTAGAACGACCAAAGATTTATGCAACGCACGTTTAATAAGGCGAGAGAATTTTATTATCGTGATGGTAATTTTTATTAATTAGAACCAAAAACCCATCGATAGGTAGGTAGTATTGGGTTGGCTCTATCGTACATGGAAATGAATATAAATTCGATTTTCCCTTTAACATTGCTGGTCCATAATTTCTTCTCGATTCCTTTTTGCGCCCATCGATTTAACGTTTTCAATGAACTTTCCTGAACGCTTTTGTGATATTTCTCGATTCCTTATCAATAAAATTTTTTTCTTTTTTGTTTCAGGCTGCAAAACGCGCACGAGAGGAAGAGAAATCAATAAATTTTACCGTTTACGATTTAATGTAGTCCACACTGATGGCACACGATTAGTGACCCGCGTGCTTATGAATTCGAAATTAATCTCAAAAGCACATTGTCGTTTGTTTTAACGAGCACCGCAAATTTCTTTTTTTTTGTTCTTGCTGTTTGTTGAGTGATTAATTTAACTTTAACAATTGTTTTAAACCGATAATAGCAATAAGCTCCATTTGGGGAATGAATTGGTGACTGTAAAACATTGTACGGATGTTGATAATCAGAAAATAATGAACTTAAACTAGCCACTCAACATTAACAACTATTTTATTATCCTAAAAATTGCTTCAAACTTATTAATGAACTCCTTTGGAAATGAAAACAAAAAAACGTAAGAAAGGTATAAAAAAATCAAAGTATATTAAACCGCTATAAAAATAAATATTTGAGTAAGATTTTACTCCTAATACAAATAATTGGCGATTAAAAACGTTTTGCTGCTACTGAAAACTTTTGTTTGTTTTCACAAAAAAAAAGAAGATAATTTTGAAATTTTCTAAAAAAAAAAATGATTTTTCTCTCATAAAGCAATCAGAAAAAAGATCACGAACAGATCACTTTTTCTCTGAGTTTATTCACCGCAGGCAATTTTTCCGTTCATTAGTATTTTTTGTTCAGTTTCAATCGCGAGATCGCGCCGCAACTGTCTGCCATTTTGCGTGCAGCAATTTTCATTTCCGCAAAAAAAAAAGAGAAAATTACGCAAATTCCGATATTGCATGTTTTTGGTGCAGTTAATGGCATCGGTTATAAACGTACGAATCAAATTGGAGTGCAATAAACTTTGTGACAGTGAACATTCTAGTGCCATTGAGCAAATTTTTCCCAAATCTATTTTTCACATTCCGAATGATGGAATTTTTTTTTCTCTGCGTTTTTAATTTGGTTGAAAAAATAGAATTTTTCGAATAAATATTTCTATTTCGTGCATTTGTAGTGGTGAGGAAAACATTTTTCCGGCTTTGAGAGACATTTTGCTGATGAGAGGAAAATTGCGTTTTTCTTATTCGTACAAAAAAAAAATATATTGTTTACAATTCTCGCGATTAGCGACCACATGTTTTCTCATTTTTACTCTCATCCAAGCTAAAATCTGCCCTCCCTGGAGTGTCGCAATTATTTCCGTTGAATAATTGGATTGTCAAAAAAAAAAAAATTAATGAACATTGAGAGTCACGTTATGCATACGAACCCTGATAATATTTCAATTTAATCACATTTTTTATGGTGACCTGTGTAAAGCATATTTTGTATGTTGACCGCAGGTGGTCACATCATTACTTCCCAATGTCATGTTAATAATGATCACAATTTTATGCCTGACAGCAAATCAAACGTAGAGGCGAAATTATGTTTCCGATTAATTTCTTTTTGCAATTATTGATTACTCCAGCAATATTTCATTAACATAAGTAGTTGAATATTTTATGTTTAGGATGCTGCTCACCCATCAGGGACCAGGGACTTTTTATTGATTTGATTGATTGATTTCTAAAGTATCTTTGACACAATAATAAATGACTTTTTCATCAAACCTTCTTGAGTGAAAATGTCGTGTATAATATTTGATCGCTAATTGTGACAAATAAATACATACGATTGTCAATAAATCAACAAGAAGCGACTCGAATCAACATTGATTTTTCGTTCGTTGGAAATCTCAATTAAAGCAGTTAAATAAGAAATTTCTTCCTTTCGCAATTTCCGGGGAAGATGTTTTTCTTGTTAACGCTTGATCAAGCATCTTCAAGGCGGAAATATTTGCTCCAGTGATTGATTGACAACTTTCTCAGAGTATAATGTTAAATTGTAGGTTATGTTTTCTGTAGTGCAATCATGACCTCGCATAAAAGCTTTGCTGTAATTATACTTAAATTTTTCTCGTTGCTAAAATTTGTGTGAGAAAAAAACATTCACTTAAGTCAATTAATTATTTTTTTTTTATTGTACAACAACACACTGACAATGTTGAATAAATATCTAAGAGGATTCCATTGACGGTAGGGACAAAAGACCATTGCTGGCTTTTCCATTGGAGATGCTTGTTGCGATGTGTTTGTAATTACATGATTGAAATTTGACCGGAAACCTAATTAATTAATTTTGGTCCCGCTGAACATTGCCTGTCCATTTTGTCCTTGAATTTCGTTACCGTGAAAATTTTTCCATAGGAATATTTTGTCTTTCATTAAACGCGGGAAAAATAATTAATTGGTTTCTTTTAATGCTCCAATTCCTTAAACAATTTACGTTTTTCTTTGCCAAAAATCAGCATATAAATGAAGCAAAAAGTTGTAAAAATATCGAGTTTTCTCAGTTTAAGCTTTCGTTGAGCGCTACAGACAGAAAAAGTTTGTGACTTGAATAATTGATGATGATGCATCGGAATCAAAGTACCTTTGTTGATGCTGAATAAAGTTTTCTTTCAAAAAATTTGCAATGAACTTAACGTGTTTATTCATCGGATTTTCATTGAACATTTTTCTGCCATTTTTTAGAATTTAAAGATATTGCGTTCAACGAAAAACGCGAAAAGTTTTCACCACACATTTTCATTCGCATTTTCCTCGCACCCTTGTGCACAATTTTCCTAATTCTTTTATTGTATGTACCATTAACTTGGATGTGTAGATAGGCAATATACACATGGTATCATCATCATTTCTTACAAAAGGAAAAATTTCCATAAAGTAAGCATGTGTAGGAAAATGACATTTTATATTCGCTGAGAAGTCAAATATGTGTGTGACAATTTGAGTGAAAATTAAAGGAAGCAGTCAGGCGTAAATTCAATATTTGCCAGCCTTTAGAAAAAGGAAAGAAAAGCTCTTTCATCATGATGATGTGTCGTTGGGGTGCAATGATATTGCGAATGATGTTGTAGATCATTGCGCAACCCCTCACGGCGATTTAGTGATTTGAAGAAGGGAAAAAAAGAAAAATAAACTTTTAGTAACGCAAAATAAATTGTACAAAGAGCAAAGCAAAATGTCAACACGCCGCTATGAAAGTCGTGAAGAAGCTCCATCTGAGCGCAGTCGTTGTATGTCCTGTTTATGTGTTTCGTGGAAAGTTTTTACTTGCATATTTTCGCACGTCACACTGATTGCAATGGTTGTGGCATATTGCATCTTGGGTGCAGTTACTTTTGAGCATCTCGAATCTGCTAATGAAAAACTGGTGAGTAAAAACCTTAAAAAAAAATTTGTTAGATATAACCGTAACTTTAAACGGTATTTTTATGAGTAATTTTAATGAAAATCGATGTTGTTGATACCTCACACTGTGCAACAATAATGATGTTTTTCCTTCGAAAAGTCACAAATCCTCAATTTTCCCGGTTAATGAACAAATTCCCAGAAAATCTTGAATAACATCACCGAGCGTTGCGACACGAGACGATGTAATCTAACTAATATTGTTCATTTTCGGGTCGCTCACAGCTCAATGACGATGAAAATTTGTCAACTTTATGTCCACGACCAAAGTCGACGATTAATTAATAAAGATAAAATTTCGAGACAATGATTTTGGAATTTGTTGTTGAGTAGCACAATGAGAGTATGAAATTGGAATTTTACCATCAACTAAAATTAAATGGACTTCATCAGCATCAGACTTAAAAATAATGCAACTCATCATTTTTTCAATCCGATGCTACTTGGGGAGTCATTTTACTCTCCTCACCAGCTAACGATTTTAAAATTCTTGTTATGGAAAAGAGGCAATAGAATTATGCAAATTGTTGCATCTGACATGACAGAAGCACTTCAGAAAAAGTTTCGAGATTTTTTTCCCTTTTTGTGTTTTCATCCATTTTGCAGTCGTAAACGCTTCATGTGCAGGAAACCAGTAGCGAGATGAGTGCACTTGAGTGGAGTTCCACTACAAATCTGTCTTTGATCTAAAAACGTTTGTTGAGAATGAAATTTAAAAAATTGAGTACTTATTTCGAAGGATTGTTTTTCCTTGTTATGTTCTTTAATATTCAATTTCGAGGTTTCCAACTATGACAATTTGCATTCAGATGCTGCAGTTTATTCGCTAGATACCAAAGTTCATCAAGGCTTATGCCTTCAGGGAATTATACACCCTGTGATTGCAATATCTTCTTCCATAATAAATGGCTTCGATTCAAGAAATATTTAAAGCAAATATAACGTTCAAAACTTTGCTTTCGAAAGCTTTTCATTTGGTCTCTGTCTCTTGATGCTCATCTCCGTTTCATAATTTATTCACTTCGATAATTAATTTATGGGAGTTGAATCTTATAACGCACAGCTAGTCTCATTTATCTTTTTGCGGTGCGAGAAAATTATTATAAGATTTTCTGCCAAGCCAAAGGAAAGTGCTACAACGAATCACAAACTAATCTTGAGACTCAGTGAAAAATTTGCATTTGATGAGGCAAAAGAAGAACTGAAAATTGAATTAGTTTGTGATGTTGTTATCTTTCGATTTCACTCGTCGACTCCCTCAATTCTCAGGTAGATTTTTCTCTTTCTCTCTCTCTCTCTCTCCTTGTGAGGATTCTTTTCTTCTTTTCATAAAGAAAAACTCGAAGAAAAGTAGCAAACTTTTCACTTTTCTTTGGCGATTTATCTTTATGCCTTAATTTCCAATTTTATTTTCGAGAATCTTCTACGCTCCAGTTCATGAAACAATTTTGGAAATATTTTGGATAATGCACAAAATTAAGAGAAGCGGAGCTCTTTTTTTTTGACGAAATATTCGAAAGCAAAGGAAAAATATCAAGAAATTTTCCAGGAATTTCAAAGCCCTGTTCTGTTTGCCTCCTACGTTTGCTAATCTCACGTCGCTCTGTTATTTGAGGCTTCTTTGAGAAAAGCACAATTTGATTTCCAACTCATCATTTCCAAATCCAGTTTGTGCTTATGGGGTTCATTTATAAATTATATATGCAACATATATGTCATAATAGCTAGCATTCACTGAAATGGAAATTGAGTTCAACAGAGGAATAAATTCTTTGTGGCATGTTTGCAAAATGAAATATATTTAACATGCAGTGGATGCAAAAAGGAAGTTATCGTCTTCCGAACATAACACTTTGTTCATATGGTGTACACATATTTAAACACATTAATTTACCAAATTTTCCGCAAATATTTGGGCAAAAAACAGCTTCGTTTTTGATGCAAACTGTTTTGATGCAAAAATTTGCATTTTCTGAAATTTTTGAGAGCTTTCCATATTTGGGGCTAACTTTCAAATATCAAATGGATTCCGAAAAAAAAAAAAATGGAAGGGTTTTCATCCGATTTCCGCAAAACAATATAAAATGATTTTAATAGTAAGTAGTAAATTTAAATATTTAAACAGCGCTCAAAAATTCACTGTGATTTATGTTTCTGTTTAATTTTAATTAAAAGCGCTTCTAAGGCTTTATTTCTTTAAGGATTGAACAATTTGGTTTGAGATTTATTCGTGAATGGAACGTTCATTTTGAATGCTAAATTATAAACAATCAAAAAAAAAATAAAGAAATGAAAACTAAAATTCAACATCACTTTAAGCAACATCAACATCATTACCAGAGGTTTTAGGAATATTACCGGAGAAATGCTATATATAAATAGAACATTCAGGAAAAGGAAACCACATGAAACGGTGAATTGTGTCTGTTCGAAAATTTTTACACAACAAGCTCTGAATTTTATTCAGTGAAATAATTAATTAAACTTCTTTCAATGAAGAATTTTTGCAGAAAATATTTCTTGAGAATATTTTAAAAGCTCGTGAGTTTCGTGTTTCTGGGAGCTTCTTCAGCAATTTTATTATGTTAGTTAAGGTTTTAATTTTCTGTTTTTATCGCGACATGCATCATCATTGAGTGTAAAATTCTTGGAGAAAAATATTCATGGGGTCTGTTCATGAATGACATTACAAGATTACAGTGTTATTTTGCTATTAAATATTATAGAGTAATATGCCAGTGCAATTAAATAATTGAATGTTTCCGAGTGCTTGGAAGTAAAATTTTGTTTTTGCTCTTTTTTTTCATCATTTTCAAATGAATTATTTTTTATTGTTGCTGCTAGGCGAATGGAGGAATTTTTTTTTTTGTGCAAACAGAAAACTTGATGAAATATGTGGTTCGTGTATATTTCGAAGCATGCTAATGACTTAATGATTTTACGATGTAATTAAATTTATGTAGCCAAATTAGTTTGCAAATTAATGTCATCTTGATGAAATAAAAAGTAATTAGTCGTGTTTTCGTAAACACATAAAACAATTTTTTTTTGATGGCGTGAAATTTTTGTATTATTTTTAAAGAGCTTTAAGAATGAGCTTTTTCTAAAAAAAAATAGAAATTGAGAGGGATTTTTAATTAAAACCGTTTGTCGCATAAATTTAAAACATAAATCCGTCACCCGGCAAGCAGCAGGCTGCATGACATGCTTTAAGTAATTATTTCATTCGCGGAACTGGAAACTTAACAACCAAATTGTAAGACGAGTAATGAAAATTGAATACAATATTATATAAAGAAAATGAGCGAAATAAATGAAGCCCGGAAAGCATAAAACTGAGACCATAGGGAAGATGAGTATTCATTACATTTACATTTAGCGAAACCAGATTTGCTGAAAAATATTAGAGGAAGAATAAAATATTTTTGTTTTTTTCTGGTTGAGAAATTTCGCATTTTCCCTTGAAATTATTTTTTTCTTCATTGTTGCAATAAATTTGAAATTTTCAATGCATTTTCTGACAGCTTTCCATTTTTTCCTTTTCCAGGTCAAAAAAAGCATAAAAGCTATTCGAGACGACACAACAGAAAGGATCTGGCAACAAACGAATCGAATGGATTTCTTAAAGATGGAAAATTGGACACAGGAAACGATAAAACATCTTGAGGTGGGCGAGACCGTTTTCATTTGATTAAATTGCCTTCGATTCTTTAAATCAGAACCATTTGATTGAATATTTGATGTAATTTTTTGCAGGTTTTTGAAGCAAAAATCCTTAAAGCAATGAAAGAAGATGGTTGGGATGGATATGAAGAAGAAGATCGTCTTCAATGGACAATCTCTGGATCACTTTTCTATTCAATTATTGTCATAACAACTATCGGTAAGTGTCCCGTGCTTACGTGTTTTTTAAATGTATGTTTTTATTTTTATTTTTAAATTGCTATGGAGAAAAAAAAATCACAAGTCGATTCACGTTTAACATTAAGAATGATTTAGAATTGAAAATTAATTTTCAAACAGACTTTTCGATTTTTTTCACTGCTGAATTCTTATTTGTTGAATCAAATTGTGGTCCTTGATAAGGGCCACCACTAAATTGGGGATTAAATGCACCGCCAGGAAAAGCGCCTGGATATTGTGGACCAATTTGATTGTAAGGACCAAGCCCATTGTGTTGTCCATCGAAACCAAATTGCTGCTGCCCAATCCGAATTGTTGTCCTGGGTATGATCCTTGAAAGTTACCAAATCCTTGATGAGGGAACCGTGGTCTTCCTATAATCCCCGTTGGACCGCCAGGACCAACCAAAATACCATTGGCAGGATTACCAATCTTTGGATGTCCGATCTGACCTGTCAGAAATTTATGATTATACGAAAAAGGAAAATTAATTTTTTTGGAACATTAAGTACCTGCTCCTCCATAAGGAAACCCTCCTGGAAATTGTCCTCCTGTAAATTGCCCTCCTGGAAACTGTCCTCCTGGAAATTGTCCTCCTGGAAATTGTCCTCCTTGAAATTGTCCTCCTTGAAATTGTCCTCCTGGGTATGGAGAACCTTGAAATCCAGCGCCAGAAGCACCATTAGCACCATAGAATCCTTGTCCTCCATAACCAAATTGTGGTTGAAAGTCATTTGATTGTAACCCAAATCGATTACCTGTATTTGCTGAAGGATATCTACGGTGCCAACGAAAAGGACCCGAAAAATATTACAAAGAAAAAAGATATGTTAATCGAAATATTCAAAAAAAAAAAAAATGAGAGAAAAGGAAAGAAGAGGCAAATAAATATCTCACCGATTGTTGCTGAATCCATTAATGTTATTATTATTATTGTTGTTGTTATAATGTTCACCGCTTGATGTAAATTCATTTGAGAATTCATCACTTAATGGTTTCGGTCGAATTGTTGTTGATTCCTTTACCTGGTATTGCTGCAGCGGTCTGTATGTGGGTGTAAGTGGGAAAGTGAATTCACGCAATAATCGAATATTTACAGCGTTGTTGATTCTGTGTCTAGTTTTCAAATTTTCTTGCATCAAAATTTTGTTAACAATTTTATTTTTTTTTCAATTGGATTTCGATTTTTGATAAGAATGTTTGCGATTTTTTTTTCTTCTTATGAGCTTTTCATTCCATTGAACGAATTTCAAAGAATGAAACCTTTCAAATTCGATTGCGTTTGAGAAGTTTCCAATTGGATGAATGAGAAAAATATTTTTGCTTCAGCTTCGATTCAATTTTTGATTTCAGTTGTGAATTGAATATTTTTCTTGCATTTCTGTGTTTTGAAGATTTGGAAAGAAAAGTTTTTGTCTGAGAACTGCAGAACTTTTAATAGATGAAACAAATATTGAGTAGATTACGAGAGAAAAAAAAACTTTCAGATAAATTTTTGTTATATAGCAATTGACATCACAAAAGATTTTCATTTTATCCTTCGATTGTTTTATTTTCAAATTTGCTAATTTTATTGCTTTTGTTGTTTGTTTTCCGTAAAAGCAGAAAATTTAGATGCAAAGTAATTGATTAGCATTAAATATTCATGAAAACATATTTTGAATTAAACAGAAATGAACTGAGGGAATTTAAATAAATGTTTGTCTGTCGCTGTTTGGTCGATTGCAGACATTTCAAGCACTTTAAACAAAAATTATTCAATTTTGAAGCTTTAAATTGCTTTTCTCGAACAAGAAGATTATCTATTTACATAAGAATATACTTTGACAAGTTAAAAAGGATTATGAAAAAAGCATTAGAATTAATTCTGAAGTTTTTGAAGCAAGGAATAATTTTCATTCAACACTGCAGGAAAATAATTTTTATTAATTACCTTCTATTATCATAATAAGTTGTAGGTACTCGAATCCTTTCGGATCTGATATCTTCTGGGTATACGTCTCTGCGACTATCCGCTGGCAATCTTCCGTTTCCCGAAGATGGCCATGACCATTTATCTGATTCTGAGCTTGCCAAAACTGCAGGCAGTATGATCAAAATTGTCATCAGGAAATTCATTTTTCGATCTGATGATATTGAATTTGATGAAAGTAAAGCAAAAAAGAAAAAAAATTCATTGTAATTCAATTCATGAAACATTTTTAGGATTTTCGATGCGCAAACCCCAAAACGCCCCTTGCACGTCCCGTTATCAATAAATTTTTGAAGTTTCAAAAACAACATCATCATTTATATTTCCATTGCTCTGATAATCAGTGAATCAATGTCGAGCACTTCTACCAAAAATTACAAATTCTTTCAATGTTTTTCACTTTAGTGCTTTCTGTTTTGTACTTCGTCGTTGTGCCGCAAAGCGAAAGATTGCAAAATAATGAATGACATCAGAAGGAAAAGACAAAAAGCTATTTTTGACGGCAAAAGTTTGATAAAACTATAAACAAGACTCGAAGAGCGAGAGAAAAAAGACACGTTATAAGTTTCTACAACAAACAATATTTAACCATCAATGGCATTTGCAAGCTGGAAACGATAGAAAATAAATTTGGGTTAGAAAACGAATTTCTCCGATGCGAAGGATGAAAAAGCAAAAGTTTTTCCATCGGCGGTGAAGAAGTAAAAAAAAAAGAAAGAGCAATCAACAACATTGATAAGAAAAAAAAAAAAAAACTGGAGCATTTACTGGCCATTTGTATGTTGATATCAGCGATGGAATACATTTCAGCTCCGAGGGTAAAAAATATTAGAAAACATTTTTCATTTCATAAATCATAATTTTTTTTTTTGTTACTCTCGAATGTTTGTTCTTCTTTTTATGCGTAAACAAAGAATATGTGTGTATAAGTAAAGACTATGTAGTCCAAGACCTCTTTTGTGATGATGAATTTGGACTTGAAGCTTTTTCTTTTCGTGAAACTTTTTTTTTTTTAGGATTTAATGTTTTGAAACACAATTTTCCACGGATTTGCTGCGAAAGCTTTCTCTCATAAGCTTGAAGGACATCCGGATCAAGAGCAACGAAGCGTAGTGCCACACAAAATAAACATTTGGCATCATGGCTATGTGAAATTGTTCATTAGAAATTCTGAGCAGAATGAATTATAAATGAAATCGGCTTTAGTTTTGTGGTGGACTGAATTTGGTCATTTCCGAAATTTCAAAGTTTTATTGAGTAAAAATATTTCATTGCAACATTTTGACAATTTTCTCATAACTGAATAATTTACAATGCCACTAAATGCATTATAGCTGAGTTCGCATCAAATAATACCTAATCTGATGAAGGATATTTTCTCACCCACAAAAGTGCCCATAATTCGCATCGGGGACGCACAAACACATTTACGAGCGGAACATTTGCTTAATTAAAAAAGATTAAAAGATCCTCCGAATTTTTATTGACTGCGCGCGGAGTCATCATAAAAAAAAATCGCTGTCGCGCGATTTCAATATTTTGGTTTAATTAAGTGGAAAATCATTATGCGACCCATTCCTTTTTATTACATTTGCTCTTTAGAACTCGTCGTTGCGTCCGAAATTGTGGGGTATGTGCGCGCGAATAGCAGCATTCTTTCTAACAAAATCGCACCCTTAAAGATGTTAATCATAAAAACGCGCTTATGTAATGATCCTTCATAATGGAATTAGATGTTATAAACATCAAAATTGGATAAACATTTTCTGGGGTTGTTTGAGATGGAACAAAAATTATTTTGCTTTGATTCGCAATTTTTTATTTTTTTTTTGCAATTTAAATTCTTTTTTTTTTTGTAACAATGCTTGAACATGATAAATATCAGAAATTTATTTTAAGGATATGTTTGCAATTTGTGCTTGTAATTTGTGTTGTTTGCAAAATTTTCCATTCCCCTAAAAAACATAATAAAAACAATTCTTTTGCAGCACTAAAATGAGCCCAATGTGAGCTTTTTATTTTTTTGGTAAATTAATAATTAAAAACTTTTATCTCCATCTCGAAGGAAAAGTGCATTTTCCGTGGGAGAGAAATAAATGTGAAATTAAATTTTCCAACGAAACAAATAATTTTATAAAACAAAAAGTACAATTGCACAATTTTACGATTTTTTCGAATGCTGCAAAATTTTATTTCATTTGAAAATCTAAAATTTTTATTTCTTTTCTTGTTGAGTCTGACGAAAAACGAAGAAAAGCAAAAAAAGAAACTTCTTCCTTTTTCAATGATTATTGAGCGATAAATGAGCGGAAAGAACTTTAATTTTAAGAACAAATTATGTAATTAAAACGAAGTTTTAAAACTTTTGCATTTGCTGGAGCTGCTAATAGTATTCTAGTTTTTGGAGGTTTTCCTTTCAAATCGATTTCATGAAAAGTTTTTTTCTTTTTCCATCTTCAATCACGAAGAAAATCTTCAAAAATTGATTGAAGTTTCTAAATGTCGAAATCGTTGCACATAATTTTAAAATTATCTTAATCCTCAAATCATTTGCGTGAATCCTTCTCGAATTAATAAATTTTGTACAAAATTAATTGCACAACTGCTCTGCAGAAGAACTTTATTCATAAAAAAGAACAATAAACTCCAATTGAAAACTCACTGATTAACATTTTTTTTTTTTTGTTTTTATGTTACGATGTTGTCGCACTAAAATTAAATTACAAACTAAAGTAAAATAAAATTGGAGAGAAAAGTCATCAGAATGTGTAAAAAACGCGACTGGTCTCCTACTACTTTTTTTTATTATTTGCTTCATTTTTTTATGGAAAATTTCGCAACAAAACTTTTCTGTGTATTCGCAAATGTGGAACTCTCGATAGCCTTCGGGGTCGTCAACTTAATGTAGACGCCTTTTAAGAGTGCTTTAATGTGCTGAAACTGTGCGAACTTCTTTTCGTTTTGTTTGTCGTTTTTTTTTTATATCGCCTCGATCTTGAATCGTCGGCCGGGACGGTCTTGAATTAAGTTGTAAAATTTGCAAAAACTTTTTTTTTTATGTTGTCCAAAAACAAATCGTCTTGAAATGTAATAAAATTCACCGAAATTGGTCTATCATTCGACTGTTGATCCAGCTCCATTTGCCCATTGTGTATTATTTTTTTTTAACGTCGAGTGAATTTCTCGCTCAATGGTCATGGTTCAGTAAACTTTTTATAGTCTCGAAATTGTAATTAAATGAACCAGCGAAATTGTAGTTTTGCGCAAAAACACATTGTTACGCAGACTCTTTTGCAGGGCAGGGAGGTCCCATTGCGAGAAACACCGAGCACAACTAATTTTGGTTTTTTGAAATGTGTGCGTGGGAAGTATTTAACATTGTGAATGAAAGAATGATGTAATAGAATGGCAACGAAAACGAGAGTGACACAAAAGTTGAGAGACATTTAATCAGATTCAAAAGTTCCGAAAAAAATGTGGAAAAAGAAAAAGATTGGCGGGAAAAATGCAAATATTTGCATCAATTCAATGTGCATGGCATCGAGCTGAATATACAAAATAGTGAAATGTACTCGAATTGAGCAGTAGCGAGCAAAAAATGTATGCACTCTGACAATTTCCATTGATTTTGGTCATTAAACTTTTATTGTTCTCAGTTCCAGCATGCAAAAAAAAAAATTGCAGCGCACAACAGCAGCATGTTGTTTTGCCTAAACCATTTGCATTGCAAATGTCTCTTTTTTCTGTATATCGCGATGGCAAAAAATTCTTTGTGTCATTTTAGCTTTAATTGAGATGGAAGCAAAAGCATTTTGTTCGTTGCACTTTAATTATACTGATTGCACAATTTCCTGCGCAATTCATTAAAGCATATCGAAGAACTGTTTTTATTCTCTCGATCAAACTTGGTTTTAATCAACAGAAAGTGAATGAATGACATTTGAAGTTCGATTTGAATGTTCAGAAATGTAATCGGCAGTGTGGTAAAAGCTGTCAATATATTTGAAAATACCAATTTACATAATGTCAAAATGTCTGAAATTTCTACACAGCATGACATTGTAAACAGTCACGGTTTCTGTGGCTTTTCATCGAAGGATGGCTTTTTTAAATATAAACTTCACGACAAGAAATTAAATCGTGCGTACCCAAAGTCAATTTAGTGTATACCTTTTTTCCAAAAACGGTTTGTGCGAGTTTGGAAAAGTTTTGTAAACCTTCATTTCCATCTAATTGTGCTGAAAATTCTGCTCAGGTTGCCAAATGTGAGCCCTTGATTCATCTAGAAGTTTTATCGTTGTTGAGTGTCAGTTTCATTATAATAATGGAAATTAATTTCGCTTCATGACATTTCGTGATTTTTCGGATAAACAATTGATGCCCTTTTAGAGATTATGAAATGACAGTAAATTTAATAGCAGTGCTTAATGAAGTGAAAGATTCTATTTAAAAAGTTTTGATAGCTCTCACAAACCTAATGAATGAAAGGAATTTTGCTTCAGAAATGTGTTTTTACATCGAGATCATTTTGCTCTTGAGAATAAGAATGAAAAGTTAAAAATGTTCACGCATTAAAAGTTTTCTTTGTTCTATTGTTAAACGTTTTTGAAAGTCTCATAAAAATTCTCTTATTGAACAGCCATGAAATGAAGATGATGTAGCAATTTATTGTTAGATGACAACTTTCATATTATTGGATGAAATATTTTTAGATGAAATTTGAATAATTTTTTGGAGAACTTCCAAGTGCACATCAGATGCTAAAATATCGTACAAAATAAATTCATTATGTGTCTATAGAACTGTTTAACAAGCAATTTTCACGTCATTTGCTGGGAGAGAAGGAAAACAAAATTTATGCTAATTATTCTGTCCGAAGTGAGAGACAGTTTTCGCAATTCTTTTGATATTGCACACAAAATAGCGCGCCATGTGAGTGAGTGCCTGTGTTTTTTTATTTATTTGATCACATATTATTTTTGTTGTTGTTTCTATATGGCACAAAGTGGGTTAAGGTCGATTTTAAAAATAGCTGTTTTTTTTATTGAAATGATTCATTCAGAAAACAAAATAAAGTTGCGGGCATACACATTTAAAGATCAATGACTGAATCATGTTGGATTTCTTTCGTCTTGGGAAAAATTTATTCTCGGTTCATTATTACACATTTCATTCTAAATACAAGATCGTTGGCTGGTATAATGAAAACCGTTTCTATTCCTCGATGTTAGTTTGTTATTTTAATATTTTATTATATATTTCGTTGGGGAGCATTATGGATTTTGCGAAATTGCATGATGCTTTAACACTCAGGAAATTTTCAATGTTGGGGGTATGGTGAAGTCATGTTGTGAAGCGTCTTGAAAAAAAAAATCCATTATATTATTTATTATAAGATACTGGATTTTTAATACATCGTAGACTATAAACGTACCATGACATCATTTAAAATTGAGTCGTGTAAAAGTAAGCAACATTATGGAAATGGCTTACAAAATATTTAAGCACGCAAGAAAAGCGAGGAGAGCAAAATTCCAGTAGAATATATTTATGAGACTGAAAAACCTGTTCAAACATAATTTTTCTAATGTCATAAAATGTATCTTCACGTACATAACTTAGAAACGTCTTTTCTTCTCTTTTCTTTTGTATAACTAAGAAGGTCGAATACATATATTTTAAAAAAAGGCTTACAATCTACGCGGATTTTTTGAGAATGCGTGACGACCGACACCTTAATAAATTGGATCGCTTCACAATTTAAGAAGATGCCCATTTATATTTCAATATAAAAATATAAATATTTTTAAATATATAAATGTAATCTATTTTGGGTATTTAACATTCAAGGTTGCACTTCACAAAACAGGTGAAACTGAAATTTTCCATTTCCCAACATGCATCAGACATAATTTTTGAATATTTACGACAACCTTTTTTTTCCATTCTAGCCTGGATGATTTTATGAGTTTTATTTAGTTGGAATCAAGCATCCCGAGGCAGATAAAATATCATATCGTGAAGCAGAAGGAACAAAATTTGTTGTTTGCACTTCCCGCATAAAAAAGTAAATTTAAATGCTGTCATTCCGCTTCTTTTACGCGCGTTAATTTTTTTGAAGATTTTGCGAATTTTTCCGATTTTTCTTGTTGAAAAATTTTCCATCCAGTTTACTCTCGAGGGGAACGTTTGCGTTGAAAAATTATGGCATATTTTCTTCTTGCAAAATATTCGTGGGCACATCTATTCCATAATTTCAATTTATTGCCTCACCTGCCATCCAGAATGTCGAGGCAAACGAATGATAACATAAAAAAAAAACCAATGAATTATTTTGAGAAGGAGAAGAGTGTAATAAAGTCAAGGTTATAAGTCCTCATTAAAGCGAGAAACAAATAAAGTGAATAAAAGTAAAAGTCTGAGGATCAGCAATGAAGGAAACCATCGGCAAGAACAACTTCCGTTGGGATTTTGATAAGAAATTAAATATTCATGTCCCTAAAAACGAATGAAAGTTTTGCAGATTGAAATTCTTTTTCCTCATTTTTTGTTGTGAGTTCGGAAAAGGATAATTAAAAGATTCTTGTTGACAATATTGTTGAGGTCCGCCGGGAATTCTGTGTGTGTGTGGGCTTTTGATAAATGTTTCGCCGAAGGGCATAAAATTATACAATAAATGAAATCATTAAAGTTTTTCCAGCTTCTTCGGTTCACTTAAAATTCATCTCACATTTGCGGAAGAAAAATGATGAAAAAATTTATAGAAAAAGGAAAATTGTTTGCGGTGTGAAAAGTGTTTTTTTTTTCCTTAGTCATCGAATACAAATAGACCAATTTGCCATTTCTCTCTTACGAACCTTTTATCCACCAATGTGGGATCGTAATATAAATGTTTATGAATAAAACACGCAAAAATTCATTAAAATTTAGATTTGTTTTCATTTGTTGTGCAACAACTTGAATTTAAATTAATTTTGAGAACTCCTTTGGTTCAATGGGCCACTTCGAAATTCACCATCATCGAGTGAATCTTAATGAGAATTGTTTTCACTGAATCTTTAAAGATAACTTAAAGCTTGAAATTCTGCGATGATCTTATTATGAATCTTCTTTTTACGGCATGAGACTATTTACTGAGCTTTTTTCACTACAAAGAATAATCTCTTTTACTGTCTTTTGTAATTTTGTTTGTGTTTGTCATCATGCTGATGTATTATAATCAGATTTTCTTTTTTTGTCTGCATCTTTTCAGGTTATGGTCACATTGCACCAAAAACAATGCAAGGAAAGATCGCGACAATATTTTATGCAATCCTTGGAATACCGCTGATGTTGCTTTGCTTGTCAAACATCGGCGACATCATGGCGAGTTCATTCAGGTGTGTACAAGTTTAAATGTTTTTCATTTGATCTATTTAAATCTCAAATATCTGTACACAATACCAACCATATGTATGTTGAGAGCCACGTGAAGAAACATAATAAGTTTGTTGTTCTGTACCCTTTTTTTTCTCATAAAGTTTCCAGGAAATACATTTCATATGATGATACTTGAGAATGAAAATTATTATCTTTTCTACTGTTCAACTCACAGTCACCGAACATATGCTGATGAAACATATCTCTTGAATTCAATTTTGCGAATAAATTGAACACTATTTCCACGAACATGTTCAATTTACATCCTGGAAGCAATTTAAGAGTCAGATTATTATCACTCAATTATCATTTGACATGTAAACGCCAAATAGAACAAGCCTGAAAATACATTAGATACATTTCTTCTGCTGTTGTTTCCATATTTGGTCCTTCAAAATTTTCATTTAATATAGTTGAACTTGGATGTCATACATAGAACATCTTTTAAAATGACAAATGCACATCTATTTATAATTCAAATTTTATTACTTTTTCATTATGAACTTTCGGTTGCACCCAAGTGTAACATCGAATGTATGCTATTGAAATGAAATCACGTATCCTGGTTACATTACATAAAAGTAATTTTATCCCTGATGACATTAAATCAAACAGTCCTTGACAAATAAGAAACTTTTTATTCATGTTTCGATATAAACAATTCGATCAAATGCATATCCGGATAAAAGTCCATTCTTAAATTCTGTTTCAAATGTTTTATTTTCCAGATTCTTATATTGGCGAGTATGTTGTTATGTTTGTACACGTGAACCAAAGAAACATCGACGAAGGATGGCTCGTAGAGAAATGGTTCTCCGTCAACAACAGCAACAGCAGTTTGCTCTTCCTGCTCCACCTGGGTATTTAATTGAAAAATCGCATTTTAAATTTTAAGGTTATGTTCATAAATCTCTTTTTTTAACAGTCGCTATCCAACTCGTCCAATAAATCCAGCATCGATGAGACGTTCAATAAGAACATCACAGCGCTCAGCTGATTCAGGCTTTGATCCATATTATGATCCTGGAATGAGTCATGCTTATTCAGACATGGATTGTAGGTAAACGAGAAAATTTAATCGATGTATATAGCAATAAATTTCTTCAGTAAAATTGTCATAAACATAATCCACTGAGGATTTCAGCGAACCATTTACGAACAATGAACAAAAGCAAACAACTATCGCGTAGCCATAGCGGAATTGAAAAAGCATAAGCGAACGATAGTTGAGGTTAATATATAGACAATTCGTAATAAAATTTCATTCACAATTTCCGATGAACAATAGAAATGATTCGATTCAGTTCAGATTCGATTACTAGCGCTGACTGGTTGGAATAAAAAATATGTAAATGAACTGTTTAAATGGGAAAATTTTAAGGTCATCATGATTTTATACTTAAATTGTTGTTTGTAGATGAATTTTCATACTTTGACAGGGAAAATTGGCAGAAAAAATTAAGATCATTTGCATGATTATGTGATTATTCATTATTTAATGATGCTCATTATCGTTTATAAACAAAAATTATTATCATTTGATGTGTAGCATAAACAGCTTGTTATCACTCCAACAATTGCTCCAGTGACATCCGATAAATTGTAATTGTATTTTGATAATATTACAGAGCTTTTGTTAATAATGACATCTATTTATATTTAATTGAGTATTGTAAGTTCGAAGTTCGCAAGAATAACTTTATAACAGAAAGCTCATTTGCAAGATGGACCACTTCGTTCACCTAAATTCATTTTTATATTGTTGAACTGATGGTCATTTATGCGTAGGTATAGAAAATTTAGGTTAACTTAATATGTGAGGAGAACTTTTAACAGGCATTTATTGCAGTTCATTTAATTTGATGGGTTTAGTTGGATGATGTTAAATAGTTGACAAATATCATCATCGTTTATTGAAACAGGATAAAAAACAAACATTTAACAATCATCATTTGGAATCGTCTTCTTAAACTGATAAATTTAAGCATGTGACGCACATTCAATGAATGAATGTCAATTTAATGGAAAATAAAAAATTCAGCTGGTGCCATTTGTTACTTCTTTCAAATAAAACCCAAAATTCATGCAACCACAACAGTTGGATGAGAAATAAAATTGACAAAATTATACACAACATTGTGATGGCAGCTCCATGTGTGACATTTTATCTATAACATTTTATGCTTTTCAGATATGCTGGAGCGAATGGTGGCATCAATAACAATCCAGAACAACAATTGTACTATGATGAACGTGAAAAATCTCGTGGAAGCCGAATGAATCGTGGACCGCCACCATCATCACCCCGCTATGGAACCGATCCCAGATATAGAAATGGTTACCGTGGAGATCGTCACACAGTTGACAGGGAAAGATTCCCAAAATATCAAGCCCCAGAAGATTTCCCAGAATATCCTGATGTTGACGATGTTGAAAGGAGTGTACATGCTTCGAGACGAGATCGATTAAGGGAAAGAGATGTAAATAATCCAACATCATCTCCACAACAGAATCGACATTTAATGAGACATTCGGAAGACCGACAAATGGGCGGTTCACCACGAAATTATCAACGATCCAGTGCTGGTAAATATTTTAGTGACTTCTGAAATTTCATTTCATTTACTTGTTATTAATTTAACGATGGTTATAGCAATGAGAGTCCATTCACTTGATCGTCGAATGATGCGACGTGATCCGGTTATTATTGATTTTGAACAAGAGCCACCATGTAAAGCACCAATTTATGCCAATAAGTATGCATTGGATGATATGGATGAACAAGGTGCAAGACGCGGTGATGTTAAACGTCCTCAGAATTTTAGAAGTCAATCAATGCCCAGACAATCTCGCTATGGAGATCGACTCTTGCCACCAGGACGTGGTGCATCGGAAAATCGTTCCAGTTTGGATGAGAATGAGATGGAAATGCAACCGGTTAAAAAAGGTAGAACACGTCAACGACCAGGTAAGTTTTGTGTCCCATCCATGCTGATGTATACCATCATATTCTAACCTCAAAAGAAAATTTTATTTAGTTTTAAAAATTTAAGATTCGAAACTACTTTAAGAAAATTTCTTTAAAGTTGGAAATTATGCAAGAAAAGCTTTTTATACTTCATGATACGAGAACATGGAAAAAGTTTAATTGCAAAACAAAATAAGTTTTTGATTTTTTTTTTTATTTTGGCTCCTAAAGAAAAAAAAAGGGTGAAAATTTGTCAAAAAGGGTCAGTAGCAAAAACAATGAAAAAGAAAGAATTAAGTGAAAAGAATCTTTCATCTGAATCTGATATTTGTGTGTCCATTTTCATTTTCTGTGAGCTGTATGTTCATACAATCCCAATGTGTATCATTTTGGTGTTAAGTTTTGTACTTTTACTGATTATTTAGTGGTGGTTTTGATGTTGAATGTTTTGAATTTGTTCAGTTTATGTCTCACCGAATTTCCCTGATCCTGCAACCCTCTTTAACGTGTTTCTAAGTATTTTTCTTTTATTCATTTTACGGTTTTGTATATTGCAGAAAGAGACATGACAGTAGAAATTATCGTCGCAATGATAATGAAAAAGGACTTTGCACGTTCTCAATATCCTTACTTCATGAGTGGCTATTTCAATATGCAGAAGCTCTATACATTTTAGCAAATTTTTGCCATCTCTAATATCCTTGGGATGACAGAATGGAAATTCTCTTGCATTTGCTTCATCATAAAGTGAACTTTGAGGTTCAAACATTTCGTTTCGTAATGAATATGCGGAAAAAAGTTATCAGAAAATGTTGCAGAGCTAAGAAGTATCCTACAATAACCATAAATTATCTCATAGAACGAAAACTAACAGTCAACCGAGCTGACTTGATTGAAATTCATGTTTCCCTTCTATCTCTGTACAGATTTTTATGATTTGACATTCCAGCTCGTTGTTTGCTTTTATGCTCCTCCAGCAATTTTCGCATCACAATGCACTTTAATTAATTATTTTAAAGGCGTCACAAAGTATTTCGGCACAAATTCCAATCATTTTTTAAGCTGTCGAGTGCCATTAAATGGAAAAAGGAACTGACATCACAACATAAGCATGGAAACTTCCATAATTTTAATTCTGATGAGTTGAAAACATAAAAAAAGCTTCTTTTGTGATTTTCCACAAGAATGAATGCAGTTTTTGCGCTCACAAAATTTGACATTCTCGGTGGATTATTTTTCACAGAGAAAGCATCCAACAGCATCTTTAAAGTCAAGATAGTCAAATGAAATTCTGATGATTATCATAAAAATACAAAGAGCAGAAAAAAAATTAAAATATTTTTTCGTGCATTATTGCGTCCTTCTGTTCTTTTCTCATATATATTTCGTGGCTGTTTGTTCCTCTTTTGCATTTCTCATAATACATAACTTATGATGGACTGTTTGATTACGACATCATCATAAAGCTATTTGACTCTTTTTTTATAATAACGGCAGGCACAATTGCTCATGAAACAAATGCAAAATATCTGTTTGAATGATGAGCATGATGAAGAACGAACTCTTGCACAATCGAGGAACTCACAAGGGCTTATTTCTCTTTTTCGGAGTGTGTTAAATTTATGTAAAGTAATATCAAAGGGAAGGGTGGCAAGGCAATGCTGGCAAAATGAGTGCTTTGTTAAAGAAAAAAATCACGAAAAAAAAAAAATTTGGCGGTGAAAAATTATACACTGGTGGAGTGAAGTATAGCGTATAGGAAGCGTATACCTTTTATTATTGCACTCTCTGGCATATTATTCATATGATTAAAAAGCGCGAAATTAATGCTATAACACGGGAAATTACTTTCGTGGCACATTTCTCACTCGTAATTGTATTTTTCATCGAGTGAGGAAAACATTTTTCATATTTTTTACATATTTTTTTTTTGCAATGAATGAAAATAGAATGCGAATAGATGCGTCACTGTTTCGGTAAATGAATTTTATTGAAATATAGCGAATAAGTATAAAGTTTTGCCAGTATATTCTTGGGATCAATAAATATAGACTAGATGCGGCTGTTGGATGTATCAGCTTCCCTTTTGGAAAATTAGCTTGTCTATAGTTGGTGCTGTAAAATGCCAGAGAAATGTTTCAATTTATATATTTATGTTGTTTGTTATTAAACGTTTCATGTGCATCCTCTATGGTGGAAAAAATGGTGTAAAGTTCTCTGTCAATTATTGACAAACTCAGTTGGAAATTACAACATCACAGCTATTGATGCAAAGTGCTCTATTACATACGTATTTGTTATAAAAGTCATCCTATGAGAATTTCCCGCTCTATGATATTTCAATAATTGTGATTCAGTAAATCGCTGACATGGAAAGAAGTAATTTTCATTTGCAATAACAATTTCCCTCAATTTTCTCTATTTTTGCATTCTGCATTTCATTGCATCCATTCCACCACCAACTACCACCATAGTACCGGAGATGAAGAGTTTTCTTGTATTTCGAATATTATAAAGACATTCATTATTTTTCTTCCTTTTTCTTCTTCCTTTTTCTTCATTTCTTTCTGCCACCATCATCATTAATATTGTTTATTATACATGCGAAAATCATGCCGTCATAGTACCAGCGCCTTCACCACGAATTATGTCGCCGATGGGTTTTGCAGTTCATCGTCAAGCACGTCATGTAGCGAGTGTTATGGATGAAAATTCATTATACGATGAAGATGGAGATCGATTTAGTGAAGGGCAGCCATTATTTATTCGTCCAGTGCCTATTTGGCTTTGTGTCTTCTTAGTCGTTGGCTATATCATCGGTGGAGCGTTCCTTTTTCGAGCATGGGAAGAATGGCCTTTATTGGATGCCGCTTATTTCTGCTTCATTACACTTACAACAATTGGTAAGTGAGAGAATAAGTATTACTGGCAACTCATAATTCTCGAGATAATTCAGGATTATTATCATGAGATTCTCGAGTTGTCAACCCTGAACAATGATGTTGATGTCGAGTGCGGTGTGAAATGAAAACGCCAAGCTAGGACATTTGTGGCACTTTTAATTACATTTTTCCTTGATATTTAGTGCAATAAAAAGGGAAATATATTTTAATTGCTTTTAATTTAAAGCCACGAGATACGAGAACCAACGTAAACTGCATTAAATATTAAATTTTATGAATGCGCATCATAAAAACCTTCAACCGAAATTGAAAATGTTAATAGCACTGCAAAATATACTTATGCCCACCCACCGGATCGGGCTGTAAAATTTCCCATTATAAATGTTTTTTTTTTTTTTTTTTTTTATTTGATCCGCAGGCTTTGGAGACTTTGTGCCCGCTCAAGGAGAAAAAGAGAACCCGAACATGTCAATTGCATTGTGTTCGCTTTATTTGCTATTTGGTATCGCTCTACTCGCCATGAGCTTCAATTTGGTACAAGAAGAAGTCATCACAAAAGTTAAAAACGTTGCTCGACGTCTCGGCATCATCAAGGATGACGAAATCGAAGATTAAATGTAGAAATGTTCATTAGCACCATAATTTATTCGCTAGACATGACTTTAATGATTCACTTTTGAGATTTATGAGATTTTTTTTTAGAATAATAAAAAAAAAAATTATTTTTCTTTTGTTTGGTTGGTTTTCTTACACATTTTTCCGCTAGAAACTTTGAAAATTCTCTGCATAATAAAATACCTTAGTTTTAATGATTTTGGTTACTGATGTAATAATATGATAATAAAGTGCTTCGTAACAATGAAATCATCAATTGGCACATGATTGATATACCGTGCAATTTTTTCGTGAGTCGACATTAATTCAAGTTTTTTTTCCCCATCTGCACCAGACCAGCTTCAAGTTCATTTTCCTCACACATTCTTGACGTCTAGCTGTTGTTTTTCCTGCATATTTCGCTACTTAAGCATCGTAAATCTGAATTAGTAAAGCTATAAATTTGTCATAAAAATATAATTATTAATATTTTTGCTGTTATTTTTTCTTATTTATTTTCATCCCGCGAAGTAAAATTAACAAGAGAAATAAAATGAACGAATTGAGTTTAAAATTTCATAAAAATTGATTGTAATAAACATGATTTTTAGCACTGTAATAAAATATTTGTGAAGTAAAAAATTTTGATTTGAAAATTTGTTTAATTTTTTTAATGGATGCGATCGTATGAGCTGGTCGTAAAGCACGAACGCAATTTTTATGATTGATTCTGTTTGTATCATTTGAAGGCTTCTATTTTATACATTAAAATGAATTGTATGTGTTTGTTCTGGTGAGCGCCTTAACTAGGCTCACCCTTCAAAATCCCCCCCCCCCTCCTCCGACACTGCACAGTGTGTATCCACTCAAATTTATATCACGTCGTTATGTCGGCCTTTATGATTTACGGAATTACGATCGAGCAACGAAAAAAAAAAAAAACGGCGGAAAAAGAAATAGAAAAATTTTTCATTTGTTGAATCGCTTGAATTGCCTGTTGAAGAAAAGAAGCATTTTCGCAACAAATGAATTATAAATACGCCAAGACCGTGTGAGATGAGATGATACAAGCAAATAGAACAGTAAATTAAAACCGACACGTTTATTCATATGATACCGAACATTGTTTTTCTTTTTTCAAATTTGAGTTGGGACGTGTTAAAGCGTCTCGACCCCAAAGTCCAAAATATATTGACATTTTCGAAATGGTCATTAAATAAATCATAAAATATGTTTCATTGCAAAGGTCAAACGTTCTGTGGATGTTTCCTTTTTGTTTTGAAGACATTTGGATTGTAATGATACTTTATCAGATTTTAAAAGAAACATTAAAAACGTTTTTGGTTTCAAAATAATATCTTTTGCAAATTTGGCGGGTGAATATTTTTCTTCTTTATTTTTTCTTCTTGATTTGATGTTGATCTGAGGTGACAGTTATGGGGTTCTCGCAATATCTTTGAGACGTTTCCTTGGGGAATGAAATAGAGATGAAATATAATTTTGAAATAAATTCAATTCCGATTACAATTTACTGATTCCTCCCATCACAAACACAATATAAAGTATATATGCTTCTCTACACCAGCTGACTGTGCAATCGGTGACGCGTTTCAATGTCACACCATGTCGTCCAAAATGAAAGGCTGCCTCACTTGTGTCGAGTAATAAATCGCTTAGTTACATTGCAATATATTTTATTTCATGTCGTTCCCATTCGCTCCACAATGAGCAACATTTCCACGACACAATGGCTCAAGCGATGAAGATGATAATTTTTAATAAGGATTTTTTTTTCCCAGGTGTTATTTGAGGCAGAAAAAAAATCAAGATTAATTAAATAATGTTACAGCATTCCATTCGGATGATATGCATGTGACTGATGAGGTGTCACCATATTTCGTTGTATTTTATTATATGGCTGCCACAATGACACTGATGAGGTGATGTAAAAAACCTCTCACGCAAAAGTTTTTGAGGTAAGTATGAAGCATTTTAATGATGTAACTTTCGTTCACTGCGATGTTGGTTCATTCATTATTGTGCCAAATTCTTGGTGTTGTAAATTTTCAACGAAACTATTTTTCTTTTTTCTTTCTTCTTGATATACAAAATTTTGCCAATTTCATCATAAATTCAAGAAGTTCCATATTTTGATGGAGGTTTTCTTGTCTCGCTAGTTAATTCTTGTTTGCGCCCACTTCGAACCACTTCAGATACAGTAACTGATGTCTCCTTGAATTTGTCTGTAAATTTGTTTTAATGATTCGCCATCAACATTTTTCATTTTTAATTGCCAAACGATTCTTCTTTTTTTATCTCTCTCTCTCTGTCGCTGTAAAATCGAAAAGTTTTTGCCATTTCACAGGAAGCTGTGAATGTGTGAACGGTGAAGGTGTTTTTTCGTGGAAAAGTATTTCGTGAAATGAATGAAATGCCACAAAGGCTCAATTAGTTCAACCGGAACGTGTAAATTTTGTTAGAGCGACAACTTTTTGAGTTCAAACATTTTCTTTTTCTTTGCGTAAGAAAAACAAACAACATTAAAACATCAGTTTTAATTAACGTAAAATGTCCGGGACGATATTTTTGTGAAATGAAAAATATGAATCTAGTCAAACAAATCGTGTTTGAAAGGTAAATGAAGTTTGAAGAATTTCTACAGTGAAATCTCTCGAATTAAATTAATTTCTGATGATTAATGACCAAGCAATTTTCTAGCAAAACCGATTTTCGATCCATTCATGTCAATGCCTTTTTGATAATCTGGGCGAGACTAAAAATAACTCAGGAATAAGTTGCAATGATAAAAAGAAAATAAGTTGATCGGAAAATAAATTTATGATTTTGATCAGCCGATGGAAAATGAGTAACAAAAGCGAAGGAGAAAGAAATGAAAATTTCATCGTGTCAGTGTCACATTAAATTTTTCATTAATCATTTTACGCGCCTCCGAAATCGCAATAAAACAATTTCACAAAACATCTGGCTGGTGCGTGCCTAATAGAGAAAACAGCGATGAATGGGAATATGAAAGAAATTGCAAAAATTTCCGCAAATGGTGGGCTTTATCACTGACGGATGAATTGTCTAAAGACAACCGTAAAATAAAGAACAAATAATAAGAAAAGTTTTTGACTTTATTGTCTATTCTGATAGATACAAAAGGCTCTTGTGGTGTCTGTTTGTTCATTATAAATTGTCAACGTTCTTGGCTGCACATTTGCGATGACTAGCACAACAGCAACAACATAAAATAGCGGCGATTTAAAAAGTTGAGGAAATTTTCATTCTTTTATCATTTGAACGAATGTTTTCTTTTTGATTAAGGAAAAAATCTTAAGAGTGCGAAGATGCAGCGAAGGAAAACACAGCAAACGATAAAATAATTGAAAAGATGAGAAGCGTAGGGAATATCAAAGGTGCTGAAAATACCATCAAACCCAGTAGTTAACAAGAGACTGATTGAAAGTTATTTTATGTGACAAAATCTCATGAATGTTCCTTAAATGAAAAATTGTGCCAATAAATTATTTCCGCCGATGATTTTTTCCCGTCTTTTTTTTTTCTCTTTGCTGCTGGGATTTTCTTCACATCATGGATGCGTTCACATATAATGTCACTCTTAATTATTTCATTTTATGGCAGTTATAATGATTATTTACGACAATAACGTCATCTGTCATTACGTCATTTCTTCTGATTTAGTTTTCCTTTTTGCGTTTTCCTTCGTTCCATTGCTGGATTACGAGATTTCTTCATCTAAATGAATTGCTTCTCTCGATTTTTCTAAGTAAATCATCATCATCATCATTCCTTCGTCGACCGTCAGTCGACCGAAACGAAAATCAATCTCACGATGACAATAAAAAAAAAAACTGCGCCAACATCTGTTTTCTTTCAATTATTTCTTTGTTGTTTCTTCAAGATTAATTAAAATTAGTGATTATTTTAATGATTGCGCATTTTTAAGAAGCATATTTTCTTGTGAAGCATGAATGTATGTCAGTGGTCTTGTGGCTCATCTTTATCTATAATAAGTGACGCACATTTTGCGTATTATATTAAAAGGTCAGTTCATTAGCTTTCATGTTATTTGAGTAAAATCTGAAAACGAATGAGTGGTGAGCAATAACAGCTCAAGCCGGGATTAAGTCCCTTTTATAATGAAAATGAAACCCCTTTGAAAAGTTTTCGAAAAAAAAAAATATATATATAACTGACAAATGTTTTCAATTTTGCAATTAATCTCAATTTCTGTCGGAGTGAATTTTATACATAAAAATATAAAATAAAGGGGTTTTCATTTTAGTTCATGGAAAAATGGGATTAATTTGGATCCATTTTCCGGGGTAAGAATGAAAAATAGTTATTTTTACGGTTTAAATAAGAATAACTCGGAGAAAGACAGCTGAAAACTGGTTTGTCCCGAAAAACTTTGACAGAAATTTTGAAAATGCATTTTATTTAATGCTCGAAAATTTGCATTGTGAATAAAGAAAATATTTGTTAAATTAAATTACTTTTAACTGGGGGCTTTCTCTATCATCATCTAGCTTGATGTGTGTGCAGCACTTGTAATTTATGGCGCAAATGAAAAGTTTTTCATTTTACACAAAGAATTGGAAAAGTTTTTCAACACTCGCTTTTCTATTTAATTCTTCATCTCATCCGATCGAACAACTTTCATCATACCGTACCGAAAGAGTGAGTTTCAAATGCGGGATGGGGAAAAAATATTTATTTTTTCATTTCTCTCCACTTTTACTAGGTATTTGATATTACAGGATGGTTTCTGTTATCGAGCTATATAAAAAGAAATTGAATCCGATCTAAGAGCTTATTACACTCAATCTACCGTTCATTAGTGATGGCTTTTTTTTTGGAATGAAATTTGATAGCGATGCCTTTTTTTTTGTTTCATACTTTCGCTTAGATGATTTCTTTTGCTTTTCATTTGATTCCGAATTGATAAGAAATCTGTAAAAAAATTTGCTTCAGTTTTTTAAGAAAGCTCCATTTTTCAGTAACGTGAAGAAAAACATGCTTCATCATAAAAGTTAACTGAAACATAATATGCAAATAAATCGTAATCTTAACGTTCAGTTGTTCTCCACTTAAGAAATGGTTCAAGAAATTTTTCTTCTCAAGTTTTAATTTCACTGCAAAATTCAATCTTTTAAAATATAAAAAAATTTATTTTTGGCTCATTTCAATCACGAATATACTACAACCGATAGCTATATGAGCTGTTTTCTTTCTTCGTTGTCGACTGCGGTTGTCATGAGTGAAATTGAGAAACTTGTATATCTATCGAGACAATAGAGAATTTTACGACATCTTTTCACAATGAAAAATATCGTTCTATTAATATTTGAGAAATTTTCGAGTAAAGTGTATAAATGAAAAATTGTGTTTTATGGCATTTTCAATTACGTTTCGATGGTGAAAATCATTGTGCTGCTGTAGGGGGGAAGTTAGATGGTGATTTTGACTTTATTGTATAGAACATTTCACCATCCGTTGTATCTGAATATTTATAATGAAACCACAAAACTTTTGAAATACTTCTATAATAACCAGCAATTCATGCCACAAATTAGGTTACAGCAAAATTGTAAAATATAATTTCTGTTGTACAATGCCAGTTTTGACTGAATAAATAAGTGATTGAGGGAGTGTGGGGTTGATAAATTTTCAGAATAAATTCAATTAAAGTAACACTCATCATTTCGGCAACCACTTCCTTGAAATAATTGTTGTTAGTTAATTATGTTACTAAAATATTCGACGAGTGACAAAACAACAACATTGCGGTGCAAAATTTATTTATTTATTTTTTTTAATTAAAATATTTCTAATTCTTCATACGCTTTACATTGCGCCTATTTGAAGTTGATGAATGATTTCGAAAACAAGTTAGGCTTAACATGATTCAATTTCGTTACAACAAATTACATTTGCGGAATGTTGTCCGCCATCCGACATTTCGTTAACCATCCTAATCAGCAATCTCAACTACGAATGCATGATTTATTTACTTTCGCATGATCGCCGTGTGCCAGTGGATGTCTCAGCAGAAATTATACCACTAACTACGATGAGGTATCGTGTAGTACGAGAGAATTCTTTGGATTGCGATTGTGAAAATTAATTGGATTTGCCAACAAGGAAAAAATAAATAAATAAATAAACATTTGATTAATTAGTATTCAGATCTGCTCAAACATTATTTTCCTTTCATTAAAACTTTCGGGGTTTTTCGTGCCTCGTGGTGTTGTACATCTTAAAACACACAATGACAGCATTAGAAAATATACAGACATAAGGAAAACGTGAGAAAACTTTGAGAGATTTTTCTTTTGCATCATATTGATATTCATTTACAATCAAAGATTAGTTTCTATTTCGGCCGACAAATGCCGATCTCATAGTCGGTTCTCTTTCTCTCCGTTTTGACAGATTTTTGTTTATCGTCAAATTCATGACGACACCACTTGTGTTTGGGAAATTTATCATTCATGATCTGGAAATTTGTTGTTTGTCGTTCTGAATCGTAGTAAATTTTTTACTTGGTTATGACTTCTTATGGATCATGACATATAGTAAATATATATTTAACGAATTTCTTTTTATATCTTTTATAGAATATTGGATATTTCATCCAATCTGTCTCTATTAAATAGGATGCTCTCATCAGTTTCCATTGTTTATATACAATTCCTATTTGATTTTTTACACACATTTTGGCGATTTATATGCGAATCTAGCAAATTTTCCTCTTTCACAAGCATTAAAAATGTGAGAAAATAATTTTAAAATAAACAAGAAAATATTTCTCAACGACGAGAAGAAGCAGCGGAAAATTGTGAATTTTATTAAAGAAAAATCCCAGACGATTTTTCTCAGTCGATGAGAAGAAAAAAAGAAAGAAAATTTTCATCTTTTCACCATCTTTTCATGTATTCATTGCTTTTTGCCATCTCTCACCGTTTTATTTTATTTTTTTTTTTTTTCATTCCGCTTGAGTGTATTATTTCGAATTGTAAGCGAGCACGGGAATATATATAATTTTTATTTTGCGCTGCTTCAGTATGAATTTTACATTTTAATAAAATGGATTAAAATTATTTTTCGGTTCGCGGTATATTAAATTTTCAATTTAGCTCTTAATTCGTAATAAAGCCGTGATAGTAAAATTGAAGAACAAAAAAAAAATTGTTAAACTAGAGTTGGAATTGTTGTGGCTTTTTCTGTGAGTTCAAAAATTCCAGAAGTTTATTCAGCTTAATTTTCCGCATTCGCTCTCATCCTTACTCAATAACTCTGTGAAACAATTAAAACAATCAAATAAATTAAAAATATGAAAAGAATCATGGAAAAGTGAAAAATTAAAAAAAAAATTTTGTCCGCACAAATGTGAAATCAAATGAAGCTAAAATTATTTTATACAAAAACACAAACAAATTGTTATGGAATTGCGAAAAGTTTTTAGAGAAATTTATAAAATTCTATTTTTACGAGGGGGCGCACACATTGTGGGGTGGCAATGGCAACAACAATGAAAATAAAATACAAACACAATTGAATACATTTCGAAGAAAAAAAAAGAAAGAAAATTAATTTTCAAACAAATAAATGAAAATGTGAAAATTTGTGAAATGTGTAAGAAAATAATAAAAATGAGAAAATAAATTTATTTGCAAGTGACGTCACCATTTATCAGTCTCGGCTGCAAGAGCGACAAATAAACAGAAAAAAAGGAGTGACAAATAAACAAAAAGAAGAAATAAATACTCGCAAATCGAAATGAGTTTAATGGAGCTGTCAACAAGCGGCTTTTATTAAACTAATTTGTTATGTGCGCGACTGAGTCGCCTTAAAGCTCCTTTTAATCCTTCTCATCAATAAATTAAATTCATCACCCGAAAAGTGTGTCGAGCTGTTTTTTTTTTTCTCTTTCACGATCGAAGGCTCAATAATAATGTCACGTTGTATCACTATATGTTTATGGCTTTGGCTCTTTGTGACATCTGAAACCATTTCAAGTTTTCATATATATTGAATAAAAAAATATTTATTTTTCTAAATTGCTGTTTGCTCACTTAACGCAACCGAAGCAACCGAAGCCACATGCTGCATTGAGATATCTTAAGAGAAAATTCGTTTGATGTTCTGTAGATTAAATTTAGCAATCACCGCTACGGATTCAATTCATTTTGACGTTTTATTTCAATCACTGTCTCTTACGTGCTAGTGAAACTCCTGCTTATCGTGGGTGTAATTCATGTCTGCTTTTTATCTAAATACATCTCGTAGAATAATATGAAAATTATTTTGAAATCATTAAAAAAAAACTAAAATAATCAACCCAAATTTATTGCTGTTTATAAAATTGATTGTGCGACTACGGTCTGCTTTTTTACCCATGCCGGTGTTGTGTTCATGATTCATCCATACACATCCAACGAGTTGAATTTTAAGTCATTGATTTTTCAATGTCTAATGTTGGACCATCATTCAAAACATACACAACATATTCATGACACCCCAAGAACCGACGTTCGATTGCTGTGCGCTCATCATTTCGTTGGGGCCAAACCTAAATTTAGATATTTTGTATTCTTATATGATTTTTTTTCTTTCTTTTTTTTTATTAAAATACCATAAAACTCTGTTTGATTCTATTAATATTTTTCGTTGTTTCGTTCAACTCAAAAGTATTATGCCTTCGTTCTCTCGCAATAATAGAAAATATAGTCGACGATATGATGCGAGTGAAAAATATATTTTCATGTGCTCACTTCACTGACGTGTTGTAGCTAACTGTCTGAATGGATTACATCCTCTTGTACATAAAAAGCTAGAATATTGAGATGTAAACTATTTCTAGACAATCAGAACATATTTTAAGAATTTCCAGAATTTTTTAATGATTCCCAAATATCGTTCCTTCCTAGTTATTTCCGTCATTTTTGAAGGGTTATGTTTAGTAAAGGACGCTTTTACACTGAATCTTATGGCCCATTTGCTGGAAGAATGGAAAATTCCTTAACGAGATGCTAAATTATATTGTGTCAATTTTCTTATTTTTCCACGCCATTTTTCTCTTTCAGTCTCTCTCTCTCGCGCCGAAATGTTAATTTTTTTGCGCCTGATTGAAAATTCTGCTGGAGAGTATCATTTTGGCGGACTGTTTGTTGTTTAATTAACGTTGGCGAAAAAAAGGAACACGACAAACCCTTTTTTTTTTTGCTGAGAATGCCTTTTTGTCCCCTAATAAACATCTTTTTTTTGCTGAGTTTAACCAAAATCATCGAAAGGATTTAAATTCAAAATATATAAAAAAAAAATACCAAAAGATTTTCTTAACGTTTTCTCTGAAAAGAAATAAAAATTTCAAGACATTTGCGAATGCTTTCAACGAATAAGAAATACAAAAATTTAGATGCATGAAGAATGTGAAAGAATTCGTTTTTAAAATGTAGATTTGATGAAATGCGACTTTCCATTTTGACAAAGAATTTATGGAATTTTCATTCCGATGAGAAAAACTGATGTTTAGGTTTTTGACGAGTTGGAAATTTTTTTCAATGTAATCCAAAAAAATGTAAAAAAAATTCCTTTTCTCAGAGTGAATGAATTTATACAGATATAAAAAAAAGAAATCATTAAAAATATATTTGATTTATAACGTGCTCATTCAAGTGATCAAAGAAATTTTCTTTAGAAATCTTGGACGAGAAAAATCGAAAAAATAATTTCGACTGAAACAGACTTAATTTTTGACGGTCGGCTTTCTTAAAAACCACCTTTTTATTTATTTTCATTTCGTAAGGAAAAAAAAATTAATACTTCAGCTAAGAAAATAACCGGAAAACGAAATCTAATTTTCAAACAAGACAGTGGGATTCATATTACGAAGTGATATTTAATAGAGTTCGGTGAATATATGCCTTTAAGGCAGGAACATTACTTCTTTATTAGCTGATTGTCCTACTTTTGAATTTGAGACGCACATTTTTCTTTATCAACTGTTAGCCATTTGCTTCCCTCATTGCGTCTGATCGCAGAAAACATTCAATTACGATTAAGAATGCCATTCCGTTAAGCCATATAGTTTTATGATCGCAAATCTGCTCGAAGGGAAATTGTTGAAATATTTCTTTATCTGACAACATCATAAAGGCAAAAAAAGAGTCTTTAAACGCAGACGTTCAATATAATATTCTCACAAAATCCGTACTAATGTTGTGTGTATAGAAATTCTCGATAGTAATTTTCACGTTTTCCTTCGGTTGCAAAAAAGAAAAGAAAACAACACGAAAGAAGAAGAGACAGAAAATTAAAGAGAATTTCGATGGCAATGTAGTTGAAAGCCATAGCAGAAGTTTACAAATGGTGACGTCATTTGTTCCACAACATATACGATACATTGCGCGATCTGAATGAAATGAGACGTACAAATTAGCATCGTAACCGTCTGTTTCGTATATTATTACCCAACATTCGACACCATAGTAGTGAAATATTTAAAGATTTTGACTTTAATTCGCTGCATTAGCTCAGAATGATGAAGGTGGCGTCAACATCAAATTTTGATTATGAAAAACTTTTACAATAAAATTAAAACCAAAATAAAACGAATTCGGGTCGTGTATGCTGTTAGAGAAGGGTGCTTGCTTTATTGTTGCTGTTTTAAAAACAGTTTTGCGGCACATTTCGGGCGTGAAGTGAAATAAAAGACGGCGCGACCCGTGATCAAGAAAGTTGGAATTCAGCAGCGAACGTCGCAACCATAATGGAACGCAAACGGTCAGTCAGAAAAAGGCAAAAGCCGCCATTCGAACGTGCAAAGGATCATTGTAGAGCATTTACAGCCTTCATGTTTAGTAATGTTGGAATTACGTTCCTAGTCGTTTTATATACAATTGCTGGTGAGTTTTTTGATTTTTATTCCTTTATCTAGCCATCAAGCATCATCATCTTACCAACATGGCATGTGCGCTTTTAGCAACAGCATTTTGCCTTCAATAAAATTTTAATGTATCATTTTTTTCTCTATCTTATCTTGATCTCCGACAAAAATCCCCATCAACGGAATGTAACCATCATAAAAAAGGTTCATTTATGTTTATGGCGATTGAAGGTAAACAAGCCATGATAAGAAAGGAAAATGCCGATAAGGAGCGAAACGAAACAGCATTGCGTCTGTGGGAGATTACCTGTTGTGACCAAAATACTTTTAATCAGTCAAATTTCATAGAAGCGTAAGTGTCTCATTATGATTTTTTTTATGTCGCCCTCGTTAAAATGTCTTGGTCGAGAAGCCACATCTTTTAAGAGTAGATAAAGATGGTCAATAAACACAAATGATTTTGAGGATTGTTTGTTTTTACGGAAAACAAACTATGAAGGGAGAGAGAAGAAGTGTGTCGAATAAAAATCGATATTCATTAGCATGAAATTGTAATTTATTCGAAACAAAGTCGACAAAAGTTGGCTACCAAATGGATACATATTTGTTATGATCTTTTCTTTCTCTTTTATATTTTTTGTTCTTTCCTATTAAATGCCAAATTTATGCTTTTCAATGATTATTGGGCCGAAAAGAAATATTCAACATTCATTTGCAATACGTAAGTTGTCTTCTTTTCTCTTTCCGCAATTCAAAGAAAAGTCCAAGATGTAAAGTTACGAAAAAGTTTTAATTTACTTTTTTTTTATGGCGTTTAATTGGGATCTGTCTGATTGGTAAACTTTATGTTTTCTTTTTTCCTTTTAAAAGTGTAGAAAAAGAAATTATCCTGTATCAAGGGAAATTGACAGAGCGTCAAAGAAAAGGAATTGTTGAGGCTGATGGTGAAAATCCATGGAGTTTCTCGGGAGCTTTCCTGTTTTCACTGACTGTTATAACGACAATAGGTGAGTTATACACTTGTTTAAAGCTTGAAAACAATGAAAGTTTCAAATTAAACCAACAACAGCTATAAAAAAATAAATCTAACGAGTACTCTATCAGGAGTGACTGAAAATAATACTTCCTCAAATAAGTGAACGTTTGGTTGGAATTTACAGTCATTCACAAAATGCATTCGTGACGCAGTCGAGCATTTGATTTGAATTATTATTGATAGCTCAATTGTTCGCATAAATCATTTAAGCTTTCACAATTTTCCATTTATGCAATATTTCATGTTATATTTTTTCTATTTTATTTTTATTCCATTCGTATTCAACTTCGATCCTGATAACGCATCATAGGTTATGGTAATATAGCGCCAACAACTGAAGTGGGCAAAATAGCAACAATATTTTATGCAATTATCGGCATGCCATTGTTCCTTCTGTATTTATCAAATATTGGTAATTTATCGTCAGTTTCTATTTAAATAGTCTCGGTGACTTTATTTGACTGTATCTCGGCACTGAGCTGATTTACTCTCATGCTCATCGAACCTAAATCTGAAAAGCGATGAACGAAGAATAGAAAATATTAATAATTCAATTTTAATTTATTGCAGGTGATATTTTAGCGAAATCATTTAAGTGGATCTACGCAAAGTGCTGTCTGTGTCGCATCTGTCCGAATATTGCGCGTCGACGGCTCGCTCGTGAAAAGCACAAAGAGAAAATGCGCCAAAATAATGGAGAATATCCGGTACAGAATTTATCGCTGAATGCGAGTTATATATAAAAGATACATTAAAATATATTCACATATGCCACCGAAGTGAAATACGTGAATTCGAAAAAAAGGGAAAAAGAAAAACAGTAACCTGTCGACACCTTGATAATAAGTTTTCGGCATATATATTTATTATTTTCACAGAGCTTAAAGCATTTCAGTAAATTTTCAACAAAATCGACAGAAATAAAAATTCACGCACTATCATAATGAATTTCAAACCACTCGCCCAAAAACAAAAATTGATTTCCTAAGCAGGTGCAATTGAAATGCGTATCGGTCAAATGGAAATTTTTGTGCGCTGATTGAATTAGAAAAATTTATAAATTGAAAAATAATTAGTTTCCCGATGGCGTCATTCATCAATGATGAATATATCTAAGTGCGATAATGAAGTGCATTTATTTATTATTAGAGCCATCTGGTCAAAGCTCGCTAATGAAATATTATCGATTGTTTTGAATCCACAATGTTTCATTTAGCTAATTTGGATTTGTGCCATTAGAGCAAAAATTTATCATTTTTTAATGTACGTGGAGTAGAGAAACATTGTCACACGGCTCTGCTCTGTTTTATTAGTTCGCAAAAATTTATTTTTGCAAATAATTAATTTAAATGAGTCTCATTAGTCGAACATTCAGTTTCCCCTTGTAGTCACAAATTGCTCAATTTTATTGACATGTAAACACAATGTCGGTGGGGGTTGTTTGGTGGCAAACAAAATTGTTAATTATGATTTATAACGCCTTTCAGTCGTTTTACCCATAAATGTCAAAAATCTCAGCTACTAAATTTAATCAATTCTATTTATATTTTATCCAATGTTTGCCTTAGAGTGAGAGTGGAGCAACAGAAAGCGGAAGCATATCGTCATACGAGAATGATTCTGAAATAGAAACTGAAATCAACCAAAATCCTCAGGCTGTCACGGTACCAATAACAGTATGCGTGGCAATTATGATTGGGTGAGATATATGTGAAGTTCATTATAGGCAAATTTTGTATAATTAAATTTATTCGCTTTATATTATCAGGTACATTCTGCTCGGTGCTTCACTGTTCAAGGCGTGGGAAGACTGGGACTATTTAAACGGAAGCTACTTCTGTTTCATATCGCTCAGTAGTATAGGTTTTGGTGATCTTGTTCCTGGTGCATCGGTAAGAGTTACATCATTTCATTTAGAAACCGGTTTGTATGAACGAGCTAATAATTCATAAAATATTCGACAGTTTAATTCTTTCAACAACTCATTTGAATAATAAAAAACGCTCATAACATGAAAAAAAAAAGTATTCGCGATGATAATAAATTGTACATTTCGCGAGTGATCGCTTTACGGTCTTCTATACTGTACATGAATAATGCGATTTTTTATATGTGCCTTGAATGCGGTTGCAATAAAAGCTTTATGAATATTCACTTGAAAAAAAAAAATTGTTGTATACAAATATCCAGAAATTTATTCGTTTTCCATCAAAGGAAATCAAGAAAAACACCAATCGAACAGAGTACTTTCCAAAAAATTTGGGATCGTTCATCAGACAGACTTGAATGGTGCCCAAACAAATGTTCCATTTGAAGATATTTGATTAACTCGAAAGGAAACCATCAATGAAATTTTTATTACATTCAACCGGAAAATGTTGAAATGTTCCAAAAGTTATTGAAATCGGGTTTTTTTTTTTTTTCATTTTGTATATTTAAGTCGATTATTTCTACTAAATTGACTATCTCTTTCATCAGTTGAGTTAATTTGCTCCATTGTGTAACATTTTTAATGGTTCCTCATCGAAACATTAAAAAAAAAGATTGGAAAATTATGGAAAAAAAAAAACAATTTTCCGAATGCATTCATTACATTGCATTTGCTGAAAATAAAGTGAGCGCAATAAAATATTTATGATGCAATTTTTTTCTGGTGCGCAATTTTTTAATGTTTAATCCTGTCAAGCGCTGAAAAAAAGAGAATATAATTCATAACAACAGCGTTGCACAACAATTTTCAACCACTCAAAATTCATAAATGTTTAAATTGTTGGGCAAAGCATCGAGTTACAATAATTCATGCATTTCATGATGCATCGTGCTGCACACACAAAAAAAAAATGAGAACAACAGCGAGCAGCCATAAAAAATTGTTTAATGACCATCATCAATTTGCTGTTTTCTGGGTGGAGAGAGAATGAAAGAAGGACACATAAAAAATCGCTATTTTGTTGTTGATTTAAAGAACATAAAAAAATCTCGAAACTTTTTAAAGTTGAAAAATGAACCGTTTAAGTATAACAAAAAAAAATTGTTTTCTTCCCATTCCAGCTGAAATTTGACACCAACATCAAAAACTACGACATAAAAGGGCTTTCATTCATCTTTTGTGCTATATATCTGCTCCTAGGGATGGCTCTCATTGCGATGTGCTTTAATCTTATGCAGGTAAAGAAAAAGATTTTGATAAAAAATTGTAAAAAAAAAAATAATTTCAAATGAAAAGAGAAGAAAATTTTCCCTTTGATGTCCAAACCTTCCATCCGTGGGCAAATATTTGTTTTATAACCAACTTTATGTACTTTTCTTTGCAGGAACAAGTTATCCATAAATTAACTAATTTAAAGAAATGTGCCAGTCAGTGTTTCAAGTGCAAACGGTAGAAGTTGATGATCAAAGGACGAGTCTACAACTGCATTACATAACATTACAAAAAAAAACCTGTTCATTAATTAAGGATCTTTTTTTCTATTATGATGAAGACAATATCTGTGTAAAGTTAGTTAAATTTAAAAATAATGAAGTTGTTTTTTTTTTTTTCATGTATTGAAATTGAATAAAAATTTATGAGTGAAACATTCCAAAGAACAACCTTAGATGTGTCTTTATGATCTTATTCGTTATTGTAAGCCTTTTTCTTCTTCGGAATTGGCAATTTGAGCTGAAATTCGAGATGGTTCAACAAATTAATAACGAAGAAGAAATCTCAATTCCAATTGTAACGCTGAATCAAGTCAGACTTTTTTCAAGGAAATAAGATTCTGACGAATTTTGATTTATTCACTTGATTAGAAACATTTGAGCAAACATCGACATCACGTTTAGCAGACGAAGCCTAGCAAACACGAGGAAAAAAGCGATTCCATTAAGATTTAATTTAATCAAAGGTAAAGCAAAGAAAATATAAAGGAAGCGACATGATTGGAAAGAAACGATAACGAAGAACATTGACATTTGATTAGACACGGATTTTTTTTTTTTCTTTTTTATCCTTGAATACTTTACTAAATGACAATACATGGGCTTTTATTGACTTAAAGCTCTTTTTTCCAATGAAGCATCCTATTGTATATTTTGCAGCTTTATTCAGAAAAATATATTTAAAACTGATTACTATATGAGTATCGCATCTTCGTTGGGTATGTTTGTCAGCTACATCACCACTACAAAGAGTATGTGTCATATTTTTTAAAGCTGCTGCATACTGGACCCGAAACTTTCTAAGCTGTATAGATCCAGTCTGTGTGGAAAGTGTGGAAATGCAATTTTCTTCGAAAGTTTTCCTTAAAACATTTTTGTTCGACTTCGTGACAGAGCGCGATGAAGAAGAACTTTCATGTAGACAATGTCTTTCAGTTTAAACTACTGTAATATGCTGTTGATTTCGCAAATGCTTTAGAAGCAACCATCTGTACTAATAATAAGGAAAATCACCATTTGTGCTTACTCGTTTTATCATCATGTGGAATCATCCCCAACACGAGTGAAATTTATTGACTTTCAAACGAAAATCAACAAAAATTAGATTAGATTTTGATTCTTCGGCTCGATGAGCTTTTCGCTTTACTGAATATGCTTTTTTGATCATACACAAAACATAATGAAATACTGCTATTGTTTTCTACATGTTTTATCTGTAACAACAAGGATCTCATCGCTCAGCAGGTATTATAAGTGGGAAGCCATATAAAGGCGGTTTCATCGAACAGAAAAATAATAATCTGCATTATAACAGCAGAAGCAATATTGCAAAAGTCAAATTTACGTTGTTAAACTTTATTTTTCCTCTTCTTTTTTCTGATGCAATGCCATTGAGTAACATAAATTGTATGAAAAATGGTTTCTAAACTAAATTTAATACATGAGAAGACTCATAAATTTCTCATCCGCTTTTTCTGGCGCAATTTTTTGTAGTCGTTTTTTTTTTTTTGCTTGCTATTCATAATGTTTCTCGCATATCACACATAGGATACTACACCATTCAGGCAAAACATGCAGTTCGTGATGCAACCCTTGTAGTGCAGTGAAACGATATATGTGGGAGGATATGAGTCCTAGTTATTAATTTAAAAACATCATCATACATCTCTCGCAAAAAATGTATGATGTATGTACATATGTGCAAGTAAAGCTCATTTCGAACTAGACGAAATAGAAGCCTGTTACATGAATGTGAAAAGCTTTTACGATAAACGAAAATTGTGGCAATTTAGTTTTGTGCATGGGAATTTTGCACTTAATATTTCACCAGACTGCCAACGGGTATGCTTTTACACCATCAACGTAAAACATGTATCGTTATTGTACTCACTTGATACATTTTTCATGTCTGGCACATATATTTCGATCTCATTTCGTATGTAAAATGCTAATATTAGGAAATATTTATATGACCATGGCGAATATCGAGGGTAAAATAAATGCGAATTTCAAATTAACAAAACTATTTGAAATTTAAATAGAATGACATTCAGGTGTTGTATTGGGAATTGCTTCCTAATCTTCATGCCGACTGGCGAGAGCAATCCGTTGTTGCATATCTAATGTTTTCTCTCACTAAAATGGAAACTCTCTTCTTTCACCAATTCTCTTTTTTTTTTTTGGTTTTAACATTGGATAAGATTCTTAGTTTTGACGTTAATTTTATGAAAAACTTTCGAAAGGTGATAAAAAATTATCGGAAAAAATTTCAAATTTGGTTCAATTTGCTTTAAAGAGAAATGCAAGAAATGTTATTTAAAGGAATAATATCAGCAGAGCTAATGAAAGCTTTCTGGCGCAAGCGCCAGTTTTAAAAAGAGCGAAAGCTCTTGTTTCTGCTCTTTGCTTTTTTAGTCTCTTCCTGAGAACATTTTACTTCCATTAACAAGCATAAACTCTGACATTTCGGGCGTGCAAGGACTACAGAGAGAAAAAAGAGATGAAGAGGGAACTGGAAGCTGAATTATTCCATTATCTTATATTATTTTGCTGCAGCAGCACTTACAGACTGCCAAATATTCAAAGCATACATCAGTGATTCGTAAGACGCGAACGATGAAATTCGTATCGGGTGAAAGCTACTGTCATTAATCAAGCCACCAATTTTTTTTTGTACCTTCATGTGAGGGATGCTGAAATTCATCGAGTTCTAAAATACGTGAAAATAAAGAAAAACATAACTTTTAACTTTTGGACGATTTTTCATTCTATTCAATTAAAGTCATTTTGTCATCATAAAAAATTTACGAAAGGATTCAATTTGTCGGGTGTGTATATGCAAATATCGCATGACATATTTCCCAAGCGGATTAAATGTCAATGGTGAAATATGAGGAAAGCCTAATAAGATTCATGCAAATAACAATCCTCGATTTGATGAAATATTTACACGAAGCTTTAGGAGAATTTTCGGAAACGGAAAAATCTTCTCATGATAGCGAATTAAAGTGTTGTTAAAGTGCTGAGATAAATTGGTGTGCATGGAATAAATTACCTTTTAGGCGATGGCTGTGTAGTAATGATACTAAAAGGGAAAAATATGCCAAAGGCTTTTAAGTAGATTATCATCATCATGATTTTTGAAAAACATTTGGATATCTTAGAAGAACCATCAGAAGACGATGATCCAAGATTGATGGGATCTTTTTAAGCAGTGGCTCTCTGGCATAACTTTATAGTGTAAAAAACGAGAAAATAAATGGAATCAGCAAAAGCAGCATAATTGATTGACAAGTGAAGTAATTGAATTTTCTCTAGTGCTTATATAGGCATAGCTGTGAAAATTGCCATCAGCAAGTGGTTGCAGTTGAGGAAAGAAGCAAACAAAATTTCAGAAATATCAAGAAGCGCTTATTTCTATTCCATGTTGTAAGTCAATGTGTCAAAAAAGAAGAAATCTAAAGAAAGACATGCAAGAAAAGTGAAAATAAATATTTGAAATAATTCTCAATCTGTTTTACGATAAAACACAAAGCTATAATAAATCCTACAGAGCTCTTTTTCGTGCCCCAAGTCCTCGACTGAGGCCCTCTTAATGATTTTATGTGACAGTGATACTAAGTGACAAGATCTTTATGGGCTTTCGAGTGGAATATTTGTAATGGTGCTTGTGTTATCAAATTAAATGGATTAAACCCGTAAATTTGCTCAGCAATTAAGCAAATCCATCCTTAAAAAGCGACGAACATCTGGTGGTGGGATTTTGCCGTTTAAATAATTAATAACGCATGAAAAAATCCATCATCATTCCAGAGTGCATACATAGTCATTCATACATATATTAGTGAGAGGAATAATCTAGATTTGGATTCATAAGATCGTAAAATTTTTGATGAACATTTTTCCGTTTTCACAACAAAATCGGGTGAGTTTATGCAAAGTTAGTTTCAATCCGAAATTGAGAGAAAATTCACAGATGCGTCCTGCAAAATAAAAAAAAATTCCAAAGCAAAAAGAAATGGCAAAAAAGTTATTTCTCCTGGAGCATAAATGGCGAGTTTTTAATTTAAAATCCACAAATTGAATTTTGGTTTAACTTAATGGATGGCTACTGCATGACATGTTTATAATTTTGAAAACTTTGTGTGTCGTATACGACAACCAGACCGCCACAAATTCTGTCATGTATCGCTTAGAGCCAAATAATAATGATGATGCTTGATATACTTGTTTACTACTACATAGCTGCCTGCTCTTCCGCTGCGGAATGTTCATGTTAATCGAAAATGATGAAGGCTCCACGAAGCACGAGATTTAATTTTCATATTTTTTGTCAGACTCGTCCTATGGCAGTGAATGAACGTATAGTGAAGGTAGAAAAACCTCAAAAAAGGAAATTTAAATTTCGGTCTATATTTATTTCCATTTATTAATAGATTCTACTAGGCACTACTCGTTATAAAAAAACGGGTATCTCTCTCTTTTTAACAACACACATTTCAAGTATATTTCTAAAATATTGTCGGCAAAAACAAGTTCAAATAGTTTATGATCATTACAAGTTTGTAGTTTCCGTAGAGTTTTAGGCATATCGAGCTTTACTAGAAAGGCAGTGTTTTTCATGTTTGATTTCAAAAGCTATGCATATCAATCAATATTCAATCGAGTGAGAAAATAAAAAAATTTAGAAAGCATTTACGAATTTCCATCACGCAAAAATATCCGCAAATCGTTCAATGAAATAATAAAATTCAATAATTTCAACATGAGAGGACGGTCGTAATAGAGGAACCAATCGATTTCGATTGTACGCCTTGTTAGAGGTAAATAGGCAAAGGAAATTATGTCGGTAAAAAATATCCCATTTAAGTAAATTACGATGCAACAAATATACGTAAGACTTTTTACTGCTTTTGCCAAGTAACTCAAAATGGCTCACATTACTCAACACATACTCAATGTGGAAAAGAATCCCCAACGGATATTATCAAACATTATAGAAATTAGCGTTCTAAGCAGTGGAATCAATACTGAATGAAAAAGCGGGTCAAATACCACAAGAAAGGGAGCTCCATTTGGAGGACCTGTGAATTGCGAAAGGAATAAGAAAGCAAAATGAATACTTTATGTCTCCGATGGCCATTAGGGAAATTTCTGTTGCTTTTATCGTCACTTTCTATATTTCCGAGAGAGAAAAAAAATGAAATTAAAAAAGTTTTTTTTTTTCGCCTTTTTTTAAGCGCTTCCCAATGCTCGAGACACTTTTTGCTTTGTTGCGAAATCATTACAATTAATTTTGTAGCCCGCAGTGGCAGTGGTTCCCTTGATAGAGATTTAAATAGAATATCGCACTTTAATTAAAACTTTTTTTTAACAAGCTTTATTTCCCTTTCCTTCGTCAAATCTTTAATCGGATTTTGAGTAGCTAATGAAAATTATGAGCCGCACAAACGGCGTTTAATTTCCAAGTTGAGATAAAGCTCTTTTAATGACGTCTGATACCTCATCAGCGCTCCAGTGGCGGCCAAAAACATTTACGCGATGAATTGTTTATTCTGTTCTATTGTTTGAAACAAAAGGAAAGCGAGCAGTCAAAAGAACAATCGCAGAATTGCATTAAAATTTCTTGTTTTTATAAAACTGGTTGTGCATAAATTGATGTTAATTTATGTAACTTTTAACCGTCTCTAGACGATGCCATTTTACCGAAAGTGACAGACATCAAGAAGAAAATAGCTTATTTATCATGTTAGCGAAGTGTCGCTGCATTCTAGTGCCATCGATTTGTCAAAAGCATTCACCTGAAAACCTGTTATGTGGCAAAGGACACATCCACAGGGCATTTCGCTTTATTTTCACAAGTGGCTACGTTTCATGGATTTCCTTCAATTCTTTGCATAACTGAGTTGTGGTTTACCAAAAAGAACCTACAACGCTCTGGGATTTGAGGTTCGAGATGTGAAAATATTTTGAAATTGTAATTTGAAGATATTATTAATAATAATGTGTATTAGGAATTTATATGTATTTATCGCACATTCTATTTCACACTCGTGGGAAATTCGATTTCGGCAAAATTGCCTGCAGCTTCCACAACGGTACATTTGCAGATCGGTTGAATGTTATATGGTTTATGTTTGCTCCACCAGTCTAAAGAGATTATCTCCTGAAATATTACTGTTTTTACTTTATTTATTTATTTTTTTTTTCACAAAGCATTTGCGTATTTTGTGCACATAGCGGGCAAATAATATTTGTTTATTTAACTTGTATAAGGTTCAAAAGCTCGCTTGTTACGTATAATCTCGAAATGGGTGTAAGACTTAGCTGGAAGGAAAATTAAAATATTTATAGAAATAATAATTGTTTTGAATGCAAAACTTGTGCTAATTAATCGTAAGTTATATAAAATATTTAACATTTTGTTGCGTCATAAATTTGTAGAAAAATCACTGCTGTCAACATTTAAAAGTTTTGACTTGAAGTCATAAATTTTATGATAAAAGACTTTGTTTCAGAATTGCAAAGTTCTCCCTTTTGCATTAAAAAAAACCCCCCGAAAGTAATAAACTTTCAAGTCATATTGGTGTTAAAAGTGTGAAATATAATATTCACGCCAAACGCACAACATATGTTCCTTCTGTTCCATGGAGCAGTAGGTGAAAGAGATTATATATGATTTTTAAATGAGTATTAAAATTATAACATAAGCATACGAAATAACTTCTTTGTGTTATGTCTTATGTGCCTAACATAATATGCTTTTCCCCCTCGGCAAGCATGCCAAGAATGGAACAAAAGAAATAAGAAAGCAAAAGTGAAAGCCAAAAATCATGTTCAACTTTCAGCATTGTAACAGACGCTTCCTAAGCATACCCATCAAAGCATAATGTTTTGCAAGTTACCGCACAAATGCTCGCACATTGCTGAGGCATAAAAAATGAAACTTTTTTTTTTTCAGTTTGGCATGAACAAAAAGGATTCCACCTTATTTAAGACTCCTTTCTTGCTTTGCCATTCTTGCCGACGTTGTCTTGTTTAGTCTTCACGTTCTCAATTCTCTCATATTTATGTGCCCCTGTTTTTATGTCTTCGTTGTTGGCGAAGCTTTTTTCTGTGTGTTGCGATTTTGGTGCCTTTTATTTTAAAACATTAAATTAGGGAATGAGAGAGAGAGAGAAATAGAGAGAGAGACACGTTTCCATTTTTTCATCATTTCTATAGCTGAAAGAATGACTTTGTAACTTTTTAAATTGAGTTTTTAGTTGGCGACGTGCAAGTTTTTAAACATTGTTGTTTATAAACCATCGCAAAAAAAGAAGAAAAAAAAGTTGTGTGCGAAGTGTTTACAATTTTTGGAGATTATTATGAGAGTCATTGCTTAAATTTTGTTAATTTAAGCTTTCCCATGTACTTTGATATGCTTATTCAATATCTAGCAAACGACAAACACAAAAGAGCACATAATATGTGTTATAACAATTTGGGGAAAACTCAAGTGCCTTTTATCATCATAAGCAAAGCAAAAAAAGGAATTGGAAAAGCGACAGAGAGATGTAAGAATTTCTCAGTGTAATTCAGTGAATTGCGTCTTTACAATGTGATTAAATTTGAGGTTTATGATACTTGGAGTAAAATGTTATTACATTTGCGGAGATTTCTTTGGTTAGACTGGCGCGCGCGATATGCCATAAGCTTATTTGATTTTGAAAGCGATTTTTTTTTATATTTTTTTTCTCAGAGATCAAATAAAAAAAAAATTCGGCAAATATTAATATGCGATTCGAAATGAAAATTTTACATATTAACATGGAGCCACTGGGCTTTGCCTTCACAGCCATTTAACGGAATATTTTGTACGAGCTAATAAAGTATTCCTCGAAATAATTTGGTCACGACTATAATGCGTGATGTTTAATTTTGGAGCATTCTAGAAGCGCCCTCATAATGAAATCCATTTTTCGTAAATTAACACAAAAATTTCTATTAAAATTCTGAGATTTTCGTCAACCGAAAGAGAATGGTGAATGTGGGAAATCGCGTGGAAAAAGGTTTATAATTTACTTAAATGTTATGCTTTTATCGTTTTAAGCAAATTTCACAAGTAAATTATGTCTAAAACAATTTTCCTTACCGCCCAGGATTCAAAATTTACAAAAATATTTGTTCGAAACGGACCATTAAACTACTGTTTAAGTATTCAAATGTTCAGTCGAGTAGCGAGGACAATCACTTCATTAAGATAATTAATTGTAGTTCAGCGAGACATCGAGAGCACAAATAAATTTTTTCCCGGGCAGAAATATCTTTGTAAGCCTTTTTTACGCAGGAAGTAAAATAAAAAGCTCACAAAATGAACTATCTCAAGTTAGTTACCCGCAGAAAATGCTTTAATTCCACCAATTACAATATTGAAGTTATTATTATTAACAATTCCAAACATAGATATTTCACTTTTAATTGACGCGATAAATATTTAAGTTGTTATTGCGCATCGATTATGCAACTCGATGATGTGATCAATTTTCGCAACAATGTATGGCATGAAAATCAATATGATTAAATTCAGCCTCCACTAACGACGTTTATAGCATTAAAGTATTAAAAAAAAAAAGCTGTCACAGTGAGTTCGTATTTACAACATGGGCGCAGAAAAACATTAATATTAATGAACAATTTTCATAGCCTGAAAGCGATATGTTGATAAAATGATATAAAAGGGAGCAAAACAAAAACAAAAATACGGACCTCGAGCTTAAGTAAAACAAATAAACCAGAAAGCAATTTAATTTTCCAGTATTTTTTCCAATTTTCAAAAATAATAAATTACAATTTTTGTTGTGAAATGGATTGTCAGAGAGCTCAACAAGCACAAAATCCCAAGTAAATGTTTCTGGTGTATTTTGTTCATGTATTTATTAAATTCATTATTGATTTTATGGATTGATAGCGAGAGTGAATGTTTCTGATTTTTGTTAAAAGAAGACAAATAAAAATTGTTTAAATCAATATTGATTTAGAAGCATGGTGAGTGGGGACGCGGCGGCAATACGCTGCCAAAATGCAAAGTTTTCATTTCTGAGAGAAAAATAAACATTCAATCTTCAGTCTCTCTCGTATCAGCATAGACAAACTTTTTTGCCCTAGGCACGCTTAAAGAAAATATTTATGTGTAGTTTTAAGTCAAAATTGTACACACTGGGTAGTGCCGCGAAGCATACGTTGGACGTCACTGTAATACATTTTATATGTCTATTTAACTATGGATGGATTTCGTACCATGATATTTTTGGGCTTGATGTGAGCTTTTGATGTTTTACATTAGTTGAGGGAACCCAATTTTTCATTCGCGCTGCATAAGAATGCGATTGCAGTCACTCATAAATTCAGTTTTCAACGCACAAAAAAAAACATGGAATAAATAATTTGAAAGCATTAAAATTCATTCGATGCTAAATTAAAGCATTATTTATGTTTCGCGTGGCTTGCGCTACGTAATGTCATGCATTTAATGTAAAATTGAATGACTACAACCGCCATTTACAGATTAGCAGACAAGCAAATTTGTTAGCATAAAAAAATTTGTTTTGATTAATTGAACGAAAAGCGTGAAATTCGCCAAAGCATTCAGCACCACTTATCATAATTACCCGGCCTTCAATGTAGAAAATCCGTTCGCCATAGCCAAGTTTGGAACTCAAGCACAGTGTTAAGCTTAGTTAGAATAACGAAAAAAAAAAAACCGTTGTTTGAGGCCAATAATAACAACCGAAATTTTTTAAAAATAAAATCTCGTAATCACCAGCCAATGGTTTGCCAAATGAAATTTTAATGCATTATGATGGGCTTTTTTTTATTATGCCTGAGCATGATGAGATGGGAGAAGCCAAGTAAAAGAAACAAAAGACAAAAAATGGGAACCATAATTCAGTTTTGGCAAAAAATACAAAGTGCAAAAGCTGCGATAGAACAAATCTACTGAAATGGAAGGAATAATCTCATCGTAAAAATGTTTGATATATAACCGGCAAGATAAAAAATATGATGTGGCATAAAACAGCCTAGAAATAGCGTGCGCGAAGTCAACGTTGAGTGGCGGCGGCATCGGCGAACGATTGATGGTTTCAGATTTCGTTGATGGAATCAAATATAAAAAGGCATTAAACGCTCCGCTACCGGGTAGAAAGATGCAAAGGAAAATTTATGAAAAGCCAAAGCGCCTAAACAGGAGCTAAAAGATGCCGTACAATATTCGTTTTCGTGAGAGATCGTGCATGGTAAAATAAAATAAAATAAAAAAAAAAAAGTTTTGGTAGGATTAAAGGTCTTTCTCTTATTGGCACCGTTTTGTCCTTTTTTCATATGCCATGACTAGACTGTTGAGATGTTTTTATGATTTTCTTTTATATATGCTTCATGTTTCTCAAAGCGAAGATTCCTTTGGATGAGCAACGCTAAGCATAAAGAAAGTGTAGTAAAAATTCGAAATGATGAATACCATTCTTACTACTTTACTGCCTTCAATTTGATCCTGGTTCACGTTATGTCAAAGCAGTCAGAAATTATGTCATAAAAACACAAGTAAACGTCTTTATTTATTGTTAGTGATTAAGAGCAACAAAAGTTCCCATGAGTCACGCTAACACAAACATTTTATTTTTCGCTTCGGGAAGCTAAAATGGCAACTTTATTAAGATTTCATGTGTTTATTCCACTTTTTCTTCTGCTATGATGCATCAAAATCATCATTTGACACTATATATATATTGTGATTTTCTTTTTCTCTCTGATATGCTGCTTCAAAATGTTCTCCATTGATATTTTCTTTTTTATGTGTCAAGGAATGGTCTAAAATATTATGGAAAGATATATTGCATCATAAACAAACTTCTACGAGCTTTCGTTCATCATTATTGATAAAAATTGCGACTTGCAACATGGCTGACTCAGAGTTGTGGAAGCATGCACAAAGATGATAGTTTATGAAATATTTACAGTCTTCAGGGGCATTTTTCAATAGAACTTATTTTAGTGCTGCCGTTGGCCATTGTGAGTTGCTAAATGGAAAGTTTTATGAAGAGAATAAAAAAATGAAAAGAAAAACGTTTATTTTGTGCTGTATAGCGAGGAGTTTCTCACCGACTGTGCAGTACAATGATGCAAATCGTGCCACATACAAAACTGGGTCGACAACTTAACATGAAAAATAGTGTAGGTGTTAAAAGTTTTCTTTCATTCCTTATCGCATTGTTCACGGGCATCATCTACTTTCCACAGCGGCAACAACAACGGCTTACGGCAATCAGTGAGTGAAAGAATCCCACTTTATACAATTTGTGGTTTCTTTGGGTCGGGAGGAGGCAAAAAAAAAAAAGAAATGCTTTCAGCAAAATGAAACATTTAATGCCCGAAACATTATTTTTCATTCTGAGATAAACTTTGAGCTCATAACATTTTTCAAACTATATTCCCTGTTTGCTGTCCCTTCTGTATATCTTTTTGTTCCTCTGGTATTTTGGGTTTTGAATGCAGGAAATGATGTATTGTGGTCGGAAAAGGGAGTGGGACCACATTAGAGGTCAAAGAAAAAAAAAATTAAAATCAACTTTAAGGCAAATGAAAAATGGGGTTAAAATATGAGCAGTGGAATGATGGTATTATAGACCAAAAAAGAAGTTTATTAGTAGATGGCATAGAGAAAGAGATAGAAAGATATTTTCAGAAAGGGAGAAAATAGTTTTCCGAATTACAAAACTTTTCCTATCCGAAATAATTCCATATTTTACATGATCGTGCATCAAATGGAACATATCTACATTATCCCATAAATTGTTCTCCGAGCTTTATTTTGGAGAAGGGTTGAGGGGTCGCATGTATATATATGAGAAACGAAACTTTTGTCATGGACACGATTCCAATCTGACTGGGAGCATTTTTTTTATTATTTTACTGTCAAATATTTTCGGAAAGTTTTAGCCACATATACAATGATAATGCCAACAGCTCAGTGTGTGCATGCTCAAAATGTGTGCAAAAATGAATTTTGAGAAAGAAAAGTGACAAAAAATTAAAATAATGCAGCAAGTTTGTCGGTTAAAAGTTCCGAAAATCGATGGAAATTCAGCTGAGCATTTCCCTCGTGGTTTCCAATTTGCTGCAGTTAAGGAGCTTATACATTACTTAAACATCATCACTTGACGAACAGACGAGTAGTAATCGAGTGTAATTTACTGACAGCGTGTAACGATACTGTGATAGTAGATTAAGTCCATTACACTCCATTACCAAAATGACTTTATATTGGTCTATTGCTAAGCATATCGATCATGTAAGGAAAAAAAATTAATGACTGTCTCTTGTCACACGAAAAATGCTGTATGTGTATGCCGGAACTGTAGAATATGCTACTGCCACTATACAGGAGAAATGAAGAAAAGAAGAAAACTAAGAAAAATATGCTCTTACAATAAATTCTCGACCCACCAAATAGACATGATACACTGCCCATACACAACAGCAATCTATGTCCTTACGTGTGTGTATTTTACTTGCTTATTATATTTATCTTCATTCGAGACACACTGATGAGAAAGGAAAGTGCTTACTTCGCACAATATACAGCCTAATAGATACAGCCAGTTACCATACACGTTAATACAATGTAATAATTTCCGAGAATTCGAAGTATAAATCAACACATTTCACTTGCTCCTTTATCTCGGGAAACATAATATATGTTTCTGGTATATTTCTGCTAGGAACTTGTATCACATATTGCCATCGTGCTCACATACACACGTTTCACACTGAAAAAATTTACCCAGTGCCAAATCCATGGAATTTCGAAATAAAGGAAAATTCAATGTTGGCTCCGGAAAATCACGGAAATAAATCAGTGTTTGGAAAATGAATAGCAAAAACGAGGTCTTGGTATGGGAGAAAAATAAAAGTAAAAAAATTCTATTTGTTGTATACTATTTTGAAAGCCAATTGGCTATGCTAAAAGCGAGTGGCTTATAAAACAAAGCCGAAATCACACGTCTAGATGGGTCGCCATCCAAAAAGTACACAACCGAACAACGAAATTTTATTACGAAATGGTTAAAAAGTGCTTTTGGATGAATGATTTTATAAGGGTGCAAAGAGTGTGAGAGGCAGAGGACTATTGGAACAATGTGCGCGGTCCCCATTTTAAGAGAAATGAAACAATTGGAAATTGTTTTGAGTCTCGTAAATTGCCTTATGCTTTTGACTTGCTTCGCAAGCACTGCGTGAGTGCTTCTCGTTCGAATAAATCACTCGACTTAACGCTGAATCATCATTTGGCACACAACATTGTAAATGTATCTCGAATGTTCCCCTTCTGGCAATGATTTCACCACAAACTGAATATTCATGAAGAAGCTTTAAGCTTAATAAAGCTACTGAAGATTGACATCGCCACTCATAACTAAAATCCCTAAATCTTAAAATATTGATTTTACCTCAAAAAACTAAACTCGACATTGTGTGAACGGAGTCTTTCATGACGCCAAAATCCCAAATATATTTCATTGATGGTCACATAAAATTGTTGCTTCTTCATTTCTGTGCAAATCTATAACCGTAAGTCGGGTCAATAAAAGCACACTAAAAACGGAATTCCTCTTCTTAACTCAATATTTTCACCATCAATAAAGCCACCATCATTTTTCGTACCCATTGAGAAAAAAAAGAGAATTATGAGCATGCATTTCATTCAATCTATATGCTCTAGCTGCCAAACATTTGTGTTGTATCATTTTCTTATTATTAATAAAATTTATAGATCATTACACTTCATTTCTCGCACATAAGGTTCGAACAGATCTCAACATCTCCTAAAGGCATCCAAATATTATTTAGGAGGGCCCGCAGGGGAAACAGAGGAAAACAGTAAAGAAAAAAAAGTTGATTGAGCGAAATAATAATAATCAACCAAACGAGAATAAAAAAAAAGATCCAGCAAAAGGTTTTTCAATTTATTTTTTTTTTTCGACAAGCAATTTCTACAGCTAATGAATTCCAGAGAAAGAAATTTCCCTTTTCTTTCTACTAAAGATACAAAATGAAAAATGTTTTCCCTCCGATAGTGCACGAAGGACACAATCAAAAACATCGTATGGTGAAGTTGTGCATGTATGAAGGGATGTAAAATGATAATAAAAGCTAGATGTTCTGTAGTCTTCTAGTGACAACTTTTTTTTTATGGTTATCCCTTTGTACTCAATTTTACTGTCATTCCAAGTCCTCAAATATTGATCAATTTTCATTGAATTATGTGATATAAGCAGTTCCCTCATCATTAGAGCCGAGAGTAAATTCGAACGAGTCGAATCGTTAAATTTATTTGCTTTAAGTGGATTTCGTTATGGTACTTGAATTGTGAAACAAAATAAATGTTCAGATTCATTGCCTAATTTACCTTTTTCAATTTCGCTATACGACAGCAGCAACGTTGCAAATGCGGAAAGAGATGGAAATGTGAAGACTAGGGAGGTGGCAAAGAAAGGGGAAAAAAAAGCGGGAAACAAAAGAGCCTTAACGAGCTTGAAGAGATGTGTTGTTTGTAGATTTTGGATTTCACGTAATAAATTTGATTTTATTATTGCGATCGTAGAAGAAAAAAAGAAGACAAATTGTTAAGCCGATAAGAAGTTGGGTGAGATTCGACGAATTCAGCACATTGAAAATTTTTTATATTATGTTTAATATTTAGCATTCAGTTTGAATACATTGATTTAGAAAGCATGGTGCTGAAGTAATAAGGTAAAATGATATCGCAGATTTTTGATTGTGGAGCCAGGTTTTGTTAAACCTTCCACAGCAAAATTTTGAATTATTTCTTCATTTCTTCAGCAAAATTTCAAGGTGAAAGCTCCCTAGAAAGCTTTCAATCATCGACCGCAAAGAAAAGGAAAACTCAACTTAAATTGTTTCGTGATGAAAATTGAAATCAAATGACTCAGAACGGAAAAAATATATAAAAAAAAGAAATCTTGCTTTTGTTTCTGAATCTCTAACGAGCATTTCTTTATGAGATATTTTCAGAGCGATAATAAAAAATTTTCCCATTTCGAATGATGAAAAATGTGCGGCAATTTGGATGGTTCTTTATACATATGATGATGTCGACGTTTGTGTGGTGGTGCTGCTGCTGCTGTTTTATTCACGAATAGAAACCCAAAAAAATAAAACCGATTGAATTTATGTCCTTAACCCAACATCGAAGGAAATTCAATTGATTTAATGTCTGCCCAAGGGAAGGAACGAAGACTATAAAAATTGCTTTTTTACTTTCCATTGTCGCGTAACCATTCTCAATCATTCGTTTTAATATGTCTCATTTTTTACCTCATTTCTCCCTTAATTTGTCATTGAAAATGATGATTTAGAGTTTGACATACAATGCGTAATGAGCGTTACATGTTTGCACAATTTGTTCGTATAAAAAACCGCAAATGAACTCTATTAAAAACCATTAGCCGAGTCGGCAGTTAGTCAACTCAGGCTTTCGAAACTAACGGCGGTAGATGAAAAAAAAAAGTTTAAAGTGTTTAAATAAACTAGAGATAAAAGTAGACAACGTTTGTATAACGCCCCGCAAGCCAGCGAAAGTTTTTAATAATAAATGGGGGTTATGAAAGGATGAATAATTGCAGCAATATTTCACGGTTCGCGATAATACGAAAGCTGAGTGAACGAATAAATTATGGATGGCAGAAAGGGATTCTTGACGAAGTAATCATGCGTGGGGCATTTTGAATGGTATGTGCGAGAGTTAAATTCGGAAGGCGAAAACGTTTTTATGACGCTCTTTTTTATGATACTGCATAGATTGAGGAAGGTTTTATGAAATCGGGCTGGAGATTTCGGTGAGAGAAATTTATTTATGATCCATGCCTCGTGGTGCTAAAATCCTGAGAAATTTCTGACATTTACCTTGGAGGAAAATTAAATAGATTGACTTTGTTCCGTTGGGGCGGTTGGTGAAGTGTTTGATGGTCTTAAGCTCCGTTAAAGTACCTTGCTTACATTTTACTGCAGTCATATTGTGAAGTTTTTATTGAAATGAAAACAACAATGGCAGTTTATCGCATCTACAAGTTTTGCTTGTTTTCAAAATAACTTTCAAGTTATTGCCAACGCCAAGTGAGCTTTCATATTTTTTTTTTCGCCCCTTAACGGTAGCTTGTAACTTGCTCGTTCTCAAGTTTTTGGGGCAAGAAATATCATTTTACTTACTTTTTCTACTCTTATTGGATGTTTTCACCGTAAATGATGTAAGATGCTCTTTTGCCAATAAAAGATATCAAACTTTTAGGTTTATTTAGTTCTTTTGTGTTTAGGAAAACCGGCGGGGAAAAGGGTTTTTGAGCGGAAGTTACTGCAGAAAAATATCGCATTACATGAAAATCCCATGAACCAGAAGACATTACGAATAAGCTCCAGTTCCACACTTTTTATGTTGCTTCTGTGCCTTACAAAGACCTTGCGGCATCATCTTTAACTTACACATATATACACACTCAACATTTTCTTTTTCTTTGATAATAATGACTCGTAGATGGTGTAAGAGAAACAAAGAAAAATTGAAATAACTTTGGTGCTGTGAGCAGTTTTTGTTTCTTCTTCCACTGGAAGCTTTAGGCGGAGTGAAAAGTTTATTGTTCAACAGCAATTTGTTAGCATGAGAATTCGTGAAATTAAATCCAAAAATTTCATTGAGAAAACTGAAGCTTTTGTTTGTACCAAACCAGCTATGTAGTAATTTCATCATGCTACACAAATCATGCGTCTGCAGGAAGTCAAAATTTTGTTCCACCTTTGCTGACAAACTTTTTTATGAAGCTTTTAATTTTAAAAGTTTTCCACTAAACAATTCTCTCGTAATGTCTTACAATGAAATTTCCCTTGTGGCTGTCTTTGGTTCCATAAAAAAAACAGTCACAATATAAACTCTCAGGCGACGTCATTTATAAATGATTTCATATTTCCATTCATTCATTCTTAAATATTTATTTATTCAAAAAATATGCGAGAAATTTTGGAATTTAATTTTAATAAGCTTTTAAGGCTAAAACAACTTTTCAAAATGAAATTTTAGTCGAAACTTCTTAACCACTTTTGCCTGCAGGCACAATAAACTTCTCGTTTAGAATCAACATTATTTCATGCTACACGCGGCACACATAATGTATTGATTAGCAGTATTGTTTAAGATGAAGAAAATAAGATTCCTTCAAGATTCAATGGAATGGAAAGAAAATCATTCGGTGAAGAGTTTTGCCTTGTAGCTTTGTATGGCATGTAATCGACTGACGACATAGACAAAGCATGATGATTTGTCGGCACAATGGAAATTAAACAACCCGTCATCAAAATACAAACGTTCACATTGGCATATTGACATGCCGCCTGCATGGCAAAATGAATGGAACAATGGAAAATCAAATGAATATAAATTGAATTTCGCATTTCAGTTCTCATCATGAGGCATCGAGCACCCCTTTTTTTGTTCAATTGTTTTGCATTATCAAACCTACGTTATTGTACAGACGATTATAAAGAACGCCTTGACAGATTGGATCTGATTGCAGATTGAAACGAAGAAAAGGTTAAACCGAGAAAAAAAAGAAGAAAATCGATTTTACTCTTTCTTTTATTTATTGTTATTCGTAAGAAAGAAAAATGTTGCGAAAGAGTGAAAAAAAAGTTGTTCGTTGCTTCTCCCAATGCAGTGCTGGGAATAATTATTTAATTACGTCACGTCAAGAAATACCAAAATTGTGGACGTATTGATCAAATACAGCTTTTAAACGAATTCATCAATATTTTATTAGGGGTTTCAAATGAATTTTCTCAAAGACTTTTCATTCCGGAAGAATACATTAGGAAGAAAACTTTGCTTTCTTTGGAAATTTAAGTTCTCTTTAGCCGAAGTGAAAATTTGTTTTTCTTTATTGAACTTTTAATTGAATTTCCTCGAAATTTTAAGGAAAATCCTGTTCTCGCTTCCCGAACTTCCAAAAGAAAAGTTTTTGCAAGTATGTTAAAACTTTAATGGAAAATTAAAATCTCTGCTGGGAAATTTCATTAAAAGGTCTTTAAATAAACAATCTGTAATGTGTATTCTAAGAAGCTTTCATGAAAGTTTAATTTCCCGTTTGTTTTTATTACAGGTGTAAATTGGTTAGAAATGGGCGGCGAGCCGTTTTATGACTTGTATAAAGAACTATGAAATTTCGCAAAGCTGGTAAAATTCAACAAGAATTCGGTAACTATCTTAAGTGTCTAACATGAGTGGCAAAACCCAACTATCAATGCCATCATTCGTTGGTAACACGTCGAGTCGAGCGAGTCCACCGCTCTGTTTTACGCCAAGTAAAACTGAGAAAACAGAAGATCATCAATTGACGTTATGTGGTTGTCGAAAAGCACCGAAATCACATTGTATATCAGCTATAGGTAAGTAAAAGACATATGTATAATCACAAAAATACCTTTATCAACTTGACGAGTAGAGCAGCCGCAAAAAAGCAGAAACAAATCCTTTTCTTCTCAACACAATTTCGCGTCTTTCCACAAATCCATCATGATTAATGTGCAATTCTTATTCCGCCAATCACTTAGATACAATATATATATGTTTTGAATACTTTCCATAAAATGGTAATCATTTGCAAATTAGATGTGTGGAGCTTTTTATACCTTTTTCTGCTCCCACATAAATTATTTTTGATCGATTGTTCAGTCGATTCAAAATCGTGTTATAATGGGGTTGGGCTTTTAGCAAAAAAAAGAGAAAAGAAAAAACACAAATAAATGGTTCAACATTTTGTGATTCCATAAAGACCATTACAATTTAAATCCGTACATTAAATAAATAAATATATTGAGATTGGATCAGACTTAATGGAATGGAATTGCAATAAAATAAATATTAAACCGGTACTTGATCCTCAAATATTTGGTGAAGTTATAACAATTTTGGTGATATGGAAACCTTTGACACAGACTGATTGCAGAAACTTTATCTCCTGTGACTTACACGAGGACAAAAATTTAACTTTCAAGGAAATCATTCAGGAGATTGATTGAAAACTCATTCCTTGGAGACAGATGCTGTTGCAGAATTGATGATGTAGAAACTTTTTATTTTTCAATCAATTCACAGGTGTTTTGATATTGGTCCTTGTTTACACAATAATGGGAGCAATCTTGTTTGTTAGCCTCGAAGGTGACTTGGAAGAAATGGATGGTGCAACCAATATAGTTTCGGCCGCTTCAAAACCATATCCTAGAAATAATGACATGATTTATGCAGAACTAAGGACGAGGTAACATGAATGTTCTTCCTTTTTATCTTTATTTCATACTCGTTCATCAATATAATACCATTTGATTAAATCGAAATTAAAGACTCAACAATAGAGAGGTCGGTGTGCTGTGAAAATATGATAAATGAATGAATGAAGGCTACAATGAGCATCATTTTAATGGCGTAAAATATAAAACAATAGATACGCGGTTTGAGTTCGCGTCAAGACTTAATATTTTGACAATATAAGTCTCTTTTTCTGCTCTTTTCGGTCCATTGTTGTATTTGAGCTGGAGCATGATGAGAGGAAATAGCATTTTTCGCCGACTGTAAGCCATCAAAATAAAACAAATGTATTCATTTCAATGATGCGGTATTTTTCCTCCCATTTATTTTACAACAATGACTGTCTATAATATATGTATAGTAACTAGCTTTATGAATATAATGCCAATGATAAAGCCATTGTTTTCTATTGAAATGCGACGCGCAAAATGTCTTTCAACATAATCTTCATGTATTTCTATTTGTAGAATTCCACGTGTTTATGAAGCATCCAATCCTCTCGTTCCTGATTTTAAATATTCTCTTTGCAACCAGTTGAGCTTCTTTGTTGTTTTATTTGAACGAAAGATTTCATAAGTAAAACTAAATATCTCAAACACATACAACATTTACATACTCTCTTCATGTCCCTCGCGGTAAGCATTGAAAGCTCCCCTTCGACGAAAATAAACAGATAAATAAATTTATTTTATATAAGTTTCTACAGCATAGAGTCCCATAAAATTTAACACCACTGGTTTACATCAGGCAATTTTCAGTACAATAATGTTTATGCATGGCAGCAACAACTTGGTGGGCGATAAAATTAAATTTAAATAAATAAAACCCTGAAAGAGAAATGAGCATTAAAATGAATCGTAAAACAATTATAAATCATGCGATAACCGAACGAGAATGAAAATTAGTTTCCCAAGCATGAATTGTTGTATAGAATTTTATTTTTTGTTCTTTTATTTCCAGAACGGTGAATCAGCTCTGGTCTATAACAGAAGACTTGAATATTTTATACAAGGAGAATTGGACGCGATTAGCAGCGCAGGAAGTAAAACAATTCCAGGTAAATGCTTCGGATGTTTTTCACAAAAATTCTGTAAAATTCTTGCGGCTTTCCGCTACCTACCTAGGGGGGATTACTTATTTGTTTGCTTTATAGCTATTTCATAGCAACGCTTTCTTTCTTATTTTTTGTTTTGTCTTTTTCCGAGCTACAAAATGATAAATATTTTTGTAATATCATCCACAATTGAAAAAATGAGAGTCTTATGTATTTTCTTAATATTTATTTTTGCTTATTTTCCCTTGGTGTGCATTTCACAGGAAACAATTTTACATGCCTTAAAATTGTCTCGAGCCCAGCAAATACAGAATAACCTGAAACAACCGAGCGTGCCATATAAGTGGACATATGCCTCTGCATTTCTCTACTCACTGACGCTAATCACGACTATCGGTAAGTGCAAAACAAGTTTGTTTTACGCAATCGAGTTCGAAATTAAATTTGCTTCTATATAAGATATCAGTATATCGTTAGTGAAAGCATGTAGAACCTAAATAAATACAAGTTAAAAAAAATACATCTTTATAAAAGTGTCTCACAGGCAAACAGTAAAAGAAAAATCTTTCTGTTGACGAAGGCAAATTTCATTTTGTTGATCTGCTACAAAATGAATTTTCGTCGTATATTTCTATTACTTCCATGTCCACATGCCAAGTGAGAAAATGTAGACCAAAAAAAAGGGCGCTGAAATCTAAGTTTCAGCAAAGGCAGACGTCCAAAATATTTCCTCTTTTATTTGAAATCGGTACTCACATTATGTTAAATTGCAAGAAAACAAGACCAAATGATTGTAAATGTAAATATTACAACAAATACTTAGCAGATAAAGCAGCAAAAATAATCCCAATATCTTGACGACAATATAAGAAGTCCTGAGGAAAAAGGATCCTAGAGAAAACAATCAAATGGAAAATCAACTTTGCGAAATTGTTTTCCAACATTTATTTATTTTTTCCAATTCGCCTACAAACAAAATTCTCTTTATACCGATACCATGTTTTGATGATAATTTGTTCTATTTGAAGCTAAGTGTAATGATCCGTTTGCAACTTGTGTCCTTATTGTGCAAAAAATTTGGCTTCTTAAGTGTTTAAAAGAAATGTAAACAAAACGGCTCGCATTATTTGAGTGTGTTCATGCGAACTGAAGTATTTCCAAACCTAAGTTTTCAAGATAGCTTGAAGTTTTCTTTTTTTTACTGTTTTTTTTATGTTTTTGTATTTAACAGCTCATCGAATAATTCTGTTATAAAAATAGCTATTGCTCTTATATTATGGTTCAATGAAAAAATAAACGGTGTTTCGATTTCGATGCTTTCTTTAGTTTCTTGTGTGAACAATTTTCTTCATATAGAAAGTAAAAAAAGAAAGAAATTTTCAATTTAGTTCGTAACATCCAATTTATTTCAAAGTGCCCACTCAATCAATTTTAGATAAAAGTTTTCACTGCCTGCAGCTACTTTAAGGGTGAAATTGCTTTCACGTTTTAAGACAAGTATTGCAAGAAAATCCTCTTTTTTTCTCAGTTTATGTGTTGTTTTCATGTTCAGTAATAAGTTTTATTATTGTTAAAATTTAATTATTTTTCTCCTGAAAAGGAGCACTCTCGTGTGCGGGAGCATAACGGCAAAATCAGTGAACTCATTCAACTGAATCAAGAATGAAATAATTGATAACTGGGATGATGACTAACTTTTAATTAAACTTCGATGTTCTATATCTATGCTTATAATAAATAAATATCACGTAGATTCGTCGAGCGTAGATTTGCAAATAATAAAATGAAATCGTCATTAAGTGAAAGAAATTAGGAGAATGAAAAAAAAAATCGCCCATTTCGTGAAAATGAACTTAAATTAACGGTTGGACCGTTCTCGGGCGAATTTGATTTTTATCTGCCACGTTTAAGACTTAATTTAGCGCGAGGTGAATATCTAATAATTTTTTATTATTTCCATCTCGATGATTCCGCCAAATGAAAAAGTCACGCCGAGATAGATGAAAAGACCATTTTCATAAAGCAATTTACCTGGAGGCAAAAGAAGGAAACATTTTATATTTAATGGTTTTACTAGCTCGGTTTCCATGTTGAATGTTAGAAAGAAGTAAAAGATTCATTCATATCAACATTCCGCCATCTTTTGAAAGCTTACGAAAGCTTCCCAAAAATTCCTCGTTATTTTCACTGTTGAATGAAAATTTATCGTCGAGTAGCTTCAAAATCAATATGAACAGGAAGCGAAAGAGCCAAAGGATTTGCGAAAACATTAATGGTATCTAAGCTATTCGGATAAGCCCAAAAGTTTTCTCAGTAAAAAATAAAAAAAGAAATTTTTATCGCTAATGTTTCAGTCGAGAAAGTTTTTTTTTTTTTTCTCTCAAAGTCAAAACTTTGTTCACTTTATATACTGAGACTCGCACGTTTATACATTATTTTAGGAACCAATTCCCCGGCGTATATTTAGCTGGAAAAGTTTGCTTTTATTGCTGTAGTATACTTTATCATTCTGGTTGGCGCGGCTGATTTAAAAGTTGTTTTTGCGAAAAACCCTTTTTCAAGTGCTTGCACCCTGAACAGCTACTTTCATTTGACAAACTATTTACATTTTGTCAGAGCTACCCCAAAAGGAAAAATAAATAAATAGAAGCAACAAATTTTGCCCTTCCATGCAACTTGATAAAATCATTCATATTGCGCCGGGTGGAGATGTCAGTAGAGGGAGGGGAAAGAAGATCACAAACCTTAAGTTTTATGAAATTATTAAAGAGTTGCGACATGAAAACTGAAAAGCTGTGCAAATATTTGTCAGATTCAGAAAACTAATTTTTCTAGAGTGTTAGTTGAATTTGTTTTCCAAATATTTACTTGCCTTCTATTTTATCTGGTCTGGTTGTCAATAATATCCCGAACGAAAAGCAGAAAATTTTAAGGACAAAAAAAAAATAATACTTTTAAGGGGAATTTTCAAAGAAGAATATTTTTCATGTTTCTAAAAATGTCACGTTCCACATCAATATACCGTAATCATAACGGTGATATTATGCTCGCAATAAAATTACAATTTCATGACGAAGACGCTATTGGATGCCTCTTAAGTTGAAATGGATATGAATGTAAAGGGATTTAATTTAAAATACAATCAGGAATGCCAATTTTTAATGAAACTTTATTTGTATGCCTCCTTGCATGGCAATCTTTCAAATCCCTCATCTATGTTAAGAGAACATCATATTTGAATGAAATCGAATTGAAGCTGCGTCTCAGGAAGAGAGCAGCATGATTATGCGATATTCACTGAAGATTGATTCAAGGATAATGATTATGATGATGATGGCAGGAATGATGATGAAATGAAGAGAGATATAGATTTGAATGCAAATCAAATACATTCTGAATGACAAGAAAATTTTCGAGCCAACTTGACTTGTTTGCCGTTGAGTCACAATGGAGCTGTAATGTTTAATTCTAAACATTTGTGAAATGGGAAGTAATAATTGAGTTATTTGTTGTCGTAATTTGCATAATTTATGCAAGTTTTCTTCTTATTATATGTGAATACACACCGCAGAGCAATAACAATTTAGAGTAGAGTAAGATACTTTAATTAACCCAAAATGTTGGGAGCATGATGTTCATCATTTGCATATGGAAGTGATATTTATATGCTGAATAAATATCACTTCAATATGTTGAATTTATAAATGGTTAAATTTAGCGCAATGCTTGAAATGACTGTGAAATGTCTTTTAATTCGAACTTTAACAATTTGGGCACTACAGAAAATATTCGAGACAATGAATTAGTTTTAAAGTTACAGAAATCTTAAACATTTAAACGCAACATAAATTCTTGGCAGATGAATTGCAAGACTCATTTATTAAACTTTCGAACCACACCATTTTGAAAAGTTCGGTTTCTTGGTTTAGCTATAAATTAGAAGCAAAACGAGGTTGCGTTCAATGAGTCAAACACTTGAGAATTTATGAGATTTTTACTGCTTACAAATCATAAAATATTATTCTGCTAATCCTGAGAAAATTAATTAAAATTTTAAACTTTGCACATTTTCTAGGTTATGGTGGCGTGACTCCAAGAAGTCAATGGGGTCGTTTAGGTGAGTGAAATTCTCGTTTTCTCCGCAATTGAAGCGTTTACATACATTTATACATGAAACATTAACATCTAATCACTTATTGTACTCATATTACAGCTGCTTTACTGTATGCACTCTTTGGCATACCAATCATCCTGCTCTACTTATCGACGATGGGAGAAGGACTATCGAGTGCCATGAGATGCATTTTCAAACGGTTACGTGCTTCATCATCGAAAAGCGGTTCCAATTCATCCTCCTCCAATACAAATAGCACGTCGTCATCCACCACAACACCATCGTCATCAACATCAAATAATATTATTGGCGAAACGACAAACAGTAAAAATAAAATATTAGATGGCGATGAAAAGCGGCAATATGGCAATTGGAATCATAGTGGTAGCAATTTGCAACAACATTTCCATAATCCACCATTACACGGCTACAGTGGCAGCTATCTTACAGGCAATGTTAGCACAAGCAATCACCATAAGAAGCAAAAGCAGTCAGCTGTGCCAATATCGATTTGTATCATGATACTCATCTGCTATATAACATTTGGTGCCGCACTCTTTCACGAACTTCAAAAATGGGGCGTGCTAGAGAGTTTATATTTCTGTTTCACTGCACTAAGCACCATCGGCTTTGGTGATTTACAACCAAAAAACGATATTGGATTGTATGCTGCGAGCGCTTACATCATTATTGGCATGGCCATTGTTGCCATGTGCTTTAGTTTAATCCAAACGGAGCTTATAATATGGCTTCGAAAATTCGCAATTCAGGAACAATCTCAGGATGATGAAATTGCGCTAGTTAATGTTGCAATAACACCAATGAAATCCTGACATCGACCTAATGACTTGTTACTTAACGATTACAATTCATTACCCCGAACGCCACGCAGCAATGTTGGTACATCATTTCATCGAAATACGCCAGCAAGACGATCAACTGGTATTTTAGAAAGTCATATGGAGTACTTTGTTCCTCGTAGTGTTAGTGAATTTAATCTATCGGGTGTAGGTGATTTAGCATTACCGCCTCCACCAAAACGAATCCAACAAACTATCATACCCATAACACCAATGGCACAAACCACAATGTTGACAATTCAAAAGCCACGTGAGAAAATGGTAACATTCGAGGACGAAAGTTCGGTTCAAAAATGTCCTCATGGAGTGCCAACAACACCGCTGAGAAAAACAGGACCACAACCGATGGTCGTTGGCGATGTGTTTATGTGACGCGATTCAGATTTATGAGACGAACTTTCATCACCGCTCGATTTTGAGAGCGGAAATGTGATTAAAGTGTGAAAATTCCCATGGAAAACTTGAAAAGAAAAAATTATTATCATGAGGACAATAATCGTGTGGAAAGTACGTTGAAAGTTAAGTTCGATAATATGAAAGAGAAATACAAATTGCTTCCTGATTTTAAAATTTTAAAATAAAAAGAAAAAAGAAAATCCTCTCTGTGATAGCCCAAAAAAAAAAAAACAATTCGTATTGGCTGAGATTTTAAAAGGAAACATCCTTAGTTCATGATTCATGATTATAAAAATTCAACTATCACAAATCTAATTTCGGTTCCGTAAAGTCCATAAAAAAGTGGTAAAGAAAACTTCCAAATCTCGGAAAATTTTCATTTGTTGTCGAGCGCGCTATAAGGACACTCTCATAGCCTGGAATTAATTTAAACGAATGACTTTCGTTTGAGCCATAAAAATACTTTCAGTACATTAAATGTCTACTTAAAATAAATGCAGTAAATTAAAACTTTATTTTGTAAGGCGCCTCGTGACAAAATTAATAGGCGATTTCCCCCCTTTTGTGTTCCATTTCTCCGAGAGGCGAGAATACTTTTGTTTGCTTACAATTCATCAGATTAAGGAATGGCGAACAGAACACGAAAAATTATAAATTACAACTGATGGCATAATCAATCTTTTAATTAAGAGAAGCAAACTACTGAAAATTGCAGTTTCAGAGGCGATAAAATCCGGCGAAAGGCATAAAATTAATTGCCAGAGTTTTTCAACTACGGTTTGCGAAGAAATAACTGCTCCAACAAATGAGCTCATTTTCGTGAAGGAAAATTCTTTTCCTCCCGCATAATTTTCTAGCCAAAATTCGTTACATGAAATGTTGGAAAAAGAAATCCTTAATTTGATGACATCCAAAAAAAGTTTAATTATGATGGCATAAAGCCCTCATTATCCTTTTCATAAACCAGGATTTGCATAGCGTTTCAATGGAAACATTTGAAGACTTGAGCGATATTAATATCCGATAATATAGAAAAGCCTAACATTATCCCTAAAAAGGGTTTTTTTTTCTATAAATATATATTCAGTTTTCCATTTGCTTCATAAGGATTTTTTTTTGAGGGGCTTCAAGAGTGCGTTTCAACCGATCAAAAGTTTTCCCGAGTTAAAGGACAAAATGTTCGTGAAATGTAAAATGATATTTTGTTGTGCTGGAAAAATTTGATTTGCAACTCACACAATACTGATAAAATCAGTGATGTAAATAAATTTAATAAAAAAATTTAATAAATAAGAATTTGATAACATATTTCGGATTTAGGTAGCAAAACTATTTTAGTTTTAAGTTGACGTTAGAAGTGAGAATCAAAAGAAGAAATGTATCGAAAGGAAACCCTGTAAAATGATTAAATATTTAATTAAATTTTAGATAAATTAAATGAAAGAACTGTTAATGAAAATGTGTAAATAATAATATTCAAACAAATGTGTAAATGGAGAAATAAAAAAAAAAGATATAAAATAAAACTATAAAACCAAACGAAACCAGCATTTGATGTCGACGTTTATATTGCAGTCTTAATAATTTATTCCACTCATATCTAGTTGCGCATTTAGTTTTTCCTACTCATCATAATTAAAATTCTGGAATTTATCAAGCTCATGTTATTTCGACGTCAGCATCAACTCATTTTTATGATGCTCAACAGCTCAAAAAAGCATTAGAATTTGTTCAGAGATATTTTGTGACGCCATGAAATAATTAATTAAAGTGCATTTTTATGTGGAATTTGCTCGAGGAGCATAAAAGCAAACAACGAGCTGGAATGTCAAATCATAAAAATCTGTGGAACGGCACAGAAACATGATTTTCAATCAAGTCAGCTCGGTTGACTTTTAGTTGTCGCTTTATAAGATAATTTATGGTCAACCTAGGACATTTTAGCTCTGCAACTTTTATTTTTCTGATGCAATGGAGGAAATTTCAAAACTTTTTTCCGCATATTCATCACCAGACGGGATTTTTGAACTTTTAAGTTCACTTTATAAAGCTTCAAAATGAGTCCATTCAAGAAATAAGAATACTGCAAACATGAAGAGTCCTTTTTCATGATTCGTTCTGCAATAATGCAGAATAAAGAGAAAATAATTAGAAACACTTTAAAGAGGGTTGCGGTAACAGGGAAATTCGGTGAGACACAAACAAAACAAATTCAAAACATTCAACATCAAAACCACCACTAAATAATCAGTAAAAGTACAAAACTAAACACCATAATGATACACATTGGGATTGTTTGAACATACAGCTCACAGAAAATGAAAATGGACACACAAATATCAGATTCAGACGAAAGATTATTTTCAATTAATTATTTATTTTCCTTGTTCTTGATAACAATCCTACAAATATCCTTTTTTCTATTGAGAATTCAAAGTTTTTTTTTTTCTTTATAATTACCTTTACTTATAATAATTATAAAAAAATAATTGCGAGTACTGGACCATAGCGAGGTGATGATGGTGGCGGTCCACGATTCATTCTGCTTCCACGAGATTTTTCACGTTCATCATAGTATAATTGTTGTTCTGGATTGTTATTGATGCCACCATTCGCTCCAGCATATCTGAAAAGCATAAAATATTATAGATAAAATGTCACACATGGAGCTGCCATCACAATGTTGTGTATAATTTTGTCAATTTTATTTCTCATCCAACTGTTGTGGTTGCATGAATTTTGGGTTTTATTTGAAAGAAGAAACAAATGGCACCAGCTGAATTTTTTATTTTCGATTAAATTGACATTCATTCATTGAATGTGCGTCACATGCTTAAATTTATCAGTTTAAGAAGACGATTCCAAATGATGATTGTTAAATGTTTGCTTTTTATCCTGTTTCAATAAACGATGATGATATTTGTCAACTATTTAGCATCATCCAACTAAAGCCATCAAATTAAATGAACTGCAATAAATGCCTGTTAAAAGTTCTCCTCACATATTAAGTTAACCTAAATTTTCTATACCTACGCATAAATGACCATCAGTTCAACAATATAAAAATGAATTTAGGTGAACGAAGCGGTCCATCTTGCAAATGAGCTTTCTGTTATAAAGTTATTCTTGCGAACTTCGAACTTACAATACTCAATTAAATATAAATAGATGTCATTATTAACAAAAGCTCTGTAATATTATCAAAATACAATTACAATTTATCGGATGTCACTGGAGCAATTGTTGGAGTGATAACAAGCTGTTTATGCTACACATCAAATGATAATAATTTTTGTTTATAAACGATAATGAGCATCATTTAAATAATGAATAATCACATAATCATCATGCAAATGATCTTAATTTTTTCTGCCAATTTTCCCTGTCAAAGTATGAAAATTCATCTACAAACAACAATTTAAGTATAAAATCATGATGACCTAAAATTTTTCCCATTTAAACAGTTCATTTACATATTTTTTATTCCAACCAGTCAGCGCTAGCGCTAGCAATCGAATCTGAACTGAATGGAATCATTTCTATTGTTCATCGGAAATTGTGAATGAAATTTTATTACGAATTGTCTATATATTAACCTCAACTATCGTTCGCTTATGCTTTTTCAATTCCGCTATGGCTACGCGATAGTTGTTTGCTTTTGTTCATTGTTCGTAAATGGTTCGCTGAAATCCTCAGTGGATTATGTTTATGACAATTTTACTGAAGAAATTTATTGCTATATACATCGATTAAATTTTCTCGTTTACCTACAATCCATGTCTGAATAAGCATGACTCATTCCAGGATCATAATATGGATCAAAGCCTGAATCAGCTGAGCGCTGTGATGTTCTTATTGAACGTCTCATTGATGCTGGATTTATTGGACGAGTTGGATAGCGACTGTTAAAAAAAGAGATTTATGAACATAACCTTAAAATTTAAAATGCGATTTTTCAATTAAATACCCAGGTGGAGCAGGAAGAGCAAACTGCTGTTGCTGTTGTTGACGGAGAACCATTTCTCTACGAGCCATCCTTCGTCGATGTTTCTTTGGTTCACGTGTACAAACATAACAACATACTCGCCAATATAAGAATCTGGAAAATAAAACATTTGAAACAGAATTTAAGAATGGACTTTTATCCGGATATGCATTTGATCGAATTGTTTATATCGAAACATGAATAAAAAGTTTCTTATTTGTCAAGGACTGTTTGATTTAATGTCATCAGGGATAAAATTACTTTTATGTAATGTAACCAGGATACGTGATTTCATTTCAATAGCATACATTCGATGTTACTATTTTACTTGGGTGCAAGCGAAAGTTCATAATGAAAAAGTAATAAAATTTGAATTATAAATAGATGTGCATTTGTCATTTTAAAAGATGTTCTATGTATGACATCCAAGTTCAACTATATTAAATGAAAATTTTGAAGGACCAAATATGGAAACAACAGCAGAAGAAATGTATCTAATGTATTTTCAGGCTTGTTCTATTTGGCGTTTACATGTCAAATGATAATTGAGTGATAATAATCTGACTCTTAAATTGCTTCCAGGATGTAAATTGAACATGTTCGTGAAAATAGTGTTCAATTTATTCGCAAAATTAAATTCAAGAGATATGTTTCATCAACATATGTTCGGTGACTGTGAGTTGAACAGTAGAAAAGATAATAATTTTCATTCTCAAGTATCATCATACGAAATGTATTTCCTGGAAACTTTATGAGAAAAAAAAGGGTACAGAACAACAAACTTATTATGTTTCTTCACGTGGCTCTCAACATACATATGGTTGGTATTGTGTACAGATATTTGAGATTTAAATAGATCAAATGAAAAACATTTAAACTTGTACAAACCTGAATGAACTCGCCATGATGTCGCCGATGTTTGACAAGCAAAGCAACATCAGCGGTATTCCAAGGATTGCATAAAATATTGTCGCGATCTTTCCTTGAATTGTTTTTGGTGCAATGTGACCATAACCTGAAAAGATGCAGACAAAAAAAGAAAATCTGATTATAATGCATCAGCATGATGACAAACACAAACAAAATTACAAAAGACAGTAAAAGAGATTATTCTTTGTAGTGAAAAAAGCTCAGTAAATAGTCTCATGCCGTAAAAAGAAGTTCCATAATAAGATCATCGCAGAATTTCAAGCTTTAAGTTATCTTTAGAAGAGTTCAGTGAAAACAATTCTCATTAAGATTCACTCGATGATGGTGAATTTCGAAGTGGCCCATTGAACCAAAGGAATTCTCAAAATTAATTTAAATTCAAGTTGTTGCACAACAAACGAAAACAAATCTAAATTTTAATGAATTTTTGCGTGTTTTATTCATAAACATTTATATTACGCTCCCACATTGGTGGATAAAAGGTTCGTAAGAGAGAAATGGCAAATTGGTCTATTTGTATTCGATGACTAAGGAAAAAAAAAACACTTTTCACACCGCAAACAATTTTCCTTTTTCTATAAATTTTTTCATCATTTTTCTTCCGCAATTGTGAGATGAATTTTAAGTGAACCGAAGAAGCTGGAAAAACTTTAATAAAACAATTATTCGCAAATTTTTAACATCCATCGGGGCAAACCAAACTTAGAATCCCTGAAGGACCTCAACAATATGGTCGACAATGATCTTTTAATTATCCTTTTCCGAACATGACAACAAAAATTAATGAAAATAATTTCAATTTGAAAAACTTTTATTTTATTCTTGGGACAAAATTATTTAATTTCTTATCAAAACCCCAATGGACGATGCCTCTGTAGTTGGTTTTTTTTTGTCGATCCTTAGGGTAACCTTGACTTCACTACTATTATTAGGTATTACTATATTAGGTTGTACAATCGATCCAAGTTGTCTCCCTGTTGGGATATCCCGGTTGCAAGCTCTATTTTGAAGAATTATGTTTTCCAGTAAGCACTCTTCAAATTGCACGCTAATAAATTGCCACCCAGCAAATTCAACCTTTTTTTTTTCGTGCCATAATGTTTACGCACTCAGACATTCACCCCCGAAAGTTAACTGAATGAAAGTTTCTGAACGAAGTAAATCACAAAATTTCACAAAATCTTCGAAAATTAACGCACGTGCAAGAAGCAAAGTGACAGAGAGAAAAATGTTTAAATCTTCTTTATTTATATTGGAAATTTTAAAGCGCAAACAATGAAAATCTGTCTTGGGAAGTTTATTTACTTCTAAATCAAACTTTATAAAATGATTCAGACCGATACAAATTTTGTTGAAGCGGAAACCTGAATTGATAAGAATCTAGAATCGTAAAAAATTCTCAATTATCTTGAATTTCAAGGAGCTTTTTGAAGTTCGTTTCGCAAACCATAAAATAGTTTCATAAATTGAATTACAATGATTTTGTTTTTCATCAAATTCCATTTTGGCAAATCAAGTTTTTGCAGTTTTTGCAAATTCGTTATCAGATTATGGCCATCATTGATTAAATAAAGTCTTGCCAACTCACAGTCTTAGAAAAATCTAGCCAGAATACACTAAATCAGAAAGGATTCGAGTACCTACAATTTATTATGATAATAGAAGGTAATTAATAAAAATTTCCTTTCCTAAAGTGTTGAATGAAAATTATTCCTTGCTTCAAAAACTTCAGAATTAATTCTAATGCTTTTTTCATAATCCTTTTTAACTTGTCAAAGTATATTCTTATGTAAATAGATAATCTTCTTGTTCGAGAAAAGCAATTTAAAGCTTCAAAATTGAATAATTTTTGTTTAAAGTGCTTGAAATGTCTGCAATCGACCAAACAGCGACAGACAAACATTTATTTAAATTCCCTCAGTTCATTTCTGTTTAATTCAAAATATGTTTTCATGAATATTTAATGCTAATCAATTACTTTGCATCTAAATTTTCTGCTTTTACGGAAAACAAACAACAAAAGCAATAAAATTAGCAAATTTGAAAATAAAACAATCGAAGGATAAAATGAAAATCTTTTGTGATGTCAATTGCTATATAACAAAAATTTATCTGAAAGTTTTTTTTTTCTCTCGTAATCTACTCAATATTTGTTTCATCTATTAAAAGTTCTGCAGTTCTCAGACAAAAACTTTTCTTTCCAAATGTTCAAAACACAGAAATGCAAGAAAAATATTCAATTCACAACTGAAATCAAAAATTGAATCGAAGCTGAAGCAAAAATATTTTTCTCATTCATCCAATTGGAAACTTCTCAAACGCAATCGAATTTGAAAGGTTTCATTCTTTGAAATTCGTTCAATGGAATGAAAAGCTCATAAGAAGAAAAAAAAATCGCAAACATTCTTATCAAAAATCGAAATCCAATTGAAAAAAAAAAAATTGTTAACAAAATTTTGATGCAAGAAAATTTGAAAACTAGACACAGAATCAACAAAGTTGTAAATATTCGATTATTGCGTGAATTCACTTTCCCACTTACACCCACATACAGACCGCTGCAGCAATACCAGGTAAAGGAATCAACAACAATCCGACCGAAACCATTAAGTGATGAATTCTCAAATGAATTTACATCAAGCGGTGAACATTATAACAACAACAATAATAATAATAACATTAATGGATTCAGCAACAATCGGTGAGATATTTATTTGCCTCTTCTTTCCTTTTCTCTCATTTTTTTTTTTTTGAATATTTCGATTAACATATCTTTTTTCTTTGTAATATTTTTCGGGTCCTTTTCGTTGGCACCGTAGATATCCTTCAGCAAATACAGGTAATCGATTTGGGTTACAATCAAATGACTTTCAAACACAATTTGGTTATGGAGGACAAGGATTCTATGGTGCTAATGGTGCTTCTGGCGCTGGATTTCAAGGTTCTCCATACCCAGGAGGGCAATTTCAAAAAAGTACTTAATGTTCCAATAAAATTAATTTTCCTTTTTCGTATAATCATAAATTTTTGACAGGTCAGATCAGACATCCAAAAATTGATAATCCTGCCAATGGTATTTTGGTTGGTCCTGGCGGTCCAGTATTTTGGTAATTTTCCAGGATCATATCCTGCACAACAATTCAGATTTGGATAACGACACCACAATGAGCTTGGTCCTTACAATCAACTTTGTGCAAAATATCCAGGCGCTTCATTTAATCCTCAATTTAGTGGTGGCCACTATCAAAGACCACAATTTTATTTAATAAATAATAATTCAGCAGTGAAAAAAAAATCCTAAGATATTTAATTTTCGAATAATGTTTTTCCCCGAAGAAATCAGAATTCATTAAAATTTCTTGAAGCAACATCAAACTGAAAATATCAAACAAACGATAAAATTGTTCTGATTTGAAGCCTCGAAGGCTATTTAATTAAGTTGTCAGGTCACGCATCTGTAGCTCTAGATGATGCTATTTTTTTGCAATGTAAATGTATGTAGTCATATGACCTATGTTCATTTTTATCTGTTTAGAAAACTTCATTGGACCTGGCATTTAATCTAGGCGAAAAATGAAAATCTTTCAGAAAATATGCACATGATATTGCAACAGTGAAGGAAAATAAATTCAAAATAAAAAGAAAATTTATTCAATGAGCAAAATGTCATTTGTATTTGAGATTTTTACATTTTTCTCCTCACACAATTCTAATCGAATTGTTCGTTTCCTATTGTGGTGCAACACATTGCTGATACCTTTTTTTTTCTATTAGCATAGTGATGTTCAAATGCCACTTTGCATTGAATGATAAATTAATTTCGGATTTATAAATCTGCTAAGAGTCGTAGAAAGAGGTGACAATTTAATAACAAGCAGGAAGATGACACTTTGGGAAAAGGAAGCGAAGCTCGTTCAAAATCTTTCATAAAAAAAAAATTCAACGAATAAATTGATGTTACAATAAAAATGTTTCCCTACTGTCTAATTCGTTTCCGCTTTCTGCTTCTTCGTGGCTTGGAAAATCTTACTCATTGCCACTGCTTGAAAACTCGAATTAAACTCGAATTTATATTTTCATTACGAATTTCATAACTTTAAGTTCCGTGACTGAAACAATTAATTAAAGAATGTCACGCAGCATGTCGCTAATCCGAGGATGAATTTATTTGTGTTCATAATTTATTCGACAAACGGTAGCTTTGTGTGTTTTAATTAAATTCTTGATCATTATTTAAGCAAATTCAAGATACTCAAAGTTGTTTTCAAAGCGCAAAGTGTAAAAGCTTGTTAGGTATGAGTTTCCTCAAATAACTTATTATACAGTTGTTTAAAGTATTCCACATGTTAACACAACAAATATAACAAAGAAGAACAGCTGCAATAAACTAAATTTATATAAAGTGATTACACAAGAATAATGTGTATATGTAATACATTGTCGCTGTTTTCTTCAAGTTACAGGCCAAAATAAATTTCATGTTAACAACACTCATTATGATTCTGTCAAAGTACCCTCAAATACATGACTTATTAATAGAAGCTGAAAATGTAACATTTTCGTAGCTCGCATCTATTCTATAAGACTTTACTTTGTGCAAAATTATTTGTGAAATGATTTGAGAAATGATTAGAAAGGTTGAAGGTTCCATAGTATACGGAAGCTAATATATGATGCTGATATACTACCTACATACGTACATGCATTCTTGAGGAAACTTAAAATCCTATAAATTCCTTTGAACTTTCCTTCTAGATAAATCTCGTTTAAAAAAAATGAGCGATGCAATCGCATTTAATAAGCTTTCAAAAGGAAAACCTTTATGTAAAAGCCATTTCCAAATCTCTTTACTCTCCACATCCTTTAGATTTCTATTTTTGGTCATTCCATAACGAATGAAAATCAAGAAACAAAAATACAAATTTTTGACAACAAATGGCATTTACAAAGCTAACTAGCCTTTGTTTTGAAAGAAAAAGAAATTTTAGAAAACTATTAAACTACAATTGCAAACAATTTTACATTTTCTCTTGAAAGCTTTTTAGTAGCCTGAAATTGAAATTGATGAAGCTGATAACTTATTGAATTTCGTATACGTTAGTTTTGTTGCATATTTTAAGGCGCAGTTCTCACAATCTTTAACCCAAAAAGCTGAATTAATTTGCTCCTTTAAAATGTTTTCTAATTTTATGACTTGTCGCTTTGTTAGCGTTTCTTTCAGTTACTTTCTTTCCTTCGGCCGGAAAACCTCAACTGATATAATAACAAAGTAAGAAAAAAAAAGAATGTCCTGCAATGAAAATAAATTTTTTCCGGAAATTCGAAAGTAAGAGTGGTTTTTTATATGCTTCCGGCTGTTTTTAGCACCAACTATTTGGAACGAGGAAGTAAAAAAAAACCGAAACTTAAAATGGACAAGAAGGCATTAATATAAAAATTTGAATGAACATCAAGTGTTGTGCTTGTGTACAATATATGGATATGGAAGCGATTGCGCAATAAAAAAAGGCATCCAATATGATTAGCGATATGCTTTACGAATTGCCGAATTGCCTGTCAACAGTGCTTACAAATTTCCTCTAAATTTTTAAGTTATTTAGAGAAATTTTGGCACAGGTGGCAGCTAAATGGCGCATTCTAAAATGGTCTATTTGATGTTCAGGATACCCAGAAAATAGTCCCAAAGGCATCTTATCTAAATTGTAGGCAGTGATGATATTTCAAATCAGAACGCCGTCCAGGTAGTTATTTAAATCAATATTGTCGCAGAATCATTCGCGACAGTTGCTACAGCGATACCTTCGTCGTTCGGTGATTAGATTAAACCTGCGATACATTCAGAGAGTAAAACATTGCTCGAAACTACGCAAACAATTTGATTTAGTTTGGTTCTGTATTCAAGTATAAGAAAAATTTTACCATATCTGAATACTAAAACAGTTTTCACCTCTGTATTTTGTATCAAGTAAACATAAAAAAATTAGATTACGTACATGTTATATAATCAAAACTTGTACATGTCATTTTCCGTTGCGGTTATAGTATTACCAATTAAATATTTTGATTATACGACATAATAATAATACAGCATATAATTTGTCATGCTCTTTACCCGATATCGAGTTGCTAAAGGGATGTAAAGAAATAAATAATGTAATACATAAATCTGGAAAACGTTTCTGAGTTTTCTGAAAGCTTTTAGTATTTCAATTCAAAAGCTTCGTAAGAATTTTTTGCTGGAAGTGGGAAAAAATGGTAAAACATGAATCAAAACTTTTTTTTTATCTATAAAATGCAGATTACATGTCAAAACATCAATTTTTTATCCGACATTGATATGGCAATGAAGAAATTGAAGAGGACTATCGTTTGGTAAATTATACTGTAAAGTGAATGATATGCGGTAATCGGAATAAATTGGAAACGAGTCCTGGGTTTCATCCTCTCATTATATTTTCTTATTTACTTTTATGTCAATTTTGTGTTGAAATATTGTAGAACGGCACAGAAAAGAACCCCAAAAAATGTCCAAAATAAAAAGAAGCCAGATTTCGAAAGATCTTGAGTAAATCTGCAAACAAATTTCTCCTCCCGCTGCTCTGTCAACACATTAAGTCTGCCCTCGAGATTGTTTCCGTTGCGTAACAAATATTTGCCAGATATTGACGAAAGAATTTGTGAAAAATTTTCAAGCATCAATTTTCCACTTTCCAGCAACGCATTAAAATAGCGACGAAATTTTATGTTCTTAAAAATGCCAAATGTAACAAATTAAGAGATTAATTTTTCCATTCCTCTCACACCTAAAACCACATTCAAGATGGAATATAAATAATTGAACCGCAAGTTCTGGTGGTTTGCTTTCTTGTGGCGTAAGCATTTATTTAACGAAATTATATTGCTAGAAGAATATTTCGCATTTTTGCCTTTATAATAAAATTCCTCAATGTTTTATTTTGATCTGAAAAAAATTTTCTCAGTCCTAGAGACAAAGTCATTCCATGAAATTGTTTTAATAAATTGTAATAAGATTACACAATTAAGCTAAATTATTTCTTCAATATCTTGCTGTTATGAAGCTTATCTAGTACAAAGTTTCCACCTAATTCTTCTGCCTGCTCTGGGACTTATAAAGATAAAATATTTATCAAATAATTAATATGAATTTCAGCGGCTCAATAATCAATCGAAACTAATTGCATACCACCTACTATATATATATATATCACTTTCATATATTTAGGCTTCTCAAATCAATATTAATCCCCGTGATGAAGAATTTATGTCGTCGTAAATGAAAAATACACTTTCATAAGCCCAAAACTTTTCATTCAGTTTGTCTTAAAATTAATAGATTATTTTACACCAACATGATAGAGAGCAATCATGAAACAGAATTCGGCAGTCTATTATTATATCAATTCTTAATTGCCAAAGCAATTGAGTACATGCCTCAAAATCATAGAAAATAATTTCACAATCATAAAGATACACTTGCACTGAATCATACACATACGATAGCAAAATAATTTTGTTTTGTTTACAATAATAGGCAATTTATTCACCACGTGAATCAGATAAATCGCATGCACTCGTTCGATCACAAATATTTTTTTTGACAATAACAGTCCTCGTGCCACAGCATGCTCATGCAATTCGTCTACGATTAATTTCTACACATCATTTCATCCAATTGCTCTGCTGTCGTTTGCATGGCGAGCCTGATTTATTGCTAAATCGATAGTCAATTATTACTACGCAGAAGAACGTGTTAGTGATCTTTAACCCTGAACTACTAATTACTGTTGAATATTGATCTGATTTTTTTTTGTTTCGAAATCAACGCTTTAAAAATCATTCATGTTTAAGAACTAAGCCCATCAAGTTGTTTTTAAAACCCTTATCAGTCATTAGAAAATTTAACATAAATTTCCTATTTAATGTTGTTTCAAGAATGAGACTTCTCTCAAATGACGCCACTGGGAAATGACAAAAAAAAAGTTTTTCTCGTGCATGCAAGCACTGTCATGTGTCTTTTCGCTTTTCAGTATTATGATAAAGTGTAATGTGACTCGACATCTAAATAAACTACTTTTCGTCTTAACTTTTTCATTGATAGCGTAATAAATCTTATTATCATGGAAAACTTTTGGGAATATGATAAAGAAACGAAGGCAAGAGAAAATCAGAAGAAACGATAGAAGCGATGGAAACATGTATAAGGAGAAATAGAGCCCTTAATAAAAATTGCTGATTAAGCTATTAAAGTTGAAATATAGCACTAAGGTCAGCATGCTTAATAAAACTTGAGAGATTGTTTTCTCGTCCTATCGACAGCTCGCCATTCTTATTATATATTCTTATTTTTTTTTTCTTCCCCTTCATTCTCAGTCGAAGGGTTTCACGATGATAACGATCTTTAATATAATTTCGAGTGGAATCAATTGACGTCGTTCTTCCCTCACATAAATCTCCTCGCAAATGCCAAATTTGCATATTGGCTTCAAGCCTCCGTGATATTTCAATATTGATTTGAGAGAGCAAAATAGTTTTAGCGGTTTTGGTTAGGTAATTTTCACTAACTTGTTAAATCTATTAAATCGAATGATAATTAATTGACAAAAACTATATGTTTATACTTGCATTTAGCGCAAATCAAATGCCATTTAATCAACTGTTTGGCACTAATTATTCGGGAAAATCGACAATGCTAAATATTTGTTTATCAAAATTCATAATGGCAATTTTCAATGCAGTGCTATGTTGCATATTTATGCACGCAAGTATTTGACTTCAGTTATCGTCAATTGTGAATGTCAATTAGCAGTTCACTTGTCGATGTGAATTTGTGAGATTATTAAAACAACTATGTCTAAGAAAAACAATCGTTTTGTAATAAAATTGATCAAAGCTTTTAAATTATAAATTTCATTCTTTCTCAGGAAACAGAACGAATTCCTAACTTGAACATTAGAAAACATATCTAAGAAATTTTCAAAGTGTATATAATAATAAAAAGGTCAATACCACAGGGATCATAAGCTGCAAAGTTAGTTTTGTTAATAACATTTTTCAGAAAGCGAAAAATAAACTTTATCAATTTTAAATTTTCGATGCTCTGAAAGTCAGCAATGTTGGATGAAATTCAGCAACAGGTTCACAAAGAGCGTCTCCACACGGAATGTTATTAAATTTTCAGAACAAGCTAAAGCTTTTTGGTATTCCTCAAATGTCATGAATCATGGATCGTTCTGTTCCGCTCTGCCAGCTACGTATACTGAATGTATCGGGAATACATGAGAATCATGTCCCACGCGATATGTCGCCTTGCATGTGGTGACATAAAGTAAAAAAAAAAAAAAAGTAAATAAAAAAATAAAAACAAACAAAAAATGAAGAAAGAAATTTTATTCGCACTGACTGAATCATAATAACAAACAAAACTCACGTAACATTTCTTTTCTTACATTGTCCTGAGTCGATTCTTTCGGTGTACACGAATAATCATGAGGGATTTGTGTTTATGGGATTTTTACCGAGTCATGGGAGTTGAGTGAACATGTTTTATTCAATTCCTGAAACAAACAAACCATACGAGCAGCAAGCAGGCAAGGCCTCGATGGCTTACATAGAATTTCAATTTTGTTGTTGATTTTTTTTCTTTTTGCCAGCATCCTTACAGAAAACAAGTTTTCCTGCTGTTGCGTAACAACTTTTAATAAATTTCTTCATGAGGCACAATCTATACTTTATGTCTCTTTAGTATCAGCAGTCCTGTTGAGTCTGTTTAAACTTTTAAATTTTATTTCCCGAAACATCTGAATATGGTAAAAATCAAATAACATAATACAGTAAAACCACAGGCAACGATTTAACAACGTTCGCATCACATTTACATTGCTTTTAAATTTTCCAAAAGTGGAATCACAGAAGAAAGTTGTGAAATTTATTGGAATTATGGAGAGAAAAAAGTTTTTTCTTGTTTGAATTTAAAGTTTTATTGCTTTTCGATAATGTCAAAATGACTGAGATTTATTTTATTAAAATTTAAAGCTTCACCTGATATTCTCTTTTGTATAGTAAAAACTGCATTTCCAAAAGTTTAAAATATGCTAAAGCTTATGCTTATATTTATTTATAAAGTTAAGACTGGAAAACGTTTTTCTTTTATAAAAATTTAACTTCAAATTGGCTTTTGAACTTCACGATGTCAGATATCAATACGTTGTCACCAACATTAACCATATCACAACACAACGAAAATGTATTTCAGTCAAAATACCGACAACATTGTGGATTGAGTACAAAGAAGTATGATTTTGCAAGAAAGCTTTACAATGTCGCACACATGAGTGGCACTTTAAGAGCATTTAACAGAAAGAAAAGAGTTTTCCATCGAGTTTTGTATGCTTTCGAACGATTTTGGTGAAAGCAAAATCAGTTAAGCTCTTCCATGTGTGACAGAATTTGATTAAATATATATCAAACTATAGAAAATTGCATGACAGCACTGAAATGCACGAGTAGTGTGATGTCTGTGATTTTTTTTCTAATTTGCCAGACTATTAATAGATTTCAATAAAAATTGAATTATTAAAAGTACATATCTATTGAATATCGAAAGCTTCGAATCTACCTATTTACATCTATTGCGTTGAAATAATTTGATTGGCTATTGAGCTTTATTGGAAACCTTCAATTCTCTTACCTTTCTAATGCTCCAAACTTGGAAAAGGGTTCGTCCTGGTTCTTACAAAAGTGTTGAAAAATATATTTAAGTTCAAGTAAAATCGATTTAAAGTGCACTCAAATTTCGTCTCAAATAATATTGATTCTGTTCTTGAAAAAATTTTATTCGGAAAATTTGAAATAAATGTTTCCGATAAGTGCCTGATAAGCTTTTAAGCTTCTCTAGCGAATGACATACTGAAAAGTGAAGTCAAACTCGAAACAGTTTTTTCAACATCAGTAGAAAAGATGCCTGTGGGAGTAAATCCATATTCCTTTGGCAGCTGATCTATTTTCTTCTTATTGTCAATTTTTGATAAACAAAATGATTCGACAGCGGTTTGACATATTTACAACTAATGGAGCATTCGTTTTGACGCTTTTAGGATTTCGTTGAGTGGACCCATTTTGGTAATTCGCAGTAAACATTACGCATTTTGCAATGGATTTATGGATATTTATATAAATCATGACGACCTCTAAGGGCATTGAATGATATTCAGTGTCGATAAGTTAGTAATGTTGACCGTTTATGATGATCCACATTTGGAACTTACCAGTGAATGAACTTTTATTGTAACATTTGCAACACATTTCATGATTCAATTAGTTAACTGATTGATTTCCACACCATTTGATAGCCAAAAAAAAAACGTTTTTCAGAATCATTGCACAAAAATTTTGTTTCGCATGTCAGAATTCGGTCATAAAAATTATTTCAAATTTAACACTTCAATAGTTGAGTGGACATGAGATACAATTTTAGCGATGGAAAAAAATGCCATCAAGTTCTACTTGCAGAATGTTTTTCCATGATTCGTTTTTTCCTCAAAAAATATTTGGTCACGATTTCTTGTTTTTTTCCAATAAAAAGTTTTTGTCGACGATAAACTCGAAACAACATAAAGCGGTCTTTCGCCCACGCATTTTTCGTGAGTAAAATTTCCTGAAACCATTAAGATAGTGAAAACTGAAAACACTTCAAGGGCGAAATATTTTTTGCATCAAAACTATTATTATTCATCATTTCACTTCTTTTTTTTATTGATTTTTCTCATAATTTACGGCATTTTCATTTTCAATGATCTGAATAATAAGTATAGTATAATAAATACATTTTTCATTCTCTCAGAACGTGTGACTTTTGCAGTAACGTTGTTATGGGTCCATCAACGGCAAAAGTTCCTTTTTTAATTTAATAATTTTGTGTGAAAAAGTAGAATGACATTGTTTATGGATGCAGAATGCAGAAAAGAGCAAAGAAATTGTTTCCTTTTTAAAAATAAAATGATATTTTTCAATCAATCAAACAAACAATTGAAACTAAAAGCATTTCTGAGTGGTTTTCTTGCATATGATTGACTTCGTTGTCGAAGCTGTATCCTTGGCTATATCATTGTCACATAAAAATTGAGAGACTTTGAAGGAGGAAAAAATATTTAGAAATAGAAACATAGATAAGTCTAAGTAGATAATTCAACTAAACAGCAATGTAAAAAGAGGATAAAGGTGAAAGCATTTGATAGTTTGGCGTCTTCTACTTTTTCTCATCACTGTGAAATCTTGATGCTGTCAGCTTACCACAATAAATTAGAAAAATGTGTGTGTGTATTATTATCATTGTTTTTGTTCACTAATAAAAAATATCTTGATAGTAAAATGGTAAGTTTTTATTTCTCACTTAAGTGTTGTCTGTGTTTCAATTTTGGGTTCCATTAGATGTCATCATTGCATTACACAATTGATATTATGCATTTTAATCCAGTTGTGCATATCATTGTGTAATGCAAAATACAATGCTTCTTTCGTTGGAGAAAAGTATAGAAATTTCCTTTTTAACAGTTCGATTACTTTTCGAGAATCCCACGAGATGAGAAATTTCGACACTTTTCTCCACACCATTAGGGTGCCCATCAAAAGGAACTTCTTAAATACAACTTCATTCACTTGTAATTGGCTTTAAAAATATATTTTTTTTTTCTTCTCATCTGCAGTTCATCATATTTTTTTTTTTAAATAATATTATAGGTTTTTTTTCCTTTGTTTTTTTTTTAGAAGATTGAGAAAGTCAGTCCCTCCCCTTTTTGAACCTAAAGCTTCTTCCACCGTTTAAAATATCTAAAAATCGGTCTGTCAGTGTTTGTCGAGTCGGCGTTTATGTTTATATGCATGTAGGTAGCAACGATGGAAGAAGCAAGTGGAGCATATTAAATCAAGGAGAAATTTGCATTCTCAAATCTGGAGAATTTTCTTTTTTGCCTTAAAAATGTATTTTTTTTTTTTTTTCATTTTTATTTACGCCATTTTTCTTTAAATTTAAAGTTCATTTTTTTGTAGTTTTTTGTTTGATTTCTTAAAAATCATTTGCTTTTAATTAGATTATGCATAATGTTTCATCTCTTGTTTCAACTATATTTAAATAATATGTATGTGTGTGTGTGTTTCGTCAGCAATTAAAATTCATCATTGATGGTTGCTACATATTTGTTATCGACATATTTACACAAAAAGGAAAATTAAGAGCGAATTAAGATCGCGGATATTTTTTTTCTATATAAATTATTTTGCAGGTTTCTCAATTTTTAGAGACTCCGCCGCAAACATATTCCTTGTTTCTATTTACGGGCGCATTTGTGAATGTCTGAATATGTGCATTGAAAGCTTTCATTTTTCTTCTTTTTTTTTACTTTTCTCGACCATTTCATTCATTATACGCTTCTAAATCTCAAAATACAGGCATGTGAAAAATGAAGAATCTTAACAAAGAAATAAAAAAATATAACAAAAATTTACAAAAAAAATCATTTCCTTTTTTAAGCGGAAATCTTGACTCCATTTTTCCACATTTTGGCAAGTACACAACAATTGAATTGTCTATTAAAGAGCAAAAATTAAAAATTTGTCCGTTCGTTCATTGCAAAACTAATAATCAAAGAAAGCACTTGTTGTTTTTTTTTTTTTTCAGCAATAATCACAATCTGTCTTATAATGATGCGTGCATCAAACGTGTGGTCAATTTGATAAAAAGGAATTTTGGCTTCTACTAGAAGATACAATTTTTTTTTTTCCAGAAAGTCTACAATATGTTTTTCTAACCTAAAGCTTCACAAAGACTGATAGCACATTTTGGTGTAGTTTCTTCACGTGAACCTTTCTACTATCGAAGACCATCAATCCAATGCTTTGTTCCCATCAATCATTCATATACACAATCATAAAATTAAGCTACAACACGATCGAGTGATAAAGGAGACTAAAATGAAACAGGAAAGTATCTAAAATCAAAGAAATAATAAAATATCACAAAACAAACAAAAGAAAAAACTTGAGAACTAATAAAAACTTCATGAGGAAGCTACAAAGACGAAGAAGAAGTACAAAGTCACGCGTTACATTTCTTTCGTGATCCATCAATATAGAATTAGGGAAAGAAAAATATCAGCCAGGTCAATATGAATTTTTTTTGTTCTTCTTTCAGACGCCAAAATATCAACATGCTGAATAATATTTGCTTGTTTTCGATTCTTTCTTTTTTACATTTTCATTTGTATGGCTTTTTCTGCGTTATTTGCATTACATAACAGCCATTTCGGCGAACATAAGAAATCCACTGGCACGCGTACAATAGTGTTTAATTAAGTTTTGCAATCACTATGTGACGCAATTTGCAGTGCAGATACAATGTGGAAAAAAAAATCCAGAACAAAGAAAAATTATAATATCAGCAAGTTTTGCACTTGATTGACTTCATTTTTGTTTTGATATCAGTCTTAAGGAGTATAGAAACAAGGAATCGGGTGGAGACTGTTCATTGGAATGGAGAGGGGAAGAAGTGTTTGCTCGGATTAATTTATTATCTGGAGGTGTTTTTGAAATTGGATCTAAAAATATATCAAAAATAACTATCATTATCATCAATGGACGAGATGGTTCTTTTACAATTTTTTCTTTTTTATAATTGGATGGTAACTTTTTCATTGTGGAATCAAATGGACTTCTTTTAAACGTGTGAGATTGATAAAGATTACACTTTCCATATATCCATCATCATGTCCATCCAAGAAAGATTTGCTAAATATGAACACAAAAAACCGACTACAAATTTTATAATTCTTTTTTTTTTTTTGAGATTTCTTTGGAGGTTTATTCTCTATTCCCGGACTCGTCTCATGAGTTATTTTAGGATGGATAACAGTGGCATGGCATTCTATCACTCATCACACATGTAAATTTTAATTGAATTTAAATTAGCATAATTTTTTCCGCAATAAATGGCCGTTATGACAATGTGTAAAACATTTCGCTTAATGGACCGCGTTAAGAAGTCACTCAGTAGACATTTGTCACGTTTTCAAGGTCCACAAAATTTATGGCCGGATTTTCTATTTAGCTACCGTATGCAAATTTAGTTTCAGTTTTTTTTACTAACCACAGAGCATGATTTGAATTTTAGCGATAATTTTTATGACTTTCACTTTCTTTCCAATGAGAACAAACAATAACCGAGTCATCGTGAGCGACTTCTGGACGTATTGGAATTTTAGGAAAATGGACACAATGGACGTGAATCATCGAAAAAGGAAGACAAAAAAAGATTCTCTAACATTAAAGAATTTCTCGTCCAAACTATGCGTCGTCCATCGATTTAAGGAAAATTTAGGGTAAAGAGCAATTAAGGGAAGGCATCATCAGATTCTTTGAATCATCAATTGGATTAGATGTTTCGGGTGCTGCTTTGAAACCTCTCACCTACTCCATTTTGGCATATACAATATCTGATATTGAGACAAATATTCAATTGGAATTCTTAATTTTCATTCATGGATTTTCACCATTTTTTTTTTCTTGTTTTCATTTCATTCCTACTCACAACTCAATTTCTTTATACATCTCAAATATGCCCATTTTTTTCAACATCATTGTTTTTGGGAGATTTTCTTTTTCGTGTAAATCGTTTGACATTTAATATTGTGTAATGTATGAGGGGGCGCGCACGGTTAATCAAACCAGAGAAGAAACTAAAAAAAACTTCAACAAATAGACAAAAAACAAAACTTAAAAAATGTTTGTTGAGCCTTAAGGATTAGAGCAATTGTTTTTTTTAAAAATCATCATCAAATCGTATATCGCAATAATGTAGTATGTGGTCATCCATCAAGTTGTATCATCAGTTGACACGATTTGTGTCATGTGGTTTTTCGATTCAATCGTCATTGGAACAAGGACACTTCATTTTTTACTTCTTTTTTTTTTGTTTCTTGGTGTCCTCTTGGCGTAGATTAAATATAAATTTAAACGATCATCATCATCAGCAATAGTCGTCAGTAAGTGGCATGGGCAGGTTGTGAATCCCCATTGGCGTTGCCCTTCGTCAATTGGGAATCGAAATCACTCACAAGCTTCCTAATGTGCGACAATTTCTCGTGCAGATATTCGAATCTAAAATTATATTTTCGTTAAATAATGAAAAGTGATTGAATTTTATAACATTTACCTCTGCTTCTTGTCTTTGAAAGAGCTGTTGTTATTGTTCTCCTTATATTCCTGAATTATCTGATTTTGAATCTCCTATAAGGTTAAATTGAGCTATTAATTTACCCACACTTTGCTGACATCGTGAATATTTACCGTATATTTCCGCTCGTTCGATGGATGCACATTATGCAGCTCCTCCTGCAAATTGGCAAAACGTCTGCGAGCCTTTTCCATAATGGCATGCAACTGACGGTATTCAGCATAATCTTTGTCAAATTCAGTCTTATATTTACGACGTTGTTCGACAGATGTAATGCGGGGGTAGTCACTGCAATAATTTTAAAACATTTCAATAAAGAGGCTTTTTTGAGGACTTTTTTTTATAAATTTACCTAAATCCATCCTTCGTACTATTTTTTGTAGATGGGCTCACCCGGAAACCATCCATATCACCATTGCCTAATGTCGCCGCCGTTGATGATGTGTCATATGAGCTGCTTGTCGTACCATTACTGGTGTTATTTGTCCGATTGCCATTATTTCGTGAACGTTCACTACCATTTTTTGATCCGTTGCCCACTGGCGATGCCACACGTTTTGTCGTGCCTTCAGTACTTATCACGGAATAGCTGAGACTCAGACCACTATCTTCTAGCGAATTAGGTGTCGTGCTAGCACTATAATAGAAAAATGTTTATTATTTTGAAATGGTTTTATCAATTTTATTTATTCAACTCACCCATAATAATCATCATTGTCCCGTGATCTCGAATTCATAAATGAGCTTCCGTCACGACTATCATACAGACTCGATGATCTCACATTGTCCATCGTATCATCGCGGACAGTTTTCTTGTAATGACTTATCCGTTGCTTTTTGGCTGCCGGCTCCAGATATTTGTCATTGATATTATTACTCAAATTGATATTGTTGTTCAGACTCGATGGTGCTTGTGACGATGGCCGTTTAACAGCTGGCGGTGGTGAACCATTATGTTGACTATTTGGACTCTGACCAGATGTTGACGATGACCCACCATCGCTCGATAGTGGTGGTGTTAGATTCTGAGGTTTACGACTAAAAATGCAATATTTAACAATAATATAAATTGCCATGCAAATGGAATAATGTATTTCTCTAACGGACCGTTTCAACGTAGATCGATCCTGCTCACTGTAAAATGGCCAATCCTCATTAACATCGTTCCATATGTGTCGATGCAGTACGTAGGCGTTATCACGGATGTACGAAATTGTTTTTAATACATTGCTTATGACAGATCTGTCACGATCCTTAATACCCTCTGTTGATGAATGAAAAAGGAATTTAATATGCATTTGAATATTGAAAAATTTAAAGTATTGACTGATCAACGACAAGAGACCGTACTTACCTCTATTTAGCCTATCATACAACTCTGGTTTCTTAAATGGTCTTAATGCTAATAGATGTATAAGTCTTTCCCTATAATCAAAATTAATATTCTCATCGTGAACATCGAATGAATAAATTTGTCAAAACATACCTAATTGGCTTTTTCATAATATCAGGATTCCGATGATTTTGCATTCCAGGATTATTGTTAAGCCTTATGTTGTGCATATTCCGGTCATCATCGCCCACTAGCCCGTTGAGAGCAGTATGATGATGATTTGATTGATGATAAGAATCATGATGATCCTGGTGATTGTTGCTATTATAACTAAGATTATTGGTTGTTGGAATTTGCGATTGCTGTTGAGATGTGAGATGATTCGTTGATAACGTGATGTTGCTGTTGCTGTTGTTACTGCTGTTAGAATTGAGTCCATCAATGCCACCGCCGCCAACACTGGGTCCACGATCCACATCGCGTTGTTGTTTTGATGTGAGACTATTTGGTGTTGATTGGCTACTGGTTGTAGTACGATTGTATAGCGACTGAGTGACGGCTGATGATGATTTCTTTGTGACGATCTTACGGCCAATGTCCGTTTGATTTGGTTTAATTTCACGTGTGCTACAAAAAGAAAAGCAAGAAAATACGCAAAATATTTAGAAGTAGCCGTATATAAAAGAAATATTGTGAGCGCTAGATTTGGTGATTGCGCAAATATTTGTGTCATCGGTGTATACTTATAAATGGAAATGATAGCGAAACTGAACTAAATATCGCCATAAAAGCTTTGATAACAAAAGGAAGTAGATAAAAAAAAACAACTCGAAGTTCCCAGAAATTTACTTTATTGTCTATTATTATTGCCACAGGAACTCACAATGACGTCTCAAGCCAAACGTAATGAGCTTAAATTTCAAGGTCACGAGAGAATATTTCGCGTCTGTCTAGTGCCTTCAAAATACTTGTTTAAAAGAATTTCTCATTGACGTCAAGAAAAGTTACAGCCAAGAAATGATTATCATGAACACATGTTATATTTATACTGTCATTGTTAGTGTTACTATTCTACTCATTCAGCTAAACCAACAACTAAGGTTGAACCGTCATTTCAAAAGCATTTTCTTTCCATGCATTGCATGGGAAACCATATTTCAATAAGTAGATTTTTTTTTTCTTTTTCCAAGGTTTATATTTTATTTTTTTAACTTTACTTCTTTTCTTCCACACCAAACGGCTGTGCTTTCATGTGTACAAAAGGTACCCTCATGTGTCGTAAGAGAGTGTTTGCGCACTGATAACATGCATAAAATGCCACCGCAGTGTTTTTTTTTTCTTCGCCCACATTTATATTGCTGCAATGTCGTGACTACTATACTCCAAAAAACCTTACAGGGATCAATGGATCGTATAAAAATTTTTAATGGTGCATTATCAGTTTTTTTAGATCTAGCTACAAACAAATGTAGCAAAAAAAAAACTTTCCAAAGAGAAAAACAAATACTTTGACATTATTCGCTTCGATTTCATTAATTAATGCGCAACAGATGGCAGCACATGCATCGTATCGAAGAGAAAAAAAAAAAAACTGGAAATAAGTTAAATGTCCAATCGCAAAATGCAGCAGCAACACACTCAAAAACACATTCACGGAATTTTACACTCATGCAACGCAGCACAGAAGAAAAAATGGCAAACCAGCAGCCATAATCATGATTTTGGAACCACCAAACAACCTTCATGAGAGACAAGAAATGAAATCGGTAAAAAAAATCATTGGGCGCAATGGAGAAGTAAAATAAACCAGCAACAAGCTGTTTGTACCATTTTTTTTGTGATGAGGGCAAACAGAGAAAGAAATAAGTCAGTGCGTAAATCGTTCCACTAAAGGAAAAAAAAAAAAACATATCAGTTGTTGTAATCACAAAAATCAGCCTGCTCCATTAAAACATTCCATCTCACTCTTGCCACTTTAAATAGACTCAACAACAACCAGTCGCACACCTTTCCCATTCTGATTCGGAAAGATTTTTCTTTGTATACGTAAAATGCCCATGAAATTTCTTCGTGTTTTATTGTTGTTATATCTTTTTGTCATCACAAGACTCTGAAGAAGAAAGAACAGAAACATCTGTTCTAGGGTTCCTGCCTGTTGTTACTCTCTCTCAAAAACAAAAAAAAAAGTAAAAACATCATTCTTATACACACTTTTCATTTCGGCCTCTTGGTTTTCTACCTTTTTTCTAATAACACACACGCACCACAACTTAATATTCCCGGATGGAACCGTAGCATATATCTACATCACATATGGTTATGTTATACTTGTTTCCAAATCAATTATTTAAAAGGTTCCCATGCATCATCGATCAATCGTTATCGATAAAAAAATATACATTTTCTTAAGGAATTCAAGCGTTTCATTGTGTTACTTATATTAGTTTCAGCTACTGTTTGGCTGTCCATCGTGCACTCATACACCAGCATATTGGTTTGTGTAATATCTTTTATCTTTGAGTTGTCGGGAAAACCGGATTTTATAAATAAAATATATATTGGCTAAGTTTAATTCTTTAAGCTCCTATTTGATATTCAACGGCAATCCAAGAACGTGAAATGTTCAGGATCAAATTTTATAAACACGCGAGAGGCAAACATATTTTTCTTGAGTTTTCAGCAACTTCTGATAAGGCTAAAAATATAACAAAAAAAAAAAATTCTATTTCGTATGCGGTTGACCGGTGTCTGAGCCTGGAGCAATTCAAAAAAAAATATGTAAATTTAATTCAATTTTTTTTTTTTCTACAAAATGTCACACCACCCACACAAGAGGCTCTCCGAGCATAAATGCTGTTTACGACCGCAGCCATTATATATAAATATTTTTATTTTTTACTTTTTTTTTCGTGAATATGATTAATTTCATTGCCGTTATCGTTCGAAATCCATACACACAAATACTAGCGCGCATGGAAGCAGCAACAACTAGAAAATGTTGCACGCCATATGAATGAATGTTGTTGACATTTTTTTGTTTTTTACACAAACAAATTTTTCTCAATAACAATTTAAATCGAATGTTCCAAGAAATAAATAATCAACAAAATGGAACAATTTGATTCCATAATTGCGTAAGCAAAATTCAGCGAGCCGAGATCGATTGGTCGATGATTCCTGTTTCACATAAAAGGTGATAAAAACAAAATCTATTAGAAAAACAGCGATTGTTTTTGTTTTGCAGATATTTAACTGAAATTAAATCAACACAACGCTGGTATGCAATAACAAAAACTACTCTTTCAGTTAAGTTTCTATCGCAAAATGAAAAGAAGATTTCGCAAAAATGTGTTAATATAAAATCAATTTGACATAATAACCGACATAATGGCGGCTAGTGCCAAATACCTCACTTACGCAAAATGGAAATGAAATGCGAGCCGAGCCAACAATAAGAAAAGAGAAAAAAAAAATGAAATTGGAGCTCAATTTAAGAGCCCATCTGTGGAAAATGTCGTTGCCTTTGGGTTCTAAGGAGCATTTCTCAAAGATTCCCAACACATCTGCATATTTGATACTTTTTTTTTATTTTACAACTTCGCACGGCAAGTGAAAATGCTGCGAACTAAAAAGACGATGTCTGTCTTTGACGCCCACGCAATTTGTTGCCATTTCTCGGCATTCTGAACCTTTTAACTCATCATTAACTCTATGTTTCTATATAAGAAATGTCCCATTTGATGTCACACTCCCCCACAATATTCAAATATATCACAAATCTTGTTATTTGGACAAACGCTCTAAGTTCTGCACTGTAAAACCTGTGTTTCCTCGTTGTGTGATATTTCATTTTTTTTTTTTAATAAAATCCAAAAATAAAGTGCATGGAACAATAAGAAGATTCCACTCGAAGGCACAGCAGCATGTCCACATTCGAATGTGGTGTATCATCATAATAAACGTTTTAAAAAGAGGAAATCTATAAGCCTCCAATATAAAGTACACGCGAAGGCGATGAGAAAATTAGCCGAAAATTAAACAAGTAAAATTATCTTGAAAATTTAAATTTTTTGAGGAAACACACAAACACACGCGTCATGGCAGTTGTTCGGAAGATGCGTAACACCGAATGATGAATAAATATATATTATTTTTATCACTTGTGATGATTTTACAATGTTGCCAAATCATCCATACTAAGATGACTCAAGTCAGCCTCCTCATAATAAAAAGTTTATATCTCCTTCAATTTGGACAAAACAACAAACACATGATGTTTTCCAGCAAAAAAAAAAGTAGCGAAGAATAAGAAAACATAAAGTCATTAAGAAGGTGATAAGGAGAACCGAAATAAAATAAAGTTTAGAGCTGCAGCCAGCCATAAAAGACAAATCCCTCGGCAACATCATCAGTAAAACTATTTTTTTTTTTTTTTGGAAATATTTGAAGAAACTGTCCAGAAAGAATTTATTTCACCGGAGAAAAAAATGCCATTCCATAGGAATTCGACGGCAATGAATCTCCTTGAAAGATTTCTCTTTGTTTCACTTTTGCATTACAGTTGTTGTGTGCAAGAATTTTCCCTTCCTTTTATACTTTCATCGCCAATTGTCTCGCCAATTTTCATTCAATATCATTCGTGTCATTAAATTGGAAATACGAGAGAAAGAGAGCGCTCCAGAGAGAGAGAAAAAAAAAAAAACAACAGCGCGATGATATGACCTCGCAATGAGAAATGAAAGGGTATTTTTATATGAATATATTTACACACGTGTGAAACACATTTTCACGGAATGCAAGCATGCAATTTATGGAGATTTCGAATTCTCATGAAATTATTTTCAGTCCCGTTATTGTCACGATTCTGTCCGACCTCTGTGGACGGCCGAATTATGATTTTCTTTCTCAACTGATAAGAATATTCACACAACAAATCACCCTCAACTGTTTGCGTGAATAAATGAAGGACCGCAACTACTTAGTGTTATCAGTAGACTCTTGTTCACCGTCCATTTTTTTTTTTTTCAAACCCAACAAACTTCTGATAACGAGCAATTTTTTGAAGTAAACATGATTGTAGAGACACAGAAAAAAATATTGAGAATCGTGAAAAGGTGGAATGGAAACAAAAATATTTGAACTTCCGTGTCACGGTTGACAAATCCGTGATGTGTGCGCGAAAAAAAAAAACCAAAAATTTCCACTAATCAAACGTTGGTACTCACCACTTATCTTTCAGATTTTGAGCTGCCTGGGCCACGCTACGCCGTGTTTTCTCATATACATCCTCTTGCGCCTGTATGTGCATCTTATATTGCAACGCACCCATCACATTCATTTGTCCATGGCTTTGTTGTAGACATTCAAATGATCCTTGCGGTCCATCAATTTCCGACAACTGGAAACTAAATTTCTGTTCCACCGGTTGATTGCTGCCATTGTTGCCGTGCGTTGAAAATGACAGGAACTAAAATATACAAAATCAAAGCAATTCATCAATATATTGTTTTTTTTTTTTTTTTTTTTGAGGGAAAAAAATTAAATCAGCACAAAATTAATCGTTTTGAATGTTCAATGAAATTTCAATTTTTCCGCGACATGACATTACGTCACAATTGAATGCCACATACACTAGTTGTATATATATATAGCGAGAAATATACAACACACAATCATGTGCTCCATCGACAAAAAAAAATTAAATAAAGTTAATGGTGGCGTCGGTGTGTGTTTGTGCATTCCAAGTGAAAGTAAAGTTATTTTTTTTTTTGCTTTTCGTTTGCTGAAATATTTTTTTTCTTGCCTTCACAATCTAAAGCATTGACAAAAACAGCAACAACAACTCTAGAGCCTAAATGTCAATTTCATGCTGCTCTCTTAAGTCTAATTGCTTATTAAAGCCAATACAAGATACTTAGTAACATCGTTAGAGGTATCCAAATGTTCTGGATATATTTGTCTGGTTTCTCATTTATTTGCTTGCCTGATTGATCCATGATCTTTTCCAACGTGCTAAGCACAACGCAATACAATAGCAAAAAAGTTCAAATGTGCCATTTCAGATCTATTATAAAATGCGATTTTTTCGTGTGGCACCATAAGACGAAGTTGATGATGGTGAAGCAAAAAAAAAAGATCAACACGAAGAAGAAAAAAAAATATATATATATATATATGAATTGAAAGATTCATACACAGAACGAGGCGAGAGATTGGAGTAGCACAATAATATCGGCAAATATTTACACACACTCACACACTCAGACGAAACCATCTGATTGAAGGGGGGCCACTTTGTGTTATTGTATTGTCGTTGCGAGTGAGTGAGTGCGGGACATGTTCACTATCTATTGTTGGTTACTTAATTTTTTTTTGTTTTATTATGTAGCACTCAATGGAAAATTTGAATTTATGAAATTCAAAGGCATCGAAGATTTTTTTTTTCTCTCTTTTTTTCGGACTAGAGCGAAATGTGATTGGTGAACCATGATCAAGTTGATGGTTCTTTTGAAGATTTCATAACTTTATTTTCATACGTTAATGATGTAGCATATTTGCTTATCAGTAATCGACGACACCAAAGCCAAAAAAAAAGTAATTTATGTCTCGGTACATACATAAAAGTTTTACAATTATTTTTTTTTGCGTTTTCTTAAATGGAATTTGCCTTTTCTTGAGACTACTTTTTTTTTGCATGCCTTCAAGGTAAGTGTCTCTCTATTTTGTAAATAAATTTCAATGAAACGTGAATCACACGCATCAAAAAATGCGACCCGAACTGAGATGGCAGGCAAGGCTTTGGGGCTGCAGAGCTTTTCAAGCGCAGAATTCATGAAACTAAATTATCTTCTTTTTTTTTAAGTTTTATCTAAATAAATGAGTGAAGTTTTAAGACATTTAAACTGGTTTCTTCGTTTCATTGCTGGATAATATTTCTTTCCAATTCAGAGTTGTTTTGTTTTTCGTTTTTTTTTTCTCTCGTTCAATATATACACCATCAGTCGACGCCAAGTGGTGCCTGATTTCTTGTACAATTTACTTTATTTTCTGCACGGCAACGTTTTATGTATAAAAGTATATTGCATACATGTAGATATCAAGAACTTGTGGCACTGGTTCAGTCAGCACCCGTACACGAATTATAACGCTGGTGTTTCATTTACATCGAAGGAGGATTGAATATTTATATTTGTTTTTTAGACTTCAGGCACAACCGCAACATTAAGTTCATGTCAAGTTTGAACTTATTTCGCGGGTGTCAATATGTTCCGTTTCGCTCAGTCCAAATACCTGACAAGTTTTCATATTTTATTTTATTTTTATATATATACATAGATTTTTTTTCGACTGTTCATGGCTGACTCTCGACGTAGTGGTTGTCCAACCAACCTTTGCAAGCTTTCTGGTATTTATATTTAAAAAAAAAATAAAAGAAATAATAAAGATGTCTGAAATTAGGATTTTCATTTGATTTTGCATTTTTTTTTAATTATTTCCTTTGGGGAAAACGGAATAAAGGACCCCCATTAATAGTGTGGATATATGCAATTTTCCCTCCCTCTTGTAAGCGTTTACAATACATTTATAAACGAACGTGCCACGCGAATAGTGGAATTTGAAAATAAAGCAAAAATGCATTTGATTTCTTGTGGGCACCATCATGGCACCCGATCACGGATGTAAAAGCTCCAAAGAGCGTATTAACGTATTAACGCCACACGATTCGTAGAAATACATTTAAAGCAATAATAATATTACACACATCGATGGAGCATGTCTCTTGCTCACTCTCGCTCCCGTTTTATAATTTCTCGGTGCCGTAAGTTCTCCATGTCCAATTATGCAATTTCGTGTGCCACACAATTAAATTTTAAAATAAATAAGAAAATAAAAAGTGGAATAGCGTTTTTTTCACTATTTTTTTGCGTTATACTTACACCTTCATTTCCAATAAATTGTATCGATGCTCCTGATCCATATTTATTCTGCAAATAGTGAGACGCAATGAAGAATGGTTGAAGCAACAAATTTAATAGCATTTTTTTTTTTTTTTTGCAATTATCACTATAAACTTCCGAAATATGTCACTTTCATCCAGATTTTTCAATTGATTTTTTTTCCTTTTGCAGTATCGAGATGTTTCAAAGAAAACCCTCAAGAGTTAAATACATTTTGGTTAATAGATATATACAGTCATTGAGTAAAATAGACACATAATTGCATCAGTAAATGAGACCATAATTTTTGCATAATGGCAAAATGTGGCATTTCAAAAAGACGGTTGGCTGGCTGGTTAAGCTAGAGCTGGTTGTGTATAGTAGATACAATATATAATAATAATAATAATTGGTGTGGTTCTCGCTCGACAAAACCTGACACGAACCAATAACAACAACAAAAACATCAGAATGCAGGCAACAGAATCTTCGGACGAAAATATGTAGATATACATTTTTATTGAGTTCAATGGCATTTTTGTGCAATGGATTTGCGATCCGAGATTCAAATTTAGGCTAAACCTGTTCATGCTCCGCATTTACACGCAATATTTTCATTTAGAAATAGTTCATGAAATCAAAATCATTGTCATCATCATGCATATTTAATCAACGAAATGAGATGTAAGAAAGAAAAAATTAAATGGCACCAAAAATTTAATTCAAACACACACATGCATACATTTAATCTCATACACTTACATATCCCCTGAAAAAGCTTCAGAAGGTTGTTGCGTTTTTGAAAAAAAAAAAATAATAATAATAAAAAACAAAAATTATATTACAAACTGAATTGTGCAAATTGTTATGAGTTGTTTTTTTTTTTTTTTCAATAAAATGAAATGTGAATATAAAAAAAACTGCAGAAGGTCTCTGTATGTATGTGTATGTATTTGTATATGAAAGATCCATTCAAGGTAACTCTCAACGAAAACTGTCGCGGGGGTCCTATATCAAACATATCGTATGAATTTCATCAAATTCACGAGCGCTGATATCAGATATCAACTTGGATGATGCCAGACACACGACCCATACATACCACAATCGTCGATTAGGGAAGGAAAAAAGTGTCACCTAATTCATCACATGAGTGAGAGATCTGGTTCACCATCATCATCATTGAATTTGAAAAAGAGGCGTGAGTTTGTGAGAAAAATCACTTTTTGTTAGTGAGTCAAGCGCGCACGAAAATAAATCACGTTGCTACATGCACGCCTTCAGGTATATCAGCCGATAAAATCGTGGCAACACTATACTGTCGTCAACGGAACACACTGATATCGTGAGGGATGTTTCGCTATTTATTATTTTTATACTGTTTGATCATAAAGGAGCGAACTCATGACTCAATTACTGGTCCACGCGGTGGTTACTACAACTAAATACCATTTGCACACACATTTTATTTACTCAATCTCTCGTCCGAAGATGCGAACCCGCTGATGACTTTATTAGGATCAACAGTTCGTCTATGACCCAAATAATTCCATTTCACCATTCCGTTAACTTTCTCATGTTTTTTTTTTCTTTTCCAATCGGTGTTGGCCTCTTTCTCTTTTACGTTTCCATTCATTTCATATTTACAATTTTTTTATTCGATTATTTTGATGTTGATTTTCATCATCACACAAGTTCATCCATTCAAATAGATATCTACCAAAGGGGGGTTAGGGGTTTTTTTTAGAGTTTCACTTCTTTCAAAAACACAGACATTCCGTGAGGGTGAGGAATAAAATAAAATGGTGAAAAGATTATGTCTAGCCAAGATATGAGACATATGCTATTCCAGAAGACAAGACATAAAAAAAGAATCATTTTCGTTATAATTTAATTAAACCATATTATAACATATCTTTGCACACTTTAACGTTCACTCTCCTGCACAAACACAATCGCTTGGGACAACTTATATTTTACTATATTACATTATATTTCGAAAATATATAATCCAAAGTTTGTGAGTTTGGCTACGTGTATATGCATGCCATTTACGTGCAACTCTTTTTTTGCCTGATTTTACATCACGAACAAATAGGAAAAAGAGAAAATATTTTTCTTTTTTTTATATAGTTTCTTGTGAAAAAATTCAATACTTTTCGCTATGGAATGCAATGCAACTGATCAATGATAAACTTTTGCAAAGGAAGAAGCACTTTTAGCAGTCAATGAAAAATCTGGACGATCAGAAAACCCCAAATTACGGGATTCGTAGAAGAGAGTTGGTGTGGTACCCACTTGATTTCTTGCATATTCTTCAATGGCACGCAGAGCTGAATCAGTGAGCTTCACAAAGATCAGTTCTTCATTATAGTTGAACTGGTGCTGTGTGGACAAGTTATAGAATGTGTCGGCCGTCAGGCTGGAAGCCATCTTATTAACAAACGACTGCTGTTTGTTCACTGCTGTGCCTGTGGCCTCCTCCTCCTGAATCCTTCCTTCTTAACCCCCTCACTCACTAGTTCTCTCTCTCTCTCTCCGATGGACGTTGAATATAATTTATATTTTTTTTCTTTTCTCTATGTAACGTTGCTCTGTCGTCGCTCGAAAAAATATTCGATTTTAATTAAATTTTTTTTTCTTTCTTTATATTATTAATATATGTCACAAATACTATTAGCCAACACACTGAGCACTATTATACACAGGTAGTTGTTTTTTTTTTTTTTCTTTTTATTTTCTTGTGATGATGGATATATCTCTCTCTTTGTTTCGCCCCCTGTATGTCTGTGTATTACTCCTCACTCGCGATATACTTGGGTAGCGGGTTGGTGTGTGTGTAACTTATTGGGGATTTTTCACTCGCGAAATTTACACACAGAGAGAGAATGACGAGAAAATTTGAACTTTTTTTTAATGAAAATTTTATTTCAATATACGCGAAAATTAATGAAATTCTGCCACGCACTTAATAGCTTTTGCTATTAAAGTTAAGGTATTGAATGGGCTTTAATTTAGGACGATTGATGTATGGTTAGTTTGTTGGTTGGTGATAGAGACTGACTACTTTTGCTTCTACTGCTGTTGGATGTTGAGGAACTTTGCTGATTCACACGAATTTCACTTTGACACGATTTTTTTGCACTTATTTCGTCACAAATGTTGGCAACTTTGATTGTTTGGGTTTTACTTGCATTTGCCCCGAATTTGTGAATGTTTTAAAAGGCCACGGAATTAGGCAAAGTAGAGATATTAATTAATTTCAAAGGACGACGTCTCTCTGCACTACACTCGTTCCCACACACAACTACGGTGCCTCGTTCGACAAGGGATCTGTAACTATGGTTTTTCTCCAAAATTGACATAGGACAATTCCATTTTATAAATTTCGAAACATTTATATTTCCTTCTCAACAGGTGTTCTAGTGTTTATATACTTATTAAATTTTGTTTCTTCAAACAACATGAAATGAATTGATCGATGCAGATGAGGAAATTTATTAACTTGCCGGAAATTGCATGTTTGAATAAAATGTTTATAGTCAAGGATGAAACCAATTTGACATTCCAATTCAAAATAAATTCCCTAATTCAAAACATTTTAAATTAAAATGTAGACATTATTAGTGAATGTGGAAAATTCCTTCTATAAATTATAGCTACCGACTGTTAACCTACTAAAATTCGCAATGCAATCACCAGACAATAGAACGTATGTTTGAAAATTTCAAAGATGGCGAAAATTACCTTTCATTATTTTAGAGAATATAAGCATTTTTTACTCAGTCTGAACATTTATTTAGTTAATATATAATTTCAAGTTCAAAATTCAATGAATGATTTGCTGAACTTACTCGCCTAAATAAATACAATTAAGTAAACTTTTTAAAACTGTTTTCACACATGTCACGGATTAATTTGTTTACAATTTCAGCGCAACGGAATTTAGAATTTTTTTTTACAATTTGCAATATATAGAGATATTATTGAACACATTTTGACTTTAAGGTTAGATATCTACCATTATATCTCTGGAATGAAAACAATAATAAAGCTTTGGAATGTGATTAGAGTCAGATAGATGCAAAAATATGTTTCGTTACAAATTGCCCCTTGTAAAAAATTCAAAAATATCTGTTGAAACTATGCAACTTGTGCAACAAGTCCACTGATTTTATCTGGCTCAGTTTTGTTGACTCTTCCAAAAGTCATGTTATCAAAGATATACAACCGTAATATATCGCTTGATAATGACTAAGTGATACGCTTTCATCAAGTCAACTGTATCGATGCTGACTAATTGTTTTAGTCATAATATTTGCCAGATGATGATCAAACTGACATTATTTTAGTCATGGATAGCTTCATAACAAATCGATGATTAAGGATCAAACAGAAATACTGCATTTTCCATACGTTCATCTTTATTTAAATATTAAATACAGTCGAGAATATTGTGCAAATAAAAAAACTTGGAATTTGAAAAATGACAGCGAACTGTAGGATGAGTGGTGTGTGTTTATATTTTATAACTTCCGAGCATTCACCCCGAATCCCGACGCATTATAACAATTTTTGTGACTTTTTTGTTTCGATTTGAATTTTCTTTTATCTAACTACTTAAGGAAATAACTCAACTTAATAATCAATTATGTCCATCACTAATCCATCCGTGAAGATCATACTCTTTATTTTTATTATTTATGCAATACGTCTCAAGTCTTCTGTGCAATTTTTCTAACACCAAATTAAAGGAAAGTGTGGATGGAGTAAAAAAAAAAAAAAATAAATATTAAAACAAAAAATCGACATCCTTAAAGGACGAGAAGGAATGATGGGAAAATTACAAATGTTGGAACTGCTTTGCTGACACTTTGTGTACTTCTACGATTTTTTATCAAAATAATTTAAACCCAACTAGGTGGATCTCGAATTAATGAGTTTTAGAAAAAGTTCATGTAGAGTTCACTTAAAGTTCTGTGCGATCCGTTTTGGCATCTTCAGTCGTTTCTGTTGTCGTTGGATCGATTTGTTCTGTTTCTCCAACATTTGGCGTTTCAATGATCACTTCTTCGACTGGAATTTCTGCTTCGGCATCCGTTTGTGATGGTGGAATTTCCTGTTGTTCATTCTGCTGTCCTTCAGTCGCTTCTGGTTGTTCTGTTATTGTCTCATTTTCAATCTTCTTCTTCTTTTTTGGCTTCTCTTTTGGGCGCCAGGTTTTAATTTTATTTACCAGATATTTCACTTCGCGATCGAGGAATGCCATTTTATCGGTAATATGCTTCACCGTTAGGCGAGGATTTTCGTTTCTAGCCAATTTCCCTTGAGCTGACACTTCCTTATCACGCCATTCAACGGTTTCCTTGATGGCCTTTTCCAAATCATCAACTTCCTTCACACTGAATACATCTCCTTTTTCGGGATCGTTTGTTATATTTCTTGCAGATGTCAAAAAGTGTTGTGATCCATTAACCATCGAATTCAGTGCTTTCAGTGCTTCCGGTCGCTCGTTGTGTTCCCAGTGTCTAGCATACACAGCGTTTGTTTTTTTCATGAGAGTTTCAAGTTTCTCTTCAAAAACTGTGACATCAGCATCAACGCCATCTTCATACAACCAGTCACTAACAGTACTACACATAGCTCGGATATCCTTTAATTCACTATCTGTTGCACAACTGGCATACTCTTTCTGATCTAATCGCAGCTGCGCTTCAATTACATGTGATTCAAGCGTGTTGACAGCAGATTCGCGACGAAGTTTTTCACGTTCAAAATTAGAAAATACCTCAATACGTTGAGATGTTTCATCATACTGATCGCCATCCAGAAGCTTCAATACCAGCAATTCAATATTTGCATCGACAGTCTCTTTGATTGTGACAACTTTTTGCTTTTCCGGAACAGTTTCATTTTTAGTTGCATCTTGTGTGGCGTCTGTATCAGTAGGTGGAGTTTGTGTATCATTACCATTTGCTGATGCTGGCACTTCGGCTTCAGTTTCTGTTTCATTGACTTGGGCTGATTCAACTTTGTTATCGTCCTTATCACCACTGAATAGTTTACTAATTGTAGATCCTAATTTGCTTAATGTTCCCGGTGTATCTTCCTCAGCACCATTAGCAGACTTCTCTAAGATCAATTCAACATTTGCTAAAGTAAAAACTCCGGAATCATCTAAAGCAAAATGTGCTTTAATTCCTTTCGATTCAACTCCTTCAACAACTTTTTCCTTCATCAGTTTTGCCACATTCGTCAACTGAACCTTTGTCAGATTTAAAGATCCAATATTAGCGGCTTCGCCAGTTCCAAGATGGTCCAAGTCTGCATAATTAACAGCAAAATCGAAATCAAGACGATGCTTATTGAAGGTGATGACTTTCTTTTGTGGATAAGTGTTCATTGGACCAAATAAAGTTCTGATGACTGGTCGCTTATTGCCGCTTTCTCCTTCACGTTCAAACACAACTTGAATTGGGAACAAGACAGCGTCTTTCACGATGAATTTTTTAACCTTGAAGCCAGTAGCCAGATCGGCTGCACGATAAACTGCACCCATCGTTGCCGCTTCATCAGCATTTAAATTCTTTCCCAATTCCATGTTGATTGTATTTTTAAGAATTTCTTGAATTTTTGGTGTTCTTGTTGCACCGCCAAACAAAATAAACTGAGAAACTACGTCTAATGTGATGCCAGCTGATTCGACAGCTTTTTTGACTGGGGCTGCAACACGATCAAACAAATCCGTACACAATGATTCAAATTGTTCACGTGTCACGAGGAATTTAAAATCCTGTTCATCAATAAGTCCTTCAATTTGAGCGTAATGGTCAGCATTTGCGCTCAAAATGTTCTTTACACGTCCCGCTTCCTTAAATAATTTGGCCAGTGCACGTGGACTTTCATATACGTTTTGTTTAGTCTTTTTCATGTTATTAAAAGCATCAGCCAAATAATCACGCAATCTCAGTTGCATTTCTAATCCGCCAAGTGTTCGATCGTAGCCGACGCCGACGACCTGAACCACTGGCAATGTCTCACGCAACACTTTGTCCTTCACTAGTTGATAGCTTACGATTGTTGCAGTTGTCTTACTTGCTCCCATGTCATAAAACATGTAATATTGAGCGGTTTCGTTAAAATTCTTTCGCTGGAAAATTCCATAATTCAGGCCAACTGCTGTGTAATCGTTAATGAGTTGTAAGACTTTTAGATTAGCCAAATGAGCTGCTGATAACAGTGCTAAGCGTTCCGACTGCCCAAAGAATCCTGGAACAACTAGAACACATTCCTGAATCGGCTGGCCAGTAGCATCTTGAGCGAATTCTTGTGCACGCGATAGCATTTGCGCAACGAGCTCTTCAACACTGTACACTTCATCCCCGTTCTTAAAAGTCACCGTATTTCTGATTGGATCGGCTTGAATATTGTAGTATGGAAATCGCTTCTTGTACAGCTCAACCACAGGATTATCAACTTGTTTTCCCAATAGATCCATGAGATAGCCGTAGCTGCTTGCTGGAAAACGTGCTGCAAGATTCACAGCATCTTCTCCGAATAATCTAGACTTTTCACGAAATGCGATAACTGACGGTGTCTTTCGCTTGGATTCCTTATTAAGAGCGATTTCCATTGGAAGTCCCGGTGACACAATACCCACCTAAAAAAATAAAAACGATAATTACTTTGAAATTTTTCATCATCAGAAATCGTTAAAGCACCTTCATCCATTCAGTTCCAAGATCTATAGACATAACCGCAGCAGACGAGACATGATCAACAATGCATATAATGAGCAGCAGGGACGACAGCAACATAATTTCAAATGGCATCCGCATATTGACCCTGTAAGATGATGAAAGTTTCATTCAGAAAATGTATTAACATTTTATCGATTTCACTTCAATTGTACCTGATTGTATTTTCTATGACGTGGATTTAACAAATTTTCGGCTTGGCGGCTTTGTGTAACTTTCTTTTCAACGGTCGATGCTCAAGTATCCTGAGGACAAATCAATCATTGATAGCGGTCCCGATGTAATACAAAAGGCCACGTAAGTCACTCAAATCTAAGCAGGTATATAAAATTTCTCTCTACGCGATTGAACGGGATTGCAAGCAATGCGATTGACAAGTTGATTTCGGTAAACAGTAACATGGAAGTCACAATAGAAAATGAATAACCTTATACCGTTTGAAATTTTTTTCTCACTACTTCCGATTTAATTCAACTATGTTTGTTACAACTTTAATAAAGTATCGATTGTACGAAATAACTGCTCAACACATGCCAAAAAAATCCTTCAATCGTTCAGATGCCTGCAAATTAAATTTGAATGCAACATTCATAAATTCTCACTGATCAGTCTTTTTTTTATTCCTTTTTATTCAAATGGAATATATACCTCCTTGAATTTACAAACAGCAATGCTTGTGCAATGTTATAGTTCTAATAATTAGTTAAAAATTACATATTTAAATGATTAAACAAGCTTTGAAAGCTTCCAAAATTTCAAATTGATTATTCAAAACAGGGGCCAATTGATTAGTGAACACCCTGTTTTTTATAGGATTGTTTTTTTTTTATAGTAGCAGCAATATTCAGTTTTCAAAGTTTTCTTCTCAAAGTTGGACAAATTATAAGTTAAATTATTGTGTAAGAACGTAGCTCGCGATCTATTAAAAATCTATATCTAGTTAAGAAGGTGTAAAAATTGCGTTTTCTGTGTCTTCAAGTAGCAGATTATAATTTGAAAAGTTTTTTTTTTCTGAGTTCTTATTGTTGTTGGATCTTATTCCTTGGTTGTAGTGCAAACATCTTTCGTGTTGTGTGATTTTTAGTAAATAATCAACAATTGAACCAGGTGATTAATACTGCAACTAAATCACTCCTAACAATAACAATTTTTCAAATCTCGTCCTCCGTCGTTTCGCGATGACGATATGTCCGTTTAATAAAATTATGGGAAGAAGAAGAAAATTTACATCCGAGAAGTTATGGTGAACTCATCATCATACGACACACAAATTCTATTTTTAATTGGATATTTACCCAATCTTTGCCTGCCGCATTAATTTGTCCTTCGTCATAGATTGATCAAGTTCTGTGAATGATGACGATTATAGTTTTAAAAAATATATATATGTGAAGAAGAGAAAATCGGTTCCTTCATCGCGCACCATTAATAAAACTTTTGCATGAATCACGAGCATGTTCCATATGTTTCCCAAGTTTCCGTCATCATTCTTTAAAAAGGCGTGTGAAAATCTAATTGACAGCGGCATGAGATCAATTATTTACGAAAATCAACATCAACCCTCGAAGAATCGTAATATAATTATAATATTATTCTGGAAACATTTTCATGTGCCACTGACCTTCTTCATCTTTAATCAAGTACTTTTGAGTTGCTGGTGGTCATGGTTACAGATTTTATCATCACATATCTGCTTATTTAATTTCTCCTATGCGTGACATCAAATAATCGCGCTAAAAATGCTAAAACGATAAATAATCAAAAATGACCTTCGTAAACCTGACTCGGTGTTTACATATTTATATTGGAAAAATTGCATTTTTTTTTTCGGTGGTTTCGATCTACTCCGCAGCTGCCGATTGTAGTAGGTGTATTTGTTGATTTCCAAGAAAAAATAATTAACGAAATTATCATTCATTCGGAATATAAGAAAAAAATGTCGATAAATATTATTTAATTAAATGTTAATTTAAATTTTGGTTGAGGGTCTCTTCGACCTCGGCATTGGTTTGGACTTTCATTCATATATGTATGATTCCCATTAATAGCCAATTAAAGTAGACTAGCACTAGGAAAAAAAGAAACAATAACTGGTACAACCAACGATGATGGTTCGTGATGGACAAATATTTCAAAACTAAAATATCAATGTAAATATTACTGAACAAGCCAAGCTAAGTTGGGTTCTGTATGTATATTGCTGTTTTCTGCTTAATGTTTCTCTCTATTATTACTGGAACTTGGTGTACTTGAAAGATGTAGAAGGAGAACCACCTTGACCGGTAAAGCACTTTACTCGTGTCGTACTGTCGTGTCACCATAATATACTACGCAATTGTTATTTTTTTTTTTCTAAGAAAAGCAACTAAGATGCTTTACTAAAAACAATGATCTTTGATACCAATCGGAAGGTTTTTCTCTCCAAACGTTCGACGACGACATATTTTGACATTTCACTTTATCAGTTGTCGAGGGTATAAATGGAATATATTTTGTTATCAGTTCCCCGGTTGAATTATTCATCGGTTGGGAATTTTATTCTACATACGAATACATACTAAAAGGCCGCATCACATGAACGGGAATTGCACAATTTATTCACCATTATCAAAAATAACTTGAATGAAATTAGATTTGTTTACATAGATTTGTAGACTGAGCCGTACAGTATAGATGTGCCGAAATTAATTTGGCAATGGACATCAATCACTTTTACAACCAAATTCCATATGTGCCGTTTCATGGTTCAGTTTGTAAATGCCAATTAGTGATAGATGATACAACTGTTTCTATCATCAAAATCCAGCTTTTCGTTCCCATTTCTCTCATGGTACATAATCTCTCACACTACTTGTCTCTCGGCAGACACTTTAGTGAAGTGTGTGATGTAGGTCTGATAAATTTCTCATGGGAAATTTTAGAAGGCACAAGATGACAATAAAAGTAAGAATTCTGATTATTTAAGGTTTAAATAAATCATTTTTCCTACAGTTTACTAACATCTTATCGGAATCAGACATGTGTTCATTGTCTAAATCATTCAAGAGCAACGATTTAATAGCTGCTAGTCACCTGATATGGTTGACGTCATTAAATTTTTCTGATAACTAAACAAAAATTATTCCAATATTTTTGACTTGATAATGAAATTTACCATTTACCTTCCATTTGACCCTCAAACATCACACCGAATTTGAATACCGAAAACAAAACATTACAATTTGGAAACATTCCAAGTGATGTGTACTTATCATTATTACAAAAATACAAGCAATACGATATTGCGATCAGTTTGGAATTTCGGTGACATCATCAGCGAATTGTATGAAATCACCTTTTTGGCCTTTGCGAGACACATTATTATAAATATGTAAATTTTCCATTTCCATCTTCAACTCTATTTACATGTATGAATGGTGCTTTGTTTTTTTCGTGCAAACACCTTCTGCATCTACGATGTCACAGCTAAAGGTAAATTGTGGTGACATAAAAATCAACGCAATGATACATTTGAAAAATATCTCAATACCAAGCCAAGATCCAACGACTTTTTATTATATTTTGTATGTAGTGATTATACTTATATATATATACATATATTTTGTTCTTTCGCTGTTTGCGTTTCCGTGTGATAATCTTGTGACCCATCAGCCGAAAAAATATTCAGTGGTGTCATCAACTTTTTGTTTCTGCTTTTTGCTATCAGTTATAACTCTATCTCTCTCTGATCAAAATACTCTTTGAACTAAGAAGTAACACTTATTTTTGCTACACTCGTAGAACGTAATCCACTTTTGACGACATCAGACTCCGAATCGGACCTATGTGAAGGACGAGCTGTGAGGAAGATGCCATTTGCCGAATGTTTAGAGTAACTTCTATAGCATTTCTATTTTTTTTTTTTTTTTTCAATAATTTCTAACGTTTTTTGTTTCTTTTTTAGAAACATCATCAAATATCCGCGGGCGCTGCTCAGGATATTATTTGTGATAATCAACAATATTTATTGTATTCCCACATACCTCATATGGATGTTCTTACTCCTACCATTACGAAAGCTTCATCCCGATACATATTATTGGATCGAGGGCAAATTATTTCACTGGCTATTGGCGAATATTGCAATGTGGAGCTATATGGCCGGCTATGATAGTAAGTGTCATTGAAGTTATATCGACCGTAGTGAATGAATCTGTAGCTAAATTTGATTTTCATTTTATTTTAGTTGTAGAGCTTGGTGATGATATCACACCATGTCTGGATCAACGTACACTTTTGCTAGTCAATCACCAGTCAACCGCTGATGTGCCTTTGCTCATGGCGACACTAAACACAAAAGGCGAGGTGCTACCAAACATCATGTGGATAATGGATAAAGTTTTTATGTACACAAATTTTGGTATTGTGAGTTTGATTCATCAAGATTTTTTCATTGGATCGGTATGTTATTAGTACAGGAATGATTCAAATATCATTTCTCAAGACTTAACTTCATTATTCAGGGCCCACGACAGAGAGAAGAAGCTCTCGTGCAACTTCGAGCGCATATAGAAAAATCGTACATTCCACGTAAACGCGAATGGATGGTTCTGTTTCCAGAAGGTGGTTTTCTAAGAAAAAGACGCGAGGCAAGCCAAAGGTTAACTTCTTAATGAGTTTTCATCAAGCCTCTGCAATCTTTAATATAAAATTCGTTTACTTTCACAGATATGCTCTTAGAAATAATTTACCCCTTCTTAATTATGTAACGCTGCCCCGTATCGGTGCCATGAAAACGATTATTGACGCTCTCGGACCAGGTCATCAAGACGAAGATCCAGCAGCAACAACAACACCACCGCAATCAATAAAGGACATTAACAAAGTCATAAATCAGGATGTTGGCGATGAGTTTTATATCGATAATGAGTACACAAATCAGCAGACACCACCAACAACGCCACTGCGCAATGCCTACAATACAAACAATCATGGAAATAATAAAAAAGCGCAACGCATCATTGACGGTGACGATGAGAACTTAAAAGAAAAAATTGGTGAAGCTGAAATTGCATCAAAGAAAACATTAAAATACGTCCTAGATGTTACTGTTGCTTACCCGGATGGAAAACCTCTCGATTTACCAAACATTATAACTGGACTGCGGCGGTCATGTCAAATACATTTACTATACAGACTTTACAGATGCAGTGAGGTTAGTTATTCGTCCATCATTTAAGTGGATTTCTATGTTTAAATTATTTTACTTGCATTCAACAGGTCCCACGTGAAGAAGAACCTCTAACAAAATGGCTGTATGATCGCTTCGCAGAAAAGGAAGAACTGTTGCAGAACTTTTACAACACCGGTTCATTTTCATTTCCAGGCGAAATACAGCCAACTGTCGTTCATCAGGACTTATTACGCTTCTTCATGATCCATCTTTTCTTCATAACGTCATCATACTTACATTTTCAAATGATAACAATGCTCATCAGCTGCTATCGAATGTATGTGCTCAATGAGAGCAATTAGAGACTGGATCTGGTGATGGAGGGTTTTGTGTCCACCTGGATCTGCTTATCTGTTTTTATACCTATTCGTTTGGAAATGGATCTCATCGAAAGAAAAAAAAAATGAAAATGATTATTGAAATTTTCATCTCATCATCCAATTTCGTTCTTTATGGTACTTTAATTCTCTTCCCTTCGCATAATTATGTAATTATTTTCAACCACCCACTCAAGAGAAGGGCAGTAAAATAACTTATGGCACAATAGTTTGGATGGAGGAAATGTGTGGCACAAAAAAAAAAAAACAACAACAAATAGGCCGGAAATGATTCAGTGTATAATTATTTTTCTGCACACAGTATTAAATGTATGATGACAGGATCTGATCTGATCGCCACTTGCGGTTGATGGAATGGGCATGACACATTTAGGTTGTAAAATTATGTTAAATTCTTCACTTTTCTATAAATCTTAATAAATTTTTATGTTCCACTCATGACCTGGATGTGAAACAAACATCCGCTATGAAAACGACCCATGAATAATTTTATAGACATTTAAATGTTCTTATTCTAATTACTTACATATATTCTAAATATTCTATTTTTTTTTTCTCCATTCAAAGCATCAGAATTTTTTTTTGTCTTAGCATTTAATCAACGCTAATTAAAATTGCAGATATAATTAATCAATTGATGCTGAATCGCTGAAGGGCGACTGATGGTCGACCAATGGGCATAAATATAAAAGTGTTTTAATTCAACCACCACGAGCCCATGCGGAAAATTCGAACTTAATTTGTTTTCTTAACTGAAATGTAATATGAGCATAGTAATTATAAGGAAATCTACATAAAGTTCTCTGATTCTCTCGAATGTGATGCCATTGCTTGTGACGGCATTCATTTCAAAAGATCAAAAAACGCTTTAAAATATTTTTTTTTTCATAGACAAACCAACTGAAATTTGTTTCGTAACAGGTGTTTCCATTAGTGATGTCCTGCAAATACGACATTCTGATGGATAATTCCTGAATATAATAAATTAAACTTTGTGTAAATAAATTATTGTAAACTTTAAAGAAAAAAGAAAATCATTATAATTCATACATCATATTTCACCGCATATCCAAATGTTGAAGGAATCAAGTATACCTAAATATCACATCTCAAAATGGAATCATTTTAGTCTTGTAAAGTGAACAGTTTCTTTATTTTGTATCAAAAAGAATAAGGTACCACACGATTTAGAAATTTTTACAAATCAATAATTATTGTCATCAAATGTTAAGATGACTCTTAATTCTCCGCATGTCTGTTTGCAATTTATTTCCTTGCATCTTGATACTGACAATGTCCTTACAAATCCTTTCATTCATTTTAATTCTGTTTAATTCATTTTCTTCGTTTTGAGCGCGTTCAGCTTTTTGCTCCAAAACAATTTTGATGGATTTCATTATTTTATGATCCATCACAGCAGGACGTTGAAACTTAGATGGTAGCCATTCATTGACAATTATATTCTCATATAAAACTTTCGAACCATTGGCATTGTTATTATTTAGTGTTTGAAGTTCTTCATCACCAACATCACGTCCGGATTTTTGTGATCCGCAAACAGTTTTGATTTCGCTACTCTGATTCGGAAAAATCACAACTTTTCCTGATGGAATCCAGTTTGGAAATACATTTATAGTTCCTTGTAGCCATCGAGCGATCTTTGAGTTCCCATTGAAAATAATTCTTTCATACTTATTCAATACGGAAATCCTTTGAATCAAATCTACTAATTGTCCTTCAGATTTGATCATCTGAGTGTCTGACACTGCAAGGGCATTTAGCAAATTAAAAAGTACAATTGTAATTAAAAATACGAAAAGGACGAAAATTGTGTAATTTGTGACATCATTTAGTTCCAAATTGCCAAATTCAAATTCGCCCGTCAACATGACAAATGTTTTGATGATTGCAATGCCAGGATGATAAAAGCTGTTGGCGGCTTTATCATCATCAGATTGATTCATAGTAGAATTTGATTTCATGCTTTCAACTGCTCCATGACCGAATAGCGTATAAAAACAAAGTCCAAAGCCAAAAAGTAATATCGAGTAAAGCGCAATTGACTTCAAAAAAGTCAAAATAACCGTTTTTAGTATGACCATGTGCGTTGAGACAGAGAGGTTAGGAAGTGTTCCAGCTAATGTCAGAAACTCTGTGGCCGCAAATAAAATTGTTATTCCACGAAGGATTCGTTGAAATTCTTCTGAGAAGTTTCCAAAAAGAACCATCCACGATAACACAATCAGTGTCATTTCAAACCAATTCATTTTGCTTTTAAAGTAATGCTTCACAGAGAACAAACACTGGAGTATCTCCCGAATCGTGAGCATAGCAACAGAAGCAATTGAGATACCGTAAAAGAACATGTATGTTGCATTCCTTTTGCGATCTTCCGGTTCAACTGATTGACATAAAACGATATAAGCAATCAACGATAACATGAATAATGAGAACATTACAAAGTTGATGTAGAACAGAAGACTTAATTTTGACCATTTTATATAAAGGAAGCTAAAAAGTACTGGATGTTTAATGAGCTTTCGCAATTCATTGTTTTTAGTTATCTGCTGAAGTGATAAAATTTCACAATTTCCCGTACTTTTAGGCGGTTTAAGAAACGAATAATCGATGTGAAGTTCTTGTTCATCATATCCATAAACATAAATGTGAGACTTCTTGATGCGACGATTCACCGAAACAATGCAATCATCCAGAAATTTCTCGAAAACATCTTTGTTTAGATCTCTCAATGCGCATACTTCAAGATTGTTTGGTATACAAATGTAAGCCGATTTCTTCATCAGTGCCGTTGTTGCTTCGGCATTTTTATAGCGTGTTGTATAATGTAATGGTGTACATCCGTATGCATCCTGACAATTGATTACCAAATCACGATCACAACGTGGATCATTGATCAATAGATTAAAACACTTTTGGAAATCGACATTTTTATCATTCGCTGCATCGGCGCCAAAGCGAAGACAAACTTCATTAAGAAGAGTCATTTTTGAGTTTTTTTCCAATGGAAATTCTGCTATTTTATCGAAACAAAAATTTAAATTCGGTTGTCTCATAAACATCTTCAAGATTTCGTAGTAGCCCTGCTTTACAGCTATGAAAGATGGTGGACAATTCCATGTCGCACCTTGAGCTCTTATATTGACATCAATGTCCTCATGTGCCAACAAAATCTCAACAATTCCTGGTGCGCCTTTAATTGTTGCCATCTCCAGGAATTTAGCGCATTCCTCGTGATAATTTTGAGAATTGTTGCTGCACGCTTCTTTGAATGCATTAAAATATGATTCAAAATCAAGTTCTTTGCGATTGATAACGAGCGACATCATGAACTTTGGATCGATATTTTGAATTTGCTGTTCGGGCATTTGACGATGACTGTTCTGAGTTTTAAATAATTTTACCATTTCATCTTGACGATATGTGTAAAGATCTACATTCGTATTTTCTAAGAAAAACTCAACGAGTTCTTTCTGATTTACAAGCTTTGTTTGCTTCTTCAATAACATCAAGAATGGCGTCTGATTTTTCTCATTTGGAAAATTTGGATTGCATCCATTTACTGTTAGAATCTTTATGCACTCAGCAACATTTGCATAATTTTCTGGTGATAGAATATTTATCAATAAATGCAAGGAATTTTCATTCCCATACTTTAGATTCACTTTTGAAGGATCGTAGTTTTTCATGAATTCGCGAACATTTTTCGGACATAGCGAGTCGATCACAAAATGCAATGGAAAACGTCCATCAGTTGTTCTCTAAAAAAGAGAACTTGTTAAGAAAAATTATTCTATGAAGATTTGTGTTATATGAAAACAAACCGAATAACAATCAGCGCCATTTTCGATGCAAAGCTTTATAAAATCTCCTGATGTTGGTGTTTTTAATATTTTCTGGAAAAACGTTAATCCAGTTTCGTCAAGCGTAATATTCACGTCGGCATTTTTAAACTCCAGCGCATACATAAAATCTCCTAGATCACCAATGTCGAAGGCGTCTATTAAGCATGCCTGCGTTTAACAGAAATAACTTAATTCCAATAAACGTAAACAACAAATTCTTGACTCACTTGTGGATCTTTTGAGTAGATTTGGGTGTTCATTGTTCCGTTGACTTCACTGAAATGTTTTTTTCTCTCAATTTTTTCTTTTTCGACTCAAAAAAAAAAGCTCGTTTTCAAGGTTAAAAATGTTCCTATGTTTCAGATGTTAATTGAGCGGTTTAGCAGTTATTGGCACTGGTATTTTATTAAATTAAAATAAATATCTCTTACTTAATTGATTTTAATTTTATTTTTTGCAATTCTTATTTGCTTCTTTTTTTTTCGATAAAAATGACATCATCGATGTACATTCCAAGATGTTCAGATTTTTTCTATGTAGCTGATATGAAGTCAATCTGGTTCGTTCACATGCGAAATTTGACTTTCTGTTGATAACAAACTTATAATGAACTTTTTATCACCAAAAATGGAAGATTTAAAAATCGAAAAAATTGCAATTTGAAAATGAAAAATCCTATAAAAAGAATACCACGATTCAAATTTCCACCAAAGACTGACTCGCACGATCTTTTTCCGCTTCTCTCAAAAATGTGACTAAACTTAGATACTATACAGTGCTGAAATGGATGTATGCTATTATTGTATGATGGAATCATATATGAATACATATTTAGCAGCATGCGATCTTCGTTGAATACAATTCTGTACAATAGCTGAAAACACGAAAAATAAACAACAACAAATTCTCGCCGGCAGCAAAAAAAAATATTTCAGGGATTGTGCAAGGTGGAAGATATTTCATATTCATCATATGTTTTGTTTTATTTTACTTTAATTTAATAAATTTTTATTTTTTACCAATTATGTTGTGATATTTTTAGCTATTTGGTGAACAATTTTTGCCTTAACAACACTATTTGATGTTCCTGGAACGTGGAAAAAGAAAAGCATGAAACCGGCTGCCAGCAAAAAATGAGCTGATGCAATTCCAATGACGAGAAAGATCGAATACTTTGAAAGCTTCAACGATGGCATTAGCGCATTAACCAAAACAGATCCAGACAGAAAAGCTCCAGTCATAACGAGAAGCCATTGTAAAAATGAAACCTGAATAGTCCATAAAATGGAAACTGGTATGTAAACAGCTAATGAGTACCCGTACAGAGTGACGAGTGATAACAAGCTTGGTATATATGGAGCACTTTCCAGCTCTGCATCAGTATCATCTTCTAGATTTACACTCCACTTAAGCACTGACCAGATAATAAAAGGCATCAAAGACACGTAAAGAATGATTGCTGTTGTGGCGGAACTAACAATATGAAAATTGTAATGCCAGTGAAACTCTGAATTATGGTCGTGTTGAAAGAAACTAGCCATATTTCCAGAAATAGCGATTGCAAAGATGAGCGTTACAGTGATCCAAAATGGTCCATAGAGATCAGGATTAACTCCCAAGTGAGTTTTCAAGTAAGTTGATGAGGCTCGCTTTGGGATCATTGATGTAGCAATTCTGTTAACAACGTCCACTGTATCAATATTGAAGAACTGTTGATAATATTCGATTTGAAACATTGAAACCTTTGCTGTTGATCCTCCAGATGAAGCATCTAAAGCGTAAAAACATTGCATCGTCACCAACCATTTGAATCAATGCAAATAAAAATAAAATTTACCATCTTTCTGTGCTTTTGTCGGCGAATTCACAGATATCTGCGGCGATTCTCCATAATCTTCATAGTCCTGGAATGCCAGTAGATCATCTGTTTTACTCGTCATTTCGATCACAAGCGCGTGTGATTTAAATAAACTTAGATTTTGTTTTCCTTTTTTTTTTGATGATTCGGCGACAGAGGGATAGACACTGAGCGACCAAAAAACAATTATTAGAGAATTTGAATAAAAACAGTTTGGATTTTTATTTTTTTCATGACAGACATCGACTCCAGGGGCAAATATTGGGAAAATATCTTAATCTAGATCACAACCGACGGTCTACTGAGAGAATTCTTCATCTCCAAAGTTCAACCATTTCGAAGCAAGTCCGGTTGATAGCTCACTATCTGGATGATGTTTTGTTCCTAACTGCGGTGCATGAGCTTCCGTGCTCAAACGTGGATCAGGACTATTATAACCCGGCAATCGAGCCTTCAGAAAGTCATAACGTCTGTATGATGGCGGCTATGGATGCATAACAATTATTTTCAATGGCTATCAAACGCTTTTGTACAAAAAAAAAACTTACCGTCACCGGTTTTTTCTCTGCTGGCTTTTCTCTCGGTATAGGATTATAGAACTGGTCTAAAACGTCAATCTTACGTTTGTGAAACCATTGTGTTTCCGGAGATGCACCAGGACGTAATGCGTAATTAACAGGAGGTGGTTTCATGCATTCTGGAAGATCTGGCATCGGTGACATTGGCTCCATAAGACTTTCCATATCGGGTGAATCTACTAGCGCTTGCAAACGTCTGGATCTGGGTGTGATTGTATTTTTGTCCTTTATTTCATCCAGCACTGCCATCGTATGTTGCCGTTGTGGTGTTGGCATAGCTGCTACGAGATCATCTACGTCATGATATTTATAATCAGACATTCTGCCCCGCGATTGAGGAGTTTTAGGAGACGCCGATACTTCAGCAACTCGCATGCCACCAAATCTCTTTTTAATCAAAACTGGTGTGCCGGCAATACGGTTGGAAGTAAATTCATCATCGCTGTTTTTGTTCTCCTTGTTGTCAATCGGTGGAGTTGCAGAAGTTGTTGAGGTTTCACGGCGTGCATCAAAATTGGGTTCTTGTGAGCTTGGCACAAAAGAATAACGAGCCTTGATATTTTTTAAAGAAACTTTACTTCCGCCGATTAAATACGCTGTCTCATCAGCACGATCCCTAAATTTTAAGCATTCACGCAGCCAATCAACGCTCAAAACTGTTAAACCCCATTTAAGAGCTGACTCAGCCTTACGACCAACAGTATTAGGACTGATGAGAATTGGTTTATGCTCCATGTTCAGTATTTCAATGTAGTTGCCACCCAAAACAGTGACCATCATTGAAATAAATTCTCGTTCTTGTTGTTTGTAATTCGTGACTACAATCGTTTCACCGTCAAGTGGTCGTTTCTCTTCCGGTTGCAATTCGACAAGTGGTTTGTGATAGTATTCTACATCTAACAACTTTTGCTCCGACATGCACTGAAGGATCCATAGCTCGTTAACTAGATTGCGATACTTGACACGCGGCTTAAACTCACTCAGAATAGTTTGTGTAATGACATAATCAACTTCCTTGGAATAAGAGTCATCGACCATTGTCCCTCTCATATTTTCACAATCTTTAATGATTTGTAGTGTATCGGCAGCATCCTTGAATCCATAGAAATTAATGTATTTTCCAGCAAAAATTGGTTCCAGGACTGTAACATCTTCCGTGTCATCTGCCGTCACTATTTGTTCAGGAGCTTTTATTAGCTCATGAACCAATGTACTTTGTGCGTTTGGTTTCAAATATTGACTCGACAATTCAATATCATCCTTCTTTTCCCCGTTTTGCTCTAACGTTGGCTTGGGATCGAGTGAAAAATGAGGAATATTTGGTTTTTTGAAGATATTATTCATAGATTGAATTCCAGCAACCGACAAATCTGAAGCGCGACTGAGTATTGTCTCATTAATTGTAAGATTTCTTACCGATGAACCGGAAAATATTTCCGATAACCGAGTTTGGTCAGGATTGAACTTTGAAACTGTTACGTTTGATTCTTTCGTTGGTGTTGATGCTCTGATTGCCTTCACAAGATATGCATTTACTGATAGCGCATATCCTTCTTTAATACTATCCAGCACCCACTGTGGCTTCACACATGGTTTTTTGTTTCGTATTGCAGACTTATATTTCTCATTGCCAATGCTGTCAGACTCAAGCAATAAAATCTGAATATGGTTCGGTCTGAATGATGGATGAAATTTTCCGCCATTCTCTTCAATCATCATTTTGACTTTGTTTCTGATTGCAAGCTTGAGTCCTGTCGATGACACGTTGAGATCGAAGAAAATTGGTAATCGGAAGCTTTCAAATTGTTCGTCATCTGCACGCTTACTAAAGCTGATATCCTGCGTCTTGGACCATACTCGATGGACCCAATCAGGATGCATGATGTTAAGGCCGTTTCTTCCTGCTTCTTCGTATTTTAGCGATATCACACTCTTAGTCACAAGATGAGTCACACTGTCCCTCAAATTATCGAGGTGAATTCCTCCCATGTAGCCAACGAGTTTCTTGATTTTCTTTTTTTCTTCCAGATCCATCTGAGAGAGACAAATGATGAGTCCGCGCATAGATAGATTGTGAACATGTGGAATGTCAGCTGGCAGGGGAACGTTCCCACTGAGCATCGTAAGGAGACATCGGTTTCCAAGAATCCTAAGTAGGTAGAAAGGAAGATCCATCCCAAAAAATGAAAAAAAAAAAATCATGTAAAATTAATAATAATAATGAATGAACTTACCAGCAACCAGGAACAGCTTCAATGTATTCGAAGGCTGGCCCGCTAAATTTATCGAAAATAAATATTTTCTTCTTTTCCTTAAGTTCTGATTTTGGAATCTTCAAACATTCGCTCTCCGTAAGTGTTTTAATGAATTCTATCGTAAAATACTTTCTAGCTGCCTGAAATTATAAAAAATTTCGTCAAAAATATTTAAATTTTGATCCAATTTCAATTCAGTTTAGCTTGCCTCAAACGCCAGTTTCATCGCCTCCGACATCTCTCCATTCTGTAACACAAAACTGAATATCAATTTGGGCTCTGCGCCGAAAAATGTCAGATTAAGGCTCGAAGAAGACATTTTAAGGAGATCACACAATTCGTTAACGTTTACATGTTTTTTGACTTGTTAAATCAGAGTTTGAATATATCAAAATTCACAATACAAAAAAATATTCAACAGAAATTGTTTTACTGAAAACGCCCACGAAAAAGAAAAGAAGAAGAAGAATAGATAATAAACCTCACATCTTGAGCAAAAGTGTTTTTCGTTAAAAGATATATTATATTTCTCTCGCAACGTTTGCCTATTCTAACTAAGACATCTAAGCAACGGCAAAGAGCGCAAAAATGAGTGAAGAAAAGATCTCTAGTAACAAATTGAATATTGAGTTAGCCAGTCGCACTTCAGCAGAGATTTCGGCCATTAAAGAAAGTTATAAGCCAATATCTGAAGAAGTTGGACTTGATCACGGTATATCACACTTCCTAATCCTCTTATAAAATAATTTTAATTAATATCATAAAAGAGTTATGATTTAAAGTGACCACATTCGACATTCTTTGTTTCCTCATACATATACAAAATGGACTTTTTTTGCATGATGCAACTCATAAGTTGCATTTTTCTTTCGTAAAATGTCAGCATAAAATGTGTAACAACACATTTTTGTGTCTGTAACATTCCATGAGTACCTAAAAACTTTTAAATTATGCTTTCACACTCGCATGGCATGCTATAAGATGATACATATTCCATTCGTTAATGACTGCATAGCAATTTAGCTACACTACTGTATCTCTACTACTTACCGTTCATATCTGTTCATACATTCTCGCGAGTTTATCAAAGCATCCTCAATTGAATTTCATTATCATCATTTCACATTTTACAGTCACGGGAGAAACAGTTAAAAATTCAAACATGGTGCATGAAAACGGAGATCCCATTCAAGATGGAGCTGATGAAATGATGTTGGGCAGCGATGATAAGGAAGTTCTTGCGTTGAAGAATGTCGAAGTTAAATTCATCTCAGCCGAGACTCCGAATGGTGATGCCAAAATTAATATTGGAACCGTTGAAAAGGTGAGTTGATCACTTCACTGTTGTCACAATTTATTAACAGTCACTGATTGATTGCTAATTGATTGGATTCCTATAAAATGCCAAGCGCCAGATGTTCAGCTGATCAGTTAATAGCCAATTTTTAATCATTAAAGTGTTTTAAAGGAATTCGAAAGAAAAAAAATGAATGAGAAGGTTTAGTTGACCTTCAAAGTGTTTGTTCATCTTATCAAAATTTTACAAATAAACCAATTTATATTTTCAGTCGTTCTCTGGTATGACAAAGGAGGAACTGATGAAATATGCCAACGACCCATTTTGGGTAAAATTACGTTGGTTTATGTTCGTCTTATTCTGGGCGTTATGGGTTGCAATGTTGGTTGGTGCAATTTTGATAATTGTGCATTCACCAAAATGTGCAGCCCCAACGGAACTTACTTGGTGGAAAAAAGGACCATTAATAACTATCACTGGCGAAGAGAAGGAAACGGAGATTGAGGAAATTAAGAGCTTCAAAGCACAAGGTGTCATCTATGAGCTAAAGGACACTGATACATATGCTGTCGAAACCAAGAGCGTTGAAGATAAAATAAGGAAATTGGTGGAGACTTATGAGGCTCACAACATTCATCTTGTTTTGGACTTGACACCAAACTACGTTTCACAAGATGATGAACTATTTAAGTCTGCAACGCAACAAGTCCCAGACCCAGAAGCTCTTTCAGCCTTTATCGTTTCCGAAAACACAAATAACTGGAAAAAGGTTCATGGTAATCAGTCAGCATGGAAGCAGGTCGGAAAAAATAACTTCTTAAGCCAATTTGGCGAAAATTATGATTTACGAATGGACAGCGAAGTAGCACAAAATAATTAAATGAAGTTATTAGGCATCTTGCTTCTTTGGGCGTCAAAGGCTTCCGCTTAAACAACGCACGTTACTTCATTGTCAATCCAGACATGAAAGATGAAACGCATAATCCAATAGATCACAAACACATGATGGATGAATATGAATTCTACACACATGGTCAAACAATTTTCCAAGATGGTCTTGGCGATCTTATGCGAAACTTCTCGCGGACTGTTCAGAATGCAACTAATGGCGAGGGCTTTTTGTCCATTAATGATGATCTATCGGCACGTGCTGAGGTCTTCACTATATCAAATACAACTCAGCTTAGCTTTGATTTGCCGCGCTTCGGTTTCATTAATGCTCACTTGAAAGGAGATACGTCTGACAAAATAAGAAAACTCTACAATGCATTCAAAAATCTGAAAAATGTTGTTGATATTGATAATTTATGGATGCAATTGCCATACTCTCATGATAGCTTCAGATCTTCAGAGCATCAGAATCGTTTAGATGCATCTGCTTATAATATGTTCGTGATGCTACTGCCAGGTACTCCAATAGTTTCATTGAATGCTATTAATTACGGTGAGAACAAAACTGAAACTGTTAAGAAGTTGGAGGAAATTCGCGAATCAAAAGCATTTCAACATGGCAAATTCGACTTTTTCTTGAGCGTTAATGAAACTGCTTTCGCATATACAAGGTAAGATTTGCATAACGAATAATTATCTAGCTGCTAAAATAATATTCACTTCATTCCCTCTACTGCTAACAAATTATTTAATTTTTATTAAATATTCAAGAAAATTGTGAGTTTCCCAACCAATCTATAAGAAAGAAATCGTTTGCTTTGTAAAAATATTTACTCATTGAATAATTTTTTTTATTAACAGGATCAAGTCAGGAAATGTTGGATATTTTATTGCTCTCAATCCTACTGATCAGGACATTACTGCAAACTTCGAAAATGATGAAGTTGGTACGGAACTGACCGTTGATTTGTTGAGTGACGACTACGATAAGGAAGATAATCCCTTAAAAGGAAAGGTACCACTGAACAGCGTTCCGTTGTTGAAACATTCTGTTGCGATCTTTACTTTTATATTAAAGTCTTAAATCGTATAAAACAACGAATGAAATTTCCAAACATGATTCATTTTATCTTTTGCTCGAGATCCAGAATCTCAATTTTAATAATCATCAGTAGATTGATGTCACTTCAATCAGTAGAATTTATAATTTCAGTATTTTGCTTTGTTCAAGTTGAATCCTGAAGGAAATGATGACAATACAGTTGGGGCTTTTGAAATATTCAATCCCATTATATCTATTCATAATAATCAAATAAAAAAAAAATTACAAACTACCTAGCAGCAAAAATAAATTTTTCTTTTAATCAGCATCTACCTAGACTAGACTATTTTAAATTTTTGTGAAACTGATAGGAAATCGATATTATCGCCTCATTTTGATTAAAGATCTTTGTATTAAGAAAGACAAACATTTTAACCAAGTAAATTTAAAGAAACTCTTTTATAAAAGGGAAAATGTAAATCGAGAAAACGACGATGGAATAAATCTTAAAATAAATCGTCCTGCCAAAAAATCTCACAACTCAAATTTCCTTCCGCATTGAAAGTATTGATAATAGTTTGGTATATAGATATTTGTTACTGAAGCCAAAAAAGTGTCGTCGTAGGAGAAAAATACCGAAGTTTTGGAGGCTCCAAAAAAAAAGAAAGGTCATGGAAACTATCCAGTATCATATCCTGATCAGATATTTCGTTTCGACTAATTTGCTTTGACATAAAGTATGCTCTATCAATAAATATCTCATAGAATTATTACTGGCGCTGCGAACGATTCAGTGATGAAATGTTATTACGCTGTCTGCTGACGAAAACCAATCATTTATAATTTACAATTTTATGATGAGGTCATAACTGATGTCTGTATTTGTCTGGAGGGTTCTTAGTATCCTCCTCAGTTTCCTTAGAAATTTAAAATGAAATGGGATGAATAAATTTTATGATGGGGCCATAAATCGCACGTTTCATCATTTTTTAGAAACAGCTTCTGGAAAAAATTGTGCCTGAAATAAATTATTGATATGCTGTGCCTATATTAAATATGAGAAAAAAAGTTTTTTGGACGCATGCAAATTGAAAAAAGAAGCATTGTACAGAAAGAAATTATTCGAAGTGACATTTTTGACTTAAAGATTTTGTGCAAAAAAAAATTAGCGAAACGAGTCTTGCTGAGCCCCTAATCGAACCAAATATAATGGGCTACCCAGGAGGCCACCCTTTATAGAACACATTACCAACACATTCACACCTGAACTCAGAAAACAGATGCCAAGACAGATGTCTTCTTTTTTGTACTTACTAGAGGTACATGGGCTTCGTTTTAAATTTTAAAAAAACCGGTAAAAATACCAACCAAAATTGAAAGCAAGAAATAACGTCAAAGACAAGTGAAACAACAAACGAAAAATGCATCCCGAAGACTTGTCTTAGTTGCAGAGAAGTCCCCAAAAAAAAAATGGGGACTATCAGTATCGATCATTGTTCAAGTAATTTAAAACTATTTTTTTTTAGTTTCTATGTTCGAGAACCAGTATATTACGACAAGTTGACTCATAATATGAAACTAGAAGCTGACTGAACTAAGAAACGTAAGAGACTACGCGAAGATGCTGTGCCAACAATTGGGTACCATGGATGCAGTCGTAATTTCTATATTGAAAGAGAATGTGCGACAATGATGGAAAACGATTCGCAATCCACTAACTATAATCTCTTATTAGCGCATAATTTGTTAAATTAAATAATTTGTTTACTAAACATGCTTCAAGCTTCAACAATTAAATTTGTTTTACACATTTATTTGATGAAGTATCGTACTTAATTTAACGTAAATAAAAGTCTTCAAACTGAGAGCTAAAAATATTTTTCAATGTTTAAACAAGTTTGTTTCCATAAAAGCAACAAATGTTTTTTTTTTTTCTTATAAAAATTCACTTGTTGAAATTTAAATTAAATTGATATCTATATTTTATTCTTATTGGCTATTTCTTAATTTTGCAACTGATACCAATTTTCGTTTCCCAGTTCTCCTTTTACAGAAATTATTAGGAAATACCATGTTATTTAAAAGGCATTTTTGGCAGCTCCTTACACTGCAACAATATTTTATTTATATTCTAAAATAAGGGAAACAAAACTTTATACAAATTTTTTTCGCGGATTAAAGATTTATTGCATCTAATTTTATTTAAAGTTTCAAAACTTTAATTTCGAAGTTTTTCAGTTTTTTTTTTAATAAGCATGACCTTTAAGTTGTACTCGAATTGCCTCAGCCTCGAATTGCCTCAGCAGATGTTTCGCAGATCAATTTTGACGATTATAAAGTCGACAACAATTTGAACAAGTGCGAATGCGTTCTACATTCATCACGTTTATATGTAGAAACCGCCACAGTAACTAATTCATTTCTCGCCAGGACATCGTTCGAATTGCATCGTGTCGAATAAGTTGTTTTAAAAAATTTAAAGTACGTGTAATAAATAGTTCAAAATTTTTATAAGCAGTAAATTCTTAAAATAAATATGTTCAAGGAAGAACGCGCGATAATGATGATATGGAAACCAGATAACGACCAAGAAAATCCCAATAGTAAGTTTTTAGTGTGTTACTCTTTCATAAAACTGGGATTTTCGATGGGATTGATCCTGATTTTGGCCAGTTACCTACATAAAATTTACGTAGCTCCTGTTCCAAATCAGCTGAATGAACCTTCCAAAACTGCACCAATTTATTGGTTCCACGATACAATAAACGATTTTGAAAAATTCGAAGAAATTGGAAATGCACTTGATAAATTAGGCTTGCAGAAGATCACAATAAATTACACGACAGATATCAGAAACTTTGTTCACATGGATTGGGATTTAGCTTGGTCATTCCAAAATATTTACCAAATACAAGATATCTCCAAAAAAATGTTGACAATCGTGGAATTTCAATCAAAAACGTTTCTGATATTACAATAAACATTAATAGTAAAATTAATCCAACTTTTGCACAAATATATGCAGAAGATCCATTTCTTATTGAAGGTCACAAATTTGACATATCAACTTACGTTGTCATAACATCTGTTAATCCACTGAGGGTTTATTACTATGAAACCGAGGCTGTTATCAGAATTTGTCCATTGAAGTATCAAGCAAATGACACCACAAATATGGATCGCCACATAATTTCACCATCACAGTTAGTATGTTTTGAATTTCCTCCTTTAAAAAAATACTGTGATAAAGGATATGTCTGCAAGCAAGCATTAGCAAGATATTTGATTGAAAAAGGTGTTGATGCAGAAAAAGTATTTCGGCAAATTGAAGACGTACTTCGCGAAATAATTTTAGAAAGAGAGCATTTAATTATCGAGTAGGTAAATATACCTATGTGAATTGCTTATTTTGCGGAAACTTTAATAACTTAAATAATTCGACTAAACATTTTTGTACAAATATAATTTCTATAATTTTTTCCCAGATACCACGTTTCGGGTCAAAGTATAGTTTCTTCGAATTAATACGTGTTGATATGATGTTGGACCAAAACTTGAAGCTGCATGTTGTAGAAATGAATCAGGTATAGAAATGATGAGGCAATATCAAAAACTAATTAATACATCAAATCAGTTAAGAAATTATTAACGTAACTGTGTAATTAGTTTTTCTTATGTTTCTCCGTAAATTGTAATAATTATATAATTAATAATAGCATCTGTTATTAAAAACTATAGCATCCTAATATACATGCAGATCCGAAGAAGATTCGCTACAGATCAATATTTCAGAACCTGGCTTTCCACACATTTAATCTTGTTGGAGTTGGTGCAACATGGAAAAGGAGTGATTTCAGAATAAAAACTTTGGCCGAAGAACACATTGTTATAGGTATATCTGGAACCAGAGTGCTGCCAGAGGTTTGCGCCAATTATCCATGCTCCCAGTCATGTGTTGAAGGTTGTGAATTGTGTTATCATTGTCTTTCGAATGATGAAAAATACGATCGCATAATGGCTTATCAAGAAACTTTAAATTCTGGAGCTTTTAAAAGAATTTTCCCTGTCAAAAATGTCAGTTTCGTGATTTCATAAAGTAAAAAAAAAAAAAATAATTAGTTATTTTATTTTTAAAGGGCACATACACAGAATTGGATGAAGACTACTTGAAGACATTGAGTCCAGCAAATAAACATCACTCACAATGGTTTATTGAGATGTGTAAGAAGAGTCAATTATTCTGTTAGAGAATTTATTGTGAACGAATTGGCGTTTCTGTTAATAAAATTGTACTACTTCATCTATTCGTGCAGTAAAAATATTTTCCATATGTTGGCATTATTGCTTACGTCGAGGCTCGGTGCGACTTTTCTCTCACTTATAATTTATTTGAATTCGAGTTTGAATTATTGAACTTCTGCCTCTTAGAATAAATTTGAATTAATTTCAGGCTCTGTAAGCTCAGTGTTATAGAGTTATGTGAAGCATAACTGACTGACATTATTGTCAACATATTTTTGATTAAAAAACATCGCGCGCTCTGATTGGTCGATTTTTACCTTCTCGGTGTCTTAACAGCTCAACATAACAAAAATTCTCCGCCGCTCCAACACATTTTTAGTTTTATAATAGAACCAGTAAATATTAATATTAAATTCAATAAATGACGCTCTACTATAAATAAGTAATCAAATGCAGTTTCTTCCAATAAAAGTTTTAATATTAATGAATTTTTTTTTTTAACATTTGTTTGATAAAATTTGAAATACTCTTCAACAAGCAGTTGTTCGGTATTCATAAAACTTCAAAAACAATATTCCTTGATCGAACACATTCTTAATAGCAGTTATAACTCCGCCTCTTTCACTTGCACTTCTATCGCGATGAAATAATGCGATTGAAACAGTTCGCTTTTTGTGATATCATCGTTGAGTTTCGTTTCCGTCATAATACTTATGCCTATGTCATAATCTTTCTTCTTTAATTTATTTTTAAACTCGTCTCTCTTGGTAATTATTTAACATTTTGGTAAAATATCCACATTGTAATTATTAGGGTTTAAGTGCATGTTGTCAGACTCAGACACAATGTTTTCACTTCATACTTCGAAAGCTTCTCGACGACTAAATGCGAATATTGCTGAAATGGTAACTCACATACACAATCCAAAGTTCTCACATTTCAATCTCAGTGGTTTTCTTATCATTTCTTATTCAAGTAATATCTCATAAATTATTTTCATTATTAACATTAATGGGGCAATAAGTTATTTTCCTTTCTTTAAAACATTTATTTGTAATTTTCGGGTTTTAGAATTTGTGATTTTCCAATTATTCATTTTATCGTAAAAAAAATTATTTTACCAGAGCAATTAATTATCGGTAAAAAGCTTAACAATTAAATAGTATTATCCAGTAAATTATAAAAAATTATTTGGTTATAAGACACAACATCCGCTGATGAAAGATTGAAAAATCGGAACCAAAAATAAGAAATCTTCAAAGAAAAATAAATCGCCGAGACGACAAAATTAAATATCTCCATAACGTTATCAAATTAAGTCGGAAAAATCAAACAACACAATCCAAAAAAAATTCCACGATCCGATTCGGCAGAAATAATAACTTTGTCAATTGCATTTAACTGTTTTTTGATACGTTTGAATTTGAGACATGGGACACATTTCTCTCTTATTTCTAATAAGAGACTTCCAGTCTAACTTTCCCATAGTTTCAAAGCCCATCTCTTTTACATTATAAAAACAAGACGTCGCAGATGTGTTTTGTCCAATAGCGTCTGCAAAACAATAGTCAAGTTAACCTTGCGTTCGGGCATTATTCTAACCCATGAAGTTTATACTGAGGTGGAATTATTGCGAATTGAAAACTTAACCAATACCTCGCGATTACAACGCGAAATATCGTTGGGATCGCAATTTTTGAAAGTCCTCAACAGGACATAATAAATAAAATGTAAAGAAATTTTAGTTAATTCGCCGGAGAATACTTTTAAAATTTTAGACAGTTGCGAGCTTCATGAATCCAATATGCATGTTTTTATATATCGAAAAATCGATTAAATTTGCTTGAAAACATTGATGAATTTCCAGCTTTGATGTTGATATAAAATAAACTTGTAATGATGAGGACCTTACATTTATTTTTTTTTTATTTTAACTGAAACAGTGAAAGGATGAAACAAACTTAGATTTGTAAATTTTAAAGATTCATATGCCAACTGTGATGACAGAGTTATGTCTGGTTTATTCATCATCTTCTTCGTCTTCCTCATTATCGCTACCGGAGGCATCATCCTTGGCGGGCAATTTCGCGCTGGTTTTTTGCTAAAACAATGAAGGTTTTTTGAAGGAATCAGGTTTAATTTTTTGCAGAACTTACCTTTTTCTTGTCTGATTTTCCTTTACCACCACCATCACTGCTTGAATCATCTTCCGAAATGTATTCCTTACTTTTAAAGCCGGAACCTGAACCAGTCGTTTTAGTAGGTGTTGTCTTATCCTTTTCGTCGGCTTTTCGCTTTTCACCCTTCGCCTTAGCGTCCTTGTAATCATCCATGGCTTTTGTGTAACGTTCCTTCTCTTTAGCCGCTTTAGCTTCCCATTTGCTTTTGTCCTTCAAAACATTCCACATTTCACCAGCTTTCTTTGCGATTTCAGTGACTTTTATACCAGGATTTTCTTCCTTAATTTGTTCACGATGCTCATTCATCCAAATCATGAAAGCTGACTGTGCGCGCTTTGGCGCATCTTTGTCACGCTCACCTTTTGGTTTCTTTGACACTTTCTTTGGTGAACTTGCTTTCTTTTCGCGCTTTTCGCGATGGCGCTCCTTCTTTTCCTTTTTCTTATTTGTTTTGCCTTCACTGTCTTCAGAATTTGCTTCAGAATCGCTGGTACTTACGTTGCTATCAAACTCTTCAGCGACGTCAGATTCTTGCTCGTTGGGATTGAAGTCCTCGTCTGTTGATTCTTCATCACTTCCAGACTCTTCTGAATCGCGCTCTTCAGCTTCTGCCTTAACACGGGCCAAATATGCATCAGGCTCTTCTTTATCGGAATCACCAAAGTCTTCGTTGTAGTTCGATGTCATTTTGCCAGTATTCTTGACAGTGATCTTCTTTGAAACGATAAAGTCGTACAGCTTTGTATATTCTTCTTTTTCAATTGAACTGAACGTATGCGTGGTTCCCATTTTCAGTTCAATTTCAAAGTCAAAACTTTTAGTGGATCCACCACCACGGGCAAAGTTGACACATGCGATTTCCTCAAATCGAATATGCATCGGTGGTTTGTGTACATATATGAAGCCGCGTTCTAATGGATAGAGGTAACCTGCCGCAGCCTTGAATGAACATCCAACAGCCGGTGTACCTGAGTGACCGATGAATGATCCTGGACCAGTTAGCTTACGATTAATAATAACCTTCATAATCTTTCCCAGAACTTCATAAACAGGTCCTGACAATTCCTTTGTCAATTTATCCTCGTATCTGTCTTTCAACTCCTTTTCGGTGAATGGTAATTCAATACTGGTTTCTTCTTCCATGCCAAATAATAACACCAGGAAGTGATAGCGTGTTTGACCTTGCTTGATTGGTGGATCCAATGAAACCACAAAGAACATTTGTCGATTGTCCTTGTGAGGTAGTAAAAATAATCGCAGTACGGTAGCAAGTGGAATTTTGTAGTCAAATGTTTTGCCGTGAAGCTGGAAGAAGGTCTGGAATACTTTGATATCGTAGCGACCACTACAAAAAGAACAGAAATTATTAATTTGAATTTTCTACCAATACTAAAAGTTACAAACCGCGGCGTAAGACATTGAATTTCACGGAAAATGGCAATGGCATCACCAGAAACGGATAGGACAGATGCTTTGTTAATGACATTCTGATAAAAGGCATCAACTGGATCAGCATCACTAGTTTCTGATGTTGGAATATGATAGCGCATTTCCATGAGACTAACAGGAGCATCATCATTCTGATGGAATTCGAGTGTAATTTCATTCTTTCCTGTGTTGCATTGGGAAACGTTTGAAACAGGAATTTCAAAAGCAGTTTTCTCGCCAATGTTGAAGCTCAAGACATCGCCTTTGAAATGAGCGGTTCCCCAATTCCAACCTCGCATAGACAGTTCCTTCTCGAGCATATCCAAACTGTAATTCTTTTTAAAGTAGTCCGAAATCTTTTTCTCATCGCCGGTGAATCCTGTATAGCGATGCAATGTGCCGTTTTTCATAAAAATGCGTAATCCAAAATGTCCCACAAACTTCTGAAAGTTTACCGTTTCAACATCGTCGGCACTTATCTGTTCTACTTTGCCGGTCTTGTCAGATTTCCAGCTAATTAAATCATTTGTGAGCTTGAGACGGCCGATGGCCTGAAATGACAAAAAATAGATATTCAGTTATAGTGTAGACGCAATTACAAGAAAACGCGTATTTATGACAAGCTTTAGAGCGAAATGTACTATCTAATCCGAATTAACTAAAATCGCTAACTTACCATGTATCCGCGCTGCTCTGACGATATTGATGAGAACTCTAAAAAGTCCATTTCACCGGTAAATATGCTCAGAAGCTTCAAGAAATAAGAACAAATGTTTCCACACTCGGCGGCAAATTCAAGGGCAAGTATCTAGGTGTCAACAATGTACTTCAATTGCAGCGAGCTATTTATTGCACAGATAATTAAACATTAAACCTCATCTTCTGAATTTGGCCTGACTTTAAATGTATTGTTTTTATGTTCACATTAAATTATCAATGATACTTAATCTGCGCCTTATTATTGACTCTTGTGTATGGTTTCAAATAAATATACTGCCTTGAAATTAACGAAAAAAATTTAAAAACATAAAATGATTGTTTGCCCCTTTATTACAGTGACGAACCGAAAAGAAGTTCATCAGTATCAAGTAAAATTCTTCGAAAAATTTAGTTAAATTATTCAAGAAAGGAAGTACAATATTGTAATTAAAAATTACAGCGTGATAACTTAATCTATCAGGTACGTAAGCATCATAAATTGAGGAGGAAATACATGTGAAATGTCACGTGAAAGGAAAAATGATGGGCATATTGAACTTTGGTCTTTTCACTGTTTTTGCGCTCATAATTTTACATTTTTAAGCAAGTGAAGCTTGGTGTACTCTCCATTTGCTTATTTTCTTCGCTTCGACATGTTACGAAGAATTTGAGGTCGTTTTAATTAAGGGAATTGATGTGTCGTCACATAGTAGGCGCCATCATCGTCCGCGTCACCAGCGGATTTGCCCCTTTGGTATATTTAGCATGCTGTGCGATGACAAAATTTATTAATAATGCCTACATGTCATAAAACCAACCGCGATCGTTTTCTCGAATGTACACACCATTAGAGCGGGAGCAAGTCAGTATCTAAAAATAATGTCAATAAATGAACTGAAATTTCGTTTTAGCGATGTTATGAAAAATCATCATATTTATAAAGAATGTGCGTGCCCATTTTACTTTGGATGCTAATTAATAGCTCGATCCCTTATCATGTACATGCCATTATCATCGTGCAGTTACGACTCAGTTCATTTTTTCTTGTCTCGCCAGGGAGTTTTTTTTTTTCTTTCTTCGCTCTCACATTAAGATGCTCACCAGCTTTGCTGAACTATTTTTGGAAGTAAAATTTCATGGTGTGTGATTTGTTTATTTATATTTTTGTAGAAACATAAGACAAACATCAGTTGAACAGTAAAGATGCATATAGAGAATCCAGATGCATTACGGACCTGGTTGACGCCCAAATTGGAGCCATTGTGAGTTGAATACCTTGAAAATTAATCGAAATTTTAACAAATTATTTTAAAATTTAGGTGTGATGCTGATCCTAATGCGCTTGCAAAATACGTATTGGCATTGTTGAAAAAAGACAAGTCGCAAAGTGAATTGGTGGTATGCATGGCAGAACAACTGGATGTGTTTCTGGGGAAGGAGACAAAGCCATTTTTGGATAATTTATTTGAGGTGATAAAAAGCCAAGAGTATGTTACAGCTGAAAAGGAACCGGAGCCTCTCACAGTTCCGCCATCACAGCAACTTCAACGAGAAATAACACCTCCTCTTGTCAGTCAAACAAGCACACTTAGTACGAGCAGCAATAGCCGACGAACCAAAGAAGTGATTGAAGATGGCAAAGAGAACAAGACGGAACGTCCAACTTCTACAACAAATAAAAAGCTTGTGGTGACACCGTCGAGTAAAAGTAAAAGTCAGGAGCCCATCACCAAATCGCTTTCTGAAGGTGCTCGTCGTCGCAGAATTTCGAATCGATCAAAGAGTCGCTCACGTTCTAAAAGTCGCTCAAGATCAAAGTCAGCTGATCGTTTGGAGAGAATCAGGCGGTCACGTTCAAGAGACCGCAGAATGGCCGAGCATAATCGCGAAAAAAATATACGCCCATATCGTAACATTTCACCTCCTGCATCGTCAGCATCGCGTCGATATGATCATCGCAAAAATGATCGACTATCACCGAAATTATATCGTAACAATTCTGGACGACATCGTAGTAAGTCTCGCAGTCGTTCACCATCGCCATTTCGCAAATCTCCCGCACGCGAAGACTCATTTTTTGGCGAAGTAGCGAAGAATAAGAGATGCCGTGATTTTGACGAGAAAGGATATTGTATGCGTGGTGAAACCTGTCCATGGGATCATGGCGTCGATCCAGTCGTGCTGGAAGATCTCAATAATCCGTCACTTGCTATGGCTCCAGTAGCTGCTGCAATGAATATGCGTACAACACCAATCCATTCAGAATATAATCCAGATACACCTGATTTATGGAATCGTGGACCCGGTTTTGGTCCAAGAATGCATTTGCCAGTTCCTGCACCACGTCAGCCATTCTTCGGCTTTAGGGGCGGCCCACCATTGAATTTTCAAATGCCACCTGGCGTTCCGCCATTGCCGCGTGAGCTCATTCCGGTTCCAGTAATGGATCCGAATCATCCTGGTGCTGAAATGTCTGGGCAGATGAAGAGACGATTCGATTCTGAAGATAATGTTGCATTGAATGATGGGCCGAAACGGAAAATGCCTATTAACAGCCGCCTGGGACCGCGCATCAATCAATCAGGAATGAGCATCAACATGCAACAACAAAACTGTTCTCTTGAATTACGAAAAATACCGCGTGGATTAAATGCAATTTCACATTTGAACGATCATTTTTCAAAGTTTGGTAAGATCACCAATATTCAGATTGCATATGAAGGTGATCCCGAGGCAGCAATCATTACATTTTCATCACATGCTGAAGCGAATGTTGCATATCGTAGCACGGAGGCTGTGCTCAATAATCGCTTCATCAAAGTGTTCTGGCATTCAGGTGCTGGGGCTGGTGGTGATAATCCAATGAGTGGACCAACTGGCTCATTACCGAAACCATCAGAACTTTCGGTAAGGAGATTCCCATATCAACCTAATACACCGCAATCATCTCAAGGCTCATTGACACCAACATCATCATCCTCGGCAGCTGCTGATAGTACAAATAGCGGCGTCACACAACCGGCAACAACAACAGCATCTGGAACTGCAGACACACCAACCACAAGCAGTGGTTCAGTAGCTCCGAAAGGCTCCACAACATACATCAATGCAGCGTCGCCGGCCGCTCAACAAGCCCAATTGCGTTTAAAGAATGCAAAGTTGTCGCGTGCTACGAATGAATTGATTCGTAAAAAGCAAAAGGAACAACAAAAAGAAGCTGTCAGTTTAGCTCATGGACTACATCAAAAGAAACAGGAATTATTGCAAAAATATCTGGCACAAGTAAAGCAAGTTGTTGACATGATGGAACGTTCAGATCTTCTTGATCCACAACGCAGTCAAATGGTAGACACCATTAAAGGTCTTCAAGGAAACATCGATAAATTGCGAAAGGAAATTGAAACCGATCAAGCATCAATGGTATCGAAAATTCACGTTTCTGGACCACCACAGCGAAAAACAAAAGAACAACAGCAAAAAGAATTGCTTGACGTTGAATTAGAGCTTATCAGCAAAGAGCAACATGGTGACAATGACACTTATGCAATTCAGAAACGATATAATGAACTTCAGAAATCATTAAATCGTCCACATTTCGCTGGTGCTGGCCCACGTCCGCCAGTAGCAAGGCAACAACAGTTGCACGATTTGGTTCCACGAGTGTTGATCGACGTCCGACATCAATTCAGATTACTGGATTTGTTATTGAGGAGAGCGATGCTGTTCTTGGGCATTTCAAAGTAAGTGGCTTGAATTTATCATCATTGCAACAGTTCGTTATATATTTTTTTATAATATTCTTTAGCACTACGGTGAAATAACGAAGAATGTCCTGGATGAAGTTGTGCCATGTTTTGTGCTATCATACGCAACTCGAATAAATGCCGAACAAGCACATGCTCGTGGACGACAGTTCAAGGACAAAACATTGAATGTATGTAGCATTTTGTCATTATATATAGTTAATAATTTGCTAGAAACCTGATAATTTGAATTTGATATAGGTCGCCTGGTTTACTCCACTAACCGGTGAAAACAATTCCCAGACGAAACTTGAAACGTCTGATGTTGAGAAGATTGATGTCGCATCACCAACAACAACAGCGATTCTGGATGAGGCTGTAAAGAAGGAGGGTTTGCCGTTGGATGAAGAAGAAGAAGATATAGAAGAGGAGCGTTCCTGGCGACGGGGCTATGATGCCGAATAAGAAAAGCCAGAAATTGTGAATTAAAAGCTCGTTTGAACTTTTATAATTTATTTTTTGGAGTTTTTTTTTTTTCATTGATCAGCTTCAAAACAGAAAAATGATCACAACACTTGAAATAGATTCTAATCGCTTCTGAAATTAGTCATCATTATCAGTAATCCAAGTATGGATTATATTTTTTTTTCTGTAATCTTATGAAATATTTTAAGACTTATTTTGTTTTTGAGTTTCTGCCTGCCCTCTCCCATTTACTAAAAGCACAGCTAAAATGCTTTCATTAAATTTAATTAAATGCTGAAATATCTATTTGTAAAAGATTTTTTTTTTCGATGTGTACATTTCTTGTATAAGTTTGACGATGAAAACAAAATGTTATTGGAATTTATATAGATAAGAAGCATAAAAAATTATGATGCTGAAAAAAAAGAAGAAAAAAATTAACTGAAATCATGAAAAAAAGAAAAATCATGAGATAAAAGAAAAATTTTCGTTTGAAAGGTCGTTTCGATACCAAAATCACAACAAAATAAAGAAAAAAATTTACAATTTTTTTTTCCTTTTAACGACAAGAACATTTTAAATCTAAAACACGTCTTTCGATTGTGGGTGTTAAAGGGAAGCATTTACTTATATTTTTTCAGGAATAATATTCATCGGAAAATTTTATTGAAAACGGATCATCCTTTCTATGACATTCATGATGATCCGATGATGAAATGAGTTTGTTTTGAAGCCACAAAAGGAAATTCAATGAGGAATATCATTAGATGTTTCAAACAAGTTTGACGACAAAGTACAATTTAATGTATTTGATAAATACTGTAATTGATATTTAATATTATGTGGACTGTAGAATGAGTGACGCGCCGCGCGCTTAAATAATTTTTGTTATGTGAAAACGTCATACAATGAAAACGGCATAATTATTCCTCGAATAATTCATCAGTTTTGGTCTATATCTATATATAGCTTAAAATCGTTTGGAATTTTTCTATCCGGCCGCGAAAAGATTAAATTCTTGATCCTCGACAATTTTTTTTTTTTAATTTGAATCGATATCATGACAAACAAGATCTCAAAACTCATTGACGGCCTTGATAATATTCCAAAGCGTGATCTAATTTTAAGTACCACTCATAACGCGACTTGATGGGCCAATCTGATTCTTACAATGAGCATGTGTTTTTAAAATTTAGTTCTTCTGTAATTAAATGTTATACAATTATGACCTGGATATTTGATATATTTGTGAATTTGTGATTCCATTACAATGATGGCGAAAACGAAAAACTGATCCCATCGGTATTACCTAGTGCCGTCAGCCGCCAGATCTAGTTTCTGATTTCATTAATTAGTAATCCAACGACGGAACAGAATAAAAAATAGCAACTGATGTTGATCCCACATCGCATATAAAAAGGCATTGTCTCTAGAAGTGTCAGTTCAATTTGTTTTTTATCGCTGAACAGTTCGGATTGATTTTTTTTTATTGCTGCCCCGAGTTAAAAAGGAAATTTATAAATTTTCAAAGGTGAAAGCACGAAAGGAAATTAAACATCCTCAAAGTGAATTAATGAGTTATTGGAATTAATTTCAGATGACAGTTCAAATTTTGGCATTTTGTGCATTTTTTGCAGTAGCACAAGCTAGCGTTGTGCCATTCATTCCATCATCAGCTGCTTTGGTTCGTACTCCCTCATTAGATTCTGCTGTTATACAATCAGAACGTCTTAATGGTGCTTTCTCATATTCGACCGTTGAAAATCATGCTTATGCTCCAGTCGTTCAAAGTGTGAGAGTTATCAATGACAAATTCCTTGATAATCATAATTAACAATTATGTTCCATCCCAAAGGTTCCAATCTTCAGATATAATGTGATCCAACATGAATTACCACAAGTTTATTCCCACGTTATTCCTCAAGGATATCCACAAGTCTATTACACACAGCCTTACTATCCTTATATTCCAACATATAGTGGAATTCCATTGGCAGCTCCAGGAGTCAACCCAGAAAATCCAATTGAAGTCGAATCACCAGCTGATAATCAACCAGCTGAAGAGCTTAAAGCTAATGATGACAATGACAGCGTATCTGTTGAATCTGCTTAGAAAAATTTACATGTCAATTAATTAAATGGTTACCTAAATAAAATAAATTCCATCAATTAAAAATAATAAAAAAACATGACGTCATTTGTAAACTACTCCTTGTTTTGCAGTGTGATCAGAACTTGAAGTGCGAATATTGAATTGATTTAATTAATTCCAATTCCAAGTAGAAAAACAAATTTATTCAACTTTTTTCCGCTGCTTAGTTTATTAATTATTTTAGCGACAATTGCCGTAATTACTCACACTCAACTAAATATCTACTTTAGACTGAAATTTATGTTTCGCGCAATAACTAATTTCATCTACCTAGCGATTATCTCAAAATGCCAAATGAATAATTTCCAAACATAATTTATTAAATTGAATTAAAAAAATTACATGGATACAATGAAATATGTCTAAAGATAATAAATAATAATAAAAAAATGTTAATGAGAGCTTAAGAAATGAGTTAAATTGTGATGCATAAAATTATCTAACTAGAGATAACAAACTTCGATGCCGCATTTCTAAGTAGTTGGAAACATGAAAAATTCACACAGATTCAAATTTAAACTTCTACGGTTTAAGTTAATTTTTCTTCATGGCAAATGGCAGCGGTGGCAAAGGGACATCAGGAATTTCAATATTTTTTCCCGCATAATTTTTGATGGCATCATTAGGTACAAAGGACACAACATTTTCATTTATATTTTGTGGTTTTTCCTCAATCACAGGCTCCTGAGTGAATTTTCTGCCAACTTGAAACATTTGCTGATCGATTGGTGGCAAATTTTGCTCTTGCTGTGGATTGTAAAAGGTCAAAGGTGGAAGGACAGGATATTGTTGAGCAAATTGATAATTTCCGTACGAGTCAACAATATAAGGAAAACTGTAAGGATATGTATGTTGGTACTTTTGTAGTGGAACTAATGATGGTGGTAATCCAAATTCATTTAATGGAATTGGTGATTTTCCACCTTCGGGCTTTTCTGGTTGCTGTTTTGATGCAGACAATTTCCTTGAACCAGTTTGCTGTTGCTCAGTTTCAAAATTCGTCGATCCTTCCGGAACAGACTCCGGCTCTTCTGATTTCTTCTCGAAATCATTCTAAAAATCAAATTGTGTTATCACAACAAAACTTTTTTGCTGAATAAAAAAATTGTACAAACTTTAAATTGTCTTCTGTTGCCATTCACTTCATTGGGAAATGAATTGTATGGTTCGAAAATACCTCTAGGATAAAGTGGGCTCAATACAGGAATAGCTGGTTGAATGACGGGCTCAATGACTGGATACGCTCTTGATGGTGTAAGATTTTCATCGGTCGTTATGAGAGCATTATAAATTTTTGGCGTTCTCAACAGTTTTGCGCAATTACCAAATGCAAAATAGGTCAAAGATGCAACAAAGATCACCTAAAATGGAATTAATTATTCCTCAACATCTGATTCAGGATGTGAATTTGGATTCAAGAATTATATTATTTGCGACCATGTAAAATTGTCCAATTTGTTCTATCTCTTACAGATTTATTAGAAGAGCTTGTACTTAAGTTTTGAAACAATAAATATGATTCAGCATTAAAAAGATTATGGCAATTTAGTCAAATTAAATACATTAAATCGACATTAGAATAACAAAAAACTAGAAACGACGAAACTTTCGTATGATTCCCAATGTTAAAACCAGTTAGAGGTATTTTTAATCGGAAGCAATTGCAAAGCAGGCAAATGATCGAGAGCGTAGGATAATAAAATCGGTTGGTTCATTCTCGGGTTAGTTGAAAATAAAAGTGTAGTTGGTTTATTGTCGAGCAACACTGAATCCATTAAACAGGTCGTACATAAAACGTTACAAATAGTTCGAGTTTTTTTTTTTTATTTTGCGGCTTAGATTTGAAAGTAGAACATAAGCATGAACTGAAGTCGCGCAATCGCTTTTAAAGGTTTCACTTTCATTCAAATAATTTCTTTTTCCTTTTTTCTTTCTTTTGCGATTGTTCGGAGATTCTTCGCCACAGCATTATTGAGAATTGAAATGACGAAGCGTTAATCTGATTTATGCTCCAAGTCAAAGCATCAAACTTTCCAAATTCTCGATATGGCCGAAAAAAAATATGTACTCGTACTTGTGAAACAATGTAGGTATATGGTTTCTGTAGGTTGTTGAATTGAGATCGCACATTGACGGGTCAAAAGTTCAGTAAACGTTTCTCTTTTTCATGGTTCATTACATTATGCTTTTCGTCTTCCTGAATAACGGTAATATTCGTTTGTTATGGACATTTCGAAAGCGAAGAAAAGCATCTTGAAACATAATTCTTCAGTTCTTCTCGACATTTCAAATTTTAAATGCCTCATAAACTGCAAAAATGTTGCTCATAAATACTTAATTACAATATTATGTGTCTAGGAAAAATTGCATTCCATTAACCGTGAACTAACTGATCGAGAGATGATAATTTATGTGAGAAATATTTCGTTGATCAACACATTCAATGACTCGCGATCGTTTGTTTAACAACCTGTCTGTTTAATTTGCATCCATTTGCCAAACTCACTCTACGCTGTTCGCCCTTCAGCAATTTTTAAAAACCAAGGATAGCAGAATTTTCTCAGAAAAATACTTACTTTTATGACCATTTTTACTTCTAAATTTTCACAGAACTGTTTTGTCTTATAAGTCTACAGCACTTTCAAATGTGCAGAAAAATGAAGTTCTCAAATAGGATAAAAAAATGTTCAATTGAACCTTAAAGTCACTTTAAATGTTTTCACTTGAACAATCAATATCAAACAAACACGAAATAAATTAAATTTACTCAACTTATATACCGACTCATACCAGCTTGAGTGGTGGAGCAGAAATGATCAATCGGCTACAAGCAACTGCGGCATAAAAGCAATATATGTTAACTGAGAGAAGTGAAGGAGAGTTTTTAATGGAAATTTAGTTAATCTCAATATTGGGCATATTTTGCATACACCTGATTGTTTTATTGTACACTGACTGATTTGTGAGGGCACATGTGAGATATTTGAATTATTAACGAACTTAACAAAATGTGTCTCTCTCTCTCTCTATCTGCTCATTTGAGTGTTGCAGAATCTCTCAATGATTGATCACTGACAATGTAAATATACAAAATTTGTTTACACATGGCCTTGTCAGCACGTTTTTAAGAGTCGCGAGATTCATGTATATACAGTAAAGGGGCCAAAAGCCGAAGATCACGTGATTAACGTACAAATCCCAAAACACAGCAAATATTTTCGGCAAAAGACAAAAGTATAAGTTATGAATGGAACTTATAAGCTACAAACATATATTTAGATCATTTATAATGTTGATTCTTGAGATTAGCGTCACATTTTATACATATTACGTCAGTCAAGACGTCAACAGAGTGATAAATATTGGAAAGAAATTCTTGACTCGCTCATAAAATATTGTTAGAAATTGAAAAGTGAAATTCTTTTGTAATTGGTTTGATTTGTGTGACCTCGAAAGAGAAATTTCTTCTATTTTTTTTTTGCTATAAAGGGATTGCAGATAAATATGGATTACCAAAGCTTCACAAATGAATTCATTCATAGGCAAAATCCTCTGGTGAATGGTGAATATTCTTTATTCAATAAAAAGCCAGAACCGCGAAACTTTCACTGATCAATAATCGCATTCATTCGTCTTTCGGCTAATTTTTAATTAAACTTCTTTTTTTTTCTTTTAATTTGCTTTCATATTTTTGTTCTTCCTTGAAATTTGTTTTCAGTTTTACAGCTTTTTTTTTTTTGCTTTATAAATTGCCGAATGTCTGAGTCGCCGCGACTTGTGACATGATTTATAAGATCTGTCTCCAAATTCATATCACGTGCAATTATTCTCAGAACCAAAACTCGTTAACTTCTTTGCGTTCAACTGAGAAACCGCAAGAAAATGCGTTCTAAAAGAGATGAAGCATGTGCGCAAGCATGTGCGACATTAAATTACGTTACGAGAGAATTATTTTGTGAGTTTTATTTAGTGTATAATTGAAAATGAAAACGAACATTGAAAAAATGAATTGTATAAGAAAAAGCTTTTCAAATAAGTTTCACGAATGATTTGAGCTTTCGCACGAATAGTTTACAACTGCGATTTCTCTCATTCTCTGCTTAATTAAAAGTACCGACACATGTCGTTAACGCGATTTTTATTCTCATATTAATTTTTCCACAAACGTCTCGATTTACAATGAAATTTTAAAACCACCGCAAAAATGTCAATGAATAGGAAAATTTAATTAGAGTTTCAAGCTTCGTGGATTCAAAACAAAGCGTCTTCAGTCAGCCTTTCGAGAAAATATCGTTCGCTGATTTTAAATTTTATTTCACAAATTGAGTTTTTCAAACTTCCTGTAAATATCTCGGAAGTATCCATGTCTGCTCGTAAACACTCTAGATGTCAATCACAGGATAAAAAATATGTACGCTCTAAAAAATAAATTAACAATTTCAATCATAAATTCTACATTCATTGATTTCATGGAACATCAACAGCAAATTTTCGAATGCATTTGAGTGGCAGGAAACTGACAAACAATTGGATCAGCAGACATCAAGACAACAAATTTATTTTTCCTCCATTGAGACATGATTTTGATCTTTCTTGAGAACACCCAATAAAAACGGCGCGCACAATTATAATTGAGATCCATTGTGGCATGAAGAAAAATACAATATTAAGTTTCCAGCTATGAGATACAAATTAAAATTTAATTTAATATAAAAACATCACATAATGCAGCAGCACATTCTCAATCGAACAATAGCACAAGGACATTATTAAGTTGTTATGTTACCATCGACCACAAACGAACAATGAATGAATGGCAATATGAAAATCACAGTTTGGCAATAAAATATTCAACAATGAGCGAGAAATTTAATATTTCTTTTTGAATCGCTGTCGTTCTTTCTGAGTCCTCGGCTATAAATGGCATGTAAACATATCAAATGTCTTCTTGCACTGAACAATTAACAAATGTTGTACAAATAACATAATTTTTTTTATTATTTTAATTCAATTTGCATTCTTTTGTCCTTTCAGTCAAAGAAACAATTAGAATTTTCTTTAATGCTTTCAAGACGTTTTCAGTCTTGAATGATTCTTTTGTTACAGTACATATGCAAAGAAACTATTAGATAAATGTCTGATTTGACAAAATATTCAATAGCATCATTTTTTTCGAGACCATAAAATGTGGCAAATAAAAAAAAATGCAGAATTCGGCACAAAAACATTTCACAATGAAAGTTTTACTTTAAAATTCCAAGAAACGATTTTTTTTTTTCATTCCAAAAGTAATTCAGATAAAACATTTTTCACAATTTTCCCAAAATCTAATCGATATAAAAGCAAATGGAAAAGTGTGAAAAACATTTTCTTCGCCTTTTTAACAATAGAACATTCCAAAAGGCAGGCAAAGTGCCGAAACTTTGAATAGCAGACAAAAAATGAGAAAAAAAAAGAATATAAATACAATCAAACTATTTGCGAAGGAATTTTTCCATCTTACATATTTCCCTCCATTCGAACAGCAGCAATGAGAAATACAATAAAAATTGTATTTTAATCCCAAAATACTTTTCTCAAGTCATGTGGATAACAATGATGTGAAAGAGTGAAATAAGAATTATGGAAATGATACGATGAAGAAACTCATCAGTTCGTGTATCCTGAGACAAATTATTGAATTATAATTAGTATCATTTTATAAAGATTAAAAGGAATTTTATATATCTTAATATATTTTAACCCTCTCAGATCCCTTATGAAAGGGTTGCTTAAGTTAAACACTCGATATCTCCTGTTCATTAATCCAATAAAATATTTTTTTTTTTCACATCATCCACAATATCAACATCCTTTTAAATGCGAAAGGGTTGAAAGTGCTCGACATCGCGATGTGATGGCAAGAATTGCAATTTTCAATTCTGACTCCAGCCAATCGCTGAGCGAGGGTAACATTACAGTTACAACCAATCATTGCGCAAGGAAGAAACATTAATGTTTCAATGTTTCATTTTTTTCTTTCACGATGCTCAGGGCAAGCGAAACATTAACACATTTTTCCATCAACTTCAGTCAGATCATTGAGATTGAATGCTCGTAGCTCGCAACTATCTAGAAAAAAAAACGTTTGCCCAATTTTCAGGCCTCCCAAATAAAAGTTTACCATTTTGAAGTGTTAGAGCAAATATTTTATCAATTTTTCCCACACAATAAAATGTTGTGCAATATTTATCTCTGATCCATATGACTGACGGAATGGTTTTTGATTTTTATTATTGCATCATTGACTGTAATCCTACAGTAACATAATAAAAAATGTGGGTTCATGGGATTAAAGCTGTTTATTAACTTTCATTGTGTTATATTTTCAAAAACGTTGCTCCCGGGCGTATTTGTAATACAATTAATTTTATATCTCTTTCATTTAGATATTCGATATACGCATACAGTTTTTTTTTTATTGTTTCCTCGTCGCCATGACAGTTAAGCTTTCGTTCATTGTTAAATTCGTTACGAAATTTCAATTGAAACAAAAGAATTCTGTGAATTTTGCATACAATTATTCGCTAGTACCTTTCTGACATGGACCGGAGCATTCCGACTGCTATATATTTCATGCACAAACAATGAACATTTTCAGGAAAATTAATTTCATAAAACACTCAACGGGAGAAATAATTGAAACAATAAAAAAATGTTTAACGTCACTGGCTGGTGAATGTTTGTGAACTTGGAATTTTGCACCCCGCCATCGCAATCGTGTGCATGAGCTATAAATTAAATTCTCGCGTAACTCGAAACAATGAATCGCTCTTCTGTCGACTGCTGATTCCTCTCACATGGCTGATGATTTGTTGAGGCTACATGAGGAAAGGGGAGTGAAACTTTAAACGACTTTTCAGACAATTGAAAAATAAAAAAAATATTGTTGTGAAAAACAATGCCGCGAAGTCACCAACAGCGAGTGTCAGCGACAACCTTTGATTAGATTCTTTATATAGTCAATCAAAGTAGTTTTGATAAAATCACTCGTGTGAACCATTTCCAAAGCGACATTTTTTATGGTTTAAAACCCACGACAAATGTCTGGTTTTGAATATTCAATTTCTTTGAAACAAAATTTCTTTATACCTAAAAAAAGACTCACAAAAAGACAATTTGACAATTTTCTTCAACAAAACGCTCATCGATGCGTGAAATGGTTTCTGTTTCCAGCGACATGATAAAAAAGAAGGAAGAAATTTTAATTCTTTTGATAAAAATCGAGCAAATTATAATTTTCCATTTGTAAACAAAAACAACTTTTTCCTGATCGAGATTTGAAGTTTGAGATTTTCCTTAAGCACGAAAAATTCTAAGAAAATTTTGAGAGTTCAAAGAGATCAGAAAATGTCTCAAGTAGTAATGATGTGCAATTTATATCGAATTAAATGTTCACTATCTATATATTTACAACCCTTTTCTTGTAAAATGCCCTTTCTCAATGTCCTTAAGGCACATTTAGTGCAATTCAATTTCTTGCCAAGTTTGATTTCCATAATAAAAATATAAAATCCAGATATGTTTTTGTGGATAGAAATAAAAATAAATTTGTATTTTTTTTTTCTTCATCCTTTGCACAAAAAGAAGAACTATCAAAAGGGATTGCAGGAGATTAAATTGATCAATTGATATCTGAGTGGGTTGTTTGGGCTTTTGTTATCGACATTTATTTATTGAACGATAATATTTCGTACGAATCCTTTTTCATTCGCGTCAAGAAATTCTTTTTTCCAGCTCTACATCGAAGAACTCATTGAAATATCAACTTTCAACCCTCATCAGCGCTTCTAAAGATTCCTTGCGATGTTTCTGACAATTTTTATTAACAAAAAAATCAAATTTGCATTTTTTTTTATTGTTCCAAAAAAAAAGAACAGAAAAGTAATTTTCCACGAGCGGTTTTTGAAAGGATTCATGATTCTTTCTATGGACATGGTGGCAGCAATAAAGAATGTATAATTTTTTTATTACATTGCCAGAATATGATATTTGCCCCTAGTTGATCATGATTTAGAAAGATTATCTGTTTTTTATTAGCTATTTTTCATTTGAAATGAAATTGATTTTATTTTGATACAAAATTAAAAAATTGCGTTATTTGAATAAGAAATTTGGATAGTGAAGAAATATAAGAAATTTCAAGTCTACAGGAATTCACAAATACTCGCGACATTATTTTTGGTGTAATTTTGTTTGGAACATTTTGTCACGTCCTTTTATGTATCACACAACGACTTCTGTTGTGCAATATGAACATTATAATTCGAATATTGAACAATAAAACGTGCTTGTGGTCAAAATTACTTGATGGCTGCAATAGAAATTGCTTAATGGCCGGTTTAATATCATCATTGATGGGACAATAAAATGTTTTAGGAAAATCACTATTGTTAGTGAACTACATAATCGGGAAAACTACAACCATGTTTTTAGCTCTGTTTCTCTATTGAACATCAATTGAAGATGAGACGTATTTGATTTATGATCCTCGTTTTGGAAATGAATGCGACAAAATAAAATGATTTTCTGGAGTCTGTGCATACATTTGAAATCATGTTACGGATGATTAAGGATCATTGTTTGCGTAAATATAAAATTATGTTATCTGCTGATGGCTAAATACTCTCCAACAGTCTCAGAAAAAAAAATGTTTATTCTATAATAACTAATTGAAACTACAAATTTATTCATATCGAGCCATCTTGAAATCATGTTCATAAAGCTCATTCAAATTGTTTTTAATCCCATTTGTCAGCTGCCGCATTCACCACTTCGTATGTTTAACGTTATTCATAAAAAAAGGTATCAGAATATTTTCCCAAAATGAAACTGCAAATGAAACATCGAGAATAATTTATTGTTATTATTACCATGTAATTGTGCTATGAATGAGTAATATCAACATCATAATTTAATAAATTCAATGCCGTTTGCTTGCTTGTAACTGGATCTTTAGAAAGCGTAGAATTTCAAATGGAGGCGCCTCTATTGTAACGATATGGAGGGAAAAGAATTAAAATTTTGACACAAGCTGCAATAATGTTTCATGAGCCATCCAATATGGATGACGACAAAGATTTTAAGTGAAAAAGTCTTAAAAATTATTTCACAAAATAACTCGAAAAAAGATTTTTTTTTTATTTCATAATTTCTTAAATTTATTTTTAAAGTATTTTTTTTTTGTCATATAATAATTCTTTTTAAACATTTTTTTTTCTGCTTAACTTCAAGAGACCATTTAAATCGTATACAACTTTACAACTACCTAGTGTATTTTTTTTTTTTCTTCAAGTGTGGAGGCATCGAATTACACAACAAAAGCAATTTGACGCAACGAGCAGCTCCAGTAAATATTTATTGAAAAATTTCACTCCTTGACCTAGCTAAGCAGCATCTTAAGGTAGCAGTGTGAGATGATATTAATCTTGCGATTCAGCCGTATTTGAATTCCCATTGACATCATTTTGTTCGGGCTCAAGAACGGTTGGTAGATATCCAGTACCTGCGTATGGTGCGGACAGGAATCGTTTGGCTTGATGCTGTAGAAATGGATAGCGACCAGCGCTAGTGAATGCGGGAGGTAGCAAGGGCGAAAATGCTGATTTCATAAATGATTGAGCTGATGATGCGACACTGCTGATGAAGAGGTTTCTAGTTTAGGTTTTTTTTTTTAAGATTAACCTTATATTAAGTAATTTAAAAATTCTTACCTAACTGGTGAGATGGCATCATCGCCGCACAACATCGCTTCCATGGCTTGCACCACATCACCTCTGTAGCGCGACAAAAGCTGTTCCACTTCACTGCGACGTCGATTTGGGAAAACTCTGTTAAAAGGACATTTTAATTCATTCATTGCAAAGCTATCAATTAATTGTAATTACCTCAAAAGTACGTCCACGGGTGACCGCTGGGTGGGCGATGTTGAAACGTTTGTTTGATGAAACGACTGCTGGTAAGGCAAAAAGCCCAAATTGTTGTTGAAATTATTCCCAGCGGGTGATTTTGAGCGCTCCCTTTTTAAACTCAAATTTTCCGGTGCCGCCTCATCATTCGCCGAATCATCAACATCCAGATCGCTTTCGGGTGAACTCGGTGAGGCCTGATGGCGAGATGGTGATAACGACAATGGCATGGAAAATGATTTAGCTTTCAGGCGTGGACTACTGGGCGATGATTCTGAACCTGAATGGTCTGTTTCGGCCGAAAGTCTAGCTCGCTTGTTACCAACTGTGAATGGGCAGGAAAAATTAATAAATTTATATCAAATACAATAAATATTGTCATTCTCAGTTTTTATATGCGATGGAAAAGTTTTGTTTTTTTTTTTTTTATTCAATTCTGGTTCAAACCCACTCCCTGAAAACGATCTCGGGTATCATGAATGTGAATTATGCTAAAAGTTATTTGTTAGTGAGGCAGCCACCAGCAACACTGTATCACATAAATTCACACTCGACAAAATTAGAGATTATTTATGAGTGTCCGCCCTCAAATGAGAAATCTGCTGAATGCGGAAGCAACAAAAAAAAAGTTTTTGTCCAGAGACTTTTTCAATCAAATTTTGGGGGTAGTTTTTATATATCATGATTCAAGGGGGTTGAATATCATTTAATTATGTTTGAATTAAAAATTTGTATTTCTCAACAATGCAATAATTTTTTCTTCTGTAAGACGAGGGGATGTAATGATACAAATAACAAACTAATCTGTTCATACATTATACTCTTGAGCGAGCTCATGAATGGCAGTATACATTTTCTGGTATTCCATTTGGGTATCAAATTTCTATTCAACCCGGAATAATATCAGCAAACAACAATATGTCGATGTCTAATGAATTTTTAAGAGTTAACAAAATTTCATAGCCAAACAAGATGTTTCAAATTAGGGTTGTGAATGGTGATGTTTATCGGACTGTAGTGGTATATTTAATAAATGTAAACATTTTACTGTTTCCATCCAATTGGTAATTGTGAGTTTCACCACTTGAGAGTTAATTAAACAGCCCTCACTTTCCAAACTCGAGTGCGGTTTCGTGTTTGTGTGTTTGCACAATTGAAACATTCACAGTCGAGTGGTATTTAATTGAAATTTCATCTTCGTTGTTATTGTTTCACATTAATGAAATATTGTTAATTTAGTTTTAAAATGACGAGAGAAAGGTTAACAAGGGACAATTTAATTGTTTGGTATATCACAAACAGCACACTTGAGACTTCAAACTCATAGAAATAAGAAGTGTCCGGAAATGCAACAAATAATCATTTTCCACCCTCGTGATTTTTGAACCTTTAAAAAGAATTTCTAACCTCAAAATCCCAAATCATTATTCGAAAGGACATTTCGAAGAACATCAAAAATTGTCAAGGATTATCCTTCACATTTCTTTGTAAACGATACATCAGAATTAATAACATTAAATTTCTCCACTTTTCGACCCGAATTGTTGCCACTTGAGAAAAGTTCAATAAAAAAACATCTTCGAGCCACTTGAGTTTTTGTAATTTTGCTCTTCTTTGTAATCGAGCCTATCGCACAAGTATTAAAAAGTTTCACTTCTTGAAAATCTTTGTTTTCTTTATCTTCACATTCTCAGATTACTCGCAGTATCTATTTTTGTTATTTTATTTTTGCGACAAAAGAAAATGAAAATAAATCCCGAAAACAAATATTTCACTATTGATGTGTAATTTGACGAAATATAGTAACAAAGTTGTTTATACATTTTGCCTGGAAGGATCATCAGGAATCAAGATAAACATCTTAAACCAATATTTGACGCACAATGGAATTGTATTAGCGCTCAAGTAGCCCATTGTGTAATAATCTGATAAACGTTTGGGGCCAAATCTCACACTCAAAATGAATTTCACAATTTGCGTTTCACTTCACAAAATGTTTGTCGCGTTAAAATTGTTGCAAGCAATTACACACTTTGAGCGTGAGTCTTTTTGCGTCATTATGCGAGTAAAACAATTGTCGCTGTTAATTGTGTGTTCCCACTTGAAAGTGTTCTTAATGGCTGGGAAAAGGAAAATTAAAAAGACAAACAAAAGTCTCCCTTTCCTTGATTGCGAAAAATATTTAACATAACCTTAAAAAAAACAACAGTCTAATTGCAACTTCAACTTCAACCCTCTTTGCAATGATGCTAAAGACTCTCGAAAGCATTTTTCTACTCCAAATTTTTCCCCTTTTTCTTTGACTTTTCACAAACCGTGGTTTTTTGTTGCAAGGCACATCATTAACAGCAATTTATTGCACGTTTAAACTTACCAGGACTTTCGTCGTGTTCACTTTGCTCGGGTGAATAGGTCGGATTTATTTTGCCTGATGAGCGAATTTTTTGAATTTCCACATCTGGGAAATTTGTGAAAATGTAACCTCAAGTTGGTGACTAAATTGATAAGATTTTTCTCACCCGATTCGCTTCCCGCATAATTTCTATTGCTCGTATGATCCGTCGAATCACTTGGTGGCGATGGAATTCCCGAAAAGCCGCCGGATGAAGTTTGGGAATCATTTGGTCCGTTTAATGGCATATTTGATGAAGATGGATACAAAAGACCAAGTTCCCTTGCTTCATTCTCTTCCTGAGCTTGCTGACGTCTAAGTGCAACCTTATTAAGGACAAACTGAACCTGATGAAAACGATTTAGATTGTAGTGAATTTCGTTAACTTACTTGTGCAGCCATTACCCTTTGACGTTCAGCAATCAATGTACATTTAGCACAGCAACAATCTCGCCAGCGACAATATCGCTTGTGACCTTTTAGTGCGCTCACCTTTATTTTTTGAATGAAATCAATTTATTAACACATTTAATTTCTCATAATTTCACAAAAAAATTTATACTAACAACTCCATGATTTCGGCAACGAGCACATTTAGGCGTTCTTTGGTATCTTTCCGACGCCGCTCGCAGAAAAAATGCTGGCGGAAGGCCTAGCAATGGATTCGGATGTTGTGACATTAAATTTGACATATCTACACTGTTCGGGAGACTCATATTCTTATTTTTCATTTGTTTTGCTAGGTTTTTATGTTTTTAATTTATCACAAAATTTTTTTTTGCCTTCAATTTTTCTTTTATTATTTTTTTTTTAAATGAATTTCCTTGAATTTTTAAATGTTTCTGTTATTTTTGAACTTCATTAAATATTTGAAACAATTTTACTCAAATAATAAACACTTGAATCCCGCAAATCCAATCAAGTTACAATATATTTGAAGAGACACTGAAAGAGCGACAGTGTTTCTTAAACGACCGTCATCAACGAGTAGCAGAAATAAACTGAATCGAAAAATATTGTACAAAACTGATATTTCTGATATTTTCAACAATATCCAACCCAGAAAAAAAAACCTATTCCATCGCGATGATGTATACAAAATGTAGAAGAACTGTTAAACAATAATAGCCAACCAACCAAAAAGCAATAAGTGTGTTGAAGAAATAGTGGAAACAGTGAAACATCGTTTATTATTATTATTATTATTGTTGATGGCATGAAGCTTCCCTTCAGTCATCATACTGTTAAAATCCTGTTTTTCGATTTGCCTTTCGCAACATTCGCCAGCAGCAACAATTATATTCAATTTTATGTAACATAAAAACATAATTTTAGTGCTGTATTTTATTTTTTGTTGGGCGGAGCTTAAAAATATATTTAAATACATTTTAAATGTTTTAGATGCTTCAGTTATTGGTTTCGCCTGATGGCTTGGTGACTTGTAGTAGCCGCTTAGAGAAATATAATCTAAGACATAAATTAAATTAAATTTTTGGTATAAAATTTCACATTGCTGATAGTAAAATTTTCATGAAATTTTTATTGCTTGTGTTGCTCAACATCGCAGTCAACATAAAACATTAAACTCTAATGTTTCGTAATGTTTGAGCGTTTTGCTGGCAATAATAATAATTTGCAGTAGTCTTTAATGGTTAGAAAAAAAAATAAATTAAATTGCGTATGCGTTTAAAAAACTGAAATAAAAATCAGAATGACACCATTTAAACGTGGAAAATCGATTCTAGGGAAAATATTTCTAGCTTGCAATTAGAAAAATCAATAATTTTCAAATCCATTTAAAAACTAATTGAAATTAATCAAAAGCCTCGAGATTGTTCTCGATTCCATTTTTCTGGTGTATTGAATCGAGAAATAAAAACTCACTCAATCAATTATTATTTTACCTTTTTGCAGGGCTGCTGAACAATGGACCGAGAATAATAGGAATACAATTACATTTTAAAATTTCATGGAAATAAATACCAAGTCCATTATAAATTATGATCCATATTTTTTTTTATTCAATTCTCAAGTGTCCACCTATAAAAAAAATATGTTTATTCAGAAATTCTCTCCAAGTTAAAAGTGCGATTCATATTTGAAACTCAAAAGAACTCAATTGAGGTTTTCGTGCATTTTGATTCCGATTAACATTCATGCAACGGATATTTTCTATTGAAAATATGTATTTTACTTTTTAATGGTTGTTTCATTCAGTTGAACAAAACTTGATGTACTTTTGATGATGGAGCACTTGAAGTTATTCTTTTTTTGCACTCATTAATCGTTTAGTTCTTACAGTAGATTTGTTTAAAAGAACTTACAACACCAAAAAAGTATTAAACTGCATTCAGTGACGGATCGATTTGATTACTAACAAGATCAATTTGATGGTAACAATAGCAAATTTCACATCTGAATGTTATTGATACACAAATTAATATACCAAACATAATAAAAATGTTAATAAAATGTAACCCCTAGGCAAAACATAAAAAACAAAATATTTTCCATCCCCCGCAAACATTTTCTGTTGGCTGGTTTCTGGTTTGTGTGAAAATGTCTGTGGGTGACACATCTCAACACTTTTACAGGAATTGTTAGGAAAAAATTCCATTTCACTCGATGTTGATATTATTATTTTTTTTTAATAACATTTTCACTGACTGCGACAAAGAATTTAATTTAATTTGGATTATCACGGAAAGCAAGAGATATAGAGAGAGTTAATTAATTTCTTTGTAGTTTGAAGATGATTCGAAATGAAATTAAAAATAAAAATTGACTTGATATAAAATTATTCGATGATTTATAATTTGATTGTCATTATTTTTGTGAGGGTGTTATTTGAGACATCGCATAAGGGGTTACAACAGAGAGATGAAAAGTTAATAAATTTAACTGTTTTCAGACAAATTCTTTATTTGACATTAATCTTCTGCAATTATGTGCAACCACAAGTGACATTTTTGTAAAGTTTGATTAGAAAAATTTCGAGCGCGTGTCATAGATTAAATTAATTTTTAAACTTATTTTTTTTCATTGTTACAAATTTTAAATAATTTCACGACTCAATTGACTGTCAAAGGCATACAACGTATATTTACAATAATTTAGCGGAAAATTTGCGGGACTCTAATTAATTAATCGATATTCTATGTTTTCCTTTCAATTAAAACTTTTTCCCCGGAATTCTGTTAATTAGTTCTTAATAAATGAATATTTTTTTCTCTCATTTCAAATTCAAAAAAAATAATTAGCAAAAAAACTCAATTCAAAATCAACTGTGAAGTGAGGTCAAATTTTTATGAAATAGCCATTTAACGAGTTTCCTGATGTTAAAAGGGAGAAAAGTTTTTCCGGGAAAATGTTCAAGTGCTTGAAATATTTCTGTTGCACAATTTTCATGTTGCTTGATGAGATTAAAGTCATTGCGAGGCATGAATCAATTACTCAAATCATTAAAACTAAATATAGTATACATCATAACATTTAGGACTTTTGTGGGATAAATTCATAAACGATGTCATTTGTGCCGATGATTTTTTATAAAATCATATAATACAAAAGTGTCATCATTTTTGTATGAATTATAAAAGAATCCAACAATAGAAGAAAAAATATATTTAAAACTCACCCTCAACAACCACAACCCTCAATTGAATTGAATCGAAATAAAAACCAGCAAATCCGTTTTTAAATTAAATTCTACAATTGCCTTTGTTTATTGGATTCAAAAGCCGTTTCGTCCCCTGCTATTAAGGCTATGACGGGACCTAACGCTTTATTAAACAGCCTCACCCGAATGATCTCGTCTAACGCTAAGCTTTATTGACCCATTTAGTATTCGTTTCATTCAAAATCGATGTCATGCAGAAGACAAATTTTGTGGGAAGTATTGTGATGTTAAAGTGTCATCAGCAATACATTTGCCGGAAAAAGGGCTCATATTTTGAGCGAAATAATTAAATGTTATTTATGTATCAATGGCATCAAAGAGCATTTTTCAATTCATTTCACAGCTAATCGCATCCACCAATTTCTAGGTTACCGAATAAAAATACAAGTAATTGCTGAACAATCCCCAACAACAAGCCAGTCATCATTGGTCTTGTCGTATTTTGTCAAAATTTCCATTTCAACTACTGTGTTACGCGGATTCATCGAAGCTGCTCATTATCGATTCAAACTCAAACAAAGTGCGATCGCACAAAAAAAGCCCAAAATGACTTTCAAATAATTATTTTTTGTATGTGATTGTGTGTGCTTAACCAAATATATAAACCTACCGAACATTCATTGAAGTAACCATCATTGAAAAGCCATCAAACAAAATTGAAGACCATTGAAGAATTAGTTGAATTACTGGCATGAGGTCTAAATAGTTCAATATTTCATTGATTTTGGCTCTCAAAACAAATATCAAATGCTTCAATTTTCGTTTCATTGTCTTTCGCCATTTCGTTTTGATTCCTTTTGAAATTCGCTCAAATATATTATAAGGGAACAGATTGTAAGTTAGAAGCACTCACTCAGGGGCTGCAAGAAGCATCTCATTTTTTGTGAAACAATGAAATACATCGAGAATAAAGGAAATGAAATATATATATAATTTCTTAGAAAAAGTATTTTCCCGGTGAAAGAGAATAACATTCTTGAGATGATTGAGTAGCGAATAAAGGAAAAAGAGACGTGTAACACGATTCGCACGTTAAAGCCAGTTACGTAGTTATCAATTTGTATCTTTAGAGTAATTTTTATTTATTTCGACACCACTGACAGCATCGACAAACGTAAATGAAGAATATTTTTTGCCATTGTAGATGTTTATTAAAATAAAAAATTGAAGGAGCAAAGAATGAAATGAAAAATGAATTAAAATTATTCTGATATTGTTTTACTTTTCATTGTTCACAATGGAAAACCATCAAAAATTGTTCAACAATGGCGTCTTCTAAAAGACTAGAAAAGCTGATGAGACCCTGATAATGGACTTCAGGAAAAAAAAATGAATTCATTTCTGGAATTTAAGCGAACGATGTGAAACGCGCATTTAATGGTGGAAAGCAAGGGGTTGTGAGATTTAGTTTCATATCACGATCAATTGCTTTGAATGAATCACCAGGACCTCAAATCAAATCTCTTTATTTGCTTTGAATTGATCTCATGCCGCGCAACTAAAAGCTGATGAATATCACAATTATCAACAATTTGTTAACCACTTTTTTTTCTTCTTCTTCATCTCTCTTTATGATTGTAAATAGCCTGCCTCTGTTTCATCAGTCGGGGTTATTAACAATCAAATAACAAGCAGCTTGATAACCCATCCTCAAAACATCCAGTGATTTTATTTCAAATTAATTTTTTTTTTCTGGTGGTAACCAAACATTAAACAATTGAAGCTATCGCTGAATCAACAAACTGTAAAATATAGTTTTCTAGTGTTTGTCAGCTATAAATGGTGGTCGTGGTTATTGTGGAATGTCGTCATATTTCGATGAAATATCTAAAAGCATAACCTAAAAATTATCCAAAGTAGCGCATTTTTAAAGGCACAAACAGTTGTGACACCTGAAAATCTTGAAAAAAAAAAAACTCTCAACTGAATCGAGCTCTCCACTTGAAAAAAATGTTGCGTTTAAACACTTTAAAACAGTTAAATTAGTCGAGTCAGCATCGCTCCAACGTCTTCAACGACGCTTTAAGTAAACAAATTTAAAGCAACTTGCGCTCTACGATAATTCTACTTTGTCACCATATTTGCCCAACAATTAAAATGAAACATTTCTTTGGCTAACGTTGAATTCTTAGACAAATAAAAAATATATATTTTAGAAATCAAAACAACTTCGACTTCTTTTTTGGGCTATTTTTGATCTTCATTTAGATATTGATTTTAGAAAACGAAAAAAAAAAATTGTGTAACATTTTTCTTAAATTGTAAATAAAGTAAATTGATATTTTCTTATGAGAAACGTCTTGAAATTGTTTCAACTTATATTTGCCGACGGAGACTTGTCTAGGTAGTGACAAGATTTTTTTTTTGCCTTCCAAAGCATTCAATAAACCTTCAATTCCATTTCATAATTTTTTCTCAGTTTCATAATTTTACAAGAATTTAATGATTTTTATTTGCAAATAAAAACTATTTTAGTAATTTTCAACGCCATAAAATATTCCACACTCTTTTCCTTCAGTCTGTATCTGCGATGGAATAAAATTTGCTATTTGATGCCCCGGATTCTGTGTGGGTAACGGGTAACGCCCTCGAAATTGCGACATTCATTAACAGCACTTGGCAATAATATTTAAAACTGTATAAAAATGGTAACGAATAATCGAGCATTTTTTTTTTGCTCCACAGAACTCAACTCGACTTTTCTACCACCCCAAATAAAATGATTGCGCAATGTTTAATGAAAAGAGACAACAAATGTTTAACCCTAGAATGAACGTTGAATGCTTTGCGAAACATTAAAATGCTCCAGTGAAAATTAAATTTTTAGAGCTCACAAATGATTCCATTCCTTCAACAGTGTTGCACAATTTGAACTCGCGTTAAAGCCCGCACAACACTTGGTGAAACAATTATTTTGAACCGTAGCCGAGCACTTGAAAGAAAATCGTTTGATTCGCATGACTTCCATCGTCGAGGGTTGATTTTTCCGCTCATTTCGCTTGCCACGATAAAAAAAAAGGTTGAGACATATGTGGGCAATTTTTTGTGTGCGTTTGATCAAACGGGTGGTTTCGCCTTCACTAAATTACATATTTCACAAGACAAGATTCTAACAATTGAAAAATGCCTCAAACGAAAAAAAAATTACTGATTGAGATAATGAAAGCGAGATGTTTGTTGTGTTTTTAGGTTGATGAAAAGAAAAGGAAAAGTAAATTGGATTTGTTTTTTTTTTTGAAAAGAAATTATCCATGAAACCTTTTCTTATTCTTCTTATGCGATTCATTCTCCTCCTTTATCCTCTGTTAACTCTACATATCCTTAGAAAAAAATGCCAGAACAATATGCACATACAATGGATGGAACACTTGTAGCATTTTGTGTATTTTGGTAAATTAATTTCTGGGTTTTGCGCATCATTGAGCATCTAATTGATTGAGCAGTTTCTGACGAATAACTATCAAAAGAAATGTATCAGTTTCAAGTTTTGATGAATGAACTACCGTGGAAATAGGACAAAAAAAAAACTTTTCTGAGACCACAATTGTGTCGATAGAGCACAAATTGATCAAGCGATATCATACATTTGTTGAGATCATTCAAGGAATCTCAAGATTGCGATAGTGTCATTAAGATCATTTCTATGGTTAAATACATTTTTCAAAAAATGAAACATTTTAATATTAGTAATACATAAATAGGATTGATGTTCAAGAGTGGGTCAGTTAAATGTGAATGTCAATTGAATTGTCAATAAAGCCGCGTACTGAAAACATTGAAAATAAATTAAAAGCATTTGAAACTGAAATAAAAAAAAAATTGTATTCAATTTTGCTAAAACAAAAAGAAAAAAAAAAAATTCATGCCATCCATATTGACAACACAAGCCAAAGCCATTCGTGTTCATAGCGATATTTTTTTTCCTTCGATTCGTTTTGTTTGTTCACTAAAAACATTATTAGCTAATTCAGTAAAAATAATATATTTCGGGGGAAAAATATCATTTTTTTTCACAAACATTCGCTGGCCTACCTGATAAAGCCTCGTCCATCGAAGCGAGTAGTGGCCATATAATGTGAAGCTCACTTGACAATCACAACGCTCGAGATGTTCGTTCAGGAAAAAAAAAAAAAATTTTTTTTTTCGGGTAATTTTGGTGGCAAATATTTATTTATTAATATTTTAAAATATTTTTTCTTCTGTTGAATTGTGATTGAACATTGTTAATAGTTAATGGAATAATAGTTAAAGTTTTTCAGATATCTCTCGCACAACTGTTGTTTGAACATTAATTGAAACTCAATTCTTTTTTTTATCATCTCTCGTCAAAGTCGTCAAATATTTGCGAGGCGAATTTTTTTCAGTAATGACTATCTGGGTGGCTTTATTTAATTCCACATGTCAACTTTGGTTTATTATTTGACACATCTGCACGATGAAAACTGTTTTAATAGCGACCTAATGCATTTCAAGAGTTCAATTTATTTCCAATTGACCAGAAATTGAATTTATTGATCCAAATCTCCGACGACCTTCTCGTGCATTTAAATGCAATTTTCAAATGAAATGGTCATTAATGCAATTTTTCACAAAAAAATGGCTCAGTTTATTCAATGAAGAACTTTATTGTACGCTGAATGCAGATGCGCGATTATTTAAATTGAATCAGTGAGACACAGACGTTAAATTGATAATGGCTTATCTGATGCTCTGAGTTTTTTTTTTGATTCAGTAAATATGTTTCATACTCGTTTAGTTCAATTCATATCATACATCTACATAAATCATTGAAATTGTTATCAAATTTATTACTTGTAGAGACAAAATTTTATATGCTCTGGCTTTTTGAGAGGAGAAAGAAATGTATTTAAGCTGTAATATCTCCCAGAATTTGTATCATTCACTTTGCTGTTCTTGCTTAAGGTTCATTGTGAGAGTTACCCGAATTTGATCATGAAAGTATTCATCGCAATTTTTGCTCTCATTGCTGTTGTAAGTAGTATTCATCTTTCATTCTTATAGTGATCAATAAATGAAATGTTTCTTTGTCGATAGACATCAGCTGAATTCCAGGTTCAAACATCAGAAGATCTTCAAAAATACAGAGTCGAATGTGCCACCGAAAATAACATTCCAGCTGAAAGCATCGAACATTATAAAGAATGGAAATTCGAAGATGCTCATGCTGCTTGCTATATTAATTGTGTTTTCCGTAAAATGCAGCTCTATGATAATGACTCTGGATTCTTGGTGAGCTTTTTAACGATGCGCTATTTCCATCGATTTTATATGAATCATAACAAATAATAACCTTATTAGGTTGACAATCTCGTCGCTCAATTGACGCATGGCAAACCTGATGGCATTCGTGCAAGCGTCGAAAAATGTACAGAAACAACTGAAACTGACAATTGCCAGAAAGCTTTCAAGGGCTTCGTTTGCTTCAGCAAAAGCAACTTAGGTTTGATCCAGCAATCTGTTAAAAAAGACTAAAAACTTTCCATCCAATTTGTATTTTTATTATTACTCGAAACAAAAAATATTTGAATAAAGAATTCAAAATTTTGTTGAACCAAAATCACATTCAATGCTCATTTGCATTTATATCATGAACATAAAATATTACCGTGACTTCTTATCATTTAATGACCTTTTAACTCGAATGATGTTGTCGTCCATATCACATATTACTTCCATTAGATTTAATGAATAAATAGAGAAAAAAAAATATTTAATCGAAAGAATGACACACTTTTATGACCGCAAATGGGATTTTTGAACAATTATTAAAATGAAATTTTTCTCAAATGAATGCGACGGGGATTAGGAAAAGGAATTATAATGTCGACATTGTTAGGTTTGAAGCTTTTTATTGCTGCTTTCGCTTGCACCAACGAACTGGATACAGTTGTAGTTGCTGTCGAATCAGAGCCGCTTGAAGAGCCACTGGCACTACCGCTTGCACTTCCACTTCCGCTTGCTGAACCGGATGCGGAGCCTAATTGTAAATAAAAAATAAAAATAATTTGGAAATTTTATGGAAGTTGTTTACTAACCACTTGCACTTGCGCTTGCTGAACCTGAATCCGAAACTGATGGAGCTTGTGTTGTTGTCGTTGATAAGCTGGAACTGAATGCTGTGGTTGTAGTTGTTGAGCTTCTTGTTGTAGTTGAAGTTGGTGAGCTTGTTGTCGTTGAGGTTGATGAGCTGGGACGGGGAGTTGATGTCGTTTGAGTGAAAAAGCTGGGCCGGAAAGTAGATGTTGTTGGTATCAAAAATCCTCGTTGACCCGATGAGCTGATTGTCGACCGTGTAAGCAATCTTGGTGAGCTCGTTGTAGTTCCATTGGGTCTGAAGAACTGATTAAAACTGTTAATTTGCGTGCAGTAGTATCTGATTGATTCATCCGTCATGCTGAATACTAATCGAGACATTGACAACACAAGAGGTCTCAAATTAGCTTCATAATTTGGCCATCGTCCATACTTTGCATAGTAACAAATTATTGACGGCAATTTTAACAAGTCCTGAAATTGCCGTTTCTGGCGAGATCTGATCAAAATGTTTCGACGTTGACCAGCAACATTTACTTGCTTCAATTTTCCAGTTTTTTCAAATCTTTCAGCTTTAGTTGCTAAAGCAATATAAGCAACCACAACGAAAATCAAAAGAACTGTTATTTTCATTATGAACAACCTTTCAGATTTTAACTTTGGATCGAAGTGATTGAAATTTAGACGACGCTCATTTATTTATAAGCATAGCGAAAGTCATTAAAAAGTATTTAGTTGAATTACATTCAAATGAATTTTTATTGATTACATCAATTTCATATTGATTTTCTAACAGAAATTTGAAAGCTTTTATTATTTTTCTTTTCAAGTCCTTGTGAATTTCGTGTATATCATTTCTGATTGCTTAGATAAAAGTTTTTTTTTGTAGACAATAATCCATTAGGAAATTTGGCGTCTAAGACATTAAAAATACATTCAAGTATAAGGGACTTAAAGACACTTTACTTTTTCATTTCGGCATTGATCTGCTTCATAGCAACTTCAATGTGCCGTTGGATGCTAAAATTGCGATCGAGACCCGCGTGTGTATAACCATCCAAGAAATAGCAAGTTTCACCTTCCGATGCAGTATATTCCTTTGGCAAATAAGATGGATCACGTGCTGCGCAATCAAAACTGAAGCCGGGAATTTTGCGTAACCAACTAAATGACAAAAATACATTTGTGGAAATTGCTTCAAAAAGTTTAATCAACATTTAACTCACTTTCTTGTTGTTGGCGAGATGTTAATGCGTGACGCTTCACTTGATGATTCAAATTTATTGGCAATTGTAACATTGTGTCCAAACAAACAGTAACGTGGCATTTTCCGACCAACTATTCCTGCAAGAACCGTTCCAGTGTGCAATCCAATTCTCATTTCAATGTTCTTTCCATCATGTGTGACATGATGACTGCATGTTTCAATCATTTCTAATGCCATGAAAGCAACTTTATGAGCATCATAACGATTTATACGTGACCGATTGTGATCTAAACCTTTAGCTACGCAATAAGCATCGCCAATGGTTTCCACTTTATATACATCAAAAGTTCCACAAAACTCATCAAACACTTTGTAGAGACTTTCGAGCATGCTTATTACTTGCAATGGTGTTGCTGTTGAGCAAATCGATGTAAATCCAACAATATCGGAAAATAGCATTGTGACATCTGGGAAACTTTGGGCATCGACTTCCTTTCCCATCCATAACTGTTCAGCAATTTTATCGGGAAAAATCAATTGAAGCAAGGAAACATTTTTCTTACGTTCCTTTGAGACAGCTTCATGTCCTTCTTCCACTTCCTTTTTTAATTTATCCATTCTACGTTTCAGGCCATCCTGAGCGCGCGATTGTTCTCCCACCAAAATCACTTCACGTGTTGCATCATAAATTGGAATATCGGACAAGAAGAGACCGTTGCAAGTCAAACCTTCTAAGCCATCCAAAAATGGTGATCCAATGAACAGTAAAGTCTTTTTCTTTCCTTCACAAAACACCATTTGTCCTTTGATTTCTAAACCTTTAGCAATGAAATCGTGGCGTCCAGCAGGAGCACGCAATGATATCATAAATGGTGTGTTTGTGCGTCGAGCGATTTCACTGAATTCCAATTTCAGTCCAACGGGACGTCGGAATCTGAAGTAGTGTGTCACTGACTTCGTTGTGTTCAAATAGTTCTTGAAGAGTTTACTAAATGCTGCCCCAATCTGAAGTAGCTCGAGATTCTCATCCATGATGAAATGCCATGGAAACATCTTGCAGAATGTTGAGTTTTTCATTTGAAGGTCCTTCGGATCAGCCGATAATGGACGCGAAATTAATTGCGATTGAACATTTGGTTTTTGCAAAATCTTGAAGAAATAACGGAATCTCTGAACAGGATCATCCAAGGGCTCCATAGTTATAGTGCATTCAGTATTGAAAAGCTTCTGTGAAAGATTCTGCAGAAAGCCCAATAACAAATATGCAACTGCAATGCGATCAGTTGTAAAGATTAGCTCATTATCAGCTGCGCAAATGAAGCCTGTATCAGTGACGTCTTCTTCTTGCAGCTTTAAGACATCATAAACACCATCCAATGATGCAATTAGTTCCTGCAAAGTATTGCCCAAGCAGCGAAATGAACGCTCAATGATTCCAACACAAGAAACATTAGCGAGCTCTTCCCCAAGCAAAATTAATATTTCCACGGCAGTTGCCTCATCAAATTCCATCAATGCATCCTGAATGTCAGCCAAGTAATCATAATGCGGATAAGTTGAAACGTTCGTTCTTACTTTCCTAAAAGAAAAATTATTTTCACACGTTTCTTGATGGTACACAAAAGTCTAAAGCTCACAATTTCTTCAATCCCGGATAGCTCTCACAATATTTGCTAGTCAATGACATTAATGCCTGGTGAATATCATCATTTGATGGCGCTGTTAGCAATTGCATGGCGGCATTCAGATTTGTCAATGTCAACGAATCGCTTGATAAGGCATCGTGAAAGTCTAGATCGGCAGCAGCTGCCGATTGTTGTCGATTCAAATTGCCCGATGGACGTTTGCTAAAAGGACACGCCATTGCTCAAATGAAATACGAATGACCCCTAAAATAAAATTTTAAAACAAAAAGAAATTTATAAATTGAATTATTTTTTCGATCGAGTTTTTTGAAACTTTTTTATTAAACTTCGTTTGATCTTCAACTTTCATTGAACTTTAAGAACGTCGGAATATCAATTTAAGTCCAATTACCTTAGAATAGGAATTGCTTTTCACGAAATTGAAGAAAATTTAAAATGTAAAAATCTTTCCACAATTTCTGACAATGAAAATTTCTTGTACGCATGTCAAGGAAAACCAAATTAGCAATAAAAATTCCTTTGCCTCTCAACTATGCGTGCGTGTTTAGTTCCTTTGTGCCGGATGTTTGTAAACAAAATTCGTTTTGAAATCCCATGCAACAGCAATCATCATTAATTTATTAATTGTGTTGCGATCGATTTTCTAATAAATATTGTCAAGTTAATTATAACCATTCAGAGAAGCTTTCTTCAATCGAGCTTTCTCGAGCTTTTCATTTAATAAATTGAGTAAAAACAACTATAAAACAATATAAAAATATTGTTCTGATTTCCATCTGATTTTTGTTTTGCTTTGTTTTCTTTATCAATTTTCTCACACGATGCAATTTGCCGCTCCACACTTGCGCAACATAGCGAATATACTGTATACTCAATGCGATGTTGGTAGTGTTTTTCAGTCGGCTTCGAGAGTTGCGAGCCGAATCATTGTTTCGAGTGCAAACGAACTTTGTGTTTTTATCAAATTCGACAACTTTAGTATTTCAGTTTTCAAATGATCTTAAACGTGGTGGCAGCAGCATGATTCAGAACGTTCAACAATTGGTAAGCCTTTGATGGATTTTCATGCATATCTCAAACTTCACTTGACGTCGCGAAATTTCAACGCTGTTCCATAATCATCATCACATTCTTCTTTTGTTGCGAGTTCACTGCACACAAACAAGCTCGTCATCATCATTAAAATATTCTAAAAACGTGAGCGAAAAAAGAAGAACGTGATTGCGATTTCATGAATGGGACAACAAAGAATTTTAGAAGCGCGAGCCCACAAAAACTTTTATTTTGAGTGCAAATTTCAAAAATAGAATATTGTTGGCGATTGCGGATTATTGAATGAATTGATAACCTGATTACCGTGCTTGTCGTTGTTGTTTGAGATAAATAATTTTACAATTACAAAGTTCAGTTACAAACTTGTCTTATCATTTAAGGTCAAAGTCGCCGGCCTTCAGCTGACGCCATTTTTTAAAGGATGCATCGTATACTTTGTCATTGGATCTTTTGAGTTTTGGAATTCTAACGTCTTGTCAACGATCCTAAAATGTCTGCCGATTGTTTGTTTAATAGCATTTGTCCTGTTTATGGGCTTCAGGTTAACAAAAGACTACAAATATCAGCAACTAATATTACTTGGATTAATATTCTCTTGCGCTGGTGACGCTCTGTTGGACTATCAATCAGGCGAACTCTTCCAATATGGCATGATGGCATTTGCAGTTGCACAGATATTTTATATTTCGGCATTTGGATGGAGACCTTTCAAGCTTCTCATTGGTGTGATTTTTTACGTTCTCGGTGCTTTTTGTGAGTGTAATTTCAGACACAAAAACTGTAATCTAATCAAAATTTTCATTGATTTTGCAGCCGTATCACTGATGTTTAAAAACTTTGAAGGAATTCTCGTATTTGGTGTCCCCATTTATTGCCTTCTACTTCTCACAATGGGATGGAGATCAAATGCTCGTATTCAAAACATGAAGAATCTTCCAAAAATATTTTGCGGCATTGGGGGTATTTTATTTGTCATATCCGATTCACTGATTGCGTTTGACAAATTTTACGCGCCAATTAAATATTCTGGCATCTTAATAATGGTGACATACTATATTGCCCAACTTGGAATAACTCTCTCGATACTCGACCATGAGATGCGTCCTGCGAAAATTGAGAAGAGTAATTAAACCTTTAACTTATTGCGTGTTTGATAACGTGATCGTACTGGTGATGGCGAAACATTTCAATGTCAGATCCGAATTTATATAAGTACTAACCCATGTCATGTTTCCCTATTTACTAATTATTCTAGATACAAGTGGCAACTGATTCCATTGGAACTTTAAAGACTTTAATATAATAATGCAATTTTTACTGTAGACTGTTTTTGAACCATAATGTGGTGTAGTTAACTCATAAAATTTAAAGTTAAGAATAAAAAAGAAAATATTTAACGTATCTTTTCAAAAACATGAAAACATTCAAACAATGAATTTAATGACATTGATGATTTAAAAAAAAATCATCAATAAGCAGTTCACTCGTGTAGTATTTTTGTTGTGAATTTAATTAAACATTGAACATCGTTAAAGATGAAAGTAATCGACTTAAGACCTGACAGTAAATTGCTTAAGAGTAACTTTGATGGCTACAAGTTATCATTAGATCCAGTTCCTGTACTAGAGCTTGAAATATCAAAGCCGGATCACGTACGAGCTAAAACTACTTCGGAATATTCTCTGATGCACTCAGAGCTGTTTCTTATGCAAAATCATCTGGTCGCCGACCCATGGCTATCATATACTGCTTATTACATAGACTTTACATTTGCCATTAAAAAAATCCATTACGATCATTTGCAAACCGGCAAATTGAAGCCACTCCAGGTAGTTGCCAAGCTCCCAATCCAACGTCCTTCTGGAGCTGGAATCTACAATTGTGGTTTTAAATTTATTAGTGAAAAGTTTGCCGTTTTCAGCGATGGAATTGGCAACCTAATGATCTTCGATACTGGCGACCGTCAAAAGAGTGATGAATGGAAGTTAGCTAGCACAATCCAGCCAATGGATGGAAATGGTTTCATTGTTCAAGACAGCAAACTACTCATTGAAAATGGCGAAAAGTTCATTCACTGCCTCTTGCTGCATATCGAACAGCATCACGATTCAAAGTTCTTTAATACTGTTGAATGGATAACAATTAAGCAAATTGATGCAAAATGGGAAATCATTTCAAGACGAACCATTCAGGGTAAAGGCCATCTTTACTATTTGTCATTGGATCCGCGGTGTAAAGCAATCGTTTATTCGAGCAATCACGGATTCAAATATACTTATGATTCAGTTAATCCGATTGTAGAGGAGCCACAGCCAACTACCCCTGAAAGTGAACAGAAGGAAGCTTCTGTCAGCACATTTAAATGGAGTCAAAACGGCGAAGATATAACAATCAGCTTCAAGCGACTTCCCGAAGCCACCAAAGATCAATATGCTGTTAAGAGCGAACCGACTCATATTCATGTTCAAGTTGAAGATGAAATTTTAATAAATGCAGACTTATTTTCGGAAGTAGACTCGGAGCTGACAACATGGAGCTTGGAAAATGATTATATACAGTTGAATTTGATCAAGAAGAATGCAGAACAAATCTGGCCGTATCTCATTTCTGGTGGACCATCTGAAAGTGTTGAAAAGGAACCAGATCTTCTTAATACGGCGTCAGTTTCCGATATTAACGCTCAGATCGAAGAATGCGATTTTGATGATGATGGACAAGGAAATGAGGAATATGTTATCGGTGGGTTGCATCATAATTATAAAATGTCGATAAAATTTTACAATTTCTTACCAATAATATCTCTTGTATCTAGAGCGTCTTGACGGCTTCACCCACGATGTCAGTCATAAAATATTTCTTAGCTCGAGTCATCCTTTGTTTAGCAAGGCTTTGCGTCCTGGTCAACCAAATGCCCTTGCAATTCGTAATGATGTTGATTGCTGTATGTGGCTTCAACAAACGACATCTGATGACGAATGGACATTAAAGCATGAAGGTACGCTTCACGCTTTTGGCTATATTCAAGCGTCGAAACGCGAGCGGAAATATTTGATGTCATCACCAGATTTGAATACCTCTGTTATTTGTGAATCGTCAAGGCATTTGTTCATATATAAAAATTCCTATAACACAGCCAGTGGCTTACGTAAGAGAACTGGACAGCAGACGACCATTGGACAACAGAAACTCGTTTCGTTTGATGGTACTCATGGAGACATTTTTGGTGTTTCCGTTGAGAACGACATTATTTTGTTGCTCACTGAAAATGCTATTTGCTGTCTTCAAATAGGCTCAGAAGAAGCTTAATGATGTAAACTTGTTTTGCTTGTATTAATATTCCGAAATTTAATAAATAAAACGCGAATTTTGCAGCCATCAAAAGGACACCAGATTAGAGTTGAGGCTATGTATCTATATCAATATTCAGTCTCAGCAGCGAGAACAGTCGTTTGCGCTATCTATCAGCTTAGATCATGAACAGAGCGCCAACATCTTTACATGCTGATTGAATTGTGGGATACTGATAAGAGAAACCCATTTCCTGGGTACGTTTGGGTGCGACATTCGCGCCTGTTGTAAGTAAAACAGCACGTTCTTTTGAGAAAATGGTGTTGACAACAAATTCAGGTAATGGGAAAAGCGCCGGACGCCAAAGAGCTTTCCCAAATGCCTACAAATATTCCAAGTTGTAAATATGGATCTTAATTTTGTTGACTGTTAGGAATCAGAAACTCACCTTTGAGAATTGTTTATTTGTTACAATTTCTGGTGCAACGCCGTTCAAAACTCCGTCAACATGATTGTTCTCAATCGAATATTTGATAAGATTGCACAAATCAGTAATGTGAATCCATGGCAAAGGCTGAAGACCATCACTTACTGGCCCACCAAAACCAAACCAGAAAGGTAGGATTAGACTTTTTATCATTCCTGAAGAAGAAGAATGATACATTAGGGAATTCGTATAAATCCAATATCAACGCTTACCTCCCTCTCGTCCAAGCACCACTCCTGTTCTGATTTTTACAGTCCTGATGTTACTTTCACCAACTGTTGCAGCTTTCTCCCATGCGATACACAAGTTTGACAAGAAATCGTAGTTTTCGCAAGCATCATATTCAGTGTAGACCTTCTTGTTTGGTCTGTAGCCTGATACTCCGGAAATGTTGACGAACACTTCAGGCTTCTTATCAGCCTCTTTGATTGCTTTAACAATGGACGTTGTTGTATTAATTCGTGAATTCCATACATTTTGCTTGAAACCTGGAGTCCATCGGCGACTAGGATCAAGAACATTTTGTCCAGCTAGATTCACAACAGCTTTAGTATCTTGTGGAAGTCCAAATTTATCTAATTCCATCCATGTCAGCCTATGTAAACCAGGCATGCGACTAACAATTGTCACATTATATCCACTTTTCTTTAGCAGAGCTGTCAGGCGACTTCCAATAAATCCACTTCCGCCTCCTGAAAATAATGTTGTGTAATTGCAACTTTACTTGTTTCACCGCTTGACTCACCAATTAAAACATTCTTCATTTTAATCTGTATTTTATTTTTAGTTAGGTAGGCTCTTTGATTCGTGACTTCTTCCGCATGAAATAATCTTAATTTTAATTACTTAATTTTTTTTTAATGATTAATTGGGTCGTTGTTTACAAAAACAGTCATTAGATCAGTAAAATTATCATTAAAATTTGAAAAATATAGACGTTATTTCTTATTTGATATTTAAAAATTCTTATTGTCGCTTCGCAGCAATGTGCATGTAAAGAAAACTAGAAAACGTTCGAAAAAGTTGGGGAAAAATATTCTTAAAGAGGGAATGGATTGAAGATTCCATCAAATATTTTCTAATTTATGGAACTTAACATGTACATCATTGCTTCTACGTCGGTAAATAACAAATACAATTAATGCTAACAAAACTATAATAAGGATCCAAAATGTTCCTGATTCCATCCTGGCAAGGTAACTCTCCATTTCACCTGCTGTCTGTGAAACGTCTTCTGTTTGAGAACTCCGCTTAATGGCTTCTTCGAAACTCTTCGCTAATATTGGCGAGGCAGATGCGCCGCGCCCTTCATGGAACACACTTTGTGTACCGACAGTAATTTGACACCCTGGAGTGATTTCAATCGTGCCACATCCGGAAATGTCCTTTTCCTCAATTTCGCCATTACAATCGCTTTTCATCTTTTCCGATCTAGGAGAATAAAGCCAGTAGAGCTCGTTTTTATGCAATGGCACAAATATGAGATGCGTTAATTTTATTTCTTCGATAGCATCGTTGCATAAATTCTCATCAATGTAGCGAGTTCGATAGGCTTGAACGATACAAGATTTGGTGTCCTCTCGTGATAACGTATTTTGTCCATTGCATACATAAAATTGATCGCTAAATGCTGTGCACGAATTTAAATTTTTATATTGAATTAGACTTGTGGATGTTACTGCTACATGACTAATCTTCAATTTTGTGCGTATCATTTTATCATCTGACGTTTTGGTTGGTATTTGAATTACTTCATAAAATTTCCACGGGTCTTTTTGTACGACTGGCAAAGTCAAGTCAAATACTACTAAATCTCCTTTAGTAGTCACTTTGAGTCCTAATTTGTAGTAGTCAAGAATGTTTGTGTATGGTAATGCTTCACTGTCGCTCAAATTTCTACTGATTTTTACCAGGGTAGAATTAAACGTCTCGAGAGCTACAACATTTGCGTCCAAATTTTTAAACCTTATCATATCGACGATACCATTAATTTTTCTTTTAACCTCTTCAATTCTTGTTTTCTCATCGGCCACAGCCAACATGCAGTTTTGCGCGATTTGCAGACGGGCAATTTTTAAGAAGTTTTCATCCTTCTCACTTTTAAACGGATTTACTGAATCTATAAAATCCGCGAAAGAAAAAGAAAGCATTCTTTTAGAAACCCCGGATTCAAAATTTGCAATCATGTCGTGGATGTTAAGTTTAAGCACATTTAGCTCATCCGAATAAATATCAATATCATTCTTTTGCACTGGACTATCGCAAATCTTCTTTATATCTTCAAGTCGTTTTCGCATAGCTTCGATGGGCTCATCGATGTCTGTTTTGACACTGATATGAAGCGGCAATGTTTTATAGGCTAAAACTAACTTCATTGGGTTTATTTCGCGGAATGTAATTCCTTGAAAATTTTCAAGCTTTTCATATTTAAATGACTTAACGATGTGAACAGCAACACTGACTAACAAGAGATATTTTGAAAAATTCATTTTGATCCTTTACCGCGAAGCTTTCACGAACAACTAATATGAAAAGAAAAAAAAATATGAAATGAGTAGTATAATAATGCCTAGGAATTATTTTTTTTTTTGATGAATCAAGAGAATCCAGTCATACAATGAATAATATCTAAGGATTGAATTATGGCAAAATGTTTTAATCACTTACTTTTAAGTGATTGAAAATGTAAAAATATCTATATTGAAACGAAAACATTCATCTTAGCATGTATGACTTAAAGGATCATCGATTTTAATTTAGCAGCCTTTCCTACTTAGGATGAAGGGAGAGCGAGATATGTTAGGCAAAAAAAATACTCATGCATTATCTACGTGGTTTGTAAAATTGAGTATTACATATTTTAAAATAATAGATGTGAACAGGATACGAAAACTTTACAAAATTTTATCAGCTATTGACATTTCCTTTGATGATTACGAATTTTCATCACATCCGAACAGGAATCATCCGATGACTAAATAAACAACATAAACCGCGCAATAATGTTATCTAGATTCTAGATGATTAAGTAGCTCGTTAAAAGCAGCAATTTTTTTAATTACAGTATCATTTAGTTGATGAGTTTATAAACATATAATCGGTTTTGTGATGAATTTTCTAGAGTGAGTTAGAGGAGCAACAAAATAGAAAAATAAATTTAAAATGTTTATCCTGTTTAGCTTAATTATTATTGCAGCATTATGCTGGGCAACAGCAAGCCTCGAAATTACAAATCTCGGCAAACTGGAAGGATTAAAGTTTCATGAATATGGTGATATTAAAATAATTAAAGAAATGCGATACATTCCATTCTACTTAAACGTAACCTCAATAAATTCAGCGATCAATAAGCAACGCGAAGACTTGAAGAAAATGCAAACCGATTGCACAAAGTGTAATAAGATTGAAATTGATATGTATTTAGCAAATTTAAGTGCTGTCAACGAAGAGTTCAAACATATTGTTGGCTGGACAGAAACTCTTTCAAGACGTAAACGTTTTTTGGATCCTCTTGAATTTTTTGCGAGCTTTGGGACAGGCCCCGATAAAACCGATAAGATCATAAAAAATGCCGTTGAAATTAGTATTAGCAATTTGTGGAAAGCTAATGTGGCCGATTTTAAGCGAGGTATCAATGAAAAGAGCAGATCAGTAAATTACATTTTAAAAATGTTTAGAGACAAGAAATTGCATAAGGATGTAATACCAACAAGGGAATTACAAAGAGCACTGGATGAAATTAAGAAAAACTTAACTGAAAATGAGGTTATGCCTTTTGAGAGTGTACTCGAATTTTATGACCTTCCAATAATGATTCATGATCAATTGGTAAACAGAAGCTTGAAATTGTTCCTTATGGATGTTCCAATAATCGAGAAGAATCGGCGATCACTTGAAAAAGTTATTCAGATTCCCACACGGTCATCAAATGGATCTTTTATTCGAACAAATATTAATATAAAATTCGTCGCAGTTTCAACTGGTTCTTTGATGTTGTTCGAGAATTTGGACTTTTGTCATGACCCATTGAACGTTCCAATTTGTCGACCACAACAAGAAATAAAACGACATAATTCTACATCTTGCATCGTCAATGCTTATCAGAGTGGAAAAATTGATGAACGCTTGTGTCACGATCAAATTAAAAGCTTCAAGACTTCAGCTATAGAGTTTGAAGAGTTTGTTGACAATAATCAAGATTTCTGGTTTTATACTCCCGAAAAAACCGACATTACTGAAAATTGCAAAAACACAACCAAAAATTTTACTCTTTTCGACAGTGGAATCATAAAAATCGATTCAGGATGTACTGTACATGTAAACCTTAGAATACTCGGTCAACCAGAAGTTAATGCCTTTGATGGAAAAATCGAATCTATTACACGGAATGTTGAACATGAAGAGCGAATACACGAGGAAAGAATGAACATTCATGATGACTTATCAGATCCCCTTGACAGTATTATCTCAGCTCAAATTAAGGGAATGATATTCTTTTTCTTGATCTTGCTAATTGCATTAGCTTGTCTCTATGTTTGGTGTTGTCGACGAAAACCAATTCGTATTGCAGTCAATGTCGAAACACTTCCCAGAAATGTGTCGTCAAAGTCTCCGCCACGATAACAATTAGTTCTCACTGTCCATAGGATGCGGAATCAAGATTAAATTGTTTTTGTATCTCCTAGAGTCTAGGACCTAGACTGATAAGAGTTTACGAATCAAAATTGAAATCAATTATTTTTTCTTTTTATTTACAAAATTCACCGAAAGAATGTTACAAATATCGCGGTTCAATCATTGATAAAAGGAATCTTATTTAAAATGTCTTTATCATTCTTACACAATCTTTATCACAAAAATTAGTTATATCATTTCCATTCCGTCAAATCGTTCCTTTATCAGTTTTTTTTTTTTTTAAAAAAGTTTTATTACCAAATCCATTAAATGGAAATCGATGAAAGCTCATGAAGCAGATAAAAACATCGCAATAAGCAATTTTTGCGATACTAAGACAATGTTTTCAACCTAGTTTAAGAATTTAATGCACTTTTAATGTCACAATCGTGTAGTTTCTCATAACAAAAACGCTTTCCAATTATAAAATATATGTGAGCAATAGAAAAAAAAGCCTACAAAACGAGTTCGTTGCAATTGTCAATTGTTGATAAGCCAACATCAGCATGGAGACATGATGATTGATGATCACAATTCATCAATTTGAATTCATAATTCCTTTATACGTATTTCCTCATAAATTATTGTTTTAAATTTTCACTATCGTCATCTACTCGGCAACATTCTTAAATCTACAATGAGCTTATGTCAAGGTAATAAAAGCAATGGCCTAAAGAATGCTCTACAGAAGAGTGCTGACGATGTCGGCGGTAAATCTTGACTATGATATAAATTATCTTGCCGCTCGATCATTGTCAGCTTCTCAAATACCATTGCATATTCACGATGGAACGCTTGAATGTCAATATGTTCACGTCCTATTGCCACAAAAGCAAGGAACAAGATGTCACGATATATTGAATGTGTACGCTCGACTCCACGATTTTTTAATTTGAATCGTTCGCCGGCCAATTTTTTGACTGGCGTCATTAAATCATTACACCGAATCGATGAAATAATTTGTTGAATGGTTCTGTGAATGACGTTAAAAATATTTAAAACTTTGACCAGAAGCTTTGAGTTTCTTCAACTTACGCTCGATTCAGATAGGTCTGATCAGTCAGCAAGGCCTTCAACAATGGACTGGCTGGCTGAGTTTGTTTCCAAAGCATGTATAGTGAAGTCGAATCTGTGTGAAGCCTTGGATTGTCCCATAAACATTGTATACATACAGTCTTGACATTGCTCAATGGATCAACTACTTCGCTTTCCGAAGTCTGGGTAGAAAAATGAAAATTATAAATAATCGAACTATTATTTTAATTATTAAATTACCTCTTTAGGTACCATCAAATTGGATAAGTGTGTCTGAACATCAATGCGATTCATGAACCAAACCAAATTCCAATAAATAATTGGATGTTCATCAACAAATGTTTGCTTCCGCAAGCTCATGTCACCTTCTTCTGTTAAAATATTTTCTAATTCCTTTCTAAGCACTAAAGGATTGAGATAAGGAACAGTCAAATTTTCGGCCATCTTCATTTTGTCTTTTATTTTTCCATTAATGACGATTTGCACATCCAAACATGGCACCGTTGGCTTCTCGCAAGCATGACATGATGTATTTAGATTGCTATCCTCCGCAGACCATCCAGCCATTACTTCTTCATCATAAATCAGAACGGAACAATTGTGACACTGCGAACATGATGTGATTTGAATTTTTATGTCACAGTCAGCGTTTGGACTGTCGGATGAGTCATTTGGATAAATATTTTCGGGCAGTGTTGGATATGAATTTAGACTAATTGTTGATGCTGCTTCACCTAAGCGCGTTAAATTATTATATGATGACTTTCTCGATTCACTTATCCTTCCCCATAAGTCAAAATCACTGGCAACACGGCGTCGCCCTTTCATCCCATTGTGCCCATCATCAGCTAGGTCATCATTTGACGAATGCAGATTCTTCTCGCGTTCCAATGTAGAGCTGTTAGAGCCGCCGCCACTACCTCCCGTCTTCACTGGAGTGTTATTAATTGAAATCGTTTGTTTAATTTCATCGAATTTTTTGGCAACTGATGTTGCAGCACTTTTGATACTGCTGATGCCGCCTTGAATTATTTCATTTGATTTCTTTCCTGTCAACGATGGGCTGTTAGAATGGTAACAAAAATTTCAGTTTTTTTTTGTGTTGTGCAATATGTGAATTAATAACAAGGATTTACGAAACAACAAAATAAATTGCTAAATAACAAGAAGAATCGTACGTAGGTTATCTACACTTACCTAATATTTGCATGAATATTCGAAATATTTTCAATCAATTGCGAGGGCAATTTGAGATCTTTGAGGTCTTTTTTAAATGACAAACGTGCAGATGAATATCGGCTAGTAAAGGTGGGATTTTCAAATGAAGGGATTTTAAAACATAAATCAATTGCAAATCAAAAAACTTATAAATCATGCAATTAGAAACTGAGCTAAAAAATATTCAATTAGCATTGACATTTACAAAGACCTTACCTGAAGCCAAATTTCAATGAGGAACCAATATGAGCAATACTTGATGTAATAGACTGCACGGGCATCGTTTCTGATCGATGAATTCCTTTATTTAAGCTCGTTGATTCATCGAACGTTGCACTTCGATGGCCTTTGAACAGAATTGGCTGATCCGAAAACATTGCTTGTTGAATGCGAGCCTTTTCCAGTTGTTCTTCTGTTAATGGTTGTGTCTGTTGAACCTGAATTTCCTCATTCGGTTCGATGTCAAGAAGGGCACCCAAAGGATCATTTTCCGTTACTACTGACCGAGATAATCTAAAAGAAATGGAAGGATATTTATTGATCTACTAAATTATGGTGCTAAGTTATTCTAAGCTCACTTTGTTGGACTTAGTTTTTGTTCCAGTATCTCATCAGTATCGTGACAACTGTTATCTATTCCATTCGCCATGATGATTTTTTCATCAGAAGATTCGACAATATCATTGAATTTTAACGCTTTCTGACATTTTAACTTCGATTCGCTGTGCATTTTTTGAAGTTTATCAATGAACTTTGAGTCACCTGCAAAACTATCTGATCTGGTGACCATACGTGGGCTCAGATCATGATTGTTCGACGTCTGTTTCGGTGGTTCAAAAGTTGTTCCTTCACCAGAGGAAATTAAAAGTCCAGCGCTTGATAAAACATTTGATGATGGCTCTGAAGGAACCGATGCTTTCACAATTGATCCCACACGATCGCGAATGCGGTCAAAAGCAGCAAAGTCAAGAAAAGAGCTTGTACCATTCGTCTGTTCTGGTACCACAGCATTAGAATTTCCGCTGTCGAGGCTGGTGCGTGATGCTCCATCAGTTGTTTCAAGTGTATTTAAATTATTCTCGTGCGAGATAGACAAGCGATGACGTGATGCATATTTTTTGCCGGCACGCTTGAATTGTGCGGCTCCCAGAACAACATTACGCAAGCGACACCATCTCAGCTGGCTTGATATTGTATTTTCTGAGGGCCATTCGGATTCCAACACACAACGATTATAGAAACCGTAAGTAAGAGCATTTGGTTGAATTCCTGAACGCTTCATTAGATAATGTAATCTTACAGCCAATATTGGCAAATTGTACATGCCACAAAGTTGCATCATAATTCGATAGCAGACTTCATCAACATGAACTTTGAATTTGCTAGCTTTTGCCAGTAGATCATAAGCATCGCGCAGTATTCCATGCTCGCGTCCTGTATTTTCTCCAACAATGCTCGGTAGGATGATGAAATAGATTGAATAACAAGTGCCGAGCAAGTATTTTGCCCAAGCTTCGGGATTTCCTTGAATTCTTCGAGCCATCTTCTGAGCAGATTTAATTTCATGTTTTGTCCTTTTTGAAATTGGCGAACCTGGCGTCAGACTTGACTGTTGCAACACATTTGATGTGACCGTTTTGCGGGTTTGATTGAGCAATTTTTGATCCAGTATAAAGCTGGTGTATGTGTAAGTCTTTTCTGAACCTCCAATACAATCTGGCGGTAAAATGAACTTCGTTCTTTCGCTGCTGTGACCAGAATCGTAATCGACTAATCTTATTTCGGCGGTATCATCGTCGAATGCTCCAATACGTTCTGCACATTCATCGAAAAATGTTAAATTGTGATCACCATCAGAGACAAATGACCTTTCTTCAATGAATCTAATAAACATCTGTGTCTTCATGAGTAGCTGAAAAAATTTGTGATGAGCTTTGTCTCGCGACCGCAAGAAGGCGCTCATTTGAAACAAAGCCGTGGGATCGGTGGCACCTATTGTTGGAGCTTTTGACATCGGTACAAGATATTCTTTATAGCCTCGTAAAATTGAAGCCATAAAGCGCAAAAATGCCTCCTGCACTCTCTGCTCAAAATTTTGTTCACGTTTCTTCCTTTTAAAATCACGATCAAGACTGTTTGTTTGTTCCGAGTGACTGGTACCGCTCATTTCCTCTTCAATGTTTCTCAGTGTTTGCTTCAAGATTCGAGCCGCTCGTTTTGGGAGCAGCTTTGTTGTTAGATGCTTTTGTGATTCACATAAGCTGATGTTATTTGTATCCAAATCTATGCATGTGACGTCATTTGGCGGTTCATACATCTCAAAGAATCTCGAATCAACACCGATTAAGTAAGGAACTGGTGCATGCAAAACCTCAGCTAAGCCCAATGGACATAATGGTATATAAGGACATTGCCATTTGAATGGAAATAGAAGAGTTGAAACAGCTTCAGCGACAGCTGTAAGTGTTGATGGGCGAAGAGAGTGAATCAGAATCTTTTGTTCAGTTAAAACGAGAAGTAAAACATGAAGACAATTCTCAGGACCCAAATTGGATAACAATGATCTGAACCCAGCACCGCTTCGTGGTAGTGGCGAATCTTCAGGCTGAGTTAGTAAAATGCGATCATTGCTGGAGCTTGAGAGTTGAAGAAGAATACTTGGTGCTGGAAATGGAACCTCATCCAGTAGATGTGTAATAAAACGTTCAATCGGAATTTCGAGTGGTGAATTGCATGATGCCATTAACTAAAATTAAGAAAATTCCATTTGCTATTGAAAGTAAATATTTGCTTCAATTCTTTGAGACTCACCTGTAGATATATCAGCCACTTTTCAAATGTGTCACCAAATGGATAGTTTGACAGAATACAAATTGACTTATTAACGTGCAATGAATGTGAGCTGCTCACTTCCGGATTATCCCATTCAAAAAATTCCTTCTGCTGATCAGTCAAATATCGCTCATTAAAATTCTCATAGAAGGTAAGTGCTGAGCCATATACTTTGTAGGTTCCATCATTTGCAGTCAACACGAAAGTACTGAAAATGGGCGCAATTGCTTTTCGTTTCTTTGGCGATCCATCTGGTATATGAGGCCATGCTTCTAGAGTTGTTCCCATTGGCAAGCAAAATAATGGAACGCTGGTGCATGAATTGAGTGAAAAATCATAGTGATCAGCAGTTGGATAACGATGTAGAATCTCAGGCTGATAGCTGATACACTTTGGACGATTCATAGATTTTTTGTAGCATAAATAGACATCATTTCCCATCATTCCTTTGTTGAGTGTTTTCGGTATTTGACAGTAGGCATGTGGCACTTTTTCTCCTTTACCCGGCACAAGAACACATAGATCAGTCACTACCAGCTCATTACAAGGCATATCTGGTTTGGCTCGACGATATGTGATGAAAATTTTTGATGATGAATTATTAACATTTGCTAGACGATCTCCGGGTGTCTTTATAACAATTTCAGCATCAGGCATGATCCTCTCGAGACCATCATACATCACCCCAATGTCAACTAAAGGCGGCTTATCGCGGCCACGTTTATAGTATATGAAACATGCTGTCGTTCTAACTGAGCCAAAATTCAAATCGGCATCCAATCCCGATGGCGTGAATCTGAGGATTTCATAGTCGTCGGGAATTTTTTCTTCAAGAGCCGGAAAGAAGACACCAATATCAGTGATAGGTTCAATAACTGCCGCCGTTCTAAGATGCGATGAATCGCTAAAAATATTTTCCTGCAGCAGTTTTGGATTTTCTGGCATGCCTGCCACCACAAAGTAGTCTGCAATACGTTTCTCCTCCATCCTGGTGATGATTTTATTAGATGTGCGTCTGTAAAGAAAAGTTGTTATTTTATTGATTTTTCCAGTGAAAATTTCAAGCCAAGGTTGTCATTATGATGAATGTGAAATTTAAAAAAAAAAAAAGATTGATTGGCCTCATCGATCGGCAAATATTTATTATTTGTACGTCTGTATATTTCATAAGATTTACTCATATGACGATTTACTGACAGTTAATCAACTTCCCGCACATCTCATACCCATTCATAATTATTTTTCGTCACTCGTTCAATGCACGATGAATGATGGTGGTGACTCATTGACATGTGTGGTTTTACTATACGCTCACGTTCCTATTGTTCCGTTTGATGAGCAGAATATTGAAAGGAAATTATGTTTCGCCAACAAATATAAAAGCTCAGTTTTTATAGCTGCTGCGGGAATTGACCGTGAAGTTGTAATAACTAAACTTACTTCCGACACTTCCACAAAATAACTCGTAAAAGTCGTAATCTCTTATCAAATGCAAAAAGATATTTTTATTTGTACATGTTAGTTGTTCATGCGTTCGCATTCGTATTTAAAAAGTCACTACTGCTACTGAGGTTATCGTATAAATAAGTAAAAAATGTATGAATGAATGAAAAGTTTATAATTGAAGCCGAGTGGAACATGATTCATGTGGGGGTTTTCAACACCTTTTCGGACCTTTTTCTTCCAATGCAGTGCATCGCTTTCTAATAACATATTTTGACATTCGCTCGTCCATTCATCGTTACCAACTAAGGCCATCAAGTTCATTTTGTCTGTAGATATTAACCTCTCGCGAGAAATTACTTATGACGCAATAGCAATATTGTAAGGCGGTGGCAATTTATTACCTCATAGCGCCGTAATTACTGCTAATAGTTAGTAGCAGAAATATTTTTCTTGTGATGATGCAACTTTCAACATCAATTAGGTGATATCAACAAGTGATACCACAACAGACCGAATCATACTTAAGCTTATGAAGTTACCTACTTAGGCTTGAAAAATGAATGCCGAGCGCTGGAGATTGTAATTTTATTATTTCATATTTAAATTGGAACTGAATTGAGATCAATTTTGCGTGATATTTGAGACAAATTTGATTTAAGTTTCAATTACATATTTAATGAATGCTGTATGTAGTCTCTGTCAGTTGATCGATTTATTCTGAATTTTGGGCATTCTTTTGAAATTCCAATTAAATGGACTGTTTTATTTCGGGTCAGACAATAGAACGATCAAAATTGTAATTTTAAATGAGAATTTTGGCAAATTTAATGAACCGTAAAATTCCGATTTCGGGATTTTGGATTCACAAATTTCAGCCACTCGAATTTATTATTTTCACTGGATATTTGTCGTCAGCATATAAGAGCAAAATGAAAACAGGTTTTGAATTGTCTGCCCACATATGGTTATAAGCAAAATAAAATGAAAAAGAAATCGAAAAGGATGGGAAATAGGGCCAAATAAAAGTAATTGTCTGGGCATAGTCTTCCGTACTTTGATTGAACATTGCTCCTTTTCTTATTTGCGCCGTTTATTTGATTGAAAGATTTTCATGCCGGGAGATAATACAGTTTTATATGGATTGCATTAATATTTTAACGGATGTGTTCTCCGACAGAATGCAACGCAATTAGTTGACGGTGGCAATGCAGATAATGACATATGGGTCAGACATAAATGCGTCACAAACTCATAAATGGAGCTCGCGCCGTCTAACCTAGCCGCAAGATTATTTTCTCGGCGTATATTTATAGAACGCGTATAAGTTTGTTTTTCTTTTGGGTAGGACTGACAGACGAAGAACCTTGGATATTAATAAACAATAATACATAAAAAAAAAGCATATCTATATCAACCAATCATCATCGTCAGTGGTTCATGGACATTGTACGCGCGCCACTAAGTAGAAGGCAAGCAGTTGTATGATAAGAAATATGTTTCTTCTTTTTTTTAACTGTGAAGCCCGCGAAAGGTTTATTAAGTGAGATACACCTTTGGCTCGTGTCTGCTTGTGTACTGTTTTGTTGTAACCCTATATTCTCGTTGCTACTATAGTATTATTGATTTTTCACATTCTGTTGAGCATCGTACGATACAATAATTTGATTTATATCCAAGCAATTGACTTACTGACCTTTCAAAATAGATCTTTAATAATCTGCGAGTAATTTAATTCATCATGACTTTATTTCGTTGCTGTTTTTTTTATTTGCACTAATTTCTGATGTACTTTGAGTTCTTACTTTCTCGAAGAATTTTGGTAAAGTCAATTATCGGAATCGAAACACAAACACTGTCTCTTTACTTTTTTGATATATTTGGAAGGAATAAAGGAGTTTTACCGTACGCAATTAATTAACAAAAAAAAGATGTCGATTTCACTGTTGTAGCGAATTGCACAAATTCTCATACTTAGTTGTATGCCCCCTTCTCTCATAAGCCGCATTGTAGTGTGCATACTATTTCCCGCAACCCTTTGAAGAAAAAATCTTGTTGGGAATTCATCCCTTTTGGAAAAAGGTGTTCAGGATCGAAAAAATCCAATAAAAACATTTTAAATCGATTGAATAAACGTATAATTTGTGCTGGACACAACGAGCATCAAGATCAAGTGAAATTCAATCAAGAAATGTCGAAAAATAAGTTAAACCTGACGATCTCGCCAGCGATCCCGACGGTCGCAATTCCAGCCCCGTTACCATCAGCTGAGTGAGTCTTTTGTACACACTATATTAAAGTAATCCTCCATTATCGATTTCATAGAAAAAAAGAGCTGTTGGGAACAAAAAACAGTATTGATGCTTTGACTGAAACGTTGGAAGAGCTAGAAATGGATGAGAATGCCAGGAAAAGAATCAAAGTGTTTTTGAGTCAGAAAGAAAAGATTGGAGAACTATCTGATCAGGATTTGGAGAAGCTTGGTGAGCTGGGCTCAGGAAATGGAGGTGTTGTGATGAAAGTCCGTCATAAGCCAACATCGCTGATAATGGCACGTAAGCTCATTCATCTGGAAGTGAAACCAGCAATCAAAAAGCAGATTATACGAGAACTAAAGGTTCTTCATGAGTGCAATTTCTCACATATTGTGGGATTTTATGGAGCATTCTATAGTGATGGCGAAATCAGTATTTGCATGGAATACATGGACGGCGGATCACTGGACCTTATTCTAAAAAGAGCAGGCCGCATTCCTGAACAGATATTGGGTAAAATTACAAGCGCCGTTTTGAAAGGACTTTCTTATCTGCGTGATAAACATAAAATTATTCATCGGGATGTCAAACCTTCAAACATTCTTGTCAACAGTAGTGGGGAAATTAAGATTTGTGATTTCGGCGTAAGTGGACAGTTAATTGATTCAATGGCAAATTCATTTGTCGGCACACGAAGCTACATGTCTCCCGAACGTTTACAAGGCACCCATTATTCCGTACAATCTGATATCTGGTCATTGGGACTTTCGCTCGTTGAAATGGCCATTGGAATGTATCCAATTCCGCCACCAGACATTCGCACTTTAGATGCCATTCTCATAAACGATGGCCAGTCTGCAGCGAATCAAACAATCATTGAACCCAGATCGATGGCAATTTTTGAGCTTCTGGATTATATTGTTAATGAGCCTCCTCCTAAATTGGAACATCCTACTTTTACTGCTAACTTTAAAGACTTTGTAGATAAGTGCTTAAAGAAGAATCCTGAAGAACGTGCTGACCTTAAAAGTTTAATGGTGAGTGTCTGTAACAGTTTTCAGAATAACATCAGTACAATGGCTTTTTTTTTTATAGAATCACGATTGGATCCGATTGTCCGAGGAAGAAAACGTTGATATGGCTGGTTGGGTATGCAAAACAATGAATTTGCCGAGCACGCCAAAGCGAACAGTACCACACTAAAATAAATCATTAATTTTTTAAATCAAATTTGCAAAATTTCATGAAAACAAGAAAGAAACATTTGTCTATCATCCATCACGTACTCCCATTAACAGGGAGAGCTGAATCTAAGTCACTTAAAAGTTGAAACTATTTGAATTTATTATTCTCTTTTCAAACTCATAAACAATATTATTGGAAAATATCCTTCAAAACTGATGGAACGAATTATGCATGTCCCTATTATAAAGGCTACTTTAAATTGTGGAAAAACTTATTTAGGTAATTAAAATTTCCAAAAATTTATGTTCGTTTATTTATGCTTATTTGGTCGCAAAAATGTATGTATTTCGTTTTCTTGGTTTTAATATTTTCTCTATGAAACATTGTGATGAGCCCCTGAATATAGCGCATAATTCCAAAAAATTATAGCAGCAATTTGAGCAGGAAGGAATAACATTCGTTTTATTGCTGGAATAAGATTCTATTATTCTCAGTGTCCCGTCGTACACACAACGTAGACAGTTTAATAACAATTTCTCCGATCGAATTTTTTTGACTGTAATAGATAATTAGCTCAAGATGACGGAACTGAGGCAACGAAAATATACAAATCCACTTGACCCCATCAGAGAATGGGATGCGTTTAAGATGAATAAACTACCAGCAGAGGTAGAACAAAAAAGCCAAATAGGTCTGACTCATCATTTTATCAATCAATTAAAAGCATAATTTATGTTGTTTTATTTATTTTTTAATTTATCACAATCTAATTTAAGGAGGAACTGTTTCACTGCTATCTAGACTATTAATCGCGTTAGTGATTTATAAAGAAGTTCGATACTATTACGATACATCCCTGATATTTAAATTCCTGCCAGATGTTGATATTCAATCGAAGCTAAAGTTTAATTTGGATCTAACAATTAAGATGCCGTGTCGGAATATAGGTGCAGACATCTTAGACAGCACAAATCAAAATACATTTTCATTTGGTGTTATCGAGGAAGAAGACGTTTGGTGGGAATTATGTCCCGAGCAGCGTCAGCACTTTGATTACATGAACCACTTGAATCGTTATCTGACAGAAGAATATCATTCAGTGGCTGAAATCATGTATAAAACAAACGAACACATTAGTAACACCAAAATGCCTGAACGGTCTTTAAAACCAGTTGATCCATATGATGCTTGTCGCATTCACGGAACTCTTACAATCAATAAAGTGGCTGGAAATTTCCACGTTACAGCCGGCAAAAGCTTACATTTCCCACAGGGGCATTTACACTTGAACATCATCTTCGATGAAGTACCCACCAATTTCAGTCATCGCTTTACACGTCTCAGCTTTGGCGATCCACAATCTGGAATTGTTCAACCACTCGAATATGAAGAGAAAATTTTCAATGATGGTGGGTTGATGATTAATGATATAGTTGCTATCTCTTAATGTATTTTCCTTTTAAAGAAAAAACTATGATCATGTATTACGTTGAAGTGGTACCGACCGATATTGAAACATTTGCATCTCACGTCAAAGCTTACCAATATAGCGTAAAGGAAAACATTCGAACAATCGGTATTTATACTTGCCTTCATGCTTGATCTGAAAAATAAAATTTACCCTTTTTAGATCACGATCATGGAAGTCACGGGATGCCTGGTATTTATATCAAATACGATATGAGCGCACTGAAAGTTTTAGTTTTCTTGGGACGCGAAAATATTGTTAAATTAATAATTCGTATGTGTTCTGTCATCGCAGGAATTGTTGTCATTTCTGGTTTTATCAGCTGCATTACCCTCAAAGTGTGGGAGAAATTCTTGAAAACATTTGCGCCACAAGTCTATGCCATTAGTCAGGAGAAATTACCATTTCATGATCCTCAGAAGACTTCAATAAAGTTCGGCAAAGAATCTCAAACAACAGCATATAAGCCAAACAATGTCAACCTTTTAACGAGCAATATTTTCGATTCTACAAATCCCATCATTAGTCTAACGACCAAATAAAACAATAAATTTGCACAAATTCATAAACTGTTTGCATTAAATTCTTGGGAATTTCCGTTCTTGGGAAGTATTATCAGTCCGTTAGAGCTTGTGAGTGAATGCTGATAATTGGCAATCGGCAGCTAATTAAATCGTTAGCATCGAAAAGGGAGGCCGGATGATGCAAACTAGTTTCTCAGCGACATCTCCAAAGCATTCCTTTTCTCTTTACATCGCTCGGCAATCTTGTCATCTCTCTCCATTTCTTACGCAAAACAGAACATTTCTTTACACATTCGATGAAAGTTACTTGTATTGAATCATTCACGTTCACCATCATGCTTCGTGGATTGGTGTCTGTTGAATGTTTTGATTCTTTTACCAGAAGAGAAAAAGAGTCGACTCGATGTGTGTCTTCTTCTTGGTTCAGCTGATCGGTGAAACTTCGAAAAATATAAATAGACAGCCCAGCGACCCGTTGCCACTCAGAAATTGTCTAGTGCTGAATCAGTGAGGAGATCTTACAATAAGATCAAGTGAAATTTTTAATTGTAAGTTAAAGTGAAGACATTTTAAAGTGATCAATAATTTCAAGGCCATTCTGTGGATTATAATATAACATGTGATTGATACCGTTAGAATTTACTGAATGAAATTTGTTATTTGAGCAGCGTCTTTTAGAAAAGAAATTAAATTACTTAGATGATCCCGTTTGATTTACTCCAATTTCAAAGTTTCACTTTGTGAATAGCGCTTATCATTTTCATGTGCCAGTGAGCCAGTAAAGAAAAGTTAGCATTCAGAACCTGTTTTGGCAGAAAGCTGAAGCACTTTTTAAGCGATATTTTTATGAGATGCATTGCCTACTTTTCCCTTCCATTGAATAACTTCTTGTTTATGGCGTATTGAAGGAAATAGAATACCTGAATATGGCTACCACCGATTTACTTTCTTTTATTTTTTTTACCTCTTTAAAAATATCAATGAAGGCAACAGAAAATTATGAAGTTATCAACCACACTGTGTCTAGCGCTTGTTATTGCGCTGTGCTACTTTGTATCAGTTGATTCGAGTCCTATTCAAAAAGATGAGATAGCTAAAACGAAAACTGCAGTTTCTGGTAGACAATCTGGACCCGTCGTAGATCCACCAATCGCAGGAGACGACGATGATGATGATGGTGAGTGTGTTGAGAAAATTTGCTCTTGGTTTCTAGAAAGAGCTTTAAGAAAATCGGAAACATATTAGGATAAATATATAAATTTTCTGGAAAACATATTTATAGCACACATATTTATATATATAAAAAAAAGAAAGAAACTAACAAATAATATTGCAATATCAATATGGTTTTCTTTCAGATGACGATGATGATGAGGATGAATTAGACGACCCATTCGATGATGACGGTAACTCCAGAATTTTTTTATTCGTTTTCTTCAAACATAAAAATAATATTTCATTTATTGATTTCCTAGATGATGACGAGGATGAAGATGATGCCATCGCAACTGGAAACCAAGCCCCAGGAAGTGCTGCTTCTTCAGATGATGATGGTAAATTATAAACTTATTCGCGCTTAAAGTCAAGAAATGTCAAATATCTAAATATATCTAATTTCCTTAATGCAATCAAGACGAAGACGATGACTATTTTGAATCATTCTTTGACGGAATCCTTGGTGACGATGATGGTAATTTTATTAAAACATTTTTTTAAAGCAATGATATTAAAGAAATTTTTCCCTAGACGATGACGATGATGATGGTATGTAATTACACAGGAAAAGTGTCTGTCGAACTCTTTCAAAATTATTTTCTTATTCTAAAGAAGACGATGAAGAAGAAACAGTCTCACAGGTTGTCAGCCAGCCAGCTTCACAATCGCCAATCTCATCAGATCCACCAGCAGTTGTCGAAGACGCTGTTGCCGAAGGTTTGGATGATGCGGCTAACAACAATGTCGATGCTCAAGCAGATCAAACAGATTCTGGCGCCAAAGAGCCTCAAGCAAGTCAAGATCAAGCTGCTACTATTAATAACAACATTGACCCAGTAGGAAATGAAGCCATTGTTGATGATGACGATGGTAAGTTGCTGTGAATGCTCTATGCCCATTCTTTTACCGCATTTCCTGATTTAACAATTAATTTTTTCAAGATGATGATGATGAAGATATTGAAGATGCTTTGGATGATGACGATGGTAAGCAATGATTTGACTTTTTGCAGTCCTTTTTTTTATTCATTCTTGAAGTTGTCTAACATAAAACGCTATAAACAGAACAATTTTATTTTGGACAATTTCAATTTGTCTATGCTTTTTTCACTCATACGAATTTGCATTTATTTTAACCTTATAGACGATGATGAAGATGGTAAGAGTTTCCCTTTAAATCCGTTTCACAATTCATCAATTAATTTCTAACTAACCATAAGTATAAAAAAATATGTAGCTTATTTACGGCTGATTAAACGACAGTAAGCTATCTATTTTTGCTACTGTCCTGCTTTCATTCATTTGGGCAATCAATTAACAATAACCACAATTCCACAAAGTCATGCGAGTGACACAAAAATGCTTAATTTAAATGCATTTGTAAATTACAGACGATGATGATGACGATGAATTGGGCGGAGAATTGATAGAAGCCAAGAATTCACGTGAGTAGAATTTTATATTAATTCGATTTCTATCGAAAGCTATTTTCTTTGTCTACTTTCTTATGGACGCAATAAAATATTAAACAAGAAATAAGACGTTTATGTAGCAACGTGTTTAACTAGCACATACAACTGACCCACATTTGACTCAGTTACCAATTCAAGTTCAAGACACAATGTACACACGGTGTTGTTGACTTTCTTCTCACTTCTCCTTTGCTCACAATCGATGGCAAGAAAAAGTGGTGTGTGCTTACATGTAAGAAGTGTAACAAACCAACAACTGTCCAATCAAGTTTGAGATTTTATTGACGGCGAAAGGGAGAAATTACTTTTTTTTGCGCAAGATGAAAGAATGATATTTTGCGGAATAACTTTCTTTTTCCATTGTTTAAAAAAACATCCGTTCGATTCTAATAAAATTTAAGATTCAAGCGAATTAACGGATTCTTTGCCTCGCACTTACTTACATTCATGCTTAGCAAGCAGAGAGTCCGTTGACCGTTATCGTAAGATTGTTTGTTTGTTCGCTTTCAACAGTAGTTCTCAGATGTTGTTTTTCATTTCATCTTTATTATTTGAGTTGTGGTGAATTTTTAAACCATCAAATTATCTCACCGTTTTACAGTATCTGAGTCTGTTAGCTGATGAGATCGTTCACAGCCTGCGTTAAGATGATGGCATATCATTAAATATTTCTCAGGCATCTTAAGGTTCTCATTAGTTCCACGCTATTACTCCATTTAAAGTCCACAACAATCACTTAAAGAAATAATTATGTCATGTTAACAACCATAAGAGGATTTCCGATGTAGCTAATTGGGAAATGTATGACAAACTTCTTGAAAAACGTATACATTTCTTTTGGTTTTCGAGTCCACATTACCGTTAATATTACACACATATTATTAGTGTCTTTTCTATAGTCTTCTATTTATTTGTATTATGCTAATTGGAATTTTGCACTAAATTTTGTTACAACATTTTGTTTTTTAAACAGGTGCTCTGGACGATAAAACTCCACAAATGCCTGATATGTTTGTTGATAAATACAATAAATTTGTTGATGGAATTTTCGTTAAGATTAATACAATTCTGAAGAAAAGTTACGATCCAGTCAATGTTCAACTGAGTATGGAAGGCCCAGAAACAAAAGCGTCAAAGAAGTCAAATAAAAAGTAGATCAAATAACTAGATTTATTAAGCGACCACAATTTTGATGATATATTTATTCTAGACGCAATAACACCAAGAAAAACAAGAAGAAGCCAGCCGAGTCAACAGCAGCACCAGTTGAAGTGAAAGCTCGTTCAAATGACGAGGTACCGATGCAAGAAATAGAGACAGTCAAGCCAGCAGAAACTCCACAACAAAAGAGCTCAATTCCAGCAAACAACATAAACAATGATAACAAGAAAAAACGCAAACAGTCCACCAAGAAACAACCAAATGCACAAAAGAAACAAGCAAATGCAACTACAAAACATGCTAAAGCAACACTTTACGGATTATCATCGCTGAAACGTGTGGGAAATGTTAAGGTTTCTCCAGCAGGTGACTACACAACTGTCAAAAGTAACTTTGTTTTGGGACCTCTCATGTTGAAAGTTGAGAAAACAGCAGGACACACGGAAAAACGTGACATTAAAATGGCTACAGCAACAACACACGAAATTAACGGGCGCATCAATCTGCGTGTGGTCAATGGACAAGCTACTTTACATTCCATTAAAGTTCAGCAGCCAAAACAAGTGAAAGTTGATTCGCCTGATAATCACGATCGCACACGTCAATATGTTTGGAAGAAAAGCTCCGATATTTCCCGCATTGTATCACAGAAACTCAGATCTGCTGCCAAATCAATGTTCCAAGGACTTTAAAAAGCAAAAAGCTTCAAATAACTTGAAACCTCAAAGTAACAAAATCAATTTGCTGGAGTTTTTAGAAAATTCCTTGTAGATGTCGAAATGCACTGGATGCAAATTTTCCCATTTGCGATTATGCACATTTTGTGACACACAAAAATGTAACTTAAGTTATTTATTTATTTATTTTCTTTGATCTAAGTAACAAAATAAAAGAAAATCCATTTCTATCTAATTTTCGTTTAAATTTCATTTTTATATTAATAATCTCTCCTTACGAAATATTTTCACTCTGAACTTAATTTTGTATCATCCCGTGACGATATTTTTGAAAAAGCTTCTCCCATCATATTTTTGTATGATACAATGATATAAATTATATAAATATATGCACTGGCAAACATAGAGCTCTTCAGAGAGCTTTTTTATGCATCTCTTTGAACATAATATTTAGGAGAACTATTTAAGCTGAAAAACAATTCAATTAACAACTTTTTTTTTAGATATTTTTTTGTAATTTGAATTTTATTGTTTAAGTTTCATAAATTAATTTTTTCGAATCTTAAAACTAATCGAATTAATTCTAATCGGAAATAACAAACTAAAAAGCCCAGCTTTTATTTATTGCGTTTTCGCCGCTGGTGACTTGATAATTGGCTATCATCAGAAGTTGGTTCGATGCTGGAATCAAATGAATTGGATTGTTGTTGCTGATATGGAATGGCAATAAGTTCGAGGAACTTTGCTCTCGGTTCACTGTAATTTGTTTGTTCGCTTGGATTTTCTTTATTAATGCTATTTTCATTGCTATCAACCAGATACAGCGTTGTAGATGGCGATCGCTGAATCGCATCGAGAGCACGCTTTTCTTCAAAACTTGCTTCTTCATCTGATGACCGCATCGTAGTTAGTAAAGTTGCTAAATTACCAACATCAAAAATCCTTCCCATCGCTACTGCACCAAGTCCTAATGCCGCTCCACCTGCCAAAACTCCCAGTGCTGGAATCATATATGATGAACCGGACGATGATATTGATGATGAAGGCACATTTGAACCAACCTTTTCTTGTGCCATCGAATGAGAGAAACCCAAATTGTGTGAAATTTTCTCACCAGCTTCCATAATTGGATCGACGACAGGCCGTGTCATATCTTGAACTTGCGCAAAACCACTCTGGAATGTGTCGCGCATTTGATCTGAAATTTTCTCCCAAAATGGTCGTTCGGGTTTTACGCGACGAATGAAGCCGTAATTATATGGATAAGTAGCTGGCGGCGCTTTGTTATAATTATAGTATTCTCTGGTATTAAGTGCTCCTGTCGGTTCAATTTGATACAAAGGCTGATTCGTGTATGGTTTTTGTTGATAACTATTTGTATAATATTCAATTTTTGATGTTTGTTTATTATGCTTCGGTTGCGAATCTTCATATTGCGAACCAGCCGATTGAAGACCGAATTCCGGATGAGCATATTGAAGTACAGGACCAACAAGAATTGAATCATTTGGTTTGCTCCCAACCGAGTAACGTGATGATGGCGGGAAGTATGTATTGCCTGGTGGTTGCGTCATCATGCGTCTCTGAATCTTTTGTTGATTGCCTGCTTCTTTAGGCACACGACCATTGAAATAATCTTTGCGATATTCTTGTTCATTAATGCGCTTTATATAATCAATGAGTTTGCCATTTGAAGTTCTCGAATTATCCGACACACTAAATGGACCGATACTTCCACCATTGGCAGCCTCGCGACCACTTTTTGATGAAAACATATCAGTGACACTAAATGGACCTATACTTTTATTAGTATCTTGATCTTGCGTCTCTTCCGAAAAGTTATCAGCTGTTGTGAATGGACCGACACTTTTTCTGCGACTTCGAATCTCTATGTCACTTTTCTTCACCGGATACACCAATTGTCCATATTCGATTGTTCGAGGTGGCACGTAGCCACTTTCATATGGCACTAATTCACCATTAATTACACGTGCATTTCTCCATGTTTGACGCTTATCATTTTCATCATCGGGCATACGAATTCCACTAATTACTGGCACGCCATCACTATCAATTTCCATAATTGATCTACCACGTTTATTGCTTGGATCTTTAACGTAAACCGATTCTGAATTGATAGTAACTGGCTCTGGGATTCTCGTGTGTACCTGATCACGATCGTTTCTAATTGTTGCATCAGGTGATCGCGACTGACGTCCACTCTCAATGGTCTGAACATGATTCATGAATGAATTAATTAAGTTCACTGATTTTTGGTCACTTGATGATGGTGGTGCAAAGCGATATGAGTCATAAGGATTTCTATGATATTGCTGCGACTGATGGAGTGTGGTGATTTGTCCTGGATTTCCCCAGTTATTATAAACTCTTCCATTTTCGAATTGCTGTTGTTGATGTAACTTTTGAACTTGTGAATCATCAAGACGCTCCAACACTTGAACGGGACCAAATAAGCCACGTCTCACTTCACCGCGTGAAAACTGATTGCTAACATCGTAAAATGCCTGACGTGGCTCATTGTTTACTGACGTTTTTCCATCGCGCTTCTTAACAATAATTGTTGCAATTCCACCGTTGTTTGTACGCACATTTAGTGTTTGCATATTGTCAGGATTTAAACTTCTAGAGACTTTCAGTTCAGCTCGTGTGAGAGTGGGTTTGAAAATGGGTTTAAAAATTGGTTCATTTGTTGAACCACTACTATCTTTTGTTACTGTGAAGCTTCCAGCACCTGCTGATGATGTATCTGATAGTGCTAGCCGTGATATGGATAACACTATGATTATGAAACTAAACTGTCTTATCTTCATCTGCAATGATATAAAAAGCAGAAAGAAAAAAAGAAGATTAGCTTAAAAAGTTTTTTTTTCCGAACCATGTGCTTTATCACGACTGAACGCCATTTCGTCGGCTGCTCATTCATTCCATAATCAATGATTCAGACACTATGGCGCGACTCACCTTTCTGCTTTTGCTATATCTTCGTCGTGATGTCACTTCTTTTTTCTTGCCTTCAACTATCAATTACTGCAGCTCTCTTTTTATGTGTTTTTAATCGAATTGTTTGCACTTAGATGCCACAATTAATTATGTCTGCTGTTTTGCAAATGCCAGTAATTGATAATTTCAAATTATCTATCTCTTCAACATTTTTTTCTTTGTTTTTTTTTTTTTTCTTTTACGTTAAGAAAAACTTCGCTTTCGATCACTTGCAGCAAACAAATGTTTTCTCGTTATCTCGTCTTTGCGCTTTTCCACAACAATTTTTCAGCTCTGATAATTTTCTTCCGAGTTTTTTTTTCTGTTTTGTGTGCTTTTTCATTCGCTTCCACTGTGCAATTTGTTTTAATTTTTTTTTAAACACAAAAAAATATCTAAAAACAAATTACAAACGAACATTTTTAACAAACTATTTAAACCACTTCACGCAATCTTTTTTATTTTGCTTCTCGCTCCCACCAAGTCTACTATCTACCTAATTAATTTGCACCATCGGAATGGAGTGAAGAGATTTTGTGGCGTGCGTTTTTTTTTATGACGTTTAAAGAGCGTCCAGATGAAGTACGCGGCACACTTTCGCCGTAAATCTGCTTTAAGCCCAAATTAATTTACGTGTTGCGTTTTTTGAAATAATTAATTAATTTTCATTTGAATTTACAAACTTTTTTTTTTCGCAAGTAAATAAATGTTGAGCTTATTGAAGGTGGGGAAAGTTGTGCGGCAAATCTAATATTGCGAGCATCATTGTCGATGGGTGAAAAAAATAGCGTCCATTCATCCATTTCTAATGATCGCAAATCCTAACCTCAAATCGTCGTCAATGAAGTTTTTTTTGCGCGTAATTTTTCTTCTTTTTTTAATTTCAAACATTCGATTTCATCAATGATTCGCACTGATGCGGTGTTTTTGTCGATGCGATTCCATTTCTTTTTGCGTCCATGCCAAATTGAAAGAGAGCTCTAAATTTGTTTTTGTTATTTTGCTTTTTGACTGCCTTTTGTTGTCGTTTTCGCATGCCATCAGGGCGATTGTGTGAAAATATTTGCTGCAACAATATTTTGAAATGATCCATCAATCAAAAGCGAATTGTTGGAGCTTGAATTGTCCATCGTGAGAAGAATTTTCGCTTGGCTTTTCGTGCGATCGCACAATAATTAATGAGTTTTATTCTTTAAGTCACAAAAATAATTTGTCTAAATGATCGAAATTGAAAATTTATGGTTGGAAAATGTGAAATTATTTAAATTTCCGTTTTCATTATTGAAGAAATTACCAAAGAAAATTTCAATCATTTAATTATGTTTAAGTGTCAACATTTTACAACAAATGAATGGGTTTTCTTAAATTATAATAATGCAAATAGAAATTTTTCGAATCGACTTGACTTTAACATCCCATCCCAATTAAAGATGTCACAACAATCCATTTGAATTTCTTCACACTTGTCGATTTCCGCAAAAGATTGCAAAAAAAAACTTTTCATAACACAAAAAAATAAAAATAATATAAAACTGCATAAGAAAAGATTTCTACAAGATTTCACAATTCCGGTCTATTATATAAATTGAGTGTCTTGAGCATTTTTCAGCAGATGTAAAAGAAATGAAATTCACTTTCTTTCGAATCCCGCGAAGCTTAGAAGATGAAAAAGAAGAAATATTTAAGAGAAGTAAAAAAAATAATAATAATATTGTTGTTGAAAATATGATGGTGAAACGTTCAGCAAACGAAAATATTAAACCGAAGAAAAAAAAAACATATTTTTCGTTAAAAATTACACATCATGACCCATATTGATGCCTACATGAATATATTAAGACATGGTTCATTGTATGCAGATATGTGAGACTATTAGAGGGGCCATTGACTTTGAAAACAACCTCTTTGCCGTTGAGCTTGACTTTCTGATAATGGTGGTCAGGGTCGAACTCGTATTTTTCTTCTTTTTTTTTGATATGTATAATTCGGAATTTCAAAAATTCCAACATGAAACATTTATGATGAATCCTATGAAGCTTTGTTTAAGCCATAAAGTAAACACCAATTAAGAGGAAAAGAAAATAGAAAATGAATTGTCTCGGAGCTTTTCTTATCGAAATTCCGTTTTCAGTTTCATTGTGTACAACATTTCATTGAGTTAATTTGAATAATTGAATGTGGCTGGATTACTATGGGAAGCGGTTTTTCAGCATGAATCACGAATTCAACTTCCGCGACTTCAATTAAAATGCTTAATGCTATCGATGGCTGTCAGCTAGATTTGCTGCACGAGCAGGTTCAGAATGGGAAACGAAAAGTTGAAAGTAAAAGTTTCAAATAAAAAAAAAAATTCGATTTTATTGTAAAAGTTCAAGTTGACGCGGTTTTCTCAACTTCACCCACGACGTAAAATCGACGATATGAAAATTCTTCTTTATATTTTTTTCCATCGTTTTAATTAGCAAATAACTCTCATTTGGACTCCTTTTCACTCTCTAATTAACAATTAACACAAAATACCGAGAAAATATTTTTTTTCTTCTTCTTTTTCTATGAACGAAAATTTTTATTTATCGCTTTAACAATTTTCCCCCGAAAAAATGGTTTCGTGAAATTTATTTATTATTTGTTTCTTAATTGAAATGGATTTTTTTTCTTTCTTTCTATTTTTTGGTTTGTTAGCGAGAAGCCAAAATTGATTGCACTTTTGATGAAAAAATTACCAAAAATAGAAAACTGCTCGTCACTTCTTTTTTTTTTGTCTTTAAGTTTTCCAACTTTTTTCTGTGCGAATTTTTAGTCTTATTTAATTAATTCTTTTAGCTTATTACACCATCGCGGATCAAGCGCTTAGTTAAAGACGTCTCACAATAATCGCTATCGAAACAGCACTGAGATGCGGAATGTCTGATGATGAACAAAATCGCAGCATAATTTTCCTACTCCAAAAAAAAAAAAGCTCAACGATTGCCGTACAGTATTAGTGAGTGCGAAATATATCCAAAAAAAGAAAAGCTCACAAACACAACAGCAAATATTATGCCGCATTTCAATTCACTTCTTCGTCATTCTGTCTCTGCTCTCGCCGTGCGCGTTGTTTAATCGAAAAGAAAGTCAATTTGCTGTATAACTACATTTTTTTCTCCATGTGATTTGCGCCATCGAGTTATACAACAGTGTCTCATAGACAGATTTGCTAATCAAGCGTGTGTGGGAGTTTTCGCTATTCACGTAACCTTGAATTGCTTATTCTTTGCTGATGGTCAAAAAATGGAGAGCTGAAGATGCATTTTCATTACTTTCATCAATCAATTTCACTTTTAACATGAATATTTAATGGGCAACGTGGGCAGCATTTCGGAATTTGGCCATTAAAAAAAAAGATTTAAATGTTGAGTAAAATTGTCATCGCGGACGCTTTTAAGAAGTGCAACTGATATGCTTTAAGAAAAAAAAAATTTAAGTGCTTTGTTAATTTTTTTTTAATTCATTGACAATCCACTTTTAAAGTTAAAAGCCAAAATAAAATATAAAAAGAAAGAAGCTTAAAAATCAACAGAAAGGAAAACTTGCGACGACACTTGTTTTCACCAAATATAAATTTTACTCGTTGTGTGCGAAAAAAAAATGAAATTTCTTCATTTTCTGCAACGTTGCATTCCAATTGCATGCGCATGTTGGTTTTTTTTTTTGTTGCGATGCCTCAAGAGCCGGTTGACAATTGTGAAATGTTTATGTGAGACGAGACGATGATTGGTGAAGTTTCACATGAAACTTTTCTTTTCGACTTGATCAACTGCCGATATGATCTGCTGCTTTCAGCTTACGATTCATTGTCACGATTGCATAGAAAAAAGAATGTGCGACAAGTTTTAAAATCCCCCAAAAAAAAAACTAGTTTCGTCGGTAGTTCAATCATTAAAGTCTTTAAAATTGATTTTGCGCTGTGATTGAATTTCCTTTTTTGCGCTATTTATTCACTTCACAATGCTAAACTGATTTTGCCACACGCTGAATGTCAACTCCACAAATCATCATTATTTAGTATTAAAGTAGTTTGATGTCAATCATTTCAAAATTTACCAAATTCATTCAAAATCGAGGTAAATGAAATAAATTTTATTGCGAATTCCTGTTGGCCACTTGATTAGTGATAAAACTCATGTCTTTCTCTCTCAAGTTTGTGTTTTTTTTTTCGCAATCAAGTGAAAATTTTTGCAAAAATATTTTACTTTCCAGGGACGTCGATGCGGAACAAGATAGAATGCTCAATAAAGTTTACAAACAATGACGCCTCTGCTTATGGAACTTTTGCCAATTACTTTTTTTGCTGCTTAATTTCGTTCGAAATCTCGTTTTGTTTTATGTTTTTGCGCACCCGAGAGAAGTCTAACGCTTTAAATAATTGAGAGTAAATAGATTAGTTTTTTTTTTATAACTATTTGAAATGAAGCATTAATAGGCTTGTAGAAAGTGGCAAACAGGCTCTCTGCATACGTTGTGAGCATAAACACGTCTTGTCTAGATGGCTGTTGACCGATCGAAAATTATAACAATTTCATTGGCATTTTTATGAGTTTATTTTTTGCATTTCTTATATCGATTTTTTTTTTGCAGCATTTTTTCCAAGTCATTGACGTTACTCGTAAGAAAATCATTATCATGCGAGAGATAATTGTCAACAATCAATGATTTAGAAATATTTATGACATTTTTTTTTATTCACAAACTCGTTTTGGTGCAATTTTACTTTGTACAAAAGTGTAAAAAAAAAGAATAACAAAATATTTTTGATTAGATATTAAAAAGACTTTTTGCATTCGAAAACATCACAATTTTGACGCTTAATTGCTGTGAAAATTTCACCTAAACCACTCTTGTTAGCTTCATCTGTTGGCGTTCTGTAATGTGAAATCATCCCAATGAGGTTGTTTTTATTATAATTCAATAACATTTAAAAACTTACTCCAGAGCAACGTGATAAAGCATTCGATGAAGTGCATCCGCATTCTGCAACCTTCCCATCATAGCTATCTCACAAAAGAACCTATCTTCACACATTCCATCCAATTTCTCACCATTTTGCTGATGCCTATCGCGAAATTGCATTTCCATCGATCGAATAAATTGCATCAATGATGTGTTAATGAGTTCATTATTTAAGCCGTTTGTATTCGCTGAACGTTGACGAAAAGGCGGCGCCGGAAATGGTCCACTGACAGAATTCGGATAAGGTGATGGGTACTGTTGACTAGGAGGTTGATTCAGTAAAGGTGGTTGAAGCGTTGGGCTGTGTGAATATTTAATTAAAAAAAAAAAATCTTTTATCTAACAAATGGAAATTAGGGAAGAAGACGAAGCAAATTTAAATGAAGAAACATTCACAAAAAAAAAAATGCGCAAAATGCCGGTGTGTGAAAGAGATTAGCAAAATGTAACGCAAATTTGCTCTCTTGCTGTGCGATTATTGTGATTATTTTCTGTGTAAAGACGCTGCTACCATTGAAGAAAGTGAAAGTCGCTAGTTCTTTAAACTCGCGCAGTGCGCTTCAGCAAAAAATAAAATAAAAAAAATGTGAACATACATATACATATAACAAAACGTTGCGAAGCAGAAGGAGCGATAATTAATTTGTTGTTTTCGAGCCCGAAATTGCGAGATTTATTTTTTGGTAGAAATGTTAATATTTTTAAACGATCATGAGGGATTTAATGAATGAGCAAAGCCCCTCAAATGCTATACGCCTTAAAATTTATGGTGAAAATTATGATAGTGAAATAAATTTAAGTTATCAAAACATATCATATTTCATTGAACGCTCAGTAATATTGTTAAAACTTAATTAAAATTGTGAATTTTCTAGAGAGAATGTTTAATTGAATTTTTTTGTAAATCTGTGCCAAAAACAGGCAAAAATCACGTGCCAAAAAAAAATTAAAATTAAATTCATTGCCATGTAAGCGGCTTTCTGACTCGCTATTAATCTGATCACTTAATGCGAAACATTTATTTCATGCAGCGCACAAACGAATCGAAAATTTTTATAGTGAAATTCAGCATTCAGAAAAAAAGAAGCAATTTGCTTGTGCAATTTTTTGCTGAGTATCTTCCGGCGGTTTTAAATGCTGCAATCAGGACGAGAATGAATGAGATTGCGACTCTTTTCACAAAATTTCACTTGACTCATAAAGTTACCGCAGCTACACTGGCCGCTTTCTGGGATGATTGAGTAATGTTGAAGAAATGTTTGCATTTATTTATTTCCTTTCGCAAAAAAATCGTAAATATTTAAATAAAACGAAAGATCGTTCCAGCAAGTTTTTTTTTCTGTGACTGATGATAATCTCATTAAAAAGCGATAGCCCGCGATGATATTGCAACCTGCCCATTTATTTAACAATCTTTAACGTCAGATTTAAAGTATGAAAATATCTTTGTTGACGGTAATGAAACTTAATGGGTTCATTATTAAAATATTAATTGGATTTCCTTTTATGCTGTTGCATCTGGTGATATGCAAATTGGCAAATTGAAATGTGAGTTTCAGTAAAAGAAATTAGCTCAATTTGATTACAATGAGCAAAGATTTAATAATTCCCTTTGCAAATGGCGTGAAATTTTCAGTAAAATTTCGTAATACAAATTTGCCGAAGTCACTTGGGCGCAGCGCTGTGCTCAATTGTGAAATATTAAAAAAAAAAAAAAACTAAAATAAAAAATTGTCAACTTACGACGTTGCATTTGGATGAACAAAAACAACGCGAGGCGTCAGTGCTGAAACTGAAAGTAGAAAAACGCGGAAAATTGTTAAATTTATTTTCTTTTGCTGCATTACAACACATCAATTTCGCGGTTGACTCAACTGATTATGCCAATAGGTATTGCTGCTGTCATTACATGAAGGATTTTTTTCCACGGTGAATTCCTGCAAATTGATAATTTAAATTTTATGTTGCGATTCGAGAGCTTCTAAATCGTTATAACCTTTTAAGTTTTGTATCAAGAAGTGCATCAGAATCTTCATACTTGGAGCTATGTGAAGAAAATCCACCCACTGTGGAAACAATTGTGTCACCGCCACCACTTGAAGGCCATGCTGATGGACCAGTTGGAAATCGGGGTTCTGTGATATCAGTATATCCAGATATGCCTGATGCTGTTGGCGGAATATAGCTCGTAATGTAACTATTTATTGGTGGATGATACACTGGTGTAGGCGAATCAAAGATATATGGTCGATCTCTAACTGTCTGAGGTCTTGGAGTCTCATACGAGTATGGTCCTTGAAACGTTGTTTTTGAATGTGGCCCTAAATCGGTAAAGTTCCTATTTGCAAAAACCTCACTTTCTGGCACCCATTTCCATGATCCTCTTTGCTTGTTTACATCTTTATTACTATTTAACACAGGAACTTGAATTTGATTAGGCCACACAACTGGCTGTTGCTGGTCTTCATCGATGTTTGAGGGAAAGTTGTAACTACTAGTCGGAAATGTTATTTGCGTTTCATTTCGTACGGGCTCGCGACCAAAGAATGAATGTGTTGAATGGATGTGATGATATTGTGGCAAACTATCAGCGACAATTTTTGTATTTCTGCCTTGAAGGTGCTCGTTGGGCAACTTATTGCCCCCTAACCATTTTGTATCTTTTATTGGTTGCACACTATAAGGACTTTCCGTAGGAAATTGTGCATCCTGTTTAGTTGGTCGATAGTATTGATTCATAGGATTAAAATGATCACGTATGTGATTCTCGTGGCTATAAAATGAATTCAATTCTGGCGATGGAACAAATTCTTTTGTCAGATTTTCATTAAAAATGTCTGCCTGATGCTCAGCGGGTTTTGCATCTTGATCCAAATTATTCTTTCCTTCATTGCGGATTTTGTTATTAAAAATGTTTAAATTTTTAAGTGCTTGATTTTTATTATTTAGTAGCATTTGCTTCACTTTGCTATCGATATTTTGGCGAACTTGAGCTGTTGGCGATCTGTGAGTAGATAAAATATATTTTTTTTGTTGCTTTTGAAAGTTTTTAAGTTTGTTATAAAACTTACATTAAATCCTTTAAAGTTTTCACTGACATAAAATCCTTAAGAGTTTTCATAGGTTTCTCAGATACCGCGCGGCTGTAATCTAATTTTACATTGGGTAATGTTGGAGGTATCCTATTAGTTGCTGTCGTAGTTATTGTTGATGTTTCATTTTCTGTTATAATTTCATTTAAAATTTCTTCAGTTACTAATGGTGTAGTTTGATCAATGACAATTTCACTTGTCTCATCACGAGTTTCATCTGAAGGCGGTTCTAAAGTGGTTGCATTACCACTTTCAAATATTTGAATGCAATTCACATGTACAATTAAGAATAAAGCGCACAATATAATTTTTCTCGCCATATCTTTTTTTTTTCAGTTTTCTATGTTCTTTCTTTCAATAAATATCACACATCACATCACTAAATTATTCCAAATGACACTTGTAAACCGTTCAAAAATCAGACTATAAATGAAAAATTAGATTCGCACTTGATGTCTTTTTATATCGTTGTTACATAAATGAATTACAATTGTCACAGACATGTTGCAGCAGACGTGCTATTGTTATGTATGATATAACAGCCAAAAAGCATAAATACTTAATACTTATGTCAAGACGCGTGTGTTCTTTACGTATTCAAAACTTTATTGTCTTTGTCTATTAATTTCTTCGTGTGAAATAAGCATGTTTATTCGTAATATTTAAGTAAAATTTCTTGCTTATCATTAAAAGCATTCTAAGCTTTCTCAAAAATAGTAAAAAAAAATTCCTCAAAAAATAATAATAAAAAATCTTCAGTTATTTATCATATGCTTAAATGATATTTATTGCATTTGCTTGAGTAACTCGATGATGTACGTTTTTGGATGGTTGTTTGTTATATTGCTCAACGAATATATATATATCATCATCGCTCTGCTTTATCGACTGATACTTTTATGCGACAAAAGCTTTATGCTTTTAAAATATTCAGTTAAAGTTATAGTTTTATTTCAAGTTATTTTCATGCTTTATTTAATGAGCATTCTAAAGCATAAGTGGACAATAAACACAAGTCGGTAAATATTTCTGGGTTGCACTCGCTAGGCTTTAAAACTCACAGAATCTATTCACAATGTAAGATGAAAGGTCACGTTTTGATAAGCGTGATTTATTTATTAGCTTGAACTCACTTTCGAAAATTGTTTCTATGGCAAAATTTTTGCGATTGCTTATCAATTTTTCTTCCTATGTTTGTTTATTCTCGCATTTCTACGTCACATTGCTCGCAGATATTTTCAAGATCAAGCATTTTGACGTCAAGTCATATTAAAAATTTCATTGGCATTATTTGCCGCTGCTGTTTTGTGATTTTTTTTTTCTCCAGTGTGCAAAATTTTCATTTCACTTACTGGTGTTGCCATTAATAATTTTTTAGCGATATTATCTTTTACCATCGAAGGCAACAAACACTTCAACATATGCTTATTTCTTTAAGCAAGCATCGCATCTACTTATAATTATGATTGAGTGAGTGATAATGCTTTCATAACTCAGCACTTGTGTGTATCGTCAGAAAGCACTTAATCAGCAAAATATGTGTCTCTTTTTACATTTTGCTGTAAAATTGCTGTGCAATTTAATTGTTTGCGCTCTAATGCGGCGAAGAATTCGAAAACAAAAGTTGGAACTTTAATTCTATTAATTTAAAGTTTTTGTTTTTTTTTTTTTTTGGAGAGATTGCAGAGAAATTATTATTATTTATTTTATTGATGATTTCATCTCGATTGTTCATACTTTCTTGAAATTTTTTTTTAGCTGAAAGAAATGAAAAGTTTTTATTTTTCCAAAAGAATTTTTCAAGAAAAATATTTAAGTGAAACTTTTTTCTTTGATTACATTTATTAAATTCCAGAAAGTAAAATACTTTTGAGAAGATTCTTCATATTAAGCAATTAAATGACAATTTAGTTTTTAAGTGAATGTCGTCACAAGCTTACCTAACTTTCAAATTCAGCCAAATAGAATGTCTCGAGATAGCGATAAAATTTTCTTTTTATTTAATTTTTTCTTTCTTACCCAGCCATTTCTCCCATTTCACTTGCTTCGCGACGGAATGGAAAACTATAATAGCAGCTTCAGAGCTTTCCGATGAGCTCAGTTTGTCTTTAGCTGTGACTTATATCGGATCACAATAAATCGTAAACGGCAATCCAAATTTTCAAGTGAAAAAAGTGATGGAATATTTATTTGGAATACTTTAAGTGATTCAGTTCCAATGACATATTCAAATTCGGAATAACAAAAATAAATTGTCACAAATTAAATTATCAGATAAATAAAATATTGTAACCACAGTAATAATGTATAAACTCATTGTGCTTATCAATTTTCTATCATTCCTTAAACTGAGTCATTTCGAGACAGTACATTTCACCAATTCGCCTAACAAGATCCTGAAAGCCAACAATTTTACGACTTACAAAGTTGAGTCGCCAAATGGTGATCCCATAACAATTATCGAAGCAAATACTCCACTCATCAATCAAAATCTCAAATTTAATGAAGTAGAAAATACCAAATACTCAATAAACCGTAACCATGACAACAAAAAACATGTGATGGATCTAAAAACTTCATTAAGCATGACAGTTACTCCACATAATTACAATAGCAATAAAAATGAATTCGAAAATTCAGCAGTAGGTGAAGAAGAAAGTGTTACGAATGATTATGGAAATTTGTCACCCGAGCATATCCAGCACCGCCACACCATGAAGACTGTCTATTCGCCAGAACTGCTTCAAAAATTTATGCAGGATTACGCTAATAAAGTGCATGCTTCCAATTCTGAACAAATGGCGTCAAGTAATCAGGTTGATAAGGTTAATTACGAAGAAGACAAGTACAAAGATGAAATAATTGAAGCTGAAGATGACGATGATACGAACAGACGAGTTTCAAGCGCAAGCAATGATGATAATGGTCAGGAGCAACCAAATGATATTCATGAGCGCAACAATTATCACGGACGGCCTAACAGTAACCATTATAACCATCCATACAATAAAAACAGCGGTTGGGTCACGTTAGAAGCAGTTCCATGGAGTAAAAGTAAAGTTAGCAAATGGCAAAGTTCGATAACGAAATATCCAAGTCAAAGTAACTACAATTATAACATCAATAGTCGACCACCCCCGCCGCGACCATCTTCGAGCAATTATAATTACGAGGAAGATTATAATGGAAACAATGACGATGAATACTATAATAATCGACCAGCTGCTCCTGCAATTCGGCCGACTTATCAAAATAATCAATTTTATGGCGGAAATTCAGAATCACATACAAACAGACCGCAGCCACCAGACCATTGGTATCAATCTCAATCTCATAATTCAGCAGCTCATCAAAGTTCATTCAACCATCATGATAATTACGATAGACCATCTCGTCCATTTCAACCTGAACGCCCACATCAATCGGAAAGGCCATTTCAGTTTGAGAGACCTTATCAATCAGAGCGACCGTATCAACCAGATATTATCACTGATAATAGACCCTCAAATTTTCCGTCTCATCACCACAATCCAACATCCAACAATCCTCCAAACGATTATCAAAGACCATCACACAACAGACCACAATCCCACAATGACTACCATTATTCTGGAAATAATTATAATAACAATCGTTATTCACACAAGGATGGGCCGCATCCATTAACATATCCTAATAGTGGTTCCGATGGTGAATGGGTTCTTGTTTCAACGACAAAAGGATATCAACTCCCGAATAGAAATGGCCAACGAGCAATGCTGTTTCAAGCACAAAATGGTGTGAAAAGTGATAGTAATAAGGGCGATGTGGGAATAATAACAGCCGCTGAATCGCAAACATATGAAACATCTGTCTCAATTCGGCCCCCAACGCCAGCTGGTCCAACAAAAATAACTCAACAACAAATTAAACTAACCATCTTACCACATAAAAAACACGATTACGGATCCAATCAAAAGCCGTCAATGAATGTTGGCATCTATAAGCCATCACCATACGACGGAATAATCGAGACAGAACCGTCAACTCAAACGATCGAAGAAAGTGTAGCATTAGCGTCAAGCGCTAATGATGCCAATTCAATAACCCCAAAACAACCAAAGAAAAAGCGCAAACTTATGAAAAACTACGCAGTAATGCGTAAAAACCCTGGAAGTGATAGTACAGCGATGATTGCAGCGGTAAATTGATGATAAATTTCTAGAAAAATAAAATTAATAAAATATTCCAAAATCAGGTCGGCGCAGGACTACTTCCCGCGAGTCTATCAATTATTGCTCCAATGATGCTTGGAAGGAAGCGTCGTTCAATGCCTAAACAGGATCTAAAATCTTCATAATAATCGTGAAAGAAAGTGAAAGTTATTATTAAACTTTAATTTTTATTTCTTCCGTTACACAAATTAAATTATTACCACTTTTAAATTGTTAGCTTTTACTTAAGAAATAGTTTCATCAATAGCGAATAAAAAAAACGTCCTGATTATGATTTACTTTAAAAAAAAAATGCAATATTTTTGTATCCTTAAAAAGAATGAGGATTTTTTGAAGTCATTACAGGGAAAATAATTATTGGAGGAATGAAAATCCTTTTGATAAATTATGCTTAATTTCTATAGCACATTCGGTGAATTTATTGAATGTTGGGAACGTGCTAAAAAAATTCAGTCAAATATTCTTCATCAAGAAGGATAAAAATATCGAGCGGAAAATTAATTCAAAGAACTTCAACAGGTTCAACCTTCTTGTGATTATTTTTATTTATTTTTCGGCTCGTTGTTTCGTTCGTTGAATTATTCTTAAGAAATGGATTAAAAAGTGGTGAAGTTTGAACGCGCTCTTCAACGCCTTTCAAATAATGCTGGAAGGCCAATGTTGCATTTTGCAAAAAGTTCAAACCTAATCTCAGTTTGAGTTCAATGACCCTTCGCATAAAGCCAAAGAGATTGGTTTGACCATTAATGTCGTAAACATAAGTTGTTGTTGTTGATTCATTCTCATTTAACGTTTCATCTTTTTCCAAATGTGTTGTTGATTCATGAACTTCATGCGTCACTGTTTCGTCATGTGCAGTGGTCGAAGTTTCCGATTGGAGTTTTATTTTTCCATCCAAATCATCATCGATTTCATTATCATCTAAACTTTTTGGGGCGATTTTAATTGGAAGAACATTACGTCTTTTGCGTGGTCCATGCTCCGGTACTGCACTTGCAGAGTTGTCTTCAAAGTTTTCAGCAACAACTGTTCCCACAACAAATTGCTTTTTCTGATTCATGATTGCATTGGCAATTGAATTTTGATATTCTTCATCCGAATGTGAAACTAATGCTGCCGGTGTCGGCAATTCATATGATTTTTCATTAGTTTTGTGATTTGTTGGAACTGATTGAGCTTGTACAATTGTTATCTTTTCAGATTGTTGAGCTCCATATTGGGGTTGTACTTTTTTCTGTTCTATTTCTAACATTTTTTGGGGCTCAATTGAAACTTGAGCGTTTTCTTCTTCATCCTTTTGAGGAAAATAGCTTTGTGCAATGTCTTCATAATCGAGACTGTAAGACTCTGGTGGATAAGTAGTAATTTCCACTGCGTCCATATTATAAGCTTGAACGTTTTGCGCGCTTACCGGTTGAGCCTGAATATTTTGCTGAACTGAAGGATAGTCAACCATTGCTGATTTTGCTTGAGCTTGTTGTAGTTGCTGTTGACGCATAGCTTGTTGTTGCTGCTGTTGATAATATTGTGCATATTGATTTTGATAACCTTGATATGGGTCAGCCGTTCGATATCTTGATTGAGGTTGAACGCCATATTTTGGGGATTGCTGCGAGTACTTACTGTATCCACCAGAATATTGTTGTGGGTGGTATGCGGACTGAACACGAATATTATTTCTATATGCTGAATTTTCCGGCATGCCAGCGATAACTTTTCCAAACATATCTTCTTCATTTTGGACATTTCCAAAATCATCTGATCGATCAAATGGGACTTCATCATCTCGTCTACTAGCAATATCGTATGAACGTCTTAAAGCACCCAATGGACCACCCAAGAAATATGTCGCTAAACCAGCAGTTACCATCAATCCAACAAGACCAACACCAACGGTTGGCATAACTTCACGAGCAAGATAATTATAAATTTGTGTTGTTATGGGTTTTTCAGGCTTCTTAGCAATTTTGGTATTGGAAGGTTTCTTATCAGATTTCTTCTTTATCTTAGTGCTGGTGCTATTTGTTGGCACCACAATTTTCTTCTTCTTAGATTTGGTTGTTGATGGTTTTGTTGTTTTCTTCGATGGAGTGGATTTAGCGGGCGCACGATCATGTGGCAAATCAAAATCAGCATCCTTTGGTTCTAAAATAAGGAATGCTGCTGAATCAACAGGTGGGCTGACTGATGATTTCTCTTCAGGTTCATCTTCAATTGTTTCTGTGCTGGTTATTGTTGTGGTTGAAGGTGTCGTCGAAATTGTTGTGGTTTTTGCCCGTTGTGTTGTGTACTTTTTCGCCTTTGTGGTCAATTGAGGTTTCTTTGTTGTTGCCGTTGTGGCAGATTCTATTTCTGTTGTATTTTTCAATTCATTCGATGGAGAAACCTTGATGCGAGTGAGTAATTTGTTGCTATTGTATTTTTGTGTTGGTTTCGTTATTTTCATGGTCGTCGTAACGGGATTTCGCTTTTTGGTTGTTGGTGCGTTACTTGATATATTTACTTTAGCAGGTTTCTTGTCAACATTTTCAATTCTATATGTAGCCGGTTTAATTTCCGGGCGTGTGGTTGGATTATTGCTTCCGCTCAAAAGAATCCACGTGCTTATACCATCTTTAAGGGTTGAAGATTCCATTGCCATCTTTTTCTTTGCTTTATTAATGATATCTTTTTCTCTTGCAATTTCTTTTTCGAGATCTTCCAATGACATTGGTACGGCAACACCATGATGAAAAGATGATTCCTTAACTGTAATTTCATTGTTATTGCCATTATCAGCTGTGAGCTGTAGATTGCTTGTGACCTTCAATTCACGATTTTCAATAATATCAGGCGTCTTAAAGTCACGATTTCCAATAATTTCCGATTTCTTATCAGGCCTGAAATAAATGGATTGTAAATATTTTTGTACTGTCTAACAATAAACAATTAAAGCAATTAGTAAGCCACACTTTAAGTAGTTTTAGTGTTAACGAAAAGTATTATTTAATACAACATTCTTGAAGTGAAGTTGTAAACAAACATTATGTATTTGTTATAGTATTGATATCTGCGCGAAAATAGCTTCATTTATTACATCCGATCAAATCATTCTGCAATTTGAAGTTTGAAAATGACCTATGGCAACATCAAAATTCAAAACAACTCTTCGAGCCAAGAAAAACAAAAATACCTTGAGAAAGACTGCGATCAAAATTAAAATTCAATGAGTTCATCGACTTTTGAGATGATAATCAACAACTGTTTAGTTGTTGTTGTCTCGATTATATAATCAAGCCAACGCACGCTATTGCATGTGATGTTTATACGTTAATTGCCAAAGAGTTGTTTTTACCCCGTTCATTCATCAAAATGTTGCTAATTTTTTTAATAAAAATTTCTAACTCAGTAATTAGATCAATTTTAAGTAATTTGTCAAATAATTATTGCTGAGCCCATTTTGAAATTAAGAATTGGATAAAGGTTTCTCCAGATATTTCATATTTTCAATTATTAAATATTTATTTTTAATATATTGTGGTTGATAACCGACCAAATATCTTGAATGATTCCCCGTCAAAGGAATTTTCCGTAAACATTGCACATCTATCAGCAGCGCTAAGTAGGTAGTAGATACACGAAAACATTTTCAGACGGAATAGTCACGTAAACATAAAGTCAGATTCTCTCTTCTCTCAATGGCCTCATTTGAATTAAGACTTTGTTTACATGACACTCTCACTCGACCGGTGTTTTTGCCATAGAATCATTTAGATGTACTAACATTGAACATTTTAAGTCAAATGTAGAATGACTTAAAAATATGGTTTTCGCAAAAACTTCTGGTTTTTCAAAATCCGTTTTCGAACTGACCAATGTGAACGTTACTCAAATGATTACTCTATGGATGGTTCAACTTGTTCTGCTATAGAGAAGTTCAAAACCAAAACATCACATTCGGCGAGAAATAATAATGCGCAGTATAGTATTGAAACTTTCATTTGAGAGCTGTACGTGACTCGCACCAGACACATTTTTCTCGTCTTAAGAAATCAAAGAAGAAACTTAAGTGAATTAAAAAAGAAACAAACGTAAAAAAGTAAAATTTTGGTCACCTAAGTGTTGGGAAAATTCTTAGTTGCTTCTTAGCGAACGATTATTTTATTTGAACGTCATTCAATGAGTGAAATGAAACATAGCAGTTTCATTATTTACTTGCAAACTAAGCTTGATTTCCTAAGCACCATTCATTTGTTGTTCGACGTCCACTACGATAAGCGCAACACAACTAAATTCTACACAAACTAAATCGATTAGAGAAATTATACATCGGTCCGCCATATACAAAATTCCATTTATTTGCGGAGGATAAAAAAAGGTAATGTAATCTATATGTGTAGCATTATCTCCTGTCAATATGCAAAATATTTGTTGCGTAATTTAAAAGCTAAGAAATTAAGAAGAAACCCTCTATTGTCGTCGTGGCTTGTTTTTATTATTTGCAAAAGTAGCGCGAACTCGGCGTAAAATAATGTTTATCGAAAAGTATTTATTTGTCAATTTGGCAAATTTCGATTATCGCTGCCTTGAAAATTTGCACGTCTTTAAATTTTCGAGAAAAGAGAGGCTCAACCTCGGTTTGGCTGATTATTCAACACAATCGCGAGTGACAAATAATGCGCCGCTGAAATATTCAATGAACTTTTATTTTTGTAAAAAAAACGTGCTCTCGCGCGAACTGAGCGTGAAAAACAAGTCGAGAAAAATTAATATATCGAAATCTATTTTTAATCATCTTCGCCGGCCTCTATAAGTTAGTCAATCTCTCTTGTGTGTTTATCGATGTTCACCACTATGCTCATTATTGTTTCCCAAACAATTTATTTTAGAAAAAAACAATCGGAAAGAAAACAGTCAACACTAGATCCACCCACGCAAATAAAGTCAACAAGCTGGCACACCGAATTGGTGATACTCGTTAACGCACATTCTGTGTGTACCGGAAAGGGCACAAAAAGGACAGAGTCAATATGGAACGACAAGAACAAAAGTTTTCATGGGTTAATCAAATTAAGGCCCCAATGGCTGGTGCAGTAAGCGGTTGCATAACTAGAGCAATTACGCAACCACTAGATTGTTCTAAAGTGCGTCTTCAGCTTCAGGTTGAACCGGTGGCGCATGTTAAGGGTGCAAAGTATTCCAGCACCGTGCAAACGCTTATTGCTATCATGCGCGAAGAGGGAGTCTGTGGATTATGGAAAGGTCACATTCCGGCACAGCTGTTGAGTGTCTTCTATGGGCTGGGACAATTTGCTGCTTACGATCAACTTAATCGAGCCGGTCGCCATATTGAATTGCTCAACGAACATTCAGATATGCGACATTTTATCTGTGGTGGAATCGCTGGTGCTATTGGCAACACAGTTTCGACGCCTTTTGATGTCGTTAGAACTCGAATTATTGCTCAAGATCACGGGCGGGGATACAGCAGCATGAGACAGGTTGGTTGAAATAGCTCATTTGTCCCATGTTCTGTTTGTGTCTCCATTAATGTTCCGTTATTGAACCGGATTATTAATTTACTTTCATTCTTAATTCTTTCTTCGACATCATTTTTGAAACGTGGAAAAATTCCAGGGCCTGAAATCAATTTATTTGAAAGAAAGCTTTGCGGGATTATTCCGTGGCTTGGGGCCGTCTGTGTTGCAAGTCGCACCTTTAACTGCCATTCAATTTTGGTCATACAATGTTGTCATTGAAGCAACTTTGGATTACACTAAAAAAGAGTAAGTTGAAGATTCTTGCTGCCCTAAAAAATCATATAATTATTGATTTTTTCCCCTCGCAATAGTATTGCTACTCCACATCTCATCTTATTTGCTGGCATGATTGGTGGCATCGTATCAAAGACTGCTGTTTATCCGCTTGATTTGTGCAAAAAACGACTCCAGATTCAGAAATTCCAACAATCACGCACGACATACGGTGAACATTTTATTTGTAAAGGACTATCTGATTGTCTATCGAGAACAATTAAGAAAGAAGGATGGGCTGGTAAGTTGTCCAACAATAACATGTTAAAAAATGTATTATCAGGAGGATGTTAATGAAATCTTGCTGTGCAATCATTTTAGGTCTCTACAAAGGACTATGGCCATCCGTCTTTAAATCAGGCCTTGCAACTGGCCTTCATTTCTTCATGTATGAAGAAATTTTGAGTCGCTTCAGAAAGGTGGATTGCTAGAAATGGGCTTTAAAAATGCACATAATAGACCACGAGGTGTAAGATATACTGCAATGACCGAAATGACATTTTCTTTTTGTTTGGGCAAACATGTTTCTCAATTTAATAGTTGTAGCGATAAGATAAGTGACAAATGTCCGGAATGAAAACAATATTTAATTGATATTGTGAAAAATCTTAAAAGCAAGAACGAGGCGCTGATAAAAAAAAAGTGATCATGAACGCGCGTGTTCGACTTCTTATTTATTTTCGATGGAAAACAACAACCTTTCTCATGCGTGAAGAAAATCATGCATCAGTAAATTCCATTGGACTTTGTTTTTTTTTTTCTAAGATGTTAATTCGAAATCTGAACCTGCAAAATGTTGTTGTTTTGCAGATCTTTCAAATTTCACGTTTTAATGGATTGAATTATTTGAGAATTAATCTTGATGGATAAATAATGATTAGCAATGTTACTTATTTTAAGCAACGAATATCGCAAGCAAATCAAATTAATAATATTAATTGTCGGAAATCGCGATTAATTTTGTTGATGAAAACCATCAACAGTGATGTCACACACAATGTTCAACAAATGAAAAATTTTAATATTGTTGCTTCTACCTCCAAAAGTTGTCTTTAATTAATATAAAATTTAATTATTCAACCATCCTAAAAATAATGAACACATTGAAATTTTTCATTACTACTCAGATTGACATCATTAATGAATTAATCCCACTTTAAACACAACGTGCTTGATTGAAATTGAAATTTTCTAACCGCGTGCGCGACTCAATGTTGTTAATTGTGATATTGTTAATTCTTTAAAGAATCGATAATTCCTTGAAGAAAAATATTTTAAATGGAAGAAAATTGAGCGAAAAAAAAGTTGCGAAAAATCGTGAATTCACTCAGTTTCGGTGACTGAACCCTTTTTCGCATTGTACTTGTGTTCGATAAAAATTAAGGTCACAAATGCCCACTTCGAATGAAGTGATTCGACGGATGAATCACGTAACTCGTAGGTCTCTTTTTGACATCATTGAATGTCACATTTTTGAGAAGAACACGATGAATGAAACAAGTATTTAGCTTTAAGTAGAACATAATATTTAAAATTAATACATCAAAATGCATCGTCATTTTGAAAGCGAATATTTCCATTAGATGCAAATCTAGTTTCATCCTTTAGCTAGTAAAAACATTTTAAATCTGAGCCACCAAAATGCGTATACTTAGTATTAGCCAGTTTCATTCATTTTTCTTTTTAATTTCTCCCTCCTTTAAAAATATAAATCAAAATTCGAATTTTTGCGCAGCAAATTTTGTTTTTGTTTGGCTGCCAGTTATTATTAACGAAAACTTGAATTAAGTCTAGATAGAAGGAAAAATGATAACACTTATAAAATTAGAGTTTCTTCATGCAATTTTCTTCTAAAGCAATAATATTTAAAAGTTGTACTTTTCTATAAGAAAATAAAAAGTAATTTATTGAAAGAAAAAGAGAATACATTTTACTTCAATCACATCCTTGAACAACACCTTGGAATGACTTGAAAAATGTTTTATTAGTTCAAACACAGACACAAATTATCCTTCTAATCTACATAATGTTAATAAATTACTACATTAATTTCTGTTAATCCATAGCAACATATTTAAGCAACATGAATCGATTCATCAGCCAGCCAACAACAGAATTTTATTTCGATGGCACTTGGAGAAATTTTACGGCGCAGTTTTCATTCTATTTTACAGCAATTTAAATTTGTAGCTATTTTTCGTAGGCTTTTTTTGCTTTCGCGCTGGAAAGCTAACAAACTGACGCCGATAAGGACCGCCACTTGGTGGCAATGGATGATAACTGTCAACATATGTTGGCGGCTCGCCGTATGACTTTGTTGGGCCTTTAGGAGGCCCATAATTTTTCATTGGAGATTGCGATGTTATTGGCGGTGGTCGATAAATTTCAATTGGCTGTGAATTTACTTTTTGTGGACCCGATGAATGTTTGTGCAAATGCATAACTCGAATTGGAATCGGTGAATGCTTTATTTTATTTTTAATAATTATTTCCTGTGGTTTTGGCCAACCTGGATCTGAATGAGCCGACCACGTTTTCGCCATGGGATGATTCATAAATTGATACATTGCAAAACAAACACCACCAAAAAGCATTGCAGCCATTGGCGCCATTATTATTCCCCACACTCCCAGATTTAACGGATTAAAAATTGCCATCATTGTCATCATCGTCATAACCATTGAACCCATGCTGGTGCCTCCATCATCCAAATCAGCATCGGTGCCATCCAGTTGAGAAGCTGAACTGGGCTTCTTTTTCTTCTTCTTTTTGTCCAATTTATCTTTGTCACCAAATTTCACGTCAGCAATCGATGTCGAACCTTTGATGTTTGGTGGTCGCGCAAGTTGTGAAATTGAATTAACAAATGATGGACGATCATCGCTAACGTTAATAATTCCTTCTTGCTTTTCATCCGACTCATAATCGTCAGAGGTTGAATCCTCAAATTTATCATTATTTGGAATATCATAAGTAACATCAGGCGATGCCGGTTGGAGATTTGAATTATCAATTTTGTGATCAATATTAATATTGATGTCATTGCAAATTTCTTTACTGCTCAAAACTTCATTCACATTTCCAATTTGCGAATTCAAATTAATTTTTACGTTTTTGCATTTTTTTTTAGTTGAATCATCATAAAATTCTGTCGGACGTTTGTTTAAAATATTAACAAAATTTGTAACAAGTGAGCTTGATGTTGGTCGATAAATTGATATTGGTGTGTGCTCCTGCAACAACTGCTGACCAATTAATGGTAACTGATCAATACTCAACTCCACACCAGGGCTGAACGCGTTATGAATTAATTGCTGTTTCAAATTATCAATTTGTGTTTGCTGCGTCGTCGCCACTGTAACCATTGAATGTTGTCCATGCATGTTGAAAACATCATTTGGATTGTCGGACCATTTTGATATGATTTTATGAATGACTGGTTTATTTTTAATTTTCGTTGGAATCACTTTTGGTGACTCTAGATTATAATTTGACCAAGTGCCAGCGCCATTGCCTTCGAGCGGAATAAATGCTCTCAGCGTTGTAGGAAAAATTGCTGTCGTCGGTTTTACTGAATCAGCGTCTACAAATACTAGTGGCTTTGAGGATGAATTTGATGTGCCGGCTGATGATGCGATCATTGCAGAAGGTAATGAACTTTCAACTGACGCACCATGCAAGGTTACAATTGAACTACTGTTATTTGAGGTTATGTTTCTATTTATATTAGTTATTCTATTGTTATTAAGCGTATGTTTAGTTATTAAATTAGCATAGTTGTTTACATATTTCGAGCGAGCGTTAGTAGGTTTAGTTAGCATGTTGGCTTTTAAATACCTGTCTGAAGCCACGGTGGTGCTTGATATCTCCGGAACAGTAGCTGTTGTCTTCTCTGGTTGTTTTCTTACGATCGATTCAGTTGTGGTTGAAATATTCTCAACTAATAAGGTCGTTTTTGGAACTACTTTTTCAGTTGTCACCTCAGGAACGGCATTTTCTTCAGCTGGACGTGCTGATATGCTTGCTATCAGCGATAAAGCTATCAATAAAAGCTTCCAGTTCATTGTGGAACTCTGCAAAGGAAATATGTAAAATAGAGTTATTCAACGGCAATTAACAATGCGTAAGAGGATGGATTTTGTGTAGCGCAAATAATAAAAATCTCTCACACTTGAAAAGAAATTCCAATTAAAAGGAAAACAATGAACTTGGAAATGATGCAATTTTTTTTACCATCTTAAAGAAACATTTTTTTTTCTCATGCAATTCGGCGCTCAATGAATTTGCAAAAAACCGTTCAATTTATTTATGAATTCAATTTCATTGTTTTTAATAAGTTAGTGCAGGAAATCTGAAGTTACGTGAATTGCTTTTAGCGTCCATCGGAGATTTTTAAAATTTGAATCATAATTGTGCCGAAAAAGAAAAATTGCCACTGAAACGATGAACAAACACGAAAGAACCGTTACTTTTCTAACCTCAAACAGCCATCACAGGAAGAAGAATCAATAAAAGGTTGAGTAAAAAATTTGGCACAAGAGTATGGAATTGAGTCAAGTATGTTTATCTTAAGCCGTACCATTTTTCGAGCCATTAAAGAAAGACGATCATTCCTCAATGCGTCATTTCATAAAGCAAACGTCGGTCTACAATTTATCATTAATTTACATTTGGCATTGCCATTACTGAATACGCAATGAAGTTTACTCCATTGTTCTATTGTGTCGCTTCTGGAGACGACAGATATGAATTCAAGACAGGAATCGACTACAATTGCTGTGAAACTTCATGAAATATCTTGACATTTGTTAATCAATCTCACTCGAGACATTTTCAATCCGCATTTAAAATTTACCAAAGAAATGATTCGATAGAATTTAAGAATTGTAAGCAATTACCTTCACTAATTACAACGGAAAGGGAAACTTAAATGGCTGAAGATAAAGTTTCCATTAGAGAAAAGTTGAGAGTGAAATTGAGAATTTCCATTTTGGTGATTAAAAAAATAATTGTCGTCACTGCAATGTCAATAAGCCGCTTTAAGAGTGAAATCTGATACCGCAGTTACAGAGAGTTCAGTACACTGTACTGAAATAAATGATGATGAATTTGTTGAACGAAAATAAGAAATTGTTTAAATTGCGAAACAAATCTTGTCGTTGTATCGTCATTACCATGTTTAATTATGTCGAAGCAACAATGTAAGAAACATTTCTACGCGCGTGTATGAAAATTTTCTATTTTTGCGGCTCAAAGAACGCATCAAAAATTGATTGTTGTTGCATTGTCAACAAATATTTTTGAGGTTATTTTTTCCGGTTAATTATGTTAAATAATTGAATTTGTTTTTGTTCCAGCTTTGAAGAATAAAATCGTAAAATGCAAGAAAATGAAGGAATTTTTTTTTCTCTTGTAAACAAAGGCGGGAAAATGACATTTGTTAAAGAAATTTTCTTTGGTAAAACTTGGTCAATAATTAGCAAAGAGAACAATTTAATGGACTTGAATTCTGGTATGTAGTTTAATTAGCATGACTAAGGCTTTGTGAATGTGGAATGTGAGAAGTGGGTAGCACTCGGCTTCCAGCTGATGAAGATGATTATTCTTTTGGGGTAATTTTCATTCCAAGTTCATTACTCATCTGTCGACTCGATAGTAAGTGATTTAAGCGAAAAACTTAAATGGGTCAATGAATTGGAACATTAAAAAAATCTTCACTTCTCTCCCATTGATTCTTAGTGTTGCGTTCTTGAATCATGAAAGTAGGTCAAGTTCAGCTGTATAAGAATCAGGAAGCAGAATAACAGGTCTAAAGGCATTCAATAAACCGTTTCACATATTTTTACGTCATTCCTTTAATAATTCCTTAAGAAATTCACAAGAAAGCTCAATATATCGCGCGTATTGTGAGGTTCATTGACATTTGGTTCATTTTTTTTTTTCTTCTAAATAATCATTTTGCATTCTATATATTTTTCACCTTAAAATGGATCAATATTACATCGGAAACGAGATTTCAGACACACAGTAACTGTTTAACTGGACATCCCATAGCATAAAAGTAAACTCATGACGACCGACTCAACGACAAATCATATTAGTTACACAAATTAAATTTTTTCTTTATACCGAAATGGAATAAAATAAAAGCGCTTCATTCGTTCTTTAACCATTCTTACCGTTATTCGGCGGGGGCCTTCTGGAAATATTGCGGGGCCGTGCTGTTGTTGACCAATTTGAGTTACAAAAAATTCCTCTAATTTATTCTAGAAACACTCTTTGTGTTTATGGTCGTGCGTTGATAATTATTATAGAATAGAATTTCTTTTAATTAACTTTTTATGTTTGTCTTTCTGGAATTTTTCTTTTTTTTTTTTTTTCTTAACAAATTCAAAGAAATTATGACTTAGGATGTTTTTGAAACTTTTTATCTTTTTCGCACCTCTTTCTAAAATCACATCTGATGTCTTCGACTGCTGAATATAAACTGCCAGCAACAGTTTCTCGTTATTATATTTTTGAACGTCTTTTGCTGCTTCGCTCAAGTTCTATTTTTCAGCTCTTTCCATCCGCATTGTCGGGTTGTCTTCGTGAGTGTCTTGTATATGGAGAAAGAGGAAAGGAAATGTTACTTGTTTTTTTTTTATTATGTATGTTGAATTTTGGCTACGGAAAATTACTTATCGATTAACTAGCATCTATGCCCGTGAGGATAATTTTTCTCTCCTGGAATCAAATTCCGATTTCATAATTGCTGAAAACTTTCAAAATCCACAAATTTACAAACCAGAAAAATTGCAATAGTTAAATCAAATTGTATAATGTTTAGCTTTTTTTGTCTCGCGAAACATCTCGACTGTGACCTGTTGTCGATTGACAGTAAAATTGAAGCCCGATGAGTCGGAAAGAAATTTTGACAAAAAAAAAATTAAAATTACCATGAACCGTAAGTTCTTTTGATTCGAGCAAAACGCTCTAATTAGATTTTGATGAGCTTTATGTTGTTTAGTAATAAATAACTGGAATAATTGCATGCATCATGATGGTCGCAAACATTCTTTCATTTCAGAAAGTTTGCAGAGTTTTGAAAAATCCCCGAACGAGCTTTCTCTTTGTATATTATTAAATGACTCATTGCAAAGGAACTTAGCTGATAAAAACAAATGATTTAAATGCTCGGCAACCGAGCGGTGCATATAATTAGATGCCTCACCAGCAGAATTATAATAAAATGTTCAATAAAATGCGTGACAACGTTTCTTCTTCTTATTGATAACGTTTTTTAAACATGTTTTTTTTTTGTTGTTTTCATAGAGAAATTGGAAAATAGCGGTAAATTAAGAATACCGAATCGGAAAAACATCAAAATTTTCTTGTTGTGATTGCAGAAGAATCTTCTGCTTCCATTGCCTTACAGACGAAAACGAAAAATTTCTACAATTTTACGGCGAATTTAAAGTATTTCCATGATATTCATTTCTAATTAGAAATGTGAATTTGCTAATTGGCTCATTCCGCATCACTGAAATTATTCTTAACGGAAGTGATTCTTAACGTTGCGTAGTTATCACTTTTTTTTTTTTTTTCAATAAATTTTATTTTTATTTTAAATGGTATGTTTAACACATGAAACAATTTGTGTTATATATATGTGGGTGATTTGCGAGTGTTTTATGATGATAAGGAATAAAAAAAGGAAACATTGATAACTTAATATTCACTATCAATTTTCACGGAATGTTTCCGTCTTGTAGATCCATTGTGGTTCAGATAATTTTTTTTTAAATATCTAACAGAAGTTAACACATGATGTGTGTGTGTAGATTTTTTACTAAAAGTTGTCAACATTCAATATAGTTTTTTTTTTCTCATTAACTTCCAATCCAATTAAATATCATTTTGCACAATTAATTTTCTAATTAAATTTTCTTAATTTTGGTACTTTTTATGCGGTTTGTTACAAGAGATGGATGGGTGCGTCATGAACATCATTCGAATGCATGCGTTGTTTTCTTTTTTTATCGCGTGTAGAAAATTCGATAATAAAGTGTTTTGCTGCGCCATAGGCTAAAGCTGTTGTCGAATTTCAGTAAGTAGGTGCCCTCGCCAGGATAATTATGAGAGCCGGCATACACTTCCGAATGACACTCACGTCTATAAACCGGTACTATGATAGACAGCGGTGGCCGATTGAAAAATGCTGACGTGCTGGACTTACTGGCTGGATTTTGCTGACTTCCTGACTCCAGATCATCAACACAAGTGACTTCCGCATCATCGTCATCATTTTCATTTTCTCCCAGTTCATTGTCTTCCAGTTCATCGTCCGATTCACTCACAACTACTGACACTTCAGTGGTTTCTGGTTTTCCCCATTCAAAATAGACACCAAAACCAATATCAAAACCATCTGTGGCAAACTCCCAGAACAAACTGGAACCACCTTCAAGAGTTGGAACACGAACCGTCACACAATCTCCATGTCCCACACGGATCACTCCATCTCCTTTGCCATTTGTCATCACTTCATGTTTGAATTCTTTTATATCATGACGTGTCCACATGCTAGCTGGTTGTACAACAGCATACTCTCCAGACTCGTTATCACTTTCACATTGATCCTTTTCAGGTACCAGACTCATTTGCTGTTCTTTGGCATTAAGCGAATCCTGATTTGATTCTGTCGATAATTCACCATGCTGGAATTGTGATTGAAGTTGTTGCAGATACTGATGATAATGTTCGTTTTGAAGCTGCTTGATAAGGATGGCTTGCTGATCAGGATTCTGTGGGTATTGTCGTTCAGCGTATTCTTTGAACTGATAAAAAGTCTGCTGGTTTAATGCGTCTTGAAGCTTTCTGCGTTGAATCTCTTCACGGTGCTTTTCAAATTCGATAAGTTTTTCTTCCTCTTGACGTTTTCTTGACGCTTCCGTTTCTTCCTGCTTACGAGCAAGCTCCAACGCAGCAATCTTTTTCTTCTCATCTCTATCTTTTACTATAGCTTCATAGTAAGGCTTGAAGGTCGGACAAAGTCTGTCGACCAGATCAATGAATCCTTCCATTGCCTGCAATTTACTCATGCCTTCCAACATTGCCCAATGAGCTCTTCGATCCTTCCCTATAACATCAAATAAGCCAAGTGGCTCTAATTTTTTGTTTTCTGTCATTGGTCCGTGTGACACTTGCATAGTTAGGGCAACTAACTTAAGATTATCCTCATAACTCAAATGAATGGCTTTGCCTGATTTGTCTGCCATTGGGAAATATTGACAAAGTATCTAATTAGTTGACAACTCATCCTTTTTGCATTTTACGCACCTTTGTAATATTTGAATGCCATTTTATACACTTCAGCTAGCGGCAAGCCCCATTTTAACGAATCCTCTTCGTTTGCTTCCTGTGCAGTCTCGTCAATTGACAACTGTTTGATTTTTACTATATTCGAGTCCATTGCTTTTTATTAAAAACAATATTTTTTTTCTCGAACTCAATTGGATATGTCAAGGGGGGAGAAATTTATAAAAAAAAAACCCAGAGTATTTTTTGATACGCCTGGATTTCATGAAAACAAATGCCTAGTTCAGACAGGGTCTAAATTTTGTAAAAATCTTCCGAACGATTCTGCTTGATCTACAGTGAATTAAATTAAATATATCGGCTCTCTGTGATCGCCCACTTTACAGCATTATAAAATGGTAAGCGTATTATGAATTTTACGGGATATTCAATCAAAAACAACCTATTGAGGTTAAAGGAAAAAATAAGTGAAAAATTGCAAAATCATCCAAATACAAAAATTTACTTTCAGGCACGTCGTTATGATTCAAGAACCACTATTTTCTCGCCGGAAGGCCGACTCTATCAAGTGGAGTACGCAATGGAAGCTATCTCGCATGCTGGAACCTGTCTCGGAATACTAGCTCGCGATGGAATTTTGTTGGCTGCAGAGCGACGAAATGTTAACAAGCTGCTTGATAATTGTATTTTCTCCGAAAAAATCTACAGATTAAATGAAGATATGGTGTGCTCAGTAGCTGGGATTACATCTGATGCTAATGTGCTTACAAATGAATTACGTTTGATTGCTCAACGTTATCAGCTTCAGTATGACGAACCGGTTCCTTGTGAGCAGCTCGTATCGACGCTGTGTGACTTGAAACAAGCCTACACACAGTATGGTGGCAAGCGTCCATTCGGTGTTTCCATTCTATATATGGGTTGGGATAAACACTATGGATATCAATTGTACCAGTCCGATCCCAGTGGAAATTACAGTGGCTGGAAGGCAACTTGCATTGGTAACAATGCAGCTGTACGATGATCATGATTTATTCAGCATTAAGCAATCGTTTGACAATTTTTTTTTTATTTTAGGCTGCCGTGTCTGTTCTTAAGCAAGAACTTCATGATTCTCCAATCTCATTGGCCGAAGCTGAAGATCTGGCTATTAAGGTGTTAAGCAAGACTTTGGACATGACCAAGCTGACATCAGAGAAAATTGAAATGTCAACACTCACACGTACTGACAACGATACCAACATCAAGATTCTCACTAACAAGGAAGTTGATACGTTGATTTCAAAATATGAGAAGCAAGAAGCCGCCGCCGAAGCAGCCAAGAAGGAAAAATTGGCACAGCAACAGGCTCAGCAGAAATCCTAAATTTGTATGGTTCAGGTCATGATGGTTTCTGTCACATTATTTTGTATCTTTGAGAAGAATAAACATTTATTAATCACTCAAAACACTGTTGAGATATTGCACAAACAGCGATGGTGCCTTTGTAAGATCACCGGCTGTGTCGAGATGCGATTTGCTATAATTTAAATATTGTCTTCGCATTCGATTAAGTTGTGCGGCATTAATATCTGACGAGATGTTGACAGTTTCTATAGAATTTGAAACTTTAATGGCTCCAAGTGCACCAGCTTTACGAGCTAAAACAATTTCAGCCACAATTTCATTAGTGATGCGATCGAGTTCAAACAAGAAATTTGTTGATTGCGTTGGTGGATTTTGTGTTGACTGGTTGGCTTTTGGTGGTTTGTTTTCATAGAGAATGCTAAAGATTTCTTCCACATTCAGGACGTCCTCGGGTGTCACAGTGAACAGTGGTGCATCCCATCTGTTGGTTGAAACGGGTTCCTCAAATCGAAGCCAAAGTGCGTCGAAAATTTCTCGTGAATAGATTTCTTCCTTGTCGTTACGATTCTCATTAAACTTCCATGATTGTTCCTTATTAATTGCGCAATGGACAGTACATTGAGTTGATCTAGAAATGTGATATGTAAGGTAATACATTTGAGACATGAATATAAAATCTACCTTGCCGATTTGGTGGCACAATAGATTTCGTAACGATATCCTTTGATGTAGTTTCCTCCATCTATAATCACTAGATCATTTTTATTGAGTTGCCTGAGACTGTTAGACTTCAGATCAGCGCGAGTCATCTTCTCCTTTTGTGAATCCTGATAAACCGCATTTTTATCAATTCCTGATTTTTTAATTATTTCGTTCTCGCTGATGATGTGTACGATTTTATCCTTTTTTTCCTCAAAGAATTCTTTTAATTCCAGAGCTCGAGATGATTTGCCGCTGGATGGACAGCCAACCAAAACGATAAGAGGCATGTTGTCAATTTTAATTTTTTTTTCTTATGTTGGCTAAAAATCTGGTCAATTTGAAAATTTCCGAATTTACAATGTTTACGGATTATACAGATTAGTGGGTTGTGCCATTAATATTCTGCAAATCTCTGAAATAATAATATTCATTTAATATAGGTAGTTGTTTTGGCAGGAAATGGCAGCACCAAGATTTGAAACAGTATTCCAAGAGAAACCAACTATTGTGCTGGAAATTGGTTCTGCATTTTCAAAGTACTAAACATAGAGAATGGTACTTAATATAAGCCTATAATAAACTCAATATTTTTTTCATATAAGAATCGGTTTCTGCTCGGAATCGTCACCCCGGTTCATCATTCCTACTGAAGTAGAGTCTTTCAAAGACATTTTGGGCAAAACATCCTTGAGCCTTTACGACCAAACAGTAGCATTTTTGACGAAAATATTTTTCAAGTGAGTGAGTCATCGTCACTGGCATTCCCATTAACTGGCATTAACCATGCAATTATTTTATTATTTTCTGTAAGGTATTTACTTGTTAGCCCAAAGGACCGTAAAGTGTCAATTGTTGAATCAGTTCTGACACCAACAATCGCCCGGGAGTGCATTGCAAAAGTTCTCTTCTATCATTTTGAGGTATCCTCAGTTTTGTTCCTGCCTGCTCATTTAGTCGCTCTTTCAACGCTGGCAGTTAACACAGCTGTTGTAGTAGATCTGGGATACAAGGAAGCTACAGTCATCCCGGTTTATAGTGGCATTCAAGTACTCAACGCTTGGCAGGCTCAGCCACTTGGCGCAGAAGCTGTTCATGATGAAATAAAAACAAATCTGATCCTGAATGGTGTTCGAGAAGAAATTTTAACTGAACGTATAATTGAGGACATTAAAGTTCGTACCTGTTTTGTCACCAAACATTCGCGAGCGATAGCATACAAGAAAAATGAATCTCTGCAACCATGTCCTGATGTAGAATATCCTGTTGATGGTGTTGATGTTATCAAGATTCCTGGATTACTTCGTGAAATTGCATTCGAGGTACTTTTTCCGGACGATAATGATCATCTTGGATTGCCGTACATTATTCTTGATGCAATTCTGAAATGTCCAATTGATACGCGTAAAGAGCTTTCTGAAAATATTTTGCTGATTGGTGGTACTGCTAGTGCACCAGGTGTCACTGCACGATTGCGTGCAGAAATGATGAAACTCATTGATTCCGATTTTTACAAGGATCGCCTATTCATACAAAACGTCAAGTTTCATACGGCGCCAGCAAAACCCAATTTCACTGCATGGGTTGGAGGAAGCATTTATTCTAGCACCGATTTAATTGCATCATCAATTACACGTGAGAATTACTTAAAATCATCCAAAATTCCCGATTGGATTTCTTATTGCGCTGATACAAGAGCTCATGGTTAAAATATTTATTTACTCGGAATAATTCAGCTTTTTTTTTTGGCTTTTATTAATTGTTTTACATCACTAAGAAATAAACTGATATCGTTGAAGCTATTATTGATGTGACCTATCATAAGTCTAGGTAGCACTTTATGCACCTAATCCTTGTTGGAATTTAAGTTCCGTCTGATCTTTCTTCAGCTGTTCCTGCATTTCCATTGCTTTCTTTTTAAACTGTTCTGCTTTTTTCTCGTTCTTTTCAGTGCCATCGCCTCGCATATACATTTGACTTAGATTAGCGCAAGCATACATATTTGCTAGTTCGCACGCCCTCGATGCATATTCAAAAGCTTTCTTCATGTCTTTTTGTACAATAAAATCGCCAGGTGGATGCTGTTCTTTCATTGCCGTGCTATTTGTTGTTCGTTCTTTCTTAAGGACACCGGAGATGAACATGCCAGATAGATAGAAGCAAGCAGTTCCATTATCCATTTTGCAACTTTTTGTTAGTGAGTCAAAGCCTTTCATGACATCGCGCTCAATTGATGTTGACATATTTTTGCTGACCATCAGAAGGCCGGCATGAAGACAGCAGTCGGCATCTTTTAATTCACATCCTCGCTCGTAATATGTGTGAGCTTGTTTCGGATCACCCTTATCTATTGCTGATGCTTTTCCTTTTCCCAAAAATGAATAATGACCGAATTTCAAACAGCTTTTTCCATAACCATAATCATCACAATTGGATCTGTATACTTTCGAAGCTTTGTCAAAATCTTTTCTGATGCTTTCAAGGTAATCACCGAGCAGATGGCACACTAAAACAGCAATTATTACTTCGCGGTTGCGCTACGAAAAACTATTTGAATCTCACCTTCAGGTTTTTTTTCTGAATAACATCCAAACCGATACTCGATTCCCAGCTTTTCAATGTATTCTTTTACATCTGATTCACTCTGTAGATCGAATGCCATCGCCAATTTGACGAAAATGAAATTCGTGTAGATTTGGATTGACAAGGAAAAATCAGGGCTTGGTAGCAAATCCGTGTAATCCGGAAGGAAAGGCATAAGTCTCGCAAAAAAAATCGCATTTTTTTCTCCGTTATAAATGATTAATTAACATCTTAGTTTCATTAACATCTGTGCAACACCATCAGCATCTGGAATCGGCTCAAGTGTCGATAAATTCAGGATGATTTGAGTGACTTTTATTTTGCAGTTCTAAAGAGTGTGAAGATTTTCATTAAAAAAAGTGCATTTCTCAAGAAAAATGTCTTCACGAAGGCAAGTACATTCACATACAATGGTGCTAATAAATTCTGATTAAATTTTACTTTGTTTAACATGTGAATTTGGACTATTGGCATTGAAGAACGTGCAACTTTTTGTTGTTGCACTCTTGTCGCGAATTTTTTTTCCCATCTTTTTGGCGAGGCTCATCGAGAGCTTTATAATTCGAGAGCTAGATGAACGTAATGAAGCAACATAAAAAAAATTACAAAACATTTAGGAACATCCGCTTGTACTCTTGATTCATAGCAGTGATGTTGGTGACCCAATTTCGATTCATCCTCGATGCAAATAGCAACAAAAAATTACTTTTGTCCTTCACCAATCGACCCCAATAAAGTAAAAGATTGCAAATTTTCTGTTCTAATCAGTAATTTCTTTGGCTACTGATAAGCAATCGCATGACAAAAAAAAAATCTTAAATTTCGTGACAACTGACCACGCTGACTTAAACTATGAACATTATGAATATAAAACGATATTATTATGTGCTCCCCAGTTATTATATCTATGTAGTCGTGCATTTCTCAAGGCAATCGCGCGGGGCAGCATCAATAATGCTGCAAATCTGTTCTGAGTTGTTGTTTTTGAAGGCCAAAGTCAAATGCAACAGCTGGATGCTGCTAAACAACGCATTTAAATATCTTTTTATAAAGCACGATGCAGATTTGTTTTTTTTTTTTTATTCCTTTCTCAGTTGTTGTTGTAACAATTCATTCGTGTCCATAAGCGATGCTAAAATATTTTAAATGTGTATAGAGCAGTTTCTCACATCTAAATAGCATAAAGTATTGCTGCTCCAATTCCATCAGAAATGTATTTATTTTGCGCAATGAAACGCTAGATAGTTAAAAAAAATCTCATCAAATTTACTGTATTGTATTGTATGTACAATGTGTGGCGCTTAATCCATCATGTATGTTACTGCACTATAACATGCATGACCGTTCAACGCTTACCCACGCCTCATCAATTGACATTTGTTTAGCGACTGAACTCGGAATGCTATATTTATACACCAACATGGGAGTGACCCACTGAAAATTCTCACGATTAATTGCAAATTGGAATGGCGAATAAATGACAAAATAATTCACCCATTAATCCCTCTCTTATACAAATGGCTCTTTATTTTATTCACACAGATGGTTTCATCAAGCAATTTCAGGCGTTGAAGCCGAACAATTGTTACTGGAGCGTGGTTCAGATGGATCGTTTCTTGCTCGTCTCTCGTCATCAAATCCCGGTGCATTTACGTTGTCTGTGCGACGCGGTCAGGAGGTGACCCACATTAAGATTCAAAACAATGGAGACTTTTTCGATTTGTATGGAGGTGGGTTGTGTTCGTATGATTTCTGAAATTTCAACCAATTAATCAAGTTTCCACTTAACTGACAAAACAGTAACGCTATTCTTCTTTCATTGATATTCTCTTTATGGAATGGTAGGTGAGAAGTTTGCAACATTGTCTGAGCTGGTGCAGTACTACATGGAGAATCCTGGTCAATTAAAGGAAAAGAAAACGGGCGCATTGATTGAGTTGAAACAACCGTTGAGCTGTGCCGTCGAACCGACAACCGAAAGGTGAGTCAGAAAACAATAGAAACAAAATAAAATCCCCAATCGTGAATGCGTGATGCGCATTCAAAAATGCACCGCTCGTTTGTTATGTGCATGAAATGCTAATTTACTATAGATGCGCGATTTCGTGTTCAATCTGATCGTCTCCGCCCTGCTTGACGAGCAACTTCTAAACTAAGCTACAAAAGCATTTAGCATTTTTAACACTGATAGCGATCACGGGGGTAATTTCTAACAAAACGTTTTTCCCTATGAGCAATCAATTACAAAATAACCTTCCAACCAACGATCAACCAAATCCGTGCGGCAATTGACAAAAAAAATCACTTTGTTTAACTTCTATCTAAATTTCAATAACAATGGACGTTATGTGCACAGAAATATTAATTTCTATTTCGAATATCTCATTTGACTTAAATAATAACAACTTTATTTATTATAATGATCAGACGCCGTGACATGAAATCCTACATGGAAGCTTCAGTCTTATTTCATTTTATGGTGGATATCAAGAAAGCCTCAGTAATGAAAACGAAAAAAAATATATACATTGAAATCAGTGAGCAGATATCGAAATAAATCCGGCAGCGGCTATTTCCGATATTGGCTTCAAAACCTTTCCCTCCTTCCAATCAAATTAAATTTATTTATTGGATTATCATCTCAATCATGCACGCACGTCAAAGTAATTATTATGATGAACATGATCTCCTGACATTCTCTATTCAAAACCGCTTTTTTAATTGATGCCAATTAAGTCTATAGCGTCAATGAATCGGAAGCATTTATTTTATACAATCAATTTGCAATGATTGGGGAAAAGTAAGAATGATATTAAATAATAATTATTAGAGAGGATGTTAATTGAGTGCTTTTCAGTCATGTAATTTTTCTTTCGAGCAATCGTCGGCTGGTAATAATATTAAGACCACTGTGCGCAACGAAAGCATTTGCTAAATAGTGTCAATAAAATTTAGCTCTTTACGAAGCTGACCATGCATTGCTGCTTATTAAAATTGTTTATCATCTGAATTCACCAGCAATTTAAAAAAAAAAAGGTTTTTTTTTCCACTGAGCGAATGTTGTCGATTACTTTGGAGACATTAATTGCTTTTGTCAATAATTAATTTAGCACATAAAAATTATGAAGACCTGTTTCTCGAATGATGTACACGCAAGAAGCCACGTTCGATAGTCTTGACTCGATGGGAATTGGCTGTGGGATGACATACGCATGATGTAGAAGGAATGTTTCTTGTTTACTTACGCAAAATATTTCAACCGCATCGAAAGAAATTAATAAGAAGACAAACCGTAAATGGTCCAAAAATATGTCCAGAGCTAAATTATGCAAATCCACTTTATATACAAATTTACATTTATTTTTCCTCTTTCTGGTTTGATAGCAAGCTCTATATGGCCAAAATAGCGCTTCAGCGAGAAGAAGAAGAAAATTATGAAAATGTATGCCTAATCGTGTTTTTATTTCATTGTCTCTGACTTAATTGGCTTCAGTGGAGTCGATGGACTTAATGTCGATGTGTGATAGTTTTTTCTTTGTGTGTTGGCTTGCGAGAATCATTCATGTAGGTAGGTGGACGGATGGTAGTCACAATAATTTCTGTAGAAAAAAGGAATTATCTCTCGAATGTATAATGATGACGACTGATTGAATTTATTTCGCATCGTCTGCCGGTCTAACAGATGTGAATGGGGAATTTAATTTACTTTACGAAACTTAAAAAAAAAAAAAACAGATCTTATCGCCACATTGTCTTGATCAAAAGTGATGTTGTATGAGTATGATAACAATATCAGCTCAGTGTAGCATTCACAATTATAACGATATATAGTGTCTCAAATGTCATATTATTATGGAAATGTAGTCCCAATGCACTGAAAATGCAAGCGAATGTTTAAATAAGTGTAAATAGGCCAACGTTAACAAGCACAATCAACAGATAATTGTGCTGACATCATCATCTTAATTTCTTCTATACCTTGTTAATTGCATATGAAAGCAAAGTGAACTTGCAAATTAATTGCAAAATCAATCCGTCGGATAAACCACAAAACTGCGATATGTGCGCGAAATGAATTTGAGCGATTACATGCAACAGGTTTGCCCATTCGTGGAGTTGTCGTCTCAATTCCTCACATTCGCGTGCACCATCAGCGATATAAGTATTTAATGAGAATTTAACCATTTTTTGTTTGCGTTTACAAATCGCGCCAAGTTTAGAAGCTTTTCTGATGTGGTTACAAAACTCAGCTCGAGAGAGCTAAACCGCACTTCGTCCAGCGTTTGTGAAACAGAAAAAAAAAAAACGAAATGTGCGTCGTACATATGTCAACAGAGAGACCTCATCTTTACGCTCGCCAAACATTTCCCCCACCTTCTGTTGCTTTTGCAGGTGATGAAAAACGCAGACCCGGCTTTCGTTGTCCAACACGTTGCCTTTCATATTTTTAACACGTAAAAAAAAGCTTATCGATTAAATTGTTGGAGACAAAAACGGCGAGCAGCAACGCCATGTCGGAGCACAATGAAGGTGAAAAAAAAAAGTTTCAGAACTTCTCAGTCGTTGAATTGAATTGGAAAGAGCTGGATCAATATTAAGAAGTTCTTTTAATAAGAAAATTCTTGATAAAAAAAAGAAAACAAATAAAAAAAAGTTTTTATCTTTGTCGCATCTTTGTCGCGAATTTCTAATTTGATCATTGTGAATGGTTTATTCAATAAATGATAAATAATAGCAATCGAACGCTGACGCCAAAAGTAATTAAATTCGGGGCACACAGGAAAAATGCGTAGTGTCGAGTCTTAAGACGCAATAAAACACAAATCTACTAAAGATTTAGCGTAGGTGGACTTTTACATTAAATCAATGCGAGAGAAAAAAAAATTGTGCGGTATTTCTGTTTAACAACGAAACTGAAGATTTTTGTCTGAAGGCAAAATTCAATTCAACAAGTGATTTGAAAGAAAATTGTGTCATGAACTTTTAAACAAAAACAAAAAATAAATAAGATTAAACTGAGAAAGTAAATATAAAAAAAAAAAACTTTAAGATGTTTAAGAAGTGTGTGCTCAAATTCAGTAATTCATTGAGTACTATTAACTATATGCGATCGTCAAAAAATTCATCGAGCCGTTGTTCATCGACAAGTGATGAAGATCGCGATGGTTGTTCATGTGATTGCGATTACAATGAGATGGAACTCAATCGAGATTTGTTTATTGAAAATTACTTGATCGGTCGCGGGGTATCGAAAATGCGCTCAGCAAGTCTTTCAGCGGCCGATGATGAACTACAAATGATGGAATCAGTAGCGAGACGTAACAACAATCGACGAAAGTCCTTGATGGAGAAACGTGATGATCACCTGAAAATAAATCGAAATCATTTATTTCATAAAACAGACAAGAGTCGTGCGGTGACTAAACACAAAATCTCAGTGAATGTCGACGATTTTTATGGTGATGAATTCTCTATGAATGATTTCGATGAAATTGATGATGAAAAGACGAGCGACTGTGATTTCATCGGTACAACAGCGCCAACGATGCGCAAGATCAACAATAATTTGAGGGAATTCGTTAATATGGAGTTGAGTAAAATCGTTCTAGAAAAAAACAAGGAATTTGCATTTTTATGGACATTTTTACTAGTACAATTTTGCCCGTCTCGTCAAGTTGATTTACTCAATTCACTGTGATTTAATGCTAATTGGGAAGATTGCGTACCATCACATGGCACCTTTTTCTAAATGTGCAAATTGTGTAAATATTTTTCAAACATTTCAAAAAAGAAGAAAAAAAAAAACTCATTTAATGACCGCTCCAGCACGACGACTATGACAAAAAAAAGAAGTTTAGCATTGTTTTATAATTAATCAAATTCAAATAACAAATGTATTAACAACTCGTTTGGTTTCGTCATCGGAAGTAATTCCATTAAGCATAGGAAAAAGCATAAAATTAAGAGAAATCTGAAAGAAATCTGGCTTGCACATGTTCAAATTGGAGCTTACGACGCGAAATAAACGTCATGACTGTTGCTCAAACTTATTTATCGATTGAGTCAACAGCTTTAATGTCTATCGTTGGAATGTTCATAAACTCCGACAATCAACATGACTCTTCTATAAATATTTCATTTTTTCTTGAATTAAATATTATTGTCTGTTTACAACGATTTTCAATTAAGAGCTTTTTCGCACTTTAGTTATACACAAACAGCTTCAACAAAATCTCATTTCTCTGTATAATTTTCATTTTGCGGTTTGCTTCTGGTATTGCTTGTATTATCTCAGGTGGAGTCGCAAAAACACAGACTCCATCCAAGCTGGTTGAGGGTGTAGGAGGGGGTTCCGTTCATCCTCTCCGTTCTACTCTCTCTCTCTCTCTCGTTTAAGCATGGGAAACCCGTGACTAAGTAATCGCTGCCCCTATGTTATTTTCTCTCATTTTATTGCTAATTTTCATTTTCAATTCGCAGTTCAAAGCGAAAAGGTTGAAATTTTTAATTGTGCGGTTGTTGTTATCGATTTAGCGGCGGAATTATTTCATAAAACGGCGAAAATCATTGCTGACAAGCACGATAAATTATTGAACGTTATTTTGCAAGCATCGGAAATCGTTAATAGTGCGATAATAAAATTTTATCTTCCTTTCCAGGTGGTTTCACGGTAATTTATCCGGACGTGATGCTGAAAAATTGATACTCGATCGTGGACGTAACGGCTCATTCCTTGTACGCGAATCTCAATCAAATCCTGGTGATTATGTGCTGTCGGTGCGCAATGATGATAAAGTGACGCATGTGATGATACGATGGCAGGTAAATTGCTAATGACCATGAATTCATTTTTTATTTTCAACTGACAGTCCAATTTTATATATTCGAATAACGTTTCTTTTGCTATGGACAAATAAATGTGACATTCATCATCATAATGTTGTGCCGAACATTTCCCAATTAGCTTAATTACTTATTTTTTATTTTGTTTTAAATCAATTCACAGGACAACAAATATGATGTCGGTGGCGGTGAAACTTTTACAACATTAAGCGAACTAATTGAGCATTATAAAAAGAACCCAATGGTGGAGACATCCGGAACAGTTGTCAATTTACGACATCCATTTAATGCCACTCGAATAACTGCTGCCAGCATTGATGCACGTGTCGAGATTCTTCAGCGGGAACATGGACCAGGATCATGCTTTGGAAAAGGTGGATTTTGGGAAGAATTCGAATCATTACAACAGCAAGAATGTCGTCATTCATTTTCGCGACATGAAGGCCAGAAGCTGGATAATCGATGCAAAAATCGTTATAAAAACATTCTGCCTTGTAAGTAGCCGTTTGGGTTGCAACACAGATATACATATACATACGTCGCGCAGTTTATAACGACTGCTGACAGATTCAATGTCAAGGCACTGTATGTGTGTATTAAATGCATTTCTTTCCATATAAGTCACATTCATTTAACATCTTAATCTCATTGTTTCAGTCGATCATACTCGTGTCATCCTGAAAGATGTTGATAGTTCACTGCCCGGTGCTGAATACATCAATGCTAATTACATTCGTCCACTGGACCAGAATGATCCGAATGGCGATCTCATGACATCAATGGCATCGCTAGAGAATCTAACATCGTATGCAACGCTGAGTAATCACCAGAACTCTAGTGGATCATCGAAATGTGTCAATTGTCAGTTGCTGAATAAGATGTGCGTACAGTGTGCTATTAATAACGATGCGAGTAACAACAAATATCATCATAAGAGAACCGAATCGCTTTCATCTATTCGCAGTAATTTTAGTACAATGAGTACCATGACGAATGCCACGTGCAAGCAACAGGATCTACTGACAAAAACATATATCGCCACTCAGGGTTGTTTGCCAAACACAATTGTTGATTTCTGGAATATGATTTGGCAGGAAAATACTCGCGTTATTGTGATGACAACGAAGGAAATTGAAAGGACGAAGAAAAAATGTGAAAAGTATTGGCCCGATCCGGGTAAAACTCAAGAATGGGGCCACGCAAAAATCACCTGCCTAACGGAAACGTCAACAAATGATTATACGCTGCGAGAATTGCTATTCTCATGGCGCGGTCGTGACGAACGAAAAATTTACCATTATCATTTTCTGCAATGGCCTGATCACGGTTGTCCTTCAGATCCTGGCTGTGTACTGAACTTTCTACAAGATGTTAATGTGCGTCAGGAGCAATTAATGTGTGAGGGCATCAATCCAGGTCCCATTTGTGTACATTGCTCAGCTGGCATTGGTCGCACTGGAACTTTTATTGTGATTGATATGATACTCGATCAAATTGATCGCAGTCGCAATGGTTTAGATTGTGAAATTGACATTCATCGAACGATACAGATGGTGAGATCTCAACGCTCGGGCATGGTGCAAACGGAGGCTCAATACAAGTTTGTCTACTACGCCGTTCAGCATTATATTCAAACGAAGTTGCAAAGGAAACGGGCCGAACAGCAGAGTCTCCAATACGGTCGCGAATATACGAATATAAAGTATGGAATCATTCATAAATTACGTAATGCATCTCATAGACTTCCCATTTATGTCTGATACAAATTAATAAAATATAATGATATCCTCCACTCCTCCTTCCGTTCTATCGCTCAGTTTTCATTTTCATGACAATAATCTAATAATGAGCCAGTAAAAAATGACTTTTTAAAAGAAAAACAGAAAAATGCAATAAAAATTTAAGTTACCGTTAGTTGCATTCGCGTTGAAAAATCAGTTTCCTGATGCATATCAATGCCCTTGACCTCCCTCCTGTCGTTATTTTATTTATTTTTTTCTTGATGTCCTTCGATTTTAAATTCCATTCGTGATGTCACTTACATTTCCCCACCCAATAAAAAAGGCAAATTATTATTGCACATCACATCATGCGGAAGCTATTTCGTGTTTGGCGTGATATGAATTGAAATCATTTCTACAATTTATAAAATTCTAATGTACTAAATTATTATTGTGTCTGTCTCTTGTAGGTATGATGACATTCAGCGAAGTCCATTGCCATCGCTGAGCCAAATGAGCTTGTACAACAATAACAATGGGATGAACCAAATATCGATGTATCAACAATCCTCTGGCATAATTGAGCCACTGCCGCTACATCATCGACCTGTTCCTGCACCACCAGCTGGTAAATTTAACAGCAAATTCTCCAGACTTGAAGATCGATTAATGATGTGATTTTATTTTAGCTTATGAGAATTTAGATGGTATACCAGCAAGGCCACCTCGGAAATCCTGACAGATGAATGTTTAGAGACGCTGCTTGTATGCATGTCCATCGTCATCGATCATTGCGTATCCAGTGAATATTTAAGTCGCCAAAATCGAGCGCATGAAACCAAAAAAAATGTTATGAATTTTCGTTTTAATTTGCTATTAATTTTTCCCACTCAAAGTGCATTAATGTAACCGGGATATGTTCAGCAATGATATTGCATCATTTTGCGGAAATTTTCCTTCTTTCTTCTTATTGTGATTTCATTTAAGTTTCAACTTTCTTTGAATAAGTTTCCCATTGATTATATCTTTTAATTGCTTTTGTTTTAAACAAAAAAAAAGTTCTGTGAAAAGCTGAAAAGTTAAAAAGAAGAAGATTTTTCTCCCATCGCATGAATGAGAGTTGGACACAACACAATACAGCTATCTTCGAGGGGTTAATAATGCCGAAAAATAATCGACTTCAGCAACTTTTTTAAAAAGGAAATGAAAGCAACAAAAGGAACACAAGAAGCTCCAAAAAAAAAAAACAACAAAAAGCAATTCGGTCGTCGACTTCAGCAACCTTCAATATTAACCCCCCCTTCAGTTATCTTGTTAATTTATTTTGTTAAGTCGCGAATCATCTCAATTAAACATTTATTATTTTTCTTTTTTAATTTTCGTTTGAAATTAATTTACAAGAGAAAACCTTTCTGAATAAGTGCAACTTATGGTAATAAGCTCTGCTCTAAATTCTAAAAAAAAATCCTGGGCGTTTATGATTCTAATTGTCCACTTAAAATTACCCACTCCCCAAATGTAGCAAACAATTGCAGTAATGATAAAAATCCTGATGTTACAAATTCATTGAAAAAAAAAAAAAATGGACTGGCAGTTCCAGTCTGAAGTATAGGGATTGGAACAAATTTATTTTTTTTTGCCGAAATGTAGTTTTTAACTTTGACCATCCTGACACCATATATAACCCATACACATAATACATACCAACCCCCGCAACAATAATGGCTTTAAATGTTTAGTCTCTACCTTAAACCGCAATCATTCAAACTCAAATCGATTGTGAAAATGTTTCTCTGAAAACAAAAAAGCTACAAAATGAAAAGTGAAAATAAAAAAAAAAGTCCAGTGATTAAATTAAAAATTTCGATTTTCATCATTCTTAATTGTGAACATCTTTAATTGGTCTGTCTCCATCAATTACATTTCTAAAAATATTACATATTATTTAAAATATTTTATAATTTTATTTCTTTCAGTTTATATTTTCCTTCTGTTTCCCTTTAAAATCAAAAACGTCAATCTTGAACTATGTAAACTTAAAAAATATGTCTCGGTTGTTTCAGCGTTAACCACCATCCAGTTGTTTATGTATGGAACCTTTTAAATCTTGTTTTTCTCGTCCTAATTTAAGGAAGCTCATTTGTTGGTCTGAAATTTTAATTTTCACACCCACGTAATTTTCGGCTGTTTTCATGATTGACATACAGATAGAAAAAATGTAAAAAAAAAGACACAAACAAAACAACATTAAAAATATAATTGTGACGAATGTTTAAAATTTGTGTTTGAGGGTTGAAAACTGTGATGAATGTGCTGTGCCATAATATGTATGTTTGTGTAATTGTGCATAATTTACAAATTTGATTATCTGAATGGTGTTTGCGATGGATTACAGTAAACGAGCATTTTATTCACTCGGTGATCGACTGCAATTAATGAAAATGAAGAAAATTTTATAATAATTTAGATCAATCAAATATTTAGGTACAGAAACAAGTTCAATCTCCTTAATGTCTAAATTAACAATTTTTTTTTGTTTTTCTTCCAAATAATTATTTTACTCAATCAACATGAATTACGATACCACCAAAACGAAATTACCTTGGATTTGGGCTTAAACTTCTGCGAATTTCCGTCTGTTTATCGGTCATAATTTCGCGTATTCTACTAACTGGACGCAAAAGGAAGATCGGCACATGATCGTGAAATTTCTGAAACAAACATTCGCCTTCAAATGTCAACAGCTCATGCTTCCGGGCGCGTAAAAGAAGTCCAACGACTTTGTCATTGATGTGAACGTAAATCTATACAAGAAGAAAAAAAGATTGTTAAGATTTTTAAAGGCGAATCATCATCAAACGTTTATACCTGAAACAACTCGCCGAACGTGATCTGTCTAAGATCTGGTTCGCCTTCAACTGGTCTGCCTTCCTGATCGATTATTTGACAAAGTTCAATCATCTCTCCATACACTTGAATGTTAGCCTTCATGCCACGGAATTCAGTCAATGATCCTGGTTTTGGCTTTCCATACTCTTCGGGACTTAAAAGTTTAGGTGACCGCGATCGCGATTGATGCGACCCACTAAATGGATTTTCCAATTGGTTGCTTTTGTGATCGTTTACTTGCTGATTGAATTTTGCTACTTTTGATGAGAGTGGTGCATCCTATTTGAAAGAAAAAAAATCAAAAACAAAGGTTTGAGTTCATGTGAATCAGTCCGAAATCGAAAGTTCATTTGCTATGCGCTGTTGTTTTATGCATATAAGGTCACGGAGTGAAAGTTCAATATGTTTCTAATTAACGCATTATGTTGTTCGATCGTAATTAAAAAAGCAACATCTTTTTTTTTAATTGGCTTATAACACTGTCATCACTCATAACTTTGTAACATATCTAAGATGCCGGAAATAATATTTACCATCTTGTTTAATTTTACGCTTCACAATCAGCTGAGCGCCGCTCTAATTATGATTAATTTTAATTTATGATGATGGACAAACAAAAAAGTTTTTCCCTCTACGGTTGATGTGGTTTAATTAAATCGAACGGAAATAGATGAATAAAAGTAAAATAAATATGTTGCATCATCAAGTACATTTGGTGCAGGTGGGCAATTGGCAATTGCATGTAAGTGCCGATATAATAATAATCAACCAATCGACTTATTACAAATCAGCAACCGATCTACTTTCTGGCGTATCGTCAAAATGTTATACAAAAAAAAATTTCGCGAATTTGCTTTGTTCGATCGTTCGAATGTTCTATAATTGTGCCCCGCGTTTGAAAAAGTACTGCACACATGGCAAATGATATTGTAACGATCAGCTGAGATTCAATTTATGTGGTGTTGTGGTTTCTCAAGTAAGCGCCAATAAATCAAACATTTAAAACTTTTTTGATGAGACGTTTTTATGAACTCATCCACGTGGCACCACCGCTAACGGATCTAGATAAGTCGTGATGAGTCAAAAGCTTCCTCAAAACCTTGCCATTGAAAGAAAACCGCGACAGTAATTTCTACAAGGCATTCCACCAATTATTCATGATCGCGGGCGCGAACTCATTCTCGGTGCCATCTTCATCGAATCGTGAAATTATGTACACCAAAAGCCGAACATCGTTTGGTAAGCCGCCAACAAGCAACAAGAAACTTTTTCCCGCTGTAATTTTGTATCATAATTATGATACGTTTTTTTCATTACTAGCTGAATAGATTGGCGGCACCAACAAGTCCCATGTCGATGAGGGAAATTTGCTTCTTTTACTCACGCCGCGATGCCTTTTACATTTTAACTGTGACTATATTTAAAATAATTTATACATGCGAAATATTTGTTTTAATCTGCTGAAAGTAGCGATTCGATTGTACAAAACTTAAAATTATGATGGAACAACTGTGCTGGATTTTTTCTATTGGAATTTTTCTACTTCCATCATCGCTGAATCTTGACCATAGTGATGAGAAACATGAAAAGCTCATTAAAAATAGACGGGAAAATTTATGAAAAATGGACGGCAGCAGAATGTTTTTCATACATACATATATATATGCCAAAATATTAAGAAATGTCATCATTAAAATATTTCAGATGTTTTCCATCTGCGACGCATAAAATAGCTATGAAAAGCATTTCTGGCGGGGATCGTCGTTGCAACAAAGAAAATCCGGAAAATGCCTTGAAAAGAAAATTTACATTCGGCAATGAATCAGATGATCTTTTAAGAAAATAGAAAATTTTTCACATTCACCATCAACTGCTGTGATTCATTAAGGTTGGAATTTCACGGTGAAATTCCAGATCAGATGATCCATCACAGTTCACAGTTACAACTTATGACACTATGACCAAGGAGAGGCGTTTTCAATGTTTTTCTTTTTTATATACGAAGCTTTGTCGGGTTTAAATTTTCTTGTTCGCGTCTCAAATGGCTCACTTTATAATGATTTGTTTAATGATCTGGCTTTGAGCATCACCGGGTGCAAAGGAATTGTCATTACGCGACTTTTAGCCAATAATAATAATCAAAAGTTTTCTTTCTCACAAGGAAATTCGAGGAAAATCTTTATTGGGGTAATTTTTTTTTTTTTTTTCATATTTCCGTCTTCAATTTTGATTCGCGGCTATCACAGCGACTTTAACTGATCTTTATTTGTGAATGAAAAATTCCAATTTGATGACGTCTGATAATCTCACGCCAAAATGTGAAAAACTCTTTTTCTGAATAAATAAACACAAAATTTTTTTTTGCTCGACTACAAAATTGCGGGCAACTTTTGGCATCTGAGCATCATTAAATCATACATCCCGTCCCGATGGTTTTCGATTTTCATCAGCTTTCCATCCATTAATGGACATTATTTACTATAAGTGATCTTTTTTATGATGATCAAATGAAATTTTTGGGCTGTTATCGACGTAAGTTCTACGTCAAACATTCTTATTATTTCCGTTAGATTCGGAAAATAAATTTTCATGGTCGATATTCGAATGAAAAATACGAAAAAAAAAAAGAAATCAACAAGATGTTAAGATTAAAGGTGACGAGCGGACGACTAAACAATTTAAAGATTGTCTCCACGATGGTAGATAATTAATTGATCAACATCACCAGTGAAGGGGACAAATCGTAAATGCCTAGAAAATAATGTCAGTCCTTGAGATGCTCACATGCCACGACGCGTGAATAGGCGAAACAATTTCAGGCGCCATTTGTGTTGTGAATTGTGATTTTTGGATTTATCGCTAATATTTTATTTCACATGTGTTTTGCTATAAACACGCACTTGTGAGCCGAGAACGACTCGTAGGGGCGCATTCTGTTTGATGTTTCGCAATGGAATGTTTACTTATTTTGTTGATGCTGCTGCTTGCTGCTGCTGCTGCTGCTGTTTTTTTCACTGATTTGCTTTTATATTTGGATTGAAAATGTTTTTTGGTGGAATTTTCGCAAATACTTGAAATAATTTCGCGAATTTGAAAATAAAAAAAAATCTAATAAGAAGCGTGAAACGTTTCTTCTCATCGAGTCTATCTAAAAACGGATTCAGAAATATTGCATAAGAAATTCTGATGGGGGCGTAGGATGACTAACAAAGAAGAAAATTCTTTTTTCTCTGCCCTCTCGGCGTTGTTTTTCACATTGTAATTTGACATTTTATTTAAAAAAAATAAAATAAAAAAAAAAAACATTCACGACTATAAAGCGGAATCGCGGAATGTGGCATTTCTCAACATGAAGGTCATTGTGCTATTTTCCCGCGGCTGAGAGTTTTCCGGAGACAAAAGCGTGCAAAAAATTGCGATGTAAATTTTCTGCTTACGGATCATTCAAAGTCATTAGTTGACAATTCATCAGTTTTCGTTTTTGTGGGAGTGAGGCAAAAAGAAAAGTGCGCAAGATGTATGTCGACCTAGTAGGTAGCATGTGTAATCAGCACCATGCTGATGAAGTAAAATACTTAAAAATGTAAGCCAGGCTATGCCCACCACTTGGATGTTTTATTGGTTTGTTTCACATTAAATAAACCAATTTCACCCGGCCTCAGAATAGTGGATCTTCCGCTTGGTACATAAATAAACTCGCGCCATCGTCCACTTAACGATTTCCCATTTTTGAGACATTTGTTGTTGTTCATAAATTTTGCGATTTGCGTCCAAAAAAATATTTTTTTTTTTCTTTTGCTTTAGTTAAATTGTCTTAAATTCTCTGACGTCTTGTTATTATATCTTTGTTTCTTTATATTTTGGGCCAACTTTCTTGTAATTAAGTACGCGGACAGTTGAGAATTGTGTGGAAAATTGTCGGCCGATGAAAGTGCGAAGATGGCAATTAATGCGAGAATAAAGGAATTAACTCACCACAACGAACTTTATTGCGGATAGTTCATGGGAAACGTCATTCATAATGATAGATGTGAATTTTTCTTATTGTTTTGACACCTTAAAAATCACTTTAGATACTCGGAAAATAAATCCGTTGGAAAATTTTGTAGAATTTTTATTTTCTATTTGCAAATTTTCCCCGAAATAAATCTTGAAAAATTCACTTTCTTTGGAACAAATGATCACTTTCTTAAAAAAAAATATTATATATATTGTTTTCGTCTCAAACCCCAGACACAACTAGCGTCAGATCAGTTGAGCTTCTACTTAATGAATGAAAGAAAAGTTTTATTTTATTTTTTCGCGTAAAGAAATTTGGACAGAGCGCGAACCGACGAAAATCAGCTTTCATTGTGGTCGGCATCGTTTGTGTATATCTTTTGGTTAGTCAATATATGCATCCACGATATTTTCCCTCTATCGACGTGTGTACTATCTATAGTCGTACAACACTTTCACGAGAATTCGTGAATATTTTCATGTGAATATAGCGGCGTAACGGAACAGTGCACACGTTCATATAAGTATAAAACTTCGAATAAGTCATACGTAAGATATTTTTTCATGAAAATAATTGTTTGTTTTTATGCCGTGGAATTTCGGGCTGAGAAATATTAATCAACTGAATTGTTTGAAATATATATATTTATATATATTTTTTTTCTCATTTTCACTTGTGGCGTCATGGTTTCAAGCATTTTCGTTATAGATGTCGTCATTTGAATTTAAATTTAGAATTTCAACAGTTTAATTCGAAAATCAAAAATTTTATTCTTCGATTGAATTGAAACTGACATATTTTTTATTTATTTTTTCAATGATAAGAAACTATCAAACATCCTACTGTTTACCACATTCCACTGCCAACATCATTTACATCAATGCCCAGCAATGCTAAATCATCAAGTTCCATTTCTTGTGCTTTTTTGGCTTTATCAATGGCATCAGAAACTTTTTTACTAGCATCTTCGACATCCATTTCGGCCATGGCACTTTTAGTTGGTTGCAATTTATCGTCGACGGGCAATGGTGGAATATCTGAGTTTTGTCCATAAAAATTTCCATATAGCAATGCATGTTGTGATAATTCTTCTGGCATGATCATCTGTGGACCATCGTTTGGTATTGAAATTGGCTCCAGAACAACTTCTGGAACTGGTTTAGGTTCAATAACTACTGGTTTTGGCGTATCACCATCAAATAACAGATCTAATGTTGCCTGGAAATCTTCAGGCAATGGTCCTTTTCGTGCAATCGGTGCATCACTTATAGGTTTCATCACGAGATCTGCTTCTGATTCGTCAATACCAGGTGGTAACATTTCTGGTTGTTCTTCAATAACAATTCTGGGCGGTGGTGGTGGAGCACCCATGATTGCAGAATACTGATAAGGATCAGGCATTAAATCGTCCCATGCTGCTGGGTCTTCTTTTTCTTTATGGTCACTGTTAGATTCAACAATTGGCATTTCGCTCTTTTTCTCTTCAATCTGTTCCTCTGATTTCTTATCAGACAATTGTTTCTTAAAAACCGGCATTTTGCCAATGAATGGCATTTTCTTAGCGTGATTTGAAGTTGATGAGCCTTCGTCCTTTTTGGATTCATCTTTCTTGCTCGATGTGTAAGAGCGTGCTGGTAATTTTTCTCTAACAGGTGGTGGCCTCGGTTCTGGTGGAAAGTTTACACGTGGCTTTTCGACACGACGTTCGGGGCTTCTTGAATCGCGTGAATATCGACGGCCATACCTGCCACGAGATCTGCTACGTGATCGACGATTTCTCGATCGCGAATTGCTTCGAGAACGTCTATTTCTTACTGGTGATTGTGAACGGCTTCTTCGTGGCCTGTAATTACGTTCCACTCGTGTTCTTTCTTTACTGCGTTCGCGTTCACGAGGTTTTTCTTTATCCTCATCCTTTTTCAATGGTTCTGATTTTGGCTGACCTTTCAATCGACCTTTCAAATTTTCAAGAAGCTGTTTCTCTTGTGGCGAAATAATCGGTGCGACTGAAGTCCACTGTCCTAACATAGGATCATCTTTTTTTCTATCCTTTGATGCTTTTGAAATTGATGGTGCTGGCGGTGCGGTAGGTTTATCGGAAAGTTTTGTCCATTTCGCTGAGTCGTCATTTACCGACCCACTCTTACCACTCAGATAATTTCGCATTGCAACACGAATGGAATTCATTTTTGGATCTCCTTTATCATCTTTCTTTGAGCTAGTTTCGGAATTGCTTGAATCAGAATCGCCCGTGTCACTTGATGATGAAGACGATGAGCCAGTGCGCTTACGTTTCTTGCCAGACTTTCGCTTCTTCTTATCTTTATGATCATCGCGTTTTGCTTTCTTCTTTTTTGATTTCTTATCATCTTTGTTGGACGACTTGTCAGTCGTTAATGCTTTGCCATTAAGATCAATTGGGTCTTTGCCAGAATTCGATTTTGCCAAACGCTGTGCTTTCTCACGCAATTCTGTCCATTTCGTTTCAAACTCGGGTTCAGCTTCAACAAATTTCTGTAGGTTTTTAATTTTTTTATCAAATTATGATCAATTTAAAACATTACAAAACTCACCGAATATTTTTCCGAATGAATTTCCGATTTTAGGTGATGAGATGCACATTGTAAATCTCCCATGAAGACTTGACACAATTTACACCACCATGCCATTGGAACTGGCTCGAAGAACTGCAAACCTTTGATGGGTCGCTGCTTGGTTGCTGCACCTGGATAGTTAGGAATTTCATTCGCTTTCATAAAGCTCTCTTTCCATGGTGCTTCCGTCTGTTTCTTTGTTGTTTTCTCAGCATGTTCCTTTGAATGAAGATGGCTCAAATAATCCTTAGCTGCCTTGGGGAATACCTGACACGATTTACACCAATGTTCTTCGGGATCATACACAGTGTAGTTGAATTTCTGCTTTCTATATGTGACGAAATTGTATTAGCATTGACACAGATTCTAGACAGAAACAATTTACTTTTCTTCAGCTTCACGCTTTCGCTTCATACTCTCAAGCAATTCGGTTTTGATACGTTCTGGAGATGAATCATCCGATTCCGATTTCTTTGCTTTCTTGATGGATTTATTTTTTTTCGGGGTTTCTTCTTCCTTTCCAATTATTCCTGTCAGCATGTCAATGACATTCAGAATCTCTGATAATTTCGATGATATTTGTGACTGGAATATAGAGAATGAAAAATATTAGTTTAAAAGTCTGGTAACGAAATGGCATTTTTAAAATTTCATGTGTCAAAACCTTTAAAGAGATTTTTATATAATTTAATTTAGTGTAATGTGGTATGAATTCAAAGCTGCGATGTCCACCTTTGAAGCTTCATCAGATCGGTATTGCACGCTTCTAAATCATTAAATCTTCTCTTCATTATCCAGTGGCTTATAGAATAGTTTACAATCTTTACCTACTGGAAGTTTCATGTGATTTGCATTTAAATATGTTCTTTAAGCTTATCACATAAAACTTTCACATAAAATATTTTGACATAGTGGGCCTTAGATCTTAAATTCTATCATTTATCAAAAGACATCAGATACTGCTCTTTGTCGCAAAGCACATTGCTTCCACCAGACGATTCGGATACACAATTCAGAAAAATGGTTTCATACAAATTTCGAGTAAAATGAATTGCAAATATTTTTTTTTTCTCTTAAAATTGCACTAAAAAAGAAAAGAAAATATTTTGGTCTTTGGGAATCAGTGGTGAATCCAAGACAATAACATTAGATAGACGAAGATGGTGTCATTTGTGTGCATCTTGAAAAGTTATCACACAAAACCCTCCGATTGTTCAATTGGTCAAAAGAGCCATCATCGTTTGTTGTGTTGTTAGAAAAAGGTCTTACCTGAAGTTTATCATTCTCCTTAATAAATGCGCCGGTTTTCGGTGATGGTGATCTCTTTCCTAGTCCATCCATAAGATTTGATTTTTGCTGCTTTAGAACTTTAAGTTCATTCTTCATTTTCTCCGAACGGGTAACGTATTGATCTCGTTGCTTTTTTAAGCCTTCGCGTTGACGTTTCTTTTCTTCAGCAACAGCAGCTGAAGGTAGAATTGAATTTTAAGCTGATAAGTATTTAGCAACAAGAAATTAATTTTTTTTATACCTTCACGTTTCAATTTCTCCTCTTCAGTTTCTTCTGGTTGAATTGGACCACTGGACATCGTTGGTGGTGGGATCCATGCTTCAGACATTCCAGGTGGAACTGGACAAGCTATTCCCATAGAATTAAAACTTGGAGCTGGGGGATAAGACGATGCCTGAAAATCATAATTATTGAATTGTGGCGCCATCATTGAATTGAATTGAGGTGGAGCTGGAATGTTGGGCATGAAATTTCCGTAGCCATCAGAATACATAGGAGCAGTTTGATCCTGTTGTTGAGTATAGTTGTTTTGTCTTGGTGGTGAATCGCTCCTTGATCGACGATTCCTTCGACCGAAGCTTCTTGATCTGGATCGCCTGTTGTTGAATTCACGATCTCTGAAGTTCCTTGTTCCAAATCTAAAGCGATCAGGTGATCTTCTATTGAACCTAAGAATAGTTAATTAGTTACTATAAATTCCAAAAGTAATGAGCGACCAATCTCACCGGCCTCGTTGTCCTCCTCGGTAATTTCCACGAAACGGGCTTCTTGATTTACTCCTGGAAAGGGACCTCTTACGACGTTCTCGGGAACGGCTTCTGCGCTTCCTACCATCCCTCGATTGTTCTCGTTCTACAGATCTTGATCTCTGCCTTTTCGGTGATGGCGATTTATTTTTATCCATTTTATTGTGTCGAATCTGCTGAAATGCACTTGATGATAGCACAACGAAATGAAACGAGTGTATAGCTATCGAATTATACTAGATTGAGCCTGTGAAAACGCGTTCAAACAAATGAATCGATATGGAATCGATGAATTGTCTGAAAATTTAAAGAGCCGAGGGGTAGCTGGCTATGTTATTTTATACACCTGAAGAACGGACATATGTTCCAAGCAGGATTGTTCATTCAAATAAAGAAAAATAAGAAGAAGAATCGTCTGAAATTTTAGTTGCTCTAAGAAAAAATAATTCTACAGCATTTTGAAACGTTCTAAATTAACAATACGTCATTACTTTTGATCCTCAACTGGCGACTGACACAACTGACAACATGGAATTGGACATCGACTCCATTATCGCTCGTTTATCAGAAAGTAAATAAATTTTCAGATAAAATTTTAGTGTTTTGGCTGTGAATTGCGTGAACTCGGTAAATGTAGAACATTTGCAATGCCTAAGAAGTGAATTTCGAAAGTCGATTTAGGGCGCCTTATCAGCTCATTGCGAATCACAGCCATAGACGCAATAATTTTTGATTTAAAAAACATCAATAAATATAGCGAATGAGTAACATTAGTGTGACGGAAAGTGAATTCCTTTAATTACACTTTTTTCAAGAGTTTTGTGTGTGTTTTCATTCAATATTTACTCTGGATATTAATGATTGATTGATATGAGCCACGAATGGATACAATTCCATTTAATTTCAATGCCAAATACCCGCGGAATATTGATTTTCTTTTGAGTGTGTCTCATAATTAATTGACTCATAATCAACATTAAGTTCATACTAAAGGCTCTTTGAAATGCGTGCACCGCTTGATTCATCCGCCCATTTCAAATGGATTGTCATCAGTTAAACGGGCATTTCAATGAGCCTCACTATATAATTTACTAACATAAAACATTACTAACCGATTGCAATCAATGCATTTTGTTTGGTTTTTTTTCCCCCAATTTTGGCTGCTTTCAATACGCAATTTAAAATCTCAAATCCGTAACTTTAAAATATAATCAAAAAAAAAAAAGCTCCATCACATCATCACGAGGAAAAAAAAGGCTTTTTTATGGGTGATTTTCCGTTTTTTCTTAATTAGCTTTTTCGTAGGAAGAAACAAAAATTATTTTCCACTCCAAGATTAAAACAGTTTTTTTCATTTTTCTTTCTATACAATAACAAAATTTGCATGATGTAAACATGAATAGAGTAGTTGGAGCCAAGAAACTAATGTAGTTTAGTGAAAAAAGTATTTTTATCGCACTTTATTTTACACTTTTATACATTTTTCTTTGCCTCAAACATTTCTAAAACGGATCTCTACCTAGCATAGAGCCTTATACATTAAATATTGTACGAAAATCGACCAAAAACTTTCAATAATTGGCCCATAAACTGTTTCCTGAAAATAAATGAGTGAGTAATTGTTCGCTCATTCCGTTCGGGTAATAGTAAACCATCTGAATGAACATCTGGTTAATTAATCTGGAAAACGTGACGAAAGAAAAAAAAAAGTTTTTGTCTCGAAGGAAATTTCAAGGACTTTTCCACATTCATCTTTTGAACTCGTCGGCATTCTCATAAATCGGGTTCCACCGTGACAAAAGAGAAATGTGCGGCTGTAAAAAAAAAAAGAAAACGTTCATCCATACATCAGTATAGGCTACACGAAATCTAGTTGAGACTGTCGATTGTGGTTGAGGGTGGTGACTCAATTGTTTATTTCACATGCTTTTTTTTGCGCTCACTCTTCTTTTCTATTCTGCGGATATATCGCGTTTCGTCATTGAATAATTTTTTTCCGTATGTATCATGTGAAAACACAATCAGAACCACGCGACTTGCGGATATTTTTAGCGTTGTAAGAATATTTTCATAAAACACGTTACTAGCTACCGTTGTACTGCGTTGAAAGCTTTTATCGTATCGTACGGCAATGTCCGTCCAACCAGCTCTAGCAAACGAATTCGTTGACCGCTCTGGGGGGATTTCGTAAAATAAAAAGTTCGGAAGAATGCGAGTGGAACAATAGAAAATTAAATTAAGAGAATGAGATTAGGCGGTTAACCGTTATGTTTGTGTTAAAATAGAACCACCAACTCATTTCATTGCATGAAAATCTATTTAAATTTACATCTGGCTACAATGCCACGTATATTTATACTGATTTACGGGCAATTTTCACTGTGAAATGAAGCGGGAGAAAAAAATAGACTATCGCATCAAAAGAGAGATATCAACTTTTATTGAATTTGTTACATCGTTCGGCCTCCTCCTCATTTGTTCAAGTGTGCTCACTATCGACAACGTGCTTTTTATAAAAAGAAACCATTGATAATTGTCATAAGAATGTAAACAACATACGACTGGAACCATTTTATTTATCTACGTTGCTCAACCTGTTTACAAGTCCCTTTCAATTGAAAACAGAGAAATGCAAATTCATTGAAAAACACAAACCGCAAACATTGCCCCGCGGAAATTCTAAATTGATTGAAATTTCATCTGTTTGAGGCCGTTGCTGTAGCGTGTATCTTGTTAATAGTAATATGCATTTATAAATATATTGTAAATATCCATTTGGGACTTCTCTTAAAAAGCTCTCATTGAACAAAAATGTTTTTTCTTCTTTTGTTTGCCAAAATAAATCACACAGAAGAATTTTATTCTAAATTTAGGCCTCTGGCGTGTTTACGATCAATAAGCCCGTAAAAAATGATTTTCATAATTTCTCATCGCTCCGACATCGAATAAGATTTTTTTTTCTTCTTTATAATGATTGAAAACAGACGCTGATGGCGGGCGGCGAGTCATAAAAAAAAAATAAATTTCAATATTTTGTGAAGGTCCCAATGCCTATAAATTACCTAAGCTTCGAAAAATGATTCTTCATTTTTTTTTTAATGCACAACACATCTTTTTTTTCGGTAGAAGTATTTTTGGCTGCTTACAGCTTTGGCATTTTATTTTTAACTTCTTTTTCTTTTGTGTTTGTTAGCATCAATTAGCGAGTAGAAAACTTTTGCCGGAAGTTTACTTTATATATTCATATTTCCCAAGAGGATACTCGATTAATGGTGTATCTAATGTCATTTTTACAGTACGCAACAACAAACCAAACCGTCCTGTCAGCATGACGGAACAGGAAATTCGTGGTCTATGTCTCAAGTCTCGCGAAATTTTCCTTCAACAGCCAATTTTGCTGGAACTCGAAGCTCCGCTAAAAATTTGTGGTAAGTACATAAATTATCAGTCAAGTGTAAATTATTTAAAAAAATATCATGTTATATTTCCATCTACTTAGGCGACATTCATGGACAATACTCGGATCTTTTGAGATTATTTGAATATGGAAGTTTTCCACCTGGTGCAAATTATCTATTTCTGGGTGATTACGTAGATCGTGGAAAGCAATCACTCGAAACTATCTGCTTACTGCTCGCATACAAAATCAAATATCCCGAGAATTTTTTCCTGCTTCGTGGAAATCATGAATGCGCAAGCATAAATCGGATCTACGGTAATTGAAATGTCATTTTCTCATCGATATTAATCGATTATTTGAGAGCGTGAAATTTAAAATTCAAACAGGAAAAAAAACTGTTTAAAACGCTCCTTTTTTCGATTTTGTTTTGCAGGATTTTACGATGAATGCAAACGCCGCTACAATGTCAAGTTGTGGAAAACATTTACCGATTGCTTCAATTGCTTACCCATTGCCGCGATTATTGATGAAAAAATCTTTTGCTGTCATGGCGGTAATTTATTTATCCTTACTTTATTCAAAGCTCGGCGAACTGAACATGCATTTTCTGTTTTTAGGCTTATCTCCCGATCTGCAAGGCATGGAACAAATTCGACGAATAATGCGACCAACAGATGTACCCGATACAGGACTGTTGTGCGACTTGCTATGGTCAGATCCTGACAAGGACGTGCAAGGTTGGGGTGAAAATGATCGTGGCGTTAGTTTTACATTCGGTGCTGATATTGTATCAAAGTTTCTGAATCGACACGATCTCGATCTAATTTGTCGAGCTCATCAGGTCGTTGAAGACGGTTATGAATTCTTTGCCAAACGTTCACTCGTTACGCTCTTCTCAGCGCCAAACTATTGCGGGGAATTCGATAATGCCGGCGGTATGATGTCGGTCGATGATTCTTTGATGTGTTCGTTCCAGGTGGGTTAATTGAAACATTACTGTGTTAACGGACAGATATGCACATTTAAAAAACTTTGCAACCTATTTGCAGATATTGAAGCCCAGTGAAAAAAAGGCAAAATATCAGTACTCGGGACTGCAGTCCAATTCGAATCGTCCACAGACACCACAAAACAAGAAGAAGTAGACTAAACGTGAATGGAATGTTTGGAATTCAGCTCAATGGACCACACATACATCAGCAACTCAAGCCAATTTTCGCTTCTTCAAAAATTTACAAGAGAAAAAAAAATTAAATCAAAAAAATGTTTTTAAAAACAGCAACAACAAATATGAATTACAGTTAGTTTCGTAAATTTAAATTTGAGAATTCTATGTATTTTAGTAATGTAACATTTAGTGGCGCCCTCTTACTCTCTCTTATTCTTTCTTTATCACTTAAATAATCGTGCGCCTCCCCTATCGATAAATATTTATTTAATTTTTTGCGTTTATTTATTTTACCATTTGTGCGCATTGCATCGTCTGCATATTGTCCCAATCTATTATCAATCAACAACCAAATCCACCTGTTTTCTCTTTCTCTTGAGATACGGGAAATTGTTTTCCTAACGAGTTGAATGAAATACAAGTCACTGTTATTATTTGATATAACTTCTCGTAAGCATTAACACATTTTCTTTTCTGCTTCCAGAGTTTTTAAAGCTTTTCAAAACATCTTTCTCGTTATCAGTATAAGCGATTTACAATTAAAATATTTTCCATTTATAATCTATTAGTTGCTAAAATTTTTACGCTATCTAGAATTGTACTGATGGTGTCATTTTATTACAGCGAAATCTAACTTAAAGCTGATAAAAAAAAATGCGATTCGCATTCTATATTCGAGAAAGGAAGTGAATTTTGCCCGCTTGATACAAAAGATAGCTGAATGGAAAATGTTTTGAAAAGTTCAGTAACCTTTACTGCAGTTTTTAAACAATGGGAATTTTTTTTATTCTTTGAAAAAGTTATTTGTTATAAAATGTTTGCGTTCGGCTTACATGATGGGCGAAAGAAATTAAAAGGCTAAAGAAATAGGACATGTGCGCTAGTAACGGCCATCATTAGAAAACAGTTTTTTTTTTGCATTTTCATCATGTAACTGGCGCAGCATGTCCAAACACAGCTAAAATATTTTTTACGTGTGTCTTACACGCGACCTCATAATGAAATTCTCCGAAATTTACAAACACACACACTTTTACACTAACATTTATTAACATTAATGATGAAATATTGTTAATTTATTTTGCCGTTAACTGCGTCTTAGGAAATATACTTTATGAAAGAATGACAAACCAAAATCCATTTCGCATTATAATTAATTCTATTATTATTGCTCTTATTTTTGAATATTCAAAAAGAGTCTGTTAACGATTCATGCTGAAAGCAGCTGCGTAGCATGATATCTTAAGTCCCGTCTTTTTATTTTTCTTTCTACTTCATCCGCAAAACTTTAACATCATGTTTTGCTGAAGCTATAACGGAATGATTATTATAGATATCTACCTAGAGAACCCGAAAATGTATTTATTATTTTGTAAAAAAAAAAAATAATATGTAATAGGAAAAATAAATTTCCATTCAAATAATAACAAAAGTGCCATGTAGCTTATTAATTCTCAAGGACATACATCAATGCTTACAAGAGGGTGTGAGTGCAGAAATATATGTGTGTATGTGAGATTTTATTACCAACTACATCTTTAACATCGGGGATTTTCCATCTAGAGTTTTTCAAAGCTATTCATTTTTGTCGAATTTTTGAAATTCACTAAATTTTGAAACATTTTTCTTTTTTTTTTTAAACAAATACGAATTTTTTTGGGATTTCCATACATAAACTTTATTTTTGGAATTTGGAAATCGTTATAATATAGTTTTTGGCTATGCAGTTTTTTTTGTCAAGGATGTTGCATAATTCTAATGATAAAATTTTGGTAGATGAGAAAATTGTAAATGCGAGGGTTCGAAACCGGAAATATTTATAATACTTATAACAAATTATGTTGTTAATTTTTGAAGTGTCAGTTTTTTGACACTTTAAAATATTTATTTTTTTTTTTCTTCTTCTTAAAACGTGCAAATCTCATTGAAAATCCTTGAAAAAAGCCAATCATATTAATATAAAATTTTAATGCATATGCTTTGCCTCCGCGGAATATTCCATTAGAAACCAAGATATTTTTTCACGCAACAAAACTTGGTGGTTTTAAAAATTAAAAGAGTGAATTTATTTAGGGATTTTGATTAGAAAGCAAACACTAGTGATAAGTGATTAAGAAAACACGATATTCGCTGGAAATTTGCGTGAAAAGTATCTAAAAACCTGAAAAATATTTTTCTATCGTGAGACTACCAAAATATTTGATTGAATTTTGGGTTCCTATGCAATTAAAAGTTCACTGATTTATTAATTAGCTGTTAAATTGGTGTTAAAAATACAGTTGAGAAGTGTGTTCATTGTGAAATTCGGTTGGAATAGCGAGAAAAGTCGTGAAAATTATAGCGAGCCATAGAGGTCGCTGCAGTCGAGTACCCTTCGTTAGTCTCGAGTAATAAAAAAAAAACGTTGCTGAATTCATCCAGTGGTATCAAGAAAACGAGGTCAGTCCCTCAGTTAGGTCGTGCACCTCGAATAAGAAGCCTTCATCCAGTTTCACGTACTATAAAATTCAGTTCAAAGCTATAGTTTTTGGGTGTATTTTCATTAGATCTTGGTATCAATTTCATAAATAAATGAATATATGTGTGAACAATTATAATAAGAAGAAGATACGAGACTATTGAGAGCAAAAGCGATTGTTTAGTGAAATCCACAAAATTTTGAGCCATTGAAAAGGATATTTTATTTAGAAAATGCTTATATTTTGTTATTGAATATCACCAAACTGCAAACAACAATAACAACAACAAGAGAGAGATCCTAACGCGATCCCCAACAGCTGGCTTTCTGAAGATTCAAGTTCCAGAATGACAAGTTTTGGTTCAGCTGTGAAAGAGGAGAGACATGATGAGGCAGAAATAGCTGAGCTTGCAGCCAAAATGGTTGAAGCTCATAAATCGATTCAACAAAAACAGGCAAATCAAGCACTTTTAGGTACGACGACGATACCAGCATCGGCTCAACAGAATCCAGGAAGCATTCTTAATTATTTACAAAGAAAACCAGTGGCGACAACAATGGCAACGCAACAAACTCAGCAGCAACAATTGCAAGCGACAATAACAGCACAATCCTCAAACGGCACAAGCAATGGCAATTCGAATACAGTAGACGAAGCCAAACCAGCTGACGATGAAAGTCTCAAAGGACATTTCGGATGGGAATCATTTAACGGTGGCAAAATTCACATTCCATATATCATTCGATCGAGTGAAAAGTACTGTGCGGTGCGTATTGTGGAACAAAAGCTCGTCAACAAGTATCTGAATGTGCTGCATCAAGATTTGTACAACTGTACAAATGTATCGAGCTATTATATCACGGATGTCGAAGCACGCTTGTTGGACGAGATTAATTTTAAACACTGCGATCAGTACTTTGGCAAAGAAAAGTTTAGTATGAAAGATCTCATTGTACGGCTTACAGATGCCCAAAAGTTCCAACATTTCTTGGATGTGTGCTACAAGAAGCTAACAAATTATTCAACGCCCAACGATAAATGCGGCTTTATACGCATCAATAGTGAATCTGTAGTTCCTTATACTGTTCGCGATGGACAAAAGATGGTGCCGCTGTTCTATTTTGAAGGGGAAACAGACAATTTGAAATTAAAAGCGGATTCGCTAAGCGGATGGGATTTATCATATCTCAAATTTTGCTGTAAAGTGCAGGGCATTCGTAATGAGCTTTTTGCTAGCGAAACAGTGGCAGTCATAAGTCTTGATGATATCAAAAGCTACTTTCCACAAGGTACCATTTTCGAGGATTACTGGCCCAATAAAGTTGTCGATACACAGCTTCTGGTGACAACGAAAACACATAACAACAACACGATCAGCTGGACACATCCACCACCAAAACAGCAAGCTGTGAGTGGCGCTGTTCAACGAGCACATCCTCAAATCCAGAAACAACAGCAACAGCAACAACAACAACAGCAGCAGCAACAACAACAACAGCAGCAACATAGAACTTATGCTGGAAATAATATCACAGCAGCACAATCGCAAATGTATCAGCAACATACAGGCATGGATCAGTACTTTAGAAATATGCAGAGGAGTGGCTTGACGAGTCAACAGGCGAGTTTGGTGGCCCTTGTGAGTCATTTCAAATGATCTCACCATGTCAAGTTAAAAGTTATTAATTTGTGAAATTCCCACAAAAATTTTTTCAATCTACTTTAGGCACAAGCAAATGGCTGGAGTAATCAATTTACACAATCACAACTTGATCAGATGCTTCGGCTTTCGGCAGCTCAAAATAAACAGGTTTGTTAATATTGTTCTGGATAACATCTTTCAAGGACATTTAATGAAAGTCATTATTTCTTATTTTAGAACACATCTACACGAAACTTCACAAGTCGCCAACATCAACAAATGATGCAAAGTCTTCTACAAAATCAACTGAATTATCCTTACGCAAATGCTACGATGACGAGTAATGGTCATGCGGCCAATGGTACCCAGCAACCGCCGCCACTTGTGCGCTCATCACAAACACAAGCTCAACTGTAAGTTTCTTACCTATTTTTAAACCTTTGGTTTTTTTTATAACTCTAGAATTAGATTTATTTTCTGAGCATGAATCCGTAAAGCATGATGAACCCTTTTTATGACGCGGCAGATTTTTTGTTTCGCAATCCTTTTTTTATTTTTTAAACTCGCTGCTTTCCATCATATCCCCCGGTTCTTGTGCTATATTTTCTTGTTTCGTCTTTATTTATTATATATTCACCTCTTATCAAATTACATTCATAAAACCAACACTAAAGTTGACAGTTCTAATTCGAATGGAATTTTCCTACTTCAATACACTCGCGCACACCCACTTTAAATTGTGTAATTTTATTCAAAATTTTTTTTATTTTATTTATTTTTTTGCATGATGTCATCCCATAAAATTAATCCACATGAGTCATTTGATACTTTTCTTAACATCATACCATCACCACCAAAAATGTATGTGTGGGATGTTGGAACTATGCATGAAATTTTTAATCTAAGGCCCGGAATGTGAAGTGTATTTCCGGTTGATAAGAAAAATTAGTAGTCTAGTCGAGAGAATGTAATTTCTTAAAATCCGAGCCTGCTGAAACCGATAAACAAAATTTAATGAAAGCACAAGTAAACCACTATACTGACCCTCCCTAGAATCATTATGCGTTTTTCCAATTAAGATCGGAACGAACACCACAAAATAAACAAGCAAAAACTGTTTTACCAAAACCATTTACATATGTTTATGAATTTATATGCGCTGATGAATGGAAGATGACAATTAGATCGATGAAACATATTTCTTATCATTTCGTTTTTTTTTTTTCTTTTGTTAATAACAACAACAAAAACTGCTTCCTAACTGGCATTGGGTTTTAGATTTCCTTATAGTTTTCTTCTATCATCTGCTGGTTTTCAGTTGTAAATAATCCTTTCATACAAAATGATTAGAAAAACAAATTAAATCATATAAAAAACCAAACACTCACACTACATTGACATTCCATTAAAAAGATACTTATATAATATTTGTTGCCATTAATTCACACACTAAAATTAAGATTAAGTTTCAAAATTCTTACTCTAAATAAGAAGTCTCATAAAAAATGACATATCTGATTGAAAAAGCGCGATCTCCTCATAATGTTTCTAGGTCAAGTGGTTCAACGGCCCAATTACGCTCCACAAATCCCATCACTCCCGCAATGCCCACATCCTATCATCAAGCCAGCAATAGTGTTAATAGTAGTAACATAAATAATAATATTAATAGTAATATTAATAGCAGTAATAGTAGCAATATCGTGACAATCACACGGTGCCCACCGACGCCATTACAAAATCAAAATCAAACATCTTATTTAAATCGCATACCCGCATCGACGACGATAACACCGACGCAATACTATAATAAAGATACGTCAGTGCCATCAGCAATGTCCATTTATCCGAAAAACACGCAATCGATTAATGCTCGCAGTATTATAAATTCCACATCCGCTTCACCGGTGATTGCATCACCGACACGCGCTAGTCCGCAAGCGGGTTATGCAAAACAACCTTCAATCTCACCGGCATCGCCTATGAACAATCTTTTACCGGCTGTTATTCAGCAACAGCTCGATGAGCTATTACTCAAACAAAATTTCAATTTCAATAATGTCCCAAATCCTGATCTCTTAAAGGAAACACTCCTTAATTATACAAATTTATATGCGAAAGCGCAACAACAAGTTGCTGGCAATGTTCATATCCAATCCAATAATCCCACTTCCTATCCTGTACGTAATAAGAGCGTAATAACAGCAACATCACGAGCCATGGATGTAATCGATCTATCTGCTTCTAATTCCCCTACCCAAAGGTCATCGATGTCAGTCACAGCGCTACAGCAAGCACAAGCGGCTGCAGTGGCAGCAGCCTCAAAGCGTTCGCACAACGGTCAATATATGAATGGCAGTCAAACATCAACACGCTCCTTGCAGTCGTCATCTTCGACCGCAAATACGCGAGCGCAAAATACCCTCAGCGCCCTAAATGGGGCCTCCTTCTATCCATTCAAGGTCGAAAAGTCATTTATCGAAAGTCAGATGGTTCACTGCATCAATGCTATCGCATATTCACCGAACAGCGACATGTGGATACCGTTGAGCGAGCTGCGCGATCAATTCTATCCGAACGTCAGTTTGGATGTTTGTAAACGTGTTATGCAAGCGCTAGAAATCAATCTCTTTAGCGGCTCCAAGTAAGTTTTTATTGAACAAAGAAAAACTTGAATCAAATTTTCTGATCAAATAATTTTATTTCTCTCTAAATTTTAGGCCACAATATACAGCATTCGCTGAGGTAGGAAAAAATATTCCTGAAAACGTTCCATTCGTGCGTGTCTGTGATGTGATTACATTCATGCCACAAATCAATTATATGGTGCGCGGACAAATGCACGAACCGAAAAATGCCAGTAAGCGCACACGCATCAGCTAGGAATCGGGACTGGGGACACTCACAACAGCATCGTGTCCCCTCGTGACACTTTCGTCAGCATCAAAGGCATCATCACTCTTGTCCGGTACATCTGGATCATCCCTTACCAAAGCGGCTTCCAATGATTACAACAATTTCTCCGATTTATGGCAACAAATGTCTCATGGACTGTTGCTCAAGAAAAAAGAACAAAATTTACAGCATCAACTTATGTTTCAACAGCAGCAACAACAAATGAATCAAATTGCGCAACATCAGCATTCATTTCCATCACCAATAACACCAACATACGATAAAAAAGTATTTTCATCGCCATCATCAAGTTGCCGCTATGATGGTGTCAGTTCTAATGGAAGCTCGGCCAGTAATCATCACCATGCGACGGAAGTGTCATGTTCTTCCTCTCTTTACTCCTCACCTGCATCATCAACTTCATCAATTTCAACACAATCGCCATCGGGCGGACAGCAACGGCATAACTATGGACAATATTCATTTAATGACGTTTATGGAACGAGCGGCAATTTCCTAAGCAGCTCGTATGCTGCAGCAGCTGCTCTCGGTACATCACATCATGATTTGTTGCGTTCATCATGTTCCTCAATGCCATCGGCGACTACAAATATATTCCCGCCAACACCACCGCCCAGCTCGGGTCCTTGGATCCATCATCCAGCATGGTTCGGATCACTCGAATCGAGCGGATATATGAAAACACCAAAAAATAATCCCTTCGAAATTTAGATGATGGTAATGACGTAACTCCAACCTTCCTTTCTTATTTATCCTGACGAGGTAGATCTGTCAATATGTTCGAAGAAGAAATCTCAAAGAAATGTTTGGAAATCAGTTGACAGATTTCACTCGTTCCTAAAATGGCTTCTCTTAAATTATTGTTGAACGAATTTCAGTGACAAAACGTTTCATTTTTTTATGAATAATATATACTTACTTAAAAACACAAACAAACTATTTAGTTATATAATCCCTTACCAATGCAAATTGTATAACGGTTATATTTATAAGTTATGTCAAGAGGCACTAAAGCTTTTTTTTTCTTCATAATGATTTTTCCTGTTAATTTATTTTATTTGGCGTTATAAATTTAGATAATGAATTAATTGCTAAGTTCTCCTTCACGCATCCCATATACACACAACTTAAATATATGTAACAGCTGAAAGCATGAAAATGCTCCTGAATTCGAATTTTTATTTCTCTTAGCCCCGTTTTTCTAATTTGGTGGAAATTTTAAAATAATAAAAATGGAAAATTTTATTCGTAAATGTTCATGAGTATAAATCGCGAAAATGCAAATAATAATAATTATTATAATAGGAATTTCATTGGAAATTGGAAAATGTTAAGGCTGCAATCATGATCGCGCGCAATCAAATGCGATGCGGATCAGATATGAAATTAGGACTCTTAGTGCTATAAGACAACTGTGTATATAAAATTAGCAAATATTAATCGAAACAAAACTATTACTTATAACTTTTTTCTTTATTTAATGTGCAACATTAAAGTGACACTCATTAATTGTACATAAGTTTAAAAATTATGAAATTATTCTTTCTGTGAACTTCAAAATCAAGCATTTTCATCACATGAAGTTTTCCACCCCATAAATAATAATCACTAATAAAATTAAGCTATTTAAATAAATTGAAAAGGATGAAGAATTTTACTCATAAAAATAGTCAGAAAGAGAAAGTTATAAAAGAAAATCTAATGTGGAAATAAAATGATGGTGAATTTCGAGAAAACTTCAAATATTAAATCTTTTGAGGAGCTTACTTATAAATTGATGAATTTTCAGCCCCTTTTTTTTAACAGCATTGCCTGGTTGGAATTTTGAAAAAAAAACTTCAAAAGCTTTGGCGAAAGCTTTAGCGAAAAAAGAGAGAGAGCGAGAGAATTTCCCTCAAAACTTCCTTTTTGCGGAGAAAATTCTATTTGATTGTGTGAGTTTGCGGAAAAGTCAGTTGGTTCGCAAAAGCTCCCGTGCAGTGTGTGACATTGTGATTGTTTAATTGAAAATTAATTTGGTTTAGAAATGAATATTTAAGTGAAACACAAATTGAAGCTTTATTGGATGTTGATAACGCTTGTTGCTAGTGAAATAGATAAATGTTGAAGAACAAATCGCCAGTTTAAGTTTTCATTAATAAATTTTGTAGTGAAATTTTTCATCGAGTTGTGAGGATGTTGAAAATGAATTTCTTTTTTTTCTCGTGTGTCTGAATGTAAAACTTTTCCTCTCTTTCGCGTTTCGCGCGTGTGTTGGTGCCTAAGAGATATATCTGGATGGACTTTTATGAGTCTCCGGAAAACGGTTTTTCCCGATGAATAATAATCAAGAAGACGGTGTGATTTTTTTTTATCTTTGAACTCTAGCCAAAAAAAAAGAAGAAAACTTTTTCTTGCAAGTTCACAGCCAAAAAATTTTTGTGTTGAACTTTTTGCCGAAATTGAAAAATTATTTAGAACTCATGTTTTAGAAACTTTCTGATAGCTTTCATTTTTCCTTCCTTAATTGAAATCCCACGCTGAATCGCCAAAAAAATTACGAAAAGTCACATTTCGCTGTTCGCATTTGAGTGTCAAATTCCAATAATTGGAAAAATCCAAAAGGACTAAAAAAAAAAATTGGTAAAATGGAGAAGGTGAAACGATTTTTAAAGGTGCAAACAGACGATGCATGTGACAATCAACAAAGGCAACAAGTTCAAATGCATCCACAGGTCGGTCGGCGTAGAAGAAAGAGTCGAGCGCGACGTGACGGGTAACATTTGTGAATTATGATAACAAAGAAGAATTTTAATGAACAAATAATATGTTCTTTAATATTCAGTCGACTGTCTGGCACCAGCAGTCACTCAAATCGCAGTGATGGACATCCCACGGGAGATTCTATCGTTCAACCAATACCAAGTACACCCGTTGCCCAACCCGAAACATTACGCCAAAAAGCGGTCGCTAAATTAAAATTATTCAATTTTACCATAAATTGGGACCTTCATATGAACCAGTGCAAGTAAGTTTCACTTTTGATGGACATCATCACCACGATATAAATATGGATTTTAAGTCAAATTGTCTCAACTGACAATCAAAATGTTTAATTTTTGTAGGCCTCGATCATTGCTCACGCGACGCTTGTGTCGCAATCGAAAGCATGATGACAACGAACTCTATCGCAGCAACAGTTTCAGGTTTCAACGATTTCCTGGCAATGATATGACTAGCAGACGAACGAAACAGGTGCGTTTTATGATAACTATTAAAATAATCCTTCAGCTTTGAAGTTGATGGATGGTCATTGGAAAAATAATAGAGGAAATGAAAATGGGCCACTCCATTCATTAAACTTTCATTTTTGAGGATAAATGGTAATTTATTCCTTATCAGTAGACAAGTAATGCTCGGTTGATCATCATAAATAACACATTGGCTTAAGATGGGAAAATTTAATCTAATTAGTGCACTGAACGGGAATTTGAAAAATAAAATAGAAGTCGGAATGTCGGGTGGAAACTTTTGAGAAGTTAATATTATTATATCTTGCAAAAGATCGCATTTAAACACTAGTAAACATCATTAGCGAACAAACCCCGAATAATAAAGATGATTTAATTTTCCCGTTCCGCAGAATTGCGACCATAAAACGATTTTTTTTATGCTCACGCTTCGGGTGTTGAGCATGTGATGTGTAATAAATCACAAATTTTGATCCCCCCATAATAAAATGGCCAGCAGCAAACTGCATCCAGAAAAAAAGAAAAGCAGAATAATAAATTTAATGTTATTAATTTCGTTCATTTTTTTCATCTCTCACACCTTCGATCTAAAACAATCAAAAAAGCATTTTGTTTGTTGTTTACTTTTTTTGTGTTGTTTCGAGATATTTAATTCAATATATTAATAAATATTTTTGTAATACTTTGTTTTTGCGGCGAATCATGTCGTAGGGAAATTTTCATCCTGAAACATTTTTTTTGGATTCCATTGGATGAAAATTGCGTAACCCAAACAGCACTATTAGAAAAGGGAGGGAGGAAATGAAACGTCCCTCTGTGAACTGCAAGGTGGCTGTTAATAATTCTTGAAACTTTAATTAATTGCTCCACGTAACGGGATTTGGCATCATTGGCCGCTCACGTTCGGACATTCGGAACGAGTGAAAGAACGAAAAAGTTTGAAGGGAAATTTTTATTTAATCAAACTTTATCCACTTCCACGAGTGTTGCGGTTGAATAAAAAAAAGGAAAACAAAAAGTTTTCCAAGAAAATGAACCATTTTTATGGCTCACCGATGTCGAAAAGTTTCACTTAATTGGGGAATGGAACGCAATCTATCGAGATGCGAAGCATAAATTTCGAGATTTTCCTAATGGGAAAATTATGATATCGAATGGTCGTGCAGGATTTATTTTCAGATATTTTGTTTTGTTGGTAAGGATATATTTTGATACTTTCCAAGGTTTCGAGAAAAGCTCACGTGGACGGTAATTGGTGGTTATGGGTATTTTGAAAACATTCAGAGTCCCAAGAGTCCGTGGAAAAAGAAAGGAAGATTTCTATGGAATTAGAAAACAATAATGGTCGACCGTAAATAATGCTCCGAACTTGATATTTTAAGCATCACAGGCATCAGGTGCCTTTAATGAATTTTTGAAAGCTAACGAAATATCTTTTACGACTAATAAATTAAGTCCACACAAGTCCAGACACACACTTCCTGAACAATCTCTGGAGGAGTATAAAACTTTTATGGGGGAAAATCTGAAAAACGAGATTTTCAGATGACAAAAAAGAAGAAGAAAATTGTGAAAAATATTTATTTGTTTGTTCAGCTTGTGTGTAACATTTCTCTACTTCTCACTCTCTCTCCCTCTTTCTCACTTGTTTATTCATTCAAAAGGACCATGAAACTTTCTTCGTAAACTTTTCTCTCTGAAATGATAGCAACGCTTGCTTGGCAAGGAAAAATCTTTTGAAACTGAGTCCACTGTACAGTTTCCACACGATGGACATTAGCTTAAGAAGTTAGATTTTGTGTTTGCATTGAAGGGAACACAAAAGAACGAGTGGAATGGAATATCGCCATTAAAATTTAAAAGCAATTTCCTCATGAAATGTTTGAATCGCATAAATAACCCGATGTGCCACTTTACGGTATCGAGGGGTGGATTGGATACTGAAAGCGAATGTGGCAAGCGAACATGGTGCTCCACGATAATAGAACACGATAAGAACCAAACATAATGTGTATGGAGTCCAAAACATGTATTCAAATTAGTATGCAAATTTTCCTCTTGCTCTTTAAGAATTTTCCTGAATTCAATTTTTTCGCCCCTTTCCATTTGATGGAACTAAATTCAATTGAGGAAAAACTCATGTGGAATGAAGGTGGACGTACGAAATATTTCGATCCTAATTTATGCATCCTGTCCTGAAATAATATGAACGCTCTCTCTCACCCTATAAGCCATTAAAATTTCTCAATTGCCACTGACGTAATTACATGCTGGTAAAATATATGGATGCTTTTATTAAAATCCATTAAAATGCCTTCAAAAAAGCCAACCAAAGGATTTTACTAGAGGAATTTAAGTGCCCTCACAGACTGATGTTCCTTTTCTATTCACAAATCATTGCATATGATCTCATTAAAGGAAATGAAACTGGATGCAGGAAGTGGACAGACAGATAAGGAAATGTAACAGGAACTCACAATTGCCTTAAAGGCAATTTAACTTTGGATATTTTGAATACGACAAATTCTTTTTTTTTTATGTTCGCAAATTTTACTTTTATTTTCTGCTTTTTTATGCGTTTTCTTTCTTTCTTTTTTTTTATAAAGTTATATGGAAAATGAGATTTTTATACATGTGGAAATTTATTCATGGCTTTTATGGTTGGTATGCTGATGATCAATGAAAAATTTGCCTAATTTTTTATTCACTTTTTGCCGTAGTTTTGAGGTGGCAGGTAGTTTTGTTGTGGTCTTGCGGCACCGACGGGCTGGGCATTTTGATTATAGCCCTGTGGCGCTTGTTGATAGACAGTATTTGATGCCTGGGCATTGTAATTGTAATTCGGTTGTTGTTGATGGTATTGACTTTGTTGAGGTTGTTTGGCTGCCAATTCTGCTTGAAGCTGGAGAATTCGCTGACCTTCAGCTTCAACTTCGGCGGCAATTTTCTTTTGCAATTCAACTTGTTCGTAATACTCAGCGGGCAATTCGACAGGCTTTGGAAGATGATCACCTTGTGGAACGAAACCGTTAGCATCAGCCTTGTATGTCAATGAGATTTTTTGTCCATCAGGAGCTGTGTTGAAGGTGATGAAGATAACATGAACGAATTCTTTTTTTTTTAAGGATTTTAATTTGTACCTGTATATGAATATGATCCTACTGCAACTTGCTCTGGATAGTCTGGATATTGGGCATTTGGATTGTTCAAATAACCTTCTTCCTGAGCCATAATTCCATTTCCTGTGACATATCTGAAACGATATTTGCCATCTCCTTGATGTGGCTCGTTCTCATCTGAATTTAAATAATAGCAAATAGATGCAGTAGATTTTAATTATTAAATGCAGTAGTTTTATATTGTCATAAAAGCTTTAAACTATAGTCACTAGCAACTGCGTCATGTAATTTTATGACTTTTCTCTACTTACATTCGAGAATCGGGATTGGTGTTGTACTAGCCTGGCTGTATCCACTTTGTTGATAGCTGTTATATTGTGGCTGAGCCTGATAATTTGATGATTGTTGATATTGCTGGGTTTGTTGGGGTTGTTGATATTGCTGGGTTTGTTGGGGTTGTTGATATTGCTGGGATTGTTGGTATTGCTGAGGCTGTTGATATTGCTGGGGTTGTTGATATTGTTGGGTTTGTTGGGGTTGTTGATATTGCTGGGATTGTTGGTATTGCTGAGGCTGTTGATATTGCTGGGGTTGTTGATATTGTTGGGTTTGTTGGGGTTGTTGATATTCTCTTTGAGCTTGGAAGGATTGTTGAGGCTGTTGTTGAGTAAATCCAGTATTGCCACTGAATGAACCAGCAGATACCGATTGGAAACCGTTTCCTCGTGAAACTGACGTGAATGTTCCCTGATTGGCTCCTCGTTGACTTTGTGTCTGTTGTTGGAATTGATTTTGTGTGCGACCAGTGTTTGGTGCGACATAAGTATTTTGAACGTTTGATGCAAGTGCCTGTTTTGGTGTTTCTAATCCTTGGCCGCCGGCTGATTGTGCATTTGATGGTGGAATATAGGTATTATCCAATCGGGCACCGATAGCTCCGACAATGAGCAACGAACAAATTGCAAAAAATTTCATATTTTTAATAATAGAATTAAATCTTATTAAGTCTTAATGGATATCTCACTGCACCGACTTTACAAATGAAACTGATGATTCTCTTTGGAGATGTTGATGGTTTTTATAGTGAAATAGTCATCGCAGCTCGCGCTTATGATGAAGTGTGACGTCGAATCGAGAATCTCGTATTCTCTTCTTCAATGACTGAGAGGATCGCGTCTCTCATAAGTAACACAATGCTGAACATCAAATGTTGTTGTATTTCTTGTACCTTGTTGGGCTTCAGTTTCGATCGTGATGTCGGTTTTCATTTCTTCTTAAAGCCGTGCTCGCATTCAATGACGTGATTGTTGATATTATTATTAAGAGAGTCGCTGTATTGTAACGATTAACTGACAAACGACAAATGTGAATGGACAAATATTTTTTGGCGGTTGAACGAAATGGAGATGCCACAGTTTGGATTGCAGTTGATGAATGGCATCTTCGCATTGATCCACTTAATTTAAATTTATTACAAAAAATTATTGGATCACTCAGTGAAGGTCACGCAATGCAAATTGCTTATATGATGATGCAAGAGTCTTGTCCAATATGGGATCGCTGAGAAAGCTTTTTTGCAGCATGCAGCGCGACATAAATATTATTTTTTCCCTGTAAATTTGTTATACACCGGATAATTAACAAAACGCGGATGAAACTATTTTCAGTCTATAGCATCATCAAACTGATGATGAGTTTTCCGACAAAACAAATCCAATTACATTGCTAATTGTTTGTTAGTTAAAGCTTGTTTCACACCGCTGTCTGTATAACAAGCGGACCCAATATATCATAAAAGCGATTATATTTCACAGTTCATCAAAATCCATAAATCAAGCAATTAATCATGCATTTGATTCATCTAAATACAGGTTTCGACTGCAAAATCGTGTGATGAAGAAGCGTATAAAGCGAGTCCAATCAAATTTCTGCCATTTGTTGTTCTTATTTTTTGGAATTTTTCATGCGCAAAAATGAGATTGCAATAATTTTTTAAGGTTAATATCGACAATAACCTTTTTTTAACTGCTTTTGTTCAGTTAAACTGTTGAATTTATTAAGTCACTGATGCTACTTGTCAATGAGATATTCAAATTAAAATAATCTCATACAAAGCACACCGCACAAGCAAATCCAACATTAATATTTTTTTTTCTCGCTGCATCCGTTTGACGATTGTTTAATTGCGCAAATTTAATTATCGAAACGAGAACTTAATGAAGAATTGCTTGATGATTAATGGTTAAAATATGAATTCGTATAACCTTGCACCCAATCAGAAATGAAACCGAGATCGAAACAAAAATATCGAATCCATGCAGGACCGATCATCATCGACGATGAGCCCATTAAATGAGATTAATGTGTTCTCTTATCGCTCCTTCAGCGCCAATTATTAAAATGTCGAATGAAAGCCAGTGAATGGAAAAAAAAAATAAAATGCATCGGATTTGAATGTAGTCAAATCAACCTTGTATGTTTGTGCTCCAAGTGCAATAAAATTACTTATTATCATAAAAAAGGGAATTGTGTCTGTAATTATTTACTTGACTCTGCATGCCGTCAGAAGTTCGTCTGCATTTTATGCTGTATGTGTAATGGATCTGACTACTAAGAATCCTTTCACTTTCTAAATAAGATGCATCCAGTCGAGTGTAAGAATTGGTCTGAGCAAAGCCTTCCACAATAAATAGAAGACTTAAGTCTGAAGGATAGTAAACGAACAAGTTGTCGTGCCATGGCATGCGTAACAAAGCAATTAAAGTCGCATTCTCTGCTTTGCCTATGATTAACATCGAACTTGAAAATGCTCTACTACAATGTTTTTTTTTTTTACATGAAATGCAGGATTTCTACTGATGCTGTTTTTAATATTTTCACTTTTGTGTTACAACGATGCGGCTAATTAATTAAGTTTATAGAGCGCAAAAAAGCTCACAATGCTATTTCAGTCTATCTTCCATGATCCATCGCGGTGGCCTTTTTTTGGACATTTCGGTGCACCATGGCTCCATTTAATGGAACTGCAGTATTATGAAATCATTTTTTATTCTCATGAAGCTGCATACTTATACATGTGCGAGAGATTTGTGCCAAATGCCGAAAATGTATGAAAATGTGAAACAATTAGTGGTGGGATAGGCTCAAGTTTTTAAAGAAGTGATGCAGACAATTGTCGCGACTTAACAAACAGAAAATTTGTAATTGCCCAATTGCCATCATCGCATTCTTTTTTTTATTGTGACTGACACACGAAAGGTATTTTGTTTGTAAATTATCGCGATCATCGCGAATTGTGCTTAAATGGACCGCTTTAACTCTATTTCGAAATATTTCGTTACTTTGTAATTTTGTCAAAACGTTGCGCTTTATTTTGATGTTCAAGGATAATTTTACTCAACGAGTTTATTATTTTTTTTTTTTTGCGAATTTCATTCAGTTCTTCTTCCATTCTGATGGATTACTATTGCTGTCAAACTATCATTCACCCCGACAGTTCATGTATGAATGAAACATATCATGTATAAACATAATTTTCTATGGTTAAAATTCAAAATTTTTGTTCGATTCCTAATTTTTGTTCCCAGTACAAACGCAAGTTTTTCCCGCAGAAAAAATGTTCATTGCGTTACTCTTCGGTCTAGCTAGAGTAATAAATTACAATTCTCTCCTCCACGCCAGAATAGAGTTATCAAAAACATTTTCAATTCATTTTTGTTGAGCATTGTCTGAAAGCAATGTACGAGGGGAAAATAAATGATAAGAATCTTTGGGAGTCAGCAGACTGCAATGCTATGCTATGTAGAGAAAATCAAAATGTATATGCTCAGATTACATGCAATACATGAATCGTAAAATTTTCATACGTTAAAGTGCCATTTTCTTCCCGCTGGCATAAACAATTGCAAAAATCACTTTTTTTTATCGCGCTTTGTGTGTTTGCAGGCATTTTTCTCAGTCCCATAAGTGATATAAAGTTGAAATATTCTCTCGTTCTGTCACAGTAAATTATTATAAATTTCCTTTGCCGATTTTTTATTTTGTGCAATTGCGAATGTATATTATGACAAAGGATTTATACTTCTGTGAGATCCTTTCACTTTTTTTTAGCGATTTGAAGTCTCTATAAGTTACTATATGACAGCGACTATATGATGATGCATATAGATTGCTTCTGGGACATCATAGATTCACTTTCCTAATTCATCAAGCGGCAAAATAAGAAAACAAGAAATCTTGACTTCCATGCATTAAGAACATAAAAAATTCATAAAGTTTATCTTGGCGAAGATTTTTTTTTTTTTCTTCTGATGATGCAATTTTTGTGAGGCTCCAGAATGACTTGAGCACCAGTGATAAATGGCACACTCAGCGGCAAGACAGCAAAAATAATTTTTTGAATCATTTATGCAGCGAGCAACTTTTTGGCGGGCTCAAAAGATCAAGTGCGATAACCTGCCGATGGTGTCGACGATGGACTTCTTGCTTTGTTTTAAGTCACAGCACAACAAAAAAAAAAAATGCGAAATGAAAGCAAAAATGTAAAACGTCAAAACAATTAAATGGAATAATATGAGAGAATTATTTTTTTGTGCTTGCGGGCTTCATTCCGATGGTAACTTCTTTTATTATTTTTGTGCTCTTCGCTTGGCGAACACACAAATTAAAAGGCTGCTCATGAGATGACCTTCAACATAGTACCATCAGTCCATTTATAGAGTAATTTATAAAGTCACAAGAGTCACTTTCAAGCTATAGCTTTGTGCGATATTTTCAAGTTAAATATTTTAAACGACAACCAAACTTTTATTTTATTTGAATCCCCGATGAGAGATACAATAAAATATTTATTTATCTAATCTTATGATTTATTTTACAAGTTCTCTGAATCATTGAATGAGATTTATTCAAAAGTTTCATGTCCGGCTCCATCGCTAGAACCGCGCATTGTCTCATTTTTCTATCTATTCTTTTTTTAATAAAGTTGCAGGGTGTGCGATGGGAATTTCCATAAAAATGATGAAAATAAGAAACTTTCCGCAATATTCTTAGTTGTGAATCATCACGCTGCAGTCGATTGGAATATAACAAAATAAATATATGATGATGGTGCGTCTTTTTTTTTTGTGCCACGCTTCATCTTAAATCACAATTAAGATTTACAAGCGATGCCTTAACAATAGAATTCCGTCTGTCTTTCAAACTCGCAATGAATTTTTTTCTTTATTGAATTCCGGAATTGGGCTAAGCGATGTTGTTAATAATAAATCCACTTGATGTTGCTGTTTTGTGTATTTACCACCAAACAGATCTGTCATTCTTGACAGGCATCGATTAAAAAGCAACAGATTTTCGTTCGCATGAGTATTTTTGTCATAAGAATATTCAATATTGATGCTATGGGATGTCCCATAATTCATGTAAATCACCACCATCATTTAGTCCAACTAGAGAGGTGCCGATATGTTGTACTTCCTGCAACATATATGTCATCGCTATCCAACTAGGGTGAAAACATAAACATTTTAATTAAAATGATAGGTGAATTTTTTTTTTTTGGTGCCATGAACCCGCAGTCGAATCGGTTGGTTGAATTTAAAAATATGCGCTGAATGCGAAAACAAAAATTTGCATGGTTTGAGGAATTTCATTCCATATTGTTGTTGTTGTTGTCTTTTTTTATGATGAGTACCGTCAACAACAACAACAAAAAAAAAAAAAAACAATAAAATTGATTTACTGACTCTTTGGCTGCTCTGCGGGAACAACAAGATGGACAGTAACGAGGGGAAGGAAGCTTAGAAAATAAAGTCATTCAATTCAAAATGTTAAATAAATATCTAGTAACTTAGTCTTAACATTGTTTGACATTTTCTTGTAACTTGTCTTAACATTTTCATTTTGAATATATTTTTTATAATATTTTATTTCATATTGTTCAACCCCTTACTGAACATAAACAATTTTTTTTTGCGCAATGCTCTTTATTCCTGTTGTGCATTTTAATTTCGCTTCTGTCGGTACAATTTTCATTTGTTTGAATGCAAAACTGTGGCAAGCATTCTAAATCAGAAGAGTGAAATTGTTTTAAATTTTTTAAAAGAGAGTGAGGTTAGCAAACTGCCCGTCATTATATCCCGTTTTGTCATCACCACCACCTTCATCGATTCTGGTACAATGCCGTATACAATGCAAAATGTCTCATGTAACAATTGTCCAGCCGACAATAATCCCTGCTTAATATTCCATCAATGTGTCCATTGTTTTCTTTACCGATTGAACGTTTACATTACAACTCAGCAGGATTTTCATTCCCAAATTTTCCTTCCCTGTGAAACAAGTGGAATTTTCCGATTCATCTGTAGGAAGTTTCATGAAGCATTCCATGGATGATTCATACTTTTCCGTCCATGTGACCAAACATTGCGCAACACATTTGTGTATGTGAATTTGTGTCGGAAAATTTTCTCCACCAACACAATCGAAACGAGCTTTCCCACCACTCACGCATACAAATGCAATCGCCGCCGAATTAATGTATTGTTTTCATTTTTTTCCTTTTGCTATCATCTGATGCTATGACTCAGAGCCAACGTACACATTGCCGTTCTGTTATCTGTCAAACCCACCCTACACTTTTCCCCTAATAACGTTGTATGTGTGCATAGAAATTTCCTCTCAAGGGGGAAAATTGGATTTTCCAGTCTTTGATCGTTGTATTTGTGGAAAGCGTAGTGAAATTTCATGAAATTTTTCACTGTTTTCATTTGTGTATTTGCAGTACTTTTTCAGCTTTTCGCGAAGGCAGTTCGAGAAAGTTTTTAGTGAAAAGAAAAATAAGAAAACCTTTCTGATAAGAAACATTTTGTGGGAAACTTTCAAATAACTTTTTTTTGAAAAAGAAAATATAAAATTCATTTGGAAAATTGTTTGGCTTGTGACTTTTGAGAAAACGCTTTCAAGTTTCGGTGAAAAATTTAATAAAATAAAGCATCTTGAGTGAAAAACACTTTTCCGCAAAGTCATTTTTTTTATCTCACACGTCGCTGTTGTATTTTGCTCGTGACTTGAATTTTCTGCTTTTTTAAAACTTTTTATAAGGAAGAAATTCTTTTGCGGTTATCAGCACTCTGTGATTCATATGTTAACCGCATCAAAAGAGACTCTGTCAAAATCACTCGCTTTGTGATTCCAATTGAACAATTCACTTGCTTTGTAACCTTGGTGAAAATCATCAAAGTGAAAAAAAAAAAAAATCTCCGTACCAGTCATTCAGCATCAGCGCGAGAAGAGTGAAATGATGAAAATCACAACCATCATCATAAAATTTACTTGATGTGTATTTGCGTCACATTGAACCAGGATTTTCCAGTGTAGAATAAAAAAAAAGAAGATATATTTAAAATCGTAAATCCTTCCAGTGAATAAAAAAAATATTGCTTAAACACGAAAACTTAGGCTCGAAGAAAAGACCTTACTGAAATTAAGGTAAGAAAAATTGAAAAAGAAATTGATGAGCGTCTCCATCTCATGCTACAATTTTTTTTTATATGCCACCCTGAGAATAAGGTGGTATAACGGTGCCGTTTATTGTTGTTGCTGTTCATATTTAGGCTCTGATGACTCATACGGTTGTGTCTGCTTTTGACATTGTTCTGCTTATTTTTTTTTTTGGGTGCTTTCAATATACGATACCGACATACACAATAACGTACAAATGTATACACAAACATTTTGCGTCATTGAATTAAGAATTTTACATGCCTGTCAATTTCATTCGGCGACTGTTATCATACAACGATCGACGAACGGAATTTTTTTTTCGCCCATCGGAATTATTTTTAGCGGAAGGTCTTTTCCATGAATGCCATAAATTTCGTGTACCCCCGAAAGAATATTTGGAATTTTCTAAAGAGCAAAATTCCGCAGCATAATAAAAACAAAATTTTGTGCGATTGTATGAGTTGCACAATGAATGAGTCATCGGATGGTAGTTTCCTCAACAACATGCCAGCCAGTTTTTCTCTCCACATTATCCACCTCCCCCTCCTATTTTGGCCCAATAAACTATTTTTATTATTGCCCATCATGCATCAGAATTCAGCACAGAACAAAATAGTGATGGGCTTATGCGGGGTAGCAAGAGGGTGAATGACGACAACTATGAACAATAAAAGCGACAAAAATCATATTAAGATATGAAAAGCATGGCCCAGCATGAATCTTGAGATTAAGATGGGGAAAATTGTGGAAAATCGTTTAGTTAATTTGATGCTTCCACAATATTATATACTTTCAAAGGGGATGTGCAACGCATCAAGCATGATGATGTGCGGGACATTTTGACTTTTGAAAGATTGTATCCGAGAAAGTTGAGGGTAGTATTATAGAAAAATATAATTTAAGGAAGGAGATCGGCGGAAATGGGTTAAAACGAATTTCCTTTATGCGATATGGTCCGTCACTTGTGAAAGTGTCCATTGATCAGGATTATGATGCTGAAATCCACAACAAATTTTCCATTTCATCAAATATCTCCCTTGATTGCTCATAGCTGATGAAACATTTCTCAGATTGTTCCTCTCTCATTCCATTTGTTATTTCATTTGCGCTGACGGAATTCGTAAGACGAACCCTAATTGGCAGTCAATAAAAAATAATAATTTTTCTTATGATTCTTTGCTTCGAGATTTTTGTCAATAAAAAAGAAAAGGAATGGTAATTTCAGTTTTCATGGTTGGAAAGCGAACGGGCAAAGACTCACGAGGGAAGCTGCGTCACATTTTAATTGTGGTGTGAGTCTGATTGGATATGAATCATACTGATTGTGTTTGTGATTCCAGTGGAGTCGGCGCATTACATTGATAACTGGAATGAACAACTGATAAGCGACAATACTTAAAGTCATATGATGATTGTCGCTATCTTCGTAATTATGGGCCAATAGTTTGTCCTTCGATTGGATCGCGTATGATGTTTTATAGTAGTCATTAAATCGCCAATCTTCAAGGCACTGAAATTGTATTCATCCGTTTTGCGAAGCATAAATTATAGTTCATGGACATCGATCAATTGAAGTGAACGCAATAAATTTAACTCGATGGATTGCAGGCATCCTTTAAATTAAACTGATACGTAAAGCACGCTCCAGCATTGCCCATAAAAACTCATTAACGAACATAATACGTTCAACCAATTTCATCATGCTGATTCATCATCGATTATTTTTTGAAACAAAACATCGCATTTGATCATTGTCAAGTCGAACATCAGAAAGTTAATTATTTTGCTATGGAATTCCATTTCGACGCAAGATGAGTGCTCAGGCTGAAAACTCGAACATCACGAATTCGATCAATGAATGAAATCAAAAGAAGAAGCAAAAAAAAAGAAATAAATAAAATATTTCAGGGTCAAATGAAGTAAAAATTTATTATTTAAGATCTTTGAATTTTTTTTTTGGAACTGCAAAAAAATTCACGAATTAGAAAATATAAAATTGTAAGGATTCAATAATTGATTTCAATTTTGCAAATAATGTTGAGCAATCTGTGTTTTGAAGATTTAAGAAAGAAAGAAAGAAAACGTTAACAATCGAAAATGTTCAGTCAAGTGAATAAAATAATCGAGAGCTATGATGGAGCAACTGGCGATGGCATGAAACAGATTCAAGATTGAAGATTATGCAGACTGGTCGATGAAAGACAAATAATGAAAAATGATGATGCTCTGAAATGTGTGTAATGCGAAAGAGTCGTAAATAAGAGATGGAGAGATTTCGGAAAAAATATAAAGAAGAGTATCTATCGACTGACGCACATGTGCCAATGATGGTGTCTGATGGGCCCATAAGTAAAATTGGTGGTATGAGACAACAACTCACCATTAAAATCAATTAGTTTTAGGAACAAACAAGCCGAAAAATTGCTGTTAATCTCTCGCATGCTCGTCTTTGAAGCATAAGTATTTATATTGCCGTGAATTGCCAAGATGTCGTGATGGTGCAAAAGAAGATAACCTCATTTTCTGGCCTTTTGCTAGTGCTATAAATTTTCGGAGGGACTGAAAGTAAATCGTATTTTTCTACAGTGTGAAGGGCAGCGAGCATCAATTACAGGTGAACCATAAAGCATGTGTAGGATAGGTAGCACTTTTTTGCGAATCTAAATTGAGTCGATGTCATGGTGGTGAAGTAAAATGAAATTTATTGACTTAAAACGCCTTTCGAGTACCTTGCAAATGGTTTCAAGTTAATTGCATTATGAGGGTGGCATTTTGTTTTGTGGTGGGGAACGAAACGGATTTTGCTGAAACCCTTCCAATGCACAATTAAAATAGCAGTAATAAACGGCCATCGAACAACTTCCACCATCATCATCATACACACAACTTTTATCCCACTTCATTATCTGAGCCATAAACTTTATGTTCATTGCCAGCAAACGATTAAAATTATTTCTGTCAGAACCTCTTTCAATGATCCCAATTTCTATAGTTGCAGAAAAGCAAATTTCCGAAACCTTTTAATGCCTCAACCGCGAATAATGATGCTTTTGTTTTTATGCTCTCCATTCGACGATTTTATGACAAAAATTCGAGCGGCGAGTTCATAATCAGTTGAATATTTTTTTTTATTCCTCGTCATTCATATTTATGGACATTTATTCAGTGCCAGTGGGCAATTTATGAGCTTTTATCATGAATATGAAGCGGTGGCAATTCATTGACGATCGTTAGTTTTTATTTCTGCACATGACGATTGATGTCACAAAATGCATTCAAATCCCCGGAAAAGCCACAAAAGTGAAAACAGCAGTCAGTCTGGAATGCGAGTCGTAATTCAACTTACTCAGTGCGGTTCGCTTTGGGAATTATTGAGAAATTTTCATCGCCTTACTCGTGTTTGAGGTTATTGGGGGGGAAAAAAATTGGTTCTTTAAAAGGTTAAAATTTCGCATTCAAAAGCGAACCGAAATGAAATTAAGATACTTATTGGCGATATTTGATCTCGTTGAGTCGATCAATTTTAGCGGTTTACTACATAGTAGAACATGCTCGTTACATAAATTGAGTGAGGAAATTAATGCGGAAATTGATATTGGTTTGTTTCAATTTCAGTCAATCTATGATGATGATGCCAATTAATGTAAAAATAAAAATAAAGTGGAGAGAGATTTCCCAAAAGTGACATTCTCGTATCCCCTCTCCACTCCAATATCAATGACTTCACGTTTCCCGTGCTCACAGATGGAAACGATTTTATTTTATTCATTTTTTTTTTGTGATACATTTAGCAAGGAATTTAAAATTCTGTTGACATTTTTTTGGGACGAATGTTGTTTTGTTGTATTGATGGTGTGGAATGAGAGATTTAAATTACACATTCGTGATGAAACATGCTCCATCTGAATATTTGATCGCCTCGTGAATTATTACCAGAGTGATGTCGAAAGAAATATGAGACTTGATGACTTTCGTGGTATGTTGTGTGGTTCTAGCTATTTTTTCTAACTAATTGCTTCTACTTATATATAAAAATAAAGAAAAGAAAAATCGATGGACACCGCCTGTGCCATCATCAATAATAATTTTATATAAAAGTATCCAAGTCAATAGATTTTTATTTATCGGCACACTTGTGCTGATCAAATTTATATTTGCCATGAAACATAATGAATGAAATTCTATTTTTGTTTTTACCAAAATTGGCAATGGCTTTATTGGGTGTGTGCCGAGTGTTTTTAAAACAAAACCGCACGAAAATTGTTTAGATTTGATTGATGGCACATAATTAACGTTGAACACATGAAGTTGATGATGTATATTCCGGGCCTGCCACAAAAAAAAAGAAAAAGAAATCCGCCCATCAACGATGTAACCGACAGCCAAGAAATTACCAAACAATTTAAGCCAATTTTCCATGATGCCTGTTTTCGTCGTCATCTCATAGCTTTTCATGAAACTAAAGACTGAAAAATTGAAATTAGTGTAATTTCGGAAAATTATTTTTATTCATACATGAAAAACAAAATTCCATTATGGAGCTAGAACGGAATTTCCAAATTGGTTTATTGAAATCGGCTCCTCAATTTGCGGTTTTTATAAATTTTCTATCTCCGTTGTACATATAATGATTGCGAAATTAATTCTAAGTACCCTGCAATTTACCACATAGAGCACATCACTCGAGTTATTTCTATTAAATAGCAAAGCTTCCACAGATATCTTTTTTAAGCATTTCCACAATTTTCTTCTTCCTTTTTTTGTGCAAAACATCGAATAGATAGCACAGAAATGTAATTTATTTCTCGCAATAGTAAAAATATTTTTTATTTCGCATGAGTCATGTGTTTTAGTCAGGCGAGGTCAAACTGAGCTACAGAAATAGAATTATACCGATAAAAAAAATGTTATACGAGCATCGGAATGTTTTGCTCTCTATCAATAAATAAGCAGACACCTTTTTTTAGTGTGCTTATTAAGTTGATGGCTTCGATGGTAGGGAGAAATAAATTCTAACCTCAAACAAGTATCGAAGCCACCTCAAAAGAAGCAATTTCACTGCGTAAACGCAACATTTTCACTATAAATTCTAATACAAAGCGAATCAACAAAAAAAAGCTCTTCATTAAAAATTTATGAAGAAAGGAAATCTTTTCGAGGGTTAGAAGAAAAGCTGAGAAAATACGAGATATATTTTCCCAGAAAATATTGTTTTGTTTTCGAGATTTGTGATTGTAACTTTCCCGGGGATTTCAAATTTCAATCTCACATGAAGCTGATAAATCCTGATAGCAGCAGCAACAGAAAAAAAACATGCGAACCAGTCACGATCCATAAAATCGCAATTCTTTCCTTCCTTCCCATCACATCGGTAAAATAAAATCCATAAATTTTCCCGCACCTTGATGGAACGTTTTTTTACCACTTTCTCTTCTGTCAGCTATCAATAAAGGAATCTCCAACATCGATGGCAAGAAGGGAAAAGCTAATTTGATGGATGATCGAAGAACAACAATGGAGATACGAGCGCTGCGATAGGAATTGCAATTTAAGTATTCATCTGTTCTCGAGCAACATATTGCTGCGATAGAGAGAGAGAGCCATTCGACATTCTTACACATCACGTAGAAATGTAATAAAATATCCATTAAATTCTTATTTTTCATCGAATGCGCCTCAAAGGCATATTTTAGTGGTGCAGAGAACATTTGCCAGCTTGTCGCATTGTATCACGCGAAAATTGAAAGTTTTGTAACAATCAACGGGAGATGGATTGATATCGAAGCATGAATTGTTGATGTTTCGAGGGTAGTGATATATGTCGATGGCCCACCAACAACATGTGCATTGAATGTTTAATGGCTCAGTCATCAGCGGCCCATTCGTTTCCAATTTCTCGTAAGTCCTTCACATAAGTCGACTTTTCAACAAAAGAACACCATTACCGAGTGATAAGAAGCCATCCGGACCCTATTGAAATGGGCAATTTATTTTTCGTGCCCATCAAACATCAAATGTGGACTCAATGTGTACTGGATCAATGCTGTCGTGCATGTACAATGATGGTCGGCTATTAGAATTCCATAAATGGAACTTTTAGTAAAATTTCTATTCTCAAAGAATTCCTTTATTACAAAACATACGGAAGGGGTCGGTGCCAGAACGCGGGGGTTGGGAAATCCCTTTCGGGAAAACCTATTTGTGCGGATTTTCATTTATCGCATTAATAATGTGAAATGAAACATTCATTTTACTTGCTTCTATCTCCGAATGGCACACGAGCCGTCTATTCATTGAAAGGAAAATTAGAAAAAAAGGTGGAAAATACGGGGAGGGCGAAATGGAAAAGAGAAATTGTCGTTACATTGAGGGGTTTGAAATGTGCGAAAGGGTGCAAATTGTAATCCCATGAAAGTCCTCAATATAAAGAAACAGCAACGAAAACGTTTTTGTGCGTGTCCTTTAAAGAAAACATTTTTTTTTGTTTCGGCGGTTAAGTTGAATGAAATATTTTTGAGGTTATGTTCAAAATGAATTATTTTTCTTTCAGAATTTCAATTTTGCTTTTTATTTTCCCCGAATCTATGAAAGAAAAATGATAAATTGAAACTAATATTTTTTCGTCGAAATCAGCAGAAAAATATTTTGTTACAAAAACGGACAAAAATTCTTATTAAATTTGTTGGATTATAAATTGGGATCATTTTCGTTGATGTCCTGAATGGAGTTCTTCCTGTGTACTTGTAACTTAATTCTTCCCATGTAACCTTTTACAACCTTCCAACCCCTCTCGTGACTTCGAAGTAAATTTTATATTTTCTCTATTTTTTTTTTAATGGTCGTTGTTTCATGTTGGGTGCTCTAATAATATGATGACTGTTGATATTGTGACTAGTGACAAAAGAAAACAAATTTAATGTCATCATTATGATGGATAATTCCTTTACAACAGCTCTCGTTTTTAAATAACGATGATTAAATGATGATGATGTTCTCCTATTTCACCTTTCCACGGGCTTTCATCGTCAACTGGAGCTCAGGCTTACAATGAGTGATGATGAGCGATTAAATTTCACGTAACAAAAAGCGGGGCTGTTTTCATTTGTGGATGGCATTTGATTACATTTTCCTAAGCATCCAGAAAGCTGTGATGAAGTTTTTGTTAATAATTTGGAAATTGTGTCTCTCGTTATGGTGGTTCATGCTGGCGACATCACTTAATATAAAAAAATTCTAATCACGTGCCAGTGTCATGCAACGGTTTTCTAGTGAAAATTCAGAAAGAGAAAACGGGATTTCGAAAAATGTCTGGCAAATAGCAAAGTGCCTCATGAATGGATATTGCAAAAGCTTCTATGAAAATTCATTGATGCCGGTTTGAAAATTTGCACAACACAAATGGGATTCGGGATGATGATGTGATTCCACAATCCTTTAAAACAACATTTACGTTTCATCTACTTTTCCCAAGAGAAAGTTAACTTTCTTCTGAAATCAAGTAGTTTAAAATAATTTTTCACAAAACGAAGGGAGAAGCAAAAAGTCATTGCAAGTGGAAAATTAAATGTTGCGGAATGAAAAGCTGAGTGGAAAATTTTTTCACTGAACAATTTTCTATCTTTATTTGTTTGTAATTTGTCAAATGAAACTTCATCACGTTAAACGTTCTCGCTTGGGACTGTAACCAGTCTTGTGATTAAATGAACTCGTAATCTCATTTGTCTCTAAATAGTTCTTGCTTTTTTTTCCTTTTCTATCAGAACAGAACTCAAATTCACTGCTGAATGTATTCATTCACACCGGTTGCATTCGTGTCCACTTTATTTGCTCAGTTGGTGATTAAAATTGATTCAATTTCATATATACACTCTACGAGGGGTTTGAAAGCTGCGCGGAAAAAGAGATCTTCACTTAAGTTTTATTAGATTTCTTTTTCTACTTCTCCCTCAGCACTTTAAATACCTTTCGTTCGCCACGCAACCAAGAAATTTTTACGTTTTTCCTTGTTCATGTTTCTTCTTATGAGCTCCCATGGGAGTCATAAATTTTCTTCATCCAGAGCTACCTAGTAGCAGAGATGGCGAGTTCAGTGAAAAAAAAGTAATTTTATATTTGCTGTTGAATGGTTTTGTGTCGTTAAAATATTACACATTAAACAACAAGTATAACATCAAAGCTCACATGTAACGCGTGCAAAGGCAACGTTCGGCATAGCCATAAATTTGGATGAATGTTTCGGAGCATTACAGTGTTGGTAGCATGTTGAGAAGGTTTAAACTTAATTCCATATAACGCGTTTAAAAACGAGACCGAATGCGTTCTTCCAGGGATGAATGAATGAAAATTTATGAAATTACTGTGGTCGCGATTATATTTTCATTCAGTGACTTTTTTGTTCAGTATATTTACAAGCGGCAAATTATGGTTAAAACATCTGCGATTATTATTAAGTGTCAGGTGCGAGTAATAATTTTGTTTTAAGTTAGCGAACAATTAAAGGCGCCCACCAAACATTGCTATTCCGACACCTCGACACGCAAATGCGTACGAATTAGAGCGCCCCCCCCTTCTACGATAATGATAACTGTGGCGATAAGCATATAAATTGAATTCTTTTTTTGGCTCATGAAAGCCAAAATTGGAGAATGACTGAATGAAACTAGTTAATGAGTCAAGCGATAAGGACTAAACCACTTTAGCAACAAACTTGCAAATTGTTAGTAAACTATATTCATGTTACAAACGTCGAAAGTTGTGTGTTGCTTTACAAACGAGTTGCACGAGGACTCGATTCATGGCAAAAAAAACATGAACATGACGATGAAAAAGTTTTGAATGAAGATTGCAGAAAAAAAAAATTGTAGCTGAGAAATGGCAATTATGGCAAATGCCTTTTTATTTTTGCAAAGAGAACATCTGAAATAACAACTTTGCGTTCCCGACATACAGGAAGGAAATCAGGGAAAACAAAAGGAAAACAAAAATAAACTTTCGCTGGATAAATGAAAAAGTTTTCCATTTGTAAGTGAAAATGACTAAAAAAAATCCATTAACTGCAACATCAAAAGAGCCAAACAAACCCTTTTCATGTCGTTTTCTGTCAAAAAGTGGAGAAAATTTTTCAATATGTTTGCTTGCTCCCCTTCTTAGTGGGGTTTCTTGCATAGGACTGAAAACAATAAACTGTTATACATTCAATATCACCAAGTTTACAGCCAAAATATTATACAAAAAAAAATTAATAAATATTCACATTTATTGACTTTTATACCCATGGTTACACCATACCGCTATACCGACTGCTGAATGAAACACATGGCAATATGAAAACATGAAAAATCGAAGGCTAAATTGTGAACAAAGAGCGTTCAACGGCGTTCATCGATTGAGGGAGTTAATGTCAATCCCTCATACTTTCCAGTTAACGCAACAAGAATTCCATATTTTTTTTCTGTCGTCTATCTTTCATCCATGAACAAATTGATGAATCTTTATTGAATTTCGGAAAACAATTGTCAAACGGCTGGAGACTTTATCGTCTAGAGTTTCAGGCTTGAGTATTATTCAATTCTATTTGTTTTCCTGTCGCTTGTAACAGGTGCTTGATTTCAAAACACATTTTTTTTTCTCTCCCACACGAAAGACGCAAACAAAGTTTTGCCATCAATTTATAAGACGCCCTTTCGATCCTTTTGATCTGGATCAGATTTCCGGTTTACTTTTGAGATGAAATTTGAGCTAAGTACTTGTAACTTGAGCTGAAATCATCATCATGGAACAATTGATTGTAACAAATGTTTGCGAGATGAGATGATAAAAAAAATATCAACAGAAGTTTCATTACGATTTTATTAGATGGAGAAAATTTAATTTCGCTTTCAACTTTAATTTTTAATCAAAAGTTTCTCAAACGGTATTTGATCAAAGAATTGATTTGCGGTTGTCATAAAAGTTGTAGCCCAATGCTTTGACATATCTGGCATTATTTGATCAAAGAACAGTCTCCAATTGCGATTCAGGAACCAGTTCATTATTGAGTCTGAAATTAAAAAAAAAATCAAAGTCAATAAAATCAGCGGGTGAAATAACGAAAATTTTACTCATTGTATCATTTTCAAAGATGCCATTTACAGACATTTTCGCATTTTCCATTGTAGTTACGACATCAAACTTCTCAATTTTCATGTACTGCTGACCATCTTTGTCAATCAACTTCGCATCGAAACTCCAGTTTAAACCGACATTAAACAGAGTTGCACTGTATTCGCCTTTAGCTTTAATTTTGATTCCAGTTATGACGTTATCGGATTTATAGTGAGCAGTTTGCAATAATTCCGGAACAAATAGGGACCCTTGAAATTTGATGTCACCCTCATCGGCGAAATTAGTTTTTATGTTTCTGACTTGAGCATTTGATAATCCAGAAGTTTTAACATTCTTCAAAATAAATCCGCCTGTCACAACAATGCCCTGATCATAATTGAATGATAATCTATCGGAGCTAAATGGATCGATAATTGGTAAATCTGATGAATTATTATCGCCACGCAGATGTGGCAGAAATTTTTGTATTGAATCCTTCAAACATGCATCAAGTTGCGGATCATTGAAGTTGCAAACTTTCAATATTGAGGCTATAATTAGAATGTTGGTTACATTAATAAAATTAAATACTAAAGAATTCTTTACGCAATGATGCGCCGAAAACTTCTCCAGCTGCGAGCACTAAAAAAATAACAAAATATTTCATTTTTGCAATGTTTGAATATTTGAATGAATGATTGAGCACACCGGACGAATTAAAAACTACTGGAAGTCTTGAAACAATTCGTTTCAGGTTTTTATACATTTATTAAGGTTTCGATGAATGTCTAAGACCATAAGTTAATGATCTAAGATTGGGGACAATTCAGAAAATCCGTAACGAGTAATAATCCTCTGTTTTGCCATAATCTAACTGAATTGTTGCAGATTATGCAAATGATGTCTTTGTAATATAACAATTATGTACAATTGTTATTCTCTTGTGAATATTTCGTCTCTGCTCTAAACGAGTTTCTACGCTCGGGATTATATAATTTGCGTTAATAGTTTGTAAACATTCATCAATTTTTTTTAATGCTTGTCTAACCTCTAACGCCAAAGTCCATTCCACGTCTTCCAAAATAAGTCAGAAAATAGCTTAACGCAGACATTACTTCCAGTGCATCAAATTGATTTGAAATAATTTGGAATGTGAAAAGTCAATACAAAAGTTTTCCGTCTCTTCATGAAACTTTATTTTCGTCTTTTGTTTTGATACGAATTGTTCTCTTGTTTGCCTTTTTTTTAATGTTTGATACTCTTGCAAAAAATTCATTTGTTCACTTTTCGGAGAGTTTTTCTTTTTACATATACTGAAGGGGGATGAGAATTTTATAGGTGAGCTATAAACAAACTGCTCCCTCGCAACATCACCAGACGCATTTTGACTGCCTCATTTTAATAATTGTAGCCGTGTTCTGTTTTTTATGGCATCACTACAGTGGTGCTGGAAACAACAAAAAACATACAGCAATTCGAGAAACTTACTTAGGTAGGAATATTGCTTCAAAAGAAACAGCAAAGGGAGAGAATCAACTATGCGATGACTACAGATTGCTGAAGTGTGGAACTAAATTAAAAAAGAAGAAGCAAATGTAAGACATGCACAGCTCGTGATTATAAACAACTTGTGACGCTAACAGAACATGAAACAAATCTTTTCTAATTAAAACGTGACTGACATTTTATTCAGCGACAACTTTTGCTGCATAAATTTGTTCGCCAAATACTTATTTGCGCAACGCTTAGTTTTCTAGTATAAGCGACGAGGAAATAGCATGTTGATGGATCAAGGAAATTTCCTTTTGGACGCTGATTAAAGCACTCGAAATTCCAGCGAAGCAGGAAAACGGAAATGGAATTTTTCTGGGTCTCAATTGAAGCGCGTACTCACTCGCAGGAAAAATAAACGGCAAAGAAATTGTGCGAAGGGGATTATGAAAATGAGCATCGAAAAGGCGACAAAACGACATGAAGGCGATGAAAATGGAGTCATAATTTATGAAATTAATAATGACATTAGTGGAGATGGGAATAATTATGAAACCAGCGTCTAAAAGGATTTTCCATCATCATTAAATTAAACACTTTTTTCTTTTTTTCATTCGAGTACTGCTAATTTATTCCGCATTTGACATTGGTGTTCAGTGGCATTTCATGTTGAAGGAAATGAATAACGGCACAAAGTCTACTTTAATATATTTTTATTTAACCCGAAACTGGAATGTCATTTAAATAAAATTTCATTTACATTCATTTAAAATTTTTGTGTGTTATGCGAACATTCTTTCTAATTGCTAAGTTGTGGTTTTTATTGCTCCTATGCAAGAGTTATTTCGGCTCAAGGATCTTTACTATTTGATCACATCCTTGAAAAATGTGTTCATTGCAGAATGCTCATGAAAATTTATAACATCTTCAGTTTTCAGGAAACATTCAGCATTACGTTTCATTTGTTTTTTGTTTCAACCCTACACCTGCTCGTCGTTACGTGCTCTTTAAATGGTTCCTTTTAAGTAAAGCACTTTTCAATTTAATGTTTTTTCGTTGTTTTTCTCAATTCTATTGCGGTTAAATGTAGCTTTGGTATTCTGGGGGTTAAAACTTTCACGAATTTTCCCATTGTCTGTTAGAACCTTTGTTGTTGTTTTCTGCTATTTTTACGGTAAATCCTAGTAAAGAAAATTAAATTTATTGCTACATAATAGGCCTCAACAACTTTTCTTTTGCTGTAATGTTGTCATTCTTCCTTGGGGAGCTTGCTTCTGCCGGGGATATTCGATTTTGAAGAAGTTCCTTGCAAACAATGGAAATGATTTATGATTTCCATACAAATTCACAACCCCCTCAATATCATTTTCATTCCAGAAAGGCCATACACACAAAAAAAGAACAATAAAGTCTTTTTTTTTTCCTTATGATATTAAGAAAGCAATAAGCTGTAAAGCTGATAAAGAGTTGATTTTTTTCTGTAGCCTCCCTTTTGTTATAAGTTATGTTATGGTTGCTGACCCATTGTTGTTGGCAGATGAGAACAAAAAAGGATAATTTGTTGCATTCCAATTAAATTCTTTATGTGAAATTATGAGTGAAGGGGAAATATTATACGTTTGATGGGCTTGTTTTGTGGAATATGACTTGCACATAACCTCAAAAATATACCAATATTGCTGCACTCCTTATGTTGCTACTGAACTTATCGCCGACCACTGAACAGCTTCATGATAATGATCAACTTTTTCAATAGAATGTTACAATATCATCTTGAGACTATTCCCCACATCCTGAAATATAAACTTTTTTTTTTTGGTGAATTCTCCATGAAAATTACATGATGAAGGGCGAAGAATTTTCCATCCCTAAAATGTTTTCTAATATAAAAATTAATATTTCATCTTTAATGCCGTTGAGTCCGCTCTCCCATGGATGCTCTTGAAGTTTGTACTTCATCGTTAAATTATGAGGAATTAAACACAAAAAGTATTTTTCTGCATCATCAGAACGTCGCAAGAAGAAATGGGGCCCCTAAGGCTAGAATAAGGAGGCACTTGAAAGATGGAACTTGGAAGAAGACATGCGAGAGCGAGAAAGAAAGCGAATCCACACTTAAACACATTTTAATCCCGCTGTGGATTGTAAACAAGAGCAGGCAGAAAGCAGCGTCTTAAAAAAGCTTTAAAATTACTTTGAATATTTGATGAAAATTCATAGCGGTAACAACCTACCTCCAACAGCAATTTTTCCACTCCATTTTCCAAGCATATAAAATTCTGCTCTTATTTATTTATTCACAACTTTATACGCTGATTCTAGCAAATCAATTTTACATTTTCAAACGTTAATCTACTTGCGATTAAATTGTCCTGAACGCTTTTATAATATTGCGCCATCGCATCAAAATATCATTTGAATTGAGTGTTTCTGGAGTGTTCTCGCACTTTCGCCCAGTGAAGGGTGTCGCTTGTAATTTCAATACATCGCAAGAAATGTGATGAAGTGAAATTTACAATGGCTGGAAATTGTGGGCGACAGGCACTTTTAAGGAGGGCGCTCAACTGTCAACGACATGCAGCCCATAAATTTCATTAGACATTGTTCTCTCGAAAGCTTCGCATGTGTTTGCGAATTACTCGAAATTGTCATGCTCCATTGATGTCATTTATCCCTTAAATTGCGCTTTCCACCCTCACTCGCTTTATTTTTCAACATTTAAATGGTTTTTTGCTTACATTTAGTTGGTAGCCGAATGAAAAACGTGATATCAACATTTATTACGCAACAACACCGCGTGAGATTTTTGCAGAACTCGAGATATTATTAAACCAATGATTGTACCAGTCATAGTGCGTGTACGTCAAATATTTGTACTCAACTGATATGCAAATTTACTTTGATGTGATGAGTGCTTCTGATGCCGCTAAACATCTATACATAATTTATAACCTCAAAATATATGCAAACATTTTAACCCACAAAAAGGAAAACCCATCAAAATGTGGCGAAAAGCAAACAGAAAGAAATTGACGACGATTCAGCCACATTGAAATCGTAGAACATAAACCCTGATTGGAGCTCGTCTTTGATTGATGGGAAAGATGCAAATGAATGAGAAACAGAAGGAACAACAGTAAATTCAGGGATAACACACTTTATATCAGCCATTCGATGAAGGAAGAAAAAAAGGAAAAGATGAAATTTACAAGCCAGCATTATATTTGCATAATTCATGCAATATTTATAACATGCAGCGGCGCGAGCAATAGAATTGGGAACATAAAAAAGAAAATTTTATTACTTTATATCCCTCTCCTGGTCCATAGACGTCGATGTCCCAACACAACATACAATCATTCTATCAGTCTCTAAAGCCACCCATCCACATCGAGTTTATTTGTTTAATATTATTTATACCAAAAATTTCCCTTTTTTTCTCTCACTCCATCGGACCTCGTAGCATTTTTTTTATGTTAGAATGCTCTTTGATGCTGTGTTACATATGAAAATAATGTGGTTTTTATGATTCAGAAATACGCTACATAATACACACACACATTCGTATACGCACGTTAAATTGTAATATTGCAATATAGCTTAAAGAAGTGATAAGATGGTGGAAGAAGGGAAACGCTCTTTGCAAAATAAAATGTAAATATTTGCCTTTTTGCATTTAAAAGAAATCCATTTTGATCAAGGGGATCATCATAATTTAACAGGAGCGATATGCCGCCCATAGGGGAATAAGGCGATGATCCTGTAGAGTTCCTTTCATTTCGTCTTAAAAGTTATTCAAGTTCCTTTGTAATGCAAAAGTTTTCGTTTTCGCAATTTTTCTGGCAGGAAATGGCTTTTTTGTTGTTGCTGTTCGATTTTTCCTCAGGGGTTTCTTACAATGTCACCTTTTATCGGAGTTTTATGACGCCATAATGGCAATAAACAAGGTGTAAGAGACGAATGGAATGAAAAATAACAGCAGGTGGACGAAGCTTGAAGAGCTATAACAAACAACCAGATGGGAATGAAAGCGCCAGCAATTTCGTATTCACAGTTTCATGTTTCGTGTTTAAGGAATCTTTTTGTGAAAAACTTCTGACAAATATTATTTGGCAAAAGGATATTAACAATTTTCTTGATTGAACATTCTTTTTTATGCGAGCGCAAGCTTTGCAAATATTTGGTTGGTTATTTCTCTTTTTCTTTATTTCTGTGTATATAAAGTGTTGCGAGTATTTCTCATAGCATTTAAATATTTTATGACATCATTCGCGTAATAAAAGTTTTGCATTTTGGATGTTTCATGAGTAATACTAAATGATTTATTAAAGAATGTTGAATGGAAACGTTTATTATTTATGGGGAATCTTGTCGAATTCTTGCTGGGAATGTGAAATATGTGTGTGCTTGGGATTATAGTGCTGCCAAAACTCGAATGAAACTTTAAACTCTCAGCAGCTGAATGCTACACTGACTGTGTAAGGAGGATGATTTCTTCTTCATTGTCTGCCTCATTCCGCAATCATGAAAATGTTTCAAGTTTTTCCGCATGCTAAATTTTCATGGAAAATTCCTGTTGATAAATAGCTGAAAATTGTATTCATTTCATTAAAGCTTTTTTTTCCCACACACAATCAATTTAACACAGGGAACGTGATTTCAATTGGAAATTGAATGATACCATCGAATGGGAATGGGAGACGATATTTATCAGCCGATAATCCCTTTGAATTTCATTTAATTTTATTAAAATTTCCTTCTTTTACGAAACATCGATAAAATTCCCAAATAAGGGCGCAATTTATTAGGCAAATTTCGTGATTTTTATTTTAGATCTCTTGACTCTTTTGGCACGGGAAAAGAAGGCAGAAACATAATTTAAGACGCACCATCCAATTTAGAGGGATAAAAAATCAATTCGCGTGTCTTTTTTAATTTAATAGGATTCCCAACTTTTTTTGTACGACTTCGAGCGCTATTGTGACAGCGACGTGCGGGCGACTTGAAAGAAATCAAATTCACAACAAAATTGTCGATTTCATTCCATAAAATCATTTTTAAATTGAAAATACGCAATAGCAACAGGAGCTGTTCGTTCGGTGGAAAAAAAAATTTCAATGCGATTTTGAGTTTTCCTTCTTATTCAAAACAAATTTGACGAGCTCTGGAGCGAAAAAAAAAAAAAGAAAAGTTTTTCGAATAATCCCTCGAATGCGAAAGCGAATAAAAAAAAAAACTGAAACTTTTTTGTTGCTGCATATTTTTTTATTATTTGTTAAATCGCCCGCTGGCTGTTTGCCTCATAATGATTTTTTTGGGGGTGAAAAAGAAAAGCTAAACAACAATTCGGCCTGCATCGAATACATTTGCGAGCTACTCCAGATATTTCATTTTGCAGATTATGTCGGCTTTGCAGTGCCGTCTGGGGACCAATTTAAGAAAAATTGAAAAAAAAAGAGAAACTTTTGTATGACATCAATGTTGAACCTTAATTTACAAGCATTATAAGAAATTTTGTTTAATTAAATGAATAACTTAATAAAATTTATAACTAACAAGAATTTTTTTTTTCTCATTTCAGATATCTGTCTGTGATGATTATTCCTTGCCGTTTGACTTTATAAAGAAACGACCGTCCAGTTTAGATCCAGGATTAGCTGAATGCTTACCGAATAATTGGCCGTCGCCCTCATCAGAGCATGTAAGTAAAAAATAAAAATGAAAATCACGTCAAACATTTTATATATATAAATATATTTTTTTCCTCTTGTTTAAAATCCCATTTACGATGCTGAAAGTCCTTCAAACATGTTTACTAACTTTCCACAGTCCTCGAAGCTAAAATTGTTTGCAAACAAAAAATTTTCCTGTTTTTCTGTAAAAAGTTTCCTTTTTTTTTCGGAGGGAATCTCGATGTTTTTGAGCACAATCTCAATGGTGCGGGTACTTAGCAACATTTTCTGTAAATAGCAAATACATTTCAAGCGAAATGAAATTCATATCGTTATTTATATTCATGATGGTTTCATTCATGCGAAAGCTTTAATTTTATATTTTATTTTTGTGATTATGATTGACAATAAATTTTATTTCTCGACAAATAAATTCTTTGAACTTGTTTTCAATTCTAATAAGCAATTTAACAAGTCATTCAGCTCCCTCACCCCGGCATCGGACACTTAATTGTTTCGTTTATGAGTATCGCAGGAGTTGTTTCATTATCCCCTTAATTTCCCGGCACCATCCCCAATATCCCGCTCACATCACTTGCTATGGCACTCGAGATTTTCAATTAAAATCTTCTCCATTTGCCTTCGAGTGCCATATCCTGGAACTGTATTTATTTAGCAGGATACACATTACGGCTTTATGGTTTGGGGCGCATTATTATATTACCATTCCTGAATTTTCTGATCTCGTGCCGGGTGCGAAGCCATATAAATAATTCATTTTGTTGTGTGTATAAATAAAATTATTATTAAACTGTCGAATGAAAATAATTTTCCCCTCGTCCTCTCTTTCTCTCGCTCTCCATGTACAAGTACAGCAAAATTAAATGTGCTTCAATTTGAAAAATCGTCCTCATTTTCCCAATGTGGTTTTCATCGAATATATCATAAATGATTCCACAATGTGCGCTAAAATCAGCAACCGCAAAAAACTGATATTTTTGCGATTTATTTAATGCGTAAACGATAAGCGAGCAAGGACGCAATAAATGGGTGTGAGTTAAATTCCGGGTGGGACTCGAGGCTATCGTTCGTGTGTAATTTTTTTTTTGTTATTGCGAAATTGATTTTCTCTTTTTTGGGGGGTCGCACAAAGCACGCGTAAAAAAATATCGTAATAATAAATATAAAATGTTATATCGAGTAATTGCTATCAAAAATACAAAATCTCTGTTTCACCATAAACCATCATGCGTCCGCTCTCCAGCATATTTATGCTTCTCATCGAAACCGCCCTCCATATTCCAACATATTTCCGGCTCGATAGAAGCAAATGCCAAAAAGTTCCTGTATTTAATTATTTTCGCTGCAGGATAGAAATATCACATTAAGCTTTTTGACATCGCATTTAAAGCCTTTTTTACTCGTGCGTCACCCTCGATTTAACACCCTTTACATCTGGTTGACAAAAGCTCAAACGTTTCGCCTCAGACCTATCTCAAAATGAAATTGTTTTTTCGTTGTTTCCACATGAATGCTCTCTTGGTGACATAAATTAAACTTTCTCAACGTGATATTATGATTTCAATTTTCCCGTTCCTTCATATCTCGACCGTTCCATCGGAGTCGTTTATCATATTTTGCTATTCAACTGACTGTTTTTTTGTCTGCGATATTTTCGTCTCCATTCGTTCTTTTAGGTAACATTTCTAGATCAGCATCAACAGCAACAACAATTTTTGCTACAACAATCAGCTTTACAAATAAACCTTTCTCATCATCAGCAGCAATTCGAAGCGACAGTGACAACACAAGGTCGACGTTTAGACGAACCACATAAACATCAACAACAGCAAGCAGAATGCTTTGCTGAGGACGTTGGGATTGCGAGTCAAGTTGGATTAGAGGAGCCATTAGAAGTTGCACAGAAAACTTCGTCACGTCACGGAACACACGAAAAGACTCGGTCATCACAAAGGCGCCGCAAGAAAAAGAAAAAGAAGGCAAAACATAAGGAAACATCAAAGGAACTTGGTAAGGATCCTCAACAATTGTTTCATGATTTAATTGAGCCCTCAGTAAATTTAATGAAACTAATTGTAATTGTGTCTAATCGTCAGATTCATCCGTGCCAAACTCATCAGAAAACGAAGATGAACGAATTCAATTTGATGGAGGAATTGTGCCAGAACTAAATTCACCCGACAGTATTAATGACGATATTCTGAATCCGTTGGAAAGTTTCAAGAGTCCAAAACGCTTGCAAATTCCAACGACAGAACGCTCGAAACGAAATCCATCGCCATATTATTACTCGGATTTATTGAAGAAAGAAAACGAAGAAACTCAATTTGACCGCCAACAATTGTTTGCAAAACAAACAAAATCAGCTTTCGATTCAATCAGAAAGAAAGAGCTTTCTTTCAAAAATCGTAAAAGCACAAGTTTAGATACGCCCGGAGCTGACAAAGTTGTAACTCCACCGAAACGTTATTCAATCACAGAAGAAGGTGTTCGTATAATCCGCTGCGATTCACCGTCAAGCACTACTTCCGATGATTCTGATTGCTCTGAATGTCAAAAGAGACGTGAATGGCATTCTCATGCTTTGGCAATTGTAAGAGAAGCAACACAAAATTTACGCGCACAATCGTCAAATGATGTGGAACCGGAACCGGAGGTTTACTATCAAAACAGTATAATATCGCAAATGCCACCAAATCGGTTTCTGGAACATCCAGCAATTTGTGCATGCGTGCCAAACACTGGCGATGACGGTGACGATCAACTGTTTCAGCCTCGCAGTATTTTCTATGTGCATCAACAAGGCTTTGACGGTTGTCCCGACTGTTCATTTACTGATGATGAACGACTAAAAGCATTGATTTTTGACGAAATGAATGTTCGACAGCGAAAACTTTATGAGACTGCGTTCGATTCGAGAATCGCTAAGTCCGATGATGACCTTGACGATGTTGACCGCATCACAAATCATTCTGCCAGCCTTTTTGGTAACGAATATAGAATGGTTACGAGCCAAAGTAAAGACAGCTTTGTCGCCCATCCCAAAGAGAAACGATATCGATCGAAACACAACAAAAAAGCTCCGCAGAACAATAAACTCGTCATAGAGAATCAAGAGGCCATAATAAAGGAAATAGGGAATATAAAAATAGAAGAATCAATCGATAATATTGTGAATGCAAATGTTACCACAGCAAATTCGCAATACACTCCATCTCCGCCCTCCACAGCACCGTTGCCTTTAAAATTTCCAACAAAACATGAAAAGTTTTTTATAAACAGCATCAAGAGTGCTCCAAATTTGCCTGCTTCACACAATGCCCTCCAACATCCACGTCTCAAAGATTTACGTGGATCTGAAAAGTGCGACGGTTCTAAAGAGCGTCCTCGATCGGTTATAGTGGAAGCTGGTAGAGTATTTGAGCTCAAAAGAAGCCACTCAGGTCGAAATTATTCATCGACTGAAAGCATGGCAACATCGAGTAGCGGTGGAAGTATGGAATCAATCAGGTCAAGCATCAGTGAGGGTAATCGAAGTACTACAAGTACCGAGTCACGTCATTCATCTACACTCAGCTCACATAGTTCAGACTCTGGCCCAAGTGTAGCTAAACCATTGAGGGTTCCCATTTTGGTTAATCCAAAGCTGCATATTTTAAGCCCAATATCGGATAAATCAGCACAAGAGCCCGTCCTAGATAATGCAGATAAAAATCAATCGCCAAAGCAAACACCCGAAGATACTGATAATATAATTGACGATAATATTGACAGTGTGAAGCAAAAGAAGCGTCCCGCTGCCAGTAAAACTTTACTGTTAATCGCTCGTGATGAAATTCAGGGTTCCGACAGTGGAATTTCACTACATTCTCGTGACGATAAAGGCAAATTGAGTGCTTTATGTGATAATAAAATCGATAACGCAACTGGTTTGCCACAAGATTTGAAGGATCTTCCATTTGATATGCCCAAATTAAGAAGACGAAGAGTTGGCAATCAGGTTAGTTAGAAGAATTTCTAATCGCTTAATGCTTTCCTTGATAAAACTTTCAAATGCTAAATATCTTTTTGCATTTTTGGTTTCTGTTTCAGAACATTGGTGGTGCATCAGGTAGTGCAACGTCAGTTGATTTGGGTGAACTTCCTTTCGATATGCCCAAACTCCGTCGTCGTCTGAGGGTTGGTGGTGTTAATCTCACACTGCCCAATAGCATATCAAATACTTCAACAACAGCCACAAACAATGCATTGAATATTAACAATAATAACAGCATTAATGTGAGCACAGATACAAGTGGTGTTTCTCAAGCGTCATCGAGTCAATCTGTACAACAAGATGATCGGCCCATTATTGGTGAGTAACATTGTTTTATGATGAGAACATAACGGGATGTTTGTTGAATGCATGTGAACCAGTGATAATGATGATGTTTCATTTTGGGTTTTTGCCATTTGCTGTTTGTGAACTGTTAATGATGGAAAATGTGCTTGAATGGTTTTGCATTCAAATTGTTAATGAAGCTCACGCAGTTCAGAAATGATGCAACAAAATTTTCAGTGTTGCGTCGTAATGTTAATCTATCAAAATAATGAATTCCACAACCCTGCTGTGCTTCATTGCCCAGCCCCATTTTCCGGCATGTGCAAGAGGCATAATCACTAAATGAAATGAAATATACGCTGAAAAAAAGGCGAGTGATGCGAAAAAAAAAAGTTCAGCAATACTAATCGCTTTAATATTAATTAAGGGCTCGATTGTTCAGCAAATGAATGTAGAGAAACAAAAAATTGTTATTTGCAGTCGTATCGTAGCTTAATGTGTCGGACACGACTAGAATTTACACACAACAGAATTCATTAAAATTTCATTTCGCCGCTGTTTCTCTAGTGGGCGGCAATTGCTAGCTAGCTAAATAGATGATTTGTGTATCAGATTTTGCATTTTGCTTCGGTCACATACAAACTCTTTCTCTACAAAAGCGTCAATTGCAGTGACTAACGAAGGATTTGCGCCAAAAAAAAAAATGCTATGTAGCAAATACTGAATTATTATTATTCTGTTGATCCAACGTTTTAGGGAAAATGGTCGAGAAATCAAACAGATGCATCTGTGGTTAAATATTGTTCAATTTTTTTTATCCCCCGAAATTCATTGACAAATACATATAAATTAAGGCTCGAAAAACATAAAATTTAACATTCCCGTTGTGTACCATCTGCGGTTAACGATTAAATTTCTGGATAAAGTTCCGTGCTTTCAAATGTTCTACTCACTCTCCGATCTCACGCAGCTTGTCTCATTGTTTCTGAATATTTATTAACAATTTATGCCAAAAACAATTTTTTCCCCTCATTGATGTTCTTGATTATAAACATCTCTATTTGAATGGACGCCGTGCCATTTAGAAGAATTGTGTGATTTTTGTATCGCCACTGGATGTTTTATGGACATTGACGTTGCTGTTTGTTATACAGCGTGTTTCATGTTTCAAAAGTGCTACATTATTTATCAGCTCACTCTTGCTCGCACTTCAAATGCCATTTTGGGTTAGTGGCAATGTCACTCGATTGTTGCCATCTGAGCATTCCTTGTTGATGATCATTTTCCATCTGAGAGAAGGGAAAAGGAAAGAAAAAAAAACTTTCTCATTCTTCGGCAACATGAAAAGTATTTCAAGAAATTTCTTTAGCTCATTAAATATTTATGATTTTTTTTTTTTTTCAAGTTTTGTTCTTTTCAATCGAATTGAGTGTAGAATGACAAAAGTTAGAACACTAGCAGCAAATTTCTTTGAATTTAATATATTTTTTCCTCATCATTCGCAGGTGGTGCAATGTTTCGTCAAAATTTAACATTAAATTTGAACGAGACAAAATCATCAAAAGTGAAAAAGCCCTTCGGAACACTTGATTTGCATGGACTGGCAGATGCTGGGAGCTTGAGTAACTCGCGACCAACCAGCGGAATAAACTTCAATGTTGGCGGCTTTAATCGCCTTAATATGGCTTTAATTGACGATTCGATTCCGCTCGAGCGACAGGGGTAAGGCGAAATATATTTTTAATTCCAAATACTCGAGATAAAATTTGAATTTGTCCCCGAGAAAAAAATAGGAAAATTTTTGTTAATTAATTTCGTGTGTAATTGGATTTTAATTAAAATTTGGAATCCTCCCATTTCCTCTCTCTCTCTCTCTCTCTCATCTCAAATATTTTGTGCACTGACATCAATCGCAGATGGTATCATGGGGCTATAACACGTATCGATGCCGAAAATATTCTACGACAATTGAGCGAGGGAAGCTTTCTGGTGCGAAATAGTGAGTCCACTCGACAGGATTACTCTTTATCGCTCAAGTGAGTTCATTTTGAAAACGTGATTTAATTTGCAGTTAATTGAAATTTTTTTCTTTATTCAATTTATAGAAGCGCCAAAGGTTTTATGCACATGCGAATTCAACAGCAAAATGATTCTGGTGAATACATCCTCGGTCAATTTAGTCGTCCATTTAAATCCATTCCGGAAATGATTCGTCACTTTTGTCTCAACCGTTTGCCCGTTCGTGGTGCTGAGCATATGGTTTTGGCCGATCCAGTTATTGCACAATTGCTGTAAAACTGAAAACGATTTTGCCCACCCCCAAAAGAAAAAGAAGTTTGAATGACATCAAACTAAATTTACCGAAAATCCTACAAACATTCAAAGTGACATGCAAAAAGGATATCAAGAAAGAATTTTGTTTATTGAATAAGAATCAATTTTCATTATGACTGACAATAAGGCAGAAAGAAATCTTTGAAGCAAGTATCAGAATGGAGAAGGAAAGCTAAAAGGAAAATTTGATAACAGATCATGAAAGTTTTTTTTTAGTGTTTAGTTTTGGGTGTTTTGTTGTGATTTCATTTGATTGGTGAAAAAGCAGTATAACAGCACTATCAAATATATCACTGCCGTATGGTTCCATTGTTTTTGTTAAAAATAGTTTGCATTGTGAAAAAAAATTCAATTCAATTTATAATCATATGGCAAAATCGATTTCTTCACACCAGCTAAGAAAAGCATAAATTTTGAATTCACTAGACATTACTTGAGAAATGTATTCCAAAGATATAAAACTTGTTTGCCGATAAAATGTCCATACCTTATTTAATTTTCTCGTGCGTTTGTATAAGAAAAAGTCATTTGCAATGTCTTTTGATTTTTTATCTTATTAACTCTGTATTCGCTCGCTCCACAAAATCCCTTTGACTTCCCTCCATGATTCTTTACGAAGTATGTGTATGAAAAAAAAAAAAAAAAAACATTAAAATGTGATAGTAGAGTTTATGTAGAGTATAAAAAATGTGGTTTTTCCAAGCGACGCAAAAAAAATGGGATGAAAATTTCTTAATTGTTTTCTCGCCTTTCATTTCGCTCCGTTAATATTCCTATCGTGATTTTTTGTCCTTGCTCAGTTTGCAGAAATAATTGAAGAAACGCTGCAGAGCTGCAGACATTCTGAGATTTTTTTTTGTAACTTTCCATAATTTTCTTTTTTGACTGGTCTTGCATTTTAATTATGCGATATATTTTTTCAGAGCCAGTTTTGCAATGAAAGTTTCCACTGAAATTTTAATGCAGACCGCAATAAATGTATGAGCAAAATTAACAATAGAAATAGAATGAAATGTCAATAAGTTTACTATACAGGGAATTGTGCAATTGCATTATTGATTAATTTTGAGACAAAGAAGTCATTCGCAAATTCTTCAACGCGAGTTTATGGTTTGAAATTATATTTTAACTAATCAAATTCATTTCTCCCTTTTTTTGTTTCTCCCCTTTGATATTTTTGATGGAAAAAATGTAAATAAATCTAAGAATAATGATTAATTGCATACTCTCCTGAATGCATTTTACCCTCTCCTTGATATTTAATACATTCAATATTGGGCAAGAAAAAAAAAGTTATATAAGCAAAAAATCCTTCACATTATTTAATATAAGAAGAAGAAAATATTTATCCCATATTTGAAGAAAAAGAAAGGGAAATCTTCTACTTGAATAGCGTTTACTTTCTTGACTATAACGTCACACTTTTTTCCCCCTTCATTGCGTAATCTCGTAGCATTATATAGATGATGATGAAAAAGAAATATTTTCAATGGGATTAATGTCGGCTGAGATTTGTCGGCTATAAAATGAGACATTTCACTTGTTAACTGCGGCGCGGGCACGAAAACTTTAATTGTTGTGCGACAGAGAGAAATGCGCAAAAAAAGAATATGTGCAAGAATTAAATTAATTGTGGCAAATATTTTCCCATTACTCACAAATATTTGTTTTATGCGACTAATTAAACATAATTTATTATGCATTATTATTGTGTACAAAAAAAAAACACTCGTAAAAAAGAAACTGTGACCAAGACACACAGAAACAGCCAGTAGAATTTCTATTTTGAACTACAGCTGAAATTATTATAGAAATTGTGGTAGAAATCAAGCATATTGTAACTTTGTCATCACCTAGTGAATGATCAATAATAATAATAAAAAAAAAACAAATGATGGAAAATTATGTTCGCAAAATCATAATCCAAATTTGATTTCCTTTTCAGAAAATTGTTAATTCTTTAGATTTAGGAGGGAGTCTAGAAAGCTTTTGCGGCTACATAATATTTGAACAGATCCTTAGACGAAATAAATTTGTAATTATTTCACAAAAATTTGACTTTATTTATAATTTTTTTCAGCATTTTTGTAATTTACATTCATCGAGACACGAAGAAGAAGAAAAAAAATGTGAGAAGAACAAATTGAGATGTAAAATTTAACAAATAGATAGAAGTTGACATTAATTACTTTTACAAGCCATGTCGGCATTTCAATGGTGAGATCAAAAGCTTTCCATTGATTGCATTTTTGCAGACAGTTAAATGTTTGTTTAAAATTCGATTAAAATTTACAATTTTGTAAATTGAAACGAATTCAGATATGATGTATTTTAATTCAATATCTTAATAAGTAAAAAAGTTTCAACAGAAAATCATCGACGAGAAGGCAAAATAACCGAATGATTAGAGAGCAAGGAGCCAAGAACTGTTTTTTTTTTTTTTTATCAATGGTATTTGCAGTTTGTTTGCATGCTTGATGATGATTTAAGTAAGATGACTGAATAGTTTAGAAACATTTACGGTGAACAATTCCTGGACCAGATTCATCATATTCTTGTTTGCTGATCCACATTTGCTGGAAGGTTGAGAGTGAGGCCAAGATTGATCCACCGATCCAGACGGAGTATTTACGTTCTGGTGGAGCAATGATCTTAATCTTGATGGTCGATGGAGCCAAAGCGGTAATTTCCTTTTGCATACGATCAGCAATACCTGGATACATTGTGGTACCACCTGAGAGAACGGTATTGGCATACAAATCCTTACGGATATCAACATCGCATTTCATGATTGAATTATAGACAGTTTCGTGAATGCCACATGATTCCATTCCCAAGAATGATGGCTGGAAGAGAGCTTCTGGGCAACGGAAACGTTCATTACCAATGGTGATAACTTGACCATCGGGCAATTCATAAGATTTCTCCAATGATGTCGATGCTGCTGCGGTGGCCATTTCTTGCTCAAAGTCCAAAGCAACATAGCACAACTTTTCTTTGATATCGCGAACAATTTCACGTTCAGCTGTTGTGGTGAATGAGTAACCGCGTTCAGTCAAAATCTTCATCAGATAATCGGTCAAATCGCGACCAGCCAAGTCCAAACGCAAGATGGCATGTGGAAGTGCATAACCTTCATAGATTGGAACAGTGTGTGAGACACCATCACCGGAATCCAAGACAATACCAGTGGTACGACCGGAAGCATAAAGTGAAAGAACAGCCTGGATGGCAACATACCTGAATGTAAGAAATTGGGAATTTAATTTAAATATTTTCCATTTCGAAATAATTATTAAATATTACATGGCTGGTGAGTTGAAAGTTTCAAACATAATTTGTGTCATCTTCTCGCGATTAGCTTTTGGATTCAACGGAGCTTCAGTAAGGAGAACTGGATGTTCTTCTGGAGCAACACGCAATTCATTGTAGAATGTGTGATGCCAGATTTTTTCCATATCATCCCAGTTGGTGATGATACCATGTTCAATTGGGTATTTCAGTGTCAAGATACCACGTTTGCTTTGTGCTTCATCACCGACGTACGAGTCCTTTTGTCCCATACCAACCATCACACCTTGGTGACGTGGACGTCCAACAATTGATGGGAAGACAGCGCGTGGTGCGTCATCACCAGCAAAACCAGCCTTGCACATTCCTGATCCATTGTCAACGACAAGTGCTCCTGCATCTTCGTCACACATTTTGGTCTTTTAATTAATTTGCTGTAGGCCAAAGATAATTTTTTTTAAATAAATATAATTGTTTCATATCAAGCTAAAACATCACAAATTTTCGAAATGTCACAACAAGATTCTAAATTTCAATTTATTTAATGAAAGTAATGAATTCTGATCGAACGAAATTGTTCATCCTTTAATGTCCAATGCTTAGCTTCGCTAATCTCAATATTCCAATCCATAAATCACTCGCATTCGACACATGCAATTAATTTCAGTTGTACAATTTTCTTCACAATTAAATAAATTATTGCTCAAATTAATAACTCACATTAATCAAAAACAATAAAGAATGCTAGAGAACTCGCGAGCGTGTTGATGGCTTACAGCACAAACCAAGAGTACTTCAAATTTTGCAAAATTCTAACGAATTTATATGCTCGAGAAATTCACTGTAGACTGCAAATATTTTTGCTCGTCTCTCACTAATATTCCTATAAATTAAGGTTTTTTGCCCAATATATTTTTTTGCGAATTTTTTTAAGGTTTGTGTAATTAAACTCATCCGTCAATGATGTTATAAAAAATTTGAATTAAATAAATATCTAATCATTTATTAAAAAATAAATATAAAGACACAAAGGATTAACATTAATCTCGGTTTAATCTTAGATTTGAAAGAAAGTTGTAAAAGGATTAAATTAATGTTCCATTACATTTGAATTTATGACACAATATAGACAGAATATATAATTTTTATAAACAAGAATTAATTATTTAAAATATCTACTCGCATTGTTTTTTTTTTTACTTTTCTCATACACAGTCAAACATTCAAAAGAAAAGAAATATGTTGGTAGAAATGAATACGAAATGAACATGTGTGACTTTCTTTAATGAGACATTGGTTAGCCGAGGTTTAGATGAATTTGAAGATATATTACGCTAAAAGTTAACATTGAATTGGAAAATTTTCATTTGCTCGGTTGCATCCCTGCTATCTAAATTCCTCCCAAATCTGATGCCATCACGACCCATTAAGATAAATGACGTTCTCGTTGCAGTAGACAAGAATAGAGAATTTAATTAGGGAGAATTATGTTGGTTGTCTCCTTAGATGGTGCGCCGACATCGACACAGAGAGAACGAGATTTACTGCCAACATACGATATGTTACGAGCGATGGCTTCAACACAGCCAGCAGATTGAGTTGAGATCCCGGCTTGCAATTTGTTGGCGGGAAAATTTCGTCAGCATGTTATTTCTGAGGATTAAATGTGAAAATTTTTCCTATGTTTTTTTTTGCTGGTGTGAATGTGTGAAAGAAATTATTTTCGATGATCAAGCCATTTAAGGACACACTATACATTGTACATGAAAAACAGTCGTCAGCAGCATGTGAAAATTAAATTTATTTTTCAATTTCTTTTGTGTGTGCCTAGGAGACATCTAAGCAGATAAGATTACCGCAAAATCAGTTCACTGAAATGCAGGAAATCTTCTGATGACAATTCGGCAGACACATAAAAAAAAGTCCTGATTTCGCAAAAACCAAAACATCCGTTGCTGATATGAAATGATATTTTTCTCCATGTGCAACAATTTCCGTTCAAGGATTTTATTCAGACTAAGGAAGGAATAATATCGAATAAATTTATAATATCTCAAACCATATTTCGTAAATAAGTATGTTGCACAGCAAACTGATATCATGTCGCATAAAAATATTTATTTATGAGAGAATTTCACATAAAATTGTGCGATTTGCATATGAAAAATAGGAGAGCAACGAGCAACACCATTAGAATTGCTTCCAGTCACTCTTCTTTCAACATATGTAGCATAAGAAATAAAAACATAAAAAAGTATGCGTCTGCCATGTGGCGGAGCAATCATCTCTTGAATATTAATCGGATTTCTCCTTATATGGTCATCGCGCATAATTCGTTAGCATCTTGCAAAACATAATTAAAGCGATTCTAGAAGACATTCGAGCTTCGTTACCAAGCCGCGCTCAAGTGCAAACAATTTATAAGTTATTAATATGAAAATTAAAAAGCACGAAAATTAATGTAATTTTATAAGCATTATTAGCATTCATTTAATATTGTTACGGCTTTGTAAATGCACCATATCGTGCATTTAAATAATTGCATAAATTTGTGTAGAGATGGCGATGTTCGAGGAATTTATTCACAAACTCTGCTGAAAGATGACATCTAAGTTTAAAATATTAATTTGTTTCCTTATAAAAATGAAATAATGACGTTAGATTTTGGTTTTTGAAGCATATAAAATGTGTAAATTATAAAGCTTGTGTCATTTTACAGCATTAATAACAGTTGTTTCTTTTTATTTGTAATCTTGTATTCATCTTCATTCAGTTTTATTCTTTGATTCTTCATAATGTTTTTCATCTAAAATCATCATGATAAAACTTTTATGCTACTTACAAACTTTATTTGTACTATATTTGTACTTTTATGCATCTGCTGAGGCCTTGTGCGCCATTCGAGCGCGTTGATCATTATACATCTCTTGAGTTGGTGGACAGTAGAAGGTCAGTTCGAACTCAATTGCTGCGATGGAGTAAGCTGAGCTTGCATAGCTACTGATGCAAAAATTGGAGTACAAATTGATCTCGGTCAAACTCGTCAATGGATTAAAGATATCGAATCCAACATTGCTGATTCGGTTTCCATCGAAGATGAGAGCACGAACCTTCGAATTGTGGACAAACAAATCTGATGGCAATGCTTCAATTCGATTTTTTGAAAGTGACAAATATTCAAGATTTGGGAATTGTATCAAGTCATCAGCTAACAACGATGAGATGAAAGCATTGTTGATCGCTACAAATTTCAAATTTTTGAAAGAATTTCCGAGACCTCGCGGGAATTTTTGAAGCTTTGAATTGTCCAACCACAAACCAAGTCCATTAGAATCAGTTTTATTTGGCTGATGATTTGACATTAACCTTGTGACATTTGTGTTATCGTTATCGTAAAAGCTAACAGCTCCTTTGCAGGTGTATGCATTGCTCCACACATTTCCCCATGTGTAATTTATAAAATTGCAACTCAAAGTAATCGATTGACTCACGGCAATCAAAGATGCTAAAACAACGAGGCACTTAATCCTTGAATTTGGAGAAATAAAAAAAAGTTTAACTTTTTATGAAAAACAGAATACAATTTCATCTTACATTTCTGCAGTCAGTCGAACTAGAAGATTGTTTGAAGCGATTGTTGTAACTGATTGTGAAAACTGAATGTGACCGATTGTGGCTGTAAAGCGTGCTTTTATTGCAAAAATTAAAGAAGGGACAGAAGAAAAATCTCGTGATTTTATCTTATCAATTTGGCTACGTAAATGATATAATTAGAATCGTAAAATAATAGCCAACGAATCAACAAGAACCAGTGTCGTAACGAGATTCTAGCTCAAACGAGGTTGGAACAGAAACTATTTTTTTTTCCTAACTACATGACTGCATGACAGCATGACTTAGCATACATTTGCGTAACATTATGTAAGAAAGTAAAGATAAAACATTAAGTATTTTGCGCAATTGTTGTAAGTTTTATTTGTCAAAAATCAACCTTGGTGTTATCACAAATTAAATTATTTGCGCAAGTTTCATAATAAATATGGATTATCACTACGGCAAAATATATTCAGTGAGAAGGTCACTTGAATTTCAGCAAATTGAATTGGAAAACTAAAATTCGCTACAGGATAAATTCGATAATGGAATTTCTCGTTGAATATCATTTGGAAACCATTATGCTGGAATTAAAATAGCTTAATATTGAATTTCTCGAACTAATTTATTTTTAATAAAATCTTTATTCTTCAATTAATAGTAAAAAGTTATGTAATGATGAAAAGTTTATTTGGTGGTACCAGTTTTTAGTTTGGTTGTTGCTTTGTTGTTGTTTCAGTTGATGTTGAATTTTCACTTTAATTAATTTTCAATTGCAAACCATTTATATGAGAAATTATTTTGTGATTGCTCATGATTATTTTATTTCATATTTATTCTATAATCTAATTATCAAAATAGCAAAAGAAAACAAATAATCCATTTTTGTCTGAGAGAATTATAAAACGAAAGTAAAGAAGTTTGGGATTCTTATAAAAGAATGTGAGGTTATGTTGGAAGTATAAGAGGGAAATCGTGTTGTTGTTGAGTGTCCTGAAAATAAAGAAAATCTTTGGGCAGTGTATTGGTACATTCAAGGCATCTCGCGCACACACACACACCAGCCAGAGAAAAAAGTAAAGAAATTATTTAAGATGTTTGTGAACAAAATTAAAAAAAGAAGAAGAAAATTCAAAAAATGATAAAAATTACAAAATAAGAAAAAAATTTAAATGATTATTATTATAAAGCGATGTTATTTTGTTTTTTTTTTTTTAAAGATGTTTACATTGCAATAAAAATTGTATAACAAGAATTTTCCCCGAAATTAAAATGTGAAAAAAAAAAATCTTAGACGTATGTGTGATTTATGATGTGAATCATTGTGATAATAATTCAGTGAAACTGATTCGTTCGTAGGAGTTTTGTTCGTTGCGTAAATGTTTTGTTGTAGACTGATCAATGGATTGAAGCCATTAAACAGTTTAGAAACATTTACGGTGAACAATTCCTGGACCAGATTCATCATATTCTTGTTTGCTGATCCACATGGTCTGGAAGGTTGAGAGTGAGGCCAAGATTGATCCACCGATCCAGACGGAGTATTTACGTTCTGGTGGAGCAATGATCTTAATCTTGATGGTTGATGGAGCGAGTGATGTGATTTCCTTTTGCATACGATCAGCAATACCTGGATACATTGTGGTACCACCTGACAGGACGGAGTTGGCATACAAATCCTTACGGATATCAACATCGCATTTCATGATTGAATTGTAGACAGTTTCGTGAACACCGCATGATTCCATTCCCAAGAATGATGGCTGGAAGAGAGCTTCTGGGCAACGGAAACGTTCATTACCAATGGTGATAACTTGACCATCGGGCAATTCATAAGATTTCTCCAACGATGTTGATGCTGAGGCAGTTTGCATTTCCTGCTCAAAGTCCAAGGCAACGTAGCACAACTTTTCTTTGATATCGCGAACAATTTCACGTTCAGCTGTTGTGGTGAATGAGTAACCGCGTTCAGTCAAAATCTTCATCAGATAATCGGTCAAATCGCGACCAGCCAAGTCCAAACGTGTGATGGCATGTGGAAGTGCATAACCTTCATAGATTGGAACAGTGTGTGAGACACCATCACCGGAATCCAAGACAATACCAGTGGTACGACCGGAAGCGTAAAGTGAAAGGACAGCCTGGATGGCAACATAACTAGAATAGCGATAAACATCTCATTAATAAACAAATCTTATAAAGATTATTTTAATTTTGATGTTATGAAGAATATTAAATTTAATGTTACTTCTACTTACACGGCTGGTGCAGCGAATGTTTCAAACATGATTTGTGTCATCTTCTCGCGATTGGTTTTTGGATTCAATGGAGCTTCAGTAAGGAGAACTGGATGTTCTTCTGGAGCAACACGCAATTCATTGTAGAATGTGTGATGCCAGATTTTTTCCATATCATCCCAGTTGGTGATGATACCATGTTCAATTGGGTATTTTAATGTCAGGATACCACGTTTGCTTTGTGCTTCATCACCAACATAGGCATCTTTTTGTCCCATACCGACCATCACACCTTGGTGACGTGGACGTCCAACAATTGATGGGAAGACAGCGCGTGGTGCATCATCACCAGCAAATCCAGCCTTGCACATTCCTGATCCATTGTCAATGACAAGTGCTCCTGCGTCATCATCACACATTTTGGTTTATTTGTTTTATTTGCTCTGTTTGATTCATATTTAAATTTTCATCCATCGGTCGATAGGAAAATTGTTCATGGAATGGAATTAAAAAAAAAAATTCGAAATCAAAATTTTATTCTAAATTTGGTTGTAAAGTTGTGCGCAATTCAACGATGACAAAATTTTTCAAATAGAACCGAAGTTAATTCTCTACTGAATTCCGATGGCTCGCGTTCAACTAAATTTAGAGCAATTGCTGTGTGATTTGTGCAATCAGATATTTTGCTCGCATTACGAACTGAATTTGGTCGATGAGCTAATTTTAAATTCACTAATTCGATTGTGTCAACGACTGATGAATGTGTCATGAAACTAATTTTCGTTGTAACCAAATGTGGACTTTTATGGAAATATTAAGTAATTTTTGATTTTCCTTAAAGTAATTTTCCTTGAATTATTTCTGCGATCACATTTTTTTTTTTTTTTGACTTTTTTCACAGAAAATTTCCTTGGTGAAAATCCTTGAAGCTTTTCCTCATTTCCATTTTAGAAAAACTTTAATTTTTGGAATGATAGAAATTTTTGTATTACATATTATGTAACTGTTAACAATTTTGATTGCACAATTTTTTGAAATGTTCTTTTTTGGGGGCTTGTCTATATATTTTCTTCGATTATTTAATCCAATATTATTCCGGCAGCACTTCTTCGAATATTTATTTGAAAAATCTTGTTTTGTCTTTTCATAATTCCACACAAAATATACATATATATATTTTTTTTTTTTTTCAATTTTCACTACATTTGCGAAACTGACCCTTTAACGAACTAAAGAATGAATGAAAATACTAATCAAACAAAAAATCGAGTGTCTCGTTCTTCACTTTATCTTAATTTCTGTGGCTGGTACTTAGCTGGTTACTAAGTCTGTAACAAAGTGAACACCACAAATTTATTCGTTTTCACTTATATACCACGCGAACAAATTGCTTCGCACATTTTCACACAATCCTAATATACGATATACGGCAATGCGATCCTTCTAAGGACCGAATGTGCTTCGTGGGCATGTAGCCTCGTTAAACCATCAAAATTACTTTGTTGTGGCAGCTTCGTGTTTTGAATTGATAATTGCACTATCACAATTACAACCACGACAATAAATGGATGCATACAATATTAAAAGTGTGTTTTGATTATAGTATTGCTCTGTGATTGCACTTTTATGCATAGCCTCGCAGTTGGTCCATAAATTCCATAAAAAATAACACGTGTTTGAATTTTTTTTCACTTCAATAATTGCATCTATGAGGTCAAATGCACCGCAAATTTAATAAGTATATTCCTTTAATTGTTATTCTGCCAATTTTCCTTATAGGGCGAAGATTTTTCCGCTTCGCGGAAAAGTCATTTCGTTTGAAGGTGTTGAGTTGGTTGCCGAAGAAAATCGGAAGCTTCTTATTTGTGCTGTCTTGCCAATTATTTGTAAATCTTCGTTTTTAAAAACGTCACCCGTTGGCGCTAATCATTCAGTGCTAATTAGTTATTGGCATTCGATGCAGTGGTGCAATTAATATCAATTATTTATTTGGCTTTTCAAATGGCATGCGTTCCTACGGCACTGCTACTAAATCGACATCAATCAATGAATTTGCATCGTGCCATTCAGATTAAGGAATCAGAAAAAATTTACTTCTCAGTTATAATCGTGATTCAATCATGACTGAATTTGGCGACTATGGAAAGCTGTTCAAACACTTTTCAATAAATATAGAAATTATCTGCATATATGCGCTCATATTTAATAAATGTAGAGATCCAAATATTTAACGGCTTCTTTCAATTTTAAAAACCTGAGTACATACATGTCATGGGGACCGAAACTATAATTCTTGAGTTGTTCTCGAAGAAAGTTGAACTGCTGAAAATTATTTCCAAATAATCATTTTGCGACCGTAATTCATCTAAGGAAGTTTTGGAAAAGCGAGTTTAGATTGTAGTCGCATCAAATTTATCGTTTTCGCATCATCGAGTGTCGAAATTCAAGTAGTTTTAGAGGAGCCAACCCCTGATCAGTTGCTATCAGCTTATCAACGTTCTTTTATGAATTTAGAAGGAATACCAAAAGGTCAGTAATCAACCTTAAATCACAAGCTAGTTTTCCACAAAATTAGAAGATCCAGACAAAAAAAAATTCGATGAGCAAAAAAACTCGATTTGCGCAAGAGCGTATTTGTGGTTCGCTGCATTTTTCTAAAGTTGCCAGGTTTTGTCATGTCATGCTCAATTAGTTCGGCGTGATTGAGCCATTGCCAACTCATTACTTTCGTCTCGGTACGTTTAGCAAAGTCTAATTTACAGGTTTTGAGATGATGTCTGATGTTGGTGGCTCCGCGAAAAAAAAAAAAATAGGAGACACGTTGCTGCAAATAACCAAAAATAGATGAATTCATTTCTTTTGATGTCGCATTGCGAAATGTTTTATATGAATTTTGCGCTTCTGACGGACTTTGACAATCGACTGTTATCAGTTGTAAAGAAGAAAATAAGTTCTCAAGATCAGACATGACATCAGATTCAATAATGTATACGTTCGTGTCGTGAGAGTGTGAAAAATCAATTTAACTCTGATCGTTTCCTTATCAATGCAAATAACATGTGCTTTATTACGCAATCACTAATTCATTTTGTTTTCCAATAATTATAGAAAAACCAGTTCGATACCAGCAGACATTTTTGTCAGTGTCAAATCAGGACGTTTCAAAGTGCATGATTTCACAGACATTAAATCGCTTGAGTCATAGGCAAGTCATTTATAGCCTACCAATACGTCATCACAATTTCATTTATCACTTTGTTTTAGGACTTCAAAATTTTCCAGCAATAGACATCGAAAACTGCAACCGTTTAGAGAAACGTGAGCTCGGCACATTTAGCACATATTCGTCAAAGTTGATTTTTGTGCGTTACCTAATTCATTTGAATTTTCATCACCAGTCGTCTCGCCAGAACTAATTTTCCAAATTTTACAAACTGTGCTCACAAATGGTGTTTGTTAATAACCATAATCAGCCGCAATCGACGACACAGCATAGTAGGTTTGAGCTAAAAACGTTAACATTTCGTTAAACTCTACCAATCCTTTACGCACATTCAGCCATTCTTATTTAATCGAAACAAAAATCAACTCCTTCAGAATTGATAATTTTGCGAATAAGCATTGCTCAAGTCCCAGACAGAATCCTGGAAGTGGACCACGACGATCAAAATTTATGGTTTGACGGAGTTTTTGCTTGTTGCTGCTGTCACACGAAATTTACACGATATCGAGCACGCTATAAGGTAAATAAAATATATTTGAATATGGTATTTTCAAGTTTATCATTTATGTTTTCAATATATAAATATTTGCAGCTCTTAATGCGTTTTCGCAAGAAATCTGAAACACGATCATCAATCTGAAAACTAAATCAGCTAACCAACATTGTTTGACAGAGACATAAATAAAGGTTAAGCCAGCAAGAAAGTAACGAACATCAGAAATGGCTACCTTAAACGTCAATCGCAGTGTGACTGACATCTATTATCGCTACAAAATGCCGCGCATCAACGCAAAAGTGGAAGGCAAAGGAAATGGCATTAAAACAGTCATTGTCAATATGGCAGATGTTGCCAAAGCCTTGAATCGTCCAGCCACTTATCCAACTAAGTACTTTGGATGCGAATTGGGCGCTCAAACGCAATTTGATCATAAGAATGAGCGTTTCATTGTCAATGGATCGCATGATGCAAGTAAACTGCAGGACTTATTGGACGGTTTCATTCGGAAATATGTCTTATGTCCGGAATGCGATAATCCCGAGACGGATTTACTGATTGCAGCAAAGAAGGAAACCATCTCTCAAAGCTGCAAGGCATGTGGATATCATGGACTGGTTAAAGTCCATCATAAGGTCAACACCTTCATCTTGAAGAATCCACCGAATATTAATCCGGCCTCACAGGGGGCTTCATTGACTGAAGGAAAACGCTCCAAGCGCTCAAAGAAAGGTGAAGGCGAAAACACCAATGGCGATCAGACAAACGAAGCTGATGTATTTGAAACCAGCAAAATTTCGGTGAGAATCATTTTAAATTTTATAACAAGCTTGTTTTATATCTTAAATAATATTCAAGACTCAAGCTGATGAAGAGGATGATGACGGTCAATGGACAGCCGATGTCAGCGAAGAAGCCGTCCGTGCACGTATGCAAGACTTGACAGACGGTGCTAAGAACATCACCATTTCTGAGGATACTGAGAAAACTGAAAAGGAACGCATGGACATCTTCTATGACTACGTAAAGAAGCGTTGCGATTCTGGAGAGTTGGAAAACGTGCAGACTCATAAGGAGTTGCACGGTGAAGCTAACCGCTTGGAAATCCACCAGAAGGCTCCATTGATTCTTGCTGAATTACTGTTCTCGGCCAACATTGCCACTGAAATCAAGAAGCATCGCAATTTGTTGTTGCGTTTTACGCATGAAGACACCAAAGCCCAAAAGTATTTATTGGGTGGTGTTGAACAGATAATTGCATTGCATGCCGCTAAATTGCTGGACAAAGTTGCCATCATCTTGAAGCTGTTTTACGATTCGGATTTGTTAGAAGAGAAGGTCATTTTGGAATGGGCATCGAAGGTCAGCAAGAAATACGTGTCGAAGGATATTGCTGCTCAGATTCACGAGAAGGCAACTCCATTCATCAAATGGTTGCAGGAAGCTGAAGAAGAATCTGAAGATTCGGAGGAGTCTGATGATGACGTTGAAATTGGTTTTGATGATCGTGCCAAGTTGGATTCATTAAAGACAAATGTCACTAAGCCGGCTGCTGCTGCTACTAAAAAGCCCATCGATGACGATGAAGATGGTGAAGAGCTTGACATTGACGATATTTAAATCTGGATATATTTGTCTAATTCTTATCAACAATTTATTTTCAATTTACTATTTCAAGTATGCTTATCAGTCACTTATTAGAGCCGTTTATAATTTTTTTTTTTTTTTTCAAATTTATCATGATCAATATTCCTTTTTCAAATAATAAACTGGATGATGAAAAATTTCAAATGAGAATCAAATACATGAAATAATAAACAATATTAATTTGAAAGCATTAATTGCCTTTAACTTTTATATTTATCTCGTTATTTTCAGAGTTCAGAAGAAAAAAACAGTGCCTTTCGAAGTGCGTTTTCAACCTTTATTTGATAAATTAACTAATGTTTTTAAAAACATGGGGTCTTGCTATTACTAATAATAAAAAGATGACTAATAAATTATTTAGTCAAAATGTTTTACCAAAAAAAAAAAAAATGTTTGTTCCAAGAACAAATTAAGAAGTCTTAATTTAACTTAATTAACTCTTAAGCGTTTATTGGTTTCGAATTTTGGGATTTTTTTATATCAGAGAATGCTTTTCATTCCAGCAGCAGCGAAACTAGATAATTGATAAACTAAATTTCTGGTTCCTGTTGCAAAATGACTTAAGATTTCCTTTTTAATGAAATAATCATTCATTAAATCACTGAGCTTCTTTTGAAAATGATGACAGAGACGATGAAAACATTTTTATTTTGCGTCATGGAAAAATTTCGAGAAACCCATTGATTGGACAATCATAACATCAATTAAAATTCCTTGCGAATTTTTCGGCTGACTTCATTTGCACTGAGTCCCTTTATGGGATTTCTTCGACTTTTTCAGCATCCGAACTCAAATCCTGCCGAATGAGCTCGACGCAATTCTTTGGTATGACTGTGCCAACAATCTTTTTGCCTTCTTGTGTCTTTAAACGGATAACTTGCATCTTATTTTGCCCGGAGCTACCATAACGTGAGAGAATATTTTCAACGCGTCCCCAGACCGATAACACCGATCCTGATAAGATCGAATATGTTCGTCGACGCAAACCAACCTGAAACCAATGAAAGCAATTATTAAACATTCAAGAATGAAATTCTTTCTCACTCTTACTTCACATTCAAAGCCCATCGTCGCATGCCGACAAGTGCCCGACCAATAAGCATGTGAGCATGTGTTTAAAGATGCATCATACTGTTTAATCCAATGCTTATCAGCTTCACTGCTGTCAACTTTGCGATACTTCTTCTCAAGATCAGCAAGCGACTCCAAGCGCACTTGCAATCCTGTATTGGGACGACAAATCTGAAACATCTGATCCTTCTTCTTGTCACTCTTCAATTTCTTGTTGCTGGAGAGTTGATTACTAGTGCGGCTTTCAACAGCAATCGCAAGGATGGCTGTATAATTTCCGTTACGCACCTGATGCGATAAATAAAAACCTTCCTTTTCACCTTCCAAATCAGCCCATCTATAAAGATAAAATTTCATTAGAAATGTTTTTTTTTTTAGACAGCGAGAGTAAACTTACTTATCCATTGCTTCCTGCCAGATCATGCCACGTTCTACATGAACTGTTTGCAGTTCAATTGGAGCAATTCCCGTTGAGTGCTTACGAAGAAAACGAATAAGTCGGATTCGTTTCACATTTTCTCCGCCTGCGCCTAAATCCAAAATTCCTAAATCAAAACGTCCCATTTTCTTTTCCTTGGCAATTATTGCGACGAGTGTGTCGGTAAAATATTTAAATAGACGGTTCTGAAGCTCTACGGGCATGCCAAGAATGCGATTTAGGAATTTGCTGATGCTGTTATAATCTTTATCAAGACTCAAAACACCGGGATTTGTTTCGCTGTTTACAATCAAACCAACACCAACCAATGCACCAGCAACATCTGTGAAGAAATCACCTTTGTAATCAGCTGGCGGTGGTACCATTGGTGCTTCATAGCCCATTATTGTTTTCATCACAGCCTCTAGCGCACTTCGACCGTACTTGTTGTCAATGTTGAACTGAGACAAATCACGTGATTCTGTTGCACGACGATCACCATGTGTCAAAGCTCCAAGACTTTCCAATCGTTTCGCAACTGTCGAAGCAAAACGTCGTTCACCAGCAAGGTCAGAAATAAGGAAAAGATATTCGGGTGCATTGACTTGATTCGAACGATGAGTTCTTCCAAATTGCTGTATGGCACGATCAGCCGACCACGGCAGTTCAAGTGTAATGTGTACACGACGGCGTTGATTGCGCACTCGACGATCGCTCTGGAGTGAAATTCCACTGGATGCGGCTTCAGATATAATAGCAACATCCTTTTCACCATCCATGAAACGTTTCTTTTCAGTCAAATTTAATGTTTCTAATGGTACATCCTGTTCTGAGCGTGACTCATACTGAATTGATCCATCCTCATTTTGCACAACCCGCCCTTTGCGTCCAGTCATTTCTGCGACATTTTCAGGTCCACCAAGCTCATCAATGAGCTGATCTAATGTATTTGGTGGCAGTTTATCGCCCAGTTTTTCAATTTTAGCCAGCAATTCTTCCTTCATCTGGCAAGCACGTTCAATGTTATCTTTTGGTGGGGGTCCGACTGGCTTGATATGAATCGGTGCAATTTGATTCATGCCAGGAACTTCGATTTTAATCATTCCGCTCACAAGGGGATCTTTTTCCTGTTTCTTAGCGAGAATGTGCTCTTGAAGTTTCTCTTGTACTGTTTGTGGCTTTCGCTTAAATGCTGCTGAAACTACTGTTGATGTAGATGACATTGAGGATGCGCGACTGTCTTGACCGTTTCCATTAGCCACAATTTTCTTCTTCTTCTTCTTTTCCTTTTTCTCTTTCTTGACCTTTTTTTTGCTCACCCAAGGATCTGAATCGGAATCTGATGAGTTACCGAAAGGATTATAATCGGAGTTTTCTTCCGAACCATTCGATTCGTCAACATCATCATCACTGCTACTTTCATCACTTGACTTTGCGTCAAAGTCTGAACCGTCGGAGCCACCAGCAAAATCATCAGCATCTTCATCATCAGAATCGTTCAGGTCCAACTGAGATCGTTTTGCTCTTTTCTGCGGCAAATTATTCATGTCAGCAGTTTTGCGCTTTTGACTGCTGACTTGACTACTTGAAGCACTCATTGTTGTATCATTGCTTTCTTCCATAATCCTTTCAAGCATAGTTTTTCCGGTATTCTCCCAGCCCAGCAATCGATTGATGCGACTACGATCTGGTGCAGGAAAATGTTTTTCTACTAACGATTGAAAAACACCTTTCGCCGTTGACACAAAATCGGTTAACTCTCCATCATCCCGTTCTAACTGGTCCAATGTACGGGCTTCACCAGTTGACTGGAGACCGATGACAACACATTTGCCATATTTAATGGCTTCACGAGAAACAGCAACAGCATGTTGAACCTTGGCAGCAATGCAAAGATATTTGAAGAAGCGTTGATGTGCCGACCAGAATTGTCCCCACATTGTCTTTTTCATTCTAGATTCGGCAGCAACCAATTCAGCAGCTTCAGTAAACTTATGCATTGCTTCAACCCACAACTCTACTGACTTGTCATACATTAAATTGAATTCTTTTGTCAATTGAACTTCATCAATCTTAAATGTGACACCATGGAAGCTAAGCTGACGAGCAATGTAGCTTCCACGCAATTTCATGTCCATAGCAACAAGTTCCATTGCACCAACGCCTCGCTTTTCAACGGCTGTGATGAAATCATTGAATGATGGAAATGGTGTACCTTTGCCCCAGATACCGAGACGTACCATGTACGCCATATTTCTTGGTTCAGATGCACCTGTGGCTGATGCATAAACAACGCGTGCCTTTGGCAATTTGTTCTGCAATTCAAGCGCTGTTAAGCCAGTTTTTGTCGGCTTACTGCTTCCAGTTGGACACAAATTCTTTGCTTTGTGACATTCGTCAAACACAATGACTCCATCAAAGTCTTCGCCGCACCATTGCAGCAATTGCTTTAGGCGTGATTTGTATTTTCCGGCATCACGATTATTTGATTCGCCAATCATTGCAGAATATGTGCTGAAAACAACTCCTTTCTTAACATTATTGTTGGCAGCTGAATTTATTTTTGCATATTTGAACTTATTCAATGCATGCACATGTATTTTGTGAGCTCCAATATCACGAAGATCTCGTTCAGCATCATATTTGAGATCGTTGCTGACTGAAATCCAAAGAGCACGTTTTCGCCCTTTTAAATAATTCTCAAAGATAATTCCAGCAATTGTTCGGCCTTTTCCAACACCAGCTCCATCACCAACGAGAAATCCGGCACGTGATCCATCTTCAAGCGTATGTTCGTGAGCCTGGCAAGTGTAAGTTATTGCTTCCAATTGTAAAGCACTAAGCAATCCACGATCGATAACCTCTTGTGGAATGCTCAATTTGTAATGAATATCTTGAGGTTCAACCGATGAAAGTGATGCTGTCTCAACAGTCTGATCCGGATGTTTACGGCCTAGTTTTAGTTTTGCTGGCCAGTAGTCAGCATATGTTTCAGCGACACCCATTTCTTCATCATCGGCTTCTTCATCTTCCATTTGTTGAAGCTAAAAAAAAGTGTAAAGAAAATTTTAAAGTCGGTTCCTTGTTGACAAATGTCGTTGTCAAAATTATAGAAAATAAACTTATAAACATACATCTGTTAACCGATTAATGGTATTCATCACCTTTGGCTGCATTACATTTGTTGGTTCTGGTTCCTTCTTCCACATCTGCTGGATTAAATGAGTAGGAATGCCGCTGGTTAAATATGCTGGATTAGCAGCAATCAATGATTGCAGATTTTTCATTAACTGACTGGCATTGTTACCAATCACTGGTGAGAAATTGTTGATACCACCAGCCATTTCCACTAAAACGAAATTTTCATATTAGCAAGCACTTCAGTAATTAATAATGATTTAGTGAAACTACGTAACTAGAAAAGGAAAGCCTATGGTGGAAGAAATGACCGGGGTTTTCTTAACTTACTCTGTGTTAACAACGACGCTAAATTACCGGGGAAGAATGTTCCACCCCCAGCTCCAATTCCAAAAAGTGGAGCTATTATTATGGAAGCATTCAGTGAACAGATACAAAAAAAAGATGGATAGGACAATGAATGTTAAACGACAATGCCACGAAAGATTTTTGGAAGGACACAAAATGGAAGGATATACACTGCATACCTGATCCAACTGAATTTGAAGAGCTCGGTACACGATTATTGGCCGTGTTCACTTTTGGCGGAATGAAACGAATTTGTTTGCCATCTGGTAAATTAAGATTTCCAATGCCCTTAACTGGCTTGATTGTCGAAGTTGATGTTGAGGCCAATGAAGGAATTTCAATTTTAATGGGCTTCGATAAGTATGGGGAGCTGATGCCTACTTTGGCTGGAATTGTAATGCTTGCCGCCGCAGCTGGCGCGGCGATACTGCTCTTCTCGGCATATGCTGCTGCCGTTTCGAGATCCTTGCCACCGCCTGAGGGATAAACATTACTTAATTAACGAAAATGTTGATTGAATTATAATTAAATCTAAATTATCATATAATTTCGAGACAAACACGAATTTTGCAATCAGTCGTCCTCTTCTTTCTCATTCCCTTACTTTAACCGATAAAATGAACGATAATTATTATTTCGAAATCTTACCTGGAACTTCAATCTTATCGGGATCTTCGTCTTCATCGAAATCTGACGCATCTTCATCATCGTCATCATCAGAATTGCTCATTTCAATGTCATCATCGTCAAGTTCCGGAACTGAACTCATTTTCTTGGTGGCCTGAAACGAAGCATAACTGCTGTTACATATTGGCTACAGAGATTCATTAAATTTATCGAAAATTCAAAGGCGCACTCATAGTTCCACCTCTTCAACCCTTTTTTAAATATTTGCATAGTTATCAATAATAACTTTACAATTTTCAAACTCTCGATGCTCTTAACTTAAAACAGTCACCCCAACCACCCACCCAATACATTAAAGATCCAAAATATTACTAAATTTCTAGACGACTAAATTTTCCGCAAATATCATGAGCTTGATAAACATGTATTGTAGTGTTTAGAGACGGTATGGGGAAACATGAGAATATTGTTCTTCTCAATGATAGGGTTTCAAAATGCATATTGCGTGCTATACAATCAGAACTTTAAGCCAAAATGCGAAGCCACAGAAAGACTCTAAATTTTTACCGGCACAATGTTGTATTTGATGCAGCAGCCAGACATGTTTGTATCTAGATGACGTTTTGGAATGTTATGTAGCCTAAAATTCATGTAAATAAATTCAAATGCCGAAAAAATATTCCAAATTTACTGAGCAAAGTTTTCAGTTTTATTGAAGTCATTTCATGAATAGCTTTTAGCGAACATTCCACTTATACATATGTTTTCAGTCGCACAAGTGAAGAACTTTTACTTAAATATGTGCAAATAATGGGGTAACCTGGATTAATCACCCGCACATACCTATGTATGCTACAAACACATTCAGCTCTTAACATCATTCTACCCTTTAAAGCAACCCCTTTAAAAGTTGAGTCGTCACTCTTGTATAAATTATATACATAATGAATATTGTTTGTACTTTAAATTAGAAATTTTGCAATTATGTGCTTATTCCAAAATGGATAAATCTTCTGATGATGTCACAATTAGTAAATGAGTGATTAATTTTGAGTAAATCTATATAATATTTTTATGATACACAACAGTCATGTGGTGGAATAGTGTGTACCAAAAACAAACATGAGCATTAGAAATTTTAGAGTGTATTTGAATTTTAACCCCCTAAGGGCAGGATGGGACAGAAATAGTTTACCATACAAAAACTTTGGAAACAAACATAAGCTCCAACGAAAAGTCCATATTAAATAAAGGCCCAATCGAGGAATAGACATATTAGTTGAGTACTTAATTGCTGATATATGTACATCAGACATATCAAGGAAACACATTCAGAGATTTTTCGCTCCCAATAAAAAATGTGTTCTACAAAATAAAAAAAAATTCTCTCATAACCGGCATTTTTTTCAATGCCACATGCTTTTTGTTGTTATTGCCGGAATCGGAGGGAAAATTGGAAACATGTGATTTTTTTTTCTCTCATCAACAGCATGAATGAAAAAAAAGTGTGTACAAACAAGTCATTTTCATATCCACGTTGTGAGAACGGATTTTTTTTTCGTGCTCACCAAATTTTTTTTTAATGCTCACAATCGGTTGTGTAAGGAATTTTTTTGTTACAAAACTCTTCCGGATGTCTTGAAACGTTTGGATGGTAAATGAGATAAGTTTTAGTGGGGAAAATGAAGGGAATGAGCAGATTTTGAAATTGCAATTAGAATCAATAATATTGTTACCCCTGCAAACCCTTCAAGCATAAACACATTCATCGAACAACAACAAAAACAACAAGCATACATCATAAATTTCCACAAAGTTAATTTTCTTCTTTATAGAGTGGCGCTTTATTCATGGTTTTTTGGGGGAGGGCATTTCTGAGCAGTAGTGTCAGATCAATAATTTGTCAGCCACACCCACAAATCCTTTTTGGAAAATAGTCGTCATTAGAAATATTCACGTAATTAATTTAAAATCCTTAAAATCAATCAGATCAAAAATTAAAACGAGTTGAGTTACCCTCAAAATCGTGAGCATTTTTTTAAACTGAGAGTCTACATTTTTTTTCTCAGATTTTCTCATTTTTTTTTTTGAAGTTCCAATGTAGCTTATGATTTTCTCAATTTCTGGTTTCATTGCATTTATAATTTAAAAATGCTTTTAATGATTAACGAGTATGCAATAGAAATAGTCTAGTTCTCTAGTTCATTCGAAGAATTATGGAAAACCACAGAAAATTGGAGAAAATTCGAAAATCAAGCTCATGGTTTAGGCCACTTCTACTGGAAGTGCCATTAGCGTGTGATTTGATATTTTCATTATTTCAGGAAAGTTGTGCAATTGACCGAATTGACATTATATGGATCCTAATTTTGCTTCAGTTAAGATTCATTACATGCATTTTAAAGAAGAATAGAGAAAATGTATTCACCATTTATGCTTGAAATCCAAGATCAGCTCTGTTTTGCGAGTTTTTTAATTCGATCGTAATTTGTACTTCTTATGGCTTAGTTTTCAACGGAACTACACTTTCTTTCTCTTCCACTTCAACCGTTAATTAGGACCACTGCAAAAATTCGTCTTTATCCTTCGAATGACTGCGGGAAAATGAAATTTTCTTCTCTCTGAAAATTCTCAAACAATGAAATTAATCTGAACTGAATCTCAAAGCTGAATAATTTTTTCTCTCATTTCATGATCTGAGATGAACTGAACTGAAACGGCATCCTGAACATAGTTTTGGTGAGAAAAAAAATTAAATATGTACTTTTTTTAATCGACTTTAATTTAATTCTCCGGGTTAATTCTATTCAAACAGTTTTTTTCATTTCCATCCTTTTATTTATTTCAGGATCTTCTAATGACATTTCAGTGAAAAATTTGGGGTTTTTGCCACTCAGATCTAAATATGCATTTAGAAAAATCTACTTATATATTTGTTCTTTGTTTGAAATCTTGACCTTTTATCAAGTACGTACCTAATTAGTAAGTTAAGCGTTTTGCGGGATTTTTTTTTTTTCTAAAAATGTTTATATTTCTTTCAGAGAATAAAAATTGAATTTATTTTAATTTAATTAACAGCTACATATTTCATTCGCCAAGAACAATTTCTAATCCTTGTTTTGCTTCTGCGATAGTGGTTTTTGCAATGAATAACTAAACTTGGTAAAATCGCCTTCGCCACAGCTGATGAGAAACTCATTTACAAATATGATTTGATAACAAGCTATATCGCAGTTTCTTAAAAAATCGACGTCTTGTATTGTAAGATTCTTCTGATGAGCGAGGCAATGTGTCACATTTGAGCGTCGCAAACTAACCGAGCTGAAGGGTGGTTCCATTTCTACAACTTTAGCACCACCTGCCTTCAAGACATTTTTAATTCCATTAATTTTATCCTTATTCGCTAAGATAATGAAAGTGCATCCTGTAAATGCTCCATTACTGTAACGCTGTGGCTCATTTTGTATCTTGATTCGCCAACGATATGGACAAGTGAAGATTGGGTCGTTGCTACTGAACGTTTGTGATGCTATCAGTGATATTTTAAAACGAGCATTTCCAAATTCATATTCATCCTCTGGAAGAAATTTTCCATTCTTATATGAATCCAGCACAAAATTATGATGAACGACATACATTCCACTTGCGACAGCTGAAAGGAAACGCTCTCCGCGATTTGGGGCTGCTACCACAACATGAGTTGCCGCTTTCTTAGGATCAATTTTAGCACCAAGTTTCTTAATTTTATCGATTAATTCGTTAGAAATCTAAAATAAGTAACGTTTTTAAATAAATAATTTCTTTCTTAAATGCAAGGAAATTTTTAACACCCACCTGATCCTTGAAAAGGTTAGTAATTGCAAAATTCATTGATGTCACACGATCTAATGACACTCGAGCAGTTCTGATCGGTTCGCCATAACCAACAAGCATTTCTGAGTCTTGATGTGTGATAAGCGATGACTTCTTTCGCGGCGACAATGAGGATGATGCTGCTATTATCTCACATTGTTCCAGATTTTTGCGCCGCTCCATCAGTTCTTCCACTTGCTTTTTCTCATTCTCTGCTTTTGCTGCAGATTTACGCTTAAGCATATCTTGAAGACCTTGCAGGGTTTCATCATTGTCGCTTGCCTTCTTTTTCAAACGAGGATCTTCCGATGTCTCATCATCAAAATTCAAAAGTTTTGAAGCAAGTTCGTCTGATGATTCATTTTTCGTTTGTCTTGATCCATTTAGAATATCTTGTGTGTTCATTCGAGGATCAGGACTATTATAACCCGGCAGTCGAGCTTTCAGAAAATCATAACGTCTGTATGATGGTGGCTATGTGTGGATAGAAATTATTTTAAGCCATAATTACATTCTTATTTTTGTTAAACTCACCGTAACTGGTTTTGTCTTCATTCGCTTTTCTTTCGGCATAGGATTATAGAATTCATCTAAAACGTCAATTTTACGCTTGTGAAACCATTGTGTTTCAGGTGATGCATCGGGACGCAATGCGTAATTAACAGGAGGTGGTTTCATGCATTCTGGAAGATCTGGCATCGGTGACATTGGCTCCATAAGACTTTTAATATCTGGCGTATCTACTATAGCTTGTAAACGCTTGGATCTAGGTGTGATCATATTTTTATCTTTCATTTCAGCCAGCACTGCCATCGTATGTTGTCGCTGTGGTGTTGGCATAGCTGCTACGAGATCATCTACGTCATGATATGAATAATCAGAATCTCCATTAGGTGTCTGAGGTGTCTCCGGTGACGCTGATTTCGAAGATTTCTTCAAAAGTTGTATCCTTTTATTGCTCAAAATTGGCGTTTCAATTGGTCTATTACTTAAAAATTCATCATCACTGTCTTTGTTCTCCTGGTCGTCAGTTCGTGGATTTGATGCATTTCCATGACATGTGTGGAAATCGATTTCTTGCGAGCTTGGCACAATTGAATCAGGTGCTACGATGTTATTTGATGATGGTTTACATCCACCGATTAAATATGGTGTCTCATCAGCACGATTTTTTTGTTCCAAACATTCACGTAACCAGCCAACGCTCAAAACCGTGAAACCCCATTTGAGAGCCGACTCAGCTTTGCGACCTTCCGCATTGGGACTAATAAGAATTGGTTTGTGCTTCATGTTCAATACTTCAGTGTAATCTCCACCCAGAACAGTGACCATCATTGAAATAAATTCTCGTTCCTGCTGTTTGTAATTCGTGACTACAATCGTTTCACCAGCAAGCGGGCGTTTCTCTTCCGGTTGTAACTCGATAAGTGGTTTGTGATAGTACTCTACATCTAACAATTTTTGTTCCGACATGCACTGAAGAATCCATAGCTCGTTAACCAGATTGCGATACTTCTTGATACGCGGCTTACACTCACTCAGAGTAGTTTGTGTAATGACATAATCAACTTCCTTTGTATAAGAGTCATCGACCATTGTTCCTCTCATTTTTTCACAATCTTGCATGATCTGTAGTGTATCGGCAGCATCTTTAAATCCATAGAAATGAATGTATTTTCCAGTGAAAATTGGTTCCAGAATTGTATCATCTTCTGTGTCATCTGCCGTCTCTATATCATATATCTGTCTTACTGATATTTGTTCAGGGGCTTTTATTAGCTCAGGAACCATTGTGCTTTGTGCGTTTGGTTTCAAATATTGACTCAACAATTCAATATCATCCTTCTTTTCCTCGTTTTGCTCTAACGTTAGCTTTGGATCGAGTGAAAAATGAGGAATATTTGGTTTTTTGAAGATATTATTCATAGATTGAATTGCTTTCTTGCTGGCTGGTGATGGTGGCTCTTGATGAACCTGAGCCTTAGTAATCTTACATATTGCATAGTCGATTTCGTTGAGCATTTTCCTCTTTTCAATACTCTCGTGGAGCCAATTTAATTTAAGTATTGTTGGGTGAACCTCGTTTGATCTAAGTTCAGTTTCCAGACTTGGATCATCTATACCCACAATGACGTGTGTGATTTGATCGCTGACCGCTCCAATAGTGTTGCCGCCGCATGCAAGTATGACCTTCTTCAGCTGATTAGATTCTTCCATCGAAAAGCCGCTCAAATAAAAATTGCATCCATCGAAGATAATTCCGGCTTTCTTCGCCAATTGTAAAGTAATTTTGGAGACGATTCCTTTGTGTTCATTTGTAAGTGATGATCGAGTGGACATTTGTAGTGAAGGACTAGCAACTGGTAGCTCTGAGACGCGACTGGCAATTGTCTCACTAATTGTTGTACTTCTCAATGTTAGATCGGAAGAGATTTCCGATAACTGAGTACTGTCAGGATTGAACTTCGAAACTGTTACGTTTGATTCTTTTGTTGGTGTTGAGGCTCTGATTACCTTCACAAGATACGCATTTACTGATAGCGCATATCCTTCTTTTATACTATCCAGCACCCACTGTGGCTTCACACATGGTTTTTTATTTCGTATTGCAGACTTATATTTCTCACTTGCAGTGCTGTCAGACTCAAGCAATAAAATCTGAATATAGTTCGGTTTGAATGATGAATGATATTTGCCGCCATTCTCTTCAATCATCATTTTGACTTTGTTTTTGACTGCAAGCTTGAGTCCTGTCGACGACACGTTGAGATCGAAGAAAATTGGTAACTTGTAGCTTTCAAATTGTTCGTCATTTGCATGTTTATTAAAGCTGATGTCCTGCGTCTTGGACCATACTCGATGGACCCAATCAGGATGCATGATGTTAAGGCCGTTTCTTCCTGCTTCTTCGTATTTTAGCGATATCACACTTTTTGTCACAAGATGAGTCACAATATCTGTTAAATTATCGAGGTGAATTCCTCCCATGTAACCAACGAGTTTCTTGATTTTCTTTTTCTCTTCCAGATCCATTTTGGAGAGGCAAATGATGAGTCCGTGCATAGATAGATTGTGAACATGTTGTAGACCGGTGGGCAGCGGAACATTTTCAATGAGCATTGTCAGCAGACATCGGTTTCCCAGAATCCTATGAAGAAATTAAAACGCATAAAAAAAATTCATTGGAGTATGCAAGGAACTTACCAGCAACCAGGAATAGCTTCAATGTATTCGAAGGCTGGTCCGCTAAATTTATCAAAGATGAATATCTGCTTCTTTTCCTTAAGTTCTGCTTTTGGAATGTTCAGGCACTCACTCTCCGTAAGAGTTTTGATGAATTCTATTGTCAAATACTCCTTTGCCGCCTGTAACAAGAGAATTATTAAGTAGTTAAAAACCTTTATATTCTGTCAATTTGAATGCAGTTTAGCTCACCTCAAACGCCAATTTCATGGCATCCGACATTTCTCCATTCTGTACCACAAAATTAAATATCAATTTGGGTTCCTCGCCAGCGGAAAATGTTAAATTAAAGCTCGACATCATTTTTTTAAGATCTCGTTCGAATTCGTTAACGTTTACAAGTTTTTTGTCTTGTGAAATTTGTTGTTTTTTGTTTTTTTGTAATTATTTCAAAATTATTTTCAGAAACCTTATTTTATTTAAACTTCTATTTCTAAGCTCGTCTTAACTGACTTATTATTCATATCAAGCAAGTAGTTAATTGTAATTAATTAAAGTAGTAAAACAAAAAAAAAATCAAAATAGAAAAAAAAAAATATGTTATAATAATTGTTCCGCTGAAAACGCCTCGAAAAGAGAAAAAAAAAAAGAAATAACACACATTGTCGCGAGGTAAGATATTCTTCTCACAACGTTTGTCTATCTTAATTTAACTAAGACACCTAGGAAAACGCAAAGAGAGCAAGAATGAGTGAAGAAAAGATCTCTAGTAACAAATTGAATATTGAGGCAGCCAGTCGCAACTCAGCTGAAATTTCGGCTATTAAGGAGACATATAAGCCCATATCAGAAGAAGGACTTGATCACGGTATGTCATATATCTTTATCATATCATTTCATAATTTTAATGCATCTCAGATTGAAAGATATCGCCAAAAATTGCCTAAGAATTTCCTCACAAATTTTGCAAAATGGAGTATTTTTGCTGATGTAATTTTTTATAGATATTTCTTTGTGCAAATCTTGCATATATCCCTAAAATGTTAACTTAAAGTTTATGATTTACTCAGTTCTTTTCAATCGTTTTTATCAGCTTTAAAACACATACGTAAACCCCTTTTTTCCTCTTAAAACATCGATTTTCCTGGGATTCTCCCAAATAAGATAAAGTCTTAAATAGATTTGGTTTATTTTAAATTGTATGACATCCGCATGCTACAATAAGTTATCTTATTTTCTCCGTCATCTTTATTCATACATTCTCGCGAGTTTATCAAAGCATCCTCAATTGAATTTCATTATCATCATTTCACATTTTACAGTCACGGGAGAAACAGTTAAAAATTCAAACATGGTGCATGAAAACGGAGATCCCATTCAAGATGGAGCTGATGAAATGATGCTAGGAAGCGATGATAAGGAAGTTCTGGCATTGAAGAATGTCGAAGTTAAATTCATCTCAGCCGAAACTCCGAATGGTGATGCGAAAATTAATATTGGAACCGTTGAAAAGGTGAGTTGATCACTTCACTGTTGTCACAATTTATTAACAGTCACTGATTGATTGCTAATTGATTGGATTCCTATAAAATGTCAAGCGCCAGATGCTCAGCTGATCAGTTAATATCCAAATTTGAATCATTAAAGTGTTTTAAAGGAATTCGAAAGAAAAAAAAATGAATGAGAAGGTTTAGTTGACCTTCAAAGTGTTTGTTCATCTTATCAAAATTATACAAATAAACCAATTTATATTTTCAGTCGTTCTCTGGTATGACAAAGGAGGAACTGATGAAATATGCCAACGACCCATTTTGGGTAAAATTACGTTGGTTTATGTTCGTATTATTCTGGGCGTTATGGGTTGCAATGTTGGTTGGTGCAATTTTGATAATTGTGCATTCACCAAAATGTGCAGCCCCAACGGAACTTACTTGGTGGAAAAAAGGACCATTAATAACTATCACTGGCGAAGAGAAGGAAACGGAGATTGAGGAAATTAAAAGCTTCAAAGCACAAGGTGTCATCTATGAGCTAAAGGACACTGATACATATGCTGTCGAAACCAAGAGCGTTGAAGATAAAATAAGGAAATTGGTGGAGACTTATGAGGCTCACAACATTCATCTTGTTTTGGACTTGACACCAAACTACGTTTCACAAGATGATGAACTATTTAAGTCTGCAACGCAACAAGTCCCAGACCCAGAAGCTCTTTCAGCCTTTATCGTTTCCGAAAACACAAATAACTGGAAAAAGGTTCATGGTAATCAGTCAGCATGGAAGCAGGTCGGAAAAAATAACTTCTTAAGCCAATTTGGCGAAAATTATGATTTACGAATGGACAGCGAAGTAGCACAAAATAAATTAAATGAAGTTATTAGGCATCTTGCTTCTTTGGGCGTCAAAGGCTTCCGCTTAAACAACGCACGTTACTTCATTGTCAATCCAGACATGAAAGATGAAACGCATAATCCAATAGATCACAAACACATGATGGATGAATATGAATTTTACACACATGGTCAAACAATTTTCCAAGATGGTCTTGGCGATCTTATGCGAAACTTCTCGCGGACTGTTCAGAATGCAACTAATGGCGAGGGCTTTTTGTCCATTAATGATGATCTATCGGCACGTGCTGAGGTCTTCACTATATCAAATACAACTCAGCTTAGCTTTGATTTGCCGCGCTTCGGTTTCATTAATGCTCACTTGAAAGGAGATACGTCTGACAAAATAAGAAAACTCTACAATGCATTCAAAAATCTGAAAAATGTTGTTGATATTGATAATTTATGGATGCAATTGCCATACTCTCATGATAGCTTCAGATCTTCAGAGCATCAGAATCGTTTAGATGCATCTGCTTATAATATGTTCGTGATGCTACTGCCAGGTACTCCAATAGTTTCATTGAATGCTATTAATTACGGTGAGAACAAAACTGAAACTGTTAAGAAGTTGGAGGAAATTCGCGAATCAAAAGCATTTCAACATGGCAAATTCGACTTTTTCTTGAGCGTTAATGAAACTGCTTTCGCATATACAAGGTAAGATTTGCATAACGAATAATTATCTAGCTGCTAAAATAATATTCACTTCATTCCCTCTACTGCTAACAAATTATTTAATTTTTATTAAATATTCAAGAAAATTGTGAGTTTCCCAACCAATCTATAAGAAAGAAATCGTTTGTTTTGTAAAAATCTTTACTCATTGAATAATTTTTTTTTATTAACAGGATCAAGTCAGGAAATGTTGGATATTTCATTGCTCTCAATCCGACTGATCAGGACATTACTGCAAACTTCGAAAATGATGAAGTTGGTACTGAATTAACGGTCACTTTGTTGAGTGACGATTACGATAAGGAAGATAATCCCTTAAAAGGAAAGGTACCACTGAACAGCGTTCCGTTGTTGAAACATTCTGTTGCGGTCTTTACTTTTATATTAAAGTCTTAAATCGCATAAAACAACGAATGAAATTTCCAAACATGATTCATTTTATCTTTTGCTCGAGATCCAGAATCTCAATTTTAATAATCATCAGTAGATTGATGTGACTTCAATCAGTAGAATTTATAATTTCAGTATTTTGCTTTGTTCAAGTTGAATCTTGAAGGAAATGATGACAATACAAATGGGCTCTCAAAATTACATATTCATAATAATCAAATAAAAAAGTACAAATTATCAGCAAATAGAAATTTTTTAATCGTCATTTTGTTGCAAACAAACAATTTTTTGCAGGTAAATATTATTGCCAAATATTTATCAACATATATATTAATAGCTTCAATGAACTCATTATTATCAAAATTATTTTTTCAATGGGTTAATGGCGATCCAATTTCCGTTTTCAGCCACGACATTCATCATTGTTTTCTTGAACTTTAATGGAACTTGCGTCTTTTCGGAAACTTCAAAGCTAAAGTATTGAAGCATTGCGTATAAAGTAAGTTTAACCTCCATGAGAGCGAGACGACTTCCAATACATGAACGTGGACCGATTCCAAATGGAGCATATGCATTCATATTTTGATTGCGAATATTTTCATCGTTAAATCGGTCAGGATCAAACTTTTCAGGATTTGGGAAATAATGTGGATCCATATGCCAACACCAAATTGGTAATATAATTGAATGATCTTTTAAAATTGTTACACTTTTGCCATCAGCATTAAACGTAAAGTCTTTGTTGCACTTTCTATCAGTTCCTGGAGCGGGAGACCATTTTCTAAGGATTTCAGTTACAAACTGATCCAAATATTTCATTCCTTGCAACTTTTCGTAAGTCAGATTTTCTCCGTTCAGAATTTGATCCATATCATTTATTTCTTGTCTCAGCTTGTCTTGAATGTCTTGATTAACAGCAAGCTCGTAAGCACAAAATGCGAGAGTTGATGATGTTGTGTCAAATCCAGCTAAGAAGAATAACAGACATTGTGCAACAAGATAATCATCCTGCCAAATAGTGCTCACTTCAGCTCTTCCAACAAGTGATTCGTCGACGGTTGCAATGCCATCAATTAAATTTTCTTCCGCCTTCTTGTCATGTACTAATTTCCCCTTCTTTGCCTGTATCAGTAGATTAATCACATCTGGTCGAACAATTGACTTTTCCTCACGTAATTGCATTGTCTCAAGAACTGTTTGACGGAAAAAATCTTTCGTGTGTTTATCAAGAAGGGAAATGTCAAGTTTCTTCATTATTTTCGGAACCAAAGAGCATAAAATGAATTTTAAAATATTCAAAAATGACGATGGATTAATTGACTTCTCAGCAATAACTTTGAAATCATTTTTTGGATTTTTAAATGAATTAATTTCCAATCCGAATGCACAACTTGCAATAGTATCAACACTAAAATTGGCAAAGAACTCCTTCATTTCAAGGACGTTCTTACCCGATTCTTTGAAATTGTCTTTGATAGTTTCTATTGCACGATTATTACATTCTTGTATCAAAATCATCATCTGACGCATTTTTGAGCCAGTAAATGCTGGACTGAGTGTCGCCCGCATATCTCTCCACTTTTTTCCTGATAACGAAAGCAGAGCTTTGCCTAGAAGTGGATCAATATTCTCATCCAAATTGCGAAGATGATCATTAAAGGTATCAAATTCTTTAATGCACAATGTTTTCGCCAATTCGGGGTCACGGATCATAAATAACGGAGTGCGAAAATCAAACAATCCAACGATGCTTAAATTAAAAAAAGATGTAATTTTATGTAATCTGTGCTAATATTGCTCAATATTTACGGGCTATTAGGAAATTCTTTGTAAATTTTTCGAAGCCATTCCGGTACTGACGCCCTCTTTAGTAGCAAATCTTTTCCTGTTCCCATGAAAATTGTGGGCTTCATGTACGGAATATCAACATCTTTGAAATAATTGTCATTTTTCGTTGCCCATTTGTAGATGAAGTAGCTTAAAGCTACTATACTGATCGTTATTATACACATCATTTTTGTTCGACTGCTGAAGAAATACTGACGACACAGTATCAAATCTTATCGCAGTTTATATTGATAAACTCGAAAACAAAATAACTTGCTACCGCCAAAATGACTTGATGCTACCTTGAATGATAGCTGAATACTAAAAATGTAATATAATAAAAGCCAATATTTATATTATCGTCGTTGGAATAATTTCAGTCAAACTATTTAATATTTCACTTGCAATTTTAACTCGATTTGTTGAAATTGTGCGGTTATTGAACGAATCTTGCGATGCTGAAAAATGACTCATTCGACATCAAAACAAAATGTGAGTTTCGCAAACATCACTTTTTAACCGGCTGTCTGATTAATTCCGACTTTTTTTGACCTTGACAACGGAAATATTTCTGATTTAATAACATATCGCTATCGCTACCTATGTAGACGTAGACACGCAATGTATTTTTTTTTTATTTGTATTTATTTATTTATTTTTTTTTTTTGATAACATAATTTTTAGAAAATATCCCATGCTATAACTTGAAAATGTGACTGACAAACAATACATTGACTAGGAATCTCGTGGTTTCAGCTGAGCCCAAATACCTTTTTCAGTTGCCATTCCGAATGGAACCTTTTTGAATTGTAGTGGAATTTGCGTTTTTTCACCGACCTCAAACGAAAAGTTCAATAACAAATAGTAAAAGATAGTTTTTAATTCCATTAATGCAAAACGACTTCCGATACAATTTCGCGGTCCGATTCCGAACGGGAGATACGTATCCGGATCTATATTTCCACGATTCTCATCGCTAAATCGATCAGGATTAAATTTCTCTGGCTCTGGGAAGTATTTTGGATCGTGATGGAAACCCCAAATGGGTATAAATATAACTTGGTTTACTTCAAAATGCAGCACTTTGTCATCGTATTTCAGATCGTAATCTTTAACACAGATCCTATGTAATGAAATGAAAGTAAATCAACGCAGGTTGCAATGATATTTTGAGTTATTTTTACCTATCAGTAAGCGGAGCTGCAGGCCATTTCCTTAATGTCTCTGATACAACCTGATCCATATATTTTAAGCTTTGAATTTGCTCGTAGGTAATATTTTTCCCGCCAATTTCGTTATTCATGTCTTGAATTTCTTCGAAAAGCCGCTGCTGAACGTCAGGATTGCTTGTTAGTTCGTATGCCACAAAGCCCATTGTAGTTGCGACTGTATCAAAACTAAATTCATTTTGATTTATTTAAATAAAATATTTTTTAAATTTTACTTTACTCACCCTGCCAAGAAGAAAATGAAGGCTTGAGCTGCCAAATCCTCATCGGTCCATTTTCTGGTAACTTGCGACTGTCCCACTTGTGATTCTTCCACAGTAGCAAAACCATCAACGATTTTCTCTTCAGCATTCACGTTATTTGACAAATGACCTTTCTTTGCTTGCATTAGTAAATTTATCATGTCATGTCTTATAATACCACTTTTTTCTCTTGTTCTCATTGTCTCATAAATTGCAGCTTGGAAAAATTCACAGCTTTCTTGGTCCATTAATTTGAGCTTCAACATTTTCATCAAATTCGGAAACATCATATATCCTGTGAATATAACAGCAGTTCGCATCGATGTAAAGTTGGTGACTTTCTTTGCGATTCTATGAAAATCATTATCAGGATTCTTGAATGAGTTAACTTCGATTCCGAAAGCTGTACTCGCAATCACGTCAACGGTGAATTTAGTCATAAGAGCTTTGAACTCAAAAACATCCTCGCTACCAGATTTAATTTCATCCTTCATTGTTTTGGCAGTTTGCATTCCGACTTGACTCACAAATTCAAACATTTGACGCATTTTGGAACCAGTGAACGCAGGACTAAGTGTCGATCGCATATCCTTCCATTTTTGTCCTTTCAATGCAACCAAAGCTTTACCTGTTGAAAGAGTTGAGAGAAAACGACTTCAATTTTAAAATGTTCTACAGTTAAAAGCTTAATATTTTACCAAACATTGGATCAACATCTTCGCTGATAACAGAACGATGATCCATGAAATGGTCGAAGTCCTTTACAGCCAACAGCTTTGCAATCTTTGGGTCTCTAATCAACGCAACAGGGCGTCGTAACTCAAATATTCCTGAAACTTTTTCATCCTGGAACTCATTATACCATTCAGTTACGATATCAATGATTGACTTGACTCTTATAATGAAGAACAATTGACTTCCAAAAAGCGGTAAAGGTTTCCGGGATCGGATTCCTTGTTTTTCGAAAAAGTCATACGTTGCTATTGACCATTTGTACAAGAAATAGATTCCAATGATAGCTAAATATAAAAGCACTGACATTTTTATTCCTTTTCAAGGTGTCTCCAAAAAAATTTATTTTTTCTTCTTATCTTTTGATTGATATGGAGACGTTAGAAATTATTATTTTCGACTCTTGTCAATTACGATTCACGATCGCGAATCAACTGAGAATTTATTTATAATTCGCGTTCAATTTATCTTTAAAAACTGAGAGCGAAAAAGTTTGCTGTATTTCATGATTTTACTCGAAATTGAGTAGAAAACCTTATCGGGTTTTAAAGTGCCGGGAGAGTTGCAACGCAAAGTATGAACTCAGAGCTATCGCTGATATCAGATTTTAGAAGTGCTATCAAAATAAATAATCGTATAATTCTTTTTTGTCCATTTATGGGCACTCATTCTGGTTAGAGCTTACCTGACGTAATAAATTTTACCAATACCAGTTTTTTTTGTTTCTGGAAGAAATAACATCCTCTCGCGTCGAATTGAGATTGCTAAATATGAGTCAGTAATTTTTTGGGTCAACATTCTTCAGTTATTTTACTCAGTTATTATATTGTATCAACCATTAATTATATGTTTTATTATTATTTTTATTTTGCAATTTTCTGATTGTTTTTAAAAAAATTTGCAAAAATAATTACCTAACTTTTCTTCACTTCTAATCGCATAGGAATATCTGGAATTGATTAGAAGCTTCTGTTTCAGAATCGAATTTCACAAGTTTACAACTATTTTTAAGCAACCTCGTTGAACAATTGCAATTTATTTATTGAATTTTGAAACTAAATACTTAAATTTAATGTTTATCAAGCAAATTGACGACATAATTGAACAGCGATTTTAATAAAATGCTTTTTCTTATGTCTGCATCTAATTGCGAGGGTTATTACTCGTAACGGTTCAAACAGGTCGCAAGCAACTCAGACTGCGGAAAGAGTACTTAACACCTTTCATTATTATTTACTCGGTTAATTGAATTTTAAAGCTTATAAAGCCAACATCTTATAACTAAGACTAATGTTCTGAAGACAAGGCGACCAGAATTGTCCGAGTCCTTTCACATCCAGAGCATTGTAGAAAGTCGATGTTAACGTGGCACATACTCCGAAAATTATAACAATCACGGATAAGAGACATTCGCTGTGAATCACTTTCCACAATAGTTTCATTCCTTTCAATTGCATAATTTCTTGATGTTCTGATTTTGGTTGTTGTTGCACAGTTCCATAGCGTACAGTTTTAAGTAGCAAATTTGTATCGCTTAAATCAAAATCGGAGCCATTTTTTTCATCACATTGATACTGCTGGTCATGTTTCTTTTCTAGACTCAACATTTTTGTGTAAAATAATGGCGGAAGGATGAAAATCAAAGGTCCTGTCAATGTACCACCAATTACTCCCATTACAAGATCAAACTTTGGAATAAATTCCGCAATCAGGATTGCCAGCCACACTACAATCGATCTTACAATGCAGCGACGAATATTAAAATCTAGAAGGAAATTAAATTAAATTTTGCAATTTTTCAATAAAACAACTTCACATATTTACTTCTAGAAATGTTCAAAATATCTTCCACATGCTGAAATAAAGCACTATTTCCAACGGCACTCGATAGACAAAGTTGTATAGTTACTAGCATGATAATTATGTAAAGCATCCAGCTTTTGGGAAGCGATTCCAAAACATTTGGTGACACAGATTGTCCATAATATGTGTACACGAGAAGTGTTGTTATGATGGATAAGCTACATGTGACACAAAGTCCACTAAAAACAGCTCGTCCAATCTTCGTTTTATCTTCCATGTCTACTTGAATTGTCAATAACATTGGATGGATATCAAATTGAAAGGAAATAATTCCATATGCCTTCAGAAGATTCAAAAGTGGCGGTGTGCTGAGATCAAATTCCTCAACATTGTTCACATTTTCCTCATCACCCGCTGATAACCTAATACAATCCAGGTCAAAACAGCAACCGAAGTACAAATACAAACAGAAATGCTTGCAAGCAATTTAAAATTCTTTGGTGACCCCAGCCACATAATAGGACATAGAAAAAGTCCAATGATGATGAGAAAGTAGCAAAATGAGAAGTCAAATACTCCACTAGTAATTCTTAGTCCGAGCAGTTGAAGATTTTGTGATGCTACTAATAGATTTGGTATTCCAGCGCCGAAAACCGTCAAATCGAGTAAAATCGTCACAAAAATGGCCATTCCCTTACCGAAACACATGTCAGCGACGGCAGCATATGGAAAGCGATTCTTGCTCACAATACTTGGATCAAGCTTTTCCGCAATTACCCAGCAACGTCCCAGAACGACAGCTGTGTATGTTTGGAGTGTAAATACCAGAATTATTAAAGGAAACCCATAATAACCGCAAGAAATTAACGACCGCGGCAATGTGACTATTGGAAAAACGCCAAACAGATCGATGACACACAGTGCTGCAAAGAATAAGCTGAGCTTCTTAGTACTGTCACTTGCAGCTGGAATGCCAATAGACCTTTGTAATGGCGCCTTCAGAATCATGTTGTTCCTTTATTTATTTTTTATTGAGAGAAACTTCTTTACGCAACAACTTTCCGTCACAAACTGAAACATTTTCTTGGACGAAAGTGTGACGTGTGTGTGCTGAAAAAGGAGAAATTCTCATGCACAGAAATGAACTGGTGTATTAAATTTCAAGGTGAAAAATTTTCTTCCGACTACATCTCTGGCCAATAAATCCTTAAAAGTGCAATTGAGCTGCAGGATATCAAATATCAAGTGTGGGATGAATTTGTTCTTAAGACGATGACATTTATTTATTTTTTGTAAAAATAAAAAGTTTATCACACAAAAAAAGGAAGTATTAAGTAACTTTGAATCATAGACAAATAATTGTTTTTCTATTCTTTGGATATATTCTATTAGCGATAGAAAGCTGGAACTTTTCTTTGTAATGGATATACTTATTTGAGTCAATATCAACCAAAAAGTTTTCACAAAAATCACTAACAAAATTGAAATTCGAGAATTTACATGTAAAAAAAAAATACTTAAATTAACTCGAGCATTATTTTTCGTCATATTCGATAGATGCGGGTTCAATTGAGTTTTTTCTCACCAAATGATGACACGTTCTCGGAGTGTTTAGCCTCTTTTAAAGTGGATTTTTTCTGTTTCCACAATAACACAAAAGTGATATAAATAATTGCCCAAAAGATGTAAGCAATATGATAAACAGATTTGTAATAAAACCAGATCTTATCAATGTCCTTTAGCATAAACGCAATTCCCATATATGAGAATGCGAAGAACTTCAAAATCCAGCAAATAACATTTGCAATTTGCAACTGCGCTCCAGAGCGATCGTTTCGGAAGAGTTTTGTATAGAGATCTTCAAGTGGTAAGTAAAAAATCGGCCCAAGAATGCAGAAATAATAACCGGCGTGGACACCGTGCCAATAGGCTGAAACGGCCATCGTTGCCACTGTACGATATTTCTTGCTTGGAAATTGTTTGTAAATGTACATTGCAAGCCAGTACTGAATGCAACGATTCCAATGTTTCATTGCCTCACGGAATGTCCAGCACTTTTCAACACCAATAATATCAACATTTTCAATTGTTTGGAAATCATATTCGCGTCCTTCGGGTTTCTCAACAATTTCCTGAGTAACGGCGTTTAAAGGCCCATGTCCACATTTTGCACCGAGTTCCTTTGGATAAGCGCCGAATCCAGCGTTTGTACAAATGCATTCTGATAAGATGATGCCCGAATAGATTCTCATTCGGAACATAAAGAATGTTGGCCACACGTAAAATAGACGATAGAGCCACGATCTATTTAGATAAAAATCATCGGATGTTGCATAAGTCAGTGGCCATATGTACGATGCTGCAAGATATAGTACAACAAAAACAGGAACCCATTTCAGCTTCTCTAGCGTGGCCTTCCAACAATCAGCATTTACGGCGAACGGATATTCGAAGTATTCATAAAATGTCTTGAAAGTGTAGTATGGTCCAGTAAGAAGACCAATATAATTGAAGCAATAGTGAAGCATACTGATGAAAGAGACATCGTGAAGTTCTTTTTCAGCACCTGAGAGGGCAAGTTCATTATTATCATATCGCTCTGCTTCCTTAAGTTTTCTTTGAACGGCATTTTTCTCAAATGCAAGTCCGATAATCTTAAGCGTTAATATCATTTGAATCATATTCGTGTGGCCTCCGGGATTAGGTAGTCCTAAATGGCTCACCATTCGGAAAAAGAGCAGATAGATCATCATGAATGTGAAGACAATCAAATGACAATTGCTACAAGGATCGTTTTTTATAAATGAAACGACATGAAATTGGAGGGTTATATAAGAGCTTACGGTGTATTTGATTTTATGATGCCACAGCAGATCAGGAATGAAATGAAGATATGAGCCGATTGCAACTGAGATGTGGCGAAAACAATCACTAATCCAAAAGCAGTGCCGATAATTCTCTTCAAGTCCTTATCATTTATTTTACGATAAAAATGACCGAAGGAAATACCCAATCCAAGAAGGATGCCATAGATTATGTCGTCGCGACCCATATTAATAATCTTTTATTATCAGCTCTCCTGACTACACAGTCAGGAAGAGGAGAACCGGTTCTTCGATATAAACAACAACACACAGTGAAAAGTTTTAAAAGTGAAAATCACTTCCAGTACAGTGAAAGATCTCGAAATTAAGAAAAACAAACTGTTCCAACGAGCCTTCCAGTGTCGTATATTGAAAATTTATTTTTTCAAGTCAGTTTTTGCGAAACTCTGATTTGAATGGTTAAGTTAAATAACAATCGAAACAAGATGACGACAAAAATAATGCTTATCTCATGTGGCTCATTTAATCCACCAACTCCGATGCATCTTCGAATGTTTGGTGAGTTGATATTTACGAATTTCATCGAATTACTCTCATTATGCCTAAATTTTACTTACGTTTAGAAATTGCAAAGGATTATTTTACGGAACTGGGCACTCATGAAGTTATTGGTGGAATCGTGTCACCAGTGCATGATGCTTATGGTAAGAGCGGGCTCCTATCGCAAACACATCGAGTCGCGATGGTCAAGTTAGCCCTTAAAACCTCTTCATGGATTAATATATCAGAATGGGAAACACAACAAGAAGAATGGACACCAACCAGAGCTACCCTGCAATATCATCAAAACTACCTTAATTCAATCGTTAGAGATCTTAACGGCATTAATTGCAGCAATCTTCCAAGCTGGATACCAGAAAATGTAAAACAAACAAAAGATCCCGCTAAACTCATGTTGCTGTGCGGTGCTGACTTACTGGAATCTTTTGCAACGCCTGGATTGTGGAAGACAGAAGATGTAAGTGTATCAAAATAATGTACAATGTTCATATTTTTATTAACATTTAATTCACTTTTCCAGCTTGAGGCTATTCTTGGTCAACATGGACTCGTTGTGATCACAAGAAACGGATCAAATCCTGAGCGATTCATCTTCAATTCGGATCTGCTAAGTAAACATCGTCGTAGCATTCATATTGTGACTAACTGGGTTCCCAATGAAATTTCATCAACACTCGCACGACGATTTCTAAGCCGAAAGCTATCCGTCAAGTACCTACTGGACGATTCTGTGATTGAGTACATCAATAAGCATGAACTGTACCATGCACCATCAAACGAAGAAACGTGAGTATCTGAAATGCTTAACCAAAAGAGTTCAATGACATCGACATGTTTCATTAAATAATTAAAAAAAAATGAAAATTTCTCTTAATTCATGTCTGTGCCAATAATTGGTTTCGTGGAATTCGGTTCCGTGTGCATTGAAAATGGCGAGCAGTAAGTTCATCTTACCACCATCTAACAACACCAGTTGCAGTACTGTTTTGCTTACACCTATTTCACCGGAAAGTGAAAACTCTACAACATTCAATGAGAGTTATGTGAAAATTCAGAATGATAGGAATGAGAGTCCCGTAGCAGATGATTATGAAAGCATGGATGAAACTGATTTTCCGCCTCCTCCTCCTCCATTAAAGACTTCATCATTAACTGTCGATTACATCAGCGGCACAAATTCCCTGCAGAAAGTTTTCTGTTGTGCTTCAGCTGATGGCACAAGTGTTCGTTTGACACGGCCTGGCATGGCTGTCCAAATTCATTCTGATGGAAGTGAGAAAACTGATAAGGTGGGTGACACAGATGACTCTAACAGCACTATAGAAAATCATATAATAAATAATCCTTCTGATGATGATTTCGGCACCAATGATAATGCACCAACCCCTTCGCCAACGTCACCAGCACAAATCGAATCGTCATCGGCACGTGAAGACTGCGACGAAGAGCAATCAGATTCCGAATCACTGACATCATCATTGCCAAAGACATATGGACGATTTAGTCCGAAGACTTATAATGAGATGATTAAATTTGTCTTTACCGAACATGGGATTCGAGTGATTTCTGATAAGGAATATGTCGTTTAAATTATGTTTCTTAAGGAATGGTTAAAAGGATTATCACCGAACCTGATGTTTAAAAAATAATATTTTCCGACATCTCCTTATTGCGGGTTTAAACTTAAATATCCTTAATGCCACAGATCAGTATTTTTTCCCCACTGTCTTAGTGATGGCATCATGAAAAATGCTACAAAGAAGTGCCAAAACAAAGCTTTATCAGTAGTTTTTTTTTATGGGAATCGTGCAATATTTTGTCATTGTTTCAAGCAAGAAACTGCTTTCAATAATTCTCATCGTTGATATGGAAACTGTGAGAAATCACATTTCATTTCGTGAATATTCCAGTTCAAGGACAAATAGCATTTTTTTTTATATTCACTTATATTATGAAAGGATATCGCGCTGAGTATGGAAAATGAATGTTTTTATTATTTTTTATTATTGCACAATTATTGTGCATTTTAAAAATAGATCGTATGACGACATTCTAACAGAGACGTAAACACAAATTATTTGAAGCTTTTATTGAGCGCTCAGCATGATAGTTCTCGATTCTTTTCTGTTCTTTTGATTGTTACTATTAATCCCATAGTCGTTTGAAAGGAAAAAAACCGATGACTCATAGAAAATTTTCAGAGAAATCGATTTCTCTTTAAATTGCATGATAATCTAGAAATTAAATGAGCACAATTTTCGCAACTTTTCATACTTTTTCCAGCACGCACATTCACTTTTGATTTTATTTACAATATGTAACAAAATCAAATTCCATTTTCATGTTTTTTTTTATTTTTCAGGCAATGTTCAAAAAGCTCAAACGTCAAAAGCATGCACGACGAACGTAGTTCTATAATTTTAATAAATTGATGTTTTTGTGTGGATCTTACTTAACCTGGCGCTGCAACGCTTATTTCGTCATACATATTTATTATAATTTTTTGCGAAACATATTCTAAGGTCTTTATTATTATTATTCGATAAAATAAGAAACGGTTATTCTCTTATTTGTAGTTCATAAAAAAAAAATGCCCGCGATTATATTTGAAAGTAACTCGTCAATTATTGACGACCTTCCGGATTGTTCTAATGTTCCTCAACGCTCGCGTTGAGCAGAACTTCTTCTATATAACTACACATAGTTAAAAAGTTATATTTATTCAATTTTCAATAGTTATAGCGTTAAAACCATGAGATCTTGTATCTTACATTCATGGATCTCTGCTGAAATATGTCTACTCACATGGATTGATAAATGATCTATTGCAACATCACATGAATTTAATTATAGCGAATAGAAAACTCATGTTTTTAGTCAAAATGAAATAAAAAATAAAATAAAGAGAAACATGGTCGACAAAGTTTTGTGATTTTAGAAGTTAGAAAAAAAATTTAACGCATTTTTATTTTGCTTTCATCAAAGTCCTTTCTTGATGTGAAATTTTTTAGATTTTGCTTCTGTTGGCGCATCGGTACAATCACACCAGGGTGTAAGACCTTTGTCACATTCGAGCTTAACATTTAAAACTGTTAAGCCAATGCCATCGATTGTGAGCTCTTTTCGGTCGCTGATATTGTATTTGATTGTGTCGAGGCCTGTTCTGATATCTCTACGTCTTGTCTCGTCTTTTTGATTGAAACATTTTGTTGTGTCCCGTCTGCGATGGGCTCGATCGTGAATATGACTGAATGTGTCAGTGACACCAGTGTTGATGTTTTCAGGTCGATGAACCTTCAAGCCAGCATCCTTCAAACGTACATAAAATTCATCATCCTCTAATCCCCATCCCCAGTATTTGTTGGACATCCCATTCACCAACGCGAAATCTTCATTTTTTAGTAATAAAATGCCACCGATGAAAGTTGGCTGAAAAGTTAAAGTTGAGTTGTTATTAATGTTGTTTTTTTTTTAAGAACTCAATGCTTACATAGTTATATTTCGGATGTAATCCTGGTGCAGCCACATGAAAAGGTCCTTCAGCTGGATAGTCATATTTTAAATCATTGTTTAATGGCAATAGATCCACATCATGCATCGCAATGTAATCGAAATTGTCGCGCGAATATAGAAATCCAACATTGATAAGGGATGCTCTATTAAACCGGAAACGATCAACTTGATTAACAATGAAGATGTGATGAGGAATTCTCTGGGCATTAAGAAATGTATGCATGTGCGGTACAAATTGAAGCAGCTCTTCAAAGCGATCCCGAAAAGGTACAATCACAGCGAGACGTTTTTTGTCTGAGTTATCACTAATGACGGAATCAAAATATTTGTTTTTCTGAACATCATTGTAGATTGAATTATGAGTCTCAATGTAGTTTTCGCAATTGCATGTTTCTGAAATGAGAACTTTGCAATTGTAATTTATTACTGTGATATAATATCAAGGAAACTTACCCATTGAGATTGGCAGCACACTCATGATGCAAGTCAGAATGAATGTTATCAGAATGCACATGACAATAATCTTCATTGCGTTTAATTTAAATGACGGCATTATTTCACGTTATCATGTCTGTCGGCTAAAATAATTTCTTAAGGAAAATATGGCCATCGTCTTTTTTTGATGTAAACAAACGGAGTTGATGACAACTGCCTACTTAGTTTCGGACTTTCGGACCTGGTGACTTTTGTCTCGTCACTGGAAATCATTTAACTTTTGACAGTCCGTTATTTTTTTTGACTTGCTCACACATGGGGGTTTGGCGATCTTTGAAATCAGCATACGATTACTTTAATTGCATAAATATTTATATTTAAAGACCTTCACACTTTGTGCTCTTCCATTAAAGAATCGAAAATGAATAATACTCAAAAAGTACCAAAATCAACGTGATTTCTATTTTGTTGCACGATCATTGTTTGATGAGAGAGGTTCGGGGAATATCCAAAATACCCATAAGATATTTCTTTTTACAACTTTATAGAATGACCATAAATGAGCTGCTGCGATGCTGAGAGTCGTGAATTGGGTTTTGTATTTTTTTATAATTTTTTTTTTCTTGCCACTTAGAATGATGCCACAAAAAATAATATCACATCTTAAGCCCTTAAGCGTGTGCATTATGGCTAATCAGGTCTGGTCGGAGGGCGGTTGAACCAAAATATATTTTATTGATGTACCATTTTTTTTTTTTGGCTAAGCATTGGCCACTACATCGGAGGCTATATGCAAATTTGATGAGCGTTGATACTGAAACGCAAATTCCATAGATAAATTTTTTCGTCTCAAACATAGGTACGAGTCTACTCTTCAGCCACATTTGTATTGCGGTCGTCTATCCAAAATATTTTTAAGGCCTTTTATTTAGTCGGTTTGGAGCTATCAAGTGGAGTGGAGTTACAAAAAAAAATAACTGTGAAATTTTATAAATCTGTGTAATATCTTGTAATAGCAAAAGGTAATTTTGCCGTAATGTCAAATGATAATTGAACACATGAAGAAAAAGTGAAATTTTCGATAATTTGTTTGTCGGTGATTTATCGCGAAAGTTCATTGCTATTGAACTTTTCTTTCGTAACAAACGGAAGCGTAGCCTTTCGCTTTTAACGGAGCGTTTTATTAAATAGTTGGAAAAATTAAATACCGTTGCTAAATATTACTTAATTCAATTTTATGGGACACTCCGTAAATGATTTCCGCACGGAAAACTTATGCTTTCTATTTGAATCGGAAAGAGTTAAAAAATACCTAAAATCGTTTAGACATTATTTATAGACATTACCTACAACGTGTTAAAAGCTCATTCATTAACATCGCCTCGCGAGGAACTTTGAAAAGGGCTTTCAAGCAAAATTTGTTAAAATGAATGGAACAAACTTCTTTTCAAATATGTTTCTCAATCAATCTGAAAAAAACAGGAATTAACTTATTGAAAATTCATGCATAATCCGTTGAAACCGGTTTGACACGCCAGTTGACAATCGTAAACTTTTCTTTCATCGTATTAAAATTCACGAAAATTAAAATTCACTATAAATGTAACGATTAAATCCTGAATTCATATACATACATAATGACACAACATTTACGCATTGCGCATGAACACTTGACCAGTTTGTCAACATCCTAATGACACAGTTTTGGAACAGGAATATATTTGTGCGTTTTCCAGTATTTATAACAAATTGTCTCATTTGCAGTTGAAAGGTGATAAACGAGAAAAATGAAAGTGTTTGGAATTGACGATGATTCGGAGGCCTTCTCTCTGTTGATTACACTTTCCGTCGGTGTTATTCTGTATGTTGGTACATACTTACTCAATAAAAAAGTTATGCGAGAGAAAGCCGCAAAAATTGTAAGTTGAAATCATAAACAAGGTCTTAAAAATTGGTTTTTAATTACGTAAATATTTATTTATCTCATCCAAAGCAAGCATCAAAACTATTGCATGAACATGAGAATTCATCGACCGTACTCCGCTCAGATAATGCTAAAATAATTTCAAAGCTCAACTAAAAATTTCTAAATTTATTAATTATAAGATTTACTATAGAATTTTAACAAAAATGTGACAACCCTCAAGAAAGACAAATCCGAATACTTCTGTTTAATAATAATAATCTAATAAGTTTCTAACTGACAATAAAACATTTTTTTTACCATAATCGGAGTTTCAATAGCAACAACACGCGATAACAGAAATGTGAATTGTGTGATGGGATACATCGCTGTCGTGTGCCTTCAATGGTGTTTGACAACTTTAAATTGCCAGCTGATTGATGAATTCATGGGGGGTGTTAACTTTTTTTTAAGGTATCTGACAATCACAAAAGAGACTTAAACAAAATTACTATTGACGTTTTCGTAGGATGTCGCCCGACGATAAGATTTTTATCCGGTTTTTATTTCTCTTGAAAGACGTTCAGTCGCAATTTGCAATTCCTTTAAATACCACGTCGACCTTTGGCGAAATGATTGCACTTTTTGGATTTTTGTGTTTGGCGCTTATCACACAGTCAGCTGGACAAGAACTTTTCCCGCTCAGCATAATTCATCTGAACGATATTCACGCACGCTTTGATGAAACGAATATTTATTCAAACACCTGCAAAGAAGGCGATTTCTGTATTGGTGGATATGCGCGCGTTATAACCAAAGTCAAGGAGCTTTTGGAGCGTCGACCGAATCCAATTTATCTGAATGCTGGAGATAACTTTCAAGGTACGTTGTGGTATAATATTCATCGATGGAACGTTACAAGCCAAATGCTGAATCTTTTACCTGCTGATGCAATGGTAAACAATTTTCAAAATGTAATTTTAAAATTCTTATCAGTTAATACGATTGTCGATTAATTCATAGACGATTGGTAATCACGAATTTGATCATGGCATTGAAGGAATTGTTCCATTCATGGACACAATTAAATCGCCGCTTTTGATATCAAATATTGACGATTCATTAGAGCCGAACTTTCAAAACAAATACAACCATTCCATGATAATGAATATCACAGGACGGTACGTCGGAATTGTCGGCGTAACTACAACGATGCGTTCAAATTGGGGCAATGTAAATATACTTCCGGAAGTTGAAGCTGTTCAACGGGAAGTTAAGAAACTAACTGAAGAAGGAATTAAAATCATAATTGTTCTATCGCATTGTGGACTTGAAGTTGATCGTGAAATTGCAAAACATGGCGGACCAATTGATATCATTGTGGGTGGACATTCGCATTCGTTCCTGTTTTCAGGGCCTAATCCGCCATCAACTGAAAATCCAGTTGGTGAATATCCAATCATTGAAGACCAAGCAAATGGTCATCAAGTGCTTATTGTGCAAGCTTATGCTTACACAAAATATCTTGGCGACATAACTTTGTACTTTGATGATGATGGAGATGTAATAGATTTTGAAGGTGAGCCAATTTACTTGGATCATAATGTTCCAATGGATCCAGCAATTGTTGAAGCTTTGAAACCATGGAAGGAGGCCATTGATCATTTACAAAATCGCATTGTGGGTCTTTTGGAATTTGATATCAGTTCATCGGACTGTTACAATCGCGAATGTGGAATGGGCGATTTGACAACTGATGCTTATGTCCATGCTGTAAGTTTTATGATAAATCCCGAGGCTAAATCTATATACAAAAAAAAAAACTTAAATTTATTTATTTCTTCGATATTTCTCAGTTTGTTGATGGACCATCAGATGGTAAAAATGGATGGGCAAGTGCGACGATATCTTTGACCAACCCAGGGGGAATCAGAAGTGGACTTACGCGAGGAATGATATTTTATGGTGATTTAGTTACCACAACGCCATTTGAGAATTTGCTTTATTCTGTTGAGCTACAGGGCAAATTCATCAAAGAAGCGATGGAGTTTTCAGTTGCCGATGAGAATTCGAAAATTCTTTTGCAGGTGTCCGGCTTGAAGATAGTTTACGATATGAAGCGCGATCCATATGATCGCATAATTGAGTTGAGTGTTCTTTGTCGCGATTGTGATGTTCCACACTATGAGCCGATAAATACTGATGAGCTTTATCGCGTTATTATGCCGTCATTTTTGTCCGGAGGTGGCGATGGATTCACGATGATCGGTGAAAATGTTAAAAATGTTATTCATGGACCTCGCGATATTGATGCGTTGAATGATTACTTTGACAAGTTTTCACCATTTGCATTGCCACCAGTTAGCGGGCGAATAACTTTCATTTAATTATTTGTCATGTTATTGCTTAATTAGAAAAAAATGATGATGAAAAAAGACTAATAAATTACTTGTGATTTCTTGACAAAATTCGATCGATGGTCAGTTTGTTTAACCGGCAATTTAATGGAACCGGTTTCACCACAACGCTGTGGTATTAGTTATTGGAATATTTCGGTAAAGAGCGAGGCAATTGTGAAAAAATACTCAAACATTAGTTTTCTTCGTTTAGTCTTATTCATTACGTTAGACGATCAGGTTTCTTTCGAATTTGGTGCTAACGATTTTTGTTTTGATACATTCATTCTATAATTTTTTTGGGTAAGATACAAAAGCATATGCACATTCCATTTTACAGCTTAGGCAAATTGGTTTGTTGAAATGAATGAGAACATAACGGTGTCAGTATTCAGAAAGAAGGCAATCCGAAAGAAGGCAATTTGTTTGACTTAAAGATATTTATTACCTCATCATACTTAGTCAAATATGTATTGACTATTTAATTACTTTGCAAGCAAAAGTTTGTTGACTTTTTTTTTCTCGTCTCATTTATGTCACCGAAAAGTTATTGAAATATTTGATTGTTTTAGAAATTACCAGAATAGTGATGGAAGGTAAAACGGTTATAATAACTGGCTGCAATAGTGGCATTGGAAAGGAAGCAGCGAGGGATCTTGCAAAGCGTGGTGCTCGCGTTATCATGGCTTGTCGCAATACTACGATGGCTAATAAGGCGAAAGGTTTTTTAAAGATAAATTTCCTTAATTAACAAATTTTAAATCATTTTTAATTTTATTTCAGATGAAATTGTAGACGAAAGCAAAAATGACAAAATTATCGTAAAAGAGCTCGATTTAAGCTCACAAAAATCAGTTCGAGACTTTGCATCTGATATTCTAAAGTCAGAATCGCGTTTGGACGTTCTAATTCACAATGCTGGTTATGGTGGATCCTTTAAGAAACATCAAAGTCTCGATGGAATTGAACTTACGATGGCAACGAATCATTATGGGCCATTCTTATTGACTCATCTATTGATTGATTTGCTAAAGAAATCAGCTCCATCGCGCATTGTTGTTGTTGCGTCATCATTCTATCGTTTGGCAGATGTTAATGTTAATAACCTGAATCCAATCGATACATGGCCAGCTTATTTATATTATTCATCAAAGGGTGCTAATATCTTATTCACTCAAGAGTTGGCACGAAAATTGGAAGGAACTAATGTAACTGCAAATTGTCTTCATCCAGGTTTAGTTGATACCGGAATTTGGCGGAATGTACCTCTACCATTGAAACTTCCACTGGGCATTGCTAATAAATTATTCTTCAAAACTCCCGAGCAAGGAGCTCAAACTACTATTTATTTGGCAACTTCTGATGAGGTTGCAGGTGTTTCCGGCAAATACTTTAGTGATTCGAAAGAAGCGAATCTTCGGCCTTACATTACAGATCAGGAAAAGGCAAAAAAGTTATGGGAGGAATCGGTTAAAATTGTTAAGCTACAAGAATCAGATCCTAAAATTTAGATCCATAACATTCAATTTGTAAGCTATTTTTGGGAAGAGGTTTAATATACATATATATATATTTTTTTAATATTTCAATAAATTATTTATTAATTTTCCAAATTTCTTTTGGGGTCGATAATTATTTTCCAAATAATTGGCTTTGCACCCATTGATTTGAAGAGAGTATTCGAAATTTTGTATCTTTGTGTATGAATGTATGAAGATCAATTGAAATACTCTTTTTGACGAGCTTGGAATTGCTTTTTCGAGTTTTTCAGTTATTCACGGTTTCTTGAGACAAGCACATGTTTCGGTGGGTTTAAAAAAGAGATCCGATTTTATCTCTATATATTTAAAAACCACCTTGAGATCGTTGCGTAATCACATCTCAATAAACAATTTGAAAATTAACCAAAAATGATTTTAACTCTTGCATCACTTTTTGGTGTTTTGTTGGCATCTTTAATATTTATTTTCGGAATTTTGCACGTGTGGTTAAGAACGACTGTTGGAAAATTTGTGTCAGACGTAAGAGATGAACGAGAAATTAATTTCGTAATCAAATTAAAGCTCATCAATTTATAGGAGCGTATGGAAGGTAAAACTGTGCTTATAACTGGCGGCAACAGTGGCTTAGGTCTTGAAACTGTAAGGGATCTTGCGAAACGCGGTGCACGAATTATTATGGCGAGTCGTAAAGCAGATGTTGGAAACAAAGTTCGAGGTCATTTTGTTATTAGTTACGTATTTATTATCATAGTTAACGACGCGTCATGATCATTACAGATGAAATCGTCAGAGAAACCGGAAATGACAAAATCATTGTGAAGAAACTCGATCTAAGCTCACAGACATCTATTAGAGAATTCGCAGCCAACGTCTTAGCATCAGAACCGCAGATCGATGTTTTAATTCACAATTCGGGTTGTGCAAGTACATCGAATAAACGAAAAAGTGTTGACGGAATTGAACTCACAATGGCAACAAATCATTATGGACCATTTTTACTGACACATTTGCTGATTGATTTGCTTAAGAAATCTTCAAGTCGAATTATTGTAGTGTCATCAGCTTATTACAAGATTGCGCGTGTTGATTTAAAGAATCTTAATCCAATTGATACATTTCCATTTTACCTTTATTATGCTTCCAAAACTGCAAATATTATGTTTGCGCTGGAACTTGCACATCGACTAAGGGACACAAGAATAACTGTCAATTCAGTAAATCCTGGAATGTGCAATACTGCAATTTTCAAGAAAGTTCCATTCCCAATGAATCTTATTGTGAAACATTCATTCAAAAATTCATTTGAAGGTGCTCAAACGACAATTATGCTGGCGGTATCGGAGAAGGTTCGACATGTCACTGGGAAATATTTTAGTGATTGTAAAGAAACCGAGTTGATGAGTTTTGTTAAGAATCCAGTCAACAATAAAATTTTCTGGGATGAATCGATCAAAATAGCTAAATTGAGTTCATCAGACCAAATGATTTAATTAGTTGTTGAATTAATTAGAATTTTTATTTTATAACCATGACGAAAATAAAAATTATTCTTCTGAAACAACTTTTTCTCGTTTTTCCCCACTTCATTGTTCAAAAAAAAAAAAAAAATCGTCTCAATTTGATGTGTTAAAATTCTCATTGGAAGCGAGAAAAAGAGAGGAACAACATTTATGTCTTACAATTGGATTGCTGCAGAGTTTCAGTCGTGGTTGGGCATTGGAATCATTCAGTTTTGCCTTTCAAAAGTTTTGTGCTAGAATTGCTCGATTCACTTATTGCAATTAAGCAGAAAACAATTGTTTTTTTTTTTTTTTTTTGAATTGTTGTGCAAATATTTTAAATAAGCTAATTAAAGACGTCAAGGAACACGAGGTAATAATTGATATTTGCATAAAGTAGATATTTGGTGAATTGTCAGCAAGAAATTTGTGAAACAAATAACGACTGAATTTGTTAAGTCACCAGCTTAATTGACATTAAAAATATCAAGATTGTGTTAATTCATCAACTTGATGATACGACAAGAAATTCGGTTTTTAACCTGTTTTAAAAGTAAAAAAAAAAAAAAAACTTTTTGAATATTTTTCGGAAATTTTTTGACTTCGTGGCAAATTAAAAGAAAAAGTTTGTTCGCTTCTTTACTTTATACTACTTAAGATCCGACCATCAAACTCTAAAGAAAAGAACTGGTCCGACGGTTATAAAAAAATACTTTCGATTTTCGAGTTCAGTATTTTTGTGTGAATCTTGCACAAATAATTTGGATGACGTGCTTTGAACTTTGTTTCAATGCGTCAATAATTGATATTTGCTTAAGTTCTAGCGCTGCGTAAATTTGCAAATTAATCGCGCAAATAACGAAAGAATAAAATTGCCGGTATATTATCGTACAACATTTCTCATTGCAAAATTACTTCAAGGACAAGTCATTCCATCAGCATTGCAAAAAAGTCATAATTTATTTACCTGTGCAAAAATTTTAAGAAAACAAATTGTCGGTTAGTTATATAAGAGCGTGCACACAGACACAAGCACAGAGAAATCAGAGAATTTCCATGTGGCGAATAAGAAAAGGCATTAAAACAACAGAAAAAGCAATACAACTTTTATTTTGAGGGGAAATTGTGCAATGCAACAGGGAAAGTTTGAATATATTTTGTCTTATGACATAAATTGATTTGAATATGAAAAACGTTTGATTTAAATAAAAATGAAGTAACACATATTTTTTGTTATTTTTTTAATGCAATAAATTAATTTAGACAATGGCTTGGTATGAGATACCCAACACAAATCTGATGTCGATTTACATCACAATCATCTTTGGACTTATCACAGTTACTGTCGTCTTTTGGTTGTGGCTGAAAGCGTCATGCGGAAAGTTTACATCGAATGTAAGTTATTCACAGAAATATCTAGTGATAGCAGATATCTCTATTATAAACTTACAAATTTTGCAGGTTCGGCTTGAGGGAAAGACGGTCTTGATTACGGGCGCAAACAGTGGAATTGGCAAAGAAACTGCACGCGATTTAGCTAAACGTGGCGCTCGCGTCATTATGGCTTGTCGCACAATGGAAACAGCAAATCAAGCCAGAGGTAAGCTCATGAGTTACAGAAACATATTGTCCACATTAGCTGCACCAGTAACACATTAACAAACATTCTTTGTAACTAATTTGCATCATATTTCTCATGGCATCGCACAAAGCTTTTTAGAAATCATTTTGACAAAAAAAAAAAAATGAAACATCAAACAAAATTGATTATCAACATAAAAAAAACTCATGAAATTTTCCAGATGAAATTAAATCGGAATCGGGCAATGAAAATGTGTTCGTTAGGAAGCTCGACTTGAGCTCACAAAAATCCGTACGTGATTTTGCTGCGGACATTCTGAAAACGGAGAAGAAAATTGATATTTTAATTCACAATGCTGGTTATGCTGAGACATTTATCAAGAATAAAAGCGAGGATGGAATCGAAATGACAATGGCAACAAATCATTATGGGCAATTCCTGCTGACACATTTATTGATTGACTTACTCAAGAAATCAACGCCATGCCGTATTGTAATTGTTGCATCAGAATGCTATCGATTTGCTCGTGTCAATCTCAACAATTTGAATCCCTTGGGTGATTTCCCAGGAATGTTGTATTACGTTTCAAAGGGCGCCAATATTATGTTTGCAATGGAACTGGCAAAGAGATTAAAGGGCTCCGATATCACCGTGAATTTCCTACATCCAGGAATGATTGATTCGGGAATTTGGCGTAATGTTCCATTCCCGTTGACCATTGCTATGGCATTCATTAAAACATTCTTTAAAACACCTGTTGAAGGCTGTCAAACAACACTTTATCTCGCATGCTCTGAAGAAGTTGCAAATGTGACAGGAAAATATTTTTACGACTGCAAGGAACGTGGTCTCGCATCATACATTACTGATCCCGAAGCTCATCGCAAGTTATGGGACGAATCCGTTAAAATTGTTAAATTGACATCTGCTGATCCCAAAATTTAGAATTCATTGCTGCACTTGTGAAATTAGCAGCTTGAGATTATTATTTTATTTTATGGTGGAACAAATTTAATTATAGCACATCGACGATCCCTTCTAACTCTTTTTCTTTAACTGTCTGTCACTCTCTCTCTATACTTCTTTCCGGAATTAAAGAAAAATGTTTCAATAAAACATAATTTTGGAAGCTTTTGATCAACAAAAGTTTAAAATAAACAAAAAAAAAAAAAGTTTTGTAGACATAACCTCACAATTAATTGGCACCCAGAACAAGGAAAGATTCTTTTTTTTGCTGATTTCGTGACCATTCTTTGCAATTTCAGATGAAATCATTCGCGAGACGAGAAATGAAAATGTTCGCGTTATGAAGCTCGATTTGAGCTCTCAAAGTTCTGTGCGTAATTTTGCAACTGAATTCTTAACACTCGAAATGCGACTTGACATTTTGATTCATAATGCAGCATATTGCGGTGTCTTTAAGAAGGCAAAAAGTGCTGATGGAATTGAACTGACGATGGCAACAAATCATTACGGGCCCTTTTTATTGACTCATTTGCTCATCAATATCATAAAGAAATCACCATATGCAAGAATTGTCATTGTGTCGTCAAAGAACCATCATGTCTCAACATTGAAGCCAACGAGAAAGGAAGATTTTAATCCTCTCGACTTTTGGTTGCCCGCACAACTTTACAACAATTCAAAATTTGCGAATGTTCTTTTCGCCATCGAATTGGCGCGACGGCTTCGCAGGACAAATGTGACTGTAAACTGTGTACATCCAGGAATTGCAAACACAAATATCTGGAGAAATTATCCAATAGCGCTTAAAATTCCACTCGCCATATTTAAATTGTTTATAAAGAATTCGAAAGAGGCAAGTCAGGCATTGCTGTATGTTGCTCTAGCGCCCGAGCTTGAATTCGTGACTGGAAAGTATTTTAGAAATTTACGGGAATCGCGACCAAATCCGCGAGTTTTCAATAAAGAATGGCAAATAAAATTGTGGGAGGAATCAAGAAAAATTGTAAAACTCACTAAACACGATCCGCACATTTAAATGTTATTCATAATAACATGGTGATGGCAGCTTGCTGCAATGTCTTTATCAAATCACAAAATAAATGCATCAATTTATTATTTGTTAGACAAATTATTTTAGTATCTAACATGAAAACAAAAAATAAACTTTCAGAGGAAATTGTAAAGGAAAATGGCAACAAAAATGTGATTGTTCATCAACTCGACTTGAATTCATTCAGGTCGATTCGGGACTTTGGAAATACTGTTAATGAGGAATCAGAAAGATCAGTCTCGATGACGTTGAACTTACAATGGCAACAAATCATTATGAACCGTTCCTATTGACTCATGATGATTCTATGTCATCTATTGATTGATTTGCCTAAGAAATCAGCTGCATCACATTGTTGTTGTGGAGTCCTTTATGGATCCTGCAAAAGAGTTCACCGAAATCCAGAATTTTTTTTTTCATTCCAGGACATATGTGGCACCTCTATATGCAAATATTTTATTTACATTTGAACTAACAGACACCTTGAGGGAACGAGAATTACAGCATGTTGTCTTCAGCCCGGTGTTCATCCTGATATCAGTCACCCGAATATTATTCTATCTACCTACTTAGATATCTCAAAACATTCAAATGGCTTATAACCTCTGAATGGATCGACGCATGCAGCTTTTTTATAATTTATCAGGCTAATTTTATAATTTTTCTGAAAACTTTTCTCATGAATAACGACTGTGATTTTAATTAAGGAAAACACAGGGGTTCTATTTATCGCCATATTGTCTTTTGAATCCAACTGGATCATTTCTTTATTACCTTCGAGAATTTTGAGAATCAAAATATGAAATTGCTGTGCACATACATGAATGAGGAGTCATCTTTTGAAGATATCATTTTTTTTTTAAACAAAACATTTCACAACTTTTAGCTACAACGCAGTGTCTATCGAACGGATTTAATTTTTCGCGAATCTATTCACAATTTTGTTTCAAAGATTTTAAAGATTACGTAATAAATAAGCTTGCGGAAGTCAATTATTGCTCTATAATTTGGTAAGAGCTAACTAATAAATAAGAAGAAGAGGACCAGGAACCATAGGGAACCGAGAGGGAGATCGAAAGAATTGACTAAATAAAATCACTTCTGGATGGATGGATTTAGGTGGGTGGTAAAAAACAAAAATTACTATCCGAATGAATAAATTATTCATAGATGTTTGCGTTCATCGTTTCACGACAATCTGAGATGGAACTCTCCCACACATTTTACTTCAAATTGTAAATGACAGCCTGAGTGAATTCACTGGTTGTTGCATTGCCATGTAAGTCCTTTGTGCGAACCTTTCCAGCTTTCAAAACATGATTGATAGCATTGTATATTTGCTGGCTATAATGCATCAGATTAATGTGGCGTAACATTTTGGATGCGCATAGGAGCATAGCTGTTGGATTGGCAATATTCTTGCCGACAGCTTCAGAGAAAGTATGACGTGCACCCTAAAAAAAAGTATTTATAAGACCGCGAGAATACAATATGTAACGAAATTAATTTACCGGTTCATAAATAACATGTTCAGAAGAGTATGATGCACCGCTAACAACACCGGCACCACCTACAAGACCCGATGCAATATTATCGATAATGTTGCCATATAAATTTGGAGTAACCATAACGTCAAACTGTAAATAAAGCGTACTGATTAGCACGAGATTAATTGAAATCCAGTTAAAACATTCACCTGATTTGGATTAGAAACCAGTTGCATAGTTGTGTTGTCAACAATCATTTTTTCGAATTGAATGCGAGGATAGAGCTTTGCCATCTTTTCGCAACTTCTAAGGAACAGTCCATCACCGAGTTTCATGATGTTGGCTTTATGGACAGCAGTGACCTTCTTACGATTGTGTTTGGTAGCATAATCGAATGCAAACTTAGCGATGCGCAATGATTTCACTTCAGTCACGACTTTAAGGCATTCAACGACGCCGGGAACTGTTTCATGTTCCAAGGCCGAATATTCTCCTTCCGTCTGTTCACGAATAACAACAGCGTCAATATTTGAGTGACGAGTTTTAACACCGGCCAAACTAGCAACATGAACCACATTTGCATACAAATCCAGTTCATTACGAAGTTTCATGTTGAGTGTTTGCAATTCACCAGTTCGACTGTAGTCAGGCGTAGCAAGAATTCCTTTCAAGCATATCTTATTCTTCTTAATAGACGCAACGACATCTTCCAATGGTGAGCTGAGTGCTGGATTCACTTCAGACAAGAAAAAAGGCTCAAAATCAACGGGTACGTTCGCAGCTTTGAACACTTCCTGCACTGAGTAAATTAACTCAGGACCGACACCATCACCAGGAATAAGTGTACAAGTCGTGCGACCTTCAGGCTTTGATGCACATGCGGCTGTCGAATGAATGTTCCTCGACGATGCCTAAAACAATAAAATTAATTGATTATTAACTTCAATTTGCATCTTAAAAGTGTGAATCAATTTTAGCATATTGCATAATAAAGAAAACTTTAAAATTAATCAATATCTCTTGAATTCGCACCGGAATTCGCTAATAAACTAACTTGGATCAATGTTCGAACAACATTTCTTGTCAATAGAGACATCTTTGTGCACGTTTTGACAATTTAATTGCTCTAGAATTGACGGCAATTAATGGAAAAACGAATCGAACGGTCACTACAATTTTATTTATTCTTCCAAGGGTCCGCTATGCGGGGCTGTGACTGCTACGTTGTAAAAGAATATATTCATTTGCGTGGTTAAAAATTTCGTTTCCTTCATGTCTGCATTCATCATTAAAAGGGCAATTCAAACTGGAATAAAATCAAGGTATTGCTTAATTTGATTGATTTACGTTGCTTGATCATTCCTGATTCAATTAAAATATTAAATTCAGCGTTGCCTTTGTATAACGGAGGCACCGGCAATAATTCTTGAATCGGATCGTAAGCAGATAGGTTTTAATATCGTAGATAATAATAATGATAAATAACAGTGATGGTGATATCGCAATACGGATGATGTATGCAATCAAAAAATATCAACAGGCGCAAAATGTAAGCAAGATGTAGGGAAAGATATGTATGTACTTAACGATGTAAACGCACATTGACAAATTAATTCGCTCCATAGTTGCCTTTCCTCTTTCCTGCATGTTTAAGGTGCACTTTTGATATCAAAGGAAATTTATTTACAATTACAAAGCTAATTTTTTAATAATCGAAAAAGAAAATCCTGTTAAGTATCTTCTCTAAAGAAGACTTAAGTAGTTCAAGGAATGTCAACAGGAGGACAACAACAAAACTGAAAATCAGAGTAGGCTTTGTTGTTTACAAAAATTTTAAGCTAAACTTGGTCCGAGCCCTACAAAACGAATATAGTCAAGAATGTGTTTTATCATCATATAGTAAATTCCTGATATTATCACCTATAATAGACAAAGTGATAGAAAATTTCCATGGATGTGTTCTAAGAGCATTTGAAGTTTAGTCTGACAGTGGAGATTTGCTACATCTTACTAGGTAAGGACTAAAATTTAGATTCTATGAATTGATTGGCGGCCATTGTTAAATGAAATAACTACCAAACAGGAGCGTCAGTGTCTTGGGTTCGTTCCCCAATGATGGATCGTGAATGTCCATAGTAGGATCCTTCGTTAAGATTTTATGAATATTTTTTTTTTTTCATTGTTTTAAATCTAAATAAGATAAGATTATATTACGTAGAACGAAATCTACATACATAGGTAACATGAACTGAAAAAAAAAAAAAAAAATATTGCAGATGTTTATTATACATACTTACATAATATATATATACATAACAGACATCACGTTCTGAGTTGATTAGGATTATTTATATTTTTACAAAAACATTATTAAGTTATATTAAATTAACTTAACCTAAAATTTCTAACCTCAAAAACCCACTGACCGAATGCTTCTGTACATTTTTTTATAATTATCTAAACTAGGAGCTATGCAGTTAATTAATTAAATGCATTGCCTGTTTTAACTACAAAAGTAAAAAAAAGTCCCAAAATTATTTTCAATTTGTTTTTTTTTTCTACCTACTTATAGAGTCTATCTAATCTACTTCCATCTTGATTTATGGTGTAATCTTCATTAAGGAATAATAATAACACCACACGATGGATTTAAATGTAAATCACAAACCAGATGACGACGGCGAGGAAATGCTGAGCGAAAAAAAATTCGCACAGTCACCAATACCTGAAAATGCAAATCATGATTCTAATTTGGGTCCCGAATATCAAAGTTCACCAGCGTCACCAGTGGACAGTAGCGAACCATCTGCAACACATTCCGAGTCCTTATCATCAACTTCAGTTATTCAAAGAGAAAATGGTTGTTGTGAAGCAAATGATTCAGGCCTGGAAGTGGATGCACGGGATTCTTTGATTGAAAGAGATGATCAGCACAGAAATACAAATCAAATTTGCAAATCTGATGAAAAAACTAAAATTGATGGTTTAAGTTTAAGAACATCCAGCGAGGACACAGAAGAGCTACTTCCTTTAAGTTCCTTGCCACATGACAAGGACTCTATATTAGTGGAGGAAGAAAATAACTCTGATTTACTGCAACCGGAAAAAAGTATTAAAAGCTCATGTGAGGTCGACGAACCAATTTCTTCTGATAACAATGATCAGGAGAATAAAAAACCATCAGATGGGCAAGAGTCATTGGATGAAAGCGATAACGCTATAGCGAAGACAACAATTGAAGAGCAGACTGAAGTTTCGCCTGATGACACAGTTGCGATTACCAGAAATGAATTGGTAATTTCAGGAAAGTCGAAAGCTGATGATTCGAAGAAAGGCTCTCCGCTGTCATTTGTCGATTCGCTTTTGAGTAAAATGCGGCGCAATAACTCTGATGACACTATTTCTGAGAGCCCATTTCAGCGTGCTATGTCATCTTCATCTGATGATCTTTTGGTAGAAATCGAAGCACCAATTAAATACAATATACCATCGAATCCCAATCTCATGGCTACACCAATTGTTCATAACCAACGTGAAGCATCTGCATTTGTTAACGATGAAGAAGAATACGAGCAAAGTATTGCTAAGGCAAGTAGGCATAAGCGAGCGTCCAATATAGATAGATGTCAAATGGGTGATAGATGTGAACTGCCAAAAATGAGAGCACCTGAAATGCCGGCTAACATACCACGACCCCGAACACTGGCTGAGAAAAGAACATTGATGAATAATAACAATTTCAAGTTTCTGATGGTAGAACAAGAGTCAAAAATCTTTCGTCAAATCCAAAGGAAAAAGGAAAAACTACAAATAAACTATTCTCTCCTTGATTCAATGATGATAGAGGACGTTCCCATAAATAAAGGACCATGGCGTGCATTGACATGGCTTCGAACGCATGAAGGAAAATTCATTCAACAGTATGCGAACATCGACGGCAAAAAATACAAATTAAATGGAGCCTGTGGGAATCACGATGACAAGCATTTACCTGAACAGTCATCGTTGCCATTTCCAAGACATCAGCGAACATCACTCAGATCCACGAGATGCTGTAAAGGTGGTAGAATCAAGAAATCTTACATCGATTTATTGACTAACATGCCATCAGTCAGGAAATTTGTGTTGGAAGAAAGCATTGAGCCTTATAAACGCCTCGAGACAAAGTTCCTTGACAATCAACTTGTTTCAATTAAACCACGACCATTATTTAGCAAAATCAATTTCATCAATCGAAATCGAAAACTGCTGAACGGGGACGAAGATAGTGTTTTCCTGGGTGACTACTCGAAATTCCTTATGCCAAATGTAAAACTGCAAGTTAAAGTAGAAGAAAAAGTGCCACTTGATCCTACTGCAAAAAAGTACCTGAAAGAAATTTTACCCCATCGCGATCTAACTGAAAATTGGTGTGAATTTGCTCTCTCAGCGTTGGCGATCAATGAATCGGAACAGAACGAAAACATTTTCGAGTTTATTATTCCATATCACGATAACAAACAAAGCATTTTGGTCCGTGAAATTATTCATCAAAAGCATGACACTGAGCAATTGCGAATTCCGACGGGATGTAACGAAGAAGATTACGATGATGAAATGAAATGGACTTTTGATGCTAACGCTGATAAAAGCGATGCCACGGAATGTGAAATTATTGAAATAATTAAAGATCTCACAAATAGCACATTTATAAATCTCAATGATGATTTATTTACGCAAGATGATCCAATGGATCGAACGCCATCAGTCGTAAGTCCTATTAAGAACAGAGAAGCTATTGATGAGTTGTCGTCATTGGTGAAGCCAGACAAATCCAAGAAGGTCCTTGCTGAGCTGCGTCGCTTGAATGCGAATGTCTTCAAATCTGAGTCATGTGTCGATGATGTGAGAATCCAATATATTTTCTAAAAATTGTTAATAAATATGTAATTCTTATTTTAGGAGGATGACATGCGTCGACATGCAACAGCTCATTTAGGCAAGATAGAGAGAGAATTGCGATCAACAGTGATTGTTACAGATTCGGATACGGTCCTGCTAGGGAATCAGGAGAAAGAATCGCGACGCGTCAAGAGACCACCAAAAAGATTTGATGATTACATGAATCCTGTCCTTAAAAATTCAACTCTCTCAGATTCAGATGAACCTACGGTAAAGAAACAAAAAGTTAAACAAAACTTTAGCGGCTGTGAATTTTCCTCGACTTTCAAGCCCCATGTTCCCGTAGTAAATTCTGAATATACCATCGACGAAGTGAAAGCTATTAAGAAAGAGGTCTATAAGATGATTCATGTAAATGTTGAAGTTCGACGATTGGAACATTTAGATGCCATTGAGCCATGGTGCATTGTTCATTGCCTGTATAAATGCACGTGCAAAGGTGCTTTGCTTGAAGGCGACGCATTTAATTACGCCCAAGTTATGGAAACGAAAAGAATTCAACAACAGCAACAGATTCGCGAACAGCAGCATTTCCGTGAGCGAATCCTCCATGATCAACAGCTTGCTAAAGAGCAACAGCAAGCAAGAGAGCAAATTCTTCTTTTGAAAAAAATGGTTCGAAAAAAGGAGACAATGCCCGTGCTAATGAATCCAGAATCTGAGGAAGATCTGGTGGATGATGGTCACTCACGTCGTGTATTGCCAGTTTTCGTAGATGCTAGTAAACCAAAAAAACCATCGACTCGTGCGATCTTAAGCGATAATGACGGATTGCCAAAAATTGAGATCGTTAATCTCAGTGAGTTATTTAACGGAGGTGTGGGACCGATCTACATTCACATTTATGACGCAAGGAGCAATCGTTTGAATCCTATCTTGCGAACTATTTTGAACAATAAAAGCGCTCTCGTCTATGTGGATGGCTGTGCATATTTTGTAGACAAGAAACGTGTTAACGTAAACAAATTGAACTTTCAAAGCATAGAAGAAGATCTCGACCATCCGATATTCATAATGCAATCGAAAGAGGATTTTCCTTCGCCGGTATCATCAACAATGTCTAGCGATTTTATTAAGTTACTTTTTAGTAAGAGCTCCGAGTCCATCATTCAGGTACGCGATAAATCGTGGTTGCGCGAAATCGCTGTAATTATCGAGTCTATTTTACGAAATGTCAAGCGAAAGATTGAATCAAAGCTGGGTAATCACAGAAGTGAACTGGTGAATGAGCAACTGTCGATGATTACTCGAGATCGTTCCAAGTCAACATCATCAAGCTCAATTTCATCGACTCAGTCATCTCCACTCCATTTCAACGGCCAGCGGCTTCATGAAGCTCCACCACCAGGACTGAATACACCATTAATGAAGGAATTTAATAGTATTTTTGGTGCACGTATGCAAAGATTGTGTGCTGTGATAAGATCGAACACACTTGGGCTGCGACCATCCGACGAGCTGGTTAATAAACTTTACATTTATCGCTGGAACTTATTACTACAGTCATTTGAGGAAGATCTCATTCAAGTTTGGCAGGCAAATTTAGAAAGCGAGACCGGCGAACGTTACGTTTTAATGGCAATGAATGATTCACACGAACCACCGGAAATTGAAAATGTCGACAAGAAGAACATTGTTAATATACGTCGATTGCAGCTATCCGATAACATTACAGAACTTACCAGGCTCATACTTTTGCGCGTTGAAAACTCAACTATGAAGAATATGACAGTTTTGCTTTTTGGCTGCAAAGGATATTTCCGAATGTGCGGAGTTCTCAACAGTAAGGAAGAATTTGTTAATGGCTTTGTGGCTAAGCCAACGCGAGCGGCACATCCGCGATTAGCGGCAAAAATAAAAAAAATTTATAACATTTGGTATGCATCAAAAACGGGACGTGCGAGACGAGGTCAACTGCGTAAGAAAGAATTGTTGAGAACTAAAGACGAAGCAGCGACAGTGGAAAACAACAAAGAGGAGACCGAAGCGAAATTTCAAATGCCCATCAAAATCATTAATGCACCACCGTCATTGGCGAAAGAAAAAGAGGAGTTTGAGAAGGAAGCACGAAAAAATGTCAAACTGAATGCTAAATTGATCACTGAGGAGGATAAAAAGGTATTAACAATTATAAACATTTGTTTTTGTGTGAGTTTTAATTTACAATATTTTCACAATAGAACGTCAAATCCAGCTCCGAGTTCAAATGGTTTTTGTTCAACATCACAGATGATTTTTCTGATATATTTATCAAAAGCTGGCGTAAATATTTGTCGTACAGCGTCATTATGAAGTCAATTACGCGTGCGAAGGCGCATGGGCGCGCCATAGCTTTGCAGCCATCGTCGAATCTTGCTAGAAAATGGCCGAAAATTTATGCTCTACCGTCAGCGCCACTAAAGTTCAAAGAACACGACACAATGACGGCAAATTTTCTCATTTTTGGTCCATATTTGCGGAATTCCAATTCAAATTTGCTACTCATGCAAAACATTGATGGTCAATTGATGTTGCGTGATGAATATGAGAAACGTAATCAGATTCGACGAGAAACACGAACCAGATGCTTGTGGATTTACGCGAATTACCTCAAATGTATCAATGACGTTGATCCAAGACCAATGCAACTGATCTGGAATCAAGACATCGAAGACACTCAGCAGAAAAACGATGAATTGCCTCTGCCCGGCCCATCGACACAATGCAACGTTGAAAAAAGGAAAAGTGCCACCAAAATCATCAACGGCGATGCTAGTAGCAATGATATCAATGATATTGGAGAATTAACGGAATAATTATTACATTGACGTTGATTTTTTTCTGTTCTTTATTGAGTTGACTTATGTTCAACAAATAACATCCACTACAGTTTTTATTTCACTAAATAAGTTGAGGATATTTTTTTTTGTTACTAAGTAATAAACGTTACGTTATTTTTAAGAAATTTATTTATTTTGTTTCTGTTTTAAGATGCCCCAACTCTTCCTCAAGCTTCTTAATGCGCTGTTCAGCTTCATGCTTTTCAAATTTAATAGCTCGATTTTCAATGGCAAGACGTTCTCTGGAGATTTTTAATAAATCATTTTGAAATATTTCTTTATCAATACTAATTGTGAATACTGGAACTTACAATTTGTCAGAAATTTGGTCATATTTGTTCTTCATTGCCGTTGCTTGAGTCTCATGCGATCTCCTAATAACGATTAAAAAAACATTATTTTGTCTCGGCGAAAAGAAACATTTTAGTTTTAGTCATTTTAGTCTTACATCATATTGATGGCTTCGTCCATTTTTGAGACAATCAGTGGTACACCGTAAATTTGAGTAGCACGTTGAAGATCGAATTCTTTGTAGACTGATTCAACTTTAATATTCTTTTCACATAATTTGCAACAATGATCGCCCATTCTAGAAAATGACATGATATGAGTACATCCAAGTGTTTGATTAATTAATAAAATTAACTGATTTATTTATTACAATTTCATATTTTCAACGCATTCTTCGTGAATCCAATGATCACACGTGGCGGTACAAACGAGAGTATAATCTTTGAGGCCTTCCATACAAAACAAACACCTGAAATCCATGACGATTAAACTGAGACTGAACCATAAATTGAAAATATGCTTCCAAGTTTAATTCAATTCACTCTTCGCATACCGAATTTTTATGCATTCAGACATGCCTTTACCGATATTATTACTTAGTTTTCATTACTTCTAAGTAAGTAACTTGAAAACTATCCGATGAACAGATGCTGAATACGTCTCTGATAATTTCTTGCAATGAAATGTACAATGCATTAAATCAATCCGGTTTTTTATGCATCACTTTTTATGTCCAGTATGTCACAAAGCGCAACCACTTTTAAAGCATAAACGCACCTCTAAATACGCAAGCAGCTATTAAAAGAACAGAATGCGTTTATGGAATTTTTGATTTTGTCATTGAAAGTTTATTAGGCGTCGTGCGAATTAATTAAATGTGATTGATATGTGTATTTATTATTAAATCGATGGTCGCCAAACTGATTGGTGAGTTTAAAATTCATTACAAAATTCATTAACGCAAACTGAAGACATTTGAAAATTTCACAGGCTACGCAGCTAGGAATCTGTATTTTTTTTTTCGGTCAGGCATTTATTTTGCAATTTTTTTTCTATATTTAGGCTAAACTAACACACTAATTTTGATATAAGACTGCCATAGCAATAACCAAAGAACGGCTTGAAAACTCGAGTGACGTGTGACAATTCGCTTATCGCTTGATATCTGCTTAACTTTTGTTTGACCTTCCAATTCCATTATTTTATCATGCTTCGGTCACTTATTCGGATAGCTGCTCGGCACACGTCTGTTATCGGTTCAAGAAGTTACAGGTAATTCAATGCCACATTAAATAAATGCCTAATTAATTTGTTTCATGACTTTTTAACGCTTACAGCACTCCAGCCAGTATGAGATTTGTCCAGTATAAACTCCAAAACGATGGAATTGTTAAATTAGGCGTTGCGTCCGATGACGGAACCACAATTAAGGAACTCAATGTTTTTGGATGTTATCCAAATGATTTGAAGAAGCTGATTGAGTCCAACGTCGATCTGGAAGAGATCAGAGGAAAAATTGCCAATTTAGAAAGCATTAAGACGTCAGATGTTGAACTTTTGCCGCCTATTTTGGAGCCACAAAAAATTCTCTGTGTTGGACTCAACTACAAGGGACATTGCGATGAACAAAAAAAAGAATATCCTAAAGAGCCTATGTTTTTCAGCAAGTTTGCATCAACACTCGTTGGTCCAACTGGAAATGTGATTGCGCATGAAATCTCCAATCAGATTGATTGGGAAGTTGAATTGGCTGTGGTCATTGGCAAAAAAGCCTTCCATGTCAGTCGGGAAAACGCTTTTGATTATGTCTTCGGCTATACAGCTGCTCAAGATATCAGTGCACGCGATTGGCAGAAGCAGCGCAATGGTGGACAATTCCTTATTGGAAAATCGATGGATAGTTTCTGCCCATTGGGTCCAGCCGTTGTTCATAAATCAGCTCTGAATCCAAGTGATTTAACTATCAAGTGCAGTGTCAATAACGTTTTGAAGCAATGTGGCAAAACTAGCGAGTTGATCTTCGATATTCAAGATATCATTCATCTCGTCACACAATCTATAACATTGCTTCCAGGCGATATCATTTTGACTGGAACTCCCGGCGGTGTCGGCATGCATCGCAATCCACCCGAATTCTTAAAGCCCGGTGATGTTATCGAAAGTGAAATTGAGGGAATCGGCAAGTTGATCAACACTGTTGTACCTGGAAATTAAGAAGCTATGGCAGCAAATGATTCATAAATTGGAGTGCAATCTCTATTTTTTTTATAATAAACGCTAATTGTGAACACCGTTTAAATGCAACTATTCGTAGCTGATTGGTTTCTTTCTAGTGGCCCAAAATTCCTCACGACGGTGATATGGTGCGTAAGGATCGTCGACATAGTACTTTGGTCGTCTCCAAAATTTTGTTACCATTTTGTCCAGCAGCCAGCTTTGAGTGGAGTTGGTAAAAACATGTTGACGTAACTTCCTGCGCAACTTATGAGTCTTTTTCCAAATCTTCTTGTGACGACCCGAACGTGTTCTAATCCACATGCCCCAATCAAGCCGGTAGAATCGTTTCAAGACTGCTCTCACCGACTTTCTTTTACCTTTTTTCAACGAAAATTTTGTAACTGTTCGTACTTGATGTTGATTGGTGATGGCGATTTTTAGAAAGTCAGGATGTTTAAGGGCGCTTGGCATGGTTGATGGGATGCTGATGATGGTTCTTGCAGGCAGTAGTGCATTGTTGTTATGAATTGTTAGAAGTGAAAAATTTTTCACGATTTCATTTTGAACTCTTTTTCCACTCAAATTAGCGATGCATCGAGCAGCTGAAATAATCAACACGATTAGAAATTGCATTATTTCGTAGATGATCTACTTACTAGGTCTAATTAAAGTCCTAAGCATGGTGTAAACTTAAGGAAACGTAAAAAATGAGCTCCACGATTATAGCACTTATAACAGTTAGCAAGGTATAGCAGCTAGGTATACATTAAATCACACATTTTTGTGTGACATAATTTTGGAGGATCTCAATCACTTTTTAGAGGTATTCAAGCTGAAAGTTGCTCGAGAGAAACATGTATCGACTGGTGCTGCAACGATCGTATGGCGGTCTAAAAATTGTGAGTTGATCCATGTTGAATTGGTTATCGACTGCGATATATTTTGATGTAAACTGCACTTTGTTTTCATCGATTTTGTTAATTTTTATTATGCAATCGGAAACCAAAAAGTACATAGAATCCAAACCGAGTGACACCTGATAAAAATGCATCATTTGACTGTTTGTCTATTTTTAGAGCAAACAAACAACTGCATTAGTTCGTCGATACAACTCGTCGATTCCATTACAGCAAGCTGGATTCGGTAAATTACTTCTAATTTTATCACCTTTTGCAATCGGCGGTGGAATAATCGGCTACGCGAATTACGACAAGGAATTTCGTAAGACACTTGTCCAGAAAGTGCCAGCAATTGAACCAATACTAGAAATATTTTTGGATGATAAGAACCCATTTGCTGACATACAAAAGAAAATCGATGAATACACGTCGTCAATCACTAGCCTCTTTGGCAGCAGCATCAAAGACGAGCCGGCAAAAAGTGAGATCAATTTAAAATTTTAATTACTCCAGTTAATTGATTGTTGTTTTTAGAATCTGAGCCTCAAAAGTCAATCGTTTCCACATCAGCCATTAGCTCGAAAATTCCTCCAGTAACAAAATCACCAGCAAAAGAATCCCCAGCTCAACAGTTAATGGCACCAGCACCACCTCTGCAAGCTCCACCATCGCCAAAGTCTGATACAAAATCTGTACCAGTTTCATCTTCGAATGCCGCGCCAGTAGTTGAAAAACAACAAACCTCGAAAGTTGAATTACCAAAGGATGTCGCAGAATTGGAACGGGCTGTTGAGGCTGCCGCAATGGTGGCTGTAAAAGAATACAACAAAGCTGTAAACATTCTAAAGTCGTATAACGAAGAAGTTAAAAGAATTGTCGATTCGGCTGTTGAGAATGTTGATGTGAATGCATGGACAGCATTGAAGAATAAAACATTTACTCGAGATTCAGCTGTTGAAGCGGCTGAGCAGGCTGCTTTAGCTGCTCGCAAGAAACTGCAAGAATTAGAACAGCAAATAGACAAAAATGTTGTCGACATTACAGGCGAAGTGAAAGAAACGCTGAAGCGTAACATCAACAGTTTCAACGATCACTTAAACTCTGCAAAAATTGAGGTAATGAAAGCCAAGGAACTTGCTGGCACATCTGAAAATTACTGGAGAAAGGTTGAAGCCGCACGCAGCTATTTTGTTCAGGAAATCGAAGTACTTTTTGGTGTCAATTTGAATGAAAAGAAATTGAACTTGTCAAAGGACGAAGTTGACTTGTTTTTAGTGAATGCATATTCACATGTAATGGCTTATCAAAAGGAACTTCAAAAGCTTCAGACCGAAGGCGAATTACGTTTGCAGCGAGCCCTTGATGCGGTTAGAGGATCGGATCAAACGGAATCTATAAAAGCTCAGTTAGAATATGAACTTGAAAAGGAGCGCAGAAATTTAAATCTTCAGAATCAGGCCAAGGTGAGACACGTGAATTGTGAATATGTTGCATGTCTGATGAAAACTCTATTCTAGATCTTTAAAATCAAAGCTGAGACAGAAAAAAATTTACGCGATCAACTAAGAAAGCAAATTGAAGCGCATACGGATCATTTGAACGATGCCTTGAGCCAGAAGGAAGCTGAGATGAAACGCTTATTTTCTCGTGAGCTGGATGAGAAAATTTCAACGGAGCGTGCAACATACAACACACAATTAGCAGTTATGCTTGGCAAATTGAAGGGCATGGATTCAGCGCTGAAAGGTTAGTTAGTCAATCAACAGCATCAACATAAGTTAGTTGCTCAATTTAATTAACACATTTTGTCAAAATTCATTTTCACGCTGCGCTCAGAAATTGATGAGGAAATGAAAGGTATATCGCATACACATTGTCCGTCATGTTCATTAATTTACTATTTTATGTTTTATTTGTTTATGTATATTCCATCAAATTAAATCCATTTATGAAAATTGTTGCATGTTGCAGAACGGGCGGATGCCGAGAAGAGTGCCCATCAGGCACAATCGCTGTGGGCCGCTTGTCAAACACTTTGGTCGAGTGTTCGTGAAGGTCAACCAGGAAAATCGTGGCGCGAGGAGCTTCGTCCGTTGAGGAGCGAAATCAAAGCTGTTGGATCAGCTGCTGAGGGGGATGAATTGGTGTCGGTGGTAGTTAATACACTTCCAGAAACTGCACGCGAGCGTGGTGTCTTTCCTGAGACAGCATTGCGAGAACGTTTTATTAATGTCGATAAAGTTGCACGACGTTTGGCACTTGTACCGGTTGAAGGAGCTTCACTGCCAATTTATTTATTGTCCTTTATTCAAGGATTTCTTATTGCTACACCATCTGAACCCATCACAAAGGAAGAACTTGCTGATAATGAATTCGACTTTAGCAAATTGGACACTTATGATATTTTAAATCGCGCCAGGTGAAAAGGAAACTGATAGACTAATTCAATGAGTTTTCTAATTTTGCCCTAATGCATTTCCGCAGATATTGGCTAGATCGAGGAAATTTGGCTCAGACACTTAAATATATGAACCTGCTGCAAGGAGCATCAAGAAAAGTGTCCAGCGAATGGATGAATGAGGCACGACTTCTTCTGGAAACACAACAAGCTGTCACTGTGCTGATGAGTCATGCATCGGCCAACGGACAGCGATATTTGTAATTTGTTTAAAGTGAACTGTCCTCATTCATTTCCTTATCCAATTTTGTCCTTGAAACATTTTTCTCTTCCTCATTGTTTTGTTAGAAATTTATCATAAAATTGTTTAGGACAATGATTCTGGTCGGAAAAAATATATCTGCAGTGGCCACCATTAAAAAGTTTCCATGATGGTTGTCACAACCTTAAAAAAAAGTTTCACTTCGTCTTTTTTCTGTCATAATAAATGAACTGCAATTATTTATTCATGAGAGTCGTAAAAATTTAACTGCTTCATTTAAGCGAGTCATTTGACAGCGATGATACATTTCTCCTGAACAGTAAAAATAAAATCGAAAATGTTCATAAAACTCCGTTCGGCTGTAGATGATGTTTCTATGAGAACCTTTAATTTATCAAACGGACGAAAATCTGGAAACATAAAAGAAAATTTTTTTCTAGGATGAATAAATAATTTAAAAATATTGAAATTTTTAGCGTCTAATTTTATTTGAAGTTTCGTCTGCGGTTGAATTTGTTATGTGACACAATTTAATGGTTAACCCATAATTAATTACTTATCAAAGCATCCAATTAACTATGAAAAATGTTATTTGATTATCTTGCGGGTTGGCTATTAAGTGAAGTCGTGACAGATTGGCTGCTAAATTATAGTCATCTGAAGTCGCATTACATGTACAAATATTTTCTCAATCAATAAAGAATTGTGCGTCTGAAAAATTTCACAAGAGCCATGATCAGAGAGAATAGAAAAGATTCAACGCTGCAGCAACTGAACGTGAGTTTACACAAGAGAGATAATTTCTAATTGAATTAGCATCGATATCGTATTAATTGGAAGCATTGATACAAAGATAATTCCCTTTGATCAGCATATCCAATGCAATTGTCCTTCTCAATTAATAATTTTTTTTCCTACCTTCCCTCAGATGTTACAGATTCTTTAAACTCTTCTTGTTATGAACGTTCTTCGAGCACGGTGAAACATATCAAATGCATGATGGTGCTGACCTATCAAAACTGGAGTAACTTTTTCTTTTTGTTTTTCTGTCGTAATGCAAATGCGTGTGAAAAATTGCTGTTATTAGTAGATATGAAGCATATTCCAGGTGATATGTGGCACCGGATTATATAATTTATGGCTCATCTTTCAATTCATTGTTTGCCTTCTGGCGTAAAGTGTGGAGATGAAGCATCCTTTTTGGAGTTGGGAAAATCTCTTGACACTTATTTTCGCGAACGCTCCATTTAAATATCCCGATGGCATTGTTTTGTTTTGCTCTGAGAATATCGGCAAAACATGTAAACGATAAAAAAAAAACTAACCCGAACCACACAATTTGGGAAATATGGGTTTTGTGGGACTATGAACACCTTTTGTGTTTTTATTCTAAGAGTAAAAGATATTTATGCTATGACACACTTTAAAGTGATGGGAACAGTTGGCGCAAGGGCCGCCAATATATTAAGGAAAATTATTTAACTTACTAATTAGACGCCTGATTGGAATAATAATTAGAAGTAAACAACAATGACAAAGTTTCTTCGCTGGCTTTAGATGGGTCGTAAATGAACCTTAATAAGAACGCCAACTTGATATTGTTTAGAGTACATACTTAAGCCTTCAGAGGGGTTCCATTTTTGTGTTATGTTTATACTTGTTATGCTCAATTTTCTCCTTCGGGCTCAATTTTTTATGCAAATTTATGATTCGCAAAAAAATAAAATAAAAAACTTTTAGTGCCGGCTAAAAAACAACACAATGACAATGTCATAGAAAAAAAGGCACACTGATCCCTTGATGATAAGCAAACAAGATAGAGATTTTAAATTAAGCCATTTGATTAGTCCTCTGGTGTAGCCAGAGGATACATTTTGTGGCTATATCAATAAATATATGAATGCAAAATGTAACAACAAACACGTAGAAAACGAGAAAGTAATGTCACACTATACTTAGCCACAAACCCACCTTCAGTATATGTAAACTACGCAAATGACTCAAGAAATAAAAAGGTTACGATGTGAGCAAGGATATGAGCATATATTTTTTTCTCTCACAAATTGAAAGGATTCATTGCCAAAACATTTCCGACTAAATGAGTGGGTTCCTTTTAAAGCATCTATGCATCTATGGTAAAAAAAATCCATATAAATTTTCTTAAAGACCCATGTCAGGCAAACAGAAAAAAAGCGTAAAGAGATTCAGTGGCAACAACAAAAAATAAAAGTTCCGCCTCGCCAATTCAATTCACAATTTATTTTGCCATCTCTCGTGTTGTCTTCCCTTTTTGATACAAAAATGATTCGCATCACGCAAAATTTTAGAAGCGTTATTAATTCATGAAAAATATTGTTTCCTGATTTCCATTTCCATCTTTTTTTCTCTTTCCACATTTACCATTCTCCAGTAAAATGTTTTTCCGCAACTATAATTTACGGTGGAAATAACGAACAATTTTCAGTTGTACATGTGGTATAAAAGGAAATTGGGGGTAGATCGTTTGCTGAAATTCCTTGCAATGCTTTTTTGTGGTTGATGCTATGCAGGGAACTATATGACTACTTAATTTAATATGCGGGTGACTATCTTCTTGATGCAAACAAATTATTTACATGCATTACATTATAATATCTAGTCACCCAAATAGGGAGGCCTATCCCCTATTTAAATAATTCTTATTGTTATAAGTAGAGTGCATTTAGTTGTAGACTGAGACAGAGATGTCTCACAAGCGAAGCTGAAAAGTGGAATTTACCTTGATTTTTTTAAGAGAAAAAACCGAGATGAAGAAAAACTTTTTAGCATTCAGAAGCTTTTACAAAACTTTGAATAAGAAATTGTTAAGTTAAAATCTTGAATGACGTGAAAAAAGTTTTTGTTTGAAATTTAATTTAGGGTTGGTTTTTTCTTACCTTCATAAGTAAGTAATTGCCGAGGGAGTTTTTTGATAGAAAATTAATGCAAATGAGTTTCCAGTTAACTTCCAATTAGAAATCAATTACTAACAAACTATTGAAAATAGGTAAAATTGAATTCAAGCCAAATCAAAAATACCAACCTTAAAGATGTTTCATCGGTTGGAAGAGAAATCCATATTTAATGTCATTAAACTTCGATAAAGGTAAGTTCTCATCTAATGGTGCCTCGTATGTTGGCTTCGATATAATGGACTTTGCATTCGAAGCCAATTTAAATTAAATTTATGATCCATTATTTATTTGAATTGATGTCAGATGAATTTTGTAGCAGAAAGTCTAAGTAGATTTTAGGGAAATAAATAAATTTTAAACGAAAATATTTGCTCAATTTGCATGCAAATGTCGTCACAAATGACAAAAAAAATAACAAACAACAAACATGTCGAGTGCACATTTCACTGGATATCATTCAGAGTGTGAATATGAAATTTTTGGGGGCGTCGGTTATGTAGTATGCTCATCATGACAAATTAAATAATGGCATGATAAGTGCTAAATAATCTTGCACCACAATGGACAGAAGAGGGTCGGCGCTTCACAATAAATGGAATGAGGTTGTGGTGATGACACGCAATGAGGCTTAATGGGATTTTCAAAATAACCCATTGAACAACATGAATGCTTTTGATGTAGACCAGTCTACACTATTCCGGCAAATTAACCAAATAAAGCCAATAACACAATTCTGTCATCGAAAATTATTCTCGGATCTGATAACATGATAATAAGACATGATGTAAGTTAGATGTTAATAAATTAGTTTCCTTATGATGGCTTTGTATATCCTCGCGGCCTACACTTTTTCCGATTAAGTTAAGGATATCTTTATGGCTACAGTTATGAGAGTTGAAATCTGATAACATGATAGATAATTAAAATGCTGAAACTGTTGAAATTTGACGGAATACATGAATGCTGCCCGTTTATTATAGATTGTCGTAATAAAAATTTTATGGTGAAAAATATTATAGCATAAATATTTTCATTTTATGATGCTTCAGTGAGGCTTCTTCTCGCCAACTTATTGATACAAAAATATTATTTTTTATTTGTTGACTTTATTTTATTTCTTTATAAATATTTTTTGGCAGCCAGGGAATTTCGGAAGACTCAATGATAACAGATGTCGCCAATATTTCACTTTGAGCTTAGATGAGTAAATTGGTTTGAGCATTTTTGTGAAGCTCTCGGTAAAAAAAGATTGATGCTACGAATGATTCATGCTTTGACAACATATTGCAGACGAATTTGACTGCCATTTTTTTGGCATTTTGAGCGTTGGAAAAATTCTATTTTATCAGAAACGATTTTTCTAATTCTGTTTAGCTTTTCATTCCCTCTCGAGAATATTATGAATTTGTCAAACGAATTCATGAAATTGAAATTTTTGGAAATAACTCTTTAAATCCAATGTTCTCCTATCTCGTGCTCATAATTTTACTATCAACGTAATATTGTTTTGTTGCGGAAAAAAAAATGTCGAGAGATTTTCGTGGGGAAATTTCAATTGAATTTTTTTAACAGGGTTTGGATGAGGCTTTGGTTTACTTCTTTCAATGGGCCATGAAAATCGCAGCTCTCTGCTCTGATCCAAGAAAATAAACATCTGAGAGTTTTCTTCAATTTCCTTTGTTATTCAATGTTGGTTTCCTTTTTTTACTTTCTCGGCAAATTTATTGATATTCAGGGTAAATGGTAAACATATTTCATAAAGCAAATCTCTTCAAAGAACATTTTGATATTTATTAAAAAAAAAAATAATAATGAAAATTTAATGGCTGAAGTTGAGTGGAAATATAATTTTGCCTTTAAATGAAGGTCTGAATAAAGTGTCAAAAATACTTTTTAAACGCATTCGACTGTCGTAAGCAAAATACAAAACACATTTTTGACTCGATATATTTTTTTTTGATTACTTTTCAATTGTAACGTCTCATATTTTTATGACAGTCCCATAAACAACACAAAATACGTACCCCGTCGAATTTCATTTCGATTTGATGAATTCAATTTCCTTAAAAGGCATTAAAAGCACTGATAGAATTCTGTGTGTCACGCAGGAAAAAAATTTGTCAATTTTACTCTCTGTTTATTTCTGAAAGCTCTTGAGAGCTCTTTTTTTTGGAACTTATTAAATCCATTATAATTTTGTTTCTTTTTCAAAGATGCACACCATCCATTTATTTCGCATCGATTTTTAGTTGTGGTAACGATTGAAAGTTTAACGAAATGGGTAGAAAGAGACAACATAATTGATAGCCATGGTTAATCAATAGAATGACACCCATGATTCATTTTGGTGTAACAAGAGGAATCAAAACAACATCGCCATGCTTCAGTGCATGGTAAAAATCTCATTTCCTCTGAAACTAACATGAATCCATGGATTATGCTAAAGCTCGATTCTCTCTAATTTATATTTTTTCTGAAGAATTTTTTGCCTCACATCCGAAATATGCAAAACGGACATTGCATATTGCATATCAATTTGGAGGTTAGCTGCAATACACAATGAGTGCACATATGGAACAACACATTTCACTTGAGCATCAGATAAGGTAAACCACTTTTTTTGTGTCGCTTTTTTTTGAACCACGATTTAGATTTTAGAGTGAAATCGTAATCGTATTTTCAGCATTGGTATTAAGTGATATCAAAAATGAAATCATGGTAGCAGTTGCCGCGTTGAATTTGACTTGTAATTCTGATTGTATGTATTTCCGACAAAAATAATCCTAAAAACTTTCTAACTTGTCCCATTGAGCATAGCAAAATTCCGTATATGCCAACAAGCATTTGATATTCTTCGAAGAGAAGCGTACAACTTTCCAAATATTTCCCAATGGACTCGCAAAAGCTTTCTACTGAAGGTTTCTTCTTTTTTTTTTTGTATTTGAAACGAACGGTATGCTTTGGTGCCAGAGATTGTAGCATGTCGATTGGCTATTTTGGGCAAACTGTAATTATGTTTTCATCGATTTTATTTTGCCTTCCATCCATAATCATCCTTTTGGAAGTTTGTGGATGCTGGAAAAAGTTGCTGTGTTTTTGCAATTACAAATTGTTTGTTTAAATGTTGTTCAGTTGAGAAATTGTAGCAATTAACCCGATCGAAATAAAAAGTAGATTACTTACAGTTAAAATCATGCAATTATGCTTAATTCAATTAAACATTTTTAACTTTTCGTAAAACTCCTTATAAAGCAAAGTATAAGGAAAAATAACTTTAACTTTGTTCATACGTTGCTAAAAGTAACTTGGTTTTAAAATGAATAATAAATAAAAAAAAAAATATCGTTGAAATGGCAATGAGGAGTTCCAAAATCTGTTTGAAAATACAAGTATGGAACATGGATGCGTGCTAAGGAAAAGAGAACTTTTTACTAGATATATCCTGCTAGAAACGATTTATCCATGATATTGTTATGAAATTAGGTTATAATTTGAGCAACTTAATCAATCCTTCTTTATGGAATCGATTCGAGTTTCATTTTCTGGTGCTTTTATTTGCTTAAACATTACTGAAATTGAATTTTCGGCGTGTTACCGAACGACTAGGTAGAATGAAGTAACAAATAACAAAATTAACGAAGAAAGTGAATAACGTAAAGGTAAAACAATGTTATTTTATTAATTACCTTTCCTGTGGTAATTTTCCTGTTTCCAATTTCCGTTCGTTATTAAATACGTGCAAAATTGGCCATTCCAATATAAAAACAGATTGTAAAACATTACCACTAAATAAGCTCATTGGCGTAAATTTATCATACCTATAAGTGGAACAACCTAAACTTACAGCTTGTAGAATTTGTTTTAGGTTATTGAAAGGAATTGGGATAAAAGTTTGTGCTATACCAGTTTAGTATATATTCAATTTTAATAATTTTCGTTCTAGTTCGTCTTATGTTCATTTATCAATTTTTTGTAGAATTTTCGGGCTTTTCAAGAAAATCATCGAATCATTTTTCATGTCAATAATTTTCTTATTGCCCTCAACAAGCATTCAGACTCAATTTAAACTTTCTTTATTGCACAATTGGCATGCCTATCCATAACACAAAACTTTATAAATGGATTGAAAGCGAAGAAAAAAGTAGGTGAAAAGATGGAAATCTATGTGAGAAAATGAGAAACTTTTTCCAATGAATGATTTTTCACAGACTTTTAAAGATCGATTGCAGCTGACATAAAAAAAAAGTTATGCGCTGTGAGAATTTTTTCGTATTTTTCGTTTATTGATCTCTTCACAAAAGTTTATTTAAAACCCAAAAGCTATTTGTTTGATTCTGTCGATTGAATTAAATGTAAGGAAAGGGTTCACTTCGGAAGAGCTTTATAGAAGCTTTCAGTGATAACTTATCAATATCAACTGCTTTCTCAATTTCTTTTTGATTTTAGATTGTTCATTGAGTTTTGTGGACATCCAATCACATGCGTTTGGCTGAACATCGATTTTGTTTTGTCGTAAGGAAAAATAATTAAATTACGCCACGCCATCAAACATATTGCTCCCGATCAATAAACGTAACATTTTAGTGACTAAGTAATTTTTCCGACATAATACAATTTTCCAGCTCACATTGAAGTTTCGCAAAAGTTAAAAAGTTATTTACGGAAGAGAAAATTGCTTCATCACAGCGTCATGTGTGCCTTGTTATCATAACCAAAAGCACGCAAACAAACGTTGAAAGTGTGATGAAAAACTCAACAAAAAAAATGCAATGAAAGAGCTTTACGGCAAAAAAAAAATTAAGCTGAAATCGTTGAACATGAAAATTTTCAATCTTTTGAGCAACGGAAAATTTTAATGGATTTTCTTACTTTTTATTTGGAATGAAGGATTTTTTTTATACATTATGAGATAAGTATATCTTCTTTAAAAAAAAAGCGAAACATAGCAGACCGCATTATGACCTTTTATATATCTATATGTATAGTTTCTTACGAAATTGATATAATGTTGCATAAAAATTACGAAATTTAAAATCAAATTATTTTTTTTTTAGCTTTGAAAATTAAACTCCTAATTCTCAATTTTTTTTTTGTTGTTATTCTCTGCAACAATGAAAATAAGAATTCAAATGTTTCCTTTCCATTAATCATTTCATTATTTTCTTTTAAAATATCGACGAAAGCTCAAAGCTTTTATTCCCATTCCGCTTCAGTACATTGAGACGTGATGAAGACTTGTGAATAAATTTAGAGGCATGCGAAATTAATTTTCAGTCATTGCCGCAGCCGTAAAAATGTCGGAGAATGACACAATTATTGTATTCTTGTTATTTAATTAATCAAAATGTGTTATCGTGAATTATTTGAGAAAAAAAAAGTTATAAAATTTATGTGCCGGTGGTTTCAACTTGATAGATTGCTGTCAGTTTCATTTTCTGTTGTTTTGTTGCCGCTTTTAATGTTGTTTAACAAGTATAATTTCAAAGCTTCATTCGTGTTGTGGACAGCTTGAAAATTGGTTGTCATAAATCTTAATTCTGTTTTCATATTTATTAATTTTCTTCTCGTTTTGTTTCGAATTTGTAATGAAAAATAAATAAATTAAACATTAAATAGGAACAGAAATTGCATTTTGAATTCCGATATGAAAGCAATTTATGATTATGCAATTTATTGCAATGAACATTCATGAAAATAAATCGCCAAACATAAACAAACAACACACGAAATTGTAATTTGCACCACAGTTAAAATTGCTTCTACCTCTTAATCTGAATTATGGAAACCCCCTAGCTAGGATTAATGTTGCAAGTTATAGTCCTAGTTATGAATTTATTTACATTTGCTGGAAGCTTGCGTTTTATTGTGGAAAGCCTCTTGAAACTTCGGCAAGCCATTTCCACTTCAGAGCATATTACATATCTAGAATATTTCGCAAATTAAAAATTATTTTCCGTGCAGTAATAATTTATTTCAGCGACAAAAGCATGTTTAATTTATAGGCACTGCACCGCTGCATGAACCAGTTTTTTTTTTGTCATACCATGCCACTAGAAATTACAGGAGCTAGAATTCGCTTGTTATTCGTGAAACGTGCTGCATTGCTTTACAGAGAAAAAAATGGTGCCATAAATTTTAAAGCTTTTATTTTTTTTATTCTAAGCTGGAAGCTTAAACAAGTATTTGATGCCAATTACTTTTCGATGGCAGAATTTTAATTTTGTTTAAGTTTGTTTCGTGCTATAATACCATGGAAAAAGCTGCCGTCATGCTGGCATTTTTAGAAAATTTCGCAGTTGGGATTTATTGAGAAAATTACTCTGCCAAAAAATTTTCAGTTATTTGTTGCTACATGTTTAAAATCGAATTTTTCATCGTATCGTGTTCGTAGAAGCTTATTTAAATAACTTCCGAAAGGTTAATTAGTGTCAAGTAGAAAATTAAAAATGTCCTGCGATAAATTGGCACGAGAAAGCTTTGCGAAAACTTTTGTTGCGAAAGGACAATGATAGCTGATGTTGCATAATGCTATATGAAGCGAAAAATATTTAAAATTGCCAGCTGTAGACAACTTTTGATTTGATTTTAATTGAATTTGCAATTGTTGTTTGATTCAATTGCTCTTTGAGCCTCATCGAAATCGTTCTGAAGCGCAATTTTAATTAAAATCTGAATTTTCATTTACCGCCAGAAGAATAGCAATTGATTTCAATTGAAATCTTTTTTTTTTTTTTTTTCAATGGATATTTAAACGCTTATATGTTTCTACGGAAGATTCAATTTCAACAAACTCAAACTACAAACACATGAAATTGGATATCAGCTAGAGATTCTCATTCCTTGGCATTTTTTTAAGATGATATTAAATCGTTTTCTTTCACCAGTGATTATTTCAATTCAGCTTTAAGTTTTTCTTATTGAAATTCATGGAGATGAAATTTTATCTAATTCTTATTTTATTCTTATTTTTTTCTTACACTTTATTTTCTTCTTTCTGTTTTTGGAAAAATATGGTTCGTTAAAAAAATGCAAAATAATGTGCATATTTACAGATTTTTCAGTTTTCCACGGTCTATGCACTATCGCTGATTTTTAAAAATTCTCATACGATGCATTTTCTCAAGTTTTGGTTCAAGTATATTATAAAAACGACTTTATATTAGAAATAGCATAGTAAAATATGCATTTGATAGTTGAGCTCGTAGAAACTGTCAAATCCACTTCGAACGCCGGATATGACAAAAGTGATGAAAATTGATGTTGTTTGCTAAAATGCATGCACTTTCGATACTATCAAGTGTCTAAAAGCTCTAAAGTAGCTTTTATCGGTAAAAGAAAATTACAAAAAGTTTCATGTCGAGTTTACTCAAAGAGCTCGGTTGTGGGACACCAATAAAAATGTTCATTTGATGATTCAATATAACTTAAATTTGATCAAATTTTCAATTGATATTTTTTATACGTGTCGGTCTGATGAAGTGGGAAAATTACATTCGAAAAATTATTTATTATTTCTCTGGACGCTTCACCATCATCGTATCCTTTTTCCGTTTATTTGACATCGTACGAAAATCAAACGAAAACATTTATTGCTTTATTTACTCTCTTCGGATGCGAGTCTGTTGTTTTATGATGTTACATCTCTTTCCCGTTCCTGTCTTTCGGTTACAAGTTATGCATGAAGAAAAAAATAAAAGTTTTATTTTCAAGCATTTCACTGTCATTCTTTTATGATTTAGTAAAATGGGAATCGAATCGTGAACTTGTGACGAAACAAATCAATATTGACAAAGAAAGCTTATTTATCCTGCAGCCAGTTGATCGGCTATCGAGTTTCGAACACTGAAGCCCACTCGGACATAAAATGTACAGAAACAAACAAATACTAAAGCATTTATCATTTTATGAAATTAACTACTGATAAGATGCTTTTAGCTGATCTGATGTTTTTTCATTGATTGAATTTGCTCTGTAATCGCTTCATCATGTTCGGAGATATTCCTGTGATAGGCGGGTTGGTTTATGGAAATGCTGAAATAACTTTTTTCTTATGTATTCAATTTTATCGCATTCACTTCTAGACAGCGGAATTCAGTTGATTGCGGAAGACATTAGAAGCATAAAAGCATTCTGTAAACGCTTTAGCTTTTTTCCTAACTTTTGTCCCTTTTCAATCACCAATTTGAATGACAATGAAAATGGATCGTCGGTTTCAATATGTCTGAGATGCCAATTATGCTGTGATTCTGTTCTTTATTTTTAATAGAATGAGCCTTTGAAATCCTGTTACAGTCGTCGGTTTTTTCACACTGCCGCCATATCGATCAATTATTTTTTTAATTGCCAATTGACATCCTGGAAAAAAGCATTTTAAATTGGTGCAGAAGTACCAGTATATTCAGCAAAGAGTAAATTTATTTATTCCAATATATTCATTGCACAATTTTTAACTTCATTGTTCATTTATAATCTCAAAAACCGCCAGCATATTTTTTTCTACATTTTTTCCATTAAATTATTCATTTTTATCAGTCCACAAAATAAAGCACTCGTTTCAATATACTGCGAGAGAATTCTCTGGATTTGAGCTTATGAAATATTCATACAGTTCAACCGCCCTAACGTGCGTTATGCCCCGTGGGTAACGCATCGTTTGATAAATAGCGATTGTGATCTCAGCGTTTATTGTTTATCCTCTCGCGAAAAAGGTTTCATTTTTATTTTATTTTTTATGTGCTGCCGTGTCCCTATTTCATATCAAGTTTTAGAATTTCAACGAATGTAAGTTAAAATTTTTGTTATTTCGCATGATTCTGAGTGCCTAAAACAATCCAAAATATCTTTGCAAAGCCAGCAAATTAATCGGGTACTGCTGCATCAGAAAAATTGAAACAAAATTTCTCAAATGATTTATTATCATAATAATTTAATAAATCCTTTTTCATATCAGAAAAGGACAGAAAATTATTAGATTTGTTTATGAAATTTCCTAAATAAAAATCCCCGGTGTATCTCTCAATTCAAATAAACAAACCTAAGCGAGCTCTTCGGCCACGTTACATTTTTAAATCTCAGAAAGGAATATTTTTATGTTTTTATTTTAAATAATTGACGGAAATATTGGCATTTCGGCGTGAATTTGACAAGTTTTTAACACATTTGCTGTTGAGTGTTGATTCCAATACGCTTTATAGTGATATTTATCAAAAGCTTCGCATTGAGTCGTCGCAGGAAATTCCGCTATTCATGAGCATTCCGATTCACAATGGTAGTCTCTAGAAAATTTCCGGCCATTATTTGAGTTACTGAAGCAATTACATGTTCCAAGGCGACTTAAACTTACAATAGCAAATTACGTAAGATAAAGATGCGCACGATTCGTTTACTTCTTTAATTTTTTTTTTTTTATAAGGGAAAGAAACATAATATGGATAAATTTCTACATAGCCTCAGATTGTTTATAAAAAGTTCTTATTTATGTTCGGATAAATTCAGCTCAATGTCGATACATTTTTTGTTGCTTCTGTTTTTTGGGTACTTGAGGAATTTTAAAAGGACAAAAGTTATTATGAAAATTTGTATACGATGCTTAATTTGAAGGCGGTCCGTGAATTTTCCCTTATCTTGAAATTTTACGATAATATCTCCGATCATAGTCAATGATGTTTTTGTAGCATGTCTAATGCATATCCTTGTTTAACATGTGAATACAAAAAAAAACCATGTTTATTTATTTTTGATTCCACAAATCTCTCATTTCTATGTTGATATCTAAAATAACATTCCATGAATATTTTTTTCTGCTTTTTTTTTAAATGAGATTATTTCCACATAACCTTTACTGATATTTACTTTGGATGCTATCCCATGACTTTTTCACAGTTTTTCCGTAACCTTTTAATCACATCCTCCATGAGCAGTCATAATAACGTTTGCTATGAATTAATAATGACTGTATTAAAAAAAAAACAAGCGGAGGATTATTAGGAAAGGCACTAAAAATTTAGTAAGAGCAACAGAATAAAAAAAATTATGTTCGAATAATTTTCTCGTATCGCAATGAGAAGTTTAGTAATAACTAATTAGTTATAAAAAGAATTTTGATTGAAGATCATTTCGACAAATGCCATCATTTTTGGTATTTAGTCATCGAACGTTATAATTCAATGTGTTTTCATTTTGCATTTTGAATTTATTGAATATATAGTGATAAATGAATATTGGTTTTGGCATGACTCGTAATAAATATGAGATGATAATAATGTGTTTTTTTTTTTTTATTAATCTGCAATAAATTGAAATGACTGGTAAATTATTTAAATAATTAATTATCAATTAAGTATATTTGCAACCATTATTTTTTTTTAATGCAACCGCACCAGAAAAAATCATAATTTAATCATTTATTCGAATTAATTCTGCATTTAAATTAATTTAATTTTTTTTTTGCAAAAGCTTTTGAGATTTCATTGCTTTATTGAGCGACTTGTCTCCAAAAGCATCCAATTTATTCAATATACTTATTTATAAGGTCCATTCAAATGAACCGTTTTATATCGGACATGAATTTTGTCATGCTGAAGGTTAAAATTTGTGTTGGAAGCATTAAAAAAAAAAATATCTTAACAGCCATCTATAGCAGCCAGATAACCTTTGGAACATGCTTTGGCATTCAGATGTTTCTCTTTATACACCAATTTCGGGCAGATAAATAATAATGAAAAGTTTTCTCAACACAAAGCTTTGTTGGCAAGACGCATGTAGCGAAGGAATCTCAGATAAAACGTGCTAAAAATTCGTGATGAGCGACTGGGAAATTGAAGTCTGCTTAGTAAAAAATGAAATTGGAGATAGCATTCATGAGCATAGTTCGTGTTCAGATAAAGAAAGTAAGAAAATTTGAACTTGACTGTAACATGGAACATCACAAATCGTTTTTGCATCGTGTAAAATATTATATATTAACTGCAAAAATATTCGAAGGGAAAAATGTAATATTTATTATTCGATATAGAGCACAACGATTAGTCGAAAAAAAAAGATTTATAAGATATTAATATTTGCGATTAGTATGGAATTGACAGAATTTTCATTCAATTGTTTGTGGCCCTCGTGTCATAAATATATAGTCATGGAAAGGCTTGCCGGCGCTGTAACAACTTATGAACATATTCATCATGTGTAGGGCCATTTTCATCATGAGGAGCTCCTTTTAAGCTGGAAATGTTTCAGCCATTTTTCATTCAGTGAACGCTATTTTGTTAGGTTATTTTATGTTTCGGATGGTATAACGGCAAAAAATGTGTCAGAAAAGTGCTGGAAGGCAATTTCATTTTTAGAGAGATGAGATGTGAATTCGCTTCAATACATTGTTGAGCTATTGCTTAAGAGTTTTTACTATATAATAACAAAGGGCTCATGTGTTGGTAGATAGATAGATAGATAGCTGGTATGATTAATTAATGAAATTTAATAGAAATCTTAATTTAATAAAAATTGAAATTCTTTTCAAGAAGTTTTAAAGTTATATGTTTATGCAACGAAACGTTTAGTTCAATTTAAAATTTATTTATGACACTTTGAATCGGAAATAGTTTCTTCTTTGCTTTCTACTTCTGACTGTTGAATAATACAGAAAATCTCTTGAAATGCTTAAGTAGGAGATGCTTCAGAGAGTGAAGCCAATGCAGTCTTGATGTGAGGGAAATTAATTCTTGTTTGCTTTTGTATTGTTGATAAAGTTGATAGCATTTTGAATGGGAAAATATTTCGTGGGTCTAATTAAATCACATAAGTGCTTACTTACTATTATTACATTTTTTAAGTCAAAATTTTTTATTCTGTCTGTATATTTAACACTAAATTTAATTTTTAGCAGAAATTTCTGTTGTTTTACGGATTATCTGAGCTTTGATTTTTTTTTTATTAACGGGAAAGGATACAAATTATATTTTCTGCTCTGTCTCGCGCCATAAAATGTTAATGAATCTCCGAACAAAATTAAAATTCTAACTACAAGATAGCTTAAATTTTTGAACAAATTGATAGTACCAGACCAAAAGCATTTTGAAATTCAATTAGCCTTTGTGTGGAAAAGGTTTAATTGGAAGACTAATTGCATTATCGTTTTAACATTTTAAAAGCTTTGGTTTCCATGTTATACAACTATCGGTTCTGCGCATATATGAAGTTACGTATTTACATTTCCACAAAATGTTTTTGGAAATTCTCAACAGAAGTTTAATTATTTTCAATCGGCATATCAACATTGCGATAATCGTTATGTGAGCTCTAAACGTTTGCCTTGTTGATATAATATGTACTGCCATGAAAATAATTAAAACCATTCTGATGTTTTTTTTCGTTTTCATTCATTATGTGATCCTGATAATATTTTAAAAAATATTGTATACAATTAATTAACTACTGACGTTTAAATCTGTGTTTGCTATCTAATATTATTTTAATAATTTATTTTATTCCCTGCACAATTCGACAATTGCGAGTATTTGTTTTCAACCAGATGCGCAAAGAAATTGTAATGTATCTGAAATCAAAAACACGTTCGCATTTTTATTACATGAACATGATGCAAATGTTACAATTTCAAAAAACGTTTTGGGGCTTCTATAAATCTGTCAAAAATTAGCAATATCTGGCAGTCGCATAAATCATGTAACGAAATCCTGCAAAACAATGTAAAATGCTATTCAATCGCCACATGAAAAACCCACATGACTCAGAAACTGATAGATAACTTGATACTTAGATAATCGATTTTCTGTTGGAATATTTTAAATTTTGCAAGCATTTTAAGAAGGAACAAGCATTAAAATGAATTTCAACAGAAAAACCGTTTACATTTAATTTGTTATTGTTACCAAATTTATGAACGCAGGTACAACATTTAAAAAGGCAGCAGTTATATTATGTTATGCAACCGATAAATTAACCAATAAATTTGAAAGCCTTCTCGTACATAAATCAATCAAATCTCTAATCCTCAATGAAACGCTCAAAAATTATTTTTAATGCTTTCACTGATGCTGAAAATGATGAAAAACTTTTGAATGGGATTTGTGATGGAAGATTTAGATTCATTCAAACTTTCGGTTGTTTATTTTCCCACATTAATTCAAGTATCATCGCTGTATTAAATGAAGCTTCATGCTATAAAAGTGAAAATGAAAATTAATTAACGCAACTAAATGAAGCGCCGACAAATTTATGCTTGAGGAGCTGCTTTGTTCATCTCAGATCTTTTCCTGAAAAATACAAGCATCGAATAAGTAACATCTTGTCTTCATAAAATTAAGCGCTTTTGATATGTGCGACATTTGTTGAGCAGCATGACAATCAATTTGTAAATATTGCTGTTTTATGCCTCGCAATTTCCGAGTATTTTTTGAATTTTCTAAATCGCATTGATCGAAAACGTAACTAAATAAACTCAATTAATAAACTTTCTAAAACATTATTTCTTTATTTTCTTCTTCAAAAATTTATACTTTGAGTTTGCAATTCTTTTAGAAATATTTTCATTACATTATAAGCTTGATCGAGTGGCTGGATCTTAATGGTAATGGTATCTGAATCAATGGGTATCTCTGCAACTGGTCATCAATCTTGGTATGTTGACATTTTCTTCTATTTTGCTCAGCATACATTCAAAGTCGTTTCCGTTTTAAAAACGAAATTGTTTACATTTTACAAGCTTTTTTGAAATCAAGTCATAACATTTTCCACAATACATTCTTAAAATGAGGAAGTTATGCATCATGTTATTAGAAACTTTAGAATGTCTTTTTTTCTTTCTAAAAGCTATCTTATGGAATGTTTATTAGAATCTAAAAAATATTTTGAATAGGATTTACGATAGAAAACTTGTCAAATACTTTTCTTTAGAAATATTTATTTACTTTTCCAATGATAGTAGTGAATAATTGTTATTATGTAGATAATTGCATTTCTTAAAAACTTTCATAGAAATAATAATTATATTAGAAAATTTAAGGACTTTATAGAATTATAGATTTATTAAAATTAATAATTAAGAGCATGAATGTGTCATTATAATATGACAATTATTGTTTATGGCTTAATTTTATACTAGAGGATTTTCTACATTAATATTTTCCGTTAATTTTTATCTTGATTCACAATATTTTGATGACTGTTATTACATACTTCTTAGCTGCAATTTGGAAATTTATAGATTCAAATAATCTTGATTAGTTAGTGCAGAAAATGATGAAATGTTAATTTTATTCATAATGTCAATTTGTAAAAATTAGGTTTTTTATGTACGTGCTATACTTTAGGAAGACTGAGCGAAATTCTTTCTCTGTTATAATTTGTGATACTTAAATTGCATTTGCGATCTCTGGTTTGAAGTGAAAAATTCTTAAATAAGCAGAGAAAGTTTCAACCGTAATTTTTTTATGGAAAATCCACTGAGATTTTCTCTGTTTTGCGCAAAACGATGTCTCGGAAACAGAATTTGTTAAAATTTAATCAAATCTGCCCACATTCCGCAATGCATATTTAAAATGTTATCTGTCTTTTGATATTCCTCGGATGTTTGAGAATTTTGATCAAATAAAATCTCAGCCGGATTGAAAGAAATTATGTATTAAGGAAGTGGGAAAATGGGAAACAAGCTGGAAATGGTGTGAAATATGTTCGAAAGTATTTTAAATTTATATTCATACAGCATATATTTGCTCTACATGCCTGATCATAGTTTATTATAACTTTTAGACTTATCAATTTTTAATTCCTTGTGCATTTCTCACATCAGCAAAATGAAAACAATTTATTCTTCTTTTTTTGTCCCAAAAATTAAATTTTTTAGTCCACAATTTCTGGAAAAGTTTATTATTTTTTTAATTTTATTGAATCTATATTCTACATACATTATAGTCCTTTGTAAACTAGTTCGTTGACGTTGACATGTTCTATTTTAGCACAAAATGTATGAGATTTAGAATATATTGAGTGATGTGTATCATTTTTTTATCGTCTTAGATAATAGAAATGCCTTCAAACCTGATTCATCAAAATAATAATTTTCTTCAATTTTTTTTGGCTTTTGCAACAAAATTTCTATAAAGAAATCTCATGCAAACAAAGAGAATAAAAATACCTCAAAATGGTTTTTTTTTATTTAAGTTTGAGTCTGGAAGGAATTTTATACAAATGCAATTGAAACAACAATTGCAGTCGTCGCAAATAATAAAAACTTGGAGAGGGTAGCCACAGATGAATCGTTACAACCATCTTCGTTACAGCAGTATGTGCTGGTATCCCAGACCTCTGTAAATATTGGAAAAATAGAGACACGTTTTATGATAATCACAAAATACCAGAAATGTTCACCAGCAGAAATATTCTTATGTTAAAAATATTTCATAAATTTTTCTTCAACATCAAAAATAAATGTAAACATAGAATGTGTACGAGTTATATTTTTATTTCGTTAAATCTGGAATCTCATCATTAAACGATGTGCATAACTAAGTAGGTGGATGGTTGTAAAATTCATTTATATTAGCACGTGCGAATTGTATGCTTTTTTTGAAATCTAGATATATGTTTTGCTTACATTTATTACAACAATGAAAATACAGAATTACAAAAAAGTAACCCTGTTTTAAGCCGAAAGTTAAAAAAACAACCTCTTTCAAAATGGAAATTTTCTCATCTCCGGAAATTGTTACAATATATACAGAAATTGCAAATTTATAATCTGATGAGAATTAAATTACCTTTTTCAACACATTTTTCCACACAATCTCGTACTGTCGATAGCTCCGAAACGTATTTCTGAAATTGAAAGTGCAAAAGTTTATTTCTACCGATTTTGAGTTAAGAAATATGAAAATTAAATAAATTAATTTCAGATTTGTAGCTTTAATAACGAAAAAAAAAATAAAACTTTTAATGAACGTTAACAAAAGCTTAAGCGAATTTCCCGAACAATAGTTATCAAACTATGTTCAGCTTTCGTAATATCATCTTGTTAGTTGAGAGAAATTTTCTTTTGTTAAATCTCTCAGAGTCTAAGATTCATATTTGTTTGCATGTCACAAATGCTTGTGCTATTTTGGGGATGAATGAATTTCTAACAATTATCATAAACTTTTGGGCACCGAGATTATATATTGCGTCATTCATGAAATTTTCGAATTTATGATTTGGGATCCATGGGAGTTATTTCAGAACTTATATCTTAACATATTTTACGTGATTCATTCTTTAAATTTATTTATTTTTCTTATTTTCCTAAATAATGGGTCTCATTACGATTGATGGTGTTTAAATGATAGCTGAAATAAATCACGCGATGTTGAAGCAACGTTATCAGTCTGAAACTAACGATATTTGTCCAACTCATGAACACAACTGTAAATGCTGATCAGCAAATTTCACTATAGCTTATCAGATTAACGGCTGCAAATTTCTGATGTTGTATTTTTTTTTCTCATTATTTAATTCTGGACATGAGAGATGCAAGAAAGCTTTCGCCATTAAACGAAATCGCTTCCTTTTACGAAGCAATAGAAATGATTATCTTAGTTTCCTCTTTGTCTACGGATACATGAAGTTCTTGTGTAATGAAGGGAATAATTATTCTAAATGGCTTTTATTATCCACCATTTAAAAGAAAATGAATTTTAGCTTCAGGGTTTGATTAAAGATGATCAGAAACATTTGAAGGTCTTCAAATAATATATTAGAAAAATAATGTTTAAAACAAACTCAAACTTTAGGTTAGGTCATGCTATGAGGCATGGAATGTGAACAAATTTATGTACAGAAGCAAAGTTAGATTTTAATTTTCGAAAATGGATAACAGAGGCATACAATCTTTTTTGATTCTTATACTAGCAGGGTAACATTGCTCAAATAAGTGGCTAATTGTTGGCAAATTAAAAAGTAACAACAAACATAATAAAATTTCTTTAAACCTACGAATAAGCCGTGAATGAAAAAAATCGTCAGTTTTCTTTGAAGTGGCTACCTCAATGCAAAACAATTTAGAGCATTTTTTGCTAGCATCAGACAACAATCAATTATTCAATAACTTTCGGGTTTCATATATAACCAATCATAAATTTGTCAATCTATCAAAATCTTGAACAAAGGAACATGAAGATTCATTGTTTATGTGTGAAGTCAGTATACTCATAAAATTTGTATTTCCATTGTGATAAAAAGTGTAATGCTTCCAAACAATGAGTGTCAAATTATTTATCGCTATAATTTAATAAAGATTCATTGGTTTCTATTTTCATAGAATAAAAATTTTGTCAGTAAATGGTTATCCTGAATATAAGGATGTTGATTACAAATATTTGGGTAAGGGGTCTTAAACACTATTTTGGTCATTTATCTGTATTTACAACCAAATAACCTGTATACAAATAATTATTTGATTTCTCAATATATACATTTTAATTTTTGATAAGATCTTGCGCGCCCAAACTGAAAGATCTTTGCCAGTGTCGTAGTCAAGATTTGCTGAGGAATGCGGTGATAATAGATTTAAGGGGGTGATTCTGTTCCATTTCCTGTCTGTTTCAGGAATTTTTCGCGACACATTTTATCACTCATAGTCATCATATCCAAATGATGCCACGTGGAAAATTATTAAGCTACAGTAAAGTAAATTATTTTATTCATGATCGTTTCATACTACTGCATAATTAATCCCAAAAATTATTTAATCTTTAGATTTCTATTTTTATAAACTTGTTTTGATGATTCCGGCAAAAAATGCCGCAAGAAATTCAATTTGAGCTGACAGTGTCTATGTATTTATTGAATGCGACATTGAATCGTTAATTTCATTTAAATTTTCATTTTAAATTCGAGTGCGCTTTTCTCTTTGCATAGGAATATCACTTCCTTAATACTTAAAAATTAAACTTTGATTTTTGTTCCATACTAAAAATTAAGTACAAATATTTGGGGTTTCATTATTTGGGGCTTTGCTTATTGATTATTTGCCCAAATAAGTAGTACTGACCTAAAATAATCGACGTCCCAATCCTGAATGCTTTCAGTATTTTTTTTTTTTACTTTTTAAGCTTGATTGCTGAATAAGCGTTATTGTATATGTGATGTGCTATTATCAAATCCATTAAAACATTACATACATTAACATATTAATCAATCCCGTCTTATATGTTATTTACCAAATGCCGCTAAATTATGGCTTGAAAGCTTAATTTAAATAAACTTAAATATTGTGAAAATTTTGGAGAGCAATTAAATACCGAAAAAGTTAATTAAAATCGTCTGAGAATTTATTTTCAATTAAATGTTCGAGAAATTTCCCATTCTTTCTAAATAATTTATCAGTAAAAGAGTACCACGAACGAGCGCTGTTGATTATAAACATACATTCAAGGTCAAATGTATGAGGATAATTTATGTCGGGTCTACTGGGTAACCCAGAGGGTAACCTTTTCAGTTTTAGATGCTCGAGACATGCAAAGAACATAATGAGAGTTTAGTGGATTTCTTACATCACAAAAAATGTCTTCATGGGGAAACATACGTTAACTCAAAATGATCTAAAACCTTTGGTAAATAAGAGCTTTCGCTACGTTTCTAAAACTTCGTCTAGGACATCGGGGAGGTTTTATTTCGTGTGATAACTATTAATCATGCAACGAGTAACATAACGAACATAAAACCGAAGAATGATTTGCAAATGACTTGCGATCAGGTAGAAATTGAATGTTTCTCTATTTTTAAATGTTGAAAATAGAAATGATTAATAAGTTTTTTCTGACATGCAAATTAAGTGAACACATCTGAGAAATTGCCTCTCTCATTCAATTACACACATATTTATGTTTTTTAATGCGAAATTTATTTCATGGATGAAAAATTACATTTCTTATTTTGCAACGAATTATGCAATTGAGCAGAAGTTTCAAAAGAGGGCGATACTTCTTCATTCATTGATATATTGATATTCAAGTTCAACAAATTGTTAGTCAATTTTCAAAGTAAACACTTTTCGTTACGCTTGAATTGCCAGTTTGACAGAAATAAACGTTTAACGATAGAAGTTGGAACTATAAAGCAAGAAATCGCAAATATTAAATATTGACTCAGTGTGATTTAATTATGGATTTTTGTTGGAAGTTTAACATGGGATGCTCCTCGTGCAGAGGCGTATTAGCATTTTAAATACAACAAAATATTTTTTTCTTTTTCTTTCATTTATTATTGCGGTGTTCAGATTAGGCTACTCAACCTTATGAAACATTCCATTTGGCTAAAGAGATGAATTGGCCACAGCCATAAACTTTTTACTCATTCTGGCAGACCCGAAAAAAAAAAAACGTAAAGCATAAAACTAATTTTTGATGACACATGCAGTCATGAGTAAAAGCATAAAAAATATAATTGAAATGAAAAAAAAAAAAAAAAGAAAAAACTGTGAGATTGCAATATGGCGAGAGGATGAAATGTGCTTACCACACAAAACTTATCACTTTTTCGAGAGCACTCCTTGAGATGCAAATGGGCATTGGATTCTGAATAGTTCAAACAAGGTGTTATGCTCCCAACACCGTCATTAAATTGTCCACATTGATAGCACTGTAGGCCATTTGCTGAGAAGATCATAAAAACTAATAGTAGTATCACAAAGAGCATTAATGAGGAATTAGAGGCCATCGTTAAATAAAAATTTATCGAGTATCTTTTTTATGATTTTCCTTTTCCACACGATGAGCGAAAAATCTCACACTTTAACGAGCAGTTGAAATTTATGTTTTGGAAATTCAATTAGTTTGCAAAATAACTTCAACTTTTATTCTTTTATTTGTTTTATAAGTAAATCCTTCTGGCAATTGCCGTTTAATAGTAAATTAATCACATCAATTTGATTTCATCAACTGCTAAAAGCACGTCTCGATTGATAGAATTAGTTTTGCTTTAATAGAAGTTCAATCATCAATAGAGATTCTGTTAATGCTGATTTTAATCAGATCAATTATTTGCACTTTAATTAGTTTTGGAATTCACAATTTCACTACCTAATTGTTATGTAATTTGGAGATAACGTTTGGTTTCAATGTTTTTTGACTATAAGTGAGAACGCGTTAATTTTCGGTCTCCTCAGGATGAGAGGCGATACTGAACTGAATACAATTAATCGAGATGCACGGAATGTGATGTGAAAGTTTTGTTCTAAATATTTCATCAATATAAGAACACTGAAAGCTTCGGTATCAAAGAGCTTTTCGGGAAATTGTCTAACTGTAGCTTTCTATTCAAAAATTCTTCGATCACTTAATATAGATGGGGAACAGTAATGATACAAAACAACTCGTGCCAAACACACCAACTAAAATTTTTTGAAATGCTGGAAGATAGAGGGTGGCAAGTCAACGTAACTGTTTAACTCAGAAAATAAGCTCAAAACAATATTTCTCTGAGAGTTTAAAAATTTAGCAAATATTTCAAAGTCTCTCAGAAGTTTACGAAAATCTCTTTGAAATTCACAAGTGCGTGATAAAGTTATTGACGTATCTTATAAAACTATTTAATAGTTTATTATTAATTGAATCATAACAATAATTTTCCACGTATACGCTACAGTGTACAAAATTTTCTGAAATGTATAATATTTCACTAATTTTATAATTAATAATTCCTCAAGGTTAATGCCATTTAGCTGCATAAATTTTCTTTTATAAATAGCAAGTCATTTCGCTAGTGCCTTTTTTGCTATGCAATTTTTCGCTATTCGCCACATAATTTCGAAATATCGCTGAAATCGGCGCATGCGTTATGTTGCCGTAATCCTCATGCTCCTTTCGTGTCGGACAGAAAATAAGAAAAGCTATTATTTTGATCCGATATCAATTTCACAACATCATATTTCAGATCGTAAACAAAACAGCAGCAGCGCTAAAATAAATTTTACGATTTTAATTTTTTTCTTCCTTATACATAAAGTTAATATTATATGTTTCTTCATTTAGATATTTATGAGTTCTCTCCTTAAATTTTACGCAAAAGCGTTGATGGAATTTGAAAGTTAAGAAAAGAAAACTCTTCTTGAGAGGAGGCGGATTGATGAATTTTCTTTTAACTTTCTTTCCTTTTTTTTCTTTCGGAACATGGAATCAACAAAACCAGAAAAACAAGGTTAAATGTCAGGTTATTCCATTAGCTTATTCTAAGCAAACACAAAACAAATTCCCATTTTACAACGAAGAAGAGAGCAAATAAAGAGCGACAAAAAAATTTCTGCACTTAATCATTTTGTTGTTTTTATTGCACAATGATATAGGGCAATGAAACATTTTTCACACTGTCTTCGGGATCATTAATCTTTGGAGGTAACTTTAGAAAAATTGCTACAAATAATTTTTCCACTTTTCGCAAGAGCATCAAGATATAGCTCGCAAGTTGAACGGTTGAAAAGGAACAAAAAAAGTTTGCACACGAATTTCATTTCATTCTACAGGTGAAAATCGGTTATACGACGCTGTTATTTTCTTCAGATTTAGATTTTCATCTTCTTTTTAAATTTTTTCTAATAAAATAAACACCGAAACGCTTTGGTTGCATAATCGAAATCTTATTGCATTTCTTATGTCGGAACAAAAAAACTCTGAAGAGATTCATAAGACTGTTGTAACACGATGTAATTCATATACCTACACAACACACACCATTTTTCAGGTACTTTGATTTTCCATACTTTTTTCTCTCACTTATTTCGTGCTCTACAAATTTGCAACAGATTAACTTTATGGAGTGCAAAAAGAAAATTTCATGACAAGTACGAATTTTTTATGGGGCAAGTTTTTATGTGCCACTCATCATTTATATGGCCATGAATCACTTTTCAAGAGATCTTCATTTCTCTATAATATTATAGCTTTAGGTTCGTCATTTATATAGTGCTGAAGTGCTATTTAAAACTAAAAACTCGTTTGGGTTGATGATGTTTAGAAAGTTTTAATTATTGAGTCAGATATACAATTCATCACAAAAAAAGGCTATCAGTAGTGGCACATTGAAATGAAATGGATTTCAGTAATAGTTTGATTACTTAAATAAATTAAATGCTCAGTGTAAGTGATAAAGACATTGTGTCATGATTTTCAAATTTGTGTTTTCAATTAGGTTTAGATACAATTAGAAAATTTGTGCAATCTATTTGACAAACATATTCAGGTCAATCTCGAAAACCACAAAACACTGCTTTGTAATTCGATTTTGCGAGGGAAAATGAATTGAAACAAAGAAAAGCTCTGAAACTATAATGTAGTGGCAAGAAATACGAAAATTGAGCAATTTAGATTATTTCTTTCTGCATAGAAAATCGGCTTCCTCTGTCGACATGTGTGAAAGCGTTTATCGGGCGCGCAATTCGATGAAAAACTGAAGAAATATTTTTTTTATATAAATAATTTTTATACTTTATCAAATCACAAGGAAAATAAATCGCGAAAGCTTTTTCATTAAAATTTTCCTTTTTTTCTTTGCTGTTTATATCACGTTTGAGGGAAATTTATTTTGCACGCGATCGCTTGTTCAGCTATTTTTTTTCTGCGCCTTTCGCTATTTTTACCCTTTGTTTACGTGCAGAAATTCAGTAAGCAGCAGAAAAGGAGCGAAGGGAGGAAATAGAAACTAAGCTGAAAACAATTATTTGATAACTTGAAATGACTTTCAAGCGTTGTTTATGTGCATTTAGTTGATTGATACGCATCAACAGCTTAAATACCTTTTAAATCGATATAGTTTTATTTTTATCAGTGATTTGATTTCAATGGCTCATTGTTTGACTATTGTGTAATATTATACCAAAGCACAACACGAACAACAATGATTGGTAATGACTTTTATATGGCAGGAATTGGTTATTAGACATGTCGGTAATGATGATGATATCGATGAGACCAATAAAGACAAGACATTTGTGGTATTTTCCACATTACATTTCTTCAAGAAAATGTCAAGCGCCCTCAAAATGGCAAATAAGTTCGATTAGTCTGTCATCGAAATGCCAAATGAACTTTCTCGATACGAACATAAACTCAATCCTTTTTTTTGTGTGATTCGAGGGAAATTGAAAAAAGTTAATTCAATATTTGAGGGTCCTCGTCCGAACGCGCCCTCGACAATACAATGGAAATGAAACAAACATATAAAAAGGGATCATTTTTGTCAATATGATATTTGGCGATATGATGTTCCTTCTGCTTGTGGCTCGAGTCAAGATTGAGTAAACGCCATATTGTAGCTATTTTGTGCTGTTTTTTCTCCTGCTCTTTGCACAAACACGATAAATATATCTTGGATCGAGTTGTGTATTTATTTTGCTTTTCAATTCAGTACCCAAAATCTGATTTGATTTTTTTTTTCGGTCTTGGGTGACATTCTTTTTTATTTGAAAGCTAGACGCAGTGCTCGTGCTGGCATAGTCTCTGATTCCAATCTGGCAATCCACAAAATTATTAAAAGGAAAATAACAAAGTTTAATAATTTTACGCGGTCAATTTTATTGGCTCTAAGGTAATTAGAATTGTGGCATCAGAAACGTTTCAGTGGTCTAAAATCTCGATGTTTGTAACACATTGCAAAATAAATTATTCAAGTAAGACAATTCCTATAATCTTTGGCGTGAAGATGTTTCGTGTAGTCTACTTCTGAGATTTCCATTTCGAACTTAAACAACATCAAAATATACAAAACATTTCATGATTTATCAAACAAGACAAGAATAGGAAACAAAGAAAAAAGGAATTGCGATGGAAAGTGAAGAGAAAAAAGGAAGAAAAAAGTTGTAGAAAAAAATAAGCTGAAGAATCTGATTTCGTAAAGTGGTGCGACGGATGAGGGAGCTGAGAAACAGATTGTGTGTACACTAATCGAATAAACAATTGAGTGGATAAATAAAATCCTTATAGAGGATTTCGATGTCGAGTGCTTTAGTGTGTGTCACACTTCCCACTGCCCCAATTCAGCTTATTGCCTTCTCAGCCCACAAGAAAAAAAAAACCATTACTTTTCTAGAAATCGTTCCATTAGTCCCGAAAGATGAGCGCGAATAAAATATCACAAATAGAGGAATTATGATTTATTATGAATACACCATCAGCAATCAAAGTTTGTTTTTTTTTTTTTTTTATGCTCATCAACTCGAAGAGCAGTTCACTTTGTTGTTAGAAATGAAGAAAAAGTTTCACGTTCAGTATTTCTCGCAATATTTATTTATGCATTCAGGACGAGAGCTAGAGCTAATTGTTTATGGAAAATGCACGACAAAATGAAACTTTCACATTGATGGTTAGCATACCGGCGCGACTGAAAAAAATCAACGCAATAGAAAAACGCAAAAGATGGATGACTTAAAGTTTAAATAAATAATCTTGTTTGTTGACATAATGTATGGACTCGGCAACAAAAAAAAAAAAAGAATACAAAAGCTTTTTGCTATGAAAAAGTGAAACACTCTACATCATGCAAATTGCTACAGAACAACTTTCTGCATGCATAAAATTTGTGCTGAATTATTAATATTTTTAAAACAAGTTAAAAGTCACTTTCCTCATTTCTCTTCCATTCTTTCTGGTGATGTCATATAAATAGCTGCTTTTACTTTTGCTATGGAAAACATCTGTAAATAACCTTCAAATGAAAAATTTGACATACGAGCTTCAGCTATTCATTTTATTCTGCCATCTAAAAATTGTTAAGTCCGTGCGTTTTCTATAAATTTCTGAAGAATATGTTGCTTGTGATTTCTTCCGACTTTTTTTCTTATCAGTGAAAATAAAAATGCTGTTAAATTTCGGTGTCCAAATTGATTGGTTGCGAAAATTTGATTGTCTAAAATATTGGCAGTGAATTGAACAAATGAATTGTTGTGCAAATGATTGTTCAGGTACCGCAATCATGTTAAAAAATCTAGATAAATTACACATAGAGTACACACTATAAAAGCAATTTTTGCCAAATTATATTGTACAGTTCAATTGCGATTTGCAAATCGATTTCATCGCAATGAAGAGTGAGTTCAACAAAAGTGAAAGAAATCATTGGGTTTTAATTCTATATTAATTTTCCATTTCTAAAGGTGTTTTTCTATTATTGAGCTTGTTATCAGTTGCCTTTGCAACAGATGTTCTCGTAATCTATACGAGAACTGGTGAACTACATTGCTTTAAGAAATGTAATGGTCCAGCAGAAACTTGTCCCAGGATTACTTGCCCACAAGAATGGGTAAATGATGCTGCTCAAAAGCACTATGCTCAACAGCCACAACAACCTCCACAGCAACAAGAGCTGTGGCCTTATTTTCCTGGAATGCCACAATTCCCGGGAATGTATGGTCCAACAAAATATTCAACTAATTCATGCGGATGCAGAGAGTCTTGCACGCCATGCATGTGGATGTGAGTCTATAATAATAATTATCGTAAGATAATAATAGTAATTATCATAAGATCTTACTAAAAATAAGCATCAAATCAAATCTGTCTAGGCGATTATATTCAAACAACTCTAGCTTTGTAATTTTTATTATTTTAGGCCCTGCATGCCTTGCGTACCAACATGCCCTCCTTGTGTACCAGAGTAAGAACAATAAAAGTTATTTCTATTCATAAATTTGTTCATCGAATAACTTCTTTTTTTTCCTTAATTCGTTTGTATTTTTCACTGCGAATGTTTAGAGCAACAACTACACCAACTACAACAACGACAACTACGACAACAACGCCAACTACAACAACGCCAACTACAACAACGCCAACTACAACAACGCCAACTACAACAACGCCAACTACAACTACTACCGGTGGATGTACCCCATGTTGTCAGCCATGTATTATCTGGTGGATGTGTGCTCCTTGCAACAATAACTGTAACAATGGATGCGTCACAACTCAAACGCCACCACAGTGAGTACTATTTTAACTTATAGCGTTTTCTCTATCCGAAAAGAAGAAATGAAGTTGAATAGAAAGCGCAAATTGAGCGAAAATGATTTTGTTCCAATTAGAATTTTTCTTTTAACAAATAAATTGATTACAAATAATCAATTAATTACATTAATTTTACCTGCGAATATTTAGAGTAATAACAACGCCAACTACAACAACTCCAACTACAACAACTCCAACTACAACAACTCCAACTACAACAACGCCAACTACAACAACGCCAACTACAACAACGCCAACTACAACTACTACCGGTGGATGTACCCCATGTTGCCAGCCATGTATTATCTGGTGGATGTGTGCTCCTTGTAACAACAATAACTGTAACAATGGATGCGTCACAACTCAAACGCCGCCACAGTGAGTAATATTTTAACTTATAGCGTTTTCTCTATCCGAAAAGAAGAAATGAAGTTGAAAGAAAAGCGCAAATTGAGCGAAAATGATTTGGTTCCAATTAGAATTTTTCTTTTAACAAATAAATTGATAATAAATTAATTACATTAATTTTACCTGCGAATATTTAGAGTAATAACAACGCCAACTACAACAACTCCAACTACAACAACTCCAACTACAACAACTCCAACTACAACAACTCCAACTACAACAACTCCAACTACAACAACGCCAACGACGCCACCAAATAACTGCCCATGCATTTGTGCTCCCTGCTTCCCATGGGCAATTTGCAATCCCTGCCCATCCAACTGTCCTTGCCAAAACTAATCATCATGATTAATATCAAAAAATAATTGGATGAGAGAACCAATATTAATTAAATAAAATAATTTTTGTTTGAAGTTAAATTGTATGACCCCGATGCAGATAATAAAGTAATAAAAAAATCGATATGCGATTTACCCTAAAAAATATCATAAATATAACGATCCAGTAATATATTTACAAGAAAATTCTCTCCTGCTTCAGCACTATAGGCTATAGCGCAAAATGTGGTGAAACTCTTTTTTGCTGGGTTAAGGATGGATATAGATTGAATTCTCTAACGCTAGAAATAATCTTCAAATTTAAAAAAAAAAACTTCGTTAAATGAAGAGAGATGCATTTTAAGATATCTTAAGCGACAACGGAAAACGCAAATAGGCATGACAAAAGGTCTGTTTTCTTTTCTCTCTAGCTTCAGACATATTGGAATGACAAAAATGCATACGAAACATTTGAAATTTTTCCTGAAAATTAATGAAGTTTCAATTTTAATTTCGATTTTTGACAACGGACTTAGGCCATTTACTGAGGTATATCAGTACGCTAATTTAATCAGTAACAGATTGAGATGAATATAAAATATAGATAGATGAATAATATTGCTTACTTTATCTAGAAGTGAGTCTCTTTTTATCAATTATGACACTACATATCCCCCAAAACCCCCTAGAAATAAATTGTCAATTACAATGTGGGAAAAGGTTAGAAAATTTTACCTTTCCATACCAAATGCGTGACCATGGGAATTAATAGATTCACTATCAAGAATCTAACGGGAATGCGGGCTAAAATTATTTAACTAAAATTATTTAAATTTATATGCCCTTACAATTGTAATTCCCTTTTTATGTATGAATCATGGTTCTAATATGATCTACAATAAAACTGTATATTAAATACATCTAAATATCAAGAAAACTGAATGAAGTGACTCACGTATGATTTATGACTTAATTAAAAATTTTGTGATAATTTACACGGAGAGAGAAAAAAAAAAATGCAAAATAACTTTCGGAAAGGATCTTTCTTTCCGAGGAGATCAAATTTCAGGATCGATCCAAAACGATCATTAAATTTTGGAAATTATTTTTTTCAGAGAATAGAAAGCGCTAAGCGACAGATATGTAAATAACTTTTATGATTTTATGAGAAACATTTCATACCTTTATAATATACTGCCAATAAACTGATAATAGCGTTCTCTTTCGTTGTGAATATTCAGAATATCAGAACCAACGGCGACTACTGAGGAACTTGTAGGAATCCAGCTGCAACTGAGGAAAAAACCACCATCGATACTTCCACTATTTACTGGCGGGTGCATCGCATGTTACCTTACATGACATGCGGCGGATTTGTGGTGTGTCCACCTTGTAATGATAACTGCAACAATGGGTGCGTTACAAATCCACCAACAGAAGTGTGAGTATTATTTTAACTTACTTATAAAATATAAGTATGTATATATATATATATAACAAATTTATGTATATATATTATGTACACATCTATGTATATTGAACTTTGTATATAATAAATATATTAAGTTTGGACAAGGTTTAGTTAACTACTTTGAAAAGCTTGGTTTATAGATAAGTTTCTGAAAATTAATACCCTCAATAATATTAAAACTTATGTGCCAGCAACTGTCCATTTAAATGTCTTTTTTTCTTATCAGTGAAAATAAAAATGTTGTTAAATTTCGGTGTCCAAATTGATTGGTTGCGAAAATTTTATTGTCTAAAATATTGGCAGTGAATTGAACAAATGAATTGTTGTGCAAATGATTGTTCAGGTACCGCAATCATGTTAAAAAATCTAGATAAATTACACATAGAGTACACACTATAAAAGCAATTTTTGCCAAATTATATTGTACAGTTCAATTGCGATTTGCAAATCGATTTCATCGCAATGAAGAGTGAGTTCAACAAAAGTGAAAGAAATCATTGGGTTTTAATTCTATATTAATTTTCCATTTCTGAAGGTGTTTTTCTATTATTGAGCTTGTTATCAGTTGCCTTTGCAACAGATGTTCTCGTAATCTATACGAGAACTGGTGAACTACATTGCTTTAAGAAATGTAATGGTCCAGCAGAAACTTGTCCTAGGATTACTTGCCCACAAGAATGGGTAAATGATGCTGCTGAAAAGCACTATGCTCAACAGCCACAACAACCTCCACAGCAACAAGAGCTGTGGCCTTATTTTCCTGGAATGCCACAATTCCCGGGAATGTATGGTCCACAACAAAATATTCAACCTAATTCATGCGGATGCAGAGAGTCTTGCACGCCATGCATGTGGATGTGAGTCTATAATAATAATTATCGTAAGATAATAATAGTAATTATCATAAGATCTTACTAAAAATAAGCATCAAATCAAATCTGTCTTGGCGATTATATTCAAGCAACTCTAGCTTTGTAATTTTTATTATTTTAGGCCCTGCATGCCTTGCGTACCAACATGCCCTCCTTGTGTACCAGAGTAAGAACAATTAAAGTTATTTCTATTCATAAATTTGTTCATCGAATAACTTCTTTTTTTTTCCTTAATTCGTTTGTATTTTTCACTGCGAATGTTTAGAGCAACAACTACACCAACTACAACAACGACAACTACGACAACAACGCCAACTACAACAACGCCAACTACAACAACGCCAACTACAACAACGCCAACTACAACAACGCCAACTACAACTACTACCGGTGGATGTACCCCATGTTGTCAGCCATGTATTATCTGGTGGATGTGTGCTCCTTGCAACAATAACTGTAACAATGGATGCGTCACAACTCAAACGCCGCCACAGTGAGTAATATTTTAACTTATAGCGTTTTCTCTATCCGAAAAGAAGAAATGAAGTTGAATAGAAAGCGCAAATTGAGCGAAAATGATTTTGTTCCAATTAGAATTTTTTCTTTTAACAAATAAATTGATTACAAATAATCAATTAATTACATTAATTTTACCTGCGAATATTTAGAGTAATAACAACGCCAACTACAACAACTCCAACTACAACAACTCCAACTACAACAACGCCAACTACAACAACGCCAACTACAACAACGCCAACTACAACTACTACCGGTGGATGTACCCCATGTTGCCAGCCATGTATTATCTGGTGGATGTGTGCTCCTTGTAACAACAATAACTGTAACAATGGATGCGTCACAACTCAAACGCCGCCACAGTGAGTAATATTTTAACTTATAGCGTTTTCTCTATCCGAAAAGAAGAAGAAATGAAGTTGAATAGAAAGCGCAAATTGAGCGAACATGATTTGGTTCCAATTAGAATTTTTCTTTTAACAAATAAATTGATAATAAATTAATTACATTAATTTTACCTGCGAATATTTAGAGTAATAACAACGCCAACTACAACAACTCCAACTACAACAACTCCAACTACAACAACTCCAACTACAACAACTCCAACTACAACAACTCCAACTACAACAACGCCAACGACGCCACCAAATAACTGCCCATGCATTTGCGCTCCCTGCTTCCCATGGGCAATTTGCAATCCCTGCCCATCCAACTGTCCTTGCCAAAACTAATCATCATGATTAATATCATAAAATAATTGGATGAGAGAACCAATATTAATTAAATAAAATAATTTTTGTTTGAAGTTAAATTGTATGACCCCGATGCAGATAATAAAATAAAAAAAAAATAATAAATAAAAACCCAAAAAAATATCATAAATATAACGATCCAGTAATATATTTACAAGAAAATTCTCTCCTGCTTCAGCACTATAGGCTATAGCGCAAAATGTGGTGAAACTCTTTTTTGCTGGGTTAAGGATGGATATAGATTGAATTCTCTAACGCTAGAAATAATCTTCAAATTTAAAAAAAAAACTTCGTTAAATGAAGAGAGATGCATTTTAAGATATCTTAAGCGACAACGGAAAACGCAAATAGGCATGACAAAAGGTCTGTTTTCTTTTCTCTCTAGCTTCAGACATATTGGAATGACGAAAATGCATACGAAACATTTGAAATTTTTCCTGAAAATTAATGAAGTTTCAATTTTAATTTCGATTTTTGACAACGGACTTAGGCCATTTACTGAGGTATATCAGTACGCTAATTTAATCAGTAACAGATTGAGATGAATATAAAATATAGATAGATGAATAATATTGCTTACTTTATCTAGAAGTGAGTCTCTTTTTATCAATTATGACACTACATATCCCCCAAAACCCGTTTCAAACTAGAAATAAATTGTCAATTACAATTTAGCTGGATGTGGGAAAAGGTTAGAAAATTTTACCTTTCCATACCAAATGAGTGACCATGGGAATTAATAGATTCACTATCAAGAATCTAACGGGAATGCGGGCTAAAATTATTTAACTTAAATTATTTAAATTTATATGCCCTTACAAGTGTAATTCCCTTTTTATATATGAATCATGGTTCTAATATGATCTACAATAAAACTGTATATTAAATACATCTAAATATCAAGAAAACTGAATGAAGTGACTCACGTATGATTTATGACTTAATTAAAAATTTTTGTGATAATTTACACGGAGAGAAATAAAAAAAAAATGCAAAATAACTTTCGGAAAGGATCTTTCTTTCCGAGGAGATCAAATTTCAGGATCGATCCAAAACGATCATTAAATTTTGGAAATTATTTTTTCAGAGAATAGAAAGCGCTAAGCGACAGATATGTAAATAACTTTTATGATTTTATGAGAAACATTTCATACCTTTATAAATATACTGCCAATAAACTGATAATAGCGTTCTCTTTCGTTGTGAATATTCAGAATATCAGAACCAACGGCGACTACTGAGGAACTTTGTAGGAATCCAGCTGCAACTGAGGAAAAAACCACCATCGATACTTCCACTATTTACTGGCGGGTGCATCCCATGTTACCTTACATGACATGCGGCGGATTTGTGGTGTGTCCACCTTGTAATGATAACAGCAACAATGGGTGCGTTACAAATCCACCAACAGAAGAGTGAGTATTATTTTAACTTACTTATAAAATATAAATATATATATATATATATATATACATAAAACAAATTTTTGTATATATATTATGTACACATCTATGTATATTGAACTTTGTATATAATAAATATATTAAGTTTGGACAAGGTTTAGTTAACTACTTTGAAAAGCTTGGTTTATAGATAAGTTTCTGAAAATTAATACCCTCAATAATATTAAAACTTATGTGCCAGCAACTGTCCATTTAAATGTCGCTAAATATATTCATCAATATAATTATAATGTAACTTTGGTTATCGAAAGTAAAATTATAAGATTCCTACCTTATACAGATAATCAAAAATAAGATTTTAATAAAGTACGGTTCTCCTTTATGAGATTTCTTATAACGAACAAATAATTAGGGTTTCCGGAAAAGACAGCAATTTTGAAGAACAGATGTTCTTTTTATACGGATTTACCCAAAACTATTGTTAACATTTGTTTTTCTGTTTCTGTCATAATCTAAAATTACTAAATTAAATTCTCAAAAAAAATTGTCATAACCCTCAATAGTTGGTAGAAATGACATTTTAAAAAATGATTGGGCTGACAAAAATCTTTAATTATTCAATTGCAATGCTAAACGTACTGCATAATTCACTGATAAGGCTCAGTGGAAACCATACTGAAATACCTCAGTAAATGGCTTATTTCTGTTGTTGAAAATTAAACAAAAATCTTTAAATTTGGGAAAAATTCTTTGAAATTTCAAAATTTTCATACACATAGTTTATAGCTAAAAAGTGTCTTGTTTTTACATTTTTGCAAAAAAGAAGCAGTTTTTCCTGCTTCTGCTAACAGCTATCACAAACTCTAATAATAATGGATTTATATAAAAATTCTTCTTTGGCACTAAATTATAAGGAATTTCTCATTTTTTTAGGCGAAAAATTGAAATTTTAAAATATCTAACGATTAGATTATAACCACAAATAAAATATTTTAATCATTGTAAACCTTGAACAGCTTTTTTCTGGCTAGTGGCTGACTGTGTTTGATCAATAATATTTTTTTTTTTTAAGCGAGCAACTATCATGTCTATTGAAAGTACATAACGATTTCTGAGCAAAAAGTTTTCAGCAAATCAAATAATTTAATTTATTAAATAAACACATAATCGAATTAATATAGAAAAATCAATTGTAACATATATTCTTAGGATAAATTTTTATTACCTTATGTACAAAAAATTGAGCAATGCAAATTTTCACAAACAATTCATTGGATAAATTATATGATGTTTCACTCTCAGCACACAAAAAATAATGGCAGCTATTGATTTTTTTTTATAAATTTTATCCTTCGATTCAGAAGTGAAATGCGCTGGAATAAGTTTCTGGGCATATATTTTACTTTATTTATTCGGACTTTTACCTTATCAGTGAAAAAAAATGTAAGAATTTTCAACTTCCAAATTGGTTGCAAAAATTTTATGTCTAAAATATCGGCATTGAATCGAACAAATGAATTACTGTGCATTTTGCACAAATAAAACCATGCAGAATGTGATATTTAAGCTATGCATTTATATATATATATTTTTTATTTGCTTGGGATGTCAGTTTGCTAAGTCCGTTTTATTGCGTAAAATTACTGAATTTTCACTTTCGAGTTCTAATCCTTACTCATCTTTTTTATCGTATCATTGCTAGTTTCATCAAACACACTTTCTAGAAAAATTGATCATGTTTAAAAATCGAGATAAATTGTCCATAAATGAATTTTCGATGCACGTACAAGTTGTATACATCCTTGATAAGAATTCACTTCAGATCTGCTACTCCAGGAGCCACTATAAAAGCAACTTCTGCTAAAGTATATTGTATATTTCGATTGCGATTTGCAAGTCAATTCCCATCGCAATGAAGAGTGAGTTCAATAAAAGTGAAAGAAATCATTGGGTTTTAATTCTATATTAATTTTCCATTTCTGAAGGTGTTTTTCTATTATTGAGCTTGTTATCAGTTGCCTTTGCAACAGATATTCTCGTAATCTCGTAATCTATACGAGAACTGGTGAACTACATTGCTTTAAGAAATGTAATGGTCCAGCAGAAACTTGTCCTAGGATTATTTGCCCACAAGAATGGGTAAATGATGCTGCTGAAAAGCGTGATCGGAGTCCACCTCAAGAAATTGTTATGTCACCACAAAACCCTGTACAACAACCTCTACAACCACAATACCCTATGCCTCCTTTTGGTGGAATGCCTCAGTTCTCAGGAATGTTTAATCCACAAAGGAATAGTGCACTAAATTCATGCGGATGTAGAGAGCCTTGTAGGCCATGCATGTGGTGATAAGTGCATGAAAACTTTAAATGCAATTAAGAAAATTCTTTAAACGTAATGTCTATAAATGAAAGTGAGTAAAATTTTAAGGCTAATTGATGCATATTTTATATAATAATATCTTTGCTTTTATACTTTCACTTTTTCCGAAATATTTTTTCATCAAATGCACAATTCGAAGGTTATACATATGATATGGTCTTAATATCTCATAATATTTATTGTTAATTTAGGCCCTGCATGCCTTGCATTCCAACGTACCCCACTTCTCAACCAATAGAGTAAGGAAAACGAACTAAGTTAAAATTTAATATTAAATATTTAATTAAGGAAAAGTCTGTGTTGGAAACAGATTTCTGTTATCAAAAGCAGGAACTTTCATTTTAATTTATACAAAGAGAATTTTTTTCTGACAACATATGATTTGCCAGCAGAATTGTAAGCAGAATAAATGGCGACATGAGACGAAAGGACCTGTCATTCCTCCAACAACTGGCATTCCTACAACAACTGTCATCACTACTACCCCTGGATGTATCCCATGTTGCATGCCATGCCTTATCTGGTGGATGTGTGCTCCTTGCAACAACAATAACTGTAACAATGGATGCAGTACAGTTCCTCCCCCGACAAGAGAGTGAGTACTGCTTAAAGATGCATGATATTAACTTATAGATATTTAATACTTTTATTACAGTCCAAATAATTGCCCATGTATTTGCGCTCCCTGCCTTCCATGGAAAATTTGCGATCCATGTCCATCCAACTGTCCGTGCGACGATTAATATCATAATGTAATTTGATGAGCGCCATCATTAAATCATATTTTTTTTTCGAAGTAAAATTGTGTGATCCCGATGCAGATAATAAAGCCATATTTGATATGAAATTCACCTAATTAAATATCTTGAATATATCGATCCAAAATATTTACAAAAAATTCCTTCCTGAGCACTATAGTATGAAAAAATTATTATTTTTTTGTTGGGTTAAAGATGGAGTTAAAGTGATTTATCTAACAATTAATTAATACTCAAATTAAAAAAAAATCTGTTTCCTCGTGAGTCATCAGTTCACAAAGATTGCCAAGCTGACCCAACCGATCGAATGCCAAACTTGCTAAGACTTGACAGCAATTCACGAGTAAGTCATAATAATGAATGTCTATTTAATTTCCTGAAATGTGCACGATTTTTTTTTTCTTCAGAAATCACTTTCTAGTTACTACATTAACTCACAATACTATTTAAACAAATAATCGTTAAATTGGCATGTTTTCAAGTTTATATAGAATCATTTTCTTTCCGTATCTTTCAACATTTTATAGTTTAATGTAATGATTGATTGGTGTTCCAAAATTTACAGCCCGTACAATGCCATCCAACAGATTGATAAGCTCACCGACAGAACATTTTCCTTGTTAATGATAGACAATAAGATTTTGTCTTTTTTCTAATGAAAGCTAGAAACGAATTACGCACGAAAAGCTGACAACTAGTTACAAAAACTTATCGTAGTAATCAAATAATAGTTTGATAAATGATATTCGTGTAATGATAGGGTGACGGAAGTAAGACTGTCATAAAAACATTTCGGATGTTTTGCCGAAAAATAAAGTTATCAACAGGCGCTATCATATTTAAGGTTTAAAACTATTCTAGTGTTCACTATCATGTTTTTGACGAAGTTTTATCAAAAGGGTTTCTATAAAACTCACTTTTTCAGAGGCATGTCGAGCAGTTTTTTCCGACAGTTGCAGACTGAAGTACATCATGAATAGTAAGTTGTCATGACAGTAAAGATACACATTTAATTATTGGCTATTGTGACATATTTTGTTAGGTGCTTTTCTTTTGTTAAGTTCATTAGCAATTGCTTTTGCAACAAATATTGCTGTAATACGTACGAGGAACGGTGAAATAACATGTTTTGAAAAATGCAGTGGTCCCATTGAATCCTGCAAAAGAATAAATTGCCCTCAAGAATGGATAAACGGTGCCACTGAAACCCAGGAACAGCAAACTCGAATTCCTGAAAGACCTCGACCTGAACAGAGGCCACCTAGGATTCCGCAGCCTACGTTGCCTCAAACACCTGTAATGCCACAAGTCCCTGTTATGCCACAATTCCCTGGAATGCCTCAGTTCCCAGGAATGCAACAGCCTGGACAATTAAATGCATGTGGATGTATGAATACGTGTACACCATGTATGTGGTGGTAAGTTTCGATACTAAATATATTCTCAATTTGGTCGGGACATACTTATAAAGATTTAATATTTCAGGCCATGTCAACCATGCAATAATCCATGCCCGCCATGCGTTGAACCAACAGTTCCACAGGAAATAGTAACACTTCCTACTGTACCGACAACTGAACCGACGACTGTTTCGACAACTGTTTCTACTTTACCGCCTACTTTACCAAACTGTCCATGCCAACCAGTTTGCATGCCTTGCTTCCCATGGTAATTTTCCTGCTTTTACTTAGACCTTTTTCGAAATACTTATTCATATAAAATTTAAAGGTTCCCATGTAGTCCATGCCAATGCCCCTGTTCAAGCACAACCGTTGCTGAAACTACAACAGTTCCTCCCACTACAACAGTGCCTCCCACAACAACAGAAGTGATTTTACCAACATTACCACAAGAAATTTCGTAAGTATATATACTTAGATAAAACCTGAGGTACAATAGATCTTCGGGTCGAGATGCCATGGGCTATCGAATCAGCCGCCCTAACTAACTAGATAAAACCTAATTTAAGTTGCTGTTTCTACATAAAAATAGTATTATTATTTTTTTCTAATTTAATAGCACTCCTGGTGCATGCACCCCATGTTGCATGCCATGCTTTATTTGGTGGATGTGCCCACCGTGCAACAATAATTGCAATAATGGCTGCGGCAACCAACCAGATCAACCTGATGCTCCTATTCCAACACCTGAAGAGTGAGTATCGCTCATGATGCAATTTAAATAATTACAATTTTTTTTTTTTTACAGCCCAAACAACTGCCCATGCGTTTGCGCCCCTTGCTTCCCTTGGCAAATTTGCAATCCATGCCCAAGCAATTGTCCATGCAATGCCAAAATATAAAAGAGAACTTTTATAATAATTTTGAATAAAATGACGATATTATTATCAAAACAAATAAATAAATATTTTTTAAATAACAATGTGAGGGTCTTTCAAATGGAACGTAGACGACGAACTTTTCCCATATGTGTGCTGGATAAATTTTTAAAAAATAAAAGGTTTATAGTTTTTTTTAGCATACTGTTTGAAAATACTTATTCACATGAAATGAAAAAGCACAACCGTTGCTGACACTACAACAGTTTCTCCCACAACAACAGAAGTGATTTTACCAATTTACCACAAGAAATTTCGAATTGAGTTGCTCTTTTCTCAATACTGAGATGAAAATAAATAAAAAAATTTGAAAATAAATCTGTACAAAATTCCTGTTAAGTTAAAATAAAGTGTTGAGTAATAAAATATTTCAATGAAACCTCGATACGCATTAAGGATCAGAATTTACAACCTTTGTTTATGACAGTTTTTAAAAATGCATGTTATTTTACTTGATATTTTTTATTGTCTTCAAATGATTGCTCGTCTTTATAAATTTCCTAAAATTTTCAGCAAATCTGATGTGTCACCGACATCTCGATCTTTAGAAATCGGAATCTCTTGTGCTTTAGAAATTATCAGCTATAAATTTAATACGAGTTTCAATATTTTCTGTGGTTTCGTTTTCCAGAGTAGGAACATGATTTGATATAGGATAGAATGACAGATTTATCAGTTCGATTTTTGTAAAATAGTATTCAATTTATATTTTTCGACATTAAATATAAGCGAAGAATTTTTTAAGAACCTTCAATAGAGTGACACATTTATCTGTACATTTTAAAAACTATCAACAACATCCCTAGCATTACATTACTGATAAAAATGAGTAGTTTTTATGCTAGAACAAAATAACAATTTTTACTTGATTTCCTTATATAAACTGCCAACACTCGCAAATATTATGGTCATTTTGTATTGAACGTGAAAGTGAAAATAAACTATCAAAAAAATGAAGTGTAAGAAAAGTTAAAAAAAAATCGATTTGAGTGATAAATTATCTAATTTCGCAGGTTTCCTCGCATTTTTGAGTTTAATTGTTTTATCAAATGCTCAGTGGCAACGTCCCAGAGAAGATATTGTTTATGAATATTTACCAAATGGACAAGTGAGGTGCAGAGAGAATTGCAGACGACCATTATCCGAATGTCCACAAGTTAATTGTCCAGCACCAGATGAACCTATCTGGTCTGCATTATGCTTGCGTCCCGATTGCTCAACATGGGCAAGTCAACAATGGCTGTATCCCCATGCTGATCCCAACTACTACTACCAGTGTGCTCCTTATGATGCTCTTGGTTTCCAAGCTATTTTGAGAGAATGTGCATGCGGATCTTACTTCAATCACAGAGTTCAACGTTGCGTTCATGAGCATGAATTTGAAAGAATCTGCTCTGCTACAGTGTTACCTATCAGACCACGGTTTGTTATATCATATCCAGTTCACGAAATATTTTTTTTTTTTTATAACTTAAATATATGCCTTTATTTTTACAGTGAATGCCCAAGGGAATGTATAACTTGCGATGAGAATGGAAATCAGCCTCCAGTAGTTGTACCACCACCAGTAGTTACCCCCCCACCAGTTACACCACCACCATCCAATTGCCCATGCGTGCCATGTAAGATAAATTTAGTTATTTTTTAAGCAATTTTCGATTTTTAATATTATTCAATCTAAATTTTTCACAGGCAACTGGTGGCCATGCATGCCCTGCTCTTGTTAATTGTGGTTATGCTTTGTAACTTATGAGTTTGGACGTTTCCTAAAAAAAACTAAAAAAATATCGTGTGGCCAAAATCGAATGAAAATTTAAAAAAATTCTAAATAATGTGCTTATCTTATAAAAATGAAATAAAAATAAAACAATTAATCATCACAATTAAAGCAATCAAAAGCGAATGAATCTTTTTTCCTGCAGTTCACAAATCTCTCATTTTTAAGCCAAGAACCTTCGAAACTTTTGAGTCCATTAAAAAAATGCACCATTTTATACAATTTGAAAATTGATAATTCTCGATAATCCTTGTTGGCTAACATCAGTCGTTTTTATTGAGTATCCTCAGAAGACTCTGCTGACAACCGGCTCACCCACAAGAGAAGATCCAGATATCGTTTTCAATTGGCAGTTCTGAAATGCAAAATTTTTAATGGGTAAGATTCATTTTTGATAGGCGGAATCTAAACATGATCACGAGTTGTTATTCTTCCTTTAATTGTCTTTACTTTGTGGTATCTATATATATGCGTATTAGATTTTCATTACTGCAATACAATCGACTTTTTATTATTATTTATAGTATACATTAAACTCTGATAAGAAATTCAAAATTCTTTTTTTTTTGCTTGTTTCATTAGTAAATATTTTGTTTTATTGTTTCTTTCAATGCAAATCTAAATATGCGCAGCTGAAGGATTATATTCGGGTTTTCTCGAAATTTATAAAATAATAAAATGTCAATTGAATTATATGTGTGAACATTTTCAGTTTCTCAATTCCATTTCATAGATAGTGGTGTTCAATAATCAGTCAGGTACGTTAGCATACGCATTGACATGGGAACCATATGCCTGTGGATAATTTCAAATTATGTTAAATTTTCATTATGACAAAAAAATTAAACGCTGGCTGAACACTTGTAATTTCTACTTACATGGTACGCATGGGCAATTGGATGGTGGTGACACTGGAGGTACTACTACTGGAGGAACGACAACTGGAGGAACGACAACTGGAGGAACGACAACTGGAGGGCTTCCATTATCACATGTTGGACATTCCAAAGGACATTGGTTTACTGGTGGCAATGGATTAGGTGTTGTGTCGCATTGTTGTACAAATTCGTGAGGATGAACGCATCTCTGTTCAGCGTAATCGAAAAGTGTTTCGCATCCGCATGGCCTTCTGATTGCTTCCCATGTAGTTCCAGTTGCACGAATACATTGATAATAGTAGTTAGGATCAGCAGTTGGGAAAAGGAAAGGACGATTATTAGAATTTGAGCAATCGAGAGCTAAACAGCGCCTATCCAATTCTGGCTTATCCGGAATTGGGCAGTTGGTTATTGGACATTCGGACAGTGGACGTCTGCAGTTGATACGGCAAATCACTTCGCCATTGCGGAGATATTCATAAACAATATCTTCTCTAGGACGTTGCCATTGTGCAACTGATAATGCTGCAAAACAACAAAGTACTAAGGCTAAACCTGAGGAAATGAATAAAATGTTAATAATTTATTTCGGTTCTGGTTCTTTCCAATCGATTTTCTTCCTACTTTTCATTTTTAGTTATTTGTTTTCACCTTCACAACTCCTAATAAACTATGAACAAATGCGGACAGTTTATATACGAACTACTGTTATAGGTCGTTGTTGTTGTTCACTTCCTATTCACACGTTATCTACAGACCTGATAAATTATGACATTATTTTCTCATAAAATCAATTATCGGTTTGCCAATTATCGCAAAAAAGTTCCCTTGGGTATTTCCAAAATCATTAACAACTGTGTATTAAATATTATTTTGCGGAAATATCTAGTAAAATCGAATGTTTAAAAAAATATTTGCTTTGAAAACCTTTTCAACATATTTTCTCGCTTTCGAGATATAAATTAATGACTAAAAAGAAATTTTCAAAAGAGGTTATCTAATTAGATCTGTTTTCATTTAAGAATTAATATTCTTCATTCATTATTCAAAATAAAAGAAGAATCTGCAAGCTAATTAATAGAATATGAAATTAATTATAGACAAAGAAAAAAAATCTCATTTTCTTCTCTTTTGTTCCATATGTCGCCTGGTGGAAAATTCTTTACCGTCGGTCGGACATGAATTAATTAATTTAAAATATATTTCCTTTTATAGTTGGCAGTTTGTTAATTAGAGTAAATTTAAATTCATACAACGATCTAGACTTGACGATTTCGTTCGTTGCTGAAAATAACGACTAACAAATAACGGCGGTCGTTGAGTTGTGTTTTATTTGATTTATTCAATCTTAATGGTCGTTTGCTGCAAAGCTTAAAAGCGATAATAAATTACAAGTTTCAAGTAAATCAAGTCAAGAGCGCCATTGAAATGATGCCATCAAAATGTTAATTGCGTTCAGAAGGGGCACCAATTGATAAAACAAATGCTGCCAATGACATGGCGTTGCCGAATATAAATCATTCAACGTAGCAATTTGGGTGTTCGCTATTGTCTTATCTATTAAATGAGTGATGCGACAAGATCGATTTGATTACATGTACAAGTGGAAAAAATTATGTTTCAATGAAAATGTTTCGATGACAAAAAATTGATAGTTACTTAGTTAAAGAAAATCTCAGAACGTTGACGGAAATTTAAGTTCAGTATGAGCTTCTTAAATAAATGAACGCTGCAGAAGTTCTAATCCGCTCCAACGTTTGGAATAAATTACTAATTTTCATCTCGTGTTCATTTGCACGTTATCCTTGTAAACATATACTAAGTGAAATTGGAAAACTTTCAATACCCAAACATTTTATATTCAAGATTTATTCTGTTTTCCGTCACCGACATTTCCATGCAATTTATCTCGCCGGGGGTTCTTACAAAATAATGTAGCGCAGTTCGCAATAATATCTGAAACACCTTGTCATAAAAAATGTTCAACGATTTTTTTTTTGAATCATTAACAGTGCATTAGATGACTTAATGAAATATACCCGAAGGTATGGAAAGATATCATAAACCCCGTAAATCAAATTTAAATTTAAATCATGATCAATTACGATGTGTGCATTTTCAGATGAACTCACCGACAAAACTTTACTATTCACTCATTTAACACATGATGATGATGCATAAACTTTTGCAATATTTTTGTCGAACATCTTTCTGTGAATATATTCCATAATTTCATTTTTGCCATGTAAGCAAGCAACGATCAAGCAAGAAAAGTGAGAAATCTCGTTTCGTCATCGTAAATCGCACTGCTCGCTAAAACTTTCCTGTGTGATGGAAAAACTAATTAAGTGCAATGAGTTTTGCATGAGCGAAGGAAATTATTTAGGAAATTTTTATACAGAGTTACGAAAGCTTTTCGTGCAGGTAAAATTTTGCGATGCAAGTTTATTTCCGATTTCCGATTACGAAACTATTTCGAGCAAAAAAGGCAAGCAAATGTTTGATGCGACATGAAAATGTTAAAAAAAAAGTTAATTAAATGATGTCAGAATATGAAATTTATGGAAATTCATCAGACGTTTTTAATTGCATGTTGAACAATCAGAACTTTGTTCACCGAATGCGGCACAGAAAATGTCTTGAAATTATTGTGTCAAAAACATTAAAACTTGTTGCATCAAAATATATTGCATTACAAATGTAATTGAAAAATACAATTTCAGAATATTAATTAATGCTTCAGAAAATGATCATGAGGCTTTTCAGGTAAATGCTGTTAAGGACAGATGAATTAATGTATACATGACGAGTTCAAGCTCTTATTAATGTTATCAAGCTGAAATTTTTAATCACTTCGAGATTATTTATTTTCAACAGTTTAATGGTATACACATTAAATAGAAACATGGACGAGCAGACGAGCGTTACACAACAAAATAAATTAGATTGCAATACAATAAATTCTGTGCAAATAACGAGCGTGGAACCTTTCCGTGGAAAACTTTGCTGCGTCAAAAGATGGATGTACATCGCTCTCCATCTTTGAACCAACCATCAATTTTATGCGTTTCTTTTTGTGCTGGATTAATTTTTATTTCGCCTTAGGGACTTTTTATATTCACGCCGCAAACATTTTGGCATTCATCGTAAGCAATACGGAGAGATATAAGGTCTACAACTTAAAGGGAGGGGAGGAATCTTTCAACGAGCCAATGTTTCATACAGATTCTAAGATATAAATCAAATGTATCTGGTAGTTAATGGCGTACGATTTGAGGCCTCTTAAATTTTATTACTTTGATTTGTTTATCCTACGTTCGGAGATACTTAAAATAAACCGAGTCATTCGTATTCTTAAACCCGATAAAGATTAACATTTTACAGTTATTTTAAAGGTACCACACTTGTCGAGAATTATTTTAGTTTTTTAGAAAAAATTCTTTATGATTTTATTTATTTTGCAAGTTGATATATTGTCTCTCAAAGTAGCTCGACTTTCTATAGTCAAATATTATTATAAAATGTGGTACTAAAAAATGTACGTTATGATAAGGAAAGAATTTTTTCATCGTAAACCATCGTCGTGGCATCGTCATAGAATACACATCAATTGGTATGCAAATTAGAGAAAATTTTTATTACTTTCTACCACTCACACAATTGTGTTTTATGTTCCACATCAAACTTGTAACAGATGATGAATTCACAACATATGATGAGCGTTGTGCAAGCGGCAGAAACTTCAATAGAAAATCATCATTACTCTGATGTGTAAGGAAAGAACGAGCACGCATAAAAATCGGTGAATGCATTTTGCAATGACTGTAAAACATTATTTACGATCTTGAGTTCTTTGGAGCGATATAAAATTTAGAAAAAAAAAATCTCCAATAATGTATTAAGACATAAAATATATGCTGAACTGAAATATTAAATAATATGAAAGAAGTTTTATCATGAAATTTGCACAAGCTTTATTTTCTGTTTAAATCGTAGTTTGAACAACCAAATCAGGAGCGTTTACTGAAGTTTGTTCACTGGCTGTCAATGGTTTTAAGTGCAACAATTCATTCAAATTTCATTGAAATACTTAATCAAATGTCAAAGTCTGCTCTTTCGATAATTTTCTTACAAATTTAGTGAACTTGTTATGTTTGCATAAGAAAAGAGTCAAAGAATTTACGTAATAGATTTGTGGCTTTCATTTTCGGCAGTAAATATTTACACAGATTTATCCCTGACTGTACCTTGTTTTTCAATATCAAACATATTTTGTCCTTTGCTAGCTGCGGCGCCATAATCCCCGAAAATACCAAAACTTTCTGAAAATACCTACATAACAGAAGTCTACTGATATACGCTTATAATCATAACAAATTCTCACATAATAATCAAACCCGCTATTTAAACAACTTGAATATGACATTTTCACAAAAAAAAGCATGTTGATGTAATACACAACAGCCAAATTCATACCCAAAGAGACAAGGAGAGGGAAAATGTTTTTCCAAACCACATGTGAACACACACAAAATATTTGTGGAAATCTTTCAACGAAAGAAAAAAATATAAAACGAGTTGTGAGTATCTCTGAGTATGTTTGTCAATTTAACATAAACAAATTGTTTCGTGGAGAACTTAATCCATGTTCTAAGACGCCAGAAATGACGAGTGAATGTGAATCGAATAATAATAATAATAAGAATGTTGAGAATTCATGAAAGATATATGAGAATTCGGTTTTGACATTCGAGCGATGTAAAATCAATAGAAAACACAAAGAGGAAAATTTCGAATGACTTAAAGCTGTAAAAGTTACTTAAAAATTTCAGAAATTAAAAAAAAAATTCTGATTCAAAATAAAAAATGAAACTTTTCTTGTCTAACTTTGATTTTCTTGAAACATAGAAAAAAAAAGTACTCGTCCATAAGTTTGCTTTGAAGGGTTGTAGGTATGTAGGTAGCATGACATTTTCAAACCCGAACGAGAACGAGTCTAATTTTCCAGCCCAAATCTTCAATGAAAAGGCCCGTTCAATGATCAAAGGAAATCTTATTGCAACATAAACTTTGCCGTTGACATGGACTCCGATTTTGATGTTCCTTTGTGCATCGAATGAAGCTTTTCCTCTATTCATCCTGCAGGTTCAAAAGTGAAGGAATCTTTATAAAATTAAATCAAAGAGGCGACATTTTTGTGCAGCGAAATTTCTCAGCTCGAAATCTTATTAAATTTTATAGCTGCATATCAGCAACGGCATTAAACTTTGTCTTGTCTCTCTATCTCATTTGTTTGAAAATTAACATTTTTATCCGTCGCAACAAGTTTCACTGGAAATATTTAAATCGAGAATGTTTTTTCTTTAAATTTACTTCTTTGCCCAACAACGCACCATCTGCTGACGACGATCGAATTGACTTTGTTAAAAGTGTTTCCAACATTAAAAATTGTAAATTGTGAGGATGTACGTGGGGAAAAAAAGCAAAAAGAGGAAGCAGCGACGCAAAAAAATCATGCCTAAAACAATATCAACACCGAGCGATTGGTGCGAGAGCTAATAAAAATGTTATTAGAGGGCAAAATAACGCAAACAAAATCATAAATTATCGGGACGACGGAAGCCCCAACGTAATTTATGAACAAAATATATTTTTTAATGTGCTCTCATTTTCCCTCTCACTACATAATTGATACAGCTTTATAGTTGCCTGACACTCGTTTTTTTTCTGCTGCTGAATGTTAGGAAGTGGCGTCGAATTATCTGGTGATGTGTATAATTATTTGATTGTGCGACGACACTGGTCGGCCATTGAGCATTTATTTTCAAGGAGGGCGAAAAAAAGCATTAAATTAAATTTTATTCTATTTTTTTCAATGAGGGAGAATTTAAAATATTTATTAACTGCCTGGCCACCAAACAGCATCAGGCAGGAGGAGTATAACAGCACACAACAGAGTCATTTTTAGACTTTTCGGTAATCGAAATTTATTGGTCATTAAAAATTGGATTCAATTTTGTGCCGTTTGGTTAACGGCATTTAAAAAAAACCACCCCCCTTATACCCACTCCAAAAAACATCTGATGATGGCCTATAGATGTGAGGACGCTTGATGATGAAAATTCAATTACGGAGACTTTTTATGCTCTCAAAATATGTTTTGGTGTTTTTTTTTTTCAGTCGCCAACGTGTTCCTTTGATATCTTAATAAAAAAAAATCCTGTATCGAACAAGACATTGCAACTTCATAGCTTTCATGCTTCTCGAGCGGCCCATAAAAAATCAACAAAGATATTTGAATTGCCTGGAAAAAAAAGAAAAAAAAAAAAACTTTTTGCTGCACAAGCAAACAAAGTACACAAAACAACGACAAACCGCCCAGTCATATTTTGATGATATGTTCATAAAGTGAAAAATAAATATAAATTTTGAAAGCGAAACAGAGAGAAAAAAAGAAGAAAAGTTGCACGAAAATTGAAAATTGTAGAAAAAGTGCGGCCATATGAAATCATATTTTATGTTTGATGTTGAAAAAGGAAGCGATGTGCATTGCGGACGAAAGAAAAGAAGTATGAGAATTTATGTATTTTAAAGCCGAGCACTAAAAGTGGCTTTAATATAAAAAATCAACTTTATAGTTATTAAGTAGAAAAGGGAAGAAGCGTCGTGTAAAGGCAGAAACCATATTTAGGATTTTTTTTTCGGCTTTTGCCATTATGCCTTGGCAATGTGCGCCATACAATCAACATGTTATTGAAGTTGTCGGAGGGTTTGAAACGGCGAGTGTATGGAACTGTTGGAAAACAGGCTACATGTATATTTTTTGCTGTATTTGAGATTATATGCTCGTTAAGTTGCCTTTTCTCTGGTATTTATTTATTTTAGAAAAAAGAACTGAAAACTTGCTTGAGCTTGATAGGATTGAAACTGAAATTTCAACAATTGTATATTTTTGGAACAAGGAGCGGAAATGTTGAAGAGATTTTGTGTTTTATTATTGATGCATTCGATGAAAAAAAGTCTTAAAAATTTATTCATAAGTGCGGCTTATTCAAATACTGCTCTCAAGGCTCTCACACATAATAAGTGGGAAAAGCTCAACCTTAAAAAATCGAAGGAATGTTTACAGAAAACAACATTCAACAACAAGTTGAGTTACATATTTGTGGGAAAAAAGAAAATACATGGCATTAAATAGAGAACATTGCTTCATACATGTTTACGCAACGAGAGAGTTTAAATTGAATTGGCAACCTCTACATGTTCATGAATTTTTTATTTGTATCGACTGGTGTTTCCAGATATTCGATATATTCAATTTAAAGAAATTATTAAATTGAGTTTGAATTGAGAACCACAAGAATGTGACTGAAATTTTTGATGTCCGAAATGCAATGTAGTTATGAATCACTCTGACAAATATTGAACAACTAGTTTGCTAATGCTAGACTCAATTCATATGTTTTTTATTCACTGGAGAAAGTTTTCAAAAGGATTTTTCATGTGTATGATTTTTCGTGTTTTACTCAGATTTGACATGAAACATTTTTTTTTGTTTTGCTTCTAATGCTTCTTTTTGGAAACAGGGATTAATTTTTATGCATGTTGTCGCTCGCCATTCCGGATAAAAAGATTTCTTGTTGTGGGATTAAAAATGCTGTTCATGCTATTATATTCATAGATGTTGCTCCACGCTGGTAAATATTCCTGTCGAGGGAAAAATACAATTTAAGCTTTATCTGCATGTATTCTATTCTTGTAGTCTGCTTTAGAGCTTTTTTTTTCTCTTGCTTCGACTAAAAAATGGATATTTATGATTGTGTAGTTCAAAATGGAACAGCATACAAGTCTCGGGGAATTTTAATTATGTGCCGAGTGGTGTGGAAATTTTGTGCAATTGCATTTTCATTTTCAGCGGTGCAATGACACTTCTTACCATTCAATGAGTCATTCTGTCAAATTAATTAACGCATGCAAGCACTCATAATACCACAACTAATTGCGAGGTGATTTACAAATATTTTATTTAGTATTTGGCTTGCGGGCTCGATGCTTGTGAAAAAAAAATATTTGTTAAAAAAAAGCGGTACAAATTGAATTCCACATTCAAATTTAATTACCAAACGATTCGATGCGCGAAAAGTTTTATTTTTTTTTTATTTTTGCAATGAATGTCGATGAAATGTTTATTTTTTGCTGTTGCTGGCATATGAAATTTTAATGAAAACACAAATGGCTTGAAACCGTATGATGTCACAAATTCATCGACATTTTCAAGCTTTATCGCCGCCATCAGTTGAACGCAAAATAATCAAGCTCTCATCTGCGGGAGCTTCGCGCCTCTTTTTTCGTCGCACGCTCGAAATAATAACACTTTTTTTTTCACTTTCAACGAATCATGAATGGCTTTTTCAGTTTATGAATTTTTCATTTAGCTATAGTATAGCACTTTCGTGTTTTGATGGTAGATGAACGAGCGTCTAAAAAGGCTGTTCACGTCTGAACAAGCCTTCAATGACAATGTTATTACAAAGAGCATCAAGCAAATAAATGTAGTGGAATTCTCTATTCAACATGTCACGACAAAGCAACACATCACGACAATGCAACATTTGCCGTTCTGAACTGAAATACTTTTTCAGGTGTATTTTTGCAATTTTTTAAAGCTTTCTCTTTAAATATTGAAATCTGTTTTAAGTGCAGGTCAAGAATTTTAATTTGTTATTATTACACCAGCATCAAATTCATTTTTTTTCATCAGTGTCTCATTGTTTAATAATAATCAACTACATTTGGCATGTGGTATTAAATTATTATAGAACTGTTGAAATGGAATAATTCCTCGCTAAATTTTGATGTGCTTTTGCAATTTTTATTTGCGCGCATTTTCGCATTATAAAACCGAAAATTTTCCAATTAAAAATTCATTATTTTGATATTGTGAATTTCGAGGAGCGCTTTATTTTCAATTATGTTGCCTTTTCTCTTTATAATCCGACGAATACGAAAAAAAAAAAACTCTTCCTCCTCCCCGGAGGCATATATGAGTTCATTTTTGGAAATGATCACACTCCGGTGAACTCTTTTTCGAGTCAGTGAGAACTTTGTAAAATAAATTCGTAATTCGATTCGAGATTCAGTTTTAATTTTTTTTTTTCTTATTTGGTGAACTCGCTGCGGGAATTTGTCTCAGCTTTCCTCTTCACAGCATAATAGATTTTCAATTTTATTATACACGTATAGAAATGGGATGCGGCACAATGGAGCAGGCAGAATAATGGCATCAGGCTGATATCGAAGACTGATGAAAAACAATTTTTTAAAATGCTTAAAGCAAGGCGTTCAAAACACAAGAGTGCAGATTAAATATATATTTAGTTAGAGTTTCACGCTCCTCAAGTTTAAGCTCAAGTTTAATTTTTCGTTCATTTGTGAAATAAACTGTTTGCTTATCAATAAAGTTTCCAGTTTTATTCAATTTCTGTCAAATGCTTCAATGGTTTTTCAATGAACCTCTTATGGGATTTCCACGTCTCACAGCATTTTAATTTTTTTTTCCTTCTTTTTATGCAATCGGAATTTCAAAGAAGCTACGAAAGCTTTTATCTCGAATAGCTCAGCGGCACTCTGTGTGAGAGAGTTTAAGCATGGTATAGCTTAGACATTAATTTGTTGTATCTATCACTTCATTTCATATTGCTTCATAAATTTAATTTAAATAAAATGCTTGGCAGTCAAATTTAATCTCAAATGCATTCGTCAGCAGCGAGTATTCTTAATGTGTCACATGTAATTTAATAGTGTTGTCTGCAAAATCTCCTCATACCACAAATAAAGCATTCTCTATTGTGCCATGAAAATAATTCCACAAAGAGTGACACTCGGTTGTTAGTAAATTTGACAAAATAGACTTTCACAAAATATTTAGTGTAAAATCATGCCTTTTACGTGTCGGATATCTTGTTTGTTTATTTGATAATTTTGTGTTTTTAGAATTTGACAATTGTCAAAATAACAAGTGCTACTAAACAAGGCAAATCCCCTGAAGGCGTTTATGTACGAAAATCAATTGAAATTGTTAATAGAATTTAAATTGTGTTTTCTACACCTAAATGACACATTGACAAATTATTGAAACTCTCTCTCTCTCTCTCCCTTTTGTCTCTTCCCTACTCATTTCTATCAAACTCGTGCTGTTGACTGAAAAAATAACTTCAATTGTTTTTATACTGTCTGCCGCCACTTTACTACGTCTCAATACCATTTGTCTCTTGTTATCGCTCATTTTTCATTTTGTTTTACAACTGACGTTGAAGTTTCACCATTAAGCACTTTTAAGCATTGTCAATTTTTTAATCGCATTTGATAGGAAACTTGAATCTGTTGACAATTCTCTAAAAAAGTTTGAGCACAAAACAAAGTTGCTCAACGAATGTCTTAAATCTTGATGGAAGAATGGAACAAATTTAAACGCTTCACACAAAATATATCAACTGAAGGATCTGTATAAGTTAAGGAATATTTAAGGGCATTTTAAAGATCTGAAAATGGAGCTATTTTTGTTTGATGTTGTTCAGAAGAAATGAACCATTCTTCAATTCGACCATTTCAAGCGCGACAATTAAAGTAATTAAAAGAGACGAGAGAAATCTCTCAAAATCATATTTAATTTTGCATTGCGTTGCGCGAAAGAAAAATAAATTTTAAAGGTGCTTTTCCAAAAGAAAATCATCAGAAAAAAGAAACATGAAATGAGCACTGGAATGGAATTTTTTTTTCTTTCTTTTCAAACAATTATTTACATCATGGCAGCGAATTGTTTAATTTTTATTTCTTGCTGCTCAACTTTTCATCTTCCCAACTCAATGCAAATAATTAATTAACAAACAATAAAGCTTGCAACAATTAAAACATTACACGAGAAAATCTTTTTCTTATTCGTCGTCTTCATTTCGCTAACAATTTTTTCTCTTATCCAAGAAAATGCTTAATGCAAGATCTAATTAAAGCACGTTTTTCAAGTATTTATATCATCTCATCATTCTTCACCGTAGTTAGTAATTATGCTTGAGAGCCGCGGCAACGAGAAGCATTCGCCCTTCGGGGTGAAATGAGACTGTTGTTGCCATTTCTTTTTGAGTTTGAGGTAAAATAATGAAGCATTTTCTTCTTCTTCTTTTTTTTGCTGTTTTGCTTTCAACGCTTGAATTTCATCCCAGCGAAATGAAATTATTTAGAAAGAGAAACGATTTTTTTTTCTTACTTTTCGCTCATCGCAAACAATTATGTTAAATAATTCATTTAAAGCAAACTTGGGTGGCAGGACGAAAATGCACAAAACTTGTCTCGCACAGCTAAAGCTGCGCTGCCATGCCACGATACAAGTTTCACTGTTTCAATCTGCAGAATGAATGATAATTTAATTAAATAATGATAAATCATTCTTTCCCCTTTGAAAGTAGTTTGCTATCGGTGTATATAGTTGAATACCATAATGGTGCTACAGAGTGCTCTTTTGTGCAAATAGCTCTACGATTCACCCACTAGAGGGTTGCAGATTCTACAGCAGAAAAATAAAATTTTGACATTATTTTAATTTTCATATCTAGCTAAGATAATAAAAATGAAATATTATCGCTTTTATTCGATGAGCAGTTAATGTGACGCAATAATATTTCATGAAACTTGGCTTTCTTCCTCTTATTTGCTTTGCGAAGCATTCAAAAGAATGTAAATTTATTTCAATGGCAATTGCCGCACACGCACCAGATGATGGCGTACTGGAGGACGGAAAATTATTTACCAGATTATAAATGAGTAAATGACATTTAGGCTCACAACAATTACGGTTGCACATTTAATACAAATCACATCATTAAAAACAAAATTCCGACAACACGAAAATTTCATTAAGACAAACGTTGTTTATCCCCAGTTTAGGGCTAATGGCGAGTGGTGACTCTCCACATCCCAAAACAACAACCAATCCCACCTTCTTATAATCAATTCCGCTCACGTTGCAATCCAATTTTCAGTTTTTCAATTTATGCACGCCGACTATAAATTAATATTTCATAATGCCCGAAAACCATTTAACACAGTGAGTGAGAGAGTGAGAAAGAAAGACGGATAGGGAGGAATTCATTTTTTTTAATATAAATTTTCCTTCGCCTACCTTTTGCTTTCATATTCCTCCTGAGGGGGCAAATTAGTGGCTGAAAATCTATTATCCTTCAAACATTTTTATGGTCTTTCCCCTCCTCAGTAACACCGTTGTTATTCGGATAGAGAGAGAAAAAAATCCGTAAATTTTCCCGTAAAATTTTCACAGCTATCAAATTTATTTTTTCTTTGAGGGAAATTTTTTGAAAACCATTTCTCGTGAAAATCCACTTGATTGCTCTTCATATCCATGTATCAGCTTCTTTCGTCGGAAGATGTATTTTCATCGAAGATAAGCCCCGTGCTGAATATGTCGACACTCTCACATACAAAAGGACGACGGAAAATTTCGTTCGTTCGTAGTAAACAGGAAGTTGAGATTTTCCTATGATGGAAATTATTTTTTCTTCCTTTACCTTTCGCGCTCCTTATGAAATCTCACAAAGCCAATCAATTTCCGTTGGCAGGAAGAATGAAATATGATGTATTATGGGAGCACATTCACCACAGTGTCACCACGATAAAAGTCTTATAACAATAAAATTCAGGTTAAATGCCGCTATCAATTTCGCTTTAGCGACATGACCAAGGATGTAGATCCAAGTGAGAAAGTGGAAATTAGAAATGAAATTTAATTCCAGTGTTTAATGCGGTTTAATATATCCAAATGCGAATTGGGACAGGAAGCTGCTGTGTGAAAAGGATTCAATTGAATTGTCAAGAAATCGCATTAAACATCCATTTATTATATTTTTTTCCTTGCATCGTCTAAGATGTTGCTTGCTATTTCTCTTTGCTGTCATACAAAAAAAAAAAAAACTTTTGGAACATAAATTTTATGCACGAAAAAAGTTATAAACATTGCCCTCATTTTCTCTTTTCTCTTTTTCGTGGAACATTTAAATGCCACAATTGCTCGCATTGCCATAAAAACATAAAAATTATGAGAGAACTTCTTAGAATTTCTGATGAAGGATCCATTGACTCGATTTAGGTGCATTTGGCAGTTGGTAAAATGAAGGGGAGCATAAGGCGAGCAATTTCTTTTTTTAAACCCTCGTTTAGCTTTTTATATCGTCACTTTTCTGTCTGATTTTTAACCCTCAAAACGTGAAGCGTCAAGACAGCATCGATATGCAAATATATTTATATATCGTACTTTAAATTTCAAACTTGTCTGTAACGTGATCTGGCTCCGAACGGCGCTGATTATTGTAAGAAAATCATTCTATTCATATAACACTTTATATAGCATCTTTTGGAAAGGTCTCGTATAACAAATGCGTCACACTATATAACACGGTTGAAGAAAGTCGAAGGTTAATTGAGATTTTAATTACTATCACCATGGTGATGATAATGGTACTGGAAGGTATCGCAGTCTTAACTGTTGAGCTCTTTTCTCAATTTTCTCCTCGTTCGCGATGAAGTCGCACTTTTATTTTTATGATGAACTTTTGGCATCAACAATTCACTTTTATATCCTCTTTAACTTCCATTCATCTTTCCTCGTTCATTGCAGTTTATGCTTCAAGATAAAGTCGTATGAGAGCTCTTTTCGCTCTCATGTTTACAACATCGCATTAATGCTGGATTCTTTAATATCCTTTTTCTGTCTTTAAGAAAGCATTCGGCTGGATATTTAAAATGCATTTATGGCGAAGTGCTAATTAAAGTGAATTTATTATCATAAAAATAAAATCTGCGAACTAAATTCTTAAGAGTGCACTTCATTTCTGCTTCTATCCCAGCGAACATAACAAAAACCGAAATCATTTTAGGAGTACATTTCTAATTTATTCACTGGGAATTGATTCTCTAAAACAAAATGAGAAATTATTGCAGACAAAATCTACATTATTTCGTTCGCTATTTCCACAGCTAAAAGCCAAAAAAAAAAAAGAAATAATAAATTTTATATTTTCATTCTCTCGAGCATCACATTAAAATATATTTTTATGGATTCTAGGATTGTGTTTGAAGAAATCTTTTATTTTTCGAAAATTTAATTTCTTCCATTACGTTTTTGTTGGGAGTAGTAGAGAGAGCTTTTGCCGCTCGCAAGCACCCCGTGGGAGGATGTTTCGATTCCACAATTGAATTCACTTATTTCGGTATTCCGCTATCGAGCTGCTGCAACAAATCCATATCTCCTGGCGTTTTCTTGATGCAAACACCAAATTGATGTTGGCAACCAGTTTGGTTAGGAGGGAAAATTTTATACATCGATTGAGTGCGAATCTGCTCAATGTATGGTTGGAAAACAATTTTCTATCGCAATTCGATAACAATCACACAAAGGATGTAAAATAAATTTTTCTGTTCAAAAAAGAAAAAAATCTTTTCGATTTTCTGTCGAATTTTGTTCCCATGATGATATCAATAAATAATCCAGGAAAGGGGCAAAAAAGCTCTAAAGGTTCTCTGTGCAACAATACTCGAGAAACAAGAAATTGTTTAAATATCGAATGCGAAAAATCCAACTATAAAACTGTAGTCCCTTGACTGCCCACATACATCCTGTTTACTGATAAACAATTCCTCATGCTATCATTCATTCGATTTCGAAAAAAAAAACCAAAATCAAATTGCTCATTTTAAATTTATGCTTGTCGAGGGGCTTCTCGGTAATGCTAATGGTTCAACATGAAAATGGTCTGTATACATTTAACTTCTTACATTGCGTCATTAAATCGTAAATGCCTTTTTAGATGCCTACATAGCTTTCTACCATCGTGGTTAAACATCAATTCATTGGCGACTCACATTTAGAAATAACATTTTCCTACGAAAAGGTACATAATAAAAAAAATATAGCACATCTCGTTCACAATTTACAATCGAAATCGGCACAATATTGTTTAATTGAAAATGTGTACCTACAATTGGCAATGCTTAATCAAAACACACATCTCTTGTTTCCATTATCTACAAAACATACAAAATGAATATTGCGTTGGATTTTTTTTTTTACTTCCGGAACGTTTTTGTTCTTGTTGTTGTTATCAACAATGTCACGATAGATTCGTAATAATATTGGATACTTAAACATGCTTTTTGTTATCTCATGCGAAACTTAAATTTGTAATATGTGTGTCAAAGACTTTCTTATTCATTTGAAGTGCACATTTTAACCCTGAATTTCCCCTCCTCCCAAAATACCATGATGGTACACAACATCCGGCAAGGACAGCACAAAAGCACAATTGATTTTTTTTTTTTTTTCAATTTCAATTTTTATTTACGTCCGAAAGTCATATTTCATTTATAAAAAAAGCTAAAAAAGAGCTGAAAAACAATACGTTTGTTGGCTGAATCGATATGATATTTCCCAGATGAAAAAAGCGCAGGCAACACGTACAGAAAAAAAATCAACTGCCGGAGCTATCCATGAGTGATATCATTCATTTATTTTGTTAAATATTGTACCTTTTATCTATCTGGTTGTAATTTCCACAAAGTCATACATCATTAATGGTAAATCCTCTCATGATATTATTAACGAGAATGAAAATAATACGGGCAAGAAGCATCGAAAGCTTCATTTTTTACCCTCAATAATAAAAAACTGAATGAAAAATGCTCAAAAACACAAAATTGAAATGCCACGAAAAGGTTCATTGAGGGCTTTTCAAACGTTGATGTCACACGTATGTTCCTTTTGTCACTTATTTTCTTCTTTTCTTTTTTCTTATCAATTCATAAATGAACAACATTGACAAATTTGAACTGCTTTGGAGCTTCGTTCAATACTTGGTTCAATAATTCATCAAAAATTTTCCATCTGATCGAATCGCAAAATCACCCAACGGATTGATATCACCAAATAATATTTACACTCATTCCCCAATGCGTTAAGCTGAGCTTCAACCCCTTCCATCATCAATTGCGGCTCCAACCAACATCAAAATCCATTAGCTCCATTCTGCTATTGTGGGCGGTTTGCAGTAAATATTTTTCAGTGTTTATTGAATAATTATTTTTTTTATTGTTTGGTTCATGGTGCAGTTGTGAAATTTATCTGATCCGGTTGCTAGACTTCCAATGTGATATGGTGTGGTTTATATGCGAATGCAAGCAATAGTTCATTACACAATTTTATATTGAATTATCATGATGTTATTTGGCTCCGGCGGTAGTAGGCACTCAGGGTAATTTACATACATTACATAAAAGTGTCCATCACAAAAATTGTTGTTTACTTTAAAGTGCTCGGGGATATGGGGAATAGTTTTTTCGTGTTGTCCTTTAATGGCATCAAATTGCCAGGCTTTCACAATATTATGAATTGTTAACATCATCATATAAATGACCTGCGGAATCAAAATACGCGAAATTTGTGCAACGAGAGCACTATTGGGACGATGTTGTTTCATGTATTCGAACACAATATCTGAATGGAGCGAATGTGATGGAACAAAAATTGATGCTGATGAAATTCATAATAAATCTCCCTCCACATCATACTATTGTACTGTTCCGGTTTTGTTGTCGTTCTATTTTCCTCAAGCGTTGCTCTGTTGCATCATAAATAAATTTTTCGGATGATGTTTGATGGTTCAAAAAATATTATTTTTCTTTTTTGCATTGTGCTATCGCGATGGGCCAAAAATAGCGTATTTAATATGCTCGAACTAAAAGTTTTATAACAAAATGGAGCTTTTAGTGGAAACCTAAAGCTTTCACGGGGGAGTGCAAACATCATTTTTAAATTGATCCTTTAGTGTGCATCGACAATTTTCACTTCCGACAATTTTCACGCTGAAAGCCGTAATTAATCATTTATGTGTTTTCCCTTATGTAGCTGGGAAATTCTTGTGACCTCTCTCGAAAGTGTTCGACTGAAAAATAAATTGCAAAGTTTTTCATGTTGGGTTTGTGTGTACGTATGTAACAATAAAGCCGAACAACCGCAAATTTTCACTCAATTTCAATAATTTAATGTCATTGTTGGAAAACGGAAAATTTTGCTTGGGTTTTCGCTAACGTTGAGCGAGAAATATTTGGTATCGTCAATATGGGTCAGGGAGAGAAAATGCTAAATTAAAATGTAAATAATTAATTTGTGGTTTTCGTTGTTTGATGCTGAAATCGCGAGCGCGAAATTTAGTTATCGCCACATTCGCCATTATTTTCTTCATCTTCATCGTTATCAGAGTTTTCCATTGCATGATAACCTTCAATAGAATCGTCATCAGTTATATCGTCTTGAATGTCACCAGTGAAATAGAGTACAGCACGCGGTATTACACGCTCCTTCAAATAGTGTCCAACTTCGAAGTCATTTTCAAGGTATTCCTAATAAAAGAAAAATTAAATTGCTTTACTGATATTTAATCTATTGAATTCGTTCAATTCCTGCTAACCTCAATCTTATCACATTCTTCAGATTCAACAGCTTTGAGTTCAGGTGGATTGAAAAAGTTGAAAAACGAGTCCGTTTTGAAGATGCATATCGAAGAATTTCTTTTCTTACTTGCTTTCTCGGTAACGTTTTTTCCTGAGTTCCACATAATTTCACAACCAATTGACTTGTAAATTTCTGGGCCTTCAAATGAGAATGGATCATCTTGTTCTGGGGCGCATTTCATTAGATATGTTTTGGTAAGCACTGAATTTTTGAAGAAATCATTTGGCGCGAAATGGAATTCGAGCATGAAAGATAAATCTGGAGCTGGTTTAGAAGCAGCACGCACATCAATCAAATACTTTAAAACTGGCTCATCGTGTTCCATAATCATGGAGTTAACTTCATTAACATTTTTCAGTGTCGTCAACCAAAATTCAGGAACTCCAGTTGGAGTTTCTTGACCTTCTGCTGGAATGTCCTGTATATCTTCGACATCAGGCAATTTGCATTCATCGTCAGTGGGTTCATAAAGTCCATTAATGATATCAGAACGTTTCTTGAAAATTTCATCATGCGGCATCTGGAATTTACGTTCAGCATCGTAAACAGCATGGTGGAACTCAGACTCTAATTCAATTGTTTTGAGCTGTAGTTTCTTTAAAGCCAAAATGCGTTTTTTTGTTGCTGGATGTAATTCGTTAATGGTTTTCTGGTGGAAATGAAAATTAAAAAACAATTTTTATTCAAAAATGTTTAACTCACTTCTCGTTCAACTTTTTTAATTGCCAAATACTCCGACATCAAATCCGACAGACGTTTTGAAGCATGTTCAACGTTGATATCCTCTCCAGGCATTTCTATAGCGGAATCCATCTTAATTATTGAAACTTTTTAAAATTATCGTTCCCGCAAGTAATTCGTTGAGAAATTGAGATTCAATTGCAATTTTTGATTATTTCACTCCAGCGACGTTGACTGCGATTATTAAAAAAATCTTAAAAAATTATAAGGAGAAAATTTTTTTAGTTTTATTTACAAAGTAAAGGACATTTTAACATCTTAATAATCGGCATTTGACAAAAAGTCTTTGCGTCCAATATTCGAGGCCTGTTTGTTCTGAATTGCTTCCAGTTTTGGACATTCAGTGATTCTGTGTCCAAGACCGCCACAGTAAGAACAACCATCAGTTAGTGCTGGATCTTTTTCCGTTTCTGAACAAATCTCTGCTAAGAATTGTGGAACTTTCTGTTTGGCTTCGATTAACAAATGTTTTAAGTCGAGTAGAACATAATGCTCCGTTAGCTTATTGATGAATGTTGTTGCAAGTCCACTTGTTCCTGATCTACCAGTACGTCCAATGCGATGGACATAATTTTCAATATCGTCCGGCATATCAAAGTTTATGACATGTTGAACATTTGGAAAATCGAGCCCTTTACTGGCTACGTCAGAAGCTACAAGAACGTCTTTCTCTTGGCTTCGAAATTGCTCAACAGCTCTTGAGCGTTCTTCTTGATCTTTGCCGCCATGTATTGCAACAGCTTCGACACCTTTAAGTAGTAGATATTCATGAATCTGATCTACATCTTGTTTCTTCTCAGCAAAAATAAGGACTGGCGGTGCGGTTTTCTGAAGACAATCGAGTAGATAAACGACTTTTGCTTCTTGTTTCACATACTCGACATCTTGCGTAACATTAAGGGATGCTGCACCAGCTCTTCCCACATTAATAGTGATTGGTTTAACAAGAGCCGATTTAGCAAAGTTTTGAATTTTCTTCGGCATTGTGGCTGAGAATAATAATGTCTGTCGCTGTCCTTTGAAGTAAGAAAATATTGTTCTGATATCATCCTCAAATCCCATGTCGATCATTCTGTCGGCTTCATCCATACATAAATATCTACAAATATCAAGCTTTATCATCTTTTTGTCCAACATATCCATTAAGCGTCCGGGTGTTGCGGTGAGAATGTGACATCCATGATGGACAACAGACATCGTTTCATTGACTGGTGTTCCGCCAATAGCTAAAGCTGATCGAATCTCTGGAAAACCGGCTTGTTGAAGGTGCCCACAGAAATACTTAATTATATCATGTGTCTGTTTTGCAAGTTCTCGTGATGGGCAAACGATAAGGCCATAAGGACCTTCGTTGGGAATAAATGGCAATCGTATTTCTTGCTCCAGGCAGAACATGATGAGTGGCAGAACAAATACGAGGGTTTTACCGCTTCCAGTGAATGCAATGCCGATAAGATCACGCCCGGATAATGCTGTTGGAATGCCCTGAATTTGAATTGGTGTTGGTTTTTTGATTCCACGTCGGTCGAGTGCAACTAGAATGGGCTTTGGAAATTTCATATCCTTAAATGTTTTCAATGGCGGTGGAATGTCTTCACCCTCGGCTAAAATCTTCAGCTTTTGACGGATTGATTCATGTACAAACGGTGGTTTAGCTAGGATAAATCTCGGTGGCTTCCAGCTTGTTTTTATAGGATCTTCATACTGAATGCCTTTCGCCAATTCAGCAACACCCATCAGAGCTGTCTTTTCTGCTACTATTTCAAGAATCTTTTCTTCTTCCTTCAGCTGCTTTTCGATAGCGCTCACCTTTTTTGATTCGGCAAATTTTTTGAGTTCTGTGTGCTGATCCAGCAACGATATTTTAAGTCTTCGCCCAATGTCCTCTTGATTCAAATCAGAGTCGTGCTCATTTTCACTTGATGACTTTCCCTTGTTGGCGGCTTCATTTGAAAGCTGAACAATTCGTCCTAATTTAAGCAGTTGTTGCCTTTTACGTTCTTTAACAGGAATATACGGCTGATAATCTTCATCAGAATCTCCGTGTGTTCTTTCTTCTTCCCGGCGATATCGTTTAATTGGCGGTGCATCCTTTGACATTGTGTATGTATTAACGTGTTTAGTATTTTCCGAGTATTTTCAATGATAAAATTAATGTAACTTTCTTCTTAATAGAAAATGTAAACAAATCATCCGAAAACGTATAACTGGCCGAAAGTAGCCGAAAACTAGGCAACGCATGTAAACAATTTGAACATAAAACAACAAAACGAAAAATTTAATTTTTAATCGATCAGTAAGAAACAATACCCAAGGCAATAACCTCATAGAAAATGTCGAATGATTGGGATGTCGACAAATATAGGACAGAATACGAAAGCGACGAGCATTGGGAATTGAGAAAGTTTTTTATGGAGACACATCGCGACAAATTTTCAGAAGACGAAATCGTTTCTTTAGCAGCTGTATTCACAAATGTAGAATTTCTGGGATGTAGGTATCCTTCAGAGACAATGCATCAGATCGCCGAGCTATCTAAGGGCGTAGTAGAAAAATACAGACAAACCCGGGACGGAAGATTGAAACGGACCTTGCTAGGAGCAAATGATGCAGCACAGAATAAAATACAGCGGAAGTAAATAATCCGAAACTTTTCTTGTAATTTTGTTTTTATTTTATCTTCAATAAAATCATTTTCTAAGTTTCACTCCTATTTCAAATTATTCTTCATCGTCATAATTAGAAAGCAACATACAATTTGATCTTGCTGCTTTAAAGCGTTCGACAGCTTCGCGTGTTACCTGATGGCATCCACGCACGTCTAGATACATAATTCGTGGTGCATTTGTCTCTAGATGACTCAATGTAGTGTCGGTTATGTTGCGAAAATTTCGAAGAACTACTCGCTCCAAATAAGTGTTAGGATCAGGTGGATGATTTCCGAGAAACACTAAATTTCCTAATAGATTAGGTCGAGGAACACCAAACGATAAAATTCCTCGATCGGTGATTGACAGCGGCATTCGATGAGCCCGTTCAATTTGAAGATATCTGCTAGCATGTGGTACATCACCACCAAGAATCACCTGAATGCGCGGCATATTTCCCAGACCACCCTGGCCAGCTGGAGCTGAATTCATATTGGCACGAATAACAATCGTTCGTGTTGGTCCTTCATCGGGCGGTGGTGATGGTGAAGATGGAACTGAATCAGACAGCGATTCTGGTGACGACAGATTATTGTGGGTATCTGATGTTGACGGCTGTGGTTCATTGTCTATATTTAGCACTTCGGCATGAGTTGTTGTTTCTGAGGCCTGACTTGATGTAGATGGTCCAGAAGCCGAAGGATTTATCACTGATAAATTATTTGACAGGCTTTCATTATTCTGATGTAGATCAACGCGTTCAATTGCTACAGGTGCAATGTGTGGCTCATACTCTCGTTCCATCATTGGCCGCCGTCGTCCACCACGAAAAATAAATTGAAAATCTGAATCCGACTCTGAATCATCTTCAGAAGCATCCGCTTCAGGGAATTCCAAATAAAGTTCGCGCAATGTTTTCAGTGCATTTATACATTGCAGCTCACTGTCACTAATGTTTGTTTCGCGTAGATCAAATACTTCCAGCTTTTTGAATCCAAATCGACAAGCTAATGAGAGATAAGGAACACAATTTTTGAGTTTTTTACATCCACGTAAGCTAAGGATGCGCAAGCCGGCAAGTTTTGAAAACGGCATGACATCGTTGGGTTCGAAGAAATTGCAGTATTCGAATCGAAGCTCTTGGAGATTTGGAATTTGTGTCTCGATGCCACTAAATGCCCGCTGATGACGACGATAACGAGTCTTAGGCATAATACAATTGGTGAAAGTCAGTGAAATTAGGTTTGCAGGAAACATTTTGAGATCAAACTAAGGAGTAAATTACCAAAAATTATTAAATCATGAGGACAACATAGATAGATAACATCGCTTACATCCTTGGTCCAGTCAAACCAAATTCGATCGAAATAAAGGTGTCTTAAAATTGGTGATCGTTCAACGATTCGTTTAATAATTTCCTTAAATGTCTGGCGATTGGGCATTGGGCGCTTTTGAAGATTTTCCTTGCAGCAATCACCTTTCAGTTTCAAGGATTTTGTCCCGACTGTTATATATTTTAATCGCTTCAGAATATCCCATATGCCAAGAGAATTAGCGCTGAAATCAGCCGTCAACCAAAATGCTTTATCCTGGACTAGGTTCTTAAGATCAGAGCAGCATCTGGAAATTGATAGTTCGTGTTCTAAATGAGCCGCTGTCAAAGGAAATTAACTTACAGCGATAGCTTGTGCAAACTCTCTCCGTCAAGATGTTTTAAAATTTCCATTAGGATTTCGTCTGCAAGCTCCATCAGCTCTGTTGTTTGGTGTTCATCGATTGTTTTGCGTTTTGCTTCATTTTCTTCATTTTCTTCATCTTCAATTTTTCTTTTCCGACTTATTGTTCCTTCCAAATCAGTCGCCATCATTATACAAATATCACACAACTTCAGATATTACTTTAAGATTATTTTTAAGAAAATTAACTGTCTAGGTAGTTAGTTTGGAAGGAAAATAATTAAAATTGTAGGATGTCAGTAAAATTTATTTCACCATAAAAAAATTCTTACATGCGCGACCTTTATTTGCACCACATACGTACATAGGAAAACAAATATTCGAAAACTTGAATAAAAAAAAACGTGCGATTTTCAACACCTAAAAACAGGATTAAAGTAGGGATAAAGTGAGATTAATGATGGGTTCCATAAGTGAAAGCAATGATGAAGAATTAGATCTTGAAAAATACCGAAAAATCCATGAGAGCGATAGCCACTGGGCGCTGAGGAAGAATTTCATGAAGACTCATTGGAACAACTTTAATGAGGATGAGATACTTTGTCTTGCGCAAGTTTTTATCAATATGGAATTTCTCGGGTGTAGATACCCAGCAGAGACAATGCAGCGAGTAGCAGAGCTAGCAAAGTCTTTACCGGAGATACAAAAATACAAAAGACTAAAAGCCGGACGATTGAAGCGAACCTTTGTTGGTGGCAGCGATTGTAGCAAAGCCAAATTCCAGAAAACTGATGCACCACGAAACTTAGATCATGGATTAAAAGAAATCGTCAGTTCGTCACAGGAACCACAAGGCAAATTGAAGCAATCAACAAAACCTGTTACTGACGGTATGACACTGAATGATGAGCGAGTGAACTACCAGCCAATAATAAAGTTTAATCAAAAACAAAAATTTGAAAATCTTCGGGAGCTATTAAAGGATGTCATCTTTTTTGATACTGGCGATGTGGAAGATACAAATGGTTCGCTAAGCCGAACTGTTTCAATGATGAGTCAAACTGGAAAACTGCAGACCACCTACGATGCTGGCTCGAAGACACATCACTACATTTACGACGGTCAAATAATTGGTGAAGGAACAGGCGAATCTAGAAAGGACGCTAAGAAATTAGCAGACATAGACCTTATTAAAACATTGAAGGACAATTGCTACACAATCAAGACCAAACTCAAATATTACTCTGCAGAAGACGTGATCCAAAAGAGTGTTCAGAATGATTACAAACAAGCAGCAGTAGACTCAGATAAATTACAAGAAAACAATGTTGGGTTCAAAATGCTGAAGATGCTGGGATGGAAAGGCGGCTCATTGGGACCAAAAAATAACGGAATTATTGATCCGGTGAATCTTGAGATCAAGATTGGACGCCTTGGATTAGGATCAACAGACGTAGAGAGTTTCGATATTAAATATTTTAGAAATCTTCTGCAGAACTTTAAAAACAGTCAGCTTGAGTATGATCTGGTATTCTCTGCAGACTTCACAAAAGAGGAACGAGCTCAAATACATCAGTAAGTTTATTATGATTTTCAAATGTAATCATTTTATTTATCTTGGAATTTTAGAGTAGCATCGGCGATTGGATTGCGAACGAAGAGCTATGGGAAAAATACATCTCGACATTTGGTCATTTCTACGAAGCTTAGTCCACAGGTACTGAGACAAAAACTCCTTGAAGGTGATCCATATTTATTAGAAAAATATGAAATTATACCACCCCAGAAAAAATTAAACAATAAAACAAAAAATTAGAATTGCGAAAGAGGAGCATTTGCCGATGATTCCAATTCGTTCAGCTGGTTGAGGAATTTGGTGCATAAATGCTTCATATTTTCATCTCCATCTCTCATCAAATGCTCAATGTCGTCCTTTGAAGTCTGTACAAGTAGAAATAATGGCATTATTTTTATGCAATAAAAAGTTATGATTGACATTCTCACCAACGTTAAAACTTGATTGCATAATTCCTTTGTCGGAATTTCATTTATCAATGATGTCAAAAGTGTCAATGACAATCCTTGAATTTCCATTGTATTTCCATTAGACAAACATTTGATGATATTTCCAATTCCATTATTGTGCATTTGTATGATCATTGCACCACGTTTGCAAATCGAAATATTATACAATAGCATAATCAACATTCGCTTTAGGATCTGACCAGCTGGCATTTGAATAGCATTGACACTGTCCAATACACCCTGAATAAGCATGATGCCTATACTTTTGCTCAAGATGAAATCACGACCAGTTTTTTGGGCTGAAATATTGATGATTGTTCCGAAAATGGACATAGCGAATTTGAATTCGTAAGATTCAAGAGGCGGCAAGACTGCACTATATGTTTCCAGAAATGAATTCATTGTTGTATTCGACATGATCAAGAACTCGTGAAGCGTACCCTGATAAGATAAGTTTTAATAAATACTCAACTATCAGAAAGTTTTGCAACAAACCGTTTTGATGAATGTATCGACCATCTCTTCAGTTTTGCAAGATTTCCATAGCATTGTACCAAGAATACTTCCCATCGCAGCCGTGTATGTTGACTGCACTGATGATTCCCTAGAAACAAATCAGTTGATAAGCAGGTTATTTAAAATGGATTCTCCAAAGCAGGAGCATACTTGCGAGTGTCTTCTTTTTGCTTCTCTAGATCCTGTAGCTTTTTATCTTGTTGTGTCATTGTGTTTTGCATCGAATCAGTCATTTTGCGGTATTGTCGTAGCTGGGAGTCGGAGTTTTGTAGCGCTAGAAAAAAAGAGAAAGTATGACGCTGCTCTGGATGAATTAAATCTACCAACAATTACAATTCGCGATGATTTCAACTTGATGCATGTAACTCTGGAATTTCTCATTGAACTCGTTAATTTTGGATGAGTTTTCTGCACTGCGGGCTTTTTCATTCTTATCGAGCTCGTCCAAGAAGCAGAACAGATTATTCAGAAGATCTGTCAAAGATGATCCTGCTAACGACTGGAAAAGCTGATCAATAAAAAATTCCATCATCATTCTAGAATGCTTACAAGAAGCTTAGACTGGTCAAGCAGCAAAGCGTTCAACTCCAAGCTCGATATCAAATCATTATTCGCCATTTTTCCAATTGACAAAAAAAAAATTTCTACTGAATTTCAAACCAAACACAAAATGAGCAAGTATCTAAATTAAGTAACCATTTTTTCTTCCCATTTTTAAACTTTTTTTAGTACAACAGACATGACAAATTTTTTTCAGTTGATGGAGTTGCCCCAGTTTGGAGTATTTAGAATTGAAAAATATCATTGTCTAATTAATCCTAGATTAATCCTTTTTTTTATCTCTTTATCTGTATGTATTTGCGAACTTTGCTTTAGTCTTTTTGATCAAATCGCCAAGGATTCTGTGATTCTGTCTTGGATTTTCTAACAGCGGTTGTAGTTGATCTTGAAAACAAAAAACAATCAAAACCAAAACAAAAAAAAGTTTGTCTGCTTTGTGTAGTTTTATGTTGCAAACACAAGATCTATTATAATAGGATTCATTATTAAATATTTAATTAACTTTAAACATGATAAGCGTGATGAACATGACTGAAGATTTTGTCTTTCTAGTTAACAGTTTTGTGCGACACGAAAAAATTACTGGAGGTTTTGTAAATATTTTAATTCCCTATTAATTCTTCTGCTTCAGTTTTTGAGAAATGTTTTTATTTCCTCAGTAAATCTTCGTCTGCTATAAAGCAGTATTTTCGCAATTTCGTTCAAAAAGACAACAATTCATGAGAACTGATAAGAATTGACAAAATTTTCTTTGAAATACGGAAATTCCAGTGAACGTATTTTTTTGTTCATTGATTTAACTTGAAAAATGATCGTGAAATTTGCGAGAGCTTGATGATCTTTCTCTTTTCAACGTCTCACATGCAACACCTATAAATATTCCACAACCGTCAAGAGTCTCCATTCAGTTTACTATTCAGCCTCTCAGCTTCGAGTCGCATCAACAAGTCGATTTTAAATTTTTATTGGAAGTCAAAGGTTCTCTTACAGATAATCTTTGACTGATAGATGTAAGTAAAATTTCTTAAACATTAACGCAATTGTGTGTCGAGATTGTGAAAATGTTTGTGTTGCACAATATTTCTGATATGCAAAATTCATGTGCATATGCTTACATTTAATAACAAAGTGTCACGTCCAATCTGCTTAATTTGCGAATCAATTTGATAAGGCCGATTAATTTATTCGAGAATATTGCGCCGAAAACTATGCAAAACGCCATAGTGAATTTAAAATACTATAACTGATGTGACGACTTGTTGCAACAACACTTGTTGTTGTATGACTGATCGAGATTTCTGACCTCAACCGCAAAAATTAACGCGTCATGAATAGCAAACAAGCTTCTCCACCTTAAGAAAAAAAAAACATTTAAAATATTGTCTCAACCATTTTAGTTATTCAAGTGAAAAAATTACACAATCGCTAATTGATGACCGTTGTTCAGTATTTTTGTTTTAAATATTAGCTAATAAAGATATCGCTATCGTGTTAGGCTGTTGATTGATTATACATTTTCAAATGTCGTGGAATTAAGTTATTCTCTGTTATCCACATAACTGTAGCTTATCTATGTAGGGTTTCGAATTTTTACAATGAAACAAAAAAAAAAAAAAACAAATCATAAATATGTTGATAAGAATCGCCAAAATTTTCATTTGTGTTCACATGACCACAAAATCAACAATCTCATATCTCTCATGTGTCATTTAGATAGTGTTTATACACATACATCGTTTGCTTTGTATTATTTAATATAGTTTTATTTTTATTACAGACATACGCTCACATCGACAGAGGGCGCTAAAAGAAATGAACGAAAATACGCCGAAACTTGCCGGCTGTTTAGTCGCGCTGAGGTAGTGAATCGAACAAGTTATAGTACTATTTATTAGTGCTCATAGTATTTTGAAGTGAATTTCATTTTTGTTTCTCTTGAAACTTTTCTATTTTGTAGTTTAATCGCTCTGATATCGCCCATTGATTGTGGAACAGCAGCAGCTCGACCAAAATTAATGATTCCTGCTTTTGAAAATGCAGGCCGCCAAAAAGGCCTGGAAATTTGGCGTATTGAGGTGAGTCAACCAGCAGTTCGGCGGCTAATCTAAAATAATGCATTCGTTCAGATTTTGCATAAGTCTTTTAGATGACAAGTTTTCAACATTAATTTTGATTACGCACTCACTCACATCCTAATTTATATTTACTTGCAACTACATGTTTTCACTATCAGTTAAATAATACTGATAAGAGCTCGATAACAAATATTGGCAAATATCAATTGCCGACGTCTTAATTACCTATCGATTTTTCATTGATCTCCAAAACAAGTTCAATCATTGTCAAGTTCAGTCGATATTTTCTTCTCAAGGGACATTTTTTTTTGCGCAATTTCTCATTGAATTAAATTGATAGCATTTGGAGAAAGCAGCGTTCGAAATGCTTCTCATAATTTTTCTCAATCCTAATGAACACAATTTGTTTTACGATTTCGTTGGAAGTGTCAGAAATGGACATGGAATGATAAAATTATAGAATTTCGCTGGCATTATGTCAGGCAAATATTTTCAAATAATCTAAAAATTTGCGGATGAAATCATAGCATAATAATATCAGTAAAACATTTTTAACATTTTAAAGTTCTCGCGATTCCGATGTTGTGTCATTTTTAGAGATTTCATACTTCATGTTGTTGATATTATTATGAATGAATTTTTCTCACATGATGAATTGCTTCAAATTTTCTTTAAAATCTTTAAATTTTTATTTGATACTGTCCTTTAATTATTATGCAACTGGATGATGCTTCAAGTTAAAAGCAATTAAAAGCTAAAGTTATTCAAACGACATTTGAGCGCCTTTAATGTAATTAAAGCACATCTGTGAATCATTCGATGTTTTGGCTACTATTGAATCTGTTCTAATTGGCAATAATTTTGTTGACCTTCACAGCATTAAGTGAATTAATTTGCGGTAAAAATTCAAGTATAGACATGAAACAATAACATTAGCAATGAATATTTTAAATGTTAATCACGCAGTTAGTTCTTTCATAATAAATAGCGAAAATTTCAAATATTTTAGAGATATGCGAAATCTATAAATAGTGTGGAATATTGAAAAATCCGACATTGATAACTGTTAATTGACTTTCGCATTTTCATATGCGGGAAAAGTGAAAACATCCAGCGTGAGAATTAATTATAGAAACTTCTTCCTATTTTAAAAATAAATAAACATTTTCACTCAATAATTCCAAGAATGAATTGTGTCACATTGCGCTGAACACAACTCGTGCGTTTAATCTTTATTGAGTCTAATGATTCAGTTTTTTTTTTTTTTAAGATTTCATCACATTAATGATTAATTTCTATTTTACAGAACTTTGAACCAGTTGCGTATCCGAAAAAAGACTATGGAAAATTCTACACTGGGGATTCCTACATAGTATTGAATGTGAGTAATAATTGTTAATTTGCTGTAATATATTTTGGAGTTTGAAATTATTGATTCATTCAAGTCGAAAATCCGAGCAGTGGAATAAATTTCAGTTATGAGTTAATTAAAGTTTCGTGCATTTTGAAGCCTTTCTGGCTCATTGGCAAATATTAATTCAAAGCAAAATATATTTAATGTCCCGTAACAGCTCCGGTTTTTTGGAGCCGTGAATGTAATAATTAATTTTTGGTATAGTTCGCTTATTTAATCAAATGCCACAAAGTGCCAACATCAATTTGTAGATGAATTCATGCGAATAATTTTTTTTATGCAAATTTTCTGCTAACTATGTAGACGATGGAGGATAATAAGAAGAAACGCTCATGGGATATTCATTTTTGGCTTGGTCTTGAAACGACCCAAGATGAGGCTGGTGCTGCTGCAATTTTGTCTGTTCATCTTGATGACAAATTGGGCGGTGCTCCAGTGCAGCATCGTGAAGTTCAAGATCATGAATCTCAGCTGTTCCTTAATTACTTTAAAAGTGGAATCCGTTATCAGCCAGGTGGTGTTGCAAGTGGCTTTAAGCAAACAACAACAAATGCTGCTGGCGACAAGCGCTTGTTCCAAGTCAAAGGAAAGAAGAATGTTCGCGTTCGCCAAGTTGATCTCACCATTGGTTCAATGAATAGAGGCGATTGCTTCATTCTTGATGCTGGCAAGGAGATTTACGTTTATGTTGGCTTGAAATCTACACGTTTTGAAAAAATGAAGGCAACAAGTGCCGCAAATCAAATCAGAGATCAGGATCATAATGGTCGTGCTGCCGTTCATATTATCGGTTTGTCAATTTTTATCATTTAGTTTTCAATATAACTTAACAATCGCAATTGTTGATTTTTCATTCATAGATGAGTTCTCAAGCGAATTCGATCAACAAAATTTCTTCACCATACTCGGATCCGGTTCAGCAAGCGAAGTTCCAGATGAATCAACAGGCGAAAATGATGAAGCATTCGAACGTAAAGACGAAAGCGCTACAACACTTTATTTGGTGACTGATGCTTCTGGTCAATTGAAAGTAGAACCAGTTTCACAGAAGCCTCTGAAACAGGAAATGTTGAATACAAATGATTGTTTCATTTTGGATACGGGCTCTGGAATATATGTTTGGGTTGGCAAAAAGGCAACAGAACAGGTTCTTATCTATAAGATTAAAGAAAGAAAATTCTTTACTTCAAATTATTATTATTTATTTTTGTATAGGAAAAGAAACAATCAATGGCCCGTGCTCAAGGATTCTTGCAGACCAAAAAATATCCTTCATGGACAAAAATATCAAGAATCGTCGAAGGCGCTGAGTCGGCGCCATTTAAACAATATTTCTTCACATGGCGGGATCACGGTGCACAGCATTCACGTCTTATCAGAGCTGCCAACGATGATGACTCGGAATCAGTTCCTGATACAAGTTTTGACGTATCAGTTTTCCATAAGCTGAAGAAATCTGGAGGGCGTGCATTGGGTTTCATGCCTGATAATGGCGAGGGTGAGCCTGAAGTATGGCGCGTTGAAGATATGGAGCTTGTTCCAGTTGCACCAGAAAACTATGGTTTCTTCTTCGGTGGTGACAGTTATGTAATCAAGTATGAGTATAGAAATAAGCGCGGCGGCCATGGATACATTCTTTATTACTGGCAAGGATTAACATCATCAACTGACGAAAAGGCCGCATCAGCTTTGCACGTTGTTCGATTAGACAATGAACTGAATGGCAAAGCTGTTCAGGTTCGTGTTGTTCAAGGCTTTGAGCCCCGCCATTTCTTAAAGATTTTCAAGGGAAAACTTGTGACATTTACTGGCGGAAAGGCGAATGGTTTTAGGAACTTGAAAGATCAAGATAGTTATGATGTTGATGGAACGCGTTTGTTCAGAGTTCGCGGAACAGGGGCCGATGATGTTCGTACCAGTCAAATTCCGGAAGTTGCTGCATCGTTGGCTTCGGATGATGCATTTATTTTAGAAACACCATCAGCAATTTATGTTTGGTTTGGAACTGGTGCCTCTGAGTTCGAAAGATCAATGGCCGAAAACGTTGCAAAAACAGTCTCAGCTGGTCGCGATACAATTGTTATCAGTGAGGGTGATGAGCCAGAAGAATTCTGGGATGCTTTGGGTGGAAAGTGCGAATATGACACTGAAATTGATCCACCAGGTGCACCCTTCTTGGAGCCACGATTGTTCCTTTGCACAATTCCTTACAATGGAAAATTCAGAGTTGAAGAAGTTGCAAACTTCGAACAAGATGATTTGGATCCTGATGACATCATGGTGTTGGATGGCGGTGATGAAGTCTATATTTGGGTCGGGCAAGGATCAACTGATGAAGAAAAGGCCGAATCTTTTGAAATGGCAAAAGTAAGCTATAATTATTTCAAAACTGACGAAATTTAATTTTTTCCATTTTAATTATTTTCAAGGAATATTTGCGTACTGATCCAACTGAAAGAAGTGAAGATACTGTTCCAATGATTACGGTTCCTCAAGGTAACTTTGAAGAATTTTGTTTATACAATGATATTTAATAAACTTAATTTTTTTCAGGTTCCGAGCCAAGATCATTCAAACGCTTGTTCCCTAATTGGAATGATTTCCTTTGGGAGGTCAGAGGATTTATCTAAATTGTTAAATTAATTTTGCTTGCTTTTAAATCATTTAACAAAGATTTTATTTTATTTTTAATTCTAAACTTTTTTTATGTCTAACTAAATCCACATTGCAGTTTTTGCTTGAAAATAATTATTTGTTCACATGTGTGTAGTTTAAGTTGCTTTTTAACCAATAACTCACATTTTGCAGCAAACTAAATAACGCCTTTTAATTTGATTTTAGGTTTAATCACAAAAAATTAAACTTAACCATTAAATTGCACATTCAATTTTATATTTTACAGAACTACATTTCATACGAAGATTTTCGTAATCAAGTGTTGGAGCAGAACAAGAAGATCACATCCATTTAATTTTTACATTTTTCATCATCATATTTTGAGGTCTGATTTTTTAAAATTTCACAAATTACAGCAAGAATAAAGAATAATAATTTCATAAGCAGTTAAATTTTAGTCTTTTAAATGCAATCATATTTGAGAAATAAAAAGAAATTTCTTCAGAAAACACAAAAATTTCAACTTCTGACATCTATTGACAAACACATTGCTTTTCTTACGAAAATATGCTCCGAAATGTTGGCTCTCCTACTTTTTTTTTTCTTATAAGAATTGATTGCTCTCGTATTCCTCAGCATTCTCTTTTAACGCTTGTCCATATAAATAGTTTTAAATGAACACATGAACACACTTCAATAACCATCCCCCTTAACTGCCACAAACCTAAACATTGGTTAACAAATCTCTTACCCAAGAAATTTAATTTTCAAGGGGTGGTCTTTCATTTATTGTGCATTGAAAAGAATTTTGATAGCATTTCTATTTGAAATAATTTTACAATTCATTAGACATTAGAATTTTGATTATTAATAATAACGGCGATGCCGCTTCCTCTGAATTCACTGAACGGGTAAAAGAAATTTAATTAGAATACAATTTTGACGTTCCCAACTGGCAGTTTGTCGGGCGAAAGCCATATGGGAAATAGTTTGAAATCAAATAAAATTTAATTATTTGCTTTATGGTTTGTACAGAATATGGTGAAGACAAAATTATATTCATATTTCGACTGTTTTATGTTTATTTTTATACATGTAAATGCACACACAAATATAGCACTCGGATCATTCGAATTCGTTAAGCGCTTTATATTCAGATTTTACGATGCTTTATTATTGTTTGGCATGTGAAACTTGACATTTCTAATGACACTGAATGATATAAATTAATATGCAAGTGACAAAAAACTAATAATAATGACAACTTTTATGACTGAATGATGTATGGTTGTTTTTGTTGTGTCGTATGCCTCCGGAGTGTCAATAAATGGAGAAATCTTGTGATTTCACAGAGCAGAGATGGTAATCTAATTTTAGAAATGAAAACAGATTTTCCAGTATATCAGATTCCGAAAATTTCACATGAAACTTCCTGTATTCTAACGCAATTGCAAAACAACATGGTGACACAGCCGATACAGAACAACAATTAGAAACTCGATATATCCATCCATCTACACACATGCATAATCTACACACTACATGAACATCTAATTACGTGGAAGATAAATTTGTCAATCTCGAAAGCAAAAAAATAAGTTTCCATTTCTCTCCCTTCCTCCATTTCTCTTTCTCTCTCTTCTCTAAGATTTATATCATGTTTATTTTTAGGATTGTAGCAAAATTAAATTCTCGGTTCATCGCAGATTATTATCTCTTTCCAGTCTGAAAAATATTCGCATCTTCCTGCCGATCTCTAAATCCAATGGCAAGTATCTAAGTATCAATCATATCTATATTGATTTTTGAGTTTCTGGCAAACATTTTCCCACATTTTTCCCACCCACCGGTGAATTCGGTAGATGGCATAATTGAATGCTTTTGAATAAAATATTTGGACGCATTAAATGATGATGTAGGAAGTTAATTGCAGCTTAGGTGCACTAAATTTCAGCACGCGATTAATGCCGTGCATAAGTCACGTAATATGCGGTAATATTAGTTCTCTTTCTATCGTCGACTCACTGGCTTTGTATGGTTATTTATAATGAAAAGAAATTACCATATTAACAAAGGTTCAATTTACGGCTTCGCAAATTCACAGGAAGAAAGGTTTTAGGAAATTTAGTGTTTAATTTATTTTTAAGGGTTAGGACATGTGGAAAAAGTTATTCTGTAAGAAATTCTTAGAAACAGCGATCTCAGGTAAATGTGTCCCAAGGAATTATTTAGGAGAATTTCCCAAAGAATCCAAGAGTAACACCACCACCAAGGATATTGAAAGCTCTCGTGTCTTTTTAGCATTTTCCTAGTAGAAAAGCAGTCACTTGAAGCCTTCAGGCTACTTGTTTAACATTTTTTATGGCATTTTCTTCTGCATATTTTCCATTACATTCGGGTTTATTGTGTCGTTGACGTAGAATTTAAAAAAAGAAAATTCATAAAGAAATATAGCATTAGTGAAATAAACATTTCGTGCCATGAAATTTGTACAATTAAAACAATAAACCATAAAATAATTACTGGGGATGATTTAAAAAAAAAACATGTAATAAATCTGACAAGTGTAGCTCGAGAAGATTCGTGCGGTGGCATGAGAGTTGACTGTAACTAAAATAACAACACCAACATGGCACACAAAATGTATGCTCTCATTATCTCCAGAGCTTGCTCGGTTTTATCTAGTCAGTTTTCTCAATGTATAAACCCTACTGCCTCCACCACATTGTGTCCCACGTTTATGAAATGATGATCTCCCTTTTAAACAATAACAAAACAGAGGCCTATTGTTTATTTAATAATTAACTAATTAGTTACAGAAATTTATGGTTTTAAATATGCAAAATGTAATGCCTGTTAAGTAGAGCGTTGAGAGTCAAGGGCCGGGGGGCTTGGTTATTCTATACAACAAAGTAGATCACTTTATGATTGTCACACTCGTCCTTGAATGCACGAGATAATAAACGACATGCGAGGAAAAACAAAAGTTTATTTTAAGTGACAAAAATAGTTTTCACCAATTTTCACTTTTCACAAGAGTGCTGCCTGCTGTTTTGTTTCATGTAGATTTTATTTTATATTTTACCGTGAAAAATGAAACGCATACTGTAAGCCCTGTTGTGTTCACCATGTTGCCCATTAAGCAATGTCCTGCGGGGATTTCTGAGTTTGGGTTTTTTTTGCGCTCTGTCGCCGCTTACCTAATTTAAATCAAAACCAAACCATTATACTATGTAGGTAACTAACCATCATTAGCAAATTAATGAGTTTCAAACGAAGCAACTTCGTGTGATGTCCTCGCAAAAATTAATTACATGCTCTCCTGACATTTCACAAATTTAAATTAATTAAAAAAATAGTCATAGCGGCGTCATAATTAAATTTCGATTACAATGAAAACTACACTCGAGCACACTGCACATTGTGCGTCCGATATGCTGTCAAGTTCTCATAATTATCGATGAAAATTTTTTAATTGATAATGAATATCACGAACATGACTCGAAATTTATATGCAAGCAATTATCATAAATTAAAAAATAAAATTTTATGTGCGCCAAGTGGAAGCCAATTGTGCGGCATTTCTTAGAACTCGAGATATTTCAATTCTCACATTTGATTCGTGCTTGTAAAAGTGAACATGCATTATGTGCGATGAAATAAATATAAAAACTTTATCAACACTTAATAATTTTAAACTACATTTTTCCAATTTCAATCAGAGGGAGACAGAGAGAGAGAAAGAGAGATAGAGTGGGTGGGGTGAACGTAGAAAAGAGAACAAGTAAGGTAAGGCTTCAATGAACATTGAAGCTGAGCGCGTTTTTCGGTGTAGACATACTACATACGAATCGCTACTTTTTTCGCCGCTCCAACCGAAAGAGCGCTATAAAATTTTCATATTTAATCTCAAACCGAAAAGTGAAAGATTTTTGATCGTAATTTATGAGTTATGACTTCTTATGAGTTCATCTCGAATTTCGAAAGATACTTTCTTGAACAGCGAAATATGTAAATAGAAAGAAAAAAAAAAACATAATTTATCAAGTTTCTCAATGCTATCTGCTGCCACTACTGTGATGTTGTTCCAGAGAAAGAGTGATATTGCCACTTGAATGTCTACTAAAGAATTTAATTAATTAGTTTTCTTGAGGGCATCAGGGTTCAAGTAGAATTGTAAATAAATTAAACTTGTTTGTGTTCAAATTACGTGCTACATGCTTATAAATTCCACCCGATTCTCATTTCCCGCGCCATCATTCCTTAATAAAAATCCTAGCCAGTAGCACTTCTTTTTGCCATATTAGTAAAGTTCAAGTCTTGCAGAAACGTTTTAAATCGATATTCAAGCAAAAAAAAATCTCTAAAAAACTGCAGAAAAATTGTGTGATGTCAAGTAAAGTTGTTCAACATTCACATCGCATGCACTCATTAAATGCTTATTTTAGTACTTAACATTGCACAAACAGCCTCAAAGTAACATGTTTCCTGTTGCACAGATGCAATTTGAATTCTGCCTTAACTTCAACACACTTCAATAAAAAGTAAAAACATTTTTACACAATTTACAGTCGATAAATATGTTGACGCATAAATTTAATGCATAGTCTCGTAATTTTTAATTGTATGAGAGAATATAATTATAATTGAATAATGAATTATGCGACTTGTAAGCAGCTCATAAAATGCAAAAAAGCTTAAAAAGTTTTCAACTTTGTTTACTTTTTTTCCCCAGCGACTTTCTAAAGTAGCATTTGCATTTAATTACAAAAGTAGGACTTGCGATAAGGACTTTTTTGCAAATGAGATTGACTTCAAACACCTTTTCATACCCGAATCGATGCTAGTAGCAAGCAACGATGACGATAGCAACAAATACCGACAATGATTGAGCCCATTACTGCTGATTAATACATCCCTGTTGAAAGATTAATTATGTAAACGCGCTATAATGAGGTTATCATATTTCTCATGCACAACACTCACTCACACTCATACAAGCTCACATGAGTATAAAAACCTAATTTACATTGAATATATTTAACTCACCTATGGTACGTTTGGCGAACAATGTCGTGCCTCGACGATGGCCAAAGAAAACAATCCTTTTGACTTTTATGCGCCGAGATTATTTTATTTCTGTATAATCGTGAAAAATTAGTTGCAAACACGAAATAACTATCGGTGCTGTGACATCGGCGGGTGCACTTTTTGATGTTTCAAACAGAATTGTTCGCTGTTCGCCGAACCTAATAATTATAGTGTTTCCCATTTTAACGACATCGAGCTAATTAATCACTGCTATCACCGTTTATAGTGAATATTTTATATGATGTAAAATGTTGACAGGTGTTTTTTATGCTATTTTTTTATATTAAGACTTGAATTGCAAATGCGATAAGGAAATTGAAATTATTCTACTAGCGACCGCCGTAAAGACATTTTGTCGCTGTACTCGTAAAAATTCATTGCGCAAACGCATACGATAATTTCCGAAAAATCGAAGTACACATAAAACTGACAACTTCACCAAAGAAAGTCACATGAATTGTTTGTCTTATCATTGTAGAATTTCCATCAAAAATTTCTCACGTCAATTCACCGAGTGAAATGTTCGAAATGTAAAAAAAAAAATAAATAAAACAAAATAAAACATCCGAACGGAATAGAACCGAATAGCTTACGAACACTATCTTGGCCTTTCACTGTGCTCACACTCTGAATCAACTGGTACATTTTCGATAACTTTTTTTTCTATTTCTTTTTTTTTCTCCCCCATTCGGATTTTCGGAATGTTCAGTTTCATTAAAACACTCATACGGTACGGTCGTGTGTGCATTTCGGTGCTGTCGCATAATTTTCTTCAATCGTATTTCTCACTGGAAGATTTATAGTGCAAGTTCTTTCGAGATTGGATTTTTATTTGATTTGAAATTTTAAGAAAGTGAAAAAAAAAGTTTCTTGCACTGGAGCAAGATTTTAATTTTTCGGTCCTCGCCAGAGACATTTCATAAAGTTATAGACAGACAATAAACAACAACTGGTTGACATTTGCCAGTCTTCCTTTGGATGTAATAAAAAAAAAAAAAACAGTTTCGGCACATCAAGTGAATTTGTTCTCATAAAATTTTTGGCACCATCAAATGCTTCCATCTGTCGAATGATCAATCGATAAGTAATTTCGATTGTGTAACTTGAGGTTGCCTTTTTGATGGCTCATCTGACTGACAGACTGTGGCAACATAAGTTGAAATTCCTTCGACAAGCATAAACATAAATTGTTGCAGCCTCTGAACAAGAAAAATTTATCAAACTTGAATGTTTTCTTTTCTCAGTGCCATCGTTGTGCTAAAAGAGGGAAGAATAAAAGGCATAAAAAAGTGAAGAAAAAGTATATCAAACACAAATAAAGTGTGGATTCTTTTGCAATCTGTTTGAAGCAGCGACAAAACCAGAATCATAATAATAAATTTTGCCGTGTGCGTTGATTTTTATTCAAGGACGAGCGACGACGATTTAAAAGGAGGCAGAAAAAATTACCAACAAGTTCTCGTCCTCGAAAAAAAGATAACGAAAAAAAAAAAGGAAGAGAATACTTGAGCAAAGAGTGTGTGAAGCTTTCGTGCTTTTTTATTATTTTCCATGAAAAGTTCTTCAAACAGACAACGACAACATTAAATTGTGCTCAAATCCCCATCGCCAATTCAAGAACCAAACGAGAATAAGGAGAAAATTTCGCATCTCTAGAAAAAAATATATATAAAGAACGAAGCGAGTTTTGTGTGCCCATCAAAAAGAGAGAGAGGGAACTTAATTTTTCTTCCTTTCAACTGCCAACTGCTTGTCCACTTCTTTCCCATTTAGCAAATCTTGGGCTTTAATTATAAATCGCGACAGCCTGCTGGATGTGAATGTGTTCAGCATTGAACGAATAAGTGGCAGAAAAGGAATTTTACTTCTACGAATCATTGTGCGTGGCAAAAGAAATAAATAAATGTTCGACAAGATTCATGGCGCGTAGCATAGCCGATCCCAAAATAAGCGGCATAAACAACACTTTTATAATCACGATTTAATCAAAAACGGTAAAAAAAGGACGAAAATAAATTCACCCACGCTTTTCTTTAGGTGTATATTTTGGCTATAGAATCTAAATTGTCTTATAGTGGAGCAGATCAACGAAAATACTTTCATTTGTGAACTTAAAAGTCAAACGAACTTTTGAAATTGTTGTGAGAGTCAAAAGAAAAAAAGCTACAACCGAAAACAAGACAAAAAAAAAGTGAGACACTGAAAGCGGTTTGAGGTGAAAAGTACTGAAAAACAAACAAATAAATTTATTTATTTGTTACACGGGCATCGCCCAAGCAGATAATAAATACTCATTTTAAAGAGGGCAAGGGCCTTGTTCCTTTTATTGTCGCCTCCCCCCCATACCTTTACTTCATTCTATAAAATTTCTATCATTTTATCAGCACAAAGTGAGCTTTCATTGTTTCGCTAAAAATAAAAAAAAATAAAATTTGTGAGAAATTTATAGCTCAAGAGTGTCGGAAAATATTGTGTTTCATCGCGGGAAAATCTTGAAAAACAGACATCTTAAGCAAGGCAGAAATGTGTATAAAGAAAATTTAAAGTCGGCCTATGAAAATTAATTTCTGTTGTTTTCGAAAAGGAAAGTGGACGGAAAAATCGTTTTACGAGTGAAAAAAAAAAAAAATAAATAAATAAACAACAACAAGGGAAATCACTTAAATTTGACGATTTTCTACCCCAAAAGTGAGGCAGCCTTTTTATCGCTTCTGCGGGACGTCTGTTTAGTGTGAAATTTGCAATTTTAACGCGCGAAACCCCCACCTTCCCCTGAAAAAAAAAAAAAATATGTAAGAAGAAAATACAAAAAAACAAGCAAATTTACGAGTCCGCAAAAACATCAGAGAGATAGAGAAAGAGAGAGGGAGATAGAGGGAAAGAAAAAAAAAGTTTTGAAAACAACAAGTCGAAGCCTACAGAAAAAGGTTAGTGGAAAATTATATAAATAAATTTTTATGTTTGTGTGCTTATTGTTTATGCTTTCGAAGAGTTCTGTGGGTATTTGATAGGGAAATGAGGGCAAGCAACCCCCTGGAAAAAAGGGTGAAAACGATTCCATTTTTTTTTTTTGTAGCCGCTTTGTAGAACGACCGTCTCTTTAATAAAAATAAATAGAAATAAAAAGTATACACAATATAACAATTTTCCATTTGTTGGTTTTATATACATAATTGCTTCGGTCTATGTACGTACTCGATGGTGTGCGAAATATATTTATTGCTTTACATTTACATAAAAAATGAACAGGCGTAAAATTATATAAAAATTAATTTCCGTCAAATATTTTCACTCTTTGATGGTTGCCGATAGAAATATAATGCAAAAAAAAAATGTGGACCTCTAGTTCGGTTGGCTATTGGAAGTGGTTGCTATGACTTCTGTTTAGCGATTTTACCCACTCAATTTGTTTGTGTTTTGTTTGTGAAAAATACCAGAAATAATTCAATTTGTTCTTGTGAAAATGAGCAATATTTTTTGTGCCTTCTATGTCGTGTTAATTTATTGTTTGGCATTAAACTTGGCAGTGCTTCGACTCGTGTAAAATCGAGAGAAAAACATCAATTCGCGAGAACGATAAATGATTTGAGGGCTTTGAAAGACGAAATTCGAAACGAATCGATAATAATGATGTAGTATTATAATATTTTTTTCTCCATTTCGCTGCCTCTGCCAAAAAGTCATCGATATTTATTTCCAATTTAATTGCCATTCGGTGATGCTAAGAGTGTGCCGAGTGTAGAAATATAAGGAAGGCATAAGATTTTTCTTCTTTTTTTTTCCCTGCGAAATGTCGGAAACAGAAACAGCAATGGCAAAGAAATTCGAAATTCGATGCCAAAAAGGGCATGTCGAAAAGTAAAGTTGAGAAAGAAAAGCAAAAATAATAATAATACATATAATGAGATTATTAAATCTGAGAAAGAAAAATCTCTTCTGGCATTCATTATTGCATTATATTCTTGTGCTTACACCAGGGCGGCCCAGCTAATTAAAAGTTACTGAATGTTTCAGTTTATAGTAAAAAATATTATATTTTATTTAAAGGTCTTACCGAAACAACGAAAAGTACTCCATAGCACTTGACAACAACTTAACTCTTCTAACCCAATCTACTTCAAACATAAAAAACATCTCAATTTTTCAGTCTAAAAAGTCTTTTCTCAACACAGAAACCACAAACTGGGTCACATTTTCCATCAGACATTTTGCCATTGCCAGAAGTTCACAAAAAAAAAATATATAAAAATATATAAAGCAAGAACAACATCGACAAAACTTGAAGAAAATATCACAAATGTATCAGTATTTATTTCTGTCTTGCAGAAGCTGTATTGAATGTTTCTTTAGGTAGACATACAGTCTTTATTTATTGTGAAAATTCTTTTGTTCGATATTAAGTAACTTTTCGTTACTGTACAATTTTTGCTCTCATGGTGCTCATCGTAAAATGTGACGTTGTGATTTTTGCTGCCGCCTCCTTAAAGAAAACATAAGAATACATTTTTTATAGCCATCGATAGAGTCTGGCAATTTTTCACATGATGGGCTTTAAATTTCCCACATTCTTTCACTCGCCACTTTCATGGTCGCTGATGTGTGTTTTTTCCATATATTTTGAATTGTTGCATTAAATGTGTTTAAAGTATTATCGCTTTCGTGCCATAATAAATGTGAAGCGTGATTGTGTGAAATTCCTTTCCGTATAAGAACGAAAAAAAAGAAAATTATAAATTGTTGGTTTTGTGGCCCGTCTTTCATGCATGATGATGATGATGGTTGGTGAACACTTATAGAAAAAAATGGGTGTGCATTATATAGTTTTCATGGCAATCGACAATGCAGGAGAGAGAAGGGTTCATTATTGTATTCATATTTCACATCATATCGCCTCGAGGACTTTCAGCTTTTTGAATAGCTTCTGAATGTGCGGCATCAATAATGTTTTCTTAACAAAGTGGAGGCATTTGGTCGGTTGGGTAAATGATTTTGCGACTTCGAATTCGTGAGCATAGGATGAAAATAATGTCGGTGGTTAGATTTTTGACGTTGCGCTGGGAGGGATTTTAAATATTTGCATTTAATTTTTGATCGCTTAACAGCTTAAGCTGCCATTTTTATGCGAATCCATTGAAGTTGTTGAATGTGCGATGTGGTTGGTGGTTTCGTATGTTTTTACTTCCGATTAATAAAAACGAACCTTAAATACTTATTTTGCGATGTCGAAGCTTTCCTTTAATTTGGAGAATTTTAAGCTTCTATTTTCCCAATCGATTTTGACTGTGAAAATATTTTTCATGCACAAGCTTTTGGAATCCCAAATGTGAAATAATTTTCCCTTTTTTTTTAGACAAAATCATATTTTTGCATGCTAAGAAGCATTGCGTGTAAAGTGTTTTACCGTATAATCTGGCCATTTTTTTTTTTTTTTTTTGGTGGCGTGAAGTGGAATGGCTTAAAGTACAAAAATAACAAGATCCAATTCAGTTTAAAAGAACATTTAATTTTTGGCGAATTTTCGACTGGAATTTCTGGTTACATTAGACAATTAAGAAACGTTTCTTTCGATTCGAGGGAGTTTAAAAAAAAGATTTGTCTAAGGTTAAAATTTTTATCGATGATGATAAATAAATTCAAAGGTTCACAATTGGCAAAAAATGATTAACATTTTAAAGGTTCAAGTTTAAGTTCAAAGCGAAAATTATGTTTTATTAAACCAAATTAACATCCGGAATTTTTTTTTATGGGTTTCGAATATGAAATTAATTAAAATATAGTTTAAGGATTTTCAGAAAGAATCCTTTTGGAAGGAAATTAATATGAAATTTTTCTTTGAAGTTAAAAAAAAGGTTCCTCGATAGAAATTCGCATAATTTTTTCTCGCTTTGAGAACTCTAGCACATGGCAATATTTGATGGAAATGTTTTTGCCTGCTTATAATTTAGTTAGGTTTGCCAAAAAAAAATCTTTATAACGATTTCGTTATACAACCCTTCAAACCTATATAACATTCAAGTTTTTGCGATTTGCGTTCAGTTCCCAAAATCCCGTCACACAAACAATATTCCCTCAGTGAAAAATTCTGGAATGATATTTCTTTGCGGGGTTGAAAAAAAAAAATAAATTAAAAAAAGTCATTTATTTTGTTGCATTTTCCTTCGTTCGAATTTTTTTTTGTTTATTTTGCAGAAATTTTCTTTAATAAAAGAAATGAAATTTTTCATCTGCTTTGCTCTGAAAGAAACCCGTGATTGTTGTTGTTATGAAGTATATATACATACATACTCATAAAACTTGTTCATAATACTGCAGATCTTGAATGTGAAGCATAAAGAATACATAAGCCGTAAAGGACTTATAAATTTTATTTAAATGCTACTAAAATCCTTTTTTCAGTTCCACAAATCCCACTTGAATATTTATTTAATTTTCAGAACTTTAAAAACTCTTACATAATTTGGAATATATTTAAACATTTAAGAAATATATTGAATTAAAACATATTTTATTCCTCTTTAATATGAATCCGATTGAAAATAAAAATTTAAGTTTTTTTTTTTTTAAATTCTGAAAAATTATTGAATTTGTTTTTATTTAAGAAACATTGCAGAAATTTTTCTCATAAATAACTCTTTATTGTTATTTTGACCGGACCTTAAACTTTTCCTTCGCTGTACATTGTTGATGAAAACAATTGAATTCAGGGTTGGTGCTTAAATTTTGAGACAATTATCAAGTTTAGCAACATAAATTAGAGATTCTTAAAGCAAAGTACTTGGATAAATCATTTCTGAACATCTGCTCTTAAAGGTAGCATTTAGCATCTTGACCAACTGAAGCAAAAGGATAAAAGCACGAAAGGAAAAAAAAACTTATGATTTATTAATTAATCTGGGAACTTCTTACTGGTAATTTTTCTCTTCCTTATTTTTCCGCGAAACCTTTTGTTGCCTTCAAGTATTCATCTGATACTGCGTAAAATTTTCTTTTGTTGTTGCTGTTAACTGAGTTGCATCAGAAAAGGGTCATGAATTGTTTTCGCTTTTAGCTTTTGACGCCTCTCTCCCCACATTTTCAATCCTACTCGAGGAAATTGATTCAATATTTTTCTGACTTTACCCAACTCATAGACAATTTATCCATCTCTTGCGAGAGAGATTTTGATAAATCGAATTTTTACAAAGTGCACGAAACAAATCCAGGCAGGAAATTAATTTCGTTTTCAAGCACATATAAGGAAAGAAATTTCGTCCAGATGACTGTTAGTGTGTGACAGTTTTCCACAAACGACAACAAATTTTATCATTGCAATAACCTCGGAATGCCGAAAAAAAAAAAACATTTAGAAAATATACTTTCGTTCACTATTTGTATAACACGTTTTGGACATCTGTTGCATGCATGACACGTCAATTAATTTCAGTTAAACGTTCACTGCATGTTTGATATTTCAATTGAAATTCATTTGATAAATTTTTCAATGCAAATTAATTATCCACACTCTAATGGAAATGAAATTGATATTCCCGTTGTCCAAAATGTTCCCGAAAACATGAACCATGGACCAAGCTTGAACATTTAATTCACTGTCTGAATTAATTTTTGTAAATTTTGTAACAGTTTATGATTTGTTCTTTAATAAATCGATTAAGCATCTGAAATATTTGTTAAAGGCAATAAAATTGTGCACATTAGATATTTCCAATTTATATTTTGGCTTTATCGGTTGCTAAAAGGAAATTTGGTATTTTCTGTTTATAAATTCACATAATCTCGAAAGCCAGATTATTAAAATTCAACAATTTGCATCCGCTGAGATTATCAAAATTCCCTTTTGCTGCATCTTGCCAAAGATTCCTTTGAAGAGAGAAAAAAACTTTTGTGCAGCAGCGGAAATTCTCATCAAATTTTATTTTATATTTTGCTAACTCATATAAATTTCATGAAGGAAAATTTATCTAATTAAATGGTTGCGGTAAATGAAAATATTCAGACAGCGTCGAGCTCTAGAGACATTGCTTTTCGATGGAATTGTGTGAAATCGCAACTGTTATGCATCAAAATATCAAAAAGAAGAAAAAATTAAAAGTTATTAAAGTGTATTCACAAAATTTCAATTAATTTCAATTCATCATTTCCTCTTGTTGGCGGACTCACTCCAAAATTCAAAGAAAACCAAGTGTTCTAATTCACTTCATATAAAAATATAAAATTACTTTTGGACGCAACGTAACGATGCTCGTTAAATTAGCTCTTGAAAATTTTAATTTTGAAGTGGGAGTTTGTTTAGCGAAAAATAAACAAAATCGAAACTTTTACTTCGCTTTCATCGCTAGAATGACGAGAATAAATGTCCTTAAAATTTGTCTCGAAATGAGACAATTTTTTATTTTGTTAAACGAGATTTTGTTCACCACCCATGTGCACCCTTCAAACAAAAACTTTCTTTTGCAAAGATTTCCCGCTCTGTTCTAACAATTTTCTTAATTATATATTTTAAAGACGGGTATAAGAGGAGACTGATCCTTGAAAGTGTCAAGTCACGGGAAATGATATTTCGTTCCAAAACGGCGTCTTTAGTCAACGTTCTACGTGTTTGATAAAGTTTCATTTGCCATCCTCAAGTGCTAAAGTAAATAAATCTTTTATTCTTTTTAAGTATGCCAAAGGATGAAAATTGAAGCGTTAATAATTCCTTCGTTTTTTTTTTTTTTTTTGATATCATTCATTTCACTTCCACTTCAAAATTACTTGTTTATAAACAGATTTTTCGTGTTTGAAAAGCAATTTGAAACACCAGTTCCGCTTTTTATGGCGCTTGTCAAGGATTAAAAGAGTTGTTTACAAGTGTTTTGTAGTTGGTATACAAGGCGATGGGAGATGACAGAATGATGCCAAAATTTAATCATAAACAAAAATTGCAAACATTTTTTTTTTCTGATGCATACATACGAATGCTAATGACATGAGCAATTTTTTTCAGACCATGATCCCTCGTGGCAAGATTTTTTTTTATTTCGCTGCACTTTAATCATTTATTTAAAAAAAAAAAATCAAATTTCTATTTAAGAGAACAAAAAAAAGATACGGGAAATTGCTTATTGATTTTTCAACGACAATTTTCCAGCTTTTTAAACTCATCTTTGATACAAGTCTGTCTTTTGTCATCGCCTGGTTATTCTTCTTTCTTTTTCGTTGAATCGTTTTATTCTAAGCAGGGAAGCATTGATATCCAAATATTTTTTTTAATAAAAGCATTTATAAAAGCGGAAATTTTGAAGATAAAAGTTTAAAAGTCCTTGGATGGATTTTCAATCTATTCTATGATTTGTATGACACCTTTAGCGCAAGTTGCATTGACAGCATCAGAAATAAAGTAAAAAAGAAGCTATTTCTTGAAAGAAAATTTGCATTTTTTTAATTTTCGTTTTCTCTCCAGTAAAGTATTTGAAATATTTATTCAGCTTTATGGCTAGTTTTACTCGTGTCGATGAAATATGTATAAAAGAAGAAATGCTCGCATGCACGAGCCAATCCAAGAAAAATATGACCATGAAAAAGGATTTGTTTTTTTCTTTAGAGCAAAACCAAAATCAGAAAATACCTCTGAAGAAAAGAATTCAGAAAGTTTTGACTCAAATAAAACAAAACAAAAAAAAAGCTTTTTGAAGAATGAAAATTACCCGAAAAGGAACCGGAAAGTTTGATATGAAAAATCAATAAGGTCGAATTAGTTCTCATCTGTGTATCGAGCAACAGAAACAATTTTCGTTTCCATTCTGCCTCTGAATATTTCATTTTCAATAGTTTGAAGAATTTTCTTTCCCTTTTTTCCGATTCCATTGGAGCAGAATTTCTCCATCACAAAACGGGCTTGATTGTTCCGTGTGAGTGGAAAATAATGAAATGTGAAAATCGGAGGAATTTTTCTTTCAAATCGGAAAATGATTTTTTTTTGTGTAGTGCCGTTGAAGTGCAATAAAATTTTTATTGGGTTTCGGGGCAAATTGTTTGAGAAGTTTATACATTATACGGCGTCATGCAATGCTATAATGCTTCTTCGATACTTATATATTTTGGTAGAGAATATCCGTTGTCAAAAGCACACAACCAGGGAAGAGTGTCGAGTAAAATTTCAAGTAGATTCTTCTATATATTGCGCTCATGTGTAATTTCTTTAGTTGTACGATTTTCTCCATGTCTTGATGCATTGTGTTTGAGGGTTGGTTATGATAGAAGTAATCATTAAACGAAGAAACAGCAATACAGGAATTGATATGAAAATATAATGATTTCCCATTGCATTGTAAATGTAACAACATCTTATGCTCATTTAATGTGCATTGATGGAAATAGAATTCATTACTATCGTGTACATTTTTATTGATTTTGTGGTAGGAAATTTCGCTATTAAAGATTAATTCATACATTTAGCAACTTAACTGATTTCTTTGGCTCAAGCAAAAATGAGTCTAATGCAAGTTCGTGAATAATAAATGAAATTTAATTGGCTTGCTCCATGATGTTCTTTTCACGAGGCTTTCCACCTAACGCGCCATCGCTATAATTCGATTTTGCATCGAACGTTCGTTGCCTTCAGGCCCATCATAAACATGTCGTCAACGTTCGATGTTGTCGACGTTAAAATTTAATAAATTTAATTATATTTAATTTTTTATCAAAGTATTGCTTTTTGCCATCTTATTAAGGTGATTTGCCTGTCGTATGCTTTGACACATTTTCCATTCGACTCTATACATAATATGCCCACGGTCTTCCTATCTTTGATACATTTTTCTATCGTCGTCACCAATGCGCGCAATGCCTTGATAAGCAGGCTTGAGGGATGTTCGTTCTCCGGCAGGATAGGAAGTAGCATATTTTTCACGTTTTGCATAATAATAAATAATTCATGTCTCTCTTTTATAGTATTTTCTTGTGTTGATGCTTCGATAGATATTTTGCTCCTCGTCATAATTTTTCCTTTTTTTTTTTGTTCTCGTGCTATTTTTTTCCACAACTCAATGACTTTTTTTCCTCTCGTATTACACAGTGTCATTTTAATATAAATACAAACAGCATCAGTATTGCTCTGGGAATATACAGCAACAAAATCTCGGGATTGGATAAATATTAAAAAAAAAATGTATTTTTATGTATTTGTATGAAGTTAATAATGAAATGTCCGATATAATGGGAAAATTGGTAATGTCTCTCGATTCTGTCTTCGATTTACATTTCTATTATCGTGCAATATGAAAAATGAAAATGAATTTATTTATTGAAACATGCGGGGATAGAAAGGTAGAGTGAGTTGGAGAAATCGATATTAAATTTATCAATGGTTTATTTGACAGTAGCGCGCTCTCAAAGTTCACCATTCACTGTCATTTATTTTCATTTTTCTGACTACAGTCAATAATGAGCTTTTCATAATAATATGAAATGTTATTGCAAAAGAGCTTTAACGACCTTTTTTTTGAGATTGGAAAACCATAGTCGTGCAGACATTCGACAGACATACATACAAATGCCATTTTCCAAAACTTGTCAAGGTGACATTCAGTTTAGGAGAATGGTGACATGTATGATGTAATTATGCGACAATTTCTCATCTTCAAACTGAATTAACGATCAACAAAAATGTCATATATGATGCTTAACGGGATCGCGCTCTGTAAGCATTTTTCTGTTTACGAATTTTATACCAAGTAAACATCATTAGTTGGCATTTGAGTGAAAAAAAGAGAATTATGAAAGCTTTGTTAAACAATTTTTGTCGCTTTTTCTGCTAAATACTCGTATTTATGTATACATTGAGTGACATATAAGAAATATGTTTGCTGTATAAAGAGTTTTGCTTGTTTCGGAATTTTCTAGAAAATCTTTTGCAACAGACACAAACAGAAAAAAGAAATAAAAATTCCATCAGCAAGAAGAAAACTGACGTTTTTATTACATTGCGGATTAGATGATGACATGCGATTACAGCTTTTTTAAATTCCCATGCAGCACCTAAACTATCCATCGTAATTTCATCGGTCCCAGAGTTCCATAAAAACCGATTACATTATTACAGTATCTAGAGAAGGGGAGAAAAAAAAAATCAATCAAAATTCAATTAAAAAGTATGGCAATGAGAGGACAAAAAAAAATTGGTCAACCAATGATTTATCGGCTTTTATGACTGATTTGTGCTCTCATCCTAAGCTCCATCACGCAGAAATTGTTTTTCCTCGGGAAAATTCCAAACTCGCCATGAGAAAAACAAAGTTTTTTATTTCCATTTTCAGAATCGTCAAGGGACTCATTCGGACGTTCTAACTGCCAGCAAGAAGTGACAGACAATTAAAGTTCATCGAATAAATGAAAACGAAAAAAAATTGTTCCGAATGTATGAAATTCGCTCGACTGTGGCCTCGCAATTCAATCTGCGGGAGGAAAGCCAAACATTTATATTTCAAATTTCAATCGATTAGACACTTTTTTTGAGGATGTGCCGTAATTGCAGCTATTGCGAAAAACCAGTATAGACTGAATATGTTCGACATTGACACATACAATCATTATTTTTTATGTGGCCATCTCTCAATGTTGCCTATCGCTGTGTGAAAAAGAGTCAGGTCAACGTACGGACATTCAGAGGGAGCGTACACTTGTTAGGGGTATTTAATGATTTAAAATGCAATAACCTTTTTCTAATACGAGTCCTGGAATTTTTCTATTTAGAAATGTTGCATGCTTCAATGGATATTTTGAGCAAAAAACTGATGGCAATTTTCATCCTTTCAATACTGCTCAGCCCCGAAAATTGTCGCCAATTTCTTTTCTCAAACCATTTAACATGTTTTGCTGCTTGCTGCATTGAAAGTGCCAATTATCGGTATGCTTGAGAGGTGTCAAACACTTTAAGTGAAAAACGTAAACTGATTAATTCTAATTGACACATCTTAAAAGTTCAACGGTCTTGGTTTTAGGGTCGCTGGGTTTTTGAGTGTCTTTTGAAGATGGAGACGGAGCTCTAGAATAAATTGAAAATAAAATTTTTATCGAGATCAATTGCCATCGATAAGTGGATATCATAAATTTTCCCATCATGCCCCACTTTTACTCCATCGCCGATTCCCCCACCATTGCACGTTGTCGCCAATTGAAAATTTCTGATGTGCGATAGATCCGATCAGAAAATGTATTCATGATGTCTGTATGTCATCACACGGGATTAATATAATTGCGGTTATTTCGAATGGTGGGAGATTGGTCGCATAATTTGATTTGTGACAAGCGGACTACCGTTTGAACATTGAAGGGTATACCCACTCAGCGCATCATGGCATGTGACTATAACTTGTTTGCCAATGTCGGTGTGGCTTTATGAGGCAATATTTCTTCCATCCATTTCACGTTTTTGTGCTGTTTATTGATTCAATAAAACATGATAGATGACGTGCAGAATCGAATTATTAAAAGGCATTTCTATACACAATCAATATATATCCTGCGCCGAATTCCGATATGCGACAGCTTTTTTTACGATCGATCAGAAAAATTTTGTGACGCAGAATTTTGTTATACTTACATAAAAAAATGGAATTCTTAAAAAAAAACAATAAGAAGAGTTATTAGAGAAAAAAAATTTCGATTACGTTGATTGGATGTAATTAATTCTCATGATTGTTAATTTATAATTATCTACCAGGAAGTCAAATTGACGCCTTCATATCGATTCAAAAATAGCACAATTTATTTTTTCCCTAAAAGTCTAATTCCGATAATCTCAAATTCACTACCTAGAGCTGTGCAAATTCACTGGTGATTTCCTGAAATAAATGAGGCTTACGGAAAATGTGACAGAACGAGAGAAAAAAGTAGCAAAAGAAACATAGAAAATTGCGCTGGGAATGAATGTCAGCATACAAACGTGGAAGGAAAATAAAAGTGAGCAGCAGCAAGTGCACACGTAATAACGTGGAAGTGACACAAAAAACAAAATGTTGAATGCATAAAGGCTGCATAGAGAATGTGAGTGAGAGAGATAGGATGCGAGAGAGAGAGAGATAGGAAAAAATGGAAATAAAATTGCTTTGCTCAAGATTTGCCTAGATCTATCTTGCCTTGTAGCAAAGAATCCATTCGCTGTGTATAGAGCTATATTGTTGTACCGTAAATTGAACGACTCAGATGATAGTGTGCAAAATGTATTCATACATACATATTTCTTCGTCTATTCGGTTTTAATTAAGAAGGTTAATCCGCTTAAAGAACATTTATAGTTATTTTAGTTTGTCTTTTCGCATCGGCTTCATGCCCGAGCCCGACGAAGGGCGAAAATTTGATGTTTTTTTTTTGTCTTTTTTGTTGCCATAATAAGCAAGAAAGTCTCTGAAGATGGGTAACTAAAAATCCCAAACTCCCATCGGAATTAATTCAATGTACTGTGCAACAGATATTAAATTCTTGCCGTCTTTTGTAATTTCCTAGCTCATTGCTAGATAGTGCGCTGCTGCGATAAGGAAGGAACAATGCAATAGAGCAATTTTATTCATTTTCACTCACTAGAACTTTTGCTCATAATTTTGTATACTCCATTGTTGGATTACAATGGCTTAAGTCAACACATGCACAATGCTCTAACAACCCATACCGCAAGCTGAAGAACTGAATCATTATAAAGTTTTAGTTTGATAGTGAGAAAAGTTTTTTTTTTTTTGAATTTTTTTGTTTCCGTTATCAAAATTCATTTTTCGATTTGCCCGCACGAGCATATGGAAACATTTTGTAGGAAGTCAATTTAGAAAATGAATTTCCACATCGCTCCTGAAAATTTCCGCGCATAATAAAAAAAAAACGAAGCATTAAAAAAATATTCAACTTTGGTTTTTCATTATCAAAACATTTTTTTTTTCTTCCAGTCGAATTCGATGCATGCAAAAGCAGCTTTGAGTGTTTGCATAACGAGCTCAAGCGATTCTGAATTTACCCAACATAATATAGATGATGGTTTTGTTTGAATTTTAATTTGTTCGTTGTTTGGAGATTTGTGGCTTTTGCCAAAGGATTCATCAACATGCGTGGTCCTTATGATTCAGGATAATGATGTAGCCGCCTCGTTGTACGCCTTCGTTATTTATACTGACCATACATGCATGTATCTTGCACAAACGTTATATAGCCAAAAATTCGTGGCATCATATGGCCGAAAAATTAATTTATTTATTCAGATATCCTGTTCATTACGAGCATCGAACATCGAGTTGCGTCCACAAAATGCAAGCAAGCTTTCAGCATAATAAATAAATAAAAGTGAAATTATTCAATGGTATGAGACTTTTCTGTGGGAAAACAATGCGCGAGCTGCTGCCATTTACCGTATTCAAAACGAACATCATTCCATATAAAATCTAATAAATGAAGTTGATGATGTTATTGTGCAGTATTTGCTGTTTCCATTTTAGAACTCTCACGAGACGAATCACTATTTTTGTTTGGTACCAATTTTTGATTCAATTCCCCGGTTCCTAATTGCGCATTTTATCACTCACTCATACACTTATAAACAGTTCAGATCACATAGAAGGAATGTACTGATTGTGATAGCAGCATGAAATGAATATTTTGCGTGCAGATTTGATTTTTCAACTCTGAAAATGTGTTCATTATCCCCAAATGATAAATAATTTTTACTCGAGCATCCTTTTGTATTATTCAAAGCGCGAAAGATCTCTCTCTGCATGATTGCATGATTCTCCATGTAGACGCAAACATATACGAGTATATTTCGAGTACCACACCAGTATAATAACATTCTAATAATGTCATGCTGTTATCATGTTTTAAAAATTATTTACCGTCATGTTGTTATCGTTTTTGATAAAAACGAGCATTCAGTGTCGCATGAATGGGAAATTACTGCACACAAATATTGTGGCACAACATATATGAGAATAAACTTTTATTCATTGCGCAACAATTTTCTTCGAATTGTATTTTCTTTTCCGCACAACATATTTAAAAGCACTTTAAAGTGGTCCCATCAAGTGCTTTGCTAATGATCATTATAAATGTTTTTGAAGCAGTTTTTTTTATTCCTTTGTGAAGAGTGGAATTATTGGAAGCTTGAGTGACTTGTTTAAATTTTTATGCTGAATGAGTTGTAGAAAACGATGTGCACAATGTTCGCAGAAGTGGAAAAACTAGAAATGTTCATGATGGACTTGCATGAGGGTTTAATATGGAGTGCAGCACAATGATGCTTTTCAGCAAAAAAAAATAACATTAAAATTTATAGAACGAATAAATAAACTTTGCAAATGCTACAAAAGGCCAGTTGATGTGGATTTGTTGGCAAAGGATAAAAATGTATCATCACCAGAAAGCTCTACAGTTTTTGTGTGTGTGAGGGAAAAATAATTGGATGATGATTCTTTTTTTTTCTGCTTCACATCAAAATTTTCTTTTTTTGGATTTCAAAACTCTTCGTTTTGCATAAATGTATTTTATGGAATGTTTCACAGCTTCCGACTATGGCAAACAGTGACCGATTGGACTAGCTTCTAGGTAGATGCAGAATCATTTATTGGAATTTATTTTTCCATAGATTTGCCGCACCACTGAGTGTTCATTTTTCCTTTCCTGTTTCAAACAGCATTTTTTGATTCAACATTTTTATATATTATAATAAATGTTGTTCGAACAGGCATCTTTCACGCAAGACAAAAAGTGTTGAATCATCAAGTTTATGGGAAATTGGGGCTGGTATGGGAAAATTGTAGTTTATGCTTATCATGAAGTCAAATTCAGTTGCAACTCAGGTCCAAAGAAAACAAAGTTTTGTTTTTCCGCACATTTTATTAAAATTTAAAAGAGAATTTGTTTTCCCAAGCTGTTGCTGATGTTCTACGCGTTGATGCTACTTGCGGGAAGATGTTCAACGGAAATGAAATTATAAATAAATTAATAAATTGTCTGCACCAACTGATTTCTTTTTATTCGAGTTTGATTCGCTTCAACGGAAATTGGTTATTTTTTATTATTTCATCAGTTCACAGTAGAGGCTATGGATTTGCGGTCAGACACAGAATAATCTAGAGAACATACTGATGCGAGTTAAGCCAAACCAGCTTCGATATACACACTATGTACTCTATGAAGAATGATAAATAACGATCATTAACCTTCCATACAAAATTTGTTGCAATTTCACAGTGAAAATTTATGGATCCATCAATTCGAATAAGAGTTCACAATTCTCAATGGTGTAATTAAATTTCAATTCTGGTTCATTACCGCTCGAAGGTGTAATAGAGCGCTATTCTGATACATACAGTAATGAGTTCCACTTGTTAAAAGCATTTAACGAAAAAGAATGGGTAGACATTAACAAATTGGGCCTTTGCTTCTTTTTTTAAGTTTAAACTGGTTTTATATTTTTCCCAATCTTTAATTTGCCGCAAAACAAACCCCAAAACAAATAATCAAAAAGCACATAAATAAAACTTCCTTCCCTTCCGGATGGTGAATTATGTTCACCGTGTATAACACATTGATTGGAAAATAATCGCAGGTAATTTAAGCGGCGCAAAAATAGCATTGAGAGTGGATGGAGAATATGAGGCGAAAATTGGGTGGAAAGTGATTGTAGCTTGATTGTTGAATACAACCGAGAAAATCGCTTCTGGCTGCTCATTCTGATAAATTATTTGCCCAATTCACGTTAATTATGGCTGTAATTTGACTGTGAAGCGTTTAATATGATAAACACGGAAAACATTTTTCTGTTCACTTCGAATGGAGAAAATAAAATAATGAATTAAGTTTTTGTACTCGGGGAAAAATATGGTGCTTTCTACTAGTGAGCGATGCCCATCATCTCGCACATCACGATCACTAAAGTTTGATTTTTTTCCGAAAGTTTAAAAATTCAACCTGAAATATGGAAAAGAAGAAAAAAGGGGAAAATAACAACAAAAGTCGGTCATGATCTATGAGAACGGTAGCAAAAGCATAATTTATTTAACAATTAATGTAATTAATTTAATTGAATCCATATTCCTTAATTGCCATTCACGTATCTGTGTGTTACGATTACAAAACAGTATTATCTAAGTATTGTAACAAAAAAAAAATCCTTAAAAAAATACTGCATAATATTTCATAGCTTAATTAAGAAGACGAACACACATTTTCATATTATCTATTAAGTAATTAAACATCACAGTTGTTATAAGATTTCCTTTTTTTACCCTCGTTAGATTTTCCTTTACTCACGCGCAACACTTTTTTGTGCGTGTATATGTGTGAAAATTTTCCCAGTTAAAGAAGAGAATTCGTTATCTTTTCCTATAAATATTACAAATGTATGTCGACATAACCATACCGACTCTATGACTTCTATAATTATTACTGCTTCTAGCTACACCCATGAGACAGAAAAGAGTTTCCCATCTATAATTTTTTTTTTTTTCGAAAAGCATGAATTAATCAATGTGCACCTGTTCCATATTTCATATCCATAATTTTTTTTGTTGCCTTTTTAAAACTTTTTCCATATTGTAAATTAGTATCGAAAAGTTTCCATTTTTGAAGCGGTTTGTTGTTTCTGTTGGGAGGCATATTTGAAATTAAAAATTTATGAAATTTCATCAAATGGGTTTTCAGAGAGTTACACATGCTTAAATTATGTGTGTCATCATTACACCAATTGGTTTATCTTATCATCCCAATTCGAAGCCTAAAATATCATCAAGATCATAATCGAACAACTTAAAGTCGCTCTCATAAAGCTTATATAGGTTTCTTATTAGGCCTAATGGAAGCTGATCGAAATAATTTCGCAGTCGCTCTCCGGTTCCCGAAGTTCTTGTCACTTTTGGGAATGTGGCATTGTCAACGCCAATCATGTGTAAAGCAAGTGCAGAATCGTCATTTATAGTTTCATATTTGCCAATCACATTGTACTTAATTAAACAAGGATGACATAATTTCGAAATGGATTCCCAGTGTTCATTAAATGATGATTGATTAGATTGGTAGCTCATACTCAATACGGGCGTTAATAAATATCTTATGAACTCATCAAAAGTGACATCGTGACCGTTAATTAGGGACTCTCTTGATGCACGTGGACGAAAATTCTTGATTATCAATCTGCCGATACGTGCCTGTTGAGATAATTAAATAAAAATCGAGATGAAGATTAGACAACAGGGCAGCAAAAAGATGGTTAATAACAGTTAAGTGGTAAAGTGCTAAAAGCTCAAGGGGCATGAAACATTTATTCTTTTTCTTGCTTTTTTTTTGGCTCTACTCTTAAGTTTCTTCTTACATATAAGTTCAAGGATAATATCATAGAAATATTTCGATATTCATATATGCTTCATACACCTTACCATACAACGATTGTACCTGAAAAGTGACATTCACTAAATGATCCAAAATAAAACGAAGGAAAATCGAATATAGCAGCACAGAGCGAGAAGAGCTCAGGACGTAAAGATAAAAATGTTAAGAGAAGAGAAAAAAAAATCCAAACAATAAATTAATGAAGAAGGATTACAAATGGACAGAATACTAACGAACCGAAATGCCTCATTGTATTAATATTATGAGCATGAAGATTGAGAATGATGTTCAGGGCAGGAAAGTGGTATAGCAAATAAACACATTTCCATGTAGATGCTTCAGAATTAGGCAATGCGTAGTCATTTTACCTGAAAATATCTGGCACTCGGCAAACTTCCTTCAAACTTGTTCCTATAAGCGGATAGCAAACGCTCAAATGGATGCCGTACAATAATAAATCTCGTATAATCTGATAGGACTTGCTCCTTCTCCTCACTCGATAATGAACTCAATTTATCAAACCTGGTCAAGTTGATATGGAAAAAGGACGCACATAAAAAAAAAGCAAAAAGAAAAAATTATTAAATTGAAATGAATGGAAAAGTTGTTTCACTGCAGTTGATTTGAGTGCTGTGGTATTTTCACTCTATGAATGACAAAAAAAAAGGAAACCGAAAGGATTATTCAAATCCAATCAGTGTCGCTGATGAAAAGGTACGACAATAAAGAGACGTTTATGCGAGAAAAACCACTTACATTCCTGGCGTGTGAGCCAATGTTGCCGGTATCCGGAGTGGATCACTCTCATTCGTTTTTCCCGTCATCATCATCATCACTCGTTTCCAATTGGTGCATGCAACCTTTTAATTAAGTCGTCGATTTCAGGGCCACATTCAAAAAGTTGTGTTGTGGAGAAAAAATATTTTGTCAGAAATATTGGATTATTATTGGCATTCGACATAAAATTGGAACATGCCAAAAGAATGTCCATCAAAAGCATTGTGCATAGCATTCAAAGAGGGTTTAGCTAGACACAAAATTGGTCTATAAACATAATGTGGCAAAGTTCCTGAACCAACTTCATTGTTCCGTTGAGTGCTTGTACACTTTGATGTTGTTTATTGATAAACATTATTTAGAACTCAGCTCAGCCAATTGATATTATTCGCTCACAGTCAACTGACATTTTCAGGGCTCGAGATTATCCCATCAATGTGAATGGATAATCACAAAGATTGATTGTGAGTTTACTTTCTTTTCATTCTGATTCTCTTGTTCCAATATCGATGATTTTTTTTGGAAAAGCCAGTGACGAAAAAAATAAAACATTCAATAATGGAATCTTGAAAGCTTACCTTGGGCACATAACAATACAAAAACTTGTGTTGCCGATCGATCAATAAATGTTCCATCTCCACATCGCTCAATGTATGAATGGAATAGTTCTGATAAAATTCGTTGTTATCTAAGTAATATTTTACACACTTCTGTTGCAGTAGTTCTTGCCGTTGAAGATTATTCGACTGTATTAGACCGTATTCAAAGGTTTTAGCTCGACAAGATACCGGCACTAGTGATAGAAGCCATAAATTGATTAAAACTATTTCGAATGTAATCTTGTTTTTGTTGCCTGTCAGCGGCATTTTTTTGTTGTTGTGTATTTTATTGAGTAGATATGTTTAATTTTATATGTCTGTGACTGTTGTTTTGGGGAAAAAAGGCTTGCTTCTCGCTTTTTTTTTGTATGTTAACCTAGGCTGTGGTTAGAGGTTATCACATTACAAATTAATAAACTGTGATTCATTTAATTACTGCTCAGCGCAGTGGATGCGTAATTTATTTATGGACACGTGGTTTTGCGTGTAGCACCAAACTGTAATGTTATTAAATTTCAGTAGATCTCACTGTAAATTTAGAGCATGTAATTTTTTTTTTTGTGGAAATCAGATCTGATGTGTAGTCACGAAAATGAAAAACATATCAATAATTCCTCAAAATCAAATAGCATGGCACGGTGGATTGAGACTATATTGCACAAATCCGTCAGTTATCTATGGATTATCTGCTGTAAGACTTTGATGACAGTGCCATGAATGATACCAGGAATCTGTGTGGAAAGCAAAGAACGAAATAAGTAGAAATTAATGAAATGGTGCATGTTCGGCAACAAAATGAAACACGAAAGAGATAGATTAGTGGCGCATTTATATCTGTTTTCAGCCACTACATTCTATGTTCAAGTTTCCACGGTTATTAAGTCCAGTCATGAAGTTGTCGTCGCAATATATAATCAGTCTCATTTGCTTTTATTTTTTTTTTTTTTGCGAAAAAAGAGTCAAATAGTTATATTGTTATAACAGAACAACATTCATTACAACGTATATTTATATCTTTAATTAATGGATGCGCACGTTGCTTGTCATGCAATTATCTATATGCGAATGATGGAATGAAGGAAAGAAATGGAAAGAAAAGAATCGTATGATCATGCTGTTTACCAGTTCCACGAAAAAAAATTAATAAAAGTTTGTTTGCTGAGCTAGATGATTCGAGATGTCTGACAAAATCATGAGTAAAAAATGAAGAATAATTAGAAAACGAATTAAATAAAAAAAAATTGTTTGGATCATTCGAGGTCATTGCGTACGTAAATCAATGCAGAGTCGACTATGAAACATCATCAAAAAAGAACTGTTCAATAATTTGATTTTCATCCATCTAAAACTCACTTCTAGCTGTAATTTCATTTCGGCTCTGTAAACATGCGATTTTTTTTCTTCTCAGCTGCTCTGCAGATTGAGGTTACTTGTGGCAAATAAAGAATGCTGATCCGGATTCAATCAAAAGAACAAAATTACAAAGAAATAGCTACAAAAGTTTCACTTCAAAAACAAACTCAAACTGAAACAATCAGAAACTATCATATATCAACCCTACGGGCATGTGCTGACTTTTACTAATAACTTAAATTCACTTTTATCGTATTCCAGAGAGTATTTTCATTAATGAAGAAATTAAAATTAACACATTTCACTTTACAATATCAACGCGATTCATTTTTGAAGCAATGATTTCACTTGTTCCATGACTGCGTCAGACAAACTACTGAGAAAATACACAAAAAAAGAAATAAATGCTTTCTGGTCTGTGAATTAAAATAAAATATATAATTTTTGTTGTTGCTTCTCTTTCTACTCAATTTTTAACTTTACTTGTATAATATATGATCGGTGTTAACCCATTACCGTTTGTGACCGTTCGTATGGTGTGCGTCATTTTGTGAGAGAAGCTGAGAAGTTGTGAATCAAAATGGTATCGCAAATGTATTGCCTTTAAACTGCACACATGTTTTCGTGTAAACACTAGAACAAGCGAAAAAAAAACGTGGTTTTTGACTCTCTGTTTGGGTATTTTGTTATGTTTTCTCTCCTCATTTCAAATTCAACACATGCAAACTACATGGAAGGCATTGAATGCTCTCAATTCTAAGCACTCGCTTGTAGAAAAGATGTCATGAATTTTCTTCAAAGTGTTAAAGATGCTGTAACCAAGGTGCCATGAGTTGTGGTAATGAGTTTACTGAACTGCTTTGAAGTTTCTTACGATAAAGTGTTGATACTTTCAATCATTTTCAAGTCGCGCGACTGGTCTTCTTTTGGAGAGTTTGTAAACAATATTTTTAGAATGCTTAAAGATTCGAGCATCTCGCAATAATTCGTAATAATGAAATAACATAAAAAAAATTTGTGTCAAATTTTACAAGGCGCGCCAAAGAAGCGGTTTCATCCATTATCTGATTTCGTTTCTGTCGGCAGTCTGAAAAAAGGAGCAATTTTAAAACATAATTCCTTAAAATTACCTAAATTAAAAGGCATTATTTGCCAGAAATAAGCAAAACACCATGATAGGGGTTAGAAAGAATGAAAAAAGTTTTTTTTTTTTTGCTTCACCTTCTTGTGACAGTTAAAAATTCCAAGCATGTACTTTGCTCGGTTTGTATGTGTCCCGAAAAATCTCGGTACTCGAAGAGGATAAAAATGTTTTTTTTTTTTTTTTTATTTTTTTTTTAGTGTATAAGATGAATTTAGCTACACCCAAACACTTGAAAATTTCTACAAATTCCCAAGGGTTTTCGCAAGGAAGATATTTGTTGAAATTTAAAGGTGACATTGTTTGTTGCCTATCTAGATGACGAAAAAAAAAATCCTAAAAATTAAAGTAAATAAACATTTGGTTGAAATGTCAAATAGGGAGTGATTTAGCTGAAAGGCTATAGATACCTCAAAGATACTTATATCGCGTATACATGTTGCTTTTACCGTTGCCGACACTGCTAAAAGGCAAATACATGAAACATAGAAAAAAAAATATTCGATGAATTCCACAAATTTTTTCACCATTAATCATGATAGATCGCTTGCTTGTGTGTTTGCTGTATCCGCAGAGACATGATAAAGTCTCATAAGTTGGCTGTACCAAAGAAATATTTATTATATAAATTTCTCTGTCGAGTAGGAAACGGTTCAGATTTCGTTGTATTTTCGCTTGCCTACATCACAATATAAAATGATGACAATACAAAAGCTGCGATATAAAAATATTTATAATATATAAGACGAAAAAAGGCGCTTTAGCATAAATGCTGAGTCTCTATGCAAGACAAAAAATAAATATTTTTTTTTTTTATACAGTTGGCATTTTTGTGTGTGTCTCTATCTATCTGTGCTTTTTGGAATTCCTTTTTGGGGGGATGTAGGGTGGCTGGCATGTGGCAGCCTATGGGAGAAATTCTTGCATGGCAGATTTATGGTGTAAGAAGCTTTTTTATTGCTTCCTTCAGCGTATATAACTGTGAATAAGTGAAATTCATTGATTGTTTGCTAAATACTTAACGACAAATGGTGTGTTTCATGGGAATGATAAGGAAGCGTAAAGCGATACATTTGAATCCGATATTTACGAAGAAAGGGATGTGAAATGACTTAAACTGAACTAATTGCATGTCAAAGTATTTTCCTCACATTTTTCGCTTCATGTGACAATTTTGTTTGTTTCGGGTTCAAACATAAAGAAGCAGTCGTTGAAATTCGAGCATCATTACACGACATTGAACATGATTCTGATATGTGCGTTAGATGTGAAACGTTCTCAAATTTTTTAGATAGCTATTGAGCGATTAGATGACTATAAAGACGACAATTCAGTGGCGTTTGCTTGCGATTTGTGTTGTTTGTGAGTATCTATATTTTATTAAATCTGGATAGCCTGTAAGGCAACCATCCGAAATCTCATTCAAAAAGCTTCAGTCATCAAAACAGCTCTACTGTCAATAGAGGAATTATCGAAATTGCTCAATCAAATGACAAAAGATTAGAAACGGAATAAAATTTTGTAGATAATGTTTGAAGATAAAGACAGAAATTGAGATCCTTTGTAACTCTATACCGCAAAATAAATCCCAGCTACCTTAAAATACCAAATACATGCTATGTTTGGTTCTGAAAAGGCGGTTTTTAGGGTATTTTTTGTTGTTGTTTAGAGTAGGGAAGAGAATTTTGTGACGGAAAAATGTGCACAGAAGATTAAAAATTGAGTTTATTATGGAGAAAAAGGACAATTTTCCTTTTTTTTGCTGCTGTTGTTCGGTCCACACATATGTACATAACATGAATACACGCATCGTAAAAAGCGACCCAAAATTGATTTCTTAGATGAGATTGGGAATGATGATAGATCATTGTTGGTGTACAATTTTGGGCAATTGAGCAATTTGTAGTTATTTGATCCATTTTGTACAATAAAAATCCCATTTTTTAAATTGAAGATTGAATGGAGACATTTGTGAAGTATATCGATTTTTATATGTTGTGCTGTAAATGAAATGGATGCTTGTCAAATCACTCTCAAATTGCACTTAGTCGTATTAGATTTTTTTTTAATTATTTAAAAGATTAAATGGCATTTATGATTTAAATAATTCAAATCGAGCTCGCTTCTGTCGACTGCATAAAACGCTTGAGATCATATGGCTTCAAAATTCTTTTAAATCTCATGCTTTCAGAAAAGTACTTCCATGAAAATTATTTAAAAATATGTCGCATCCTGCTCCAAGAAATATCATACAAATCATAATTGAATATAATTTCCGTATTTTCCTGTATAGACATTTTTCACGCATTAGCATATATACAACATAATTTGTGCCGCAGTCACAATTTTTCGGCAAAAAGCAAATGATTTAAATATTCTATTCACTAATTCCTGTCGCATTCATTCTGCAAACCGACTCGTTCGACAAAAATTATAATTTTTTTTTTGTTAATTAAAACATTTCCAAATGAATTACAGCATTGGCGGCTGTCGGTAAGTATGGCAATGTATGTTTGTATGTGACTAACTCTTTGCTTCATTTTTGTCACTGAAAATTTTTAACATTGCGCGAATTTAATTACAACTTAATTCTTAAAGGGAAAATTTTGTAGTCAAATTATCATGTGAACAAATAATTTAATTTATTGTCGCACACCATGCAATTAAAAGTTGTAGGAGGCGAATAATTTTCCATAAGCTTTCGGTTGGCGCACTCAGAGCTTAAGTGTTTGCATAAGCGGATTGGAATCAATGAATATTCACATTCCGAGGCTTTTTATGTCCGAAAGCTCTCGATACAGCCAAAGAATGGTTGACTGTGTGTGCGTCGTGCGTATTTATTTGATAACGATTGAGTTTTATTGGCATTTTCGGTCAGAATTATATTCAACGATTTGTCTGTTGGGAATGTCAAATACATTATTCAATATCTCTTCTCTTTGGGTCATGATATGGGCCATATGTAAATGTGATTGACATTTTTTCCTACGTAGCGCAAGAACTTTTTTTTATGTGTATCGTAAATGATTTTGGCCCTTTTTGCATTCACTGATTTCAATCACTGCCGAACCATTCAGCGAGTCGATTGATTTTTTTTCGTATGTCCTGTTTGCTTTTGACTTGAGTTTATCTACAAGTGTTTTTTTTGTGTATATGTACATGTTGATTTGTTCTAAATGAGCTCTGAAACATGCAAACAATCCCAGAAAAAAAGTTTTCTTTTGCAACGACAAAATATTTGAAGCTTAAGAACAATTTCTAGAGAACAGATGTTAGTTGTTTTCTGGGTTGTTCTGTAATGAAAAATCGTTTTCTCCATGCCATTCACCAATAACGGGCCAAAAATGCCCAGTGAGATTGACACAACGTCAAATTACCCAAAACCCGAAAAGAGTCAACAAACCATGAAGTCGCAAACATAAACTATGCATTGAGTTTTCCATGGCATATCTACGTCGCTTTTAGATCAAATATTAAAAAAATAAAAATTGACATAAATATATTCATGCATACATTGAATCGATGCTGAGGTTGCGTTACGGAGAAGAAAAAAATATCCAAAATGTATTCTGAGCGATGGGCCATAGAATCATGTCAATGCAGGAAAGTGCTAATAAAGGATCTCGAGCATAGATGCTTTACAAAAATCACTTTTAAAGAAGGCACGAGCAGCATCGAGCAAAGAAAATTAATTTGATTCTTGTTTATATTTATTTAGTTACGCTACTTTGTCTTTCGTGCGACCCTCGAGAGATTGATTCCTAAACACTTTAAAGAAATATATTTTCAACGTCGCACCCATACAATTTCATGCAAACGTTTTTCCCCTTTTATCGTGACCATGCCGAATAAGAAGGAAGGGTTATGAAGATTTCTGTAAAATTTTTCGTCAATTTTTTTTTGAGCCTTGAAAATCTTCTTGAGCCTTTAAAGGTTTTAAGGTTGAGCCTTTAAAGTCGTGTGATGATTTTTGTAGAACAGACCATTTCAAAAGATCTGCGCTGTCATTCGATGTGATGGCAGCCGGAGGAAAATATGCTGCTCGTTCCTTGATAATAATAATTGTATGAACAGGAAGAATGATGAATGCACGTTGAAACTCATTAAAATGAGTAGAGAATTTTAAAAAGATATAAAAAGAGACATTCAAAATTAATGAGGTTGAGGATGGATCGACCTAGTGAAAACCAAGTGTCTGTCGATTATATGCCTTAATCATAGATCTTAACTACACGCCGACATGGACAATTCAACATGAAACCTATATAGGAAACAAATTTCTGAATCTGTTGATCATTGATATTTGCAAGTCTTCCCATATTTTCGTCCTGTTTCAACTAGTAGTAACTAGCTTAAAAGTAGGAGGAAGTAGTTTAATTAAATTTCGCTGAAGCTCGGTACAAAACACTTTCAAAACTTTTTGCGGGCATAAAAAAAAGCCTATCTATGTTTCCCTCATGTATTATACGTATATACTAAAATTAATTTGATTGCTGAAGGAAGAACTTTAAAATATTGTTTGACTTTTATGTGGGTTCAAAATGCTCCTTATGCAATCATTTATTTTTTTTTTACTGCCAAATGCCAAGCAAGCTAGCGCGGAGAATGTGAATATGGAAACGAGAAATTGCTATCAATTCAATTAAAACAAAATTAATTGCTATCCTACTTTCAATCTTTTGTGCAGAGATTCCTTCAAAAGTTTTTAATTGAATCACTCGACGATACTGTATGAGATTTGTGAGTCATGATGATTAGAAACTATTTTAAATCCTTATCAAGAAAAGTTTTTGAAAACCTTTCCTGATATTTGTGTTTCTCATAAGGAAATTACCTGAAAATGATTGGTTATCATGAAGAACTCACTAATAGTTTTATCAGTCATATAGCTCTATTCACAGCTGAAATCTTCTTTAATTAGTTTTATTAGTTTCACTTAGAAAAGTCTTGTTTATTAAGTTCCTTCACATAGACAAGCTTCATTTGAGGATTTCTCTTCTCACAAAAAAAAAACTTGCATAAACTTTATGAAGCGAACAAGCACACAAACAAATTTCAATATTGCTTTTTGAATAAAATATCAATAAAAACTGAAAAGAAAAAGTTTTAATTGCTTTAACTTGTTGCAGTTTTTTACGGGTTTGTTTCATAAAATCGTTTGTGAGCTCTCGTGCAAATTGCGGTGGATATTGATTTTTTTTTTCTGTTGCCATCCGTAACGTGTTTGGTGGTAAAAGTATTATTTTTTCCAACCATTTTAGTTTTGCAGTATCTATTCATGCGATTTTTTTCCTTTCCACAGTTTCCAATACAATTTTTTGAGCATAAAAATATTGGCAATAATTGTTGCAGGGCAAATGTTATTCAGTATTATTCCAATGATCATAAAATGTCGACAATAAAATGAAAAATTGAAAAACTCTTTTTTTTGCATCTGCCCATTGATTCAAGTCAGGGAATAAAGCCTTTTCAGTAATATATACCTTCATAGAAAACAAAATGTATAAAATAATAGTTGGAAACAACTGAATAGTACTCGGTGGCTAAATGAATAACAGGAATCAGGGCGTTTGGTAAATATTTAATCAACCTCCGCGAAACGGCCGCCGAGGGCAAAATAATGTTTAATTGCAATTTAAACTACACAAACAGGATTCTACCGTTTTTTAAACGAATTTAGTTGTGAATTGTGTTGAATTATTTTTATGTGTTTGCTTTCCAGCGATTATTAAAATGTTTAAAATGCATTGGCAAATATCAGAAAACCACAAAATGCCAAATATGCTGATGATGCGAGAAATTGAATTCATTATGACACCACTATGTGTGCATGAAATTGCAGGATACAGAAAAAAAAGTATCGTAATTAAATTTTGAATCCCGCACTAGTTTGAGGTAAACTTAATTAATTTTTCTGTTTGTCAAATTAATAACACGCCGTTTGTTAATGTTAAAAATTACAAAGAAAAAAACAATGATAAATGGAAGAATCAAATTCAAACGTCAATTTTTACCCTAATATAAACATTTGTTAATAATTCAAATACTAAATGTTAGCATTTTTAATTTTTATCAGTTGCTCCTGTTCTGTTTTGTTTCCCGCGTTTGTTTCACTGCTGACAAGCGAAGAGAATGAAAAGCAATTTATCATTTTTTTTTGAAGCCCCCGAAAAAAAAAATACTTATTATGGCGAAAAATGAGAAGTAATAATGCAAACTGAAACAATCAGCGTCATGTTTCGTGTAATAATACATGAAAGCTCTCGACTATGTTGGCGAAACCCCGAAGTGAAATAGGTACTGTAATAAAACAACCGAATCGAATTAACGTTTCATTTCCAAATTTTGAAAAAAAGAGAAAAATCATTACTCATATTCTCACTTAGGTTGTGTGGTAAAATATTTATCATGAAATTTTCCTTTAATAGCAAATTATGATGAAAATCGCTTTTGACCGCTTCCAAAATACTTCAAAAGAAAAAAAAAATTCAACTTAAATTGTTACGTTTGATTTGGAAAAACGATTCTCCAAGTACTGAGTTCCTCATACGATTCAAGTAAAATTTTCACAAAAGTTTGAACAGACGATTCGAGGAAATAAACTTTGCACCTTTTGTTTCGGAAGTTGTGAAACTATAAAAAAAATTTCCAAGCAATAAAAACATCAGCAAAATTTATATGAATCGTAAACCACTTCGCTAAAACACCTTCGGAGGGAGTTTTTGCTGTGAAGACTTTAAAGCATTCAGCAGGATCACTATAGTTGGGAGGGAGAGGGCAAAGAGCGCGGCCAGACGAAGAAACTATCAACAACTCATCGCACCATTAATTTACAATGTTAAGTTTGTTTTGTCTACGATGAGAGCCTGCTGATATTTGGTCCCATCAATGATATGGCTTCATAAATATTCTAGGACAAAAGCCATATCTTTGGGGCTTCACAAAACCATTCCCAAGGATATAAAAAACTACAAAAAACTTCCATTAAGTAGCCGCTTGTAGATTTTTATTTCCAATTTCAGTCGTAAATTATTCATGAGCGAACCTATTGACATTGCCTATCTTTTGTTCAGGGTTATAGTCTACGAATGAAGAAATGTGATAGCATGATTTAAAAATAAAAATTTATTGCGGTTTTCATTGAAAAAGATCATTTTGCTCATTAGAATGAATAACAATTAGAATATGATGCTGCGCGACCCTTTTTTCATTTGGGGTGACATCAAGAGCGAGTTCAACCATCTGTCGGCATCGAGATCACCATTTATCGATTAAAATTTCGGTTGAGTGGCATTAAAGGAATAATATCGTGCGGATGGTAACTGTTGGCCATCATTCGAAACGGATTAAATCACTGTAGGAAAAAGCGGCCAGAGTTAGTTGAGTGTCTAAATCCGTTTACTTAGCTCGCAAGTCGCAACATGATTTGATTATAAATAATAAATGATGATGATGCTACGTTTTATTATTGATGAACTCGCAATCAATTGGTTCACACTTTTTTTCCTCCCGATCCATCTGTGGTGCAGAAAAAAAAAGAAATAAAGAACTAAATCCACTATAATGCCCGGGTATTTAAGTCGGATTAATTTTGGGACTTTTTTTGCGTCATTTGTTGTTGTTATATTGATCCCTCAAAATACCAATTGTATTTGAGCTGGTAATTTATATTTATTCATCAGTCTCATGTGCCATAGCATATAGTAAAGACAAAATATTTAAGAGCTGTGAGCTGTATTCAATTGAAGCGAAGAGCAAAGGGAAAAATAGTTTTTGGGTGTTCACAACACCAATACTCGGAATGCATCAATTTTGGGATTTCGTTTTATCTAATCGACGGCCTCTCACATATATTCGAGCATAGAGCCATTCTGTGCAATGTACACAGTCGATTCAATAGCGGATTACCCATTTAACAGTTTGAGCAAATAAATAGAAATGTATTTTTTTAAAGGCTTTTATTGGCCGAAAATACTAAAATAGTCTGCCGGCTGTGTATTTTATTGGGCCGAGAAATTTCAATTGAAACAATTTTGCTGGTAAAGCACGGGGATATGCTAAATGATATTTGCAGTTGAAAATATTATGTGTGTTTTTGCAATAGTTTCGAGTTGTGTTAGCAAATAGCTCGAGGGTTGTGACGAAATAATGGATTCACCTGAATATTGTGCGCGCACATTAAAGTCTATTCTGCTGATGTCAAAAGGCAGGCATCGAAATTAAAAGGTACTCGAACATATAATTTAATATTAATTAATTTTTATAATAAAACGAAAATGTATGCTATGAATGGAGCAAGAGTATCTGGGGTAAATTTGTAATTAAAATTTAATTTGAAAATTTATACAATTAAAACGCGATGAAATTTAATTCAATATCTATTTTATGACACACAATATTATGATTACACATATCATACTCGGAGACATTTCCCCGAAGAGCCTCAACGCGAGCATATGTATACATGGCATAAGCGACGCAAAATCTTTAAAAATTATTTAAGAAGATAATTATAATTAAAATTTCATCATGTTCAGGAAACAGGATGCTCAAAAGATTCTTGAATGTCAAATCGAGCGTTGTGATATTGTTGTTGGTAAAAAAGACGAAAACAATGAAAAATGTTCTTGCTTGATTTTGAATTGTGTGCAAAAGACAAGAGTTCCGATTTTGAAGAAGTTAATTATGCTATTAGAATAACATTAAAATGCATGATTCAATTCTATTTAAATGATGAGGTGCATTTCGAGTTGATTAAACATTTTATTCGATTTCAAATTGGATTTGGCTGGGATTAAATAGAATTATTATTATGATTTGTGCTTATATTTAATATTAATGATTCAGTTTTCGAAACAGGTTATAATTGTTAGATGGATTGTTAAACAGATATCATTTAATTTGTTTGTTTTTGCGTTTTGTCACAATTATTCGGATGAAATTTTAATTAATCTATAATAGATTTTGTTCATATTAAATATAATTGTTGTTTGTTTTCGAATAATAAATAAACTTTTGTAAAAGCAAACATAATTCATAAGTTACAGGGAAACAAAATTGTTTTTCTGTTGTAATCACTTTAAGTCGCTTTCCATTGTGAGTCGAACAAATGAAGTACCTCTTGGGCCAAAGTAATTGTTTACTGTTATTTATATTTCCATAAAGCAAAAAGCTCATTTATGAAAAGCAATAACGTAATTAAATTTTTATAGTTCTTTATTTGAACGGGAAATTACCTTGCATGTCATTTTACTATTTAAGTGGAAAGCTGACTCTTTTTTACTTTATTGAATGGAAAAGTTATTTTTTGTAAGTTTATTGTGGCCACATATCTGAACTTGAGGGGAAAATTAACGAATGAATAGTCAACAAGAACGAAATCGACTTTTGGTGTATGGAGATAATTATCACGAAATATTAAAAAAGCACTATGTAGTGTTTCACTTTGAAATGGAACTGGCGGTCTCGAAAGCTTGGTTAATTATTTTCAAATATATTGATTTTCAATGCCACGTGTAACGAACGATTTTCACATTAATACAATCTAATGACTTGTGATAGCAATCTCACAAGTTATACGGTCCCATGAATTCGAAATATAGTAATGTCGCTGCGTAAAATAACAATATTTGTTTTGAAATATTTATCCCTATATAAATACTATCATTCTGAAAGAGGGAATATGCCTTGAAATCTGTTAATTAACACATAAATGAAGCCAATTAATTTTACTAATTCTCTCACTTTTTCTGTATCATTTCAGGAGCAATTAATTTCGAGTGCAGGCGTTAATTCAAAGAGAAAATATTTACGAACAATCAAAAACCAAACCAGTAGTCTCGCCGACAAATTCGGGATGAATGGTAACAATTAGAGAACTATCAACTGCTACAGTGAAACAATCATGTGAAATGTTCACAAGTGAAAAAAACATTTTTATTTCATGAGGAAAGAAGCAAGAAAATCTTTTGATGTTTTTCAATTTGAAAACGATTTGAATATCTGTACAAGGAAGAGGAACAAAAACGACATTAAAGTTCTGATAAAAAAACGCAGGAGAAGCATAAAATTTCTGGCTGAAAAATAGTTTATTTTTTGGTGTTTGGTTGTAGAAAGTTAGACAGAAAAAAAACCACAAAATGGAAAACATAAATAAAAACAAGTTTAAAATCCCACTTAGCTACCGAAACAAAACCTATCACTTACCTTTCTCAAACAACCTTAAACCAGTGGCTTTATCCCAAATTCTAATAGTGTTTATCACATTTGGACTGTTTCAAAGCGGTGAGTAAAACTTTTTCACAACATTTTATTGTTATTGTTTCGTTGTAATAATGTATAACATATATTGTGATCAGAAACTGGGAAATATGTATATGGGAATTTTGAAGCATATGAACATATTAGAAGGCCTATGATTTATGACAATAATGCCATAGACATGATAAATCATCATGCGAATATTTAGGGAAAAAGTGATTTCAACTGACAAAGTTCTTACATTAACCTTGAACTTATGCGATGACAGGATCCACGAGAAAGCCTAAAAATGAAAGTTGAGTAAATTTAATTGAATTTATATTCGTTATAGCAAGCCCACCACCCGGTGAGAATAACTTGGGCTGCCTTTTATGCCCCTTCTCTCTAGAGAAGAACACAAAAATATGACAGGTTTTCTTTACGCGCAACATTTTTTTTTTCTCCTCGAGACATTCATGAAACATACAAACAATTTTGCCAGTGCCATGTTATTTGAATATAAAAATATAAAAAACGAAACTTAATAATTTTTTTAGTAATGAATTTTTTCCTGTGCGCTTTTATATCTTATCATTTTGTGGGTTTGTGGGGACAGGAAAATGAGGGTGGGGCGGACAAGGACAAGTTTAACGACTGCCAAGATATTTCAATTTACTTAAATAAAGTCCGTGATAAATGAACGTTAATTCTGATGAAACATGAAATATCCTGCGCCGAAAGCATAAAAACGCAAAGAGAAATGTTTCATATTAAAATGAATATCATTTCCCCATTCCTGATTTCAACCATCGGTTTGCTCTATGGTGGTTTGTTAGCTTGCTCTCAAAAAGCATTTGACACCAAGCGTGTACGGTTTTACGAGTAAAGATCATAAAATTAATTAAAAATAAATTCCATTTTCGACAAAGCCAGCAGTTAGACTCGTAGCAGTGAAATTGTTTCGTGGTTATGTGAGCTGTATACAATGTGCGGGAGTTTCGCTCGCATCGCCATTCACTTTAATGACCAAAAATGAAAATTTATTGAGTCAATCGCAATAAAAGGAAATAACAAAAAAAAAAATTGTCTTTATTAATTTTTTTCACTTCATCCTTGTGCAATAAACTGAATTTAAGCTTCGACCATTATCCAATTTATTTATTTTTTCTCCCCTTAATTTTTCCACTCGATTTCGGTGTCATTTGCAGGAAGAACATTTTTTTTTAGATTGAAACCGCTTTTCCGTTGATTATTCCCTCGCAAGTGATGGTAAAGTCTGAGCACTTTTATACACTTAAAGATATATATTTAAAATACGTAATGTTTACTTCTTAACATCCGAAACTCCTACAAGGATTTATTGATTTCCTTTCAAACTTTTGTTCTTAAAAATTTCGTATCAGAGAAAATCTATTTTTATGATGACAACACAATGGAGAGCGCTATTAAACTTCAACTGTACTGTTTATTTTCAGTATCCGCTTACGTTTTCTTTTGTTTGAGAAAAATAATTAAATAACTCGAATGGACGAAATTGTGTAGCGAGTGGAAGGAAGAAGCAAAAAAATAAAAAAAAAAAAAACGAAATAAGAGAAATTAAATGTTGTTCTAAAACCCTTCAAACTGCAATTGATGTTCATCGCATATGTTTGGACTTGTGTGATATAGAAATAATGGAGATGTCAGAGATTCAACTTTCGTTGGCTTACTAATGTTTGATACGTCAGCGTACGTCTCACAAAATTAGAAATAGTGAAAACAATTACACAGCAGGGGCGAAATGGGAGGGAAATATACGAAGAGTGTTGAGCAATCATAAAATGTTTAATTTATTCAATTAAATCGCCCTATTTTGTACACACAATTTGTTTTCCAGTGTATGGGATTTAGCATTCAGGAATACTGAATATGATAATGATTCGTGCGATTCTTTAAGTCGCCAACCTTTCATGGGAACAACCCTCCCTATACAAAAAACATAAATACTAATGAATATTTTTTCAAATGAATGAAAACAATAGGACGGCGATGAAATTAATGGCACATTTTTCCGGTTGCATTACTTTTGTTTTGTCCCAACATTCACCCATGGCTGAGCCTTTGCTCGGGCATCGTTATAAAAATTAGTTTGCTGTAATTTTTTGTCCATTCGGGGCCGAAATCGTTGAAAATAACAATTTTATTTTGTTATGATAATTTAATAACATTTCGAAAAACTCAATTAATTGGAATAATTAAGTTTTTTTTTTTGTTTCGCTTTTTTTCGGTGGTGGGAGTTAAATGTAAGGATAAGTGGCAAGCGGAAAGCAGAATGTAATAAAATTCAAATTAACCATCGAAGAAAGGCAATGCCGGAAAAAGGTTCAAAGTTTGCTGTTATTTTCGAAAAGTAAATGAATAGAAAAATTGAAATGAAAATTTTCACCCAGTCATTGTGAATTAATTTAAGTAGTTCTACGATATTTTTTTTTTTTTGTTTCATTTCGGTGCTAAAAGTTTATCTTCAATTTTGAAAACAAGTTGTTGCTTATTGTTGCTTTGAAATGTTGTAGTTAAGTTTTGTGGAATACAGTATTACAAATTTACTGGCAGAATATATAAATTCTATTAAATTTTACTTCATTTAATTTAATATTTTTTTCTTTTGCTTTTCTTGGGCAAAGATTTTGCGAATGAACTTGAACATGAAAAATGCTGACAAATCTACTATAAAAGATAAACAAATGGCCGAACTTTCCCGGAAAGGAACATTTTGTTGAAAGCTTTTACAGCTTGTTCCTGTTAAATCGACAGTTCATTTATTGATCTTTTAGAATTTCCTTTTTAGCCAAATTTCACTTGTCAATCCAGATGTGAAAGCAATAAAATTCATACCAATTCATTTATTCACCCGCTTGTCAAGTTTTGGTCACAGAACGCCTGAATGAATTGGGAAGGAGGTCGACAATTCTAAATATATATAGTTACATATCCATATTGAGAACAAGCACTCAATGGAAGTCCCTACTGTGTATTATAGCCGTTGGCCCTTGATACTGCAAAACTCAGCAAATATGGAAGAAAGCTATGAGTCTACCATTTCAATACTTCAATAAACGGAAGTACACCCTCAGCACAACCACCTCATCCCAAATAAATTTTCCATCTGTCTCTGCAAATTCAATTTCTCAACGAAAATACAGAAAATTTGTGAATCGAAAATTCGAATTGTGAAAGTCGACTAGTTTCATTCACTTCTCGATTTTGGCATTCTTGAACTCAAAGCCTCGCTCAAAGCGAACGGAAACTTTCCATCAACGAAGAGAGAGATAAAGAGAGATGGAGAGAGAAATTCTGACATAGGAAAAGAAATTTGTGAAAAACTTAACTTTGAATGTGTAACATGGGAAACATTTTTCCCTCTCAAATGATAAACGGAACTCCATTTAGAGACGTGGGGTTAACGGCAAATTTTCCATATGCTTCAAATTTAGGTTCATTTTCTTGTTGGCGAAAAGTAGAAGAGCAGGAATAGCTTGAAGCGGTTGATTACTGTGTATCGAGAAGGCTCAAATTGCTGCCTGTTGTACAGTCCCATTGCGATTATCCAACATCATTGATTTCTGTTCTTAAGATTGATAACGCACTGCGGAAAATTCAAAGTTTTGCTATCTGATTAATTGAGGTTGTACGGTAATGGAATTTTAGATTCACTTCGGTGAGTATTCAAAAAAAAAAGAATGGAAGAATACCAGAACAGACGAACAGCATAAAAATCTACATAATTTTATTTGCTATTGATTTTTCACGAAAATTGACTTAAAGTTTGGCATCTTTCTGACGATATTCATCTTATTGCCGAACATTACATTGGGCATGTATTGAACAGTTGAGTGAATTTGATAAATAATCTCATGGCAAAATAGGAATTTAATGATACAACATAAATATTGTTTCCATCTCGATTCCGGACTTTGCAATGACTGCTATCGCATGATATTTCTCGTACAATTCCAAGCAAAAGAACTTTATTCGTTTGCTCTAATTTTTGATATTTTTTTTGGGGGGAAAATCATTTTGTGAATACCAAATAGAAATTAATTAAATAAAAAAAAGGATTTTAATTTATCTCATTCGTCTACCACCCGCCCACGCTTGTGCCGCTTTGCTCTTTTTTTATCTCGTTCTGTTTCAAATTAATTTCATTATGGAATTAAAATATGTTTTTTTTTTTCCTCGGTGCCATCATGCCTTAAATAATTTTCTTTCTCTTGTACTTCCGAAGTTCTTCCGCATTTTCCTCTGAATCAGCAAGAATGTTATTTTTCTGAGATGCTCTAAAAAAGTGGAGCAACGTTTTAAGAAAACAACAAGAAAATTTGTAGGTGGATCATGTAAAATTTTAGACTTGGAAATTTCACTTAAGTAATTAAATAATGGAGATTTTGCGTAGTCAGTTCCTGAAGATATTTACTTCTGCTTAACTTTTTCTTTTTCGTAGGTTGACAAATAAAGTAGTGCTGTTTACGAGAAAATTTTGAATTTATTCAGCATAAATATGTATTCAGCGTCAGCCAACACAGCCATTCTGCGATAATTAAAGAAATGTCATTTCTCTCAACTCAGAAGTCGATTATAAATTCTTGTGGAGGTGAATGACTGACTCAAATGGTTTTCATTCACTGCTGGTACATACATATACTGGCCACATATTTGATGTTAAGAATGTTTTGTAATTAAGTAACTTCTACACTTTTATCCACCCTTTTGTATTTTCTACACTCACAAGTCACAACGAACGATAGCAATAATACTTTTTGTCATGATATATTTGGTTGATGTAATTTTAACAAAAAAAAAAGGAAAAAAAATGTTTATACATACATGAGCTTGTTCTTATGTGAGGTCAATGAGGTTGAAAAAGGGCACCCAACTTAATTGCTAATAACAGTTTTTATCGCTAAAGATAGTTTTTATTGCACCACAGCAAAAAAAAAAATGCGACCCCAAAAAACTAGAAACAGAAGGAAAATTTGTGTCACGTAATTTAATTTTGGAAGCATTTTTGGAGTATTTCTTGTAAAATTAAAAAAGTGACTCATCCAAATGGTAATTGTTTGATTTTATTTCAGGATTAAAAAGGAAAATATTATTATTATTGTTTTTTTTTTTTTACTATAAAACTATTTATATATAAAATCGTTAGTAATTTTAGTTTTGTGAAACTCTGGATTTTATTAGAAAACACTTTTCTTATAACTGGACTAAAAGTGTCATAAAATATTCATGAATCGTAGCTTGCAGAAACCTTTTATTCACCTACGACGGGAACGTCTCGAAAGAAGTAGAGCAACAAAATCGTCTGTCGTTCAACACACATACAAAAAATCGAAAAACTTTAGTTCATTTTTTCTTTGCATCAGGTTTATGATCCCTGTTGACCTTACTTTTTGATTCTTTTTTTTGCACTGACAGCTTTTCTATAAATGTTATGCTCTAGCCTTATCTGAATGAAAATTAATGTTCTGTCAACTTGTTTCATTGAAGGAAGGGAAAGCGGAAGAGAATGAGAAAAACGAAAACCAGAACAAGATTAATTTAAATGTCTGGTAAAACGGAATGTCAAGATGAGTATTTCCTTGAGCAATAAGACGTTGCATGCATGATTGTTGGGAAAAAGGCCGAGAGAATAATTTTAGCGTCAAAAGCACAATATTTTGAAGATGTTTAAAGAGCCAAAATCTCCTTTCATCATCCTTTTGGTCGCAATTTATATGGCAACACGAGTACACTTAAAGTTTAACTTAGAACTCGTTCCAAAATCTGGAGATGTTAATTTTATAACTCAAATATCTTTTACATAATCCTTTATCCAGGCAACTTTTAAAATTCATAATTAACGAGAAAAGAAATCAATAAAACTGTTGATTTTAATGAGCGTTTAACAACAAACCATTAAATTATTATTAATTGGACGAAAACAAAACCAGTAATATAAGCTGCTGATGAGATTTTCAGTTAGTCAATTAATTCAAAAATTTGTTCCATTATTAAAATGCTAAAACTTTAATTATTATCGCAAGCAGCCTTTCATCAACAGACTTTTCTACTTCGCATCACGATTTCAATTGAGAATCAATGTTCAGTATTAAAAAACAGAATGAAAATTTTCGACCTTAATATCTTCAATGTCTCTGAAATGGGCAAGTTTTAAGTTGCCCTTCGTAGTATTTCGGAATGATTTTCATGTGCGCACAATTTCAAATATTATTTGCTTTAACACTATATACACAAACATATTTGACATCGTGATGAGGGTCAAAGTTGGCATAAAAAAGATAACAAAGTAATAATCATCAAGTCGCATGCTTTGGCAACAAATTCTCTTTTCCTCGCTCGCTGTGATTTGGGGGGTTGAATATTGGCAAATGCTTTTGCTAAATTGGCTTTGTCGCTTTAACTTTGTTGGGGATTTATTTTGACGTCTTTAAGTTAAATTGAAAAATTTAAGAAAGACTTATTTGAGCCAATTTCATTTCCAGTGTTTCAATATATTTTTGATTAAACTCTTGTTGGAAAAAAAAAAACTTTATTTTGCACACTTTAAGATTCTGAATTTTTTTAATTCCTTTACTTAATGAAAGCCAAACTTACGCACACATCTCGTTAAAATTGAGACATTAAAGCCATCTTAATTGCTCAGGATAAAATTAAAAATAACATCTGGAAACCAAGTTAGAAATTTGAGCAGAGCAGCCGCTTCGCCAGAAAACATTGAGGTGGTGGGAGGACAGTTTTCATTTATGAAAAGTAATCAAGAAATATACAATTTTAATATTACAATTTTCATTATAACGACAAAACCCCGTTTTGTCCTATTCAGCCATCATAATGGAAAGCTTTCGCATGCCAGTGAGCTAATCATAAAATGCCTAGTTAGCTCTCAAGTTAAGGTCTAACAATTTTAATTAAGTCTTGCGAACGAAAACATGGCGTCAAACATTTGAAACATTAATTGAATTAATTAAACGTATTTTCTGTGTTTAGCTTAAAGCCAAAGTTAGGAAAAAAAAAAAAAAAAATGTTTAGAGCTGGATCGTTTGTTTTCTGACGACTTGATAACTGCCCAAAAATATGTGTAGGTCTCTGCAAAATTGTTTCATTCATTGAAATGATATATTTTTTTATGTTGAATTTTATAAATTTATGATTATATTTAATCCAGCGATGGAATTAATATCTTTTGTGTGTGTGAGCGTTGTGTAATCTGAACATTATAATAAAACAATTATTAATTGTGGCCAGACCCTTTCTCATATTTCTAGATCCGGTTTTGGAAATATATCATTTTTCAGAATTAAGCGAATACATATTTTTTGTCTGTTTAAACTTTATTTTATGGTGGTTCGGCTCACAGTAGCATAAAATATAATTCATCTTGAATGCTTTTTATCGCTGGCAGCATTAGCTTTATCCTAGATTCTGCCACAAACTCTCACACGCATAGAGGCTGAACTCAAAATCAGTTGGTTGTATGAAGTCATAATCGTAAAAGTATTATAACGAGAAAGCATTTCATTTCAGTATTATCCATTGCGTAATGTTACCTAAGGGATATCTGATGTTGAAAGATATTTTTTTTTTCCAGTTAAGTACACGTTTTCTTTCGTGGAAAAAGGTATTATAGGAAAAGGCGAGCACACATTTGGGTTTCAAGTATTTGCTTAGGCCAAAATATATGAAAATTTAATAAGTCGAAAGTGTATTTTAATATTATAACTAAATATTTTTACTCGGCTTATTCGCTGTAGAAAATGTTTGCTTATGGGATAAAGCTTCTTTTTTTTTTGAAATATTTGTGAAATAAAAATAGAAGCAAAAGAGCCATGGTCAGAAATAAAAATAACTATCGAGGTATTAGCCTATTCCACATGTTAACTCTAATTCATTTAATAATCCTTCTGTCCACTTATTCCTCTTTTTTTTTCTTCTTTTTTTTTGGAGCAGAGCCATACAAAAGAAATTACGTTATTTATCTTCCAAAATATTTTACATCGTAAAATGCTCTCTGCCAACATTGTCATTGATTATACTCGACTCGAGGACTGTACGATAGTGGAAAATACATAATGGCAAAATTTTCCACCGTCGAACCAAAATGTTGTGGTTTTTGAAGCATTTAACTTTGGGGAAAAAGGTTACTCTTGCCAATAATTTAGGTGCACAGATATTCTTGCAACAACGGCGAGTTAAATTAAATTTGCTGTAAATTGGCAAACCTGGCAGGACTTTTAATTTGTGGGATTTTAAAGGAGGTCGATTTAGAACTTCGAATAACTCAGTAACGTTCAGAAAAAAATATAATATTTTATGGTAAAATATGCAGGTCATAAACACCACTGACTACATCTCAAACTTGGTTTAATATTCTTGACCCCTTTGAATTTGTTTACATTTTTTATGCATGAATTTGGTGCGAAACGTTCTTGCATTTGCAATGAAAAAGGATTCACGATCCCTTGTTAGCATGATTTGACTTATGGTAAATGCCAAAATCACGTGCATGTAATATTTCAAAAATTTAAATGTTGAATTTTAGGCGGCTTACGAAAAATATGGCCACTGCAATGTTTAGATTTTTAATAAAATCACCAGCCACCCCCGCAATTCATCGATATCAAAAAAAAGCGTACCCTTTTCTCGCACGTTGATTCCGTTCAATGCTTTCCGGGTTCTGGCGGGCTAAGAAAAATAAACATGTGCAATATATAACATTTTGGATAGAAATAACTCAGATAAGTGTTAGATCCTAAAAATATAAGAATGAAAACAAATAGAAATGCTGCAAGGAATGTTATCGATTCCATTTGTGAGACAGAAAAAGCATGTTTTCCTATGACATGTGTGATATTTATGGACGCTTTGGGAAAAAGGAAAAAATCAATTATTTAATATTTTTGCACTCATTCACTTCAGTTTATATAGAAAAAAAAACTCTTAAATCCTTGGCTAAAGTGATTTCAAAGCCGTAAAGAAATACGCTAGGGAAAAAGTGAAATATTTGATATTAAGTTATTTCTTATGTTTTTTTATTATTTTGACGAGTTCTCATTAATTTTTCACGATAAACGGAAGAAACTTTTTTTTTCTGTAAATCTTCATTTTGTTTATTAAAACAAATAACAAAAAATTAAACATGTCGACCTCATTAAACTGCTCGACATTTTTTTTTTAATTTTTCATTCCCTTTATCGTTGCATTTTCATTTTAGCAGTATTGAGCTTGAGTACTTACACTTCATGTGCACTCATCAACTTGTTGACTAGTCGAGTAGCTTCATTCTTTTGCAAACTCGGCGACATTATGTTGGAACAGATGGAGATGAATTGAAATTTTATGCTTTGTATGCACTGTGAAAGTGACAACAAATTTTAAAGCTGAAATATTTACTCAACATTCTTCTTTTTTTTTGCTTTCAAATTTCAAAAAAAAAAAAACTGCATGCAAACGAATCAAGAATATCTAACTCAAACAGTTTTTCAAGCAAGCAAAAAAGTTGTCTCTGCTTGCCTGCGGGAATGTTTGCCATGATAATATAAAGAATAATGAAAAAATAACAACAAAGATTTCGGGTCCATCCTTTGTGTTTGAGGAGGAAATTCTGAATTGGTTCGGGAACAACATTGGTAGGGAGATTTACTCGTATTTCTTTCATCATATGTATGCGAGGACATTATTGGTACAAAATATTATACCATTTCCTGTTTCAGTCTTCATTTATATTCATTTATCTAGATTTATTTTCGCATAAAATGGATTATAGACCTTTTTTTGTGAGATTTTCAATTGCCAATATGTAGAAATGATTTTTTGTATTATAATCGGCCCTACTGGCTGTTTCTACTGACGGCAGAAAAACACATTCTTGCTTGAATAATTCTTTAGAACACTCATCAGCAGATTTTTGAATAAAATCGTTCTAAATAAATTTCACATCAAACATTTGTCGCATATGTTATGTGTAATCAACGATATGTTTCTGCAAATTATTGACCATTGTATGTTATTTATGACCCGAACTCAATAATGAATAAGATAATTTCGAGGGGTTTTTAATGACGCCAAATGCGAAAAAGGGAAACTAAAATGTCTTTAAATAGAGTTCTTTAATGTTATTTTATATTCATTATGCATAATATTCTCAGCTATAAACTAATAATATACTTCTGATATTCCTTTTTGCCCAATGTCTTTAATGACTCTATTGGCAATAATAATTATTCTTTATAGTCCCTCACATTTTCCACCCTAAATAAATATCTTAGACCCGTCGCTTCGAAATTATTGTTGTTCTTGGGGGAGTTTCATTGACGTAATTTTATTTTGTTTTCCTATCGAATCCATTTCTACACCTTAACTTCGCTAAAGTTTTTGTTTGTTTGCCCACGGCCTATCCGTCCTGCCTAACGGTCATTGGGTCGATCTTGAAAACTCCAAGGTGCCAAAGAGTAGATGAGTTTTGGACAAAGTTTTAGAAAATTGTTTGTAAACTTTTGCTGAATTATATTTTAGCATGAAATGAAGACGAGAAATTCGAAAAAAAAAGAAAGCCATGAATTAAGGTTCATCTGAAATATGTGGTGCAGAGTTGTACTCTCAACACATACCCGAATTGTACCCTTTCAAGTATTTCTGCACTCGAAGTTCTTCATATATTTTCTGTTTACCATTTGCTTCAATTGATCTTGTCTCGTGTCACCATTGTTGATATTTATTTTTCTATCGTATTCGTAACATGCACAACGAAAAACGTTATTTTTAATTCATCTATTGATGGAAAATTGAATGGCTCAATTGTTGCCGATGAGATGATTCGGAATGATGGAAGAAGCCCGATGTTATTGTTGTGTGTAGCACATATGTATCGAGATCCAGGATTCTATTTATTGACATCATTTCGAGTGCACACATCTCTAGGCGACAATAAAATCATAAATAGAGTCGAAGCATTGGGAGCTGGGAATAATAAAAGAAGTACTTTACACTGGAAATACATTTCCCATTTTTATGACACACTCCTCGATGATAACAAAACTCCCAATTAAATTGAATAAAAATCGCAACAAAAGTCCAAACCCAATCAATAGGTCGTGATGGTTTCATGTTTTTGAAGGGGCGATTTTATCAGTTGATTATTGTGCATTTGTTTATTTAGCAAAAACCATCAAAAATTGATTGGGAAAGTTAAATTTAAGATATCATTTTTTTTTTTTCATTCAATCAATGCGCATTTATAGCAAGCAGGATCGATTCATTTTTGACGAAATCAAAATTTATAAAGCATGTCGTGCGAAATTGGCATAATTCCCCATTGCACCAAAAATCGTTCTCACCACGAAAAGCAAATTAAATATTTGGGCGTGAATGCAAAATGTATGCGGGTTTTTAACAGCGAGTTTTGAGGTTTTTATGGTTGCTCTCGATTCGTCATACGAGAAATTAAATTTCGTTTGAAATTTATGGGGAAAAATCGATAAAATTAAAGACTTAAATATTGTCGCACCTTCAAACAGCAGTCGACGGTAATCTATAGAAAACCTAAATAACTTGTTGATATAATTAAAATGTGTCAGTAAAAAGTAATGAACAAAAAGGAACTGATAAAATTTGAAATGCTGACAGTTGAACTCCCACATGACTAGCTAATGTTTTTATCATGAAATGTGTCTGATGACTTTTATTTCTTTTCTCTGTCACAATGTTTATCGGCGTTGAAATATGGATAAAAGTGTTTTTTGTTTTTTGTTAGTCTGTAATTTCTGTTTGTGAAAAATAGATTTAATTAAAAATATGACTCTGGGTTTTTTTCGTTGTGCTAAACAACGAAACACATAGTTTTATGTTTTGATCAAAATTCTGCAAAAACACTCTCAACAGATTTCCATAAACATTAAATTTTGGGGTATTGCCATATCAAAAAAATTTAGAACTTATAATTTGGCTAAAATAGTTAGTTCTACAAACACCAGAAAATAACATTCCCTCATAAACACTCGTGAGCATAAATTGTTTAACACATAATTTCCCCGACGCACACTAAAATATCTCGGCTCAATAGCATTCGATAAATTTAACCATAAATTCATTCCACTCCATAAAAAGAACTAGCAATAAAATCAGAACATTGCCGATGAAAATTTGTATAGTCGAAAGGGAGGAAAAATTTGCAAATTTGCTATATCGAAAATTCATTACACAGATTTTTTGCGAAATAAAAATCGTTGAAATTCCAATTTTACGCATAAAATCAACATAATCCCTCACTAAATTGATCCAATGAGTATTCTACTACGATGAATAATGCACATTACGCTATCTGACATCATCATCAGTGTCAGTTTTTCGGTTTCATTGGGATAGTTCAAAAAAGGGTCGATAGGCATTTTCCACAGCCTCATTATTAACTTTGTCACTATTAAGTGTTGCGAATAAATTAAAGCCATGCATGAGTGTCAGAGGCGCGGTTGTAAAATGTTTTCTCTTGAAACATCAATAAACAAATAAACAAACAAACGTTACCGAAATTTTGATAGAATTTTTGGAAAATATCTACAGTAATATCTTAATCAAAGTGCCAGTAGTGCGTGCCGTATGAAAATCTCTTCCGCAAATAAATCTTCAACTTATGTGACATTATTTGGCGACGCATGCCTCATTTTAAATGATAATTTTATTCAGCCGCCAGCCAAATTCGTAATATATTAATGATATGAAAAATAAATATTTTCTTTTGAAGGAAAATCTTTCACTCTCGACTCGAGAGGAAACAGTTTAGGCAAGAGGAAAGTTTTTTTTTTTACGGACCCCATAATTCACCCTTATTTGTGCCATTTATCATGTCATTATTATTGCGTAATTTTAATGTGAAAAACATTTTTATTAAAATGATGCGGCTCAAAATGGAATATAACAGTGCTCGTTTGTCACAGAAAAGGCATTTCAAGATAGAGAAAGATAGTGAAAAATCGCATATAGTTCTTTTGTAGAATGATAATAGTTTTGTAGATTTGAGCGTGGGTGTCTAGAATGCCCTACGTATGACATAATGGCGTAAAAATATACCCTCTTGTTACAATAAATTTGCACATAAATAAACACGCAGAAGAGAGTGAACGTCCATAAATTTTATTTTTATTGTCACATCTTTTCACTCACTACACTCGGCACACAATTGCTGTGATTTCCATTTTTCTGGGTTTCGAAAAAGCAATAAGAAAAATTTGCTATATGGCCTCAGAATTGTCTTATACTGTGCTGCTCTTACGGCTTCTATAATTTTATCCCATTTATAGCAAATTAGATGTATATGCTGGGTGGGAGATGGTGAGTAAATAAGAGCTATAAAATCACACATGTGTGTATATGTCTGTGCGTTTGTTTTATGTGTTAACATTTTCGGTTTATACAAATGATGTGTATCAAATTACAACATCGTTTATATCTAGTTTGAGATGAGCATCTTTATTAAATATTCAATAGCGACATTATTGGGTTGAGAAATAAAAAGAAAGTACAAAATATATGTATGGCTAAGTATAAAACCAAAATAAGGAGTAGGATGGCTTTTCATAAGTTCTCTTCTCAGATGTAAATTACATGCTACTATTTGTTTTCACAATTCTTCTTAACATCTTCAAAATCTCAGTCGAATTTCCCGACCCTTAGCAAAATGCGGAGAAAAACAAGAGAATATAATAGAAACACATAAAAGCCATAAATTTTCATTCGATCAGAATTGAAAGTTATTATTCTATTGAGCGTATATCGATCGCTGACTTTATATATCTTTCGCCGCTCTCGATACATTCGCAATGAAGAAAAGAAAACATTTGCAACGTTACATTAAACTTTGTTGTTTTTGATATACATTTTTCGCACATTAGCGAAATGCTACCCCTTGGATTTGAGAGAGTAAAGGGGGTTGCAAAAAAAATTCAGACATGATTTTCCATTTTCTTTCACGCCATAAAATTTCAAAACTATTTGACAAGTCAAAAAGAAAGCAAATATATATTCCCAAAATTTTTACTCTTTCTCTATTCGATGTTTATATCGAAGCAATATTGTCAAAGTGCTTTTTACACATTAAAACGACTGACGTGCAAATGGTTATTGGAAATTGAATAAAAATTTTAATGAAATTTTTAGTTGGAAAATCAATTTTGAGCTCTTCAGAGAGCTGCAAATATGTGTGATAACAATGAACGGCATCGGCAGCATGAAAAAAAAGGGAATGACAAAAATACAAAATTAATAGGGAAAAATCAATTTAGCAAATCCAGTTTTCGAGTAATTTTTCCGCAGATTGGAATTTTTTTTTATGCAGACATGAGAAATAACAGGATTTAAATTTCTCACAGCAAGGAAAAAAATTGCTGTTTGCAACTTTCTCGTCGTTTCTCAAGAGACATCTATGTGAGAGCTTTGGTTGGTGCTCGTGTTACTTCTTCCCAAATCAAATGCAAACCACAACAGAAAAATAAAGAAATTTAATAAAAACTTTTACTGAATTTTATTTTCCTTATGTACCAATGCTGTGTGGGCTTCAGAACGGGAAAAAAGAAAACACGAAAGGAGAGAGACACTGTCGAGTTTTTTTTTTTGCCTCAAAAGGTAACTCTGCCATTGTCGTATTTTCTTTCCAGTGGGGGATCAAAAACAATTATGCAAATAAACATTAGCTCTGTCACCGTAGTATATTCCGTAGCAAGACAACAGGAATGAATAGAATTAAATTGAAATTTGTATCCATTTCGATGGTGCAAGGGGTCTTCGGGTGTTCGGCCATCAAGACTTGACTTGACAGGCGAATAGGTATGAGAATGGAAAATTTATGCAGTTGGAATATGATTTTTTCCACCGAACTGACTTTTCGGAATTTTTTCCTTCCCTTCAATTTTGAAACGCAATATTCTAATCTTTCAATTTAAAAGGTATTATATGGTCTGGTTAGCTTTTTGGGCATATGAAAAGAATTGCATATTGCATAACCAAACAAAATTATGTTTTATTGTTGCATCATGCATAAAAAACACTTTTTTTCACTCACACTACTCCCAAAATGTTCCGATATTTCTACGTGCTGGAAAGATTTGTTTTTCTGCTCTGTTTGGAAAATCAGTTTATGGGATATTGACTTTTTGAAAGTCGTACTCGCATCCTGTGGGGAATTCACAATAGACCAATTTAAAGTTCACAATTCAGTTCAATTACTTTCCCTGTCTTCTATTTGATTTGCTATTCTGATACTCTGTGGGCGATGAAGTATCTTCTTATATAGTTTTCAGATTTTTTTTTGTTCGGAATGCTCTGAATCTGGCACTAAGTTGTAAAAATCAAAATGATTTTGTGTCGCATACGAACATATTTATACTATAGACATTTAAGCCTTTAATAAATGGATATTCGAGTTTCTTCACTCAGTCACAATATGCACATCCGTGATTGTTTTTCAAGTGTAAAATTGATGTAGTTAATGGTGCCGTTGGTGAGGAGTCGAACGTCAATTATTGCCCATTAAAATAATTAAAATCTTGACGTTTGCCCATTTTTCTTCTAGCTTTGTAGCAATCATGGCATTGGCACAATCGTGCCATGGCCGACTAAAGTGATGCACAGACACACATATTCGACCAGTCTCGTAGCATTTAACAAATTGATTCGACATTGATAGCATGACCTGACCATCATAATTAACATCGTATCGCATGTCCAGCTGCAATATTTGTTGAGCATCATGAACCACATGACCATAAAGTAAAGAATATACTGATATTCTAGCCCATGTCTAACGACACTTACATTCCCATCAATTCAATTGTTTTCATTAAAATATCTGACTGTTTTTTTATACTTTCAATCTCGATTTTCCTCAATTTTAGGGACGAGATAAAAAGTGTTTCATTTTTTTTTATCTTCTATATTTGTTCTTTTACGAGGAAAAACATTATTTTCCTTAATATTTCGGGGGTTCTGATGTCGTGTGCGATATCAAGAGACGATGATGTTTACATATAAATTCACTCAATTTCAACAGATTGTGAGACATCAAAAAAATGGATGTGCTCATAAAAATAATGAATATCTGATGAAGACTCGATTTTTTTCTTATTCCATTTGATGAGGGTCGACGATTTGTAGTCACTTTTTTGAGTGTTTTTTGTATTTTTGGGGGAAAAACAGTAAACTGACGTTTCGAAATGCCTCCTATCTAAATTAATTTTAATTATATTAAATATAAGATTGCTTTCTGCGATGCTTTGTGAAATAAATATCGGTATTTGGATCAATAATTTCATGTATGCTCAATATACTTTTCTTTTTTTTGCCATAACTCAATTTTATGAATTATGTAGGGGTAGTTTTTATGTTAATACTCTATAGTGCAACATCGATTTCTCGACCATTCTTAAATGTTAATCGTAGTATGATGATGCTGACGGGAATAGCTATGGATATTTAATTATAACCATTACAATTTAATAATAACATCAAATAATCGATATTGCACTGCAATATGAATAAAAAGTCTCTCTGTTGAGCAATTTAATTATTTAAAACGATTTTTCTGAAGTGTGCTTAGGGAATACTCAATTCGCAATGAGCATTACGAGTCGAATATACCGTTAAATTACACACTTGGGAAATAAGTTGTATTCCATGGTCGATGCAATCGTCAGAATCCTTTATTGACATTTTATTTTATGTGTACTTGATTGTGATTTATACAGTTTCATGATTGCTGTTTTGCATTTCTCCTTTTTATATTTATTGCCTTTGGACGAGCGATGTTCCTGAAAAATAGATTCATTAAAGCAAATGATTTGCCTTTTGCACGCAAAACATGAGCTGACTGCAAATTGAAGGATTATAGATAGAAAGTTAATTTCTAGACGTTCCCTATTTCAGACCTTCCTGCTATGAATGCAATATAATGAGGGGTTGAAGTTAATCTCAATATAATCAAATTCTTGCAATATCATCTCTATTCAATATTGTCGCTGGAATATACTTTGCAATAATATTTTGCTCTCAAACAGAAAACCTTGAAAATATGGTCGACATGGAAAAATAAAAGTAAAGCATTGAATGCATGTCAACGGAAAATCTAGTCATTTTGTGTAAATATATCTATGTGTATTTCAAGTAAACAAGCGACAAATTGGATGTGAAGCCATAAAAGTTTTTAGACGACAAAGCAAACAAATGTCGCTCATTCATTGCTTACACTCAATAAACCAAACCTTCATTGCACGGTGTTCTAACTAATACCCGAAGACCTCTTCTTCCCTTGCTCGCTGCTCTCATTGCGGTATGTGTTTTCAATGCCGTCTTTAATGTGGAACAAGTAAATAAAGGCGTGGCTCGATAAAGTGCTAAATTAGAACGCGCGCTTAAAAACCGCTGATTTATTACACATATCCAGCAAAGTTTTTAGCAAAAATCAATAATTGATTCTTAAACCATTTTCATTAAGAAAGTTTTTCAATTAAAATGCATGAAATAATGAAAAATTTCATGTCAAACAGGAGCTAAGGAATGAGAGGTTAAAAGTGGTAATGATTCAGCTGAAGAATGACAATGTAATAGCAGCTTTAAGAATGTCTGATAGCAAATATACGCTGTTGATTCAAACCAATTGCCTCACTCACATGTGGATATCGACTATGCATAAATATTTACGATTCCATTATTAGACCCATCCAATGTAATGTGGCATAAAGATATTGAATTGAAGAATAAAAGCTAAAATAATCGATACATAGGAAACCTATTCATATCAAGCGTATACGTGAATTGCGCCGATAAAAAGAGCTTTCACTGCTTTCATACACGAAATGCCAATTTATATATATTTTACGCTGGCGAGAAAGGACACAATAGGAGTAATAACGATTAATTGAACATGCTGTTTCAATTTTAAATGCAGCACAATGAAATTTCTTTCGTTGTTAATTGGTTTTCATTGTTGAATCATCAAAATGCTTCAAAACATTTTTATTGGCTCGTTATATGAACCAGCAAATAATGCATCCATCCCTTAAAAAGACATGATTCGATTGAATTATCAGTAAATTCTTTAACATTTTTATTCGTAAATTTCATTTTCGTCCTAGCGGAACCGAAACTATTGTCAACATGCACATTTTACCATGCTGTTAATGCTTGTTCGCATTTGAACAACACATATTATGCTCGTTTATTATTTTTCAATGTATTATTAATACTTCCTGTTAGCTATGTAGCTCTTCCATCGACGAACAATACACGGATTTTCAATTTTAATTTGGTCCTTTGAGTTTTTTATTTGTTCATTCAGAACGGCCAAAAATGTATTGACATACATATCTATATGGCTTCCAGTGATAATGTGTTTTAGCTACCATGAGCTCTAGTGGCATGGAAAAATATTAGGTTTTTTTTTTTTAGTTTGAAGTTTGATATCCTGCTGACTTTTATTTATTCAGCGTCAGCGACAATAAAATAAAAAAAACCATAGCGCATTTTTATTGATGTTCATTGCTGATAATAATAGTAAAAATATGTCACATTCATTTTACGTGCGAATGCTTTGTGTCATTACTCTGTATTGCACGCACAACAATTTAGCGATTCATAAACTTGATCTGGTTGATTTGGATAGGTTGACTAGACTAACATTTATTACGGCTTTCGAACGGACAAAGTTATTTAATTTAAAAATTTATGAAATGCCATAACAATTCACTTTCGCGTGTGGCCATATAAATTTAACAATCATAGCTCGGCACTCATGTGAGCTACGCATCGACATCGAATATATAAATATATATGTTGACAAGCTAGATGTTTTTTCAATTAAATTTTACGATACACCGGAGTTTTTTTTTATTATCGCTTGTGTATATGTGTACATAAACAATATTATCAGTTTTTATGATCCTCAGCCATTTATGAGCGACGTATTGCCATTTGCCATTGTTGTGGAAGGAAAGTGGGTAGAGGCTTTACATGCCTCATTTTCTTTTCTCCCGTCTTCATTCAAAGTTTCCTTTCATTTTGCTTCTAAATAAAAATTGTTATTTGAAATGTATGGAGCTCTTTGTTGTGCCAGTTCACATAAAAATAATGTCACATATATTCAGGGGTTTTTTTGTTTGTTTGTTCTGCCATAGAACTAGAAACTCATAACCAAAACAATGCGATGGAATAAAATCGGTAATAAAATTGTCAATGGTGTTCTCTTATTTCGGGTTCGGGCTCTTTGTGAATATTTATTGATATTATTGCATGAGTCAACTGCGACTCACATCTAAATTCTAAGCTCAATTTCGAATGGCTGCTTTGACGCAGTAAATGAAAAGAAATTCAATTCAAAAGTGTTTATGAGTGCGGGGGAAAAAATGGCTGAAATACCTCGTACAGGAATATGGCTTCGGTATCAAATCAAAAAAAAAAAGTGGTGGAATATTCATACATGAACAAAAAAAACTCGCTTTATGTCACAATGGCACGTTTCATAGCTGCGAGGTAAAAATTTGCAGTGAGCCGATTGAATTCAATAACGCGAGATTTTCTTGTTTAATGATGTGACGTGAATAAAATGACAAATGAATTGAGAATCGAGATAGGTCAAGGCATACACAAACAAATGTTACGTGCTGATATTCCTTGCAGTCAGTTATTCCCAGATTATTAGCAATCCCTGAACTGAAATACCTGAATTTTGTGTCATGCTGCTGCAGTTTTATAAGCGAGAAGGGCGTTCTTTTTCGATTAATTTTTTTCCTCGCAAAAAAACTTCACAATGCTTCTAGTAAAGAACATTAAAATTCCAGTTTGATGCTGACTAAAAATTACCCGGGAATCTTTTTCATGCCATCCATTGTTGACTTTATAACAGCATGAGCATTTTTTACGTTCGTTTTTATTTTTCATTTCGGGGCAACGCCAAAAAATGGTGCATTAAAGACGTTAAGTGGTTTAACCTGGGAAGACTTTCTATGGGTTGAGTGATAATAGAAAATTTTTCATTATTTTGCTTCTTTTGACGACAAAAAGAAATCTGAGTTTTACGAGTTTCACCTTTCTTCAGAATGAGATTTCTTTCCCGATTATCCTGTGTCTAGATCATTTATTTTATTCACGACTTTTTTGTGAGTGTCTTTATGTATGAGATACTAAATGTCAGCTTTCAGTTTCAAAGGCAGACAGCTATAAAATTTTAATATTCACATTATTTACCAGTATCTCACTTCATTTTTCTTAAAGAGTTGACATTTTCTTTGGCAAAAGAAAAATTCATTGAGGATATTATTCATGCTGGTTCTTTCTGTCATTGGTGTATACAAATATTTCCGTAATTGTTATAAGCCATTGAAAAGCATTTATCAAATTTGTCAATGGAGATATAAAAAAAAAAAAAAATTAAATCAAAATGAGAAACATCTGTTTTATGTCTTTTTCACTATGTCAACCTCCTACTGTAACCCGCATTCTTGAAATATAAATACTTGAAGAAAGATGCTCGCGTGTATTTTATTGATTTGGGATCGAGCATTAAATGTTTGGTCTTACATCATCACTTTTATCCAATGCCAAGCATAACTCGAAAGCATAAAATGGTCATTCATCAAACATCACTTTTTTTATTGATTTGCAAAGCCCTCAAAAAGGCGTTGTTATGCTCTCAAGATTTTATTGATTTTCCTTAAGCAACATTGCATAGGCGAAGTCAATGCGTGTCAAGTTATTTTTTTGATGATGCCGAAAATTTGCTCTTCGCCATTTCATTCTTAATTCAATTTCAAAATTTGTTTTTAATTTCGTCTCATTTCAAACTGACTCCAAAAATTGAATCGCATATCACAAAGCACTCACCAATGTTTATAAGAAGCTTTTAAGCATGATAAAGAAGGCAATATTTTTGTATTGAAATTTGTGGCATCTTATGAAGTCAAAGAAAAACAACGCGCCCGAAGTGACGAAAAGTCGCTTTCCATTTAGATTGAGGAAAAAAATTCGCGCATTTGAGGTATTATTCCACTGAATACATAAACAGTCAAATTCGTGCGGAATTTGACTTTGAATAATATTAAAATAAATAAATTTAAATATCCAGTGGAGGTTTGCGTAGGGAAATTGAGGAAAAATGGTAGAGCTCAATTGGAAAGTACCATAACCAAAGAAAGAAATGCAGAGACAATTTCATTTTATTTCCCTCAACGGCATAAACGAAAATGGCGCAATTGAGACCCTGTACAAGCCTAAAAGATCTTGATCAGATTCAAAACATCCGAAACTCAATCAACATTTTCTCGTTTTGATTAAAAAAAATAAAAAAATGTCTACCATTCCCCGGCTTCTCTTTTCATTTAAATCCTCCACTGAGACTGAATCAAATTTGACAGACAAAGCTTTCGATTAAGCTTTACCTCCATCGTGTCGCACAGCATCCCATAAAAATATGAAAAATTTCATTAAATTTTTGATAAATATCCACATTTCAATTTAAAAGCTTGAGCTCATTTTAGTTTTATAATGCTTGAAATGCTAAAATCTACTAATAAATCTTAGATAGAGTAAAACTACCAGCAAATAATTCAGAAACAACTTAAAACTTTGTAGCATATTAAGTGGGATTAACTGCTTCTCATTTCATCATGCTGTGGTATTATCAAACTTTACAATATTTATACCGTTTAATGAGCTAATATATAGGGAATCGGTTCAACAGTCATAAATAACTCAAAAAGCAATTAAATAAAAAGTTTGCTCATAATTTTAGAGAATTAAAAAGTTTCTTGACTTTACGGAAAATCATGAAGTAATGTGCAGGAAATGTGTTTGGCAATAACTGAGAGCCTTCCGCTTTTGTGTAGGACATGAAAGGATTTGTGTTACCAACTTTATTCCAACGCTTCGTTTAAAAGATCTATCAACTAATTTTGTTCCGTCGTTTTAATTAAGCGACAAATATTCTGACATTTATTACAAACAGAAAAAAAATTGCTCGAATAGTCTCGGGACTAGAAAATGCCAGATATCGTTTGATGAACATGATAAACAACCGTCAAAATATTTTCCCAGCATGAAACGTGCAGCGCTATATTAAAATATTTTCTAGGATAACATAAGAAAAAAGTCCTAATAAATTAAATTATTGGAAATGCTCTTAAATGCCATTCATAAATATTTTCCATTTATTTATGGGCAACAGCAAAAAGTCAGAGTATAAATTTTTAATTTATAAAAAAAGGTGCTTTTAAAAACTCTTGCGAAACTTTTCATCACCACACTTCCTCCCAGTACCGCCGTTATCCTCCAATCTAATACTTTCTCCATTTTTTTTATATTTTTTATTTCTTGTGCGGGTGTAAAACGTTATTCCGCTCTCATAAAACCATAAAATTTATAATATTGACAGGTTACGGGTTTAACCAGTAAAAGGAAAACTTATTATGCGATTCACTTTCCCATAAACTTTATTAGCTTCAAGCACTCTTTTCCACTCTCTCACACCTATATTTGAGAAGCAATGCGCGCAGAGTTTAACCGCAACCCGAGCCGTGAATCATTTGCTCGCTTCTACTTCCATTCACGCGCTGGCGTTCATCATAACCATTATCATTTACTTTTTCATCACTTTGGCGAAGTTTTTTATGAAGAAAAAAAGAAACCTCAATTTTTCTTCCGAGCACAAAAAAAAACAGGTCTTAATTTTGTGAGCTGCAAATATTGTTAAATTTAAATTTATTTCATCCATTAGCTAAAGTAAACACCTAGGAAATCACTTTAGTGTCACATTTGTTTCGCACCAGCAACGACAAAAAAAAAAGAAAAAGAAAACATATAAATATGTGAGTTGTTTGTGCCTTAAAAGCTTTTTTTCTACACATGATTTAAAAAAATAACATGGATCATTATTATGGAAAATCTATTATACATTATAGCGTCTCATTCTTTCCTTTCGCTCTTCCGCAATTTATATTTATGACTTTTTTTTTGCAAATTTTACGAGTTTCCTATGCTGCGTGTGTGCATTATGTCAAGAATGAAAGAAATGAGAGTATGAAAGGGCAATGTTGTAGGGGAAAATGACGACAAAAGTGGAAAAAAGTGTAAACCGAAAAAAATTTGAAGAAATTTTCTTCCCTCAATATTGGCAACATAATGGAACAACATAAAAGTTAGAAAGATGTAAATTATCAACATATTGCTTTATTAATTCAGAATTTTCTGATACAACCATCTGTTACCCGAACATAGAAAAAAAATATCCTCGTTTGGTATCATTTGTGTTGCGCAGAAATTTACACTCCATATTTTTAACATATGAATGTAATGTGATGATAACAAATTTGTGTCAGTCAGTACACGATGAAGGATGTGATTTTTACAAAATATTCAATCTGTAAAATATGTTTCTTATACATGTTCAATAAGCGATTAATTGAAAAGTATTATGTGCCGAAAAGAGATTAATTTGCTTCTCAATTCTTGGTATCGAACTTGATTGCTTCTCTCACATTTATAAATTGGAAAATTCATACAATTCAGAAATCTAGATACAATAATAAGTTAATTTGGGTGGTTATATTAAAATAAACCAAAAAGAAAATGCATTTGTGGCTCAAATTAAAAAAGTATTAATTTATTAATATGCATTAATATTGATTTTATTTTAAATTTCAATTACAGCTCGCCATAAAAGACTATAAGACCATAAAACTGTAATAAGATTTAATACTATTGAGTGATTATTAAATTTTATGTTTCATTTTGTGAAATTTACAATAAGCCCGTGGAAAATTAATTTATGAGCTCTGCGTTTTTTTGAGCTTTTGTTGATGTCGCTGCAGGTGATATTGTGTTATGGCTTTTGTTCATTAATATTAAAAGTTTTTGATGAATGATACGATGGTCATTTAAAAAAATTATACAAAAAGCCAGTACCAGAAATTTTGTATCCCTGAAAGCATTGAGTAATTAAATATATACATACAATGAAAAATGACAGAACCTTAATCTAATGAACACAATATTTCATGGTTGTCGTGATTTTCTTAAAACATGTCCACCAAAAATCGAAATGTTTTGTTGGGCTTTCAAAGTGAATAAAGAAGAATGAAGCCCTAGAGCTGAAATCACGTCTTTGTTTTCATTCGGGCAAAACGAAAAAGAAGGAGGAAGGCATGATACGGTATGTTCTTGTGTAGCCATCACGAAACTCGTACTCGCTGAAGCTAATAAAAAAGAGCAAAACAGCAAAAAAGAAAAGTAAAGTTAAGTGACTTTTTAAAAGCTAATCCGTAGATATTTTAGGATTTACACTGTGTAGGACAAGTAAGGAAAAAAAAAGTTTGCGCGATGGCGTTTCAAGTGTTTTCGTGTGTTACAATAAAAAAAAAGTTTTTCATCTCTCCGGTTTCTTGATAACCATAAAAGTAATTCTGCTGTAAATCACTCCTCATCCTTCGCCCGCCATCGACCGAAACCTCAATATTCACTGCGGTTTGCCTCAGTACTATTTTCTTCGTTGCGTTGTTTCAAAAAAAAAAAAAAATAAATAAATTTGTTGGTTTTCATCTTAGATTTTGGGGGAAAAGAAGAAAAAGTTTGTAAATGGATACGAAGACGTGAATGGAGAGATCATTATTTTATCAAAATGGACAATAAATATATTTTTTTAAAACGCTACCGCTCTATTAATGTACTAAAACCATTTTGAGAATTTGAAATTAACGCCCAGTAAAATGAAATGAATGAATGATTCAGTACTGAAGCAACATTGTTGCGATGAACTCTCACAGCTAGTCTAGAAACCAAAGTAAAACTTTTCTGCCATCAAAAATTTTAAAATTTATTGCTTTATGGCGTAATATAAAAATACATTAAAAGAATAAATTAGAATTTATTGACTCTTCACTGTTCAGTATTTCTTATGTACATAAATTTCGGGACGGTCGGAGTTCGCATTCGCAAAAAACAAGAATTCACAGTATCTCGATCTATATATTTAAAATTATCTATTGATTTTTCATCTTTCAAATGTTTCAAAAAAATCTCGTTTCTCAACTCGCTGGTTGCCTGTGTATTTTGCGCGATATTTTTGCAAAAAAATTGTATTTTTTTCTTTCGCATGGAGATATTAGCTACTTATCAATGAGCTTTACGCATGGTAAAAAAAAAATTCTTCTTATATCTGCGAAAGTAAGCAATCCAAACAAAAAAAAATTCTGTAGTCTTTAAATCTTTGAAATTTTTGCTGATTATACAATAAACTGACGCTCTTTGAGTTACTTAAACATTTTAAGCGCTATTCACTCAAACACTATACGCAAAATTAAATTGTCATATCACTTTCGATCTATTTTCCATTTCGAGCCATTCACACAAAACAGTCCTTTTCTCACATGCTTAAAGTGCTTTTGCAAAATATTGTGTGTCTGTGCTGGGAAATGGGAAAAAAGTATGCTATGAGGGAGGGGAAATAGAGCTTCTGCAAAACGACGTGTATGAAGATGTTATGAAGATAAGGATCAGACAAATGCACACATACACACAGTAAATGGCATGAAAAGCTCACACATTTTGCGATAGTCATCTCCATATATATATAAAATAAAACTTGTCGTAATGGCGAACGATGTGTATGCAAATGATTTAGAAATAAGTGGCACACAAAAGTATTTTGAATGTTGTTTGTGCAAATGCTTTTTATTAGTTTTATGTCGAGAATTTAAAGAATTCCTCACATAGAAATTCTGCTCTTTCGTGATTTTTTCTAATCAGTTTTGATCTTGCAATATTGCGTTGAATGGGAAGGTTTTTGCATTCAAATTTCGATTAGAGATTGTAGAACAATCAAAAAAAAGTACTAGAAAAAGAAAAGAAACTCTTTTCATTCAGACGATGATTTTGAAAAGATTGAGATTTAGGTATATTAATTTACAAACATAACCTACTTTTGTAGTTAAAGAGTAAACAATTGCTTGATACTTCCAGCAGCAGCTTTTAAACAAAATTCTTGTAAAGATACCATTTAACTTCAGCAGAAAATTTAATTCTGAAATATTGTGAGGTTTTGTTTTATTTCTTCCCTTTTCATATCTCGTTTATTTATCGTCGTCGAGTGGAATTGGAAAATAAGAAAATTGTAAAATTTTATGCTAAATCGATTTTTGCCTCCCGCCATTTATCGTCCACAGTTTTACTCATATTCCACGCTTAATATAAATTTTATTGTGCCTTAATTCACTACGAAATAAGAGCGAATGTATCGAGAGTGAGTCCAACGCACATACACACACACAACAACGCGTTTACATTATTTATGCGTTATTTAATGAAACATAAAAAAATCTATAACGAAAAGCAATGAAAATAAACAGTTTAATGTGTTTTCTTTTACATTTTTATGGTGGCATTTTCACTCAGCTTTCGCTTTACGCCACTGAAAAGTTCTTACATTTCGCAGCTCAACTTACGCAATATAAGTATGGCTTTAATGCCATTTGTTTAAATGGAAGAAGGGAAAGAAAATTCTTTATCGCTTTCGTCTTGCAGTCAAATATAGCTTTATTCACACAATTCTCCAGTCTTATTGATTTCTCACCCGCCAGTTTTCTCACAACGATGGAAATGGAAAATTATCTCGAGAAACTTGGTATTTTGCATTATTTAACACTAATGCTGACGGCGTTGAGAGATGTGTTTATTGTGCAAATGCAATTAATGAATCAGCTTTATAAACGAGTTCAGCAACCCTCCGTCGACGTTCTTTCATGTACTAGTCACAAATTGCTGCAAATATTTCTGTGTTAATGCAAGATAATGACAATAAAAATATGATAATTATGAGCAATTTCTCGGCCAACATTAAATTGCTTCAACTTTCGTTTTCTACAAAGCCTCAAAACTCTTCGAACGCCTCCTCTTTTGTTGCCCTCCCTTCATGAGCCGCAAGAGCGGTTTTGTTTGCCATTCAATGTCAGAAACAATAATGCGCCAGTAATGATGAAAAATGATGATGATAATGACTATTTTTCATGAGCATTATGAATTTATAAAGAAACATTTAATGATTCAATAATAAAAATACACATTTGCCACTCACAATTTTTCTCATTTTCCGTTTCTTGTAATTTTTATTTTTATTTTATTGCGTTTTTTTTTTTCGAAAATGCTCACAAGCAATTTGTGTGCATATACAATGGGCGTCTAATGTTTATGATTAATTGCATGGCCATTTATCGATAATGCCATTCGGTTTACATCCGGCTTTCACTAGATATTTGTAGACGGGAAAAGAAAAAACAAATTTATGAATAAAACAATTTAACTCTTTAAATATATTTCTCACTTTGAGGGAGAATCATTTTTTTTTTTATGTACTAAAAATGTAACGAGTAATGTAATTCAATTTCATTAAATGTCATCCATGATGGAAAAATGTGCGCGGCATTTTGTGATTAAGACTGTTAATTATTATTTTCTCCGTTTGAAAATAGCGACGAGGAAATTGATTTTCTTTTCTTCCCCTTCAGCCTCATTACATAACAAAATTTTCTACTCTGTTGATTGCATTAAAGCTGAATGCCAGCTGAGGGGATGTTTGGGGCGTTGAAGGCAAACTTCTGGTTCCACTCGAGATAAGTGATGACTCGTTAAAAATACAAAAATTAGTGAATTTTCTGCTAATACATATTTTTCTCTCGGACACTTCCTGGGTTGATTTGAAGTAAGGAAATTAATGAGAATTGTTATTTGGCCGCCACCTTCGCATATCATAATCTTTCTTTTTACGGTTAATCACATTGAGGGGTTTGCTAGTGAAAGAAAGGGAAATCTAATTGGATGAATCTGTGATTGGGTCTTTCGAGAATAATCAATGAGTGATTTGAATTCACTATCATAATATTAAATTTAAATCTGCTTTAAGGCAATTGATTTTGAAATCAAACAGAATCAGTTTCATTTACCTAATTTTGCGTAATTTGAATTAAATTATAATTTATAAACATCGTTAAACTGAATCAAAGTTTTAACACATTCAAATATACTTAAGCATTATATATAATGATAATAGCATATGATAATAAATAATTTGATGAATTTGCTCCAATTATTCGGCAGAAACAGAAGTTGAAGTGTCCGGAAATAATCAATATTTACATTACGTAAATGATCTAATCATGATCAATATTAGCAAGCATATTATCAAAGTTTGAGAAAGTTATAAGGTCAAAGACCAAAGTTTTTGGATTATGATAGAATGGGTTCCTTGACTTACCCCTAAAGAGCACGAGAAATCTTTATTTGCTAGATGAAGAAAATGAGACAAATTTCCCGTTAATTTCCTCTTAACATTTCGTAACATATTTTTCCATTAAATTTGCACACCAAATTATCTTCAGCTTTCTCACAAACACTTTTGCCCAACATTGAAGTCAACAATGTTATGGCATTATTGCTGCCTTGTTGTGCATTCACATAATGTAATTAACAGCGGAGCTAATTGTTTTAATTTTCATAACAAAATGTAAAACCTTGCTGGCGAAAAAGAGCTTTCCAAGCGAATTTCCTCATCTGCCGCAATATTTTTTTCTGGGGTTTCCTTTAAAGGGTTTCAAAAATTGTTGTTGCTTTCCCAGAATTTTTTCTCGTGGAAAAGCCGCCAGTAGAATTATAAACTTAATACGCATACGTATATCTATGTTAAAATATTTACATGTTTATGTTTTTAAGCATTACATGAAACATGTTCTTGTTGTCAAATATATTCGTTAAGTATGTTCTTCTCTATTACAATACAAGCTATCCTTTTTAAACCCTTCCCACCGCTCAATCTTATTATTTGAAAAAATGCACCTTTCTTAACATTCTAAATGTTTTGATTTAACATTTTTTTTGCGCTCAATTTCACTTGATAATTTATTTAAAAGCGATTTTAAAAATATTTTTTAAGCACCCAAAAAGAAGAAGAATAAATAAAAGATTCAAAATATCTTTTAATTAATTTTACACTTCGTCGCCCTTGGGTTTGTTTTAAGATAAAGTAAAGGAAAAATTTCCAAGGGTGATGAAAAGTAAGTAGATTTCAAAGAAAAATCCTTCCACAAACAATAATTATCTTATTCCTATATTTCCTCAAATCAAACCGATTCATGCTAAACTTGGACCTATGCTGATTTGAATATCCGAGAATTCGATTTTATACACATTTTTTTTACATTTTTTAAATCAATTTTAAAAGCATTGTGCACTTGAAATAAAGTTCATCAGAGGAAGTACGCAAGAAAAAGAAAATAAAGCATACGATGTGTCAACATCAATTCCAATACGTCATTCATACAACAAGTCGGCAAACAAGAAATTGAGAAAATGAAAAGTAAATATCGCCGGTGAAGTAGAAAGCTCTCACAAAAATCCATGTTTGTTACCTGGTTGAATGGTGTGCAAGCGGGCATAAGAGAAGAAAAAGAGAACTAGGAACGTGTTTGAATTATTGATTACTTGTTGATATATATCGCAATATATTGTGCGCCATACAATGCTCTTATTTTGTGTGCGGTTAAGAGCAATATTTCACTATATTCACAGTGAGAAAAAAATATATATATATTTCAGCAGGGAGATAAGAAACTGTGACAAACTCTGCAAGCCTTTATATCACATGGTGCCTGCTACTGCCTTCCATTTTACCTTGCACACGTTCTATTAGCTTAATGCCAATCATATTGGAATAACGGATGAAGGAAAATAGCGTAGGTTACAAAATGTGGGGGAAGGAAAAAAAACTTTTGCTTTCTGACTCTTTATGATTTTTTATGTTCGTTTGCTGCCATTTGAGCTGATGATGGAGCATTGATGGGTGGAATATGTTGCTTTTCTTGTTGGCTTCATTCATCGGAGGAAAACGGAAATTCTCAATGTGGCGAAAGGAGAAAAAAGAGCCATAGCGGAAAAACTCATTAGTAACTGATTTCGTTTCATTGCATTAAATGTGGAAATGATAAAAGTTTTTTCATGTATCACATTGACTTTCCACATTTTTTTCCCATCCTCATCCGACAAACGACTTGCTTGCTGCTTGATGTATCTCTCTATACCCATGACTCGATGATATTTTTTTGTGCCATTGCTTCGTCTTCCCTTATCTTATAAATTGTGTAACGTGAAAAATCTGTTCTCACTGTATTATTTAATGCTTGAGTTGTGTGATGTTCAACAGCATCTATGATTGAGAGATGAGAAGTTTTGCGTTGGTGTGATTTTGTGCTAACACTAAATTGATTGTGAATTGTGAGCAATAAAAAAAATTCCAACATGGAAATGTAACAGGAAAAAGGACGAATGTGAATGTTTGATTCACAATTAATGAGCCAGCTCGTGGTTTTAATGATAACGTAAAGTGGTCAATGCTTTTTCAGGAAAATGTGAATTTTCCAGCCGATTGAAACTCTTCAATTATTTCTAAAGTTACTCGAGCTATAGTGGTGCTTGAAAGTAATAACGCACACTCATATCACACGTGGGAAAATCATGTTTAATAATTCACAAATATTGCAAATGCGCGCGTAGCTCAGTTATTATATAAAACAAATTTAATACGGCAAATTAAAAGAGACATTGAAGCATCACGCATTTCAAATATTTACTCATTTTTGCGTCGCTTTTTTTTATAAATAAATATTTTATCCATCACGAATTGAGATATCAAAATCGTTGATATAGCGAGAGTAATGATTTGTTTGACAATATAAAAAGAACTGGCAATAAAAAATTAAGAGCTTCAAGCCGCCGTCGGAGACATTGCATAATTTTTTTTTAACAGCGATGAGGTGTAAAATAATTTAATGGTGGATTGTGCTGGATTTTCATGGGTTGTTCTATTTATTTTGGTGATTCCTTTTTTATAACGCCCTCGAACTCAGGAATGTTTGGGACTTTCGTGAGGTGCCCGCTCAATGTCGTGTCGAAAGTATTAAGGATTCTAATTTTAACACTTTTTTATGATTGCCATTGTAATATCGTAATGTAATAAAAAACCTATCAAAAGTTATTTAATGACATTGTCGGATCGGGCTCGGTCTCGTTAGGGCACTTTATTGTTTAGGAAATTTTCATGCGATCGGGTCAACGAAATTAATTTCGTAACTTTTTTTTTTCATGCATTTTGGCACTTCAACGGCGCTTTTCATTATCTTTCGAAGGACTATCAAAACGATTCTCCAAGTTGCGAAAGTTTATCTTTCTCAATTTGAATGCCGAAGCACGAAAGGCTTAAAATGATTTTCTTTGCCGTCTATAATGCAGAAAATAGTCGTGGAGTAAAAAATTGCTCCATCTATTATCATGTAGGCTTATTAAAATAAGAAATCAATAAATTTACACAAATTCCTTTGAGATGTTCACAAAGTCGCAACAGGGAAGCTTTTCCATCAACAAATTTGCAGGAAAATTGTTTAAAATTCATAAAATGAAAGCTTGCAGTGCTTTAAAATACTGCTTATGGAAATTTCAAATTCCCTTATTCAGAATTTTCTATCAACTTTTCTTTATTTCTATGGTATTAAATTGAATCAATCAATCATCGCCTCCGTGATGCTGTCATTGGAGATGAAAGCGATGCAATTTAATATCTATTGAAAGAGATTCTAATGACTTGCTTAATGCAGCATTCCTTTTCATTCACGCTCGTGTTTCGTCTAAAATTAAATATTTCATGCTACAATCGAATTTGTGTAGACATTTTCCAAAGATTTCATTACAAATGGTATCAAAGGTTTGAATTGAAAGCACAACATTCCTTTTCCCAGAATGTCAATTGTATTTAGAAGTTCCTATTTACATTTCACAGTAAAGTGTTTTAATGTTCACTACACTCTCTTGCCTGTTCGAGCACCTGTCAACTTAAGAGCTTTGTTATGTGATGCATGACGCGTGCTACTTTTGTAACAGGAGTATTTCAGTCATTCGGCTCCTCTACTTCAGATTGAAAGCTTTCCGTTACACAGACACATTTTTGCACTCATAAAATCAATTGGCACAAAGTTTAACTGCCTACATTGAAATCTCAAACAGTGAGATCAAATTGATTTCACAAAATTTTATTGCCATAGACATCTGCCGTTGGCTGTGTTGATTTGCAAATGATGCCCCGCAACCTAAAACAAATAATTTAATGAGTCTGAAAAGTTTCTTTATCGTGCCATTTCAATTTCAGTTCTTTTGTTCTGAAAGCTTTCTGATAAGTAGTTGTCGAGCTAGAAAAAAAAACTTGTGAAAATTTGCAAAATGAGCAAAAATACTTTCGACGCCGATGAATATTTATTTGCATTCACATCGCTATTAAACATTATTTTTGTTCTCTTTGAACGAAAACTTTTTTTCTACACTTTTCTACTGTAAAAAAATGAGCGTCAAAACTTTTATCGAAACTTTTCACGTACATGATTTCGTACTTTCTGGTTGGATTAAAAAAAAAGAAATAAGTTTTGAGTCGACAGAAAAAGGCAAAACAAAAAAACAATGAGACGATAAAGATTCATAAATTTGTTTCTTGCACTTTGGGTATTCCTTGCCTTGTCATATAGTAAACTATACAAGAAACTTACCAACTTACTAGCTTCATCTATTTGATACGCGAGCCAATCTTGAACCAAATGCTCTGTACTTCAAAGCTAAATGAGCGGTAGCAGCTTATACTGAATTTATTCGTGCAAAACTTAACAAAAAAAACCGTTTCGTGCTGTCTTTCTTTGTGTCCCTGACACATTGCTCATGTAAAGCACAAAAGTAAGTTGAAAAATAGGGAAAATATAAAACACAAGCCATAAGAAATTACAAATGCAAAATGGCTGCTTGAAAAGGAATAAAATTTATTAATATCACAGTTGAAAAATGAGGAATCTGTTGCGTGATATTACACTGATTAAGTTTTTTTTTCTTCCTTTTTCTCTCTGCGACTTGACTCGCAAAAGGAACCAATTTATTTTTAAACCCTTTTGGGACTTCATGCAATGGCATGCCGGTAGCACACCTTCACACAAATTCTCAACCACAGAAATATTAATGTCATAGCTATTTCATCCTTGACCTTAATCCTCGATCCGCACGTTCACTTTCGTGATGAGAATATTAAAAACCAATTTTTTTGTTGCTTCTGTGTACCGCATTGAGTCTTATTTTGTTGTGGTGACAGAACCTATTTTGTTTCGTGTCGGTATTGTTACGGGACAGATATAACATGAAGTAACCACCACGAGGACTTCTTTCTTTAATCGATTAATAAAAAGTTTCTGATCCATTTAATTTCGAAGAATATTGTTTTTGACAAATTAATTAAATAAATTATATTTTTGTGTCTTTTTTCTACAGTAACAACTCACATTAGTAAACCCGACCCTAGCTTTATATCACGCTCAGAGACATTTAAATTTGTTGCCGGTGATACAATCAAATTGCCTTGTGATGTAGCGAATGAAGGTTTGTTGGAAGCTTTTTCTAGACATTGCCTTGGATAATAAATTAATTTATTGTGTACCAGCTCAACTGATAAAAGTGCTTCACTCATTCATGTTGTTTTAATTATTTTTTTATGTTGTTTAGGTGACTACGTCGTAGCATGGAAACGTGGAATTGCTATAATTTCTGCTGGCAGTCAAAAAGTGACGCCGGATCCGCGTGTGAGGATATCTAAAGGCAGCTACACATTAGAAATTCGTGATGCAGTGCCACAGGATGCGGGAGATTATGTTTGCCAGATTGCGACCCTCGAGCCAATGGAGATCTCACACGTTGTTCAAATACTTGGTAAGTTTAAAGTGTGACGAACATCACGGTGTCAATGATTTCGTTTAAACATTTTGGAAAAATTCATTCATATTTCTTTAAATTTGAAATATTGCTGAGAATTTATAAATGTTCCTTTGCTATCATTATGAGTGCAATAAACTTGAATGCAATGAGCAGCAGCATAATAAGAGAAATGAAATTTAAACAACCCACACATGTTTCATTTTGAGTAATGTCCATAATAATTCAAAAGTGTGTTCAGAAGGAAAATGCACCGTGAAAATTTTCGTCTGACAATTTCAGCGATTCGCTCAGTGCACGAAGTATTCGGGGGAAATTGCATTTCCAATTCACTTAATGCAAAAATTTCGTGTGTTCTCATGAATATTGTCTCAACGATGATCTCTAAATGCATAGTGGAATCCCATTGCATACGCTATGAGCTTTATGATGTTTCGTGTGCACTTTTAAGCAAAATGATGTTGTGGCACTTGCCTCGAGCAGAGAACGGCAACAGCACATATGACAACGAGCATAAATCTAATGACTGGTTTTTAGTCAGAACTTTATTTTTTTTATGCTTCTTCTACTCAAAATGATAATTGTGATATATTTATTGTTACCGAAATGTAAATTTCTCTTTTTAAATGCACAACCAGAGTAAAAGATGTTTTTTCAGATGTATGAACAGTTATAAAATATGAATAACATGTGTTTTATCAACGAGCGGGTTTCGAAGCTTCTCAAACACATATATTCGCATACCTATAAAAAATATTTTCGTTTCGTTTCATACATAATTTGTTGCTTGTTAAAATAATATTTTTGCAACATTCAGCGCTTCAAAAATTGTACGTTCTAAAGCATTTAAGCTTTCACATCCTTCATCGCTCGCGCCGAGTGAAAGTGAGATGGAATGATATGACAGACATTGAAAAATATATCACAATTAGTCTGCTTGAATTGTGCAGAGCTCAAAAGCATGAAACGTTTGAGAGTGCTCTCTGACAAAAGCCAATTTTGGAGCCATTAAAATGTCATGAATTGTTCCAATTCCTCAACTGAATGGATCCGTTCATTAACAAAAATGTAAATTGAAAATTTAAATTTAAATTTTTTGCTGATTCATTAAAAAAAGTATTTTCGGTGTCAATTAATGACCATTTATCATAATTAATTTTGAATATTTCATAAACATTCTATTATGTCCCGTTGCTTTTTTTTTTTACTTGCCGGAAGTCATTTATGATTTTGATGCAAACTTTCCTTTCGTCCTATCGTCCCCCAATTCATCCGCGCCCATCGACCGGACGATGAATTAATGAAAAATAAACTTTTTTGATTAATTACTTCAAATTTGTTTTTGCGTTCGACATGAATACAGCAAATTGATTAAAGCTTTCTGAATTATTAAATTCTCGTCTGATGGATGATTTTAAAAAAATTCATGCCATAACAAAACCGAGTATATTCACTGGAAAACATTGCTTACCTAATTTAAATTGACTCTGAATTTTTAATTGGTAAAGTTTTGCATCAAGAATTTCTTCCAACACTTAGGACCACACTGGATATAAGTTTTAGAAGTGAATCTCTGCAAAGTAAAGTTTGGAAGTTTATCTTTAGAACTATCACAAGAATTGCCGCAAGATTTGCTAGTAGATAAAAATATTCAACGAAACTTTTAGATTTTTTCTTAGCAGCATTGGAAGTGAATTAAAGCTTTAAGAAATGTTTTCGGCTAATCTAATAACAAATGAATGTTATTTCAGTGCCAGCACGAATACATCACATCAGTTCGGGTGGACACTTGCAGGTTAAGAAAGGTGGTTCGGTTCGCATCGAGTGTTCAGCATCAGGTAATCCAAGTCCAAATGTAACATGGACCAGAAAGAATAACATTTTGCCCAATGGTAAGATCATAAATTACAAACAATATACCGAACGAAACAATAATCGTACAATTAAACATTTACAGGCGAAGAAAAGCTCGTTTCACCAATATTGTCAGTTGAAAACATGGATCGACACAAGGGTGGCGTTTACATTTGTACAGCCACCAATGGCGTTGGCAAGGCGGCCTCAAGTCAAGTCGTTCTTCATGTTCTCTGTAAGTTCCCATATTTGTGAGCAATAAATGTCTTATAATGTTATCACGTCTCAAGAATTAGTACACATATTAAAGTTCGATAAAGACGAGATGATGAGAGAAATGTTAATTAAGTTATAATAATCATAATTCGATTTCCTTGAAATTGCCTAAAACGCTCATGGGGAAATCATCCTTACGAGGTCATTTTGGAATGTGAAAAGCTGATTAGATTTATCCGAATTTAAGCTTTAATAATATATTACGGTTTCAAAGAAAACATAAAAACAAACTCTAAACAACATGGACAACAATTTATTTCGCAATCCCACGCTCAATGACTACATGAAATAAAATAAAATTCCCAGGCCTCATTAGCATTACATGGATGTTTTCTTCTCATTAAATTGTTCACATAATTTTCTTTATGTCTTCACTCGAAAATTATCATAATGTTTACTTGTGTGCATGTTACAAGTGAGTACCGCGTGCGCGGCTTTCCATACATTGTTTGCATAATCAAAAGCGCCTGAAAATTTCTATTAAAATAACACAAAATTTATTAAAACTTTCGAAACATCATATGCTAATAAACGAGGTTCTCAAAATTCTCTTCACCGACAAATGTAAACACGAAAGTCTCGAAGAATATTGTTTATTAAAACATTAATAATTAAACACCAAGAATTTAATGTACATTTCTAAAAACCATATTTCAATAGTTAATATAAACTTAAGGCTTTTGGGGCTATGAGTTATATGGTGATGATGTTGTTGAGTGCAAACGATTTTAGCGCATGAATTTCATAAATATATTTTTGGGTGCTTGCTGTAAATATAATTATGATCCGAAAATGTTTTTAGAGATTTGAACATAAATAATTTACAATTAAATCATCCATATACATAGCTGAATGTTTTCTTTCGGGATTACACCGAAATGACTCCATTTGCTGGCAACATATCAAGAGATATGATTTAATTGGTCACAATGGGATTGTTGTTGTTCTCTTTTTATTCTCATCTGTCGCACATCAAATGGAGCTTTGACCTTTTTTCTCCTACACTTTTCCATTTCATTGTTGTCTGTTTTGCCATTAGGTGCCAAATTGTTTGTCAAAAAGCCTTGTCATACAAACATTTTCAATTAAACATGACAGAAGCCGTTTAATTAGACTTACACAAAACGCCTTTCACTAATTACGAATATTTAGTGACATGGCACAAAAGGCTTTTTGTATTTCGGAACATTTCTTTATAAATAAAGTTATATATATTAATTTGAGCGCCGTTTATCACATTGTGCTATCAAATCAGTAACCAACGTGATGTGAGGAAATATTATTTGAAGGAGACTTCTGGCATGTGAAGAACTTTAAATTGGATATGCTTACGATGTGAGTTGCAAATTAACACTTCGTTAAAGTGTAAATACACACATGAAAAGCACTGAATCAACATTGCGATTGAAAAGGTTTATTTTTTATGGTAATTATGTCGAAGAGCTCGCTGATGGGAGCTTTTATGGAAGCACAATGAATTTTCTAATGATAATCGTTGAGACGATGACGAATGAGTTGTCACCATAGTTCTGAAAGGAAGGCAAACTCAAAATCGATCTGATAAGTTTTCTCCGATATTTTGCCCTGCCCACGGGCCACTTCCTGTCTTTTGACAAATGTTCATTTTCCTGGGTGACAGTTATCACTATCGCTCATTGCTCATACGCAAGCCATGTTTACGGTCACAAATTAAGTTAAGCCCTGAGTGAACAATTTGAAGAATTTTATCATCATTTTTTGCTTTTTGATGACTTTAACTAGAAAAATTCCTTTCAATAATAATCCAGCGAAGCCATCGCACAGGAACTGACGATCTTAACAAAAGCCAAAATTTATTTCATATTTTGTGTGATACTATAGTTTTGTATATAAACATAATTTTCTTTGTGGCTAAACATTATTTATGGACTGCCGGCACGCAACGTTATTAAGTTATTCTTAAATATTTTTTTCCGATAATTTTCCTCTGCCATTCTTTCGGACGCTCGCGAGGCAATAAACTTTGAATGGGAAGGAGCCATTAGAGTAACTGCCTTAAGTAATATGCGACACGATACAACTCGAACCGGCAATCGGGCGAGGGAAGATTTTTTTCTCTGAAGGCACCTAATAAAAATATTTTGATATGGAAAAGCTTGAAAGCTTTAGCAACAACAATTTTTCGATAAATTTGCAACTAGGAAAGCTTCGCTTCTGTTATTGACTTTTGTATGAGACCAAAATGTTTTGCGGTCGATTCAACCTTCACACAATCAAAATCAGAGTTTCATGTCGATGATAAATATGAAAGCAAATGAGTTACGGTTGTCGTTTAATAATTGGTTGCGTGTTGGGTGTGTAACTTAAATGAGCTTTTACCACTCGTTTTAGGCATTATAAGGACTTTGTCAATATGCCATCAGGCTAAATAGCCTTGAATATATGTATGGCGACTCTTACAGTCTCGTGCTACACACTCGATTTAATTACTTTATTATGTAAAGTTGCAAAAATGAAATCACTTTATGCTCATAAAACAACTAATTATCCATTTATAGATCCTCCAGAAATAACCGTCGAGTCGCCAATTGTATATTCCGGTGAAGGACAGGAGGCGATGCTCGTTTGCATTGTGCACGGCGAAGCACAGCCAGAGGTAAGAAGCTCATTAATGTCTCATTTCACTTAGCTTATTTTTTGCGTTGCGTGCAGAAAAGTTAATACAACCCATGTTTCCTGGGCCCATAATGTGACCGAAAGACAATTTCAATTTCAATAAAAGCCCAATTTGGGATGATGGCATTTAACGTTGGCTGAAAATTTAATAATGTTTTCCATTTCATCGGGCCTCTCATGGAACGATAACCGTTCTAGGCATTGGGTTCATTAAAATGACGCAAGGAAAACGTAGATACAAAATGACTATTACCCTAATAAAGAATCATGTTTGGCATCGAAAGCTTTATGGGCGACCAACTCGAAGGAAAAACTTTCACTTATAAAAATTGTAAAAAAAAACTTTGCCTCACTTCAACGCCGAATCTTCTTTCTGTTCGGTGATGGCAACAAAATGTGATGATATTATTGGCGGTGGCAATACAGAATGTTATAAAAAGGGAAAGAAATATTAATCTCTAGTAACAGGTGGTTTACCTTAAATGAAAATTGAGCGAGGTGACAGCAGTAGCTAAAAAAAATGAATGTTAAAATCATAACTTTTTCCTCTTCGATGAAGTAATTCACATTTTTTTTTGTTTCAATATTTCAACAAGCAAAAAAAAATGTAAATTTTTATGCAGAAAAAAAAAGCTGTAACTTTTTTACGACTAAGCTCATGATAATAAGTCATCATAGAAGCAATATGTGTTACATCAACATTTAAATGTGCATTAAAGTTTCTTCTTTTTTTTTGAAATGAATCGTATAGCTAAAGTAGAATGATCGAGAAATGGCTGCCATGTCACATTCGGTTCAGAACTAAAATTGTCTCATTTTTGAATGAAAATTCTGAAAGAAAATTGTAAAAACAAAAATCTATTTTCAACTGTTTCCATTTTCAGGTCATATGGTTCAAAGACACAATGCAACTCGACACGACCGAACGTCACATAATGGAAAATCGTGGATCACGTCACACGCTCATTATTCGTAAGGTTCATCCGCAAGACTTTGGAAATTATAGCTGTAATGCGGAGAATCAGTTGGGCAAAAGTAAAAAGTACCTGACGCTTTCAGGCAAACCCAACACAGCAATATTTCGGTCAGCTCCAATTAGTCAGTATAAAGACAGGTAATAAAATGAAACCATGACCGGGGCTATAAATTTTTACCACAGTGCGTTCGCTATATTTAGAATCATTAATTACGTGCAAAATTTATCTTTCGTCCCTCATTAAAATCGGCCCAGATACAATATCTCGTGGACTGTCGATAGCCATTCACCGATCGAGGAATATAAATTATACTTTCGACGGTCATCAGATGAGCATGAGCTTGATAACAACATCGAACAACAATCACAAGCGCTTCAACATCAGGGCCACACACATAGCAATAGTTTATATCCGAATAACTATAGGAATAATTATGGCAATCTACACTGGTCACGTAATGACTGGCGTGATGTTGTTTTACCTGCCATACCATTATCACATCTTTATACACAAAGTATGAGCTACATGATACGAGGACTCGACCCCGACCAACAATATGAGGCGAAAGTTCAAGCGAGGTAATTTCACCCCCGTTTCGTTTTTCGCGCAAATTAGATTTCACGAACATTTATTTGCGCTTCCAACGCGCTCTTAAATTGCGTTTCACAATAACTTGAATCGTGTGGATCAGGCGCTCCTAGAATGTAAACTATATAGTATAAGGTCTATGTAGCTTTAAAAGTATAAGAATTTGTTTGCTTCCTGGGACGAGGCAAAGTTAGAGTTTCAGCTCGTCTAGTCTTGCAACCTCATTAACCTCCATAAATAAAAACTATAATCTACAGCAACTTGTTAAACCTCACGCTTACTCATACTGTTGTTTCTTTATTTTTTCACTCATGGCAATTTGTAGAAATCGTTATGGATGGAGCAACATTTCTGAGAGATTTTTATTCAGCACATCATCAAACGGTAAGTTGATCTTAGATCTATTCACCCCCACAGACAACATTTACTGCTTGTCTTCAAAGTCCTTAGATGTAATCAAAAGTTTTTATGATGCTTAATCTAACAAAAAAATAGCAAGAAAGACAGAATATAAAAAAATATATTTATTTTTCTTATTAACACACTTACACGGAATGCTCGTTCGGGATTTTCCATGACAATGGCGAGCATTATTGCTGCAGTTTTCCAACAAGTTGTTGAAGGAAATATATTTTTAAACTCATATTTTAGTCTAAATTTGCGCTCAGTTGAGCTCAAAAATATAATTTTAATTTCCACAATGATGGTGCTTTTGTAAGATGAAACATCTGAAAATTTAATTTAGTTGGGCGCTAATGTCATTTTCATTTTCCATTTTAATTCATTTCACCATCAATTTTCATTTTCTGCATTTTGTGTCGAAACATTGTTCAAGTCTTGCTCCACCCCTTTCAGCGGGATTCGCCCTCAAAGAACTGTTATTGTTATGCTAATTTGTCGTTGCAATTATTTTTTGCCGGCAAAAATGAGGGCGCTAACGTGCGTCACATCGCATTTAATTCAAAACTTAAAGTCGGTTTGTGCAATTTGTCAGAATTTTGATGACATTAGCAATCAGCTAGCTAACACTAAACTGAAATACCATTTTTGTTATATATATTTTCATTTTTAATATATTTCATACTTTTCTGTTATCAATAAAAGCAGACTTAACCGACCTCGGCTCATTTTTAAATCACGGTCTTTCAGGTTAGTTTCTGTTTGATGTATTCTTTTGTCCATAATTATTCTTTTAGAATTTTGCAAATTTTAATTAATTAATTAACAAAAAGAAAAACTTATAATAATTGCATGATTCTTTTAAGTTCGTTTTGCTTCCTTTCAAAGACAATTTTAATTTGTCTTTTATGAATGTCAATTGCGAATACGTAATTAACTGAGTTTTATTCAATTCTATGCAATTACAGATTCAGAGATGCGCGGTCTCAGCGTCACTTACTACAGTCACGCAACGAAGCTGCAAGCCACCTATCGATTTTGCTTTGTATCCATTCTATACATAATTTGTCGCCTGCGGTTTTCATAAGATTAACTTTCACATTAATTAAGGAACACGATTTGCTCTCTTTTCTCTTTTAACTCTGACTATATTTTTTTACGCGTATAGAATGTATTGAGTTATTAAGTCATTTTTTTTTTCGAGACAAAAAAAAGCAGTGAGTAACAAAATGTGTTTTATAATCATCACCGTAATTGGTTGTAGATTGAATGGCAAGCTGGTAGTTTAAGAATTTAGATTTTATAATTAACAGAAATATTCGTAAAAAAAAAATTAAAAGAAAATTGCAAAAAGCTCCAAAAAAGAATCAAAGACTTGTAACAAAAAAAAAAAAGAAGAAAAAATTGAATCAAACATTTAAATGTATTTCGATCGTCGCCACATTTTTGTAAATCACTCCGAAAAAGTAAGAAAAACTAAATGTAATCAGAAGACACTGAAACTATAATTTTCAAGTGTTACTTTGCATTAAATTTTTGTTTGGCAGCGGAAAAAAAATTAAAATAGATAAGATACTCACGGTTCACTCCATTTCATACAATTTCACAGTGATTAGATTAATGTCGAAAACTTGAAAAAAAAAAAAATGTAAGTAGTAAATTTCTAAAAAAAAAAAAAATGTTGACACAGAAAAGTATAAACTTCATGCATGTGAGCTTATAAATAACATTTGTTGATGTTGTGCAAGTACCCATAAAAGTTTATCTAAAGCCAAATCTCGTGCACGATATTTTTCCATGGAAAATATATATTTTTTTTTCTTTCGTCTCAACAAATCCAGGATTTTCCCCATTATATTATAATCACAATTTGTGTAAATGTGCTTTAAAGGGGCCAAATGTTTAAAAAACAGTTATAGGCAAATTCATCAAATACATTGATTGCATGCCCTTGAAAATATTAAATGGAGGTTTAAAGCAAGGTCTACTAAAATTAGAGAGATGTTTATTCTGACACGAATGGAAATTGAATTGATTTCACCTCACGCGATTTTAAGCTCAAATTCCATTCATCTAGAAAAAACAACAATTGTAAATTTGAATCATTTTAATGATGCCCGTAATTATGGTATAAATAAGAAAGAATATTTTAAAAGCATTTATGATATTTGTTTAAATAATTTTTTGCACCTCAAACAGACTCAATCAGCATTCAATTTACCGAGAGATCTCGAGATCATTATGAAATATTGTGCATAGGAAAAAGTATTAAAAAAAATGCAAAAACTTTTGCGAATAACTTTTTGTTAGAAATTATCTTTCCATTATATTTTTATAGGTGCAAATCATACATTGTCTGACGAGTGTTATTAAAAAAAAAAGTTTCACGATGAGATAATGAATTTTATTTGCTTCACTAAATTTTGAGACTCAACTATGTTTTCCGTTTATGCTGATTGCAAATTTCCTTAATTGCCTTTAAAAATTTTCTACGATTCTTTCGATCTTTCTCGTTTTTAAATATTTAAGTTGCTGCACGATCGTGTCTCTATAAATTATAGATCAAATTAGAATCAGTAATAAAATGTAAATACATCTAAGATACATTAATTGTAATTGTGAGCAGATAAGGTAGAGAATTATACTTATGATAATTATTCAGTGTAAAAAAAACATTGTAGTTTTAAGAAAATTTAAGATTAATTTAATAATTTTTATTTTTAAAAATAAAATTATCTAACGAAAAAAAAAAATTATGTGTAGTACTTTAGTTTCAATAAATGAATGGTATACATTTCAGGGCTTTAAAGCTTTTGAACAAAGCTATAGACCAGCCAACATTATTCCAGGACAATGCGCCATCAGACACGTACTACGACTCTACGTGTTTGTGTTTGTTAGAGGACTAATTCCCGTTCATTTCCTGTGCACACTGACATATACACGTCACATAAAAGTGTAATTTCCAAATAAATTTGATACAAAAAGCAAACAACAACAGGAAACAACATTCACGATCATTTTGCAGTGATGTAACATAAAAAAAACGTGAAACAAATCATGCAAACGGAATCAACAACGACAAATTTAGAGCTTTATGCTGATGGAAACCTCCCACGCGCGCTACCTGAAGATAAAGCTTTAAATCACCATTAAAAATTCTCTACTGAAAGCCATTTGTCACAGATTTCTTTTTTCCATCTGCCATTTGTCTTCCTTCCGCAAAACGATTTGCGGGCGGCTTTTGTGGTGAGTTGTATAGAGAGGGAAGAGAAAAAGAAATTAAATGAAATTTAAGAAAGCAAAATGTCATTGTGGCAGCATGTTTTTTTCTCGTTTCTTGTTGTAAATATCATTCCCTCTCCCTACACTGATAGAATCCATTCAGTCCTACTTAATGTAGCTGTATATTTATATTTTGGCTATATTTTGGCATAATTGTGTTTACATTTCTTTTTATTTTTTCTTGAAAATTAAACTTTTTGCTGCTTTCTCCAATACTTCTTTATTGATATTTCCTCGCGATCTGTTTCCAAGATAAATAATAAAATTGACATAAACAGTGAAAACGAGCCTGGGAGTCAATCAGCAAAAAATTTCAAGTTCCGCCGAACATCAAATTGTGCGTATTTAATAGACAAAAAATCGTGATTAGAATAAATATTCTGAAATGATGAATACGCTTAATATGCTCCAGAGTTGAGCTGAAAAATATCATTTGCGTTCCCATTCATTTAAATTTAAATGCGAAATATGTCAGGGTAGATGATCCGCCTTGCGATTAAATTAAAATGCCGAATAAGTGAATGACGTATAGATGGCCTCGCCCTATCATCACGAAATAACTACTGAACACAAATAAAGCAAAAATAGAATTTGCATTCCAAATGAATATCGGTTGTGTAATTTATAGGCAACACAACAACAAGGAAAAATGTTCCGAAGTGTAGATTGTGCTGTCGGATCGTAGAATGAAACACACAAAAAAAGGATAATTCAACAGAGAAGCCTCAGCAGAGACTAATTTTGCTTTCAGATTATATGCAAATTTTTGTCAGCCAGATTCCCCAAAAATTCCTGATGCAATAAATGCTACAGTAAGATACATATTTACAACAAGCATTTTGTCTCTTGTCGGTTGAAACACAAAATAATATGTTTATTCAAGATTCGGCAATCTTTATTTTATGCTTTAAAGCTCATACTAAGTTGCTGATTAATATTTTGATGAAAATACATTCTTAAAATTTGAAATTGCGAAATCACATTTGTAGTCATATGACATAAAAGGACTTTTTTTTATGTATGACAAATGAGATACAACTTAACAAGTTGACATTTCGTGCATGCAACAGATGTACATTTTATGTTGCACTATATTGTTGTTTCATGGAAAAATTTCCTTTCTCTGATAGCATAAAAAAAGAAGAAAAACTAATTTCCTGCCTGATTTTCTGTGCTTTGTAAAAATTCGATTTATCAAAATCTCTTTCACAAGAGATGGAAAAAATGTATATAAGATGACTATCTATCTTGAGTAGGATAGAAAATGTTGGGGCGTCAAAGACTAAAAGCTAAAACAATTCATGACCCTTATTTAATACAAGTCTACTATGTAGCCAAGTACTTGTAGGCAACAAAAAATAAAATAAAAGTTTGCGCGAGAAAATAAAAACGAGCAAAAAAATGCCTGTAAGAAGAAAGAATAAGTTCCCAGATAATAATTAATAAATCATAGGATTTTTTTTTTGTGCTTTTATCCTTTTGCGTTAGGTCGGTCAAGATGGTAAATGCTACCTCTAAGGGCAGATGCCTTGCTATGATTTATCTGGAGTGCTTTGCTTGAAGAATCCCTAATTTATTGTTTTCACTATGTTAATTGTCTCGAAGTTCGGGCATCTACCCTAAATTCAATTGTTTTCGTCAACAATACAGAGCGAAGGAAAAAGTTTAAGGTCCAATAACAATGAAAGAGTTATTTATGAGAAAAATTCCTGCAATGTTTTTTTAATAAATAAAAAAAAATTCAATAAATTAAATTTCAACATTTTTTCCGCATTCATGAAAAATATTTTCTTGAGTACTTTTCACTTTCTGTCGGATTCACATTGAAGAGGAATAAAATAATTGTACAATAATAAATATATGCTTTCAACTTTTGAAAATATAAAATCCTTAAAGATATTTTAGTCCTGGAAATTAAATAAAATTCAAGAGGGATTTGTTAGAATCAGAAAACATTTTCCGCAACACTTAAATAATATTTAATAAGTTCTTTATATTTAGCTCATGCAGTGGCGAATGCAGAATTTGCTGAGGATAGCTCTAAGAGAGTTGATTTTGTTCCATTCCTTTTCGGTTTCACTACCTAGCTTAGAGCTGAAATTTCCGGATGTGATGTACATACGCCGCAACCCCCTCCCAGCTACACTTCTGTTCATTTTTTTAACTGATTATATGTGAAAATATATATAGATATGTGTACATCACAACAGCAAAACAATCACAATTTTCTTTCGGATGAAAACTGATGAAAGAGAACTTTTTAAGAAAAACATTTTTGCAAGATAAACAAAAAATTGGAACGAAACTCGAAATGAAGGAAATAATTGCAGCAACAAAATAAATGAATCTTTTTAATTTATTTTTTCCGCAGAATTATGTTTCCACCCCCGCAAGGAAATATCATACCAGAGCATGTCACCGAGGGAATATTGGTTTTGTGACCGGATTTTGGAAACTGAACGCGAATCATTACAAATGACTTGAACGTTTTTCTTCTAATTTTGCAGGAGAAGGGGGTGTGCAATTCAAATGTTTCAAAGGGTTTTGGGAAAACTGACTATATATATCAAGCTTTATCGTATGCTTGAATTTTCAGAGCAAGTTCTTTTTTTTAACATCAAAGAGATTTTCTGTATTAATTACCACCGAGAGGTTTCTTGCTGTAAATTTCCCAAACTATATTTTAATTAATTTTAATACCGAGCCCCAAAAAAATTCCAGATGTTAATCCAGTTTTAATAAAACTTGAATTTCGACTCGAAATTAAATTGAATATGAACCTTTAAATTAAAACTGAGTAGCAAAAATTCAATTGTGCACTTAAAATTTTCGCTTTCAGGATCAAGAATGGTTACAACTTTTAATTTATTTAAATGTATGCAATTTAAAACTTTTTTTTTTCTTGCTCAGTTATTTTGGTTGAGAAACTGTAAAGTATGCAGCTGCAAGAAAGTTGTCATCAAAGCTGTTGGAATACTTTAATTTTTCATTGAAAAGTTCAGCGATTTCTGTGCTTTAAAGTCTTTCCCCTTCATGCCACCACAAAAAATAATGGCTAGATTATACGGTAGAACTCTTTACACGCAATGCTTCTTGACCTACAAAAATAAAAATATGTGTTTGGCTTAAAAAAGAGAAACTTATTTCACATTTGGGATTACCAAATCTTCGTGCATGAAGAAATATTTTCACGTTCAAAGTCGATTGCGAAAATCGAAGCTTAAATATCTCTAAGTTAAAGTAAACTTGTCAAATCCCAAACATCGAAACAACCAATCACATTGCGCAATCATTAAATTCAGTGTATTCGTATTCAAATGGCAGCTTAAATGACCAAAAATAAAAAGCTAATATTTCAAATCCCTACTTAACAGCGCATCACCAAAATTCAGCTACCAACATTATTTTCGTTCATGCTCAAGATTCAAATTCGTAAAAATATTTTTCCAAACGGCCAAAATGCCTTTCACTTTGTTAGGAAAATATTATTGATGCCGCACATTCAGAGGCTGCAGAGTAGAAAGTCCTCGAGGCGAATTACAACTTGAATTATGAATATAATAATGAACCCTTCTCTTTCTTTCATGAAAAATATAGAATGCACACCAATTTTTCTAAACATATTTACCAACCATCATAATCATACATGAAAGGCGCGCCACAAAACCAATATTTTACAATTTTGTTTAGCTCTCTTAGCAAGTACTGTATACGTTCCTTTCGCTGGTTGAACATATTTTCAACAACTTTATAGATGAAATTCAAGGTAATTGTAAGAAGTATATCTTCGTTTTTTAAGCTCTGAGAAATTTTAAGTTTTATAAAAGTTTTTTCTCATCATCGAATTCCGAAACATTAAATTCCTAAATGGGAGGAATTGATGGGCTTAAATCTCATTATCGTCATGATTTTAAAACCCATAAACACCTTTCTGCGCTCAACATTAAATATGTCGAATTACTACTACAAATTGCCAACCTTTTAGCTCATTATGCACACAATAAAAGGTATTTATGTTATACACTGAATAACATACGCTTCGGATATCCAACAACATCAACACTTTACTTTCCATGTGTACAAACATTCGTCAGCAGCCGCAATAAAAAAAATCCATCAAAAGTTTTAATGAGATTTTTGCGTAGAAATTACGTCTATAAAGTTTCTAATCAGGAAATAATATGTGCCGCACTTTTTTCTCAGCATGCGACATTCCCTGAATTTTTCAGTGTTTCAATTTCGGTTTGATTTCTCATTAATAGAAGTTTTCTTTTTTATGGGAAAATCGTGATAAATAGCAAATATAATGATATAAGTGGCAAAATGCTTTTCAGTGAAATTCTTAACTAGTTCAAATTGAAGACACATTTTATGTAATTATTTCACAAAATAAAAGTCGGCGTTTTTATAGACACGAAGAAATGATTAATGTCGCGATTAGCATCGGGAACTGTAGAAAACATTTGCCGAAATTCGGTATTATATTTACATCGTCTCTATTAACGTTACAGAAAATCGCTTGACAATCTAAAAAAAATAGTTTTTCTTCTTTTGCGGCTTAAATTTTTATTTTGTATAATTCGGGAAAATGATTAGATTAGATCATAATGTACATGATGGGAAATGATTTCATACGTTGAAATAGTTTGTATAATAATTATCAAGATTATAGAAAGTTATTCTTCTGCATCCTCATTAGAAATCATTAATTGTTGCTCATTTGTGCATGGGCAGTTAGGAAGCTGAGTACATGGTCCTGTGCATGGCCACCAGATACCTTAAAAAGATTTGATTAAAAGATGCAATAGAAATTTATTCACTTCGTCTTACATGGAACACATGGGCATTGGCAGGTTCCGGGAGTCGTGGGTCCAGGAGTCGTTGATCCAGGAGTCGTTGGTCCAGGAGTCGTTGGTGCAGGAGTCGTTGGTCCAGGAGTCGTTGTTCCAGGAGTACCTCCGGGAAGATCATCACATGTTGGACAATCTCTTGGGCAATCATCGCTGCAGGAAATAAGTTTTAACTTGATTTTAATTTGAAGATAATATTTTCCATGTTACAAACCGCGGTACAACTGGTAATGTAGTTGCAGAACAAATTTTTACGAATTCATGCGCATGAACGCATCTTTGTTCAAGGTGATTGAAAACTGATCCACATGCGCAACGTCTCAAAATGGCACGGTGTGAAAGTGCATCAAATGGAGCACACTCATAGTAGTAGTTTGGGTCGACGTAAGGATAAAGGAATTGGCGTTTTGCCCATGTAGAGCAGTCTGGAGCTGAACAAGATGATTCCCATACAGGCGAGTCTGGAACTGGGCAATTAACTGGTGGGCAAGTTGCCGCTGGTCGTCTGCAATTTTCACGGCAAACTATTTGTCCATTGGGAAGTTGCTCATAAAGAATGTCTTCAACTGGTCGTTGCCATTGGGCATTTGAAACTGCGACAAGGCAGAGAATCGCCACAAAACCTAGGCAGGATTTTATTTATATTTACTTATTACAAAACCAATGAAGTGTTGGTATCACAAGAATAACTCACTTTTCATTATTAATATATCACTTTGAGATGATCAAATCGACAACTGAATTAATAGAAGTTTCCCCTCGATATTTATATGAAAAAGTGTGCAAAAATTTAAAAGAAAAAAAAAATAATTCTTATCAAACATGTAAAAGATATCATCTAACATGAAAGCTTGGAAAAATTGCAAGACATTATAATTAAATAGTTTGTATCTAAAGTGGACTCCATAATTCTTTCATTTTTAGAAATTTGAACCATTTTTATCAATCTGATTTTTCTTATTTTGCGTAACGCATTATGTTAAAATAGAATGGGAATATGAGACAAATTCTAGTGATTTAGTCTTCCTGCACTGAAATTAGTCAATAATGAAATTTAAATTTTATAAACGACATTTTTCAATCAATTAATACGTAATCTCCATGTACAATGTAAATTTGGGAATATCTTTGAAAGAATTCTTTGAAACTGTTTTTTTTTTTCTATTTTCTTTCAAAATCTGAAAGACTTTTTTTATTCAAAAAAAGTTCAGATTACTATTTGATTTTGATGCAATATTTTTGTTTTCCAAAAAAAAAAAAAATAATTTCGTTGCTTCTTACATATCAAAATTCAGTGTCGAGAACTGTGGAATAGATAAATTTGGGAATACTCGGTTTTAAATTCAGTCATTTTTGCTGACATTTCAAAAAGATTAAAATCAGTTAGAGTAACTTAAAACAAAATTATTTCTTTTGCTACTTAAGTAAATTTTTATTTTGCACAATTCTGGATATCGGTTGGAGTATATCATGCAAATGTTTTCATTCGTACATTTCAACATTGACATGTTCCAGGAGTTGTTGGTCCAGGAGTGATTGGTTCAGGAGTCGTTGTTCCAGGAGTTCCTCCGGGTAGTTCATCGTCACAGGTTGGGCAATCTCTTGGACAATCATCGCTACAATAAATAAATTTTAACTTGATTTTAATTTGAAGATAATGTTTTTCATGTTACAAACCGCGGTACAACTGGTAATGTAGTTGCAGAACAACTTTGTACGAATTCATGCGCATGAACGCATCCTTGTTCATTGAAAGCTGATCCAATAATAGTAATAATAGTGGGACAAAGTAAGGATAAAGGAATTGGCAACAACATCAACACTTTACTTTTTACCCATGTGTAAACATTTGTCAGCAGCCGCAACAAAATGATTCATCAATTAGCAGAAATTATCTGTGACCTCCATGAATGTTTCAGGCCTCCAATTTCGGTTTGATTTTCCATTGATAGAAGTTTTATTTTTTATGGGGAATCAAATTGCTGATGCTAGCCCTGAAAATGGAGCAAAAATTCATGATAAACGTTTGTTAATTTAATCAATCTAATGACAGAATTGGCAAAACACTTTCACTGAAATTCTTAAGCGGTTCATCAAATAACTATGAATCAAAAAAAACTTTGTTTTTCTTCTTTTGCGGCTTAAATTTTTATTTGGCACAATTCGGGAAAGTGATTAGATTTATACATGATAGGAAATGTTTTCATTCGTTGAAATAATGTGTATTAGTAAAACAATAATTATCTATTTAGATTATAGAAAATTATTCTTCTGTTAATTCATCATAAGGAGCTGGTTGTTGCTGATTTGTGCATGGACAGTTTGGAAGCTGAGTGCATGGTCCTGTGCATGGCCACCAGATACCTTAAAAAGATATGGTTAAAAGATGCAATAGAAAATTATTAATTTCGTCTTACATGGAACACATGGGCATTGGCAATCACCAGGGGGTGTTCCCGGTGGTGGTACAACCGGTGGTGGGACAACAGGTGGTGGAACAACCGGTGGAGGGACAACTGGTGGTGGAACAACCGGTGGAGGGACAACTGGTGGTGGAATTACTGGTGGTGGCACCACTGGTGGTATAACCGATGGAGGGGAATCGTCACAGGTTGGGCAATCTCTTGGGCAATCATCGCTGCAGGAAATATATTTTAACATGATTTTAATTTGAAGATAATATTTTCCATGTTACAAACCGCGGTACAACTGGTAATGTAGTTGCAGAACAAATTTTTACGAATTCATGTGCATGAACGCATCTTTGTTCAATGTGATTGAAAACTGATCCACATGCGCAACGTCTCAAAATGGCACGGTGTGAAAGTGCATCAAATGGAGCACACTCATAGTAGTAGTTTGGGTCGACGTAAGGATGAAGGAATTGGCGTTTTGCCCATGTAGAGCAGTCTGGAGCTGAACAAGATGATTCCCATACAGGCGAGTCTGGAACTGGGCAATTAACTGGTGGGCAAGTTGCCGCTGGTCGTCTGCAATTTTCACGGCAAACTATTTGTCCATTGGGAAGTTGCTCATAAAGAATGTCTTCACTTGGTCGATGCCATTGGGCATTTGAAACTGCAACAAGGCAGAGAATCGCCACAAAACCTAGGCAGGATTTTATTTATATTTACTTATAACAAAACCAATGAAATGTTAGTATCACAAGAATCACTCACTTTTCATTATTAGTATATCACTTTGAGATGCTCAAATCGACAACTGAATTAAATGCAATTTCCCTCGATATTTATATGAAAAAGTGTGCAAAAATTTAAAAGAAAAAAAAAAAAATCATTCTTATCAAACATGTAAAAGATAGCATCTAACATGAAAGCTTGGAAAAATTGCAAGACATTATAATTAAATAGTTTGTATCTAAAGTGGACTCCATAATTCTTTCATTTTTAGAAATTTGAACCATTTTTATCAATCTGATTTTTCTTATTTTGCGTAACGCATTATGTTAAAATAGAATGGGAATATGAGACAAATTTTAGTGATTTAGTCTTCCTGCACTGAAATTAGTCAATAATGAAATTTAAATTTTATAAACGACATTTTTCAATCAATAAATACGTAATCTCCATGTACAATGTAAATTTGGGAATATCTTTGAAAGAATTCTTTGAAACTGTTTTTTTTTTTTTCTATTTTCTTTCAGAATCTGAAAGACTTTTTTTATTCAAAAAAAGTTCAGATTACTATTTGATTTTGATGCAATATTTTTGTTTTCCAAAAAAAAATAATTTCGTTGCTTCTTACATATCAAAATTCAGTGTCGAGAACTGTGGAATAGATAAATTTGGGAATACTCGGTTTTAAATTCAGTCATTTTTGCTGACATTTCAAAAAGATTAAAATCAGTTAGAGTAACTTAAAACAAAATTATTTCTTTTGCTACTTAAGTAAATTTTTATTTTTCACAATTCTGGATATCGGTTGGAGTATATCATGCAAATGTTTTCATTCGTAATAATTTGTTTTGGTACAGTGATAATTCTAGGGCATAGAAAATTATTCTTCTGTTAATTCATCATAAGGAGCTGGTTGTTGCTGATTTGTGCATGGACAGTTTGGAAGCTGAGTGCATGGTCCTGTGCATGGCCACCAGATACCTTAAAAAGATATGATTAAAATATGCAATCGAAAATTAATTATTTCGTCTTACATGGAATGCAAGGACATTGACAGGTTCCAGGAGTTGTTGGTCCAGGAGTGATTGGTTCAGGAGTCGTTGTTCCAGGAGTTCCTCCAGGTAGTTCATCGTCACAGGTTGGGCAATCTCTTGGACAATCATCGCTACAGGAAATAAATTTTAACTTGATTTTAATTTGAAGATAATGTTTTTCATGTTACAAACCGCGGTACAACTGGTAATGTAGTTGCAGAACAAATTTTTACGAATTCATGCGCATGAACGCATCTTTGTTCAAGGTGATTGAAAACTGATCCACATGCGCAACGTCTCAAAATGGCACGGTGTGAAAGTGCATCGTATGGAGCACATTCATAATAATAGTTTGGGTCAAAGTAAGGATAAAGGAATTGGCGTTTTGCCCATGTAGAGCAGTCTGGAGCTGAACAAGATGATTCCCATACAGGCGTGTCTGGAACTGGGCAATTAACTATTGGACAATCTGCCGCTGGTCGTCTGCAATTTTGGCGGCAAACTATTTGTCCATTGGGAAGTTGTTCATAAAGAATGTCTTCTCTTGGTCGTTGCCATTGGGCATTTGAAACTGCGACAAGGCAGAGAATCGTCACAAAACCTGTGAAATTTTATATTACATTTAATATACTTGGGTGCTCATTTCAATGAAAATATAACCTACACTTCATTATTCGTTTATAGGTCTACCTTTTCTTAAACTACAACCGAAACTGCTATGTAACGGGATATTTATATAAAAATATTGTCTGCTAAATTTCGTAAAACAAGCAAAACGATTCAACAATAAAATAAATGACAATCAATCAGATATTGTCTTATGATATTACAATCATGAATCAATGTTCGACACCAAGAAACACAAAATTTTCACAGTGCTCACTTTATCAGTCAATTTGATCATTTGTAATTTCGCCAACGCAGAACTGAAAACGAGATAATGGAGTTTGCAATATACATGCGCTAAGGTTATGCGTAAGCGTTAAATAAATTAAGATTTCTTGGTTTATATTGCAGGTTATAATTTATATTGCGCCCAATTTTTTTTTTTTTTTCTTTTATTAATATACCTTTAGAAATTCAGTTATTATTAGCCAAAGTTATTTATTCTTCAGCTTCAGCTTCCTCATCAGAAATCATTAATTGTTGTTGATTTGTGCATGGGCAGTTTGGAAGCTGAGTGCATGGTCCTGTGCATGGCCACCAGATACCTTAAAAAAATATGGTTAAAAGATGCAATAGAAATTTATTCACTTCGTCTTACATGGAACACATGGGCATTGGCAGGTTCCGGGTGTCGTGGGTCCAGGAGTCGTGGGTCCAGGAGTCGTTGGTCCAGGAGTCGTTGGTCCAGGAGTCGTTGGTCCAGGAGTCGTTGGTGCAGGAGTCGTTGGTCCAGGAGTCGTTGTTCCAGGAGTACCTCCGGGAAGATCATCACATGTTGGACAATCTCTTGGGCAATCATCGCTGCAGGAAATAAGTTTTAACTTGATTTTAATTTGAAGATAATATTTTCCATGTTACAAACCGTGGTACAACTGGTAATGTAGTTGCAGAACAAATTTTTACGAATTCATGCGCATGAACGCATCTTTGTTCAAGGTGATTGAAAACTGATCCACATGCGCAACGTCTCAAAATGGCACGGTGTGAAAGTGCATCAAATGGAGCACACTCATAGTAGTAGTTTGGGTCGACGTAAGGATAAAGGAATTGGCGTTTTGCCCATGTAGAGCAGTCTGGAGCTGAACAAGATGATTCCCATACAGGCGAGTCTGGAACTGGGCAATTAACTGGTGGGCAAGTTGCCGCTGGTCGTCTGCAATTTTCACGGCAAACTATTTGTCCATTGGGAAGTTGCTCATAAAGAATGTCTTCAACTGGTCGTTGCCATTGGGCATTTGAAACTGCAACAAGGCAGAGAATCGCCACAAAACCTATCATGAATTATTTTAGTATAATATCCGTTGTCATATTAATTTATATTTCTCACTTTTCATTCTATCTAACTCTGTCGCCTCTCTCTTACTGAACAACCAAGCAAGTTGCATCGATTTATATACTAAGAATTTTGTTCAAATTTTTTATTGCAACGGAAATGTGAGGTAGTTAATAATGTCAAATTAAATGGGAGAATCAATTGTCAAATGATAAGGGTCATACATCTGTCTGTAACGCTTTGGCGTATCTCTTCTCTTGGTTATGAAAGTATTTTTGTCAAAGCGACAGAACTTTAAAAGCAGTATTTATATTTGGCAATCGATAAACTTTATCAAAAGGCACGATGCCTGATTGGCTGTTAAAAATGGCAATATGTGTTTTAATATTTTTGATAGAAGATGTTTTTTTGAAGTTTGCGAGCGCCGTATAAATTATAATTGAAAAACAAAAAAATTTCTTAAAGAAATCGCCTTCAAAATCCGTGCATACCAAAATTCAGAAATGCCACCATAAAGTTAACTGAAGAATATCTTATATCATTGACAGACGATGTTAAGTGCTTTATGAACAATGTGTTGTGCTAAGATATCATAACGTTGAAATACGCCCAGCACTTCCTATATTATCGACAATATGTAGAGAATTTTGTTCATTTTATACATAAGCAAATACCGAAATTTATGGCAATGAGGATGATGCCAAAAAGAATTTAGTCATAAAAATTGATTTACAATTTGTAAATAAATGTAAAAATGGCTACGTTAATATGGCCATTAAATAAAGCAGTTGTCAGAAAATATGTTCAGACTTGAATTGAGTCGGCACACAATCAATTACATTGAAACTGCCACTAGCAGATACACAAATTAATGACATAAAATCAATTTCATTAAAGTATAAATTGGTAGAATTTTGTTTGTTGTAGTTAAACATCCGTACACGGTTTCACTCTTGTCATATTCACAAAGGATTCAACTGCCTGTCACATGAATTTTCACTCGCAAGCTTCCGGGATCACGTTTCTGAATTTGAATAATAAAGAGCGCTTTGTGCGTTAGTGCAAAATATTTTTTTCCCCATATTTCATATTTTTCGAATGTAATTTCACGTTTTCCGTACGTGATGCGATATGTATACACATAGCAAAAGCAGCATCCAAACAAAATGCCTCTCAATATGAAGTGTATACGGAAATGGTATGATTAAATACTTTCAGCACGTCACAATATCGCATGTATAAAGCATTCTCAGTAAATAAAAATGTCACATATTTAATAAATATTTTCATCGTGTGTTCTGAAATATTTACACGTTGCATGATTTTACTATTGCAAGATGCTATTGCAAATGATAAATCGCTGCTTCTGACTCTTAAACCAATGTCTAAATAAGTAATCCCTTCGAATTCAGTTTTTTTTTTGTTGCACATTAAAGTTAAATATTAGAGCGTTTAAAATTTCAGTTTCGCGATTCTGGTCTCTGTAGGAAGAAAATTAAAATATTCAAATTTGCTAAATGATTTGAAGTGACTTCGTGTCCTCACAAATGCACACACATAAAAAAAATGTTGGCTGTACAGATTAAGGCAAGGTTTTTATTTATGATGCCAAAATGTGCGCTTATTTGCTTTGCAATTATTTATTAACATGTACATATTTGCATTTTTTTTTTTTCATTCGTTTGCCATTTTCCTGTTAAAAAATTACACATGAAAGGAAAATTGTTCATGGAAGAAAAAAAAATGTTCACGCTAAAAATTACTGAAATATATTTTTTTTTTCTCAAACATCATTGAATCAGAGGCATCATCGTTCAAGCATACAAAAATTTTGCTTTATGCAGCTACAAAAAAAAATACGATGAAGCACAAGCAATGGAGGATCCATGTGTCTTCTGTCAGATAAAATGATTTATCTAATTGCAAATGAAATAAGCTTCCTAGAAAATCTAAAAAATGAAAGGATTTTTTGATAATTATCGCACTTTGAACTCGCCAGACATCTATAAAATATCATTAAAAGTTTTCTTCTCTTCAATAAAGCTCCCAGCTGTATTACTATTTAATTGTACATTTTTTTTACCCAGCTTCTTTCTTCATAATCATTATAAGGAGCATAATGTGATAAAAGTGCTGAAAATAAAGCAGAAAATTTGTTCAAATAATTTTATTTTCTACTTTCATTTGCAGTATTTTAATGCAAAGTTGTTGATTTATTGTGAATGCTTTGTATAAACAAGGTGAAGGCATGAATGAACTTTGCGACTCTACATTTCTGTTCAAAAATAAACCGCTCTACCTTAATCCGCTTTATGAACGTCATGAAATATACAAAGCCACAGAGCATTATAATTACGCACGATATTGTAGTTGCTGGTGAACACAACTGCAATGCCTCGCGGGAATGAAAGCAAAACAATTCTTGTTCTTACATGTAAAACAGAGAAATATTTTCATGCATATACTAAATAAAGTTCATCTTTTGCTCTAAAAGTAACACAAATTTCAACGCTTTGTACAGCGAAAGTTTATGGTCGTTTACATGGTAAAAAATAATTTCTTTTACACCTTTTGTATTTTTGTCAAGTTGCCAAGGGATTGACAAAATAACCAACTATTTATATGTTTATGTTTTCATCAATCACGCAAGTCGCTTTTATCATACCCACAAAAGAAAGGTCGATTGAAAAAAAAATCTAATTTTTCACTTAGTCTGCGACATTGTTCCCTACTGTCGTCTCATCTTAATTCTCAGCACATAATTTATTTAATCAAGATGATGAGGGACAAAGGTCGAATAAACATTTTACCATTCCATTGGCCGCAGGGCGTTTTTGTGTAAAAGTATTATTTGTTTTATGGAAGGAGGCGAATTGAGATGACGGGTAGGGCTCGTAAATTTCGCCAAGACAAAAAAAAAATAATAATAATAATAAATTCCGGACGTCACTCTTTTAATGTAAACAATTAATATTCGATGTCGACATAAAGCATTTAAATTATTTCATATATTTCATTGAAACTCGAAACAAAAAATAAAACCTCATTTAAGAGATTCCGATTTTTTACAGAAAGCGACAGAAATTACGCATCACTGGAAATTCTATAAATGGACACGTGTTGATATAAAATGAACGATGAATAAAGATAAAGACAATGGGCGCAAAATAATGTTATTTGGTGGCAAATGATAAGATAACAACAACATTAGAAAACATTAAGTGCAACTGATTTCGCAAACTACTTTAATAATTAAACGCTCAAGGTTTTCTTTCCATCATTGAGGTTTTTTCTTCAAACATTCAAACTTTTCAGAAAAATGGCGATTGGCGATAGCATCTGCCCTCTGTCAGTTAATTTCAAATAACATGCCGCGCGATTGAAAGAATAATACAAGCCTTGCGCTGAGAAATTGCAGGAAACCAAATTAATTCCATCAGACTCAATTCATGGAATCCGAAACCGAGTAAATATCTAATTTGTTTCATTTCCGCCATCCGAAAATTTATTGACATAGCAATTTATCATAAATTTTCCAGGCTTTTTCCTTACATTTCCTTACCCGGTTTCCTTCTTTGCATTCAAATTTGACTTGACTTTGTTTGTGTTTGTTTGTTGTTTTCTGTCTCAGTGATGAAAAAAATGTTATGGGGAAATAGATTAGAAGCTAAAGTCGCTAAATAATATCAATAAATGCTGCTCCATCCATTCATTTCTTTAACCGCAGGTTGTTTAGCATTTACAACAAAGTGTTGATTTAACATATATTTTTTAAATTGGTATAAATTCAAATAAATTTTCAGCGAAATTCAAAGAAAACATTCGCAAATATTTCGACACGCCTACAATAAAAATTCCTTTTTAATGATCTAAGAGAGTTTTATTTTTAAGCTACACAGTGAATCCTTCAAGCAAGTATACGGAGCTTTTACTTCTGACATTATGAAGCGACTGGATAGAAGGCTGAATATCAAAGAAGGGCGTAGAATACGATATTAATTACACAATTTGTGGAAAAATGCGAAAGCGAAAATAAACAAGAATTTCAAAAATGTCCACATCTCGATTTGTGGTCAATCAGAGCTTTCAAATTAAATTAAAAATTCCTTCAAGTTCATTTGATATCGTTTCAATACATTGAAACTATTTGGGATCAATTTAGTCATTGAATTGTAATTATTTCTGAACTCTCTACCACAAGAGAGGAAATGGCTCATCGTCACCAGACAACTGTAGTAAATTACAAACCTACAGCTTACTGTTGCCGCATTGCCACAATTGTCAGATGTTATCAGCTTCGCAATCTATTTTGCTCTTTCTCATGTGTTTACACTTCAATTGATTTTCCAATAAAATGATACATAACATCGCTAAATTTTCTCGGAAAATGTGAAAAAATTTTGAATTCCCCAAAGCTTTTACCTTGATTCATGTTTTTATCAAATTTGATGTCGTTGTTGTTATGTGTGGGCCGAATGTAAAACAAGTGTCACCACACAAGTAATTTTAAATAGATATTTATTTTTTCATTATTAAATTTATTGTGTGCTTTCATACTGATGCACCACAACTCATGACAACTGAAAATTGTTTTGATAAAAATCGATAAGAATTGTCGTGTATGAGCAAAAAGATATTTGCCAACATGCACTTATCGTGGATTTATTTTTCATGCTTTCGATGTTTTTTTTTATTGCAGTCTAACAATTGCACAACATAAAAGGAAAATTCTTGCAAAATATAATTTTTGGAAAATAAAGCGGCAAGAGCTGGCAACAAGGCACATATCTGAGGAAATGTCATGTCGAAAATATTACTTAGTTCCAAATTTGACAAACCTTGGTTCTTGAGGATGTTTTTTGCTTGCTGGAATAAAATAAAAAATTTGCAGTTTTGCCAAAGACAAACAAAGGATGACAAAAATATCTACATATCTATGTAGCAAATATACTGCTGTGCTTTTGAATGGTTTTACTTTCTTAAAATTCTCAAAAGTATTTATTGCACAAACAGTTTTTTGGTATTTTTATGTTTACAGTTTTCCCCGTAATATCCTTTGAAACATTTCTATTGAGTTACAAATTCACTTATACAAATATATTTACTCATAACTCGGTATTTTTCAGAATAAAGACTAACATGCATTTGCTGTATTGCAAATTGTAATCATTAAAATAGCTTTGCTACATTAAACTCCAAATATATTCGTTTATGGAATAAGATTTACTAAAATATTACGGTAATTGTTATAAGTCTGGCAACCAGTGTGATTTATTCATAATTCACAAAGCTATAAATCTCAGATGGAGGCCTCATGCTGATTTTTGATCACTGAAATTGGGCCAAAAAAAGGTCAAATTTGAAAAGAAAATATTTCGACAGTAATTTTTAAGAGTTGAGTTAAAAACTTCTTGTAACGGCTTCAAAAAATTTAATAAGGAAATGCGATTAAAACTAATTTATTAACCCCATAAAAGATCCGATCTATCCTGCGCAAAAATACTCAAATCCTTCTCACGTCTCACTTAATTAAGAATTTTATGCATGGATAATTGGTGGATGGAAGACAAACAGTATTCGTAATTCATTCCGAATCAAAGAAGGGTTTAATATAATGCCGCATCAAAATCTTTGTCATTTAATTATTCGGTTTCATTATAATTTTAAGGCATGTTTCAGGACTTTTTTTGCTAAGAATAATCCTAAATTTCATTAAGCGTTTGACTGAAAAAGAAGCCCGGAGAAAAGTAAAAGCTTACTTTTCTTTCATGAAAAATATAATAAGGAGTAAATTGTTTTAATTGATAGGAATTATTTGAAAGCTTTCGCAGTTTTACCTCATACAACAAATGAATGAAATAACACCGGTTTGACGTCACATCATATTTGAAGCTTTATAATAGCTTATTCTGCAATTGAAACAATTTTCCATAATTGTGTTTCTTTTCAACAAATGATTCAAAAATATCTCCTCTCTCATGCTGTTTTTGTGGTGAAGCGGTTGTGAATATACTTTTAATCCGGATACCGGATTAACAATTGGGAGACTAAAGCAGAAGCTTTTCATTATTTTATATGCTTAATATGATACTCAAAATCATGCAAGGGATAAAATGAATTATTGTAATCATTTTATTAAATTGTATAATGTGTAGGAGGATGTCATGCATGCTTAGCCATCCACAATAGAATGTAAAATTTTAAGCATATTAAGGTATCATATTCAAGCACGAGTATATGGAACTGCGAGAAAAACTGTTAGAAACTCGAACATTGTGACGTAGTACTTGATATTAATTTGCTGAATTTACAAACCGTGGATATTTTTTGGGGCGTTGTTAATGACATTGACATGAGCAAAAGTTGGAATCCAATTACTATTTCCGTCCTTAATTTGGCAAAAGGAAAACACTTGGGCTTCAGCTTATGTCGATCAACATTTTGAGTAAATATATTTTTTCCTTCCTTTTTCACTTCTGCCAAACTTCTCGCAAATCCAAAAAGTGTCAAATCAATTTTCGGTAAATTCGCATGAAAAATTGGAGGCCAAATGAAGTGGGCTTATTACTAATGGTGTCAATTGAGATGTATATCGCTAGCAAAATTTGCTCAAATAATATTCGTAGAACTTTTTTTTTTTTCTTGGATGGAAAATATTTTCGAATCCGGGCGCCATAAAAATTTCAAGATATTACTTTTCTCGGGAAAATGTGGAAGAGATCCATTTGTGTTTTCGACTAACAAAAGAAAACCAAAAACTTTCTACCGAAGTATAATGAATAATTGATTTTGATCTCAAGTTTCATTGTGTTCAACAGAACTTTAAAGTATGAAAATGTTATGATGTTGTTATGATCTAAATCCAATGTTTGTGATAAACTATGCAAAGACTTCCTTGCGGCTTGTCCAGAATACCAGAAATTTGCGCTTGTCCAGAAGTGAAATTACACTGCTTCGATGAGAGATTATTGTTGATATCTACTACTTCGTATCTATATCTCTAACAGCATAGTTCACTTTAAAAACACCAAAGTTTTATCATGTATATTGATTCAATTTTTTAAGAATTCTTGTCGTTTAAATTCTGCATGTAAAATGGAATTTTCCAATTTCATGTTAATAGAAAAAAAAAAAACTTTCTGAATTGGGCTTTAATAGAGAAAAGTGTTTTCGAAAGCAAAATTATAAGTTGTGGGAAGGTAGCATGCAAAATAATTGTAACGCGTTCCTGGCGGAAGAAGTGAGCTATCAATTTTTGAATTCCATGTCGTGGGCTTTATTTAAAGAATATTAAAATAATGGGTTACAGGCTTTTCGGATGGTCTCTTACATGAAAAGTTTTATTTTTCTCTTACCTATCCCGAAAAATTTCCATTGTTTGCATTTACAAGATTCTCTGCGCTCCGTTCACAACACAATAGCGAGAAAATTGAAATTTTTTACCCTGATAAGTGAATGAAAATTGATTTTCAACCAGCATAATGATTTTTCTCTCTACATGAACCGTACAACTGCCGAGCTTGCCAAAAAAAAAAAAGTATTAAATGAGCTTAGTTTAGTTAAACTGTGAAATGATGTTAAGTAAGCTTTTTATGTTTGTTGAGAAAAAAAAAAAAAACTTTTTTATTAAAAAGTTTTAGTTTGTTAAATTTATAAAAAAAAGTCGATTTAAAATGACATTTTCAAGCTAAATATTTCAAAGATAAAAATCAAAGTTTCTACTCAGAATATTGAAATATCATAGATTAATACAACCAAGAGGAAAACATGTTAAAAAAAGTCATTAAGAAAACTCGAGAACCCTTGTCACTTATTCTCTATGCCAAATCACATTAAAGAAAACTAATTTTCATGTTTCCATGCAATGAAATTGTAATTGCTTTGTAGAAAGATAATTTCCTGATTCACTCTGTACATTTCTCACAAATTGTTCAAAAGAAGGAGGAAATTAAAACAGAAGAATTAACAAAACAGCGCAACTTGCATGCACAACATATAAAAGTACAAGCGAGCAAAATACAAAATGACTAATTGCACACCGGATCCATTTCTTATTTCTCACCAACAGCTCCAAGCATTTAATTTGCATGCTTTTTTGTATATGTATGGGAGTGAGAGCTTTATGTGGGTCTTTCAAGCCACTGATCATGGCAGCGCTTATAACATTCAACAGAATTATGAGAAATGACTGAAATTAGATTCAATTTTTCATTTTACAAAAACAAATGAAGAAATATTTTCGTTCCATAAAAAAGCATTCCACTCCAGATACGAATCGCATTAGTTTAAATAGGTTTTTTTTTTCTTCTTAAATTTAATTTCCAGCAGTGGCATCACGATAATGAGATAATTCACGAATACATATATATTTTCTGCTCATGGAAATGTCCTTACAAATCCCACCGTTAACTTGTTCGGTACAAATTTTTCTTGAAAATTCCTGCAAAAGTTAGCAAATAATGTCTGTGTGTTCAAACGAAAGCTTATTATTTTTTATGAATATGTGATAAAATCACTACTTGTATTATCTTCAATTTCTGCAAATTAAACACAATGCGTGCACTATGTTGAGCTTTTCATATTTGGCACTTAATTATTTTAGTTTCTATGTTAAAATCTTACGGAAGCAATTCATGCAGAAAGCCGCATGCTGATTTAGCGAAACCGCTGATATAGCTAAATAGGCTGAAACTTTTGTATCAACAACAACACGATTCCCACTAAGCTTTTGATCTGCAAATAAAATTTGTATTAAACTCATATTACGTACAACAAGCGAAGAGTAACTTGATTTTTGAAACTCGTCAAAATTTTCAACCGGAGTTCGACTTCAGTAAAGTGAAGTTCTCCTTGTTCTTTTGCATAATAGCTATATTGCTCTTTTTCGATGTCAATAAACTAATGCTGTCGAAGTACTTCAAAGACTGTTCAATGTTTGCTCGCCCCATAATTGGATTATTGTATCAATAAAATGTTATAAGATGGTAAAACTTTTTTTTTAAGTACAAGCTTAAGCCATTAGAGATGAAAAAGAGAAGGAAATATGAGAATCGAGGATGGGCATATTCACACCGTTTAAGGCATTTGCAATAATCTAATGATTTGAAAAGCTCTTTGCGCTTCAACCTTATGGAGGGTTGGAAATGGAATTTGCAGTGAGTAAAAAAAAAAACTTTTTAAATTAAGTGAAATGAGAATAGAAAATTGAGTTTATCTCGAAGGAGAAAATCTTGTAGATTCTAGAATTTTAATAAAAATTTACAACAATCTTGGGTATGTTTACATTATTTTGTGCACTCTTTACTCCATTGCTGATGGTTTGCGAGTGGATACATACATTTTTTTTTTAATTAAAAGTTTTTAATCTCCAATTTTCACGGAATGATTCACAATTATCTCAGTAATTAATTTATGGTCAACACAAATTGACAACGTGACCAGCAGCAACATATTCATGCTGGAACTTGTGAATACGGCTTGCGGTGATAATTTGTATCACTTTTATTTTAAATTTAAAAATAATAATAATTAATGGAACGATACGCAAGCTGATGAAGTTATAGTTTGTGAAGTATGTTATTTAATTAAATTAACATAAGTCCGACAAATTCTTTAAACAAATGATTGATATTAAATTTTAATTTGATATGGAAGTTGATTGTGTTCAGAGCATTCCACAAAGCTAAATGCATGTACTAATGTTGAGCACAAATGACTCTAATGATTATGATAACGTTGCAATCATAAAAGAGATGTGTAAGTGTCGGACAAAAAACTGAAATAACAAAGGGAATAATAACATCTACTATAATTTATAATCGCACATTCCATTTGGCTCTCAAATTTTACTTCCTTTTGAGTGCACAATCCCGTACACTTTTGTTTCCCTTTCATGTTTTTTATGATTATAATTTTCTGCAATCACATTCATCTTCTTTCTCAAAGTACTCATGGCATTTTACTCATTAGATGATTTTCTCTATGGTGAAGTAAGCTGAAAAGTGATGAGCATACTTTCCAACACTTCGAGGATGTGATGATGTTTTCTCTCTATGTTCAACACACCAACGTTCCTCACCGTCTCATGCTTCATTATGGAAATTGATAATTTATAATTTAAAATGCGAAATTCCATAGAGAATCGAGGTAAGGTTAAATATGGGAAATTGAGCCCAGATGTGTGTTTAAATAATCCACAACAAAGCGACCGGAGATAGATTTCTGTTTGTCGTACTCATAAAATTTGTACATTTATCGTACATACACGCGCACACACCTAGATCCATACAAATTTCATTCTTTCCTGTTGTAGATTGAACGAAAAATGCCTGAGGGCCTTCTTCGTTCGAAACAGTTAGAAAAATTATGGTAAAGCTTTCCTCAAAGAATTTGAAAACTCTTTAAAATTGAAAAGTTGCTCAAACTTTCATTGATTCTCAGAAAATAAATACGAATGATAAAACAATTGTCGCTTTATCGCCCACATTTTACCATCATTAATTTCGAAGATCAAACATATATCACGAAACCATGGCTTCATAGCGCCTAACGGTCTTCATAAACGTCATCATAACTCTCGAGGACGTCATTTTCCTACGAAATATATAATACAATCGAATGGCATTCAGAAACTTTAACTGTAATCCATTTTCTTCGATTTAAAATGCATTTTGCAATTTGTTGAATCGAGCTTTGAGATAAAACAAATTTCTCTCTTGTTACACAAAGAGCACTTGAGGATTTCGATAAAGAATTCTCTTTTGGCTTTTTTTATTATAGTGAAATATTTTGCGGGAGTATGAAAAAAAAAGATAATTTTTGCTTTAATCTTTCATTATATATTTTTCTTTACCATTCCCTTCGCCAATATATATTTGATTCCCATTGTTCCGTAAAGTATACAATTTTGAGTCAATCAATATATGGAAAAAAAGAGATGAAGTAATTCCCTTTTTAACGAATTGGATTGCAAAGAGGGATCATATCGCAACGAGTTCCTTGAAGATAAATGATGAAAAATAAATTGGAATCTATTCAGCATGATGATTCCCAAATGTATAGCGTCCATATAATTATCTCAGACGCCCGCCCTACAGTGAAGATCTATCAGTGATATAATTTCACCTAAATAAGCAGAAGAAAGGCAAAAAAATAAGATGTTAGCGAACAAAATAATTTAATGCAGCCGAGTCAAAACGATTTAATGTCTTTTGAGTTTTATATGAATTTTACAACCTCCGACAAGCCGCGAACAAAAAAAAAAATATTGCGTATAATGCAGCATCAGAGACCCATAAAGATTTACGTTGATCCTTCAAATGAATGGCAAAAAGCTGTTTTTAACGGATAAACAAGCAATTGCCATTACTGAAGTGCGATGCTTTATTTTTTGCTAGTGCTATGCTGCCTCAAACGAGATTATTTATTTATTCAAGAGATTTCACCAGGCGGCGCGAGTGCTCGCAACAAAATGAAATCAATGCCATGACGAGTGTTCAATTATTTAGAGCGCTTTATGTACAAATCCTGATGCTACGATAATATAGAGTGCATCAAGCTCAACAGAATGTCAGCTTATGGAGATGAGAGCTCAATTCCTGATATAAAATACCTGCCACTTCAACAGCTCAAATTAACATTTCTTTTACGTTGGTTGAGATTTCCCATCGTTAGTAAATAAATAAGGTCAAGTTGAAATGGGTCGCTCTAGCACAATTGCTAGATATTCTTTTCTGCTCCTCAATTCCTTCCTTCTACATATTCATCGCTCCTGAAATCAGAGACATACATATTTTTTTATCACCAAACCAGAGAAACTTCATCTCGTTGCAAACAAACATCTTTTTGTCATGAAATTGAACACATTAATTATTCAGTTTTGGCTTTTGTGTAAAGTGAGAAATTTTGTTGATTTTAGACCGCCGACATTCTAATTTGTTAGCAGCGAGACTAATTGAGCACTAGAACTCTGAAGTGTTTTTTGTTACAAGATTCCATTATTGTTGAATGATATTTGGTCATCAGGCTTCATGCGCATTAATTTACCATTTTGCATTCCTGTTGAAATGTTTTTGGTAAACAATGGAAAACAATGTAAGCATAGTTAGCAAATCTTATCGGAAAATTGAATAAGGGAAAATTATGTTTCCGGTAGTATGACTCGCTGACTAAAACAATTTTCTAGTAATTAAATAATTTTGTCTACTCTACAGAAAAAAGTTAATCGATATTTAATCAATTCCTAAAAAAAAAAATTTAGTGCAGTCCACAAAAATCACGATAATCATCATCAATAAAGTGACAGCAATAAAAGTATAGTGCTCATAATGTGATTAAATTTTGACGATGCCATTAAATACAGCCGTTAAAAGCATTACATCTGAAAGTTTCATTATTTTACCGCTGCAGCAATATTTGCTTTCGATTAAATATCTCATTAATTTTCCTATGTTTTCATTATGTGTGTGTTCATTGCGATGTGTTTTGACATTGATTAAATGGCATTCGAGCGTTAACCATCGAAAAAAATTTTAAATAATTTTTCATGTTATTAAAAATTATCCAATAGAAGAAAAATTTCACTGCATAAATAAATCAACAGAATCGAAAATATATTTTGCTCGCCGCTCAAACAGACAGAGTGAATCGAAAATCAAAATATAATTTCCATATAAATTGTTGAACCAGAAAAAAAAAATAAAATAATTCGATTTTTTTTTTATTAACGATCATGTCGTTATTTCTACGTTGTTAAATCGTCATAATAAATAAATAATTCCGTAATTCTTTTCACATGCTTCCATCATGATGACATTAAATTTGTGTGTTTAACATAAATTTTTACCGCTTCAATTATCCATTAGATGAACGTTGTGCAATAAACATGTATCACGAAAGTGGCGTCCAAATTTATGATTATTTTATTTTGTTGATGAATCAGAACTAAATTAAGCTTTCACTTGGGGGTTTTCAAAGTTACTCGAAATTAATAAATTTTTGGATCTTGAATATATGATTTTCAACATTAAGGAATCCCCAACAACAAATTCATAGCTTCACCTGATTTGAAATGCAATTTTCATTTTAAATGTTTCTCTCTGTCACACGCCAGCCACACATTCAACAGTATCATACTGTGTCTCTTATACAATTCAATGTCAATATTTGTTCGAAATCATCGTGTCGCATATTAATGAAACAATAACAGTTTAATGAATTGATAACAAAACTATCAGTTTTGTGGGTTGTTCGAAATCACATATTTACATCGCACTACGCTTGTCATCAGTCTGATTCAGCAGATCTCAGGGAATTTGTAGTTTTAAATTTATGCATGTAATCTTTGGTTTGTATCTGATACATGTTACGTTTCCATCGTCTATTGGATCTTTAATAATTTAGATCAGCAATAGGATGAGGTGGCAAAACTTCATCCTATGTTTGAAATTTTCACCATGAGTGACGTCACATGAAACATGCTCCTAAAAAATTAATATTAGTTGATATCTTTGAGACTGAAGAAGTCTTACATTGATATAACCTCTTAATAGACATTCTTTTATAGCTGCAGTAAACTTATATGGGAGTCAGTTGGCTTCATAATAAAATAATAACGGCATTTTATTGGCAGACACATGTTGTATGTTATTAAACCATTCATAAATAATCTTATCAAGAACCAGGCAATATCTTCAAAATTAATTCGGTAATTAAATAAACTTAATATTTATCGTCATCGTCTTTTATAAATTCATAAGTATTCATTGTGCAATTAATTGTCGTTAATTAAAAATTTCTTCGGCACATTGGAGCAGAATGTAAGTCCCATTTGGGGAGGTGTCTGTTGCGGGTGCTGATTGAACTAATTAATTCCGGTTGGCCAAAGGGACGCATCAAATTTTCATTCGAATGCGAAAGGATCAAGGAAAAATTCTTTAGCACCTTATCTTCATTTTCCCAAGGCGTCACTCAATTTTCTCGTCCACTAATAATCATCCAATTTTGCTGTTGGTATACACAGAATTTCTAATCACTTTTCACTGAACAGGAAAATATCCCAAAAATTCGAAATCAATCAAATTTTGTTCCTTTTCCGCTTGACCAAACAGTTTTCCAATGCCATTGCTGATCTTCTTAAAGAAATGCGAGTGAAACGTTTTTGTTTCCAAGCGCTGCCATTTTTGGGTACGAAAATTTTATGTTGCTGCTTGAGAAATTTGCGGGAATTTCACTGAAAATAAGCACAACTAATATAGAAAATCTCCAATTACATTCGATAAAAATAAAGCCTTCAAAATATCAAAGAAATTAACAAGCATCCACAAAATATCTTGCTCAAGTCAATTGAGAAATTTCAATTACATGACTTAAGGGCACATTTTAGCAATTGAATGGACACAATTGAGTTGTTAAGATATTTTTGTCAAATTTTGAACTACAATAAATTCTTAATTCCAAATAATTCGATCGAATGGGTTTGATCCTGTTAATTAAAAGGAAATCATCTCAGAATTAAGCGACTTCATGAGCAATAATCAACTATCAGAAATCTTAATTGTTATCACTTCTGTGCAATTAAATGAAAAGTTTAATCACCTGTTCATTCATTGAGGCTTGTGATGGTGCTCGTTGAATCAGAAACATATTCAGCACGCAATCACAATATATCCATGTCGTAGTATAGTCATACAAAATAAAATTGAATGCTCGGACGCCGAATAATTGTCACGTCAAAATGACAGGAAATTGGTGTGCGAGCTGTGCGGCCAATTTTAGGAAATTAAATTTTCTGCTTGCTGTGACTTGCAGCCGAATCAAGCCACGGACGCTTTAATTGTATCTTATTTCCTGTTGCTATTTATACGTATTTATGGCTCGACATTTTATATTACCTGTGCCGTTAATGTATTTTGCAACTGATTAAAGAGCGATTATATTGTCGTTGATGTATCGGAGTGTGAATGTCGAGTAAGCATTGTGAAGCTTCGTACAATCGGAAACATCAGAAAACAATAAAAGCCTTCGATCAATACATCACCATCAATCCACTTCCAGCAAACACTTGAGCCACTCAAAAGACTTATCACTGCCAGAAAAATGTTTAAGCAAGTATGAGAGAACAGCTTTTATTAAATAGTAAAACTGAAATATAGATTTTGGACGGGCAGACAAAAAAATATATTCTTTAAATTCCAATAGCTTGCAAAACATTTCACCCTCTAAAAACCATTTTTCTGCCTCATCTCGACTCATCCACACTTAACACTATAATGTAATGGAATCAATCATCCAAAATTAAAAACACTTTATGGCTCGCCAAACTTTTTTTTTTCTTCTGTATCATTTGATGAGGAGCTTTTTAGGGCACCCCTCCTGATGATTATCAGTCGTAAAATTGAATAAAGAGAGATAATTCATTTATGTCGTCGGGCAATCTGACACAATGATGCCCACGGTATTTTGGCGCGCTACGAAATCGAGCATATCAGTCGAAGTAATTGACTGCGAATCATTCCTTGTCACCAACAAGTGTAGTAAATAAAACTGCGTGGCCAAACTGAAGTATATTTTCGGTAAACTACACAAGCATCGCATAATAAAAATAGATTTCCAGTGACAAAAACAAATAACAAAATGGAAAAGAATTGTGCAACGATGTATAACTAGATGTTTTTCCGAGATAGGGTGAGCGGATTGGGGTAGATGCTTTTTTTTGGGGTTTGGATTATTATCCAATTGCTGAGACCATTATACTTTTATGGTTCTGAATCCTTATAAAATTAGAATTTCATAAGTAAATATAAATACAAAGATACTTATTTTTGCCCGTCTCATTCGCATTCATTCACGACGAAATAAAAAAAAAAAGAAAAAAAATTTAATTGACTTGTTTTTCCTTTCGTCGGAGCCTTGTAGAAATTCCATGGAAATTTTCGACGTTATAAAGAGGCGTCATTAAAGGACTAAAAATGAGATGAAAATCCTTCAATAAATGTAATAAACGTTTTGTTAACAATTGAATTGTTAAATTATTGTCCTAATTGGCATCATTACGAAATTCTTTAGGAGCTTTTATCAAAGTAAGTGACATTTCTTTTTCCTTTAATAACATTTAAACGAGAACAGAAATTAAATGCCTGACCTTTTGAGCATACTAATAAGCAATCAAGCTATAGCGACCCAATTTTCCCAAAAAAGAAAAATAAAATAAAAAATTTAAGAACAATTCCGAACTAATAAAATAAAACTTTCTGCTCATCAAAAACTTGTGGCTCAGCCATAAAAAATTAATGTTCTAATATAGTCATTTACAAAAGAAAAAAAATGAACCAACTTTCCAATCTATCGGATGGAAAAAGTTTGTCTTTTACTTGCCGCCAATGCTGGCTGTTCCCTCGTAAAAAGATGCTCTACCGAAAACAGTTAAAGTCAATCAAAATTATTCAAAAAGTGATTTTACTCCAATCCATTCTGCATTTTTATGGGGAGAATTTATGAGGATAATTTGTAATGATTTATGTGGTTTGTAGTTTCGCAAAAGTGAAACTCCAAGCACTCACTGATGACGCACATGCTAGATCCGAGCGGGGGATGTTCTTTTTAAAAAGAAATCTCCCCTCGCCATCAAATTATGAACAAAAAAAAACTTTTCCCTTTTGTTGTTATTTCAATGGGAACAGAATTTATATATTTGCGACATTATAATAAAACCAAGAAGAAGCTACATAATGCCATCCGAAAAGGCGACTGATGGACGATGAATTTCTCTTTTTGTCATCTTTACCATAAGAGAAAACTTAATCCACCCTCATGCAGAAAAGAAGGGAAGAAAAATATTTAATGTGAAAATAAAGTTTGCCGTCCCTCCTTTATCATAACAAAACCATGGAATATATTCTAATTTTAAGGAGAAGTGAATCTTACCAATGGCCGACAACTGCTCTCTCGTTTGACATCGGAAACTTGAGCTGGATCAACAACATCTTGTCAACGAGTTTATTCGAGCAATGAATATGAAACTTTAACGGTTAATCATGTCTTATCTTGAAATATTTCAAGTGAGCTCATGCGAAATGGAGGCGTGAGCGATGAATTCTTGTCGCAGAAGTGTCCGCGCTTATAGCTTGTAGGATAGTCAGTTAAGCAATAATTTGATAATACCAATTAGATAATTATTAATAAATCCAATGTGCCGAAAACGAGCAACTCTTGAAGTTCACGACACTCAAATTGTTTTATTTCTCTAGCGATAAGACATGGAGATAATTTTTGACTGCCGAATATAAAGCGCCAGCACAATCCACGTCAACAATCAGTGTTTACCTAATCGACCCAACCCATAACTGGTGTTTATTTGGCTGGTGGATTTAAAAAAAAAATTCGAGCACATTTTTTTCTGAAAGTGGTGAGAAGTGAAAGGTAAATTTATTCTGCAAGTGCTCTTGAAAGTCGATTTTAAAAACTGCTTGCAGCATGACGTGCTTTTGTATGTGAAACAGACATTGAAAATGATTTTTCACAGAAAATTGTGAGGAAATTTTTGTTAATGCCCACAGAAAACGATTTTAAATGAAAATTATTAAAGGTTTATCGTTAATTGAGCATGTTTAGTACTTCACGAACTAAGTATTTTCTAATCAGTGAGCTGCAAATAAAGTCCGAGATTTTACGATATAAAATGTTAAGAAAATTGTTAACAGAAAGTAAAAAAAAGATCTCATAAGTTTCCTTTAAAGCTTCTTAAAAAGAAATTGGTCTTCGCGGAATTAAAATTCTCATGATGCCCATTTTTCATATAAATGGAGCTTTACGGAATATAATTCAGTTTTGTTCAAGCTCATAACTTTTCTCTAATTTTCCCCAATTTTCTCTTTCTTCAAATAGTGAGCAATGAAAAGTGTGGTGCTATTCACTTTCTTGGCGCTATGCGGAATGGCAAATGCCGATACACAAACACGAGTATTCAGTCAACGTTTGGATCACTTTAATCCACTTGATAGACGTGAATGGGACATGAGATATTTTGCAGTTGACGATCATTACCTTGCTGGTGGCCCGATATTCATTTACATACCAGGAGGATTTGAAGTTTATGATGAATTCACAACCCGGGGCGTTGTATATGAACTTGCCGAGGAAACAAATGGTTATGTGTTTGCATTGGAGCATAGATATTTCGGTGAAAGTAAACCAACAGTTGACACATCAGTGGAAAATTTAGCATGGCTTAACGTTCATCAAGCTGCAGCTGATATTGTACAATTTGTGGCATTCGTAAAAGAAAATTATTACCAGACCGCAACATCGCGTGTCATTTTATGGGGCAGAGGCTATGGTGGCACTTTGGCTATTTGGGCTCGTCAAAAGTACCCAAATCTGATCGATGGCGCTTGGGGATCGAGTGCGCCACTTAATGCTATTTTGGAAAATCCTTCATTTATGGCAAATACATTTAAAACTATCACACAAATTGGTGGACCCGAATGCGGAGAGATTCTAAATGGAGCATTCCGTGAGTTGGAAGATGCGATACGTCTCCGCAATACCACCTGGGTGGAACAGCGTCTTAATTTATGCTCTCCAATTGACATTGAGATCGAGGAAGATGTGTCACGTTTGTTCTATGGAATTGCAGCTGATATCGGATATCAATTTGTTTCAAATGCACGCTATCCGGAAATTGATGAAAAGTGTTACATTATGAGAGCACTTGATATGCCAAATGACCAACCGATAAATAATCTCGATGCTTTTGCTCGCTGGTTCGTCGATGACTACAATAAAAATTTAGAATGTTTGAACTATAACAACACGGCCATATTGGCAAAATACCAAAATGTCGAATGGAATTCAATTTCTACAATTGCTGGACGTCGACAAAATTTCTGGCTTCAATGTACACAACTGGGACAATTTGCTGTATCAAATGAAGGTGAAGGTCACCCATTCGGATGGCGTTTCGATAGAACCTTTTTCCGACGCTGGTGCGCTGCAGCTTTTGATACTGCGGATAGCGATCTGTAAGTAACATCTATTCAAACATTTCTCAGAATTTCATATTTTCTTCAACAAATGAAACTTACATTGAAATTTTTCAACCAAAAAAAAAAGCTTCTCCGATCCCTTCTTTATGGAGGACACCATTAGACGAACGAATCAATTCTTTGGTGGATTAAATCCTCACGTTTACCGAGTCCTATTCACACATGGTGAAATGGATCCACGCAGGACTCTGGGGCCATTGGAAAATATAAATGAAAACTCTGAAGTCATTGTCATGTCACGTAAGAATTTATGAATTTTCCCTTGCCACATTGGAAAAACCATTGTCACTTTTCTCACACAGTCCAATCATTCGGTCGTGACTTTGGATCACCATCAGAAACTGACTATGTTGTCCTTCTTCAGACAAAAGCACGTGCTCGTGAATTGATGATCAAATGGATTTTTGATGCCATTGATGAAGATAAAACTGATCCACCCGCGGTACCTTTAAATGAAGCATCAATCGCATACCAAGCGTAAAATCAACAGGTGACGTGATAAAATCAAAAAACGTTAATATTTTAACGATGACATCAAACCAGAGCTTATTTTAATTTTATTACTAGCCTTGAATTTACTTAAACGATTGAGACGAACTAGTCAAGTTATATCCAATAGATTCGTCAATGCTAGGCGGGACAAAATTAGATTAGGCTCTGATAAATATTTGATTGATTTAAAGAAATTTATTTTAAATAAAACTGTAAAGTATTCGATAATAACCTTTCTCTTCTTTTTCCTCCTGCTAAATTGATATACCGTGAATTGCTTTCTCAGCACTTAAAACATTTCAATTGCCGGCAGCAATTCCTCAGTAAATTCTTACAAAATTCTGCGAACATTTTGATAAAATTTTATTTCCAGCAATTCACTTGTTTGATTAGCAATTAACTCAAAGTCATGAAACATTTTGAATTCAAATTGAAATGAATGTTGTTGATTTTATTTGCTGGAAAGGGGTGATTTTCTTAATAACCAGAACTTTCATCTGTCCTTTACTAAGCGCATGGTTTCACATCATAAACAATCTTCCACCCCTCTAAAGCAATGGTTTAATTGGAAATTTCTATGTTAAATATAAACATTTAGCGAACGTAGATCAATGCGTAGGCGCCCATTTGACGTGAAAAATTTATTGACATGAACTTTAAAATGCGATTTAATGAATCGTAAAATGTAAACAGAAATTTTTCTTTTGGATAGATGCTTTGCGTGGCTCTAGAAATTGTATTAATTATGTGTAGCAAAACATACCTTTCTCTCTAAAACATGTAAATACCAAATTGAAAATTTCAATTACATTTCGAATCAACAGAATAGAATTTACGCATTGGCACAAATAACAAAATGACGTCAGAGCCGAACAAAACAACAGAATCAAATTTGGTGATGAGCAACGGATTTCTGGCTTTGATATAGCTCAGAACTGAATTCACTGTGACGATCCCAATTCATGGCTTAATGGTTATACTATAAATAATAAAATATAAATAGACATGGGACATTTGTGCCTAATGATCTGAGTGGATCAAGTTCACCAATCCTTTGAATGTGTTGATGAAGGCCGCATAAAGTTGAATTGTACGCTTTATCGAAGCTTCCATGAATTCCTTTGTTAAACTGAGGACAACTCACAATTGTTATATACACAATTAAAATTGCTGTAAATCGCAACCTCATCGCAAAACGAGAAAAAAGCTTTTATTTCTTGATCCAAGTGGCTGGTACACAAAAAATTGAACCAATCAAATTGAACGCTCCATCCGAACGGTTGCTTTTCAATACGTTGCAAATTGACCCAATTGAGTGCATTGCAGCCGAAACTTTTATCCTCGTCCATGGTATACTGAAATTGAAGACCATTTGATGCTCTGATACCAGCAGTTTCATTTGAGCGATATTTTTTTGGATTGGAGAAAACATGCATCTCTATTAAAAGTATTGAAGTAAATTAATGCTAGCAAAATGTTTATAATATCAAGATATTTGATATGGAAGCGAAGCCAATTGCGCCGATAATACAAAAATAAAACGCGAGAAATTTCATGTACATTTTCGTATGTCAATTTGAAAGCATAATTTGAAACCATTCTCAATTCGCGTCGTATTGCGAAGGCGAATAGCATCATCAAATATCTTGTAGGCGTTTTCAATTATTTGCAGGCATTCCGGGCCACTAACTGACTTGATGGTATACGTCGAATTCAACGTAAAGTTAGGATTTTCAAGAGCAAATAGAATTTATTTGAAGGTCTAATGCCCAAACGCACTGAAATAAATGTACCCAAACACATAAAAAGCCACCATAGTGACACATCGTTGCGGTGTTGAAATAATTTTCTTTATCGGCTACCGCTTGACGAATGTTAAGCTGAGCTAAGTTTTTTATTTTTACTGATGTGTCCTCCTCGTTGAGTCTACATTTGCCAAAATATCTGTGCTCCAGTGTGAAAATGTGTCCATTAGTGTCTCTGGCTGCCTCATCTACAACACCTTCGGCAATATAATCATCATAATGAGCCTCGTTGTCAGCTCCTATATAAATGAATAACGGTCCGTTATCAAGTTAATGTTGATGATTTACGAAATGTCTCGAAAGTTTGTCTATGCAGTGCATTAAAGTGATCAACTTTCGTATTCATCCAGCGTCGTATGTCAATATTGACACTTGTAAGTTCACCAAATGTGATAGAAAATTCACACGTTTCATTTTAGTAATTGCTTAAGAAACTAGCAATAAATTAAACGATTTCGTAAGATTTTGCAAGAAACATTTCCTACAGTGACAGTACTTTAAAAATACTTTGGCACTCGTCGCTTTTATGATTCTACGATTCAACGCATCATCATCGTGAATTGATTCGTTATCAGTCAATAATTTAAAGTTATTTATGAAAAGCTTCGTTAAGAAATTTTCTATTTTCATATAGATGTCACTAGCGTACCATTCACTAATACAATTCATACTTGATGCACTTATTTGAGCACGTATTGTGTATAAATAAGTAGGAGGAATACGAGCAAAAAGCTACTCAGTAGCGCACTGCGCAATATATCTGAAGCAAGGAACTTAGAAATGCACAAAGATTTCACAATTTATATTTTATTAATTATTTATTGGCTTCAAGTTCACAGAAATATTTTACAAAAATTACGATAAGATTTGCAAATTTCAATGTAAGCACGCAACTTAAAAATAAGGTAATTAAGTAGACGTTGCCGCAATCGAGAATAATCGTTTAAAAATCAGTACGATAAAAGCTTCACTGGAAAATTGAAAAATTTAGTTTAATTACATCTATTTGCGATCTATTTGCGTTAACTTAAAAGTAAACTGAGTATTTCATCTAAACGAAAAGTTTGTATCTAAAGAAGCTCGAATATTTTGTAGAATTTTAACCATTTAAAATATTTAATTTCATAGGCACTCAATATTCAATGTTTCTCTAAAATAAACTCTCATCAACTACTGCCTTAAAATACTTATTCAATGAGATCATTTTATTTACTTGAAACCACTTAAATGCAGTATGGTCACTTTGTAAGTTTTATTTTCGCTTTTGCCATTTCCTTTGTTGCATAAAATGATTATTTAATTTGTACAAAATTGAATTTGAATCTAAAAGAAAATCTTGCATGAACATGGCAAAATAATAAATAAATTTCTTGCAGGCTCTAGCTTAATTACACATCTCTTTTTTACTTTAAAATCAGTCGCTTGGTCATGAATTATAGTCTTTAATTACAAGCACATTTCTCAAATCTATTTATTTTACAGCTTCACATCATGAAAACTTGGCTGCGGGTTGGTCATTAAACTCTCGTTTCAGCATCCATACTCTTCCTAAAAAATTATAAATCAGAGTTTAGTTTTAAAAAATATTTACGAAGTTTTTAGGGCAAGCAAAAAAAAAAACACAATATGCATCACACTTTAAAAATTCTACAGTTTTTCTTCCTTTTTTTTTGTAAATCATAAGTTGAAAATCCAAAAAAGTTATAAAGTAATTTGTAGCTTGTCGCCAAAAAATTGTTTAATAAATAATTCATGCTGTCTCATAAAATATTCAGTATACAAACACGTGAAAATATTTTCTTTTACCTCTGAATCGGAACTGAGTTTGCATGAGATGTCAGTTTGAGGGTGTAAGAGATTGAGTGGCGAAATACAAAATTGCATGAGTAAAAATTCGAGAGAAAATGGGGAAAATACAAAATTGGAATGCATTAGACATTGTGACGCTTATTTTTCTGCCAGCTCATTAGCCATCTGCATCAGGTGATGAAATAGAGAATATTGAAGAAGGATGAATTGATGATAGTGAAAATGAAAAATTTATTTTCATGATGATGATAAGAAATAATTTAATATAGCTTCAACTTACTCGCTTGAATCGGTGATACTAGTGAGTGGTGCGATGTGAGGCACAGATGGTAAAGGCGGTGAACCATCCCTTGAGCCATGTCGTGATGACATTCTGCTCATCATTACCGGACTAGGATTGTTGATATCATTGATAAAATGATTTTGCATGTGTTGTCGCATGCTTAAATGATCTTCTTCGGCAGTATAAGGAAAGTTGTATGGACCTGCTTTGTCCGAGCCTTCAGAGTTTCGATCTGAATGATAATCAGGATGACCACGCTGCTGGAAATCATTTATTTGTTACAAAGGGACTATTTAAATATTAGTGAAATCTTACTTGATAGTCATTTCTTAGAAGTGACTGTACGCTATGCGTATTAGAAGTATAAAGTGTTCCACTTCCGTTTCCATTTTTCATCGTTGTATAATGTTCCCTTTGCCCATACATATCAATTCTTTCTTTGCTCATGTATGGTGATGAGGATTTTGATCCAAGATATCCTAATGTTCGACTCTTATCATATAGATTTGGAAATGTGTTCTCAGGATGGTATGGCCTCATGTGATTGACAATGTGACTTGTTGGATATTCTTTGTCACCATTTGGGATGTACGGAAGTGTATTGGTTTGGTATTCGCGATAATTATCCTGATAATCCTTTCGATAAAGCTCTGTACCATAGTTGCCTTCATCGGTTGGATTATAACTCTCCTGAATGTTCTCCAATATGGAAGGTGGCATGTTCATTTTATTCTGATGCTGATGAAGATATGATGTATCAGTGAGATCTGGATTTGGTAATGGATTTGGTGAACTAGTTTTATGTGCAATCATTTCGTTATCTGATCCCGTTTCTTGTGACCATCTGCCGATATTTGGTGTTGGTAGAAAAGATTCGGGAACTTGACTTGACCATCGACCGCCAAACGATGATTTCGATTTTGGGAAGAGCTGTGGACTTTGAACAACATGCAATTCTGGTGGTGTCGTAGCAACATGTTCAGTAATGTTTGGTAAATATGATGGCGCTGCAGCGATTCCGGTGATTCTGTGATGTGAAGTTGTCGTGCTACTTTTACCAACTCTCGACTCTTCGTCATCACTTGAATGACTAGAAGCCAACTCTAAGCTACGACCATCTGATTCTGATCCGGAATCAGTTTCTTTAGTACGATGTCGTCGCTTCTTTTTGCCATCATAATTTTTCATAAACGACGGAACATCACTATTGTAATTTGATGTTGATGTTGAAGTGTGTCTGAGCTGTCCATCACTTCTGTATGGACTCGAACTTGTTTTTGCAGTGCTTCTAGATGTTGTACTTGAAGTGCATATTCCAATATTTCGTCGTGCAGTTTCATAGTTTCCATTGAATCCTGGAGTACGATTTCCTGAATTGCTTGAACTTATGACAAGTGATGAATCAAGTAAAGGAACTTTCTTGCCCATACATCTCAAAAATGTATTGTTAAGATTTTCTCTAACTCTTTTATTGATGATGCAGTAGCCAATTATGGAGAAAAATGCATGAAGCAACACAACAGCTGATAGGGAAATGCTAAATATTTCAGAGCTCTCTGAAGCCGATAACACAGACAGAACCCACATAATTCCCATTAGTGGTAAAGACACGACTGAAAGCCACAATAATGTTCTCAGATTTCCGAAGCCAAGAACATGATCCTTAAGTGTGAAAGCTGCTTTTACTGAGATAAAGAGTACCAAGAGATTAACCGCAGACATTGCCGCAATCGGTCCAACTAGCCACCATACAACAGACTCGTACACAGATAACCAGCAGCTAAAATAGCAAAAACAAAAATTATGATAAAATTAATTTACTACTATAACATTGTCAATGATACTTACAACATATTGTTTCCATATTCATGAACTCTGACGCCAACGGACAGTCCAACTAGCAATGCAGGTGCTCCATAACCAACAGTGAAATAGAATCCCATGGGTCCATGATTTATGTCTCGCATTTCAGTTAACATACGATAGAGGTGTATGCAATCAACTGTTGTCCACGCAAATGCCGACAACCATGAATAGTGCAAACCAATTGCAATAAGTTTGCATGGAAACTGTGAAGAAGAATAAAATGGATTTTTTTTAAAATTGCTCAGTGTTTTATGAGCTCATAAACTCACATCATTTTCAATTAGGCTTCGTCGTCCCTGCCATGCAATGAAAAACAGCAACTCAGCAATGAAAATGCAGAACACAAGATTCTGATGAATGGTATTTGAGTTTGTCTGCATGCCTCTTAATAATGCCAATGCAACTATGGCGCAAAAGAGCATCGGAAGCGAAATAAGGAAAGCTGAAAATGATGTTATTTGCACGAGCAATGAAGGTTCAGGTATATCTTCAGGATCTATAACATCAATCAACACGGCATAACTAGAAACGTGAGTGCATGTACAATTTATTAATATAATATTATTTGAATCGTCGAGTGTTTTCTCATAATCTGGCATTTCTGTTTGGCATCCAATGCGAGTCCATTGATTGTTAAATGTATGCCATCTGACACACTGCGGATTCAAGCGGGGTCCGAATCGGAGCTTATCTATGTTGAGCCACATTTGTACTCTGATAGGTTGCGATAAATGAGGTGAACCAAGTGAGCGATATGTCAACTTTTCTTCCATATTTCCATCCATCGTGATGGCATCATTCATCATTAATTCTCGTTTCTTTAATATTTTAGGCTTTAATGATTCAGAAACATCATTTGAGTCAACAGGATTCGCAATAACAACTTCTTCAGCTGATTCCATTTCCGAATTGAAAACATCGCCATGAACATTAATTTTCAATTCTGGTCTATTGTCAAAATTATTTTGCTCACTCATATCATGAACAGTTATTTTAATATCGTCCGAGGGTTGCTGCAAATTTACTGGAGGTTGATCATCGTCAATTACATTATCAATACGGTGATCAATATTGTGATTATTGTTCATCTTCATTCGTTCCATTTGCTTATTAAATTCATCCTTGTCATTTGCAGAGCTTGGCACTAAAATGGTTAGTGATAGAACTGAAGTTGCAATTTCCACATCGACGCCCCATCGTCGGGTCACAGTTTCATCAAATACCAATGGAAATAAACTTCCAATGTCTTTGTATTGTGTGTAACCAATAATTGCGCGATATTGTTTGATGGCAAAAGTAATTTCACCATTTTCAGGTGGCAAAATTCCCAACATATCTAATGGAACGAGCACTTTTGAATGACGATCAAATTTGGTTTTGTCCTGCATGTAGTTGTTATATTTTGGGAATGATATTGTCGGTATTCGTTGTTTCGATGAGTGTTGCAAAAATGCGCTCGTATCAGGAATAATAACACTTTCGGTTGTGTATTGATTTGATTTTCCATTTCTCTGTTTGTTCAAACTGTGCATCAATTTAGGTTCATATCCAAAGAGTGACTCGGCGGTAACAATATCTAAACCAAGTGCCATGTTCATGTGCGATATTTCAAATGGATTTGTGTAAGTGTCATGCTGAGAGCGCGCCAAAACAACTAAATACTTATTGAAAGCATCAACCAAGTCATTTGGTCCTCTTGTTGTGAGTTCTTTGAGACGATTCCACTCAGGTGAATATTTTTTATCTAGGATAATGCTTGCAGACTCTACTAAATTCTTTATATAATCCTTGTCTTGGCTGTGACTTAAATTCAATCCACTTTGCATTATTTCGTATCCAATGAGCTCATGAAGAATTCCTTCGGTAATCAAAAGGTCAGCGCCATAAAGACGGTCTGGCTTCACTGTTTTTCCATCAAGGTAATCAAGTTCAACGTCTTCATTCCAAAAAAGATTTCGCGATAAAAATGACGATTCTAACGAATATTCATGGAATTTTTCGTCCTTTTGATTGCCATTTTTGTTATTACCAACAGAATGTGATGCAAATTGAAGATCTGAAGCCATTTTAACAGACACAAATGTATTGAGTTGCAATTCGCCTTGTTCCATTGATGAAAGTTGCTTTCTTAATTCTATGTATGGTTCTGACGTGCAATTGAACATGTTTGGAACTCCCCAACCGCCTGAAGTCTCATCACAATTCCTAACGCCTTTCCCTTTTGCAGGCATAGGACAATTTTCTACAGCAATTTGTCCGAATGGTGTTCGAGGCCACCAAACGCCGGCAGCAAATGTTTTTGGACATGCATCATATACAACTTCGCATCCTTGCAAAGTAACTTCAGCGTAAGGATTTGAACAAGAATCACATCTACGTCCAATTACTCCATCGCGACATTCACATTGACCGGTTAATTTGTCACAGGAACCACCAAAAGATCCGACTGTATAGCAGTCACATGACAAACAAGCTGTTTCATTTTCAGGTTGGTAATGATTATCCCGACATCTACATTGTCCATTTTGTTTATTACAATCGGGATGATATCCTTGTTTGACATTACACTTGCATGGTCCACAACTTTTTTCACCCCACCAACCGCCCGGACATGGTTGTTGCACTGCAATTTCACAATATTCACCAGAATACAAAGTGCTATTACATTCACAGTTGTATCCTTTCTTCGCATCATTGTCAACTCGACAAATGCCAGCATCAGCGCAAGGTCCAATTGTACATATTGGTACACAATCAGATCCAACATATCCTGGTGAGCACGTGCATTCAGCTTCATCCCATGCAATTTCACATTTTGAATGTATTGGACAACTTTCAGGGCATTCAGCATTCGATGGACATCCTTTTTGAACATTTTCTTTCATCATTGGTCGGTCCATAATCGATTGTTGCGTTCCAATTCGAATATCCTCAATGCATCCATCAAAATATTCATATTCACCAATGTTTCCGATAGACTTATCAGGACTTCCAATGACTGTTTTACCAACATATAATCCTTGGATTTTCTGATTCACTGGCAACAATGCCTCGCGCTGTCCATAATCGATTGATATTGAGAGATCATTTCCCAACCATTTAATTTCGATGCGATGCCATTCACCATCAGACAAATAACTTCCAGGTAGGTACATTATTTCCGAATCAAATGTATAATAAAGAATGCCTCTCTTCAAGCTTACAATTGCGGAACTATTTTGTCCAACTTGAACTTGCATAATAAATGTATCTTTTTGCCTCGTTCTGATCGACAGTGCATTAAGCCACGGCAATTGAATAGTCTTCAGAAGCGGGTTGAAAATTATTGAACCATCACCTGAGAAGCGCCATGTTGCAACATTGCTCTCTTGACAGACATTTCCGGTATAGTTTTCGCGACATTTACATGTGAATGTGTTCCAGCCATCTTTGCATGTTGCACCATTAAAGCATGGACTATTTGTGCTACATGATGATCTTTTCTCTGGGCATCCCGTTACGGTTCCATTATTTGCTACATAAGAATTCATGTCAATCATTTTATAATCAATTTCAAGACTCGAAATGCAACCAACGTAATCATGTGATTGGATTTGGAAATGTGCAGATATTCTTGGCAATCCACCAACTTGTAATGGTCCTGTTAGATCCAAATAACGATGACAATTCTCCGTAATCGATGAACATTTCTTATCCAATATCAGTTTCGTTTGATTGGCACAATTCCATTTCGTTCCAAGATTTCCACTTACTGCCAATGCAACGTCACAATCGTCGACAGAAATTGTCGCCGTACGATTAAAGTAAATTACTTCTACCGTATGCCACTCGCCGTCTGAAAGCTTGTTCTTTCGCGCAACAGAAACTTTTTGTATTTTATCGCCAAGTGAGAATGAAAAAGTCAATCGTCCATCAATCAACTCGAGGGCAATAAAATCATGAAGATCATTATAACGTCCGTTGTATAGCAGCAAACCATTATCGTTAATTGTTGCAAACTTTAATTTAATGCTGAATCTGTGACGCTGTTTCATGCTGTCAAATGTTAGGAAGGAATTATGTGAGAATGAACGTGCTTTCAATTCACATGTTTCGGTGAATTGCAAATTAAAATTGTCAAAAGGTGAACCATTGGAACAGGAATATCCACTTTCACAAATTTCATTGGCACACGTCGGCAATGATTTTAACTCTTTCTCACAGTTCCTTCCGGTGAATCCAGTTTTACACAAACACGTGTAACCATTTTCCTTTCTCATGCATGTGCCTTGATTTTGACATGGATCCGAATAACATAGGTCAACTTCGGTGTCACACAAATAATGTTCTTTGCTTCCGGTAAATCCCTCTGGACATTTGCAAGCAAATGTATTTACCGGATAAATGGGTCTAAATAGAACTGTCTCGCTATGTAAAAAGCCTGAAGCATTCCCAAACTTTAACACCGACAAACATTGCTCGAAATTCAAACATGGTTCACGTACACAGATGTTATCGTCAAATGGTAGAACCTCGACATTCGCTAGACCTGCTAGAATAGCGCGATTTAGATACACACGTTCTTGCAAATATTGCGTCGAATAAAATTCTTCATGTGCAACGTCAGGCCTGCGAGCGGAGAAACTAATGTTTAACACTCGCGCAACAACATCAGTGTCTTCTTGAATCGAGAACAAGTAAATGTTTTCTTTAGGACATGGAATAACTGCAGCAAGACCCTCAAGGAAATAATTGAGTAGTGGTGACAAAAATGCTTCTGCTGTCATTTCATTGAGACGAATTGTCACTGAATTAAATAGCATGTCCTCCGTGACCAATCTGACAAATAACTGCATTCGTGCTTTCACTTCATTAATTCCATCAGACACCGAAACATCCATTGTGGCAAATTTGGGAACATTCGTATTGAGTTGTGGGCTCAGTGTGATGCCGCCAGATGATGAATTTAATCGAACTAGATTTGCATTATTTCCTGAGAGAATTCTGTATGTTAAGTTATCATTAACATCGGCATCGAAAGCAGGAATTCTTCCAATTATTCCACTGGGAAAATGATCCCGAAAATTATTAAATATGACTTGAAAATCTTTCATCACAGGTTGATTATCGTTTGTATCGGTCACTAAAATTTCCACATGCACGTCATTACGCAATGGAGGCGACGAAGCTCTGATCGAAAGCTCAAATTTCTTCTGTGATGATTCATAGTCCAATTCAGTGTTGGTGACAATTTTCGCCCCCATTACACCAGGTTTAGTTACTAAATGAAATGAGCTTGCATCCTGACCGGGAAGAATTGTATAATGAACTTCAGCATTAACACCCTCATCGGGATCATCGGCCTTTATCAGGCCAACGGTGGAACCAATTGGTGAGTTTTCTTTGATATAAAATGTCATTCGATCTGATGGAAAAGTTGGGGGCGAATCGTTCACATCCTCCAATCTTACTTGAACTTCAACAGTTGAACTTAATGGAGGTGAACCCTTGTCGACAGCTATCGCTTGCAGATGATAAACTGCTGTGGTTTCTCTGTCCAATCCACGATTTGTTCTTATGACGCCTGAAGCCGAATCGATTGTGAATGAACCTTCTTTAATATCCTTATCACTCAACATATATCTTATCAACTTATTTTCATCTTCATCATTGTCTGTGGCGGAAATTTGAATCAATGATGTACCAATTAATGCATCTTCAGAAATCGTCGCATGATACATTGGAACATTGAATGTAGGCTTATTATCATTCACATCTGTAACGCTTATTTCTACAATTGTCGTTTCACTATGCGATGGATTTCCACCATCTTTTGCTGTTACCGTCAATGAATAACCACTTGTTGATTCTCGATCTAATGGAACTTTTGTCGTAATGGCACCGGTTTGCGGATTGATCGCAAACACTTCTGCTGCACTCATTCCAGCTGACGATTCATCATTGGACAAGGAGTAAGTGATTTGTGCATTAATGCCTACATCAGCATCGGTTGCTGTTACAATTAAAACAGTCGAACCGACTGGAGCATCCTCAAATACGGACGCAGAATATTGTGTGTTTTCAAAGACTGGTGCATAATTATTAGCGTCAGTGATATTGATGTTAACTGTAGCTGTGTCTAATTTGCCACCCGAATCAGTAGCGGTGACAGTAAGTATGAAACGTTTTTCTTGCTTATAATCGAGCTGTTGTACAATTGTAATTAAACCTAATCCATTTTGTGTAGAAATTGAAAATCTATTTCGCAAATTTCCCGATTTAATATCGTAATGAACTCTCGAGTCTTCATCGGGATCCGTGGCCGTGACAGTAACAACTGGTGTTCCAGGTTTTTGATCCTCTGAAATGACGGCTTCATAATATTTTGGATTAAACATTGGATTATTGTCATTCACATCCTGAACTGTTATTTGTATTGTGGTGCTTCCAGATTTTGGTGGAATGCCGCCATCAACAGCTAAAACTTGGAATGAATATCGATGCTTTTCTTCTCGATCCAAAGGTTTAACAGTATGAATTTGTCCAGTTCGTGAATCGATTGCAAATGGAAAGTTGCTATCACGTTCCAGGATGCTGTAAGTTATCTCAGAATTGGCACCTTCGTCAGCATCGTACGCCTGAACACGAACAATATTATGACCAACAGAAACACTTTCAAGCACAGTTTCTTGAATTTGAGATGAATAAAATCGCGGTGCATTATCGTTGGCATCAATAACGTTAACAGTTAATGTTGTAGTATTAGTCTTGGGTGGAGTGCCTCCATCCTGTGCCCTAATAACAATACGATAAGTCTTAAGAACCTCATAATCGAGAGGCTTGGTAAGAGTAACTTCACCACTCATTGAATCGATCGCGAATTCTGATTTTGTATTACCACCGACAATTGAATATCTGTAAAAATTAACTTCAATTAATAAAACTAAATTTAATTAAGCAGATCAAGTAATTTCACCTTATTGCGGCATTATTGCCTTTATCAGCATCGCTTGCTCTTATATGAGCAATAATATTGTTACCGCTCCATTGGTCTTCAGGAACATCGACACTGTGGTTTCGCTCTTCAAACTGAGGATAATGATCGTTCTCGTCTGTGACTTTCACTACAACAGTAGCCGTTGCGGTTTTTCTTTCGCTGATTGGTGATGCTAAGTCATTAGCAGTTACAATAATCGTATAAACCTCAGAAGTTTCACGATCTAGATTGTTTCGTGTTGTAATTATTCCAGTTCGTGCATCAATTTTAAATGTCTGATTGTCTTCTTCTGGCGTTGATAGACCACCGCCGGATACTCTGTCAATATGATATTCAATTTCAGAATTTTTTCCACTATCCAAATCTGTTGCTCTCAAAGCTATAATGTTGGTGCCAACAGAAACACCTTCACTAACAGTAGTATCAAATTGTTCTGTTTCGAATTTCGGTGCGTGATCATTGCAATCTAAAACATTGACTTGTAAAATTGTTGTTCCTGATCTTGGTGGGAAACTATCGTCAGTTGCAATTACTCGAAAATAATGCATATTAATAACTTCACGATCTAATGTTGCTGATGTTGATATGACACCAGTTCGAGAATCTATTTTAAACATAGTTTGTGATCGTGCATCTGATGGCGATAGCATTGAATATACAACTGGTGAATCTTCAGGATCACGAGCCTGAACTGTTGTAACTTTAAGGCCCGGTGGTTGTTCTTCCAGCACTGATGCAACGTAAAGTGATTGATCAAAATGCGGGCTCTGATTCTTCAATTGTCGTTTTACTCTCTTGGCAATATCAGTATCATTGAGCTCCTGATGGTGATACATTATCTTAAGTCGATGCTCAGCATCTATAAATTCTGGTCGATTGCATTTTGTTGCAAAATTTATAGTAACAGTCCATGTTGATTCATAGATGCAAACGTCTCGACTAGCTACCAAATCACCCTGTTTGGGTTCAATTTTGAATCTCTCATCGCTGACGTCGATGAATTGAACTTTACAATACTGTTGAATAGATTTCGGAAGAAAGGCATTGATTGAATTCACAAATTGTGACTTTCTCAGGCAAATTTTATCCCAAATATCGCTTGAATGAATGGCATAAGAAGCATGTGTCTCTGATATCCACTGCTTGGCATCAGCAATCTTTTTGTGGAACTTATCATCGTATGCTTTTGACACGTGTCTCTTTTTACGATTGAGCAGTTCGTGACGAAGAAAGTTGTTCTCGGTTGAATCGAATAGAATGTCGCCTTCTTGGAAGCTCGCATAATTTGTTTGGTTGGCATTTTGCGGAAATAAGAAGGGATATTCGCGAATATATTCATGGAGCGCATTGCCACGGTATTCACCATAAATGCGAGGCTCATCATAATCCTCATCAATATCATCAACGCTTCGTTTCCTTCGCCTTAAGTTATTACTTCCAGATTCCTCATCATCAAAATGCCGATCGAAAAGCTCGTGATTATATTCATCATTACAATTTGTTCCATGAATAAATATCCTTAAAGGCGGACTATAATAATTCACACTACGATAATGATTCGATGTGGAATCAATATAAAGTGTGAATAGATTGGGATAGAAAATTCCATCACAATGCAGCTGTTTTCGCAATTTCACTTGCCCATCCTTTGGATCAACGCGCAGTAGATGATGTACAAAGTCGGCAGTTTTATGTGTGTTTAGTTTGTAGTGTCGCTCTGAGCCAAGCTTATTTACCGAGGCATTAAATATGACACTATTGGCGGGTGTTTTCTCATCGACTATAATTAAATAACCGACTGCCGTATTTATCACAATGAATGATAATAAAATTATCACCGCAAATATATTGGTCAACTTTATTGGACCATTGCCAGCACGATATCTCGTATCCGGCATATTGATGAACGTTGTACTATTTCTTTCAATTCTGGATGATACATTCGTTCCAATATGGAGCATAAAATACAATTAGCTTAAGCACAACCGTCGTACGATGAACAAGAAGCTTTTTCAGCCATCGATGTAGATAATTCAACTATATTCATTTTCGCAACTGCATCGTTGTCAACGTCAGGGGATGAAATTGAAAGCTTTACGATCCCTCACAGGGTGATTTATGTCGTTGGTTTCTAGAAGAAAAATGAAATAAAAAAATTAATAAATGAAGATTATGAAATGTCTCGAATTTCATTTAAACATCATCGGGATTATGGAAAAGTCTCCGTGATATCATGAAATAAATAAAGTAAAGAAAATCGTCACAGGATATTTTACCCAAGAGAGCAGAAAAAAGTTAAAATTAGTTTATTTTCTTTCTTTCTTGAAATTCATCTCGGTATGAAGATGATCCTTGCCACAATATCAACCTTCGGTACAAAACCCCGTCAACTGACTGAGTGACATTTAAATTGAAAACGATAAAAATAATAAAGAGCTTACAAATGGAATTTCATTAAAAACTTTTTCTCTTCCTTGACTCAATAGTTTGGGTTCGAGAAGTACTGGGGTGATAAAATGCCTTTCGAGAGAAAAGTATTTCATTCTTATTTCTTATCTCGAAGATTTATCTTCAACATGCCATAACGATTCCATAACTTTGAGCTTATGAAAAATTTATCGCAGCATAAAATATTTCACTAAGATCTGCAAAAGCCTGGGAAAATATTTGAAGAACTTTCAAGGAGAATTCCTTAAAACACAAAATATTTTTATAACGAAACTCGAACTTTTTAAGGATGCTAACAATTATCTAATTCTATTATGGTTGCTATAGTGTGCGTTTGAGCAACCCCTCGATGTAGTCGAGATCTCGGAGAATTAATGCGTTGAGAAGCATAAATTATAATTTTATGGATTTACTGCGTTACATGCAAAATTCACGACACACATTCGCTGCGCGACGACTTATCAGAAAAAGGGCTGAAATCGTGTGCGCAACTTTGCATTTATTTTAACAGAGGGGTTGCTCAATGTTACTGTTTTGTATAACAAATGAACGACTCGGAGACAATTGTAAAGTAAACTAACAAACAAATATAACAATTTTCCCAACCCTCAATAAAGACATGAATAAAATCCAATTTGTCTCATTCTGTAAAGTTGAAGATCAGATCATAAACTCATTATCTGTTACATGAGGGAGAGATGGGTTGAAAATTGTGCGATTCAATGAGTTTCTAGTCACTCCGGAGCCTGATGATTATCTCTTATCGAGAGATTTTGTTTTCAACCATTCACGCAATTTAAGTTCGTTTCAAGGAATTAAGCAAATGACTTTCATCATTAAAATAAATTTGGGATTATGGCTTTCAGTGAATTTGCTGAATGTTTTGCATTTTTAGTCGATTCTGTGCTCTCTAGGATTTTTCATAACATTTGCAAAACGGATTGTTTGGTAATCTTGAAATATAAACGCCAAAGGCAAAATGAAAACAAAGAACTTCAAACCGCTTAAAAATAACACTTTCCTCTATTCAAATTATTATTTTGTTCCGCAATAAAATAAATCCTATTGCTGAATACACTTCATCTACTCTTATGTTGTTTATAGATTGAATAAAAGGTGTAAAGAAAAAAAAAAACAAGACCTTTCATTTCATTGTATGTCTGACTTTCTAAACTGAATTCTGCAATGTTGTTTCATTCAAATTTTGCTGAGTGAACTGATTTTTTACAAACAAAAAATAAAATAAGATCGACTGCAAATTTGTATCTTGCATTTGCATAGCAATTAAAACCAAATATGGCTGAAGCATCATTAAACGAAAGTATACAAAGTACATGCAAATTAATTACATGTTTATTAATTTTGTTTCAGCTTTAATGTCGTTCTTTTGCAGAAATCATCAAATGTTAGTTAGCATTTAATTAAGACTCACATAAATTGATTCGGCGTGGGGAATTGTTGAGAATTTTTCTGAACACTACCGCGTGAATGTTAATTAAAATTCTTAAATAATTTCTTTTCTCATTCAGTGTTAATTGGCGCCGCATAGCGGTGCTTCAATCAAGAATAAAAACATGAAAAAAATTAAAATATCATTTATAATTTAAAACATTTTGGGTGTAATTTATGGGAAACACGAGATGGATCATTTAGTATTTCTTTCCTTCTCTTTCGTTGCGATTGCCAGACCTGCTATTATGCTTAATTAAAAATTTCCGTGTGCTTTTTATCAGGGTATCATACTGAGAATATTTGGCGAAAATAAAAATAAATATAATTATGGAAATGAACCCATTGCCATGCGACAAAGGAATTTTTCTTCGACAAAGATAAGGTTCGGTTAATAAAACCCTTTCATGTCCTGACATTTGCTAGACCCATGATTTTTTTCTGCATGTCGATTATAACTTTTGATAATTTGCCAAAAATATTTTCACATTTGGTTGAATTCCTACAGAGAATTTCATGTCAGTTAAACACTAAAACTTGCTTCTTACTAAATACAGAAGCTAGCTAGCTGCTTAAAGCCCTAATGTGAAATAAAAAAAAAAAAAAAAACAAACTTACTGTGTTTTAAATATATTCTTTCCAAAGCAACATATGTGCTCCTAAAGCAACACATTATGCCCCAAAAATTAAGGATGTGGTTAAATTTTCGATCAAACTTCTTACATTATTTTAGCCATCAACCATGCAATAACGCTTGAAAGCATTCCATAAATATACGAATCTTTTAATACGGCTCATAAAAAATACTTTGATGAGATTGAAGATTTTGTCATCGAAATGATATTTTTATTTTAGGGCAATGTTCCAATTCACATATACTTTACTCACCACATATGAAAGATTGTATTAATTTTTTTTTGAGTTGGATAGAGAGAAACGTTTTATTGCAAAATGCCCGAATGATATAAGAAGCGACGATGAAACCTTTTTAGAGAGAGAGCCTTGAAACGCGAAGAAATTTTTGAATGGAAAGCTCCACCAGATGCACATCTCATTCATGAAAGGAATAAATTTCTTCGTTTTATGAGTTTTGAGATAAGATATCTTCATAAATTAAGACATAAAATTGTTTTGCATTTTTTTTCGGTATAGCAGGTGATAAAGAAACATTTTAGCTTATTAAGCGGAATATTTCTCATTATTTGCTGCGCTGAAATTTGCGGAATGGAAGTTTTCGGGGTTTTTTTTTTCGTCAGGTCTTTAAAAATACATTTTTATTTCAATTCACTTTCCTTCTGTTTCACCCGGTTCTACACCATACGAAAATTGCTTCTGTTGTTATTTTCTACTGTTTGGTTTCCTTCTATTTTGTGTGTTGGGCTTCAAGAAGACTGAAACTGAAAGCATCGTTTTCACACTGTAACCACAGAACCGTGAACGCATTACATGTTTGGCAAATTTTAGTTGAGGTTTTCATTTTCATTGTAAGGTTTGTATCTCTTCTTGCAAGTTTTTTTTTTTTTCTTTTGAAACTTCAATAAATTTTATGATTACGTTTCGATTACACAAATCACAGCAACTTAAACTAAATGAACTGGTCCATCATAAATTTCAATTATCTGATTTTGAAAATTTTCGTATCCAACAGAAATCTCGAAAGCATCATTAGATAGAAAAAACGCCGTTGTGAAACACTTTTGTAAAACCCCGCCAATAATTGATACTTCATGTAGAAATTGCACTCTTAAACTCGCGCTAGAGATAATTATTAAACGTAAATGAACTGAACACCGAGCACCAAAGCAGAGAACGCAAAGAGTTTGAGTGTGTACAAAAACCGGTTTTTTACGCGGACACCTCTTTTTTATTCCAGTCGTTCAGTTATTTTACTACAACCAAGACAGGCTTCATATATAATCGCTCTAAAACTGTTATTAATTGAAAGTTCATAATGTTGCACGGTCGACACTCGACAGCTACAAAGCAGATTGAATTTCTAAATGCAATGAAAAATAAATTCAAAATTTTATTCATACACCGCAAAATGTCAAAACAAATGTTACATTCGAATAATAAATTTCTCTCAAGAACCTCTAAAAACATGCTTTGAAACCTCTGCACGTATGGCTTCGATATTTTTCAAAAAAAAAAAAAATAATAATAATAATGTGAACATATTTTAACTGATGGACTCGCCTTAACCCACCCTCGCCATGAATCCTAGGAATAGGGACGAAATAAACATTTCGTGACAAAGAACTTAATCTTGAAGCCATCAGCTGTCGTAACGCAATGACTGTAAACTAATTAATTTCCATCAAAAACACACCGGCGCGACGGTGTAGACATGAAAATTCATGAAAATCCAAGAAAAATCCTTTGAATGACTCATGCACAACAACAAATATTGATTTTTCTTCCCTTATTTTCAGTTCAAAGCATTTTCGTTTCGGCTTGCCGGCGAATGTAAAAATTTCTTCCCTTCATTCAACGAACATGCTTTTTTAGAGTTGTTTTTGTGTTGAGGCCGTAAAATGAATGAATTGTGTCGGTGTTTGTGTTTCTGTAGTAAACGGACATAATTTTCTCCCTCAATTTTACACAAAAACTGCAAGTGAAGTTGAAGAACAATGAAAATTGCATAAGGATCAAATTATTGCAACAAAAGACTCTCGACACTATTTTATAGACATTTTATCACGATCGAAAATACTGATTGCAAGTTGCAACTTACCAATTGATTATATTTCAGAATAATCCACGCTTGATGAATAAATTAATCCAAAATGGTTTAAAGTCGCTTGAGAATTCTTTACACTAACACATTCACATTTGATCAACAACAATTCTTTTTTTTTACCTTTCTTGATCTTATTCTTTCTTGCGATGATGTATCTTGATCTTCAATACAATGATACACCTGCTTGATTAATTTTTGAGCCTTTAAAATGGCCTTTTCACTTTTAATTTCAGCTACTCCAAGATATTTTTCTGATTTCAAATATTTTTCTTTATTCTATTAAACTGTTTTGCTAAACTTTTCTGCAATTTTTCACACAAGTTTTCCTCTTTCAACAATATTTTTCTTCACAAAACACGCAAACGTTCTTTACTCCTCGACAGCCGCTCCGCGAATGAGTCTCAACTGAGAATGTTGCACAAATGTTTCCGAAGCTTTTTAGCACTCTCTCATTGAATGTCTCTCAAAATTTTTATTTTAGTACTCATTCCACCATTTCTTCTAGCCAGTTGATTTATGAAAATTCTGAAAACAGAAACAATAAACTTCAATGAGTCATAATAGCGAAAAATTGATTTGAATTTAATATTTATTTGAAATATTCTATTCAAATGAAGTTGTTATGAAAGAAAATATTTGGATATGTTTCAAGTTGAGATTATAAATTTAATTTCACAGATTTGGAAGTGAATTCCACATTAATCATGTAAAGTGTATAGCTAGAACTTTTGGCTTTTCTCCTCGAATGAACGTAATGACAATTTAAATTAAAGATTCTAATAAACCCGCTTGATGATAAAGACGATAATAGAAAAATATTCAGAAAGTTTCCTATTTCCTCTCTATTTCATAAAAAAAGCTCAACAGCTAAGCGCCGACGGCACCAATGGGGATAAATTTCTCATCCGTACATGGACGTGTTTTTGATAAGCTCATGTTTTCCGTACCGCCCAAAACTCTGCAACATAAAAGAGGGTTCAAGTGTGTTTTATTTTCTTTTTTTTTCTTGCCATTTACATCCACAACAAACAACAACAGCAGTTTCATAAAAAAAATTGTAGGAAGATATAAAAATCGATTTTTATTTTTGAGTGTCCCGAAAAATTACTTTACTGCAATTTTATGATGGAATCTAGACAGGTTCTTTTTTGCGGTTTTCGTGAATTTTTAGGGCTTCGTGCTGAAGGAATTCTATATATCTATATCTCGGATATGCAACAAAAAAAAGTTCCTAACGTTATTTTTCAATCTTTATAATTTAACCCGCCGGCTCAAAAAAATAACCAACATAAAGCAAAATATCGAAACAAATTACTTTACATTTCATTTATTTTATCTGTTTTTGATTCACTCATGCTGTGCTTATGTTTCGACGATAGATGAAAATTTCTTAGAGACAATTTTGATATTTGTTGTTTCACAGTCGCTCAGTATGCGCTTAGAGACAAACGAGCAGAATCGTGATTTATGAAAAGTTTCGTGCTGACTTTTATCTGATCTGAAAGTTTCCCTAATTTTTTTTTTTTTGTTTAATCACAAAAGTTGCCGTTGTTTAGTTTTTGCACAACTGCTCCATTCACGCAGAACAATGAAATCTGTTTACCGTCAACACTGGATATCGAGATGCAAATTCAGTAAACAAAATACTTGAAAAAAGGGGATCTCAAATCACAGTGAAATGGAGAACTTTATTGCACGCAATTCAATTTGTATAACAAACACTTTAAAATTTTGTTTCGCCTCGAGTGGTTGAGCAGAGTATTTGATCAGCCTCGAATATTTCTGCATCAAGACACATTTTGTCTGTTTCGGAAAATTCGCTGAATAGGTTTCGCAAGGGAAGTTCCCGATATTCGAGCAAATACGATTACAAGTTTGAATTTTTGGCAAAAGTTTTTTTGGAGGTAAACCAATTGAAACTCATCGGAAAAGGTACTTTTGTTGATGTTAAACGAAGCATATTTCGAAGCCATACACATACAAACAAGTTATTTAAATGACCCGAAATTGATTTATAATTTTCTTGTTATTTGCCACATTCCGTTTCTCGGAAACTTTAATTACAATTTTTTGTTTTGCTTGGAAAAAAACACACTTGATTTATAAGTTTTAATTGAGAACAAGAAATGGAAGAAAGAACTTCCAGCAAACGTATAATTTAGTTATTTTGATTGAGTGCTTTATTTCGGATTCGAGACACGTTGATAGTGAAACTTCTTTAACGAAATTTAATTTGAACGTTACTTGAGAATCAATTAGTCGGCATGAAGTAGCATTAAAGTATATAATTAACTAAATCTGTTCTAATCCAGCACTTCATTTTACTCTACTAAGTGAATTGAAATTTTAATCCAAACAGTTTCGGACCTCGCGAAATATTCTTAAGCCCCTCCCTACCAAGTTTTTAGAAGCTTACAAATAAGAAAATAAATATTGATGCTAAATAGATAATTGGAAAAGTTTTTCATTATATCACAAATACAGAATTCAAGTTTCATTAGTCAGTAGTTTTGTCATTAATGATACAATCTTAATCGCCAGAAAAAAAGAAGTTTTTTCCTCGCAAATTCGCAAGCGACTTCCTTTTAATATAGAACTTAATATTCTAGTTTTCCTTTTAATATAGTTACAGATTACAAGTTTGAACAAAGAAATACAAGTCGATAATGAACTAACTGGAAATCTGATAGTTTGTCAGTTAATCCTCATAACAATTTATGGCACTGTTGAGTATGTTTCTTATAGAAATCCATGCATAAAAATATCAAATAACATACGCTGATCTTTTGGCAGGCTATATCCATCATAACATGCTCCCCTGAGGGGAGTCGCTTTATTATCATTTCAACCTTTCACACCGCTTGACATTTACTCACTCACTCGGCAATAGATCGACAACTGAAAGTTGCATTGATATGAAAACATAATGTTGGCATGGAAGCGACTAAACACCAAAATATAAATATCAAATTTCTCTGACACTGACAGCCTTTTGCATTTTTATCCAAGTGCACTCTCGGATATACTTGAAGAATCGATTTCAATTTTACGACCAAATGACTTGTCGAAATCAATATATTTCAATTGCGATTTCATTCGCAATTAGGTGGGCATTCTTCAAAAAAATTGTCGGCAATCAGTGTTTTAAAATAACTTAATGTATTTCCTTTCTGAGCGACTTTTAAGTATCTTTAGCCAATAACCTGATCGGATCTGGTATTCTCTGATTGTAATTGATTTTATTTACTTCAACTTTAATGATTAATTTCCCTTTGTAGAAGATTGACAGATAACATCATTTTTCAAGCCACTCAGATGCTGTTCAGAATTAGCTGGCAATGGATTCATTGAGAAACGATGTTGAGGCGCAATTGGAAAAAAGAACCGGTTGAATATGGGGCAAAAAAAGACACAAAGAATTTTTAGCATCAGCCGAAATTCTTTTGTAGGATTATGGTGAACATGAAGCCAAACTTCCTGTAAATTTAATTAAACTCCGATCTTTCAGATGGGCTTTCAGCCGATTACTTTTGTGCGGCTTGATGTCATTAAGAACAAAAGCGAAATAAGAAGCATCTGTAATTGTTCTCATGTTTCACATTAATTAATCCATTTTTCACTTCAACACAACCCTCGAAAACATTAAACAAATATTTCACAATTTGAAATTTAAATTTTCACCCGAATCATAACATTTGTTGCATGATTGAACACTGGAATTCTAATGAGCAAACGATTCATTAATTACATTTTTTACAGTCTCTGGACTCCGATCCCGGGAGAAATGTTTGCGTCAAAAGGGTGAATGCTTAAATTTATGCAAAATCTAAGCCCAAAGATTTCTCATGGGGAATAGAAATTAGATTTTTTTTCCAATAAATGTGTGTATATATTGTAATAAAGCAATTTAAGAAATGGAATATTATTTATTGCTGTATACTGAAAAATTGTTCAATTTCTTATTTTCATCAGATTGACAGAGATACGAGTTTTAGAAATTACATCAAGTCCCTCAAGAGGATTAAAAATCGTCCTCCGAACAGATTTGACCGTAAAAATGGCAATTCCTATTTATCTATTCGCATGAGTAGGGTTCGGTGAATTTATGAGCTGAGAGCATTTCTCATATTTATACAAATTGTCTGGTTTATTAAATCCGATTAGGTGCATGAGTTATGATTGCTTTAAAAGAAAATTGTTGAAATTTATCATCTTTGTGTTCAACTTTTTCTTTGACTGCTAAAGTTCTCGCCATAAAAAATTCAACGTCTCACAATATTTCATTTCAGCAAATTCTTGAAACTGTTCGGTCAGTAAACATAAAGTTATGCAATTTTCACGCAATATCTGTTGGCGTTACATAAATTTTAATTTGATTAACTTGCAAATATCGTGTCACAAAAGTTAATTAATATGAATGACTTGAAGCTCATTTTGACATTGACTTGATTTATATTTCTGTAAGTATTTAGCAGAATGAAACCGATTGTTAATTTAAATAAAACTTCATTAAGCGCGACCGTAGAATAACTTTATTCATGATTTCTGCCCTTTTACAATTTCACTTGGAGCGGAGGTAAATTAATGAATGAAAGCTGTGTACCTGATGGAACGGCATGTCAATCAAAAGCCGACAGCCGAATGAAGCAATTAAAATAATTAAGAAAAATGATGATGCTGAAATAAAAGCGAAATCTCTGTGATGCCTTCTGAAAAGCATTCTAAAAACTAAACTTTCTCGTGCATCAACAAGTTAGAAATACTTTCTGGCAAATATCCAGCAATAAATATTCAACAGCAAACCAACCATTCATTATTCGCAATATTATGTTTGTTACGACGGTCCATATAACATAATTATGTCTTTTAGAAAGCTGCGAATAAATGCTACCAAATGAACTAATAAATTTTCAACTGCTATATTTACATTCAGAATTTCTTTATAATTATCCTTCATTCCATCGCAACTCTTTCCATTCAATTGCCTTTGACACATAAAAGCTTTCATGGTTATAATTTTGTTTTGAGCCCATCATTACTTGTATAACTAAGAACCTATAACAGGAACTCACAACATATAATTTCAGTCCATCAAAACATAATTTTAGCTCTGTCATTAGAAATTGTTTGCAATATTCATTACGTTCAGCTTCTGCTCGTGGAGCATTTTTTGGGCTGTTCCGTCTTTTATAGCATCAGATGTTATGCATTAAAATAAAATAAAATTAATGAAATGTTTTTTTTTTCTCTTTTTTCAAAACACACAATAAAAATTCTTCATAAAGATATTTATTTCATATTTTTTCACCTATTGGACTCGTAAAATTCTCGCAAAACTCAAACTAGAGGAAATGTAAATGAACTCGAGCAATGGTCGAGGCAAGCAAGAAGTTGAGATGGAAAAAAAATCAATGTTAATGATCAAGCAAGCAAACTGGTTCTGAAATGCTGATACGGGACCATTGTGAAATTATAATTTATCATATTGTGAAGCTTGAAACGAGAAAATGGATTATGCCCACGATTTTCAATTACATGACTAAACATCAGCTCAAACCCAATGAGCTTCGATGTTAAGCCTCTCTTCAAACGATTTCTGGATAAATTTCATTCAAAACAATATGCACGCATTGTTCCATACGCCTAATACAATATCATTTGGAAAATCCAACGAATGAGTCATGCACAAATATTGATTTTCCACCCACCCTCGCAGTCCTTAAAAAAATTATTTTTTTCGTTTGCCGACGAATGTAAAATTTCTTCCCTTCATTCAACGAACATGCTTTTTTAGGGTTGTCTTTGTGTTGAGGCCGTAAAATGAATGAATTGTGTCGGTGTTTGTGTTTCTGTAGTAAACGGACATAATTTTCGCCCTCAATTTTGCAAAAAAAAACTGCAAGTGAAGTTGAAGAACAATGAAAATTGCATAAGGATCAAATTATTGCAACAAAAGACTCTCGACACTATTTTATAGACATTTTATCACGATCGAAAATACTGATTGCAAGTTGCAACTTACCAATTGATTATATTTCAGAATAATCCACGCTTGATGAATAAATTAATCCAAAATGGTTTAAAGTCGCTTGAGAATTCTTTACACTAACACATTCACATTTGATCAACAACAATTCTTTTTTTACCTTTCTTGATCTTATTCTTTCTTGCGATGATGTATCTTCAATACAATGATACACCTGCTGGTTGCCTTTCTGTTGAAATGCACATAAATTCTTAAGATATTTTTATTCTTTTATTTTATTTTACACTCTTTCAAATATTTTCTTTTTGTATTTTATAAATTTCTCATTTTAAATTTATGATTTTTTTCTTCACAAAACTCGCAAACGTTCTTTACTCCTCGACAATTGCTACGCGAATGAATCTCAATTGAGAATGGTGCACAAATATGTTTGAAGCTTTTTAGCACTTCTCTCATATCTCAATGCCTCTCAAATTTTTTCAGCGTCGTACTCAATATCCTGAAGAAACTGTTGAATCACCAGCAAATTTTATCAGCAATTTTGAAAGGGCAATAATTTTTTTGTGTTAAATTTAATGGAAAACAATTTTTTAATATTCTGAAAAATAAATGTTTTCCCTAAAAGTCTAAATTGCTGATGACATTTAAAAGCTCGTTATTAAAGTTGAGTCTTAATTTATATTTTGTTCGCAATTGAAAAAAGCGTGCGCCAAATTGTGCTGATGTATGGGAAATTGTCCGAAAAATACAACGATCAAAATGTGGTAAAGTAATTAACCATATGGTGCATAAAAAAGTGTTGGGTTTTGATATGTATATCAGACAGACATGAAATGGAAACCATCACATAAGAGAGCCAGTCAAAAGGGCAACAACCGAAAAAAAATTATTACCTGACACAATAAATTCCAGCTGAATTATAAAACCATGCCAAAAAAAGCATTTAATTCTTAATTCGGGTAAAATCGAGCATGTGGAACCTTTTTGACCTTTCGCTGGCCACGATATTAACTCAAACGTTTGCGTTCGTCTCGAATTCTGCAACGGTTCAGGAGAATTTTTTTTTTTCACAAAAACATCCCCACAAATTCATTTTGCGCTGCCTTTTAAATTATACATGATGGACCATTTTGTGCGTTTCGATCGTGTTTGGAAGTGGGAAGAATAAAGAATTGAGATTGTTCATGCTATGGTCATTTAGCTTTATGAGATGAACGATAGGGACCGAAAGATGGTTGTTTGAATTAAATTTAATTTCTTGATAATTTTTCCCTCGAAGGAATGAGAATATTTTTCCCCATTTTTTTTTTTTTTGTTAAGTAATTGCCAAAATATTTTGAAACTTCTCATCCTGCAGCCATCCCTGGTTATCATCGTTCTCGTTGCTAGCGTCCACAAAAACATTTTATTTTCTTCCTATTTTCTTTCAATCCCAAATGTTATTTACGTCCACACTGTCAAACAACAACAAGCAGCCTCATAAAAAATGTAGGAAAAGTCATAAAAATCGATTTTCCTTCTGTCGTATAATTTTTGTTTCTTATTGCAGTTATTTTCCGGTGAAAAGTTGACACTTTGCGGTTTCGTCATGTTGTCAGAATCACTTGGCTTCTCAAGAACACACGAGCGCTCTCGAATGATGGGAGAAACGTTAAAATGTTCAGATGAATTAAACATTTTTGTTTGTTTCGCTTAAGATAATTCAATGAAGTCATCTCGGAAATTGAGTAATTTTTTTACACAAAGGTCAATAGCTCGGAAATTCGACACGCACTGCTACCCGCTTGAGAATCGTGAATCGTTTTTTCTTCTAATTTCACTTTCTCATGAATTCCTTTTATATTGCAATTATTCTTAAAATTGTTAGTGTCTACCAAACCGGCGTCAAATAACAGCACAGCGAACTAAATAGAATATAAATTCAAGGTTCTCAAGTACGTTCCAGTGAATAGTAAACAAGAATGAAAACAATGAAATGTGCGAGCATAAATTAATGAGTGGAATCTACGTTTAATATGTTCCATATCTCAATTATTTTTAACAGTAATTCGGCAAATAATTGTGGACTAAACAATATGCTTTTGGCCATTTTACTAATTAATTCACAATTAAATGAGTAAGTTAATTGAATACAAACTCAATTTTGGTTAATTCGAATCAATCGAATTCGAATTTTAATTATATAAAAATTGATTTGCGGATTTTGATTGATCTGGCGAAATTGCTTTCACTCATTATCAGCATCGTGCTCAAAGTTGCATCAGAAAAATTGGATTTGACCAATTTTTAATTGAAATAAATGGATTGAACAACAGAACAACAGACCATGTCTGAACCACAGAAATCTCGAGTGAGCATTCAATAATGTTTGCTCAATGATCCTTTTTGCATTTATGTATCTCTGCATCGTGGTTGAGTGTCTGATTGAAAATCTCAACAATATGAAATCCTTTTCAATGTAGAATGTACTTTATTTAACATAAAATACTTTGATGCCTGTCTACGTGTTTTTCTACTGCAATTCATAAGCCTCTTGATGAGTTTGTGCAATATCTGGAACAATGATTGAAAAAAAAAAATCTGAAGCATGAAAATTGATGACGAAGCTTTCGAAGGAAAATGAAGAATTCAAAATATCGAAGCTCAGTCTCAATTGGCTTCGAGTCTATGCTCGCATCGCAATAGATTTGGTTTTTTCAAAAGAAATTGAGAATTTTCATTTTCAGCAAGCCAACAAAAGTAGATAAATTTGTTTTGCCATTTTAAAAGCTGTCACGAGTGCAATAACCTAAAGCTATTTGGACAAAGTGTTGAGAGTGTAAACAAATCGAAACCTTCCATGTTGAAAATCGGATATCTTTTTAGAAGTTCAGCAACGAACAATTTCACAGAGTGAATTGACTTTTGAGAATCGAAGAAAAGTGGTTTCGATATCTCGCTCAAACATTAACTGCTGCTGGTGATATCAAATGTGACATAAACATTCCCTCATTCGATGAAACACTTTAAAAGTCAATTTTGCTTCGTCAAACCCACACAAGTTTTACTCGAGAAGTACATGAAATTTTTGTTGAATTTCTGATTGATTGACACATTTTGATAAAAATCAAACATAACCTACAAAAAAACCAATAAACTTTCAGCGATTCAAGCATTAAATAAAACAATTCCAGCTCGATTTCCTTTTTTTGATTTCAACCCTATTTTAAGCCACCGCGAAAATGAAATTCTCATTCGATGAAAACAGTTTTAAAATGAGCCGAAAACAATTTCCTGATGTCATTTTTTGCATAAAATGCCAACCTCAACACAGAAAAAAAAAATCACGCAATATTAAGGTTGAATTTCAAAAGTTATTAAATTTGTTAATTTGCTTAAAAATTAATCAAGTTTTCGTGTCCTGCGATAATTTATCGGCAAATATTTTTCAGCAGTCACTCGATAAATAAATATTCAGAGCACATTGTTTTGAAATTTGTTTGCGTGGTTCTGAAAATTGCCATAGATGCTAATTCACTCCTCGCAAATATCAAATTTCGATTATATGTTCATTTTTTTTTCGCAATTTATTTTCAACCCTTTTATGTGTCTGGTGCTAGCTCTCATGTTGTTGTTTTTGTATGTTTGTATCATGAACATGTAATCAAAAACCCCTCGGATGAAAAATAATCGACGAGCTTCCGATGTTTGTCTGGAAAGTTTTTTTTATGGTCATGATGGAAATTGCTTTATGGGAGGGTGTCATGTAGAATTTTTTGCCGTGCCCATGCATGAGTAATTCGATTATTTGACCCACTTATTTTATTTTTAGTAAATTAATGCGCACATGTATCAAAACTTGCTGGAAATATCAATTATCAATCGCTGCCATTCTTACGCATTTTATCATCATCTAATATGAAATTTAATTAACTTTTCCTCCATCAAGAAGCTATAAAAATGTAATCGAAACAGATCTGTCTGACGAGTCATCGCGATTTGTTTCCGAAGTGCTTACAGAAACCAGTTGGATATCAAAAGAAAAAAAAAAGTCGATAGAGAAGAAAGAAGAGGATGAAACACACAAAAGAACGAATTCGGTAAGAGGATGTAAGAAGAATCTCATAAAATCTTTCATCAATTTTCAATTCAGTTTATCTAAAGCGATATTGGAAACCATCGATGGGGAATCTTTATTTGATTTTCGCTTTCGAAATCATGACTCTACTTATTAATTGAGAGATCTTGGTTTAATTAAGGTATGGTTTGTGTGGGAGAGAATTTTGTTGTTTTTCAGGCATCGATGAAAGAAGATATTTTAAAAAGAAGTGACAAAACTTAGCGAGATCCAGAGGCTTATTTTTTTTTTAAAACAAAAGTGGTCTTGAGAACCGCAACGCATTCATACAGAACTGCTTTCAATTTTCTATTGTAATAGCATTTTTATTCTTGTTCCTCAAAAGCTAGAACGTGTCACTAGTATCACCTATCGACGCCATCTTCAACAGCTTTACTCAAGTGTCGGTTTAAACTTTCAAACCATTCAGAGCAAAGTTTGAAAGAAACCATAACAATGGAACAAATTTCATTAAATTTTCATCCTTAAACCACAGCCAGTCCATTTATAGTGAAGGAAACAATGTAAGAAGCATGAAATGTGAAGTTTTCTTTTTCATTCATTTCAACCCTCAACAGTAAATTTTTTTATTGTATCGAACTCAAAATGTATAAAAAGTAAATTTTTACTTATACCCAAAAAATTATTCCAGCAAAACTCAGCAAATGTTGATGATGCTTGCAAAATTAGTAATTTGAAAGGTTGATGAAAGCGCGTAGATGCGAAACATGAAGAATTTCGTAAAGAAATCGATTTTTATTGTTGAATAAAAGTAAGAAATTTAAATTAAATATGAAAAGCACGCGAAAAATTCACATTTGAACTTGAACATTTGAAAAAAAGTTTTCTGAAACGATCACGTCCTCACGTCGCATCTTACGTTAACGGAGCCAACTTTAACAAAACCTCACAAAATTAATTGAAATCATTTGGATTGTATTAACTTTTTTTTGTCTCGCTTACATACAAAATAATATCTTTCTTCATGAATTTCAATTTGATGCGAGTGAAATTTTTTTTGCTGTTTGAATTTCTTTTTCTTATAAGTTAAATACATAAAATTGAATCTTTGAAAAGAAATAATTTACGGTCATTTAAATTGACGATCAACTAAACAATGAGAGAGCCGAATAAGAAACGTTTTATTAGGTCCACAAATTTTACGGTTAGATCGAGTCACAACTAGAAATTCTATGGCTGGAGATTAAAATTTAAACAGAAAAATATTTTGCGTTGATTGAACGAGAAGTAACAGAATCATAACGAATAAGATTTCAAACAATTGCCATATGGCTAAAATTTATTTTTGGTTTATTATGTGATGTTGAGGTAACTTCACGGGCAAATAAATTCTAACTGGACAATTTTAAACTTAAGTTAACATAACCTATATTTTTTTTCGACAATAAGTAATTTAAAGCATTATCTTGTAAACCATCGGATATTGAAATTGCAACTAAAAACTTTGAATATTCGCTTTATTGAAACAGAAGACTCCACTCCTATAAACCACCCAAGTATCAGAAAATCCGATTAACTTAATAAATGTATAACACGAAAAGCAGGAACGAAGAGTAAATTTTTAAATTTCGCACAAAATGTTTAAAGCTCACAAATGAGGAAATCTGATTATATACTGAAATTTATTGCTTCTGACGTTTTCAGTGATTCTAACGCAATTATAACTTTGAGCGATTTAACCAATGAATTTGCTTTTAATTGCCGAAGAGTGAGTTGACTGTGAAAATTTTATATTGAACGAGTTAGCAGCGTTCACCCGTCAAACTGTTCTCGTAGAATATGTATATCTGAACCCCTTTTAACAAATCTGATTATATCACAGTAACCACCAACATACCTCGCATTTAGATAAAGCTAGCACAAAATTCAATTTTAATCTGAACACGAATTCTAAAATGAAACACGGAAAATTTTACGCTCCTTCAACTCGTATCTCATCCAATTTCGAGACATAAAATGTGATTACAAACTCAATTTTTATCGTAATAACAATTTTTTGTCAACGTGCTTAAAAAAATTTATTCTGACACACGTTCAAATAAATAAGAAACAAAAATAATCTTGTCACGTCATTATTTTGCCCATCATGGGATTAATTTACTAAAGTGCGATTTTGAATTCATGCGGGATTTGATTTGTGTCTTTTGTTCTGCAGATAGATGAAGTGTATATTTCTAAATAGAAGATAATGGTTGATGATTAAAGAAAGAAATTTCCGTTCGTTCGCCCCATAAACAAAATTAAATACTTAGAGCTTTCTGTATGTGGAAACATTAGAAAAAAGCTCTCCTCACTTTGCTTTCACAATCAATAATTAATTCTCCATCCCCGAATGTAAAATGTTTCTTCTGGTTTTGTTGTTTCAACGGGAGCATTTTATATTTTGCAATAATGGAGCATTGCAATTAAATTAATTGAATTCTCCTGCTAGTGTTTATATGGTTGGAAACTGTGCAAAATCACATAACGAGCTCATGGCACCACTTTCAGTGGAAAATTTTATCCCCTTGAGATTAAATAAATGAAAAAGTTTTTTTTTTTTTTTTTCACAATAAATTTAAGTGAATGAGTTCATTATTTTTCCCCATACTCATGCACACGTGAATTTATGTAATCCGACACTTTTTTCACATTTATCAACATCAAAATGTAGACAAGATCAGTTTTCATTTACTCATGCAGTTAAAAAGACTTTTTTTTAATGTGATATCAGACTCACGTTTTACATTATTGTGCGATTGCTTTGTTTATGCATAAAACATGAATCCTGTCGCTTCTTAACTTGATTGGAAGTTGTGGGTGTTATGGGAATGGAATAAACAAACGTTTGCCGCATTCATTCTTTTCATTTATTGCAAACATCATTTTCGCCCACATTTTACAACTTTTTCCGTTTCACCAACTTTTTCATTTATCGAATGAAACTCATGCATGACATTTTCCCTCGACTTTTCCACAGTTAAAATGCTCACTGAATAATTTTGAAGCATAACTAAAACCCAAGTGAGTATCTGAAACAACATTTAATACAGCCACTGAAAACGAAAATTCCATAAATTGATTAAGTTTAAACAGAATTTTTGTTCCCCCAATTCGCAAATAAGCTACATCCAACTTTAATTCAATTTTTAAATCCACTCTCGACTTCACCGAAATCAGTGAATACAAAACGAAAATGTTTTTAAATGCGAATTTAATTTTCATCATTTAAATGATTCATTTTCGTCATGAAAAAAAAAAAATCGCGCACTGAATTCATAAAAAGCTACTTATGAATGCAGACGATGGTGCATGTTTGGCAAATAACTCACGACTAGAAGTCTAGTGATTGAGTTGCCACATCAACAACTCAACATTAGTAAGGATTATAAAAATTATTTTTATTAATGTATTTGTTGGTCGAACATGAAATCTCATAAAAGACTCGGTGGGGCTCGTGGGGCTCTTGATGTTTTAGGCCTTCATGAATGATATGAATGAGGTTCATTATTATTCTACAATTGTTTGAACATGGGCAATGAACAAACAATAGCAACGAATATTATTTTGTTATATTATTAGAAATATCAACTCGACAAACATGGCAAAGATGAAACATGAAAAAGTGTTAAAACCTCATCAACAGTGACGGGAATTATGACCGAATTCCATTTATGTCTGCCAGAATTTTTCAAGATGCTGCGATGAAAGGCGAACAAAATTAACACTTGACGCTTTCTCACGAGAATTTGTGACTCTTCTAATGGAGCTTTAATTGCACTTAATAGAGTGTCATCAGCAACAAAGTTCTTTTTTCTTAATGGAGTGCAAAGCGAAGAGGCGGCATAGATAAATTCTCTCAATTCTTGCAATTACTTACATCTTACACAATCTTAGTCACGGAAGAAATTTTTTTCTTCAATATTTTAAATGAAATTCATAGAATTTTTTTAATATTCAAAAACATTTATTAAGAGATTTCCTTGGATCCACAATTATATATATATTTTTAGTCATCTACTGATGTTTACTGCTTGAAAGCCGCGAAGAAACTGAAACAGCCAACATATGTTTTAATAAAAACTCTCTGCTCACTGTTTGGAGCTTTTTAGCATAAAAAAATCTTTTCACTCTCTTTCAATTTGATACATTCTCATTTTGGTGCACGTTTGTTGGAAATCAAAAGATGATCTTCTGGTTGCACGTTCATTCACCACTTCACGCAATTAGCCAGTTTACAACTTTGAAGTCCATTCCACTATCTTCCTAATTGATTATATCTATGAACTGCAATCAACTAATTGTTTTACAACATATATACTAGATATTTAACTTCTCCTGCAATCCGAACAATTATTTTCCATTTAATAGAATTTTAATCATTGCTTTATGTAAAGAAAAAGTTCATGTTAAAGTTAAAACTAAGTGATGGTTTAAAGCTCACATTCAATCGCACATCTCAACAATTCTTCGCCATAAAAATTTATTGTGCAGCAATAAAAAAAATATATATTTTGTACGAATGTGTTTAATGATTAATTAGAAATACATTGATGCTGTTTGATGCTGTGGTTGTAGTATAATAGCACATGAGAGCACTTAAGGTTTTATTATTACTCCAGATTTCAATTATTCGATCTCTTTTGCCATTCAACCTCGCACGAACCAAATTTTTTCGGAATAATTCTAAGAATCAAAAGTGTAAAGAAGTTTAATGAATGAGTTCTCGAATTTCTTAGACTAAGTAATTTCTCCTCAAGACGTTGAACTTTAAAAACCGATTGATGATAGGTGTTCAGGTCGCAACGGATTAAATTTTTTTTACTCACTCACCCAAAACGCTCGAAATTGATCGATTTTTCATTATTTCCAGGGTCTAACAGTTCTTCTTTGCACTTAATTGCATTTAACGTTTTTTTTTTTTCTTATTCTTCGGCGAAGAATCTTCGCTTGCAGCTCAAGATTATTTTACGACGCAAAAAAAAAACACATTCCGACGCGCGATAATCTGTTGTTTTTATTTTGCTTGCAGCGAGGGCACTAAGTTTTCAAAAGTATTTGTTCAAAGGCTTCAGTGGCTAGGAAACGAAACATTCCTACAACTATTTAACACAATAATTATTTCACTGAAAGTAATTTCCAATCCCTCAATTTTCGCAAAAAGAAAATTTGCTTTTCCCTAACAGTCATAAAGTTTTATTAAGACATCTTTATCAGCAAAATGTGATCAGCACTAAACATTAGTGAAGATTAGAAGCGTCTGCGACTTGAGTTTTTCTAAAAGTAGAAAAAAAAATGTTGGCTCCAACTGTAAGTGGTCAATTAAGACAATCTTATATAATTTAATTGTCTTATTAGCTAATAATGATTGAACGATTAATGGCCGATTTCAGTAGAGAAACAGTGATGATGTCTTTAAGCCAGATGCTATTCAGCAATTAATTTTCATTGCCCTTCGTGCACAATTCGCATTTTCGCGAGATCTAAATTGTTGTTGGACGCGGGAATCACATTAAAATGAAACCTGTTGCCAGGAAAATATTCATCAAATTGACAATACAAAATGTTTGCACTACAAGTCGAGTACAACAAGAACGCGAAATTGAGTGCATAAAGTTACATTACAAAAGTGTCTGTGAAAATGTATTAAACTGTTATTCGATTTTATAGTTATGTAAGCGCGGTATAGTGTCTTCTTTATAGCTTCTTGTATTTATAGCGTATGAAAGACATAAGAAAACTGATATCAGACTTGTCGCAGGTGAATGGAGTTATGGAAGTTTACTTACAGTCACGGAAAGGTATAATGAATATTGTGAAAAAGGAATCGTTTGCGTGGCATATCTAGTTTTATAGCTTTGTCTGATAAACACAACAACGGAAGTTTCATCAAAAAATCTATAAAGCTCTAAAGAAAGAAAATTGTCACATCTATAAAAAGAAAACCTTTCGTCAACAAGACAAATTTTTATTAAAATCAATTTGTGACAAAAATATTGGAATTTTCTGTTTAAAGCAGATAATTGCTTTTACTGGTAGAAGTGGGAGGTGCAAATGTTGGCGGTCTTTGGCCAACTGTGAAGAAATGAGAATTTTATGGATTCATCGTTAATGACCATTGTGCCGAAAAATTATTGATGTCATTACCGAACAGCGTTGGTCCAGTTGACTGAACGGAAATTGTTCTCTGGCTGAATTTAGAACTTTCGGCGCTTAATTTTGATGATATTGTGGTCACGATGAATGAACCGCTAAATTATTCTTGATGACTTTGGCGCGACATATTAACAGACTTGGCATAATAATCTAAAAACAAATGTCAAATTTTGAAAAACAAATTCCCAAATTGGGTACAAATAAAAATCACAGAAAAATTACTTAATGACAGAAAAGTCGTTAAATTGTTTCTCCAAGCGTCGCTTGAAAGCATCATCAAAATCTGGATTTTTTCGGCAAATTGAGAAATCATTTCGAGCAAATCCTTATATGTAGTTCGCCGTAGCAATTATCTTTTGAATTGAATTCAGTTCGGTGTCGTTTTTAATATTTTTCAGATATTATTATTCCATCAGCTCATGCTAAAATGTCCTTATTATTGATCCTTTTTCAGATAAAATCTCTTCATGCAAAAGCTGTTGCGATATTCAGAAATTTGTAAAGATTCGCCGTGTTAGAAGGAGATTTTGTCTGCTCCACAGCTTTTAGTAAAGCTATTTTGTATTTTCGCATAAAAAGAGCTTTGCTCAAAGAAACGTATGCATTTTTTCAGATTGTGTCGTTTAATAATCCTATATCATTGATGAAATGTTTTGAAATCCGTATTGAATTAAATTTTTTTGTTCAATAGGTTTAAAGAAAGAATCAAACCTTGAAATCAATCATCCAATCGATATGCAATTTTATTTTTAACGTTTTTTTTTTCAAAATTTCATCAAGAAAACATGTCGTAGAAACGAGACTTTGATGAAACTGGAGAAACTGTTAATAAACTGCGTCATAGCTTAATTAAAAGTTATTTTTTATCAAATACCCCAAATACCAAAAATGCACTTTTAAAAAACGATCTGTGTGTAAATGATAGAAAATGTGGCCGTGACATAGTTTACGGATATATCCCAATACTTAACGGCTGTAAACGGCAGTAAAGTCGTCAAGTTTAATTCGCAGTCAGTCTGGAATTTCATATCGAGAAGTGAGGCGAACAATCGTCGCGCAGTGCCTTAATTTTACATTTAATTTATCATAAAATATTACTTTTAGTTAAGACATTTCGTTGTGTACATAACAGCTAATTGCAAAATAGCAAAAATAATAGAAAGATAACAAGCGATAAAGCTAAAGTGCGAAACTGCGTAAGATAAATATGAGCCACGAAAATATTTTTATCGCAGGAATACAAAGTTGAAATTAAGGTGAATTGTTTTTTTTTTTCCTCAATCTTAAACTTGTTTTTCTTCTTCGAAATTCTTCAAATCGTGAATTCAAGTGGTAAGCTTTCCATATACCTAATACAAAATAGAAAAAAAAATAACTTAGTAACAGTTGTGTTGTCGGTAGACATATTTTTCAATAGCCATCTCATACATCCATCTCACTCACTCGCAAAAAATATTCCATGAATTTTTGTTTTTCTTCCATCGCTCGTCGGTCGCATTAAATGACTCTCGTAAACAATGAATGTAGTAAAGGTATTGCTCGAAATATATTACTGACTTGAGCGTAATGGCAGTAAAGATTTGCCGGATGTAGATACATTTCCCTTACAAGGACACGAAATATTTTTACATGCTTCGCAGTGGTGAATGAAACAATCAAAAAAAAAAAAACAGAAGTTCATTTGAATGATCAGCCGCAGTTGAATCGGATACTTCCAAAATATAATATATTCATTTAAACTTCTTCAGCTTTTGGCTGTCTCAAGGTGTGCGCGCATTATGAATAATTAATTAAAGACAACACAAAAAAAAATATTGAACAGGTTGTCAAATATATGTTTGTATTGAATCCTAAATTGATTTCGTTTATAAACAACGTAAAAAAAAAAAACACACATCAAACAACACTCCAGTTTCTGTCCTTCTGGCAAGGTGAATGTTAAGGGTTATTGCACGAAAATAAACAAACGAAATCAGACGGAGAAAAGAGAGAAATGTTGACGAAAGAGACGAAATAACAAAAAAAAAAATCTTGGAAAAATGTTTCAACTTCATAATACTTAACTTCAATATTGCGCTGCATTCCACAATTTATTGACGCTGTTGTTGTTGTTATTGCCAGTTCTGTTATGTCCCATTTCAGTGCGATTTCCACACTTTTACGCTGATTTGGCAAACGTGAATTTTTCTTCAAAACCTTTCTTACCCTCAAATTTTGCACATTTTTAAAACCTTTTTAAAAACGCAATGGCATGCAAATAATATGGCCTTCCGCATTCCAAAAACATATTTTGCGCGAGACATTTTTTGAATGCCGATTGAAGGCCCCCGCGCGAAAACCACAAATATGTAGACGACGGTCGATGTTTTTCCTACCTGAGATGGAATAAAATTGTTAATGAATTAAGTCTGAATTGCGTAATAGCGATGAACATTAAATATAAAGGCCGCCGAGTGAGCATTTCACGGTTGGTGAACGTTTAATTTCTTCGAAATCATCGCTTTAATTACACAAATCGCAACAATAACAACAGCAGCAAGCAATTCATACAACAGCAATCACATGATAGATAGCAGCGAAAAATACCACTTAGAATGTTACTAAATAACTTGAGATTGATTCAAGATTTACGTCTAGAAAATAAAATAATTGATATTGAATATCGTGGGCGTCGGAAAAATAAATGTGAAGTTGTCGATTCACCTGTAATGTCATGAAATAAGTAAAACTTGTCTCTGTGTGAGCGTTTTTTTTTATATTTTTTTTTTTTGCGGACTTGCGGTGCTAAACACTTTTTTCCCATTTTGAATTGATGAGATTGATAAATAAAAGAACGCATACCATCAGAAATTCCTGTGAATCGACTTTTGGAAAACATGTTTCATTAACTGGCAAATGCTAAAATTTAATCAAATTTTGTTTTAATAAAATATTTGCGTGTTTGAACTGGTAATGGAGGGCAAAGAAAAATAATTTTTTGGTGATAAAATAAGTAATTTTTCGAAATGGGACCGTGCAAATGGACATGGTTCGCGGTCCAATCCGCTTATGGCATGTACATACAACCAGCAATTTCAACTCTCTTCTCATTCTTCGATTCTCGATATTAAAAATAAAATAAGTAATATGTGTGTGAGGTGGCTCATTTTGGAAAGAAAGTTACTTGCCAATGCCAGCGGCAAGAGGTCTTTTGACACACATAATAAGAAGAGAACGTGCAGTCAAGAGATTCAAAAAAATAAAAATAATGGTTACAACCGAAAACCTGACAAACCGAAAAGTTATTGAACTATGTGAGCGCGCAAAAATGTAGGAAAAAAAGGCATAAAAAATGCCTTCTTATTTGAAGCTACTGTTACAGTCGACTGTTCATCGACTTCAATTCAACTTCAAACAATTATTCAGAACTGTATGAACATGCATTATAAAAAAAGAGAATAACACAACTCCAGCGAAATAAAAATAAAATACCGTCTTTTCCACACTCATTCATCAACGTAAATTCTACACACCAATCGCAATTCGGTATTCTGCCGTCAGTTCATCATTCTTTTCCGAGTCTCCATTCCGGTAGACATTGCCTTGCGTAATTTTATTTCTTACAAATAAAAACCCGTGTAAATTGAATCCATTAGAATGAGAATCTTTATTTTTTCACGCAGCGGATGGGAACTTTGTGAACAACAATATTGAATAAATTAACAGCACTGTTCACTCTTTGTTATGCAATTTAATACTATGATTTCACCTTTAAAATTAGACATCCAATTAAATGACGCATTTCTTATCGCAAGCTATTTGTTCGCTAATTGAAGGTCATGTGTGCCGTAAAACAACATCGAAGCCAATCGACTTGATTGACACGAATCGTTGCAACGGAATTTTATCAAATGTATCACATCATTCATCACAAAGCTTGATATGTGCTACTCGTATATGACCAATTTATAAACCCAATTTTTCATGCGGCTTATCATTAGCCGTTCATCACCTGTCGAGTCTATTAGATATTGAACTCGGAAAGAAGCAGTTAAAACTATAAATATCGGTTACATTTGATGTTCACCAACAGTCCATCATAATAGTTTGACAATAGATAGATAGATAACGTGCTGCGATAATAATGTCAAAACAAAAAAAAAAACGCGGACGCGCCACTAGACGATAACAAATACAAAAGGAAAAAATATTCGATACAACTAATATATTGCCTCATTGAAGGCGATGACATTAAAAGCCCACACGAGTTTTTTTTCACGATTGCTTATCAGCGAAGAAAAAGTCTGTTGATAGAAGCTAATATTTTGAACTTCTTTGCGTGCAGATACGACTTAAATGACTTTCGAAATAATAATAATATAAGCGAACTTGTTTTATGGGAGTAATTAGCTAAATTGCTGCTATAAACCAACAAAAAGAACATTGAGCCTTTATTGATGTCTCTGTAATTAATGCTAAAATTCACTTGACTGGGTGAAAATGTAAATCGCTTTCTAATCATAATCAAGACACTCAAACCCAATGACGAGTGATGGTGGAAATATGCTGAAAAGTTTATTTATGAATGAAAAATGACACATTTTACTGGAATTCAGATCACTTGTTTCATCGCTTGAAGCGAGTTTTTTTTTTCTCCACACTCATGTTTGAAATTTTTAACGCGGGTATCATTGCACTCTCTTTGCTCAGTGAAAGCCGCACTTAGCATAATCATAAAAAAAAAAAAAAACATAAATAAATATTTTAGATTCCGCGAAGAAATGTGCCAATTTGTACATTGTTAGATGATTGCAGTTGATTTTGCGGCACAAATCATAATAAAAGAATTAAATTGATTGGAAAATCAACATTCAAAATGATGACTCGCAATTTAGGATTTTACAATTTTCATGTGCAGCGTTGATGGCAGAAATTACTCAAAAACAATAGCGTAGACTTTTAATTAAAACTAAAATAGAATCCAAACTTATCTTATTTCCCTTATCATGTACTTACCTACTCGAGGTATGATTAAATAATTTTACAAATATCGTTCTGGAATTTCAGTAATCTTCGTCGTTGGCTTGGCGCAGGTGGTGAATAGAAAAAATGCGTGTTTAGAAAAAATAAAAGGCTGCTAATATTCAGTAATAAAAATAAAAGTAATGAAATTTCTTTACATTACAGTCAAAACGTCTTTAAAAGCTTGTAAACAAAGCTCAATGAATCGTGATTTCGGCTAAAGTGAGATGGGAATGAAAATATTATTTAAAAAGTATTAATTTTTTTTATTTTAATTGCAACTTTCGTTTCATGTATGCATATAGATTGTGTGAGACGTGAGACCACAATAAAATTTAAAAAAAAGAGCTAAATATGAGCCAGAAAGTGTACTTTCTTAAAAAAATATTAAATTACGGTATTAAAAAAAAAGTTGTGGTCTTTTTTGTCAAATAATTATAAAAAAGAGTAAAAACCAGCGACCAGTAATGTCGATTTGAGGCATTTCTAACTTCTTTTAATTTTCTTGTAATGTGCAAAGCCAGATTATTACACGTGATTGCGATACGGATTAGTGACTTCCAATCTCTCACGATTCGAGTTGCTCCGATGAGAAATGCTTTCTTTGCATTCCGAAAACGTGTGCTGTAATCAGCCCATTAGATTTCACCAATGACGTCACCGCTTTACAATGCGGAATGTCACGATTTTTTGTTTTGCTTTAATGATATCGCAGCTGATAACGGGATATTTTTTCGTCATCTTTTTGCGCAAATTAACACACAATTCCGCGAGAATTATGTTTTCTCGGTCGCTGTGGCCAAATATAACTTTACACAATATTTCATGGCACAATTAAAAACCAACTTGACTGGTGGCACCAGATGCAGTCAATTGCGCAATATTTAAAAAAAAAAAAATATTGTCTCTCATGATAATTATCTTTCTCATTTTGTTCATAAATTATTATAATTGCAGATTGTTTTGAAGTCAATTTGGTTTCGAAATTGGCAAAGTGTATTTCTGATTGATTTAGAGCTCGCTTCACTTAAACTCACACACATACACACGCAAACATGCACAGCTTATCGAGATTGCTACGAAAAAAAGACAAGGATGGTGAGTTGACTAATTTAGAATTTTTTTGCTCGATATTAACATGTCTCAACCTCCGCATTTCTTTGAATCAGCTACTACGCGATCGACATCCAACCTGTCTAAAGTCAGTAGCCTTTCAAACACAGCACTGGACACATCTAGTCAACACAATAAAATCAGTCCAATTGTTAATAGCCCATTCGAGCAGACATTTCGAGTCACAGTTTATCTGCCCAAGAATCAGCTTTACGTGGAACGTATCGGAGCTAAGACAAAGCTCAAGAAGCTAATGGACGATATCTGTGAGAATAAACTACTGCAAGCTGATCAGTATGAATTCAGACATCCTGGCGATTTGTCGCAAGCATTTGATAATGAAAAGACAATTGGCGAAGTTGGACTTAACGAACTGAAACTGACACTAAAGACGGAAAGTAGGTTTAATGGCTTCCATGCCAATGACATGATGCGCTATAAATCAGAGTCCGTTTCATCATCGGAAATAAGTCGCAACTCCAAGATAGTTCTACCAAAAACGTCATCGCCGTACAGTTCCACAACTTCCCTGAATTCGCTTGATTCGACAGGTATGAATCTTACAGCTAAAATGCAGCCACCAGTAGCTCCAATACGGAAAAAGAAACGCGCAGCTCCACGTCCGCCAAGTCAAAATTCTATTCCTGAACAGGAAATCTTCAGCACGTCCACGTTAAACGTGTTCAAGGATCATTCCATTTCGATTTTACCGCGCAAGAACTTTCACGTGTCATCGCCGCATTTATTCAATAACGGAACCAGCATTTCTAATGATGTCACTAAAAGCGATAAAAACAACAACATAGAAGCACCAGAAAATCGTTTAAATGCCATAACGCGACCCACTTCCATGTTTGTATCGCCATCTGCTGATCATGCTGAACGTCAGCGCACTTTGAGCGAATCTTCTGAAATTCAAGATGCGTTGAGTAACATAACCAATAGTTTGGGTAAGCTAATGATAAGCTCAGTAATCACTGATGCTCATTATATTTCATTAATCATCCAGAGAAAAAGAAGAAAATGGCACCAGTTCCTCCTAAGCGTCACAATCGACCCGTTCCCTCGCCACGCACAATTCAGGAAGAGCAAAGAGAGAATTCCATTTCTGAAATTAAAGAGGCTGATGAAATTCCATCTTCTCAAGATAAGGGTAAGAAACAATTTCTCAACGATCGTTTTGCGATTCTAACAATTTATTTAAAGTTGTAGAAGTTGTTCAAAAAGAAACGACACCAGTACATCCGACGACAAATGTTTCTAAGGTTATGCTAAACAATTCATCAGAAAAATCGCAAGCTGATGAAGCCCAACAGCCATCAAGTATCGGATCGGATGGATCAATATCGATTCAAATTTTGTCGAGCGAAAAGAAAGTTGATGAAAAAAATGTCCTCGAGACGAAAAAAGAAGAGCCTGCAAAGTTACCAATAATATCAAAAGTTCACATTAAACCTGATGAGCCGGATGAAAAATCGTTATCAGATGATGATATGACAGTCAACATTTACAATATTACACAGAAAAGTGTTGTGACGTTGGATAAAAAGCAAATGATTGTAGAAGAAATGAAAACTGAATCATTCATCGTTGAACAAAAAGCTGTTCAAAATGATTATCATGTTCAAAAGATCGAGGAAACTATTCAGAAAAGTTCACCACCAGAAATTGTGAAGAGTGCACAAGAATCAGAAATGGCTATTCAATCAAAAAACACCGAACTGGAAAAACTGGAAATTGAAAAACGTGCTTCCTCGCCATTATGGACCTATACACTTCCAGCACCACCTGTATTTGCTGATTCCTCTGTCATCGATAAGACATCACCGACAGATCAACATAAATCCGATGGGAAATTTTTCAGTGATCTTATTTCAACCGCAGATAATGAAACAGTTTTTTCTGATTCGAACACAACTGTTGTGTCAACTGAAACCCAAATTCAGCCAATCATACGAGAACGCAAATCTCTGGATGAAAGTTTTACAGATACTAAACCAATTGCTGATGAAGAAAGTGAAAAAAGTACTATTGAAGCAATAACTTCAGATGTTGAAGATGGATATCTGGGAAATGGGAATGTTGTTAATGTAACATCATCATCTATGGAAGAAGCAAATCGCGCAGAAAAGGAAATAATTGTTGATGACTTTAAAAGAAATCGATTAATTATTACACGATCAGATTCCTTCCATTCCATTGGACAACAGCATACACCCACCAAGATGAACATGTCGTACAGTGCCTTAAGTAATTCACCGCAACGCAGCATTTCATATTTGTCACTTGTGCAAGCACAAAAGGCAGAAATTTTAAATAAACCACCCACCACTGGACCAGAAGTGATGTACAACAAACAAAAGTCAACCAGCGAACTCTCAATTTCTGATGTTCCATCCTTGCAGAGCTTGGAAGTTATTAGAAATATTTTGAATTCATCGCGCAAAAATAGCCTTCAAGATAGTCCACCGATTGCTGAAGATGTGCCATCACCACCTGAATTTAAAAAAGAACATGCTGAACGGATCATAAAAATTGAAATGATGAATGAAAAAGCAAAAGAAATCGCAACAGTTGAGAAGCAATCATCGCCAATTGTAGACAAGAAACCAGAAATCCCACAATATCGCTATCAAGGACCGCCGAAAATTAACCTCGGCACATGGAATGAACGACCAAAAATTGAAGTTTCCATCAAGTCCGACAGTGACTACAAATTCGGTAATGTCTCAGCAGCAACATTGCCACGGGACTTTAAAAAGCAAGATGTCAGCAAGCGTCACACGATTCATATTCCGTCTACTGATGAAACTGATAATCATTATCGGCCTCAAACTCATCGACCAAAGGTACTGGGTGTTGAATACAAGAAAGATATTCAAGAACCTGAATTTAAAGCAACCTCAAAATCGTCAACTACCATTGTCAACCTTCGTTCACGTCCTGTAAGTGTTGATCTTAATTCGAACACTCACACAAAATTAGCTGCTTCGCCTACAAGTCCATCCTACACAAATCAGTCTATATCATTCAATCGGCTTTCAATGGGCAGTAAGTACACGCCAGTTGTTCATGGATTTAAACTGGATAATATCAAGGAAAGTGAGCTGAAGTCACTTCCAATTGCTTCTGATGAGCGACTGGTGCCTCCAAATGTTCCTGCTAAACCTTCATACATTCGATCGACATCAGCTGGTGACATTAGTCGTCACCTAAAGTTTACAACTACCGTTGAAGCTATTTCTTTATCTAACGATCATGCCGAAAATGCTCCATTCAAAGTGCAGCTAAGAAAAACTGGTTTGAAGGAGAAAATATTGCATAATGATGAAAAGACGGAAAGTATTTTTGGCCGAGTAATTGATTATAAGAAGCCAACAGGTCGTCACAGTTTGATTGACATCACAACTGATGATAAAATTGATAGAACGCTGATGAATCGCCAAATATCACAGCCTCATCCACCTCCAGCTCCTCCGAAGCCTTTAACCCTTAAGAAATCGGCATCCGTTGAGATGAATACTCGATCCGAATTACTTGATGCAATTAAAGGTTTCAATAAGGACGGATTGAGGAAGAAATAAACCACATATGATCGATGTATTCCCAACTTGTTGAATTATCTTCTTCTTTTATTGTTATATATTTATTAACCAGAGAATTCCCAAGTATTAATGGATAGAATACTTATTGATATTATACCCACATTTCCAATGATAAACCATTCTGCAGGCACAAAATAATATTTCACGTAATCGTCTTCACACACTTAAGTAATCATATCAGTGACCAAGGGTTGTACGAAAGAAAATTAATCAAATCCGAATGGAAATTTCATTTCATATATTTTAATGAAAAAAAAAAGAAAAAAGTCAAAATATTTGATTCTGTTGATAATTTTATTGAATAAAAAGAGAAAAAAGAAATAAAGAAATTATTGAAACTGATTCCATTGATTGCGTCCAGGTCCTTGTGGGCCATTCTGGCCGGGCATATTGTGATGCCAGCTGTAGTTTGGATAAGCGAGATTTTGGCCACCATTTTGATGATGCTGATTTTGTCGATAGCCACGAATAAAAGGGCGCTGCTGTTCAACGTTTGCAGCATTTTGGGTGTTATTATTCTTTTTGCCTTTCTTATTTCTACGCTCCTGTTCATCATCTGAACAATCCTGAAGCCCTTCCGGTGTCTCGATATCATTTTTCCAACTAGAATCGGATCCTTTTGTCATGATCTTCGATAAAATCACAAATGATGAATACTCTGAGCGTGGTGCACAATAAACTTTTGTTCCTTTTGTGATGCCTTTGCTAATAATTTGTTCATGTGAATTAAACCTGATGCAATAAATTGGAAGATTAATGGGTCCAATGACATCAAAGACTTTTCCAAGGGGTTGCTTGCCAGCATCCAAGAACAGCACCGAATCAATATCCAATGGAGGAGAATTAGGGAATGCGTCAACTAAAACTGATAGCTAAGGTATCAAAAAGTAATTAAAGTAAGCTGAACTGAAGGGATTACCGAGCTGATCTACAATTGATGATACTGCGCCAATCTCGACACATTCACCTTCGCTTATCTGAATTTGGAGATCTTCAATAGGAGGAAGGTCCCCAACTGTGAAAAAAAAAACATGACAAATGTAATTATAATCCAAGATATCACAACTTACGCAGAAATTCGCCCTTCACTTTAAGTGGCTCCCGTTTTTTCTTTTTAATGCCTCCTTCTTCGTCAGAGTCATCAGATTCGACTACAGGCTGTCGAATCTTTCTCTCAATAATTTGAATGTCGTCATCAGAACCACTACTACAGGAACTTGATGATTCTTCTACCTTTTCTGCTGTTCTATATGTTTCAATCTGTACAACTGGCGGAATTACTTCTTTCTGTTCCGATTCCTCGTCGCTGCTTTCTGTTCCACTATATTGTGCCAGGAGACTGAGTCCTGTTGATGAACGATTTTGGCATTCAACTGGTTGAATCGACTCGGGTGTTTTCGATTCATTTTCTAAGATATCTTTTATCATTTCGATGTCGTTATTCTCCATTGTATTAATTTAATTGGATAAGTGTCGCACGTTTTTTATATTTTGTTTACACTTTGATCCGAACAGTAATTTTAAACCGAACAGCAACGAGTTGACTTGAACTGGAAAAGGCAACTTGAACCAAAAATATTTTTCTTCGGTGAAGCTTCCCTGCTTTATTCGACTTTTCAAAATAAATACGGCTTCAAAGCAGCGTTTAATATCCTATTTCTTTAGCTAACTCAAGCATTGGACGTGGAAAGCTAACAGTCGAAAGAAAAGTAAGTTTTTCAATATGAAAATGAGCAAAAAAAAAAATTGCTGACCTATTTCTGAATTTCATCGAGCTAATTATCTTTAATTTTTCATTATTTTGTAGTAAGAATGGGCGACTCTGATGATGACTATGACCGTAAACGCAGAGACAAGTTTCGCGGGGAACGTGAAAGAGGCGAAAGAGAGCGCTGGCCAGAACGAGAAAGGTAATTGATGTGGCTTCTGAAGAAAATTTAGCACCGCAGAAAATCTTTTGCAGCTTACTTACTACCTACTTAGATACTGCAAATTCTAATTCTAAACATTTCACATTTGGAAAATTCTTAATTTTCACAATTTCACTGAAATATAGAAATCGATCTAGGAATGATTATTATCGGCCCGCTCGGTATTCACCGCCTATGAAGAGGATGCGTAATGACTATGAAGAGCGTGGTCCTGTAATGGGAGGCCGCTTCGGAATGCATGAATATGGCATGTATGGTGGCTATGGAAATAGTCACGATCCTTATGGAGCGTTAAGCCCTTATGGCGGTGGTATTGGTGCAGCAGCCCCTGGACCTCGTGAACAACATCCAATCGTATCTTCAGATGGCCTGACTCAGCCTGCTATGCTGACGCTAAAGCAATTTCTGGCAACCCAGGATGATACTATTTCTGATGATGTTGCAATAACAAAATATAATGAATACAAAGTTGAATTTCGTCGAAGCCAAATGAATGAATTCTTCATATCGCACAAAGACGAAGAATGGTAAGCATCAAAATGGTTCAATCTCTCTATTCATACCTCTAGAATGCTTCAACAAATCGGATGGTGACGTGCAAAACGATGGCTTGAAGATCGTTTCTGTAGCCTTCAATGCGTCTGAGATTATATCTATACCCACATTTAATATAAAGTTTTGTTTTCAGCTCACGTTGTCTTTATAATATCGCTCGAGCATATTCCCATCCCCTATTTCTCGCGATTTTTAAACTCGTTTCAATGAAAGTATATTTTAAAATTCTATGAAATTAAGCAAATATTTAAAAGAATTTCGATTAAGAAACTCTGAAAACGAAAATCTCTTAAAAGACAATCATGAGTGATGAGTAACAAGAGGTAAGCTTCTATTACACAAAAGAAAATATGGCCAAAATGATGATGAGCTTTTGAAAACCAAGAAATGAAAGCAATTGAAGCTATCCTGTGCGAATTAAACGAAAGTTTCGTTGTTTGATCAAATTCATAAAGAAACAATCGCTAATTTGATGGTATTTTTCTGTGTCTTCCTTTAGGTTCAAGCTTAAGTATCATCCAGAAATGTCGGTGAAACGCAAAGAAGAGCAGATAAACTACTTGAAGGTAATATCTAAACACTCGAAATTAAATGGAGTTGTTTTCTAATCAATTTTATATTTTATAGAAACGCTCAGAAGTATTTATCGAGCTTTTGAACAAAGGAGAAGTCGCTAAGGCAAGTGTTGATACCACTAATACTGAGCAATTGATTCGATTACTTGACACGGTCGTCATAAAACTTGAGGGTGGTTCCGATGATGATCTAAAGGTTCTCGATGAAAAGCCCGTAGAAATTGTTCCAATTGTTATCCCTAAAGCAGAAGAAAAGAAATCAGAAGAAATCAAAATTGAAGAAAAGATGGACACTGCTGAGAAAGTTGATATCAAGAAATCTGATAGCAAGAAGCGACGTCGTACACATTCAGATTCGAGCTCATCATCTAGCAGTAGCGATTCAGATAGCGATACTGGATCAGAAAAGAATAAAAAGACATCACAAAATGGCGATGTTGCTGATGATGGGGCTGATGATGGAGAGCTGAAAGAAGAAGATGAAACAAAGCCAGCTGCTGAAGAAGAATCAACACCGAATGAAGATTCAGAAATGAAAGACGAATCTGGCGAATTGAAACCAGAAATCACTGAAATTGATGATGGTGAAAAACCAGTTGAAGAAGTTGTTGATTTGGATAAAGAAGATGAGCCAAAAGACAAGAAACTTGAGGAACTTCATAAGACAAGCTCAATTTTCCTTCGCAATCTTGCACCAACCATTACGAAGGCAGAAGTTGAAGCATTATGCAAGCGCTACGATGGTTTTTTGCGGGTTGCAATTGCTGATCCGCTCGTAGAACGCCGTTGGTTCCGTCGCGGATGGATTACATTCAAACGTGATGTCAACATCAAGGAAATTTGTTGGAATTTGAACAACATTAGATTGCGTGATTGTGAATTAGGAGCAATAGTAAATCGCGATTTAAGCCGCCGTGTGCGCCCGGTTAATGGATTAACTGGCCATAAAACTGTCTGCAAAACTGACATTAAGCTTTGCGCCAAGATCGCTCACAGTTTGGATGAGAAATCAGGATTGTGGAAGGATCAAGAAGATAACGGCGGTGCAAAGGCAACATTTGGTTTGCAATCAAAGAATCCGGTATTGTCCAACATAACAGATTATTTAATTGATGAAGCTGACGCTGAAGAAGAGGAATTATTGGGTCTGTCAAGCACAAATAAAGAGGATGCTGATGGTGAAATGTTGGAACGCGATTCGGAATTAATCAGCGTTTTGGATAAGATCATTCTTTATTTGAGAATTGTTCACTCAGTTGATTTCTACAATCACTGTGAATATCCATATGAAGATGAAATGCCTAATCGATGTGGCATTATTCACGCACGCGGACCTCCGCCACAGAACAAAATAACATCAAACGAAATTCAGGAATATATTAAAAATTTTGAATCCAAGATTTCCCAATTCCTGGCCGGCTCCGTTGAAGTATCAGAAGATGAATTAAAGAAACTCGGCGCAAAAGACATTGAAGCTGAAGTTGAGAAATTCATGAGTGCCAATTCGCAAGAACTGGCCAAGGACAAATGGTTGTGTCCATTGTCGGGCAAGAAATTTAAAGGTCCTGATTACATCCGTAAACATATTTTGAACAAGCACGCAGAGAAAGTTGAAGAAGTAAAGAAGGAAGTTGAATACTTTAATAATTATTTAAAAGATTCAAAACGTCCTCAATTGCCGGAACATCCAGGCAATGCCAAAAAGGATGGACCTGCTGCTTCGCCTATGTATCGTCAACCGTACGCTGCACCAATGCAGATGTATCATCAACCCTATGCTGCACCCATGATGCGTGGACGTGGCGGGTTTTCACGCGGTGGTGGTCGAATGGAAGCTCCACATCGTCCTGTCATCCATTATCGCGATTTAGATGCACCTTCCTCATCAGTTGATGACATTTTTTAAATTATATCATTTTGACATTTGGTTATTATTGCATAAATTCAACAAAAAAAAGAAGCAATTTATGTAGCTACTTACAATTTGTGCATGATTATTATATTCAGCACCCATCCCTTAAAGACAATGAATAAAGATTGAGAAATGAATTTTCTCGATTACACAAAAAAAAATTTATTGGTAGACCATTAGAAAATTATTTACAGTAAATTTGGAAGGGCAGAAGAAAAAAATTTAAAGACAATAAATAAATGTTTTGATATTCTTAAACATCGTTCAACGGGAAATTGAAGGCGATCACAATTTTGTATCACGCGAGAAAATTTTAAATTCATAGAAATTGGGCATTAGTTAATGTGGTACTTTCTGTTGATTTTCTTTAATGATTTTCTTTTCAAAGAACTCGATAAGTTTGTGGGATGATGGTGGCTCTGAATCCGGATCAAGATCAATTAGTTGAGCAATAGAAACGGCTGGACGAAAGACCGTTGGTTGATTGCCACGTGGCTGAGGAATGGGCATATGGATATGACGACGAGCATCAGGACTGAAAACAAACAGAAATATTGATTCATGAAAAATGGGAAAATTTAAATTTCTAAAGAAAATTACCTTGATGACAGACTAGAACCATTCAAAACATCAATAGACCTGGACAATTTTCCATTGATAGGACTCCAATCGTCGCTCATATCTTCAGATGTTGCATCATCCTCATCATCTGAATCGCGCAAATTCAATTTGTGCAATTTCTTAAGTTCACATTCGCGCGATCTCAAATCTCTCAATTCACATTGAATTTTCTCCTCAACGGGCACGAAGCCTCTACGAACTGGACGTCCCTTTTCATCGCGTTCAATTGGTACTGGCAACTCTAAACCAGAGAATGTCTTAATTGTTCCATTGCTGAACTCAATGGGTGACTAAAAATTAATTCAATCGTCAGTAAATAAATATTTCATTCTAAAAGATGGCGCAAGTTCAATTGAAATGCCTTCAACTCACCATAATCAAATTATTTTTAAAATTATTTTGCGGTATCGCATGTTGATTGGTAACCAATTTACCACGTGATGCAATGAAACGCTCCATGATGCCTTTATGTGGTGAGTTAATATTGATTTTGTTCAATGGAGACTTTTGAAATAATGATGGCGTCGACAAAGCCCGAGTTAAAGTTCCTGGCATTTGCAAAGGCCTTGGATGTGGCTCAATAATCTTGTTTTTTTTGAAGTCATCTTTCTTATCAATATTTGTAGGCGAATTATATTCCGGCTCGTCATCCAACACCGAAAATACCTTTCCTCGTTTAGTGTGATCATTGTGCGCTATCGGCGACAATGTTGGTGACGAAATCATTGCGTGTTCATTTCTTAATTCCATTTCTCGTTTTTCTACTTCACTGATTTCGTTTTGAATCCGCATTAAACAGTCGTTCGTTGGAGTCTATTGAATTGTAGCAAAGAAAAACAATTTATAAAGCAAATTTGAATTGTGCAAAAAAAATTATTTTAGTCTAAAAATATCGATGAAAGAAGAAATTAAATTTCTTTCATGTCTTCACCGAAACCGAAACCGATAAGAACTGCGCGGTGGAATTTCGTGTTTAAAACTTTTTAATTGCTCGCATTCAATGAAGGAAGTTTTTTTTCCCGCACACTTTCGCAGTGCTCTCTAAAAAAAAATGAAAAAGTCGACAAATAAAATATGAAACAAAAAAAAAAAAGCAATATTATCAGGAAAACGAAAAGCACTGGCTTGATATAGTTATATTGGTATCGAGGCGCGTTTTTTATGCGATAAGATAAAGAACTAATCTTTCGAGTGTTCCAGGTATACAACTAACAGTGAATCATTCCGAGGAATCTTTGGTAGTTTCGGGAGAAACATTATTTATTTATGATGATTTTTTTAGTGATGGTGGCGATGGTGTTATTGTTGATTAGAAGTTAATAGATCTTGGCGATTGGTTTTTTATCATGCTATAAAACAATGATCATATAAATAATAAGACAATAGCAAGGTCAAAAATCTTGTTGAGTATTTCCATGGAACTAATTTAAATTGGGAAATTGCAACATTAAACATTTAATCGAATCTATTTATGCAAAGATTTCGAAAAGTTTTCATTTTTTTCCATTTTCAATGGCATTCCGAAATTCCAAAAAAAAAAGAAGTAAATTCCCACATAAAAACTGCTTCTTTTTCAATCAACAATAAAAAGCAATTATTAATCATCTTGAACGAATAATGAAAATACGAAAAAAATGCCATGCAAAAATCATAATGGAAGTATTTAAAATATATGATCGTATACGTAATTATTTTTCTTTTCAATATAAAGTGAAATTTCTTCTGCAGCACTAAAGATAATTGAATGAAATCGAAGTGGAAAAACTGGTCGAGTGCTTGTCTGCTTTTTATTTGCTGGCTAAAGATTATAGCAGAAAGAGAAATTCTCTCTCATTCGGTTTTTTCTTCCTGGTGTGCGATTCACGTGCACAGTTTTCTTCTTAAAAACGTAAAGAAATATTTTATGATCAAAAATATTTGACATTGTTTCATTCCCAATTGCTTCTTGTCCAAAAAAAAAAAGATATAAAAAAAAATTGGAATGAAACGAAGAAAGCAACAAACGAAAGATGTTTAGCATCAGAATGTGGGTCAATGTTATATTGAACCCGACATCGATTCTTTCTCTTTGCATTTCTTTAAACGATGATGTTTGCAATTGCTACGCTGCGATTATTGAAGCATTTCACTGATAAATTTCTGCTTTTTCTGTTTGTTTTAATTAATTTTTGTGTCATCTGATTAGGTATTAATCGCTTGAGGGAACTAAAAAGAGACGCTATAATTTACATTTCTATGTAAATCCATCAGACCATCACAATTTGTCCAGCATAAATTTTCATGCTTAAGCTTATATCGTGCCTGCAAGTGAATGCTGTTTTTGTATTTATTTTCTACTCATGAGAGTTGAACACTCCGTGAAGTTAAAATAAAAGTGAAACCGGAAGTTTGCTTGAGTGAACTGGCGTTGAGTTCAGTGTTTTTATTATATTTGTTCGGCTTAGTGCTATTTATGGATGTCATGTTGCAGGTGGAATTGTGGTCAAAAACTCTTTTTTTAGTCAGCAATGGATTTTTTTCTGTGCTCCAAATCTTACATTTCAGAAACTTTGACCTCCAATCGCTGTTTAACGAAACGCTAAAGAATTATGTACGGAATAAATTGTGGATTTGGGGGAAACTACCGTTTTCATATACCTCAAAATATCTGGCACTACTTATAAACCATAAAAAAATCTCCAATTTTAATTTGAACCGCCATGCGGCTAAAATTCTACTATAATAATGTTTAATAATTTAATAAGCAAGTTGAGGCTGCGCTCAAGGAATATTAATTCCCTCACAATACCGATCGAGTGCTGTTATAATTTCGCGGTTTTCAAATAAGCGATTTGCTGATGCATCATATGAGATTGTAAAGCTCTCAAAAGGTGTTAGAAATAAAAAAAAGTCAGTGAATCGTGCTTTATTTCTTGATACTCAAGCATGGTTAAAAAAAAATACGGGCAAATTAATGTTAGTATGGTCATCTTCATAAATTGCCCACTGCTCAATTTACATTTCTCATTAATGAAATGAAACTTCGAAAAGTGAAGAAACTTTCACATGAAATGAAATGCTTCTCTTTGCGCGCTCTTTAGTAATACTTCCTGCAAAACCGCCTCGTCTTGGGTCAATGAAATTTTCCAAAAGGGTGATCTCTAACGGGAACAAAATCTTTGCGATATGCTATTACAATCTCTCTGTTGCCGATCTACAAATTTTCCTCAACAAAAAACGGTATAAAGTCTCCGCAACAACGACTGAAAAGCACTTTTCAGCAATTTGGCATATGACTGATAAATAAAACGAGAGCAATTAGCGCTCATGAAGTCATAAAAGGTGGTTGTCGAGCTGTTTGCACTGATTAGATAAAGATGAGAGACCGATGTTATTAATGAATGTGAATTACAGTCGTCGCTCATTTTATACGTACCTTTAAGTGAAAAAAAAAAAATAATAATTCATAAAGATCGATGACAATTAATTGCACTACATAGTGACCATGAAAACTTTGTTCGCTTCCCTCAAACAAACGCAGGGTGTCCACTCTAAAATTATCTTTATATGTATCGCATTTCAACATTGTAAATGGCTTGCGAAAAAAAAAAAAAAACAAACAAACAAAACTCATCTAGGGAACGAATTTTTGAATGTATAATGTATTGCAACCGTGAGAATGACAGCAAACAACAATTCGTAGATGAGGCTTTGAGCCATTTCATGTGTTGTTTTCGTGTAATTGACGTTAAAAAAAGTATATTAGAAGTAATTTTTGAGTTGTTACGTTCATTGGAAAGTGATTTTCCCGAAAAGATATCGACGTCGTAAGTTGAAGCGCACAATTGAGGAAACGACTACAAACTAACGAGCTTAATTAACATCACATGCCCAAAGGATAAAGGTGGTTATTAATATTTCACTGGAAAAAAGTCACTTACCTCAACACTCGGACCCATTTTTGACAGCAATTTCACTAATAATTATCAGACACCAGCGAAAAAAGAAACACGTTCAGATAATTCGTTAATCTGATTTATCACAAGTTCCAGATTATTGAACTAATTCATTATTTTTTTGTAGTCGACACGATCTCCAATGTTCAATGTTAATTACTGAACAGCTTTATTTATCCAACACACGTCTTGATCCGTCGAAACAATAAACTATAATAGTAAAGAGTTGAATTTTGAGCGAGAAACTTTTATAAGTTTTTTCAATTTTTTTTTATTTATATTCGCGCTCCGAGAGAGTCGAAGCACGTTGCACGTTTCCTGGCGTTCTCAACCCTAATACAGAGAGACTTTTTTTTTGTGAAGAAGCCATAGAAAGAAACAATTTATTGAAGAAAATCGTTAATTTTTATTTTAGTCTGGTAAATTCTGGTGAATTGTGTAAACTATTAATTTTTTATGACTATTTGTGGCGAAAATTGATAACTCATAAGCGGCATGCATGCTGGTACTAATTAAAATTAAAGAGAAAATTTCAAAGCGCCGTAAAAACAAAAATTATTTTTCATATTCGAGCATCTTTCCTTGAGCACCAGTTATTATGACCTGTGAATTAAAAACCATTCATTGCCAGTGATGATTTTGTTTTTATGAATGGAATTCTGTTTACTTACATCAATCCAAATAGAGCACGCTTGTGATGATGGAGCTTGAAGTGTAAAAATTCTGCTCTTTGTCTTCACAATGAATGTTCGATTTGATTTATTCGACGAATGGTCAAAATATACATCGGTGATGGCATTAAAATAGGCTCCACCACGTGGTTTCTTCTCATGCTTGTCTGAATAATAGACCAGCATCATGCGTTCGCGATCAAATACGAACCACCTGTTGTTCGCTCTCAAATTGGAGAACAATGGTTTTCCGCCAAGTTTATTTAGGTAACCGCGACAACTTGTTGCTTAAGAAATAAATGTGTTAATTCTGTGGGCAAATAAATTAAGAACTCCGCAACTTACCATCAATTATAACATGAGGACATAGTTGAAGCTGATGACCAGCTGATTCGATGTGTTGTTTCAGATTGAAGCTCAACGAAAAATTTGGCAAATAACGTGTTAAAGGTCTTTTGTGCTTTGGAATTTGTCTTTGAACAACCTTTTCGGTTGTGGGTTTTTTGTATTCATCCGCAGTCTTGCTATAAGGCACCAGTTTATCATTGGAGAAATTTAATGAAGACAACGAGTGATACTTTGGCATCATTAGAGGTGAAGACGTTTCAAAGTCTACTAATTCGGATATATTTGTTTGTGACAACTTCTTCATTGTAAGGCTGTTGTGATCGCTGTTTGAGTTTCGCGCTGTATTGTTAGGTTTCTGCTCCGTAATTGAATGATTCATTTCACTATCAAAATCAAAATGGGAAACTTCAATTTTGCTTCGATTGTAGAACATGTTTTCGTTGAAACTTTTGGACATTACATTAGAGTTTCTGTCAAACGATGGACTATCAAATAAACTATTTGATGTGAGATTGCTTTCGTCAACACTTTTAGACGATTTCGTTGATAGACGCCGGTCAATGCTTTTCAGTTTTTCCCGTTCACTTTCAAGCTTTTGTTTCAAATCGAATAACTTCTTTTCAAGCGTCTTTTGTTCTTCGTGTGTCAGATTTTCATTTGCTCGTTTTGTCTGTTCCAGCTGTTGCAAATACTTTTTCTTGTCATCGATTTGCTTTGAGAAGTTGTTATAATTATCCTTATACTCCTCAAGCAATGAAAGCCTAAAAGTGTAGCCGGAAATTAAATTAATGTCCTTCCTAGTTATAAAGTATTACTTACCATTCTGCTTCCTCCTCCAGGTAATTAAATTCCAAATCTTCGTAAGTCTTCTTATCGACTTCCAAATTTTCAAGTAGCTCATTTAATCGCTTCTCCATTTCAGGTGAGCAATTTTTCATTCTCTGCTGCTCCTGAAGCATTTTGATTTCAGCTTCTTTATCCTTAATAACATTTTTCAATTTTATTTGCTGAATTTCTTGCTGCTTCTGTTTATGCAATCTTTGAATTTCGAATTGTTTCATTTGATGCTTAAGGGCTGACAACTTCTCATTCAGCATATTCAAATTTGTTGCTTCAACGTCCGTTTCAGCTTGGACCAGCGATTTTTCCACATCCGATTCAAGGAATACTTCACTTTCTTGATACTGGATATCAGAGATCAAAATTTTCAACTGACGAATTTTAGATAAAATTTCATTCTTTTCACTATTCATATCACTTGCCTGCCCATTACTGTCTCCATTCATTGATATTGTTGTGTTAGCAGTTTCGCAGTTTTGAATGTTATGTATTTCCATTCTGAATTTCTCTTCAAAACTTTTTATAAGTTTCTCATAGTCTTTTGCATTACTATCAATTGAGTCAGCTTGGTCGCAGAGACTCTTATCATTATTATCAGTGGGTGATAAATTATATCGCGGCGAAGCATTTGTAGGCGATGACACGAATGTCTTTATGCGTGTTCGTGGACTGTTTGGTTTTCTATACACTTCGATATCATCCGTCGATTTGGAATCGGAGTCGTAAAACTCAATACTTCCATGTTCCTTGGTGTGGAAATTTTTCGGGAGCGAGCCGTTAGTCTTAATTCGATTCTGATGGAGTCCGTTTATTTTGTCGGAACTCGTCTGCAATGTCTTTTGGGTTGTTTCATTAGCGATATTATTGTTATTGTATTCGACAAACATTTTCAAAACCTGCTCAAGTTGTTGCATTTCTTCTTGGTTTTGCGTCGTATTGTCAATTGATTGCGTCGCGAACGGATATACTTGCAGATTAGTGAGCTTGTTGGGGTGAGTTTCGTTCGTTTTTATTTTAGGATTTTTCATTTTTTCGGTCACTTTGTCGCTGTTGTTAAATGTTTTATCAGAGTTAAATTCAGCAAAATTAATGTAGTTAGTATTTAAGCTCTTCTTCAGCACATCATCATAGTTATCATGTGACGATTGTCCCATTGCGTTATTTTTCAGCATCTCTGCTTTCCTTGGAAAATTGAATCGCAAATAGCTTGATTCTCCAATTGTTATCATAGAGCCCTGCTGGAGAAGGCATTCATCAGTTATAGAAACTCCTTCAACAAGCACTTTTCCTTTGTAAGGCGTCAGATAAACATCATCCAAACCGTCACTACTTTTCTTTCTTGAAACAGTACAATGCACATCTAAAACACCAATTCCTTTTATAATAATATCGCATGAGTTGGACGAGCCTATTGTTAAATTCCCTAAAAATAGAAATCAAACACCTGGTCCAATATTTCATACAAAGTATGCGAAGCAAAATGATGTGGAATTTACCAATTTCATGAATCTCGTATATAGAAACACCCGTCGATAATCGTCCGTTCCCTAAACTTATAAAGTGTGCATTGCTCGCACAAACTCGAATTCCATTTTGATTCTTATTGGGCTCCATTGATCATTCCTATTTACCTAATGATGCATAAAAACAAAAACATTTTTGTTTAAATAGGAATTAGCATAATGTGTACATGCACAATACAAAACTCTTTGAACTTTAAAAATAGTTGTTCCTCGATAAATCAAAACTGAGCCGCCCACATAAAAAAATGTAGTCAGCTCATCATCGTAAATTAAGATTTTTTTGAGATGGCTTTTTTCTCTTACGTTGTTTTTATGACGTTCGTTTGGGATCACCGGCACACTTTATCATTTCCATAAATGCAATTGAAATACTATTTGTTATTTGATTATATTTTAATATATATTTGATTAATAAAGGAAATCTAATAAAAAATATTTTTTTTTTTTTCTAAAAAAATTGTCTTCTTAATTATGTGTAAACTTTACATATTTAGGGTAGCTAACTTTATTATGTTCATAAAATTTTTACAACTAATATAAAAAAGATGATTGATATTCGATTGCGGCCAAAAATCTTTGTCCGAAAAATAGAAGAATACTTTTGAAATTGATTTTTTCATTAATAAAACTATAAAAAACGAATTCTCTAATCACCTTCATCAACCCTATATGAAACCGTACAACAGCGATGACAAATATTTTTGTTTTTGCGATCCCGAAAAGAATTCGCTCGAGTGTAGAGATTAAATTTCAATATTAGTTGTAGTTAATAGTAGCGAAAAAGACAAGGAGAATATTTTAAAAGATCCACATCATAAGTATTATGAATCTGAAAGTACAATGGAGAACGATTTGAGTTCAAATTCAACCCTTATCGAGTTTTTAAGTGAGTATAAAATTTGGTAAAGTTATTTGTTTATTAAATATATAAGAGAAGAAGAAAACTATAAGAATCATTCACTGATTCTTCAAGTGCAACTTCATGGCGCAAATAAGAAAATTCCTTTAATCTAATATAAAAAAATCCGACTTGACAATAAAGCGGCAATTGTCATTGAGATTGATAAAATTTATAAAAATGACCTTCCTAAAACCAGTCATGACAACATTATTTTTAATTTTAGGCAACTTCTTACATTTGGACTACTACACCGTCCTGCTTTATTATACAATTTACATTCCGCTGCTGGTTACGTTTTTGCTTCCATTCGTCTTTGTCATCCTAATCTACTTCTCGTCCATAACACTATATGTCTTTAAGTTTCATAGGTGAGTCTTATTTTTCTTGTTGCTTAACATTTTTATTTTTTCTTTTTGCATATTTAAATATGATTATAATCGGTATATGCTTTATTTAGATGGCTATTACTTAAGGAGATTCGCGCTGATGATGTCAATTTTTGGAAGGTTGCAATCAAATTGTAAATTAGTCGAAATATAAATAACCAAGCAGCTTCATAACATACTTTAAATATTTTAGCATTTCTGCAGTTTGGGATGCTCATGCAACAATTTATCATGGTTATGAAATTTGTGGACTTGAAAATCTTCCAAAAGAAGGTCCAGGACTGTTGATCTATTATCATGGTGCAATACCGATAGACATGTATTATTTTGTAGCGAAAGTATACCTTAAATATAATCGACTGATTTACACAGTTGGCGATCGTTTTTTATTCAAGTTACCGGGTAAGACTTATACTGTCACGATAAAAAAAAATGGAATCGATAATTTTATTATTTATTTATAGGATGGAAAATAATCGCTCAAGCCTTAAAGGTTTCACCTGGTACTGTAAAGTCCTGTACTCAGACTCTAAATGAGAACCATTTGTTAGCCATATCTCCTGGTGGTGTTTATGAAGCACAATTTGGAAATCACAATTATGAACTGTTATGGCAACAGCGATATGGCTTTGCTAAAGTTGCAATCGAATCAAAGGCGCCAATAATTCCCATGTTCACTGAAAATTTGCGTGAAGGATTTAGAAATATGGGAATCGGCCAGTGGTTTTTTGCCAAACTGTAAGAATAGTAAAATTATTTTGTGCAACAATAACCATTAACTACTTATCATTCATATCAGCTACAACTGGACTCGAATTCCTGTGCGACCAATATTTGGTGGGTTTCCTGTAAAATTCAGAACACACCTGGGTCCACCGATTTTATACGAAGAAGGCATAACGCCACAACAATTGCAAGAGAAAGTTGCTGCTGCAATTGAAAAACTTATTGTGGAAAATCAAAGAATTCCTGGTTCAATTATAGGTGGACTGTTGGATCGCATTTTCGAAAAAAGACAAATTGACATTGTGGTGAATAAAGCAAGGCATAAGAAGTTCACAACTGACAAAAATTCGTAAGATTGAATATTTGATAACTTTATTTTTGCAACTAGAATTACTTAGGCTTATTGAAAGTTGTAAAATGTTCAATAATTTATGGAAATTTTGCAATACAATTTTTCTCTTTCTTATTTAATTTCGAAGCATTTTGCGGCATAGGAATTTGCGACTAATTAAAAACATTCATATTAGATTGTTGCTATTGGTGAAAGCGGGAAAATCAATTAAACCGTAGTAACTTTTTCAATTTCAATATAGTCATCGTCTTCTTCTTCCTTTATCTTTCTGCCGACATCATTTGAATCGTCAAATTTTTCTTGTTTGATTGTTGTCGATGCTGGATCATCAGATTTTGCATCGCATTGATCATGATCATATAAATGATGCGCCAATTCGGAATGATATAAAAAGCGTGCATTACATTTTGTGCATTTTTCCTTTAAATCAGAACTTTGAATTGAGTGTTCAATTAAATGTTCTTTGAGTCCTTGAATTGCGGTAAAAATTGAATTGCAAATGGCACAAGAAATTGTTCCATTCTCCATTGAATGTTCAAATAAATGATCCTGAAACTTTTCAGAATCAACACTATTTTTACATAAATTGCACAACTTGGGACTCGTTGGAATTTTAACCGTAATATTTGATGAGAAATTATGCTTCGCCATGCATGAATTACAAATCTTCTTAACATTAGCATGCTCCATAATATTGAGACATAATGCACAGGTGCGATCATCGTCAGCTGTTGATGTGCTACATGAATTTGTGTGGAACCTGTTGATTTGGAAAATTCAATTAATCGCATTTCTAGATATATTGCTCATCATTTTATTCTTTTGATGACTCACTTGGCATGTAAAGTTATTTCAAAATCGGAACTCAAAATTTGACGGCAACAAATACAATGAATGGGAAGATCCGGCGGTGAAACTTTATTGTGAGTTTGTAGGTGGCTCTTAAACTCATTTACGCTTTTAATTGTTTCCGAACAATGAAAACATTTTCCTGTAATCACTTTGCAATGCTGCAATTTATGTTCGGCCAAAACTTTTCTCGAGAAGAAGACAAAACAAATTGCACGAAATGTGTTAAAAAATTAAAAACTTTTAGAATATTTTAGCGCGTAATTTACCTGCGGGCGAAGGAAGAATTTCATCGCATATTGAGCATTTATGTTTTGCCGCTATATTGTGCTGAATTTTCATGTGATTTTCTAATTCCGTTCTGTGGAATTTTTGGTTATTAATTTTGAGACTTTCTAAAGTTATTTTATGTGACTCTCTCTCACCTTGATTTAAAATCTTCACGCAACTCACAATACGCACATTTCAAGCTCACGCCCGATTTTGAATTGATGTGAATGATTTGATTAGATTTTTCTGCTGACGATTCATAGTCCTTAAAAATTGCGCTCGTTTCATTCTTTTCTTTATTTTTGTTGTTATTTTTATCACTCAAAAGCGGCTTCGACATGAAAGAAGTTTTGGGCGAGATTCTAGTTTCTGTAATATTTTTAGCATGATTTTCAATCATATTCGATGAACAAAAAATATCCTTAATCCTTTGTCGCTCTTCATTTTCACGATGTGCAATCGACAAAGCTTCATTAAAAGTGCTCAAATTAAAGTTCTTGCCATACTGATTATGGAATTGATTTAAATTAAACATTGTTGGATTCAAGCGACTCAGCAGATTTGCTTCGGTAATCTTTTGATCGTCATTCGTTAACATCTTTTCTTTGAATTGTGCCGCAATCATGTTGGGTTGATGGGGCATATTAGTTGATGTAAACTGTTGCTGTTCATGGTCGTTGCTAGAAAATTTTGCACTCGTTTGAACTTCATTAGCAGCGTGATGCATCTGTAGATGACGATCAAGGAGAAATTCAACATGAAATGACTCAGAACATGCAGGACATCTAAACTGCTTTACATGTGTCGACAGAAAATGAAAATGCATTTCCAACTCCGATGAGCATGTGACGCGACAGAAAATGCATCGAATAGTGTCTGTTGTTGCATGCTTGATCTGCACATGATTCTTAAAATCGCGCTCCGATCGGAAGACTTCATAGCATGCCGAACAGCGACGTATGTTATGTTGAGCGGCAAAGTGTAATTTTAATGACATTATTGAGTCGAGGGTCTCATTGCAGACGGTGCACTTGAAGCGGACGTGATTCTCAAACAAATGATTCTGCAGATCGTCATTTTTCGTAAAGGAACTGTCACATTCTTGACACAGAAACTCGGTAAAATGCTGTTCAACATGCTGATCATATTCTAAACGATTATCAAATACAACATCGCGACACTGTTGACACACAAAACGCTTTTGGGTGTTGTAGAAAAGATGATTCATTTCGATTTGCTCATTACGGCGATTGCTATAATTCTCCTCGAGATGACTCTTAAGATGCAGTCGGAATGATTCAAAGCTTGGTAATGAAGCATTACATTGATTGCATAGGAAAACATCAGGAGTCACCAAAGGCTTAACTGCAGCAGTTGGACATTTCTCAGTTGGTGCGACTTCTATTTTTAGTCGCTTTGAGTTCGATTGACTTAAGTCTGTCGGTTGATCTTCTTGCACTTCGCGTTCGAACGTTATTGGCTTTCTTTTAATGGCTTCGCCATTAGGTGAATCCTTCAATGGAGAAGTTTGGTTTATCTCTTGAATTTTCGTGTCATGAATCAATTTTATGTGTTTGAATAATTTCTCTGTTGAATTAAATTTCATTAAACAATATTCGCAAGATTTATAAAATGATTGTGTAAAATGTTCTTGCTGTGATCGTTGAACATTTTTCTTTTCTTTGGGAAATCTATGATTGTGCATTATGCTAATGTGAACATTCAACTGTTCCAATGTTGCGAAATTTGCCTTTGTGCAATAGAAACATTTAATAGAATTTTTCGTTTCTGTCAAATCTTCGGATTTTAAAGAACGCGGTGATAGAGCATCAATTGTCGTGTGTCGCTTATCAATCACTGAAGTCGATGACGATTCAGAAGATTTCAAACTAAAGTTATAAGGAGAACTATTTTTCTCGCGCAATTCATTTTGTTTCTTATGATTTTGCATATGACTTGTGAGTGCTGCAGCCGTATTATAGCCTCGATTACAAAAGCTACATTGGAAACTAATTAAAAAAAATGGGACGAAATTATCAGTTAACAATAAAATCAGAAACATTTGTTACAACATCTTACGCTTTCTTGCTGTCATGAGTTTTCATGTGAATTTTTAAATGATCGCTCCTAGAAAATGCCGATTCACAATAAAGGCATTTATATCTCCGATCACCCGTGTGCAACTTCAAATGACGGTCTCGTGATCTTTTATGCTTAAAAAGACGTGCACAAAATTCACATTTGAATGGCATGTAGTCTTCATGACCCTGTAAACCATAATTGAATGTAGAAAAAAAATTAATCATAGCGTGATTGATTTAAATCTTCACTCTCTCTCTCTCTTTATCCAATCTCTGGCCCGAAAAACCACTGTTAACTAAATGCAACGCTAATGTCTACTTAATATTCAACATACGAAGTGCAGTTTCATTACATGCTACACCACACCACACGTTGATGCAATCAAACTAACCGAGGGGTTACAGTAAAAATATGATGTGAATTAAGATGTTTCTCTCCCCACTCTATATCTCTAAACTGCAAAGTATATTCGTCTGAACATAATATTGGACAAGTTCTTTATTTCATAAACCGTGCGCCGTTATAATAAAAAAAAACACAAACGATAATGAAACAATTTATTGATGTAACTTTCGGACACAGTGCCATTGAAATTATTATTAAGGTCCACAATTGTGAGTGCAAATAAAAACCGTGAGCCGTTGACGTGAGTTTTATTTGAGTAAGAACGTGAGCAAATATTTTCAAACTCACCTGTTCGTGCTTCTTCAAATATCCAAGGCGCGGAAATGATTTTTCACAAAACTGACACTTGTACGAGTTACTCTTGAATTTGCTTTTATCCTTCTTCTCCTTTTTGACATCGTCATCAGCTTCAATATCATTATTCTCCATTTCGGATGTGCTGTTATTAGATGATGGAAAGCTAATGGATGTGTGTGATGAATAGAGTTCTGCGGAAAAAAGGATAAATTGGCATAACTTTCTTTAAAAAAATGAAAACATTTCTTTTCACTCAATTTTTCAAATTATCACGACCGTTCATGGAAATCAATTGCAACTCCTTCAACAAAACAAATGATAATAAATTACCGTAAATAATGGTAATGTTTATAAGACTTCATAAATTTTCATCTCTTGCTAAAAAAAATCCTTTTAACATTTTACATTTTTTTTTGTCTTATCTCGTAAAGCATATCAGGCAAAATGATGCATCATCTTACATCAATCACAATTTTCACTAAATGATCAAAAAAAAAAAAAACTCCGTGAAAAAAAGGTTTGTTGAAGGATTCACGGGAATTTTAGGGTCGCAAATTTAATGTCCCCTCATAAAAAAAATTTCATAGAACTCCTCAAGAAGCTCATAAAATATCATACAAATTTTTTACTTCCAAGTGGCTTTGCTTAATTTATCAAAATGAATCTCAATTAAACACTTCCTACTTGAGGTCGCGTTATTATTTTTTTATCGTCACTTATTAACGCTATAATAATCTTTATTTCTGACACTTGATAGTACCTGTTATGAGCACATTTGATCGTTGCTGTTGAATTTTTTCAATTAATGTTTCCAGTCGAGCTCTTGGTGTTTTAAATAAATTTTCAAAAGCCATAAAAAATAATTATTCTGAATAATTTTTTACTTCAAATCAAAGAATTTCGTATCAAATAAAAACAACAATCGAATCTTTCACCAGAAAAAAAAAAATCTTTTAAAATTCAATCACCGAAAAAAAAAAATTTAATTTAGCACCTAAATTTTCAGCACGACTTAACTCTTTAGGGAGTAGCACTCAATTGAATTGCTCTTTTATTTTCATTCTTCATTCAGCTTGTAATTTTCTCGGGCTGACGAACGAACAACCGAACAAATGTTTCACGCTGCTTTTTTTGTTCTTCCAAAAGCGTATCATTCGTATACAACTTGCACAATTGTGTATAGAAGAAATTATTCTACAGGCCGATTGGGGGGAGAATTGAGAGAAACGAACCATAAATCTGCTCCCAACTGTTAAACTCTATACAACAGCCAATCACCTACAAGGGATCATTGATGTATATCAGTAGTCTAACTTTTGCAGAAAATATTTCTCGCAATTTTTATGCATGAAAAATGTTTCGTGATTTTTTTTTTTGTCACCAAATTTGAAGTTTTATTAATTCACAGAAACCGCAATGAATTTCGTTAAAAACTTCAATTAAAATCTTTGCAACTATAATCGTGCAATAAAATAAAAATCATTGGCAGTTGATTATCAACTGCGCTTTATGCTGCACCAAATTGGAATCAAGAGTTTAGTCCCGCCTTATTAGGGGGGAGCAAAAAAGAAAAGAGTAAAAAACGTAAAATTCCCAGAGAGTAAACAAACAACATGAGAGCGTCGTTTGTTTGGTATTGTTGAAGTGGATTGCGGAATTGAAATTCTTACTTTGTTTAATGTAAATTATGTTATGCACTTATGCACCTCACGCATTTCGGAAGAGGCAGTTACTTATATTGATAACGGTGCTGGTTGATGTTTCATTTTTTTCTGAATTTGTGGTTTAATGTAAAAGTTTCGATAGTTGATTAATTTGCTATTTATAACTCAAGTCATCGAGCATAAATTAACTAACCCTAATTTGGTTGCAAGAAAAAAAAAAAGCTGAGAAAAAAATGAAAGCTTCCCGTAGCGTATAGATACAATTCTCATCATTGTAGAAGCCAGAATTGTTGGTTATAAATATTTAATTCCTGCTAGATTTGATCCCTTCGTATAAAAGCCAGTACTCGTTGATGACATGATGGACAGGTTACGGACATTGAAATGGGATCTGTGATCTCTTTCGGTGACTCTTTCAGTAGTGTCTTCAAAAAATTTACAATTTTAATGGCATATTTTAGCCAGGGAAAATTTTAAAATTTATTTATCAAACCAAACCCAGCTCGACCTGGTGCTGTCCCCCAAAATTGTTTCAGTAACTGACAACTTTAATTGTGAATAAATGATTTTACTGATTTATCCATTTTCACACTCACGCCCGTTTTTGTTTCCTGAAATGTTTTTTTCGTGTCAAACTTTTTTTTTTGTTCGAGTGATGATATTTTTAATGCATGTGTGGAAATAAATAAAAAGAGTTATGCTGACGATAAATGTTTTTAAGTGGCTACTTGAGTTTGTTGACCACCTGATGGGATTAATATTATTATTCAATATTTCACGTACCGCATTCGGCAATTTCACGGATTTAATTCAAACTATTCGCTTGATTTGTTTTCATCAAATCACCTGCCACACCAGAAAAAAGGTGTTTCACAAGAACTCTATGGTTCACTTCATCGCATCGCAATAGACAGTTAGCGGTTTCTTGATTTTTTTGTGTTATTATATTACATCAACGATATCCTTTCTGTTCCCCATTTCGAATGAAGGACTTTTATAACGCTGCAACACACATTTTTATTATCTACTTCTTCCATCGTATAAGGTCCGCAAAAGGAGCTCTGTGAATACTTTAAAGTATGTTTTTGCGTTATTTTCTCAATTCAATGTTTTTCTACCTTCAATAGTACTCAATGGAACAATTCAATTGCCCTCAGAGGACTAAATAAATGTACATAAAAGGAAATGAAATAACCATCTCTTGTGTTGGTTGCTGTTTGCTGGTTCATGTTGAGTCTTTTTGAGCTCTCAGAATCAATTGAATCATCAAAAATAGTAAAAAAAAATCTTTTATTCAAATTCATTTTCATATGTTAACAGCATCCTTGGTGGATATCCTAAAGATCAAGATATTTGATATTTTAAGTTTTTTTTTTTTTTTTTTAATGAACGTTTTCTATTTCGGGTGAACCTTAAGAAAGCGCGATTTTTTTCGTTAATCTCTGTTTTGTTGTGTCATGAGGTTTTTTTCGGGGGAAATTTGCTCCTTTTGTTTAATATAAATGTAGTTTTGAAAACATTTGCGCCATTCAACAAAACGCCTTTTTGTGATGCCCAAAGATAATTGTTTAATTTAAAATTTCTCGAGGTGTAATTTTGAATTCTTATGATACCTTATGTTTATATTATTGAGAAATGTTTGAGATATTGCAGATTTGAGATTCTTTTGCGAGGGTTATCAACTGGAAATTTAATGGAAATTTTCCTTTATGAAACAAACGAATTTCCAAAGTTGTCAATGCTTGTGAAATTTTTATATATAATCAAGTCATATTATGGAATGTCTCTAGCCAAACATTTTCGAACCAGAGCAGCACAAACATTCCATTCAAAGATGGTTTTGCACCTGTATGATGAAGGAATCTTTTGCCGCCGAAAAAAAAAAAAAAAACGTATATTTATCATGCAAAGGAACATTTCTCTCGCTTTATTTGTAATTTTTTTTGCATTCACAATTTGTATACATTCTGAAATAAATATTGCTGTTAAGGGTGTCTTTTACATGCCCATACGACTCTCAAGAGTGTCAGTACGTCAGTTCACCTGTGCCTGGGGAACGATATTCAGTATAATGTGTTTTCGTATGTGTGCTATGCTGTACTTTGTTTCATTTCGTTCCTTTTATATATTTTTTTCGTTTTGAAGCACATTTCTTCTTCATGTCGGAGCATTTTGGCACAGAGCAGTACGAAATTGAAAAGTACAGTTTGATGATTTTGAATTAAATCTATATTGCCTAAAGGCTTTTGTGTGATTTTCAACTGAATAAGAAATGCGTGTGCTTTAGGCGAACGAAATTCCTTCCTGTCTGATAGTGTTTCAGTGTTACAATTGTCATTATAACCAGGACAAAAGATGCAAGATAATATTTACTATAAGTTTAAACTATTTCTTTTCGTTTTAATTCCGACATAATAAATTAATCACAAGTGCCTTCTTTTGAGTACATAGATATTATAAAAGGGTCACTTAAGATTTACAAGACAATGGAATCTAAATAATAAATTACACAATTCCTTGACATGTGAGAATGCAGTCGACAAATGAGACTCGGAAGTAAGGAGGGATGACAAAAAAAGGAGTGCTATAAGATTTCCCAACTAATTCTGATTGACATAAGAAGATCCATCAGCTAATTCACGTTACATAATAGTTATCCCATACCCTATGTCAAAAGTTTTACTCACCCGATGAATATGTCCCAACGCTGTCACAGTCCGAATTATCAGACTCATAATTTTCGCCTTGTTCACCAGTTGCAAAAGTAGTAGTTCCTTCATCTGTTCAGGGAATGAGAAATTTCAGATTTGAATATAATTTAACGGTTTTCCATTTTGAAACAGAATATAATAAATATCTACAAAAACTATACGGAAATAAACCACCAGCGCTCCATCTCGAACACGATTCAATATCTCAAACTACAGCTCTGTTGAAGCCTCTGGTTTGTTTCATGCTACACTATGCTGGTGCTCTCTTTAAATCCCTTAAGTGCCTATTCTCATGTGATTACTCCAACTAATCAGAGTATTTTCATGTATTTTATTATTATTGTGTTCTATACAATCCACTGCTTTTTGACTCTCTTGTTCAACACAATTTCTCTCAGTATTATCAAAACAGACACATACACACATATAGCCACTGTGCGCTGCTTCTGCTGCTGTTGTCGGTACTTTAGGGATTTGAGTCTAAAGGGGAGCTCTCCTCATACACTTTTATTTTATTTATATGGATCATTCCAGCGTATATAAAATTACATTTTTTTTTTTTGGATCCGGTATGTTGTGTGTATATATAAACTTTTTCCATATTTTTTATTCGCATGGGACATCTAAACACAAAGAATGAACAAACTAGAAAAACCATTTGGTGAGTACTTGAGAAAATACACAAACATAAGAAAATGCTCACTTCAGCTATGGCTACATCACTTTTATGACCAAGATTTTATTCAAACATGCAATGAGACTGGTAGTTTTTTCTTTTTTGCATGTCGGCATTTGAGAATGTTGTGCATACGCGCGCCGAATGGCCGGGCATGATCTTAAGTTGAGGGAGGACGAAATAGCATCTTTGGGAGTTTATCTCATTTAATAGTTTTTGGAAATAGTTTGAACTTTGTGTGCATTGGATATACCCGGAATCCGTAGAGTGTCCCCGAGCGAGATATTATTTTAGAGTTGAAATATCAAAACAACAAACATCTTTTCATACACCTTCGAGTCTTTGCCAAATGTTTATGCGGAAATTGTTCTTTAATCCCATCGCAAACCAACATGTTGTGTGCGCTTCTCTGAGAACTTTCTTGGTTTTCTTTTTTTTTCGACACCAGCGTGTTTATGATGTATAGAATATTAGTCCCGATCCGATCAGACTTTCTCTTTTCTTTTTTTTTTAAGAGACAACCTACCTCCCCTTTTCGGCCAACACAAACATACACTTGCTTCTAACCATACTATATTTTACCAGCACGACGGCATCACTATGAGACTACGAGCGGAGTCAGATTCCCCCGATGGGAAATAAAATGTTGGAGCGACGGGGTTAAATCAAAAAGGAATGAGCAAATGAAAGTATGATATTTTTGGGTATTCGGTTTCAAAATCGCTGGGGGTGGTGATGTGTTTTGGGAGAGAGCGTCGGGCACCGGAGTGAGACGTGGGAATGGGAAAAATACATTATAGCATTGTATATGGTGTTGTGCTTCTGTTTCTGTGCATTTCCCATGGGATTTTGGGAAAAATGGATTTGACTGCGAGCATGGAGAAAATATGAAAACTTGTTCGGTATTTTGGTGCTGTTTTGGTGCTTGCCATATGAAAAAAAAATTCTCTGCCGTTCAAACTGAAGGAGAAAGAGAGAGTTGAATGTTGTTTTAGATTATAATTTATCATTTTATGAGTCGAGGGTATTATAATGTCGATGGTGTTGAGGCATCAGAAATTTGTAATGCCTTCTTTTTTCCGTGAATGAGAAGGAAATGTTGAGCTGGCATCGATTTTGCATGCTTCATTATGAGGCACCGTAGGTCACTTAATTTACAAAGTATCCCATGTGAAAACGTTATTCACGCACACAATGAAAGTGTGAAATATTTTTCTTATCATTTTTTTTTTCTCTGTTCAATTCTCATGGGCATCGTGCTGGTAACCAAGGAGAACGTAAGCAATATATTTGCTCGAAATATAAATTTTTATGCTCACTCTCTGGAGTGCACGTTTTACTCTTGATAATAACAGCCAAGAAAAATTTCCTTCCATCTAACGAAAGTGCTCATTATAGCACGAGAACTTTTTCCTTCATTCCCTTTTCGTTGATGGAGCAATTTCTTGTGTGTTTTTCTTTTCTTGTTTTCTGTTATTTGCAAGAAAATGCCGGAAATGTTTTTCCAACTCGTTTGCATTACTTACTTTTGTCAGTGACCATGTTGGGCTTTTGAAGATCATCCTCAACGTTGAGCAGGAGACTCGATAGAAGAGTCTCATTTGCTGCATCGCCATTATCTGAATCTGTAAGTACATGCAGCATAATTTATGTTCAAATTAATTCGTTACAATTTATTGAAGTAATTTATTTTCATACTTAAGTTTTTCCAACTAACCGGAAAAACCAACAGAAAATTCATCGAGATTATCAAATGGGAAAGTTATTAATTTCATCTATTTCAAATTTAAATTAAATCTATGTTCAAATATGCTGCACCTTTCCGAATTGCATGCTTTTACCATCTGTGTACCATTCTCCAAAGATGCGTTTATTTTCCTAAGCATTTATTAGATATATAAACGACTTATCGATTAAATTGTCTCACTTTCATAATCCTACTAGAAATTTATTTTAATTCTCGTTATTGGAATCGTGTTATGAAAAATTCATCAATGCAACAAAGGCCAACATGTGAAATTAACTGAACTATTCAGAAGGCACATGACGGCACATAATTTCATAATCTCTCCCATCGTAACACCTCTCCCCCTCCCACAAAATATTTCATAGACTTTTATCCACAACATCTTATCAGCACATTTAGTGTGTTTATTTCTCCTTAAAATAACGGCAACTGTCAATAAAAAATCGATTTTTTGAATCTCATTTGGGATCGCATGGTCTCAGGGGGTTCATTCAAATGTTCAACTGTGGAAAACATTTTTTCTCGTACGCGTTGTTATTCCAGAATCGCTTGGGTAATTGCTCAACTTACGTTTTGCTAAAGCTCTAGGCTTTAATTGCTTCCGTCTGGTCATTTATATACAGCACTTATTATTGCAAATACACTTTTAAGTCACTTTTAATTCAATTCTAACTTTTGACAAACAATTGACGACCGTTGGTGGCAAGAAATATCCTTCTGCTTCAACATCCAAACTGTGAATGTTCAGTGGGTTTCTCTCGTTCACCCCCTAAATGGAAAAATTGAGTCGGAAAATTTTTCAAAGAGAGTTTCGAGAACTTCCGATGTATGCGTGAGTCGTTATAGTCAGAGAGTCAGAAACAGCTGATTATACAAGCCAATATACAGGCGACAACCTGTTGCATGTGACTGAATGTCTCTGATATTCATTCAGAGAGTTTCAGCATTTATTTATGAGCATTGTTTGATAAACATTTTTACAACTCACTTACTTTTTGTGTTATTTTTCCAACATCAAATGGCAAGATCAAGGTTGGAAATGAGTAAAATGCAGCCATTTGAACATTTACATGAATTTCATAATAGACTTTTATAATTTTACAATATTTTACTTGTCTGAGTAAAGGCAGTGTAATGAACCTTTGAATAACTTCGCTTTCTAATTTCGGCGCTTCTTCAGAAATGTCCTGCAAAATAACGCATGAGCCTTTTTTCTGAATCTCCTTGGGATCGGTGCTTGTTAACTTTATCATTTCCATAAGTGCAATAGTGATGCCTTTGATAGCGATTCCGCTTTTGTTATTTATTTCAATATTGATTGGTACAACTTCAGATGGTACAAAACAACTGCGCGGAAGAGCTGCACTCACAACTAATGGTGAAGATTTCCAAAAAACTTTGCAGAATGAATGAACTATTTCCGAACTCACTGGCACTCGCATTAAAAGATTGTGATTGTAATCACGATTGGCAACAACATGCACAGGAAGTTTCTTTGTGAATGTGTAGTTCTGTGGTCGTGTTGATAGAAAAATTGCTTCAACCGAATACCGAACGCATCCGTCATCGCTCATAAAACTCGATGGCATATCAGCTGGCAAATTGCACGAAAATTCAAACGTATGAAATCCTGGTTTTATTTCAACTGCTGCACCGAATTCACTGCCAAACACAAAACCAACGTGGTGGAAAAAGTTCTCGTAGGATGTGAAAGTTACTGGTTCTTGTTGCAAGCATCCTTTCTGATTCCATTTGCATGAAGCTTCGCCAAGAACTATAATCTTGAGACCTTTATAACTAATTGGCTCATCTATGCGCAGTTCAATAACTCCTAAAAGAGTTCACGCCGCATGTGAGTTGTTATCTATGTCGAGAATTCAAAATTCATACCTTTCAAATCATCACCGGAATGAATAAAATCAAATTCATTATTGCTTAATTTTATTTCAACTTCAGGCATTTTTTTGCGAGCCACAATGCGGTGACGAATTATCGAAAACTGAAAATAAAAATCGAAAATTTGTCGAAAGAAATTTAAACCCGATAAATGTTGAAAGCTGTTTCTGTTTATTTCTGAACTTCGCGACTTTACTGCAAATTAATCCTAATTGCTGATAATTTAATTGTGAAACACACAATTTTCTATCCAAGTAGTGTCGAAGAATAATAATCTGGGGCTGATAAAAAAATAACTCTTGTAATCGCCCTCAAAGATAGTACGAAAAAAAAAAAAAAAAAAAAAATCAAAAAAAAAACAAAAATGTTGAGATATGCACTTGACTTCCATTTTCAGCGGCGCAATTTCGCTTGAGCCCAAAGGAAAGTTTAACGCTCAAAACAAGTGTGCAAAAGGAAATAAAAGGAATTGAACTACTTAGATGTAGATACTTAAAAAAGATAAATTCGATATCGGAATTGAACGATACGGATTTCTCTTGACACATCAAAACATTTACCATTTAATCGGCAATGCGATTGAATTTCGAAGATTTCAGCTTGAGAACAATTACAACAGCACTGCTTATCGATTTCATGATAGCACCAAACGAACTCATCGTTGATAAAATTGAATATGAAATGTTTTACATTACAATAGAATTCATTTAACTACTTAACTACCAACAACCAACTGATGAGTCAAACTGCTTGTTCATTCTCTGATATTAATACGGATCTGTTTTGCTATTATAAGATCAAGCCATTCTAACGAGCTGAAACCTTCTGGAGTCTAGAATTAAATATCATCGGTGATTTTAGGTTCAAATTATTTAATTAATGATCAAACAAAGTTCTACATTGAAATAATGTGTACATACATGGAAACATTCCTCAAGAATATCAAACGTTACGCATTACGCATCGTGTAAGAAAGTACGAAAAGGGGAATATTTTTGAGTACGCATCCAAAAAAACAACACGACAACAATCAACATTGAAAACAACATTGTGATGCATGCGTATTCACGATTGAAACGTTTCGTGAACAAGGCTTTTCTGAAAATAAAAATCTTCCAAAATTTATCACATCTTAAAATATATTTTCGGCATGAAAACCGTTGCCGTAGAACCCAACGAAGAGAGAGCTGTAAACTTCCACGAGGGCATTTTCTCAATATTAACGAGACCTTATAAATTACGTCCAGATTACCGTGATTGAATTATCTAAAGACTATATTTCGGAAGCTTTTAATTATTTATTAATACTTTTTTATGTTTCTTTTCACTCTTTGAAACAATAATTTGTGCAGTTTATTTATCTTTTTAAGTACATTAAATAATCAATTTTGCACACATTAATAATCGTTAGATTTTCTAGCTTCTAACAAATCATCGACTAATACAGGACTGAGATTTTTCTTCATAATGGAGAGAACGAGTCCATAACCAAATGCTCTTGCCTTTTTGCGCTGATGATTCAACTTGATGCAGAGGCTGATGACATGTGTTAGCGTAAAAACAAATAAAACTGCTAACCAAAAATATAAAAATGCAAAAATCTTTTCATTGATTGCATTTTGAGGTAGAACACAAAGACTAAAATGAGCACAATTAAAATGAATCAGAAATGATTTTAATTTTTAAAAATAACTATGACGCACCTGTCAATATATTGAATAGTTCCACTGCTTCCGAAGTTATAATAATCACATTTCGCTTGAGTAGGAAATAGAACCGCCGCTTGCTTATTAAATTCAGGCATGTCAGCGCTCAGAAGTGCTTTAATTGCCGGAAAGAATTCGACCCAAAAATTATTAAACACCATGGTCATTAAATGCATGTTAAAGATCTACAAAAAAAAAATTTAGGTCAATCAATAAAATATGACCTTGGTGAAAATTGATAATGGTCAAATGAGCTCTCACCAAAGCAACGAAAGCTAAAATCTCACACGTATAATATTTAATTGCATATTCGCGATGATATCGTTTATTTAAACTTAAATAACGCAATAAACGATCTCTTTGGTTATTCCAACATTCTTCATTGATATATGGCGAATCTACAAAAAAGGGATTTAAAAAAATTTTGTTATCAAACACGCAAATTGGTTCATTATATTATTGTTTGCTTACCAATATCTTTTAGTAACTTTTCCATAGTTCCACACTCCCAATTATGCCAAAGAAATTGAGGAGCATAAAATATGACTGACATAATAAGTAGCATTGGTGTAACCCATTGATAATATGTTTGGTAAATTCGTTCCTCGTTGAGTCTTTTTAATCCGATTCCGTAGCTAACAATATCCTTGCCAATAATGCCGTCTAAATGTTCTCGGATTATGAAACTCCCTTCTATCCAACATCTTGCTTCTATTTGCGATTTAAATTTTTCTTGTGTTGGATCTGGCTGACATTCTATCGGCTTTCTTTAGGAAATAAATAAATTATTCGGGTCAGATGCTAAAAATATGAATATATAAAAAGCGCGTTTGACGATTTTTTTTACCCAAACAACTGTCTGACTGTAACGAGAAATGCGAAAATCAGAAGCATTTTTGATGTTATGCGCGTTATTAGCGCGAATGTAAATTCTGTTGTCGTAATTTTGTAGCCTTGACTATATGATAACTGATCCGCTACGCTAACGATTATATCTTTGATCGTCATATCTTAGCGTTTGATTTTATTTTCCTCTTTTTACGTGAGAATATTTGTTATTCTCCGAAGACATCACTGAAAACTAACTTGGAAGCATTCATTTATATTTCACAGTAAAAGCTGTATGCCAAAACTATTAAGTCATTTCGATGACACATCACGAAATACAACCGAATAAGAATTGTCAAAAGGAAAGACTGAATGAATCAATGACGTTGTTTACATATTTTTCCTCTTCCCCCAGCAAATACTTTTATGTATAAATTTGTATATAAATGCGGTTGCGCGAAAAAAAATGAAGAAACAAACACGTGTGAACGCTAAGACAACCTCGGCAATACTGACAATTTGTGTTAAATTTCGTTTTTTTTACATATTTTTCTTCCACGCAACCAAGGTTGTTTAATTTTTGACTTTGTAGCGGTAAAATTTTTTTCAGAGTTTCTAATTTGATACAGAGATGCTCTCTGGCTACACGGAGCAAATTCAAAAAATATTATTCCGGTATCTCATCTATGTTACGTTTCCAGTAATGCCATATGATATTTTCGGTTGCTAAAGGCAGTTTGACTTTGCTTGCATCAGTGACCAAAAAATTGCACCGTTAAATTATGCATTTGAATTCGCAATACACTTTCAAAAATAACGGAATTTTTTAAACATGAAAGAGCAGATATTTTCAAACCCTGAAATTTGCAATGTTGACAAGTCTTAATAAATTAAGGTAGCGGTTTAATTAAGAAAGGAATTAATATTTTGTCAATTTAATAGTTGTTACAATTTATGCCTCTTTCAGGGTCACAACGTGGCTTCCAAGAACAACTGTCAGTTTGCGACTTTTCAGCGATGATGAGCGTGAGAAGAAATTCGATAGCAAGAAATCAAATGAACCCAAAAAAAGCAAGGGTGAAGCTATCAAGAGACTTAACTCATTGCTTGAAAGCATGTCAACAAGCTCCCCGAAGAGTAACATAAACATCCCTACAGCTCCAAAGCGAAAACCGCCAACCAAGGAGCAAAATTCCGATCCCAACGTCGATATCAAGTAGGGTTACTTTTTGTGTTTACTGATCCAAAGCGATATTAAATATTTTATTTTAGAAAAATAACTGAAGTTATTGCAAAAAAAATCGGAGGGGATGTGGAGAAAATAAAATCGGAATTGCTTTCAAAGCTGCTGGCTAAAGATCATTCGTCCTCCAGTTTAGGGTGAACCTTAAGCTATAATCACCATAATAAAGTAATTTATCAAACAGCTTCAATTCTAAATTTTAGGGATGTTATTTCGGGCATGAAGGTTGACAGTGAGACAGACAAAAAACAAAAGCGCCAGCAGGATGTTCAGTACTCGCGAGCACAAAATGTAAGGAATGCGCTAGATCAGTCAGGGGAAAAAAGATTTCCGCCACGACGATTTGAGTAAGTACTATTATATTTGAGATTCGATTTGAATACTTTGTATTGTGTTTGCATTTTCTTTTTATTAGTTCATCACCGACATCGTCAGGAAGCGTCAATTTGTTTGGAGCCGAGCCATTGGGAATTTTCACCATTCCTGTCACGTCAAAATCCGAAGATCCATTAAAAACTTGGCAGAAACTTCAGGAGCGTGAACTAAAATTAGCTGTAACTAATCCACCAAATAATTATTTTGAAAAAATGATCATGTGGACCGAGCAAGGAAAGGTGTGGAAGTTCCCGATTGATAACGAACAAGGTCTAGAAGAGGAGAAGAACACCGACTTCTCAGAACACATTATGCTGGAAGCGCATTTGGAAGGATGGTGTCCAACAAAGGGACCGGTCCGTCATTTTATGGAACTTGTGTGTGTTGGCCTCTCAAAAAGTCACTACTTATCGGTAAAGGAAAAGAAGGCACATCTCGTGTGGTACAGAGACTATTTCAATGAAAAGAAGGATATTCTGGGTGAACTAATGACTGCCGGAAGAGAACAACAGAAGCAAATTGAAAATCAATAACGAGTTGCCGACGTACAGAGTTCATTATAGAAATAAAAGAAGTAATTTTTAATTAATTAATCGAGGAAAAAATATTTATTAAAATTTTCTGTGTTTGTGTGTGGAAGAAATCGATCATTGAAACTAGAGCGACTGATTAGTGTCAAAACGAAAATTACCAAGCAGCCCTAGAGTGCTGAGTATTAGAATACAAAAGCTAAATCCATTTCAGAAATGGTCAATACAATAATTATGTGTAATATTCTAAAAAAAAAAAATTAAAAATCAAACTTAGTTTTGATTTAAATTGCCAAAGAAATATATTATGCTCGTCTCGAGCATAGATGTTGTTTCATCTAACAACTACAGGGGGATGCAAATTTGAATGAACAATTTTGACGTTACGATGAATCTATAAAACTATACGAGATATGGACTTACACGCTAAAATACCCTTCAATGCTCAACTGAAATAATATGAGAGTTTGTTTTTGATTATATGTTCAAGTTGATTTTGTATTTTAAACTAAAACAGTAAAATGCGCTTTTCTACAGTCTTCCTGCAGATTGGACATCCTTCAATTTGATCTCCACACATTTGACATGTTCCATGTCCGCACAGGAATACCATGTTTTTGATTCGATCAAAACAAACCGGACACATTGTTTGTTCTTTGATATCCTGCAATTGCTGCTGTAATTTTTGCATGTCATCAAATAAATTGACATTAAAATCAATTTCCGGTTTAGAGCTATGACTCGCCGCTAAATTTGTATTTTGCACCAAATTGTTGTTGTTATTGTTGTGCGATCCTGTAGCGTTATTTAAATTGTTATATGTGGACTGTGCCGTTGACGATGACGGTGATGGGTTAACAGTTGAACAGAATTTGTTATTAATTGAATTATTTGCGTTATTCATATTAATGTTGTGTCCATTGTGGTTGGTCCCTTGCAACATTTGAGAATCCTTTTTATGATCGTCAATATTATGAACGACTTTTGCAATTGTACCCGTCGAACCGCAACATACTGAAAACGGCACCATTTGTTCGATTGTTGTTCTGCATTGTACACATTTTTTCATTATTGGTGAACAGCTTTCACATGCCACCATGTGACCACACGGCTTAAAGAATACGGCGGCTTTGCGGTCAGAACAAACCAAACATTCGTCAATCTAAAAGATTTTTTTTATCAATTTTTGATTAATTCAAAATTATTTGAACAGCACTTTTTTTACCTTTTCACGAGATGAAACAGTTTCACGGCATATCAAACACTTCTTAATTCGAGCGCCACACACCTCACATGCCACAACATGACCACATGGTTTGAAAACTGTATCGCGCTTTTGTTCGGAGCATAGAAGACATTCATCTGTATTATTGAAGATTTCAGTTGAATCAATTTTCGCTTGTTGAATTGGTTGCTGATTCTCATTGCTAACGGCATTACTAAGATTTTTGCCATCCATTGAAGTCGTTTCGATGTCTTCGGTGTGCTTTTCATTGTAGCATTTAATAAGAATTTTACACAAATTTGGATCACTAAAGGGAAACATGATTCCGATTATGTATCAAGTTTGTATAAAAATAATTTGTACTTACGGGCATAGATCCAATGGAGTCTGAAGTTTACGATTTTTAACGGTCAAGTCGGCTCCATTCGCAGCTAAGAAGCAAGCAATAGATGCGGATGCCTTTTTATCAGTATTCTGAATATACAATACAATAGTTAGAATATTTCTTTAAGCCGAAATTAATGTCTCTCACATTTCTTAAGCCCATCAAGATTTTTCCAAACCCTTCAACATCCTGCAATTGTCGCAGCTGTGATAAAGTGTGATGTCTTAAAGCCTCGTGTAGTGGAGTATCACCATCCTTATCGGGAATATTTAGATTTGCCCCTTTGCGAACCAGCAATTTAACAATTTGCACATGTTGGCGTTCTACTGCAAGGTGTAAAGCTGTTTGCAAATTGACATTTTGGCGATCGAGATTAGCTTTGCCCATATTTATCAGAAGATCAGCAATGTCAACGTGATTATTCAGAGCTGCGAGGTGTAATGCTGTATATCCATCATCTTTCTTTTCTTCTACAATCCATGGACGATTAAGCTTTGTTAATAAAATCTTCATTGCTGTAGGATTTCCTTTTAAGGCTGCATGATGAATAGCTGTTGATTATTAAATGAATTAGACTTATAAAGCAAATCAAATACAAATTTTATATCTTACAGTTAAATCCGTTATTGTTGGTCAGAGTGACATCGGCACCAAATTCGAGTAGGTGTGAAAGACAAATATCGTTGTCTTTAGAAATAGCTGGAAATAAAAAAGTGGTGTAATAATATTAGAATCAACACACAAATTTACAATTTTACCGTCATGCAGGGGAGTGTCTCCTTCAGAATCTTGAAGACTGGGATGGCATCTCAATTCCAACAATGTTTTAACAACATTATTATGACCCTTATTAACAGCAATATGTAAAGCCGTTTGACGCCTTTTATTTCTAGCATTAAGATCAGCTCCAGCTTGAGCAAGAATCTTAATAACAGCAGGTTCATCACCAAAAGCCGCATGATGAACTGCTCGATCGCCATCTTTGTCTTCGATTTCAACATCAGCGTTATACTTCAGCAAGACTTTGATAACGTCCAAATGTCCGTTCTGACTTGCAGCTTGGAGACTTGTGTGGCCAGCAAAAACACCATTAACATTTGCTTGGCTCATGAGTGAAGATGACGCCGTAGATGTTGATGGCATTGAAAGATCTTGATCTCCCATTGGAGAACTAGTTGATGGTTGATCATTTTGTTGAGAATTTTGGACCGATGATTTTAAAAACATTTCACATTTGACGCTATCACCATTTGCAGCAGCTTTCACAAGTTCTTCTGTTATGTCAGACGAAACTTGAGGTTCAAAAAGCTTTTTCAGTATTGCAGATAAACGTTCACCATTTGCTGCAACTGCAGACACAGATCCATCCGATGACGATGCTACTTTTGTGACTGCTAAAGGATTATACGTCCATGATGTGTTTCCGACTTCTATCTTAAGATCTTTATCATAATATATTTGTTGGACTCTACCAACTTTGCCGAGTGTAGGTATCATAGCTTCAGCCCATTCGCCATGTCCTCGTTGAAGAATTTTTATGCGTTCTAAATCGCTACAAATCTTAACGAAATCGCCAACTGCAAACTGATTACTTGTGTCTTCGGCAGGATTTGAAGCCATTTTAGTAAGAACAGCAGGATTAAATGTCCATCTGTTTCCGCTTGGATAAGACACAACAATATCGTGATCCTCGTCGATTCCAACAACTTTTCCAGGATTATTTAAACACTCAAACATTCCATCTGTCCAGCCTCCATGACCATGCTGGAACGACTGAACAACTTCCAGCTCTAAATCAACAATCACGCTGTCGCCAATTTGAAATCCATTATGACCTTTTGTAGCAGTATTTTCACCGAGTAACGGCAAGTGATCGCGATAAACTGTTGCTCCTTTTGCATCATTTATGACCTTAAGATCTGCCATTCCTTCATAGCCAACGCGATATAGATTCTTTGCTCCATTGTCCCAGCAAATGTACGCAGCAGATCGAGGCGATGTTGCTGCCCAATCTTGAATTTCAATAACTTTTCCCCGCCTTCCATTTCCCCCGTCCTGGTCTTCCCATTGCCAATCGACACCTCTTACAACTCGAGCTCCCTGAAAGATACCACGAACAGCTATTTTCTTAGACTTCCGACGAGGATCCAGTAAAACTCTATCACCACCAGGTACACTGTAGGCGGAAATTATATGATTTTGCATTATTCTCATTCTCAAATCGAAGAAATATCTTACGTTATTCTATAAAACCGATGACGTAAATGATGCTTGTCAGAGTGATAACAAATAGAACATAAATCGTAATTATTGCACTCGGCACATTTCCAGCGAATTCCATAAATTGGCTGTTGTCTGCATGTATCACACATTGTTCCATCATGTTTAATGCCTGTGGGAGCGCTATCTAATATTCTCAGGTCGTATGCTCCAGCACATCTGTTGTTCCAAAAGCATTAAGAGGAAGGAAATATGAGATTTTTTAAAGGCAACATATTGAATTTCATTTCAGTTGCACTTTTTTTACCTGTAATTTGCGGCAGTACCACCATCCCATACAACAACAACTTCTTCTGTCGATTCAAAATTTCTCACGGTGCCCACATGTCCTTCGCCTCCATCCTGATTAGATGATATGCAATTAAAATAGAATTGATGTTGTCAGAGTAAATTTTAAATGCAACGAGATCTACATAAATTCTACTTTAAGAGAATTACGAAAATCATGGAAAAATATATATGACACACTTCACTCCTCCATATTGATTTTTTTAAGTTTAAAAAAAAAAATTTGTTGCATATATTTTTAATTCGATTATTTGAAATATTTTGACTTCTTAATACAAATATAAAGCTATATTCCGCAATCTACTAACTTGTTTTCCCCATTTCCAATCCTTTTCATTTCTGATAACCCTGCAACCTATTTCTTCTTTATTTGTCCTATTTATGCTCGCTGTTGGTGCTGGTGGAACTACTTCACTTGGCGGCGGTGCATAGGCCATTTGATCACAATGTTATTCCTCACTTGTTAAGGAGTATAATTTGTAGCTTTCTGCTAAAGTATCTCCATGAAATTTTGACAAATTAGAAAAAAAAAAATGTGAACCTTAAGATATTTTTTTTAACATCGACACAAGAGTATGTTCATCGAGCAGCAACTGAATCGAACTGATTTTGCTGCACTGTGAAAATTTTAAAATTAATGAAACGCAAAGTGCAGCAAACAATATGTACACACATCCATACATACATATTTATAAAATAAAAGAACGTAAATATGATTTTATAAGTAAATATATATATTATTTATTTATTTATATTGAATGTCTTTAAAATTAGATAACGCATTCGTTAATTTTTATATGATTTTTTTATCGATTTGACTCGGATTTGACGATAAATTCTTATTTTTCATTTTGCCTATAGCTTTGTTGATGATGTTGATGGATTCAATTGTCGTCTACAAGAAATATGGAATCGGGCTAAGAGTGAAAGATGATCAGATCCTAGGTAATTATTGGGTATCCTCAGGCCTATGCTATCACATTGCTCGGCTGACGGAAGTGACCAGTACGATAAAAGTTGTAAACCCGAACTTCGGTTACTATTTCGAGTTCCGACAGTGTAAAATATATAATCAACTAATATCCAACGATTTTGAAAAGTTGAAACAAAATTGTCAGGTCGAAAATAAACAGTTTTAAAGTTGAAATTGTGACGTAAATGGCCCGTATGAAATAAGTTAACAATTTCTTTCGTCAACTCAATGTCATGTTCACGATGAACTGATTCCGCATTATTTTCAGAATGGTATAGCTAAAAATAAATTGAAAAGAAAATTGTACTTTCGATTTTATAATTTCCGCATTTGAATGAATCGATTTCACTGACCTTGATTTCGTGATTAACATGTTGGCACTCATCCGTGATGCCTAATTTGATCGGAAGCAGTTTACGTCCGTTTGGTGGATTTGGTGCAGGCTTGCCTGTCAATGAACTGAGCGATCTTTGCGATAAATTTGCGTAATTCACGTGTCCTGTGAACCAAAAATGCGTGTTATTTGGAATTTTTAAAAAACGACAACCAAGTTACCGGTAACAATTAAATTATATGGCGCTGTATATGGCTGCAAATTAAAGTCGCCTGTTAAAATAATGGGTAAATGGTTTTGATCTCCCTCGATTTTGGCGATTCGATCTAATTCAGCGAGTAGAATTTGAACTTGAGCTAGACGAATATCTTGACGTTTTGGATTATACAGCAAATGAGTTGTTGCTACAACAAACTCAACTGATGGGTCATTAATGAGTGAAAATTTTGCAATAATAGCAACATTTTCTCGATCCAAAAGATCAACGTTGGTTGCTCAAATTCAATGTTGTGAGTCTCTTTGAGGTGAAATAGACTCCGCTTGAAAAAAATCGCTGCTCCATCGGGTTTGTCTCCTGTTCTTTTTTTGTATAACACATCATAATTTAAGGTCTTCATTCGTGAATTCAGTTGCTCAATATGAGACTTTTGGACTTCCTGAAAATAAGAAAGTAAAACATTGTATGTTTAAAATGAAGGTCGTCATTTCGTGTTCAATGACAATTACCTGGCAACATAAGATTTCAGGGTTTGCGGAGTGGATTTCGTTCATTAGATTATTAAGTCGTTTATCCCAGTTAAGAGCATGCCTCTGATGATCATGATACAGATAAGAATGTTGATCAAGCAGTTTTTGTGACAGGAGATTATAGCTCAAGACACTGAACTGAAATCCTGTCTGCTCCCGCGATGAGCTCACTGGAACCCATTTGCGGAATTTGCTGAATGCATCGGGATTTTGATTATGAATGTTATTCTTAATATCCATGTTCCTAGTTTTTATTGTCCTTGCAACATTTATTTCATTCGAAATTAAAAATTTCCTTAAGATGACTGAGTTGATTAACTTTTTAAGCATAGCTTGTGCACATACCGCGTAAACACTGACTTTGGACTCTAATAATTGACTGAATAGTATTTAATTAGAGCATTTTTAAAAGCACAACACGAACATGTCGAATTCATTTAATCTAGTACATAAATAGAGAAAATAAATATATGCTCGTCAATATGCGCCATATTCAGGGTAGAAACAGTAATTTGTGCAATTTGTTATTTTTCCTTTCATGATTTCTATCAATATCTAAAACTAATGAGAAAATGGGGACAAACATATCTCAGTTAGAAAGAGACATTGGATCTGACTTCCCCGCAAATGAGCATTACTTTGGTTTAGTTAATGTAAGTAGCTAAATGTGAATTTACGACCTTTGTTTTTATTTTTGCGCTCATCACAAATTTTAGAATGGTGATAACAAACTCTTGATTTGTCTAGTTTGTTCAAGATTAATTCTATTTTCAGTTTGGAAATACATGCTATAGTAACAGCGTTTTGCAAGCACTGTACTTCTGCAAACCCTTCCGGGATAAGGTGCTGGAATATAAATTGAAGAATAAAAGAAGCAAAGAAACATTACTGACATGTCTGGCAGATCTATTCTATTCAATTGCGACACAGAAGAAAAAAGTTGGATCTATTGCTCCAAAAAAATTTATAGCCCGATTGCGCAAAGAAAAAGAAGAGTTTGACAACTACATGCAACAGGATGCCCACGAATTTCTAAATTTCCTTATTAATCACATCAATGAAATCATTCTGTCTGAGCGTAATCAGGGTAAAGTTAAAACTTCGTCAACTGGAGTCAATGAACTTCCATCAAATGGATCACATTCGGCAAGCAACAATAGTGAACCGACATGGGTACATGAGATATTCCAAGGAGTTCTTACGAGCGAAACGCGATGTCTTAACTGCGAAACGATCAGCAGCAAAGATGAGCATTTTTTTGATTTGCAAGTTGATGTGGATCAGAATACATCGATCACTCACTGTTTGAGATGCTTCAGCAACACTGAAACATTATGCAGTGATAACAAATTCAAGTGTGATAATTGCAGTTCTTACCAGGAAGCGCAGAAAAGGATGAGAGTAAAGAAACTCCCTATGATACTGGCATTGCAGCTTAAGCGATTCAAGTACATGGAACAATACAATCGACACATTAAAGTTAGCCACCGAGTGGTGTTTCCATTAGAACTACGATTATTCAATACGGTGAGTTTTCTTTGAATTTAGGATTCTAAAATAATTATATTTCATTTCAGTCTGACGATGCTGTGAATCCCGATCGAATGTATGATTTAATGGCGGTAGTAATACATTGCGGTTCAAATACAAACCGAGGTCATTACATCAGCATTGTCAAAAGTCATGGATTCTGGCTGCTATTCGATGACGATATGGTGGACAAAATAGAGGCTTCAACCATTGAGGATTTTTATGGTCTCACATCAGATATTCAGAAATCATCTGAAACAGGCTATTTGCTTTTTTATCAGTCTCGTGATGCCGAAAAATAAGACGGGTCCACCCACTATCTAATTACATGATTGAAATATGTTTTAATATTATTACGAAATTTTTTGAATATTCAAATATATTCATGAAGGAATTAAAATTTAATTATTGAATCAAAAACTCCACAATGAACTTCAATTATTCGAGAATAGAATTTTGAAATTTCAATTAAATACCAATTTCCAGTGAAACTTCGGAATCAATTGAATCAAATTGAAAGACGTGATGTAACAAGCAGAAAAAAATTATCGCCAAATAGATAAATGATAAAAAAACTTTTAATCTTATTTATTCGGGAGTACACATACAAGTCTAATAACGTTAATATTTTTTTTTGCGTATACAGGAATGTCATTGAAGAGAATCGTTTTTCAGATCCATTCGATGAATTGAAAAATTTATTGTTACATCCCAAAACTCGTGTGGCTTCCTGCTCAGACGGCAAACTTCATATTGATACCATCAACATTCAGAATTAACTACAAAGCTTCGCGTCGTTTTGTTGGGTAAATATTTTGTGTTGGCTCAAATCAAAGGACAAAAAACACACGCAAATGCCACGGACGAATAAGCTTTAAAGTCAAGATTAACTCATTCATGTGTCATGTCACAGGCTTCGATAACGATAACGCATTTGGTGGTTTTTAAAATTTGACATTCATGCCAAAAACAAGAATTAAAGTGCTCGTTTATACACACGATCGGAATTCTTTTTAGTACTGCGCTGCGCCAATCGCCCAATACTTAGGATGACCACCATTACTTTGACGCTTTCTTACTACATATCATAGCTTTCTGTCTTAGAAATGATTGATAATCAATATTTTCTCTAACAAAATTATAAATGCAAGAATATTAATTAATTAATAAAGCAATATTAAAAAAAAAATCAGGAATATGTCTAAAGAAATTTAGGTTTTGCTACACGGAAAATATAATATTAATTCAATTCTCAAATTTCAAATCATTCAGAAGCAGTTCAGTGCGTCCATCATTACAGAAGACCTTTGCATGTTGAAATTAATCTAAGATATGCTCCAGGTAGAATCTGAAATGCATCAAGATGCACGAAAATTGGACTTTCATTATTTACCACAAAATTCTAACAAAATTTGATAGGCTTAAATTTGATTGTAAAATTTCGCGCAAACATCGCCTTAAAGTCTTGACCGCTCTGTTAATAAGTTATTATGTATAATTAACCAAAACTATGTACAGAAATTCTTCTTCTCGAAATAAAACCATATGAACATATGAACCGGTTCATAAGAAAAGTCTACAAAATATATGACAACAACAACATTTTTTTTTGTTGTGCTAAAGCAAGCAGTTCCTTGAATTAGTTTTGTTTTGTCGGGTGTTTTGGGATAGCTATCTAATAGCTCTGACATTGGAATGCAAAATGAGTAAATCGCCTAATGACAAAGTTTGTATGGTATGTCAAACTACTGCGTAAAAATCAGTCTTGAAATGAAACAATACAACTAACAAAAACACTGAACGCTGAACAATAAAGATCTAATTTTTTCGCTTTAGGTATGCAGTGATAAGGCACTTGGACATAATTTTAATGCTGTTACGTGCGAAAGCTGCAAAGCCTTTTTCAGACGCAATGCTGTTTCAAGCAAGAAGTTCTCTTGTCCCTTCTCAAATGTCTGTGAGATAACAATCATAACACGGCGCTTTTGTCAAAAATGTCGCTTAGAAAAATGTTTCAAGGTCGGCATGAAGAAAGAATATATTATGTCTGAAGAAGATAAGGAGCTAAAAAGAATGAAAATAGAACAAAACCGCACAAAAAGGAAAATGAAATCGGTTATCGAAAAGTCCATATCAAGTGAGGATCAATTTATCCAGTCTAAGCGATCATCTAAAGTAAAAGAAGAAGAATGGTCACCATCTTCGGTGATGTCATCACCAATGTCAAACTCAACAATAGAAACCGAAGCATCAACAAATATTGACTCAGATGATCAGCAAACAATTAAAGAGCGATTCAATGTCCTGACGTCCGAATCATCAGTAAGTGACATCGTTGGGGCTATGACAGATAGGCCAAAAGAAACTAGTCAGATCATACAAAGAATTATGAAAACACAGCAGGAAGCCTTACAAGTAATGAGCAGGATTATTCAAGATCCAAGTCAGGCACTTATTTTAATAAGCCATTTGATTCATCAGCCTAGTGATGGGATGCTGATTATAAGTAAAATGATGTCATCACCGCTTGATGCTCTTTCCGTTTTTACACAATTCATGTCATCGCCTACTGACGCCCTGCAGTTAATTATAAAGATAATGTCATCTCCTGGAGATGTCTTGCAGTTCATGACCGAATTAACAAAGTCACCACAAAATGCACTAGAAATTATGCGACAGTTTATGTCGGGTCGTGCTAATACTCTGCAAGTTATTAACAACATCATGACACCAAACAGTGAAGAGTGTGGCGATGCTAATAACGACTTGATTAAGTATATGCTGGATGCGAGTTCAGTAGATAGTCCCAATTCCTCAGTAGCCTCACCAACGTCATCATTCCAAAGTGCTAGAATTGCTACTACGCCCCCAACAAGCATTCTAAATGGACACGATGGAAACAATAATGATTACCAGCAACTGACAGCGAATTTATTGCTTGAAATAAATCAGGATGTTAATGGCAATAGTTTATCAGATAAACAAATTCGAAGTAATTCAATTGATTCAATTATAAATGAGGCAATTAAGTTAGAATACGACACAACCCTAATGACAAATCAATTGCATACATCCAGCCGAGAATTAAACGAGGTGGAAATAATGAAAATTCAGGAATTAATAGATTCAAATAAAGCTCTTTACGCACCTGTTGATGAAGATTTATCGAATCTGGTGATTGGAGACTGTCAGATCAAGGTCTGTTCGATTTACAATTTTCAGCTCACGTAATTAATTTTTTTTTTTTTTTAAGTCTGAACCTGGTGTTGATCCGACACTATTGAAAGTTATAAATTTAACCGCAGTTGCCATCAGACGTTTAATAAAAATGTCAAAGAAGATTTCGAGCTTCAAGAAAATGTGCCAGGAAGATCAAATTGCTCTGCTAAAGGTAATTTATTGAATTAATTGAATGAAAATATAAATCGAAGCTTTTTTTATAAGGGAGGATGTACGGAAATGATGATCCTACGAAGTGTTATGCAATACGACACGGATCATGAATTTTGGAAAATTCCCCATACAATGGATGATGCAAATATCAAAGCCGACATTCTGAAGTTGTGTCGCAAAGGAAATGTCTATGAGGAGCACGAACATTTTATAAAAACCTTTGATCCGAAACTTCGTACAGATGAGAAAATAGTGTTGATCCTGTGCGCAATAACTCTTCTTTGTCCCGATCGGCCGTGTGTCATACATCGAGATGTCATTAAATTGGAACAGGTTAAAGATTAGATGCCATAAAAAAAAACTCTTTTCGTTTAAACCTTATTTTACAGAACTCTTATTATTTCTTACTGAGGCGCTATCTTGAAAGTGTCTATGATGGATGTGAAGCGAGATCGGTGTTTCTTCAGCTGCTGCGGAAAATTCAGGAAGTTCGAAAGCTAAATGAAGGTATTTATTGATGATTATTATTCCTCCTTAAACAATTTTGCAAGATTTCTTCATTCTATTCAAGACGTAATATCCGTCTATTTGGATGTCAATCCCAGTCAGGTTGAGCCACTGTTACGAGAAATTTTCGATTTAAAAGTTTAAATTACTAAGTGAAGTTCTGTGTATCTAGAAAATGCATTTCAGTTTTCCTCTCCTCTAACACAATCTGCATAATTTAGTGTGAAATGATTTATAGTGCAAGCCAAAAATGTCACTATCAAACTTGTTATCAATGTTGATTATTGTGTAGATCAGTACAAAAAAAAAAGTTATAGTTCAGAATAAAAGTTATTTACATCACATATGTTCAATACATTTGTGCGAAGAAAAAATTGAAAATCGAATGATAAGCATATTTTTTTCGTTGATTGTATTTACAGCAAAATATATATTGTGATGATGATCTGGCGACATTGAGGTTTTGTTGAACAATTCGTTTTTTTCCTTTTTATTTTTAATAATTGGCATACGTCGCACATTTTTTTTTTTAACTTTGCGCCCTTGGCATCGACTTTGACCCATTTGAAATGATATGATATTCCCAAAAATAGAAACAGAATATTTTGAACTTAAAATCATTCAACTGTGTTGACAATCTTTATTATCAATTTTTTTTTCTCATTTATTCTTTGTCAGAAAAATTGCTATAATGAAAAAATTTTTGCTATGAATGATTCTTTTCACTACCTAATCAAAAGTCAAAATCACTACTATCACTAATACAATGTTTTAAGTTTAGTTTTCTTATTTTTTTTTTTTTGGATTATTAAAACGTTTTTACTTTTATCAGTTTCAACTATATCACAAATTTTAATTTAATATTCGTTTATCGATTTGAGTTGCCTGAATAGAAATTTAAAGGGATAAGTTGAAGTAAAAGGTTTGTTAGGTAGATAATATTAGATTGCAAAGTTATTGCATAGAATAATTAATGAGACATGCTTGTCTTAATTCATACGAGATGAATGGGAAAGAAAGGAAATTTAGACAAATATAAATTATTCATACAGACTGACATTATTTAGAGACAGGAAAACGAGAATTTTGCTTTTCTATTTATTTCATTGAAGATATTTTTCTCGTTATCATTCAGCTTATTCGCTTTAGGCCATTGCGACTTTATGACTCGCATCTACATCTCAATTTAAAAACACATTTTCTGAATTGTGTAATATAGTTCAATATTATTTCAAATCAGCTAACAAATTAAAAGTCCACAAAAAAGTTCCTGATCTGAGCAAATGTTTCTCGTTTTAAATTTTCTTTCTTAAGTTTATCATGATTTCAGAATTTTTTTCTAGAATGGTGCCAATTGGTTACTTTTGGGGTTGTAAATAGAATTAGACGTGACGGCGTTTTATTTTATAGGACAATTGAGCGACTTGAGAAAGCCCATTGAACGCTAAAAAGATTTCCTGTAATAATTCATCATAAATGTTTTCAATTTTGTTTCCGCTTCTATAATTCTATATGTCGACAAAAAGAATAAACAATATTTGAACGAAATTATCATCGCAACGCACGAAAATCTTCAATTATTCAATTTGTGAAATGCTTCACGTTTCGTTTTTTTCTTTCTAGTTTCGAAAGGCTATCAAACGAAATCGATAAAATAAAACAATTTCATGATCCAATATTATTAGTTCTACAAACGCCTACAAGCTACTACATACACAAAAAAAGGGAAAGGAGAAAAATCAAACCTTTTCGATCGTCATACGTTATAAAAAATTCATAAATGCACACATTTCGGGGCAACCGAAAATTATTGTAAAATGAGTCAAACATTTTTTAGTTTTTTTTTTTTTTTTTTGTTATTATATGAAGAAAAAGAAAGGAACCTAACTAAGCGAATCGTCAAAGCATTATTAAGAAATAAATTAAGTTGTATTTATAATATTAACAATTTCAATCTTTGAATAATTAATTTAAAACGCATACATTTCAAATTGTTTTAGAATTTTCTAAAAGCTAAGCATTTATATTACTTATGGCAATTCGAAGGACAAAATTGAACGAAACATATCAAACATGAAAAATTCCGAAAGATCAAGAAATTTCGTAACTAATGATTTGTAATCAAACAAGATTATGTTGTTTCGTTAGTTAATTCTATTTAACATTATGCAGGAATCAATAATTGACTGTGCCAACTTGTGGCATTTTATGCAACGGTTATGTTTTTTTTTTCACGTGACTAGATTTGACTTAGCAAACCGGAGGGAGGGTTAAATGGTGTCTGTATGTATTTCTTTCGTCTTTTAAAGCATCGAGCAAAAATTTGCAATCATTTTAAATGTCATTATCATTTTTTAAAAAGAATTTCCACACTTGTTTTACACGCACGATGTTATACAATCAATTTAATATATTGTCGACTGATGACTCAGCTAGGCTGAATTCCAAATACTCACAACAATCCACCAGTGGAGTGATTAAGAACTAAAGCGTATGTACGAACAAGGTTCATTCACATTTTTCGGTGTGTTGTTAATTAACTTTTTCATGGTGATTTGACATCTGATCCGTTCCATCGGCTATGGGCTTTGTTTCTGGCTCCAATGGGAAACAGATTTTAACGAATTTCGCAATCAGTGGCTTCCATAAAATTGACATTGGCAGGATAACAATAAAACCGACGAAATAGAGCTTTCTGTAGATAGTCCACCACTTGTAGAAGCTCAAATACGCAAATGGTATGAGGCAATAGCCGGCAATAACGAATGTATACAATTTAAGAATTGCAAACACGATGAAACGACATATGGCACTGGATGCGTACAGCTTTTGGAATTTGGGATTCTTCTTGAACAATGGCTCGACCTGTTTGACGTTAATTAGAAATAATTGAAACAGTTGCTCGTAAAAGTCTCACTATTAACTTACTTCTTTTTCGAATTGAATCAGACAAAATTCCATGAAAAATGTAATGTAGTAGCCCGAATGAAATCCATGCCAAACGGCGAGAAACATTAGAGCGGAAATATGACTTATGTGCTTATTGTTCAGGAACTTGAGGCGCTTGTATACATAACTGAAGACCCACATGTTTGTCTGAACATTAAACGCTGCAACATAATCGCCAAACTTGTACGTGTTCTCAAAAATGCGCAACTTTATGTTTGCACAGCCGGACCAATCTTCGACGCCAGTCTTTTCATCACGTGACACAAATGTAAGTCCTGATAACAAAAACGGTCAAAGGTCATTCTTTTTGATAATAATTTTGTAATAACATGATAAATCTAACTCACCAAAGCATGTCGCAGCGCCTTCACTTATAATCCAGCATGAAATGTACTTATAAAGCGTTGTCGTCCCCAAATGCACAACATAAACAATTTGTATGCGAAATTCCGTTCATCAAACTCGGACGATAAGAACATGCTTTCAGGCACAATAATAAGTCCAACTTGAAATACGATTAAATACAGTATTCCAATGGCGAAACGTTTAAGGCCATGCTGCATGTTTTGTTGCCCATCGAATTTCTTATCAATGAAATCGTTGTATCTCTTATAAGAGAACTGTGGTCCAATAATGACAGTTGCCGGAAAATAAGCGAAACCAAATACTTCAAGAAGATTTGGTATTTTAACTTTCCGCTCGTCCGTTATTCCAAGAGCTTCAGGCTTTTTAATGCTATCAGACACATCAAATGTTAAACCAATTAAATGCAAAACAAGGACGCAATGACACATTGTCCAGCAAATGTCATAATTTTCAGTTGATGTCTTGTAGTAGCCTAATGTAAAATTAGCAAGTAGAAGGAGGAAAAAATCCACAAATAGAATATGCTTGTAAATAATTACTGACTATTGTAGACCTCTAATTACCTATTAACAAGTATGCCATGTGGTAGGTAAACGATATCGGAACGAGCCATTTGGATTTATACATAAGATTGATAATAATATACGTGAAGAGTACTGCACCAAGCGAATGATACACCTCAATACCATAGTTGAATATACAAATCATTATGCCGCATAATGTGAATAATAAATTAGTTTGTGTTTTGGTAAAGCTGTTATTGTGATGAAGGAAAAGTCGATAACCGATTGCAACTGGGTAAGCTACATAGCATGTGGAAACGAATAAAAAGAAATAATTGCAAATGAAAAAAATCGATAAGTTCATCATAGAGAAAATCAATAGAATGAAAATTTTCATTTCACACGAGACTTTCGTTGTTGCATATGCACTCACCGACTAAAACGGATACAAGCAGTCGGAGAGCTGGCTCACTGCTCCCAGTTAGATTTGACAGCCAGCTGATCATCTTTTAATTCAATTATGTCAATTTGAAGCGAATTTTTTTTTCACAACCAATTTTGGTCAATTTTATTAATCACTTTTAATTTTGTGCTCCTTAATTTGGTTCTATGTTTCTCTCTAGACGCGGCACAATTGATTTCCGGCTTCTTTCAATCGCTTATTACACGCGAATGAATTATTTTCTTCGCTCGCACTATCCGCACGAATGTTCCGATTAAAAGATTTTCATCGGAGGGTTACCAACTATAGAAATTGTCTGAGGTCTCCAAAAATACACAAAAGAGAGCATTGCCAACAAAACATGATGTCCAGCAACAAGAAACAGCATTTGAATGAAGAAGATATGCAAGAGTCTGATGAAGACCTGAGCAGTGACGATGGCAGTGACGATAACGAGGAGATCGCAGGCGTAAATGAGGTTAGATTATAATTTTAATACTATAAACCATGTGCCGACAGCAAGTAATTGTTTACTTACTGGATGTTTGCAGGAGATCCAAGTTGATTTTGAAGGTCGCAATCCTATTGCTGGTGATTTCGATGGCATTAAGCTATTATTAAAGCAGCTGTTTCTAAAAGCACATCTGAATCATACGGAATTGTCAAACATTGTTATTTCCCAAGACAACATTGGAAGTGTAATGAAACAAAGCTGGGATGATGATGACATGACAGATGATGAGGATGAGGACCAAAATGTGGTTTTTGGCGTAACAACTGTCATTAATCTTACAAATCATAAGGAATCTGAATGTGTCCAGCAGATTAAGGCACTAATCCTAAAAAGGGCTGAAGAGAAGTCAACAGATGCCACTCTGAAACTCCTCCGGGACATCCTCACAAATGATTCCAGAACTACAGGGTTCATCATCAACGAGCGTTACATCAATATTCCTCCGCAAATTTCCGTTCCGATGCTGGAGAATTTGTGTAAGGAGATTAAGCGTGCAAATGAGAAGAAACTGCCGTATAATTTCCAGTATTACGTTATGATCCTGAAATTTCACCGAAAGGAAGCAAAGAAGGGAAAACCAGCTGAAGATCTATACTCGAATCCTGAGGAAGAATTATTCCTTCAAGAATCATTAGCGAGCTTCGAGTATTCAGTGAAATCGGAACAAGATACAGCACTCGGAGGTAAGTGGCGAGAAGATGATGAAACAATGTTTCCATTCAGGAAGGTCATTGTTATTGATGGCAACAAATTACCTTCGATTGTTGAAGGTGTTCATGGATTCATTACTGGCGTTTAAGATGTTTTGTGAATAATGGATTTATATTGAAGTATATAAATAAAGCAATGTCATTTATATAATGCAAATATAATGTTGGTGATATTGAGATGTAAATGGTTTTGCCATTGGTTATAACTATAAATTCTTTTCGTATTTGAAAAATAGAATTTTCAGCTTTTGGGTTGTCTTCTTTTAATTTGAAATTTAGATTCTAAATGCTACCATCATCAGAACGAAAACCTCAATAATAATTATCATTAAAAGTGGTACAATTACAATTAATTTAAATTTTTCATCAGGAAATTCTTCAGCTCCGTCCAACGATTTTGAATTTCAATTTGAGAATTTATTTTTATAGAAAAAGTTTCAAAATAGATCGTTGCGAATTAACAACTGCCTTGAGTTTGAACATTTATCGTTCACATGTCGATGTTTAGAGATGAGATTTTTTCAAAGACAACCCAAAGGTGAAAAATTCAATTGTGTAAATATCTAATTTCGTATTCTATAATAAATGTTCGAAATTTTGTTATCAAATTCGTTTCGATAATGGACGGAGGATTTACTAAGGTAGCCCTTGAATAAAACGACGACAAAAAAGAAAAGAAAGAAATTAAATAATAGCCTAGTAATAGCCGTTTTTTAATATCCATCAAATGACAGAAGAGAAAGGTGTTCTCCATTTATTGCGAGATGGGCCATTGACACCGTTAAAAGTCTTGTCTGTTAATGTTTTTCGGATTCTATTCGCGGAAATTGTATGCTACAAAGAATTTCTTTTCGATTCATAAAAGCAGAAAAGTTGTAATAAATGTCGAATAAATGTTTGTGGTGATCAAATCGAATTGTAAAATTAACTGCTAAAAAAGCTTCATTCACATTCGCAACCAAACTGTACTGGCCTGTTCCGTTTATGCTTTGTTGTTGTTGTCGCCAGCGAGTCCATCATGAACATCATATGAAAAAGAGTATTGTGAATTTGGATCGCAGCAATCATCTACCTTCTTCACTACTTAATGCAGTCTGCATTTGTTGTTCGCACAGTCTGCGGCAATTGTTTTCTGTACAGCAAGATCTGGCTGAGCTTAGGCAATCTGTTACAATAAGCTGCGGCACTGAGTTAGATATCCGTTGTTCAGCACATATAATATGCTTGAGGGCGTGAAAATAGCGTGATTAAACTTTGGCCCAATTCTTGACACAAAGTGTTCATTACTTTAGAATTTATTCACTAATAAAGAGAAATGCTAACTAATGATGATGACGACTTGTTATGTGATGAATGTCCGATAAAAAAAGAGCTTTCATTTGAACGAATCTTTCAAGATTGTAATTTATTTTGATTAAGACCATGCGATCCAGTCATATAATATAATGGCCATCCCATTCTACTGCCCAAGTAATTTGTTGAAAGAGAAATGTAGGCCACAAGTCAACTGATCGAATGCAAAATGGATTAAAGAAACTTAAGTGAACCGTTATATACAATGAGTCTTGGATATTTTACGTTTTGTTGCAATCCAATCCACCGTTCATAAGGAACAATAAAATATGTGTATCCAATGTATGCTGCTGATGGGCGTTTTCAATAATCAAAAGATCTCTTTTTTTTTAAAGAATAAATTCTTTTTTCGGTTACTTAAGAAACTACGATTTTTTTAAACATCTGATCTTTAATGGACACAATGCGTGTATTGCGTTGTATTTAACGGTTGCTTCACTGATGTAAATTAATCCAACAAATCTTGCTCTAGGCGGACCGTTACAAATTTTTGGGAATTATTTTATGCCGAATATTTGATGCCGTAGCTTTCAAAAATCTGAACCTGTTATCATTTTCATTCATCATAAAAAGGACAAATGAAATGTGTTGTTAACGTCTCAATAGAATGACTAAGTGAAGCAAATAAATCGTATTGCAATATAGAATTAATGTAGATATTAGAAATGGTAACCTGCAGGCGAAAAATTCTTTGCATTCCATATGTTCCCTGTTGTCCATTTGTGGACATCATTTTACATGATTTATAGATGATTTATAGGAAAATTATGACATGAGGAAGTTATTTCTTGTGATTCGCATGTGTATGGTAAATTCATAGAAGTTTATAAAAACTTCTCTTCCTCGAACACCGGCAAAGAATAATCATTTAATTAGATATCAACAGAAATGACAGAAACAATGTGGCGACGAGTTTTTCACTGATGTTAATTCACTCGCTCAACTAAAATAGAGCTTAGACGTGATGCTTAGAAAAGAAATGTGCTATAAGAAAAAATTGAGATTTTTCACTCAACTCAGAGTTTATTAACCTTTGGGGAATGACCCAAAAAAAAACTTCACAGAGCTTCGCTGGAATGCTCAAGAAATCTTCGCGATTAAAATTAACTCAATGAAAAGGAGTATTTAAGATAGCGTAACGCGATATAAGTGGAAATTTTTTACTTTGATTATTATTTAAAATTTCAAATTAACTTTAAATTATGAAAGTTTTGTCAATGGTTGAAAATTAAGAATTCGAATTGCGATCAAGACATGAATTGATTTTGATCATTTTGCTAATCATATTCTTGGTAATATCATCATATTGACCATTAGATATGATGGTAACGGCGGTCGAATGACGAATCAGTTTTAATTAACCCGTTCCATCAGTTCATTAGATGGGAGCACAAGAACAATTATTCATCTTATTATTGTTGTGTGGCATGCCTTTTAAAGAGAGAGCCGAGAATGTTTTAATCAAGATCGACGCTTGTAGTTTGCAATTTTCAATCTTTAGTGAGCATATTAAGCGAGATATCGAGCGGCATAATCATAACAATTCACATTTTTTGCATTCCCGCACTTCATAATTTTTATTTTATATCCATCCTATAGCAAGCTGACACCCGACCGACAAAAGAGCTATTGGCGTAAAATGCAATAAATATTGAATTTAATTCAATTACGTGTCGACTGATATGTGTGTTGCCTGGAAGCGTCATTGAGAAATCGCGGTGTGTAATAAAAATAAAGCGAGAGATGCAAAAAATGCAGAACGATTAAGAAGAAAAATCGGAATACGGAAGAGAAGCGCAAGGTGGTTTGAGAGCAATGAAATGGAAATAAACAACCGCCGATGATTATCACGTTGGAGAATGAGAATTTGCATAACACTTTGGCGACATGATAAAAGCTACCGATAATAATATTTCATGCTTATCTGTTAAACGTTCACCCGAAAATCGAATCGGTGAAGAAATGAAATTGAGAGATTCTCGTAAAATCTTCTTATATAGGCTTGGCGTAAAATGAAGAGCAGAATTGAAAGCAAAGAACAAACAAGCCCCAAAGAGTTGTGTGTACATTGCACTTGCCTCCTTCTCTCATTTCTTCCCGCATAGCCTCTCAGCGCGCACAGATGTAGGTCAGTTAGTGCAGTTCATTGATCTTTTGGCCTTAGTTAAGATTTCGCAATACATCAAAACGCTTCTCTTCGCATAGCCTCTGCTCGCGGTTTGAAACTCATTTCACGAATGTGTTTGTGGTTTGGTTTATTTCTTTCATTCTTTTTCCCATTCTAGAGTTTCATATAAAAAAGAACTCATCGTACATTCGTGTGAAAAAAGACGCTAACACACATAAAATTTAATTTAAAATTCTGGCATGATGTCAGTGGTAAATCGTTCGGCATAAGAAATCACATTGCGTTTACAAAGTGTCATGAAACATGTTTCGTTTTAATTAATTGATTGATTGATTGATTATTCTGTTGTGAAATTCGATTTGAAAATTAAAATTTTTTATTTTTCAAAGGATAACAATTTTTGTCCTGTATTGACATCATTTTATGACCGCAACATTTCACGATCCAAAACAAGATGCAGTTGACAATTTACTGCATCATGACCAGATCGGTGTACGCGTGTATTTCAACTCTTGCATAATTCTTGAAGGCCATTTAGCCGGCTACATGAATAAGCAATGAAAAACGTCATCGCATAGAGTGAGTGACTCGCGATGAGCAGAAAAGTCGTTTTTCTCTGTAAATATATTTCTCTTCGATTCGAAATGATAATGACTACCTAAAGGCAAGAGTATTGACCATATTATATAACCAGCGTGATGATTACATAAATAATACATAAGAAATTACATCATATGCCAAAGAATGTATTTTAATTTTATGTTTATTTTATTTTCTCGAAAAAATTTTACGCCGATTTTCCCGCACGAAAAAGTGCTGCAACAACAATAAAAACGAGCAAAAACGCACATTCTCGTGGTTAAATATTCGTCTTTTTTATTACTCGCGAGGTTCTTTTTTACAAAAAAAAAAAAAAGTGCGTGATAGTTTCTTATACGAGGAATGGTTGATTGTACTGTAAGAGCTCGATTATTTTTAAGCCGAAAGAAATGAGAATTTTATTCATGAAAATAAAATTTGAATGACGTCTTATTTCAGGATTTAATTGCATGAATTGAAAAAAAAAAAAAAAAAAATTGCGCATTTAACCATCGCAAGCAATCGAGCAGTGTAAACGGGTTGGGAGAGATATTTGTCGCTTTTACATACGTATGAAAAAGAAATGTTTTTTTTTTTTTTCCAACTTCCTCGTTACTACTTCGCTTGGCATTTCGACTTGAAGATTTTACAAGCGCAAAAAATAATAATAAAAATAAAAAGGCAAACAATAAAATCTCTTTGAGTACCATTAAAGTCATAAATCTGTTGTAGTTGCTTGCGATATACATGCTCAATTGCAAACATAATTGAGTGAAACATCACCAGCTGCAGAATTACAGAAGGTTGATCGTGGTATGGCATTTTTATAGAGCGATCATTGACACCATCAGCTGAATGTTTGAATGTCTTATATGCGCTGAAGCGACGAGAGTGCGTTCAGTTGTTGACAAACATTTTTCCAGACTCAGTGTCCCGAAGATATCTTTAACTTTTATTCATGGGAAAATGCGTTTCATGCAACTTTTAATCATCTGTTTGAATTTTCGCTTAAGCATACAATGCCTTTTTTATGTATTATAATGCTCGATGTTTTTTATTTTGCGCAATATACTTAGAAGAAACACTGACGAAAGAAATGGCAAAAGTAAAATGACCAAAATTTCTCATACAAATACAAACGCAATTAAGTTTGACCGGCAAAAATTATACTCCAGCGAGGTGATTCCGCGTTTTTTTTCCTTGCTAAAAGACCTCGGCATTCGAGATGTAAAAAACGACGTAAAAAAGGCCAACATAAATAAAAGCACCACATTCACATCATCGCTCGAGAAGAAAGCACACTAGAACGAGCTTGATGGTGTAATGGTATGCTTTCTTTATGTATATAAATTGTATCGAATACGATGATAAAGCAGACGACGCTGAAGCTTTAAATGTATGAAATTGGGTCAGAAATTTCAGAATTTTGCTTTGAGGTTCGTTGAACTTTATATCGCGATACATTTCTCATGAAAGAAATCTTTCTTTTAAACGTCTTTCTCTTTTTCTTTCTTTTGTGAACTTTTTATTCAACTGAATGTACATATGTTGTTGTTGGTGTATTTTTATAAAGGTACTCATGGGGTCCCCGCACGATGTGATTTTTATTTCGGGAATAAAGCCCTCAATTTAATCGATCTTTTTATAGATTTGTTACTTGATGAGTTCGAGTTTTTGCTTTGGCATCAAAAATTTCCTTTAATTTAAGGTTCAAAAAACCATTCGAAATCTCTCTCTTTGCCAAATTTGTGCAGCACATAAAAATTGTGATTTTTATGACATCGCAATTTGTCGAATGAAAAAAAAAAATCGCAATTTGGTTTTTATTTTTTATGCGTTTCTTTTTCTTAAATCGCAAAAAAAAAACTCACCAAAAAAAATCGAAAAATGTTCGCATAAAAGTTCAATGAGAGCAAAAATAAGCAACAATGTATCGATCGAACAGATAACTAAAACGTTCATTATCTTAAGCTTCCATCCACACATATGAGACATCGAACACGTTGCAGGATATCCTCCGAGGACTGAGAATAGTTGCCGCATTGACAAGTTCATCTAGTTTCATTAGATTCCACTTATCTTTCGATCGTCCAATGTTCAATTGAAGTCTCATTTAATTATTCGAGTTTGTAAATATCTCTAAATCTATAAGAACTAATGGGAATGTTGACACAATAGGAAGCTTAAAAATGGGCCACCTTCTGGTCAAAAGCTACAGGAGAAAATAACAAGACATTAATCCCCGATAAAGGCTTGAGTATAAAAAAGCGAAGAAACAACAAAAAAGGGCTTAAGCGATGAACGATGGCTAACAAAAGCAGTGCTCTCAAACTGCTTCTGTCACATTTTTCTGCCCATTCATCATTCACGTAAGCCTATTTGTTATGGACTTGTTGGGCATTCACTAGGAAGTGACCTTTTCTATTCGGTCCATTTGCTATTTACTATCAAAGTGACATTCAAATGTGAAGGTTCAATACCTTTGATCATGCATCGCACGCACAATTGAAATGATCAATCTGAAATATATGAATAACATGCGAAACAGATTTTAACACCTTTTGGAAGGACACATGCAATGAGTGAATCTTAATTTTGACCCAATGCCTCATCACCTTGCAATTATATGATTGATATGATTTGATGTCCATCTGCATGTTGAGTGGACTATAACTCTCGGCACAGATTGCGAATCATAAATTAATTCGAGCTGTGTAAATTTTGTTTCATCCTTAATATTTGAAATATTGACCACTAAATGGATCCTTGAGAAAACTATCTTAAGAATAAAGTTATAAATCAACAAGAAAGTCCAAACGATTCAATAAGAAAATGCCGAACGAAAATTGGCAAAGGAAATTTGTGCAGCTATAGATCAAAATATTGACTCTCACTTGGATCCCGTAAAGTATCGGGACAATGAGTGTTCATCGAATCTAACGGTACCACAAACGCCACATGAGAGCATAAATAAACATCCTTCACAAATGAAAGTAAGGATGCCGTCTGTCGTGAATATTGGGGCGCGCAAACAGGGAAAGGCAATAAAAAAATATGTTCACGCATGTTAAAATCACACAAATCTTTCAATAATGAAAACATTAATCATTGGGTTTCGTATTGTTTAACATCCTTGAGATGCCTGGACGTAAAGCAGTGAATTTGATTTACAATTTGTAAAAAAAAAATATGCTATATAGCGTTCCAGAGGGGTGGTCAAAGGAAATGAGATCCAGACGTTGAGTAATAAAAAAAAACAGTGATGCTGTGGATACGAATTTTTTTATAATTTCGATCTGCAGAAAGATCCTATCCTATTTCAGGTAGCAACAGCACTTGATAATTTCACCTATTCATTTCTCGCTGTATTCACTAAACCATTGTAATTTGAATCGATTCAATATATTTATCTAGGAAGTGAATAAATTGAAATTACCAGAAGCGTGCCCATAAGCTGTAGCTGCTATTCATCAAGCGTCTCTTCAAATATGATGGAAATAACTTCTTTTTTTATGAAAAGGAAAACAAAAAAAAATTAATAGAAAAAAAAAAATAATAATTGGTGAAATTTAGAATAAGGAAGTTAACATTCAAGGTGGTTTTTGCAAGTTTCGAGCAGTTGTCATATCATCATATCATCATATCATCATTTTTAAGGTTCTGAATTAAACATTTTTTTTTTTGTAACGCATTAAGTAAAGATTTCATGGAATTCACATTTGTACGAACATTTTTCTTTTAATTTTGTTCTCAAGACTTCTGATCTCTCCTTAAACTATGGTTTCCACTCTCACTTAAACCACCCGGCAGCATTTCTTTTTGTGATCACTATAAAAAAAATTCAACCGAAGGCACCGAAAGTTTCACTTTTTTTTTTGTTTTCATCAAAATAATAAAAAAAAATGCAGGCGGTGATTTGCGGAAATAGCGTTACAATGGAATCGACGGTGAAATGGAAAATAAAAAAAACTAATGTTAGATTGAATGTATGCACCATGTGTCCTCATTGTTGAGGGTGAAGATGATGATCGACAAAAAAAAACGCAATTTTTTGGTTTTTTATGATGAAAATGTGAGACGTGTGCTCCATAAAAAAGATGTTTTTACTTTTGTTGGGTGATGTCGTTTTAATAGCGGAGACGGATTTTATTTTATTTTTCTTCATAAGGAAGCAAATTTTCGATCTCCAAATGGTGCAGACAGTTTGCGGCAGCAGATATGATGCAATGTGCTACTGTTAAGTAAAAGTGATGTTTATTAGGAAGTTGTGCGGTTTTTAATGACGATCTGAAATGTTTGATGTTTTTGTTCCTTCTTTTCTTCAAACAATCAACCAAAAATTGCAGATCTATATGCCAGATGGCAATGAATTCTTAATGGCACGAGTCTCTTGTTCTGCTCACAATGCATTTCACTGAATTTAGAAGGAATCTAATATTTACTCGATTCAATTATATCTACATCTATAATTGTAGACACGTTATTTTGTTTTCTAATTAAAATTCTATTTATTAAACATTAATTTTACATTGTTGAATGAACAAACAAACAAGACACTTTGACGACGGTAAATAAAAAACTCTTTGTGTTTTTAGGCTCGTGTTTTAAATGCGTATTATGTATGCATTGCGTTTTGTGATTATTTTGCAAAAATTCATTTTGCACCGAAGCTTGTTGAAAAGTTTTCTGCGCACGTTGTGTGAAAATTTAACGTCAGCGAAACTCCCAAATGAATTAAAAAAAAAAAATAAATTATATAACATTCGAGCGGATCTCATACAATTCAACAATATTTTTTCCGGAATAAATAGTCAAACAATTTTTTCTTGAATGGGAATTATAAAGAAATGAGAAGCGACCGTCAAAATGTCATTAGAAATCGTGAGAAATGTCCCGCAAAGCGCAGAAAGTCAGAAAAAAAAAATATTTCGAAAAACGAAACAGATGACAAATGAAATGGAAATGGTTTGCAGCACGTGGAATTTTGGTTTGCAGCGTGCGACGACAAAGTCCATCAACTCATTTTTTGACTATTGTCGTTGTCGTCTATTGCCCTCCCAAACCAAAAAAAAAAATTCATAGATAATATTTCAGGCCAATCGGAGAGAAATCAAGTTCGTCGAACTTTGCGCGTTTATATCTATGCATTTTTATCGCTTTTTTGTCGATTGTATATTTTTTTTTTCGGATGGAATATCAATAAAAGAATGTTCACGTTGAAAAAAAAAAAAAAGAAAGAGATTTGACTAATAAAACAGCATACATTCTCATGCGTCGTGATGTGTTTTATTTGCTCTTTTTTAACGAGCGCGAGATTTATATATTTTTTTGGGACCTCGAGGTTTGATGGCGCTTCGAGAATTTCACAAATGCGTGAACTCTGTTGACATTCTTAAAACGAATGCCTCATGAAATTTGTTTACAATTATATGTGCCTTGTCCAGCACATACAATAAATGCATTTAATTTGCAACCGATCAACGATCTTCTAGATCAATGAAATGCACTTTAAAGTGACAACTGATCGCAAGCTACGTAAAAATCGTGAATAAATTCAGATATGAAGAAAGCACATGGCAATTAACTCGGTACCGCGTGTTTGAATCCGTTGTTGAGATGCTAAAATCGAGTGAAATTCAAGTCATTCATTCGGAAATCATTTCGATTAATAATTAAATACTTTGCTTTATTACGTAATCAATTGTGAATAGAATAATTAATTTGCGTTGACGCTGGTAGTGGTTGATGATTCTTATAGAAGAGTGATGAAATTATATCGCTTTAATACATAATTTTCTTTTTTTCCCAGTTCATTCACTTGGCCCAGTATCATACTCATACACAATTTGTTGTTGCTAATTTATTTTATGAGATTAACTTTCAAGCTCCCCACTTGACGTACAGCTCTCTTTGGTGTTTTCAAGCTCTCTTTTACTCAGCTACACATGTTTAATTGAACACAAACTCGCTCGCCACGAAATACATTGCCAAGTGTTACAAGTTATTTATATACAAGATGAATATATGCATTTCCTATCATCAAGCTCGCGCTCTTTCTGAGGTAACTCTCCTGGTGATTCAAGTGGCACTCATATAGCAACGCTGGATACATTGCGGGAAAATGCGGAAAAATATTAATTCTGCGAATTGCAATTAATGGACATTTTTCCACGAGAGAAATTATTCTGGAATTATAGTTTCTGGAACTGTCAGCAACTAATTAACTATTTTCATGTGTCACATAGATGGTTACAAAGTTTTGCATACTGGAATTCCATTAAAATTATTTTAATGGGATTTTTGGAGACGATGAAATGAACCGGAAGTATTAATGCACTTTTAACTATCAATTTCCAACCACCTTTCTGCAAAAATTATTCACATTATGATGCTAAGATTTTCTAATGACAGTAATTTCATTTCTGCTGAATTTTAATTCAATTCCAAACCATTAAGTTATGCGCACGGTTAAGCGAGTTTAATTAACTTTGACTGCATCAAACATTAATTTGAATGGAATTTGAGATCGTTTACTGTATTAAGAGAAAGTTTGTGACGCAAAAATAAACTCTGTTTTGGGCCACAAGCGCGTCTTTGGGGGAAAGCGTCAAATTTATCAAAACAAATTCAAATATTTGAGTAAACAAATATTTTTGTTGTTTGTTTCATTTTAAAGAAACTGCAAATTGATGATTCATTCATCAGCGTTTATACAGGAAAAAAAAAATCTTCGGGATATAGCAAAATGACTCGCGATATGACCTACATTACTGTTTCACATGTTGTCATTGATGGTTAGCAATTAAATAAAGATTTTTTTGCAGAAAAAAAAAATGTTCTTGTCGTAAATGATCAGTGCCTTTCTGCGATTCCGTTCACATGTAAATAAAATATTTAATAATACTTTGTAATAATGAAACGCTAAACCAAGAAAGTTAACTGTTCAATGGTCGATTGTCCTACTTAAAAGGTAAATTGAAAGAATAATCTCATTCTCCCGCTTAATGGCAAATGAATGAAGTGATGGTGTCCCACTTTTTTTTTAACTTGGATGCCTCCAGAATACAAAGAACCTGATCGATTCAGAGAAAATTTTCTCCAATATTTACATGACCCCAAAAAGAGAAATAGCAGCAGCGGTTTTGCAGCAATGAAGAATTCGCAAACAGGAAAAAAAATGGGTGAAAACGTTATAAGCTTTCACGTTGCGGCTAAATGTAGCGGATCACTTGAAGAGTTAACTTGCAATTGGGTCGCAATGAAATATGCAATAAAACGCCTAATTTGCACACTGAGAAAAAGTATGATGACATCACACCATTAAATTGACACATGCAATTTATATCCGCATACCTGTTTACATTCAACTCAACAGAGCATGTTCAATGGGGAAACAGAAAGACACGTCATCTGGGGCACAATTTCAGATTTGTCAAATGATAAAATCGTCTGGTTGCTAAATGCCAATAAAATGGAACATTCGAGTCACACGATTTTTATTTATCACTCTGATTCATCATCAATTCCAATAAGTTCATTATCATGGCAGATGAATGGCGTCGAACGAAATTAAAAAAAAGTTAACTTTTCACTTGATTAATATTGTGAAAGCATGTAAATTTCCAAATATGTCTAACTTTTATTTTCTTGGGGAAGCGATTAAAGGAAATCATGTGATTCAAGCGGATATAAACTTTCTTATTCACATCAAGAATGAGACAATATAGATGTGAATGTTAAAAATTTGAATTTCAGAAGAAACGAAATTTACGTAGAAAGTTTTTTTTTCCGATGGGAAACTTTTTTTTTTTTCATTTAATAGCGAACAGAGTAATTTTCCAAAATGGAGCATTTAATTGACATTTATGCAATCTTACATCATAAGCGCATGTTTTTCTATGCTTCTCAAATCGCACTCGACACTCAAAATTGGATGAAATTAATGTAATTTTGTTTGCACTTTTCTGCATGGCGTTTGCATAACATGTTTTTCCGAGACGTTGCACTGCGGTTATGCAGAGCCAAAAATATAAAAAAAAAAAATAAATAACAAACAGAGCGCACGAGGCAAAAACTTATTTCCTGATACAGATTTTAATTTGCCTTTTCGTCGCTTACAATGAAAGAAGGAAGATTCCTATAAATATTTATTCCTTGTCGTCGAGAGGATATAAATAAAATCACACCAGACAAAATAAAAGAATCAAATACCCGATAAGAAGACGAACCTAATTGAGGCTTCTATTCAACAGGTGAAATGAATGATAATTATAAAATCTCTGAAACTAATCAGACCTACATACCTGCGCATGCAAGCAGCGATTTCTCTGCCATTCGAAAGGGTTAAAGAGTTAAATTTATTGGTTTATGTTCTATGCGCTTTTGGAAACATATTCCTGGTCAATAAATGAGTAAATAGTAGCCCCGAAAAAGCCTTTTGCATGCCATCGGAAGGTAGCGCATAAAATTATGTAAATCTGTGCTCAGGTAGAAAAAGAGTTGTTTTCAAACTAGAATTTCATTCTAAGGTCCCAGCCAGACAAAAGACCAGAAAATGACCGATTTCATTTGGCAAACGATAATTAAGCCGCCCGACAAAATATTTCAATATTTCTGACGATTTTTTTTGCCAATAAAAACGAAACAAAATTCATGTTCCACCAAAATTACACAAAATTTTCAGAAGTTTAATTTATGTAAATTCTCAATTTATGATTCAGAAATTAAAAAATTTGAACAAATTTGATGTTTCGATCAACTTTTCGGGAAAAATATTTGGATATGCAGACACATTTCAGAGACTACCAGTTCTTCTAATTGTTTTCCCAGAAGAGCATTTGAAATGGATCGACGATGGATGGTTCAAACATAGAAATCTAGCTGCTGCGTCAAAAATTGATCGGTTATTAAATTGCAAAATGCGAAATCATGCAATTTTGTCTAAAAGAAATCGTTTAAATGCATAGTTGGCTTCAATCAAACAGATATATCCGAAATGAATTTGAATGAATCTTTTGAGCTTTCTTCTTCTTCCGCCTTAAAACATCATCTTATTTCGTTATTTAGGGGTGGAGATAAGTCAGATTTTTTTTATTATTTCATTTATTTTTCTTACTTAATAAAAGAAGAGTTTTGATCAAAAAAAAAGCATGTTTAAATGTATAAGCGCGAGCTACAAGAAAGCACCAATCAGAATCAAAAATGGTTTTAGATTATTGGTCCTTTTGCTTTCATACACAATTTTAGGAAGCCTTGTTTCTTCGTCTTTGTCGCCCTCTATTATTTTCTCACACAGCTTCTCTTTGAGAGTTATATTTACAGTATACGAAAGATGTATAGGAAACAAAAATATTCTTTATCAATTATGAGCCAAACAAAGCATTGTTATAGAAAATATTTTTGAAAAAAAAAAAAAAAAGAGTAAAAGCTGGAAACGTAAAAGTAATAAAAAAAGCATCTTCAAACACCGAAAACGTCTTTAAAATTTTATTAGCAAAAAAAAGAAAGAAATTATAATGCATGACAATCTAGATTTATGATGCCAATAATCTAAAGTATATCATAGTTTACCTACAACCACGCTGCTCTATGTAAGAGTCTTCACACATTTGCGACTTAACATTTTCTCAATTATAAACCTAGAGAGTCAGAGAGAGAGCTCAACAACACACAAATACATAAGCACAACAAAAAAAAAATTACATTTTCTGCGTTTATTTCTCCGTTCATACCACGACAGTCTCTAGATTTAAGCTTCTGTACAAAGTGAAAATTAAATCACAAGTAATCTAACTTTTAAACAAGCAACATCGTCTCTTTAAAAAACTGCCAAAAATATATTGAAATAATTTTAAAGAAGACGATTTTTGTTTAAGTTCACGAAAAGAAAAAAAGAAATAGTTTTTAAATTAACAAAATACTTAAAGAAGTTTTAAAAAAAAGTTGTAATAAAGAAAGAAGTAAAGAAACACGCTTTCTCAGGTTTTCTGTTGGTACAAAGAAGTATACATTTTTTTTGCCGACTCGAGAACAAAGTGTCAGTGGACTCTGAAAAAAAAAAGTTTATTCTTAACCGCATCGGGAAAAAAGTGAATTAAAATTATCCAAAATGGGAAATAATCTTGATCCAACTGGCAACTACTAAATTTGAATTAAAATTGCTGAGAAATTTTTTCGATCCTGAGAATCCTTAAAACGTTATCAAGATGGAGATGAAACTGGACCCAACTGGCTCATACTAGACGTGTGTCACGATATCATTCAACCAACTGACAAGGCTGTTCAGAAACAAAATTCTAATCGAGGAACCACCAAAAAAAAAGAAGTTCAAACACAAAAATGGAATCGAAACTTGATCCAACTGGTCACTACTAGACAATTTCACCCGGCTCGAAAAAAGTTCATCTGCAAAGTTTCTATTTATTTGCTCATCTTGTATTTTAAGACGATAAGTTATTGAACTGATTTTTCTATGCGAATCCAATCCCACATCAAGCAGCCAACCACGTAACAGCAAAAAAAAACTACTATCAGAAGGCGAACGGAAGAAAAAAAAAGTGCTGAATCGACTTAGAATCTGATGCTGATTGTAGGCGATTGCATTTATTAAAAAAAATTATAATAATAATTCAATGAGCACATCTCAATAACCATTTTCTGCCTCAAATTTTGCGACAAAGAATTTTTCTTCCACTGGACATCGAGTGCACTGCCAAAATTCATTTAAATTAAAGAAGGAAAAATAAGAGTAAGCGAAAAAAAAAACACAACGAACTGAGAACTATAAAGTATTCAATTTCCTGTTTAACTTACACTATCAACATAATATAATACGCCAAGAACAACAACGAACGACCAACAACAAAAAAAAGCATATTATCGTAATGTCAAGTTTATTGAAACTCGATCCCACCGGGAATTATTAACGTCCAAAATTTGGTTTTAAGTAATTTTTGTCTGTAATATCTTTGAATGATAAACACTGAGAGACAGAGGTGAAGACACAAAGCAACCGAGGTGAAGAAATAAATTATTGCATTGAGAAAATGTGCCATCATCTTGATCCAACTGAATATTACTGAGATTCTCTCTGTTGAGATGACAGCAAGACAAATTAAATGAATATTGTGTTCGATATGTGATCAATAATGAACGCGATAAAGGATTCAACGAAATGGTTGGAAATGCGCGGTAGAGAAGAAACGTCCAGTTGCCGTCGAAGACGATACAGTGCTGATATGAGGGAGAGATAGAGACGGAAAGATGCAAGAAACACTCGCAAAAATCAAACAAAAAAATATATATTTTTATTATTTTTTTTTTCTCTTCATCAATTTCATCAATTGCATAAAATTTTCTCTCTTGTCCTGATCTTTAATCAGTCTCATTTACACCACAAAACATTTAAAGCTCGATACCAACTTTATAATGTATACAAATTTTCCTTAAGCTTCAATTTACTCTAAACACCTTCTAATCGTATTTTACTTATTAAGTTTATTGTTTGTAATTAATCATTTCAATTTTTTTTTCACTTGTCTATTTTACTTTCTTAGTTCTAACTCGATTTAAGTTTCTCATTTTTTTCCTCCATTTGTGCCTCATTTCATTGCTCATTTTAATTTATTTCGATATATAGAAAAAAAAGAAGTATTGTCATAATGAAATCACTTAAATAACAAATCCAACAATGTTTATTATTTTATATTGCAACAAGGAAACAAGAAAAAATTATTTAAGAAATTGTCAATTCGAGCGAGATGTTCGCTCGCTATTGCGCCTTATTTCAATTTTTAATGCCTTCGGATTTTAGATTTTGTTCATTTCCATGTTTTTTTTTTTAAAAGTTTCGTATTGACAATCTGGTTGAATTTTTTATATTCAACTTTCTACATCGACTTTCTTTTTTTTAACAAACAATTCAAACCGTTTTTTCTATTAACTCACAAAAAAAAAAACATAAAACACAAAAAAAAATTGTTAAGGCGAATTTAGCTGTAAATTTTGAGGATTTTTTTTTTCTGAAGAAAAGTTTTTCCATAAATTTTCAGCTGAATTTGCCCTTTTTGTTATTTTGATAAAAAAGAAAAAAAAAAGTTGAACCCAGAAAATACACAAAAAAAGTAAAATAAAAATTGACGCCATGTAGGATGAAAAAGAAAATTAAATTTTTTTTTAAAGGATCAAGTGTTTTTTAATGCTTTGATTATATTTTTTTTCTTGTATTGTAATCAATAATAAAAAATATTCACCTGAAGGTATTTCCACAGAAGTTAAGAAATTATTGTTTAAACGTTTCTCCTTCTTTATTTTGCTTTCAGTTAAGAAGTCCAGGCAGATTGTCGGCTCAGTTTTCCCATTATAGAATTTTGCTTTTGCTCGCACTTGTTTAATTGGAATAATTTTTACCACGTCAAGTCAAATAATTTCGTTTAAATCATTAGTCCATCGCTATTTAGTTTATTGCTTGCTACAGATTTAATTTTTGTCTTTTGCTGCTCGCTTCTGGAGGATCGTCTTCCTCTCGCATATCAATATATACACAGTCACCAGGCAATGGGAGTCTCGCATTCTGTGTGTGTCTCTATTAAAAGAATTCTTCAATTCTTCTTTAACATAAATCCAGTCAGTAGCTAGCTATACATAAATGCGGCGTATATTTCCCTTGACGACAGCCGTATCATCCAAGTGCCTTCTGATTGAGATCACAAACCGAACCTCATTTGTAACATGAATACGAAAAAAAAAAAGAATGGGAAAAATATTGTCTAGTAGCATATTTTAAAGCATGTCGTTTATCATAATTATCATCCGTCATTTTCCTGTTTGCTAATACATTTAATAGAGATCGAATAGAGAGCATTTGACCTGTAAATAGTGCACTCACATCGTCGTGACGTGAATATTTATTTTGACGCTGTTTATAATGAATTGCATGTTGATTGGAGTCAAACGCCTCTATTACTTCGATTAATGATCGCTCAGGAATTTCATGCCAAAAAAATTCTAGACAGAAATATTTTACGACATAATGTTCGGAACTATTGTAACGCAAAATATTTACTCAATAAAACTTTGTTGAAAAGTTTTTCAATTTATATTCATGACATCTCAAATTAACATACTCACGAGCTTTATGGGTTACATTTATGAGCATAATTTTCATGCATAGGATTATCATCAGTAATATCGATAAATAGTAAAGCATCGTATTTATTTATATTATATATAGAACCGCGCCGATCGATGGACGAAAAGTTTATGGGATGGGAACGCATGAATAAAACGATGTACGAGAAAGAAAAGAAAAAATAAAAAGTTGAGTTGGAATTGAGGAAGAGATCAAGCAAGATTCATTCAACAACTCGCAACTTTTTTTTTTTTAATTCTGTGTCGTTTGATGCTTTTGATTGTGGAAAATTTTAATACTTTCGTACTTTAATATTATTTGAATATAAAAATAATATTTCATTCGTATTGACCTATGCATATACATAAACAAAGTTTCTGAACGAAAAAAAAAATACTACTCTACTACAGCTTGTTTTGGGTTGGTTAGTGTTGTGCCGATCGCAGAAGCTCAAGAGAAAAACTTTGAAAGAAGTAGAGTTTGGTTCAATGACCCTTGTGTTTTGAATATACAGCGAATATGTATGTTTTTCTTTTAAAACAAATACCACAAATCGCCGTCATATGTTTCTTATATATCGTATGAACTCAACAATTCTACGCTCATGTCACTTTATATAATATTTGAGTTATACTCACACGAAACCGCCAGTCTCCCGCATGGAGCTTACTCCCAACTCTCTCTTTTTTTTGTTGTTGTTGATCGGTGAAAACTTTTATACACACTGTTTTATGAGAATTCAATATAAAAACGAATTACATCTTAACTTCTTTCTTTACGTGATAACAACTCGACGATGAGAATGAGGAAAGACAAATTTGAGCGAAACATTTATATTGAATTGAGATTGAGCGAAGATGGGCTCGACTTGAAGTGTAAATTTCAATTTCTGATCCCATCATTACGTGCTGAAAAGCACGTGGAGAACATTTTGCAGAAAGTTACAGTCATTACACAGTGCCCAACTCTCGCGTATGTAGGTAAAATAAATGTTTTGAAATGTTATATTCAACATTAATTTATCGATATCATCATAATTTGCCATTGAAATAAACGCAATCCGCTCGCTGTCGGTTTCGTATTGCATTGTGCGGGTGCAACAAATTTCGAGGGCTTATGAGAGGTGTTAATTTACAATTTAATGATTCAGTTATGTACCATCAAATATTTGCAAAAGTGCATCTTGTAGAATGTCTTAGCCCCCACGCGTCACTATAAAATCACGTGGTAGCTATCATAAGGCGCTAATTAATTCCTGAGCATACATGAAACGTGTGTAAGCTGATTAGATCAATGAACTTTTAAAATCTAATGCGATATTGAATGTTCGATTCGGGGCAAACTTAGGAATGTTATGAAATATTGCGATCGTTACTTCGCCATCCAACCGAGATTGTTGTTCAAATCACTTTAATAAATCGGGTTTAAGAATTATTCTGCATTCATATCACTGGAAACATGCATATGCAATCTACACAGCTGATGGATCTGAAAAAAGTTGCATGCCAATTTTGTGTAATTATAAAAAAAGAGAACTTTTATGTGCATATTTCGTTCTGTTTCTTTTCTCATTTTTTTATGGAATTGAATATATTTTTCTGAGTTTCAGCATAATTTTCCCTGAACTTGACTCAACTTGAAATCGACTTCAGTCTTTAAGTTCCTCAGTAAGATTTTATTGTCTTTATCCCGATGTTGTGATGATGGAATTTGGTATCGTGAATTTGTATCAAACATTTACAAAGGCATTTATAGGAAGCGATTATCAATTCAAACTTTTTATATTTAGAGGTCATTTTAAATGCATTTCAATTACGTTTGCGCATGTTAATGGAAGTTATCAAAATTTAAAAATTTCGTTGGTATATGCTAAAAATAAAAATTAAGTCTTTGCGTCTCGACTTCAATAAAGAAAATATAATAAATATGTGACCAAAGCCATTGAAGTTCAACGACATTATTTGTTTATTTTTCGTGGTGTGTCCACGATTGCCGACTGTCGTCGATTTTCTTTTCTATTTCATTTTCATACCCAAAAAAAATTTTTTTTTAAGAGTTCTATACACTGAAAGATATTTCGTTGTAAATTTTGTGACATTGCAGGTTTAGCGCGAAAATGAGTTTAGACAGAATTTATGCATCGAGCATATGAGCGTGAAATGCGTGATTGCTTTAAAGCAATTGAGTTTAGTTTTATGTAATAGAATAACAAACAAGTGTAATTTCCGATACTATACATTTCCGCATTTCACGAAAGTTATTTCATAATTAGACTGCTACAGGTGAGAGAGCATTGTGCTGTCATTGCAACAGTGATGTGTGTTTATTCAAAGCTCCACGAATGTTTCGAGGAAGCTTATTATAATAAAACGTCATATGCGAATGTAAATCCGAATAAATTGTCCAGCTTAAATGGCATTGCTTAGCTATTATTTCCATTAAAATCACTATATCTCATTTGAAGAACATAAAGCCTTAACGCATCGTCGTCTAATATTATTAATTGAATTATCTTTCTGTTCGAAAGGATAAAATATTAAACTGTTACGAAAATAAGTATGATTCAATGAAATCTGTCTGATAAACTGTATTACATATCCAAATAAAATAAAAAAAATTCAAATTGCTGTTTACAACGACAATTAAAATAATTTCAATTTGTTCTAAAGGTCAGTGTATGACACTCATCAGTTCATACACAGTCACAATATGGTCATCGCGAGACAATCATTGACACTCGATTGTTTGCATGTGGACTGTGCAAAAACGAAATCAATTAAATTTAATGTAGGCGGAAATATGTAAATCTTTCAAACTGCAAGCATCTTAAATTATAGGAAGTTGGTTTTTGGTGCCGTGTATGTAATACAATGAAATAATTTATAATGATATTATTAAAGACAAACGACAACAATAAACCAATGATCCGTTTAGCAGACCGTTATCCATATGCATTTTGGCATTGTCAACAAACATTATGCTTTGACGTAGCGTGACAATCTTTCAAACTGTCCTTACTTCCAGGAAGAAACGGAACTTGTTTGTTCAATCATTGCATGACAAAATGTGTATACTTAAGGACATAACATGATGCAACCTGCATTCATTCGAATTCGATATTGTATTTGTTTACATTTTCTCGTCACCTCTAAAACAATATTACACACATTAAGCCGAGACACGAGAATGCAACTACAGACTGCACTGGAGGAAGCGGAAGCAAATTGCAATTTGACCTTTTTAGCTTTCCGAATTTGGATTAAATCTATTCAGGAGGCTGCTTGAAACCGGTTTAATGCAACTGTCTGTCTACGAGCTGTCTTTATTAAAGGTATGCGACTTTGCTCCCGATTTTCATTTTGCGAAGTTTGCTTTAGCAAATTTAAATGTATTAGACATTCAGATGAAAAATCGTTAAAACATTGTGCGAGGCATTAAATTGAGCCGAAGGCAAGCGACCCGACGTTTGCAGTTTTTTTTATTAACTCAGTGAAATCTTTTTCAGTGAATGAAAAGACGAATGTTCTCTTTTTTCTTTTTTTTTTAGTTAAATAGTTGCACTAAGCCCTAAATTATTCTTGAACTTTGTATTTCTTAGTCACTAGGTAACTTGCGAATTGTTTAGCATTCGAAATAGTTGAGATTAGATATTATGAAATTTGACTTTGAGACTAAAGTATTTTGACTCCGAATTGGAATTTCAAATTGATAGGATTACAGTTCGCTACTAGAGCGTAGTGGAAAATTTAAATTTCTAATGAAGCATCAAAGACAGTTTACGAAATTACCTGGTTTAGTCACATTTTCATAATTTGACAATTTATGAATTTTATATTCTTTTAAAATGAAAATCGTTTGCAGCAAATGGATGCAAAATATGTCACACAGAACATTTTAATTCGAGCGATCACGCGGCAGGAACTTGGCAATTGTGTAAAGTAAATGATCCGTTCCTGATATTATAATAAAAAAAATCCCGAACTGCAGCAAAAAATCTGATGAATTTTAATAAATGGAAAAGGGTTCGATGGCGCGTGGCAAGAAATTGAATAAAAAACCGTTTCCTCGATTGTTCGATCTAAATGCCTAGATATGAAATGCACCTGATGTTTGTAGAAATCCTTTTTTGATTCTTTAAGAGCATTTCAGTCGTTAAATTCTGCTATTTTGAAATGAAACTAAAATAATTTTCTCGTGTTAAATACTTTCGCTAAATGAAGTAATAAAATGATGACAAAAAGGACAATCGCAGACACTAAAATGACAAAGACAGTTCACAAAAGAAATGCGGTAAATTTCTAAGAAAGCGGATAGTCCAATTTACGATTATTACACTTTCTGATTGCAGCCCCAAAATGTATTTGAAAGCATTTTTATTGGATCAACATGTTTTTTTTTGTGTCTGGTCAATTTGTTTCTTTAAATTATTATTTGCCTTTTTTTTTGCTCAGGACACTTTAGAGCCATCGAATGACTTTTATTGGATCGTTTTTATGAGAAAATCGAGCTATAAACACATGACAAAATTGGTTTTCAATGCTCCGAAAAGATGAGCAAAAAATTTACTTGAAGGCGTATAACAAATGTTCAGTATCCTTTTTAAGGATTTTTTTTGTTCGTTCACTGGATGATTTTCAATTTCATTTGTGAATGTCTGAACACAGAAAGTGATGAACATAACGGATAACAACAAAAGGCACGAAATGTATTTATGATCCTGTTGCCCTTGAAAAATTGAAATTAAAATAGGTTTCTTAATGATTTCCTGGTTCATGGACTAGTTTTTCAGGTTTTCTAATAAGAATTTGTTTGCTTTGAACTTATTTTCTCGAAGACCTTTAGATAAGTTCCTTTTCCTTCTTAAAAACAATATGAAAGGCGTTTCTAATGTTTGTCTGAATCAAAATTTGCACTTTACGATAATCTTTAAAAATAATATTTGCTAGAAAATCTTAGATCGTAAAGTATTTAACTTCGTCAAACATTCGGCAGTCGGCTACCACAAAACGCCGACGAATTAAAAAAAAAATGCAAGCTGTCCAAGCTTAGAGTCGTGTGCTGATCTCATATTTCTTGGTTTCAGTTGAAAAAGAATGAAAAATATCTGAAGTCAGTTAAAACATTAAAGAAAAAATATTATGATTAGAATACTAAGAATTCACAAAAAGTGATGCATATAATATTTCGCTGTAGACAGTCGAAAAAAAACATGCAATAAAAATTTTCATAACGTAAAGTGAAATTAATTGGAAGTCTGAATTGACTTTTGTGCTTATTGTTGTGCAATTTTTTTTTGTTCAACCAAAAATTGTGGGAAATTTTTGAAATAATTTTTTTTTTATTCATTTTCCATGGCACAAAAAAGTTGTCGAATCGATGCAAGAATTTCCGTCGATCGCAAAGCACTTGAAACATAAAACACTGCACCGCGCGCATATTGGCTTTCGCCGATTTTTGATTCATCATTGTTGATCCGATAAACAATCGAGTCATTCTGTATAATGAAGTATGGAGTTTTGTGGATATCGTCAAAAATCTATCAATCTTTACTTTTTCTTGTATCCATCCAACGTCCGAGGCGGATTTTTGTCATTCTTGCCCAAAATTAGACATGAGACAGACTATTGTGTGTTTTTTTTGCGCATAACTTTTTTCAAATCAAACATAAGACCGTCATTAAAAAAATGCTTTTTTTTATGCTTTTGTTTGATGCGGCTTCGGGCCCTGCAAAAATAGCAATATGCACCCGTAGTCGCGATTTCTTTTTTTTTACTGCTGGATTATTGTTTTATGTGGAAAATGGAAATTGTGCGGGAATTTCGATGCCACAAAAAAGGTATCAGTGGACTGGACAATTTTTTTCCGTCTTGCGATGTATCTTGTACAAAAACCGAGCGCAACATTTCTTTCGTCTCCATAAAATTCTCTATGGACGGACGAGTTATTGTGAAACACATTTATCAGGTATGCAAGATGATAAATACGCAAGAAGTAAAAGTGATGCCCAAAGTGCTTATAAAACACTAAATCAACTGAATTACACACAAAATTTTATTTTGTAAACCCTTTCTTACGATTTACTTGAAAGAGTTCAATAATTACATAGAGGCATTCCTGCTTTTGCGCAAGAAGCAAATAGATCGTATTACATTTATTGCTTGATGACAGTTGTAAAAAAAATATTGAAAAAGATCTATTTTAACCCTTGCCTAGGACGAACAATAGCAAACGAGAGTGTTGTGTATCGCAATAAAATGATTATTTACCCCTTTTTTTCACTTTCTTTAAAAAATATTTCTTTGGAAACGGCTTGAGGCACGTGATTTTTTTCATTTCATTTTTGTCGGGAAAGAAAGCTGAAAAGGCATTGATCGAAATTCGATTTCTGCAAAATTTGATATATGCATTGAGCGACAAATGACATAATGATGATGGCGGATACTGATTGAAATGTGTTGATAATTCTGCGACACTCGTGCCATTAGTGATTGCAACACATTGCATGCTGCCGCGATTTTGGTATCGAATGTTTTTCTTTTCATTTTTTTTTGTTACTTTTAAATAAAAATAATCAATTCAAAAACAATAATTTCCAGCTGTTTTCATACTTTTGAGCGTCGAGCGAAATTATAAACAATCACACGCCAATTAATTTGAGATAACTATCAGGAGAGACTAATATCGAGATTGAATATTTCATTGAATTATGCATCGCTTTAAATGCTTCAAATCACGCTACTGAATGTCTCTAGAAATGCTGAAATGGCAACGAAAAACAAAAACTGCTCGTAAATAAATGATACAAATATTTTATTCGTTCAGTTCTAGGAAGAATCGCAGGCTTCGAGCGAATTTATGTAACTTAATAACGATGATTATGAGTTTGCATAAAATTTCATTCTGACAATTATATTTGTCTGCTATTTCACAATGTCAGTTGAAGTTTCATAGAAAGCCGACAAAATTAATTCACAATAAGAATCGTTAAAGGACAAGTTAGTTCTAAATGCTAAAAATAATCTAATGTTGTTGTGAAAAATAGAGCGCTTTCATCAAGTATATTCCAACAACGCTGCGAACGCAATGAAACTGCATGCAAAATGTATAATGAGACGAATGAACAATAAAACTTATTCACGATATATCAGCTCAAGTAAGGGCAGCTTGCGAGACACATTTATTCATGATAGTTTCAAGGCAACGTCTGGGGGCATTCAATGCTTCGTCATAATTCTGAATTTATTCTAAATATTTAATGTTTCATTATATGGTGTGAAAAGCAATATATTGCAAGATATTTAAGTCCGACGCGAAGTCACCGAACATTACAACAGATCAATTCACTAAATCGCCAACACACAATTTAGATTAAATCTATTTATAATTTAGAATTTATTAGCAATTAAAAGGGATAATTTATTGAATTAATTGTTACAATAATTGGCGTGTTATTATTTGGTTTATGAAAATTAATTTACTCGACTGAAATGAGGAAAAACTAGTCAAGTTAAGCATGAGATCTTAAGGTCGGTGACAACACTTCGTGAGCACAATTTGAAGCGTTGATATTTGTAGGCAGTTCCATTGAAGTCATACAACGACATTTATTACACTTTTAAATGTGTATTCCTGAATCAATTTCAAACAAGTTGGGAATGATTATAAAATTTCAGTCGAAAATGCTTTGCCTTTGTTATGATAATTTAATTTTTTATATAATCTCAGACGCCGACAGTAAGACATTAAAAAACGTCACGATTCCCAAGTAAACCTTTGTGATTCAGATAAAGCAATTTTAAATAAATATCTGGAAAACGTTCTGAATGACTAATTGACTAATTGTTTTGTCTCGAATTGCGTAGATTTTTTTCCAGACATTATGAACATACATAAACTCTGTCTGTTGTATGCGAGACGATGCAACTTCACGAGCATGTGATTGTTTTTCTACAATGCGGCATTTGCAATTCATTTCAGTGTCAGTATTTATCGGATATTCATGTTCAAGGATGCAATATTATTATTGTTTCATTTTCATTCATAACTTCTTTTTTATATTTCGTGTGTTGTGTTTCACTATATTTCGTGTCGCTGTTGTTGTAGTGTAGTCTGTGAGCGCAAATTCATGGTCAAGTTTGAATAATTACCTCATAAATGCATTTATATTGCAGTCTATAAGGAAACTACGCGTAGTTTGTAGTTTGCTATACAATTCGTGTTGGGCAAGCAAAAAATATGCTACATATGATTTTAATATGTGTGAAGGTACCAACATTATGTGCATTTAAACACAAATAGGCAGAAAGTTTTATGTTGTGGCAGGACAAGTGCTTATAACCAACTTTTTCTGAATAAAACATTTTTTTTTTTTATCATCAAACATAAATATGTTAATACAAATTTCCTTAATGACGAGTGTTAAAAAACATGAAAAAAGGTAAAAAAAAGAATTACTCGCTATTGGATTTTTATTTCTCTTGTATAAGATTGTAAATAAATTGCATGCAAGTATATTGCGACTGTTTTCAAATTAAGTTTTCTGTACCTGGAAATTGTATGTGAAACTTGAAAATAACAGTTTAAATTTATGAAAATCATGATTACATCAGTCTAACACGCACATTGAGTAATAATTAGTTAAAAGAACATTGAAGTATTATATTAAACTTCTTCTCAAAGCTTTGATGCAAAATTTTCTATGCGCAATTTTTTAAAATAAACTTCATGAATTAATCTGTTTCAAATAAAGAGCGCCCAATATCATGAATAAGAACCTCAATGCAGACGAAGAATGTATAAAAATTAAATTTCTCAATATAGTTTTAGGCGTAGCAAATAAAATTATTTTTTCTTGAGATGAAATAAAATGTAAAACGAGATTGTTTTCGGGTTAGTAAATAGAAGGATTAAAACTGGGATTAAAAATGAAATTGTAAGTTATCCTAAAGGCTACAGCAAAGTAATGTTTATGTCAGCCTAAATTTGAACAATGCGAAAAAATAATTTGGTTGAAGAAGTGCAATAGTAGCTGCTTAGAAGCAGCCCCAGAATGGATGCAGTTAGTTTCGCCATGCCGATATCATGTAATACTTTGAAGCTTCGGCAGTATATTTGCACAAATTATTGAATTGACATATGGAATTAGAATTATAACTGCAAAAAAATGTTCTTGGATAACTCAGTCCCGAGTTTGTCCGTCCCCGATTACAGAAAATTTAGTATTGCTTTCTGGTGACACAGCAGTGCTTTCAAGTGAGTCATACGTCATCACAGATGAATCAGTTGCCCCCTCAGTCAGCTCGTCCATGGCCTCATATATCTCACAAGCGATTTCAGGATATGCATCCATGTTTTCAGGTGACTCAGATGAGCTTTCAGCTGATTCAGTGCTTTCAGTTAGTTGGTCATTGCTTTCATTTAACACGTCTGTGCTTTCAGGCGACTCAGTAGCGGTTTCAGTTAATTCGCCAGTGTCCTTAGGTGACGTGCTTTCAGGGTTCTCATCAGTTTCTTCAGGCGACTTAGTAAAGCTTTTAGTTGACATAGTGGGATTCTGTATTGAATTGTTATTTCCATTTCCCTTTTTTTTCTTTTTCGTCAGTTCTTTGATGTGTCCGCTTTTGCGACCTTTCACAAAATGTAAGACAGAGTTATATAAATCCATTATTAAATTTATTATGTTACCATCATTTTTAGAATGCTTGAACAAACTTAAATTACTCAGAAGAGAAACGGAAGATTTTCCTACATTGTCATGTAAAGCGTCAATTATATTTTTGACAAATAAGATAGTTTTATCACCATCCGAATCAGAATGCCTGAAATTTTTGTCATCATCATGCTTTCCATTACGTTTCTTCAAGTGTGTCACGTCATCCTTATTTCCTTGTTTCTTCAAGCTAATTCCGATTCCCGCAACTGATTTTCTTCCATGCTTTTCTCTTCTTTCCTCACTTGAATCTCTTTTGAATATCTTAGCTTCAATATTACCTAGAAAAGCTAAAAGAAACCGACATATTTATGCTCCTTGAGAAAGGCGAATAATGCTGCAAATAAAACTAAATACCTAGAATGACAAAACTTGCAAAAATTATCAAAAAACTTTTCATTTTCTTTAGTTTTGTAAGCTTTTAACTTTAAATGCTGGAAAACTTGCTAGAATTTGCATATTTATACTTCTTCTCAAAGTAGGTGAAAACTCGTGTTCATCCAATAAATTTAATTATCAATCGTTTATTTGTGAATCATGGAAAATTAAATATTTTATTTCACATTCTTAAGTACATTAAAAATTATTGTCTGTAACGATGTCTTAATTAAAACTTTATGAACTTTTACTAATGGAATATTTAAAAAACCAAACAAAAACATCTCAAAATGAATAAACTAGAGAATTTTCACCAGAAATACTTACAAAATGACAATGTAGAAGTTGGCAATTAATCAAAAAAAAAAAAATACTTTCAACAATTTTGTGCAGTTTGTTAATTAAAATTTTATTTGATCGCAAAAAAATAAGAAGAATTTATTATTTTCTCATGTAACAACAAGTATATTATGATAACAAATTTCAGTGATGGCATTTACTTTTAGCAAATTTTAAGTTCCCATTACATGTTTAAGCACTTTAGCAAAGTTCATCTGCATACATCAAGATGCAGAGAGCTGATAAATATTTCATGAATGTTGAATTATCATTAATTTAGTTTACAGTTAGATGAATATGCACTTGCATGTTCGTGCATAGAATTTGAGCATAATTCAAGCCGCAGCCATCAGTTGCAGTGGATTATGCTTTTACTACATGTTCCACGAAGTTTCATTGCAAGCTTTAGTGATTCGGTTTAGTTTCTTATGTAAATCTACCAATTAGATATTATATATTATTTCAGAAAATTATATGTATGCGTGTTATTCAGTTAATTTAATATTTATATAATATTATATCAAAAGAGTAATGTCAATTATTCAAATTATGTTGTTGACTTAAAATTTTACATCCGCACTCGTTTCGCGCATAGATTCACATAAAATGTTCAAAAATAATAGTTGGAAAACGGAAAGGATCAATGTTTCTATTATAAAATGTATTTCAGCGCGTTATCTATTCAGCACTTCTAAGCGACAGATTTACATGATAACACATGGTAAGGCGCAACACAGTGGACAGCATAGTGGAACCACCGCTGCACCAGATTTGCTGCTGCTTTTTGATTTGCTTTCCGATTCGTACATGTACTTGCCACTAGCTCGTGAATAGCCACCCTAAAAATATCAAAATTCTTAATAAAGAAAAGCATTCGTTTTAAGTGATTTCATACTTGAGCACGATATGCTGCTTGTTCCTTTTCCTTGGATGTAAAAAGCTCATGATTCGGTGGATAATAAACTGGCGGTCCTGAAATATTTTTCGATGATACGAGAGCTTTATTTTTGTCATCATTTTCGGGCATTGTGGTTGAGGGGCTTGAATACACAGTTGTTGTCAGTGGCTTTTCAGAAATCTGAACTTTCTTATTCGTGTAATGGATCTCGCTTGTCTGAATAAATTATAATTAGGGGAATTAAGAAAGGTTATTCATAACTAACTTCTAACGATTTTTCTTACATCTCCGAATGTTGCCATCAAATCTTCAACGCGTTTTGGTGGACTACCGTCAACTTCAGTGATTATTGGTCCATCAACCGGGAAAGGCTGAAGCATCAGTTCACGTTCAGGGTGTGGATGAATATTTCTAGTATTTGTTGTTGTCGTTTGCTTATAAACAACAACAGACGGTTCATTTGGCTGCTGCGGATGGACCACATGCGTTGGATAACCAGGATGTGGATGTTGATGTATTTGTGTCGGTCCATTATCGGGATAATAATTTGTAGGCGTTGGTGAACGATATTGCTTATTAGTTGAATTAATCGTTTCGGTTTTGTAAATCGTTGTTTGATTCGGAGGATATATTGTAATCCCACCAGGTGGAACGTTTCCTTGAGGGTGCTGATGGACAGGCGTTGTATTTGTGACATCATACTTGTATATAGTTGTTGTATTGTGTGGTGGCGCTTCTTGAATAGACAATGGAGGATAATTACTCGCCGGAACAGGTGGTGATTGATTCGGATAATAATTAACGCTCTTTTCATTACGTTCAGTTTTATAGAACATGGCCGTTGGTTTCGGTTGATCACGGTCAGGATATTGATTTGAAATATTTGTATTGTTATTGTATACAATAGTTGATGTGACCGGCATATCTTGCTCGGGTATTTCATAAGTATACGTGCGAACAGTAGTTGTCACTTTAGTTTTAGGCTTAGGCAAAATATCGTCAGACAACTGAATATCTTGGAGAGCATTCGGACCAGTTGAGTTTTCAACACGAACGATTTCGTTGTAATTAACATTCTTAGGAATTGGAACAACTTCATTGTTAACAGTACGTGTCTCAGTAATGTAGCGCTCGGTGTTTGTTACCGGTGTGGGCGAAATTGTGCGAGTTCTCGTTTCGGTGACGTAATGCTGAGTATTATTGACTGGCGACGGCGAAATTGTGCGGCGTGGTTTACCGTAAACACCTTCATCATTATACGAGATATTGCGCTTTGAAGTTGATTCAACAGTGCGCGTTTCATATGATGGACTCTGATGACGAAGCGAGCGATTTAGCGATGTCACTGATGGATCGGGTGAATCGAAGACCAATTCACGAGACACAGGATTTTTACTTGTATATGTTGTTGTTGTTTTCACGACCTTCGTTCCTGGTTCGCTGTAAAATTAAAGGAATTGATTGCATTTTCTTAATAAATTATTTTCAAAATTTCATTGCTATATTGCCCTCTATGTTAAAAAAAGTATTATTGCTCATCATATATAATACTCACAGTAAACCTGAATCGATGCCAATATTTTGGGAACCAGCAGTTCGTTTGTCTGTTGGAACGTATGAAAATTGTGCGAGAAAGTTATTTTTAGATTGAATAAAAAAAATTTCACAACAGAATTCAGCATTTTTAACGAATAAACAAAATTTTTCTTAATTCCATCGGCGTGATGCGAGCATACGAATGAAATTAATCGGCATTTCGATATAAAAATAGTACGAGTTTCAGATGCGCCATATATTTGTTATTCTGCACATGGATTGTATTTAAGTTTTAAACTTGACATAGTTAGGCTAAAGAGTAGTTGAAATAAAGGTTGAGCTCTTCTGTATTGATTCATCAGCAAGCAAAGGAAAGAATTAACGCAATGTACAAAAGTCCTAAATTCGCAAATCGGGACCTAGACGATGGTGATGTGCATGACTCATTTAAAATAAAACAGACTTACTTCGGTCGAGTGTTGCCGTTCGTTCATTTTCAAGATCACTCAGCAATGTATCGAGTTTGTTGATTTCATTATAATTTCCTCGATCATTGTAAGAAGATCCATTTGATGCTGTCGAATATTCATACTTTGATGTTTTATAAACTTTGTTCGACTGCAAAATACCATGGAAATTAATTTTCAAGGAAATCGAATCAAACCGATTTTGAATTTCATATAACAACGTACACTCGCATTGGGACTTAATGAACGCTCACGTAAAACTGTTGCTGCATTGACTGGATTCATGTATTGAACATCACGATGACTAGAATAGTTGCTGATTGGTTGACCCAATGAACTGCCCGGACGTGATATGCTCTGTTGTAGATCGTCCAATATGTAATCTATGAAATTGAATCAATCGATGAACCTTAAAACATTTGCATAGGAAATTGATTGTGTGCAAATTTACCCAAATTATTATCGAACTCTGTCTTATGTGTGTATGGTGATAAAGGTCGTGATGGTTGCAATGTTCGAATGACGTTTGTCGAATATTCTTCGCGTCTTACTTCTCGCGATGCCGACATTTTTTATTTATGTTTCCTGTGTGATAGAGATGAAGAGAGCTTAAACTGATTGCATCAAATTAAGTGCAACAACAATAAATACATTCTCAGTATACTGTTCGTCTATGCGCGAATTTTATCTATGGTGTAAAAATAATTTAAAAATAGATTTTCGTGTCTCGTGTGACAATTTCTTTTGCTTCAGACATGATTTTCCCTTTTGGCGTGAGGCAATTTCGAAGATGATTCATTCGACTTTGAAGTTTAACAATAACTAACTGAGCTGCTGTATCTCTAGTAAATCAACGTCTAGCATGTTTATGTTTTTCTTTTCTTGCTTATATTATTGCTTGAAAGATAGTCATAAACTAATCAAATTTATTATGAAAGTGTTTGGAATGTTGCCATCATGCACAGATGTCCATATATAAAAACTGAATCCATTAGTTACAATCAATTTATTAAAACTTTCAATGTGGGATGACCGGATGGCATTTTTTTATCGACCCAAAACACACAGCAAGATGTATCGCTTTTTGCAAAAAATTAAACACGAATATCAAAATAAAGAAAAAATAAACTTTTTAGACGTCATAAAATATTGTCTAGCAACAACAAAATCTAATAAATTTTACATCCGAAATTGGCCTGCAATAAAATTTTGATATTACTAGATGGCATCAAATATTTTGTTTCCATTATTCATCTGTGGCTAGGCTATGTGTAAAAGAAACGTATAATCATTATCTCGATACTAATAACTATGCATCAGATGTGAATAATGAACACAAAATAATTTGTTCCTTGATGGTTATTACTACATACAAAAGCAATGCGATGCTCACAATACACAATCTATATTAAATTTCTCTGTCATCTAACTCACACCATCCTCAGATTGTGAATCACGCTCTAGTCTAAATGAGTATTGCCAATTACGATTTTCGCACTTTTCATATACCCTCGCGGCACTCATTGTAGGCAATAAATCCTTGAAATGTGAATATATCGTTCGAAAATTGTGTATAACCGAACATATGTGTGTGTGTGCTTTTCTATGTGATCTCCTAGTTGTAAAGCCTTCATATATCTTTCATTATAATACGCCTCAGCCTGTGGGTGTTTTAATTTTACGTTCCGTTCGTTTCTCTGTTTTCCACATTAAAACCCATAAAGTGCTCATGTTTGCAAAAGACTCATTCGTGAAATTCATTTTAAATTAAAATGTGTTTTTCTCCTATATTGATGAGCTCCATAAAAAGTAAACAAGCCGTTTTACTAAAAAGCTATTTCGCCTGATAGAGCTCAACTTTTATTGAAAAGGAATTTGTTTATGTTCCGAATCATCATTAACAATTCTATGCTTCAAAACTTGATGTCATTCACTTTATTCGAAATTTCCGGCTATGGCACTGTTCTATTTTGTGAAATGACACAATCGCTGCTAGGATTGACGATTGATAGATTCGTTTTGCGATGTACTCTTATATTGTTCAGTTAAGCTTTCAAAGTTGTCAACCCTCGCAATACGTGTTTATGCAAATTAAACATGTTCACTAAAGCAATAAATTCTCGACAGTCACCAAATCCCCAACACAACAAATCTCGTTTATTAATGAACATCATTAGTTTGCAAGTAATCAGTGCATCATAATTACATCGATTAGATAAAGTACTCTCACTGATTTCATTTCATTGTTCATTTCTTATTCCGTTTCAGTAGAAGCTGATTAGACATGATATAACTTGATTTTTTTTTATTAATCCACCAACACTGTTTACTGATATTTCGACATGAATGACGTAATCAGATTCGTATTTATTTAATAAATATGAATTCATTTGTGGGAATTGATGCTACTTTTGTCACATTGAGCCCACGTTACTCTTGCCATTTGCGTTTTGCATAAGTTTCAGAAGAGGGGGTAATTTTTGACATTTCAGGACCTAAATAAAAAATATTCATTCGAAGTGCTACATTTTTTCTGAGAAATTCTCAAAATTCCACTTGAAAATATTGAAATTACATCATCGACATATTTTACTATCTCCATATTTTGTATAGCCGCTTTTGCCCACGCTCTGTGCTGTTTTATTGTGCAGACTGTCTTTTGTAATTTAATGGAATTAGCATTTTGAAAAATTAGACAAAGCTAAATAGCTAAAGCACTGCGCCAGTAAAACGACACCGCAAATAATATATAAAAAAAAACTTCAAAACGCCATTTAACCGATTAATTGTTTCAAAGTGGACTGGTGCTTTATAAACTGAATAACTACAGCAATTTTCCATTTAAATAAACATCAATGGCTACAATTGGCGATGATGAAAGAGGTTTCAATAATCCGTAAAAGAGCTTAGAATTGCATTTTGATTGAGCCTTGAGTGGATTATAATTAATCATTTTTGGCAAGAAAGATATTTTTTTTACTTGAAGTAACTCAATGTCGATTAGTCCAAAAACATGCGCATATTAATAACAGCAAAGGTTAATGCAGTTCAATGAATTAGAATCCTGTAGACTAGAGTCCCATAGTTAATACGAGTCGCTCTCGAAGGTGCTCGTCGTGTGTAATTCTCCATTTCCTTGAGAAATTGTTTTTGAAAAGCCTTGAGCAAGATCATGACAGTGCATGATGCCTTTTTATGGACACAAAAATTTATTCCATAAAAGTGATGGAAAGAAAAAAAGAATTGTTGGATTTCAACGGATTTCGCATTTCATAGTTCATTTATTTTTAAGTCCATTAACTGAGAAAAGAAATAGTGAAGCTATGATGCACTCGACATTGGGATTTTGAACTTTTTTTTTTTTGTAGGCAAAGCTATTGCAAAGCCAGCAGTTCACAAGAAATTTAGCAAATTGTTCACGATTTTTTTGCTGAATCACTCACTCTCTTGATCAATAAAATCTTTATTTATTCATGATTTTTTCTTTTGCAATTTATTATTAAGTAGATATGGAACGTGATGCACGCATTTGACCCAAATTCGTTTTTGCGCAGTTCTCAAAATAAAGAAAAATAAAATATTTGAAATTTTTCTCATCCTATAAAGTATAAAGATCACAAATGCGTACAAAAGCCATTATTGTGCTTTATGTTTGCACATTAAATAATGATAATCTTATTGCGATACAAACAGAAAATCATATCGACTCCAGTCTGGCCATTAAACCATACAAGACATTCCACTGTGATATGCACACAACACTTCTCACATTCTATCGACCAGTTGTGCTGTGGCACTCACATCACCATCTCTTTAATATCCAAAAATATTTCATCTGCTTTTACTCTTTTTTTTTCGCGGGCAATTGCATTTGTGTTTGTGATTTATATTTTACACAATTTTCATGTTCCTTCTTGATGGAAGCAATTTCGTTGTGGTTGTGCTGTTCTTGTCATAAAGACAGAAAAATTGTTTATTTTTATATTTTTGTGACTGTCAAGAAGTCACATAAAATTGTTTTCTTGAGTCAGTACACAACTCTACCATTTATAACCAAGAGACAATCCCAGAAAATAAACTTATGATGTCACAGCTTGAACAACCAACTATAAAGATACAAACTAAACTCTAAATGTCGTGACAATTTTCTTAAAACCGCATCAAACGTAGCCACTTGTGGGTGTTTAATGAATGCCACTTTTCTCTCATACCTGGCGGCAGGTATAGTCAGAGAAATGAAATCAAGGTTGTATGACAGATCATCATCATGCATATACATACACAATTAAACTGCGACTCCTACTTCGCATTCTCATTCACCCAAAACTTAATCTTAATTTTCATTCAGCACTCGGCTTGAAATTGTGTTTTTTTTTTTTCTGCCGTGTAGAAATGAAATGGCACCACAGAGGAAGATCTCTTTTATGACCCAATGTTGGAATACAGGTTTTTCGCTAGCATTTTTTTTTTGAATCGTTGGATTCGCGAAAAAGCCTGAATTTGATATTCAAGATTATTATTTTACCAAACTCCATTGACACAGAACCCCTCGTTGTGCGCTTTGTATGTCACTTCGTCGATTTTGCTCTCAATGTCACAGTATATGCATAAAAATCCTGGCAAGCGAACACAAATGTTTTCAAAACTTATGTGTTTATTTATTTTTGCTACCGAACAATTTTTTTTTCGCTTATGTTGATTCATCTACGTGCGAGTAAAGTGAAGCAGCCGCGGCATCAATATCAAGCTGCTCATCGCACACAAGAGTTGAAGATTTTCGTATAAAGTAAAACAAACATTTTTAAAAATACAATGTCATGTCAGTAAATATCATTTATCCAATTTTAATGCGTGCGTTTTATTGCTTCACCCTCTCGCGCAAACAGAATATTTTATATTTTTATATCTTTCAATTTAGGGCGCGAGACTGTTTTTGGCAATTTTTTTTTGTTCAATCGCAGAATAAAAATTTACTTTAATATTTAAAACTTTCAAAACTCCCAAATAGATTCAGTCACCCTAAAAAATACATTTACTCGATTCTTTTATATGTTTTAAGAAGTTTCCGAAAGTTCTTTCATTACGAAATGAAATGAAACAAGTTAAAGTCATATCACAAACTCTCTCGTTGTTGTTGTTTCAACCTCAATTTGATTAAAAATTCTGCTGCGTTTGTCTACAGCTATACGAAAACAGCAAAATATTGCGCAATTATGGCAAACAAGTTTGCATAGAATACATTTATAGCACAAACTAGCGAGCCCTCCATGAGACATGTTAGCGTACATTAATCAATGTTAAACGGATATCAATTACAATATTTATTTGATTGCCTATACAACCGAAGGAAAGCAGTAAAAAATCGATTCCCAATTGTTCATTGACCAGAGTCACTTAAGAGTATGGCGCAATTCACATTTATGATTTGTTTCTCGCTCCCCTCGATGGATGATCGGCATAACTTTAGATAAAATATTTGTTGAAAATTAAGTCCAATTAAACGGAATGAAACATAAAACATACAGCTCTAGTTTGCTTCAAAAAACTTCAATCGCGGACTGTAAAATTTCAATCGAATTGTTTGTCAGTTTCAAGAGCCGTCAACGAAGCGAAAGCTGAGAAACAAATTAGTTCGCTGTGTGTGCACGAAGCGAGTTTGATCTATTGAACCATCTGTTTATAAACCGATCAATTACTCCAATAAATCTACACGCTATCACATTATCAGGTTAGATATTCAACGGAAATTACACAAATTATCCAGACATCACGTTTTGTGATTAATTATTGTTACACGTTAGGCGAAAAAAATAACTAATTGCTGGCACAGACGAACGACGTTTGGTTGGTACGGAAATAAGAAGTCGTTCCGTTTGCTGATATTATAAAAAAAAATAACTTGCTTGGAAAATTTCAAATCTTATTTATTTTTTTTAGCTTCGCAATTGTGTACCTTTTGAGTGCAAAAAACGACACAAAAAAAAAAATTTAGTCTCACAACCGACCGCGACAATAAAACAAATAAAATGACTAAAAAATAAAAAAAAATTTAAATGAAATTCTCAAATCAACTGAAACAGTCGCAAAAGCGCGTTTTTGCGTCCGACGTTGCAGAATTGCCGATGAAAACTAAAGTTTTTTTTTTACGAAGTTTAATGAATGTGTAAAAACCTCAAGAATAGCCGCTACGACTTCTAAAGCATTACGAAACTACACAAATACATTCAAGTATAAAAAAAAATAAATTGAAAATGTGTTAAAGACAAAACAGAAAACCCGAAGATATAGCATAAGATCGAGTATCTTTTCAATTTGTATACTACTTAATCGCAGGCTGTTTTAAATACGAAGGAAAGCCGACAGACTTAGTGAAGTCGTAGTGGTACGAGTATGATCGCTGATATTAATTGCTCAATTGAATGAATGAATAAATAGCTTGAAGATCATCGGTGATCATAATCTTGAGCATGTCTCGTGCGAATAGTGCACAAATTAATACATGCTCATGTCGTAAGGATTTAGATTTCAATGAGGTCAGCATTTAACGTTCAACAGAAAATCATTATTGATTGGTCAAAGCCCACCTTAATTTAACAGTAAAACGAGCTTTTCATAATAAAAGGTGAGCTTTTCTGGTGTTTTAATACCTTCGGAAATTCCTACTGAAAGGTTCTTTAAAAAAAAATAGAAATTCCACCGGCATCCACTAATACGTCACGCAATAAATGAAACATCATCCAACATGACCTAATTTCATTTTTTTTTTTCCAAAACGTTTATGGATTCGAAGCATTACTAAAATTGCTTTCTCCCCTTGGTTTCGATAATCTATAGGTGAGATGGCGACGAGAACCAAAAAATAAAAGTTAAAAGACATTTATTTAAAGCTTCCACATGAACTTACATTATTGGCAAATTGTTCGACCGAAAGTTTATTATCCTTTGCAGATCGTGATTTGAATTATGAAGTAGTTTATTTCTCAATTTTTGTCTTTCGAGTCCTTTATCAGAGAAAATCATGGGAAAATTGAGTTTTTCCAGAACGATTTTTAGTGAAAAATTTATTATTGCTTTACGTAGCTACGAGTTGCGCACAAACCCACTTGTTGAAAAAAAAAAAATGTGGCGGCAAGCAGACGATACAACATTACCAGATGGGCAGGGAAAAAAAAGCAGTGATGTTATATGATCCTTTTTATTTTAAAATTTAATTATATTTATCTTAAATGATTCGAAATTGACTATAAAGAAATTATTTAACATATATGATCTCATATATGATTTATTGTTGATAAAGGTCACGTTGCTTTTAGATACGCACGGATGCTTTATAGATTGTTTCAACGAATGTTTTACGTTGTATACGTTTTAACGTTTCATCAGTTTGCGTTTTTGCGTTAACAAGAAATCGCATTGAAGTAAAATTGAGAAGTTAGTTGAGAATGTGCCGCCGTGATATGAAGTAGTCGGATTTGTTTATATCATTTTTGGTTCTATCGTAAGGCTCTTGAAAATAAATTAATTTAATTCAGTCTTTGTGCGTCTATAATTTGTTTGAAGAAGGAAAGCAAAAAAGAAAGAAAGAAAAAATAAATCGAAAAGCTCAGTGGAAATGAGGGAAAAAAATCTAAAAAAATCCACAGAAAATATCCGTGTTGAGTCGTCATAAGAGATGTTCTTTAAAAAAAAATTCAATTAATTATACGCATGGAAATTACGGTACAACTGAACATAATTTCGGTGAAAAATGGAATTATGTTTCATCAAAATCGTGACGATGAATAACATTTTGGGATAAAAATGAATTTTCGTGGTAACAACGCAAATTGGTGAAATTGAGTTATATTGCGTATGGTGCATTAAGCGGCTAGAAAAAAAGGAGAATACACCAGCGAAAAATGTGAATAATAATGAATGATAATGGTATTTTGACCTTGAATTTATGCTCTCTCTCTTTCTCCTACATTAAACAATATGTCAAAATCAGAAACTGGAATTATTCAATTTATTCAGTGATTGTGAAATCCACGACAGCGAGTGATGATATTTTTAAATTAAGCACTTGTTTGTGTACGCAGACTTAATTTTATTTAAATATGTGTAATCTTTTGGTTCTTAACCTGAGGGAATGTATTTTATTTCTCAACTGAAACATCAAAGTCCAGAATTCCTCAAAATACTACGAGTAATCTGGAAGCTATTATTCTTTAATTGATGCTGTATTAGCGTCATTGCGCGTGTTGCTTTAGAAATAAAGAGATTCAACAATAACATTATGTTCCGCGAAATAAAAAAAGCTTTGACTTCTCTGTTTCCCTCTCGCTTCAGGCCAAATATTTCATTTGGAAAAAGTACAATCTTGAAACTTAATCACACAGAAACGGAAATGAGATGGCACAAATTTTTAAAGATACATATCTAGAAATTTCATTATCAATCGACAGTAGTATTTTCTTTTTTCTAAAGCTTCTTCCGCATATTGTAAGCTTCTTTGTTCAGAGCTTTGACCATGTCGGAGAGGAAAAGTTCCAATATTTTTATACGTATAACTTCATTCAAATTCAATTATAGTTTTGCTCTTTATCTCATTCTTAGAGTTTCTTTTGAAAATTTATTAAATTAAATAATGTTTTTTCTTCTTTTTTACTGAAGTTTGGTTTTCATACTTCTTCCCATTGTGGCAGAACTAAATACGTTTTATTATCTCTGGTATTCTGTTTTTCTTTTTTTTCCACAGCCCTGTGCATTCGATGTGCATTTGTGTGCGGAGTCAAAAGAAAAGTTTTATGACTTGATGCTTCTAAATATATAGAAAGAGCAAAAGCTTTCATGTGAATGCTCAAGCTTTTTTTTATAATCATCAGCTTTCTTAGCATATAATAAAGAATCCAGAAGGTGGAATGAATGTGAAAAAAGAGATATCATGTGAAGCTCATTCAAAACGTGTGTAATCCAATAATACCACCATCTGTGATATCTGTTCACCATTGAAACTAGATAGAGCTTTAACACGGAAAACATAAAATCCCATTCTGTTTCGACCGAGTGTTCACATGAATTTGTACAATAAATGTATTTCGATGTATAATAAATAATGAAACAAGGTGTTGACATGAATTGAAATTGTGTCGTGATGTGGTTCATTATTTGATATGGCGCACAAAAAACATTAATAATATGAATTATATTAAGAGAATCCTCAATGAATTATTCAACAGCCAAATTTTCAACTTTCGTTTACAGTTCTTTTAGATTTTTTCCGATTGTATAGATCCAAGAAAAAGAGAATTGTGTCGATAAATAACGAGCTGGGTTTTAGTGCATGCTGTGAAATTGAACAGAAGCCAAAACTACGAAATATAAGTTTTCCCAACATTAACTTTGCCTGTCCAACGCCTAACGAACGACCTCCATATTTTGAGGAACATTATGGGATTATGCGACGCAACGAAAAATAAAAATTGGTAAGTAATCTATAATAATCTATGCGAAATTATTGTGTCCTAAGATAAAAGAGAATCATTAAAAATTTCCATCCGGTTGGAGGTGCCTTTTTCATCAACAATATGAACATTTTGAAAAGAATTTTTCCGTATTCTGGAAAAATATTTATGTTAAAATTTTCATGAGCAGTCAACTGTAATCTTTTGAATTGTAAATGTTATCAGAATTAAATGATAACAATGAAAGTGATTTCGATCAGAATATTACGAAAGCAAGAAAAATTAATAAAACCGAAATTACTTCCATATTTGGGGCTTCCTTTCCATTTTAGTTTAGAAATATCTTGGCAAAATTTTGATTCGTGAACATAAGAATATGATAAAAGATTATCCGGTAAAGGCAAAAATAAAAGTTTTGATTAGATTCGACATCCTTTTGGCCTTCCGTCTCTATTCCATAAAATTCCAACTGGAAACTTTTCACTCCAAAGTTTCTTTGTATACTTCTCCACAATGAAAAACTTTTATCAGATTATCAGAATGCCAAGTTTTCATGGTGCCGTTATATGTATGTTAAAATCCCTCGACAAAAGTTTTTGGCAATGTTATCTGTAATCCGCTTTAAAGGAAGTTTTCGGTACAGCGAAGCAACAAGCACATGAAATGGGCAACAGAAATGGCAAGCAATGTTGGATGAAATGAAATGTATGATGAGTGCCAATATATTTGTCTCGCATTTGTTTCATGTGCTCCTTAAATTAACATAAAGAAATCTCAACGGAAGGACCTCGACGAAAATTTTCAAAGAATAATATTATTTTTGATGTATGTTAGGGGGTGAAGGGAGGAGTAGAAAACTGTTGAATTGCTTCCATCTTGCTTGTTTTCCTTAAAAAAGAAGTCATCTTCGCATGTTATACTTTGTTCAATCTTGATGAAAACAATTTTTGCTGTCAAGCGTTCGGCAAATACCAAAAATTTATTGATGTTTTTCATAAAATGTTCATGTTTATTTTGTATTTGTATGCGGTTCTCTAGAAAATCATTCAATTTTTCTGTTGCCTAAAAGCTACGTAAACAGTTGAGTTAAAAACATATACCTTTATAGGAAGCCCTAATGCGAATTCGCATACATTTTTGGCAGTAAACAACTATGTAGCTTTAGATGAAAATATCATTAACAACAATTTTCCATTAAGCAGCATGAGATTTTAAACTGTAACTAAGAGAAATTGGAATTAATTATGAAGGCTACACGAGCAGCTTGCATGATATTCAACCATTCGAAATTGTTCTCCTTTTTCGCGTGTCTGATTTATGAAAAATTTATACAGAAAGTTTATTTTTATTGAGTAGAGAAGGCTTATAGATTTTCTTTCAAACGCGCTTTGGAGCTTTTATGCTGTAAACTTTTTTCTCCTACAAACTTTTCAACTTTCAAGTTTTTTGTTCATAATACCAGTAACAAATTTTTTATGCCGGTGCTGTGCGTTGGATATCAGTTATTCCCAAGCTAGAAGCCGCTAAAATTTTTAAATGGATTAAAATGCACGCACCCAATAAAATTTATCATCCCTACTGAGTGTAGAAGCGAACATGATAGAGTTTAAATTAGCTTTTTTGACTTTAAAAAAAAATTATTATTTTCAATTGCTGAAAGAAAAGTTTAAATGAGATTTTCTAGAAATATCCGCAATGTTAATTTTGACATTAATATTAATAGGCATGATAACAGAGAGCACGGAAAATAAATTTACCCGGTATCACGTAAGATTTCGTTTAATACTATAAACCAGATTAAAAGTCTCTTTCATGTCTCTCATTTTTGCGTGTTTAGAGAAGAAAGTATATAGGTGTGCCGAGAAAATCATTTTCTTTTATTTTCTTATCTCAGCATATTATTCAATTGTAGCAAGACGCAAAAGGATGAAATATCATGAGATGCAATCATTAGAAAACCTTCAAATTTTTCGTTCCTTTAAAGCTCATTTACACAAGAGAAAAGTAAAATAAAAAAAGGAAACTGATATAAATTATGCACAATCATTTATTCTTTTTTTCCTTAAACCTTTCGTATTACAAACCTTCTATCACGATTTTACATTTTTTTTCTTTTTTATTATTAATCTGAGCCTTTTTTAGTGTCATATTTCCATTACATTATAGCATAACAGACGCAAAATTAAGTCGAGGATTATTTATATTTGAGATTTTTTAAGGCTGAAATTAAATATGGAGCTTCACTTTTCCAATAACAATAAAAAAAGAGCATACAAAATATGTAATTTTGTCTTTCGATTAATATTTGAACAGCTTAATCAAGGAATTTCCATCACTATGAGATGAAATAATTTGACCACAAACTAAATTCAGAACTCAAGTTTTCAATAAAATATTAATTTTTTCACTTTAGGCGCAATGTTATTTAAATTGTAATGACAAAAGTTGAAATGAAAACCAAATTCATGAAGTTCTTCTGCTGAGTAATTTATTTGTGATTTAAATTATGGAAGAAGGCTCCTCATCAACAGCTTTTTAAAGCACCAATTTTCCAGATTTTATGTCCTCGTCACTGCCAAGTGAAAAATCAAATGTTCGCTCATTTTCCATAGCAATGATATCACTTTCAGTTTCATCATTATGGAGTGGAACATTTTTCCCGTTTATCGATTCCATTATTTCGATTTCGTCAATATTCATTGATTTGATGTTCTTCATAAGATCACTTTTCATAAAAATGCTTTCCATTTTATCGATTTTCTTTGGTGGTTCATCTGCCAATATTGGATTCATCATAATGTCCATTGGCATTTGGCTCTCAACCGACAAACTTATCTTGGGTTGCTGTATTCGCACATTACTGTAAGATGATATTACGTAGGATGGTAAACTGTAGATTTTCACGATCTGAACGAGGGTTAAAACCACTATAATCTGAAAGCGAGATTTCAAAATTGCACAAATTTTACAACACTCTCTTCCTGCACAGCTTTTTTTATGGCTTGTGAATCAATTTCCTGTGTTATGTACCTTCATAATGATTCCTTTTATAATTTAACTATTTTTTTCTTATTTGTAAACTGCTCGTTTCGATGCAACTCAAATCGACTTCATGGCTCAATCAACACTAACAAATATGCCAAAAATGTTTTTCAATTTATACAACTTTTTTTTTTTTTTTCGTTTCAAGACTTTTTTTCGATGTGGTCTTTTACAAGAGAGTGAGCAAAGAAATGTCTGTGAAGCCTATCGATGTACCTTATGTGAAATTTTAACGATGCAAAAAAATAGAAATTTTAATTTTTGGTTGTTTATGGAGAGAAATGGACATTCGTTTGCTGCTTCCATAAAAAAAAAAAATACTTTTATTGTCTATAAGCCACTAAAGTGCCGGTTGACTGTGTAGACAGTCAACAACAATACAAAAATATCGTATCCGTAACCGGTTTTGCAATGAAATCGAAAACTGTTCAATATTCACTAATGATCATACTTGTATTTACGGTAAACTCCCGCTTATCTTTATTTATTTTTATCAATAGTCTGCTGACTTCTGTAGTCTTCTGAATAAATTTAAATCTACAGTGACAGTTCTCTATGCAGTGATTTCGTTAACCAAAAATCCTATCGAAAGCTCAATTTTAATCTAACCAGAATGGAAAATCAGGTTGGAAATGAAACGATATGAAAATTTTGAACTCTAACGATGTAAACGAACTTTAGAAATATTTTTCTTGCTTCGACTCTACAACTTTTTTTTTTTTTGTCATCAAGGCTATTATCGATTTTTAATGTTATTTCTACCTATCAACACAATTTCATTTTGCGTAAATGTATGCGTTTTACAGCAGGCAAATGTATATTTTCGAGCCTCCCTTGATGTCGGAGCGTGTTGTCATTTAGCCGAAAAGATTTCACTTCTGTTTTACGGCATCACCATTGACTGCGACTAAATGCGGGTTTGCGACACACGATGAACGGCAACCGATATTTGCATTATAAAGCCTGAATACCATTAAATTTTATTTGTTTGTGATAAGCGAGAGCTTTGGCGGTGTATGTCAGTGACTTATATAAATATATATTTTTTTTATGAAGCAGCGTTAAATGCTGAATGTATAATAATGCCAGCAGCGGAAGCTTTAACATTCAATGCAAAATATTTAATGATCTTCCTCTTCCTTAAAACAAGAAGATATTTTGCCCCTGTCTATTTATGCTTGTTATGCATGTTCACTCCCATCAAGTCACTGAAATCAAGTATTGCAAAGAGCTTTTTCATAGCGTATAAAAACTAATTCCGGTACGTCCTCTAGGGCACATGAGCTTTGCATCTCTAATGGTGAAAACTTTCAAAAATGATGTTGACAAGAATGAAAATTTACATTTTATAGAAAGCCAAGAGCTGTGCTGTGTCATCACAAAAAAAACTTGAACAATGGAACATTGAGAAGCATTTCACAACTCTATTTGATTTTTTTTTGTCTCCCCTCGATGTCAAAAATGTGATTTTTTTTACCGTAGAGCAATATTTTTGTTTCATTTAAAAGCAATAGAATTTTTAGTAGATTGTCTCTAGATAATTTCAATCCGTGCAATGAATATCCCAAACACTATGAAATTTGAATGAGCAAATTTTCAATGACTGAGTATATAATACATATTTAAATTTCAATTTATTTATACTCCACCCAAAGGCAACATTTATTGAGGCTTGAGCGATGAAGGAGCGATAAGGAGTAGCTCAGTAAATTGTGTAAAATGCTTCAGATTCAAGAGAAATGATAAATGTAAGAAACAAAATTGCGATCCGAACCTTATCACCGTAGCTAAGCTAATAATGCCTTCACGATTTAAGTTCCAAAGAACTCGTGCAAGTGGATCTTTATCGGACTTGAAATCATAAAATCAATGTTGTTTATGCTTACTGCTTTTCGTTATGCGCGTGGAATTATTATCATAAAGAAATTCACGAAAAAGGAGTGTAAGAAATTTCATCAATAAAACTTTTCGATTGATAATAAATCATCCGAGATCTTCACTGAGAAATTTATTTTTGATTCGGGTCATGAACCTTTCAGGCGTTTAACAGAATAATTTATTTTTTCACGGTGAAGGTAGCATACATTCCATATTCTTTCGATCAAGTTCTTTTGTATAGTTTCAATGCTTTTTACCACCAAACACATGATTGATTTTATCATGCTTCGTTAATAAATCTTGCAAACTTCCTTCGGTTCGTTCATTTACTTTCCCATAAGCTTCTGTTTATTTTATGAACTCCATTACGACGTAATATAAGATGAACTTTTGTATTATATATAGTGAATTGACAAAAATACTTTGGTCATGCCCCAAAATTATTAGGCTTATTTTTTTCGATTTATTTTTACTTTATCTATCGTCCCTTTAAACGCAAGCAACAAGTGAAACTATAAATTTCGTTTTATGCTGTAGGCTACAACTGGCATGGGAGTCATATCATATCATATTTCGCCTATTTGAACAGCATTTTCATCCTTATCAAAGATTAGGGATGACATTAAACCATCGATTTCAAAGTTATTGATTTTTGAGACAAATTTTCTGACACTGATAAATGTATACGATCAATATTAATTTCTCTGAACCGTTATCAAAATATTAAACCTCCATTTGCTTCTTTTTTGTTTTCAAGACATCTCCAACAAAAAATTGCGATTTGCAAATAACTGTGCGCCAGTGCGTCACAAATTTTTAAGATCTATTTTCATGAATTTATGTGATTCCGGAAATGTAACGAATGTACTAGAAAACACATGAAACCACAAAAGAACCTAATTAGTTTATAGCTCTGAGCGGTTGTCAATTAAATGGAAATTGTGTGCTAACTGTTATGGCAACGAATAATTTACTCCAATGTTCTACACAGATAATTAAAATGCCATCAGTTTGAGTATCTAGTTTATTTCCGTTTTCGTGAAATTTCACTATTTCGAGCGGGCATTATTAAAAAGGGAAAATATTAAAACTGTCACGTTGATTTACAATTTCAATCAATAATAAGCGCCTCAAAATGTCACTCACGCATTTTAATACCATTATGGACTCAACATGAGAATTGGAGTTTACCAAAAATTAATTAATTGACCGAAATATTGCGGACAAAATTCCCTTGACATTTAATGAAAGATAAGCGCTTGTTGTTGATACGTGAAGCCATGATATTATATTATTTAACAGAAATCAGTTGGCATACCGAGAAAACCTTCCGCCCAATTTGGGATGGAAAATGTTTTGTGCTGAAACCTTTCTGAAACATTTTCCCTCACGCCGTTGCTCACTTAGTTGCAACTTGAAAGCCCAATGCACAAAAGGTAAAAAATTTAATTTAAACAAAATTCCACCATTTTGTTTTCACAGTTTCCACATTTCTGAATATATACTTACTTAAAAGCAATTCAATGTTATTTAATGGACCTCGTTATATAAAATCATTTAGCTCATTCCACTTTCGACTTAAAGCATACTAATGGTCAATTTGTAACCTTCAACCTTAGTCAAGGACTTGCCTTTTCTGATTGTGTCTGGGAGCTTTATAAGTGTTGTTACTTTTCCTGCTGTGGAAAAAATTTGTCTCGAAGGTACCATAAATGGTTCCCGAAATAGCTTCTCAAAGTAATTTTAAACAATCGAAGAAAAAGTCGACCATCGTCTGTTAATGTAATTCATTCGTTCGAGTTAAGAGTATCGTAGAACAATGGCATTTATGTGATTCTTAATAAAAGGTGACAAAACGGGGCCCACGTTGAATGTTCGGGGAAAAAAGCATTCCAAATTTGCTGTTTTCTCGTTTCCGGTTACTTAGTTCCGATTTTCTTTTTTTCCTTCGTGTATTTTAAATGCTGTTGGTGGTATGTTTACAACATTACCAAGGCGACGACAAGAAATCGAGTATGAATGGAACAACTTTTGTATGGCACATAAAGTTCACGGAAACCTTTCGAAAATATAATTTAACGTTGACACATCAATCATAAATTGGGAAGAAATTATTAATGATGTAGTATTTTGTTTTTGTGTCATCGGCATTTTCAGCACTTTTCATACCTTTTCATTTTCAGATACAACAATTGGTTTAGACGGTAACAAAAATAACAAACGTGCCGAAAATATAGCGTGTTCAGCGTGTTTCGACGGCTTCAACAATGCCGTCAGCAGCCAATAAACGAAAATCATCAGCATCAACAAGGATTACGTCTATCGGATTAACGGCAATATCACCAACTAATGTGGCAATTTTAGCACTACTTTTTGTGGCCGTTCAATTAGTTAACGGTCAACAAAATCCACCACAGACATGTCCAGCGGCTACCGAAATAAGTCCATGCGTGTGCCAAGTTAAAAAGAATGGCCTGGACATTTTGTGTGAAGCAACCGATTACATTCACATAACGCGGGCAATGACGGCACTCAAGCCCAAGAGTCCTATAATATTCTATCTGAAATTGCGACATAACAGTCTGCCAAAACTGCAAGGTTTCATATTTCTTGCGCTAGATATTCGCCATCTTACGATTCACAACAGCTCTTTGGCCGTGATTGAAGAGACATCATTAAGCTCGTTAGGTGAGTTTGAAGAATTTTTCTTAGAACCCTAAATTTATTGCATTTGTCTTCGTTAGACAATTTTTGAAGTCATGGAGTAGATTTTTCGTCAAAAGATTCACAAATGAACATATTTCTCAGAAAAACTTTTTCTTTTCTTATAAAAGGCGAAATTTTTTTTGAAAGACAGTTTGATTCAGCGATTAATGTGAATGACTTCTTCAAAAATTTCTTATTTATATATTTTTCAAGATTTGTTTTCTCCAGTTTTTCTTCTTTGCTATCTGGCGAAGAACTAAAATTTATAGCATCGATTTTCGATACATAAGTATTGTCGCATTTCATTTTGTCTTGATTAATACGCTATAGAGTGCCTGCAAGCATTACAAAATGCCATAACACACCTAAACGATCCACGACACTGAACGTTACGTATCAGGTTCAGTGCCGCATAGCACATTGCGAACATTTTCACATTAACATTGTCTCGTGCCTCGCATGCTCAATTTCATTAGAAATTCACATTCGTGAATTGCTCCCCTATCTAAAAATAAAATGATATGTTGCCCTTTCTATTTATATACCAGGGATATGAAGCGAATGAGCAACATCGGAGAATTCATAAAACATGTACATTGCACACAGATAATTCCAAGTTAAGCTTTCCATTCCAGGTACTATCGATTCACGATGGTTCATGCATTTTCCAACCCTCTTTCGATTTTCATTGCGATAGTAAGATTGAAAAGAAGTGGAGTTGTAAAGTTTTACGATACTAATACACATTTTATAGTTTCATAGCCCTAAGCTATTGACCCAATAAGACTTAAATTTCAATTTCAAATTCCTTTATTTCCTTAACAGCTACTTTATGAACATTGTAAACAGCTACACTGTAGATCATCTACATGTTAGAACAAACCAACATTTTAAGTAGTGTTCTTTAATAAATAAATGACTTTTTACATCATGACCCAATTCAGAAGTGTTCCAAGAAACATAGAACGCAAGTCCATAAATATGTGCGTAGTAAAAAAAAACTACAGTGTAAGACACGGAACACAGTCTATGAGTCGTTTCTAATATTAAATTTGAATGATTTAACAGCATATATAGCGTCTTTAATATTCCTTTCTTCTTCCTTTTTATTCAACACGAAGTCCAGAATATTGATTTCCTTAGAGCATTCTTGTCTCGCTTTAATTTCGCTTCATATCCAAAACAATGAAAGCTCTGAATGTATCCACCAGAGTGAGAGATCAACAAAAAAAAATTTAGAAATAATAAGAACTCAATATTTTTAGCTCAATTAAGAAAAATGACAGTCATTTCTCCAATGTCAACTCATCTCTCGCTCTCCTCAAATATATCTAAATTTGAAATATTTTCTCCAGTAGATAATTTGTCCCTGGGTAGATGTGAGCGATGCTGAACGAATTTTATTTTATGAAATATAAATCTAAGCTTTGAACTTTGCCTGCTAAAGTTTATCAGGGTGCTCTTCTCGGCATGTGGTAGCAAATCGATGAACACTAAACTGGTAGTGGATAATTTATTCGAATGGCAAACTCAGTCATGCATTGCGTGTATTGAATTGCTGCTAAATATTTTTAGATCGGCTCGGTCGGATCGGTCTATAATTATCTACTAAGTATGATATTAAACTTCGTAGTTCGAGTGATTAAAAGCTTTTCTAAACGATTTCAATCGCTTGACCTACGCAAAAATCTGCCTAAATCAAATGCCATAAATTATGCATTGTAATTATCTGACATTTTCCTAGATCCTCTATTCACCTGAATTACATAAAAATATAATGAAATTTTTGAAGTTCTTCTTATGTTTGTTGATTATATTTGGGTTTTTGGAAAAAACTGAGAGGAAGAAAAAAAAAATCTTGCTGCTGCTCTCGCTTGCTGAGTGAGAAATTTATGGCAGAACATTAATATATATATTTTACGGCATATTGTGTTTATCTTGAGTAAGGCAACACAGAGCGGGCATTCGAGTAACAAAACACAATGAGATGGGCCAACGATAAAGTCTCGTGCAGAAAAAATAATGCCATAAATTTTCCTTATTCTTTTTTACTTCATTTTAAAACATAAAAAATTTTCCTTTATTTCAACTCGAGTTCCCCCTTTTTTAACATTGAACCAAGAAAAAAAAAAGTCTAATCCATTTCTCATATTACAGGTAAAGGATTGACACAGCTTGACGTGTCACAAAATCAACTACAAAATGTACCATCCAGCGCTTTGCGCAATCTACACCATCTGTTGATTTTAAATCTGAACCATAATAAAATATCTGTCGTTCATAATCGAGCATTTGAAGGATTGGATACGCTGGAGATATTAACATTGTACGAGAATAAAATTCAGACCATTGAGCCCGATGCATTTCGTGGATTGGATAAGTGAGATAATCTCAATGCTGTGCGAAAAAGTTTCATACATAATTGAAATATGCTTCTTCTTCTTATTGCAGAAAGCTCAAGCGTCTGAATCTGGGTGGAAATCACTTGACAGGTAAGAAAATAAAAGAAAGAGAAAGAAACAGTGTTAGCACGAGCACGACGTATTTGTGTTGGATAAACTTTATCATGCGAACTTTTCAGCGATACCACAAAAAGCTCTCGCGATATTTGACACACTCAAGAAACTCGAAGTGCAGGAGAATCGCATCGAGACCATCAAAGAGGGCGATTTTGAGGGACTGAGAAATTTGGACTCGCTAATTTTGGCACACAACAAACTCAAACAAATTCCGGCAAATGTTTTTTCGCACTTGAAACAATTGAATTCATTGGAGTTGGAAGGAAATTCAATTATATATATTGATAAGGACGCATTTTCTGGACTTGAGGGTAAATTTGTTTGTTTTCTATGTTCTGTTTCTTTGAAACCCTAAAGCAATTTCTTAAATTTTGATTAAGTCAATGGCAAAACTTTTTCTATAAAATGGGGTGAAAGTTCGACAAATTAAAAGTTACTTCTTTATATTTATGTTTTAACTTGCTTAACTAGGCACCTTAATTTTATCGAGTCATTATTTCTTCGTAACTAATTGATTCTTCTAAAAACTTTTGCTTTATTGGTTCAAGAATCTCAGTGAAAAAATTTTAAATTAAGAATTTTGGTTTAACCTCTTTGAGGTTTATGCTTTTAACATAAATTTCAATAGAGCTCTTGCCACAAATAGAGATAAGTGTTTCCATTTTCCATAAAACCCTTAACAAAACAGATAAAAAGCTTCTGTAGTCCTTTGGCGTCTGCTTTATTCAATATTCTCTCATTTATAGTTTTTTTTTGCGCAACAAGTATTTATTTGATCTATTTGCCCGACAAATGCTAAAGCTACAAAAAAAGGCATCAAAAAATTCAATTGTAGAGTTTTTTTTTTTTTTTTCAATTTATTTTTCTACTTTTATCCGCTTTTATCGCATCATTTTTATTTTGCAGTTGACATTGCTAGCAGAGTTTGCTGAACATTAAATTCCTCATAAATATTTTATCTCTTCGTTTCTACAGAAAATCTTCAATATTTGCGTTTAGGAGATAATGACTTGCACGCCATTCCGAGTGATTCCCTGAGACCACTCCATCGGCTCCGACACTTGGATTTGCGCTCAAACAACATTAGTTTCATCCCAGAAGATGCATTCGTCGGCTATGGTGATTCAATAACATTCTTGAACATGCAAAAAAATGAGTAAGTCTCCCCTAAGGTACAACTAATGCTATCTTATTTAAAATAAAACTTTTCCTAAAATGCGAAAAGAAAACTTTGAAAATGGAAAAAGTTAAGAAAAATTTCCAGCATATCCCTCGCAGAATACTTAAAAAAATAACAAGAAGCAAACCGAATGGATTTTCTGATATTCTTTATTTATGCTCAAATTATCACATTAAATTTCAATTCTGAGCATGTTCGGCAAAATAATTAATTTCCTTCAAAAAATTGTAATTTATTCACCTGGAATTTAATGAAAACTTGAAAATAGAAATTCATGAAAAACCATTGCAAAATGTACAAACAAATGGCGAATATTTTTGCATGTTGAGGAGGGCAATTTGCGTATTTAAAATGCCAGTTTAGCGTAAATATTAAATGGAGAACAAGTATAGAATTGATATCTGCAGCTCCAGATTAAAAGCGCGGTTGTTGGAATTATAACGAATTTAGCTCGGAATCCGAGCCTCGGATGCTTTATAAATATAAAATCGAGTTGCACCAACTTATTTTCATAATAAATTAAAACGTTTAAATGAAAATAGTTTTCCCATCAACATTAAAAAACTTTATTTATTCATTTTTTTTTTTTCATTTCATGTAGCATTAACAGTTTGCCAGCACTCGCATTCGAAAATTTAAATTCATTGGAGACTCTGAGCATTCAGAACAATAAGCTGACGCGCATACCAGAAGAGGTCATTGAGCCAATAATAGACACATTGCGTGTTGTTGATATCACGGGTGAGTAGCGGCATATCAATTACATAGCCCACCAATAAAGGTTCATTACGCTGTTATGTTTAAGAAAAACAGGAAGCCCATAATCCTACATCAATGTCGACAAATTGCATTTATCGATTTTCTCATTTTGCCCCTTGAATGAATAATAAACAAATTTCAAGGTTCAGTTAATTCATGAAAACATTTTTCTTTCAATACCTGATTGGCGGCAAAGTCAAGAAAATTTTGTCGATGAAGAGAAAAAACTTTCCAGACACCCACATAAAGCTTGTTCTTATTGCATTACATTTCCGAATTTTTGCAAGCATTAAAGAGCTTTTGAAAGCTAAAATGTGATGAAATTACAGACATCTGGATATTTTCTTTTTATTTCGTCGCCCACTGAATCGCAGTCATGATCCCCAGCAAAGAGTACCAATAATTGAAAAACGACGGAAATACGTGAATTGAATGAATCAAGTGAGAAATCTCCATCAATCGTAACTCATTCTTCGTAAATCATTTCCAATGACATCAATTTTTCTTTGCCTTTCTACATCGTCCAATTCTAAATTCAATGCACGTTGTGCTTCCTTTTTTCGATTATAAGATGAAATGTTTGGTCGACACCCATTTGTTGGGTTTCTTGAATATTTATGTCCTTGTGACTAAATTTAGTCTCATAAATATTTGATTCGCAGTGTGTTAATTACCATTTCAATTACCGCATAATGAATGGTTGTCATTTATTAGCCGCCGGTCAAGACAAAACATGCATTTTTAATTTTGATATCTCAATATTTAATGAACTTCAATCACTTTCTTCCAACAGATAATCCACTGATTTGCTCGTGCGAACTAATTTGGTTTCCAAATCTATTGAAAGATCTGAAGAATCGTGATGAAGAAATGACGCAAAAGAAGCGTCCTATGTGTACCATGCTTTCGGAACATCGCGAGTATTTTGTGCAAAATATGCCGCTTGAACGAATGAATTGCATCGGCAAGAACTTGGGACGATCGGCAATGAGCAGTGACGGCAGTATGAAGAGATGGAGCATGACTATTGTCGCTGTATTTGGTACAATGAGTGCTTGCTTGATATAAACTGCGACGCAAAAAATGGATTTATTTAATAATTTTTTTTTATTATTTACATATAGAAATATTTTTATTTGGGGAAAAAAACGTGGATCGTTACTATCGTTTTTGGTTTTGTAATTTTCATAGAAATTTTTTCATAAAATAAGTTTTAATTCTCCCTTTGTCTTATATTTAATTATGCGTCCTATTTTTAAATATCTAAATCGGGAATTTTGTTTTTATTATGCAGAAACATTAAATGAAATTTATCAGCGATCGTTATTGAAACACCAAAAAACAGCAAATAAAACAAAGTCGAATCGTTTGTTATTTAATTTATCGATGCCATAGCAATTTTTTCAGTTCTCGAACGTCATGCAGCAACTGACAGAACAAAATATATGTTTGATATCATTAAATCATTTTAAATTGAATGCATCCGCTGATAGTTTTCTTTTATTCGTTGTGTCAGTGATAAGACAGGACTATCGGCATTTGTTGGATCAACCACACTAAGCTTACGAAATAATGATTTCGGGTAAAATTAAGCAGTTTTAATGATCAATGTCCTTTCAAGGAAATAAATATCTAAACATATCCCTTTTATCGATACACATATCAAATGTTAATGAACAAATTCCTTGCGAAACATTTAAATATTTCTTGATGTTTTCTTTGTGCGTCTCTCAAGCAGAAAATATTTCCTTCAAATGTTTGTAAATGTGATGTTTTTCATCATATCGCAAATTTTTCACATTCTGAGAATATTAAAGAATGAAAACAAGAAAACATAAAGTTTTGCCAATTAAGAAAATAAAATAACCTATCAAATTAATGTGACGTCGCGCTTCAATTTTTTTTTTTCTTCAAAATTGACAATGTTCTCGTGATATTGTATTACAAATAAAGCAAGCAAAAGAAAGATTCTGTCGTTTTTTGATCAAGTTACATAATGTGTTTTTAACAAAGTATTTGCTATAAGTAAATAAACATATCAAATTCATATTAATGAAACCCAAGAAAAATTTTAGACTAGAAAATGAAATTTGTGATTTAAAGTAATATTGAGATGAAATCCACGTGAGTAAACGTCTAGAGCCTGGCGTCTCATGGCAATTATTAAAAAGTGTTGATTCATAAAACAAAAAAAAAAACAACAAAAAAAACCATATCACTAAACATATCATAAAGAATTATTAATGTAATGCCTATTTGCAAAAAGAATTTTATACCAAAAGCATTTTCTTTCTCTAATTAGAGTTTATTAAAAAAAAAAAAGAAGTGAAATACCCCACATCAAAAAACATATCGTAGTCATGTAGGTAAAGAACGAGAAAAGAACGTTGTGAAACCAGTACGGAACATATCAATAAAAAGATTTTGTAACATTTTAAAAGTTTACATAATTTAATTTATATTTAATAAAAATAATGTTAAGAAGGATGTCAGAAATTAAAAAAAAAAAATAAAATTTAAGATTAAATTATATTATTAATTCATAGAGCATGTAATGATTTAAATTGAAGTCCATTGACAAAAAATTAAGTGTAAAGCATTGAACTAAAAAACAAAACTAATTCATGAAAAATATTTTTGTGAGCGCTTTTTGCATTAAAAATCCCCCAAAGCAACATTCGAGAAAGTTTTACATGTAAAGCAGAAAGAGTATTTACTGCACAATATACAACTCAAATATTTATCCAATTTCATGAAAACATGTGGGCATGAAAAAGAAGAGTGCATGACACAGCTGATGCGTATGATGGAGGGTTGAGTAACATAAAAAATTCCATTACGAAGAGAAGTGAACTAACATCGTTTACATTTTAGGGTTAGGTCAGGATGTAACGCCCTTCATTTCCATCAGAAGTGACTATAATTCTATCATGTTTACATGTATTTTTTCATCTTCTTTATTATTAACATTTTTATTTTTTTAATAATTGCTAGATGCAGAATAAAATGCTGAAACTGCAAAAGCAAAAAAAAAATACCCCGAAGCAAAATTAATAAAAAAAAGCAGTTCTTTAATGTTTCTAAATGTGTAAAAATTCAAACCTCTTTGATTCAATAAAGTGAACAAAAAAATCAATATATTTAAATTTCTTTTAACTTAACGCCTTGATGTTTGCAACCCGCTGAAAACTATGTTGCATCTTTGTAAATAATAAATATATCGCCCTTTCACTATAAACAAAAGCTATGATGAAAAAATTGTGGACAAACAATTATGATAAGCGTAATCAAATGAAAATATTTATGTATTTTATCGCAATTAAATGCTGATAATCATTTTCCGGTTGTTTATTTGGAGAAATTTATTCCAACGAAAATTCCCTAATTAGTCGCAAAAGGTTTCTCTTAACGTGTGGTTGTGAACAGTAAGTTTTTGCTATTATAAAAAAAGCAGTCTAAGAGTAAGCTAAGGTGATTCATGAAGATAAAAACTATAAATTTGGGACAGACGTCTTCGGCTTCATTAACGCGGAAGCAAAAATGGTAGGCTCGTACATTTATGCCTTTTTGGAGTGTTTTATACACGTTTGCATTATTACAGCTGGCTCCCATATCACAAATGGATTAACAGCACAAAATGCAACAGGGTGATGTCGGTGATTTTTTGCATTGCGATAGTTGGAATGTTTTGCGGAATTGTCACAATAACGATTTTACAAACAGATTTTGCCCGGCCAGACGTGCAAAGCAAATCAAATTATGTGTAAGCCTGAAAATCTATTGAACCATATGGAAGGTAAAACATTTATGGAATCGATTTGCTCTAGGTTCAATGGGCAGGAGAATTTAATAACAGCGGGAAGCTTTGCTTACGACTTTGAGAAAATTTCTGATGAAATACCAAGCAATGAAACTGTTCAAGGTTCTTGCAGTATGGAAAATTGCGATATATATTGCTATAACATATCCTTCCATCAATTTGCGGTTCACCTTGAAAAACTGGATTACCAAGTGAGTTATGATAAAGCAATCATTAAATGATAAGCTAATTGGTGAAATAAATGCTATCTGACATATCTATTATTTCAAACATATATATAGAATCGGCAATGCTGGAAAATTGAAAATTTAAAAATAAATCATTCTGTGTTTCGCGACAGAAATATTATGGAAAATTTTCTTCCACCCATCGACCAATTTATTTACAGTGGAGGAATAGAAAAATTAGAATTTGTGAATATGCCATTGTCGTCGGTAAAACCGAATGCTTTCAATTCGACAACGGTTTTAAATTTTACTTCATCTGTAACATTTTATAATGCCTATTCATCGTACTGCAATATTGGTATGTTCAATGGAATGAAGAAACTCAGTACCTTAAATTTCCAGGAGGCGCCTTTCTTTAATGTCGTACCCGGCTGTTTACAGCCGGTCGCATCTACCTTGAAATATCTGACTGTAAAATCAATCGAGTATAGCTGGAAGCCTGAAGATTTAATTGGAAATAATAACGGAAATGCAAAATTAATTGAACTTGAGAAACTGGAGTTAAGCTTCAACGATTTCTCAACATCCCGGTTAACGCGCGAAACATTCACAGGAGTAACGGAAAAGCTTAAAGAACTTAATTTACCCAAATCGAGGATTTTTCAAATCGATTCAAATGCTTTTGATGACTTTAAAATGTTGACAACAATAAATTTAAATAACAACAGTTTACAGACAATTGAATGGGACACGTTTAAAAATGTCTTGACTCGTGGAATTTCCTTCATTCATCTACGACATAATTCATGGAATTGCAACTGTGACTTGGAATATTTAACTGAAGTAATTAAAGATAATCCGAACGTATTTGGCGATGTAAAATGTGCTTCGCCAAAAGATCTAGAGGACAAAATTATTTACAACGAAGTTGGTTTTGAAGATATGTGTGATGAAGTTATAGAAACTACAATTGCTCCAGAAACATCAAAATTGACGCCAAAATCTGATAGTCCATCCTATACAAATCCTCCTGCTCTGAAAACAACTGAAGCCGAAATAACTACCGAATTGCCAACTACCACTTCCACTTCTCTGGTAGTATCTACAACCATCTCTGAACCAACAACTAAACCCGAAGAATCAACTTCTATTGAACCAATTACAACATCCACAAGCACAACATTAACCACTAAAGGTAAATTCAGCATCACACTTTTTAAGGTTCTTTATTAAAATAAGCTTATTTATAGAAACATCCACCTTGGAGCCGGTTGTCACGGAAGGTTACTTAACAAATATATCCTTTTGAGACTGATAAAACCAAAATGATTGTTTCCTTTAATTAAAAAGATTTAACAACGATCGAAATGGAACAGTCAACTTTTTCTGAGACAACAGCAACGTCGGAAACTTCTACGACACCAGCGACTGAAATTTCTACGACACCAGCTGAAACTTCAACATCATCAGTAACTGAAACTATTCAAATGGTAACTAATGAAACAACTGTTCAGTTGATTCCTGAGTCATCGTCACTAGAAGAAGCAACTCAAGAAACAACAATTCGAACAGAACGTCCAGAGGCAACCATGCAACCCGAAACTTCAACAGCTTCAGCTACTCAGACCACAATTCCAACAATAACAACGCGCTCTATTGATATACTTGCGACAGTTTCCCCAACGCCATACGTTCCAACCGTTCCAACCGTTTTTCCAACCGAACAGATAACTGTAACATCACCAGTCATCACAACTTCCCCTCCATTCATTCTCGATATCCGATGTTATCAAAGTACAATTCAAACAAAAGATGCAGTTACAAATATAACAAAAATAGATAACAGATTCACTGATTTCCTTGCAAGAAATATCCCTCGCGCAAATTCCGATCGAAATATTTATTTGCCACGATTAGATGTTGTTTTTGATATCTACCAAGGAGAATTAGATACAGATGTCATGTTAAAATTTGAAGAATATCCAATGAATATGGTGCTTCTTTATTATCCTGGAATTTACGATTCATCAGACATTTCTGGAACAGGAACGAATGAAGATCTTAGATGCTTAGTGATATCAAGTTTAAATATATTAATAAGGGATTTAGAACCTTCGACGATTTACACATTTTGTGCACTTTTCTCCCTTGAAAATCCAATACAATCGCCATTTCAATGTAAATCTTTTCGGACACGAACGCCTTTCAATAGAACAGCATGGCTTTACAACGAACAAAAGGTAAATGATATATTTTTTTGCTCAATTTTCGTCACTCGTTAATTTCATTTCCAGGTTATTATTTTAACCTCATTCTTACTTGTCGTAATGTTCTCATTAGTTGTGGGAATTGCAATGACTTACTTCCTAATCCGACGAATTCCGACATTAATGAGGGGCAGCAAACGTGTTGTAATGGTGAATAATCGCACAAAGGATGTGATGGTTTTGCCCAGTGAATCTCGAAATAATTCACTACAAAAGAGCAAAACAGCTGAGCCTATCAGATTATCAGAACAAGTAACTTATTTGACTCCATTGCCAAGACAATCGATTGATAATAGGTCTGACCTTGTCACTATTGAGATTTATGTTCATTCTTAACTTTATATCTATTTATACTCAAGCAGACCACAATTTTGTAGAAGTAATTCCGATACAAGTTTGCAAAGTGCACGTAGCTATGTATCTGTTAAACGTTGCCATTTGCCGCCAAGATTTTCTCAAGTATTTCAGCCATGTGACTTTAAGCAAGAATTACCTAAGCGATGCGGAACCTATCCAAGTTCTGTGCCTTGCCAGTCACCTCCTGATGTCCCGCCACCATTGCCAAGACGTTCGATTGCTTCTTCTACAGCATCCACAGTTGAAATTGGCAAATTAAATCCTCGTAGCAATAGTTCAATTTACAGACGACAACCTTGTCGCATCCAGGATGAAACTGAAAATCATTATAATTTCATCGTATAAGAAAAAAAAAGTATTTATTCATTTACAACGGTGATGGTGAAATAAAATATGAGTAAACCTCAAAGCGAGAGTAGACTGCAGAGCACTTCTGAATGTATAAGTACTTCTAAAATAAATTGTTTAAAAGTTTTATGTGAACATAATTCTAACAAATGAAACTATTTGCGGAAAAATAATCTTAAAATCATTTTCCTATATGCATTTGCTGATGCTGTGCAATTAAATGCGAGAGGAATTTAAAATAGCATCATAAATAAAAAAAATAAAATACATAAAGCTTGATATATAGCTATATAAATATAAACAATATTAATTTTTTTAAACACTAATTGCATATTTTTCAACATTTATTTAAACACTTATAAAATTGTTTAATTCTATCGACGTTAAACGTATTCAAAACAGAAATAAATTCAATTGGAATTATGAATTATTTGTGATTTTCTTTTTAATTTTATTTATTTTTGCATTATTTCATTGCTGGTTTAAAATTTTCATTCAAAAACATTTTTTCGCGACCGTTTTTCATGTTTTCGAAAATATTTTATACCTAATTGTTTCCATTGCATTGTTGCGGTGATGGAGCACAAAAGAGATTTTTTTTGTGAGTGCAAAATTTCTTCGAGCATGAACTTTGCAAGAAAATGCAAACGTTTTTTTTTTTTCATTATTCACAATTAGTGAGAGCTTGCTACAAAATTTAAAGAGAGTCTGATTTTGATGGGTTGAAAAAAATACAATTTTCATAGTTGAATTTACGATCCAAAAACACAGAAGAATTAAATCAACTGCAATTTGCACCTGTTACATTTCAATGCATATTCATAGAAGAAATAAATTTTTAGCATTCCTGAATTTCTTCTTTCTTTTATTTCCATTGTCTGACTGCGTTTCTGTGTCGAAAATTCATTTATTTTTGGTTTCTTTTCTAACTGTGAAAATGCTGGAAATATTAACCGAGATACAACCTCAGGTTTGCATCTATGGCTGTGAAGTTTATGTTACTTTAAAAAAAACGATAACTCCGAGCTGATGTTAAATGGCAATTAGAAACAAATTCTTGATGCTTCTTCCATATCTTGCCATTTCTGACGGGGTTTTGTAAATAGTTCATAAAGAGTAATATTGACTAGAGACATTGTTGTAACTTGTGAATAATAATTTTACTACTACCGAGTTTATTGCTGCTTAAATTCTGAGAAACTTAAAATTTCTTTTTTATTATTATTTATTTTTTTATATTACTAGTTTCATCAAAAACGTAAGCTCCCAGCAATAATGTAGCAACGATCTTCGAGTGTTTTTATTTCAATTGTAAATGAATTTTTAAGTGCTTGTTACATGCCAGCCACAGAGCGATGTGGGAATAATCAGCTATAAAAAAAAACATGCATATTAAAAGCACCGCAAATTTCTGTAGAAATAAAATATGTTTAATAGAAAAATTTGTACCAAAAAGACGAATTTTCTTATTAATTTATTTTTAAATCCAAGATGTGAAATTAGATGTAAAGTGAAAATTGCCGCAGTGCCACATGAGAAATTAAAATTTTCTTCAGTAACATTCCCCTTCACAAATCGCTCACAATCTTTTAGCGAGTCATCAGGCCGTCATCGCATTGGTGGAATTGACTTTTAACTATATTTCTTTCTCAGAAACTTTGTTGTCGTTATTGAACATGGTTAGCTAAATTAGTTTCATGATTATTTAACTATTTCGAATGTAAAATTTTTATTCTTATAACCAGGAAGAATTAGATAAAGCGCAACTTGCACGTAAGTAGCTATATCAGTGAATTATGGCTTTGTTGATAAGTGATAAAAGTATTACGGTTTTTTTGTTTGAAAGAATAAGGTCTTAGGAATTAAATCACCTGGATAAAGATTTTGCGTGCATAAATAAATTTCGCCATTATGCTGCCGCGGATTACATGGCTTCAAGTGTGCACCTCTCGACTTAATCGGACAATTAGATTATGCAATTAGAGTTTGCTGTGGGCTTGATTTAAACATTTTAATATTAGACTTGTCAACGAGCACATTTCTCAGTCTTTATGCTAATTTAATCTAAAATATTGTAAACGCATTTCGAACATTAGATGTCTGAAGATGGCGGCTTAGCACCGAGATTATTACAGTTGGAATTATCCCATTTACGACCTTAGAACGCTAAACGCGATTAACCTTTAAAGCTTTTACCTATATTGTGCTGAAGTTGAAGGAAAAAAATTGTAATCGTGTTTTGGCTTTTTGCGTGGGTGCTCAATGCCCTTTTAAACACGTATTTGAATGCTCGGAACAATGGCTTCGGGTTTTAAATAATTGTTAGGGGGAAAACGCGATAAGTCATGAGCAAAAGTTGAAAACAATTCATTTGAATGACGTCATTTAAAAGGAGACTTCGACTAATTTTTAGCAAACATTTTTGTGTTATGCAATTTTAGTTTTAAAGAATGCATTTGACGCATTTGATCAAGAGAAGAAAGGATGCATTGGAACAACAATGGTTGGAACAATTCTATCGATGCTTGGTCATCAATTGGATGATAAAATGTTGGCTGATATCATCTCTGAGGTTGATGAAGATGGCTCCGGTGAACTTGAGTTTGAAGAGTTCGTTACGCTGGCAGCAAGGTTCATGGTAGAAGAAGATGCTGAGGTAGATATAAGATGGGCTAATTGCTCAATTTTCTAAACAATTTCAAGTCAAAAACATGATTTCAGGCAATGCAACAAGAACTCAAAGAAGCCTTTCGATTATACGATAAAGAAGGTAAGCTAAAAATTAATATGAACCCCATAAAGAAAATATTTGCTCTTAATTTCTTACCGCACTTCTTAAGGGTTCCATCGAATATTTTTTGATGACGCACTTCAAAAACATTTTCGATGTTCTCTTAATTTAAAGACCTTTCAAATGTGAAAACTTTTAATATTTTATTTTTTAATTATAATTTATTACAATGAAGTTCTGAATTTTTTTCTTCTAAATTTATGCCTCGTTATAAGTATCTGAATTATTAATTGATGTCTCTCATGTAGGCATGCAGCCATTAGTAGTTGTTTTCCATTACATGTGGCTGCCTGAAATCCATGAAAGCAGTTATCATAATTTATGCTTGTATTTCTTGTAGGAAATGGATACATTACAACAGCAGTTCTTAAAGAAATTCTCCGGGAGCTCGATGACACGCTCAATAACGATGATTTGGACGCAATGATTGAAGGTAAGTAAATAAACGGAATCTATTAGATAATATCACAGCTAATGAATAAATAAATTCATCTCGCTTTTTTTTGAAAATAGAAATTGACAGCGATGGAAGCGGAACCGTTGATTTCGATGGTAATTTTAGCGAAAAATCAAAAGTTTAAATTGATTTATGTGAAGTTTCTTTTTCTTATTTTAATCGTTTACAGAATTCATGGAGGTAACTTGACATTGACAATTCTCTAACAGGAATATAAACGATTCCAGCTGTTTCTATTTATCTGCTAATGAATATAAATTGTGAACTTTCTGTAGGTTATGACAGGCGGTGATGACTAAAGAGAAAAACAGCGAGATTCTTCATTCGAAATGTAAAAAAATGACATCAAACGTTAATGGAAAATGAGCAAAAGAATCAAATAAAAAAAAAAATAAGATTTAAAAGTAAAACTCAAAATGTACAGAAAATTTTTCATTTGCCGAAATTGGATTTGATATGCACAGTCGCTACGCTCACGTTCTTTGATAACTTTTAAAACGTCTAAAAATAAAATCAAACTCCCAACTGTTGATCATAATCGGCAAAAAAAATGCTTTACATCCGAAATTGTTTACGAAAATAAAACAAATGCAATTGATACAGCAATCGATTCAGATTTTTTCGAGCTTGAATATGTAAATGTTTGCATTTTGCATACACAAAAAAAAAGTCAACAAATTTCTATCCTATTTTCGTCACTACTTAAAGCGAAAATTTCGCACACTGTAAACGGGCGCGATGGCAGAAAGCCGAAGTCTACGATAGGTTGTCGAGTAGTGTAATAAAGTTGTTGATTGAAATGAAATCACAGAGTGGCGACGGAAAGTGTGCAGATAAACAATGATTGAGACACTGAGCCGCCGGTTTTTAGTCCACACGAGGTATCAGCTAATCAGCACGATGTTAACCAGTTTCATTGCACATTTTTGCTACACACGAGAATTATGTTGCTGTGGGACGAATGTTGTTGCATTTAAATTATTTCACAAGCATGTTCTGTTGCACATTTTTCAAATTAATAAACATTAAATTTATTATATGTTGAATGCGTCGCACAGAAGTATCTAGAAAAATTGGCGATTTAAATGTTGAATTTACGATTTTGAAATTGCTAGTTTAAAAATTATAAATAATTCGATATCGAAATTAGATTTATTTTCACTGCAATTTTTCTTAGATTTAAGCTTCACATCGCAACATATTTTTTATGGTAGCAATGAAACATAGTCTCCATTGTAGCGTAATAATATTTATGCTCTAGTGAAAATGCTCAGTGACGAATTTTTCCCCAGAAAACTCCTCTGAATCAAAATAAACATGACACAAACGACCATTTATTTAATCTCTCGGCAAATGGGCAAATGGAGTTCGCGCTTAATTCACTGCGTGCACAACAGATGTTATCTGAAAATGTCCCTCGTATTCAGCTCGATGACAAATTACTGTTTGAGTATGAAAATTATGAGAATGTTTCTTTACATTAACGCGATATTTTCGTGATTTGGTCGGTTGAATATCTTTGATGGACATGAAACTCATAAATTCTTTTTCAGATGCTTGCAAAGGACTTACGTCCCAACAGAGCGACCAAATTTATGCTTCTAAAATATGTATATATGTATGTGAGCATATCTGGCATATTTTCTTGATGATCGCAAAAGAAAATAAATTTTATTAATTAATTTTCTGCCCGACAGTCTTGTTCGAGCATCAGTGAGTGTGATTGAACCGTCACTGCACTTTTCTGCGTCGTGATTTTTCCCTTTTCTCATAGCAAAGTGATTTGAAATTTTCTAATTTTAAAACGCATTCGGCTGCAAAAGTAATTGACTATAAAATTCTTCATTCGTCGATTTCTTCTATTATTAATCGAACTACACACGAAATTTGCGTGCACGGCTGACTTTCAATATAAACTGAAAGTGTCACACTTCAATTTGTGACTTCGTTCAATAACCGCCTGATCACTGAAGTCAGCTTGATAGTGATTTCCGAGGGATTTACTGCAGAATTGAAAAAAAAATAATAATAAAACCTAAATATGGCAGAAGCAGCTCCAGCAGCACCAGCAGTAGCACCAACCCCACAACAGGCTCCAGAAAAGAAAAGCGGACCAGTGAGTTTTAAAAAGAAATTTGAGTTTGCGAATTAAGTAATACTGAAAATAAATAATTAATTTTTCTCATACTTATCAAGTTATTTCCCAATGACCTAATTTTATTTAAACTACTTACTTAATTATAATTATTTGCTTAGCTAATGTGCTTCCGCTTTTTAACATCATAACAGGCAACATGGAAATTTCCTACATCTAAAAAGGATTTGTTTCCACAAATTGATAAGGTGCTTAATTGCTTAAAAATGTTCCACTTGGAAGTTTTATTAATGTGTGCCAGCATACATTGCCTCTTCATTAAATAAATATATTTTTTCTTCATTTCTTTCAGGATACGAAATTAAGCAAAGATCAGTTAAAAAGTAATTAATTTGTACAGCAATACAAAGTGATTAAATTGTTATTAATTATGCATACGTTTTCATAGTTTTGAAGGAAGCTTTCAATGCTTTTGACAATGAAAAGAAAGGCGCCATTAGTTTGGATATCATTGGCACAATTCTTGAAATGTTGGGACATGGGGTCGAAGAGGAAGAACTTGACGATATTTTGGACGAATTTGATGAAGATGAATCTGGTGAAATTGAATTTGCAGAATTTGTAAAGCTCGCTGCACGTAAGCTTAAATCATATTTTCCGAATGCTCAGAATATTAATGCGCATCACTTGAAATAGGATTCGTTGAACCAGAAGTTGATTATGATGAGCTGCGAAAGGAATTGAGAGAAGTTTTCATGCTTTACGATAAAGAAGCTAGAGGCTATCTTCCATTGGATGAATTTAAGAAAATTCTCAGAGAAATCGATGCTGAGGTCCCTGAGGATGAGCTCGATGAAATGATTGACGAGATTGATGCCGATGGTAGCGGAACCATCGATTTTGATGGTAAGTTCAATTAAAATATAATAGTAACTTTGGACAACAATTTCCGCTTTTTAGAATTTATGGATGTAATGGCAGGAAGCGATTAAATTAATCAATATCGGAGAACGATGTCATAAAAATTTACAAAGGCTCTTTTTTTTACAAATCATTTTACTTAGCTTAAGCTCTTCATCATCTGTATCTGACCTCAAAAATAAAAACCAAAAAGTTTAATTAATTAATGTTTTAGTAACTATCTTCATTTAAGCGAAAATATATATTTTGATTTTCAGTAATTTTCAACACTTTAAACTGTTCACGTCAGAAGTGACCAATCAATGTCAGCGCGATTGAGAGACACTTGGACATTTCATCACGCATATGCAAGCGCGCACTTAATTTTCACACCTGCCAATTTCATTTCTTGTTACAATACCATGTTTGCATCACAAAAGCCATCACATTCTACGAGCCCTCAACATGGTCTGACTTTTCAAACACAAATTGAAAATATTTTGCGATTCAATTGTGCATTTGTGCATAGAAAAGGCAATTTCTTGTTAAGGGAAATTGTGGCGTGCATTTGAAAAGAAATTACAAAATCAAAATCGTGAGTGCATTTCATTCCCCGGCCCTAATGTGCAAAAAAAAAAATGCTATTCAATTGAATGAAAAGCGATCAACAATTTCGGAATTCAGAAATGCAATCTCCTGGGATTATCTCACAAAATTATATTGATTGCACTTTTTTCGCGTGCTAGACGTGTGTGAACAAAAAAAAAAGATTTCTTTAATTTTGCAGCCAATTAAATGTTCATTGACTTGCTGTCGGGTCGTTATTTGTACGGTAGATGGTTTTTGGTCTAGTTACGTTATTGCATATTATATGACATTTCATCATTGGTCGATGGATTACAATTGATAGACCACGTCAATTATACTCAACTCAAATCTTTCATGAATACCCGAAAGTGAAATTTACCAAAATGCAAAATATATCTACGCGTTAATTTGCTCTCTCGTCACATGCCCCGAGCCGAATCGCAGCCTGAGGCAAATGATATATCTGTCGTTAAATTCAGATTACGTCAACAACACATAAGTATACGTAGTCTGGCCAAAAACTTATGTCAATTAACTTCTAATACTGACTTTTTCTTCGGCACCACCTACGCGCTTATCGACTTATCAATCATATTTTTAGTTTAATGCATAAATTTCATTGCCTAATTGAACTGGTTTCAATTGCATCTAGAGTACGTTATTTCATATTAATTCAGTCAAGTAGAAAGGTGTCCCCGGCCTGTTTTTTGCGGGTTAACTATTTTTTCCCAAACAAATTTATTGTGATTGGATTAATTGAAGCTTTGTTTTTGCATAACAAGGAAATACACGCAAATCAATTATAAAAAATACCGCAATTTGTATCAAAATATTTTACGAATATACTATGCTATGCGTACACTTTGTGTGCATGAAAAATCATAAAATAAATTCCTCTTGACACAGTTGCTCGCGGAAAAATTGCAAAACACATTTTTTTTTTAAATTCAGCCAGTGATTAATTAATTAAATGCAAATGAGGTTTTTCTCTGGTAACCATGTAAATTTTAAAAAGCTTTTTATCGTGTACGCTAATGTTGCCACTGCAAAAGAATGCAGAAATTAGCAGTGTTTATGTCATTCAAATTCTAATATTGAGTCATTTGCATAACATAATTTAGAGACATTATCCAAGTGCGATCGACCTTCAGCAAATTTAATGCGTTTGAAAAAGTTAAATAAAATTATGAAATGTCTTTTTAAATAAAAACGCGAAAGGCAATTGATTGGATTTTGATGTTTAAAACTAACTAGACTCTCATTATTGCATGATTTGTACTTTTTATTTACGCCATTGGCCGTCTTGGAGTTCTTGAAAATGCGAAATAAAGTAATTAATGAATTGCAATAATTACATACTAGAAAGATAAACACCAAGGTGTTGGGTACAAGGACAAATAACTAAGCTCTTTCAAATTAAAAATCTCTCTTGGGGTGTGCGGGTGCTTTAATTTTGCATTAAAATTTTTTTCGTTCAATTATCAAGAATTAATAATTTGTAGAGCTTTGTATTGTAATTCAATTGAGCGTGGTAACTTAATACATGTTTTGGTAATTTCATTTTTCATTCTCAGTAAACTGATTGATTAATTCAAGCTTGTCCAATTACTACATTCTAGTAGCTTTTTTTTTTAGTTCGAGTCTTTGTGTGCGGGCATAAATCAAAAGCGACTTAATGGACACATTCAATTTTCGATGGTTATTTATGACACATGAAACGAAATATTTTAGTACGTTAAAAGCCACTGGCGGTCAAGATCAGAAATCAAATAAATCGCTCAGATTGTGGGCAACAACAATATATTCAATTACTCGAATCGTTAAACAAACTCAAAAAGAAAAGTAATAGCAAGCTGCGCGCATTATGCGCCAGCAAAAAAAAAATAAAATCGCTCGTAACCGCAGGTGTTTGAAACAATTGATGAAACTTGAACAAAAACAATAACGCGAAAAAAAAGTTATGTGAAAAGCAATAAACTATACATACGCAAAAGTTTAATTAAAAAAGTGCCTTTTTGGAATTTAAGCCAATTTCTTGCATTATTAAACACCTTTGGTGTGTATTATTCGTGGGATGATTAAGAGATTTCAATTTCATAATCTACAGTTACAAAAAACTAAAAAAAGATTGTTTCTAAACTGTCTGTTCAGCTAAACGGGTCTCGTGTGATATAATCGGTATTGAAATATCTAATTTATCTACTTGGGCAAAGACATCAGAAATGTAAGAAAATATTGTGTATGAATATTCGCTCCAATTACTTTAAAAAATAAAATTTTGTGCGACACAAAAACGACATTAACTTTATTAATCTGGCTTTAATCTGACCGACGTTAATGGAATTCATTCACGAATCGCAAAGAAAACTTTCCCAATCAGTACAATTTTGTAAATTCAAAATTACACAAATTGCTTTGCAACACAATACTTTTTCTGTCATTTTGAATTCGAAATTGAAGATAAATCTCCGATAAATGCCCTTATATCAGATTGCGCACCGACTCGATAAGCATACAAAAGGAAATTTCGGGCACAACAAATAAATTTCTACGAATTATGAAACAATCGAAAATATGCAATGAGATTCAAACAGGTTGTATAAACCCACAATATCAATATATGTGAGTTATTACATGTAAAAATAATAATGGAAAACATTATCGATAATGTATATCGCATTTCTTGAAATCAATATATATTATGCAGCATACCGCACATGCCCGACTCGAGAATATAACCAGAAAACCACACGAATCCGAATGTGTCATAACAACACTATACATATCCCTTTATACTTGAACCACTTTGAATTACAAATTGCTTTATCCACACTATGTTTTACGTGACTTTATATTTGGTCAATTCGCGGTGCGCGTGATGTTTAAGATTAGTTATAAATCTTTGGTCACTTTATTAAAGCCGAACTCATATGAATGAAATTTTTTAATTAAGTATTGAATACAACCCGCCTAGCCATTCTCTCTGTCTATCGTTATGATTATGAATTAATTACATTCGTGGTAAATGTGCTCCAAATACCAGGAGATTAATGAAAACAGAAAAAAGTTTCATGAATTTAGTAAAGTCACAACAAGTTCGATGTTGAATGAGTTTGAACTGTGAGATACATTAGGTTTGTTTGCATAAATTTTTGTGCAGTTGCTGCATGTACAAACTTGGTGCGCACTTCACAATGGGAGCCCTGCAGAAGGTTGAAAAGTCAAAGACGGATACCATCGAGCCATATTTAATTATTTTTAATGTCTTGTTCATACTATCGTAAAGATAAGATCTGATCTATATAAGTCTGCTGCAAATATTGTTCCATTAAACATCAATGAAGGCATAACAACAGCAATTGACAGGCAGCATGGGAGCAATTTTTCTTAAAGTTTTTTTCCACGTGCTTGACGTCGTTGCTGTGGTAGATGATTTTGCAAAACATAACTACGTGTAGATTGAGCTATGCAACATTGTTGTAATTGTGAGAATATTTGAGAGCTGAGTAGTATGCGAAACCTAACGAACTCAAGCATTTAATTGCACAGTTATTGAAATATTTTCCACATGGGCAAGAAACCATTATATATTCAGCGTTGTGCCCTCTTAGCATACCCGCCAGAAAATTGTTATTGGAAATATATTTAAATGACTCTAGTGAAATAAATAATTCAATTGTCAACAGTGCTGCCTTTGCCGCCTCATATTGAAATTGAAAGCTCATTTCTGAATTCATATTATCGTTGCAAAATATCGATAACACACAATGTACCAGGCAGCAACTCAACCGGAGCAAATGAGACATTTTATCGTTGAATTTCCAGCGAAACGACCTTGACGCGAGCAGCATAACATGTTGACCAAGATCGCGTAATATTAATTGCGATCATAAACCAATAGTTTTCAAGGGATATTAGTCACAAAGTAAATTTGCACAACCCAGAAATGGCAAGTAACCGATCCCTAAAAAAAAAGTTTCATTGACGTCAAAGAAGTTGACGTTAAAAAGAAATCAAGAAATAACTTTTTTTTTGTCTGAAATTTGTTTACAAATTGATTGCATTCCACTGCGGATCATAAAGTTAAATATTATGAACAATTTTTTTTTTCGCAGCTTTATATGATTTTTGGTACTTGATTAAATAGATTTCCTGTCCATTTTTTAGACCAAGTTTCTATTTTTTTTTCTTCTGCTGATGCCATTCCAATGCCATTCGAATTAATTTTTTGTGCATTTTATTTTATTAATGACACTGACCAGCACAATTGCGCAAATGATTATCGCATTTATGTGTGCGGCGGGAAATAAAATTAGCATTCTAATAAAAGTTGTGTCACAATTTTATTATTCCTCTTTATTTATACACCCAAGCTAGAGAAATTGTTCAACCAAACGATAGTTTTCAATATATGTAAGTATATTCAATAGCATTAAGGCATTAAGTTGCCGACTTATATTGTGCAATTATTTCAGCTTGGTTCTCTCGCTGGTTGTCATGGTACAAAACATTTCTTTATTCACAGAAAAGCATACACTGTGCATTTTTCAAGTCGCGAGCTCAGTTGGACAGAAATGAGCTGAAATCAAAAGTGAATAAATTATTTGCATGCATGAGAAAATAATTTGAATATGAAAGAATGTTTCCACAGAGCAGCTAGATTTCGAATACACTTATTCGGTAGATTTACATATCTGGATCCTGATATGTGATCATCATGTCTGGTGCATTACATGTCGGTTCATTTTAATGAGAGGAAAATATTTCAATTTAAATATATATTTGATGTACTTAGTAATCTACTCGTATATTTTCAATTGACTGACACTCTATTTCGATCTATGGATAATCATATTATTAAAATATGCATGTAAACATTAAATTGAAAATTTTGGCTCCCACACCAAGGCTACGGATTTTATGTCTACCAGCTGATACTTTTTTGTTTCGCGAGCACAAATATAAAAATTTTATGATGTAATTAAGGTGCAGAGTGCAATATAAACACTGCAAATGCTAAACGACATTAAAGCATTTTAAAGTGCTGAAAATCAATGAAAAATTAAAATTAAATGAGCATTTGAATTCCTTCGAGACCAAATGACAGTCGAGATGTCAATATATCAATTTTCAAATCAAAGAAAACTGGAGTTGCACTAAAGAGAGTCCAAACGAGCCGATAACTAAAATAGTCATCTGATTATTCAACGCAATTGAGCAGTCGCAATAATAATAGCAGTCTCATAGATATACTAATTGAATATTTCGGACCTTAATAGAAGCACTCTCAGAAATGGCATATAAATGAGCAGTAAAAATGGCAAAGATGGAGCAGGAAAAAATTGGTTCATTCCATTCACGGAGTGCGAGACTTCGAAAAATAAGTAATATGCTGCACAAGTAACATCGAGCTTGAAGACTCCCGCCAGAATACAATACGATTAAAAATATGCTATTTTAATGTATTATTTATTGAATGAATGAAGGAAAGGAAACAGAAGCGAATAAGCGGTCGAATCAATCAACAAGAGTGGAATCTTTAAATTATCAATGAGCATTTGTAACCCTGACCATCATCAACAGCAAATTGCTATATTCGACCGCTATCTTTTCTCATACATATATAATAAAGGCACGCGATGATGCGTCTGGAGATGAATCAATAAAAAATTGTGAAATAAAGTTTTTCTTCTGCTGCAAAGGAGAAAAGTAAAATGAATTATGCTATGAATTGTCGATTGTGTTGCACATCGCACGGTGCTTCATGATTCGAATGAAGAAGCTTCGCATCTTTAAATATGTAATCAAAGCTTGTTTCGAACAAGAGAAATGATGTGAAAACTAATTTTCTCCTGGAAGCGGAATTGCATAAAAATAATCGTTTTAGTGCGTACGTTTCAAAACATTTCACATTAATTTATGCGCTAGGCGCGTTTACTAAGCGATTCAAAAAGCATACTTGGAATGCAAGATTAAGTTTTCAAATGAAATCCGGTGCGGAATCTGCAAAACCGTGCAAACGTTCAACTCAATAAAACTTTTCCAACTTTTTTTTACTCATTTTAAGCAAATTTCATTTTCATCTGAGAAATTCATTTAAGTCCACTCTCAAAATGTTTCTTACCAATAGTCTGAAACATGTAAATTTTGGTTATATTTAATTAAAATTAAAATCTCCTAGTAATGTATCAACTCGCGACCGGCTATGCATGCAAATAAGGAGTTCATTGGAATTCATAAAAGCCGCTCAAAAAAAAATATAAATAAATAAAAATAAAAAATATCTTGAAGCATAATTTTATTTTATGAAATATGTTGATGAAATGCATTCATGTTTTTAATGATGTGACCTTGCAAAATTTAAAGTGTGCATCAGTGTGTTTAATAGCGAATATCGAATCCACTAACCAAAGTCATTAACTAGAGCTTTGTCCCACACATGTACTCCAGTTATAGATTTATGCAAAATCTCAATAACAGCAGTAAACGAAAACGACTGTAAATTGAGAAACTTTTGCACCTGGCGAATGAAATGGAAACAAAAAATTAAATCACATATTGTGTCAGTTTGGTGCATAAAATGCAATTACATTTCATTAATTTTACAGTATAAAACTGTCTTACGCGAAAATAAACACGTCAAGATCCGTTTTCTATTTAAATTTATATTTTATTTTCTACGCCAACCATAGCCAGTCAATTGTATGTAGCTCGTTCGATTTGACAAACTGTTTGCTGTTTTGCAATGCGAAATCTCAAAATTGTCTTTTGGACATGGCAAGCATGTCGCATGTGTCATTTCCATTATAATTTTTTCGGAAGATTGAATATCTGAAATTTCCATCGTTAAATTTAAAATTCCTTTTGGAATTCCAATGAATTCAATTGCATAAACTACAACCGGCAGCTGAGTCATAACACTATTAATTCACTTAGCAAGATGCTTTGCAAAGATCCTCTACAATTGAATTAATAACTTCGCTAAATGTTCAAGGAAATATTTATTAAATTGTTGCACTTTTCATCGCCATTTTTCCCGTTAGCAACATTGTAATGGATTGACATGGTTTAATCAATTAACCGTTTTAGTTTTGATGAGAAACAATTTACAGACTTTTGTGGGAACTTTGTCTAAATCGATTAAGTAATTAACGAATTATTATTACTCAGTGGAATTTCGTAATTGTCGCAATTGTGTCAAACTTACAAGTATTTTTTTATTTAATTTATTTAACCAATATTTTTTTTTGGTTCGAACGTAAAAACAGACGATTAATTGCCGTTGAAATATTAATAAAATAAAAATAACTGATCAATTTATAATTTTTGAGATAAGGTTCTTTTTTCGGAACATGACAGCTAATTGGAATATATTAACATCATTAAAGTTTATCGGTTCTGCTTAGGGAAATAAATTAATCTTGCGATATGGACTTGCACTTCCGTAGGTAACGATCGTATTAAATATCCCGTTGAGACTGTTTAGTGCACAGAAAGTTTGCTTTCAATATTTTATCATCTCATTTAGGATTTATTGTAAGTTTTAGTGGCGCAAGCGGTTCAATGGCGAACGAGAAAGCGCCCAACAAATTTGAAGGCATAGAAATAAAATTTTTGCAAAACGAAATTATATAATTCATATATCGAAATGAAATAATTGAATGCGCTGTCATGTTTCTCATTTCTTATATTTTTCGGTCCAATGGGTCGTTTTTTTAGCCGGAAGGTGTTGAAAATTATTGCTGCCCGAATGTTATTGATTGAAAGCTTTTTTTTGCACTTTCTCAAAAAAAAAAAAAAACTTTGAATCAATTTTCTAAAATTTTTAAAATTCCATGCATGTTTTTTGCGTTTGGCTCAACAACCCAGATGTGTATCAAAATCACACACTTTAGCAATGTTATCGGCAAATCAACAACGGGCATTGGTGTAATAAAGCATTTACTGAAATTATAATGCATCGACTAAGCAGTGTGCAGATTGTTGATAGATAACCAAACATGGCTCGAGGTGCACAAAAAAACTGTCAAACGATAAGCAACAATGTGTGCCTCCAATTAAGAGCGAAAAATGCTCGTAAAATTCATTTCAATTATCAATCATTGACATGATATAAAAATTTAATATTCATCACTAAATTGCTCAACTTCACCCGCAATCGAAGCTAGCATGATTGGTCAATTCAGCAGATTTTTTAAAATTAAAAACTGTTAATTGAACGAAATTCAATTAATTAGTGATCAAAACAAGACAGTTTTCCATGCTATTAATGGCAAAATAGGTGTCGATATTTGTTGTCTGTGAGTTTAGTCTCAATTTTATTTTTTTATTTTTTTTCGTTTAATTCAAACTAATGACGTTTGAACATTTTTGCGAGAAATTTTAATGGCGAAAACAAAAAATAAATTTCCACACTCGAAATCAAATGAAGAATTTGACTCCATGCAATAATGCCATTTATGGTGTTTGGAGAGGTTAATTGCAAAATCAACATGTTGCTGTGCAGCATATCGCGTCGGCATTTTACATACATGCCTTTTAAATGTGCTAAATGGCGTAAATATTTGATCCAGATCACAATAGAATTGATGATTTGCACAAAGCTTTTTCGGTTGCCTTTTTGCTGGCAAACAATACCTTATAGTGATTGCACATGGCGAGCGCTGTTGATATATTTAAATAGGATACGATACGTATACATGCATTACACAATTTAGGTTCATAGCAAGCATTTCACAAAAGCTTATAATCAATACTTAACGACATGCCGTCGAAATAAATTTTTCAGTTATTTTATGTGTAGTTTATGCATAAAGACTTTTCAGACAATTGTAGTAGAACTTAAATCACGCGCAAGGGCCGCAAACACGTATTTATTATAGTAAGTGATCGCTGATCAGTGATTACATTGTCAAAATTATTTAAAATTCAATTAATATTTAGCGAAAAATAATGCTTTGGGGCCCGTAAATTTCTGACTCGTTTATCATTTTATAAAGTTCTTCAAGCCACAAAGTTTACGGATAATTCGAGCGACGCATAATAAAATGAAAAATCGATTAATCGTTCTTCTTAACAATAAATTAATACAAAAATAAAGCCCCCTTCCCCCCTGAAAATTGATGGCTGATAGATTAGTCTTTGATTGTTTGTCATGGCGCAAAAATTTACGAAAACTTTTGATATCGCATTATCGCTTTAGTGAAAGCTTTAAATTTTTGCAAAGAAAGAGAAGTAGTTTAATGAGACTCATGGAAAATGGTGATCCGACATCGAGGCAAATATAAGACTCAGCAATTTTAGGTGCTCAATAAGATACAAAAATCTGTTATAAAACCGCGGGCAGCTGACATAGAAAAAAAAAAAATTTGTTCTACACGCTTGTCATAAAAAAACTGGAGCTCTACACTTAATACTTACGTAAAGCAAATGCGGAAGAACTTTTAAAACTGATACTTTTTCGCATAACAAAACTAAAGACCCGAGCACTGGAAAGGTCATTTCGGTTTCATTTTTATACAGCCTCTATTATACAAAGATCTTTGTAGCCATTTTTGAATGATTTCAATTTTCATGTGAAGTAAAAAAAATGTTAAAAAAATTCAATTTGAAATTTGAATTCAATCGAAATTTTATTTATTCTTTTATTGGTTTGAGGTTTTTCTCTCTCTCTCTGGCTTGAGAAAAAAAACTGAAACATTGCTACGAGTTAAAGCCTTTTAATGATGAATGACTTTGGCATGAACCGAAATGTTGTTTGAACACACAAGGAAAGTAAAATTGTTGCCGATAGATCTCTTTGAGCTCTGTATAACTCCGTGTCATGTATGTATATGCGAACAGAGTTATTGTAATGACCAATTTAATGGTAAACTTGAAATGAAAGTAAAAAACGTTAAGAAGCCCAATGACTACCATCGGTAATGGACCATGTCTAATGAAGTTGACGACAATTAAGAGATTTCAGTTCGTTTAGAGTATTGAATTTCAGAAACAATGGACAATTGCAATAATTTCTCTATTAACTCGAGTGCATACTTGTAAAAGAAACCTTCGACCAATTCATTTGGCTGAGAGAGTAATAAATTCCAATTACATTTCACAGTACATTTGATAAAATTAACGACTCCTTGGGAAAATCAATTTTCTCTGGAATATTTTCAATTTTCATCAAACCGGATAGTGTTGACCGAATTCAGTCAATCGATATTCGATCTACATAAACGAGATATGAGCCAAACCTTCTGCTTCCATGTTGTATGCAAATAAACAATGTGTTAAATTCGTCCCGTAATGAACAATATCCGGTAAGCTGCTGCTATGTCAGAATTAATATAAATTTTCCATTGAAGCATGTTGAGCGATAAACGTAGATTTATTTAACAAGCTCAGTCGATATGTATACTGCAAGCAGTATCAACATGTTTATTTTAAAATATCGATAAATTCTTTTGAGGCATTGCATTTTTATCGTGATGTAATTGTTTTAATGCTTATTAGTAGTTTAGTTCAGTCAGCAGTTGAACTGGGCAATTCTGTGATTTTTCACATGTTCGAAATCAGTTTTAATTCAACGAAATAAAGCATTCAGCGACCTCCAGCCTTGAATGCTTGAAATTCTGATTTAAGCACTCGACACTTGCAAGCGCGCTTATTCGAAATTCAGCATATTATGCAAACAATAGGACGGTTGTCGTGAAAAATGATTTATTGAAACTAAGAACATTTTTGTTGAAGACATTTTGTCTAAAGTGATCTCTTAATTTCCACATTACAACAGTTTAAATTCTAAACATGATTCATTGGAATCGGATGTTACAATGAGCTTTTCGAAAAGCCAAAATCGAAACCAATTATATTCCAAAATCTAAATCGGTACGAATCAATGAAACATTAAACTTTTTCATAATTTCTAAATAACAATAGAAATAAAATATCGCACATGTCCTTGAAAAATATTTACCGATTTATTGCATCCGAAAAAGAGCTACCTAATTCAATTAATAGAAATCATGTAAACGCACCCAATTATGGCATTTCATAATTGGTACATGGACGGTGTTTATGAGGTCTATACATATTTTTTAATTTTTACACAAAGAACTTAAGAATTGGCCACCATGAGTTTGCAGTAGCAAATCAAGATCCATGCGCGAAAATGGCAATTAATTATATCATACTAGGACCTGAAGTATTTAGCAATAGCAGCAACAGAAAACAGTCACACTCCCAACATAATTTTAACCATGTTTCTTTCAATCATTCTCGCTGGCTAGGTAGCTGGTATGCGCCGTCAAAATGTATACAGATATTCAACCGCAAATGTTGAAGCTATATTATTCGTCAAGATGAAGATAACAAGCTCATGATTATTATATGAATAATATGCAGTCAAACAACAACTATGCTCAAACTTCAAGGTCATTTCTTTATGTTCCCATAGTACCTTGTGCCGTACACATACCAGACCTGATTTCGAGGTGCACTCGAGCAGGGTGTGAGGCGATTATGAATAATTGTGCAGTTGGTTGAATTAAGTGAGAGTTTATTAATGACCGTAAACTCCATTGACTTTCGGAAATGAATGATTTATTTCTTATTTTTGTTTAATTTCTTCGATAAAAATTGCTGTCTGAGTAAGACTTTGGTCACACAATAGACCGGAGTGAAATAGTTCATGGTAAAAGAAAATATTATTTTTGCGCAATTTCAATTTGTGCAAATATTTCTTTTCTTTCGTATGATTAATTTGGTTTTGAAAATGTTTACTTTAGCGAATTTATTTTTGTCTACGTGCGAGTTATGCTTCAATGGTCAATTTGGTATTTGTTTGCTGCCGTTACCATTTGATAATTATAAAGCTACTGAATGTGGTGCAGCCCTCGTGCCTTATTCACTGAAACATTTTATCTAATCTCGTAGCTTTCAAACGATTATTGATTTTTCAGTCATTTACACAAACACTTCAAAATCATAATTTTCTATTTACAAAAGTTCGAACGATTCGTCGAGCAAATGGGATTAAGGGATTACCGGAGGTTGTTTGCTGACAAATTGTTCAATTAGTAAAGTAATTTAACTTCTAACAACATTTTGTATTTGAACACTCTGAGCCTGTTTACAATTACCAAACATGTTTTGGATTCAGTCGAGCCCAATGAGTCAATTAAAGTATATCACAGCGCAAGCCGTACAAAGCTTTTTCCAATTTTCGATACATAAATACAGCAATAACCACTTCAATCCCGGAAGGCAATCAGACATCAAAAATTGTAACTTTATTTGCTGCTTTGTAAATTCGGTTTAATTTAGAAAGATAAAAGATATACCACAAGGGATCTGGTGTCAAGAATGTGGAATTTTTTGGGAATGGTCGAATTTCGAATTGCTTAGTTCTCAATATTACGTGTTTCCAATCACAAACAAATACCAACTTTGTTATGCGACCTTCACTGTTCTCAAAAGGGGGAAAAATAATATTATTTTTGCCTTTAGAACTTGCAAACGCAATCGATTGTGAAAATTTAAAAAAATTTAAGCTTCAGTTTCATAAAATGATGATTTAATTGTGAATAAAAGAATTAAAACATCAAAGACTCGGTTTAAAATGATATGAACATTTTATCATAAGACGCCAAATGGAAGGTTAAATATTCAATAAAATGTTATTCTCATGTCTTTTGTACTTGAAATTATTTCTGATGTTGATTGCCGTTGCGCTGCATTACATATGAGTCACGTTTTAATAATTTTTTTGAAATTGCAGGAGACTTTTCGATGAATTAGTGAATAATTTTTGGTTAATTAATGCAGGCATGTAGTCAACCGATGAGGACATGAAAGTGGAGACAGGAATAAAGCTTTCAGAGAAAGGCAATCGGAACTATAGTTGATGCCAAAATAAACCTTTCTTTAGAGAAAGCCCACCGGCGGTAACAAATCTTTCAAGCGAAATCAGCTGCAAAGTGATTCACAGGATTTTTTTTATTACTTTAAAGGCCTCATTTAGCCGCAGATCATGACATGACATGTGAAAGAAAGTGAAAAGAAATTTGGCAATTACGCTCGTGCACCGGTTGGACGAAATACAAACGCATCTGTGCCACACGATCGATCGATGTTGAACTGGTTTGCACGTAAAATTTATTGATTGCCAGAAAGACAGAAAATAAGAAATTTCAAAAATCAAAGTCTTGACAACAAAGCGACCAATTATTGTCATTAAGACAAAAGAGGAGAAACAATAGCCCAACAGCAATAAATTCGCATCGATTTTAATTTCACAATGCCCCGCATTAAATATTCGAGGGCGCATTGCACAAAAACAGAAAACTCAACCGGAAAAAAGATCACAAAATTCAAATTTGGAAATGCAGCTATAAAAATTAAGTTGACAAGGTTTAATCAAGAGACGTAGATATGCTACATTTTTTGCGAGCGCCATCACATTTTAGCAACTCCAGCTGTCTGTATGCAATGGTGGGGTCAAAAAACGTTCCTATTTTGCTAAGCGTTAATTCCTAAAACACACTCAGATTACTCTCGTGAGCGGTAATACTACTGGCACATATAGCAAATAAAAATCGCTCAACACGTTTTTCCACAATTATGTCTGGATCACTTTACATCCAGTTTTGTTCAGCTTAATTATGGTTGTTAGAAAAATGATGACTCTCTATTAATGTAACGGACCCAATGCTGTGGCACGAAAAAGTTTTCAAAGAAAAAGATAAAATATCACAAATCTCCTACGAATGACTCAATGACTCTCTTTAATTGAACAACATTTCCAGTTGCAAACGTCTATTGAATCTGATAAAGTTTTCGAGCGTATTTTGATAGAGTGAAATTCCACACACAATTGCAAACATCACCAGCCGAGACACAACATATTTAATTCACTCAGTTGGGGAAATTTATATATATATTTTTTTTCTTCTCATTTTTCACTCACGAACTCAGATCTCATTTCTTGTGTGTTATTTTTGTTGTAATTGTGCAAAGTAGCATAACAAGTTGAGCAAAAGAAACTTTTTTTCTGTTGCCGTTGAGTCCCCCACCGTTAAGTTGAAAAGCGAAACTGAAGCAGTTTACTTTTGTGCCAGCAACCGCAGAACCCCCGTTCGTTATTTTGGTATCGGTGCAAATCTCTGTTGGCTGTTTCGGGTCTCTCTGAATCTGAAGCACACGGAGCTGGTTGATATTTTATTTTTTCGGGAGAAGTTTTATAAACCCTTGATTTTAAACTATACATTTCAGTCTGCAACTTACAACCGTCGTTACGGTTTCGTATCAATATTTTTTGCTCAAAATCTTAATTGGGATTTTGTGTGAAATATACTTGTCCAATTTTGTAGTGTTTTATTTGCTCAGCAGCTAAATAAGAAAGAAATTTACAGTTTTTAAAAGGTGCAATTGAAGTTGTCTTTCATTGCATTGCAAGCCAGTCGTGTGCCAACATCAGTCTTCAAACAGTGGATTATGGATTAACATTATTTGAAAAAGTTTTGCAAAAAAATTTTGTGTGATAATTTAAAGTGAATTTCTTTAAAGCAAAAGAAGAATTAATTAATTCAATTAACAGTGAAAACGGAAACAAATCAAAATGACCAAACCAAGTTGGCAAATGAAATCCTTAGGATTACTTTTATTATGTTTGGCTGCTGTTAGTGCCGTTCGTGTTGCACAGCCGGGAAATGTTAGAGGTGAGTTTCATTCACTTACTTTGCCAATATCTGATAAAGTTATTCGCTAACAAAGTAGCTAGAATTAAAGTGTGTTAAACATTCCTGCAAAAATTCCAAACTGCTTTTTTGTCGCAATAAAGAAAAAAAGAAGTAAAAATTGGGTCAAAATTGACGCGAACTATAAAATTGATGGGGAAAAAGTAGCAAAAACAGCTGAAAAAAAAAACTTACTGGAAGAAGAATGTTGAAAACGCATGTGAAAGAAACGAAATAAAAACGTAGCGATTGTAGTTGTTGTGAGAAAAACTAGAAAAATTATTTAGAAATCGGAATTTTTCCTCTTTTTTTCTTGCACGTTAGAGTAACATTTTTTTTTTGTTATTATTAACACATGCAACTTGTTGCAATGTTTATGTTTCATCGTTCTAATTACATGTGAGCTGAACTTGCTCAACATCTTTTGCGAAAACATCTTTTCGCTTTTGCTATTGTTCAGTTCAACATTGTGGGATAACCAGACACAAGTCGTGCAAATTCTTTTAAAGTATGAAATTGAAGGAAACAATTTGATTTTATTAAGCTCGCAATGAAAACTAATTTCATAGCTTATGCAAACGAAATGTTTCTTACATTTAACCCTTTTCGGTGCTGCTTTGAGTGCCTGTTGTTTTTATAGCCTGTTTGCAAATTGCATCATAATTAAAAGCCGCGCAATGTGGCGCGAGTGTTTAAGAATATTGGAAACGTTTAGCAATGCCCTCATATAACATTATCGATTATTACTGCAACCGCATGCTATCTTACAGCTGGATACTTGACATTTTGCGCAACATATATTTGACTATTCTATCGTTGCATGTAAAATGAGGCAGAAAACCTTTGGCAGTACACATGTTTGCGCTCTTTGTTAAACCAAACTAAAGTCGTGATTCAAAACACCTTCATTCAGTTTCTGTTAGTTGTAGCTTACAATCTCGTTAGGCAGCAATTTTTATAAATTCTTGTTGACTTTTTCGTCGTCCGCTGCTCTAATGATATCAATTGTGAACAAATTTTATGTTTGCATTTTATCGCTCAATTTGATCACTTAAATTATTAATTCACAACACAATTGTTCTACAGCTGTAATAATAACACAATTTGTGGTGCATTGTCCAAAACGCCTTTACGATGTCAGAACGGTAATTTTGCGGTAAATTTGTGCAAATATATTTCCTCGAAAAAAAAAAAATTGCTGTTTACCGTCCTTGAGATAAATTTTGGATGGAAATTCAGTTGCCAACGTAACACGTGCTCAAGTTGAAATATTGACCAAAAAATAAATATAAAGATTTTTTTCTTGATAATACTTAAATAAAGCAAAAGAAACCAATCATTCTTCCAGCACATAATTTAGCCTTCAGTTTTGCTGATTGATAAATTAAACTTGACCTTCACACCAATGGACTCGATTGAATAGAAAGAAAGAATTAATCTAAAAACAGAACTTGATTAAACAAATGATTATATTGTTAACCTGAATTTCTTATCGACATTGAAAGAATCACAAAAAAAAATAACGAAAATCAATAATTGAACCGCAATCAGCAATTGAGATCAATCTGCTAATAACTTTGATAATTAGCACTTAATTCAATAGATGGATATAATTTCTTCTGAAAAGTTTGTTCAACGTTCAAGACGTTGTTAACGGACCTTTATTTTGGAGTGAAATTTAGCAGCTTAAGAAATGAATTAAAATATTTTTTGATGTCTCGGCGTGGAAAAATCACTCAAATTGATGTTTAAATACGACGAAACGAGATAAAAAGAAACTTGAAAAGAAATAAAAATAATAGAACGATTTCAATTGAATTTCCCATTGACGCCGAAAATTGCGAAATAAATAATAATGAATCGATTTACTTTTGATCGACTTCATTTACACAAGAAAGCTTTGAGACAAAAATCGTGTCTTTTTAAAAAGTCTTCAATCTTATCTGACGTCACTCGTTGCAAGCGAGCATTCAGCTACACTCTCGGAAACTTTCTCAGACAATTCAGCGTAGTTTAATTGCGATTTGATGCAAATTTTTATTTTTCTTGTGAAACTGTAATGATGAGGAAAGTGAATTTCATTGTGAACTTGAAAATTTGATTTTTATTGAAACAAAGCCGTGAAGACAAATGGCTGAATTGGCTCGTTTTCAATTAGGAAATGGGTGGGAAATTAAAGAGTAGCTGGAAAATGTTTCACGCTCCATTGCATAAATTCACAATAAAATCAACTCAGGTGCCAAGCCAAATATTAAATTTCTAAAATGTGAATCCGACATGGTCAGCGAAAGAAAATGTAAAAATATTATGTAGATGACAGTCATTTGATGAATGACCATTTGAAGGCAAACAATTTAATTTTCTCTCGCATGCAAATTGCTCAGTCTTTTTTTGCTAATTTCTAATTGTTTACTGCCAATTACTTTGTTCGGTCTTCAAGCTTTACAAATGAATGTCACATAAATCTAACTGGCATCACATTGCCAGCTGGTGGCCAAGAGAGATTGATTTTGGAGCCGCATTTTTTCCTGTTGCCTAACAAATCAAAAATGCATTTAATCAACTTGGCAATTGCAGCGGAACAATTCATTGATTGCATATTAATTTCACCAAATGTAAATTTAACAGGCAAAAAAAAAACTTTCAAACTCATTCAATGTTTTTTTTTTTTTTGGAATTCAACAATGTTCGCGCTTGTTCTTCCCATTCGATCAATCAGACGAACGATTTAAACGAGCAAATAAATCAAGCGAGTTCATGTTTGTTGAACTTTTTCCTACATTACTTTTTGAGATTGCGCAAAATCTATGCTAGCAAATGTGTGAAATGTGCTTGTACCACTGCCGACAGTCATTTAACAGTTCTTGTAATGACTCGAGCATCGATCGCTTAGACGGATTACATATCGAATGTATGTTTTAATTTGATTTATCGCTCTCTGCTTCGATTCAATCTTTACACAAAAAAAGACATTTGAAATTGCGTAAGTTTTTTGTTCAGAAATCTTAATATTATAATTAAATTACAGTCTTCAAGTCTACAAGATCGACTTCAACTGACATGTTTCTTATACAAGCATTAAGCATTTCTTCCTCTCATTTTTATATGTAAAAGAAAAATTAATAAATATAAAACAAAAACATCGAAAGCCGATCAACATCAATCAGATGAAATCGCGAGACACAAAACTTACAGTGAGAGATTGTAGAGAAATGAGACAGAAAGGCAACCAGAATTTTTTTGCTTTCACTTTCACGAAATTAATGTTATTTTGATACGTTGTTTTTTGCTTACGAGCCTCCCACTGTCATATACACAAAATTGAAACTGCGGCACAGCAACAAAAAGTCTTCGTCAACGAAATTTTTGCCGCCTGATTTAAAAAATTGTTTCCGTAATAAATCTCCGCAGCCAAACTGGCACTCAATGAACTCATTGTAAACTTTCTAGATCACGATCTTGCCGAATTCAGGCGTCATTAAATATTGGCTCTACAACAGCGTCGCGGAAATGCTCTTAATACGAGGACGCTAATTCTAATTCAAGTTGCATAATTTCTCAAGTGCTTTTTCTTACTTAATTCATGTTATTGATTTTACGACATGAGTTTATTGGTAATTAAGCGGTTTGGGATTAATAATTTTCATTCATTATTAATATATTTCGCAAAAAAAACTATTGAAAATTGATAGCTTTATTTTGAAAAGTTACTTAACATTTAGTTTCCAATTAACAGACACACAAAAAAAGTGAATTTCGCGCAACTTTAAACGAGTCCGAAAGTCATAAAAATTCAGTTATTCCAATTCAGTTCAGTTTTTAATGTTAATATTATTTCATTTGATTCGCGAGAATGGCACAACGTACGGTCACCACTGACTCGTGGTTACTAATTAACACGGCTCATGTGATTTTCAAATATGCCTTTGCACATAATCAATCAAAATCGTTAATTATTTTATTTATTTTTATGTTTTGATCGGTCACTTTTGAGAGCGGACAGTGAGCAGACATTTGAACTAATTTATCATTTTCTGATATAATAAAATCGCCTTTGCACTTTTGCGGTAATCAATTTAATTAACAAGTACCTGCTGCAATTTCTTGTTGATTTATTCGTATGGTTTTGAGAAAATTGACACAAAAACGTCTAATTTAATATATTTTTATTAAGTATCTAGATATTCACTTATAATTTCTTGTGTTGAGTTCACCAGCCGGGAGCTCTATAAATGTTGATTTTGCTATTCGGTTTCCATGATAAGATCATTAAGACGTTAACACAACGGTGCCCGACATGATGTTTTAATTTTTTTTTTTTTTTCAATTCCTATCTATGATTGATTCTGCTTAAGCTGTGAATTATGCGCTCGAGACTCTTGACGCGAGACATGTTTATTTTTAATGATGCCGGCTATTACTAACTTCGCAACTGTTGAACTTTATGAAAATTGAAATTATCTATCTTGATAGTTCAATCTGAGTTTTAATTAAGACAAAACTTAAAAAATAAATCTATCCGCCCAAAGTTAACAGGCAAACACAAATCAGAACCTGACAAGTGTGCACCGCGACGTGTAATTTGTTAATTAAAAGTTCCATACATGATTAAATTGTTTCAATAAGTGACCACAAGTCTCTTTGGCAACAAGTCACGAAAAATATTCAACCCCACTTGGAATTTTTTAATTTCTGAAATGAAATTAATACTTGGTGTTAAGCGATTGATGTTGTCGGTTGAAAAAATCCTAAAACTGCATTGCATCGATGGCAAAGTACAGCAAAATAATATTGCAAATTTACACCACATTGAAAAGGCATAATATTGCTCGATATAAAACATATTTATATTTCCCACTCACCCATGGCTTGTGGCTGCAAATGGAATCGAATATATATGCAATATCGAAGGCATTTATTTCACCATTACCTATTTGCTAATGTGATTTTTATATATATATTTTTTTTCAATGTCAAATTTAAAATGAAAAGCTGCATTTTTTATCGAAATATTGTTACTGCAAATTTTATTTTTTGTTGTTTTTTTATCCGCCGCTTAAAAAAACCTATTTATTATATCTTAATTAACCGGCAGTTGTTGGTCCAAATTTTCCATTATTAAGTGCTTAAACCAATGATTGCATGCCGAAGAATCAATAAAATGCGTTACATGAGAGTTTATAGTTCCAGTGACAGTATTTCAGCCATGAACTGACCACTCATATTTATGAAAATCTTATTTCGCACCCAGATTACGATTAATTGATTTCTTTGAATTGCATTGTTAGTTGATGCAAAATTTATTATGAATCACTTAATCTGAAACTAAATATGGCTTAATCACTACACTCTTGTTATGATGTCCATATTCAGAGCTCATTCAGTGAAGCAAATTAATAGGCCACCAATCCATGCAACAGTCCAATAAAAAAAGTCTTTAACATGCCAGATATTAATTAAATTTCATTTTCAATTTCAACAAATGAAAAGAAACACATAAAATATTTGCAAAAGAATAATTTTTATTTTATGGCTTTATATCGCTGTTGTGTAACTTTTGCTAAATTTCAATTTTGTTAAGGTATTTTTAATGGGAAGCTAACAAAAGGCAAAGGCTTATAATCGAATGTGACTGCATGACATGAGGTTCTATGAAATAATAATTGACCCAGTCACGTTTGTTATGGGAGACTGAAAAATGAAATTGAATTAGATTTTTATAGAAATTATTTATTGGCCTCGTTGGCTTGTTTTGTCGTTGCGCAACTGTAGAAACCCTTAAACTTTATTTTATGGTCATTTATATTGTTTGCGTTTATTAAACATATATTTTATTTCGAACCTGTATTGAATTTCCTATCAAACCTACAAAAATTTCGCTGTTCATTCTACCTGAAAAATATTGCAAAAATTGAGAGTCTCTAGACTCCATAACTTAAGCGCAAAAATATGTTTTGAAGTCATTTTTATGGCCAATTTAATGTCTGTTCAAATTATTATAATGCGTAATTGGCTTACATAAAAACATTTTTAACGTACTTTTATTTCACACTTATGTTCCTGTCAAAAGAAAATATGAATGAGTTTCATATTTCGACATGATTACAATTGGCGTTTAATGATATTTTATTTTCACCATGCAAGCAAGTAATAAAATAAGAAATATTTTTACATGCGGAAACTTTTTTTTTTTTAGCGCAATGAATAAAGAAAAAATCTTTACAACTTTAACAGAGTTTTTGTATTTTTATTTTTTTATTTTATTGACGAAATTGAAAACCTCTAGATGTGTTATTAATATCTCGATGCAGACAATTGGCATAAAATTGCATGTTATCTCTCGAGCGATTATCTGATCACATTTATGTAGAGAAGTTTATTAATTCTCTATACTTGATTAATGTCTATTTATGTGCGATATTTTCACAAATGATAAAAAATTCATTCTCAGAGCGCAATAGGTAGAAAACAAAAATGTATGACAAATTTACGGGAAAAACTGGAAATTTATTGCCAGAGAAAAGTAAAGAAATAAACAATGAAACTGGAAATGCATTTATGGCGATGATTAAAGAGACGGATGTTCGTTTGTTTGCATAAATTGAAATTGAAATTTTATTTTGCGCATTCATTCATCAGCATTTGAACCATGTTTAGCTTCAAGTTAAACTTTATTTATTATCCAGCTTTGAAACTGGAGCACCAACCGCACAATTCACTAAAATGCATTGAGGTTTTGCGCAATTTTCAATAATAAAATATTTACAACTTGTTGATTAAACGGAATAAAATTTATAGTGCTCACAAACGAAAATCATTGCTTAACCACATCACGAATGTCGTCAATCAGCGTTTGTTCAAACGCGTAACTTCTCAAGATACATCTCTTTCTCTGTCTTCGATACACTTACCTGCCATTACTATTTGCACTCAGCTGGTGATTTAGTTTTAAAATGTGATGCAATATGGAGAATATATATTTTTTTTTTTAAATATACCTAATAAGTAAAGATCACTTCACATTTTAACAACTGCGATGCTAATATTATATTTACATGTTGAAAGAGGTCGCACGTAACAGAAAGCCATCATCTGGAAATCATGAAAGTTATAGACAGTGAAAAAGTAAAAAAAAAAAAAAAACAATTAAAATTGTAGACTTTTGAATGAAGAAAAACATGAAATGTAAAACTTCTTTGACACTCGAAATCATCATTAAATATTTACACCGTTGATTCTAACATGAATTGCATCACTCTATATTACGAACGAAAATTAAATATTATGAATGAAATTTGAGCCATATATATTTAATAGAAATCAGTTCATCTTACAAAGCTCGCACAGAATTTAAGTTATGTACATAAATATAATTATTGACTCATTTTGTAAAATTTATGAGATTGTTTTGCTAAATAAGCATTCAACAGACCGAGTAAAATATGATAGAGATCTTTTCGACCGTGCACATTAAAACCTTTTGTCAACTGTGATTCTATGTTAAGATGGCTGTTGACTGACCGATAGTAATCCATTGGCTAACGCTGCTGGTGATGTGACAGCTGAATAAAGCAGAAAATGACAAGTTGCTAAATACTTCAATTGTACAACAAAATTCTCATTCAATTCATACAATGTTGCTTTTTGCTGGTACGAAAATTCTTTACAATTGTTTTTGTGGAATTTAAATTCATTTTTCGACGTCCATATCATTTATACAGAAAAATTATGTCAAAGGATCTGATGTATATTAAATCTGAGTTCACGAAATGTTGAAGTTTACTTATGATTTGTAAATACGTAAATATTATTCAACAGTTACATAATTTGCCGCAGAAAATTTTTGTTCACTTTGAAGATCTCATTCGATAGATATACGCGCTTTTTCGACTACGCAATTTTTTTAATGGGTGGGTTCCTTTTGTAACCTAAAACTGTCAATAGCAATCACTCGAAATAAAATTTCACAAATCCTTTCATTGAACCATTGGCCACCTAACCTTTAAGTTGTTTTGATGTGTTTGACAGCCAAATTTTATAAAAGTTTTTCCATTTTGTTTCATTGCAGGTAAATTTGTTTCTTCATCGATTTGTGAAAATAAACAACATTCTGAATTTGAGACAGAGGAACAGTAGCCGACAGGTCAAATGCGATCGAAAGTCACTCAATGAAAGTTGTTTGTAAAAATTTTACTTTTGTCTGAAAGTGTCGTGAGTAAACCCAAATAAAAAAAAATTAAAAAGTTTCGAACTTTTGCGTATTCCTTCGGCGTTTTCAAGTTCAGTTGATTGAACTCCATATTTAAAAAGCATAAGCGGATTAAGTGCTACAATTTGCTGATAAACAAGTTTAAAACAATTTTTTTTGTCCTGAAACGAGTTTTTATCTATAAAATGTATTTATTATTAACTTTCGCTCCAAAAACCCGAACGAGACGCGCGACCGCGAATATCACTAGCAAAACATCTGATCGCGCATTTCTCGCGTTTCTACTTACTGGCAGTTTCCCTGTGTTGTTTTTCACGCAGCTTAAAAGATATTTCGTTTAATCAATTGATATGAAATATTGTTTCAATGGTGCATGAAGAATGTAGTTTAACAGCGTGTACCTTTCAACTAATCACAAACATCTTTCCACGCTATAAACGAATTAATTAAGCTTTAAAAACTTTTAAATCATAATTAAAGGTAAAAAAAATAATATTCTGGTTGAGCGATTCTCTTGAACTTGATTCATGAACTTTTTTCTTTTCAACAACGGTGCTCTCAATATTGTTTCTGAAAGTGAAATGCAGCGATGCAGGAAACTATCTTAATTAACGATTGTATGCAAATTAATCCCCAACTCAGCTCGGCGAAGCATCAATCATTCATGCAAAATTTGTCAAAGCATTCCGCTCTTAAGAAAAATAAAAATGAAAGTTCAATTAAACCGCTCAATTTGAAAACATTATGATTGGAAATTAAAAGTTTTTTTTTTGGGCAAACTTCCAATTACCACGGTACACAATGAACATAAAATAAATTTTTCTTGTTTGAATGAAAACTTTCAAGTGTGAGGTATTTTGCTGTCGATATTTCATCGATTGTCAGTGCAAAGACTCACTCATCAATGTGCTTAAATTTCAAGAGAAACCCATCAACGCAGCATCGACAATGAAAAAAAATCAGGTTTTCAGGAAAAGAAAACAAATATAATAACAATTTTTCATCAATTTTGTGAAACTAAAGAAAGCTTTCCAATTTCACACAGATGAAATTATCGCCAAGTGAATTTTTTTAATAACTTGTTGCAAATATCTTTTCGACATTTTGCGATTGCAACTGATTATCCTAATGCATATTTCTCTCGACGCTGGTATCCAAAACGCTGATGGCATCACAGTCGTATCTCATTAATGAAAATTTTTCTGCAGTAGCATATAAAATGCAATTAAGAAACTTTAATTTTATTTTTTTTTTTGGGTTCGGTTACAATCATTGCGCAAATGAAACAAAGTGAAAAATGTTCTCAGTAATAGAAATCAATGAAGTAAATCTTGCTACAATTGCATTTATCCCATGCTTATGCCGCAAAGCAGCCTAAATAATGTGTGTGTATGAATGGATCGGAATTAAAATGCAATAATTCATTTTGCTGCAGATGTTTGTTTCTCACGACAATTTGCTTCATACACAAAACATTTTGTGAGCTTGTCATCATCTTACATGAATGTTTGTTTTCGCAAATAAGCAGAAATGTGATGAAATTTATTTTCAATGGAAAGGAAAAGAATTTTATTCATGCAGCATAAAATCAATTTTGAAGGATTTGCGAAAAGCAAACTGAAACTTATCGCAAGCCTGGGAAAAAATGCGCACTAAAAATATTTGAACGGAAGCCAAAGGCGCCAATCTAAGATAATTGCATAAACAGCCAAAATTAATATAAATCATTTTTGAAGCTTGATTGGTACAAGTCATTTTTCACGATTTTCGTCGGTACTTTTATTATCAAGTTCTCTATCTTCATTTCCAGCATCACGCGAAAGCTGACTTTAAATCGCAAAAAAATTTACGCATTTCACGTTCACACGTCATAATAAATGATTTCGGTCTGGGCTTCCGTTTCGAAAGAGAGAAAATATTTATGAAGTTACACTGTGAATCAAAAGCAAGGAGCTACAAAAAGAGTTTGCCTAATTGATTCGCTTTCATCTACTCTTTTTGTGTGTTTTTTTTTTAACAGCATTATTTCCAAAATAAAAAGCTCCCTCAAAAATCTGTGGAATTGTTTCTGACCGAGACCTTGCCGTAATGAAATTTATGGCCGTAAAATTCACTCGAAATATAAATCGAGAGATTTTAATTTACATAAATACAATGAACATTTTTTTAAATAAATTTAATGCCGAGGACATCATTTGTCAAAGTCTGCTTCGAACTACATGCTCCACAGAACTTCGTACTATGTCATTTTATTGAATTTAACAATTTGGGATTCTTTTGGTCCGCAGGGCAATATTTTTATTTGCAATAAATAAGATTTAATATTGATTTAAATCACCAGATGCAAAGCAATCTCGATGGAAAAGCTCCGCACGTAGTTCTTTCTATATTATTTCATGGTTCCACAAATCGAAATTTCAAATTCGATTGGTTTTTAGGGTATTTTTAGGTAACCAGGTTCTGCGATTTTGCTCTATTTAATTTCTTATTTTACATAATTTATTTATTGCACAACCCAACTCGACATTTTGAAGTATGTTTCAATGTCTCGAGACATAAAATAATGTAACTAGATGGAATTTACATCGATACCGGAGATGGCAGGTTGAAGAAAAACAAAATGCTATCGTGGATTTAAAAAAAATATATAAATTGCGGTAGTGATGCACATTGTTTCTTCGGAATTGAACAAAAACTTAGAGAAACTTGCACAACATTTGCACAATTTTATATAGGAAATGTTTAGTGAGATGTAGTTCAAGTCGGCAACTAATGAAGACAATGAAAATGGCAATAAAAATATGCGCAAACAGAAGTCTCCATTGTAGCACCTGAAAATACTTTTCTTCTTCACAATTTGTGTCGTTTGCGATAGCGATTTGCCAGCTGAAGGAAAAAAAAGTGTAATTAAAATTAAAGCTACACAAGCGAATGAAGTGAAACTTTAAAAGTATTTTGAATGTAAAACAAATAAAATAAAAGTTTCATCTGCGATTTAGCTGCTTTGACTTGCACATGCGGTTTTTTTTTATTTGAAATTAATTGCGTTACGCATTTTAATGAGATGTCTTGATACTTTATTTATACGTTCAGCAATTAACTGCTCGAAGTTTTTCTTTGCATTTAAATGTTTTGTACGCACGGAAACTTTTACACGGTTTTTATGGTGTCGGCTGATGTTCGCATTTCGATAAGTCCGGAATCGAGTTCAGAGAACGGATTAATTGCAGGAAACAAAAAGCTTGTTAATTAAGTTTACCTAGTTTACCACAAACACCCGAAAAAAATTTCCACTCGAAATTAACGGGAATAGATTAACATTTATTATTTTGTTTCTGTTCTAATCCAGTGATGGCTTTAATTAGAGCGGTATAGCTTCAAAGAATTTCTTCATAACAAATTGTACCAGATTGCTTTTTCCTAAATTCCAAATGAGCTTGTTATCCTTGAGCTGCAGGCAAAGCCAAAATTTATGGGCACAGATTATTGGTGCGTGAAACAGCAATTTTTGGGTTGTCAAAAACGATTTGTGGTTTACGCTGGAAAGCAACAAGTCCTTGATACGCATTTTTAATGATCCATACAGAAAGTCATTATAACTCCAATTCTGTTGACAGCTCATTGTTAATAATAAAAAAATGCCTTTCCATGAACTCACTACCAATTAATAAATTAATTACGATAAATCAATTACTGATTTTGTAAAGCGGGAACGTTTTGTTTGTTCAATGGAATCAATTATAAATCTGAGTTAATGCGTAATTCCACTTTGTGAATATTGCTGATGAATTTTGTGCAAATTACCAACGATTCAATGATTCATGTCATATTCTGAAGCGTGACATTTATTGTGTTTCATATTAAGTTACGATCTTTTCGAGAGTATGCGGAAAATAAAGTTCCGCATTGTACTATAAAACGAAAAACAAAGTTTGTTCAAGTAAAGTGGAATTTAACGACAATTTGTGGAAAACGTTTTCCTGAATTACTAAAATGTCGACTAATCGCATCTGCATAAGGCTATTTGCTTGTTTCTAGCGTAAGCGATGCATTGACTAATTTAATGTCAGTCCATTTCCATAAAAAAGTTAGTTTATGACAACCAACTTTTCGGTGCTCGCCTGTTGTTCATGAAAAATCTGTAGTCGTCGTAAAGGTTTCACCAATCATTTGCATCATGAAATTAAATATTCTGGGGCTATTTCATCAAATAACAATAACTCGATTGTTCAAATGTCAGAGCCTGTATTAAATATGTCTAAATAGGAGATCACTTTTGGCTCATATTTAATGTTTCTTTTTTCGTAAATTTAAAGTGCCCACCCCTGCTCAAATTATTAATTTTCAAACCTTCAAATGTCCACATTGCCCATTTGTAGCAACGGCTCTTATTTAGAGCATAAGAAAACTTTTCTTTTTGAATAAACTTTTACTGAGTTTGATCAAAAATTATGCTTAAAGGCAGCTCAGAGTTTATGTGTGGAATGGAAATATTTCAATGGACGTCAACAAGCATTATAATGTTTTCTATGTTGAGCATACATAATCTCATCATGACACATGTTGGTTGTGGTGCAAACAAAAAAAGCTTCTCATTCTTTCAAAACTTTTTTCCGGACGTACACTGAAGAATATTTTAATGCTATCTTTTATGAAAAACAATAGAAAATTGTAAAAAAAATTACAGTTTGATGATAAATCTTATAATATTTCTTCCTTTTCTCTCATGTTGTATGGTTATTTAAGTGTGAAGCGAAAAAAAAACAAACAAAATTACATAACACCTCTCACACATCCTGCAATCACATCGTCATTTTTCAACTATTTTATTTATTATGTTTTATCGTATCTTTCGCGAATATTTATTTATAAGATAAAAATTAGAAAAATTAAATTAATCGCTTATTGAGGACTGATCAAAATCTAATATGATTCACTGTAGAAGTTTTTGCTTCTGTTTTAGAAAGCACGAAGTTAAGTTGCGACTTTTTTGCGGAGTCTCTTAATGGGTCTCCACCATTTAGAGAGCATAGTTTTGCTGTTCACGAGATGATTGCATGCAAGAATTCCACGACACTTCATTATAAATTGCATTACACAATTCGAAGTATGCTTCAAAATGCATTGGAAATGCTTTAAGAATCTTGTGGTATACATGCATGGAATAAATTTTGCATAATAATTTGTAAAAGGAAAACACAGGAGGGCTCATATCAATATAGATTTCAGACACATAATACCTTGAGTCGTTCATTCCGCAAAGTTATTTTTCATGAATCGACTGATTTGACAAACCGGAGCTGAATAGCAAAAAAGAACGCTTTTGCAAAATTCTTACAATAACTTTATAAATTGTTTAGCCGTACCATTCCAATTTTCACCCATTTGTGTGCCCGTGGCCATGTTGTATCTCTCAACAATTCGAATATAAAAGCAGCGAGCAAAAATTTCACTTCTGAAAACTGCATCTGGCGACGATTAATTCTTATAAATTTGTTGTTTACGTAATCGACCACAAACTTAACAAATATTTTTATTTTTTTCTCCCGGGCGGACATGAAAGTAGCTGACAAAAGCCGTGAAATAACTTTGACCCAGAAATGTTTTTGTAATGATCTTAAGCCCAGGGAAAGAAATTTCATTGCCGACAATCGCTACATTTCGTAATAAACATGAGACCGTTTTTCATTGATAAGTAAAAAACGACAATTTTGGGATATTTCATTTTGTCGTTGGCCGCATGCTGCGTTTTTTATGCGTGTCTGTCCTGCAAAACACTTTCAATTAACGCTAAAAATATTTCGACATGAAATTTATTTTCCTTCATGAGCTTGCAAAATTCTTGCAAGTAGCGAATCGACGTAAAATATTTATGAAACTGTCCAATCGATTATAACTTTTCAAGGCGAATTAAATTGTTTATTGCACATTGTATGATTTTGAACTAATTGATTTAATAGCTTGCCGAAAATTTAATTAAACTTTGATTTTTTTTCACATTACATACATACTCAGCTGGCGATTCTCATGGTATCAAAATTTCACGAGAGCGATGAAAAATTCAATTTATTAAAATTACTATAAATCATTGGAAAACATGTCATGAAAAGCGCACGCAACTGACGACCAAGAATATAAAAAAAAAAAATACATTTTCAATATTTTTTATGAAGTTTCCAATTAAAATTGTTTACCCTAATAAAATTAAAATTTGGAAATTTTTACAGCTCTCTTTTAGCTGTTGCATTTTTTTTTAATTTTTTTTAAACAAAAGAGAAAAATTAATTGAATTATTGCTTGTATTTTGTTATGGGTCGAATTTTACGTTATATAAAGAGCTTAAAGCTGTTGTTTGTTGGTCATGAGACGTGATGTTTCATAGTCATTAATCTTGCTTTGTTTTAATTACCAACGCACATAAAAACGGTCATGTTTAATCAATAAAATGCAAGTTAATTTATGGCCCGGCACGATGAATTTTTAAACGGAATTGGGAAGCGAAAGCTTTCGATGCGAATGAGATTGATGAAATATTTATGTACATTCTCGTTGCAAACAATTAAATGATAGCAACAAGCGTCCAGTGAGAGCACTTTAACATTTTCAATTACGCATTGCGTGAAGAAAGCTTAAATGCCAAAAGAAATGATAATTTTTATGGAAATCGTTAACTAATTAGTAATTACGTGAGCAAAATGTCCAGCAAAATGATGGAAATTTATGGCGAGTGGCATCGCACTTGAATTACTTCCTTCTTTACACTTCCAATCTAAAAAGCGATGTTTTCAAATTAAGCATATCAGCAAGTGGAATGATATGCTTCAACATGTTTTGGCGCGTGTAAACATCAAGTCCGTTTTTTAATGTTTGTTATTCGGAAGTGGCGGAACATGATTTTAACTTTTAACGTTTTAGAGAGCAAGATTTCATTTCAAACAATTATAAGTGATGATAATTCGTTTTGCTGCATGTATCGCTTAAAAGTGGGCACTTTAAATTGAAGGCACATCATCATATTGAAGATATGGAAATACACTCAATATTTAAACCAGTAGCCACAGCCTAAATCACTTAATAACCATTTTCTCATTTCTTTAAAGAGTTTATTGCTTTTATGACCTGCAAATAAAAATATTTGTTTAAGCATCTCAAAACATTGCGGCGTGAATATATTTAAACGTTCACTTCTCGAAAAAAGTGTAATCGAAAAACAAACAAGCATTTGCAGGATTACTCTTAGTTGCGTTAATTGATTTAATTGGAATTAATTTTTATTGCTATCATTATAATATGTAAAGAGCTCTTCCTTCCTCTTTCACATGACTGAAAAATCTCTCGAATTCGATGAAAATATTAAAGAAAATTAAGTTATTTTGCTCAACTGTGCAAATTGCATATCATTGGTAGGAATTTCAATAGATTTCTTTCGATTTTAGAAAGCGACAACATTTAATTGGAGTTTTAATATGTTTTAAAGAGTACATTTTTAAATGAGGAATTAAATTATTTCTCATTTAAGTGACTCGATGACGAACAATGTTTACCACATTTGGGAAGAAATTCACTACAATAACCTTTAAAATTGCGAATAACCTAGAAACTGTTTCAACATCCGCGTGCCAAAAGAAAAAAAAATTATGCCGCTCAACAAAGACAAAATTTCTCAAGTTTCTTAACAATTAATTACTGTGACAGGTTTTAATCAATAAAACCGTAACAATTACGACACACTATGCAAAAAATACTCCAAGCATTAGACACCTGCAGAAAAGAATTTGACTTTGATCACTTTGCGAAAAAAAAAAAACAGCAAAAAAAATCAAGCTGCAAAAAAAACTCATTAAAAAAAATCAATATTAGCAGCTTTGCTCAAAGTTGTTTTCGAGATAAAAAAAACTCTGTTTGCAATTTTTAATTACAGGCGAGCTCTGCAAGAAGTGCATAATTTATGAGGAGCACTTTGAATTGAATTCTGAAACTTTGTCAATCGTTTATTACAGACATTGGTTTTAATTGTACTTGATATTTAGTTGCATTTCTCATTTTCTAAATGTAAATTTGCTATAAGGATAGTTCGGTTTAACGATTTGAAAGCACATGAAACCAAAAGTGAAACATAAATGAAAAGTTAATATAAAAAATTTTACTGGTTTATTGATTATTAATGTCAGTTTAACCTCAAAACGCAATCATATGAAACATTTGAAACGTGCAATTAAGCGAAAAAGTGGGCGATTCCATGAAAATTGTTAATCTTTCGGGGCACGGGGGGGGGTCTTAAATTGTGTTTTCTGCGTTTTTGGTTTCGGCGTGCAGGAAGCTCTTAATTATATCGTAATTTTTTCAACTATCTTTAATTATTTATTGTTGAAAGGAATTTTATCAGAGAAAGAAATAAAATTCCCATAACAGACATATGGTTGGCTTTCTAGTGAATTAAAACGTGACAGTATGATTACGAGGACATTTATTTAACTGCTACCTAGTTCTTTGCTCAACAGAAGGTGACAATTAAAACCATAAATTAAGTGTTAATCGGTAATTTTTGTGAAGTGGCAATTTGAAAGGCGCAGTGCAGTTGTGATGCACAATTTAGTTTTATTCAGTTTTAATGCAGTGGTTACAGTAAAAACTTGTTTGTCAAATGCGATAATTGAATATTTTGAATGCAACATTCCCTTGATTTCCATTCTATATGCATTTTAAAAGAAGTTTCCAGAAATGACCACAGTAAAATTTGCAAATTAAAGTCCACTGAAAAAGGTTTTTAACCTTAATGGCTTAATATCTTCCAAACAAGATCATTAAATGTGGAAAAATAAATGAAATAAAAAAAAAACTAGAGTAAGAGTAACAATAAAAAAAAAAATTGTTTTGTCTGCAACATTCAAGTCAAAATTACAGTCATTGTTGTTTCTCAGACACTTTCCTTTATTGTGCGCTTATTGTACAATAACAGCAAAATTATACAATTCGGTTATTGAAAAAAATCTTTCCTTATTGATAAGTTAGTTGTTCAATGCGTTTTAAGTTTCCGAAGCATGGCAAAAGAAAATATCGATCAATAAAATTCGGTGACTTTGCTGGCAAACATTATTTAATTACTATGCAAAATAATACCCTGAAATTTATTTACGTCAGGGCTCATGCGGAATTGGTTGAATTGTGAGTCATACAAATTGGAAAGACCTTTAGCGTATTTCTTTTTCATAAGCCTGATAAAAATAAAAGTTCACGACCATAAAATGGAACTTATTGTTCGCAGAGTGAACTACGGTTATTACGACAGTTGTAAGAGAAAAATTGGAGAGAAAGATTTGCACAAATGCGCCGCACAACAATCATAAACAATTTAAAATGAAATATAATTTCATCTTTACAATGTTTCCAAGACAACTTCGAAAGAAAGAAAAAAAAATATATTACAATTCACGAGCTGAAAATCAGATTATCACAAATTAGAGTCGCAGATGAAAGGCATGAACGCGCAATCATCATTACTCGATTATAAAAAAATAAAGAAGAAAAAATATCTCAAAAGAAATGCAGTACTGTTTCGTTGCAAAAGTAGTGAATGAAATTCGAATTTCATTTGTGTGCATTATTTATTTCGCTACAATGGTTAGCAAAAGCATTTTTACTCCTGAATGAAAGAAAAAGAATGAAATTGCAAAAAAAAGCATATTTTTTCACAAAATTTTCGATACTGACAGAGAATGAATTATCCATAGAGTTGTCACTTGTCAGTCGGTTGATATTCATTTTGTGTCTGATTCAATTGAACGCTATTAATTCAATTTGTGTCGCAACATTTTCGATATTTTCATTCGAGCGCATAGAGTTTTAATGAAAATATATTAACAATTAAGACGCAAAAGAGAGTGAAAAGAGAAAAAATAATAAGAATCCCAAAGCACTTCCATAATCATTATTTTACGGTAGATTAAAATTTATATGTACGTGTTATATGGTCAAGTGGTTTTGTCATAGAGAAGAAACGAAGCAAAAATAAACACAAGGATTCTAATATAGTAGATTGCCGGGTCTACAAGCTCCTTTCGAAACATCTTCAAAGCAACAGCCTTGTGATGGCAATGTTTTTATAGCCGATTAACTGATGATGTGCTTTATGTTTCAGAAAATATTCGTTCTCAGTGCATTAAACAATTTTTTATTATTATTAAGAAAGCAAACAAATGAACCATAAACATTATGCTCGATGAATTTCAAATTTCATGGTACTTCTGGATCATTAGTGCGCATTTTCACTCAACTTCGCAGCAACATTTTCATAAATTTTCACTTCTCTCACATGCAAAAAGCTTCGTTTCAAAACTCCGCGTGTAGCCAGCGGCTTATAATTTATTGGGACTGAAATTGGGTCAACGCTCGATTTCAATATTCCAATTTGCGATTTTTTTCCTTCTACTCTTGTCCCGGACTCATTTCTCATTCTGTTTTAGTCCAAGTCAGGCGCAGCGCAATAAGACAATGATCTATTGCACAAAGAAATGACATAAAAGCAACAAAAAGCAAACAATAAAAAAAAAATCATATATTTTTTTAATTTAAGTTCACTTCTTTGAGTATCGCCCCAGCACTTGTCCCGCTGACCCAATGCAATTATGATTCAACATCGTGACCGTCACTAGACACAAGGTGCTGACTGTATTTGCATGTATAGTGAAAAGATAAATAGTTAACCCAGTTCCATCAATTCAGACAATTTTTCAAACTCGACATTCATTGCGTTTGCTTTTGTATTGTTGAGCTGAGAAAAGGTGGTAAAGCATCAAAGGTCACGTAAAATGTGACTTTGATTATTGCGCAATTTGCCAATTTTTCTTTTTTTTTCGAGTTCATCGTGCTTACCGTTGTGGCACACAAATGAAACCAAGAGTACGACATTCGGCTCCATTCCGTGATACTTGTTTTTATGACTCTCAGACTCCCTCTCGCAGTTATTGCAATGCGATAACGATCACTCGTGGGGAATAAACACGATACTTTAAAACAAAAAAGTTAAAATATTTTAATTTTTAATTATGTTGCCCCGAATGCAATGATATTTAATGGCAACTTACCAATGTCGCTCACATTGCTCTTATCACCTGAAATTTATTCACATATTTAACGCTTTTATGTGCATTTATTATACCTTTTTTTTGCGCACAAGCGTTGAAGAAAGCTATGAGGCGTTAAATTAACGCAAAATTATTATTTTGTTGGTCTGGAGCATTTATGAAAATATTTTTCTTATTTCGCACGTTTTTACTTTGTCGGCACAACTTATACTTACGTGTAAGTTCATTTCTGTGGAAATTTTTTTTTTCTCTTTCGTATTTTCAAAAATCCAACGTATAAATTAAATTATGCTGGACGAGAAATTAATTGGACTCGATTTAATAATGACGCAAATCGATTATTTTAAAGTCGTCGATGAATGAACTGTGTTTGTCGAGACCCTTTTGGCGGTAGTCGCCTTGGACAAGTTGCCGTGCGCTTAATTTATAACACATAAAAAATCTTATTCTGTTTACTTTCACAAAACTGAAATCAGTTTAACTGAAATCGCTTTAAATAAGTTTGTGTATTCATGGCATTAAAGTTCTATAAACTACAACCGACAATTAAAGAAAAATTCATTAAAAATTAGTATTTTTTAGTTCCGCCACACCTCGGCAGTCGACAATCTTACAATCTCACAAATCTGCATGTGGTCGGGGTTTAAATTTATCGCATTTTGTGCTTTTATTTAAAAAAGTTGCTTTTTATGAAAAATATACAAATGGAATACGATACGACAAAGGCTAATTCAGAATAAAGCAATGACTAATCAAAATTTGACCGCAACACTTTGCCGCCGTTTCTGTAGTCAAACAATTCGATATTTCATTAAAACATTTCAGTGTTTATACTAATTTGCGTTATCCATTTATAGATACAAATAAACTCCCAGCTGATCAATTAACGTCAGCACAAACGTGGTGGCAATCCGGTATAGCAAATCCACTGCAAGCAACACATGGACTTTATCAATCACATCCATCACTTAGCGGTAGCATTCCCAGACCTGTAGCGTCAAGTAGAATTCCATCAGCATCCACACCAAGGCCACCAACAAGTGCTGGTCTCAGGTCCCCTCAACCAACGGGTGGATTCCCGTCGTTCGTGAATCCAAATCCCAAATCGCCATTCCGTCATTTAGATTTCAGTTCAAGTGCAACAGCAGAATTGCGTCGCAATCCAAATTTGTCGGCTCCTGATGAGTGCGCTCGTGCATGCCGCGAAGATGAACCACCGCGTACTTGCTATTACCATTTCACATTGGAATATTACACCGTTTTAGGGGCGTAAGTATTAATGTTGAAATTTTGTTTCATCATCTCACATGATGATCAAATTCCATCTAGCAGTAATTAAAAAACGATTAAAATATTTTTTTTTTTTTACCCTTTTAAAGTGCCTGTCAAGTCTGTACGCCAAATGCTACAAATACCGTGTGGAGTCATTGCCAATGCGTGCTGGCTGATGGCGTTGAGCGTGGTATTCTGACGGCCAATCGTATGATTCCAGGGCCCAGCATTCAAGTGTGCGAAGGCGATCGCGTTGTTGTCGATGTTGAGAACCATATGGAAGGTATGGAAACAACAATCCATTGGCATGGTATCTGGCAGAAAGGAACTCAGTACTATGATGGTGTGCCATTTGTTACCCAATGTCCAATTCAACAAGGAAATACATTCAGGTAACGATAATTTGCATCAATTACATTTTTAATATTCATCTACTACCCAAATATTGTTACGTCTTGAAAAAACATTAAAAAACAATGCCATTGGAGCAGTCATAAATGAGACCAATTCAAATTGCCATAATTAGAGGTTATGAATTTTTGTTTTTTATGCAATTTTTTTTTTGTTTCTTTAAAATTCCATTCATGAAGCGTCGATTGTATAAAGTCAGAAATGAGATCAAGTGAAATTATGAATGAAAAGCATTAAATAACTCGAAATAGATAAAATAACAGGAATCAACGGCAAAGTAATTTCGCTTTAGCCTTGCGCTATTTGCATACATTTTTATTGGTCAATTAAATTTCAATTTAAATCAGTTTTAATTCCCATGTAGTCTAGTGGCATAGATTTGTATACATATTTAACAACTTATTTGCATTTCACAGATATCAATGGACCGGTAATGCTGGTACACATTTCTGGCACTCACATCATGGCTTGCAGAAACTCGACGGGTTATGCGGTTCCGTTATTGTTCGTCAGCCACCATCAAAAGATCCAAATTCACACTTGTATGATTTTGATTTGACTACGCACACAATCGTTATGACCGATTGGATGCATGAAGATGCCGCTGAAAGATATCCAGGCCGTTTAGCTGTTAACACTGGGCAAGATCCTGAGTCAATATTGATCAACGGCAAAGGCCAATTCCGCGATCCAAATACCGGCTTTATGACAAATACACCGTTAGAAATTTTCACAATGACGCCAGGAAAGCGTTATCGATTCCGTAGTATAACTGCATTTTCCAGCGTATGCCCGGCACAGTTAACAATTGAAGGCCACACTATGACCGTGATTGCAACAGACGGAGAACCAGTTCAACCAGTGAATGTCAATACCATCATTTCTTTCTCAGGTAAGTTGTTGATGCTAAAGTGGCCACCTCTTCATGCTTACCGATGATTTATTACGAGTTAATTAAGGTCGTTAAAGTTTGGTTTGCGCTCAATCAAATAAAAAAAACTTCCATTGTTGCGTAGCAGTGATTTAAGGAATGTTGTAGGCGCCTTCCTTTTAATAGCAAATGAAGCGCCCTGCAGGTCTTAATGTCATTCATTCACTGTTCAGAATGATTAATTTATATCGCGCGTATTGTCCCGTCCGTTTCGTAAGCCAGCGGGCCAGTGATCATTAAAAAAGTGCCAGCTCAAAGCCATTTTCCTATCAATTATAAATTTTTTTTGAATTTTTTATTTAAACTTTGTTTAAAAACTGTTCGTGTTTAATGCGGATGCCGCATAAAATATATTAATGTGATATCCATTATTATTTAACTGTAATTCATAATTAATATTTATCGCCTTTAGTTAAATATTAACTTTATATAAATTACACAACAACCAATTATTTGCGAAACACATTTCAAATTGCATTTATTTGACATAAATTCGTAAAAAAGCAAAATGAATCAACAGCAAAAAAAAAAAAAATAAAGTGATCAGTGACAGTCATCACAATTGCAAAATGGAAATTTCATGTAAAATCCCAAAAAAAAAAAGTTTTCTCTCCACAATTGACAGTCAAATTAAGCAATCAAAGTGATTCACTGTTGAGACCGCGTAAATTGCTTTTTTATTGTAAATTTCATCACATTTTCATGTCAGTTTCTCAGTGCGTGCAATATCCAATTTCACTTATTTGTTTTAATGTTTATTGTATCGCATGTAATAGTTATTGACATTGAACGGTTGCTGTTTTACTTCGCTAATATATTTTCTTGACAGAAAAAAATATATCTCAAAGTTCCATTGAAAAAAAGGAATCAGACATAGCTAATTGAGTTCTGTTATTCAACGGCCATATTCCATTTTCTGGCTTGTTTTTTTTTTTTTTTGTTTTAATTTTAATGCAATCGTGTTTTTAGTGAACGCACATTTTTAAATATTTTTTTCATGTTCTATTAGCATTGAAGTCCAAGGAAATGTAGCTTTCGATTTAAAAATTTTATTGCAGTCCAAGCTCTCGAGGGTGATACTTAAACAGTTTATTTTGATACTTTGGTGAAATCGATATGCATAAGCTACAAATTAAAATCAATTTCGCTAGCGCTCTGTGTAACGAAAATAAAGTTATAATACAAAGGAGTCATTAAGCTGAAGGTTAAATCAACTGTTAGCATAAAACTACTGTTCATTAAGCTTAACTGCCAAATGCTACAATATAATTTGAAAACTTTTTTTTTAACATTAAATAGGTGAAAGATACGACTTTGTCATCAATGCTGACCAGCCGGTTGGCGCTTATTGGATTCAACTCAGAGGTCTTGGGGAATGTGGTATTAAACGTACACAGCAATTAGGTATTTTGCGTTATGCTCGCGGTCCATATCAGCCTGCATCGCCCGCACCAACATACGATGTTGGAGTACCACAAGGAACTGTAAGTAATCGATTTGTTCAAAACACCAACGATCATTCCACGTAAAACACATAAAGCCACCTCTACAAATTGTATAAAAAAAAAAACTGTATAAATTGCACCCATAAAAATTATTGTTTTCACCAATTTATAAATCAGTCACACAAAAGTTGTCACTTAGCATTATCGACCAGTAAGCACATCATCATGCAAATTTAAATGTTTCCAATTAATGGCGCTGGGCGCACACATTTCGTTATCATTCTAGTCAATTATAAATTTAAAATTTCAATTTGTACAGCTGTGAAACTTTCAATTCTTCTTGCTGTTTCTTTTCCATTACATTGACGTCTTTTCTTTTTTTGTTTTCATCAATTTAATTAATTTTTAATTTTCCTTCTACTCGCTCGACCACATTACGTGAACAAAGAAATGACAAACTTAAGTTTCTGAATAAATTTTTTATCCCTCAAATTTATTTAAAATGGTAAGTTTTTAATTACGAAGTTTTTTTTTTATTTTTCATTTTCGTCATTTTGCGGGAACAAAAAAAATACTTTGCCAAACTTTCTTTTCTTTTTTGTCGCTCCAACCTTGATTTCGTGTGCAATCTGAAATTTAATTAAGAAGAAGTTTGCACGAGAAAGATGATTAATTTCGTTCTCATGTCCATGACATTGCACGTTCATTAATCAGCAAAGAAATCCTCGACTCAGCGTGCGGTTTCTTAACAAGTATTTTTCCCACTTTACTGAATTACTTGTCTACGATTTTGTTGTTTTATGTTTCGGTGGTAATGAAATAAGATTTACTTTATCTTAAACTATTTTCTTTACTTTCTTTCTTCTCCTCTACATTGGAAAAAAATTCACTTTCATCATCACAATTTGTACAAAAAAAATCTGTAAATTTGTTAAATAAAAGGTATTGAACCCATTGGACGCACAATGTGATGCACCACGTCCAGATGCAATTTGCGCTAATCAACTGAAATATGCTGGAAAACACAAGGATCCAGCTTTACTCCAAGATAAGCCAGATGTTAAAATCTTCTTGCCATTCAGATTCTATCTGTATAGACCCGAAGAATTGTTCGCTCCAAACACTTATAATCGATACTTGGTTGCCCCAACTGGAGATCATGGTAAGATTCTAATCTTTATTTCATTTATTATAGTTAAGATCATTTGAATTTATATTTCCCTTCTTATAAACCTTCAGTTATCTCTTTGATTGATGAGATTTCATATCTTTCGCCGTCATCACCGCTAACTTCACAATATGATGATATCGATCCAAGTCAGTTCTGTAATGGTGACAATCGTCCAGCTAATTGTGGAGATAATTGCATGTGCACACACAAAGTCGATATTCCGCTCAATGCCATTGTCGAAGTCGTTTTGGTCGATGAAGTGCAACAACCCAATTTAAGTCATCCATTCCATTTGCACGGTTATGCTTATGATATTATCGGTATTGGTCGATCACCCGATACGACCATCAAAAAGATTAATTTGAAGCATGCTCTTGATTTGGATCGTCGCGGTCTGCTGCACCGTCAATTCGATTTACCACCCAAGAAAGATACAATTGCTGTTCCAAATAATGGTTATGTCGTATTCAGATTCAGAGCCGACAATCCTGGGTGAGTAAACATAAAGTTTGCTGCTTCTTAGAATTGAAAATAATAGCATAAATCTTCGTTCTACAGACCCTGGTTGTTCCATTGTCATTTCTTGTTCCACATAACAATTGGAATGAATCTAATCTTACACGTTGGAACGCAAGCTGATCTACCGCCGGTGCCACCAAATTTCCCAACATGTGGTGACCATTTACCAGCCATTGAACCATTTGGATCGGTTCAAAGAAATTAACCTTTATCGTAGCGTCTTAGGATTTGCGCGTAGAATACTCTTATTCCTTAGTGATTTGAAATTGAATGTTTTGCATAAGTGTGCAACATATCAGATAACATCACACGAATTTCTTTGAATTATTTAAAAAAAAAATTAATTTCTTCTAATTTATCCGAGATTTTATCTCACGAGATGAAAATTTGTAGTTAATTTACAATAGCCGACATTCAAATAGTTTATGTCACATTCAACTTATTTTCACGCATACGCTAGTGAAGTGTGTGAGTAAGAAAAGTCAGAATGTTATTTATAGTTGTCCACTTTCGCGTCGCAATTAATATTAATTTTATCTTTAAAATGTGCATTTTAAATCTCTTTTTAGGCCTCAAGTGTCCATCAAATGACTTCTTTTTATACAAACACATATTTTTAGTGAATGATTTCTTTTTACAGGCGCTGTAAATTCCTTTTTTCATGTTGTTGTAAATATTGTACATAAGCAGAGAAGTCGAATCATTTCATTCATAATTCATTTCGCATACACCCGCAAAACATCATTAAAGCTCCACTTCTGTGCTTCCTATCAATTGCATATTCGCATTGTTCATTCTATTATAAATTTTTATAAATATTTAATTTTGTTGAAAACTCACATACATAACTTTTTTAAACGAAAACAAATCGAAATTAGAATGCATTCATACTCTTGCCAAAAATTGTCTCTCCCATTTTGCTACGTTCTGTTCTGTCAGCTGGTGCGTGCGTGGATGCTATTTTGGGCAAATTATTTTGGTATAATAAATTTCATATTTCTCATAAATTTACTGCCTAAAAATCGCTTTCTTATCAACAGAAATATGCAATAAATCACCCCCGAAAACAAAATTTCATATTTTTCCCTATTTTATGTTTTTATTTGCAAAGTTAAATTTTTCACTTAAAGCTTCTCCCATTCGCGATGTAACATCCCCGAAAAAAAAAAAAAACGTTTCATGTCACTCAATTAAATATGAAGAACAACAAGACAAACCATTTATAAATCTTTTCATTTAATATTTCACAATACATTGCAAAAAAAATTGATAACAATTAAGTATAACTGTTTTAATTAGATATTATCACTGCCCCGCACACTGCCTCCGCGCAATTATGAATCACATTTTGATGAGATTGTTTTCATAAATATGATTAATTTTTTTTATAAATATTTGCGATACAGTGATTATTATTGCATGTTGGATAAACAATTGATTATCATTCAATGACACTATCGATTATTGCAATTTCACACTACGTATAAGAATGATCGCATTAAAACATGTTTAATTAAACCGGATTCATTCATATATGACATCCTGATGCTATAAATATCAGAGCTTATAATGTGACATTACATACAGATTTTTCCATTGATAAATATTTTTATGCTACGATCGAAAATTTATAAATAAATACAATGCCAACCATAAATATTTTTCATGCCAATAAAACATAAATTTTATATACTTGAAAAGCTGAATGCAATAATTAAAGCTTGAACCCCGAAAATGAAAATGCAGCTGAAAATTGCAACACGAGAAATTGAATTTATTACACGTTTAAATAAGTATATTTTAACTCAATAAATAATTCGAAAAAAAAAAAAAAAGATTCGAGTTTCAAGCTTATGTTGAATTAAAAGTGTTTTCTGTAGACAAATCCCATAAAATTCTATGATATCAATTTTCATTTTCCATACATCATGCCAAGGGGAAAATTTGTAAATATATTTAAAAGGCGTTCTGGAATGATTACTTAACCTGATGTTTATCAAAGCTCAAATGCTGTCCAATTAAATATGCTTATGAACATTCGACATACAAATTTTATAGTCTCTCAATGGTTAAATTGTTTATACTGCAAAATTTAAACAAAATGTCAGGATGACCTCACTCCAGGATACGCTTTCAAATGTAAATTTTTATTCTTGTAAATTATTCATATACAAAAACCGTATTATTTCAAATATTTGGTAAGTTAATGGGCCTTCAAAAAAACTGTATGAAACATTTACTTCTATGTCCCACAATCATCATAAAAGGATAAAATGTCGTAACCTAATTTCATTTTCTCCATAATGTATCCTTTGCCCTTAAGGGACTAATGAAAACTGTTTTGTTTTATTTAATTTAATTTTTAATTCTTTTCGGCGTTCAGATTTTGAATCCCTTGGATGCCATATGCGACAAAAAGCGTAACGATGCCATTTGTGTGAGCAACTTGAAGAATGCAAGAAAGAGTGATCAAGAAGTTCTGCGAGAACGACCAGACATTAAAATTTTCCTGCCATTCCGTTTCTATTTTTATCGCGTGGAAGAATTATTCAAGCCACAAACATACAACAAATTCTTAGTTGCTGGATTCTCAGGAGATCACTTGATAAGTTTGGTTGATGAAATTTCTTACACCTCACCACCGGCGCCGGTTTTATCACAATATGATGATATTGATCCTGCACAATTTTGCAATGGTGACAATCGTCCAGCTGATTGTGGACCAAATTGCATGTGCACACACAAAGTCGATATTCCACTCAATGCCATTGTCGAAATCGTTTTGGTTGATGAAGTTCAACAGGATAATATAAGTCATCCATTCCATATGCACGGTTATGCTTATAACGTTATTGGAATGGGTCGGTCACCAGATACGACCATAAAAAAGATTAATTTAAAACATGCCCTCGATTTGGATCGTCGTGGTTTACTGCATCGTCATTTTAATGGACCACCACTCAAAGATACAATTGCTGTTCCAAATAATGGTTATGTCGTTTTGCGATTCAAAGCTCACAATCCTGGGTCAGTATAAAAGCCACAAAAAATCTTAATCATGGTGACTTCTAAGTATTAATAATTAATAAATTTCTTATTTTTTTTTTTTACCTTCACAGAGCTTGGCTTTTCCATTGTCACTTCTTGTTCCACACAGCTATAGGAATGGATTTGATATTGCATGTCGGTACACAAGCCGATTTACCGCCCGTGCCGCCAAATTTCCCAACCTGCGGTAATCATTTGCCGCCCATCAAGCTACATTAGTCATCCAAATGGAATCATCTAGTTCTTTAGACTCATAAGTGAAATTCGGTGGCATAAAAAAAAGTGTTTGTACATTTTTTTGAAGCATTTCTACTATAAAATATTTATCGCAACGCGATAACGAAGACTTTTTATAGAAGAAAACAACGAATTCGAGTAATGATAATACATTTAGTAGTTAACTGATGACTGTCCGGTTTTTTTTGCTCCAAGTCACACCTCACTTACCCATAAATACATGCATGCAAACCATCCAAATGAATTTAATTATAATTTTTTCTCATTCATTATGCCTTCATGACTTTCAAAGTGACCCAATGGCGTTATTGCTTTTTGGGCAATTAAATGTTTAAATGTTTGTTGTACATAATTTTTCATTTCATTTTCTCGTGTATATTATTTTATTGATAAATAAAAAAGTGAAGAAAGTAAAACTATGTTGTAATTAAAACTCGACATCTTAATGCTCAAATTTATGATAGCTTGTGGGCACGTGAGTCTGAAAAGTCATGTAACATTGTTTTGTTGTGCAAAAATTTAACATTTATTATTGCGCAATTGTCTTTCAAAAAATAAATATACAGAAGAAAAACTGTAAAAGTCAATCAAAGTTGGCACGTGAACGTGATTGAAACACGTAGAAAGAAAAGTCAGCAAAATGGACTACAGAGATTCTGACAGCTTTTCAACTTTTAAAAATCCATGTGAACGCAAAATTATCGAAGCCTTTCTTAGATATGAAACTGATGGCGCAAAGGTTGTAGATTCAAGTGATATTGGAAATATTTTGAGAAGTCTGGGTTGTGCACCGAGCGAGAAGGAAATTGACGATTTCATCAAATCCACAGAACACCAGAAAGGTCGCATTCACTTGGTGGCTTTCATGAATCATCTTAATCAACTATTATTAGAACGAAAAATGGAGCGATCATCAGCAGTAGACCTTCTTGAAGCGTTTAAGGTGTTTGATCCTGAGAAAAAAGGTTACATCGGCAAGGATGAATACCTGAAAATCATGAAAGAATGTGGCGGCAAAATGACAAATTGAAGAAATCCATCTATTAACGCAATTCCTTATCTGCTTTACATTAGAAAGCTGACATACAAAACGAAAGAATCAATCTATGACATGGCTGAGGCAGAGGCAAAACCAATTAAGCCACGAGTGTCTGCCAGAAAATTAGCAAAAATTAAACGATTTTCCAAATTTGATGAGCAACGTGCATCCGGTAAACTAATGACACGAACATTTCGACTTGACTAAATTCATAGTACACTTACTGTCACCATCGCAACGCAAATGTTTATTCGATCAATAAAAATATTTTTGGCATCTTAAATTATGGAGGATTATTACGATATTCCAGGTAAATTACGAAATTTTCAGCTTCAACATCCGATAAATTGATTACTGATTTCTATTAACAATGAAGTCAATATAACAAACGATCTGGAGCGCAAAATTGCTGATGCGTTTTTAATTTTTGATCATCATGGATCATCAACAATTGATATTCGTGAAATTGGAAGCGTTCTGAGGTTCCTGGGCATGGTTCCGAGTGAGCAGGAAGTTTCCGAAGTGATTGCTGAAACGGAATTTGAGGATTCCAATGGCACCGTTCATCTTTCGAAATTCTTACCATATGCGCATCAATTACTAATTGAACGGAAAATGGAACCAGTCCCAATAGAGAAGCTTCTCGAGGCTTTCCAGGTTCTTGATCCTGAAGGAAAGGGCTTCGTTACAAGAGATCAAATGACAAAGATAATGATGGAAGAAGGTGAACCGTTCAGTCTGGAAGAGCTCGAGGAAATGTTTTCCTGTGCAATCGACAGCGGCACAAACACAATTCCATACGAATTTTATTTGAATCAATTGATTATTGATGTTTAAAACACTTCGTGTAGAATAAATGTTTCTTATCACTAAAAGATCATTTGTTTAACGGATTCGACATTTTTTCGATAGCATGCCAATGAACATAGAGGAATATTTGTCTTACTGCAACTATATCTTTTCATTTCCTTGCATCCTGGAATTGCACAAAGAACTGGTAATGGTGCTTCGATGGGTAATTTTGATTGTATCGGATGCTCGTAATCGATCGGAAAACTCAGCGTCGAACCGTGAATAGTATTCTTGTATGATATAACTGGGGCTTGCTGCTGCTTTGCTATTCGGACTTTAGTGGCTTTGACAGTCTTCGATTCACCTTTCTTTAGCAATCGCTCCATTGTTTTTTTCCTGTCATGTTCACGTTTCGCATCAGCCAGTTGTTTACGTTTTTGAGCCTTCTCTTTCGACTTTTCAATATCTTCAGCTGTTGGTGGCATTTTTCCTTTTTCTTTGACCTTAAAATTAGGAAGCGCCAGTAGAAGCTGCCCGCTTGAAGACACATTAGCTTGGACTCCGTCGACAATCGTAGACACTGCCTTTCGACCTGTGCTTGTTGGGCTGGTATCTTTGCTGTCACTTATGTTTTTCTCGTACATGGCGCGCTGTCGAGCTGTCATTAATCTGGGATCCTTCGGCTTAATCTTTTTTAGCTCGTCATCGATCTCTTCCATTGGTTTTCCAGTTTCTATCGCCTCCAGCCATCTCTCTTCATCCGATGAAGTTCCAGCGTCTTCCTGAGGCTTCTTCTTTTTTGTTGCTTTTGATGGTCCGGTCTTTATTATTGATGTGTTTGCTGATTCATCGTCTTCAACATCTACTTCTGGCTCAGGCTCAACAGCTACAGGCTCTGCAGCAGGTTTTTGTTTCTTTTGTTTCTTTTTGGTCTTGTACTTTTTTGATGGCGATTCATATTCTAAGATAAAATGTTCATGAGCAAACAGGGGAATGAGACACAAGTAAAAATTTCACCTCCATCGTGGATTCCTTCCTTCTTCTTCTTCATTTTCAATGTTATCTTTGCTTTACTCGTTGAGGTTTTATGTAACTTTTGACAGTAAGTAATAAGGATATATGCTATTTTGGTTTTAAAATTAAATTGACCGACAATTTGTAAACAAAAGGGGTAACAAGCTATAGGAACAAAAACAGATTCGCATAACTGAATAGATTTTCATTTAGCTATATTTTATTGAATATTGTTATACGGAACTATTCCCGATAAGCCCTGCGATGAGCGACACCTCCTGACCTCCTGGCTTACCTACCTAATTAAACAGCACTTTTGAACATCCCCCTCTGTTGAGTGGTGAGAATGTTGAATATTCCAATTTTTATTTATTATTAAAGCTCAATAAAGATAGATCGATGGATAATCTACGGATATGTCGTATTTGTTTAGCAGAAGAAGGAAATAGCAAATTCCAACGCATATTTGAGAAAAGCCCAAAGGTTGCTTCGGATTTGTTTTTTGTTTGTGGAATTCAGGTATTCTAAAATATTAAGTAATTCATTTCTTCAACGTCTACCCTAAAACTATAACCATTTTAGTTAGTCGAAATTGTGGATCGTATACCAGCTCTAATTTGTCCAAAATGTCAACAAGATCTGAAGATATCAGCCAGACTAAAGAGAATAGCAATTGTTGCTGACAGGTTCTTTCGAAAAAATACATCAGAATTGGAACTACAGCTTTGGGATATAATTGATGTTCCTGTAAAGGCTGAAACCACTGAATTGGAGCAGACAAAGCAGCACTTGTTGTCGCCGGGAAATGATAATGAAGGCGTCATGAACACAGGTAGCGACGATTGTGATTATGCAGCGCTGGATGTAAATTCAGTTGAAAATTATAATAGTCATGGATGGGATTCAAAAAACGACGATAACATTGACGACGACTGGAGTCTGAAAACCGACGACGATGAATTCTTTAATGAAACACCTAGAAAGAAACAAACACCATCTCAGAAAAGAACTCCAAAGTCTATGACAACGACACGAGTGAAAAATATATATAATTGTTGGTGTTTAGAAACATTCACGTCAAAAAATGCCCTCATTAAGCACAGCTACGCAACTCATACATCAGTACCAGAAGATAAGATGACACCATGTCCATTATGTGACAGAAAGTTCAAGCTCGAATATTATCGCGATCGTCACATAAAAGAGACTCATGGGGAAAATAAGAGGAAAAAAATCGCTAAAAATATCCCTTGCTCGTATTGTGGTCGGGTAATGTCCAGCCTTTCTGCACTCCAAGCTCATGAGGGGATACACAAGATGGGAGATAAACCACCCTCAGCATTGGACACAAAATATCAGTGCGATAAGTAAGAAATTTTATTATTTAAATCTAAATGTATTATAATATATTTTTTACATTGTGCATTACAGATGCGGTCGGTACTTTCGACTGAAGCCTTATGTGTTGAAACATATTATTAAAGTTCATCTAAAATTACGAAAATACAAATGTCGCTACTGTCCAGCTGATTTCGTACATGAGGCTTTACGAATCTATCACGAACATAAACATTTGAACATCCGAAATCATGCTTGCAAGTATGGTTGTGGTAAAACATTTGTGACATCGAGTTGCGCAAGGATTCATGAGCGTATCCACACAGATGATAGACCATACAGTTGTTGGTTTTGTGATCGCACCTTCATACATCATTCAGATCACAGGAGACATGAACTTAAGCATACTGGAGGTATCCCTAAAAAAGAGTATCAGAAAATGATTCAGAATCAGGCGAACCAGCAGCAAGACTAATCTATATTTATGTTAATCAAATTAAGTAAACCAGCATATTATGTGTGTACATTGTTGCTCGGTTATGTAACAAAACATAACGTATAAATTTGAATAAAGCAGCAGATTATACCCCTGTCGGATGTAAACAATAATTTTACTTTTCAAATTTCAAAGGAAGTAAATAAGTAAATCCTCAAAGAAATCAAAACGGATGAAAATAATATATTTTTCTCAAATATTTGAGAATGAAATGTACTTTGGGCAATCACAGCCTGAAGATCTTTGCACGTCTTCTTCGATTTCTTGCCAAGTTTAGTAATGAGATCTTTCTCGAGGGCATCAGCGATGGCATAATTCTTAGAGTTATCAAGAATTCACATACTGCCTGCTGCACTGTCAAATTTAATGAATACTTTTTCACAAACTATCAGCTGAGCGACGATGGTGATGGAGAAGCTAATAAATGTCGCGTATCATCGCGTCCATTACTGCAAATCATCAGAAATATTAAAACGGTAATAAATCGTCATTTAATGAAAATATCGCAATGTTTACGCATTTCCTAAATAGATATCTTGCTGTGAACTTCATCTGGATGCTATCAACGAACGTCTTAATATCAATATCATCAAAACAAAAGGAGTGAGAGTAGAGAATAAAATAAGCATTATGGAAAATGAAGATTTCGTAGGATTCAGTGACAAAAACATGGATAACAGTATGTATGTAAGTCAGAATTATCTCAAGAACAATGTTGATAACTGATTTCAACTATAGAATTGAGGCGCATCCGAAAATTCTTTACAATCTCTTCAAAAATGTACCGAAGAAGCTTACAGAGCTGTCAATGGAGGTCACCAAAGATCGTGTTACCTTTAAAAATCATATCGTTCACCCGGAGAAAGATGTTCAAACAGTTCGACTGGAATGGAAATTAAATACAGATGAGTTCTTATCGTATGATCTTTTGAAAAGTACAAAGCTCATATTGCCATTACAAGAATTCTTGTCAATTATCGAGCTAGCAGATGTATCGGGAGCGAATTTGAAAATGCAATTCACCAGTGATGGTAAACCGCTGGTTTTGCTGATTGAAGACCAGAACAGTTACTCTGTGAGGCTTATAATGTCAACATTAAACGAAGCTTCCTTACGTTCGCTGCGCAAGCCAAAAGGAATAACGTCATACAAACAGCTTATTGGATCTTATTGCGAGAAACGTAAAAGTATCTCCGCAGTTGAACTACAGTCTCTCGATTCAATGTCAGATAATGAAGTTCGTCTGGCAGTAAGTCCGTGTGTTTCCGAATTTGCGTCAGATCGTAACGCTGGAAAGAAAGCTAACGCTCCCGACTCATCTACTTCAACATTTTTACGCAACCAGAATAAACGAAAAAGTACCAATGCATCAATAATAAATCATGATGAAAACAATGCCAATAATGGTGATGAAAATTCTGTTAATTCCAAATCAAAAAGACGACGAACTATTGAAGATGAAGAAAGAGAGGAAGAAGAAATTTTGAGAATGGTTGTAGATCTTGAAGGTGATGATGACATTGTTCCCGCAAATATAAGTCAAGCTAACAATAATACCAACATCTCCAATTCACCAACCATGAACTTCCTGAATGATATTTCTCAAACTGATTCCGGACTTAGGCCGCGGGACACTGTTATTGCATCGGAATCATTGCAAAGCGAAAGCATCCGTCTTGAAATTGAGCGAGCTGCGATACCAACTGAAATGCCAGAAAGCATCAACACTGAAAACGTTTTAGCTTTGCGTCGAATTCCTCGAGAACAAAAACTGAAAATGGTGAAGGCAAATGAAAAAGTTGGAAAACTTTTCGGCACAGTTTTAAAGAATCGAAATGTGTCATCACCACCAACGGCCTTTGGACGAATGCTTGCAGCAAATTCGGATGAAGAAGATTAAAAAATAGCCGATGATGCGAAATAAAATATTTTCCTAAGCCTAAGTTAAAAAAAAAAAAAACAATAATAAAGTTCAAATGTTAGAAAAATAAAGTGATTCAGAAGTGCTTCTGCTAATAAATCAAATACTATTCTTCAATGTACCTTCAATCAATGTATAATGATAACAAAATTGATATGAAATTGCTTATAAAAGAAATGTAATTTCTGTTGTTGCTTCCAGTTTTAGGCTCGTTTTGATAAGAGTTGTTGAAAAATGTTTTTAAAGTGCCTCATCATTTTGCTACTGTTTCAAAGTAAACTTGAAGCATTCAATAAATTTTCAACTAAATTTGATTCTGCAAAATTTAATGCGAGATTCGGAAGTTTGTCACCGAAAATTTCAAGATCTTACGACAGTGATCGTTGTGAAAGTCAATTGAATTCATTCAGCGACGCATTTGTTAAACGCGAAAATTGGGCTTTGAGAAGTGAGTGAATTATTTCGCTTATTATATTATCGATATACAGAAAAAGAAATTAAAATTTTAGTGTTCGACACGTGGTCAAAAATTAATTCTGGTTATTTTTCGGGAAATCATTTTGATTTTGGGCATTTTACTGAATGCATGAAATTTCGGCATGACACAAAATCACCAACATGGGAAATAATATCCGGACAGCATTGTTTCATCGGATTCGCAGCAACGCCAAATTCAACGATAACAAACATAGATAGCGGCAAAGGTTTTGATTGGCGCGAACTGTGAGTATTTATGACCAATAAATTTATGTAATTGTCAATTAATAAAATTACAAACAATTTTTTTTATTTTCAGCGGTGAAATATTGAGAAATGAAGATATATTACTTATCAAATCTGTTTGCTTGCCAGCGACTTGCAGCCCACCAAGAATTTTACAATTTATTAATGAATTTTTGCTTCAAGCTGATTTAATGGCACTCGGAATAGAATGCACAACAAATGATTCACTTCCAATTGAAACGTTCGATATTATTGCGATGTGAGTTAAGACAATTCATTCTATTTATAGTGTCAATGCTAATTTTTTTTTTCTCTCCCGCAATTTTCAGTTCAATATTTTCATTCTTCATACTACTCTTGATAATTTCCACAATTTATGATATTTTGATGACAAAATCAGGCAAGGAACCGAACAAACTGCTTACCGCATTTTCAGTTTTAACAAATGGTCGAAATCTTTTTGACATGTCACCGAGCATTTCACCAAACTCTATAGAATGTTTGCACGGCATTCGAGCTTTATCAGTATTTTGGATAATGTTCGGACATCGCCTTGGAAATCAACTTGGTTTCCCACTGATGAATTCTGAAGAAGTTATGCATTTCTATGATCAAATCTACAGTGTCATTTTTACGGCTTATAATCTCGCAGTCGACACATTTTTCGTAATGGGAGCATTATTGATAACGCGATCAACTTTAGTGGCACTCGATCGTAAAAAATTGAATATTCCACGAATGATTCTTCATCGATATCTTCGGTATACACCAACTTTCGCTGCATTGATTCTTTATATGATTTCAATAGCAAAATTTACTTATTCCGGCCCGATAACTATCGACGAATTAAGCCAAAATTGTCGCCATTACTGGTGGTCGAGCATTTTGCACATTCAGAATTATGTAAATCCAAATGATTTGTGCTTGGGACATGCCTGGTATCTTTCGGCTGATTTTCAATTGTTTGTTCTTTCACCATTTTTAATTTATCCAGCGTGGAGATTTGGAAACAGATACATTTGGTTTTGGGGCTTACTAGCAATGCTTAGCTCAATTTATATTTTGGTTATATCGCTTGTGATGCAAATTTATGTTCTTCCACGCAACTTACTGCAAGGTGAATTGTATTCAACATGGATTTATTATCCGACTCATGCTAGAATCGGGCCATGGTTTGTGGGAATGATTCTTGGATACATTATGTATAGATGCGGAAATAGAAAAATTAATATTCCAAAGAAAATTGAATCCTCTTTGTGGATTTTTGCACTGAGCCTCATGACAACTATTCTCCTGATTCAACAGCCACTTAATGCAAATATTGAAAACAATCAAACGACACTATTAGCAAATGCTTTAGCAATGGCATTTTCACGCCTTGTGTGGGCGATCGCTTTATCATGGATCATTTTTGCTTGTCATAATCTTAAAAGTGGTGGAATAATTCGATGGTTCCTGGCATTGAATGAATTCAAGCCAATCGGAAAAATGGGACTGAGCATTTATTTGGTGCATGTTGTTTATCAAGTGACAACAATAATAAACCAAAAACAAACATTTTATTTCGAAATTCTACCAATGGTAAGTTGCTCAATTTTTTACTGTAATTAACTTTAAAAATCGTTCAACCAACAGATGCAAATTTACTGGGGAGATATCTTGGTTTCTATTGTTCTTGGATCTTTTATGTACTTCACATTTGAAGTACCATTTCTGCATATCGAGGATTATTTTTACAAGAAATTCAATTCGAACAAATTAGTAATTACAAAAAATGTAAAATAATTTTTTTTTAAGTAGCAAGTAAATAATTAAAAATGCATGTAATTTAAATATTTACCTTCTTGTAATTTATACTGATGAAGGCCGAAAATTGGAGAATGCTGATCATGTTTAGTGAACCTTATGTCCTTGAGAAAAAAAATCCTTTTGGGTTAAGTAAAATATATTTCCTTGAATATTTGCCAACATTCAGGGTCATCAATCTTCCCAACACCAAGTCCGCGATAAGATTCGATGAAAGCAATTTGTGTTGTAGCTGTTGTACGTCGCCACTTGATTTCCATTTCGATGCCTGCATAAAAAATATATCGTTGAAACATGAGTCGAGTTGTGTTATGGAGTCAACATCGCCACTGATTCAGTCTCAGAAGACGACTGGCGCTGGCCGATAGACAACGAGGAAAAGCTCAACACAAATTTTCATCCAAACTCGGAAAACTTCGGCGGCGTGTTGAGAAGTAAATTTTTGCTCTCACATTCCCGAACTAAAATCAACACAAAACAAATTTCTTGCAATGAAAATTCATTTTTCAATGAGCTTGCAGATTTTCCTTCACCAAACGATGAACATTTTTTACGATTCCTTCGAGAGACTCAAATGAACAGTTAAACACCGTGTCACTAAGCACCGCAAAAAACAAATGAAATGTTTTGGAAAATCGTTTTGATAAATTGTTCAAAAATTCTTTTATTCTCTATAATAAATTTCAAATATCATGTTGGTAAAAAAAAAGTCAAGGCAAGGAAAGAAATAGAACCTAATTTACATAATTGCAACGTTAACATTTATTTATTGACCTCCCAGTAGTTATTTTTTGTCATTTGTGAAGTGAATAATTTTTCTATATGATTATTTTGTGGCTGACTAACATAGAAAAATTTATTGGCCAATTTTTTTATTGAACTCTTGACTGGCATCATAAACGACATTCATGTTACAAGATCGTTTCGATTTTAAACATTTAGTCATCATCGTATATGACGAGCAAACATGCAATTCATGAGTTTTTATATTCTTAACTGCATGTTGGTTTTATGTATCGGTCTCTTGTATAATGACTCAATTGAAATGGCGATTTATTTTAATGAAGCTTCCCCTTGTGCGACGCGCGTACATTTCATTGTATATAACAGCAACTCATAAAAAGCATCAAAATGATTTCGACGACAAATATTCTATACATCATGTCTCCATCAATTTATTTATTTTTTCTTCATCGCTATCGTCGTCGCCCGCTCACAACCCATCAACAAATAGCCAAATAAGATATTTCCTTTGTGCGCCTTCGATTTTCCATCGCCGACATTGTTTTGTGATGCCACACCACAAATCCTTTTGACGCCTTTCTCCATTGTCGCTGATTTTGGCGACCATGTATTGCCGCCGATCATCTTAAACTTTCTTCATGTATAATCGACAATTTTGTTGACTAGAGATATTGTTTATGTTATTAAGTCATCGCATAAACGCAATGCAAATCACCTCTCGGGGCAACTAAATCAACAAAAAAACAACAACGCATGAAGCAAGTCGCAAGGCATCAAATTTATCGCCGACTGGAGTCGATGATACTTTATGACTTTATTTATTCAGTCTTTGTGTCGCTCTACATTCAATAATAATGATAATTTGTTTGTTTTCTTTTCACTTCAAAAGCAGCCAATCAAATTTTATGTGCGGAATGTGCAACGACGGCAACGATGCCGGGCTGACGGGCTGCAAATTTGTGCAAGTTTCGCTTATGATGATGATTACTTTTTGTTCTAAAATTTTCAGAAACAAAAGTACCGAAACGCTTCGAAAATTGCTTTCATATTCAAATGAGCTACTGATGAGCTTTTCAAAGCTTTTAACATGAAAATATCAGAAAAGTTTTCGGGTCGATGTCGTTTCTTTACTTTCTTGTTGCAACTTTATAGACTTGTTGATCATGATCACACAATTTTTTGAAATTTTAAATTATATTTTCAGGCAATTTTGGGATTTATCATGAAATTATTGAATTAAAAGTAGTTCTAATTTTAATGCTGATGACAGAAACATTCAGAAAATGATATACAGTGCAGACAGGATCCAAGTTGGTTTTTTGTTTACGAATAAATTGCATGCAATTATGTTAAAAAAGGTTCAGTGTTTTTGCTCTCTTTGACTTTTCCACCACATTACAATGATTTGCAGAATTGCAGATTTTGAACAATTTATCAAAACGATTTTCCAAAACATTTCATTTCTTTTTTGCGGTGCTTAGTAGTTGCCACACTACTTTGAGTCTCTCGCAATGATCAAAAGAAAAAATTTCATCGTTTGGTGAAAGAAAATCTGCAAACTCATTGAAAAATGAATTTTCATTGCAAGAAATTTGTTTTGTGTTGATTTTAGTTCGGGAATGCGAGAGAAAAAAAAATTGTTTCTCAACGCGTCGCCGAAGTTTTCCGAGTTTGGATGAAAAAATTTGTGTTGAGCTTTTCCTCGTTGTCTATCGGCCAGCGCCAGTCGTCTTCTGAGACTGAATCAGTGGCGATGTTGACTCCAAAATACAACTCGACTCATGTTTCAACGATATTATTTTTATTTTATGCAGGCATCGAAATGGAAATCAAGTGGCGACGACCAATGACACATTTTGGCGGGAATTCATGGCATTTTTTTTTTGTTTCGAAAACGAAATCGAGGGGGTTGAAAGGGAAGAAAAAGATTTAGAAACTTCCTCCATCTCCCACTTCTTGACTATGTTACTATACATAGCGATTTCGATGAAATCAGGGATTGTATCAAATAAATATTGTATTTATATATTTAGTTTTGGTAAAGGCTTCCCTTTGCCGCAAATTGTTCCCCTTCGCTGTCAAAACAATTCAACCCTCCCGCAATCATCCCATTTGGATTGTTACATGAAAAACAATGTGCAAAGAATTTCGACGACTGATGTCTTGGCGCGGGCGATTTGATAGTTACAAAAAAAAAAAAAAAACATACACACAATGACTGGCGCGCTCATATTGACGCGGAGGGTAAAAGGAACCATATTTAATGATTTATGAAATTTGTGCATGAAATTCACTTTACAAATTGATCAACTTCCGTTATAACTTTCTTTTTAAATCGAAATAAGGTTTGAGGGACTGTGAAGGAAACGATGCGAATCAGGGAGTCGTAGAGCATTTCATATAGCGCTGCTTACGTTTATTATAGAGCCAAACCTTTTATTCGATAGAGATTATTATTTGATACAAAAAAAATAAAAAATAAAATAAAAATCATTTGGCGCCCGAAATAGAAAATAGACATAATATTTGCTTTCGTGTGTGTCGTCATAGTTCTTTATGTGTTACATTTAATGGTAAATCTTTGACTCGCACTAGTCGCATTTTTTGTGTTTTTATTTTGACGACACTGATATGGCTGTCGCTCGGAGGGAATTTCGAAAAAACAAAAAAAAATGTTTATTGAAACTTCATGTCTCCAGTAGCATTAAACTAAGTGGTAAATAAAACGCATGACGATAGTCGGGAGGGCGACTTGATTTCTGATTAATCAAAAAAAAAAAACTGGTTTTCACAATAAATTTTCCAGCCAAAGAATCGAGACGTCATAAAAGGACGATGGAAGTGGAAAATGGGCCATAAGTGAGCCATAGAGAAATAGACAAGAAATCAGCGGGTTCGCAGTTTGATATGAGCCATCGACTGACTACAGTTTTTCTTTACTTGTTCGATGGGGAGAAAACATCATCAGATGTCGTCAGTCTTCTAGTCGCTTTTCATTCACGTCTCGTCTCAACGTGGCTTTGGCGACATTTGGTAACAAGCTCTTTTTGTGTGTGTATGTTAGACATTTTGAGAGATCGAGTCATGAAGTCGAGTCTTTCAGCAGGGACCAGAAGCAAGGAAAATGTCTTCTGGAGCCAAAAATATATTTAATTTTTGTTATTAAAAAATCATAAACATAATTGGGCGATGTTTGCGAAATATCTTTTTATCGTCGTGCAGTGCAATACACAAATTGATTCTCAGTGGAGGGAATGGGTTTGAATATATTTTGCAGTATTGAGAAATGGGTGATGGGGATGAAGGAGGTTAAATTGATTGACTTTTTGGCTGTTGACACGGGCAAGAAGATTATGTTTTGGAATCAGACGGACGCAAAAATATAAATATATATGCCTAGATAAGCGTGAGGTGGATGTATCGGTAATTTTCCACTTGGAATGAAGCCAGCATTTATTTCGCATCGCACGCGATTTTTCACCTAAAATATTTCTAGTGAACTGCAAAAAAAACCTTTAAACAGAAATAAATTCGAGAGAAAATAAAATAGAAACTTTTATGCACCTGACAATGAAAAGCCAACAGATTCAATGATTCAATGCTAAGGTTTACATTTTGTTAAATTGGTCATGGTCATAGGATGAAAAAGAGAGAACGAGAATGTGTGTGCAGGAATAATAACATCGTGATTTTAAAGTGTTTGAAAATGGAAAAAGCGATAAAAATATATCCCTCCATCCATCGGAGCCTCATCGTTTTCTTTCTTTTTGTTCGTCGTCATGATGGCACGAGATTTTTTCTGAATGAATTCTTCGGATTTATCGTACAACGAACCATTCAGTAATGATTCATTCTAGTAAAATGTGAAATAACATTAATAGTACGAGCGTAAAGCCGAAGTCGTGATTTGATTGTGGGAAATTGGGCGCGAAAAACGATTTTTTTTGTCCTATGCTCACCACGAAGCATTCTCGTGTCGCACATGTTTGTTTATTTCAATTGATAAAGATTCGTGAAAAATCTCTCGTAAGAAATTTTCCTCTCATATTTCTCACTTCACTCTCTCGGACTGTAACTTCGGATTGGCGAATTTCGGAAAATTCCATGCATAAAAAAATGTAAACAAACTTTTCTTTTCCATCCCCTCGACTTCACTACTAACACTCGTGGCATCTGAAGCACATTTTTTTTCCCTACAAAGCACAGAATCCTTCGACAATCGCACATGGTTAAGATGGCTATATAAACGGCATCAAATCTGCTATAAAGTTTAGTTTTTTGGGAAATTTTGATGTGCATTGATCAGTGAAAGAAAAATATTGCGGTTACTGATTTGAGTGATTCCAGTACCAAGTAAACTGTGCTTTCAACTTTAAAAAAATTGCAGAGCTTTTAAAAAAAAATTTGAAGAAAAAATTTAATGGAAAAATTAATTTGGAAATTTTTGAGTCGTAAATTGAAGCTGAAAAAACTGTTAAAGTGTTTACGTCTTAAAGCGTTGCCCACGAGGAATTTTTATTGCGGTAAGTAATAGCAAAAAAAGCCACACAATTTTAATTAAAGAAATCACGCGCGCGGAAAAGCCGCCGATGAAAACCGCAAACAAAAAAAAAATCGCGTCAGAGCTCATTAAAATATTTTCACGAAAAATTGAAAGACACCGCAAATTCCGGGAATATTTTTGTGGTTTTAATGCGAGGTCTCATTTTGAGTATTTCTTGCTTTGAGTTTTTATTTCGTGGCAGTTGAGAATTTATTACAATTGCCAATAGACAAAACTGAATGTCCCATAAAGACTTTGAATTTATTAGATCGCTAAGACGAGAGCGCCATTCACGAAATAAGCGCTTGATGCGAATTTCAGGAAAATTAAACAAATTTTCACATCATAAAATTGAAAAATCATCGAACGCAAAAAAAAAACTTTCACGAAACACGAAAAAAAAAATAAAATTAAAAATAAAGTGGAAAATAAACAGTGTTTTGTGTGCAATCTATTATTAGTGATGGCGCCAAGTTATATATTTGTTAATTAAAGTCAAACACATTTGAGATTTGTTCAGCTTCTCCGCTCCTTCCCAGCGCCAGTTGCGCTTTAGAAATAGAAACAAATAAAATAACACTCACATAAATTTAAATACTTCAATTTAGGGCTTTTGCGCTATTTCTGGATGATGACGCGACTCTGGGAGCAAGGGAACAATTGCATTTTTTTATCTGCAGTTTGTGATTGAGATTAATTGAGCTGTGTTTTGGTGTCGCCTTGAGCTGACGTTAATTTACGTACTTTTTACAGAAATAACTTCACATTTCTACTTTGACAATCAACGAGAATGTAAATCACGACACTACATTGACGCCGATTAACACGTTCTTAAATGTGTAAACGACGACATGGATTAACTAGAATTATTGCGTCTCCATATTGCACAATGTATATAAAATATTTAAGCAGCCTAGTTAATCAATTGCCTTCGCACATATAACAATAAGAACAAATTGTACAAATAAATCTTTTCGTGCATTTGCAGTTGTTCGAAGAATTGCATTGTAGCAATTTATCTTCAAATCACGATTACAATTACATTGCAATGTTGTATCGCATTACAGTCGAGAGGTGGCATTTTAGACCTTTTTGCACCTCTGGTGCTAATGACTTGTTCTGTCTGAAGTCGGATGTTTAAAGTGAATTCAAATGTGGCGCCAAAGATAATTTTTTTTTCTTTTCTCGCTCAACTATATTCACACAAATATATTTATTCAATAAATTCTCTTAACATTATATGCAAATTAATTCCCATTTTGCTATATTATGCACACTATAAACCGCCGCCGAATGAATTAAGATTTACGATTTGAAATCGTAGATTTGACTGGGAATTGTGCAGGCAAGGAAAGAAAACAGCCAACAGCAGCAGAATAAATAATTAACAATGAAATGTGAAGTCTAATTGAAAAAAAAAACAGTTTTTATTAAAGTATTTTTAATGAAGTATTTAGAGGGTAATAAATTTAAAACTTTATGATTTCTTCGTGCATCGCCGGAGCCGCGAGTATTTTTATGTGGAGCTTTGAACCGTTGAGAATATCTTGTCTTTATATCTTCGGGAAATAAAACAAATTCCTAAATTTACCAATTCCGAATAAAAAAAAAAAATAAATAAATTGCGTTCGTTTTCTCAACTATCGTTTACTTCTAGTGAAATTGTGTTCAATGCTTCGTAGCATAACAATATATGTTTCATTTCATTAAATGCAAAATATAATTTCTCAATTTATGTAATCATGGGACATTTGTGACACATTGCTGTCAACACTAAGACCAAGATTTCAAGAATCTTGCGATTGAGTATCAACAATCGATTTTATTAGCGCATCACTTAATTAACTTGTTGGTTACATTAATATCTTCAGACATGTCGCATTCCCGTATGGTAAAACTATTCACGTGACAAGCTTATGTGTCAAGTTTCTTCCTTGCACGCGAAGTATAGTTTAAAAGCAATTAAATAGCGTAGAAACAAATAACGCTAAAAATAAAGTTGCCAATAGCAATTTAACTGATAATGTAAAGTGCACAAAATAATTAAACATTACAGCACCAGTCTGGTGTTGTCGTTAAGGCGGGCATTTTTGGTTGAGTATGTTGATTTGTTTAAGAGAGTGATGATCGGTTCAGTGCCTCGAGCTGTTCCCATTTTAGTTTCATTTTTTATTTATATATGCGCGGTGCCGTTTGATTGATGGCGACTATACGTTGCCTTTCCGAGTTCATATAAAATGAGTTAATTGATGATTCACGAATGGTGGTGGCAAATGCTCCTCGCAAATGACCGCACAAACAAAAGAACTGAATTAAACACGATACGAATAAAAAAGAACCGTCAGACAGAGTAATAAAAATTAAGCCGAAGACGCCACACAACTTCCACCTGTATAATTTTCTCATTGCCTTGTGATCAGTCATCAGCGCGGCCATAATGCCGGCTAAGTGAATTAATAACGTCGAATGAATGTTTCTCGCTTACGTAACTTTTGTCTGCCACCACACTCAGCATCAATTATCTGCCATTATACGGGGCAAATAATTTTGTGTATCTTTGTTTCTTTAAAAATAGAATTTTTTGCCATTAAAATGAGGAAAGCGCATCTTAAGCTGGATCTTAAGCTTTATTTTTATTAATTTGACTTACAGAATTCCGAAATAAAAAGACAGGTCAGAAGCCATTTATTGAAATGTTCAACGGTGGAAACTTATTTGCTTCTTTTTTTTTGACTAAAACAACAATAATACTTGTCGCTTTTCGAAGAGCATCAAATTAATCTTCGAATAATTTTTTTTGGTTTTTCTTAATTTTATATTTTTGTCGGCACAGTTTGAGTTGTGAGTGTCTCAATATATTTATTGTTTGTGTCGTGCAGAACAGCAAAACAGCAGAGAGAAAAAAATGATGTCAGTTAATGATTGCAATAAAAAGCAATTTTTATAGACGACACGACCGATTCAGAAATAATTTGCGCCCATCTGAAACAAGACAGAAGAAACAAGGCCAAGATTGGCGCTTAAAATCAAACGAGAGACGAAGAACGCAAAATAAAATTATCGTCATTTTTATGGCTCGGCTGCCTCTTCTGTGATTGAAAATGACATGCGACATTATTAAAAAAAAAAATTATTATTATAACTCATCTACCAGGCTTCGTTATCATGTGCATTTTAATTGCTGGGGCAGTGCGACAAGCAGTAAAACAGAAAATATATAATTACGACAAACATCCAACGGGAGGAATGTTCGGTCGATAACTTGATGAAATTAATCATCAAAATTAGCTTATCAAAGCAAAAGTTTGATGCATCACCGGAATAAGAACAAAATGCCGCCGAATAATTAAATTTCGGTTAATTTCAAGTCGGTGGAAAAAAGTAAGAAAAAAAAGACATTTCCAATTATTACTGAACATGATTATTTATTATTAAGCGGAACGCGAAAGTAATTGGAGGTACTTGTTAAATAAATTTCAGCAAAATCGATCGTCATATCCTGAAATCAGCGATGCTCATAATGAAACACATTTAAAAAAAATTGCAATAAACATACATGCAATGGTCTTATCAATTGCGTTCACTGTAATGCCCCTGCGGTATCAATTTTGTCTGATGGAAAAGTTTTATTTGTTTTGTTCAAGATTCGCCGAAATGCTAATTAAATTTTGTTGCTCACTTAAAAGTTCTCTTTTGTTTTCGTTATACGCTGCTGCTATCTCATCAAAATCTTTCAAAGTCTATTGACTTCTTCGCAAAAAAAAAAATCATTCTCCTTTCATCGGATCATTTTTCATGTTTCCAATGAAGGTTTAGTCGGTGCCTCTGCTTCTTCCTGTCGAATAAAGACAACTCAATGTGCATTTATGTTGGTTCAGTGCATCTCGATAGACCATTTCGATGTGCATTGTTATGGTTTTTTTTTTTTTTTTTTTTTTTTTGGTATATTATGTATCGGCAGAGCGGCCTGTTATTATGATATAATGGCTTTCATCCTTCCAGGCATAAAATACAAAAAACACAACAACAAAAAGAAAAGTATAATTCCATAAATACTTCACATACAACATCACGATCTCATCGCGAAACGCATGTTTGAATGAGAATGGAAGAACAAATCGCACAACGATCCGTTGCATTATACAGCAATGAATTTTGATTGCATGGCCTCAAAATAAAATACTTCATAACAAACTTTGCAATATAATCATAATGATCATTAATTTTTGGGAAAAGTGTTGCACGATATGAAAAATTCTATGTTGCATTTTATGTATTATCGATGAAGTTGCAACTCAAATGGTTTAACAGATTCTAAAAATTACTTACGATAATTTGAGATAATTCTTTAAAATCATGCTAAAAAGAATGTGAAGAGTTATTATGCTGTGGGCACATCCAGTGGTGCCGTTTGAGAATGCTGAATTTCACTGGATTTACTTCATTTACTGGATCAAAGGAATTAATGCATATGAGAGACATAATACAATTTTCGCGAACTTTACATCGCTGAAAATGTTCGGAAGACAAATAGTTGACATGAGATAAATGATTCGACGTTTTGATCATAAAATCATTCTCATTTTGATTTAATAACGGAGCTGGAAGCAAATAAGAATTACAGCAAAAAAAAAGAATCGTAAAAATTTAATTTATTTAAATATAGAAAACTTTTGATGGTTTTGTTGTTGTTTATTTTTCCCGATTTATTTTATTTTTTGCCGGCAATGACGCCAATCGACTGGCGATGTGTTGACGACGACGACACAAGGCGCGCTCATCTGGCGGCGGGCGTATCGCTGGCGGGAAAATGGAGAGATTTCACAAAAATCCAAAAAAAAAAAAACTTTTTGTCTTCATTTAGGAAGAAAATTGACTTGTTTGCGCGCTTAATTCACATCACAGACAAATGAATTATTTCTCTTTTTGGAGACACGGCTCGACGACAATACAATGAGCCGTAAAATTGAATCGACAATGTCGCAGTGTCGGTTGAAAAGCTTTCCAAAACAGGAACCTTTTAAGTGTAATTTATGCTATTTGACTTTGATTTATTAAAGCACTTAATGCGCTCTTTATGATATGACTGATACAAGAAACGACATTTTAATTGTCTGGCGCTTACAGTTGAATTCACAATAGTAATAAAATTACATTTCTGAGAGTCGACTGCAATATGTGAAGGTTTAAATTGTCTTATCGTAAAGTGAGATGTCAAGAAGTTATGCCACGATATTTACCGAAGATTTATTGAGCACTTGAGATATGAAGGAATTCGTCAACAAATATAAATGAATAAAGTAAATTAAAAATACAATTTCAGTGTCGATTACATTTTGCATTTAAGTGCACTACAAAATTGGTCATGAAGCGCCGCCATGTATGAATTAACCAAATATTTGTTCGATGTGGAATTACAATTTTTATGCATTTTCAGGCGATAAAAAATAAACACAACCACAAGTCTTAAAGGAATTTATCGAGCTCAAATATGTTCAAATTCAATTTGTCACTTCACTTTGTCGTCTGCGGTTTGATAATAAAATTCAAATTGACTTTTACGAAACAACAGCTCGTTATATCTCCTTTTGTTTTAAAAAGAATTCAAAGTGATATAATGTGCCCGGGTGTCTTTAAACATGAAATATCGAAATGAGTCATAAATGAGGCGCCTTTTGAAATGGTTCCGTGCCAGCAATCAGTTAAAATGCAACTTGCGCGACCCGAGAATTTATTGAAATTAAATAAAAAAAATCTATGGTTAACTCACGACTTAGCGTTCGAGGCACATCAAACTGTCGCTTAGTCAAATTGATTATGACTTTGGGGTTGATAATTTGCTGCTAGGCTGTTAGAGAAATATTTGTTACAGAGCGCCAGAAAGAGAAGAGAAGGAAAAGACGTTTCGTAACTAAAAATACATCTCAAATATAACAATAAAAGGACTACTCAAGTACATACACACGGCACACATGCTGTTCTGAAGAATCAACAAAGGAACGTTTTGAACATGGATGCAGACATAACAGATAGGCGCCACAAACCACACACATGTGCATTATTCGGAGGCCTTTTAAGGGTCCCTTCTGTGTATTTCACTTTAAATACAAATACTTGCACCTCGTCCCCTGATCTTGAGTCTACGTAGATATAGTTCAAGACATTTTCAACGGCTTAAAGGGACCTTTGTGCAATTAGGCGACAACAAAATATTTCGTCAGTTTCCTTTGAAATATTTCATTCACAAGTTGAAGTTTTTGTTTTCTTCTTCTGTCTATGTAGTGCTTTGTGCGCCTTCCTTGTGGTGCGATCGAATTTCTATGCAAAGGCGATTATTAAAGGCAAAGATAATGCCGAGACTAGACATAACAAAATACTGAGAAAAACAAACAAATTTTCAAGCTCCGATTGCCGAGAAATTACATTTCTCTCCATTCGGCTTCGGGGCTTCGGCTTCAGTCCCTTGAGGAAAACGGCTAAATGTAGATAAGAAATTGAAATCAATTAGTTAGACTTCAGTTCGATTTTCAGGTTCAATTTACGTCGCTTTTTTATGATCTTAAACCAGTAAAACGTGGTTTTATAGTAGACCTGTTTTTGCTCCCCTTTATTGATTGAGTCACTGCTCAATATCGCAAAAAAAAAATCGAAAACCTGAATTTATAGCATTGTATTAAATCATTGACTTGTCATTCAAAATGTGCAATTTATTAAAGTCAAGCTATCAGCAACTTCTCACGTCAGTGGTGGTAGAATTCGACTTCTTTCTTCTTCTTTTTTTTTCTTACAAACGCAACTAAGAACGCCAGGAAATCAACAGAATTCATTTATTGTTTGATTCATTCCGTTGCGAAATAAAAAGAAGAACAAAAAAAGTCACGTTTACACGTTACACTAAGACCCGTCGCAAGAAAATGGGGCTATGATTCAGTTCCAAAATCATTATTGACTCGCACTATCTTTGCGAAACAACTTATCACATTTCGAGCCGGATTCGATAATTTTTCGTCAATATTTGCGGTTGCAATTTGCCATCATCGCGCTTAATTTCGCCACCCAAAGAAAGGCAATGCCATATGTTTGCTTTATAATTCTCACATAAACATTGCAAAAACTAAATGAATGTCTGTCGAAATTTTTGTTGCTGATGTTTATTTTTAGATCCCTTTTGTAATTTGTAATGATGGCGCCTTCTAAATTCACACATGTCAAGCACACAACTAAATAGTGACCACAAACTCTATATACAGAAGTGGGGGCCACTCCTTTTGGTCGTCGGTCGTGTCTTTCGCGCAACACAAAAATAGCTCGTAAGCAACAACTCATTATGCATTCAAAATGCGCAAAAAGGTGTTTTTTTTTTTGTGAGGAATTATAAAGTTAACTTGATTTGATTATGGCGATAAAGAACATCCGATATTAATGATATTTGTTGATAATTCCTATTATCAATAATTTCCTATTGATTTCTTGGCGTGGCGACTTAATTTCCGATTGCGATTTTCGAAGATACAAAAAAAAATAACAATAAAAGTCAATGGAGCCGCGCCAGTCTGCCATTGCCTGCTGTACAGTCTCGATATTCATTCAATTTAGTTTTATGACCTGAGTGTGGTTTTTTTGGGAAAATTTCCAGAAGCACGCAAATATTAATTTATTTATTTTCTTGCCGGGTGTGAAACACAACAAAAAATGAGGAAATTCCTGGTTATTGTAAGTCTGTCAAACTGAAGCAACACAAAAAGTATTTATAAATGTATTTTTAATTTTTATTTTCTTTTCGGGAAATTCCCATTAATCGCCAAAGAAGAAAGTACAAAAATTGCAAATTTTATAGAACTGAAACATTTGTCTATTGCGGTTTACTTACGGTTTACCGTTTTTTTTGTTTGGTTATTCTGCTACTAAGCTAGCATACAAAAAAAAATAAATTGACAATTCTTCGTCAATAAATCGCACATAAAGTCTTTTATTGACTCACTGAATTTTGCTGATGAATTTCTACCATAAATAGTGTTATTAAAGGTCACATCATTTACTGTCCATTAAGACTGCAAAAGATTGCAATGCACTTGCCCATGAAAGGATTCTTCCATTCAAGTCTTTAAATGAATGCTACAGCAGCAATAAAACCGGACCAGAGAATGAAATGATGCACTTAAAAAAAAAACTGGCGCTTACATATTTTTCATTGCCTTTTGCTTTTTCACTGTGCTTCGTTCATTTCAATATGTGTGTGTGTGTGTGCTTGCTTGTATCATGAATACTTTTATCGAGTTCATTTTTTTATTTTCATGATCAATGTCTTCTTTTTTATCCCCTTGATCTTATCGGTCTCTTTCACATCGTTCGTTAACCATCAAACCCCGCGCGTTTTATTCGATGGACCCATGATGGACCATAATTATTTATTATTTGTTTTACCTTTCTTTTTAAAAAAACCCATTATAGAAGAATGATTCATTCGTAGTGTACATATGTGTGCGTGTCAGATGGAAGTGCGTTAAATTAAAGACATTGTTACCAAAAATCTTTCATTCTCAGTGGATCAAGTTTCAAAAGAATTTTTATTTTTCAGTTATTTCAAAGCGATGATTGGCACAGTGGAGATTTTATGCACCATTTGAAGTTTATGCTCACAACATGTTATTAGCTATTGAATAATATTTCTGGACAGCAAACTCTTAAAAAAAAAAAAACAGAGAAAAAGATTGAATCAGAATAAGAAAGAGACTTCATCGTCGTCTCAACATCCTCATTAACTTTATGGCTCGCACTATGTGTTTATTTATCAGCCTATTTTAGATTCCTTTTCTTCATTGATGGGCTTGTTAATTTATTTATGATTCACTGCAGTGCTGCTAAGTTTGCAAATAAGGAATTTCTGATAATGTTCTTGGTTGATAAATGGTTTTAATCTCGTGTTATTTAACTAACGCACGATCCCCAGCGATATTTTTTTTTATCAATTTTTGTGTAATTTTTTTCTCAACCCATTATAAAGAAAACCGATTTCATGCCGGCCCAAGTCGAAAGAATTTCTGGTTTCTTTTTGTGACCATCGATTGATTTTTTTTTTACATCTTTTCCGCGCAAAGTTTTTTGTCCTGAGTCACAGTCGCTATTTGCGCTCACTCGCTTCACTCTGTCTTTGGCGATTTGGCTTTTCCGGGCCATCAGCAAGTAACATTTATTTCCATCGCTGATGAAAAATACATGTTACTGAATTTATCCAAAGATTTTTTTTTCTCCTTCTCTCTCTGTTTGCAACAACAAGTCACTGCAGAGGCAACAGCGGAGTTCGTTTTTTTATGTATCAGCGAAGAATGTTATTAGCATTATTAGTTTGTTGCTGCCTTTCCGTTGTCGAGCGATTCTGATGGAAGGAATGAGATAAGACCGGCAAAAAAATGAATGTCAAATGGAATCCGCTCCCCCTCCCCGCTTCTTGGTGGGACAATCGAGCAATGTTGACACAGTAATTGCTTTCCATTCACTTAAGTCATTCATTGATTTAAGCGCCAACTTGTATGAATGACTCTCACAACTCAGTGAGGCCATAAAACAAAATCTTTTTTTATATCGACATCATCGACTCTTCGATTGGTATGTTTTGATGATATAATAGTGATCTTTTTTTTTACTTCTTCTGTTAATTCAACAATCTTTTAATACCACCAACAAGTAAGTGAGTCTGAAAACCAGTTTAGCGTATAGAATCTATTTGACTTCGCTTTCATTTCTTGTGCTGTGACTTGCGCTGCTTGCTGTCTTTTGGAAGTTCTTGTTTTATTGAACACACAAAAATAAAACAGAAAAGAAACGGTTACGGTTAATGAATAAATATAAAATATACTAAACTGTTTCGAGTCTCATTATGCGGACATTTTTGCCTTTAACTTTCAATTCTTTTTTTTTGTGCAAGATTTTTGTTTTTTTTTTTTTTCAGCAGAAACAAGAAAACGATAATAAAAAAAATGCTTTCTGACAATCAATGACAGGGGTGACGCAAATATTTTACATCTATTTCTTTTTGCGGCATCAAGGTCAATGGATCTTTGCAAATCGAAACACCTGTCACACGGGCATGGTCAGCTTGTTTCTGAAAATAGTGCTCGAATGTACGTAAATTAAACGATTGCTAAAACAAAACAGAACGTTGGAGAGCGATCATGTTTTTTTTGTTGTTGCTTTTGTAGCTTGGTAAAGTCGTCGATGCCGGTTTGTAACCCATCGTCGAGTTTTGGGTTTTTGGGTGGTCTTGAGTCGATATGAGAAGCTCTTTGTGTTGAGCTGAGCAAGATATTTTCCTTTTCTCTTACTTTGATGAGTTTCACATAAAATTCATGAAGAGAAATAGCGAGCCATTAATTTTGTCGAGATGAAATGTGTCTCTTGCGTCTCTCGATGAATTTAAAAAAAAAATAAAATAAAGAAAATATTTGCAAACAGGATGACAACCAACTGTGATGAATTGTTTAAGAGGCCTGCAATTGCTGCTTAAATAAGCTCTTGAACCGAATGTTTCATGTCCCTCAACGCCCAAATTATTAATGGAGAATAAAATCATTTTTTGCAAAGAAAATAAATTTAAATATTTTCCATTTATTTCTTTTTTTTTTTCTTTAATTTTTCTTGAAAATAAGAAATTAAATATATCTCAATTGGCAATTGGAAACAGTGCTGACGTCGCTTCGTCGCGCAACCAAAAAGCACCCAACGCCTAGACAATAGATGTCATCTTTTATGATGGAGACACCAAATTTCCGGTGTTCGATTTTTTTTCCTTGGGGCCAAGAAAGCATAAATTGATTAAACAGAAAACAGCCATCCTAATATATATTTATTTATTGTAATAATGTGTGCTAAATCAGTCGATAAGTATGAGGCGCCAAGTAGTTTATAATGAAAGAGGAAGGAGAGGAACTGAAGGCGCCATACAAGGCAGGTTGATATTTATTTAATTTTACTATGGTTTCAGTTTTTTTTTTTCTCTGCGCCATTTTCCGCGCCACAGAATTAGTCCGCCAACAATCTGCTGTTTTTTTTTTTGCTACATACGCGGAGCTCTTTTCTTGGCTCATCAGCCAAAAAAGCGCCTTTTCCCCGATCGAATTATAATTAATTTTTAGTTTTATTTATTCTTGTTTCCTCGGTTTTGTTGTTGTCATCGTTGAACTAAAACAGAAAAAAATTTGCATTTTGCCTTTTGCGAAAGTAAACACACACGGGCTTTTGTTAGGCGCCACAATGAATATAAATAACAATTCTCGATCTTTTTTTTGTGTGCAATAAAATTAGAATGATCGTGTCAGTGGCGGTTTCTTCAACAATTGGATTAATTTTCATTTATTTAGGTCGTGTTGGCAGATTCTTGATCCCAACACTACACAAGATTATGACAGCTCTGTTGTCACGTCACCTGTTTATAGGAATATTTGCTTCATCACTGAACTGTTCCGCTATGCATGGCGCTTGTCATTTGTTTGGCTTCGAAGTTTAAACAGTTTCTTTTAAATTCTACGATGAAATTTTTTTATTTCGTGTTCTCAGCAACATTGCATGTAATATCTTTCTCTTTGTCGCGCCAATTCTACTAAATCCATTAACGAAATTGTCTGAATCTCTCTAATGCAATTGCAATAATTTTAAAATCAACCGAAACAATCACGCTCCTCAGTACACATGATTCATTTTTTTTTAAATCTTTTATTTCTTTCCTTAGCTTGTTTTTGCACTTGGCACTTGGACAACTTTGAATGTCGACGATAAATTAAAACCTCTAATGACATTTGATATTATAAATAAAAACGCTGCAGTTAATTTCCATTCCATGAAATGACAGAAAAAAAGCAGCGGGACAAAAACAAAATGTAATTTTACATATGTTAGAACAATTTTTCTCTCTCACTTTTAAAACTAATTATTTTTATAGGGAACATTGCTGTGCTCGATTCAGGGCCACGGTTAAATGCGCAATGGTTTCATTATCATTCATGATGAATGGCGTTTACAGTTCACTATCCCTGACCATTATAATGACATCAAACTAAAAATAAACCGATAGTATAACACATGTGTTCGAGAGGCTCCAATTGATCTCTCTCACTCGTTTCCACTCTCTCTAATTCTTTTCTCTAATTTATGTATATAATATATTTCTGGAGTTTTTTTTTTCACTCTTTTTATTCGGTTGCTCATTGGCGACACTAATATATTTAATGTCTGGACACATGTCCAACAACGTCTTAAAAACAATTTCAAAAATAAACTATTTTGTAATGAAAAATGTTTTTTTCCCAAAAAATCTCATCGCAAATGATTAAAGAACAAGAAACCGTTGTGTGAGTCGTGTGGGAAAATTGCTGCGTGTATTTTTCCGGAAGAAAGAACGAACATACAAGGTTCTGCAGCCATCTTCGCCCTCAAATCACGTGAAATTAAATTATATTCGTTTCTTAGAATTTGCGTTCATCTCAGTGCAAAATTTCTTGCATTGGTATCTTAAGACAAACAGAAAAAAAAAAAAGAACAGATAATTACAAGACACGGCATCAAAATACACACACATAACATGTTGCACAAGGCATAATAGAATGTAAAGAAGAGGAAGCACGAAAAACAAATATTCAAAATAGACTGTAAGTTAGCTTGGTCGAATGAAAATGTGTATCATTAAGCAACTGAACAAGTTTTTCGAATTAATCCTTTAATGGCGTCATGCCCTCGTGGAATTGTTCTGGTTAAAGAGAATAAAAAAATATATAACATGAGATGCTTGTCTTTACGGGCATACGAATTGATGGACAGCATCGTGAAATGCTTTTTGTGTAACCATAAATTTCATACTCTTTATCTCAACGTCAACGTATTTAAAGGCTTAAAGCATAGTTTGAGTCACACATAACGCAAACTCGCAAACCACATGAGGAGACGAATGACAAGGGTCAATCACAAGTTTCATTTACAATTTTTTTGTTATGTTTTGTTGTCTCCTATTTGGAGACATCTAACACAGTGCCAGACGACTCGAGTTGCAATATAAATATCTCATGTGGAAACGTTTCTCTCGTGATACTTGAACTTCCCCGGCAATAAATTTGTGTTTTAATTTTTTATTATTATTATTATCAATTCAAGTGGCGACACTGTCTATGAAGCGAGGAAAAAAATATCATTTAATGAAAAGCGGTTGGTTGTTGTTGTTGTACAATTAATTATTAGACGGCATGTACTCCAGTGTAATATGCATACGAGCATTGCTTAACAACAAATACATTTGTAGCAGTTCTATAGCGTTAAAAATTTTTATTGAAATGCCATTAAAGCGAGAAAAAAAAATGTTGCACGCAAATTACTGCGAAGCTTAGCGCAAGCTGCTGTCGTTTCATTTACTATATTTCGAGGCATTTAAATACTGCTAATTATCTGAGAACTTGTCCCACGAGCTAATTTTATGCAATGTACATAATTCAATTAAATTATTTAAAATATTAATTTGAGATCAAACACATAATTCTTATTGCTCTATGCATTAATTTATCATAGAAATAGAAGTCGAAAGGCGAGCGATTTAAAATCATTTTCCTGTGAATAGTCGCGATCTAATGAGAAGTGATTTCTCAAAACGTTATTTTTTTGTCGCAATGCATTGGCGACAAAGAAAAATTAGCGTGAGATTATTTGAATATGCGTCAGCAAGCAAACGGACGCTGCCAGCTACTACATAGAGTCAGGGTGATTGTCTGATAAGAAAATATATTGAAAAACAATTTAACGATTACACATTAATTTTTTATGTGCGGCTCCGTTATTAGCGCCTCTTGACCTGTCTCTTTATTTTTTATAGCATTAGTCGGCGCCGGTTATTCAATAAAGATGAAAGAAAAAAACAATCGATTTACGTCAGAGAATCGTTATAAAATGCATTTGAATGCAATGAAATGAGCACTCGTAGCCAACTTCACTTTATATATTCTCGTCCTCTCCGGCTCTCGAAACGCGTTGCGGTGTAACTAACTTCTCGACTAAAAATATTCAAAATATTTTCAAATACCTTTCGCATAATTTTCGGTTCTATGAGAAAATTTAGGAGATAAAAATTAGATCTTTCAAAGTTCAAATAAATAATAAATTAGTAAAACTTTGACGATTTCGGTATCAAAATACATGACACAAAAAATATCTGACATCGCTGCACAATGTTCGGAATTATTTTAGTCAAAGAGTTCTCTCTCTACAGCTCTCTCATTTTGTTTCACCAACAGTTTCTCTTATACGAAATTGATTTTTGCAGTCCGACAGACAGAAGAAAAGAAACTTTCGTGCCGTGAACATATATCGATTTTTCGTCTTTCTTAAATTAATTCATTAAAAAATGCAAAAAACTCACATATCGCTTAATAAATATCGAACATAAATATTTAGTGCCTTACATTGAGAAAAAAATAAGTAATATAAAGTTGAAAGTGAGACGCGAACTTCTGAAATTTTTCAGAAATTAAAGAATTTCTCAAGAAAAAAAAAGATTTACGTGGAAATATCTTGAAAATCTAGTCGACTCCGGTTCATTTTATTGGTATATTTTGTGCAAAAGAAATGGAAAAACTGTCTGATTAGTGTTATCAACGTAAAGTTTTACGAGGATTACGTAAATCTGGAATGATAATAACAACTTGCTACACCACTGACTTGACATAACCTTAAAAATATCAAAATATTGAAATAACTCGAGAAAAAAAAATATAATTTTTTTTTTAAATATAAATAATTTTTTTCGTTTTGTGGTGTTTTTCACTTGAAATTTATTTTTATATCGAAAGAAAAAAAAAACTTAATTTTTTTTAGTGAAAATTGGCTTATACTAGTCAGAAAAAAAGAGAATAAAAATAAGAAATCAATCTTAATGTGCAAAGTGTTCACCAGATATCAGGAATATATCAAAATAAAAAAAATATCAAAAAATTATTGTGCAAACGAATAAAAAAATATCATAAAAAAAATTTAAATTGAAGTGATTTATTTTTGTTGCTGAAAGAATAATTATAAATTTTACAACCATAGATCCAGAGGGAAGTGTGGATAACAAGAAAAATGAAAATTATGACCATTCCCTCACTTTAACTAGCCGTGATAATGAAAATATAGTAAGCGATCGATGTTACCAATGTATTATTTGCGGACCGATGTTTTTTCAAAGCAAGAAAAACAATTTGAGGAAACGGCTATGGCGGTCGCGTGTATCATCAACAACTTCAACATCACGCCACTCACATCAAGAGCCACCGCCGTCGTATCCTCAGCTCGACCAATATTCTCAACTAACATCCGAAACAAGTGCCGAAAGCTATTATTACCCTCAACAACAAGAAAATCTAAATCATCATCGACATCATTGTGGTCTCGTAAGAGACGAAGGAAGTTCACTGCTGTCAACGACAACAGCCGTACTAAAAAACTGTTGTACAAACTCAAACTCCAGCAGTTCTTCCGACCTTACCGATCAACCGACATATCAGTTGTTCCGTGCATTAGTCAGTCAATTAAAGAAAGAAAGTCAACTAGAGACATTGTGCCAAGCGATCGAATGTGTCGGATCATCAACAGATGCATCCAACAAAATGCTTCCTTATCAATATCAACCAACCGACTGCGTTCTAGTTCCACGTGGATTAATCTGTGGCGAAGAACCTCAAGTAATCGCATGCCGTTTATGGCGCTGGAGCGATTTATACGATGCGAGAAAAATAAAGCGCGTTCCATCATGTCCCAACGAAAAAGACCCAGTTTATATCTGTTGCAATCCTGCTCATTGGAGTCGTTTATGTCCAACAGGTAAAAGTCTATAACAAAATATTATTGCAACTATAAGAATCCATCTAATAGTCAAGAAGAGGCGACGATGAAAACCGAGAAGAAATATAATATATATATATATATAATATAATATAGCATATATATTCGGTAAATTAGCTGTTTAGTTGTCATCTGATAAGAAAAAAAAAACGACCCACAAGCCACAAAAATGTGCTATTGATAATTCGTTTCTAATTGAAACACGTTCATTGTTGCCCTACCCGTCTCCGTGTATACGTTTGTCCAATGTCTGGTTTTACTATTGTTTCTTCATTAACGAAAAATGTGAAAAATTTTAATTAGATTTATAACTACTTAGTCTCTCATGTCTATATAACATTTGCCAAAATTAATATTGTGCTGTCTTCATGGCAAATAAATTAAATTGAAAATTGCGCTGTTGATGATTGAGACGTACACATTTTTTTTCGCCCCAAAGATAATTGTCGCCGCTGAGATCATGATTATCGTTAAGATTACATGCTATCTTTAAACTAACTTAAAAAAACAGTACTCGAAAAACGAGAATAATAAAAAAAAAGTGTCTGACCAAGCTCAAATAGACTCAAGATAGCAGAATGTTATCTAATTTCCAACCTGTTTACCTGTGTGATGTATAAATGAAATTAAATAATTTCCATAGTTGCAAACAAGTAAAAAAAAAAGTATTCAAATTAAATTACCTAAAGTCTGGACACAACTAGCAGATGCCACTCATAATGTTTATTATACACACAAAAATATTTCTCAATACTTTGATTCGGCACTTTTTTTCCTTCTTCTTTCTTCAAAATATACCGTACCTATAATTTAAAACATGAAATAATTACACAGTTATTTATTGAGAGATTATTTATTTTTAATCTGTTTTAACTGTGTACATGATGTGGCGCCTCATGAGACTCAACGCACAAACGCACACCATTATATGAGGAACGAGCTGAATAAAATAAAAAAAAAAATCGAATGATGTATATTTATAGCGTACGCCTGTGTCGGTGGCGGAACATATATATATATATATGTATATATACATATATTTTTTATATTCTTTCCACATACATTTTCGTCTTGATTTTCGTATAGATCTAGATCTAGTTTTAGATTTTGAGAAATTTATTCTCTTCGCTACATAGTTTGAAAATAATGGATTTTACCATTAATTCATTGCGAGTCTGAGAGGCAACATGTGCTTTCCAAGAAAGGCAATATAGCATTGTGTGAACGTACCCATCTATGTAACTATTATTTAGTTTCTTCCAAATAATTGATTTAATACTTTACGCAATACATTTCAACCACTTTGTGGATTTAATCAAACAAATCAGCGATTATCCTGATTGGGTATGAAATATGAATTTCTTCCTGTGCCATTCAATCGCATTGAGTCGAAAGCTCTGACACAACATGCTGGGAATAAACTCCAAAAAGGTTTTGTTCTGATTTATGCTGTAGCTTTGTTGTTGTGGTTGGTTTTGTGATGCGGGAAAAAAAATCATTTGTGTAGTTATATCTATCTCACAAAAGAGATTTCCAAAAATACACTCTACACAACATTTATATCGGACTCGAGAACAAAATCTCAATTTTGTATGAATAATTTTTGAGGAATGCTGTTCATGGAGTACCATGCGATAGAACATTTAACGCTGAAAAAAATAATAATAATAAAAACTGGTCATTTTGGTCTAACCTAACGATTAAAACTAAAGAAACCCCTGAAATTGGAATTTATAATATGAATGGCAAATGACCGAAAAAGAACCCACCGAGAGTTGATGAAAACACAGATTCGATGATTTGGCGAAAAGAAAATAAAAGTTTCGAAATGGAATGTTGATTATGAGAATAAAATCATCATCAATCGGTGATTATAATGGAGCATTCTCATAAAATGAAATTAATTTTTATGGCACATTAACAAACATCTTCGCGAATGAAATTCTTTCCCACTTTTGGTCTTTTTTTTTCTTAATGATTCCTCGAAATGGAATGCACATTAAAATCGCCGCAGTCAAATAGTACATTTGGCTAATCTTAACCTCGGGCCAATCCAATTTTAGCCCAAACACCGCAGCTGAAATATTTTGTATGGTGCCACAGATGAAATTTACATAATGAGATCATTGCTAAAGATTTTTTTGCTTCTACTGTTGTTGGTTCCATTAATGTGGAGCCAAAAACGTGCATGGGACACATAAAAAATGTTAATCTTCTTAATTAATAAGTCGAGAAGTAACTGAGAGGGAGAGAAAAAGAAACCACAATCAAGCCAAAGGCAAAAAATATTAATACTTTTTTTTGGGATCATTTTCGATGTTGTTTTGCATGTTTATTGAACACAATCTCGAAGCCGGGCGATGAGAAGAAATATTTGTTGATCTATAATAAATTTTCCACTCAAAGAGGCTTGTGGAAGAAATAAAAGTTTATAACATCAATCCGAAGAGCCAGCCCCACAAAAACCGGCAAACATACGTTGATTTATCGAATAATTTGAATATTTTTTTTTTCCTTTTTCATCAGAGCTCTGATTAGGTTCAAAGACACACATTTTCTGCGGTCATAAATGGACGAAATACCATTTCCAGCGCAAGAAAACTGCTGGAACGCAAATAATTTTTCTTTGTTGCTTGCGCCTCAATATGTTTTGACAGACTTGTTTTGCGAATATCATTTTAAGCCATCAATCATCCATATTTTTTGTTACACAACATTCTGCTCTTGATTATTAAACATTGCTATGCTTGAATTGAAAATATTAAATAAACAACACATTGAAAGCTGATGCCATGTTATGTCTATAATCACATTGCGGACATTAATCGTAAATATGCAAAATACCTGCAGAATTGCTAACGAAATAAAAAAAAAAGAAAGAAAGATGTTTCGTATTCATAAATAAACAATTAAAGTGGCCCGCAAATGGTTTATCATTAGCTTTTGGCATTATGCGAATTGAATAACAAAACAGAACTTCACAATGATGTCTTTAGTCGAATGCGTTGTGCTGCATATAAATAATGCACTTCCAGTGAGCCTTCTTCGACATTGCGGAATGTAATTATTTTATTTGGCTTTCGCGAGTCTCTTCGCGAGCTCCTCGAAAATTTTAAATCATAAATCAAGATCCTCATATACACAATTCCCCCTAAAATGCTTAATGTAAATACTGTGGTTGGTTTATGCGGATGCCGCACAACCATATCGGCCAAAAAATCGCACATATTCTCATCATGTTCTTCTTGCGGTACCTTGAGGGCTCTATTTGCGTGCCCAACATTCCTTTTGGGTTTCATGTGTAGGATGAGATGTGAAGCAACATTAAGCCAGTAAAGAAGGCGCATATTCTCAGACACATGTAAACATACAAAACAAATTTATGAAAGAGCACAAGAAATAAGCTAAATGATGTGGTTGATGAATGTTTGCTGTTTTACGATTATTTGTGTTATGTCACATATAGACTTTTAACAACACTGGAGCGGCACGGTGACAAGTGAAATTTTTACACAAACAACTCTTTATGCAGACACTTGGACAGCGTTATTAATTAACTTTACTTTTTTTTTCCTCCGCTCTCTTTACAGAAACTCCACCTCCTCCGCCCTATCAGTATGCAATGAAAATAGACGGTGAGTTTAACACTTAATTAATAAGATATTTAATAACGGTTAATTGCCACCGTACTCCGGAACAGCCACTAGAAGGTGAACTGAATTCCATCAAAATACATTATTATTGCCGCGAGTGCCTTGTTTGTGCAATTACCTTAATTAAGAAGAAAAATGCGAAACATCGTCCAATTATTTAAGCAAAAGAAAAGCCTCCGACAAGACATTTCTCGCTTTTTATGACTGCTAATTCCATATCTTCCACGCATTTTGACCAAGCTCGGGTAATTTGAGCGCCAGTATCATTTATTTTTTGGCAAGGCTGCATAATTGCACTCTACGCTTGTGGAGTAGAGAGACTGGTATCATGAACAATTTCGCGAGATTCCTATACTATTTATGTATCGTATTTCAGTGAACAACGAGGCAAAATGACTGAGATTTATATAAATATATGAATGTGCATTCTGGGACAGTAAAAAAAGAACGCTCAAGATAAATAAACAAAATGAAAACATAAATGAGGAATATCACGATTGTTTTTAAAGCGCATGAAACTGGCGAACAAATAAAAGGCAAATAAAATGACAGAAGGGAAAATAAAAGGCTTGTACACATGTCAAAAACTCTTCTTGCCTTGCCAAAGCACAAGACATTGAGGGTGAGATCAACATCGATACATACGAATGGATACTACAAAAAAAAACCTAATACACCGCTTTAATGGACTGCACATTGTAGAATCATGGCAGAGACGAATACAATGAAAAAAAAAAAAATAAATAAATAAATACTGCAAAAAAGATGCAAACAGATTAATTAAGCTCTAATGCTTGTTCATTTGGAGCAAGATGAAATTAACGACGGCTTTTCCACACAACGAAAAAATTATTGCTTGAACAAAAAAAAATACGAAAACTGACAATCTCAAATGAGAATTTACTGCTGCATGTCGCGCCGTTTGAAATTGGATTAATGTAGACGCCAAAAAAAATATTATGCTTTCTAGGTCCCCACACTATGAGATTAAGGCACCGTTAAAAGTGTCTCTATTATGAATTATTAAAATGATAAGATGACTTTTTTTTGTCTGTAGGAAGAAACACTAATAAAAAAATGTTAATAACGACACGAGTTTATCAGTCGCGACTTTGAAGTTCCTTTTTTTCTGCGTTGAGCATTATTTTTTTTTTATTATAAATTTTCATACACTCAACATTTGTGATTAAGACGCTGTCGGCAAAATTAAGAAATGCCGTTTGATGTTATCAGCGGATTATTCAATCCTATAAAAATTTATATATTTGAATTACGAAGCGAGCACCGAAAAAAAAGATCATTCAAGCTCTGTTTTTATTGACTTTAAATAAAATTTATTGTGCTTTGCTTAGTCGATGACCTTCGCGCAATATTTTTGTCTTATTTCGTGAAAGCTCAGATGAAATCACCAGCAGTGCTAATTGGAAACTTTTATCTTTGTCTAAGGTCTAAGATTGTTTTTGGGGTTATGAACTCATCGCTGTTGTTTTAATATACACCAGTTGCACTGGAATGAGAAGAAGAAAAGATAAAAAAATCTTACGGTAATTATGATTTATTGGCGCTCAAACTGTGCTTCTTGTGAATGACTCATCATTCGAGATCGCCTCTCGTGCTCACAAGTGAAGACTCGACAAAGGTCTCGAAGGAAAGAAAAAAACTAGACACAAACAAAAATGTTTGACTATTGAATTGATGTTTTGCTCTTGCGGTCTTTTTAGTCATTCAAAGTTATTCTTTTTTCCTATTATTTTTTTTTTTCTAGATATTATTACTTTTTTTTTTCGGGCCAGTCAAACAAGTTTCACAGATTATCGAATTCATTCACACAACAACTACATATTAAGTCTTAAATCGTATAAAATTTAAATATTAAACAATTCTTTTGATTATTTACTGAATTTACTGCTGGTTAGAATTGTCTACACCAAACCACGTCCGAAAGCTCAATAATTATGTTTCTTCCCGTTCTCACCTGATAACTAACCATTGATCATCTCGCGATTAGAATCCCTATAGGGCAATTTACCTGTCTCATAACTTTTCCCCCACCCTCATTTGCATGTTTTCGTATAAAAGCCAAAATGCCAAACGGGTCGTGCCTGCGTCTTGCGTGACTTGTGTGAATCTACAAACGACGACTGCTCGACCGACACTCAGTCTCCAATTTCGAGTCCGAATATTGTTATGCTTTTGCTGGCGAAGGCTTAAAGGGAAATAAAAGGAAGTTTTATGAATGGCTCTGTATAGTTTATGTTCCAATGAAGTTCATTTATGTTCATTTTAGTTTCGTTGCTTTATATACACAATAATTTTTTTTCCTATAAAGTTAAACGACTTAGTGGAGCCAAACAAACGTAACAAACACACTCATATTTACTTACATGCACGCATTTAAAATCCAACAGAAACTTGTTTAATTAACTTTTTCCTTCATCGTCGTTTTTGTCTTATGATTTATTATTTTCTTCCCCATTCGTCGTTGTTGGTTTTATGTTCTCGCTCCCTATAGTTTCTAATTGATTTTAGCTTAATGCTATTAAGCATTCACTGTCTTCCAATTGCCCATTGTGGAACGATTCTACGCATCGAATTTCATTTGGCGAGGTCATTCTACGAATCCAACTGGACGCCACAATGAGGTCACGTTATATGACTGCATGAGTAATTAAATCATTGAAGCTCCAAATTTGTAAAGCCAGACAGCAGAACCTTCAAATAGCTTTTAAGAAATGCGTCCAAATGCTGCGTTCTTGTTCCATATTTGGAGCGTAGAAATTCCATTATGCCATTTTCGATTTCGATTCTATAAATGAGAAAAACGCGTGCACAAAGCGCACTTGGAATTGCGTGTTGGAAGAAACATTCTCTAAATTAAAAAATTAAACGCTTTTAAGGAATCAATAAGAGCCATTACGAAGCAACTTTCGACGTTCTTTCATGTCTGAAATTTGCTTCAAGAATCCTACAAAAAAAAAGTTCAATTTATTTCTAGCTTCTTATTACTATGTCGATTAGCTTGAGTGGCTTCGATAGAACTCTTAAGAAACTAACTAAGCAAAAGAAATTTAAAGTATTTCCTCCTCGCACACAACTTCGATACCACTCAATTACACTAAATGAACTTTTATATTGTTTGCTTTGTGGAAAGAATTATATATATATAGATATAATTTTTTTTTTTTGGAAAACTGCTTCTTTTAGAGCATGAAAAAAGAGGCTAAAGAGAATGAAAATAACGATGAAGCATGTAATATGGACATTTCGCATGATGTTTAATTTACAAATGCGGGCAAAATAAGGCGAAAAAAAAACTATGGAAGATGAAGCATAAAAGAGAATTCAAAGGAGAATTTATTTCTCCACGAAGGGAAAAATTCCACGAATTGAATTAAGAATAAAGTCAAAAAAGCGAGTTGAAGAAAGATGAAAACTACCAAAGAAAGATGAGCAAAGCAAAGCATCAAGAGAACGGGAAGAATTTCCGAGATTGTTTTTTTTTTTTTTTGTTTTGTTACTGTCGATATTTCTTCAACTTAAATAAAACATCAACCTGATATTCCAATTCTTTGTTTGCCTTAAGTATTTTCTTCGTTGTCAGTTTTCCTTCGATTTCATTGTTCGGTCACTGATTGGAGCTGACTGATGTTTCATCTAGTAACCTAACCAGTTGAAACATAATGTTTGCACAATAGCAAGTGCACATCGGACAATACAAAATGCTTGCAATCTAATTCTTATTGCGGATGAAATAAAAATTGCATCGTCTTTTAATTTGAACCATGATGAACGAGCGAGCGATGACATAAATTGATCTGCGCTGAGAGGCTTCTAATTTCGCTAAGATTAACTGTAATTTCCGTTTAAACTGGCATTATTTTTATGGCACGTCCACTTAGTGTGGATACGGTCTCTGAATAAAAAATCACTAAACGATAAAATTTCCTGTCCCGATTTTGTGTATTTTGAATTAAATTCTTTGTTCAATCAAAAATGTAAATAAATATTCGAGCGTTGAGGGCGCGCGAACCGTCAGCGCCATCGGCATCAAACCTGATATTTGATCATCGTCAAAGCCTCAAACAAAAAACAGAGACTAAGATGAAGGAAAAAAGAATTGAAACTCAAATAAATAAAATTCCAAAATTAAACAGCGACAGAGCGCACGATGATGTAATCGCGCCACTAAACACCTGAAATAAGACAAAAAGCGCAAAATGAGAAAAAAAAGCACAAAATGAAAAAAGAAAGATATGTCGAAATTTGAGATCGCAATGACACGATATGCATTTTGTGGTGAGAAAATCTACAGCGATATGAAAGTTCACTTTGGAATGCAGATTAGATTCCTCATGTAACTGAAGTGGGAATAATAACAAAAATTACATTTGTGCATTTCAAAAGAGAAAAAAATAAATAAATAAAGCCTTCAAACGCCGTGTTAAAAGATGTAAAGTGTTCAATTTAAAAAGCGATACGAAAAAATAGTAAAATTTATCCACATATTTAGATTAAGTTTTATTGATATTAGATTGGTTTCGTTGTGCCTACACGCAAGAGATTGTTTTCCTATTTTTCTCCTCATGTGTCGCACCATCGTGGAAGTGATATCGGTGGAACGATTTCCGACGTTGCGGATTATTTTATTACACCTTCTTCTTACATCCATCCAACAGTCTATTAAAGCATCTCTTTAATCTTAATGGCGCTGTCTGTTGAATTTAAGGTTGATAAATATATATAAAAAAATCACAAATTGTGAAACGCAAGGGGGAAGGAACGACGAAGCTGATGATGATGAAATAAAAAAAAAAAAAAAAAACAACAAACACACAAGACGTCGGACTGAGAAACATCTTAAAAGATAATAAAAAATCGTATGCGAAATAAAATTTATTAAAATAATTTAAATATGTGACAATATTTTTATTTCAATTTTCGGAAGAAGACGGTTCTCCTTTGCGTGTGCGTTATGTGAGATCGCTGAACGAGTAAAATATCTCGATATCACGTTCTTTTTGCTATTTTAAAATGACTTTATATACATCAGTAAAATATTATAGACGAGACATAAGCTCAATGAACTGATTAAATTACGATTCTATGCTGAGTGTGATTTTGTGATAACCAAACGTGAAATGGAAGTGCAATTCAAGTTTATCGCAAAGCAACGATCAAAATACAATGATAATGAAATCGAGAACAAAATACGTTGAGTTTATAACTTTTTTTTGGGATTTAAGTTTAAGTGGCGCTGACATTTAATACAAACCCAACTTTATTTTCATTTGAATGCACAACATTGCTGTATAGAGCGATCTCATCAACTAAGACCTGCGAATTGATGCATTGTCAACAGTATCCCGTAGCGTTTGCCTTCAAACCAATAAATTGACATTAATTTATGCGCTTTGTGCAATGCAAAAAAAAAAAAAAACAAAAACCAGAAGACGAGACACGATACACTTAAATGGCAAAATGATGCAGTGCATTCTTAATAAATTGTTTGTGTTGTGTGATCAGAATCGTTAATTAATCAAAAAGCAAACAAACAGAGGGAGAGAGAGAGAAATAAAGAGATACATAAGCAAGAAATACCGCACGACTTGATTGATTTTTGCTTCTTTTCGCTGTTATTGCGAACGCACTTCCAAGAAAATTATGAAGCTCAAGCCCATCGCTCGATTAATATGGAAGGGAATAAGAAGAAATTGTCTTTTATGGAACATGCCAGACATCGAGAGAGTCAATAATTTATTTTATTAATTCGCATTTATTGCTCAGAATATTTTCTTTTTATATTTTTCTGCTCCGCTCCTCAACATCAACATGTTAAATAATTGATGTGTTTTATAAAAATATATAAAAAAAAACTTGATTTATTGTATTATTTAATGATTTGCGGTGGGGGCTGTTAACGACTTAAGCTGCTAAGTGATTGCAAAGACTATTATTATTATGTAAAATGACTTTGTTTGCGACTATCATTGAAATGAATGCAATAACATCGCAAAAACTAAATTGGAATTCAAATAGACGCAATCCAGAGAGGATTCAGGGAAAATGAGTTTCGTTATCTATGTATCTACCTAGGCCAATTATTGCGTAATAAATCCCGATATCGTAGACAGTAACTTGAGTTGTAATCAATTTTCGAGAGTCGAGTGATGTCATGCAGACTTAATTGTTTCAAATTACACAATTACTTTGAGGGCTCCTTCAATTACGCTTAATTAACTCGATTTGACAAAGTGTGACTATGTGTACTGTAGGAGTTGCAGTGAGAGCGATTTTTTTTGCAAAGAAATTATTTTTTGCAAATTATCGCTATCGACATGGCGTCAGTTAAACGTCGTCTTGAATATATACATTCAGTGGCGTCAGATGCGTTCCCACGTTCACTATATTCATCTTGATACACAGCCTCTTTAATCTGAATAAATTCGCAATCTCCTTACGTTCAGCAATTTATTTTTTATTGGAAATAAAGATCTCACATTACTCTTCGAGTGCACACAACGACCACACGATGAAATGTGAAGGTGAAGCAAGTTTAATAATTTTTCTCCATCTTCGATAAATATTCATATCGATTCTGCGCTCATATCACTCTCAAGAGACAATTGAATAAACACACACAAAGCCCATCTAGGGAGAAAACACATCAAAACTTTCTATTATCAAAATGCCATATCGCGTCCATGAGCAGCGACATCAAGACAAATCTCCAGACAATTGATGTCCATAAAAAAAGCTTCCATTTAACTGTAAACATCAAGAATGCAGTTTTATGATGTCTCTCTGAGCGACGCTGTCCATTAAAGTGTTTAAAGAAGAAAATATTTATCGTTTCATTCATGCACGAATTGGAAATTGTTGATCCACTGGTCTGACACAGACAGCCATCGCATATAATCAATTTGGATTTTAATAATAAAAAATAAAGCCTTAATGGCCGACTATGAATTTCATATTAAGCTTAAGTCACTAAAAATATGATTTTATGGCACACTTGAAATTTAAAACACAAACACCATCAATGATCATCAACAATCATTCACAAAAAAAAAGAGAGAAGATATCTCCATGTTCCTCAATAAATATTTTTGTGAATGAAAACACAGCAAGAAACACAAGTTTTTCTGGAAAAAATGTTAATTTTGTGCTCTGTTGTTTTATCTCAATGCCACAAAAAAAAAAACAACGCGTCGCGTCAAGTCAAGCACTGAGCAAATAAAGTAAATTTTATGCAAATCAAGTCTTTCTCACTCGCCTGGCATAGCGACGGTGCCTGAAATACGAAGCAAAAATCACAGTTTAGCCAACAATATACACACTGACAACTGTGAGCCTATATATTGAATAACATTAATTCTATATGGCGACAGAAATCTACAGGCAAACTCGGGTATGCGATTATATTTTACCTTTTCGGTTGGCGACTCATCAAGCAACCATAAAATGGCTCATTCTGTTATCTGTTTTGAAAGCCTCCCCTGATAAAACCGGAGCTCTCTATACACCGTTTGATGTTGCGAGCTGTATAACATGTTGTCTAAATAAAATAAATTAAACTTCCGTCGAATAGAAGTAACATAATAAGATGCTTCGTGAGATATACCTGCTGCTGCCACATGTATGTATCTCATAAATGCGAAAAGTTTTTTATGAATGAAATTTAAGCTGTGGAATTCACATAATCGCTGAAAATATGAGTCGGCTTTTGGGGCTTGCGAGTCGAAACATGTCGAATGTAAAGGAAAAAAAAACTAATAATTTTCATTGAAAAAAGTTATTTTGATGGATTTGCAAATTTAATGAAATTTTATTGTGGCTCCGTGGACGAGAAAATTAATCCTATCGCCCAACATGTCGTATGGCGTGTATAATCATGCAGGTTGATCGTCGCCATTGACGGTCAGACGGTTTTCATGTTATCTGGCACTTAATGGCACTCATTTTGATGGAATATGTGATTTTAATCCAATTTTTATGACGCCCGTGTATTTTACATACATTTATTCTAATTTCGGATTATTCCTCTCTCTTGCAGAAAATTCAATGGATCAAGACGGAGGCTATAACAAGCAACAGATTGGATCATTAACGACAGACGGTGAAGGTGAGTTGCACAAAAAAAAAAAACCAAGCCAGACGAGCCAAAAATTTGTGGATCGAATAATATTTCACGCAAACAGCTGACCTAATAATAATTGGATATTGAATTGATTATTTTTATCGCTATCGCTGTCGTCGCTTAGCGCCGTAAGTCTACAAAAGGAAATGCAAACTCGAATGTAGTTTTGCTACTACTTAGGCCTTTTTTTTGTGTGTGCGCCGACACAAAGTTGCTGACAAATTTGTCTGATATGCAAAAGCAACAGACAAAAAAAAATCACTTGCGGTGCTGCTGATTTAAGCATAAAAAATCACGCTGTCACTCCTCTGCTCACCCACATTTAGCGTTGCACTCTTGAACGCGCACTCGATGGGGCACTTTTTGAGCGTGAAAATATGTAAAAGCCACTTTTTTTTAAATTTTATTCGTTGCTTTGAATATCAACGAGTAGCGGGCAAAAAAAAAAACGCAAACAGAAGAAAAAAATTCATTCTGTTTATAAAAGTGATATGAAGGCCGTCCGACGATTAAAGTATGGTGACGATTTGGCGCCGTAGTATTTTGCGCAAATACTTGAATGTGAATTTATTCATTTTTTTTTATCTTTGCTGGTTTTTCGCCATTGAAGCCGCGATGTTGATGTATAAAAATTTTTGTTTTGTTTAATATCTGTTTCACGTGTAATGTCAGCCACTGTCAGGGCAACAACAAAATAAATATCACGTCATTTATATCAGATGATCTCATCATGAGATTCTTCACTTTCATATTGCTATTACCTACCATAGTTTGCTATCAATAAAACAGAATGATCTGATGATCTACAATCAGTTGGTAGCATAAATCTATAAGAAATTCCAAGTCGAATTGTTGAAATACAAGTGATGTTTGTTGGTGAGAAGTTTTAATTAATACGATCGTTCAAGCTAAATATTGTCGTCATGTCTATATGGAGTTCTCAAGAAATAATCACTAAAAAAAATGCATGCGTGATTAGTAGAGCTGTTACTGAATAAGGGAATGAGAATTTCAATGGAAACGTTTATTTGTGCAATATAATCGTGTTAATAAGTCACAATTTCCGGATGAAAATCGTAAAACATGTTGGCGCCATGTCTGAGCTTTGTGGGGTTTGTAACTTTTGGCAGCAATTGATGCTTAGTTCTACGTCTCCAGACAACTTAGTGATTTGCTTGTTTTCATATGGATTTTCCGACCGCATGTTCGGCCTGTACAAAAATAGTTTTTTTTTTTTTGTTCAAGCGTTTTCCCCACACATACACACGCACGAATTCATTTCCCATAAAAATGATGAATATAAGCATTCTCGACTGTGTATGCGGCAATTTATGATTTGTTTGTCTAATTTTTCGTTTTGTTATTTTTTTTTTCCAATTCTGCTTTCACTTCCACCCGAGAAAAAGAAAACGAAGATGAGAAAACTTTTACTATATTTTCACTTCTCGTGCTGTGGAAAATTTTATGGCGTCTTTCAAGCGCTTACCTTACATTTGCTAAACAAAACCCATGGCCATCATCACTGTAAACAAAATTAGCCGGATTACCTCATTCAGGTTATCACTGCATGACTTGTCATTGCTTCAAAATATACATACGCGAGAAAAAAAAAATTCCTTTAATCTGAATTAAAAAAAAAAGCTTCGTTTTCTTTCTCGTTATTGAGTAAATAAATTTGTTGTGTACTCAGTAGACTTTATTTATCGCTCTCGCCTGCCATTCTGCCTGCTCGCACCACCATGGTTGGTGATGATAAAGTCAACGGTTATTTGTATGCCGGTGAAATATTTTCTTCATTCTGACTGTCACTTAATTAATGATGTAATTTATGAATAGCTAAAAAGAATTACTGGCATTCCCTCAAGCTTAGCTAGCGAAATTTATGGTTTTTTTTGTTGATCATCTCATACTCATCACATCATCGCGACTTGCCGTGCGACTTTAATCGAAGCTTGAATAATTGTATACATATCACCGACTGACCGAAGAAATGAAAACGTATTATTCCTGAAGTCGGCAAATGTGCGACCGTGTCGATCAAAAATGCATGCGAAATCAATTAATCTGGCCGGAGACTAGTGCGAGGGAGGCGCTAAGACGCGAAAAAATAAATGTCTAACGATTTTTGTGATCATTCAAGCTTGCACTATAACGTGATGCCATAACATCCCCTGAGCTCTATAATGAAATATTAGCCATAAAATATAAATCATGCATTCAAAAAATAATTATTAATATGAATATTCATTTATGTATGAATAAAAAAAAACGCGAGCGAGAAAAGCACCGACGATGGCGACGGGCGCGCTTAGCGAATGTTTGCATCGTAAAACGTTATAAGCGGGCGCCAGGATTTTTGTACACGTTTTTGAGATTAAAGAAAAATTAGCTGAAATGTTAATACATCAACATCGCATAAATTTTCAACTGCAAAAAAAAAATATATATTTTTTTTTAAATCGAGTAAAGAAAAATCTATCTAATAATATGAAACAGCACAGAAATATTGCGAATTTTATACACATTTCGAAATGTCTTCAAATTAACACAAAATTATTTCAGATAATTTCAGAGTGCAAACAAAATTAAAATAAATTTGTATCACTTGAAAATTGAATAACAATGTTTTTTGTATGTGAAAATGTCACTCCAGAGCTTTTCATTCTGTTCCCATTTTCTCATATCACATTGTTTGTCAAAATCACCGCAAAAAAAATGTATTTAAATTATTTCTTTTTGTACGCCTTGAAATATTATCGCAAGATGAAATTATGAAACACAAGTCAAACTAATAAATCATTCCAGTGTGAAGTCATAGTGTGGCCTTCTCTTCTCACACATGATGAACGCCATTTCTAAACAGAATGGCACTTGATATGAACCAGGCAAGCACACAGACACTTGACGGCAACTTAATTGAAATATTTCACAAAGCCAGATTTTGTGGCTTTCGTAATCTGGCAAATGTCAACGATATTTGTTTACTTGCGCGTTAACCTATCTTTAATCCCAAAAAGTTAACTTAATAAAAGATAATTTAGCATGTGCTAAATAGAAATTCGCGTGAAAATCCAATAAGCACTTCAATCATGTCGATCAAAGTCTGTTGTGCGCAGGGCGCAGCGGTGCAACTCGCGATGAATTCTGTCAGTTTTTTTTTTTTATATAAAATTTCGCATTTTTTATTTCATTCTTTTTCGGAATTCTTCTTTTTCAATAATCGTGTCCCGATACTTAATCAGCTTGAGTCAGAGAAAAAATATTTTATAAAATAAAAAAAAAGAAACACATTTTGTAGACGTCTCTTTTACGGTACGTGATAACGGCCATGTAGATTTTAAGCATTCGGCGAATTTACCGGCGATTGACGTTTTCACAAGAAAACTTGTTCTTGCTTCGCTGATCTTGATCCAATGACTAAAGATTTTTTTTTTGCAAGACGCCATAAAATTTTCGAAGCAGAAAATACTGTAATAAGAAGCATTGCAATAAAATGGAACTGTCCAGCGCTCCATTCGCGAGACTTCAAAGACGTGAATGCTCGTGTCGAGTCATAAACATTCGAGAGATGCCACGAAATGTACACATGAAAATCATAAATTCACTAATCACATTATGTAGATTTCCATATATCAAATATCAAAGACATTTCCATAAAACTGAAAAGATTATTGATAATGGATTTTGAATAATTTCCCAGATCTTTTCTTCTTTTCTGAGATTGTGTGAGACTTTGCGCGGATTTGAATTTGTTTTTGAATGAGTGAATCTTTTATTAATGAATTCTTGAATCTTTAATGAAAATCTCATCGAAGCGTTGACGGTTGTGCTTTCTGGTGGTAATATCTAGGAAATGAGCGCGTGATTTGTTCATTATATGACACATAACTCGTCATATATTAATTATAATGCAATTTCAATAATTTTTGCTGATAAATGTTCATTGCAGAAGCTATCAGCTGGAGGAAAAGTCCATGCCGCACTTTGATTTGCAGTTTTTTTTTTTCAGGGGGAGGGAGTAGATTGATAAGGCAACAGCGTCAGTTTAATGAACTAAACAATGAAAAAAATAAAAATATCCCCAAACAACCAAAAATAAATAAAATAATAAATAAATACGCGACACATGCCATAAAGGCGACCGATAAGTGATAGCGATTGAACATTACATTTAATGCCATTTGTAGAGATAGCACTAATTAATTGATTGTCTAATCGCCTGGGTTTTGTATGACGAGTTAACATGAGGACAGACTTATCAAACCGTACGACACGTGGAAACGGCTCAGAGTCGATGTCCTTGTCTCCCTCATGAAAGCCACTCATTATCAAGCGCCACATTTAAGAATTGAAAAACAAACAAGCTTTCTGTGAGGTCATCATTTGCTTCGTTATTTTGGCCGCGACTAAAATCAAGATAAGATAAACCGCGACAAGAAACTTATCTCACTGCTAGTGAGTCTCATCATCAGGTCGCATGTTGTTTGTCACCACGTTATGAGTGTGTGTGTATGTGTGCGCTGATGTCAGAAATTAAATTACTAATTCTCGCAAAACAAAAAAAAATCGCAAATATCACAAGAAAAACGACTCATCCGGGATCAGTCAGCTGATGAGAACATCCAGCAGACGCCGTTGTTTGCGTTAAATGAATCAATGCTGGCGACATAAAACGTGTGAAAATTTTGCACATATAATCATTTAATAAATTGCATTATTATGCAAATTAACTTAAGCGCACAAAGAAGTGAGCGAGAAAATGCACTTATTGAGTGTGGTGTTATAATGGGCATGTGAGGCTAATGCAAGAGAAAAATAAAGCTTTAAGAGGTCAACGATTGTTGGCGAATATATATGCATATGAATGAAGCGCAATACAGAAAAAAAAAAAACTACGAAGCGCATGTTTGGTAAAGATCAATGATTGCTAATGAGATTTTTTCTTTTGTATTTGCATTTTCCAATGTCTTAGTTACAACCTGACCTGGGTTGAAAAAGACCTCACACTGATTCGCATGTTAATTGTCTGCAACATTGCATGGCGCCATGGTGGATGTATGTCTATAGTAGTCAGGTGGCCAACAAACCGGTCAATTAATTGAAGCATAAACAGTTTATCAAGTGAAATGTTAATTGCAAATTGTTGCTGATGTTTCTGTTCGCTGGATGCGAAGCAATGCATGCAAAAGCGACTCGCTCGAGAGCGTTCAATTTTCATCTCAATTGCAACAATGTTATAACATTCGAGACAGGCGAAATGCAATAATCATAAAAACGCATGACTTGACAGCTGTAACAATGTGCGAAAGGAGTTTAAGTAAAATTGAGAAATATATTGCGATTGCAATTGCAAGGTGAAGACTATCTAATAAAAATGGTATTTTCACTTAACCTGTCAGCGAATTAACTATATGCAAAATTGTGCTCATTTATGAAAATCAATTAATTTGTGATCGCTTCGCAACATTGTATGAGACACCGAAATAGCAAAACACGTGGACAGGAAATCGTTACAATTAATGATGAAATTATTAAAATGAAACAAGTCAAATGTGACAATTTGTAAGCACAACGGAGGTTGATAAACTTCTAAATAGCGACTACCTCCAATTAGCTCCTACGACAATATGTTAGGTTGTTAAATTGTTGTTTTTGTCTTTTAATTGCTGATGTTTTTTGTGTATATGTTTATAAGTCAAGGCATTATTCGCACAAGTAGATTAGGCTGTTAAATATTTGGATTATGTTTTGTAAATAAAAGCACGCTTTTGAGTGAGAAATTGAAACGCAATTTCCTTTTGGCGGTAGCATAGGCGAGTGTGGCGCGTCACAATCAATTTCCACTGAAATTGCTGTCCTGTCACGGCAAACAATTAAAAGAAGCTCAAACACGGCACAGCGAATATCATAATGAGATATTTTTAGTTAACCGACATCATCGTATCACATAAAGTCGCAACAACAACACTAATTACGAGACAGATTAACTAGAAGAAAAGGGAAAAAAACAATATTTAGTACACACAACAGAAATTAAATATTTAAGTCATTTGTGTAAGAAAACACTCAAAAAGAATCCGCCAAGCTTCATTCGACAATAAATTAAATCAAATTGGACACGAAATAAATAAAATAAATATATATAAATATTTTTTTTTACTGCGTAGAGATGTGTTTAGTGCTGTCGGCGGCGATAAAGTCAACAATCTCTGGGATCAAAATGTGTTCGCCCGAAATGTGTCGCATAATGATATTGCACAATGAAATCGATGCACGATATTCGGATGTAAACAGCACCCAGACTGAAATTCTATTTTTTGATATCAATTCTAAGAATTCATTGAAGCATTTGAGGAATGTTTATGGCGTTGGACTAAAGATCGTCTTTGATGTCGCGCCCGCCTTTCTTGTGATTCTCAGCTTTTATTTTGTTTTGTTTACTCGACATTCCTTTGCGATTTGTACGATTTGCATTTCAAACAATGCTTGGGAATTTAGTTTGTTGCATTCCTATATCCGGACGGCTCGCAGAGGGTGTTAATGAGTCTGAACTTTGATCGATTTTTTTTTTCTTGTGTCTGCCTTGAGTTGATGTTTTGACAGCAAACTGTCGGTGTGAAAAATTAAATTTGTCAATAAACATAGTTTAGTATCGGCGAGCTCATTAATTTATTAATTTTCAATGGTGTCAACCAAGTTATGTGCATATATTGAGTGTTGTGTCGAATGGCGCGGTAGTAAATAATAATAAAAAATGAAATGTCCAGAAATAAAAACAAAACAGCCAAGCCAAGCGCAAGATCGCGGTCGGCAAGGTGTGGCTATCTGGCTAGTTAACGAAGTGAAGACAAAAACCTCAAATCATTATTCATCGTTTGGCTGAAAAAAAAAAAAAAAATAAAAATATAAAATGAAATAAAGTTGCGACATGGCAAATAATATTCAAACACAACAAACAACTCTTTAAGTTTTGATATCATGAACTCTGTTGTTTTTATGTGAGATAAAGGGAATTTTAATTACATAAAGACTTCCATGGGAATGAAATTGAAGATAACTAATGGGACTCGATGGATGTTGTTAATTCCTCGTTTTCTTATAAAATTTTTATTTTATTTTCTTCTGAGCTCATAATAATGATAAAAATCACCAGAATAAAAACAGTCATCCGTCGCTTTATGGCCGCAAGATAATATAACGAAGAGAAATATTTAATTGATTTTGACCAAAAGCTATGGAACGCCAACAAGCAGCTCAGTGTTGTAGTCCGATGACTTTATTCAATTCAGATGTTGAAACACTCAAACGCCACTGGATGCATCGTTGTAGTTTGTTTTACGAAAAGCAATGAACATAATATAAATATTCAAAATGATTAATATTTTCGGGCTTTATGTTGTTTTTTAGCTGGAAACTTCAATTCACTTTTTTTTTAAACATATTTTTTCGTTTGATGTTTCTCAAGTAATGAAAGCCACCTACCAGCACACGGGAATGATTCTGAAAATATTTTTTTTTTCTTTCTTATGCCTGTTAATTAAAGTTTTAAAACAACATTTACTTATATATTAACGAATTGAAAAAGAAGAAGAAAAAAAAATGGAAATTAAACTGGAATTGGATGAAAATTACAATCATCAAAAAATCTCACTAAAGCTGGCGATCCAAATATATAAGAAAAAAAAAAAAGATAAATTAGTGCACGAGCGCGTTGAATTCCCCGATCGATGAAATAAAGTTTATGTTTTGAGAACTTTCTCCAGAGAATATTAAACAAAACTTCACATGATGTTTACACAATTTACAAAGAAAATGATTTTCTTTATTGAGAAATTCCTCTTGATGAGCGGCTGGATTTGTATTATTCAATTATTTCTGTTGTGCCGTTCACAATTGTTGAGATTTCCTGTGATTTCTTGTTATTTGTTGCGTTTTATAGAGCACAGGGTTAGTAACTACTTCTCGACCTAACCTAATCGCAAATACAAAGAAAAATCCTGGCGAAAAGTGGCAACCAATAAAATGCTTTACTGATTAAAAACTTATCAGCATCGGCTGCATTTCAATTTTTGTTTTAAATTGTCAGCGCTGCCACGATAAGGAGGAAAAAAAATTATTTACAATTCTTAAAATTTTTATGATTTTTCCTATGTTATTTTTGTGCAATAATCTGGTTTTTAACGACTCGTCGGGAACTTTCTGATTAAATAATCAGCACATTTTGTGTGGTCCAAATCCCTCTTTTTTTTACAATATGCTTTATCAGCAATTCAAAAAAAAATTGCCATGGAGTACTTCCAGTCAGACGAGTCCTCGTGATCAAAATCACACATCAGCGCAACGTTGCCAGATTGACACCAAACAATTAAAAAAAAGCAATCGCGCGACAACAGAAAAGTTTTTTTTTTTCGCGCCGATAAGCACAATGTCGTCGAGATAAGAGAGTCGGTTTAGAAAATATGTGTATATTGTTTGTATGTCTCTCCTATTTCAACAAAGAATGCCACAAGAAATATCATGAGAAACATTCCTAGAGACAGAACAAGAGTCATGCAATCAAGGTTAAAATCACAGCGAATGAGAAAGGCAAATGATGACGCGATAAACGACATCGACAATGCGCGCATTAAAATGAAAGAATTTTGCAATTCTTGCCGACGGTCAAGGAGTCGCCAATTTGCGCAAATTGAAATTTGTAGTATTAATTGCAATGCTGCTCTATTATATGCTATAGTCGGTAACCCACGCTCACCACACAGTCAAACAAATTCACACTCGTCAGACTGTAAACACTAAACAATTTTTTTTTGTTCAGGAATGAAAAGATGTGTACACAAAAAAAACTCCACTGGCGCCGCCGTGTTATAGTAAAGAGTCGAAATAATATTTATTTTTTTTCTTTTTTTTTTTTATATACAAAAATTATATCGCGCCTCGCTTTTTAATGCCCCCGAAAATGAAGTGATATATATTATTTTTACTGTATTTGTATTTCTTTTAAAAAAACGCGAGCCGCGTGCGATGTGTGTGTTTAAATATTTCTCCACTATGTTTTTCAGCTCCAAGCCTGATTTTTTTTAGAATCTTTCAATTGAATCTTGAACTCTTTTCGAAAAACTCTTTTGTGAATCATTCCAGAACGCAAATTTTCAACCCATTTATGTCGTCAGCGTTCAACATTGACTGACATTCTTAAAAATGTCTTCTTAAAGTTAAAGCGACGCTACTCGCACCATGAAAAATATTTTCCTTTTGCGGTTTTTTTTCTATTTGAATTGATTTCGAACACGCGGGCACCGAAACTGTTTTGTGTGCGTATTGAGGCGCCACCACACAATTGAAAGCGACTTTCTGAATTCAAAAAAAATAATCGTGGGATGAAAATTAGACAGAAACGTAAGACTCAAGTGCTTTTGATTAATCGTCAGTATGAGCTATAAATCAACGCTGGCCAGTGTTCAGCTTTTGTAGTTTTTCACGTTTTTTGAGGTTTTTCTAAATTACACTATTTAAAAAGAAGTGAATAAAGAAGGAAAGCATAAAATTTGCGTGAGACCTGAGCAATGAACGAGTGCGAAAGTGAATATAATGGAGCTTGAAACAAAAAAAAAAAAAAACAAGACATTAATTGAAAAACTATATACACTTTTTATTTCTTCCCTCTTATTCATGTCATTGTGATGTGAAAGGAATTTTTCTTTCAAGCTACCCATGCCGCCAGCTGAAAAATGTGTGTACGAATGAAAAATATTTTTTGCGGTTTTGCTCGATTCGAATGGATGCGACACAGTTGTGTAAATAGCCTGAGAAAAGACGGCAAAATATTTAAGTAAAAAAGAAAAAAAAAATTATTCATTAATTAATGGCAATGGTTGAGTTGGAGCAATTGAATACTCGGGCATGGCGAGACTAAAGACGAATTATGTGATGCGGTTGAGAAATGATGGCGTAAAGCTAATTTGTGTGTGAACGAAATAATAACTTTCCTCCCTCAAATGCAACTTGATGAATGATTTTGCTGAAAAAGCATTAAATTAATTACCGTCGTGATATTATATAGCTTTGATCCATTGCACAAGTGTCATGCACACTCAAAAAAAAAAATGGAACCCGTGAAAATGGTTATTGATGCCAATTAGCGACCGTGATAATTTCCCACTTTTTTCTTCTCATTTGCGGTTACGCTTTGACACCAAGAAACTCAAATCTGGCCCGACTTCAAATCAAATTATCACCTCATTCCATCTTGGTCATTTAAAAAGGGGTCTACTATGGAGGTGGAATATTAGAAATCTCATAAATATAAAACTTTAATGAAGATTCAATGCCAAAAAAGAAAATAAAACTTATTTCCCTAGGTAGTGATAGTCAATGGATCCTCCATCACAAAGATGCTAATCATTTGGCCCTATATGAAAAAACCATTAATTCATCTTGGCATTTTCCAAAGCTGGGTCTCATTAATAAGTCAATCAAAAGGAATTTAAAATTCCCACTCTTTGTAGATATTAAACAAAATTGTGCGATTGATTTCGGCACAGACTTGAAATGCTTGTAAATGACAGTATCAAGATAACAAGCCAAACAAACATCACATAAAATAATGAAGAAGAGTTTGAGTGGATGAGAAGAGTTAAAGAGTATTAAGATGTAAGAAAAAAAAAATCTGAATTGGGGCGTGGGTGGTCGCTGAAAAAAAGCAAACGATTTCATCGACGACGAACTGCGGGAATAAAATAAAAAGAACCTGCATGATAAAAGAACTCGTCGAATGATTTCTTTATTTTCGAGCATTCACTCTGCGATGATGATTTTTTTTATATATTTATTTTCAGTGAAGAAAAACAGAAAAAAGCATTTAAGAAAAGTTGAAGCACACAAAACGGAGACGCCAAGAACGCTTTTTTTCAATTCCTTTTATTTGAAAATGCCCATTTTTATTTGTAGTTCGGTTTGCATGTTGTTCCGTCGAGCATTCTTTGAGACATGCTTCGAGGAAAAAAGGTCACTTCAGGAATTTCATGAATTGAATGTTTCGGTTTATTATTCTCGCTCTTTCTTTCTCTCTCTCTCTCCTTTTGGCGTTTTTGTCGCCGGGGAACTCGCTTTGGTCCATCGTTTTTTTATTATTGCTTGCCTTCGAGAGCCACTTATGTGTATCAATTTTCTCTCAAATTTTCTCGTGTTCTCTGTCTTCCATGGACACGCATAGTCATGAACAGACATCCAATGGAGCAGAGAATGTAATTTGATTTTAATTGCATTGTTTCAGAATAACGAACAGCAAAATATACACAAAAAAAAAAACCGAAACGATGTTTATTCTATATTTGTTAAATCTTGCATTGCGCTGCTAGATAGTAAATATCTGCTGCTTTCTTCCTTTTTTTTTTTGGAACTCACAAATTATAATGATGGCAACTGAAGATGAGCGCCGACGTTGCAGCATCAGCGGGATTATCATTATATTTCGTTCTTTATTCTCTTAATTGCAGAACAAATATTGTTTTAATTGTGCATAAGAAAGAACTGAGAAATGAAATAAGATGATTCAAGTTTACAGTCAAATGTTGCACAACGCATGCATATTAACGACGCGTTATGTATTTGTATAATCTATATTTGAAAAAAGTTTGTTACATGCGGCATGAACCGACTGTAATGAGTTAATTGGAATAATAAGAAACATCATAACGCGCCATAATGAAGCGAATGAAGAGAGAAAAAAAAGTAAGAAATGATGCGCGAAAGAAGAATAATGGAAAATTGTTGGGCGTATGAATCATAAATAACATCGAAAAAAAAATTTGTAAGATGATTCCACCGGTGCCACATAAAAAAAGCACAACAAGTGAATGTGCACAAGCACACATTTTTTTTTTATGATGACATTGCATAAAAATGTGCAGCGATTTCCAATTGACAGCGCACATAAAACAGTCATTGCATGACCAATTGAGCGTATGACCAATTCAATTATCGATCGATTAATTTCTTCGATATATACTTTTAAAAATAAAAAGTTTCCTTCATTCACCACACACATGTGATGATTTCAATAATATAAAACCGTGAGTCGATTGACCATTTGCGTTTTTTTTTTTTTAATACACTCGACTAACGTCAGTGGGAAAAAATGACTAGACATTAGCTATTTGAGTTTTGGATGGCGCCTCCGACTACCTTATAAATGTATTAGAACACGAAACTATGTATACTCTTTTTTTTAACGGCCTGCTGCACACACATACACACACATTGACCCAATACACTTGGTCGCTTCAAATACACGAACCAACATGGGATTAGAAGCGTTTTCCGATGGCAAAAAAAAAAGAAAAAACTAATGATCTGGAAAAATTTCAGTAAAATTTCATTGTTATTTTGTCTTAAATGATGTCTACAATTGATCAAGCGTGTAAAACGATTGGTCTCACCACAGCTGGAAGGCGAGTGGACTTTAATTTTACAAGCTTTGAACCTAAAGCGATGACATCGAATAAAGCTTTTTACACACTCACGGGGTAAACGGATGGCGCCAAACAATTGCGCGGAATTTCATTAGTTTGTTATTTTCTTTGTTGCATTTTGTCGTGTGAGTTCTTTTGAGCTTTGCTGGCAGCAACTATAAAAACTAAAATTGGGGTCAACTGTGGTGACGAATGAACAGTTTTTTTTTTTATTCATTCAAACTTCTGTCGACAGTTGACGACACTTAATGTGCGATTATTTATTTGCGAGTCGTCTTCTGAGCCGATTATACGCATTTACTTAAGTATTCCAATTGATGATGATTCCGCATGAAGAAAAAGAAAACGAATCGATTTAGATGCTGCGAAAATAAATGGCAATGTGTAATTTTATTTAATTTTTAATCCGATAAGGAAGCATTAAATTATTATAATTCGGAAACGATGATGGGCTTATGGACTATGGTGAATGGTTGGTTGTGTCTGTTTGTGTTCTTTTTTGTATATGCTGAGTGAGAAATATGAAAAGTATTAATTTTTTATGGAGATGGCCAATTTCGGTCCTCTGATGGACTCTCAATGGAAATAAAAAGTTTTGTTTATTATAAAAATTATCATTATTGGAACCATCAGAAACGACATTAAATGGCCCATCATGGGCGATGCGTTTTAATTGCAGCTTAATTTGTGCACTTTTAATTATAGCTTTGACAGCTATTTTTGTTCCTTTCATGTGAAAGTTGAGAGGCATTTAATTAACACGGAACTTTATGATTTCCTCGACGCAATTAATAAAGTCGTTATTTCAATTAAGCGCGATACATTATGAATGGACTACGTCCCTCCATCGCAGTCAAAAATTACATATTTAATTAATGGATCAGCGCAAGCGATCTGTTATCTCAATTGACCCGAAAAAAAAAGAAAAAAAGAATCTTAAAATGTGTCCATGCTCAACTTGAACTAATCGAATTGATTATTAATGACTCGCCAGTGTGCTAAAAATGGACTCGATACAATTCCACCGTATGTATACGCCAAAAAAAAAAAAAAACCAACCGCCAGAGCATTTAACAAATGAGTTTGGAATGGTTTGAAAAAAAAAAAAAAACTATGAGCCTTGAAAGCGAATTTTCATAGTCGACAATAGTCTCGGCGCCATCTCCTCACCTAGAAGTCGCGCGGCATTTTTAATGCCTTTCAATTAATTCACCAGCTTTTTTTTTTTCGTTTCCTCACTCTTTGGCTTTTGTTTGTTGCTTTTCCTGCAGAGCGTGCGGGGGGCCATGCAACTTTATGCGGAAAATAACCTCAAAAAATAAGAGAAGTGTATTATATATTTATTTATTATCACGTTATTGTTTATTTATAGAGTTTTTTTGTGGCTTTTTTTAACTCTTGAATACAAAATACTGTTGCGCTCTTTTTTTTTGACAGACCGCAAATTAACCGATCGATTGACGGACATTAATCATTGCCATTTTTGTTTCTTGGCGGCGACTGCATGAAGATATCTATGATGATGTTGGTTGACGTATTGAAAAGCAACTCAATGCGGTTTCGCTCTGCCGAGATGTCATTTTTTTTTTGATGCTATGACCGCGGGACCTATTTCTTAATGTTTCTGCATACCATTAATTTACTCTACCAAAAATGCACTTAATCATGACAGCAAGAGCTGCTTTGGCGCTGCCAATAATTGTGCTGACAGGAAATGTGTGAAACTTAAGATAACAATTAATTAGTTTTCAGTGAGAGATTTTTCTCGCAAAAACTCTGTTGTCATTACTCATTAACGACCGAAATTAAGTGCAATGAGATCCACAATTTTTCGTTTTGATGAATTCGCATGAACTTTTGAATGTCCATTACATTCTTATTTTATTTCTTTAATTACAGATGGACAAACAGGCTGGTGTGAATTGGCTTATTGGGAAATGAACGAACGTGTCGGTTCCCGCATTAGATGTCCATTTGAAATATCTTCCGTCGATGTCTTTAGTGAGCAAACTCGTGGCAATGGTTTGTGTATAAAAAATTTGGCTAAACAACGTTCAACAAAAACACCTGATGCAGTATTGAAAACGAGGGAAAAGATTGGACTTGGTGAGTTCAAAGATTATTAAGTCCGAATAAAATTATAATTTAACTGTTTTTCTATTTAATAGGAGTAACATTAAGTCGCGAATCCGATGGCATCTGGATCTACAATCGCTCATCATCACCCGTATTTGTACATTCACCAACGTTATGTGACATGGATTCCAGAACAACGATCGTCTTAAAGGTGCCGCCAGGTCATTGTCTTCGTGCATTTGATCCCCTAAAGTGAGTTACTTAAACATTATATAATGGGAAGACTGATTTTAATATTCTATTTCCAAAATTTCTTTAATCTTTTTAGAGTCAACGAATCAATTATCTGGCCATCATCAATATGCGGCATTCAGCTCGGTCCCGTCGATACGCATAGCGTTCGAATCAGCTTTGTTAAAGGCTGGGGAGTGAACTATTCAAGGCAGGATGTGACAGCATGTCCATGTTGGCTTGAAGTCCTGCTTACACGCAACGATCTGCACTGTCCATGTCGGTGACACCAAAATCTTCACATGTACTCGTGATCATAATGAAATGCAACAGAATAAAAGTGCTCCAAGTTTTGCATGAAATCGAGTTTTTGAAGATTGTGAAAGTCCTCAAATTTGATCGTCGTCAACAACAAAAGAAAATTCTAAATCTTTTCCTCCGCAATATCAGAAAAAATAAATAAATAAACAAAAAAAAAAACAAGAAGAAATAATTAATAACGAAATTGGCAAACAAAAAAGTTAAAACTGTGCAAAAGCAAAAAAAAAATATGAAAAAATAGTGAAACAAAAGGTTAATTCATCAGAGTCCAGGAAATTGAAGAATCATCAAACGGGCAGCCGGAAATGTGCATGAAAACAAAAGAAGATAAAAAAAAGAGTTTAAAATACACATAAAAGACTACAGGGATTTTATAAATTAAACAAAGCAGAAGAAAATGTGTGCTATTAAAAATGAAAAATTCAGAGGGAAAATTTGCAGTTCAAAAAAAAAAGCTCATATTAAATGCATACAAGTTTATTCAGCAAACTCTGATACAATTGTCTCGTACAACAATCGCATACAACTTGAAAGACAAAAAAAAAGTTTTTTTTTTTGGTCATCAAAAATGCAAATCACACGCTCGCAGGATCGGAAAACTATTAAATATTTAGCTTTATGTGAGGATTTAAAGCATTTATTTAATAAATTATTTTTTTTTTATGTTTGTTTTTTATATGATTTATTTTGTATAATGATCAACATTTTTGTTAGAATGAACGAATTGAACGTCGACTGTCGCGACATGAGGAATGGACGAAAATATTAAAAAATTCTCAGGAAATATGTCGTGTGCAAAATGTTGAAGGTTCATTTGATCATTGCGGACAACATTTCATTTACGTGTTAGTGTAAATCTTATGTTGTCGCTGAATGTTGTTGTGATTTATTTTCAAATCGCACGAAACAAAAAAAAAATGGAAAATCGATTGAAAGGTTTTGATGATAAAAAAAATGTTCCACGAATCACCTTTTATGAGGGAATTTTGGAATTTGTAGTGGTTTGCATGACGCAAAAAAATAATTAACAAATTTGTATCTTTTTTTTTAGATAGGAAATTTATGAAATTTTGAATCCAATAGACAAACAAATCTTATGGCGCTTCCCGCGCCTCCAATTTGTAGCTTATAATTTTTTTGGATTATGGTCACATCAGGTCAATTCAATATAGCCCAATAAATTGAATAAAAGTCATATTTTCATAATAATCCTGAAAGGCCACAAAGAAAGCGCAATAGAATAATTAATTTGGAAAGAAACCAATTCATGATTTTTTTTTTGTACTGTTTAAAGCCTAATTCGTATTTATTAATTGATTAATATCCTTTAATCTGTACAATTAAATTGTTTTTGTTCTTTATTATTTTTATGTAATTTTTGTGAAACGCATGTAAATAGAAAACCACACAACTATGGCTGATAACAAGAAAAGAATTTAAAAAAAAAAAATACGCAGAAAAAATAAATATTTTTTATAACGACAAGAAACGTAGGAAAAACAAATATTTTGATCGAATTAATTCACAAAAATTTCCGTACTATCGAAGAGTGTTTTAGATGATGGTCCTGCGGAATGGATAAACTGTTAGCTTGCCACTTGACTTAAGGCTGCATTAAAGCTTCGCCGAATTTTTAATAAATGCAATAGATTCTTGATATAGAAAATTAAATAAAATGTCCAAAATAATGTGCCTTTTAGAAATTGGAAAGAAAATCCAACGCTTTTCCACAACACACAGACCCAAAGTTTTTTCTTTTATTTTATTTCACGGTAGGAAAAATCCTCTGCATTTGCAATTCATCTGAAACACGAAACAAAGTCAAAAAAAAAAACAACTGTAAAAAAATTGTAGAAAAACGAAAAAAAAAAATATCAAATGAATAAAAATTTTGTTCATTATTGGAGAAAAAAAAAACTTGCATCTATTTTATTTCTTAATTTACAGCGAAAAAGAAAACAAACTTAATTTCAGGTGGCAGTCTTTTTTGGCATTTTCAGATATTAGATTAAATTCTGAGTGAACGATTATTTAACTAGAATACCATAACGAGATTCTGAAGCAAACGAAATGGATTATTTGAGCAAACTGGACGTTTTTTGGGGCAATAATAGTGCCGAAGACATCTTGATAGCGCCCGATCACACTCACATAGCCGTGTTGCACAGCTATTTGGTCCACCCCATTCACCGTTATCGATTGCTAAATCAGAAAAAAAAAATCAAAGTTAATCGAAGTTAAGTAATCCCCAAAACTTTTTCTTACCACACAAAGGTTTGCCTCTGTAGCACTTCCAAAGATAAGGAACAAAATATTCTGTATAGAATAAACAATTTGCTGAACCGTAACAATAATCATGAGCTTTACAGCATCTGTCAATTCCATCCAGTGCTCTTCCAGATCCCAGAAAACCACAAAAACATCCATAGCCTTTATAAACTAATGGATCACATCCGGTTGCACATTTAATCATTGAATAAAGATGAAACACACCACGCTTTGATCTGCCTTCACGGTGCTCGCCAAGATCTGTTGCGTTGCTGAAGATATTAAAATTTACTTTTGTTACATAAATACAGTTATAACAAATGAAAGTGACAACAGTTAATTTAAATTGATCACTGATGCGTTCGATGAATTAGCGACACGATGAGCGAAGCATTAAATGTCTTGGTCATAATTCAATAACCGCAAATAATATTGCACGTGACAATGGCATTGAATCATAATTTTACAGTGAGACCTATCGAGGTCGGAAACATTTTTACAAATATTTTTCGACGGTCACTACTTATTTAATAAAGATTGAATACACATAATTTTTCTTTTGAATTTTATTAGGCAAAAATACCCCGCAGCAGTTTTGTGTTGTTGTTAATTTTTTTTTGTTGTTAATTTTCTTACTTATTAAAGAGGAAAGTGAAAATAAAAATGTAAGACTTTTTAGATGATTTGCGATTATTTTTGATTTCCAACCAGTTTGAAAAATCATCAAAGTTTTCATCAAAGTTAATTGATTGCAATGAAACTAGTTCAATTAAAACATCAAACAAGAGACGCCTATTCGCAAGTTTACGTAAAAATAATAATCATAATAAAAAAAAATCCGGAAAAATTGCAATAGATTTGCTTACGTAACTTTTAATTTCGACCCGTTGCTGTAATGAAAATGTTGACTTTCTGCACAATCTGTGGACTTGAAATGTTCCGTCCACATCTTGAGTTTTATGATGGAAAGAAAGGCGCATTTCTGAACTTGAAGCAAGTTATTTGTGCGATGTAATATTTGCGCGTTAATGTTTGAAAAGCAAATTTTCGAACTTTCAACTGAAAGGTTTGTAAGAAATATTGAAGAGCAGTGGAAATAATTTGGATTTTCTAATGCATGTTTCGCTGCATAAACTGCTGCATTCTGTCATTAACTCTTGACACAATAGAGAAAGAATCTGCAAAAGCATTTCGCGCGATGTTCGTTTTTATGCAATTTTAATGTTCAACCTACATAATATCTGTGATCGCAATTCACTTTCCATTTCAATTGGATTCATATTCACGCTATATTGCCGGTATGAGACATCTAAACAGCAACTTTTGATTGGCATGGGAAGTTCAGATATTTCGCAATGTGCTTATGAAATGCACGGAATTGCTCACGATTTCAGTGGTCCAAATTACATCTTTTTCTTCTGTCTTGCTTCATTGTGCAACCGAATAAATGACAAAATAAATGCCATCGGAACTACGCCAAAATGAAACGGGGAAACAATAAAAGATCTAATGCGAATGTTTGCATCAGAAAAGGAAAATCAAATGAGTACCGTAACTGGTGACGCTACTTAGCAAATAATAATGAAATGTGTGCAAAGACAATGGACATGGAAACCAGATCGGATTCACGGGCTAGATGATATTCAATAATAAATTAATGCATGTTAACAACGTGCAGAGAAACATTTACTGTCATTAATCTTTGCACCATAATTTTTCTCTACATTTTTTTTTAACCATTTATATTAGATTATTGCGCAATCACGACTGATGCGGTTATTATTTTAACGTGTGAAAATCGATGGACTTCGATGCAATATTAGACAACAAAACCTTTCTATTGCACTCACTTATATTTCCATTTCGTTGAATGTCCAAATGGATTATTTGAGCGTGCTAGGAACACATCGTTGTCACCATGTTTGTCACGTGTTGTTGTGATTGGCCAACGAGGACGATTATTTGGTAATCGACCCGTTTTATTGAGTAAAACTTTCTCATCTTCAAGTAAAAATGATGAGAGTTGATCAGAAAGTTCTTCCATTTGTTTAATTTCAATTGACGATGATTCCGTTGACTCGGATGAGGAATACAAGTTTGGAGCTTTTTTATTTTGTGATGGAAACTTAAGAAATGCAAAAGGATCGAAGTTTTGATAGATCGGAACTAATGCGGTGTTTATCTTTTTGGGCAGCTTCGATGGTCTGCATGGTGGAATCAATTATGGTTATTGATGTCAGGTGCTGATTGTTTGTTCACAACTCACCTGTCTTTTTTTGGCAATTCTGATTTTGATACTGAGACAGTTCCAGTCCATCCGGATAAACCTAATTCATCCCACTGATCTTCTTCCGATTTCTTATTGACATCAAGTTTGACTTTGGTCCCAAAAAGTGGTTTCTTTATGGATTTCTCTGCTGATGGTTTATTGAATTTGTTTTTATATTGAGCTCTCAAATCTTCTTCTTCTAGGTCCTCATTAAGTTCATTCATCAGCTCAATAAATTCCTTTTCAGAGCGAACATTTTCCTCAACAATTTTCTTCATGTCTTCGTCACGATCAATGTCGTCATGATTTATGTTGTTCTCAAAAATGAATCTTTCGAATTTGAGCTCATCTTGTAAATCTTCATTTTTTACCCGCACCTGATGTTCAATAGATGAAGACGATTCCAAATGTTCCGACGCATTTGTAAATTTATTGACATTTGTAATATTCGGGAAAATCGCACTAGAAAAGTCACTTTTGCGATAACTTAATGTTCGATTTTTCTTGTCGGGCAATCTAAAGACATACGTTGGATTAGCATTGTTCAAATTAAAGGTGGACGTGATATAATTGTCAACTGTTGAATTCTCTAAATGCATATTCAGAACTTTCTTGATGTGCAATCTCATTTCATTTATTGATTTATGATGACGCGAATTATGATATGCCGGATGATGAATGTTTTTAACGAGATGCACTGGTGATGTAAAGTGAATTTTCACTGCTGAAATATTCGTGAATTTTGTCAACATAATAATTATTATTATTATTTGTCTTAATTAATTCCAACAATCGTCCATCAATTATCAAAACGCGGAAGCTTAATAACATTTCAAACATTTTACCACTTACCACCATGCGTTAATGAAACTGAAAGAAGCCAATAAAGCAAACTTTTGACCGCCAATTTCTTTTTCATATTTTCTTTTCTTCACTAAACAGCTTTTCACCGAAGATTCAAACTTGACGCGATCCCACTTTTCGTTGCGCAATATTTAATTACTTATAATTAATTGGCGATTGATTTCCTTGCGTTTTTCTGGAGGTTCACTAAGTAGTCACTTTCACAAAATTTGTTTATAAATGCACATCATAAGCTTCCCATTTTGCGGGCATTATGAATTCAACAGTCGAATGAAAATCATTTTCACAATCACGCACTTAAATTTTGACTTGTCTTTCGAGATTGAAAATTGATCTGCACAAAATTTAACAAATAACTAAATTATTTTGCTTAATTAACTTTTAACCGCACTGAAAAACTAGTTTATTACTCGACTACTTTTTCCAACCGTCTCGTCGCGAGTCTCAACACAAACTGAATCAGCCGTGCTGGTGAAATGAAAATGAAAGCATGCACAATGGAACTTAGCGGAAAGTTGAGATTGTAAATGGAAAAACTGAACCTCATTGAGAGATTGAATAAAATTTGGAATGTTGAAAACACGTGACTGGAAATTAGATTAGTCCCAAGCTTCCTGGCGAGACAATATCAATGTTGTTGAAAAGAATTTAGCAATAATTAAAGCGATCTCAGACAATAAAAAAAATTTCACCAGATTTTAACGTTTGTTTTGTGTTTATGGAAATTGTCAACCTTGGAACACATTTTTTGGATATTCCACTTCATTGTTCGTAAATTTTGTAATTGCTGCAAAAAAAAAAACTGGCACCAGCAGAGAAGCAATTAAACATTTTTAATGCATTTAAATTTAGATTTCCATGAAAGCGTTGAAGGAAATTTTCATTACAATATTTTAACAAATAAAAAAGAAAAACATTCTGAGCTTCAGTTGAAATGCAAATAATATGTAAACTCAGATGTGATATTGTCGATTGAATGACGGTGTCAAAATCTGAAAGTTTAATTAAATAAAATGTGACAATTCGATAACATTTAAAAATTTTCATCTTTTTATATTTTTTTTTTACCATATGCATAGTTTTATCTCTCGATACGTATTTCAGACACATTATTGATCTTCCTGTATCAGAGCTGTTGCATCTTATAAACTAAAATGTATACGGCTGGAATTTCCATAAATATGCAAAAATTTATTTTCATGCCAAAAGATTAAACTGAATTGTTTATAAGACTTAACATTTAACAAAGGAACGAACAACCGAAACTGACTCATATAGTTTGGTAATTTTTTTGTGAGTGAATCTCGGATTTTAACCCGCATTAGCTTTAAAACGGTTGCTCACCTCTGATTTAACATAATAAACATGCAAAGAAATTGAAAATCAATAGATACGTAGATTTAATTAAACTACAATATTCGCGGGCGGTAGGGACAATACACAAAAGAAAAATCTTTTGACAAACAAGAGCTTTTTGACAGCTTTTCTTATAATTTTCTTTAAAGGCTACCAGACTATAAAGAATTTTAGATATTTATCAGATTTACTATGTTGAAAAAAAAATGAAATGAAATGAAAAGAAAAGGAAAACTGAGCTTGTCATCATGATGGCTACATGGACGACTTTAACTTAATCAAATTAAAATATCCAAAAATATAAACTAGTGATAGGAAATCACTAAATGTGTTTATCTAAATCACCAAAGTCTGCATTAATCCAGTGGGATGACAACAGCTGTCATCAGTTTACGTATTTCTTACTTTACCAGGTGTATAGTTTTTATCAATTGTTGGCTCTTGCAAAAACATATGCAAACAACGTTCGTTTTGAGCCAATGGATGACCAGCAATCTTGTTCACAAAAATTTCAAGTCCTTTGCGACGATCTTCGATAAATTGTTCCTCAAAAATGCCGTCATCGCCGCGAAATGGCATTTGACGCTTCCAGGCTTTACCCGGAAGAGGTGGAACAACAATCTAGAAAAGAATAAATTTCTGCATTTGATTCGATTAGTTGATTTATTCGTCACTCACCTTGCTATCACGCTCCAGTTCATTTCGTAACCATTCGAAATCCGAATATCGTCTTCGCACGCTAGATTCCTTCACTTTAAATACTGGCAAGTTTGTCTAGAAAATAAAAAAAAAACGTTCAAAGAAACAAAGATCAGACGACATGGAACGGAAGTTGAAAATTATGACTCATTTTTAAATTAAAACTTGTTCTACACAACAGAACAAAAAAAAATCAGTGATGTGATTACGCAAAACAGTCATTCATAAAGAAAGCAAAGCCAATCGATGGCACTTTTCTGGAAATCGCTTTATGTTTTGTCTGTTTATTCAATTAGCCATCCTCTTTGTACAGCCGGTGATATTGATCAGCGTACAAAGGGGGCGAATTTTAATACAATTATAACGTATGATTTTATAAAAATAGCGATAAGGAAGATGCAGTTGGATGGTGATATACGCGAGAGAGGAATGTTCGCAGATAGAAACGTAGCATTAATAAGTAAATGATAATGCATAACTTACCCTCATTCGAATTTCATAATCAGTAAATTTCTTCTTTCCAGCTTGAATCGTAGTTTGCGGGTTTACTACATCTATCTCCAGGAAGTTGGCTGGTACACTGTACATATCATCTAAGGTCTGCTTTTTAGTCTGGAGACGTGAAACCGATTGTGATTGGTTGTTTTCTATTTCATCGGAGCTCATTGTTCTGACTTTGCTGATCAATTCCTGTTATTCCGCTGCCCTCTCGTATTTATCCAATTGCTGTTAATGCTCCTTTTGCAGTTGATTCTTGTTCTGTGGCAATTGTACCTTTTAAATCCTTAAAAATTTGAATAATTAATGCAATTCTTTATCATTCAGGGCTGACAAGTACGATTTTAATACAAACGCTAGTACCCACGCACATGCAAGGGGTGAATTACTAGTTGCATTATGCGATTGCATACCGTAAGCTAATACCCGCTACATTGGTCAAAACAGTTCTTCATTAAGTTTTATCAACAAAATAAACGTTAATTAACACTATATTCGCTATCAGCAAACATCCAAGATGTCGACAATATTAGAAAAGATTTCACAAATTGAAGCTGAGGTAATTTCAATGCAAAATATAAACAATTTATGTAGCTGGCACATTTCACATATTTTGCTCAAATTGACCTCATAACTGAGGATGTCGGTGAAAGCTGACGATGTGTTCGTCGTGGATAGCTTATACGTTACAGATCCTCCATTCAAAACAAAGCTTCCATTAAAACTGAATAATAAATAATGTGATTAAGGTTATATATTTCCTAACGAATGTTCCCGTTTCTGTTTTAGATGGCTCGTACTCAGAAAAACAAGGCAACGGCTGGTCACTTGGGTCTTTTGAAAGCAAAACTTGCCAAGCTTAGACGTGAGCTCATTACTCCAAAAGGCGGTAGTGGGTAAATATCTAAAATATAATAACTTTATATTCCGCCGGTATCTAACAACATGAATTAATATTCTTAGAGGGTCATCGGAAGCTGGTTTTGAAGTAGCAAAAACTGGTGACGCACGAGTTGGATTTGTTGGGTTTCCATCTGTGGGTAAATCAACGTTACTGTCCAATCTCGCTGGTGTATATTCTGAAGTAGCTGCTTACGAGTTTACGACGCTTACAACTGTCCCTGGTTGTATCAAATATAAAGGAGCTAAAATTCAGTTGCTTGATCTTCCTGGTATTATTGAAGGTGCCAAGGACGGTAAAGGTCGTGGTCGACAAGTCATCGCTGTAGCTCGTACTTGTAATTTGATTTTTATGGTTCTCGATGTTCTCAAACCTCTGCATCATAAGAAATTGCTGGAACATGAATTGGAAGGATTTGGACTTCGACTGAATCAACAGCCACCAAATATTTACTACAAGAGAAAGGACAAAGGTGGTATCAATCTGAATTGTACAGTTTCGCAATCTGAGCTCGATTTGGAATTGGTTAAAACAATTCTAAGCGAGTACAAAATTCACAATGCCGATATCACACTGAAATATGATGCCACTACTGATGATTTAATTGATGTTGTTGAGGGAAATCGTGTCTACATCCCGTGTATCTATTTGCTCAACAAAATCGATCAGATTTCTATTGAAGAGCTAGATGTCATATATAAAATCCCTCACTGTGTGCCCGTTTCAGCGCATCATCATTGGAATTTTGATGACTTGCTCGAAAAAATGTGGGAATATCTTAATTTGTTGAGAATGTAAGTTGTTCCAATAATTGCTCGGAATGTAATTGACTAATTAAATTTCTATTCCTAAGCTACACAAAACCGAAAGGACAGTTGCCCGATTACAGCTCGCCAGTCGTTCTTAATCGCGATCGTACGAGCGTTGAAGATTTTTGTAACAAATTGCATCGAACGATCGCCAAGGAATTCAAATATGCACTTGTCTGGGGCAGTTCAGTGAAGCATCAACCGCAAAAAGTTGGCATTGAGCATATGCTGAATGATGAAGATGTTGTGCAAATTGTCAAGAGAATTTAAATTCGACTTGCTGAACTTGATGCTGAAATAATGATTCGTTTGATTTTTTCATTTTAAATCAATTGCAAGGAAAAATAAATAAATAAAAACAAACAGTGATAACATCAAAGTCCGATCAAAGTCGAAAAATTCATGAACCAGAATGTTTCACAAATTATTCGACAAAACTTTAAAGCCCTTGTCATGATCATAACAATTATTCTGTACTTTTGCTGTTACACAATTTTCGTATCGAAATTTGTTATTTATATGCTGTTGGAAAAAAAAACAAAATGAACATAAAGTATAATTATCACCTGATAGCAAAGGTGTAACAATTCGCAAGATGAAATTCATTTTATTTATCGCTCGATTTGCGATTTGTTTCTTTCGATTTTAAAGGTCTTTTGCAACATCAATAAGAAAATTGATTCAGAAAAAAAAAACACATGAAAAGCCCCAAACCTCTGACATGCATCCAGCACAAATTTCCCATAGCATCGAATCGATTAATTCTTATAGCGAAAATTTATGTTCATCGAAATGGGAGTTGCACGGGATGGATGCAGCAAGAAAAACAAATTGCTCAATAAAAAATTATAAATCTTAATAAAAAAAAAATTGTTCACTTTTCGGCTTGTAAAAAAAAATTGCCGCGAATGGAATTCAGAAAGCTGAAGAACAAGGCGAACTTCAATGCCCATTTAATATAAGATAACAAATTGATCTTCTCGCTTCAATGGACATATTTCATCCTACCCGGGCATTCGTTATTATACACCTTCTTCTTATTCCATTCATTGCCTCCCATTTTTAAATTTCTTTCCTCTCCCCGCAGTTTCGCTGGTTATCGCTGGCGAATAAAGCGAATAAAAATAATGATATTGTTCATTTTAGAAACAACAACAACATTTAAATGCTCGCAGGCCAACATCGAAAAAGAATCTTGTTCCACATTTGCCGTTTAAAGTCCGCAAAACCATAAGGCATAAAAAAAGAATGCGGATCGTCTTTAAGTGTTCTTTGCATGAAAAAGAAAAAAAAAATCCATACAAGTATGATCCAACGATGGAACGACGCGCTCTACTATGTTGGATTAAGCGCTCTTGTGCAGAAAAAAAATTGCGTTTACAAAAAAGGAGGCGTGTTGTTATGTTGTTATGTTGCCTGCCCGTTCAATGCTGGTTTTTCTTGCTGGTTTATGAAATATTGATCAGATTCACGTTTACATCTCGTTTGGGGCACTAAAGACTTTCTTTAATAATTTTTTATTATAAACTCACGAAGCTTTATTAATGCATACTAGTTCCGACACTCGATTCAAAGCGTTCTTCAATTTCAGATTCATGTTTCCATATTGGACATTGATGATAAATTATAGTGCAGACTTATTATCGCAAACGAGAAAACGAATTTATGATGAACATAAACAGTTTTGATGTGATTTTCATCGCAATTAAATTAAATGAGCTTCGATATTGTTTCACAATTTCATTAAACATTATGAGTCGATTAAAATTTTTGTTCCGAAAATATTTCTCATGCACTTAAAAGCAGCGCAGAGTTGGAAAATTTTAGTGAAATCGATTCGGATTTGTACTTTACACAGCAAATGTGTATAAATTTCTCTAACTGCCACATCGTGGTTACATACATATCACTTAATGGCGATCATGATGCATTGTTTCAAATCACACCAACAAGGAAAACACTGAAACATGAAAAACTCCATCCCCAAAAGCCCTCCAGTGGAAATATTGTTAGCAAACATAAATTATTGCGTTGCAAGATGCACATTTTTATTTTTTAAATCGCTTTTTAACTATACAAAAGAGATTTTTCCATTCCAGGGCGAAAATTGTTTCACATTAATTTGTTGTTGTTGGCTTGATTCGGCGTGGAATTTATTGGTTCGTCGGGTTGCTTTTCGGCGTCGCGATAAAGAGATGCTTTGTGTTAAAGAAATAAAATAAAATTATTCTTGTACGGTGTTGGGATTTAATTGTGCAGCGTGAAAGATGCTTGTGGTATGTGAGAAAATGAGATTGCAATGTACATAAAAAAAAAAAAATAGTGAATCGATGTTTGCATTATATTTTTATTATAAAAAACGCGCAAAAAAAATGGCGAAAAGAGATTGCGATAAAATAAGTGGGAAAGAAATTTTTTTTTATTATCAATTTCAGGCGTTATTTTGAAAGATGGTTTCACATGTTGTAATTTTATTGGCGCAATGATTGTGAAAACCAACGGAGAAGAGAATCGATGGAGGGGAAGAAAAAAAAAGTGCATAAAGTGCAACACGAAACAACATTTGCGCTTAATACGAAAATCGTGTCTTATGATTATTGAAAATAAATAATCGATTGGTGGATTCAGGCAGAAATTTTATGAAATTATAAAAGCGACATTTCGGAACCGTCAAACGTTAAATTCAAGTCTAAAAGTTTTCCTTGATTTTTTTTTTAATTTTCTTGAAATCAGAAAAATTGTCAAAATTTAGAGACATTTGCATGAATCCGCCAATTTAACAACGTCAAAAGAATCATCGATGGTAAAAATCATTTATGAACGAGAAGTTTAAAAGTTAATTATGTCTTAAACGTTATTTCACTTCATTTTTCAATCTTAATTAAAGTGCCATGATGTTGATATACAAAAGACTGAAACTCAAGCTTAAGGTGAAATGAATTCTTTTGTGATGTTGATTAGAAAAGTTTTCTAGGAAAAAAAAAAGCTGTTTGACTTTCAAAATCGAAAATTTATTTTCCGTGCATCTCTTGCATCTGTGGCAGTTTACATATAATTAATACATGAAATTCACTAAAATTGCATGATTGAATTTGCATCTTTCAGGCTGAAACACGCATTGAATAAATTCTTATTGATCTGTTTTCAGTTAACTTGTGCCTTAAAAATTTAATTACATTGCAAGACAATGGATATCAATTAAAGTTTCTTGCTTCAGCACAATCATGCTATAAATGAGATGCTAGCAAACGACCTTTGATTCTTGTTAAATCGCTTATCAATTATTTTAATTTTTGCAATCTTTCGATTATTTCCGTGGAAAAACAAAAGATGAAAAGCGAATTTGAAAATTAATTTAAGGTTCCAATGTTTAAAAAAAAAAATTCAATTCACTAAAGCTTTCATCGTTGACTTTGCAGAAACAAATTCTGCGAAATTTTATTTCCTTTTTTGTTGGCATTGAATTTTGAATTGGTTTTGTGCGAGCGAACTCGGCACAAGAGAAAAAAAAAAGTTGCATGAATTTCATTAAAAAAAAAGTCTGAAACAGCAAAGTCAGAGTCATAGCAAGGTGCATGCGAGATTACAAGCGACCCGATAACGCTTAAGCATTGTAGACGTTATGGATCCAGCTCACATGCGGTTTGCATGTGATGGTTTGTATTTTTAAATGTTATTTCAACCAAAAAAAAAAAAAAGAAAAAATAAACTTCGAGTCAGATGGAGTCGCGAAAGATTTTCGTCCACTCTGTGATAAAGCAACAATATTGTCTGAGAGAGTTCCATCTTGATCACGAACCAACGATGAGTGTCGTATCATATGTTTTCTGCCAATTTTTTTAAATTAATTAATTAAGTTAGCTCATTTTTCGCTCACATCAACACACGAAGAAAAATGCGTCGCGATGAAATATTTCGCGAAATCGCGATAAATGAAATCTTAAGCCATTCCAGTAAATCATGAAGAAATGAATAAAATCGTTATCAAATTTTCAATATCTGTGCTCGTTTTGGCCATTAAAATAATGTTTTTTTTTTTTCTTGTCTTTCGGGTTACCTTGGAAATCTTAATAAGAAATATATTGAAACTTATTTTATTAGTCCGAAACCATTATTGTGAATTATGATTTGTACACCATAATCCTGAATAGGAAAGAAAGAAATTATTAAATATGTATAACGAGCTGATAAAACATGGCACAAGAGGAGGTTAAAAAAATGTGTGCAACATTAAATGGTTTTAAGTTTTATCAAGATTTTGCATATAAATATGAAGCACACGCGGTTCGAGTACGTTGGAGAATCACGTGTGTGTGTGTGTCCGCCAGCATTGACTAGGAATTCAATTGAAATTAAAACGAATGTGCTCGATCGAGTTCATTGTTTTGTTCACCCTTTGATTGCTGATTTTCCGGAACCGCTCTTATTGGACGTAAAATTTTGCTGATAAATCTAAACCAGGTGCACAGTTGTTGGTTAATATTTTCTAATTATGATTTCAGCGCAAATTGCACAAAAGAAATTGCACCTGGTGATTTCACAAAATGGTGCTCGTGAGATTTAAAGTCACAATCTTTGAGTATTGTCTTGTTTACATGCAAATTTTCTGTTCGCTTTTAGTAGCCGCCGGGCAAGTTTTAAGATTTCAACTTAACCCATAATTTCCTGCCATGTTCTATAAAACAAAACATAAAAAAAAAATTAAATATTCTTTTACAATCACGTTTATCCAATAATTTTTCTTAGATACTTGAAGTTCATTCTCTATGGATTCATTATTGCTTTGGCTTCAAAAACGCTTGAAGGTGTTTGACATGTGATGTCAAATATTTTTTGCCCAACATCTTTTTGAGGTTTTTCCTGTTTGCCATCGTCTGAGAAAGGATTGTATGATGTACAAGAAACAACATAAAGCGACCAAAATAAAAAAGAATTTGTTGTCAAATTCCCAAAGCTATGATTAACATTTTATTCATATTTAATCATATAAATAATGTGCTTTATTTTAATGCATATCCTTCAGTGGGTAATAAAAAAAAAGAATCATATCATGACTTTGCTTTTTTTTATTGTTTCTGTAGATCAGAAAAATTGCGGCTACGAATAAAAAGACTCTTGAGAATATTTTTCGAAACACGTTCAGAGTCATTGTTTTTTTTTTTTGACTTGCAGCCATCAAAACTCTACGCTGTCCAAAACGTATCTATCTATCATAATAATTTTATGGCTTATGTATTTTTCATTTTATGACTGCCTTACGCAATAAAAGCGAGCATCAAAATCCATTTATCCACGACAACAAACAAAATTAGAATTTACAAGATGACTGAACATGGTGCGTTAGAGAGAGAGAAAGGAAGGTCCTCATGCTTTGGGGCAATGTTTGCCTAATGCCATGCGAACTATAAAATTATTATACAAGTGGATTTATGTTTTTATGCGAATATGATAAGAATTTTAATTAATTGCATCAGTGCAGCACGTAATCCATCACTGGAGTGGCTGGAAAAATGCTTTCAATAGTAAATCCGATTGAGGAATAAATTAAAAATTTGCTGGAGTCGGGGACTGACAAAAATAAAGTTTCTAATCGTGTTGATAAAAAAAAACTGTCAAGCGCAAAACAAAAATTCTAATTCATTGTAAATCTCGGCAAAACCGCAAAAACACAGCGCAAATATTATAAAAAAAACTCAAAAAGCAGTCAAATAAATCACCACAAAATTCTTATCGAACAAGAACTGTGATTTATAGCTTTGAAGGCATCGGCACATCGCGCATCATAAAAGGCCTAAACAAATGCGGAATCGAGAGCACTGTCAATGTTCACTGTGAAGCGTGAATGCATAGCAAAAGCCTGAACCTAATGTGATTCGAAAGCGATATCAATTTCCATGATTAGAGATCTAACATCGAGCGATATCACATCGAAGGCAACAGCAAGCAGTTGAGAACATCAGCCACAGCGCAGAAGAAGGGAAAAAAATGCTAATAACATTTAAATTAGCATCACTTTGGGAGCTTGGTGGATGTCTTTTACAGCAACAATGTTAACATGATTGTAACATCAAGAAAAATGAGACACAACTCGTTAACATAAAATGACGCTCCTGAAATGTCGCTTACTTTTCGGCAATGACAACGCAAGAAGAGCAAAATCACTGGCTGGATGTTTATGTTATGGTTGTTGCGATAAATATCTCACCTAATATTAAGGTGTAAAAAAGAAATATCTTTAAACTAGGCCGACAATTTATGTTTTTGTTCGCAAACGATTCGCAGGAATTTGTAAATTCAAACGCGCATTATGCAACAAATAGATCCACACAGATATCAGGTTACAGACAACGCACGCTTCCGAGACAGAAAAAAGGCAATTTGTTGGGATCTCTCTTGTTACATCATCATGAGCCATAAATTTAACAAACACACAAAAATTTAAAGGACGATTTAACACTACTGATGGGGTTAAAAGCAAGGACATTGTCAGCGACGTTGTGCGTAGAAGGAAGTTAAAATACACTCTTACAATGTGACGAGGTGCACTCACAGGAAAATCCTTTAAACAAATTTTTCGCAACACCCTCACTCGGCATGAGCTCGGAAAATTAGCTTGCCACAGATTCATTGATGTGTACCGTGTGATAAGGCGCTTTGGAAAATAAATGAACAGCAGCAGCTAGGGCCTAATCGTCTAAATGAGTGCAAGAAGTGAAAAGAATTGCAGTTGATAAAATCATTTTTAATAATCCGATTTTCCAAAACACACCATTTAAGGCTAACTTTACTATTAGAGCACCCACCCATCAGCAAGCGACTGTTCATCTTTACCCTGAGTGCTACAAAAAAAAAGATTTGCTTCAGCAAAATTGCACAATGCGTGTGGTCATGATATCATATGACACGTGCCTCTATTTATAAAGAGACTTTCATTGTGATGCTGCCTGGTGCTGTATGTATACAGGAAATAAAATTACAAACTATTTATAGGGCGCCCCTTTCTCTGTTCCGCACAATACATCGGCAGCGTGTTTTGTGTCGTTGTCATCATAAAAATTTATGTGTGTCGCATTTTTATGTAAGTTTTTTTATGCTTCTGCAGAATTCTTTCTTTTTTTTTTTTGAATGCTAAAAATTTCCTTTTAATTTTATGACACTTTTGATGTGCTCTCGATATATTTCTAGGGCCCTTTTTGAATTTTGCGTGAATGAATGGTTTGAAATTTGATACTTTCAATGATGCTCGCACGATTTTCTAATTAAATTGAAGTCAAGTTTGTCGCGTTGCGTGAGATGCGAAGATTGGAATGGAAAATATCCGTAAACGTGTGTGGTAAAATGACATGTATACATATATATGACATCGCGATGATCCTGCAATCATTGTGACAATGCGGAAATTGCCTGAAAATCAAGAAACTGTGTGAAATTCAAAAATGGGCTTCAATCACCAAACGTTGCTCCTATTTGAATTTGTAATTATTTCTTATGTGTCAAAGGTAACCTTCTTCCCAACGCTGGCAAATGTAGCGGTAGTAATTATACAAACTGCGGCAACAGTCAGTAAAATTATTAAAATTTTCATTACGACGTATTTCACAATTTAGCGTTTTTAAATATTGAACGATTAAATTTTGGGTTGTCTTCAATGTCACATGAAATTTTTATAAATTAGTAAAGGATTTAAAACAAAATTTCTTTATTATTTCTCTTGCGCAAATTAGTAAATAAATGTGAATTTAGATATTTAGGAAGTTTTAATTATTACCTAGCCAAAACCTAAAATAAGCCACTAGAATGCATTCAAAATTCATAACTTAATTCCGAAAGATCATCCTTAACATTAAAAGTCCTTCACGTTTGTTCTTGTTTGCTCAGAAAGCAAATGAGCAGTTAAAATATTTTTGTCATTCTGGTTAAAAAATCGAACTTTTATTTTATACATCCCATCAGGAAATAGTGCTATTAGAGCACTTGTATCGATTGAAAGATTTTTAAAATCCATTTTCCCCTTTAACGGTTAAAAGTAAATAAATTATCATTTCCAAACATGTATATAAAAGCAGCACACTTACAGAATATGGACAAGGATGAATATAGTCTGGTGGTAAAGTTTTCTCAGCCAGATCTGTGACCCATTTCGCTGCAGGATTTATGCTCGTGCCATTGAGAAATCCACAAGCATCATAACTGCATTTAATAATTGAACGGTAACTGATTGATGTTGTCTTGTAGGATATATCCAATGCTACGTTAATTTCATATAGAGGCTTTCTTAAGGAAGCATAAATATTCAATGCTTGATTTGTACGACTGTAAGCTTTTGCAGAACATTTATAATCCGGATTCACAGTTATATTCGACGAGGTACAGAAAGCCTTTTTAATATTTGCTTGCCCAGATGATGCAATTAAACAAACTAGTGCAGTGGGCCAAAAAAATATTGCGTAAGATACTATTTTCATTGTGCACTCAGTCACAAGTTTCATAGTCTATTGAATCAATTTCGTCGCAGACGTGATTTAAAACTTCATTTTATCATAAAGTTTTTTTTTTAACGTCGATAAAAAAATTGATCATAATTAAATATTTAATGGCTTCCTTTGCAATTGCATCCGAATTAAGAAAATTAATGGCAGATCACCAGACCATAACATACGAAATCATAAATAGGAATCTTTAGAGCTTTTCCTGCTGATACCTGAATGATCTCATCATTTTTGTAAAAATTATTCTGAAGTTAACAGCAAGGGATGAATCGCTTTACAGCAGTTTTATTTTACTGATTTTTATTTGATTTTAGGAATTCCTGACAAAATTGTAATAATTATATTTGAAAGCATGAGAAAAGTGAATAGATTTTATTTATTAAATTTATAGATTTTATTTTGATAAGAAAATTTTAAAAGAAAATTTTTAAAATTCATTTTTTTTTTTTGGAATTATGATAATTCTTATGTGTTCCTAGACCCTTTTGGATTTTGCACGAGTTACTCTCCTTCTTTTTTGTGCTAGATATGTAATTCATCGAGAAGTCGATAAAATAGACATAACTTTAGTTAAGATTGGGGCATCCTATTTTTTTTTTAAAAGTCCTGTATTCTTGAGCCAGCGTGCTCAGTAATAACATTTATGGTAATAATATTTTTGTCATACTTATAAAAATATCGTATTATTATCTTGTATATCCCGTCAGGGTAAAAAACGCCGTGAAAATTGTTAGTGATTGTATAGTTCGCAAATTCAATAAAACCCTTTAAAAGATATTTCTTAGAAAGCGATCATTTTCAGTTAATAGTTTATCTACTTACCGAATAAGGACAAGGGTGTATAAGGCCTGGTGGAACTGAGTTCCTGGCCATATCCATGGCATATTTTGCTAACGGGTTACTATTCGTACCATTCATATATCCGCATAAGTCAATAGTTGAATTGATAACTGAGCGATAACTGTTTGTAGTTGTCTTGTAGGATACATCCAATGCTAAATAGAAATCATAAATGGGCTTCACCAAGTTAAAACAAACATTCATCTTTTGATCTGTACGACTGAAAGCCTTTGCAGAGCATTTGTAATCTGGTCTTATAGTTATATTTGATGCACTGCAAGTAACCTTCTTAATAATGGAACGTCCCAAGGAAACATTTTGACAAATTAGCAAAGCGAAGAGATAAATAAATGCTAGAGTCCCAATTTTCATTGTGCAAACGGTAACAAGTCCCACAGTTTACTAAATATAATCCGATGGAGCTTTTTTATTTAAAAGTCCAATATTTACTAAATTGTTTTATAATTTGGATATTTTTTTTAGTTATTTTTTTTTTTTATTTCATCGACTGTTATTAGAAATAATATCAGGGTAAAATCTCGAAAATTAATGTAGTTGGAATTCATTTCAACCATTTCAACTTCATTAACGATTTAATGGTCATTTTCGGATGCTGATTTCTCCATTATGGTAATGGTAAAACATCGCTGTACATTTTAAGAGATAATAAAATTAATACTTTGTCATTCTGTTTACAGGTGAACTGGGTGAAGCAATCGCTGACGAAGATGCTATACTTATCTCTTATTGTTTATACGATTTATGAGCCTCCTATTAATATAAATTATGAACAAGGTTCTTTATTAATAAAATTTTATATTAAAAGATTTTGTTTTTGCGGCATAAGTTCTGTTCAATTTTGATATCGAATAGAATATTCGTGAGTAGCTTTTTTGCTTGCCAGTTTAAATTATTTCGCGTCTGTCACATTTGTAAGAACAAAATATTTTCTGCCATTCCATACATTAAGGATAAAGCTTAAAGAAATTTGCGATTTTTCACCTCCTGTAAAAATAAATGTAAGTAAGATACATAAATGAAATAAAATATAAATGTCGATTTCAATACATTATGTAAAGTGTTGAAATTTGGTGAGTAACACTACCACAAGTTTCGGTTTAAAAAAACGTTATGTTTCGATTTTGGTGCAACAAGTTTAACAACCATTGGTACAACAATAACTGATTTACTGTGATATATGCAATCTTCTGCAGCTTCAAGCCCAATTATTTCTGAATTTAAAAAATAAAAAATATCTTAAATCGGTTACAGCATTCAAAAGATATAGACATTTCTCTAAAAATTACATAGAATTCCCTTAGGTTTCGAGGTTTTTTATAAATGTTAGAAAACTGCATATTTAAGCGAATTATTATTTACTAAACGAGCTATATAATTATTTATCTAGCTAACGATCTTGCTTTCTTAAAAAGTTTTTGACGAGGGATCAGAACTAGAGTGAGTATTCTGGATTATTGCAATAAATCTTACAATAAAGCATCTTTGACATTGTAATGATCAATGGCAGCATCGACTGAATAAAAATAAAATCAGTATAACTCGCGTTTTTATTGTGACATAAATTTGAAATATTATCGAAACAAAAATATTTTTTAAAAAAATGCACTGAACTGTGTAACAGGCTTCATCCCAAATTATTTGAACGGAACCTGCAGTTATTTGATCGAGTGATGGAAATCAAGATTAACTTTAATTGCTTTGACCCGAGAACAATTGCAGAAAGTTGTTGAAGCTTCTGCAATAATAATTATTATTACTATTATTTTTTTTGATCAACAATTTTCCAGATTTAGTTTCAATTTGACTGCAGTCGCGTTGGGATTTAAAGAAACAAAATGGGAATCATTCACACAAAAATCTCGATTTGAATCAATTTCAAGTACAAAATTAAATGTAAATGGTCACGGCAATAATTCATTTTCCTCGCTCTCAGAAGCTGGGAAATGTGACAAGCTCGACGAGAAATGGAATGAAAATAAGGAAATATAATTTTATTTTTCACGACCGGGAATGAAGATGGTAGAAATTTCATTCAAGATGAAGATTCGCTGTGACATAGTACAGTGAAACTTTTCCATGTCATTCCCCCAATTTTCTTGAACATCCTCCCTCATCAGAGATGTTAAAGGAAGAACCATAAATTTCCAATGCCGTATAAAGCGTAACATGTGACTTGATTGTTTTTTGCATGTGTTTGTGGGGGATTTTTATGTGTGGCCGTCTGTAAGATTTATGAGCCCAAGGCAAGAATGAATTTGAAAAAAAAAGTGGAAATGGCTACCTCATCCTTCCTGTGCACTAGTCTCCCTTTCTCACAACCTTCTCGACTTGCACATCATCTGCTTTTGCCTTTGGAGATTTCCACACAAATACACACATACACATAATTCCTGATTTTATCTACACTTGATTTACTATGTCGACTTTTAAAATATTTTCATTTTTCCTCCCTGCTCAAGCGTTGAAGCAAACAAAAAAAAAACATTGGAGCAGAGAATTTCGGAGGGATTTTCGTGTGTCCCCTTCTGTAGCAAAAGGGCATAAATTATATTTCGCATCATACAAGAGAGAGAGATAACGGGAACCATGAAAAAAAAAGCTGTAACCCAGGCAGAATGAATTAGGTCCATTTCGTTGTCCGTCCGTTTGATGACTCTTGTGAAACAATGAAGATTTACTTTTTCTAATAAAATCATGAGCCATAAAACTCGAAAACTTCTTCAATTGACGACTCAGCATGAATCAAGGAGAACATTTTGCAATAAACTCTTGGACAGCTGCAAGCAAACACACAAAAAAAAAACGAATAAAAAGCTGTTCCTTGTTGAAGTAAAGAAAAGAAATATTGCACAAACTTTTATCATTAGCAACCGAATTATCAGATCATTAAAACACACAAAATTACCTGCAAATGAACCCGCGGTTGGTCTGGTCCGGTCGCATGTATTAAACAATTTTTATGAGAGTTTTTAGGCACTTTTTTTATCTGGCAATAATTATGATAATTTATATGAACGACATTTTTTTTTACTGACTGAAATATTTGCACAGTCCGACAGCAGAAAGAAACGAGACAAATTTTGTTGGTGAGTTTGGTCATATTTCAAAAAAAAAAAGAATAAAATGCAGTAAAATTTCACAATTAAAATTTAAAAGCTTTTTTTTGTAAATATTTTGGCGAATGTTTTATCAAACGTTAAAAAAAAAGTTTAATTAAAAATATATTCAGTAACACGACGACGTCAGTTAATGCGATTCAATTGACTTATTAAAGCTGAAAGGATCAACCGGCAGATTAAAGGATTAATTTTTCAATCATTTATGAAAGCGTTCAATCGCATATAATTGTGAAATAATTCAATGAATCTGTTTGCAAATCATATTTTATGAAGCTCGATAAAATGTTTTGATTCAAAATAAATGCACCCTTAAAAATAGAACAGTTCAACCCTAGGGTGGATTATAAGATGCTTGATTGATTTAACGGGTCAAAATGAGTTGCACGGGAATATGCTAATTCAAGTTTTTTTTTGTTTTTCATTGCATAATTAACCAAATACATATCTTTCAATTTTCCTCTTCTCTTCTTATGCGAAGTTCAAAAACAGATCAGGGGAAAAAATGAGGCTGAGTCGAGCTGCTTGAGAGCGGATATTACCGGAGTTTTCATCTCCGGTTCGCAGATTAAATTCGCTTTTTGTGCACAATAAAAACGAGGGAAAAAAATGGTTGAAAAAGAAAATCTGATGATATTGAAAAAGGATTTTCCTCCCACTCACTCCATTTAAGTATTCATCGTCGACGCGATGATAATGATGATTGAAGAGATGGATTTTTAAGGTGGATGACAAAACGAATCTGAACGATTTTCCACACCTTCATCAAACTTTATTTTCCCTTACATTTAAGTAGTTGAAGAAGAAAAAAATTGTCGTCATTCTTCATTCGTCTGAAAATAAAAATGGAGCGTGGAAAGGAAAATCAATAATAATCGAAAAAAAAGGTTCTTCGGCAAACGCATTTTTCCCAAAAATCGGAAGAAAATTAATGATGAAAAGATATCAAATTAATGACCCGAAGAAAATCAAGAGAAATGACCATCAAAAGTGTTTGTGAGTGTGTGTGTGTGATAGAAAGTTGAATTTCAATTTTTAGTAAAGTTATGAAAGTTAATCGCATTTTGCAGCTAAAATATGAAAGGAAGCAAAGAAATAAGATTTAGAACAATGAAATGCACAATCACCACCCGGCACACGTCCGTCGTCACATTAAACCATTTCACGTGATTCATTCAAAGTCATTCGATTAGAATTATTTTATTTACTCGAGAATTTACACTTTCAGCAGTAAAAAAGGGTCCTGAAAAATGTCCTTAAACGCTCATTCCCTTCTAAAAATGATTCGACTTGATGGCATTAATCACTGAGTAAATACAATGCAAGAGCATTTTACGATGCCACCAAACCTCTACTTAAAAAATAATCACGAAATGTTGTAGGATGAGAAGAAATCATGAAAATTATTTACACTTATTGGGATTAGAATGACTTGTCGACTTTATAAATACCAATTTTTCATACACAAATGCGCTCATATTGCCCTCATCAGTTCACTAACCCTCATTATTTGAGATTTTTTTTTGCAACCCCTCGCTACCAGTTAAAGAGCTCACTGCACTCCCACGGGGATATTTCGAAACATATGTAAAATATTAAAAACTGATACTTTGGGATGAAAATTGCTGTTTAGTTTTGGGAAAATGGATTAAAACGGCAGTGAAAATTTGACTTTTTTTATAACTAAGCCAATAAATTGCGTTTGTTTATTGTCATCTAATTCGTGATGATAAATTTTGAATTGTTTATGCGTATGAGAAGCAATGCGAGAGGGAACTTTTCGGGTTGCTGCGAATAGTTTCTCACCCCAAAACTTTTGTTTGAAACCGAAAATCTTTCAAGTTATAATTTATTTTCTGATTTTTCTCTCGTTTAACTTTGCCAGTGAATCGAATTATCTGTTTTTCTTCTTTTCTGCTTTTTCATTTGATATCAAGAAAAAGGCAAGAAAAAAGTTTTTCTTTTTCTTTCTTTTCGTTTCGTTTCTTTTCTTTTTCTTTTTTTTTTTTGGGAAAACAAAAATGGTAAAAGAAGAAATTTAAACATAAATCTTATTCTGCTGCTGTAACTTTTGTATTTCGGGCCAATGTGTGCTGCCATGTAGAGGATTCAGGGATTTCTCGTACATGGACCGTAAGATGGAAGACATTGCAGGGTGTGTGGGAGTAGCAACATAAATAAATCTTTTGCGAATAAATTTCCTTATCTCGACTTGAAGTCCTTTGGAGATTTCTTGTTTTATGACGGTATCTATTCTTTGCTGCTTTTCAATTCGAAGGATTCGCTTTACTCTTAAATCTTTAATGCTCTCAAACTTCATTTGATTCCTTTTCGCAATTTTCGCACAAAAGCTTCTTTTTTATTGTTGCGAATGAATTGCAGAAAGTTTATTTATGGAGAAAACAAGTTTTGACTCAATTCAATCAATTCGAATGATAATAGAATCACCGATTACAATCTGAATCCTTAATTTATTCCAAAACAATCCACACAAACACGTTTAGTGAACCCTCTGACACAAACATACATTCTCGTTGAATCGATCTACATATATCATAAACACACTGCATATGGAACATAATTTAAAATTTCTGCCTAATTATTAATTAACAAAATGTATCAAGATAAGACTGAAAAATATTTAATTTGTAGAGAATTTATTATGCCGAGATTGGTTTTGATGTTGCTGCCGTGACATTTTAAAGCTGAGCTTAAAAAGGAACTTAATGTTTTATTCCTTTCACGCAATTAAAAACTGAAATTAGTTCGTAAAGTTTCAATTATCGATAAAACTATCGGACAGAGTTTATTGCGTGTTTGTTTGCATATTAACAGCAAATTTCGAAAGCGCTTTTGACTAAATTTAATAGTGTAGGAAAAAACCTATTGAAACATCAATGCAGTGCCAAAAAGGCAGCGATTAGAGCAAAACTCAATTATTGATTTAATATTTAACATGCTGAAAATGTAAATTTTGCAAAATCGAAAGTTTTATAATTCGAGAAATTTGCAAATATTATTTTGGCTAAAATTTCAATAGAAAGTTTTTGTCTGTTAAATTCCATCAGCACAATTGAGATGTAAATTGTGCTGATAAATACGAGCGAACCTTTTCATGCTTTTGTGATTTGTAAAAGAGAGACTTGTCGTTTTGTATAACACAAAAATAGCGTTTTGGAAAATCTGTTTTTCTGGGTTTTCCGTTTGCCGCCCACAACTCTTGATAATAAACATCGTCCATCATTTTCTGTTGAGCTCTCTTCAAGCGATAAATTTACTCGGGCTTCTCAACTTCCTTTCTGAATTAGAGAAATCAGTTTTCTATTTGCTCAACAGATTTTGTTGAATAGCATCACTATAGAAAAAGGGTTAGTTTATCTATCTTAAATTTTGAGCGAGGGGAGAAAAAAAAAGTTTTATTTCAATGGACATTAACATGGTGATTATCGCCCATTTCCCAGAGTGATATTTTATGTTTTCTCGACAGAGTTATAGACAAATTCTATTGGTGGTTGCTTCAAACTTTTGCCATTCCTTTTGATTTGTGGACCTCAAATGAGTCAAGCCTTGCTTTGAACTCGTGAGATCAACTTTGGTGTCAGCGTCAAGATAAGAACATACAACAAGTTTCTAGTTTCGTTTTTTTACATAGAAAGAACTGCTTTTGTAAGTTTTATGAGACGAGGAATAATTGATTATGACTCTTATCATATTGCTGACAATCTACATTGTGTGACTTGTGCTGGCTGTCTATCAATAATTTTGGCATGCTTTTGTCATTTTAAAGTTACCAAAATCTTAAATAATGCGCCTGCATATTTTTGGGTTGAAGCTTGAAACAGTTGCAAAGTTCTTGATTGCCTTGAAATATTATTATTTAGGCTGCGTTTTGCATCCGGCCAAGTGTCAATTTCCTTATTCATATTTATACATTTTACATTCTTATGAAATCATTTTTTGCCACTTTTTCTATCTCATTTATTTTTAGAATATATTTTCACAATACAGTATTCGCTACCCCTAGTTGAAAATTTTAATAAATATATAAAAAAAAGTATACATATTTAAACTTAAAGTACTTATTGTTTGTCACATCAAGTTGACAAAAAAAAGCGAAGAATAATGAAATAACAGAACTGAATGGATCTCGGTTCTAGCTTTGCAATGTTGAATGCTGCCAGCCTTTGGTCTCTTTTCTCTATGGAAATGTTATCGGACAATTTTCAGATTTCATCAGAATGATAAGCGACTCTTTTTGTGTAGATTTTGTTCTACCAGTGCTTTTTTTTTTGAATAAAAATAAAATAAAAAAAGATTTTTTTTTTGTTCTGTGTTTGTCGTTTTTATGCAAGCAGAAATGAGTTGAGAGAGAAAGAGGAATGATGATGAACAATATCCATCTGCCTGCCACTGCCATCGGTTTGTTCATCAATGTTCAGTAGTGCTACTCTCACTCCCGAAAAGCCTTTGTTGATAGATTTCTTCCCGTTTCCCAGCTCGAAAGGGGTGCGACGAGCATTCTCAAAAAATTCAGAGCAAAGTTCAATCTTTGAGTAACAATTCACAGTATCTCATTAACTTTCAACCCCAGAAAATGTGACGAGCTTAATGAATAATTAAGATGCTTTCATAGAATTCCGTATTTTGTGGCTTTCAATATTTATTCAAACAGTGAATGCTTCGTCTGGGATCGAGATGATAAATTATGATTTCTTCTTTTTATTCAGTTAATTCTTCAACGGATCCATCGCGCAAGATGCAAGATCATCAAGGTCAGATAAGATGCAAACAGGAAGCATTTTAGAAATCAGCAGGGAGCCGAATATTTAATTATATAAATTTTAATATCTCATGAGAAAAACTAAAGACTTTTATGGTAAACATTTTTTTGAATCACAAATTTCATTGATAGATTCTGATAAAAGTTCATTAAAATTTATGCAAAGCCAAAAGTGTCGATATGCCGTCAATTTGTATTAAGCTTTGCAAACTAGAAACTTCAACAAATGGACTTCATCTCAAATGTCCGATAAATTGAGACAACAAAAACCAAAGTTGTGTTTTCCTAATAACTCTCCGAGGGACTTTGTCATGTTTTGGTCTTTAATTTACACCCAAAACATCATTAAAATTTGTGGCATTGTCTGCATTTTTGTTGAGACTGAGAAGAAAAAAAAATCTCTGATCGTTTCATTGTGACATCGTGTGATAAACGATACATGAAATAAGAAAGACGTATCTTACACTTCTTATCTACCATCTTGCGATTGTTAAAATGTTGAGAGTAATAGAGAATTCAGAAAAAAGGGGCCTTAAAAGCTGCACTTTTTTTCTACCTCAGCATTTTTGTGGTGCTCGCTTTTATTTATTTCTTTTTTTTTTCTTTTTTGCAGAACAGACAAATTCCTTAAATTTTTATTGACCGGCTTTTAATTCTAGTTCTATGTAATATGAGTGATGGAACGTTTTCTTTAAATGCTCTAGTTTGTTATCTCTGAATATGCCCTCATCTTTCAATCTCTCATATGACGCCCTCAAATCAAAGCCGAATATGATGGAGAGAGCATAGCGATGACTTGCAGATTATACAACGTTTTGTGGTTAAATCCTTAGTAAATGATTCTTTTTGAAACCACTTTGAGGGACCGAGGGACACAATTAAAACATTTCGTAATGAAATATTTCGTATTTGCAGATGCTCGTCCAAAAGCCGAAGCAAATTACAATTCGATTGAACTGATAACACTGGAATTTCAATTCTATTGCAAACATTTTTCTCATTTTTTCCACCACTCAAAGCGGTTTATGTTGAAATATTTTTGTTTTTGCTTGCTGATTAAAAACCGTTGATAGTGAGATTTGTATAGAATCAAGGCAGAAGGCTCAGTCAATTGCTTTAGTGTGTGATGCTTGCGATAATCTCGTCGTGTTTAAATCATTGATGGACAAGCGATTGTTTCGATAATCGACGAGAGATATGTGAAATAACCCCCGAAAAGGTTTCCATCGAATTTCAGCAATATCTACGATCAAACATGATATTTGTTGAAGTGTAATCAAACAATAAATATTTGATTACTCCGAAAAAGAAAATAAAAATCCTCACCGAAACGATCTACTGCAAAACTGTCGATGGATCATCAGATACATTCGAACAAAATCACAACGAAACTTATCGAGATATGAAATTTCACAGATTTCAATTCATTTAATGTTTTCATTGTTTGTGAGCTTGTAGCCCCGTTTCCCGGGGTGGGATCGAAGATTATTATCAAAAATTGTTTGTTGTTATTTTTTGTCGCTTGATAAGTCGGGTTTGCTTTTCAAGTTGTTCAAGCTTGTCATTTCGCTTTAATGTTTTCATTCATTGCGGCAGTTTCCATTTGTATGTTATTATTATTTTTTTTTCTCAAGTGGAATTTACATGTCATTGGTTGGCTGGGAAAAATCGGCGAAATAAAGTAAAAATGCTTTGTAAATTTCTGAATAGGATATGTGATAAATGCTCGTGAGAGTCCTTTGAGGATCATCACAAAAGCGCGTGTCGGAAACAGATTTTCATTTCGTTAATTTAATGATAAATATACTCTAGCTGATAATGACGAACTAATTAATTTACTGTACGAAAATGGAATTGAATAAAAAAATAAAATAAATATCACAGAAGCAACGACGACACAAAAAAGCGAGATTGATGGCAGATAAAATTACATTGAGCATATACAATAATTAAAGTATAATTATGGAAAAAATAGAGAGATTTTCCTTTGGAGATATATCACTTTTGATTCAGTGAAACTTGTGCTAGTGACATTGACATACTGAAGCATATATGTGGACAATGTTTCAGATCCTGTAAATCGCGCAATCAAATGAACATTTTTAATAGTAAAATAATTCATTGAGAAAATTATGAACTTTATTCATAAGCTCATCGTTTATTTTAGTAGAATGACAACATCTGTTTTCTCTCGATAGTAACAAAACTAAACCAAATCGTCATATAAATTCTTAACATCTTTTCAGGTGTTTTTCATTCAGACTGTTTACTTAAATTTACTGAGGGTCTATCTCGCGTTTTCGTGAAAGATAACTACTCAGTTCTAAACAAAACGTCGTAAAAACAAAACGTAAATTTTGCAGTCTGCAAGGCAAACTTATTTATTGCAATGTGCATCAGAAGAGAAGCTGAGATAGTCCTAAAGTCCCCTATGGAACTTATCTATGAAATGGAAAGAACAGAGATTGAACGATTGGCACAATCAGATAACAAGTACCAAATAATTACCACGATTCTGGAAATTCTTATAGGGCTATTGAATGGCATCGCATTTGGAAATATTTGTTTGGAAATATTCGAAATGATATTAAAAAAAATTTAGATACATTTCGTAAAACAAAATTTTGCTTCAACAACACACTTAATCTAATATAGCGCAAGTTTTGCTAGAAAATAAGAAAAATAAATTCATTGGAACTCGTTTAATAAGAAGAAGAAATAAAAACTCATTGAAAGTGTTTTTTTTTTACACAAAATTTATTAATAATTTTATTTCTAGAAAAGGCCACAACATTTAAAGTCACCAGCTTTGTATAACATGTACTGTGTTGTATCATAAAGGTCGAGCCTTCTTTCACATAGCACGCAAACAATCGAAACAATCAAAATCATGCTGAGATTTTTATTCAATATTATTTAACTTTTGTTGCTTGCTTTGTCTCCACTCTCCAGCACATTGCTTTGGAAGGATTTTTATATTCGAAACCATCCACACATATTGTTCGTATAAATAAATTGAACACACAAAAGCCGGAGGGTCCTCGAATGTTCATTATTGGCAAAGAGAGGGAGAAAGAGACAGAAAAAAGTTCTTATAGACATCCCGCTGGCAGTTTGTGTTTATTGTGCAATATTGAAGAATTGAAGCCACCCTGAAAATCGTCATTATTGGACCATAATGAATTATTGGTGTTAAATTGGATATCAATTCATTTTCCGGGGCTTGATTATTTGTCATAACAACAGTTATTGTTTACAATGATGTTCACTCTATGATTTTGTCACTTCTAGTTGCATTGTTGAAATCTTCATCGTTTGCTAATTGTGTTTTGATTGTGTCATGGAAAAGTTCGCGAGAATTGTTTATATCGCACAAATAAATTCCTCATAAGGTTTACTTTCATTGGGTAAAAGAAGCAAAAGATGTTTATCATGAGTGTCCGACCTCATAAAATGTAAATTCTCCGAAAATGATTGATGTGTGCATGCGGGACTGATGTTCTGCGATAACATCAAATGTAAATATTTTGGCATCGCTCAACATTCGAGACAATGTGAAGCAGATCTGTTGGACATCATTCTGAAAAAGAGATGGCTCCCATAAAAGAGCAAGAGATGATACAGTGCTGATTACACATTATCGGGCACTACCCAAAAAAAAAAAAGAATGCAAACTTTAAAATGTGCATTTATTTATGATGAAGAGCTCGATGGATTTGCACAAGAAACATTCCTTCTTGCCGAAATGAAAAACGCCTTCCTTTTTTTACTGGCGTTATCAGCAATCAGTTGCACTCGAAAAATTTGTAAGAAATGTTTCTGGTCTTATGCAGCATTTTTTCTGTCGAAAGATTTCAATTTGGTTCAAAGAGCTTTTCGCAACAAAAGAGTGCAAGAAAAAAAAATCCTCGATCGATATCAGTTTGCTACGCTGAAAAATCTTATTTACCAAATGGGTGATGGCAAACAATGGAATTAGTCAGTAGTGATGATGGGTCTTAACGCCCGTAAACTGGAGCAGTAAAATCTTTGTGGACGACAAGAATTGCATTTTGTTCGGCGGAGGGATTATCAGCGACAATGTCTTATAGCTTGCGACAGACATCAGCTCGAAAATTTCTCGAAAAATTTCCAGTAGACAAAGAACGAAAATTCATTAAACAAACAAACACTCGTGGAGTGGTTCTTTTACTTTTTTGTTTTGACTTGAAACAAATTCCAATTGTCGAGAAAATGAGTTGAGAATGGAGACAAAAAAATCGTGTCAACTTAGAAAAAAAAAAGAATTTCTATTTACTTAAAGTTTAATTTTGTTTTTCTTTAGAAAATAATCTTTTTGTATTATAATAGTAAAGAAATCTTTCCGATTGTTTGTAGAAAGATTCTCTTTTTTTTCTTCAAGTAGCTATTTGAAGTGGGAGATTAACATACAATACAAATAGCGCAACATTTGTAGTGAAAGAAAGCGATGCGCAGATTAGATGAGCGATGGAAAATGGAGTATGAGACGGAGAAGGCCTATCAAGATTGGAGCTGGACAAATAAATCACGCACTTGACTGCATCGGATTATAATGATAACAGATTCCCGCTACATTATTTATCTAAATTACGTCTCTAAATCTAATCTTAAACTGTAATTTCAGTATCGAATTACATCTCAAAAGTGACTACACAAACGGCGAGCCACAATATCATTGAACGCAACTACAAGTTGTTAACATTTCAATCAACTATGTGCGCGAGGGGTTGTATAATTGGCAAATTAAAATTGTGGTGCAATAAAAACAAATAAACATTTGCTGTTCAAATTGAACAATTAAGTTGCAATTGATGCAATAATGCCACATGTTAGTAAATAGATTGTTTGGGACGAAGCGCAGACATGTTTACAGTTATTTTGGGTTATTCTTTGTGAAGATGTTTCTTGAGGGTTGCACTTTTGCTTAAAGCAATTTTTCATCCCTTCGATTGTCTAAATTTATAAAATTTCTGAAAATATGTCCACAAAATTTTGATGATTTTTTTTTTATTGTTGAGAGAAATAAATTGACAACATGCGATGCTTTGAATTGTTCAATAAATTTTATTTGTTGACATTTCTTCTGATTCGAAATCGTTTCTGTCCGTTTTAAGTTTTTATATCAGCACCGTCGCAACGTGAATTCTTGTGATTTGCTGGCGTTTCGTATTCATTTTAAGCGTTCGGAAATTTATTGGAATCGAACGGGAAAGGATGGAAACATTCATTTCATTCATCAAAGGTGTGTCCTCATTGTTTCATTTTTATCCCTTCTTATGTCTCCTAAATGGGACAGTAAAAAGGGACAAAAGGACGAAAAATTATAGCTTCACTCTGGCTTTACCTTATGAAAGGTGAGGAGTGATTTTAAACGACCAAATCTGGCGCCAGACATATTCGTAATCCAAAAGTTTTCAGACATGTCCTATGATGTGCATTCCTTTCAAAATTTTGATGAAGATGTTTGCAATCATTCAAGATGAGATTTTTTATCTATGTCGATTTGCAACTTAAGAAAAATATTTAACCAGTCATCAGTCACTACAAATTAATGAAATTTTAGATTGCTATTCAATAACTTCCGGAATTCCTTGAAATGAATTCCATGGAACATGTTTGTGCAGTGCAGGCACTTCAGTAAACCAATTTTATTAATTCTCCGCGAAACAATGCGGTAGGTAAAATGCCGGTTATTAATATACGACGCGTGTCTCCAATATGCTATCAAGCGTCTATTGTTGCACGAGAAACAAACAAAAAAAATGTGCTTAAAAATTAACATATTTGATATCAACAGATCTACGTTGTAGGTATAAAATACAAAAAAATTATAGTTTCAAGCACGGCAGCAGCTAACAAGTACCAAGTGAAATCTCTCGAGTGGCCACAGTGGCTTGGTGTTGTTTACAATTTCGAGAGGAAAATTAATTGTTTTTAATAATTCTTTTGTTGAGGTTTTTTTTGGTGCCACCTTGCAACATTCAAATTTGAAAAATGGATTTTCATTGTTTTGACTGTAAAAGGGGTCCTTAAGTGGTTTTCATAATAGTATTACAAAAATACCCTTATATGACTCACTACAAAATGTAACATTCCACCAGCCACACTTTTTTCCCTCATTAATCGTGAATGTTAAACAGAATCCAAATAAAAAAAAATGTGTATTAAATTTCATTAATATTATTAGTTTTGTTTTCTTTTGCTCCTTTGACATCGAGCAGTGATTGAAGAACCAAAAATTATTCATCTGTTGTTTTTTTTTTTCGCTTGTCATTATTCTGGGACCACTGGAAGCTGTAGCCACCGTGAACCGAAGCAAGAGTTTGAAATTGAGAATGAAAATGTGACATTTTAATAATGACAGAACATTTATCAAATTCATTAAATTTATAGAAATTCATTCATTTGTCACCTACACAATTTTTTCCAATATATTATGAAAGAACGAACATGAATAAAAGGCAAAGGAATGTTGGACATGACATCGAGTGTTTATTTTTATGGTTTGGAAAAGTTAAATAAATTCTTAAAATGCCTGCAGAAAAATGTTTTCTTGTTATGAGTTCAATTTTCTTAGAAAATTAGAAAAATTTAAATTGTTCAACGAGCACATCCCATCGGAAGGAGCAGAGTATTAATTATTCGAAATAGTTTGTCATTATTCATGTTGATTTGTATAATTCCATTCATAATTTTCCCGTAAATCTGAGAGATCTGATAAATTGAATCCAATTATAAACTAGCTATAGTTTCAATTCCTGTTTATAAGAAACAGAGTCAGCATCGTGTAAATGTTATGATTTATCAATTTAATTTACTCCAGCTACTGATTGATTCGTGGAGCTCGCCCAATGGGTGGCATTGCACTTGGACGAAAGATAGAAAATTTGAATTCGAGATAATAATGTGAAAACCAGAAGCAATGAGTCTAATTGTAAGCCAATTAATCATAGTGCGCACATAAATGGAATAAATTTAATTAATGATTGTACAATTCATGAATCAACAATGAGCACGCTCTAGAAAGGAATCAAATTTTGTGCCTTTCCATGGTTTCATGATATTAAATTACTAAACTGCATCATCAACAAGGCGTTTACATTCGAAGAGTAGCAACAAAGGCCCATTTATATATACCACAACCAGACAGTTCTGAGCAATGTTATTTGATATCAATTCATGTATGAAACTTGTGTAGGCGTTAAATGAGCAAATTTGTTGGCTGGCTTCCAGCTTTAATTTTTGAATGTTGATTGAATGAAACTCTTTCGGTGGTTTAAAGGCTCAAATTACATGAAACTTCAATGCATGGCATGATGGTGAATTCATTTTTGTCGTCAACCCTATCTCGCTGTCATTAGTGGAGTTTTTTTGGTCATTAGCCGAGAGAGAAGGAACTTTAAAAAAAAAAATATTCATATCAAAGTGGAAAGAATAATGACTTTTCTTGCCAAAAAAAAAGTTAAATTTTAATGCATATTTTAATTATATTCTCAAATCTCGCAGGAAAATTGTGTCTACATGAAGATTACTCTTTGGCAAAGGAAAAAAAATTCAAACCGCCATGTAATAAACCATAAAATGTTGTATCTTTTTCTATTTTGTAAGCACAAACGCCGCGCAGTATAGTAATAAAATGCCTAATTTTATTGCCTTTTGTTATCGCTGAAAGGGGTTTTTTCGCTCACTTTCTGGATTTTATTGCGATGATAAAATTATAATAATTTTTTTTATGTTTTTCTTGTATAGAAAAGTGCTTGTTGGAAAAGTTTTCATTTTCCACTTCTCTTCCATTCCCTTCCCAACAAAAGTTATTTGTTGAGTTATTTTCCTCGCCAGTTTTTTTTTCCGTTTTTTGGCAAACACAAAAAAAAAATGTTTTCGCAATTAAATTTCAAAATCAAAAAATAATTTCTCTCGCGAGATAAATCTTTCAGCTTGCGAAAAAAAAAAGTTTAAATCGAAAAACGAGAACTTGCGGAACGAAAAGAAAATTCCACAAGAATTAGCATAAAAATTCAACTATCGCGATTTGTCGTTCCGCAATTTGCAAAGTATTGTCGTTCTGTTCTTTTTTTGGTGAGACCGGGCCCTCGGGTCCACAGCATTCAAACAATAACCAGTAATGCACCATTAAAATAATAAAACACAAAAATAAAAACTTTCCCGTATAATTTTCCGGACATTATTTTGCGGCCAGAGAAGAGAAAAAAAAATTTAAATGTTGAAAATTTATTATTTTGGCTGCAATAAAAAAGGGTTTCTCTAAAGTTATTTTCCCAGTTTTGTTTTTTACTCTGTTTAACTCTCGTTGCGTCCGAAAAAAAAAAAAAAAAAAAAACAATAAAATAAAATAAAAATTGTTCCAAATTATGGACACACAAAAAGCCATAAAAATTTTCTGTTGCCTTTTTCCACCCTTTAGTAAAAGCCAAGTTCTTTTTTTTTTGCAAAGTCTCATGAGTTCCAAGCATTGGCTCTCAACGACTAACTATATACGGTAACGCTTGACGAGATAAGCCTACAGAAATGGTGAATTTTTATTGTGCTACTGATAACAATTTATATGGATTTTTTGCAATTTGTTTGCTTTTTTTTGACCGAAAAATATAAACCAGCATATAAATGATTGTAGATTTACATCTATTTGCATACTACAATGAAGAGCTGTAAACTCCTTTTTTTGTGGAGCACAAAAACTAAAGAAAAGCTATTGAGCAACAATTTCTTTTGAATTATTTCCACTCGAATCAATGGATATAAATCTAAAACACGAGCATTATACACTCAGCAAGTCCCACAAAGCGCAGCAAGTGAGAAAAATTAATTAACAGATTTCGAAAATTAAAATCACCAAAAACAAAAAGTTGGATAAGCGAATAAAATCGAATTGAAAAATTCACGAACGTATCGATGAAGGCAAATGAAAACATCTGTAGAACAAATTTCAGGAAAGGCAAAGCCGGAGATGGCAAAATCGAGATTTATATTTTTTATTTTTGAGAATGTGAGGAAAAGAATTTTGAGCAGCCACACACAACAAGCATTCCGAGCAACACAGCACAACAGAAAATGTTTTAATTAATGGTCTCTTTTGGGTATGAAAGGCGCGAGGGAACGAAAGGTAAACAATTTTTTTTTTTTTTTCACTTTTGAGATTTTTTATTTAAACATCTGCGATATGCGCACAAAGACAAAATCAGATTCTGAGAATTGTGAAACCTCTCCCCGAAAATGAATAAAGTTCAAGCTCTAATTCTCGCTTGAGTCCTCACTACTTGAAGCTGATAAACAGTTAAAATTGTAACTTGATCTATCGCATAGTTTTCGGTAATTTTTCATATAAAATTTAATTCTTCGCGAGCGAGATGAAAAGTTTCATGTAATTTATGATTTCAATTAAGGCATGAAAGCCAATAAAATCGAGAGAGAGAACCATTGTGATGTTGGACGAAGATGAATGAAGAAAATTGATTCAACTGACAATTTCAAGAAATGATTTGAGCTTCTGTTTTTGTTCATTCTGTGGCATGCCATTGCCCATCAACTACTGTTCACTTTAGTATTTGACGCAGTGATGATGCCAGATAATTTAAATCGCTCAATGCAACATCGTGTTTAAGATTCGTTTCGGAAAATTAATGATGTTTTATGTGAATTGATGCACTGAAATGTTTCACCGACATGAAAATTGATCGCTTTCCGAGCAATCCCTCAGAAGTATCTTGTACAACATCAACATGCGCCGAACCATTAAATTGTCTCATATTTTCTCACTCATACTATAAGCATCGTTGCTCTCAAATGCGACCATCTTCCACGAGATCTTTGCTCCGTTTTCTTCATCATTCAGTTCCATTTTTAAAATTAAATATACAATCAGCATAATGATTCGAAAAGATATTTCGTGGAAATTACCTGGATTGCCAGATTTCTGGTGAATTTTGAACTCCAGCATAGCGCGAGTGTACTCAAGATGAAATCAGTAATCACGAAACATTTCATGAAATTGTTTATTTTTGTCTTTTTTTCCATTCTCGAATCAAATGTTGATATTTTTGCAAAGGTACTGCAAACATATCAACAATTTCAAACACAAAGCAAACAACAACAAAAAAAAAATTCAACTTTGTCGTTTTTATTTTTATTAATGAGTCTTTTTTCCAAAACCTTCGATGAAACATTGCTCGCGAGCGAGTCGACTCGAGTAACATGGCACACAATCAAAGCATTATTAGGAAGCTGTTAAGATGAAGATGGAAGTTATCGCCACACCATACGACGACGAGACATGCGAGAAACACGACAGCAAACGAAGCAAGGAGAAAGGTTTTTGAAACAAACAAAAAAAAAATTATGAAAAATGAATGCGCTTGAAATGATTGATTCATATTTTAGTAACGAAAAATTAATTTAAATTTGAGACTAACATTTTTTTTAACTCTGTCTCTTTACGCACATTTATGGAATTTTTCAAATATTTTTGAACTGTGAGATAAGTGAAGGGGTGGTGTCAAGTAATATAAAGTGGATTTTGCTCTCGAGTGTTACTAATTGGATGAAGGTTAATGACGGGGTAACAATGCGGTAATTAGCAGCTTCATTTATTTCTTGTTATTCAAAAATTTGAAATAAATTTTTTTTTGCTTTTAATTCGGAAAATAATTTCTTACAAAAATTTGCATCTTCTTGGCCCACAAAATCAATTCGCCTATTAAAGTTGAGTTGCGCGTCAAATTTTAAATTGCCCAAATCGAATTGGTAAATGAAAACAGGGAAAGAATGAAATTGTTAGTGAACTTAGGGCCCACGGGTAAATTGTTTTTGTTGCCGCAGCATAACTACAGAGGAGTTTCCTAATGTAATGCTTTGAATACACAATTCACAGCCTTTCTCTGGTTACGGAACAAATCGATTCTGATGGTTTTATTGCCGTGAAAAAAGTGTGTCTCACCCCGAAGCGCTCATGAACCTTCCATTTGACTTGTTGTATCTGATTTTTTGCATGCAATTTCATGAATTGCATTTTCGTATTTTTGATTTAATTGTGCCAAAAAGCAATTAGGATTCGACATGTTTAGAACATAAAATCACAACTCACTACTGAAGAATATTGAATGCTTTGTTGTGACAGCAAAAGTACTTCCATCAGTTGTGAGAATTTAGCAATTAAATTGTGTCACGGTTGTTTGTTGGTGAATTTTATGTCTGAGAACTAAGCATTTCAAAAGATGTTTTGCAGGTTCCATATCATAAATAATAATTCAAAAATTATTGCATCAGCATTGTGCCGGTTCAACATGAGAAAATTCTTTCCGAGCGAATCTACGCAATTCAATTATAAATATTATTTGAACCTCAATCAAGCGTGACATTATTGCGGGAGGTTGTTTTGATCTTTTATGTGAGTCCTACAGCGTTTGTTTTGATCAATTGTGTTTAAAAATTTGTCCTCAACATTGCAAGTGTCATCCGATAGATTTCATAAATTTGTGAAAGGACTTTATTTCATCTTTCGGCATTTTATTTCACTGAATAGAAGTTTCAATCATATTTATTCTCATCTTTCAATTTTTAAACAAAAAAAACCCTCTCGAAAGTCCTCCTTTGATGCGGTTCCCATTTATATCACCCACAATGTCCCGAACACAAAAGTAAGCTATGAGAACAATCCTTTAGAAGAAGGAATCATGACGACATACAATCACAGATTGAAATTTACTCTTTGACATTTCTCTTTTTGTACCGTTTGATGAATTCAAAAAAATTAAATAAATTCAACAATTTTTTTTTATGCTGCATCAAAACACTCTCAAAGCACAATGGAGGACAATGGAAAGTTTAATACACTTTAGTAATCCTTAAGACTCTCTTTTACCATTAGGTTGAAAGCAAAAAAAAAAATAAAATAAAAAGGATTGTAGACAATTCAATTTTCGTAATTTGGATGATTTGAGTGGGCGTTTATCGAGTATTGTTGATGGTGTCGTACAATGTGCAATATAATTATTGCTTTATGCTTTTATAAATACATTCAATACTTTGGGGCTTATGACATGTGTCCGGCGAATGCATTTTGAATCATTTCTAAAGAGCTCCACGAAAATCAATTAACTGCACCACGTTCCATGTAATTATTTCTAATCGACTCGAAGTAATTATCGCCCGTTACAAAAAAGTGTATATGTATCAAACAGTAGTTCAATTTAAAGCACTTACAGCTCGGCATTGAACAACATTTTTTTTTTGTTAGTCATCTCTATTCCATTGAACTCATCATTTGACATTTTGGGGCGTTGGTGATGAATAATTTTCAACTATAAAGACATAATGGAGCGCACTTGGAGCACGGCCGTATTTACAAAAAGATGTATTGAGCGTGTGCTGTTGATGAACATGAGATGGACTAAAGAAAATATTTTTGTGGCTTTCAAAAACAATTTTTTTTTTGTTGTTACTTATGTTCGCTTTTGAAAACGCGCGCGCGAGAAGAAAAAAAGATTGAATTCAATTAAGAAAAACGCAAATAATTAAAAATAATGTCTTCAGAAATTATAGCTTTTTCGATTCATTGAGTAATTTAAAGCGCGTATAGGTTGAACAGTACATTGTGCCCATGAGCGCGGGCGCAATCAAAATACAGAAGCTATTAGTGGATTTCACAGTGGTATGAAAATCGTTGATGTGCACATGTCACAAATTAATAACCAGCTGCTTTATTGGAGCTTGCCCAGCATGACAACTCAAAATAAATTGTGATTTTGCTTTTTTTTCTGATTTTTTGTTCATTTTAAAATTCTCCATCTTTGCAAGTACGCCCTGAATCCGAATTAAAATCCGGTGTGTTAAAGGCCCAATTAACGCAAATCGATAAAGTCTCAATCTTGATAAAATGTAGAGAGAGAGAGACGAGTCAATTGACTACGAATCTGATTTCAGGCTTCTTATACTACTTTGAACTTTATTTTTTGTTTCGTGAACTGTCATTTCATATAGTAAATTGAATATACTAAAGTTTGACTATGCATACCTACATGTAAATGAACCTGTTTGCGAATATATTTTTGCTATATGCAGCATTAATAAAATAGTTTCTCACTATTATCGGGTATAAGTCCTGCTGTTAATTAAATTATTCTCTCAAATTGGTGTTTGTGATCGGAGTATAACATAAACATATGTTTTTCATGTCATATCTCGGTGCTATATCGGCATGTATAGATGGGACTCAGTTGATTACAACAGAAACTTTTTGCATATGTTCGAAAATCATTATTTTTGCCTTAATTTTTTTCAGTTGAATATCGAATAAGTTTTTAAAACTGCTGAAATTTATGCAAATTTTAATTTTTTTTAAGTCAATGTCACGCGAGCGTGTCATTTATTAACGTCTCCCGCCACCCTTAACATCCGTCTGTGGAGTGAATAAAAAAAAAATCATTTCCCGTCATCAATCTATCACTCGTCGCTCGCTCGTTCGTCGTCTAAACAATCTCATTAATTCTAATCCGATTAATTTTAACTTGATGTGCATTCATTGCTCAATGTGAAGTGAACAACCAACTCCAGCCATCCACCCCACAAAACCAGCCAGCTTCAAACGTTCTTAATATGCTCATTCATCTTTCAATCGCTCACCGAGCGTGTAACATTTGACACAAAGAACGCACATACTAAAATTTCGTATAGTATTTGTTTGTTTTACGGCACAACATTCGATTAAATTATAATCAATTGTGATACACCGAATGAGTCCTCTGTGTCATAAAGTGATTACCCAAAAGTGTATATCTTTCCAGTCCCCCTACTCGCTATTTTTACAACAAACATTTTATGACTTTGATGAGATATGATTATGATTAACTTGGTATCAAAATTTATGCGTTTGAAAAATTTATGGCTGTAGTCGTGATACTTTACTTCCTTGCTGTTTGGTGGCACAGAGAATTCCTACGAAAATATTATTCCTTAAAAAAAAAAAGCAACAAAAAGAAATTACGGAACATTGAATGGAATCAGCTAGTTAATGTGCGTGTATGTGAGGCTTTAATATGTATGAAATATCAATGTTGTTATGTCAAGTGCCTGCCGAGGGAATCTCAAAATACTATATTATATAAATTTTAATCTCCGGGGTGTGCATGATAAAGATAAGCAATACACATTTTAAGATGTGATTGTGGTTCATTGTTGTTGTTTCCCTTTTGCGTCACACGAGTTTTCGATATTACGATGGCTCGAAGTTTATTTATGAAATGGGAAAAGATTTCATACAAGAGTGGAAGTTTTGTGTGCGATCTTTATGGAATCTATGTAATCTTTGTATTGATTGAACAATAGCAGCAGCCATTAATCTATGAAGAAATGTCCCTTATTATTATTAAAGCCGTGCTAAAATTCATACATTTCTTATCTCGCATTGTGCAGTTTTCCTATTGGATGATGCTGCTGTTCGATGCCATTATAATAATAAATTTCGACACGCATCAATAACTTTTAAGCATAAAATAAAATGCATAAAAATATTAAACATTCCCTCGTAAAATGTGTACAATTTTTTTTTTCCTTGTTCATCGCTAGTTTTATGGATTTTTTTATAAGCAAAAAATGCTCACTGGCATCATTGGCAACAAACTTTTTTTTTACAGAATGGATGTCGCGTTGAAAGAGAGTAAAGTTGCAATGGGATTATTGGCATCGCATTTCGATAAAAATGCATTTTTCTCTCGCTCCATTCGAGGCTTAGATGTGATAACGACTCTTGATGTATGTGATTTTCAATGAATCTTACACCACATAATTTAGGTTGGAATTTTTCCTGAAACCTAGAAAAAGAGGGAAAAAAGCTTTATCACATTTAAAGAATTGTAGAAGATTTATGCGCAGAAATGAATTATTGCTTTTATCCTTTCGCCAATGTGTAACTTCTTGGAAGACACGACGAATAAATTTAACGAGAGTTGTTTGTGAAACAGGATAACCGATTAAATATTGTGACTGCTTAGACATCAGCAATGCGCCGATCCTTCTAAAATGTATGCTGAACATACGCTTAAAAATATTTTACTTAGACTTTTTGGTTATTGCGAGCGATTAGGATTAGAAACGAAGCAAAATGTTTCGAAAAGAATTCTTTTTTTTTTTTTGGAAGCAATAAATAAAAATATATTCGGTTAGACAATATCATATCCAATATATACGAGCTATACTATCATTTATCTACTTGAAGATTTACGACTGCCTGACGTATCGTGTCCATGCAATCCCTCGCTCTCACACCAATCTCACACACCATCGCTCCTACAGCGCGCTGTTAAATCCTTCGGGTGGCTATTTCATATGACCATTTCTGTTCGTAGAAAAAAAAAATCCTCGACGAAATATGTTGAAAATGCTTTTTATTTCTAGAGTTATTGGCTGTAAAGTTCAGTTTGCAACGATTCTCACATCCCCGAGCATCGTATGTTATTGTGAAAATATTGCTGACTGAATGCGATTTGATTCTCTGAGAAAATTAAAGCCACAATTGCATTCTAGTTTGCAAAAATATGCTGATATAAGTAATGCCTGCAGGAATTTAAGGATCATCTTATAAACTTTTAAACTCTCTCCATTAAGGAAACGTAATAAAACATGAGATAAATGATTAAAAACATTTTTGTACTTAAAATTTGCATTAATAATCTTAACAACAAAATTTGTATTTTGTCCAAAAAGCAATGAAAGTGTCATTAAATGTGCCATGACAACAATAGCGTAAAGAGCACTTTTGCTTTTCCATTATAAATCGCAGCACATAATTTTAATTTTAATTGTTTTATTCGCGGATTCGAGAAATTTTATATTTTTTTTTTTTTGGAGGAACATTGCACAAGAATCGTAATAAAATTCTTCGCCATAAAAACCGTTATAATTATGAATTTAACGTCTTTCTTGGTTCGCTCTCAATAAACAATATCCCTACAACAAATAAAATGATGACAAAAAGTCTGTTTTATCTTAATCTGGCCAACGAGAAGAATGAAGGAAAAAAATTCCTCAATTGCTGCAAAAAAAAAAAATTCTTCATCATTTATTATTAGAGTGGAAAGTTTTGTTGAGTTTGCTATTCAATGATGCCTGAATTACAAGAACTTTTATTTGAAAAGGAATTGAGGAGAATTTTTTTTTTTTTAAATAACAAACGTGCTGTAATATCCCTTTTCTCGTTTGCAAAGAGTCGAGGGCAAAATAATGGAGGCATTCTATATTGGAGAATATGAAATTAAGGGCACGAGATGCTTGAAAAAAAAAATGTGAATCACAATTCAGTCATTTAAATATCTATAGAATAATTTTATGTAACGTATATATTATATAATAGTTATTTACATAAGAATGAATCCAAATTTGTCGTCGTCATTATTGATGTGAAAAGCATAGAAACTGCGGCTTTGTGGAAAAATTCATCGGAAAATTTTCCCGCTCTTTTCCGACCGCACAAAGAAAAGAACTGAATCAGTCTGTTGACTTGAGACATTTTTCACAATGCTCGAGCGCATTTAATGTTACTCTAGTGCTGATGAAAGTATATTTGGATTTTCCTCGATTTTTCCATTGACAAATTTTTGTGTTCGTATCGGAAAGGCGCTTTTCATGCGACGTATGTATTTGTGAGTGGAAATTTTGTTCAGTTCAATGGAAAATGCTTCACGCTGTTTGTGCTGCTGAATATTTCCACGGTTGTTTTAAAAAATGGCACTTCAGAACAGAAGGCGTGGCTAACATCTGATTGGCTACCAACACATTCACACAATTTTTATCATCCAATTAAGATTTTATATCACATGTGAAATAATCTGAATGTTCAGTTTTCATCCGCGACGTTTCATAAAAAAAATTCTGTCTGATGCTTTCCACTGACTGTATATGTATGTGTGTGTTGCCAGGTTCACAACCACATTCATAGAAGTGCATTTGACTATTTAATGCTGCCCTTATCCTCAAACATATTTTTTTCTATTTATGTTTGCGTCTGTGTCTGTTATGCTTCTTTTTCTCCATCGTTTTCATGTAATTCGTGCGTATAAATGCGATTTATATATAAAAAAAAGTATACGACGAAGGAATCCAGCAGCATTGTGAGCAAAATAGCCTTCAATTCATTAAAAGAAGAATGCGAAAAGAGGAAAAAACTCATTTGTGGCATTATGCTGAGCATAAACATATTTTTTTGTTGTTATTGTGTGTGCGCGCTCTTTTAAAAATTATATTGTACGTGATAAAAGAGTTATTGTACTTAATGCCGGGAATGGTGTATTGATTTTCACTATAATCTTATGTCTGTCGCCGTCTCTTTATAAACTTGAGAATAACTTGCTATTGCAGAAATTAATTTATTCAATGGAAAACTGACAAACATTTTCAACAAATCCTCTATTCAAGAGTATTCAATTATGCTGATGCTGAAATATTTCTTTCTCGCAACGAGATGGTTTTTATAGGCAGATTGTAAAATATATTATCTGATGATAGATCAGGAATTTTAAAATTTATTCATCAAATTATATTCAACAATGGAGCTTACAATGTGATACTTAGGTTTTGCAGCTCTGGAGCACACCTTCTGAAAGTTAATTATAACTTGAGTTCATAGTTAAAGCGTCGAAATCTCAATTATTGATTTTCTTTTTCGCATTTACTTTAAAATATAATTTCTCACATTTTGTTTCTTCCCTCGACACGAAATGTTTGAATTTCATTTTCATTAAAGTCCTGTTTATGTTCATGTATGCTCACATTAAAAGCAGAGACATTTATATTTGCTGTGCTGCCAATGTCGTGGAGCTTTAATATTCTCATATATGACTATGCAGAAATTTTTATGAATGCTTACTCGCCATACATATATTATGATGCCATTAGAGAGAGAAACGGAGCTTGTGTAGGTCATGTATTTGTATGAAGTCAACATTGTGAATTAATGTGCTAGAAGGCAAAAATCTGCTGTCTAACTTATTGTTGCAGTTATAAACAATAGTGAAGCATTTTTTTTTTTCTAAACACAGTTAATAGCAGCAATACAATTGATTTATTTAATTTAAATTTTAAAATTATAAATTGTAACAAAAAAGCTTGCGCATGCAAATTTAATCGAAATAACATTTTGCTCGTGCTAAACTTTCTGTGTTCATCGATTGTAATTAAAAATTCGAAGAAAGAAGCATTCCGCAACTTTAACAGCTCGCTAATATACCAGCAGCGAGTCGACTCTTGCACATACATTTTATTATTCGAAATAAAAACCCACAACATACTTGCTCTACACATATTTTAGTGTACATTTCCTATGCATGTTTCACTTCAATTCATTTCACATGACCTCATTTGCATAATTAAATCATTTTAAAATCCACCTAAATCAACGTTGAAAACTCAAACTTCGCCACCCAAATCAAGTTCTTGTTGAGCATTACCGATTCCATTATTGTTGGCAGCTTTTTGCCATTTTGATAGACCACTTTTTTTTTCTTATTTTTTTCGTTGGTGCCCCGCACACTGTGGGCTTATCACTGCGGGAAACTCATTCCGCTTGCACACATGTGCACAAGGAACAGAAAAAAAAAACTTTTAAATTTGCATAAAAACATTGTTTAGGTTTAACAAGAAAAATTCGACAATTTAAATGCATTTCTTTTTTTTGCCATTAAGCGGAAAAAATTTCTATTAAAATAGAAGGAAAAAACCGAAACAACGCAAGACCGGTTCATGTAAATTTATTGCTAGTTATAATTTTCCACTTTCAAGAATTCTCGCAAAACTCCTGCAAACAAACAAGATTTATTTGTTGTGGAAATTGAGTTGAAATATAAATTTGGCTTTAAACGCTAAAAGAAAAAAAAAAAGCTCAAACACCACGAGCGTACTACCGCCGTTTTGGACAGCGATCAAAATGAGCTGATAAGCAATTGTGTATGCGTGTGTGTGTGTGTGTTTTTTTTGTGTCATGACTCAAGTGCATTTTCCTGACGACACTCATGGAACTGCTTCCATCTTCACTGAATATTGCCATCAACATGACATAGCAGAAAATGGACGAAAAGAAAAATATGCAAATCATGTGGAAAACAGTTTTCATTTCTTTTTTTTTATCAAATACATGTATTCTTCATCTTTCGGGTACCATCTTAAATATAAGATTGAACTATTCTTTTGCAATTGCACAATTTTCATACCAAAATATATAAAATTTCTCAACCTCAATTGCACCTTTTTTTCCACGTGCATCATCTAGTGCCAAGAATTTTTTTCATGCAACATACAAAATGTAAAATTCACAAATTTTTCTTTTTTCCAATGGCAAAGAAATCTTTAGTTTTCTTTCTGCATAAGAAACACATTCCCACGAACATGCAACAACAACGAAATCGCATACACAACATGCATTTTTTATCAGCAAATAAGACAACGACAAACGATGAAGAGAAGAAAAAGCGACGACAAAAAAGAAATTGGTAACAAAACACAACAAACCGGAGAGTTGAAATATGAAGAAAATATTGCAAAAGTTTTTGTTAAACAATTTAAAGTTGTCTGCGATATTTTTTTTTTTTTTCATGTTGTTTCACACAACTACAATTTGGAGTCTTAACAGCATGCAATAACAGAGCAACAATGTTTTCCGTGCTGCAACAATACGATGGCTGGTAGCGAAAACATCATTGCTCAGTTTCGTGAGCACCGCCTCAGTGTTACGTAGAACAGTTGCTTAGCTTATACATTGTTGCTTCAATGTTTCTGATTAAACTGTTGTTGGACTTTATAAGCATTAAGCATAAGCTATTTTATGCCCCGCCTACTTATCGTTCAATCCCAGAAAAAAAAAAACATTGTACAACAGAATTTATCGATCGCTGGTTGGAAAACTCTGTTGTTGCATTCGTGTGTTTTGCCGCTTAGTATAATCACGAAGCAGAACCCGAAAACCAGTATTTTACGTATGTATGTGTTGGACATTTGGCTTGTTCTGCTTTACTCTGAAAAATAAAAAAATAAAAATATGATTCAAGCCCGTGTAACGTGTTTTGTGTCTGCACACGATTCAGTTCGTTCAGAATATTCAAACCGCTCTGCTGCTAGTCGCGTTTGTCCCCCGTTCGTATGGAAAAAATTACAGAATTTAGTTTTTTGATATTTACGCTTTGATGATACTGATTCCGTTATTAATTCGGATAAGAAAAAAAAAATTAAACACAAAAGGATTTGATAAGAAAAATTAAAAAAAAAAAAACAAAACAAAACAAAAAAGGATAAAACTATTTCAAAGGATATTTTGTTAAATGTCGACACGGTTAATAAAAGTCTCAAACATTTCAATGAAAATTGTTGTGTCGTGTCACGCGTAAACAAAAAAAGAAGCAAAATAAAAACTTTAGTACCACAAACGGTGTGGTGGAAAACAATTTTCCGTTAAAAAATAGCTTGAATAGTTTTTGTTTGTTAACAACAAAGTGAAAATAAAAAAAAAATCGCCGACTCTCAACGGGCTTGACGTTATTGCATACTTAAATAACAATAAAGCAAGGAAACAGTTTTCATACATTCACTTACGAGAAAAAAAGGAAAGAAAAGAAAAACTGCTGCTGCTTTGGTGGAATAAACAAAAATAAAATAGTGCAATCATAAACATATTCTGTACAGTGCTTAACATAATTTTTAACTATTTGCACTCGCCCCGTTGTCAATAACACACAACATAGCTGTGGCTCCCGTTCATAATTTAGATGAGAAATGTTTGATAACTATGAGGTATTGCATATATGATGTTACAACTAACTTGATGGATAGATATATTTTTATGGAAATTTCTTTTTATCACGATCGCGATTCGCATTTTTTTTTTTCGGGTGAAGAAAATTATGTTGTTCACAATTTTCCTGATACATATTTTTTTTTGCGCCCGGTGCCCGCTTTTATCTACGATCAAGATATGAAAATTTATCGGGGCGCTTTAACTTGGCTTCGATGTTTTGACACAGAAAAAAGAAATATAAACATAAAATGTGTATAATGGTTATAATAATTCGGTCGTTAAATGCGATTTTTGGTGTACAGATAGAAAAACTAACTTGATATGGCATATACCGGCATCAAAAAGCTCAGTCCAACCAGATTTCAACTTGAACTTCTCACCAATTTGCCGTTGATTGTTTTCGGATAAGGAACGCAAATAAATTTGTTAAAAGTGTCGAAATTAGTTTTTATTGCGACGCCAACGACGACATCGAAAGTGTTTTTCATTGTTTCCAGTCAAAGAAATGTTTGTTTTGATAAAGATTGAATATGGTGATTGATAAGACGAATGTGTCGAAATGATAAGAATTTTTTTTTTTTGACAGTATCGCAAGTTATAGCATCGTGATGAAATTCAATCAACTTTTGTTGTTATAACAAAATTATAGATATGAAGTGATATTATTATGCAATTTTAAATAAGTTTTAATTAAAGTTCATTAATAAGTTTCAATTAATCGATTAATTGAATTTAATCATTATTTAAACTTGATTTTTCCTCTGTGGAGCCATGAACTCACTCATTGTGTTTTGTGCAATTTTTTTTTAATAAATTTTTATTTCAAGGTTCTTTAAGTCATGAAATTAAAGCTCAGCGGTGACTTTCACGAATTATTGTTTTATTGCTAATTGATCATTAAACGGTGGTAATGCAAGTGATATCAATTTCTGAGTTATTTATGAACCTTCATTGGAATCTTCTCATGCTTTAAGAAATATTTTGTTCCTTTTGCGCAAGTGTTGAATTTTCATTTTTTTTTTTGTGTTGTTGCAACGCGCGAGTTATTTTTCTGTTTGACTTTCAGCAAATGGCGATTCCGACGGTGTTTTTTTCTCACGACTCTCGATCTCGATATAAAGCAACTCGCGATTTTTTAATTTATGGCTCATGCCGAAAAAGAAGATTCAACATTATTGAAAATTATGTAAATTTGATTATTGGTCCAGTCGCGTTATTTGTTGTTGTGAGAATTTTTATCAAGTTAATTTCTCTCTCCCTTTTGTCAGTAAAATATGTGATTTTAATTATTGCAAAGAGCTGCGCAACGCAAGCGAGAAGAATCGCACAAAACGGAGCAGAATCCCCGAAAACCAAAATTATGAACAAATTTATCATATTTATATGCCACTTGCTCTGTTGGCTTTTGCTGACAATCGATTGCAAATATTGATTTTGTGCTTCATCTCAAAATATTTACTTTTTCACTCCAAAGAAAAACAAAAATTTCTGGCAATTTTCTACCTGATCCATTCTAATGTGAAACTGTTGTGCATGAAATATGTTTCTCTCATGTTTCTATGTTTCCATTGAAAGGCTCCTTTTGTTACTCAATTAATTTCAGTTTCTTTGGACAAATTAATTTTTTTTTTTCTGTGTCTACGGAATTGGAGCCACTTTGTATTGGAATCCCTGAATTCAATTCTCACCTTTCAATGAAATGTTTTTTTCACCAACAAAATAAAAAGCCTTAAGAAAAAGTTTTGCAATTGCGTTTCACAATCATTTCAAGCCTAAGAAATGCGATTTTGGGCAACCAAAAAAAAAGTTAGTTACCTTACAAGACAGAATATCAATAAATCATAAGACACAGAAAAAAAAGACAAAACAATGACTCAATGGGGAGTTCACATTTTGTATGTTCAATTACTATTATTTCTCTTAAATATCTTTTCCACTCGGGGGCTCGTGAAGGTATCACTTTTTGGTTTAATATATGGCAAAGGAATGAGAAAGAAAATCAATTTACGGTAAAAAGAAAAAATAATAAAAAAAAAACTATTTCTTATTGACGCACTCGCGCTAGTGATCAGAAAGCAATTTCTTTATAATTTATTTTCTTTCGATTTTGACGCTCTATGTAGACATAATTGCGCGCACCTTTGGTGTGTGAGAGATGTGATGCACAGTGAAGTTTCATACCCCAGCAGTTAAAGAAGCAAGCTGTGAATTTCAATAAATCCTTTCGTTAAGTTATTTATTGAGAAATTTAAAGAAGAGTTGAAGAAATTGATTATTTTAAATGATTTCTTTAACTCTGTAACGATCTTCTGAGGTTCGATGTAGATTTACACTTTCTCCAGAGTGACTTCTTTTTAACTATGCTGCTAATTATGCCAAACTTTGGCCAAACTAAACATAATGATTGTATAATTGAAAAATTCTCGTACATAAATAGATAAATAATGGATTTTATCACACGTCTTCTTCTTCTCCTTTCGATTCTCAACCAAAAAGAGCATCAATTTTACCGAGATACATTCAATAAGCTGTCTATCATCAACAACTTTTCTTTTGAATGAGCTGTAATAATTCATCGCTGTGCGGTCTCGTCTTGTGCGCCTTAACGTGCTCTCGCTCCGCAATATAGTGTTTGAAAATCAATTTTTGGCGATTTGAAACATCTCTGAACGGTGCGAAGATTTATTATCTTTTATTGTGCGATCCCCGAAAATCAATCAAATGCTTTCGTGAAAAATTGAACTTTTTTTTTTTGGAGCTGTCAAAGTTGTGTTAAATTTTTTAATGACTCTTAATGCCGATAGGACGTGTAATAAATTTTCAGTAACCTACTGCTACTCTTGCTCACGGACTGATTGAATTAAATTGGGCGAATAAAAGTTTCAGTAAATCGTTTTGTTTGTCTAATGATAACAGCAAAACATCTATTTCGGGTGACTGATTAAATTGTGTTTTAGTTTTGCTGTATGATTTTACAGCTCCAAATTTCAGTTTTTCACCAAAAAAAAAAAAAATTGAAAAAAAAAAGTATCTGAAAAGCACATCAAAAGTTATCGAAGCAATTGGGCATTATGAGTGAGCTGATAACGATTTAAAGAAAAAAAAAACTTATCAAACATTTTTAACAAGTTAAACAGAGCAGGTAGACTGACGTAGCTGATAATTGGACAAAAAGGCTGTTATTGCTGATTATATTGTTGCTGATAGGGACAAAAAAAAAGTTGTTTATGAACTTTGTAAGATTTATATTTCTGATGATCAGTAAGCGACAAGTCGCTGATCAAATCGCAAGTTGATTTCAACGCGTAGAAAGTTTTTTTATTTTTTTTCGGTAATCGATCATCGCTAAATAGTTAAAAAATCGCGTAAATTATTTTAACAACTTTGTTAACGAATCGTCTCTTTTTCATATATTTTACAGATCTGCAAACACTAGAACAAACATCAGCCTCATAAGGCACAGTGAATTTATTGATGGCACCCAAGTGAATTATTTCGAGGCGATTTGAATTTTAACCAAATCAAAACTAAATGACACAAAAAAAACACATATCATGGTGGATAAATTGATATGAAACTATAAAGTGAAGTGAATTAGTCGAGAGATACTATAAACTTTAACTAACTATAATTAAGAAGTGTATACGTGAAATAAATTGCTAAACTAAAAGAAATTATTACAAATTGTGCAAGAAATAATAAAAAAGGTGTCACAATGGATATGACATCAACAGCAGAAGCCAGAAGCTGGTATGGAAATCAGCGTCTGCCCGGCTCACCAAATTCATCAGCGCTCCATCAGAATGCCGGTGGATCCGGTGGTGGCGTTGATGCATCAGAAATGAGTGCTTATTATGCACTCGAAAACAGCAATGCCCATCGACGATATTATTCAGCAGCAGCTGGTTACAGTCCTCACAGTAAGTGCCGCCCGCATTTCTTTCTTAAAATCACTCGAGTCTATTTTGAAAACATCTCAATCTTGCAGTGGATTATTGACAGGGTGTATAATTAGTTTGAATCTTGCTGAAAAAGCACACTTTACGAATTGAAAATATTTGGAAGGCGTTTTCTAAAGCATCGATTATTAATATATCTTCCGTGTAATTATTTGACCACGTAGCGTAATGTATCTTTGCTATAGGCCGAATAACAATAATTATTGCCCGAGAAAAATAAGTTCCGTTGAAGTTGAGCCGAAAATATGTATTTTGATCCAAAATGTTTAATTCAATTCTCTACTAGTGAAATGTTTTCATCGGGATTGAGCCCGCTCCACAAATCTGGAAAAACACGCCTCAATCCATTAAGAAAATAATAGTAATGCTAAGAATGATTTCTCAATAATACCACCAACTTTTCTTTTTATATTATTTCTTCAAATGCTTCTCTAAAGTAGCGACAACAATAAAAGAAAATGTAAAGAACAGAAAGAAAAAAAAGTTGCAAAATCATTGTAAATAAAATGCATGGAGAAATTTTTGAAAGTGGCTTTCGTTGCGATGGGGCCCCTTTTTCCTTTAAAGGGTTCTTCAATATTCATCGACCGTTTCTGTTCGAGGGTTGCACAGTAACTTTTATATCAACTGTATAACATTTTGCTTGCGTACATATCACAACTAGTTTCGTCTCTCTCTCTAAATATTTCTTTCCATCTCGCTCTCTAATGACCAAACAGATTAACATAAATTTTGATGAAACACTTCTCTGTCTGTGTGTATGATGTTTGTACGGCTGAACTTATGAATGACAGGAACCCGAAAGAAAGATGGAAATTTGTGCTGTTGCTGTTGTTTGGCTATTTTTCCTGAGCGCATTTTTAATGACATTTTAATGATTTGTGTCTAATTTCACTCGGGCCTTTTGAAATACAATTTCCATGTGACATAGACAATAATGGAGGACAAATTATTACAATTTTTATTATTTCTCCTCACTCGAAAGCTTGATTTTGCTTGTCAATTATTTCGTTATTATTTCATTTCGGAAGCATTTGCTTGGGATATTTTTAAAGGTAGATTAAAATCATTCACTTCTGGTGGTCACATACAGAATATTTTCCTGCTACATTATTAGGTTGCGTGAATTCAGTAACGTTTCAAGTTTTATTCTTGTTGTTACGATAATGATATTTAGCTGATTATAACAGCAAACGATATAAAAAAGGAAATCAATCGATAATTGTTAAAAAAAAACGCACATGCATGATCCAATAAAATGATTTACAGCAGTTTCAATTCAATTACACATCAGCACAACTCCAGCAGGTCCCTCCGAAATATAAATTTAAACCTAGAGCTATTAAACCATTTTTATTGTCGATTGTCAAGTTAAAATCGTTATCTAGCAGCATTTGGAAGAAAATATCGATAAGTGATAAAAGTCGTACATGATACATCTATTATGGGCAATAAAACACAATTTTTTAATCAATCGCTTGTTCAATTTTTTTTTTCGTGTGAATAAGAAGAAAACTACTTGGCGACTTTAATTGACGCTATCAGTTGCTGTTAAAATAGTTGTTCTGATAATGCCAGCAGAGCAGAAATATTCGTTTTTTCCCCTCGAATCATCATCGGTTCATTGGAAAATCATAATAATAATTTTTCAGGCTTCGAACGTCAATGGTGAGATGAGATTAATTTATGCTAAAGTGGACTTCATTCAAAATCCATAAAAAACAGATTAAAGTTGATATCAGAAAAGTTCATACAATTAATCGCCTCGCTCTGTGAATGATCTATCAAAAATATGTATAAAGTGATATAAAATATTTTTACGATCCATCATTTAATTATAGCAACAAAAAAAAAGCAAACCAAAGCTTTATAAAAGAAATGAAGAAATAGTTTTATATGATTTGTTTATCTTAAAACAAACAATAATAAAAAGGCTTACGAAGCATCGCCATTCGGGGAGAGCACTCAAAGGTCCATAAAACAATCTCAAAAAAAAAAAAAAAAAGACGCGATACAGACCAATGGCTTCAGCAAAGAGCGATGATGAAGATGTTTAGTTTTAATGAAATGTTGGAGCTCATCAAAAAAAAAAAAGCGAGTATCGTAAAAATGGAGGGCGAACAGCAAACGAGAAACAACGAATGTAATTAAAGCTCTATGGATTTTGGGAATGAGAACGCGATTTATGGGCGAACGAAATAGTTTCTCATAGGCGCACACACTTTCAAGTGAGATTTAATGATGTTTACCATCGGCTTTGATGGCATATTTTGAAATATATTTGAGATTTCAACTTGAAAACGCGCTACATGAGAAACAAAGGAAAAGGATCCATATTTCTTTTAATCCTTGCGTATTTCATCCAAGGGTATCCTTCTGTCTGAGAAGTGGTTTAAAGGACGATTAGGCCACTTGACCTCTGTGCGAAGAGAAAAGGAACAAATCGGATTTGTCTTTTGCTTCAAGTGCCTGATTTTGGATCTCTGATTTTCGGCTCTTTACTTAGCCCGGCGCATACAGACAATTTGCTAAAGAAAAGGATTAGAGGTGGGCAACTGATGGATAATCCATGAAATACCACTTGAAAATAGAATGCAGTTTCCTTTTAATTTTGCTTGGAGCCAGCAACATTTTTTTATGTACCTAACCTCAATTCTTGTGTTTCCATCTCTTTTTCACGGTGAATGTCCTTCATGTAAGCAAAATGCCGCAAAAAAAAAAATATTTAGGCCTCGCTGCCCCATTTTGCTCGCTTCTTTCAGACCTTTTACGATGGCAATTAGTCATAAAACTGATGGAACTGTCTCAAGTGGAATTTTTGCATTTGTTTTCTTTCTTCCCTCCATGAAATTATAGCAATAATTCTCGTCTGCCTTTAATGAATGAATGTACAACGCCTAAGCTTTAAATTTTACTGAAACAATTACTCAATATAACTTTTTTTTATTATATTAATAATATGAAAATGTTGCAAATGCAAAATTGGATAAATGTAATAATTTTTTTACTGCTGTTGTGTCTAGTGGTGCCATTAAGTAGTCGTTATGTGCATGGATCTGTATGTATAGTCTCTTCTTTTTTTTTTGCTACAGCTTGTCGCGTACACAGCGTTGCAATTGTATGCTCTTGCGAATACAACAAATAAATAAATTAAATAATTACTTAGCGAGACAATTTTTTGCTTTATTTTGCTGTTGCTTGAGTTTTTCTCGAACCATTTACAGGGCTTTAAAGAGCTTTAAGTCACTGATTGAGAAGCAAATACAGATTACGCGACATGTTAATGAAAAATTATGTCTGACAATTGAAGTTGTGGCAATTTTTTTCTGTTGACTGACACATTTTTACTTAATTTAAGGTTATGTTCCTGAATATGGCGTTATATGAAAAACCTAAAAAAACCAAACGCAACTTTAAAACAGAAAACTCCAATGACAGAAACATCAAATGTCCATCAATGTGCAACTGTCATTCGCTCATACGACCAATTCAGTTCAGCGACGAGCCCAACATGCATGGTTAAATTTTATTTAAATGCGCTCTTTTGTTGCTTGATTTCTTTACCTTTTCGTCGAATGTTCTGCTATGTTGCTTCGTCGTTCCTTTTTTCTGTGATATTTATGCATGCATGCAAATGAAAATTAAGTACACACAGACATACTAAAATGAATATACAACAAAAGAGAGAGCATAATCATAAAACATGCGAGAGTGGATAAGACAATTCGAGTTTGGCTGTTTGTACTTTTTTCCAGGTTTTAAAAACGCAAATAAAATAAAAATAAAAAATAAAATGGTTGAATATTGCTTTTGTTATGTTTTTCTGCCTTTTTTTGCATAAACACGGCAACAACACTAACAGCAATAACAAAAGTCCTCCCATACACGGTCAACAGCGCAAAAAAACTACGAAGCTTTTAAAATCGTTCAGCAATTTCAACAAATGCGCCAAGGGAGAAGAAAAAAAAAACTCAGCAAGAGCAACATTGAAAATTGTCCAATAAGTTTTATTTGCTCAATATTTTTCCGCATAAAATGTATTGCTCAGCGGGCAAATGGAACTCGTTCTTCCTGTCCATCGTAAAAGGCAATTCCTTAAATTAATTTCAGTTCATGAACAAACTTTAAGCTGAATCAATTTTGTGAAACATGCCATCGCAGAAGAACGTGTTGCAATTGAAACACAACAAAACGGCAGCAATTATTTCTCATTAAAAATAATTCATTTTTTTTTTTTTGTTTATTTCATTCTCTGTTTATTGTGTTCAATTGGAACTCATTCAACATTCAGACGCTTCTAACAGTTCAGTCCACAGGTTGTTTTTCGTACAATTTTCCTGTCGCAACTGATCTGATTGTGTAGAGCGGACCGATAACAACTGGGCAATATCAGTATCAGTGGAAAAATTATTTAAACACTATCAAAAGCAACAGCAAATCACACGAAAGAAACACAATAAAATAAAGTTATTGAACACGAAAAAATAAAAATTAAAAATGGAATATTTTAGTTCTGTTTCTGATGATGTCCACCATTCCCCCGTGCGATAAAATCCATTAATAATTCATTTGACGGACTTTGGTCGCGTCCAACTATAATACATATATATTGCATATATACATATATGTACGTATGTGATATTATTGCCACCGCCACCAACACGAAATGGTGCGATGGGCCTTTTTATGAAATATTAATGCCACAAACACGCCATATAAATAAATTAAAAATTATACATCAACCAAATGCGATGTGTATATGTGTGTATGCATGTTGGGTGTCACTAGTCGCTCGCTCACATAATCGGGTTGTTTTGATAATTGAATAAATATCGCTGGTGCCGCACACCATTGATGGGAAATTGAAAGAGAAAGGAAGTGATTGGGTTTGGTTATTGATTCGTAATTCGCTGGAATTCGAATGGACGACAATGGCAAATGATTGCTACCGAATACCTACCATTTATTAAAGCCCAACGAGACGACTTGGTTGAGCGTGACAAAATCGCATCTATTGACGCTAAACACGACTCCAAATAGGGAGAAATAAAATTATGAATTAATTAAATTGTTGCTGTTTGTGCATTTTTGATTGAAATTTTTTTCTGTTTCTCTCTAAACGCGCGCCTAGGAAGTGTCAATTAATTAATAGAGAAATGAGAGAACAATTTTAGGAGCTAAATTATTCATTAGAAGTCGACTTGTGTTAATAATTCAATTATAAAGTCCGATCAATGCGGAATAAATTTCGTGGAGGAAATTTGCGCGCGACTCACAAGTAAAACTCTTTAAAAATAGATTTGTTTTCTATAAATTCGTGAAAGGCGTCTTATGCTAATTAAATTTGCCCATTTTTAAAGCCAGATTCATTTTTAATTAATTGGGAATTTTTCTTTTTCGGTTTTCGAGTGCTTACAAAATTCACAGTTTAAATGCGTCATTGTGCCCGAGTCAAAATTAAAACAAAAAAAAAAAAAAAATTCTCACACTCGAAAATCATCTCGCGAGGCTCCATTTCGGGTATGAAACAAAAATTAAAATTTTAAAAAGCAACACACTCAAAAATTAGTCATAACATTTACATAAAAATTACATTTCATGTTTTCTGCGATGTCGAGCGATGGAGCCTTCACTGGAATCGATGAGTTGAGAGCGACACAGGATCCGTCTTTATGATTATTCATAAAATTTATTAAAATTAAATGGAGTTTTTTTTTTTTCTTTGTGAGGAACGAAATATTATTTATCATGAGAGCTCAGTGAACGTCGGAGAGATATGATGATGAACTTTTGTTTGTTGGGCAACAGTTGGAGTATCGTCGTTGTTTGATGTATGAAAACGGGCATTATTATCAAATACAATATCAAATTTCACGTGAAAACTTAAATTTATTTCGGGTAAAAAATTATTTAAATTTTTTTATTCGTTTTGTTTGCATTCGCTTGAAGACTCTTTTTTTTTATTTAAGTTCTCTTAAGTTAGTTACCGTCGGGTGTATTCTTTTACATTTGATGTATTATTGTTGCTGTTTATGTTGTGTTGCGCATTAATAATGTCGTTTTTATATCACAGAAATAGTGTAGCAATTTATTTATTTCTTTATATTCGGAGGGGGGAAGCAAACAATGAGACAATAACAATAATAAATATAAAAGAAAGATTCCTTTAGCCTCCGAATTTTGCTTTCAATTGAAGCTCCTTGAGAATCCCCCGAAAAGTGTCTTCTTACATCTATACTTGTTGTTTTGATTAAAACACCTACAGAAAAACAGCTCTTGAGGTACTTTGGAAATTTCCCAAACAGTAAAAAAAAATAACAAACACTTTTTCAAATGAACGGGGGATGACAAACAAAGACTGTCAGAGATAGAGAGCAATGCGATGCAACAATCATAAAATAAACTAATTAAATAAGAAATTTTCATTCTCAAAAATCACTCAATTTAATAGCTCCGCCACCTGGCAGTGCCACTTGAAAGTGAAATAAATAATAATAATAAAAAAAAAACAATTTCAGTTCCCAAATTGAATTAAGAAAAAAAAAAAAATTGTATACATAAGAAGTGCTTGAAACGCTCTCTTTGCCCATTGTGCCCATTTATTGTTCCCAAGGAGGCCTTCAAGATGGCAATAATAATAAAACTTCGGGTGAATAATGGCTTTCGAATGAATTGGAAATAAGAGAAAGATGCTTCTGAACTCAGAATACGGAGGCTTTATGTTCGGATTTGAGTTGAACAATTTTCATTGTCAATTTTTTTTTATTATTATTTATTTCGTTGATTTGAATTTTAAATTGGGAACTTTAACAGTTAACTGGGCTTTACTTTTTTTTTTGACTTGTGAATTTTTTGGCATGTTGAGTGTCTAGCTTATAAACAAGCACAGGACAAACTCAAAATGGAAATCAATTATCCACATTGAATTCCTCCCCCAAAAACAGTATCGAACCCCTTCACCTCATCACAAATAAACTATCACGATATCAAGCTATACTAAAAATGCATGTTTAATTGACGTGTAATAATAATAACTGTCATAATCTCTAATCAACCATCTAAACTCGAGAAATTATTCACGTGGAAAGAAAAAAAAAAACACACCGAGATTGCGCCAAATAGAAAAAAAAAATATCAACCGGCTCGAAACTAGAGTTTATGACATTTTAATAACTTAATTATGTAATTGCTAATTAAAGTTTATATCTCGGCTATTTATATCTCAAATTGTGAGTTGATTCCTTCTCTATTTGGTGAAAAAAATGTTGTTTCTATTGATTATTCTAATCGACTCAATCAATCGAATGTGGTTTTGATGATTTTCGTCACACGCTGAACACTGCGATTGTGATTGACACAAAAAAAAAGAAATATCGCGCCACAAAAGATTCCATAAAGTTTAATGCTCTTAATTTTTTAATTCAATTCCAAGAATTTTTCAATACAATTTGCCGCGGCGTCGAGCCCATCTTATTTTCTAATTAATAATTCCCCGCAAATGTGGTCAAATTGCATTTTTCACAATGTGATATGAGCGCAAAACATCACAAGTGATTGCATCATGTCAAACAAAAGCGCATCTTTATTTTTTATTTTGTTTGCACTTCCCAGATTGCACGAAAGTGATTATGATTTTAGCAAAAATTATTTAAACTTACAACGAAATAAAATCAGCAGTTAGTTTTCCGATTGAACAAAATCATTTCACTGGGAAATCATTGATTGGTCGCATTGTTATATGACACACAATCTGAGCGCCATAAAAAAAAAAAAAAAAAAACAGAAAAGTTCTTTTAGAGAAAAATTCTCCTTTCATGTATTTGATTCACTTAATTAAACAAGACATTTGAAACTCTACATAAAAAAGAGATGCTCTCAACGATGTTTTTGTTGTCGCAAGTCTTGCCTTGAATATAATTTAATTGAAAAATATGCATCGCGTATTCATATTAAATATATATATGAGAATACCATGAGTCGCATAAGAGCCATGTAGATTAAGGAAGAGGACAGAAAAATATAAAAATGCATTTGATAAAAACAGCAAAGAAGACGGTCAGACAGGGCAATAGAGAGAGAGAGAGAGAGAAAGCGAACGATCGAGTCGGGTGATGGAAACATTGTTTCTGTGTGTATCTGCACATTTAACCCAATTTCCAAGAAATTTCATCATAATGTAAAATGCGATGAAATTGAACTCACCAAGAAATAAAAAAAATGCTGAAAAGATTAAAAGGAATAAAGAAAATTTCAAGTTTTTCTCTTGTTTTTTTTTTTTTTTTCATTCATTTGATTGTGCAATTTTTTTTTTGTTTTGTGCATACTGGAAATTTGACGATAAACAAGAAAGTCCTCATTAAAACAAGTGAATATGTGTCTGACGTTACTTCTAAGAATTTCTTACGCTCTTTTCACCGGTTTATCGTCTTATCACATGGTTTCACGCATACAAACGTACATACACACGCATGGCAAATCGCAGGTCTCAAGATGAAACCTGCATAAATGGCGAACAATTACGATAAATTGGTTTTATTAACATAATTTCACTTGGATGCCTAGCGGCACACAAACAACAAAAAAAAATATTTATTGGAATGGAACATGGTCATTATGAAAATTTTCTGCATTCTTCATTGTGAACTGGAATGCCCTTTTGGTGATGATTCATTTTACGTAATCGGTGGACAAACCTGTGAAGTTGATGTTCCTTGTAATAAATTGCATAACATTGAGAATCTATCGCGATGATGCTTGCAGCATAATGTGAATTGCGCAAAGGAAAATGTTTCTTTAAATTTTGTTTCTGCTTCTTTGGCAGCGTAAAAAGATAAATTTAATGATTGAACATAATTATGGGGTTTTAGAGAGAGAAAATTGCTCGAGCGTCGAAGATCAAGATGATGAAATGTGGTGCGCGATTGAATCCACGAGTAACAGAGAAAGAAAGATTGGAAGACTTAATTCATTAATAGACTCAAATTCTTGATCTTTCGATATGATTTTCGGTTTGTTGGCTTCCTGAAAAGCGACCACTGAAAAAAAATTAATGAATGAAAAACGATTTTGTGGTGATTAAGTGTAAATTGATTTATATTTCGGGTGATTTTCTAGTGGTCAACAGATATGATCAGCAACAACAACTAATGAAATTTGGCCTTTATCTGATCATTGAGATAATAATTATTATTGGGACTCTTGAAAAATGTGATAATTTAATTAAATATAGAAATATATCCAATGGATAACCCTATCGCTCTCTCTCTCCTTCTCATTCTTGGGTCCCATCCGGTAAATGATTGATTTGTTTAAAGATTTTTTTTTGTGTCAATTAAAAATTTGTTTTAATGAAATTTTCTGGCAACAAGGGGAAGCAATCACATATGCTTTCATTAATAGAATTAGTTCTTCCACGTCCCTTCTTCAAACAATAATGAAGCGTAAAGAAAAATTACGAGCGATCTCCAATCGACATTATACGATCGATATGACATAAAATCACAATAAAACCTCCTTCAACTAAAATGATTGAACGCTTGAACTGAAAAAAAAAAAAAAACATTCAGACAAAAAATTTGATTATTCAATTCTTGTTTTTTTTTTCGGTTGAGCTTCGACAATGAAATGAAGTCATAACGAGAATAAAAGTGAATTCAAATTGGGATGTCAAGTAAAAAAGAACGAAGGAGAAGGAATAAAATTAACATTTCGTTCAATTAATTGGATACAAGAATGACCACTTAGCCGATTGTGACTCTCACTCTGGTCATCGTCGTCAGCTGTTCTCTTCGTGTTTTGTTATTATATACAGGCCTATTTACCTGAATCATCGTGACTTTGGTGATCGGGATCGCAAATGAATATTATCGACATGAAGAAACTGCAACAATATAACTACTGCCACCAAGACGAAGATTGTGTCCATTATAAACATGTGTCAATTTGAAATAAATGCAACCATTTGACACCTATCGAGCTTAGAAAGAGATATGCTACCACAAAAGGAATCAAACAGCGAGCCCCATCTGCTTAATGTATGTATGGCGTATGAGCAAGCTGATGTCTGCGATTTTTTTAAATTCATGAAACGTCTCGAATGCATAATCGCGAGAGACCGAGACATGGGCCGTAGAAAGGACAGCAAAATAAAAATAAAAAACATCGCGCGCCACACTCAGATTGACGAATGCCCATTTCAAGAGAAAATTCACACCGATGGGGAAGTGCGAAATCCAGAACAATTCTCAATAATTGATTTGATGAACGTAAATCATTCAGCAGCTGAATTTGCTTACAATTGGCAATTTATTTTATGACTTTCTGGGATTTAAGAAAAAATGCATATCAAAATTCTTTCTTTTTAGCGAAACTGCACACAGTTTACGTCTAATTGCATGCAAAAAAAAAGTCATTCAGAACATCCGGTTGCAATTGCAGCATTTTTGGTTTAATTAAATTTAAACAAATAATTTCGAGAGCGGATTGCATTTTGCGGACTGAAATTATGCAATAAGCGAACTAAATGTGCAGTCAACATTAAAAAATTTATAATGCTTATTAAAATTGTTGTTCGGTAAATTAAGGGAAAACCTAACTATGAGCTAAAAAAAAATAACAATTAAAACATGAACATTATGGACAATATTCCATATTGCATAATTGCAATAATAAACTAAATGAAATGGCATTGTATATGAAGAAAAACACAATTCACAAACACTGGCGGCTGATTGTGGGTGTGTGTATGTCCGTATGTGTGCGCGAATTTATTTTGAACAGCCTTCCTCAACCGAAAGAACCGTGAATCTCATTACATGGTCGTTAGGCTTAGAATGGGGAAAACACTGAGCCGGGTTTTTTTTTTCATATTATTGCGTGCTTCAAACCGCGAAACATTGTAATTTCATCAATTTTAAAGAGCTCCATTTGCTGTAAAGGACAGGGCGCTCGAGCACTGAATAGTAGAAAGCAAAAAACGCGCCTTTATTTACAATTCTTCGGTTTTTTTTTCCACATTTTTCACGCTATTCGAAATCACATGAATGCCAAAAATTGTTCCCTAATTTGTTCGCTGGGGGAATTGATAACGGCTTCACTATCATCCAACATTTTCAAAAATGACGCCAGTTAGTTGCATGTTTCTCGTACACTGGAGTGCGTATTACGCGAAATTATGTCAAGCGTTTCATTTCATGCACAGGCACTGTTTATGGTCAAATGGTGTTTCATTTCAATTAATGTCTCATCAGTGTAACACGAAATCATTCCAATTTGACTTAATTGTGATATGAGCGCACAAACATATAAGCATATAAAAAAATCACTGGATGCTTGTTATTTAATTTTCAGTAAAATGATGAAACACAATTCTACTTCAAATAATTGGCATATCATGCGTGTTGTTGTGTTATTCGGATGACATAAAATGTCATGTAGCTGCATATCATGTCGATGTTATTTTAACATCGCTCTTTCGATCGAGAGTGAATGCAATCTCATCCAAGCAAATGGCTCTTATGAAGGAAATTATTATTAGGCTATTAATTATCTCTTTGTTTTGTTCATTGGAAAATGACACGCAGTGAGAATTGCTGGACAGCGTGAGGAAATTAATGATGTTTATTAACAGCGATTCCTCGGAGGTCCCAGAATGTCTCACATGCCATGGCTGCAAAGTTATTAACAGAGGCGACTGGTGCGACACTTTTCGGAATTTTTATTTTCAACCATTTCACCGCGACTGGAATTCGAAAACAATGGAAATCGAAAATGCTCTCCGGTCCATTCCCAAAAAAAAAAATAAATATCAAACAACAATCGATATTAATATTAATAATTCCAATAAAATTATACGATTGTTGAATTTGCGAAAATCGAGAAGTGCTGCAAAATTATGATTTGATGCACTTGCAAGCACTCACAAAACACATCGTTCGATTGTTTCAAAACGATAAAAAAAAACCAATAAGAAATTGTGATAAAACACAAAATTTAGCAAGAAAATTGTATTTTTGATTTCTCGATGATCGACTTTGCGCCGCAGACTCATTCTGCAGATTTACTCTTTTCTTGCATGTGTTTTGCTGTTGTTGCGATTGTGTTTTATTTCTGTTTTCATTTTTCGATAACAATCGCTCTTGAAATCTCTCGCGAATGGCGAATAAAAGTCAATTTATCATAGAAAGAATCCACGGTACCAAATCGAAGAGATATAAATCGAGAGATACAATATTAAATGCGACACATTTTTTAACAAGTTTCTTTCAAGAGTTTCCACTTGAAAATCTTTTTTTTTTGCAAAATATTTTTCGCATTGTTCGATCGAATTTTGAAATATTATAGCCACACACAATGGATCCCGTGTGGATGCCTACATTCGTTCAGATGACAAAACTATAGTTCGCTTGAATTTATAATGCGATTTTTATGGTGCACTGTGAAAAATTTTATCGATGTTAAATGGTTTTTGAATAAATTTTAAATGAATTTTTTTAAACAGTGAATTTAATAAAATGTTTACTCAATGAAATTAATGATATCGCTCTACTGACTTCAACCTGTTTCTTTGCCACGATCATCGTCGTGTGCACCTTATACTTTCATATAATTTGTTTGATTTGAAACTGAATTTTGATGAGCTTCGAATTTTTTTCGGATTTTTTTTTTTTTTTTGAGTAGCTTCATCGTTTCGTCTTATAAATAATGGAAAGTAAGGGTTTGGTTGCTATGATGCTGTTTCGGGAATTAATAAAATTCATGAAAATCGTTCCATAACTGGCATGGAAGGCGCTATAAAGTCTACATAGCCGAAAAGCCACAAGAGACCTTTTTTTTTGCGAAACTCGACCATTAACTCGAACTGCAGGTCTCGAATCTCTCGCAAGACATTAAAACGTGAGCTCCATTTTTGTAATCTTTATGAGTCTGACACTTCTCACACAAGTCAAACAAGTCAAAAATTGTTATAAAGCAAGATGATAAAGTGGAGGGAAAAGAGTGTGAATTCAGTAATAAAAACAAGAGTTGAAAATCGCGAGGCGATAACTAACAGCATGCAAGAGAAGGACAATGGAAGAAACTGCATAACTGAAGAACAAAAGAGAGATATTAAATAAGAAATTAACTGCATTTTTTTAAGAAGCATCAAGACGTTTCAATGGTCGCTTCTTTGGAGATTTTCGAGTTGTCAGAAAAATATTTTTCCTTATCAATTCGACCAATCAGTGAAAAACTTGTAAACCCCCCAAAAAAAAAAACAAAAGTTTTGAATAAACTTAAAAGATATCTCCACGACTTGACTATTTCAGATTCGACACCATTCGACACAATCGCATTTTTGCGAGCATAGCAACTCATAATTTATCTTGCTCATGTTTAATGTTATGCCGTCTGCATTCCACAAGCTGCTTTTTATCGATGCGAACATGATAAATGTTTCATTTGTTCTGTAGTGATAACTGCAAATACATCATCGCGCCTCATTTGGTGTCAAAGAATCCTGTTCATAATGCTCACAAGCAAACTCAGAAGCATTCAACAAAAAAAAATTCTCACTTTAAAATGACGCACATAATTCTTAAGAAAAATGTGCATGGCGCTACATTAGACCGCTTTACGAAAATCCACTTACAATGTGTCGAGCTTATAAAGAGCCCATTTATAAAACTTGCTGAGCCATCCGCAACAGCGGCGACCACACGCCATCCCAGCATACAAACATTAAAACCCTCCAGAGAGAGAGAGACATTTTCCCGAGAAATGAATTAAATTATTAAACAAAATTATTCATGATTTTATTATACTTTTTTACAAATTAATGACCGATAATTTGTTTTCTCCTTGTTTGTGGCACTGATGCACCATGCATGCTTTAATCCGTTGATATTTGTGGATTAAGAGCAATAAAATTTTATAAATTGAGCATCTCTTTATCGTGCCTCGTACCTTATTTAGTGAATCCAGCAATCGATTCACCGGAGACAAACAGGCTACCACATCATAATTTTATTACCGCATGAGTATCGAGAATCACCATTGATTTAACAGACCACATACCCGTCACGATTCTCATTGTGTAAAATGACTATCGATTGCCTCGGTCGGTAACTCCACATGGAGTTTTCAGAAATTCTCGTTTCATTCATTTAAATAAACAATTTTTCTCTCAGTCTTTTTTTCTTATTCAATTTTTCAACGAATATTATAAGAATGACAAATAAAATTATTGTTTTGATTTGCCCAATTTATTATCGAAACAAATAAAAATGTCTGTGAGATGCTTTTTGCTTCGACTGTTGCCTGATTGTGACAAATTTTTTGTCATAATTTAAATTTCAAAAACATTTTTTAACGCATGCAAAAATATTTTGCTGAACATTCTGCGGGTGATCGTTGTCTGTTTTGAATGAGTTGTGTCGTTATCATGAAGATTATTCAGTTTTAACGCTAATAATAGAAATCAGAAAAGAAAATTCAACTTTTATTTAATCTTGGTCTTATAAAGTCACAAATGTGTAACTCACTTCAACATTGTCTTATGTAAATGAACGGTTTAAGGTCTGTTGGAATAATTATCTAAAAGCTATCGGCCCGTAGGACATTTGCGCTCTATTATTTTGAATGGGCTACTTCGCAATTAATAGATGTTGAATGTTATTTGTTACAAAAACTTTATAGAGCTAAAGGTTGATTTGAAATACGAGCACGAGCCCACTGGGGATGTCTGCAAGAGTTCTTTCCAGCAGGTGCCTAAGAAATTCCCAACTTTTTCCTCGATGTTATTAATTCTCTTTGTACATATTCATAAAAAAAATATCTCTTCTATATATTGCCAACCCGAGTTTCGTTTTCTGTGTTTGCTCGGGCAGGTGAATCTCATAATTTGATGCTTAATAAATTTTTAACAGTCCAAGAAACCTTTCGCCGGGCTGATTTTAATGAACCCGAAAAGCCGACCGAAATGTGTCTCTTCATATTGAAGAATTAGTCTTCAGACTAAAATTTATTATACGTAAACATTTGCCCGCCAATTGTCATAAATAATAATTAATCTAGGCGCAAAAAAATCGTAAGTAATGAGCGAAAGGTGAACGAACATGAAATTTATTTAAAGAACCGATCAGCTGAAAGAGCAACTTGCTTGCGAACTGCAAGGCCCCCGAAAAAAATAAAACAATATTAAATTACTGTAATCGTTTGCACATTTATCACTCGATGTTTTATAAACATGAATATTTTCTGTTGTTTCTCCCGCGGGAACTCCAGTGCACAGTGAGAATTTAGTGTTTCGAGGTGCAAAAGGCTTCCAGAGAAACGAGCATAAATTAAAACATAGCAGATAAATTATGAAGAAAATGTTCGATTGGAATTAAAGGAGGGACATGACGCAAAAATAAAATTATTGTTTTTTATCGAAGAGCTTTTCGTATCAAATACATAACTACTAAGTCTCGTCAAGGGGAACTGCAGAAAAATTTTGCGTATTCATCTGAAGATCAAATCATTTCATTTATTCGAACAAAAATTCCATCTCCTTGCTGGTCCAGCTCATGTTTTTCACAAACAAGGCGTCAAGTTTTATTTTTTTCTTCAATATTTTTTAACACATATTTTGTGTACAACTTCAGTGTTGTTATATGCTGTTTTCGACGTTGTTATAATCGCAGCATACATGAAAGAAAAAAAAAATTATGTTGAAACAAAACCTCAAAGGTGATTTTTCGCGTTGCGTTTTTTGGTTGATGATGCAATGCGATGTGTAAAGTGGAGATGGACATCGAGCGTAACGAAACATGATAAAAGTTGGAAAAACGACATAAAAACAAAATTGTGAATTTTAGCAAGTTTTTTTTTTTTGCTTTTAGAATTTATTAAGTTTTTATTTCTTTCTTCACTTTAAGACTTCAAAACATTTCAAACAGCGTATAATAATAAAAAAAAAAAAAAGTTAACAATAAATGTTCGCAGCATTCCAACAACAATTGTTGTCTAACTTTCGAGCATTTCTTACAGTGCAACAGAACTTGGGTGCGATATAAAAATGCATTCAATTTTTCACGAAAAATTTTATCACGATTTCAGTATCGAATTCTTTGCTCGCAACAAATTTTTTTCATCGGCAATGCTTTAAGTTTATTTCGCTCAGATGAGTTCATAAATTTTCCAATAAATTTGCTTGCAAGTTTTTTTTTTGTTTATGCTGCAATGCAGTTACAGTTGCAATGGCAGCTCAAAAAAAAACAAGCCTCCTAATGCAGATACCAGTGAATGGAATTATGTTGATAAAGATCAGTTCTGTTCTAAATCATATACGATAAATTCAGAAGCCCATCAAACCCTCGGCAGGATGATATTTCAAGGGATTTTTCACCCTCCATTAACATAAACCTCAAATCGGATTAGAATAAAGAATAAAAAAAACTTTTACATTCAGCAACCCCACAATAAACAAAAAAAGATGGTGATGGCTCTCACTTTGGGTGTGTTGAGCTGGCGTTAAACTGATGATTTTGCTGGTTGAAAGAGAAATCGATTTTCCTGAAATTTGAAATTCTATTTGACACCCCATTCATGCATATGCTTCATGTTGTGTAGAAGCGACTGGTACTTGATCTCTCACTCACACGGCTTCCCTTTCATTCTAATACATTAAGATTTCTATTCATTCGTCGATTCTAAAAAAAAAAACAGTTGACACAAAATGAATTCATTGAACCCCTTCCGGGATCTTTTCAATTCGCCGTCAGGGGCAAAAAAGTGTTTCAATGAAAAATGCAACATTTACAGAAATAAAGAGTTAATGAGACCAAGTATTTCAAATTGCCAGCCTTTTATTTGAAACATTCGGTTGGGACTGTGACACAGTCGGGTACAACATATGGCTACGAATGCCTTCCGATATATGTCATACCTCTATCGGTGTATTCTTCTCCATCAAATAAATATAGTTTAGCGATTTTAATCTACATTTTGGAATTTCAATCGCTTTACTGACGTGAATTAAACATAAAAAATGGCCGAAAGTTCCAGCTGTCGTTAGTTGCAGTCACAATTAAATATGTAAAGCATAATTTTTTTTGTAAAAGGAAAGACAAACATACAATTTCGGAATCCCCTCGATAATTTTTTTTCTTTTTTGCATACCCATCTTTGTTCAAAGAGCGGTAATATTCATTTTAAAAAAATGCCATTAATGAAATAACACTTTGATGCTCTTGAAAATGTAAAACTTTATTCAAATGAGACACAAGCACTGTTTCATTTTTCCTGACGGTGGGTAATTATCGCAAAACATATTTAAACAATAGATGGAAATCGTTCTCTTCCTCCACCGCAGTTTCACGTTTCAGGCCCACCGACAAACGAAAAATCAGTACATTGTGGTAATAATGAGAGCATGAAATGGTGCCAACGTTGGTGAAGCATTTTATTATATGTTCTGATGATACTTATGGATCTGGTTTTTTTTTTCGGACGTTTCATATTCGTTAAATTGGTCTATCATTTATCTTTTGTATAGCGAAAATTATAATATAATTTGTACAGTAAATTGCAGCTCACAAGACTGAAACTAATCTTGTTATGCCTTCCAACCAGCAAGCTCGACCTGCTGCACCTGAATTGATGCAGAGTCTCTAGTAAAACCACTTATTACAGTTGCCTGTGCCGAAGAATAGAAAATTATGTTGTCGATCTTGCTATTACATATAAAGTAATCATATTTCATTACTAATAATAACTTTGCTTTTATAGAAACCTGTCTAAAGATGAAATTGAAACATTTAATTTTTCTTTCTTCTTAAAACAGCGAAAAGCTTTTTATTAAAATTGCTTACGAGTGCAAGTAAAATCAATCGATCCAGCAAATGAATAAATAAACATCACAGCAATAAATCAAAATTACCTTAATATGACAGATTATGCAAATTAAAGAGACATATTATGCGAGATGCAATCATGAAATGCGGAAAACATCGCCAGTTGTCGTTTTTTTTTTCCGCATCACCAAATTCATCTGATAAGAAAAAGGTGTTAATTTATGAAAAATACTTTAAAATCGATTGCGCAGGAAAAAAAAATTCGCTACAATGTTTCACGTTTCCCTCAGCACTCATTGCTGCTGCAGATATGTTCACAATGAACAAGATAAGAAAAAATTAAGATGTGTTTAACTCATTAAAATTATCATAATTGCATTCATCGAAGGAGAAAAAAGTATATTATTTGCTTGCCAATTGCGATATAATTTATAGGTTAACAACAATCGACTTTTTTCCCAGTCGATCTGACTGAAATAATTACATTGTTGGCCTCTCTCTCTCTGTAGTATGTATGTGATTGTACCGTGCTTTGGACATACTGATTTAGCAAAGGATCGATAGCTTTTTTTTGACCGTTATATTTAATTTGAGTTTCAATTCTCGACAGTAAATGTCCCAGGAAAAAAAAATACTAATAGTGAAACTATCATCAGTGTATCAGAATTATTATTATGTCTCTATCGCACAAATGATGTCTTCTTTCTCTATGCGCAGAAAGGATGGAGCATAATCACAGTTTACCAGCCAGAATCTCAGCAAAATAACAATTATCGACTAAATTAAATCGCAAACAGTGTAAGAAGTATAAACCAGATAAGCCCCGCCATAATTCAATCTGTTCCGAAACATCTCAATACTGAAGTCCAAAATTGATTAATTGAATACATAATTGTGAGTGTATGGTTTGAAAAACAATTTGGCCGCAACAGCATCAACAGCAGCATATGAAAGATTTTCCACTCGATTGTCTCTTATCGCGATCGAAATTATATCGTGATGCAGGAGGCCTGAAAAAGGCAGCCCAAGCACGTTCGATTGTGAATAGTAATTTTCAAATCAAATAATTTCGAGCTTATCGCAGGGAAATACCAAAAATAAGAAACCAAAATTACAATGTTTGATTCGTTCTCTGCGTACGCATACAAAAAAAAAATAATTAAGATATCTAAAGAGATTTATCTGAATTGCGAATTGTTAGGGATTCACCAGTTACCCATCTACTGATCTCATACACACATTTTGTGCTTCCAACTCCGTCCATAACTTTATCAACTCACCAATGTAAAGTATGCGATTGTTATTTCTTATTGTGGGTTTTGTATTTCAATTAAATATAATTTTCCGACTTGATTACAATTGATTTTACTTGTTTTCTGGCCACTTGAAGTAGTAACCAGAAACAACCAACTTGCAACTGAACAGCAAAACACATTGCACGTGAAACATATCATCGCGGACCACGAGTGCATGGTCGAAAAGGAACATCATGTACACACAATCAGCCGTTTGCGTCCATAAATCACTCATATCTCGCTCCATATCCGCCGCTTATAGTGGCTCGTTTCACTTCTGGCTTTGATGCTTTAATAGAGATTTATAATCCCATCCCGGGCACACTATCCAGATTTTCAGATGCGCTACGGCAAATGTGTTATTATGTCGTGATTATCATTATTATATTAATCAATAATTTTCCTCGTCGATTCCATCTCGATCGCTGCAATATAGTAAAAATAAAGAAGAAATACATCAAACTTTAGTGTCGCTGGCCTCATCGAAATTCGCGCTATCGATTTTTGTGACGCGATTTTTGACAAGCCGCAAAACATAATTGCCATCAGAGCATAATTGAGCATCGCTACTCGATATTGTTGTTGCGGAGGATCATTGAACTGGCCAACATAATTATGTTAATGAATCTCAGCAGAAAAGCCCGCTAAGTTGATTCAATTTAATCGTTGATTAACCGAAAAGAAAAATAAAAATACATGAAACACTTGCGATAATTCAAGAATGCAACATCATTTGCGTCTGATGATGTCAAGATCAAACAGAGACGATGCAGCTTAACTTAAAAAAAAAAAATTAATAAATAAATAAAAACATTGAAAGGGAAGTGAGCGAAACGAGCTAAGATTCCTGTAATGCGATTAGCAACAAAATATTACAAAAAGCAATACATTTTAATGGCACTTGCTGGACTTACTCGAAGAATTCTGATGCACTCTGGGCATAGTTTGCCAGCAACGCAACACAACGCAATGCAATTCGCCAGCAACCACAGGAACGATGCATCTTTTACCATAAATTTAATCATAATAATTACGATGCAAAATTTGTATGCATTTATCGATTGGCGAGGGACACAGATCGCTACGATTGTTTCTTCCCTTCATTCACTTCAGGAAATTTATCAAGCGTTGCTGTACGTGAACAGTAAAATGGCCGGGAGCAATGTTGTGATGTATGGATGGGGTTCGGCATTTGTGGATGTTTTCAAGTTCAATAATTCATAATTTCACCTTTTACGTGAAAGGGAGCGATACTATATTGCAAGCAGTAACAAAACAAAAAATTATACACTTTGTCGGAGTTTGTAGTGGTAATCATAATGAATGAATGATAATGCCAAATTATAGTTGATCCAGTGAAATTTTATAGGCATGCTCTGGATAATTTACGGCTGCAATTGATGAATTAAATAATCCAAAGCTTCTTTGCATACGCTTAACTGATAGCCATTGTAATTTTGACTAATTTTTCATTTCTTTTTTCTTTATTATTTTCCACAGCTTCACGGATGCCCTCCTCACACGTTTCAACGCCGCAAGTGTGTCGACCCCATTTTCATGCGCCGCTGCCGTGGTCATTAAGCGACCCACCTAAACCGCTTTCATCGGGGAGTGCTTGGGGCTCGCCATTCGCATGCCCTCAGGATCCACAAGATAGTAAATTAGTTGGTCAGATACAAAATAGTCAGAGCAGTAGTGGCCAACATTTATTTTCATTTCCACCCACGCCACCAAAAGATTCAACACCTGATTCAGTACAAACGACTGACTATCAAGCCGCAGTAAATGTTTTTATGCATCAAGCTCAAGCATCCTCAAATAGCCAATTGAATGGAAATGATACGAGTTCGAGTTGCGGACTCGACGTGAAACCGTGCCTATCGGGCTCGGGCAGTGGACAGTCGCAACAGCCAAAACAACGTGAAGGTACGCACCAATCACAGAGTACTAATAGTCAAACTAGCAATACGAATAGTCAAAATCTAAATCATTCGAATGCATCGTCCATTCATAATGGAAATGCAGGCGGCAATACAACAACAGCGCACCATCAACAACAGCAACATGGTGCATTAAATAGTGGAATCTTTGATTCGGCCCATCAAGCATCATACGGTGCATATGAGAGTGGATATTTGGGCTATCCGCAATCAACGAATAGTGTATTTCAATCAAATATGCGCTCATCGGCAATGAATAACAATAGTCCCTCATCAAATCATAAACCACAACGTACAAAAGCGAGAACTAGTGCTGGTAAGATTGAGACACGGTGTGCGGAATTAAATATTATTATTTTGTATTATTTTAGTCGAATGATTTTTGGACTTGTAAAATTTCTATTGACGAAGCTTTTTAGTAGCTCAAAAATCATGCGGCTTTGTATTATTATTAGTTTGTATACTTTTGTGTAATTTGCCATTTATGTTATTACAATATTCTTCTGAATGTTGTATTTTTGTTTTTGCTTATAATTTTTATCGTTGACCTCCTCCACGTTCGAGTCGCGCACGGGGGCGTTTTTAATTACTTTGGCCATAAAATGAGCCATGCGTATACGATCTGGATGGAAAATTAAAACAATTGCCTGATAACATAAGATTTTTCATTCCTTTTTTTCCCCCGAAAAGGTGAAAACGAGCTTAATGGCTAAGCTCCAGGCAATGCCATTTCAGCGCATAATATTTCACAGAAACTTTTACTTCGTTCAGTTCACCATTTAGCACTTTTCTTCTAAACATTTCCACAATTTATTTTTAATGTTGGTGTATGTTGTGTTTTAGATTCCGTTCATGTTGATCGTGTTATCGGTGGAAAGTCATCGGCGCTTAGCGCGCGGAAAAATATAAACTTTCCATAAATAGAAAAATCTCGTGCAGTATTTCTTCAAACCACCCACAGCAAGCACTTTTTAATGTGTTATGATTTTTATACCCGCAAAATGTGCGGTTCAATGTTATCGATAGCAGCGATATCAGAAGCCATCGTGCACAACAGGAGCTGTAGTGTAAGAGCGTTGTTGCTGTTAATTAAATGTTTATTTGTTAACGCACATTAATTATGTCTCGCAAGCACTGAGTGGCTTTTATTGGTTTCCACAAAAATTTTAATTTATTTTCACGTCACCATCGTCATAAAACCCCTGAAAAAAAGGTTCATTAATTTTTTTTAATTTTTCCGGCTTTTGCTTCATTTTGGATGCATAAAAATAAGCAGCTCGAGTCACTGCAATTAATTTCGAATGATCATATTACAATTTAATTAAAATTGATTGTAAACTGTCACATTGAATCGATTGTGGTTTATAAGTCGCACAATATGGAAAGCGTTAAAAAGATGAATACGATAAAGATGTAGATTGAATTGAAAAGTCAAAACAAATGAAACTTCTTTTTCATCGCGAGACTTTAATGCTAATTTTTCTCAACTCGCCGCCATTATTAATGCAAGAAAATATTTAATCTTTCCCGCGGGCGCGCTAAGTCGTCTCACCAAAACAAACGTCTGTTTTACCCACATTTTTCTTCAATGACCATCGTCATTACGTAATATTGCAATAAGAAATAAAATATTCTGACACAACAATGCAACATTAAGTTCATTTAGACGATACAATAAATAAAATTAAAATTCTAATAAAAATTATTCTTTCCAATGAATAAATTACAACGCGAAATAAAACAAACGGCACAAAATTGCTTTGCATACAATTAAATTATTCGAGAGAAAAACAATACAAAAAGTAGGTAAAACTTTATTTGTTGATCTATGAAAGGAACCTTCCAAAAAACACACAACAGCACTACATAGAGATGAATTAAAAGATTCGGTTAATTAATTTTTATACAAATGCATTGCAAATTTACATTTATGGAAATTGAGTGGAAAATTACAAAACTTTTATTTTCTCCACGGCAAAGAATTTTTCATGCCCTGAGCTACAATCGATTTGATGAACTTTAATGCGAAAAACCTGTTCAGTGTTCATCGAATGCAGCTTTTATTAATTTGGCAACATCGCAATTTAAATTAATTGATTTTCTCGCGGCAATTGTGAACAACAAGGTTTTTTTTTTAATTGCTTTGCAAGCGCATCAGTGCGAAACAATAGACAATTTTCCAAATTCAAGGCTGGATTTTTTTTAAAATACATGAAAAATGGTTTCTCATTGAAAATTACAAATTTTTATTTTCAAGTTTGCGCACAAAGTTTTCGAAGTGATTCTCGAGTTCAAGTGTCAATATTTTCGATAATTAAGTAGATTCCCACAGTCGAGCAAAAATTTCTCTGGAATCGATATATATATTTTGTAGCCAAAAGTCCACTTGATCACGATTTATGTTTCATTGCAAATATTGCAAGAATGATGAAGGTTCATTGAAATTTATGAGATCGAGCAGAAACACTCGGGATAAATTAATGAGGATACAGAAAGGAGTTGTCTTTCCACACAAAAAAAGAATCATTCATAGAGCTGCGTACAAAGCCAATTAATTTGGAGTTCCTCAGTCCCACCTGAGAAAGATATCGCGAGACAAATAAAAAATTTGTTTAAAGAATCAAAACACGAATTTTTCAAGTTCATTCGTTGCCAGCTCGGCTCGGACTAGAAATGATTCATTTAAATGTTTTCAATCCACTAACATCATACACGAAAAAAAAAAAAAACATCTTATCTCACGATCTTAATCTGTGTTAGAATATAATTAAATTGTTGTTCACTGCATCTGGCAACAGTGTTTGCTGCCAAAAAGCGATAAAATAGAAAGAAGGCAATAAAAAATTTTCAAGAAATTTTTTTTAAGAAATATTTATTGTGAGACAAAAGAAATGAAATTCAACTTTTTTTTGTTGTCATTAAATGAGTCGCCACAGTTTAAAATTTCCAATGTGACAGTTTTCACTTTTTTTTTGTCGTGGATTTAAAAAAAAGCACAATTAACGAGATCTGTCATCTATTCCTAGAGATATTTCATGTTTTTATGTGTTTTACCTGAATCGAATTTGATCGTTGAAAAGTGAATATCCAGCACATATTCTCTTTAGGGGAAAATAATTTATGATGTTCTAAATCCTCTCATGGAATCTTCAGCGCTTGTTTGTTCTAGCTCAGAAGAGAATTTATTTATCTTCGGCTTGGAATTATTTATGTGAACCGTTAGCACACAAAACAGTCCATTCTCCAGTAACCTCAACGCCCCGAAATTTATTATCAGGCATTTGAAATTTATATTTCTCTGGGCTCTGACTGGAAGGGTAACCAATGGAGCAATTTTTTTAATGTATTTAATTTTTGGCGATATGGATGAAGAAGCTTAAGCGCGTTCTCATGCGGTTTAATTTCCACCAAAAACGAAAAGAGTTTTTTTTATTATTTTAATTTTTTTTTTATTTAATTTAATTAACCAAAAACTTTCGTTGACTTTTTTTTTATTTCGTTTCCTTTTAAGTTTCAATAAATCACAACGTGTCTTTCTCTTATAACGAAATGAAAAATTCAGTTTTCAGCACAATAAATTAACCGCATGCATTTTGGCACTTTGAGGGCCCAAATCGATTTTCTTAAATCATGCACTGACCGTCGATTGCTAATTGATTTGGTGCATCAAAGTGTTAATTAAATTTTGCATGTTTGTGTATTTGCATCGTAACATTATAGGAAACACGAATTCGAATCGCCAACATACAAATTGCGACAATTTCATATTTCCACCACTAATTGGTACTGTGCGAGTTTCTTAATCAATATTCCTTCCTACCGAATAAACAGAAGTTAACTCGCGCAAAATGAGCACCAATTGCAAGAAATAAGAAAAAATGAAAAATCATTAAAAGATCATTCCTTAATTGCTCCACACGATCGGCTGCAAATGATCATTTCGTGCAAGCACTAAAATATTGATAACAATTAAAATGCACTCACAACCAGCAGCCGGTCTGACCGAAAAAGAAATATAAACCAACTCCAACCAAGCGTGTTGCAGCAATAAAAATTGTCCAGCAATTTGTAACTTTCCTCTCATTCTTTCTTTTGCGCTGAGTGCGCAATGACAGTTTCAAGAAGCTGCACAAGTCAAACATGGCAAGCGATTAAACGTTGATCACATATCTTGTATTCAGTAGCTAAAATCAAGCGCTATACAAGCGATCGTTATGATCATTTCTTGAGTCTCACACTAAAATCATGTCGCTTGTTTCTGTTTATGGTGTTTATTTTTTTTTCTGACCAAACAATTCAAGAAACAAGAAAAAAAAAAAAAAAAAACAAAAATTAAGTTTAAAAATTATTCAAAAAGCACAAAAAATGTTATGCATAAATTTTATTTGTTAATGTTCGTTGTTGGATTGCGGACGGGATTCGAAGCATCATCATCTTCATCCAGACATGTTCTACATCCACAATCGCTGTGAATGTGACAACACTTTATTATATACCACAAATGGACCCCAAAGAACGTACCTAATGAATGAAAATTGAAATTAATTTCTCAAAAGCACACAGAAACGAGTAAAAACAAACAAAACTGAGAAACGATGATGATTCTTGTTGACCATCAATAAATCAGTGAGTTAATGATGTTTCCAAAACAAAAGTGACACTGCCAAGAATTAAGAGGAAAAAGGCAGAGGAGAAATAAATTATCGGTGGAAAAGGTTCTGCTTGGCCTCTATTTCTAATGAAATCAAATACATTTTTATTTCTTAAATGTTTTCGAAGACATTGAACAAGAGGGAATTGATGGCAACAGGTAGAGAGCATTCATAAAACAGGGACATTATTGGGACCACTAGACAGAATGCATGTAAAACAATAAGGAAATTTTTATGACTATGTGTCTCTTTCCCAAAGAAAAAAACCTGTCAGCATGATTTCGTCTGGAACCATAAAAATAATAAATTTCAAAAATAATTGCAAAATCTAGACGTCAACGAGGATTGTCAATAATGGAAAGTCCCTTTTCTTGATAATCCCATTTCTACATTGATGAATCGTTTCCTTAAAATCGTCTCGAATGCACCAACAAGGAGCCTGATTTTCCCTTTTACCCATTCTCACGATAAGCGAAGAAAATCAAAATATTGAAAAGTAAATATTGCGAATAACTGAAAGCATAAAATTATCATAATTCAACCACGAGAATCATGCAATGTAAGCCTTTGCCTATGAGAAATAAACCTACATAGAAATATCTAAATCATAGTTTTCTTTTGAAGAATTCTTTAATTAACATTATTGTTCTACAAGTTTTTTTTTGGACATTTGGCGGTTGACGGTTAAATACCCAAACCCTATACTGACTATTATGTTTAACATCAAAACAAATTTTTCGCGTGAGCGACTCAAAACATGATGTTCGATCTCGTGCCCTTCTTAAATATATTCACCCGACATAATTCGCCTCCTTATTATCCCAGGAAAATAGCTAACAACAACAATAATGGATATTTTATGTGTAACAATGCCATACATATGTATGCTGCAATTAAAATTTACACCTGTTTGTGGCTCCCCGCTCGCTGTTCTTTACCATCATTCGACAGCCCCAGAAATTTCCAAGCACTCGTACATGAAATATTTATGAATAAATATTAAAGGTTTCGTTTTGTCGAGCTAAACTACATTTGTTTCGGCATAAACACCTTGTAGGTTGTTTTGTTTTCGGGGAACAGTGAAAAAAATATTCAGGAATAATTTTTCCAAGTTTTTTCATATCACAAATAAAACACGAAATCCAACCAGGAACATTTCATTAATTTATTTTATGATATTTTTTTGTGGTTGCTTGTGGAGCGACATTAAACTATGATGAGCGTAGAATATAAATGTTGAGAATTGAGATGATGTCTCAGTTCTTTTTTTTTATTTCTTTAAGAAAATTTATTGTCTCTAATTTTTTTCTTCTTGTGCCGCAAAATCTACACACTACACACAAAATTCGCCGCACAGCGAAAAGTTTAATTGTCGAAAAATTTTAATTTTTTTAATGTTTCTCATTGCATACGCGGCTACAGTGGCTGATGATCGCCATAAATCTTGCGCACAGTTTTCCTCGTAGCAAGAAGTTATGAGGCCGGTTAAGGGTCATTTAAAGTCGATGGTCGAATGGAAATTGAGTTCATTTTAATACGCAACTTGCGGTCTTTACGATAGCGATCATACATTTCCCGATAATTCACCAGATGGAACGATTTAAAGCTCACATTATGCTACAGTTATGTTCATCACATTGTAATTAAGACGAAGTCGAATTGAAAGATTAGTAAAATAATAGTGAACATCTTGTGGCTTCAACCCCTCAATTTAAATAAATAATTAAATTTAATATTTTGAGAAACCTGCGTAAAGTTTCAAAATGATTCCCAGAATACGATTCATTAGCACAAATATATAAAAGATCAAATTAGCGATGGAGCTTCCACTAATTTGCATGAGAGATTAAAGCGTCTTTAGCGAACCAATCATTTCTGTTCTTACGGTCCATTTCTTACATTTAATATAACGAATATAATAAGGAATGATTTATTGGTGAGAAAAAAGAATTTTTATTAACTTCAGCGTCGTTTTGCAAATAAAAATATTTTTTTTTATAAGAAAAATTAAAAAAAAAGTCTCAAGAGAAAGAAACTGAAGATTAAATGGCGATGACACTTTGTGAATTCCAAGAAATTTGAAGCCCATTTGCTTTGCAGACTTATTCGGTGCCAGCGATGAAGTTTCATGGGAACGGAATAAAGATGGATTTTTTAACTGGGACTGGATACTAACAATTTTCAGGATGACTAACCACTTAATTGAAGTTCTAAATACATTTCAGGCTACTTGAATATTTAATTAATCAACTAAATTTTATTAATTCATTTGCATTTGCAGAAGGTCGAGAGTGCGTTAATTGTGGAGCAACGTCAACGCCACTATGGCGACGTGATGGAACTGGACATTATTTGTGCAATGCCTGCGGATTATACTACAAAATGAATGGACAAAATCGGCCGCTCATCAAACCCAAACGAAGACTTGTGAGTTGAAATTTTTCCTAAATATTTTCTTTTTTTTTAATCAACGAATTAATGAAACCACCAGAAAACGACCGAAAGTCAAATAAATTGCGATTCACAAAAGTCATAACACCAATTTCCAAAACGTTTGTTTAAATTAATTAAGAAATCAGCTTCTTTTGAATTGTGTCTTAAAAGATATGTTGTATCTGTCTGTGCACACAACAAACGAGTCAAGATGAATAAAATCAATTTTGTTAAACGACTAACGATCCGAAATTGTCTGCTGAAATCGTCTCAGCTTGCCATCAAAGCTGCGAATAGGTAATTTTTTCGGGTGTTTGAAATTTTCTTGTCTCTATCTCTCTTTCTCAGCGCGTTCCTCATCGATAAAAATTGTGTATGGAATAAGAGAACGACAAGAACCACGAAACCATTTAATAAACACAAAATAAAACAAATTTTAATCTGTTGTTTAACAAAATTTAAATGGTTTTTTTATTCAACAAGATTTCTTGAGACTGAAGAAAAAAGAAGCTCCAAAAGAATTCTGACTCACTGTTGGCGTACACACTGGCGCTATCCCATTAGGCTCTGTCGTCCAACAATGTGTATCGACACAATAAAACGCGATGTATAAGCAAAAAAAAAAACCAGAAAAAAAATGCATTTGCTCAATTAATTGGAGCTCAACGTTGTTCCTTTCTTTATGGACATGTCGTTTGGCTGCTGTACTTTTTTTACTGCTGATGGCATGACTGGCTTGCTTGTTCGGTTGTCTCTTCAGTAATAAATTGGAACGGAATAATAAAACAATAGAACTAAAGTATGGCATCGTCATTGTACGCAGGATTCAGATTTTTTTGCTTTCGTCTCTCTCACTCGACCACAAAACTCATCTCAGCATTTGACCTTTTGCATATATAAAAGGATCATTTTCCATAGATTTATACATATATTGTTCACATCAGACATCAACTTCCTGCCAATGTTTAATATTTACATTCTCGACACTAGTTTTGTTTGTATATGTCTGGCAATCTAAAGGCCACATAACCATATTCCAATTTTTTATGATATAATGGAGTGTCGTGTTCAAATAAAAGCATGAAAATAGTCGTAAAGAGGTCAAATACCCTCTCCCGTCTCACGATACGACCGTGTGTATCCTTATTGTGGAAAAACTGATGCAGAAAAAAAACACATTTCATATTTATTGCACAAATTTCAACCCGGCGTTTCGCAGTTTTCTTTCTTTTTTTTTTTTGCATATAATATTTTTTTTTTTACAATTTTATTAAAAGTATTTTTTATAACGAGGTTTAGCCCCCTTTTTCCTGACTACGTTTATAAATTCACATAAAAATATATCTCTTGGCTGGCTGACGGAGGGCGTCGATATTCGATTATTGAACATTGAAGTCGGTGTTGATCGTCTTTTGTTGTTGTATTTTTGATATGACTCTCTCTCTCTCTCTCTACGCTTGCCTCGTTTACTTGTCGCTGGCATTTTAAACAGTTTTTTTTTTGTGCAATTTTTTTTTGTTATTTGGGTTGTGCTGCGGCAATATTGAACTGCTCATTTCGGTTTAACGATATCAACAGCAACAATTCATAGCAACGAGTTCACATGATAATAAAGGGAAAGATCGAAATAGGAGGGGAAGCCTTTTGCTGGCCCTTTTTGCATGAAATTGGGATTAAATATTGATGATGCAAGAAAGAGACCATTCATAATTAATGCCTTGCAGTCTCACACACTGCAATATGCATTCTTCGTTCGATGGGAATGTGAGACTTTATTGATGATCAATTTTCACATATATCTACAGAATCATATTATTAAAAAATTATTAATAATTTACTCTTAAACCTAATCGCATTTCATTCGCGACGAAGATTTTGTTACCGAGACCAAATATATGAGCAATTTTTCAGTTCGACTGCAATTCAGTTTCAAAACTTTATTTTTCCTAGTTTGGAATAGTTTGATGACCTTCCAAAACAAAATTCAGTCCAACTTTACGCAACTCATCGCAAGTCGGAGAACAATCGATTACTTAATTAATTATTAATCACCTTTAATGGTTGCCCTTTTATGAAGTGATGGTGTCCCAATCTAGAATATTTCGTTTTTTTTCCTGCTGGCGGGCATCAATTGGCAATTCAATTCAATTCAAATTACGAGGTTTTATGGTAAAAGGCAATTCAATTGTTGCACACGAATTTTAAATGCACATTTGATTGTTCCCTCAGCCTGATGCATTTCACAATTCTTGGCCAGTCAAGAGCCAATCAATCTTCTATTGAGCGAGAGAGAAAAATTCTTTCTTCAGTCATTTTCAATAAAGTTTTGAATTCTTCTCGTTATCGCGCACAAAACCGTTGCGCACAATTCTCAGCATCATTTTTGCATGCCATTCTTATAGTTTCCCACGATTTCCACTTAATTTTCCTTTTATTTCTTTTGTCTCTCATTTGACTTCTTTTTCCACACATTTTTTTTTTTTTTCGAATGAGCGTTTTTATTATAAGAACAGGCAGCAAACAACAATTACATTTTAGTTATTTACGGTGAGTTGTTTGTTTACGTTTGTTGCTTACATGCATTATGCTGTGAACCCTACAGGTGTGTTTGACCAGTAAAGAAAAAAAAAAATTTGGTGTCACACTATAATTCAAACGCAATGTTTCCCATCCCTAATTACATTTACTTGCGATTAAATTGTGACAGTTTTGAGATGCTTGAGAATTTTTCATTGGCAATTTAAGTGTGCAACTTCGCGGAAAATCGCAGCATTCTGGTCGCCATTTTTCTGTAGCTGTGTTTAATGAAAATAAGACAAAAGAATTTGATGGGAAAACTTAATTCATTCATAAACATGTAAAATCTAATTTAATTATTAAAATGGGACATTTTTTCCCCACCAATGAGAATCTCTTATTTTTTCAAACGAAATTTCTTCTTTCTGAGGAACTGTTAATAAAATGACTTGACAGGTTTTTTTTTGCTTACAACAAACATAACCTCAAACAAAATAACATGACTAGAGAAAAATTATTTCAATATAAATTTTCAAATAATTTTAAGACGTAAAAGTCAGCGAAAAGATCTGTCAATATTTGTTGAATTAAAAGCGTCTAAGAAGAAGGGCAAAGGCTTAAAAAAGAAGAATATAAATATTGAGATTGCCTACAAACTGATAACAGATTTTTATGCTCAATGCGTGATTATTAATAAAAAGGCTAAATTTACACAAACAAATTTCTGCGCAATGCTAAGGGAAAAAAAATAATTTGACTTGCTAAAAACTCCGACGAGATGATTTTGAGATGATTTTTGTAAGCGATAACATTCAACCAAACAGTTGTTGCTTGCGATTATTTATAGCGATCTGGGGACTCGCGAAAAACTGTTTGATTGTTGGTTGATGATTAAGTGAAGAAATTAGTTGAGATGATCATTTGCTAAAATCATTTCGTCATTCCCCAAGAAGAAAAAAAGATCTCTAAAACAGTCCCATCTCTGATGCAATATCTAGTCTCATTTAATTTAACGGACAGTTGACTAATGATGACTGAAATGTGATATTTCCCTGATGTCGAGCCCTGATTTTTTTTTTTGGACACATTTTTGCTTTTAATTATGGCGCCAAAAACTAATTTAAATAATTACCCGAAACCCGCCCAATTAATTGGCCCTCAAATTCCATTCGCGTGGTGGCTCATCTCATTACCAGATGTTAAAAAAAAGTGCACATCATCACAACAACGGCAACAAACAACAACCGTGAAACATGTAGATCGTGAAATGCAATCGAAGGCAATAAATTTCATTGTAAATCAACAAATCATAATTCCAGGAACTTATCAAACAAAAAAAAACTCAGAGCATAAAGAAATAGCATTTCTACATATCATCGCGATGCTCGTGTGGAGGCACTATGCGAGAGAAAGAAATCGCCAAGAATCCGAAAACATTTTTTCTTGTCTCGTTTTGTTTTCTGATATTCAACAAAATTCTTGAAAAGTTGAAACTGCTTTACAATATCAACAAACCATCCCAGCAAACAACTTGTCCATTTTCGTAAAATAATCCATGAATCACATTACTTTACTGTACCACAATCTCGCAGAGCTCTCCAGTTGTGGGATATTACCCACGCGCCACAGGAGGTCCTTTCTCATATCATTCTTTCGTTATTATATTATTTAATATTTTCGTTTATTGTTTGGCAATAAATAAACATTTTTCTCGTTTTTTTTTTTTGAGAATTTTATCACATTTTGTGATTCTTGTGAAATGTTTTTTTTTTCATGTGCGCGAAAGTAGTTAAAGCTTCCAACTTTGAAAATGTGCACAATTAAAATACGTTTTTTGTGTATTCCACCTAATTTTAATGAAACGATCGTAAAAATGAAATGCTTCACTTTTTTTTCTTACTCTGATAAAAATGTCATTTGACAGTGAAGGACATTTTTGGGGTTCGGTAACCCAGTAGGGAACCCATTTATCGATGGGAAAATATTTTTTTTCTGATGCTTCTGAATATTTTTTTTTTCTCGCTTTCTTTATTGATTGATAATTTATGAACGGAATAGTGATTTTCGCAAAAAGATGATATCCTCTAGGGACTGTTTATTATCCGCATATATGAAACTATCCCAAGAGAAAATTATCCAAAACTAATAGCTAAAGATATTATATCCAAGATAAGATACAAATAAAACACTGAAGATGCTAAAACTTTAGTCAGCGAGGACAGCATGGGGTCAATCGTTTGGAGCAAGCAATTATGTTAATTAACGATCAATGGACTCGAGACAAATTTTCACGTCCTCATATTTCTGGGTCTGCATAATTTGATGAGCGCTCTTTTATTGTCAACATTTAATAAATTCCATAGTTCTTTTTTTTTTTTTTTTCGTTTAAAAATTGTGAACTGAGCGATCATCATGAGTTGAGTCGATCTCCGAAAAATAAAAATCATTATTTTTTATTGATTCGTTGAGTTTGGCTTGTCAACGAAATTAGTGTTTAATCAGGTGTTGTGTATACAAGCGCCCTGACAGGGGGCCTCTAGCCGCAGCCACCAGCCAGTAGATCGATATCTGCTGATAAGATTCGAAGACTGCTTACAATCGCTGATAATTTGAATTAGTCAACAGAAATGTGTGGGAATTTTTTTCTTCTTCCATCATTTTTGTGGTCGGTTGATGGTCGTCGAATCGGTCGTACGAGTGAGTTGAAATTCAACAGGACAAGTAGCTGATTGGCTACCTACACTTCGCATCTTAATCAGCTCACTCAAGTCATCGCTTGATGGCTTGCTTCATGATAAGATTGCGATACGTTTTCTCTCTTGAATGATTTATTTACAAACAAATTTAATATTCATTGGGAATTATTTACAATATTTTTAAGAGTCAACAAATTTGTGATGGCCACTCATCATGAAGATATCAATTTTCTGAACCAATAGCTGGGCGCATTTTCATTGCGCGCTCTTATAACATTTCCATTATTTTGTAATAAAAATCAAATTAAACAAACATTTACTTAAATACAATAGTAATTACAATTTTATGCAGTTCTGCGAACTGACCCTCGAAAGGTTTCGTTAACAAAGGTTTAGGAAAATTTAATTCGGCCTTTTTTCAACTCTTTCACTCGCTTCGGACTTTTGTTTTGATTGTATAATTTTCAAATACGATTCGGTTGTTTTACCAATCTTAATTGCATGCGCTAGTCGACACGATCTCAGTTGAGGCTTCAGAACCCATAGTCATGGAAGTAAACAATATTTCAAATATGAATAAAGCAATTGATAAGAGAAAGCATTAACAGTGCATACATTTGCATTGAATTGTCATTAATGCGTGGAAAGGGTAATAAAAGTTTGTGCAATACCATTAGCATTGTTCGGATTAATTAAATAATTACACAAAAATTGAGCAGGAGAATAATTTTAATTCGATATTTATTTTAATTATGACAACTTTCGAGGCCTCATCCAAAAATTCTTAAAATTAAAAATTTAACACGTTTTTTTTTGGTGCTCGCATAATTTTCCAATTAAAAATTAACAGAATTAACGTTGATTTTATGATGCACCCACGCACAGGTTTTGCAGCGCGCTCGATGATGGCAATAAGTATTTGTTTCCATCGATTTTAAAAATCTCATTAAAAGACCATAATACTCTTCGAAGCCACACGATCTATCCGCTACATGCCCATAAATCATGAAATTCCATCGCTTGATGACTGGCTTGGAAACAAGCATCAGACATAAGCTGAAAAAAAAAAATACGTTTCATTTTCATTGTTTCAATTGTGCAAAAGACGTTTTTATGTTTCTCTATATAAAACATAAATTAAAAATTTATTGCATCAATTGGTTATTGTTGCTTGCTCGGGAGAGTTTGCGTTAGGCATTGATGTCATGAACATTTTACAAAGACACACAATTTATTGACTAATTAAATAATTCTTTACTCGTACTTTAGCTCTTTATTCGAGAACCTGTTTGAATGCTTACACAAAATGTAAATTTTCTGACACGCAAAGAAGTCGCGTTAAAGCTCAGGAAAATATAAAAAATGTGTTTAATCATCTAGAAAAAAAATCGTTTCTTGCTTTCATTTTCGAGTAATCTCCATCGACAAGCACATTGCCCATATTCGGTATAGAAATCTCAAGCATTCCGATATAGCGTAACAATATCTCAGAAATAGTTTTATTGCTCAAACCTTACAACTCTCTCCATCGCTACGATTAATGAACTCCTAGGTGGCCCACCGACGGTGCTCGAAATGCGCGAAATCAACACACCAGAAAAAAACGAAGTAACGAAACGCGGCTATTCATATTTTGACACGGAAATTGTAGATAAATATCGATTTTTTGTGTATGTTATGGACAGCAAGGCAGAACGCGCGGTATTGAGAGAGGGTGTAAAGCGCACGACAGCAGTGTATATGTATTAACTTTACGGTTCGGTTTGGGTTTGGAACTTTAAGTGAATATTTGACATTCAAAAAAAAAATTCCTGAATCATGTCAAAATGTAAACGACGACCCAGTGAAGCAGAAAGTGATGATAATTGTTAGATGACGGAGATTATGTCAAAAAATCAATTACAAATTAATTAACTACTTACATTAATAGCTTACATAAGTGGAAATGTATGGTGGTACTGCACATTTGTTATGCATAAAATACGATAAGATTTGAAATGGACGGAAGGACATTAGCAGTAGAAGTCGAATTGTTGGCTATATATATTCATAGCATATTTCCGCGCTGCCAGCAACAACTTGCGAACGATTCTCCGTTAATAAAGTTTTCCGCATCTTTTTTTTTGCTGTCGATTTCATTAGAAGTCCAACATAGGCAGCACCGCAAAATCGTGACTGGAAATTTTTAAAGCAAAAAATAATTGTTTCCATGTATCAACTGCTGGAAATGAACTTTTTTCTAACACTTTGCTCGAATATGAATCATGGCATTGGCTGAGTATCGAACAGTTAATGTCAAAATGTATGCAACAAAATAGCTTCGGTCACAATTAATCGGGAAAGTTTTTACATTTCCGAAAACTCCATTTCGTAACAAATTTTCAGCAGCAAAAAAAGAATAATTTGCAAACTCAATCAAAATGTTGTGCGCGCTGGCGACACCATACAATCGACAGGAAAAATTCATTGAACATTAGATAGAGATAGTGAACATGCGCATTTTATCTCACTCAAAAAATCAACATTCGCTGTTATAATAAAAAGAAAACACGACAGCAGAAAATTATAAATGAATGTTCGGAATGGACTACAACAACAAAAAGTGTCTCTACAGTCTCCTGTGTATGAATTGAAATTGTCGCCCAAAATCCAAATGATTAATTGACTGAGCTTTGTCTTCTGGGAGCCCTCCGAGAAGAAACAAAAATCTCGTTTTCCAAGTAGAACAATTAATAAAAGTTCGGTAGAAAAAAATATATAAACTTTTTTCGCCCCTCACATCCGGGAGGGGTTGATCAACTTCATCATGGGGGAGCCTCGACTCTTGTTTTGCTGAAAATGTTACGCACATTCATTTATTTTCACTTTTTGCTCATTCGTTTACATTTTCTCGGTTGTTATGACAACATCAGGCTGCCAGGATGGGTACGGGAAATGTGGCAAGAGGAAAAATTTATAGAATAAGGTCGGAGAGCAACCAGAGAAAATCGATAATTTTAAATGGAAAAGTAGCGACGAGTTTTTCTTCTTTCAAAATACTGAAAATCAGAAATTTTCCATCTTTTGTATATTTTTTTTTCCGATTCAAACATACAACAAAAAAAAAAGTTTCCAAGTCACTTTTTTTCTACATTTAGGGCGTGGTAAGAACAGCCAGAAGGGAAAAAATCCCCGGTTGTCATAGAGCGAGCTTCAGGGTTGTTGATGTGATTTTCTCTCCCCCGCCAATTTCGAAAATCAGATATCACGATTGGTTGATATAATTTATTATGGAATTTCCCGCGACATTATCTCAGCCTTATCGATTGTTAACACATTTTGTTTGTAAAGCATTTATCTCTTTAAAAGGAATGCCCAGAATGGCTCTTTAATCGTTTTCAAGGTTATGCCAGTATTATTCTCAGATTATCTTTTATGGCATTTAGCACCAGTTCCGAGTTTTTGAGTGAGCATTCCATAAATGTTGCACCGCAGCACAAAGGAAATTAAAAAAGGGCAGATTCCTAAAATGATTGAGATTTGATTGAAATTTCTTTTTATTTCTCTTTTGCTTGCATTCGATTTCTTCCTTTTGTGCATCAATCAATCCGGTGTTTGTGTCGTGATGCAAGTCTTCGTCGTGTCCACCAAATGGTCCACCGAAAAAAATAAATAAATTGATGAGCTTTTTTTTGTAGAAAATAAAGCGAAAACAAATATTCGATGGCGTTTCGAAATGCGTGAGAACGAGGTGCATCGTTGATCTCCTTTTATACCGAAATGCATTCAACCTTCGATTGATTCGGATTTGTGAATGCAATTCCTTTTAAAACTACAAGGCTGACTTTTGTTGAATTACACAGAACTATTTAGTAAAAAAAAATATTGAAATCAATCTCTTAAAAGTGTAATAAATTTACGATTTAATAAACGATGCTTGCGATGGCTGAATATATAGTCTTTTTTTCTTTTGTGAATAATTAATTGACATCTAAATCAATCGACTTTACTTGGCGAATTAATGCAAAATTTAATTGGTCGTCCATTAATAAACTTGCGAGATATATTTATTATTCGTACAGACATCGTAAGATTTGGATAATTTGCAATTAAGAAATTGATAGACATCAAAATGATTCATCACGAAAATAATCCATCGACATGTATCAAATGAAGCAGTTGATATGTGGCACAGTGGAGACCTTTAAGCCTCAAAAACCACCACACACACAGCAATCCTAAAAGTGATTGATTTAAAGTTTCTTTGTACACATCTTAAAGCGATGTTTCCATTCTAATTTGAATTTTCTCTGAAGCACACTTTTCACAAAATTGACAATCTGAGCGATGTTTCTTTATAGTTGTCGTGAAGTCATCGATGGCCATTTACAAAGGGATTGCAATTAAAATAACTCCATTGCTTGTGACCTGCAGAGGAAATTTCCAAAAAAAAAAAAATCAAAGAGTGAAAGAGTTCCCTCCATTCCAAGCATATTCGTATTATTTTCTGCCGAGTCAAGAGATGGACATGAAGTTTGTTGTTGCTTATTTTCCACCCGAAATGAATAGCTGAAATTATATTCTTCTTTTTTATGGATTATCCATCTGATTGAAGTTTTGTTTATGTCCATTTCACATTTTCGAATTACAAACGTTTGAATGATGAATAATTGGAAATTTTGTGCACGTTATAAAAAAAAATATTGAACAACAGACAAAAATCCAACCAATCAATTCATTTCGTAGATAGATTGACTACACAACAGCACCAACAATACATTTGAATCAATCATCCACAAGTTGTTTTTTTTTTTATCCAAATCAAATTGTGAAAATCATCGTGCAAGTAATTGGCTGGATGGAACAGCGTAGAAAGAAAAATATATTCCGAAACACACTGCGATGATGCTCTACTACATGTCACTCTCTAGTTGACCGGAATCCCATCACATGACTTTAATCTCGCCCCAATTGTGACAAGATCAGTGAATAGATTGAGAAAATTATAGGCCCGCTTCCGGTTCATTGAACGACTCCAGAGAAGCTCAGAAATGCCCAATTTAAGTGTCAAATGGGAAGAGAAATCAATTTTTGTGTCTTTGTTGTTGCTTCCATCAACTTCAATGACCAATCCTACACGATACAGAGCTCCAAAATACGCGCACAGGTTTCAAGTATTACGCTTTAATTATATATAATTTTACCACTTATCAAGTGTTAAAAATCAATTTCAAGCTTAAAGATTTGTATTTTCACGTATTGCCGGGTCATTTATTTTGGAGCCTTCTGGTGGCCCATGTAATTTTCATGTCAAAATTAACGTCTTTATGGAGCAATGTTTTATCTGGAGCTTTTCATCTCCTTTATTCGACGAGTGCCGTTAAATGTCCACCCTAAAAATCACATAAAACGTGCCAAATTAATAACAATATAATTTACTAGTTCATTACAGGCCATTCCTTTAATTAATTTGTCTCAAATGCTGAACGTATAAAGAATTTCCATGAGAATTTCTAAGAACCCTAAAATTACGAAATTTCATTTGCCGGTCGAGCTGTAATTTTATTCGATCTATATTGTATTTAATTTATTTTATCAAAAGATATTTCTTGTTGTTGCGTAACAATGACAAAATAAAACGATATAAAATTTGAGCAAACTACAATTTCAGAATCGATAATTACAAAGGCAATTTATTTTATATGTTAAGAAAATTTGTAAGCAAACGATGTTTGTTGGCAGTTGTGAAGGAAAAAGCTTATTACAATTTTCTTATATAGTTCTGAGATTTATTATAGTAAAAGAAACGTAATTCAACAATGACTATGCAAGATTTCACTCAATAGATGGTTTATTGTAAATTTGTAAAGTCTTTAGAGCCCCGAGATCGATTGGAAATTGGTTGAGTCCTGAAATCCAAATAGAAATCATTGTGCGCACTGTGGTGCCGCGCGAGACTTAACAAGACTCTCGTTGTTTCTCGCTGGTCAGCTAGTTTTCTCATAAATAGCTATAGCTACAAAATATGGAAAATGACTATACAAAAAAAAAGTTAAATGCTGCACCATCAAACACCAATTGAGATTTCATGAGCGGGGAATACAAAAAAAAAGTGAAGACTCATTGAAGTTCCATCAAATAAAAATCTCCCAACAAACATGCATTTGATTGGAACGTATTACTTTCAGATTATAAGATCTTTCAGACTCCACGCAACATTGATGTGCGCCTTAAATGAGCCTGCCATCATCCAAACAGTACCAACAGAAAAAAAAAACATGTGTAATGCGATATAATAAATTTAACTGATTTGCCGTAGATTCGAGGCTCATTTGAATACAAACGGCGATGCCCGGAAAAATTGTGTATAATTGGATTGGAATCCGTGAAGAGTCTTTAAGTGTGCGCGCGCGAGAGCCACAAATCGAGGGAGAACAATATGTAAAACTGTAATAAATAAATGCATAACAAATTTAAGAAGGCCCCCAAGAAACTGCTTGATTGCACAACACAATAACACAACAGAAATGTGCACACCGAAATCGTGTTTTACCTTTTAATATTTCAGTTTTATTTTTATCCCGAAAAAAAAAATAAAAAATAAAATCGAATTCGTGTGACAGTGCCGAGAACGGATTCCGAACAAAAGCAAGACAAACAATTGAAAAGATGTTTAAACAAACAAACAGACAAACATTAGGCGCGCACAATTTCGGCTGAACGATTTAAATAATGCTCATGAATATTTTGCTAGCTACCGCAGATTCGCACGGCCTAACAAATGCTCGATTCGGGTATATCGACTTGAAGTAAATAAATCCAAATTAAGCACAAAGGAATTGGATAAGCGCAAAAAAAAGATAATATAATGGCCACCCAATGGCTGAGACTGTCTATATTTGGACAATGCTAGCGGGCTTTACAGTGCACCAAACTATGTGTAGCATGGTGGAAAAAAGAAAAATATCCAGAGTAGAACAATATGAAAAATGACATGGTCTCTTTAGGTCGCAATGATAAAGCACCAACCATTTATTATCGTAAAGCTCTTCACTTAATCCCACTGCCATTTTCCGAGAACACAACTTTATCGCCATCATTGAATGATTTCATCTACGCACACGCAAAAAATAAAGGCAACGAAAGACACTGAGCAAACTTGACTCGCATGGAATTCCTCTCGTCTTTCTCTCTGGAGTAATAAAACATTATTGAATTTATGTTTTACAATAAAACGATCGGTTTTTTTTTTTGCTTCGATCAAATTACAAAAGGCAGAAGACAATAAAACCGAAATAGAAACGTGGTTGGGTGACTAGATGAGTCGAATGTTAGCAACAATAAAGTGTTTAAGAAAATTACTCGATATGACATAAAATTACTTCCGGGACATCCTTGTCTGACTATCTAATGCAGCATTAGTATTTTTTTTAACATGAAAAGTTACGTCGCTCCCTCTAAAATATCATTTTTCAGAACAAAGAAGTATATTGTTGGTGAATTCAAGATATTTTTCTCATTTTGCACTGTAATCGTTTCTTTTTTTTTTTGGCTTTTAATTCGACATTCAATTCTTGTGAAATTTGTTCGTTTCTTTTCCACAAACCATGAGAAACTGATTCAGCACACATATCCAGTGCAGTGCAGCAGTGCATAAGAGGATATAGGGTGAGAGAGATGGAAGTTAAACCACACTTATCCAATTCCTAAATGGATTGTTATCGCATCAGATCTGGCTACCAATTAAATTTGACAGTTGGATAAAGAAGAGAAAAATTATACTGTCACATACACCTGAATCGCTGATACACAGAGAGGGACATTTCAGCAGGGATTTGGATGATGCTTTAGCGGGATTGAGCTCTCGATCGGGTAACTCTCGACGACATTTCAGTTTTCGTGTGTACTTTGAAGCAACACAAACATGCAGAAAAAACGAAAGAAAGCATGCAAAAAAGAAATTAAAGGTTATGTTTCCTTCCCTTATTGCAAGTTTGTTATTTGACCACCATAAGAAAAAAAAACACAAAATGAGAAATGATACCACATGAAGTCATTACGGTTTAACAAGGAATTTAATGCGAAGGATTGCGCAAAGCGCATAGTGATATCAATATTAATGGCTCCTACAATTTATTTCGTTTCGCATATATCTCTGCATCATTTTCCGGCTTCTGAATACCTCTTTAGATGCACAAGTAATGCATATAATAAACAAATTGGTATCATTAATATTTAAATACAGTTTATCAATTAATTACTCTTTTACGCCTCTTAGTGTTGAACGCTTTGGCTTCGAATTCAATGAATTATCGATTTTTTGTGCGGCACTGCAGCATTTTACAAATTAAAGCGAAATGGCAGCGAAAGTTTCCGGTAGTATTTTCATTGCAACCATGGCCTCTACATTTCTGGGTGTCACATCTACGCATGCTCCCGAAAAATTATCATCTCCATTGTTGTCTCCCCCAAAATATTTCGTTATTCGATAAATGTAGCAGCAGGAATCTTCAGAATCTACAAATTTACGATTCTTTTTCAAGTCTAGTAAACGGTTCTTTCGAAAATTGCGACAACTCAGCAAATGACACCCAATCTAAATTATCGTATGCAAATGTATGAAATCGATCTCATAAAGCAAAAAAGTGTAACTCAAGGAGTCGTAAATGTGTCGAGCGCCAAAACTTGTATCGAAATAATAAACACATTCACACACAAACGCATTTAGGTCAAGTCAATAGCCAATCATGTTATAAATCTTATTAATAGCTAAATACTGCTGATTGTATCGCTGCGTGGATAGATAATCTCTATCTAATTATGAAACGTTAAACTTGATATGATCCGCGCAAGATTGTGTGGTTGCGGTGTAAAGTACACCACGTCGACTTCTCGCTGTTTCGCACACGCGGTCCTACTGGTTTGCCACAAATTTGACTGTATAATTTCCAGAGCTATTAATACATCAGCTCAACATTATTCAAAAATCGTCATAAATCTGAAATCATCGAATTTCCGTCTGTCACATTTTATGATCGTCAATCCTGATTTCATTCATTCAACTTGCGGTTGGCATAAGCGGAATAGTCTCATAATCCCAAGACTCGTCCCGAAACAAATCGATCTGGATTGCACAATAAGAGACATTCCAAAAGATCGAAATTGCTTTTCAATGAGCACACAAATATACAATTCTAAGGCATTATTTAAATCACACAAAACGTTCTAAAGCATCAGCCACCGACAACAGTCCAATTCCAGAAAGCGAAAAATATTCATTCACACACATACACACAAATACCTCCAATAAGTTATCCATCTCTGTCATATCAAATGACATTCAAAAATATAATTTAATAAGTTTTTTTTTTAAATATTATTCAATTCCCCAACCGAAAATTAATTGATTGAACTAAAATGAGGCATGAAAAATGTTACATTAATGGAATGAGCGAGAGAGAAAGAGAGAGAGAGTTGATTTTCTAAAACAGTTTTTTTTTTTTGGTTTGAAGCTAAGTAGAAACCAGTCTGTGTGTTCTCGCACGGTCATATAGAAATGCCTATAAAAGTGACAAATACTCTGCATGAACTACTTAGTTTAATTTAGCATTAATCATCAATCTGTATTACTATATGGAAACTAATTTTTTTTCCATGAAGAACATGACTTGCATTGGTCGACACTTTGTGAGGACTTTTTGACGCACAGAAGTTTCATGTCATGTACTTTCATTGTTGTCGAAATAAATTCCACCGAGGACGAGAATTATTGATTCGTGTGATAACTCGAAAACGTTTCTTTTTTTTTCTTTTTCGGTTCCATTTTTAATAATAACCAACAAGTAGATAAATTAATGAATCATGATGATAATAATTTCTAAGGTCAATTTTCGGTTTCATTATTTTCGGAGTGGGAAGGGAAAACGCTTAAAGAAAACCTGTAAAACTTAACCAGAAATTTTCCCATCAACAGAAATTACAGTCACTGCAAAGTGCCGCACGTCGAGCTGGTACGTCCTGTGCAAACTGCAAAACGACAACAACAACGCTTTGGCGACGAAACCAAGGAGGTGAGTTTTCTTATTTCTGATTCTGATAATTTCTAATATGGCAACTGAACTTTCTTCATAAACACAACTTGAGATTAATCTAATTCAGCTAAAAAAATTCAAAGAAAATAATTTTTTTTTTGTGGTAAAAATATTTATAAAATTATAACTATTTCAGGCGAGCCGGTTTGTAATGCATGCGGACTCTACTACAAGCTTCATAATGTGAGTACACTATAAAATACGCATTCAGAATTTAAATTGCAATGGAAGGAAAAATCGATAAGAAAATGTGGAAGTCCTTGACATCTACGAGCGAAAAATTACTTCTTTTTTTTTCTTTGCATAAAATTACACGTAAAATTTATTAATTCCTTTTTCCTTTGCGTTATGGCACCCATTACGATGGTGAAATGTGAAAAATATTCAGTCCGGATATCCTCGCTACACGCTGGAAAACTCTATGGGAAAACAAACTGTTCAAACGATGGACACCAAATGGTGCAAATCATTCAGTTTAACGTACGCAATAAATTTCGAAAAAGCGAGAAATGGAAAAAACAGCGCTAGTCCTTCTATAATTTGGTTTAATTACTTTTCAATGCATATTTCTGAAATCGCAATTGTTTTTTCCACACAATTAAGTTTCGATTGAACTTGTTCTTAAATACTTTCCCAAAGCGAGGGTGACAAAAGTCAACAACGCAAATTTTCCATGTTTAATTAAGGGGTTGATGATCGCTCTCGACAAATCAAACGTAACAGACGATTAGATATAATGAGATTTCCCAAAAACGGGAAATTGAACACGTTTTCCAGATTTACACCAATCTCACTTCGAGCATCCTGCTTATCAACAACCCCTCGCATGATGTTTCCTTTCCCCCTTTTTAGATTTAGCTTGCCTCATGACTTTGATTTACTGAAAAATGCAAAAAAAAATGCTTAAATTTTTTTTGCACACCACACAAGTTCATACATAAATTCCACTCAGCAGTTAGTGTAATTACAACTGAAAAACAACCACAATTGGCCTCCATTAAAGTCTCAACGCGCGCGGGCACAAAAAAATCTTTATCTCTTTAATATATTTATTTGACTTTTTACTTTTTTGAAATAACCCATCTCACTCTCTTCCTCGCCCACCAATCGTTTGTGGCACTGACGAGGGAGTGAAAAATAACCGAAAAAATAAAGGAAAAAAAAAACTTTTCCATTTTTCCCTCTCACAGAAAAGTAACAAGAGATCTTTATCAAGTTTATTAAATTACACCCTTCTGTATCGTTTAAACTTTAAATAATATTTTAATTTATCCCACTTGTAAGTGGATTTTTTTTTCTTTTGCTTCTTTTGGTTTCTCTATCTCACTCTAACGTGGTTAGGAAACATGGAGATAGAGAAGAAAAAATATTCCAACGATGAGGAAAATTTATATTTTCCAATTTTCGGTTTGTCTGTGTCACAAACACACAGCAACTTTTCGAGATGAGATAAGAAGTTGGTAAAAATCTGGGACGCAAAAATAAAAAATAAAAAAACTTTCTCGATGGAAAAAAATGGTTTCGACGATCTGTTCTGCTATTCTGCCTGAATAGAGGGCTTCGAGATGCGTCCCCCTCGCATTATGCGATTATATCCTCTGTGTCATCATCTCGAAAAGATTTTTCTCCTTTCAAACGAGAGAAAATGGCAGATAAAATTGATATCAATTCATAAATCGTCTGAGAGATGTTTTGTACGTGATATTTAAGTTTTTTTTTGTGCAAATCCCTCTGTTGCTTAGACAATAACCATTAAGCGGAAAGGGAGAAAGAGTGAGTGAGTAAGGTCTGTAACATTTTTCGTCCGTCTTGATTTATGGATGCTCTAACAATTTTCACTCGAATTAAACTGTGGCCCCCTCACAGGCAAAAGCGCACTCACAATACAAAAAAGAAAAATGGTATCAATTAAAAATTAAGCATTACTTGGAGCTGGTTTTGTGCTTTCCTTACATCGGTAGTTGAAATAATTACACATGTTGCAATATATTACGGTTTGGTCGGACGGGCAACAAGAGGCCTTGCCGAAAAGGAATATATACATTAAACTTTTTAATTGAGCAACTTTTTTTTCTGCCATTTCATTTTTCGGCTCAATGAAATAATAAAGAACAATGTGCTTAAATATTTAATTATGTCATTTCCTTTAGCCCCCCAAAATTATTTTATTTGCCCGAGAAAACAAAAAAAAAAAAAACACAGCGACGCATACATTGGAATTTCGCTCAGTCGAATGGAAAGCAAAAAAATAAAAATAAAAAACAACTCGAATAAAGTTATTAAATAAAAATACCGACGGCAAAAATTCTCTTATATGAACACGCGCAGCTCATACAGTTGAAGCTTGAACGACCAGCTGCGTAATGTGATACCAGGATCTTTTTCGCATAAGAAAATCTCAGCAGCATTGACACACGAGAGACTTTTCCATTAAAAATTCCAATTTTAGTTATTCCGAAACTCAACGACACATTCATTAATAATTTTATATGATCCATAAATTAGCGATTTTGTGTGTTGTTAAAAATTTGTGTGTTGAAAATAGTGAACTGAAGATTAGATAAGGTTCTGCGGAGAATAGAAGCCATTGAGCTGTTGTCGGATTAAATCAAGTTGTAAATTAATAAAATCATAATAATATATGTTTTCTTCTTTCTCGACCATGGCGGATTTATTTCTTTATCGCTTGTCTTTACTTACGAGTATTTCGACAAGTTTTTCATTAGGAAATATATTTTATTGCATGCAATTTATCATTTTCCAGTGAGCAATCACCTTATAATTCGTCTTATCGGCCATGTATAAATGTTAACTGTTATCGTGAGAGTTTTAGATATTATTTTACGAATGCGACATAATCTAAAAAAATCTCATCTCTGCAATAACTGCCGCGTCTTCTGTATGTGATTAACAAACAAACATTACACGTGAAAACATTTTACATAAGGAAGAAATGATTTTAAATGATATTTTATGGTTGATTTGATCGCTTGAGTAGCATTCGCTACTTTAAAATATTGTACATTATTTCGGTTAATTGTGTTTTTCAATGCCCTCTTCAGGAACTCTCTGCATGGAATGAGCATGAAAGCAGATTTAAAGAAAATCGGAAGTTTTTGTTTGTGTTGTTTGCATTGATTGCACATATCAGATTTAAAGTGCCTTTATTTGTCTACCATTGTTACCGTTTGAGGGGTCCTTAAGCACACAAAAAAAAGGGATCACACAAAATCCCTGATGCCTCAATGGCAAATCCATTAAATCATTACTTTCGCAACTTAACCTCACCATATGAAAATTGCCCAATTTTTAAACTGTAGTTGACAAATTTGTTACCTCTCTTGCTCCCTCTCACTCTTCATCCGTATCTCGCCAGGTATCAATAATAATTGTAATACACAATTCCATTACGCTGCGATTGTTGCAATTTTTTCACTTGAATAGTTTCTGGTATGCTCTATTGGAATTTAATTTACCACTTAAAAGGAGAACAACAATAACAAAGAATAGTAGGAAAAGTTTTTTTTGTGCAATTCTTTCATTGGCATATCGAGAAAATCCTGCTTATTTTGCCCTCCTTTTTTTTCATTTCGAAAGCGATACCTTGCAAAATAGTGAAAGAAACAAAGATGGTTCATACATACAATTGTTACACAATTTCCTAATGCTCAAGTATATCATTCATTCTGACTGCGACTAAGGGAAAATTATACGGTAAAAGGTAATGACAGAGCCCATTGTTCAGCATTTTGTTAATCTACATACACTCACATTTACGACATTACACAAAATATATATAGCCTAAAATGAAATTGATACTGTTGTTGCCTCTTCTCGTAGTATAACTATGCACTCATTCGATACATATTGTGTATTGTTATGCGAAAATGCAGTTCTCTGTAGAGCGTCCCGTCCCCGTTCGCCTGGCACGGACAAACTCTACAATTAAATACACGAAAGAATCATTGTTTGCTGCTGATTTACAATGTGAATTTGATGTAGCCTGCCTTTTACATTTCGTTGCCATTCGAGTGCATCTGAAAAGCGCACTACACACAATTTTTATTGGATTGTAGCAATTTTTGCTGTTTTTTTTTTTCATAGACGGAAAATGCAATTTGCGCAAGTTTCAACAAATTACACAACGTGTGGGCAGGAGTATGTTTCATCAAGCATGGCTACCCATCACGCAGACATTATTGATGAACATTTGACTACTAGAATCGCTCCGAAATGCTTTCGCGATAAAAAAAATTCTACAATTCGCTTTTTATTTTCTTTCCTCGCATTTCAATGTGCGCGATAATTAATGATTGCTAGCATTAATCACTTAGCAGAGGTTCTATTTAAATAAAAAATGCCCATCAAACGCACAACTAAACAAAAATTCCGCCTCACACACGATGCATAAATGAATTCACAACAGTGGAAAGATGTAAAATTCAATTATTTCGAATAACTCTTTGAATGAATGTAAACGCGGCTCTGGAACAAAACAGAAAAAAGCTATTAAAAGCCCATTTTCCGTGGATCATAAATCAAAACATCGCAACTGAGTGGAACATTTAAGTGAGATTTTTGCGTAAAAAGAGAAATGGACAGAAAAAATTTCCGACAATATTTGCAACGAAAGCAGCAATTACCACATTCATTTCATTAAAAATAATGAAACATTAAGCACATAAAAAAAATTGTAACATAGTTAAAAAAAATGCATATTGCAGACAATGTAGAAAAAGTGAGTACACACACATTTTTGTATCACACAGACCTGATAAGCGATCTTTTTGAAAAGTGAGATTCAGAAATTTTGATAAGCGAGAAGCGTTCGTAAATCAGCAATGGACTCTTGTGGCCTGCCTCAATACATGCATCTCGGTAGTTGAACTGCTCTAGCCTCTCTCACACTGTGCCAGCAAAAAAGAAAAAAGAACAAAAAATAAATGAATAAAATTCACATAAATGCATCTCGGAATTGTATTAACAATATTGTGTGTGTGCAGTGCACTCATTAATTCATTTATAAAATGCATCTAATTAAATACTGAGAGAAAGAGCGAAATAAATAACAGACGATGATGATGATACCAACTGCAAACTAAGCGATAAGCGAGCAGAACAAAAAAGAAATCCTGAATAAATTAGTCAAAATAGAAACATTAAGCGAATATTTGCAACGAAAAATTCTCGGTAAAACGATGTGAAGACAAGATGAAACGCTACTTAATCATTTAGCAAATTCTGGTGCAGCCCGCACGCGACTTTGTTATGTGTTCAGCTTTTTTTTTTTGTAAACATTTCTTGCGCATTACCATAATGGCGTTTTGATTTCTTGTGACGCTTACATTAGCAAGGGAAATGAAATTGTTTTGTCGATATTAGCATTTATGGGATAAATTCGGAAAACCTAGCGAAGGGGCAAAATCTATAAAATAAATTTCTCAGCATCCCTCACGAAATTTCCCTAGGATGCCAAAAATTAGTTGACTGTCGTCAGTGATTTAATCGAGCGTAAAGAGATGTCGAGAATTTTGCATATCACGTGAACCACACACGCTGATGTTGACAAAGGAAAACAGCAAGTGGCTAATAGGACATTAATAACATTTCCACACATTTTGTTTGCGATTTTTCCTTCCATGCATCGTCTGCATTGCTCATCTCGCGTGAAAACATAATGTTTAACGTTAATGGTGCATTCCAACCCTCACATCAATGCATGCGTGAATCATAAATAATATTTAGTTACTAATTTGCATCTCTTTTTTTTTTCTTTTCACATTCTCGTCATCGACAATTTGCAGGTAAATCGACCATTAACGATGAAAAAGGAAGGAATTCAAACAAGAAATCGCAAGCTGTCGTCTAAATCGAAGAAGAAGAAAGGTGTCGGCGGTTGTCTTCCGATTGGTAGTCATTTAGGTGATTTAATGAAACCTCTCGATGCAAAACCATTCCCAGGCGGCTTTTCAGCATCAATGGGTAAGTTGTGGTGTTACTAGCCGTCAAATTGTGCATCTGTTTATTTGTTCATATTAGATTGTTTGTATCAATTTACAGGACAACATGGACATTTATCAGGCGGCTTACATCCAGCACATACACACATGCATGGTGGCTGGTACACAGGAATGGGAGCACTCGGTGCAACGAGTAGTTTACAAAGTGGATTCGCTGCAGCTGGTTCGCTTGGTGGCGGCGTTGTGCCACATTCGCAAGGTTATCACTTAGGACTAAATTCAATGGTAACACTTAATTAATAAGAAATTTTATAGTATAATTTCACTAATTTATTTATTTTCCAAAATAGGGCGCTTGGCGTTCAGAATACACATGATGGAATAGCTCACAATCAATAACAAATCATCACCATCACAGTTATGGCAACACATTGAATAATCTTAATAATAATAGCGATATTCTAATGAACTCTAATCATAATTTATTTGAATTAAACAATAATTTAATTGACACCTGTAGTGATACACCTAAATTACAAACAACAATAGCAACAAGTCAAGTACAAAATATGAATGAATTCCATACAAAATAATTAAATTTCATGTTTTAATGGAACTTTTTCGCGCGACTTTTTATGATAATTTCTTTTTCTCCCAAAAATTTTACCCGCAAAATGTAAGAACAGAAAAATCATTCCCTTAAGACACGCAGGGGAAAAACACTTCCCCCAAAATGCTAAGCAAAACGACGTTATGGCACTGAATAATTTTGCCATTCCTATTAAAATTAATTTTAATATGATAATTTTTGTTCTTTGAGCATTTTGCTGGAGGGTCATTTGAATAATAAATGCATTTCCCAAGAGTGGAGAGCGAAGTAACGACAGAAGGAAAAAAAAAGTTTCCAGGCAATTTCCTGTAGAGAACTTTTGTTAAATTAACTGGGACACACATGGAAAATTTATGTGCTATACAGCAGTCAGCGCGTTACGTTCATATGTGTATGCAAAACTGGTAAACTTGCAAATTAAACAAAGTCATGCCACCAAAAGTCACTACAATGGCCCGAGGTATGATTCAACCAAATGGAACAAAAGTTTTCGCTCCACTAAAAAAATAATTCATAACAAAAGTGAAGCTCAGAAAAAGAAATTTAAAATTCTAATTTTCATGATTCTTATTTCCATCTCGCTCTCTCACTTTCCTCCGCCGCAAAAAAAAACAATTTCAATCATTCAACTTTTGGGCTACCGTCGACGAAATTCACACACACGACTCTCTCCCGGCCACCACTCAAAAAATAATTAATGATTTTATTTCTGTTTTTTTTTTTCTGGTGATTCTTAATTCAATTCAAATGAAACGTCCTACTGTTTTTCCCCCGCATACAAAAACAAAGAAAAGAGTTTGTTGCAATTAAAAAAAAAAAAAGTTATTTAATTAGCCACTTTCCTATTAAAACAACAAATTACTTATATTGAATTTATGAATTTTTTAAGTTGATAATTTAGGCGAAAAATTAATGCCGTAAAGAATGTGAACATGAATTAATGTCGAAAACGATTTGGGATGATGTCAATCAGTTTTCGGAAGTAAAATTTTAAGATACACACAAACACACAAAGCAACCCTAAAAATGTGCCAGAATTTCGAGAGTATACAAGAAAGTATACAAAAAAACACACACTTTTAATAGCACTATAAGAAAATGTAAGAAGAAGTTTCTAACGCTGAATTTCGCATAGTTTTTTTTTTTTTAATTTAACACGAAAAAGTGCAATTTTTAGTTGAATTCTGGTTAGGTTCATTTGAGTCACTCTTGCTGGTTGTCTTGCCCGCAAAAGTCATTGAATTTAATATTATTTTGCAAATCTTTGAAAAGAGCAGAAAAAAAAATCATGTTTGATGCCATATGAATAAGTAGACTGTATTTTTATTAAATGTGTAGGTATATTTTACAATTAGTAAAATTAAACGAAATTTGCTAAACACTTTCACAACCACACACACAGACTTAGTGATTAAGCGATGGCCCCTTTAGAATTGTTAAGATTGTACATTCACTTACGCAAATAAAAAGAGAAAAAATTCCTTGTAAATAGACTTCATACTTGTAAAACTTTAACTATTTTTTTTTTTCTATAGTTATAAATATTTGTAAATTTTCTTTACGCTCGTATTTTTTTTTTTGCTAGAACTTTATCGTGAACAGCCCATTTTGAAAGGAAACTTCTTGATGTGTTAAATTCATAAGCAGTTATAGTAGGATAATCCCTAAATGAAATTGAACAAGCAAAAAAAAATTAAAGTGAAGAAGTATTATTAAAATAATATGAAAACGTGAAAAAGCAAAAAAAAAAAAGTTTATGAATGTAAATTAAACGTGGTATAAAAAAAAATTATAATCAAGTTGAAATGCATGTTCTATTTAATAATAACCTTATTATAACTATGTAAAATTCATTGAAATATAATGAAAGCAAAAAAAAAAAAAATAATTAAATAATTGTAAAGTCATACAGAACCTTTTTGAAAAACAGATGAAAAAAAAAAAATTGTGAATAAATAATACGAAAAGAAATTAAACATGTTTCATTTCAAACCTTGGCGAGTTCGCTCAATCATTTATATTCATAATGGCAGCGAAACTTATCAATCATAATCCAAATGAAATTCCTGTCCGACTAACCGACAAAAAAAAAACATACTTCAATTCAATGCATCTAAATGGTTCTTTCAGGTGTTCTTGTTGGGGAGCTCAATGATTGCGTAAGAAATTCGTTCATCGGAATTCTTGGGAGAAGCTCACGGCATGAATGTGAAATTGATCGGTCTTCTTCTTGAGCATATCGATGAAGGATAGAATAATTCGACTAAGAAGTCTCTTACAGTCGAATTTCAAATTCATGGCGTGGGGAAAAAATATGTCTCTAATCTTGATTGATGTGTGATTGCATGCAAGTCAACAGCTAGATTTCACATAAACGACCCACAAACAAAATGCGGAAAAATATTTCTCTCGAAACAAAAGTTTCGTTTTCATTAATGAAACGCATTTTTTCTGCTGCTTGCGCGTTATCACGCAAAGTCAGTGACGATGAAATCGAAAACGCTAATCGTTTTATTATATATTCGTTTTTGTTATTTTTTTTTTGTTTGTGTGTATAATTCCCGAGATCTTGATTAGCAAACAACTGCTCGGCGCATAATACAAATTTTAAATAGCTTTATTTCATATAAAATTCATTATTAAATTAATCCAATTATTTGCACGAAGGAGTCGGAGAGGAATTTCGGGAACTTGATTTACAATTCTATTATTGTACTGGAACATACAATTTATGATGCATTTTTTAATGTGTGGCCAGTTATTGATAAAGAAAAAAAAAATTGGAATTCCTTAAATTGCACAATTCCATCAAGCTTGACGCTGCAAAATAACTGTTGTGTCTTTTCACGTTTGAAGAAAAAAACTGTTTCTGTAGTTTTTATGACGTTTTTCGACGTTCGTTCTTCGAGCAATTTTTTTTTTCGATTGTCGAGCAGGTGAAATTGAAAGCTGAATAAATTCTTTTCTTCGTCAGGTTCCCCTGGGATCGTGTGGCTCATTTAATTGGTACGAGAATAAATATCTAATCGTTAAGGAAAATTATAAATTGTGTGTTTGGCATCAAGAAATTGAATCGAGAGGCTAGTTGATGCCCGTCGAAAATTACAATAATTGCTCATAGCTCGTGCCAGATATTATTTTTGTGTTGAACCATTCATGCATTTCGTAGACTGAAATAACACAACAAAGAATGAATTTAATAACTGAAATAAATATGCACCTTGCGTTTGAAGTCTTCCTTTTTCGTCTTGAGACGCATTAAATTAATTTATTATTCATCGTAAAACAGTTTGCAGTTATGAGTTAAAATTTAATGATTGTAATATTTCAGGAATTTCAATCTTCTTTGGCCGAAAATTGATAAATTAATTTGCATCACTGTTTCATGATCAGAATCTGCTGGCGATTTACTTATTATCTAAAGAGATTAAATTGATAAATATTCATCTAGGTCTAGGACGACTTATCTTTGCATTGTTTGTGTTCATTCTTACAGATTTATTTTTCGGTTGATCTACCACCTAATTGATAATTCTCATCCTTTCCCCATGTTTCAGGATACTTCTTCGTACATCGCATTCTCTATTAGTATCTATGATATGTCCTTATTTTAATTTATTAAAAATATAAACAATCCCAAATATTTGCTTAGTTCGATTTTTTCTCCCGAAACATTTCCAATCAAAATGCATTGCAAATTTTCTGATAAGAAGTGCTGGAAATGCTTCGAAGCGTAATAAATCTCCAATTTTATAAGGATCACATAAATTTTTATTTTTAGTGCCCCTAAGCATTTATCTTTCGCCCGAATGCCTCACATAAAGGACATTGGAAATTAATAAAGTGTCAAATCTAGTGTGAAATCGGGTCCAGCAAAATGTCGTTCAATTTCCAATTTCTCTCGTTGCCAAATCCAATTTCTCGATTTTTAAGGATTATGGCTCAAAGATTTTTTTTTCTCATTGAACGATTTCGACTTAAAAGTATCATTTCTTATTACCTCATTCAATTTTACCAACTCGGAGATCCAAGGAAAGTGAAAGAAAGGAACAAGAAAAAAAAGTGTCTGTCGGCATTCGGCAGATGTCTTTGAGTGTCATAAAACATAAAACAAACAACCGATTGAGGAAAAGGATAGAAGGATCAGATCGTTTTAATTAACCGGAAATAAAGTTTTAAACTGTTGTCACTGCTCCAAAAGCAATTGGATATGTCTTTAAAGAAAGTCTATAAAAACTGATAAAAAAAGAAATAAAATGTAAAAAAAAACATAAGAAACATAAAATGTCATTCGATTTCATTTTATAGAAGGTGAAATGATGTTTATGAAAAAAAAGTACGAAACTCATAATAAAAAAAAAAAAACATTAATTCAAATCTAATTTCTGTTGAACGACCCTCGTTTCAATTACCCGGCCTAATGTTCATCGATGATCGAATAAAAGTAAATTGCTTTACCAAGTTTCACATGCCTAATGTCATATGAAATTCAGTGAGATACAAATTTACATTATAAGAAGGCAAATAAAAATAAAATTTATTGCAGAATTTGATTCCAAAGCCAATATCCCTTTTTGCTCGTGGATGATACCGATTCTGATGTTGTTGTTATTGCCCAACGACCAATTTTCCAGAGGAAATAAAATGTTTATCCCTCTGTCCACGTTAAGATAACATTAAGTGTTATTTGAGGATTTAAAAGGGTTTCAATCGATTCGTTCGATTTATGTGCTCAACTCTATTGGAATGATGGTTGTGAACTGATGGGCAAGATGTAGAGTAGAAGTGAAAAAGAGAAATTCAATCAGAAATGTGTCGAACTTGGTAATCCCTGGCTGATGGGCAGTTCGATTAAAGTTCGTGTGACTTTAATTTCTTGAATGACACGTCAGGAAGCGTCCGGAATGATTGTCAAAATAGGGTTAGAAATTTATTATGCTCGAAAGCCAATTAAAGTGTACTCGAGATACGAATATTTCCAAAACAAACTGATCTCAATTGGACACCTACCGATTTCCAAGAAAGAATTTCATCAGACATTGTGACTCCAGTGCACTCGAACGATAAAGTTAAATCTCGCCATTTATGATTCTCATTCGAATTCTTTTATTGTTTATATTTGTGGAATCATAAATGCAGCAATCAAGAAAACGAAAGAGCAAAACGTGACTCTAAAATTATTCCTCTGAGATTGCTTTTACATGCGCATTTCTTATGCTGCGCCATCTATATATGTAAAAACATATTTTGAAGCTATGTACGAATTTAAAATGTAATGATTCAAATTTTAATTGTTACAAGGAAAATCTCCACATTCAATGGAAAATCGACTATAGTCCAAACACGCATTGATTGACCTTGAACAAATGCGCAAACGTTTAAGTGTAATTAATTTACAGCTGTAGGAAAAAAAATTGCATGTGCACAGTTTTCTATTTTTCGCACCCAAAGTTAAGGTCAAGACTTCACTGCAGCAATAACATATACATGAAATCACATTTTGTCCTAAAAGGTGAACGCATGCATTTTTCAACTCATACACAAACAACATGAATTTACAAAATCGTAGACAGCAAGCAACAAAATATATATTTTTTAAAAACCAATTTCGAGAATCTGCATTTCTTTTTTTTTTTCATCCAGTGCGCCCCAGCAAAGGAAAGAAGAGATCACTATGCGATATGCAGCACAAATAGTGTAATTTTTTTCATCAGAAAACAAATGACTGTTGTTTATTTGTTATCATAAAATGTTCATCATACGGTTTTTTTTTTGCTCATATCTCGCGCGCTCTTACCCAAGATATATTTACGATTCATATTCCGTAATATATATTTTTTTTATGTATCTTTCATATTTAATTCAACCATATTTGTATTCAAAAATAAAAGAACCACAAAGCAAAACAGACCACAGTAAGAACTCAGAAGGCAAGAGAAATATTTATTTAAAATTTATGCTTTTTATGGATTCTCGCGCTGCTGCTGCCAGTTGCTATTATTATTCATAAATTTTATCAAAAAAAAAACCAAAAAATATGCAATTTTTTGTTTTAACCTTTTGCAAGTTAAAAAAAATCCCAATTCGGCCAAAAAACGTCCCCAAGCTGTCTGGCTGGTTGCGTACGGAAAAATAAAATTGTTCCATTGCAGGCAAAATACATCGCTATAGGTGAGCATTGAATTGTTGAATCAGATCGGACTCATGAGAGGTGTTCAATTTGGGCTCGCGCTCTAATCAATCGTCACCACATTTCGCACAAATGTCCGCAACAATGCACTTTCATCAAAAATTCAATTTGCGCTTGGACAAAAAATAGACATCCGATGAACATTGTGCAACAATTCTGCACCATTATTGAGCATCGATATTGAGCTTAATTGATTAGAGTCATCTATTTCACTATTATTGCACTAAATTGAATTGGACAAAGACTATCTATTTACAATCGAACGCTTTGGAGCAGGAAAATGACATTTTGCATTTTTTTATAACTTTTTTTTTCAGTTTCTAATTCGTGAATGAATCAAATGGGATTTATACATCTATGTATGTGAGTACTAGGAGATAACGTGAAACTGTTTATTACTCAGGCTCAGAATGGTTTACTGCGTCACATGGCAATATGTATTATCACCACACAAAAAAAAGTGAAAAACCATAAAAAAATGATTCATTACCGTCTCAATATGCTGATAATTTTTATTGTTTATGATAATTTCGAACGCACTTACACCAAACATAGTAAAATAACCCACAATCGTACAATAAAATTGCGTGATTTCTATCGATATTCAGCACGGCGACCCATTACAGACTTGCCGCACTATTTTAGGAAATAATTTATAGATTTTGATAGCGAATAGAAACATTGAAGTTGGTCGGAAGTGGAACAGCGGTGAGAATTGGAGCATGAGCTAAACTTATTTTGCATGCGACATTTTCTAGGATGAAATAGAACTATTAACGAAACTGAGGAAAAAGACTTAATAAACAACGAATCGATTCTATTTAATTAAATAGTGACCTTAAACATAACATCGTAATTAAACCGCGTCCATCGCATGAGGATATCTGAACTCAATGTTACATTAAAATATTCATTAATTTCCCCAAGTAATTGCACACGATAATTTCAATTGGTTCATATTAATAATTCAGCGTGATATCCTGTTGCGCACAGAATGAACTCGAAATTGTCCATTCACATGGTGAACCATCTTGACTTCCAACTGAAATACGAAAACAAATGAAAACAAGAAGCAAAAAATAGTCGCTTATCGTAACGTAATGATCTGCCGACCCACAGAACATAAGAACTGATCGTAATCGTCACATGAAAATTTTCCCTCCGGTTTTTTTTGTTTTGAATGTAACAAAAATGTTTAATTTTATAAACATCGCATTTATTTGTAGCCGTTAGATGTTGGTCAACTAAGTAGCGTGATCCTTTTAAGACTCCTTGAGAAAATCAATTTACAAATTTCCGACAGCTCAAATTACGAAGCTCGAATTGCTCTACTGAGCTATAAAATGTTTTCAAAATTTCCCAATTTTAATTAAATTCTTTATCTGTAAAGTTAATTAAATGCATATTTATGATTTATAGTAATTTGTTCCAACATAACTTTTTCTCCGCTGACCAGAAAATGAACTCGCACGTTTGAATAAATTTCAATTTATTTTCTATTAATTCCAGAAATTGGGACAACAAATTGGTCAATTAGTGTTAATGGTCAAAAAATTTAGCTTTTTAATTAAAACGCATGTTTGACAACATTTAGATTGTTTACGGTTGTGTATCTGTATTTTGTTCACAAATGACTTGATTGCGTAAATTTATTTCATTCTGAAGGCAGCGAATCAAAAAGCTATAAATGCCGACTCTTTGATGCATTTAAATGCAACTCGGATGCACAAAATTTGCGTCGCCAATCAAATGTCGACTCAGAATAACAATAAATTCGTCAAAATCATCAAACAAAAGAGCTATAATTAAAATTATACACAATTCAATGTTCTGCTACTTTCAACTATGCTCAACTTCACATTTAGAGATAATTTCAATTGCAAGACGGTGATGAGATTGATTTGCAGACTTCAGAAGTATGTAAAATGCAAATGAGATTAATTCACTATTTAATAAAATGTTTTGTCGGTGTTTCGACTGAAAAAGTTGCATAACAAAAAAAAAAAACAATATGAAAAAGGCAGAACAATAAAAAAAACATATATAAATAAACACAGCGAAGCACAATCAGCGATTAGATGTTTGGTTATTGATATCAAAAAACGCAAAAAATTGATGTTTACAAACGTCTTAAACATGTTATCTCAATGTGAATTGTCCGCAAAATTAGAAGTTAAAAGTTCTACATTTTGCAAGCTTTAAAACATTTTACTGTCCAAATTTCTACAAATTCGGTTTTGAATACAGTTAAAAGCGGATGTTTATCTATAGCAGCAAACGGTATTATGTACATACATGCCAATAAACATTATGAAAAATAATTAAGAGATTAATTATAGCCTAGGAAAACTGAAGTTCTCCGGAAATATTGTCAATATCTCTCCGGCGGATCTCTACAACATCCAATGGAATCGGGGTTTTTCATCTCTCATTGTTCACGTTCCTATATGCAACTACTTAGAACTTGTAATTAAATAACGAAAATCAAAATGCGTTAAGCATTTAGTGTGAGGTGTATATAAGTTTTTTATTTTATATTCCTACCCGCAAGCGATTTAAAGCGGCACCGTCGATTTTAGGCTGGAAAATGCTGAATTATTCAACAGCAGCGAGAAAAAATGTTCTCATTGCACAATTTGCATATCAAAGTTCTGAATTTATTTAAAAACAACAACAATAAACAGAAAAAAAAAACTATTCAATTGTTAAACCCTGTAAAACTGTAAATATATTTGAATGCTAAAAAAATTAATTACAGCAAACGCACCAAGCATTTTTTTGTTCCTCTTTTTTGGTGCATTTTTCTGGACTATAAACTTAATTATGCAAATTTTCTTTTATTGCGAACGGGAAATAAACAAACTCCGCCATTTTTTTTGTGTTTGCTGAGTTCTCATTTGAGCCTGATAATTTTTTGTGAACCGTTCACTTCCCGCTGAGATCCACTGAAGCAATTTTGTTTTAGCTTTTGAGCATTTCTACTTTGTCAACCCACATTTCGTTTGTATAAATAAGTTCAGTTATAACTGAATTAAGAAAACAATGAATAAACTAGAAATGAGACTTCCAAAAACTTGAACAACAGTAAGATGTTTTTCGTGTCGACTTTACCCGAAAAATCTATAGGAAAACAACTGGCAACGTGAGTTAAAAATTTAAACCACTCAGATAAATTCCTCAAATGCTAATCACAAGGTGATTAAATTTTCAACTCAATTAAAAAGAAATTTTCGTTGATATCTTTCAAAAATCACAAATTTAAAAACAATTCAATTCAAATGTCCGAAAAATTAAGCCGCCAAAAGCATCAAAACTTATTTAATTACATCACAAAATAGCTGAGGAACTACAAAACAACAAGCAAACAGCAAAAATATGTTCTATGTGTGCCAAGATGTTTATCAGACTGCGGGGAGAAGCGCTTGACGAAGTAGTAGCATTTCTGTGTGACACAATATGTGGTGATCATACAAGTGCATCAAGATAGCATTCAGTGGTTGTCGTTTTGATGTTAAACATCACAGAGAACTCCAACCGAACATGATAAGACGATGAGTTATGCAATTGAGGATGTTTTTAAAAGATTCATGCATTAGTCGCTTAATTGCTTGATCTATCAAGATTGATTGCAATCAAATCTACATCACATATTCGTCATTCATATTGCAGTGGATCGTCAAGCATTGTTGATTGATGCCAGAATATACGAACCAGTCGCCGCTTGGCAAATGATATTTGTTGTAAAATGTGTAGGTGGCACAATACGTTGCGATCGAATGGGAGAAAAGCGAATGAATGCTGATTGTTGTGTGCCTTATACGGCTATATAATTTTCGTTTCGTTATTTGAGCGTAAATAAATGAAACGAATATACGGAATTGAACGAAATGATTGGCTACAAAGAGGCGGAGACTGTAAAACTCGTTTCTCGGTGATGAACAACAACACTAACTATCAACAATTCCAGCATCGCGCTCATTAAGTCATCAGTCCATGTAAAAAGAAACTTAATTAAACGCTTTCATCGCGAATTTGTATTTTAATGAATTTTCATTCTTTTTTTAATTCAATTGTTGGCATGAATTGAAAATTTCTTTTCTGGTGAATCCGAAATTTGTACAATTTATTTGGCAAATTATTATTTTTGATCTTATCATATCTTCAATTAGATTTCTCAAAGGCTCGCAATTGTCGGTAAACATTTTCTTCTGAACATAGCCTGTAAACATAAAATTGTCCAAGAAAAAGTTAGTTAGGAATCATGCAAGGAAATCGTGTGTCGTCTTGTCGTTATACCAGGAATTACTCAATGCCCTAAATCGGATGTTATGCTTCTTTAATGCGGCTCTCTTTATTGTTCCGAAAAAAAATAAATAAATAAATCTCACCAAAGAGCCGCATAATAATTTTCAAAAAGACCGCTCGCGCTCACACATCAAATTATTCATAAAATGTGCAATTGTTTTAATTTATTTGCTTTTGCAGTCTGCAAAATGCCTCGCGGACAAAATAAAAATGCAAACCGCATTCTGTGCATTAAAGTGTCATATATTCTTTGTCGCGTTCTGCCTTTATGTCTCTATTTATTTATTTTTATTTGTTTTTGCTGCTAAATATTGCTATTATGCCATTTTCTCGCTCTCAAATAGCGCGCGTAAGTTAATCGATAACTGGCTAACTGATAAAGATCAGGTGTAATAATCGCTACCAAATAAAAACTTTAATTCCTCCCACTGATCAGATCTCTGATAATACAAGCAGCAGCCATTTAATCAAATCCAGAAATCCAGTTTCTTTACAATGCTGCTCAATCAAATTGTGATCATCTGTTAACAACGGAACCTCGGAGTAAAAAATCAGTAAAGAAAAATTCCTTGTTGAGATACTTTTCCAAATAATTCCTAATTAATTTGACAGCTCCACAGTAGACAGTCAGAAATACCTGATCAGCCTAATTTATTTATTTTATGAATGAAACATTTCAGATTGAAGTTGTTAGAGCTGAGCACAACAACAAGACAAAGAGACGAAAAAGAAAATAATTAATTGGTCAACTCTAAGATTTACATGAATTTTTAACGTTTCTCGTTTATTCCTCACGTTCTTGTTCTGATTCTGTCTTTTTTTTTTTTTGTTTTTATTGTCTCTCAGTTATATTGTTTCAACAAATTCTTTATTCATTCTTCGATATTTCTGTCGTGTTCTAGTTATAGAAGCAAACAAGCAAGAACCTAATGTTCAGTAAGTTCTTGTGTCAAGGCGCATGCATTTGAGCTTGGCAGATCAAATCAATAAAGCATTCACATACTTCAAACAAAGATCTACTCCTTGCTTTTTAATGTATAATCTAGAGGACAAAATTCGTTCATTCACTCGTCTCGACTGCCACAGAAAAAAAAAAATATTCTTTAAGATTTACTGTCGTTCGATACAATTTTTATTATTAATGGAGATGGAGATAGATTTTTGAAATTAGAAATTGAAAGATTTTTATAATTTTTTGTGATTGCTTATTTCACGGGAAACGTTATGTGATTTCAAAAACACTCACTACATGCATATAACAAAAATGTGTCATGACAATCTCGAAATCTATCTTTCACCCGATAACAACGTCGCATGAAAACAAAATTGTTGATCCATTATTTATTAGGAGTTGGACACACTCTGTGCAGAATACACAATTTTTTTTTTTCAAGTCTGTCTCAAGCTGGATCGAGTTTTTTTTTTGTTTTATTTTTCATTTTCAGTTGCTTGTTTTGTATCGGATAAGAGAAAAAAATTTGATAAATTGATCCAAATAAACAGCACACGCTCAATTTACTGTTTAAAGCTGATTAGACGGCACACTTACTTCAATGGGATAGTAATTAATTTTGATTAAACAGATTTTCGAGAAAAAAAAAAAAAAAAAACTTCCATTGAGAAATTATTGAATGAGAAAAAAAGACGCCAAGAGAATGAAACATGTTTCTCGTTGAACTTTGGCTCGCCCAATTCCACGAATCTTTTGGCAAAATATTTTTGTTTCTTGTCATCAGCTTACGGCGTGAATGCTCAATACTCGGAAAGCCTCTGTTGCCAGAAGAAGAAACATCTTAACATATCATTCGTTGTAAAGAAAAGGAATAAGATTTTTTTTGCATTTTAATTATGGGACGTAAAAAAAAGATCAGTGAAATAAAACAAAATTGCAAAAATATAACGATCTCATTGCAAATCGGCTTGAAGTGCTACACATGTTTCTGATCAAGTCGAGCAGGAGAGAGTGGAAGCTCTTTGCATATTTGCATGTAAGGCATTTAAAATTTAAATTGCAGACTTTGTTGCCCATGGTTCAGTCTCTTAATTTTCTCGGAATCTCGCGAAAATGCTCATGAAATTTTGCGATTGTCGGATTGATTTAATTCATGATTATCAAAAATTGTCCGAGACGAAAACGGAAAGCTTTGTGGATTAATCGGAAGGGATATTGGAATAAATTGAATAAAAGACTTCAATGGCAATTTAGGTGACGAAACTCGTTGGCCAACAAACATCGATTATCGAAAGAGGATGAACAGCAGACACCAAAACAAAACTTCACTTTTCAGCTTCAATCTAAAATGCAATGCACACAATTTTCTTTTGGTTTTAATTTCAAGTCTCCATCGAATAATGTTACAAATATTTTCATCGAGTCGCCAAGCTCGTAAACCACCCAAGATTATTATTAAAATTCATCAAACGCCATTGAACAAAGTGTGAGCACATAAGATTCTTGAGACTTGAAACATCACAATACAAAAAATTGTTTAATTTGAATTTAATGTTGAATAGTTGTTTCGATTTCAGATTTAATTTACGAGTGTCATGTCTAACGACATTTTTTTTTTTACTTTAGTTTCTCATTCAAAATTCAATGCATGATTTTGTTTTCAGTTTTTATGGAGTTAGAAGCGATCATTGATGGGATTTTTCGTTTTGTGTGGCATTGAAAAAGGATATTTTAGCAGGAAAGGAAAGATATTGTCCGGAAAATCTCGCATGCCATCATGAAACATAAATTAAATTTCTAATTTAGCCACAAGTATACAGTTTAAGACATTTTTAAGACTGTACGCTTTTCACTTTTATTTTGATTAAATCCATCAAGGTTTTTTTATGTCAAGATCCCCGAATAAATGTGGAATATGGAAATATCGACGAATTACAAATGACAAAAAATAATGTTGTAAAATATTTGTCAAATGTGTTAAGAACTTCTTTTTTTTTTAACTTTTATCAAATGTTGATTATAAAAATATGCAGGATAATTAAGATATTAGGATGCTCAATAGTGCAACTACTTCGGTAGTGCATTCCTGATTATATGCCACAACGTGACAGTTTTTTAATTGCTCACTAAAGTTAAACGTGTTATATGTGACTGCAATTATTAATTTGCTGTAAAATGTGTTTTAAAGTAATAATTTTGTCGTGGAACAGTGTCGCTGTGTAAATAATAAAATCTGAAACCTATGTGAGATGATTTAAAATCTCATTCTGGTGGTTCAGTGGGAAACAGTAAAACCGATCAAAATATGATTCACAATAGTGATTAATTAACTATGAATGATTTAGCAAATTTTTGTACTATAGCTTATAGTTTTGTATTAAATTGGATCAACTTTATCCATTCTTGGATTGAAGAATCTTTAAAAATGATCTTGTGTTTAAACCATAATGATTTCTCATAATAGAAGATTTGTCTAGATTTTGATTGCGTGATTCGCAGAAACTTGTGACTTTCGATTTGACTGTTGATCGACAGTTTAGGAAATTTAACACAGAGCTGTGATAATTTATTTGTTTTTGAAGAATATGTTTTTGTGATATCTTCTTAAAATTTTTTAATTAAAGATCTCATAATTCTACAGGATGAACTCTCAACTCGGGGTCTCGGGATTCATCGACAAAATGAAAATGTAAAGTTTTAATTATTTCTTATTTTATAAAACCTTTTTAACGATTTCCATTCAATTGATTGTTCTTTTATAGCAAATCCTTCAAAACGTTGTGAAAATGTTAATGAAAAGTTAAGCCACACGAAAATAGAGGAAATTGTTATTTCATTTTGTTCATTTATAGCGGATGATTAATGATATTTGCAGCATGCATATATATATCTAGATCGATTGAATTGGATATAAACTCTCCGTTTTAAAAATAAATCCGGAAAAAATTCATCGGAATGGATTTTTTTTATCATTTTTGATCTTTTGAAAGTTAGAATTTTTTTACCAACCTGACTAAGCTCGTTTTATAACAGTTGCTGCTAAATGCACAATTAGTTGTAAAACAAATAAAATAGGATCGTCCTTGATTCACAGTTAGTTTCATAAAATGAGATCAAGTTCCTCATGCCGGATTTTATTAATTAACCGAATTTGGAAGCAGTACTCAAAATATTATTCTGTAAATCCTTCTTTGCAAATGCAAAGAAATTTAGAAAATCAGGAAAAATTTGAAATGGCATCAAAGAACTTTAATATCCGATTTATTATTGTTTCAAAAGAACTGAAGCATATCATTGGGCGGCAGAAAACGCAATGCTGCTGTTGATATTGCCAGGCTCTTCATTTGAATACATTTTAAAACTAACGCTTGACATAGATAGTATTGCATGTTTCTTATCTGAATCAAAAATTTTCAAAATTAAATTTATTTAATTATTCAGTAAATGCAGAAAATTTCTAGTTCATTTTTCTCTCGCTCTCCCTTGTTTCAATTCAGTCGAATATCTAAACTAAAAATGATCGAAATTACTTCAATCCACGGCTTGAACTATATACGCAATAGAAATCTTAGCGCAATAGAAAGAACTTTCTGGTTTTTGGCATTCATTTTAAGCATAATTCTTTGTGGTTTTTTGATATTTGGGACCATAGAGAAATATATTAACAATCCCATAATAGTGCGAGCCTCTGACAGTGCAAAGACAGTCGATGAAATTCCATTTCCGGCAGTGACATTTTGTATTGAACATGATACAGCAATATCAAAGGACTTTGAATATGGAGATCTCAGCTCGATCAATTTTCAAACGGCCAAATTACTTTCTGCTGATCAGTAAGAACTTTAAAAGTATTTGTTTCAGATCAGAGTATTAAGAAATTTTAATATTAATATTTTCCAATTCAGGCTTTGGATGATCGATATTTTCGATCAAATATTTCATCGAAATATCACAAAAATTTTTAATTTGACATTTTCAGAGACTGACACGAAAATTTCTCTAACAAAGAATTTTGAGAATATTTTGTCATATTTCGACCTTCATGCTGGAACTAGAATGGGATGGATAGATGAGTTCGATGTGCCAGTATCTCCTATTCTCACGAAACATGGTCTATGTTATACTTTCAACATCTTACCCGATAATGAATTATTGTATCTATCTAGAGTTTCAGAGGATTTTCAATATGATGTCGTATTTTACGGAAGTAAATATACAGATTTTAATAGCGACTTTACGAAAGAACTTGAAATGGATCATCCTTGGTTCACAAGATCAGCTAATAAAGGCCTTTTTCTTCAATTATTTACCATCTCGAAAATGAATGCAGACCCTGAACTGTATCCACTTTCAGGTGACAAAGTATTCGTCCATAGTCCTTATGAGCTTCCGATCAATGGAAAACAAACGAGTTTTCACCGTCTTCAACATACAACGGTTTATCTTGCACCAAAACTAACGATGCTTGATGACAACTTGAATAACTTACCACTAGAAGAGTGAGTTTTTCTTTTGGTTAATTAATGGTAAACATATCACAAGATTTTTTTTAATTTTAGAAGAAATTGCTATAAAGAAGACGAGAAACTTTTAAAATATTTTAGAATCTACTCGAAGAACAATTGTGAAAATGAGTGTTTGTCGCATTACATAATTGAAAACTGCAAATGTGCTCCGTTCTATCTTATTAGTAAGTAGTTCTGAAAAATATTGATCGTGATTTTATTATAAGGAACTCTACTTTTAGGAAGTAAACTTGCACGAGTTTGCACACTTAATGAATTAGAATGTTACACAGATGCTGAAAATAAATTTTCCACCAGTGACTTTCTGAATAAGTGTAAATGCTTGGACACGTGTACGAGTTTAACTTATATTTTGGAAGAGCATTCGGGAAATAAGTGAGAAAATAAATGAGCTGAAGCTTTTACTAAATTTATTTACTACCATAGGTTCTATTATAAGGAAGCAAATTACATTCAGGTGCTTTTCAAGGACAGAGAATTTTTGCCACTAATAAGATACAAAGTGATGAACTTTAGTTTATTTCTGTCACAAATTGGTGGCTCGTTGGGACTTTGCTTAGCAATGTCTTTTTTGTCAATTATTGAAATTTTCTACCAAACCATAAGAATAGTTTTTCATCAAAAAACTAATTTCAGTAAAGAAATTAATCTAGAAATTGAAGGAAGTGGCAGAAAACTAAATTTCAAATTTGCATCATTTGCTAAATACTGTAAAAAATATTGTCTACATAGTTCACTTCATGGCATAAGCCACGTTGTCAACCGCATTTCCAAGCCATTTGAGAAGATCTTTTGGGCATTTAGTTTATTACTTTCCATTTTTTTCCTTTGTATCATGGTCAGAAGCTCTTATCAAAAACTTCAATTAAATCCGATCGCAATCGGTTATAATGACACAATCTGGAATATTCAAGATGTAAGTCTGTACAAGGATGAAATAAATTTTACATTTTTTTTTTCTCGCAAGATTCCATTTCCTGCTGTTACATTTTGCACGGACTACAATGTTGCCCCCATTCTTGAGAAGTCAGGCGTAAGAGGACTAATGGAAAATAATGAACGTATGTCAAATTTATCGGACGAAGAGTAAAATATGTAAATTAAATATGTTTGTAATTTTCATACTGAATACTCTTTTTCTTTTTTAGCCTTGAGATACTTCAAAGCATTTTAATGATTTGTAAAACTGAAATGTGGAGACTCTTGCAAGTCCTTCCAAAATATCAAAGAGATAAAATCTATACGTCACAAATGCCGGATCTTATTTCGGAATATTCATTTCGAGAATGGTTTATAGATCAAAATGCTTCATTCGCAAGAAATTTTGAATGTCCCTTTGCAACAATTTTGCATCCTTTTGGAAACTGTTTCACATTCAACATGATGAATTTTGAAGATGTTTTCAACACTGAGGAGTATGAGAAGAAATTCTATTTTGAATTCTTACTAAATTTTGCTATATTAATTTTATTAATATCAGAATCGCCGATCATTTTGCCTATCAAGAAGACATAGTTCTCAATATGGGAGAGGGAACTGATGGAAGAATTAAAAAACCTTTTTATAGTAAATCAGCACTTAATAAAGCAAATGGATTCTATCTGCTTTTAGCGGATTATCATAAATATAAAAGTTTGGGATATGCCATAAAGTTATAAATTTAAAAAAAAAATGCATTAATTTATTTTTCTTTACAGATTATATCTGCAATTTTAGAGATTACCTGGTCATAATACATAATAGCTACGAGTATCCTTTTACAAGTTTCGAGAAGCCGAGAGGAAGCACTGTGAAGTTGGAAAAGAGTACCGAGCTGATTGTCAGCCCAAGAGTTACAACAACAGATGAAAAATTGAGAAAATTCAATCCCGATCTGTATGAAAATCTTTTTTCTATATTAATGATTTTGTTGACTCTACTTATTCTTAGACGTGCATGCTATTTTGATGGCGAAAGAAAACTTCGTTTTTTCAAAATGTACACTCAAACAAATTGCTTTCATGAATGTAAATCAAATTATTCAGCAGAATTGTGTAAATGTGTACATGTGGGAATGCCACGTGATAAGAAAACAGATATATGTTCCAACAAAGATGTTCAATGCATGATGTCTGTATTTTGGCTCTTCGATGACGATTCTAAACCATCCGTGAAGAATTGCAAATGGTTGTGTTGTAAATTGCAACTAATATTTTTAAATCTCATAAATTATATTTTTTTTTAGTTATCCATCTTGTCAGAGCTTTGAATATGATGTAAGTGCAATTCATTCGTCTATAGATGACAACTATGTGAATAAGTAAGTTTTTGTGGAACATATTCTTACATTTTGTTGAACATTTGCATATATATGATTTCCTGTCTCATATTAACTTTCTTAGTTCATTTTTCCAAGGAGAAGTTTTTGTGTACTTCAGAGATAGTGAATTTCTGGGAATAATTCGATATCAAGTTATGGAATTGTGGATTTCTTGTCTTCTCTTGGAGGACTTTTGGGAATAATGATTGGAGCTTCTGTCCTTTCAATAATTGAATTATTTTATTTTTTCACTTTACGAATGATCATTGATATAAATCGATACTTGGATTTAAAACATAATGAAGACGCGCATGTCGTAATTGTCAAGGAATATGGAATTTAGAGGAAACGAAATGTGTAAGGATGAATTTAATATTATTAATTATTTAAATCTGGATACAAAGACAATGTAGGATTTTTAGAGTTCCATTTAATATGTCAAATAAATGTTTTCAGAAATTCTTTTTTCATGAAATTCATTTTATGATCCTATTAATTTTTAAACTATCACGACAAAATCACGACAAATGTTGAAAACCCCTGAATTTTCTTTCTATTCCAAAAATATTTAATTATTTTAGATTTAGATTATAGCATAATTTATAGTTGGTAGCTTACACCTCGGTTTACACTTTGCTAAAATTTTAAAATTGTAGAATTTTGTTTCAAAATAAAATATGTATTTTCAATTCTTGGAAAAGTTGTGAAAAAGATCAAGAGTGATGAGTGATTAATTCTCTTTGAATGATTTGGCACTTTTTAGAGGAAAAAAGAACAATTTGTTGTACCACCACTTTTTATGCTCATTTTGAATTACCTACTGAAATATGAACGCATTAAATTTGACCAGTGCATCCATTCTTGAAGCGGTGCTCCGGTGCTATGTTTCGGTAGACATGAGCTTGTGTTTATAATTTATGATGCATCATGATTTTTAGAACCGACTAATTATAAATAAATAACTTGCTAATTTGTTATGTTTTTGATTTGTGCTTTTAACTTTTAACAAACAAATAAGGTTAGTTAATGATTTTTGATTTAAAACTTTGTCAACAGTTAGGAGGATGACTCGTACAGACCCAGCGAAAACGCTTTAATATCTTAGTGGTATTTCATTGATGTTACTGACACAGTAAATTATTTACGCCAAATAATAATGTTTAATGAGATTCGCAAGATAACAGTTAGATAGGTATCGAGGTGATTAATGGCGGGAAGGAATGAGAAATAAACTTCTTACATGCATGCAGCAAAAAAAAAATATTTACTTACCCTTAACAGCATCTACTTATCTAGATGCAATTCATATCGAAGCACAGTTTCACTATATAAACTTTGTTCTAACTTCATCAAACATTTTTAAGATTATTTGTGTCACAGAAAGGAATGCGTTCAGAAAACCAAACTTTTATTTTGCGACCTTTTTGAAATTTTAACTTAATCAGCATTTTGAAGAAATTCCAACATTATTATTAGAAAACCGAACCTTCCTCAATCTGGGATCATGAATTCAGGCAATCATGAATCATTTTAATTATTCATGTGTTTCAATAATGTATGTATGTATACCTAATTAAAATCTTTCTTCAAAAGTAGAAGGAAGAAGTATTGTAAAACATATCTGTGTACATATTTATAACGAAGGCGCCGATTAAAATAAACTCCAATTAGAACGAATGATTAATGATATTTTGGTTACAAGCAAAACAATAAAAATAAATGAATCTGGTAAAATATGTATCTCTTTTAGCACCTTTGAATTATTTTCTTTATCTCCTTCTGTACAAGCGTAGTCCTGTCGAAAAGTGTAACTAAATATTTACCATTTTAAAAATCATAAACTTTATTTTTCATAATTTCTCACTTTGAATCAAATATTTTATTACAAAAACAAGCGCTTATACTATCTAGAGATAGAGATAAATAGATTGGTTTATGTTCTTTTTTTTTGGTTAGTCGAATTAATTTTCATACAATGCATGAGTCAATAATATTAGATATTAAAATTTCAATAGTTATGCTTTTGATGGAAAATTTTAAATAAAACAGAAACTAAAAAAAAAAATGGAATTTTAACTTTGAGGAAAGAAAAGACGCATAAAATTCAGGTCAGTTTAATTTTAATCAAATGAGATTACGAAATTCACTTTTGATATGAGCTTCTCACATCGTAGTTCTGTCTTCAACCGGACATGTCTACTGGCGATGTTTTATTGCATAAATTTGTATCATAATAATACGATTAATAAGTTCTTTAATAGCTTTTATATTACTTTTAACGAACAATAAAACATAAATCTGACAAAGAAAAATATATTAATCTGTCCAAGAGTGACAGTGGGGAAGAATCGTTTTTGTTTTTTAAGATAACGAGAAAGTTTTGATTTCTTCTGTCTTTGTGGGTTTTCACTTTGTTCCGAAAAGCAATTAAATCGTACACTTAAATGATACAGAAAGCATTTGCCACTATAAATCTTTCAATTTCAACGATTTGCCTGGCTCTTCGAATGAGCAATTAGCCACTGTAACGTTATGTCAATGTTGTCCTTTTCTTTACACGAAATACTATAACAACAAATTTCACGATCCTGAATTGCCGAGAGATTCCTAATAAAATAAGAAAAAATTTTAGATCAATGCATTAGAATTTACAAATTATCTTTAAAAATAAACTTACATTCGCTCAATAAGTCCGGTCTCTTCAAGTGCACCAGGCAGATCACGCTTATTACCCAAAACTAATACTGGAATACCTGCCAGCTGTGGCTTATCAAGCAGTGAATGAAGCTCATTCCTAGAGGCCTCCATCTTGTCTAAGTCAGCAGCATCTACCATATACACAATCGCATTAACGCCTCTGCAGTAACGCTCCCACATCGATCTGAATCTAGGTTGACCGCCAATATCTACAATGACGGCAAAATATTTGAAATGTTTATGACTCATAAATTGAATTGATCATGTAAGGCTTACCCCAAACCTTAATGGTGACATTTCCTTTGGTAACTTTTCTCATATTGAAGCCAACTGTTGGAATCATGTCTTCGCTGAAATTTCCAGACTGCAAATACAACAAATAAATTTCATTTATTCATCGTCAATATAATTTATGTTTGTTTGCCATTGGACCTTAATAATCATCGCGAGAGCAAATAAATAAGTGCATTTCTCCTTATCATCATCACAATAAATTTTGCGTTTCGGATTCAAACAAACCATAAGAAGATGACAATGAAGAAAAATCTGACGGAAAAAATCTTGCAAAAATCGATAAAGAGAATTTTGTAGCACGCAGAATTGGGTTGTGGTCCATCATTACATAGAAATGTTGATTGAATTGTGTTAATCATTGGTATGTTGAAAGAGTATAATCGCCCATAGTAACTTCCGTCTCTGGGTAAATATATCCGTGAAGTAATTCACGATGTCTTGTGATTAATGGAAGGAAAAATGTAACCGTCTATATGGGACGGTCATATATCTAGGTAGCTGCCAATTTTTCTTTTTCTTTTTTTTTTTTTTTTGGTAAATCTGTGCACTCAAAGCTCATTGGTGGTGCATCGCAGAAACGAGATGGAGTTATTTCAGATAAAGATGGGGTCATTGTAACGAATTAATAGCGAAAGACATCTGCTGTATATCATACAGCTGTATGATCAAATCCAATAAATGTCATTTAACTTACTGCTACAACATTAAGAAATGTGGTTTTTCCACTATACTGCAGGCCAACCAGGGTCAATTCCATCTCTAAAACGACAGAGGAACATACAATAATTAAAATATTGATAAGACACAAAGACATTTTGATTACTCATCCATCATTCAAAACTTTTATTTCGTCGCTCACCTTCTTTCCAGAATAGAGACCGAAACCAGTCCAGGATTTTATTAATTATGGCGAACATCTCTAGGGCAAACTGTGATTTAAATACTTAAATTCCTGCCTTTGGCTCTTGAAAATCCTTAATAAAAAAAAATATTTATGCTATCAATTATTTTCTCAGTATCGCGAAAATCAGAGTTAGAAAAGAAACCAACGTACACAATATTTATAAATTAAATTTCGCTCTTGTTAAAATCTCATGCATGTCATTATATGATTTCCCTTTATTCGAGAACCTCCGGAAATTTCGATTAAATTTCATAGCAAGTACTTATTTAGTATCAAGTGAAACTAATTAATTAATCGTTTTAGAATTAAATATAAAATTTTGGTCTATTTTCCATACCCTGACTCTATTTCAAGCTCCAATTTTGCACAAAAATATTTGGTACACTTCTTACTTGAATTGAGGGGCACGCAACTACGAACTTAACGATCATAAATGCAAGGCAGTATAAGGCAGATTAGAGAATTCTGTAATTATCTACCTAAGTAGTGCTTTCACACTAAGTAGATATGATTCGAACACTGGGAAGATTTTAAAATTTCCAATTTAAAAAAAAATCTATTATTTATTATTTCGAGATTATGAAAAAGAAAAATATGAATGATAATATTAATCATGTATCTTCAGCATGTAGATAGTTATATAGTTCGTATAATTCAATGATGGAACAGGCGATAGGAAGTATGGCACAAAACAATACCATGTTCGTTACATGCGTCAATAACTCCTTGGTCATTCGTGCTCCCAGCGGGAGATGCGATGAATTTTACGCCGCTCTGAAATTATAAATATATTTTAAAAGTTTTCGTTGTAGACGATTCACTACTTTTTTTTTGATAGAACTTACCAATCGTGCACGGTCAATATTATCCCTGAATGGGAAAAATGCATCAGATCCGAGTGCAACTCCTGTTAATTTTGAAATCCACTCATTCTTTTCTGTGGCTGTTAGCGGTGCTGGAATTTCTTCAAACATTCCTTCAAATTGTACAACTGACATATCTTGTCCAACTGTTCCATTAACGAAGTTATCAATTGCATTGGACATTTCAGCACGTTTAACGCCTTTCTTGAAGCTGAATTCCAGAACTTTTGGATGCTGGCGGAGCCACCAATTGTTTGCTATGTCAAGTATTTAATATGATATAATTAATAATAGTTAGATATAGAATTATTTTTTTTGCATTGGTTGAATTTTTGCCAGCTACCTTTATCACCAGCCAAACGTGTACAGTGAATTCTCGATTGTTGTCCTGCACCGATGCCCACAACTTGTCCATCCTTGGCGTAACAAACAGAATTACTTTGTGTATACTTTAATGCAATTTGGGCTACGATCATATCTCGAATGGCGCCGACCGGAAGTGTCTTGTTTGTTGTCACAACATTCTTGAATAATTCTGCATCAATATTTGCATCATTCCTTCGCTGTTCCATTTGCAAACCGAAAAGTGTTTTTCTTTCGATTTCATGCGGCTCATAGTTGGGATCCATTTCAATAATGCAATATCCGCCGTTCTTTTTCTTTTTCAAAATTTCAAGAGCTTCCGGCGAATAACCAGGAGCAATGATTCCATCTGACACTTCACGAGAAATGATCTTCGCAGTGACGACATCACAGATGTCTGACAATGCTACAAAATCTCCAAATGATGACATTCTATCAGCTCCTCGAGCTCTCGCATAAGCAATCGCGAGAGGTGTCAGCACATCATACAGATCATCAACCATGCACAATTTTGCTTCATCCATTGATAATGGAACAGCAACGGCGGCGCCTGCTGGTGAGACATGTTTGAATGATGCAGCAGCTGGGAGTCGAATCGCATTTTTTAATTCACAAACCAACTGCCAAGCGTTCAATGCGTCACATAAATTTATAAATCCTGGAGCAGCATTTAAAACTTTGAGTGGAAGTTTTTCTAATGTCGTGAAGAGCTGGGCTGGCTTTTGATGAGGATTCATCCCATAGCGTAGGTTCAATTGGGATTGGCCAGCGGAAAATTCTTTTCTGAAATAGTCAGCAATCACTTCATCGTAACTTGCTGTATGTTGAAACGCTTTTAAGGCTAGACATTGTCTGGTGGACTCTTGAGTATCTCCAAACTGTTTGATTTCTTGTAAAACTTTTTCATAGTCCAGTGGATCGCACAGAACGGTTACTCGAGAATGATTTTTAGCTGCGGCTCGCAGTAGTGTGACGCCACCAATGTCGATATTCTCGACAGCATCAGCCAATGTCACGTCTGGTTTCGCAATAGTCGCCGAGAATGGATATAAATTGCATACGACAATTTGAATGAACTCAAATTCTTGACGTTTCATATCAGCAACATCAGACTCAATGTTTCTCGTCAAAATCCCAGCATGAACGGCTGGATGAAGAGTCTTAACGCGCCCATTAAGCATCTCAGGTGCGCCGGTTATGTCGGAAACATCGAGACAATTCAATCCAACATCCTTAATAGCCTTTGATGTGCCACCTGATGCCACAAGTTTAAGTCCCAGACCCTGAAGGCCTTTCGCAAAACTAACCAATCCCGTCTTATCGCTGACGCTCAGCAGTGCTAGTTTTCCTGTTGCCATTGTTTTGATTGATTAACTGCAATAACAAGAAACAGTTGATAACAAACTGATACAAAGGTTAAAAGGTTATAAACTCTGCTGGTGGCTTCAATTCCTTTTTGCGTCACATGTGCTCAAATCAACAAGTGGTTTTTTAAAAACTTACATGAATAATTCGCCGGTTCAATGATAAATCAGTTTCTTAAATTACAAGCTCACTGCTCGTTGCTATTCAATTTATTATTCAATTGAAGAAACAAATCACCAGCAAGCATCCAACTGCTTCGTAATGTGTCTCTATTGTGAATGCATTAAAACTGATAACTGGATCGCGGAATTTTTTTTTAAGCCTTTCGACCAAACATCTGTTGCCCGATTGCTCGCAATGTTGCCCGATGAAAATATCTTGATTGATTCCACAAAATTATATTTTTTATTTTAATGCAAAACTTGAAGAAATTTGCGGATTAATTAATTAAAGTGTATGTATGATAAATTTCCATCGATCGAGTGCGGCTAAGTAATGTCCACTTTACGGAACATAATTGGGATTTTTCTTAAGAATAACGAAGCCTTCCATGATAGGTGTCAATGAAATGTATTCCTCTGTTGCTAATTCAGCTCGTTCTCCCATCGCAAGCAACACTGGGGTGGTATGTGTCTGGAATCCGGTAATTGTTTTCGGTTTGCCAGCTTGTCCCACAACGTCAACCGCAACACCAACGCGCACAGGTACGGTGAGGGGATTAAGAGTCTCATCAAAGGTGACCAACATGCGTGGCTGCATGGCCGTTGCCAGTGTGTAGAGCAAATAATGCGATCGCGACAGTATGACTAAAAATATTTTCGAAAAAAGTTAAAACATCGTTAATTTTGCACATCCATAACTTACTATTTTTCACATCCAAGAAAGCAACAAGCGTTGCCATTAAACCTGCTAATGCTACTGGACTCATCAACTGACGGTCGCTATGGTATGGGCTAAGTGTCAACGTTCCTTTGCCCAAATGTGTGAGACCCTGAGCGATGCGTACCATAAAAAGATTGTTGGGATCCTTTGCATGATATTGTGCAAGTTGACGCAACATCGAAGCCAAACGAGCATTATTTGTTCCAGCTCCTACGAGACCCATTGCAAAAATGGCATTGTGCGCAACTTCAGCGTCACTGTCGTGTGAAAATTTACTCAGTGTATCCAGAATGTTTAATTTCGGATTAGAAACAGAGATCAGACCCAATGCTAGTGGAACTGATCGACGAATTGTTGGTTCACAATAGCGCAGCTAGAATAATAATTAAAAATTAATTAATTTTATCTACTTTTGACAAAATTACTTACCAAATTTCCGAAAGATCTAAAGGCCATTTCAGATCCAATGTCTTCACCGAGAGCGATTAAAGCAATTCCAAGAACCGCAACTGCTTGGCATTGAGATAAATCCTTTTCACGCTCTTCTTTTTGCTGCTGCTCGTTCTGATCCTTTTTGCTCTTGTCAGTTTCGGGAACGAATGGTTCGTAATGATCACTACAAATGTGCAATAAATGTTGAATTTTCAAGACATTTCCAGTTCCAGCATAAGCACAAATTTCAACCATTGTTGTTGCAGTTGAGCGATGAGGTTCAACAATAACACTCAAAGCTGCTATGATGGCTTCAGCAGCTTCTTGACGTCCTAAGTACACTAAACCAAGACCAAGGAAAAGATACTTTGCAAATGTATCACGAAAATCAGCTTCACTACGTTCCATAATGATTTGAAGAAGAGTTTCAGTCACTTCTGGATTGCATGATCCAACAGAAATTAAGCCTAGAGCAAGTGCCGAAATTCCCAGAACTTCATTTGTAACACCACTACGTTTCTCTGAGCTGAAGACTGGTGTGATGACCTCAATAACATTTGCGCGATTTGAACCAGCATATGCCAAGCCGAGGCCCAAGATTGAACCAATTCTCATGGTAGTGTTGGTGTGTAAAACATAGTCTGACAGCAATGCTAAGGCTGGATCAACTTCATTACGAACACCACAATTGACAATACCGCAAGCCAGCAATGCACCTGCCTTGATGTGATCTTCGGATGAATACAAATATTTGTCGATTGGTGTTAAACCTCCATCAACATCCCACAATAGAATCAAACCCAGAGAAGCCATTGCACTGAACATTCCATGTTCCTTATTCTTATAAAGCCATTTGTTGCCATCTTCCATCAATAGCTTATCTTGTCCGAAACCAGCATTGACAAATCCATTTACAAAACTAGCAGCCAAGTTCTGACGAGCTGAATCGATCTGGGACGATCCAAAAGGTGTTCGAGAATTGTCCAAATGTGACTTGTAGACATCTTCTGGTGTTTTTGGTTCCATGATATCCAATTCACGGCCCAAGTTCAAGAAATGATTGTTAAGATGAGAATTTGACATGATTTCAATAAGATCCTCCTGATCAGCCATCGTTTCAGGCAATTCCAAGAAGACTTGTTGGCGTCCTAACATAAAAGCCAATTGCTTTTGAGTAGCACTAAGATAATATTAAATTCAATTATTGCACGGTTATTAATATTCAATTAGCAAAACTCACGTATCTGGACAGGATACAAATATATCTTTAATGATTTCCATGTCGTTTAAGCCTAAAGCCAGGCGCATCGCTTGTGTATATTGATTGAATTTGCGGGACAAATTTAGAGCGCACTTCAGTAAGCTGACGTTTTCAGGATCGGGCACATATGGAACGCAGCTCTGCAGATATAAACAGACGCGTGGATAAGCGCTCTCATCCACATACTGTTCAAGCAAGTCCAGCTTCTCAACTTCCATCAACAGATCGCAAGCTTCAGCCTCAGCATTGTGAGCCATGTTGTATGGGATGATTTGCTGAACAAGATCAATAAGACGCAATCGAAAAGTGTCCGATGCTTCAGGCCAGTTGCTTGCAATCTCTCCTGACAAATGACGAACATATTCGTGACCCCAGTCTCCAATTGAATCCACTTTCTCATCACATAAAAGACGATAAACGAGGCAATCCTTGCCAGTTCCCATTGTCATTGCCAATACTGATATAATTTCAGCACAGAGTTTCAGGATGGTTTTATCCTTGATGGTGGTGGTCATCTTTTTGTGAATTTCTTTCATTGTCTCATAATGAGGACGCATAAATTTCAGAGGTTTTGGGACTGAAGTCATTGACGTTGTTGATGCACGAATGAGGCGTGCAAGAGTTTCAAGGGCAGGCAAATATAGCTCCGTATTCTCTTCCTGGAGTCGTTCGACGAGCATATTGAGCTCTGACTGAAGTTGTTCATCCTCATCCGACTACAAAACAAAACAAGTTTGGGGTTAATACTAGAATCCAAGCTAGATTTAAGGATTTATCTCTTTGAAAATTTGTTCAAGAAGCACAAACTTCTTCAAAGATTGATTTTAATAGAAGTTTAAGGTGTATTAAGCATACATTTGCGTAAAAAAGGATTTATGTATTCAATGACTCAACAAAAAAATTATGTGAACTCACCAGCTCCGTCTTTTCTTCTACTTTTTCATCAGCTTTCTTCGCGTCCACGTCCATTGGTTGGGGCTTCTCAACTGTGGCCATCGTGTCACTGTCACAAATCCTTTTAATTTGCTTTAATTAATTAATTTCGCCTGAATTTAGCGAAGCGATCTACCGATTTACACCGTTAAAAATGTTTAGGCATGAACATACACTGTCCTTAAAATTGCAAAACAATTTTTTTTTGGTATTTATATACCCCTTAATTTTTGAGTGATTCACAAAAATTTTCGTTCAAGAATTCTTCTTACGGCAAGTAGTTTAAGCCGCGAACAAACTTTTGAAGCTTGATGTGATAAGCATGAAATAATGATGGAGTTCTTCCTCGATCCAAAGATTATTGAATATGCTTGTTCGTGCGGCAATTTGAGCCCTTTAACAAAACTTTTTTTCTGTCGTCACTGCCTAGATGTACGATGCTCCTTCTGCTGCCACCATGAGGTTAGTTGCTGGTTTTTATTCCATATCGAAATTTTAATAACTCGCAGCCATCTTAGGTGGACTCATTTTCGTGTTCCAACTGCTTGGAAAACATTCCATCATCTGAAGCTAAATTGCGAAAAAACAAATGCAATACGTGTTTCGACTGCCCATCATGTCAGCATACTCTGTCAGCTCGTGCAACTACCGTTCAGGTACCAATGGCATCAAAGACTGATGATCCTGATGCCGAAGCAGATCCAAACGGCAAGATGGTCGCTAAAAAAATGTATTATCTAGCATGTCTTGCATGCCGCTGGACAACTCGAGATGTTGGAATTAAAGATCAAACGGCAGCAACATCTTCATGGCCTGAACAGGAATATGCACATGCAAATCGTTTTGCAATGCTCCTTGAACATTATCAAGCTGTCGTTCTACATGATAAACAGGAAAAGCAAGAATATCAGAGACGTAAAGCTCCAAAACAAACAAAATTTCCCAGTATGACCGTAAGTTTGTAGTTGCCTGAATTGCTTAACAAAATTTTAAAATGAATTTTAAACAGGATCGAACAGGATTGACAGTTTCAGCGATTCGCCGTCAGATGGGCTGGTCTGATAAGACAACGGCAAAGCCGAAAATTAAACCCAGCAGTATCACACCATCAGTAGCTTCTGATGAAATCGATGAACTGCCTGACGAAATCTTCACTCAAGAAATCAATTTGAAAAATGTCACCACTATCAAGCAGCGTTTGGCACAGCCAGCAAATCAGCCGGAAACGGTTAAATATCTCTATGCACAACATAAGAATCTATCTATTAAAAGATCATTGCGTTGTCGCCATTGTGAACATAATGTTTGCAAGCCTGAATACAATCCTAGCAGCATCAAATACCGTATTCAGCTATTTGCTAGCTATCACGTTCCAGAAGTAAGATTTGTGAAATGCGATCCACTCACATCAGGTCAGAACGCATACATCACACTTAAAATAATTAATCCAACAATTAACGATATGAACATTACAATCATGGATCTTCCCACTGAAGAAGAGGAACAAATACTCATTGAGGAAATGCGCAAAAGCTTTGAGGTAAAATTTCTTGCTGCCTGTTAAAGTTCTATGTGGATAATTATAGTCCTTTTATTTTTAGAAAAGTGTTAACATTGCAGCAAAATCATCATTGACGCCTTCAATTATGCGTCCATCACTGATTGAAGATCCACGTTTGGTGAGCAAGAAAATAACTGCTCATTTAGAGCTTCCAGATTCTTCTTTTGTTATTCATCAACGTGATGATTCGGCTGAGTTTGATGATGAAATTCAACCCAAAAGTCAAGATCCGAAATTTGTTGTTTTTCGCAAGGCAAACAAAGTTGAAATTCGGGTTTTGATTACTCCCAATGGAGATTTAAAGGCAGCTGATAACGTTGTGGCTGGTTTTACAATGCAATACACATACAGCAATGTTCATGCGTCATCAACTCCAGACAAGAAAGGTGGACAGCAAATGGTACATGCATTAACCGCTCGTGTTTACATTAACGCTGGAAAGATTCTTGGAAGTGCTCCTTAGAACCTATCGCAATTTTTAATCATCTGATATTTATTAATCATTTTGAATTTTACATAATAACCACGCAAAACACTAATCATGAAATCCGCTTACAAGAAATCGACGATAGCTATCATTGTAAAAAAAAAAGAAAATAAAAAGAATTTATCTTAAAGAAAACTGCGTTTAGTGTCTGCAGCATAGTACTGAATTAAATGAGGTAAACTGAAGAAACTTTAAGCTTTTCCAATGCCAGTTAATCGATGAATATTATCCAGGAGATATTTGTTGTACTCCTTAAAATTTACATCGGTAATGGTTAATGCAGTTGTTTTATTACGAGGAACATCACCATATGTCTCAACCTTTGTACGCATTTTAAAAACTTTTGGCTGAAATGCCACTTCGCTGAAAATTGCATCAGCACGTTCCTTATCATGCTCAAGAGCTTCTCCAACCTCTGCTGCAGTTTTTCCAAGCATTGCTTCAGCCGCTTCAGAGAACACCGTCACCCAACGATTTCCAGTCCAATCGCCAACGAGCATCTGAAATTTTATAAAATTTGTTACACAAGGACTGGATGTTTCAAACAAAATAAAACTTACATTGACCAGCAAACGATATTTGAAATCACGGAAATCAGCATTGCATTTATCACATCGATAGATGCCATTTTCCTGATCGACAACTTTCTTTTGACAATCGGGTTGGGGACAAGCTTTATAGAATGAATTTGATGCACGAATACTATGAATGAAACCTTTGACTTGGAAATAATCAGGCTTGTCACCAGCTCCGAGATTTTTGATATTCATATCCTGGAATGTCATCCAATCGCTACTTCCAAAGCTTCCGCCTTGTGTACGTGCTGAGAGTTGTGCAATGTCATTAGAATTTCCGCCATTTTCAAACCAACCACGCAGTTGATGGCCTTCTTTCAAGTCTGGATTTTGTTTGATAACGGATCCACTGACTGTGCTGAGTGTTTTACCTCCGCCAAATTCGCCAATACGAACGCCTTTAGCCAAGATAACTGGTTGACCAGCCATGTCAAAACTCTTTGCTTCTTCACCCCACAATGTTAATGTAATGCTAGCATTGCTCTGATCAACAAGAGTTACTTCGCGTTTTGTCAATTCACGACCTGTAGCTTTGGCTGTGATGTTAGCGAGATCGCTCGCGTTTGTTGCTACACCAATAATGTCAACAATATCTCCAGGTTTCTTATCAGAAAGGGTCGAAATTGGTATGATCTCATACTTGATAACTGGAATGCCTGAAATGTCATCCTCGCACAGCTGAACAACGGTTTCGTTAGTGAAAGTCATCTCATAATCATTGTTCAACTTCGAATACTGCTTATTGGCCGCTTTCAATTGGCATTTGCTGATGTAATAAACTTTTTCGATTTCAATCAGACCATAGAATTTGTCAACTTGAGCTTGAAAAGCTGTGGCACGAATCTCACCAGATTCATCACATAAATCCATACTGAATAGCTTTCCTTCACCTCGTTGGTTGCTCCATGTTCGGATCGCTGATTTGGATGTGACACGAGCCTTAATTACCCATTTGTTCTGGTATGGACTCAAGGAATCAATTGGCATTGTGAGATGTTCACTTAGGTTACCTGAAGATGAATTCATCGTTTCATTGTTGGCATAGCTTTCATTGCGTTTCTGATATTGGTTTTGTCGATTTGATGCTGCACTGGTATTTCCATTCATATTTTCCTTCTGGTGAACTGATGCTGCTGAAGAACCAGCAGTTGTCTTCTGGCTCAATGTTTTTGGATCTTTTGTTTCGGGATTACCAATCTTGGCACCAACTTCATCGCCTTCATGTAAGACTTCCAATTCAAAGAGAATCACAACGCGCCTAAAATAGAAATAAATTAATGAAGTTAAAAGTTTAAATGGATTTGCATTCCAGAGCTGGCTGGGCAGTTAGTGACCTTTCATTAGCATCATTTTTGTTGACAGTAGAATTGACATAGCGGTTGACTTTAATGATTGTGTATTCAGTGAGCTGATTCGATTCATACAACTCATTTAAGGAGGTCGCAAGCATAGCGAAGGGATGAATGTAAACGCCATCAGATACCAGCAAGCGGTATCTGTCTTTGGCTTCAGCTGACGATGTACTTGCAACACGACGTGAACCAAGAATTTGAAGTATGATGGGAAGTAGATTATCTTCGCCGCGAAGGATTTTCTGGAAGTAAAAGAAGAAACAATTCATTAAAATGGGGAAATTGTGAAATTAGCGAAAATGCAATTGCAGAATTCAATATTTTACCTCCACTGCTCCAGATGTAAGCGGTGTCCAACGATTAGCCATGATCTTGTGCAATGTTTGGACGTAAGTATGTTAAATTATTTAGTTAATGTAGAAATTAGTGAAGCCTGTATTTGGTTTGAGATGTATACGTGTATTGATTTTTCGACTCCTTTTGTATTTTAAGCGCGAAATTTAATGTCAAATTTTTTCGCTTATCCGTTCGGCATGTATGGCATGTATGCGGACTGCATTATTTTAAATTTTAGTAGGTATGTAGATTAAGTAATAAAATAAAACACAAAAATTAAATCAGCACAAATAAATATATTTTCAGTCACAAACAAAAATTTATCACAGTACAGTAAATGAACTATACAGAAAAATTAATTGATGGAATTTTTAGCGTCTTCTCTTTTGCAGCCCACTGTTAGTGAGAATTTTTGAAACTTGTCTTCTATCAATCTTCTCTGCTTCACGATCTAAAACTGGCATTTCTTTATCAGCGAACCAGCTTTCTTTTGCTAAAGCTTCGGCTGTTCTCGGATTTTCATAGAATCTTGCTGATTTCAAAAGTGATGGATGGAATTGACTTTCCCAATGAGAATTTGCAATGACAGCTGGATGAGCAAGACTTGGTGGCTGCACAAAATATAACGTTCTTATAAATTTCCTGTTTCAAATTTATTTCTAATAACTTACCACTTGTTGGATAAAAATTTGTGAGCAACTTAATGCAATGAAAGCGAATAGTAAAAGCAATATTTTTTGCATTTTGAAATTGTTGCACGAAAGAACTTCTTGACGGTATGAGAACTATAAGCAAACTAATTTATCTGTAGCGATCTGTTTAGCTTTTATATTCTTCTCATCGGATCACATGTGTGGCAAAATGTCTAACTACTACATAAATTCGCACAAGGTTTCATGTAACAACAAACATTTCCTTTACGGCCTTTTCAAGATTATACGACAAAACAATCAATGCGAGTCTAACAAAATTTGTAAATGATCTAATAAATTTCACGTGCCGACAAGATGGTGAAAGGAATAATTGTAAGACATCCTTGGTGAAGGTCTTGGTCGTGAAGTTGCGATGTTAGGAAGTGATCTGTGTTTATTTTATGAAGGTTATATTGATCACGTTTTATATCATGAGTCAATGAACTCATACAATTACGATACAATTAATATAACATGAAAGTGTCACATATATTTCAGACTACGTTTACTGGGAACTTAAACATAAAATAAGTTCTCATTACTTGTGGGTAACTCGTAGTATCGTAGAGTTGTAACAGTAAAGTTGGTTTTTCTATTTTGTTTTGCTCCTTTCTTAGGCATTTACTTCCTACATATTATCTGACTATTCGCATGTAATGAACATGATCACTAGCAAGGCTGTTGATCTGTTTCTCTCTGATCAAAATCAAGTTCCTAAATGCAGTATATTTCATTGTCAAGGGTGTTTAACGAATTAAAATGCGAGTTTATTATAACAGATCGTTAGCTAATACTTTTTGCCTTTTGAAACATACCGTAACCAACTATTTTCGTTCAATTATTTAATCACGCAATTGTTAAGGAATATTAAGTAATTAGTAATTGATTGTATTTGTATCTCATTTTTATTGACTTTAAAATTTATAAGCAAAATGTCATAAAGAGGTAACGAGCATCAATAGAATTATCCATTAAATTAATAGTGAGGCTCTTCTGGCTTTTTCTTGGGTGTGAATGGATTTGTTTCTGGATCAGCATTCAATCTGAAGTATTGTGGAGCTTCATTGCAGTCAACATTGTACCAATAATCACATGTGAAAAGCTTCTGGCTGAAGAGTGTCCCATTAGTGCACAAGAATTTTGAACCTTGATGACCTTCTCGTCCATCGTGGCAGATATGATACGCCTGAATAATTTTGTTAGAATTCAGAAATTTGCACTTATACAAGCCGTGACATGAATTTGAAAAACCAGATTTTTGTGGCTTGTCTTGAACTTGCTTATTATGCAATGCGAAATGTCTGGTTTATTTATCGTAAGAAACTGTTCACGATTTATTTTTTTTGACTTACTTGGCAACCTGTTTCAACATTTGCGTATATCCCTGGAAGGGCAGGCATAGTATTGCAATCAAAGCTGGTGTCAGGAACGGAATGATAGATTGGATAGTCATGGCCCGGAATGCCTATAAAAACACACAATGACACAAAGCAACTTTAATCAGATGTTTTAGCTTAACTTACCTGGGATTTTAGACAAATCCTGAACCTCTGTTTCAGCTTTCGCTTCCGATTTCAAGTATCCATATTCCTAAATTTTTTATAAAGTTTGTTCATGGTAGCAACTAATTGCATAACATTTCCTTGAATAATAAATAAATTGATTTTGCTTTACTCACATCGACGTTAATTTTTACGGCGTTGTTGATACAAAAGAAGCCAAAAAACAAAAATATTTTCGTGAATCCAACAAACATCTTTGTGTCAAATATATGCAAATTAATCAAGCCGCCGAGAGGAACAATTTTGACTCTAAGGGGATAACGGGTCGCAGTTTACTGAAAGACCAAACATATCTTGCGGTTGATATGTTGTACTTTTCTGAGATTTAAAATTTCAAAAGTGGGAGGATTCAAAGAATGCAGCACCACAAACACGAATCACGAATCATAGAGTGATTAAAATATTTAAGATTGTGCTGAAGTCGATGTGTGCAACTATCCTAAACTGTACCAATAAATTGCGAAATTACTTTCACTATACAACACGCAGGGAAATTTTATGTTAGCAATAATAAAAGACATTAGCAACTTGATAATTCTGAAAAAACCAAATGTAAATCGCAATTTTAATTCTCATGAGTGTACGTTGTTTAAATAGGTCTTGGGAATTATGCAATGAAAGTTATACCGGTTTAATGAATAGACATTACATTTTCTCTGTCTTTTGTCAAAATATAATAGAAGCGAAATATCGCAATGTCTCATAAATATAATGACAACACATTACTGAGTGCAAGACTGAGTGGGAGCGGTGGGGGAGAAGGAGATTTTACAAAAAAAAAATTCAAAAATTATTGAATTTTGGAATTGTGATTTGATTTATTTTTGTTATTTAACATTTTCTATGTTGCTTTCCCAATTGAATTCTGTCCCTCCATTCTTAACTGCTAAATTGCCTAAATTATTAAATCTAAATTCAAAATCATTGTCTTTGGCTTTGAGTTTTTCGAATCTGCAAAATAAGATGTGCCCGGTTAGTTACGTTTAATTTAGGCAAAAAAAAAAAGATTTTACCTTTGAAACATGAGTTGCTTTGCAAAATCATACAATTCAATATCGAGAGCGTTAAGTGCTCTGACCTTATTCTGTTGATGAGGCGATAAGCTGTCATACGCTTGCATCGATAATGTGGAATTGTGCTGTTCAAATGGCACGGCAAATCTTAAATTAAATGTTTCTTCAAATATGTATTGTGAAATTTTTTGGTATTCAGTCAGGCCAAAGAAGGACATTGCTGAAAATGTGAGGAAATTGAATTGCCATTAAATTTACAGCAATAAACGATGAGAACAAATTGAATGCATACCTGCCAAATTTCTTTTAGCACTAGCTAGCATGATTCTGTTACGTTCTGATGAAGACATGGAAGATTTGTTGTAACAATTTACAAGAGCTAGATCCGCAAGCATTCTAGTCTGGCGGTTTTCAGCTGCAAAATCATAGATAAAATATTGAGGTAAATTGTGCAATTTTAATTTATTGGTAAGAATACCTAAATTGCTCTCACAACCGGCGAAATCATCTAAAGTGACATCAATCCAATTTTCTCCTGCATAACAAGCAGGCAGTTCCTCGGGTGTTGCTTGTCGACCCAGACAAAAATGTCTTGAATTTTTCCATGTCGCACCCCTTTGAACGTGTCTAAATTCGGAAAGGTATCTTGGAATCGGAGATCGAAGAAGTGTGATGTAAAAATATCTTCTTTTTGTAGTTTCGCCTTCGTTCTTATCAAGTTCCTGGTCGACGCAGCCTTGAGAAAATTAAATATAAATACAGCATCACATATGAATATACATTTATCAAAATAGATATCAGTTAAAAAAATTACCAGTTAGTTCAGTCCAGTCAGCATGCAAACCACATTTCCATCCAGTGGAATAACGAGAAAACAACCAGTTCTCATTTCTATTAGGTCTAAAACAGTAGCATCTCTTTTTTTTGCGCTGGCACGTACATTTTCGCTGCACATATGAATAAAACAAAAAGAAACAATGTTAATTATAAACATAAATCCCGAAAACTCATTTTATAAACAAATCCGATTTCTCGGAAACAATAATAATTATTAATTCATTATGCGTGTATATCGTTTGTTCACAGCACACAGTAATATAATCGGTATATATACGAGATACTCACTTTTAAGTCCAAGTCTCTGACTAAATGTTTTCCAAAGGAAGTCCCTCCAGTCTGATGAGCATAAAATTTTTCGTCAATTGTTTATTTCGATAAAAAAAATTAAATAAAACCAGCTTACCTTTTGAATATGAAGAAAGACCTGAAAAAAAAAAAAAAAATGTAAATAATTAAAATTCCGAGCCAGACTTGTTGAAATTTGTTGTTTCTGTAATTACCATAACATCAAATTTATTAATGTCGAATTTATTCTGAAAATCGTCATTCAGGACGTCTTCATAAGTTAAGTGGTTATTGAGTTTGTGCTTGTTAAGGCTACTTGAGTTAAACCATGGCTGATGATAATGATGATCAGCAAATAGCCTTCCCACATTTACATGCTTACGGCTCAATGCGCAATCATCTTCACTACAGAAAAAGCCGAAAACTACTATGCCTAATATTGCCAGGATAATTATAATAAAAAATATCACTAAACGTCTTCGTCTCTTTTTTGAACTGTCCATTATTCTGAATTCACTGATATCATCGCCAGGATTTAATAGATATATCAAATCCACTTTCGAGACTTTTATTTGTAAAAATGATTTTTCACATCTTTTGTTTATTTTTTTCTTTATGTCTAATGACATAATTTTACGTTTTCTTTTAAGATTTACGTCCCTTCAAGAAAACTAACAGGCTGAAGGCATCGCTTTGCTTGATGCGAGCAATCATTGATAACTTGCAAACAGAGCCGTGTATATTTTAACTAAGAACTAATTTTTTTTTCTTGAATTTTCACCAAACATCAAAATCTAAACTGTTCCCAGTCGAAGCTCTGGGATCTGTAAAAAAAAAACGTAATTTACTATTGAGTTTTAAACATCACGAGTAATTTAAGGTAAGTGACAGAGCATTTATATTTATTTTTATTCAAAAAGAACCACGCATTTCGGCACAAAAAATATTGTTACATACAACTATTATTATCATGTTAAAGAAACCATCATCTGATCAGGTTCTGATATGACTTTCTTAAACGTTTAAAATCACAGGTTAGTATAATTATATAGTTCTTAAGCAGTTAAAATTGATTGAACGATGATGGAAAGTCTGCCGTATTTTATACTAAACTTATATTTTCGGACTCCATTTGTCATTTCCATTTTGTCTTTTGAGCTAATATATCCTGTTTCAGGTTCTGTGCGAAGCAAATTCCAAGAATCTGAAAAATATCGGGAAATGATATTATGTCAAATATTCACAACAAACATGTACAGAAATAATTTAATAAGCATAAATATTTGAAAATAAAAAAAAATATCACCTGGAAAAATATGCACAAAATCACAAATGTCGAAATTATGATCAAATTGGATTCAAACTGATCTTCGCCAGCTTTCAAGCAGCCTTGCTCATAAATAATCTTTGAAACATCAAAGTTCTTAAAGTATGAAAAAAAAATATATATATGAAAGTAAATAAAACTAATATTTAAAAATGCACAAATTGCAAAAAAGAAAAACATTTACATGCTTAAATGACAGACAATCATTTAGTGATTAGACCAGAAACCTTCGTCATCATAAGTGAGATAGACGTTCCAGCTACATAGAAAATATTATCCTCAAACAGACTTTCACCAGCTTTGAGACAGCCCCGTTCATGAATGTAGCGATCAATATACTTTTATAATTTTGTTAGTTGAAAGTAAATAGATATAATAAAAATGTTAATTATGTAGTTAATGGATGACATTAAATGGAGAGTTAAACATTTTTAACTTACAAATCCTTCTTTTCTGACGTCGTAACCACATTGCTAAAATATATAAAAAAAATTAAAATAATTGGTTTTTAAATCTTTGAAATGTTTAATGAATTACTTTGTTCGCAATTATATCATTTACATTCGTTTTGCAGCATGAAAATGGTACGCCACAAGCTTCTCTCGATCCCAGTGAAATGGAACTGCAGTTGAAGTATTTGTTGTTATCCCAATCTAAGAAAATGAAGCCAAGCTGTTTGGTAAGAAGAAATAAAATTTGCTATTTGCATACCTGCTGGTGATTCAATTCCGCAACATTGCCACTCCTGTTGTATCCAATCGATAAAGTTTTGGGAATCAGGATCCTCTCGATAGTGCAAGATGAAAGCATTAAGAACATTTGTCGCTTGGTTCTTAATCCAGCCTTTATCTTTCAATATAAATATCAATACTCCTAAGCAAATCTCAAAGATTAGTAGAATTATCAATAACCATGAGTACTGAAATCGGATAGATGATTAAGAAAAATGTCAAAGTAGATTGTTTATTTAAATAATTACCATTGATAAAAGAAATGTGTTTTCTCGCAAAGATCCAACACATCCAGTAAAGCCTATGGAATATTTTAAATTAAATGTGTAGCAAAAGATCAAATTTTTATGCAAATTTTTCTCACCTATCAAGAATGTAATAGATCCAGTGAACATGAAAAACGTCGCTGGATCAAGAAAAAGCTTCTCAATTTGCGTTGTTGACAGATTAGTTAAAGCATTCTTCTCGTTTAATGCCCAAATTCCCACAGACAAAATGCTTAATCCAAACAACTGCGAATAATTTGTGAAAAACAATAAAATTATTTTTCGAAAACAGAAAAACAAAAATATTACCCAACAAATAACATTAACACTAAATATTGAGTATTTGAGACAGCAACTTATTTCGGTAGTGTCTTTACGCTTATATTTTTTAACACGACTTGGCATTTTAATTATATATTTCTAATTTTCTGTATAATAAAAAAAACTCCAATTTAATAATTACTACCAATCGAAGTTCAGGGATCTACAAAACGTTATTTACATTCGAGTTTTAAACATATGCTCGCTATTCCAGCTATCTCATCTTTATAGCATGCAAATTCTCCGTGTTTGCAATCATTGTCATTATTAATCATTATGAATTCATTTCATAAATTAGAAAAATAAAACATAGTATGTAAATCAAAAACATTTTGCAGAACATAGTGTAATGCGAACGATCTTTCCCATCCCTGACTTGAAAATAAATTTAAGAAAGGTTTCTCAACTCAGCACTCTAGGTAGTTCTTTCTCAAATCTTTTTTGCGAAAAATAAAGAAAAATATGGGATACGCATTAGATGTACTGACTAACAAAAATGATCGTGAGACACCATTACTGTCCCGTATTTGGCTGCCAGTGGTTGCAGGAGCTCTGGGATTTGGGGCGATGTGCTACGTGAATTTCGGCACCAGAAGACCGCTTCTCTCTGGTTTGTTCCTTATAAACAAATGAAATTATGTAAGACATAAACATCCTTATTTCAGGCATTCAGAAGCACGTTATTGCAACACTGATTGGAGCAACAGCAGGCACAATCGGTGACAGATGGAATGCGGATCATATGGCTGAACGTGATGCTGTTTTGAGGCATTACGTTGAACTTCATCCTGAAGACTTCCCAGATCCAGGTTTGAATATTTAAATGTTTCTGTATAGCAAAATTAATTGAATTTACTTTATTTTAGAACGCAAGAAGTTTGGAGAAATCCTTATGCGTTGGGTTCCAGTCCGCTAAAATATTATCAAAATTAGAATTTTGAACATGTAAAAAATATGTTAAAAATTACTGAAATAAATTCGGTTCACTGTCTAGTAATATCATTGAATTCCTTACTAATTTTTATGATTTCCAGAAAACAAAAAACTCAGAATTCATCATCATTATATTTAGTTTTTATTTTATTTTAAATCAAATATTTATTCTATCAAGGTAAATATGTAATAGATGTTTCTGTATCAAACTATTCTTATTAAAAAAGTATTGCATTGCAAAAAGAATCCAGCTAAAGCCTATACAAATAGAGTCAAAAAAAAGTTTGCCTTTTCCTTATTGAGGATGATTTCGATGAATTTTCTCTACATATATTTTAATTTAGTTAAGGTTGAAAAAGTACGGATTTATTTTAATTAGTGCATTCTCGATTAATTAACTTTTTGTATTTCGATTCGATCGTTTTATACCAAGTACATGTCAAATCTATGTTTTCCAGTGATGTTTTTCGACAAACGAAAAAAAAAACTATGAAGAATCTTATCAATCTAAAATCAAAACTATTTGATGTGTTAATTTTTTTTAACTTTTTGTTTTGTTGTAAACCAGAAAACTTATCCTGATCAATTCTTATTGATGAAGAAGATAAGAAAATGTGTAGCGGTGCTCTAGAAGGCTTTTTAAGTTTGCCTTAATATAATTTAGATCACAATTGTTTTTGTTTTTCAAGTTAACATAAAAAATGGAAATTAATTCGCGAAACTAGCTCTCGAATCCAATAAATCATTATAAGATGAGATCAATTTATAGATTCTTAAAACTTATGCAAATTTCCTATTCTGTGTAGATTTGATTTATATATCGTTGGGACATTTGTGGGGAAAATCCTCAATCTAAATTATCGTAAATTTTTCGATGAATAGTCAGTCCACATTCAAGACATCAGATTCATACTTAATTGTTATTAACACAAAAAAAAAAAAACAAACATCAAAAAAATCGGATTTACTGAAAAAATAGCGTCGAACAATGTACTTATTTTTTGGTTAATGGAAATCAAATTTTAAAAGTTTTGGGGGGAGGGGATAAAACACATAAAAAACTTTATATGTAATGCAATCGTTTGTTTTGTCATTCACAAGTGGCGGCTTATCTTTTTAGCTGGAAAGTAATCTAAAAGGAAGTAAAAAAAATTGTATTATTTCACTGTGGACATATTTTGCTAATCTTATAAACAATCTACCTTTTATTGTCTTCTGGCCTTTGGGAAGCTTAGGCTTAGTTCCACTGCATATAATTTTCTGATCGGGAAGCTTCTTGGATGTTACAGTATTGGTGGCTGGAATACGCTTCAACGTATCTTCGTTTGAGTTTATTGCAGGATTAGATCTTGGCTCTTGTGAGAGTGGAAGTGTGTGTGGTCTAGGCAATGGTTCCAGATCATCGCCCGATATATCTCCACTGTCATCATATCTACTACGAATTGGTAATCGTTTAAGCTTCCTGATTTGATCATCACTAGACAAATCTATCACATCGATAATAGAATCACGTTTATAGCTTTCGAGTGTGAGCAAGTTTTCACTTTCCAATTGCTGTAATTGGCTTTGTAGCTCTTGTCTATCTACTTGCGTGTTGAACAAGTTCCGTTTTGCACCCCGCCGTGGCATACTGGCAAAGTCAGTGGTTACAATTGTGTTTAATTGTGATACTTTTGGGGCTGTTTTTATCGTCATAATTAAACCTTTTTTTTGCTCTATGCAAGCGCACTCGGCTATTTCTCTATGCTATATTTATTGTTTATTGTCTTTGTTATGCGGTTAATTACAATTTATTTGCTTTCGCAATTACTGGATATTTTATTCAGTCGCGCGAAAAGAATTACACAAATTAAAACGTCTCATATTAAGTTTAATCTCAGTTATAAGTCACAAAAAAAAAATTTGTTTTTATTTCAGTTTGTATATATGATATGAAACCAACACATAAATCCAAAATGGCGTTCCACAACAAAATATGTATGTAGTACGCTTTGTTAATTTTTCACTCGTGTTCTGTTTTGTGATCGTTTAATTGATTGCGTTTGCGTTTTTAAACGTTCTATGACTTTATAAAAAGTAATTTTAATAATTTTCCGAAGGAAAAATGAGAAAAACAAATTTATTTTTTTGCCAGACGTATTTAACAAAAATATTTCCTTTACTATGTATATCACGGGAGACGTTTATAAATGATGTCATGCAGTTTTTAGGGAGTGTGTAGTGGACGTGAAGTTATCATTTGAAAAATGGGAAATACAGAATCTAAGCGGGTACTAATATGGACAGTATTAATTTTTAGGAAACAAATTATTGATCGGAAAATAGCAAAAATACTACAAAATATGTCCCGGAATTTCGGGATGTTACCATAACATTGAAAAATTGTTTGCGCAAGTGGTTGATGTGCGTCTGACTGTCATAGCTGGATGATTACGTCGTGCCGTTTCGTGCACAAACATGTTTTCAATTCAATATACTTTCAATTGTCTCCAGTTATTGCGACAAAAATAACTGTCTGCTATGTAGAGCAGAAATATCAATATTTCGACGTTAATAATATTTAGCTGTGGCTGAATTTGTGTAATTAAAATTATATCAGTTTTGCGCGCCAGAAGTTAGATGACGTCATGAGTTTTTTTTTTGGTATAACAAAAAATAAATATTTCCAAGTTTCTCAGTTTTTTGTGCTGCGAGTGAAAAAAAATCCTTATAAATAATTTGGAAAAATCGATTTTTCTCTCCATCTAGGGATAGTTGAAATATTTTCATTCATAACAATCCCGAAACAGATGATGGGCTAATTATCAAATACGTCATTAAAAAGCACGTTGTACTATGAATGAATGTTTCTCAGGATACATATTATTAAAAAAGGGAAAAACGAGTGTTCTAGTAAGTTCAAAATAAATAAATTCATGCGCCACGCGTACAAAACCAAAATAACTTACAAGGAAGAATGAGATAGATACACTATCATTGAAAGCAGTCTCCAATAAAATAACATGCAAAGCACGTTGTTAAAGCAGTATTTTGGAACTACTTGTGCTTCAAATCAGCTGGAATTCTAGGCACGAGTTCTAAAAAAATTAGAACGAAAAGGACAACACGAGTCTGATGGTGGGAAAATGAAAAAAAAAATTTCCTTTGCAAAACCATCCGAGAAGCTCAGTCAGTCCTGCTGTGAGTTTCATGAAAATAAGGTTTTCGTTTAAATATGTGCAGCAATAATAAAAGAAATAAATTTAATTAAATTATAATAATCTGATAGCAATATCAAAGAGGTTGAAATGTGAATTTTACGCAATAGCTGAATTTAATTTAGAGTAAGATATGTTATAAGATTAAGAAGTATTAAATCCAATTAATCCCTAAAAAGTTCAGCATATCGATTTCGGAGGAAAAAAATACGACGACAACGACAACGAAAATTAAGTGAAAGGAAAATGGGAAAAAAGAAAGAAAAAAAAAGTTTAATGAAGTTAGTTAGCCCACCATCTAAGTTTCGTGATCAGAGTTTATTAAAATATAACACATTCCAACAAGCTCTATCGATTTTGATAGAAATCAATAAAGCACCCCTTTCCCGTCCACCCATGTCCCACTGGGAGGGCGCTTCGTACACAAGTCCAAAATCGCGTGAACTTTCATGTTGGGTCGCTCGCTTGTTTGTCTGAAATATAAATATGTTCTATACATATTTGATTTGCCAAACTATTGTGTAAAGAGGCTTTTTGAGGTTTTGTCGACATAAAAGATAAATAAAAGATTACATTAAGAGCGAGGTGACCTTGCTGGTTTGCTTTGTGCTTGTGATTCATTTCTATAATTAAACAGTGTTCGCTCTAACCAATCTGAGTATAAAAAGAATGAAGCAAAGACAAAAAAAAATTAAATTACACACAGTGATTTAAATTGCCTCGTGCCAAAGTGCCAAAGCCAGATAATAAAATATGGAGAAAATTGCTCAATGTCCCATAAAGAAAAAAAAATTATTGTGTATGAGAGTGTGTATAGTAAAGAAACTGGGTGATAATTTCACATTTTGCAGAGATAAATGCTGTGCTAAAAATCAGGTCACCAGGATTTAATAAAGAAAAAGAAGAAAAATATCATTCATTTTACATCAAGTTAAAAGCATTGAAAAGTGAACAAAAAAAAAGAAGCTTTTAATGGACCTGAAGAGTTTATTTTATTTATATTGCATTTATTCGAAATACAACGAACCACCCCATTCGAAACAATTTCTCCCACCACAACGTACATAAAGTTTTATTAGAAAGATATCCTTTCACTTTACTTTTTCTCAATCAAATTTTCTTGCAGTTTAATGTTATGGTGAACATCACGTCAATGGAGCATTCAAAGGAGCTTTTTAACCAGGCACACACAAATAGAGAAGATGGATGTTGTGAAAACTAAAAGGGTGTTTTGTGTCTTGTCTAATATTGCATATGTAAAGTTATCAAAATGTCTGTTATTGTTGAGATGAATAATTCAATTGTGCTGCAAGACATGAATCGAACTGAAACCTTCATCAATGATACTTATAAGCAAAACTATTCTAACATTTCCACCACGCCGCTAACGTACGATGAAGTTTCGGAGAATTCGCTCGCTCACATCACTGTGCTATGCATTAAAAGTTTCGTCTTTGGTTCAATCATAATGGGAGCAGTTTTGGGAAATGCCTTAGGTAGGTTGAATTTATCAAACACAATGACGCAAGCCTTGAAGCCCATGAAAAGCTTTGGCTTTTCCCCTACGGCTTTTCCTCTGGCGGTCTTAATCGGCTTACGCTTCCGCATGAAATTCCATAATTGTTCAATGCAAATGTTAAAATTTTTCCATAATTATTAATTAATTCCCATGCTCTCTTACCTCATACTCATTAATAAAGTTATCCTGGCGGTGCGGAGAAACAGGAAACTGCGAGTTTTAACAAACTATTTTGTCGTTTCACTGGCAATGGCTGATATGCTTGTGGCACTGTGTGCAATGACGTTTAATGCGAGCGTAGAGCTGTCCGGAAAATGGCTGTTTGGGCGCTTTATGTGTGATGTTTGGAACAGCTTGGATGTTTACTTTTCGACGGCTAGCATACTACACTTGTGCTGTATATCCGTTGACAGGTTCGTTCATTAACTCAATGATTGGACAAGTTTTTGTCCAATTTTTAGCAGTATCATCATTTGTCTGACATCATCCCTACACAGCAAGAAAGAAACAAACATTGCCTGCTGCAATCTATACATAGAATTTTATACTTTTTGATGAACGTTGATTTACCTCGAGCAAAAGACTTTGAGTTGTCTAGAGCACACACACGCACACACACATGCTCACACAAACAAATATATACAAATTGGATAAAATCTTGCGCAGAAATATTCACGATAATGATATTCAAATAATTTTTTAAGCTACTTTATTGACTAATTTCCTGATATTTGTTTCCAATTTCAATCCTGCTCACGTCGCACATATACAGATATTTTGCAATATGCCGTCCACTAGAGTATCCCCTATATATGACACAAAAAACCGTTATTTTTATGCTGGCAAACGTTTGGATTCTGCCAGCACTGATATCGTTCACACCGATCTTCTTGGGCTGGTACACTACACCTGAGAATTTAGAGTGGCTCAAGGAGCATCAGAGCGAGTGTATTTTTGTTGTTAATAAAATTTATGCTGTTGTATCGAGTTCCATATCGTTCTGGATACCCGGGGTGGTTATGATTACGATGTACTATCGCATTTTCAAGTGAGTTTTTAGTGTGCTAACAAAAGTTGAAACGTGATTAATTGAACCAAGTGGTTTTTCTTAACTTCTTACTGTCTTTTTGTTTTTTTGTTTTTTCTTTGTTCATTAACAGGGAAGCGGTGCGACAACGGAAAGCCCTTAGTCGAACGAGCTCAAACATTCTCCTCAATAGCGTACAGAATCCACCCTACAATTATCAACCACCAAATAATCGCTTACGGCTGCAAAGCACTCGTCCCAGCGATTGTGAAGAGCTTAATTTAACCATAAAAGAAGAACACCAAGAGAGTCACAGTGATGTTAGCGATCTCGATGTAAGTTGAATGACACGTATAAAGTTTTTGTATTTATTATTGTCACATTGCGAATTTTTCGAAACGGAAATTAAATGAAAATGTTCCAAATCCGTACATTATTTCTTTCCCCCAGATTCCCGCTATCATGTTGGAGCATGACGAACTTCAGATCCCATCATCTTCACCGCCACGACGTTTAAGTCGCAGCAGCATAGATTTGAGGGATTTGGAAGCTCAGCACGAGCGCGAAAAAATTATGTCACAAAATGTTTCTGAAAGCGTTTCGTCGCTGTATCATTGCTTTGACTCGCATTTACGTTACTCGGGTAGTGAACCGATAAACACTCATCTGAAGGTGTCTGAAAATCATCTCAGCATATTTCAGCCATCAATCGCACAAGATTATAATAAGCAGGACGTAGAAAGCAGCAATAGCAGAAATTCATTAGCCCATTTGTCACACAAAAACAACTTTGAGTTGTCAACGACAAAGGAGCAGGATATAAATTTGATCAATTCAACATCAATAGTCAAAGACAATCAAGTCAGTAGCGGATGTAGCATAAACAACACAGTTAATAACAATAAGAAGACTGGCAAAAAGAAAATTCTCGCATCAAGTGACTCGGATTTCTTTTCGTTGATTCGCTACAACTCTGAAAAGTGGCGTCGAATAAATTGCTTCTCCGTCAGTACAAACAACTATAGTCCTGTTAGCAGTAGCGTCGACGCCGCCAACAACACGAACGGCAATAAACCGAAAAATATGATTTACGCACTGAGTGATTCAGATTTTCTAATTGGTGTTAGTGATAAAAATAAGAATCTCAATTTGAATAATGTGCGGAATAATCATCAAGCAATAGTAAACAAGAGTGATATTTTTAATTTTCTTATTAACCAAAAGGATATTGATTACAAAAATCTATTAGATACCAACAATTGTGCAAATAACAATCAAAAGAAAATTTCCGACGTTGATTATAAGAAGCAATTTGACGATCCCGATTTGTTTCGAAAGGACCGACTCATGGCAGTTTTTGGCGAAAGCGCTCCAAAAGCCATCAATGAATCAAAGAGTTTCAGTGATGATGTAACAATCGATAAATTACAAAAGAAAGAAACCGTTTCACTGCCACCAATTGTTAGCACACCTAATGACTTTAATCGATTATTGAACAACAGCAGAAGTATCGACACCGTTTTGTTGAACATAAAAAACAATTCTGATAAATTATGTACACTCAAATCACTCCATGACTTTTCCGCAAATAACATGAAACAAATCGAGGATGCAGTGCGAAGAAACCTGTTAGATAAAACACCATCGAGTGATTTGTGCGAGAGTGCGTCGATAATCAAAAATGACAATGTCGATCATCCGAGTGTGATCAGCATTAATGATATTACAAGTGTGGCAAATCAAAATGCAATGCAGGAAAACGAGTTGCAGGAACTGAACAAGAGCTACACAAAATATTTCGATAAGCAAGACGTAATGAATCCAGCAACGTTAGACGAGAAAAATATCACACGACGCAAAAGAACACCATCAAACGTTACATATAATGTCAATGTCATCAATTTCCAAACAGATGAGGAATCGGAACTGACAACAAATGGATATGGCAAGAGATCAAACAGCTCTACAAGTGAGTTTAGGAATTCATTTATTGGATTTATAGAGGATTTTCTTAAATAAATTTGCTCGAACAGCTTTCGGCTGTCGTTTGCTGAGATTTCGCTTTCAAGTCATTTCGCTTGGATTAGAAATTTGAGAGTTTTTTTTTTGTTTGTTTATTTTCGATCTTTGGGCTTTGTTGACTTTAATTCTAGAAATTTTTTGTTTCATTTTAACTGCTGCTTAGAGAAATTTAGAATTCATTCAGTTTATTGCCATTCGTATTTAATACTCGAAGCACGTGTAACAAACATTTCGTTACAAATTGCCAAATTGGTTTACTCGTAATTCGTCTGAAAGTTAATAATTCCTCTTAGGGTAATTGTACAATTGTTCGTCGAATTTGATTCTGTAGCACGCTAAATTTAGTTTATTTTTTTATTCCCTCGGCCATCATATATTTATTATTAACGTGGGACAAGTTTCAGTCTTTTCACATCATTCTCTCCTATACTCTTCCGCCCTACTCTTTTTTCGTCCGATTCCCTTTCCATACACTATTACTCGTCTGACAACAAATAAGCTCTACATGGAAGCCTCCATTTTTTCAATTTATGACACATCTAGAGACTCACTATCTATTATATCGCACCAGCACTAACGTCGGACCTTTCGTCGAGATTAAAAATTTATGAATAATCCAAAAAGGCAATTTATGTAGCGGGACTGGAATGAATTTGTAAAATGGCCTCTTATAACTGTTGCGAGAGAAAAGGAAAGGAAGATCTTATTGCTGCAGTGTAAAGCAATACCAGAAACTAATAACAAAAACTCAAAATTATGCAGACTTTCTTTTATGGGTGTGCTGAAATCAGATTAAATATAAGAAATTCAACAGTTGAACTTTCGTTATTCTGCAATACTGTAAAGGAACCGTAAAATGAATGGGTGTATGTGTTTGCATTGTTGGTGTTTTATTATTGTTAGATTAATATATCTATTTAGAAGCTTGAATGTTGAACTTGAGTTCAAACGGCTAGAAACTTTCAGACTATTATCCAAATAGATTGAAATATCCCTTTAGCCACCCATTAGATATACCAAAAATAATAATACCAGTCCCAGAGCGCTCTTATTCAGCTATCAGTAACCTGAATAAAAATTTCTGAAATAAATCAAATGGAAACTGACCCAAAACTTATTGAATTAATTGCAAAAATATGGTCAACATTAAATGGAGCGTATATTATAATGAATGTACATTTTTGAATCTATTTTCTTGCAACAATATTGAAAATTTTATGTTTAATGTTTTATTTTATAAATAAATGTTTCATGGAAGAAAGCTACTTAATTTTGAAATTCAATTGTCAGGCTGCATACGATGAAACATCAACATATTAAGCAAAGCTTTGTTTTGGTTGTATGTTCATATAAATATTTCTAAGAAAAGCGTAACAATACTCAAATTAAAATTGGATTAGCCAACATAAATATATATACATATACATAATAATATTAAACAACCATTTTTTTCGGTGATATGTGTAAAGAGCATGAAAATTAAGCATTTATTTCGAATTTACACGCTTGAGGTTTCGTCTAATTTTGACAATGTTTTGGCGTCACCATCATCCATTGTTCCATTACACCATTAAATATTAGGTAATATTTTTCACCACAAAAGCTATTAATTATTTTATTAATTAATTTGAGAAAAGACTTAATTCTATCTCAGGGGGCACGACAACAAATCAATTCAGCAGTATTTAGCTATGCCTAAAGTTTTTATTTTTCTTGAATGCTAAACTCCATGTTTGCACAGAGTCCCAAGGCGACTTTTCTATTGTTTCCGGCGTTTACTTTACAAGTTTTGTCGCTACTGTCGCTGTCCCTCTTCAGGACTCTTTGTCTACATTCATTCGTATTCTTTATGATGGAATCAAAAGAAAACCCATCTGAAAACTTCTCTTGTGCTTTAATTCTGAATAAAGAAACGCAAATTATAATTTGACTAATTTATTAATGAGATTATCAAAAGTTTTTTTTTTGTCATTTTCTTCTTCCTTTTCAATTTTTAAGCGAAAAATTTTAGTTGCCATTTGCTCGCAAAATATTTTCTCCTTGTTTTCCATTTTATAAAATACACTCACTCGGGTGCAAGTAACATGCGAACCAACAAAGTGCCACAAATAATTCAAAAACTATATATTTACACATATTGCCATTATAGCTCGCTTGAAGAGAAGTCAACAAAATGTGTTTTGAGTTCTCTGTTGGTGAAAATGAAACTACAACTCATCCACATCACACAACAAAGCATTGTCAAAATAAAAACATTTGTTTATAGCATTTATTATTTTATTTTCTCTGTTATTTTTTTTCTTCTTTCATAATAATATCTATAGTTCATAAAAAGAGACAAATTTGTATAAATTGCCCAAGAAACAAAAAAAAAAAAATTTATATATATATTTATTATATAAATAAAATCATTTCTTTGTCAATGACTAGGCCCAAAATCCAAGAAAGTACATGTACAGCGTCATGGTGATAAATGGTACAAAGAAGTTCCAACCACAAACGATTATTGTACAGATTTGGATGATAATGAACTCACTGACGACGAAGATGATCTGAACAATAATAATGTTAATAATGCCATGCTCTTGAATCAAAATTATTGTAATTCTGATGAGACACTAAATAGTGTGAAAAATTCAAATTTTGTTAAGGATATATTCGATTGTTTGCGCTTCCGCCGCAATTACAAGCGAAATAGAAAGAAATGTACGAAAGGTCAGTTCGGCTATAAAAAGCCTCATTTCAGGAATTTTTCTTGTTTAGTGCCCGTCCATAGAGCTTTTTTTCATAAACAAGAGCTTTTTTTAGAACATCTAAGCATTTTTTTTTTCATTGTTATTATTACTCGCTTCCTAAAATCCTGTCACGATTCTCATGAGTTATTGTTATCAATAAACGCTTTTCAAACTTGATTATCTTCCGTTGCAGTCGGTAATTTAATTATAGATTGTTGCTGTGACAGATCTAGGACACTGGAATAATGTGATTCAGTCGTAGCTGTTGAGTAATGTAATTTGCAAAAGTTTGATGTTATAGCTGTTACAAACAGTGAGACATAATGTATTTGGTTACAAATCTGTGAAATCAGTTTAAACCCATGTTGCTATGAAAAGCAGATCGAAATCCTGTGAACCCAATTCCCAAAGACTTTACATAAATACAAATTTATTTAAAATCCCGGATGTAATACTTGATTCTTGTAATATTATCGAAGTAATTCGATGTAATGCTGCTATACTTTTGAAGGAGCTTTAGAATAATGATCATTTCAAGCAAATTAAAAAGATGTGGCATTTTTTTAATGATGAAAACGATTTTCTGCATAATTCCTTTGTTCCGTTTTTCTTTTTTACCTGATATCTGCATAAGAAATCAGCCTCACTCGGGAATTAATGATGGCAATGAGCATTTCACAATAGGCAATCAACAATTTTTTTTCCTGTTTGAAACAATTCTTCCATGCGATTTTATATTTCCTGCTCAGTCCATCACATTTGAATCACTTTTTATTTATCTTTACTAGAAACTCACAGAAACATGCACACAAACACACAACTTTTATATCTGAAACTTCTCATGGACGAACTTTTATAAAAAAAAAAAGTGATAAAAGAACAGTGAATAATTTTATTTTATTTTCACTTCCATTGAATTTACAAGTTTTCTATTGAAGAACATGATGAATTTATATACAGCATTAATACGGTAATTTTGCTGCTTTCATGGAATTCACTTCTCTCGATGGGAGAACAACTTCTGAAGGAACTGATCAATTTTGCCCATTGAAGTCAATTTGACATTTAATGGAATGGAAAAAAAAACCATTAAGGAACTAGACTGAAGCCTATTTACAAGTTTATAATTTGCATCATATCAATTATTAACAATTATCAACCCTCATGGAAATTCCGGACAATTAATAAAAGTGCTTTTCATTTAGGTGCCGGATCAACGAAGCCTGCAAAGGGATGGAGGGCTGAACATAAAGCTGCGAGAACGCTTGGCATTATTATGGGTGAGGACTCAGATGTTTAAAAGCATTCGAGGAAATGCTAAAAATAATTGACCCGATTCGTTAGAGTTAGCACGGGCTTCCTTAATACAGACGAAAAGTTTAATTCCGAAGTTAATTTATTTTTTTTTTCTCTTTTTTTTTACCGCCTCCTTCAATTTCATTACGTCGTTCGCAACGCGTACACCAAAATGGAAATATACAGGAGGTAAAATCCGAAATTGGGTCGAAAATACTTTAAAATTATCGCACCTAAATTGTCTGAAATAGTTTAATCAGAATTTTGAAACGTTCAACTAATAAAATATTCAAACTTACTTATTTAATCTCCATATTTTATTCCTTATTTATAAACCCTCGAAACATCAAACGATGACCCTGAAATACATGATAAACGTACAGCGTTCATGATCTGTTGGCTACCTTTCTTTCTCTGGTAAGTAGAACAATAAAACTTTTATAGAAAATTTATTTTCATTTATTTAGAAAACGGAATTTGATACGAAAAAAGTTTTTCTCGTAAAGGGTTTTTTTTTTTCATACACATACCATGATAAGAAGTAAATGTGGACTTTAACACGTTTTGACTATTAATTGCATGATTTATTTTGGCCCGGGTGAAAAGCTCAGAATGTCACATTCGTTCATTCTTTCGCAAAATCAGAAATTAATTAAAATATTTTATGCATTGCAACACCTTTTCCAGGTATGTGATTACCTCCCTGTGCGGTCCAGAACTGTGCCCGTGCCCTGATGTTGTCGTTGCAATATTGTTCTGGATCGGATATTTTAACTCAACGCTAAATCCTCTGATATACGCTTACTTCAACCGAGATTTCCGAGACGCATTCAAGAACACACTTCGGTCGTTATTTCCATGTTTTGTAAAGCAAGAAGACTTCTATAACTCAAATGTTCACTACGTGTAGCATGTAAAGTAAGGTTGAGATATGTATTATTATTAAAAATTGTGGAAGCATTGGACGTTTATAAATTGAGATGTCATATTTATAGCTCAAATTTGAAAAGAGAATATTTGTAAAAGTGTTTGTGAAGATGGAATAAAGAATTATTATATATATACATAAATATTAAAAAAAAAAAAAATGTTTCAAAAACTCAACGAATATCCATCCTCACTTGAAACTTTTATTCTTTCAGCGGAGCTGTGCCTCGTACAAGTTTTCTTTTTGAAGGTTGTTTACAAAGGACGTCGAAATATTCACAGGTGTTTATAAAGGTGGGCTTGAAGGTAAACATTTCGGAAGACGTTGTTCAATTTCTCGAGTACGCCTGAACAAAGATCCGGCCATTTGTGTAAGCAATATCTAATGCTCACGAGTACCATCGAAAATGTAATTGAAGTCAAACCAGGCACTTCATCTGTAAGTGAACATTTATAGGAAAATTATTATCGTGGTTGGTTTAAGAAACTTCAAGCATCAGGTGGAAATCATATCAGTACATATTATAAGAATAGAATTTTAGAATTTTTTTTTTTTTTCGGTTTTTATTCATTTCTTTGGGAGCTATAAATTCTTAGTATAACCTGTCTATGATATATAATTTTTATTATTTATTATATTATAATCTTCATTAATTCTCTGTTCATTTAAAAAAAAAATCTTTTAAAATAAAGCTTTATTCGTAAATATTGCATATTTCCTATTTTATTAGGACTACAACACTATGTTATTATTAACTATTCATGATTGATTTGATTGCATGATTGTATGGATATTTTGGTCTTAGTTTATATGAATGAAAGATATAAGACGAGTTAGAAATGAAAACGAAAACTCAAAACAAAGATTAATGACTTAAATGAGCTTTTTTCATGAAATCGATAGAAACGTTTTTTTTCCTCATCCAAAAGTTTTCGAAAAAGAATTTATTATAAAATTTCTTGGGCAAGTAATTCGAAGAGATTTATAGAATCAAAACAAAAGAGTTTTGTTAAAAAAACAAATGGGGTAGAAACGGTAAACGAATGAATGAATGAAAATCATTAGAATAAAAGGTCCGCTAGGAGGCTCCTTTTGAGGAAATTTATAAAGACTTTGGTGTTTCTTTTTATTATTAATATTATTATTTTGTATGCTTTGAAAGCTTCGTAATTTTAACACATAACATACATTGAACGTTGTTTGATTTGATTACTAGTGATTTGCTGTTTATTGATAAGTTTGTTTATATTTACGAATCCATTTAACTAAATGCCTTTTACGCAAGTAAACAGTCTCAATGGCGATACCATAAACCTGTCGACTATTGTTAAATTTGAACTATGAACTGATGATATTGTATCGATCCATCGATCAATGGATGACATTCACGGAGCTACATGTTTTAATGTTTGCATAAACACTGATAAATTTACACTAAAATCTGATATTATAACTCAAAGACAAATAAATAAACGAGTGATGTGTGGGAGGAAGAGAGAGAGAGAGAGAGAGCACCATTAAATTATGTGGACTTTAATTATATTTTCATTAAATATCAATTTCTCCTCTGGCTTATAATTATTAAATATTTCTTTGACTAAAACAGGATTCATCTAAAGGTAATTTGCAGTGTGCAAGTGTCGTTTAAAACACGTATTTCTTTGCTTGATTTTCCGTTCTTGATTTTCATTATTGGCAAATTTACTGTAAAATTGTGTAACATAATTAAATTTTCAACAAAATTTTCAGTACTATTAAACCTAAAAAAAATACAATTTGTTTTTCTGCTTTCTATACATCTAGAAACATTTTCATTTGCGTAAAAGCAATGTAAACTTTATATATTTGTATGACCTTTTGCATTCAGTAAGAAAACAAAAATAAATATTTATTTGTTTTTCTTTCTTCTGCATACAATCAGAGCATGTCTGATTATGATGTGTTTTGGAAGCGTTTTCAAAGAGAAGTAATATTTATAATTATAAACAATTTCTCAAAGGAATGTTATGTTTGTTTCATGGAAACAAAATAAGAAGAAATCAATTCATGAATTTTAGATTTGTTTCGACTAGTTTTGTCAAATGCCAAACCGAAATTATAATGGATGGAGCACAAAAAGTTTCTTAATCGAATCAACTTTCTACAAGAGCTCGAATAAGTCATTTTCAGAAAATTTGCCTTAAAACAATTTGAATAATAAATATTAATTATATTTATGTTGCGGGGATTCGGCTATTGTTGCTTTACGCCACGCAGTTTTTCACAAACACTTTTTTGCTTTGCTTGTTGAAAGGCTCAATTAGAAACACCACCGACGATTCATTTAATCCTTTAAAATTCATAATAACTTTGAAGAGTCCCGTGAAACCATAAAAATAATTTGTGTTAAATTTGGACAACAAAAGCATAAATTTAATAAACCATCCAACTTTGTGTGTATCATCAGGTTCGAAAAAACTTTTTGAATTTGTTATTTAATACTCAAATTAAGGGGTTTGTTGTAATGTTTTCTTCTACTTTTACTCTCTTTCTCTATCGATGTTGTGTAATTATTACAAATTTCATTAAGGAAAATATTCGAAACTGAATGAACGTGATGAATATTTGACACTTCGACTTAAGTAATTCCATATTTTGAGGCGAAAAATTAATTTTCACGAAACAACTTCATAACAATGACTCGTTGAATGAGAAATTTTTAAGTACTTTAATGAATCTGCAATCAAAGGACTTTTCAAAGTTTGTCTATGTGTGTATGCTTTTTTTCCTTTCTTTTAATTGTTGTTTTAAGCTACATGAAACTGACATATGATTCCTAATTAACGTTATTTTTGGGTTGTTTTTTTTTTTTTTTAATAAATATGTTCGACACATACATTCATCTAAATTTCTATATTTTTGTTGTCTCATTATAAAGTCTCTGGAGTAATATCATTATTTTTCTTCGGCTGCGGACGCAAGTAGCTTTCGGTATAAACACTTTTAGCACGCGAGTCATAACGAGCATTGAGACTAGTGCGTCTTACATCTATATCTAATGGTGATTGTTCTCTGCGCCACCAACAAAAGAGGCATTGTAATGTATTCCTGAAAGCTTCTCGGAAATCTCTGTTAAAGTAGGCATAAATCAGTGGATTGAGTGTACTGAAAACGAATGAAATCGAATCGTAAATTGGGTATCAAATTTTACGGCCTACTGATAATAAACTCACCTATTTGAGTAACCAATCCAAAATAAAATTGCTACCAGAATGTCTGGGGAAGTACATGCATTTCCGCATAGTGACGTCGTCAAGTACCTAAAAGGAAATATTAAAATTAATAACTCATTGAAATGTTTAAGTGCGTGCATGTTTCCCGACTTACCAGATAAAAAATGGCAACCAACATATGAGAACTAAATGTGGTGTCGTTTTCGTAAAGAATAATCAAAGTGGATTTTAATTATTCATCGTAATAAAAAGGCAAACACATCATATCATCCAGAGTATAGCACCCAATGAAAAGTACATTAAAAATAAACCAGAGATATAAAAATAGATAAATTTAAAAATAGAATTTTTTTTAAAATATGTGAATTTTATATTTATAACTTACACACTGTCCAATTATTGTTGTTGGAAATTTCATAAAGTAAGAGAAAATAATTTTTATTAGATAATGTAAGGATTTCTCGTATTCATTTCATTACCTCCTTTAGGTGATCAAATTCAGTTCATGAAAAACAATTAAAGAAAATAGGAAATTAGATATTTATTAAACTATGAAAGAAAAAAATGTTTCAAGTAAATGAAGTCAAACAATCAAATCAGTGCTCAATCGTTTTCATTAACAATCATTTTGTACTGTGTGCAATCATCTAGACCGCCCATTGATGTTCAGAACAAATCAATTGCATAATCATTGTTAACGATCAGTTCAATTTATATTGAAGCAATGTTGATTTGTTTCAATTAGCGGTACAAATTTAGAATATGTTTCGAAACATTTGCAAGGCAAATAAAATGAAACGCTTTCGGGGATATTATTTGGAGCATAAATTCGTGTTTAATGAAATGAATAAATAAATTTTATAACTTAACGAACCCATTATAATTCCTAAAGTTCTCGCAGCCTTATGTTCCCGTTTCATTTTGATTAAATGTTTATCTTTTGTTGGCGTATGTTCAGATTCGACTTCATGTAATGTTAATGTCTTTGATGATCCTGAACCACTAAGTTCGCCATTGTTTGATGGACCACAGTTTGAATGCCGGTGCATGAGCATTGCGTTGCCTTGCCGCATGGCTAATTGCTTCTCTTGACGATTCGCTTCCCTAAATATTGCGTAATAAGTAAACACCATTATCGTGCTCGGTATCCAGAAAGATATTGAACTTGACACGACAGCATAAATGTTATTCACAACAAAAACACATTCTTGGGGATTATTTGCGAGCCACTCCAAATGTTCTTCGGTTGTATACCATCCTGAGGGCGGAAAAAAATAGCAAAATACAATAAAGCACGCATGGCGCAAAAAAAGGAGATTGATTTAGATGCAAATTCATGTGTTATACAAAAAGAAAGATTTCCTATTGTACCTGCAAAAATTGGCATGAACGAGAGCAGTGCTGGTGAAATCCATGTGTTCAGTATCATAATAGCGACTTTCCGTTTGGTCATATTTATTGGATACTTAAGAGGTTTAACTATAGCGTAATATCTGCAAGTATGTAAAAAAAATTAAACATCAAAATGAATCTTTTTTGTTCCTTCTCATCTTTGGGTGTGTTGAAATCTCACTAAATCTGGCAATCTGAGCATACTTAATCTACAAATTTTCTTTTTTTCAGATAATTCCCTGATGAGATTTACTTCCACATAGATTTTTTTTGTATATTATATAACATTAATTTTCGGGCATTTACCCTAATCGTTGAGAGCGTTAGCTCCTCGATAGTAAAAAGGAGATAGTAGAAGTGAAATAAAGCAATAAAATAAAAACTTCAAGTTTCCAATTATATCACAATTGCAATTTTACGATGCAGAAAATTAACAGCTAATGGAGCATTTTATATTTATGATCGTTTAAATGTTTTACTAACCTATCAACTGATATACAACATAAATGCAGAATGCTGGCTGTAGAAAAGTAAACATCTAGACTGTTCCAAACATCACACATGAATCGCCCGAACAACCATCTGTTCAAATTGTTACAGCAATGAGTAATAAGTGTTTATTAATGTCTGTCATTTTCGTATAACTCGTATCGTTCAAACAGCTCAATTTGACTCACCTGCCCGTGATTTGAACACTAAAATTGAAAGTCATCGCCATCATAGCTACCATAATATCTGCGAGCGCAAGGGATACTACAAAGTAATTTGTAATAACTCTGTTGAAATTTTGGAAGCATATGTTAGTTACAGTGAATATATTTCCATTTCGTGAGCGGCTCATTCTCACCTTAATTTTCTAACTCTCACTACAGATATGATGACAAGTAAGTTACCAAAAATAGCCGCCACTATGATAAATATCATAATGGATGCAGCAAAAATTGTTATCAAAACATTGATCCATTCTTGATCCATTTCTTCGTCAGTTCTAATATTGCTAGTGATATTGAATGTTTTGTTGGTATACCAATAGGTTTCGTCAGTGACCGATTCGGTTACAGTTGACGAGGAAGACCATAATTTTGAAGATGATGACGTCATTTTGGGGTAATATCGTCGTTAATTTTAACAGGGAAAATTAGATTCACGTTGATTTTAGGTCTCTTCAAAATCAAGATATACAAAGTTGTGTATTATTATGGCAAATCAGAACACGGAGGAATCAATTTGAAGACAGTAGTAATAAGTGTAAGGCTTTCATGATTGCCGCAATGATATCCGAGATGAATGGCTTAAAGAGAGACTATTGCTTATTATGATCTGTTTGTGCCTATTTCTCAGACGTTTTAGTTGCATGTTTTCCATTCTATCTGCAAAGAAATATGAACATGACAAAATATAATATATTAAAAGGCGATTATTAATCACGTCATAAGCGCTTGTGACATGTACGATTTGGACATCATTGATGTCCTTCGCAGACGACTAATGTGCAAAAAAAAAAAACGGGAGACAAGATAAGAAGTAACATCAACATACGGACAAGCATAAAAAGGAGCAAAAAATAAATGTTTATCAGATTATTTTGAGCTTCTTGGAAGCTGTCAGTGTCAAAAGTTTGAGTCTAATCAAGAGAGAAAGAAGCACACAGAAGAGAAATTAATAACAAATGAAACCTGTCGAAGACAGCTGAAAGTTTTCTGGTTCATCTCCTCCTTTCAAAAGCTAATTTTTTTATTTGATTTTTGTTTTAATTTCATCATATCTATGTACTACATACGTAGCATGTGCAAGCTGCCTGAAATAACACATCACAACACCTCCCCCCTTAGCATGACTTCACTTAAGCTTTTGTGTGTGAAGCATGATTAATGGATTAACAGCTTTTCGTACCATTTACTTTATTTTAAAAATCGTTCCCTCACTCGCTTTCGTGATCGCACACACACATACTTCGACCGCAAAAAGCTCAACGAAATAAATTTTTAATTCGTATTTATTTTACTTTTTATCCCAAAAATGTGTCAGTTTGCAAACATCAGGTAAAAATTTACCTTAACTTTTTCGGTTTAATAAAATGTTGACTTTGAACATAAATAAATAAAATTTGAAATAAAATTTTCTGTCAAAAGCTCATTACGAATTCAAATTCTATAATGGTCAAACATCACTCAGTGATCCAACCTAAGCACAACGGTGTGAATAACGGTTTGTCCTATGTATGTACATCAAAACATACTTAACACCATTTCATACAAATTTAGATTAGATTGCTTCATGTTAAAATCTTTTGCTTAATTTATCATGAAAAACCATTATGATATGAACGAGAAAAATGTGTTGAGCAGTTTTGTTCTGCTATACAAAAGTTATTAATAAAACATCCTCATATATATTAATTTCATTTTATGTAATTATGGTTAATTATGAGTGTTAATTAATAACTCTGTTGTGATACGATGAAAAGTAATTTTTGGGGTTTTATTATGTTTTCTTTTTAGTCATACGGAAGCCGTTAAAATAAATAAATATAAACAAAAACGAAGAAAGTCATTAACGATATGGTTGTTGTTGTTTCTGGATAATTTCATCGAATAAAAAAAATCAATGACTCTTCAAACGCTTTGCGAGGTGATAAAATGGCGCTAACGAGAATTCCACATGTGTAAGATTCATTTCGCCGTATTGTTGAACAAATAACCGGGAATTGAATGTGTGATACGACAACTGAACAAACATTCGGATAAACAGGCGCACAATGAGTAAACTCTATGCACGACTCTGACAGACATCAACATATCTTCATTATCACATAATTATTCGCCGTCGGTTGCGCATAGAAGAACAAAAAAATGAAATAAAAAGAAAATGAAAAATGTGTAATCGCAATCAGTGATAAGATAATGTGTCATAGAAATAAAAAAAAGTGTGAACAAAATCGTGTCTGCGAGCAAATGCAGTGTGGCACTGAATTTTAACCAGTGGAAAAAGTTTTGTTTGTGGTTAGTTGAAATTAAATAATTAAATATAGTTTCTATTAAGTTATAATATATACTCAATTAGTTGACCGAAATGTGTATATGGAATTAAACCTGGAATAAGACTTTAAATTAGAGTTTGTACACAATTTGTAAAGATATTTTGCAATTCCTACAACTCAACCGCATCCACATTTAGAAATAAGACGAGAAAATGCATACACGTGTTGTGTTAGGTGTGGTTTTCATTCTATTAAAAATACTTGCACCGAGTGCATCTCAAGATTATGGATCAAACTTAAGTGACTCTTCCAATATAACATTCACCACACCAACATCGTACAACTCAATCCACGCGGAATCAACTTCTCAACCAATTAGCGAATCAACAACAATCGAAACATCGTCAACAAAGGTGACGGCATCTACGACAACGACAACAACGACGCAAGAAAGCGTATTGGATGAATTTCAATTACCCGAAAATTGTTCCGATTACAAGGTTAATACTGTCATTAAAAACAAATTGATAAGCTTTTTGACAATTCCAAAACGTGCTTCCGATGCGTCAAATTTATGTATAATTTTAGGTTCTAACAAATCAACCGCAACCATCACATGCATCGACAATCAAGAAATGTTGTCCAATGCATCAGCATTACAAATACTCCAATGGCAAAAAGTTCTGCACCAATAGCAGTGTTGAGTTTCACATCGATGTGATTCAGGCGAAGTTTTATGAAAATTGCATCGAGGATGAGGAAAAGAATTTAACGATGAATGTTGTAACCGAGAACAATTGTAAAAAGTAGGAAGAGAAATTTTTTATGTTCTTATTATAGCGTGTAGTTAAATGCAACCATATCAGTCAATCATACAGTAAACAAATTGACGATATTCATTTGAACTACTCAAATTTCAATTGATCTTTAGACATTTCTTTTAAAGTTTTTTTTTTTTAATGGAAACTTTTTTTTGGAGCGACATACATTAATAGAACTAACATTATTTGGACACGTATAGTTTCATATCTACATGGTAACCCGGTGAGTGGTGACCATGATGCGTTATAAAACTTTAGGCATTGTCTTGTCTTGTCACTATCATAAATTATATTATGTGAATGTACAATAACAAACAATTTTTCTCATCGCGAATTTTTTTTTTCTCCAGTGGCTTGGTTTTCAATAAAAACTATTTTGATATGCTCTATGTTATACAAAATGGATCTCTATTGAGGATTGATGCTGACTATGAATCCTATGACATTTACGAGCATTATTGTCTCGATATGGATGAGGATGAAGGCGTGCTGACGGCCATCGTTTGTGAATTTGACGATGTACTGTTTCATGTTAACCGTGCCCAGGCTTTAATATTTGCGACATGCATGGTGATATCAGTTCCGGTAAGTTGATGTTATTGCTTTTATTACTATTGTATGCGTTGTGTATAGTCGCTAATCAAATATTGGATAAAGCGTTAATAATATAACGTCAATCTCCCACAGTGTCTCGTAATTACAGCCGCCCTATATTTACTTGTTCCAGAATTGAAGGATTTACATGGAAAATCACTGGCATGTCACAGCTTATCAATGGCCACAGGCTTCTTTTTACTAGCCTTCACCCAGTTCCGAGACTTATATTCATTTGAAGGTGAGAGAGAAGAGAAACGTTGCAAAGAAATTGTTCCTTCGTCATTCTCCTCACGCACCTTCTTCCCGACATCGACTTACATAAAACTTATTGATTTTCATACATAACATTGTAAACATGACTCTTTGGCCCCAATGTTCTAATTAGAATTTTCCTTGTTGCATGCATGAAATCGTATTTATAGGACACTTCATACAATTCTGCTTACTGGCTTGCTTCTTTTGGTTGACTGTCATGTGGATTGATATTTGTTTACACGCATGGTATTACTTGCCCAAAGGAATCAAGCAAACATCTCAAGACGATAATCTTCACTTGATGTATTATGGGTTGTTTGCATTTGGACTGTCTTTAATACTTGTTATTTTAACCTACAAAAACAATCTGAGTGGTTTGCCATCATATTACATCAAAGGAACCACACAGGGTGAGTTAAATGATGAATTACGATAAAGCAGCTTAAAATGTGCTGCTGGCTGCTGCTGAATATATCATATATTTGTAAATGCTGTGTGGGATTCCAACCCCAATAAATAATTACGTGAGTATATCGATTTCATTATCGGGAAATTGGAACCGTTTCTTCGTTTTTCTATTTTTTTTGCGAAAAGTTGCTTTGAGAAAAAAAAAAGAAAAGAAGAAATTTTTCACGATACATACAATTTTAGCTTGACGCTTTTATAAGAAATTGCCACAATAATCCAATAGCAAAGAAAATAAGAAAGCGATATTGAAAGTCCCATCGTCAAGCGTATCAAAATGCAATTTTGTATTTGGCTTTTACTAATCATGTAATTAGCAATCAATCCCACTCATTATCCCTGTTTTTTGAGGGGGGGCGCAAAGGGTTGTGAAGAAATATCCCACACACATATCACAGCAGGCACATTACATTTATTATGGATTTATAGATCATTAAGCGAAACTAATTGGCAACTCTTCTCTTTCTCTTACATTCTCTACTACTCCCATCATTCGATTTGCAGTTGCTCGCACATCACAGAAGTTCTTCATTCCGCCCATTTCAATATCATTAATCGTAAATTTGTTCCTTTATGTCTCATCGTATTTTGGCTTCAAGCATAAGGTGCAAAAAATTAAAATAACAACATTTATCGCACTGAAGCTTAAGCAATGTGCAAAGGACAATCGACTGTCAGCGAGCTATATTGCGGACATGGAAAAAGTGGAAACAATGTAAGTTCTGTTTATTTTTTATTATTATTTCTGTTTTTTGTGTGCTCTCTTATTCTTGGCTACACATCATATGCTCCTACGACATGTAACACATGATGATGTTTTTAAATTTAGAAAACTCAATGTGAGCGAAAATGTTGGCAAACATATCGCGATGGAACAAACGAACAATATCCTCATGAGAATAAAAAAAAGCGAACACGTGAACGGGTTGTGAGGGTAAATGTGTGGAAAAATGGGAAATGAAATGTTAAATATAATTACACAATCTCAAGTATTATAATATTCTCTTTTTTTTCACATCTTATGTTTACAGAATGAAGAGCACAGCTTATCTTACAATCATTATGACAATCAATTGGATTTTTGAAATAATTTCCTTCTATAATGACACATCGTCGACGTTCTTTGATATCATAAATGCGCTTCAAGGCGTTTTAATATTTCTCATGTTTGTGTGCCTCCCGCGGCCAATGAAATTGATAAAACACTGGTATAAGGATCGCGGATCATTTCAGGTGATTGACAATGATGACAACAGACCTTGTAATGACATTCAAATGACATCGCTTACAAATACGTCAGAAAAGCAAACAGACTAGTTGCTGACTACATAGCTACCCATTATGTTAAATGTATAATTTTTTATTTTTTACTTTTTCGAAACACAAACAAAATTAAAGTTAATCGATATAATAGAAACGCGACGCTGCTCATTTCAAGTACGGAAAACTTGAAACTACAAAGCTGAGTAAATAAAAAGAAATAAGAAGCAGACGAATTCAAAAAGAAGACAAAATAAAATCATGAAAATTGTAACAGAATCTATCAATAAATATTTAGATAAAGTCTTTAACGAAAATATATAAAAAAAAAAAATTCTGGCTCTTTTCTTCCTGTTTGATGCATCTCGACAGTTGACAGCAGAAAAAATTGAAAAATATACAACGCAACGAGAACAGATTATGGTCTTAGAGACACATTGAAAAATAACATATTTCTTTAGATTGAAGCAGCGGGAAAAGAAGTTAAGGGAGTTACCAAATAATGGCTCTATTCAACGATAATATTTCAATGAAGTGCGACTGACGCGAATTTCATCAAATTCACAATCAACATCACTCTTGTACTGCGCGAAAATTCTTTTTATTGATGTTTTCTATTGAATTTGAAACTTTACAGAAAATTCAGCTTTTCTTTTACCCTGCTGGCATATTGAGCATTTCCTTCCATTTATGTTGGTACGTTGCTCGTTGAAAGTAGTTTCAATGTTTTTTTTCCAGCATGACAATTTTTTTTTGGCTTTTGAGCGAATGAAAATAACTTTCTCAAGTTTATCGCATACCAACCCACACAGACATAAGGACTGTTTTCAAAACGAAAAGGACTTCAAGGAGGTAAGAAATTTTCATCATTCACGTTAAAAGCTTTTTCTGAATTAAAGCTGACTTTCTAAAGGAATTACAATGAATACATACATTTGTGAAATTCACACATAAAGTCAACAAACACGACTTAGGAAATAAAAACTCACTCTTTATCAATGTCTAACGGACCAGAAAAGAAAAGCTACCAGAATTCCATCAAAGCCACAAGAAATGAATGAAGAGATGTTTCAAAAAAAAAAAAGACAAATGTTTTTAGAAAAAAAAAAAACCTAAAAGCTCATTCGCTGTGCTGCCGAATATTGCTGAAGGTGAGGGCGAAAATGGTTACTGGATTTGTGTGTTTATGAGTGTATGTGTGTAAAGAGGGCGCTTTTGTAAATACGATTTATTTACACATGAAATCAAACTCAAGATGTGTCCCAAAAGTTTCATTAAAGCTGAACAGAAGCGCACATGATTTCACATTTTTTTTTGTGCTCTGTTCGGTGACATGTTTATGTGAGCTTCCGAAAATGGCAAACAGATTGTTGAGGAATGGGAATAAATATCTGTGGTGCCTAATAAAATTGTACGGAAAAGCTCGTTAGGCCATTGTGGCTTCTGGAAGGGATTCCACCCCCACTATAAATGTTTTTTTTTTTAATCAACGCGATAAAAATAAAATGAATGAAATGGGTAAAAAAGGAAAACGAAATTTTTGGCATCGGAAAAGAAACGAAGCTCTAAAATCTCGAAAAATGTGTGAAGCCATACGAGCTAATTTGCAGCACGACGAAAATTGTTAATCATACAGAAATGTCTTCACATTTCGGCTGTTTCTTAAACGTTTCGCGTTGGTGGCACACAACTCGACAACATAAAAGCAATGAAAATATTTTTTTTTTTTTCATCATTTATCTCAAAGAAAATCCAGCCACGCGATGAGAATAATGTGGGCAAAATCATAAATATGTGTTGAATATTTTGTCTTCAATTTAATTTTTATATCTTTATTTATACTTTTTTTTGTGTCTATTTTAAAATGAAACACTATAGAAAAAAAAACACGACAGAAAGAGAGGACAGCGGGAAGGAGAAATAGAGAAACCAAATTATTAGTAACAGCTGAATCAAGATAGGAGGAAAAATATCTCTTTTTGGCACCCGAAATGAAAAATGCAAAAACAAAATATAAAGCACAAAGTCAAGTAACATCATCATCGGTGTTGGTGAGTGGTGTTAATGAAATATTGAGAAAATTCTAAAATTAATTTGCCCATAATACAAATTGGAAGTTGCTTTCAAAGAAATTAAAATAAAATGAAAATTAACAACAACGCACATCATAAACAAAAACAAAATCAAAAATGAGCTTATAAACAGAAATAACAACAAATAAAAATGTAAAAGAATCTCTTAATTAGACTCCGGCTGTGGTGTTTGTGACAAATTGAAGTATGTAAAACAAAATAAAGCGCACATATATATATCTGATTCCCCAACTCGCGGCGTTCCTCTGAAACAACAGCATATGTTGTCTGTATAATTTTCGTGGAAGAATCGTGTTCAATTAAACTTCGATGAACTTCAATAAAATATAAAAAAAAAAAAAAATAACAAGTGTTTAACAAGACTCTCGCACTTAAATATTGATGTCAATAAAATATAAAGAGAAAAAGAAACCGAGAGTATCTACACAAACATAATATCGGTTGCGGCAGAGGATGCGATAAAAGACGAGAGTGAGCATTGTAAGTATTTATACCACATATATGTGGAACAATATTAGCGGCAGTAACAATTTGTGTACCGAGTTCAATTTTTTGATATCAATCTTTTGGAATCGCTGTTGTTATTGTTGCTACAGGCTACTTCATATTTTTTTTTTTTTCATTGAATCTTCCACCCACGTTGTGCATGGAAAATGCTGATTTCATAAAAAAAAAATAAAAGTTAAAAGGGTACAAAAAGGAAAAAAGAGAAGAAAAAAGTTTCATTTCATGCAACGTCAATCGCGCCAAGGACATAAATATTGTGCATTAAATCTTGCAAATAATTGAGCCACTTGTATACATTTATCTGCTTTCATTAATAATGTGAAACACGAAAAAAGATTTGTCGGATTGAATTGTGCTCGAGGGGAATGGAAATGTGGATACACGCTATGTTATAATCACTGAGGTTCATTCAAATTCGATGTGAAATAAAATGTTTTCTTCTCTTTTTTTCATACCTGACACTCCCTCGTCGTTAATAATGAATGCAATTTTGTTGCCATTTCACGATTTCTTTGCGCTCTTTACAAATTAAAAGTACACGAAAAAATATCAAATCAGAATTCCTCATTCAAATTTTCCTCTTATTAAATCTTCTTTTTTTCTCTCAGAAACTTAGCAAATCGTGTCTGACTGTCGGCTCGAGTTGATATTTTATGACTTCCTTGCGATATTCACTTGCTTGTCGAGGTTAATAGAATGCGAATTATTGTAGTTTTACAGACTTTTAATGATGAGAAAAGTTTTTTTCCTCCATTTTTTCCTTTTTTTTGCTTTGCTTGTTCAGCAGAGTGAGCGAGCAGCGCGTTACGGGTAAATGATTATTTTCATATTTTCTCTGATGAGCGACCGAGCGAGTTGGGGGACATTAGGGAAATGAATAACTGGAGAACAGGTGTAGTGGCATGATGTGCGACACATTTTTTTTTTTGGTAGGCGACGAAACGTAATGTTGTGCAATTTTCTGTGTGATATTTAATTCGTGGGCGCGGAAAATCTCATAATCCAAATTTGTATGAAATCCCACGAAAATTTCATGAATTTAATTTTGACATGCTTCTGGGGAATTTTATTTCAATCTGTATGTGATGATATGACTGACTGACTCTAAAGGTAGAATTTATGATTCTTTTTCTTAATTTGCGTCCTCACAAAAGAAAATGTGTTTGCATTTTCTTTTCATTTGAAATTCAAATTTGATGCCATTCATTTTTGAGGTTAAGCAATTAAATTATTCGTGAATTAAATGTAAAGCTCTTTAATGCGAAAAGTGAAGCATTCTTCAACAGATAAAGATTTTCACACCGATTAGATGGTGGATAAATAGACGTTTTTACATTTCTCTGACTGCTTTAATGAATTCTTCCGAATTTTTATTAAAGCTGTAAATAACCTCTCATTGCAGATTATTTAATTCGTGAAAACAGCCATATTTGAGCAGTATCTTTTGCTTCAGATGGAATTTGTCAGGTGAGTGTTGGGCTTCTTAAATATTTGCTCGAGAATCCAACAGTCAAAATATTTCGAGAATGTTGGGAGACTGAGCTAAAAGGACTGACTTTTCATGTTTGTATAGTTCTATCTCTCACCCTTTATTTCTCTATCTCTCTCTCTTCCGAGACAAATCATCATTTTGCTTTAACAATTTTATCTATAGCAGTTAAAGTTATATGCAAATTATTTTCCCGAGCAAGCAGAAAAAAAAAGTTTTTATTCAATGTCTAAAATACCCTAAACGGAAGCAGCCCCAGATGACATTAAAACATCATGCATTCCATTTCTTCTTTTCCATATCTTTCATTCGATATCATTCAAGGTGACCATTTCCTAATGGTCTGGGTTCATTCATCGGTCAGAAAGTCCTTAAAATTGCGCAAATATACGATTCCATTGTGGTTTTTGTGCTGAATTTTTTTTTTTTTTGAGGAGATTATTCCAATTTTAAACGACTCGTTTCATTTCTTTTCGTTTCGGTTTTTAAAATTGTATATATTGATATCTCAGTTCAATGAGAAAATTTTACTATTCACCATGGAAACTTGTGCCATTATCATAAATACAAAATAAGATCTTCCCATTTTCCTTCATCATCTCCACAAGTCTAGTTGGAAATCTCTTTTACTTTTTTTAAAAGAACCAAATCAAAATTGAATTTATAACAATTTAATTTTTTTTTTTCGTTGTGTGTATGTGTGGTGACTACTTTGACATTGATGAAGCGTTGTTTAATAAAATGTCTGAAGGCATTTTTTTCCGTTTGCTAACACACTTCACAATCTCACACCGAATTTAAAATCGTTTTTCAGATTTTTATTAAATGTATTAACTTCTTTTTGATATAGAAAAATGGCAAAATGGTAAAATGGAAAGCGAAACTTCGAGCCCCGCAGTTATAGAACAACAAACTTTTGAGCTTAATGCAGTCTGCGGTCGGGATTGATTCTCTTCAAAGTCGGAGATTGTTATCATGGAAATCGACGGAAGAAACAAAAAAAATGTACGAATCACAATAGTAGGAGATTAACAGAGTTATTTACTTACCATCATTCCATTCGAGCACAATGTGCTTGCAGCAGTTTTATGATGTTAATTAATCCGGTTTTATGCTGTTTGTAGAATCACCATCGACAACTTTTACGATAATAAAAAAATTTTCACATCCACTCTACCCCGAAATTATTGTTGCCAATATTTAATTACGCATCTCTCTCTCTATTTCTCTTTTCTCGCTATCAAAAACAGTGGAATTAATTTTGCGAGTTACTTTGCAACTTTTTTTTTGTTGCGTTAAATTTTTGTTGTTATTTTTTGATGCTTCAAATGTTGTACACACAATCACAATTTCGCCTCCGATATGCGGCGATAGAATAACAAAATTCGAATTTTGATTTCTGTGTCACACAATCTTGGACCTCACGATTCAGTAAAACGAAGCAATGTTTGCAACATAAATATCCTGCGGGTATGATGATTTAGATTTAAATATAATGCGTTACCAAATCAGCAAAAAGCTCTTTCAGTGTAGGAAAAATGTTTCACTGAATATTCAAATTGTTTCACTCGAAGGTTTTGTCATAAATCAACATCAATAAAATTTAAATGTTTGATGTTTAAGTTTCATTTTTGAGAATGAAATTTTATGCAAATTTTTTGCCCAGCATTGTTTTCATCTAGCACAAATTTTCCAGCAATTTCAATGCTCTTGTCTCGTTGCTTGACGACGCCTTTTATGCCGTCACCGGTCGGTAAGCTGAATGAATGAATTAAAATATCAACGATGATCATTCGAGTGACCCCCAGCGAGAGAGATGATGATTTTGAAAGTTGAGTGCCGTTAATCGCATAAAAACAATTTGCTAGTCGTTCTTCATCTCACACTTCTAGACGACATGGTACGCGAGCGATGATGTTAAGACTTTAATCACTGCTTTTTTTTTCTTTCTTTTTTTTTTGAGGATATTTTTTTTTATTTTAAATGTTCTTATTTATTTTTTTTTTGTTATGTTTTTTTGTTGTTGAATGCCGAAAAACGAAGACAATTTACAACTCAGATGGGAGCTGGAATAAATTATACATTAAGCATTATTACACACATTTTTATTTATTTATTTTTCTTCTTCTTTTTTTTAACACCCATTGATGCTAAATCTTTATGCATGGTGGCGTCGGTTGTGGCATGAGGATGGATAACAAGCATTACACAATAAAAGAGCTTTCGAGCTTGCAAAATGTTTTCTTTTCTGCAACGTTTTTTTTTTGCTCGATACTTTTTCGTGTTCATCGTATATGTATATTGTTTCCAGTCACCACTCAACTGTTGTGTTATGTAACAATAATAAGTAATCCTAAATCAACAAACCTCATGAGCATCGCGATTTTGCTCGAACGATTTGGAGTTAAATAAAATAAAAAAAAGAGAAAGAAAATGGTAGTCTCCCAACAATTTCATCAATTTTGTGAATGTTCTAAATATTTTTTTTTTCTCCTACAGTAAGCAATTTACATTTCTTGTTGTCTAAAATAACAGCTACACATTTAGTCATACACAGCTCGCAAAAAAAATATATGCACATGCCCGAAGAAAAGCAATAAATTTTAATTCAAATATTATGTGGTTTTTTTTTTATTTTATTGTATAGCTCTGGCTCTGGAAGCGTGTCACATATTCCATTAGTTTATCACTTTTCATTTTTTATATTCGTTCGTCTTCTAATATATTTTTCCTCCCTCTCGTATGCCCCCTACAAACGAGTTCCCATTTGTACATGCTTTGTCGTCTGTGTATATCTTGAAAATCTCGTTATGAAGAAGATGAAAAGAAATTGATTATCGTCATTGAAAAATATTTCCTCTAGCTCGATATAATGCTCGATATAGGAAAAAGAGATGTAAAAGGATTTGCTTTACAGCGTTGTTCTTTATTAGAGCTACCTAGAACCCAGAATTGTACCATCAATTTTTTATACCTTCTACCGTAGCATGATTTTAAATTGGGAAAAATCAATAAAATATAATGTAAATAATTTGGCAAATTAAAGAAGAAGTGCTTTTATTAAATCTGTGTATATACATGCAGTGTATACACATTTACAAAACTGTGATTTTGGCTTCTAAACATTTTTTTTTCTCTCTCTCTAAACAGTTTAGACGACAAAACGTGTATTTGAATGTTTAAAAATCACAATGACAAATTCTTTATAGATAGAAAAAAAAAATTATTTAAAACTTTACATCGCTTTGAAAGATTGTCAACAATTTTTTTTTGTCGCATATTTTCCCGGTGATCAAAACACGACGGAGTATAATATAAAAATACTATTATTAATGTGATATTGGATTGTTTTGTTGTTGTTTTAAAAAAAATTCAAAGCAAGTAAAAAAAACTACATAAATGATCCGATTGAATGGAATCGTCGCAAAAACGAACAAAACTAAAATCTTTCAAAATTGCATAATTCTACTATGCTCGATGTGCATGAACTTTATGAAAAGAGCGAAAAAAAAAGTCGCGATAGACATAAAGTGCCCATACATCACTTAACCCATTAACTTTTTATCACATTGGTTGATGCCGCGTGCATTGTTGTATATTCGCATGATTGAAGTGAGCGCAACTATTCGAGAGTTATTTAATTTTTTTTCCAAATTGTTAGTGAGACGTTTTATTCAATTTATTTGTTTATAAAAAAAATAAAATAAAAAAAAAATATGTGACCCGAGCACGATGCGAGCATTGAAGAGCTCTCGCGGGGAATTTTATTTTATTTTTTTTTTCTGTAATTCAGTTTTGTATTAAAAAAAAGAAACATTGCAAAAATGGAATACACAAAATAAAATATAGGTATATATTTTAAAAGCGTTTAGTCATTTTGCGCTTATTTGGAGTTAAATTATGGTCACAATTTATTTTATTTTTTTTTTTGCCACTAAAATAGCGGAACTAACAATAAATACTTTAGCATTGAACATTGGGGACCAATTGAATTCTTCATAATGTTTGACAAGCTCAATGTAATTCACGTTTCGGGCGCTAAACAAACACAGACTTTTTTGACACTTGAGCATTGCTTCATTGTGGATTATTTATTATTAAAAGTAATTTCTTTTTTTTTTTTTTTGTGTATTACACTCAAAACTTTTCCCTTCCGCGTATTTTATTTATACGTTGCTAAAGTTCAAAAGGCTTCGTGTTATAATTTTTTTACTATTATTTTTTTTTTTATTGTTTCACATCCTTGAAATATTTTTATTATTTTTTTTTTTAATTTCCCTTGAAGCCAACCAGCCACCAGCAAAAAAAAATCATCAATATTTTTTTTTTACCAACGAAATTTTCCACGTAACGTACAGACCAAAAAGCAGAATAAAACTGGGACTATCAGAGATATTTTCATTAGAAAAAAAAAATACTTTTACATTCACAGAACCCCAAACGCAATCGGGAGAGAGCCGAGACAATATGAAAACTTTGCAAAATATAAAAAAAAAAATACAGAGAGCTTCTGTGTGCGCGGAAAATTCTCATTCACTCGATTTCACCAATTCGCTCTGAAATTTAGATTTGAGTTTACATTCTCACTAATATTGTAAATGAAATGCTGTCAGTTTACATGTTTTAAGAGAGAATCAAGAAGCAATTTACCGCTGACTCCTTATTTTGTAATTTTGCAATTTGGCGTGAGCTTTGGAAGAACATTGTATTGCCCCAGATTGGCCTTGAATTCATTTTCACTAACACATTTAACTGCGTATGGTGTGCTCATTCTTGCGACATGGACTAAGAAAGTGCTCACTTTCCACTCCAATTAATTGTGAAACTATATTAATGAAACAAACTTTTGTAGGAGCTTTGTCGTAATCGTGTTTAAAGTTCAACGTTGAGCTTCAGGATTTTTTTTTATATTCTCATCAGATCTAGTTTTGTTGCTCATTTCATCTGAATCGCCACCTTGGAAACAAAACTTTGTGCCAAGAAAATCCAGCACAAAAATTGTACAAAAGAAATTAAATTCAAAACGTAGATAGAGAAAGCAAAAAAAAAAATTTATAATTTTCTAATAAAACTCGAAAGCTTAAAAGCTTTTATGAAATAAATTTCATTCATTAGAAAAGAAAACTTGAGTAGAGTGAAAGGAAAAAACGAAATCTTGTAGAATATCCAACAATCTTCAGCTAGCACACAAACAATTGAGTTAAAATTTATATGATTATTATTTATATTATTATGGCTGGACATGAAAGGCATTTGTGAGTGATATTTGAAACACTCTTTAATGTGTATTTTCTTTCATATCCACTTTGCAATGGCTCTAAATTTATGGTCATTTTCAAGTTATAAATAACTTTTGAAAGGAGAAAAAAAAATTGAAATTTTCTTTCGTATATTTAACTTTTTTTTTTTACACTTTTAAGTGTGCTCGGTGGAGCATCAATTTTTGTGACAAAATATAATAAAATAAACCGCTGTGTTTGATACGCTTCGCAATGATTCTAAATATAAACAAAGTGGTCCTTTCTCTTATACACTTCACTTCATCTACCGCCTCTCGCTGTTCCGCTCGATGTCTGAATATGTGAAATCACTTTTACAAAAAAAGAGTAAAAAGTAAATGTATTAAATATATATTTTCGTTCCTATAAATACAATTTTTGATTCTTAAAATACGAATCGCACGAGTCGCGCTGGCCATCAAATGTCATGATAAATTGAACGATCCATAAGACGTGGGAAAAACTTCGTGAGAATCTCTTTTATGCACGGGCCACTGATTCCAAGTCAAATAGCAGCCGTCAAACGGCGAGATATCTATGCTTTTAATTTCCTTTTGGACGAGCCGCTCATTATTTAACAGCAAACCACGCGAGACTCTTGACCCTGGTAGTAGCGTAAAGAAAAGTGCTGATTTGTAATGCTGACGGAATGTTTCGTTATCTATTTCCCTTAATCATTTCATGTTCCAGTAATAAAAATGAATTGAGTTATATTTGTGCAAAGACGCGCGCGCGTTTGCCTTTTGAGCTTTTTTTTATGAAATTTATTTTGTGTATTTGTTTTGTTTTTATTTTTGGTTGTTTATTTGACGCTCGGGCACTCTGCCAATTAATGTGCCCTCCGTGTGGCCGTTTTGCATGACCACACTGTATCTTTATACCCAAAAAAAAAAAATCCATTTTCCGGTCGATTCTTTTGTGAACGCGAATGACTGACTATCCAAATGATTAACTCTGTTGACAAGCACAAAGTTTGCATACTTTTTTTTCCTTTCCTTTTGCTGTCTATAATTCTACTTGAAGAAACTTTCAGAACAGATGCGGCTAGGGATGATTAATTGTAGTTGCTTGATTGCAAATTAATAATCCATTCAACATAAGATGAATGATCTTCCTATAGAATATCTTAATTAAGGTAATATTGATGAGTTCTCAATTGGACACTTAATGACTCGCACAAAATTGTTATGTAATAAGTAAATTATTTCAAGAGCAAGAAGAGGAAAAGACAAAAAAAGCGTTATTAAAATCAATTATCAAATTTGTATAACTTTTATTTGCTTCATTTCATCACCAGCAAACGACCGAATGAAAGCGTCAACAACAACTCGCTTTTACGACGAAATTTTTCTTATTCTTTCATTTCATCTTTTGTCATCTAGAATTTGTATTGATATTTTGGTATGTTGATTTTACTAGCGGGCTTCACATGTTGTTCCTGCGGTCCCAGGAGTAAAAGATTCAGAAACTTTTTATTCTCCTTCTCCGACAGATCAATGTCACATTTGATGCAGAATTGAACAATTTGAAGAACATTCTCTCTGTTTTTACGCCAACCTGAATAATGTTTTAGGAAATGTGAAAAAAAAAAAATATATATTGCGTGAGTAAGTTGGATATATCAATATATTAATGGACTGGAAAATGGTGAATGCTAGCAAATCTATTTTCGGTTGTGGCGGCCCTGCCAACTGATGTTATTTTTATATATGTTTGATTCCGATTTTTTGCTAAATGGATCAAGAAAAAAGAAACATTTTTTTTCCAAACGCGTTTTTGATGTGGAAATGTGAACATCATTGCCCAATTATCACGCATCTATTGATTTGAGCAAACCCATCAAGAAATACGATTACGAAAAAAAAAAAAACCTGACCACTAAAATGCTTTTATTGAATCATTAAAAGTTTTTTAAGATCTCTGATCGTTTCTATTTATTTTCTAATCTAAATTCCTTAAAAATCAATAAATTTCCATTTGGCTACTATCGCGCAATGTTTGCGTTTCACGGAATTTACAGATGCTTTTCCTCCTCTTTCATATCCCTTACAAAAAACATTGAAAGCCCTCATAACACACATGAAATTTTCTCCTGAGCACAACTTGTGAAAACATAAAAAAGTGATTTCAAAAAAACAAAAACAAAAGGAAACTTTCTTCTTTCCTTTTGCAACTTTGCCACCCCTTATTTCCTATCTTATCGTTCACATGCCAAAAAATATAAAAAAAAGCACAAAACCAAGCAATGAAATTGCCATAAAAGTAATTGATAGACATCTCCCCAAACGAGAATAAATTTCTCAATTCCTACATTCTTTGCTTTCTTCTACCTATATTAAGCACATAAAACCTGTCAGACACAAACACTCACGGCGCTTAAAAAATATCACATGATATATTTTTGAAAGCGAAGAAAATTGAAAACCACATTGAACATGAAGCATTAATATATGCATGTACCGATATAAGGGAGCGTTCAAGTATTCCGTAACGACCAATTTTGGTTTTTTTTTTCGACACACTCTCCCACTGACACAAACTTTCCGTATAGATCTACTTTTGTAGAAGTATATGTCACACGTCTCTAGACCCCCTTCCGCCCATGCTCGTTACGTAACACTTAAGTGTTCCCTAGAAGCAAGAATCACAAGAATCGCGAATAAGGAGGATGGATACTCACACTCATAATCCAGCAAAACCTTTACACAATTTACCAGCTGCGTTCTCATCGAGAATTGAAGGAAGATTTGTATTAACCGATTCACAAATTCGGCATTGTTATTGCGCAAATATATGAAGCACAAGAAGCTGGATTGCTTTGCGAGTAAATTTCTTAATGCTGGATGTGTTGCAATCATGTCGTTTGCAATTTGTTGATCCGAAAACCAAAAGCTGTAAATAGTATTGTGAAACAAGATGAAATCGATTGATTGGGTCATTGAGAATGCAATTGAGCATGATGGTATGCTATGATGATAATCATGTTCAATTACCTTTCAAATAGTTTTCTCCAGAGATCATATAAAAGTTGATAATCTTTAATTTGCTCACAAATTTCTTCGCATTTCTGTCGCAGTTTTACAACACTTGCTTCGCCTTTATTTTCAATGGCATCACGGAGAATTTTTTGAATGAGTCGTGTCATTTGAGCTGCTAGATTTTCATCCAATTGACTAGCAATATAGATACGTCCAATATCCTCAACAATTTCATCCATATTTGGATGATCCAGCCAACGAAGTTCTAATTTCTGAATTGCAAACTGTTGATTTTTGAAATAAAATTCTGGATCTTTTTCTCTAATTGTTTCTATCAGCTTGCCAACAAGTTTTGAGTCGCAATTAGATATCAGGTAGTCTAATAAGTCGATTATAATGTGTCTTGAAGGAGATATTCCGTCGGCAATAGCCTTTTCAATCAAAGAACTTACTAATTCGTCATCATCATGCTCCAATGCAATAATCAGCTGATATTCGATGTTGTCAACTTGGTTGTCAATTTTTCTAAGAGGTTGCATGTCTGCAATAGGTTGCGGTTTAAGAGTTTTTAGTGATTTCAGCTTAATCCATTTCTCACTGTTCTTTTCATTTAATTCGCGAACAAACTTTTCCAACGAATCTTGAAATAAATATTGAGCAATAAATTATTCAATTGAGTTTGATATTTTCTGATGATTGACACTCACCATTTTGCTCGCTATTGAATCTTAAAATTTGAGGTATACTCCATAATGGATTAAACAATTTAAATTTATAATACCGAATTGTATATAGCCGCACAGCCATTGTCGCCTGAATATAGCGCACACACATATTCAAAACAAATCATGGGAATCATTCTTCAATCATGTCACATCCATTCGAAATAAAATCTTTACGAGCGAATTTAATTTTCCTTTTTTTTATTTAGTGATCTAATTTTCTTGCATCGGTTTATTTTAAACGAATCATTTACACTCGAATAATTTACTGGGTGTTCCATTCGTTTCGTTCTGCGCGTTCAGCTTCAACTTCCTTCAAGTATGGTTCTAGATATTTAAAGTCCTCTTCATACTTTGTCCATTGATCCTTTGGCAAAACTGTCTTAGTCATCGACAAATGAAGTGCACGGATAATTCTGTAGTTACGCTCGTCATACAGCTGCTTTGGCAGGCGGCGAATTGCCTCTTGTACATCTTCAGTTTCATGCAAACAATCGTCGCGATGCAAGCCTAAAATCGTGCAGGTAAATTAAATGCTTGATTTTGCACGGGATCAGTTTATTTACATACCATACTGATTGAATCCTGACAAATTGTATACCCATCGACCAAAAGCAGCTGAAAAAGGACAGTAATAAAGGGTCAATTAATCTCGAGCTTCTTTGAGACTGATAATTATGCAACAATAAGTAAAAAAAAATCATTGTTTGCAGTTAATTCGGTAATTTACTATAAAACTTACAGAAATGAGCTGGTCCACGACGCGCGATGTATGACATTGCGACAACTTGTTTCAAATTTCTGCGGAAGTCAAAAGAGATCTCAACAACGACGAGAAGAAAACTGCAAAAGTACAATATTACACTGAGAAGCAAAAAAAAATTCCTTGCGTGGACAATTTAAATTTAATTTTTGACAGTTATTTTTTGAGCATAAAATTATTAATTTATGACGACGGCTCGGACACCGTCCTGTCTAATCAAACTTTATTCGCATTATGTGCCTCATCAATACGCTACACTTAATATTTCATGCATAAATGTTTACCCTATATCCTGACCACCACCAACAATATCTAATTATTTAAAGTTTATGCATAAAGTTTATGACTTGACATAGTTCAGTCTTCCAGATTTTGTTGATTCTTCTTGTTCCATGATGGGACGGTCGTTCTGACCGTCAGCATTCTGAACTTAGGGCTTTCATGATCAAAACTTCACATTTTAAGAGCTTTAAAGAATATTTTTTTTATTGATATCCTTAAGGCACTTACGTCTGCTTTCAGAATAATATACTTTGTGGATATTTATATGAAACGATAAAATTATAGGTTTGATATGATAATTCTTGGATTATTAGGAAATAAGCATTGGGCAAATATTAATATTTTATCAAAATTGAAGAATTTCGTGAATAAAAAAAAGTACGAGGAAATAGCATGAGCATGTCAGTCTATTTACATAAGTATTCTAAATGAAAAATAATTAGTCAATTGTTAGAGTTTGGCCTCATAATCCATTTTCGGCTTTGATCAGGTTTTGGAAACTTTCAGTGGACACTCGACTCAAGGCATTAACAATGCCATCAAAGCTGTTCTCATTGTATGGCATTCCGATCAAACTTGATACGATTGGCATCATTTCGGTTGAAGTTTTCATTATCAGATCGATGCGTTGAATGAGCCCCTAAAAGGTAGAAAAAAGGGTTAATTAATTACGCAATGCATGAAAAATAAAAGGTTGCGAAATGATTCATTACCTTTTCAACATCAACATTAAGCTTCAGGTCATGCGAATTATTGCCCGACTTTAGTTGGATGCTTTTCTGGACTGAGAACTTTGGTGTTTTCCCGAAGCGCCAGTCCCACGAAATAAAATTTTTACGTAATTCCATCAAGCCTGGGAACCATTCTTCGGATGGATTAATTAATTGAAAGCCACGCTGTTGCATGACCAGTTCACGACCGCCATCGCACAACTTCTCAGCGGGTGTTCTTAGAAATTCGTATCCTATTGCTGATAGCAGTGTCTGAACGTTCACGTTTTTGTTAACGTCGGCCAAATTCTTTATCGGTGAGCGCACAGATGTAGTTGCTTTACTGATAATTTCTGCCTGAAAACAGCAAAATAACATTTATTAATTTTTATCGTTATCGGTCATGGACTTCATGTTAGGAGAGACCAGACAACAGAGGAAATTTTTTTTCAAAACTCGACAGACATTGTGCGAAATGAGGGAAGCATCATGAAGCGTGCTCGTGTTCTCATTTAAAAGTCTGATAAGAATGCAGCAAATATTTAAACCTTTCAACCTGACTATTGACCCATTTTAATATTGAGGATGCGAATATGTTTGTAAAATATTTATATACATACAAGTAGGATTGATAAATTTAAACTTGGAAATATTCATGGCTCGCATCTGCTTTTTTCGTTCAGACACTAAGCATCTGTATAAACAAATTCGCGTTATCTGATTGCAACCAACTGACAAGACGAATTTTTTCTCTATGAAATGCATTGTGCACTTAGAAACAATTTTTAAACATTGTAATGTAGAGCAAACCTTATCATGTTTTAACAATGCCCCATTCAAATGATTCTTATCAGAGTTGACTAGGAGCGTGCAATGATGATAGCTATTGGGATGTCCCAATTTCGCAGCAGTCCCTGAAACCTGTAAAAATAGATAAAATAAATATTAGTTAATCATTTTCACGCAACCGGAAAAAAACTGGAATAAAATAAAGTTAAAAGTCCATTGTAAATCTTTAACTAAGTTCCAAGGTCTGGAGTGTCAAGTTTGTTCCCATTTAGAATTGTTATTTTAATTGTGATTCATTTGTTATCAATTTTTTTTTGTGTCAATAGTATGCGTTTACAATTCATGTAGACATGGTTTTGTTTGTTTCAATTTATTTCGTTTGTATCGGAGGGCAATTCATTAATAACGTTAGATAAGGCGGCGAACAAGTAGTTTAAGCAGAAATTCTTTATACGCGAATATGCCGGTGAGGGTGAGACATGTTCGACAGTTAATCCCAGTTGTAAAATTTCCACTACCACCATATTCTTCTTGTCTCGTATCGCGCGACAAGCAGCAGCAGAAGGAAATGAAAACATTTTTTAGCGTGGAGTTTAATAAACTTTGTTGCCATGAGGGAATCAAGTGATCTATATTTTCTTCTAAAGCATTTAAAATTTTGCACACTTACTTTTTTCCCTTGCAATAATATATCATCACGATCCGAGATTTCTGTGTCGATACCATATTCACGATAAATAGCTCGCGTCATCAATCCTAAATTGTACTTTCGGTCGTAGCGTTCACGAGGTGTAAAGAATGTGCAATTGAGATTATTGCGATCATGATAAACAGTACCGCCGCCACTATTTCGTCGAGCCAATTCAATACCAGCTGCCTCAAGCTGGCTTACATTACTTTCGTTGAATGGATTTTGATGGCGGCCAATGACAACACATGGATCATTGATCCACAGCATGAGAACGTGATGATTGCTGAAATCATAGTTCTTATAGATCCAATCCTCAAGTGCCAGATTCGTGAAAACGTCATGTGATTGCGAGATGAACACTGATTTCTTGATGGCACCTTTGTCTTTTGTTTCCGACGAAGTGGATGATGAAAAATTACTGCTCACTGTCGCACGTCCAAATGAACTCCAAACGACCCCCAAAATTCTTGATTGTCTGAATGTTGTCAACATCATGGCAAAGATTTTTTTATATGATTTAGTTTACTCTTTACTTGTACGAGATGATTTTAAATTCCTCAAATAGAATTTTTTTTTTGATGATCACACTTGTTTTTATTTCTAAAGTATTGTGGAACAAAGTTCGAATTTGAATGTCCTTTGGCTAATTTAAGAAAATTATTTTTTTTTTTTTTGTTTTAAACAAACTTGAATTCTATTGTCTATTTTTAAAAATGTTTTTAATTATTTTATCACTTGACTAGATTTTTCAGCGCTTTAAGGATATAATTTAATGTTTGCTGGTACTATTTTGAGCCGCTGGTACCGTAGTAAGCATTGACTCACGAACCATAAACTTGTGCGTTGCTGGAGAATTATGCATCCACTTCGCCCTAACGTTCTTATTGCTTATTTTCATTCCTTTCGAATCAATTTTAAATAGCACTTCTTTAAAATAAAATAAAAATTAAGATGCCAAAATATGAGAGACCTTGAAGTTATCTTGTTTAAAAATCTTTTCTTTTTTTTTTGCGTTATCAGCTTTTGAGCAGCAACAAGCCTGTTCGACAAATAATAATTGAATGATGTTGTGTTGTTTTCTCCAGCAATTTTATTTATAGCGATTTTACAAAGTGCGTTAATAAGTCCAAATGTTCAATTGATAGTGTCAGGGTATGGAAATTATTTTGATTATGCTGATGTGAACATCTCCAAGGCAATGATTTAACGATTAAAACATATGTATATCATTTCACATTTGAAACATACAAATTTAAACGAAAACTTAAACAGTAATTGAAATTCTTACAGTGCATCTACAGTATAGGAAATAATTATGTTACAAAGGCTGTCCAAATGTTCAATAGGTCACTAACACATTCTCAATAGTTTTTCAAGAAAAATTTCAATATTTTGTGTGATCTGAAATAAAAATTAAAATATTTAGGAAGGATACCACATTAAGAAGGATAAAATGTCACTATCAAACTTCTACTTTGGGGATCTAGAAGAGGATCCTATCTTTGGGTAAGAATCTATAAGCGTGAAGCTGTGATTTTGGATATTTTCCATTTCTAGAAAATTTCATTGGACCATAAATCTAATATTTTGACACGAAAATTCAATTTTATGTTTCACAGACATCAAATGCGCTCCATGAGACAAATGCAAAATCACATGAATAATATGTTGACTGATCCCTTTGGAATGATGGGTATGGGCATGGGAATGAGTATGATGCCATTCGGTGCTCCAATGATACAAAGACACCAGCCTACTATTTCACCATTTGGTGGTATGAATCTAAATCGTCTTTTGTCTAGTGGAATGGATGGTGGTAAGATGTCAAAAAAATAAATTCATGAATACAACAAATGCAATTGCATTAATGTATCCTCTTCTACTTCAGGAGTCTCATATAGTAGCAGCAGTGTTTTTTCTGTTATGGCTCCTGGGCCGGATGGTCGCGCACAGGTTTATCAAGAAACTAGTTCAACAAAAACAGGACCCGGTGGAGTTAAGGAAACTCGCAGAACTGTTCAAGATTCATCGTCTGGCACCAAAAAAATGGCTATAGGTCATCACATTGGCGAAAGAGCTCGGGTTGTTGAGAAGGAACAAAATATGCATACAGGACATCGTGAAGAGCGCGAAGAACTGATAAATTTAGACGAATCTGATACCGAAGAATTTGAGCGGGACTTCCAACAAAAGGTTTCACGTCACATTGGCGGTCGGCAGCATCGCCTTCAGATTGAAGAAGTTTCCTCGGAGCCACTTCTAGCTATTCAATCGTAAGTATCATATCTTAATTTCACTAGTTTATGTCTTTCAAACAATATATCGTCTCCTTTTAAACAACTCGAAATTAGTTCAAAGAAAATCTTTTAAAAAATGTCTTCAAAAATTTTATTGCTTCAATACATCATGAAAAAAAGAAGATATTTTTGATTCTCCAATTAACTTTAAATTATAAACAAAATACCAAACTACTTTCACATCATCAAACTATAGTTCCGAAGATATTCAGCAACGCAATCGATTGGCATCATCACGACGAGCTATAAGAACGCCGACGTTATCACCACTCGCCCTACCATCGTCGCGTCACGATACGACCAGGTTTGTTAAACAACTTTTTGTGCAAAAAAACAAGACTGAATCAATAACATAGAATCTAAATTTTCACTATAAATATCTAATCGAGTTTATCATGTTAACAACTAACGCAATCAAAAAAAAAAGAATCACATAAATCATTTTGGTATAAAGTGAAATCGCGAGTGTGCAAGTTTAGCAGTGTGTCGATACAAAAGCAAAAAAAAAAGTCGAGCTTTTTTGAGACATCTCTATTTGAACTGTTAAAATGGTCTTTCAGTTTGCTTCATATTCTATGCGATTATGCTAATGCTTCATTTCTCTCAATATTTACTTACAGCGTTCACCCACATCCATACAATCCACAATCAAGAAAGAACCGTGGATCAAAAATGAAAGGTCAGAGTGGGGGAGCTGGTCACCATTAATTCGGGCACCAATCAGAAGAACTTTTTGAGTGGAATATATATATACACAAACACATACAAACACCGTTTAAAAACTTTTTATTTGTAACCCAAACAGTTTCGGGAGTCGTGAAGTTAATTTTAAACAGATAAAGATGAATTGCATGAATCATTTAAACATGATGAGAATCGCGACGGGACGCGGAGGGAAATAATGATGTAAGCTTCTTTTTATTCTTCGTTCATATAACCGACAACAAGGAATGGAGGGAGAAAGTTCTTGAAAGAAACTTTTCTCATCATGAGAATGGAATTTATCGGGAGCGCAAGCATGAAGGGTCTCAAGCTTACATGATTGCGCTGGTAAACTTTTTCTTATCTTTATCTTTATGTTTCTTTTTTTTTTTTTTGCACACCTAGGGAAATTAAATATCTTTAATTGCAATACTTCTAAATTTAGGATATAAATTAATTTTTTTTTGCGTCTCACCTCCCATTTGGGGAATAAGGCGATTGCGTTGCTGGCTCACAATTTGACGCAATTGACAAACTATTCCTTTAAGAATTTTTCGTTTTTTTTTTTTTTTCATGCGAAACTTTTTATCAAAATTTTGTCAAAATTAATAATTTTATCACATTCTTCCCATACATTGCAGCTCAGCGAATGGAAGAATTTCCAAATATTATATTTTTTAAAGCATCTGTTAAGCATTCTTGTTTTCCTCGGATTATTCCAGATATAGAGCAACATGAGGAAAATTATGTAATCATTTATGAAAAAAAAAAATTCAATTTCAAAATTTGTCGTGTGAAAAATTGGTTGGAATTAATAAAAAAAAAAATATGGTTTTACTACGATCCAATACACAAATTTTTAATTAATCCCTCTTGATACGGAGCGTGAAACATACATTCGTTTCACAATAAGCTTCTCTTTTTCTTTCTGATACATACATATGCACAGACTCAAATGGCAAAAAAAGCTCTCTGAAAAATAGCAATTTTTCATGCTTTGAAATTTCGTTTTACAGATTCTGAACCTTTTGAATAATAAATCGCCTCAGCAGCCGCCACCATAATGCTACACAAAAGCAAACAGGAAGGAACTCTTCGTGGTCGATTTTTCACACCTCTTTTATGCGATCTTTCCGTGTTTGTTCATTTCTTTTATTTTTATTGCTCATTCAAAAAAAAAAAAAACAATGTCATGACGGAAACACCGTCGACGTCCTATCGAACCAACAGAGAATTGTTAATAAATAATGGTGAAAAAGTTGCCATTATCTCGCTCATCGACCGCCAACTGAGTGTGGCATAATTGCCAAATTGTGCCCTTGAGATGACACCACGCTCATCGTCAAGATGAATCGTTATCTAAAACACGAAATGTCAGTATCAATCAAAGCCTCTGTGATTTTGCTTCAAATTAAATACAAATCTAAGTCCCTTTTTTTCTGCAAATTGAATTGAAGTTTCGTATCACGGTAGATTTTGTACATTAATGAAGTAAAGAAAAAGTGACAACCAAACAATCAAAAAAAAAAAAAAAACCTTTTTTTGCCTTTCAAGAACTCGGTCCTGACAGACGACAGGCAGCATAGTAGTAGAACATAGCAGGCAAACCTGAAGTGAAAGGAATAATTTAATGTTTATCGTCTCCGGAGGCGAAGCTAAACCCTTTTTTGTGCTTTATTAAAACGAGAAGAAAATAGAAAACTTTAACAAACTCATGCAGAGCGAAAAGAAGGAGGAAAATTAGAGTAGCAAAAAAAAAAAATTAAATAATATAAAATAATATGGAGGGAAAAGTATAGATAATTTCAATATAGCTCGCAGGTCTTCGACTATAGAAACCCAATTAATTGGAAACGTTTTCATTGTAATCAACATCGAAGCGAACAAGGCCCGGCCCGCGCGCGAATGCCTTCGAAGGAAAAATTCCAAAAAAAAAAAAAAGCTTTCGACGCAGTAACAAAAATTGCGAAAAAAAATTTAATTTAATCGAAATTGATTCTGAAAATAGCTCTATTCAAAGGCATGCCAAGCGAGCGAATGGTGTGTGCCAAATGTAAAGCGATACAACATTTTCATGGGCATAATGTGGCTAATGTAAATTGTTTGGCAATCAGCATAATGAGTTGTAAGGATTTGGTATTATTTCATAGTGGTCGGGTCGCGCGCCGTTGTAACGAGAAAAGAAAATTTTAATGAGAATTTGACTTTGCTAGGAATTTCATAGAATTGAAATTTGCTTCGACAAGACACTAAATATTTGTTTAAATCTTCAACTTGTTAAATTTACTTTGGATGAAACAAATTTTGTTTTCTTGCACACAGAAGCGTCATACAATCCAATCAACCAATTCCAAAGACTAAAATACTTAAGAAAAATGGAATCTTTTTATTCCGCAAGAAGAAAGAAATCATAAAATGATGTTATAAATTTAAACGAGAAAGAGAGGTCAATGATATAATGTGACATCCAATTGTCGTTCGAGCGTAAAATCGTGTAACTCAATCAAAAAACGAACCCAAATCCCAAAAGAGAGCTACCCAGAGATGATTTAAGTGGATTACATGAAGAGATAATAATCAAAATGTTAAACGCTTCCTGTGTAATGTATTGTGCTCTTCAAATCAGAGGGTAGGTGCTTCGTGATTATGTATCGTCGTTGCACAAATGACTAAAGAACTGCCGCACCTATATCAATTTAATAGAAAACAAATATCATTTTCATTATCGGATTTGGATAAACATCAAATAAATATAGAAACACAAAAACGTCCTATGATCCCCATAATGGACGAATGAACAACCAAAAATGAAGCCCTGAATTCGATTACTTACAATCAATTCGAAGCATTAACCGGACGCCCTCAAAGAAGCCAAAAAACCGAAAAATATCAATCAGTCGCTCGTTTGAAACCATACACTGTCATGGAATGTATGAGTGGGGAAGCCTTTTTAAATGATTCCGGCACCATCAGCATCAAAAGCAGCATCAGTAAAAAAGAAAAAAAAAGAACAGAAAGTTGAACCGAGCTTAGCTATCATGAAATATTAGGAAATTGAACTCCATGTGACATCGAATCCTCCTTTCATTTTCGAAGCTTTACCCGCTTTCTGGTATACGATGGAAAGCTGTGAGAAGGAAAGGAAATAAATGTTGGGGGTTATTTCATGTCGTGCGTATAAAAGGAGCGTTGAGAGTAAGAAGAACAGAAAAAAATGAGCTAAAACTGATTGTGGGGACGCTATCAAATGTAAATGGGGGGAAAAAAAGTGTCCTTAAATTGTATTAGTGAGGATGAGAATTTTTTTTTATTCTCAAAACAATCTCACAGCATTTTTCATTTTAAGATCCGCAAATACTTTAGATGTTGTTGAGAATCTTTTTTGAAATCAGTCATTTATGAGGCAAGTATGAAACAGGTTCACACATGCAAGAACTTTGCGGCGATTGTTGTTGTGAAGTTTCTTGTGCCTTATGAAATTTTATTCATTTTTTTATCGTTTCGTGCCATTGCTCATTGCTTTGCCTTTGACATCACGATAATGGGATGCATGAATTTTCTTCAAATATAAATTGTAGAATACATTAAATTTTAATAACATCAACATTTACAACGCAATTTATAAGCTTTTTTTCCATCATCGTTTTGCAAAATGAACAAATTTTTGAACGGCAAAAACTTCTTTTGCGGGTTTTTTTTTTCTTCCACCATTGTAGACAGTAAAAAGACATTAATTTTACTTAATTTCGAGTGTAGTTACGATTAATTTGATGATTATAATGGCTCAATGAATCATTAATTTTCATATTTGAGTCCCGTTCTCGAGTCATGCAACGCAACGGAGCGTTCAGACGATCCATGAGGCATCCCGCATAATTTCCCGTTTCCGAGTTTTGATATTAAATTCGACATTTTTCCTGCCACTTTTCCTTGTGATTTAGCATTCCGTATGATGTGTGAACTTAAGTAAACGGCTATGATTGAGTGGGTTTCAGTAATTAGTATTAAGTAAAGTAGATATGTATCTATCGAAAATTTGGGAGTTCATCATCACATCATCCCCTCTGAATGAAACTTTTGACTGTATCTTCTACATCATATAGTGGGGCTGATTGATTTGAATTTGAAAGGTGAATTTTCTATTTACCATAACCGACATTTTCGTTCTGTCTAAATTTACATTTTATAAACAATTTCACAACTCTCTAACCACATATAAACACAATTTCCACAGACCTTGAAGCGCTTTCTAGTATATGAGGTTGCGAGAGAATACTTTGGCACACACAACAGTTTTGTATTTTGTCTCACGAGATAGAAAGCAATGAAAAGACATAATATTACAATTTATAAGGGCCCTCTCCAAATGAACGTATCAAGACTTTCTCAAGTACACATAATTTTATTTTCTTTTTCATTCGCGACATCAACTAAATCATAATTTTTTTCTTTAACATAAACAGCACAGGCAAAGTGTATTTCATGCTCGATATGTGCCATTAACAGCTGTTTCCGACAACTAAACATACAATGGCGAGAGTAATTCACCTGCCACCCCTCCTGTCACCCCTCCTGCCCTTGAACATTGCACGATGTCGTTCTATATTTGCCATTCAACAAACATAAATTTTTTTTGGCGCAACAAAACACAACAAAAATTTCAACAAATTTCACTTTGCAAACATTTTTGTTGTTCAAACGGGCTCGAACATGTTGTCATCAAAAATGTTTTTTTTTTTTTTTTTGTCAATTGAAATCATGCTATGAAGAATTGTATTCATCTCTCTTCAAGTTTGGTGCCGCTTGTCAAAATGTTTAACAACGATTTGTACGCAGTCGGCGAAGTCATTTAAAATCATATTTGAAATGATTTCATTTTACTTTCCTTTCTTTTTTTTTTTGATGTCCTGCGTGACGTTCTCGAAACTCCTGCTGATAAATTATATACCTACCTGTTAAAATGTTCCTATTTTCCCAGAAGAGATTTGATTAAAATAAATAAACATTAAATGGATGTTGGATGGGCTGTTGGAAATGGTAATGTTCGGGAAGAGAATTTGTAGATAAAGGAAGAAAGCATTGCCAAAATAATAATAAATAATATTGGCCTTCGATGAAAATCGATTGCTTAATTGAGAAATCGTGCTTTCCATCGGCATTTTATTTTTCATCGTTTTCAGAAATTTGTTTCGGTGCTTCAGAGTAAAGCCATTTCTGCGGTAAAAAGGGAGAGGGGGTTACGTAAGAAGGGTGGGCTTCAAAATCCATTTTCCACCGCAACGCGATAGCTCAAAAAGAACAAAGAGAAAGTTTCAAGCGAAATTCCAAACAAAAGACAGATAAATCAAGCAATTATCTAAATGGATCAGATGAACAAAGCATAGCAAATAATTATTAAAAATTGATTTTGTGATTCAACTGACGTCTATATAAATACATTCTGGATCATCTGCTCGGCTTATTCTACTCATTCCGTTTTCTCGCCCATTTCAGATTAAGGATCCAATTTTAATTCTTCTTTGCACATATTTACAGGGCAAATATCATTAGAAGATGAAATACCGGCCACATAGGCAAAATGAAGCTTATTTTGATGTAATGTCTTGCTAAATCTATCTATAAGAAACTGAATGGGTTAAAGTGAAAATAAATAAAAAGTTAGAAGCAATTTAAATATCAGAAAAAAGGAAAGGAACATTTCTTTAAATATATGTGAGCCATATTTATAAACCTGCCACTGCCACCAGAACGTAAGGAGAAAAAAAAAATCGAAAAAATATTCATCGTTTCACGTTTCACCTCAGCCTCGTCTTTTTGGCTCTCGAGTGTAAAAACTTTCTTTCGTTCTCGTATACCATACATTACATACACAAATGTTGAACTCAAGATTTGCTCTTGCAGAAGAAGACGATAAAAGAAATATAAAGGAAAAGTTTTCATTTTTTTTTTGGGTTTAACAATAAACTATGACACCCACTTGATTGGTCCTCAACTCGTAATAAATATATGTATATATATGTTCCTTTTGTTGGCGGCATACAATTGTGAGCGATATTTATATAGACACGGCTGGGATTTCCATCAGTTTATCACATCATTGAATGTCGACTTTATCAAACTTACATGTATATATTTTTATTCAACATAGGCGCACATTTTATAGGTCCCGGATCAGGTTGGAGGAGCTAGGAAATCTAATAAAACTGTCGGATTAAGGTAAAGCGAGGCAAGAGGAAACAGAAAAAAAAATGGAATAACCAAAGTTACGGCGCGCAAAAAGAGAGAAAAATTATGAGTAATCCGATTTAGAAGGGCAAGCTCGAGTGTGGAAGAGGGCGATGCGAAAAAAGGATATCGGTGATTGATTGCATGGTACTTGTAGTTTTGAAAGTTTGCCACTTTTGCTCTCTCATTTCTCGCCCCCCGCCTTGGTATTGAATGAATATCAGATTTCTCGAGGGCGTCCTTCAAAAACTGCTGCCCATGATGGTGAGGAGAATGGAAACGATGCGATAAATATTTTAATAATTGGAAAAGCTCATAAAAAATCTCAAAAAAAGAAAACAAAGAGATCATTTTATCATAATTATTTTTGGCATGTCAATTAAAATCATAAATAAAGGTCTACTTTAAGAATCCTCTTCGCATTAATTCTCATAATGATTTATATGTCGAGAAGAGATCTTTATCTGATGTAAATAACATTTGGGTTGGCGGGTTGACGGTGGTGGTGTTGGTGGATGGCTTCGTGCCAGAGAAAGGATGTTTAGAATAAATGTGAGCGCTCAATATCGAGAAAGGAAAATTAAATTGCAAAAGCTTTTCTTCCGTTACCATAAAAATGATGTGTCTCGTGCACGTTCCGAAAGCAATGTGCAGACTAAAATGAAATAAAAATTTATCATTGACTTTGATATTGATTTTCTCCAAGCTACGAATGATCTTTTTTATGCTCGACACATATAAATTGGATTCTCTTGCTCGGGAGAACATTTCCATGAGAAATGCTGTCAGTTTATGGCTCTCATAAAAAATTGCCGTTTACATTCACGGGAAAAAAGTTCTATTTGAAAGCTTTCATTCTGATTCTCAAAAACTCTCACGAACTCAATTTCAATTTTTACTATACATAAAGCACAAAATAACAGAAGGAACCCCCGGTCGTAAAACTTCAGCTGAGCTTTTTACACTCGCAACATTCCGCATTGCAAGCACACATATATATATATGTACAACAAAAAAAGAAAGTTGTAACATCTGATGATTTCTCAAAGTGCACTTTTATTTCATAGCAATTTCATTAAAATCCAAATATATCAAAAAAAAAATAGCGAAAATCGAAAGATGAAATCTTTTACGATATTGAAAATTTTTTGTATCTTTTTCTTTTGAGATAATAATATTTATTTAACATGTATTACACGATTGTATCCCCTCAGGCATAAACAGAAACGTAGAGTGAGTGGGTGACGATGGTAAAAATTACAGCAAAGAAATCACAAGTTAAATTATTTGAAATATTTAATAAAAATATTTTGGATTCAATTTATTTGTGTTTCCTATGAAATGTTCCGTCATTCTGCTCTCGCACAAATTGCTGTATGTGCGGAATTTTTCGACATTTTTTATGTACTCACATCATAGAGCAAACGAAAAAAAAAGAAAGAAAAGTGTAATGCTTTAAGTCAATAACGAACCATAATGATGGCAGTCGAAATGATGATGCGAGGAAAAGCAAAAAAATAACTTCCATAAAAAATAAAGTTTGATATGCTTTAATGCTCTGGACTACACAAAATTCTTGATGCGATGTTTCTTCTTCTAGCATTACTTTTGAAGCAGCATTTATTTAATTTACTGAAAACTTTTTCGATCCCCATCAGAGAAGCCAGTAAAAAAAAGTCCTTACACAGTCAATTTTGCTGGAAATTGCTAAAAGAAGAAGCAAAAAAAAAAAAAACAAAACTTGTGTTATTTGATAGAAGGGCGTCTAGGCATTGATGATATGACCCCAGAGAAAAAGAAATGTATGTATTTCGAAACGAATGCGAAAGTCAATACAGGCAAATGGAAAAAGCTTTAAGATCCTTCGAAGCATCTCCCGCTCGTCACAGCGCGCGAGTTCGTAAAAGCATGAAATTTTATATTTGCGGAAACATTTTATGTTCATCAAAAAATTATTAGAATTTCATGATTGAAATGAAATATGTATAATATTTTTTTTTTGTTTTCGCCTCGTTTAAAGCGAGGATCCTTTACTAGTTATCCGAAGATCCTTGAGAATAATTTCTTCCTTATGAGTAATGCCAGTTATTATGTTCATTAGGAAAAAAAAAATGAAAATTGAGACACTGACGATGTCGATTATATGACGGAACGTAATTTAATACCGTCGAAGGCGAACACCAAACAGACAATTAAATGATATTTTAACGCTTCATGCCAGCATGAGCACACAGCACGACACAACTCCGCCTCACAGCCGAATCGCTTGGTCATATTATCGCAATAATTGTATCAAGACGTATTTGAAATTTCTTCACTTATTTATTTCAGGCGGAAAAATTTTCACTCTCGCAAGGCTCATAAAATGAAAAACTCACACTCTCTCTCTCTCTCACTCTCTCTCTCTCTACAGGGACTGGATCGTTTTTCATAATATATTCTTTAATGCATAGTTGTATTTTATTATCATTAAAATTCATACACATTTTTTCGCGTGTTGCACAAGGCATCACGTCGTGATTAAATAAAGTTTAATTTGATTCTGTCTAGTATGAATTTCATTGTTTTCTATATATTATTATTTTTCTTCATACTCATCCTTTAATATTCTTTAAGATTGTTCACGAAACTCAAGAGGCAATTTATGAAAAAAAAAAAAAATGAAAATAATAATAATAAAAATATTTTTCCATGCAAATATTTTATCAGCTTTTCGCTTTAAATGGATCGAAAAAAAAAATTATGGAATGAATGCGAATAGATATAACCAACAACAACGATGATAACACACATCAATTTTTAGTCCCTTTGATGTTTGAAAAATATCTATGTAGAGATGGTTTTGTTTTTAAATACTGACAATGCCAAACACGATAAAAGTTTACACTGGAAGAATAATAATATTAATAATTCGTTAATTTACATCCAGTTGTATAGATGGAAAAAATTTGTTGGTTGATTAAAAAGCCACCCTTGCACGTGATAAGGGATGAACACTTTTCCATAATATTTTACATTTAATTTCTGATCTCAGTTTTATAATCTTGATGGATTAAATTTTTTTCCTTGTGTAATTTACATGAATGTGTGTGATGCGGGACAGGGGGGAAATATTTTTTTTTTTAACTACAATTATGCAACTTGATGCAGAAAAAATAAAGAACGAAAAAAACGAAGAAAAGCTTCTTATTGCCGCAAATTATTACTATCGCACATCGTTTAGTGACGCGAATCTCTTGGATAGAATTCCGCCAGGATTGAGGCTGGGATACGTTTAAGCATCTCCTTGGGGAAAATACGCAACAACTGCCAGCCAATATCCAATGATTCAAACACAGTACGATTCTCGTAGTTACCCTGATTGAGAAAGGAAAGAAAATAATTAAATGACCGTTCACGGTTTATCTTATCTAAAGAATTATTTCTAATTATTGAATCACTGTTACTACTTTGACTTTCTTATGTTTTCGAAAGGAATGTGACGCAATCACCAGACAGACAATCTAAGAATATGTTCACGTTACCTGTGCAATGAAGTTCTTTTCGAATTTCGATAAGAATTCCAAGTACAGCAAATCATCAGGTGTCAAAGCTTCCTCACCGACGACAGCCTTCATGGCTTGCACGTCCTTACCAATAGCATAGCAAGCGTACAACTGATTGGAAACATCAGAATGATCCTTACGTGTCATGCCTTCACCGATAGCAGACTTCATCAAACGTGACAATGATGGCAGGACATTGATTGGTGGATAGATTTGTCTGTTGTGCAATTGACGATCGACGTAGATTTGTCCTTCAGTAATATAACCGGTCAAATCAGGAATTGGATGGGTGATATCATCGTTGGGCATAGTCAAGATTGGAATTTGTGTAATGGAACCATTGCGACCTTCAACACGTCCAGCGCGCTCGTAAATTGTAGCTAAATCAGTGTACATGTAACCAGGGAAACCACGACGACCGGGCACTTCTTCACGGGCAGCTGATACCTCACGCAAGGCTTCAGCATATGAGGACATGTCAGTAAGGATGACTAACACGTGTTTCTCGCATTGATATGCCATGAATTCGGCAGCCGTTAAAGCAAGACGTGGTGTAATGATACGTTCAATTGTTGGATCGTTTGCCAAATTCAAGAACAAACATACATTCTCCATAGAACCGTTCTCCTCGAAGTCCTGTTTGAAGAAACGAGCAGTTTCCATGTTGACACCCATAGCAGCAAACACAATGGCAAAGTTATCTTCATGATCATCGAGAACCGATTTTCCGGGGATCTTGACGAGACCGGCCTGTCGGCAAATTTGAGCGGCAATTTCGTTGTGGGGCAAACCAGCAGCCGAGAAAATTGGAATCTTCTGACCACGAGCAATAGAATTCATGACATCAATAGCTGAAATGCCAGTTTGGATCATTTCCTCGGGATAAATACGTGACCATGGATTAATGGGTTGGCCCTACAAATGGAGAATAATAATTATAACAATAAATCTATAATCACTTATCTGTGATGATAAACTCACCTGAATATCCAAGAAATCTTCAGCCAAAATTGGTGGACCTTTATCAATGGGCTTTCCTGATCCGTTAAACACACGACCCAACATGTCTTCTGACACGGGTGTACGCAAAATATCGCCAGTGAACTCGCAAACTGTATTCTTGGCGTCAATGCCCGATGTTCCCTCGAAGACTTGAACGACAGCCTTTGAACCGCTGACTTCAAGCACTTGACCCGATCGAATTGTTCCATCATTCAATCTCAGTTGAACGATTTCGGCGAATTTGGGGAATTTAACTTCATCCAAAATAACCAATGGTCCATTGACACCAGACACGGTCTTGTAAGCTAAAAGTCAGAAGATAAGAAAATAAAAATTATTATTATGAATGACTTGATCACATGATGTGATACTAGAAAATTTAAAAGTATCTTTTCTTGTCTTATTCTTGGCTAAAGAATCATCTCATTGTCACCCAGTATATTAGAATGATTGTATTTTGCAGCATTCACAGGATTCCAATGCAAAGGACCATCAAGGAGAAAATTTATTGATTTTTTATTTCTCAAATCAAATGACAACTTTTTTTACGCAATTGAATGTTTCAAGGATTCTACATTTAGTTAAATTGTGTTTGCGATTATATAATAATATCCTGAATGCATTATTAGCAGTCCAAATATACATAAAGAGTTTGTTATGTGATATAAAGAAAAATGCAAAATTTTACTTACTGAGACGGGGCTGAGAAATAAAATCACGAGACACAGCTAAAACATGTTCTTTTGCGGCCTGACGAGCAGTCAATCCTGTTGTGTACGACATCCTTCAAATAGGCTTTGATCCCAATTCCTTCAGCTAACAGTTGAGACGCGAGACGACAGGAATTTATTCGCGAGCAAAATGAAAATACGTCGAGCTCGAACAACGAAAAAATTACTTTCTGTCATGTGACGTCGAGGGGACAAAACAACACTTGAAATGTTTTCGAAAAAGTTTAAAAATTTATTGAGCCGATATAAGAATTAACGAATTATCTTGGCCAAATATTTATTTAAATTAAATCTAATAAACTCATTATTGTTAAGGCATTGATGGCATCTTTCATTTTGAGATCAGATTGACGGTGTTTGATAAATTTAAATTTCCTCGTAAGACATTTTTCTGAAGATTCTAAAATGAAAAAGAGAAAAAAAAAGATTATAATAATGCAGTGTTTAATACAATTTTAATTGTAGTTACTCTGTTGAAGATTTCCGTCATTAGACGATTTTTGCGCTTCAAATTTTTATTGACTTCCATGTCTTTCTTCCGCTGAACTTCCGCCAAATTTTTTACCGTTTTCTTTGTTTGCATCTTTATTGCTTTGGTTGTAAAAATTCGTTTTTTCATCGGAATTTCGGGCATTGTGAGTAATTTTCCCTCGAGCGACTTATCCGATGTCAATAAAAGCAACTTCTGACGATGTTCATTGCGCAGTGCTCTGAGTTTCTTTAATTCTGCGATGCATTGCTGACGTTGTTCGAAACGCCTAAAGGTTCCAGGACGTTTCTGAATTAAGCATCGTTGCAGATCGGTGTCTAGTTCTTCACCATCATTTTCGCTGCAATAATTTTCCTTGTCCTCTGTTCGACGGGCATCCAATGAAGCAGAATTCATTTGTTGATTGTAAATATCCTTAGAACTTTTGCATGTTGCATATTCATTCGTCACTTGCTGTGGTAGAGATGAATAAGCTTTTCGGATGGATACTCGGCTCTTATTATCAAATGTCAACGTATATTTAACAGATGGTGGTCGACGCGTTTGTTGCTGCTTGTTATTCATTGTCTTATTGATACGCTGTGTCGTTGTACCAACTGATATTGTTCCATACGGATCGTTTGCCTTTGAACGATTTTCAAAAATCGGATTTGTTCGACAAATGGAATCTGTCGTTTGGGTGCCAGCAACCTTCTGCTTTTGTTTCCGTTCCTTGTTTTCTGATTTCCGGTTCTTCCGAAGGTCTTCTGACTGATAATGGGTTGTTGTTTTTGAATCAGTGTTGTTTGCAACTGGAACGGAAATTGAATCTGACGACTCAAAAACTGACGATGGTAAGGACGTTGATGTATGTACGTCCTTTGAAGCAGCAAGCGACGGCTTTCGTTGTCCTGACATCAACTGTTTACTATCTTGTCCTTTGTGAATGCTGTAAGGGCGTGTGTAAATATTTACATCCTCGTAAACCTTTTGATGCTTTTCATATTTCTCCAAAAACTCTTGATTACGACTTGAAATAAAACTTGCCAGACTTTGTTCATTCGTTGGACATGAAGATGTTTCCGGCGTTTTAATCTTCGAACGATTTTTGGCAACTTTCTTGTGGCCGACGTGAGAATTCCAATTTGTTTCAGGTACATTTGGAGCATTATCAGAAGCTGCTTTTATTTCGTCTTCGACAATTTCCGGCGACGGTACCGGAAATTTCGGGATGTCGTTTTCGCTGACAGAAGGAAGATTCTCATAAGTTGGGTCGTCTACCATGCTTATTGGTGTCTCATTTCTTCTTAGTAAATCGCGTAAATTCTTCAGATGATCAATCTCTTTTTCAATCCATTTAAGTTGCGATGCTTTCTCGCGCTTAGCAAAATCAATAATCTGGCTTTTTGGCACTTTTTTGCTAGATGCGGATGATGCCTTAGAATGATGATTTTGATAATCTACTTCCGAATGAGTCATTGGTTTAAGACAATCTTTTATCATTTCATCTTGTGACTTTCGGGAGCTCTGCAATGATTCTTTCTCTTGTCGGGCATCTTTCGATGGGGCTGACGATGGAGATGAATCAGCATAAACTGAACTTCCCAGTGTTGATGTTTGGATACTGCGCGATGTTTGAAGTTGGACTATCTTATGAATTACTTTGCTTGCAAGATTACGTTTTAGTTCTGGTTTCATATGACGAGATTCTAGTAGTGAGTTCAACAGTGCAATTGCAACTTTAAGTGAATCATCAAAATCTGATACTTCTTCATGCTTTGACTTAGCTGAATTCGAGCGCTCTGATGATGAACTATCTTTTTGTGACGGCGCTTCTTTCACAACTGTTCCATTTGCACTAGAGGTGCTAGATGGCGCACGCGGATCTGACTTCATTGGTCCAGCAATAAATTCAAAACTATCAGCAACTTCATGATACATTTCCTGAGAGATTTGTCTATTTTGGTTTCGATGCATCATATTAGCATTGTTTGAAGTTTTCAGCGACGAGCTGTCGTCCACTTGAATGCTTTTTGCTTGGCTCTTCACTAAGCTTGTTTGTGAACTCTTTTCGTTCATTTTACTGGCACCTGGTTCAGGAATTTTTGGTGTCGATCGCGCATCTGGCTCTGTAAAGTTCAGATTTGAATGCTGCTTGTACTTTTCCTTATACTTTTCATAAATATTTTCCCACTTTTCCTTGTTTTTTCGGATTGCACCCAAGCGCTTTTCTCTTTCTGGCTGTTGGTCCTCCCTATCCTTGTTTTTGATAACTAGCACAAGATTTTCTGCTGGTAATTTAAGTCCTTTATGTTGAAAATATTTCTTTAATGCATCGAGTTCTTTTCCATCCAACTCCATAGGATTGCATAACTGAAAATTCTGAATTGTTGAATCGTCGTAGCCCTAAAAGATAGTGAAAATGTATGTTAGTAGAACAATTTACAAGCACAAGCAGTGACGGTGACGTTAGTTACCGGTATATAGCTATCCCATTCAATATTTTGTTTATTTGAACTCTCGTCGTTAGCTGAACTCCTTGGTGAGCCGCGTTTGTTTTGCGGCATTTTAGGTTTCATTGGTGTAGTGAGTACAGGTTTGATGGGTTCCTCGTCAACCCTTTCTTTACTCAACGCTACTGGTGCCAGTTGATTTTGAAATGGTGTTGGAAAATTAATTTCGATGATAGACTCGTAATTGAAATTGTTTTTAGATTTCTTTTCAACCTTCTCGCTGCTCTGTTTGACAACCACTTTTGCTGCTGATGATTTCATCGGTACTGATTCGTCCTTTGGTGCATCCGAAGCAGGTTCAGCATTATCAGGAACAGGGCTTTTAGGTTTAGCTCCGGCAGATTCGTTGCACTCCGGAGGCAAATCCGTTAAAGAGTTCATAGACTTTGTTTTGTTTTTATGGTTGTTAAGATTACATGTTGTTATGGATGATGTCTCACGTTCATCGCTCGAATAAGAATTCCTTCGCAAGAATTTTTCCAGGTTGCGTCCTAAAAACAGACGTAACATTAACAAAAAAAAGGGGCAATGAGAGGAAATTTGTAAACAATAACTTTTTTAAGATTTTTTACCTTGTCCATATTTTGATATGTAATTCCTCAATACGCTCTTCACCCTTGAGTCCATCTCAACTCAATGTTAAAGATTATTGTAAATAATTATAGTGTTTTAGAAAAAAAAAATGAGTAAAATAAAAAAATAAACTCAGAATAGAAAGAAGGTTTTTGTAGAAATCAAAATACGTTAAAATATTTTTTGAGGGGCTTTGCGCAATTTTGTTCTTACTCCATTAAATTAAGTAATTCTGTTTTTTAATTTAAGACTCGATTTAAGCAAAATGGTCGCTAAATTATTTATCTAAATCTTTATTAGTTCTTGCATATTTCTTTAGTAGATATCTAGAATATTTGGTTTAATTAGCAGCATTTCATGGAGTTAGAACATCGCATACATATTTTAAGATATCTACTGTAGACTCTACTATAGTAGACCTTTTTAATGAATATGTTTTATTAAATTGCTATGCTGAGGTGCTGAAGTTTTAGCACACATATTACAATGGCAATAGTTACAGCACACGAGTGATTTTTTAGTGATATCTCCTCATTTTATTTTTATTTTAATTGAAAAATGTGCATTTTCAAAGTAATTTTAAACAACATCTTCATTTAGTAGGCATTATCTGTTGATTAGATATGACAAAATAAAATAGATAAGATCTTAAAAAAAAATCACAAAGTATATTCAAGCGAAAACTTTATTTTGTCTTTTGTGCTCTCGATAAAGACGTAGTGCCTTGAAAATATTAGCTATAGACAATTGCAATATTCAATAAAAACATAATGCTCAAATCACAGCCAATAGAGAAGGGAACACTATTAGAGAAATCCGAAATTCCAATAATAGATGTATCATTTGGTAAGTAGTGTTGTTGTAAAAATTATATTTCTTTAAGAAAGTTAAAAATGAGATAATTAAAACAGACGGACAGGTATTGTCAGCCACTGAGTGTTGACAGATTGCCTGCATATACCTCATACATATGAATCATATCTTTCGGATAATTAATTACATTAAATTGGCGTTACGCGATACGCTTGCCTGACGTAACCTTGACCTATTAAATTATAAGATTCGTGTTATGACTTATGAGAAGATATTTATTTTTTGAAATTGATGAATCGTAACATTTTTTTTTTGCATTACGAAGTTGCACTTCAATGCGCATCAAACGGATACTCGTGACTGTTTCGTAGATAGATAATATTTGCAGCGATTCTAATTATCATATAATTTTCTTATGCACTTCAGGAACTGAAGAATGCCCTGTAAAATCAGTAGTCAATCGAGTTGCAGTACAGCTCGCCAAAGCTTTAACACAGAAGGGCATGGCCTTACTTGTAAACCATGGAATAAATGAAGAGAAGGTGAAGTTTATAATAATCATTCTTATCATATATCAATTTCTTGCTTACGCAAAATGACAGTTTATCTAATCAGTTGAGTTACTCATTTGCTGTGCTTACAATTAATTTTTATCTGTTTTTCTCTTAAAACGTTGTCTTTTTGCAGTTAAAACTGGCTTATGAACATTTGGATGATTTCTGTAAATTACCCGAGGAAACAAAGGAACTTTACTTGCGAGACAGTGAATCGGGAAATCACGGGTAATTTACATATTGCATAAAATCGCTATCTTTTTATTTATTTTCCTTTTAATAACTAACAATAAATCAGCTATGTGAAGCCAGGACAGGAAAAGTTTGATGGAAAAACAAAAGATATTCGCCATGCTTACAACATATGTACATTAAATGCAAAATTGCCAGAAGAACCCTTGCCAGGATTTCGTGAACACATTGCCGATCTAGCCAAAGACTTTAAAAACTTAACTGGTCTTTTGTTAACGTCTTTGGCAATAGGTCTTGAGATGCCATCAAATTTCTTTGTGGAAAAACATTCTCACATGCTTGATGGTGAGAATGAAAATGAAACCACATTTAGGTAAATATGCGATGATATTGTTGACACATTGAATTTCCATTGAATCATCCAAACAGATTACTTTATTATCCGCCATTGATCATTGACGATGAGAAAACTGAAAATTACACAAAAGGATCCTCGAAGTACTGCCATCAGAAAACGAAATTCGATGAAAGCAAATTGGGTTCTTTGGATATTGAGGATGACGATGATAAAGCACATGTCAATGAAAGTGACGTGAATAAGACAGTAACACGGTGTGGTGAGCATTGCGATTATGGTACTTTTACGCTCCTTGTTCAGGACACCGAAGGCGGGTTGGAAGTTAAGTTGCCGAATAGCGATAAATGGCAGCGTGTTGGACACTTACCTGGTGCAGTTTTCATAAATGCTGGCGAATTACTCTCTATTTGGACAAATGGAAAATACCAAGCTTTAGTAAGAAGCCAATACAAGTTGTTGCCATCATTTATTTACTGTTTCACTTGAATCAATAGCGACACAGAGTTGTGATTCCTGAACAATCAAATGCCCGAAATAAGGGTCGTCATTCGATAGCGTACTTTGTCCATCCAGACAATACAACGCCAATTGTGCCCATTGAAGTTGAAGCAGCAATGTCATCGAGCGAAGATCTTGGTGGAGCAAAGACTAAAACCCGAAAGAAGTCATTTAAGGCAGCGAAAATGAAGTAATCACTCAACTTGATCCATAAATTATTTTTTCTTGACTCATCAAATTATTCATTTGCAGGATTTATAGCGCCTATCAGCATGTGCAACGTCGTTTCAAAGAGACATACGCATCATAATGCCAGAACTGAAGGCGATGATAGATAAAGTTATGTGAGAAGACAATAAGAAAAAAATGCTCCTTACAATTACTTATTCATCCAACTTATGCCCTTTTTCTTTTGTATGAAATCACATATTATGTATGTGACAGCAGCATATCTTTATGTTTGATAAAAAAAAAGAAAGTTTTATCCTAAATAAATATTTGCAATCAAAGAAAGGAAATCTTAATTAATGGGTACAATTGCACAGCTTATAAAGTTTTCTCTTTTATTTCAGTTACAAAAATTGCCAAAAAGTGTTAGGTAGATATCTTATAAAATTGAAATTTCTTAGGCGGTTAATAATTTTACATCAAATACTGGATTTTTAATTATTTATTAAATATTATAAAATATATTTAGATATAAATATAGCCAAAGGTTAAAAATGAATTTGAACCCTGATGAATTGAATTGTGAAGACGTCTTTAAATGTTCTTATCCCAGGGAATGAAGATGAAACTTCATCGATTGGAAAAATGTTTGTCGCCTTAAACGAGGCTTTCTTTTGCCGAAAGTAAATTATAAATATTGATACAAAACTCGTTCTCTGGACTCGTCTTACTGTCAATTTCTTCGTTGAATTCAGGCAAACATTCATCATTACGTCGACTGCTATGTTGGCTGATTGAAAACTTGACGTTTTCAAGCGAGTCGTAATTACTTTTCTGTTTGGTTTGATAAGATTTTACGAGGAATTGCTTTGAATTGTCGGGTGAAGAAATTTCAAGTTTCTTGCCTTTTTTATTATTACCCTTCATAACGCATTTCACATCCGAATCACTTTCGTTATCATCAAAATGTTCTGCAATTGCTGGTACAGTAATGTCTTTTTTTACCATCGATGGAACGGTGACAATTGTTACGTATTTTATGATGTCACCCGGAGTACACTCGAGACTCTTACTCTTATGACTTGCACAAAGTTTTCCATCTTTAATGCGTTGATTTTCCAATACATTTGTGGTTACTGTAGCGTTGTTATGTCCCGGATTTGATGAGCTTAGGTTAGTAGATGTTGTGTGAAATGTTCCTTTCCTCGCACTATCAGACCAACTCGTTGTCCGTATCAAAGGTCTACATCCGAGTAATTTTATAAAACCCTCGCGGAATTTCGATGACATTAAATTATACAAAATTGGATTCATGGCGGAATTTAGGTAGAGCATACAGCGGCACAAATAAAGTAGCGAATAATAAATGTCTATGCCTAGAAAATAAAGTTTCGAAATTTGTAGCAATTGAAGAATGTTAATGAGCTTCATAAATTGTTACCTCGTTGCGTTGATAGCAAGCGAATGATCGTTTCAGTTGGTACGAAAATTATCCATAATGTGAATGCACGAAAAGGAAGTAAACATGTAAAGAATGATATGACAACAGTAGCCAACATCAAAATGACTTGTTTGCGGTACTTGATGAAATTGCTCCTATTGCCCTGTGCCGATATCAATGTTGGGCTAACCATAAGATGCTTTGCAATCACTGAATAGAGAACGATTAATACGACTAATGGGATGAAGAAGAAAATCGAAATGCTTCCGACGAAGAAAAAAGACGGCCAGAATGTGTCGACAGTTGTGAAACAAACTGGAACCTGCATCGGAGCATAAAAGCAAATCGTTAATATTAAAAGCTTTGCACCAATAGTACATACTGCAGGTATCAACTTACGCTACTTCCATCGTAGTATTTCTCATATCTAAAGCTCGCAATTTCCAAAATGGGACTGAAATGTGATAACAGGAAAAGCCAACTTTAAGCTCAAATTTAGTGCCGGTTGAGGACAAAATGAAAATCAAATTGGAGACTTGAAGGCTTACAAGCGTTATGGCATTTGGTTTCAAGTTGAAGGACCACCCGGGGCTAGACGACAAACTGAGTTCAACTACATTTGCAGAGAATGAGTCTGAGCGCTTCCAATGCTAACTAGCAACAATAGCACAACACATAAAGTGCGATGTTGAGCCAGAAAGGAAAAGCGCAATCTGGGGGATGTTTTTATTAAATTACAACAATATTTCCTTTCTCTATTTAAACACGTCGCTTGACACACACTCAAAATGCCTCTTACACGAAATTAGATTGCCTTCAACAAATGCACTATAAAATGTGTCCGCTTGCTTTGTAAACGCAATTCTTCTATTTCCTTTACTTATATTATTAAGGTCATAGCCTATATAAGGGTGGATTAATTCGAATCCAGAAAAAAATATCAAATGATAGAAAGAAGAGATACAGCACTATCACGATGTTTGCATAAGGGAATAAATAAATTTATGTGAATTCGGGAGGTCGGGGTAAAAATGTTGAAGTGGATAAAGAATGATTGATTTAAGGACACAGAAAAATTGGAATGGACAATTGAGCAGCGAAATTAAATTCTAATATAACGTGAAGCACTTTGCTTTCGACAATTCAGAATTTTATTGAATTGAGTGTATCGCTATTATCGTCGAGTCATGCTCGATATTGCTGTTTTCATATAAATGTTTTTATAAACACTGACAATAAAGAAATATGAGTAGGAAAAACTATCGCTTGCCCATTAGACGTGATTCGCAAGACAAGTAACACTTGTAAGCTCCTTTTAAGTGCAGAAAAGAAAGTGAAAATTCTTCTTCTTACCTTGTAAACAATCCGGCAATAAACCAACAAATTATACAAATCAACAAAGCCCGTGCTTTTGTACAAACGTAGCCAGCTTTCAACGGCTCACATATTGCATAGTATCGTTCAAATGAAATTGCTAGGATCGTCAAAACACTCGCATGTGCCACTGTTAACTCAATGAATGGAACAAGTTTGCCTGCATTTCGATAAAAGGGTAAAATAAATACAGATGTAGGGGTGTTAATGAACGAATTTAAAAACAAACTCATTCATAACACTCAAAACTACTAAAGATTCACGATGTAATTTGCCGACAGTTCTTCAAAGTAACTTTATATGCTGAAAGCTATAAAGGCTGCCAAAAAATTGGAAGTCTCTCAAAGATAACTGAAAATTGATTCGGTTATTTCATTAATGGAAATTCAGTAAATGATTTTTAGAGCGAACAAATTAATGTTCATTCATCACATGATGGATGCATCATATTTCAAACAAGGAAAAACGAACATAAAACCTCTCAAGACATTTTCGGCGAAATTTTTTTCGCGCATATTGCTTGATTATAATACAAATGAGAAAAAAAAACTCATTTGAATCTTGAGAGGTGTAAATTTATCTCAAATCACATGATTCATATGGATATAACTAAGCAGACATAGTAATAATAGCGAGAAGAAAAAAAAAAAAAAAACAATATATTTGCAAATGTTATTATCCGGATGGATGATGTGCCACGGTAGAGCTCCCGAATGAATTCGAGATTTCAAATATCTGTGAGAATTTATTTTTATGAGACTGAACAATAAGATTTGATAACCCAAATCATAATCAGAAATTATGAACACATATGAAAGCGCTCACTGTTCAATAAGTCTCAAGTGAGTCTGGGCCGGCACGAGAAAATATTCAAATTTAACATTCAATTCGTTTCTTGTTATTTTTATGAATCATTGACATCTTTCGCAGATCATTTTCGGAACGCTATGTTTAAATGACGTCAATGAGAAAGATTTATTGTAGTTAAAACTTTGACAATAGAAAGCTCTGCTGATGACACATTATTCATTGATTGTTCCCTGATGTATTCAAGAATGTTGTTTAATTGAAGAAACTATATAAAATATACTCAACCACTTGCTCCCGTCGCTTGCTAAATATACTCACACATGTGATGTCCAAGAACCCAAGTTTCTGGAGCTGTATTCACTTCCACTAATACAGTTGGCGTACAAACTAGCAACACTAATAAGTCAGCAACACTAAGGTTTATGAGAAAAATATTTGTCGAATTCCGCATGTCTTTTGTTTTCAATATAACAATTGGAACCTATGGAAAGGAATAGTAGAAATGTGCGAACAACAAACTTTAATCATTGTGCAATAATTCATTCTTTTTCATAATTCAAAAAAAAAGAAACAAAAAAATATTTTACGACAATTTTTTATTTTTTTAATTCAATAAAATTCGCAATAAATTTCTGATTTTAATCGGTGGTTATATGAGAGCGTTAATCGATCGTGAAAAAATATGCGCTTAACGTTTCAATAAAAAATAAAGTGTCGAGTGAGAAAATCATTAAACTTGCCTATAAAAATTTTCCTGTTGAGATTTTAAGTTAAAATGGAGAAAATTTCGCTTGGCGAATTCACCCCTTAGAAAGTGAACATCCATATATGATGTTAGTCAGCTGTCAGAACTTAAGAAAGGGTTTTAAAATAAAGCTCTTTTTAAATGTAGAAAATCCTCATTCATACCATATGTAACATAATATATGGACGCTCCTTGGGCCTAACACATTTTTAATTGAGTTTCATTACGAAAAAAGAATTGTCGATTCTAAAAATACGAAAATAATGTCAAAATTGATAAAAAAAGAACTTTATTGTTCTACTAATTTATTTATTTTTATTGAGTTCAACGCAATATTTGTCGAGTTGTTAACTTTCGATTTTTTTTTTTTTTGCAAACATTAATATGATATTTGTTTTGCCCCTAAAGGCAACCTAAATATATTTTATGATATTTCGCGTAAAGCTCACAGCTCACTGTTCCGCCACCTTAAGGCTTGATTTATAAACTTTACACGTGGCTTTTGGGAAATGGAGTTGAAAGCCAGTCGTAAGAAATAATGTTGATTATGATGTTTAAAAATAGCCGATATCAATGACTCCATTAAATATTGTTCATTGAAGAGTTCATTCGGAGTGTGCCGAAATACTTATATATATATAAAAAATAATTGGTAAATTCGCGAAGGTGTGTCAGTGATGATTAAAATTAACTGTCAGAAAAATTAATATTTACCATAATATTCCCAATCACTCCGAGGCACATAATAATAACACAAAATACCATTGAGGTAGTCCGAATGTAATCGGGAATTTGAGGATCAGGGTTGCTTGCATTTTGGTCCACCGTAAAATTATCTTGAATGTTGCTAACATTGTTGATTGACGACAAAAGTTTAAAGTTCTCACTGCTGCCGGTGAAATTGAAATTCTTTACATTTGTTATATTGAATATCAGCTCCGTTGCTTTTATTACTTTTGTCGTGACAATATCATACTCGATACTGTCGCTAGAATCGTTAATAAAATTTGTTGTCGGTACTGCCTCATCACCGCCACGACCGCCCACCCGCCCATTCCAATTAAAAACAAATGGAAGAATCTCATTACTGATGTCTAATAAGCCTCTGTTATCAATTGTATTTAGAGCATTTTGTACTTGCGAATGAATTATGGCAGTTGAAAATTGTTTTTCGCCTTTTCTATATTGTCGTTCTCAACCCCGTCAAATGATTTATTGATCTTGTATTTCTTTCTTTCGCTATCCGTTATCAACATACAATTTTTCTTGTAATTCTTGAAATTTGTTTTTTTTTTTTTTTTTCCTTTTTTTCCGGCTCACAATTTTGAGGATGGTGGCAAAAGGCAGAACTTATGTTTAACAGGCGGTAATAGCGAACAAACTGGGTGGTGTAATAAATCTTTCTCAATTGTCAATATTTCTACGAGATCAATGATAAAATTTCATTGCGATGATTTTGAGCTTCATCATTATATTTCAAGCACAGCTAACAGATTAAGTGTCTTTCACTTGGCTTGCTGTTTTGCTAGCCCTTTAAATCATCGAATATTTATTTTTATTCGTTTTCATGAGAAAAACTGTCATCATTCACTGTGTTACATATATATTTCATCCCTTGTCGTTTTGTTTGGGGGCGCGTTGTGTTGACTGGTGCTGTTGATCACTTGAAATGTTATCGCACTTTATTCACAATTTATGACTAGCGTCTCAAGTCAATGTTAAATGGGATATTAATTAATTTGAACTCAGAATATTTCGTTTTTTTTTTTTTTTGTATATTTTATCATGCCACATCACTCAAATGGCATTTCTTGTGATATATTTTTAGAAAATTCTGAACAAGTCAAATAAAAAATAAAACTTTTCTATTCTGATGACAAGCGGAGATTTCCTCTGACATTTTGTATAATTTGCCTTCGTAATGCCGGTTTTAATTAAACAAAAAATCCAGATCACCACATTTCAATTATTATGGTAACAGAATTGAGGGCTGTAAGCATAATATCTATAAACATGAACACAAATGCATAAGCACGCACGCACTCGATGATGATAACTCGTTAAAACTTTTGATTGCACAATATGTTGCACATCGTGCGACAAAAATGCCTTCAATTGATTATAAGCGTGCACCACATGATTCATATACAAATATATATATGTATTATAATATGAGAAATACTAAACGGCTTTATTCGCACATCCGAACTGATTCACGGTTATACTGTGACTGCGAGTCAGGCAGCACAAAATAACCGAAAAGAAAACACATTTTCTGCGTTATACAATTTCTATACTATACTTTTTTTTCTCGCCACAAAAGAAATGTATTGTTGGTGAACATCAACTGGCAGCAGCAGCAGAGCGCCATTCGGTTCGGGGGTTCTCGTTGTTCTCCCCTGCATACACGATCCCGAAGAAGGAGAGCATTTTTATTGTTGTAGATTATAATCTTCATGTTTCCAAATATGCTTGAAATGCGTCATGTAAACAGTTCTTGCCTTTCGCAAACATTTCTTCGCGAAAGAGAGAATTCTTTTACAATATTTGAGAATTAGGAAAGAAATGCAACTAGATTACGGAGGAAGAAATATTGTTATTTTTCTTCTACTTTTTGATGCAAATATGCGAGTGGAGCACAAAAAGCTGCATATCATGTTTCTAATGCTGTAGTAATGCCATGGCCATCACACGAAAAGAGAAAACTATTGTTGAATGGAAATTTATTTCCTTTTTACAGATACATATATCGAAGCAACAAACCGTCTATAAAGAGATGATTCATCAAACACATAAAAAAAAATTGTATCAAATATCGCTCTCGTGATGATGCCTAGTGTCCATCTGTTTGTGCTCCCACCTCCACAATAACAACCCAAGCAACGCAACCACCTTACTCAGCCTCTGAGATCGCCAAAAAAAAAAAAAAAACAGAAATCATTTTTATTGCTGACCCATTTTGTGCATTCAAATTTGTTTTACTCCTCATACTCTCACTTTGAACGATTGGAAATTGATTGCCGTAGGATGAATAATGGTGATGTTTATCTCGATTAAAAGAAAATGTAAACTTTACACAAAAAAGAAGATTCTCTCAATTGTGCAAATAAATAATTTAGTGCTTCCAGCAGATTTTAGAGCGCGGAATGCCCAAAAATGAAATAGGCATTTTTAATGTCTCATACATTAAAAAGCAATCGTATAAATATTGTATACATGCGAAATTCATGGTGATGTTTTAATTGACGCCAACTCAATAATTTCCAAAACGAAGAAAAAAAAGCAACAATTTGCAAAATATTCATTTTCTTCGTAATAATTCCAAATTTCATGATTCACTAGCGGGGTCGGGGTCTTTGATTTCGGCGGTATATATTGTTTAAAAATAGACTCAAATTTCTTATTGACCATATGCGCTGTATAAATTGACGAGTTTCTTGTAAGGAAAAAAAAATAATAATAAAAAAATGAGAGACGAATTTAAATTTTCCAGGTATTTAAAAACACGTCGACGAGTTATTGTGAGTTATTGTAGTGCGAATTTTAGTAGCAAATTCTGCGTTTTCTTTCGTTATCGCTCAATTTCTTTTGAATAATTTTAAACTATTATTTTCAAGTCTACTTTACTGGCCCAAATAGATAGTATTGTATATTTTCCACAATAAATTCATACAAATTAGGGTTACTAAGTCATTGTGGAAGCGGTGATAAAACGAAAAAAAAGAAAAAAAGAATTATACATTTGAATAATGTGAACCGATAAAATGCAACGAATCTATTTGAATGTAAACTTATTTATGCCATTCATTCCTGCACGTGGTTCAGCATGGTCAATTCTATCGTTGGTGATATTTTATTGTAAACGATTCACTTCACATTGTTTTGTCACCAAAAACAAAACAAAAAAAAAACCATTTCAGTTAAATTGATTGTAAAATTATCCTCATATCATCTTTATCCACATCGCTGGTGCTGGTTGTGACATAACATGAAAACAAAAATAATATGCAATAATTTTTCAGTCATCATCATACGGCGTGTCGCTGCTTTTTGGCATGTGGGAATTTACAGACTTACCAAGGAGTGTAATCAATTATTTGAATCATCAATAAATATAGAGTTTTAAATTACTCAATTTAAGCTGTATCGATGTTTCGTCTTAAAAGACGTTTCAATCTATGCAATATTGATGGATTCAGGGATAATTTTATTCTTGAAAAATATCGTGCAACACCTCTGGCATTAATATCTACTTACATAGAGTTTTTATCTACTCCATGCAACTCCACTTCTACTTCTCTTCTACTATAGCTTAATAACAAATAATCTGTCTCAGGAGTTCTTGGTGTTCACTAACTAATTTACAAATCCATCCAACGTGCAACTACTGCTCAAGCAACTATTTACTGTTTAAAATGTGTCGTTGTGTCGCTGGAACCTGTGTCTGCTGGTAAATGAGAATTATTGATTATTTTTCTGTATATGACTCATTCTAATTAAACATCAAAAATTAAATTTTAGTTGCTTTAGCTGTGCCCTCAATGTGGCCATTTATATATTTATAATCTGCCTCTTGGCATTCATCGTTATTTGTGCTGGAGTTTATTTCGGACTACTCGATGTTTCCGGCACTCCCATAAGTGGTTTAGTCGACGATGCCATTAAGAAAGTGGATTAACAACTTTTGATGCCAAAATATTTGCGTTTATAGATGTTTCTGAACATTCTACAATGCTTCGATCGCTTTATTAGTAAGTCTCACTATATAACCTATAACTCAAATATATCTTACACCTCCAGCAACAATACATATATTTATTTTAGACTACATGCATGCCTTACAGGAATCTCCTTTAATTTAAAAGGAATCTCAAAGCTTTACAAATTTTTTCTATTAGCAAGTCAAGTGCATTAAAAGGAAATTAATTACCTACACAAATTATTTCATTATTAAATCATCTTATTGTATTCATTAAATGAGCCAAAACAGTTTTTACTTACCATATATATATATCGAGACATCACAAATAAAAAAGAAAGGACCCATTATATACACAGGAACATTTGGATAGTGGTAATAAGAAAGTTTAATAAGATGTCAAGCCATTTGCAGGCTAAGAATATTTTAATAAATATTTATTTGATTATTTCAGTAAAAGGACAAAATTGTGTTTCATTCAATTTTTTTTAATTTTATTCAGCCGAGGACATTTTGTCTTTTATGGCTTTCTTTTTCTTAGTAATCTACATATCTCTTTTATATTTATATTAGTGTTGTTACATCTTAATTTTTAGATTTTGTCATACATATCAATATCCTTTAAATACTTAATGTTTCATCCAATGAAAATTCCTTATTTAATTGAGAAAAATTCTAACGTATATTTTTTAAACATTTTGAATTTCTGCTGTCCCAAGTATCGTCACGAATATTAAGAATAGACGAGAAAAGTGCAGGTTATTGTGTCGGCCCAACTTGTTTCTTCAGCAGCAAATAAAATAAATTAAAGGTGGGTTATTGCGTGAATCGATAAATTATGGCCTTAGCATCGTGTTTTGAAGTGGGCTATATCGAAAACTAAATGATATGATGCAATTTTTTGATGGAAGAAGTAATCACATTTTCATCATCCATTTTAAGTTAATTAATTGCGTTTGAGGGAATGCTATGTAGATTATGCATCATTATTTAGTGTTGTTGTTGCACTCAAATCATATCTTAAGCTGTCATTAACGTTTTACTTCGGCCTAATTTACTGGATCTTCCTAACCTCACATAACTTTCCTTCCTTATCGTTTGATCTTCACCCCTTAACTCAAATTTGCGTTTTTTTTGCAGATGTATAGATTACCTGCTGTTTTGCGTATGACTTGCGCCCGCCAGCTTGCATGCAGAACGTATGCAAAGGATGTTAGATTTGGCCCGGAAGTGCGAGCTCTGATGTTGCAAGGTGTTGACATTTTAGCTGATGCTGTTGCCGTTACAATGGGACCGAAAGGCCGTAATGTCATTCTTGAACAATCTTGGGGATCACCTAAAATTACCAAGGACGGTGTCACAGTCGCTAAGGGCATCGAGCTGAAAGACAAGTTCCAGAATATCGGAGCTAAACTGGTACAGGACGTTGCAAACAACACAAATGAGGAAGCTGGCGATGGTACTACTACAGCTACCGTAAGTTCTTTATCTTTTATGTCCTCTGCGTTTAGTAAAAAAAATTAATTCTTTCTAGATCCTCGCAAGAGCTATTGCTAAAGAGGGTTTCGAGAGAATCTCAAAAGGCGCCAATCCCATTGAAATTCGTCGTGGAGTAATGATGGCAGTTGACACAATCAAGGACACTTTGAAAGCAATGTCAAGAGATGTTACAACACCAGAAGAAATCGCCCAAGTTGCATCAATCTCTGCTAACGGTGATCGTGAAATTGGTGATTTGATTAGTGAAGCCATGAAGAAAGTTGGCAAGGATGGTGTCATCACTGTTAAGGACGGCAAGACATTGCATGATGAACTGGAAGTGATTGAGGGCATGAAATTTGATCGTGGCTATATTTCACCATATTTCATCAATTCATCAAAGGGTGCAAAGGTTGAATTCCAGGACGCTTTGTTGCTCTTGTCAGAGAAGAAAATCTCCACCGTTCAATCAATCATTCCTGCTCTTGAATTAGCAAATCAACAACGTAAGCCATTGGTCATCATTGCTGAGGATCTCGACGGCGAAGCACTCAGCACATTGGTTGTCAACAGATTAAAGATTGGACTCCAAGTTGCAGCAGTCAAAGCTCCAGGATTCGGTGACAATCGTAAATCAACACTTGCTGATATGGCGGTTGCAACTGGTGGCATTGTTTTTGGTGATGATGCCAATTTGGTGAAGATTGAAGATATTCAACTGTCTGATTTCGGTCAAGTTGGTGAAGTTGTCATCACAAAAGACGATACACTGTTATTGAAGGGCAAAGCAGATAAGACAATTGTCGATGCACGCGTACAGCAGATCCGCGATCAAATTGCCGACACATCGTCCGAATATGAAAAGGAAAAATTGCAAGAACGTCTTGCACGTTTAGCATCAGGTGTAGCCGTTCTTAAGGTCGGTGGATCAAGCGAAGTTGAAGTGAACGAGAAGAAGGACCGTGTCAATGATGCTCTTTGTGCAACACGTGCTGCTGTCGAAGAAGGAATTGTTCCCGGCGGTGGTACTGCTCTCCTTCGTTGTCTCCCAGTTCTTAAAGATCTTAAAGGCTCAAATGATGACCAGAATATTGGTATTGAAATTGTCCGTAAAGCCATCCGCATGCCATGCTACCAAATTGCAAAGAACGCTGGAATCGATGGATCCGTTGTTGTTGCAAAGGTTGAAGATGGAACTGGTGACTTTGGATATGACGCAATGAACGACGAATATGGAAGCATGTATGAGAAGGGTATCATCGATCCAACAAAGGTCGTGCGTACAAGTCTGGTGAGTTAGAACTGAATGTTTCTCTTTTCCCAAATAATTGACGTTTCCAATTCTCTATTAGACTGATGCAGCTGGAGTGAGCAGTTTGATCCTGACAGCTGAAGCATGTGTGACAGAAATTCCAAAGGAAGAGCCAGCTGGCAATCCCATGGGTGGAATGGGTGGTGGCATGGGCGGCATGGGAGGAATGGGAGGTATGGGTGGATTCTAAGGAATGTACTCTTACCAATAATCCAATATGTTGATGAATAGCATCTACATGCCTCTGAACTTGAGTCAGTCAGCCAAGAGAGATATAAATTTAAAAACATTCACAGCTAATATTTTTTTTGCTGATACTTTTCCCCAACAAAGCATTTAAGTCTTTTCTTTATAGTACGTAGATATTGATGACAGCATCAAATGTGTATAGTTTAAAATCAAGTAAATCGATATATAGAGTTCATGCTGTACTTGAAATAGGGATCGTACATTTTTAGATTGATAAGTCACCTCGTATTTTCAAAATTAACATCTATGATGAAAGAAATTTCGTGATTGATTCAAAAAGTTTCGAAGCAGTTTTCATTATTTAGCGAGAAAATTTGATATTTTTCACGATTCTTCTCTTTCATCATTCATTACCGAACAAAGGCTGTTCGAACTGTTAACTTCTGATGTCAATGTTCTGTCAGTGATTAAAAATGCAGGTTCAAATTCCTGGTTTAATGTTGGCATCACAAAGTTGATAAAAATCAAAATCTATTAGCTAGAGTGGCGCGCACGATAAGAACATCAATTGCAAGAAAAAAACAAATATCTAGGATTAATAAAAAATGATGGAAGAAAACTTTATAAGAAAACATGATGACACTGGACACTGTTTGTTATTTTACTCCCCTTCAGTTTTCAATTTTCAGTTCTCTTTTTCGATTGGAATGTTCGGATTTTCGACTCACAGGCAGCCGGAAATCGTAGATTAAATAAAAAAAGCTCATGGAATTGTGAATAGTATCTATCTAACATTTATATCCATGTGTAATTGTTTACTGGTGGAAAGAAGCTATAATGTGATGATGTAACTGTACTGTAGTCTCTATGACAGAGTCTGCAGCATTTAAATGCTTATCAAAGGAATATGGTACAATGAAGTAAGGATTTAAGGTAAGTAAGGTGAAATGTATTTATGAAATATAAACGCAGTGACGCAAATTTACTAATTTATTATGCTAACGGTGAACTGTGAACATACTCTTAGCTTCTTTCTTTCTTCTTTTTCCTTGTGCTGTCACTTCATTGTTTTATTTTTGCAACTAAATAATAATTGGAAAGTAACAAAATCCACGAGACATTGGACTTTTTTTTGTTTGCCGTCAGCACGTGCTTGATGAATAAGATGATATAAAAGTTTATATTTCGACACATTTAAGAGTTATAGTTTATGAATTATTTTCGGAAAGCGATTTCTTTCAGACAATCTTTCAAAGGATCCTTTAGAAGATCCTTCGCGAAACTGTAAATTTTTAAATGTGGTTTTTGTGTATGAAAGTGCAGATATTAATATTACTCTACTTGAGGTTTAAAAGATTTGTGAAGAATAAATTTATCGTTCACACTTATAATAAACTGACTTCTCGAAAAATTATGCTGCTTGTAAATTGATGCGAGCTTGGCATTCAAAACTTTGATGTTTTCTTTTATTTATTTATTTTTGTTTCTCTTTTTGTAGACAATAAAGAAGTGAAATTTATACGTTTATGCTTTTTATTAGATGCGATAAAAATAATTCTAAGTAGTAGTCTGCTGAAAACTTCTGAATGAATGTTTTATTGAGCTTTTATAAGATGAATACTTACATACAAAAATTTGTTTAGATATTTAAAATATTAAAAAGAAAATAACGATATGCAATTCCTAAAATTGATCTGTCTTCTGTTGGCGTTTGTCATGTTTTCGGTTGGTGTTCCAGTTGCTCCAGAACATGATATCCTATTGCCACCCGTTGCAGGTGCTCCTTCAGGTATTTTAGGATAAAATCGTAACTCAAAATGTAATCGCTTTTCGAAAAATAATAATAATTATGAACTTTCCCTTTTCTCGTACATTTTAAATTTTTTAGCATGTCACAATGAAAATGTAATTTGAGCCATTCAAAAATTTTCGCCACCTTTCTTTTTTTATTTTATTCTTTTTTTTGGAGTAAATATAGTATATAGTCTCATCTCAGATCATATTTCTCACGTGAATTACATCTTTTTTTTTGAATTTCCATTGTCTGTTTTGCAGCTGCGCCTATTTTCTTGCTATGAGGTAATTACATCCTCAACATATGTTTTCGGAAGTAACTTTAATTTACAACTTTTGGAGCTGTCCACCTAACCCCGCTAAACCTGACGCCCCACACAAAATTCTTTTACGATTAGGTAGTTGATTTAATTGTAAACAAGTTCTTAATCCAGTAAACCGCACGCGTAAATAACAAGGCTATAGTTTTGCGTTGTTATTCGCTGAAATTAATTAATTATTTACGCCTTATAAATATACCAAGATAACGTTGGGATCGAAGTTTCGGTAACGTAACCTTAAGTTGCTCCATTGCCATTACACTAGAACTTGAAATATAATTTCAATTCCGCTGCTTACCTTTGTAAAGGTATCGGAATCGGATGTATTAATCTATTTAGGATTTTTATCAGTTTGTTTAAATTTAATCTACGACACACATTTCTGCATTGTACGACTTGGCTATAAAAGGTTTTTGACGTTAATGGAATCTCATCAGTAGTTTTTGATTTCATGTCGCGAATATTCAAAGAAAATATTTGAAACATGAATTTTTTTAAATTAGCTTGCATTCTTGTATTTACTTTTGTCTTCGTTTCTGCGGCTCCGACTGTCCAAGAACCAGACGAAATACCGATTGATGATGCTGATAAGGCGGACATAGTATATGGTTCAGTTGATTATGCAATAGATGGTAAAAAAAAGCTTCAGTTGAGATAAAGTTAATAAATTTATAACGAATTTGAACTTTCAGGAAATTTAATTCGCGAAGGTCGTGCATGCAGGTATTATCCTTGTCGAATATGTGATAGAAATGGAAATAGATGCTCTACTGGAATGTGCGTAAGGTGCACATTTTAACGAAAAAATTCTACGCATGAAAATGAAATTTGATGTTTTTGTAAATTTCAAAATAAAATTAAAAAAAAAAAAAATCTTGATGATGACATTAAATGTTCTTAGCATGATGTTTTCGCCAGATCATTCGCCATCTCAGTGATTGATTGGCGATTTACAAAACGTAACTAAATAATTGAAATATGTTCTAAATATATAGCCCAATTTGAATAAATATTTGTCATCTCTTCGGATATCACAACATATTGACTTGCATGGTTCAAAATCATTGTGAGGTTAGATGCCAAATACTAAGATCAGTTGCTGAATGCAATGATAAATTTCTGAATACAATGTTGAATATAAGTAGTTGTCAACCGTTTTAAAATAATTAGCTATAATTGCGTAAATAGCATTACATTATTTGAACCGCTAAAATTTTAACCGCACCGATTTAAGGTTTTTTTGTTTACTGTCAGCACGAGAACATACAATTTTTTTACGATTGTTGATTGTGTAAAATTATCAAACAATTGCAAACAAGTAGTATCAAATCATGCATTTCCTTAAATCAATTCGCCTTCTTTAGTTGGTTGCCATGTTTGCTGCTATTCCAGTTGCTCCAGATCAAGATATCGTGTTGCTACCACGTAATGGTGCTCTATCAGGCTTTTGTGGCTTTTGTGTATGAAATTACAGATATTAGTAACAGATTTGTGAAGAATAAATTTATCGTTCACACTTATAATAAAATTACTTCTAGAAAAATGATGCTGCTTTTAAATTGATGCGAGCTTGGCATTCAAAACTTTGATGTTTTCTTTTATTTATTTATTTTTGTTTCTCTTTTTGTAGACAATAAAGAAGTGAAGTTTATACGTTTATGCTTTTTATTAGATGCGATAAAAATAATTATAAGCAGTAGTCTGCTGATCCATGAAAACTTCCGAACGAACGTCAAAAATTGCAAAATTTTCAAATAAATACCTTATATTTATCTTTATTGAGCTTTTATAAGAGCTAAGTTGAGCTTTTGTTTCCATTTTCTTTTGCGATTGTTGATTATGCCAAATTGAAGCAAATAATATCCAACAAGTAGATAGTATTTAATCTGGTATTCGTTATGTTTGCTCATATCTGGTTAAGATTTATTAGCAGATAAGATCTTTATTAAATTCTCATTCGTTGCTTCGCACGTATACAATTTCAAATTCGAGTATAAAAAGTTACATTTCTTTAAACTTTCTTCAGTTACTTACATACAAAAATTTGTTGAGACATTTAAAATATTAAAAATAAAATAACGATATGCAGTTCCTTAAATTGATTTGTCTTCTGTTGGCGATTGTCATGTTTGCTGCTGGTGTTCCAGTTGCTCCAGAACATGATATCCTATTGCCACCAATTGCAGGTGCTCCTTCAGGTGGTGAATCCACAGATGGTAAAATGTCTAACATCTTAGATAAAATTACATTATTATGTTTGTTATTTTTCTCGCTTTTGTCGTAGATCTAGAAAACCTTCCTCTTGCATATGCTGGCATGGAAATTGCGAATGGACCATTAGATGGTAAGTAAATGTCAAATGGTAGTTCGAAAAATTCTCAGTTTTTTATTAAATTGAAACATTTGCAGAAATCATCACTCGTGAAGGCCGCGGCTGTTCCTCGAGTTTCCGTTGTCGCTTCTGCGATAGATTCAATAGATGTGTTTATAGATGGTGTCGAGTTTGTAATTAAACATGAATTCATTTTGTTTATGGTTCTTTAACAAATTGAAATTAAAGAAACATATATTTAAAACGCAACACCCAACGCATTATCCAAATAAATAAATTAAGCTACATACCATTTACGTTTATTCTCAATTTTTTGATGGTCCAGGACCAAGGAGACGGTAGATAAGGTATTTGTTTAAAAATCAAAACGAATGAAAACAAAATTTTATAATCTGAAATAAATAGTCGTGATTCTGGTTTACAGCTACGTGGAGAAGATTGTTAGTGGAAATGATTTATTATATCACACATAAATAAATAAATAAATCAAGTTGCTAATTATATTTTTGCACTGTAATATTTGCAGAAAGTAAATTATTTAGTTATTTCACGTCTAATTTTTTTTTTCCTTTCTTAATCACATGTTGTTTAATATTTGTTTTTATTTATAACCTAGATAACGTTAGGTAGGGTCCAAGCTTCGGAACTGTAACGTTCAGATGCTCCATTACCATAATAACGCACAAACTTGAAAGAATTTCTACAATCTAAAGTTATCGGATATGTAAACTAAATTATGTTATGCTGATCTAATTAGGAGTTTTATCAGTTTTATTAAATTTACTTTAAGGCACGTCCATCGTGCGATTTGGCTATAAAAGGTTGTTGCCGTTAGTAGTATTTCACCAGTATTTTTTGATTTAATCTTGCGAATATTCAAAGAAAATATTTTGAAAATGAATTTTCTTAAATTAGCTTGCATTCTTATATTCACTGTTGTCTTCGTTTCTGCGGCTCCAGCTGTTCCAGAACCAAACGATCTGCCGATTGGTGATGTTGATGAGGTGGCCATAATAGATGGTTCAATTGATGATCCAATAGATGGTAAAAAAAGCTTCGATTCAGATATTTTAATAAATTTATAACGAATTTGAATTTGCAGGAAATTTAATTCGCGAAGGTCGCGCGTGCAACTATTATCCTTGCCGATTCTGCGATAGAAATGGAAATAGATGCTCTTATGGAATGTGCGTAAAGTGCACATTTTAACAGAAATTCTACTCATTTGCTCTTTCACAATAAAATTAAAAAAAAAAATTCATACCTTGAATAATAAAGAAAAACTACTTAATTTGTGAGCCCAGCTTGTGAACTAAAGAAGAAATTCATTAAATCCTATCTCCATAAAAGCAGTCAGCCATATTAAAATTCCAAAATTAAGCTCAAATAAGAACTGGAGCAGACGTGTAAGCAAGAAACCATTGCAGGAATTCGCGTCGACGTACTATTGACAACGAAATTTTCCGGCATTTCATTTTGAATGATTCAAAATTGTCCTAAATATTGATAAAAAAATGAATTCAAATAAAAAGAAAAATAATAGTTGAACTTCAAGTCTAATTAACAGTGCCGATGGTTGTGAGTTGTCTCGATTGGTTGTTTGTTACATACATGTCTGGATACATATTTACATTTTACCTCATACATGGTTCAAAATCATTGAAAACATTTTGCAATATATTTCAATTCATGTGAGGACAAGTACCACACACACAATCAGTTGCTGACTGGAGTTAAAAAATATCTGTCAACCGTTATTTTACATCATTTGAACTGTCAAATTAGAACCGCACCAATTTGAACCATCCTGATGTGTGAACCGATTCAATTTGACTTGATTAGAAAAAAAATACGGAAAATGTCACTGGATATTTACAGCAATTTAGAAAAGGAGCTTGAAAAAGCAAGAACGAATCTCAAGGATCTGAATGAAAATATTTCGAGGATATTCGGGAAAAAGGATAATTTCAAGTAATTTAAGCAAAATATAATTTTTAACCATTTTCGTTTATTCTAAAGTTTGTTAAATATTTTAGTAACAAACGAAACTCAGCAATCGGACACACTGATGCTTCACAGCGTCGTGTTGACACTAAAAAGGATCGTCTATTAGATGCGCCGCCAGCTAAACGCCGCCAGGAATTCACACCAAAGGTGTCGGCGTTTAATCGATTATCCAGCAAGAAAGAAGGAAATAATCAATACATACGAGACGATGAAATTGAAGATTACCAACGACCGAAAGTGTCATCTAGAGTGATCAGTAAAGAGCAAATAACATCACGAGAGGATGCACTGGCAATGCAAGCACGAAACAATGATTTGGCACGAAATAAAAGAATGTTTGGAAGTCTATTGGGGACATTACAGAAATTCCAGAAAGAAGAATCAAGACTCAAGCCCAAAGAAGACAAGAAAGCGCAGATTGAAAAGAAACTAGAAGAGCAAGAACTTTTGGAGAAAGAAAAAATGAAGCAAGAGAAGGAGGTTTTAATGGCCGATAAGAAACGGAAGCAACTGGAAATTCGAGCGATAGAAATAAAAATGTTCAAGATGCGCGACCTAAAAGCATGGGAAGATAGCAAACTACCACTTGTAAATTTCATCGGCACCAAAACTGAACCACAATTATTTTATTTACCAAAAGTGATGACACCGAAAACGGAAGAACTTTTGGTTGAGTCACAACATGCTGTGCAGAAGCAGATTGAAGAAAAACGCGAGCAAGTACATCAGCAAATCCGCGAACTCGAGTTACGTTTCGAAAGTGATATCAAGGCGCTGAAAGATGGCAAACTTCCGTCCCGCACAATTGATGAGGATGATACTGACAGTGTTTACAATTCAGATTTCGAAAACGATCATAAAGCCTCTAAGGAAGTTTTGAAGCGTGAAGATGAGGACAAAACTAGTAAGTCTAATATCAAAATTGAGTTTATGATGTTTAAATTCTAAACGTTTATCATTTTAGTAGATAGAAAACGCAAACGAAGCTTTTCACCAGAACTTGATCAAGGTCGAGTAAAATCTCAGGTTGTCATCAAACGAGAACAGGATAATTGATAACTTTTGCATCCATCACGCGTGGTTGCGTGATGATTTTCTCACAAATCATTTGAGATAAATATAAAAGTCACTTAGGCATTTTAAATAATAATAATATATGTATGTATCGCGATTGAAGTGTATAAGAAATTTACAGCCTGTAATTGGAAACCAATTAATAATATCTTCACTGTTCGCGCTCTAAGGAGTTTTGATAAGCTGCAAAATTAAATTTTCTTTTTTATTCGCATAAAATGAGAACGAAGAACCATTTTTTTAGACGGTTGAAAAACAATAATAAAAAATAATAATAATTACATCATTTCATCATAATAGAGTTTCAATTGACCAGGGACAGAATTATTTGCTCTCGATCTCAAGTGGAGAAAGAAATTACTCGGAAACATTTCTGTGGCTTTTATTTGGAGAGAAAACTTTTTTCCATGCTTTTATAAGCCAGTAAAAAGTATCCATTCACATACCAAATGAGGACGAGAAAATTATTATGCAACTCGTTGGCTACTGGCTGCATGGATGATGATTTTTCATTTTCTCGGTGAAGGGTTCGAAAAATTAAATTTTTTTTTTCATAAGTTTATTCATTCAGCGGAAGGGGAGCAGAATGGAAAAGTTTTGCAATAAAACTTTTCATCATGTGGAAGTGCTTTGCTGTGCTGTGGAAATGGGCACCTTCCTGAATCTCGGGGCCGGAGTCAGAATGATAAATTCATGACATGCAATGCATATCACAAAATCTAAAAAGGAGAAACAAAATGTTTCAATTACATTTTGTTGAGCTTTGGAAGAGCTTTTGAATTGAAGTCCAATTTAATCGCATCGACACATAAAACAAAGTAGTAACACGACTTACAAATCTCACCCAATAAATTGCATCTCAAGCGTATTTGGTCGAATACGGAATGGAGCTCGGGAGAAACAAACAATACAAAAAAAAAAGACTAAGGAGAAAAATTATAACAAATTCAGTTCATGTTCAGTGTTTATATAAATTTTCGCCCAAACAACCAGAAGTGATTTTTTTTTTCCTCGAATGCAAGTGGTAAAGAAATTTAACTTTTCGAAGCATCATCAACGAGAAGAGAACGAGGAAAAAAAATTACGATAACACAATAATAATAATAAAATTGTGTTATTTAATGTATGGAATGGAGTGGAGATGGTCTGTGTTATTCAACTTGAGGGGGGAATTCACTTGACGACAGAGAGAGCACTGAGTATTGTGTTGTCTTACGGGTAGATATATTTACACAATTGAATTCCTTATTATTTTTCCATTTTCATCTCACTCACTCTCGGACTCGATTATAAAGTGATATCGCTTTGCTAACTTGTAACACCAAACAATGAAAATTGTAATTTTTCATCTCAACTTTTTTTTTATATATTTTTTATGCAATTCACCTCGAGGCTTTACGTGATAATAAATTTTATTTCATGTTGCCAATGCAATGAGATAAATGAAATTTTAATAAAATATTTAACGATTCGATGTGATGCTGAGAGCCAGACACTTTATGGATGGTAATTGTTGTAAAAAACTATTAAGCAAATGGATAGCGATTACGAATTTATTAGAGTTCACATTTTTTGGCCCGCCATTCGACCAATAAATTTCTACTATCAATTGTTTTGAGAAACGATGACAACTTGCCTAATATTTTGAAACTCAACTCCACAATCGTCATCATCATGTTCCAACTCGCTGGACTGAACTGGAGAGCTGTCCAAAATCATTTGATGCCTTCAATTTCATAAATTGTTTAATCGATGTTGAGCATAATTCTTGTGTCATTGATACATCCCCATAGAAAAGCCTTCCACCAGCATTAAGCTCAAATGGCGGCAGTAAATGAAACCGGAAATTCTTCATGAGTCCTATAGACATTTTTATGGTTCAGTTGGCAAGCGTCAATTTGTGTCATTTATCAATGATATGAATCTAAACATGAAACTAAATAGAAAATCACTGCAATTACACCACTGCTGAATCACGTCCTGTTTGGGTCAGATATATAAATATATCGATATAGAAGATATGGCAAAAGTGGAACTCATGATAAATCTATGAAATATAAAAGACTTTCAGAAATGAAAATTCATTTTTCACATTTCTTATATTTAATGTATTGAGAGCAGCAAAGCGTTTTGCCAAAAATATTGGGACTTTATTCAGTTGGGTTTTTCATGGGATGAGCAAATATTATATGCGCAACTTGCATACCATGCGAACAAACTCATTCTATGAAGTAAAAGCTTAATACCTTATTAAAATTTGTTGCAATTTCTAACAATAAATTTTTCTTCCTTTCCCTCTTTTTATCAGTCACACGAAACATTTTATGCAGCATTGTACTTAAACGTGTTTTCAGGAGCTTTTCTTTGGCTCAGCAATATATTTTCCTTCGATGTTCGAATATTCTCAATGGACGTTGGCTCAACAATGTTGCAGCATTTTATTTTTATTTAATTCGTCCATACACCAAAGTCAAATGCTTAAGCTATGACCAACATGACATAAATAATCACAAAGAATAACAATTGTGAGCGACATCGAGATGTGCAGTGAATGCGAATAATGCACAGTGTATTGGTGCACGGAAGGACAGACGATGGAATGGAATTTCAATTGCCATGTGTCAAATGGCTTACAAAATGCTTTTTATGGCGGCAAATGGTAAATCGAATATCGAGTATGTGCAGCGAACGTATAGTTAACTGCAACTGGAATGCTTTCACAATGTGACATGCATATATGTATGCCAAACTGTTGTTCAAATCCAGAAGGAAACAGAAGAAAAAAGTAAAATATTCGACGAGAAGTTGATTAGAATTTTTTTTTTTTGAAATGGACAATCTCATTACAATGCAATGCTTCTGACGCTTGGCTTATCTTATTTCAATATTACCGTCCTTTGAAATGTTCAACCACCATGCAACATCTACAAAGTCATCAATAGATTTTCAATTGAATCCGGAGCAGCGAGGAAAGTTTCGATAAGAATTAATAGTTAGTCAGTCAATGGAATAATAGAAAAAGAAAAATGAATTCGGAGGCGGACATTTGTTAAATGGATCAAGTGAGGAAATCGATTTGGATGAATGCCTTTGCGATGTATTTTTTTTTCTTCTTCTATTTTTCTCGCTTCGTTCGATATCAAAATCATTTTGCGCCCAGAGTCACAAAATAATGAAATAGTTTCTGATCTATTATTCAATTTTTTTTTACCATTTATTTATTTTTTACGTCCTTCGTAAACTGAAATGTGTGAACGAACGAGTAGCGCTTTATCATCCCCAGCAATAAGCATTTGCAACCAGCCACCAACTCGAAATCTCATTCTCATTTCCACGACTTTCCCACAATTTGGCTTCGGGCGAAGAAGCTTTTTGCTGTTGATATACACTTTATTGTTGTGTATGCATACAGTTTTGCAATGCATTGCAAGCATTTTGCAATTGTTATTTTCACAAATAATTTATTTATGCTTTCGCTTGAATCCCTTTCAATTCTCTCCTCCTCCTACCGACTTTAAGTCTCTGGCCGCTCAACGTACCGAAAAAAATCTACAAAATTTGCAACAGAGCAGAACCCATGCAAGAATAACGAAGAAAACTGCATCCCGAAATCAGCATTAAGAGCTGAAAACTATGTGTCAGGGTGTTACGATGTCGTACAGGAATGAGATTTTGTTTCAGCTTCGGGAGCATTTATTTGAATGTTTTAAAAAATTTATATGTGAAATTTTAAAATAAGAATTGCAATATATAATTCAACTTATAGCGAGCTTTCTACAGTTTTTTTTTTTTTTGGATTTAATGCAATTTCCAGATAATTTTACTACATACATTCATTTGATTCATTGGGATTTCCATTTAAGCGGGTGAAATTTGTTTTGATGGCTTTTTATTTCGAATCCGAAATTCATTGGTGAAATTGGAAAATTCTATTTTAAGCTTTCATGTACAGGCAGTGAGCGATAAGAACTCTTGTACTAAATTTGGATTGATTTGAGTTGAGTGCACTTAAAAATACTAAAGCTCCTGAATGAAGTCCATCATAGATTCGTCATAACCTAAATGACTTCAAGTAATTTTTGCATAACGTTGACAACTGCACTCATCCGAAAAAATAATTTCGAGAAAAACCTCGACAAGTGCAAAAATTGAGGAAGCTCATAAGCTCATTATGCCCTGAGAATAGCTGAACAATTTCGGGGTTTACCGAATGTTCTCTTCACATATACATTTTGGCCCCAAAAACTCAGCAATTTCTAAAATGGTTTATTTCTGTGTTCATCATGCAGCGATACTCAATGTGATTCGAGTGGCAAAATTGTATAAACCGAGAGTTAGAGGAAACCAAGAACTAGTTATGCTTGATTAAATCCAATAATTCTGACATAATGGATTCTATGGAGCGTATCATGTGAAAGAGATTTCCGCACCCATACCACATCACACCACCAGCCAAACAATTTCCTCGAGATGTTGGTTTTTCTGCATTTTCCATCCACTCCGTGGGTGGTGGTTAAAACTATCCAGCAAAACAAAAAAAAAAATATTTTGCAAACTCAAAAAATTTTAATACGAAAAGCTTAATCTTTGTTTAGCCATGAATCAGTTTTACTAACTATTGCGACCTTTTAATCATGCATTCGGCTTCTATGTACGATTTACTTTGTCCTCATAAACTGTGCCCAAACTTTGGGGCAATATTTTTTCATCAGTGTCATTGTTTGCCCCAAACACACATCAGCAACACACACACGCACGCACCATACACGTTTGTCGAGTCCATTTGTTTGGCTACGATTTCAAAGCCCATAGATTTGTGTTGATGATGAAAAAATATTGAAGCTATTTTGAATATAAAAGTCTTTTTTTTTTATTGTTGATCTTTTCGAAGCCAAAACTACAATACCAGAATTTAATTTTTCTTTTCTGCGTTTGTATGAGTCGATTGCCTTTAAAACGATGTGGGCTTTCAAAATGGAGATACATTGAATGGTGGTGGCACAGCAGTGAATCGGAAGAACAAAATGTATATATGTGTCCTTCGAAAATAAATTATGGTGCCCGAATATAACCTTTCAACCAAGATTAGAATTATGTCATGACTATGATTAATAGTTTTAAAAAAAGGATACAAAATACAAATTATTTAACTAGAAAAATGTTTCCGCTTTTCATGAACTTCGCTCGCTTCGGGCTATGCTAACACGCACGAATGATGACTATTCGTGAAGGGCGAGGGGGCGATGAAACATCACACGAAAATATATAGATATATATATACTTGGGATGCTTAACCTACACATAACATAGAGCTTCAACAGAAAACCATTAACATCATAAATAATTTTTCAATTTTATTTTTCTTCATCGCTCAAATCCGGCAAAAGATTCGTGTGAGGCGGAAAAAAACGTGAAATTCATCTTTGCACAGCTAGATAGCTTTAAAAGTAGATGAAAGCTGCTCTTCGCTTTTTCACTAGCGCACATAGTTTTCCACCAGTCAATCATTCCATGTTCTACCTATTCACGTGCAATTGTGAAGTTTGAGGAAAGATTTTTAGTTGCAACATAGATCCATCGCTCGTCTCGGTGGCAGATACATGTGAAATGTTTGTTGAATTTTCCAAGGGCGATTATATAAAAGTGCAAAATCTATTTGTTGTTCATCTCGTGTGGACTCATTTACAAGTTCCGTCACGTGCTATCACATTCAATTTGCCTCGTTAAGGATAATGCATCTTCTTCCTTCGAATGGAATTTAATGGATTTGGGAAATGAGGGAAATTGAATTAATTAACAATTGTAGAATGCAATTAAAACGCAATTAGTTGAACGAAACAATGCACAGAAAAAATAATGAATGAAATCATTCTATACATTCATTGGAAAGTTAAATTCAATCTGAAGCTGTCGACCAACGTTAAAATTAAAATTTCTCCCGAGACCTGTGAAATGCTGATACAAAACAAAAAAAAAATCCATTTCCTCATAATTCCCAGGATGAGAATTCTTAATTAAAATGTGGTTTTTTTTGGGGGTGAAATTTTCACAAAGTTTAACATTTGCGGTTGCCGCATAGTTTTCTCGAAATATACGTTGATAAAACATGACTCTTAATGAGCGCGTAAGCCCGAGCGTGAGTTCCTTAAAGTCAAACGTTTTTCATAGTTTTCGTTTTACTATCATAATAGTAACATTCCATGACATTTATCTCGAGTCTCGACAGCAAAAGGTTTATTATAAATTTTGCTGTGGGGAAATAACTCAAAACATGAAAATTTTGTTCAACTTGCTATAAATATACATTTTGGAATATTTACAATTTCTTATTCTTAAGTATTAGTTGCTCAGCAACACAATTTCCCTCCGAGAAAAGCTCGTTTTGTGGTTTGTAATAAAATGTGAAAATGTGCTGAGTCAAAAAAAAAATTAAATGTCGATTTACAGATGAAAAAGGGATTATGCGAAGGCGAAGCATTAGGCATTTAAACTGCCGCCTTCTTCAGGATACCCATAAATTGTGTGTTGACTGAAAAATTATAGTTTCGTGAATGTTGAGGATGCCTTAAAAAATATTGTTCTATCGGGAGCATTTCGCATGTGATGTCTGCAGAATTATCTATAGATTTTAAGCTCATTGCATTTGATGTTATTGCTGAATGCTTTAATACTGCTCGTGCCATGAATGAGGCCTGGGAGGTTTTTGTGAGTGCGTGATATGTCAGATATAACGCTGGTTGGAGCCTCGATCATGTGTCAACAGCTAAATATATTTTACAAATATGCTAATCTTTCCGCCCACTCTTTCTACTCTCCGGACCTTCACCAAAAATATCCGATGAACACACATTATAAAAAAGCGCAAAAGCCCAACAAACAGCGCAAAACAGATCGAACATACAGAGGCAATGATGCCGTCCCGTCATCAAGTGGCATGGTTGAATCCTTTAGTCAAACAACACTAAGGATTACAGAAGAGTATGAAGAAGACAAACATGGAAAAAAAATTGATGGAGCTGAAATTTTAAATACACACACGACGACGATTTGTAGAAAAATAGATGGTAAACAAACAACGGAACAGTAAAATGGAAGCGCAAAAAAGTGATGAAAAAAAAAAAAAATTGGCTTGGCACCAGAATTCTATTCAAAGATTCAAAGGGCATCCAAATATACAAGAATTTATGTAGTAAAGTTTGCGCAGCAAAACCTCAATAAATCAATTTGTAAATTGAATTTCACATAAGCACATGCATCCAATTCTATTGTCTCTCCATTTTGTTAGACAACAACTGCACTCTCTATCGATATTTATTCTCCATTTATTCGGTTTTAAATATTTGGTTCTGCTTGCGTCAATGTAAGCAGGATGGAAAAAAACCATGCCAACAGCACTGCTGAGAGGTTTCCTGGTGACTTTCTTTCCATTTTTAGTCATTTCTCACAACATATACAAGCAGACAGAATGCAAATATTGAGAAAAAAAAAAACTGTTTTCCATCCTTGAACTGCTGGTGTATTTAAGGAAGAAATTAGTTTATGCTATTCCGCTTCGAATACAATATAAAAACAAGATCTAAATAGTTAAGTTTAATGACTATAATGAGTCTCTAGTAGATGCCAATCGCATGATACAATCCTAAAATATATTTTCTTGTAAAATATTGAATAAAAAATTAATTAATTTATTAATTTAATTTGTGATTAAATCCTAAATTTTCTTTGAAAATATTTGGAAAGAAACTGAATTCGCTGCTGGGAATATTCGCTGTCAATTTTTTTTTTCCCCGGTATTGCTTATTTTCCTCTTTTTCCGTCATTGAGTTAAATCAAATTACTTTTAAGTGCTCTTATATAGAATATATAAATGGTTAGCTCCCACTCATTTGCGTTACCCATAGAGAAAAATCCGTAAAGTGAATATTTATTTGCTAGCATCTTTTCTGGCCTTAAAAACCAAATCACTTTCATGATGTTATAATTTCTGTTACAGAATTTATTTGCACATTTTTTTGACTATTTTCCAAGAGCTATGTGAGAAAATTATGTGTACCAATTATTTTCGCATCATATCTTTTCGTTATCGTAGCAAGTACCAGCAGTAGATAGCCGTAACATTACGTAATTCATTTCAATGGGCCCGTTCAAAATGAACATCCGAATGAGATTTTTCACGTGCCACATCTCCTTGTTTTTCAAGTGTACTTTTATAAGCGAGCGTCATCAGTGCCGAAAAAGACAAATTTATTCATTAATGTGTCTGTTTGGCCATTGTAACCTATCATCATCATCATCAGAGGATCTTTTTCATTTTATTCAACTGCTTTTCCTTTTTCTCGAGCCCACTGCTGATAATAATATTTTTCACAAGTTTAACAACTTTTGTTGCTGTATTTCTTTTTTTTACTCGTCTTAGGCATGAAGAATTCAAGGAATGTTGACCTTTCTACTAAGAAAAGAAAACAACAGGGTGCCCTATAAATTGGGCCTAAGTAGATATAATTTCCTTAATAATTTTAATAATCATATATTAACAGCAATTAATGAGCTATTAAATTAATAATATCGTTTTAAGAAACACCTTGTAACCGATCATACTTATTCATAAAATATTTTCCCTACTTTGAAACATATATAACAAAAAGGGAGCAAGGAAAAAAAAAACGTGACCCAACCGTTCAAAAAGAATTGTGTCGCACAATTCTTGATATTCTATGACACAAAAAAAAACGTTATGTTGAAAAGCTTCTTTCCTTTTCCTTTTTTATACTAACATGAATTCATGAATTTATGTGTCCACAGAAATTCTGTATCAAATTTTTTATAATAATACGAGTATATGTAAAAAAAAGAAAGAAAGATGACATAAAATGTCCCAGCCATGCAAAGGGCAAATAGATGTTACAACAAATATTCCGGTTATGAGGGCATCAGGAATTTTCCTTTTTGTAAATTCTCACCAGAATCACTTCGCCACAAATGGAAAAATAAAAATGTCTATACACGCACACACACGCACATATTTCTGAATGCTCTTTCTTTTTGAATGGTCTCTTTATTTATGCAACAAATATTTGCAATTCTTTTCGTGTTAGAGTGTTCCACAGATAAACAGTAAACTGAAATTCAAAGGAATTACATTCGTATTTGTACCTGCTAGCATATCAGCTCCCATAGCTCTGTTTCTATAACATACAAAATGTGAAAATCTTTCATCCCTAAAATTCGAGCGACTTGTTAAGGCAATGAAAAAGGATAAACAATTTGTCATGGATCTACCTTTTTTTCCTACCTTTAAATTAAATTCACCATCGACCATGCATACAAAATAGTTCTTTTTTATATGCAGCACACATTTGTCTGAAATATCTATTTGATATAGGACGAAGGATGTAGTAGAGATGCAAGACTGGCCAAAATTTATTTTATTGATATTTGTTTGCCGTTATCGGGTGAATCGCAATTTAATGGCGAAATAAATGAGCGAACGTATAAAGCCAATAGAGATTTGAATCGAATTTAAACATATTGCAAACACATGGCCATGAATGTCATTATATTTTGCTAGGACCATAAATATTTTTATCGATTATTGTGAGATTTAGAGATGATAATCACAATGAAGCTTTCAGCAATTAAAAGATTAATGAGTTTCATGCTCATAAGTCATGCCTTGAGAGTGACTCTCTGATTTTAATTGAAAAAACTACAACTATTCATGTGATTTAATGTGGATTTCCCTGAGTGGATTTCAGGTTCAATGTTTGTTGATTTTAAAATATTATTGCAAAAAAAATTTTTCGTGTGACATTATTTGCTTTCAAACCCATTATATAATAAAGTTTCTGTGGCTTGTATCACATTTTCAAGCTCGATGTACATTATGTTGAGTTGTGGCAATGTCGGATATAAAAAGAGGATGAGGAAAATGTTTATTTTTTTTTTTTTTTTGGGATTTCGAAAAATAATAATAAGCTTTCATGATCCATTTGAGGTCATTTTTCATCGTTCACATTGCTGCAAAAATTTCATCGTTAATTAAATCGCCTCGAATTTTTTTTAATTTGAATCGTCTTTTTGACGGGATAAATTTAAATATTGAGCCCAAAATATTTTTTTTTTGTGCAGAAATGAATAAATCAAAAAAATTAATTGCATGTATGAAGAACGTTAATAAATTGTTGCATTGTATTTTCTGACAGAAAGGTCCTCCATAAAAATAACTCTTACTTTCTCTAAATTTTCCACCCTCAAGTCATGAGAAAAGTTGATATGGAAAAGTTTTTAAGTAAACATTAGTTGCCATCGGCGCTCAATCCTTAGCAAGTTTGATGTTAAAGCAAACACTTCACAATTGTAAATGAAAATTTCAAGCTTTTCGTTTGATTACATAAATATAAAATACACAAACAGAGTCACAAATTCTCACATACTGAATAAGCAGGAAAAATTAATTCAAGGCTTTATTAATTTTTTTTTTTTTTGAAATATTACGGTCATTACGAAAAACATTAGGGGAAGACCCCAATGCTTACGAGCTGATAAAACTTTGATACGTTATAAAATATAACATCCCTTTTAAATTTTTTTAACACACAACCATTGCAAGTTTTCTACATTCAAAACTAACCCCTAACATTCTAAGCTTATTAAATTAACGGTAAAACATTCCTTACAAGCTTGTCAATAAATTCTGAAATATTAATTTGATTTGCAGGCAAATATTTGAAAGTTGTTAGGGAGAAAAAGTTTGTCTTCACATCGTCGCTTGTAGCAGCCAATCTTAATGATTAAGATGCTTTCGAATGAATGTTTTCCGAGTGAATGTATAAAATACGTATAAAGAGAAGCGTGAGGTAGAGGAGGGATGAAGAATTTTACCGATGATTAAGTTTATCGGAAACTTTACAAGTTAGAACTTTATGATTTTGGCAGGCTAAAGGAAGTTTCCTCAATATCAATTGAAATCAATTTTTGCATAATTGAAAGGAAAGTTCAAAAGCTCTGTCGAATGTAATAAAATTAAATTTCAATTTGCTATTTGCTCAAAATTTTTGCAATGCAAAATTAGTTTAAGTACGAAATGTTGATGATATTTGAAAATCGAGCAATTGAGTTTGAGTTAGATACATTTAAACATACAGAAAAGTTAATTTTATGATTTGATTTGAATAAATATCTTCAACACGATGAAACTATGAATTTGAAGAGACAACCACAATAGTATTTACTTAACCTTAAAATAAAACTAAAATTTTATTAAATTCGTAAAACTCTTCAATATTTATTAAATAAATTAAAATTTATTCAACATAAAAAAAAACAAGATTTTTTTTTGTTTTTAATAAAATTTTTAATCAATTTAACTTACGAATGTAATTACGAGCTCACGTACGACGTTCATATGTCGAAGTCAAAATAACGGCTGTGAGAGCTTTCAATAGAGTAAAACATCCGCAATAAGCTCACTTTAATAGCTACAACTTTTGTGCGCTTTTCACGACTTTGGCGAAAATTTCTCGGAAAAAAAGTTTGAGTAAATATAAACAAAGGAATTTAAAAAAAAGAGATATAATTTTATTAACTGTGCGAGTTTGCCATTGTTGTTTTTTTTTTTTTTTTGGAAAGAGGCTGAAACATCCTCCACCACTTCGCCAGTATAAGCAAACACTTACGAATTCTGCTTTATATTACGTCGAAAAAAGCGCTGTGGGATCTTTTTTCCTTGATATTTTATATAAAACAGAGCTTTCATATCATTCAAACCTTTTTATGAGTGTGCAAATGTAGAAGAGAATAAAGCTTTATGCTAACAAATGTATTTTATATTCAAATCTTTCCTGCCGAAAAAGTGGGCAATTCTCTTTTTCGCTGCTTTCGTATACCACTCGCATGCGAACTCTCGCTTTATGCCGCGTGGAAAATTGCGATAGCTTTGTGGTACTGATGGGACGATATTCGTTATAATGTAATCCCGCGCGATGTGAATTCGCTCATCATTGTTTTTTTTTTTTTTTCACTGCTTATTTTTAGATTAAACAAAAAAAATATGAAAAACATGATTTATCGTTAATTTATCGATTTCTCATGCTGCGGCGTGCTGAATTTGCTTGCGAATGGTTTAATGTCATGCGGAAGCAGTCAGAAAAAGATGCTCCATTGGGGTTTGTAGAATATGATAATGAATCATATTTTGATTATACTTTGAACACCTTGGCAATATGTGTGTTCTGAATATAATGCTCCTTTTTTTATCTGGCTTGCGTCGCGCGGTTGTGTTAAAATGATTGAAAAAATTTACATGATTTCTTATTTGCCTTTTCTTTTCTTTAAGGTTTAAAACAGAAAACGCAAATTTTGCCATTTTTGCGGGTGCGAAAGAAAATGAGGATGTCACTCGCAATGGGCTGGTAGCAAAATTTATATTTTCTTTATTCCGCTTGGGATAAACTCTGGTTAATTCAGCTTCAGGGAGAGGATTTTGGTGATGACATTCGAGAGTTTTGTGTGAAAAAAAAAGAAGTGAGATTTAGCATAGAAAAGTCATAAAGTTCATGGACGTGAAATGCTCCTACCACCTTAATTCACCTCATGGGTAAAACCGCAATGTCGAGCACTTTAAAGAAGAAAAAAGAAGAAGAAAATTCTTCGTTCTGATTTCAGAGTAAAGAAAAAGGATCACAGCAAAAAAAAAATATATTGAATTTCTACACTACTTTCATTCGCCAGAAAAAAGAAGGAAGAAGTATCATAACCAGAATATTATAGTCACACAGAGTGTTTCGACTTTCATAGAGGAAGTAAAAAATGCCTCATTATTTTCAATGCTAAAAAGCATAAATTTCTCTTTTCTTCTTCCATTTTTGTGGTGTTCCAAAAGAAGGAAGAAATCGCTCAGCTTGATGCTATGTAAATTATACTTTTATGTTTATTTAAGTACCATAGAGCGTTTGCTAATGTAACGATAATAATTTCGTTTCAGTTCTCCCCAAACCATGCTGCTATTACTACATGGTGTATACACAAATTTGTGGAAAGCATACAGAACACAAAAAAAAAATCCACAGACCAAAATAACATATACACACACACAATGTTTCAGGCATTTTAACAAAAATGTAAAGATTTTTATTCTGCTGAATTCATCCCGTCAACAACAACGCAGCATGTAGATTGGGTTGCCGAAGAACTATGCCAAATATGTTGTTCCGAATCAAATAAATTCGAGCAACGAGGGAAAAAAAAAACAGACAAAATAATACAGGACAATGAAGCGATTCCAGCAGTGTTTGTTAAAAAACACAAAACTTGAATGCTCCTATTTTGCGCTCATTTCATTGAGGTAAATTTTCCCTCGCTCTCATTGTAGTCAACACATTTCAATTCTATATAGTGATTTAAAGTCGCGCATTTTTTTAAAGCTTCTGGCCGTTTTGGAAACTTTAATATTCATACACAATTTAAACACACACACACAGGCGCACACATGGTAATGGCAGTGGGGTTGAAAATTATCATGTAATATGTATTATGCGTTGATTATATCGTTTCGGTTCATGATTTAGCAGCTCTTTTCCGCTGTTGAGTCAAAGCATATAAATTTCATAATAATTATATGGAAGTTTTAACATAGACAAGTTTTTAATGTGAGTTTCTGTATTCTCTGTTGAAATGAATATTTTTTTTTTTTTTCAACCATTTTTGGTGATGCTACTGTGGTGCTTTATTTTATGAATTGTATGTGTTTGCGAATGAGGAGAATTAAAAAGCATTCAATAGTTAGAGGAAAGCACATGCATGATGTGTAAAAAAATATGAAAATGTTTTAATTTTGCTGTTGAGTAGGAAATATGTAAATTTGTAAAAAAATTTTTTTTTTTTTATTTGCATAAATGAAGGAAAAATAGAACATGGTGCATTTCGTTTCTGTGTATTTCATGCTGGGATGATGTTGCACTGGTCTGCTGTGGGCATTAAGCGTAAAATTTCTCGAATGTGGGCATATACAGGACCACAGTCGAGTGACGATGCAGAAAAACATGTTATGGCTGTTAAAAACCCAACCGTCCATTTGTCTGCAAATAAAAGTGATTTTCGCCATTCTTTTTTTCCTCACGCTGACGATGTTAATGACATATTTTGGAAACCGATGTGTTTTTTTTTTTTTTTTCAGGGACATTGAAATTAACAGAATTTGCATGACAAATTTTTATGAATTTAATTGCTTTAGCTGTGTCCTTGGCGCAATTTTATTTTCATTGAAATTCTACTGAGCGCAATTGAATTCATTGAAATTAGTGTAATTCACTCAATGACAGCTGTTCGGGAAAGTTGTTTGTGCAAGAGAAAAGTAAATCGAAATGTTTGTATATTCAAACACACAAATTCAAATGAATGCAAATCGCATTTTCTTTTCCCAAACTGCTTTGGAACTGCTTTTACTTCTTCTTCTGGGTGTGGGATTTGTCATGATTTAAACATATCCGAAAATGATTTCCTGTTCCATTTGAAACATCATCGTCCGTCCGTCACACAAGTTTGAACTCATGTTCAGCAAATAAATTGCAGTTGGTAAAATTTGAATCGTTATCAGATGAACAAATAGAGAAAAATTAAAACATTTTTAGTTACGAATAATGCCTGTGAAATGGCTTCAGTTTTGTTATTTTCGTTCGAAATGGGAATTGTATGTACGTCAGTTAGTACGTATGCGTGTTTGTGTATATTACTGCTATCTCCCTCTGCTCACAAAAGCACCAATGTTCTGAGATATTAAACACTTTTGTTATGGAAATTGTAATTGAATTTGTTATCTCGTTATGCATTTAAATAATCATTTGCTCCCAGCGGCTGGCTATAAATGTACATTCATATAGAGAGGCATCCATGGAAGAAGTATGAATGAATGGATGTTTTTAATAATAAAACATGATCAATGATAATTTTCAATGATGAGGCAGAAAAACTTTTTATTTTATTTCTCTGTAGATATTTTATGGCCTGTGTAGGCAAAATAATGCGCCAGTAAAAATCGTTGTAGCATTAAAGCTATATCTGCTCATCTCTGGTTCACGATGCGATGGCAAATTGTTTGTCATAAATTTATTATATGTATAAAAATTTCAAAAAAAAAAAAAAGCTTGAAGATTCTTCTTCTGTGGAAAAAATAAGTTTTCTGATAGCTTTTAAGGAAAATTTCTGAACTTCACTAATGTCTTGCCTTGTTTCAGACCATAGACCGAAGAGTGTAAAAAGCTTTTAAGTCTAATTTAATAAAACTCTTTTCCTTATGGATGCATGGAAACTTTTAATGCATTTATTGATTTATGCTATAAGTAAATCTGTTTGTCAGGTCATATACATGTATAAAAATGTTTGTGGGGACGTCAGGGTAGAAAATAAAAGATTGTTTCATTGAGACAATAAACAGACTAACGCCAATGGATTAGTTGGTGATGTGGATGTATAAAGTAATTAACAGATTATCAAATGGGAAAAATCTAAATTGATTATAATAAAAGCAGACAAACCATATTTTGCTTCATTGTTTCAAACATATTCATTGTAACTATGGACGCACATAAAAATACTTGAAATAATATAAATTTTATGGCTTGTTTTTGAGCTTTCTCAAATGGCATCCCACAAAAGCTAATGCCAACACAATTTATGAGCATTTATTTATGAATGACGCTCAAAATAGATTGTCAAGAGTATTTATATATAGTTCTAAATAGTTGTTATTCAATAACATCATAAGTATAAAGTAAATAAATATTTATGTAGTTACAATAAATATAAGCCCAAATAAAGATGAATGATGGTTCATTTGAATGATAAATTCATACAATAAAAGTTCATAGACATTCTGCCAAAAGACGTAATGGAAGTTAAATGTTTTTATAACCTCTTTGCTCCCGCCATGCACATAATTCTATTGAACTCACCTGTCACCTAATGTGATTGGAAACGATGACATGGAATGAGAGAAAAGAAAAGAGGAAAGAAAAACTGTTGCTTTTGTGCTATTATTTTACATTTTTCGGTCACATTCAAATCATTTTTCCAACGTATGATTTCATTCTCATGGGCGACTATTTGGCTGGAAATCGATGATGGAAGTGATTTTTCATGCGATATCAATGCACTTTTGTATAATTCCATGATGAATTTCCACGGGAAATTTCCCGATGTACATGCGCGATGACCGCATACTGATGAGAACAAGGATGAGAATGAGTGATGGGTGAGAGAATGAAGAACATTGGAAAAGCACAAATCGTGCATTTTGACGAATTAAACTAATCGTGCTTACTTATCCAGCAACAATTTTTTTTGCTCACTACATGGAAAAGCGTCAAATTATTGAACTACTTTTTTTTATATTTGTATGATTCATTCGTTGAGCTCTCGCTTCATGTGTCGATGAGCGTAAATCGATGACCAATCAAGATTACTCTGTGGAGTGGCTTTAATTTGATTGTTTGTTTACAAGTTCCATTAATCCAAAATACTGTTTTCTGCAAGTTTTGCCAGGCAATAAATTTAACAGATGTTCTCGATAATTTTACGGAGCAGAACAATGACAAATTTATAAAGGAAATTGTGTAACAATTTTCGGACTCATGTACTAAAATATGGATAAGATTTTACTCCACTTTTTTACGGTTTAAATGTGTACTTTTCAAATAGATTCCGTTGCCATATAAAAAAGCTTATACATGGAACAAAATCGGACTGAACTGCTCTAGCCCTTAGTAGTTTTATAATTTAATAGTTAATACCAACGTTATTTTACAGAACCGAGGTTTGTTGCCCAGCGATACAAAATATATGATCAGAGCTTTTTGAATTTTCGAAGCCAGACGTCACACAAGAGCGCGCTCGGGGGTTCTAGGAATTAAAAAAATCCTCTCCATAAACATCGAACCAATTGTGAGGCTTATTGGTCCCCAATACATAATTCCACTTTAATTTGAAAATAGAAAATCTACCAACAGGGACCGACAGAGACTTTTGACTGAAAACTTTTGGGCATTACAAATTTAGACTCATTTTGATTTATCGCAAAATTGTACCCCAAAAATGCTGTGTAGAAAAATCTGTCATATCTATTTATTGTCATTTCACCCTTACTAGATATTTTAACTTCTCTGCTTCCAGTCACGGCTCCTATTATAAAAAAAAATTTCTATCGAGCCCACATAATATCATCAAAAATAATTTCAATCAACGGCAAAAATATAAATCTACCATGTAAACTGTTTTAATGTTGTACTCGCATAAAACCTTGTCTTCACATAATTGAATTTTGTACTTTTACATTCACTGCCGCCCAAAAACCGACAAGAACTCTATGGGAAAAGCTCTAATGACACATTTCTCGTTTAAGAGATAACTGAAAAATGTGAGGAAAATCACAATAAAGAACGATTAATCAACTGTGACAGCCTCAATAAAGTAAACTCCTAGGGAACCGAAAAAGAAAAAAAAAGAGTTTTCAGCCCAGTTGGTGATGAGTTTTCGGTTGAGGTATAGAACCTTTTTTCGTCCCACCATCTCCTTTAACGTACTGTACACATATTTACAATAAAAAGTATACATTTAAACTCCCAAAAAAAAAAAAACCAAACGACAACATTTTGCAAAATGGTTCGTAATTATCGCTTGGAAAATTTCAAAAAAAAAAAATCATCAAGTCATCTAACCGATGTCTCCATCTAAATATATATAAAATACTACACTACCGCCACGACTGACGACCGTTCACGTTTTTCCCTTAACATTAGAAAATTAGAGCAACAAATTATAGTACTGATAAAAAGCACAATAGCCAAAAGCCGAGGCATGCTTAATTTTAACTGGTAATGAGGGTAAAAAATGGCAAGGAAAAAAGTTTGGTTCGTTTTCTTTTCAACAAATTTTTGTTTGCTATTTTAAAATGAAATTTCCTGCAGAAATATATTTTCCCATTAAATAGAGGAAAATGGAGAAAAAAAAGTTCAAGTTGAATGCCAGCAAACAAGCAAATAACATATTTCGGTCGATTTTTCTTTTAATCATTGAACAGAATTATTTATTATTAGCAGCAGCCAAAAGCTCAGGAAAGAGTAATTTGTATTTTGTTATGTTCGTTTGGCCCTTGCTGAAAAATTATTTCTATCCCTCCAGCTCATTTCGGCGCTTATTGTTGTTGGAGACTTCAGAAACACCCAAATGAGAGTTTTCTTATATAAATCACAATATATTTCAAAAGTGCTTAAAGAAATAATTTTTCGCGGCAGCGAAGAAAAAAGAAAGCTCACATTTTAAGCAACTTATGGTGTAAACATCTTCAAGGATTTGCTTGTTCTTAATATCGCTTTAAGCATAACCTTTTTCATTTCCTCCATAAATGTTCCGAGCAAACGGGCAATGAGTGTACTCTGAGTGAGTATGGCGAACAAACAAATTAACATTTATTTTTCCTTCTACGCCATAAACAACAACAAAAATACTATAAGATACATAGCTGATAAAATGCTGGGCATCTTTTAGCAACCCCCTGAAGAAACTTCATAAGACAAATGGCCTAAAATTAATTTTAATCTTCTACGTTTGCCTACCAAACAATCACAACCATCCAGTGATTTTGCACTGATTGGCAATATAGATTTATCTGGATGAAGATAATTGGACAAATACATCATTGAAAATCACATAATAGCGCTATTTCCGGCAAATATATTTTATTGTGAATCGTTTTATAGTTAAGTGGTGATTGTAGCACTAGCACTGTGTTTAGTGGATGATTGTGGCATTTTATACCTGAAGTCCTTAATGATGAATGCATTGAATGCTTTTGCAGATCAAAGGAATACTTTCAAGAGAGCATTAAGTAATTGCTTTATTTTCGAGGAACTTGGGGAAAAAAAGTTCCAATAATAAGTAGAAGTTCGTTAAATATTTATATTGCTCTTGATTCATAAATGATTGATTTTGTTTAATTTGGCTTGAAACATAATTTGAATTTATAATTTCCCATTTTTCTTCTCCATCGCTCAACAACCATCATTTGAATATATCCAAGTATTTGAGCAATTCCAGCAACATTTTTTCCTGTTCAACATATCAAATTGTCAATTATTTCAGTATCTCACGCTCGTTCGGAGTAGGAGGTGGTGGGTAAATTTATGCGCTAGCAATTGTAAAGAATATATCACAAAAAATTATTAAAATAACTTCGCATTTCCTTTAGCAATTTTTTCTTTTGCGATATTTTACGTCTGGAGAAAAAGAAACCTATACGTCTACTCATGATTTACATTAAATTCAATTATTTTACGCATTTTTATGCAAATAACGCACATTTAGCCCTGATGTTGACGGTTGATAAGCTCAGCTCGTTATAGAAGGAAATAAGTGAAGTGAAGTGTCTCTTTTTCAACAACAGCAGCCAACAGTAGCAGCAATAAATTGAATTATTTGCTTGAGAATTTACTTTTTTCACTTCATCATAAATAAAATGATTACATTTCTACCCCTCTGATAACACAAAATAAGAAGGAAGAAGCTGAGAAGCCCGCCGAGCTGTATCTAATAACGTACACATTTGTACTCGCGCGATGAAAGCCTCTGGGATATGAATTCTGTTTTTTTTTTTCTTATTCACTTTTATTTTATCACATATCACATACACCCACATAATATTTTATTATCAATATATGCGCAAATAATTCTTTTTTACTTTATACAGCATGTGAATATTATTATCAGTGATGCAGCCATAGTGGTGGATATGATTCAATTTATAGATATAACGTTGAGATTATTATATGAAATTTTGTTTTACTATTGGATGCATCTCTCCATGATGGTTTTACATTATCGTTTTGTTGCCACCCTCAGCATGATATATACGTCGAATTAAATTTAGTTTATAGCGAAAATGGAGATGGGAAGTTGCTCAATATGTTTCAGAGCAGCTCTACCAACAAAAATTGTTATCCATGACAAGTTGCTGATTTGGATTTTTATTTTCAATTTCGCTCTATGATGATAATATTGATGGAAAATAACAAAGAATATCTTCGTTCTATAGTTTTTCTCAAAAACTACAGATAGCAGGAAAAGCGCATTAATGGAAATTCAATGCGAATATTTTCGCTTTGATGCGAGCCATAGAACCATGCACATATATATATATTTTTTTTCAATCAACATTGGCAGGTAGGTACGACATGCTTATAGCATTGTCTCTTATAAGAATCGTCTACATAATGCACGTAGATGGAGCAACAAAAAAATATGTCTAATAAATTTCCTTTTCATCTTTTTTTTTTGTTCTCTCGAAATTTCACTGAAAAATACGCTCCAGAATCCACCAAAGAAAATCAACCCCTGAAGCAATATTCAGATTTCGACAGCGATCCGTGTAGTATAGAGAACACAAAAAACCCTTGCAAATAAATGTCAATGATAAAGATGGCAAATCCGTTACACATATATTTTTTCTTCGTCTATTTATTGCTATATTATGTTTGTACCTACGTTTTCTTCGTTTAATTTTTAAAGAGATTTTTACATGTGAGTATGTATATTGGAAGTTCAAATTGGTTAAAGGGTTGCGAATATATGCAGAAAATATTGTTGCAAAAAGACGACAAAAAAGTTGAAAAAAAAAAAGGTAGATCGCATAAACTTTCTAAGCTCTATTCATGGAAATGGAACTTTCAACGATATCTGGAATGATGGTATGACGGTGAATAGAGATTAACGAAAATAGAGCATCGACACAGAAGATGACAAATACAGAAGAAAAATATTCAATTAAATTCTATGGAAAGTAATCAATTAATGTTCAAATGACTTTTTACTGACTTTTGATAGTCCTAATCGATGCCTTCTTTCGTGACACATAAATGTCAAATCAAGATAAAAAAAAAAAATGGTACCCGTCCCGATCGTAAAGGATTTAAGACTCTTTTGTGTACACCCTTCGTAGATCTCACACTCCATTTCTCATTTGATGGGCATCAATTTGCAAATCTAAAATCTATACTTGAGCTGACTATATTATGGGAGATGGGCCCACGGATGAAATTTTATCTTGAATCGTGGGGAGGATTGATTGTGAAAATACTCAATGATGTTTTCTTTCTTCTTTCCTTTATTCGGAGTAGAAAGGCGAAATAAAAATAATAATAAAAGGGTAGCATCTTTTCGCACAACAAATCTTAACAGTTCTACGAGTTATATACCTGAGAAAGAGCGGCACCGTGGATGGGAAAAAGGTGATTCTACGTAATTTTCCCATTTCGAACACACAAAAGAGGAATAATGAATTGAATGAGTCACGCACTACATTTTATGAGCCGTAATAAAAGAAAATTAAGTATACAATCTCAAACATATGTATAGACATCGAGATACTCGCACGTTTATTTCACTCATTCGAATCTAGACTATAGTACCTTGCGAATTTAAAATTACTGTATTTAAACAAACATTTCTATATTAAATGTAAAAAATTTCATTTCGTGATTTGAATTTTTAAAACGCGCCACAACGGGTAAATTGGTCAGTTGCACAAAAGCATCATTCTTTAGATATTTTTTCTCCTAAATATACGTTTAGGAAAACATCAGAGATAAGAAAGCGATGGATGGATCCATAATTTCATTCTCACACATCCTCACAATTTATTGAGCTCAGAACTAAATATTACACAATCAGAGAAAATTCACCAATTTTTTTGGGGGAATAAAATGTTGCCCAAAGTTTCAATCTATATAAGTACTGATGTTTTAATGATGATCTCTGACCACAAAAAATAAAATTAGTCCCAATGGGGTTTATTTTGGTCTTGTTTTTTGCATAAGTTTTGAAAAATTCGCAGTCATTCCCAGAGTTTATTTTTGCATTCGTTAGCAGAAAAAAAATAAAGCTCAAATTTTTTAATAGCAGCGAGATATGCCCAAGAGAATTAATGGTTAATAAGACATCAAAATTTAAATGATCTTTCAAGACTCCCAAAACGCTTAAGCGTCCTTTGGAAATGATCCTGAAATATTTGAATTTTAATCTCCTTTCTTCCCATAAGCATTTTTTTTTTTTGCTGAAAGCTGCACAAAAATTAAATTCAAAACATTCCACAATAAGAAGCTGAAACGTGGGCCATAAAATTAAAATTCCTATAACTCAAAGAAACAGCTTGCATTCGGGACTGGGATTGTGCGACAAAAATGTCTGACACATTCAAATTTTGCCTTTCCATCCTCTGTATAGCATGGAAATTTTTTTTAATGTAATAAAAGCTCAGAATCAAGATGTATACGCAATTTTATTATATCTCTGCAAACAGTTGTACAAATCTCAGGCACAAATTAAAATTTAATATTTTTAATCCTTGTCTGTGCTCGGCAAAATTCTGACACACAATAAGTACTGAAAGTGAATAAAACGTCGAGATTTCGCGCAAAGTGAATGTAGAGTTTTTAATTAAAAAATTACACTTTTAATCTGCGATTGTCGCTTCCGACGCTCAAATGAAAACATGAAACGTAAACGTGTGAGCTCGGTTTGGTTTAATTTGTATAAGTTAAAAGTGTATGGCATTCAAGGAACCCTCGATGAACAATTTACTTCAATTATGTCATCACGTTTTTATTGAATTTATGTTTCAGTTAGAGAGCATGTAACTTTATTAGCGCTACAAGTTCTTCCGCCATTATAATGTAAGTGGAACTTATATTTTTCAATTAAGCTTGCTCTATGGGATGAGTTAAGTTACATGTAGATATTAATGTAACAATCTCATTGTCATTGATTGGATCATGATTGGTTTGCCAACGTATTGTATCCATTTCTTCTTCTTGTTTGATTATATCTTTGTTCGTATCCAACAAATTTGTTCAGCTGTAAGCTCCTGGTGTTGTTACTTCAGGCGGTTTGTTATCTCTTTAATTTATTAGTTTTGGAAGCTGATTGAAATATTCAGCTTTCCAATTTAAATGCAAAATAATGCCGACATACATTATTCGAAATTGGCTTTAGATCGAACTTATTTAATATTTTGAATTGGCATAGCTTTAACATTTTTAAGACATAAAATTTCATTCCCCAAATTTGGTCCAATTCCACGCGCCTAATTCTGGCACGAATTGTACTGCCTTCGGAAAGAATTTCGTTTGTTTTTGATTCGCAATTTTATCTAATGAAATCGCTGCTATTTCTATGATTTCTAGAATTTGATCGGTGAAATGAAAATAAACTGTTTCAGGTCCGACTCATTCGATCCAATTACAGTAAAATTTCCTTTCATTCAAGTGTGAACTAAAAAAAAAACTTTCTAGATGCGGAAAGAAATTCTCAAGTGCAGACTATAGTAGAAATAAATCTTCCACCCAATATCAAGCTCGTTTACATCTTCATTAAGTTTATCTTGTTCATAAGCCGTTTACAGTTGTGACACTCTGACAAGATGTAACGATTTACTCGTTGTATATAGTGAACATATTTAGCATTATAATTAAGTAGTATTGATATCGCAATGAGAATAAAAGTGAGAATAGTAATTATGAATTTGCTCTCAAATGTGAATTATTATTAAATCATTTTCTTGGGATAAACAAATGAATTATCAATTTATGGAAACCTATTGGCACTGATTTTCTTACTTTATTCTATTTATATTGCTTTATCAAGCAATTATTTATTTTAATTAATAGAGAAAACAAAATATTTCTTTGAAATTTATAATTGAATTCAATATATCAATGTGATTTTTTCCACTATAAGATGTCATTAATGAATAATGTAATGAATGAATAAGACGCGAATGTTCATTAATTTTTAAATGACTCAAAAATCGTGAATGAATTTTTCATTTTCATTCACGATATAAATGAGAAAATATTTTTATTGTTTTGATGTGCGTGGATGGAACCTTTGCATTTTAGTTAGACAGTTTTTTGCTGTTTTCAAATTTAAACTTTCGCTAGTAATCAAGAATAAAAGTGACCTAAGTAAGTAGAACAGTGCTGCTGCATCAGAATACGTTTGAAGTATATTTTTGTTATCCTCATCTTGTCAATTGCTGCCTTTACTGAAATTAAAAAAGTTTTATACCTTTTATGTTAACGATTATTTTTGCTGGTCTCATTCTGGCCACGACGCTCAATGTGATAGTCACTCAACCGGAAATCTCAGTTAGAGCCGAAAAAAAAAACGAATTTCAAACTTTTTTTTTTCACAATCAATGTCGTGGAGGAATGAAATTCGGATGAGGCAAGAAAGCAATTTCCAATGACTATGTGTGTTTGAAAGGAAAACTTTTTAAATGATAACATTTTCACAGATCAGACAAAGTTTTTTGTTGTGTTTCCCTCGATTTACATAACGTCGGCACACATACAAACATTACTACATCTACAGATATATTTAACAACGAAAAAAAGTCGAATAAAAATAAAGCATGTTTCATAATGTAATCAAAACCACAAGATGACTTCTTTTTCTCTCTACTGTTACTGCGAAACATTGAACAGAAATCCGCACTTTGCGGCTTGACTGTAGATGTGTAATCCGAGCGAGCTCAACTTCGTTTTATTTCATTTTGAAACTTTTTTTTTTTTCATTCTGCCAAGCAGAAACTTTTAAAGGAAGCTGAAGCTGTTTAAGAGTTTTCAATAAACAATAAATTACCGTGAGATGATTCTCTATATTGCCTCAAAATCAATATACGCTCACCCTTAAATATCAGTATAGCTCGTAGAATGAAAACGCATGTTTCCTGGTGTGTTTACACTTTTACGGAATCGAAAAAGAAATTCTTTGAGGAAGGAATGAGAATTATTTATTGAGACCAGAATATTGAGCACATTCGATGCTTCCATGCCCCAGCGATTCATAATTTACCGAATCTCGTACGTACTATCAGGAATGTTTTAAAGCAATAAATTGGTGATTACTTGTAAGTACTTTGCGCTTCACTGGGCATGTAAAAAGTTATATCAGTTTCACCATGAAATCCGAAATTCAAATTTAAATTTATTTTGAATTAAATTTTCTCTGAGAGAAATTTGGAGCAGCAAAAATTCATCAATTCATAAATTTTCGAACGTTAATGTAAATTGTACACCCTGCACCGAGTCCGAACCGAATAGTCGAGTAAACCTTTATGAATATACACAGAAAGAAAACATAAATTTTGGTTTTGTGGCCAAATATTTCGTAAAACATTAAAGGCAATCGCAGTGAGGTGAGAATGGTAGAAGAAATGGCAAGCAAAGTTATAAGAAAATTTATTGTAAACTTTTTGTGGGTGCCAAAAATATTACCAAATACATAGATAGTCGACAATGAAAGGTAATTTAGGGATCAGAAAATCTTTAAAACCATTTAAAATACTAAATGTAACATTCAAATGGAAGCACATGAATGTCCCAGCAGTTTTGTTATTAAAATATTGAGTAGATGATACTTTTTTTTGTATATTTCCCCCGCAGTTCTTTGTTAACCCGCACACGATATTCATATAAACCCCGATGCACCATTAAAAAATAAATGGTTAGAAACGGAGAGAGAGGGAATGGAAATTGTTCTTTATTAACTCGAATTTAAATCTGTATTTCCTGTTTCGAAATGTATTTATTTAATATTTGAACAGCTTTAAGTGGGAAATGAGATAGATAATTAAATATTTAGAACATTTTGTCTGCAGCTTCTGTCAGTGTTCAGTTTTCTCATAGATCACATCGGATGTCTAAAGCAACGATGTGCTCGCTTGAGAAATTTTGTGCAAATTGTTCATGAGAATAACATAATTTGGATAATCGCTTTGGCTAATGAAAAATTTATTATATCGCACAATAATAATCGAGAGTTGGAGGCAATCAGGGAAGAATATGCAGGAAAAAACGATAATTAAATCAAAAAGCAAAACACCAAAATACGCTAATTTAATAATCTCTCGCACATATTTCAGCTAATTACATTAATTATTCGCGCATTTAAACCTGACAGTGTGACATGATTGTGCTTTTGGGAGCACAATCAAAATGCATCGCAAATTTAACATGAATTCATTTTCTGTAAATATTTCGGGTAAAATATTTACGCACCTGCTGTCAAATATAGTCAGCATGCCTCGCTGAGCATATTCATGTAAATATAAAATATTTTGTCAATTTTCTGTTTATTCTTCTCAGAGCTTTAATCAGGCTGCACATTAATAAATGCATTATGGATAATAATAAAATTTAAAATGAATTGCCCTCTGGAGTGAGCTCCAAAGGGAAAAAGGTCTGTTATTAACAACAATTTCAGTGATTTAAAAATAACTTTATTGTTTACTCATTACCGTTGTGCCTGTGTACATATGAATTGATATATAAAAGTTGCGCTGGGGTATTTCGCGGTGAAATAATAATCAAAAGCTTTTTAAATTAAAAGATCATCAAATAACTATTTTACATGATAAATAAAAAAAAAGATAAAAAATATTTTATTCCCACTAGAAATGCAATACACGATTATTAATAATATTGATTGATGTTTTATGAGTCATTTTTCCAAACATTTCAGCGAAATTATTTTCCAAAAATTATTACGAAATATTTTATGATGCGCAGAGTTTTCATATCATTGGAGTTGGAGTGAGAATCATTTCATTGATCTGCAAGTGCATTAAACGCAAATGATATTTTAGAAATTTTTACTGTAATAAAACAAATATTTGTCATCTCACCAGAACGTGTTGCGGTGTAGATATCGCATACAAAACAGCATCAGCTACATCCCCAATCTTAAGTTTCGGCAACTGAGAAACAAGATCAGGATCCATGCCATTTATCATATCAGTTTCAACCATTCCCGGTGAGATGCTCTGCATTATGTTTTAGAGTGTTTTGTTTTAAATATGTGTGAAAAATGGATTTCTATTTTAACATTTGTGAAATGCTTGACAATTTCCATTTTATCCTTACCATTAACCTTAAAGGAAGTTTTAAGTAGCTCAGCTCTTGCCTGACAGTTTGACATAAAGCCGTAAGGGAATGCTTCGTTGCTGGATATACTCCAAATGATGGTCGCATTTGTCTGGGAATATCTGGAATACGGTGACCTAAAATGCTGTTGACAACAATCAGGTCGCCAGTTTGGGTTGTCGTTCTCATTACTCGAATGGCTTCTCTTAAACAAACACACGACCCAATGACGTTAACATTAAACATTTTTCGAAAAGTCTCAACGTCATCATCGATTAAGAGCTCTGCTATCATCACTCCAGCATTATTTACGAAAACATCGAGTCGATTAAATTCGCTTTTGATCTTTTTCATGTTGAAGATGAGGGAAAGATAAATATTTGAATGGTTTTTTAGTGAACGAGCTTATCATGTGAATTCAATCTAGATATTGTGATATACAAAGTTGCTCTATTCAATTTACCCAATCGAAATTTTCAGCAACTTCACTTTCAATTTCGATATCGCATTTCCGGCCAATGATTTTTCCAGCACTTCCATTCAACCTGTTTTTGTTTATTTATTTTATTTATATGGCAAACAATTTTTCCATTATAGATTTGATTTTTGCAATTTTCTTTCCGATAAATATTTTTAGACTAAGCGAAGATTTTCACAAATAATTTCCAAGCGTGATTCTCACAATAACATTTTAATTGACGCATTCACCTCTTTGGTAACTCAGTGATTTTTTCCAACCGTCGAGCGATGCCAATTACCGTATATCCCAAATTAGCCAATTTGACGCATATTTCAGCACCAATACCGGACGAAGCTCCACTCACGCACCTTTATAAATGAAAATGAAAGGAATCACCGATCAAACGTTCGAAAAAAAAAAACATAATTTTAATCGGATACACACGCCACTTTTGACAGAGAGCTTTCCATTATGGATGTGACCGACTACGAAAATTCTACTGCAATGAATTTTTGCTATTGATTTTGTTTGCTTTTTATAGCCGAGCACTTTCATAAACGACTTGTCTATAAAGAACAAACGAGACCGATATATATGAAAATTAAGCCATGTGAAAAGCAGTTTAATGAAGGTCAATCAGCGGCTACATTGGCTTACGACTTGCTCACAATAAATCTGGAATATATATGAGCAGTTGGAAAAGTATTCAATTTCCGATTCATACGTCCACTATATGCAAAAATCTATAAATTGCACATCGACACTTTGCTCAATTTAAATTATTCATGAAATCCGCTGAATGAATGCAATGAATGAGAAATGTATTAATTGGCCAATTTATTCTGATTTAATTTTTTAATTGAATTATATTTTTCCTGTTATCATTAAATTGAAAGGATGTGTCCAGAGGGCGTTTTTGGTATTAGAGACCATTAAGTCTGCCTCAATCTTGATTAATCTCTTTTGAGAATCTACAACGAAAGTGTTTTTTTTTTTTATATTTAATTTCGATGGTGAGATAATTAGGCGGAAGAAGCCATGATGGAAATATTGATTTCTTCCATTAAATCGTATATGCTATCTTGTTCAATTAAGAGCTATTTATTAATATTCATGATGCAAAACATAGTCATGATGATGTTGGGTCTCCTTCATTTTATCACTCGCTTGTGAATCGTACGAAGTTGAAAAATTTTGCTGATCTGAAGGATTATGTTGACATGTTCACAATGGCAAATGTCTCTACACTAACCACACTTCTCACAAACTGTGTCTACGAAAGCACAATTCAAGATTCAATGCAAACAATTCATGACTGTGTGTTTCTAACCGTTATCCAAGCCATCTTTTGCCTCATCAAAACGTTGGTTGAAGAAACTGAAATAATAAAGAAAATAGGTATATAATTTATGCTTTTATTCGCCTTGAAATCCCTATGAAAGAAGAAAAATATAAGTTTGGAAAAGCTGAGCAAAGCAAAGCGAATCTCTCACTGAAAGCACTTACACGAAATTTTTTATTTACAAATCATTGAATGTACATCGTATATCACTATGTGGGATATCGCTTATTATAGCTACATACATACATATTGCCGTTCTTGATGTTTGTAGGTGAATTTATAGCAAACGAATGCTACTGTTTTATCAAGAATGTTCTTCAATTTGATATCATTAGTTTGTGGGTTAATATGGGGCCAAGATAAATTTATGTTTGAACAAGCTCTACTTGATTATCAAATTGATCATTATTTGACTATATTTATATATATCGATGAAATGGAGAGCTAAAGTGAACTTGTATTATGGGTAAGTTTACAATTACTTGCTGTTTGTAAATGATTCTGAGAAACTCTTCGAATTTAAATATATTAGGTTTTTTTTTTTAATTTCCTGTGATGTCCCATGAAAACGATTTCAAACATACGTTGAATACGTCATATTGAAGTCTCCAGAGTTTTGTCAGGTTTGTTAGCAATGTGTCTAAGGATTATGTTATTATTATTAAGTTTCACATATGAAGATCGGTCTATGATAGTTTAAATAATGAAAAAATAGAAAATTTAAGTTTTTTTTCTTCTTTCTCTTGTTTTTATGGAAATCTCCACCATTGATTTTAGTACCACATGCAATGGAGCTGCAATTTCGAGACTTCCACAGAGCAGCAATAAACTTTATTAGAAAAAAAAAAACAATTTAGAAATTTTTAATTAAATAAAGATTTTGGGAAATTTCCCGTAGTCAAATGTTAAAGTTATTTTGTGCAAAAACTTTCCTCTCTCATGAAATTAATTACATTTATTTTGTGTATGTCTGTACTGTATATATTAGGCAAAGTTTGTTTTGATGTTTAGTTGAGTTTATTAATTTTAATATAGTCACGTTTTTTCGAGTGAGGGAGAGGGAGACACTGCATTTGTGCCGGAAGCGATTAATAATCTTTGTGACTCAATTTATAAGCTTCAACTTGAAAGTCTCTCTATAGCATTAGTATATTAAATGATCTCAATTATGTGAGTGCATAGAAAGTCACAATTTCTCAATTATCCAAGATCGCGTCGAGTGGGCTGCATTTGAAAGGAATGTTTGGGTTTAAACTTTCCACTTCCGTTCCATGAGAAACATTAAGATTCTTCATTTATGATGCAATAATTTATTATTTATTAGTCTTGAATGAATGAAATGAAGTCACATCTAAAGGCATAATGAAGTTAATTGAGTTAAATATTCATAGTTTTTTTTTTTAATTTCATAAAGCGGAAATTTCTATACAGCTCTTAAATCTTCATTCCTTCATTCATAAGAGCGCTTTAAATTGAATGAAATAACTCGATGCCCAAGTGCTGTGATAAATTAATAGAAATGTAAATTGCTGAACAGAAGATGAATGAGCTAATTTTCGGAAAATGCACTTTTATTTTCAACTTGAATTTCTTTTGATAATTTCGCTTGGAATTTTGTGCGAATTCATATTTGTAGCCGTAATTTTTTACATTTTAATCTTTCTGGCCTTGACATGCGGGTTACTTTTTCCTGCTCAAATGATCAGCCCTAACTAACACATAAGCAACAGAATTCTTGAATTTTATTACGGTGTTAGTGAGAAAGAATTTTTGTGCAATTTTTATCTCTACCTCTTTCAATCCTCAAAAAACGACCTACATTGTTTGCTCATTGGATTTCTGAAGTAAGTAAATTCATAAGAAATGAGACATTTCATGACATACCCTGGAACACTGAATAAGACTCGAAAATCGAGGCGAGAAAGCGAGGCGTCTTAATTGTTAATTGACCTTAAATGTCTTCAATTTGGTTTAATAAAATGAAATTGGAATCTTAAAGTAATTTGTATACTTAACCCTTATTATTCAATTTCATCTAATGTTTCACTCTCTCGTGGGTCCACTTGTGCTGTTCACGCCTTTTACTGCGAACTCAAACATTTTTTCCTGAACAGTTAGTTATTTGTTTAACTGAAATTCCAATGGTCTTGAGGAGGTTCATCTCAAAGTTAAGGCGCTTCTATAGATGATTGACAATCCTCTTCAATAAGCACTTATGCAGCAGGGGTTTCTTCAAATTTTGTGTCCATTAATCTCTCCTGCGGCACTAGTACTTAGAAAAGAATTCTTGTCTTGCGTGCTGATTCTACTTATGATGATGCCAAATACAAGGGATCTGCATTGGAGCACTTTGCGGTAATTTGGCGCACACAATCTCAATAAATTTCCATAATATCGTCGTCATCACATTGCGAGCCTCTTAAATCGTCCTTCAGGAAAACACTGTGTGCTCTCTTAAAATAAAAGCAGCACCCACAGAACACAAAAAACGTCTCGCAAATCCAATATAAGTCCCATGCATAAATTATCTACAATGATCACTTTAAACATCGCCAGATATTTGTTTTTATATAAAAAAAAAGATGTACACCGAATAAGAACTAAATCAGAGCACAGTCAGCGAATGAATAACACAACAGCAGCGGAATAAAGAAAAAAAAAATATTCACAAGAGACAAACAACGTGACTGTCAAACGGCGTATCTGAATGCATACTGATGTACTGATTAATACTGACTGTTTACACATTTTTTTTCTCAATTGGTCTTATATACCGAATGATACATTTAAAGTCATACATTTCCATTAAATTAACTCTAATGTTAGTCAATTCTCTACACTCGACGATAGTTTTTATTTTGCTGATGGCAGCTTGTTTATTGGGAGAGAGGAGAGAATATCTGCCGGTCCTCAATGATCAATGCCCCGCTTTTATCAAATAAACAATACAAAGAATTAAAGAGTTCTTTATTAAAATTGACAATTTGGTTTAGTATTTGTATTAAATATGAAAGCAAAAAAAAATTAATGCTCGAGCACAACAGCTTTGGTGTTCGGTAGTTGTCAATTTAAAAGTGTTTGTGTCGAGTGTTTTATGTAGTTGTCGACAGTAAATCCGAGATAATTTCAGTTCAGAGTTTACGGCTCACATGCATTCCCCCAGTACCCTTATCATCACTGGACATGAGATGCACATCGAGAGTCAAATTCTTAAAGCCTCAGAAAAAATTATTTATAAAAAAAAAATGATGAAATTAATGCTATTATTCTATTTAGATCAATCTAGTGGGGTTGTTCCCATGGCTTTGAGCATATGTGCAGGGTGCGGTTAATAAAGAAATCTAACATATACTGATGGAATAATTTTCCACGCATGCTCGCCCTATTATGCACAATAACGTGGGTTTCATCAGTGGTTAGGGTCAGTTTATTAATTTTGATTTCGTTTTTTTTTTTTTTTTTTCAATTTTCTCTCGCTCTCTCCTGAAAATATAATCACCGCAAATCGACCATCATAAATGCATTCAGTTGGTTACTTTAGCATGGTATTGTTAATGAGGAAAATGATGATGTATTAATGGCACCAGCGTCCAACGGCATTTTATAATTGGTTCATAGAGCACTCATTCAAACATTTCCGCATTAACGGCGAAAGGAACTTGTACCAGCAGAATTATAATTCAATTATTATTTTCAAGTAGCATTTTATTTTTTTTTCTCTCTTTTTCTTTCTCTTTTAACTGACGAGAATTACAACAAATAAGTCCGAAAACGTCAATTGTCCGAGCACAGCACAGCACGAAACGATAATCAGTAAGCAGCAGCTTGTTATCGCTCTGTGGAAAAAAAGATGAAATCCATAAGAAAGCGGATATTCCAATCAAAATCTATTGTTGAAAATTCACTTAATTTACTTAAAGCATCTCAATTGCGTTAAGTGTATTCACGATTTCATACATGAATTTATTTTTATCTCGCAAATTTCGCATCTTTTCGCAGAAATGATTTCTTCGTGTTCCGTGAAATGATTCGAAATTGATGCTGACACAATCATGATATATTTATTCATAACTCATATCTGCTCATCAATGTTCGAGGGCGTAATACTTTCATTATCCTTTCGAATTCACTGGTCTAATTCAGTTCAATCAAATGTTAACAAGGTGTGATAAACACATAAAACAGATTCAATTAGACATGAGAAATGTTTTTGAGGTTATCAATTTAAAATGTACGCATGATGTTTTCCCCATTCAGCGAACAGAATACAGAAGCCCACCAGGCAAACTTCACACGAAATTTGCTTTATTTGAATGAAATGTCGTCGTGTATACGTTTTATTATAATATGTTGCGAATTTTTATCATAATTTTCTGGAATACAACAGTGCAACTCAATTGGCTAATATTCCTCCAGACTGGACTTTCATTTTGCAGCCAATTTCAAACAATCAATGTTCAATGGTCATGACATTTTTCAATTATCTTTTCTGGAGCCTTTTTATTATAAAAAAAAGAATAAGTATATCTCTAACAATGATTTATACTCAAGTGCATCTTATGTGACATTTCAATTAGTTGTGTTGTGTATTGAATAGCCACTGATGCACTGCATTAAAGCGCAATTTCAATCGAATGCCTTTAATGTTGTTCAATAAAACTGAGAAAATCTCGAGGATAGCAATCTGTAATGGATGAAATGTGTAATTTATAAATGCTGAACTGTTACAGGATTGAATTAAAAGTAAATAAACTTCCAGCTCACAATGTGTATTGTAATGATGGTATCGTTAAATTAATTCGAAGTAAATTTGTTATGAAAATTACTTACAACCGTTCTGATTACCTTTTGAAATGATGTAGCATCCCATCCCGGACTTCACTTGTAATGTTTTTCTGATTATGTTGTTGCAAGTTTATATTGCCCATTAATGTTTATGCCTTTTGTTTTTATACTATTTACATTATACTTTTCATTCCTTTTATGTACAAAAACCATTGTGATTGAAATGGTTTAAGGAGGCAATCTGTGGTGTGCGAAAGTTAATATGCGAATCATTTTCGTACATTTATTCTTCATTTAGTAACTTATTTAGGTAGGTATGATTCACATTATGTAGAAAACAGTTTTAAGGCGCTTCATATGCCAATTATAAATCAATTAACGTGATGGTTTCCCAGGCAAAAGCAAATTTGACGTTTACGAATTTTTCTCGTAATTTTATTTTATTTTTTTCGCTTTTATGCTGAAAATTTTAAAGAATTTCATGTAAATTTTTTATTCGACGGATGATGAATTATGCGCACAAAGCGTCATCTGGCTATGATATTTAAATTAATTTCATTTTTCTCTGCGCCCTGATGTTCATTATCAATCATTTTATATTGTTCAACAATGGACATTGCAAAATGTGTTGAGCTGTTATGTAATTTTAAAGTTTTTAAATAAAACTGAGTTTAATGACAAAACTATGGTCCTTTCCTTGCCGGCTTCATACGAAAAATGTGCACATTTTCATGCAGCACATGCTAATAATAATCAAATTAAAAAGTTCACTCATCTCTAAAGTTCGTGAGTAAAAATGCACTCTTAAAGACATTATTACAATTTTCATTCTTTAATGCATTGACGTTTTCTTTGTCGAGATCGTCTCTTTATTATTTTCAGTATTCAGCGCATGTAGAAATTTTTTTTCTCCCTTTTTGCGATTTTTCTTGACACACTCAGCTTGAAATAATAAAAAAATAAAAAACTCTTACGTGATTATCGAATAATGAAAGCAATTATATTTGCATGAGATGATAAAATACATCTACGAGAGCTTTCGCTTCTGATTCAGATTCGCTTTTTATCGCTCGTCGCTAATATATTCGAGGAAAGCAATTGTAAAAAAAAAAAAAATTGGGAAAATAAATGTTGAATACATTTTTGCCAGCATAAAATGAAAAAGAAAAGTTGAAGGAGTAGCACACATGAATGTCAATTATTATCAATTTTTTGTGTAAACACGTTCAATATTCGTTCTTTTTCTTCTCATCTGGTAGAAAGGGCTTTTTTTCTTCCTGCCCTGAAGTAAAATAGCTTGGTGAGTTGGAAACAATAATTTTGCAATGATAAATTCAATAGCTGAATAATGGATGGCAAATATTAAAATAAGGGAGGACTACAATTTTCAAGAGATAGATATCTAAATATGTGATGATGGCCTAATGAAATCAATTTGATGTATAACTAACACCTTTGATTCGATATATTTGAAAATTGCTTTTCCATCATTTTGTTTTTTTAGTGCAAAAGAAATCATTCAAATCATAAATAAATAACGCACTGCTGTTGCTCAGATGGCCTCATTTGGCTCAGCGAATAAAAAGAAAGCAAAATAAAACCGCAAGACATTTTATGGGAACGTCTTCTAAAGATTTATAAAATATACATTTCCGAGGATAGAGATTAGCAAAAAAAAAGATTTCCGTTCGATACTTCCTCTGAGGCTTTTACAGAATATTTATTCTCCAGCTTCAACACGACCCTAAACGCGCTCATAAGGAAAAACTGAAGAAAAAATCGCGCGTATTGTTTTACAATCTCCTGCAAAGCCTTCTGAATAATTAAATCGACAAGCGCCACGATCTTCCATATTCAAATCCTTCGTTAAAATAAAACATTGATTTTGCATTTTATTCGACATTCTTATAGTCCCTCTCGGCAATGTTATATTCGTAGGATGAACAGATAAAGTATTATAGATAAAATTTGTATATAAACGGTCAGGCTACAAAGATATATTTATCAACGCAAGACCATGTCATAAAGCAAATTTCATTAGTAGAGCACGCTTAAACCTACAAAACCAAATAATTAAATATCATTATGTAAATATTAATAATAGCAATCAATTAGATAACTGTCTGTTTTATTAATTAGCTGAAATATTTTGCTCAATTTGTCATTAAAGCATCATTAAAAATTTTTGAGCGATTTTAATATTAATGTCAAAAATGTAAACGCCAAATATTGTCATGCCATATAAAATTCGAAATTTCTTTCATCATCAATCCAAAGGGATTTTGTCAATTCCACCTTTAAGTGGAAAATGATAAAAAGCATTATGTTTGTGAGTTGATAGAAATAGCTTAATGGCGTTTGATAATAAAAATCAGGAAGCAATCAAGCAACAGTGGGGTGCCAATTGTTCCATCAATTTTGAATAAAACAACAGCGTCTATATCAGCGCATCATGCGAATGAATGTGTCGTTATAGAATGTTGAATAGACGATGTGTTAAAGTTCAAGTTACCGTAATCCATGATTGTGTGTGGAGAAATGTTGTTGTTGCGGCTGTACCAGAGAATTCACATTGTAAGAGAAAAAGGAGAGAAATTTAAGGATCATATAGCTCGGTTCGGCCACTTTTCGGCAACTTTTACCAACAGCGCATGGCATGAGATGATGGAAAATTTATTGGAAAAATGAGTGCATGAAAATTTGAATCATGGAAAGCGCCGTATTCCAAATTTGCTTTACATCAAGGTGGGGTTGATCTCCCAAAACGGTTGCATTTATTCCCTAAAAATTCAGTTTCAGTAGTACAACTTGATGATTCGGACGTATTTGAGTGCGCGGTTCGCATTATAAATGGTGATAATAAAGAAAAAGTAGAAAAAAAAATCCTTGATATAAAGAAACCGGGCATCCTGTAAAGATGTTATTTCAAGTGTTAAGAGTTATTTTCATCTGTAACACTACAAAAGCCAAAGGATTAAATGACATCGAGTGAATTGTTTTTGAAAATTTTCCGCAGAAAATTTCATGGATACACAAAAATAAATTTTTGCTGGTTAGTTTTCTTCGTTTCGGCGAAAAAATTTCAGATTTCTGTCAGATACGCATTGAAGCGACAAGAAAAATCAATGAATTGGTTTGATGTTAAGCTTAATGTGGTTTTGTGCCGATAAACCACAAAATCTGATTAAACAACATTTTAATTAACCCCAAAAATATCATCAAAGGATAGTAATATTTTTTCGTTTGTTCTGTGCTTGTGGGAAAAGTAAATATTTGAACAAGGTTTTCCTTTAGAGTTATTAATTATTTATGATATATGAAGATAACATCGTGCAAAAGTCAAAACAATTTATTAACGACGACAACAACAGTAAACAAAATATTCAGTGGGAAACAAGGAAATATGAAAGGAGTTTATATTATATATTTGAGGCAATGGCAATGACAATGACATCGACGATGATGATGATGATGGAAAACGTGTTTGCACTAGAATAATCAATAATGTATGAATACATTAAAAATTCTATTGAAATTATGAATTCCTAAGTGTTAAAAGCTCTTAGCTAGTGCTGTCATCTCTAAACTGACATTGCTGGTGTGTGTGTGTGCATGAAAACTATAAAAAAAAGTTTTAGTGTATTTGTGTCTGCATTATCTTTTGAAAATTATGGATTAATTAAAAATTCATTTATAATAAAAAGCAGCCACCGAAAGCACAAAAAGCTTTCGCAAATTTTTGCAAGCCAATTCACAAACAATAATAAATTTTTGCCTCAAAATTTTTATTTAAAAAAAAAGTTGTGCTTGGAACAAAAAAAAAACTTGTTTTTGTATCTCTCATTTTTATGTTGTTTCTCTGTGAGCAGTTTTTTTATTATATGGAAAAAAGCATACATAACTCATTTATGTTTTATTATTTATATTCGCATTATATAGGCGCACATTTATATTTCTTTTTTCTGATGTATATGAAATTTTCGTTTAATGGTTGTATGGGCTTTTTATGTATATAAAAAAGCATTTTTATTTAATATGCTCATTTTGCTTGCTGCTGATGCTGGTAAGCTTGGTCGTGTGTTTTCCGGAAATGTTCGAAAAAAAAGAAAAACACAAAAAATACACTTCGAAAGCTTTAATTTATTCAACATTTAATCGAAAGGCTCAAAAATATTGTGTTTTAAATTAAAACTTCCATTAAGTTTATTACTTTAATTAAAAAATCATCACTTGGAATGAATTTCGGAAACCCGAATAATTAATTTACGAGCGAACGCAATATAACTCAAAAAAGATTTAACAAAGTATAATTTGATTTTTTTAGGTTTTTTTTTTATATTGGTTACAGTACCAAAACTCAATAAACATTATTTAATCACTAAATAAATTAAATTCCCAAATTAAATAATGTGCAACTTTTTAATGGTAAAAATTTTGCTGTGAAGTATGAACAGAAGGCAAAAAAAACTTTAACGATTACCACCTCACAAACCTACATCGATTCGATTTTTGCTCCTTATGAATTTTAATTAGTTCTCCCCAACCTGACTGATTGTTAATAAATGAGAGCCAGCCGAGCGTTCCATTACCGGAGTAGCATGAGTGGAGTTTAAGAGAAAATGAGAAAAAGTGCTAAAAATCGGCAGTTAATGAGCAAAGTTTGTTGAGAGCCCTCTGATCCATTCTGCCGTTTGCGAAAAACAGGTCGGGCGAGTGGGTGCATTAATAACACTGAAAATAATTATTTACCCTTCTTGAGAGCTTTTGGTTGTTTACCTTTTTTTATTCATTCAAAATGCCTGGACTCGATTGCATGGAAATGGTCTCGCATTTAAGCTACCAAATTATCCATGGAACACAAAAAAAAGCAGAAAGTCTCAAGAGCATTACCATTACCTACATTACGGTCATTCCCAAAATGAATTTATCACACCAGAACATTGAAACGACGACAAGAACAAAAAAACAAAGATTGATTTCTTGGTCGGGAGGGTAAAATCGAGATTTTCATTCATCCCCGTCTATTTCAAGGGGACGTGGTGGCTGGAGCAAAAAGAGGAAAAACGAAAGCTCAGCAGGAACACGGCAAAGCAAGGAGGAAAAAACTAACGCTCCTAATTCGATCAAATGAATTCCGAATGAAAAACTCATAAGACTTGATATATATTTTTATCCTTCCTTTTCCACAAATTTATGTGCACATAGTCGAGAGAGAGAGACCAAAGGCGGAAAAGAAGCAAAGTTGGGGCAATAAAAAATGGCTATAATATAGCTGCTATGTATTTTAGCCTTAACAGCAAACATACATCCACACATGGCTCACAATTTCTTCTTTTTTTTTTGAAATGAAAATATTGTTTTCCGAAAGAAGGAAATGGAGCTTATTTATAATTTTAGCTTTTCCCCTCTCGCACCAAGCAATGGTTTTAGAGAAATCTGAAATGCGATATTGAGAATGAAGAAAGCGAGCTTTCAATTGTAGAATATAGCATTTGTTGTGAACCAAAGAAAAGGAGAAAGAAAGAAACGAATTCCAATCTAACAGTTGTGATAAAATGGCAATTTCGATGTTGGCTTTAATCAGCTAAAAAGTTCTTAAAAAATTATTTTTATTGTAGAAAAAAATATGGAAAGTGAGAACAGCTTTGAAACTTGAGTGAAAAAAAAATATTAAAGAAACCGAAAAAAAAAATACAAGAGTGAAAGAAAAATAAAATACATAAAAAAAATTGTAAAAAAGAAGTGAGATTTGAAGCGAAAACGGAAAGCTTAAAAGATTTAAACAGATGTAACATCTGTAGATTTATAACATCAGAATATGATGGGTTTTATAGTCTGCGTGTGCTATTTCCTGATGATAATTGTGGATATTTCAACAAGTGTGAAAGATGGTAAGTCTAAATATTTAATTTCTCATTTTTTTATGTTACAAATTTCGAATTCTAGGAAGGCCATAGTTGTTGAACGCATTGTTAAAAATCAATTTTCCACATTTTTCTTTTTGTGAGAGCTTAAATAAAAATTCTATTATAACAACATTGTAATATACAACCGGCGGTAGAAACGCCCGAGCTATAATAAAGCTTTCCTATATAGTTTTGAAAGAAATAAAAGATTATTTTTATTTGTGTGAATATTACAAATAAATACGACATTATGAAGGGATTTTCGCCCGTTTTTCGCCCACAACAATATTCTTACCATTACTCTCGAACACCATAAGAAAAAGGAACATTTTCTGAGCTATTAACGCTGTACAATCCTGAGAGACATTATACCATTTCTGTAAATGTCTATTGACCCAAAAAGAAAATATTCCAATTTAATTCAGTTCTAATGCGTTGATAATGGAAGCAATTTCACCCGAATTACATATGAACGCGTATTTACTGTTGATTATCCTTCTCATAGAAGAAAAGACAAATGTTATGGGAATAGGAATGGATTCAAGAAGTTGTTTAAAGCTTTATGTTTATGAACAAATTCTCTCTAACTTCTTTTTATTTTTTTTTTTTGAAGACTAAATTAAGGAACGCATTTCGCAATCAACTCCAATTCCAAAATTATTCCGCCTGACAAAGATGTTATTAGTCGCTTTCTATAATAAGCATAATTAATAATAAGCTTTCAAGATTCTATAAAGAAATTTTGTAGAGAAAATAATTATTTTACCTCAATCAACCATGAAATTCGATTGTCGTTTGACTGAACATTTCTCATTATATTATTCTTACAATTATTTTTTATTAGCCAATGTTGCTGTAAATTTAAACGCAACGATGGAAGAAAAAAAAAATAAATCAAACCCTGCTGTGAGTCTTAAGTGCAAAATTTTGCTACTAAGCTGTTATTAGGCTCAGACACATGTCAGAAAGAAACCGATCAAGAGAGTGTTCATTATAATTGCTAAACATTATACTTAATTCATGAAATAACATAAAGCTCTTGCACAAATCAATATATGAGCAAGCTTGAGTGCCACCAAAATAAATTTCGAATTTTCCTTACCAAAATTTCGAGCTGAAAATCTTTCTCAAATCCTCATTCCGATATTTTTTCTTTCACTCCTGGATGGTTCCAAGGGTGGCATATTCAATGTTTTGTCAATTAGGTTTTTTCGACTCGTTAAAGTCATGGAAAATGTTTTTCTTTATTCAATTATGCGACATCTTTTTTTATCGCTATAATTTGATTCGCAAACGCTTGGCTTGGCTGTATGAACGCCGGTTCTACTAATGGACTTTTTTTATCGCATAATGGACTCGCCGAGCATTATCTTCGATTTCTTTGGAACATGAAAGGTTTTATGGGCAATTTGTGCACTAAATAAGGTAATGTTTGTGAAGGAATTAAGGGGCGAAATTACATTAAAGCTGTGTCATAGCAGCGATAAGTCGCTTGTGCTTTCCTTTTTCCAATTTTTTTTTAGTCCTGAAAAGAATAAACATTTGTGGAAAATTACTAAATTTTCCAAGATAATTCAACCATAAACCGATCCGCAGAATGTTACAAGCTCGAAATTTTCGCTAGCATTTTTTCCAACATTTTATATAAATGAATCCAATTTGGTTGTGGCTTTGATATAAATGGCTTCTGCTCATGTTTGGGACCAGCAAAAATTAACAATCCCAGCTGCATGTGCACAAACTGTGCTTTGAATTTCAATGCAGAACACATTTCGGTTTTCCAACAAATTCATCAAATGTCAAAGCGACTGAAAATATCTACAGAGACTATAGAGAACCAAATTGTGATGACCTACGAGAAGACTTACCTGAGTTTGCCATGACATTTTAATTACAATCTCATTTAATTTTATGCTTGTGTTTGGAATTTGTACGCTTGATTTGCTATTTGCTCCGCAAATATTCAAGAATATTTCTCAACTTCAATTACCAAAATAATCTAAAAGCATGATGAAAATAAAATTCACACTCTCGAAAATTTTGTTACCGTTAAAAGCATTTTTGGGCTATAAAGAGAAATACCTTTTTTAGCTCCCCAAACCCTCCTCCACAATACACTTTGCATCATGTCTAAATTTTCCAAATGTACTCAAGTCATAAAGCTCACTGATGGGAGTAAATAATTACGCAATGTCTGCATTGAACAATGTGATTTTCTTTTTAGTTATCTCGGTTTTTATATCATCGTTCAAACCAAATTTGCAGAATGAAGAATCTCGATATGGCAAGAAACATTTTTTTCTCATTTTCTAAAGTGTTTTCCCACCCACAATAAACAGTCGTACAGAGAGTACGTATTGCTTTAAAATGTATGTATACATATATATTCAAATTCATACATAATATTTGTAAATATGGAGAATATAAAAAAAATGTTCTGTTTAAGTGTATACAACAGCAGAGCCAAATCATCATCAACAACGTCAGTGAAAGCAAAAAAGAAGCCAAACTTATAGCATTGATCGATACAACTCCTTACATATTCTAATGAGACTATTGAGTGAATGTACACATCACCAAAATGGGATGAAGGCACATGCCAATTTGATGTTGTTGTCGTGCAGGGAGCGACTACAAGATATTTACATTGAGTAATTGAACTTCAAGAATATTCAAATATCTTTTATCACCACATGGAAATGGCTGGGTTTGTTATAAAGTATGAGCTTGCACGCAATTTTGCTTTCTGTCTTTAGAAAACGGAAAATTTATTGAATTGTTGATAAATTACCCTTTCATTCATTTAAGATGCTTTTTCTATAATTTTGTGTGCTAGCAAATGATGTACAAAGAACTAGTTTTAGAACTGCTTTATTTGAAATGTTCAAAATCGAAACTACAAAATTGTCGATACAACATGAACCATAAGACACGCAAAAGGAGTGAGTAAAAGATTTTTTCTCTCGCTCTGTCTCCTTTTACGAAGTTTGCGAAGCGATGAGAACCTTGTGTCAGGCTGCCATGCAGATTTCTGATGAAAAAAGGCACAGAAATTTTCATGTCGTCATTGCGAAGATGAGAGAAGAAGATGTGGTTTTGTCGCACATTTGGTTGTTGTTTTTCTACAGCCTTGCCTGAATCGTTTCGAGGTCAGTGGAACGGGTGAGAGGAAATATACATATCGCACCAACTTAAAGCTTCGCACGATGTCTTGTGCAGGAAATATGCTCCATGTTTTATGTAGTTTTCAAACCGAATAGAAAATTGGCAGATTTTTTTTTATCCTTTGAGAGCCGCCGCTAACATCTTCATATTGAAGTCGAGCGAAATTTATTTTATTGATAATGTCTCTCTGTTGCCTTTTAATATTTAATTTAATTCTTCATCTGTTCGAATAGTTTGCGTCACAAGACGCAATTATCTGATACACAGAACGAACAAAAAAAAAACAGTCAACCCCGAAATGATGTTTATTTTTATGTTCATGGCACAACATTTTGAATAAATTTATTTTGATAGAGCGTAAAAGGCAATAAAATTGTGTATTAAATGAAATTTATAAGGGAAATGATAGAAAATTCTATTTCACTTCACCCAATCGAAATTGATTCGAATTTAAACCGCAATCGTACAGGTTTTTAGCGCATCATCTGATGGCGCAAGAGCTTATTATTTTATTTCCCTTTCGCATAGAGCCATCAAACAAATGAGTCGATGAATCAAACGTGAAAAATGAAAGTAATGAAATTGTAATGTAAATCACATTAAATAATGTAAATTTGTGTAAACTGTTTTTATTTCTCTTCCTCGAGGTTTTTGCGCAGTGCCTTTTCATCAATTTATTAGCATCCGTCGGTGCTATTAGCAGCCCTTTTTTTTCAACGCCCTCCACTCCCTCACGGTATATCTTGAACTCGAAAAAATTCCGAAAGGGAATTTAAAATGAGCGGCACTTAAATGAGCGTGACTTTGAAAGTGATTTAAATGAAAATTTTTCTCTGATCTTTAAATCAGATACTGCTTCCGATGGAGGACGTAATGAAGACTTTAATTAATTCATTCGTACACGAGCTCGCTCTTTTACTTTCCGGCTCATCAACATGAAGCATTTCGTATGGCCCGGGCGCGCTAAGTCGTCTCGGCTCTAATTTTCTAGGCACAAAAATAAATATGGCAAAATGGATTCAAGTGGATTTTAGGGTAAATCTGGGAAAATTCCGAAATTCTTGTTTCGGTTTATATATGGTTAAGAGTTTTTCATGCATAAAAAAGGTAAACATAAATTATTGGGCTTGAGGGTTTCCATTGAAATACACACAGGGCAGCAGTAAAAACTATATATGAATTTCTACCACCGGAAAAAGAAAGAGAAACAAAAAGAAGGAAAAGAAATTTTATCATAGGCCAATTAACCTTATTTTTGACTTTATTAAATTGCTGTTTACCATACATAGAAAGCCAATAGACACAAATTAGACATGTTGTTCATACTTCCATAACACAACGTTCTAAAGCGAGGAGTCTCTTATGGGTACGCTCGATAAGGAACATCTAATATTCCCCTGTTAAAGCCCGTAGGCGATTTGGTGAGCAAACGAAGCTCGTTTTCATTTACAAAAAAAAAAATCTGAACGATGAATCTCATAATTCTGTAGAGTACTCGTACAAAAAAAAAATTATAATAATTTCGTTCATGACATGAATTTTTGAGTTGCCAATTCGTGTTTCGTTAGATATAAAAGTTCCCTTTTTTGCGCCCAGCCCCTTGTGAGTTTTGAGCCAAAAGCTTTTGGTTGAGTGACATTGTGAGTTCCATTCACTGGCATAGAGCGTATGTGTATATAGATGGTTGCGATTTTATTACAAAATAATATTTTCGATTATGCAGAGCCAAAGCTACAATGATCACGCACTGTCTATCTAGATAATCTGTGCAGCAAGCGAACTTTAAATGCAAACAGAAACTTATATGGATTTTCAGCACACATACCCTGGAGATGGTTTTGAATGCTAAGGCACTTAATTAACATATCACAATTTTCCGTTCATATTTTGCGTCATCTTCAATCTCGTGCAGGAAAACAGCGACAAAATTGAAAAAAAAAGAATACAAAGTAAATGGTTGAAGCTTTGCTGCTCTCTATCTCTTTCTCTATCTCTCTCTTTGAAGATTAAAGTAAGTAGCGAATGGCGTTTGGGGAAAAATGAAAAACGTCACGTAATTGATACATGAAAAGCACTGAGAGAGTGAGTGGAATACGCACTTAACAAAAAAAAAAAAAATTGTCATCTGAGAACAGGAAGAATGGAAAAAAATGGGAAAATCGTGATAACGCTACACGAAGCGAGAGACGCGTTACGCTGTTTGAAATTTAAATCGTTAATTAACATGTATTTTTTTTTTCATTCCATGTGATTTCAGTTCCTCTGTATACAATTGAAGCTCTGATAGGAGAAACGGTGTACCTTCCATGCAATATTAGCACACAGGAAATAAACGATGACATCGAACTCATATTGTGGTACCGGGAAGACAAAGGCACTCCAATATACAGGTAATGGATGAAGTTCCTTTCATTTGTTTTTCAAACCGATTCATTAGGAGAATATATTTTTGAAAATGGAAGAAAGAATATTTCAATGTAACATCAATTATTTTCACAATTCACGATTCAACAATTTGTGTTGAAATTATTAAACTTTTTTTCATTTCATTTTGCAAGTAAGTTTGCAAGAATATATTCATATCAACCGACAAAACCAATTCGCTCAGTTTCTGAAACTTGAACAAAGGATTCACGTAACCGCTATAACATTTTATTCTCTTTGTTAGCTCAAACTTGAAATCAATGCCACTTTTGTGCTCATATTACAAAAATATAAAAATAGAAAGAATTCTGAAAAGCATAAATTATGGTTTTAATTATTTTTCATAAGAAAAAAAAAACAAAAGGTGAAAAACTCGTACGTTTGCATAATGCGCCTGAAATTCATTCAGTTAGGAACAATAGTGGGACTATGAGACATAGATCGTTTGCAAACTTCACATGACAGCAAAAATGTGTTTTAAGGATGGTTGAAAAATTATATTCGTAGTGATGATGGTAACGACGATGAAGAAGTATACAAAAATATAACAATCAAACAATTCATATTCATATCATCGCTGAAGCACATAAAGCTTTTTTAAGTATCATCCACACAATACACCAGCACTTGTGAATCGCAAAAAAAAAAAAAACTTTTTATCTTTTCCTTCTACTTTTTTTTTGGTTGTTGTTATTGTGTGAATAGGATAATGTCGACCAATTTGAATTTAAGTGTAACTCGTGTATACCTCTCATGCCATTGAAAGCAGAAAGTTTTTGTGTTCTTCGTTACTTGCTCGAAAGCAAAAAAAAAATGAATTTCATACATGATAAAGAATGAACACTTTATGTGGGCTCATAAACAATAAATTCAAGTTCAAAAGTTTTGATAAAATTTTCTTTCAAAGATTTTTATTGATGCATGTTTAAAAGTCACATTCATGCAATCAACATTAAGTTTTATATTTCCATCTCTTCTGTTATAGTCTTCAAAGAATATTTCATTCTATGAAGTAGTTTCAATCAGTAAATTGAGAGCAGAATGAAGAATGTGCAGGCGACATAGAAAATATAGCGCTTTTCTTTACCAATTCTTAAAAATTATCTCAGCTTTCAAATATGCTTCAGAAGGCTTTGACATACATTATTCTCAATGACAGAAAAGATCTTTCTGTTATTAATTTCAAACAATGTCAAGCAAGTTTCGATAGTAACAGAGTACAATATAAAAAAATATGTTTAAATGACATGTTTTATGTCAAATATATGTGATAAAATGCGATATTGTCATGTTCATAAGTTCTGTTTCTTATGTGTGCACGGAAATTTCTCCTCAAATATTATAAAAAAAATATTTCTTATTATTTAGAGCCGAGGAGAGAAAGAAATAAATTATTTTTATGTTACTGAAATTACACAAATCTAGTACCCTACCGATATATTGCAATGGAGTCATTATCTTCAAATCCAGTTGAGTTAAAGTTTTCCGAGTTTATCATCCGACAAACACCCCCTGCAAACGTGTCATTCACGACCATTAAAAGTAAAAAAAAAAAAGAAAGTCGAATAAGAAAGTGCTGGCAGAAACTTTTCCAGGAAAAAAACTTGTAGAAATTGTTTTTTATTGTGTGAGAAAAACAGAGTTTCTCGTACGAGAATATCCCGTTATTGAAATATATTTTATTCCATTCCAATAAGTTCTTTCTTGCTTTGAACATAAATTTTTAATGCATGAACTAAAACTCTAAAAAAATGTTTTTATTTTATCATTCACAGTGTCGACATACGTGACCGAGATCCAAATGCAGCCAAACGCTGGTCAGACGAAACGGTGTTTTCCAACCGAGCATATTTTTTATTTGATAAATTACCCGGTGAATTAGCGGTTCAAAATGCTAAAGATTCAGACACGGGTAAGGGCTTTTTCATGCTCTCTTGTGACTAAAATTTAATAATTCAATATGAAACACATCATGCTATCATTAATACATGTCAAATTTTCTTTTTAATCCCGAAAATTGCAAATGCAGGCATCTACAGATGTCGTGTAGATTTCAAAGTAGCTCAAACGAGAAATAGTGTCGTTAATTTAACAATAATTGGTAAGTCAAACTTTAGAGTTCTCTAATTAATTTGTTTGCAATTTGTTAAGATAAGAGTAAACTTTGAGACACCTCAATCGCGTGGTTGCAATTTTATTTGTTATTTGCATCCATGACTACAATTGTATTCAGGAAAATACGAAACTTTTCCAAATTAGATGATAAATGCACAAAAGTTCGCTAATTAGTGACGACGAGTAAAATTTCCTCATTCACGAAAAATGTTTGATAAGTAAAAAGTGGAGTGTGAGAATTTGTTGCCAATGCGAAATCACTTACAATCAATTATGGAATTTTGTGCCGCATCTCATGACCCAAATGCATATATTTTCCGCTTTTCTTTCTTTCAACCGAATGCTCAACAATGACAAAGTCGATTTTCAATTATCTATTCAATGTTTTAACCGCAATTTTTGTGTTGAGGTTGAAATTTGAGGCATGGTTTTCTGTTTTTGCAAAATTTGATATTCAAAATGACAAGGTAGAAACAGTTTTCGAAATACGATCGATTTGCATTCGGTGTGAAATTTTAAGGAGCTATTGAATTTTTTTTAAAATTCCGAAATTTGATTAGCCTAATTGAAGCTCAACTCAACTGATAATTTCGCGGCACCTTTTTACAACCCTACAAAGACCAAGTACCATAGCGATTGGCATTTAAAATTGTTTGTCACGCAGTAAAAATTTCCTCATGAACTCAATTGTGGATAAAAGAATTTTCATTGTAACTATTTTGTTAATCAAAATTTCATTTCCCAAAAGCATAAAATAATATTTCAACTAAAACTGATAAAATTGATGATTTTGGATTGATAATAACATTTTATTGCTACTTGTTCATATATACATGTCTATTTGGCAGTAATAACTGATAAAGTTTCCATCTACCTACATACAGACACATTCATTTTTCCCCAGTGTGTGGCTGGACGCTTTGGAGAACATTTGAGTTATGGAACTAAAACACGGTCGAAAATCTATCGAAAATAAAATGTTTTCAGTTCTTTAGTTCGTTTTTTTGCTGCTAACATCAATTTCATCTCCACGAAGTTTATTATCATTTTTTCATGTGAGATGCGAGCTTTCATATAGTTATACAACTATCAGCACATGAGCAAATGATGATAAAAATTGTTTTTTTTTTTTTTTTTTTTTTTTCTCTCGGACTGTAGTTGAGGGCGAAGCGAGAAAAAGTTTTTTTTTTGTCTGTGTATTTGTCTTTATGTCAGACTGACTACCCAATCTATCTGCTGATATTCCTACAACTAGCAAAGGAAAACAAAACTTTTTCCTTTCCTCAGAGATGGTTAAATATTTGTATTTTATCATCGACACGTGTAATGTGTTTTAATGAAAATAAACTCTATTTAGAAAATTTATTGCTTCTTCATGACATTATCGGTTGTCATTCTGGGTAATATTCGTATGCCGTTCCATCGCATGCTTCAAATCATTCTCATGTTGATTGTAACTTTTAACATTGTTAGTTTTTTTTTTTTTTTTTCATCAAACTTTTTCTTTTCGTGCTCTGCTTATTTCGTAGCATGAATCATCGTGGGATAAGAACTAGAATGTAATTTTTTTTCCTTTTGACATTGTGATGCATAATTCAATCTGACCGCATGGAAAACTTGTCAATATATTTTGAGTCAACATATTTTTGCATTAGGGTTGAGGTTCTGAAAATGTTTAAGCAATCTGAATAATAAGTCACGAACTTGAACATAGTTTAACTCTATATCAAGCCTTCGGGGAATTCTATCCCAAATTTCATTTCGTGAGCGTCCTTCAAGAGTGTTTTAGAACAACTCAATCGATTTCAAAATTCTTATTTCGTGAGAGCGAGTGGCAACACATCAAATAGACTTTAAGGGAAAATATTTTTCTTTTTCCCAGAAGCTTTTTTCGCATCTCAGTTTATTGTTTCCTCACATGTCGTTCGATTTATGGTTGATTCTGTATGCTGGACGCATATTTCTGTCGACCGCAAATTTATCACAATATGACCCCAGTAATTTTAGCAAGTTAGAGAGTGTGTCTGTATCGATGTTGAGTGCTTTTATAAATATACAAGCCATCCGCAAATACAAATAGAAGAGAATAATGCGCATCACATTTTTATTCACAATTCCACATGCCTGCAATAAAAGCCTCATTCAAAGCTCGCTCGCGTCATATATCGTGGTTGCATGTTTATTCCATTTTCATTCAGACATAAATTATTTAAGCATCAGATATTGATTGTGCATTACATATTCTAATGGCATCTTGCAGTGTATGTTTTGCTTGTATAGATTCAGACTGAAGATATGTCTCGAAATAAATTCTATTAAATTGTCCAACAATAACTGGGTTAATATTTGAATAATTTGTCGATCGAATTCATGTTTTTCCTCTCTGCTGGAAAATGTTTGATAGAGGATATTTAAATGGAGAAATATTCAAATGAGTTCTTGTCCTCCTGTTTGTAAATTTCTACAATTTTTCTCATTTTCGTCATCTCTAGAAATTTCCAAATCACACTTTGATATGTCATTAAATTGTACAAATATGAGCATCCTTGCGTTCTCTTCTTCTCTTTTTAATAGAAGACTGCTACCGACAGCAATTAAACCAAAAATTAATCATCGTTATTCCGTTTCTAATAACTTCAATTTATCATGTTTATCAATTAATGACAATATTACAAAAGGAAATAAAACGAAAATGATTTTTCTTCATATCGGCCATAAATCATTATGGCTTAAGCCACTTACTAGTGCAAGGCGGCTCGTGTAGTGCCGGAAGATCTTCATAAACGCATATGGGGCTTATGTACGTAAGGCAATAAGAAGTGAAAATCTCATAGGCAACGTTATTCAATTGCACGATCACATTATATGGGGACACATTCATAATATCCACACAAAAGCGCACAATATTTCGTTATGACTTTAATGTCAGTTGAAGGAAAATTAATAGGTCCGGAAAATCTTGTGGCAAAAGCAATCAATTTTAACTTACTTAATAGTTTTCTTCATTCTTTTCCATCCAATATTCGCCCATTTTGCAAACGTTTTCTTTTTCTACCTGACCAACGAAATCAGCATTATGAAAATTATGTCATTAGTACAATCAAAATGTAATTACACCTTATTTTTGGTTCTGCATTCACAGAACTGTGAAATTGTGTAACGAACCGAAAATTATAATACAACGAAAAAGAAAACAATATTGGAAAAGTTACGCGTGATTACAGTCAAAATGTGCGCAGATTCAAGTGCTCTTCAAATATGTTATGATAATGATAATTTCTGTTTTGGGCTCAAAACGTCGAGGGCGGCTCAGTATGATGTTGTAAAAGAAATATAAGTTTCAAGAAACTATATCGACTATCGAGCAGTCAAATGAATAAAATAAAATCGGAAAGTTCTTTGCTTTTGATCCTTAAAAAAAACACTACAACAAATACAACATGCAAACAGGAAAAAAACGAAACTTTTCTCATAGTACGTTTGTTGTTTTTCCGGTGTATTATTGTTCTGCTTTTATCCACACCGAATAATATCTCTAATATCGATTGTGGAACAACAATCGTGTCAAAGTGTAATAAAAGTTCAAGTTTTTTCTCATTCGTTTTGTTATTGTTTGGGAGTTTTTTTTTTTTTTCATTTCCATGTTGTTTGTCGGGTTTGAATGTGAAAAATCATTGAAGGAAATCCGAGTCATTAGACGAATTATAATCTCATTTCTGAGTTTAATGCGTATAATGAAGATTGGTTGGCACGAATATAGTTTGGCGGGAGCATTTTAATTATTTTCCATTTCTTCTGAGACATTGCAGAATATTGCAGATTCCTTTAGCAAGATGAATCACTCGATGATGTCGTTCTAGCATTTTCTTTGCTTTGTAAATAATGTACTTGAAAGTTTTCCTTCTCATGTGATATCTCTTTATCCAGTGCCCTTGCGACAAAACATTTTTCATATTTTTCCTTTATCTTTTGCTTCCTTGCTCATCTCATGTTTCATTTTATATACATACGCAGAAGATTTACAGATGTGTAGACATGTTAAAGGAATCACCGAATTAGATTGGCTGGGTTTTTCACATAGTTTTTGTCCCATGAGAGCATCCAAGCGACCAACATAAAAAAATTCTTCAGTAAAATAAATCGCTTTTCTTCGCATTTGACATTTAAGACTCTGCAGTTAGCAAGAGATCATAGAGATATACGATATTAAAAAAAAAATAAATGTTTTATAGAGAACTAAAAAAAAAATACTTCGGGAACATAAAAAAGACACAGAATTTATTTGATATTTGATAGCATATTTTTGCTTCTGGGTCATTTGTTTTTGTTTTAATGCATTTTTTCTGATTTTTTTTTGTTCCGTCGTGCAGAAACTATGATCTCTCTATGCCCTGGCAGAGAACTATACATAAAACACAAAAAAAAATTGCAATGCCACTTAAATAAAAATTTATGTTTGCTGGTGCACATGCACTTTTTGCCAGAGCCGAAAAATTTTTCTGAATAATAAATTATTTGATGTAGATATTTTTTATTCTCGCACCGAATATATTCAGCAATGAATTTGGTGAATTGCAAATATAAATGAATGAAACTGTTTCATATTTATTTTTGTTGGGAATATTTAAAATGCACAATGCGTGTATGTTCAAACGACAAAGCTCTGAAACAGGACCGAGAATGTTAAATATAAAAAAAGGTAAAAGTATATCAAATTAAACTTTTAAAAGTCCTCACAGTCACAATTGTATACATTTGACTCATTGTGAAGCTCACAAATGTGAGTTTATTCACTACAAAAATCCGACAGTCATGCATAGAGTTGAGAATATATATTTATAAAGTTTTAAGCTCCACAAACTGTATTATAGTTTCACAACAATAAAACATTTTTATGCTTATTTTTCATTTAACTTTAGTAGCATAAATCTCGAGCGCAGAATGTTTAGTGTCGGCAGAATGATACACTGCCATTGTCTCCGACGAAGGATTTCACAGTACAAAAAAAAGAAGCAATTCTGTGCATTGCCGAAGATTTTTCCTTTACGAGTATTTCATAGTGCAGCCAACAGTGACAGCTTGTTTGTTCCGTTGGCGCCATATGGCAACCCGCCGTTTTACTATTTCAAAGCAAAATGCTTTCGCGTGATTCCCTCCCATCAACGTCACCTTTAATTTCCTTCAATGTCGTCCCGAAGTTTTCTCTTTCTCCCCCCGTGTGTTTGCGATTCTGATTTGCGCAATAATGTTTTAATTGTAAACAATTGAAGCCAAATTTATGAGCATTTAGCAATGAAAAAAAAAACGTGAAGCGAGGAAAAAAAAACTTTTGTAGATGGAAATGAATAATGAATGGCTAAATGAACCGGAAAATATGAATTTGGTGGAAATATTTACCGTAAAGTAAAGTTGAACCAATTACGACTCCCAAGGAGGCAATAATTTAGCCTACGAGAATGGCTTCGCTTCTCTCGCAACGAAAAAAAAAAAAGTTTCACCTGCCATGACAGCAAAAGTTTTTATTTTTCTACCGAAAAGTTAGTTTTGGGGTAACTGAGAGGCGACAGTAATTTATTTACATTTTACTGACTGCGAAATAAAAATCGGATATATTTTTATATCACGTTCCATGCCAAATATAACCGTAGCTTTAAAGGGTTTCTTGCTTAAAGATCATTAGAAGATTCCGCAATTTCAAGACAATGCTAAATTTCACAGAATGTTTACTCATAAAATATCCGACATAATAGATTAAAATTGAAATTGAAGGTGAAATTCGAAAGGCACAACGGCGGAAAATTCACAATTTGTTTCGTGATACGGCAAAAATACATTTTCAGTAACGGCATCAAAAACATCAGAACAAAAGGAAACGGGGGAATGGAGGAAAAAGTGAGAAGCGAGAAATTGAAAATATCTTAATTCGAATTTAATAGAAAGAAGAAATATGACGAGACAAATCCGCCCTCAAATATCTTTTATCTTGTTTCTTTCTAGTTCTTTTACAATTTCCTTTTTTTATGTCATTCGTCTCATTCGTTTTTTTTTTAATTCTCAAATTAAACACCGTCATATCCGTAAGACCCGAGTTTTTGAGCCTGTGTCTGTACAAAAAATACAAGGATGAAAGAAAATGGAAGGAAAGTAATGCTCCCAAGTCTTGTGGAAAAAACGATTTCTCACGGAGCGGAGGAAATCTGTTGAAAGATTATGTTGCTGATATTAGGCTTCACCATGAGATGTAATATTTTAATGGAAAAATGTCGGTGAATATAAAATAAGCAACAAAACAACAAAATTGAACCCAGGCGTGGAATATAAAAAGGAAAAAAATAAATATATGTTGATGCCACACCAGAGCAAATATTGATTAAGGAGTTATTAATACTGCATAATCCCAATGTTTGTCAGAATTATAGAAGGAAAGCTTTCGCATCCGAAACTCACATACACACTTGCATAAAAGCTCCCCAATTTATATCGCACATCTGGCTACGCCAACAGCAGCAGCAAACGAATAACGAATAAATCGACCAAGCACTCAAATTAATTTCATATTCAGGTCATATGTATGGAAATTTTTCGGACTGCTAGCACCACATAACGCAACAAAAACATATTTTTCCGGGTTCGAATTTATCGTTACAACGTTTCCAATTTTTTTTTTCATGCTAAAAGGTTTATTATATATATGCTCACATTGATGTTAATAACGATGAGAAAATGAGCGGGAGTGTGCGTGCAGGCGCTTAATTTGATACCAGTACGGATTACCGGAAAACATGGAACGGATTAAATTTGCATTTCAACAATTTTTTCTCATGAAAATAGAATTTAAATTTTTCTTCTTTGTGAAAACATAAAAATTATAAAAGATTTCGAAAGTTTAGAAAACATTTTTCAGCCGAATTATTTACATACTTTTTTCACTTTTCTCATATTTGCATCAAATGTCTCTGACGTCTGAAAGAAATTTTCAATTTTACTCGTGGTGCGTATTGGTGAACGTACGGGTAAGGTGAGAATGAGACACGATCTTGGGAAAGGGGTACAGTATCAAGAAGAACGTAGTCAAATTTACGGTAAATCTAAAGTAAGGTTTCTTTCATTCATGTTATTTATGCCATCACTCCCAAATATCGTCGAATGTAACATAATATTATTAATAACATATAACCTAGCCAACCCGTATACGACAGAAAGCTTCGTCATCTTTTGCATACATGACTTTCATTCAATACACTCTCTTATAGGATTTGTAAAATCTGCAAACGATGTTTTTCATAATCAGAAAAAAGAAAATTAAATATAGGAAAAAAAAAGTTTTCAAAGGTTGTCGAGAAAGATTTTTTAATTAAAAAATAAATAAAGCGAGAGTATGTGCAGATGGATGGGGCACGATCATGAAATATCTAGTGGATGACAGACGACGACAAGGAAAGCCACAATAAAAAAAAAACAGCTTTGAGTGCGAGAAGTTGTGAGAGGGAAAGAGAAAGGTAGATTGAGGAATGAATGTTAAAAACCACTTTCAAAAAACAACCACATGCAATGATTAGACACATATTGCCATTTCGAGTATTATGTATTATGTTTCATACATCAAATAAGGATTATCTCTTAGCACACTCAACATTTTAAGGATGAGAATTATGAGAAATAGGTATGCTTGCGTATCTGACGATGATGATGACGAACAAACATAATGAACGACAATCTTCAAATTCATACAAACACAAAACTCGAAAATCGGTTGTTGAAATCGTAGAAAATTTCAATCTCATTTTCTGCGATAAGTCTTAATCTTGATATGTGTTATCCCTTGCGAGTACACGGTGAAAATTTTTATTTAGATAGTCACATTTTATTTGCAAAAATTTGTTTACATTTAGCATTTTTGCCATTGAAGTCATTAGAAATTCTATAATATTTTTTACGGTGCTCAGTAAATAAAACAAAAAACAGCTCCAAATATTCAGTTCTACTTAGAATTCAGATTTCTAAATGAAAATAAGAAAATGAGTTTACATAAATTCATTTTATGCAGCTATCTATCAAATAAACCAACACAAAAAAAATTGCAGAAAGAAAGCTCAACTTGTGTGCTATTTGGAAAATACTGAAACTTTCTAAAGCTCCAGATTGATGGTTAGAAATTGAAAAGAAGAAAAAGTTTTCTTCTCTTTATAAAAAGAGCATTTGATTGATAGAAATTTATATAAAATAGTTGCAAATCGATGCAGTCTTGTTTCAGCAAAGATTGCATTCAGCTCCGCCCGCGTACAATTCAGCACCATCATCAGCATTAAGATTGCCAGCAAAATCAACATGAAAGTTTTCAACTTCATAGAATGAGGATTTTTTTTTGCTGCGAGTTACACAATATCGAATGAAATTATAGTGTTGTGTGGACTTGTTTACAATACCAGTACATTACTTACTAAAGGAATCGCTGATTGAATATCCATTTGCTGTAGCCTCAACTGTTTTCATGTAGTTGTAAGCAGATTTTTTCTCTGCTTCATTGTGCAGTTTGAGTTGTTGAAATGTTTTCTCTTTTCATTTCGTGTGTTTATACAATTGAAAAACATCAGCTATTTCTATTGCATTGTCTATGTTGAATGTGCAGTCATTAATATACAATGGAAGCTTAACTCTTAGTTCATCATATATTTGGATTTGCACTCTCAACATGAGTTGAGTGCTTTTGCCATGTTGTAGTGGAATTTTTAAGCATCTTCCTTTTTATTTCGCTACAGCTGATTTAAAGGTTAGATGAGAGTGTACAATGTTTCATACAGTGAATATGGATTTTGATTGAAATAAAGTCGTGCATATGCATTATTAAACAGGATATTGACCATTAAGGATACAAGTAGATTTGTCTTAGATTTTTGAATATATTCTTAATGCCATGCTATTATTTTTATTTGCAGTTCCTCCCGAACGAATCAGTATACGTGATGAATCAAACACGGAACGCTCAAGTGTCGTGGGACCATATAGTGAAGGAGACACAATGAAACTCAAATGTGACGTTTTCGGTGGCAAGCCAACACCAAATCTGACTTGGTATCGTGATGGCTATCCGATAACGAGCGAAAGCATTGCAGTGCCCAGTGGGCGTTATTTGCGTAGTGAGATTGTAGTAGAGCACTTAAGTAGGCAAGATTTAAATTCTAGATTTACGTGTAAAGCAATAAATCATCACAGAGCAACACCTCTAGAAACAGCCGTCCAATTAGATATGAATTGTAAGCCATCAACCAATATGAAGCCAAATATTCCTCCAACACATGATTCAATACATCTCTCCCTCTCTCTTTCGTCGATGAAATCGATAACACATTTGGCAGAATACTAACCGAAAAAAAAAAATTGATTCTTTATATTTGTATTTCTTTCTCCCAAAAATCATACATAAAGTTGCTCCATTAAATATTCGTCTATTGGGTGCACATCAACCTCTTTCGGCCGGACGTAGATATGATTTGTTATGTCAAAGTGCTGGCTCTCGACCTCCAGCTGTTATAACATGGTTCCGTGATGGTGAACGTTTAGATAGGACAACCGAAACAGTATGTATCATATTTAAATATGATTGATAGATTATTATTATTATTTTTTTCCCATTTCGGCGGGCTGTGAAATATGTGTAAAAGATATTTCTTCTCGCATTTCTATGATTTGGCGTTTGCTACTTATTTGTGTTGCAGATTTATTTAAATAGCTTTTTCATCTGACTCTCGCTCGACATATGCGATTTCTGTGTATACCATATAATAATAATAATGATAAATTCTTTTTCATGTTACCCACACAATATTCTGCGTATTATACATATCTAAACCGTTCTCAATCCTATCTCCCCGACATTCATACTCTGGCATAGTCTGTGCTATGTATCTCACATATCACACACATCATAAAAATGGATTCAGAAACATATTTATCCTTTAAAATCCCTGTAGGTGTCATTTCTGTTGCTGTGTATTTGTGTCAGAGAAAAATTACTTATTTATAAAAAAAATCTATTATTTCATAGCTAAAGCTCCTTTCATTTTTTTATTTATTTATTTTTTTTTTTTTTGGGGAACCCTGAACTTTCTCTATCTGGTGAAAGTTGCGCAGTATTTTTTTTTTTTTCAAGGAGAGTTTGTGGAAAATTTAAATAATATGCAAATTCCTATTCTATAAGTATTAGCTTCGTACATGTTCACATGTGCTTAATAAATGTGATTGCTGAGCGTAAAGATGGCGTGTAACCCATTTTCAAGGGTTTGCATTGAGATCGATTGATAGACTGTAAGAGTGTGCATGTTTGAATCTATCGGGGATGGATATGGTTGTAAAATAACTAAGAAGATTTTGATTTATTATCAGCCACTGGATGTTTCTTTCAACTTGGAAAAATATAAATATACTTCTTATTTATACACAGTTAGTTTTGTTAGCATTTTCTTTCTTCTTCATTATTTTATGTGAATCGTTTTCAGTTTCTGATGAAGAAGAGTCTTCAGAAAATTGGATGAATAAAATCAACATTTATCTTTTTTCTTCGGCAGACATCGAGTGATGGTAATCAAACAACCAGCACTTTATCAATTACACTAAGTCGTTCCGATGCTGGCAAATATTTATCGTGCAAGGCATACAATCACATGTCACCAACTGATGCACTCGAGGATGGTTGGCGATTAGATATTCAATGTGAGTATTGTGGAAATCTTATGAACTTTTTTTAAAATGTTTTTACGTATTTTGTGCGAAGGGTTTCATTTGATGCTTTTGTATTACAGTCTTTTGTTAAAAGTCGTTAAAGCATTCAATTGAAATTCTTCTATGACTTCCTGTTTCTCATTCGCACTAAATTTGGTTTTATTATGGAAAAAGAAAATGTCTATTGAATATTATTGAATTGTGTTTTGTTATGACATCATGCGAAAGACAGAAGCATTAGCTAATTGTTATCCTTGTATTATATCACTGACGGACAAGGCCCCAAAGAACATTATTTCGAACATTGTTGTGAAAATCAAATATTGTCTTGCTGCCTTTTGTTTAAAAGGCGAATAGAAATTAAATTACACAAGAGGATTTCATTTTTTTTTTCTTGTTGCCTTCTTCATTGTGCTGTAATATAGCAAACAAACAATTTTCCTTTTCTGTCAGTTTTCTCCAATTTTATTTCTCCTATTTTTTTTTTCTTTGCTCCATTTTGCTGTTGTGTTGCAGAGATATGAAGAAAAAGCGGCCACGAGGAGAATAGAAAATTAATTTTGTTTTGCCGTTGTTGTTGTTGTCGTAAAGAAAAGCGTAGAGCTCCAGTAAATTAAATTCAGCAAAGCATTGGGTGGGAACTTTCCGCAAATGACGTCAGACATATATGTTTATGTAACATTCGTCCATAAACGAAACCCTTTAAGAAAACATTCTAGCGCTTACATCAACTGCAGTACTGTGATGTAACATAAGGAATGCCTACATTTGCCGATTGAGAAAGAAAAACGAAAATAACACAAAAATCTCAAACATTGACATAACAATTTTTAACCAATTCCCGTGCTTTGAGAAAAAAACAATCCCACAAACATGCGACTATCGATTTCCTATTTTCATATTTCTTCCTGGAGATTCCAAACAAATTATAAAATATGTGTAATGTCACTTTTTCGGGCATTGCGTAACAGTATACATAATCAATAAATTTACTCGACATGAAAATCGATAGGCAATAAATCAACTTTTCTTTCCTCCTTCTAGCTATGAAATCCTGAAAAGCTCTAAAGATTTTCCTTTCTTACATCTATGAACTTATTTTAATTTTCCTCTTATTTTTGATTCTGCGGCTAGAACTGCCGTTTGAAAAGTCTTTGATAAAAAATATTGAATTTAGTTCATCATCATTCATGATCAACTGCCAATATCTGAATACATATTTATTATGTACACATATGTGTGTGAGATTTTGTGCTGTTTTTGTCTGTGTTTGACAATTTGATATACAACATTATACGACCTTTTGTAACGGGAAAAGGCCCAATTACAGTTTCTAAAAGTTTCCAAAAACTGTTTAAGAACGTGAAAGGTTTTAATTTTGCCACATTCACTTCCAACCCAAGCTTTTCGCTATGAAAAATCAAAATTCATTCGCCGGCCAGTTTTTGTTTAGATCATCGATTGATATCATCTTTCAGCTCTTTTTATTGATATCTTTTATGCCGTTTTGGTATCTCATTTTTTGTCATTTTTTAATGAATATTCCGGTCCAACAGACGTATGACACACGAAACGAATAGATATTAAATGAAAATCGATACTGGCGATGTAGGAAAACACAAATTGGAAAATAATTGAAATAACTTTAATGCGAAAAGAGACATGGGAACTCAATTTAATTGCAAACTCAAATAATTTATAGGATGGAAACTTGAAATTTAATCAAATTAGAGAGACAGAACATGAATGAAATTCTAATAAAATTTTCTGTGCTGGCACATTGAGCATCATATATTGGCTTATCGAGCCGTTGGCATTCTATACATTGCTCTCTAAAGCCATTATATTTGTCAATAAAAGCACTTCCGCTACTCGAATCTGAAAGTGTAATTAAAATGTGAATTAAATGTGTTTTAGCTGCTTGTTATTTATTGTGAACAAATTTTAATATTTTTCCATTTTAAATTAACAGATGTACCAGAGACAACTGTTCGATTGGGCAGTTCATTGGATCCTGAAACCATTCGTGAGGGCACGGACGTGTATTTTGACTGTATCGTTGCTGCACACCCGGGCGTTTATAAGGTCGAATGGCGACATAATGTAAGTAGTAAAGTGTGATAAAAATAAATTTTGTCCTTAATATAAATATTTCTCCGGTCCTTTGCGACAAAGATACAATTTTGAGGTGTATATTTATCTAGAGGTGTGTATTTATATACGAAAGCTCCTTGGTCGCATGATGTACAACCATATTATATCTTTGTATCAAGGACAATATTTTGCACCTTCTTCCATTCCGGAAAAAGGATTTTTTCCTATTAATTTTTCATGATGTTTATTTTTTTTTTGCCTCTCATTTTCCGTCGCCGAATGTGATTTTCATGTGCTGCTATACCATCGTGATGTTGTTGTTCACCATTTACATCGTTTAAAAAAATATATATATATATATAAAGGGTCGTATGTTACCACACAACATTTCCCAAGGTGTTATAATCAGCAACCATTCGCTAGTGTTGCAAAGTGTTTCACGTACAACGGCCGGAAATTATTCATGTGTCGGCTACAATGCCGAGGGTGATGGTGAAAGTTTACCATTCGAATTGAATGTGATGTGTAAGTAATTTTATTTTATTTTTGTTGTCTCTTCCCTTCCGTTGCCTATTGCCAGGGTACTCTGTGCGGGAAAAGGGCATCCCACGCCTGATATGTCCCATTCTAATCCAATTGATTCGGTAATTTGTAACTAAAGGAATCTGACGTGTGACCTTTTCGGATTAATTTTTTTCTTTTTTGTCGCATGCCGTCCGGTTGCGACTGCGTTCGCATAATATGCGATCCCAATTTTTTTTTTATATATATAGGTATATACGCGTTTAATATACAGAAAAAATATCCAATTTCCAATTCAACAGATGCTCCAACATGTGCCCCAAACCAGCCCCGTGTTTACGGTGTTGCGAAGCAGGAAAATGCTCAAATCAAGTGTATAGTTGACGCAAATCCACCGGAAGTCGATTTCAAATGGACATTCAATAACTCAGCTGAGAGTATTGACGTTGCTGCCAGTCATGTGTCGCGACATGGTGAGTTTTTTCTTCTCAACTAAGCTTTATCTATAGACGAACCAATCTCATTTGGTAGGGAAAATAGCAAAGTCCCTTGATAAACATTCCAATTAAGCAGTCGATGATAATTTCAACTCAATTTGTTATTATCTATCGCTCGGCTCTATAATAGCAGCGTCAATAATTTATAATTAAAATATTTCATACGCCACTGCTCTTGTTGTTGTTCATTATTTCATCTTAATTCTCACACATATACAGGAACCTCGTCATTTGTCTCGTACACACCGATGACTGAATTAGATTATGGTACGCTGCTCTGTTCGGCAACTAACAAAATTGGAAAACAAAAGCACCCATGTATATTTCATATTATAGCTGCAGGTAGGCTCAATGTAATAAACGATTTTGGCTATAAATATCTACATTGGCGCAAAATTCCCGGTGGAAAATGAGCGCGCAATTTATATTTGAGGGAGAGATAATGGTTATTATAAGTGGGTGGTTGTTTAGATGAACTCAAAAGTCAAACACTCAACAGGAGTAAAGCTGTCAAAGCTCTCGAAAAATATTATAAATAATGGAAGGCGAAATGCTTGAAACCCGCAATGATGATCTTTTTGTTCATTATGGAATGTGTACACATTTGAAAAATAAATTTGCCGGTATCATAATATTATTCCTTTTAGCCATAAACGCACTTGTGCGTTCAGATGAAAATTGAAAATTTTCCGAAAACTGTGCAAAGACAAGAGGTGAAAGAAAAGTTTTTGCAGCATGTGATATATCGAATTCAAAAAAAAAAGCACACGCACATCGGAAACTTGATGTTTGCTTGTACCTTTCAGCCTTGTTCTTAATATGTGTACATTGTATTGCAGATCTTTATCAAAAATCATGATTGCGAAAATATTTCAGTGCAGGAATTTTCTATGCATTGTGTGTGTGTAGTTTCAATGTCATTTTAATCCGTATCTTTTTATACTGCGCAACATAAATATATTTAAAACACGACATTAAATATGCTACAAAATATATTAACGCACATCTCATACCCTCCTTCTCGGTTATATAATCAAAATAAATAATCTCGCAAAAGCGCTGTACATGCAAGGAAACATATTGCTGGGAAAATTCTCTCTCGTTCCATCTTGTTTTTCAAATGGGAAATATATTTTGTTTTAATTGATATCAGGTTTATGTTGTTTAAATCTTTGTTCAAAGTATCTCTCGTTGCTTGATGTTTGTAGCGTAATACTTTGTAAAATTCGATTGTATAATTTTGAGGGGTCGAAACAGTATTTCATGCATATTATATAAAACATGTAGTGGAGCAGCACTTTTGACTATGTTCCATTCAACAAACAAAATCCCAGCAGCGATGATAAACAATTTGATCCTTAATGGGAAATTTTGTTTACAATGTATAATGCTGATAGTTTGCTGGAGGACTTTAGTTGTTTGTTTCCATTGCGTATTAACCATACAGGCATTTTCTCGTTTGATGTCGTATACGATGTCGGAATTCAGATTTGCTACTCAAATATGACCCTTTGAAGAAATTCTAGTAGAGAGCTTTTCTATAGATCAATAAGAGTTCGATGAACTTGCAAGATATCAATTTCGTGTATTTTAATTAAATTTCAATATCGATTGCTATTCTTCGTTCTTTTTTTCTCATGACGAGACACCCATGAAAATTTATAACGTTTCAATTCTTCATGTCAATTTAATAAAATTGTATCGTGAAATTTGTTTGCATTTTATTGCAGTATTGAAATGGAAAATATTTTATAGAGCTTTAGGTGATTAAACATTTGAGCCACATTTTTGGCAAATTGAAATTGTATTTTATTCATTAGCTAAAATTATTTGATTTCTGCTTTTTAGGTTTTATAATTTTTGTGGTTGCTCGTATATGGCAGTTAGTAATATTGGCAATAAATGAATCTGAGGGAATTATGCTTTCGTGATTTTAAATTAAATTGTTAATCAATATTAGAACACATTTTCTGTCAATTGTCGTTATTGTGAATGTTTTTTTTTCTCCCGGGCATCTCAAATTCGAAACTCCGAATAGTTGAAAAATGGGATCCCATTAAGGAGTGCCATTTGAACTTGAAAACAGACATTTAGATCTTATCTTATTGAGTAATAGCATTTTGTCCCATCTACAGCTTTCATGACCAATATACCTTTGTCAATGGTAAAAAAGAAATGTTGAACGAAATCGTTCCTTTAGGCTATTACTGCTCTGTTGGAAAATTTAATTTGATGTTTTGAGCAATTAATTTTAGATGTGAAAATGTGAAACTTTTTTTTCTTCTTCTATCCGCCCTCGGTGTTACTCAAATCCGACACATAGCCATACGAGACATAAAAAAGCTCTAAATAAGCTAAATTTCTTTTTTCATCACTTACCTACTTATAATTGAGTTTTTCCTTATTTCATATATTTCTAAGAGAAAACTCTTTTTATGTTCATTGCCTAAAATATTTTTTCATATCTACCTTTTTTTTCTGAGATGCGAAACTTACAAAAATGAAAAGCGAGACGGATGCTAAAAGTGAAGATGTAAAAAAATGTTATAAAATTTCTTTGCGAATATTAAAAATACAAAATACATTTAGGGTACATGCAGCTATTAAAGGTCGCCTGCTGCTATTAAATGAGATAAAATTAAAGTTCGTTGTCGAAATCGTAAAAATGTCTCAAATTGCCCGAAACCTCCATAGATTCCATGTCAAAAACAGCAGTAGCCCATTTACACCATGTATGTAGCAGGAAATAAACTGCGCCAATGTAGCAGAAAAATGATGCTAGAAAAGTTTTATTATTTCAATTTACGAAGGATGAAAAAAAGTTATTTTCCCAAGATGTAAAAAAGTAGCAAAAAATTATTTAATAATATTATCATAAGCAAAATGGCAAAAGAGCGAGTGAGTACAAAAAAAAAAGTAAAAGGATGCAAGAAAGAATTTCTCAACTCAGCTGTAGCACTCATTCGCACGAGCGAAAACTTTAAGCAGCTCTAGAAAATTGCTGTTGGGGGTGTTTTGGCAAGAACAACGAAAAGACTTTTAGTGTTTAATAGAGTTTCATTATTGTTGTAACGCAAAAGTTTCTGGATCATAAAAAAGAAATATTTATTTTCCGTGGCATTGCGACGCGCGCATTAACGGCAGAATCAAACATCTTAAACTTTATCTTTTACAGTCATTTGAAAGTAATTAAAACTCTGGAAAGAGTTTTTTAATATTTTTTTCTTTCATAATTTTCGCAGTTTGATTATAAAGAAAATTGTTTTTAATTTTTCTTCTTTCTTTAACGTTTAACAATTTTCTCATTTAACTTTATGCCATTGCTGCAATTATTATAATATAAAGTTTGAATTCACGCATTACTTTTATTCAATCCACCATTTTTCTACTCTTCCAGTGGATCAATGTTGCAAAATTCATACTCATCTCATTTCACAAGTTCTTCTAGATCCAATTTAAGCTGCCTGTGACATCAACAACTTGTTGAAAAGCTAAAAGTCTCTTTCCAATTTCGATGGCTGAAGCTGTCTTTCATTCACACTTCTTGCCCAGCGGCCATGTTTCATCCTAAAGTCTTTATCTCAGTCACTCAATTTTTCTTGAGATTACAGAAAGAAATTTTTCGCAATCCCCAAATAAAACTTCTTCTTCCGTATTTTGCGCTTTTCGGCTCAGCATCGGCTTTGACGTCACAAAATGTCAAACAAAATGTGTTTCTTTATCTCTCTCTCTCTCTCTATGTCACTTGATGATTCCAAAACAAGACCGTTCAAGTGGGTATATTTTATATTATAGCACACACTTTTAAAATAACCACACGCCATTTCACATCGACCCTCTTTGCCGATGATTCTTGCAGCGAAATAAATTAAATTAATATGATGGTTTGCTCTACCATATCTCTTCAACAGTTTTCTTATTTTCTGTGCGTTATGTTTCTCGCTACATTCGTTATTTTTCTGCCTACCCCAAAATTTGTGTATCCGCCATGCTGTCAGACAGTGAGAAAGAGAGAAAGAGAGGCAGCAGAAACAACAACAAAAAAATTATGTTTGTTGATGTAATGGGGAATCTTCTCACAGCCATTTTACATTTTGACTTTGTTATCATTTCATGGAAGCGAATTTTTTTTTGTGTGTATATGTGCCACTGAGCAAACACTGTTTGCACAATGTTTTCGGTTCGCACATTTAAAATTTAAATTAAAAAATAATAAACCAAAAAATGGAAATTGAAATGAAATTTATGATGAAAATTATGTAAAGTCGCTTTTCTTCTGGTCGTTCTTTCCATTATGCCTCGCGTTTTTATACTCCCGTGTTTACTGTGGAATTTTTTGGGGTAGCAAAAAATAAAATAAAAAGTTTTGCTTTTTTTTTTTTTTCGGGAGCGAAATTACTTACAGGGAGTAGGAGAAGGAGAAGGGTCGCTGAGTGCACAGCGAAAAAACTTGACAAAAATTTATGCTTTCATTTACCGAATAGACATTTTGTTCATTCACTAACCATCTTTTTTTTTTCTTTTCTTTTCGCATTTTTTTTTTTCGGGTTCTTCGCATTTGTCTCGCACAAAATGACACATTAAAAAAAACTTTAGGGCGTCCGGATCAAGTTCACAATTGCACCATAACTAATATTTCAATGACATCTATGAGCATTCGTTGCTCGGAGGGTTTCAATGGCGGTTTGACGCAACAATTTATGTTGGAAGTGAGAGATTCGCAAACAAGCGAATTACGAGCCAATTATTCATCGCCAGTGCCACGGTTTACCGTCAACAGCTTAATGCCAAGCGCAATTTATTTGGCTTCCGTTTATGCATTCAACACAAAGGGTCGTTCCGATCCAACTGTTGTGCAAGCAGCCATGCTGAGAATGCCCGAAAAGCAGCCAACCGGTGAAAAAGGTAAGGATTTTAGTTGAAACTTTTGCCTAGAAATTTGATATCTTAAAAAATTAATTTAGTTCTAAATTTCAAAGTTGAACAGCGACAACGGTCTGCGTTTTCATTGACTCCCTTACTCTCGATTGCCATCGGGATTGGTGCCGCCATTTTGATTGGAAGCTGTGCCGTGATATTAGCTTTAAGAATCACATGTGGTCGACGGAACAGAAGAAAAGATGCCCATCATAATACAACTGTGCGGGTTGCATCGCCGGGACCGAGTATCAAGAGTGGTGCTAGTAAAGAATACGACGGTAACGAAAGTGATGAGAAAAATCCTGATGTGATCCCTGAAACCATCGATTCAGATGATCAGGTTAGTGTCAATTGGTGTCAATGCGTGTATCATATTGTAATGAAATCATTAGGTTGGGTGATGAACGTAATAATTTGATTAATTAGCAAACATTACCTTAAGCGATAATAACGAGTGACATAAGATAAAAAAAAATCTCTTTCAACAGGTTGAATTCATTAGGCGAAGGCAACACATATCAACGATTGACACAAGCAGTCCAAGTCGATTATTATTAGCATCAAATGCATCATCAAACAACAGTTTTATACCAAACAACACAATTCAAATACACAAAAATCATAATGCAATGGGCTATTGCACTCTTCGAAATGGCTCACTACATGGTCAATCACAAATCATTGCATCAAATAATATTTCAATGAGTCCAGTGCCAAAACAATTCCAACATCCTGGAAATACGTGCACGTTGCCACGGCATACAAACAATCATTGGCCATCGTATGGAGGAGCCATTGCAGGAGTAAGAAATATGACTCAGACAATTACCGTGAGTGGGAATCAACCACCGCCACCATCGACGATAGCGATGCACAATCTTGGACCGAATACTCGTCGAGTGTGTATTGGATTACCCGAGGACGATGCCGAGACACCATTAATGGTAAAACGTGAGAGCACTGTATGACTATAGGACAATAGAGCCGTTGTCGATGACACGGCTCTATGAGAAATCAAGAGAATCATGTACTGAAGGATTATCGCTATTTGTATTATACAATGTGGGAGTTTGTGCACCTAATTGGGGTAACATCAACACAAGTAATCTCAGCTCTGAAATAAAGAAAAGTGTTCCAATTAGGACAACATCTCCCCGGAATCATAGACTTGTAAAGAGAAATAAATACTCTGATATTGGCACGTTCACATTTACCAATTATTTTCAATCGACTATTGAGAAACTTCCCACACACTTCTTTGTGGAACAAAATAGTTTCAATTTCTGTTATTTAAGCCCGAAGAAAAATAAAATTGTGATAGCAGAGTAAAGTATAAACAAGCATAAACAGAACAAAAAAAAAATTAAGTAAAGCATTATATAAAAAAAGTAAAGCTGTGAAAATGAGCTCGTTCCCTTTCATCCGAATAGCAAATGCTCGTTGCACAGAAAAAAAGGGACAAAAAAAAAACTTATCAATTGCAAAAGTGAAAAAGGAGAAAAGTCTATAAAAAATTGATTTGAAAACTTTTAAGAAGTTTATTTTCTTTGATTTTTGTTTCTTCTTTATCATGTTCGCTTAATTTGATTTCAAAGTGATCAACTTGAATGACTCCAGACGCATAAATTGAAAAATCAAAAAAAAAGAAAGAAAATTGAAATTTTATGCACAAAATCGTTGAGTTCGAATATTTTGCTGCACAATTTCATACAATGATTGATCAAAATTAAAATGAATTTTTTTCATTGGGATTGCAGCAAAGTGCTTGCATTTGTTATTTGTTAAATTTGACGTTGAATTTTTTCCGCGAAAGTGTTTCCATTAGAAACGAGAAATCTATAATTTTGTGCCAAAAACAGAAAGTCTTTTAAAAACGAATTAAACGAATGAGTAAAGTTTACTAATGTTGGACTAATGTGAATAAGTACCATAAATGTGAATATAAATCAGTGAAAATGGCTGACAGATCGAATCAGCTCAAGTTTGTTTCGTTTCAAGCATGGAAAGTAAAGGAAATTGAAATTCTGCATCAACTTTAAAATTGAGTTTTTTGTATGATATATCGAATAATGGAAGAATCAAAAGTGTCGGGGAAAATTGTAAATAATGTTTCATAATATTCATGCATGCAAAAAATAAATAAATAAAGTTATGCAACGGTTTGATATGAAAAATGAAGAAAAAAAATCTGTACATAAATCATGAGTCTAGTAAAATATGAACAGAAAAGAGAAAACTATCGATTTATATGCACTGAGTGTCATTTAATGTAAATAACATCATCAATAGGTTAATTGAGAATAATGAAAAAATAATTGAAAAGAATAAAATTGAATCAAAACAAAATTCTGATAAAATAAAAGAACAGTAAAAATCACAATAAAAGATCAATAAAATTATTAAACAATGCTATGTTGTGTGATTTTTTAAGGAATTCTTGCATGAGGTAAAGCGATGGGTGAAAATGTTTTGAATTTACAGGTAAAAAGTTCATGTCTCCGGTTGTATAAAATATTCAACGATATATTGCCACATAGAATGTAAAACACATACCATATATGTACATATGATGCAGTAAAGCTATAGATAGATGTTCTACCTTTAACTTTTTGTCGAACGTATATAATCTTTAGCCTCATAATTTATGTATTCAATGGTTTTTTGTGCACGAAGGACGACATTTGCTTTGTGCTTCTTTTGTGCTCTAATGGGAAGCTCAAAATTTCTACAACTATCATAAGTAGCCTGTAAAAAGGTAGCTGGCTATATTTACACGTTCACTTCTTTTCCAACCTTATCTTACTCATTCTCCCCTATGAACGTCTTAGGTATAGCAAAATAATGCCTAAAAGGTGTGAATTATTTTAGAAAAATCTTACCCAAGATGCTACTATCTCTACCTTTTGCCATCGTTTCATGTAAAATTCATTCATTTGAAGGTTTTTTGAGGACATTACTGAAACATGTTATTTAAGGGCGTCTTGATAAAATTGCTGTAACAAACATTGGTAAATGATGTCGAGTATGTTGATTTGAGCGAAACTCTTTTCAAGGGAAAAACAATTTTGAGCTACATAACAGAATATTTTTAAGATTAGAATGCTTGAAGATTTTCTGCTCGATGATTATAAAAACAGAATCATTAGCACAAGGAAAACTGGGGAAAAAAAATGTAATCTTACATAACTGCATACATAATTGCTGCTTAATTAGGCACACTTTTTCCTGTACTGTCTGCTATTATAGGACGTCATAGAAATGCTAAAATGCGGCAAAAGAAGAGTATGAAGCCCGCTTGTGATAATTAAATAAAAATTTTCTGCATAAAATCCAATTTTTCATCAACTTTCATTTCAGGTTTTTTGCTCCTCGTTTAACATTTTCCTTTCTGTTTTTTTTTTTTTTTTTTGCATTTGCCATTCAGCAGATGGTTTCTATCGTATAAAGAGTGAGAACGTGAGTACACCTTGAGTAGTGGAATGAATGCTGTGATAACAAATGAAAATGAATCGTTACAGAATTTTACAAAGTGAAAAGTTTTTCCATTAACTCTTTCTCTGCTTACATTGGTACTGAAGGTTGAGGAAAATTTTCTTAAGTTATTCTTTTTTCCCGCCCGAAAAAATATCATAAAACATTCTGCGAAATTCGCCAGCTTCTGTTAAATTCGGATATATTTGGTTTAACAAGATGTAATTTCGGTTTAAAACGTAATTAAAAGTGAACAATTTTCAATGATGTAAGCACAAATAACTTTATCTAGGTAGATCTTAATTACTCGACTAACAGTTTGGTTACTTGATTTTATTTTAAATTAAAATGAAAATATTTTATTGTATGCGATGATAGGCAACATTCGATAAAATAATATTTCACCGAAAATTTCAATATGTTGCTATTTCAGTTGTTTTAATTGATATTCAGAATAAAAGTGAATTGAAAATTTCCATAAAACATAAATCATTCACTAAATTGTGCCAGCCGTATGTTTTTAATTACACACTCGATTTAAAATACCACTCTACCGCCTGTTGGAAACATAAAAATCAGCTTATTATTTGTGAATATGGTAATTGCGAATTTTGGGCAATATGCGAATAATATGTCAAATTACAAAAGCAACCATGTGCACGATCATAGACTTTAATTAATTTATTTTTCGATGAATCCAATTTTATCGCTGTTACAAATAATGAATTCTTCTTCAATTAATATTTTACAGCCTTCATATTTATCAAATTATAATTCAGCAAATTTTCATGAACTTCAGACTCCATTTTTTTTAACTGAATGCTAAGCCAACGATGAAGCAACAATTATCCGGACGAATGATTTCCTTGTGGTTTATCTTGAGCCAACAGATCAAAGCATAATATTCCACTACAGTAAATTTCTGTTCCTTTTTTCCTTAATAAATTAATGGAATAAGAAGAAAAAAACATCGAGGATAAAAGCCAAAAAAGGAGCAACGGTCGAATGGAGAAAAAATAATAATAAACTGACCTTTTCTGTCCTGAAATTGGCTCCTCCAGTGTGTTGTCTGAAAGAATTCCTCGAATATAATCTTATTAGTACCATATCTAACAGATCAAAGCATTTTTTGGCTTGAGTTGAGCCATGAGTCGATGAGTTTTGCTTTTGTAATCAGCATTTAAGAAATTTCAATTGACCGGCAGCGAGGAAAGATGTTAAATGTGTAAAATGAAATTCTGTTTGTTGAATTGAATGCAAAATTCTTGTAAAAATTATATTCAAAAGTCAGCAATAATGAAGCAAAATAAAAGTTGCATAGCACAAGCCAAATGAACTGCAAAATTTTCATATTTTAATGACGAACAAATGCATCTGTTACGATGCTAGAATTCTCTTTAATGACTTCCTCCATATACAGAACACACAAAGATGAAATGCTTCTGCTGTGTTCACTTCATTAACAAATCGACGTTTGGATACATAGAACTATAGAACTCTCATTCCGACGACATGATAATTTGCATAAATAATGTGCTCGTAGTATTTTGTTTTTGTTTAGTTGCGCTCGAAATAGCAAAATCAAATAGAACTTTTCAGGCTGACAAGAGTCGACTATGCTGTGTATTTACAGCAGAGAAGGGCTCCGTATTAAAAAGCATACAAACATATATTCCAATTATTCATGATTATAAAAAACTAACTTAGTACTTAAACAATTTAATTTAATTATATTTAATGTTAAGCGTGTGTAGAAACACGTAATAATTTTTGGGGGATTTTAAGCGTTCAACAAATTATTTGTTTTTCTTTTTTGAAAAAGATTCCGTGTGTGGGTGCAAACAAAACCTTCCTCAGCTTGCCAGTAAGCACTCGACTGATTTAAATTTTCAATGTTATGACGACTTACACGCAACAGCCCACCAAGTGTTTATAATTTGGAACAAAACGTTTTAATTTAGTAAAATATTCTATATTTGCTTTCTCATATGTGGTACAAAATTATCGCGCATATACACAAATGCTCGTTCTTTTTGCGTTATCAAGCTGTTCTCATTAGAAAATTTTGAATAATATGTAAATATTTGTCAGAGCAAAAAAAGAAAACATTTTTATACTTTTTTTTATGAATAATTTGAGTTTATTAAAACATTTACAGTTATAAAGTAACATAATTATTTTAAAAAGCCCCCTGCAAGTTGTGCAACAAAGTTTTGTATCGCAAAGCTTTTTCAACCATTAATTTTTCCCATTCATTTTACAATCTACAAATAAATATTTGACCGGAACATTGCTGAAGTTTACATACTTTAAGAAAAAAGCTTGTAAAACCTTTTCGCTTCAATAATTATTTATTTATCATACCTTAATTGTTGTTCAATATTTGCTTCTCGACATAAATGAATTTTTAAACTTCAAATTGCGGAATTTTTACAATTTATTTTTTCAAACATGAACTTTTAATCCAACTTGTGTAATTTAACCATCATGGACCATTACTAAATTAAGCTTACATAAAAGGGATCGACAAGTTTCGGGAAATATTATATTCTGATGTTTTAATTTATATCAGAGTTCTGGTAACTTTCAGCATCCATGGGAAATGGAAACTGAAATCATATTAATATAAAAAATAAAATTCGTAGAGATAAAATTAATCCCCACCCGACATAATCGGATTTTCTTTATGCAAATTCATCCGTAAAAATGTTATCAGTGTTTTTTTTATTTTTATTGAATCACCTTGATTAAATAATATCCGGATATATCAGAGAAAAAAAAAAAGATCGCATTTTGTTTTTTGTTTCGTTTTATGTGCTGCACTGTTGATAAAATGATTCGTAAGTATATAATAGTTCTTTTGCCCCCATCGACATCGGTAGCTTTTTATTTTTTTTTTTTCATTTTCGGATTAGCATTGCCACCTATCACATTCACACATCCATTTGTGTCGAAACAAGGTTATTGCACTTGAATATGCATGAAAGGTAAATCGATCTAATAAACTTTAGCACTTACGAGACGATGACAGCACATGTGATGCTGCTGATATTTCTTTTTGGTTGGTTCTAAAATCATAAAATTGACAACCGCACATTTTTGCGAAATCACATTTCATTTTAATATTTATCGATATTTGTGTTTTGTCAACGACGGGCGGGCATTGACTTTTTTTTGTTATTTCAGACGTGCTACAAATGCTAAACAGTGAGACTATTGAACGTGAACTCAAGACGAAGAATTCAAAAAAGGGAACCGCGAGACATGAAAATATTTTACAGCTCTTTTCCACTGAAAATAAAAATCTGAAAAAGTGATGACAAATTAGTGTTTTGTAAATTTTGTCTCAAAGCAATTGCAAAAGTTCAAACACAGTAAGTAAAGATTCAAATCGATTGCGAAGGAGTGCCGTTATTATGAAATCACTCCCACATTGTAAAAAAGAGTAAAGAAAAGTTTGTTATTGAAAATGTTGATTTGCAACTGGAAAATTGCAAAACGATGTTACTTTTCTGAAAAAAATATGTTGGCAATCAATTTATAAAGTTGAATGCAGGTTCAGCTGTGGAGATGCGTCCCACTGGCAAAAAGTTCCCAAATGAATAGTAATCTAATCTCGATGACAGTGTCAAAAAAAAAGAAGATCCAGCTCGGTATGAGACAAGTCGTCTTTTTGGCTCTTGTTCGACAAAAATTTGAATTTATGACAATAACCATTAATTTCGGGCACAACGAGGACGACAGCAAACGAGAAAGGACGACATTCAACAAATATGATTCTGGAATGAATATAAAAAAACGATGTCTGCAGAAATAATTCCATAATAATTTTCTCATAATGTCAGCGTTAATTTAGCTGACATAGTGTAGCTCTTGTCACGAAAGTTCACAATCTAAAATTGCTCGTTTGGCAATAAAACTTATCTCATTGTGTGAGAGTGTGTGCGAGAGTCATTTAATTTAGCAAATTGAGAGAGTTTTTACATAAATAACATTATTAAATTAAAATTTTCAATAGAAATGTCATCTGACAGCAAAACTTTACACAATTTATTGCAATGAGACAGAGTGAGATGCGGTTGCTTTAAATTGCGGTACCCGTTCATGTCTTTTGTAGAAGCGCTTCTTTGTCATTCGATGTAGGAAAGTTTTGAAGGACATTTGCGGTTGGACGTCGTTTGATGTTGCAAAATTTGAAGAAATTTTGCAAATATACGTAAATATTATGAAAAATAGCAAAATTTTCTTTTCGTAAAATTGTTTTTATTAAACTTTTTTTTTTTTTATTAAGAAATTTATTTACAAAACAAAAAACTTTTCTTGTGGCATAGCAAAATTTATTCTCCTTTTTTTTGTGATATCTTTTCAGTTCTTTTCAATGTTCATTTGAAACACAACTCGATTCGACGGTGGTGGTGGAAATATTGTTGTTAAGCGAAATGAAAGGAGATAAAGAAAGTATTGAAGAAGCGGACAATATCGATTGGTTTATTTACTTCTTTATATTTAAATAATATTTTTCAATATTCAACATTACTGAATAATAATTGAATGGGAGGGATAAGAGGAATAAAGTAGGTGGGAAAATGGAGAGGAATTTAGAGAAGACTTATTTAGCAGAGAATCCATCACCAGTTGGATCAAGGATCCATGGATAATTGTTAGGGCACTCCATGCATGTGAACAATCTAAGTGTTTCACCAGGCAATTCCCTGGTTGTTAATGGACACGCGTTTGGCAATGAGCAGTATGGTTGCCCCTTGACGTCACATTTTTCTTTCCATTCTTGGAAATCTCTAAGTGCATTGAGTTCAGTGGGATTTTGCATCCATTGAATGACTTGAAGCATAGTAACAAAGAACACATCATTACGTCCCAACATTTCTTCAATAAACTTGATCAATTCTTCACGATATTCTTTCTTTGATTTCAACCATGATGCGTGGAAGTTCAGGCCCAATGGAGCACGGTTGGTATTGTAGTGACGATTGAAATTGTGACGCAACAAACGTCCGAATTGCTCACCAGATTGAATGTTTGAGCATGAATCGACCATGTGACAACCGGGCAATGATTCGTCAAATGTTGGATCATCACGACGATCAAGTTCATTCATTACCATTTCCCAGACTGGATGGCTACGTGATGGACAATTGTGAGCGTTGCCATTGCATTTGTGGGGCATACGGAAGTAAAGAGTGTATGGCCAAATTGGCACACGGTTCAGTGAGGCTGTGATGGATGCATCATAAACAAAGAATTGATCGGCCATCATTTCAAATTGCTTGTTTCCACCAACACGCAAGTACGGTGCACGAATTCCAATAATGCTGCCGTCAGTAATATTGGCAAAGCGTTCAATAATCAAACGGGCGCCAGCCATTTCTGCCAGCCAGTCATCGTATGATCCTTGCGACCAATAATTTGGATCATCCTTGTGAGTAAGTGAAAACACTGAAATTTCATGGCCGCGACGATGAAGATCTTGAACAGCGGAATAGTTTGTATATTTGTGTGACACGAAGAATGTTCCACGAATTTGGCATCCGTTGGGATTTTGACGTTGTCCATTGAAAATATCGTCGTACAGATCGATATTGTCAACATTAACTGCACCATTGAAGGTAATTGTAATCATCTGTGGCACCTGGCTTGGTTCAATATTGCCGGGAATGCGTGTGCCGTCAGCTGAACAGAAGCAGTCGGGCAAGACACATTGTGTTTGATCGCAATCGGGTGCACGATTTGGATCTAACTCAACAGCTAAATGGCGGAAAAAAAAGTTTTCGGTCAGCAAAGTCATAAATTATTTTATTTCCGTTGAGTTTGTACAAGGCGCCAGCAATTTTTCATTGCCAAAAGCCTTAACAGTAAATTTTTCACCACTTTTATGATACTTACTACATGCGTTTTCGTCCGATTCATCCTTACAATCGGGCTTGCCGTTGCAAAACAATTCCTTCTCAATACATTCGCCATTGCCGCATGACAATTTTCCTTCTGGACAAATTGGTTCATCCGTTTTCAGAATGGGCAATACTTTTCTCGGTTCTGAAGCACAGCATCGGTTGATAAAAGTGACAAAGGTAACAACAGCAAAAGTGACAGCAAATTGTGTGTTTTGGTCGGGTGAAAAAGGTGAGAGAAATAGGAAAAAAAAATAATCGAACATTAGTAACAAAAACATTATAAAATAGCAATTCCACCATGATTCTATCACTCTATATGTGTGTACATCAATGCTGATGTGCAAAAATACTACATACTAAGATCATATGTTCAAATGTATGTGATGGGTGGTCAGGGGATCGTCGTTATCTGTCGATGGAGGGTTTCATGTCATCCACAGAAATGTATGTTGATGTTTAGGAAAAATGTCACAAAATGTTAGTCAAAGTACATATGAGTTAAAATTGTGAGTGCAGAGTAGATGAGATTTGTGCCGGGGTTTTTTTTTTCGTTCACCATGATGGTAGGTGGCGTAGGAGGAAAATGGAATTTAATGAAATTTCAATATAGCAAAAAAATAGCAGTCTCTTACGTCAGTGTACTATACTTGATGAAGCTTTTCTAATGTCACATAGAATGATTTATGGGCATAGTGCACACATGTCAGCCATAGACAATTCAACAGACAGGAAAGGGAATTTATGACGATACATTTTTGTTCAATTAACATACAAATCGATGCAAAGGCATTTTTATCATGGAGAATTTTAACTCTCCAACAACCATTCAGCGATTAATTGATTCAGATTTCACAACATTTTGTTGACATTTTCTCTTTCGCGTTTGACGATTGCATGAAGCACTTTGTGCGGCGCATTGACTACGACACAGAAACACTGTTGTATAATTATGCAAATTGCACAATGAAATTTTTTTTTATCATAATGACGGCGCCCAGCCAGCACCCAGAAGTGAAAGTCTATAGACGTTTTGACATTCACCGTAAATTAATCTAAAAATAATAAATTTTATTTTCTTGATTTAAAGCCGCTATTTTTGCTGTAAACAAGCCCACACAATAAATGAGTTGGTAATTCTGAGAGTTTAACTGCCAACATTTTATGCGAGCACACCCTCAAAGGTTCCGACAGTTGTTACTTATAACATGTAACCCGTAGAATGTCAAAATACTTTGTTTGGAAATTAAACTCCTTTGAAAAATTTTTGTCATTTTTGTTTAACAAATATAAATTCCAATACCGAAAGCAAGACTGAAAGCTTTCATATCATGTTAAGCATCATGTGGAATAAATTTAAAAGCCAAATGAAAATTTGAAATAGGGCCGGCGGTTCATTTTTAAGCTCCCAAAGTATATTTGTCATTGCGATTGCAGGGTTTTTGAATTTACATGCATTGAGAGTCGCGGTTGATTGCGTGCAACAGCACATTGTTTGTCTAGCATAACCTCAAAAACCAATCAACTCAAAACGCTCAGACCATTGCTATCATGATTTGCGCTTCCCACACACATTACTCCCCTTTTCAATGAGCCCTAGACTACTTAAAAACTTATTATTTCGAGCCAGTTTGAGAGGATAATGAAGCATGAATGGGATTCTATTTACATAGAGATTAAACATCAATTATTTCCCATTCCCAAAATTGTGTGTGACTATGCATGCGTCAGCATCTCTTGAGAGCTTAATTTCTAAAAATCATTTCATGCAGCAATAGCTAGCAATGGCAAAGTGTGTTTTTGCGAAATTTCCATTCAATTATCATGTTTGGTGTCTCCGACAACTTTTGCCATTTGAAACAGAGCATGCAAAAACTGATGTAGTTTAATATTAATCAGTAATATACATAGATATAGAGTTTTAAGTTTGTTTGTGTGAGCAAAATGTTTTTTCGTTTTTCGTGTTTTCTCCATTTTGAATTAAAATTTAATTTTCAAGTGCGCTGTTTGTGCACATTTGTCACATTCACCTAAATGGAGATTTCGAAGCCATCACATTATTTTTGAGTAAATAAATTATCGTCCCTGCAGCAGTAGCAGTTCGCGAACTTTTTTGCAAGCGTTTTGCGAATTACTCAAATAAAGTTTTATGCTTATCCTTTAAAATCACAAATATATAAATTTTTTGTAGCTCTCGAAAGCTTTTTTTTTCTCATTGGGTAAATATAATATGAAAGCAACTGCTTTAAGCTCATTTCATGGCGAATATTGTGTGCATTCTACGATGGTCTATTTTACCATTTTAATATGAAAATCCCAGACCAATTTGCGGTTGTGAGATATGCGATTTTCATTTAAAAATAAGTAACATAGCACGGTAGCTCCATAATATATTGTTTAATTACTTTTACATTCACTGACTTCTGCTCATCATGAAATATAAATTTGCTCAACTGCTTTTCGTGAAGACACAAAATGAAATTATTGAACTTTCTTTTTTTTCCCCCGTCACCACCCCCAACTACGTCCAACTGAGTGAATGATAATGTCTTGGTGTCATTATGTAAACGTGTGTTTCATGCAGCCTTCTGCCTTGATGTTAAGTTATAAGTAATAACAAATGTACACTAAAAAAAGAGTTGTTTCTTTGAACTTACTTTCTTTTCTATCGCAATTATCGACTTTTGCTTTCCAATCGCAAGTCTGTTTTTCAATGTCAAATGACAAACCGGAAGGGCAGGTAATTTGTTTCAGTCCAGCGCGAGTACATCTGTTTGCCAGATTGTATTTAGTTTTTATTTTATTTTTTTTTTTTGATATTTTATCGCCCAATGTTAACGGGTTCGTTAAATGCAGGAAGTTGATTATATTTCAAGTTTATTTTTTTGCGATCAGATTTTTTTTTGTTGTTGAAGCGATAAAGAAAAATTAAACAAAACGAAAATTAGTACTGAGCAAAAAAAAACTGAGCAACTGAAAAATAATCTGCAAATAAAACTTTTTAACAAAAAATGCTGCAACAATTCAAAAGACATTAAATATTAATTGCAATTTTACTGGCAAAAACACTTCTCGAGCTGTAATTTTAAGGTTAACTCGACACTCGCAAATGGCGAAGTGAGCTTGAGTGAGCTTGTGGGAAATATGCAAAACGGAAAACATTCGCAAGAAGGGATTAAATATTTACATTCCAGAAATTATCATGCGATTCTGATAATTTTCAAATAGTTATGTACAAGCTGAAGAGCTGTGGGGCATAAATAAATAAAGAACTTTGCTGAATGCTGATGCAATACTTGGCATAACAACGATATTTATTTGGTGTTGTTGCTGATTCGTAAGTTATTTAGCTTAAAGCAATTCCTTCGTGATGAAAGTTTTTTTTTTGTATTAGGAGGAAGATTTTTTGCAACACTTAATGTCATTTTGAGAGCACTGAAAAAAAGTTCTGTGACTTTGGCGAAATGTATCACTAACAGATGCAATTTATTTTCTTTACAGTGAAAATAGCAAATTGCTCGAAGGACTTTACAAACTTTTCTTTTGCAGTCATGCAACATTTTTTCACATCATTAAATTGACATTCTATCTATAGTAAAAAGTCAACAACTTGAAGCCATTCATTGTACAAAACAATTTTTTTCTGCACTTATCAGGAAATACATTCAGATGCAATTGAAGGGAAAATTGAATAATCTCAAGGAAACACATTTGCGCATAAGATAATTTGAACTAAAATGGCAGGAAAAAAATTAGTTGCAGTAATATGGTTTCATGCATTAATTACAGTACATGTACAGCACTCTAGGAATAAACGAATGAGGAATGAAATTTGATTAAGACAATTAAATGGCACACAAACAATAATTAATGAACACACAATAAATAGTTGGTGAAATTTCAGGCATGTTATAATTTTGCACGATTGTTATTCCAAAGAATCATAAACTTACTCTCCACTGAGTTACAATTTTTAACGTTCGTCTTCCAATCGCAAGTTTGACGTTCGATATCAAATGCCAAACCAGCCGGACAACGAACAGGTGCCAGTCTACTATATCGGCTTTCGCCAGCGTTATCGCACCTAGTTTTGAAAATGGTAGTTTTTATATTTTTGGAGTGGAATTTGAATGATTTTTAATAGTGCCAAGTTCCCAAGAAAACAGTTTTCTCGCAAAAGGAAGCAGAATATAAATGGAAAATTGTTAATCGATTACCGTTTAAAGTGAAACATAAATGCCAGTTTGTGGCAAAAATGTGAAACTAAAATTGCTTGGTTTAAAATCTTAAACTCGTTATCAATATAAATGTCATATGTTAGAAAAGTGATTTAATTTTGCCAGAAAAATTCAGAACAAATAGAAAAAAACTCGTGAAAAAAAGAGTTATAAAAATTCAAATTCAAATTGACATCGTAGCGTCTCTTCAACATACCTTACGACATCACGACAATCGCCATCTGCTGAAAGACGAAAATATTCGTCGGCGGCTCGGTCCTGGCAAAGCTCTTCAATATTTTGCTCTGCATTGTCGTCATCGTCTTGTCGCTTAACTCGTACATCGGCAGTTACTGAAATGAGTTGAAATAACAAGAAGTGGCATGATATTAACTTTTATTGTCTCTTCTTTTGTCTTTCTTATTTTTGTTTTGGTGCTTGCAGTTTTCTTTCTTATTCATAATTTTTATGATTTCCCCAGTTTTCATTGTTGTTTTGTTGTTTCTCATAAAAAAAAAACCAGCAAACTGATAAAAGGTGAGTTCATGAAAGTGAGAGTTTTGTAATTTAGATTTTAATCTTTGAAACTCGTTTTTATTTTAACTTCCTCAAAAGAATGAAACAAGAAACAGAATTAATGGATCACACGAAAAATGCAAATTATCTATGCGCTCTATTTCTCACATTGTGCACACACTTCTTAGCATGAGAAATGAATTGAAAACATGTTTGCAAAGTGAAATGAAGAAACATTTTTTTTTTCTTGAAGGTATCAAAGTTATTTCGCTTTAATATTGAGGCATGCAGTTCAATTGAGAAAGGTAGGTAGGCATGAATTTACTATTCAAGTTCATGCATGAAATCGAGTTGCGGTGTAACATTTGAATGCCTGTTTTGCATATTGCCACGCCATGACTTTTCTACGTAGCTGGGAAAAAAAAAACATTTCAGGCGCATAAATTAAGCAACAAACCTTGACATGATGCGCTCGATTAATGGATGGAAAAAAGAAATTGAAATGAATTTATGATTTTTATTTTCTCACATGATGTTTGCCTTGAAATTTCATGTATTTTTTCTATGTGGACTGCTATCTTAAGTCGAAGAGTTTTTTTTCGGTTAAGAGTTAAATGTTTGATGGCGAGAAATGTTTGCTTTGAGGCTATGTTTATTGAAAAGTTCGCCATTCGATGGAAGCGAGATGATATTTATCGGATGAATTTAGAAATTTAGTTTTGTGCTTGTGAAAGTCGAGGAAGAAAAAAGCATTCTATTTTGAAAGTTTTCCATATAAATTTATTCGCTCACTTCAAACTCATCATTTTGTCATATTTTATTCGATTTATTCCGCTTAAAATTGTCAAAATAAATCCTATCAATGAGTGTTTTTTCTGATGTTTTTATGAGCAGATTTTAAGATAAAAAAAAATATTCATAAGCAAATCGTTCTTCTTTATTTTTGTCCTGTCAGTTCTCATCAAGGGCTTCGAGAGATAGAAAGAGTGAGCGTTCGATGATGGAAAGGGATTTTGGAAACGTAGGGATGGCAGAAAAATCGGCAATTAATTAAGGAGAAGAAACTTTTTATTGCCTCAGAGCACACAGCGTAGAGAAACTTACAAGATCAAGCGAGAGAAGCAAAGAAGAAAACATTTTTTTTTTGTTTCGGGTAGAAATCAAAGTCGTAATAAATCAACCTCAGAACGAATTTTATTTATTTCCATCTCGTATCTTCATCATGATGGCGCCCAATGGACCCACACTCAATCGACGCGGGCCATACAGCCGTTTAGCAGTTGAAAAAATCGGAGGAGAGAAAGATGGAAAATAGAATTGTGTTTGAGATTATCCTGCCACTGAGAATTTGTACGAAAGAAAAGCGAGGCAAATTATTTATTATCGCTCATATAACGAAGGCAACATCGAAATCGATTAATTACATCATTTCATCTAGTAGTAAATAGCGGAAAAATATATAATATTGCAACACGATATTCATAAAATGAAATTGTTTGTTATCAAATCTATGTAGCTTAATTAAAAGCTCGAGTTCGTTCGATACTTTTATTTGTTTCTGGCTTTGCGTTTCATCGCGCTTGCAAAAAAAAAACCGGTTCTCGGTAACTTTTTTTTTATAATTGAAATATGAAACACGATGACTGTACTGTTCAATAGCTTGCGTTATTTTACTTCTAGGCTAAAGTACAACAACATCACTCGATAAAGCTTGTTCAATGCAGAAGGAAGTGAATGAGACTTATTTGTGCTGAAGAGGAAATATTACATAAATGGCAATGTGGGATTTATCGAAAGGGAAAAAATGATTGAAAAGCTTTTGGTTTTGTGCTCGATTGATTGGAAATTTGAGCGATATCGACAATTTGCTGTCGATTTTAATTGGCAATCGATTGAATTCTTATAAAATAAAGCAAAAACCAAAAAAAAAAAAAAAAAAAACTTTTTAAAATTACTTGGTTGATAATTGCGTGTGAAATTCCAAAATGCAAAAATGATTAACACCAAATAAACGGCAAATGGCAAACCATGATTACGTAAAGAAGTAATAAAAATTCATTTCCATTTCATTCGTAAAAAAACTCGTTTTCTTCTCGCCTCGCTCAAAAGTTTCGCTTTTTTTTTACTCAATACTCGATTTTAAATGTCAACTGTTAAACTTTCTCCTATATTCAAAAATCAACAATAATGGGCTGCATGATAATTCCAAAAGCGACCGATCTCATAATGTCTCGCAAAGATTCGATTTTGTATATAGAAATCACTTGTGAATATTTATACTGTAATCGTGCGGAAATTTGTGTGTAAAATTTAAATAATTTATGCAGATCTAATCGAAATATTTTAAAGCCGCGACTTTCAGCCAAAAACTTATAACTGTCAAGGATAGAGTTTCTATTTATTGCCGTGCTATTTTAAAACTGTTTCGGTTGCCAAGCACTTTAATTTTTACAAAAGATACCGATATTTGGCGACGGCATTAATTTGTATTTTTGATTGCGATAGACACTTTCAACGCTTAACACTTACCAAACAGAACAATAGATAACAATAAAAATCCAGATTTTACACGGGCCATTTCTGATAGTGGCTATGTGAACACTATTTGACTAATACGACCTAATTTAATGTGCACTTGAAAAGTAGCACTTCTATTCAACACCTTAACTGGTTTCCGATTTTTGCTTCTCGGAAATTCGTTCACTTTCAAAGTTTTTATTTATTTTTTAATTTATTTCCTTCACTTCTTTTTAAACTCTTTCCTGCGCTGTGTTAATACACAAATGCGCGATCCAACTAAGTGATCACCGTCGCTTTGAAGGTCTATTTATTAAGACTTTCTCTCGAAACGTCGATTAAGTGGGGACGCTTGTGCAGGTAAATTTTCTTCTTTTTTATACAGCATGACGTCAGGTGAGCACAATTTTGTGGTGGGATCGTTTAGACTTTGAGTGGGAAATATTTTTTTTTACCCTCGATGCTGGGGAACGGCGGTTTTGTATTGTGAGCATGAGAAATAAATAATGACTCGTAACGGCTCTTCGAGAACAGCCGCAAAATGTCTGGATATTTCTTGTTTTTCTTCAATTATAATAAATAAATAATTTTTTTAGGTTCATTTCTCAGAATTGCTAAAATATCAAATTGATTCAGTATTGAACGTTGAAAACCGGTCTTTGGTTGAAGGACTGCCAATAACATATAATGAGAATTTCGGACGGCCGAGTTGTTGAGTTTGCTTCGTTGCACTCTTTGGCTCGGCCAAATTATTTACTTTTTATTTAAGAATTCTCGTTATTTATCGAGTTTTGTTATTTTTCTTCTCTTCTTTGGAATTTCAATAAATGTCAATGATGGTCATGCTTTCATAAATGTCATTTTGGTTTTCATATAATTGAATTGTCCGACTGCATATTTTCTTTCAAAATCAATAAGTAGCGCCCGAATGGTATCACTGAGCAACAACTACATAAATGCATGGAACATGATAATTCAATTATTGTTGTTCAGGTTTGTGAATGAAGGACGATTACATGAACTTGTCATGTGTACAATAGAATTGATTGTAATCAAATTAATTACAACCAAGATATCAAATAAATTATTTCTGAAATGACGAAATGTTTGATTGATACTTAAAGATACCGAAACACACGAGTAAATGTTTATTTTACGTCCTCAGAATGGTGAGGGGAAATTAAAGGTAAAGTGGCCATAAATAAATGATTTATGCTAACAAGCACACTGATAAATAAATGATTGTTTGTTTATTGGAACCACCATTAAATGGAATTACCAGGAATCGCCACTAATACTGATGAAAGATTCCTTATCATTCCAAGCCGCAGGCGCTAATTATTCAAGATATTAATTTTAGAATTAATGATCAGACTGTCACTCTGCTTCGACTTCTTAAGAATAATTAATTGGTATTCTCCGTAGTAAGTTTTGAGAAAAATATCATAAGGTTCAATATAGCAAAATATTTTGACAAATTATTAAAATTTTTCGATTGAAATATTTTTCCATCATTTTTTTTTTATTAATCTGAAACCCTTTAAAATCATAAAATATAATGTTTTGCTGATTTGTTGAAATATTATAGATGCTTTGATGACTACTCTCATTCATATAGATATATTATCATGTCAATTTAAAGCAAAAATAATAAACATGCATTATATCATTGATGCATTTGATAGGGATGTATCCATCTATGATGATAATTTCAAATCGTCTATCTTTATTCATCACAATACATATCTTTTCAAAGTCGCTACGCAGTATTCGAATATGCCCTCTATGCGAAATTGAAAAATAAATTTGAAATTTTTTCTGCTCTGCTGACATGACAACAAATGAATTTTTCTATACAGAAAAAATTGCTTCCTGATAGAATGTTGGCGCGCTAAATTGGCAAAACATGATTTACTCCTTTGACGGTTGGTTATATGCAATAATATGGAAAATCAATATAAAAAAACACAGAAATTGTGCATTTTGCGATACAGAGTTCACTCGTTTCCATAGCTTTACCGCATTAACTTGCATGCAAACAAGCAAACAGTAAAACCGCAAACGAAGAAAATTATCCTTAATCAAATGTAAAGTTAAAAAATATATATTTACCTCTGGTATGGAATAAGGGGAGGCCCCCAGAGGGCGAGCAAGCAAGCGAGTGCACAGAAGGAGGCAATGAAAGCTCCATTCGGAAAAGATTTGTGGAATGAGTTTGCCGCTTTACGGCGAACATAGCATTGTTATTTCACTTTAATCCCCATCGCCTTACCACTTAGAAGAGAATTTTCATAATGCATTTCGCAATGAAATATTCGCAATGGAAAGTCGTGTTTTCCATTTTTTATTTTCACTGCATGCACAGCGTAATTTAAAGTAAAGCAACAATGGCTGAAGAGGGCGGAAACAATGATGCTCATTTAATTACAGTACACGAGGCTCCAAACCTGCAACTTAAAAAAAAATTCGTTCTTTAACAAAACATTCTTAAAAGCTTTGTATTTGTCGTTCCGCTGGTTTTTCACTGCTTTCATGTAGTAAACAAAGTAGATAGATGTGAAAACAGCCACGAATAACTGTAAACCCCTCGCTAATAAATAATAACAAGATTTTAAGGTGTTATAGGAAGGAGTGTAAATTAATTTGTTTTATATATCTGATCAACGACAACAGAATGTAAATTACTTTTTTTTAACTGTGCAGTTAACGACACGCAAAATCGCATGCGAAAAGATATTAAATATGTTTCCCTTTTATGAGCTCAAATTTTAAATGCTGCTGGTGGTTATGAAAATTAAACCGTGTGACATACTGACAAACAGTAAGCTTATACTGATCCATCCCTCGCAGTTATTATTTTTGTAATTATTTACCAAGACGAAAATTATGTGTGCCGCATCGACACATCAATGCTTCGACATGAACTAGATACGTTTTGTTATGGTATCGATTTTAACACATACCACAGCTCGCGCAAAAGTGCCATCAAAATGCTCGGTCATTAAGCAATTTATGTTTCAGTGGTTCTGGCGAAACTGATAAACCAAAAATTCCAATTGCCGTCAATGATGATGATTTATGTGCTTCATGTGAATGCTAAGCGACTGGAGGTGAGTGAACAGAATTTTCAAACAAGTATAATTTTATGTTGTTGTTTTAAGGGGGCGGAAATTCATTAAAAACTCAACCGGGTTGATGTGATGTGATCAAGTGTAGGAAAAACAGAACCACATTTTTTTTTTAATTTTCTACCATGAGTTTTCAGCGCCATTAGAAGCTGAGTGTACGTGCTAAGGATGGCAACGCGCTTAAAAAAATAAATCCCATTAAGTCAATTACATTTCAGTCAAGTACAGGAGTAGCTCGCTCTGCAGATTTTCAATAAAAGTCAATTGGAAATTTAAAAAAGTGCTCTGTGAATGTTCAAACATTCCTTAGAAATGGTGAATTGAGAACTATGAAAAAGTATTCGACGGAAAAGTTTTCAGTTCCGCTATGGAAAGTCAGAGAAATAAGGAGAGCGTTGGAGCAAAGTTACATAATAAATTAAAAGACTCTCGCATAACAAATACAAATTGCAAAGTATCACAAAAAAAGGAAAACAATTCAAAATGAAAAAAAAAAAAAAAGCACTCAATCGTTTCATGAATTTCCACGGACGTTAAGTGGCACTTAAAGGCATTGAGAAGTTTTAAAGTGAGTTCAATTGCTGGTACCTGAAGGATTTTTTAATATCGAGAAAATGAGTATAATAACTTTGAATACGAAAATTAGTGTAAAAATATTTATTCCGCATCGACAAATTGCCAACTCAACCAGAAGAAAAATCAATTTACTTTTATCAAAAACATTATTAACATATAAATATTTTTTTATCTCTGCGACGATCGATTTAAAATGAAATTCACTATAATTTATGTTTCCTGATTTTCAAACAGCGAATGGATAAAAACTGGGGAACAGATTTATACAATATCCTGTTTTCGCGCATCACTAAAACTAAAACTAAGGTAACTTTTGGCTTTTAGCACCGTTGATACATTGAGATGCAATTTGATTTGTTTTCTTTTTTTTGCATCAAAGCTTGAATTTGAGATCAGAATTTCCAAAAAAAAAAAAAAAATCTTGAATATTTTTGATACTGGAGAAGAGCGTTCGAATGCAAAAGCTTCTCGAAAGCTTCCCCACGAATATGATACAAACATTTATCGAGTTCTACGAAACAATTTGAAACGAATTTATTTTTAAGGAAAATATCTATTTTTGTGAGATTTGCTGGCGCATAAAATTTTTATTGGATTGCAGATTCCATGGAAAAGTTATTCTTCAATCTATGTTTCCATGGTAGATTGCTTCAATGGGAAAGGAAACTTTCTCATTTGGCCAGGATTTTTTTTGTCTATGCAAATATCTGCCATGAACTTAACAAATCCATTGCCATATAAACTTAAAACAATTTTCGATTTGAATAGTTTTGAATACTTTTTTTTTTCTTTTCCATTTTCCTCATTCTGCATGAGCAAACAATATAGAAAAATGATGCTCACAAAAGCTGTCATTGAAAAGAAAAATCTTTTCCTTTTGCTGAAGTTTCAAGCAAGAAAATGAATTTGTTAAATTAAAATTCATTCACTAATCTTCAAATAGCCGGTGGATTAATAGAAAGTTATATTATTATAGAATCGCCATTATAACTATAAAAAGCAGAAAGTTATAGCAGCTGAAATCACACAGATCACGATCAATTTTCTATTCGAGTGTTAAATAAATAAAATTGAATTTTAATTTCTTCTCAATTTATTTTCAATTATTATTTTTCAATCAAATGTCCGCATATCCCATCGAATATAATGATTTATTTTCCATCCAAAAGAAGAGAATCAGCGTAAATGATAGATAGATACATCAATGAAGTGTAAATATATGCAGCAATAATATTAGCATGTGCGCATTCACATAAAACATGTAATTATATAATTCCAATGGTCGTATGTTCAATTTGCCTAACCGCACAATTTTGGTCAGCAAAATGAATTGACGGAGTATTCGGGAAGGGGTGAAAATATAAAGCTTTTTGTTGTGCGAAACTTTATATTAGTTCATGGTGATGATATTCAAAAGCACCAGATGTACAAGAGATTGAATATTATTCGGTAGGGTGTCAGGCTGAATGATGTATAGCTGTTGTAAAATTATATTGAAAACAATTTCCAATCGAAATCCAGTTCAAACGGGAGGAAAAGGAAGAAGCTGATTTTGTTTTGATAGTGGGTTTGACATTGTGAGGAGGATAGCGGAAGCGGGGGTCATTTATGTTGTATGGAATTTTACTGAGATGGATGCTGAATGTCAATCTTTGCCGCCTAGATATGTTTTTAACCTCAAAATGTTTCGCCTTCACGTAAGTAAACTTTCCAATCAACTTACACAAACAGAAAGCGCTTAAATTTTCTCTTAAAAAAAGAACCCGGAAAATTGAGAATCACAAAACGCCAATTTACTTACACACACACAATTTGTACCTGAATTGAATTGTTAATTTCGTTGATCCATTTTTATGGAATTTTTTCATTACACCGGCGAATGAAAAAAAAAAAAATTTACTTCTATTCGCTTCCACCGTGTCCGCCCTCATCGCTCAGCTTTCATTTTCAGTCGTTCTCAGTTCGCACACCTCAATTGTGTGTAGCACCATCGGAATTGATTTATGAAACTTTTTTTTTAATATCCCCGAAAATGTTTTGCTCTAAAAGAGCGCGTCGTGAAAAAAAAAAAAAAACTTGTTCAAAAAGCGCAACTAAATTAATAAATCATGTTAATGACTCCTTTCTGGTGAAATATACAGCAAACGGTACTTTGCGCGAGCGAATTTATTGTATTTTTATTATGATTTTTCTTTCTTTTCTTCTTTTCTCAATGAGATCGGTGCTTGGAGAAATAGCATTACCGGATATGTTGTGTGCTCGTTACTAGGAAGCTCAATAGATCCACATACATTGAATATTGCGTTCTATACATACACTAAATGCATAATTTGGTTATTAAATTACCAACATGTATGCTCATCATTTATACCTTTTTTTCGCTACTTCCATATCGCTCGTAAGTTACTCGAAAACCTTCAGCATCCTGTCGAATCATCCCTCCGTTGTGCTCGCTTTGCTGGGGTAATATTTTCATTTCAATTTAGCATTTTCACATGTTAGCTATAAAACATAAATTTCAAACGTAAAGCACAATAGAGAGTGAAAATTTAGCTCCCGCACCTTCTCGCTTCACTCCACTCAGCATCGTTCATTGAATGAAATTTGCTCCTCACTCGGTTTTTTTTTTGCAAAGGCAATAAAAATAAATCTTTCTTTTAACAACGGCAGCCATGGTTTTATGTTTATTTGCCGCTACAAAGCTTCTCTATCTCTTTGCTTCTCTTTTGCGCTTAGATACGCTTCAAACATTCGAAGCAGATTCCTTATTTCTTTCCTTCGAGCATTTATTTTAAAATTATGCAACAAAAACTGTGCGCATTTCGAAGTTGATGACGAAGACGAGGGAAAGGGTTGAGTGCGTGTGATGCTAATGTCAGAATCATACGCAGACAATACATACAAGGCAATGCTTTTTAAGCTCCCTCATATGAAAGAGATAAAGTCGCATCATTCTTGCTTGATGAGTCCATGAAACGTCACGTACCCGCCAACACAACTGAATTTTTGTGTTGCAAAACAGAAATAATTTATTTTTAAACGAGAAAATTCTATTTCGTCGTAAAGCTACCCTCCACCATTCAGTGTTACGCAAACATGAATGAAAATTGCAATTTTATTAGCTTGAAAATGAACTGCGATGGTAGGGAAAAAAGTGTAAATTTAACACCGCCGTAATTGTTTTTATTTCGATTGCAATCGCGGGCAAAAAAGAATATCACGATGAGAGCAAATTTTGCAATGTGCTTATGTGTATTGCACTGAGCTGTTATCACAAAACAATTAAATGGATAAATTGATCAAAATGTTTAAGCGGCTGCCGCTCAATTTGTGCGCAATAAAATAAACGACTCTTGTGTGCTTTTCGTGCAGATAAAAAAAACTTTTTATACGTTAAAATAATTTGTTTCGCAATCCATTAATAGACGCAATTGCCCGAGAGAGATTTCTGTGATTTTCCTTTTGCTCTGGCGATTTATGTACACGGAACCGCATTTTTACATCTTTACATGCCGTCTAAGGTCGTTGCTCGTGAAAATTTTACTCAAATTGTTTTCAACCCATTTGTGTTTCAAATGTACTGAAATGTCACTACCTCCCTCTGCTTTTATGTCAATATAAAATATTTTCCATGTTAAATTCTTACATTGCTGATGGCTTTTATACATAAAGTTGCCCGGGAATTGTTTTTTTTTTTTATTTATTTTATATTTTGCAGCCACGTAAATTGCTATTCGTTGCCCCCGTATTTGAATCTCATTATCATATATCCATTAATAAAAGCATGAAACAGTAAGTATACCGATGCTACATGAGCCGTAAAACATTGATGCGAATTTTTGTCAATTTATGTAAATACACTTTAAATGAAGATTGACTGACATCAATCTCTCATAAGCGAATGCTACTTGTATATATGTTTACGATTTGGCTTGGATTATCGCATCGTGGCTCTTTTTCTTCGCCAATTTTCCGACGATTAAAACAATTTTTTCCGCTCATCGATCGATTTTATCGCTTCATGTTTTTTTTTTCACCATTGTCATTATTATTGCGTCAAATGACTTTTCTCTTGCTTGCGAAATATCACGCTTGCCAAAAATAATTTTAAAATGTTGCGCGAAGTTCTTTTTAAAACATGGCTTTCATTATTTTGAGATTTTATTTTTTATTTTAGTTCATTGCGTGTAAGTATATATTTATACATGGTAAAACAACTTTAGAAAACTCTCGACTTTGTTTTCCTTTCAATTTGAATTTACAACAATAACAAGTAGCACAATTTTTGTGCTTTTTGGAGTATGCTAATCAACACTGAGAGGGCAACTTTTAGCATAAGAGGGAAAACAAAAACAACCGAAAAAGTTTTTATTTATTTTTTTCATTCAAATTCAATTAATTTTTTTCTACTCTTGTGCTAAAGCGCTCATTTTATCTGTATTTAGCGCTTTTGTGATTTTGTGTTGGAATAAATATATTCAGCTTTTGAGAAAATTAGCAAAAATATTTTGAGCTTCGGAAAGAGACTGCCACAATAAACAGAATTGGAATATTCCATACACAGCCAGTGGGATTTAACGTACTTGATTCAGTAAATTCATCAGGTCGATTGTGGATTTTCCTTAAAATGTTGTTTATTCATTTAAGAAGAAATCAACAATCGATTCTCGAATATCTCAAAAAGCTTTCAAATATTTTTCGATTCTCCTTATAAATAAAGTTTTGTTCCGTCGTTTAAGAAACGCTACACTCCATCGCCCAACAGCCATCCAGAATTGGAAATGTTCACAGGAGAAACATGCTTCGAGAGAATTTTTTTTTTGTTTTAAATCTAATAAAAAAACAAAAGAAAAAAATACACGAATCTTTTATTTGCCAATAAAATAGGATTCCTCGAGACACGTTGTCACATTACATGTAGATTTTTTTATGATCGTGTCGCTTTTACGAGCATAAAATTGCAAACGCGAGGGTTGTGCAAAATGATTGTGTATGCCGTGAGCTTTCTAATGCTTGAAGACGAGACGATGAAAGGAAGCGAGGGGCAGATCGTGGTGTGTTATCGTTTTTAATGTCTTGAAAGACAGAAATTAATTCAAAAATTTGGTGAACTTTAGGCATATTGCCATTTAAAATAAAGCAAAAAAAAATTCGTGCAGACAAAAGGAAAGCTCTCGAACTTTATGCTATGTTTTCAAGCTGTAAAGTTTGATCATATTTCATCAATTGATAAAGAAAAGTTTTCTAACGAAAGTAATTTTTTAAAATTAATATCATTCGTGAAAGTTTTTCGTCTCCCTAAACACTGAATTCTTGTGACTTCCCTCCCGAAATAACATATACATAAATTCAACATGAAACATACATTCTTCTAACTCTCACGCTTTATCTACATAAACATTTCAAAAAATGGAAACAAATTTGAGTTTATTTTGTAAGTTTACAAGCCCAATATATTTCAAAATAAATATTCGGGGTTTGTGTGCCAATGACAACGTGCAGTTTGAAATTTTTAACGCGTTCTGAATTAAATAACAAAACTTATGAAATTCGAAAATTGTTGTGTATTGCCAAATTCGGTATCAAAATAAAACGTTTTCATCGAATAAATAAAATGTTAAAGTTGCAATATTTTGGTATGCTGTAGATATGTATATTTATAGCATAGCTTTTCTTATATCAAATTGAATAATTTATTTAGGCTTCTTTTCAAATCTGCTCCAATTTCATTGAGCCGAATTTGAGAAAATTTTCTGCCCATTAAATTTTTTTTGATCCGTCTGATGACTGATTTGATATTTATAACGGCCACTGCCTTTTCTATTTTCGAGCTTCAACCCCAGAGTCGAAGGGTTTCAATTTTCATAATTACAACTCTTATTAAAAAATATTTATCTTTCGCTTTCTCACCCGATCGCACCCAATTTTCGTTTAAAATTTATGTAGAAAATCCCTCCGAAATGCATATCTCTATAAGCATAAAGCAGTAAACATGTAAATGTTCCGTTTACCACTTCAGCTGTAATAAATTAAACTTCAGACTTCCAGTATCCATGATAAGTGGTCAACATGGAAGCTGCTAATTTGGTAAATAAATCTTATTGCTGCAAATTTATATCTGCTTAACCAAACACCACTCACTCAACTCCCCAACACACACACACATACTGTGTTCAAAGTTTCAATGGGTTTTCAGGTATATCTTTTCAAGCATTGATAAATTGCTTGAAATTCTGGAAGCGTGAGAGAGAAATTAACATTCTGCCTGGTATCTTTAATCTTCTCTAGCAGAGAATATTTATATATGGCTAGATAACTGCCATAGAAATCTATTAAACATCGATGGCTTTCATGCTCACTCCATTTTGCAGTTGGTTTCAATCGCTTTAGAGTGCTTTGGACGGGTTTGAAAATTATTTGCTAAAGTTTTAATGCACCTCTTAATGACCGAAGAAGAAATTTTCTCTTCAAGGATTTTCGATAAAAACATGACCATTGAACGTTCAGATTTTACAATACCATTTTGGTTTCGGCACTTTCTAGAAGCTGCAGCCATTTCACGAAAATCCCAAAGAAACAGAAGAACAAAATGTCCTTGAAAAATCTCAGAAAATATTCAATAGTTTCGTTTAATAGAATTTGTAGTTATTTACATTTTGCACATTAGATAGATATAATCTGATATTTAATCGGGAACAGCCATTTTTGAGGCTTGAACGAAAATGTTTATAGAGCTTAAAAGCTACATAATGATAAAACTCATTTAACAACCAACCAGCAATGAACAACAGACAAGAAAAAAAAAGCTTAAAAATTTCCCATTTGTGATTCTATTTATTTTTTTCTTTATGCGCTTTCGCTCTTAGAATGTCATCTCGTAATGTTATAAAAAAAAAGGAATCATGTATCTTTTTTTCACATTCAAGGTGTATGCATATACTCAACTCATGCTTTTTATGAGTGAAAAAACCCTTCCTGAATACATTATAAATATGAAATGTGTCCTTGTTATACCATTGAAGATTTTTTCAATTTTTTTAAACATATTTTCAGCTCGTTTATTCTCATTTTTTCTGTTTTTTGTTTGTTGAAAACATTTTTTCAACAAGCCAGTGGAGCCGATTTAGGGAAATAAAGCTTTTCGGTTCGAAGGTGTTTTGCAAAACCTGTGTTAAACTGTCCTCTGTCGCATTTATTTAAACATTCTTCCTTGAAAGGATAAATAAGAAGAAAAGTCAAATATTTCTCGGTGCTGGTAAATGTGACAAAATGCAGATGAAGGAATCATCATATCCTTTTACCCAAATTAAAGGCACATAATATATCAAAATGATTTACAACATATATTTTTCGTTTGTTCTGCTATTTTGCGTATGTCGAAAGGAAAAAAAATATGGAAATGAGAGGCCTCGCAGAAGCCTTTTGGTCCATGATAAAAGTTTGGTTTTGATGTTTTACGTTAGACAAATAACCTTTAGGGAAAGACATAAATATAAAATTTACCTTTCTATCTGATCAAGAAGATACCACACTGAAATAACGCCCGCGACATTGGAACACTTCAGTGGAGAGAGATGGTTACCATAGATCGCTGCCTTACATCTATCATAGCTATTCACTGTGCAGACAACTGAGAATGATGAATTGAGTGGAATATTTATTAAAAAAAAAACTTTAAGTGGAAATTTCTTCTTTCTTGAAAGTTTTCGTGAAATATTGAAAAAAAAAAATGTTTAGTTGAAGAAAATTTTCAACATAGTTGAAATGTTTGCTTAGGATTTTTATTAAAAAATATCTTCAAGTGGAAAATTTGAATAACTCTCTCTGTCAGCACGTCATTTCTCAGAGTTTCTCAGAGCTCCGGCAGGGATGAAATTCCACGGAATGTCACTATATCGCCGGCAGCTTCAAGACATGGGAGACTTTTGATGATAATAACATGCCACGTTTTCATGTTTTATTTTTGCCTCGAGGGGTAATTGTCGTAAAGACACATCACAAAGCGAAAAAAAAAGCATGAAAAACAGCATTAAAGCTTTTCGTCCACAACAACGAATAACAAAATTATGAGCACGAAATCGTAAAACAAAATTCGAGCCAAAGTCGGAAAAGAAGAAAGAAAAAAAAACTTCTTTGATGCTGTAATTCAAGTCGAGCATGACCAATGTAACCAGAAAACAAGAAGAAAAAAAAATATATATCTCTAATTCTCCATCTATTCCATAAGTCTTTGAATGCTAAACATAAAACAAAAAAAGACGGAATGAGCGAATACATTATATCAACAATGAAACGACTTCCACATATACACACACACACAGAAAAAAATACATAAGATAATGTAAATTGCCTTTATCATCATATTTTTATGCTCGAATAAGAAGAGAGCTCGAATAAGGCAGAAGCGAAGCCAAAAGAATTTATGGTGTATCTTGAACAGAAAATCATATATGACGACGACGACAGCCGAAGAATGAAAAGCAGCACAAAACAGAAACTCATAACCAGTAAAAAGTTCAAGAAAAGATTTTACGCAGAAGAGCTTTCAGTTTTTTTTTTTTTGTTGATGGCTAAAGTATGAAATTTACCGAGAAACAAAAAATGAAACTTTTCCTACGTTTTGTCTTGGTAATTTTTTTTTTTTTCAATGGAAAAATGTGTTTACATCTTTCGTTTCGTGGCTAAAATTGCTCTATTTCTTCTTCTTATCGAAAATTTAGGAGCATTTTATACAGAAGCAAAAAAAAGCTGATAATGTTATGTTTACCAAATAAATTTCTTGACTTCCGTTGATTTACTTGCTCTCGGTTTTACATTTTGCTATTCATATTTTGCTACATTTCTTCTCGTAGAACTCTCGTGTTCTGCATTCTTTTCTTTACATAATTTTATCAATATTTCGTTATAATATCTTTACATGAGGCAACAGTTAACGCAAAGATAATCTCAATAAATATATCGTATTCGTAGCATTTTCAATATTTTGGCTGACTTTGAAAACGGCCATACAATCGCGTTTGATTTATGTTCTTCCTCTACATAAGTAGCAAATGTCAAGACATTTTACTTTTCGATGTGTTTGGAGAATTGCTTTTCTTTATATCCTATAAAATTAAATATTATTGAACTTCTAAGTTTTCATGACCAAATTCCACTCGCCATACATTCGGATGATATTCATGCTGAATTTTTTTTTTTTTGCTGTTCTTTCATTCTTATATATATGTGAAGATGCTTCAGGGCCAACGAAGCACAAAAAGTTTTACAAACCGAAACTTGAGATCTATAAATCTAATAAAGTTTTGAATTTGCATAACTTCTATTCCGTTCCATTAAGGGACATATTTATAATGTCAAACTGATAAGATCTATTGATTTCTTTTGTGTTCATTGAGGTTCATTGAATGCTTTTCGATGTTCCTTTTTGCAGCAATTTCTAAAAATGCAGTTTGCAAATGTCGAAATGAAACAAAAGTTGTTAATGGAAAAGCTCGATTATAGCTTGAAGCAGGAAACATTTGAGGGAAGTCTAATCAACGAACCGACATTGCACAAAAATATGCATCGAAAAAAGCAGAAATCTTTTGATGCAAACAATAATTGTATTTAACATTAAATTTTATATCATTTTCCAGAGCTTTTTACTCGTCTGAAGGCTGCGCATTGCAATGGAAACACAAGTTGGGTTTGGTAGCTTTTTTTAACTGTCATTGTCGAAAAATATTTTTCATTGTGCAACAGAGCAAAAAGCCAGCACAATAACAATGAAATTAACGAACAATTTCCATTATTTTCTTTTTTTTACTTTTTCATATTTATCTAGAACTATCCTTCAAACTGCTATAAAACAATCCCTTTTCCTTCTTCAAATCTTAACAGTTTTTAAGGAAAAATCTTTCTCAATTTACCATTCTTCTGTTAAGGGAGGAAAGTTTGTGCAATCTTTTGTAAACGAGCTCTTGAAAATTGATGCAGATATATATTGCTGAAAAGGGAAAATTTGAAGAACAATGCATATAAATTTATATCGTCTCAAAAATGTATTCAAGTGAAAAATTTGAAAAGTTAATCTTTTATTAATAATATTATTGGAAAGTCAAAGTTTTCAAGTCAAGGATCAGTGACTTTCTTGGTATCTGCCAATATCGAAGTCATTGTACAAAGAATGTTACGTAATACTGTATCACGTCGCATGTAAAGGTTTCCGGAATTTCTTTCCGAGCTCACAGAATTCTCATATTCTCCCATAAGGAACTTTCGTTTTAATGGAAAACTTATTATTTATGGTTTTTCGTGCTTCAGTTTTTCTTTTAAAAGAAATATTTACCATGATTTTGAAAAGAGTGAAGAGTTTCGCTGCATAACTTTTTGTTGAATAGTACAGAGTGCAAAAGTACTTGGGCATATAATTTTTTTTTTTGAGAAGACGTTTCCCATTTAATTTTCCTGTTTTCTGAAATTTAATTTAGCATTTCATTTTTCTACGTTATTGTTTATGGAATCGTAAGAAAGTTTTTCATTTTTACGTTTATTTTCAGGCATTTCTTTGCAATAACATCTCATGCATACAACAATAAAGCGTCTTATTATTTTCTCGCTAGTTGTCAAAAACAGAACAAAACATGTTCACAAATATTTCAGTGGCCCCAGGAGATAATGGAGTTTCCTAATTAGCACGTTTATAAACTAAGAAATGGGAGGAAGTAAATTTATTTTCACGATTCAGATTCTCAATACTTTAGAATGCAAATAAGGAATAATTTGATCAATTTTCATCTTGCTGGGAATCTTTTCTTTTGTGTTGTTTTCTGCTCATTTTGCACCCATCCTTCTATTTAGAAGATGTTTAATTAAATTTTTCATTTAGCATTTTCTCTCCATTTAACTTATTCAATGAAAGGCACAACAGCATATTCAGCAACACCTGCTGTTCATTCAATAATAAAGAAGAACTAAAAATTAATTTCCATAAAAGCACTCTCTGAAACGATATTGCACAAATGACAAAAATGTTGATTGCTGAATGACAATATGGCACATTAATAAAAATTTACATAGGAAATTACTATCTATCTGTGTGTCCTGGTATCAAATCAATATGAACATTCAATATGATATTCATAAGCATTTTATGTTCACATATCAACGCGCTAGACTGAAAAAATATTGTTCTTTTGTGAAATGTGATTTAATCTCGAATTTTATATATTTCATGATGATTTTTTAATTCATATCAATATCTTTTTAATTGAATCAGAATTTAAAGGAGATTCGATTGCATTTGCATTCGAGTACTATTCCACCATAAAACCAGCGTATAGTATACATAGCTCGCGGTGAGCGGCCAGAAAACAATATTTCATCGACGAAGCTGATCATTTCCATGCAAATTCAATATTGCTGAATCTGATGGGCTCAATATTTTCATCGTGAATTTCAACGCGAAAATCTCTGTTTCAATTGCATTGCAAGCTCGAGGTGATTTCATCTGATATTTATTTTTCATTATTTGCTTATATACAAAGGCGATATGAAAAGTCGCAAATGATATGACTGTGCATTCATTTCCCTACCAGCAATATGCGAGCTTTTGACATGAATTGAGTTCTTTGGATAGAATAATTTGCCAAAAAGAAATGTATCCGCATATTCATAAATTGTACTAAAACCATAAAAATGTGTCCTTTTGCATTTTTATACAAAAAAAAGAAGAAAAATTGCTATCGCAGTCTTCATCATCAAAGTGAACAAATTGCAATAAGTCTCAAAGCAGCATTTTTTTTGCTTTAATATGATGAAAAATCATATTTCTTCGTTCATCGACGCTGGGCTGTTATAAAAATGAGAATAATAATAAAAAACCGAGAATGAAAAATGATAAAATCGCAAAATGCAGAGAAAAAAATTATTAATGTAATTTCCGATTAAAATAAAGTCTCTTATTACATTGGCGGCCAAGGCATCATCATAATTTAAAGTGACGCACAGAATAGAATAGCGCTCGACAAGCACACGTTAACAATAGTATCTCGTTGGGGCAAACAAATTATGTTAAAGCGAGTCGAGAAAAAAAAAATCGAAAGGACGAAAGCGCATTGAAAATAAGAGATCATGACAAGAGATTTTCGAGTAAAGAAAGATGTTTATGGAAATTTCTTTCTTTCTTTTTTTTTTTTCTTCATCTGGGATATAATTTTTCTTCCCATTGAATGGCAAAAAGGGGAAAAAAAAGTGTAAATCTTTACATTTTTATCAACAGCTCAATAATTTTCTATTGAGTGGCAATTATCTGGAAGATTTTGTCAAGTCTCTGAACGATGACCCAGAAGATGATTTCGAGGAATTTTTGTCGAGCCTGCCACTCGTGCCTTCTTCACATCGACGTGGAAATAAAATATTTCCTTGCAAATTATTCTCAATGTTTCGAAAAGAAACGGAAGTGGAAATCTAAAGGAATGATATCCCATACGATGCCTAAAGACACATATCCAAAACAAAAAATTGCCTTTGAAAAGGTTACACAAATTGTCGACATATTTTCTACTTTCTCTCTTTCTTAGCATACAACCCTCAAACTGTTTCACTGTTGAACGATTCGAACGACAAAAAGTTACACAAATTGTTTATTAAAGCCAATGTATATCATCGAACGTTCGTCTTTTGAGCGGACATCAATGATTTTGATAGTCCCTAATGCCATCGAAACATATCATTTTGATGCTATATAACAAAGTTTATTTTATACATTAAAGGATCCCAATCTCACTCCGCAAGGAAGTGCCTTTCTTCCAAAATCAATTAGTAACGGTCGAATGAATAATTTTTTATTCTAGAAAATAAAGGAAAAAAATGAAGAAAGGAAAATTTGTTTCAAGTTGTCTTTCTTATTATTTTCTTTAGAATTGTATTTTTTTTATTCTGATTTCGGCCATTCGGTATGTGGCCCTGAGTAAATAAATGAAGAAGAGTACAGCAATAATTAGGGACTCGATAGAGTGCTTTAATCTGCAACAACAGCAAAAGAAAAGTTTTAAACTTCCAATTATTGGACAGTCGTTGTAATTGAAGTCAATCAGGCGAAGCCATCGAGTCGAAATACTGTATGACAATTATTCATTGACCGATTGATTCAAAGTGCTTTTAATGTTTCTATTTCCCTTCACTTTATTCCAGGTACGAATTAATACAGAAATGTTTAAACAAAACTGAGAAATGACTCAACAAACTTTTAATAGACTTTCAAAAAAGTTAAAGTGCCATAATTACATTCTCTGCCAGTACTTTTCTAACCGAAACCGAGCAAGGACGATAGAGTAACTCAAAAATAATCTGCGGAAGCGACTCGCAATTGACTGACTCTAATTATTTCTTCCCTTTTTGTTTTGGGATACGGAAAAAATAAAAAGAAAATCATTTGATGAGTAAAGAAAATATTTCAATTAAAGTGAGAGAGGAGAGGGGCAGAGAGAGAGAGAGAAAGACGGAAAAATAATTGGTTTCGCTTGTACACTTTTTTCCTCTTGATTAATAAAATTAAAATCCTTTTAATTATGTTGGCCGTAAAATTTCTTCGTGCGGGTACTTGACGGCGCCGGGTTGTGTATATACTTATACTTTTCAAGGCGAAACTTATGATGATGACGACGATGCCAATGGGAAGAGGAAAAACGAGGCAAAATGGTAGAGCGTGAAGCGAGCACGTAATTAGAATTTTTTGGGTCATTGCTAAACAAAAATTGTTGCTTGATTAGTCGCCGCATTGACCTCAGTAAACATTTCTTCATTCCCTTTTGCCGAATCTCTCTTGGCCCATCCATCATTTCTTCCCTCACACCATTTTTAGGTCTTGTCCAACTCTCGGATTTAAAAAAATTAAAGCTTCATTTTACAATCATCATCCCGGGATTTTTAGGAGTCGAAAATTGAGTTGGAAAAAGTTTACTTACTTCTTTTTTTATCCCCTGCGAATATGATACTATGCGAAAAATAAAAAAAGGAAGAATAAAGAGAGGGCGAAGTGGGGACAAGAGAGTGAATAATAAAATAAAATGATGGCAATAATTGTTAATGTTCTTACTTTCGAAAGTTTAATTTCCTGTTCATGTTTCATCATTTACTCGACAGATTGAATATGTAATCGTACTAATCGCGTAAAGATTTTCCACATAAACTTGCTTGTTATGGGCACCGAAGAGTGAATAAAATAAAAAAGGGCACGATAGGAAGAAAACATGAAAAGGAAAAACACGAGAAAAACTACAAATACACACAGGCAGCAATAGAAAATTTTACGGTTATAGATAATCAATTTGAAAACACTTTTCCGATTTAATGTGGAAAGTGTAAAAAAGAGGAGCAAAAACAACGCTGATGGCTCTTTTACGAGCACTTCTTTTTCCGTTTTATTCCATTGCAAATAGTTGAACTATCAGCGTATACTGCAAGCCGAAGGACGATACAAGGAAGAATATAAAAAATCGTAATCGAGTAAATGAAAGCTTGATCATTTGCTTTTGCATTAATTCAGTTTTATCAGGCAAATACAGTAAAAAAAGAAGCAAAGTGACAAAATAGGAGATAGTGATTTAGTGATGAAACAAATGGACTTAAAAATGTTTTGCAACCTTGTAATTTAATTCCAACGGCAGAATGATGCAATTTGAGGAAGAATGAAAAACATTTGCAAAGTTTCCCTCTTCTTTTTTGCTTTCTGTAAATGAAAAGAAATACAAAAAAGCTTACAGTTGCAGCTTTAGAGAAAAATGTCCTCAATGCTGTTGATGTTTTTGCAATTCAAGCTTAACTCTTCAGTAAACCTCAGCAAAAGCAAATGCTATTTTTGTTCGCATATAAAACGGATCAAAGCCAGAAAACTTTTTCGAACAATTCGAGCTTCCTTTGTTGCGATAAAACTCGTTTTTACAAAATCTCACAAGGAGGAAAGAAATCCTTATCTCCGTTTGGGGTTTCAACCATTGACGTCACTTTTTTTCTTAACAACATGTTTTGTGTGGCAAAAACATGTTTAAAATCACAGAATCATACAATTCCACTTCCCTTTGGTTGTGACACAATCTTAAGAAATTTAAAAAAAAAGTTCTTTCTTTCGTGCGATCAAATTCGCAAAAATAAACCCTTCAGATCGAATCTATTTTAGCAACCCAAGAAAAGCTAAAGCAAAACTATATCCTTGTTCCTGTTTGGCCGTTTTTTTCTACAATTCGTTCGTGTTGACTGCGAAGAGGAAATTTATACTTATTCTTTTCTTTCCCTTAAATATAAAAAAAAATGAATTCTTTGCTTAAGTCTTGCCAACAGCACATACCCTTTTAACGAAATGTATGTTATGTTATAAGGAAAGTGGTCATTCATTGTTGTTGTCCTTTTTATGTTGTATGTCATTTGGATGTAGATGAGCACTTTGGGTCGTCTGGCTGCTCTTTTATAGCGTAAATGACATGCACAAGCAGCATTTTATAGACAAAGTAATGAGGGGATATTTAAGACATAAAACATTCTTATATAAAAATTGAGTGACACTTATAAAGATAGTTGAATTATTAATGATACTATCGATACTTCCTTTCCCAAACCCTGATATCGGCCAAACAGTTCTGAAAGATTGTGGAGATTTGCTGGGACATAGCAACATAGTAAATGAAAAATTAAATAGGATTAAAGTGTTCCCAAAGTCCTTTGCTGGCATGCATGCGAGGGAAACATTACAAAAGGTAGGTCAATATTCAAAGGCATTAAAATAAATAAAGCTCCCAATAAGCAGTCAGTGCCTATCATCGAATTTATTGTACAATCGGAAAAACACCTGAATATATTCTTTTGCCGTTTTTGATCCAATAACAGAAGATAAATATTCTATTTTTATGTATATGATTTGAATCTTGCATAAGGAGTGTAGGAACTTCTTAAACCTTTTGCGAATCAGAGATAGGTTCAGGTTCAGAGTGGATCTTTCTAGCATTCTTTTTTTTGTGCTCCCAAAGCTTCTTTTGTGTAACCCAGTCAACCGGCTTTTTTCTTTTTTTTTTTCGTAAACACCAAAAAAAAAGGCAAATTTATTACTTTCTATTGTTGTTGTTTCTTCCTATCTCATTCATCTGGTTGTATACTTCTTTTTTCTATTAGCAGCCTTGAAGGGGTACACAACGATCATGAACGTTGTCACCAAGGCATTTTCTTCTTGTTTGCCTACATCACTGTCTTTTAAATCACTTTCAAAAAGAAAAGCAGCATACATGCGCTGAGTGTATTGTGAAAGTTTAAGTTTGAATTTACTTTCTCCTCGCGTGCTATTTTTCTTCTTAATTTTTTTTTGGCAAAAGCTTTTTTGCGGGAGGTTGGATCACCTTTGTTTTGTTGTTTTGTTTTGTTCATTTTGCTGCCATTCAATCCCTATAGCTCAGTCAGTTGTGTGCCTCTGCCATACATAAAAATAAAACAATAAAAATAAAACTTCCTAAAAAAATATAAAGTCAACATGATTTTTCACATCGCAACAGCGACAACAACAACGTCGAGTGCCTTGGCGTACAAGGAAAGAAAAAAAAATAAGCCAGCTGTAGAAGAATAATCAGCGAGTGTAAATGAATGTTGGGAAGCAGATGGATCGTAAGGATGTTGGTGGGCGGTTTGGTTGGGTTGCAATAGTATCAACAGGAAAGTGTTCCGGCACATGGAATGAGAACGAGAGAAATTAAAAAGCATAAAGCACACGCTCTCAGCGATAAAATAATGGCTCTTGTAACTGGTAAATATTTGCAAAAAAGGGTTAGGATCTATCAAGCAATTACGGTTGAGTCGTAGCTATGTCTTATATAAACATAGGAAAATCCTACTAGACTTGCCTAACACAAAATTGAATTAAATTTTTTTTTTCTTTCATCTCTTCAGCCCTTTCAAGAATCATCAATTTTTGCCTCTTTCTTAATTGCGAACAAAATTTTCACCGAACGTATGTTTATTTTTACAGGCTGCACACTCTCGAATGTTTGAGTTTTTCCACTCTCTGTTTGCTTACAATATTCTTCCACGAAAACTCTTCAATTAATTAGAACACGAATTTTTTCGAAGCAGCACTTCAAAATAGCTGGAAAAATAGCTATAGGAGGTAAGCTGTGTATGCAATATGAGCAACTCACATAAAATGTCAATGACCATGTTGGAGCATGCTTGGATCGGATGGCATGTCAACGAATCCTGAAAATCACTTCCTACATGGAATAGACAAATTAGACTGATAAATAATGCTGCATTCAGACTACAAGCAGCATTAATTTTAATTCCATTTTAAAAAGAAGACAACGTATGCCATTTCTCATGGCGTCGTGACTTTCGTGAGGATTTTGTCAGAGCATCCTCATAACTGTTGCAAACTCATTCCTAAGGTTAAGCGTTGAGTTATGAGCTGCTCATTATACGTAACAAGGGAGTAATATTTTGCTATTTAATTCATTAACAGAACTCGTCTCACAGCGCTTTTGACAGAACATTTCTGCTCCAGAATTCAGAGTGTTGAGAATGGTTTTTGAAGGGAAAATTTATTTCCTTTCAAATTTTTTGCGGCAGGGATGAGCCAGCCACTCACATCACATCGAGAATCATTAAACTTTATCATTCACATGTCTCAACCCCAATTTACACTTGATCGGGGCAAAGTTTTACTAAAAACTGAAATATGTTCAAATATATAGACTTGAATTAAATAATTCATCCACATCATTGATAAATAATGCCACATGAGCTATCTACAGATACAACCAACAGTAAAATAACTTATTTTTCCCTCTGCATACTATTTGCATTAAGGCCATTTTCCCATTGAAACTGACGAGTGGTACAAGGATAAAAAATATATATTTAATACACGCGCACTACAGAAATCTGTTCTGCTCTGGTACTACTGGCACGTTGCGTAATTGAGTATTTTAATAAGATTACACCCAGAAAAAATCCATCTCATTTGAGGAAATTCCCTAAATATAATATTATCTGCTCGGGCAAAGTTTTGTCGGGGACAATTTAGTCGACAGTGTTTTATGCAAAAATTTGCTTCGGGTTTTTATGAGGGTAAGTTGGCTGATTCTCATTCTTGTTTTCTAACCATGTGCGTTTCATGCAAGAACCACCCACATGCCACTTCACTGGGTCTCTCTATAAGTGTGAAATAATAAAACAGTTGCACAGTAGTAGAGCAAGATAAATTACTTTCATGTCTTTCCTATTTAATTAAGTTTAATTAGTTTTTGTAATGTCGACACCCACACACACATGTAAGCCTGGAAAACCCTTTTTGCAATTAATTTTTAGCACGATTCTTGTTTTAGAAACTAAAGCTACCAAAAATGCCTCGCTGAATCTCATTTTGAGGCGTATGTATGCCGAAAGAGGAATGACTCAAAAATCGTTGACATGTTGCGAGGTCGCTTGTAAAAACATACATCGATGTCGCTTTTAGCGCTTCAGAAAAGTTAAAAATTAATTGCAAACGGCAGAAAGCTCGTGTTGAGTGATTACCGTAATGCTAGAAAATGTACTCGGGAATGTCATTTTAAACGAGTGTTAGCTTGAGACTCATTAGCAAAAAACACATTTTTAAATCTCTCAAACATTCTTGAACTTTTTTTCACTCTCACTCGTAATTTGTCCCCTTTTATCATGTCTTGGTCTCCCTTCACCTTGTCACATCCTCCGGCACATGAAACGAGCATTTCTACAAGTAAATTTAATTAATTTGGGTACAAATTCGCATGGATTAATCTTTGAGCGACGCTTCGCACAATTTTCAGAAGCTGAAGGATTTTTAGCAGAGCAATCAACTAGCAAAATTTAATGATTCTTCGTGTGAAAAACATTCTCCACATTTTTATGTTTCTCTTATGCGATGCGATGTCCAGCAATTTATGGCAATTCTGACCATAAAAATTTACTATGTTTTTAAGACATGACGAACTTTTTCATGCTTTCTTAAAACAAATTTTACTTAACGAACAAAAACTATTCGAGAAGAGAATGAGTTGTGAGAGGGTGAGAAATAAAAAATGTGAAGGGTGGAAACGAAAACTATTAGTGAAAATTAATTGTTTCTTATTTTAATGAACATTTTCTCTCTTTTTTCATCCATTATCTTTTTTCGTCCCGAAGCGATATAAGGTTTGTCTACAAAAGGGGTTGAAATAATATAGAAAAAAGGATGTTGGCGGCGAGCTTGTATAGTAGCAGGGCACTACACCATACTGTTTCCAGCAATCTTTATCTCACCGCTACTTTCCGATGCCATAATAATGCGCACTGGTGGCTGACTGAGCTTTTCCCACCATATTACATTAGACAATCTTTCATAAACAACAGAAAAGGTATGAGAAGGGCAAACAAGAAACAGCTAGGAATTCATTATTAAATGCAAGATGAGTAATAACAACAGTGAGATGTTAATGAAAAATAACAAAAATTAATATCACACGATCCAGCTACAGCCATTATTTTTAATGTATTTTCATAAATTAAACTATGTATATAGAGAAGCTTCCGCGGGACGCGCGCATGAGAAGCAAGCGGAATGTAAAGTAATAAAATGTGCACATTACAAAAGACAGCAAAACAAATTTCGCCATTTTTTTAATTAAAAATAAATGAATTTCTTTTTCTGTCTTTTCAATTCCTTTTTCTATTGCTGCGAACTGGGCTTTTGTTTAGCGCAAGATCCCTCTGTCTTTCACACTGCGAGAGTGCAAATAGAAAGAAAAAAGATTCAGGATTTTTACGGGGAGGCCAAAAAGGGTAGAAAACGGAAGGGAAGAAATCATTTTCGTTTTTTATGAGCGAAAAAAGAAGAAGTCCTTTGATTCAACCTTACAATTTCATTTATTAATTTATTTTTCCTTGTCGCTTTGTTCAGTGACAAACGAAATGAAATAAACAGTTGATGGCAAACGGGGAAACATACGAGCATCACGTCAAATGTATATTTGCCGTCACTTGGCACTACAAACAAGGAATGAAGAATGTCTTATCATTTCAACGAAAGCTCTAAAGGATTAGCAGATTTCATATAAAAATCAAAATTGAATAGAGCAGGTAACAGAGAACTTTCAGCAAAGCGTAGCGCATGAAGATGAGAAGCAGCATTGGTGTTTTTTTTTTTTTTTTTTGATAAATAAATGTCAGTCCCCCTTTTTAGAAATGTAAAGCATGCCAAACGCGATGGCTTATCATTTGTCATAAAATTCGTGCTTCGTGTGCTTCATTTTTTATTTCATATTTTTATTATTATTTGGGGGCATGAAGTGTCGGAAAGAACCTGCAGAAGTGACAAACAAACACCCACAAAACATGATTCTTCCCACGAAGCATGTTTTATTATATAAATAGAAATATATTAAATTTAACAGCATAAGTTGAAACATCACCGAAACAACTACAACACAAAACAAATTATAATTTTGACACGAAGAATTTGAAAAGTGTCTACAATGACGGCGCTAACATTCAATGATCCTTGTTGTGCATCCCGTATGAAGTCTCTCGAAGTCCCTGGCAAAAGTGTCGTCGTGACATAAATTTATTTATTGCAGCGGTGAGACGCAAAGTTTTGTGCAAAAAGCGAAAAGTTTTCTATTGCTGCAAAGGAGCGAGCTACAGATTTCTCGGTAATGAAATCTTTTTTTTATTATTTTTGGGAATTTCCTTATTTCCTTCATGAAACTTTTCTGGTTTCTCTTTCGCAATTATTTCAATTAAGAAATTTTTTGGGACGAAAAATTTATTAACAAAAATGATTTCATTATAAGTTCTTAAAGTGTTTCATGAAATCAGTTTGTTGTGTAAGTTACGAAAATTTGCTTCCTCACAGGCGAGTAACATCTTTAAATGTGTTTAAATATATATTACATAAAAATTTCAAATGGAATATCACAGTCACCGTTTTGAAATGCTACACAGAAGTAAAGCTTAACTTTCAAGACGTCTTTACGTAACATTTAAAATATCCCTAAATTCTCTTTCCAAAATCTTTCCGTTGTTTTAATTCCATTTTCTTGTTCAATGAAAAATGTCCTGAAGGCAAACGAAGAAAATTCGAAACATTCATGTCGTTTGCCATTGTTTCCTATTTATCCCAACGACAACGACACATAACAAAAAGTGATTTCACTATCTACAGAGCAACAAAACAACAAACATTTTCTAGGACAAAAAAAAAATAAAGAAATATTTCCTCAGGGTGCTCAATGAGTTATCTCTCATGTGAGCTTTGAGCTCTTAATTCTGTTTTCGTCGACAGCGATCATGGAAATACATTTTCATTTGACACGAATGAGTAAATTGTTTGCATAAAATATCGCTTTAGTTGCATGAAAATCAGCTCATTTTGCAACATAAATTTTTATATAAAATAATTTAATTGAAGGACACTTGACTTTAATATGCTTCGCTACCAAGATCTTGCAGCTTTACATGGGAAAAAAAATTTAATTTTCCAAATGCCTGATCGTTCAGGATGTAACAGTACCTGTGATTTCATGCTGTGTACGTTGACAGGAAGGAAGCCCTTGAAGGAATGTTTATGATGTTAAAGCATCAAAATTGCAATTATATTCTCAAGTGTGGCACATGAAATTACGTATAATTAATTATATTTCTTTGCCGTCGCACACTTTACTCCACCCTCAGTATTCAGAGCATCATAAAGTCGAGTGCCGTATGTATGTCAGGAATTTTTATGAGCCACGAAAGCTATGAAGCACACAATTATGAATATCAATTTGTAATCGTAAAAAAAAGAATGAAATAAATTATTTCTTTTTTTACTTATTTGCACACGAAATTATGAATTTGAGTCGCTCGGTGAAGAAGAAAAAATGTGGAAATTGCCCCATAAAAAGAACATCATGGAATGTGGCAACCTTAAATGACTTAATTAATACATATCCAATTGGCTGATTTAGATTAAATTTAACGAGGGAGAAAATAAATTTTAGAATTATGTTGACAGCATCAAGTGCCAGAATTGCAAAATGATTTTCTTTAAGATTTATTGCCTCGTCGTTTTAGTTTACATTCGAAAATACTTTCAATGTCTTCAAATCGCCGTTCGACTATGTGAAAATCTTGACTTTTACAATCTTTACAACCTTTTTATGGCATCTTGATACATTAAAGCTCGCATGAGAGAGCATGGTATCCATATAACGTGTGTAAAGTCTTTTGTCCCATAAAATTCACAATGTCGCTTTTAAATTTAATTCTCGAACTTGTTTCTTCTTTGTCTTTGCGCTTATACCTTTAATTCCTGAACAATTTTTCTGTTTAATTTATTTCAGTCAAAAGTTTCTCGTTCATCGTGTTTCATCTCTGCAGGTTTCGCTTCGATATTCTTTGACGTCGCCTGTAGATATTCCACTGGATGCCTGTTTCCGTCTCATTTATGGTGCAGACACATTTAAAGTTTCGAATGGAAAAATTTCCTTCTCATTTATACGAATCGCTTTAAATCTCTCTCTCTCTCTCTTAGCACTGTCAATCAATCAAATGACTTTTGAACCGTAAAACATCCAGAAAACGTAGAATTTTTTTTTTTATAAAATTTCATTTCCTCTGCATCCATACACTTCTCACAAGTGAAAATTTTCCAGCAATTGATGGAAGAAAAGTTTTCTTAAAAATCTAATTTATATTCGCTGTTTCTGAAATGTGTTGAACAACTTTTAGCGTATAGTTTTTCACCTTGACAGGAGTTTCCATCACAAGTCATAATCTTCACACGACGATTGAGTGTGAAGATAACGTCACACCATTTTTACAAATCTTGGTCCTTGCGTAGAACGTATAACGTGTTTCATGAACGATTCCAACTTAAGTTTAACAAAGAAATAAATATCTTCAACAAATTTTCCGCTTTTCTTATTAACGTTATTATCCAAAAGAAAATTGTGTGCACAGATATAACAATGATAGGATGACGGGAAACTGATTTTCTATTTGAATTAATGTTCATGCATTATTATTAGATTGTATGATATTTCCTCTCATCATGATTTCAACCGGAAGAAAAAAAAGAAGAAAATTATTTCATTTCAGTTCCGCGACTTTTGAAATTGAAATAGAATTGTGTGTAAGAAGTCTTTAAATCCCAAGATATACGTTACCAATGAATTATTTCCAAATTCGGTTATAATGTTCACATCATAATTTTTCGTGCACAAAAAGAAAGGAAAAAAGTTTCTCTATGCACATTCGAAATCGCGTTTTCCTTTCTCGTCCCGTTGTAAAAAAAAAATCGTAAAAAACCGTAAAAATTTATTATCCAATTTTTATGCGGTGTGCAATGCTATAAAAGTTATTTTATTATAATCGTTTGCTTTAACTAATTCTTTTATCATTGCGCCATTCGCCTAAAAAAGAAGAAGAAGATTTTGGGTTCCGAACAACGTCCATATTCACGGACCTAAGGATTGTACGAATGAAACAATTAGATTATTTTATTGGCTAAGCTTTGCAATTTTCCTCATTCTCGCAAATCGGCCACGGTCTGAAGAGCGAACCTTTAAAAATGCTCGTAAAATTACATTTAACTTCTCAGTATTCTTGTTGTTTTTCGGACATATTTTTTGAGGGAGGTAAAGTGGATGCTTCAACAATAAAAACGACACAAACAAAACAAACGAAAAAACAAAAGAAAACAAATAAAGCATGGCAAGCATCCTGAACGATATAATTTCAAGTGCTAGTGTGAGAGAGAAAGAGAGAGAGTGAGAGATAAAAATCAAGCTGTCTATATAGCCGTAACAGCAAAAGTGCCTCACGAAAATTGACCTTTTGTTTTGCCTTCTTCAGCCAATTAATGGATCAGAAAAATGGTTTCACTAATTAATAGAAATTTCATGTTAAGAGATCAGAGTGAATGATAGAAAGGACCGACCCCGGAAGCTAACAACCAGCAAGAATTGCCCCAAAAAATCAGAAACCTCCGACATGTCATTTTCACTTGACTATGGATTGAGTCTGTTTGTTTCTGCCACATCAAATGGGCAAAATGCGTACAAACAAGGGAGGACAGCGCGGGATAAAGAGAGCACTAAGGGCTAACATCTCTCTTTTATTTTGTTTTTGGGTTGAGAATTCATTCAACAAAACCATCTACCACTCTATAACACTGAAAACGTATCCAACCCGACAGTACACTAGCAACAAAACACCAATTCCCTCTTAATGTACTGAATGAAATGTTCGTTTTGAGTGACATCCCATAATTAAAAGCTCGATTTGTCTTTAACGAATATCTTTCGATATATGTCAACCCCACGACAAGCAACTTCGTTCGCTATCACTTCAATATCTGTAATGCGGAATGAATAGGGCAATTTCAGTTTTTTCTTTTTGGTCGAGGGATGAAATGCTGGGCGTGTGCGTGTATAGACAATGTGTTGAGTGCCAATTGTTTTAATCAATAAAACTTTCACATTTTCCGGCCTCTTGGCGGGAAATACCAAAAAGAAACTTTTCGCTTTCCATTCGCACTCTCATGATTGGGGCGATGCTGAGGTGGAGAATTCGTTTCTATCTCCCAAGACAATCCTCTGCCAGTGATAATATGAAAGCTCTCTGTTTTAACTTAAGGCTTGCAGCTAAATAGAAGCAATCTTAAATAATGTCAATCATAAAATCTCTGCAAAAGATATTTCTAATTTTGATATACATCATTTGCATTCAGCGCCCTTAACCGGGTATGTTCGTATAAATGTAGATCTATCTATCTGTAGGTAATATTCGAAACATTTCATGTTTGTTCGATTTCAATCAAACTCAGATTTCTGCCATCTCCCAAAGCATGTATACACAATTTTTCGCAATCAAGGAAACTTTTTTTCCCCGACATGAGCTTTTTTCTGATTTTTTTTTTCTTCCTTCACATACACACGACGACGACGAGCTCTAATGCGGAGGCACAGAGAGAAAAAAATTACACATATTCGCAATACTAGTAATGTACGACAGAGCACATGTGGCATAATAAAGCATCGAACGTACAAAAAATCAATTTCATATTTTCGTCGATTTCCTTTGGGGTGAAAGGATTTTCTATTTTTTTTTTTTCATGACACAGGGGTTATAATAAGTGTGTATTTGAGAGTGTGAGCATGAATGGTTAGAAGAAAAATGGAAAAATAATTGCAATCTTTGAAATGTGATTTGTAACATTTAGCTCTTTCATTGGTAGTTTTATTGTGCGATCAAGGTGCGGTTGGCATCCAAAAAGTTCATTTGTGCTTATAAAAACTCCTTGTGCAACACTTTACGCAGAGTTACTGAAGAACACTTCAAAGACGAAGCGAATATTAAGAATGATTGGTAATTTCTCGTCCTTCTCAATTCAGGTTGTTTCTTTCTTTTTTTGTTGATTTCCATTCCCACGTGCTATTTTCACAAATGAAAATTAAATTAGTTGCCACTCAAATCATTGAAAGAAAAATTTCATGACAAATAAAGTTTTTCATCATCAATTTCATTTCGTTTTCCTTCGTTCGATCTTTTTTTTCTACTCTCTTAGTCCTCGAGTGATTTTTTTTTTTTTCTTTTCATCGAAACGTCCAAAAGAAAAGCTTTTAACGTGCAATAAGAGAAATGATTTATTTGAAAATAATAAAATGTTTTTCTTTCATTCGACACTCTGAAAATTACAAATTAGTTTCGTCTGAATTTATTGGGGTTTTTTTCCTCGTGTTGTATTTTTTTTTGTTGCCATCATATTACTCACATCAATAAAATTGATTTTCTTTCTTACTCGCTCATAACTTGCGATGTCCACAAAATGAAAACTTGTCCTTATCGCTTCACACAAGTCATAATCGCTCACTTAGGAAAGTACATTTTGTGTTTCGACACTTTGCCATTTGCTAACTTGACAGCACTAAGGAAGGAAAGCAAGAGAGAAAAATTATTACTGTCACGTGTAAAGATAGATTGGAAAAAAAGAAAATATTCTGTTGACAGTCTCCAGGTTTCAATTCATTAGGAATGTCATTTTAATCTCAATGATTTATTAAAACATGCCAAATGTGCCAGATCTCAGAAGTACATAACACGACAAAACATGCTTTCATGTTATCGTTCATCGTGAATCATATTCGAAGAAAGAGCAAAAAAAAAACGAGTAATGAAAATATACAAACCTGAGAAACAATTTTCACATTTTCATTTAAACAAGAAAAATTATTTCCGAAAACTTTTCTCCATTTTTTCATGCTAGAAGTCTTAATTGAAAAGCGAAAGGCGCCAACAGTACAAAATCATAAATCCTTTCTTTTGATCGCCACTAAAAGTTTGTTACTAATTTTCCGCTGAAACAGAGAAAAAGCTTGCAACTGGACGCTTTTTCTGGAAAATGATGATGAGAAACTTTATCATTGAAAATAATGTCAAACAAAAAAAAAAAAAAAGAAAGAAATATTTATTGGCGCGCATAGAAAGTTTCAATATTGTCGTCGAATTTCTTCTAGTTGATAATTTATCTCATCGACATAAATAATTGAGCTGCGAAATCATTAGTTTTATTTTGTTTGCTGTCATCATTAAATTTCGTTTTTTGACATAAAAAAAAGACATTACGCAAAAGTTCTCGAACAAATTTGTTTCTTCTTCTTCTTTCATTCAAAACCCTTCACTCGATATCAACATTTGAACTCTTTTGATTAAACTTCATTCTTTCAGTTTTCTTTCGAAAGACTTGTTTGTAATGATGCCTGTAAACGAGTGAACGAGAGAGTTTTGAAGTGTAGGGGAATACATTTCTAGAGCAGCAGCATAAAAGTTTATTTTCTTGCGCTTTGTAGCAGCGGAAAGCAGAGAAAAAAAATCTGTTTTCATACGAGCAAAGACTCACGAAAACTTTCCATCGCTGCCAAACGATAAATGAAAGGATGCCTCATTAAAAAGCATCACGAGCAACATTACAAGAAAATAAAGTTCAATTTTTTTTATATTAACTTGCATAATTTCCCTACCAAAATTTTTCGCCAATAGTTTTTTGCCTTCATTATGTCATGTAGTGAACAAACTGCATGATTCTCTTGTGAAATGAACTCATTTGAGTGCAGAAATGCAACGAATCATTAATAAAATATGCTGCAAAATCATTTCATTTCATTCAAAAATGATTTCAGTTGATTGTGTCTAGATAAATATGTACCTCGGTTGGCAGCGGGTGCAAATTGCTAAATTAATTACGACCAGAACTGGTGAAGAGTTAATTAATTGAGATTATAATTTGACAGATAAGAGCTATCATCAAACATCAAGCAACACAACTACTCTGCGTTGTAACTGGTTAATTTCGTATCCATCATAATTTCGTTTTAAGAGACCAGAAAAGCAAAGAAAAAAAATATAATTAATTAATTAACTTAATTCGCACAAAAGATTTAAGTCTCGCCATTTTCTGAGGGGTAACAACTACTTTATCTAATTAAATTATTTAATAGCTATCTTGTGGAAAGGATTTTTTTTATATTCTTTCTATATTTAGCCAAGACACATAACAATCAACCGTCGCTCGGATTTTGAATTTATGAGGAAGCTTTTCTGTATCGTAATGACTTCAACACACAGTTACTGTATTCTCAAAGTGCTTTAATTAGTACATACAAGAGTACATATTTAAGAATCTCTTTATAATGTTCGAAGTTTGTGCCGAAGTCACGAAAGAAAAAGCAGTAAAATATACATAGCTTATACCCTTGGATATATCTATCAATAGCTTGAAAAATATTCAGAAAATTATGCCATAAAACGCAACAACACTGAACAATGTGTACAGCCACTAATATGTCAAAATGTGATTTTAATGTCAGCGGATAAAATTTCCCGGCGGCAATGTTTATGGTTAATCGTGATTTCTATTATATTATCATGATTAGCTTCAAATATTTTTTGTTTTTGGGTTCTCGTGAGAGATTGTTCCAAGGCAAATTATAAACTTCCATGCCATGCCAACAGATTCACTTTATTCATCTATATAGGTAATGGAAAAAAAATTAAAAGCATGCACTTACTTATCAGTGATTACTTATCAGTTATGAACTTATAATATGTAAACATTATCAGTAATGATTGAATAACATAAAATACCTCATGTACCATCAGAAAGTTTTAGTTTCAGTATCAGAATGCAAACAACAAATATGCAAACCAATAGTAGTAATTGATAATTAATATTAAAGTGAAAATACTTTCCAGCGGAATAATCAGGAGACTCGAATTTTTAATTCTATCCAATGAATTGTTTTAAGTAACTGAAATCTGAATAAACGAAAAACTTACTAAGCTTGTAAGTTCAACTAAACCGAACGGATCGAAAAGCCTTCGGAAATCCTCGATTTATTGCTTCTAAATGCGTATGACAAATGTGGGAAAATATATAAAACTTTTGTAATTCTATGATTATGCTATTTATTTATGTATTCATTTTTCTTTTTTTTTATGAAATGTATAACTATATTAGCGTTGTTAATTAAATCTTAAGATTTATTCTATTTAAGTTCGGTAATCTACCCATGACTGTAAAAAAAATTCTTTATAAATATTTTTCATTAAGTAACTTTATTAGTAAGTTATTAAAGCCTAATACGCTCCACAAAACGATCCAGAAAAAAAGCTACGCGTGAAAAGGAGGAAGAAAGCGATTAAATCGCAGTAAAATCTCAAATTAAGGTTTTATAAGCGCTGGATAAAACTTCCCTACTGTAATGTTGATGGCCCGCTGTTATCATTATCATCCATAAATATCTTCTGATTTTAAAGTATCAGGTAAATCGTTCCAAAATATCCAGATTCACGATTCGCCTTAAAAGCAATTGGAAAATATTTAAATATCGGGTATTTCAATAGCTGATTCACTTATTTATGCTTTGAACTAAAATACGAAAAAATCGCAATGGATGTTCGATAATAAAAAAAATAAAGCAATGAAAAGCTGCCCATTTTTTAATATGTTCACAATATTTATTATTGAATTCCTTACGGAGCTTTTTATTCAGATTCCAACATGAACATATTTGACTTTTAGACTACAATATGTCTGCGATCTAGTTAAATTATTATGTTTTAAATATGTCTACATAAGTTCTTCTGATAAATAAATATATAAGGATAAAACGAATTTAGTGCTATAGTGCTGAATTATCATAATGACTAATACAACAATGACAGCATATTTGAAATAAAGAAAAATCTCTTCATATGAATAACAACTTTTCAAAATTCAACTATTCTATTTTAAAATAATGTTCAGTAAAACTGTGCAGTAAGAATATGCGCTGCAAAGAGCTTCATAATATGATTTCAAAGTCACCGGATAAAATTTCCCGGCGGTAATGTTGATAGCTCGTTGTGATCTCATCATGATAAGCATTAAGTAACGTTTTATTTTCGGATCTCTCGGTAGATTGTACCATGGCAAATCATAAATTTCCATGCCGACAGCTTCACTCTAAATATATGAATAAAATAAATTATGTATAAATAGGTTCAGCTACTTATAATTAAAATTCACCTCATCCTGCAGCTTCGAACCGAAATATGAAAATAAAATCAATAACGATTGAACGACCACAAAAAATATCAAAACTTTAACCAAATTCAGAGAGTCATCGAGAAGCTAAATAGCAAGTTATAATCAATCAAATATTTCCAAAGAAGAATAATCAAGCAAATTTGTCGAACTTACAATTTGAAATTCGAGCATCAAGAAGCACAAGACAATAGTATTTACTGAATAAAGAACCAACATCACTAGATTTAGGACATTCTCCAAGGTTTCTGCAAGTTTTATTCCTTTGTTATGTTTTTTAACAATCTCAAAAAGTTCGTTCCTTATAGTTTCGTCATCAATCTGTAGATTTTCCATGTCTTGATGGAGATTTATAATTTTACACTGAATATATTTGAAGTAGGATCCACAAAAGATTACCAAATTGATGAATAAAACATCGATCCCTAGTGAAGGATGGAACATGAATGTAACTGAAAAGTTGTTCTTTTAAAAAATTTACCATAAAAAACAAGTGCCACAACGAGCATGTGGGGAATTGAAATGATGAGAAACAAAACATAAAGTACTGGATGCTGAGGAAACTCAAAACCATAGCTGTGAAATCGCAAAGGGAAAATTAATTTAGAAAAAGTTTTTTTTTTGAACAGTATTTTTTTTCCATTTGAAGAAGTTTTACTCATGAATGCAACTCACTAGACCTGGACGGGCAATGGCCAATCTAAATCATTTTTCGTTGTAAAATGTACAGCAATGGGAATAGTAAAGTATAAAAATCCCGAACAAAATATGAAGCCGTAAAAACTTTTAGTCACTTTGAATACTAAAAGCTCTAACTTTTCACTGATGCTTTTCCACAAAGGATTTTCATCAGCCAATGCTTGAACGAATGAGCAATATTTAAAAAACCATGAATAACCAAAGTTTGTTAAACCTACAAGTTTTCCACTCTTCTCTGAGGTCCTCAATGAGCCTGAAAATTATTTTTCGATTGTAAAAGAAGACCAGAACTTTCAGCACGTAAACAAGCAACGAAATGAACTCATGGAGACACATAAACAGCGCTTGAACATTATTCAAGTTCTTTATAATGAAACTGAATTCCGGCAATACTTCCATCACTATACTCAACGCAAAAATTGCGAAAGCTTTCAAGTTTATTATGCGATCCGGCCAAAATTTCAAAAACTTTCCAAGCACCATAAAATCGACAACGAACAGATGATTTCTCTGAAACGTTGGTACTACAGTCCTAATTGTTTGCCACATGTGTTCAACAAACATCGAATTGATGCACCTGCAAGTTTGAAATAACATGAAAACTTATAAAAAGCGGAAGCTTTATAGCAAACAATGATGACAGCTCGCTGATTGAAAGGAGTTTCCTGAAAATGTCACTGCAATACAATGATTAAATTATCAAAATTAATTTTTCAGATGCTTTTTATTTCATTCAAATTGTCAATAAATCAAACAGTTTTTTTTTATCAATAGTTTTGTTTTACTCCGCAATAGAACTATAGACTATAGTTAAACATTTCAATCAGTTTTCAGCTTTTCGTTCGTATTTTCTATCTTTGTTATTTCATTATCGGACTTTTTATTTACAATAAACGCCAAAGCAGAACATATATTTTTAAAAGCTTCTTTTTAAGAGGACCGAAGGAGCTTTTGCGCTTTTGTCGAATGCACCACATTCATTGAATAATTTTTTTTATGGATCGCGAGTTGATTTCATTATTTGAAGTTTTGATTGAACCATCCACAGAAATGCGTTAAGTACAATTTTGCTGGTTAGAACTTTTATTTATTTGGTTGATTGGCGAGCTGATATCAAGAAACTTTCATGAAGAAGAAAAATTATAAATATTTACAATATTTTGGTTTGGATCATGAACAGAGGACAAAACTGAAATAATCGTTTTTTTCTTTGTCACATCAAAAATTCGCATTTTTTTCACTTTAATATTTTTTTTATACATTATTCAATAAACATCAATTGTCGTGAGAGTTTTGTTTTTATATAAAATATAAGAGCTGATTTAAATTCCTAACATAAAATCACTTAGATGGCCTCGCAATGGCAATATTGCGAAATTTCAGATAAATTTTTTCTCCATTTCAAAACATTAATAAAAATTACTTTAATAAATTTCACATTTCGAATCAAGTATCCGGAAAATGGAGATTTCATTCATTAGGAAAATATAATTTATCTGTGGGCCCTTAAATCAACGTGTTACTAAATTACTCAGCAAAAAATTTCTACACGAGTCTTTTTAAAGCACATTTAATTATGTAATTATAATTTTTGTATTCAAAATCTTAAACGCAAAAAAAGATATGAATGAACAAAATGTATTGATTTTACTTATTTTGCATTCTAATTCAATCGTAAAATGATTGACTAATTATTTAATTAATTAAAAGTTTTACAAAAGAAATTTGATTATCAGAACTGGAAACTTCGCTGAACTCACGGCAGTGAATATTATAAACAGCGAAAATTATACTCATTTAAACGAAATATTAATTAAATATACCACTAAAAAAACAAGACCTTACAACTAATGAATCAGAGAAATTACAAGAAAATTCATTAAAATGCAAAACAGACGAAAATATAAAAGAGTCCAGTCGACAAACGAAATTAATCTAAATTATCCTGAAAGATTAACTTTACGTAACCAGGCGAACCATTAAGCGGTGTAGCGCAAAATGGACAGACCGCTTGAAAGCCATTGGTGCCATGAGGAATATCAACATTGGCCCAATATCTAAAAATAAGGAAAAAAAAATATTGAAAAAAGAAATTGGAGAGAAAGAAAAATCTCATTAAAATCTTCGCCATGAACGAGCCGACAAGAGCCAAAGAAAGTGTGTCTTTTGACATTATAATTTCTTACTTTACGGTCTTTTCAGTTGCCATATGTCCGCAGGGATTGAATGCGTAAGTGGGGGGGCCTGAATCCACGTAGAAAGCTTGTTCAATGCCCATGCACAACGTCACAACGGGCCCAAGTTCCAAGCACATTGGACAGCGACGAGCACCGGAAGCCTTATCTTGGCCCCAATCGTGATGTCCTAAATATACCAAACAGCGATAGAATGAAAAATGAGGAAAAGTTTATTTAATTGGAGTCTACATAAAAATCACGAGTGGTTTTTTAATTAAATTTGGCAACAAAAAACCAAGAAGAATATAAAAAAAAAGATTATTTTCGGTCAACTTACCTTGGACGTGACCACAATTGAGATAGACATATGGCTGATTCACGTGCTCACCGAGCGTCACTTTGCGGGGTATGACTAATGTATTGAGGCCAACAGGACACTGCGGTCGTCCAGCATTTATCTCATCAACAAGCTTCTCGAGATCACGTTTTGTCTGCAAGAAAGAAATATAAATAAGAAAAAATACTCAAATATTATGAATGTCGTATGCTACTCACTGGTGAATTCTGAAGACCCTCAGCTGATCGCCACAATAATGTTGCACCGCACAAGTCAATCAGTGTTCCATCTTGAAGGATATTTGATTCTTCCTTGATCTAGATTAAAGTGCAGGTAAGGTGATTAGTTAAATGAAAATTTCTATTGTCTACTTGAATACTTACAGGTTGACCTTTCTGTTGGGCTGATCTTGATTCCCTCAGGCTAAACACATCACCACCCAAAGATGTTTCACGCCATAATCCGCATTTGGCATTACCGCCACAGAATTTTCCCTTCGGATGCATTATTAGTACGCCATTTGTTGTGAGACCATCCATTTCAACATTGTCCTGCCACTTTGTTGCCTTTTCCTAATGTGTATGTCATGAGCGTGGAAGGTGAAAAACAAGAGAAAGTTATAAATAAAAGCGTATTCACACTTGAAAGGTCGAGCAGAGAATGCAACCAGTGGATTAAGGTTCAGAAAGATGAACATTAGAAATCAACAGCTCTACGGTCACATAACGAATTTATGATTCAAAATAGAAATATAAAACAAATAAGAAAACAATTTCGTAATCCATACTCATGGTTTTACCAGAGGAATTACTCGCATGGGGCATGTAATGATAACGGAAGAAGAATTGAATAAAAATTGGATATTGGTTCACCCTTAAAGTAGGGAATGAAAAAATAGAGCGTCGTATTTATTTCTTTCGTTTTCATTACGTGATCTGGAAAGGATGGACCGTGAGTTTATTGCGTGGGTAGCTAGAAGATGCGTATCGCATACAAACAATATAAATACGTAGGAATGCCGAGAAATTAGTTGTGGAGAACATTTTCATCGAATCAGCAAGATAATAAAAGGTCTTTCAAGTCCTGTTTCGCCAATATTTGGCCTACTTTCCATTAGAGGGGTGGGGATTTGTGTTTATTTTTTTCTCTTCATCGCACATAATGCTTCATCAGGTAAGCGCAGATATATAAATTTTGAAGCCTATTGTGTATGATTATTTGATATTTGCGACAGGTGTTTTCATTTTTTTATGATGCCACCATTCTTTTAAGGTTTATCCGAATATCTTTCATGCAACGCCTCGTCAATATGTGCTGGGATCGTGAATTTGCTGAATTCTTGGTGAAAGGATGAGATTCTTTTGAAGAATATTGTATTGTTGTGTTTTTGCCATGAGCTGAAAAATTTACTTCACGTTTTCCATTTACCGATCCACGCAAAAGAAGAAAAGAAGACAAAGAACACAAACATCAACATTTTTCAAAGCATAAAACATGCCAAGCCAGTTCCAAGTCTTCAATTAGATGCGTAATTTTTCATTTCGAAACAAACACGTCCCATCGATTGTTTAAACACTTTTTCTTCCTTGTTTTCCCGTCCTGATGGAATGTTCTTTGATTTTTAATGAATCCTTACAAAAGTTTAGGAACACTTGTTTTCCTTTACGCCCTCCCGCTCATACCATCGTCAACTGTTAATATTATATAATTAGAGATACCGCCGAACGCGTTTTAAGATGAATGTAGCGAAGGAAAAAGTTTTTAACGAAACCATAAAAATGCCAGAAATTTTTTTCGCATAATGAACACGGATGGAAAAAAAATATAATGGCAGGACCAGAAATTGTTTTGAAACTGTTTTGATGCGCGCGGGAGGTTTCACTTTATAATATTCCTACTTGTTTACACTTTCTTTGAAGCGTCACTCTCAAATAACATTAAAATTGAAGCTTCCCTCAGGGGATGAGCTCCAATAGAAATAAAAATCTTGTGAAAATATTCGGCTTCACGATTTTTCATCTCCCAACAATCATTCAAAAAAGTTTTTCGTGCGTTAAACGAAGAACACAAAAAATAGAAATAAAAGAAAAAGAATTCCCATCTGATGAAGAAATTGTTGAAAATCTAGTCTCACACTGTTTTCTCACACACATTTCGCCAGCAACTTATTTTATTTACGCACGGCGTTGGGTACGTTTGAATTTTCTTTCTCGTTTTTCTACTCTTGATAATCTTATTTTTTTAATCTCTCAAATTTCTGAAATTGTATTAGGAAAATTCTTGATTTGTATTTGTGAGCCTTTTTTAAAGCAAAGTATTATGCTGATTACAATGATTTTTTTTTTTTTTTGAATAAGAAGAACCAAAATTCTATAAGCATTTCTCCATATTTTTGCATCATGTTTTACGACTGCGAGATCTGCGACGAGGTGTCACCTCATTTAACATAAGCAGCTTTTTTTCGGCATTTTCTTCTTTGCTTGCGCCATTACGGCAGACAGCAAGAAATGCTGAGCGTGTCCCTCCATTTCGTCATTAGTCTATTTTTTTCCGACCAATTTTCCTCACTTCCTTGAAGTGATAAAGCATAACGAACAGAGGGGGAATGAAATATATACTTATAAATGTTTTAAGGGGGAAAATCTCAGTTAATGATTTGCCATTTCGTTGCCGAGGCAAAAAAAAGCTCCATCAAAAGCTTTCATTTATAAATATAAAAAGTTCTTATTTTTTCCAGTTCAATGATTAAAGTTCACGAAATGTTTATTCAGTTCAGAGATATTATATACTTTATGAATAGGAGTGCTAATAGCCATTACACAATAAAATGGCAAAGTGCACTTACAAAGTTTGCAGCATGGGTTTTACTAGTTCACACTTCTGCAAACAGCATTCAGAAACAAATCAAGAGCATTGAACGAGAAAAGCAATTTGGAATCAAAAGTGAATGAAAAGTTTAGGTATGAAAATCTATTCAACAGAGAACGTTTCGCTTTAGTGGCAAAACTGAGGTGAAATCCTGAATAAGGTAAATTACAAAACCACTCAAATGACTTAATTGTTCTTATTCGATTTTGCCGCCTTCCGCTGTACGGACGTATTTCAGCAGCAGCAAAGCTAATGAATTGTAATTTTATGCATCCATTAAATCGTTGCTCGTACGATGAAAAACTTTAAAATCCGTCCGACTCTAGCAGCATTTTTTAGTCAAGCAGAATAAGAGAAAACATTTGAGTGGGAAGTGCATCGTGGTCATAAATTGCATATGTAATTGCTTTAGATAACAATGTTCCTTCAGCGGCAATGTCGTACAAAAGACAAAAAATGAATTCCGGGAAGCCACAAAAAAAGGTTTTCTCCCCTCAATCATCAATTATTTTCCATGTGTGTCTGTTTCCATTAGAATCTATCTAAAATGTTATGTGATGTTTCTTGTGATGTTTTGTGTATTTTCCCTACTCTCGTTGTAGTTGTTTTTGTTATTCACTCAAATGTCAAGCAATATTGACATGAATTTTCCTTCCTGCATGAAAGCCTAACCTAAAAATATATTTCTCGTATATTTTATTTTTTTTTTTTGGTTGCTTGTGAGAAGTTCAATTGAATAAACTTCCTAAACATCGATATCAGATTATTGTGCAATAGCAGACAACAAAAATTGAAGTGATTTGACGGCATTTGATGTATCGTCGTTGAGCGTTTTTGGCATTTAAAATTGAAAAAAAAAAAAAATAAAATTATGTATTTTTCTATGTTCGCAATGTGTTCAGGTAAGGCTAGAAAGTAGATTGACATTTTATGTGCCGTAAAATCTTTAGAAATGGCATTTCGTTGCCCAAGAGTCCCAGAAAATCAATGAACGTTCCTCCAGTTTACGAATAAACGTTGTATTATATAACCTCTGCAGACTATAAAATTGATTGAAATTCAAATGGCAACTCAAATGCAGACGACTGAACTGAACTCAACGTACTGAACTGATCGTCACAATTTGCTTTGCACTTCAAGCCAGTAGTCAACAGCAAAATTTCTATTAATTCCAAGATTTTATAATTCTGCCATCGTGCCCAATACAGAAACAAACTGTTCAATGTCAGAAGAAGTAATACGAAGACAAGTTAAAGAAATAAATCATCAAAAGAGACATGGAGAAATTGCTATCTAGCAGTTTAAGAAACTTTGCGCCATTGCTGATATAAATATGGCTCGGGCGTTTTTTTTTTTACTTTCCAGCAACAAAATGACGCGCGAGTCAAATCGACAAATATTTGTCTTCTTTTATCATCTGTAAAGATAAAATTAGGACATTTTGCATCATCAGCAATCGTTCAACAACATTTTCAAATTTATGCTGTTCGACAATCATCATTTTCAGTATTGATTTCAATTAAGTCATTGAGAATGAAGTTGGAAAAAAAAGAACTCAAAAAAATATCTATCGCTCAAAATCACCGAAAAAAAGTTTCCTCTCGAACAAAAAATGCAATTTAATCCCTTGATGATTGTTCAAGTATATCAACATTGCATATTGCTCAAAAAATTTTCGCGCACACCAAAAAAAGAAGCTGCTTCAACTTTTCGAGGTTCATTCGAATAATAAATATGGAAATGCATAATAAAGTTTCCATTTCATATGTTGATGTATCATTGAAATAGTTTTTGCTTTTTTTCCATATACATGCATGCAATGTGCGCAAGATGACACACATTCATCAAGCTCAGAATAAGGTCAACGGACCGAGTAGCGAGAGAAATAAAAAAACTTATGTGAATCAGTGTGTTGTCGCCTCCTGCATGGACGATTTTTGATGTCTGAGATTATTCTCTCGAGTCGAGGGAAAATGCTATTCAGAGTAAATTATACGTCTCGTGACGCCAACGACCCAAGTTATCTGAACGATGGAAATGTTTACATTTGCTGATAGTCGAATGTTGAGGAGGCAACAATTGTGTGACTTTTCCACACGATTTGTGGCTTTGCCCTCCCACATGCCACTTTCCAGGAAAATGCTTTCTCTCGTTAGATTCAATTTAGTTGACAAATACCGTTGCTCCTTTCTTTTTCGGGGAAAAATGGGCGATAAGAGTCAACCGCAATTACATGATTCTTGTTTCAAACGACAGTTACGTGCCTGTATAATATGTGAAACGACTCAATTTCCCCCTTTTTTGCTTTCGTACTAAATTTCTTATCATTAATCACTAGAATGAGCACTAAGTCAATTGAAATAAATATCAAAATGGTGTTTTGCACAATATCGAGATATTTTTTTCTGTAAACTCTCATTAAAAAAGCATGGAAAGGAAACATTTTCATGTCATCATATTACATCATGCATCGAATGAAATATCTATCTCCAAAGTAACGTTATAATATCTTGATATTATTTGTGATGCAGTGAAAGGGTTTCTTAAAGCGATGCCCTTGAAGTTAAAAGACAGAAAAAGGCTTTTTATGTTAAGCCCCATTTCGAAAATGTCGTACTTAACAGCAAATGAAGACAAGGATCTTTCAGATTTCTTACACGTTAGCTTTACCCCTCGAAATATGTCTTCCAACTCCTCAATAGATTGTTTGGCAATCCGCAATTTATCATTTTAATCTCAATACCATAAATCCAAACAAATGACTGAATGTCATTATTGTCATATTATCATTGAATGATGAAGACTTGAAAAGGGAACCGACGAAAAAAAAAAATGTTTAACATAAAAAAAAAGTTAGAATTGTACAAAAGCAACAATCAGCAATAAAAATAATCTTCTTTTTTTCTGTCAGACTCATCATTTCGAATGAAAGTTAAGTTAATAAAAAAGCCTTCATCCAAAAACCACCGAAAGCAAGAATGGAATTAATTCGATAGAAAAACATGTCAAGAAATTGTTATATTTTCTACAGAAATCTTGTTCATTTTCGCTGATGACAAGGAAGAATGTTAGTAAGTGAAGTGGAAAAATGATGATTTTGCAAATTAGATTTCTGTCTCGTCTGATTTAGCAAGAAAACGGTTCGACATTGAATGGGTGATGGAGCTTTCGATGATTATTGTACCATTTCCTTTTGACCTTCTACTCACAATCGTTGCCTATTAGCATCATTTTTGTGCCTTCGTTCTGATTTTCACTTCACTTGAACATGAAAATGCTGTTTAATAATTGATAGAATTTCCTTTTTAACTTGCCCCCTTCCCAATCATGGTGAATATAAATTATTTATTAGTTTCCTTTATTCGTTTTCATATTTTTCTTTTCTCCATTCTTCTCCGCGTTTCTAGGAAATTCGTGCACAGATTGAAACGTTTCTTTCTCAAATGAGTGCTGATAATGACGGGATAACGATTTCTGCTTCCAACGCATATTTCGGATAAATTGCGGCACTCAATCATTCATGATTTTGTTTTATTCATTCCGGAATCGACCCTCCAATGGACTGAATGCCGATGGTGTGATAACAATGATTAACTTTTTCAATAAACGCCAAAATCTATGTCTACCCATTAAGAACCCCAAAAAAAAACATTAAACAGAAAAAATCAAAACAGGTTATCGCTCGTCAAAATTTGCGTAATGATAGAATGTTTCGTCAAACTCCTTTGATAGTTGTTTGATGGACTTTTTTTGTGTATTATACTCCAGTGTCGGGTGTTTTGAAATGTTTTTTTCCATCATTTTTATTTTCTGTTTATTGTCCTGGGATCGCTATAAAACTGTACAACCCTCTGAATAAAAATTCCATTCACTGTTGCGACAATCATGTCGCTCGCAATATCTTACGTCATAAAGTAAAGCCTTTTTATCGAGCCCCTTTTGCAATCCAAAAGCTTTCAAGGGACCTCCCTGAGCGTTTCACAACGCAATTATAATATGCAAATTTTATGGGTTCAATGGAGCGATGAGCTAAAGAGGCTTCCAGATTAAATTACTTTATTGTTCCCGACTTGTCTTATCGATTGTGTTTCTCTATAAATATCACATGACAAATTTTCCCCCTTAGAAAATGTGAAAAAAGGATTAATTTCATTGGGTTTAGTGGCTTTTGTGGCTTTCGCCAGTTATATATTATGTTGCATTCCCTTTATAATATGCTCAGTAATATGATTATCAGCACAACTTACCCCCAAGAAAATATTTCGACTTGAATCGAAACCGGCCGCAAATATCCTTGCACGATGCGATTCATTCCTATCAACTAGAATGCGGCATGCGAACCGCGAAATTGTACTCTGCATCACCTTTGAGTCTTTCTTATCACCCGGCAGTGTGTCCATCACAACAAAATCGATTGGAGACTCTGACGATCGGCCGACCTGAAAGGATGATAAATATTTTGGTTTGAGGTTACAATTAATTAACTTTCTTTTATCGCCACACCTGAATTCTATTGCATAAAATGGATTCTAATTAAGCCCAGATCATAAATTCCGGTGAAATTTGTCTCGAACATTTTACGACATGCTTTATTTAATCATCATAAATCATTTTTGGGTAATTATATTTTACAACTTTATAAGCGAAGTAAATAAAATTTGGAACTATTCTCAGAAATTTGTTCCGGCTCTTAAAAGGCCAGTAACAAATGAAATTTATGATGACGATGGAAATTTCTGACGCTATAAAAACATTGTAAGTCAATCGAACAATGGACCTTAATCAATTAAATGACCTCAATGATATCGATAACTAATTGAATGGCCATTTGGAATGTAATAAAAAATATCACGGACGCCAATAGAGAGAATAATTCATAAAATGTCATCACAAATTGCATAGTATGAGAGTATGGTTATGTAGCATATGGTTGAAAAGCAGTTAATTTTACAAAAAAAAAAAAAACTATTTCAGAGTGCGCCGTTGGAATACAATCCAGCAAAAAAAGAATAGCAATGAAAGCAACCATTCATTGTTCATAAATTATAACAAACTGCTACGCTCATCCCCGCTCCGGGAAAAAAAAAACGAATTTTCTGCAAAAGCAATTAAAATTTTGTCCCGGAAAAGCGAACCGCACAATAAATGATTAGAGGCGAAAAACAGTTTTCATCACAACAAATTTTGATGTGAAATCTGAAAAGTCAAAATAAAAAAAAAGGTTTTCAATGAAGCAATTATGTATTAGTAAACATTTTTCATTCATTTATCGGTCTGCCTTCAAATTGCCTTATTCATACAGAATACAGATAATCATAAAAAGGCTATGTCGCAAATTAAACGTCATTATTTGCCAATCTGATTCAAAGCAATGTACATGTATTTGAGGGTTATTTTATGAAATATTTCATGTGGTCGTAGTATGACTAATTAATTGCCAGTCGAATAAAGGTTTATCAAATAATTTCGGCTTCAATAATCAATGGATAATTAATCAACCATTCGCAAGAATAAATAACTTTTTTTTCCCCAAAACCAAGCACGAACGTGTGTCACAAACACGCGTTGTCTATAAACAGCCTGCAACAATATTTTAGGAGAAATGAATGGAAACATTTCTCAGAAATCAAATAGCTAAACAGCTAAAATCTCGTTAAGCTCAAAGTTGGTGCTGACAACACGTTTTATTCTGAATTGTGAAAGAAAAAAAAAAATGTTTTTCTAAAGTTGAAGATCATTTTTATTAATCCGTTAAAAGTCATAATAGTCAATATCATTGCCTTACTATAGGTGCGTTATTATTGTCGACAGTGAGTCTCACTTTGAGTTTTTTTCAGTCGACAACAGAATAAATCGATAAACCACAAGCGACACTTGGCACATGGCAGCAATGATGGTACGATAAAAAAGCTTGAAAGCCACTTTCCATTAACATGAACAGAGAAAACAATAAAAAAAAAATTATCGATTTTTTGAAGCATGATAACAATCAGCAATAAATTATTTCAGCATTAATTTCCGATTTATTCGCGGGAAGGAAATTTTTATATGCAGATTGCGAAAATTTTGCGATTCTTTATGAACATTTCAGCACACGGAAAAGAATTGCCTTGATCGTGTTGCACACCGATAATCTTGCCATATCCATCTGTACGATTCTCATGAGCCCACCTACAAATTAAAGAGCTTTCTCAATGACCTAAATCTAAATGTTTTCGAAAACTGCAAACTGATACACATTATTCGATTAATGAAAAATTCAACAACATAAATGCACAAAGGCGCTTCATAATTTATAAACGACAAAAAGGATGGTGAGAAGGTACACTATAAATAGCGTGCTTGCTTGGCGTAAAATAAATCATTGACGTCCATCCAGCAAAACAGCAAAGTGCAATTTGATTCATTAAAGCGTTTGTCTGTTGCTGCAATAACAACAACGGCAGCGACAACACTATCACATTCAGTAAATAATATATGGGTTAGGCCAAGGCTTTCTGTCAAATCAATTTTCATTCAACTTAAATAGTGCCTCAGTTGCAGCTAGTTCTTTTATATAATAAATTTAATTGATCAAAAAATATGGAAATTATATAAAATCACTTTTTTTCCAAAGCTCGACTTGGGAATAATCAAATGAAAATTACAAAATGCAACAAACAAAATCGCGGAGGTTTTTTTTCGCAGTCCGAAAAATCCATTGACATTATAAGCACGCAAATAGCACTATAACTTTTATCAATTTTCATTATGATTATGCAACAAAACGGTATTATTGCGGTTCTTTTTAATGCTGCACCCCGAAAAGGCATCGTATCGGGTATGTATGAGGCATTTTGAAATCTCTTGGTAAAATGTTGAATGTATTTTTTAAAATTTCGCGTCGTTCTTAGTTTGCGAACATTTTAAATGTCTGTTTGTTTTATTTTTGCCATTTTTTTTCTCAGAGCTTAAATTATTTTAAAGAAAGTTGCAAGATGTTTATACGGCAAATTATTTAAGGCAGAAACTGCAAAATGTGTGCAACCGACAAAGAAGACAATTGAGTCAATTCACTGTGTTCTCCCGAGTAATGATGTTTAATAACGAATGAGCAGGCGGCACTCACAGCATGTGTAAAACGTCATTTCAAATTTTCGACTCATTTCAACATTAAATTCGAAATTACTTTAATCGATTACTTTTCCTGCTGCGTACAATAAAATAAAATTGTAATTTTTTCACGGATGATGACTGACATATATGATGAGCGTAAATAATTATTGTCGTAAAAGTATGTGTGTCTTTCTTTATGTTGAGTGAATCCATTTGGCTTGAGTATCATGGCATGTGTACCATTATTCATAAATAAATTATGCACAAATATTTTGATAAGGATACAATAGTCTGTCATTTCGAATAAAGATAAATGCTTTGATCCCTTCTCTGCTGAAAATTTTCTGAAATGTGAGATTGAGAATAAATGAAGGAAAAAGGATGGCAAAAGGATGGAAAATATTCAACATTAACACGTGTATGTTAGGAAAACAACAGGTTAATAACTGAATATTCATCATAAACATAACCAATTGCTGATGGCAAGATATTTTTTTTGCTCAACTCTTTTTTTTTGTACCCACAACATTCTGTGCTGGTCGCTTGAATGGAAATGCACAATGGATAAAAATCGTTGCTACACTCAGCAAGGAGTTTTCATCATAATACTAATTGCGTTACTTTCTTAATTAATTAGCCTTGTCTAATAATATAAACTATTCTCAGCGGGGGGTTTCACATGCTATAAACGAATTTGACATTGAAGTTGAATCGATTTTTCCGCAATCAAGAAAATCAATTTCGCAATTCTCCTTGGTGTTCAGAGCACGATTAATAAAGTCTTTTTCAAACGGCATATACAAATTTTGAATTTAGAGTAAACCATAAAACATGAACTGAATCACGTTATTGTGAATTGCTATAATCTTTGGATCCACCCGAAGTGTGTCAGTTGGTCTGAATGCCTAGATTATTATTTGTGAAATAGCAATTTAATATTAGTATAAAGTTCAAGGTCTATTCAATTTGTATCGTATTTCAATAAATCCCAGAAAACTCCGCATTGCAAATCAATATTATAATTCCGAACATCTCCCGCTGATTTCAATAAGCTCGGACTGAAATGCTCCATCATGTTTTATGGATACTGACCCAAAATGCATAAAAACGAAAATATATCGAGCAATAAAATTTCACTGAATAATGAATTTAAATCGAAGATAGACCCAATTTTATATTAAAAGGATTTACCTGAAACATATCGGTATTTTCATCTTCCTTATATTCGACTATAACAGCTTGATTTCTCGACAGTGTATATGATATTGAATGTTGTGTTGTATCTAATATAGCCTGTGATGTTTGGGGTGATTGTACTATGTAATGTTTTGATCGTTTGACACCATTATGTTCGGGACGTTTGTGTAGCACAAATTTTGAACGACGTCGGCCTCGATCACCTTGCGGTAGGAATCCATTATAACTAGAAAAAAAATGAAGGAACAGTTAATTAATTACAGTAGGTATAAGGTTGTTTAAATAAAGGTAATTAAAATCAATTAAGGAAATCACAAAATAAATATTGCGTGGTATTAGTTTAATTTTCAGACAGTATTAATCTAATACTTCCTTAATGCAATCGAGCGAACTTCTCTCAAATGAATATATCTATGAAATTTATCAAATCGCGAAAGGGCATAATGAGCCAATAAACAATACGTTGTGGATCTGCAATGTTTCTTCTTGAACTTTCTTGCGTATAAAATATCAATATTTTTTAAGAAATATTAAATTTCTTTCTAACCTCGCGATGCCCTAGTTAAAGATAACCGCGAAGTGAGAAAAAGAGAATCAATTTTTCTTTCACTTTGGAAATAAACTTTTTTTTTTATAGATTTTTCATTTTCATGCGCCAAAAGGCCTCGCCTGCCTGTACGATACTTTAATGCCTTATAATTATTTGCAATTGGAAAACTTTTTATTTGTTTCGTGAGGTAAGAAAAAGGTAAAAACGGTGAAGTTTTAGATGATTTTCATTGCGGATTATAACTCGCTTAAGCTTATAAAATTCTATTAGCTTCAAAACCAAACATGTCTCGGAGCATTTCGAAACTCAATTAAAAATGCCAACCACGAAGTTTGTTGCCATAGACCGACAAAAGTGTATTAAACTTTGAGCAAAATGTAAATAAGAAATAAGTATAGCCTAGCGCAAAATAGAATTTGAGAAATTTCGTTATTGTAAAAGTGAAATTGAGTTCTTTTTCTTTTTTGCTTACATTATGGAAATGAATCATCAACCAAAAATATTATTTTTCGAATGATTATATAAACAAGCAAACGTTGTGAGAAGTAATGTAACCGTTTAGAGCCGGAAGCAAAAAAAGTGCTTGAAATCGAAAGTTTTGTTTCTGTTTTCTAGGAATCCAATTGTTTTTCATTAATTACACAAAATCAACAAAAAAAAGGCCTGTTCGACAGTTTAAAAAGTTCAACAGATAGTCTGAAAAATGACGTCGTTACAAACGTGTAAGGAAGTTTTCCCCCAACAAAGAATATGTGAAACAAATTTAAATTTTTTTGAGCAATTAAAGTGTTCAAACATGAAAACAATTTGAATTTCATCGGCGTTGTTAGGTAAATCGAGCGAATTCATTGCGAACTGTTTCACAATTTAACCAAGGGTTGGAAATAATGTTTGAACGCATTAACGTTTAAAGACACGGCGATTACCTCGAAACTAAACATGCTTTAACTCATTAATGATCTCCCATTTCATCTCGCTTTCGTGTGGAAAAATAGCAAGCAGCCAAAGTGCGAAGGAATGAACACTAAGCAGAACCACATCTTGACTCCATTAATTCTTATTATTTGTTCATTATACGAATGTTGAACTTTCTTTTCCCAAGTGTGGATATTTTTTTTTGTTCAATTTCTCAATTTTGTGAATGTTGACGACTCTTATGGCAAATTGTGTAAAAGTCAAAATTCATTTAAGCTATACGCTGTCAAATTTAATTACCATCTAAGTTCCACTAAGGAGTTTAATTATTTTTGAAAATGCGCTACCAGAACACCTTCGCAATTAAAATTTGGCAGCAAACTCGAGAAGAAAAATAATTTTATATTGAATTTTTCCCCACATTTTTTATTGTAACATCCAGTTATGTCGATAAATATCAACTATGAAGGTAGAATTATTTGCAGAACCAAATCAGTATCTCAACTAATAGTTATATTTGCGATGCGTGAGATGAACAGAAAGATTCTTGAGGTTGTCTATATTTGCAGCAGTATAACAAACTTGTTGAAAACATGTGTTATGATTTATTCTCTATAAAATTGTTGAATTTGATGAGCGAGACCATTTATGAGTGCATCATCGCGTTTATATTTATTACGCCATTTTATATGACATTTACGACTTGAAGCCTCAGCTGCCACTCCATTCTAAACTATAGGAGCACACGGGAAAACAAGTAAATAAAATTATTAAGCCATGAAGACGCTTATATTTTAATACAATGTTATTACAATTACATCCTTTCACTGCACAAGTGAGTCTCAATTGAATTTTATGATTTTGTTCGTTACTAAAGAAAACATCAACATTCGACACATTCGAAAAACAAACACATTCGAAAGTCGATGACAGAATTTATTACAAAACTGCTTTAAAGTTACGTTTAATAACTTCCAGATTATTACTTTTCTCAACTCTCTTTCATCGCGAGAATGTGGATTGATGTTGTTTTTGTTGCTCATGCACTTCACTCAACAGTTTGCTGCTGTTAACTTGTCAAGTGAGCATATTGTCGTCAAACGAGTTTTTTTTTTTTCGTTTTGGATTTTTTCATCGAATAACATTGGAGTCTATTGCTGGAATAGATAGAAACTCAATTGCGGGATAGAGTTCTGAAATTTCAGCTCAATAAGTAATCAAAAACTGAACATAATAGAAGTGAATTTTTCTTATTGTGATATTTCGATGAATACAATTTAATGATGCATAAGAAGAAGTCGCATTCTAAGTGATATCAAGTGAATTGAAAGACTTCTTCGAAGTCATTCAACCAATCCATATCAATAACGATTATGCAATTCAAGCATCGGTAATAGTTCTTTTGCACTCAATTGATTTTTTGAATTTTTTCGTAGATAAATATCTGCGGAGATTTTCTCTGTCAATAAGCCAAGCAACAATTCGTTGAAAGGGAAATTGAATGTTAAGCTTTTAAATGTCATGAAGTTGATCGGCGTTCGGAGATCATGCTTTAACAAATCCAAATTGAAAATGTTGTTAGTTATGTTTGTTGATCGCGTAATTATGTTCATTTTCTTCAAACCCAATTTAGACATTTACTGTTGAATCAACGAAATTAAAGCTCACCACGTTTCTCTATAAGACCATAAATCACAATTGAATCTTGTACATTTTATTGACCAAGCCAATATAATAAACCGATTTTCAAAATCGGATAGCTGACGGTGCAGCTAATGCGCCGCGAGCAGGTTACTGAACCATTTTTTATGGTTTGTTTAATCGAATGGATTTGGTCATTGAGTGTGTGTGCATTCGTCGTTTGTTCATCGTCAAAGGAAATACAAATTGCAAAAAGTTAGCAACAAAAACTATGGAGATTAAATGGAGATAGAAAAAAAAGAAGCATTTTCTCACTGTAAACTTGACAAAGGTCGGCCCAAGCTATTTATGACCTGAAAATTGAATTTTGACACTCAATCTCATTGCTACCAGCCTAATTGAAAGCTAATCGGAAAAAACCCATTAATTAAAATTGTAAAATTGGTTACGCTTTTTCTTAATCTGGGATTTTACCTCATGCATGATTCAATGATAGGATCATCATTCAATGGAAACCTCAAATGATGGATTGGCTTCAATTACGTTTGCTCTCTACTATTTTTTTTTTGTTTTGCGGTGCTGCATTTAAGTTTGAAGCAACCGCATGCTTTCCATTTTGTAGATTCGTCCCTCAGGGGCTACTTTTCGCAAAAATTACGTGCTGATGAATTTCCTGAAAACAAATTTGCGTTTCTCTTTCTGGTCTGCGGTTTTCCACACATTAAATTTTTCTGCTTTCATCTCCCCTGCTCAGCCCAAATGTTTTATTTTTCCATTGATGACGATCGCAGATTGCAAGTTCGCATATTTTTTCTTCATGAGAACCAATTACGCAAAGAGCGTCTTCATGGAATTTTTAATTAGATAGTAATGATTCTTTCTTATGGAAAACTCAAAGATTCAAATCATTAGGAAACGAAATCTCGATCGAATTGAAACCGTCTATTAAGTTCGTCTCTTTATTTCTCTTTTCATGACCCTTTTAATCTTTTTTATAAAGATTTTAAGGTTCCCATTATTTTTCATGATTTTCGTTTTAATCGGAAATTATTTTGCTAACTCTCTTATAATTTCAATAACATTCAACGAAAGGCACATGAGCTTCAATTTGGCATTTGCTGTTAGAGAATAAGCTATTCAGCTAGCTAACTATGTATAAAAGCTTCCATCAGCATTCAGCAGCAACATCATTTTATTAAAACTCTTGAACAATTTTCTTTTGTTCATAATAAACTGAGCTCTTGCTAGCTTTTTTCATCAAAAACCTCGCCCTCAGAGTGACAATCAAGAAAAGGATTAGAAATTATTTAAATCCGTTTTTATTTTAGCAAACTTTCAATTTTCTTTCGCTTCTCAGGCAAGAGTTATCTTCATGAAAGAAGAAAGTGGCAGAGATTGGGTTTAAGCAGTTTCCATAATTTGTATTACATAATTAAGGTGTACTTACCCTAATATAACTAATTCGCCGTATTTAACTTTAGGCTTATCACTGTGACCATCTGCATCTGACTCGGCAAGAATCGGTGACTCTGTACCGTCCGTTCTGTAATGAGATAAGGCAACAATTCCATTTAGTTAATTAATATTATTCATTTGTATCAGCGCGTGGTGTAAATTAAACCTAATTAAGATTTATATTGGCTTATTAAAATATATCTATGACAACGTCAATGATGCCGCGAGAAATACTGTGACAAAAATAATGTTTGAAATGTTTTCCATCACGGAAAAATACGTTTAATAGGAAATTTAGCCAGAAATTCAATAAATGAATCGTTAAAGCGACAACTTTTAATTACATTTTGATTATCATGGGAAAATGAATATCTATGTACGAAAATAACGCAATTTGTTATTAACAAAAGTTATTCCGATTAATGTTTACTAAGCATGTGCCGTAGAGCAATTGCTAAAAAAAAAACAATTACAGCATTAATTTTGTTTCAACTCTTCGCAATATTCAAACATACAAAAATAACTTTTTGAATTTAATTTATCTGTTATAATCGCTTGCTGTTCAAAACAATTTACATTTTGAAAGATTTGCAAAGTATTACGAGATAGCAAATCGATTTATAATTCAACTTGTTTTCAGTTAGTAAGAAATTTCTTCTTTATGGATTTGAATATCAGAAGCAGTCGCCCAGACGTGCCTTCTGAACGCTTCATGTAGATCTTGATCTTTGTATCTTAACATTAATTGATTCAATGATGCATTAAAGCAGAAACAAAAAAAAATACAAACATAAGAATTTAATACATGTGCAGTCTTTATTACAGGGTCATGTTCGAATGGTAGGTCATTGTGTTTGCATTTACGCTGGCAAAATCTCACACTCCTAAATTTGCAGCAGATCGTGATGATAATTCATCAAATTAATAAACAATTAACTGCTTTTTCTTTCTTTGTAACGATATTTGAATGCATTTTTTTTTTGTTGAGTTAAAATCGTTTTTTCTCTTGAACATTAGTCAGTATTTAGCATAAGGCCGAATTGCAAAAGATTTCTGTTTAATTTAGAGAATTATCAGTGTGGTCCAATCATATCGAAGCAATAAATTAACAGGCAACGTGGAGGAAGTTCTCATTAAGCCTTTCGGCTTTGCAGTTGCTAATTGATCCGTTCATTCAAGTTATAATATAATTATTTCAGTGAATGTTTTTCAGACGTTTGAGCACCAATCCCACGACCGCAATAATAAAATTAATATGACTCTTTCCAACGGAAAAAAGATCATGGTTCTGAAGCCGCAGTTTTTTTTGGTATGGAAATGTTTCCAAAAACTTTCAGTGAAAAATAAGAAATCCACAATTGAGCTCCACACACACACTCACATACACAACTAAACGATTAGCAGAGCTGGGCCCCAAGTTCATTACTCCCATTCGGCAAACAAAATGCTGAAAGAAAACTGCGCTTCGTCTTTTCATCGCTCTCTATTCGAGGCGCTTTTAATAATTCCGGGACTGTGACGAGACGTTGATTTAAAAATTTTAGGCACACAAACAATTTGAAAATAGAATGCCACGACTGTAGTGTGAAATATGCATTGTATTCGTTTGCTGTATTTTACAGTATTTTCAAATTATGTCGAACGATTTGTCGCATGTATCTAATGCGGTTTTTTCATCAGACCATTCAGCGACTAAGCCAATTGTCTACGTTTCAACTCAACTAAACACAACAACAAAAAAAAATGTTTGCCATGATGAAATGATAGTGAAGCAAACCAGAGATAAGAAAACCAATTTACATTAATTAACACAAACTCAGTATGTCTCAGAACTTTATGCACACTCCACTATAGTTAGTGCTTTTATTTATAATGCTCAAAACGGTTGAGGGCTTTATATTCAATAAGATAAGAACGAGTTAATGAGTAAAGCCTCGGGAACCCAAAAAGAACATAAGAAAGCCCGCATGTATATAGTATAATGATAAAAGCTAACGCGCCAGTACTGTATAATGTATTGGCGGCGTTTATTATTCAAATTGTTTCTTATTGTCCAAACCGAAACATAATTAAATGTTCATTTTTATTTAGTTTATTAATTATACAAAACATGTGCGATAGTTCAGTATACAAGACTTCCGTGGCATTGTTTTTATTTTACGAGAATTCTATTGTTGTGCATTTTATACAATGAAAATTCAACGTAAACATAAACATTATACGTATAGATATTTTTTGCTTTGTTCATAGACATTTTGTTTTTGGGGAAGGAAACTTTGATGGCGCCTTTCTACATGTGTTGACTTTGCATATGGGAAATGATGGCAAAAGCTTCAGCAAATATCATTTCATGGTTTTTTTTTTCTTGACTTCGGTTCGGAAATTATAATTTAGTTTGCGTCTCCTTAATGATCCTAAATTGGAATAATTTGGAAATAATTTCCAATTAGTACTGAGCTGTTTTCACATCTTACGAATTAAGCAGTCTTCAATGAGCAGTGTTAATATTAAGAAAATATTTCAGTTGATTATCTGAATTAAATTGTTGCATGCGATTCACAATTTATAGTTATTTTTGTGAAATCATTTTTGAGGCTCATGGAAAGTTGAATGGTTTTTGTGAAAGGAATAAGCAAAAAATATTGCAATACAATAAAATAATTATTATCTTATGAGTTTCGTAGTGATAACGCATGATGTTCACCAGCTAGACAATACAAGAACTGAGAAAGCGAACTGCTTAGTGGTGTGTGCTATCGCATGATAACAAGAAGAACCATAAAATGAAAAGCGATTATTCTTTTTGCTTCCCCGTTCGGTTCTTTCACATTTTAGCATATAGCAAAACTGTGCCAACTAAAAATAATAATTTATTTTGCAACAGATGCTGCAGGTGTGCGCTGCCATCACTTCATGTGCGGTGAAGCCAGCAGGGTAATGAGGATATGAACTTGGGCAGAGCTATCCTTCTTTTTTTCTTTCTGTAAATTATGTTTGAGTTTATTACGAATAGCAATACATTTTTAAATATTTCATGATCATATTACATGTTCGGACTATAGATATTAATGGATATATCATATATGCTATCGAGACTACATGCTTATTTATTAGTATAGTTAATAGTTTAACGATAGCCACATTATAATTTAATTTCATTGCATCAAACGTTTAGTAAAAGTATGTGTGCATGACTGGACCAGTGTCACTTTTACCTCATGCCTAATTTCGAGTGATAAAATTACATATTTTATTACAAAACTCCAGTAAATAAACTGTCAGAGTGACTGCGAATTACGATGTTTGAAATAAAACATTTGTGATAAATTTATGTTACACCTGATAATTATTTTGCGAGCACATTATGTTATACAGGAATGGCTCAGTCAGGTTCGAATTCAGCAGCGTGAGCGGTCAAAATAAAACATTAAACTCGTTCTTTTACAATTTTTATATACACAATCACACGTTATTCGCATCAAAAACATCATCACTTTATATTCATTTATGTGTGTCCGAGAGAATAAATTTATTTTTAAACGCATCACTTAGCAGAACATCAAAAAAAATGAGAGAGAATAATTCCGAGTTGTGGAGAGTCAAGCAACGTGATTAATTTGTGGAAAAAAAACTCGCATATGTGAATTTGATAGAAATAGTGAATCGTAATTGCAAATTATACGGTTTTTTCACAATCAATTTTGCAAACTGCACGCCTTGCTGAACTCTTGAATATATTTTTCAATGTACAGAAATCGCAATTCAATAAATTTCAATTCTTAAAGATCTGCGTTATCAATGTCAAATGATGCTGTCATGTGAAGGTCGAGCTTTAATTTAAATGTAGGTATTTTTGATGTCTTATCAGTTTTATTTTGAATAATGAAGCAAATAAAACAAAAATCAATCAATTTCCATTTTGAGATGGTGATAAGACGGAATTATTTTAATTTGCCCAAAACATTTGGTTTCAATATAAATCAGATAATTCTGTAAAAGATTTAGGCTCGAATCGTCTTTTTTCCTGAACCGTCAAATTCTTTTTAGAAATCGCATTTGAATTGTTTCACAATAAATTTATATTTTATTATATGCACTGGCTTTCGTCGATTGTTGATATACAGAGCGATCGTAAAATAAGCGACGTAAATTTTTACATTGATGCTCTTTTCTCAATGATTTCCATTTTAATTCGCTTTTAAAAGGGCAACAATTCATTTGAACATTGAATATAAAAGTTTGATTTAGGTCGACAGCAATACACAGTGACATAGATTCACACAAAGTGATTCCTCGCACCGAAGCCGAATAGCATTCGATCATTTATCAAAGTGATAAGGTTGGAAACAAAGGAAATTGAAACAAGGGATCTTGACATGGAAAATGGTAATTTGAATTCGAAACCGACTTGGTCTTGCAAGAGTTTCGCACGAATGGGTTTTCTTTTTCGGTGGAATGAAAAATGGCCCGCTAACGACTGTTGGAAACCATTTAAATTCTTCAAATTGAATATTTTGCAGTAAATTTATGTAACTTGAAGGTGAAGGCTTTTTGACTTTAAAAGTTACAATTTTTATTAGGAACTAAATTCAAGTGTCTGCAGTAGGAATCGTACGATCAACTAGCTTTACTATTCAATCAATTGAATTCATTAATTGCAATTTTTTCAAGGTTACAAAAAAACAAAAAATAAATAAAGTTTTCATGTCCAATAGAAATCAAAAAATTTAAATCCGTATAAAACTGATTGATTGTATAAGGAATTGCTTTGCAATTTGCCGACATTTATTAGCCGATCGTAATAAAATTTAAAACTTTCGCATGAACCAATTACTGTGTCAGATTGACCTCACTTAGATGATGAATGATTGTGTCAGACTGACAGATCTATCAGCACCATGACATGTTAAAAGCCCAGATGGAAATTACATCTCAGAGAAATAAATTCCCGAATGCTATTTAAATAAACACTCAACTAAGAAACCTTTTTTTTCTTTTATTTTATTATTGCTATTGTTCTTCTGATAGTTTTATGCGGTTTTGATGTAACCAACAATGCCATACTTTAACTTTTGCACTTTATTTGTTTGGATCATAGGTTTTCACTTTTAATACAACAAATTTTCAGACGTCATTAAAGTGATGAAAACGTTTATAGCTAAATTTCAATGATATTTCTTGCAGGGAAATAAAAAAAACTTCTGAGGCACTTTTAGAGTCTTCGTATGAGCGAGAAAAATCAAATAAAAACTATTATAGTTTCAAATAGTTTTTCAACTGGTTCAGCAGCATATGCAACAGAATTTATGTCTGTTGCATAGAACAGAAAAAATTTTCAAAGCGTCGCATTGACGCCTTCTTAAAGAAAATGTTCTATCGATTATTTTCCTTTCTAGTTACGTCAGAAGGAAGTTCAGTATCTGCCCTTATATCATGCATTTTCAAGAACGTTTGACCTATTTTTCCACATCAATCACCAGCAGCAAAGTTTTATTCCTGGTAAACGATAAATAAGGGAAGTTACTTAAAACGGTTGGTATGGGATGGATGAAAGGGTTGAAGCGAACTTTATTTTCACACTGTCATGAAAACAATTTAGTTGGTAAAACAATTTGTATGTTTTCATAAAACATCAATGAAATACGATATTCTCAAACATGTGTTGTTAAGAAAGCTCACGTGCAGATTTGTGGAAAATCTTTTGTTCTCCAAAACACTATTTCACCGACACCATCGAGACTGATAACTCAATGAAGAGAATCTAGCCGTAAGAACAATAAACTGTTTATAAGGATTTAAAGTCTATTGTTTAGGTGTGAACAAAGATTTTATGATAATGAAGGTTAAAATATATCATAAATGCCATTTATTTTTGATCATAGACAAAACACCGATTGGAACGTTCCGCACTTATTTATCCGATTCGAGTCATTCGCAGTTTTGGTTGCAAATTGGTTCTGCAATTTTGTGTCGATCATTATTAAAACGCTCAAAAATTTGCTTTTGTGGCAATCTGAAACCGTAAAAAAAATGAAGTTCAATAAACAGTTAACGGAAGCGCTCATATAAGAGCTGTCCAATTCTGTGTCATTTGGTGTGTCATTTGATATTCGCGCGACAGAGAAAGAAGAGAGAAATCAGCGGCCACAAAATCAGTGCCGACAGCGAACAAAACACGCTGGACCGAGTCGAAATTGGCGAAATTGAATTAAACACAGTGTGAGAGTGTAACTCAATTTAATCCGAACAAAGTCGAGAATTGACGTTTATTGAATGAATCACGGCATTAGTCATGCCGACTGCAATTTTATAGTGTGACATCATTAATTTATGAAATATTTTTCACATGCCCTCAGACATAATAATTGAGAATTTGTTCTCAAAAAGTGAGGGTTCTCAATCAAAATGTCGTAAATAAAATCGCATAAATACCGTGAATTGTGATTAATTTTGTAATGGGCTCAATTAAATAATGATCATTTAGTGTTGATCGACTTTTATGTGCTATCATTAAACCTGACAATTATCTCTTCTCACTTTTGGCTTTCATCAGCCATCGCTTTGTAAAATGTGAGCACTTTTTTTTTGTCTCATTCATCTCATATCATCGTCAAGGTTTACGAAATCTTTCACAGCTGTGACGATGCTGTAGGCAATTATGTGGCATTTTTCAAACATGACTAACTGCATGCAGGGGATTCATATCTAATCCACCCACAGTTGCCAGTTATCTTTGTGAACATTTAGCTCGATAACTTTTTTGTCTCCTTTAGCTAAAGCTAGCGCATGCATAAATATTATACAGTTTGTGAGATAATATTTTTGCTTTACCGGGAGAGAATACGGAAAATAAAGACTATGTAATACTTATGATGAATAATGAGTGACGCTTTAATTGAATTTTATGTTCCAGTGGTATGCTCTGTGTCTAATTGCATGGCTAATTTTTTTGTTTTCAAGTTATTCATAATTTTATTTTCTGTCTCAATTCAATGAAATATTTCTCAGGTTCCCTGTGACAAATTATCACAATTTCATAATATCAGTGAGTTCAGAGACAGAACAACGAGAGTCGAGTTTCAAGATCTACCTAAGAGTGCTGGTATTTGTTTGCTTTATAAAGTCTTCAGCTCGTCTCAAAATCTCCGAGCTATTTCAACTGAACCACTCAAAGAGAAACAATTTTTTGCGTAGCAGCATAGAAAGTTATGCAAAAACTCGACAGCTTACCGTTTATGAATAGAATTTCTTTTCGAACATCGCTTAAAAGCATCAAAGCGTATGATGGACATCTTTTTTAAACCCGAACTTTGCAATAAACAAAGCCATGCATTTTTTGCACATGCTGTAAAGAACCTGACTTATGTATACAGCAAACACAAGAACATAGCAGGTGTACAAGAACACGAAATGGTTTTTTCTGAAAAGATATGAACTGAAGAATATGTAGCAAAGGTATGCAATTTGCTCAGTTTCTTTAAGAATTCAATTCCGCAAAAAAAAAGCAATTCCTTAAAGCCGTTCACAAAGGTTTCTCTATACCTGCTTCGTAGAACTTGCTTTCAATACAATTCTGCTCATTCTAAAAACCAAAAAGGTTAGAAACGTAATAATAATTGAGCCTTTTGTGTTGTTTCCTTCATGCTGTTTCTTATGTTTCTCTCATCAATTGATCAATCTAACATTTTTATTCATGCGTCTCGAAATTCGATCATTCTGTAGCAAAACTTCATCAAATTGAAAAGGTTATGTTTGCCTCCCGACTGCCTTCACAATCTGTCTATTCAGCCATACTGTCTTTCATTGATCATATTCAATGTGTGAGAAACTTTTATTTTTCCTAAAGAAATTTTATCCAAATTTTGTGTCATCATAAATCATCGGAATCATTATCATATATGTAAGACTTCATTAGTGGTAATGTCATCCTTTTTATGAATATGTCGAAAACCTTTGAACAGTTCATGATATTTGAGAATTGAAGGAAAAAAAAGAATCGTTTGTTGTTGTTGCAGCACATAACGACACGAGCAACCTAAACATAGTCTCACACATTCAAACATGCTGAGATTCTTGTTACGAATCACACGAAGAATAAAATCGTATTAACGAAACAGCTGGATCGCATTATAATTTTTTTTTTTTTTAGTGAAACGTAGTTCTTTAAAACAGGAACACTAAAGAACTATAATTTTACGTCTTTTTTTTTGACTTTCGGTCATGCCTCTGTGCGTTCGTAGGAAGTTTGTCGTCAATTTACACAGTTTGTTTTTTCATGCAAACAATTTTGCACAAGCACAACCAACACAAGCACATAAACAAATATTTTCGCCAAAAAACAAGAAGATCCCCAACGCCAATTTCACTTTAATATTATTACAATTTTGCGCGTAATCATCAATAAACTTAATTCATTCGTTAATGCATCCATTAATTCACCAGCAGAATGTAATTAGCATTCCATACGAAAATAGCGTTGAAGACGCAGAAAAAAAAACGCCATACGAAAATTGACGAATGAATGAATGGATCGATAATTTCAATTTTGGGTTCTTTGTTTATAAAACTTTCGGATGGGAATTTTATCATCTAAGAACCGTTATTAGACGATATTAATGTTTCATTTACCTTTTCACCATTTCGACTGGCGAATGAGATTCGATAAAATCCTTTAATGATCCTATTTTCTATGATTTATGGTCAACTTGTCACTTGCACAAATTTCGATTTCCTTCTATATTTTTTTTTCCTCAACAAAACTTTTTTCAACAAATTTAGACTTTTGTGCTCTGCTTTTTCTTTCTTATTTAATCATTAACTTTTCTTTCTTCTATTTTAAGCCTTAATTAATTGATTTTTTAGATTTACAGACAATAACTCGCGAGAAAAGAGAAACATTCACTTTTTGGGATCGAAATATTTTATTTCTGTGTTATTTTGCAATCAAACTTCATAGTCTGCTGCATCTATATGCATTTCTGCAATGAAAAACACTCGAAGAACTAATTGAAATTTTAATTTAATTCTACTTTTCACTGGTTTATCGATTTCCGAGCTTCTGCTACACGAGTTTTATTATGAGAACTAAAAAGTGCTTCAGCGATTCAATACAAAAACTTAAAGGTGAGCGGGTCCATAAATGATGTCACGACGCAGTGGAAACATCAATTTTTTGTGAAACGTCCAAACATTTTATTTTCTCAATAAGTTTCGACCGTTATTTTCGAACGGAATTTTCGACCGACCCTACACCTCATTTGCGACGAAGTTGTAGCAGTAGCGGTTCAATGTTTGAAAATATACGTTACAATCATTCTGTATTAAACGGTTCAAAATCTTGAAGAATTTCCTTAGCGATTCATAAAATGTAAGAATTGTAAGAATTCTTTAAATTTATTCCGATCGCTCTATCACTCTTTATGTCAATATTTAAACATTAAATTCCATATGAATGATTTGAAATTTATAAAACTTGCCTTTTACGTTTTCGTTGAGTATTAATACTGATAGAAAATTGTACTCCCGGATTCATTGCAAGATAGTCACTTATGATAACAGGACGCTTAAAACTCATTGAATAATTTAATTAACTTCACAAGATAAATTTAAGTAATGTGCACTGCAAAATGTTTCTGAAATTATGAAACGATACTTCTAGAACGTAGGTAGCAAGCAAGTAAAGCAAAACTGACGTCAGACGTGTTCAAACATGAATAAACGAATTCCCTCTACTACTTTACTCTAGATATATTTACGAGAAAATACGTAAAGATATTTGAATGACGTCATAGCTCCATAACCGCATTGAACATATTTGTGCCTTTTTTTTTCGACGCTAAATCATATGATTGGACTATGTTTACTATCAAAAGAAAAACACGTGTTGATAGAGATGCTTTTATTATCGTGCTTTCGTGAAGATTAGCGAGAAACTTTCGTTGCAACCATGCGCAGATTTTTTGGGCAAAAAAAAAATTTTTTTGAATTTGGCAACAGATTTTTTTGTGCAATCGTCGGAAGAGTTGTGGATGAGAAACGTTTTCAATTAAATTTTTAGGCTTCTAAGTAAATTTTTTCAAATTTTCGAGTGGAATTAGGTTTATATTGTACCGATAATAATTTCGACAATGAAGTTGATAACATTTTCAGTTATTTTCATACTTTATTTGAAAATCAACTCCTGTGGCGCCCAAAGTCTACGAAAAATTGATTTTAAAATGTAGAAAAATAGTTTGCAAAAGTGCAATCTTTAAGAAATGTTCAATTATTTAAAAGTGACTTATTTCAGGATTCAACAAATGGCAAAGAATATTGGTGACGAGTTGTGGAATCTTGGGAAAACAATTACAAAGCTATCCGAATTGGAAGAGAATTTCAGTCAGGTCAAAGTCATCAATAAAATAGGTCCACGAATTGTTGATGAAATCGCAAAAGATCTAAAATCAATGATGGATATTCGAATAAGTGCAGTAAAGGTAATAAATTAATTATTTATTATAATAATGCAGTTTCCGCATAATAAACCTCCATATAGCGCATTGTGAAAGCGGCAGAAGAGTTGCCAAAAACTGTTAATGGCTCAGAATCATTTTTCAAAGACTACAATTACGTCAGTATGCGAGAACGCGACAAATCGTCTGCAGAAATGATTGAGGAAAAGCGTTTGAGAGATGAAGCTGTTGAAAGAAAATCGCAACAGGCAAACTATACAAAAAAGCGTGTAACGGAACCGCCATCAATTTGCTACAAGTCAGAAGAAGACTTTGAAGAAGAAGACGAAGAATGCATGTCAAAGTTTCATGAAAATTTGTATTTTAACATAGGCGAATCTTCAGTATTTTTTCCATTAGATGTTTATGATAAAGACGGACATATAACACAAATTGTGCATAGAACAAAAGGACTCGATAAAGCTTTCATAGCTAATTACAGAACAGATCCTTCGATTGGATGGCAATTTTTCTGCAACTCATCTGGACTTTTTCGACATTATCCAGCTACGCAATGGGACTTTTATCCTATCAATATGTTTGATTGTCGAATGCGAAACTGGTTCACAGGAACAGCGTCATCAGCCAAAGATATAATTATCTTGATCGAAAAATCGGGATCCATGACCGGAACTCGATTAGGAATTGCAATAAATGTTGTTAGAAACATTCTTGATACGCTCACATTTAATGACTTTGTGAATGTTTTTAAATTCTCTGATTCGGTCGAAAACCTTATCGACTGTTTTGAGGGAATGGTTCAGGCAACAAGCTCAAATATATATGAATTCAAACAAGCTTTAAATAATATTGATACAAAAGGACAAACAGATCTAGCAGAGGCATTGATAAAAAGTTTCAACGTTCTTGAAACTCAAAGAAATGATAAAATTGGTGCAAATTGTAATCAAGCAATAATGTTGATAACGGATGGCATGGAATATAATGAAACGATCCAAGACTTATTTAAGCAATATAATTGGAATAAGAAATATCCAGTTAGAATATTTTCATTCTTAATTGGTGAACAAATTCCAGAGAAAGATTATGAACAAGTCAAATTAATGGCATGTGAAAACAAAGGATATTACGTTCAGATTGATACAAAATCAGAGACAAGGGAACAAGTCCTTAAATATATTCCCGTAATGGCTCGACCAATGGTGCTACATGGAACCACAAATCCTATAACATGGTCAACAGTCTATGCTGATATTATTGATGCTTATCGAATCACAAATCATGATTGGGACTGCAAACAACGTGCCACGCAGCATCAAAGGATCGCAAGATACTTAGGCAATTATGATCCATATCCATGCATAAAATCTAGAAAAGAAGCTGAAGATGATGATGATTTTAGAAAATATGTATTAATGACAACTGTTGCAATGCCAGCATATGAGCGAGGTGGAAATACTGTGAGTTTAGTTTTTATCCCAAAGACTTTGTCCTTTTAAGGATCTTCTGAATTTTATTAGTCTTCTCTGATGGGCGTTGCTGGTGTTGATGTGCCTTTATTTGAATTCGAAAGACTGCTTCAGCAATTTCAGTTAGGAGTTGGTGGATATGCCTTTATTATTGATCAAAACGGAAATATTGTCACTCATCCTGATTTTAGACCTTTTGTAAGTCCTGAAACGTGTAAGTACTGTCTAAGTACTGTTAATTTAAATGTTCAAAATAGTTTCAGAAAACCGTCATAAAGCCTTCGTTTGACACATTAGATTTGGTCGAGGTTGAGCTAATGGATGATGGAAATGAAGCACGTGAATTTCACCCGCTTCTTTTAGAGGTTTTCTTTTAGTAATTTTATTTTTTATCAAGAATATCAACTAAAATATTTTCATAGATTCGCGAAATGATTCTAAACCAGACGACTGGATCAAAATATATGTTTGTGAAACAACATTATGATGACATGGTATGAACTTGAAATTAAATTTTTTTTTTTATTACCGAAATTCCTTATAGCGACGAATGTTAAAAATGAAGCGAAATTACTTCTGGAACAGGATAGGACAAACTCCTTTTACAGTTGTTACGACATTTCCGGATCACTATACAACACATGTTCAAGTGCCGGAAGAAGATATTGACCGACTATTTGCAAAGGGAATAAATCTTGCAAAGTACTTTGATAGAGAATACCGAATTCATCCAGACTGGATTTATTGTCGATCGATTTCAAAAACTTTTGAAGAAATGAAGCTCGGTGAAATTGATCCCGATGACTGCCATATGACACCTGAGGAAGAACTCGTTGATTTATTGGAGAAATTCGAAAAATCAGGATGGAAATGGAAGTCGGAGAAAAATGATCCGAATTCGTTCAAGTGCGATAAAAAGCTTATGCAATCTTTAATTTTTGACGCAAAAGCAACTGAAGGATTTCCACACAAATTTGTTAAGAAAACAAATGGATTTAATTTACTTTCGAAATATGACGTCAAAGTTTCATTTATTTCATCTCATAGTGGACTTTTAAGATATGAAACGTTTGATAAACATTTTTATGGGAGCAAATTTGGCAACAAAAATAATCGCGCAATTAATGAAGTTTGGTATAAGCATGCAGTTGAGTTCAATCAAAATGATCCTGAGAGCTTCATCTTCTCAGTTCCGTTTGATGCATCTGAACATCAGGATCCGTTAGTGACAGCAACTCATACAATTCATGTTCAAGGTGAGCTTGGAAAAGCTCCAGTTGCAGTAGCAGGATTTCAGTTTTCACAATCGAAGCTCCAGAAACTAGTGCAAGAAAATGTGAGTTGGATTGTGGCATTTGGAGTGGTTGCAATAAAAAAAATTGTATTTTCAGTGCAATTACAACAAATGCTACATTTTAGATGATAATGCTTATATTATAAGCGGCCTTCAATCAGATCAAATAGGTCGATTCTTTGGTTCAGTAGAAAACAATTTAATGCAAATTTTAATAGAAAACAAGATCTACAAATCAACAGAGTTTTATGATTATCAAGCAGTTTGTTATATCGATAAGAATATTGCATATGAATCGCTTTATCCACTTAGCCAAGTTTCTGCTGCATCTGAATTGCTTATCAATCCCTTAAGATCGTTAATAGCAATTTTCTTGAACATCGCTTCGCTTTTCATGGAAACTTTTGCAAAAGCTCCAATGAAAAATTGTAAGATACTTTTTGAATTGAAACAAAATCAATTATTGTATTTAATATTTTCTCAAATTGAATTCCTTCCAGTTTTGTATCCAGATCCATCAGATTTTTATGACGAAGAGATTTTCAATTTAAAATGTCTTCAAATGCAGCAAGACTATTTTAAAAAATGTATCGAGAGATATTGGAACGACAGCGGAATCATCAGAGGATCCTTCAATTTTAGCGACGCAGAAAAAGATGAAGATTTTTATCAAGAATGTGATCGAATGCAAAAGAAAAATTATAAGAAATGTGTCACCGAATATTGGGACATTCATATGCTTCAACGCCATATTAATAGAACTTTGCCCCAGCGATGTGATAAATTTTCGTATATTTACGAATTAAATAAAGCTTCATTCACTGGCGAAGAGTTCTCATTTGATTGTGAACGTCCTTTCGAAGTCCAACGCATACCAAACACCAATTTAATTCTACTGGTCATCAATAGCAAGTGCCAAAATGTAATTACTAATTATGAGTTTTACGATGAGCCAAGAAACATTTTGTATAACGGATCCATGTTCTGTCGAAAAACCCTTAATAAGCAACTTTATCGAATGCAATCAAAATATTGCTTTAATCAGCACGATGATGTAAGTTTTCCATTTAATATTTTTTTAAGACTTTCTCTTAATTAACTTTTCGAAAATTCTCAGGAATTTCAAACTGACCATACATGTGGTTTCGGAAATCGCCTAGAAATGAATGTTAGAATTTTGTTTATAGCATTGGGCTTTTTGAAAATCTAAAAAAAAAAAAAACAATAAAAATATGCTTTCAACAAGGCTTCGACGCAAAGTTTCCATGACTACGAAAAAAATAATTTGTTGTCGGAATAAATCTCAAGCGTGCCATAAATAAAAATCATATGATCATAATGTGACTTGTTTGTTGATTTTTGTTTGTTTTTTTTTTTTTTCTGAGTAAAAATCACGTGAATTTGTGACATGTGCTTTTTTTGTGTAAGACGCAGCGAGATGATTGTGGTGGAAGGATGCTTTTTCATAGTCCTGCGCACTTCAGTTTTTCACTAGATAGAGCAAAGATTTAGTTCCTCAAAAAATTTTGTGATTTTAACAAATTAGTTTAAGTGATTTTAATACCTCATTTCATATTAATTTTTCCACATTTATTACATTAAACCTCCCGCAAAGTGAAAAATGTTGAAATTCAGTGTCATACTATTATTTTTAGTCGTAATCTTTTACGCCAGGATTTGTGGCGCCCAAAAAAATCTCGATACAATTGATTATAAGATGTAAGTAGAGCTCTTGCAAGAACAATAAAATTTCTGTGTAAATGTTATAAAGGGAAATTTTTCACAGGGTTCAACAAATAACAAAGAAAATTGGCGACGAGCTTTTAAGTCTGGGTGAATCGATTACAAGTAGTAATGATCTGCACGAGGTAAATTTATTAATTAATATGCAACAAGCGTATTTGATGCAGAACTCAAATAAATTGCGATTTATAGAAATTCGCTCAAGCAAAAGTCGTCAATAAAAGTGGCTCAAGACTTGCCGAGGAGATCGCAAAAGATTTAAAATCTATGATGGACATTCGTATTAATGCAGTTAAAGTAAATTATTTTTGACAAAATATATAAAATGCTATTTAAAAATAACGTCTTTACAGCGCATTGTGAAAACCGCTGAAGAATTACCAAAAACGTCCAATGAACCTAAATCATTTTTTGAAAATTATGAGTTTGTAAATAGCAGAGAAAGAGACAAACACGGTAAAACAATAAAATATGAAAAGGAGAAAGCTGATGAATCATTGGAAAATCTTTCATCACAACCGGGTCATGTCAAGTGGAAGCCACCATCGCATGGAATGGCTATTTGTTATTCAGAAAATCAGGATTATGCAAAAAGCACAGAACAAAACTGTCTATCGAAATTCGATGAATCAATAGATCTGGAAGTTAATGAGGCTTCAGTTTTCTTTCCACTTGATGTTTACGATAACGGTTAGTACTTAAGACAGAGAAATAATTTATTTGTCGAATATTTTAAGATATTGCTGCTGAAATTTTTAGACGGAAATATAACACAAATTGTGCATAGAACAAAAGGACTCGATAAAGCTTTCATAACAAATTATAAACAGGATCCTTCGATTGGATGGCAGTTTTTCTGCAACTCATCTGGACTTTTTCGACACTATCCAGCTACGCAATGGGACTTTTATCCTATCAATATGTTTGATTGTCGAATGCGAAACTGGTTCACAGGAACAGCTTCATCAGCCAAAGATATAATTATCTTGATCGAAAAATCGGGATCCATGACCGGAAATCGGATAGGAATTGCAACTGATGTCGTTAGAAACATTCTTGATACGCTCACATTTAATGATTTTGTGAATGTTTTCAAATTCTCTGATACCATTGAGAATCTAATTGATTGTTATGATGGCTTGGTGCAAGCCACAAGCTCAAATATTTTTGAATTCAAACAAGCTTTAAATAATATTGAAACTGAAAACCAAACAGATTTAGCCGAAGCGCTAAAGAAAAGTTTTGAAGTGCTGGAAGATCACAGACAAGACGGCGCGAATTGTAATCAAGCAATAATGTTGATAACGGATGGCATGGAATATAATGAAACGATCCAAGACTTATTTAAGCAATATAATTGGAATAAGAAATATCCAGTTAGAATATTTTCATTCCTAATTGGTACACAAATTCCGGAGCAAGATTATGAACAAGTCAAATTAATGGCATGTGAAAACAAAGGATATTACGTTCAGATTGATACAAAATCAGAGACAAGGGAACAAGTCCTTAAATATATTCCCGTAATGGCTCGACCAATGGTGCTACATGGAACCACAAATCCTATAACATGGTCAACAGTCTATGCTGATATGATGGATCCTTATCGAATCACTAACTATGATTGGAATTGTAAACAGCGAGCTGCTCAACGTCATAGAATGATAAATTTCTTAAGTCATTATGGCTCAACGTATCCATGCATTGAGCCAGAAGAAGATGAAGAAGATGAAGAAAATTTTCGCAAGTATATGTTAGTGACAACTGTTGCTATGCCTGCATATGAGAAAGGTGGAAATTCCGTGAGTAAAAATAGTTGTATTGGATTATCTCGTGATTATCGCTTTAAAATAAACTTTTCATTACAGTCAAAACTAATGGGAGTTGCTGGTATCGATGTGCCTTTATTTGAATTCGAAAGACTGCTTCAGCAATTTCAATTGGGGGTCGGAGGATATGCCTTTATTGTCGATCACAACGGAAACATTGTTACTCATCCCGATTTCAGACCTTTCGTAAGATTCCATAATCCTAGTAGCTTCGACACACAAAATTTCTGACTTTAACGCATTCTCAGTTCCAGCATGAAACAATAAAACCGTCATTTAATTCACTAGACATGCTTGAAGTTGAGCTTATGGATGATGAAAGAGAGGCGAGAGATTTCAATCCTTCATTCCTGAATGTAAGAGAAGCAATAATTAAACAAACGACTGGTTCTAAATTTATGATTGCTAAACAACATTATGATGACATGGTATGATGACGATTTAGTGAGTTGTAACTGAATTTTATTGAATTAACCTTTTTTTCATAGCGACGAATATTGCGAATGAGACGAAATTATTTTTGGACGAAAATTGGACAAACCCCATTTACAGTTGTCGTTGCATTTCCGGATCATTATGCGACACGTGTTCAAGTTCCGGAAGCAGTTATTGAACCGTTATTTGTCAAAGGAACAAATCTTGCCAAATATTTTAATAACTTTCGGATTCATCCCGAATGGATTTACTGTCGTTCTACTCCAAAGCCATTTGCGGAAATGAAACTCGGCGGAACTGATCCCGATGAAATACGAGCAACACCCGAAGAAGAGCTCGTTGAGTTCTTGCAGAAATTGGAAAGAGTGGGATGGAAATGGAAGTCAGAGAAAAATGATCCAAAACCATTCAAGTGCGACAGAAAGTTAATGCAATCTTTAATTTTTGATGCTACAGTTATTGAGGGTTTTCCACAGCAAGTTTCTAAGAAATCAAAAGATTTAATTGCAAAATTTGACGTAAAATTGTCATTCATCTCAACCCATAGTGGTCTTCTCAGATATGAAACATTTGATAAGAAATTCAATATGTAAGTAAAATTGAAAATTTTTATAATTTATCATTCAAAAATTTTAAACTTTAGCGAAAAGTTCGCCAATACCAATAATCGCGCCATTAATGAAGCTTGGTATAAGCATGCAGTTGAGTTCAATTATAATGATCCTCAGAGCTTCATCTTCTCAGTTCCATTTGATGCATTTGAACGTCAAGATCCGTTAGTAACTGTTGCTCACACAATTCATGTACAAGATGAGCTTGGAAAAGCTCCAGTTGCAGTAGCAGGATTTCAGTTTTCACAATCGAAACTCCAGAAAGTTATGCAAGAAAATGTGAGTATTAATTAAACTAACTGATTGTTGGTGCTTAAATCTTAATATTCATACATAATACAGTGCAAAGGACAAAAATGCTACATACTTGATGATAATGCTTATATTATAAGCGGTACTCATGCGAGTCAAATTGGTAAATTCTTTGGAACAATCGAGAATGAGTTAATGCACATTCTAGTTGAAGACAAAATTTACAAATCAATCGATATTTACGATTATCAAGCAGTCTGCTATCTTGAAAAAAATGTTGACTATGAAAAGTTGTTGCCCATTAGGTCCAGCTCATCAAAAGTTATTCTCAAAAATCCATTTTTATATTTTCTGAGAGGTTTAAAAGTTTTGTTTTTACTGATGTGGAATTTACCGCGAACTTTTTCATTATACATGGACAATCGTAAGTAAAAAATTTTAACAAACATTGATTAAAAGTATAACTAATTATCATTCCATTCAGTTATGTATCCTGATCCAGCTTTCTACTTCAATCCCGATGACTATAAAAGCGACTACTGTCTCGTTAAAAATGAAACTTCATTCAATTTATGTTTGGAAGATCATTTCAGAAGTATCGGAAGGCCACGAATTCCATTCTATATTTCGGAGAATGAACAGGATGAGAGTTACTATCATGAGTGCTTGCATCTTCAAGAAAAAGCATTCAATCAATGCAAGCATGAACGATGGTCGGAATATGCTTTAAGGCGTCATATAAATCGAACCATGCCAAACAAATGTGATAAATTTTCGAGAGTTTACTTGCTCAATCGAGACGAAAGCAATTTTGAAAAGCCATTTGACGTTTGTGATCGTCCATATGTTGTGCAAAAAATTAACCATACTAACCTTATTTTGCTTATAACAAATCAAAAATGTGACCAAGTTCTGGCCACGAGATATGAATTCTATGAGAGGCCAACAACAGTTTTTAACGGCTCTGAAATATTTTGCCAAAAGCATCGCTACAAGCCGTTGTTTCGACGTCATTCAAAATTATGCTTTAGCCATCATGATAATGTGAGTTTGAAATTGAAAATTAAATCGAAATTTACATATTTATTTGAAATATTTTCAGGAACCAATTAATGATCGCAAAACATGCGGATTCGGCAATCGTATTAAGATTAATATCCTCATTTTGATATTCACCCTATTCATACTCAAAACTACAAATTAAGTCAAATAATTACTACATAAATAGCTACTTATAATAATTCTAAGTCCAACTGAAGAAACTAAATGGAACATGTCCAACAAACTAACTTAACTAAAGTGCCAAAAAAAAAAGAAGAAAACAAAATGAAAATGTATTTTACAATCAACGAAACTTTTCGTTTTATAGAGAAAGCAGTACAAAAAAAAGATGATGAAACATGATGCAACTACAGTAATAAGAAATGTGTTCAAAAAACCAACTATTTTTGACCCATCTTATGGGATCTCTATTTTTGCCCCCCAGGAATTAGTTTCATAATTAAACACAATTACACACACACTCACTCACTCTTGACCACAATGACACTTTTTTGAACTACTTAGACTTTTTAGCTTTTTGGCGCTGGAGACGCAAAGCACCGTTTTTTCAAATCTTACACACCTAACAATTTCCACAAACTTTTTGATCTCACACAATTTTTGTAGTCTCCAGGTATGAAGAAAATATTGATAACGAAAAGTATTTATGAATGTTCGCTATAAGATCTAAACAAATATAATGATCTAAACTAAACAAACAGAAAAGAAAAAACCTTAACAAAAATTAACATTATGCTACTTTTTCAAGCAGAAAAAAAAAAGTTTAAATGAAATTTTGCCAAGCTTTTTCGCTTTATTGTGAACTTTGCCTTTAAAAATTTAAAACGTAAATAAAATTTTCTTAAAATTTCAAAATTCTTTTATTTCATGAAAATATTTAATCGACTTTTACAACTTTTTTCTTCTTGAATTTACGTTTTTTGGAGACGCGATCGAGCTTGTTGCTAATTCTCTTACGTTTCGGTGCCTTCTTCAACAATTCCAGACGTTGCTTTTTGGAGCTCTTTTTTAGCTGCAACAGATAACTTTCAACTTTTGAACCAGATTTTTCGACCAATTTTGCAATATCCCTTAAAATTCCCTTTTGATCATCGTTGGTATAAAGAGTGATGGCTCTTCCTGTTTTTCCAGCTCGTCCACATCGTCCAACACGATGCACATAAGAAACAGTGCTCGATGGCAAATCAAAATTAACGACCATTGAAATATCACGAAAGTCAATGCCGCGACTCATCAGCTCAGTACAAATCAGCACCCAAATTTTACCCTCACGAAACTTGCGATAGACATCTTCACGTTCCTTTTGTGATCGGTCCGAATGAATGATGTCAATGTTTAGTCCATCATATATCAGCTCACTATGAAGTTGCTTTGCACGATCCTTTGATTGCAAAAATATTAAAACCGGCGGCATAATACCTTCTCGGAATATTTCACGAATTGCTAACAGCTTTGCAGATTCAGTACCAACATATTTGAGCTCCTGCTGAATGGAAGAAATTGGAACATTTGGCAAAATGTTGATAGTCACAAAATCCTTAAGATTTTCATGAACCCATTTCGTCATCTGCATAACGTTTGTAGCGGAAAACAGAGCAAACTTGCGATTTGGATTTTTGCAGGCTTCCAGAATCGTGTCAAGGTCCTCCTTGAAGGATTGATTACTTTCTTCAAAAAGCTTATCCACCTCATCTATAACAAAATATTCAACATGCTCAAGGCCAACTTTAGAATTCTTAATGAAATGAACCAATTTCAAGGGAGTTGTGATAAGAATGTTTGTTTTCTTCTTGTGAAAATTTTTCATGTGCTCCTCGTTTGTGCTGGTGATAATATGCGCCCTAACGTTGGTCTTTTGACACAATCGTACGCTAACTGAAAGTATTTGCATAGCAAGTTCACGAGTTGGTACCAGAATAATGGCCTTGATTGAGTCCGTTTCGTTATTGTTAATTAAATTTTGAATCAGTGGGAAGACAAATGCCATCGTCTTGCCTAAAATAAATCGTAGTCAGAGACTGCAGGAAATCCATATTAGAAATATTCACCTGATCCAGTTTGAGCGCACACCTTCAATTCTTTTTGTTCCAAAAACAGTGGGAGCACCTGCATTTGGACAGCTGTTGGTTTTTTATACTGGAAGTCCTTAAAATTCTGTACCAGCTGATCATCCAGCGAATATCGGTAAACAATTCATCGAATGTTTCAATCGGCTTGGAGCATGAAAAATTTCCTTTCACATTAATATGGTGCTCCTTTCTTATCCTGTTGACTTCTTCCTGGCCCTTTTGCTTTAGGTACTCGGTTGAAAGCTTCTTGCGTTTTCTCTTGGTCGCCTCAATGTTTTCATCATCAGGTTCCACCTTAATTGTCTCCTGTTTCGACACTTCATTGCGTTTCTTCAATTGCTGATTATTCTTGAAGATCACGCCGCAGGTTAAAGTCTTAAATACGTCCATGATTCTGTGGTATTCAATTGATAAAATGAAAACAATCCCTGCACATGGCCCGAACTCACTATGGGAACATTCACTGTACGTGCATTTGTTTACATTTCTAAGACAAAAAAAAATGGAAAACTTAGCTAATTCAGAAAGAAATACTCTCGAGGAAAAGGAACTAAGTTTAAACGATTACCGCTGTGTTCATTGCGGGCATCCTATACATGAACTATACAAATCCTATGGACCAATTGTTCAAAAGCTTTCCGAATGTGAAAATTGTAGGGAACTAGCTGATCCATATACCGAAATTGAATTCATCGTTATTGTCATTGATCTGATTCTGTTGTCGAAAGAAGCACAACGCCATGTACTCTACAATACGAAATGCCGGAATTTGTATAAAATTCTGATGATCATTACATTATTGGAGAGCTACTGCTTATGGATAGAAAGATTTCCGACCAAACAAGTGCACGAAAATAATGATGTTTTATTTCTCGAGAGGGGATTTTATTTATCAACCCTTCACGTCATTACTTGTAAGCCGATTTACTGATAATTATTTAGAAGTTATAAGCAATACCTTAATCTTTCAGCTAACATTTGTTTCATTTGTGTAATCTTCATTTTGACACGAATCAATGGTGGCAGGAATTTTATGAATAAGCTGTTTAAAGGTTTTATGCTGGCGTCTATTGCCAAAGGATTCCTTTTGCCCATCATGATTTGGCGTGAAAATATCTCGGACATCAATTCATCTTTTCATCTAATGTTGGTGATCGGATATTTTATGATATCTCTTATCTATATTCATTCATCAATAATCGAAACCAGATGCTGTCGATTAAGATCAACCGCAACAGTTTGCGCATCATTCCTTATTAATAAGTACATTCTCTCTCAACTGAAATTGAAATTCGAAAATTAAAAGCGCTCATTAAACTGACCAATAAATATTTCTAAACTTTGTGAATTGCAGGGTGGAAGTTTCACTGTAACTTTTTTTATTTATCATTTGTTGTCTTAATTAATTCATTTTCCCGGTGTTTAGAAGAGTTCTCTTACTACATAAATATCATCGAATAGTTGTTGGCTGGACGTCGTAAGTGTGCAACTTAGAGTTAAGTTCGCGGATACGAATTAAAATAAAATATTTCTCAAGATATATTTTAGGGCTCTAAAACAACAACAAAAAAAAAAAAATAAATGGATTCTGATGAAGAACACGACGATGCCCTAAATAAGCAATTGACGGGCTTTCTATTTGGAAACATTGATGAAAATGGAAAACTGGAATCAGACTTCTTAGATGATGACGCTAAAAAACATGTTACATCATTAGCGAAGTAAGTGTCTGTAAGCTTTTGCTTTTCTAATGCATTATTTGACAGTTTCATTTTCTTAGATTCGGATTATACAACCTTATTGGTTCCGGTTTTATTAGTGACGATGAAGCTAGCAATTCTGATTCAGATACATCAGATTCTGATCGGGAATATCGTCGTAGACGAACTGTCGCATCACCCACTGACTACAAAATAAAAGATGATTCGGCTCAAGATTTCTTTGACATAAACGAATTAGCTGATGAGGCACCAATAGAATCCAATGACCTTAAGGATGATTACGATATTGAAGATGCAATTCCAGCAGCAAAGGTAACTGCAGATCAGTCAGAAACAGATAAAAATGGAACAGGTGATAAAGAGTTGATGCCGCCACCTCCACAAAATGCAGCGCCATCAGTTAAGCAAGACGATTCGGACGTTGGGCTTACAGCAGCGGAAATTAAGGCAAAGGCAGATAAAAAGTTAGATACACCTTTGGGTGCGATGCTGCCATCAAAATATGCTGATGTTGATGTCACTGAGCTATTTCCCGATTTTCGCCAAGACAAGGTCCTTCGATTTTCACGATTATTTGGCCCTGGAAAGTTCTCGAGTCTCCCGCAAATTTGGCGTAGCGTACGTCGAAAAGCTAAAAAGAAGCGCAAAGAACGCGAGAAACAAGCAACGTCAGAATCGACTAGCGACTCGGATGAGCCTAGAAAGTGTTATGGATTCAATCTCAAGTACGCACCAAATCCACCAAAGGAACAAATTGCGTCGGACGATGAAGAAAAATTACTCCGTGAAAAAACGAGTGAAGAAAAGGAAGATAAACCTGAGAGTTCTGCAGGTGGTGACCAGAAAACAAAAGTTGCTGACTGGCGCTTTGGTCCTGCTCAAATATGGTATGATATGCTGGATGTGCCTGAAACTGGCGAAGGATTCAATTATGGCTTCAAGTTGAAGGATCGAGTAGTAAAGAAGGAGCCAGAAGATGGAGAAGAACCTCAGACTGATCCATCCGCATCAACTGAAGCTATTCCTGATGATGCCTTTCTAATGGTATCGCAACTCCACTGGGAAGATGATGTTGTCTGGGATGGTAATGCCATAAAAGACAAAGTGGAGCAAAAGTTAAATTCTAAAACGAATGCAGCTGGTTGGTTACCATCAAGTGGATCTCGAACAGCTGGCGCATTTAGTCAACCGGGCAAGAGTGTTGTGCCTGGAACAACGCAAATGCTCAAAGATGGAAAATCGAGCATTTTGGGCAAGAAATCACAAATGAATAAGCAACAACAAGATGACACTGATGACACTTGGTATTCGATATTTCCCGTCGAAAATGAGGAATTGGTATACAACAAATGGGAAGATGATGTCATTTGGGATGCTGAAGCAATGGACAGAATTCCAAAGCCGAAGGTGTTAACGCTTGACCCGAATGATGAAAATATTATTCTTGGCATTCCTGATGATATGGATCCAGCAAAGATTCAACGTAATATGGGTCCACAACCAAAAGTAAAAATTCCTCATCCGCATGTAAAAAAATCAAAGATTTTACTTGGCAAAGCTGGTGTTATCAATGTTTTAGCTGAAGATACACCACCACCTCCACCAAAATCGCCAGACCGAGATCCATTCAATATCAGTAATGATGTATATTATGCTCCTAAAACAATGGAATCGCTTGCCATCAAAGTTACAGCGGCAAATTTACTTCAACACTCTACACCTGTTATTGAACTGAGAGCTCCATTTGTACCAACACACATGGGTCCAATGAAATTGCGAATGTTCCATCGACCGCATATGAAAAATTTCTCGCATGGTGTTTTAGCGTCAACAAACTATCATCCAGTCGCACCGCTTCTGAAACATATTAAGAAAAAGGCTCAGCAACGCGAACAAGAACGTATTGCGTCTGGTGGTGGAGATATTTTCTTCATGCGAACACCCGAGGATCTTACTGGACGTGACGGGGAAGTGATTTTGCTTGAGTATTGTGAGGAGAATCCGCCGCTGTTAAGTCAAGTTGGCATGTGTTCCAAATTGAAAAATTATTACAAACGAGACGCAAAGAAAGTGAAGGCGCCAACCGGATTTAAGTATGGCGAAACTGTTCATGCTCACACAAGTCCATTTTTAGGCATCATCAGTCCGGGTCAGTGCATTCAGGTCGTTGAAAATAACATGTATCGAACGCCAATTTATGAGCATAACATACCGATGAGTGATTTTCTGGTCATCAGAACACGAAACAATTATTATATTCGTGAAGTTGATGCGCTTTTCACTGCCGGTCAAGAATGTCCGTTGTTTGAAGTTCCCGGACCAAATTCGAAACGAGCAAATAATTTCGTTCGTGACTTCCTGCAAGTTTTTATCTATCGTTTGTTCTGGAAATCACGCGACAATCCTCGAAAAATAAGAATGGACGATATCAAAACTGCATTCCCAGCCCATTCAGAAAGTTCAATCCGAAAACGTCTTAAACAATGCGCCGATTTTAAAAGAACGGGAATGGATTCAAATTTCTGGGTTATTAAACCTGAGTTCCGTTTACCATCGGAAGAGGAAATTCGTGCAATGGTTTCGCCAGAACAGTGCTGTGCATACTTTTCAATGATTGCTGCTGAACAGCGATTGAAAGATGCTGGATATGGTGAAAAATTCATATTTGCTCAACAAGAAGATGACGATGAAGAAATGCAATTGAAAATGGACGATGAAGTTAAAGTAGCACCATGGAACACGACCAGAGCTTACATTCAAGCTATGCGCGGAAAGTGTATCTTACAACTAAATGGACCAGCTGATCCAACCGGATGTGGTGAAGGCTTTTCATATGTTCGAATGCCCAATAAACCGACACAAAATAAGGAAGAACAAGAAAGTCAACCCAAGCGAACAGTAACTGGTACTGACGCAGATCTTCGTCGATTGTCGCTAAATAACGCAAAAGCACTGTTGCGTAAATATGGTGTACCTGAAGAAGAGATTAAAAAATTGTCGCGTTGGGAAGTTATTGATGTCGTTCGTACATTATCCACGGAAAAGGCGAAAGCTGGTGAAGAAGGAATGGATAAATTTTCTCGCGGTAATCGTTTTTCGATCGCTGAACATCAGGAACGTTATAAAGAAGAATGTCAACGAATATTTAATCTTCAAAATCGTGTACTAGCAAGTTCTGAGGTTCTCTCAACTGATGAAGGTGAAACGACAGCATCTGAGGAATCAGATCTTGAAGAACTTGGAAAAAATCTAGAAAATATGTTGGCAAATAAGAAAACATCATCTCAAGTGAATCAGGAGCGCGAAGAACAAGAACGCCAGGAGCTTTTAAAACTTATGGAAGGTAATCCAAAGTCTGGTAAGAAAAAGGACGATGATATGCAACCATCACAGCAAAGTCAAACTTCGCGTATCCTCAAAATCACAAGAACATTTAAAAATGCTGAAGGACGTGAGTACACAAGAGTTGAAACAGTTCGTCGGCAAGCTGTGATTGATGCTTATACTAAAATTCGTACGACAAAGGATGAGGCGTTTATTAAACAATTTGCAACACTTGACGAGATTAAGAAGGAAGAAATGAAACGTGAGCGACGTCGTTTGCAAGAACAGCTTCGACGAATCAAGAGAAACCAGGAGAAAATTGGGATGATGAGTCAACAGACTCCTGGTGTTCCCATCAGTCTTGGAGATCGTATGATTCATTCGGGCAGTTCGAGTCGCGATCCATCGGTGAGCAAAGAATTGTCGCCACAAAAGAAGAAGATGAAATTGAAACCAGATTTGAAATTGAAATGTGGTGCATGCGGACAAGTTGGACACATGAGAACTAATAAGGCATGTCCAAAATATACTGGCATTATTCCACCAATGTCGCCTGTACAAGTGGCAATGACTGAAGAGCAAGAAGAAGAAATTGAAAAGGAATTAAATGTTGAAGATGAAGATTTAGTGAATGTAGATGGCACCAAAGTTAAGTTGAGCAGCAAACTTTTGAAACGAGCTGAAGATGTGAAACGACGAGCACTACTGTTGAAAGTACCGCGCGATGCCTATGGAAAGGGTAAAAGACGCCGAATGGGTTTGCCAGATGAATATTGTGATTATTTGCAATACAACAAAACTGCAAATCGTGCTAGAACTGATCCGGCCGTTGTGTTGTGCTCATTGCTCGAAGAGATTCTTAATGATCTACGAGACTTGCCGGATATGCAACCTTTCATGTTTCCGGTCAATGCCAAGAAAGTCCCAGATTACTATAAAATCATTCAAAATCCAATGGACCTCACTACAATGCGCGATAAACTGCGCCAACGGAAGTACAATAGCCGTGAAGAATTTCTATCTGACATTAATTTGATTGTTGACAATTCATCACTTTATAATGGACCGAGCAACACTTTAACGATGGCAGCAAAGAGATTACTGCAAAAATGTGTCGATCGATTGGCTGAGAAAGAGTCAAAATTAATGTTCTTGGAGAAAGCTATTAATCCATTGCTGGGCGATGACGATCAAGCTGCTTTAAGCTTCATCTTCGAGAAATTCCTCAACAATGAACTTAAGGCGCGTCAAGAAAGTTGGCCGTTCCTTAAGCCGGTCAATAAAAAACTGGTCAAAGGATATTATGACATCATTACACGTCCAATGGATTTGGAAACAGTTAATAAGAAAATTAATACGCACAAATATCATTCTCGTGCTGATTTCCTTGCTGACATTCAGCTCATCGCAAATAATTGTGAAAAATTCAATGGGTCCGACTCAAATTTTACTCGACAAGCGAAAGCGCTTGTTGAATTTACAAAAGTCGCACTTGAAGGTCTTGAAATTGCGCATTTGGAAGCAAATATTGCACAAGTTAAAGAACGCGCTAAAGAGCTTGATTTCAATTGGGGCGAAGATGAGTATGATTATAGCTCCCGACAACTGTCACCAGATCCTGATGATTTAGATTTTGAAGGTGGTTCGCCCAGACCGGGCCCATCATTTGTTCCACCACAACCTGAAGTGAAGAGATCGCGTGGCAGACCTCGAAAGAATCCTGGACAAGGTAGTTTTATCATAAAAATCAATTAAATGAAAGTTTATTAAAGTTATCTTTTAGGCACCAGTAAATACGTGAAAAAGGAAAAAGTGAAAACAGTTGAGGAAGTGATTGATGTCGTTGGCGATTTTGGCCCAACGCCTGTTAAACAAGACGAGAGCAGTCGCTATGCGTCAGATGAAGAGAACTTTGGTCAAGCCTTCGATTCCGTTCAGAATGAATCACAAACTCAAGATCAACAATCGATGATGCTTCCACCAGTTGGTGAGTTCTTAATTCTCCATAATTTATTAACTGAAATTTAAAAAATAATTGAATTTCCTTTTTATTTTAGTGCAAGATGAAAATGACAGTCAACAAGCAGCAGAAGCAATGATTCAACTTGGATACTATTCAGCGCAACAGCATCACGATGAATCATTAGACTTTGATCCCAACTATGATCCGTCTGATTTCTTGATGAAGAAAGATTCAGAAGTTCAACAAGAACCAGAACAAATTGCCCAGCAGCAGTATCAGGAAGCCTTTGAATATTCTGGAATGATTCCGGAAACGACCGGTGATGAAATGCAAGCCCAGCAACAGCATCAGCAGGCTTATTATGAAAATTTTCCACAAGCTTTCAATGCTGGCGAATTCGGCTTTCAACCGGCAAACCAATCACAAGAGGAATTTAGTCAAAGTCAGCCTCAGCAACTTCTTATGCAGCCTGCTGATGGTGGCGGACTTGCAGATTTGGAAATTTCCGATTCTGACGATGATGAAAATGATGGACAAGAACTGAATGTGTCAAACACATCACAAAATCAAGAAGAAGGTTTCGATTTATGTTTCTAAAGTAAATAAGTAATTTTTTTATGATCATCAAGCGCTAGATGAAAGTTCTTTTATTTAATTTGAATAAAAGCTAACTAAAATGGGATGAGTTTTTTTATTGTTGCTGATGCCACTTAGAGAAGTTTCAGATGACCGGTTAATGCGTCAATTTCATCAGAAAGCGCTGGTCCAATAGCAAGAACGGTTGTGCTTCCAGCTGCAATTTGGGTTCTTCCAGCATCATGAACTAGAAAATAATTCAGACCACGTACGGAAGCCCCTTTACGAAGATTCATTAGCTCTCGTTCTGATTCCACTTTGAGAGCTATTTTGCCACAACCAGAATTTTCCCAGCGGCGTATTATTCCGGGGTTCTTATCCATTGCTTGTTGGTAAGCGCCCACACTTGCATGACCGCATTGTGCACCAATTTTCCCTTTACCCATTTTGAGATCATTTCTAACAACCAGCACCATCTTATAATCACCGGGAGGCGCTGACCCTGGAGCTGATGGCTTTCTTGAAGTCGATTTTCCAGCGGCGCATTCATCGTCTTCTTCTTCGCTCTTTCCACTTATTTTTAAACCATACTTGTATCCGACAAAGAATGATAACAGCACTGTGATGCCGATAATTAGTTGATTCTGGTCTAACATTATATTCGAATATAATATATAACTAGGTAATAAATTAATTTGATCATAGCAGTTTGCTCAATAATTTCTTAGGTTATTGTTTTATTACGCGTTTTGTCATAAAATATTATCTGGTACGCAACATTTTTCGGGTTTATAGCTTTGTTGCAAAACCATTTTTTTAAATCCACTTTATAGCTTCGTAGTTATTTTCAGGGGGATAACATTGATCCTAAAAAAACTTACTACATGGGTACTGTCTAAAACAAAAGTACTACCTATGTAAAATACATACAATAATCCTGTCAGAAATGGTTAGTTACTTCCAGAAAAAAATTGCAGGTAAAGAGTTTAAATTTTTAATCTAAATTTTCTCTCTTTATTCGGTCCCATGACGAATGATTTAATTAGAAAGAAAAACAGAAAATGAAAAATTACGCCTTATTAATTGGGTGTTTAAAGTTTATTACATTGTATAAAAATTGATGGATGACTCTGTGAAAGTTTCAAGAAAGATCGTAGAATATTTTTTTTTTTTTCTGGAAAATCGGTATACTTTAGAAAAGGTTCAGCCAACCATAGGTAGCTTTAAGCTTTCAAACAAAAACAATATTTCTTTAAATCGTCCCGATTAACGCACGCACTTTGCGATGAGTATGCATTCAAACGCGAAATACTGCCAGTGACTTCAAATTTATTCTTCTTACTTCCTAGTTGATAGTATCGCACAGTCGATTCGAATTTAGCGCTCGATGGCGATACATCAAACATTAAAATATAAAGAACGTACTGATTTGTTGTATTTACATTTATCACTTCCGATTTTCTGGCCGATATAATCGATTTGATGTACAGGTGAGCGCACAGAGGTTTTACACTATTGGGCATACGAGCCTTCTTATCCAAATTTGTATTTATTGTGTTGATAACGAATTTCACAACCTTTAAGACTTTTGCGTCTTGGCGATCAATTGTCATGTAAGCGTTGCACGTGCACCAGTGTTGTTCAATTCCAGCATCAGCGCAGCTTCGATTCCATGGCAGTTCATTGAAAATACTTTGACAATTTGGACAGCTTTCGGCAGGTGGTAGATTATCGATGCGCCCCGAAAGCTGTAAAATATGCTTAAGAGTCATGTGCAAATCATATGGATTCGATAAACGGTTTCTGTTAGTTTTCAGATTCTGTACGATGTTTGGATATTTGCCTTTGAACCATGTTGGCAACCAGATAAATATAAACGGCAAACGCTCTTCGAGCCATCCAGTCTGTCACATAAAAAAATAATATTAATATACAATGTTTCATTATTCCATTTAACAGTTTAGAGTAACCAATAATTCTCGCGGCGGTCCAAATCGTAATCCATGATCGCTAAAGAAAATCACAGCAGATGTATTCAGGATACCACGATTGTGAAGCTCCTCCAAATAATACTTGATACGTTCGTCCATCGACGATGGATCGCTTATTTCATTGTGGCTAAATGTGTTGGTCCAAAAGAGTCCAAAAAATGGATCATTTTTATAAGCTGTGGCAAAGTCGAGGGCGTAATTGTAAATGAAATCAGCATAATTTTGAAAGCCCACGCAGAACTTGAGTGAACTTTTGTACTTAATTTTCAAATACTTTTCGATTGCCATCGCAAATGGACGAAAATAATGTGTGGTGGGTTGTTCATGGAAACCAAATTTATGATAATTAAATGTGCTAATTGTTGCGTCATCTTCAGCAAAGCCCGTTACGTAGCCGCTCTGCTCAAAGTGTTTCCAAATGAATGGACATTTATCGAGATGTCCGACTTGGGTTGGGTCGCATGCTTTGTAGCTGTATGTTGAATTGAAGCCTGTAAGGATCGCCATCAGATTAGGAAATGTATTATCGTCCATCTGCGTGGGAGATGTCAAAAAAGAAGAACACGAAAATATTAAGTTTAAAAAAATAACTCAAAATTTCAGCGTCAATAAAAGCAAAAGACAAACCTTATTGTAACCTTTCAACTCAAACCACCCGTTATTGTATAGATGCTTAGCGGTTTTTGGCATTGCGCGTATTAAATTCAGTCTTGACACAGAATCGATACCCATCATCAGTACGCTAAGTGGACGCTCCGATGGATATAATGTCCTAAAGTTATCGAATATTTTTTTAAATTGCGGCTTTCGTCGAACTATTGCGTGGGCGTTCGAGTAAACTGTCTTTATTTTCTTCTTATTCAATTCTTTGTTACTGCTGCTTTTGCACTGGACTAGCGCAAATTCAATGCTCGATGGCAATTCAAATGACTCATCAAAGTAATGACAGGACGTTAGACTAAGTAGAAAAAAAAATGTTTGATGAAAGTATTTTTGGTTTCTCGAAAAGCTCTCGGCGATGCAACTTACTTAAAATCATCATCAGCTGTATTTTTGGAACCTGCTCTTGTTATTTCCTGATAACAGCATTCAAGCTGATTCTGATCTGCATTAAGATATTTTGCTTTGATTCCACGATGAAACACAAACTTGGCAGTGTTGTCATCAAAGTTCTGTTCGATGGACGTCAATGGATGTATCTTCGAGCACGGCTCAAATTTCTCCTTTTTGAATAGCTTCATTACGTCTGGTGCAAACGCATCAAGAGAGAGCATATGGCAATTTGGCGACCATACCATGAAGCCTTTCGGTATTAATAATGTATTTGAATCACTGTTTGTTGCATTGACGACTTTTCATGTTTCCAACCGGTTTTGTTTAGATTTGTTACATTTTTTCGTCGTCAGTTTGTCAATTTCGGTTAAATTTTAAAATTAATATGTATGCATAACAAAATGACACAAAACGGATAACGAAATTGTTTTTATTGCAATGCAAAGCGAACATATGTGAAAGAAATTAAGAAGAAAAAATATTAGAAAAACTTTGAATTATTTGCTTATATCTAAGTGAACAATCAAAACGCTACTTAACGGCAATTAAGCGTCCATGCATGACATTCAAATATTTCTCACATTTTGGTGCCGAAAGGTTCTGGCCATTTTCCGGTATACATACAATCATGTGCTGATAAGATTTAAAATATGTCAAGTAGAGAAGAAGGAAAGCAAAAGTTCCCAAAACTGCCAAAAATCTCATTCGACCACATCGCTCCTGATAACCCAGAACGCGACGTAACGTTATTAAACCGGGAATATTTTTGCTTAGCCGCCATCGACTGTTCTTAATTGTCGGAACACTCGACTCAATTAATGACTCCAATTCTGTATGCTTGCCGTAAAGTGACATCGCCAATAATTTTTCGCCAATTTCTACAAATGACAAATGTTATCAATCAACAGATGATATTTAATTTTTTCGAAAAACAAATTTCTATGTTTTTATCGAAAACCACACAGAAATTTTCTGCATGATAAACCGAATCAAGTTGATTTTGATGTCGCACAATAAAAATGTTTCAAGATAAAACTATATCATCTACATTCCTCATTATAAATGAAATTATGGGACATGCAAATTAATGACAAGACGAATTTAATGCTTTGCTTCATAAAAAAAAACATTCTTTAAGACATTTTAACACTATGCTCACTGTTGCTTTTTCACTGACTTCGGCTCGGACAATGGACAACTTATTATAGAATTTCCATGGAATAATTCACAGTTCTCTTACCTTCTTACAGTTCTGCGATGAATAATCTCGCTTTTATCACTCACAAGTTACAATCAATTAGATAACTGTCTAGAAAGAGCCGATTCTCAAAGCCGATTCTGAGCCTTCTTAATTGCATCACTGGATTCAATATAATATAAATCTTTATTCGTATTCACTTCTATAAATGATCCATGCTCCATGTGTCTATTATCAAACTAAATAAAAATGTTTTTATCTACAGACGAATATGGCACGCAATTTTTTTTTTTTTTTTTTCATTTATCAGAGAAATGTTTGTACCACCAACAAAAACCGCAGATCAACAATAATAAGAATGTTCTATGAACAGGCCATTAATTTTGAAATAAACGGAGTCAGAATTAAAACCTGACATATGCAGCGATCTCATTTACGAGCATAAGCTGATGAAGAAATATTTTCATTATGAGCCAAAAGAAATAATTACATTTGCAGCAAATAATTGTGGAGACTTTATTGCAATTCGCATCATCGCATTTTGTCGAGAAATTATTTTACTCCCAAACAACTAATCTTGAGTTTCAAAATTCATTCAATATTATTTCATAAAGCAATTATTCGTATTTTTAACTGGACAAATCTAAATCCAATCATTCTTGCACCTCAAAATCCCAGAATGGACAAACATGTAAAGAATGCAATTGCTTTACATCACTTCAGCATATTTTTAAATTTATCTTGAGAATCATTAACCACCTACATGTTGATCAAATATATTTTTTTGCTCGCGAGACCGCTTTTCAGGGTTTCGAAAATTTGTGTTAAATAATTTTTTTATTTTGAATGTATTTTAAGCACAAATATTTGTGCGAAAGAAAACTTTGTGTTGGTGGCACATGAAAGAAATAAATTTTCCGACGGCATAAAAACAGAAGTAAATTGTGAAAATTTGAGGGTTTTATTTGGCGGTGATATAACTATTGCAGTTCAAAAATATGTTTATTTAAAAAAAGAATTTACTTAAAAATCTCATTATGAAACAACTGATGAGCACTAATTTACAGTCTACCTACATAACTTTATAATCGTCCCGAAGAAAATGAAATGTTTGCGTTGAGAAAATCAAAATAATTTTTTCGTTTATTTCTGAAACGAAGATCCTCGGGTGCGTGAATTACCTAATAAACGAGATCACGATCGTGCTTCGTATTCTTGGTGATTTGCCGTGAAAAAGAAAATCATTTTTCGCTGTTCAGTTGGCTTGTTGAATTTAGTCGACCCGCAGCCTCGAAGCACGACGTAAGCTGCCCGCACGTACTGATTTTTTTTAATTTTACTTTGTTTGTGAGGAAGTAAGTTGAAAAGTTATTCAAAGTTTATAAAAGCAAGGAAAATTTGCTATCCATTTTTACCTTAAATCGACATATATTTTTTAAACTGAAATCAATAGTGAAAAATCAAAAAAATAAAATTAAAAAAAATGATGCTCGATGTCGGTGGTGCTAAAAATAGTTTTTTCCTTCACAAAAATTTCGAATTTTTCACCGTGAGCTGACCCAAAGAAATATCTGGGGCTTCAACCTGAGGATGAAAAGCATTGAGTTTCTAACAAAAAAATATTTAGAATGACGAAAGTTTTTAAAAGTTAATTTCTAATAATTAGAATTTGATGCAATCAATGAGTGAAATCCAAAAAAATGGTGAAAAATGTGAAGAGAAATTCAATAGAGCTTGCGACCTATTTTTACATCTAATCTCATTTTTTTTTTTTCGAATACTATTTAGTCGATTGTAAGCGATCTGTTAGCGGGATGGCATTTATATGTTTCGAGTGAATGGCCTGTTTTGGCAAAGTGCCCCGAGTTAAGAATCCCACACATTCACATAGTGACGCCCACTTGCACAAATGTTGTCGAGAGATTTTTCTTTTAATTTCAACTGAATGGACATTTTTTGTTACGTAATTTCTGAAATGAAATTAAATAATTTTCGTGTCTGAATCTAAAAATATCATTTTAAACTTTCGCATTCCTAAAAAAATTTTATTTTGGAAAAGAAGAAAGATTTCTTTAAACTCTTCATATTGAACAAATATTTATTCACACAAGGATTTTTTTTATATGAAATTTTTCTTAAAATGCTGCTTGTGGTCGAGATAAATTTAATATCTATTTTTTTCTGCTCGTCTGCTTTTCAGAGAAAACTAAACCGTCAACATGTCTGATGAAGAAGAATACTCGTAAGTATTAACAGATTTTATAACTTCCATTCCACCATTTCCTTTAACAATATTTCTGTAAACAATTTTCTTACAAATTGGGTAATTAATATATGAATTCAACATTTTATTCTCCTATTCTATGTGTCACGTACATGTTTGTAACTGATGAACCCCACAAAAAAAATTAAATAAAAATAAAAATTACCTGTTGAATGTTTGATTCAGCTCTGAGGAAGAAGAGGTCATCGAAGAGAAGCATGAAGAGTAAGTACCACGTAGATTAAACATTAAAAAACTCAATTGACACAACACACTGGAAAAAAACACAATGAAAATTAAATTACCTAATCAATTGACACCCTTCTAAAAATGCAGTAGTGAGACAATTAAAGCTTTTTTATTCTATGATGTATGTGAAATTGCATTTTACATTATTTATGTTCATTATTTGGAAATTTATTCTTTAAAATTTGGCAAAAGCTCAAAAACAATTATTTTCTCGCATTGATTGGCATTCACAACACAAACTTTTTTTTTTGTCCTCTCATTGGCGCTTGTCATTACAATTTTCAGTAAATGTCTTAGAGGTTTTTATTGATTCATATTACTGTCTCGAGAGGTTTGTTTTTTGTTCTAAATGTATGTTTCTTTTTTATTTGCAGGAAGTAAGTGCGATTAATACATAAACTATAAGAACAAACACAAAATTATGCAATTTGTAGTTTTTGATAATCGTTTATTTGGCTCACTGTACATGTCTGGTTTCCATTATTAGTGAAAAGTGGTAGATTTTCATTTTAAGTTTTTTTTTTTTTTTAATTTTATTTATTTATTTTTTCTTTTTTTAATGTCAAAAAGTGTTGGTATACGAAATTTTTAGAATAATTACAATTTAGTGAAAATGTCTTTTGTCTTATCCCACCCCATTTTAAAACTACTGTCACTGAATTGATTATTCGCAATTGAATTAGAATGCTTTGCTTTTAGAAAACATGGCACAAAACAACAAACAAAAAGAATTCACACCAACTAACCCTCAAGATACTAAACCAAAATTACAATACTATTATTTCTAATGAATAATGAAATTGGATGATCTTGTCTATTCTTAAAGAATTCTATTAAAGTTTTAAAGAAATTTTATTTAAAAACAAAAATCCTTAAAAGTTGGTTGATTGGAATTTCGCTCGTTTTTCATTCGTGGCCGCGACGAGCTATTGAAATCCACCAATTTTTAACAAACTCAGTTAGAGAGAAAAAAAAATCAAGATTTTGTAAAAGTTATTTTTAGGAAACGCACAGACGAGAGTTATAAATATTTTAAGCGATCAAATGTTACTTTTTTGCACACACACATGCACACAAACACAACCACAAAAAACCATTTTTTGAAGAATATTTTTTAACATAAATTTTTTGTTTCATTTATTTTTGTTCATTGTGTTCCAACCACCTACACACTCCACCAACAACTCGATATTATGGATTCACTGATTTATTATTATTGTTATTATTATTATTTTTTTTTTTTTTTCAAAAAATTATGAAAACTTTTTTTTTTGTACTCGAATTGTTTTTTTTTTTTTTGTTTAATCTGAAAATCCATTTATATCGAAAAATGTATTGCATATAAATCATGTGATGGGAATCATTGATTATGAAAATTGTAAAATCATAGACATGCAGCCAAGAAAGAAGAAACAGAGTAAGTTTAAATGTTACACTTGGTATCATTGAATTCATCAACATTAAATTTCATACTTTTTTTTTCAATGTACATATTTTTTTACTATTTTTTTTTTGAATGATCATAATAATTTATGTGTATAACTCTGATGTGTTGATGAATGAATCTCGAGTGGAAAGTAATTTTCTATATTATTTGAGTAATATACAGAAGACACCACGAAAGGTGTTGTTACAATTGGCGCACTCAATTGGACTCAATTTTTTCACTCGAGATGGATAACTGCAGCGATACATTAATTTTTTTTACAATGACCATTTTTACTTTTCTTTTTTTTTGATAAATGATTTTTTTTATGTTCATTAACAAATAAAACTTTTGGTCGACATATTGACACAATACAGTTACCTAGAGTTATATTTTGTAATAACCTTCAAAGTTCAACGATAAGAGAAATTTGTAAACGTTTGAAAGCGTTTCTGAGTTTCTGAACCGGCGATAGTTTCATTTGAAAATTAAATTTATGACACTTAAAAAAATTGATTAAAATCAAATGAATTGAATTTGGCAAACAGATCAGAATGTGATTTCAAATGGAATGAAAATTTGTTGATAGAAAACACTTACCTGTAGTAAGCGCTTGAAGTTTAATAGATTTATCGTTTTACTAACCAATCTGAATGTTAAAGTAGTGTTCGATGGAACGTAAATATGTAAAAATGTAACCCTGTAAAATGTTTCTGTTTTGTTTTTTGATGATCAATTCCTTGACCCATGCAGAACGATCCAAATGAGCATCCACAAAATATTTGTCAAAATGGAGAGAAAAGGATAAAAAAAACAACATTCAAAATTAAATGAGATTAAGAAATGTTTGCAATATTCTCCCCGTTTTTTTACCTCATAGCATAAAATCTACGATCGTTTTTTTTTTTTTTTTTTTTGTTTTTGTAAAACATCCAATATAATGGAAAAATCCTTTTTTTTTCTTTAAATTTGTGCACATTCATCGTTGCAACCCTTGACGCTTTAATAATTTCCAAATGTTTGAATGAAATTTACAGAGGAGATGACCCCGAGTTCATCAAACGCCAAGATCAAAAGAGATCAGATCTGGATGAGCAATTGAAGGAATACATCATGGAATGGCGCAAACAGCGCTCAAAGGAAGAAGATGAACTCAAGAAATTGAAGGAAAAGCAAGCCAAGCGCAAGGTTTCCCGTGCTGAAGAAGAACAACGCATGGCTCAACGCAAAAAGGAAGAAGAAGAACGTCGCCAACGTGAGGTTGAAGAAAAGAAGCAACGCGATATCGAAGAAAAGCGTCGTCGTCTCGAAGAAGCCGAAAAGAAACGTCAAGCTATGCTTCAAGCCATGAAGGACAAGGACAAGTCAAAGGGACCAAACTTCACAATTCAAAAGAAGGAAGGTTTCGGTGTCGGTGCCGCTGCCATGGAACGCAACAAGACCAAGGAACAGTTGGAAGAAGAAAAGAAGATCTCATTGTCGTTCCGTATTAAGCCTTTGGAAATCGATAACCTCGGCGCCGAGAAATTGCGTGTCAAGGCTCAAGAATTGTGGGAAACCATTGTTCGCTTAGAAACTGAGAAGTACGATTTGGAGGAAAGACAGAAACGTCAGGACTACGATTTGAAGGAATTGAAGGAAAGACAGAAGCAACAGCTCAGACACAAGGCTTTGAAGAAGGGTCTCGACCCAGAAGCCTTAACTGGCAAATACCCACCTAAGATTCAAGTCGCCTCCAAATACGAAAGACGTGTTGACACCCGCTCATATGATGACAAGAAGAAGCTCTTTGAGGGTGTAAGTATAACATTTCTTTTTTTCTCTTCTAACTTTCGGGAATTAAACATTAACGAATTTATCGTAATCGCATAAAGGGCTTAGGTACAGAACTTGCACAAAAGGTCGATAAGAAATGGGCTGCAAGACAAGAAATTTTCATGCAGAGAACGCGATGTAAGATTGTTTTCTTGTCAGCTTTTCTTCGTTATTATATGTTCATTATTACGTGGGACTAACTCAAAACATTTGACAAATATTTATGTGTAATTTCATCAACATGTGACTAATTTTATTTTACAGGGATTCAATGACCTTTACAAAGAAGTCATTGAAAGAGCCTGGTCAGAACGCAAGGATCAATTCGGTGGACGCCAAAAATGTAAGTTGTAACTAAGGAAAAATATTTCATTTGTGATTTTTTCTTTTTGTTTTAAAAATATAAAAATGTTTTCAAATTAAGTAATTTGTACAAATTGTAAATAAACTTTAATTCAATTGACAGCAAAACTTCCAAAATGGTTCGGTGAACGCCCTGGCAAGAGAGCTGGCGATCCCGAGACACCAGAAGGCGAGGAAGACGCCAAGGTTGGAGAACATGAAGACGAAGAAATTGAAGAGGAAGAAGTTGAAGAAAAACCTGTAAGTAAAAGTTTTGCAGTTCATCTTGACGATGTTAATGAAATGCACTCAAAATGTCTCCAGAACTTAAAATAATGTTTTCAAATGTGTTTCAATGCGTTCTAATGATTTCATTCTTTTTTTCTAAAATTTAGGCCCCAGTTGAGGAAGAAGAGGAAGAAGGTAATAATTTTATAATTTCCATTAATTTTCATATCTAATCAAACTTTTTTTTTCTCTACTACTTTTTATTTTCGCAGAGGAAGAAGAAGAAGGTAAGAAATTTAGCTATTAAAATGTTTTCTCGAGTTTTTCCTGTTGTTTGATGATGATGTAATTGCTGAAATTATAATACCATTCAATGCAAATTCATCAAATTCCGATATGAAAACAATTGAACATTTTTAAATGATTTCGACAAAATTCTAATGTTTTCTTCTTTTTTTTTACAGAAGAAGAGGAAGAAGAAGAAGGTAATATTTTCAGCCATGTATAACAAAATGACCAGAATCTGACGATTATATTTTTCTTACAGAAGAAGAGGAAGAAGAATAAAGTGGCGGATTCCATGGAAATTCTCGTTAAAAATGGAGGATATTCAAATGTCTTTTCATTTCTAACATTACATCCAATTCAAATCTTTTCTAACGCAATTTTTTTTGTTAATTTGATTTAATCATGTTTCAAAAAATTATCTTCGGTTCAAAAATCTCTTATCCTCACCAAACATTTGCTAAATAATAATAAAAACCACTCAAAAATACCAGAAATTTCTGTTTAATAAAAGAAAAAGAATTTACTCATAATATAACATTCATTTTACATAAAACGATTTTAATGGAGAGATAAGTAGTTTTAACAATGCTACTAATTTCATGCACAATCAAGATATAGAGGGAAAATTCGCTTAATTTATTTAATAAACTGTATTCTATTATTTATCTGCAAAAATCCTCATTTGCATTTGAATCTCTGGAAATTTTCTATTGCCTGTCTTGAATCGCGAATTTCTTTTTTGATTGCCCAAACTTTCAGATATATGTAACAAAACGAGCTTATCAACTAGGGTAAATTTGAGATATTTATTTCACGGAAAAAGTGACAATTCAGGAAATTGCCAGCATAAAGAAGAAGAAGAAAATCTATGAAGCATCAAAACTATTATTATTAGAGTTCTCAAAGTCATCGGGCTCATCATCATCATTTTCCATATCATAAAGTCTAACAGTTTTCATATTTGTTGCTAAAAATGCTGAAACTTTTCGTGAACCTGAAACGGCCATTGTTGCGCCATTGAATCCTTCCAACATCTTGAATGTGCTATCATCGATTAATGTGTATGCATCCATTGTAACTATATCCAGACTAGAATTAAGAATGCCGTCATTGATTCGTCCAACAGGAAGTTGCATAAAACATGTGCTGCATTTTGTGTCAACCTGATTTCTCATCATCACTGAAACCAGCTTTGGACTATAGAATTTAACGTCAATGAAGGACAGTTGTCCAATAGATGTCATTTGGCATTCACTACGATCAAGAAACTTCAATTCGACAGTTTTGATTTGCGAATTTGACGTGCAGACAAGGAACAATAGACAATTTTCAGACATAAGAATTGTAAACATGCTTGTTGCAGCATCGTCTTCGCCATCAATTTCGTATGATGTAATTATTTTGTTGTTCAGTGAACTCATATTGAAATTATTTCTCAGCTGAAGTTTAAAATTGGCTCCAACTGTCGTTTCTAAGCGTCCAAAAAGTTCATCAATACTCTTGCGCATAAGATTCTTTTGTTGGATCAATGAGAGTGATTTGTGATGCGGATAGATAGTTTTACTGGATCTCAGACATTCATTGCTTGCAAGCAGCTGTTCCCACATGCTTGTGTCATCATTTGGTGGTGGAATGATGAGATTTTTATCTTCCAAATACTGTCCAACTCTTTCCAGATTAAATTTGATCTCCTTCTCGCCGGTGGCATCAACGGACTCTTCGCGGTTCTCTTCCAAATTGTACAAAAACTCCGCAAGATAATTTGGTTCTTGTTGTGTCATTGATCCAATATCATCTGGAACATTTTCATCAAGCAATCTTGAAATGGCAATGTAGAGCCATCGAAAGAATATCTTATAATCCTGCATCGATTTGTCGACTGTTTGTTGAAGTTCATACGATTTTATCAGAAAAGCTCCAGTGTTAGTAAGCGTGTCGTTCGACACTTCGCCTAGCAAATCTTTGAAATAGAATCCATTTTGATGCATTCCATTGATGTGATTCAAATGATAAAACATACTGATGATAGCGTTGTGTAATGGCTTCACAACCAGTTTCAGGATGGTACCATAGCTCAGATCAATGCTGTTTCCAAGTTTCTTCAATTCTTTTTCAGTCAAATCGCGTGTAAGGAACTGCCCGAGTGCCTCGGATGGGTAGCCAAACATAAGAAGTTCCAAAAAATCTGCTGACACGGCACCATGCGCTTGCGTTTTCGCATACTTTGTGAGCTTATTATCCATTTCCAAAAGAACTGTTTCCCATGCTTCAATAATGTTTTGAATCGTGTCGTCGATATAGCCGAGAATATTCAGAACCATTCCATATTTTACCGATAATTTCCACAAGGACACATGATATTTAAGCAAAGTCTCGTTCTCATAGATCAGCATTTCCACATTGTCATTAATGGAGAATATAACGAACAGCTGCTTGAATGTGGTGCTCAGTTTGACGTCAATTAACTCGACTTTATCCTGAGCTGTGGCTCCGATATCTCGACGAACATCAATCGTTCCACACGAAAGAACACCAAAAATATAGACATGAATTTTGCCATCAACGCATGCAATCAGTAGGAAATTAAGCATGTTTTTTGAATAAAATTTTGAGGAATCATAATCAGGCTTTTTGGTACTTGTGGTGATAGAATTGGTATTTGGAAGTGGTGCTAAATACGTTTTGTGACTTTCAAGAATGAATCGTTCGCTTTCATCAATTTCAGCAATGTTCTGGGTCCAGCAGATTGTTTTTATGTCCTTCTCCACTCGAATTGAATGAATTTCCTCTTTTGTTTCAATGTCTACCAATACAATAAGCCCATTATTGTATGCAATCCCAAGAATCTTTTCATCCATTCGCCATGCAATTGACCTAACACGCAGTTTTTCTTCTGGCGCCACTATTTTTATTGGCATATCCCATTTAAAACGCTGTACAGTAACCTCGCCTAAAAATAAATTTGAATCAGTGAAAGTACCTGGTGAACTGCTGTCGGCTTGTTCAATTCGCTTACCTGTGTCATTAGCAAGAGCAATTAAGTCCATTTTGTGGCTCCATTGCATTAATTCGATAGTGCTTGGATTATTTTTATTATTCCCAATTAGTTTAATAGACATTTCGATATACTCGATGTTTCAGTTTGAGCTCTTTTCTGCATTAAATGTCTTCAGTATCTACAGTTATAAGTCTTTAGTTATGTTACAATGAATATTGTCTTAAAACAACTTAGTATTGCTCAAAACTCGCTTAAAACCGAACTCAAATAGAAAATCAAATATTTTAACTTTGGTGTTTTTCACATAAGAACCATTGGAATATCGCGTGGAACAGTATCGGGGTCGATCATGAATATTGTAACAATTAATAGCATGAAACGTGTACATTTATGGGTCTGACATAATAATTAATAGTTGTTTTATTTCTAGAAAATAGAGAGGAACTGTTGGAAATGTTGTGCATTAGCCTAAAGTTTATAGATTTGTGAATACAAAGACAATAATTTTAGGACGCAAAAATTATAGTTGTGACGTAACTTACAAAAAGGCCCAGCCTGAAAAGAGTTGGAGTTAATTTTTAATTGTAAAACGCTTAAATCTTGGTAATTTATCTATAATATTGCTCCATTTACTAGATAAGTGTGTGTTAAGTGCGTAGGCGTTAAAGAACGGGCGAAATCCCAGCAGTTTGTGGCCTTAATTTAGGTTTTTCGGATTCATCGATTTTTTTCTTCAGTGATACCTCATTTTGACATATTTTGATCAATGTAATCCTCGAATGATGCTTTACTGCATCCTAAAACACGTGCATAGTGGAGTCCTATTGCTGTAATATGCCTCCGGCTAAGACATTCACGAAATTAGGCTCAAAAATTATTTTTCATGATCCTCACGTTTTTTTTTTTTAACATCCAGTGTATTTGCGCAATGCGGATGGAAAACGATTCTGAGGGTTGATGGTGAAAAATAAATTTCATAAATATTTTATGTGGATCAGAAGCATTTTATGTAGACACGGGCACCAGCTACATAATCTAAAATCCATTAAATATTTTAAGGCAATCCTTTGCCAGTTCATTTATATTCAGAGCCTACTTGAGTAATTGTCTGAGATTTCAAGGGCATTGTCGTTATTCGCGACTTGTGCATGCCCTTTTCTCCCTTTCTGTCTGAGTTTCTGATTGCATAATTTCAATTTTTTCCAATTTATAGTCTCGTTTCACATTACACAGAGTCGCCAACTGTATTCGTTTGTCGTTATATGTATCATTCATTTATCGTCAAACGTCAAAAGGTCATGAGTGAAAACGAATGATTTTAATAGAATTTATAATTTCCTCGATAACACCACGTTAAATACCCTTGATGAAATTTTAATTTTTCTTCTCTACTTTATTTGTAGTTTGTTTACTTTTTATGACTTACAAGATCTCAATACACAACACACAATAAGACGAGTCCTTAAGGGAAGTCGTAAGAAACAAGAGAGCAAGTAACCCAAGAGGCCTAATACAGAATCTTCCCCTTCACCCTGCAAAAAACGTGTATTTTTTTCTTTTTTTTTGTTAAACAATCTCAAAAACTACCCCCTCAACTAATTGTGCATGCAAGATAAAAAAGACGGAACCATGGAAACGCTTATTGATACTAACGGATCGCCATCTACGCCGCCAATGACACCACCATTGATCGAAATGATTTTCAATAGTGAAACATTCAGTAGCGGAAATGGAGACGAAATTGCCGTTGAGCCTCTCGAGTGTTCATCGGATGGGAAGGATGAAAATTGCAAGCAATGCCAGTGAGCATCTTTTTTACATTCTCACTCTATTCGCTTGATGACTCATTAAATCAAATTTTTTCCCTTCATGATAACAGAAAAAAGTTGACGCAACCGCGCGTTTTGTCATGCTTACATTTCTTTTGTGATCCGTGCATTTCCAAACTGATGCTGGACGATTCATTGTTAGGTGACACGGTCAAGTGTCCAGTTTGTGATCAAATTACCAAAGTATGTTATTAAATCTTGCCTGTATACAAAGTTTACTCTGTTACAATAATAATCTTTATTTTTAAGGTTCCACGTGGTACGTCAACATCACTGCCGTTCCATTTCATTCTCACCAACATTCTGGATCTGGCTACCATTGACATCAGTACCCTCGTTTGTACTTCATGCAAGAGCAAGGAAAAGGCAATATCGCGTTGCAACGATTGCGCAAATTTTCTTTGTGCAAGCTGCGATAACGCGCATCGCTCGATGCGCTGTTTCGAAGAACATCAGGTTATCGTTTTGGAAGCCAACACTGAATCGGTCACTATCCACAAGCCGCTTTATTGTAGCGTTCATGCAACCGAAATTCTCAAGTATTTCTGCTACAGCTGTGAAACGCCTGTCTGCAACGAGTGTTTGATTGTTGATCATAAAGCAACAGAACATCGCTACGAGATCATTAGCGAAGCTGAAAAGTTAATGCGCATGGAAGTGGAGAAGGTGCTGGCTGAAACGCGATCAAAGGTTGAATACTGCAATGATGAAAGTAACAAATTGGAAATGTCATTGCATGAACTGCAATTGCAAAAAGACGCCGCTCAGTCAACTATTAGAGAATCTTATGAAATCATCATGCGGGCAATTGAGAAGCGTCGTGATCAGGCACTTGCTGATCTGAAGTCATTGCATTCCGAACGCGACATCAAGATTATGGAACAAATTCATCAAGTGGAAAAATCTGTTGATCAGATCAAATACTGTGCTGGATTCACACGCAAATTGTTGGATAATGGCAATGGACCGGAAATTCTAAGTATGAAGAAAATGATCAGTCACCAACTTGCTGCACTCATCAATACAATTCCGAAAGTCGATGTCAATTATTCGTTGGAATTTGTTTCCAATGCAGACAAGTTTGATGACTATGCATCGGAATTGTTTGGCAAATTCCGTACTGAGTCGAGCGTTAGTCCTAAAGAGTGCACACCACCACCGACCTTGCCTGGAATGCCACCAATGTTGTGCTCAACAAAGAATAATATGTCACAAAATGGAAATGGCAGCAGCATTACAACAACTGGAAGTGTCTCAAACACAGCTAGCAGTCCGATTTCGTTGCCATCTATGCAATCATCATTCGATGGAGACATCAGTAGCTTTGGCAAACATTATGGAATCATGAAACCAAAACCGCCAATAATTGTACCAAGCGAATTGAACGTTCCACCAGTAACCAATATTGTGGAATACAATTTGCATCGATTGGCTAGCATGGCTGAAAGCACTCCAACACCAGATCTGACCGATTCCATATTGCCTGCTTCAACGCCATCCGATTCGAACTACTTGTTCGGTGATGAAATGCTCACGAGCGATCAGCAAATGTTTAATAATATTCAGGCCCTTGCCAAACTTAATGGAACCATGGATCAATTGAGTCTGATGGATAGTTTCAATTCACATTCATCAACATCGCCGATCTTACAAACGCCATCAGTAATCCCAGGCATGAATGATGATGTAAAGATGAGCTGCTATTCGCATTTCCGAACACCCGGTGCTGGCATCGATGCTAGTTCGGGACGTGCAAAAGCGACACCCATGCAGATTCGTGTTAAATTTGGTGCCCTTGGTCCAGCTCGAGGACAATTTAATTCACCACATGGCTTCTGTTTAGGCTTGGATGAAGAAATTATTGTTGCCGATACCAACAATCATCGCATTGAAGTTTTTGAGAAGAATGGCAGTTTCAAATTCCATTTCGGTGTACCCGGCAAAGAGGAAGGACAATTATGGTTCCCTCGTAAAGTGGCTGTTATGCGAACCAACAGCAAATTTGTTGTCTGCGATCGCGGAAATGAGCGTTCTCGTATGCAAATCTTCACAAAAAATGGACACTACATAAAGAAAATTGCAATCCGATACATTGACATTGTTGCTGGGCTAGCAGTGACCAACCAGGGACACATTGTTGCCGTGGATAGTGTTTCGCCGACGGTTTTCATCATTTCCGAGGATGGAGATTTAGTTCACTGGTTTGATTGCAGCGATCACATGCGTGAACCATCTGATATTGCAATTAGTGGTAAGCTTAAAATCACATAAACTGTTTGAATGTTTATTTATTTTTCAATCTCTCAGGCAATGATTTCTACGTTTGTGACTTCAAAGGACACTGCGTTGCAGTTTTCAGTGAAACGGGAACGTTCAAGTGTCGCATTGGAAGTGAAAAGGTTACTTGCTTCCCGAATGGAATCGACATATCGGATGCTGGTGACATTTTGATTGGTGATTCGCATGGTAATCGCTTCCATGTAGCATGCTACAGTCGCAATGGCATTTTGCAATCGGAGTTTGAGTGCCCATACGTGAAGGTGAGTTTTTTTTTTACTTAATATACTTTTGAGTTTTACACCCTTGGGTTCTTCGGGTCTTTACATAAAACAATCATTAATTTCATCTCATCGTAAAAGGTGTCACGCTGCTGTGGATTAAAAATAACCAGCGAAGGCTACATTGTAACGCTAGCCAAGAATAATCATCACGTTTTGGTGCTCAACACACTCTACATCCAGTGATTACCGATCATTGAAAAACGAAGAACTCTCAACACATCATTAGCTTTTTAAAAGTATTGATGCAATCAAACAAACAAACAAAAAAAAGAAGGAAATGGTTGGGTGTGAAAAATAAATTTGGCTAAATTTCGATTTCATCGGGAATAATCAGCAAAATAAGAATGGGAAGGTAAAATTAAATAATTAGTTGCATGCGGATCGCGGGCTGTTTAATTGCAAAAAAGAATAAGTTTAAGATTTTATTCGTCAACAAATGATCTCGTTTAAAAAAGAAACGACAAAGAAGTATTGATTACACAACAAAGAAACTTGATTTGCCAATGTGGCGGAGAAATGTAATCAATAGGCTTTCGTCGTCTTCACTAATTAATTTTTTTTTTATAGTTAGTAATCATGAAGCAAAATGGCATTACATGTGCATGTATTATATAACTCGCGCGTTATTTCTTTTGTTTATTCATATGTTTTGTCAGGCTTTATATGAAATTCCTTAATTCATTCGTTTATTAATTAGTTATTGCATAACTAAAAGCCCATGCGTTGCCAGGATGACGCACAACGTTCGGCCACTTTTTGGTCGTTCAGGTAAGCGTGTACGCGCAGTGTGGTGCCATCCTGTTTTGTGACCGCACATGTTCAGTTATTTTTACAAGCATCCAATTTATTCTCTCTATTAACGATAACATGTTATAAGTAACAAATTTATTATTGCAACATTGTAATTCCCAGACATTTTCTTATTTTGATACATAATTAAAACCAACAAATATCTAATAACAAAAAACATAACTTAAATGTTATCCTCAAGAATTACCCTTTGCGACACACGCTCGCGTCACTGATCACATTTATTGTGTGTTCAATATAAATACAACACAAGTCCATAATTTGTTTTGCGCCTGTTGGTAAAATCTTCATTCATTTTTTTTTTTTTTCGAAGAGACTTTATTTTTAGTCGTTTCTAGGGCTTATTTCTAAGAGTTTTGCTTATTTTTAAGTTGTTTTTTTTTTTTTTTTTTTTTAGATAGATTTAGAAATTGCGTTCCAAGACTTTGTCCAGAACAATTATTTAAAGCCAAATTAATTTGTAACTAGCCGTATGATGTCGAATGCGTTGTTATGCTATTGGTACTGGACTCATTCAGGAATTCATTCACTTGACTAATCCCTTTTATGCATCGCAGATGTAAACTTTCCATGATTAAATCATTTTAATAATATATATGAATACACTGAAAGCGTCTCTCACCATGAATGACGACTACGCATTAAATGTCATTGTTGTGTTTCCTTCGACATTTTCTCGCTTCTTAATCAATAAATTTTTGTTCAAAATGAAACACAGCAATAAAAAATTGAACACAATTTTCTTCGCCTTTCTCGTTGTTCCAAAGGACGGGACAACAATAAAAAAAAAAACAATTAGGATGCTTTTTTTGGTCCCAATTAGAATGTTTTTAAATTTTTTGTGCTGATTTCTTAACAGTAGAAGTGCTGCCCAGCTAGAAAACAAATTTTACAATTGCAATCCTTTTTTAATTGAATCTTTTTCTAACTGGGATGTTGCGCTGTCATTGACATTATTTTTAACGAACTGTTTTCGTGAAACTTCGTGTGATTTTTAAAAATATCCATTTTATTATTATAAAAATGTTTTTGTTTTGTGAAAACGAAAAATCACGTTATTTTGAAACTATTTTTTGAGCCTAAAGATTGTTAGTCTACCTAATACAAAAAAGTGTTAAAACGCTATCTTTTTTAACACACGATTTTCCCAGTGAATTTAGTTTTAAGTTCTACTTTAAGCGATTTCTTTTCTCGAATAGTGGGACATAAGTGTAGAGGTTTTGATTTGAGAGCTTCTATGTTTTGCATATTTCATTGGAAAGGTCATACAAAGTTAATAGCCATTAGCGGTCAATGAAAACTGAAGCCATAGCTACACATATATTCAGGACCTTTACCTTTACATACGTAGTTAGGCAACAGCAAAGAGCAAAGCATATTTGCAGCAATACGCCTGAGAAGTAGGAATAAAAACGCACTTTAAACTTTGTATGAACATAATCAATTTCCTATAAAAATTCAAACAATTGTATGAATATTAGCTTTAATCCTTTCCGCAATTGCTGTTGTCCCTCTATCATCGACGTAATATGGCGAAGTTCTTGAATCATAAACCTACAAGTATTTTTTTTTCTTCTTCATGCATTCAACTCCCACAATGTTCCATTTTATTTCAAAATTGATTTCTGAGTAGAAACAAAAACAAAAAAAAAAAAAAAATGGTGAATTTAGAAATGTAGGAAGAGTTTTGTTGATTAAAAAAAAAGTTTCTAAAATTTAGGCGCTTTATGAGACTCTTTTTTGTCATCAAAAATTTTTACAATAATCAATATTTACAGGTTTATTAGACTTTTACCATTTTAAAATATCAAAAAAAAAAAAATCCAAAAAAAAATAAAAAAAACGGCTCACAACAATGATAAAAAATCGCAAAAAAAAATGAAAAGTTAGTTGAAACTGTTTTCAAAATGTGCATTTAGACAGATTATATATATATTTATACATGTACGAGCCTTTTTCTTTCGTGCAGGAATATAAATTAAATTTTATGGTAAACAAGCATCTCAAGCTACGAACTACATCTTGGAAAAAAAAAATCATAGAAAATAATTATAATGCTGCCCGAAAGAACATCCGGCTCTTTATTTGATGAAAAAAACAATCCAAAGTATATTTGATGATATTTTTGCCTTACTTTTACATTTTAATGAATATACATCATTAACGATATTTATTGACGGACAACATGAAAATAACAACAAGAAGTAAATACACAAAAGAAAAAAAAAGCAAAATGAAATCAATTTTTCCAGCGATAAAATCCTTCACAATAATTTCTCAAAGTCGACAAATTTTTCATCGAATATAATAACAACAGCTTGACTATAATAAAATATACTTACTAATACGCTGATATCCCGAGTGATAATGCATTAAAATTTTACACGATAGCAATGCAGCAAGCGCCGTGTTAATGCCAATCACTCGATGTTTGAGCTATTTTACATAACCTCTTCACATACACTATATCTATCACGAAAAGTTCCTCAAAAAATATTTTTCTTTTGACTCTGAAAACTTCTAATGATTGTGAGTAAAAATTATTATTAATTAATGAATTCAAATCTACACATACACACACGTTATAGACGACTTAGAGTGAGTTTTTCCTCCAAATAGATATATTAATGAAAAATCGTATATGAAAATGTAACAAAGAGTTGACAAAGATAAACATGAAATTAATATGCCCGTTTTCTGATTCTAGTGATTTGTGCATGCGTTCATTTTAACATGCAAAGCACAAGTAAAATGTAACTTATTCAATGCATCTTATGTTCGTTACAAAAGAAAAAAAAAACTAAACGTGTTTAAACAAAAAAAAAAGAAATAAGGAATTTATCCAAATTAAGGTTTGTTTCCTATTTAGAATTCGAGATGCATTGAAGCTGCATCATGCTCATTGCATACTATACGAAAAAGAAACAATAATCGCCGAAAATTTTCCCTCAGGATTTAAAAAATTATGCATTGAATATAATGCATTAATTTTTCCGTATTATCAATTAAGTTACGTACAAATTTATTTTTGATTGTTTTGAATCACTTTTTTTTTTTTTTCATTGGAATCCCATCAAAAATATACAAAATGCAATGAAATTCAACCAATTGGATGTATGAGAGTTATTAATTCGTAAATATTGACTAATGTGTAGATTTTTTTTATGTAATTTTACATATCAAAGTTTCTCCAAAAAAAAAAAAAACGCTACTAATCAATAGATAAAAAAAAATGAATTTGAGTCAATTTTCAAGAAATATTTATTAAAAATCTATTTTTGTGTCTCTGAATGAACAATAAATTTTCATAAAAATTTACCATGTTAAACACGAAAATAAATCAAACAAAATCAATGATATTAATCATTTTTTACATAACTTATTTTACGTGTTCCTCCCAAAAAAAAAAAAAAAAAAAAACAAGAATTTTTTGATAAACATTTTATTGATAAAATGAAAAAAAAAAAAATCCCGTTAAGACCTTCGCTTTTGACATAAATATTGTTTTTTATCATCTCCAAATAAATTTGATTTTTGTGCGAATTGCTACAATTAATTATATACAACTAATAACATTAACTTATTATACTTAATCATCGCAAGGAAAATATTGAATAATGTTTAAAGAAAATCATGAAATAATCGAGTGCCATTTTTACAAGAAACTAGCGTTTTGGGAGAAAAAGGCTAAATGGTATACGTGGGTTGAATATATCTCGGAAACTATAGAACGTCGCAAAAATTATTTTTCCTAAAAATTCTGTAAATACATACAGGAATGTAAAAGGTTTCTTCTAATCCAACGAATGAACGTAGTCATGTAAATCATTGATAAGCATAAAACAGTATAAGGAAATTAAAAATTCCAATTTGGCATTCTGACTTTTGTTATCCTTGACTAAAATTGAATACTGACTGATTGTGGAAAAATGATATCCAATGTTTTGCTTCTATTTGATTTTTATTATAATATCATAAGCCTTTGGGCGAAATTAGTGAACCTCCCATGAAAAACTGAACGAGATCGGTCCTGCAGTTTCCGAGATATATTCGACAATTTAATACGACCATTTAGCCCTGTTTTTCCTTACTACCTAGTAAACATAACATTTAAAGTTTTTCATATGTGCTAATCCTGGTCGAGCATACGAGATCCTGCGATTATCCTTCATTTCCCTAAACACACAAATTGAAAAAAAAAAATGTAATCAAAAAAAAAATGGAAAACAAATCGTTTTTGCATTGTGTTTTAGAAACTTTTTAGACCTGATCAAAAGCAATAAACAAACTATATCTCCATACAAGCATTATACACCCATTTTTGGCCTCTTTATTGCTTCAAGGTTTTTATTTTCAATCTACAAATATACATATACATACATAATATATTCAAACCGATTGTACTGATGACAAAAAAAAAATATTCCATACACACTGAATTTTTTTAAAATGTATTTTATTTTGCTTAGTTTTAATTTTTTTTTTTTGTGGAAAATTTTGTTTTCCTTTAATTTTTTTTTCTGCAAGTAGAATAACGAATAAAATCTTTTTTTTACCATGCCTGTGATAAATTTTTTTGAGTTTCAATTTTCTTTTTATCCTTGTTCATGTTTCCACTTCACTGAAATTTTAAGACATTTTTTTTTTCTCCGTCTTTACGTTGGTTTTCTCACCAATTTACAACAGACAAGCCTGCACCCTTAAACTACCAACTTTTGTTAATGAAATTTTATCTCTCATTCCCTCCAGATCAAAAGAAACTTTCGCTAGCACTGCATTAAAAGTTTATAAACACAATAATGAAAAACTTTCCAACAATTTTTTCTTACGCTTCAGATGCATACTTTCCGTGTATTTCACAAACGCACATAAAACTACTTCTCGTGAATTTGTTATTTCATGTAGAAAACCCTTTTATTAACCCTATTATTAAAATCTATTGGGATAATTAAAGACAGACATGTTTATAAATATTCATTCAGAAGTTTCATGTTCTCAACAAATTCAAATTTCAAAATGCTCCTGAATTCCTCAAAACATACAAATTTCAACTTAACTCTGACAAACTGTGAGCTTAATGCCACAATGGCTGCATTATCAGTGCTACAGTAACGAATCTCTAGCAAGAGCTATAATCCCTGATGAATTGATGATGATGACAAAGCTTAAAGATTAGGTTTTATATTGAAATGAAACTACACTTTTGCTATTATTGCACATCTCTAAGAATGTACCAGATCTGAAAAAACACAAGCGATCTAAGTCGATGTTCTCATTATTTATCTTGAATTTGATTTGTTTGTAACACACAAATTATGATTTGTGAAAAATTACGATGAGGTTTAAAACTTTTTTCATTTGTGCTTTTTGAAAATGTATGTAGCTTCCTTCTCCAATGTTCAAGGAAGCCTAATAAGCTTATGATTCTTGATTTCAAACGGAAGTTTTTCCATTAGTGTATGATGTTAGAGTTCCAAAAACAACTTTAAAAACATCATCTTTATAATGCGAATGAAGAAAATTTTCTATGATTTAGTAGAGGCAACAGAAGATATGTGAGAGTTTGTGGTGAAACCTACTTACTGTCTGTCTGCAGTCAGATCATGAAGAAAATTTGAAATAAAACTTGCGAGTATAAAAGAAGCAGTTTAAGAATTATATTAGCTCATGTTATACGTCCATTCCATCCAAAACATATATTTACATATTAAAAATATATTTCAAGAACATTTAGACTTGCATTTTTCCCCTTTAACGAATCCTAGATTTTTAATATTGACATGCAAAGAGTTAGATGTTGTTACGTGAATGAATCAAAGCAACGCGATTACTTATGCATTCAGAATTTCCTGATTTAACCATTCAAATATGGAATTGAAGTGTTGCATGATCAATAAACCGGAAATAATCGGAAATGGTTTTTTGCATATATGCGAGTATAGCATCGTTTTCTGAAAATTGAGCCTTCTGCAACACATGGAATGTATTTTTCAATAGATGGCTATTTCATTGCATGTTTGATGAATTTTTGCATGAAAAATTGTCTTCCTAGTCGTTGTGTAAGAGATTTTATTTTTTTTTATCTTGTGTTTGCACAGTCTAACTTTTCTCCGAATTAAAATAATTTTACACATTTGTTTTTGGTACCGAAAAAGTTTGAATTACATAACCTAGTTTTGATATAATATTTTTTTTTTTGTTTGTCTCTAAAATACAATGTTAATTTTACAATGACACGAATTTCATTTGATATTTTGCAAAATATAAAATAAATCAATTAACCAAAAAGCTATTAGATAAGACAATACAAGGAAAAAACACTTACAGTAGATTGCACAATGATGCAAGTCTGAAAATTGCTTAATTTTTAATGTTATTAACTAATTGTCTTAATGAGCTCAAATTCACGGTTATTAGGACCACAGTGGTAATGAATTATCAGTTCTTTTTATATCAGCATAAGAAAGAATAAAAAAAAAAATGTCAATGAAAAATTCTCAGTGAAATGAATTTCTTGAAAGATTATTTTCCAAATAAAACCAGATCACTATTTTTGACGTATTTTCACGAATTTCATTTCTCACGTTTCGTCTCCCATGAAGAAACTTAACTTATATCGTACATTTTATGCCTTGTCTCTTTGTAATGAAACATTTTTACAATTCTTAACCATTTTCATGTCTTTAAAATTTATGATATACACAGAAAAGTATTGTGCAACTCAAAAATGTAAAAGAAAAAAAAATATTCATAGTAAGAAGACGTTTTTATGAAAAAATATTTACACAATTCACATCCAGCATGATATATTTGCGTGAAAACTCTAATTTGTATAATGCTATTGAAACGTCACCCCCTCAACTTAGATAAAAATAACAAAAATATTTACAGTACACATTTATTGCATTTGCATAATAAATGAGCGGGAGAGAGGGGGAGATTTCGAATTTATTCTGTAGTATTCGATGGAATGCTCTCTCTTTCACACCTTTGGTAGCGAAGTAGCAAATTGTTGGTGAAATATTAGGTAAATGTTTTTTTTTTTTTTTGTGGAAAACATTTAGAAATTCTAAAGAAAGGAACTCGATTGAATTTTCGCTTCATTGCTTGATGCTTATTCGATAAAGAACATTCTTTATAGAAGCACAATGTGTTGATTCAACGGAGTTAAATCGACCATGTATTTACAATACATTTAGATGCAAATTTTGCTTGTTTGCCATAAAGAGCTTAAACTTTGAGAGTTTTAATAGAATACAAGATTTGGCTTTAAGAGTTGCGCAATTAATTTTGCTTTATTATTGCGTCGATTATTGCAGTTTCGTTTAAACATTTGTGCCAAAGATTATGTGTTTCTCGAAAAATAATTAACAAATTAGTTTGCTGATGAACTTGTAACTGTACTGGAAAGCAATATTTTCGTATTTTGTCAGAGTTTTCAATGGAAAGACTTTTATCGATCTACACAACACATATTAAGTGCTTTGAATTGTCCCAGTATATTGTAATAATGTATACAACCAAAGTACTGATGTAGTTTTATAGAAACAGTACTGAATAACAATTTGATTAATCTTTTCTTTTTTTTCGTGACTCGCATTCTAAAGAACTAAACAATTTTTCCTTTCGTTTACGGTCCTAGATATTTATTTAAATACATATCATTCGAAAACAAATTTCTTCCCAACTTTTATTTCAAGCAAGATTTTAAAAATGACAAATGGAAATTTTGAAAGTTATAGAATTGAATAACATGCGCGTGTCCTTTATATTCAAATTAACGAATTTAACAAACAATAATGATTTTTCATCGTGTTCTTTAAGCCGTCATTTTTCCTCATAATGGCAGAAATCATTGGTTGTAATTTTCTTATTCCTTGAGTAGATTCCTATCGAGAGAGAATATTTATTTTGACTCTAGCACGTTTTACATTCATCTTTTTCTTTTTGTTCCTTTAAAATATACTGAAAAGCAATCACTATCAATGAAAAATTTAAAGTTCGAACTTAGAGTGTACAAAAATTGTCCAATTTTTATAGCGATTTTGATGGATTGAAAAATTTAGTTAATGGCACCTTCCTTTTAAATCCATTATTCCACCTCACGTTACATGAAGACATCAATAAAAATACGTAGACTTTGTTCAATTGACTTTATAAATGCTTAATATGGCTGAATTTCACTCTAATCATTGTGCCACATACACGTTAGTGAACATTTTGAATGTTATGGTCGTGTTTGTAGTTTAGGATGACAACAAAACAAAATAAAAAAATAATAAATAGCAAATGTTGGTCAAACTAGGGTCAAACAAACTTTGAGTTATATCGTGTGAAATTACAATTGATATTTAAAAATACGACACTGTCAAGGGCGCGCTTCTCAAACTATGTTTCGCGAGAGATTCCGAAATTGTATGGCGGTGTGCCGCTTTGCGCGGCATACTAAAATTGCACATAAATTTAACTTGGCTAACCTAAAAAAGTTTGAAAAGCACTAAAATCTACCTAGGCAATAGAAAAAAAGTTTCTTTATTTTCTCAAAAATTATTATATGTAACAAAAAGGAAGAAATCTTAAGATAAATGTTTTTAGAAGTTTTTAAATTGAAAATTACGCAAAAATAACACAAAAAAAAACTCCAAAAAGATGTAATTTTGAAACAATATTTGAAAAGTTTTTTAATCAAAAGCCACAAATTATGAAAGAATATTAAAAATGTAAAACGCCTGGATTTATCCTTTTCAAAATAAATATTTAATCAGGGTTCGACTTATAGTAAATTTATTGAATCAAAACGAAATTTTTAAAAATGAGATATGTGAATTGAGCGTTGAAACTTTTTGGCCAAACATCACATACAGAGCAAGCTTTCAAGAAAAAAAAAATAAGCTCAATAAGCTCACAACTCAATTCCACGTCACGAATCACAATAGATATTTTAAAAGAATTTTAATGTATTTACATCCAAACCAATCTTATATACACATTTCTTACATATTTTTTGAGACAAAATATTGTAACTTTATTGTAATAGCGCCATTGCGTTGAGCCCAGAAAGCTGACCTAGTCACTGAAGCGGTAGAATTAAAACAAAAACAATATAGCACACTAGTAATTCCCTACTGCATCCAAAAATAGAAATGTAAGAGAAAAGGACATTTCAGTTTTCAGGGCTCATGAAGGAAAATCTTTTAATCAAAAACAAATATTTGATAACATAAAAAATATGGCATTAATTGTTATTAAACAAAAACTTTACATAACTCTACACAATTTATATATCATCGTACTTTTGGAATTCCAACCCTAATATTATTAATAATATTATGCTACACCTATTTAACATCCAAACAATTTCCAAAAAAAAAAAAAATGATATACACATGATAAAAAAAAGTTGTAATTGTTCAATTTATTATTGCTAAAAGTTTACAAAACAATATTATCTACTCAAAAACAAGTCTTATAGTGGCAATGTAAGACTTTGCAAATCATATTATTGCATTATTCAGATATTAAATAAAGAGTCTTTCGATTTATGAGATTTTAGTTTTATTTAGCTTCCTTTAAGAGCTGAATTTTGTTTCATTGTTTATTTTTCAGCTTCATTACCCTTAACTGCAAAAGTTTTCCTTTTTTCCCATAAAATGTTCCAACAAATCCTTGAAGAACTCTTATTGTAACGTGGTTTACACCCATATTGTCTTCGCCGGAAAATAGTTCACACCGAAGCCTGTTAATACTTTATAAACTTTTCCAGTGGAAAATATCTGAATGATTCATTAAAGATATCGGTAAATGCGGTCGATACTAAATCGTTGATAAGAGGTTTTATGAATGGAAAGCCTGGTTGCCAGGCATTGTTTATTAGGAAATCTGCAATTGACTCCATAACAATGTGGCCGCCCAGCAAGTCAGTGATATGAAGTTTCAAGTCGCCAATTTTATCGATTTCCACTCTCACCTTAAGAAGGCCACCAACACCTCCAACTCGTTTAACAGTTGTTGTTTGGCTGTAATTGTAGAGAACTAAACTCCAATTGCCAGAAGTTTTTAAAGGCTGCCCCAAAATTTTGGCATCAAATATGTAATGTCCATCAAGACTCTTCTCAGGAAAAAATTGCGAATAAACCAATGCTTGTTTCTTCCAATCCATCCTAAAAAGATTTTCGTGTTTATTGAGTTAAAACTTTGGCACATTTCAACTCACTTTAATTTTGTTATCGTTGATTGAGTCCAACCATACTCGGAAACATCCTTCAATACCAGCTTGTAACCTCCCAAACCACCCAAATCCCCTCTTGCCTGTTCGACAAAGCTCTGCCTATGAGGATCGAATGGTGCAACATTGTAGTCAGGTAAACCATACTTAAATAATGGATTTATTTGGTTTAAAGCAAACTTCAAACACTCATCGAAGTTTGGATCGCTTGTTCGACAATTCGCAAACACATCTTGGAGTTTGTCACAATTTGAGATTACGACATTGACTAGTAAAACTAATTTGATGATAAGTATTTGTGATGATGCCATTTTTCTGCAATGATGGAGAATAACAAATTTCGATTATAAATCACGTTCTTCTTATTTTTTTTATTGGCGTTATATCTTATGTGGCCGTTACCAAATTTGCTCAAAATACAATTTAGCTTCTTTTTTTCATAAATTATTGCACAACACCAAAATCTTTTAAAAAATATGTATTGCACAACATCAAAAATCACTTGCACTTTCCGTTAAGCTGTGAGTTGAATTAGGTTTTTATCTCGGCGAGTCCAAACAAAAAACGGCGCGCATAAAATGTAAGATAAATAAAAGTAAAATTTGATGGAACTTCATTAGCCGATTGCGCAACTATCAACTAAAATTTAGGTAATGAGCGAGCTATAAACAAGTTTCTTCTCAATTCAAGGTTACGGTACGCTCTTTTCTTCTTCTGATACATGTGCATAAAAAGAGTCAGCTGTTGAAACTGTGGCTCAAGCGTGGAACAAATGAATTTAAAAACAGCATAAAAGCTTGATCTTAATTTCGAAAAAAAAAGCTATTAACGCATTTAATGAAAGCATTTTAAATTGACTACCTCATATTGCCAAAGTTTAAATACCGAGCATTGCACCACTTTGTTTTGCTTGTATTTATGTACACAATTATTTGCCAATGGTTTTTGACCTCAACTCTGTTGATTTAATCGCCACTTTTTGGTATATCTGTGGCAGTGAAATTGTTAGTGCCAAAGTACTAGGAACTAAGTAGATATTATTATGTTCATGAACTTTTGCTTCGGGGTGCCATTAAAACACAACAACAACTTAGAATGCATTTCACTTGAGAATTTCAACAATGTTCTACTCGGTAGTAAATGATTGCAATCATGCTTCAAAACACTTACAATAAATATGATTGGCTTCAATGTAGACAAGTTATTGAATAAATTCTTTCCAATCAAATCAATTATTAATAACAAACTTTGAGTTTCATCTCGAACCTGCTTAACGTCCGCGTGCTGTCTGTTTACTAAAGTTACTGCTTATTCTACACATGAAATATTGTTGAAAGCAAGGAAAGAAGTGGGAATGGTAAATTCAATGGTTCAATGTATGTAGTGAGTGGTTCAATGTGAACAGGTGAACTTTCTACGCAGACTATGCTTTTTTTTCTCCGTACATAAAACAAATATTATGTGCAATATGTATGAGCTATACAAATTAATAAGCCAGATAAAATTCGAACGAAAAATGATCAAATAATTGCTTTTACACATTTTGAGAAACCTCACAACAGTTATTTCGAATTGTAAATGATCATTTACGCTAAAGCAGCTTTTAAGCTGCTAAGCAGAAAATAAATTTAATCAACACGTTTTAATAATAGACTGATTTACATTAGTCTTTATGTTTTGCAAAACCTTACAACAGGTTCAGCAGTATTGAAAGACGAAAATGCTTAAATGACCCATATTTTATGATCAATTAAATGGCGCAAATTAAAAATCTCATTTTCAGTCGCGGATTTATTTCAATCAAATGCGTCACGCCTGTTGTCATAACAGTGACAAAATGTTGAATACATAAAAAAAAGTCAATTTAACTTCACAATGGCTCAAACACAAGCAGAAAAGAAAACATGGAAAGCGATAAAAGCGTTTGTTTACATTTTCCGGCGAATGATCTATTTTAGCTCGCGAGAATATTTTTTTTCCTTAGCGTCTCCCATAATTATAGATGGAACTAGATGAGTTCAGAAATGAGATGCGATTTTTCTTAAAGCTTCCTCCCGCGTGAGAATTTCGAGTTTATTTTGAGGCGAGCGCTCGATGAATTTTCAGTTTGCGTCGAAATTTCGTTGAATTCGGATTAACCTCTCGATAGCCTGCCCAAACACCGGTTGCGTTTGAACGTTTAACTATTTTTTTTTTGTATTTAAATTTATTTTTAGTTCAATTTCGGATCTTTTTTTTACTCTGATTTTCTTTTAATGAAAATCGTTTTTCGCGTTTTTTCCTTTTTGTTGTTATTTTTAAATGTAAAATATTCTATTAATATTGAGTGAAAGTTTTTATTTTTACGGTCTGCATATACACACACATGAATATTATTTTTGTGGTATCGCATATAAACCTGTGAAAATTTGAAAAATTTTAAGTCTCTTTAGTGCGAATTGACTTTTAATTGCGACTAATAAATTATGATCCGCTTTCGATTACGCGTATAATTAGCTATGTTAGAGTCACCAGCGATAATTAACATCATCGACATTAAGTCAAATCACTACCCAAAATAGCCGATCGAAAAGTTTACAAAGTTTTTTCTGCCAAAATAACAAAAAGAAAAAAAAAAAAGTAAAAAATGAAATGAAAAATGTGTAAATAGAAGTGAAAAATAAATATTTTCATAAACGAAATTGGAATGATGAAAATTTAGAGGCAAAAAATGCTGAAAAATAGTTTCGATTTAATAATAATGAAAAATATATCAGAAATAAATTTTTCACACGTTCTGTGAAAATAATTAAGAAATGAGAAAATATTCATCATTGGAGCGAGAGGGCCGGTCGAGTAGCAGCATCTCAGTTAAAGTTCGAAGGAATGTGAATGTCATAAAAATAAACGTGATCTTTAGGAAACGCTAAAGTGGCGAGTGTGTGTAATTTGACGAACTAAAGGTGATAATCAATTGAGTGAAATTAATTTATTTTTGAGAATGTATTGATGGAAACATCAAAATCTGAACAGTGTGGGATGGATAAGGAACGCTTGTCGCGTAAAAAGTCAATTGACGTGAAAAACTTGCCGGCATCACCAGATGTTCCCATTGATAAAGTACCATCGGTGCACCAACGAAGGCCGAATATAAAATTAGAAAATGATCCATTTGCTGTTTTGTTTGGCTTTAAAGAACGCGAAATGGCCTATATGAAATCATTGAATGACAGTGTTAAAGCTTATGATAGTGACAGCAATTTGGGTGATGCTAACAACAACAAAAATGGCCAAATGTCTGGCGAAACTACAAAAAATTGTGAAGATGAGTGTCGTGAATTTATTGTGCCACTCATCAATCGAACGCAAGGCAGCGTTACAGCATTACTTGCCACCCGCGATTCTCTCGATCAATTGGACAATCTACATCGAATTGTGAAACAACTTCTGAGCGTTCAAGAGCAAAATTATCAAATGCGAAAACGATTAAAAATCGTCGAAACTCTTCACGCTCTAAAATCAATGGAAATTCAAGTGAGTGAATTTTAGATTGTTTATTTGTTTTTATTGCGCAGCGCACTTCTGCTTTAAGTGGCATTTCTTTAATATCTGAATTCTGGCACAGAATATATCATCGTAAATATTTTGAAACTAAGTAAAATCAGAACGGAAGGAAAATACTCAAACTATATCTCACTAGAACCGTTCAACCTCACATGGCTTGAATTTCCCTGGTTTCGATATTTCCTGTTTAATTTTCTGCTGTCTCGGGTTGACAAGAAACAACTGACTGGATGTGAAAGTCATAAATTGAAATTTATCGATATTTCGAATACTTAATCTCATTTAGATGAATGCTGAACCCGACAAATTTATAAGGAGCTCAATGGACGACGGGTCCGATTTGGATATTGATGCTGAATTTGAACAGAATATGGCAGATTTGGAAACTATTTTAGCCGCTAGCAGGAGCGCTAGTAGTAAGCGAAATATATCCAAAAAGTAATTGGAAAACTTTTTCCCTCTTCTACATAAAAAAAAAACATTTAATGATTGTCGCTTTCTAGACATCGCAGCAAATCCATAATATCAGATGAAATGGCGAGTGGATCCAAAGACAATGATCGGAATTATCCTCTTCGTCGTCAAAGTGCCATCAGTGATTTCAAGCCGAAAGTAGATTTTAATTTAATTTCAACGTAATAAACCGATTATTTAATGGGAGGGAAAAATAACATTTTCAGGTATCGAAATGGACAAAAGTCAAAGCAGCTTTTCGATGGGAGAAGACTCACACTTTGCCGCTTAATGAATCGAAAAGTTCCGATTCTGTTTTGTCGCCAAATAACGGTGAATTGGCAAGGTATATTTTAAGGATTTCGATGTGATAACGACCACCTAAATTACGGATCGAAATTTCATTACACAGGTATCTTCGTGTGCCAACTGGTCCCTGTCATGGTTGCAGTTCTGGTGATTCAATATTTAGCAACGCATCGAGTCGAATACTCACAACAACCTCAGCAACACCACCAGACAATTCATCAGCAAGTTCAGCAGATGAAAATGAACCAGAAAAATGTAGGTTTTTATTTGTGGAAAACTTTTGTGGTAAAAAAAATTATTAAAGAAATATTTTCTATCCCAAAAAGAAAAAAAAAACGTCTTGACGATTTGTTTATAAGTTTAATGATTGAATTTTAATTTTCTGTTTATCCTTCAATTTTTTTTTACTCGCTTTTGCTTCATTAAAATTTTTTTTTTTGTTGCCATCTTTACTATTTTTAAGAAAAGAAATCAAAATAACTTTGTTTTTCCATAAATTCTTCAATTCGTAGATTCGACTTTGATTGCAATCGCGTTAGATCGTAAATTTAATAAGCGATAAATTATAAATCGAGTCGTGCTTTCGCATTATTTATGTTCAGACATATTTGCAAATCGTCTGGATTGTGTCGAATGATTCAGAGTTATACATTTCCATACATTGTAGATTTGCTGGAGGAAAATTTGAAATGTTGCAATCACTTGAAAAGTTTTTCAAATTTCCGTTGCATTGCAAATTAAATTCCTGTCACCTATTGTCGATATCTTTAAGTGCAAGAAGCATAATATTGCGGAATTTCCCCTCAATATGTAATTTCCCAATAAAATTCAGAGAAACCACTTGAATTATTTTCCAACTCTCAAGCAGCTGAATAATCGACTCTTAATGGAAACACGAACAAATACTTGACATATTTTAGAGCTATTTTTCTCAGAAAATTCGCAAATCGGTCCTGTCCTTGACAACAATGCGACAAATATTTTAAACGTCAATGTACTGCAATTCGATTTAAATAGCATGAAAAAAAGTGCTTCTAAGAATAAATGCCGACATTCAAGACAAACAACAAAGGAAAACTTTTATGTTCGGTTTTGCGTACGCACAATTGTGCATTGAAGCGTAATTTTTGTGCTTCAAATATTAAATTTTCTTTTTTTAAGATCTGCAATCGATTCTACTCGGGAATTACGTCAATGGGAGTTTTCATTTGCGGCATCGTGATCGATCAATCGACGCATAATTACGATTGAATATTTTTCTTAGCTCATCATATTGAAAATATTTCAGAAATGTGGCAATTGCTTTTACTGTTGATCTTAATTTTCAACATCGCTCGCTAATAGCACCTATCTACCAAATCATGAACATGCTGATTTCAATTTTGGCGGACGAGCCTACAATTTCTATGTCATATAATTATAACAACACTTAATGTCAAAGGAATACAAGTCATAAATTGTTATAGAATTAGCATTCTTATTATTCTTCGCGACACTCGTAATCGAACGGCAATTCCCGTTTCTCGCAATCAATTTAGTGGCGAAAATTCATTCATGTGACCCACGAGTAGCGAGAAATTTAATTTACGGATGAATAAAAAATTATTTAATATAATTTTGGCACAGCATACGATCTTTTTTACGATTCCAAAATGACCATCAAATGTGGGTGGACACTAATGGCATTTATATTTACTATAGTCAGACGGTTGATGCGTAAGAGACAGGAACGTGTAATAATTTTTTTTTTCCTTTTAATATATTTTTATAAATTCTGATATTGAATACTCATCAACGTCCACCAAGTTCGGTTCCATTTACTTTAGATAGACACTCTGTCTGATCATCGTAATTAGGCGTGACGTTTAAATTAAATGAGGCATCGTTGTGCGATGATGCAAAGGAATTCATGCGAAAAGTCATATAAAAGGAATTTAATTTCTCAAAAATCTTTAAGAGAGAATAAAAATAAATGCTTTAACCAAATTTACTAGAAAAACTCGATGTTCCGCCATCTGGAAAAGCACATTGCACATAATAATTTTCATAACTTTCCGGTGATACAAGTAAACAAAGCGCTTAAATTCAGGTGAAACCATCATGAATTCATTCGGCTAATCCATTCTCTGGATTTCTTTTTCTAAATATCGAGATTTCAAGATTTGCATTTAATATCGATCCATATCCAGATGTTTCATTTAACCTGCCAAGGGAAACAATTAAGCTATGCATACACATTGGAAGAGAGAAAGAGAGGAAAAATACTAGGATTACTCTATTCTAAAACTGTATGAAAATATCTATATTTAGATTAGAAATATTTATTTTTAAGTGCCGCTATTGAGGCACATGTGACGTGATTATAATAACATCTCTGGATATGCGTGAAAGTAATAAATTTTGCAATCCTCTTTTGTTTATTAAATTATTTTATTGTCTAAATAAGTACGATGGAAATCTCGGCTAGATTCACAAAAGCCCTCGCTTACATTTTGCCTTGAGAAGATTCATATTTGCACGATATTAGGTTTCGTATTTATTTTTTAAATATACGGAAGCATCCAAAATGCATTTATTATATATTCATGCTTCACTACTTACTCTGACATCATTTATAGAGCATCCCTAAACTATAATACTCTACAAAGTATGTAATACATAATCCAAGTGTTGACCATCTGTTTAAAGTGCTGTACTCTATCAGATCGTAAAAAAAAAATGAAATTAATTGTATCCTTCACTAGAATATCATTAAATATCAAACGGTAGAATTTCCGCATATATATCAAATTCTCTACTTAGACGAGCTGAACAATTCGCCCGAAGCGCTCTACATTTTATCAGAATATAAATCACTTTTTAATGAAAAACAGAAAGAAGCTTTTCCTCCAAATTCAAAACATATTGGAAATGGCGAATCGTTTTCCATTCTATTTTTTAGTATTACTTTACAAATTTTTGGCTGAGCACATAAAAGCAATTTTCCATTCAAAACAAAAAATATATAAATAAATACTTTTCAGCATTTGAAAAAGTAAATCGTGCTTCAACATATCATGATGAGGAAAGAAGAAGCCACTCACTTGATGGAGAAATTGTTTTGGGACCAAATTTTATGCAACAGATAGAAAAAGGGAAAAACAAATCGGCTTGGAGTAAAGTAAAAGGCATCGTGACACATCGCCATTCTCGAAAGTCTGTGAAATCAACAGGCAGTAACAATAGTCGTGATGTGAGCCCAACTGAAATCGATTTGCAGAGAGATCGAACTGATTCGCTATCGTCATCAAATCAGCCATCTCCTAGTCATATCGGTGTTTTTAATTTAAACATACCCGACAATGATTATGGTGCCAGCAGCAGTGGATGCTACTCACAAAATCAAGCGTCAAGTGACGACAATGAATCACAAGGAAAAATGAGCCGACAAGGGAAAAAAGGATCTCGAAAAAGCAAGCATGTGCCAGAAATTGAAAGTCTTCCTGAAGGCATGGAAGCGAAGCTCGTAAAAAAGCCACCACCAAGCCCACTGAATTTACAAAAAGTGAGTGTAATGTTTATAACATGCGATTCAAGTTTATCTAAGTCTTATTTACAGGATTTCAGTGAATCTGATGGCTTTGAGAATTCACCAAATTCATTAAACATGAAGTCAACGTTCCGAAAGTGTGCCAGCTCAATGCCTAATAGTCCATCAAAAGCCATGGAATTTTTTTCAGAAAATGATTTTTCAAGCGGCGGCGATTATTCCGAACCACTAATGGCATTCAGGCGTGAAAATTCAAATAAATCTTCGAAGTCTTCACGACAGAAAGACGAAATATTGCGAAATTATCAAGAACTTCAAAGAAAAATCAATAAAGAATTTGCTTGTAAACAATCAGAATGGGAAAAAATACGTCCTTTGGTAGTTCAAATGAATGCGTCAGTACCAGCATATTTGAAGGAAGACCCAGGCACGCCGAAGGCCATTTTATCTAATATGACGTTAAATGAAGAGAATTTATCTGCCGACTTTAAGAAGAAACTTGATGAATGGCGAATAAAGAAAAGTCAACAATCAATCAAAGATACTGGCAAGAAACACCAGCAGCAGCAACAACTTGACTGGCAATTGTGGAAGACAGGCCAAATGAAGTTGGAAAATCAAGGTCTGATTTCATTGCCAGATGCTAAGGATCTTCCCGAAGATTTCCAAAAGAAATTAAGTAAGATTTAAGCTTGAATCAAACATTTTTCAAATATTTATTAATCATAAAATTCACAGATGAATGGAAGCAAATGAAAACAGAAGGAAGAGTTCCAAGTTACTCACATCAATCATCGGTTCACGAGAAAATGAAACGACAATTCTCAAAAAGTGATTCAAAATCGCCAACCACCAATTCTTCAGTTAAAAAGTCACGTCCAACTGATGAAGTGCACAACAAAGCTGAAGGTTTCTCGAAGCTTAAAGCTTTGGTTACGGAACCTTTAAATAAGGAAATAGTTGTTCAAACGTCCAAAGGAACAATGACTTTTAAAGGAATTTCAAGAAAATTTACTAGAAAGCTTTATGAATGGGAAAAGGCCAAGGGAATTGAACCGGAGTCGTCAACATTTGCACTCCTCCATCCCGAATACAAAGCTATCTTTGAGAATAAGGAAACACAAAGCGGAAAAAGGGAAAAGTCTCCTGCATTGAAGCGTTGTTTGTCAGTCGATAGCATCAAACCAAATTTAAATCAGTCCGATGTTCAAATTTCACATCAGCTTTCAAGTTTGTCTCTAAACGATGCCGAAAGCTTTAAAGAAACCGATGGAAATGAAAAGAAAAGGGTAAAAAGGACTTTCGAAATTAAATTTCATCTTTTTGTTGAATGATATTTAATTTCTTTCTAAATATTATTAGGTTATATCAAAGTTAAAGCTGCATTGTTATCAAAAAGAAGGAACTGAAACGGAAAATGATGAGCCAGAAGCTGTAATAGTAGAAGTTGAAGATGAAGCATTTGAAACAGCAACACCATGTATAATGACAACACCAATAAAGCAAATGCAAATTCCCGTTTTTAAATTTGATCTCGCCAAAAGAGAAACGAGGTAAGAAAAGAGAAATGAAGGAAAATTCATGGAAAACAGCGTTTCCATAATCTTTTTTTTTTTTTTCATCTCATTGAAATTCTAGATATGAAATATCAGACGCTTTGGATGCAATAAAGGAAATTATTGACGTTTTCGAGAATGCAAATAACACAATATTGGACATTTATAAGACAAAAGAAGTCTCTATAACGAGCATTAAGGTAAAGTTTAAAGAACAGTTCCTAAGACAATACTTTAAAAAAATTATTTCATTTATTTTAAAAGCATTTGACAAATATCTTCAAATTCATTAATCATTCACTGGGACAATTGAAGGAATCACTTAGGGAGAATTTTAACGATTGCAATAAACCCATCGTGGATCAATCGCTTAATCTTTCAAATGAAATTGCTGAAGCTGTAAGCAAACAATTTATGGTTCATTTAATCCAAATGATTATGACTCTTTTTTTTTCAGTTTATCAAAGTTGATGAATCATTTAGCGAATTTTCATTACTGAAAAAACTTCCGGAAATCAATAGGCAAACCGTTTTGTTAAAAGACCATTTATGCAACATAGAAAAGTTTTTTGATAAAACGAATTCATTTCAAGGTCATCAAGCGACAAGAACGATTCAAAATTCTGAAGATGAATTTAAAGGCATTGCAACAGTTGAAGTAACTCCAATTTTTGTTTGCAATTCAGTGAATGCTAATGATATTCAAACACAGCCCACACATCATACAGTACCAAATATTTCTTCGGATTCAGAAATTCCTTTTACAAATATGCGTGACAACAGTACGCATGAAAAAGCAACCAAAAAAGTAAACAGAACAACAAGTAATGGATCAAAAAGAAAAGTCCGTCTAAGACGCATGGGATCGAGGCAGAGTAGCAAAACGGAAAGCGATTCTGAAACTGAACATGCTAGCAATGCCAATGATATACCTAGAAAGGTGAAACGAAAAACTAGTCGTGCCAAAAAGCATCTGGAATCTGATAAGTCAATCGATAATTTTCAACCGGATGATGAAGTTGTGTATGTCTTTAAAATAAAACCCGGTGAAAAAAATGAGATATCAATGAAACCTAATGAAATCATAACACAAACGAATACAAGCGATTCAGTATTAATTTCTCCGACAGAAATTTGCGTTCAACCAATTGATGCATCATCAAATGATGGAATCTCTTACAATCATATCTATGCTGATGCAATTATCAAAACAAAAAGGAAACTCTTCAAACCAATTGAAATCGAAGATAATTGTGTTATTAATGCAACTATCAGTCAAGAGATTGAGTCGTCAAGTGCTTCTGATAAGAATGATACCGATAAAATCATTGAAGTGATTCCGTTGAACACTCAAATTGAATGCGAAAAAAAAGTATTGAAATTGCCACCGCTACCATCGCCAAAAGTGCAAAGAAAAACTGAACTTGTGAAGCAGGGCAGCAGTAAGGAACTTTCTCCTGCCATAAAATTAATGATCGAAAGATACAATTACAATGCTGAAAATAAGCCAAATTCACCAAATAGTTCTGGCTCATGTTCGCCTATATGGCGATCACCAATTCTCGATCGAAGAGTTCGAAAACAGAGCGAAGAGTACCAAACGAAAATTTTAAAGTCCAGTAGTTTCACGGAAATTCAACAAAATGAAAAATCGAAACCTACTGACCAATATCATGATGATGATTCTTCAGCTCATTTTACAGACCATAACTTGGGTGAAAATGCTGCTAAAACTAATAGCAGCACTGATACTATTGTTGCTGATACGACAGCTCCGACTGATGAAAGTAAAGGCGCAATTCCAAAACAAACACGATTTAAAAGCTCTGTTTTAATTCCTATGGAATTTCCAATTGAACCAATGGAAGAAATTGTTCACATGAGAAGTGAATTAAATAAACCACGTACGCCATTAAGTGAAAGAGCTTTAAGAATTAAGCAAGCTAAAGAAGCTTTTCTGAAAATGCCAATTGTTTCACATGATTCAGGTCAATCCGATTGGACTTACAGATTGAGTCAAATATCGGTGGGAAGCAATGATAGCAGCACATTCGACAATGGATCATTGATTAAATGTATGAGTGCAGGAGTTTTAGATGATGAATCATTGAAAGTAGATGAAACAAATCATATGAAAAGTCTCTCTTCATCATTGCCCCGAAATGCAACTGGTCTCAATAAATTAGATCCTGAAATATTGGGCGAATCTCCAAAGAGTTCAAAGAAATTCGGACTTTCGTCAATTGCAACAAAATTTCGAAAAGTTAAATTGAAACGAAATGCAAAAGAAGTATCAAAAATGAACGCTGTGCCAATTCTTTGTCGTCAGAGCTTAGCTGTAGACTTCACAGCACCAAATAATGAAGATCTTCGAGAATCTTCAGGAATAGTTCCCAAATCGAACAGCGCACTTGGAATTGGACTAAGTCGATTTCGACGTAATGATAAAAGTGAAAAAATTAAAAAGTCCAAGAGCCTCGGAATTCTAGAGCAAAATTAAATCAAAAATTTATAATAGAAATATTATTTTTAAGTTGAATTTATTTTTCTTTATGAATCGTTATAATAAAAATCAATTGCAATTTGTAATGTTGAAGAAATTTATGTCTCGGTTATGTTGCATTTAAAAGAACCACCTCAGATGTGCCAGAAGAATTTTTAGGCTGGATTGGCTATGCTAGAATTTTCTGCTTGCTCAGTTATATCAGCAGGATTTTCTGTTTGCTCAGTTATATCCGCAGGATTGTCAGTTTGCTCGGTTATATCTGCAGGATTTTCGGTTTGCTCAGTTATATCCGCAGGATTGTCGGTTTGCTCAGTTATATCTGCAGGATTATCGGTTTGCTCGGTTATATCAGCAGGATTGTCAGTTTGCTCGGTTATATCAGCAGGATTTTCTGTTTGCTCGTTATATCAGCAGGATTTTCTGTTTGCTCGGTTATATCCGCAGGATTATCGGTTTGCTCGGTTATATCCACAGGATTTTCTGTTTGCTCAGTTATATCTGCAGGATTTTCTGTTGATGCAGTCTCTTCTGGAGCTAAACATTCTTGTGCTTCCTCCAATATGATTGATATTTGTAATTTTCCTTGTTCTACAGCTTGTGATATACAATCGCTTGTGCCGAATATGGCGGAGCCGATCTTGTATTGAATTATATTTTTAAAGTTTTCAACATTTTCACGAATGCCCGCCAATGCTTGACTTGCTGTCTGAGTGGCGCCAAGAGTGCAAATAATCCTGTCAATTAAATTAGGTTGAGTTTGACATGCATTTATGCTGCTTTTCACTGCATCTATATAATCTTGGTTTTTTTGATTGAAATCATCGACATCACTTTTGATTGACTGTAACACAAACTTTCCACTTTCGCGACACGTGTGTAATTTTGTGCTTGTTTCTTCTTTAATGGTTTCGATTTTAGTGTGAGCCTCATTCAGGCAAGGTTTTATTTGATCATTAACGAGTGACTCCAGTTCACGCTGAGCGTTAAGTATGTAGCTATTAAACGAATCGACGGTGCCTTTTACGAAATTTTCAATTTGATTTATTCCACTAAGAACTAAATTACCCGCCTGTGACAACAGCTCATCAAGAGAATGCTTAATTTGCTCAGCTATTTTATTAACTACCGATCCAATCACTGAAACGATGTCTAAAAACCTTTCATTTTTCTGAAATTCGTCGACATCTTGTTTTGTGGGTGCACACAGAATTGGTGTCGAGAGACAAATAACGATTAAAATAATGAAAATGTTCGTCATATTAAATAATTTAACCGACAATCAAGAACTGAGTTTTAGTCTTGAAATGACAAGCTTTTATATCAACTCTTGAATTCCAGTCATATCTATTTTGTTTGCATTGCAAATATAGATTAAAATTTCAACTTGCAATTAAAGTATAATTTTGCGGAAAACATTTTTAAGCAAATAAAATCGATTGAATAAAATTGTTTGAAGCATACTAAAGCAGCAAAACAATTTTGTTGATTTTCGTTGTATCGAAAGACAACAAAAGAAAATTCGTTGCTATTGGAATTTTTGGTTTTGTTTTGTTATCTGAAAAAATAAAATTAATTTGTTTCAGTGTTGTTCAAGCGATATCAATATAAAAACATGCACACCGCAACGAGATCTGGTTTAATAGCAAGTCCTAGGAAGCATGTTACACGCGTCAAGAAATCTGTTGATGTTAACTCATTGTTACCGTGCGCTTTTACTCGTCCTGCACCATTTTCTCTCAAGCCGTATGCGGGCGTTTTCAATCCTTACTCAAAAGGTTGCTCGGTTTTATGTAATCATCCAACTAAAAATTTATGGGTAAAATTACGAATTAAACCAACAAAGTTACTAAAGAATTAACTTTTATTCTTATTTCAGCATGAAGATGGTGGAAAGCCATCAGTGAGATATAAGCATGAAAAACATCAAAACCATGAGCATGACATTCCCGAGGATTTTTATCGACGATTTACTGACACCGATTCTCGTCCACTCACTCCAACACCAAGCTGCGCTACAAGTGCCAGAACGCGAACTAACTGTGGCATGGGCTCCCATCTTAGTGTTCGGCGAAGATGTGTTACGCCTGAACCGGTTGGTAGCGATGGGCATGAAAGGAAACAAATAATTCTCGATCTGAGACGAAGCCACTCACAGGAAACATTATGTTGGAATGCGTCATCTGAAATATCTTCGTCATGGGTACAATCACAATCAACAAAACACGATATAGAAATCACAGATGCTGCACATAAAGAAGATATAGAGGAAATTGAGGAAGAAGAAGAAAATGAAGATGGACAGCATATTAACTCTGAAGATGTCGGCGATGATATAATCAATGAGGTCGATTACGGGAATCCTCTGGCGACATGCATTAATGCTTGTGATATTGATGATGATGAGTCAGACTTGCGCCGACGTGGGAAAAGACGAAAGAAATCCAAATCAAATATGCAAATAATTACATTTCAACCTAGTAACGAGCCTGAAACTCAAGTCGAAGTCGCAAAACTTGACCCAGACTCTCCTAATATTTCCCACCGACCGTCTCTAGTGCCGGATAGTAGTAATACAATAACACCTATGCTTTCAAAGGCCATTCGAAAAACTGACGACTTTTACGATGTTAGCAAGTCATTATTATTTCTTGATGACGATTTGAAGAATCTTCGTTATGGCTTAGATGTTGAAACTGTGGAATGTGTTTTCGATCGTTATGTAAGTTTTTTAAATTTCTTAACATTTTAATTTATTCATTGCCATTATGTTAATATTTTGTGTAGCGACATCGAACACTTCAGGAAGTTTTACGAACCATTTCTCCCGACCGCATGGGAACCGATAGCGATGCAGTGCGTGAAATGAAGGACGCGTTAAATTTATATGAGATTGACCATGAAAAATGGATGCATTTGCCAAGGAAATACACACGTTCATCGACGCGTTTTGAATTACCAATTGACCTGAAAGAGCTTGTCAAACTTAATCCAATAACTTATTTGAGCAAGTTTGTCTTTGTTGAAGATGACAAAAAGCAACTCTACCATAGAATTTTCACAAAATATCTCCCTAAAGATAAGACAAATCGTGATGAGAACGACAACGATGACTTTTTTACACGAGCCAACAACGAACCTAATGTCAAGGATGAATTAATTGCTAGATGCTTGCCACGGGGCACGCTAAAAGAAGCACTTAAGGAAGTTTTGAGCTTTCATGCGACCGATAAAAAGATTGAAGAAATTCGATGCTTTTTGAGTACTGATGAAGAACTTGAAGAGATTTCAATCGATTTCCGCACATTTTGTGGAATTGTCGCATTCTCCGAAAGATTAATAACAACATTGGATCAAAATGACGATCCGAGAAATGAAATTGAAGTTGCAGATTTTGAAACACTCGCGAGACATTACGACAAAATTGAAGATGAGAACATGAGAAGATTATTCGATATAATTCAGAAATAGGCTTCAGAAAATTTAATTTCTCAACAATTACAATGTTAAACACACATTGTCATAATAACTTAGCATCTTGAGAAGCTTCTATTCGGAAATTGAAATTTCACTGGCATCCTATTGATCAAAATTATATTAGAACATTTTTTTTTTTCGTTTTTAGAAATTTTCATAGTCTATTGATTATGATATGCTGCACCAAGAAAATTGAGATGTATTTTTTGTTGAGAAGTGAACATAAAAATAAACATTTATTCAACGAGTCGTCAAATCAGATTAAATAAAAAGCGTTACAGAATTTATGGAAATAACAGATTGAGAATCAATCTTTTATTTCGATTATGTGTCGATTTATCAAGAAAATCAACTAGAAATAGATTGATTTCATCGCAAAAGTGTTACTGACGTTATCAGATAAACCCAGTTATTTGCAGATTTACACGTACTTGGTTTCAGATAGAATGCTACTGAAAAGGCTGAATTGAAGCGTAAACAAGTTGATGGAAAATACAAAATTCATTTCAAACATTTCATCCAATTATCCAATCTATTTCATCGAATATGTATCACAATGAACGCATCAATAAAATACGGGTGAGTAACCTAATGCTTTAAAAGTAAATCTGATTCCACGGGCGAAACCAAATTTGTTGCTGGAAAACATCATATTAAAGTCTCAATCATGTTAAATCTAAAATTTATGATTGTCTCGTGTTTCTGCACGTAGCAGCCCCGATTTTACACTAAATTTGAATTTTCGACAATTTCGGCAAAAAATATTCAATGGTTGGGACTAGAAATAAATTATTGATATCAAAAGAATTCATATTCTTTTGGCAGGTATCGATGCCTGTTAATATTAAATTTCCGAGGAATTTCGCAAAAAAAAAATCCGAAAATGCCAAATTCTTCTAAGTAAAATATTTCTACCACCTTTCGAGCACATAAAAAAAAAAACTTTTCTTATTATTTTCACAATTCTGGAAAGCTTTTATTTTATCATCTTGATCTAAGGCAAAAAAAGTTCTAACTAAATAGCTCCGAAGATACAGAAATCTTAAAATACTTACCAAGATAAAAAATTGAAAGATAACCTTTAGAAAAGTCGAAGTGTAAAAAAATTTCTCATTGAGTTTTTCTTAAAAATTATAAAAATCAATATGAGGAAACAAAAAGGACGTCATTAAATCCTATCAAAATACGGACATTCTGGGCATTCCAATAACAAACTTAAACTTTTGGTACTACCGATAAAAAAATGGCATCTCAAAGTACTTTTGACGGCATGTGGGTAAATCGGTTGTCAACTTGTCAGCATTTCAATTTGAGGGTGCCCTTTAAAAAGACTGGTGTGGGATAACAAAGTTTTACAGGCAATATTTTTTTTTATATCAGAATTCAGTGAAATCATTTTGGCATTAGAAAGAGAAAAAATAATGAAACAATTTCGAATTATTTTCTTATTTTTATTTTCAATGGAATCAATATTAACTGAAGGCATTTTATTGCGAAATTTATTCTTATACTTAAAGTTACTTTTAGGTATGCACTTTGCATAATTTTTGTTAGAATTTATGAGATATGTCAAATATAGATTATCACATCCATCTAATTTGGAAATGCTTCAATTAATGTTCGATTGTCGAAATACAATTTTAGGAATCATCAGAATTCTAATGAAATTTCAGCGATAAATAATTATTTCAAATGCACCAAACGCGGTTATTAATTATCATAATGAATCATAATTTATTCAATATTACGATTTCGGTATCAAAACCACTGACATTGAATTTGTCAAATTTAATTTGTTCCATTGAATGGATATGTGTTATCGTTGATTGGCAGCTGCTTTTTTGTTGATAAACAAAACATCGGCGTTATTCATTAGTAGCTCATTTATCCTTTAATGACATATATTTTTTTTCGGTTTTTGTCTTGCCCATTTATTCGAAAAGAAGCAATGAATCGCGAAATGCCGCATAAGCTGATACTGTATTTCATTATAGATAAATGTTCCTCGTACAGCCGATGAAATTCCGCTGTAATTGTTTCAGTTATTGTTGTCACGTCTGAAATGTCTTGGACCAGTCAAACTTACTCTTTACACACGCAAGCAAAAGCAAAGACTCAAAGTAGCGTTCTACTAAACAAAAAGAAGTTGTTGCTGATTGAAAGGATTTTCCATTAATTTAGGCAGTGAATATTTAAGGATTCATTTATTATTTCCATTAACTCTTTGGCTGAAATAAATTCCAGGGTTATTTCTGATATTTATGTAGCATAAAACGAAATGATTTCATCTGAAACTTGAGCGAAATTACTCTTCTTTAAATATGAAGCTGATTAAATCGAAATTTGAAGAAAAGTTTAGCTTATTTTATTTAGCGCCGAAGTTTTTGAAATTTGAGAACATATTTAAACTTTGCATTTACGAACTGAAAATAATAAGATGCAGACTTTTTCAAGTATTTACTGCAAAACTAACAAGAAGAAATGGTTTCGTTAATTAGAGCTTCAACAACTTACTCAGAATGTTATCTTACAGGATTGCGAGTCTCTCTTTGGCTCTGGGCCATTTTGAGCAACGTTTTGAGCGGTGCAAGGAGAGATAGAGAGAGAGATAATATTGAGTCAAAAATTAAATTTATTTTGGAATTTCAAATGTTATTTATTTTCATAATGAAATTTGATTGCTTTAACGATATTTAATGAATGATGGATTAATTTAATTATTGATTGACATTTGACACCTTTGCAATAATGTTTATTTTCACTTAAAACTCATATATTGAATTAAATTGCATTTATTTTTTCCATTTTCCTCTATAAAAGCAATTAAAACGTATGCCCCACATCACATCACACATCCTCGATTAATCTAATGGTTTTTTCGTCGTTTTCGGGATGAAATAGCAAATAAAACTGCAAACTATTGCCGAAAATAAGTTTTACAGTTCAAATGAATTTCAATAAATATTACTCAATACAATTCCCCCTATCAAGACGAATGGTGGCAAACAACCTCGCGTCATCAGAATTGGGAAAAGTAAGTTTCCGATAATGGCTCCCGACCGTCCAAACATCATTGCCAATGAAACATTCATGGTGCTGAAATATTAATTAAATTTTATTATCTGCATAAATTATTAAATTCTTAAGCTATACCGGGTTGCTGTAGGAAACAATGAAACTACTGATCCGACGAGAGTGGTAGATGAAATGCTTGCAAATGAAATATATCCAGCTGACAGTAAAAGCATTGTGGTCAAATCTTTGGCCCAATATAATGATATGCCACATGATCCAGAAATCAATAAGCCAAAAACTGTGCATTGAAGTGAAACAAATATCAATCAAAAGCATTGGCTGATGATAAATTTATCATTTTACGTACTTAACATGTTCCGGTTTCCGACAAAATTTATGATCAAGCTCACCATCATATAAAGTCCGAGTTGAATTACACTAATTAGCATCGAATTCAAAAACATCTCGTCGTTCAAATTCTAGCAAATTAATTATTTTAATAAAATTTTCATATTATTCATGTTTGTTAAAAAAAAAAAAAAAGTTTCAACATGCAAACATGAACATTTATTTAACGAAAATGCAACTGCTTCAAATCAATTACTGGAACTCTTCAATATGCAGCATACAATTTTGTTGCGTATTTTCTGCCTCTGATAGAAAATTCAATTCAATTTAACAATATTGCAATCAATTCGCAGATTCATGAATTCACTCAATTTATTGCATTGCAATACAACAAAAAATAATTTTCAAAAAAAAAGCTACTCACTGGTTCACAATCGTAAGTACTCTCTGCATTAATTATAATGTGTTCAGTCTTGTTCACTTTAAATTGAATCATTTTACATAAATTTGCATCTGATGACATTCCACCGGACGGAAGTTCCATTTCAAACTCTTTCATTATCGCAAAAAGCTGAACGACCCACAAACGAAACGTGTTGAGACTTTCAATTTCAAAGGATAAAAAGTTATCTTCCAACAAAAAATTATTAGCAAAAAAAAATTTCGTTTGCAACTTACCCAGTCAAAATGCAAAACTGAATAATGTAAACCAAACAGGCATTTTTAAAATGTGGAGGTTCCAGCATAACAGACATCTGTGAAAATCCACTACGAATGCCATTCAAAAGTTTTGATGGTGACGTTTCATTTGTGTTCGCTGACATTTTGACAGATTTAATTTCAGCTGCTCGTTCATTCACCAAGGATGTTATCTAGATTTTGCATATGTGAACCGGAAAAATAAATACATTGCATGATAATTATCAAAATTAAGGTGACCAAACATCGGAACGATATTCGCCGGTACGAACGAGATGAATACTAACGGAATATTTAACATGTTCTCCATTATTTAAACGATGAATTAGAAGGAAAACTTTCATTGCAGCATCATTGGCCCCGCGAGACATAAGAAACTTTGGGCTTTCTGGTAACATCATAAAGGACAGACCACTAATTATGCTTGGCAGCGAGGATATGAGTAGAAATGATTGCCATGTATGCAATTCTGAACAAAAGTTAATGAACATTTATGATGATGGTTAACATTGGTCAAGTTCACTGAACAGTTCAGCAAAGTCATATTAATACTTACTGAGGTAAGGTTCCACAATTGTTATGTTCCACCATGGATTCGGTATCACAACCCACGCAATTGAAGGCAATAAAATATTTGCCATACTAAAAAATATTCCCGTCGACAGCATGATGCGTGTTCTATATTTTAAACCATGAAGCTCTGACAAATATGACATAAGTATGGCGAAAGGTCCACAAAGTCTACAATATTTAAGAGATCCTCTCAAAAAAAATACGCATTTTTCAAACCTAAACGAATTTTAAACCTTAATCCGGAAAGGTTTTTGCTAAATTTGATTTTTATTGCGTTACAAATTAAGGAACTTTTTAAAAAATTTCATGTTCGTCTATTATATTTGAATAAAAAATTTATGAATGACTTAACGATGAATTAGAAGAATTATGAATTATTGATTCGTTTAGACGTTACAATTGAAGAATTAGAAGAATTCATTAGAATTCGATTTAGTTTAGTGAATATTTTTTTAGTTAATTCGATTAGGCAAAATATAATCGACAAATGTTATGTCAATTAAATATAAAATATGTACACGTAACAATGTTGTGTCGTGGTTAATTATGAAACCTAATTTCTTGAGATTTTCTAGCTTAACTTTTATCATTAGTGATATTATGATACATAATAATTTCGAATAAATATTTTGGCTGTTCAGGAAAAAGGTATTTCTAAGGCTTCTAATATATAATAATAGTTTCAAACTTTAAATTATAATAATTACCACAATGGAGAGAAAATTGACACAAGGGCTTTGAAGTATTATGTTAAATTATATATTTAATGGCATACTCACATGAAGCCACTTATGAATTTATATATCATGATGGCTAGAAATGAGTTACTAAACGCACAGAGAATGATGAAAAATGCATCAGACAAATATCCATAAACTAGTAATTTCTTTCGGCCCAAAACATCGGAAAGGAAACCCCACAAAAATGCCGAGGTTATCATGCCTGTAAAAAAATTCATTGCAGTGTCATTAATGGAAACTTAAATAAAACATTATGAAACGCGATATTGTAGGTTTATGAATAACGCTGTCCGTCTGTACTCACCACCGTATGTTATTGCATTCAGAATACCCTTATCAACTAATGATAAATTCAAGTCACATTCTGCACTTGGCAGAATAATAGACATGGTTGTGGTTTCGAAGACGCTTGTGAAACAACAAGGAGCGGCTATTAGCAGCAATAAATAATTAAACTTTCCATATCCTGTGGCTGCAATGGCTGTTTCAAAATCTGCTGCTTTGGTTGAAGATGCTAAAGACATTAGAAAGAAGTAAAAAATTAGATTTAAAGCTTTGAAATATTTCTTATGGAAACTTAAGTAATAAAATGGTCAAAAATTATAAATACACTACGAAAAAAGAACCACACAGCATTTCGAAGAGCATTTCGACTTCAACAGGTTCGTGCACTAAATTGGATTTTTTTTTTTCGGGTAAATTTTACTACTTAGGCACTTTTGAAATTAAATTACGATTTGCGGTAGTCCAAAAGTTATTTTACATATCAAAGTTTGATAACAATGTCGAGTCCAGAAATTCAGATTGGTTTTTTCACGTAACATTTAAACACCATAATAGCAATAAAAAGTTCCAGTTTATCCTTATTTCAACGGCAAACTCAAGAACCCAGTCGAAAAAGGACAGAAAAAGTTTTTTTTTTTTAATTTGACTCAATCACTTACGATTGTCCACCTTTTTTCTGTCAGTATCGTTTTGCATTTTGTGGAATGTCTTCTGCGATTGTCAGAATTAAGTAATTTTCACTATAAAAGTAGACTCGCTGAAACCGAGGAAGAACACGAGTTTTAAAAACTAAGGATGGAAAACTTTTTGATGCAAACTAACCCTTTTTACGTGATGAGATGAAAATTTATTCTAATGAATTGAATCATATTTGGTGTAGCAGAGCGTTATCAGAGATTTGCGTTTCACTTCTAATTTGTTTGCACAACAGCTGAATTCAGTTGACTATCTACTGATAAAAATACACTGAGCAATATGAATGAATGATTTTGCGGCATTTTAAAAATAAACATCAAATAAATTTGTGTGTTGATTTTGTTTCTTATTTCTGTATTGAAAATTTAGCTCGTGGAAAAGAATATAAAGTTATAAGTTGTGCCTTTCTTCATATAATCATGGATCAACCGGTTGTTGAAAATTAATACACTTAATCTTCCCTCTTATCGTTTGATTAAACAATCAGCACAGAGAGATTTAGACTTCTCTTTTTTTTGCAGTGAGTGATGATGCACAAATAAATAACATACGTGCTGACGTCAAACACATATGCAAATAATTATATTCGACATGTTTCCTGACTTGTGATTTTTACGCAAGTCACGTTTGGGAGTCACATAAATCAAAAGGAACGAAATGAAAAACAGTTTTTTTTTTATTCAACAATGACATTAATAAACATTTTATTTCAAAATAAACTTGGATTTTTTTTTTTAATTTTAAGCACTAAACATTCCCTTTAAAAAGGAAAATTTGATTATAATTACTACATAATTACTCAGTTCTCTAAAAAGTTATTAAGCAATTCTGTCATCATTAAATTTGTAATCTTTGCCGATGTCAGAGAATTTTCAAATGTTCACAATCCTACCTTTAACACCTTATGATATAGGTCAGCGTTTGCTATTTAAAAGGTCAAAAGCTGACTGTGGAAACTTAAGCAAATATTTGAAAAATGAAATTGAAATCAGCTTTTAGAATTTTAGATTGAAATCATTTAATAACGAAAATCAAAATAACTGTACATTTTTTAAAAATTAGAAATCATGAACATGAGCATGTAAACGCAATTATCAAATTTGGTCGGATTTACAAAATCACCTGGTTTTGCCCCAGTTTGACATTCAGCTTTGAAAATCGTTCAAAGTTTAAAATATCAAACAACCAGGAATGGTTTCGAATGGAAGCAAAATACACCCGAGTGTATGTCGCTTCCTTGCATTGCCAAAAGTGATAATGTTTCACATACCTTATCTCAATTTCCTTTTAATATGCAATCCACGAGATTTATTTATTACTTCCGAAACTCATTTGTTTCATCTCTAACACACCTGTTATGTGAAACATAAAACGTTCAATTTATGTTATCACGTAATTGTGTCTGATAAAACAGAAATTCCACATCACATTTAGCAATTTTACTTATTTCCATTTAATAATATGATTCATATTTCATTTTATGAGTTATCAGTTCGAAACTTTTATGTCTTAATAACGTTAGAAAATTTGAGTTTGTATTCCTTTGTCCTGTTGAATTGCGTCCTGATGAGCATTTGAGTATTTAATTCTTGGCTTTAAAGAAGCATTAGCATCAGGTGGCTTTAAGTAATCGAACGATTTATGATTTATTTCAGCATTATTGTTATTCATCGATATTTTAACCGTTGCTGTGGCTGGCAATAGGGTCAATGGAAATGTTTCTTTATTATCTCTAATGTTATTAGGCTCATCATCGTTTTCTGCTGCTTCAATATTACAATTTTCCGCTGCTTCCTTCCTAATTGGCCTCAGCCTTGTTTCAGGTGTGTTTTGTCGCCACCTAACTGACAAAGTTTTTTGACGACCTGTACACAAATAAATCAATATCATATACAAGACAAAAATTGTCTGGTTCTATTAACTCACATGAACGCGTTCGACCCATGTCTGAATGTGAATTTTTTCCCAGCAATATTCCATGCGGTGAATCATTTTTGTGTCGTGACTTCCACACTTTCAAGCAGCAAAAGCAAATTATTTGTTGAAAGTAAACGCGAAATCTGTGATAAAGCACGGAGAGCTTTCAGAAAAATCAATCATAATAATTTCCGTCATACTTAATACCTTCCATTCATCCAGTAGTATATAATCGGATTAACCATTGAGTTGCTCATTGCTAGCCAGTAAAAGCCGAGATAAAGGTGTTGAACATAACTTGTTGAAGTCATTTGGTTATTGTGATATGAGTATATGAAGAATAAGTGGTATGGTAACCAACAGACTGAGAAAATTACGACTATAACAACAAACATTCGTACAACCTGATGGTGGGTAGTTTGAAAGAGTGAAATAAAGGAGAAGTTAATAAACAAAACTCTTCACAGGCATTTATCTTGAGATTTAACCATTAAACTAGGCATAGAAAAAAGTTAAAGAGACCTAAATGTTAGATATTTAGTTGAATCATTTAACTTTAATTGAGTTTTTTAAATGGAAAGTGATGCCAATATTTAAATGGCTTATTTTAAGTTGTCAATAAACATGAATTAAAGTTAATGTTTACAATTTGTCACTTGACTGTATTCACATAAACGAAAATCTCAAAGATCTCGTTTTCTTGTTTATCAATTTTTCTTTCTTTTGCAAAAAATGTTAAATAATTTTGCGGAAATATTGTAGAAATACCTTTCGTTTTGATTTCATTGATTCCAGTTGACGTTCGGTATGCTCTCCAATCGAACGACTTCCCCACAGCTCGCGTCCCATTAACGAATAGCAAATTAGCATAATTATAATTGGAATCAGATAAGTCAATATAAGGAACACTATGTTGTATCTATAAAAGAAAAAGAAAAAAATATTTTATTGATAAAGCAAGAAGAATTGTATAAAAAGCAAATATTTTTCAAGTGTAAGAATTTTGACAGACTTATTTTTTACCATTTTGTCTCGTTTATATTTAAATGCAAAAATTCTCAAGTTAGATATATAACATCTGAAGTTAAACATACTTAAGATCAATATATTTTTTGCTTTTCTTCACTTTTTCCTTTTTGTTTTCCAGGTTTTCGCAGCAAAATAATATTTTTAAAAATCTTTCGATTTCCAAATGCAAATGATATGAATTTTTTTAAAGTGGGACCGTATAGAATTAGTGAAAAATTTTTATTCAAATTTTTTTTTTGCAAAGGGTATTCTATCCCAAAGTGGATTTACAGAAGAAATGGTTGGTATTTTTAAAACATGAGAGAGAATCTTTTGTAAAAGGGAAAATGAAAAATGAAAAAAATGAATATTTTGGGATAGAATACTCATAGGATAGAATATTTTGGGGCAAAGAATATCTACCCTGTTAAAGTGAGCCCAAAGATTCACTAATTCCAAAAAATATTTACATTTGGAATGTTAGATGTATCTGGAATCTTTTTTCGCAATCAAATTGGATGATGAATGTCGTTAAATAAGAGTTGTTGTAAATATGTTGGTTTTCAATTAAAGTATTGTCTAGGCATATTATTCCAGGATGTATAATTTGCATAGCAATGTTATCATCTACAGACTATACCATTCTGAAGTAACTCTGAGTATGTTTTTAGAACATAAAAGATAAAAAATGGGTATGTATGGTGGAGACACAATAAAACAGCAATTTGTATAAATTAAAGAGATCGTATCACTCCTGTACGTTTGTTCTTGAGCTTTGTAGCGATTTACAAATGTTTCTGAAGTTTTTTTTTTCTTACACATAGTCCGCTTTGCTGCTTGGGTAGCTGCCATCAGGCCATAACATGTAGCACACAGTTCGTGTCTTACCATTTAAATATCTGGCAAATAAAAAAGAAATTTTATCAGACAAAAGAATAATTTTTCTCGCAAAACTCAATTGATGCTTGTACTACTTATGCAAAAACAGTTAAGCTGATTGCGAAATTATTCTTATCCGAACCCAAATGCAGTTTTGGGAATTTCAATGATCATTATTTGAACACGTTACGTTTTCTTTGAAATTTCCCATCGATTTGAGAGGCCTCATTTTGTATATATTTTCAAATGTGTCCGAAATAAAAGTTGGAAATCTTTTTATTTATATTTCTTTATCGCATTAGAATGTTAAGAAGCTGAGGAGCTTCTGAAAATAAAAATAACCTCACGAAAAAGAAATACATATTTGATAAAAATCAATAGTCTTAATATTGTTCTTTCGAAGCATTAAAGATACTTAGGTGATTGAATATTAAAACACGCGCAAGCTCCCAAAAACATGCGGAACATTTTTACCAGCTCAAACTTGATCTTACCTCCTAATTTGAATTGACGAATACATTAGACAGGGAGCCGCTAGAACGCAACTCATTGCCCATATTATAAGCAAAAATATTCTCGCTTTCTTGCGAGATGTTCGATGTTGTAAAGGTCTAACGATTGCTATATATCTAAATATAGGTAATGAGAAAAATATTCGAAATTGTTTTAAATGAAAATTTATCTATTGAGGGTTTCATTCACCTGTCAATCGTTATGGCAACAAGTGTAAACACTGATGCTGAGACTGATACATTTGCAATGAAGTTATTTACCGTACAATAAAGTGCACCAAATGGCCAGTCTATTTGTAAAATAATGATTTATATTGTCAACAAATAGGACTTTTTTTTATCTACATGCACTCACCGGAGTCTAACATAAAAATGAAATTAAATACACAGTTCAGCGATGCCATTAAAAGATCAGATATGCTGAGATTGACTGAAATGAAAAAGAAGTATAAATTGCTCCTTCTCGCGATACTTTGTTAGCTACCGAGAAAAATTATACTTATTTTTTTTACATATAATAATAATAAGAAGAATTTTGGCTACTCACGCAAAAATAAATTTGTGATGGTTCTCATTCGACGATGGGCTATAGGTGGAGGAAATAAATTATTATGAACATCAATTCAATTGTACAACCACTTTTAAAAATTATGTTTCAACCGTGAAAAGTTGAGAACAATTAATTGTTATTAACGACATTTTTTTTTCTTCTTTCGGATAGCTAATTGGAAATCTGTTTACCTACATAAAGTGTATAATTTGTAAAGTAATAAGAGAGCATGCTTTCATCGAAATTTAAACGAAACCATTTTCCAGAAAAACAAATATTTAGTAATTATGATCTCCCACCTAAAACAATCCACAAGACGATGCAGTTTCCAGAGATGGCAACAACCAGCATAGCGCCGAATAATAATGACCATATAGTCTTTTGCTCCCATGGCAGTTCATAAGGCTTTCGATTTTGTGAACTGAAAAGGCATCTGGCTAAATAATCTCTGCGAATAATGAGAAAAAAATTGGAAAAAAATAGAAAAATAAATCTCACAAATTGAGTTAATGTGAATCAAATCATTAATTTATCACAACTGGATAGGTAGCAACTAATATTTACGCAACGCTCGGTGGATTGATTTTAGAATATATATTTCCATTTTGCGACTTATCTCGCATAAAAGCTCTCCATGCATAATTACGTAATGTTTATTTTAAGTATCAACTCTTTTCATGTTTCCGTAAATAAGAAAAAAAAAAAAATAAGAATTTCACTTATCTAAGCTTAATAGACTTCACATTCAAGAGTTAGTGTGTGATATTACTTCAATGTAGGTATTCATGAAGGAAATAAAATCATCGTCATGACATAAACAGAATCCATAAATTTAATGCTTTTTAATAACTTTATTACGATGATCATGCCTCTTATTTTTACTTCGAAGAATCAAAAAAAATATTGCTCAATTCCAAGCTTTCAGAAGATTTCGAGTGTTCAATAGACTTAAGTTTTGTAAAACAGCATCGAACTTTGTCGACAAAAGTTAGATTCGAATGGAATTTTTCATTATTTATAACAATTTCTTCCGAACTAATCATAAATATACCTTGAAATATTTTAATAAACTTTAGCTATGGAGACATTGCTCGCATTCAGAGTTTTTTTTTTCTTTTCACAACTTATCTGGGCTCATAAAATTGTTTTTATAAGTTTCTGTGGTTGACAGAGTAATTGAAAGTTCACATAGCTCATGTTAAGTTACAATAAAATGCTTTCACATATTTTCTTAGATTAGTTAGTTCTACTTATTCAAGTTTGAAAAGTTCGTTCCTCAAAGCCAAACGTGAATTCAAGATTTACCTGAGCGACGAATGTGATTCCGTATCCGAATAACGTAATGTATGTTGTGTTAAAATATCACTTAAAATATCCAGAGCATCAGAGCGATTAAAAAACTGAATATCACTCGAATTTTTTAATGATAGATCAGGATATTTATCTATTGCATCAGCGGTACAATTTTTAATGACATTCGTTGATATAGAATCTATCATCGTTTCTTAAATATTTTTGCACTATTTATTTTCTTTTCAATTTTGTAGTCGGAGTTCATATTGGTGTTATTCCAAAAAATTGCACATTTTCTTGACTATTTTTATTTTTCTGATAGTAATTCTCAGACATCTCAAATTTTTTTTTTTTTCGATTTCACATATTTAATTCATCTCCAGAATTGAGAATGATTCAAACACTTTAAAACCTTGTCGAGTAGTTTAAGAATTCAACCGAATTCCACAAAGGTCCAATGATGACTGAATGTAATAAAAATTAAAAAAGAAGCATAAGAACGTCCTGAACTCAAAGTCTCACAAGCAAAATATTCTCTCATTGAGAGTAAAAATTCCGGAGAGCTTTTGTGATTGTACATTTTCACCAAGATTTTCACTGGATAAGGAAACTTTTCCCAGTTTGCTTGAATATTTCTTTCGCATATGTTGTTTGTCGCATTCAATTTACATGATTTATTAACAACGTGGTGTTTTCGAAATAAATTTTGAAGCATTTTTGTGATTTTATAACGTTATGTCAAGAAGCTAAGTAGTACTTATTTTGTTCCAATTGTTTTTATTTAGGCACATTTTTTGTTTGCTATTTTTATAAATATAATGATCAATTATGGTAATATAATAATAATTGAACGTGGAAAAAAAATGATTTCAAAGAAATTTAATTTTCAATATAAATCGCTTGTAAGAAGAAAATTGTTTATCTACTTTTTGGCGATTTGTTAAGCATGCTTGTCAAATTTATTTCCTCATTGTCTTGGGCGTTCAACAGTACGGTCATTGAAAACAACTGTAACATCTTGCACACGCATATTAGGTGTTAAGAATGAAGACAAAACGTCTGCACCATTGCGATTCAAGCGGTCAAATGGATAGCCCATTGGCTTGCGATCAGGATACAAACGGTCACGAATTCCACAATATGAAGCAGCGTCATTGCACGTACCAACAAGATCCTGATTGACACGGTCTTGTTCATAATCAGAAATCATGACAAAGAGTTCACTTCGAAGACCTTCTGGAGTACCCTTCGGTATTAACATATGTTGAGGCCTGAAAAAAGGCAAACAAACAATTCAAGTTTTTATAACAATACCTTAAAAAGAAACCTACCATCCACATCCACAGAAATTGAAGCCTTCTTCATCCGTACCGCCGGCAGGGCGTGCGTCTAAATTTCTGAATGTTCTCTCAAATGGTATTGTTACAGTAGATTCAACAGAACGACGCTTGAGAATGTTTTGACCCGGGCGTACTATAAATGAGAGTAAATGTATTCATCGATTGAGACATATCAAATGAAATTATATATATATACAAACTCACATGCAGCTACGAATTTATCCAGTTCAATCATCATGACACGTTGATCACGGAACAAGAATTGTGCACCCCTTTCATCAAATTTGGGTGCCATATAAACACGAACCATGCCCAAACGTTGTGCACCCGAATCGTTATTAACTTGAATGCTAATAGTATATGGAACATGTTGCAAATGAGTGAATCTTGCGAAGACATCACCACGTGGCACAAAGTCCATTCCTTTAGACAAATTAACATCTGACTGCTGCCATAATGTATTCAAAATATTTGCTTTTCCACCGTCTGCCTGCACTTGTATGGCACTGATGCTTATTCCGGGGAAATTCAATTGTTGTTCAGTGTATGGTGACAATGTTGCTTTATATAACTGGAAAACATCATCAATCCATGCATGCCATTTGTAGAATATTGGGTCACGCATTGCTGTTGCTGAGTCACCCATAACACCAAATGACTCCAAATGACGATGATCCGGATCGTGAACGTATGAAATCATTACATGCCCCATATTATGTAAATCTCCATAGAGTTGAGCATTTGGTGTTAAAATTGAAGCTTCCATCATGTTGCCCAAAGTGTCAATTCCACGCTGTTCGTCCAGTGGAATGCGTCGACCGTTTGTATCAACGACAGCACCCTGACTTATTGCTTCAAAGAACCTATCGCGCCAACGTTCCATGTCGGAAATATCCAATTTTACTTGGTCCAATTCACGATTCAAGTCCTTCAATGTAGCACCAGATACACGAGCTGGCCATGCGCGTGAAGCTACAAGTGAATCTAATTTCGGAAAATATCCCTCCGCAATGGGCGCTCTGAAATTATTCAGTCGTCCAACACGTGCCAAGCGATTACTTAAGCGTTCAAATTGTATCGCGCAACAATCTATATCGCAATAAAAAATATTTCATTTCTCATAAAAATATAAATGCTGTCATTTAGATTACTAAACAATAACTCACCTGTTGATGCATGTAGTAGAAAAGCTCCCCCCTACGATCCTTATCAACAATTCTACGGTCTGTTGCTTCGAATGGATATACCAAATGCCAATGCCAGTGATGTAAATTAATTCCCATGTCTTCACGGAAATACCATAGCCTTTATATTGGACGCAAGAAGGATTTGTGATGCATGATATAATTGGCAATAAAAAATGACAAAGGCAAATTTATTACCTATGTTCTTCTTCCAAATCTGATGCTGTGTAATCTCTTGGAATGATGATAGGTCGTCTGCTTCCAGTAGGTACAATTGTAGCCTCTTCACGTACACGTTCGAAAACCTTCGAATCAACAAACTTGTCCGGAAAGCTCTCAACGAATCTTGGAAGATCCAATCCTTTAGTATCCGGTCGGTGAAGAATAGCAACGGAAAGAGCATAATTAAACAGTTGAGGATTAACGCGATCACGAGCGTAAACGGCAACACTCTGCAAGTCATTGATGCTTCTTACACCTTTAAAAATTGTTAAAGGAAATTAACGTAATTTAATTAAATTAATAAACTCTAAATTACCCATAAAAATGTCAATTAAACGTGCTGCTATTTTACGATGTTTGGGTATCCATAGCGAAAAGTTCTCTTGACGACCCAACTGCATGGGTATTTTAAGATCGGGTTGCGAGATATTTTGCACTGGAATTTTATTTCCAGCCTCCTCTCCAAAACGACTTTGAATTTCAGATCCGATAGGTTTGTATTTCTCGGTCAGAAAGTTGTCGGGCACATCAAAAACCGAATTATCTTTGCCTTTGGGCATGAACACAGGCTCACGTGGTCTGTCAAATAACAGCAATAGATTATTCCTATCAGCCATTTTACTGTTTATATCCACTCGACTCTGAACTTGACTGCAATGGAACTGTGATGAAACTGGTAATTTGATTCAGTTGCTTTATGCTTTATATAATCATGAACTTTTGATATGCTTTCATCTCTCAAACTTGAGTGGTTTGAGGTTAAAATTCATGCATGCATAAGTGGTGAACATAAAAAATGATTAAAAAAAATCTTAGTAAAAATTCTGTCATAAAATGATGTGGTGTTTGAACTTTACATCATTTAATATGTTTCATACTTTTTAGCTGATAAGCAAAATCTATTTTTTTAAATTGTTGTTGTTATCAAACCGCAATTTTCGTATGTGAAAACAAAAAACCCGAAATTAATATTTTGTTCTCTACTGCAATCAACGCGATATTGTTAATCTTGTGAGTTAATTACGAGTAACTTTGAACGGATGCTACATCGATAACTTTCCAATAATTTACAGAATGATTCAGTTGCTAAAAATAAATATGGCATTAAAATTCTCAGTCATGCAACCACACAATATTAATTGAAAATTTTTTAGCTAAGAACTAAGTCATTATCATGAAATAACGTGACATTTCAAAAACGTTTTATAGGAAAATCGAGAAACTAATTAAAAGTTGATCAGTTCAGTTCAATAAAATTTTTAACTAGAAATTTTGCACCTGATTTATTTCTTTACAATCTCTCTTTCTTTATCTATCTCTCTCTCTCTCTCTCTTCTATTAAAGAGAAAATCGGTAGATTTCTTATAGACTTATTCCCAAGATTTATTCCTTTATTCTTATTCATCAGTCAAAAAGAGAGTGCTATTGGGGAGAAAAGCTTTCCTTGGAACAATTTAAGCCATTATTCAATAGTTCAGTTTGAAAGTAAACAATCACTGAAAAAAGGTGTGATTATTAATGGATTCCGAGATTTCTTATTTGCACAGAAAGTATTGCTTATAATTTTCAAGTTCAATATTTCATTTTGTCAGAAACCTTTAAAAATTCCTTTGTTAAAATTTAAACCAAATAAATTCTAGGTTTTTTGCAAGCATATTTATTGTTCCAGCTCGGTCGCTGTTGAATGATTTGATCATGGTGAAAAATCAGTCGGAAGCCAAAACAATAATCACAATGTGAAATATTCGATGGTGACTTTGCACGAAATTGAATCATTGTTAATGCTTCATTCGCTCCATTAAATTATAATGCAGGTAAACAATGATGACGAAGTTGTTTCGTTATTTCGGAACGACTCTTTCTTTTGTTTCAATAGATTATAAGATTTTACAATTGTGCGTCTGATTGATTACTCTGTGTCAAATCAAGCCGGAACATTTTATCATCCTATTTCACAAATACTTAATCTTAAAAAAAGAAGATTTATTCGATAAAAAGCCACCTCAGAATTTAGCTCGAGATTCGAACCCAGCAGATTTCTAATGATGAGAAAAACATGTTCAATTTAAAATATATTTCCTTCTTTGAAAGAGATAAAAATAGGATGACCATCTGCGCAGTTTTGGCCGGGAAAGTCCCATATTTTGCGCGAAAACAACTGGGCACCCTAGATAAAATCCTTGTTAAGGATTTGTTAAGCCAATGCGTGAAGAACGACACCGCGGGGAACCGCAGAATTTAAGAATGATTTCAAATGCCCAATGGATTTCTTTGCGAGCAATGATTTCCGAAACATGGCATGAT